>LR990940.1:3915610-13915610 GCA_905163415.1 Noctua fimbriata
ACCAGTTAAAAACTCTAATCACCAGCATCATCATTCTCCTGCCCTCATCATCATCATCCACACACTCACTACACCCACTGCTGGGTATAGGCCTCTTTCTGCTTGTGCCAGCTCCAAGTTCTTGTGCCAGCTCATCCAGGGTATTCCAGCAATGGCAACAATGTCATCTGCCCATCTCACTGCCGGACGACCAAAACTTCTGTTTCCATTCCTTGGACGCCACTCGGTCACAGCTTTACTCCACCTGCCATCGCCGCGCCTTCCATCATATCTACTTCTTGCCTAGTCCTGTACTACTCGTCATCTCAGCATTCACCATTTCTAGCCATATCATCCTTCACACAGTCCGTCCATCTTTTTTTGGTCTTCCTCTACTCTTATAATAGTAAAATACTGGTATTCTACTGCATCCAAGTAGACTGGAATCTGACCCAAACATAGGTGGGAAAAGACTAGGCAGATGATGAGTTATAGATCGACCGCTTTAATGAGTCCTCGAGAAGGTATCAATTTAAATGGAATATTCTGAAGGTAATACCTGCGTGGATTATGTGGGGTATTTTTAGGACTTTGTGGACGCTAAATGTGCCTTTGATGGGGCAAGGCGGAGGACTCATTAAAGCGGTCGGTCTATAGTAATTACTAGTTCTTCTTTGTGTACACATTGGTGATTTGAGTTTGTAACACGATATTTCTGAGTAGACTCGTAGACGATAGACCTAAACTGCATAGATGAATATAATACAACATTATTTTTAGTATATGCGAAACCTGAATATAGTTTGTTCAGAATAAGTAATTGAATCGATTCCAATAATTTTTAAACCATGTTAATTTTTTTCCCAAAAATATTTAAAAAAGTTGAAAGTTGGACACCGAGTGACTTTAAGTACCTATCGCAAAAATTTAGGTACCTACTGCCAAATTATTATTATCAATGAGCTCAAGACGACGCTGGGGCGCGCGCTGCGTGGCGACCACGATTTTGTGCGGACAACTAGGTCACAGAACAAGCTTATAACTTTGTGATTTTTCATGATATAGTTTTGAAATTTTGTACATAGATTATTTACATAAAAATACTAGACACGTGTATAAGGTTTCGCATATACTAAGACTAATGTTGTATAGGTACCTAGAGAAAGCATTGTCGTGTTTGAGTAATAGCTATGGAACAGACAAGTCATGCAAGTGAACTTTAGTTTTGGGTGGGTACTGTGACTTGCAGAATTATTAACAGTTGTCTGTTTATTTCGTGTATCACTGTCATGGTAATAACGTGCGGTCTTTCATTAGGTAGGTACCTACTTAGTAGGTATGACTACCTTTATAGGGTGACTGGTAATTAGTGACCGATACTTATACACGTGATTGTACTCATGATAACAAACAACTTTCCCAAAGAATTTTTTTATAGTCATTCACATTTATCACAATAACACAACAGTCGTATTAAATTCGCTCGCGCGCGCCTGTGACCTATCAGCTGTTAGCTGCGTGACGCCGTTTTGTCTCATTACTATGTTACCGTGCAACAGTGGTTAGGCAGTCACGCGGCTAACACCTGATAGGTCAAAAGCGCGTTAATTTCATACGGCTGTTGTGTTACTGTGATAAGATTTAATGAGTAAAAAAAAATGGTTTCTTTGGGAAAGTTGTTTGTTATCATGAGTACAATCACGTGTTTAAGTATCAGTTACTAATTACCAGTCATCCTATAGAACATTATTTTTAGTATATGCGAAACCTGTATATAGTTTGTTCAGAATGAGTAACTAAATCGATTCCAATAATTTTTAAACCATGTTATATTTTATCCCAAAAATTTTAAAAAGTTACAAGTTGGACACCGAGCGACACTAAGTACCTATCGCAATTATTTAGGTACCTACTGCCAAATTATTATTATCAATGAGCTCAAGGCGACGCTAGAGGCGCTTGCCGCGTGGTGACCACGTTTTAGTGCGTACAACCAGGTAACAGAAGAAGCTTATATCTTTGAGATTTTTCATGATACAGTTTTGAAATTTTGTACATAAATTCTTTACATAAAAATAATGGTGTATATTAGACGAAAATGACCTTATAGGTAGGTTGGGTAGACGTGGTAGGAGGTAGGAAAATGAGCATAGGCTCATTTTCGTTGTGTAGGCACTTTTATTTCAATTTTACTGAGTAATTATGTACTTTTAATTCGATTTTTGAATAGTAGGTGGACATTTTTTTTTTAGATTTTCGTAATCAATCTTATTTCCTACTTATTGTGACGTGAGCAGTGGTGGCCTCTTGGAGACGTCTGCGACTTATGATGAGTTGCAAGTCGTAGGTTCCAATCCTGGTTCTTTACATTGTGTAATTTACAACCAGTGCTATCATAGCACTGAATGAAAACATCGAGAGGCAACAAAAATCTTAATGTGACTTCATCACGCAACCAGCACTGAGCCACCACGTGGTGAATTATGATCACTTCCTCTCCCAGAGAGAAAGCCTGAGTCTCAGCAAGGAGCATTAAAAGGTGATTATGGTAATTTAATAAAACTTCTCCTAAATATGTTTCCGTCACTCCAAAAAGTTCTTTAACCAGAATTGACAAGATTGATATTCTACCGATACAAAAATTTCCATTTCACATTTTTTATCAACCCCTTAATTACTTTCGGGGTCGATTAACGCAATCAGCCCATGACAGGAAGGACAAAACAATTAACTTTTTATCTTCGAAATAAAGGAAGCGAAAAATGGTTGGAGACATTATTTTGATTCTGTGCTACAGGATAATTTCAAAAATGGAATCGTTGTGAAAATTCTAGTATTTTTGAAAACTAAGGAAGATTTTTTTTTTTTTTTTTTTGTTCCGTAGTCAACAAGGAACCCTTATAGTTTCGCCATGTCCGTCTGTTTGTCTGCCCACAGCTTAGCTCAAAGACTCTTAGTACTTGAAAGCTGTAATTTAGCATGAATATACAGATTAGTTACACCGACAAAGTCGTAAAATAAAATCTGGAAAAGTATTTATTTCCTGTACACGTAAAGTTGGGTTTTTTTTTTTCTCGTGTGACCCATAGTGTGGGATGTCGTTGGACAGGTCCTTAAAAAATATTGCGAGTTGGTTCAACTGCAAATGTAAGTTTGTTTTTAATTATTACAATAAAAATCATCGTTCCGAGGCAAATCGGACCGTAGGAAGTGGATTAAATTAACGTTGTAAGACTACGGAACCCTACATTGTGTGTGGCCCGACACGCACTTGCCCGGTTTTTGTAATAATACGAGCTAAACTTGTACTGTCACTTACGGGATATCTTCCGTGATTGTTCATTGTTTTGAGCTCCCGATATTTCGGCGCTGTTGCAAGCGCCATGATCGCGGGTTGACTGGAGAATGCGGGTGGATGGAAAATAAACTGACCGACTGACTGACTGTGACTTAGTATCGAGTTCCAGTAGTGCGCGTAGCAAAAGACAAAGAAAGAGGGTAGATAGATTTGTCTGCTCTTAACAATTTATTTTCCCTCCACCCGCATTCTCCAGTCAACCCGCGATCATGGCGCTTGCAACAGCGCCGAAATATCGGGAGCTCAAAACAATGAACAATCACGGAAGATATCCCGTAAGTGACAGTACAAGTTTAGTCGTAAACCGTGAAAGCTTAAAACAGTGTTTAATACGAGCTAATATCAACATTTTTATAACTTTTTAGGAAAACGGACCGCGATTTTTGCAACTTCGATCTTTTCAACTGGAAACATGAATGCTGAATGGTTTAGAGTCAATCAAATTCATAACAAAATCTTTATTGTGGTTGATCAGAACATGGCTGATTTAAACCGATCAAAACATGCAGATGCGGAAAGTTGCAAAAAGGAATTTTGTATTACTTCTTACTTTAAGAATAATCCGGTATTTTAAAAATAAAAACAAGAATATTCGCAAAGACCCGACTTTCCAATAACCCTGTGACACGAGAATCCTTTGCCAAGTAGCCTGCAGTATGTAAATAGCTAGATGAGAATATTTTAATTTGAATATCTAAATAGTAGCTAAAAGAGGGTTTCAAATGCTGGAAGAGGATTTCATTATTAACGACGCTGAAAATTGTGAAAGCTAAATATTTCCTTTAAAAGAGCTTATCTAGGAGTAATATAATATGTATAGGTTTATGTAATAACTAACTGTTGCCCACGACCTTCGTTCACGTGAAATTGTTAAAAAAAAATATAACTTCCCTCTTTTAAATCGAATTTTGTAACCAATTTCAAGGGCTTTCATTTTTTTACACTGAACCTTAAAAGTAGCCTTAGTTACTCCTTATAACATCAGCTGTCTGCCAGTAAAAGCCCCGACAAAATCAGTCCAGCCGTTTTGGAGTTCAGTCGTTTGAAGCGGATTTTGTTAACAATTTCAAGGGCTTTAATTTTTTGCACGGAACTCTAATTATTTTACAAAAATAAAAGTAGCCTTAGTTACTCCTTATAACATCAGCTATCTGCCAGTAAAAGTCCCGTCAACGTCGGTCCAGCCGTTTCTGAGTAACAGACAGCATACATCCAGACAAAAATTGAAAAAAAGTGTTTTTGTTATAAGTACCGTATATACTCATAGTTTCATATGCATTCAGTAAAAAGCTGTTTTGATGTTACAAACAGACACTTCAATTTTATTTATTTGTATAGATATAAGTAACCAGTTACCTACGTTCAAGCAAGTCTTAATGCCATGGTTGATTAAGCAAGCTTATTAAACTAACTAGCAGTTTAGAGTTAGGTTAATAATGACGTGTACAGCCCCCGTAGCATGACCACCGTAGACAAGGATTTCTTTGACGGAAGAATCGACAAAATAACAGATTGTGTCGACACAATGACAGATTTCTTTGCACTATCTGTCATTTTGTCGATTCTTCCGTCAAAGAAATCCTTGTCTACGGTGGTCATGCTACGGGTGCTGAAAACTTTAGAATGTAAGTATGTTTTACCTACTTACCTAGTTGCCATATCTTGGGAAACATTGCAAACTGACGTAAATATTTCAAAGATTTCACCGAGTATAACGAGCACCCCGCTCGTGATACTCAGGTTGCTGAATCATGTCCTCGTTGTCTTCGCAAAATTCAGGCTAAGCCGAACAGTTTTTTCTCAAAAATAAAGATCTATGTGTAGGTATAGCTATATGTATATTCTTGTTGCTTTCATATATTATATCTATCTCTTCCTAGAATACGTAAAATAGTTCTAGTTTATTTTATCAATGGTATGGTTAATCACTGATAGTATTCATATTTTTGATTATTTTAATTCTTCCTATATTGTATGTACACACTAGGGGTAGGTATATCATAGAGATGCTTATTTATATTTTGCCACCTCTATTTACCACCCACCTACAAAACCAGTAAAATAAATATTCTATTCTATTCTATGTGTAGGGTGCTCCCCATATTTATTTACACATTACATTCATCATCATCTGCTTAGCTTTTTCCCAACTATATTATTGTGATTTTTGCTATATTATTTTAATTGCTGGGTTTTCCCAGCAATTTAGGAGGTATTTGTAGTAGTTTTTTCTTCCATTCTCCTCTGTCAACCGTCACGATATCATTTACTCCTTTTTCTTTCATATCATTCCTCACACAATCCATCTATCGTTGCCTTGGTCTTCCTCTCCCTCTCCATCCATCAACACATATCATCACTCTTATAGCCAGATGCGATTCCCGTTCAACTTTTCTGTAACTGGCGCAACTTTCAACAACATTTTTTTCTACTTTCGTTGCTCCACCATAATAGTTGAAAAAATCGCTCGAACACGGAGTTACGTCATCGCTATCCATCATCGTCGGAACATTAAAAACTTGGAGCCAAAATGTCAACGTTAAATTAAAGCCTAAACGGCCGTCAATCAATAGCGAAGCACTGACTTTCATAATATTGTTGTTTTTTCCGTTTCGGGCGACAGCAGTGTTTCGTTCCGTTTTAGCTGATTGAAATATTGTGACAAATGATGAATGTGTTTTGGACGTTACGTACCTAGTTTTTTAGAGAAAACTGTCGGCATGTTCGAAAAATGATAGATGGGTTACGGGCAATGCTAGAAGAAGACGTAAACTTAGCTTAAGGCTGCGTTTCAACCAAAGGTGTGCGAGTCGAGGCGGAGCGAGGCTGTGGAACGAGAGATGTGCTAGGCCGCTGAGCGGTGTGCGTAGCGACGCTGTGAAACAGTGTGCAGATGAGCGGTACGAGGCTCTGTAGCGTGCTCGTTTCAGATGCGAGCGGTAACCACACTGTCTAGCGACTGCTATTTTTTCGATCGCGTCCGTCCCTAGCACACATCCCTCGCAACATATCCCTCGCATACATCCTTTCCTTGTTATGTATGTACAAAAACCTCGCTCCGCTGAGCAGTCTCCACTAGAGCTGCGCTGAGCGAAGCCGAGTAAATGAAGGGATTCTATTGGTTCTTAATAAACACATCCCTCGCTACACATTTTTGCTCATCTCTGGTGGAAACGCAGCCTATCTTTGTTTCGTAGCAGTCAAAACAATATATGAATAATAAATGTATTATAATATAAAGGGTGTAAATAGACCCTTAACATATCCGAAAGGCACTTGTTCTCCCCGTCTTTGCGATCATTTTTTTGTTCTAGACCATATCTGGAAACCTTCTAGTTACGGAGATATTGGGGGTTAAAATTGCAATTTTTTCACAAGTTTTTTTTTTTAAATACATGTTTTTAATGTATGATTTTTACTTTACACACCTCTACGACCCTCGTACTATTCAATCCATCCAGTTTGAGTGCTTTCCATCAAGTCCTACCGTAAAAAATGATTTTTCACCCAAAAAAAAAAGTCGATTCCCAGCAATAATTTTTGCGTAAAGTTACTTAGTTTTATGTACAGAAGAGTTGAAGATGCTGTTTACACCCTGTATGTATTTGATCTATTTTGATTTGATTTAATTTGATTTGTTTTATTTGGTTTTAATTGATTCAATTTGACTTTGATTGTATTGTATTTGGTTTTGTTTTGATTCTATGTTATTTTATCAGATATTATTTGTCCATGTCTTCGGATTTCTATCAATTTAGTTGTGGCAATGGGTGTTATTTACCTGAAATAAATGAATTTATTATTATTTATTATTAAAAACAGTTTTCGTTCAATGGGGAGTTGTTTAATCCTTTATTACATAACCGGTTTTTTTCTTATGTTTCAATGTCGAATGTCCAAGTTGGCTTCTCAAAATAATTTCTACATTTCAAACTAAAATTATCTGGGCCTACTTTCAACCCGTCCCAATCTCTGCTATCATGACAACATTATATTATTTCCAAATATAGGATCGGTAAAGCAATTTCATCTATAGGTGAGGTCGTAATACATAGGCTTTCATGACCTTACCGTATTATATAATAATGCAGGTAGACCGACCAAGGAATTTAATTTGCATAAGTCTGGAGAAGTCTACCTATTTGACCTTATTCTGACCCTTGAGGAAATTGCGATTACTTTTTCGTATGAGATCTGTTTATTAATTAATTTTGTACTATATCTATGTAGGTGTACAAAGTCAAATTAAATTAGCTGTTGAAACTTCACAAGCGTGGTATTAGTAAAATTATGGTGTTACGTTGATATCTAACAATGAAAACAAAAAAAAAATACCAACTACACTATAGACCGACCGCTTTAATGAGTCCTCGCGAAGGTATCAATTTAAATGGAATATTCTGAAGGTTGATCCCGTATTGGTTCAATTAGCATCGTAATACCTACGTGGATTATGGTTATTTTAAAGCAAATAACCTATGGGATATTGTTAGAACTTTGTGGATGCTTGATGGGGCAAGGCGGAAGACTCATTAAATCGATCGGTCTACAGATACTCGCAGCCACAGATGTAGTTAAACTAAAATGTACCTACTTGAAAACTAAACTTTTTAGCTTCATTTTATTTTGCCATTTAATAAAGGTTTAACGATAATCTGGTTAATAAAGACCCAGTTCATGTGAAAACCAGGCAAGAATATTCAAACAATACAACTTTTTGTTTTTCCGTTTACAATTGAACAGTTCTATTTATTTCACAAAAGAACTACGTTGAATGATATCGATTGAAATCCGATTCACAGATTATTTACGGAACTATTGGTAAAATACTGTTATATTATTCAGCCAGTTTGATTGGAAACTGTAAGTTTCAGCGTTCAGGTAGGTACCTAGTTAATTCCATATTATGTTTTTTGATCAACTCAACTCAAACTCAAAGCATTTACTTCAATTAGACCATCACAGGCACTTTTGAATGTCAAATAAAACAAAAAAAGCGAAGCTACAGTCACAGTCACAAGGCATAATAACTTGAGAAAGTACTGTAGTTGCACATTCCAAAGCGTGGATCTCTATGGAGAAGAATGGGCAGGAAACTCCATGGACACTCTTTTAAATCAAAATATTCTTAAAAAATCTTGGTTACATCGTTCATGTTGAGATTATACATATATGTGAGAACGATGTAGAAAGACGTGCATATTAAGAGCGTCCAGAGTAAAAGATAAAAACAACAATGAAAAAATAAAGTAATTAGAATAAACCGTGGCAGCTAAGAGATGACCAGTCCCAACTGACAGCGCCCGTTCACGAACATGACGCATGGATCAGCGCCATGCAACTCAACCATATTGAAGGGAACTAAATGACTCGACACACCCGCCACCATCAGCGAGACATTTGAGTGAGCATGACATTCTCTCAGCCACCAAGGCACATTCAAGTCATAACTTCATACAGAGGTTTATTACCCGACTGCGGCGAAGCCCAAAAGGAGGGTGTATGTGTTTGACCTGTATGTATGTGTGTATGTCTATAGTTGAAAGCAGGCGGGGGGGCCTATTTTATTTTCATAATTTTATATTCAAATGGGCCCCGCCTGCTTCCAACTTTTGTTTAATTTAAAATGTGCTGATTTTATGCTTTTCAGTTTTTTCAGTCGGGTTTTTTAGTTTTTTCAACTTCTTTTTTTTACGGTTTGCTCATAACTTTGGCTTATTTTATGTTCCCGAAAGGTTAGTCAAAGATGTATTTAATATTACACCCAGTTTTGGTCAAGTTCCATGCGATCGGGGGCGAGCTTATTGCCATCCACCGGGCCTAAATATACAGACATCATGGCTGCTATTGAGAAATTCCTGATGGGAGAACCCAATAACGCTTTGGGATTTGAACCCAAGACTGGACCACTTGCGACCTCTATACAGGGACGGTTACCGTTACCACAAAAATACCGGTAAAATTACCAAAACCTTAACGTTATGCTACGTTAACTAGTAACGTTAAAAATATCGTTAAATCATAGGATTTACCGGTATTTAAATAGCGTTACCAGTAGCGTTACTTCGCTAAAAAGTAATCATTTCTGGTGCGACGTTGCCAAACCGAACGTGCGCCGCGAGTTCTTTCGTTCGGATCTTCTAATCGGAGCGGCAACAGCTAGCATTTTACGACGATCGGACAGATACCTACGAAAACGCGACGGCTCGCGCCTTTTTCATTTTATAAGACGTCTGGTCACACAAACATGGCGAACATCAAATACATCTATTTGTTTTGTTGTTCTAATCATTAGTTGTTTGTGTAAAAAATATCATTATAGACCGAAAGAAGTGCAACAAAGTATATCAGTATAACTATAACTTTTTAAAGAATAATAAATCTACTTACCTTCCTACTTTAGCCATGGTAGTGAATCATACGAAAAGTAGTATAGTCTATGAAAAAAAGACCAAGAAAAAATTGACCACAATCCTTTGCCTAATCAAGCCTTCGGGACCCGGTGGGATGAGGGAGTAGTAGTGTAGGGAACACCATGGGACACTTCAATGGCATTGACCTTGAGATCAAGGTCAAAATTCCAAAAGTCAAGACCCGCGGTTCTCAGGAACAGTAACAGGTCATTTATATTCATGGTTAGTGACCTTGTGGTCAAAATCAAGTGACCGTAGGGTCAAGGACAAGTGACTTTGAGGTCAAGATCAAGTGATCCTGGAGGTCTTGAAACCTTAGAGTTCAAGGTCGAGTGACCTGTCTTTGAAATTCCAGTGCCTTGACACTCCCGACCCCATGACTTCGAGCGCAAAAACAGTGTTTCTTTTCTTCTAAATTTGCTTATATCTCGAAAACGGTGTGTCCTATCGCAAAAATAATGAAAAATTTGCCCCCCTTAATAGTCCCCTGGCGCGTAATTCTCGACATGTAGGTAATAATTAATTACGAAAAATTTAAATTTTATTATCCATACAAAAAAAATATATAATCAGGCTTATCAATTGTAGGCCTTTATTAAAGGATTCCTTCGACATCGTTTTTACGACAAACGGTTGGTCAGCCAAAAAACACCAAGACGCTTTTATCCTTATATTTAGGTGGTATATACGATAGAATCGAGAAAATGAACGATTTGCTAAAATAACAGTCTTTTGGCTAAATTTTTCTGAGTCTTTTTTTCTCAGTGCCCCGTTACATACACTCCAACCGAATGTTCCACTATGGAACTGTGAAGAAGGTACCAGAAAGTTGTAGAACTTTCTCGAAGGATGGTTCAGTATATAAATAGCTGTCGTGTTTGCGGGAGGAGTCAGCCGCCCGATACAAACCATCACGTATCAGTATGACTCGCCAACCACGGTATACTCTAATCACCGCCGACGATCCCATCACCCTCCATCAGGAAAGCAGTAGGGAAACCTGTAATTTACGCAAACACAAGCCGGCATCATTGCGACCTCACCGTCGAGGTCCGTCGCGAAGTAAGTGTGTTCAAGTAATCATTGCAGATGCATCGCAGAAACAATACCTATTACACGCCGAAGCTAGTTGTACTAACATCGTAAGATGCTAGACTCCCCACCGACATCGTTAGAAAGAGACAGGCGAATAAATTACCGGTATAAGTATTGTTACTTTTACCGATACTAATATTAGTTACTAGGTAACGTTAACGGACTTACGGGTAACGTTATAAATATCGTTACTTTTTTATCGGTAATATAACGGTAATCGGTAACGTTAAGAAAAAAGTAACGGTAATTCGGTCCCTGCCTCTATACCAATGAGGCATTCACTCATATTTTCGGTAATGAATGTAATAACCGAAAAGCACACCTCCCAGTCACTTGGGGTCGGTGCATCATATTTTTGTCTTCCATTCTTCGCTGTCAACTGTCATGCATTTCACGTCACCTATTCACTACTTTCTTCCATAATATTGTCATCCTTCATGTGTCATAGTCATCTAGCCTTTTCCCAACTATGTTGGGGTCAACTTCCAGTCTAACCGGATACAGCTGAATACCAGTATTTTACATGGAGCGACTGCCTATCTGACCTCCACAACCCAGTTATTACCGGGTAATACGATACCTCTTTGTGGGACTGGTTATCCGACTTTCGGGACACTGACTATCTGTATCGACTGACCAACCTAGGCAACCACTCGGATCAATCTTCAGGTTAAGCCGCGCTTGGCTTAACCTGAAGATTGATCCGAGAGGTTGTTATTATTTAGCCACGAGCTCCTCATGTGTAAAGGATGATATAATATCATCCTAGGCATCCCGCTTCATCATCATTCTCTTGCCCTTATCCCAATTCATTTGGGGTCGGCGCAGCATGTCTTCTTCTTCCATACTTCTCTATTACTCGTCATGCTTTCTTGCCATATCATTATTTACACTGTCCATCCATCGGTTCTTTGGTCTTCCTCTACTCATATACCCATCCACATTCATACTCAAAAATTTCCTCACATTTTCCTTATTCCTCCGCATCACATGCCCATACCACGACAACCGATTACCACACAACTTTTCAGTCACCGGCGCCACTTTCAGACATCCCTTTTCTTAGGCATCCCGCATATCACTTGAATTAATAATGTAGGTATTTTTATATTTCTAGACTTGTTGCAAGCAGCTGATTAGTCACATGTCCATAGATCTCTCCAAATGTAGCGACTGAACAAGTGAGTGAACAGGAAGAAAAACCATATTTAGGCGCATACTCGTAAAATGATTATTTTTGACGAAATCAGTCGCCTCAGTGGTGATACCCTCAAGAAAGCTCAAAAGCCTGGCTTGCTCTTGATACTTACGACTCTTTATAATTTCAAGGTTTCTGGTTAACCTGCTTGCCATATGGGCATGCTAGAGCTTGCTAATCCATACACCCTATGTCCGTCAGTAGACGTCTTTCAAAATGTCGCCATATCAATTGGTCTTGTTCTTCACGAATCTTCTTTCTGTCAAGAGCGCGGCAGCATCAAATACAATGCATTAAATTAATAAAATTTCCTTGATGCAAAGTTAAACGAAAAAAGTTTGCAAGTTAATAAGCAATTTAAAATGAACGATGGGTAAAGATAATGAGATAACTTTCGCGGTACAGGCAGCTATGTAAATCGCTTCAGAAAATTCAGAAGAGTTTTGTGAATTAAAACTTGCCTGCATCGAAGTACAATCTGCTTGTGATCAACCGAAGTTTAAGACATATTTCTAAGACAAGTTGCAAATAAATTCTAATCAGGTTCTAAGTAAGTAAGTATCTGTGGAAGCAATTTTTGGCGCTTAGCGAAAACGGATTTTTTAATACATTTCAAAAACAAACACGGATCTGAACAAAACGCGTACCTCTGTCAATGTTATTCGAGCGCTCAAAGGTCCTTGAGTTCTTTACATGGCGATGGAACCATTCCTTGGGAGTTTATTTTATGATATGATCCTGTTACTGATACTGTTAGCCTGCGTCATCCCACTGCTGGGCAAAGGCTTCTCCCCATGACTTCCAGTTGTTTCGATTCAAGGCCAATGTGGACCACTAGTCGCTGGTCTTGACCAAATCGTCCCGCCATCTTCTAGGAGGTCTGCCACAACGCCTTCTGGCTATGTCAGTGCTCCAGAAAGTAGCTATTTTGGCCCACAACTTATTATCCTATACATTTTAAAGCAATCATAATCATATAGGGTTAACTATTTATCTTATACAGGGTGTAAACAGACCCTTCACGTAACCGTCAACTAAGCATTCTGTACATCAAACTAAGTAACTTTACGCAAAAATTATTGTTGGGAATCGACTTTTTTTTTTGGGGTGAAACATCACGTTTTACGGTAGGACTCGAGGGAAAGCACTCAAAGCATTGTGCTGTTGGATGCATTGAATAGTACTGGGGTCGTGGAGGTGTGTTAAGTAAAATCTTATATTAAAAACATGTATTTAAAAAAAACTTGTGAAAAAGTTGGAACTGTGACCCCTAATATCTCCGTAACTAGAAGGTTCCCAGATATGGTCTAGAACCAAAAAATGATCGCAAAGACGGGGAGAACAAGTGCTTTTCGGCTATGTGAAGGGTCTATTTACACCCTTTATGTATTATTGTTTATGAAAACCAACAATTATGTCAAATCACCCACATGATTGTGTAATTCGGTGGTCTATAACAAGCATTATCAGTTTAACTTATTGATTTTGATACAAACTTGAATGAATCTAAGTTGGCTACAGAACAGTTTATAGGTGCAAACTGTTTAAAACGTATTTTGATGAATATTTTAACAAACCTTGTTTAATTCACATTCTTACAGAATAGTAAGTAGATAGATGATTTGTATAACACCCTTAAACATGACCGCACCTTTTTGAAACAAGCTGTAAAAATTTAGATGAAAATATTAACTTCAGAGGAAAATGGATGTTACCTTTAATATGTAACTTCAAAAGGAAATTTTACAATGTGGGTAAGAATGCATATTTTTTTATGTAGGTTTAATATCACAAGTCATTATACTTTTGAACAGATGGGTCAAAGGGTATTTTTAGGTCAGTTATAATTATATTTATTTGTTTGTCAGGTATGATGTACCTACAATACATAGTACACTGATAAACTAAAGTTATTTATAAGCAATATAATATTGAAAACCAAATATAATATTGAAAAGACACAAGTGAAAACCTTAAAGACTACGCCAACAAACAGAAGATAGGTGTCTAAAAATATTTGGGACTTTTTTCCCGAAATGGTTAGGCAAATGCACCATCATTACATACCGATGTCGTCCGTGCCTCGTACGTGCCTAAAGTACGTTAAGTACGTTGTTCCCGGCTGTCATTTGTAGATCTTTGACAGACTTTAGCAGTCAGTGGCTCAATACTATCTAGGTTGTGTAGGTCAGATAGGCAGTCGCTCCATGTAAAATACTGGTGTTCAGCTGCATCCAGTAAGACTGTAAGCCGACCCCAACATAGTTAGGAAAAGGCTAGGCAGATAATGATGATGACGATTGGGCAAATGCAAACAAAATGTTGAAATGTGACTCGAATGCACGCACATCTCGCCAGTTACATTTATGCCATGAAAGCTGAACCTATTGCCATCAATCAGTCACAAATTCAGACTTCGAGCTGCTATTGAGAACCTAGGAATCAAACTTAAGACCCCATAGTCAGCGCTATAGACCAAACTGCTTTAATGAGTCCTCCGCGTTGCCCCATCAAAGGCGCATTAAGCGTCCACAAAGTCTTAACAATATCCCACATGTTATTTGCTTAAAGATAACTATAACCCACGTAGGTATTACGATACTAATTGAACCAATACGTGATCAGCCTTCAGAATATTCCACTTAAATTGATGGCTTCGCGAGGACTCATTAAAGCAGTCGGTCTATAGCGCAAACAATAGCGACAAGAAAGTCCAGATCTCCAAAATTTCCTAGAATAATTATTGTTGGATGTTTTTGTTTTGAATTTTTCGTTTTGGAGTTGATTGTATTTTATTGTAACACTATAAAAGTAAAGTTATTCACATCCTGGAAAAATCCAAAGTCGAAGAGTTATTCCTTTCCTCTGATTCACCTACTCACTAAAATCCGTTTTATCAAATACTCACAGCTACAATATCAGCAGAAACCGAGAGAGACAAATAAATACAGCCGAAGGCATTCGATTGATTTATTCAGTTCGGTAAATATTGAGATGTGTTTGGTAAATGGAGGGAAGGTAAGCGATTATCTACTTTCATAGACGAAGAATGTTATCGGATAGAATGACAATACGTGTGTGGATACCGTGATGTATGACACCGTGTCTTAACCAAGGTAATCGATCATGCGAATATGTGAACGTCGCTTTCATATTGTATTAATACGGAAGTAACTTTATCTGGTATTGAACGAAATTTGTACCATGTCCTTATAATAATATAAGATGGTTTTTCATCCCAAGTTTCCTCCGTGCCTCGGAAATCGGGCCGTTGGTCCCGGCTGTTCGTAGATCTTTGACAGTTGTTAGAAGGAGTCAGTGACCCAAAAGTCTGACAACCAGTCTTACCAAGGGGTATCGTTTTACCCAGTACTTACTGTGTTGTGGAGGTGAGATAGGCAGTCGCTCCATGTAAAATACTTGTATTCAGCTGCATTCGGTTAGACTGGAAGCCGACCCCAATTTAGTTGGGAAAACGCTAGGCAGAATAATCATTCTTTTTTATTCCGGAAGAATGATCGTGTGGAATAACTTCTCACAATCAAGCAGGCGAAGGCACAGTCAAAAGCTAATAAATTAAAAGCTAATCAGGCGGTTCAGAAAACTAGAAGGCGCTTTTTTTGCGTGACGGTCGCTTGTTCACGCGTAGATCGCTTATGTTAGAACACAGCCTGAATGTATGGAAAAGACAGCTCAACTGAAGTGTGAATTGTGAGCTCAAACGTAAGTGTGTATATACGTCACGGCTGCAAATTAGAGTGTGACGTACGATAATATGACTATTTATGATCAATGATTAGTACATTGCAGTAGCGAAGGATCAATTTTTGTAAGAAGTAAGCCGGAGTACATATCCTTAATGTGATTATATTATTTGTCTATAGAATACTGACTTTACCATTTTTAAAGGGAAACCGGTAGGAATCGAGTTGTACGCCACTGGTACATTATCACCACTGGTACATTATCTTATACATACGCGTGTGTGAGTGTTTCATCATCAGCTTACAACGGTCTACTGCTGATCATAGGCCTCTTCACTCGTTTCTCAGCAACTCTCATCCAGTTGCTACAGCCACCTTGCGAAGATCGTCGCTCCACCGAGCCTGAGGGCGTCCCATCTTACGTGTGGGTGTTTAAAAGGGGTTCAATAGGGCTCTGCCTATAAAATACTAAATTTTGGAGCGGCTTCTTCCACATAGAGGTTGGGAATTTTGACGGCACGGTTGGCGCAGTGGCTGAATGATTGACTGCTGCGCTGCGTGTCGCGGGTTCGATTCCCGCACGGAACAAATATTTGTGTCCTACAAGTAGTTGTTCTGGGTCTGGCTATTTGTGTATGTGAGTTTAAATGTTCGTAAACGCACCCACGATACAAGAGAAATTCCTAGTGTGGGCGAAAACATTGCTTTTAAAAAAAAAAATATCCCACGGAAATGTCCTGCCTCTTATTCATGTTATGGTCTACCAAAGTGCTTTCGCTGGATGCGAGTCGCACAGGATGTCAATGTGGCGACACTTGGGGGAGGCCTATGTCCAGCAGTGGACGTCTTTCGGGTGAAATGATGATGATGATGATGAGTGCTTTTCATCCAAAACGAAATAGTAAATAGTAAAACACTTTAAAAAAATGTTTTTTAACTGTGACTCTTTTTCGTATTTTTCTCAGCTAACCCTTTTAATTGATACCCACATCAAGGAGGTGCATAAAAAGATACTAATCCGCTATCTTTAGGACTCCGCCACATTGGATTTAGAATGACCTCACGTGACGTCTCTGACTTAGCTATCCATGCATTGTCATCCAAACTAAACGTGTATTCAGCTCAATCGGTTTTAGATAACTGTTTTAAAATTCATTGCAAAAAATTACCTTACAAACATTGCAAGTTAAATAAAAACTTGTTAAAAAGACAGAAACATGTTATATTCGCATTTATATAAGGTCTATCTTTTCATACACGAAATATATTAAGGGTAACTTCTATAAGTCGTAAAGTCGCAATAGCAACGAAAAAAAAAATATCTGAGTGTTTTTTTTTTACGAAATTATTATAATTTTATTCTTATTCTTTATTGCACACAACATTTGAGAAATACATAATTACGACATATAGCTTATGTACAAAGGCGAGCTTAACCCAGAATTGAGTTTTCTTACAGCTAACCTTACTTAGATTGCGAGATTTTCAGATAATTTTAAAAAAAATTGAGATTTTTTGCATAAAACCTTTACTCCCATATTCTAACAATGACAGTAGGTAAATACGACGTCGTAAACTAGCGTAATGGTTGTTCAAAAATAAGGAGCCGGTATGTATTTTGTGGGTCAAGTAATTTTAAATGATTATTTTTTATTTTAATATCCTCAGTTAAAAAAATATATCCCTTGAAATGGCTTCGTTATAGCCGTTAGATGATTCTATGAAAATATTTCGTGTATGAATAGTTAGACCTTATATGTACCGATATTAGTACAGACGTGACAAAAAGGGTTTCATGACGATTCCATTTACTTTATCTACATAACAAGCCAGACCACGTCATAATCTTATAATACGTAACTCAAGAACTTGACAAAACGCAAAGCGCTTAGATTCACACCTAACTTCATATATTTTAATTACCACTTAATACTACATACCATATAAACTATTAATTAGTTAAGAACTTATACTGTTGAATCTATTATGTAATCTTAGCAGAACCAATACTAATTTAACTTGTTAAAACAAAGGCTTTAGAATTTTGGTCCTTATTGTCCAACAATAAGACCGTTATTGCAAAGAAGTTGAGTTTTGTAACAGCAAATAAAGTTTGTGTTTGTTTGTTAAGGTGTAAGCACACCACGCAACAAATATAAAAAGTTTTGTACAAATAAAATTGGAACCAAACTACTTAATTCGTTTTCAGGCATCCTGTTAGTATTACGAGTTTGATGTAGGTAAAAGAAAACTTCCTAAGTTAGGAAAAAGGTTTAGGGTGTAAGTAAGCTGTTTAAGCAGAACCCAAATTAGTAATGGAACTAAAACAAAAAAAAATCGAATTAAATATAACATGTGCCGCCAACGCCAACGTGGGGGTGAGGTGGATTAAATCCCATTCCCGGAGTGGAGACAGAGTTGAGGCATATGTGCCCATCAAGGGGAATAATAAAGGCTGAGTATAAAGCTCTACGTGCTCCTAGAATGACCTCGCTGCATGAATGTGACAGCATTATGTCTCACCGATAGATCACATGCATCAGCCTTAAGATGAAAGCGCTAGGGTAGCTCGCGAAATTCAAATTTTCTATCGTTTTTTGCAATTTGCTTGCTAGTGTCAGGTTTTGTGTTAGTGAAATGTGATTCCCGCAAGCAACACGAATGTAGTTACAGAATTGTAATCATTAAAATCATCAATACAACCCTCTAAGTTCATTAAACCCCATTCAATAACTATTTCATGAAAAAGTCATACAATGAACGAAGGAAAACTGACACTGACCTGCAAATTGCAAAAAAAAATGATGAATTTCCCGGGCTAACTTGGTGCTTCCATCTCAATGTTCCCAGTGTTGTGACACAAGCTCTCCTCTATTTGACTGGGAACGGTGCTTAATCAACCACGTGGGCCCAGTGCGGGTTGATAAAAGTTTCATGTGCTCGTTTTTTTTTGTTTTTGGGAAAGTTATTTACTTCACGGAGTTTTTTTACGCCAACTGATACATACTCGTATGTATAATGACAGACTTCAGAGACTTTTTTAAAGCTAATAAAAGATACAAATTAGTTGTAGGTATTTACACAAATTGGTCGTTCAAACCTGATACCAATTTTTAGTTTTATTGTTGCAGCTTACGTACTTATCCTCTCCAAATTATTTTATTTTTCTGATTCAAATATAAAGCTGTATCTTGACATTTAACCGATTACATTTATAATAGATAAAACAAATTAAAACGTCAATCCATCTCTGTCAACTCTGCCAATGATTAACAGAAATGGAATGATTTGGAAATCGTATTTGGTGTTTCGACTCTAGCGAACTGTCATGTAAGCCTTATTGTTTATTTACGTATTAAATTCATATGACGTTGTCATTTAGACAGCTTATTCTGCTGTCAGATGCCATTTTGAAAATTAGTTATACAACCCTGTGCTGCTGAATGGGTTGGATAGAACGGGGGTCGAGGAGATGTTTGTTTATTTTGTTTTTGTTTTTCTTACATTAAAAACATGTATTTAAAAAAAAAATGTTGGAACTTCGTCCCCCAATATCTCCGTAACTAGAACGTTCCTAGGTATGGTCTAGATCAAAAGAATGATCGCAATGATGGGGAGAACAAGTGCCTTTCGGTTTCGTTAAAGGTCTTG
This sequence comes from Noctua fimbriata, assembly GCA_905163415.1. NCBI lineage: Eukaryota > Metazoa > Arthropoda > Insecta > Lepidoptera > Noctuidae > Noctua > Noctua fimbriata. The sequence continues at coordinate 3,935,009 of LR990940.1, forward strand.
TTACACCCTTTATGTAAATTTTAGGTATATCAACAAAGAATGCATTATATTAAATAATTGTCATATGTCAGGCAAGCTTCCTTCAACAATAACCCAAAATAAAAAGAAAGCGATAGTTTCAGTCAGATACAGTCACGTCAGTCACTGGAGAAGTACTAAGAGGTATGTACAGACGCTAGCACATCAAGCTATCCGACTACTGTCAAATTTTCGCAATCAACCTTGAACCTAATGCTTTAGCGGTAAAGTTGAAAAACTATTAAAGTTTGACAGATTGTAGTAGCTTAATGTGCTGGCGTCTGTACCATAGTCGGGAAAGACTTTCCAAAAAAAAATCATGATTGTAACAGCTGTTTTATGTGTCCTTAGTCTATAGCTAACAGCTGGGGCTAGACAAAAAAAATGCATACTCGAACGAGACAGATAATGTATTTGTTTCCCTTACTAAAATGCCAGAACATAATTGAGAATCGTGAACTGCGCCTCACGAGGGTGCCTTCAACTTACAAACATAATTTTAAGATATCTTAACAACATAACTTCACGCCGGCAGCAGTAACATAGGCAGAGGTGTAGACCTAATAGTGCACCCACATTTCAACAGTTCTATTAAAGTCCCATGTCATAGGGAGCGAGCCTATTGTCATCATCAGACTCCGTGGCTGTTACTGGGAAATTCCTAATGGAAAAACCCAATAACACTTTGCCTGGTCTAGGAATCGAACCCTGGACCTCATGCTCAGCAGTCATAAAAAAGAAAAAGAAAAATAGAACTCGGAGATGACCAGGATCGCTTTGTTTTCTGTCTAGCAAGACCTTTCTTAGAAACAAGCCGAAATATCAAGTATTACACGTCTGATTTTGTTACTTAGCCGACTTGTTGTTATTTATGATAGTCCCATAAGATCCGCACTAACTAACAAAATAAATGTTTTCGATAACAAACTGATATTCGAGCCCTTAGGGGATAATTAATTAGAGATAGGGTATCGTTTACAACAGCAATTAATAACAAGAACAACAATAAATTTAATGAAATTACTGAATATATTTACCTACTAGATATTTTAGGTACAGTCAGCAAATCGGGGAAATAGATGAAAGAATATGCTGCAGACCATCAAACTGAACATGGGTCCAATATCGTAAATGCGAAAAAATTTGCAGCTGTTCCATACAAAATTTCAATACCTACTCGACAGCTGATATTTTTCGCATTTACGATATTGGACCCATGGAGGAAGTTGCTCCGTTTTTTTTTAGACCTTGCTCCACATTAGGAATTTCTCCTGCATCGTGGATACAAACATTTAAACTCACATACACAAACAGCCAGACCCGAAACAACTACCTGTAGGACATACAAATATTTGCTCCGTGCGGGAATCGAACCCGCGACACGCAGCGCAGCAGTCAATCAGTCAGCCACTGTGCCAACCGTGCCGTCAAGTTTTGTTTCATAGTACACCTACATTTTACCACTTATATTTAAATTCCATGTAAGAGGTACACACCGTGGTTGCTACAGAAAAAATCCTGATGGAGAAATCTAATAAAACTTTGCCTGACCCGGGAATCGAACGAAACACCTCATGCTCAGCAGTTGCCCTGATTTGAACACTGATAATCTTGTTCCGCCATAACAAGGATATAAAAACAAAAGGAAAATCCATAATGGAAGAAAAGGATAACAACCCCTTAAAACTGCCCTTGTTAAGATTTAAAAGAAAAAAGTTTCTTTAAGATTCAAACCCAAGGATGATCTTATTTATTTTTTACAACAAAATATTTTTTCAAGAATGTTTCGAATTAAAAGATTAATTTTCAATTTAATGGACAGAAGTTGTTTTCAGAAAAGTTTGAATTAATTGGAAGATTTAAGGTTCATTTGGATGTAATACTGAGTCGGATTAGGTTCAACTATTTTGAATTTAGCAATAATTGCCACTTTAATTTAAGTACTCTCAGTACTTTTATCTTTTCTTATTTGTAACTAGCTTTTGCCTGCGGCTTCGCTCGCGTTAATTTAGAATTTGACAATCAATTCGGGTTGTACACGTGGCGCCATCTATTACCATACGAATGTTATTGTTGTTTTCCTCCGAAACAGTTTTTTTTTTCGGGGTAAAAGGTACCCTATGTCCGTTTCTGTACACCTGACACCGTATATGCAAAATTTCAGGATGATCGGGTCAGTGGTTTAGGCGTGAAAAGGTAACAAACAAACAAACTTACTTTCCCATTTAATATTAGTTAGGATAAGGATTAGGATTGAAAAACACTAAGGTTGTCAAGTTGTTTCAAATAAGTTATGTATTTATGTGTATACGAGTTTGTAATTACAATACAAACGGGTTTGTATTAGGCCTTTGTGTAAACGGACAATTCACAAAGTCGTCAACCAAACATTCAGTACACCAAACTCTCTACACAAAAATTATTGCTGGGAAACGACTTTTTTTTTTTTTGGGGTAGAAAATTACGTTAGACTCAATGTAAAGCACTCAAAACATTGTACTGGTGGACTGAATAGTACAGTGGTCGTGGCGGTATTTAAATTAAAGTTATAACATTAAAAATTTGTCTTTTAAAAAAAAGTTGGAACTTTGACTTTGTCTAGATAAAAAAAAAAGAAATCGCAATGACAGGGAGAACAAGTACCTTTCGGCTTCGTTAGGGATACTTTTACACCCATTATAATCCTTCAGTTTATAGTAAACTAAAGGGCGTAAGGGACAGCCCTCCACAAACTGCCAGGGTGCATTCAGCTCCTTATTTTAAATCATATTCCACCGGATTTATTCTCCGGATTTTTTTATTTTTATTTCAGTTACTATTCCTTTATTTCAATGTAAAATTACATTCCCTGTACGCAGCACTCCATTTATGTAAATAATACCGCTAAAATCAAAAATCCAACAATGGATGTTGAACTACTCTAACGAACGACGTGTGAAATCAGCTGTTCACTTCCTGCCTAGCTACACAGTTCATCGAACTCGTCGTCGCGCTTGCTGTTTGCTACGTGCGTTTGCCACGGTAACAATACATTGCGTATGCGGAAATAAAAAAAAAACAAATTTATTGGATTCCCATAACATTCCTGAAATAATTTCTTGTACCGGTCATCTTAGTATGATATGTATACTGAATTCACCCCATCAGTTTGTGGAGGGCTGTCCCTTACACCCTGTATATGAATAAAATAAGTTCATTAGTGTGAGACAATTGGAGTAATTGATGAATTTGATCACATGAAATTATACCGTATTATACTTATTGTCCTTAAAAAAAAACAAGTACTAGCATAATTACTTTTGAGTTTATTCAAATACCTCCCAATTTCGTTGCAGACACAATTTAATTCAAGCAGCCATTCGTTTCTTCATCGTATAAATTCATCAACCTGAAAATTCTGAAGTTTTCCCAGAAATAATTTATCTCAACAAACTTTTCCTAGCACTTTCTCCTATTTTATTTGTTCTGACATAATGATATTACAAGTAAAATATTAATGAATAATTTATGTTTTAGCTGCTGTATTAATGAATCTGGATAAAATATCAAAGACTAAGTAAAATATCCGATCATACTTTTAAAGTGAGGTATGCTATGAAGGAAAAAGGAAATGGAAGAAAAAAACGTGTTGCGCCGACCCTAAGTAACATGGGACAAGGGCAGGAACATAATGACTTTGAACGCCATTGTCACATATAGGAAAAGCAAGCGCGTGCCCGGTACGCCAACGACACAAATACAACATTAGTTTACAACATTACAAGCGGCGCAAATACTGTAACCTTATTGGTAACTACAGTTTTGAGCCGTTTGGGGTCGAAACGCTCGGGTCATGGGGACCGAGTGCGCGTCTCCTTTTTAAGGAAATCTCTCGCCGACTGGTCGACACTTCGAGTGACCAGAGGGCTGGCTCTTTCTTTGGCCAAAGAATTAGCATTGCTATTCAGCGTGGCAATGCTGCCAGTCTTCTGGGCACGTTTCCAGATGACAGCGATGCGGAGGAATACTTTGACGCCTAAGTGTCCTATTGACGTCGTTGTTTAGATGTTTATTTTTTCTTACTTTTAGTCTTATTTTTATCATTACATTTAGTTCTTTTTAGTCTGTATATAATGCACATAATAGTAAAATAAATAAACATTAGTTTTAATATATGCGAAACCTGAAACACGTGTGTAGTATTTTTATTTAAAGAACCTATGTACAAAATTTCAAAACTGTATCATAAAAAATCACAGAGTTATAAGCTTGTTTTGTTACCTGGTTGTCCGTACAAAAACGTGGTTACCATGCGGCGCGTACGCGTGCGCGCCTCCAGCGTCGTCTTGAGCTCATTGATAATAATAATTTGGCAGTAGGTACCTAAATGATTGAGATAGGTACTTAGTGTCGTTCGGTGTCCAACTTGTAACTTTTTTTAAATATTTTTGGGACAAAATATAACATGGTTAATAAATTATTGGAATCGCTTAAGTTACTTATTCCAAACAAACTATATTCAGGTTTCGCATATACTAAAGATAATGTTGTATAGGACAAAAAATGTGTTACACTATAACACGAAAAATAAACAATGAAATAGTTTTGGAATCCCTATTCCTTTTGTAGGTATTTGCGGTGAAATTGTGGCTTGGCGTAGAAGCGCGCGTGCGTTTAACTTTTAGCGTTTAAAAGATTAAAGAACAGTCGCACTCACGCACTCGGCTCATAACCCAACAAGAAAACTATCCGACCTACACACTCGCTTTAATGCTTGCTAGCTGATTTATAGTTCCTAACTCAATCAGCTGGTTGACTTAGACAGCGAATTTTGATCGGTAATGTGCTGGAATTATGTGTCAAAATCCAGTGTGTGGTCCGGTCGGTTTGGCCGTACGGTTTTCAGGCAGTCTGGCCAAAAACAACTGAAGATCGCCAATTCATCTGCATACAGTTGTGGTTTATAAATACTCACTATGCATTTAATGCAGTGTAGTGAAGTCCACCTTTTTCAATGGAATATTCCTGGCTGGTGCGTGGATTAAAATGTGTCAGAGGCATTCAACGAGGGAAACTGCTATTGAGACGTCAATTGCAATAACAGTTGGTCTTCCTCCGACCTTTGAAATAATTTATTTATTCATTATTTCATATTATTTTAGTTACGGAACCTATGGTTGTTATCAAAACTTCCTCTTCCCAGCTAAAACACTAAGAAGTTGCGAAGGGTTGGGCGTTTAGGGAGAGTCTGTCTTGTGTAATTGACTTTCAAGTATCAAAAAACCCTTCTACAAATTGTATTATGTACCTATATATAAATATATATTTGTAACCTCCTTTTAATTGCCTTTATTTTGATACCCTACTCGATAGGTTTGGTTGAAAAAAAAATATTAACGACTTATAATTTTGCGTCAAAAATCCTCCATTTTGTTTTTTTTTAAACACCTATCTAAAGACACTTGGGTTTTTGAGACGAATCTAATTATAACTCAATCGTCGAAATCTATCTAGCCATTTGGAACATACGAGGTAATATTAAAATTTACAAAGAAACATACAAGATACGCGCGAAAACCATAACCCTTCCTTGGCAGTCGGGTAAAACGTGCTGATATTTAGCCTAGTTTGAATAAATTGCACCCCCCAGCGAATAATATGATAAGGTGGTACTACGGTGGTTTTCATTTTATTGCATATTTGATATTTAGAGCATTAATAACATTAAGGGCATTACATTGCTCGATGACCTTTATGATTTGATCCCTGTACTGGTTTTTGTTGACTTGCTTACTTAATAAAAACCGAAATTTTGCGAAATGTGCGGGCATTTCGCAAAATTTCGGTTTTTATTTATTATTTAAAAATATTAAAAGAAATAACAGAAAAAAAACAATACAGATTGTTAAGTATATCATTACGTATTTGTTGTTACAAAATTCATGCCGATCTATTCAGCCGTTACAGAGATAATTGACAATTAAGGTTGAAAAAGGACCTATTTTCTACGATTAACCAAAAAAAAATGAGAAGGTTTATTTAATAAACCTTCTCAATTTTAAACAATACAATTTATTTGTGATGAACTTAACTATAACATACTTTTTTTACACGGAAAACGCACGAAGGGATTCATCAACAAATTTCTTTGAACATACGCTGTTTTTGGGATTTGAGCCATGTAATGCCCTTAAATGACTTTTGGTTTGGATTTTGATTTTAACAGGCAAAATACTTTTACAGTAATAGAGAACAAAATAATCAGCCTGTAATGAAACTCCTCTCATGCCCTCTTATCTCAAAAATATGCAGCCGAAGTGACCTTTGCGCTGGCACCAACGACGCGGTGGAAGTAACGAAGTTCTGGGCTGACAGAATATAAAAACTCTCGTGCCGGCTACCCGAAGATAAAGAAGAATGCTGGGAGACAGTCTTCGTCTCAGTGGGTACTCTCCATGTTGTACCGAAAACATTGCGTGCTAGGTAATCAATTCAAGTCTCCTTTATGGGCGTCTGAATATATCAGAACACGGAAGTGCAATTCATTCACAAAGTTTCTTGGGTTTATGACAGCAAACGATATGATGGCAGTAAATCCACAAAGGACAAAAAGGAAAGGACTCACAAGTACTATACAACGTGATTTTTTCAATTGGCCGTTGGTAAGGCAAATCCGAAACTACGAGAAATAGCGAAAAATACTCAAAGGGGTCTTGAGCCCGATTATGATGAAATTTATTATCATCTTTTCCTTTTTTTCAAAATCAACGGGTTCGATTTCTGGTTAGGAATATTGATTTTTCAAAATTGTTATGATACAGTTTAAGTTTTCATCAAAATCGGGCTCGAGACTTAAGGATTTGCCCATCTACGTCCACTTGAAAAATTCACCCCGTACATAAATGTATAAATCAACTTGGTTAATATTCCAAGTCTCCAATTTCGAGAGGAACATTTATCGTTAGAAGTATTAAAGTTTCGTGTGAATGCATGTTAGAGCAAGATTGAATACTAACATAATACGTGTTTCACGTCTGTAATCGCCTCTAAGCAAACAGGACTGTGTATCTTACTAGAATGGACGTATGGGATGGATGTTTGTCGCTCTTTCACGCAAAAACTACAGAACAGTTTTTGATGACATCTTTCTGAGCATTTCATCGGTTATTTAAAAAAAAACAGCTGTTTCCTACAAAAGTGCAATACCTACACGGTCAAATTGTATGGAACAGCAGATTTTTTTTAAAATAACCGATGAAAAATTTATATGTGGGGGCTCAGAATGATGTACTGAATCCCTTAAATATAGCTCACACATCAGAATAATACATAGGCTGTAACTTATAAAGATATTTTTCAATAAATATAATTCATGCGGGTGAGGCCGCGGGCGGAAATTACGAAAGCAACATAGTGCAACCTTATGCAGCAAATTATCATAACAGTTTGCCACATCCGGTTGATTTTTCATTTATAATTATTAAACAAATTATTCAGGAATAAAATAACTTCATCCGGTAGGTAGCTTTCATTAATTTAATTATTGGGTATTCAAACAATTTTGCTATTATTATCTGGTGAATAACACAATAAACACGAAGCATTTTGAAAGCGAATGCAACATCCAGTGGGATGTAACACATTGTAACAACTAAAGACTCAGTAGGTACCTACATTGTTTTAACATGTTTTTTGATCCGGTGTTTTTAAAAGCTCCAAAGCCTTGAACATCGCCGCAAAGTACACAGTAACGCACCCACGATACAGGAGAAATTCCTAGTGTGGGGCAACGAGTATTTAAAAAAAAAAGAATTGACCCCCTAACGGTTTTTTATCGGTTACATGTCGGAGTGTGCTTTGGAATTACACAATCTAATTCTCCCATTTTCATTCTATCATCAGACGAGCAGAGATACGGCAAAGCGTCATTGTTATATGGTTGAAGTTCCACGGACCGGAAGAAAGGGTTATGCGAACCGCACGTGCGAACCGCCAGCTCCAGTCTGGAGAAATCACTGCCGGCTTCTCTGTTTGCCGATCTTTATAATCTGAATCTCTCCAAAGTTCGAGTGAATCGGTTTCTTCTACAAACGCAAGCCTATTTAGTACCTAATAAAAAAGGGTATAAGTTTCACAACTTTTGCAGGTACAAGGCCCCGTCCACGACCCCGGGCGATGTGATCAGCTGTCGCTGTTAAAATAAGACGCGTGTTAGCTCTTAATAAGGGCGGATACGAATAAGAAGGATTAAATTTTACTCTAGGAGTAAATCGCTACTTACATATTCGAGAAATTTCACGTTTAACCAACTACAATTCGAGGAATAACGAGACTATTCAGGAATAGTCACAATACCACCGTTAGGCATGGAATAAGGAGTTTATTCCAAAAATAACAAAATGGCGTCCTATTTTTTTAAGCTGTCATTTCAACTCAACACAAGGAATTATTCGAAATACATAAAATGCAACGTTTAAATGATTTGATTGAAAATAGTAAGTGATGAAGAAGGAAGGAAGTTATACCTAGACGTCCAAGGTGGCTAAAAGAGAGAATAGATTTATTTGAATATTATGATGATCGTGATTTCACGATAAGGTGCAAAGAAGCAACCTTGTTTTTGCTGACAAGAATTGAACGTAAATTGGAATACATTTCTGATCGGTAAGTGTTTATTAGTACCTCTAACAATATCTACCTACCCAATTAACCTGCGTGCTTGTGTTATTATATTCATTCCTGGATACTTATCTCTTAATTTGGTGACTGTCTAGCACACCAATATTCTTATGATATGATAATTGATAAGTTATGTTAGGTACTGTATTTAGAATATCAGATCTAATTATATTATTATTTTCCGGCAAGTTTTCCATTTCACCGATAAACCAGTTGCTGGGAACCTTGACATTTTATGCAACAAATTCCATTAAAATGGTTATCGGTAACATCTGTGGTTCGAGTACACCTACTGCCAATAAAATAATTCACAGAATCAGTGCCAATATTGCTGCACTGCACAAGGAATATATAAAATTTCCTACTACTCGGCAGGAGATGAGGACGGTGCAAGATAATTTTTACCGAATAGCTCGATTTCCACGTGTTATTGGTGCCATGGATTGCATGCACATAAAATTATCATTTGTACCACTCCGGCGTCAGGTGGGAGGTCAACAAGCAGAACTATACAGGAACAGAAAAGGTTACTCTTCTATAAATGTGCAGACAATATGCAATGCTAACTTGGAAATCACTGACATAGTAGCATGATGACCAGGATCGTGTCACGATAGCACAATATTTAATAATAGTGTTATCAAAGCGAAATTTGAAGATTGATGCCATAATGATTCAATTCTAGTTGTCGACCGCGGATATGCTTCAACATCCCGAGAACACAAGCAGAGCAACTTTATAACGAATCACAAATAAGAACAAAAAATCCTATTGAAACAAGTAATAGTGTATGGAAACGAAGATTTCCTGTTTTGGCACTTGGAATGCGTGTAAAGTTAAAAAGCACTGACAATTATAGTGGCCACCGCAGTTCTTCATAATATTTTACGTTGTAGAGGGGAAAGTTTACCTCCAGATGATCCAGAACTTGATTTACCTGCCAAAGCAAATTTTAAGTGATGGCCAAATGCCACAAGTCATTCAAGGAGAGCAAACACCTGTGCGATGGCATGAGACCCGGGATGCTCTTATTGCTGATTATTTTTTTTAGTTTGATGTAAGTAAACAGAATAAAAGTAATTAAAGAAGAATATTGTTTTTAGAATTTATTCCTAATTTATAATTAAGACACTTTTCCATTTCTTAAACATGAATATATTTTATGTCATCCAACATAAAATATATTCATGTTTATGAAATGGAAAAGTCAATGGTTCGGCATGACATAGTTACCTATGCAAATAAAAAGGAGGTATTAAAACAAACAATTATTTCCTATTTTTGAAAGCCACTAGCTTTCTTCGCTTCATCAATAAAATGTTAGTTTTAATTTTTTCTTGTTTTAATATCTCCTTTTTTATTTGAATATCTAAGTTATGCCGCACCTTAGACCTTTCCATTTCTTCCACAGCAAGATTTGTCTGTTGTTCCAAAGCTTCAATTTTCTTCCTAAGTAATTTTTCTAATGAAGAAGATGCGCTTGAGGTTGAGGGGGTTGGTCTTCTTATAGAAACCCATGTCCGATGAGGTGTTGGATTCTCTGTAGTTCCATTTGTGAGGGCCGACGATACAGGAGTCCTCTCCATTTTAGGAGGATAATCTCCCCAATCCTTTAATAGAAAAATAATGAAATTAGTAGGGTAAAGTAATAACTTGACATACATAGTTCTACTTTAGTTACATTTGTCCTATATCTGGCTGTTGCATTTATAATACTTTATAATAATTATATAGTGATCATTTCATAAAATCCTTTCTTAGAGAGCCTCTAAGTACCAAAGAATGCATCAAAATCTGTCCACATGTTGGGTCTGTGAGTTAATAGACCAGTTGTTCAGGCAGTCACAGTATTTTTATATACAGCTATTAATTACCTTTTCCACAATATATTCATTTTCACATACTACATCTGTGTCACTTGTGTGTTGTTCTTCAAAAAATGTAGAGGGCATTGCGGTATCTGCAAATAAAAGTAAAGTTTAAAATTAAGACATAGGGCAAACAGGGGAGATATATTTAATACAAATTATGTAAAAAAATAAACTGACTGATAATGAGATATCAATGCACAGCCCAAACCTTTTCTCAGTGAAAATTGTAAATTAAAAAAAAAAACACTATTGTTGAGCATAGGCCTCCTTAATAGATTTTCAGGGTGACTGGTTGGAGGCGGCCTGCATCCATTATCAGGTTGTCTGTCCACTTTGTTGGTGGACATCCTATGCTGTACTTTTCAGCACGTGGCGTCTTGCCATCTTTTTATATCCTTATCGCCTATCGTCATGTACCTATTTTCAGTGGCATATCATACAATACATGGTGTTTTTCCCAAAACAGTTTTTAGGTTATTTAAAAAAAAGTTAAAGTTAGCATTTTAGCCCAAGAATATAAATAACACAATAATACTAACCTGTTTGGATCATATGCGTCATGTTTGCTGCTGCATCCTTTCTTGCCACCATGCTCTCCCATTGAGCTTTCAAATTATCCCCTGTGCGAGAACAGTGGGTTGTACGGCTATTATACTGGTCAGCAATGATTTGCCATTGAGCCAATTTTGATTTCACCGTAACACCATCCGTTTTTTTATTTTCGATTATTTTAAAATGTGACTCTACTAGGTTTAACAAAAGTTCTTTTTCAGATGGCAGCCAATTATTAGGACTACGTTTAAGTATAACGTCACTCATTTTATATATTAGATTATCTAAACGTGCACTGCAGAACTCGAAAATAAACACCACATGAACCAAACCAAACCGACATGTAAAACTTCAAACACTTCTTAGTTTTCAAATTATACTGACACTATTGACATTGACAGCAACTTTTTCGCGCTATAATACGACAAATGAGAGTTGACATGCATTATGCTTCTGTACGCTCCCGTTTGTCGAACAACGTTTTTGTCCAAGTATTACATTCGTTCACATCATGTTCACATTCACTCCGCTTTTCGCGCGTAACTAATCGAAGTATACGTATAAGTTAGATTGCATGGAAAAACGACTGTTGATTTATTCGAGAATAAAATCGTGGAATTAATTGTGCCTGGTAAAGTTATTCGTAGAGACCGGATTATATACAAATGCATATTTGCATATGTATTTGCAAATATGTTATGGCCAGTTTTCTAAGATATAGCATATTTTAGCTGAAATCGACTGATCGTGCATAATTTGGGCGTATTTCCTTATTTTTATCTCTTTCTAACTAGAAAAATGCAAAAATGTGCTAAAGGCAATGCAAATAAAGAAACTAAATTCAAAAATAGAGTCGTTTTCAAGTCTTTTTGAATTAATAACTGAGAATTTGGAGCAGTACTCGATTATTGAAGTTTTCAGGAACATTAATAAATTATCTAGACGCTCTGGATAGGAGGGTCCGTACATTGTTGACGGCATATCGAATGCATCACCCGCGTTCTTCTGTTATGGGACTGTATATTCCGCGGAAGTGTGAGGGTCGAGGCTTTTTAAACGCTAAGACTCTCCACAATCGCGAGATATGCAGTCTCAGGGAATATTTCCTTGAAACCGACGTGGGGATGCATCGAGATGTAGTCGCGGTGGACAAGGGCCTCACCCCGCTCTCCTTGGCTAAAGAGAACTGGCGCAAACCTGTAGTGCTTGACACTAACGACCGCATGGAGGTATGGCAGAGTAAGGAGCTTCACGGACGCTATTTCCGGGCCCTGCATGGGCCCGATGTAGACCTATCAGCGTCCGTAGCCTGGCTACGTTCCGGGGACCTCTTCGGAGAAACCGAAGGTTTTGTCTGTGCAATTATGGATGAAGTTATGATGACGAATAACTACCGGAGATTTATTGTGAAGGACGGTACGGTTGACATAATTATGTCGGGCATGCCACCGTCCAGGCGAATCAATCCGTCACATTATCTCCGGGTGTTCTCGTCTGGCTAACGGAGAGTACTTGCATAGACACAACCGTGTAGCCAGGATTACCCATCAGCAACTTGCTCTAAAATACAACCTTGTGGAATCGGAAGTGCCGTACTATAAGTACGTGCCCGACCCAGTTCTCGAAAATGGCAGTATCACATTGTACTGGGATCAATCCATCATCACTGACAGGACTATTGTAGCCATTAAGCCTGATATAGTGGTGGTGGATCGATCAGAGCGGCGCGCAATGATTGTTGACATAACGGTCCCGCATGATGAGAACCTCGTGAAAGCCGAGAAAGATAAGAAAATCAAGTATCTTGACTTGGCTCGCGAGGTTGTCGACATGTGGGATGTGGACTCAGCGATCATTGTGCCGATAGTCGTATCAGCCCATGGCTTAATTGCCAAGAGCCTCGACCAATACCTGAGGAGGCTCTCGTTAGGCAGCTGGATCAAGGGCTAGATTCAGAAAGCGGTACTTCTGGACACGGCTCGTATTGTTAGGAGGTTCCTCTCTCTGGAGCCCTGACCGCCGGTATCTTGGACCCTGTTCCCGATACCGGTGGGCTACAATTTTTTATATTTTTAAATGTTTTTTATATTTTTTTCAAGAAATATTTAAAAATGTAAAATAATTTGTAAAAATTTAAATAAAGGAAATATTTATTCCTAAAAAAAAATTTGATCAAGTCATTCATTATGTATGATGATTTTTAATACTCAAAAATACATTATTTCGAACCTATTTAAATTTTATATTGCATATTTTGGCAAGTTTAGCGTTTTTGTTGAATATTTCGAGTATTTACGATGCATATTTCGACCAATAATATGTTGCATATAATCCGGTCCCATATCTTCCCGTGGGTGTCGTAAGAGGCGACTAAGGGACTTACCAGAGAATGGGCAGCAGCGTTCTCTGTGTTTTATAACAACCATACTGCGATCGCCAACCCGCCTGCCAAGCGTGGCGATTATGGCAAAACCCCCCTTCTTGGGGGAGGCTTATGTCCAGCAGTGGACGTCTTTCGGCTGAAATGATGATGATGATGATATAATCCGGTCTCTAGTTATTCGTGTATAAATTCGGGTTTGGTCGAATCCGCCCGTAAGTCGTGGCCAAGAGGTAACTTTATCCAAATATGGAATCATGTTTATCTTTGGGTTTCACGTTTGTACACAACTCGATACCAGCCATCACACATTTACCTTCTATAAATAAATCAGGGAGTCTTATAGCAGTATTACTTGAATGTCACTTCAGTGTTAGAAAGAGATGGCGCTATACAGGTCGTCTAGCTCCATCTCTTTTTCACACTGAAGTAAGATTAAAACAATACTGCTTTAAGAAGTCATGATAGACCTCCAGTACAAGTCAATAGTCTCGCGTACAATTCGCAAATATCTGTTTCTACTTAGTCAGCCCAATTCAGTGCGAATAAACTACGGCTGTAATGTAATTACAAAGACCTCACTTTGTATGAGCTTTCCGTACAATGAGAGATCATTTTAAAATGGTTTTGCATAGCTTGATTGATCTTCGTGCGTAATTAAGTCACAGTATTTTCTAAACGGTTATCAATTCCCGTGACCCAAGGTCTGGGTTTACTCTGGCCAGAGGCTAAGTATTGCCATACAACGTGGCAATGCCGCCAGTCTCTTTAGTAAATTTCCAGTCGACATTTGTATGACCACTCTACAGCGATGTGGAAGATTTTTTTGATGCCAAATTTTAATTTGTTATTAGGATAGTCAAGAGCTATTGGTCGATGAAGCAAATAATGAAGGAAAACTCATGGACATGTGCATTCTTCCTACCCTCACCTATGGAGCACAGACATGGTCACTGACCAATCGTCAAAAGTCCGCACTCGGGGTATGTCAGCGAGCAATGGAGCGCAGTATCCTTGGAATAAAACTTACTGATCGTATAAGGAACTCGATACTGCGTTCCAAAACTCAAATTGCCGATGTAGGTCACACGGATGCCAAGCTCAAATGGAACTGGGCTGGCCACATCTGTCGTATGCCGGAGGAGCTATGGGCTAAAGTTACCACACAATGGGTCCCAAAAGGCAGCAAACGAAAACGCGGCAGGACCAGAAGTAGATGGCAGGACGAACTCGATTCCTTTTACAAGGATTGGCGTATAACAGCATTGGATAGGGACAAGTGGAAGGAGGGAAGGGAGGCCTTTGCCCTGCACTGGGACACAAATGGCTGATAACATATGGCCCAAAAGATATGAATAAAGTCTTAAAACTAAAAGAAGCTTATTAAATTGTAACAAAAACATGCTTTTAAATGTAGGAGTAACGACACTTCTTTCATATTTTTCAAAAATAACTAGTCCGCCATATTTGGAAGTCTGCCATATTGGATTTAGAATGGTGTCCCTTAGCTTACCATGCATTATCAATAATTAGGATAGTTACCTGAGTTGTACCTACCTGTAGTTCAATTATATTTCTGGACATAAATATTATTAGAAGCAGTTGGTTCGTGTACGTTCGCTGTACCATCTAAATCAGATTAGATTCCTCAAGAACCTTTGGCTTCCCAAGCCGTTGTTGTTGATATTACGGATCTGGGGTCACAAAGGGATTGTGAAAAGGCAAAATACCAAACAAGAACCTTACCTTAACAAAATGTTTACCAATATGCTTTTCATTTCATGGAAGGATGTTTTTAATATAAATATGAGAAGAGTTTCTTGAGGGGACACTTGGAAAAATATTAGTAAAAGATAAATTGAAATAACATTGGCCGACGTAGAGGAAGTGGTTTTACGGTCTTAACGTTTTGTACTCACTGTAGAAGGGTTTAGGGGTTGATACGCACCCCTAGAGGTATATTATATTACACTGGAACATCATCGTTGCGTTGCCAGTACCTAATAGTACATTTTGATACAAGTGGGGAAATTTTGTCATTACAACTAGTACGGAATTCACAAATGCCCAAATTCAAACTCAAAATCATTTATTTGCTAATATGGGTAATTACATAAAGTTGTTAAAAATAGAGTATAGTTCAACCATATTATGCCTTGAGGCGTGCAAATCTTAAGCTTCATTACAACATTATTACATGTGTATCAAATGACGTTTTTCAGTAGTGTCGAAGAAATAAAATAATAGAACGAAACATATTTTTGTCACTCACTTTTGTTATTAGGAAACTAAAAAAAAAGAGATATAAAGCAAATCAACTAAGAAAAAGCAGTGATAGTCTAGTGAGGTACCGTTGGACTGACAAGTCATAGGTCTCGAGTTCAAACCCAAGACACGTACCTCTGATTTTTCAAATTCATGTGCGTATTGTATAATAATTATCACTTGTTTCAGTGAAGGAAAACATCGTGAGGAAACCAGCATGCCTGAGAGATTGACTGACTGATTTCTCGACGGCATCTAAAGCCAAGTCAGAGGCCCATGCGCGGCATAAAAACTCGACACCAGGTTAGGCACTAACCCCAAGATAAAGAAAGATTAGGAAACTACAATTTAATTTTCTTTTTGCACGTGTGTGAAATACACTGCATTCTGAAACTAACAGTAGTGTGATAAGAGCCAGTTTTAGAGAAAGATTTACCTATAGTATTAGGTCCCGTTCACACCGTCGGCCGATGCGACTTGCATCAAGCGATACGCGCGCGTCACCCATTTTTCGTCCGTCGCGTCAAGGCGCGTGGATCTTTGACACTCTTTTACTGGTAGTCAGTGTCCCAAAATTCTTCCAACCAGTCTTACCAAAGTATATCGTATTACCCAGTACTAACTGGGTTGTGGACGTCAGATAGGCCGTCGCTCGATGGTATTCAGCTGCATCTGGTTAGTAATATAGTTGGGAAAAGGCAGATGATGATGAACAGCAGACGACAAAACTTAACAAAAAGTTGTCTTGTGAAAGTGTCAAGATCGAGTTGTGTAATAGTAGGTTAAAAGACTTTATTACTGTTCATGAAAGACAGCTAAGCAAAATAATAGTCAAAACCAAGCGTTTTCAAGTAAGACCTACCTACTACTAATGGATTCATCTCAATTAATTGATTACAATCGTATTCGGCTCGCGTTTGCGCTTGACGTTTCCAAGATAAGGGTCCGATTGTCTCACGATAGTCCTGTCATGAAAACTAGTAGTATTCGAAAAGGTAACGTAATTCTATTGAAATAAAGCTCATTGTTGGTTTGTAGAGTACTTAATTGAGGTTCGATTAAGTGAATAGTTAGAAAATTAAAATGTAATGAGTGTCTTGTAATAAAATTTTAATTCTGTTTAATTGGAATTGTGGCCGTGAGACGTCTTTGCAAAGCAGTGGGATGACACAGGCTAACAGTAACAGTAATTGGAATCTTGTGTTCTAAATAAGTTGTTTTTAAATTAGGTTTCAATATAAAACTTACACCGAAAAAAAACCTGCCCAAAGTGTTCCGTAGCACCTAGCAATACAATTTTTTAACGCTAATACACAGATCAATTTTCACTTAACAGAAAACTATGAAAAACAAAGTTACTGCTGTAGTTTCTCAAAAAAGTCCCATATCTCAAAGCTAAATATCAAATCTTATCCAAACCAATTTTCGTTGAAAGTTCTTTTTACGTTCCACAAATCCACATTTTTTCAGAATTTTCGTCATCTTACTTTAGAAACTAAAAGGAGGGAGACACAATAAATGGAGTAAAATTGCTGTGATTTACGGACGGACAGACCGACAGACAAAGAGAAAGTTAAGTTGTAAGCATTGGAGTAAATCAAGAAATCAAAGAAGGATCAACGCCGCAATGCGGAACGATGTTGTGAAATAAAAACATGGCCGGTGCATAAACCAAAAAATAATATTGGATTTTGCAGACAGCGGATTTAATACGAACACTGCATTCGAATATTAATTAAACAATGGATTAAATACAAAAATGAAAACAAATGTTTGTGTAAAGGATGAATTCTACCAAACGGCTCGCATCGCATCGCATTGGATCGGAACGGAACGGATTTTGCAATCTTTAAACGATATTAAAGAGTGTGTTACATTGTATTTAAAGTCTATATTTGCCAAGCCGCACACAGCAGCTTGACCGCGGGTGGTTCCGCGACACACGATCGTAGCCGAAAGTATGCTTCGACGCAGGATCGGCTCCGTTCGCCTGTCGTCATGTTCGCTCGGATCCTTTCGGCTGGAACACGGTAGGAATGAAACTATGTGACTAGGCGCAGCACCGGATACGTTCGCAAGTAACTGTACAGAGCCGATCGTATGCGTCGACATCCTTTCCGATGCGATGTGAGCTGTTTGGTGGATCATCATCCTTTATAGACGGTTTTGTGATTACAAATAGTTTATTCGCAACATTTACACGCGTATGACTACGAGCAAAATGAAAATGGAATGAAAACAAGGGAACAGTTCAACAAAACTAGGTTATTATTCTTCCATTTCTAGAACTGGCTACAGACTAATAAGTACAATTCAACTCTTCCATTAAATCCTTATGTTAATTGAAATTGGGGACTTCTAATGAACAGCGTTTCTGAGAAGTAACGAACACTTTAATCAAGCCCAATTTTTTTGTCAGTCGAAATTAGTCCTCTTGTTTCTTGCTTCTATCACAAAGGATACCGTCCCTTTCGGGGTTTTATAAAATAAAGGTGTTGAGTTTAGTTACATAATTAACTTACGCCTACGAGATTTTCAGAACTTGCTTATTAGCAGTAGAACCGATGCCTGCTTGGCGTGAATTCTTGAGAGAGCAAAAAGACTTGGTCTAGATGACTCTGAACTTATGCCTGGTTGATGGTAAAAGGCTCACCCCATAGGGCTTAAACATAACTGGCGAAGTATGGGTGTACCAGGCGCGAAGGCATCTAAGAAGCCGATTTCTGCCAGCTTCCCTTCGGGAACAAGGTACCCTACGTAGTGTCTGTGTACTATAGATACATCTCTTCTAAACCTTTCGAAGAAATAGACATGATGTTATGTCATGATATGAGATCAGAAGCTTAAAGAATCTCCTAAATTTCTTCCATTTTAATTTGCAGTCATGTTGACAAGAAAGTTTTGATGTCTTCGTTAAGTCTTACAGTCAAGTTTCAGTACTCAAATAATGTTTGGAGTTAAATACGACTGCAAAATGAGATGTTTAAGGAAGGAGAACTTTATCGTTTCCAATGATTAATCTCATTAAGAATAATTAGACTTTCTGTTTGGAGCAAAAGTTTAAGGTGAATGCCAGTTACAGTATGAAGCCATCTGGATCTGAATCATCTTCTCACTTTCGATTAAAAAGGGCAGGCTTTTGTTACGACCACAAATATAATAAAATAGATATACCTATAAAGGGTGTAACAAGACCCTTAACACAGCCAAAAGGCACTTGTTCTCCCCTTAATTGAGATCATTTTTTGTTCTAGACCTTACGGGAACCTTCTCGTAAGGGAGATATTGGGGGTCAAAGTTATTGTAAAATTCACACAAACAGCTCCACGAGCCCCTTACTATTCAATCCATCCATTCCCACAATGTTTTGAGTGCGTTACATTGAGTCCTACCGTAAAACGTGATTTTTCATCCCAAAAAAAAGTCGTTTCCCAGCAATAATTTTTGGGTAAAGTTACTTAGTTTGATGTACATAATGCTTGGTTGACAGCTTCGTAAGGGGTCCGTTTACATCTTGTATAACGCAAGTATTTTTGACTACCTACTATGACGTCATTAAAATTACCTTGCTGTGACCGTAGCTACGTTAAGCATAAAATGCTGGAAGCGCCAGGGTAGCCCGCGAAATTCAAATTTTCTTACGTTTTCTACAATTAGCAGGTCGGTGTCAGGTTGTATATTGAACAAAATTTGATTTGCGGTTGTAATAGGTACGCCTGTTTTTCCCAACTATGCTAGGGTCGGCTACCAATCTAACTGGTTGCAGCTGAATACCAGTACTTTACATGCAGCGACTGCCTATCTGACCTCCACACCTCAGTTAGTACTAGTTAATACGATACCCCTTGGTAAGACTGATTATCAGACTGGTTACAGAATAATTATAATCATTAAAATCATCAATACAACCCTCTAAGTTCATTTAATCCCATTAAATGACTTTCATGAAATAGCCACTCGTAAAATAGTTACGATCTTGTTTACAGAACATAGTACGTGCTCGTGAATATAAACAAGTTTAAATATAGAACCAAATTTGAAATTACAAAAAAACTGCTGTTCCATACATTTTTATCGTGTTTGTGTGTACTTATTTCACTTTTGTATAGAACAGCTGCTTTTTTTTAATACAGTCAGCGAATAAGTAACGCTAACGCCACATAAAGTTGCGGTAGCGTAGCTCACGAAACTAGTACATCTTTGCTAACCCCTTCAGAGATATAGCACGTCGCTATTCTTTTCTTTGCAATCTCTACAAACTCCGACTACCTCGATGGTCTAGTGGTCGCAAGCGCGACTGCTGAACATCAGTCCCTGGGTTTGATTCCCAGGTCGGGGAAAGTATTGTTGGCTTTTTCCTTCAGGAATTTCTCAGTAGCAGCAACGAAGTCTGGATATATGCCCGGTTGATGGCAATAGTCTCACCGCCTATTATACATGGGACTTAAACATAACTGGCGAAATGTGGGTGTACTATTAGATACACCTCTACCTAAAATACTAGGTAGGTACCTAAAAGACAAATTAAAAGATGTAATCGAATGATCTTCTAGAAAGATTGCTTAAAGTAGGTCTCAGAGACGTTGACACACTTAGATGTAAAAAGTGTACCTAGATAAAAAAATACAATTTTATTGACTATTAATATCTTCGCCTCGGTTTAGGCAGAAAATCGGGAATTTTAATTTTAATTCTAAACTTTAATTTCACGAGACCAATCTCATCAAAGTGTACGACAAAATTAAGGTCACCCGAATTTTATGTTATTTTTCCATCTTTATCTAGTTATTTCAGAAACTAGAAGTTTCTTTTACTTTGCGTT
Source organism: Noctua fimbriata (assembly GCA_905163415.1). Classification (NCBI taxonomy): domain Eukaryota; kingdom Metazoa; phylum Arthropoda; class Insecta; order Lepidoptera; family Noctuidae; genus Noctua; species Noctua fimbriata. The sequence continues at coordinate 3,955,575 of LR990940.1, forward strand.
GTCGCACTGCTACATACTACCTAACATTTTGGTCACATCTGGTCAGACTAAAAATGGAAAAAGGGTAGGAAGATAATGAGTAGCTGTATAATGACTGTGAATTTTAAATTTCATCTGCAGTCCGTCCTAATATAGTATGCGGTTGGGTCTATTTTTGAACCACAAGGTGTAAGTTTTTATTTATTTTTATAAAACTTTGCCCCACACTAGGAATTTCTCCTGAATCGTGGGTGCGTTTACAAACATTTAAGCAAACATACACACACAGCCAGACCCGGAACAACTACCTGTAGGCCATACAAATATTTGTTCCGTGAGGGAATCGCATCCGCGACACTAAGCACACCAGTCAATCGCTCAGCCACTGCGCCAACCATGGCGTCAGTACTAAAAAGTGGACTTTCACAAACCCGTTAATCAAGTATTCAGTACATCAAACCGCAAATCCTACGCAAAAATAATTGCTGGGAAACGGGTTAAAATCACGGTTTACGGTAGGACTCAATGTAACGCAATCAAAACACTGCTGATGAATGCATTCAATAGTACAGGGGTCATGCATGCATTTATACTAAAGTTATAAAGAAAAAGTTGGAACTTTCGACCTTCAACATCTCCGTAACCAGGGGTATGGTCAAGAACAAAAAAATGGTTACAATGACGGGGAAAACAAGTGCCTTTCGGCTTCGTTAAAGATCTTTTTACACCCATTATTTATTTTCCAATAGGTACGGTTATTGCTGAAGGAATGACTTTGTCTATATCCTTTTTCTAAAATAAATAAATTACCTAAGCCAATTACGAAAAACAGCAATAATAACTTAATAGCCATTCAATGACGTGAGAATAAATCAGTTGAGTTCCAAGTATGATACGCAACATGATTACTATTGTAAATAGAAAAATCAAAAGCGATACGAACGCTGAATGTATAATATCTTGCAGCAAACTCTTCATCTGCCTAGCCTTTTCCCAACTATATTGGGGTTGGCTTCCAGTCTAACCGGATGCAGCTGAATACCAGTATTTTACATCAAGCAATTGGCACAACACAACCCAGCTAGTACTGGGTAATACGATATCCTTTGGTAAGACTGGTTGTCAGACTTTCGGGCAACAGACTACCGGTAACAACTGTCAAAGATCTACAAATGACAGCCGAGACCAACGGCTGCACGTGCTTTCCGAGGCACGGAGGAAACTCGGTATGTATTGGGTAGTGACCCATCCACGGACCAACCTAGGCAAGCGCGGCTTAAGCTAACGATCGACCCGAGCGGCTGTTATTATTTTTACCTACTCAATACTCAAATTTTTATTGCTTTCCATATGTATTACATAGATAGTGTAACAAGGTAAAAGATCAATATGGACCCTGTCGGGCACAGCAACATTAACATTAGGAGAGAGGAAGAGGGCTAAGCAGCAATTCAATAATATTATTATAAATTATAAGTTTAATTGGGTGTATAATTATGAATATATAAATAATTCATTATTAGGTTTGTTCATATAGGTATAATATATTAGTTTTATTTATTAATGTATTGCATAAGAATAATGTAGGTAATTATATGAAATTATTAGAAGTATTTTCATTATTATTAAATTATGTTATTATTTGTGTATTCATATTTTTATTTGGTTTCTTAAATTCAGCCACGAGCTCTTGCAGCAAATTAACAACAAATAAATAATTACAAGTACCTAGGTTATTACGGACGACGCAGCTCACCCCTTAGATATAAGACTTCTGTAAGTTGGTGCAGAGCACGATCACGATAAGATCGGGCAAGTCCAACTTTGCCCGACTCGGCCCCGCCCACTATTACGTTATCGGCGCGCCGACGGTCGACCGTGCTCTGCGCCACACTAGGCCGGCCACTACCTGCGCCATGTAAAAAGGGAACAAAAGACGGGCTGCTTGCCGCAAAAATGTCAGTCGTTCTTCAACCGGCAAGCAGCAAACAGTTACGAATAAACTCCGTGTTCACCAATCCTGAAGTTTTACTCAACAACATCAAAATATACAGTCCACCTCGTCAGTTGGTCCTTCGAGAGCCGGATCGCGAATTAAGTTCTTCGATTGTGTGTGAAGTGAATCAAGACTACTTCAAGACAAATCATGAAGACTAGAAGCGTTACGGCCAAGGAAAGTGAATCGGAGTCAGGCTACGATAGCCGACGTCCCCGTACGTTTGAAGACCCGCCTAGGTCGCCGTCGACCATCGCGTCCGTGGTACCGCGCACCCCGTACGGTGCGCCCGCGGCTGGGACCGATCCCACCGACCACGCGCTCGCGACCGCACACCTCGCAACCGCTGCCGCCGCGGCGAGGAGAGTCGCGTCGACTACGTCCGATGGCGCGTCCGCCGCACCAGCTCCACGCCTAGTACCGGCGAGTAGAGCTACCGCGACCGCGTACGATTATGGGGAATCGCTCTCCACGCCACCCGCGTCCGCCGCACCAGCTCCACGCCTAGTACCGGCGAGTAGAGCTACCGCGACCGTGTACGACTATGGGGAAACGTTCTCGACGCCACCCGCGTCGCGATACCCGACGAACCCCTCCGTACTACGACCCCAGGACTCGGCAAGAACTGTGACAGCTGCGCACGTTTCTGTGAGAGATACAGCGAGTACGATACGTTCAAGAAGATCGTATTGTAGTGACGTGGCGAGAATGAAGAAGGCGGAATATGAAGCTCAGAAGAGAATCGCTGCTATACGGAAAGAGCAGCTAGAGATTGAAAAGGAGCTCGTCAACAAACGCTTCGAGTACGAAGTTTCAGCAATCGAGGCAGAGGCCCGTGAAGAGGGCTCCGTACATCGGAGTGATGGAAGAGTGGACGAGTGGCTTCAAAGTATGGACCGAAGTCACCCCCAAATCCCGGATCAGCCTCAGGAAAGGCAGCCTTCGCGTCCTGCTACCACGCACGTGGCTCAAGAGACCGCCACCTACGTCGAACCTGCCATGCGTGATGATGATGTCTCGCCTATCAGAAACGACAGAAGAAGACAACGGTCGGCCTCGCGTTCACCCACTAGAGGGGAACGCCGTGTCGGAAAAGGCATTGAACAGTTGGCCGACACGTTGAACAAAATGATGCATGTACGCCCGCCGCCGCGACAAGTGACTGAGCTGCCTATATTTACGGGAGCGGCCACTGAATGGTTGCCATTTAAGGCGGCGTACACGGATTCATCAAGTGTATACAAATTTACTGCGATCGAGAATCTGGCAAGACTACGAAACTGCATCAAAGGTGAAGCAAGAGAGGCAGTATCGGCACTCCTGTACACCGCGTCAGACCCGCAAGTGGTAATTAAGACACTGGAGCAGTACTATGGGAGGCCAGAGATACTCATGGATCGAGCAATGGACGATTTAAAGAAACTACCTCGACTCACAAGTGTGGCCAGTGAAATGAACTCGTTCGCGGTGAAGTTACAGAACATAGTGTGTGTGTTATCTAACATAGATAACCGCGGGTATATATGGAACCCGATGTTAGTGCGTGAAGTGATAGAGAAGTTGAGCCCGCACATAAAATCGAGATGGTGCGACTACGCTTCAGAGGCTGTGGAATCGTCGCGGGAACCAGAAATAATTCTGTTATCCAAGTTCCTGATGCGGGAGGCTGATCGAGCTATGAGGTACGCCTTCACAAATACGACACCTACACCTGCCTCAAAGAAAGAAACGAGAAGTGTACCGCAAGTCAACGTAAAGAAGAGGGCGAGCCGAGAAGTAGTTTACGTGACATCGGAAAAACACGAAGAAAGAAGACTAGAGTGTTCGTGTTGTGGCGGTGACCACGAAGTACCTAAATGTGCAAAGTTCCTGAAAATGAGTGTCGACGAAAGGTGGGAGTGGGCACGCTCCGAAAAAGTGTGTTTTAAGTGTGTGACGAGGCGCCATCGACGTGAGCACTGCCGAGCGAAGCGATGTGGCAAAAAGTCGTGCAGCCGCCCGCATCACGCGTTGCTGCACAAAGAAACACCACAGGGTGAAAAACCAGACAAGGCGACCGACGCTGAGAAACAACACTCAGAGGAAGCAGTGATGACAGTCTCCGCGTCGAGCAATACGTCATCGCGTGTGTTGTTAAAAATGTGTCCCGTGATATTAAAAGGGCCCGGCGGAGAAATATCTACGTTCGCGTTGATGGATGAAGGCTCAACAACATCGCTCGTCGACGAAGATTTAACACGCCGCATTCAAGTAAGTGGACCAATTTCTACTTTACGCATTCAAGGCGTAACCTCGCAACAACACGAGGAATGTAGCCAGGAAGTGAAGCTACAGATACGCGGCCAGAATGGTGACTTCCAGGAATTACGCGCACGAACTATGAAAGACCTGCGACTGCATGGTCAGACAGTTAATAGGTCGACACTCGTGAACTATCCACACCTCCAGGACATGCAAAAAGACGCGTTCTTTGAGGAAGCCACGCCGAAGGTGTTAATAGGTGCTGACAATTGGCACCTAATAGTCACACGTGAACTACGCATGGGCAAGAAGAATGAACCCGCAGCTTCATACACTCAATTGGGATGGGTGATCCACGGGACTGCACCTCGCGCAACGCTGAAGAAACAAGAGGGACAAGTAGTGCTACATCTACACGATGTGTCTGCAGCAAGACAGACAGATGATGTACGTCGTGTAGAAGAGCTAGTGAAGTCACACTTCAAGATTGATGCCCTGGGAGTCTCTTTGGCAAAGAAGGTCAAGCCTGAAGACCAGAAAGCGATCGACGTGGTTCAAGCTACCATGAAAAAGGTAGATGATCACTTTGAAGTCGGGTTACCATGGCGTGCTGAAAATGTTTCAATGCCCAACAATTACAACTGTGCCTTGAGAAGATTGAAAACAATCGAAAAGAAGATGGACTCATCGTCATGCTTCGCAGCACAGTACAGCGCTCTGGTCAAAAACCTACTGGACCAAGGATACGCCCAGGAGTGCAATGGGACCGAAGATCAAAATAAGAAAGTGTGGTACCTGCCACACTTCCCGGTCATTAACCCCAACAAGCCGGGGAAGATGCGTCTGGTGTTTGACGCCGCACACCGATATAATGGAGTGTGCCTGAACGACTACCTACTGGAAGGACCTGATCTCTTGAAGTCACTGCCAGGGATCTTGTTCAGGTTCAGAGAGCGTCCGGTAGCCGTCACAGCCGACATACAGGAAATGTTTCTCCAGATAAAAATACGAGAGCAAGACCAAGCTGCACAGCTGTTTCTCTGGCGAGATAAGGAACGTGCTCAGCCACCGAAGAAATACAAGATGACGTCGATGATCTTCGGAGCGTCGTGTTCGCCCTTCATCGCGCACTCAGTACGAGACGCCAACGCGAGACTGTACACGCAAGAGTACCCCGACGCGGTACAAGCTATAACGTCGAGTCATTATATGGATGACTACGTGGACAGCCTTACTACGGAAGAAGAGGCGATCAAGACAGCGCGTGAAGTCATAAAGATTCACCAGAACGCGCACTTTAACCTGAGAGGCTGGTGCTCAAACAAATCTAACGTGGTGAAGAACATCACATTGGAGAAGCAGGCACACTACACGGCAGTAAAACTCGGCCAAAGGGAAGAAAACACAGATAAAACGCTGGGTTTACTGTGGCAGACAGGCTCAGATGAGCTAGGCTTCAACACCGGACTAAGTCGGCTGTCACCTGAAGTGAAGACTAGCGACAGAGCACCGACAAAGCGTGAAGCCCTTGGAGCTGTAATGGCAGTCTATGACCCTCTTGGTCTCATCAGCCACTTCACAATTACCGGCAAAATCTTGCTACAGAACCTGTGGAGGCACGGCATAGGGTGGGACGAGACAATCCCTGAAGAAGAAGCGCAGCACTTCGAAGAGTGGATGCGAAGTTTAAATGAAGTCACAAGACTACGCATACCAAGGTGCTACGGCAGGGGCCCAGACGACCTCATGGAGCTCCATGTTTTCTGCGATGCAAGCGAGCAAGCATATGCAGCCACAGCCTACTGGAGAATCCAGAAACCGGACGGAAGAGTGGACGTCAGGCTGGTCGCAGCAAAGGCACGTGTAGCCCCCCTGAAGCCGGTCACCGTTCCACGACTAGAATTACAGGCAGCGGTGATTGGCGCGCGACTGGCAGAGACAATTCTCAGAGAACATCGAGACAAGCCCAGCAGCGTGACCTACTGGACAGACTCGCAAACCGTCTTGCGATGGATTCAGAAAGACGCCTTAAAATACACGGCATTCGTCGCGCATCGCCTGGGTGAAATAGCGGAGCTAACCGAGGTCAGCCAGTGGAGGTGGGTACCCACTGAGCACAACGTGGCAGACGACGCCACACGACCTAACTACACCACGTTCATGAAACCAAAAGACAGATGGTTCACCGGCCCCAGGTTCCTGTACGGCGACGAAGAGTCCTGGCCAAAAGAAAAGGTCAAGGACAACATAATCAAAGACGACACAACCCAAGACGAAGCAACGTTCTTAATAATGGAGGAGAAAATAGAACGCCCTTCTCACCTGCCCGACATAAGCAGGTTCTCGTCCTACGAGAAGTTACTGCGAGCGACAGCTGTGCCCCTCCTCTTCAAGGAAAAATGCAAGGATAGGACCAGCCAGATGACCGTCGACCTAATTGAGAAGGCCGAAAAATTATGGTTGCAACAGGCACAGCTCGACCACTACAAAGATGAAATACAGTTGCTCGAGAAGGGTAAGCCGGTGCCCAAGTCCAGCAGCTTATACAAGTTGGACCCATACTTGGAAGATAGAGTCCTCAAAGTTAGAGGGAGAATCGGGCACGCGTCAGTCCCTCAAACAAGGAAGACTCCTGTAATTCTACACGGCAGGCACCCGTTGACGCGACTGCTGGTGGAAGACGCACATCGCAGAGCTGGCCACGCTAACAACGAACGCGTGGTCAACGACCTAAGACAGAGATACTGGGTGGTCAACCTACGCCCTACGGTGCGAACAGTAGCACAGCGATGTCAGCTTTGCCGCATCAGAAAGGCGATGCCGGTAAAGCCTACAACGGGGGACCTACCTACAGAAAGAGTAATGAAGACACAGCGGCCCTTCACCCACTGCGGTACCGATTATTTCGGTCCTATGACAGTGGTCATAGGAAGAAGACATGAAAAGCGATGGGGAGCGCTGTTCACCTGCCTAGTCACAAGGGCAGTTCACTTGGAATTAGTGTCGAGTTTATCAACCGACTCGGCACTAATGGCAATAAGAAGAATGGCGGCACGACGAGGTTGGCCCAGAGTCATGTACTCAGACAATGGCACGAATTTCAGAGGGGCCGACAACGAACTGCGCGCGGCCTACAAGGAGTGGGCCAAGGATTTCGTCCACTTTGGGCTTCCACAACGTATGAAGTGGAAGTTCATACCACCAGGGGCGCCGCATATGGGGGGAGCGTGGGAGCGACTAGTGCGCTCTGTTAAAACGGCGCTGGGGGCGACCTTACATCAACGAGCCCTAAAAGAAGAGGTGCTGCTGACGCTGCTGACAGAGGCCGAACACTCTATAAATTCTCGGCCTCTGACCCATGTCTCCGTTGATCCCAAGGATCCGGAGGCACTCACACCCAACCACTTCCTCATCGGGACCTCCTCAGGCCTTCCCCGCACTGGGCCTTGTGAGGAGGCCAGCCGCAAGCAATGGAAAACTGCCCAAGCGCTCGCCGACCACTTCTGGCGGCGCTGGGTGAACGAGTACCTGCCTACGTTGGTGCCTCGCGGTGCGTCAGATGACCAACGGCGACCCCTTCAAGTTGACGACCTAGTCGTCGTCGTCGACTCTACACTACCGAGAGCAACGTGGCCACGAGGCGTCGTGGAAGCCATCTACAGCGGTCCAGACGGCAAGGTGCGGTCAGCGGACGTCAGGACTACAGCGGGCACCCTACGGCGTCCTGTTATGAAGCTCGCCGTCCTCTGCGTGGGAAGTTAGGCTACGGTAGCCCTGCGCCGGGGGGAGGATATTACGGACGACGCAGCTCACCCCTTAGATATAAGACTTCTGTAAGTTGGTGCAGAGCACGATCACGATAAGATCGGGCAAGTCCAACTTTGCCCGACTCGGCCCCGCCCACTATTACGTTATCGGCGCGCCGACGGTCGACCGTGCTCTGCGCCACACTAGGCCGGCCACTACCTGCGCCATGTAAAAAGGGAACAAAAGACGGGCTGCTTGCCGCAAAAATGTCAGTCGTTCTTCAACCGGCAAGCAGCAAACAGTTACGAATAAACTCCGTGTTCACCAATCCTGAAGTTTTACTCAACAACATCAAAATATACAGTCCACCTCGTCATAGGTACTGCAGGAAATCTCCATGGTTACCGTTTTAAAACAAGCGGTTATTTGCAAAACAAATGCAGTTTTACAACTGACTATAATTACTACTTCCACCTCAACACGAACGCAATCCATTTTCGTCAGTCTACATACGATTACTGTGTGATAAGGAAACCGTTGTGTTCCTTTCGAATTCATTCATTTTGTAGAGATAACACGTATCAAAACATCAGGCATGTTATTCCCGAAGGGTTAGGTAAGCACTTGCTACCTAATGCTCATAAGTAGGTATTGAGAGTACTAAAAGCACAGATACAAGCAATGTACTGCCTTTTTAGCAATGTTATAATTAGAAGTAGTTAAACATCACTCCTGTAATTTCGGAAGGGTTAGGCGGAGGTCATCAACCGGGCACAAATCCAGACTCCGTGACTGCTGCTGTGAACTACTGAAGGAAAAACCCTGTAGCAAGTACCCGACCCGGGAATCGAACCCAAAACCTCATGTACAGCAGTCACGATTGCGACCACAAGACCAACGAGAGAAAATTGCAAAAAATTACCTAATTACATTTTCATAATTCGTAAGCTTGATTGCTGTATTTCCTTGCCAGTCTATTTGGAAGCAGGAAAGGTTATGGGAGCAGCTATAAAATTAGTACAAACAAAGTCTTTGGGGTCTCCATAGACTGTTTTAATGAATAAAGGGATCCTTGTTTCTCACATAACATAATAGGGATAATTGAAGGCGGTTTTGTCTCAGTTTGTCGGAAAATGTTGTTCCAGTATTGTCTGTTTTGGTCTTGTAAAGATTTAACAAGCTTTGTTCAATGGACCTTATAACTAAGAACACATTACTGCTATTTCGGGACGTAGCTGATCACATTTCAATTCGAATTTAGAATGTGATGTTTGAGGTAGGCTCCGGGTCGTGTAGTCCGGGTCTGGCTGTTTGTGTAAGCGAGTTTAAATGTTGGTAAAAGCAAGATAAAGGAGAAATTCCTAGTAGTGTAGTAAAAGAACGTTGCTCTTTTAAAAATAAAAAAAGATATATACTAGTCGGATCCGGTCATTAGTACGGACATAAAATGAATTGGAAAGCGCGCCAGTGTACAGTGGTGACATCACGCGGCTTCCTAACCAGTCTACCACCACACGGTGTGCTTCTACAGAGCCCTGATGTCCAGCTCGAGGCGAGAGCGACATTCAGTGTCTGATCGCGGCGGATTTGAGACGTCTTGGAACTGTATCCGATTCATTGTGCCCTGTGTTATTATGTTAAGTTGTAATCTCAAGTTATTCGTTGGTTTTGCTAGAAACGAGCGAGATCGACGGAATAACCGAATGAAATGACAGCAATCGTGGAAACCTTGGCAGAGGCAATGTAACGATGTTGGATTTTTTGAATGGATGATACAACGTCTTGTCAAATTACTTGGGCCTCCCCCCCCCCCCCCCGGAAGGGAGTGTCAGACTTGTACTGACTAAAACCCATCCATGTTCTTCATGTGTTCCAGGGCCGCGGTATCTCTTTCGAACAGTCCCGCAGCCCTGGCAGAAATTACTTGGGCCTGGTAGATGTCCGTGTTAATTGTGGCGACGGCCTCAGTGATCTCTTTAATGTCAATTTTGGTGAATTCGCAAAAGTACTTTTGTTTACACTTTGTTACAAACAATGAGATGTGTTGTACTTTAATGTTAATATTGTGTGTGTGAATTGACTATTGAATTAGGTTATAGACCTGTAATGATAGTTTAAGGCATTTAAATCGTAAGAAAGTTTAAGACAAAATAGTAAATATTATATACATTAATAAATTAAAATAACCTATATTAACTAACTAACTTAAAAATAAACTTAAAAAATGGCGTCAAAAAACTCCTCCTCAACGTAGTCAACTGGTAATGTACCCAAAAGAAATAAATATAAATAATAAAATAATTTATAAATTTATTTTATTTTTTTAAATTTATAAATAATAATAATAATATAATTTAAATAAATATAAATGTCTTACAAGTACAGGTGTTCGGGCACTCCAGCAAGTGAGCCCAGTCAGCACGAAAATGTGAAACTAAAAAGAAAATAACGTTGGGCATTTCTTCTGGCCTATATTTTGCAAGTTAACCCTTGAAAAGTTTTAATTAACTGGGCAAAGTTTTCTTTAATTAATACTTTTTATCTATCAATATAATAAGAGTTAACGAGTTCCGGATTAATTAGAAACATTCTTTATATTGTGTTTTTTTTTTACGAAACTGATACCTATCGTTTAAAATAACTTCCTAGTCAGATTCCCACTCTTAGGATTACCAGAAATGTTGAGTTTGTCTGTATTTTCTATACTCGTGGAGATTTCAAACCACCTGGTGGAATTCCCGTACCGTACCGTACTAAAACCACCGTACACACCGTAAAACCTTATAAAAAATTAAATTCATTTTTAAAATACACCAACTTTTAATCGTTATTATCCTCCTTCCTTCAATAAGTTTCATATTTCGCTATAGACCTACCCTCGATTTTGCAATATATTAAAATAACGGTTTTAGAGTTCCGTACCCGAAGGGCAACCAATGAGACCCTATTACTAAGCCTCCCCTGTACGTCCGTCCGTCCGTCCGTCCGTCTATTTGTCAGCGGGCGAATAGGTAGAGAGTTGAAATTTTCACAGAATGTGTATTACTGTTGCCGTTATAACAAAAAAAAAAAAAAAAAATTTAAGGGGGGAGCCCCCCTACTACGATGCTACGGAACCCTATATGCGCGAGTCCGACTTGCACTTGGCAGGTTTTTAATATTTTAGTTTTGTATTAATAACTCATTCTGTTACACACACTTTTAATGAAAGGGACCCAGTGAATATTAATTGACCTTCGTGTCCGTTCATTGCACTTTGGTCTATGTTTATCTACGGGGCCCTAGAACCAGCGTATCTCAACTTTCTATCGTAAATCTATGAAAAACACAAGAAGTACGTGTCTACATAAGAATCTATGTTGAACCTGTATTATTTCCAACTTCTTAGAAACCTTAAAATAGAAAGAAGATTTAATTGTATACCATGGCGAACGGATCTGTACAACAAACAACAACAACATTCGAATTGATAGCCTCCTCCTTTTTGAAGTCGGTTAAAAAAAGTTTGCCAAACCGTCGTTCGTCGTGTCGAACAAGAGTCATGATCGATTTGGATTCGATTCAATTGTTTGTGAATATCTATGAAACATAAATTGTAAATAAATTATTCATAAATTTCTAGTGTCCGAGCGAGGCTTCGGCCTCCATCGGCAAAAAAAAACAGGTTCGGCGAACCTTTGGCTTCTGCCAAGATGGGCCGAAGTTTTGACCAAAGCCAAAGGTTTCTAAGTCTTTCTAGGTAATTTTAATCGAGTGTCAATTAAGTTTTTCGTAAACTTTTAATTTGAAAGTTAAAAATAAAACATTACATTAGGCCATCCAGCCAATCTTGAACCGAATTTTTTTGGGATATTTAGCTTTCGAGCTCTTCTAAGCTTCGGCTTCGGCCAGAAATAGACCTTCGATGAGACACTATGTTTTTTTTTGAATTTTGGTTTTTAGAACATACCCGTTTCCACACAATGTTGTCCTTTTTTGTGAAGATATAAAGGCAGTGATCGTGTGATGAAATTTTAATCTACCACTAAAATAACTTGTTCACACCACGTTTCGTGGCCACAAAATTTTGACAAACGTCAGCTTGCCTTAATGTGTTAATCTTAACTTTGGTTTTGGTAATAATATCACGGGTAACATTTTGAAAGTACTGGCTGATCCTAAACAAATAATACACCAATAGTTTACCAAGCAATAATTGAAAGGCTGGGTAAACTTGTCAGACTCCACTTGGTATATTTTATTCCAAGCAAATATTGGAGTAAATAAGTATTGTTGTGATGATAAATTGGTTTATTTACCTTTGAAATTGATTAGACTAGTGCAAAAACCGTCCAAGTTGGTAAAATCATTAAATACTTCGAGTCGATGAAAGGGAATAGGACCTCGGTGATTATTGGTGTCTGACCTCTTGAGTGCTTCAGACCTTTGTTCAACTTTAATATTGTTTGGCGAAACGCTGTTTTTAGATGCCTTTGGCATAAGACATTTTTTATTTTATTTAACGTCATGATAAACCTGTGTATCTATCGATTAAATTATTTCTTAGAAGGCTGGCGAGAGCATTGTCCGCTTGTCCCGCCATTGAACATTCAGACAGTTGTCACAATATTGACGGCTATTGTATACAGGGTGAAAACAGACTCTTCACATAGCCATCAACCAAGCATTCTGTACATCAAACTAAGTAACTTTACGCAAAAATTATTGCTGGGAATCGACTTTTTTTTTGGGAGTGACAAATCACGTTTTACGGGAGGAATCGATGGAAAGCACTTAAAGCATTGTGCTGATGGATGGATTGAATCTTACATTAAAAACATGTATTTAAAAAAATACTTGTCAAAAATTGTAACTTTGACCCCCAATATCTCCGTAACTAGAAGGTTCCCAGGCATGGTCTAGAAAAAAATATGATCGCAAAGACGGGGAGAACAAGTGCCTTTCGGATATGTTAAGGGTCTACTTACACCGTTTATACATCGGCATCGGCTAATAATGGAGGAGCTCGTAGCTAAATAATAACAACCACTCGGGTTGATCTTCAGGTTGAACCGCGCTTGCCAAGGTGGTCCGTGGACCCATTACATACCGAGTTTACACCGTACCTCGGAAAGTACGTTATGCCGTTGGTCTCGGCTGTCATTTGTAGATCTTTGACAGTTCTTATATGCTGTCAGTGGTCCGAAAGTCTGACAACCAGTCTTACCAAGGAGTATCGCATTACCCAGTACTAACTGGGTTGTGAAGGTCAGATCGGCATCCATGTAAAATACTGGTGTTCAGCTGCATCCGGTTATACTGGAAGCCGATCCAAACATAGTTGATAAAAGGCTAGGCCATGGACTTAGTATATAAACAGTCCATGGGCTAGGCAGATGATTGTACATCGTTGATACATGACGTTGATAGGAGAGCGCTGTTTGCATTTGTAAAATTGTCTATGGAAATTGTATTGAAAATATAAAATGGCGGCGTTAGTTCCGACTAAATAGAACGCGTCAAGAAAGTTAAGTTTAACTATTAGTAGCGTTGATATTAATTGAACAAAGGAAACATTCCTTTTCTTTTACTAATGAAAAATGAAATAGATACCTATCAAATACATAAACCGGATCCAACAGCAAATAACATTTAGCACTTTTCGCAGTATTGTTTTTCGTTGGCGCTTTCGTTGTCTTTCGTTCCATTTCGCGCCTAAGATTGATGATGGCAGCGCCTAAAGAGAAACAACTTGTGGACCATCATTGTTTATCTCTGGTTCATTTCCGATACATTTCATTCTTCAATATTTATTGCCCTTGAACTTTGACGTCATGGATGAAAAGAGCAAAAAAGAAAGAGCTGAAAGTATTTTCTCATGGTTATTTTTAATATATTTTCCACGTTTTTTTTATTGACCGACCGCTTTAATGAGTCCTCCCCCTTAAAATATCCCATAGGTTATTTGCTTTAAAATAACCATAATCCACGTAAGTATTACGATACTAATTGAACCAATACCTACGTGATCAACCTTCAGAATTTTTCATGAAAATTCCATTTAAACCGATACCTTCGCGAGGACTCATTAAAGCGGTCGGTCTATAGAAACCTTATTAGTGGTAGATAAAAACATATTTTCGTTTAGCCTCGTAATTATTAGTGTAATTACTTCCAAATTGTTTTTTTTTTCTTGTTATCTTCTACCCCACGAATCAGAGCATGGTTTCAAGTTTTGTCCCCAGACGTTACAGTTCATAAAAATTACAAGATTTTTTCCCGCGGCTGTGACAGCGTGAGGTTGGGAAATTAAACCACAGGATCGTACTACGATACGTTCGATAAACAGTATCTCTTGTCTCCGTCAAGCGTAAAAAGGAAGCATTCCCTCTATGTCGATTCGCGAAATAATAGACAGCTTTTTTTTTTTTAGAATGGGAAATCATCAAATGACCCCCCTCCGCGCTCTGGGCGGAGTGGAAGGGAATGTCAGACTTGTACTGACTAAAACCCATCCATGTTCTTTCTTTGCCCTTTGTGTTCCAGGGCCGCGGTATCTCTTTCGAACAGTCCCGCAAACCCTGGCAGGCATCGGCCCATGCGGACCCCTACGTGGTTGCTGACATCTCTTTGAGGCGCGCGTGGAACACGAATGTCATAAGACGGCCGGACGGCGAGCTTGCCCATAACTCGCCGTCCACAGGCCCGCGCCTACGGTGACCGGGGGCCACCACGTGACCCCCGACGCCCAGGGCGTCTCCCGCGGAGGCTGGGACGTGAGGCTCTTTCCCTCTCACGTCACGCCACCTCCTTCACTAGCATGACTGCTTCGCAGAAGGACGTGACGGCTTCCCATTCCCTCTCGCTCCGGACCATGGCTTGAACTAGGGTCGTGCGCGAGAGATCGAAAAATGTGGAACGCTTCACGATTTTGCGTGTCATCCTTGCGCAGGGGCCACGCTAATCTTCTCTGTATCGTTTCAATTTTAGTATATGTACAGCCGAAGCAAGTACAACAATAGACATCTGTATTACAAGTTCACGCTAGACCTTAGGTATAAAACAGTCAGAGAGAAGACCTATAGACCGACAGAGTACCTAACTTTCGCATTAATACTAGTAAGTACCTATTAAGTAAGAATGAATGAATCATGTTGTGGCAGAAACGATCTCAATGTTAAAGAATAACAAAACTCAATAGTCGAAATACCACGAGAAATAAAAACATAACTCATTTTTTTATTTAATGATTCAGTTCAACGGTTGTATGCCAAGCAACTTTTCATGCAAAACGGATCATTATCCTTTATCTTTCAAAACAATACGGACGGTTTACTGCGAATGTATCAAAGAATAAATAAATGATTATACGGCACATTTGTAACCATTTTTGTTCATGTCGGGTCCAATTAGGGACGACTGGCTTTTAAAGAAAATGTTCGTATTTTCGTTGCGAGATAACAAAATTCAGTGCCTGTCATAAATTGTGAATGCGTTTCGCGGAATACCTGGTAGAGGTAACTGCTACCCTTTCGCTAATTCGATGCTTTTGTGGGGATCGTTTCAACGTTGACTAGAGGATTATTAATATAAGTTTTAGGAGGGTGCTGCTTTAGCTGTGTCTCGATTTTTTTAAAGGAGGAGGGGGAGAAGCTCGTGGCTAAATAATAACAGCCGCTCGGGTCGATCTTTAGGTTAAGCCGTGCTTTCCTAGATTGGTCCGTGGATAGGTGATCACCCATTACTTAAATACCGAGTTTCCTCCATGCCTCGAAAAGCACGTTAAGCAAGTTGGTCCCTGCTGTCATTTGTAGATCTTTGACAGTTGTTACAGGTAATCAGTGGCCCGAAAGTCTAACAACCAGTCTTACCAAGGGGTATCGTATTATGTAGTACTATCTGGGTTGTGGAGGTCAGATAGGCATTCGCTCCATATAAAATAGGTACTGATATTCAGCTCCAGTTAGAATGGAAGAAAGGGCTAGGCAGATAATGAATTAACCGTTTAAAGAGAAGAAACCCGTTTTTAAACTCTGTTTAACTAGATAGGTTTCCATTCGAAATGAAGTTCCTTTTTTCACAAACTGAAAACGTATTATGTAAGAGAATTTAAGGCTACAAGAGCGAACGAAAAGAGCTCGACAATGTTAGCGGATGCTAACATTTTCGAGCTCCACCACGAAAAGGATACCCTAGGTTTTCTTTTGTCCACACGGACATACTAGACCAGCTGTGGAAATGCGCTATTAAAGAGAAAGTAAGCAGCGAACTCGCACTGAGTTCCAAAATTCGAACATACTGTCTCCAAGTTTTTCTTTGGTTCATGCAGAAATAGAATAGGGATTAACTTTGTCGAATTATTTCGTTTAGAATAAAAGCTAAAAGAGCGCGCGAAGCGAGCTCGAAAATTTTAGCAACCTGCAACCCATGAAAAATTTTAATGGGTTTGGAATCATTTATAGAATCCATGGTAACAGTTTGTTCATTACCTAGGTCAGTTACCGCATTCTGTGAAAAAGGTTCTCCATGCCAATTATTACTAAGTGCTTAGGGCAAACAATATGTACAATTTCAACAATACAAGTTACATCAAAATCTAAGATGTTTTCGTCGAAATCCGAGACCGTCTCGCCGAAAGCCGAGACGAGCGGGAGAGCACAAATGTGTGCCTAAACCACGTACAACACACTTGGCTATGTTTGAAGTTAAAGTTTGTGTTACACACCTCCTGGGTCCCTGTTGTACCTGGTTTTGTTTGTTCAGTACTTATACGGACTAGCATGAATATTGAGTAAGTATTTTATTAATAATTTGTGGAATTGACATTATGTTTGTGATACAAGATTGGTACGTAGATACTGTTGTGCATGGTCAGTTCTATCTTCGAGTTCCTAGAAATGACAGCCGATTCTTGAGCTAATCTATTAAAAAGAAATTTTAAAACACACTACTTCATAATTATGTGAAGAAATAGTCTTCACAAAATAAATAACGTATCGTAATGAATCTTGTTGTACTAGCAAATGAAAAGCATTGCCTACCAACCCGCAACCCGCTGAAAAAGCAACTTTTTAGGGTTCCCTAACCGAAGGGACCCACCCTATGACTAAACCTCCGCTGTCCGTCCGTCCGCCCATCTGTCAGCGGGCTGTATCTCATGATCCGTAAAAGATAGACAGTTGTAATTTTCACAGAATGTGTATTTTTGTTGCCGCTATAACAACAAATAATGAAAATAAATTAAAAATGAAAGAGGGTTTCTCTACTACGATGGTTCTTTATTTAAGTAGGTATACTTTTTTCTGATATTAAGTACGTTCCCTTGGGATAATTTCCAACCTGCTACAATCGAAAGTGCTGGCAAAAAGTAAAGACAAAGCTCATCAGAACATCATTTTGCTTTTTACTTCTTATTGTTCAGTTTTTCTTACATCGACTTTTAGGTACTCAGTAAATTATCTCACAAAAGGGATATCTCTAATTGTTATATCAGCGTTTTTTGATCTATTCTCTATTTACTAAAATATTCGAAGGCCTAGAATAATTTGGAGTGCCGCCAATTCTGACAGAATGAGGCTGACATTAACAATGTCTCTTTAATACCTACCTACCAGCTTCTCTTTTTTGATGTCTTTCACAAATAAAAGCGAAACGGATTCTATAAATTTTGTAAATGGTCTTGCTTAGAAGGTTTTAGGTGTTTCTATCTTTGAAAGACCGGTTTTTGTGACGTCAGAAAGGCAAACGGCAGAATTCGTACAACATACTTTTTTTGTTGTTTTGTGATAGAATTTGTACCACTTATTAAGGCAACTAAACCATTCATTTTCATGTAACTTTAGTATTTTTAGAAGTCCGGATTAATTAATTATATCAATTAAAAGATTTAAGTAATTAAACGTAATATAATCTTAAACTAAACGCAACGAAACGGAGTTATGTTTTTAGAAGTTTCCATTTGTAAAATATCACGAGGCTCAAAATGATAAATAATTATTTAAAAATAGAAATAACAGTAAATATAATTAAGCAATTACACATTATACCTTACAATGAATAATTATTGCATACAATCTTAATAATTAACTATTTAATGATAGGAATTATTTTCGCTATCAATGTTTTTTTTGTATTGGCAATTATTTTATTGACAGATTAAGAAAATCTTTCCGAGTCTCTGTTCAGTTCTTTGCTGTTGTTTTGGATTGTGGTTTGTAACTGCATCTGAGCAATTTAGAAAATTATCTGGCCATTTTTACGTTGAGTTGAGCAACTGCTCCTCCGTACTCTATCTGTTGATAGTACTTTCGCGAAAGGACGCTTTATTAATTGTGCTGTGTGTACGCGCTTTAATTAAAATGACGAGTTTGCAATGCATCAATTGCAACGTTCGCTTGTCCCGAATAAGAAGGCACGCTTTATCCGATGAGAGTGAAGATATCGTCAATACTATTCGGCTGTGGACATATCCTAGAGATGTAAGTAGTTTCCAAATAACATTTTGCGTACGAGTGTGCCAGTTATGAAGTGATAACTTTTATGTGTTAAAAAGTAGTCCTTACCATTTAAACTACACGATATCATACTAAAACTAATCTAAACATTATTTAAAAAAATAACAAACACCGTTATGGTTGCATAAATATTTACAATTTGTCCTATATAATGTACAAACACATAAGTGATCGTTTACATGTATTGTTTACTTGCCTAACACTTGGTTGCCTAACTTGGTTTGCCTAACACTGTTATAATAGTTATTATTCTGTTAGTACGACTGTCATAGTGTCATAGTCATATAAAACAATGTGGAGCCCTACTCAAAATCACTTCATTATTTCCAGATAACACCTGCTGACCATGTTTGCCATGCATGCTGGCAGCTAGCTACTCATCCACGTTCTTCTGATAATATGCCGAGGAGAAGCATAGTGTTTGTGTTGTATGCGGACGATCCATACTAAGAATCAGTTGACGCCGGATTTTGATTGAAGGTGCAAATGAAGAAGAACAAAGAATGGCTAACACAGTTGCTACTTGGATCCAACCACGAGAGGTATAACAACATGTACCTATTATAACTTTTATCAATTAGGTATCTTGATTTGATGTATGCGTTAAAACAAATATTATATTTCCCACTAATACCATGCATTTTTAAATGCAAGCTTTTCTAGCTTCGTTCTGAAGATGAAGCTTGTGTGCCGTGTTGGCTAAGAGCTAGAAGAACTAGGGTTGTTTCACTAAATGAAGATATTCAACCCATTGTACCTGATCATCTGGAGGGTTATCATTCTGATTTGATGTGTGCTGTATGTGGTCAGAGTCTATCCACCCCAACATCAGATTAAGAGTGGAATCCCGACAACACTGCTCGTTTGTTGGAGCACCAGCAGGTATATATGAAATAATATATTTATAGTAATTAGCTTATAAAAACTTGTCATGCAAAGGGCAATTACTATTTTATGTTGCTAAATCCGGGACAGTCATGATGTTGACTCTTCTAACAACAAAAGGGTACTGGTTTTTCCTTTGTCACATAGCCCTTCTCTCTCATATTAACACAACATAGATATTTTTGGTAAGATTTTCTGTAAGGTGAAAACCAATTATTGTATGTCAAGGACTATTCTGTAGCTTGGTCATGTTGGGCGCAATTTATGTCTATCAAACTTAATGTTCAATTTGTATTTCATCAATGTTATTTATTTATTTATTTATCCATGAATGAAGTTTGTGGAGTTTGCTGGGGCCAAGCTCGAGATTTGAGCTTCTATGTTCCAGAAGGACCACAAGAAAGACCCCAACATATTGTGTTGCCCAATATAAGAAGAGCGGCTGAAACACCAAAACACTGCATTTTCCAAGAGTGCATGGAACCAGAGTGAAATATTGTGCCTGAAGAAACCAGGCAAGATGTATTGGTTAGGAATCAATATTTTATACCAAGAAGAGCTCGTATTTGCTCCTTACATAGTCAGGACGCTAATTATGAAAACCTGTATACTGCTGAGTATAGCCTTAATACCTTTACTTCCACACACATAGAGGAGATCATTTTTATGTTAATGGAAGGGTTAAGTAACATCTCTTATGAGAATATTCAAAACTACCCCGATAACCAAGTACAGTAAAAATGACAGTACAGTATGACCCGACCTGCACCTTTCTTAGATGAAATAATATTAAGAATTGATTAGGTAATTATAAGAACAATAAAATAAATGTAAGTTCCTACAAAAACAAAGTTGTTTTATTTACCCACACTCAAAACTCCATCAGCACTTCATCATCATCATCATCAAACTATTGCAGACCGGTGCTGGACGTAGGTCTCTCCTAAAGCACCCTACTGAATAGGTACAATTCTCCTGTCAATTTGCCAACTTAATGATAAGTAAAACACTACAAAGATAGCACCAGCTATCTAGAACATATCCTTTTTCACCAAAACAATGTTTATGTGCCTACACGTAATAATATTTATTGGGACATAACCTCAAAAATAAAACTGGTTGTAACTTTTAGGTCCCTTGCCTATCGTATTGACTACCAATTAAAACAAAAATATTCCAAAACACGATATTTTATTAGGTGTACGAAACTCCCATACAACCCTGCCGTTCGCCTTTAGACGTGTAACTCACTCATTGTGACACAATAGGTCTGTACTGAACCCTACCATAGACTGTGCCTCTACTCTTGCAGTATAACATAAATAAACCATCCCTCAAAAAAAAACATAACATCCCAGAGTAGGTAATCCCAGAAGGATTACGCAGAGGCGTACCTAATTGTACACCCACATTTCGCCAGTTATGTTAAAGATAATAGGGGGCGAGCTTATTGACATCAACCGGGCACAAATCCAGGCTCCGTGGCTGCTACTAACAAATTCCTCATAAATTTTCATATTCGGGGTGGAAGGGACAGCTGTTTCCTACATAAGTGAAATACCTAAACGGTTGAAATGTATGGAACAGCTGATTTTTTTAATAACCGATATAAAATTTCTATGTGGGGGGTGGGGGGGGGGGGGGGGGGCTCAGAATGATGTACTGAATACGTGGTAACCGTTTTCGCGTCTGTGTCCCTTCCACCCCGTATATTAAAAAAAAAGAAAAATACGTACCTATGTACTTACTCTTTATTTAATATATCGTAATAGATAAATAACCCCATTCAGAGCTAACGAGTTTCTTCAATATAAATGTGAAACCCTTAACAGATGAAGGTTTCCAAAGGATTAGGTTCAAAAAGAGTTTAATAAAAGGTCTAGATCACTCAACAGCTTTTTTGTCTGACACTTGAGTGATAATGTCTTTACACTTAGGTACAATTTTGACTTCGTGACGATGCCGATGAGTTAAGTATTTTAATATCTATTTGAGCTGAACTTGAAAGAATAAAACCGTTCTCTTTATTTTTCTCCATCATTTATTTTTCGAGAAGAAAAAGTCAAATCATTAGTTTACTGAGCACCCTTTTTAGGAGTAGTGTTACACGCCGTTTTATACAACATTAGTTTTAGTATATGCGAAACCTGATACACGTGTTATTTTTATGTAAAGAATCAATACAAAATTTCAAAACTGTATCATGAAAAATCACAAAGTTATAAGCTTGTTTTTTTATCTAGTTGTCTGCACAAAATCGTGGTCACCACGCAGCGCGCGCCCCCAGCGTCGTCTTGAGCTCATTGATAATAATAATTTGGCAGTTGGTACTTGGTACCTAAATTATTGCGATACTCGGTATCCAACTTTTAACTTTTTTAAATATTTTTGGGAAAAAATATAACATGGTTTAAAAATTATTATTATTATACTAAAAATAATGTTGTATAATAATGTTTCTGTACCATCATCATCATTCTCTCGGGGTCGGCGCAGCATGTCTTCTTCTTCCATACTTCTCTGTTACTCGTCATCTCAGACATCTCTTTTCTTGTCGTATCATTCTTTATACAATATGTTTCTGTACCAATGTGACTTTTTCATCCTAACTAATATCCTAACTAATATTATAAATGCCAAAGTAATTTCGTTTGTTTGTTTGTTACCTTTTCACGCTTAAACCACGGAACTGATCATCCTGAAATTATGCATATACGTTGGCAGGTGTACAGAAACGGACATAGGGTACCTTTCATCCCGAAAAAAAGTACTGTTCCCGAGGAAAACAACAATAACGTTCTTATGATAATAGATGGCACCACGTGTCTTTCGAATCATGATTAAATAATATTATTATTGAAACTTTAGTAGTGCGAATTGATTGTCAAATTCGAAATAAATAAGAGCGAAGCCGCGGGCAAAAACTAGTTCATAATAATTGTAAGAAGTAATTTCTACTGTTTATCTTGGAAATTACAAACTTTGTAGGAAACATAATGTAAGTACGTACTTATATTACTACTCTATTTTTTATCATTCGTTTTGAACAAAAAAATATTTTCAAATAGAATTTAAAAAAAAAACTCGAAACGTGCCTTAGTAATGTGGAAAATATAATTTCCTTGTTACTCATAACATTGGAAATGAAAATATTGAAATACTGCATTGGTAATACAATAGGTACCTTCTTTTTACGTAACAATCGGATCTGAAATAAAATTGATACTAAAATTATACAAACAATGGTATAGAGCAACTGTACAATAAACTAGTTGTTGCGCGCGGGTGTCTTCGTTTATTTTCTAAGTATTTCTTAATTTACCTACATAACATAACATCACGCCTGTAATGCCTCCGAAGGGTTAGGCAGATGTGCACCTAATAGAACACCCTCATTTCGCCTGTTCTGTTTAAGTCCCATGTAACAGGGGGCGAGCCTATTCCCACCATCATCATCATTTCAGCCGAAAGACGTCCACTGCTGGACATAGGCCTCCCCCAAGTGTGGCCACATTGCCCGGTCCCGTGCGACTCGCATCCTGCGGATCCCTGCAACCTTCACCAGGTCATCGGTCCACCTAGTGGGAGGCCTTCCAACGCAGCGTCTTCCGGTTCGCGGTCGCCACTCCAGAACTTTTCGGCTCCATCGGGCACAAATCCAAACTCCGTGGCTGCTGAGAAAATAGTTTAAAATTTCTGATGAAAAACTCAATAACACTTTGCTCAACCTTGGTATCGAACCCAGGACCTCATGCTTCGCAGGCGCGCTTGCGACCACTAGACCAATGAGGCAGCTTAGGTCTATGGTCGAATACCAGCAAGTAAAATTACCAATTATTTTAGTTAGACTGTATTCTGGAAAAAAGCCAACTATGATTAATGCTCGCACTTATTGAAAAAATAGTTCACAAAGATACCTACATAAAGGGTGTAACGAGACCCTTAACGAAGCCGAAAGGCACTTGTTCTCCCCGTCATTGCGATATTTTTTTTGTTCCAGACCATACCTAAGAGCCTTGTAGTTACGAATATATTGAGGGTCAAAGTTCCAACTTTTTCACAAGTTTTTTTTCTAAATACATGTTTTTTACTTTAAACACCTCCACGACCCCCGTATTATTCAATTCATCCATCAGCACAATGCTTCGAGTGCGTTCCCTCGAGACCTACCGTAAAACGTGATTTTTCACCCTTTAAAAAAAGTCGTTTCCCTACAATAATTTTTAGATAAAGTTACATAATTTGATGTACATAATGTTTGGTTGACGGCTTCGTGAAGTGTCTTGTTACACCCTTGTTAGGTTACGAGTGTATCAGAAACCTTTCTTTTTCAAGTTGATTGATAACTTTTAGTATCTACTTATCTGTTTGCAGCACTTTACGAAATCGTTTAAGTCGCTTTTTCAGACAGTTGCTCTCGTAATCCGATGCTTAAAATACGTTTTATCATCTTCGCCTTTTTTCATTTTTTCTACTTTACTCATTTTCACATCATAAGTTTTGTGTCGAATTAAATCGTGTTTTTAGCTGCTTTTCTTTATCTGGTTTTTAATTCAAACTCAGACTCAAAGCATTTATTTCAAATAAATCAATTGTTGGCAAAAGTGGTTCTGACTGATGAATAGTTTTGACCGTAAGATCTGAGTTACAATATTTCAATAACATCGCTTTAATACATGTAGGTACGATGAATTCAATTTATATAACTTACGCTAGCTTTGCTATTATACTTATATGTAATGCTTGTGTATAAAAGAAACAATTTTTATACACTTTTGTCGCTGTCTATCTGCCATAATCTATACAAATAAATAAAATTGAAGTGTATGTTTGTAATTTCAAAATAACAGCTTTTTACTGAATGCATATATGAAAGTATACGGGATTTATAACAAAAATATTTTTTTTTAGTTTTTTATCTGTCTGTTTGTTCCGGCTAATCTCCGAAACGGCTGGACCGATTTTGATAGATAGCTGATGTTAAAAGGAGTAACTTAGGGTACTTTTAATTTAAAAAAATAATTAGGTTCCGTACAAAAAAATAAAACCCTTTAAATTGGTAACAAAATCCGATTCACAAAGGGAAGTAATTTTTTTTTCATTTTTTCACACGAACTACGATCGCGGGCAATAGCTACTTATTAATATAATTAATCATTAACGTAATTAAACTTACCTAAACGTAATTATAGTAAAGTTCACTCCAACTCCGAAGTTTCTGTGTCGACATCTTGAACTATAAATTGAAGTCAAGTAGGTAGGTACTCACTGAGAGAATTCACGTAGGCATCGAGCATCTAACTAATGAAATAAAAATATGCTCCTGAACAGTTTCTTCCTGTGCACAATGAAAAACGTTTTTCATTCCGAACATCATCTCGAAAACGGATTTAAAATCGGCAAAGATTTTACAAAATCAATTTGGCAACGTCTTTATGAAAATCGAATGCCTGGATAGGAATAACACTTTTGTTTTTTTTTTGTTGTCTCTAAGCCAAGAACTTTTGTCGCTGACTAGAGCTTCCATTCAGCCATTGTTTTGTAGATTTTTATTTATTTTTGCTTAGCTTTCTTTATCGGCGTTAAATAACAGTCAGGGAAATTAGCATTAAGTGCTTTCAGTGGATTGTAAGATATTGACCGTTTTAAAAAGAAAAAAATGGTTTACAACCTTCGAATATAGGTACCTACATTGCTAAAGTATACATAACATCACGCCTTGTAATCCCCGAAGGGTTGGCAAAGGTGTAGGTACCTAACAAGCACATCCACATTTCGCCAGTTATGTTTAAGTCCCATGTAATAGCGGGCGAGCCTATTCTAAAAGTAAATAACTCTAAATAAATATTTTATTACACGTTGGTGACATTTTGAATTCTCTCATAAAACGGAAAAGGGAAACATCGAAGAGTTAATATTAGTTTTGAAATGAGGAAATTAACACCAACAGACAGATGGGAAATAGCGTTTTCCTGCACCGAATGTGGGGCAGCAAAACTAAGTAGGTACATAGGTACACGTGTAGGTAGACTGACCGCAATTTTCAATGAATGGATTCCAAAATTTATTGCTTAAAAAATAAAACGTTGTTTTCTGTATGAGAAGTTTTTGCATTTGGAAATTCAGTCTCAGATTTTTTGCGATTCCAAGTAACCTAGTACCTATAGGTTCTAATGTAAGTACCTACCTATTTCGGCGGCAAGTCAACTGCAAGCATGCAAAAGTCGTCGACTTTAATCTGTAGACTCACTGCAGAGTCCAGCACGCGATGGAAGGATCGACAAAATGACAAATTTCTTTTGTTGATCTGTCATTTTGTCGATTCTTCCGTCGACAAAACCCGTTACTACTTTGGTCATGGTAGGTACACGTGCTGAAGTAGCTCGGAACGCAATGAACGGAGTATGACGTATGTCACTGACTGTACAAGTAGGTACCTACGTTGGTTAAGTAAGAACCTACTACCTACACACAAACGGTGAAGGTATCTATATACTAAAATAAGTAGGTAAAATACTAAATAATGTGGGCTGTATTTTTCCGGCCAAGAAAATTAAATAGGCGGAACCGGAAAAATAAATTTTCTTTGGATCCACTGAAATTTTTAACTACAAATAAATAAAGACAAAGTATTTTTTTATGAACACCACTCATGAAGTCGGTTAGTTAGGGTTCCACGTTTTCAAAGAAATAGTGTCAACATCAGGAACTCGACAGTCAACTGGTAACTTCCCATCGCTGGGGCACTTTAAGATATTTTCCTGACTGTCTTCTGGGGCCGGGATCTAATAGAACACGATGGTCGTGCGATGCGCACCTTCAGTCATTTGATCAGCGAACCCGCATGTCCCGAACGCGTCGCCGTGTCAACATAGATCGCCTGCCAATTACACCGAACAAAAACATCGCGACGATTGCTTTCTATTATTAGTTTAGGACACGTATTTTGTACCTATGCAAATTGTACAACAAAGTCGCAAAATTCGTTGAAGTTGCTGCGAAAACTGAACCTTGTGGTCAATGAAG
Organism: Noctua fimbriata; assembly: GCA_905163415.1. Taxonomy (NCBI): domain Eukaryota; kingdom Metazoa; phylum Arthropoda; class Insecta; order Lepidoptera; family Noctuidae; genus Noctua; species Noctua fimbriata. The sequence goes on from LR990940.1 coordinate 3,981,942, forward strand.
TATTTTTTACGTTAAGTCGCGCTTGCCTAGGTTGGTCCGTGGATGTCCACGCATTACATACCGAGTTTCCTCCGTGCCTCATGTTAAGCCGTTGGTCCCGAATGCCATTAGTAGACCTTTGGCAGTCGTTACTATAGGTAGTCAGTAGCCGAAAGTCTGACAACCAGTCTCGTATTACCTAGAGTAACTGTGTTTTGGAGGTTAGATAGGCAGTCGAATTCAGCTGAATTCGGTAAGACTGGAAGTCGACCCCAACATAATTGAAAAAAGGCTAGGCAGATGATGATATTGCTTACAGTTTTGAAAACTAAATTGCGATGCAATAAATATTTTATGTTAAACTTTTGTTGTTCTTCGTGGGTAATATTTTTATTTCTGTTATGCATGTGCGTGTCCCTAATAAGAAAAAAGCAAAATTACCCAAAACATAAAACAAATTGGCAATTGCGATAAGAATCAATAATGATGGAAATTACAAACGAAGACGAAAATTATTTTCAAGTCATTTCAAGCATACGGAAATGAATGAGGACTGGGAATAATCTAATTACTTTCAAGCAAACGAGGCCAAAGGTTACCAATTAAAGATAATGTTTTTTTTTGTGATAAATTACTCAGATAATCTCTATAGCTACATATTATTGAAAAAACAATGAATCAGGCGTTATTGACTTCGACAGACAGGTAGGTAGGTACTTTATATACAGGGTGTAAACAGACCCTTCACATAGCCGTCAACCAAACATTCATATATGTAACTTTACGCAAAAATTATTGCTGGAGATCGACTTTTTTTTTGGGGTGAAAAATCACGTTTTACGGTAGGACTCGATGGAAAGCACTCAAAGCATTGTGCTGATGGATGGATTGAATAGTATGAGGGTCATGGAGGTGTGTCAAGTAAAAATCTTACATTAAAAAAATGTATTTAAAAAAAAAAATGTGAAAAATTTGGAACTTTGACCCCCAATATCACCGTAACTAGAAGGTTCCCAGGTATGGTCTAGAACAAAAAAATATCGCAAAGACGAGGAGAACAAGTGCCTTTAAGCTATGTTAAGGGTCTATTGACATCCTTTATATGTATGTAAATACGAGAAGAAACATATTATGCGGCGACTTACCAAGGCTGTTATTGGAAAAATACTTCACGACAAAATGGCCTGCTGAGAAGAGGTTTGCGCTGGAGGGTGGCGAGAGCACGATCCTGATGCTGGAGGAGGTCTTCGACCACAGCACCAGACGCGGCGTGCATTCAATCGTCATGGATATGCAGCATCGAGATCGTCTAAACAAGTTGGTGAATGAGTGTCGCAAGCAGCTGAGTGATATTTTTGCCCAGTTCAAACCGATGCAGCCTAAGGAAAATGTGTCCGGCGACGTAAATTACTATTTGGGTACTTACATCCACCGGTTCATCAGGCGGACAAACAGTAGGTACATAAAGGTGTTGATGGCATCGATCGATTGGTGTGGTAACACCCTTAGGCGGACAGTAAATAGGAGGTTCTTTATTGACCCAGAATAATACAAAATCGGTATTTGGCTTAGCCTCATTTATTAGACATGATATAAATAACATAAAATTCGACAGCTACAACATAGACTGGATGCAAATCAAGACTGGAGTCTGGGATGCTACAAGACAGTTATTGACAGCGTTATTACGGATCTATTCCTTATATTATATCGATGTTTTGACTGTAACATGGATACTTTTTTGATATTTGATAAGTACAGTCGCCAGCAAAACAATTTACCACAAACTGTCAAATTTCTCCAGATGATTTTAAACCATAAAATGTTGATGGTTAAGTTCAAAATCGAATGAGAAAATTTGACAGTTTGTAGTAACTTGATGTGCTAGTGACTGTACAAACAATTATGAAAGAGCCTTACGTTTAGAATGACAAATTTTTAACTACATAGCACCAAAATATAATTTGCATATGAACAGGCTTTCTTTTACATAACTATGATTTGAAATATATTAGTCAGACACATACAATCATATACATAGCCTGTTATTTAGTATCATAAAGCTCTGTATGAATTAGCACACAAAGTTGAGCAACTGTTGCTGAACAATTCATTCAAGGATAAAGCTGCGTCCACGTTAGGCAAGCCGAACACGATCGGACGGATAGAAGCCTGGACCGAATAAAGTACAGCATGGGTCTTTGGGCGCGTGGTCATAGTCAGAACTAACGCTTTTATAATGTTTTTCAATACAATTTTGACAATTTCAGAAATGTTAAGCGACAACAGAAACATACTACAATGCACATGCCAGTAGACAGATCATTGGCGTGCCAAGAGGTTGGCTATAAAGCTCTAGCAATATTTTTATTATTATTTATTACACAGTAGGTACGCTTCCCGGCCGGTAAAGCTGGCACAGCGAGTTTTAGTTTTATAAAATCTTATTTGACATAGTTTAGTTTTGTCTTAGTTTTATTTTATACAATATCATAACATAAAAATAATAATTGCATAATTTAATGGCCAAGAATCGAACACTTACATCCGTATCTATAAACAAGTAAAAGTGATTACTTGAGTAAAAGTCATTATTTAAGATACGATTTTTATTCTGAAGTTTAGTCATTTTGCTTGTATTTCGTACACACGGCAGCACATGAAGCAATACATTTCTAGTATAACTTGGTATGGCTTTGTATAGATTTCCTATACAACGAGAGATCCGCATAAACTGGTTTTGCTTGTTTGGCCGTCGTGCGTATAGTCAAAAGTTAGAATTCTTTTGTTTTCTTTAATGGTTCTAAATTCGAACACTGTTTTAAGCTTTCACGGTTTACAACTAAACTTATACTATCACTTACGGGATGGGGCTTGATATAGGGAGCTCAAAATAATGAACAATCATGGAAGAATAAAATTTAAATAAATTTCTTGTCTATTGCATAAAAATATTTGTAGAAGTAAAAACTTAACTTAAACTCAAGTTATTACTTTAATTTGACTATAGATACGGGTGTTAGTACCTAATAAAATTATTTACATTTCATGGAGAGTATCCTTCAAAGGAAATAGTCATGACTTTTTCAGTCGCTTAATCATAATAATATACAGATCTAAAAGGAATTTACTAATAAGAGTTAAGCTAGACCAAATTTAAGCGAGCAAGGGTGATGCAGGATGATATCTGCTCGTGCCGACTGTATCAACTAACCTAATGCAACTGTTCCTACTACTTGTTGAGTGACTTCCTAGTCAGAACAATCAACTCGGCGTTTGTGTCCCACATGCTGCTTGCTCGCTTCACTTTGTGCAGGGCATGATTCTCATAAAATAAAAGTTTATAACACTGGACTAGATTTCATTTCAAAGTGAGTCCACCATTCCCTTAAAAGGTCTTCAGCATGTACCGAGTGGAAGTGACACCAATGCGAAAACGGTTACCATGTGTCAGAACATCATTCTGAGCCACCCCACAATTTTTCATTGGTTATTAAAAAAAATCTGCTGTTTCCTACAACAGTGCAATACCTACACGGTCAAAATGTATGGAACAGCTGTTTTTTTTTCAAATAACCAATGAAAAATCTATGTGATCAGAATGATGTCTAAATACGTGGTAACCGTTTTCGCGTCGGTGTCCCTTCCATCCCATATAATGGAAGCCAAACAATTACCAGTATTCACATTTATTCATCCAGAACTGCCATAGCCATTTCCTTAGATATATTATCGGACATACTGTTCTGTTTCTCAACGTCTTGCTCGTCATTTGACCACCAACTCTCATCGTCATCTTGAATAAAACACAGAAACAAATCATCTTCATATGTAGGAAAATAGTACTCTGGTTGATCCCACTTTTCTTTACATAAAACCCAGTGGTTCGTTTCTTTTAAATGCTTCTCTAGATTTTTGGAGTCATGAAACTTTGTTTCACAGGACATGCACTGCTTCATGTGTATCTGACGACGTATGTAGTTGACAATTTTCACTTTATGGTAGAAGTCCATTCCTTCCGTAGCCTTTATGAATAAGAACTCATGTTGTTGTTCCATGTGTTCTAGAATTCTTTCATACTCTTTTTCTGTATGTTCGCATAAGAGGCAGGTTATTAATGGACCATTCTCTTCCGTCCATTCTGACCATTCTGGATCACTGTCTTCGTTGGAGTCATTCTCAAATTCCAAAGTCTTCTTTGTATGTTGATTTTTATTTAGTCTGTAGTTTTGTTTGTATGGTTGTTTATCACCAACATAATTAACTAGAAAGTATTTGTCATACTCTTTGTTCTCTGGATTAATCCTCTTGTGTCCTTTTTTACGCATATGCTCTTTGAGTATTGTCCGATCTTTAAAGCTTCCTTCACAAAATATGCATTGTAATTTCTCTAGTTTAGTTGCAATCATATTTATTAATTCGTCAATGAATATTAAGTTGTCTGGTTTAGCAATGTGAAAGTTGTGTTTTTCGTATAGGTGATTGAGGTAGTTTGCTCTGGTAGTTGTTGATATGTTCCGGCAGAAGAGACATTCTCTCACATAGTTTTTATCTTCCCGTTCAAACTGGTGTCTTTCTAACAGTTTCTCTAGTCTTGTTTGCTGCAAATTAGTACGGAGCTCTTTATCTTCCGGAAGAACATCACTGAGCAAATAATATTCCTCATTTTTTGACTTTGTACCATCTGGTTTGCTGTCAAGAAGCATTGTGGTGCAGAAGAATCCCAGGATCTGATCTGTAATAGAGATTATAAAAACTCAGTCAGTGAAATAGTTAAACATATCTGTAGATACTGTATTTAATAACTGGTTGACAGCCATTAGATTTAGGATTGTTGGTGTTGGTTTAACTAAAATAAAAATTAGGAAGTTTAATTTGATATTCTAAGAAAAATCCTAGAGTAATTTGGATGTAACAGCTTGCAATCTGCCAAAAAGTCACATAACTTTACATAATATAAGTGGAAAAAATTAAAATAAAAGTTACTGTCTGTGAATACCCAATAGTCCATATAATTATTCACTAACACCTCATTTTAGTAACAAACATCTTACAAATGACACCAATCTACATAACATAGATAAGGTGTTCTGTCTTTTCAATAAATTAATTGTAGCAGTCTCTTCTGCATGAATATTGTGCACTTAGTACAGTTCTTCGACTGTGCAACGATTTTGGCAATGTCGTGTATTAGATAGGATTGCTTATTGTGTTATTTAAAAAACTATTCACTTGAAGGTGTACAAAAAGATTTAAGATACCATAGAAGAGCTCTGAGTAGTAATGATGCTTTGGAGCAAATTGACATAATTGCCTGGTTACTTTTACAGTTAGTAATTGCAAATACATGAAAATGTTGTTCGTAATGTATCGTAATTATATTTAAGTGCCTTTGATTACGCACAAATTCTAGTGAATATCTTGAACAACTGACCTTTAAACCTAAGTCGCCAATACCGCATGTATTCCTTCAAATCTGCGATTTGGTTCACATCAGCTATGACAAGACGGTGCTCCATAAACAAATGAGTTAGCATCTTCTTCTCGTCAGACGGTAAAGTGAAGTTTTCTTGGCACAACACACAAGCACTTTCAAACAACTCATCGCTCTTGAATATTGAAGGATTTTCTTCCTTCTGGTGTAGTGTTAACGGACCAAAGAACTCTTTTTCTTTCACTGACATTGTGGTTATCGTTTCAAATACCTAGTATTATTTTCTTCTTACTGAGCCTGCCTGAGCGATAAATTCCAGCAAAATTATTATTGACGCACACAAGTGACACAAGAGCTGACACTAAAACGTTTTTTTTTTAATAATCTTTATTCATGACCATAGATTTGTATCTATGGTCATGAATAGTCTTTCAGTCGCATACATAAATTATAACTATTAATATGGCTATTTTAAAACACTAAGGTTTACCTACTTTCATACACTTCACACATTTTACAACAATACACTATCTTAGGTACTATTCCTATTACATTCATAGAAAACATATTTATATACATTTATTTTTTATATTTTTGTCTAAAATTAAACTGAACTACTATGTTTAACATAAATATTTTTTTTTCTACCTTATTACAAATGTATTTGTGCAACGCATTATAATAGTTCTTATTAATAATAAGTCCTGAACGTGGCGGGGAACACTTTGTTGACGTTCACTGTCACTGAATTAATTAATTCAATTAACTGTTACTGTCAAAAATAACACTAAAATCAACCGTTGAATATTAAAACTTGTGCATTGTAAAATAATATGGTTCAGGTCAGCATTTTCAGATCCGCAGTGATGACATCGGCTATTGTGATATATATGAATTCTGTTCAGGTGGGCTGGTGTCAAACAATGTCCCAATCGCATACGTGTTATGGTAGTGATAAATCTTCTAGTGATGTTTTTGAGGGTATGGTACCAAGGTTTTATTGGTAATTCTTTCTGTATACTAGCTTACCACTTGCCTTTTGTTTCGAGGGTTATATTCCGGTAGTCCTTCCACAACTGTCTGTTCGACTCCTTAAAAAGGCTGTAGTAATCAGTAAATGGAACCTTTAGGAACTCCGATTGGTCTTCATCATGGTTTAAACGAGTTGCAGTGTCAACTACTTCATTTCCAGGAATGCCATGGTGTGAAGGTACTCATACAAATTCTATGTTAATAGTCTTATCATTTAATTCTCTAATCTTATTTCAAATATTTTAAACTATATAATTTAACCTAAAAGATAAATTTACATTTTTAAATGCAGATAAAACACTCATGGAATCAGTCACTGTCAGTATATTATTTACAAAACTATTTACATGCTGAAGTGCACAATAAATTGCATAGCTTTCTGAAGTAAAAATGCTACATGCTGCATTTAATGCATTTAGTCAAATCTAATTGTGGATTATAAAGAGCCGCTTTGACACAATGATTTGCTTTAAACCCATCTGTGTGTATGATGTAATGATCTGATTTATTATCTTTAAATTGTAGATATTCAATTTTGTTATGCACAGTGTCTAAATGTATGATTGTAGAACTATTAATAAGACCAATATAAATATTTTTATATACAGGCCAAATATCATAGCCATAATTGCTGTGTACAGGCCCTATGCATTTAAAGATCCCTCAAAATTTATACAATCTGTGGACAGTGTTCTATGTGAGTTTAAATCTTTTAGAAACATCGTAATTATGGCGGACATAAATACTGACATTTCCCCCAATAATAAAGATGCATACTCACTGGTCTGGACTACTTGGATCTACTAGGTCACCACGGACTTTTCCGAGGACATGCGTTGAAAACACATGGATCTACATGTCTTGATCACGCCAATGTAAAGACTTTTTTCTCTAGCACAGTCAAGGTGCTAGAATCCACCGTCACAGATCACTTTGCAGTTTTACTCTCTTTGTCAACAAATAGAATCAAAGTTCTAAACTCACACTAAATCACAGTTTCGGGTAGCTTGATGTGCTGGCGCCCGTACGAGAGTCTATGTACGAGTATGAATGTATGTTTGATCTTCTTGATATTAAAGTTTACATAACAGGTAGTTAAAATTGATCACATTAACTGACTAAGATAGGGCAACCCCGAACAAATGGAAAAGGTAACGAAAGCAAAGTAATATTGGGTTTTTCTATTATGAATTTCACAGCAGCAGCCAATGAGTCTGGATTTGTGCCCCGTTGATGGCAATAGGCTTTTTTTTTTCGGATGGGAAATCATTAAATGCCAGCCCCTCCGCTCTGGGCGGAGCTACTGATTAAAACCCATTGATGTTCCGTATTTGTCCTTTGTGTTCCAGGATGGTGTCAGATGGATGACGATAGGCTCACCCCTTATTACATAGGACTCAAACATAACTGTCGAAATGCGAGTGTACTATTAGGTACACCTCTGCCTAACTCTTCGGGGATTACAGTAGTGATGTTATATATGATAAAGAAAACAATTCTGTGTCATTACTTGTTTTTATTTAATTTGTAGATTACAGACAATAATTATTTTATCAACTCTATTTACATACAAATTAATAGGAACTTATAGATTTCGTATATTTATAACCTAATCGTAACACAATAAATAGTCTATAAATGTTGCCATAGTGTGAAGAAAATTATTTATTTTATGCTTTCTGCTGCTGTAAATAGGAGTCTAAAGAACATTAGGTATAGACACCAGCACATCAAGCTACTAAAACCATTTAACAGGCATAACGATCTGGGAATCGGAAATAATGCCAAATAGACATAGGTATTATTGGTTGAAAATATATATCACTTTTTTAAACAAAAAATTATGTTCCTTGAATTTTTAATGAGTGATGATAAGTCTTAAAATAACCTATAAACAATTGAATACCTACCAGGAACTCATTACTTAATTACTGAGCGGAAAAATATAGTGGAAAATTTTTCCCTTTGCCCAAAAGGTATAATCAGTCAAATTTCTTAAATCGATTTTCAACTTTATCGCTAAAGCTCAAAGCTAAGGTTCAAAGTTGATGAGGAAAATTTGACAGTTTTGGGTAGCTTGATGTGCTGGCGTCTGTACCTGTGGAAAATCGTCTTTTTCGTTGAATAAGAACCGTCTGGTTCCGCAGTCTGGTACGGACAAGTTGCGGGCACCGCCGCTGATTAAGACCATAGACATATAAAAAGTTAGACAGAAGTTCAGTATCTGTCAAAATCCGGTGTCCGCAGCCTTGTCATTAAGGTAGCCGCGAAATTCAAATATTCTTACGTTTATTCAATGAATTTTTCATGACATCGTCATTCAATGGGATTAAATGAACTTGGAGGGTTGTATTGATGATTTCAATGATTGTAGCTCTGTTAATAAATACGTGTTACGGGCACGAATCATGTTTAATTCAACATACAACCTGACACTGACCGGCTAATTGCAAAAAAACGTAAGATAATTTGAATTTCGCGGCCACTCTGGCGTTTCCACCTTAAAAGTAAGCACAAACCTACAGTAGGTGTTAAGATAGTGGGCAAGATAATTTAACATTAAATTAAAATAAAATATAAATGCCACAATGAACGATATTACATAAAGGTACATTTAAAGTACAACTTTTTTTGACTTACCTAATTATTGATCTAGTACCTACCTACTATTATGTAATTACTTAAGTACTAAAAATATTTACAGTTTTTTATATTTTTTTGCATACCACCGCGCCATAAATGACAATCGTTGAATAGTACCACACACTACAGTCTGTTACCTTTAGCAGTATTAATTTTATGTCACTTCAGGTCAGTGTAAGAAAGTGATGGGGCTCTATATTCCTGCATAGCTCCATCTCTCTCTTCTCATCTAGCTCCTTCTCTTACCCATACGGATCCCGTTCTATGTTAACTAAAATTTAGCAATAGCTACGGTCAATCTGAATTATAATTGCTTATAAGTAGCGCAGCGATATGCGGTGAAATGCAAAATTCACGATTGTCTTCATTCACAAAGAAATATTAATGTACACTTGGACAGTGTCCTAACCAAAGCGATCATCAATAATTTGTGAAAGTCAGAAACGCGTGAACGCAGCATTCGCAAATTGGCGTGATTAATCGCTTTTGTTAGGATACGTGATAAGGAGTATTGCCCATGTTAACGTAGTTTGGACAGTTCATCGCCTCGCAATCGTCAGTTGTTTCAGAACCTCCTAGAAAACCCTATCTTTGGGTACAAATGCGCTGACACAGCTCGCAGAGCTTTCTATAACGCATGGTTTCCGAAATTCGTTATAATGTGTTTTGCAGCTTGGACAAAGGTTTTCTTGCTACGTAAAGCATTTAGATCAAGCGCGAATATAAATATTAATTTTAAAACCATAATGAAACACTCGTATTCTTTTAATCTACTAATACTGTTACCAAAGGCGTTCTTTTGTTACGCAAGAAGTATGTCATGTACCTATGCAAGAGAACTAATTCTCTTGCATCTTCATTTTTTACATTTTATATTTTCTCATTGATAATTGATTGATTCCCTTAGTAATCTTAGTCCAACCACGGCTGTGATAAAACGAGGAGTGACCTCCTACCATGCTATTTTAAGTTGGATGTCACATACAAAGTGTCAATCAACTTTGGACCTTATGTGAAGTGTAATTACTATTACTGTCAATTTGACCCCTCCTGCGAAAGGTTCGTCGGTTATTCTTTAGCCTGATAGATGCAAGTTCATGGGGAGTTAGTGACTAGTTTTAATAAATCACTTTTGATTTTAAAAGGTCATGGTAAAGGCCCAGCTGAGGCTTCTATCTGGCATACATTCTCTCTTGCGTAACAAAAAGTGACATTACATTAATCCTCTTTGCAAGAAATCTTGGTGTCCACATACAGAGTGTTGTACGGCACTGAATAGCCTTTATTCGAAGCGATCACTTGAATAGCGTACTTCCTTCCAGCCTTTAGCCCACCGATTTTCTGCATTATAACTCTGGATCTGAAATAAAATCGTTTTTCAATCAATACTTCTTTGAAATCGTCACACATAGGCTCCTAAACTTTATTCAAATCCTGGTCTTTTAAAACTAAATCATGGACTTTAGTCAATTATATTTTTTTACAGGTCAATTCGAATGCTTTTTGTGTTCTGTTTTCAATTATACAGAAATTGATGACTTCAAAGTTAGTGTATGTAGTAGGTGTTCCTTTAGGCTGACCTCCGAAACTGAACTAAAAGACGACGAAGTAGACTAAATTGATTAGAAAATCAACTTCACTACCGTCGTTTCTTCATTTCCTCCGTGCCTCGGAAAGCACGTTAAGCCGTTGGTCCCGGTTGTCATTATAGATCTTTGACAGTCGTTACAGGAAAACAGTGGCCCGAAAGTCTGGCACCCAGTCTTACCAAGGGGTATCGTATTACCCAGTACTAACTGGATTGGGGCGGTCAGATAGGCAGTCACTCCATGTTAAATACTAGTATTCAGCTGCACCCGGATAGGAAGCTGACCCCAAAATAGTTGGGGAAAAGGCTAGGCAGATGAATCGTAAGAAAATCTAATATGGCACGTAGTGTGTCAATCTGTTAATTAGCATAGCATAGCATTATTGCTTTGCTGGTTGTGCATAGAATAAGAATATACTTACGTCTTTTGTGCATGGTTAACGCACTGGCCTTTGACAGCTTTTCTACCAGACCAGCAACTATATGATTCTCCACTCATAGTTTCACGAGCCAGGATACAATATCTAAAAATTAAAAAAATATATATATTAGGGTTTGAGTTGATAGAAGTCTGGGTTCCATTCTCAGGTCGAGCAGTGATTTTGGGCTCATCTTTATGGGACTTTACCCTTAATATAAGGGACTAAAAGATAGGTGCACACAGGGACACAGATGTGGCCTTATGTTGTAGAACTCTCAGTTATCCTTGGTGAATAGCCCGGACCCCAATTATAAGGCTTTGCATAAAATAGTGAGTTCGCTCTTCTCAATGTAGGTTAACTAACACGTTTTCGGGCGACTTAAGTAGATATGGTGAAACCGCATCATCATCATCTGCCTTGCCTTTCCCAACTATGTTGAGGCCAGCTTCCAGTCTAATCGGATGCAGCTGAATACCAGTATTTTACATGGAGCGACTGCCTATCTGACCTTTACAACCCACTTAGTACTGGGTAATACGATTTCCCTTGGTGAGACTTATTGTCAGACTTTCGGGCCACTGACTATCTGCAACGACTGTCAAACATCTGTAAATGATAGCCGGGATCAACGGCTTCACGTGCTTTCCGAGGCATGGAGGAAATTTGGTATGTAATGGATAGTCACCCATCCGCGGACCGACATAGGCAAGCACGGCTAAACCTTTGAAAATCGGCCCGTGCGGTTGTTTTAAACCGCATTTAAGAATTTAGATATTTGGCTTTCTATCAGCGATCTCTTACCTGATGACATCGGTGGCATTATGAGTGGCTGGTAAGAATGCTACGTCGACAGACCTGCAGGATCTTATTGGTCGGAGCTCCCTGACGTAGGCACCGTCTTCAGTCAGCTCTGGAGTGTTCACACCCCATCGTGTTGTCGATGCTGTCAACTGAAATGGTAGGTTTTTGTTGCATTAAAGTTTTAACGAGTCAAATAAATAAATGAGAGGAAAAAATAGGTTTTCAATCGTTTTAATTGGTCGAAGGTGAAATAATTTCTGAAAACGTTTCCATTGATGGAGACATTGATGCCTATTGTTGTGGTCGAAGGTCGACAGCAGACAGTATACCAGTTCAGTCAGTGGCTGTCACTAACTGATAAAAAATATTTACCTTTTCATAAGCTTTTACTTATTTTACACTTGCCTTGTTAGTTAGTTAGCAAGTGTGTCCAACCTGAGAATCGACCCCAGGACCTCATGCTCAGAAGTCGCGCTTGAAACCTCTAGACCGAACGAATTATAACTGCACTGGTCACTTGCGGTTATTACGCCGCTGCGGTCTAATCATTGCCGGTCTGCCGTCGCATTCAGAAATGTACACTAAATCTACTCACTTCTATGCCAACGGCTCCATCTCTATCCCATCTGCTGGGCACGACTTTGATGACGTATCTCATCCTGGCTTCCTCCGAGCTGGAGTCGAACTGCACTGACCCTTCGTCACTCGTCTCTTGGATGGAAGACGTTGATATTGGTGCTGGCACGAAGAATTTGGAGTGAGGGTCTGAAAGAACAATTTTGGATCTTCATTAATTATTGTGCTTACCTAGGCGGTTAGAACAGTCGTCTTTTTTAGAGAATTTACAAAATATTGTCTGACTTAGATCAGGAAACCCCCGTTTTTTCAAGGTATTTTACCTTTTTGAGGTCGCTTGTCCATCTAGGTGCCAGGCTACTCCAGCTGATATGCGGCCTCCACGGCGGTCCTGGGGAACTTGTCCGCACTTCAGCCACTTATTCAGATCTACAGTCAATTCAAATTTGAATATTACTTACCAATATTTCTAGCCATGTGAAGTCTCTTCCCTCTCACTAGCACTTCAACGTCCACTGCACCTCCACAAGATGATAAAGTTAGCCAGAGACCGCCTCCTGGGCCTACTGTTGCCTGCAACATGATAGATAGATAGATATAGTATAGGATTTCTAGGTACACTGTGAATAATAGTAGGACCGAATAGGTACATCTGAAGGAGCAATAGAACGGTACCTGTGTACCTACATATGTCAGCTTCCATTCTATCTGAGCTCCTCAAAACAGTGGTAAACACGAAACTCCTTGGTAAGACTGGTTGTCGGACTTTCGGCTAATTAAAGACTGTCAAAGATCTACAAATGACGGTCGTATCAACGGCTTAACGTGCTTATCGAGGCACGGAGGAAATTCGATATGTAGTCTCCTATCCACGGATCGACTACAGCAAGCGTGGCGTAACCTTGCTGTTATTGATTATCCACGGGTCTCACTACTATAGTTGAATATCAAGTTCAACAACCGCGACTCACCAGATAAAGTCTAACAGTAATGTACCAACCTTAAAATAAAATATGCTCCTCCCCCGTATATCCGCTTTGGTAGGAATATTCTCCCGAAGTCGCTTGGCAGTGGATGTGCGTGGACGCACACTGCCCGTGGCCAGTAAGGACCCTGAACGACGGTCCTTAGCTACGCCGAAAACGCTGACGAAATAAGTCTGGAAACAAAAGATTTTTTTGTAATGCCTGGAACTTCAATCGTAGACTTGAAACTTTGCTCTCTGCTTCGCATACGTCGAATTTGGAAACTATCCTATTGGAGCATACAGCTGTGATAAAAAGTATTCCAACTTTTTTTTTTCTGATGGAAAATCATCAAATGACTCCTTCCGCTCTGGGCGGAGTGGAAGGGAGTGTCAGACTTTTACTGACTAAAACCCATCCATGTTCCTTCTTTGCCCTTTGTGTTCCAGGGTCGCAGTATCTCTTTCGAACAGTCCCGCAGCCCCGGCAGTCAGCGGCCCTTGCGAACCCCTTCCTTGTTACTGAGATCTCTTTGAGGCGCGCGTGGAACACGAACGCACCATCGATACGTAAAAAGTATTCCTTCACCTAGCCTGGGGCTTTGACCATACAAGGCATCGTTGTACATTAAGTCACAGGCAGCTGAATACCAGCGTCTAACATGGAGCAAGTGCCTACCTGAACTCCAAAACTCGGTTAGAGGGTTACACGAGCATTCGTCAATTAGTTTGAAGAATCAATAAGTAAATTGTGCTTACTCACCGTACTCGGGTCCAAATTCTCGATCAAATGGTGCGTTCTCCCTCCTACACAGGCAATAACTGGATCTTCATCTGTCACCTTTGTACTACGACCTGAAAAATAATAAGTATATCCATGTTTTAAAACAAGTTAAGCTGTGTCTTCTCTAGCTACGTCTTACGTTCCCATTGCTGGGACACAGAATCACTCTTTCCGAGCGTGGAAGGACCTAATCCGCTACGCGTGACCAGTGCGTATTGGTAAATGTCATATGGGTGCGATTTTTTAGTTCTAAGACCGTTTGGTTTGCTCCCGATGGTTTTATTTACCACTGGGGCCACCACTTTTCTATTAGGTCTACTTTTTGTGCAAATTGCAAAATGGTATATCTTTAACAGTAACTTTTTGTCATGGTGTGGTCGACACAACTTGACTGAACAAACTGTTAGCGTGCTAGTCGTTACGTATGACCGTATTTAGGTATAATACCAAATAACTAAACAAGTATTTGATCTCACCAAATTTCTTCCTCCTGAAAACATTATTGAAATTCCCTTCATAAATGTTTAAAGTGTCCGAATCCACGTTGATCTTGTTATCGACTTCTGTCAAAATATCCAGTCGGGTTTCATTGTCCAACCGTTCGTTAATTTTCAAACGGTCAGTTTCTTGACTCAGGCGATTGGATTTGTTTTCCAAGCGGCTGGTTTTGATGTCGTGCTGGGCTGCACAGAGTGATGTGTAGTTCTTTTTGTGGGATGCTACTACGCAGTATGTTGTTGCTTGAGGATCGATGGGGCTGAAACAGAAGAGAAAATGAGAGGTTATGTGAGAAAACAAGTGCTTGACATACATATGTCTCGTTTATTATGTAGCTGATCACGACAATGGCTGATCGGTCTACGACGTTGGGGACCGGGCGGTGCTCCTCAAGTGGACCTGGGCAGGTCTTCTGGCTAGACGCGGAGATGGCCGATGGGGCAAGGCTTTTGTAGTGGTGGCCAAGGATAGGCCAAAGAAACTAGGGCCGTCCTAAAGTTCATTGGGTCGTCGAAAACAAAACGCGCGCGAAAAGTCGCACGAAACACCCACAATGCACAGAACCGGGCAGATGTGGCAGGTGTGGCAGAAAAAAAGGGGAGGCCTATTCCCAGCCTGCAGTGGGTGATACCGGACTGATATGATGATGATGATATAGCTGAAGAATGAGAATTCAATGATAGAACGCCATCATCAGCTTATTCATCAATTGAAGACCAATTACACATACTATGTTCTTATTGGTAAATCCTTGACAATATCTACGGTACAAAAGATTTTAATGACAAGTGACTTTTGTACCCTTCCTAAAACATTAAAAAAAAAAAAAAAAAAAAGTGACTGTTTATTGGGTCAAAACCACCACACAATTCACAAATGACTGCAAGTCCTGAAAGCCAGAATGAACTGTGGCGACCACCAGAAAACCACCGAGACAATGAAGCTGGATGAAGGCTTAAAGAAAGAATTTAACTGTCTTGGATCCTGCAACGAAATTAGTCAGAAAAGAAAAACGGAGGTCTCTTTAGGGAGTATATACCTATTAGATTCTTCACCTATGCAACTGAGACTTTAAAAAATTAAAGTAAACATATAAAGATGACCAAGATAAACACGCCCACCTTTTCACTTAGCCTCTTTCTTTACCTCAAACCACTTATCTAAACCTTTTCGCAAAGAAAACTTCAAGAAAAGTAGACATTATACACTTATAATCAAGACAGAACTAGAAAACGCAACTTTCTTAACAAGCTTTATAAGGAGTCAATTATCGAAGTTAAATTGACGAGGCGCGTTGTAACGTTGAAAAATCCCATTGAATTGCTTTAATGGTAGGATGGGCTAGCTTCAATACGTGTTCAGTATATAAAAAGTTGTTTGATCATTAGATGAGGCTGATTCTAAACATACTGGATTTTTGAGTTAATCGGTCGATATTGTTTTTCCTATTTAATGTTAAGCCGTTGGTCCCGGCTGTCATTTGTAGATCTTTAAACAGTCGTTAGGTAGTCAGTGGCCCAAGAAAGTCTGACAACCAGTCTTACCAAGAGGTATCCTATTACCCAGTAGTAACTGGGTTGTGGAGGTCAGATAAGCAGTCGTTCCATGTAAAATACTGGTATTCAGCTGCATCCGGTTAGACTGGAAGCCGACCCCAATATAGTTGGGAAAAGGCTAGGCAGATGATGATGATATTGATTGTTTTGCCTATTTCGCATCATGACTTTAGAAAATTTGCTATGTATAAAGTGCTACTGCTGAAGATGAGGTCCTAGGTTTAATTTTTAATTCCTCTCTCTCTTTAACGACTCACTGTTCGTACCTAAGTCGGGGCCGTCACCACTGGACCACCGCTGCTCTCACATCAAAAATGTTTGTTTTTCACTAAATGAGATATCGAGCGCTTCAAGATTACGAGCCCGGCTTAAAGAAATGGTTAACTTATCACTTAAATACCGCGGTGGCATCCATACAATTAAATCGGCAAAAACAACGGCATGTGCTCGCATGTTTAATCAAGGCTATGTGCATACCAGTACGCTATCTTAATTAAAATGTTGTTCGCTGTCATATTGATTAAGTATTGTACCAGAAATAGTTTAAAAAAAGTAAGTACTGTTGAAGAAAATTGGTTTTATAGAAGGACTGCATCTTAACCTTGGCCGCATTTGTTGAACTCTTTAATGCATATAATATGACACATATGCTCCCCAAAAAGTACCAGGCTGGCATGAGCTCAAGGTGGTATGCATTTTAATAATTCTGGGTACAGGTACGGTCTTCTATTAATAAATACCTTCTTGGATTCATGCCAGCCTAGTACTGTTCGTAGGTTACTGCCCATAACTAGCACAACTGTACTAACCCAACTCGACCCCATGCAATGTTTTTGAGTAATATTTTATTATTCAAAAATACGATGGGCAACGGGAACAATTTTATATTATTTTAATCATTTTCCGCTGGCCCCACCTGTGGGGCCACGGGCGGTGGGGTCAACGGGAACACACCTTCTATATTGGTTTAGAACAGATTATATGAAAAAAAAAACAAAGGAAGGTACCTACGATAAGATGATCACGATCACGATCAACTTCTTCAGTATATGCTTGCTTATGCTTATCATTCCAGATAACCTAGTGATAGCCTGGTAGTGTGTCCGTCGGACTGCCAAGTCATAGGTCTCAAGTTCGAACCCACGCACCCTCTGATTTTTTGGATTCATGTGCGTATTGTATAATTATCACTTGCTTCGGTGAAGGAAAACATCGTGAGGAAACCAGCATGCTTGTGAGATATTTTTCGACGGCATGTAAAGCCAAGTTAGAGGCCCATGGGCGGCATAAAAACTGACACCAGATTAAGCACGAATCACACGATAAACAAGATTCCAGATAACCATTCTATAAAAAATAACTAACTTGATAAGCCCAAACAAATAACATTTTATGACATTGTCGTGATGATGAGAATGATGATGAACTCAAAACGACAAACGGTTTGAGTTGCCTAATCAGGTTATTAGTTTAACACAACTGAAGTTCCTGAAGATCAGTCTTTTTGCACTACTGCCTGTCTGTCGTGTCTGTGATAAATCGGTCAACGAGAAAAACGGTCACCAAAACAAAAAAAATATCGGCCGCCTTTTTTTTTAAAACACTGGATACCTTTTGTGCAAACTAAAAATTAAGAAAACAAACATCAATTTTATTATGAAACAGTTAAATTTTTTTTTTACAAAAGAATGATGAGTAATGGTCAAAAATGAAATGAATGAATGATCATTGATGAAGGGAATGATGATGGGTATAGCTTATGTTTTACATAAGCTATATTATTGCAATTTGTACTATTGCAATATATATATTTGTTGTTTTGTGTGCAATGAAGAATAAGAATGAATGAATGAATGAGGTAAAATCAATGGAATGCGACAGCATGAGTCAAGACCCGGAGACTTGATATTAGCTGCACAAATAAACGGATTTACGAGTTCAAGAATGAGGATCGGGATACAGTTTGTGTGTCAATAAGTGCCTTTTACTTGGCAAAGCAAAGATTTTCCCAAGCTGCTAGGTAAAGGTGCATTCATAAAGATGTTACTTTTTGCAGAGCAATCATTTGCGATAAGACATTAAGTAACTTTTGCGAATACTTGTTTCTATTTTGTTGGTTGTTGCTCATCATACAACCTATCATACTGATATTATCATAGATGTTGGCGGCAAAACTAAATATATTTTTGGTTATCCGTTGACACTTGATGTTGCTCAACAAAAATAAAACAACTTCAGTGTGGATGCACCCTTAGGCGTTGCTCCACAGACACGGAAAAGGGATTGTATATAAAAATGACAATCAACTTTAAACTCTTCTACTATGTTGTATAAAAGTTATGATTTAATCACAATATTATATACTAAAGAACAATATTTTGCTGACTGAACCAACTGCAGAATAACCGTCTCATTTTATTAGTTTTGCTTTGGGGTGAATTCCATTCAATAAACTAAACACCTTCAGTTTCATCGGTCACCGAGTCTTCGCGTTGTTATAATCGCGAATTTAATTTTTATTTTAGTCATTATCTTTATAATTTTGGAATTTCAATTAATATTATTTAATTGATTATTTGAGTATAATTATGCTGATTGTGATTGAATTTTGTATGCATAAAATATGATCTATTGAATTAATGATTTTGAATTTGAAATTTGAATTAATTCTAATGTCCCAATGTATTGCCTTTGCATTGACAACTATCTTTTACAAAACAAACCTCAGCAGAAACAGCATAGTACATTCAATCAAAAACAATTAAAAAAAATAACAATAAACTCAATTTCGAGAACTCTGACAGCCCTGTGACCATAGTCTTCAATAACGGGACACAAGACATTGGCATCTTCCATAGCTGACAACTCATAGGACCATAGATCTTACACAATTAAAACCTATGGAATTCCAATATACAATGTTGCTCAGCTGCTTCGATGATTTATAGGCTACGTGAGTCGCAAAAGAAAACGTGGAACATAAAAACACATCAGGAAATGTTGTTAACTGTGATCAGATAGCGAAGAAATACTTATTAGATAATGAATAATACTACAATTCCTTTTGAGCTGTTCTCATGTTATTGTATGAAATGGTTTGGCTTGGCGGTTTTACTGGTCGGATGTGTTCGGTGTATTTCTTCTAAAATGTCTAATTTGGTGTACAATCATGGCTCAAAAAGAGGGTTGCTTTGAACAATTATTATTTCTATTCTTTATTGTACACGAAATAACAAATATACCTACATATAAATTTCAATAATACAGGGTGTAAACAGACCCTTCACATAGCCGTCAACCAAGCATTCTGTACATCAAACTAAGTAACTTTACGCAAAAATTATTGCTGGGAATCGATTTCTTTTTTTTGGGTGAATAATCACGTTTTACGATAGGACTCGATGGAAAGCACTCAAAGCATTGTGATGATGAATGGATTGAATAGTACGGGGGTCGTGGAGGTGTGTAAAGTAAAAATCTTACATTAAAAACATGTATTTAAAAAAAAAACTTGTGAAAAAATTGGAACTTTGACTCCCAATATCTCCGTAATTAGAAGGTTCCCAGGTATGGTCTAGAACAAAAAAAATTGTCGCAAAGACGGGGAGAACAAGCGCCTTTCGGCTATGTTAAGGGTCTATTTACACCCTTTATAGCTTATGTACAATGGTGAGCTTAACCCAGAATTGGGTTTTCTTACAGCAAACCAAATTTTGACTGCGAGATTTGCAGAAGAGGATATTCTTAAATGCATTAACATTACATTCTGTTACTTAAATTAATTAACTTTATAAACTAAACTACATGCATACAAAATAATATACGTAATACATATAGTACATACCTATATCAATCTGGATTTACAAAAAAAAAAAAAATGAAAATAGTAAAAAAAATATTTTCACGAAAACTGATTAGAATAAATCGTAACGAACCCTAACCGTGCCTTCTAAATGAAAACAACAAATACCTTATTTGTTCACCAATGAAAAGTCAAGATACATTTTCTTAGATAAATAGGACATCTGTGATCGTCCATCCTAATGAAAGCAATAATAGTTTTAAGGTTATCATTCATCATCATTTTACTGTTGATTGAAATCGTCTACATAGCTGCAGTATCCCTCGTCTGAGCAATGGTCCACTTCTGATTATTTCACACACCTGCCTGTGGTGAAGTGGCATAAGTGAAATTTGTTGTTAAAAATAGTAATTTGTCTGAACTCATACCGCCTGTGATACGGGTTCATTCTAGTTAGTATAGGCATCAAACTTTGTGTTACCTACAATATTTCTAATATTTATTTTTTACTAGCTGTTGCACACGACCTTCGTTCACGTGAAATTATTATAAAAATACTATTTTCCCCGTTTTTGCATCATTTTTCATTGATGATCTGCTCCTATTGGTCATAACGTGATAGTAAATAGCCTATAACCTTCCTCGATAAATAGGCTAACGACACTAAAAGATTTTTTTCAATTCGAACCAGTAGTTCCTGAGATTAGCGCGTTCAAGCAAATAAACTCTTCAGCTTTATAATATTAGAATAGATTTTATCAATTTTAAGTTTTGAATAAATATTTTTACAGTTATTTTATGGCAAGGAAGGAGGTGTCGGATGAGATGACGAGTAATAGAGAAGTATGGAAGAAGAAGACATGCTGCGCCGACCCCAAATGAATTGGGATAAGGGCAAGAGAATGATGATTTTTACAGTTAAATATTGTATATTTTATTAATTACCGACATCCCGGCGGGCGAAGCCGCGGATTAAGGCTAGTAACAAATAAAATAGTAAGTATTGTTTTCGTTTTACAAATGATAACTTCTAATCAGTCAGACAAATCATAAAATTTTCAATACCCGCTACAAGTTATAGTGTTATAAATTCATTGGTTTTCTTGTGAGGAACACATGTTTGAAAGACATTTTATTCTAACGGTGCCCCGGTACAACTTGTTTTTATTGAGATATGTCTCTAAGTGTCAACTGACGATGTGATTTAAGAGCATGTTCTGTTGATTCTGAGGTATGTTTCACAGAACTAAGCGTTGGATGTGAGTTAGAAGTGACCATGTGAAAAAATATAGCATGAAAAATAATGTTGTATAAAGGGTGTAAATAGACCCTTAACATATCCGAAAGGCACTTGTTCTCCCCGTCTTTGCGATCATTTTTTTTTCTAGACCATACCTGGGTACCTTCTAGTTACGGAGATATTGGGGGTTAAAGTTCCAACTTTTTCACAAGTTTAAAATTAAAATCAACAAATCATTAAAAATTTTAACTTTACCTTTGTTTATATTAGCAACGGCTTTGTTTGTGAAATGTAATCCATATATATTTCAAAAATTATCAGAGGTCAAAAAAAATCCAATACGGACTCAATACGTCAATTAATTATGTCAAGTGAAATGTAAAACCGCAATGCACACCTTTTACTTATGAGTTAAGTTCCATGGGTACGATAATAAATCCCGTAATATTGCATTAAGCTCGACTTCCTTACCGCATATTGGTGCATTTCACTTCGCGTGTTTAAGAGCCAATTTCACCAATACAACTGAAAGAGATCTGCGGATTTAAGAGCTGCTATGGAAAGCAACAGCTATTAAACGCAGATTTGAACTCGTTCAGTTGATGAAACCTGTCTGTTGGTGGGTCCAGGGTAGCCCGCGTAATTTAAATTTTCTTACGTTTTTTACAATTTACAGGTCAGTGTCAGGTTGTATACGTTGATTAAGATAATATACAACATTAGTTTTAGTATATGCGAAACCTGATACACGTGTTTAGTATTTTTATGTAAAGAATCTATGTACAAAATTTCAAAACTGTATCATGAAAAATCACAAAGTTATAAGCTTGTTTTGTTACCTAGTCGTCCGCACAAAATCGTGATCACAACGCAGCGCGCGCCTCCTGCGTCGTCTTGAGCTCATTGATAATAATAATTGGCAGTAGGTACCTAAATTATTGCGATAGGTACTTAAAGTCGCTCGGTGTCCAACTTTAAACTTTTTAAATATTTTTGGGAAAAAATATAGCATGGTTTAAAAAATATTGGAATCGATTCAGTTACTTATTCTGAACAAACTATATTCAGGTTTCGCATATACTAAAAATAATGTTGTATAAAGGGTGTAAATAGACCCTTAACATATTCGTAAGGCACTTGTTCTCCCCGTCTTTGCGATCATTTTTTTTTTCTAGACCATACCTGGGTACCTTCTAGTTACGGAGATATTGGGGGTTAAAGTTCCAACTATTTCACAAGTTTTTTTTTATATTTGTTTTTAATGTAAGATTTTTACTTTACACACCTCCACGACCCCCATACTATTCAATCCATCCATCAGCACAATGCTTTGAGTGCTTTCCATCGAGTCCTACCGTAAACCGTGATTACTCATGCAAAAAAAAAGTCTATTCCCCGCATTAATTTTTGCGTAAAGTTACTTAGTTTGATGTACAGAATGCTTGGTTGACGGCTTTGTGAAGGGTCTGTTTACACCCTGTATAGAAGTTTCACATATAGCCTGAAACTGATCAGCAAATTGCAAAACTCCTAAGAAAATTTAAATTTCGCGGGCTACCCTGGCTTCCACATTAAGAATGAAGCTGACAGAGACGATACTCTTCAAAGCTGAACTGTTTCTGATAGGTACTCATCATCATCTGCCTAGCCTTTTCCCAATTATATTGGGGTCGGCTTCCAGTCTAACCGGATGCAGCTGAATACCAGTATTTTACATGGAGCGACTGCCTATCTGATCTCCACAACCCAGTTAGTACTGGGTAATACGATACCCCTTGGTAATACTGGTTGTCTGAATTTTTGGGCCTATGACTACCTAACCACTGTCAGAGATCAACAAATGACAGCCGGGACCAACGGCTTAACGTGCTTTCCGAGGCACGGAGGAAGCTCGGTATGTAATGGGCGGTCACCCATCCACAGACCAACCTAGGCAAGCACGGCTTAACTTAAAGATCGGCCCGAACGGCTGTTATTATTTAGCCACGAGCTCCTCGTCTCTGATAGGTACTCGACAACTTAAAATAGAAAATGATTTTCCTACACCTCCGCTGTTCTTTTCTGATATATTCGTTGTGGGATCCAAGACAGTTACATTATTTCTCTGGGACTTCGCCGAGCTACATTGTCTCGGCGCTTTTCTGGTGGTCGCCACTGATGATTCTGGCTTTCAGGAGTCAAAGTGGTTTTTGAATAGTGTGGCGGGCTTGTCCCAAAAAAACCGGTAAAGTGCGAGTCGTAATCACACGCACACAGGGTTCTGTAGTACTAAACAATATAACAAAAATATTTTGAAGGCTCATTCATAATATTGTATTGTATTACATTCAACAGCAAAACTAAATTTGTTTTTCATAGTATGTTAATGAAAAACTAAGTTACTGCTGCAGTTTGATGAAGAAGTCCCATATCTTAAAAACTAAACATCAAATCTTATTCAAATATGTATTTGTATAAAAATCGTAAAGCAGTTCACAGAATACATCTACCTACCAAGTTTCAACTGTGTAGTCCTAATAGTTTCGGAATAAAAAGGCTGTGACATACGAACGGACAGACACACAGACAGACATGACGGTAAGGTTTCCGTTTTGTGCCATTCAGCTACGGAACTCTAAAAAGGTACTCGACAACGATATTTTAACAGAAACTTCTATCTCGCGTCCAAAGTTAACCAGTTACAAACGGCACAGTTCAACATTAACCAATACTTAATTCACTTAACGACCACATAGTTACTTTATTACGAGTTACAGATAGCTAACTAGATAACACATGACTTGTGTAACGAGGTATCGGTAAGTTACAAGGCTTGGTTACTGAGAATTTAATGAATTTATTAAGATGGTGAGGATTAGCGTTGTATTTTGGTTGTTAGAGGACATTTGGAGGTATTTTCGCAGAGACTGCCTCGTTGGCCTAGTGGTCGCAAGCGCGACTGCTGAGTATGAGGTCCTGGGTTCGAATTCCAGGTCGGGCAAAGTGTTATTGGGTTTTCCATCAGGATTTTTTCAGTAGCAGCCACGGGGTCTGGATTTGCGCCCAGTTTATGGCAATAGGTTGGCCCTCTATTATATGGGACTTAAACATAACTGGAGAAATGTGGGTATACTGTTAGGTACACCTCTGCATAACTCTTCGGGGATTACAAGCGTGATGTTATGTTATGTGCCTTATATCTATAGAAAAACCTATAAACATAACATCATGCATGTTTTTCCCGAAGGTTTGCGTAGAGGTGTACGTACCACATTTTCCTAGTTATGTTTAAGTCCCTTGTAATAGGGTCAAGCTTAATTGCCACCAACTGGGCACAAATCCATAATCGTGTGGTAGGATCCTGGTGATCTGCTATACAGGTTTTCCTAGTGCTGACACCAGCCTCTCACAAACTTATCAAGTGACCATAATTTTAAGCTCTATACAACATTATTTTTAGTATATGCGAAACATGAATATAGTTTGTTCAGAATAAGTAACTGAATTGATTCCAATAATTAATAAACCATATTTTTTCCCAAAAATATTTAAAAAAGTTAAAAGTTGGACACCGAGCGACTTTAAGTACCTATCGCAATAATTTAGGTATCTACTGCCAAATTATTATTATCAATGAGCTCAAGATACATTGGAGGCGCGCGCTGCAAGGTGACCACGATTTTGTGCGGACAACTAGATAACAGAACAAGCTTATAACTTTGTGATTTTTCATGATACAGTTTTGAAATTTTGTACATTGATTCTTTACATAAAAACTAGACACGTGTATCAGGTTTCGCATATACGAAAACTAATGTTGTTTACTTAATAAGTAATGTTTGTAAAGAGATAATAAATTAATTTGAATTTGAATCCAGCATCTTAACTACTACTCAGACATTCCTTATGAAGAACCCAATAAAATTTCGCCCGACCTAAAAATCTAACCTAAGACCTCATTCTTTGCATGAGTGATCTCACTGTTCTAGATCTAGACCAATCAGTAACAGGTTAATTCTGGACTAAAATAATGAACACATTTTAAATGACTGACCTGGGTTCCCAGTTGGCTGCGAGCCTTCTCCGTGAACGCACCCTTAGTCGCATACGCACTTGCCTCGTGGCTTCTCCTCGAACGCTGACTACGGCAGCGCCACCTCTCGTCGATGACAGCTGTCAAAAAAATGGCCAGTCTGCTGTACACTACACAATTATATAAGACTAGCGACCTTCGTACACGTGAAATTATTATAAAAATAGAATTTTCCCCGTTTTTGCAACATTTTTGAATGATGCTCTGCTCTTAGCGCGTTCAACCAAACAAACTCTTCAGCTTTATTATATTAATAAAGGTAGAAAGATGCTGGTGGAATACATAAACTCCTCCTTTATCAGAAGTCGGTTAAAAATCGGAGCAGGACTTCGATTTCAGACCTTTCAAAAATAAATCATCGTCCGAAGTTTTGATTTCACCAACTGTTTCGTGATGATTTCAATATATTTTTATAATATATTTTTTTATTTTGTGCATTTTCTGGACTGCGGCACAGTAGACGAATATTTTTTTTCGATTAAATAAAGTAATTTATACTTACAACCATGACATATTTATCATGTTGTGATATATTTAATGAGAATGTGCTCATTGCTCCGTTACCGCTCTCCTTTTGCAGAATAAGTTGACCTGTAAGACAAAAAAAAAAGTTTTTATTTGAATTGAAAGCAAAATATCAAGACTTAGAGGTATCCTTATCTGTGGTGTGATTCGACGTGCAGAATAAAATCCTCACAAAGTCCCAAGCCCAGAAAAGGCACCTCAATGCAAAAACACAGTAAATTAACTCTTAAACTGCTCCACGAAGAGTGATAATTAAATGTACATTTGCGAATCCTGGACATTCAGCCACACTACTACCTTCCTCAATAGAAGAAAGGAAGATATTTTTTTGGCAAGTAACATAATTATTTGAACAGAATCAGAAGCGGAAATTATTTATTATTGGGAACTATTGACAATGAACATTTTTGTCAAAGTAATTAAGACTTACCATTATTACTCCCAGTCTTCCCGTAGTACAACGCCCAATGGAAGTCTCTGGAACACGGACTGATGGTGATGAAGACCACAGTCTGGGATATGGAGGTGGTATTTAGCTCCAAGCTGCAACAATATTATAGGAGATTGAAAGTTACTATCGCCTTACGAAAACATTGATCACCTAAAGGTATGTTACTAGTGAACATCACGTATTTGACGTCGTCATTTGTTTATTTAATAATTTATTTTAATGCACAATGTACACAACCAATTTTACACGCTAAGCTTAAACTAGTGAGTACATGACCCTGTTAGGGCGCAGCAAGATAACTTAAAACTAATATTGCAGAGTTTCTATTATTATTTATCTAATATGACTTACATAGATCATTAGGAACTTTCAAATTTAACCATTATATTAATTAAACTTATAAGTTTGAAAGTTTCAGTCTAGCATTTCGTTTCATTTACTCAATAAAATAAAAATCATGTTACACAAAATCCAATAAACATGTCACATAAAATAATACATACAAATAGCTTTTTTACATAAAAAAGAACCTGTATTAAAAGGAACACATACATAAATATATTTGAACTCTATTTTAACATTTTATCTTCTATAAATTCTTGGATACTATAATAACACTTTTCTAAGAGCAATGACTTTAGTCTAGCTTTAAATACACATAGTGTACTCGTGGACCGTATTTGCAACGTATTATAAAATGGGTTCACCGATTTTAAACGTAAAATACATAACTTCCTCCTTTTTTAGAAGTCAGTTAAAATAAGATAAATAGATAAAGAAGTTAAAAATGGTCAAAGACTTTGGTTAAAATAATATAGCAAATAATGGAGTTTCTTTAAAAAAAATCATAGGATGGACAGAACTGAACATCATCATCAGCCTAGCCTTTTCCCGACTATATTGTGGTCGTACTTCCAGTCTAATCGGATGCAGCTGAATACCAGTATTTTACATGGAGCGACTGCGTTTCTGACCTCCACAACCCAGTTAGTACTGGGTAATACGATACTCCTTGGTAAGACTGGTTGTCAGACTTTCGGGCCACTGACTACCTGTAACGACTGTCAAAGATCTACAAATGACAGCCATGACCGGCACGGAGGAAACTCGGTATGTAATGGTGGTCACCCGTCCATGGACCAACCTAGGCAAGCGCGGCTTAACCTAAAGATCGACCCGACCGGCTGTTATTATTTAGCCACGAGCTCCTGGTGAGACAGAACAGAACAGATGCTACACTAAATAATGTTTATGACTGGCCATATTATATTAAGCCACTATACGCCACAGCAGAAAAATAAAAAAAACTTTGATGAACTTCTAACTTTTGTATGTTTTAAATGCTAAATACTGGTTGTTTAAACTAATAAGGTTTTATCTAAATGACGCCTAACTAATTGTAGGTGCCTAGTAGGTTTCTTGTAATGAATGTAAATGGCGAATTAATATACACATTAGGAGTAATTCATGTTAAAAAGATAACTACATACTTCTGTAAACTGATAGTAAGTACTTATGAAGTGTTTTGTGATTGAATAAAACCTGCCGCATCGGCTTTAGCGTTGAATGGAGTCTGTGCAGATAGGGTACTTCAGACATCTATTCATTACTATGTACCTGCATTATTTACAAATGGACCTTAAATAATAATAAAAATATGCACAAGTATCAAAATGAGAAAATAATTACAGGGCGTCAAAAAATACAAAATCCTTCAAATGATATCTGTATTAGGACATTGTATTAATTTAATATCTTAAAATATTTGATTCCATCATATAATCATCATTTCAGCCGAAAGACGTCCACTGCTGGACATAGGCCTCCTCCAAGTGTCGCCACATTGAGCGGTCCCGTGCGACTCGCATCCAGTGGATCCCTGCTACGTCGGTTACCTTGGTTCTCTTACGGATGTCCTCATTTCTGATTTGATCACGCAAGGAAACTCCGAGCATAGCCCTCTCCATTGCCCTTTGGGTGACTTTAAGCCTTCTGATAAGGCCCATTGTGAGCGACCACGTTTCGGTCCCGAGGCCATGAGAAAATATTTGATCTAATTGTATATAATATGTAATTCAATGTCAATCTTGGCTGTGCTAAACCGTGGTTGTATACATTTTGCATGCCTTACGGGAGAATCATGAAACATGTAAATTTTATAACACCATTGTAACAGCGTTTTCCGCAAAAATAAATGATTTGATTTGATATTTTTTAAGTTTATTGCTATGTTAGTTACTTTAGGTTATTTTAATTTATAAATGTTTACAACATTAGTTTTAGTATATGCGAAACCTGATACACGTGTCTAGTATTTTTATGTAAAGAATCTATGTACAAAATTACAAAACTGTATCATGAAAAATAACAAAGTTATAAGCTTGTTCTGTTACTTAGTTGTCCGCACAAAATCGTGGTCACCACGCAGCGCGCGCCTCCAGCGTCGTCTTGAGCTCATTGATAATAATAATTTGGCAGTAGGTACCTAAATTATTGAGATAGGTACTTAAAGTCACTCTGTGTCCAACTTTTAATTTTTTTAAATATTTTTGGAAAAAAAATATAACATAGTTTAAAAATGATTGGAATCGATTTAGTCACTTATTCTGAACAAACTGTATTCAGGTTTCGCATATACTAAAAATAATGTTGTATAATTGATCTCCTTAATAAATATATTTCTTCAGATGATTGTTTTTATTTGGCAATGTTATTACAGTCAACAAATCACTTAGTGTGAAACTTCATATTATTGTCATTATTCATATATAAAAAATAAATTATTCTAGACCAGGTTGCGGCAGACCGAGGAGAAGATAGCGAGACTCCTCAGAAAGCTTCCTCACGAAACGGCGAAAAGAAGTACAACATCGAGAGAGGTGAAACGAATGAGGGAGAACCATTGCCCTGTTGCGGGATAGTTCAGACTTACAAACAAATGAAATTTAAAAACTCTTTGTTTATGCTTTTAACTCAACCATTGCATTGGTGAGGTTCTTTAGAGAGTTCTGGTGCGTAATACTCAAAACCGGCGTGCGTGTATGACAAGATGTATGAACGTGGACGAGGCAAAAGAGGTATGTAAGGATCGTAGCAGGTGGCGTTCTGTGGTTTCTGCCTATCCCCGTGAGAAAAAAGCGTGAGTTTATGTATTTAACCCAATCATACAAAGAAATCGTAAGTGTTTAGATTCATCAATATTTATTTTAATTAGTTACACGCTCTAGTGTAAAAGTTGTCTCAGGGGCTTATGAGCCTCTTAGAACCATACCGTAAAGAATGATGGATACGTCCAAAACAAATAAATCCGTCAAAAACATAATGATCACTAGCATTAAGATTTAAATCCTCACCTTCTGCTTTCACCCTCCCCCAACCTATACACCGTTTGGTTGTCAATCGGCAACCATTCCACGGGAACCTGGGAGACGGGCCTGGTGACCAAGACTGTGGGTGACGCGAGGCCTGCCCCTGCTGCGTGGAGGACCAGCAGACTTGCTAGCCTCATCGTGAAGATGCTGAGTTTTCTGGAACAAAGAATAGACAAGATTTACTACTGCGCTATCATAGTATGGCGGTTATTATACGACACCGCTCATCCGCGCGGACGGTGAAGCGGATCTCACGTCGCATAGGCTTGTATGAAATCCGTCGATGCCTAACACACGTACACCGCCCGACCGCGCGGATGAGCGGCGCTCACCGCCTCTAGGCGCGGGTCATCGCACTCAAAATCTTCGCCGTCCAACCGCGCGGATGAACGGTGTCGTGTGAGAATCGCCAGTTTGTTATTGCCTTTTTATGCAGCAAAGGGGTTTTCATAGGTCAAACTACGGATGTATGATAATTGTGACGTATCAGACTGTGATATTCTTGTTTATGGCTTTCTAATGAATTTTAAATACTACTTAGGTAAGTAGGTAGTTCTGTATGGTGTCCGGACGTAAAGAATAGCACCATCCCATATCTTCCCGTGGGTGTCGTAAGAGGCGACTAAGGGACTTACCAGAGAATGGGCAGCAGCGTTCTCTGTGTTTTATAACAACCATACTGCGATCGCCAACCCGCCTGCCAAGCGTGGCGATTATGGCAAAACCCCCCTTCTTGGAGGAGGCCTATGTCCAGCAGTGGACGTCTTTCGGCTGAAATGATGATGAATGATGACTTAGGTAAGAAATAATAATGTCCATCAATAAATCAAAGTATCTGGCGATTCTAAAGTTTCTGGCCAGTTTTTCTGTTTTATCAGACTTTCAGGTTTCTGTCCACAGTGTCCACCCGTAAAGATCACTGTCAAAGATCTACAAATGATATCTGGGACCAAAGGCTCAATGAACTCTCCGAGGCCGGAAGGGACCCACAATCCATTGTGTTGTTTTTGCCATAAAAAAAAAAATAACAGATACAAAAGCGATTTTGTTTTATTATACTTTATATTATTATACATTATAGAATAAAAAACATCCGGTCCGGACGAAAATAAGTAAGCACGGCCTTGGTTATTTAAATACGATTAAAAATGCCCATAATTTCTTGAAATAGAAATCGGCACGAAAACCGTCGTTAAGACCAAATTCAGTATAATATATTGTTTCTCTTTCCTATTTTTTGACACAGGTCCAGAAAAACTGGGTGTACAGAAAGCCACACACTCGTGGTTACAAACAACTTTTTGAAACAAAAAAACCGAGTTCCTTCCGAAGTTGGTTTTTTTTTATTGCAAAATATTTTATGTTTTTATTTTACCCTTTTAGTTGTAGCATACCACACAAATTCTTGTCATGAATCAATTTTACTACGTAAAATCGTGTCAACAACAAGAAGAAAAAAACTACAACCGAATTGAGAACCTCCGCCTTTTTGTGAAGTCGGTTAAAAACCAGTAAAAGGTATATTAAGCTGGCCAGCTCAAACTCAAAGTGTCAGCACTAACTATGCATGTTCGATT
Organism: Noctua fimbriata; assembly: GCA_905163415.1. Classification (NCBI taxonomy): domain Eukaryota; kingdom Metazoa; phylum Arthropoda; class Insecta; order Lepidoptera; family Noctuidae; genus Noctua; species Noctua fimbriata. The sequence goes on from LR990940.1 coordinate 4,013,257, forward strand.
GAATGTTACTGAACAGAATTTTACGAGATGTTAATTATCTGGTAGCCCCTCCGTTTTATTATTTCTAGATCATTCTTAAAAGAAAACAAAATAATCCAACGGGACATTAGTATAATTTCTTCAGAAAACGAATTAATCAAAATGCCAAACGCAATTGTTATGAACAAAGAAAAAACCTAGAAAAGTCAAAGAAGTTTCCTAAAATAGATACCCGTGTCACTTGTTATAAATCGATTATTCAATGAGTGTACCGATTATACAACAGGGATCGATTTAAATCGGTTCGATTCGGTGTGGTTCGTTGCAACGAGGTCAGTGGTCTTGGCAATTATTTTTGACACGTGTTTTTGAAACGTGGGTAGGTATAAATGTGTAAGAGGTTATAGTAGGGTATCAGTAGCGAAGGGTCAATTTTTGTAAGACATAAGCCGGAGTACATATCTTTAACTAGCTGTTGCCCGCGATCTTCGTCCGCGTAAAATTTTATAGCCTAACCTTCCTCGATAAATGGGCTATCCAACACTAAAAGAATTTTTCAAATCGAACCAGTAGTTCCTCAGATTAGCGCGTTCAAGCAAACAAACAAACTCTTCAGCTTTATAATATTAGTATAGATGTGATTATTTTTGTTGCGGCTCCACGCTGAATTATCTGTGTCTGTAACCTACTAACACTAGAAGTTAAGTAAATTTGTTACTAACCCTATGGACTCCGGTATGAAAAAAAAAAAAAAAATTCTATTTTCTATTCTAATATTTGTCTATAGAATATTGACAGTGACATTTGTCAAAGGGAATTCGGTAGGAATAGAGTTGTATGGAACCTTCGCCGAAGGTATAATAATAATTGAAACTGAAACATGTTAGTTGAATGTTTTTTCATAGATAGGGTGTAGTAACTGATATCGACGCACAAACTTTTTGCTTGAATTAAGCACAGTCACTCATGATTCTAGAAATCCAGGGCTCATGCGTATTTTTTTTTAAACTACTGTTTCATAAAAAAAATTAAATACCTATTATAAAGGGTGTAAACGAAGAAAGAACCCTTAACGAAGCCGAATGGCATTTTTGTTCTAGACCATACCTGGGAACCTTCTAGTTACAGAGATATTGGGGGTCAAAATTCCAACTTTTTTTTTAAAACATGTTTTTAATGTAAGATTTTAACTTTAAACACCTCCACGACCCCCGTACTATTCAATCCATCCATCAGCATAATGCTTTGAGTGCGTTTGAGTCCTACCGTAAAATGTGATTTTTCACCCCAAGAAAAAAGTCGTGTCCCAGCAATAATTTTTGCTTCAAGTAACTTAGTTTGATGTACAGAATGCTTGACGGCTTCTTGAAGGGTCTGTTTACACACTGTATGATACAATTAAATACCAGTATGGCATTTTTGTATGAAACAGTAGTTTCTTTTTCACAATAACAGTTTTTTTTGTCGATGTCCCTTGAACCTTAAACTCTTTCGATGTAAAAACTAATTGAGAACAAAATTAAACTTTAACAGTATATAAATACTTCTTAGATTACAACGTAATTTTATTAAGGCCTTGGTCTGAATAGTTTTTGTGTCTATCATGTATAAAACATACGGACGTGTGATAAATGTTATATTATTTAAAAATGTTTAAATTACATGTAAATAAATGTAAAAAAGGAATAAAATATGTTCGGATTTTTTTATAGTTCCGGTGTTTTTCTGTATTCTTAAATCTGTCAAAACATTTTAAAATAGAACCCAAAAAAAGGGTGTTTTTTTTGTCAAATTAGATTAATATCTATACCCATAACAACTGTGGCGTTTCCCTAGCTAATTAAATTTGACCTTGTAAAAGTAAATAAAAGGACCAACGCAGATACAAAAAAACACTTTAAGCCAGCGCGCTTTTGGGAGACATTATATATTATGGAGCACTAACTTTTTCAAGTTAGTACTGGATAATACGATACCCCTTGGTAAGACTAGTTGTCAGACATTTTGGACCTCTGACTACCTAACGACTGTCAAAGATCTACAAATGACAGTCGGGACCAATAGCTTAACGTGCTTTCCGAGGCACGGAGGAAACTCGGTATGTAATGGGTGGTCACCCATCCACAGACCAACCTAAGCAAGCACGGCTTAACCTAAAGATCGACCCGAGCACCTGTTATTATCTAGCCACGAGATTTTAGATAGATAGTAATTAATTTATGTAATTTTCAAAAAGAAAATAAATGATGCAGTTCTACCAAGTAATTCCAATTAGCCAAGGCCGTATGCCTATATTGGTACAAAGCTAAAGGCCGTTCAACTTCATTATTATAACATAAAATAACACAACTGGTATTCCCATATAGGTCCCCATAAAAACAGCTGACTGTTCCTGTTTAGAAATGTTACGCCATATCACTTAGATGATTATGCTATTTTTCTTGTGGAATCCCTTTCTAGTGGTTTTTTCTTTTCTTCGGTACTTTTTCTGTTGTTATTATTGAACTAGCTGTGTCCCAAGACCTTTGTCCGCGTGATATCATTATAAAAATGTTTATAATTTAAAAAATTGAATCAGATTTTGTTCACAATTTCAAGGGTTTTAATTATTTTGTACGGAACCCTAATCTTTTATCTAAAATAAAAGTAAGAAAGGTACTCCTTATAACATCAGCTACTTATCTTCCAGTAAAAGTCTCTTGAACATCGGTCCATCGTCAAAGATCTACAATTGACAGCCGGGAATAACAGCTTAACGTGCTTTCCGAGGCACGGAGGGAACTCGGTGTGTGGGTGGTCACCCATCCTCGGACCATCCCAGGCAAGCGCGGCTTAACCATGGCTGTTATTATTTAGGAACCCCTATTTACGATACCCTCAAGGAAACACTATTTTCGCCAACAGGTATTTATTCTCACAGTATCCTTCTACTATTATATATGCGAAAGTTTGTGAGGATGGATGTTTGTTACTCTATCACGCAAAAAATGCTGAACGGATTCGGATGAAAATCACACATAGTATAGAACCAATCTATTTAAATCGCGAGTTAATAGGCTTCTTTTGGGTTAGCTCGTTCCATCGTCGACTTCATCTCTGTCCTCAGGACTAGATTGAGGTCAAGAGTAAGCCCATACAGAATAATAAAAAAAAAAAGAACCTAGACTAACACATAGAATACTTGCTATCCCGGTAGTATGATCCTGTAGGATAAGAACCTAACGCGGGCGAAGCCGTGGGCATATACTATGTAGTTTATTTCATAATTTGCTTATATCAACATGGGGTCAGTTCAATAATCCTATGAAACTCCAAACGGTCACTCACTTTGTTTGTATGGGAAAAACCAACAGCCGGGTAACTTGTACCCATAAATCATTACGTAGTTACTGTGTTGACATTTTAAAAGCTATTTCCGATTATCGGCGCTACAAACGTCAATGAAAGTAGAACCATACAAAAGTTCAATGCAGAGGACTAGCAAATAAAACTGCATACTAATCTTACTAATATTAAATGCGAAAGTTTGTGAGAATGGATGGATGTAAAAGTGGTAATTTATAACCTGGATTAACACATATTTATAATACTTTTAATACCGGTAGTACGGTCCCGTGGGTCCATGGGCCTCGCCAGGGGAGGCAGGTGGGGCAGCTGCCCCCCCCCCCCCCCTAGAGTATCAGTGGACCATGATCTGGATTTAGACTTAAAAAGTATATCCTTTATCCCGGTAGTACGTACGTGGGATAATATTCGACCTTCATGCGTGCGAAGCCACAAGTGCCAAGTAGAAGAGAAGAGAAGAAGAGTCTTGTCGACTTTTCGGACGAAAAGTAGCCAATGTAAGGGACATTGGCTACTTTTCGTCCCCCGGACTATCATTCTGTCTCTCAAATTCAGGCATAAAAATATGAAAGAGAGACAGACTGGTTTACTTTCGTATTTATAATTAACTAGCTTTTAGCCGCGGCTCCGCTTGCGTTAATTTAGAATTTGACAAACAATTCTGGTTGTACTCCGCTTGTAATAATATAATCAAATCAAGATTCGAAAGACACGTGGCGCCACCTATTTTCATAAGAACGTTATTGTTGGTTTCATCGGGAACAGAACTTTTTTCGGGATTAAAGGTACCCTATATCCGTTTCTGTACACCTGACAAAGTACATGCAAAATTTCAGGATGATCAGTTCAGTGGTTTAGGCGTGAAAAGATAACAGACAAACAAACAAACTTACTTTCGCATTTATAATATTAGTAAGGAATATACGACATTATTTTTAGTATATGCGAAACCTGAATATAGTTTGTTCAGAATAAGTAACTGAATCGATTCCAATAATTTTTAAGCCATGTTATATTTTGGCCCAAGAATATTTAAAAGAAGTTACAAGTTGCACACCGAGCGACATTAAGTACCTATCGCAATAATTTAGGTACCTACTGCCAAATTATGTTTATCAATGAGCTCAAGACGACGTTAGAGGTCCGCGCGCGGGCGCGCTGCGTGGTGACCACAATTTTGTGCGGACAACCAGGTAACAGAACAAGCTTATAACTTTGTGATTTTTCATGATACAGTTTTGAAATTTTGTACATAGATTCTTTACATAAAAACACTTGACACACACACGTGTTTCAGGTTTCGCATATACTAAACCTAATGTTGTATATGAATGGAAGTAAGGGTGAAAGTATGGTTAAGAAAGTATGGATGCAGTCATCGACATTGTTTTTGCCGAATGAAAACATCAGTAGAAAACGTTATTTTCATTTAGAAAGCAAGAACACAATAACTCGTAAAACTTGATTATTTACAACAGATAAAAAACCGCAATGACAAGTAAACGTTTTAAACAAAACGACGTGAGTTCTTAACATGTGAAAATGACAATTAAACTCCTATTAACAGCGCTGCAGCGGTGCATAAAATTACAACCATTTATTGTCAAACTAAATCTTTTGAGCTGGGAAAGCATAGACATCAGTAGCGAAAGGTAAATTTTTGTAAGAGGTAAGCTGGAGTACATATCTTTAATGTGATTACATTTTTTGTCTACAGAATACTGACTGTGCCATTTTTCAAAGGGAATCCGGTAGGAATCGAGTTGTATGGGACCTTCGCTGATAGACACATTTGTGCGTTTGGCTGTCCATGGAATTCGGAGCATCCGCCTCCAGCACCACATTTCAAATGCGTCTGTCCTCTGTCTTTCTCTTGCTCGGATTGTCCACGTTTCAATTCCATAGCCTAAATCGGGAAAACTAATGCTCTGACGTATCGGGTCTTCGGTTTATAGCGTATACCACGATTTTTCCAGACGTTCTGGAGGCGTTCTTTAGCCATGGCTATCCGCAGTTTTATTTCTGGAAGCTACCTTATTGATATTAGAGCCCAGATAAACGAAACTGACCACAGCATCGATGCCTTGGGTGGTAGCTTTCCCGCACGACCACAAGCTTGGTTTTCTCGAGCAAATTTCTGCTGATGGCAACTTTGGACCGGAGTCGATGGAGGCGAATGTTCGTTTAAAGGGGTCCAGTGACCATGATCTTCGGTAATTAGGGACCGATTGAAGAAGAGGAAGAAATCTTTTGAAACTGTTTTTTTAAAGTACTTGGTTATTTGCCTTTAGATGGTATTAAGGTTTTGTCCATGATTTATTTTTTTCCGTTAAGGCACCCGCATTGTGATTTTCCGATTAGTTTTTCACATAAATCCCCAAGTAACTTTCAAGTTAGGAATGCTGTGGTAGTTAGTTTCTTTTGGCTATCTTTTCGAATAGGTAATTAGGTATATTTTAAACGCAATTTGAGGTATAACTTATGGTATTTTTACACCTTGAGAAGTGCATAAAACTCGAATCGCATTTTTATTACACGTAAACAGCAATAAATACTATTAATACCGAAATTGAACTTACACTAATTGTTTATATTCAAGTAATTATCCGTAAAAGGGAAAATATATGAGAACTATAAAATACCCATAAAGATCGGCCACCTAAGTGGTTCTTGCGTTGTTATTACCAAGTCGGACGTTCACACACTTAAATGATATGGAGGGTACGTGAAAACTTGCCCAGTATTTTTATAAAATACTGCCTTTCATAATTATGGACTTATAAGGCCATAGAGTCTAGAGCTACGCAGAAATACCATATTAAAAAGAAACTGATACTGAACTAGAACTGTGTTCTCGATTATAGTGAAAACTTAAACTAGGGCCTGTATGAACGGGTCTGCGGGGCTGTTCGAAAGAGATACCGCGGTCCTGGAATACAAAGGGCAAAGAAGGATCATGGGTGGGTTTGCGTCAGTACAAGTCTGACACTCCCTTTCACTCCGCCAAGAGCGGGAGGGGTCATTTGATGATATCGAATCCGAAAAAAGGGCCTGTACGAACTCCTCCATCTCACGAAAGTCACTAACACCCCAGGGTGTTGACTTGAGTAATGAGAATTTCACGAGCTGATTTTCATCTTGGTGTGGCAATCTAAATTGTGTCGGCCCAGAACTAAGCCACTAGTTTAGCGCCTTCAGTAGCGTCCATTAGTTCCTATAATGAACAAACAACAGGACACACAGGACAGAATATTAAGTGTCCATCGTTTGTGGAACAGCACCACATTTACACTCCAGGGTTGAGTCATAAATGAATGTCCACCTGAGAAGGCCGTGGCCAACCTGGATCCAAAGACTTCCAGGTCAGCCATTAGAACTCATGTCCAGGTGCATAAGCTGATTATGACAACTGCAATATTATCAAATATCGGCCTGCTCTAAGAATGCATGTTAACTACTCAACTACTTCTTTCAACGATCATAATACAAACACTGATACCACATTTTCGAGAAAGGAGCGAATGAATTGTTATACACGGTGTAAACGGCCCTTCACAAAGTCGTCAAACAAACTTTCTGTAAATCAAACCAAGTAGGTGCTGCACTAAAATTATTGCTGGAAAACGAATTCTCATTTGTGTGAAAAGTCACGGTTTTGTTTTTTTTTTTTTTTATAACTTTGCCCTTAAATCCGCAATGACAGGAAGAACAAGTGCCCTTCGGCTTCGTTAGCGACTTTATTTCATCGAATCATTTAAGTTCGACTTTTGAATTTTGTCAAACGTAAACGGTCGTATGTGTGCTTGTGACTGTAAAATTGTACATACTACACATCACCCATCTGCTCCATACGGGAAATACAAGCATAATTGTTCTGGTTTTCAGTCCACTTAGGTAATCCTCAATAATGAGTCATGCTAACCTCTTGGAAGTACAATCCACTACTCCTGTGAACGGTCACATAAATCGTTTGGTCGTAAAAAAATATTTTTCAATAATGGTCAGCAGAAATGAGCCTGTCACTTCCACACTCACAAGTATTTGTTCTGAAGGAAATATAGGCAATAATGTTTATTTTTAAACGGCCAACCCTGATGAGGTTTACGAGTAGGTACTCTGTAGTGTTGCCAGGTTATGGTTTTGTTTCGGGATAATCCTCATTGCACGGAGAATGCAAATCCGCCATTCCGTTTAGATTTTTTACGAGTGATTGATGGATGATATTTATAGATTGATATGTATAGGAAACGATGGATGGATTGTGTGAGGAATTAAATGAAAGAAAAAGGAGTAAATTGTAGTTGACAGAGGAGAATGGAAGAAAAAAACGACGCCCTTTAATTCTTTTCTGTTTTTGATACATATTATGCATATTTTTATTATTATTTTAGGTCTATATAGTAAATCTATATATATACAAGGTCAAACAATTCATACACGAAATATTTTCAGACAATCATCTAACGGCTATAACGAAGCCATTTTAAGTGTTTTTTTTTTTATCCGAGTATATTTAAAAAAAAAAAAAAAATAATTTAAAATTACTTGACTCACAAAATAAATACTGGCTCTTTATGTTTAAACATCCATACGCTAGTTTACTACGTCGTATTTACCTACTGTCATTGTTAGACTATGGGAGTAAAGGTTTTATGCAAAAAGTGTCAAAAAATTTTAGAATTATAATAATTTCGTAAAAAAAAACACTCAGATAATTTTTTTTTTCGTTGCCATGGCAACTTTACGACTTATAGAAGTTACTCTTAAAATATTTCGTGTATGAAAAGATAGACCTTTAAATCTCGTGTCACGCTGTTTGTGGTCGCACTCCTCCAAAACAGCTTGACCGATTTTTATGAATTTTTTTATGTAAATATGAGAATAGGTCGTAAAGTATATTTCACAAATTGGGTAGTTAGGTAGGGTACGGTAAAAAAAGGTGCAAGCAACGCATAGCACAGCAAGTAATGTATATATTTTATGAGAAAGAAGTAAGTTAGAAGAATAATCCCACAAAACCTTTGAACTTGGTCACTCAAGCAAGGAGTTTGAAGCACCAATTACGTATGAGCTGTTACCTTTGCCGAAATGGAGAAATAAATGTGCCAGTACCAGTTGGTTCCTTGTTATGTTTTATGTTTGACAGTAAAGTGTAAACCACAATGAACAATTATCGACGAACCAATTTGCTACTCTTGAAGTGGGGATTGGAATTTCAATTTAAATAAGATGGCTTCCTATAGATAATGTATTTTATATAGAGTATTTTGAATGTCTCGTTGGTTTAGTGGTCGCTATTGCTACTGCGAAGCATCAGGTCCAAAGCTTTATCAGCATCCTGAAAACTATAGCTGACAGGTGGGGCAGTCCTATACTGGGGCATTGGATGCGCCTACATGAAACTGTGGCGCATAATTAATAATTGCATTGTTTTAGTTCTTCGGGTAGATATAAGTACTAACACTAGTTTTTAAGTTGTGTGTTGTAATAACCAAATGGACTTAGTCTGAATAAAAAGCATATTTTTTAATTTTTAATTTTTTTTTATTGGATTCTTCCCAAAAAATTTCTCGCCTCCTAGCAAATGGGACTCAAACTTAACTGGCGAAATATGTGTGTAGGTTTGCTGCCGCGTCAATATTTAATTTTGTGATTCTTAACAGGCTAGTTGTTTCAACGCCAAATAAAAAGATTTTTCAATGAACAGATTGTCCTAAAAATAAATTTACCAGACAAAGGTATTGTGTATTTATGACTCTCTTTGCTCTTCGAAACATTAAAACATGTGCTGTTAAACTATACAAGCTGGAAGGGAAACTGACGCTTTGGGGGTATGGAGAACAGGAACTAAAATTCTTCATCCCCCTTAGAAAAGGGAGGATCCTCCGACCAGACGGGTGTTATGTCTGGTGGGCTTTTCCCGACAGTTGTTATCGGGTTCTCCTATGTAGTCATAAGTCGCGGTTAACTTTACTTCTTGCGTGATGTAGGATTTAGATATATTTCGATGTTTAGTTCATCATCAGTGTCATAGATGGCGCTGTAGTACTTTTTGCTCTATGTTGCTTAGTGCAGTGCCGCTACAAGGACATCATTATTATTACATTTTTTTTATACCGACGAAAAATTTCTATGTGGAGGGTTCAGAATGATTTACTGAATACGTGGTAACCGTTTTAGCGTAGGTGTACCTTCCACCTTGTATAGGTGTTATTTAGTTCTAGTATCTAATTATTGATCTGGAACTTAGCACTGTATTTACTCAAACATAAACGTTAATATCACCGAACTAACTCCATGTTTAAACAGTGTTATAGATCTGCATTTTAGAACGTTGGTCATTCATCATCATTTGAATCATTTAAACTTTGTCAGTGATTGAATAAGAACCTTAATTAGTTTTGTATAATTCGACATTGATTAAGTTTATGTAGGTGTGTATATGCAGTACCTACCCGGGTTTTAAATAAATAGCACTTCGCGTTGCATTAAAAGCTTTCAGAAGCGCTTGCACGAGTGCGTGGTGAATAGATTAAAAAAAATACGTCGGTAAACAGGTCGATTTTAAATTGAAAACTCGTACCACCAAGTAGTATTTAAAAAATTTAAGTATTTATTCAGATATGGATTATACCATGGTGTGTTGCCAGTGATTACATACGGGACCGAAACGTGGTCGCTCACAATGGGCCTTATCAGAAGGCTTAAAGTCACCCAAAGGGCAATGGAGAGGGCTATGCTCGGAGTTTCCTTGCGTGATCAAATCAGAAATGAGGACATCCGCAAGAGAACCAAGTTAACCGACGTAGCCCGAAGTGGGCAGGGCACATTGCTCGCAGAACGGATTGCCGATGGGGCCGAAAAGTTCTGGAGTGGCGACCGCGAACCGGAAGACGCTGCGTTGGAAGGCCTCCCACTAGGTGGACCGATGACCTGGTGAAGGTTGCAGGGATCCGCTGGATGCGAGTCGCACGGGACCGGTCAATGTGGCGACACTTGGGGGAGGCCTATGTCCAGCAGTGGACGTCTTTCGGCTGAAATGATGATGATGATGATGATGATGGATTATACCACGCGGCAGGCCCAGAAGGAGATGGCGGGACGAGCTCGACTCTTCTCTAAAAGATTGGCAAACAACATCTCTGGATAGGAATAGGTGGAAAGAGGGAAGGGAGACCTTTGCCTTACAGTGGGACACAAATGGCTGATAATAATAATATAATAAGAATAATATAATAAACTCTCGCTTGGCGGCTGTATCAAAGGCATGATTCAGAAAGCAGTACTTCTGGACACTGCGCGTATCGTTAGGAGATTCCTCTCTTAGGGGCCCTGAATACCGCTAGCCCGGACCCTGTTCCCGATGCCGGTGGGCTACTATTTTTTATATTTTTAAATATTTTTGTTAATGAAAATAATTAAAAATGTAAATAATGTGTTAGGAAAACGAATAAAGGATATAATAACATGGACTATACCGATTGTGCTTGTTGCAAACAATTTAACTAAAATGCTAGTGACAAATGCATTTTCAATTAAAAACATCGACGTAATTACGTTACGTAAACTCCGCGCAGACGTGTTACGGCCTTTAAAGATGGCACTTCGCATTTCATTAAAAGCATCTACAACCTACAGGATAGCCCGTCGAAGATTATCTTCACTTTACAAATCTTAGAAAGCTTCCCAGGTTGACGTATCACAAGACACAGAAGCGCAATTAAATTGCGTATCGAAAAAAAAAAAGTATCAATGGAAAGTATACGTATTTGACGGACAGTATCAGATCAATGAGTAGTATACTAGATAGTTAGTCTTTTTTCTTTCTGTACTTAAGCTGTGTGCTTCTTTATAAAAGTACCTAACTGACCGTATGAAAATATTTTATTATTTTGTACTCCACAAAATACGGGGTAGAAGAGATATCAACACGAAAACGGTTACCACGTATTCAGTACATCATTTTGAGCCCCCCCCGCCTTCCCCCCTATAATATAATTAGTGGTATAAAATAGTACAAATTAAAAGGATTTTATTACCATCTAAAGTTATAATGAATGCTTCCATGGTCGTGCTATAAAGTACAACACAAAAAAAAACAGCTGTTTCCTACAATCGTGCAATACCTACGCGGACAAAATGTGTGGAACAGCTGATTTATTTTTAATAACCGATGAAAAATTTCTATGTAGAGAACTCAAAATGATGTACTGAATTCGTGGTAACCGCGTTGGTGTCCCTTCCAGGTATAATAAAATAATAGGATGATTTATATATTTTTTAATAGTTTTAATAATAAAATACCAAAATATCTACTTAGTACGTACTATTACCATACAATTGTTATTTAGAAACTTTTGCCACTGCTTGATAATTATGAATCTTATCCAAATAATGATTAAGCTTAAATTTTGTATTCATATGGAACTACATAGTAAACTCAAGGAATACACGAAGATAAAGAAGTTTAATCATCAGCTGTATTTAGACTAGGACTCACCACGCTAGTCGCCGGGTAACCGACCGAAGGGTCAGCAACCATTTCTGACCGATGACTCGCCCAAAATGTTACAAGACTTCTTTCATCTCCAAGACATTGACACCCAGACACGTAGACACAATATTAATACAAGAAAACGTTACAAAAATAGCACAATCTAAATACAAAGAGGCGGTAGGAACTAAGCTGTACCAAACCTTGAAGTTTATTTATAGACAGGAGACGTTTCTGATTCCGGCGGCATAAAGTAAAATACATCAAAACTCAGACAGAAATACAAAACAGTAGCAGACAGACGGACGGGCAGACTGTTTGTATTTATAGATGCGATTGGTTTTACTTGCTGGTTCACTTGGGAGGGACGGTTTTTGAGGATGAAAAGGATTACGAGGATTTGCGTTTCCTGTGTTCGTGAACTTGGGGCCTTTACTTATTCCAGAACTTATTGATGGTGACTTTAACGACAAAATAAAGCGGGTATTCCTCAAAGCGCAACTATTTTTAAGCGCAACCAACTAAGCGTATTAAAAAATTAATGAATCCATTTTACCCCGCTCTATTTTTAATCATGGTTGCGCTTTGATATAAAATTTTTAATTTGAATTTGTGACCGCAACTAATGGTTGCGCTTCGAGGAATAATTTAGTTGCGCTTAGTTGGATGCGCTTAAAAATAGTTGCGCTTTGAGGAATACCCCAAATATAGTAATAGGTTCAAATTAAAGCACTAACTTCAGTGGTAACAAATCCAGTATAAGCTCACATTGAATCCTATTGATATTTCGTACAACGATGGCCAGCTCCAAATCAAAGTGTTAGCACCGACGTGCTTTTATTTCTACTTACATCATATCATCATCATTTCAGCCGAAAGACGTCCACAGCTGGACATAGGCGTCCCCCAAGTGTCGCCACATTGACAGGTCCCGGTCTACTTACATACACACATAGATATACACATACATACATTACGTAAATTCCACGAAGTTAATTTACCTGATAATCATCCCACGACTAAAAAAAAAAATGTATTATGTAATGGATTTATTTATTGCAGAATTTGGTATGCAATTTTATTTTCTGTTCCGTCATGATTTATGTGCAAAGCAAAACATATTATTGCAAATAATATAGGTAAATAATAATTCAAAGTATATCGGTTGACGTGACTGCGAATAATTCGAATATTTCCCATTGAAGTATTCCATATTTTCCGTGGTAAGTAAGACAAGTTACGATACCAGCCCCCGTAGCATGACCACCGTAGACAAGGATTTCTTTGACGGAAGAATCGACAAAATGACAGAGAGTGCAAAAAAAGTCATTGTGTCAACACATTTTGTTGATTCTTCCGTCAAAGAAATCCTTGTCTACGGTGGTCATGCTACGGGGGCTGCTGCGAAATTATTAATTAGTAAAATAAATAAGACAATAAAAACAGTTTCAATGCAATCGATTGAATTACTTTTGAAACTAATATATTTCCTTCCTAGGTAGGTAGGTAGATTTTGAGTATGAATAGCTATAAAAGTAGAGGACGAAGTCCAAAGAAACGGTGGACGGACTGTGTGAAGGATGATATGGCTAGAAAGGACGTGACTGCCGAGTAATAGAGAAGTATGGAAGAAGTAGGTAGTCATGCTGTGCCGACCCCAACTTAGGATATGGGCAGGAGAATGATAATGATGATGATCTTTCCTTCCTTCAAATTAATATTTTGCCCTAGCATTCTCTAAAAGTAGCACTGAGCTTAGTCGAATTTCTCCAAGATAGTGTTTTAAAAATGTCCTAGACCAAGATATCAACCCTAGTTTCAAGCATTAGGTATTTGTGATTAACAAATCACCTAAGGACTGATTCTAAAGTTCTCATCGAAACTAAAGACAGTCCATGAAGTACAAAAAAAGCTTGATCAAAGAACTTAAGAATGACGTAGAAAATAATTAGAAAACTTGGCAGGGTTATAGGGCGATGATAGATTTACGGGCCAGGTCGACTCGAAGACCGGCAGGCATGAGAATGAGGAAGCAATTAAGTTTCTCTTGTTATATCGATGGATAGAAAAGTAGCCTTTATTTTAGTGACGACAAAACTATCTTTTGCTTGGGAAAGTATTTTTAGTGACCCAAATGTTTTATGGCAAGAGGTATCTTATCACACTTTATTTGGAGTCATTTTCTTTTGCATCTCTGTCAGCAAGTTTTCTTCTGAATTATTCCTAACCACTGCTAAAAAGCTAATCCAGGTTATAAACTATCTGTGTGCCAAATTTCATCCAACTCCGGTCTGTAGTTTTTGCGTAAAAGAGTAACAAACATCCATCCATCCTCGCATTTATAATATTAAGTAAGATTTATTAAACTCATACTTAAATGTTTCATAAACTTCGATAATCTAGGGCAGGGCTTTTAATAAACTACCCTTTAGTAATGAGTCTATCCCTGTTAATCTATCCTTACAAATAAGTAGCAGGATTAGAAAACAACATAAAAGAGAAAAACAGTCGGAGTAATAGCTCTTGGACGCAATCCTTGTAGGATCATAATACATTTTAAGTAAAGTATTATGATTTAAAAGAGTGTCCATGGAGTTTTTGCCCGTTTTTCTCCATAGAGATCTACGTTAGGGAATGGGCAACTACAGTACTTTCACAGTTTTTATGCCTTGTGACTGGGACTGTAGCTACTTTTCATTGTTGTCTTTGTTTCGACAATTCAAAAGTGCCTGTAACTGGCCTATCTATACTAATATTATAAAGCTGAAGAGTTTGTTTGTTTGTTTGTTTGTTTGTTTGCTTGAACGCGCTAATCTCAGGAACTACTGGTTCGATTTGAAAAATTATTTTAGAATTGGATAGCCCATTTATCGAGGAAGGTTATAGGCTAAAATTTCACGCGGACGAAAGTCGCGGACAACAGCTAGTTTGAAATAAATGCTTTGATTTTGATTTTTTTGTAAATAGTGCTCACATAAGTGACACAGCACTTGATACACATTACATTTCGAATTCAACGTGAACATTCGCGATGAAAGTTATGCAGTAATTTACCGTGCAAATAGGCCTTAGATGTCGCAAATGAAAATGTACGAGAATCGACCGTCCATAACAAAAGGCAAAAATGTCCTTACAAATTAAGAACAAAAAAAAAATATATGGTACAGTCACACAAAACAGTTGCTTTAAACATTTTAGTGAATAACTGTCTCGAATTCCAGAGAAGTGCCACGATTGAATTATACACATTTCATTTGGGAGTGTCTCCTCTGTGATCGGTTAGTGATATATGTCTTCGAAACATGCGTTTTTTCTTACTTTATTTTCGTTGGCAATGAAAATAAATGGTGCAAGTTAAAATGACGTGTTTGGATAAAAATAGTGTTGTTTGAGTTTGTTTCGTTGAAGTTATGTCTGTGGCGTCTATGGCAGGCGTGTGTATTGCAGGTAGGTACTGACTGTACTTGCCTACCTCATAAGATCCAATTAAACTATCTTACTCACTTCAATAAGTAGGTATGATAGGTGATGAGTGATGACTGATATACTCGTATTTTATTTATGTAGTTGAGATTTGCTTACCTGCAATGCACGCTCCTGTTCTATAACCATAGACTCTATGGTTATGTGACCAGAGGTTAGATACATGGCTATGTTTAGAAAGCTCTCTGCATTTTTACAATTTCTTAAGATCCTTTCATCTGTTTAGGAGTTACGGGGGAACATAGAAACGGTCATACATGCATACATACAGGTCAGACACATAACCCTTGTTTTGGGCTTCGCCACAGTCGGGTAAAAAGATTGAGCGTTATTTTTTTATGTAATAATTGTATGAATGCATTTGGAAATAAACAGATTGATTTTTTTATTTATTTTAGTGTCAGGTTGTATGTTGATGAAACTATGAATCGCGCAAGTAACACGTATCTCTGGTGACATTGACATAAGTTTCTGGGTAATAATTACGATATAATTTTGACTTGTTCATCGTTATCGCAGGTAGAATGACACCTTACCTGGGCCTCCAGTTGGATTGTCATGGCCTTACATTCTTCTCCTTACAGGCTTTCCATCCAATACATATTAAGTATGGTAATAAAATATAACTTGATTTAAAAAAGGAAAAAGGTTGGGCCACAATCTTCCTTTATACGTACGTCCCCGATGCCTCTATAGACGCCTCTTTTAAAGATAACTTCAAATAGTTTCAGTACTGATAAATTTGGGGAGTAAGCAACCAATTTTTTTACCATTCAGAAAGCACCTCTATTATCATATATATGATAATAGAGGTGCTTTCTGAATCATAGACATGAAACTTGCACCTCTATCGTTTTAAGTCTTCTTTTATTTGAATTTCGAATTTGTTTCAAAATCGACAATCCATCAAACAAGACGACTCAACAACCCACAATTCTCACCCGAAACAAAAAAGTCCTCAATTTAAATGAGATTGACATTTCAAATCGAAAATATAACATAGATTTTAGTTGAACCGCTTTACAAATATAATAGCCATTGTTTTGAGTTCAGTCCCGTGTTATTTGAGCTAAACGGGGCTCGAACGTGCTACAAGTTGGAATACTTCGCAAATAAATAACATTTAATATTGTTTCACTCGGTCCGTAATAATGTTTGTGTTGTAGTTCCCGGGTGTTGATATTTTGTTCAATTTATTTGTACTGAATCGGATTCATGACTGTATTGGGATTGTGATGTTGGGTGAAGTATTTCTTCGGGTTTTTGTTTACCATTTTTTGGTGGAATTACTTTTCAACATTTTCGTCCCTTCTTGCTATATCGAATTGTTTGAATTTTTATGCCGCCCATGGACCTCTGACTTGACTTAACATGCAAGAAATATCTCGTAGGCATGCTGGTTTTTCGACGTTTTCATTTTTCATATGTTTGCTATTTTGTTTTTTGTTCTGAGTCTCATTCATCGCGTAAACCTAAAACGATTTCATTTGTTTTTTTACAAAAACATCGTGACTTGTTTTACCTCAAACAGCAGCAACAACAATCCAACAAAAACTTTATTGTCATGACCACAAAGATCACTTTGCTTTTACCAGTAGTGCAAATTCAAAAGTAAAATAATGGTACGAAAGTTCGTAAGTGCCACTAATACTTCAATGACTGCACCTACTAATCTGTCTTCATCCAATTTCTTAGCTCCTATCAATCAACATTACATAAGGAGTCCAATCAATAGTGTTGTCCCTTTGTAACTTGATGACGGGAAGCCCCGAAGGTAGCCAATTTGTCCTGTCATATTTACACCATGTAGCTGTCAATACTCAGTTACGAGGGGTGATAGTTACACCCTTTATGGAGTAACCTATATCGAGGTGTATGTCGATTTAAAGTAGGGATATGGCCGTTTTTGTTGTTCCTGACGCAAGTTAGCTATACTTATGATTCATGGATACCAGGGCTGCATGGCATGATGGCTGGATGTCCATACGAAAGGAAAATTACACATTAGTTGTTAATACGTGAAGGTCTACAACTAGCCTTGTATAAAATCTATGTCGTAGCAAGCTACAACAGTAGTTTAAGTACAGAGTTAACAAGCTGAAGTAGGCTGGCCATGTTTGTCGAAGGACTGGTGGCTACAGGAGCACACGTCACCTAGAGAGGAGATACAGCGTGTCAGCAAGTGTATAATGTGGGATGCCCCACAGCTGGGTGGAGACGAAGTAGACTAGATACGGAAGACGCAATATTAGAGAGAAACCGAAGGGACACCGACGCAAAAATGGTTGCCACGTTCAGTACATCATTCTGAGCACCTACACACATACATTTTGACCGTGTAGGTATTTCACTTTTGTAGGAAACAGCTGATTTTTTTTAAAATTACCGATGACAAATTTCATAGAACAATAGAAATTTTGTGGGGGCTCAGAATGATGTATTAAATACGTGGTAACCGATTCCACGTCGGTCCCTTCCACCCTATATTGATTGATAGACACAGAAATATCTTCTACAACAGCGTCAGCATATGGTATTCCCTTCGTTCTATAACCCGACAACTTACAAAGCAAGAGTTAACAGGCATATTCTGGGCATGCTCATTCTCTTCTTTCATCGTTTACCATCAGGTGAAATCGTGGTCCGAAGTATAAAGGGTGTAAATAGACCCTTAACGAAGCCGAAAGACACTTGTTCTCCCCGTCTTTGCGATCATTTTTTTGTTCTAGACCATACCTGGGAACCTTCTAGTTACGGAGATATTGGGGGTCAAAGTTCCAACTTTTTTACAAGTTTTTTTTTAAATACATGTTTTTCATGTAAGATTCTTAAACACCTCCACGACCCCCGTACTATACAATTCATCCTCAGCACAATGCTTTGAGTGCGTTCCATCGAGTCCTACCGTAAAACGTGATTTTTCACCCCAAAAAAAAAAAAATCGTTTCCCAGCAATAATTTTTGCGTAAAGTTACTTAGTTTGATGTACAGAATGCTTGGCTGAAGGCTTCGTGTTAGATAAAGATATCTTCTAAATGGTTACTTTGTATATTATCCCCATAGATAGATTTGAGATCAACGTGCACGATCACAGAGTTAAAGACATAAACATTCCTTTCTAAAGTCTTTCCAACATTTTCCGAGTATTCGATTAAAACAAACACGTGATTAAAGGATTTTAGCACACCCAGCGCGTCCTGTTTGTGTAGAATTGTTGATTCAACATAAATGACCGAGGGATTTGTGTTTTTATTAGTCTTTCATTTTATTGACTGGTAATTGTTTTTTGTTATTTTATAGATAATTAGCGACCCGCCCCGGTTCGCACGGGTGCAATATATACAAACCTTTCTCTTGAATCACTCTGTCTATTACTGAAAACCGCATCAAAATCCGTTGCGTAGTTTTAAAGATCTAAGCATCCATAGGGACAGACAGACAGCGGGGAGTGACTTTGTTTTATACCATGTAGTGACGGAATCTGTTATTAAAACTTGGCTTGTCTATGGCGATATAACGAGAATGATAGGAAATGGCAAGTAAAGAATTTAAATCGTTTTAAATATGGGACTCAATTCAGTCTTTAAATAATCCAGTGCATTTTGAATTAATGAAAGGCAATTCTTGGTTTAGCGTTTACATTTTGCTGATTCGGTATTTAACCAGAGACAAAAGCACGCGTACCGTCACCATGTCTATATCTACTCTATGAAGAACAGACATGATCTCTTTCAAACAAAGTGTCATTTCTTTTCTTTATTTTTAGCATCGCGCTGTAGTATTCTTTCTGCAATCAGTTGTTATTTTATCTTTCGTTTTATCTATTTCTACGGGCGTCAAGCTAAGCATACTGTACAGTCAGTGTCCGGAATACCTGGCCCCACTTAAAATTAGGAGAGAAAAAAAATGGTTAGGTAATGCACCAGTGACTGCACCTTATCAGACTTACGATTTGACAAAATTCAGTGGGCTTAAATAGGCTATAGATACACAGACTTGGAATATAATATTTTATCACTAATTTGACGTTTGTGTACATTCATGGAATTTATGATTATGTTCGATCTTACCGATTATCGTTAAATTATTCCCGTTTTACTGAGCCAAAACTGGTTACATAATCTAGGCGATGACCTAACTGGCAACCAGCTGTCAATGCGTTAACTCTTGTTCCACCATCTTTGACACATGGACACAAAATGTTACTGCTGAAATACTGCAGTTCTTACAAGCGTTTTTTTATTAGAAATTTACGAAAGATTATTAGAAAACTGGGTTTAAATTTTGGGAAAAAGAAACGCTAAAATTGAATTAAAGTTGTAAAAATAGCAATCAACTACTCGAATACCGATTCTTCTTCCGACAGTAGGTGCGTCTTGTTGACCCCAAACGTACGTCATCTTCGAGGCCTCATCGATAGCAATACAGAGAACCTTTTCGTCTTTCCAGCGAAACGAAGAAGAAGCATGGCGTTACTAAAATGTAGTTTTGGAGGACCCTAGAAAAAGTCAGCCCTGCTACCACCTAAATGAGCTATTTTAATATTCCCAACTTCGAGCCGATATGAAAAAAAAACTTCCGAAGTAGTAGTGAATAGATTAACTAATTAGCAAGGTAGACTTCGTCTTTATTTTCGTATGCATTAAGGGCGGTTTTAGTTGATCAAGGTTCAGTTTGAAACTTATTATCTTCACTCCTCTTATTAAGAAATTGATACCTGGTGACATTATCTGTATTGTGTGCCACAATATTTATACAGTCATGTCGTAAGAAACCAGTAACAGTACCAGTAAACAAAGTTTTACAGGTAGTAACTTGTCACTACTTGAAGCATTCTGTGGCCTTTATAGCAGACTCGACTTAGCAATTAGCAGTACCTACTACGAGTTATAGTCCCCTCTTTGAACTACATGTGACCCTGGTACATTCGGATGGGCTCATATTTTTAACACGCTTTTTATCCTGCCTTCTTTATACGAAAGGTGGTATTTAATGTCCTACAGGTAGTTACTAATTAATTAATTACTTTAAATATTCCATGGCATATTGTATCGCACCCGAGTTAGCAATTATTTTTACTACGATTTATAGTCACCTCTTTGAACTTTATGTAACCCTGGTACTTTCGGATGACTTCTTCTCGTTTGTAACACTACTTCCTCAAAGACAGGTAAGGTCCTACTCTGTGTACTTGTAGCTACCTGAATCATTCCGTGGCCTCTTTCGGACCCGAGTTAGCAATTATTAGTGCTTAACTACTATGAGTTACAGTCACCTCTTTGCACTGTATGTGACTCTGGTAGGTACTGTCGGATTGGTATTTTTCCCGACTTCTTCAAAAGAAATGTAATAATAATGTCTTTTAGAAGTATTTATTATTCGATTTTACATTCTTTTTAATTTATCTAATGAACGCGTTATTCAATTTCGACAACTGTCAATCGAGAGATCGAATCGAATTACACTTGATGGATTTTCATAGTATTCGACCACCCAGTTATCTCATTAACTTGGTCAGCAAGTAGAATCTTGTAAGTTTGTAACCGATTATTTATTTATGTACCAAATATCCGATAAGTTTTATTTTTGAGCGAAAAGACGTTAATATCATAATTATGTATTTGCTTAGTATTAAGTAGATTGCAATATAAAAGGAGCTTATGAATGCCAGGTACTGGTTATATCATAGTTACCGACTCGTAGTTAAGTTCAAATTTTCAGATTTATTTATACACGCACGCTACTAAAATCTTGCATTAGCTTATCATATGGTTACTGTTTACACACAGATTTAATGATGTAAAAAATATTTATATAAAACAAAAAAGATTGTAAAAAACTTTATGGATAAAAATAAAAAATATCATCATCATTTTTGGTAATTTTAATTGCAATAGTCATAGTTTCTTTGTTTAAAATAAAATAAAGGAGTAAACCTACAAAATAGTTTTCACTAACGTAAATGCTTTCAAATCATTTCGTAAATAATTGTCTCCTTTCCTCGGTAGTTGTAAGGGCTATCTTAAAAGTTTTTTAAATTGAAAATTAAAAAGGACTCGAGAATTTAAACAATTATTAACTCCGCAATTTGATAAGCTGAAGATTTAAAAATCCATATCGAAAAAAATATAATTAAAAATATATCAACTCACCCCATTTCTGGGTTTCTCGCAATGCAGCTCAAAAACAGGACTGTAGCAAACACAACACCCTCCCGAGGCACACAACGGGAAATAGTCCACAAAAATAAAAACATTCACCGTTTATAAAGACATATTTGAAATTCAATGCGATCGTGAAAAATAGGATTGAATATAAAACCAAAATCAAAAACCATGAATTATGCACTTCGCCTAGCAAGTGGAAGGTTGCATTTTTATTACGTAAAAAAAAAAACCTATGAATTCTATTTCGCAATATCCTGTTCTAGGCTTTATTTCTATCGATGTTTCATTTTTATAAACTTTATTTTATTCCGTCCTTCACTTATAAAATACAATCTAAATAAATACAATCACAATAAAACTTTCTTATTTTCAAAAAAAATAGGACACACACCACATTCTAGAGCGTACATAAAAACAAAAATATCAGTGACATTTAATTGAGTTCGTTAAGGCGAGGTCACACAATATCGATACCGATTCCGATTCCGAGACCGATTGTTATCTAGTGAGCTTTCGGTGCTCATGTCGTACGCGTTGCATCGCGACTGCAACGAATGCGTGTGCAGCGCAAAGCTAGCGATGCATCGCTATCAAATAAACAAAAACTGCAAACTCAAGCCTGGCGCGAGCTTCGAACGAAATGTTAATTTTATTAGCAATTTCATTAAAGTAATAATGTATTGGATGCGGTTTCGGTATCGATTCGAGTGCGGATGTGTTTATTAATTTAATGGTCGATATGTGTGTTTATGATGTTTTGGTTATGGATGGTATGGTGTTTGTTGTGTAGAATTATGTTTGGTATAGTTACTTTTTGGTTTTGTTGCAAGATAATATTAAATGATTTAATAACTTAAGATAGATTTTAGGTTTTATTACCTACAAGAAAATTATAGTTTTTATTGATGTGCTAAAAAGAAGATATTTGTTTTTTTTTTTTAGTAAAATAATTTTATAAATAAACACCTACAAAATAAAACAAATACAATTATTCTATTGACTTCATTTTTCATAAAATCAAATCAAATTACAACATAAATCCAGCTGAATCTACATCCTATACATTCCAAGAGATCATTGAAATTCCACCTCCCAACAAATAGACAAAATAGACGGCACATCTTAACTACACTTAATTACCCACACATAAATAACATTTGAGCAGTTACAGCCCTAACTACTTAGTGTTATCAGTTTTCCAATCGTCCCCTTTATGTGCCATTTAATTATCGAACTCTAGAAGAAAAAAAAATGGAGCGCGGGCGCAGTATGCACGGAGCGCGTTCAATTTTAAATATAGAAAACCGTTCGGTGACAATGGACAGTCCGTCACTTGATCTAAATCAAGGATACGGATCGCACGTGTCTGCGTCCCGCTAATCGTTTATACAAATTGGCTTTTGAAAGCTTGTGTGTGTGTCTTGGAGAGTGATGATTCGCAACTTTATGTGAATTGATTTCTGTTTTCTTGTTTGGAGACAAGCTTTGGCTGCGTTCGGTTTATTTATTCCGAATAAAGAAGCTTGGGAAAAAGATTTTTGTTGTGTTAGTATTAAGTCCAAAGAAAAAAAAGAGTAAACGAGTCTGAAAAAGATTTTGACATGGCTTTGAAAACTTTTCAGTTTTATGATGGTGTTTGATGAATTTATACCTGACAGCAGTAATTAAAAATTTAAAGACCATAGAAAAAGCGAAGAGACATTCAAAATTAAATCAATAGTACCATAGAGTACCTCATTGTCAGAGCAAACACCAATTTATTTACATGTCGCAAGTAACCACAAATTAAATTACGTCACCAATTTACTTTGATCTGACACTTTCAAATGTCAAAATTTTGTCTCATAAAACCGACAAATAATTGTGAATACTTTGTTGCTTAGACTAAACTAACGAATACACTATATTCATAAAATATATGCACACACGACATTAATAGACCAACACTTGGTTATAAATGGTTCAGGA
Source organism: Noctua fimbriata (assembly GCA_905163415.1). Lineage (NCBI taxonomy): Eukaryota > Metazoa > Arthropoda > Insecta > Lepidoptera > Noctuidae > Noctua > Noctua fimbriata. The sequence goes on from LR990940.1 coordinate 4,036,693, forward strand.
ATTTCAGAGCATCGACATTCAGATATGAGAAAAAGATTAAATTGATGTATGTTGATTTAGCACGCAACTTTTAAATGGAGTTTAAATGAAATGATTCGGATTGCGGGGATAGCTGGATTTCTTATTTATATTATAATTGATATTGGAAACAAATTGAAGAAGAAACTTTAATTCTATCCATTTATAATAACTTTAAAAAGTTTAAAGCATCAAAAAGTTATTGTAGTAATCAAGCAAATTTACACTCGATAATTTTAGTGTAGCTTACATCAGTTAAAGACTTTTTGAAATAGGATGAATGATTCCGGAGATTATCTCCAACATCTGAACTTACAAACTTTATCTGTTTATAATCTATACAATTCAATCAAATTAAAGTGTCTGTGTGTAACATCAAAATAATAAGATTTTACTGAATGCCTATGAAAATATACATACACTTTTAGATAACAAAGACACTCTTTTTTTAATTTTTTTGTCTTTCTGTCTGTTTGTTCGGCTTATCTCCAAAACGGCTGGACCGATTTTGACCAAACTTTTACTGGCAGATAGCTGATGTTATAAGGTTTAGCTTAACCTTACTTTTATTTTAGAAAAATAATTAGGGTTCCGTGTAAAAAAATGAAAACCCTTGAAATTGTTAACAAAATCCGATTAAAAAGTGAAGTAATATATTTTTATACTATTTTTACGTCAACGAAGGTCGTGGGTAGTCCTTAACTATGATCCAACTCTTGTGTTTTCATATACTTGTTTTTTTATGAAGAAACATTTCTGAAACACTCTGTATAAAAGAAATCAACGGAAGTCCTCTTCAATAATAATATGTTACTCATAATTGTAATATTCATTGTTTCCTGTACTAGTTATGCAATGATTTTCTTTACTGTTCTACGCTCCCTTGCATAGAACAGTCGTTTAGACGTGTCGATTCCCAGAATATATGCCTGTCCGATTATTCCAAATCCAGACGTCTGTACAATCTTTGATTATCTGTTGGCTGATTCAAATTTAACGGTTTTCTTAAACATCTCGCTCGCATTTCCTGTAGGGGTAGGTTGGAATGTATAATAGTGTCAATATATTATGTGGCTGTACCTATGTATACCCACATAATAATTATATTGACAGTCATGTTTAAGTCAATACATACCCAATGTGCACTCAACTGGGTCCAAATTAATAATCCGGGTGGTTACTGGATAGTAACTCTGCTTGTTGCTGACTGTCTCGTTGGTCGAGTGGTGGCAAGTATGACTGCTGAACATGAGGTCCTGGGTTCGATTCCCAGGTCGAACAAAGTGTTATTTGGTTTTTCTAACAGGAATTTCTTAGTAGCAGCTACGGAGTCTGGATTTGTGCCCGGCTGATGGCAATAGGCTCGCCCCCTATCACATGGGATTTAAAACATAACTGAAAATACGAACAAGATTTTGCAACAATATTTTGATTTAAAAGACTGTCCATGGAGTTTCTTGCCCGTTCTTCTCCATAGAGATCTACGCTTTGGAATGTGCAACTATAGTACTTTCTCAAGTTATTATGCCTTGTGACTGTGACTGTAGTTTCGCTTTTTTTGTTTTATTTGACTTTCAAAAGTGCCTGTGATGGTCTAATTGAAATAAATAAATGCTTTGCTTTGCTTTGGTACCCTACTCTGCCAAACTTTTTGGGGATCAAGCGTGATGTTACGTTACGTTAACATGGAGAAATCCGAATCCTTAAGAGATACCGAAAATCATAATTAGGAAACTTAAAAAATGAGGAATGAGGTTACTTTCACTCATTTTTACAGACAACTCACACTTGACCAAAAAATGAAGTAGGCAAAAATTATTTTCATAAAAAAATATCAAAATTTTCCTAAGATACCGGTATCTTGTATGGATTCAGACTTTCCCAAGTTGTCCCCACCAGGGACGGTTACCGTTACCACAAAAATACCGGTAAAATTACCAAAACCTTAACGTTATGCTACGTTAACTATTAACGTTAAAAATATCGTTAAATCATAGGATTTACCGGTATTTAAATAGCGTTACCAATAACGTTACTTCGCTAAAAACTAACAATATCTGGCGCGACGTTGCCAAACCGAACGCGCGCCGCGTTCGGCTCTTCAAATCGGAGACGACGATCGGACAGATACCTACGAAAACGACGACTCGCACGTTTTTCATTTTATAGGACAAGATACAACTATTTGTTTTGTTGTTCTAATTATTACTTTTTTTTGTAAAAAATATAATTTTGGGCCGAAAGAAGTGCAACAAAGTATATAATGTTTAAAATACTGATATATTATATCAGTATTTTAAACATTTTAAAATTTGTTTGTTTTTTTTGTTTAAAATACTGATAATTATATCCGTATTTTAAACATTTTAAAGAAAAATTAATGTGGATAATACGAAACGGGGCACTATGAAAATAAGAGCCTTCGGGACCCGGTGGGATGTGGGAGTAGTAGGGTGGGGGAACACCATGGGACACCTCTTGGGCATTGACCTTGAGGTCAAAATCAAAATTCCGAAAGTCAAGACCCACGGTTCTCAGGAACTCAACTATAACTACGCTACATTCAATATAGAGAATCGTCGGAAAGGAACTAAGCATCGAGGCATCGGCCAATCACAGTGCGGTAGCGTTTAATGCTTTGCACTTAGACACACAGTTGCACTTTTTTGCATCGTGTCGTGTCGTCCATCAACCATTTCAAGTCAACACTTCCCAAATATCGCGCGACTGAAATTCAGTGTGCGTCAGAATGGCTGGTTGTTGAGACCAAAAATTGCTATCTATTTGCTACTTTTTACTACTTATCAGTAGCGAAGGGCCAATTTTTGTCAAACGTAAGCCGGAGTACATATCTTGACTGTATAGAATATGATTGGCTGGAGAATACTGAATGTGCCTTTTTTCAAAGGGCTTCCCTTCTCCCGGCAGGAATCGGGTTGTATGGAACCTTCGCCACTGCTACCTATAGTCAATTAATTGCTATCTAACTTGGAAACAAAATGAAGGGACTTCAAAATGACGAATAAAAAGAAACATTGTTGTAATCGTTTTAAATTGCTTTAATCAATATTCAATAATTCAATAACCTTAATCCATTCCCTGTAAAAATTTCAAATGTTCATAACTTTTTACTTGTTAAAGCTACAAGGTGGGCATTGAAGGATGTGAGGGTAGCAATCACTCAAGTAAAAATAATAACACGAATTTAAATAGTCTACACAAACGGAGAGTTGACCAGCCATCCTAATATCAGAATGGCTGGTCATTTTGAAGTCCCTTTATTTTCCAAGTTATGTAGCAATTAATTGATGTAGTTACTAAAAAATAGCAAATAGTAGCAATTTTTGGTCACCAGCCAGACATTCTAGAACTGATACAGACAGCCAGTCATTCTGACGCACACAGGATTCACGGTCATTACGAATAATCACGTCGATTGTTGTGACGAAAAGGACAATTAGGAATTCTCCTGGATGATGCGTGCGTTTACTAACTTAAATCTTACATACACAAGCAGCCAGACCCGGAACATTATATCATATATTATTCCACATTTCGCGGTCTAGTGCGATTGTAGGCCAAGACCCGGAGTTGGTCAAATATTTGTTCTCTACAGGAACGAACCCGCGACACATAGCGCAGCAACCTATCGCTTAGCCACTGCGCCATCAACCTTGCCGTCTTTTCATCCAGTTAATAGATAGCTATCCAGTTTATAGGTAGCTCGAGCTATCTATTTCGTCTAAGCTGCTTGGCACCAATCAATGTGCCTCACGAAATTGTAAAACTGAAATGCCTTTTGCTATTTTGTCAAAAACCATACCTAATAGTAATATGATTAAATTTCATAGTAGACATATGCCAGTGCGAATGGAAAAAAAAAACATTTATGGTTTAATTTTTTTTTTCATAATTACCTAGCTTCAAATTTTTATTTTATTTTATGAATAAAATCTAAGACATAAATACTTTTATACTCTTAAACAAACATTTTCTTCAATAGTTATCGTTGTTAAAAACGGTAATAAAATAATAACTTTTAATAATAGACCTATTAGTGCACAGGTGTAGCGCAAATAGCAAAAATAATCTACCCATAACAATCATTATGCGACGAACTTAACTCGCTTACAAAATAATATTTTTGAAATGCCTACATGATATCTACGTATAGGTACGGTTAGAATGCGGCGCGGCGCTTCCATACCATACGGTCTGCGCGTGAGAGAGACGAAATAAAAACAACATATCGGACCCTCTCGCACGATTTGCAGCGTTCAACTTCTAATAGTTCAAAGTCCAAACAGTCGACCTTGATGAGCGGCCGTGTGTACTAACATCGTAAGACGCTAGACTCCCCACCGACATCGTTAGAAAGAGATAGGCGAATAAATTACCGGTATAAGTATTGTTACTTTTACCGATACTAATATTAGTTATTAGATAACGTTAACGGACTTACGGGTAACGTTATAAATATCGTTACTTTTTTAACGTTAACATAACGGTAATCGGTAACGTTAAGACAAAAGTAACGGTAATTCGGTCCCTGGTCCCCACTTAAAAGAATCACTCTGTATAGCTCTAGGTCTACTAGGATTTGCCTTACGTGCATATTTATTTGAATTTTATGACATTGTATAGAGTATTATTTTTGAATACACACACACATTCACATAACATCGGGAAATGTATAATTATGTTCTGTGTATTGAATTTAAATTTGAATTTGGTGTAATTCGCCCGAAGCCGGGATAAAGGCTAGTATGTAATAACTCCAGTGCTTAAAATTAAATTCTTCCACCTAATATGACACGGGGGAACTATAAATTAATAAAGTGTCATCTTAAGTGGTTGCTTGTCTCTGCCAATGTTCATCGGATTTCAGTTTGCTAGATATTTAACAAATAAAAGTGCATGGCTGTGATTTATTACACTTTTATTTTAGTATACAAGGTAGAATTCACATCGACGCACAAATGGTTACCGCATATTCAGAACATCATTTCGAACCGAAAATCATCTGTGTCCTACAAAAGTGCAATACCTACCTACGTCTACCATACGGTCTAAATGTATGAAACAGCTGTTTTTTTTTTCTAATTGTCTATGAAAAATTTCACCTTGATCAATGTTTTTAATCTTAAAGCTCTAAGATATATGAAAATCCTACAAGGGGGTATTGAAAGCGAATAATATTGACACCGATGTTGTGTTACCAATTAAGTAATAGGAGACTAGCAAGCCTATTACCATTAACCGGGGACTACTAATACGCTAGACCAATAAAACTGATAGTTTCGCAGTTAGTATAATTATACGTATTTAAGTGTCAATAAAATCTTTAACGCGCTTCATGAGGCCCAATAATAAAGCGTACATCATTTAACTAAAGATTTAAATCTTACGATTGACTCTTAAAATGATAACATAAATGTGACAGTGACATTATTCAAATGTCACTGTCAGATTTATGTTATATTTTTTTTGTTGTTATCATGTTTTGTCTGGTTCACTCGTATCGCTCCATCTAGGATGTGTGAGGTTACTCTTCATTATATGCCTAACCTTTTCCTAACTATGTTGAGGTCGGGTGCCTGTCTAACCAAATGCAGCTGAACAGCAGTAACTTACATGAAACTGCTACTTATCTGACCTCCACAATCCAAATTAGTACTGGGCAATACGAAACCCTTTGGTAAGCCTAGTTGTCAGACTTTCGGACTTTGACATTATCCTCTATTTTGTATGGATACTTTTGTGCACGCCCGATGAGGGCATATCTTACGATATTAATCTTTGGTTAACACTCTCCGTATCACTCCATCAATAATTTTCACACTAACCTCAAAAAAAAAGTCAAAAGAGGCCGCCTCCTTCAGAATTCATTTACTTCAACCGTAGTCACTTACACGCCTTCAAAGAAACGATTAATTTATTATTTTAAAGCATCCCTTCTCGGCCATCCAATTTAAAATTTGACGTCTTAAACAGTCTTAAATTACATGTGAAATTATTTCATTAGCACTGAAGTACCTCGGGCTAACCATGATATAATCGGGACCAAGTTTTTCGGTACCAAAACTTGTAATCAACACGTCAGTGTGACCACGCCCTAAGCTCTTCGCGTTAATAGGCAGATCTCGATATCGACTCATTCTGCAAATCGGGCAAAGTTATTTATACTCCTCCCATTCCATAAAACACTCAATTTTAACCTCTATTCCTTTTTGACAAGATTCTATAACCATTTTTCTTTCTGTAAATTAACGTGGTAAAGGTTTATAAGTTAGCATTTACGGTTTGGTTCGAGTTGTGTTTGTTTATACATTACGTTTAGACGAGGTACTGGTATGTTCGCGGCCTTATGTGTAAGATAGTAATAGTATATATGACAGACGAACTATTAATATTTTTAATACTCCATTGCATCTTCATTTGATTCGATTCACTCTATCTTGTCAAAGCATAAAAGCGACCATACAATGTTGCATACTGCCATAAAAACGTCATATACAGACTGGACGTGTGACTTCACTGCTCTCAGTATTCATATTTTGCGCGATTTAAGTATGATAAGGGTAACCCTAACGATTGAAATCTTTAAAGCTTTGTTTACACTTAAGATTCTAGCGTTTGGCCGCAACTCACCTGATGTGAAGCGATGATGCGACCTAGGCTGGAGCACGCTTGCCTAGAGGAACCGATTCGTTAGAACTTTGAAGAGATCCAGGTTAAATTGTTAGAGTTAAATACCACAATACTTTCAAGAGTGCAACAGTGATTGAAATAAGATTTGATGAGTTGAGCAAAGCGATATGCTTCTACATTTTTTTTGCGAACCGCCAGTCTGCAGAATTCAGTGCCGGCTCGCCCAGCTCCTCTGTTCCCCGATTATTACAATCTGGATCTCTTCAAGTTACGAGTGAATCGGTTTCTTTTAGGCAAGCTTGCTCCACCCTGGGCCGCATCATCGGTTCACATCAGGCGAGTTTCGACCAAGAGCAATCTCATTTAGTGTAAAAAAAAATTGAATGACTCCACTTTGACTAATTCTAATATTTAATGTAATACCACCAAAGTCTTGGCAATCCTTGACAAATTAATAATCGATACCCATCACGTGTGTGGAATTTCGCTAGCTAATTTGATTTGACCTTGTGTTCTTCAAAAACTCTGACACCAGGTTAGACACACTAATCACACGATAAAGAAACATTAAGATGGTAGAAGAATACTTTCAATTGTACTGACGTGTGTGAATTTAGGCTAGCATTTTTTTTTTTGTAAATAAAGCTTTAAAAGTATGTGACATTTGACAGTCGTCAGAAACATGGAAGTCTGACAACCAAGAGGTATCGTGTTACCAGCCCCCGTAGCATGACCACCGTAGGCAAGGATTTATTTGACGGAAGAATCGACAAAATGACAGATTGTGCAAAGAAATCTTTCATTGTGTCGACACAATCTGTCATTTCGTCGATTCTTCCGTCAAAGAAATCCTTGTCTACGGTGGTCATGCTACGGGGGCAGGAATCTGAGTTGTGTAGCTCAGATAGGCTACCGCTCCATGATATTGAGCTGCAAGCGGGTAGACTGGGAAAAGACTAGGCAGATGATGATGATGATGAAGAAATGGTGGCTTGACACTGTGTGAGTGAGCGTGACCCACCGCGCACAGGATGAATGAAACACAGCAGATGCAGACTTAATTTTCGTTCCATCGGTTATTTCTATATAGTGTGTTTCGATAGTAAATAAGTAATAAGCAGGATGTAAGCAACCATGAAGAATTTAACATAATGGTCCCCGAAATTTGAGGCAGATATTCGCCAGTTATATTTAAGATATGCTGATAAATTCCTGATGGAAAAACTCAATAACACTTTTCCCGATTTGTGAGTCGGACCCAAGAACCCATGTTCAGCAGTTGCGCCTATAACCTGAGTATTTTACAACAAAAATATGCCAATATTTAATGCTAGAAGTTATTGTGTTCCAGGCTTTAGTCCTGTCAACTTGGTGTTACCAATAAAATAAAGATTGATATGTTACTCAATAAATTATGAGCGAAGGAAACATCTATTTTAGTGTTACCAGTAAATCTGTGTATTTTATGCCTTTGGATAGTTTCAAGCCTTTTTTTACAGTAATATATCTAGTTACTGTTGAAATGAGGAAGATCAAACATCATTTTTATGTGTGTTGTTTAGTTTACATAGTTATTTTTCCATAGATGGGATGACTCTTCTAGCTGAAGGTGTACTGACGTAAATCACAGGATAATATAAAATATTGTCTTGCTCATCTTCTGATTTTTCTTGCCAGTTAGTGTATTTCACGTTGATCGACTTCCTGTACTTAATGAGTAGATAGAAAGTGGTATATTATTTTTTTTACATGAGGAATCAGTAGATGTTGTAACCTCTTTGGTTATCAAAAGGTTAAGTAGCAAACGGTAACTGTTTTACCAGATACATTGTAGAGAAAAGTGTCTGCCATTTTAAATGCTGTCTGCCCCACTAATTAAACTGGCAATTACAGCATAAATGTCACTATGTTCTCATCTATACATACATCTATACAAATAAATAATATTGAAATGTCTGTTTTTTTACTGAACAGCTTTTTTACTGAATGCATATGAAAATATATACGGCACTATGTTAACAAAATCCGATTAAAAAAGGGAAATATTTTTTTTTATGGTCAGTTTGGTCGCGTGCAACAGCTAATTCATCTTCTATAATTTTTTTTATATATAAAATGGTAAACTGACTGACTGACTGGGTGATATATCAACACACAGCCCAAACCGCTGATCCTAGAAACATGAAACTTGGAGGGTGTGTTCTTTGTGAAGAATAAATATCCACTAAGAAAGGATTTTTGGAAATTTCACCCCTAAAGGGATAAAATAGGGGATGGAAGTTTATATGAAAGTCAGTTCTGTATGGTGTCCGGACGTTAAGAATAGCACCATCCCATATCTTCCCGTGGGTGTCGTAAGAGGCGACTAAGGGACTTACCAGAGAATGGGCAGCAGCGTTCTCTGATTCTACCAACAACCATACTGCGATCGCCAACCCGCCTGCCAAGCGTGGCGATTATGGCAAAACCCCCCTGGGGGAGGCCTATGTCCAGCAGTGGACGTCTTTCGGCTGAAATGATGATGAAAGTCCGTCAGTTTTGAAGTTAGGCTGGCTATTTTTGTTTAAGTTGACGATTGAAAATTAATTTATACGTGTTTCAGCGTTTTTGATAATTTTATTCTACCCCCGAAGGGTTAAAAAGGAGGATGAAGGTAAGTAACTATGTTTGTTCGGTAAGTTCCCGTCGGATATTTTTCGACATCCACGGGCGAAGCCACGGTCATAAGTTAGTAATTATTAAAATTATAGCTCTTATCTTATCATTACGACCTAACTAGTATTCAGCTAAGCCGACCGCAACATTGTTGGGAAAAGGCTAGGCAGATGATGATCATTACGACATAAACATCATAATATTCCAAAATGCCATCTCAACCTATTTACATTTGATTTACAATCATAATTAAACATTAATAAAATGCCAATCATGAAGTCGTCCCAGTGTAGTCCCAGTACCTAAACTAGTGGCGCCAATTTCAGCGCCAATCAGAGTACAACAAACTTCAAATGTCAAAGTTAGCGAAAATAATTTGACATAATCAACGGCTGACACGTTTAGCGCGATCCTTTACCTTTTCAGATGCGCAGGCGCCGTTCAATTTGTAGCTTTGAGAGACGCCGCCACTTAAGAGCGGACAAACATAAATTGATCCTTGCACATCACTAGAATGTTTGGCGTCTCTGAAGCTTGAGGGGTCAATACAAAATGGTTGGTTGTAATAGGGGTTTGTAAAGGTAATGCATGGTAAAATTAGGTTCTTGAGTTTGCGTGTAAACTTGGTACCTATTCTTGGCTAAGTGGATAGTTTTATGTTTCATTCAATTGGCAAGTCTTAGATAGAATGTTTGGAGATAATTGCTTTTTATATTAATTACCGATGTGTTTGGTTCTTAGTGTGAATAAGGTGCGGTTCTGGTACACTTTGTACGGATTTTTTTTTTATCCTCTGAGTCTCGGATCTATGATTACCAATTTTTTTTTTACTGGTTTAATAATCGTAAATATGACAAATAACTGACGGCTGTAATCCTCGAAGGTTTGGACAGAGGTTTACCTGTGTGCACCATGAAATAGGGGCAATCCTATTGCTTATTACTATTTGAATGCCATATTATGCTGATTTACGTCAGTCTCACTGTCACTCGTGAAAAAATAACTTTGTACTAACTAGGTATGTGTATGTCCCCATTAATTTAAGTAAGGGAAGCGATACAAGTATACCCTCATCCATTATTAGGACGAGCCTAGTAATTTTCTACTTACCATCAGCCGTTAAACGTCCATATAACATTAGCCTCCCGTGTAGACCACCGTAGAAGGTAGAAGGTTCCTAGAAGATTGTGCTATAAGTAGATGGCCTAGCACGACCGTGCGACGTAAATGTCAAGTACATTCGAAAAAAAAGGAAAATATACATCTATATTTTGGCTCTTAAGGCGGTCTGTCAGGAGAGTTCACTTGGTAAGAAATAATCAGAATCATAAATCTATATTTATCTCAACATCAGAAGTAACAGGTATATGGTATATGCACAATCTTAAATAGAGAAAGGTGTCTGAAGTAGGTATGTCCTGAGGTACAGATCACCTCTCCGGCTCAGATATACTATTTATTTTATATACAGCAAAAATTTAAATCAAGATTTTAGAGTTAAAATTGGAAGTAGGTAAAAAAGTGCTTAAAATTAATTATTTGAAATTTGACATTTAAACAAAAACATAAAATTGACATAAAAAAAACAAACTACTGGAACATTATGTATGAAATACTAATAGCTCAAAAGTTGTACTACAGTAAAAACAAAAAAAGAAATTGTCTTTTAAAAAAAATTTTGAAAATACAAGATGGCGTCTTTAGTTTTGGCTATGGCCACACACTGAAGAACCGTGTAACACTATTTAGGTACTACATTTTGGCTTAATTTTTTGTGCGTGTTTTTTGTGTATACGAGCACAATAAGAAAAAAATAAAAAAATATTATGTGCGACAGGATTCAATTATAAATCTTTTGAATTATTGGTATTTTCTTTTCATTATTAGCACTAAAAATACTACTGAGCCTAAATGTACACTTTTGTTATAATATTAAAATAAATTATTCTATTCTTATTCTTAAGTATTTAGCGGTTTGGTGGCTAAAGAGGAGTAAATGAAATTACTCTGCGCCTCTTTATCCACCGAACTGATCTTGCCACGCGTGGTGGATTCCGGTCCATTTGCAGTCCGCGCATTCGTGCTAGGCCTAACAAGTAGTAGGGAAATTTGTAACGACAGGGTCGATGAGGTTACTATATATTGGCTGGAGAAAGCTTTCATGAGAAGTCTGTTGAGACACAATGCGGACGTTTTTGTAAGTCGTGATGGTTAGGAGATATTGGGATTTAATTCTCGAGCATAAAGGCATCGAACGTGTATAGAAATATTGTGTTTTTTTATGTTTCAAAAATTAATAATCATTTATTTCAGATTGGCTGAAAATTAGCACCTTTTGAAGGTGAAAATTACATAGGACATTTCCCTAAAACCGTCCTTCACCATTTCCTAGTATTTAAGCTGAGGAGAGCAAATTGCCAGTTTGTAAATGAACTTCCTAAGATAATCTTAGATACCACTAAATAATGAGGACTTACTCATAATGTTTTTTTGAATACCTTAATAAATCAATTGTCTAGTCTACCATATTGTTTACGTCCTAATTTTATTACTATTTCTTTTTTGTCCTTTTTTTTCAGATTTTGATTTTATGTACTCTTATTTGATTTTTTATTCAACCAGTAACTTGTATGGGTGGTGTAAACTGTAAGTATAACTTGGTTATAAAAAAATAAATAAATTTATAAAAATCTGGTACAACTACGAAGTAAAGACATTTTTAAAGACAAGATACCAAGGTCGTAATAAGGACTGTAAGCACTTACTATATTCTCATAAAGGTACCTACGTACGTGCGCATCATCATCTTCCTTTTGCTTTCAACACGCAAATTCAACCTTTATTTATGAAAAAGCAACCAAAAAGTTTTTATTCATCCAATTATAGTAAAATCTCAATAATAACACATTATCGGTAAAATTATGGAAACGTCTTCATAAATACATGATTATTTTTGCATTAAAATCGACACAGATGTGTATCGGACTTGTTTTGTAAGATTGTGTTTTTGGCCCGACTTTGCTTGCGATTTTTCTTGCTGCACACTTTTATTTGTTTTAATTATTCTCTGTTTGAAAGAAAAAATACGTAACTATAACGGAATATTAAGAGGATTAATAACAAAACAATATGTACACAATAAGTAACTAATCTTTTTTTTAAACCATTTTCCTAAAAAGTCCATTAAAAAATAATTTATTTAAAAATAATATTCCTAAAATATTTTTTTTCTTTTTTTTATTATTGTTCTCAAACACGCATTTTTTTTGTTTATTTGCCAAACTTTTTAGTTTGATGGTGAGTAGCCTTAATCCTTAATCTCATTACTTAATTACTTACTAACAAATTGCTGTTAAATCTTACACCTTTGAGTAAAGCTCTATTATTTTATAATTCGCTTGGTGTAACGATAAAAATATGCATCCACTGGTTCGCCTTAAATATTAAGTTAAAGCGTTTAAAATAATTACGGGACAATTTAGTTAAAGCGCCGTTCCATTGTTTCGAATTTGTGACGAATTAAAATTGTTTTTTTTTGTGATCGTCTTTTTTATTCTGTCTTTTTTTTTTTTTTCTTTACTGGATTTCGTGGATATTTTTTTAAAATTATTTTTTTTCTTTATCTTTTTATACTTCCTGATTGTAGGGTTGCTTTGGTTAGTTTTAACCGCAACAACAATAAATAAATATTCTATTCTATTCAACATTTCACGAAAGGAAAAATGATTGATTCTTTTTTTTTCAATAATTAATCATGCACAAATACCTGACAATAAATCTATTACCTACTGAAAATCAGGTAAACCTTAGGCAACCCTGCTACCACGTCCTATCTACCCAATCATTGTACAACATAAACTATTGGGTAACTATAATGTAGCTCAAGCAACACTACAAAAAAAAAACAACACATAAAACAAATAATCGTAACTTAAGAAAATCGCATTAAAGAAACAGCCCCTTAACTTATAAAGAGTTGATCGGAGGTATCGCAAAAATTGCGTTTCTCGCGACCAAAGCCGCTTGTTGGAATGTCATTAAATTTTACGACCTACTTGTGAAGCGGCTGAGCTGCAGTCAAGTTAGCTCCTATATGGCTTGTGTGTGGGTACGTAAATAATATGCTCTAATAAAGTACTGGTGTTGGAAAAAATCTAAGTAGAGCATTTGACCAGTTGTACAATCATCATCATCAGCCTACAGCTGTCCACTGCTGGACATAGGCCTCTTCAATCTTACGCTACTTAGCTTGATTCTCCACCATCCTGAGAAGATCAATGCTCCAAGGAACCTGAGAGCGTCCCGTGTTACGCTTGCCGATTCTTAGCCACTCAAGAACACGTCTCATCATCATCATTTCAGCCGAAAGAAGTCCACTGCTGGACATAGGCCTCCCCCAAGAAGGGGGGTTTTGCCATAATCGCCACGCTTGGCAGGCGGGTTGGCGATCGCAGTATGGTTGTTGTAGAATCAGAGAACGCTGCTGCCCATTCTCTGGTAAGTCCCTTAGTCGCCTCTTACGACACCCACGGGAAGATATGGGAACACGTCTACCCCAACACAATACACAATAGTTTAATAGTTGTGCAATAGAATATGCTTGACCAAGTCAATGTCTGCTTACTGAATTTTGGCTCTTTTTTAACTTAAAAATTGCAAAACCAAGCTTTCAAATAAGTTACACACCTTTGAAGCATTTTATGGGAACTTGCAATTGAAACAGATAACAGGTCAAACCAATTATTGCTGTGTCCACGTTGACATAAAAACTGAGAATTTTGTTGAATAGGCGTTCGACAATTTAGAATAGTTAATATGACCCAGCAAAATAAAAATGTGGTCTTTACTTTATCTTGATTTATATTGTAAACTACGAGGCAAGATTCATCATTGTAATCATGTCGATTTGATGAGCATAATTTGGTTATACCGAGTAGTTTATTGCATTATCACTGTAACAATGAGTGCATAAAAAGTGTCAATGGTCTTCCCTGAACATATTTTGTTACTAATCAAAGGCGCTGTCGGTAAAGCACCAACGAAGCCGATGAAAGAGTTATAATAATTGAACACAACGAAAAGTCTTACTCAGAAAGACACTTACCTCCACAGTAAACAAGCTTAAGGAACTGACTACACATACTGACGCGGAATCAGCTTCAGTCGATCACGCACACACATAGTATTTGTCTTATTTAGTTCGGCAAGGTGTCGAATTGCACAGATACAAGGAGGATGACATCTTTGTCGCTTTTTCTGCATGGTCATAATAAAGTTCTGATCGGCCCATGACTATGTGTGTGTGTGGTCACCCCCTAAAGCACGCCACCCATTACAAGCTATTACTGATAAATGTGTCGCATATATTAGTTTTTGAAGTTAATGCTTGAAGTGCGCACTCTATGTTTAAAAAGTGATTACTCAAAGCAATCCCGTAAAACAAATGGTATGCAATAAAGTAAATATTTATCATTTACAAGGAACGCCCGGTTGTTTTACACAATTTATTAGGCATTAACTTGTGCCTACTTTGTTGAGTTATGATGTTTTTAAAAAAAGAATGTGTTTGGTTTCTCGAGATCTGTCAGAGAGTCGATATGGAACTTTATAAATTGGTATCGATGTTTCTTGTGAAGGTTTTTTTTTACAGTTTAACTCAGTTGGTAAGGAGTTTGAGAAAATTGTACTTGTTTTACTAAATGATAATTATTAAATATTTTTAAATGAGTTATTAAAATACACGCTTTGACGTGGAGTTGCGGACATCAGCCCGTTAAACAATACAATATTGTATTGTGTTGTATAACGGGCTGATGAGTTATTGTTTTTAAATATGTATGATTATTTCTAATTTTAATTTGTTGACTTTGCCAATTTATTTTGTAAGTTATTACTTACAAATTAAATTGGCAAAGTCAACAAATTAAAATTAACATTATTATTGTCTTATTTTTATTTATTTTTCGAATATATATATTTTTTTACCTAATACTATTATATGATCTAACTGTTGATTGAAAAAAAAGTATTGAATTGAATTTACTCTTACAGGTTTTGAAAAACTAAGTTCACCATCTACCTGCCTTTTCCTAACTATGTTAGGGTCGGCTTCCAGTATACTTGGATGCAAATTATACTTAAATACCAGTATTTTACATAGAACGACTACCTATCTGACTTCCGCAACCCAGTTAGTACTAGGTAATACGATACCCCTTGGTAAGACTGGTTGTCCACCTTTCGGTGACGACCCACTTTCGTCAAAAAGGAAAAAGCCAAAAATAAAATCTCTGTGATGATTCAATTATAATTGGTAAACGATCAAAATCACATAATACATTTTATGTTTCGAAAGTCTAATTAGTTATGACTTATGAGTATGACCAACAGAACTTTTACAAACTTGAGTGGTTCTCGAGGTAATGCACACACTAACGAACCCTGAACATGGAACCAACCCTCACTGGGCACGCGTGGTATAAGCCCACCCCACTCCGTCTCATGGAGAGGAGGCCTGTGTCCCAGCAATGGGAACATTATATCCTGATCATGCTCCTGTTAACAAAGATACAGACATAGCGACGTTATGTTTTTTTCTGTAAGGAAAGTTATGAATAAACCTCTCATTTTTCTGTAGCTTAAATATAATTTGAACAAACCATTACTTCGTATTACTGAAGTACTTACAGAATAATGATTTGACGAACGTTTTCAAATTAAGGACACAAACATTATCGTTAAGAGTCCAGCTTGAAGATTTAATTGGGTGCCAACCTTGGGTGAAATTGTTCGCCTTGACTTCATTGTTTTAAATTGAATGATTGTGATTGCGTTTTCTCGTCTTTTTGTGTTCGTAATGAATGATTAGTGAGTCTTTATTAATGTTGACGTTCAAATCTTTTTTTGTGTAACTGGTATGTATCATTTTTTTGTTCTTAACATCTTCGACTTTCATGACGTCATCGTAGGTGCCACCACAGCTGACTGGATATTTTGGGGTAATTACTGCAGAATAGGAGGTAGAATATAAATAATGATGTTCGAATAAGTTTGACAAACAAGAAGTTAGTTAAGAACTTTTTGTATTTCACAGTTGCTTATGACTAAATAGGTCGAGACCACTCTGTGGATTCTCCGCATAACATTAAGCAGAATTTTTTGCCTGCACACACCTTCAGGCCACACCTAAGACAAAGTTACCCAAGTCAAAGATGAAGAATTAAAGCTCCTACAATTTTATCGAACGCAATGATGCTTGGCGACAAAAATGCGCAGATACACACAGCAGATACATGGTAGGTATACTCGTAGACGACCCGAAGAAAATCTTTCACAAAAAGTTCTTGTAGTTGGTCATAAAACATTCAATTCCATCCAAAAATAGATACACGTCTTGAATCTTTAATACGCATACAATACCCATTTCACACCCCAACCCGTTCAAACGGTTCCTTGAATAAAAAAATGGTATCGTACCTACGTTTCTAAATTCGTCTTATGTATGTACTTCTATGACATCAATCGCATCTATAAATGTAGATTTCGTATACATTTACACGCATTATACAGTACGTCTATATTTCAGATTGCAGGATGACATGACACGTTTAATTTTGACATGACTGTTTAAGGCTGTTTTACACCTCCTCCGGCAACAAAATATCATCATCACCATCATTTGCTTCATTTGAATCGCCGACTCTTTCCGCTTCCATCGTCTTCTGAGTAAAGTTCTTCTCCTTTTTGTCATGCCATGCCGTCTTCCTAATGATTGCATGTAAAATATGTAAACAAAAACAATCTTAGTTGGCCTGCCAATACTGCGGACCTACACTGAGACACAGACAATATAATACTACAACTGAGAGACAATTGCAGTATCAGTTTCTTCCCCGCACTATTTATAAAAGAAAATAAATATTGGTAGTTAGGCCGTCCATCAGTGATGAAAGATGATATCGAATAAAGTATCCAACATAACCTTGTTGCCTGGATGATATTTTTACTCGTGCATACGCCACTGCAGTACAGCAAAATGTTAGCATCAAAGTATGAACGATGCAATCAGTCAATAACAAAAACAGTTAAGAACTTTATAAGCTGAATTGGGACTTTTCTTACACTATAGAAAAAAAAACACATTTGATAGCAAGCTCAAAACATTACAGTAGAAAAATTAACATAACAAAAGTCACAGGCAGAGACACACGCAGTTGATTTATTTACTCATTTTAACAAGCTTCACAAATAAATGCACGTAACAAGTATTCTTATCAGCACAGACTCTGGAACACACCTTAATACAGGAACACACACGTTCGGCATATCACAAACGCAGTGCCGCTACTTTAAAACGATTTCGAAATCTGTACCTAATATAAAATACAGGATTCACCTGCCAATAACATTTCTTTGTCCAGTAGACGCTGCAGAGGAAAAAGTACAATTTACATCAGTTCATCGAATCGAAGCTATAGGAATACCACGATATGGATACAATCCAAAAACAAAATTCGAAGAGAATGCAACCTTACCGCAAGGAGATGAGATTGAAGGAAATCTCGATGATGGCAAAACAGATTTGCAGAAGCATAACGTTGATGAATCTCCAACCGTTTTAGGAACAGTCGAAACTGACATAAACATGAAGCAAAATTAACATTTCAAATAACAAGACATTGTTGTCAAGCAAACATGAGAAAAACGTCGGAATAAAATCAACCTGCTCTCTGACAAAAGTTGCATTTCGTATTCTCCAACAAAAAAACATTAGCCTTGTTTCGAATGAAAAACCGTTCAAAAATCAAAAAGTGATGCGCTGTTTCCTTTTTGTTAAGTTTTGTGAATTCAATTGGATCGTTTTGTCGTAGTTTTGTTAGGTAAAGGTTTATCTACATCATTTTATTATTTTGCCATTATAATTATTATTTCTTCTATAGTACACTCTCACTGCCTTCAAGTAGATTTACTGTCTGGTGTCTTGTGATGCCAAAATTATAATTAAATAAAGCATTATGGTTAGTTTGAAGTTTATGCTGATAGTTACTTGCCATCGCATTTTTTAAAAAGGGTAAGTTTAGTGTAAGGTAAGTTCTTTAGAGATATCTGTGGAGACAGATGCTATTACAAGGTCAATAGATAATTTTTTTTTACCTCTTGATAAAAAGACTCACTTGGCGGAACTGCAAACAGCAACCTTTTGAGGCCCTAAATAAATGGCAATCGCTTTCTACAATGACTTTCAATGGGATTGACATAAAGTTTTCGGTAATTATGTACTACCGAAACATACAATCCAATATTCTATTATCATTTTAGCTGAAAGAATTTCAAATTATTATATACCCTTTGAACCATCTCCAGTTTGCTCATTACTTCTTCTTCTTAGTCGTTCACTCTTGACAGATTGGTCGTGGTCATGGGGAGTTGCCCACAACTGCGGTCGCTGTTTTCGCGATCTTTTTCCGCCAGTCTCAATGGCTGCATGGTGACCACATCCTGGCACCGAGATCTTGGTGACAGATTTGATGGAAACCAATCCGATGGACAGTCTGTCCATCGGATTGGTGATCGACCACGTGGTTTCGTGCCTTCGACTCTACCCTGAATCATCAAACGCTCCATGGAATCATTGTTGCGAGTAACGTGTCCAAAGAATCTGAGGATTCGTAATTGCACAACCGACGACAGACATTGTTTAAGAGTTCTTGCCCTTATGTTATGACATACTACAATGGTTCCGTAACAAATGTTTGTAATGCCACATAGGTTTTGACACTAAAGCAAGGAAAAGTACTCCGGCCCTTGCCTTCGTTGATGAAGGGCTACCGACACGTGACTAGGTCTATAATTATGTATGTGTTGTTGGTATTTGTGACACGTAGTGCGATTGTTTTGAACATTGACAGTGAGCTATGAATGATGAAGTAAGTAGTACACATTTCAATATCTTCCAACCCATTTTAGGAGTTATATTACTACTGATAGTATATTTCAAATATAATAAATATTGCTTTATTATAAGTTAGAACCAAGAATGTTCTCTGAAGAATACCTGAACACAGGAACTTTTCCAGTAATTTATTTTGAAGTTAATTTTTTTTTTGATCTATCTTATTGTTTGTCAACGAATTTATTCAATTGAATTGCAGTTTTTTTTTCAAATATGGAACTCGTTTTTAACTATTTTATGTTGATGACCAATAAGCTGACGGAGTGGCTGAAAAGCGTTGAAAATGCCTACTGTTTCAGAGCCGAAACTAAAGTGTCTATTGTGTCTGACACTGACACTCATAAGGCGTGCGCAAAAGAAGGACAATTTGTTCGCGCACAATTTGCAACAACCAATGAACGTCAACCAATAGATGAAAAAACAACACAACAACCAATGAACAGGAACGGTCATTTCTATAATTCTATCCGGCGGACAAAAGTCCCTCGTCGGCGCAGGCCCTTAGATCAAAAAGAGCTGGTGGTAATACTTTTCCGAATGAGCTCCATCACAAAGAACTGTTCCCTATCCACCTGTATATTCTCTATAGTATAAAATTGCAATAATCTCATTTGGCTTGCTAATCCTGTTGCTTCACACCTGTATTCAGATTTTCGTTCTCGTCTTTACTAGAACGATGACGGTCTTTTCGTATCCTTTACATAAAAAATCAATTTAGGACTTCCTCTGACTGTTCAAATAGGTTACAACGGAATTGGAATTTAATTATTATGAGATGATTTTTTTCGCATGTTTTGGTCAACTTGATTGATCATCTCATTGAGAAGCCTTGTTCTATCGAATTCATTGCTTAGTGTCAGCTTCTTCCCTTCTGTATGAGTGAGTCTCTTCTAGATGTTAATAAAGAAAATAAAAATAGCCTTTATTTTACTCTGACCTTCTTAATACATAAACAAGTAATAACATTAACTTAAAACTAATCAGCTACCAGGTCAGGCTGCCTTGCGACATAGACCTCTTCTATTTCCCTCCACTTATTCCTGTTCAGAGCAGTTCTTCGCTTACCTTTTGGCAGATCATTCTCCCACCTTTTCACCTGTCTTCCTCTTCTTCTTTTCTATTTCTTGGGTACCATTGTGTGACTGTTTGGTTCACTTTTCCCTCTTGGCTCTCATCATATAATATGACCTGTCCATTTCCATTTTAGTGTTCTGGTTTTTACTCTAACGCCCGCCACTTTAGTGATGTTCCTTATTTTCGTAGCTTTCCGTTGGTTTTGCAGTCTTAGATTCATCATGCTCATCTTCATTCCTCTATGACTTTCTAGGTACTAGCCACGGTTATATCGAATTACATCCATCATATAATTAGTTATTGGTCTAAGAACACCTTTTCTTTCTTTTTTTCCGGTCATTCTGTGTCTGGATTTATGAGCCTGAACATAACTGGCATTATGTGGGTATACTATAAGTACTTACTACCCAGTACTGCCTAACACTGCCTAGCTCTTAGGCCTGATATTTGATATGTTATTGAACCAATAACATCGAATGTAAATCTAATCAGCTCATGTCACGATGCACATTTGACATTGTCCTGATTGTGCAGCCTCATCACTGACATTGTAACACATTTGTAAGTAGCTGTCAGTAACTACTCATCTTCATTCTTATCATTATAGGTTGAAATAGATACCTATGTATCTACTTAGCTTTGTATTTGACCCACATCTAGGTAGAATATAATATTCCTATTCAAACAATCATCATCTACTATAGAATTTTCTTTTTTTACTTTGGTTTCTCCCAAGGGTGTATCTTAGTTCCTTACATATTGATAACCAGGCACTTACTGTGATTTTCTGATTAGATGAGTGATTTTATTTTATTATAACATAACATCATAATGTAATTCCCGAAGGGTTATGCCTAATAGTACACGTAAATTTCGCCAGTTATGTTTTAATTCCCATGTAATAGGGGTCGAGACTATTGCTATCAACCGAGCACAAATCGAGACTCGTGTGGCTGCTACTGAGAAAATCCTGATGGAAAAACCCAATTAAACTTTAATCGACCTGAGAAGCGAACACAGGATCTCATGCACTTCCTATAATTTATTATATTATGAAATATTCCGAAGCATCATAATTATACTGGGATACTGGCTGGGTTACTGGCTTCTCTGTGAGGGAGAGCTGTTGGATTTAATCCACCGTAGGAGCCTAGTGCAGCACGCGTAGTATCATCAACGTAGAAACAGGTTTTGTCGTCGGTGGAATCGACAAAATGACAGATTTCGTTTGGTGATCTATCACTTTGTCGACAAAACCCGTTTCTACGGTGGTCATGCTATGCGTGCAGGATCTTCAATGTAACATGTCTTCGATTTTTTGGTTCTAGGATTCTTTGCTTCTTCCGACTTCCTCGCGATATTTTCCATCTTCGTTGAGAGGAATGGTGATGAATAAATTACAGAAAACAATACGAACGTCTGAAGAAGTACTGTTGAATATCCAATCATTATCAAGAAGTGTAAAATTTGACAAATTACATTAATTATCATTATTAGACAAAAATGCACATAAGGTGCTTTTACTTCGTTTACATTTCTCTCCAAAATATAACTCACACGGAATTATTAGAGTAGAAATTAACTTGATTGGTTTTGCCTACGCCATTTAAATAAAGTAGAGCATAATGAATGAATATTTTATGTCTTATCACAAGGGAAAAGATTATAGAAAATAGAGGTCAACGACTACAATGGTTGTCTGACTCGATCTTCCAGTCTTTTCAAGAATGTCCCAGGAACGACATATCTAAAGCTAAGCCAGGACAAACACAATATAAATGTAATGAAATTATGTAATCTGAAAAAAGGGTACCGAAATCACTTCCACACTTCTTATCTTAAACATATGCTAGATGGAGTTGACATTTCGTATTCTCAGGGTAGTCAGCTACCCTAGAAAGAAAAAGCGAAGCAATCAATCAAAATCAAAATATTTTATTTCACATAGGCCTAGATGGGCACTTATAAAACGTCGAAAAAAAGGTGCACGGTTCGGGTTGGTCGTTTCCTATGGAGAAGAACCGGCAAGAAACTCCATGGTTACTCTTTTCAAATCATTTGGTGTTACATTATTATCATGGATACAGCATTTGTACTTAAGTACGGGGGGACAGCGTAGGCCCGACAATAAGTCGTTGCTTACTACACAAAAAATGTAGAACAAATTAAAAAGTTAACAAGCAGCTGGGAATCTACAAAGCCAATCGTAGGGGTCAAGGTCTTTTTTAAAGTCCAGACAATATTATACAAATATCTCGTGTGACAAAATGCAGCATCGGGACTGGCCTTTTGAAGTAAGTACCTACCAGATACGATTAGCACCAAAGAACCGAGTATAAAGAAGAGATCGGTATTACATACATACATAAACTCACGCCCTTTTCTTATGGGGGTAGACAGAATCCACATAACGCCACCTGCTGCGATCCTTACATACATTACATTTCCTTTTGCCTCGCCCACTTTCATACATCTGGTCATACACGCAATTAATGACGTTATACGCTTACAAAACCAAATTCAGGATGGACAGGAAAGCTAAGGAACTAGTCATTTAAGTATTTTTTTCCATAAAAAAGGAAAATAGCGACGGTGAGATGATTATTCTCACTAATATCACAATAAATATGCACAAATCTAAACAAAGCGTGACCACGATGCACATTTGACATTGTCCCAATTGTGAAGCCTTAGCCCTGACATTGTAACACATTCTGTAAGAGTAGCCACGTAAAATATTCACGGCGCGCACCGCCTTGGCGCATCGGCGGTGTTATGTAACTAGCTGTGCATCCTGACTTTGTGCGGATGCATAATTTGGGAGATAGCATGGAAATTAGGAAAAAAAATGATTTCCATCTTCATCTTTCATCTCTTTTTGACATGTCTATTTAGTATGGCTGATAAACATGAATGTCGGTTGCAAGAATTTCGTCGTAGCATTTAAAAAGATTTGCAGTTGTAACAGTATTAATGACAAAGATATTTATTACGGAACTAGCTTATGCCAGCGGCTTCGCCCGTGTGGAGTTCGATAACAGTCCCACGGGATCATACAACCGGGATAAAAAGTACTAACAACCTGTGTGTTAAATTTCATCCAAATCCGTTCAGTCGTTTTGCGTGAAAGAGTAACAAACATCCATACATACATCCTCACAAACTTTCGCATTTATAATATTAGTAGGATGTACCACAATGTACCACTGTACTCGATGGTACTAAATTAAAAAAAATAACCGCCTAGTGCTTGTTGGCCACGCACAGTAATGGGTTCCGTACTTGCATGTACAAAATTAATTTTACTAACCGCAAAAATGAATTATACTTTTCTTTTCATACTCTTTGACTTGGTGAAACTAGGTTGGGTTTCTTGTTTTTCTACGAAACCCTGAAAATCGGCGCAATAGTAAGGTGCATTAGTAAGGATTACAGATCCACTAGGTCACGGGCTATCAATTTATGACCACTGGTGCACTACGACCTTTAAACTCTTCGGTTTACTGCTGGACGTGACATGAAGTGAATTAACATTTCAAATACATCTTTGTTAACAAGATTGTGAAGAAATAACATAAGTACACAAGACTTTTTAACATAAATATCTTTACTCCGTATTGCAATTTATTTTAGGAGTTGGGGATTTCATACTAGACTATATCTTGGTACTAAACAAAAATATTAAATTCCTTTTTTCACTGACAGATAGCACAGCCTAAATCTCCCGGCCTAGAAGCATGAGTACAAACTCTTGTGTGTTGATAGGTCTTCCACCTGTGTAAGGAACTCTCCTTACACAGGTGGAAGACATATCGACACACACGATTAACAAGTATTCAAAACGTATTAAAAAGAATTAATCAATAATGAATCTATACATACAGGCTGTAAACAGACGAAGCCGTCAACCATGTCGTCAAAAACCGTCAAAAAGTTGGAACTTTTTCCGCCAATATCTCCGTAACTAGAAAGTTCCCAGGTATGGTCTAGAACATAAATATTATCGCAAAGACGTAACAGGCCGATGACTGGACATTGAAGATATTGAAAACAAATTATATGAGGGGTCTTTATTAGAACAACAGAAGCCAAAACAACAATTTTAAGAACTTTTGTCTGTCTGTATGTTTGTACGCGCATCACGCAAAAACTGCATGCTTAACTTAAAATATAGGCTTCATTAGATATAGTTTTGACCCGATAGGTGGAGCTGTGCAAAGCACAGGCGGGTAGCTAGTTAAAAATAAAAATATCAAAGACTGCGGAGTTTTTCAGGTAACTCAATGGCGGGAAATTATTTTCCATTCAATGAGTCGCCCTACATCACTTCCGCTGTCCAAAAGTTTTGAGGGTTACCATGTAATTTTAACATTAAGTAACTTGAACATTAATTTAATTAAATATTAATTGATTGGCCCAAACATGCACGGACAGAGTTAATAAATTTATAATTTTGTTATGAAACACGGAAGTTGAGGAAGGAGTCCAGGGTTCGATTCTCAGAAAGGGCGTAGTGTTATTAGGTTTTTCAATTAGTGAAATTATCAGCAGCAGCCTGGAGTCTTGATTAGTATTTGGGTTTTGTCTAATAGCTAATCTTCTTTCATAAAGGACACAACCACAAATTGTCGCATGACCGACCGCCATCTTGAACAAAGGTGGTCGGACGACGGGTTGTGTTACCAAACATTCTTCTTAGTCCAAGCTTCTGCGGCCAAAAGTCGTGATTGTGGTCGCGTAGTGCGCGAGGTCCTTTAAATATAAGTGAAATTATGTTTATGTACAGTCACGAGCAATATATATGTATACACTTTCCTAAATTTAAAAAGCAAATTTCGCGAGAAAGCGATTGTAACTTAAAGATAGGATATTTTTCATAAAATTCATAAATACAACGGGTAACAACATGTAATTTTAATCAGAATAGTTATGAGAAAAACACTTTTAAAAGTTGTTAACTGTTTACATAATGGTACTCGTGACTGTACTTAGTCCCTACTATATTTAGGACTCGTCCACGAAATCGAGAAATGCAGTTGTGGAGTAGTTGATACGTTAAATTGAATAGCTTAGAATTATGAATTTCTGGCTTTTGCCCGCGGATTTGCTCACGATAATTTAGAATTTGACAATCAATTCGCACTACTAAAGTTTCTATAATAATATATTTCAGTCATGGTTCTAAAGGCACGTGGCTCCATCTGTTATCATAAGAACGTTATTGTTGTTTTCCTCGGGAACTGTAATTTTTTTCGGGATGAAAGCTACCCTATGGCCGTTTCTGAACACCAGACAACGTATATCAAAATTTTAGGATGATCGGTTTAGTGTTAAGGCGTGAAAAGGTAACAAACAAACAAATTTACTTACTTTCATATTTATAATATTAGTTAGGAAGTTACAAATTAATGAAGTGAGGTAACGTTTGTAGGTTTTAATGTAGGGTGTAATCTTTGGAACTACTGAACCGGTTTCCATAGCATTATCCCCGAGTGTCATAGCTTAATTTAAAATGTTCCGGTAGGCTGTTTTCAAACCATAACGCGAGCGAAGCCTCTGGATAAAACAGGAGCCACATGTTAAGCCTTCGACTTCTTGTATGTCAATGTTCAACCATACTTCTATGGTAACTACTTCGCCTTATTTCACAGAAAGTCAACCAAGCGTTTGATATGACTGTACCAAACACACGGTCACACACAAACAAAGTCTTAAAATTCATAAAACGTTTAATTTTAGTGCCAAAAATTTTTCAAGGTTTATTTAATTTCCTTGATCGGAGGATTAACCTAAATATTTCTGTATGCATTATGACACTGATATAGCTTGCAAAATTTATGAGTTTGCGCACTAAAAATGGTTGATAAGGTTATTTATTTACTCCGTTGTTTAGTAATAACCTTACTTCAAGTACATGGATTTTATGTTTCTTTTGTATATGGAAACTTCATAATTGTAGTGTCATTAATTATATTTTATTGTTCTCAAAGGTCTGCCATTCATGCTTTTATTTTTATTGCGGAGGTGATGAAACCTTTTATTTTCAAGTTTTGGAAGTCTGAATCAATTTGTTGTGTATAATTTATTAGACCTACTAAAATAACAATTAAGAAGCCCAACATAACATCACGCCTGTAATCCCTGAAGGGTTTGCCAGAGTTGTAACCAATTTCGCCAGTTATGTTTTAAGTCTCATGTAATAGGGGCTAAGCGTATTGTCATCAACGGGCACACATTCAGTCTTGACGACCTGGGAATCGAACCCAGGACCTCATGCTTATCAGTTGCGATTGCGACCAGTAGACCAACGAGGCTATCAATAAGAACACCAAATACACGAAAAAACACCTTTTTCTTATAGGGTTTTCAAAAACTACAGAAATTCTGCTACAATGATGCTTATATATTATGTACATTAACATAATGATTACGATTTCGATTTTGAGCCATGATAAAAAAAAATGATATAACAATCTCTTCATCTTCATCTTTCTTTATTCTTTCTTTTCTTTCTTTCTTCTTCTTCTTTCTAACCCAGTTAGTACTGGGAAATACGATACCCTTTGGACTTCTTAACGACTGTCAAAGATCTACAATTGACAGCCGGTACCAACAGCTAAACGTGCTTTCTGAGGCACGGAGAAAACTCGGTATGTAATGGGTGGTCACCCATCCACGGACCAACCTAGGCAAGCGCGCCTTAATCTGAAGATTGACCTCGCGAGGCGGTTATTATTTAGCCACGAGCTCGTAAACAAACAATAAAAAAGGTTACTATAGTATGGAACAAAAAATGTAGCTTCCATATTTGAATGTTTCGTCTGAGCATTTAGCTCAGACGAAACATTCAAATAACCATAACTTCTGCTGCTCCTCTACCCAAACTAGCGTTATAATACACATCACCTACCTCAAGTCTTCGTCATGCGGGTGTGGCCAGACTACCAACTAGACACCTTACCTTCAAACGGCCTCACGGCGTTATCACCCACATGACAAACGACCATCTTTTCCGCAAATGCAGTTCCGACTTTGACAAGACTATTTTTAGTGGAAGGACAAAAAGATAAAAGCCTTTTTGGCGGAATAGATAATTTGTCGCGATTTAAATTAATGGTGGGAACTTGAATGAAATTATTTTATGTACACTCAGGGTCTAGGCTACGGTCTTGACGGCGCCTTTTTTATATTTTCTTCTCAAGAGGAAGTCTCTTAACTTATATTTAAATCTATTATAAATATTGTATAAAAAAAATTGACAAACTGTGGAATGTCTTTGATAATTATCACATAATAATTATTATTAGATAATTATCACGATATTTATCATGATAATTATCGGATCGAATCACACTGATTCATAACTTGTCCAAATTATTTATTTTTTACTTACAAATGATAGTTTCATTTCTAAAATATGATGTAAAGAGTGATATTTAAACTTACTAATTGTTGTTTTCTTTAGTTTTAATTATGTTTGTCGATTCATTAAACACACGTTTGTGACCGTTTTATTTAAGTTGACACTTAACTCGTTTTGGTACGCATAGAAGAAAATCCAATTCAGATTCACGCGAAATTTATTAATTATTTATCGTCGTATGATTTTTGTTACTTATTATCAAGGTATAATTATCAACCTTATCAAGATAATATCAAAGTATAATTATCAAGATAATATCAAGGTATAATTATCAACCTTATCAAGATAATATCAAGGTATAATTATCAACCTTATCAAGATAAAATCAAGGTATAATTATCAAAATGATTATCAAGGTATAATTATTAAGATAATAAGATAATTATCACTTCAAACTCTGAGTATATATAGATAACCTAGAGGAGACAACATAGCTGTTCTAGAATAATAATACAGAGTCAGCTAGAATAACTGACATTACCCATCTGCATTGAAAAAAAATCTTATTGATTATGTATTTATATTATTACAAGTTTCTACTTAATATGACGTTTTGTTGTTGTTTCCAAATCACAACAAAAAATGACTAATAAGGTAGTATTATCTCTCCCACGCCGGGACCTTCGCAACGGTTCGCGGAGGCCAACGATCTATAGTGGAAGTTTACCGGCAGCTGATAACGATAATACCTACTACAGGTAGATTATATTCGTTATTGTGACTGGTGAAAGTTTTGTCAATGGGGTTTCCATTCCAGTGGTTCAGCCCGACACATTATCATAGCGTAAGAATTAAAAATCATCACGCCTGTAATCCCGGAAGGGTTAGGCACAGGTGTACTCTAATACACCTACATTTTGCCAGTTATGTTTAAGTCCCATGTTTAGGGGGCGAGCCTATTGCCTTCAATTGGGCACACATTCAGACTCCATGACTGTTACTGAGATATTCCAGATGGAAAAACCCAATAACACTTAACACGACCCGGGAATCAAACCCAGGACCTCATGCTCAGCAGTTGCACTTGCGAACACTAGACCAACGAGGCAGTAAGCCTTATCCATAATATTCCCGCTGTAGGAACACAAGTATTTTTATAACTGAACTGTTCACAAATACACACTGCCACAAAATACACACACTGTTCACAAATATCCTTTCTGTCAGAGGGCGCGGGTCGTACTCCAACATGCGGGTCCAGAGACTTGGTCTTGGCGGGATCACGGTTTTGAACTTTTGGTTGTAAGACTTGGAGGTTTACTCGAGAAATTATTTTCCTTTATCGATTTTTAAAACAGTGAAGTTAGTAGCAGGATTGACAAAATTTGGTAGCTTATGTCATTCTAATTTTGAGTTTTCCTTAATCCAGAATATTACTGTGACTAGGCCCCCTTAAGGGGGAAGCGCCAGGGTAGCCGCAAAGTTTAAAGTTTCTTACTTTTTTGCAATTTGCAGGTCAGTGTCTGGATATCATCATCATCATCATTTCAGCCGAAAGACGTCCACTGCTGGACATAAGCGTCCCCCAAGTGTCGCCACATTGACCGGTCCCGTGCGACTCGCATCCAGCGGATCCCTGCAACCTTCACCAGGTCATCGGTCCACCTAGTGGGAGACCTATCAACGCAGCGTCTTCCGGTTCGCGGTCGCCACTTCAGAACTTTTCGGCCCCATCGGCCATCCGTTCTGCGCGCAATGTGCCCTGCCCACTGCCACTTCAGTTTGGCTACTCTTCGGGCTACGTCGGTTACCTTGTCTGGATATATGTTGATTAAAATATGATTTACACAAATGGGTTTACAGAGTTGTTAAAATCATCAATACAACCCTCTAAGTTCCTTTAATTCCGTTGAATGATAAAAATTCAGCATTTTATGAAAAAGTCAGCCTGGCACAGACCTGCAAATTGCAAAAAACTTAAGAAAATTTGAATTTCCCGATCTACCGTGACGCTTCCACCTTAACACACATGCTCCTCATTCCCCTTCATCACAATCAATTTTTACGAATGCCAATCAGCTACACATGACACAGTCCTTTAAATTATCCTATCGATCGAGTGATGGAACTTTACAAGTGGCTGAAGTAATAATTCAAATGCACTTCTTATCATAGAATATGGGGCAAGATGCATTCCACTTAGTATTTGCACTTGACCAACTGTAATTGACAAGTGTTCTATGTTAATGATTTTAGAGTGACAATACTTTATTATGAAATAATATTTTTTATTTATAATTTTTGAAATAGGTGACTAAGATGATACATATTTTTGTCTGAGAATATACTTGAATTTAAAGTTTCTGAAATAAACAATTACCTAGGTATGACCTTCTCGAGTGTGTATTTATCAATTTTATTTTTATGCGGATGGTAGGGTGACAATGCAATTTTTTTTTGTGACTGATTACAACTTCACTACGACTCTAGGGTATAGGGTAGTGATTTCTTTCGCAGAATAAGAATTATTAAAGTTTTGTCGAATCCAAAATCAAAATTAAAAGCCGTTGCTCACTACACAAAAAACGTAAAACAAAATAAAAAAGTTATCCGCTCTAAGTTAGATATTATTTTGGGATAACACAACGAGGAAATAAGAATGTAACAAATATGTGACCTTAAATAACAATAAATTCAAGAACAAAACATTAGTTATTTAACATGATTTAACATACTAAAAGGAAATAACATAAAGTAACATTAAATAATCAGATCACGTAACGCACAAGGAATTGTAAATCCATTCTATCATTGATTTCATTGTTTTTAGTTCTTCATTTGCATATTCAATGGTTTTAACTGACAGTTTGAAGTAAAAAATTTAACAACTGAAACAAATATACTTTGGATTGAAGGAACTTGAAGGTAACAAGTATTTTCGTGGCAAGGTAAAGGTCTCGCTTATGTAAAAAATAAACATTCGTTTTAATTTTTAGATACTTTAAATTCTCCTATCTCATAATGAGAATTTCCTTAGTTCTATCGGGTACAATAAATTCAACCCTAGGAATTGAATAATAACATTATAATTTTGCTAATAATATAATATATTTTTTGCGTTAAGGAAGCCAATTTACTGATAAAATAGAACACCAAAGAAAATAGTTATAATTTAAGGAAACCAGAGACTCATCTTTAAAAGTAAAACAATAACGGGTATTTTTTTTTTTAATAATTTTGAAAAATATGTTGTCACCATACCGCAATGTATACACCAGATGACATTGCATAGAAATATTTCGATAATGCTATGGTTATCGTAACGACATGTGGTTCCGCGACTCTATCGTTATCCGCCGAGGTTGCCGCGAACCTGACAATGAATTTGTAATAGTGATGTGCGTAGTGGCAAGTATTATTGTTATCGATATACTTATTTATTCATTTATATATGCACATTTTTGTGGCTTGCTTTTTGTGGCTATTATAACATTATTATTTTTGGAGTTTACTTTTAAATGACATATTTGTATTAAACGATTGAATGGTTTTGGTTATGCAAAGAAACTAAACAAATATGATGACCTATTTCAAAATGGGCTCAAAATACTAGGTTCGTCGAAACATGAAATTGCCATCAGTACAGTATGAGAAAAGCATTTTTGAAAAATATGTATCGTATATGAAATAATTTATAGGACCCATGTTTTTTGGAAAAAGATTTAAAAGAGATAAAAAAATTGACCTAGTTACATTAATCATATGTATGTATTGTTCTTGAAATGTTAGTTTTCATATAAGATAAAAATTTTATTATTTGTGAAATAATAAAAAAAAACACGCTTTAAAAGGACACATGACTCACTAAGACCAAAATATTATCGATAACAACAAAATCGAGCGCATCACTACACAACATAGGGGTCAGGCCTTCAAACACGCGAAGGAGGGCCAATACAAATCATAGAGCACTTAAATATCCTTATGTTAATCGAAAACGAAGTAGTAAGTGCACGCACTTTGACACGTTCATATACAGACATATTATCGATGTATGTTTATTTTTAGTGATGTCCTAGACCTATATTTGTCGGATATATACCACTGTGTTACCTAACAATCTTCAGATAATTGTTTGTTTTTGACAAAATGTGTCGTGTGATTTTTGTGTTTTTTATTTTTTGTGTCAGTTATGGATTGTGTTTTGTTAATTGTGAGTATTTAATTTTTTTTTCAATAGGAATTTGAATTATTCTGCTACCTACAAATATAAAGGGAATTACACTCACGATATTTGTATGAAATATTACAAATAATTGTAAGAGTATTTTAAAAATGTAAATTGATAAGCCTAGCTAGCTTGCTAACTAAGGAAGTAAAAATACCTATATTAATTTATCACAAATCTTTCAAAAAGTAACTTCTAAACCTAAATTTTTATCCCCCAAGAAACCTCAAAAAAGCTCAAAATAAATGTTATTGTCTCTGATATTGTTAATCATTTATTTAATTATAAAAGTATTTTAACTCATTTTTATTTACTCTAAATGAAAAACAAACAAAAAATCTAAGAAAACTAATCAAAAAGCATATTTTTTTATATTAAAATAAAAGTAAGATTATATATACATATTACTTTAATACTTATTACATTTTCGTCGCTGAAACCTACACAAAATATCATTTTATTATTACGAGTCAACCTTGACTGAGATAAATCATAACATGAGATGGCCATGACCGAGGCTCTGACCCACAGACCTGCAATCTATATATAGCCTTTTACAATAAATATATAAATATAGCCTATTACGAAACAATTGGATATATTTAGACTGAACAATAAAATTGCGAAGGAAACCAATGAATCATTTTATCCGATCGTAAAGTTGTTTATTTAAATGTGTTGAATAATTTTGCATACATAATTATAATTATACTTTAGAGGGTTTCCATTCATTACAATTTCGAGAAATTAAAAAGTTATTTTATTTCATCTCTGATAGTAATGGTCCTCATCTAATCATACAATTAAATAAATTTGTTGGTTGTTAGGTAAGCAAATTGTCTGATAAAGTTTACTGCGGTAAAATTAATTACCACACAATTTAATTAAATTTAACATACTTGTTTACTTAATAATTATGTAAGGGAATATACTCACTCAAGCATCATAGTACGATCAAAACGTCCTTCTGTCATAATCATAATCAGCCTGCTATCTAATTGTGTAAAACAACTCACGATCGACGTTGAAAACAAATCGTCGACAGCGGCCAAGACATAATATGCCGTCGACAGACTTCTGCCAGTCCAATAAAACAATCATTTTTCTTTCAACTTCAGTGGCGGACATAGAATGCGGCATAGACGGGTCTCGCAGTGCCCGTATAGTGGGTGGTGTGGACAGCCTCCCTGGCGAGTTCCCCTGGGCAGCTAGCGTGTGGAGGCAGGGGGCGCATCAGTGTGGAGCCACCGTGCTGAGTGATCGGTGGCTGCTGACTGCTGGTCACTGTGTGTGCAGGTAAGAAAGAAGAAGAAGGACCGCTCATCTAGCGGGCCATGTGGACAGCCACTCTGGCGAGTTCCCCTGGAAAGCGAGTGTGTGGAGGCAAGGAGCGCACCAGTGCGGGGCTACTGTGCTCAGCGACCAGTGGCTCCGACTGTTGGCCACTGTGTGTGCAGACAAAATCGGCAAATAAAACCTAACCATGTTTAGAATGTGGAAAGATGCATGTCTTCTTTCACGCCGATCTCAAATAAATGTAGTAAGCGCAAGAGAATGATGATGGATGATGACTTGGAACGTAATTAATGACTACATCAACGGAAATTCGATCAAATTCTCGTAGTATTATGGTCAAAATGTTCGACCAGCACAATTAGCATTACCCAGAGATCAGATATGAATTAGGTCTGAATACTGGTGAATCAAGTACTTTCATTTTTCAAATTCTTCGAATTTAAGTTAGAATTACGTCGTGCGTTCATGCTGGTGCGTCAGGTTATCGGCCTATGATAGCACCATCTTCAAGTTCATTTTTTTGATGAAAACCAACAAGTTTTCCGTAATCATTTATTTGAGCCAGATGTTCTACAGCATGAATAGACTTTTGCCAAAACTCTTCATTGACTCAATTGGTAAAATTTTTCAGTGTGTTCGATGAGATCTACAAATCAAAACAACTGTCTGTGGTCGTCGGATATACAGATATCTCAAGAAAAGATGAAAATGAAGCAGTCTCCAGAATTATTCCTCATCCAGAATACAAGTAAGTACCTTTTGGGTATATATGTATTAGCTATACAGGGTGTAAACGGATCCATCAACATCAACTTTACGCAAAAATTATTGCTGGAAAACGACTTTTTTTTTGTGGTGAAAAATTACTTTTTACGGTAGGACTCAATGTAACGCACTCAAAACATTGTGGACTGATGGATGGATTGAATAGTACGGGGGTCGTGGAGGTGTTTAAAGTCAAAATCTTACATTAAAACATGTATTTAAAAAAAAAAACACTTGTTAAAAACTTGAATCTTCGACCTCTATCTCGGTAACTAGAAGGTTCCCAGGTATGGTCCAGAACAAAAAAATATCAGAATGACATGATATTTACACCCTTTATAAGCTATATGTATAAATATGCTAAATGGTAGAGAGAACTGGGTTAATGGCATTTTTCTAAAACACCTCACTCAAAATGTAAACCACAGCGGACTTAGGCTTGACCCTGTGAGACACCTTAACTTTGAATATTTTCACCCTTATCACTATTCCATGCCATACCATTCATCCAGTTGCTTTTGAGAGTTGGCTAAACATAATCAGCCTATAGTGTTCCCACCGCTGGGAGACAGACCTATTTCTCTGTAGGAGAGATTAAGTTACAACAAGCAATTTAAAAAAGCCAAGTCCCTCGAGTCGGCCGTTAAACCTTTTAAATTGATTGTTATGAAACAAGATACATTTTGTTTTATTAACTCTCTGTAACATAGATTGGTACTTCAAGATGGAATTCACTTTTTATAATTTATTTATTTATATGTTATTTAAAAAAAAAAACGTTGCCCCACACTAGGAATTTCTCATGTATCGTGGGTGCGTTTACAAACATTTAAATTCACATACACAAACAGCCAGACCCGGAACAACTACCTGTAGGCCATACAAATATTGGTTCCGTGCGGGAATCGAATCCGCGACACGAAGCGCAGCAGTCAATCGCTCAGCCACTGCGTCAATCGTGCCGTCAAATTATGTTTTATTTCCAAGTAATATAAAAAAGAACACCTGAATTTTAAGTTCGCTGGCCTGAACTTTGAAAAGTCTGTTTACAATAAATTAGAAAAGTATAGCTTTAATAAACTTCTTAATGCATTGTGAAGACAGTCTCGTTCCAAAATTTCTTAGTTAAAAATAATATTTGATTCCATTTAAACATTCCACTTTGTATGACTCAATTGTTTTTGCGTCAAGTGCCTCTAGCTAATTTATTGTTACACTTGAAGTAATCTTTGGAATTGATACTAAGCAATTTGTTTTCTTTCGTTTTACAAAGTACGTGTACACTTGAGTTGGCCTAGGCAAACGTCAAACCTGTCTTTGTCTAAACTAATTTAAAGTGTCAAAGATTTTTAAGTGTCTTTTTATTGAGTGGCTTATTTATTTTGTGGCAGAGTACTTGCGATAGGAATAATCCATATAATAATCTATACAAAATTTCTGTTAGTAATTTCAAAATAACAGCTTTTTACTGAATGCATAAGAAAGTATTTACGGTACTTAAAACAAAAAGCATTTCTTTGAATTTTTGTCTGTTTTTCGGCTGGACCGATTTTGACGAGACTGTTACTGCCAGATAGCTGATGTTATAAGGATTAACTTAGGGTGTTTTTATTTTAGAAAAAGGTGTAGGGTTCCGTGCAAAAAAAAATCTTTGAAATTGTTAACAAAATCCGACTCACATAGGGAAGTACTATTTTTATAATATTTTCACGTGGAGGAAGCTTGCGGGGCACAGCTAGTTTGTAAGTATAATTAGGCCCAGAAGGCTGGCAACCTTTTCAAACTTTTCCCTTTGACAGCGATGCGGATGAAATATTTATTTTGACGCCCTGTTGGTAATTATTTTTCTGTTGGGAAACTTGTACATAATTATTTACAATATTATTAGTATATTGAATTATACACATAATAAGTAAATGAAAATGTCTATAAATGACCAAAAAAATGGAATTATCAAGATAACATAAGTTCCTATCAAAATTAAAATATGGCTGCCACAATATCACATCTTTGTTCACCTGAACCAATTGTGCTTTCCTCGATTTTTAAAGGGTTAGATACCTTGCAAAAGACACCCATCTTCAAAAAGGTCAGGTGTGTTATGTCCTCGTAACCGGTGCA
Source organism: Noctua fimbriata (assembly GCA_905163415.1). NCBI lineage: Eukaryota > Metazoa > Arthropoda > Insecta > Lepidoptera > Noctuidae > Noctua > Noctua fimbriata. Next base: position 4,072,816 of record LR990940.1, read on the forward strand.
TGTTACACATAGACAACTGTGTATGAAGTTCTAAGTAGATAAGGATCGTTATGTATTCCAGTAGTATTACAGTTATTAAGCCTGAGACTTTAGCTTATTTTTTTTTTGCTTAAAAAAAAATTAATTGGTTTATTTGAAATAAATGCTTTTGATTTGATTCTATCTGTCATGAGATCCTGGGTTCAATTCCCGGGGAGGGCAAAAGTGATGGGGTTTTACCATCAGAAATATCTCAGTAACTGCCACGGAGTCTGGATTAGTGGCCAGTTCCGGATAACTGGTGAAATGTGGGTGTACTATTAGTTACACCTCTGCCTAACCCTTCGGGGATTACAGGCGAGATGTTATGTTATGTTTTATTCTATAGCTTTTGGAAAAAAATGCTGATAATGTTCGTATGTATAATACTAATACTTGTATCATTTCACATACTTGTACATTTCAAACTGCCTTTGATTCCACATACAACTGTGATCTGTAAGAAACTACTTCTGCAATAAGACTGTCAGAACAGCATGACGTCCTGAAGTTCTTTTCCTTAGTATACTTACAAAAATTATCAATAATAAACCCATCTCAATTAATTGACTGTCCTCACCAGATGCAACAGGAAATCAAATGACGTAGCGCTCCTCAAGACAGTACGGCAACTGAGGTGGTCTACTGGATTGCTACCAGCCTGCCTGCCTAACTCTCCAGCTCAAGACTTCAGTGGCACGTCAGCTACTGTTGCCGGATGGGGATTCACAGATGAAGACAGACAGAAAGGTAAGAAACCAAAAACCTACGGAAAGTAAAAATAAAATGGTTATCAGCGACTAATAGAGAAGTATGGAAGAAGAAGACTTGCTGCACTGACTCCAAATAAATTGGGATAAGGGCAGGAGAATGATGATGATGATCTACCTAGCAGTTTCCCAATTCCTGTCTAACTGTATGCAGTTGAATACCAATTTTGTTTTAAGGAGCGTCTGTCTATTTGACTTCCACAACCCAGCTACCGTGTAATATCTACGATTTGGTAAGACATAAAAAGGTAGAGATATAAAATAAATTTGGGCAGTAGTAAAACTCTTAAGAGGAGATAGCTAGTCTAGATACATTCACAATGTAATCACAGGCACAATGATTTACAAGACACATTTCAGATTTGTCTCTGAGATAGCGAAATAATCTGCGAAGGCTCTGCTATTGTATAAAACGTAGGCCTTTACTAAAGAAGCCATAAGAACTTATCATATCATATTTTTTTTGACAAAATCGAAACAGATATAAATGTCACTGTAAAAGATGAACTGGCTTATGTAAGTAAACCAGAAATGTAGTAAACAGTTAACATAACATCAGGCCTGTAAGAGGATGACAGGCGTAATCTGCATCTACATACGGATTAGGCACAGGTGTACACCCACATTTCGCTAGTTATGTTTGTCCCATGTAATAGAGGGCGGCCCTATTACCATCAACCGGGCACAAATCTAGACTCCGTGGCTGCTACTAAGAAGAACCCAATTTCTGATAGAAAAACCCAATAACACTTTGCCCAACCCAGTAATCGAACCCAGGACCTCATGCTCAGCAGTCGCGCTTGCGACCACTCGGCCAAAGAGGAAATAGTTATTTTATTAAAAATATCGTGCACTGTAACCAAGAACCATTTAATAACCCCATTTTCTCCTAGGAGCAAGACCCAACGTCCTACAGAAGACTGAAGTGGTAGTAGTAACCAATGATGAGTGCAACAGCTGGTACAAGTCTCAGGGCAGTAAGGTCAAGGTCATACCTACTCAAATGTGTGCGGGCCACGAAGTTGGAGGGCGTGATTCTTGCTGGGTGAGTATCGTAGTATCTTGTAGGTAACACTGCAACAACGCTTATACTAACAACAGCAAAGCAATATTCCGGAAGATTTCTTTTGTCAATCTGTTAGGATACACCTATTTTTACTGATTTTGAAGCTGTACTGTTAATTTGTAAGCGTTGCTTCGTAACACACATGGCGTTTAAGTATACATTAGAGATAATTTTCAAATGAAATCAGTCCGATTTCTAATTGTTTTCGATCAATTGAGTGAGTTTCGAAGAAAAAATAACAGAATAGCATTGCTGGACGGTCAAAAGTAATAGACAACAGAGTAGATATAAACACACACTCTACTAGACCGTCTTTTTGTAAATCTGAATGGATGGAATCCTGTCTACATGGTGGAAGAGACGTCGACGCACAAACAGTTAACATGAATCCAGCACATGAATCTGGACCATCCAGTGTAATATTTTGTGTCGGTTATTTAAAAATAAAACAGCTCTGAAGTCCCTTTCACCCTGTATATAAGGAGCATTGCTCTGCTGCATACACTCATGAAGGTAGTAGCCATCAAGCTGGGAGCGGAACACCATACTTATATACAGTAAAAACATGACAGAAAAAATCCAAAATCAAGTTAATAAAAGAATTTGTCCACAGGCTGACAGCGGTGGTCCACTGATGGTCAGAGATGACAGACGTCACGTTATGGTTGTAGGAGTAGTTTCCACCGGCAGTGGCTGCGCAAGACCAAAGATGCCTGGAGTATACACCAGAGTATCCAGGTACACTGATTGGATAGTCCAAAATGTCAACGGTGATAAGGCTAGAGGTGGATTGAGCTGGTATCCAAATTTCAGTAGCTTTTTTGGATGATGATGAAGTGAATAATTTTGGTAATGTAAATGATGCAGCTGTAGCTGATGATTAATTTGTGTATGACAAATCAGGCCAACGAATCGGCAGAGATAGATTCGATGGCGAACCAGTTGATAATACCTATAGTTTTATTAAGATTTTGAGGTGATTCTTCTATATTTCTGACGAATCCGTACCCTTTTTATAAAGGATGATTTCCACCAAACGGCTCGCATCAGTCGCATCGCATCGGATCCGAACGGATTTAACAATTATTAAACGATATTAAATCGTGTACACGGTATTTAAAGTCTATGTTACCGAGCCGCGCACAGCAGCTTGAACGTGGGCGTCTTCCGCGACACGCGATCGTAGCCGAAAGTATGCTGCGACGCGCAATAGGCTCCGTTCGCCTGATGTCGTATCCGATCACATCCTTTCGGCTGTAGTCGTGTCCACTGAAAGCCGCGGGCGGAATAAAACTATTTGACTAAGCGCAGAAACGGATACGTTCTCAAGCGACGGTACGGAACCTATCGTATGCTTCGACTTCCTGCCGGACGCGATCGGCTGTCGCCGCATCTGTTAGTATCCTTTCCGATCCGATGCGATGCGAGCCGTTTGGTGGCAATCATCCTTAACTAGTGTCAGGATAATAATGAGTTTAAGATTTAGTATCTAATATAAGTCAAATAACATTTATTGTAATACTTTTGTGGCTGTGTAAATGACTGGGGTTGGTCGTAATTAAGTAGCTTACTAGTTAAAATAAGAAGTAACATCATGTTTTAAAAGTTTATTGTAAATAGAAAAAAGAACTATAACAATACTAACATCAAAGAAATACTGTGATATTAATCTTTAAGATAATTAAGAAAATAACTGTTTCAAATAAATAAAATAATCAAATCAACAATTTCTTTTGCTTACAAAACCTATCGAATTCCCTCTTATTATCTTCTATAACAGATAACAGTTTCTTTCCAGACATTTCTTCCATGTCATCATTAAGAGATTTTAAGGCATCTTCAATAGCAATTTTAGCTTCAGTAAGTAAAGATTTGATATCGTCAACTTTTTTAATGTCTTTATGTTTAGACTTCATTACTAATGCAGAATGTAATTCGTTCTGCAAAACAGTATTGTACAAACTTAGTCTTGCATTTCCTGGATCCAAAGCCTTTGTAATAGCTATAAGTTCTTTACACATTTTAATTTTCTTGTCAAGAACATCTACTGTTGTGTACCCTCGCTCTCTCCCATACAGCTGCACTAAAGAATGCTTTAACGAGTACATATAATAATGATTAGGATGCAAAAACGTTGACAATCGGCAAAGGAGATTCTCCAATAGTATCACAGAACCATCTATCATGAGAACGTTCTCCACATCTTCCCCCATTTGAGTCATAACCATGTTGACTTGAGCATTGTGTACTTTAATCGAACATTTGCTGCAAGTCCATTCGGTTTCGTCATCCAAAGGATCGTCTGGTAGGTGTATTCCATCGCAGGGGTTGTTGTCATCACCCAAACATTTCATAGCACTTAGGTAGGTTCCAAGTTCAGTGGGATCGCTACATCTTGGGCATTTACACGCGAAATATTTCGAATCTTTCAAGTGTTGTCGTCTGGCTTGTGTTCCCCATAGTGCATGACTGTACATTGTAGCTATGTGGCTGTTTTTTAGTATAGGCACTACAGCCTTGATGGTTATTTCATACAAATCATTTCTGTCTTTTGGAGAAAATGCAAAAGAAGTGTGCTTTGTGTTTGGCATACAGCTATGCTCCATTTTGCAAGTGATAGCGTATAAAGCACTGAGTTCAGTTCCCTGTGGCAGACGAATTTCTAGAGCGTTCGTCTCGATAATTCCACAGATCCTATGAAGTAATTCCGAAGTTATTTCGTACGTATTTTTCAATTTTTCATCCATCTTGCTTATAAAGTTATTAATTAGATAGTCGACGATGAATTCGTTGGCTTCACTGGAATTACAAAGAGGGAATTAGTTTTACGATGTTATAAAAGACTTAATTTCAAATTGAAATATTCTATCAAAGTTTTGGGCACTCTGTATTAAGTTTGCGAATTGATGTTTTGTTTACTGACGTTTTTGATAAGCGTTGTTTGTTATATTCTGAGTAAAGTAATAGTGGGTACTTAGATATTTTTGAAGTCAAACAAAGGATAACTTTAGGTAGCTTAAAGAGAGAATACAAAAGTTGAGTTTTCGGTACGGGAATAAATTAAGCTACAATGGTGTCTTAGAATTAAAAGCTAGTTCTGCTCAGAAATTCAGATGATTTCATCTTCTTACAACATAACACCAAAAAAACCGGCCAAGTGCGAGTCGGGTCCATCTGGTTAGACTGGAAGCCGACCTAGTTGGGAAAAGGCTAGGCAGATGATGATGAAGTGCAAGTCAGACTCGCGAAGGGTTTCGTACCACCGTAGTAGGCCCCCTTTAATTTTTAATTTATTTTTATTATTAGTTGTTACAGCAGCAACAGAAATACACATTCTGTGAAAATCGACTGTTCACCTATTACGGATCATGAGATAGATACAGGCCACTGACAGACAGACGGATGGACGGACGGACGGACAGCGGAGCCTTGGTAATAGGGCCCTATTGGTTACCCTTCGGGTACTGAACCTTAAAACGGATCTAATATAACTCCGGGCTCACTTTATCAATTTATTCTTCGAACAGTTCTATTTAAAAAGCACGTTCTTCTCTTTGATTAAATAGTCTCCGTTTGAAGTGGATTTAAAATAAAACGGTTTTAAGAAAAAGGTCAAGATTTAACTTCCTGTTAAATAAGTAAAGTGTTTGCTGAAATGGTAGTTTGTAAAATAGGTCAATTTCTTAATTATTTTTTTAACAAATTACGGACTGATATAGGTGCATAGGTATGACGCAACTCAAAAGAAAAACAGTCATTTAAAAAAAAATAAACAAGATTAGGTCGGTGTTTTGTGTCGTCGATTACTCTGAAAAGAAACAGCCGAAATAAACTCAGAGGTCACAGTCTCTTTTGAGGTCCAGACATAATCTTGGTCGACTCACATGAGGACTATGCAGAGCCTGAGTTGGTCTTTTGAAGAAAGAACCACACAGATTTGAGTCAATCGGACAATATGAGATTTTAACTACTATGTTTCAAGGTTTTTAGAAATAGGTTTTGATGATTGAGATAAAGACGTGGTGCCCCAAATAAATGGCCTTGAAGGTGATGATTGCGATGAAAGATATTATGTTCATAAAACTTTAAGTGTTTATATCAAACTATTTTCTCGATTTTTTTCAAGTTTCAGATTATGATTTTATTTTGTGTCTGAATAAGTATTAATTTACTGTTTACGTACTCATAAGCATCAGTGCCAGGTGTCCGACATTCCATATGAGATTGTAAGTCCAGCAATTGCTTCCAACCTTCAGGATCAGTCTTCTGAAGTAGTGCGCACCTCAATGGCATGAGAGCATCGTGTCTGAAAATTTACAGTGATAGTAGAATAGACTGGTGACACTCGCTCCATACAAAACACTGGTATCCAGCTGCATCCAGTTAGACAGAAAGCTCACTCCAACACAGTTACAAAAGGCTAGGTTTAAAAATAAATTAGTTTTCTTGACACCCTTCAAGCTTTACTCGAGCTTTATAGGGCAATATTTTAAATTTTAGCTCGTGATAGGATCCTCCGAGCCTCCGAAAGTGATTTCTGATGCACGGAGAAACCTCCGTGCATCAGAAAGCACGTTAAGCCGTTGGTTCCAGCTGTCATTTGTGAATCTTTGGTAGTTGTTACAGGTGGTCAGTGGCTAGAAAGTCTTACAACCATTCTTACCAAGGGTTATCGTATTTCCCAGTACTAACTGGGTTGTAGAGGTCAGATCGGCAGTCGCTTCATGTAAAATGCTGGTATTCAGCTGTATCTGGTAAGACATGGTGATTTATAATTTTTGCGATAACTACCAAAATCCGCTTTTAGAAATATATCAATAAGGATTAATTGAATAAAATATAATAGCTAGAAAGTGACACACGATGAGTGAAGTGACGTCGGCACCTGTTACGATCCTTACTTGCTCCTTACCTGTAATAATCAGCCATGTCTTTCAGAACACATTCTGGTCTCAGGCTGAGGATCTCGCACTCCGCAGCATGATGCCTCGGATCCTTAAGACCAGCACAGTTACCTGAACAGACGGGCCAACCGCACCTGAAGACAGCATTCATAAAATTGTTCATATACATCGTCGTTCATATTATTTTACTGCCTCGGTCGAGTGCTCTCTCGGGTCGCAAGCGCGTCTGCTGAGCATGTGGTCCTGGGTTCGATTCCCGGATCGGGCAAAGTGTTATTGGGTTTTACCATCAGGAATTACTCAGTAGCAGCCACGGAGTCTGATGATTTCTAATCCGAAAAAAAAAATGTTTGGTAGCGACCGGCCCGATCTAGGTTTATTTAAACATAGATCGGGCAGGTCGGTCGAACTTGCTGATTTGTTCTCAAGATTTTTTGTGTTGATGGTCTAAAGATACCTACTGAAAGTAGTGTTTTTTTAGAGTTAGTAAAAAGTCGAAACAGGAATTTGGGTTTACAAATTTTAACTGATAACATCAACTGACAACGTGGGTCGCTGCAAGCCACGGGAGATGGCGAGACGAACTAGACAGGTTCCGTCAGAACTGTAAGCAGGACGCACGGGTTCGCGAGAATTTGAAAGAGTGGAGGGATGCCTTTGTCCAGGACTGGGGCAGAGCAGGTTATGATAAAAACATCAACTTAAGGATGATTTCCACCAAACGGCTCGCATCGCATCGGATCGGAACGGATTTTACACACAAACACGACATAAGCCGTTTGGTGGAAATCACCCTTAATTAGACGATTACACGATTAGACGGCGAGGAAGAGGGCCATGTATACATGGCTCTCTTCCTCGTGTGGAACTATAGGTCCTCAAAAAATCTTTTTAAACAGAAACTCATCAAAAACTTACTTTGCACATCTTTCACCAGTTTCAGTGAATACTGGTTTGTAGCAGCCAACGCAAGGCATAGCCGCTTCAGGGTCTAACATAGCCTTGGGTCCAAATACTAGAGGTCTTTCAGTCAGGACTACATCTCCTGGATCTAGGTCTCGGGAGGCAACGAGATGCCTGCCTAGGTCATCCGATGTTTGAGCCTGGAATTAGGTGACAAGTATGTATAAAATTCTGTATGGTGTCCGGACGTAAAGAATAGCACCATCCCATATCTTCCCGTGGGTGTCGTAAGAGGCGACTAAGGGACTTACCAGTGAATGGGCAGCAGCGTTCTCTGTGATTTTTTATAACAAACATACTGCGATCGCCAACCCGCCTGCCAAGCGTGGCGATTATGGCAAAACCCCCCTTGGGGAGGCCTATGTCCAGCAGTGGACGTCTTTCGGCTGAAATGATGATGATGTATAAAATAATAATTATATTGCTATAATTAGCACAATGTGCAAAGAGAAATTATTAATTGGGTGAATAAAAATTTAATTGGCGACCAATCCGTCGTCGACTACGCGTTATCTACAATCTAGTGGTTAATAAGCTTGTTTTAATTTTTGTTCTGAGTCCTTGAATTATCACACTGATCGTATTGAACAACTAGTAGGTAACTCAAATTTCTATTTTCAAGTCGCTGATTTAGAAATTTGTATTCCCACTGTTTGTCGCTCACTTAGTATTTCAGAACATTCAGTATTTAAAAAAAAAAATATTTTCGCTCGGTTATATACTAGCCATTGGCAAATAATAGGTAGATTTATCTTGTTCTACTTATGTCTTTATTCAGCACACAGGTTTTATTTTACCACTAAACAATCTTGAAACTAGAAAAAGTACTGCCATCTTTTTTTTTTTATTCTCATCATTTATTTCAAGCAGTATCAAGATTTTTGAACAAGTAGCGCCATCTAGTAACTGTATGACACACCATGTCGTAGTGACATCTGTCAGCGGCAAGAGTAACTGAAACTAATCGCGTCGTTTGATGCTAAACAGTATACAGACAAACCGAATGATGGCGTTTCTGTCTTAATTGTTGCGATTGAGGGGGAAGTGTAGAGGGGAGGTTGCAAATGATAATTCGATTATTAAACCCATTAGGATAGTTTAATTTTTGATAGTTTCTCCTTTTCGCAGGTTTTCTTATGGGTCATGATTTATGTTAACTTACCAAATGATAAGCCAGTTCACTGTTTCTATTTGCTTGATCCATGTTTCTGAAAAATAGAAAACAGTTGGTAAAATCCAACGAGATAGCAGAAGTTAACTTGTATAGGTACAGAACGTGTGTGCTACAGGTTAATGCTGCAAGTTCCTCCCATAGGCGTGGGAAAGCGACAGAGCTATCTGCAGGTCGTCTAGGGCCATCTCTTTCCCACACTGGAATTACTCCTGCTTTAAGAAGTCATGGTAGGCCCCCAGTATGTAATTAGAACTGTAAGTGACACAGAATTACGTATCTGTAGTAGTAGTTGTATAATAATGGACTCTATGAGCATCATTGTTAAGCTTACATAATATTTGCCAATAACCACGATCGAACTATCAGCAGTTTGCACTGTTTATTACATAACAAAACACGCCTGTAATCCCCGAAGGGTCAGTCAGAGATGTACCTAATAATACACCCACATTTCGCCAGTTTTGTGTAAGTCCCATGTAATAGGGTGCGAGCATATTGCCATCCATCGGGCACAAATCCCAATTCCGTGGCTGCTGCTGAGAAATTCCTGATGGAAAAACCCAATAACACTGGCCGACCTGGGAATCGGACCCAGGACCTCATGCTTAGCAGTCGCGCTTGCGACCACTAGACCAACGAGGCAGTCAATGTGTGTTTATTCATAAATTATTATTCTTAGCCAGTTCTCAAGTAGTTTTATTAGTTATTTCGCCTTTGTCATACTTAAGCTGGAAAGACGGTCTTCAACAATTCAAAAACAGTATCAGGAGTTGGTCAGTCTCTTGTCGAACAACGCACATTCTAAGCTCACTTGACATAATTCTAAACCAATCAAATTGCATAATCCCAATACAATCAGCCTCCATATAAACCGTTGTTCTTGGCAATCGGCCAGACGGTACAGCATCAGTCAACATGTCTCCTTAGCTATCTGAATAATGCTCTATTGTGCTCGTTCAGTTGATACTAACGCGTCAGTATTTCAGTTGGGGCGTCGACTGTCTCGTAAATCTATTTTGATAGTGCAAACGACATCAAATGGCGTTGGAGAGAAGTGTTGAGATTTCCACACTGCATTTTGTATCAATTTTATGTTTGAAGGCGGTTTTAGACGGCTATTGTCATGAAAAGCGTCGATCACCAGAACTCTTGCGTAAATATATATTATGTTTATGCTCGTTATACCCTGGCAGGCGCATTACTTTGTGTAATTTATTTCATCACCACTGCTCTCAAAACGGTGAAGGGAAACATCGTGAGGAAACCGGCATGTCCTAGAACCAAAAATTCGAAGACATGTGACATCTACCAACCCGCACTGGGCCCGCGTGGTGGATTATAGCCCATTCCCTCTCATATAGAGGAGGCCTGTGTCCCAGCAGTGGGAACATTATAGGCTGACTATGCTATGCTACGCTATGCTTATGCTCGTTACTCACTAATACTAGGCGATACTTAAATATATATCTAAATTCAAGCACATTATTGGATTTTATTTGATGTGTGGTTTTATTGAAAACGGACGTAACTTAACTTTGTCCGTTGGTAAGCTTTCGAGAAAGTATTTTTAGATCAATTACCCTTGGATTCTCTCATTTACACTTGATGTTACCATATAAAAATATCTACCTATAGGTAAATCATGGATGAAGTCGACTGTGCGGATATTCACACGGTCCTCTGGTTGTTTAACGATATCAATTTGTCGCTACACTGCTTGCCCTCCAAGTAAAACTTATTAAACACTAGCTGTTGCCCGCAACCTTCGTCTGCGTGAATTTTTTTTTTTATAGTCTATAACCTTCCTCGATAAATGGGCTATATAACACTAAAATAATTTTTCAAATCGAACCAGTAGGTCCTGAGATTAGCGCGTTCAACCAAACAAACAAACTCTTCAGCTTTATATATTAGTATAGATTTTTACGCAGCAATATGTAACATGTAGGATTAGAACGGAGATACTTAGCTTGTGAGGTAGATCCCAGTCACACTATTGACGTAAGTCCCGTAGGCTTACATACATCAATAGTGTATTCCTAGCATTTTAAGAGCGTTTATACAGAAAGTGGGCAACGTCGCAAATTGCTGTCAAATATTTCGCTGTTTTGAGTACTATGGCAATATTATTGTATGGAAATAATAAATGTGGCTAACTAGTGAACTAAAATATTGATTATGAAATGCAATAATTAATATCGTAACACCGAATATTTAGTAAAAAAATGTATTTGGAAAATTTCCAAATGCCTTTTTTACACCTAAAACGGTTACAACATCAAATCAGTATTTTAATTCCAATTCATTATTAATATTCTAGTTCACTAGCTAGCTATATTTCTGATTTACATACAGTAATATTGCCAAATTAATGAAAACAGTTAAATATTTGACAGCTTTTACCGACCAGAACGCCTACACCACGCTTAACACCAAGACAAACATGAAGTTAAGAATTTAATTAAAACTAATAATTGGTAAAAACCTCAAACAAGATCAACAATGAGTTTGCTGGCAACAATGAACTGTACAAAAGCTCTAAGTTCTATTCTAGTGGGTAATTAGCCCCATTTATTGATTGACGACCGATTGGCAGCTAATGATGAACTCCTAGACACCAAACTTTCTAAAGTTTAAATTGTTTAATTTTCTACGCTAAGCTTCAATAATTTCATCGTTTAACCTTCGTTGTTTACAACTTGTATCTGTCAAAATAATAAAAAAAAAACTTACATTGATTAATAAAAATATTGTAAATTGTAACACTCAGGTTAACAGCACTTCAAAGTAGCACGTAAGTAGCGGTTGTATGGTCAAGATCTACAATATGAAACTGTGTTTCGCTACACAATAAGTTTATTTCTTTTTAATGACTGTAATCCAAAGCCAATGCGCACGGGCAACTGTTACTCTGTCTTCGAAGGACTGAGTATAGCTTTCTATTGTGCAACACTCAATAAATCGAATAGCCACAGGGGTGACGTAATTTTCACTTCTTACATATTATAGCGTATTTTTGATAGCTTAGACGATATCTATAATGATAATCGTCATACTGCTTGGGATGACGAGTAATAGAGAAGTATGGAAGAAGAAGACATGCTGCGCCGACCCCAAATGAATTGGGATAAGGGCAAGAGAATGATGTCAAATTAGTTATTACGCGTTAAGCTGTTGGTCTCGGTTGTCATTTGTAGATCTTTGATACTCATTACGGGTAGTCAGAAGCCTGAAAGACTGACCACCAGCCCTACCGAAGTGTATCATATTACAAGGTTGTGGAGGTGAGAGAAGTAGTCGCTCAATGTAAAATAGGTATTGGTATTCAGCTGCGTCCGGTACGACTGAAAGCCGACCCAAACATAGTTACGAAAAGGAATGAACACAGATTTAAAAGACCTTGTAAAAATAAATAAATAACAATTTAATAAAAAAAAAATCAAACAACCAATTTCTTCTGCTTACAAAACTTCTCAAATTCTCGTTTACTGACTTCAATGACGGATTGAAGCTTCTTTCCAGAGACTTCTTCCGTATCATCGTTTAGACAATTTAAAGCATCTTCTATTGCCAGTTTTGCTTCAATCAACAAAGGCTTAAAATTTTCACCTTTTTTGGCATTTCTGAACTTCATAATTATAGCAGAATGTAATTCATGCTGTAAAACACTGTTATACAAGCTAAGCCTAGCATTTCCTGGATCTAGAATCTTCGTTATAGCTATGAGTTCTCTGCACATGTTGATTTTCTTATCTAAAACTTCACGTGACGTATAACCTGGTTGTCTTCCATACAATTGTACCAGAGAATGCTTTATTGTATACATGTGGTAATGATTAGGATGAAGAAAGATTGATAATCTGCTGAGAAGATTCTCTAAGACAGTCACAGAGCCTCCCATCATAAGTACATTCTCCACATCTTCTCCCATTTGAGATATAACCATGTTCACTTGTGAATTACTCACTTTGGCTGGACATTTACTACAAGACCAATCAGTTTCTTCATCTAAAGGATCCTCTGGTAAATGAATTCCATCACAAGGATTAGTTCCATCACCTAAGCATTTCATAGCACTTAGATATGTACCAAGTTCAGTGGGGTCACTACATCTTGGACATTTACATGAGAAGAATTTCGTGTCTTTTAGGTGCTGTCTTCTGGCTTGCGTACCCCATAAAGCGTGACTGTACATTGTCGATATGTGATTATCCTTTATTATTGGGATTACAGCCTTTAAAGTTATTTTACAAAAATCTTTTCTATCTTTTGGTGTAAGACTGAAAGTATGCTTCGTATTTGGTATGCAACTGTGTTCCATTTTGCAAGTTTCATTATACAAGGCATTCAGTTCAGCTCCTTCTGGCAGACGAATCTCTAAAGCGTTGGTGTCAATGATTCCACAAATTATGTGTAGTAATTCAGGAGTGACTTCGTAAGCTTTCTTTTGTTTATCTTCCAGTTTGCTGACGAAGTTGTTCATAAGGTATTGGACGATAAATTCATTCGCCTCACTGAAACAATACAAATATTTTTTTGTATTTTTTACTTTTTGAATTGTTTTGTCGTCAATTTTTAGATATCTGGGAATTACAAGGCATATTGGGATTGGGACCTGGTAGAATCTTCGGAGATTTTAATAATAGTAGTAAAAATTACAGAAAAGTTTATTATGAAGAATGTTCTATTTGTCATAATCAGTTATTTACGTACTCGTAAGCTTCGGTGCCAGGTGTTCGACATTCCATGTGCGACTGCATCTCAAGCAGTTTCTTCCAACCTTCTGGATCTGTCTTCTGTAGCAGGACACACCTCAACGGAAGGAGAGCATCGTGCCTGAAAATATCAGACACCAGTTGCAAATTTGATAGCAATGCTGATAATTGTGCTGAATGATGTCTTTTTTATTGGTATATTTTTTGTAATGAGTTTTTCTGCTGCTTTAACACCATAAAATGGAAAAATCGACAAAAATACTGTTTTCTACAGTGCGATATGAAAAAATGAAGAAAAGGCCACTTTGTCTTTGTAGACTAGAAAGATAATGATAAAGATAGATGGCTGTAATATTATTAAAATTACCTGTAGTAGTCAGCCATATCATTGACCACACATTCTGGTCTCAGACTGAGGATCTCGCACTCCGCAGCATGATGCCACGGATCCTTTAGCCCGGGACAATTCCCTGAACAGACTGGCCAGCCGCATCTGTGGACAATATGAATTATCTAATTATTTGTTAATATTTTAAGATACCATTAACTTAACAGTCTGACGATTATTTGTAATCCCATGTATGGAAAGTTAGTTTTTTTTTCATAATCATCAGTGGTTTTTGATCATGGAAACTACTGATTTTGCTAAAATGGTATTGAAAACAATTATGGGCCTGGCTTTCCCTACCATTTATATTATTTTTGTACAGACCAAAATGAGTAGTAACAATCGGACCAAAAATAACACAGCTTTAAATCTATTTTTCCTTGGACTGGTAATATTTATTACAGTGCAAGCAGAATCCTGCACAGTAAAAAAAAAAAACACTTCACTTTTTTTTTGCTAAATAATACATCCTTTCTACTCTCTTTCTGCTTCTCTCGATGAAACGCAACAAAGAACCACGTCATCATCATATCAGCCCATAATTCTGCCGTCAATAGCGAAGTTACAGTAAGTCAGTTTTTTGTCAAAAATGAGTTAGATATACAGCCGTGATCACGATAACGAGATCTACAATTTTATCTTACCCATTCGTTTGCATCACTTTTAAACCAAATTTAACAATCAAAAAATTGCAGTAAGTCAAGCATTTTTTTTACATCACAAAGCATGATTACAGTGGGTACACTTACTGCAATTACTCAGTATTGGTTTCCAAATAAGTAATAGATAGGTGCTGAAGTCATCTTTCATTTAAGATATCAACCATCATGATCTGATTACAAACAAAGGATTTATGGAAGATTTTCGCACCAAAACTTTAACCGCGTTTTTCTCGAAACCGTCTAGAGCATACTTACTGCAACTATGCTATTGACGGCAGAATTACTCTCCTACTCTGATGGATATAGGCCTCCCCTTTTTTCCGCCACACTTCCAGGTTCTGTGCGTCCCTTATCCAGGTGTTTCCCACCACTTTGACGATATCGTCAACCCAACGAGCTTTAGGACGGTCCTGATTTCTTTGGCCAAACCTTGGCCACTACTCGGTCAAAGCCTTGCTCCATCAACCACGTACCTACTAGTGAAATAAAAACTTACTTAGCACATCTCTCACCAGCTTCAGTTAGGACCGGTTTATAGCATCCAACGCAGGGCATGATCGCTTCTGGGTCTAGCAAACCTTTGGGTCCAAAAACCAAAGGTCTTTCACTCAAGACCAGGTCTCCTGGGGTAAGGTCTCGGGAGGCCACAAGGTATCTACCTAGGTCTTCTGATGTATGAGCCTGGAAAAGGATTGTAGAAATTACTATCTTTTTAATTTTGTTTGTACATAGGTTGTACGTATACGTTTATTTAAGAGATGAACTAGACATGCATCAAGGCTGGTTCGAGGTGGCGCAGGGGAAGAGTACCTGGATGGATATAGGGGAGGCCTATTCCCAGGAGTGGGACATACAAGGGTATTGAAAAAAAAGGAACAGACGAGTATATTCGTAAAAATAATAAAACTTTTGTGTTTCATAATTATTATTTTTACACAGAGTAGCTGTCTCTTTTATTTTAAAACGGCTTTTTAAATGCATAATTATATTATT
This sequence comes from Noctua fimbriata, assembly GCA_905163415.1. Taxonomy (NCBI): domain Eukaryota; kingdom Metazoa; phylum Arthropoda; class Insecta; order Lepidoptera; family Noctuidae; genus Noctua; species Noctua fimbriata. The sequence goes on from LR990940.1 coordinate 4,088,469, forward strand.
CGCTAAAAAAGAGTAGGTCTGAAATACCGAATTATTTTATTATTCATACACAGGTAGCACAATACATTACAACTTTTTTTATTCCTGAACACTTGAACAGGTTTCAATCTTCGTCAAACTCTTCACAATGAAGAAATGAGTACTCAAGTTTCTCAGTGAGCCACATACTTTCATGTATGTCTGGTTTCAGGAACATTCATACAGGGAAACATTTTAAATTTCCGTACCAATATAATGTAGTCCTAGCTGAAAGAGACCAGCTTCTCTTTTGCCGTGGGCCTCATGAAGGTTGATAGTAGTTAGCCCTTTTTAAGGGAACTAACGGTTCTCTGCGGATAACAACCACAAATTGTGATCACTAATTTGATTACAGAATATTATTAAAACGTTTAAGACTGTGAGGAACCACGGTAAGGTCTATAATCAGGTGTTGGACAAAATTGATGAATGATGAATACCGCCATCTAGTAACAGTGAAAGGAATGTATTATGAAGTACATCCAAACATATGAATGACTAGCAAGGTGTGCAATGGGGTAAGGTAACAAGTTAACTTATGACCCGGTAGATGTCGTGTTTCTAAATTTTATTGGCATTTTTTCAGACGGTGTTGACATTTATAGCTAACTGATATTTTGTATGTCCATTATTAATTTCAGTTAATTTTTAAAGAGGAAACTATTGATTAGGTCCATTAAGTGATGTACTAAAAATACAGAAAATATAGAAAACTTACAATGTACGGCAAATCAGTGGCACCATTCTCTTGCCCCATGTTTCTGCAAAATAAACAATTACCTATTTTAATAATAAACAAAATAAACTCTTGATGCAGCTAGAGCTATCTGTGGATCGACCTATTATAGTATGTACTGGTTGAGATTCACCAAGCTATTTTTGAAAAAAAAAAAAAAACTAAGCACAACGGTTCTCGTGACAAATTAACTGGAAAGAAACTTATTTGAAAAAAAAAATGAACCAAAATCGAACAAGACTTCCAAAGAAGTAGCATGAACGCAAACCAAGCACACAGTTCAATGACCAAGACAATATCAAACATCATAAAAGTGCACAGCATAGTAGAAGTAGATACAAGATATATTGCATCTAATTAGTACAAGAATGATCTAAATAAATCACCAGTAATCGACACATTCGTCAGATGAGACAAGTTGGCAGTCTCCACTCTATTACATGAATTACATCGGTGTCAAGGTTTTAATAATGAGAGTAATGATCTAGTACAGTGCCAGTCGTATTTATTTGATAGAAACAAATACATGTGCACTTATTTGACTTTGAAAGAACGACAATGTTACAGAAAAATAGTGATCAGGAATGTAGGTACAGCCTACAAATTGGCATGTAAGTCTGTAGAAATAATAAACAGGCCCTCTAAACTTATTAACAATAACTATTTGAGGGTCTAAGTTATGAGATATAACCCGGAATGGATTATGTCTCAACACCCGCACTGGGCCCGCGTGGTAGATTATTATAGCCCAGTTCGTCTCATCGAGAGGAAGCCGTGTGTCCCAGCAGTGGGAACATTATAGGCTGATTCTGCTATATAATTGTTTTATCAGCCGGAAAAACTGCTTGCATAAAACGTTGGTTGTGAATGTTCACGTAGTATTTTTTCGTAAAGTTCATCATCTACTATAAAAGTTTATTGTAAATAAAAAGGTAATTTCATTACATAACATCATATTTTGAATTCTCGTTGCGTTATTCAGTTTTAATAACCATTTTCAAAATCTCAGTAACGATATTTCAATACCAGTAAAAAAAAAATTTCAAGTGATTTTAAGCATCCGCAAACAACAACATTTAATATTAACAAAATAGTTAACCTAAAAACACAAGCTTTCAAGACGAGCATGTACCATTTAATCGTAAAACACGACATTCATATAGGAGTCATAAATTATCTCACACATTCAGTCTGTCCAAACATACATTATATTTGGCAAATGCTGCACTTTTCCATGGAGCTAAACATTTAAATGGGTTACACTGTTCTATTTCTGGAAACATCTGATAAACGGTGCTCCGTAGAAAACATGTTTTGCATTCTTTTGGGCTTTCTCAGAACGGATTTCACTGAACGTGATCAACATGTCTAAACGGTGCTTAACTGCTGTCAGTATTTCATTACTACGGAATATTGACACTGTCAGCTTTTTAACGACGTTTAAACTTGTTAATCGCGTTCAGTTTCATTGATGAAATTCGCTCTTAGTGTCTTTAGTATCCCCTAGATTTGAAACTTCTGAAAGAAGATTCATAGTAGTCTTCATGGGTTTCGGTGCTTTCAAAGAATGATCAGATATGTCTCTATGGTCTGTGTTCAAAATCTAGGTCACCATGTCATTCGAATCGTTTGCGAGTTTTGACGTGTGTGCAATCCGATCGGCTATACGATCGGCGTTAAGGTCTGGGAAACTTTCTGATCCATCACTATATCTATCTATCTATACTATCTTTCACTTCAGTTAGAACTATAGCTAAGTTGAGAGTTTCAAGGTGGGAATTTGTCTTTTGATTTACAGAAAAACGCCATCTCGGAGAGATTAATATGTTTAAGTTTATCATTATATTTCTATAATTAAAATTTGATCATGATACTTAACAGATTTTATTTTTTATTTTTGGATGTACTCATAACGTAGTGGTTAAAAGCTTTACCTACCAATATTATTATATCATCTAGACGATTGTTCTCAATCTGTGGAAATACAATTGCTTACTGTTTCTATTTCGGTGCAAGTCCTATTATGATCATGACGTCACTTTGGCAGTAAATCGAGAAGACCTAGACACATATCTGATACCTAGAGTTTTATGGATCAGATTATATTTATCATGTTTTTTTAGGTTCAGTCTGTTTAATAATAGTAAGAAATAGTTAAAAATAATGTCATATTTTTAAAACTAGTCTTTGTTATACTTTTATTAGGTACTTCTATAATATAATTTGGCACTTATATTATAATCATAACGATTACTATAGTATTTTTGTGGAGCCTTATAATTTATTTCATTTTTAAAAGTAATAATTTGTGTTTAAAAATTCACATTTACGGAAATTTTCTCCAGATATTTTAATTGCCAAAAAAACATACTCACATATTTTCAGTCATATTTTATACTTTAAAATTATTGGGCACTAAAATATCACTACAACTGTCCACACACCTTTTGAAAAAATCACTTTTTTCTTCTACGGAACAACTGCGCACGAGCAACTGACGCTCGCTCTATGTATGACTGAGTATAGGTTTCCATTGCGTAATACTCAGATATGTGAATGAACTAAAAAAAACATTCAACGGTTTCCTTATGAAAAAGCTTTTTCTGGAGTTTTGTTTTGAGAGGAGTATAGAAACTTGGGAATGAGCATTCATCGCTTTTTTTTTATCCTCAATATCTTCATTGATATGAAAACACAAGGGTAAAAAAACCCTTCGGGGAAATACAGAAATTAGATGTTATATTTTTTGACAGAAACACTATCAAGTACGGCGAGTAGTTGATAGTGTTTACTTACTTCTCATTTCTGATTATTAAAGGGTATAACAAGACCTTAACGAATTCAAAAGGCACTTGTTCTCCACGTCAATGCGATTTTTTTGTTCTAGCTAGACCAACCTGGGAACCTAGTTACGGAGATATTGGGGGTCAAAGTTCCATCTTTTTCACAAGTTTTTTTTTTAAATACATATTTCTAATGCAAGATTTTTATTTTAAACATCTCCACGACCCCCGTACTATTCAATCCATCCATTAGCACAATGTTTTGAGTGCGTTACATTGAGTACTACCATAAAACGTGATTTATCACCCCAAAAAAAAGTAAAGCCCAGCAGTAATTTTTGCGTAAAGTTACTCAGTTTGATGTACTTAATGCATGGTTGACGGCTTCTTGAAAGGTCCGTTTACACCCTGTATTTTGCCAAATTATTACAATCGCTTACTAGCCTATGAATCTAGAAAAGTTTCCAAAGCAAATTGAGTATGAATAATATTTAAAAAAATCAGAATCCATTCTTATAAAGTTTTGATCTCTAAACCATGTCCCAAATATAAAGACCTATTTTAATAAATAAAACTTACAGTACCGTACAGGTTGAACAGCCGGCATGCAATGATGCTAAGACGTTGCTTTGCCAAATTTTCTGCACCAGACCATATCAACAGCTGTTTCATATCAAATAGGTACCTAAGACCTGTTACACACTTGATGTAGGACTTTATTATTTGCACTATCTACTTTATTATTTATTTAACAGTTAGCTAGTTAGTTTAGTTTTTTTATACTAAATAGTTACCTATTTTTTCAAGTTATTTTGTTTTTGGAAATCATACATGTGTAAGAATACGTAAAAGGCCATGGGGGATTTTGTATGGAGTCCTTCCCCACCTTCCAACAGTCGTAGGATACCATTTCAATATGCTTAAAAGAAGCCAGAAAAAATGTACCGTGTTTGTCATTTGCAAATCGATGGGAATTGTTTCGTTATAAAAAATGCTATCAAAGGTTAGGTTACGTTAATAAGTTAAGTTATGCGGATACCGCACCGTATCTGCGGATGCGGCGTGCGTCCTCGCGGGCACACTCCCGTGGAAACTAGAGGCGCAGGTGCTCTCCGAAGTCTACCCACGTGGCGCAGACCTGCAGGCGCAGAATGGCAGACGCCTGCCGCCTGAGTTGGTCACGAGGTGGCGTAGGGAGGCCCAATCCCAAACCCTACGGATTTGGAGGGTGAGGAGTGGACACGAAGGCGACACGGGACGTTGTCCTTCCGCCTGAGCAGGTATTGTCAGGGCATGGCTGCTTTGACAAATACCTGCACAAAGTGATAGTCAGACGGGAGGCGACTCCCGTGTGTCACCATTGCGGCTGCAGCGAGGGCACGGTGCTTCACACCCTCGAGCATTGTCCTGCTTGGGTGATGCAGCGCCATGCTCTCGCAGCAGCGATCGGGGCAGATATCTCCTTGCCGGCCGAGGCCAAAGCCATGGTCGACAGCAGGGGAGCAAGTAGGTGGCGGAGCGCGTCAGGGAGGAGGAGTCCCTCGTTGCCGCGATTCGTCGCAGGAGGACAGGGCGGTGGAGGAGGTGCCATGGTATCCTGATATCGCCCTAGGAGGTGCCAGCAGGCGATAGATCGGGGCGTCTATCGTCGTCACATTGAACGGCCCTCACGAGTGGTGGCGATGTCTCAGGTGAGCCCGGACATAGCCAAAGGAGTTTGGTGCCCGGAGGCGTGTTTGTTACTGGATGGGTCGCGAACGACATGCGTAGCAGTTCTCGCGGTTCATCCACCAAGGCGACAGTAGGCTCACGGCGGTGTTTTTCAGCGGGTGCAAGCCCGACATAACCAAACCGTCTCTCCGGACGGTGCAGTATGCGTTAGGCATTTTTCACCGATAATGAAAAAAAAAGGTTAATAAGTTAAGTTAGCCTGGGAATATTCCAAGTATTCCTCACATGTAAGAATGTGTTGTATTTCTCAGTTGCAAAATCGATGAGATGGTTTGGAGGATATCGCCATAGGTTAGGTTAGATTAAGTTGAAATATTCAGATATTCCAAGTAAACAATACATAATTATTTATATACGAAGAATGTTGCCCAAGTAAAAGTATCTTACCTGTCAGAGACGCTTAGAAAGACACTTATTTCAAATCTGTTGGAGGGTGGGGACGTTTATTCGCAATGTCCTTTGCACATATTCACCGTGTGGTTAGGATGATACTACAGAATATCAATTGCTACCATTGGGCTATCGCTACTTCTGTTTATTAGGTAACGTTTCTAAGCGGAAACAGAACTGAGTTCAACAAAAATATTGTTTGTACTAAAATATCTGCATGGCACGAAAAGTAGGTGACAGGGCTTCCTAAAATACTTTTACATACTTTTCTAAAATACCTTGCAACTGTCAATCTCAGTAGTGTAGCGAACATTTCTGACATACGGCAGAACAAAATTTTGACAAAGTCGTTATCTGCTTGCAGTAGTACAATATATTGATTGTAAACCCCACCCAGCAAGGCAAGGTTCATAAGTAAAGCTATTGGTTTACTTCTGAACCTTATATGAAGCATATCCGCGAAAATGGATGAGACACAAGAAGATACGTGATAATCAAAGTTTGGGTCATGTCAGTCAACAACAACGAAATAGAAGACACATATAAAATCTTATTTATTTATTTTAAATAGAACGGCCGAAGCCAATTACACTATTTAACATTTAACATTTATATTTATATATATTTCTTATACATTAACCGAGTGCAATCATCAACATTTCTGGCTCAGAACAATCTTCATTTCCCCCTAACGTCAACCGGCTCTTTAATGTTTTTGAAGCAAAGCGTGAATTCATTAAAATTATAATTACTGTCAGACATTGCAGCCGTATGTTGTACAAAGGGTACAGCATTAATACTCAATTCTGTTGGCACTGTTCCCGAGTTACTGTCTTGTTAATTATACATGTCTATTTAGAACGAGTATTGTGTTTGATACCAAGCGGAGCGGGCGTGCATTGCGGCCTAATATCTAGTGCCTCGAAATTCGCAAAATGCCAACCTGCGAGGTCTGCCAACAACCCGCAAACCAAATCTGTGGAGGCTGCAAGCTCGTCTACTATTGCTCCAGACCCCATCAGAAACTAGGATGGAGAGAAGGCCACAAATTCAAATGCTGTGCCTTCAAAATCGAATACTCAGACACGCTAGGACGACACATGGTCGCCACAAGAGACATACAACAAGGTGAAATGATCCTGAAAGAGAAACCAGCTGTGATAGGACCAAGGATCACGTGCCCAACCGTCTGCTTGACATGCGGTAAAAACTTGGACCCGAGAGAATTCGGGGACTATTACAAATGTTCGAAGTGCAACTGGCCGATGTGTGGCCCCGAGTGTGAAAGTGCCGATATCCACAAACCGGAGTGCAAAGCCATGACAGATAGGAAATATAAATGTGATATAAAATACCAAGGCCCCAACAAAGTTCAAGCTGCCTACTGTGTTATATCGCCACTTAGAGTATTGTTGATGAATCACTCTAATCCACTCCAGTATGAAAACATAATGAATTTGGAGTCCCATTTAGAAGATAGGATAAACACCCCTCTGTACACAGTTTTAAGGGCTAATTTGGTGACGTTCATAGTTCAAGTGCTTGGATTGCCGTTCGATGAAGAAACTATTTTGAAGGTCGCGTCTATATTTGACACGAACTCCTTTGATGTACGGTCGCCAGATGGGTCTAAAAGATTGCGGGCTATTTATTTGACAGCTTCAATGATGGACCATAGCTGTAAAGCTAATACGAGGCATATATTTATGGGTGATGATTTCCACTTGGCTGTAATAGCAACAGTACCAATATCCAAGGGTGACTTGATTACTGCTACCTATACTCAAACTTTGTGGGGAACTTTAGATAGGAGAAAGCATATCCAGACGAATAAATTCTTCGATTGTGAATGCGAAAGATGTAAGGATCCGACAGAATTGGGAACCTATCTGGGCAATATATACTGTTCTGTTTGTACCAGTTCTTTTGCACAGAATGCTGATAATCGGGGAGCAATGTTGGTTTCAACAAATCCATTAGACGAAGAGGCGCCATGGAAATGTGAGAAATGTGAGCATAGTATTTTGAGCAAGCAGATGGTGTGGGGGAACAATGCGTTGAAACAAGATCTTCAGAGGTTGAACAAGACACATCCAAATGACTTCGAAGATTTCATTGAGAAGTACAGCCAGACGTTACATCCTAGCAACCATCTAGTAGTGCAAGCCAAATTGGCATTGGTACAAATATATGGGAACTATAAAGGATATAGTTTAACAGGTACATATATGTGGTTGTTGTTAAAATAGATCTAGTGATTGACGTATATTTACAGTACATGTGTTTTTAATCTCAAGAAGAGCAAAGTGGTATTAAAACCATTGATTTACACTGCACAGATACATCTTCTTAGCACATCATAAATCAATTTGTAAACATTTCAAAAAGAAAAGAGATTTGGAAACTAATACCAACTGCAACCTACGCAAAGTATGGTTCGCTCACCTACAGTCATTCAATATCAGGTCGAACACTTTTAACAAATTATTTTTTTTCCTGGGTTATAATTAATTCTGCCTTCTATTAGTCCTGTATTGAAACGACTCGTACTTATGTCCCATTGTCTGCTTAGGATCTATAATTATTATTCACACCATTTGCCAGCCATAGCCATAGTTTAGACATTTGTGTCCCACTGCAGGGCAAAGGCCTCCCTTCCCTCCTTCCACTAATAGGCTTCTTTTGGGTTAGCTCGTTCCATCGTCGACCTCATCTCTGTCCTTGGACTAGATTGAGGTCAAGAGTAAGCCCATACAGAATAAAAAAATAAAATAAAAATTATCTCTATCCAGTGCTGTTGTTTGCCAATCTTTTTGAAAAGAGTTGAGTTCGTCCCGCCATCTCCTTCTGGGCCTGCCGCATTGCCGTTTGCTGCTGTTTGAGACCCATTGTGTGGTTACTTTAGCCAATAGCTCCTCCGGCATACGACAGATGTGGCCAGTATCATTATAGAAACAATAAACGAATTAAAAAGAAGCAGAATTGGTTGAAAATTGTCTATATGAGTGAAACTTAACTAAATGCTGTGGAACAGGACCTTTTTGCACTAAATGAGATTCCATGTCAGGACCAATCTCTAAGCAAATACACTTATGCATGTCTGCGAGATTAAGTAGTAAAGTATGTAGTAAACAGCTTGTTTTATCGACCTTGTCTGAACTAATTTTCCTTTCAAAAAAATTATTGGAACGCTGACAAATGAGTACTGCTATTTCAAGAAGTCATTAGCTTCGGTCTAAACATTTGAACTTAGAATTGGTACCTAGTTTAATAAAATGAGTAAGGTTTCTAGGGTTCCGTACCCCAAGGGTAACCAACGGGATCCTATTACTAAGCCTCCGCTATCCGTCCGTCTCTCCGTAGACCATCCGTCTGACTGTCTGTTGGCTGTATCTCATGATCTGTAATAGGTAAACAGTTGAAATTTTCAGAAAATGTGTATTTCTGTTTATCTAATTAAAAGGGGCTCTCCTAATACGATGGTACGGGACCCTTCATAAGCAAGTTCAACTCGCACTTGGCCGGTTTTTTACTCACTTACACTGACTGGAGTATTTGCATCAGTAGGATACTTGAACTTGAAGTAAAGATTTAAATCGTTCGATAGGTAAATTTTCCTAGTTGTATGTCACTGACATTTGAATAGTATTGTTTCACTCACTCATACTGAAAATCGTTTCCATCGTTCCATGTGAGAGAGATGTGCGAGGTAACTTTTTGCACATCTAACGATTTCAATCTTTGAATGCTACAAAATAAAGGCTCTTACAAAGTCAAACTTTTACCATGGAAATACAGTTGACTATTCCTTGGCACGCGTAGTATAAATGAACGTTTTTCTTATTTTGATCCATATTTTTGACACATAATCACGTGGAGTAAGGGTAGATTCTCGAAACATACAAGTGTTAAATATTTTTACACTTTTATATTCACCTCTTTTCAAATCATAAAAAATCACATTACAGAAGTTCAACTGCCCCATATTTCCTTGCAGAACTGCCCAACGCACTCATCAGAAGGAAGGTGGACCTCTGCCACGAGTTGCTGGAAATAGCTGATAAACTGGAACCTGGCTGGTCCAGGTTCAGAGGGACCTTACTTCTGGAACTGCAAGCTGCTATGACGATGAAGACTAAGAGAGAATATGAAACCGGGAAGCTGACAAAGGCTGGTGCCCAGGTAAGATTTAAGAGTCTTTGTATTTCAATACCTCATAAAAACCGATGGGGTCGAAAAATTCTGGAGTGGCGACTGCGAACCGGAAGACGTTGCGTTGGAAGGCCTCCGACTAGGTGGATCGATGACCTGGTAAAGGTTGCAGGAATCCGCTGGATGCGAGACGCACGGGACCGGTCAATGTGGCGACACTTGGGGGAGGCCTATGTCCAGCAGTGGACGTCTTTCGGCTGAAATGATGATGATGATGATGACTTTATAAATAACGTCCTCTACAACATTTTGTTTGTGAGGATCATAGATAATCAATACCAATCCAATCATAACATCACGCCTGTAATCTTCGAAGGGTTAGCAGGGGTGTACCCTAATGAAGACCTACCTATATGAAGTCCAAACCAGAGTGCTTCTGCTTATCACATTGCGGGACAGAGCGCGTCTCCACGTTATCTCGGTATATCGTTACGTGACAGTAGGGCTAAGGGCGGTGAACTTTATTTCATGTCATTTGGCAAACCGTCGATAGCCATTGTTTGCTCGTAACGTTCCTAGGAAGCACTTGATCTAGTGTCACATCACGCGACTTCAGTCGTTCGTAGGTGTCATGGCAAACTATTTTCGAGTCATTTTTCAACACACACATACGCAGTGCTGATGCACCACAACAACACATTCACACCGCTCACAGGCGTAGACTGAGCCATACACGTATACGTCTGTAGCCGTATTTGTCGTATCAACAATTTAAAAATATATGTAATTTATGGTAGTTCGGCTGTAGACGGTACGATAAAATGTATGGGATTTTGAAGTACCATATCATACATTTGCAAAATAGTAAAGTGTCCCGCAATGTCAATCCAACTATCGTCTTATGGACCAGCGATATACAAGAAAAACACTCGACATGACACTAAAATAGGTCAGGAAAAGCGTTGAGCATTTACGAGGAAAGAGATTCTAATATCGCGATAATACTTCTGAAAACTAATACTACTGAAAACAAATGACAAATTACAAATTTAGTTCCTGGATGCAGCATCGCCTCATGCGTACGCATCCATTCAGCTTTCCGCATCTATTCAGATGCGTACGCATCTATTCAGATGCGTACGCATCTCCTTACAAAATCATTGTTTTCTATGGACAAAAGCTGAACAGAGCTGAATAAGTGTGGTCAGTCCCTTAACTGTTTTTGTGTAGCTTGATGGGCCGTCGTGCGGACTTACTGTAATTTTACTCTGATTCATCATCATCATTTCAGCCGAAAGACGTCCACTGCTGGACATAGGCGTCCCCCAAGTATCGCCACATTGACCGGTCCCGTGCGACTCGCATCCAGCGGATCCCTGCAACCTTCACCAGGTCATCGGACCACCTAGTGGGAGGCCTTCTAACGCAGCGTCTTCCGGTTCGCGGTCGCCACTCCATAACTTTTCAGCCCCATTGGCCATCCGTTCTGCTAGCAATGTGCCCTGCCCACTGCCACTTAAGTTTGGCTATTCTTCGTTTTTTTAATTCTTATTCTGATTATTGTAATAAAAAAAAAATCTCAACTAAATAAAACTCTCAAGCAATTTCGAGTTCACAAAGAGGTGCCAAACAGGATTACGTACTAATTTTATCAAACCGAATAACGAAGATAAAATTTACAGTAATTTGATTGTAATCACCCACTAAATTCGACATTCCAATCTTTTGTTTAACACATAGTTCTCTCTAGTATGTATCATTTTCTATCTATACAAATAAATAAAATTGAAGTGTCTGTTTGTAATATCAAAATAACAGCTTTTACTGAATGGTTGTTTTAAATGAAAATATATACGGCACTTATAACATAAACACATTTTTTTTCAATTTTTGTCTGTCTGTCTGTTTGTTCCGTCTAATCTCCGAAATGGCTGGACCGATTTTCATGGGACTTTTACTGGCAGATAGCTAATGCTATAAGGTCTAACATAGGCTACTTTTTATTTTAGAAAAAGAATTGGGTTCCGTTCAAAAAAAAAACAAAATTGAGGTAGTAACAAAATCCGATTGAAAAAGGGAACTAATATCTTTTTTGTAAAAATTTCATGCGAACAAAGGTCGCGGACAACAGCTAGTCTATAATAATAATAGCTCAACATTCTGTTTCTTAAATTACGTCTTATACAATTTGGATCATAGCCAAATTAAAGAAATGTTCATCTCATGACAACGCGGCCTATTTATTATAATAGCGTGATGATAAACATGTTATTATCATAAAAAACGTGTTTATAACACCATCTATATTGTTGCACATTTTTGCACATTCCTCAGAGCGCAACCAACTAAGCGCAACTAAATTATTCCTCGTAGCGCAACCATGATGAAAAATAGAGAGGGGTATTTATTAATTAAGGAAAAACAAACAGTAACATATTAGACGTTAAAAATAACGCTAACATTGAAAACTATGATAAATATGCTACCCACTACGTTTTCCACAGATTACTTTAAATACTTAGTAACTAGAGAGACATATATGATATTATATATGGGGGTATGCCGTAGCCGTTGGTCCCGGCTGTCATTTGTAGATCTTTGACAGTCGTTAGGTAGTCAGAGGCCCAAAAAGTCTGACAACCAGTCTTACCAAGGGGTATCGTATTACCCAGTACTAACTGGGTTGTGGAGGTCAGATAGGCTGTCGCTCCTTGTAAAATACTGGTATTCAGCTGCATCCGGTTAGACTGGAAGCCGACCCCAATATAGTTGGGAAAAGGCTAGGCAGATGATAATGATGATATGGGGGTATGATGGATTCAGTAATGATATTTCTCTATTTTTCGTCACGGTTGCGCTACGAGGAATAATTTAGTTGCGCTTAGTTGGTTGCGATTAAAAATGGTTGCGCTCTGAGGAATACCCAATTTTTGTCACTTCAAAAAAGTGTGATTGGGGTTCCTGTAGGTGTTGTGATAGTAACAACACTTTAATTAGTTGTTTATTAAAATTTGTGAATTGTTATTACTAGTTTGAAGTGTCTCAAACACAATTGTCTACAATGATTGTGTCGTAAAAATCTTCTGTAGCAACTTGTCACAGTGAATGTGTAGGATGATTCTCAAAAAGATAGCAGAAGTGGAAAAAATAGTGATGCTTTTCTTTTACGATTTTTTAATAAACACAAAAATAGAAAATTTAAACCTGCCACAATTCCGGTGAACTTTAGTTTCTTCTTCTGCTTTAGTCATAATTGAAAGCCAATGACAATGATTCATTCAGAAGGACATCCACTGTTGTACATAGACATACAGCTCCCAAAGTGTCCTCCACTAACAGCCCAGCGTTACTCAGTATTACAATCCATTCCGCACATCGGCTTCCCCCAAGCATCGCCAAAGCGACCATTCCTGAAGCCTAGACAAATGGTATTCGCTTTCAAGGCCTATAGCTTTTTCCCAACATAGTTGGGGTCGGCTTCCCGTCCTACCGAATTCACCTGAATACCAGTATTTTACATGCAGCGACTGCCTATCGAACCTTCACAACCCAGTTAGTACTGGGTAATACGATACCCCTTGGTAAGACTGGTTGTCAGACTTTCGGGCCACTGACTACTTAACGACTCTCATAGACCTACAATTGACAGCCGGGCCATGCCTTTCAAAGCGTTTCATATTATTTGTATAACGACTTCCAAAATTATTTACTTAAGCTTTTCGGAGATTATGGATACTTAATAGAAAGTATTTTTTTGTCGTTTAGCAAATTACCCTGTTAAGCAATAATTGATTTATTCACCCTTCTGCTGGGTATAGGCCTACCTTTTCTTGTGTTAATCTCCACGGTAATGTGCCAGTCTCATCCAGGTTTTTCCCCCATAGACAACTATGTCGTCTGCCCATCTCGCCGCCGGACGACCCACATTTCTTTTCACCGTTCTCGGACGCCATTCGGTGACAGCTTTAGTCCACCTGTCATCACTGCGCCTTGCTCGGTATAATAATTGATTACTTACTCTTTTATTTTCAGGATGAACTAATGGAAAGCTTGGTGTTACTTCAAGAGGCCACCAACATACTAAGAATAGAACCACACATGAAAGATACATTGGAAGCTAAAATAAACGAACTTACCTATCTTTTGGATGCTACTGCAGAAGAACCCTCATTTGAGACATAATAAAACGCTTTATGTTATATTTTAAGAAGTCGTGGCTCAGTTGTACCTAGTTGGCCCTACTTACGAGTCGTTAAGGTCGTGGCTTCGAACCCAAGCTGGACAGCACCACTGTCTCTCAAAACGGTGAGGGAAAACATCGCGAGGAAACGGGCAGATCCTAGAATCGAATATTCGAAGACATGTGACATCTACCAACCCGCACTGGGCACGCATGGTGAATTACAGCCCGCTCTTAAAGAGGAGGCCTATGTCCCAGCAGTGGGGTTACTATAGGCAGAATAAGCATTGTCGTTTGTTTTTAATGTTGTGAAAGCAAGTCTATGAATATTGAAAGTTTAGTAAGTGTCGGCTAAATACAATATTTCTAAGATATTTGAATCTCTTGTCAAATATACAAAAATCACAAAATTGTAGTATAGTTGTATTGGAATATTACATTACGATTACATTTTTTTATGTGTTTAACTGTATACTTAAAATTAAGTAGATATCATAGTATATATACTCTACACTAATATCTATAAAACAGAGAACTCAAAATTATAATGTAAAATACTTCTACAGTTAATGGATTAAAGATTAATAAGCAATATGAATTTATTTACATGCTTACCCAAATACATTGAATGATACCATCAGTAGTAACAAAGCAATTGATAACAAATTACCATCTATACAGTACATCATTCTGTACCCACAGAAATTTTTCATCGGTATTTTTTTCATAAAAGCCATTCCATACATTTTGACCGTGTAGGTATTGCAGGAAATAGATGTTTTTATTATCATTAACACTAGAAACGGAGTATTTACCATGTTTACTGTTTGTTCGGAAACTCAAAACAAACAGTTAACATGGTAAATATCCCGTTTCTAGTGTTAATGATAATGTTAGTAACTATGACAGTTTAAAAACTTAGATGTTTTTATTTTAAATTTGCGAATTAAAAAAAATGATCGGATTGATGTACAGAATACGTGGCAAGTCTTTGTGCTTCGGTGTCCCTTCAATCCTGTATAGTACAGTCGAGGACATAATTGCTTTATTAATTGACTTGAAAAGGGGTTAATAATGAGCCTACTAATAGAGAAGTATGGAAGAAGAAGACAATAATTGCTGCGCCGATCCCAAATTTAATGGTATAAGGGCAGGAGAATGATGAGGAGATGGTTAAATTTTGCTAAGGCTGAAAATATGTAGGTATCTAAGTCCTGTTAGATTGAATCTTTTTGATGTGCAAGAGACATTCAACCTTAGGGCGGCAAAGCAATTAAGAGGTTGAGTATATCTACCGACTATTATAAATGCTCATATAGTCAAAATTGTGGATCTATTATTGTAAGATTAATTTCATAGTCTAAACATGCTGGTTACAACGCTCAAGGTGGAAGCGACAGGGTAGCCCGCGAAATACAATTATTCTTAAGCTTTTTTGCAATTTTCCGATCAGTGTCAGGTTGTATATTAAACAAAATATGATTCACGACCATAACACGTATGCATTTAAAGAATTATAATCATCAATACATCCCTATAACTTTATTTAACGCCATTCTATTCTACGGGACTATTGGACTATTCCATGAAAAAGTATGAATTTCGCAGGTTACCCTGGTGCCTCCACCTTATCTCATCTCTCAAACTTGTTCAGTTTTAACAGGCGTAATTTTAGTAGGCTTAGTAGTAGCTTCATCTGCTTTGATGCTGAACTCCAAAGAATCCTTCTTGATGTGCAGAATATTCTTTATAGTTCTCGAAAGCCTCTTGTTTGGCTTCGGAGAGTTTTCTATCACGAAGACCTTCTCCGTATTCTTGTCCACTATTTGGATTTGCTTTTTGTTGAACTGAAATTATAGTAACGTTGTAAATCGGAATGGTATCCGCAATTCTACATCTGAGCGCGTATTTTGGATATGGCTGTTTTTCGTTTAGAATTTGGTATTAAGAATAGTGTTGATAACGGTAAAATTAGCTGCATAACAAATTACAAATTTTGAATAAGGATTTAAAAGTTCTTCACAAGTTACTGTTGCTATCACGTGTTTACATTATTACTACGGTCAAAATCTTAAATAATAAGTCAACGTTTGCTAACGTGAATGAGGAACTTTCATCTCCAGGCTCCAATCGCCTATCGAGGTCCCATGCTGGACATAAGCCTCTCCCAAACTACGTCTCAAACCCTGCCCTCCGCTTCCACATCCAGTCTGTCTCAGCCACATTTTTAAGGCTATCGTTCCAGCTTGGGTGCGTTCCACACTGTAATTCAGGACTTGTCAGTTCCATCATTAGCCACCGGTTCTTCGACAGACATGACCAGCCCACTGCCACTTCAGCTTGCTTACTATTCTTACTTCTATAAAAGCTATGTTGGTAACACCAGCGACGAGGGACCAAACAGAATTCTCAACATGACAATTACAATACGATACACCATGAAACTTGAACCTGTTTTGTCTGGTTTCGGCTATTACTTACATAACATTATCATTAACACTGAGAACGGTTTTAATGATAATCTTACATAATATCTACATAGCTGAAACTAGACATGTTAAACGTAGTTATCACACAGAAGATTATAATATCGATTGTGAGTAAGCTTCATTCTTCATAATTTGATATTTAACCCATGTTGTACCTGATACGAGCAAGCTGTCTGTTGTTTCAATCAATTGCCTGATAAAATCTTATCTTCGCAGCAAACTTAACAAGATAAAAGGTGTGAATCACCATCATCATGTCTAGTCTGCCTTTTTATGTTGGTAAGATGTCAGTCTAACCAGATGCAGACCATCATAATCTGCCTAGTCTTGTTCCAATTATGTTGGACTCCACCCTAACCGAACGCAGCTGAACACCAGTATTTTACATGAAGCGACGACCTATCTCACCCCTGCACCCCGTTACATCGTTGCCAGTAGTCAGTTGTATCTTATGTCTCATACCGACTTTCTAAGACTTACAAATCACAGCCGGGACCAAAAGCTCGACGAGATTTCAGAGGCGCGGAGGGGTTTCTGAATGTTGATCCATTTACGGACCAACCTCGACAAGCGTACTCCAAATGAATAACATGATAAAAGGGACTAACCATAGTGCACATGCAGCACCAGCTCCCGAACTTAAAGCAGGCGATGCCAGGGGTCCTGTCCATAGCTTTCCTGAATCTGGCATTAGTGAAGCCGTAGATAAGAGGATTGATAGCGCAGTTCAAGTACATGAGGTAGTTGGCAGCAAACCACATTATTTCGTAGCTACCATCAACCTGGAAAAAGAGAATGATTTAATGTTAGAAAAACACCATGAATAATGGCGTAAAAGAACTGACTCGGTGAAGCTCAGTAAGATTTCGGCTTTGTTATTTTGCTGTAGATATGAAAACATAATAACTATTTCAAATCGCAGACATAGGCCGACAAATTAAAATGTAACTGGGCAGGCCTCATTTGCTGCATAGCAGATCAGAATTGAGCGAAAGTAGTCACAGACTGGGTTTTGAGCAATAGGAACCGGCAGCAGTGTATGCAATGCAAAAAAGGAGATGGCGCGAGCGTGACCAGTTTGAATCCTACTTGGATAGGATTGAGCTGAAATTGCAACGAAAAGAGAAAGTGGGGGGGAGGCTTTAGCCCTTCAGAGGGATTTGGGACATAACAGGCTCCCAATAATAACAATATTTCCAAAAGTCCTCATAAGCTTGATCAAATCGAAAATTTAAATCAGACGATTCTTTTAGTGCTGAGCTAGAATTAAAGTATCTTCCACCAGTATTTACTTACCGCATTAATTTGCAAACGCATGCGGTTTCTCCAGTAAATCAGAGCAGTGTATGGCACTCTACAGGCAATACCAGTCAGCAGCACACAGGCAGTAATCCGTAATGCCCGACTTCGGGCCCTGGCAATAGATTGACCGCCTCCACGTGAAGATAGTTCCCGAACACTGCATTCTAGACGCCACATTATCATACCATACTGTGAAAATGAAAAAAAACAAGAGTAGAGGAAACAAATGAAAATATAATGAGAGAATATATAAATGATTAATTATCTATGGATACTATGAGCTTAATTGAAATTAACATAAGGCTCTGAAAAGTGTGTAGGTCACGTGCACCTAAATGTAGCACGTTTAAATGATTTTTTTTTGCTGTTTTGAGTGTTGTTACAAAAATAGTACGTGGGAACCACTATTATGAAATAAATCTTATTACCACTATGCAATCGTTATTCCACGAGAAATCTGCTTTAAAATATTGCTAGGTATACACTTATTGGTGACTAGTGACTGTAGATGCATACTTTAGAAAAGTACCAAGTAATAAACTTACAGTGACAAGCATTAGGCCTAGAGGTACCCAAACTAATAGCATCAATAAGAAGTGCCAGTAAATGCCAAGTACTCGAACATCTTCTACGCAGTAAGACTCCAAGTAGTCGATCCACGGTCGTTCCTGTCAAGTAAAAAAATACCATTATCTCACAAACAATTTAAGGACATAAAGCATAGAATCACACGATCTCTGAAAAAAAGTAAGGCTGCGGTCTACCTTTAGTACCTATACTCTTATTTCACCAGTATTATCTAAATCCCTCGTAATAGGGGACAGCCTATAGTAAATGATCAGGTATTTCGGGCTACTAATGATAAATTGAACTGAATGAAAAATAAAGGAAGCACGATTGGAGACATTTCCTGTTGAAAAAATTAAAATGAGAAAAACCTTGTGGATCGTTAAAATAATAAAAAATGTCTTACCACATACTCCCTCTTCAATGACCATGGCAGAGATAATAAACAAGAAGAAATCCACGTAGCTACGATTAAACAGGGAGCAACTTTCATAGTGACCCGTGCTTCAGCTGTTAAGGCTGCAGCCGCCAGACGATCGTAAGATACTAGCAGGATCGCACAAACACTTGATAGTAGGAAAGACGCTGAAAAGTTACAACAGTATTTAAATTGTTAAGTGAGGTTCATTAGGCATTTCATGTTTATGGCAAACGTAGGAAAATTGTCGATTTGCACATTGTTTTATTTTCTTAGATTAAAACGTTAATGAAACTTCTTTAAAGAAATCATAGAAGTTAGGCACAAAAAGCTAAGAATTTGATGTTTTAAATGGTACACTACTGAGTAGATACTCTATCTAATGTGCTGATTTTGTATGGTTTTCATTTTTAAGCACTAAACAATAAGATTACAAATCAAATAAATTACTTATATCACCATACCTAAATTAACACACATACATCGCAAGAAATACTTGAGGATCTACTCGAGAGATTAGTGCGTTTCGTATTTCTGCAGCAAATTTCAACTGGATTGATTTAAGATTTTTTGTGATTTATGTTAGGCAAATCCATTTTTGACTTTTCGCTAATAGGGCATCACTTTGTCTAGACCCTCAGGTACCACAAGTAAACTAACCTTGCAAAAATCCTTCAAAACGGCATCCGAAGTTCTTCAACACATACGCTTGGAAGAAATCCCTGATCAGCATGAACCAGGGGCACAAGATTAGCGTGAGCAGGTCAGTCAACGCCAAGTTTCCGATCAAACAGTTACTAGCCGACCAGAGCCATCTGTTCTTTATCAAGACGATCAATATTATTGAATTCAGGAAGATCCCTGATAAGCCAATGACCAGCATTGCAGAAGTCTTCAAAGCAATTTCTTGGGCTGGTTTTACGTGCCATAGCGTGTTCGGGAATGGCTCTTGTGACGTGTCAAACTGAAAACAGATAAATATTCATTCACGGTTCAACTTGAATTAATCTAACTGTATTGATTTATTGTTTTATCTTATCTACTTTTTATGCTTTATTTCGTTCAATTTAATAAAAACCACTAGATCCGCATGGCGGAATGTTGTAGGATTCAGTGAATTAAAGACTTTTTTGGGACGTGCTAGTGTAACTACTCAAATCAATATTTGAATAATCATGAGACTCAATATTTAATATGATAAGTAAAAAACTTACATTTTCCCAGTCTATTGTAGTGGCAACAACATCCGCCTCAGTAGTTGTCATTTTGATTGTTTCAATAACTTCATTGGCTTTCACTCGTCATTTAATATTTTAATACGCAAACTGTAACAAATATTTTTCATCTAATAATTTATATAATCACATTAAACCACTTCAAATATTATTTTTTATCTTACTCTCTCTCTCTTCTGCCAAAACTTCTTCTTGTATGTCCTCAGTTTTCTTTCGAATTTCACCAAAATTAACAGCACCACCAAAAACATGTCCGTCAAACTGTAAATATTATTACTGAATATTCATTTTCATAGGGAGTGGAAAGTCCACACTCTAGATAACATTGGTTTAAGGTAGTCCATTACCGTGAAAGCTTTGTTATCTCAAAGATGATTGATAGGAGTGAAATAACGAACTTTGGTGACCAAGGTTGCTTTTACTGATTTGGGATATCATATATCAATTCGGGTTTTATCAGTACCGTAGTGTGAATGAAAATGTATTGAGTTATTTTTTGTTGTGCGTTTCGTCTGTACGATGTTTTGATTCTGTATCTTGTTTACTTTGTAAATATTTTTATTGATATCTTGCTATGCAATGTTTGTCATACTTGTGATATCAGAAGGTTAATTTCAATATTGAAACGTTTTGTGTTTCAATTCAACCGCTCTCTGCCCTGAGTAATAAGGATGAAAAGTGGTCGACCGTCAGTAAGCGCGGTAGTACCTAGCCGTCTAGTTAGCTTTCAGATAGTGACGCAGAAAAGAGAGGCTATCAAACGAGTACACATCTAGACTTCGGTTTTCTACTAAGAAACTTATGAAAAAAAACATCAATTTAATATTTGATGAAACTAACAGACCGTGTACGCTCACGCTGCGCTCCAAAACACAATTACTTTGCTCAAAAAGCCGCTAAACTAAGTGGGACTGGTCTTGCCACGTAGGCTATGCCCGACGAGCTGTGGGCCAAAGTTGGCCCTGACAAAGCCAGAAGGCGTCGGACCTCGTAGATGTCGGATCGATCTGGATAAAACCAACGACCAGTGGCCCACATTAGACCTGTATCGAAACAACTGGAAGTCATGGGAAGAGGCCTTTGCCCACCAGTGGGATGACGCAGGCTAACAGTGTCAGTACACTATAAGCGATATATGAGTCCCGGCACCTCATACCCGTGCCTCATGCACTATGCCAGTAGTAGGTAAAGCTAAACTAACGAGGTCATTAAGAGCGTTTACGAGTTACGGCATTTCATCCAGTTTTCAAGTCCTTTTTTTTTCGAAATGGCTGAACCGATTTTAATTAAACTTTATGCGCAGAAGCAGGATACATAGATCTAAAAAGTTATCAGAGAACATTTTCCAAAAATAGTGTTACAGCTAAATTAGACCGATTTTAGATTTTCCATAGAAACAGAAATTTTCAATTATCTTTTTTTAAAAAGATATTTCGAAAACATCTCTGTCAACTTTTTGGACTTATGTATCCTGCGGTTTCATTAAAATCGGTTCAGTCATTTTGAAAAAAGAAGGACTTGAAAGTTTGTATGAAGTCGCGAACGCTGTTGAAAATTAGTTACCTATTTTCTATGCAAACGTTTTATTCATGGTGAGAAAACAGTTGTTACCGCCATCTGCCATCTTCAACTTGAACTAAAGAATCTCGCTTGTGTTGTGAGTTGCTGCCGTCAACCGTTTATAAGTAGCAGTCCTTTGAAGCTACAAACAGTCCCACTATCTACCGCTAGATGTCGCTTTATCCAATTAAGTCTAAAGAAAATAACTACTTTCAAAATTCCAAATTAGCATGGGTTTATATTTTATCAGTGATTGGTATGTATAGAAGGTAGTTTATGTAGTAGGTAGATTATGAAGAAGGAACAGGAGAAATATGTGTGGGAAGAACACAAAGAATAAAATAGCTTTAGCTACTACTATGGTCTTTTTGCACAACTGCCTGCTCATTCGATATCAAAGAAAAACTATGTCAGGACCACGACCACGTACTAACAAAAAAGCATATTAAGTATAACTATGCTTATTTCGTTGTTATTGTTGGCACATAGGCCTCCTTGTGTGAACAAATGAGGAGACCATAGCCCATAATATACCACTCAGATCAGTGGCAGTCAAAAGTCTACGATATTTTCGGATCTAGCTGCTAGCACATCATCTTCCTGCCTTTGTCCCGCTCTACTTGGGGTCGGTGCATTGCGTTTTCTTCTTCCATTCTCCCATTTTAGACTTCACGGCATCTTTTACTCCTTTATCTTTTATATCATTCCTCACACAATCCATCCATCTTTTCTTTGGCCTTCCTCTCCCTTTCCATCTATCAACATTCATATCTATCACTATTTTAGGCACATGCGTTTCATCGCTTCTCATTACATGTCCAAGACAAATATTTGGACCTAGGACATGCCGGTTTCTAACTAACGGAATGCAGTGGAAACTGAAGAGGTTCGTCACACACACTCACACACATTTGGTTGTAATTCATCCGTTTATTTCGAAATCATCAAATCTTTAGTATATGACGAGCTTAACACGAAACGGTAAGCGTATTATAATGAAGTCCAAAAATTCATTGTTTTATAGTTTCACATGAACAAATGCGATTTTGATGTGTGGCATTGAGATCTGAAGATAGGTGTGAATGTCACTAATGTTAGATTTATCTCGTTAGATGATTGTTTTCGACAAAAATACAAAATGATTGTACCTCTTACGTGTGACTGTGAATTGTGTGTGGGTTGAAATGTGTGTCATAAAGATGGGGTTCAGAAAAAAAAGGCGAAGGCTGCCTTGGTGCAGTTTTATCAAATACAATAGCAGAAGGACAGGAAGCAGTGATAGCCTAGTGGTGTGGACCGTCGGACTGCTAAATCATAGGCAAGTTCGAACCCAAGACATGCATCTCTGATTTTTCGGATTCATGTGCGTATTGCATAATTATCATTTGCTTCGATGAAGAAAAACATCGTGAGGAAACCAGCATGTCTGAGAGATACGCAGATGAATGAACGTGTAAGGCCAAGCCAGAGGCTCATGGGTGGCATAAAAACTGTGACACCCGGTTAGGCACTAACCACACGATAAAAAAAGATCAAATGGAGTAACAACCAACATTTGGTTAGTCCTTTAACTGATATTTTGATCTCTGAGACATGGCAACATGCTGCATCTCACATAGACAGTGGAGGGTAACACGATGTCTACATGAACAATGTGGGTCTGGTCAGTTAGATACTACCATAAAGTTTATTTTTGTACTTCATCTTCTAGTGCTTCTAAAATTGTTGAAGGTTGACCATCAACTCCGAATATTTCTTCTTCTCCTTTGCGAAGGTGCTGTAGTTTCTTGGTTTCAATGCTGTCTCTTTCTACCCTCAAAAAATAAATACTTCGTCACATAAAAAATACCATGTCTAATCGACAAAACATTTAGTAAGATTGTTTAGCACTTCAGAGCACGATAATCAAATACATACCTACTTGTACTCCGGTAATAGTTGTAAAACGGTTTGTCCTCGTCTGCACACAAAATGAGACAATCTTACAGCAATTTTGTATGTGTAATGTATCCTTATATCATTGTTTTGTGATCTAAATGACTGCCAACTAAATTGCGGTTAAAGTAGTGAGAATATTCCATTGTTTTTTTTAGCTTGTTTTTGTTTATAATGGGCGTGTTATAAAGAACTTATAAGCTTACATCTTTTGAGTTACAGGTAGTAATTTTTTTCATGAAAAAACACAACACTGACATTCAAACTGTGTTGGTACAACCGTCAACATAGGCATATTTTAATTTTTTTTTAATAGCCTGTACTGTCCCACTGCTGGGCAAAGGTCTCCCCCAATTCCTCTGTTCCCGTGCCTCCTCTGAACTAGCCCTCGCCGTACGCGTCCCGATCAAATACAAAGTTTTTTTGCATTGACCTGCAATGTCTTTTTGTAGCGTATCCACGATGAATTTAAAATGAATGTCGAAATGCTTATGTGTGTTCTGATCTTATAATTATCTAGAAAATTATATGAACGTCAATATGAATCAAGAACTTTATGATTATTTCCCCCAAAAAAAGGTCATATTCAACAAAACACTCAACAACTTTGCAATCACAGCTACACCTCTGTCTGCACCACAACCTCGTAATGACACAGCGCCTCTATAATCCAGAGACAACGCAGAGCCGTGCAAATTCAACCACAATGTACAGAACCCTCCCTGAACATTAACACACAACTAATGACTTAAATAAAGTCGCCATGATGGAAACATGAAGAAAGAAACGTCAACTGAGCGCAATTATGTGTCTGGAGGTAGGATGTAGGAAGATTTTGGAATGAGAGGGGAAAAAAAAACATATTTTTAATAATAATATCCTTAAAAGACTAAGAAATCAGTCCTTTCGCGAATATGGTTTTCAATTTTGTAATGAACTTACAGAGATTGATAGATATTATATTAATAACTCTCAAAGTAGTTTACTCCACGAAACATAATTATTGTATTAGCATACATAAAGGGTGTAACAAGACCTTTAACGAAGCCGAAAGCCACTTATTCCCCACGTCATAACGATAATTTTGTTGTTCTAGACCATACCTGGAAACCTTCTAAATACGGAGATAATGGGGGTCAAAGTTTCAACATTTTCAACAAGTTTTTTTTTAAATACACACACCTCCACGACTCCCGTACTATTTAATCCATCCATCAGCACAATGTTTATAGTGCGTTACATTGAGTCCTACCGTAAAACGTGATTTTCGTGGGTCCGTACAGCAAAACCTTAGTGCATAAATAATCCTACTTACCTACTCTGAATTCGGATATCTGTTTACAATCTTTGTCGCAGTTCATCGCGACAGACAGACTGCAATCGCACACGACGACTCATTTGTGTAACGGTGTTAATATTATATAGGTAGGTTTATTGTTTTATTTTTGTCCTAAAGAAGGAGGACAAGACAAGATATATCTAAAGCTAAAAAAAACACTATGCATAATACCACTATTTTAGCAAAGAAACATGATTTTGATAGAATCGGTACGATTTAATAGCTGGTGTATGTGGTTTCATTAAAGAAGGTAATAACAACACACTGCGCTTCAGAACATAAATTGCCGACTTAGCTTATAAAGCTGCCAGACTAAAATGGGACTGGGCAGGCCATGTCTGCCGGATGCACAGCTGTGGGCCCGAATATCGTAAGACTGGAGCCCTGAAACAGCAAGACGGGGTTGCGGAAGACCGAAGAGAAGATGGCGGGACATCTTGGATGGCTTCTTCGCAAATTGGCGAGAAGAAGCACACCAGCGTGAGAAGTGGAAGGAATGGGGTGAGGCCTTTGCTCAGGACTGGAACAATACGGGCTAACTAAAAAACTCTAAATAAACTAAACAAACAAGGCATAAAGAAAAAAACGATCACTGATAGATGAAGCTTCCTAAGAACGACCGATCCCAAGATAAATGTTAACAAAACACACACATGATATTAAAAACGATAGTTTGCATAAGAACGCAGCTTATAAGGAAACAACGTAATGAACGTTTACCGGTCATGCCATGTCACGAGTGATCGAGTGACCTTTGTCTGTATAGTGTATGATATCAACTAGGACAGTCTTTATTCTGGTCGGGAATAATAAAGTAAACTTGGCCAATGTAAGAATTAGGAAGGACACGTAGCAACGCGCGGTGATGGCAGGTGGAGTAAAGCTATGAACGAGTGACGTCCAAGGACTGGAAAGAGAAGTGTTGGTTGTTCGACGGTGAGATCGGCAGACGATGTTGTTGTCTTCACGGGTAAAGCTTGATGAGCATAGGAACGTGGAGATTGGTGCAAACAAAGATATAGCCGAGCAGGAAGCCAACTTGTGGATGATGATTAAGATGAAATAATAGAACGAAAGAAAAAATATACTCTCCGTAAATAAGGGGCACCAGAAGTAAAAGGAACAACTGATGGCCAAAAGCAAAATGAGGGGCATAAACAGCTATAAGAATAGGATTAGATAGATTAGCATCGGAAATTGCTACACCGATTCATTTGGATCGTTGATTAATAGTTCCCCTCCAAATCAAAAAGCAGAGTATGCTTGCACTTCTTGGAGATTCAGATTTCATTCCTAGAATCGTCATCCTTCTGTTCTTGCCCCATTCTATTTGGAGTCGGCGCAACATGTTTTCTTCTTCCATTCTCCCCTGTCAGACGTCACGGCATCGTTTACACCTTTCTCTTTTATATCAGTCTTCACACAATCCATTCATATTTTCTTTGACCTTCCTCTCCCACTCCATCCATCAACATTGATGTGCATCACTCTTTTAGTAACATGCGTTTCATCCCTCCTCATTACATCCCCATACCAAGACAAACGACTTCCTTTAAATTTTTCTGTAGCAGGCGCCCCTTTAAACTTCCTCTACCTCTACTCTTCCTTTACTCTTCCTCTTACTTTATCCATTCTTGTCACTCCACACATCTGCTACATGCAATCGTTTTTCATCCATCTTCTTCACAGCCCAGCATTCTGATCAATACAGTACGACAGGTCTAATTACGGACCTGTATATTTTCCCCTTTCATACATCCTGAGTTGATCCGGTGCGTTTCATACCTAGAATGTGCCGATAATATTAATTTTAGGTACAGTAGATGAGTTATTGAAAATAAGAAGCAAAATAAAGCATAAACACATACACAAACAGCAAAAAAACAATTCAGAATACACCCGCATCAGAAAACCACAACTGTCGACAGCAATTTCGTACGAATGAGGTAGGCATACACGTCTCAATCGTTGCAAACCTCTTCTAAAACAAACCTTATTGCCCGAACATAAGGGTTAAGGGTTGGAAGGTAATTTTGCATGTAATGGAAATCGTGAGGACATGTATACGTCTAGCACTTTGCTGTACTTTGCGACATTATGATTGTTGTTTGAGTTCATAATTGTGGCATATGGCGCTATTAGCTTGATTGTAAGCGTTAAGAATGAGAGATTATTTCGGAAATTGTAGTGTTAAATGAAAAGGTAATTGGCTGTGTGGCGTGGCCTTGCAATGTTGTACAATATATTCTACGGTTGTGATCTAAAAATGTTCTTTTACAAATTAATTTATTTGAATGACGCCATTACTTAATGTAACTATTTTATTTTAAATCTGTAAGCTAAGTTCCTGAACCTGTGTCAACCAAGAAGGCGGAATGTGAATTGGTGGATGTTGCATGTCTGTAAATTTTTGCTTAACTATTTTTGATCATGTTCACCTTCATGCTATTGAGAGCAGTGGTAATGAAATAAATTAAACGAAGTAAATAAAAGCACATGCTTGGATCGATTTTAATACAATACTACATAAACTACAACTAGTAAACTGGGCCACCCCACTAATCCACTTCGCCAGTCATGTAAAACTTTATCTATTTTGAGTAATTAACAAAGCACAAAATACTGCAATTCTTCTACAGAAAAATTCCTACTCCAAAAATCAACTCATTCATCACCATACGTATAAAATAGAACCCAATATTAACCTACAGACATGTATAAAATCCCTTTAAATCAATATTCACAGAATCGCAGACAATCTTCAAAATCTCCAGACTGAATGAAATCTAATAAAGTCACTGGTGGCTGATAAAAATTCACTGAGACATGCGGTATGAGAAATTAAACGTAATTTTATGAAATGATGTGGAAGGGGACCGACTTTTAAGCAGTGCGGATGTGTGGTTTCGTCTGTCTGGGGTATTACGGACTTATTGGAAAGTATTTTTCACTGGATCTCTTTATCTTACTGATTGTTGATGGTTTGGATTACGAGCGGTAATCATACATGAAATGAATCCTCTTTATTATTTTCCTCGCTTTTGCCTTTTAAGTAATTCTGGGTTTACTTGGTATTTGGCTTGTATCACAAGTCAAATGTCGAAGTATTCTGGGTATTTGGCTTGTATCACAAGTCAAATGTCGAAGTATTCTGGGTATTTGGCTTGTATCACAAGTCAAATATCTTATAAAAGATTTGTTAAGGTTGTTCTTAAGCGGATAAAATTGACAAACAGGCGACGAAGTGCAATTGTAAAAGGTGGATTTAATAGTCACGTAGTTACTTGATTGATTGTTCTTTAAATATTTTGTTATCTGTGTGTATAGATACGTATCTACTGTAAAATACTAATATATGAGCTGGTACCCTACTTTATTTAAACAAAAGATCTTCCAGTGACTTTAGCTAAGTATATGAATTAGATTATGGTCCACACTTTTACAAAACAAAAACTGAACTTCACTGACATTCCTATGAAAAACAATAACTTATTATTTTCTTAAATTATTTTTATTTCTAAATCCTTTGAGAATCCGAATGCAGCCTACATAACTTAAGGTTGATTGTAAAGTATAAAAGCTTACAATACCAATACCTTAAGAATTGAAAATTAAACCTAATGATATGAAATGACGTGAAAGGGGGAGTCGGTAAGCAGTGTGAATATGTGGTTTTTGTCTGTCTGGGGTATTAGGGAGTTATACAAAAACTTAAATTCGTAAAGGGTGGGTTCTATAAATTATTTTACATCGACGGTGAATATTGACTTTGCGGCGAAAGGGCTAAGAATAAGTAAGCTGAAGTGGGAATGGGCCGGCCATATTAGCCGTAGAACCGATGACCGTTGGGGTAGACGTGTTCTTGAGTGGAGACTGCGAATCGGCAAACGTAAGGTGGGACGCCCTCAGGCGAGCGTGGAGCGACGATCTTCGCAGGGTGACTGGTAGCAACTGTATGAGTTGCTGAAAATCGAGTTGAACGGCGTGCTATTGAGGAGGCCTATGTCCAGCAGTGGACTGCTATAGGCTGATGATGATGATAACGGAAGGGCTTAATAATATCGAACTTGGCTACTAATTAGGCCAAAATTAAAGACCTCTAAAGTAAAATTATGTCTTTAGGTAATCACAAAAAAAAAACACTGAAAATACGAAAACTTTTCATACACGATAATAAATAACAAGCCATGTAAGAAAACATGAGAAGCGAGAATATGACTGAAAAAAACAAAAATATCTTTGAAAAATTACAACAGAAACTGACACAAACCATACCCAGCTAAACTACTAATTCAAATTCATTGCCTAATAAGGACGAAGATAGGATAATTATTTTCTCAGTGTACGGAACAGCTATTCCACTCTGACCTTTAGTGTAAGTCTGTTCGGTTGAACTGAAGTAGAACCATAGAATCATCCAGAAGGTTGACTGCATACAAAAAGCGAAAACGCACGCACACATCGACTTTGTACTGGCTGTGATCCGTCTCTCGGTTCCAAACTGGATGGTACGGAGTGCTTTTGGATCACATACAGCATTACATACTAAAGAAATCAATCTGGATCGCATTCTGTGTGCAAAAGCTCTGTGATATTACGATATACTTAAATCCAAACAATAGTGGCGACCACCAGGAAATCGCTCATGCCATGAAGCTCGGAAAAACGATTCAAATGTATTGGATTTCGCAACGAAATTAATAAAAAACCAGCCAAGTGCGAGTCGGACTCGCGCCTGAAGGGTTCCGTATCATCGTATTAGGGAAGCTCCCTTTAATTTTTAATTTATTTTTAATATTTGTTGTTAAAATGCCAACAGAAATACACATTCTGTGAAAATTTCAACTGCTTACCTATTACGGATCATGAGATACAGCCCGCTAATAGACAGACGTATGGACTGACGGACAGCAGAGGCTTAGTATTATGGTGCCGTTGGTTACCCCTCAGTTACGGAACCCTAAGAAGAACGAACGCCGAGGTGTAAAAACAAATAATAAAAAAAAAAATATAGTTTATTTATGGAAACTAGGCCCAATTGTTAGTAACATTGTTCTTAAAAACTATTGTTAGTAAACAAAGACAAGCAAAATACAAAAACAAAATTATTAGGTGTGGGGTCTTCTGACCAGTACCTCCACAGCGTGCGACAACCAAGATGCGAATAATAAATATATATCAAGCACGAGACAGAACAGAGCTGGCCAATAGGCATAAAGGAACGGTAAAACTAAGATAAGACCACTGCGCCTTTCGCTCATTTTACCGAACTGACCTTCTGTCATATTCTATGGGGGACCTGAAGCAGAGATCTAAGACGGTATAATGTGTGCACCGCTTATCGGAAGGCGACATGCAGTCTGCTAGCCGGAGGGTTGGTAGAAAAATTGATCATTAATTGAATTATTTGTTTTTTCTTCATCGGCGGAGATCGGAGAAGAATATGAATAATATTAGAGACTTGTAACGTTCATTGAATAAAATGATCTGAGTGAATCAAGTGATGATGCTGATTTAAGTAGTAACTGTTTTTTGAGCTGCATGCTATTCATACCATGCTATGTTGGTATAAAAGTACCCAGAGATGCTATTCCAAAATAACACAACATCACGCCTGTAATCCCAGAAGGCCTAGGCAGACGTGTCCCTAATAGTATATCCACATTTCGCCAGTTATGTTTAAGTGCCATGTAATAGGGGGCGAGCCTATTGCCATCAACCAGGAACAAATCCAGAATCCGTGGCTGCTACTGAGAAATTCCTGAAATACTGGCGGTTTTACTGTCAATATTTGCTGCCTTTCCAAAACATATCATCATCTGCATAGCCTTTTCCCAACTATGTTGGGTTAGGCTTCCAGTCTAACCGAATGCAGCTGAATATCAGTATTTTACATGAAACGACTGCCTATCTGACCTCTACAACCCAGTTAGTACTGGGTAATACGATACCTTTTGGTGAGACTGGTTGGCAGACTTTCGGGCTACTGACTGCCAAAGATCTACAATTGACAGCCGGGATCAACGTCTTGACGTGCCTTCTGAGGCTCGGAGGAAACTGGGAACTGGGTGGTCCCGCATCCACGGAACAACCAAGCGCGGCTTAACCTGTAGATGGACCCAACAAAAAAAAATCAAGTCCGCTTAATCTGCCGACCCTACAAAAAGCAAATATTCGTTCACATTATCGGTGCATCGGGTACATTTGAAATATTCATATGTAGCAAGAAAGCATTAATGTTCAATGAAGGTTTTATCATACGAGCTTCACTGGCTCTCGTTCTCTGCCAATTTGCAAATTCTGATAACATTCATTTACTATATTTATAGAGCAATTTGGTTTTAATGGCTGTTTTATTGTATGTTTTGTTTCAACTGCCTTTATAAGTTGTACAATGATTATGATATAAGGAAGAATATATAATAATAAGGAATAATATACAGGGTGTAAACAGACCCTTCACATAGCCATCAACCAAGCATTCTGTACATCAAACTAATTAACTTTACGCAAAAATTATTGCTGGGAATCGACTTTTTTTTTTGGGGTAAAAAATCACGTTTTACGGTAGGACTCGATGGAACGCACTCATAGCATTGTGCTGATGGATGGATTGAATAGTACGGGGATCGTGGAGGTGTGTAATGTAAAAATCTTACATTAAAAACATGTATTTAAAAAAAAACTTGTTAAAAAGTTGGAACTTTGACCCCCAATATCTCCGTAACTAGAAGGTTCCCAGGTATAGTCTAGAACAAAAAAAATATCTCAAGGACGGGGAGAACAAGTGCTTTTCGGTTATGTTAAGGGTCTATTTACACCATTTATAAGGAATGATATAAGTCTTTGTTGAACTTTCCAACTTTTATGGAT
Organism: Noctua fimbriata; assembly: GCA_905163415.1. Lineage (NCBI taxonomy): Eukaryota > Metazoa > Arthropoda > Insecta > Lepidoptera > Noctuidae > Noctua > Noctua fimbriata. The sequence goes on from LR990940.1 coordinate 4,120,177, forward strand.
TTTTACTACGTTTTTTTCCTTTTAGCATTTTCGTCTTCGATATCCCTGATAGGAGTCTATCACTATGTCTGCGCCGTTACTGTAAGGTCTGGTAGTCTACCGTCTTCAGTGTTTTCCTTGCTAAAGGGCTACATCATAACATTGATTTTTTTTTTGTCAAAAAAGCTATCAGGGAAAATTTTCAAAATGTCTTTTTATAAAAAGATAATTGGAAATTTCTGTTCCTATGGAAAATCTAAAATCGGTCTAATTTAGCTCTAGTGTTAGAGCTAAATTAGACCGATTTTAGAAATTTTTCAAAAATGTTCTGTGCTAACTATTTAGACCTATGTATTCTGCTTATGCTTATGAAGTTTCATTAAAATCGGTTCGGTCATTTCGAAAAAAAGAACTTGAAAGTTTGTATGCAATGCCGCATGTCGTATACGCTCTCATCATCTTGTGTTAATATGAAAGATGAAGCGCTTTAACATTTACAAATATGTATTTTATTTAAAATTCACTTAAAATATTAATAAAAAAACATTAAAAAATAGAGTCGACGAACCGCTAGGCGATATCCCAAAAGAGGCACTCGGACGCCATGGCCCTATTGTTTCCACTCCAAACGGTTCAAACACATAACTACCAATTAAGTTATAGTATTTACGCCGTTTGAGGTTTTCAGCACCTGTACCAGCCACCCCAGCACAGCCCACCGTACTAGAAAGTTGGGATGGCGCAAGGGTGTCGACACAAGTTGCATCACCAAAGGCCTACCCAACATCCATGGCATTATGGTCATACCATCGAAGTTAAAAGACTAATAATAATTGTAGGCTCTAAAATGTAAAACATCTATAAATGAACAGCTGCTACTGAGCATCTTTGATTTTAACTAATTTTTACGGCTTACTTTAAGACACTTAACACGAGAAATTCTTAAAACTTTTACTTCTGTACACCGACACCTTTAATAAGTTATCAGAAATCAATCGTAACCATCCAAATTGTAAACAAAAAAGCTTTCACTAAATCAATGTACGCACACTTAATTCTGATACATCTCAGAGTAAAATCTCTTTACACCACATTATTAAACAATTGGAAATGATTTCAGCATCTTCTTAAGTAACACATTGTATGCTTCCCTTACGAAAGTACGCCTTAATAAATAAATTAACGGAATGAGCTTAGTCATTGGTTCGTATTCATTAATTAAGATCACACGCGAGGCTTATACCAATCTTGAGAACAATTGGCTTCGTACTTGGTGTAGGGGGACTATGGCAATGCCTCGCAGTGGATAATATATTTATTTGGTACACCAACAGCAGTAGGTACATATAACGATAAAAATAACATAAAACTGCTGGCATGTATGCCCATTATACGTATACGCAGCATTCACCATAGGACAACAACATAATGTTCTCAAATATTAATAATAAAGTAATATTGAAATTACAATTTGAATCATCATCATCATCATCATCATTTCAGCCGAAAGACGTCCACTGCTGGACATAGGCCTCCCCCAAGAAGGGGGGGTTTTGCCATAATCGCCACGCTTGGCAGGCGGGTTGGCGATCGCAGTATGGTGTTATAAAACACAGAGAACGCTGCTGCCCATTCTCTGGTTTGCCAATTTGAATACAATATTAAATTTACTTAAAACTAAATGAGATGATATAAATTATGATGATATATGTGTTATGAGTCTGATATCTAATTATTATTTACATTTATGTTAACTAGTGATTAGGTAAGTAGTTAAATACGTAATTTAATATCAGATATTCATTCCTTTAATGTTTGCTCGAAGTTTTTCAACATGTCGCTGAGTTATTTTGAGATTTTTATTGTTGTTTTGCCAATTTCATGTTTTGCATGTAACAAAAAAATACAGCCGAATTGAGAACCTCCTCCTTTTCAGAAGTCCGTTAAAAATAGCTTCAATTTGGAAATGTCTTCTACAAAATTATATTTAAAGGCCATTTGATCTGCATGGATCAATCGATAAAATCATTCATGAAATCCATCTTTTGTAGCATCGTTACTTTGCAAAATGAAAATTACACACACGTTAACAAAAAACAAATATCCCAAAATTGCCAAAATCAATATGGTTACCCGACAGCCAAAACAACAAGACGTGAGTATTACTCTTACTCAAACTTTTGTATAGAATTTGCGGAAAGAAAGGAGACGGGCCCAAGTGGGAGGGGGGGAGACTGAGGACTAGAGGGGGGAGGATGCTAATGATAACACACTCACACACAATTTCTTTTGTTTCACCAAGCCACAGTTGCAAGAAATTGGAGTGTCCTTTATCTTATGTTTTGAGTACTCAAGACAGGTTTGAATTATCTTAGAATGGTATTGAGAGAAATGGAGCTCGTGGCTAAAAAATAAAGCCGCTCGGCTCGATATTTAGGTTAAGCCGTGCTTGCCTAGGTTGGTCTGTGGATGGATGACCACCCATTACTTACCGAGTTTCCTCCGTGCCTCTGAAAGTCAGTTGTTAGGTAGTCAGTGGCCCAAAAAGTCTGACAACCAGACTTACCGAGAGGTATCGTATTACCCAGTACTAACTAGGTTGTGGAGTTCTGATAGGTAGTCACTCCATGTAAAATACTGGTATTCAGCTGCATCCGGTTAGACTGGCAGCTGAGGCACGAAGGAAACTCGGTATGTAATTGGTGGTCACCCATCTACGGACCAACCTAAGAAAGTGCTACTTAGCCTAAAGATCGACCCCGAGCGGCTGTTATTATTTTGCCTCGAGCTCCTTTTATTGTTTTATAAAAATGTGTAACTTATACCTAATTAGCACAACGAATCAATTGTTTTTTAATTGAGGAAGAGCGAGGTTTATCCCATCACAAGTATCTTCGGATTACTTTCTGGGAAGCCCCGGCAACTTATTTGTATTGATTTAAGATAATAAACACATTTTTTTTCATTACAACTACACTAGATACCTATTCCTAAAAAATACAATACTTACCATCACACCTTACCCAAAAAACTGTCTGAAAAAAAAAGCTCGGTAAACAAAACCCAGTCCCCCGTCGCAGTCAGCACAATGCGTTAATAATGGTTTTCGCGAATTTTGCAATACATTCATTAGGGCCTTTTGTTCATATATTTGGGGGTAGACAAAAATTATAACATACACTGTATTGTGCGCCCGGCGACGCGGAATAAGTGGCGAATTGGGGTAGGGTTGGCGATCGTACGGTTATGAAAATTCTTGTGAAAATTTTGCTAGAGATTTTCTGAATAAACTAGTAATACGAGAAATGACGATATGCGAACTTAGTAGGTCTCTGTCGTTATATACTAATTAGTAGTTAAAAAAATTCATTGAAGTAAAAACAAGTGGATAAGTGGTTTGGCTACGCACCAGAAAAATGTTGGTATTGCTGATATTTTTATTTTATCATGTCTTTTTTCTTTGTAAAGAGTGGCGAGCCTATGGACCTACAATACAACAAGCCCCTAGGACAATCAGAATGTTCAGAAACCCTAACATCATGAAGAATAGGTTATAAGGGCAAACCAAGCTTTTTAGGCTTGTATGTAAGTAAGGTCACTAGTTGTAAAATAATATATTTTATAATACTTGTGATTACGGTGCCACTGTGGGGAAAATGCCTCTTCTTGTAGAGAAAAGTACAAAAATAATAAATATAGTAGTACCTTTTTATTTTCTTTTCACATTCTGAAAAACACAGATTTTTCCATAATACCAACTCATATTTTCTAACTCGACAACCCTAGCATACGTCGCCCGAGATTTAAATGCGCCGAGGCGTCTCACGTTAATGCTAAGAAAACACCAGCCTATAGGGTGCTCTCAATTCATTCACAAACAGATAAACAAAATTGTTTCTGTGCCGCCAACTCTAGACAGTCATATGTTTCAGAAAATTTGGTGAGAACAAAAATAAATGAAGATCGAGTTGTTTGTGATTTTCTTGTGTTGTGTTGAGGTTAATTCAGTAAGGAGGCTTGTGATCGATGGTACAACACATTGTTCAAAAGAAAATGTATCCTCTTTAGGTGATCAAAACTATTCATTAGTTCCCATCATCATTCCTTACTTTCGTTATTTATAGAACTCATGTAAACGTATATATTACTTGATGGAGCTCTTTATGCAGAAACTCGGTTCCTATTAATACCTCCATTTTTTTTTTGGCCGTCAAATAGCATTGCTGTGTACCGATTTTAACGGTGTTATAGGTGTCTTTTATTACTTCAGCGTCTACATAACATCACGCCTTGTAATCCCCGAAGGGTTAGGCAGAGGTGTACCTAATGATTACACATTTCGCCAGTTATGTTTAAGTCCCATGTAATAGGGGGTGAGCCTAATGCCATCAACGGGGCAAAGAACCAAACTCTGAGGCTGCTACTTAATAATGAAATTCCTGATGGAAAAACCCAATAACACCTTGCCCGACCTGGGAATTGAACCCAGGACCAGGACCTCATGCTCAGCCGTCGCGCTTGCAAACACTAGACCAATGAGGCAGTCACTTCAGTGTCTGTAGCAGAAGTTATAATACATGAGAAATGACTGCCATTTTTGTCATTTTGAATGCAGAGGATTTGCAATGCTTCTGGTATGGCAGATTTACTAAGATAGAGATTATCACCTACTTACATTTTATTTGTGTTTTTTTGGAAGTCGCTTATATATATTTTTTAATAATAATATATTTATTTGCTTAAAACACGGTATAAAAAGGTCTTACATAAAAATGAGATCATACATGTTTAGCTTAAAAATGAAGCATGCAAAATTGTTTAGCACAAGCAAGTGCAATATGCAAGTGTTGCATGTTGCTAATATTAGTGTTCTAGGAAATCCTTAATACTATAGAAATTATTTTCATTCAACCAATTGTACAATTTAAATTTAAATAGTCTACAATTTAATTCTTTCAGTGTCTTTGGTAACTTATTAAATACACGTAATTGAGATATCCTACACAAATCTTGTCATTATAATTTTACTTTGTAACGACAAGTTATTATTATATCATGTCAACATAGACAAAGAAGAAAAATTACGTATTATAGAATATAATAATAACTCGTCCACCGCGCGAGTATTCACTATAAAATGAAAAAAGAATCACGAAAATCGGACCAGTAATCACAGAGAAATCTGTGTACAAACATGAAAAAAAAAGATGTTTGTGGAATACATAACCACCTCCCTTTTTAGAAGTCGGTTAAAAGACCAGGAATGATCGATTCTAGCAAGAATTTATGTTAGTGTGTCAAAATCGAACATTGAATGTGGTTGTAGGGAAAACCAATACCTACGAGTGAGTAGTTGATGAGCAATTGTATTGACATAGCGTGATAAAGCAAACAAGATACTCGTTAAAATTATGTAGGTCCTTAACTAATCAGCCATTAATTAATTCATACTATATGGCTACCACAATGATGGAGAAAACCACACTAATACTATACTTACGGCATAAGTACTTTGTGGTCAGTTATTTAATTAATTAAAAAGCAAAAAAAAGTGGACTTGAGTAGTACACGTCAGTAGTTAACTAAAACTATGGGCTTTTAACTTGAGTCTTAGTAGGTAAAACCTAGCTATATATATATGAACGAGATTTTGAAGTGCCAATTAAACATTGAAAACGATAATAATCATACATATTCACAGAAAGAAAATGTTGGGATGCAGAAAAATCATCATCTGCCTAGCCTTTTCCAAACTATGTTGGGGTCGGCTTCCATTCCAAGCGGATGCAGCTGAATACCAGTATTATTACAAGGAGCGACTACCTATCTGACCTCCACAACCCAGTTAGTACTGGGTAATACGAAACCCCTTGGTAAGACTGGCTGTCAGACTTTCGGGCCACTGACTACCTGTAACAACTGTCAAAGATCTACAAATGACAGCTGGGACCAACGCTTAATCTGTTGTCCGAGGTACGAAGGAAACTCTTTATGAAATGGGTGGTCATCCATCCACGGACCGACCTAGGTAAGCGCGGCTGAACCTAAAGATCGACCGGAGCGGCTGTTATTATTAAATTATGTAGAATAATAAAATATAAAAAGGTAATTTGCCATTTTACCCTTTTTTGTAGCGTTTCTCCGAAATACGGAGCACTTGCTTCCGCTACTCGCCGGTAGATGGCGCTAAGAGGCGTGTTCTGAAGTTTTTGCACCATGCGCCAGACGTAGTCGAGTGATAAACGCAGTCGGTGGATATTATCCATCAGTCTAACCATTCATTTCATATCACATCGATAAATAATTATGTATGTATGTATCAAAATTAATTTTATAAAAAATATGTTTCGAGAACCATCAGTTTTATTATATTTTGTAGGCCAGTCAAGCAAAGAGGTACCTAACAGGGATTACGTATCTAAAATACTTAGTTACATTTAAGTAACATCACTCGTAGAGGCATCTAATAACATTTTAATTGTTAGTTATGTTAATAAATTGTCCAAGTTGCTGAACTCCTGTGATCTGTGTATGACATTGACCTCCTCTATCGCAACAAACAAATAGTCCGGTAAGTAGGTAACACATAACATAACATCACGCCTGTAATCCCCGAAGGGTTAGGCAGAGGTGTACCAAATCGAACACCCACATTTCGCCAGAAAGTCCTACGTAATATGGTTCGAGCCCATTACCACCAAACAGCCACAGATACAAACTCCGTGACTGTTACTGAAATTCCTGATGGAAAACCCCAATAACGCTTTGCCCGGCCCGGGAATCGACCCCAGGGCCTCTTGTACAGCAGTCGCGCTTGCGACCACTAGAGCGACGAGGCAAACAAGGGTAATATTAATAATAGGTAATTTAGGGAAATATTGTTAATCACTTTAATACGAAACGGTTCAAACACTAACAACCAAAAATCGAACCGACCATAAACAACAATTAAAACCAAAACAAAAAAAAAAAAGAACACAATCAAAGATGTCCAATTAACAAATCTATACAGCCAGTCAGTACAGATGACAACACTGATTAAAGAACAATAGTCTTATAATATTGTGTTGACGTCTTATTAAACTTTGATATGTATGATCAGGTGATTAGAAGACCACAACATGCCGCAGGTTTGATGAAAAGATAAGCAGATAGAACTCTTTGTGAAGAAGCTCGTCCGGAGAAGTACTACATAGCTATTTTTGCTACCAAGCAGTTCTGAAGTCCTAGTACGAGCGCGTGGTGTAGACATAACGTAAATCCGTCGATTTTAAAATTAAAAATACTCGTTTCACATTTTTTGTTCCTAGTCTGCTCTGTACCACTCCTGGACGAAGGCCTCCCTCCACTTCTTCCACTTCTCGCGAACCCGTGTGTCCTCCTTCCAGTTCGGACGGAACTTGTCCAGTTCGTCCCGCCATCACCTTCGTGGCCTGCTGCAACCCCGCCTCACTGTGTCAGGGCACCAGTTTCCTGCTATTTCGGCCCACACTTTGTCCGGCATGCGGCAGACATGACCTGCCCAGTCCCATTTAAGTTGGGCAGCCTTTTGAGCCACGTCAGCTATATTTGTTTTGGAGCGCAGATATTTTAATAAATTTAAGATTCTTTTCATAAATCTAGAGAGTTGAGAAAAATTCGAATCGATTTTTCGAATTCGATCGTTTTCGTTTGAATTCGATTGTATGTAAAGATCCGTATGAAACAGGAAAAAAGTTAGAAATATTAAATGCCGTTAGCATAAGCATAAGCATAATCAGCCTATAATGTTCCCACTGCTGGGACACAGGCCTCCTCTCTATGAGAGGGAATGGGCTATAATCCACCACGCGGGCCCAGTGCGGGTTGGTAGATGTCACATGTCTTCGAATTTTTAGTTCTAGGACATGCCGGTTTCCTCACGATGTTTTCCTTCACCGTTTTTAGAGCAGTGGTGATGAAATAAATTACACAAAGTAATGCGCCTGCCTGGGTTCGAACCCACGACTTACTGCTCGTAAGTCGGGACCGCCACCACTGGGCCACCGCTGCTCTCAAAATGCCGTTAGGGATATTTAAATTCAAAGTCCTTTACGACATTTTGGATCACCACTGTCTAATGCAACCATGGGCAACAGTGACCACCTACGACCTTAGTAATTGTTTGTCAAGTATACAAACAAGCAGAGAAATCATGATCTACATTGATTTTTTAAGACTCAAGAGAATATTTAGGACGACAATCACGCAAGATAGGTTGCAAATACGAGGTAGAATACAAATAATAAAAAAAAACTGAGTTATAAACCATTTTGTCCATGGTTTTACTAAGAACCTACCTAGCTACCTACCGAACAAGAAACTCTAGATTTCATAGAAGCACACATAGCATTTAAAAAAAGAAGCGAATCAAATTCAATCGTTTGACACAACACTCAAGTTAAGTCATTCATCCCAGTACTTAAAAAAAAAGTTACACGCGTATAGTAGACACGTCTTAAGCAAAAAGTATCGATTCTCGAACGAGTTCTCGATTTAAAATCGGATAATAGACAGGATGTGGTCGTCCCGTCCGAACGCACATGCATTTCCAAAAACAAATGAATCATAGAAACAATCCTACATTCTTATTTAAAAGGTATACGGTTCATTTTAAAATGGAAAATCGTTTTGTAACGGTAAATATAATGTTGTAAGGTCGCGTGCGTGCAAATCGATTATCGAAAGGATTAACGATTACTGTGATTGGAGATCGCGGGGTCAGTCTGAAGATACACCTGCTTTTATGAAGGAAGGGTAATGAAATGAGGTAGTGGCAATTAATGGCTTTATCAAGAAATTACTTACTAATAATGGAGTTGGATTTTAGCAATTTAGATTTATTCTAAATAAGCTTTTAAAGACCTGCTGAAGCTTTTGAAAGCTGTTACTTGAATAAGTTTTAATGCTTGAATAGCATTGATATTATAAATAAAAAGAGGAAGATATCGGACTAGCGCGCGCAAATTGTTGCAGACAAATTCAGACAATTGTCGTGATTTAAGTACTTCAAGCGCATAGCTATCTCTTTCTGAATCATACGTTCCGTATTATCTATCGCAGTCGTAAAAACGCTACGATATTTGAACGCCGCTCAGTGTAGCGTATCTTTCTTTATAATATCATTGTTGAATGCATGTAAGCTCCTTTTCTAGTAAACATGAGCTTGTATTCTTCTAATGTTCACATAATATTGGTATGCACGACCGATTTTGTTATCAAAATAACCTTTCTAGACTAAAACATGCAAATTCAGTTCTAGCGGAGCATTGTTCTCATAAAAACGTACGTAAATCTTCGATAGTGTTTATTACGTTCCAATATAAGTAAATAGCATGTTGTACAGTCTTATCGTCGGACCGATCGCGAGTTCTTGCTCTCGTTCAAGCACTAACATTACCCAAACTGAATCGTTCCCACGGCGTCTGCACATCACTCTTCTTCAACTATCGTTCGAATTTATCGCAAAGAATAAACAGCTTTATGTCAGGTAAACAAAGTGTAATTTTGTTTACCAAAGATTCTTATTAAAGATACGTTAAGCATAACAGTGTTCGAATTTTAAGATCCGTTGTTTTAGAATTTGCTGTGTGAAAGTAGACTTTGGTCGGAATAGTTTTAAGTTGATTTTTGGGTGTTGCGGAAGAGGCAGCTGAGTCGGTTTCAGCATAGCGAATGTATGTAATACAGTATTCAAATATTTCGTGAATCATGCGCATCCGTGTGTATAATTACGTTTTTAAGATCAGTTCTTTTCCAGGGGCTCGAAATATTGAAACTTTACTTGCCTATTGATTTTTTTGTAAGTTCTACAAAACTATTTAAAAAAAAAATTGGTTCAAAAATTTACATAGCCTTCTTTACTAAATGTCAGGTGTGTGTGCATATTTAAATGACTAACACCTACCATAAAGTTGTGTCTTGGTACTTTTCCGAAATAGAAGACCCCTCCTGTAGATTTTAGTTTACAAGATTTCAGTGATTGGAATATCCCAAATCTGCCTGGCTAATCATTTTTTCGGGAAGCCTACATTTATTATGCTATTCTGTTTTATGATTTAACCAAAACTCGCCAAAACCACAGTACCTAGGCGATAAGAACTCGAGTTACTACTTTAGTCTGACTATAATGCAAAAAAATAAAAGGTCCGATTTTGAATCGATACCGCATTTCTGTCCAACCTGTTTTGATTGCGGTTATTCTTTTTTTTTGCGGAATTCAACTGTTTTCAGACTTAGGTAACCAAAACTCGCCCGAACCACTATTCTATGGGCTACAACGGCTCGAGTCAATACATAATTCTATACTAATAGTACTTCGTACTAGTTTCTTTGATACCTAGTTTGTTACCTTACCACGAATAAACAGCAGATCGGATCGTAATGAAATTTGGCAAGGAGATAGATTATATCCTGGGGAAGGACATAGGCTATCTTTTTTTCTCATACGTAAGTACACATCAAAATTTCCACGCGGACGAAGTCGTGGGTAACAGCTAGTTCTTTATAAGTATCTACGTACAAACTTAAGTAAAAAAAATTAAGGTTCACAATAAATGCAATGCGATTTATTTGAATTCGACCCTCCATTTCTGTACAGACTGAACCAATCGCGATCATTCTTTTTTTTCCGAATAAATGCAAAGTTTACAACCTCTGGTCGGTAACGGGTCTTGCGTAGCTTGGTAGCGGGTTCGAATCCGGCGTCACGCCGCAACTGATCTGTGACCTCTTAATGAGACATCTGCCTTATTGCTGTGAAACAGACGGGATTTTTGAATTAGTTGAAATTATGTGTTTATAGTTTTTTTAGGCTGACAATTGAATTGAGATTTTTGATTGGATGATCATTCAATATTCAACATTGCACCAGAGATTGCATGGTAAATATCCCGTTTCCTGTAGTAATAATGTTAGTGACCATGATAGTTTAAAATCTTATATTGCACCAGAGTTTAAAAAAAAATGAGATTCTTCTTTATAATGTTGTATATTGCTTTGCAAGGATTCTATGTGTGTGTTCAATTGTGATGTGATGGCAATAGGCTACTTACGCCCAGTTTAGCGACAGCCGCACACCGCTCCCCGCACACCGCTTGCTGCACACCGCTCGCCGCACACCGCTCGCTGTACACCGCTCGCCGCACACCGCTCACCGCAACCCGCTCACGCGTCTCTTCACCTTTCCGTTGTGCGTTGAATAAATATGTCTCAAATGTCCTCTCCTATCTGCTCAAGCGTTTCCGCAAAAGCTAAGCGGAGTCGAGAAGTGTAAATAACGAAATTCTATTGGTGGTTTACAACACATCTCTCTTCGGTGTGGAGTCGGGGCCTTAATCATTCTTCCAGCTGCCAGTGAAAATTTCCACAGAAAGGACCATATCCCAACTCCGGGATTGAACCCAAAAAAAACCCATGACGGCACGGTTGGCGCAGTGGCTGAGCAATAGACTGCTGCGCTTCGGGACGCGGGATCGATTCCCGAACAGAACAAATATTTGTATGGCCTACAGGTAGTTGTTCCGGGTCTGGCTATTTGTGTATGTGAGCTTAAATGTTTGTAAATGCACCCACGATACAAGAAAATCCTAGAGTGGGGCAATGTTTTTAAAAAAACAAAAATAAAATATTACTCCACGTTTAGCTGCTACGACTTGGCTACCAACTAGATCAACTGTCCAGTAAACGAGGTGTGACCATAATCACCTTGATACGTTAATAAAATAATTCCAAATACAAATAATCAATTCTAAATTCAAACCTATCGAGGGGTCAGCCATGATTGGTATTTGAGAGCGCGTACCAGTAAGCGTGCCGTTCTCTCATACATATTTAGTGCGTGTGTGTTTGTGTGCGTGTGTGTGTGTGTTAATTATTGTCATTGAGTGGGCGTGGTCAAAGGTACGGTATGGGATACTGGCCCTTTATGATAGCTGAGATTGTGAAGTCGTGATGTGTTGCGGTTAGTGCAAAAATGAGAAGGAATGGTAAAATTAAATGTCTCTTTGAATTCACATCATCTTTAGACATGAGACAACAAGCTGACTGGCACTTCATGTTTCTACGGCATCATCATCTGGCTAGCCTTTTTGTACAACCGGATTCAGCTGAATAGTAGTACTTGACATGGAGCAAATATTATCCGCGTAACGAGAGAATCTGAAGAGGCAGTAGCCCAATAACTAAAATGTCAGACATAAGTGGCCATGATTTGGAAACCTTACCATCTACTTCTTCTTAGCGTGTCGATAACCTGATAGACAGTTCAGCCCCGAATTTGGCTACGAATTTGGCACCCTCGGCGTACATCAGTTCTTGAAACGAGAAGACTAAAGCACATTTAGAACACGATATTCCCATTGTTTGTGGTACAGCATCACATTTATACTCTACGGCGGAAACGTCTATGAATCTTCACCTGAGAAGATTTTCCTTGCTTCGGCTAACCTGAGTACAAAGTCGGTTCTAAGCATCATGTTTAAACAACGATGTTGCGTTTATTTGAGCTGTAGGTACACAACGTTATTCCGAACAAATGAATTACCCACAACATTGACTGGCCATTTACCGAAATGCCCCATAGTTATTATTGTCAGCAACCGATACATGCATTGATTTATAACTGCCTCAGCCCCCACACGACGGCTGACCGATTTAGATAAAACACGCTGTATATACCGAACTAACTTTTGATTTGTAGCTGCGTAAACAGAAAACTGGCAAAACTCTACTTTATTACCGGTGTTTAAGGTTGGTATGAGTGAATGTGGAGGGAACAGTTATCGTGGTATTTCGTATGCAAAATGGTCGCCGTAAGAAATGCCGATACAACAAATAGTATGTTGGGATACTGATTTATATGAGGACTATATCTGGGACAAATGTATGCGATACTGATTTTGGTACTATACTTCGTTTTAAAGTGCGTCATGCGTATTGGAAAGAGACGTAGGATATCGACAAAGATTGTGGTTTTAGGTGGGTGTGGTGCATTAACTAAGGCCAGAGACACACAGCTCTAGGAGCTTCGCTGGTAACTAGCGTAGCTTCTACTTAGCTGTCATACTCACTCGAATAAAGAAGGGTTTATGTTAGACCGTGACGGGAACGAGACGTGTTGTGTACGAGGTGCGGACGAGACAAGAATCCAAAACTTCACGACCTCATATGAAGTAGTTCACGCTACACCATATGGTGTCCGTATGAGTCTTCTTCCCTACAAAACGAGTAGATGCATAAGCGGCTCATACCCATCACTGTCTAGCATAAATCTTCTTTAAGAGCGTTCATCCAAAAAGATGGCAACGTCGCAAATACCTGTCAAATATTTACCTGTTTTAATTATTTTGGCAACATTACTGTACGGAAATAAGAAATATGTCTAACTAGTGAACTAGAATATTAATAATGAATTGCAATTAAAATACTGAATTTGATGTTGTAACCGTTTTAGGTGTAAAAAAAGCATTTGGAATATTTCCAAAAACTTCTTTTACATCTAAAACTAAATATTCGGTGTTACGATATTAATTATTGCATTTCATAATTAATGCTTTAGGTCACTAGTTAGCCATATTTCTTATTTTCATACAATAATATTGCCAAATTATCAAAACCGGAATATTTGACAGCTATTTGCGACATTGCCCACTTTCTGTACAATCGCTCATAAACACGCCATTTTGTTCAGACGTCATTAGTTTCTCGAAACAATTTCACGAATATTCACTTTCATTGTCCTTCTGTCAAAAAAATCGTGTAGATCTGTACCTAATTATTTCTCATAACTTGCATGATTGTCACCAATTTTCCTTTTTTTTTAATTTTTTTTTTTTTTTGTTTATTTTTTTTTCCTGACTCCACAAATCTAAATTAAGGATCATTATCATTTAAACTAGTTACCTATCTTTTAGTGAGTTAACTACAACTTCGAAAGCGTTAAAATTCTATAGTTAACTATAAGCTTAGGAATCTATTATCAATTAAGTAAACGGGCAGTTAAGGAGCGTGTGAGGTTGCAATCAGCGGTTAAAGTAACGCCAGTTTAATGTAACGCAAGGTTAATTAAGACCGTTAAACTCGATTATCGTTAACATAGACTGGATTTTCTTTCGAAGTAGGTAATGAGCTTAAACCAGTCTGTATGTGATAGTTGGATGTGTTTGGAAAAGGTCAAAGTATTACTTGAATTTAAATGAGAGGGTAACTTAGCTTCACATTGGTCTCGATTCTGAGCAACATCTTTTTTCTATTTTATTTCCATTCTTTAGAAAACAAGAAATGGGTTTTATTTTTGTTGAACGATCCTTAATACTCTGAAATTCAGAGTTGGTTGAACCAAATTTTTAACCCACAGTTCAACAAATATATAAAAAAAACAGTTTTTAAAAAAAAAAAAAAAAAAAGGATGGTCTCCTGTATCGTGGGTGCGTTTACAAACATTTAAACTCACGTACACAAACAGCCAGAACCGGAACAACTACTTGTTGGCTATACAAATATTTGTTCCGTGCGGGAATCGAACCCGCGACACGCCGCGCAGCAGCCAATCCCTCAGCCACTGCGTCAACCGTGCATTTAGCTCCAAAAGCTCTATCAACCTCTAGCTCATTCTCATTCCGCGCTACAAATTATTATTTTTGTTGTAAAAACCTCTTATTTATTGTATAGGTAATATTTCGGCACCTATGCATTGTTCGAAAGTTAGTTTGTAAAATGTCCCAAAACCGTGCTTTGTATCGCCAAACAGACCGGTGACTTCATGATATCTTTCAAGTCATATTATAATACCATGCCTATTCAACAGAAGAGAAGTGTTTACCACCGAAATATTAATCCATTCAGACAAACAAACCCAAATACAATCCTATAACACCACTCATCCAAAATACTAAACAAACTTCTACTGGCCCATCTTCAAACAGCACCCTATCGAACGAGGCACGGAAACTCGATAATCGCTCACTAACGATACATCGGTAGGTGTCTAGCGAATTATCGAGTCGAATCGAATCGAATAGAATATATTAATACGTGAGAATGGGCCGACTTAGTTTGGAGATGTCTGCCGTTCTAAATCAGTGCAACAATGCGGCTCTGGGTTGCTCTGATTCGCTTGTAGGTGTACGTTTGATTTGAGTGGATGAGGTGCAGCTTGGTTTTAAATAAACTGAATGCCTGGACGAAGTCTCATGTTGTCCACGATAACGGTTAAAGTGATAAATAATGTATTTAATTGAGATAAGCTGCCGAAAAACTTACGTCTATTCTTCGAAGTGCAGTATGGGCCATCATCTGCCTCTGCTATAACCAGATTGCCTGGAAATTGCTTTCAAATTTCTAGGCAATCTGGTTATAGCAGAGGCAGATGATGGCCCATACTGCGTATCCTCTTTTAAACTTTATTTAGCGTATGAGTTGAATTCAGAACACCCAATAACGGTAGAATATAGGCTTTACTAAAACAATTCTGTCACTAGTATAGAACCAGAAGAAGATTGAAATTACCTAGGCAGTAAGTCAAATTAAAGTCTAAATAATTTGGCTTTCGAAACCCAACTACAAAGACACTGCAAGTCCGACTTCTTACAAGTATGCAAGTTGCAAATGGCCAAAACAGCAACTGGCTGAATGTATACAGGACTGTGCCATCATCTGCCTAGCCTTTTCCCAAATATGTTGGGGTCGGCTTCCAATCTAACCGGATGCAGCTGTACTTTACATGGAGCGACTGCCTATCTGACCTCCACAACTCTAACAAATAATACGGGGTAAAAAACCCTGCGATACACCTTGGTAAGACTGGTTGTCAGACTTTCATACCACTAACTACCTGTAACGAATGTTAAAGATATAGAAATGACAGCCAGGACCAACGGCTTAAAGTGCTTTCCGAGGCACGAAGGAAACTCGGTATGTAATGGGTGGGCACCCATCCACAGACCAACCTAGGCAAGTGCGGCCGACCTGAAGATTGCTCCGAGCGGCAGCTCCTCGAGATACAGGATTGTGTAACTAAAATAAAAAGTAAATAGAGAAATTAACAACATAAAAACATGACGTAACAACATATCAAAAGTAAAGCCTGGTCCACACAATTCATTACCCGGGCGGAGACGCGCGGACAGTAGACTAGGCATCACAAAGTCCGTTCGGATCGGCTTATCTCTCACTGCGCATTTCCCGCTCTGGCTGAGCCAAGTATGCGTCATTCTGCACACAGCAGACATCGCTGTATCTCATCTTAATATCTGATATTTGTGTGTTATTGCTGATAGGTTGATCATGTTGTGGTAAATAGGTTTTTTTGACGTGTGAGTTAGCTGTCAGAGTAAGAGTTTCCATGCATGTTTTGTGGGTTTGTTCTTAAATTACTTGGGTAGTTAGTTTGACTGCTCTGGTCGAGTGGCGCAGATGCGACTGCTGAGCATGAGGTCCTGGGTTCGATTCCCGAGTCGGGCAAAGTGATATTGAGTTTTTCTATAAGGGATTTCTCAGTAGCAGCTACGGAGTCTGGATTTGTGTCCGGTTAATAGCAATAGGCTGCCCTCCTATTACATGGGACTTAAAACATAACTGGTGAAATGTGGGTGTACTATTAAGTACACCTCTGCCTAACCGTTTCCGAAAAACGTTTAGCTCTTTACTTGTAATTTTTTGGACACGAATTGTCGTCAACTTTTTCAGAGAAAACGATAGTTCAAAAGGTCAATGTGGGAATTTTTAACACGTACGGCAGTTCTTTCCATTCCTGCGGTACACCGTACAAGGTGTTGTACACCTGGTCATAAAACTATCATTGTGGCGGTACAGGGCATATTAAACCCTGTAACGTTTAAGAAACTTAAATCCTTTTTTTGACTTCATGTAAAAATAAATATGATCTTTTGGCTTTGAATATTAACAATAATGAGTTTATTGACATGAATCTGAAGGCGTACGTCAACAGCTTGTTTTAAAAATTATAGCTATAATAAAATACAAAGTCTTATGCAACCTGTGCCGCACTGAATAAGGGAAGTGTTGTGCATATTTTAGGGATAAGAAATAAAAATATCGATAGTTTCATTAAGTTTTTTAAAGAAAACGTGAGAGAAACGGAAAAAATTACATTCATTAATGTTTTTCATTGAAGCAGTTCAAACAAAACAAAAAGTGTTTTTTCAAATTCGCAGCGGGTAACGTTTCAGGTTACCGAGTCATCTTGCCGTTTTGCCAACATTTGGTTGATTGGTCTGAACCGCCCTGTTTTGTCAACTCTTTTGTTGTGGGCTAAGCCTATAGTTTTTTGTCGAATACCCCCAATCTCAACTGTTTGGTTGCTTTGTGCACGAGCCCTAGCTTCTGCCTGTGACGTCATCCGCGTTAATGGAACATACCTTATACCACTTTCATCAGGTTTTCTATCAGTGACAGAGATTTGTAATTGGATCAATATTTTCATAGATTATTCCTTGCAACAAGAGAGAAAAAATATGTAGGAGACATATTAAGAAAATGTTTTCTTAATATCTGATGAAATTGG
Organism: Noctua fimbriata; assembly: GCA_905163415.1. Taxonomy (NCBI): domain Eukaryota; kingdom Metazoa; phylum Arthropoda; class Insecta; order Lepidoptera; family Noctuidae; genus Noctua; species Noctua fimbriata. The sequence continues at coordinate 4,137,698 of LR990940.1, forward strand.
GTGCTTAAATGGTTTTTAGCAAGTATTCAATTAAATTAAAATTATTTTTAATATCTTTAAAAGCAGAAGGACCAGAAGTAGAGAAAAAATGTTATATGAAAAATAAATGAACAAGTTCAAAAATTCATTTCTTTTATTAGCTTTTACTGTCCCACTGCTGGGCAAAGGCCTCCCCAATTCCTTCCATGAGCTCTTTTCCCGTGCCTAAAACCCAACAAAAGTCTAATATTTATTTGACCTAACCCACAACAAATTTGAATCACGTTTAATGCCCTTAATCCCCGATCCCGATCCAGATCCAATTCGCTCATCCCGTCGGCCTGCGCACGCGCATTCGCTCAACCGCTCGTGACTTTCACAGACATTTTATTACCATAATTTAAAACAAATATCTGATTGTGTGTACCGGGCATTAAAGTGTTAAACTGAACAGTAGGGGTGGGTATATCCTTGTTCTGTAAGGATCTGCAAAATTAAGGAGAGGATTTTTTCAGGACCAGGATTTTTTTTTGTGTGAAAATCTTTGACACTGACTAGTGGAAACCTTGGATATGATACTATTTCCTGTTTAAAAAAATGAATCAACAGACTTTTATGTTGTCACCTCTATTTTCAAATTAAAAAGTCATCATATTATCAACATCAATAAATTTAAAGAATCAATACTTCAAAATTATATATGGCAGTCCCCCAATACTATCGCCCGTCACTACTTCCCAGTGCTTTAAGTGGGGAGAAGACGTGGTAGAACAAACTCCCTATCCACACAAATCTGTCCGTTTATCATTATCTTCAACTAGTTTTCAGTCAGTTCTATTAATATGAAAGAAAGAAAGAAAGAAAGAAAGATAGAAAGAAAGAAAGAAAGAAAGAAAGAAAGAAAGAAAGAAAGAAAGAAAGAAAGAAAGAAAGAAAGAAAGAAAGAAAGAAATAAAGAAAGAAAGAAAGACAGAAAGAAAGAAAGAAAGAAAGAAAGAAAGAAAATATATTTATTTGCCGCAGGGACATGACGTGCATCATACAAAATTACAAAAAAATAACAACAAAACACAAATAAAACAATAAAATATAAAACAACCACCTATAGGTGGTCGTTTTCCACACAACCAACAACCTACCAACATATGACTACCTTCCAGTCTGCTGTTTGTAAAAAATAGTTCTTATACATTGTTTGACAGTCTATACGCATTCCCCTATTATCCAATCACCTCACTCCATTTCCGCTAGACAAAACCGATCCAATGTCTTTATTAACAACGTTGTCAATTTAGATTCCCTCGCCTGCAAGCCCTGGCAGGGGCAATAAACATTCCTCGCGCAAGTCACGGCGCCCAGGCCATCACGGCACACACATGGCGGCCGAAGGCACGGTGCACACCGACGCTAACCCCGTGTGTGTACAACGCCTTATAGCGCGGGAGATGTGGCGGAAAATGTAGGAGATTGCGGTTTCAGTAAAAACATAAGACCTGATGATCAGGACCGTTCCTTCTCGAGAGACCATCATCAGGCTTTTCCCAACTATGTTGCGGTTGGCTTCCAGTTTAACCGGATGTAGATGAATACCAGTATTTTACATGGAGCGACTGCTTATCTGACCTTCACAACCCAGTTACTTATACTGGATAATACAATACCAAGGGGTTAGACAGGTTGACAGACTTTCGGGTAACTGGCTACCTGAAGAAATCTACAATTGACAGACACGACCAACAGCTTAACGTGCTTTCCGAGGCACGGAGGAAACTCGTAAAGGGTGGTCTCCCATTCACGGACCAACCTAGGCAAGGACGGCTTAACTTGAAGATCGAACCGAGTGGCTGTTATTATTTAGCCACGAGCTCCTCTTAAGAGATAAAAACTCTAAGATTTCTTGGTTCCTGTATATTGAAATGAATCTGAGTGACAATAGATCAATGCAACTATGACGATAAGACAATAGCGTATTGGATTGATAAAACCTACCTAAAACCTTATACCAGTTCTGTTGCAGTCGTTGTAGAAAAACAAACAGCTTTGAAATCGATTAAATTTTAAGTAAATGGGCAAAGGTTAAAACGAGTTAAAAGTTTAAGCAGTGACCTTGAACTATGCGAAGAGGAAAGAAAAATAATCAAAGTTATTTTGGAAAAGATGCAAAAAACTTTACGGATAAAAGAGAGATACAAGGAAAATACACTTAGATTTTTTTTTCTGTTTTTGAGAAAGAAGCCAACAAGATAAACGAAACATGCAAACAGTGATGACGTAATGACAAACACATGAATCAATAACAACCGAGAATTAATGATCTACTAGCTTATACCCGCGTGGAGTTCGGTAATGTCCCACGGGATCGTACTACCAGGATAAAAATATCCTGTGTTAGTCCAGGTAATAAACTATCTTTGTGCCAAATTTCATCCAAATCCGTTCAGTAGTTTTTTCGTGAAAGAGTAACAAATCCAAACAAACAAACAAACAAACAACAATTCTGACAAACTTTGGCATTTATAATATTAGAAGGATGAAAAGCTGCTACAAAATCCACGCTCCCGACCTACAAAAGCTCTAAGAACTGTCGTAGGCGATACAAGTGCTTCGTGCGGCATGCCCCGGGCACGGATCTCGGACGCAATCTTTATAAGGTGGTAAAACATATATTTAATGCTAAACGTCCGACACGAACGGCCATTTTGTGAGAAACGGCGCAAGTGTGATCTTTACACTTGCTTTAGCTATTAACTTGGTTAGAATATTTGGTTAGAGAATGTTGTTTGTTAGGAGCTTTTGAATGGAAATTGTCGTTCTCGTGTGTGTTAGTTATGAATATTGTCCATTACACTTTGCCTTATACAGGGCCATATTTTAATATAAACGACATTGCTTTTTCTTTTTTTTTTTCATAAATATGTAAAAAATTGTTGAAAAAAGTTAGAAGTGAAATAGTTTTTGTATTTTATTTTAATATTTACGTTAGAGTGCATCCAGGGCCTCATATTTAATATACTGTCAAAATGACATATTAAAATTAAACACTATTTTGACATAATGTAGAGGAAATGAGTGTGTTAATATTGTAAGCAGGAAATGTATGAAAAAATCTTGCTTGTCACCTATCGCCTATCGGTTTTATTCGATAATGCTTAGACGGTGGTCGATCAGATACGTCATTCTGATTTTCAGATATAAGATGTATAAGGGTGGCATAATTTTGAGTCTGCGGGCGTCGTCGAGTAACTGCGGTCTTATGGTTGCACCCTTTGTATTAAAATGTAATTAGGGTATTGGGTGAATCTAAAAAGGTAAAAGCAGGTCAAGTGCAAGTGAAATGATAAGTAAGGGTTTAGCTAGTTCTAATGTTGGTAATCAATAATAAGAAGCTACTTTCATTTTATGCATTAAAAAAAAACAACTTACTGCTTCGTTGGTCTAGTGGTCGCAAGCGCGACTGCTGAGCACGAGGTCTTGAGTTCGGTTCCCAGGTCGGGCAAAGTGATATTGTGTTTTTTGTATCAGGAATTTATCAGTAGCAGCCACGAAGTCTGGATTTGTTCCCAGTTGATGGGACTTAAACATATATGGCGAAATTTGGGTGTACTAATGGGTACACCTCTGCCTAACCCTTCTGAGATTATAGGTGTGATCTTATGTTATGTTTAAAAAAACAGTAATAGGGTTCAAAACTTTAAAAAAGTCATTAATTTGAACCCATCTCAGATCGGTATTTTAACAATTTCCAATCATCCACCTTCACAAATTCCAAGGCCTTGCCTATCCAATCCAGGGTGAAATTAAGGACAAAACAATCGTTTATATCCAAAGGAAATAGGACAGTGCGAAGTCCGAGACAATAAATCTACCGATCTCGGCCCATCCAGTCCAGATAATGTATTTCAGTTCGGACCTTACACTTACTTCGGCAATTTGCGGGAACCTTTGTGCCCTTAAGATATCTCGCCAGACAATTGTACCGGGGTATTCCGTTTTGATTTGATGGAGTTGGGTGGGGTGTGACTGGTATCATTTTAGTGTGTTCAATATAGGTGAAACAGTAGTTTAAAATAAAAGTTTTATGGGTTTTTGACGTTGCTTTTATTTTGAATTTAAATAACGCCTAATAATCTATTAGCAATTGACTAGATGTTTTAACAATAGTTTAGTACATACTTATTGCCTGAATTAGATTTTTTCTACTTTGAATGCGAGCTAAGTTACTTTCAATTTAAGTACTCTTCTTCTCAATACTGAGGATCGTGACCCATCTTGTGGGTTTCTTTACCTAGCATGGTGCTAGATATGTCGGTCCTGGGATATTCTTGCGGCTTCTTGGAAATACAGCACCAAAGACTGAAGGGCCGGGGGGCTTAAAATGGCCGCTTTATCAGAATCATAACATTATAATAATATGATTTACATTGCAATTCGTAAAATTTAATGGTCACAAAGTGACAATCCATAATAATAACTCCGTCTGTGACCATTTTAGGAAGATTAACGTCATTCACATTATTATCCTATTATGATTCTGCTATAGCAACCATTTTCCCTGGTCTCTTTCTATTTTTCTTCTTAGCTTGTTGACCCAAATCAAAATTAAATCGGCCCAGAATATGTCGTCGATATTGGCAACTTCAGTACTCGATCTTCCCACTGGCCAAGACTATAGTTCGTCTTTTCTGAACCAGCTACTGGTCACTCCGCCAAACAAACATCTCTATACAGATCTCTAACCAAACTTATCGCCGCCTACGTGATATATCCCCGTCTCTAGGAAGGGCTAAGGTCTGAGCCCATTTACAAATCACAAACACTGACCACCCCATCCCACCCCTTCACCCCCTACACAATTATATACAACCCTTAGTTCACCTTGCGTAACGTTGAAATATCTGTTGGATTTATATTAGTAATTGTGTTAACTTGCTGTTTAATATTAATGTGTTGTTAAGATGTGGGTAGGATGTGTTTCGAATATGGAATGTGCCACTGTGGGCATGGGTCTTTTGACTGAATTCTCTTGTGATTGAATTCGACTTCATTGATTTGAGAAAAAGACATAAAAGTAAAGTTTCTGGAATGACCAATGACCAACAGTGTGCACATGAAGGGTGTAAAAAGACCCTTAACGAAGCCGAAAGGCACTTGTTCTCCCCACAATTACGATCATTTTTTTGTCCTGGACTATACCTGGGGACCTTCTAGTTACGGAGACATTTGAGGTCAAAGTTCCAATTTTTTCACAGGTTTTTTTTAAATACCGATTTTTAAGGTTATAAATTAACTTTAATTACCTCAATGACTGGTTCATCCATCAGCACAATGTTTTGAGTGCGTTACATTGAGTTTTACCGTAAAACGTGATTTTTCACTAATTTTTGCTTCGAGTTACTTAGTTTGATGTACATAATGCTTGGTTGACGGCTTCGTGAAGGGTCCGTTTACACCCTGTAGAATTCGTTTTTCGTAAAAATTACTGGTCCACTATGCACAGGTCATCCCTAAATTATTTTTTTGTACCTACACCAGTTTGAACCAAATCTCTGAGTAGGTCATTTTCGCTGGCCGACACAAAGACACACATACACACACTCTTATGTGCACACTTTGTGAAAAAAGCGAAGAGTCGTATGTAACATAATTAGGATGAAAATGTCGTATGACCTAGATTTAATTTGATTACCCGTGGTATGTTTCCTAAAATAATTGCCCGAATATTTTACTATGTAGGTAGCTGCTATATTGTTTATGAAGATAAATATTATTATACAGTAAAAAAACTTAGATGAAGTCGACATCGTTCTCACATATATGTATAATCTCAACATGAATGATGTAACCAAGATTTTGTAACAATATTTTGATTTAAAAGAGTGTCTTTAGTTTCTTGCCCATTCTTCTCCATAGAGATCTACGGTTTGGAATGTGCAACTACAGTACTTTCTCAAGTTATTATGCCTTGTGACCGTGACTGTAGCTTCGCTTTTTTTTTGTTTTATTTGACATTCAAAAGTGCCTGTGATGGTCTAATTGAAATAAATGCTTTAAGGTTTTTTTTTGACATTTTCTTTGTCGAAACTCGAAAAATCACTGATTTTCAGTGAGAAAAACTGTATTAAAATCGCATATAGCATAAATTATTAGTCAACTTAACGTAAACGACCCATTACCGCGACCTAACACTCCAAGAATCATTACAATATATTAAATGGCTACCAAGACTCACCTTATCACCGACCCTTTCCTTGACCAACGCATTTGAATAACTATCACAACTTAATTCTTCAGATAAAGACATCCGCCATGTTGGGTGCGGCCGCTTCCGCCGGAAGTCCAACTTGGACGGATATTCAAACTCGGCCGGAACTAGACGGTATTGCGACATACATTTCGAATTTCGAATGGCTATTGTTGAAGTGGGTTGGTGCTAGTTGGTGTGTGACTGGAATGTATGGATTTGAGGGTAGTTGTGTTTATGTATGTGGATTTGGTTGTCCACTTATACGCTGTGTCAAGATTGACGTTTAGTAATGGTTTTCTGTTGTAAGATTGTTATATTAAGTTGGTATTTAAAAACAGAAAAGACCATTACGTGTATCTCCTTTTTTTCTTAGTGCCAGGAACGTTGGGCCACAAAAAGGTTGTATGAAAGGCATTTGGCAGAGATGAGAATGCTGTCGTCTTAAAATATTATTAATTTACTAGCTGTGCAATGCACCTTTTTTTACCCTACCCTACATACCCCCTTAATCACCTAACGGTGTGAAATAAACTTTACGACCTATTCTCATACCTACCAAATAAACATAAAAATGGAACAAGCCGTTTCGAAGGAATGCGACAACAAACACGAGATTATTATAAATACACAGAAAATTACCCATTTTTTTTTAATAATTACCCATTTCTGGGTTCTTGAAACTCTATTGTAAATGATTACTGATTATTAAATGATGTTTATGTGTTTTTGTTTGTGTTTACCAGCTTGTCGCAGTCACGACGTGCAAGCTGTTATTTTTTTTTCTTTTTTGTTCCTTCCTGTTGAATTTATAGTTTATTGTTTTATTTGTGTTTTGTTGTTATTTTTTTGTAATTTTATATGATGCACGTCATGTCCCTGCGGCAAATAAATATATTTTCTTTTTCTTTTCTTTCTTTCTTTATAGAATGCAGAACCCAAAAAAATACATAAAAAAAACGGTAAATAAAACAGAACGTCATTCAAGACTCAAGCATCAACTAGCAAGACTAGATTCGAGCCACTTGATTGAGACTTAGTCAAAAAGGTACCAAAAGTATAAAAATGGATTTATCAGATTAATAACTCAAATAAACTAAAACTTATCAACAAACGACTTCAACAGAGATGAAAACTAAACTAAAACCGACTCAGTAATATCCTAGATTAGTTCAAGTATCCAAACAATTGCAGCCGATAACTTTGCTTCATCTATCTATACACACTACGAAATAAATTCTCTTTCTGGGTCTTATGTAACCGCGATGTACTTTTAAACGTCGAAACGGATTTTGATGTGGTTTCCACTAACAAAGTAAAGACAACACTGAATAAATATTTTGGAAAGTATACGTCATTGAAAAAAACTGGAAGTCTTGGGGACGAGGCTTTTGTCCAGCAGTGGTATGACGCAAGCTAACAGTATCAGTATGTATATCATCATCATCATCAGCCTATAGCAGTCCACTGCTGGACATAGGCCTCTTCAATCGCACGCCATTTAACTCGACTTTCAGCAATTCTCATCCAGTTGCTACCAGCCACCCTGCGAAGATCGTCACTCTACCGAGCCTGAGGGCGTCCCACCTTACGTTTGCCGATTCGCGGTCTCCACTCAAGAACACGTCAGTATGTATATGTTACGGCTAAAAGCCGAAGTGCGGCTACACCTAGTTCTAGCCGGCTAAACCTAGCAGTTGTGTATCCTTTTTATTGCTACGACACACCGACCAAATGGATTAGGTTAGGTTAGAACTGTGACCAAACGCGCGCGAGCCGAGCGAGCGCAGCGAGCGGTGCCGCAGCAGCAGTCGGCAAACGCTACATACAAATCGTTTGCATGTTCTAACCGAATATAAGTAGGATACATCTAAATTTAACCTAGGTTTAGCCGGCTAAAACTAGGTGTAGCCGCACTTCGGATAATAGCCGTAACATATTTATATCCAACTAAAGCATAATAAAGGAATCTTGATGTTTTGAAAAGTCAGTCTTTCCGAAGGGTATCGCATTACCCAGTACTAACTGGTTTGTGGAAGTCAGATAGGCAGTCGCTCCATTTAAAATACAGATATTCAGCTCATCCGGTTAGACTGGAAGCCGACCCCAATATAATTGGAAAAAAGACTTGGCAGATGATGATACACCTTGGCCAAAGGCTTAGCGTTGCCATACAACGTGGCAACGCCGCCAGTCTTTTAGGTACATTACCAGTTGACTACGTTGAGGAGGAGTTTTTTGACGTCATTTTTTAAGTTTATTTTTAAGTTAGTTAGTTAATATAGGTTATTTTAATTTATTAATGTATATAATATTTACTATGATGATGATAAGATGTGATGTCCTGAAAAGTCGTAGAAACTGTGCAAATCAGAGCAAGCAGTGGAAACAAATTTAGAAATCCCTGAACAGACACTGGACTGCTTATCTACTGGACAGTAATACCCACTGAAAATAATTCTTTCTAACGGCTGATCAACACATCAATGAAAATTGTTCATATTTTTCATCAATTTAAGCTACAAATCGTCCATTGACCAATAAACACAAAAGATATAAACAAAAAAAGCATGGGGCTGCGTCGAATGTTACTAAAAAGCTTACTTACTGCCTTTTACACTGGAGAATATTCTCACACGGACGTCAGATCAAACAAGGTACTTGAAACTATCTCCCAATTAAGATATTTCGCTAATTAGAAGTGCTCACTTGACCGAAAACGGATCGGAGTATAAGGATTAAGGTTCACTGGCGGAGTATGAGATAGGACTATAGTGGGGATATTGAAGTATTGGGTTTGAGTTTGTGGTTTTTGATTTTGTCTATTCTATCTGACGTTATTTTCGTGTTTTGATTTTTAGGGATTTGATATTGATAACAAAGAGTAAAGAGTATTATACTTTTAAGGTGTTTGGTTAGGTTATAAAGTAACAGTTATAGAAGTTAAAACCTTTTGAAGACTAAATTTATGATAAGAAAAAAAATACTTTTCTCTGCATGAGTTGTCAATTGACTATAGGTCGAATTGTCTAAAACAAAATTCCTGGCAAACGGATTGCTGTTTTCTATTTGTCACTAGCGATATTTTTAAACAAATACACGGAAGTATTCTCCATCTTCTTTATTTATCGTGTGGTTGGTGCCTAACCTGGTGACAGAGTTTTTATGCCGCCCATGGGCCTCTGATTTGGTTTAACATCAAGAAATATCAGGTATTCTCCATAATTTACTCCTATTTATAAATCTTACAATAATCATCCCCAAACCTCGTCGGGACATCGTCTGTTGTCCACTATGCCTAACAATGAGGCAACGGCTAATCAATTGAAACAATATTTGTGTGGGGCGCGATGGTGGCTACTGATAATATTTGGCTCACGGGGTGATTACGATGGAGTACTTCTAACTTCACTCTAAGAAAATGGCCTATTTTGGTGAAAGAAAGTTTCTGAGAGAAATGTATACTTGGATAATAACAACACAGTATAAATACTACGATTTAAATCCTCTATAAATCATTCTTTATATTTCACGTTTTGCACGTCACATATTAAGTTTTGAGAGTTTTTTAGAGAGGAGCTCTTAACTAAATAATAACAGATGCTAGGATCAATCTTCAGGTTAAGCCACTCTTGCCTAGATTGGTCTGTGGATCGACCACCCATTACATACAGAGTTTCCTCAGTGCCTCTAAAAGCATGTTTAGCCGGTTGTCGTGGCTGTCAATTGTAGATCTTTGACAGTCGGTAGTCCTGAAAGTCCTACCAAGGGGTAAGTATTACCCAGTATTAACTGGGTTGTGGAGATCAGATAGGCAGTCGCTCCCTGTAAAATACTGGTATTCAGCTGCATCCGGTTAGTCTGACGAAGACTACCCCAACATAGTTGGGAAAAGGCTAGGCAGATGATGATGATGTATTTACTTGTTAGACACAGAATTTACTTTTGTCAAAGACAAACAGCCAGTTTTACAGACTTTTTAGAGCTTGAAAAGAAATAAAAGACCTTTCCAATTATAAAAAAAAAAACGAGTAAACACAACAAAAATTGCGTGCTAAACCACTTAATCATCCAGCAAAAACTACTTAAGCTAGCTACCTCATCTATTATTTGAGATATTCATACGTCAAGGTTTCTTACTGTCGGACAGGGGTCAAGATATGGTCGAATTAATATTCATACGACAGGCCCAGGTGGTCGTCACTGACTGAGAAGGGTGGCCTTAAGGACTGGTCAATGTTTTGAGAGTTGGGGCGCAGATGGGGTAAGGGGGCGAGGTTTTGTGCCTACGTTGAAGTGGTCTTTGTGAGGGACGTGTTTACACTTCGTTTGCATAAAGAACGAAGAACCGAATCCTTTTAGAAATTTGTTGTAAAATTATTTTTTTTGAGTAGTGAAAATTGGAAGTGCAAAGGCTTTATTACCAAGAAAATAAGCTTTAACTTACGTACGCAGGCACTTAATTTTTTTTTGTTTTCGTATATTTCTATCAGCGTTCTCTACTTATTCACATCCAACTGTCGCAGTAAAATTATGAAATTCCGTTATTTTTTAGTGTTTGTAAACAACTGACCGTATTCTATTTAAAAATGTTTTTTGAATTTTATTTCTTATCCTAAATATTATAAGATTCCCCAAAATCTATCGATTTGCCCAGTCATGCCTACCAAATGGCCATGACCATAGCTGTGCATAGCTTGATAGTGACACCCAAAACTCTTTAGTCACCAACTCCTTGGTACAAATACAATCTGTCCAGTCTACCGTCATTTCCCTACTCCCTCCTCGGGTAGGTGCCCAAGACAGTCGGGGTGCGGGCACCGTCCCTCTTCTTATCTCTGCCCACGCCCGAGGTCCTGCCTGATGGATTAACTTCATTGTTCCACCGTTGCCAAGTGACGAGGAATTTATAATTATACCGGCCCCTGTTTTATTTAGATTTACAGCGATTTACTATGTATTGTTGATGGAAGATGGAATTGGTGTTTTTTTTTTGGCGGTTGCAATTTTTATTTGGGTCAATTGATGGGTCAATTAGCCAGAACGGTGTGCAGGAAAGTTTTAATAAAAAATAAATGTTAGTTCTATTTTGCATGTCGGATTATCAGCCAGTTGCATCTACACCGTTTCTGAAAACGAATGTGAAAAAAAAACAAAAAACAGAAATTACCAGAAAATTTATATATTTCTTTGAACTAACACAAGATCGAAACTGGTTATTTTTTATTATTGTAACAAACTCTAAAAACTTAAGGAAGCTAACCCTTTCTATGAAGACATCTACACCAAAGTTTAAGACCCAACACAATAATCCATAAATCTCAACACAGTAAGCAATAATTAATAATTTCCTCAGCACTACTTATACAAACTCGATAGTTTCAATATTTGTACTACTCGGACTGACCGCCTACCTGAGTACCTCCTTGAAGAGGTTGACCCTTATCAAAGCAAACTAAATTAACTGCTTCTAACATCTTGGCCGACTTATTGTTCGGACCAGGTTCGGGTCCACGAGGCTGTTCCAAATTTGAAAAACAAACGTTCGGAATACGGTACGTATGCAAATAATAACGGTAAACTAATTAGGGGGTGGCGGGAGGGTTCGGACATCTTCGGTTATCTTCGGAGGTGGGGAATATGATCACGTCAGCTGTGAAGATTTGAAATCAGTTTAGGTGGGTATTGAATATTTTATGGCGAACGTGGTCAAGTGGGTAGAAGTGTCAGAAAAATTAAAGTTGCTGATGTTATTTCGTTGGTCCAGAGAGGTTTTGGATGTGTTTTTTATAGGGAGCATTTGACCAATAATTTATCCATTTAAATAAGTTGGGGCTTGAGAAAGTGTTCTACGACATGGTAAATAAAGCGATTGCTGAAACGGTGTTAAAACTTTCTCTGTATGTTCTTACACTCAACGTAAAGTAAAAAAAAAGAGAATATCCGAGACTACATTGAAAAAAAACATCTATAGCAACTCCTCACGCTAATTATTTCCAAGAACTCGTCGACGCGAGTCGAGCGAGACATAAAAAAACAAACGAAAATCTACCCCTACTCGTTGACTCGTAAAAACGCGTTGTCATTGTACATCCACAAACGAGTGGCCGCAATTTCCTTAGGAAAGCACTAAGTCATCCCTTAACCACACATGTCGTGGGAAAAACGCCTTTAACTTGATGAAAATAGGGGTGGAACTGAAGAATGTCTACGATTGGGATACACGGGAAGTTATTTGGCACAGCTTGTGAGGAAGACAACCATCGAAACAGAAATAGATGTTCTTATGAAATAAATAGTGTGTTCCATATTTATGTTAGAAGTTATTTTACAAGAATTAACTAAAGAATTAGAAAGAAGAGTAAAGAGCTGGAGTGAAAACTGTCATCAATGAACACCAAGATTCAATGAACACCAAGATTTACTGGCAGAAATAAAGACGGATGTAGGACCCGGATGAAAAACACCGCTATAGCACCGCGGAGACGGATGACACTTAAGGACATAGCAAAATGGAAAACAAAAAGAAAGTGGAATTTTAAACCATATAATATCACAGGTTAAGTTCAAAATTGAATGAGAAAATTTGACAGTTTGTGGTAACTTGATGCGCTGGCGATTGTACTTACGTTTTGTATTTTTGTAGTTACTTAATGCGAAAATATCACAGAAGTTTCTGTAAGACTTGTTCACTAGGTCAAGACGTAAAGCTCCACGCGATTAACCACCCTATGTTTCCATCGAAAGGGTAGGGTGTGCTGTGGCATAAATGATCACCGGCCAACACTGACGAAGACAAATGACACCCGATGCCGAAGTTACACGGAGATAAGGTAGGCTCCTTAAATTAGCCACGCTCACTTCAAACGTCTGTGTATTTTTCACTGTCTCAAGGCGAAAGGGTTCGCCCATTAGTTTCAGGGATAGTGAAAGTTTTATTGAGTTCGGACTGTATGTATGTACCTACCTACCTAGTAGTGTTGTTTCAAGTTCATTTAAAAACGGTGACTTTGAGAAAGAGGCTTTAATTATACGCAATAAGAACACTAATTTTCTATCATCTAGTTTCTTAAAATACCTAATTAACATTAGCAGAAGGCCCAAAAATGTGGTAATCGATTTCTTAGTCTTTGTCTTCTTCAGTAATTTTTGTTCTTTCGATTATCGCTGTTGCTGCCATTTTTTCCAGGTGCTGAGCAAACTAATCGGTGATGTTAATGAATATTAAACTAATACCTCGACCGATCTAACTTATACTTTCTTAGTATCTGCGGTATTTGAATTCACAACATTTAGCACTATTATCCGCTCCACAATTCACATTTAACATTTTCTACATTTTCTTTACTTAAATATTTTTTTAATGCAATGTCACAATACGCTCCAAGACAGGCATCACCGATGTTGGCGATAAGTCTGCGAGGTTAAAATGAGAATGGGCGGGTCACATGTCCAGGATGGATCAGTACAGATGAGCCAGGATCGTCACACAGAGACGGTCGTCGCCATCGAGGCAGGCCCAAGAAACGTTGGCGTGCCGATTTGGACTCGTTCCTGACTGATTGGCCAGAGGAGGCAACAGCGGGAGAGTTGGAAAGAAATGCGGCCCAGCAGTGGGACAGAATATGGTAATTTAAAAAAAAGTCTCACTTCTGGAAAAATGTCTCCCTTTCTCCCCCTCTCTATCCAGAGCTGCCAAGAACCAATCTTTGTTAAAAGAAGTCCAGCCCATCCCGTCATCTTCATCTGAGCCTGCTGCGATGTTGTTCCCATGGAGGTCATTTTTAAAAGCTAAGAAATCATGCCAATGAAAATGAAAAATAGCCCCCAAATCTCCAATCTTACCAACAAGCATTAAACGACTACTTAAACAACAACACAATTTTGCAACGCAGAGCAAATATTAGCGAAATCTAAGATGCAGAGAACAAACATGTCCTGATTATCTTACACCATATTATATCGTGGCAAAGTTTACACAAATCACCTCGCTGACCACATAAGGCATGGCGCAAACAGGGCCCGCTCTGTAATTGTCCGAAAATTAGCTCCAACCGCATATAAATACGTTAAGATAATCTAGTTAAATGTTTGGTGTGAGTAATAGGATGTTAGCGATAGTGAGTTGTACTGTTAAGGAGAATTTGCATTGTTATGAAATCAAATGACGTTTATCGATTTCAAATGGAGCTACTATAATCAAATGTGAATTGTCTACGCATATCTTATGAGAAGAAAGATGCTAGACCATTACTCAAAAAAAAAAAATACAAATTATTGTATTGTAATTTTTTTCCCTTAATAAGCATAATTTAATGGTTCTGAAACTAAAACGCCTTTCAATTACCTATAACTTTGCATTTCCTTGTTGCCGTAGCTCATTTTCTCATTTAAAGAAAAAAAGAATAAAAAAAGAAAAAGATTAAAAAAAAAGATAATAACTTGAACCTTAAATATTTTATTTATTGATAAAGGGTCACATTTGACCTCGCCCTACCTGGTAGAAAGCGATTTGTTGTAAACCATGACGTCCTTTTTAAAGGCCAAATATCGCACCCACCTTGTAACAAACGCTTACGCTCATAACTCGTACCACATGACGAGCACACAGAGCGGGCGGCAACTCAAATAGCAAGTAGGATCTAGGTGGAGGTACGACTGTACAAGGATAAGTCGTGGGGCAGTGTTTTCCAATTTGAAATGGGTAAGTTGAGTGTCCAGTAACTGGGCTTAGAAGGGATAGAAGTGGCTAATTTGTATTGTGTATTGTTATACTGGTTGGATTTTTGACGGGGCAGTGAGGGCAGTTACTACCGACTTTACTGACGCTCTGCCACTTTACACCCTTATGTATTAAGTTATAAGGTTGAAAGTGGCCGAACTGGGTAGTACTTTAATCGCTGTAGTTACAAGAAAATGGGCTTAAGGAACTGTCTTAATTTTTTTGAGGAATCCTATTTTAGAAAAACGATACCGGCTATGGATATGTCAATTCTCGCAGTTTTATTTTGTTGCTGGAAATGACGCAGTTTCGTTTATTGATTAAAACGCGTATGCTGTTAATTATGAAAATAAAATCCTATTGACCAAGTATTGTGAATTTCAAAATAAATAATTTAATCTTTATTATTTAATTTAATTCAGTGTTATTAATTTAGTTATTAATAGTTTTTAGTTTTTCAAATTATGTGTTTCTTGTTTTAATAATTTAATGGTTTAATTATTTGCGCATAATGTAGTGCATGCTGTGCTTTTCTGTAAGTGATGAGGCGCTTAGACTTAAAATATCAATGTAAAAATAATTATAATGTAACATCGTACTCATTGTTGAGAAGCCTAATAATAAATAAATAAAAATTGGCCTCGGTGCATTTATATAACATACTTTAATGGTTCAGTATAAGCTTCTAAAAATTTGTAATGTGCAATCATGAAACTACCTCAAAAAATTTAGTTCTATCATTTCACGCTAATAATCCGTGAAATAAAATAAAGATGAAATTATCCTTCATTAGGGCCAGTCTAAACAGTACATAACTCTACGTGAAGAGGCCATGTTCCTTAAATCTTAGTGCCCGCACCTAGGGGTACCTCCGCTGAAGACGTCTCACACTCCTCGATGATAAGGAGGCACCTGCAACTGTGACAGTAAATCTGTGAAGGTATACTAGTATAGATTAGTAAATGAGCTACCCCCACAATTGATATCGCAAGTCAAATCAACCAGCCAACTTAAAAAGGTTGTAAAATGTGAGAATGTAATCTGTAAATTTACTTTCTTTTTTAATACTTTATTTTAGTTATTTTATAAAAAAAGAAACGAAATTTGTTTTAATTGTTATTGTGAAACGAGAACAACTGCCGACAAACTGTCTTGCAGTTTGGCAGACTTTTTATATGTTACTGTATTACAGATTTTGAATAAATAAATTTAAAAAAAAATACAGGATACAAGTCCACTAAAGATACTAGGGCACACTATGAACCATTCGCTTTTTACCAGGAAAAAAGATGATTCCATAGAAAGTTTCCTGGTATCCTTACTCATATTATAAAGAGGTAAAATTTGTTTGTAAGTTTGTATCATGTAATCTCCGGAACTAATGATCTAATTCTAAAACTTATTTCACTGGTAGACAGATACATTATTCGTCGGTGCTACAGGCTATAAATTATATTTATATCATACGTATTAGTCGAGCTATCACAATTTTTGCGGACGATGTCGCGGGCGAAGTGCTAGTCTCTAATGTATTCAGATTCCTAGATAGTTAAAAAACACTCGGTATACGTTTAAAGCTGAAGGGTTTTTGTAGACATAAGAGAATGAATGGAAGGTTATTCAATGTTTGTTTGGAGTAAGAATATCGTATTTTATTATACACGTAAGTTTCCTTTGTATTTTTTAGTATGCAGCTAACCCTAATAATACAAATTTAAGGCAATATTATGTTTACAAACCTGGGCAAGCACTTGACACTTAATAAATGCACTAAGACCACACTTACATTTTATTTAATTGAAACTTTTGCCCTTTTCTTGTAAAACAGTATTTTCTAAAGTTAAGTCATCAGCCCGGACTTGAGTACTATAATTAGATTAAAAGGAATTCTTTATATAATTAATATCTTTAGAGTTTTTTTCTTGAACTGAACTTGTTACTATACCATACCTGATATTTTACCATCGAACTATATCCCAAAATACTAACTATCACACTTACCCCACTATCCTTACTCCCCAACTATCTAACCCCACTGACCACCACCCGAGGTCAAGGGGTGAAGGGGGCGTAGGGGGTGTTGGTCAAGGAGTTGCCAGCTCATCCCGGGTTCCAATACATTTCATATTCCGTTGACAGAGGCACAATAATAACGCGGTCCGCCAGTGTAAAAGCAAGACTTAGTTGATGTACGGGGATACTGTGTTTCACTGGAAAAGGCAGTTGAAAAAGTCAATAAGAAATATTTACGCCGTAAAGACGCATAAGTATCTCTTTGCCGAGATTTAAAAAAAAAAACAATCACCACCATTTGGACTTTTTAGTTATCTGTGGTTTTTTTTATTTCCGCACACGTGTGGAAAGATTTAAAAAATCAACGCGTTTGAAATGCATTGCATGTTGAACCTAATCGTAGTGCGATAAGAACCAGTTTTCGAGAAAGTGTATTAAAAAATAGATTGACAAAAATTCAGTTAATAAAAACAGTTTCCGTAACTAGTTCAGCAAATTTTAAATCAAAGTTTTCATAAAAGTATTTTCCATATCTACGCTTATTTTAATTTTATTGGTGTACTTAAAACTTTTGACGATTCTCTTAGGGCTTAAATATTTTTGTTATTGACAACTTTTGTCACCCTTTAGCTGTCAGCAAAGTTTTTTTTCTACGAAAAGGCAACTAAAGAAAATTCTCACCTAGAAACTCTAAAACGCGCAAATATTATGATTTATAAACTGTACTATTGAATACATCCATCAGCACAATGTTTTGAGTGCGTTACTTTGAGTCCTGCCGTAAATAGTGATTTTTCACACCAAAAAAATATATTTCACAGCAATAATTTTTGCGTAGTTACTTGAATGCTTCGTTGACGGCTTCATGAAGGGTCTGTTTACACCTTTTATGTGGAAAAGAGATTACAATATTGAAGTAAGTACAATTTTGTGTCTAAATGTTCACAAAATTACATAAGAATATAATCAAGCTAAAAACGTCCCTATATCTTAGAAAAAACAAATATAGTCACTCATTTTCGTCCTCTTACTACTCTTTCCAGCATCTCTACATCTCCAAACAGCCAATAGTTAGACATAGTTGAATTTGAAGACGTCCAGAATTTACGAGAGCCCCCACCTTATGGGTGTCCGGCCATAGAATGTTCTAAATTCACAAGATGATTGCCTAGCAACGGATGTCTTACATAGCTGCTACCTGGGCCTGAGTAATTTCACTACAATGTATCGACGAATCTGTTTGAGTCTATTTGACTAGAATGTTTGGAAATAATTGATAGTAGACAGTAGGCTGGCTCTCCAGCGATGTCCTAGATTTTTAATCCTGAATATAATATCCAGGGTTCCGCTGGATGCGAGTCGCACGGGACCGGTTAATGTGGTGACACTTGGGGGAGGCCTATGTCCAGCAGTGGACGTCTTTCGGCTGAAATGATGATGATGATGATAATGGGTCTATGTGACCTTCTTCTTGACTTTTCAGGATCTGAGTTGGTTGTTGTATTTGAAACATAAAACAGAGAAAAACAGTACTTCAACTTGAACTCTAAATTGTACACTTTGCACATTTTGGCGATCACCTTAGTATTGCAATTTTAATAAAAAGGTATGCGAATTCGAGCTTACTTCTTTCATCTAGCTTTATATGAGCATGTTTGTGTTAAGTTTTCAGTGACAATTAAAGATCATGTCAAGTTTTTGATCTCGAGTTCGAACCCAAGACACGCACCTCTGATTTTTCGGATTCATATGCATATTGTATAATTATCACTTGCTTCGGTGAAGGAAAACATCGTGAGGAAACAAGCATGCCTGAGAGATATTTCTCGACGGCATGTAAAGCCAAGTCAGAGGCCCATGGGCGGCATAAACTCTGAGACCAGGTTAGGCACTAACCGCACGAGAAAGAAAGACACTAGACTGCATCATCGTTCCAGAGAAAGCAATGCAACTGTTTTACTACATTGGCGACGGAGGTGATCATTTATTATCAGGTAAGGTGTCTCCTAGTCCTCAACCAAAAACGCAAAAAATACCTGTTGTAAGAAATATACTATACGGAACCCCCTGAACCATAACTTTAATTCTTAACCACTGTAAAACCATTCTGCTTCCAGCTGCATAGTTGCACAATCAAAATTCAAAATCCGGACACCCTAAATCGAATCCTTAGTGCTATTGTCCGTGTCTACGTAGACTGTCCGGACCGAGCGTCCGGCGTTCGGGCGTCCGGGCATCTTGGCCGTGTGATTGAGTTATACAAGTGTGTGATGAATTTTGATTTCAATTTACATTTAGCTGCAAGTTTCGTGGTCTGTTTGGTTGGGCTTCTAAGGTTCTAAAGTTGGTCAGACGTTGGAAGTAACATATTCGGGATAAGTACTTCTTCTTCTTCTTCTTCAACCATTGGCCATTCAATGCTCAGTGTGGGTCTCTTTCAAATATCTCCACTTTTGGCTGTTTTGTGTCATGGCTATCCATTTTGTTCTAGCCGCTTTAATAATCATCTGTCCACCCAAACGGTTGTCGTCCTACATTCCTCCGTCCCATCCGTGGATAAGTAAAAATAATACGACTTAAGACAGCTGATTCGATATTACACAAGACAAGAATTTTTGACCTTAAATTTTACAATAAGTCATCTACTAATCTAAAAATTAGGAAGAAAATGTAATTTCTAAAAAATTTCAAAGTTTCTGCCGATGTGGACATTGTTTTATTTCTATGAAAATAACATTAATGAGTGAATATTTGGTTGTTCAGTTTCAGTTGTTCAGTTGCAATAAGCCGTAATATCGTACTACCAAAACTTGCCAAACTTATCATATACATAATATCTATCCACCATCAATATCTACGTCACAACTTCATCCACCAACAGACACACTACCAACCACACAGCACAAGTGCTGCCACTCTGCCAACCTAACAAAACAAAATCATTGTCACCGATAACGTCGGCCAAAACTAAAAGCTGCCATTTGAATACCGCTGTCTTTAACTCGAAATATACAGATAGATTTATTAATAACCAAAGGGGTAGGGAGGCACCCAACTATGCCTTAGGGGACGTGAGGGGGGCAAAACTTGGCTTACGTTAGTCCTGCACCGGACAGGAGTGGTCATAACTAAGATATTTTGACCGTCAAGCAATTTCTTGGCTGTGTAACATCACAGGCTGTTCCCAAATTGTTGTTTGAGATTTTCTTGTAATTAATACAGTAATAATATGATTAGTTTAGTTTGGGTGTTTGTTTATTATTGTGTGCTGTTTTAAGTAGTGGGAAGGTTACTTAAGTTTCATAACAAAAGTGTGTAAAGGGTTCAATAACTTACTTGGAATACAGTGAAAAGGTGAACATAATATTAGCTTTATCCACGAGTACACCGGTAGATCTTTTCTATGAAAGCCACAAAGATAGAACCAATTTTATTAATAGAGAAAACTGGACCCTGAAACAAATTCACAGATAATTGACTACACTACACACTTACCTAATATCTAGCATTAACATGAAAAAAAATCCCGAAATCGAAACCTCACTGTCATAATTTTATTTAAAAAAACAAAAATCGCTTGTCTATCTTAAGTGATGTTAAGAACCACTTCAGTCCAATACCAAAAAACCTCAAATGTAAAATGAAATAAGATAATCCATTCTAACAACACCCTGTATAACATCACGGGCCACCAAAGCCCGTTGAATACGATTGTAACTACAAACGTCTGTGTATGGGGATGATATTAAATTCCATCTGACCGAGGCTGGGCGCTAATTTATATAATATGCTAATTCGGTACAGTTTGTCTTAATGTTGGTACCTATGGAGTGTGGAGGTATGTACGAGTTTAGGATCGTTGGGTTGGTAGCATAATTACCTTTAGGATTTAAATTGTGGGAATTGCAGTGGTGTGAGTAGTTTGCGATATTTGAACGTTTATATTTGTTTGATCATTGCTTTATGTGCGTGACACTTTTTGCGAACTATCACCAACATTTATGTCATTTATTTCAGGCATCTTTCACACACAAAGTTTCGGTCAAATTGTGGGCCAGCTGCGTATACTGACAGAAGAAATAAAAAAGAAACAATCAACGATAGGTGAGGAAAAAAAACAAAGGAAGGTAATCAAAAGCTGAAAAAAATGATGCATACAGAATGTCATTCATATTGGTGTTTACATACTTACACTAATGCATCGAGACTTACGAGAAAATATAAGCGAATCATATCATTATCATAGCGAAGTAAGTGGTACAGAAGATAATAATTTAAATATTATAAAGCGAGTAGAATGACGTGGGTCTATAATGATGTTCGATAGCTTTAAATGGGTGAATGAATGGAAATCCATGATTCAATTTCCAAATGTGATAACCGTTGAACATTTTTGTAATTAAGTACCTACTACGTGTGTACGTACACAATTTCAATGCGTCGGAGTATTTATACCGAAGTAAAGGTGCTCAATAACTACATAGTATAAAACAAAGTCGCTTCCCGCTGTCTGTCTGTCCCTATGTATGCTTAGATCTTTAAAACTACGCAACGGATTTGGATGCGGTTTTCAGTAATAGATAGAGTGATTCAAGAGGAAGGTTTATATATATATATTGCATCCGTGCGAAGCCGAGGCGGGTCGCTAGTAATAGATAATATTTTTAGCAAACAGAAGCGTAGATTATCATTAACAATGAAAACGGACTATTTACCATGTTTACTATTTGTTGAAGAATAGCCAAATTTAAGTGGCAGTGGGCAGGCATTGCTCGTAGAACGGATGGCCGATGGGGCTGAAAAGTTCTGGAGTGGCGACCGCGAACCGGAAGACGCTGCGTTGGAAGGCCTCCCACTCGGTGGACCGATGACCTGGTGAAGGTTGCAGGGATCCGCTGGATGCGAGTCGCACGGGACCGGTCAATGTGGCGATACTTGGGGGAGGCCTATGTCCAGTAGTGGACGTCTTTCGGCTGAAATGATGATGATGATGATGACTATTTGTTTTGAGTTCCAAGTGTGAGTGAGATCAAAACAATTAGAAAACCTGGTAAATATCCCGTTTTCAGTGTTAATGATAATGTCAGTTTAAAACAAGGCAATGAGATACACAAAACAATGAATACAACCGTTTATTTTAATTTAGGAACAAAATATCAGTCACTGAAACTAACTTGAACCACCATAAAACAAAACGAAAATTAAAACGTTATTGTTTAGAAAAATAGCGAGTCTTAGTAGGAAATTATATATCTTACAGCCCTTTGAGCGATGCAGTGTTATATATGATGCTCTGTGGAGCGATGACACCCGACCAGAGGCATTTAGAAGTTGTCAATCCTTTCCATAGAACTAATATGTGCTCAACTTCACAATTTTGTTTGAAAATATTTAGTTAACATAGTTTGTAAGAATAATTTATAGTATAATATAAAAATAAAAAAAATTGTTTCTTTAGAAATAAGCATTTTCTGTATTTAGTGTGTACATAAACTGTTAAATACTGATACTGATACTGCTAGGCTGCGTCATCCCACTGCTGGGCAAAGACCTCTCTCCATGACTTCCACATTTTTCGATCCAGGGCCAATGTGGGACCACTGGTCATTAGTTTTGTCCAGCTCGTCCCGCCATCTCCTGCGAGGTCTACCGCGTCGCAATTAAATTAATAATAATTAATAACTGTTAAATAATAAATAAATAATTTTAATACCTAGGAACTTACCTAGAAATAAGAAATATTACTAAGAAATAATGTATGGTAGATAGCCGCCAAAACCATAAAAAAAAAAAAAAAATCTTTTAATATTTATGTTTTAATATTTGTACGCCGTTGTTGGCAAAACATAGCGGTCTTTTTATATTTACTTACATCTTTTACACCTATGTTTAACAAATAAAATCTTTGACTTTGACTTCATTTTCTCCTAATTATATTATAAGGGCTGGCCCGAGTTGGCGCGGGAAAAGAGTACATGGAAGGAATTGGGGGAGGCCTTTGCCCAGTAGTGGGACAGTACAGGCTAAATTAAAAAAAAAACAAATTTAATAAGGAATTCAATTGAATGACAATTTCACGAAAAAGTCATTCATTGGGATTAAATGAACTTAAAGGGTTGTATTGATGATTTTAATGATTATAATTCTGTAAATACATACGTGTTACGGTCACGAATCATACTTTGTTCAGCATAAAGCCTGAAACTAACCGGCAACATACAAAAAACCTAAGAAAGTTTGAATTTCGCTGGCTACTCTACCGCTTCGCCCTTAAATAGCACCAAAAGCCTTGTAAACGAAATCCATTCAAATAAATACTTGTAACTTCAAACGAATAACTCCATACCTTCCCACATTCCCATCTTTTGAGAACGTCACTTGTAACTTGAAGTTAGAAGCAGAAGCCAGTCTAAGTTTCCCCGGACACACGCTAGCATACAGCTTAAGATCCTTGTACTTAAAACTTGAGCAGGGCATTTAGGACGCCTGACTGATCGGCACCAACTTAACCTTAAATTAAGTAATTTGTACACTTAACTACAGTTTGGAGATTCTTACTTACACTGTTTAAGTTGTGGGTAGAGTTGGGAAGGTTTAGATGTGCGTAACTAGGTTAGTGGATGGATGGGTGATTGGTTAACGTTTCGACGTCCCACTAACTACGTAGTTAAATGTTATAAGTGAAGCATGAAGAAGCTTGTCTGTACAAAAATTAAAGCACTGAAGACTGATATTAAATTAATATTGATTTAATATTATCTTGTGTTACCGCGAGTGCAGTTAGACAAAAAGGTGGAACGAAATATGTAGTGGACAGATTTTTTTTTCATAGTTTTTTTTTTAAATTTTCTGCTGAATATTTATTTTTTTAATTTATGAATAATTTTAAATTCAAAGAATTTATATTGATTTTACTTTGATGAATTTCATGTTTGCCTCGTTGTTCTAGTGGTCGCAAGCGCGACTGCTGAGCATAAGATCCTGGGTTCGATTCCCATGCCGAGCAAAGTGTTATTGGGTTTTCCATCAGGAATTTCTCAGTAGCAGCCACGGAGTTTGAATTTGTGCCGATTGATGGCAATAGGCTGGCCCCCTATTACACAGGACTTCAACATAACTGGCCAAATATGGTTGTACTATTAGATGCACCTCTGCCTAACCCTTCGGGGATTACAGGCGTGATTTTATATTATTTGTTAGTTTACAAAACTTCAGTTTCTGTTAATCAAAATACACGTTCAGTTTCATTTTAGGTACAATTCCTTACCATTCAGGAGACTATGAAAAGTATCATGACTATTCATTAAAATTATAATAAATACTGATGGATCAGTGCCAACGCTCGTGACTTATGACTGTGGGTCGTAAATTTGAACCCAAGCCGACGTTTCTGTAAATGAAGACCTGAATATTTTTACACATAATATCCTAATTTCTTGAAAGTTAGGGTACTAGGATCACATACCTTTCTTTGTTGGCCTCGTCTTCTCTATAACCCTTACCAAGTCTATTCAGAGTCAATTTGGCCAAGAGTGATAGCCAGGCCGGCCTCGAGTGGGCCTCGCTAACGACTTTCACTTCCCCGCTTCAGGTGTCAATCGCTCGTTACCGATCATCCGCTTTATATGTATTTGTTACGTGAGATAGTTGGAGGATGTTACTAAATGGTTACTGGTTAATAAATGAAGGAAAACTCTGCCAATGTGGGCATCGTCATCAGCATTTATAGCCTTGTCTACTATGCCATTTAAATCGATACTTTGATTCGGTTGTAACGTTCGAAAGTCCACTGCTGGATTTACTCGCCATTTTAATTGACCCAGAAGTTTTCCCATCCAGTTCTTACGTTTAGTGATCATCATAATCTTCCTGCCCTTATCCCATTCTACTTGGGGTCGGCGCAACAGGTTTCTTCTTCCATTCTCCCGTGTCAGACGTCACGGCATCATTTATTCCTTTCTCTTTCATATCATTCCTCACACAATTCACCCATCTTCTTACGTTTACTGATATGAGATAGAAGAAAAAGTGAAAAGTCGAATTTCTTAACATGTCTTGGACTTACAATAATAATTATGTGGTTTTAAACACATCCTGCAAAAAATTACTGCCTTTACACCGCTTATTTTTTTATTTGTTTTTATCTTTCTAGTTTTACATCAGTCCTGTACTCTTGAAAGGTAAAGCAGAGTTGTATAGAAAAACAACTCTATTATAGAAAGACTAGCTGTTGCCCGCGACTTCGTTCGCGCGGAAATTTTGTTGTGTATACGTGTTCGATTCTCGGGTTGGGTAAAGTGTTGTTTGGTCATTCCATCAGGAATTTCTCAGTAGCAGCTACGGAGTCTGCATTTGTGCCCGATTGATGGCAATAGGCTCGCCCCCTATTACATGGGACTTCAACATAACTGGTGAAATGTGGGTGTACGATTAGATACACACCTGTGCCCAACTCTTCGGGGATTACTGGCGGGATGTTATCTGTGAGAACTGAAGGCTTGATCAAAATGTGATAATGTGGGTGATGACTACAAAATGCGTTGAGGCGACGCTATGGCTTAAAAACCGTTATAGAAAGATAATATATAGTACGCCCAAATTTTGCCAGTTAGGTTTTAGTTCAATGTAATAATAAGGAATTATGCTTTTAGCTTATAGTGTGCGGATGGAGGTGTTTTCGTCAATATTTTTTCTATAAAAACGTCACAATAGTTGTCTTTACGATGTAATAACAATCTCATTTTAAAGATGTTAGGATATTAAATTGCATCAAGTGAGCTTGGCCAGATAATTATTTTATTGTTATTCTAATTCACACAGAATCGTGGCGTTCCGAATCGTAAGCGCGATGTGCTAGCCCTTATACTACGATTGACAGAAAATGGCATCGTGTTAGTTTAATGAAATGTCAATGTCATGACAACATCATCATTTACCTAGCCTTTTACCTATTACATTGGGGTCAGCTTCCAGTCTCACCAAATGCAATTAAATACTACCATTACACAGCCTTTAAAAAAAAAAAACTTTATTTCAGACCTTGATCCATATGATGTTAGTAATACACACTTAAAAGCTATGTTAGTAACAAACGGAATAAAAGATTTTAATATATACAACATTATTTTTAGTATATTCGAAACCTGAATATAGTTAGTTCAGAATAAGTAACTAAATCGATTCCAATAATTTTTAAACCATGTTATATTTTATTCCAAAAATATTTAAAAAAGTTAAAAGTTGGATACTCAGCGACGTTGAGTACCTATCGCAATAATTTAGGTACCTACTGCCAAATTATTATTATCAATGAGCTCAAGACGAAGCTGGAGGCGCGCGCTGCGTGGTGACCGCGTTTTGTGCGGACAACTAGGTAACAGAACAAGCTATAACTTTGTGATTTTTCATGATACAGTTTCGAAATTTTGTACAGATTCTTTACATAAAAATACTAGACACGTGTATCAGGTTTCGCATATACTAAAACTAATGTTGTATATCTGCTGCACTCACCTGACGCACCGGTTTGACCTCGGCCACCCAGTTACCGGGTAATACGATACCCTTAGTAAGACTGACATCAGGCTGTCAAGATTTACAAATGATAGACAGTCAATAAAAACACTACCAAGCTCATAGTATCTCATAGTTCTTTCAGCATAACACAGTCCTTCTTGACCTTCATATGAACAAAGTTCCGATTCTGATTCTGACTAGGTTGATCTTGAATAACTATCTTTTTTAGAATAGAATATATTTTATTGTAAAACATGAGTATACATCAAATAATATGTGCAAGGTCTTAAAAATAACAGGTAGATCTACATGTTTTGCCATTTAAGGCGTACAAAACAACATATTTTTGGCTAAGAATAAACCAAAAAAATATTGACCGTACTTTGACTAAGACACTGAACTATCTTTAACTTTTTGACCTCAATAGTCACATGGCAAGCAAGCGCGTGCCCTGTACGTCAAACGACATAAATATGTCACAAAATGGTAGGTGACATTGTGGCTTGGCGTGGAGAGCAAAAGTTTAATAAGTGGTTCCATGTTAGATCTACGGTGCACAGATTTCACAATATTTAAGTAGACACCGTGAGGGCTATTTAATACTAATACCTAGGTTTTTACTCGAATCATACTTTAACATTAATGCTGTTATGATTATCTACGACTATTTGTTATGTTTGCTACTTTAAACCTTAGATACAGGGTATTTTAAAGTTAATAGTCACTTCTTTCGACTGAGATTTTAATGTTGGAAAATATTACACGTGGAATTGATATTATGTCAGCGGATAATTGTGGACGCAGCTCCGGACACCTGAAGTATCTGTCAGTGTCCGGAATCCGCACCCGGTCAACAATCTGTCTGGTAACAGTTGGACCGAATCAAATAGTATCTCGATGATAATAATTATGATTCTAGAATTAAAGAAAAATGACTGCTTCGTTTATCTAGCGGTTGCAAACGCGACTGCTGAGCGTGAAGGTTTTATTCCCATGATGGGCAAAGTGTTATTGGGTTTTTCCATCAGGAATTTCTCAGTAACAGCCACGGAGTTTGGATTTGTGTCCGATGGATGACAAGAGGCTCGCCCCCTATTACCTGGCACTTAAATATAACTGGCAAAATGTAGGATGGTGTACTTTATGGTACACCTCTGCCTAACCTTAAACCGGGGATTACAGGCGTGATGGTATGTTAATTAAAGAAAAGTTTTGTAATATTATTGAAGCTACTGACAGATTAACCCAACTTTGTTTAAAACGATAAAAAAATAAGAGGAGATTAGCCATATTTGGCACACACAACAAAAATGACCTCTAACCGTAAAATAACATCAGACCTAAAACTCCAATTCAAGAGACATTCAAAACTGTCCAGCCCAGCTCAAAGCTACAATCGAGACATCCAAACCCCATACTTAGTCGTATCTCTTAACCAAATCAAAATCATTGTCATATAAAACAACATCCTCTGTCCGATCATTACGGACAATTTTCTCAAGCTTACATTTCTGCAAACGCCCGCATCACGACGGTACGTCGTGCGAATAGACCTCCATTTCTTGGGCATTGCTCTAAATCACGAGTGGGATGGGCGTATCAAGATCTCTCGGTCGACGGTCCTACGATGTGCGTTGGATTATTCTGGTTAGTAATCGGGTCTATTGTGTGATTTGATTTGGTTAGGATGTTATTGTATGACGCATATGGGTAAGAATTCATTAAGTACTGATCGAAAAAAACTAAAATCAACTGTACTAAAAATAAACCCTAGAAGTCTTAAATAAATTAATAAAATAAAATAATTTTATTTCGGACAACTAAATGATCCAGAAATTAGTCTTAGGTTATCATCAGCAGATATAATAAAAAAAACTTTGTACACAAAAGTCTCACTGTATGTGTAAAATCTTACTGTATGTGTTTCTTGTTGTATTTTTCTGCCTTTGTTTTGGTGGTTGGATTATGGTAAATCTACACAAATTTTATGACTAAAGACTCAAATTAGAACAAGACCGATTATTACTCAAAATAAAATTGACCAGACTATCACGTAAAGTGCCAAGTGTACAAAAATAGAATTAAAAATATACCAGCTTTAGTAAATCATTTTCTTTTTTACTTTGTCTCATTATTAAACTCCCAGAATAAGGCTATAAGTAAGTCATTGTGGATTACCACAATGTATTGCGTTTGGTAAACTGTGCTTTAGCAGTAGTTCTGCCACGTAATACTTGGGTCATTATGTAAATTAGTGAAATCAAATGCTAAGATATCATTGACATAATTATATAAGTTAGTTAAAAGCCTCGAATATTAAGTGTATAAACTAAAACTAAAAGAAAATCGTTTCCGACATGTTACATTTCTAAAAATTACAACACAGGTTCTGTCAAAGTAATTTTGGGAGAAAAAATTTAAATCAAACCACGTCCTAGGTACTTCAAATGAGTATCCACTAATTAACCAACCATTAACGAAAAACGTAACGAGATACAAAACAGAATCAATTTGATCAGAAACAAACAAGACGGACGTATAATCACACGCCGACCCGTAACCTCTTAAACAACCAGAGCCAACATCGGAACGGAATGTAAACAGCGGACCATCTCCTGAGGCGCCATCTATAATTTTCTAACAATGCTTCGAACATGTCCAAAACAACTTGACCTGTCCGAAAAACCCACTCTCCCCTTCGTCCACCCTGTATAATTTAAAATAAGAGAGGGGTTACAGTTGAGGTTATGGTGGTTTCAAAATACACGCTCGATCGATCTAGGATCTATCCGTCGATATTGCATATTTATCAACCTTTGACACGGGGTAACAACGTGGAAGTAACATCTTCATGGGCAAAAAGGGTACAAAACAAACATGTTTAGAGGTGTTTGAACTTGTCCGGCGTATGGGAAACGATGTGCACTTTATATGATGCGGCTTTGTAGGATGGTTGAAGTGCAATTTATTGATGAATAGAGGCTTTGAGAGAAATTAATTAATGTGTTTTATCGAATACTAGCTAGGTTGTGGAGGTCAGATAGGTAGTCGCTCCATGTAAAATACTGGCATTCAGATGCATCCGGTAAGACGGCAAGGCGACCCAATAAATTTGGGAAAAGGCTAGGCAGATGGTGATGAGAGGCTTTGAGAGAAACGTGTGACCTCATGAGGAAATTTTCGTGAGGAAAGTTGTGCGTATGGCAGTAGATGGCTATAAGAATAACGGAAGACAAAAGAAACTGTGGATGGAATTAGTGAAAGATGATTTGGAAGACCCGAACCGGAAGACGTTGTGTTGGAAGGCCTCCCACTAGGTGGACCGATGACCTGGTGAAGGTTGCAGGGATCCGTTGGATGCGAGTCGCACGGGGCCAGTCAATGTGGCGACACTTGGGGGAGGCCTATGTCCAGCAGTGGACGTCTTTCGCCTGAAATGATGATGATGATGATGATTTGGCTAGAGAAGGATGACTACTTAACTGAGATGGCGACTAATCGAAAACTATGGAAAAAGACGTACATAGCCGATCTTAAATATACAGACTTAAGGACAAGAGAAGCATGATGAGTTTGCTTTAGGAGTATTCAATTTGTTAGCGCTAAAACTAATTACAGTTATAGAGTTGTATACAATCTGAAAGTTCCATGAATACAGGAATAAGTTAAAAATATTTCCTTATAGGTACAAAGTAATCTTTTAATTTGAATCGGAAGATTACAAGCTGAATTTATTTTTTACAAATGAAAAGACATTAATCTTTATTAACTTTTCACCAATACGGAAATCTTTCACCCTATTAGCGTCTTGGGAATCTAACACGTATTTTTTTCTATTTCGGCTACTGGTTCTTTTTTCTTATTTGTAGTTAATTATTTACTTAGATTATCTGTACATAGACAGAACAGAACAACTTTTTATGCCTTCTTTTTTTGTTGTTGTTGGATTGGGAATCCCCCCCCCCCCGCTCTGGGTGGAGCGGAAGGGAGTGTCAGACTTCTACTGACTAAAACCCATCCATGTTCCTTCTTTGCTCTTTGTGTTCCAGGGCCACGGTATCTCTTCCGAACAGTCCCGCAGCCCAACTTTTTCTATGCTTGCCATTACCCATCGACACGAAGTAGAAACATATGCTTAGTTAGAGCATGGAAATCTCGCAGACATGCTGCGCCGACTCCAAATAAATTGGGATAAGGGTAGGAGAATAATATGATGATTGTATAGAAATCTCGATACTTTGAAATTTCGCCACTTCAGTACCTAAATTGCACCCGTGTAGAATAAAAGTAGCGGATCATCATCATCTGCTTAGACTTTTCCCAACTGTGTTGGGATCCGCTTCCACTAATTGACCTCCAGAAAGCAGTTAGTTCTGGGTAATATGATACCCCTTGGCAAGACAGGTTGTCAGACTTCGGGCCTCAGACTACCTGTAACGACTGTCAAAGATCTACCAATTAAACTAGGGTTGGGTTACTAGTATGTTCTGTATGGTGTTCGGACGTAAAGAATAGCACCATCCCATATCTTCCCGTGGGTGTCGTAAGAGGCGACTAAGGGACTTACCAGAGAATGGGCAGCAGCGTTCTCTGAGTTTTATAACAACCATACTGCGATCGCCAACCCGCCTGCCAAGCGTGGCGATTATGGCAAAACCCCCCTTCTTGGGGGAGGCCTATGTCCAGCAGTGGACGTCTTTCGGCTGAAATGATGACTAGTATATTATGAACAGGGTGAACAGGGTGTAACAAGACCCTACACGAAGCCGTCAACCAAGCATTCTGTACATCAAACTAAGAAACTTTACGCAAAAAATATTGCTGGGAAACGAAAACATTGTGCTGATGGATGCATTGAATAGTACGGGGGTCGTGGAGGTGTTTAAAGTAAAAAACTTACATTAAAAACATGTATTTAAAAAAAAAAACTTGTGAAAAATTTGGAACTTTGACCCCGAAGATCTCCGTAACTAGAAGGTTCCCCGGTATGGTCTAGAACAAAAAAAAATCGAAATGACGGGGAAAACAAGTGCCGTCTGGCTTCGTTAAGGGTCTTGTTACACCCTTTATTTACAGTAATATTTACTAGTTTGTTTAATACTTTAACAGCAGGTACCAACAACATTCCTAAGTTACGTATGAATAATTTCAGATTGATGATAATGCAATAATATGAATTGAATTGAAAACTACTTTTTGGTTAGACAAGGTTCAATAAAGCTTAGTATCGTTCATCGAATTATTGAAGAATTATGCTAATCGTTGGCGGAATATAAACTAGGAGAACAAGTAAACAAGTAATACGACAGATTGGGTGAAACAATCCGACGAGGCATGCAGTGGGCAAATGGGATATGTACGAAATCGGTTATTCTGAAACTATTTCAAGTTTACCAGCATATCTCATGATACCGCGTTTTTATAATGGTTGCAAGCACTTCGGCTGGACACAATGACGTCGAAGTTCGACAAAGTTTAGTGTGATCTTCTAGCACAATTTCAGTAGCAACTCAGAGTCTGAATTTGTGCCCAAGTCCAGTTGAAGGGAATAGGCTAGGCCTTTATAACGTAGGAATTTAAACATTATTAGTGAAATAATTGAGATGGCGGGACGAACTGGATGTCTTCTTTGAGGATTGGAAAAAAAATAGCACAGAAGCGTGACCTTTGGAAGGAGTGGAGGGAGGCCTTTGTCTAGCAGTGGGACAATGTGAGTAAGCTATAATTATGATAATAATAGCGAAATAATTATCGGTACGTACCCCATGCCACATACCTAACTTTTAAGGGAAAACAGGAGTGCTATAATGTAATTTGCAAAATAAATATAAAAATTGGCACGATTAAGTCAAAATTCGGAAGCCTTGAAAAAAAAAGCGAAAATCAAATTAGTACTTATGCCACTGTACTTCAACCAGTATACTAGGCACATCACGCATTGGCCAGTAAGTGGTATTGCCCAAGCCTGCTTGATATTCGAACGTGACACGGCCGTGCCCACGGACCAATTTGCTGTAATCGTACTACAGCCATTACGGATTAACCATTTTACATTACAATTCTGGGAACTCGCGATTTTTAGAACTTTGTATTTAATCAGTCGTGTTTGCGATTAAGGAGGAATTGGTAGTCAAACTACGGGGTTTAATTTTTCGGTGAATGGATTTATCGTGCAGGTATAGAAACCAAGGTTAAAGATAAAAGGTACTCATGAATGAAATAGAAGGTAATGTTGATGATAGAACGCTACGGAATTTTTAAGATGATTAATTTGCAAGAGGACATGACATGCGTTGCTGGACTTGCCAAAAAGGGGTGTTGTAGTATAAAATGTATTGGAGAAATATATTGTTTTTACTCTCAAAGCAAGAAACCTAACAATAACCTGAAATTCTGAGTCATTTAAAAGGTAAGGATGATGAAAAAGTACATATGAATGAGAGAGTATCAAATTCTTTAAAATCCGAAGAGTTTTAAAGAGTGACATAATATTATTCCAGTTCTATCATCCCATTCTTCAAAAAAAAATCCATTAAAAAAAATACCATCATAACTGGCCATAAACATCAACTAATAGGCCATTAGACTAAACATACGAATAATAAAAAAGAAAACAAATTCAATTTTAACAACGAACTAACAAGCGATGTAATTACATACCATAATGACTATAATAAAGAAAATGGCCTGTATGTGAATACAAAATGTGCATCGTTATATGGGCTTTTCTAGCACCATAGGCAATTGACTGATGTTTTGTTTAAGAAGTAAATACTCATAGTGTACATAGTCATTTTACTAGAGATTTTTTTTTTATTTTTGCACATTGTAAGCTTGCAATTCAAACTTGTGTTCCAACTCCAAGAAAGTAGGGAAAAGGCTTGGCAGATGATCTTATAGGTACGCTTACTGCAGGTCAAATCTTGACTGCACACACCTAATCAGTCTTTATCGTTACCTCTACTAACACCTAATAGGCCTTAATACAAACGGCCCCGTGTGCTGATTGATGGATGTCACGTGCCTTGTAATGAGGACCTACTATAAATTTAATACCTGTACATGTACAATTACCCATGTTTGCAAATGAATAAATGACTATTGACTATTGACTAATGTTTAGTTTTAGGATATGGTGGGTATTCTCAGATGTTTTCTTACACTGTTTTGAGAACAGTGCTGATGTTATCATTTAGAAGCCAAGCGCCTACCTTGTTTCATTCCATTTTTCCAGTTATTATGCCTAAATTATACACTGATCAAATGTGGTCCTTTTTTGAACAACCAAAAATATTTAACCATTCGACCTCTTCAAATAATTCATAAAACCACGTCAAAGCTTCTTCTCTTCTCAATACAAAGCTACTTAACTGTCTCATGTCGATATCAACCATTTTGTTCCGACCCATCACTCTGTTCCATCCTTCCCTTTTTTTTCCCTTTTCACTAACATTATCAGAGGTGGGGAAGGTCTTCAAATACTGGTATCTTCGTCCTATTGTTTCGAGATCTCTCATTCGTGGTTCGCGAGTTATTTCATTATCATTATAAGGTAATCATCATCAAGTTTGTTTGTATGTGATATGGGAATGCGTCGTTGGTCACTGATATGGTTTATGATATCAAATCTAACGTTCTTTGAATTGTCTAGTTAATGAAGTCAATTTTATTTGGTTGAGTTGGTACAGTTCATGTTTTTTGTTTATCTGCATTAGTATTTTATTTTGTGTTCTCGAATTTCTAACGATAGCTTTATAATTATTTATCAGCCGATATTCACATAAACAAACGATTCGACACCTTGGTAATAAAAATATAGCCAGCACTATGCAAAATTTTGGTGAACAAGAACCTAGATATTATCAAGTTCACACTTGATTGTGAGTAATTTTCTGCATCCTACCCCCGTAGCATGACCACCGTAGACAAGGATTTCTTCGACGGAAGAATCGACAAAATGACAGATAGTGCAAAGAAATCTGTCATTGTGTCGACACAATCTGTCATTTTGTCGATTCTTCCGTCAAAGAAATCCTTGTCTATGGTGGTCATGCTACGGGGGCAGGTCTATTAAAATATTTTTCTCCATAGTTTTGTTCTTTTAGGTTTCCGATCTTTTCTAACACAGCTTACCCAAGCTATCCTGAAACTTGTGATTGCCAAAAGTCTTCTTATCAGGTACCTATTCAATATTTTCAGACTTCCTTCAAAGCTTTGTGACATTAGTATTTGTGACACACTCCACAACCACGCCACGCTGCTGTTTCATTGCGGTAGGCCCAATTTAACGAGGTTCAGAGAAAATCAGACTTATTCGTATCAAATCATTCAACCAGTATACAACAAAGTTATTCTTACTAACCACTTCGCTACTGCCTGACCTAACAAGTCAAAGTTCAAACGTTTTCTCATTTCGTAACGTAGAACGGCTCCATACATTCACCTCCTTCATTTCCATATTATCGTGTGTGTACAGTTTTATCGTCTTCAACATCTGTATATTTATCGTTCCAATCGCTATATGATTACTGTGTGGCGTGTGTGCTTGTAATTTTTGGTAATTTACGTAATCAGTTCGGAAGTGGTTCGGATACATTTTATTACAATTAATGTTCATGTATTGGGGTCGGGGAATTTGATTAGAGGTGGCTTTTGTTAGGGTTTACGTATGTTGGTTGGCTGGTTAAACAGTGAGAAGTTTGCTTTATAATTACAGTCACTTGGTTCGATCTTCAGGTTAAACCGCGCTTGCCTAGGTTCATGGATGGATGACCACCCATTACATACCTAGTTTCCTTCCGTACCTCAGACAAGCACGTTAAGCCATCGGTCCCAGCTGTCATTTGTAGATCTTTGTCATTCTTTACAGGTAGTCAGTGGCCAACCAGTCTTACCAAGGGGTATCGTATTACCCAGTACTAACCGGGTTGTGGAGGTCAGATAGGCAATCGCTCCATGTAAAATACTGGTATTCAGCTATATCCGGTTAGACTGGAAGCCGACCCCAACATGGTTGGGAAAAGGCTCCAGAACCCAGTTAGTACTAAGTAATACGGTACTCCTTAGAAAGACTGGTTGTCAGATTTTGGGTCTAGTCATTGACCCAAAATCTGACAACCAGTCTGTCAAATATTAGCCGGGACCAACGCCTTAACGTGATTTCCGAGGCACGGAGGAAACTCGGTAAGTAATGAGTGGTCACCCATCCTCGGACCAACCTAGGCAAGCGCGGCTTAACCAAAAGATCGACCCGAGCGGCTGTTATTATTTAGCCACGAGCTCCTCCTCATTTAGAAAAAGCAAAAATTCAAAACCTTACACCGATACTGTTTCTATAACTCCTTTAATCTTTTCTCATAAATTAGAGTTCAAATATATATTTATGTGTTAATTTTAATATTGTTTTTTTTTTATGTACAAAGCTAGATTTAAGTATAATTAATATAATATTTTTAATGTG
Source organism: Noctua fimbriata (assembly GCA_905163415.1). Taxonomy (NCBI): domain Eukaryota; kingdom Metazoa; phylum Arthropoda; class Insecta; order Lepidoptera; family Noctuidae; genus Noctua; species Noctua fimbriata. The sequence continues at coordinate 4,173,629 of LR990940.1, forward strand.
AAAGTTCCTAATGATCTACGTGATATTAGAAAATAAATAACACTGACACTGCAATATTATTAGCTTTGAGTTATCTTGCTGCGCCCTAACAGGGTCATGCACTCACGGGTTTTAAGCCTGACGTGTAAAATTGATTGTGTACATAGTGCATTAAATAAATAAATATTACTGAAATACCTCAGCAAGCAAGCCTTCTAAAAGCCTCATCTCCACAATTCACGTCGACAATCAGGGTCCAGTCTTCAAGAAACCAAGAAGGCATGACGTGGAGATCTGTCCTCAGTAATTATAACGTCCTGAGATACCGCTGCCACAGTGCCACCCCTCGTTAGGGGGTTGTTACGAGGTGGATGCCTGCATTTTTACAAATTGATACAAATTATTTGAGCGAGCACCCGCTTTGTTCCAACGACGCTTGTTACGACTGTGGAACGGCATTTTATTATTTTCGTACGGTTGACGCGTAGCTGGTTGGGGAAAAGCGCTGTTTGACCAGAAATTTTTCATCGGTAATTTAAAAAAAAAAGCTGTTCCATACATTTTGACCGTGCAGGTATTGCACTTTTGTAGGAAACAGCTGTTTTTTTAATAACCGATGAAAAAATTCTATGTGGGGGTGCTCAGCATCATGTACTGAATACGTGGTAATCGTTTTCGCGTCTGTGACCCTACCACCCTGTATAATGCCACTAGATGATGCCCGCGACCTTTGTCTGCGTGAAATTATTATAATTATACAATTGTCCCCATTTTCGCAACATTTTTTATTATTGCTTCATTTCTATTGGTTGTAGCGTGATTTATATAGCCTTCCTCGATAAATGGGCTATCTAGCACTAAAATAATTTATCGAACCAGTGGTTCCTGAGATTAGCGCGTTCAACTAAACAAACTCTTCAGCTTTATAATATTAGTATAGATTTTTGGTAAAGATTTTTGGCTGCTATTGTATTTTTTTCAATTATTTGATTATGTTAAAAAATGATCGCTAAAAATAGCTGCTATAAACATACCTGCTATTACAGGAAAACACATGAGAGTATGTAGGCTAGTCTCTATCCCCTTTTCTTTTTACAAAAGGACCACGGGCACTTTTGTATGAACACTGGGCCCACTTTTCAAATTTTGCAACAATGATTTCTTTTTTTTTTCTTCTGCCCGGGTCGTGCAAATTGCTTTTGGGTTTTCCATCAAGAATTTCTCAGTAACAGCTACGGGGTCTGGATTTGTGCCCGGCTGATGGCAATAGGCTCGCCTTCTATTACATGGTACTTAAACATAACTGGCGAAATGTGTACTATTAGATTCACCTCTATCTAACCCTTCAGGGATTACAGGAATGATGTGTGTGATTTTCCAGCAGTTTTCCGCAACGTTTCAAAACCGCTCACGATTTCCCCGCTCAGTACGCGCCGCTCCCGCGCTCTCATTCCTTAGACCGAGTCCGAAACATCTTATTCGCGCCCTCATAAAAGTAACTGCTTTGGCTCGTTTTTATTTCTACCTCTGTACCTGTACGGCCACAGTATTTTAATAAACCGTCTCCCCCAACAAGCGAAATCAGACTCAGACTCACAACAATAGAACAGAATTTTGTTTGGCTTCCGCAAAAATCATGTCTTGCCCACTTATAACTAGGACAAGACGATTCTGAAGGACACGGAGAATTTCAATTACTTTATTACGATGTAATGTATTTTTATTTCGTGAAACATGAAGGAAATCAGCTCAGGTATGCAGTTAATAAATTAGGTACATGTAATTGTAATTTTTCGTTTGATTACATTACATTACAATAAAATGTAATAAAGGCGTTTTGGTTTTACTTGTTTCTTTGTTACTAAGGGAAGTTGGGAAAAGTTTAGTCTACAAAGTTTTAGAAGTTTATTTAATAAGAAGTATTGTGAATAAGATACGGATAGAACAGGCGGTAAGTATTTACTTACAACTATTGCCAATTGCAAATATCTAATTGAAATTAATAAACAATAAAAAAAAGTTGCAAGAGAACCATTTTGTTTCATATTTTCAAAACGAAGTACGTAATAGTTGAAGAATATAAACCGTAGAAAATAATGACTCCATGTTTAATTTAGAAGCTCACACGTAACATATTTTTAGCAAAGGACTAATTTTATAATTTAATTAGTCATTCTTAAAACATTTGCTTGACAACGCGCCAAAAAACGTTAAGCCTTTAAAAACTTGAACAGGCCATTAGACATTCTTAAAACCAAAAAACGATGTCACATAAAAAAGGTTCCAATACAATTTCCACGGACCAATCCAAAGACTTACTCTCAGAAATTATTATGGCGGCTCGTTAAGAAATCCGGATTAAAGAGTTGAGAGGAAAAAAAGGTAAAATGTCGCAGTAAGTCCAAGCCGCAAAATTCTTAAACGCAGTCCTTGGAAATGGGATGATTACTTCATCAAAACACACTTTAAACGTGTTACGTAAATCTAGTACCACTCGCCCCCTGCCTCCCCTTAAAGGGTGTGTTGGCGAGTGAGGAGGCAGGGGGAAAGTCACCCCAGGAAATGGGGGGTAAGACGATATGGGCGAACGTGAGCGCCGTCAAGAAAACCTTGATTGCTTTTTTAATTAGTTTTTTTTTTCATTCCCCCTTTTTCGCATCGTGCAAGAAATATGTATTCGCGTTTTTTATGTATGTGTATTTTATGTATATTATTTATCAATTATGTGCTGTGTAATTGGTTGTGTTGTTTGTTTTCTTTTATTCTTTATTGATCTATCGAGTAGGCAAATGACTCTCAATTCGCCAAAAAAATGTTTTATGCTAAAAAACTCACAAGTTTTCTAGTCGTGACTAATTATTATCAACCTAATAAACGAACGAAAGGGTTTGACAGCCTCTAAGTAAGGGGTAACCCTAACCGCTGTCAAGAAAAAGAAAAATACAGAAAGTGCAAAATAGCAAGTCTCCCGTCCCATAATCAATTTAAAATTATTATCCGTTTTCCCCCATCAACAGTGTAAAATCAAGAGCGTAAAAACGTCGAGGAATGTCCATTAGTCGTTCATAATATCGTCGCCATAATGAGGGGAGAGTGGGCTAAATCAGAACAGTGGCGCGACCATAAACGTTCCGGCACGTACTGCTCAACCGTTTCAAACGCATTTAATACTGTTTTGTGCGTTTTATGCGAATAATATGAGTATATTAATTTAAAATGTGTTTAAGAGTACTTTGAAGTAGAATCTAGAACTAGTATTTATAAATCTTTGTTGAAGTTTTTCTTTCTTTATAGATTTACTAGCTTTTGCCCGTGACTTCGCTCGCATTAATTAAGGATTTAACAATCAATTCGGGTTGTACTCTGCTTGTTATCTATTTTATCGTAAGAACGTTGTTCCGTTTTCCTCGGGAATAGTTCTTTTTTCGGGATGAAAGGTACCCTATGTCCGTTTCTGTACACCTCACAACGTATATGCAAAATTTCAGGATGATCGGTTCAGTGGTTTAGGCGTGAAAAGGTAACAAACCAACAAACAAACTTACTTTCGTATTTATAATATTATTAAGTTAGGATTTGTGTCTTAAATGTCAGCACCTTCAAGTTTCAAATCAAGAAAGTAGGTCATTTTGGCCATATATTTATTAATAGGCTAGTCGTAAAAGCAGTATCAAAATTGAAGAAAACAGGTCGGGTTTAAGAAAATCTGTAAAAACTGATTTCGAGTTAAACATATTGTTTTAAGTAAGGGTTTTTATGAATCTAAGCTCATTTTCAATTGTCAGACAAAAACTCAAGTAGAGATTCTTTTGAAACCATAAATATGTATACAGTTATAACACGTCCTACGAAGATAATATAATTCGGAGATTTACATATCCAGCAACGAAAAAAGCGTAATCTTTTCGGCGTACGACGTGACCCAATAAAATTTCGTCCTCGTATTTAGCGGAAAAATAAATTAAGAATTCATTTTGGTCCTGTATGTTGAACACACACAGACGGTTGTATACAAAACACACGCACACAGCCAAAGAGTTTTAAGTCTCGAGGCGTCCCCACTAATTTATACGTTCTTTCGCTTTCATTATAATTATTATTCTTGGCAATTTATTTTCGCACACGAGGGGGCAGTGTCTCCCCGGGGGAGAGTGGGGTGGACTTCTTACAAATTCCCGTTTTTCGGTGGAACTTAACGCACCCTTTTCTTGGCCCTTTTTGTTTTTCATTACATTAACTTTTGAGATGGGGATAATGTGTTGTTAGTGTGTGAGTGTAATTTTTGCGCGTAATGAAAGGTTTTCTTTTATTCTGTATCGTATTTCTTACATGTAATGTGCTTCGAAACGGACCGCGATGAGCAGGGAACTTTAAAAGCGAACGTTTTTTCAAGCTTCGAACACTTACTTCTTGAACTTTTAAAGTTAGCAGAAGTTATACGCTCGAACTACGAGAAAAAAGTAATTTCGCCAAAGTAAAAAACATGCATAACACCTCAACTACCCTACGACTCTCCCCAATTCCACTCGAAACTTTAAAGTACACAATTTACGTTCACATGCACGGAAAACGACGAAGAACTTCCACAAAACAAAAGCGATTACTACAGACTTCGACTACTCGAAAACAAAACGCAATTTTCTCTTAAGAAAATGAGGGAACTCTTTCTCCCCATTGAAAAATCATCAACACCCACCGCGTATGTACCCGCCGCCAACCACCCTCATCTGGGGGGGAAGATCTACGCCGCCGACTTGCGTACGCTTTAATTAAAAATAAAACATAAGAACGATGTAACTGGATGAGCCGAGGAGCGAAGGAAAAATGAAAGAGAAAGCCGTCCACCCCCCTCATGGAATGAGTGAGGGGAGGGGACGGGAAACCGCGTGGAAGTCAGTCGCAGAGCGACCGCCGGGGGGAGCAGACCTCCCTCCGCATGCTGCTGTGTCACAACGGAATGACATCACTTTTCTTGTCGCTAATGAAGAGAACGTCTTGGATGGTTGCCTTTTTACTCGCTAAAGGCTTTTATTCAGACCATGCGTTTTTAGCCTCCACTAATTTATTTAATTAGCTTTTTGCTCTGTTCCTTTACGGAGGGAAGTTTAAAAAATAAAAATCTCTGGGCTCTTTAGAGTACGTTAGCATTTCTACATGTAAAGTTAAGATTGAGATTTATTCTTCAAGGAAATCCTTGTGAGAGTCAATTTGAATAATTCACATCTCATAAATAATACCGTGAGTTGCGACATACGACTGCGCGGTGAATCCGTTCGTCTTGACAAAACAAAACGTCCAAGTCCTCAGTCTAGACATTTTAATTTTCCTATCTTTACGTTTCGCGGGATCGACGGATCAGACTCTTTCATTAGTCGTCCCCGCACATGTGGAAGGAAATCTTTGATGTAGACGTCGTTAGTGACGCGCCCGATAAGAGTATTACAGTTCAATGTGCATTGAATATTGTACCACATCATTATTTCGTTTGAGATTTTTCTTTAAATAGAAAATGTAAGGTTTTCTTTCCGCTCTTTGACGTGTTGGGTTTATAATTAAGGTTGTCACAATAACTACTTGTTTAAGTATCTATACTTATACTTAGTATTGAATTTGTTAGCTATTTTAGAACAAAATCTTAGTCGTACTAAGCGATCCTGATATAAGATTGACCTTTTCACAAATTGTGACATTTGAGCTGTCAAACTTACTTCAGTTGCCTGGAATAGTAAATACACTGAAACACGTGTAGCCTAATTTGAAGTTTAGTCTACATTTAGATAGCATGGTCCTGACTTTTAAGAAGCTTCATGGATAACTTTTTAATAGAACGTCACTTCAGTCTTGTTTTAAAATTTAAAAGAAATGACGTTCTGGAAATTGAAAGTACCACCGATTCGAATGCACAAACAACTTAAACATACGCAAACAAACAATAAGGAATTCGAAACAAAACAGAATCAGCAAACATCTCAATAAAAACCAGATGTGGACCCTCTCCGCATACGCTCTCACACTTATTCAAAAGTAACTCGGTTGCGGGTACTCTCATTCAATTTTCTAACCCATTTAAGTCTCAGACGAAATGCTTGCATCGAAAAAAGAAGAATAATTCTTCGACATTCCCAACCGTAGATTTTCCACGATATAATTTCATAAGCAGTCGGCGTATGTTCGTTTTGCCCCATTTTCCCCTTTTGAATTGATTAGGTCGGGTTCATATCGAGTTATGAATGGAGTTCAGATGTTTTAGTTTTTTTTTGAGTGTCCTTAGAATCGGTTCCTCGATATTTATTGATGAATATTAGTTAAAAGCGTCTTAGCTTTCTATTTTCGCGTATTATGTGGATGGTTTGAATAAGCTCACATTAATATTTAAGGAGTTTGCTTGAATGGAGTATCGTACTTGGAAAAAAGTTTTGTATTTTTTTTTTTGTCATGTAACAGAGAAAAATATTGTTGATTATTATTGTTGATTCGTTAAAGTATGATATTTTCAATGGATATTGGCCAATTGTTAAGAAAACCTTGAAAGATTTTTTTTTATCTTTTAGTATTGTTTGCTCTGTATTCTAATCAGCTTAATTTTTTATGCGTGATAAAATTTTATTTAACGCCGTTGCCGAAATCTTACGGCTTAAGAACATTTTAATATTCGCCTCGCACTGCATCATTTAAATATAACTATAACACTTAAAATATATTATTCATAAGATTGTATAAGAAAACCGCGAGGGTGCTGGCATTAAGCTTAGCTAGGCCTGCTTAATGATCCAATTCCTGTCATGTTCAGGAAAGGGTTTACCCCCTAAAAAACTTGAAACAAACGCCGCAAAAACCGAAGACGTTCTCTCTATCGCACCACCCTTAGGGGAGGTTGGGGCAAAGCCACCCACAAGGAGGTACGTTGAATAATTATAAAAGAAATAAGATAGACATTGACTTCGCCACGTCAGTTCGTAGATGAATAATAATGGATTTTTGTTTACGTGTGTATCAGCCTTTATGAGCCGTTATAAGCTTTTATAGACTGAAATATTGTTGCTTGAATAAACAGGTTATTAAAGTAGGCAACAGATTTAACGATTTTACAGCCTTTGATGTTGGCGTTGAGATAAAAATGTATATTGTATTTCGATGTAGGTTGATGGGTTTTAATTTAAAAAACTGGTTATTAACGTGGATTGGTTTTACTTGTTTATGAAAATGTTGCAACAAAACTTTATGATCTAGCATTTTTATAAGCTTACCGATACTAATTAATTGTGAAATTATCTTCAATTTGTGTTCTTGTCAAAATTGTTTGTTGTATGAAAAGGTATGTCTTGTAATAACAGAGTGGGCCACCCCCAATCGTACTAATTTCACAAACATTGATTGGTTACATACAATAAACTTACTGTAATATTGTACTTAATTTTAATGTTAATTACGTATACTTAAATTCCAAAGTAACTCTGTCCTACTGTCTGCTACCTTTTTACGTCTTAGTGTCAGAGCGGATTTCGGATGAAATTTGGCACACAGTAGTCCATGATCTGGCTTCAGAGAAAGGGTAATTTTTATCCCAATAGTATGTTCCTGTTATATACAGGGTGGAATGGACCCTGGCGCTAAAACGGTTACAACGTATTCAGTAGGTACATAATATTGAAAAAAAAAAAACCTACTAAACTGCACTACACGGTGAAAATGTATGGAAAAACTGTTTTTTTTAAATTACCTAACGATGAAAAAGTTCTATGTGAGGTTCGGAATGATGTACCGAATATGTGGTAACCGTTTTAGCCTCGAGGTCCCTTCTAACTTCTATACACTGACGAGACTATCGACAACGCTAGTGTACTCATAAAATCGTATAAAAATTATTGTTATATCGATTCCTCATCACCTAGTTCTTCAATAATATTGAAGAACAGTTCACAAAAAAATCCAAAGGTGCATTGAAGCGAAAGCAATAAACAGTAGCGAGTGCGAACAGTGCAGTGCAGGAAAAGTAATCACGGTTCAACGTAACTTTGTTTGATAGCGACCGACTGGACTGTGGGCTGGAGGTGTGGAAAAAATGAAAATAATTATGGGATTTTTGGTGAAATGTTTTATTAATTTAATAGTTATATTTTTTGAAAAGAAAGAACTTTTTTCAATGTGATTTAAGCAATAAAATAACACGGTCTCTCATTGAAAGAGTCTCTAAATTTAAATGCAAAGGCTTGGGCTGTCACATTGATAAAACAATAATATTTAACACTTGTATTAATATGACATCCTAGTCTTTTGTTAATATACACACAAATTAATTGTAAACTAAGCAGGATTTGACAATGATATCGTTAAATAAAACATAGAAAATTGCCCTAAAAAATCTTCAAAAACTGACATAATTTAATATGTTAAGACATTTTTTCCGCAAGAACCCACAGTGTAACCACGTTTGTCGTCGAGAAACTGCGGCCGGTGAAGCGCGTCTAGGGGAGGCAGGGGCAAAGCGGAACAGTGTAAATTGATTACGTGTAAAATTGTTAGCCGATGGGTGACTACGACTACTTATATGCACCTCGCTTCGAAGGCGTTTAACGCAATCTAATTTGCACACGTCTGAAGGTGAACAAAGTTTTGCGTCGTGGAAATGAGTTGAAGCGAGTGTTAATGGGGGATAAAGATGGTTAGCTTGATCAGACATGTTAGTTTGAGATTTTATTTAAGTCAGTGGACATATTATGGATTTTATTTTTCATCTTAGCTTGTTGATGGCAATTTGACTTGAGTAGTCCTAGAACTTGACTATGATCTGGCACTTTCAGTATCGCCCAACAGTTCCTGTGATGTGCAAACAACAGGTCACTTAGGCCACGCAGACAAGGGATTTTGTTTATTAAAATCAAGATAATTAAATTGTCGGATGGCCATAGTTTGCAATACTGTAAAATACAAAGACTTCCGCAACAAAACGTAAATAAAACCAGCTATTCAAATAGATTTTTATAAGCCGGAAATATATTCAAGCCCCAACCGTATTTAGATTTATTTCATCGCGTCTACTTAGCCGAGGACATACAGACTACTTAAGTCAGCGAAACTCCGCAATCCGTTTTAAATTGAGACAAAGAAATAAAAAAAACAAAGCTCGGCTCACATGCATAAAGTATAATTAAAGAGTAGAAATGAATATTTAAATATTCGTGGAGGGCTCACTCAGATCGTCACAATGACGTTTGGGGCGCCCAAATCTAAAAAGATACGTATTTTTGGAAGTCAAGTTTCATCTAAATATACACTGAGCTATTTTAATTTGGGATATTCGAAATAAGAATGTTATTTTTTCCTTGTTAGGCAGGCTTAGTAAGAATTGTTTGTGGTTTTATGTTGACTTAATTGTTTTTTATTGTTTTCTAAGTAACACAAGTGTAATTGTGTTTTTTTTATGTTAGTGATAACAAAAAAGTACCTAAACATGTCTATTTATGATACATGTTTACTTTTTTCTTAATGATTTTTATTATTATTTTAGAGGCACCTTGGTTTACTGTAATTTCTGACAACCCTATTTTGCCCGTAAATATCATTATTTAAAAATGTGATGTCTAAATTATCAAAAATAAATTACTCCCAGTGTGCCATCACCGACATCGCCGGCGGGACAAGTCAAAGATACAGATACACGTTGAGGGGCAGAAGAGTTTGCCAAAAATTATAATTTTAATTGCGGGCCCCTTTCCCCCTGTCTCCTCAGGAAACTGCAAGTTGAGCTATAAATATGAAACATACTGCGGTTTTTTTATGATTTAATTGCTTTTTGATATGTAAAGCGGATTTTTTTTTGGTTTCCGAAATAATACCTTGCTTTCTGTATTATTTTCTGGAATTAATTTAAGGAAAGCATATTCAGAGTGGTGTCTGAGTGCAACAACACAAGTTCATAACAGTGCAATGTGTTATCTATAAGAATGCAGTAGTCGCTACTTGGATGAAATCAAATATATATATAGAAAAAAACGGCAATTTCATAGTTAAAGACTTATTATTTAATGGTGAAACTTAATGCTGTCTAGTTTAGTTTTCTTTTAACAAAGTCCATTACCGTCACACACACTCCCAGAAACAAAAGGTGCTCAGGGCATCCTAAGAACCTAGCTAAGTCACTTACACCCGTATCTTTGTTTTTATTAGCTTTGTATATCCCACTGCTAGGCAAAGGCCTCCCTCTTATTCTTCCAGGTACTCTTCACAGATTATTGCTTCAACAATAAGCTGTGAACGTAACTATAAACTAATGAAAGTCTTTATACTTGAGTAAAAGTCAATAATTAAGATGCGATTTTTATTCTGTGGTTTAGTAATCACTTGAAGTTAGAACTGTCAAAAGTTAGAAGTCATAGCTTTGCTTTTTTTGACGGTTCTTACTTCGTTTTTATAAACGTGTTTCTTCTTAAACTCAAGTAATTTACTTTAACTTAACTATAGATACGGGTGTTAGCGTTCCTCCAAAAACAGTAACACTCACCTAAGAAAATTTCGAATTTACAAACCCTTAACAGAATAAATCTCTCATTTCCTCTGAAGCTTAAAAAATTAATGACTCCCAAAACACACACGCGTAAAAACAAAAGGGGGGTGGGTAGACAGCCGAAAATACGCAAATAAAGCGGTCCGCTAACAATTTTCTTTTACTCATTATATCTGGAAATGCGTTTCGTATGCAAAATTGACGAGGGATTTTTGGTAACGATTTTAGCTTGTTTATGAGGTGATGTGTACTGTGTAGTGTGTACGAGGCCTTGACTGTACAAGTCAATTTTAAAAACGTAGCAGAACGAACGAAGACTAGTTTATGCCCGCGGCTTGGCCACGTGAAGTTCGATAATTGTCCAACGGGATAAAAAGTATTATTTATGGTACTCCAGGTTATAAACTATCTGTGTGCTAAATTTTAGCCAAATCAGTTCGGAAGTTTTTGTGTGAAAGAGTAACAAACATCCATCCATCGATCTGTCCATCCTCATAAACTATCGCATTTATAATATTAGTAGGATTTATCGGGCTGCGAGTCTATGGAAAGCCAATAATTGGTTTCGATGATTAGGGGTACACTCCAGGCTAACATCAGGTCAGCAAGTTTCAGACTATTTTACAAAAAATCTCAGCAGCTGCCTGAGACTTAGAATTTTTCACCTGAAATTGCAAATAACTTATTTTTTCAGTAATTTAGCTGTTTCTGCATCTGACAGATACGAGTATTTTAATTGATGGACCACAGCCTTTTCCCCAAGATAATGGCTATGTGATTATGTGTTAGGCTAGCTAAACTCACACCTCAAACTTAAGATAAATCTCGAGACAGCTCATTAAAATTCAAGTAGTCAAAGCAAAATATTGTTATTGTTTTCTTAGGTACTTAAAAAATACGAGGTAGAGTTAATCTAAAGTCAGGATTACTGTACAGTACGTACTCAAGTGAAGTTAAATAGGTTTGGTTTCAGCGGTCGGCATCTCAGCGAGTAATGTGCTCCGAAGACGTTTTACGAGGGCGTACGGTGTTTTATGTCGATAGATGGTATCGATGTTTTCATAAATGTCATTTTTTTATCGATATTTTTTTATGGTTGGGTTGACATCACTTTTGTGTTTAGAGTTCTTGATAAAATGTTTTGAAATATTATGCAGTTTTTTTTTAAACATTTCAAAATAATACATAGTCAGCTGGGGCAAAGACATCACATCTTTGAGAGAGAGAATGGACAATTATTAATCCGGATCCAATGCAAGTTGGTAAGAAAAACGTACATAATAACTTGTTTTAAGAAATACAGACTTTAACTATGCTTCGCAGACGATGTTCTTACAATGACATACTTAAGCCACATTTTTTATATCCTAGAAAACGGATCTAATGTAAGTTGATAACAAAAAAAAAATACCTCCATAATAAATGGTTTTAAAAACCACAGACTATAGCTACAGTCTCTGGTCTTTAAAACCATTCACGCAAGCTTTACAGACGATGTTCCTACATCGGCACTTTTTTTTTTATGTCGGCCTTTTTTGTCCCACTATTAGGCAAAGGCCTCCAATACCTATCCAATCTTCTTTATATCATTTCTTAAGCCGTATTAAACTCCCAATAAATAACAATAAACGAGATAATTGTTGACAATGTTGTCGTTCGATTTGATCGATAATGTCAATCGACAACTACTCATATTCCACTTGATTTTACTGTCAGATTTAATCTATATTATTCTAATCGATCACTAATGGTAATTCGTTGAAGCTTGTCTGCACATTTACTAGATTTTCATCTGTAATAAAATTGAACATGGATTTTCTAGCACGTGGCCTTATTCGGAACAAATGCCATTATCTTGTTTTTTTTTTTTAAATATAATTTCCATAGATAATTTCACAAGTCTCCTTCTCAAGTCGTCTTCCTGTCAATGTCATTTAAGCGCCAAAATAACTGTACACTTTCACCAACTCATCTGAGCAGGCGCGAAAACACAGAACTAAAATAAATGTACCAAGTTTGACATATCAATGTATATTTTCTTGACAAACAACGCCACCCCGAACTGCACACTTAAAGTGGTCATACTGTACACTAACTAAGTATTAACTTTACAGATTGAAAACCTAAGATACCCAATAAAAAAAGGCTGTTGTAATGTACATTTTGTTATAGCTAGCAATATTATGAACTGAATAAATAAGTAATCATAACTAAAAAAAAAAACAAAATAATTAAATATTTATTTTATAAATAATGTCCAACTTTATCGATGGCATCAAAACACTAGAGGGAGAGTGGGGTTGGGAGGCTACTCATGCAAAAATCCCGTCTCAGGTAAAATGAAGTCGCAAGAGCTAAGACAGGACGCGGTGAAATACGAATGTAACAAACATAGATATATTACTGTTTATTGTATATATTTTTGCTGTGAGGTTCGTTTTGGCCGAGTTCACCCTAATCGTGTATTGAGTGGTATGTAATTTGAATTTCGTCTTGTATTTTCGCAATGGTTGGCGAAAATTAGACAGAATATGTAAGTACACGGTATTCAATAAAGTATGCTGCTATTAATTAAAATTAAGTAAAGCGATAAAATGATAGAGAGTTTTTGAAGTTAAAAGGGGAGCCAGCAGTGGGACACTCAAATAGGCGAACAAAAAAAAACTAAAGCGATACCTTTATTATTTAGTCTATTTTTAAGTAGTTAATCGTATCTTTTCAGGAGTTACCGAAGGTTTGGTCCTACAACAAATAATTTACTGAAGTATCAGTCAGGTCCGGTGTCTGCAGCTGTTCTGCAATCCATCCGTACTGATTTGACCAAAGTTTAACTCTTTCCAATATTTTATGTTCATTACTTTTAATCTCTTATTAAAGGAGCTCGTGGCTAAATAATAACAGCCGCTCGGGGTCGATCTTTAGGTTAAGCCGTGCTTGTCTAGGTTAGTCCATGGATGGGTGACCGCCCATTGCGTACCAAGTTTCCTCCGTGCCTCGGAAAGCACGTTAAGCCGTTGGTCCCGGCTGTCATTTGTAGATCTTTGACAGTCGTTACAGATAGTCAGTGGCCCAAAAAATCTGACAACCAGTCTTACCAAGGGGTATCGTATTACTCAGTACTAACTGGGTTGTGGAGGTCAGATAGGCAGTCGCTCCATGTAAAATACTGGTATTCAGCTGCATCCCGTTAGACTGGAAGACGACCCCAACATAGTTGGGAAAAGACTAAGCAGATGATGACTAAATCTCTTATTAGAATTTCTCTTAACCACATTAATCTCCTAAATTAAAACATAAAACCACAAAGTAAAAGTACCACCCAATTATATTTTTATTACCTGTCCATTTCTAGCTCGAAAACAATCGGACCTGCACCACTTGAGACGAGTCTCTTGTCTTTATGAAATACTTCAGAAGACAGCTTCCTTTGCAAAATATTTCCTTTTTTTTTAGTCTGTTTCGTGCTGCATATTTCCGTTGTTAGCGGGTAGTTTTGATTTAAGTAAAAAATGTGTGTTAAGTTTTGTCACATTTAGTGTTGTCCTCGCACGTGAATTGTTATACAAACAGTTTTGGAATAGACTCTTCACAAGCATTATTAAAAATATTAGATTTCTCATAAAATATTTTGATGATAGAGGAATATGACTTACCTTCCTCATAAAGGATAACCACGATATAGTGTTGTTTGCAGATGACACTTCGCTTTTGTTTAAACTTAAACGTCAGCAGCTAGTTACTGGCGATGTAAATAGCGCGATTTCCAAAGTAGTGCATTGGTTTAACGCTAATAACTTACTTCTAAATGAAAAAAAAACCAAATGCATTAAGTTTGCACTACCTCACGTTAGGCAGGTGAAAACTAGTGTGTTGGTGAAGGGCGAAGAGTTGAACCCTGAAGATAGCACGGTGTTCTTGGGCTTAACTTTAGACGCTAAGCTTCAGTGGGGCCCACATATAGATAAATTGTCTAAGAAACTGAGCTCCGCAGCATACGCAGTTAGAAAAATTCGTAATTTAACCGATGTAGAGACAGCTCGATTAGTTTACTTCAGCTATTTTCATAGCGTAATGTCGTACGGCATTCTGTTATGGGGGAATGCCGCCGATATTCAGACCATCTTTGTTTTGCAGAAAAGGGCCGTTCGGTCAATTTATAAGTTGAGTCCGAGACACTCTCTCAGAGAAGAGTTTAAGGAGATTAATGTAATGACTGTTCCTTCTCAATACATATATGAAAACCTTTTGTATGCTCACAAAAATATAAAGCGGTTTAAAAAATATTCTGATATTCACAATATAAATACAAGGAATAAACATCAATTTATTGTACCCACAACAAGGCTCAAGAAAATAGGTGGATCATTTAGATGCCAATGTATACGCTTTTATAATAAACTTCCAGGCCACATACATGAACTAAGCCTTAATAAATTCAAAATTTTTATAAAACGTAAACTTTGCCAGAAAGCCTTCTATTCTGTTAAGGATTATATCGAGGACAAAAAGGCTTGGAATTGAACTGCTCCAATTGAAATCGATATTAAACTGAATTGTACCCATTTTATTTTATTTTTATTACTGTTTGACATTTTTTATTTTTATTAATTATTGTTCGATTTAGTTGACATTATTTACTTTTTCAAGTACCTGTGGTATTATTATTATTATATTTTTTTTTTTTTTCTTGACTTTATTTTACTTTTTCAAGTGTCGTATTATATATATTTTTTTTGTTTATTACTGTGAATATGAGGACTACGTGGGACATACTATTATTATTATTTTAATTTTTTAGTTAAGTTAGTCTGGCAATTGTCTGGCAGTTTGAGTACTTTATGCGGCCTACCCAAGAGTCCTTTCTTTGGTATTGTTCGTCGTGTCGTTGAGCTCCTTGGATTACGAGTCGAGCTACACGATCACTGACAAATGCTTGCACTGTCTGGACAGGTCCACTCAAATCTGTGTGGTTATTTCTTCAAAATACCATCTCGGACATTAATCTACATGGTCCTCATATGACTTGAGCAATGTCTGGACTTTAAAAGAGACTGTGACCTCTGAGTTTGTTTCGGATGTTTCTTCTCAGAGTAGTCAGGTACGAAACACCGGCCCCATCTAGTTTTAAAAAACAACATGTTGTGACATGTAAAAGAGTTTTGTAAACCAACTTACAGAAATAAATATGATTTGATGATTTGATTTGATTATGACCATTTCCCGCCTATCCATAGTGTCTATCTTAGCAAAAACAGATTCAATCTGAAAACGGTCACGTCTGAAGTAGAAGAGGTTTATTGCCAATGTCGGGCCTTTCTTCAATTAAGTATGTACCCAGTATTTAGTCCATCCCAAAAATATAATTATGACAATGAGATTGAGATTGGGTTATTCCTCAGAGCGCAAATATTTTTAAGCGATAATAGAGAAAGATAAGGATTTTTTTATTTCAATCATTCTTGCACTTTGAGGAATAAACATATCATATTTTGAATTTGAATTTGTGGGCCCAACTAATGGTTGCGCTTAGTTGGTTGCGCTTAAAAATAGTTGCGCATTGAGGAATACCCCAAGAGATCAAAACCACGCTATTAAAACCACAACACAATCAAACATTCTTCAGCCACCTTACCCATGCTATAAACCTGTCAATTATACCGAAAGTAACTTCCTCTATTCCTTGCAGAAAACATTTGCCTAACAATATATGAAACAATCGTGAGCGGGCACCATAAGCTGAGCTGTCGATATCAGTTAAGCTGTAATGGACACCGTGGCCACGCCTTGAGCGTCCTTGTTTGTGGTATGGTACTGTTTGGGGAGATTTTTGTTCGGGTGCCCAAAATAATAGGGAGTAAATGATGTGCAAAGTCTGTTAGAAAGGAGGTTGTATACAAGCGAAAACAAAGCATTAGGTAGAGAATGATTATAAAATATTGTAGGTTCTTCTAATTCACGTTATAAACTATCTGTGTGTCAAATTTCATCCAAATCTGTTCAGTCGCTTTTGCGTGAAAGAGTAACGAAAATCCACCCATTCATCGATCCTCTTTGTAACTTTCGTATTTATAATAGTAAGATTCTTAAACGAATTTGACCCAAAAAGAAAACTAAACTAAACTAACTACTTTAGTTGACGTAATAAATTAATTTGCAACTACAAGGCATTAATGTTCTGCTGTCCGAAAAACAGGGGGGCCGAAGCCATTGTAAGTACACGTACTATTTCATTAATTTATCATATCAAGAGATTTTCTTATACTTTCAGGTCAAAAGTAACAGGTTTAATCTGATGACTAGGCTTGTTTTAAACCACACTTAAAAGTATGCTCCTCTTTCATAAAAAAAAAATCAGTCATTTCGGTTGACTATCTTTTGCAAGATTTTAAGGGTATTATTTCATTCAGGTTCTCAAAGTTTTAGAAATGATACAACGCGTTACGTAAAAATACATATAATTTTCTTTATACTTTTACCGATACAGGAACACACCAAAGTCGCGTGCCAACACCCACTCAGCCGACACATCAAAACAGACCTGATACGCAATATTATTTTTACACTGACAGCTATGTAGGGATTTATTGAACGATTTGCTTTATAATAGCGGCAATGTAAACAGAACAACGCGAGGAAATTAATATTGGCGTGCATCTTTGTACCCATTATCAATTAGTTGGGTATTGTTTGTATTTAGAATGTTTTATTGAAGCTGTTTTTAAACTGAAATAAGTGAATTAGTAGAAAATAAAAATATTTTCCTGCGTCTGATTATAATCAGGCTCTTAGTTTTTCGTACATCTCAATTTCTAGATTTAATATGTGAAAAACAAATGAGACAAAAATTGTCAATTATTTTTTTTAAATTCTATTCACTATTCACATCACAGTACATTATTGTCTTTTACTTCACTTTCATCAAAAAACTGTAAAGTATTTGCAGCTGTAAACCTCAGCCCTGAAATGATTGCATACACATTTTCTCTAAACAAAACGCAACAATCCATGTTTCAATATTTTTAAACAAAGCAAAAACCGAACGCATTTATTTAAATTAAAAAAAGAAACACACGGTAGCAATACACTTAACAGTATTCACACGACGATGCCCAGAACACACTGTATATTAAGGGTTCCGTAGAAAACGAGCAGAGCTGTAAAACCACCGGGAAATCTGCGTGTAAAAAGAAAATCGTTGCGTTTTTTTGCTATTTAAAAATGGGGCGACTGTGTCACTCGTTGCGTATTTTACTGATGAAATATCATAGTGCCTGGAAGGCTCAGTCAGAGCCAAGTCAGACTACAGTATTTTTTTTCAGGAACACTTCCGATTTTCGCCAGGATGAACTAACTGATTGAGCTTTAGTATATTAATTATTATCGGTCTAGAAAACAAAATCAAATATTATACAACAGCTATTCAACCATACGTTAAGTTCAGTAAACGACCCAACAAGCATAAAAAAGGCCACATTTGCAACAAACACCATTTAGGAACTAAAAGAAAAATAAGCAGAACCACAAACCGCCCACGACACATTTCAAACACAAAAAAAGAACGCGTTCTTAAAAAAATTTGTTTCCGCGTGCCGTATAAAGCACCCCATTCACAATACAATAGATGTTTTGTGCCCGTTTTGTGCGCTAGTATCGCATGACCCGTCTGACGTGTGACAATGCCGTGTATGGGTGCACTTACTGAATTGTTTTTGTTTTGTATCCAACTTTTTTATTTTACTCTTTTATTATACGCGATATTTTCTTGTCGGAGAGCGCAATTTTCAGTTCCTTGAGACATTCTTTATGCTTAACATTCACGTAAAATTGTGGCGAGAAAAATGTGTAATGTATATCGTGGGATGTAGTTTATTTGAAGAAAATCTTAAGAGACAGTCTGGGGAGGAGGGGAAATATAAATAAAGCTTAGAATCTCCTTGAAGATGAGTTCTGAGAAATTCTTAACTAAGATTTTTGGACTTTATTAATTTACAAACAAAGTATTGCACATATTGATAATGACAACAGTATTTTACTTGTTTTATTAAGGGTTGTTCAATGTCAATCGATGTTATTATCTTTATAGATAGCTTTTGATTACTCCTGTTTTCTTGGAGTCGGTAATTATATGAAGTTTTACATGGCTACTTTAATAGATCGGGTGTTTGATAGCAGGAACTTAGATTTTTTTAAGGGATTGCGGTTATCATTTGAGGAGCTTGGGCTAAATAATAACAGCTGCTCGGGTCTTTCTTCAGGTTTAGCCGCGCTTGCCTAGTTTGGTCCGTGGATGGGTGACCGCCCATTACATACCGAGTTTCCTCCGTACCTCGGAAAGTACGTTAAGCCGTTGCGTGTTGGTCCCGGCTGTCTTTTGTAAACCTTTGACAGTCAGTAGACCGAAAGACCAGACCAGACCAGAGTTGTAGAGGGTAGTAGAGGTCAGATGTTCAGTCGATACATGTAAAATACTGCTATTCAGCTGCGTCTCGTTGCTGACTGGAAGCCGACCCCAACATAGTTGGGAAAAGGCTAGGCAGATCTTGATGATGATAATGGACTTGGCATTTGCTTTATATTGTTTTGTTTTTTGTTTGTAATGCCTACCTTCTACTTAAGTAACGTATTATTAACTACAATCGATGTAACCAAAGGTGAAAGACGACATAAATAAAACAAGCGCCATTTTGGAAACTGTGTCGGAAATACATCGGAAACTGCGTGATATGTAGGTGGCGTACAATTCGGAACACGGTTATTGGGGCGGCTGCGTTGGCGGGAATCGATAATTGTGATTGCCGATAGGTTATGATTGATTTGCTGGGTGAGTGGGATTTGTAGTGCAGTTTATGTGTTGTATTATTGTGACCTATGTATGCTTTACATTGAGGTTGTCCTACAAACAAAGCATTAATATTCTAGAAGTTTGTACTTACCTTATTTTTTTTTATCGTAAAATTGATTGGCCTTTTGAGTTTACGCATAGTGTAGCTATAATCATGCTTGCAAAATAAACTAGTACAATAGCCTAATATACTTAATCCGTGAAAATGGAATAACGAAAATGTCGTGGGGAAAGTGTTGAGTATGAATGTGGATGGATATAAGAGCAGAAAAAGACTAAAGAAACGATGGATGGACTGTGTGAAGGAAAGGAGGTGTCTGATGAGATGACGAGTAATAGAGAAGTATGGAAGAAGAAGACATGCTGCGCCGACCACGAATAAATTGGGATAAGAGCAGGACAATGATGAGGAGACAAAAATAGGTACATGAAACCGGTGGTAAACATGAAAAAAAAAGACAAATTGATAGGTACCTAATAATTTTGAAAATAACGGCAAACATTTAAAATTTCAAATAAAATAAAAAATTTTTTAGTCTGTAAATAAAGTAGTAGATATATGTATATAGATAGTCCTATAATAGTTTTATAATAAACTTGATATATAGATTCAAATAAAAAAATATTAAGGTAATAAAATTTAATTTGTTTATCATAAAGAAAAAAAAAAAATAATCAGTAAATGTGTTATAACAAAATCATGTCATGTGATTGGTTTTAAAAAAAAACAACAACCAATCATCTTATAAACATGACATGAGACATTTATGACAACAGATTATATTAAATAGGCTTTCAACAACCGGGGGTTATGGGTCCAATTCCGAACTTTTCTCACCCCGTAACTTAGGGGTGTTACACACGTAGGGGTAGTTAAGTGATCGACAGCTATGGCGAATAATGGGGTTCATGGGAAAACTTCTAAGGTCATAAAATGATATGGTTTATATTACACGTCGCCGCGTCGTGTATAATACTTGACAGGGATTGTTTTAAAGTTTGGGGAAGTGTTGATAAAGTTATTGATATCATCTTTTATTGGAGATATGTTTTTACATAACATCACGCCTGCAATCCCTAAGAGATGTATGGTGTACAGGGTGTAAGGGACAGCCCTCCACAAACTAACAGGGTTCATTCGGCTCCTTATTTTGAATCATATTGCACTGGACTTTTTTCAGTTACTATTCCTTTATTTCAAAGTAAAATGACATTCCAAGTACGCAGCATTTCATTTATGTAAATAATACGTCTAAAATCAAAAATTAAACAATGGCTGTTGAAATACTCTAACGAACGGCGAGTGAAATCAGCTATTCACTTCCTGCCTAGCTACAGAGTTCATCGAACTAGTCGTCGCGCTTGCCTATCGCTCGAGCGTTTTGCCACGGTAACGATACATTGCGTACGAAGAAATAAAACAAATTACATTTATTGGATTTCCATTACATTTCTGAAATAATTTCTTGTACCGATCATCTTAGATGGATATACTGAGTTCACCGCATCAGTTTGTGGAGGGCTGTCCCTTACACCCTGTATTTAACCACACAACATTCATATTTCGCCAGTAATGTTTAAGTGCCATGTAATAAGAGCGAGTCTATTGTCATCAATTCAAACTCCGAGCAGCTCCTGAAAAATTTCAGATGGGAAATCTCAATAATAGTTTACATAACCTAGGAATCGGACCCAGGACCAAATGCTCAGCGAGACCAACGAAATAGTCATTCATGAGACAACATAACATATCTAAACCATCACTGGTCCTCTTAAGTAAACCAGCGACCTCTCCATACTAAAAAGTCAATGGACCTGCAAATCAATTGGAAGTTGTTCAGACCATAATTACGTGGTACCTGGAGACCCTACAGTGGGACACACATTCCTAATGAACTCGGAATCTGTCACACAAACTATGTGAAAGACATTCGCTGCGTTTGTGGTTGGTTGATGGTATTCTCGGTAAGGTTGCAGAATTAGTTCTATCATTTTGACCCTGATACAGTGCAACCGGTTTTACCAAGAAGTGACTATTATACTCGTCATCTCTTTAGCCATTTCCCAACTATGCTGGGGTCGGTTTCCACTCTAACCGAATGCAAGACTGCCTATCTGACTTCCACAGCCCAGCTAGTACTGGTTAATACGATATCCCTTGGTAAGACCGGTTGTCAGACTTTCGGGACACTGATTACCTGTAACGACTGTCAAAGATCTTTAAATACTTGTCGGAACAAACGGCTTAACGTGCTTTCTGAGGCATGGAGGAAACTGGGTATGTACGCGTCGCCTTAAATGTATAGTCAGTAGGTGTCAATTATTTGAAGCTCCGGTCATTATTACGTCTGCTCAGGAACTCGGGATATGAATGAAACAATTTCACTATTAAAAAAAAAACTGAAATGAAGACACAAAAATGAAATTCCTAACACGCAGTTCACAAAGCCTTTTCTTGTAATTTTATACCCATTCAGTTGAATTTAGAAGGCAGTTGATTGGTTATTGAAATTACTCAATAAGATAATGAATTCCTGATTTAAATTTAATTATTAAAAAATGTAAGTACAGCCAAATTAATTCAATATAACGTTACACTAACGTGGTTTAAATGTGACGTTATCAACGCGAGTAACCCCCAACCACGGAGGTGTTAATTGGACCGCCGCGATTAATGAACGTGTTGGTGTCACGATGTGTGAAGCTTTTGAATTACGAACAGACATTCTGAAATTCGAATCTTTTCAATTTGTTTTTTTTTTCTTGCTTGTACTTAGTTTTTTTTAACTAGCTTATAAAAAGTCTACAGCGTGTACTGTATTAGTCTTTACTTATTTATGTGCTAAAATAACAAATTAAAGTATGATTAATCCAAATAATATTTACCTATAGATATTTAATTAACAGCTATATCCAGCGATGTAACAGAAAATCAAACAGAAATTATACACCGAATTTATTAGTTCCGACTGATTGATTCATTCACAGAACATCAGAATGATTATTATTTTTTCTACGAATCCATTCGTTCGATATTTGAAATAATGACCTCTAGAGTGTGACTGGCCAGCTATAGGTCAAAGGCGTGGCTGTTAGGGAGTTTACACATTGACTGGGAAGTAGCAAAAGCTTTTTCTTCGATTTTTTTGCATAAAAGTAGTATCTTTGCATAATACAAGGCTGCACGGCTGCAAGGGTAGGTGCTTATGTCATAGATTAAATGTTATTAAATACCAAGAAGTCTCATGTCTGCAAGTCCAACTAAATTTAATTGTTAAAGAACTAAAATACAATAAAAGTTTTAATATAGTATAACTATTAAATAAATGCTATTAAAATAGCGCAATACATATTTTATTTTCCTCTGAAACAGACTCACCAAAAACTTAACAGTGTGTCACCCGCCTAACTTTCGATCCCCACCACCATTCAATGTGCGATCCGCTTAACAGATTCATACTGGGTTCGTAATTTGAAACGTGTTCGACAATTGAAACAGCAGGTATCGATGCACTAGCACCATCTGTAAGGCCATCAGTTTGACCCACATTCCGAATTTAAATTAGATATTGTACTGGACCTATAACTTAGAGATAGAAAAAATGTATCACTCATACCTACTTAACACTACAAAATAATAAACGGATTTTGTATTTATTTTCATTTAAATATTTCCAAGATAGGGAGTCGCTCCATATAAAACTCTGGTATTCAGTTGCATGAACTTCGATTGGAAACCTACCCCAACATAACTTGGAAAAGGTAATGCAGATGATGTTCTAATTTTTTTTGCAAGAACTACCTTTTGGAGCTGAGGCGTATGTCCCAGCATTGGGATTACAATTATATGCTGATTTTGCTACTATTTATTAATTATTAAAGTCACAAAAAGCTATAAAAACTAGATTTACAATATTGTTGAAGAGAAGAAAAGTCCTGCTTTATAATTATAAGCTTTTGACCTCAAATTGATTAAGTCATACCTAAGCTAGCTTGCGTGAGTAAGATTACATGACGGGGGAGTAAGGTGACCGATGGAGTGGAACAATGTGGATTGCATTCTAGAATCAACTTGGACAGCTTAGAGAATATTCTTCTAATATACCTACGACGGCGACGTGACGTAGTAAGACTATCATACTGAAGTTCGAAATTTAAAATAGCGATGAATGCGATGATTGCGTTGCGATGTATTCATAAAGCTAAAAAAAAAAGGTTTTCGTAAGTTAGAAGGTACGCTATGACGACTTATTTAATTCAGAATATTCATAATCACGATGTATGGAACTTTGAAAACGTATTATGACGAATTACTAAATTTTTAATGTTCATTGAATCATAACCCGTTTAATACGTTTTAATTCTTGTAACATGATATTTAATGTGTCAAAATTTACTGCATCCTAAAGTCTGGGTACATGCCTGGTTGACGGCAATAGAATTGCTGGCAAAATGTGGGTTTATCTATGGTTCATTTTTGTCAAACCCTTCAAGAAATAACAGGCGTGATGATAAATTAAGTAATTAATAACGCAAACAAAGTCACAGACAAGCTCATGTTTCATCATCATCATTTCAGCCGAAAGACGTCCACTACTGGACATAGGCCTCCCCCAAGTGTCGCCACATTGACCAGTCCCGTGCGACTCGCATCCAGCGGATCCCTGCAGCTTTCACCAGGTCATCGGTGCGTCTAGTGAGAAACCTACCAACGCCACGTCTTCCGGTTCGCGGTCGCCACTCCAGAACTTTTCGGTCCCATCGACCATCCGTTCTGCGAGCAATGTGCCCTGCCCACTGCCACTTAAGTTTGGCTATACTTTCGGGTGCATGTTTAGTTAGTTTAAAACTTTACTAAGTATTCAGTATTAAGCAACATTGAAATAAATTGCATACTAGTGTGGGAAAACCAACCTGTGATGCCCCTTGTTAACAAGAACAAAGAAAAAACTCGTAACAATCAGTTATCGAATAAATAAATAATAA
This sequence comes from Noctua fimbriata, assembly GCA_905163415.1. Classification (NCBI taxonomy): domain Eukaryota; kingdom Metazoa; phylum Arthropoda; class Insecta; order Lepidoptera; family Noctuidae; genus Noctua; species Noctua fimbriata. Next base: position 4,197,940 of record LR990940.1, read on the forward strand.
CTCGCTTCAGGGGTGCCACACATTTTATAAAATCGGTACAGTCGATGCGACAGTGTTTGTTGAATTTTAAAGCGAATCCGAAGAAATTAAAAATAAAAATAACATTCACATAACATCACGCCTGTAATTCCCGAAGGGTTAGGCAGAGGTGTCCCTAATAGTACATCCGCATTTCGCCAGTTATATTTTTAAGTTCCATGTAATAGGGGGCGAGCCTATTACCATCAACCGGGCACAAATCTCCACTCCGTGGCTGATAAATTTCTGATGGAAAAACCCAATTACACTTTGCCCGACCTGGGAATCGAACCCAGAACCTCATGCTCAGCAGTCGCGCTTGCGACCACTAGACCAACGAGGCAGTCATCACCCGAAGCAATGTCAATAATGCGGCTTTACCATGTTCAGGTCGCCTAGACAGAATTCTAAGCAAGCTGGAAAGAGCGGCTGATAGCCTCTTGTGCGTAAAACACCAATTTTTACACCTGATAATACCTGTCATCATGATCTTCCTGCCCTTGTCCAATTCTACTTGGAGTCGGCGCAACACGTTTCCTTCTTCTAATCTCTCCTGTCTTACGTCACGGCATTATTACTCTCTGTATTTTAAGCATAGAAATTTAGTATCTTGTATTTCATAGATATACATAAATACTCGGGTAAAATTACCCTTTCGTGACGAATCAGGCACTGACATTCGAAAATACAACAAAAGAACAACTCTTTTTATTTGAATGTCGTGCAAATTAAAACATTCCAAACGTATAATTTCAAAAATAGAATATTAATACGCTAATGCTCATGCAATACCGGTCATTAGCGAATGGCAGTAGTCACCAATTTATGTAGGTACCTCATAACGATGGCACCGCATTGAAAGGGTTAGTTCTGTTAATGGCCGGTAAGTGGAGTTCTCGTTTCACATGTCTGCGGAGGGTTAATAAGGCTGCGCTTTCATTGTGTTTTAAATGTGTAATGATAGGGTTTGTTCTGAATTAAAATGTTTGGTTTTGTGAGTTCGTTAGAATGAATTGATGAAGGTAATCGTTTATTTTCATGATTGGTAAATGTAACTAAATAGAAAACTGTTTTTAAGGTGTTTCCTCACCGAGAGCTTTAGCTTGTAATGTAAAAGTTCAGATGCACTTGTTTCTATACAAAATCGAATCTTGAATTATTGACAATCAAGCAATGCTCCAGTTGAGGAAGCGCCTTTCGCATTTCATAATGATCTACTTTGTTTACAAAATTAATGGCTATTATTTTTTACTATGGCATGAGTTCTTCTTGTAAAATATTACATGATCACAACAATCAGCCTAAAACTTTCTCAATTCTAGACACAGGCTTCCTCTCTATGAGCCAGAATTTTCTATCCACCGCGTGGGTTCAGAGAAGGATGGTGAATGTTACATGACTTTTTTTTTTTTTTCGGACTCGCCGATCTCTCTATTTCCATCCACTGCAACTCCTGAAAACCGGAATCAACAGTAGGTACCTCTAAAACTAGGTTGACGAGTTCTGGAGAAACAATTTACCTGTCCTGGATCCTGTGTTGCTGCCAAGCTGTTTTCCGTTACAAATATTACATCAAATAATAACAGAAATCAATGCTACCTTATTACTAACACCGGATTGTATTCCACGCGGTCACACCCTTGCATTTCAAATTAACATTCGAAATTCAAACGTCTGCGGTAACGACCCTCCGGTCACGTGATCCGACGGTCGTACGTTACTCGGGACACGCCGGGATTTTGGGCTAAGGGGGTGTTACACTGTAGGATATGTATAGATAGGCATCTAGGGCTTTCTCTGTTCCCATAGTCTGTAAGGATCCAACTATGTGACAGCCTGAAAAAAAAATCCAATAAATTAAATTGCGGTAGTAAGTAGGTGGGTACACACTGAGCCACATCGAGCTATAAATTTCCAGTATAACATGACCTCGCATTGTATAGATTTCCTGTACAACGAGAGATCCGCATAAACTGGTTTTGTATAGCTTGATTGGTCGTGGTGCGTACTGACTTCGTAATTATATTTAATTTCATAATTTTTTTTTTCATATGGAATTGATAGATGTGTTACCTATTCCATTTTGAGGATATTCGGTAAAAGATGTAATTTTATCAACTTAATGTAACATAACATCACGCCTGTAATCCCCGAAGGGGTAGGCTGAGCTGTACTCATTAGAACGCCCACTTTTCGCCAGTTTTGTTTAAGTCCCATGTAATAGGGGGCGAGCCTATTGCCATCAACCGGATACAATTCCAAACTCCGTGGCTGCTACTGAGGTATTCCTGATGGAAAAACCCAATAACACTTTTCCCGACCCGGGCATCGAACCCAAGACCTCATGCTCAGCAGTCCCGCTTGCGAGAACTCGACCAACGAGGCAGTAGATGACGGTGGAAATTTTATTTTAACCACAAAACTAATTTTTTTTTCATTTCTCCTAAACTCTTAAAGAGCTAAAAGAGAAATAACTTCATTATAAACAACCCTTTTCTCAAAACGCATATAATATGCACTACCAAGTCCAACCTCGTTTTTTATTTTCCTTCACTAAAACCCATTCGTGACTGAGTTCAAGGCGTTTATCATTATAATTGTATGCAATTTCGCGATGATTCATTAAGGAGTCTACACATGGGGCTTTCAGTGATACATTATGAAAAGGCTCCTTGCGTGAGGAACGCGGGAACCCTTGAATGTGTTGCTGGTAGGATAGTGTGGATACGTTCTATTACATTTTACTTTTTTTTTTTTCAAGTCTTATGCCATTGGCAGCATAAAAACTCTGACTAAACACTATAAACTACATGATAAAGAAAGAAAGTAGATTACATTTTATACAACTTTTTTTATGCATTGTGTATTATTTTGTGGTCCTTACATTGGTGTTCATTATTGTAGTAGGACGTCTCCTTTCTTTTAGTACATTGGCTACGCGTTTTTACGGGTATTTTTTCTGAATATTTTTGAAATACTTACTCATTTACAAAGAACAATTAATAAGAGAAAAGAAAAAATCTCGTCTTATCTAAAACTAGTGCTTTAAAGAAATAAAGTTTGTAAGTTTGAATGTAGGGGGTAATCTTCAGAACTTTTGATTGGTTCCGAGGATTCTTTCACTAATGGGAAGCTCCAATTGATTATCCCCGAGTGTGGGATAATTTCGGATCATAACACGAAACCAATGGCAAAAGCTGGTTACAATTTTTTTTTTTTGCAGATGCCGTGATTTTTTTTAAAAACGTTCTACAATTACGATCCCGCTAATGTTCTGTTCTTCACGAGCTGAAATTGAATGATAAATAATATTATAATATTCTTTCTGCAGAGCTATTGCGTATCTCTGTTGACAGTTTATAGTTACTAGTTTTGATATAAAATGACAGTTCTGCACGGGTAGCGCCAGTTGAAACCAACAAGAACGGTCATTGTATATCAAAACTCGTAACTATCAACTGTAAACAGAGATACGCAATAGCCCTGCTGTTCCTATTTAGTTCAAATGTATAGAGTAAAATAAATCTTAAAAAAAAATCAAAATTGAACTAGATAGGTGATCCACATTATGCCCACCACGAAAGACGGATAGCGCCAACCTGGCCATTCGTTTTAGTTTCATTTATGACACTCATAATCCATTCAGGCTTTCATACACTATCTATACAAATATTTGTCACCGTTTTTCTTGTAATAGTTAGTCTATAAATTGTGGGATTTTATTCTTTATTTCTTTTTATGAGAGGGAGAGAATAAATCACTGAATTCTGTAAATAATTGACGATAAACGAATAAGGATAGTTTAGTAGATATTTGTGAAAGAAAACATCGTGAGGAAACCAGCACGCCTGAGAGATATTTCTTGGCGGCATGTAAAGCCATGTCAGAGGCCCATGGGCGGCATAAAAATTGTGACACCAGGTTGGGCACTAACCACACGATAAAGAAGAAGAAGAGTAGATATTTCTACCTTTTTACTTTTTAAGGGGTGTCTCGATCGTAGGGGTCTATTATACCACGTCTAGTAGGTACCCGATAATCCAGTCTACCAAGCCAAACTAATGCAAGAATGCAGACAAACCAAGCATTTAATATCACGCTTGATCACTGCGTTGGTAATTTCCGAACATGAAATGCAGTTAACCCTCTATATTTTTCTTTGAAAAAACTTATCACCATAACCTTCAACTTATATAATAATAATCGTTTTATAAAATTACCACTACTGGGACACAGCCCAGGTCTTCTCACTGTGCACTATCGCAAAAAGAAGGCTTATTTCAGAATAGTTTACTTTAGCTCACGATACTTCGCTAAGTATATTTTTTCTCTATTCTTTTAATTTTTCTTTAAAAAATCTTAACCACCATGATCTTTTCCTAATACCATTTTCCACACAATTTACTCAATTACATTAAATTTTTGAACATCTACGATCAGATCACAGACATGGACTGTCTGTATACTAATTTATATTATACCTACGCGCGTGTCGCGGTCCCCACAGCGAGAGATTAGGCATAAACCGTTTATAAATTAGAGCAGGGACCGTCACCACGTTCATGTGTAGGATTTGCGTGTTTGTTAAATTAGGATTTAGATGCGTAGTGTTGTGTTGTGTTCAGATGTGTTTTTTGGCTAATGAGGGTTGGGACGTGAGGTTTTATGCGTATCCAAACATGTTGTCCCGTCTAGACAAATTTTTGTTTATTCAAATTGAGTTGCCTCGTTGGTCTAGTGGTCGTAAGACTGCCGATCTTGAGGTCCTGCGTTCGATTCCCAGGGGGTTCAGTAAGTTAAAGCGTTATTGGGTTTTTCCGTCAGGAATTTCTCCGTTCCAGCCACGGAGTCTGAATTTGTGCCCGGTTGATGGCAGTGTGTGTTGCCAGTGATTATATACGTGGCCGAAACGTGGTCGCTCACAATGGGCCTCATCAGAAGGCTTAAAGTCACCCAAAGGGCAATGGAGAGGGCTACGCTCGGAGTTTCCCTGCGTGATGAAATCAGAAATGAGGACATCCGCAAGAGAACCAAGGTTACTGACGTAGACCGAAGAATAGCCAAACAGTGGCAGTGGGTAGGGCACATTGCTCGCAGAACGGATGGCATGGGGGTGAAAAGTTCTGGAGTGGCGACCGCGAACCGGAAGACGTTGCGTTGGAAGGCCTCCCACTAGGTGGATCGATGACCTGGTGAAGGTTGCAGGGATCCGCTGGATGCGAGTCGCACGGGACCGGTCAATGTGGCGACACTTGGAGGAGGCCTATGTCCAGCAGTGGACGTCTTTCGGCTCGACCCTATCACATCGATCTTAAACATAACTAGCGAAATATAGGTATGCTACTTAGAAGTACACCTCTGCCTAACCCTTTGGGGATTACAGTCGTTGCCGTTTTGTTAAATTCAATTGGCAACAGGAATAATAAAGTTCACCATTTCTATTTTCCTCCACAGTGAATCCTCAACCTTCATCAGAATTTCAGAACATAAAAACCAATGGCAAAAATACCATGCTCCACGCAACTAAGGCCCTACAAAGTATAACAACGCTCTTCAGTCTTACAGCAAAACCTAACGAGATGCGCACTAAAATAATAACCCGAAAAAATAAAAACAAATATAATATAAAAAACAAAAAATTGGTTAAGCGCCACACAACCGAATCTGAAACGTTCTGGATTGCCCTCGAGAAGATGGGTACGGGCTCTGTTTGTGGCCTTAGAATAAGAGGGTTGGTGAGTTAATCAAGGAGAATAATATTTTCATTGTGGCCTAAAAATTACTGAAAAAAAATCTACAAAGAACTATAGGAAAACATGAAAATATAAAAGAGCTGGAAAATAAATTTGGCGAAAATGACAAAGAATTGAATTAAATAAGGCACCTATGCTGTATCTGTACGCTCTATTAAAGCCAGCTAGCTATGTTAACCTGTTACTTACAGGAAAAGAGTAAAATTAAGTTTTTTTTTTTTTTAAAAAACAAGCTTTTATTAAAACGTACACAAAGTTATACAAAGTTTAGTGTCCGAACCGTTGCAGAGAGAACTCTGCAACGGTTATTAACCGTTGCAGAGTTCTCTCGTGAGGAGGCGATCCTGGCTGCAGAATCAAGTCATGTCTGTGAAATAAAAATTTATTGTCTCCAAAGCCAAAGGTGTGCAAAAATTCAGCTTAATCGGTTGAGAGGAACTGGTTTGAAATTCACTTGCAAGATCTGACCAATTCATACTAAGTAACCAAGTAAAATCAATATAAATATATATCAATATCAATCACGGGACCGGTCAATGTGGCGACACTTGGGGGAGGCCTCCCCCAAGTGTCGCCACATTGACCGCATGTCCAGCAGTGGACGTCTTTCGGCTGAAATGATGATGAACCAAGTAAATAACAAGACAACTTAAATAAAAGCTTATAAAAAGCAGTAAAGGTCCTATATACCTACAAAACCACTGGGCCATTTAGACTTTTATTAGTCGCCTCATTCCTGTACTAAACCCTTTACGAAACACCACAAGCAGCAAGAATCAAATCAAATATCAAATATCTTTATTGGAACAAAAACAAATTTTGCACAGCAATTACGTACGTAAATAGCTACATTTGTTTAAAACTGTGTCGCTGATATTAACGCTCATCTCCAAGAGGGAGACGACAGCGTTCCAGATAAAAAACATAAAATAGTAAAAAATTAACTTAACAAACAAAACTATGTAATGTATTATGTAAGTACTTAATGTTGTGCCTGTGGGACCTCCCCACGAGCACACTCCACGCTACGTGTATTTGGTGTACATGTCTACGGAAGATCTTTACGTTTTAACTAAATTCTCCAATTCTTCGTATGTGAGAGTATGAAGCCATCAATAATTCTATTACAAACCCGGAGAGTACATGGATAAATCGCTTTTCTAATGGCCCAATGCTAACAAACGCTACGACTGAAGCAATCCTTTTTTTTCATGCTCCTCTCCTTTACCGGGAAATGACTTTCTGACTCTTAATCTCTCCGGCAATCTCATTAAAAATTCATAACTCAAAACTGCGAAAAAATGAAAATTTGTTATAGGTCTCCTTGGTGAGGATGGATCTGTGGCCAGCTTGCCTTTGGTCGGGTAGCTACGAAAAGGCTTGTTTTGAAAGTAATTATTTCGAAACTAGATTTGAATTCAACTAGTTGTGTTATGGAATTGTGGTTCTAAAGTGCGGGGTATTATTAAAAACGAATATAGGATGTTGTGAATGAAGAATTGTGTATTTATAATGCTGCTACACATACTTGTTTGCAAATAAAGCGCCCATTTAATTGACAGTGCGTGCTGCATGCTAACTGCCGCTTTACGACATATACAAATTAAGGATATTATGAATAGGAAGACAAAATAATCGTTAAACTAAAAATATTGTTATCCAGTAAACAAAAACATTTAAAAAATCTCTTCCCAAAAAAAAAAGAACTTTTTTTTTTTCTTAGTCTGTTTCGATAGCTCACATAATTTTGCCTTAAAAAGATTGAGCGTTATTTTTTATGTAATATTTTGTGTATGTATGTGGAAATCATTTTTTTTTTTTTGTTTTATTGTGCTGTTTTGTGTTTGATACGAAGTTATGTCAAAAAAACTTTAAAATTCTGCATTATGATCACTTTGAAGAACACATTTGTACCTCTGTTCTTCACAAATGTCTACAAACAATATCCACTTTTCATTCTACACTTACTGTCTACCCACATTTAGTATTAAAACTTCGTTACAGTCGCATTTTATTGTCGCAGGAAGCAGGGTTACTGCCGTCGCGCGCCGCACAAAAAACTGGAAGGAAACCCACAAAAAGACTTGCTTGTGGATGCACATTTGCGGATAATCTATTTCTCCCTACCTTTATTTGTATTGTGGTAAAGTATGAGTGTTTTGTTTTTCGGGTACCTATTAGTAGGTACTATTAGTTATATTTATGTTGAATGTGAGAGATTGAAATAGTTTATTGTAGTGTTTCGTTTTTTTTTAAAGTCAGATCCAGAATAAAGTAGAGATAAGTATTTAATGGTACAGGTTAGCACACAGCTGCAAGGAGCGCCCGAGGGACTGTCGAGGTATCCAGACCCAAGAGACACAGTGAAGGAAAACATCGTGGGTAAACCGAAGATTTGAAAATATAATGTGACGTCCACAAATGCTCACTTGGCCAGCAGTGTAGTGAATTTCGGTGTTCTCTCTCTGACAGAAAAGAGGCAGGCTTAATGGGCTAGTCACAGGCTGATCATGATAAGTCAGACACAAACCTTAGTTTACTGCAAACAGAGAGTATCTGTGATGATTTCGTCACGAGTGATCAAAGCATGTTCAGTAATTTAGCATAAACCAAAAAAAAGACCGTAATAGCAAAGGACATAGAGTTACTTTTATCAAAACAAAATCTTTGTTACACGATACACACCATGCTCATGTTTCCAACTATGTCAGCTCTATTAAAGACTATTAGAAGCCACAGAGGAGCTAATTAACAGAGGCTCAATTACGCCGCGCTGTGATAGGTGGGCGGCGTTAACTGTACGAAACATTAATAAGACAATCGGTTACGCGCCATTGCACGTGACTTCGCTCTTTAATGTGAGCGCTTGCGCATATTAAGTACTCGTACTAACACATGTTTTGGTGATAGATTTATTGAAGTTTTTAAGATGACTATGTAGGTTTAAAAAATGTCAAGAAACAGTGTGTTCGTATCGTGACGTCATCATCATTTGCCTAACTTTTTATCAACTGAGTTGGGGACGACTTTCAGTCAGTATAGCTGAATACCAGTATGTCTCTTTATGAAGCGACTGCCTATCTGATATCTGACTGCACGGTTAGCACAGTGGCTGAGCTATTGACTGCTGCGCTGCGTGTCGCGGGTTCGATTCCCGCACTGAACAAATATTTGTATGGCCTACAGGTAGTTGTTCCGGGTCTGGCTGTTTGTGTATGTGAGTTTAAATGTTTGTAAACGCACCCGCGTTACAGGAGAAATTCCTAGTGTGGGACAACGTTTAAAAAAAAATACCCCTTTTTAGGACTGGGGGCCAAAAATGGCCGCTTTAGCATATTATTATTCTATTATGAGAATAATAATATGCAACATATTAAAATTCACAAAATGGTCACGGCGCAGTTAATATTATGAATTGTCACTCAGTGACCATTTTACGAATTGTAACGTAATTCATAAATAAAATAGAATAAGTTACATAATTATTTATGTTTAAATTTCCTCTGACAGCTGCAAAACACTTGAGTGCGCGATGTTACAAACATGATACAAACACGTTTGCAGACAGGTCGCCACTTAATAGCGAAGTGTCGTGTGTGCAGCCTCATCTAACCTCAGCGTGCCGAATCGGAACTCCTGTTTAGACTGTATTAAGGAAATTGAAGAGGAAGATATGCTACAAGTACACATAATATTCTCAAGAACGTTAATGATAATATTATCAATTAATAGCTAATAGCCTCGAGCAACATCTGAGGAGGCTCTCGCTTGGACGCTGGATCAAGGGTCTGATTCAGAAAGCAGTACATCTGGACACGACACGTATTGTTAAAAGTTCCTCTCTCAAGTGCCCTGACCACAGGTAGCTTGGACCCTGTACCCGATGCTGGTGGGCTACTATGTATTTTTTCACTACATAGTATAAAACAAAGTCGCTTCCCGCTGTCTGTCCCTATGTATGCTTAGATCTTTAAAACTACGCAACGGATTTTGATGCGGTTTTTTTAAATAGATAGAGTGATTCAAGAGGAAGTTTAAATGTATATATTGCACCCGTGCGAAGCCGGGGCGGGTCGCTAGTATATTTATAAAGGTTTTTATTTAAAAACTGAAATTAAAAAGTACAGAAATAAAATTAAGGAAAGAATATCATCGTAATTCGAATACATTGCCTGGGAAACTTGACAGCAAACGGGATAAAAATAATATACCTGATCCGTGATTATGGTCACATAGGAGAGCTACAAGGGAATTAAGGTATTTTATGAAAAATTTGTACAGTGATCATCATCATCATCATCATTTCAGCCGAAAGACTTCCACTGCTGGACATAGGCCTCCCCCAAGTGTCGCCACATTGACCGGTCCCGTGCGACTCGCATCCAGCGGATCCCTGCAACCTTCACCAGGTCATCGGTCCACCTAGTGGGAGGCCAGTACAGTGATCACTAAATCATTAACAAACCCGTATACAGGCCAATAGGTATTCATATTACAACTGCATATTCGTATCCCTAGTGCAGCGTGCTGGATCGCGAAAGTACAAATTACACTGCGCTGAAATTGAGCACGTTTAATTGTTATTTATTAGGCTATATCGTCAAACGTGGGCTGCCTCCCAGGAAGCTTGCAGGCTCTTAATGCAGAAAGCTGTGTAAAGCAAGCTTTAGGAAAGCACTACAAGATGCTGAATTTAATAAGAGCCATAATTTTGATAAGAATTCGGAAAATTGCAATAACAACTTATTTGTTTATTTTGAGGAAATAAAAACACTCACCAAGCTAAAATATTTTTAAGTTTTACTAAAGTTCTTGATTTAAAATTAAAATTATTTACTATTATAGTTATTGAAGCTACACTTTTTTTAGGGGTCAATAAAAGCGAAACGCAAAAAAAAATATAACTAAGTATAACATTTACAACATTCGTATTTCTGTTATAGTTATGTTCTTTAAAACTGTTGTTGTTGTTGCTGTTGTGTGTTGTGTTGTTGGTGTTTTGTGTGTACTGTTCTGTTGTTATTCTGTTCTTTTTAACTCTCTCTCTCTCTCTCTCTTTTGGTTTTTACTCTCTATTCAGGTAGTACAACACTACTACATAGTTGAACGCTAAATTGAAATGCTGTATCCATGATAATATTGTAATACCAAATGATTTGAAAAGAGTAACCATGGAGTTTCTTGTCGGTTCTTCTCCATAGGAAACGACCAACCCGAACCGTGTACTTTTTTGTCGACGTTTTATAAGTGCCCATCTAGGCCTATGTGAAATAAAATATTTTGATTTTGAACAAGTAGTGTAAAAGAAAACTAATCGCAACTCTATTATTGTTATATTCTCTCAGTTCAAAGACCAATCCAGCTCATTCTCCTAAGCTTTTATTATCGAAACACAACAGAATTGTTTCCTCCACGCTACATAGGAACAAATCAAGTGCTATAAACTAAATGTACCGTCACCGCGATTATCTCGGGTTTCTCACACACTGTCGCGGCCATTTGTTTAAATTACATTAGCGTGTGCATACTTTGATAAGGATTGTGTAGTACTGCAGTGCTATAGAGGTAAGATGGAGCTTCGTGATTTGTTCGGGTACCAATGTTCTTTTTTCAGGCAAAGTTTCTGTTAAAATTAATAATAATAATCGTTTATTTATAAAAAGGGGCACATTTACAATAAAACATCTTAACAGTAAATAGTTTAACAGTTGTTTTTTGCCGGAACTAGGTTGAACCTGTGTTTCAGGCTACAAGGTGCATAAATACCTACTTAAAATAAATAAATTAACCTTAAATGAAGTAAAGTACTAAAATTAAAACCTACATAAAATAAACAAACATAAAAAAACCGCATGTCAGCAGTTTACTTGCAGACAACAAGTAAGTCTTCTGTCTGTGCATAAGATATGGGTTGGAGAAAAGTAATTATTATAGACTTTTTACAGTTAAAATACTTTAACTTATATATACTTAGTTTTCTATTTAATCTATTGTACAGAAATGGGCCTAAAAATGAAAAGAATCTTTCCACAAAGACATGTTTGGAGGTTGCATTAGAAATGCATACTATAGGTATCATTCCGTCTCTTGTTAGTATTGTCAGCATTGTACGTGAGCATAGAGTGTTGTTTTAATACTAAGTGCATAATGAATAGCTGGCGCACAGTCAGCACGTTGCGGGATTTATACAGCTACTCTGTGGGAAAGTAAAAAGGTTTTAAGTAAGGTTCAAGCAGTTATTGATACACACCATCATAATTATTATTTGTGGTACTTTCAATTGAAATATTATTTTATTTATGGTAAATATTATATACATTAATAAATTAAAATAACCTATATTAACTAACTAACTTAAAAATAAACTTAAAAAATGGCGTCAAAAAACTCCTCTTCAACGTAGTCAACTGGTAATGTACCCAAAAGACTGGCGGCGTTGCCACGTTGTATGGCAACGAAATTGAAATTGATTAGGAAACAGACTGAATGAAAAACATTATCATCTGAACTTGTACTGTCACTTACGGGATATCTTCCGTGATTGTTCATTGTTTTGAGCTCCCGATATTTCGGCGCTGTTGCAAGCGCCATGGTCGCGGGTTGACTGGAGAATGCGGGTGGATGGATAATAAATTGTTAAGAGCAGATAAATCTATCTACCCTCTTTCTTAGTCTTAGATATCCCGTAAGTGACAGTACAAGTTTAGTTGTAAACCGTGAAAGCTTAAAACAGTCATTATCATCTGCCTAGCCGTTACACGTAGTCAGTGGTCCGTAACTTTGACAACCAATCTTACCACAGGGTATCGTATCACCCAGTACTAAGTGGGTTGTGGAGGTCAGTATAGGCAGACGCTCCATGTAAAACTTTTGTGTTCAGCTGAATCTGGTTAGACTGGACACCGACCCCAGTATGGTTGGAATAAAGCTAGGCAGATGCCGAATTTGGTCACACAAAAACTTCATTCTATCAGCTAGAATATTAATTAATAGGTATTAATTAATATTATTATTTATAGGTTTATGGGTTTTTATTTATAGGTATAAAAGTAGCATAGCTTCCAAAGGCCACTGGTTAACAAACATTCTCTCTTGTGTGAAGTGAACACGCGTGGGCGCGAGTTCGTGATGCGTGCGCGCAGATTAAATTGCATTAATGCAATATACTAACATACTTAAAGCTTAATCTTTTTGTTGCATATATTGTGGTGCGAATAAATATGTTTAATTTATATGTTTTGTTGAAGTTTATTTGTGAGGAATTTTCGTTTCCTTATAGAGTGTTAGGATAAAATAATGCTTACTTAAACCCACTTATTGCTCAGTATAATAACGCTTTTAGGATGCTGTTGGGGTTGCCATGGCGCTTCAGTGAAAATACGCCTCGCGCGCTTGGTGGGAGCAGACGTGTTTCGCTTAGTATTGCAAAAATATTAAATTCTAGTACATCTACCACAATCAAAATTAATCCTTAAGATCAAAGTGTTAAAGTTGTTATCCTTCTGGTGGTACATCGCGCAGCGCCGCCGGTGAGCGCGCGGCACGCTCGCCTCAAGAGAAAAGAGAAAAAACTATTGGCATTGCACTCGCACCCGCGCGGTCTGGCAACGCAATGAGCCGACAAAAAACACCGCCTAGTGGCATGTTAACAAGCGGAAGCGAGGGCGGTAGCGGATCAGTACCGAACTTATCTACATTTGGTGACAATGAATACCAAACCAACATCTGTCAGAGAAAACGATAAGAGCGCACCGAAGAAATAGACTACAAATCAGACTTTGCTAATTTTCGCACAGATATTATGAAGTTTCTGGAGGAATTTGGAAAAACTCAAAAAGAAAATCTGAACCTAATACGAGAAGAAATCTGTGAGATCAAACAGGAAATTAAATGGATAAAATCAAACACAGAAAACTTTAAACAACAATTTGATGAAATAAATACCGAAATTAAATCTATTAAATCCAACAACGCAATAACCGAAGACAAGCTTAAACGTATAGATAGTGAAATTAGCCAAATAAAAAACCAAACAAATATCGAGAATACATCCGATAAATCGCTGCTCTTACAACACGAAAACCTCATCCTAGAACTAAAGGATCGAAGTGAACGCGAAAAAAATATCATTATTGTGGGTATAACGGAAAAAAGTGACAAGAACTACAACGCACGACAAAAGTACGATTACGAAGAAATAAACAAAGTACTTACCACACTGTATGAGGACTGTCCGAAGCCAATTAAAACCACAAGATTGGGAAAATATATCACAAACATGAACCGGCCTATTAAAGTAAGTTTTACCAACACAGAAACACCTAAATACCTGTTCCAGACAAAAAGTAAACTACCCGAGAATATACAAATTTACTCAGACCTAACCCCCACTCAAAAGCAATATATACAATCTTTAAAAGAAGAACTTAAAAAACGTATAGAAGACGGAGAAAAAAACCTTATTATTAAATATCTAAAAGGAAAACCTACAATTACTTCTAACCAAAAAAACTTGAAGGAGGTTCACAACACAACGGAAAACACATAGATAAACTAAGCCATCAAATCATCAAAAAATATGAAGACATACCCTTACACCCATCATCACTCAGATTTTTTTATGCTAATTTACGGAGTATTCGCAAAACTGGTAAGCTCGATGAAATCAAATGTATTATTAGGGCGATACCAAAAACCACCCACTTATTAGTATTCACGGAGACCTGGATTGTTTCTGAAGCCGATGCAAAACTATATCAGTTGCCAAACTACAAGCATGTCTACAACTATAGGAAAACACGAAAAGGTGGAGGGGTATCAATTTATATACACGATTCAATAAAATATGACGTAACGGAAGAATTATGCGAAAATGGAAACCACTACTTGTGGGTACATATAAAAAAATTATCGCTAAACATCGGAGTGATTTACAAACCAGGTGATTCAAACAATAACGATTTCTTAACGACGTATTCCGCACAGTTGGAGCAAAGAAGAAGAGCAATTGTATTTGGTGACTTTAACATTGATCTCCTCAACGCGGACAATCACGTCACTAAATACCTAAACGAAATCAAGGGAAACGGATATCAAATACTGAATAAAATAAATAGCCTATACAGTACACGTGAAACCTCGACTACGAAATCTATACTGGATCATGTTTGCACAAACATAAATAACCACTCATTTAATTTCTCCATAATCGAATCATGCTTGTCTGACCATAAACAAATATATTTGGAAATAGGCAGTCTAAAACCACAAAAAAATAAAAAAATGCAATACAAAGCAATAAATTATGAAAAATTACACAGCGACGCACTAACAGATAATTACATAAATGAAGAAAATGATTACTACCACCTTGAGCAGTTTATCACAAAACATATAAATAACAACAAAACCGACAAGACAAAAATTCTGAATCCACCTCAAAACGATTGGATAAACCGAACTATTACTGATTCAATAAACTTGCGTAACAACCTATGGCAACAGACAAAATCCTACCCAAAAGACGAAGACATACAGAAAACCTTTTCCAAACAACGAGACTCAGTTAAAAACCTGATCAAGACACACAAGAAAAAATACTATTACGATCTATTCTACAACAATAACAATCAACCGAAAAAGATGTGGGAACTTATTAATAACTTAGCACTAAATAAAATCAAAGAAAGCAGTGCTCCTCCGAAACTAATATCGAGCTCAGGACCTATAACTGAAGGTAACGCAATATGTAATTTATTCAACTCATTTTTCTCATCCTTAGGCCAGGAATTAGCTAACGAAATACCCGTTATATATCACGCGAACGATGGCAACACTCTTATGTACGAACACAACCACTCACACGACGTAACTCTGAGCAAACTCACATCTTGCACTGAGGACGAAATTTCTAAAATAATTGTCGGTCTAGATAGTAATACAAGTACAGGGATAGATGGTATCAGTACCAAGGTGATAAAATGCCTCAAAAATATAATTGTTCCGAAATTAACGAACTGCATAAACGAATGTCTGATGCGCGGCATTTTTCCGAATACGCTTAAAATTGCAAAAGTTAGCCCTATTTTCAAATCAGGCAGTAGAACGGATCCAGGTAACTACAGACCAGTGTCGGTTTTACCGGTATTATCAAAAATTTTTGAGCGTGTTTTGTACTGCCGTCTAAACGCATACCTTCTCGAGAAACAGTTCCTAATCGACGAACAATACGGCTTTCGTTCGAAATCTAGCACTCTTACAGCTACCGTAGACTTGGTTACTAAAATCAAAACGCACATAGATCAAAAGGATGTTGTATTGGGGGTATTTATTGATTTAAAAAAAGCATTCGACACCGTATGCCACCCCAAACTTCTCCAGAAATTAAACAACATAGGAGTCACAGATAAAGCCCTAGAAATGTTTACATCTTATTTACAAAACAGACAACAAGTGGTTAAAATTGATAAATTCACTAGTTCCATAAAAAACGTACCATACGGCTGTCCTCAAGGCTCAATTCTAAGTCCGTTACTTTTCTTAATCTATATAAATAATATAAACCAAATAGGATTAAAGGGTCACCTAACTTTATACGCGGACGATACATGCCTCTTCTATTTCGATAAATCTATCCATACTATTATAACAAATGCTCAAAAAGATCTTGACATACTCGGTGAGTGGCTTAAATATAACTTACTTACAATAAATACGTCCAAAACAACATACATGGTTTTCACTGCAAAAAACAAACCATTACCAGACTTTCCGCCTCTTATTATAAACAATGACATAATAAAAAGATCGAGCCACGAAAAATATCTCGGTCTGAGGGTAGATGACAAACTCACATGGAAACTACACATCGAACATGTAAAATCAAAATTAACATCATTACTAGCATCATTACGCAAAATCTCAAATTGTATCCCTAGGAAAATACGTACTATTATTTATAACTCATTAATAAAATCACATCTCGAGTACCTTATTGAAATATGGGGATCTGCCGCAAAAACTATTCTAATGCCTTTACAACGAACCCAGAACAAAATTATAAAAACACTATACCATTATCACTATTTTACCCCAACTAAAACACTATTTGAAAAAACCAAATTATTAAATCTCAAACAACTATACACGTACGGTACCTGCATTCTAATAAAAAAAATCACCACAAATAGCGTACAATCAAAACTAAACCTACATAAAAAAACATTATCACACAACCTAAGAAATAAAAATAAATTACAACGAAGACAAGCCCGGACAAACTACGGTAAAAAAACCATATTATTCGAAGGACAGCTGTTTAACGACCTACCAAATGACGTAAAAGATTGTGATAACATTAACAGATTTAAACTAAAACTGAGAAATTACGTTTATAAAATGTAGTCATACCGTATATTAAATGTTTAGCAATTACATACTTTACATACTTACTATTTTGTTTTGTATAACTTCATCAACACGCATCGGAGGCAAAATGTATTTATTTAGATATAAGCAATTTCTTTGTATCTCATTATAAGTGAACTCATGTATTGTTCTTATGAGAATAAATTCTTTAAACCGAAACCTTCAGTGCGTCTGGTATGTTCTTGAAGCGCGTACGGATGGTTTTCAAGCCATCATGCGCAAGAAAGCAAACTTCTTGCTGCACCGTCTACGATGCAGCAGCAACAATATTCTACATGCGATTGCTGCCCGGTTTGATTGTCCTTTCCAGAATCAGTGCATAAGGACAGCCATAGGCATCAGTTAGTTATAGGTACTAAAAATACTAACATATTTTTAGGTACATTATTGTGTTTCTAACACTGTGTTACTAACATTTTATGTTTTTTGTGATTACTTTTAGGAACACTTCGATGTCTCTCTGCCTGTCTCTTAAGTTTTTTCTTTGGAACACTTGGAGGTATCAACATACTTAACATCACTCCAGTAATCCCCGAAGGGTTGGGCAGGGGTATACCTCACAAGTACACCCTCATTTCGCCATTTATGTTAAAGTCCCATGTAATAGGAGGCGAGCCTATTGCCATCAACCGGGCACAAATCCGGACTCCGTGGCTGCTACCGAAAAAATCCTGATGGAAATTTTCAATAACACTTTGCCTTACCCAGGAATCGAACCTTGCGATACATGGGACTTAAACATAACTGTCGCAATAAAAAATATTATTAGGCAGTGGCGAAGGTTGCATACAACCCGATTCCTACCGGCTTCCCTTTGAAAAATGGCACAGTCAGTATTCTCCGGCATACCTCTTCCAAAAAATGACCCTTCCCTACTGCTATTACACGGTACATTTCTACCTAACCCTTCGGGGATTACAGGCGAAACGTTATGTTTGTTTTTTTTTGTCACCAGGTCATCTGGCCTTCTAACGCAACGTCTTCCGGTTCGCGGTCGCCATTCCAGAAGTTTTCGGCCCAATCGGCCATCCGTTCTGCGAGCAATGTGCCCTGCACACAGCCACTTAAGTTTGACAATTCTTCGGGCTACGTCGGTAACCTTGGTTCTCTTGCGGATGTCCTCATTTCTGATTTGATCACGCAAAGAAACTTCGAGCATATTATTCACGTATTTTGATTTTATTTTAGTGTGTACTGTCCCACTGCTGGGCAAAGGCTTCCCCCAATTCCTTCCATTTACTCTTTTCCCGCGCCTCCTCCGGCCAGCCCTCGCGGTACGCGTCCAAATCGTTTCGCCACCTCTTTTTGGGCTGGCCTCGGCGGCGCCGTCCGTATTCTGGTAACCATCGTGTGGAGACTTTTGCCCAGCGGTCATCGTTCACTTATTAAGTCAGAATAAATAATATCACATGTGGCATCACCTTTATGATCAAATTATAGTGATGATTATAATAATTACGATACGAGTTGTTAGCATCCGTTATAGTCCTGAACGTAATGCTTTATATGATGAATAATTCAAATGTATCTGAGATTTTATCTCAAAAATTGTTGTGCGGTAGAATATCATTACATCATTAGGCTGGCATGCATTAGGTATGTCACTTAAAAAGGTGAATTGATGTAAAGTAAGGTGTTTCTTAATTGGTCAATTGCGTTACTTAAAACCTATTTATAAATAACATAATAATTATCATGTCTGTTATTTCAAAGAGCTCCAGGATTAAAAATAACAGCCGCTCGGGTCGAATTTCAGGTTAAGCTGCGCTTGCCTAGGTTGGTTTGTGGATGGGTGACCACCCATCACATACCGAGTTTCTTCCATGCCTCGGAAAGTGCATTAAACCGTTGGTCCTGGCTGTCATTTGTAGATCTTTGACAGTTGTTACAGGTAGTCTGTGGCCCGAAAGTCTGAAAACCAGTCTTACCAAGGGGTATCGTATTGCCCAGTACTAACTGGGTTGTGGAGGTCAGATAGGCACTCCATGTAAAATACTGGTATTCAGTTGCTTCCGGTTAAACTGGAAGCCGACTCCAACATAGTTGGGAAAAGGCTAAGCAGATGATGATGGTGATGCCCAAAGGTCTTACACTTTCAGGGATTTTGAAAATGTGTGTTATAAAATCAATGAATATTTTACATAAATATATAAACTCACGCCCTTTTGTTCATGGGGGCTTGCAGAAACCACAGAACGCCACCGTCCACGTTAATACATCTGGTCATACACGCACGCCGGTTGCGAGTACTATGCGTCTAACTTCACCAATAAGGTAAGTATATGTACGTCTAGGGCGACCCCTCCCGGCGTTTACATTCATGATTATTCTAGTCTCAAATAATCCATTCACATTCACAGAAACGTCAAGATACCTCTACCAATTGTCCGACAAATATCCTCGAACCAAATTCAAAGGATATTCCAAGATGCCTAACGTTTTCTCTTGATACAATGCCGGGGATATAATCCCGGCCATCTTGGAAGACGCTCAGGCAGACAGACAGACGGGCTGTGAGCAAACATCTTGAAATTGTTGATTGGCTACCAAGACGCGGCCTATTTGATTTGTACACATCGCGTGTTTGAGATGGTGTATGGTTATAGAGATGTTTGTGCAGTATTAATTGGTTTTGAATTGGAATTAACACAACATTGACTGACTGCCTCATTGGTCATGAGGTCCAGGGTTCGATTCCCGGGTCTTGCAAATTGTTGTTGGGTTATTCCATCAAGAATTTCTCAGTAGCAGCCACGGAGTCTGGATTTGTGCCCGATTGATGGCAATAGGTTCGCACCCTATTTAATGGGACTTAAACATAACTGCAGCCTTGTTGTTCCAGTGGGTGAAAGCAGTTTGATTGACCATCGGATGATAGTATCGAGCAGATTTGAAGGTTTTTCATTAAAAAAAAAAATGTAGTTTTGATTTGTATCTGGACACAGGCAACAGGACTACTCTTAATTCATGGGATCAACACAAACGATGTCCCGCCTCCTGTTCAGCTCTTCTTGTACTTGCACCTTCCAGGGCCTGTCCGAAGCCACTGCTTGTAATGACACTGTCGTTTTGACAGAATTCTGGTCGAAGCTCAACAAAACACATAAAAATCATCGACAAAACGGAAGAAGACTGGAACATATATAGCATGCTGAATGTAAGTGCCTTATGCTCCAATGCTTCCTACTCCTTAATAAATATGAATACATAAGAAATCAGTATCATTTACATGCTGACACGACAATCGACAAAAAAATTAAGATGTATATCACCGGATCACTAAAATATCTGTCAGAGTACAATAGACCCTTAGTTTAGGGTGATCTAACAGCTCTATAGAGATATGCAATCCATATGTAACAATACAAGTATATCAGGCAGCGAGCGATCAAATACGTGAGATTTGCGACGTTCTCCGATCGTCAGCTGATTCTGTAATGCGGAGTGGACCATGAGTTGTGTGTATAGAGTCTTATTTACAAGGCTTGTTATTTAATTTGTTAATGCTTCTTTAAATTGCCAGCCAGTGTTTTACTTTCAAGTACAGTTTTTTTTTTAAGGTTTAATGCTTTGGTCTTCATATTTTTTTTTTGTTTAGCCTATTCTTTCCCACTGTTGGTCAAAGCTCAATTGCCTTTCAACTCTCTTGGTGTTTTGCCTTCTCTAGCCAATCAGTCAGTAACGAGTCCTAATCGTCACGCCAGCGTTTCTTAAGCCTGCTTCGGTGACGACGACCGTGTTCAGGCATTGGCAATATTTGTATATTTAAAAAAAATGTTTTGACTATTTCAAACCAATCGTTTTTACTGCAAACGTAATTCTTAAAACTAAATATTAAGTTAAGTTACCCACCAACGCGCAACGGCAGGTTTATTTTTAACCATAACATTAATAGATTTCACATTCAATGGTTTCAATGGTCAGCTTGATAGCATCAACATATTTCTCTTTACTCCCAAACCAAGGAAAAAAAGATATTCTTCTAAAATATTCTATGTCACATTGTAACAATAACACTTCATCAGAATAAGATGTCGGATTACAAGTTCGGTAACAGCCCCGGCTGACAAGTCCTCATGCAGTTTGTCCGACAAAGTTGTACGTTTGTCAGACGTATTGGTTTCAGCTGTGTATGTATGTATTACATTTATGTATTGTTCTTTGGAATCCTATGTTGTTATGTGAGTTCGACTTTGAAATCTTAAGGTCTGAAGTGGAACAATTTTTCAGTTTCAATAGTTCTGTCGACTTTGTTTTTTTTTAAGTTTTTTAGTATGGCTTTCTCTTTTTTTATTATATTTGGAGGGTCTTTGTCATTGTAGGCTTCAAATCGATGGAGCGATGGAACATACTATATAGTAGATGTACTTCTCAAAAACGCTTTGCTTTTCAAAAATTCTGTCGTGCTGGACTATAACGATATGAAATATCACAAACATAAAAAAATATAACACTCAATTTTAGATTTAAAGAAATATGAATCAAAATGCCATATACTTAATAAATTATTTAATTTGTTGTTTTTCTTCATATATGTATTTTTATCTCTCTTTACTTTGTATATTTTGTTTGTGTATGTATTTATTATTGTATTTTATTCTTGGAAATTTTCTGTACTATAGCACCTACTGTTTTGTCTCTGCATCACCCTAAGGTAGACTGGTAGAAAATGCCCAAGGCATTAAGGGCATTACATTGCTCGATGACCTTGATGATTTGATCCCTGTACTGGTTTTTGTTGACTTATTTATTATTTAAAAATAGTAAAAGAAATAAAAGAAAAAAAACAATACAGATTGTTAAGTATATCATTACGTATTTGTTGTTATAAAATTCATGCCGATCTATTCAGCCGTTACAGAGATAATTTACAATTAAGGTTGAAAAAGGACCTATTTTCTACGATTAACCAAAAAAAATTGAGAAGGTTTATTAAAATTTTAAACTACAATTTATTTGTGATGAACTTAACTAAAACATACTTTTTTACACGGAAAACGGACGAAGGGATTCATCAACAAATTTCTTTGAACATACGCTGTTTTTGGGATTTGAGCCATATAATGCCCTTAAGTCCGCTTTTGTATGTTATGTGCGCCGAAATATCGGGAGCTCAACAAAAACAGTAAACATGGTAAATATCCCGTTTCTAGTCTAAATAATTATGTGAATAAAGTTTAATAAATAAATATAAATACAAACAAAAACAGTCCAAGTATCCACCCCACATTTTAATCATAAAAAACCCGAGGCGAGTAAAAAATCCGTCGCAACACTAAAGTAACTCATACACCGAGTTACTCGATATATCGAGAGTCGATTCTCGATTACGATAACTCGATGCTTATATCCCGGCGGCTATCGGATTCATATCCGAATTAATAATCTCGATACTGTGAGATGTGGGGACTTGTTACGTGTGACGCCAGATTTAGGAGCTGTGAAGATTGTGATACGGCATAATAATATATTTTTATGTTAGGAATAGCTGTGTAAGGGAATGACCATGTTCTTAAAACAGAATTGTAGGATAATCTTTCAGAAGATTGATACCTTACCTTACCTTATCAGAAAGGCGCGAAGGTTTGCGCCCAAGCCGTCAGACATCTCCTGAGGATGCCCCGTGAAGGGGCTAGACGCAAGGGGCACCAAATCTTTAGATGTACTAACAAGCTAATAATTATTATTGCTGTTCCTGCATGTGCATATTTTTGCGTGTGAAAGCATCGTGCATCCAGGCCAATTAAAACTAAATATTTTACGTTACATTTAATGCCAAGGATTTCCGCAAAGTAATGCCTGATTGTATAATTTATCTTGATCAGACACATTTCAAAATATTCGACATGATAGAGGTTCGCTAGCTTTTTTAAGTCAACCCTGTACACATTGTCCACTAGAAGCTATAATTAAGTATTCGGGTTTTTAAGAAGTCGTCAAAATATATACAAATAAAATATACCGTCTCCAAAGTCATTACCCTCTTACCTCCACGTACAAATATATTAGACGGATTCAATTTCCGCGACACAATATTATTGATATATGATAGCGACGTACTAATGTGTTTTAAATGTGTGTCTGTCGACTTTAATGTTCAGCCGGTTGTAGTTTAGAGGGGGTATTATTTTTGCAGTACTATTGGAGGGAGTGCGGAATGTAGGATCTAGTTTTGTGCAATAATTTTCTTTTGAAACATGAAACTATTTACAGGATTTGCTGACTGTCTCAAAGCTACTGCTAAGATAAAGGTACTGGGTTCAATTACCAGATTAGGGAAAGTGCTATAGGGTTTTACCATTAGGACTTTCTCAATAGCAGCCATGGAGTCTAGATTTGTACCCGGTTGATGGCAATAATAGGCTCGTCCTCAAGTACAGGGGACTTAAACATAACTGGCGAAATATAGGTGTTCTATCACGCACAACTCTGCTGTACACTTCGGAAATTACGGGCGTGATGTTGTTGTGGTTGACGGTCTCGGACTCATCGACAAAGTGACCTCAAAAATTTTTGGGTGGTCTGAAAGAAACGATTTATTTATTTATTACATTTAGTTCAGCATGAGCCTAATAATACTCGGTCTTTATACAGAACTACTTTCATTCTAACTTTATCGTCTTCCATTCATCAGCAAGTCCAATCCATACGCGGTAAAGGGGAGGTGGAACGAGCTACAGTGCGACAAAATGAAACATTAAATAATTGATGTTTTCTAGAGCGATTATAATCATTTGAAACAAATAATTGTCACGGCTCCGCATGATACATGTTACGATACATTTGGGCTATCAGTGTACAAAAATAGCATTAAATAAAATATCACTACTACCTCCCACTTCAGACCCAACCCAACCAAATACATTACCCCGAATCCATCATGCAAATATCACATCTCTAACGATAATAGAGTCAAAACATATTAATTTTAGGCCCACATCTGCCTCTGTATAAACACGTAAACTTATGGGCCCCTAGTTTCAGGACATAGTTGTGGAATGGTGGTGTATTATCATATATTTCCATATCACAAGGACGGACACCGCTTTGGTTTGTGAGACTTTTGGTTGTAAAGGTAGTGTGGGTATATAAGTTGTTTGGTAATTGAATTAATGTCCTTTGCATTTTGTAAAATGTAATGTTTATGTGTACTTGTATTGAAGAGATTCTTGTCTTGAGGTTTCTAGCTGGCTCTAATGGGTGTAAAAGTACCCTTATCGAAACCGAAAGGCACTTGTTCTCCCCGTCTTTGCGATAATTTTTTTTGTTCTGTACCAGACCTGGGAACCTTCTAGTTACGGAGATATTGGGGGTCAAAGTTCCAACTTTTTCACAAGTTTTTTTTTTTAAATACTAGTTTTGAATGTTATAACTTTACTTTAAATACCTTCACGACCCCCGTTCTATTCAATGCATCCAGCAGCACCATGTTTTGGGTTATATTGAGTCCTACCGTAAAACATGATTTTTTACCCCCAAAAAAAAAAGTCGTTTCCCAGCAATAATTTTAGCATAGAGTTACTTAGTTTGATGTACAGAATGTTTGGTCGGCTTCGTGAAGGGTCCGTTTACAGCTTGTATAGTTTGTCTTCTCTTCTGAACCGCGTTTTTTTTCTAGTTCAATGTGTTCTTCTTCGTCTTCTCTTGTCTTGGTGGAGCAATGACTCACATAACTTTATTTTGCCATGTGCATAAAGTCTTCTGGGTTCTTACCCCTCAGATGTACTATCGCGCTCACTGAAGGTCGACCACTTTTTATCCTTATGCCTTGAGTTGTAGGGTTGAAAAGTGATCAACATTAAACATTACACAAATATTTACACAGATCATTTTCTTGGGACAAGCCCACCACACTATTCCCAAATTACTGCAACTCCTGGAAGCCAACAGAGGCGACCACCATAAAAGCGCCGAGACAATGAAGCTTAACGAAGTCCCAGAGAAACAATTTTACTGTCCTGGATCCCGGAACGAAATAAATCAGAAAAGAATAGCGGAGGAGTAGGAAAAATATAACGCACAAACACACACAGATCGTGATGTTAAAAGTACTTTGGTCTTCAGTCATTGAAATAATTTAGCTTTCTATTGAGATTTCTATGAGGGTAGGAAGAAACTACAGAAAGCCACTTGATTCTTACTTATGTAGTCCTGCTTCATACATGTTCATAAGTCTGGTTAATTCTGCCTATTCTCTACGTGGACAGCATGCCAGAAATCATCTGAAACCAGTACAAAATAAAATAAATTCAACAACAACAGTAATTTAGGCAACAACACAAATACCTCGCCAATATTTGTGGATTCATCCCCAGATTAGGTGGCCGTGTGTGCCTACCGCGGCGAGGATTATTGCCGATCGCGTGATCTGTCGCCGTCGGTGGCTACGTGTGTAATACACGGATTGTTATTGTGGTACAAGTGATAAAAGGGAGCGGTGAAACAGTTCTCTCCGATAAATCAACAGCTAAGGAAGGTTATAAAGGAAAAGCTTTGACACCAAGATTATTTGCAAAGCTATGCTCCTCCTAGAATGCAGGTTGCACCCAAATGGATCGATTTTTACGGCTTACATTTGTGGCGATATTTACCTTCACATACGAAGTACATTGACGTTTATAACGTCATAATATCAGTTACTGGCACACTTACCAGCTGGACCAGCCGTTGCCCATTAGACAACATGCGTCTGCTCGGACGGTCCTCCCTTTTCTATGGCTGATGAGAAACTTTCCACCCTGTTCCTGTTCCACGCAGCTAATTTTTATCTCTTTGTTAAGGGCATTACATTGCTCGATGACCTTGATGATTTGATCCCTGTACTGGTTTTTGTTGACTTGCCCCGCACATTTCGCAAAATTTCGGTTTTTATTTATTATTTAAAAATATTAAAAGAAATAACAGAAAAAAAACAATACAGATTGTTAAGTATATCATTACGTATTTGTTGTTACAAAATTCATGCCGATCTATTCAGCCGTTACAGAGATAATTTACAATTAAGGTTGAAAAAGGACCTATTTTCTACGATTAACCAAAAAAAATTGAGAAGGTTTATTAAAATTTTAAACAACACAATTTATTTGTGATAAACTTAACTATAACATAATTTTTTTACACGGAAAACGCACGAAGGGATTCATCAACAAATTTCTTTGAACATACGCTGTTTTTGGGATTTGAGCCATGTAATGCCCTTAACATTCGTAAATAATGTAAGTGTAAACTGGAAATAGTTATCATAAAACGGATCGTTTTTACGTCTTTTGCATGGCCGTTTTGGCATTTTACTTCCAATATTAGTGCGAGTGACAGCACATACTGCCCAATTCTTTCAAATAAATACTAGCCAACCACACGATACCTCTTTCAACTTGGACCACAACATAACCCGTATAATTATAGTGCGTCCCTTGTTAGAATTAATCTCGGTCGGGTTTGCGACATCTGTATTCGACAATTATGTTCATGTGAGACCAATAAAGATACCTTTTCTCCCTCTCACTCTGTACTAAAATGAAAGAGATGCAATGAGGGTTCTTCTTCGCTATATTACGTGTGGATTTGTGAAGGGAAATATTTGTTTATCAGTTTTGTGTTTGGGTTAAACGTTTATTAATGAGTTACCTTTTGGTTCGAAATGGCAATTGGATAGCCATTTTGATTAGGCAATGGTAGAATAATAATTTGTTGATTCCTTAATAATATCATTGGTGGTTTCTGGCTGAAAGGAAAAAAAAATGCCCTTAAATCCGATCATTGTAAAGTTGATAACTGCAAAGTCGATGATGGTCATGGTTTTGAATAACATAACATCACGCCTGTAATCCCTGAATATTTAGACACTTATGTTTTAAGTCTCATGTAATAGGGGGCGAGCCTATTGCCATTGACCGGGCACAAATCCAGACACCGTGGCTGCTACAAAGAAATACTTTGCCCGACACGGGAATCGAACCTTCTGACGGTATCACTGTGCATATAATCTATTATACTCATATATTTATGGCGAATTTGTTTTAGTAGAGCGTATGTTGTGCTCCGACTGTTTTGCCTTGAAAATTGACAAAATCTTTAAAAAAATATCAGTATCTCATCATTCTTATTTCTACAGTCATCATAGCATCACAGTAAAAGAACCCTTACGTCTTACTAACAGCACAGCTATACCAATTTAGTCTAGCCCAGATATAGCCACACCACTGCGGCCGGACAAAATGCTCTAAACCTTAGTCCATGTTTCCTTGGCAACGTGTTGTCTCAAGTATAAGATTATGCACTAAGTTATCCACATTCCTGGGGCATCCATTTACTGGGCTTAAGCTCCGTATCACAGCTACCGACAAAACACATTATATCTGCCGTATAAACAATACAATGGCTAAGTTAAGAGCCGACAAGCTTGTTCTAGGGCTCCAATGATAGCGACACCAGTGAAAATTAAGTTCTATGAAATTTTTATTCCCATTCCTACTTTATTTTTCAAAACACAACACTGTTCAAGAATTCCAGGAATTTCTCAGTAGCAGCTACGGAGTCTGGATTTTGCGCCCGGTTGATGGCAATAGGCTCGCTCGATAACATGGGACTTAAGCATAACTGGCGAAATGTGGGTGTATTATTAAGGACACCTCTGCCTAACCCATCGGTGATTCTGTAATCCCCGAAGTGTTATTTTACAACACTATTCAAAATTTTTGTTTTTATTGAGAAGTTGTATTTTGGTAAAAATGCTAGTCTAACTAACAACAGCTACCATCATAGCAAAAGCAGCCTACAATGCCCTCAGACATTGTAGGCTGCTTTTGCTACGATGGTAGCTGTTGCTAGGAACCCAGGCCTCCTCTTTCAGGCTCTAATCAATCATATCACACAGGCCCAGAGCGGGTAGTTACATAACACGTCTTCGAATTTTTCTCGCAATGCTTTCTTTCACCGTTTTTAAAAACAGTAAGATTTAAGAAATTACACAAAGTAACGAAATCCGAAGACGTACAAAGGTTTTCGATATTGGAAATCGCGTTACGGAACTCAAATGGAATTGGGCAAGACACCTAGCAAGGCGCTGCGATGACAGGTGGACAGAGGCTGCCACCAAATGGCGTTCAAGAACGGGGAAATCTCGGCGGTGAGATGGGCAGACGACATAGTGGCCATCGGGAGAAAAACCTGGATGAGGCTGGCACAGGAAGGCAGAAGAAAAGGGAGGCCCATATCCGATAGTGGGTGAATTCAGGCTGTGGATGATGATGAAAGCGTCTGACTGGGTTTGAACCCACTACCGTACAAAAATGTTACACCCGCCATCACTGCACCCCCGCCTCACACTAAGACGCCCAATTAATCAGCAGCCAAGCTAATGAGCAAATATTTCATTGTCCGGCTACCGCGCGACAAGACTTGAGGGCTGACGAATGTTGCATACAAATTATAAATGTTTTAGAATGTAAAATATAAAGGAAAATTTTAAGGGGAAAATTGTGGGAGGGATTTTCAAAGGAGATGAGGAACAAAGTAGTCGTGCTTGATTTTCTGTGACTATTCAAAAGTGTAGAGAGTTAAATGTAGGTCACACAATGGTAAAATGTACAAGGAATCTTACGACGTTGAAACCAGAGTGATCTAGGGCACAACAGTATGTAAATGCACCTCATTACTCAGATCAGTACGGCATGGTCTTCACTTTGGAGACCGCACCAATTCTATAGTGACATGTTGTGATCCCTCAAGGAAGAAAGCACTGAAGAGCACTTAGATAAGTGTGGCATAGATAATTTTCTATGCCATTGTGTCAGTATTGGTAAAAATGGCACTTAGATCACTCTGGTTCCAACATCGTCCTTTAATTTTATTGTAACCACCTTAGTGTAAATACCAACATTTTGAGCAAATAAATGATTATTCTATTCTAATGCAGATGTAACTTCAGTCTAGTGTAAAATACAGACATCCAAAATACGATCATTTTGGCACAAATGGTTTGTTCCTTAACAGTCGTATGTCTTCGTATATCTTTTTATTATTATAGCTGGCCCATATTGACCCACTGCTAGGTCTTTAGCCACTCTCTTCGTTCTTTCCAACCAAGTAACAGATACACTCAAAATTCGTCTCCCTAGCTCTTCCTTCTTTCTGTAGGAATCAGAAATACAGCCCGTAAGTATTCCAAATATAATTTACCGAAATAACTACCGTCATCGCCAATCTTCAGTAGTGTACTGCTGGCCATACACTGCCTTTCCAATCATACCTCATTCAACTTGATTCTCGGTAACTCATCCAACTACTATCTACCCTGTTGAGATCATCGCTTCACCTAGCCAGAGGGTGTCCCAACTTATGTTACCCAAATAATACTTGTATCAAATAGTTATTAGAAGAGCTCACCCCAAATAAAGATGGAATAAGGCCAGAAGAAGAGAAAGATCAACTAGTATATTAAAACTTCAAATAATACTCATTCATAACAATTTTTCCCAATGAAATCAATCATACAACACTCCATAATCTAACCTCTTCTATCTAAGCAAGAATATCTCCATCGTAAACATAACTAACAAATAATTTAACACCAACACGTCTGAAATCTTAAGTCAATTTTCTACTTCAATGCCTTAGTTAAATCAAAGGTTCTATCTTAAGTCCGGTCTACGTAACTATTTAAATAAGCCTTCGGTTTTCGCCCGTTGGGGGCAGAATGGCATTAATAATTCCCTCAGACGCACATACGACAATCGCAGTGCTCATATTATTATATTATTGGCGTCTGTGTCCGACAACCCTGCAATGTCTTGAGACGTTAGTCAGGGAGCTAGAGAGTCAAATTTTGAGTGTATCTGTTGCTTGGTTGGTTTATAATTAGTGTGGAAGCGTGGTCGTCTTTTTGGTTTAAGTGGGGTGCATTTTGTACAACATTATTTTGATTACAAAATAAGTGAAAACTTAGTATGAAACTAAACAACAACAAAAAAAATGACTGAAGAACTGAAGATTAGCTACTATTGAATGGTAAAAGTTAGTTGGTTGGAACGACAGATTTTATTTATTGACAATCTGTGTTTAATTTTACAGTAAGACTGAGACTTTTTTCTCTTGTTCTTTGTATTTATGACTTTTAAGTTCTTTTTCATGTCGCTGGGACGACATATCACGTTAAAGCACCAACTTTGAATGCCTGAATTTGTTCCTAATTTAAAAACAAACCCAACCACCTAAATAGTTAATCTGTATGGATTAACTTGACACACATAATTCAGCCATCCTACCTATCTCTTAAACTAAGAGGGTTGTCTTAATCGAAACATGTCGTCCGCAATGAGGGATATTCGAGGCATATGCCGTCGAGGCACGAGGCAGAGGCACGAGGCATCGTCACACGGCACACTTGGTAATAACCCGAAGTCGAAGCAGACAAAACATTCCCTTCTACGTGCTGATTGGGTAGAGGTATTCGTCCGCGGGCCGGAGGTAGTTTGGTCTTGATACTTGATGATAGGATGTCATTTGCTAGGGTTTCTTATTTTTTCCTAATATTATCAAGCCTGTTTTAGCCTACTGCAAGGCAAAAGGTCTGGTCCCATCTTCATATTGGTCTTTAGTTTATAGTTGTATCGTATTAAAATATCAAAAAATGAAGACAAGTTTAGTGTTAAGTGCCGTGAACGGTCAAAGTATAACAATAACTTCATTATTGAAAACAGTTTTAATTTTAATAGACGTAAAATTATTTTAGCTAGCCACAAGTTAGACCATATTATATATTCAAGGTTTACCAAATTGAATAAGTTTTGCAGTTTTTGATAGTAAAAATATAAAATAATTATCACTAGAATATTAAGTATTGCACAACAATTCTATCGTTCATTATAATTATTATTGGGATTACTTACCGTGTAATCCTAAATCATATTTTTTTGCAAATGAACTTATAATTTAGTGCCGTAAAGTATCAACACTATAAATCGCAGTAGAATAATGACCACCAGGCGGGAGAGGTACAAATCTACATATTGGGGTGTGGGCATTTCTTGCAGCCCTGTCTGAGATATGTGTCTTAGCTCCCCGTGTCCAGACCGGGTTGGTGGCAGGGACGTACTCGTGGTTTTGTAGATCTGTAATATTATAAAGGTAGGTTTTGTTTGGAAATCATTTTCACGAATTTAAATTGCATATCGAAATGAGTCGATTTTTTTCAATGACCACAGATTTTTTTGTTCAATGTTAATTTAAATAAGTTACTTTTAGTGCATTTGAGAAAAATTGCTTTAAAATCAACTTTGATCTTCATTATTGCACAGAAAACTAATAGATATACATACATTCAAATTGCAATAATATAGATTATGTACACCGGCGGCGAGCTTTACCGAGAACTAGGTTTTCTTACTGCAAACCTTATTTCGATTGCGAGATTTACAAAAGAGGACAACGACGAGGACTATCTTGGGATATTTTTCAGCAACTTTTAGGAAGCGACGTAAATTATGGGCGTGCCTTCCTTTACTAGAAATTAGGTACCAAAAAGTATCATAAATTATACTGGTTTTAGATTTAAAAGTGGTAATTTAATGCAGTTTATAATTTTTATGTAATTTACAAATTCAAAACCTAATAAAAGCTAATACCTAGAAATAAATGCTACATCAAAACAAAAAAAAACAGCATGACGTTCTTTTCTTATAAATCACACTCTCCCTAAAAAGTAATTATGTATTGACCACCACCAAACAAACATTTTTTGCTTTACAAAAATACGCCCATCCAAATCCGTCCCCCACATAAATGTTGAAGGTATGCAGATGCGGTACCAGTGTGATAAGTTAATTCCTACTGGCGATCCCTTACCCGTATCAAAATTATAATAGAGCTCGAATATTCCGCAATATGTGGCCCTTCCTCGCTTATTGAAAACTTAATGGCCTCCTAAGATATTGCCGAGTTATGTTAGGACGATTGTTTTGGTAGCATGTGTGGATCTTAGGAATTTTAGGATAATATTTGGGATAGACGTATTTTGAAATGATCATATACTTCGGCTTTTGGAAGAACCCGTGATGATGTAAAGGCTACTTTTCGCCACTCGTGACGAAACGAATAATGATTAGAGGATGGGCAGCGTAGTCCTGAGAACTCGATATCACAAATCTCTCTGTTACGCAATTGGGTGGCAAAAAGGGGTCTTTTTGCTGCCCATTTGTGTAGACACACTCGGTATGATATGGGTGGTCACCCATCCACGGAATAACCTACGCAAGCGCGGTTTAACCTAAAGTTCTAGCTGAGCGGCTGTTATTATTTAGCCATGAGCTCCTTAGA
The DNA here is from genome assembly GCA_905163415.1 of Noctua fimbriata. Classification (NCBI taxonomy): domain Eukaryota; kingdom Metazoa; phylum Arthropoda; class Insecta; order Lepidoptera; family Noctuidae; genus Noctua; species Noctua fimbriata. Next base: position 4,230,453 of record LR990940.1, read on the forward strand.
TTTCCCTTAGCTCCACACTAATGTACATCCTGTGAAAAGAAGTACATTGATATTTTAGCGCATGACTTTAAACGGAGACCATTTCAGTTTTTTTACCAACAATGCCCTTCTATAAAATGTCATTCATGTTATGCGTTGTATGTTTATTGATTTTCTTTTGTCATTTTGTATGCACATCATGTACAGCCAGGACATCAAGCTACAACAATCTATCAAATTTCTTTAATAGATTTTCAACGTTATCGCTAAAGGATTAAGTTCAGGGTTGATTGGGAAAATTTGATAGTTTCGGGTAGCTTGATCTGCTGGCGTCTGTACCTGCGACAAATAAATACTTTTTCTTGCTTTGAAGCTCAAAAACATCCGCCATTTAGCCTCAGTTCGCTTAAAAGTTAGTCCTTATACTCCATTCTAAACTCCCCATATAACCTCCCAAAGCGCAGTACAAACATGAAACCTCTTAAATAGGTATTATGGCAGTACGGTCAAGCCTTGCATAATGAGACAAGTATGAAGGCGGAAGTGTGCCAGATGTTCACACGTAGCTCTATGTTGTATGGACATCATTCTACGCCCTTTGTGCCGTAAATATGGTCCTAGGTTCAGGTAAGGTCTAGGTTTTAGTGCGGCTTGTGTGGAGAGATAATTGATAGGAAACTTTTCCATTAAAATTACAAAAGATATACAAAACAGCACATCGGTTTTCCCCAAAGGGTTAGGCAGATATGTTAGCCCTGCTTACACTTACGTAGTTTGAGGGCCTATTGCAATCAACAGGGTACAAATCTGGACTTCTGTTGCTGAGAAATTCTGACGGGAACATTTTATAAAACCTACAAATCGGACTCAAGACCTCGTGCTCAGTAGAGCAGTGTGACAATTAGACCAATAAGCAGGCAATGAAATTACTCCCTCTTCTATGCTAAAGCTTTTTTTGGGACCAGGCACGTCGGTTGATAGCAGAAAAAAACGGGTTACACTACACAAAAGTAGTTTGAATATAGGAACAAATAAACAAAGGTACAATCTGGAACACAGAATCTTTTAATTACATACATCGCCAATACACACCTGAATATCAAAATCGCTTAAGTTTAAACACACTAGAATCAAACCCAGCCACCTTCTACCACTATGGTCTCACCACATGTCATAGATAGGCCAACACCGTAGGCGTTGCGTGGGCGCACGAAAGTTCCTCACTTATTACCAGCGCTGCAACGGCGAATCAACGCCAAACCAATCTTTTCAGACCCTTGATCCTTCGCCCCCTATTCCATTCCACAGGTCACAGGTCTTGGTTACCTGCCTGATTGAATCAGATATGGTTTCCGTAGCATTCGCCAGATTAATGATGATATAGGGATGTGTGCTTTCTAAAGTTCCTGTTGTTATTTGCATATTGATTCAGAGATTCTTAATAATGTCCTCTTTGAATATTTTAGTTGTGGAATCGTTTTTCTATGGTAATGAAAGAGGAGTATTCTGTTTATGGTTGTTTGGAAGAGTAGAGATTAATTAAAACAGTAATTGATGATGTTTGGGTGGAAATAAAGAATAAACGTTGAATAATGAGAAAAAATTGCTTGTATTGCGCAATCAGGTTACAAGCTTACAACGTGTCATTCTTATACAGAACAAATGTTTATCAAATGTCAAATTATCAGCTACCATGTTGGAACCATTAACAAATATAAATTTAACTTTAGATTTAACAATGTGTTCTCTAAGAAAGAAATTGTAGGCGAATGTCTATATGCTTAGTTTTAGGTTTATAACAGTATATTGATGCCAGTCTTATTGCACTTTGGTTTTCAGAGTGGATGAGTAGCGCTCTGTCTACGCCCTGACCGAGCTCGTCCTGCAGTTGCCGCAGCCACAGAGCCTCCTGAGTTGCCGCCGCCATCGCCATGTATTCGGCCTCCGCAGTAGAGAGTGCCACGGTTTGCTGTTTACACGAATTCCAAGATATTTATTTATAAGGCAGTTGTGAGTGAATGGACATGCACTGACACTGATATCAGGTCGTAGTACTCGCAACTCTCAGGTGTATGCACGCAGACGAAACAAAAGGATCGCAGCAGCTGGTGTTCTGTAGTTTCTGTATGTGTTCTGTAATTTTTTCCTTTCAGCGAATTCGCCTAGCCGCACTTCATTTTTCCAAACACCAAAACTACACGACTGCCTCGGATCACGTTGTAACAAAGGCTAAGGAAAAATAGATGAAAGAACTTGTTGAGAGCATCCTACGAGTTACCGCGATGCGTCTTGCGACGCGACGTGATAAAATCTAGTGAAAGAGGAAGGAAGAAGGAAATAAGTGACATAATACACGTAAGTCGCATCGTCTGAGGTCGTACGTAAATATTCTTTAATTTAATTATGGACTTCTTCATCCCCGAAAACCCTACACAATTTGCGCATTTACAAAGCAGTTGCATCAATCTTTTCGAATTCACTCAAATAAAATCTAAGCTCTAAACACAAACTAAATCAATTCAAAACTACATTCTAACATAGTGGGGTGCCTCCACCGCCCGGGACCTAGGGTGGGAACCCCGGGACCGGGATCCCGGGAACTTGGTGGCACATGTGTGCCTAATATCCTTACATTTGTCAGTCTGTAATTGCGAAGTGATTCTACTTTCCGCTGTCCCTTACTTAAATCTTAATGTTAGTTCGGTCTATAGTTTTGATAAGGTATGTGTCTTAACAATTAAATTGTGCTTTTGCTATGCTTAAGGGTTTTAACGCTCATAAAAAAGTCACAAAATTATGAGAATCCTTTTACCAGACAGAACGCACAGCAGTCAAATGGCTGCTTGTCTGACTTTAATCAGGTTGTTAGGGTCTGTTAAGTAAATAAGCAGAATTTTCCTGTAAAAACCAGTAATGAGAATTGATGACGAATACTATTTAAAGAAAGCCCAGGTAAACAGCACTGTATGGCAAATATATCACTGCATAGCTTAGATTACCCGACTGGATTTATCGATCACATCTGTTTTAACTGACTTGGTATATGAGGGTATCTTGAAGACCCACGGATTAGACAAGATTCTATACTTATACGAGTGTTTAAAGTTTGAAATACCACACGATCGATGGTTTGAATTTCTACAAGACATAGAAAATGATGTGAATAAATTGATCTACGCGGTATAGTTTGACATGAGATTTTCTTGTTTGTTATTTATTTGGGTCTTCAAATTCCAGTTTTATGCTCTCAGAATTTCGACCATTCTCTAACAATGCACTTTTCATTTTCCACTTCCAATTTTACATACATTTGCACTAAATAAAAACAAAATAAACCTGAACCGATTAAACAAATACGTTCACAAAAACGCTGACTGCATAGAGCGTTGCAGTGGCAGCCATATTGAAATCAAAAATGGCGGGCTGTCAGTTGTCAGCAGTTTTTTGCGCGCGAACGTAGGTACATACTCGTGTATTTTGTTTACGTAATCGGTTCGTTCTTTTTGTTTGTTCTATATTTGAATCGTCAATTGTTTTCCCGCTTGCGTGTATTTTGGCGGGTTGGGTAAACACTTGATTTTATTGGCCTTATGTGTGGGTTAACATATTAAATGTTTGGGTGGAAATGAGAGAATGAGCTGAACATACCTACGTAAACTATCGCTTTATTTCTGTTAATTGTTAGAAAATTACAGAAGCAGAATGATTTATTAATATGGTTAACGTTAAACGCGTTCCTAGAAATCTATTGTGGTGCAAGCGGGCTTAGATGAAAAAAGGAGAAATGTTTGGATGAAAAATTTGGTTTTTCGGCATATCGAAAAGATTGAGTTTAGGTTTTAAATAAAGTGATTTTAATCTGAAAAATAGTAGAGCCAATCCGACCCACTTGTCTTTAGATTTAAGGCAGATTATCTTTAGATTTCAGGTGCGAGGATATCGAAAGTATATTCATCTTACAGCTATCGTAAAATACTCAATATTTTTCTAAAAGAATTAAAATAATAATAATAATTTATAATTTTTTCCTAAAAGTATATTAATTGCTTTCAATAATAAATCATTTTTAACTCTAAGGTTCTAGAACTTTTCCGATGCCTAATGTTAAAGATATTTAATTTCAAGTCTTAATGACTGAAAACGATATTTAACCAACTTACCTTTCACTTAAAATTAATAAACAATTTCCAACGTAATAGAGAAAATAAATTGAATTTTTCACAACGAAAATATTAACATAAATTGACGGTTAGAACAAAATTCTTTCAGAAACCAACCGGATGAATGACTGTTCACTGAATCGAGCTTGAAAAGGGTAGCCGTCTTTCAGGCATTGATAAAAATAAACTTCTTTTTTTTTTAAATTCGTTAGAACTTTTACGTAGGACATTGCGTCATACAGACTGGCGTAATGAGGTAACGTAAAGGAGGACGACATAATTTTTATGAGTGACGTTTCAAAGTGACGTAAGTAATGGTTGGCGTGGAAAATAAAGTTTCTTACTTAGTTAGACGACGTTAGTTGGAATTTCAGAATTAGAATACTTATTATAAAACTTATTAAAATCCCAGAGGGTTTAAATTACCGCATGAAAAATATGCCTATTTTTGTAATCAGGCCATAAGCACTACCCTCTAACTCCTGCTACATAATTGAGTTCTGGTCGATTTATTATGCAACGATCAGTTCTTGACACCTTGAAAGGAAATCGATCAATTTAATTTTCAGCTCAAACCCTGAAAGTTATGAAGATAAGGGCACGACATACCATAACACATACTAGACGGCTGAAACCATAAACACGAAACCGAACTCTGCCACAATCGAAAACTTTTTAATTGCACCCAATTTGAGACCAATCGAAAAACGGTATTGTATTACAAAATTCGAATCGAATGCATTTACCAAAGTTTTGTTCGTGCAAGTTCGCGTCGCTTCGTGTAAATTCGCTACTCAAAATAATACACTTTGAATTTGGAGTGTGTTCGGGCTGTAGATTTTTTAATTGCTGCCAGTTTGGATTTTAAATTTGGAACAATTGAAAATTCAGCTAGTGCAAGCCTATGTTGCTGAAACTCTGTTTCGATTTAGAATGAATGAATTATTTAAAATTAAGTGGTCTGTTAACGGACATTGACACCGTTGACGTTTAGTTTAAAACAAATAATAGTGTGATGGGTGAACGCAATTTCTTCACACATTTTGTTCATTTCAGCTGCAACTTTTTATTTTGTTCTACATTTTTTGTGTAGTAAGCAACGACTTATTGTCGGGCCTACGCTGTCCCCCCATACTTAAGTACAAATGCTGTATCCATGATATTAATGTAACACCAAATGATTTGAAAAGAGTAACCATGGAGTTTCTTGCCGGTTCTTCTCCATAGGAAACGACCAACCCGAACCGTGCACCTTTTTTTCGACGTTTTATAAGTGCCCATCTAGGCCTATGTAAAATAAAATATTTTGATTTTGATTTTTTGATTTTGCTGCAAAACTTTCGAAGTCGGAGTGGATCCTATTACTGTTTTGAGCTTTCTGCTAAATTGCAGCGCCCATAAAACTGGTGTACATGGAAAAGGGACAGCTAAACGTGACAAAGGGACGGTTAGACGTGCAAGCTGTTATTTTTTTTCTTTTTTTGTTCCGTCCTGTTGAATTTATACTTTATTGTTTTATTTGTGTTTTGTTGTTATTTTTTTTGTAACTTTTTATGATGCACGGCATGTCCTTGCGGCAAATAATTATATTTTATTTGTTTCTTTCTTTCTTTAAACTGGTCACTTGCCACTTCGCTTCCAAATAACAACTAGAAAAGAACCCTACAAAACATTAAATAAAAAAGAACGTCCGAAACAATCTGACATATCCATTACCCAGATTATACATTACATCGACACCGTATTGTTAGACGCGTGCGCAGTATCATCTGGGACATAGATTACCGTTTCTCGTATAATTATATAGATTACGTTAAGCACGTGTTGTGAGCTTCAGTGTTGGGGGCTAGCGGGTATCGCTGTGATTTTCGATAGCGATTGTCGGCTAGAGCGTATCGCTGTGGCGGAAACTTGTAAATGACTGGGGAAGAGTGCAATTAATTTTAAATTACCAAGTCGAAGTTACAGCTGTACGTAAACAACGTACAAATACTTTGATTTTACATACCATAAAATGTTATGATTTTCAAGCTGATGATTTTCTCGCTTCATTATTTTTTTAAATTTATTTTCATGTGGATCACCAGTAGTATGGAATAACCCGTTTTTATAACGGAACTCAGTTTACTTATTTTTGATAGCAATAAACCGTAAAACCGCGTGAAAATAAAACCACTTCCATATACTCAGGTAATAAATCCAACCACGCCATGATATGGACATTACAAGACAATTGTCGTCTATTCACTATCGCTTCGAAACTGTCGAACATTCGACAGCTCCCGTTAACCCTCACAGTAATACAGCGGGAAGCAAGAATGATACATTAAAGTATAGTATTACAGATAGCATTGACGACGTGTTATTGTGTTCAATACATGAGTAGTATTGAATTTAATGACACCCTGTGTCTCTGGTAGGGTCCGTAATCATAGAGAAATCTATTAAAATGGTTGCTTAATGTTCTTGATACGAAACCGTAACATAGAGGGCTCGTCTATTTCTAGGCCAAAGAATTCACCGTGGTAATGCTGCCTGCCTGCTGGGCACTTTCCCAGCGACAGTTGACAGCGATGCGGACCATTTTTTTGTTGCCCTTTAATTATTTTCTGCTTTTGATACATTTTAATATTTTTATTATTATTTTATGTCTGGGGTTAGGCAGAGGTGTACCAAAAAGTACACCCACATTTTGCCAGTTATGTATAAGTCCTATGTCCCAGGGCGCGAGCCTATTGCCATCAACCGGACACAAATTCAGACTCCGTGGCTGCTACTAAGATATTCCTGTTGGAAAAACCCAATAACACTTTGCCCGACCCGGGAATCAAGCCCAAGACCTCATGCTCAGCAGTCGCGCTTGCGACCACTCGACCAACGAGGCAGTCAAGACCATTCAGGTCGAATAAACATAAACTTTTTACCCCAAGCAAGTTGTATGGTTTTGGAAAATAATGTCTAAGAATGGAATGCTAAGCTGACACCATCTCACTGCACCAATGAGGTCCATCATGCAACATTGACTAGCAATCTTTAGCATTAAATGTCGCCATCAAACGTAAAAGTTTGGCGTGTTTAGAATTAAGCAACACCTCTATACATAAATAAATGTATTAAAAAAATATATACAGACCAACTTTGACCTTCCACTACCACACACCACGAAAGCAATAAAATGATAAACAGACACACTGCCATTATGATATTTTCGCAACATCCAATTTATAGTAACAAAGCGGTCCACATCGATACGGTACCGTTAGAGCAGGCATTTTTGATACGCCACACAATGCCGCCGATATTTTTGATAAATTCAAATGTAGAATGGCTGGATGTGCTCTGGCTTGCTCGTGACTATTTTTCTGTTCATAGAATAAAATAAAATTTTATAATATTGGAAACAGCATGAATAAACTGACACAAGGCATGATGAAAAGTACATATCTAGGCATAGTATTTTGTAATTGGGAACATCCTGTAATGATGTTGAGAATCCCTTGTGGCAGTAAGTCCGCTTATGTACCACTCTTGTACATGAAGTTTAAATAAATAAAAAGTGTTTTAGCTCTACATCTTTAGTTTCGGGAAATTATGTAGCACAGTATTAATATTTCGCTATAAATAAGTGGTTAAATCAAAGTCAAAACATTTAATATAAATTAAAGCACTTACATAATTATACTTTTGTATTGTCAAGGACTCAAAAGGAGTTGGTTAAAATGAAAGTTGAAGGGCCCACCATTTAACTACTCGTAGACGTAAGTTTAATGAAGAGGACCCATGCACTAGATCATCACTCATGACTATTAAAACCACCACACAGTTAGCCTAATTCGATTAACAAAAAAAAAAAACTTATTCCTTTTTCGAATAACAGTTATTCACCAATCAAATCGAAGTCTCTTCCAGGAACCAAAGTATTCCGAAGCTGCGATGATATTCGGCTATTTATATCGTTAATAGGATCGACTCATTTGGGCATGACTGGCGAAACGGAACGCATGTGGGGTCCGTACGGGAATTATACTTTTTTATTTCTGTTTAAGGCTTTGTTTTGAGGGTTAATTGAGCGTTTGCTTTCGTTAAGGTCATGTTTTATTTTGGGTGTTATATTTTAGGGAGAAGGGAAATCCTGACAAAGTGTTTATATGTTTCCGACCTATGGTTTTTTCATCACCTCGTTTTTGCGTACCCTTTTGCTCGATCTTCGGCCGCTTTTATTCAGCTTCTAACTATATGACGCTATTGAAGAGGCCTATATCCAGCAACGAGTAGTCTACCACTAGCCATAGGTCCCCTTCAATTAATAACATCAGCTGATCTTTTCTTTGTCGTGTGGTTAGTGCCTAACCTGGTGTCAGAGTTCTTATGCCACCCAAGGGCCTCTGACTTGGCTTTACATGCCGTCAAGAAATATCTCTCAGGTATGCTGGCTTCCTCACGATTGTTTTCTTCACCGAAGCAAGTGAATTATACAATACGCACATGAATCAGAAAAATCAGTGGTGCGTGTGAGTGGTTCAAACTCAAGACCTATGACTTGGCAGTCCGACGGTCACACCCCTAGGCTATCACTGCTGCTACATCAGCTGATGATTTCCATTTCATTGTATCGTCTCAGCCCGGTATCACCTTCTGCTGCAGCAGCAGTGAACAGGGAGGCACGTACAGGCGTCCCTTTTCTTCTACCATACTTCGCGGTACCTTGCGCCCTGCATCCCAACATCCAGGTATTTTTGATATCGTTAACCCAAGGTCTTGCTTCATCATCATCATCATCATCATTTCAGCCGAAAGACGTCCACTGCTGTACATAGGCCTCCCCCAAGTGTCGCCACATTGACCGGTCCCGTGCGACTCGCATTCAGCGGATCCCTGCAGCCTTCACCAGGTCATCGGTCCACCTAGTGGGAGGCCTTCCAACGCAGCGTCTGCCGGTTCGCGGTCGCCACTCCAGAACTTTTCGGCCCCATCGGCCATCCGTTCTGCGAGCAATGTGCCCTGCCCACTGCCACTTCAGTTTGGCTATTCTTCGGGCTACGTCGGTTACCTTGGTTCTCTTGCGGATGTCCTCATTTCTGATTTTATCCCGCAAAGAAACTCCGAGCATAGCCCTCTCCATTGCCCTTTGGGTGACTTTAAGCCTTCTGATAAGGCCCATTGTGAGCGACCATGTTTCGGTCCCGTATGTAATCACTGGCAACACACACTGGTCTTGCTTAGTCCTACATTTTTTGACCTGACCTTGGCCATTATTCGGTGAAAAGTATATGCCTACCATCGTAGAGGAAGATGATTTTTGTTTTTTTCCTGACCGATATCCTGAACATAAAACTCACCTACCTCCAACTACATACCACATGGGGTACCAAAGTTTGCTCACTGCTAACCGTAACCCACTGTGGTACCATTGTGTGGTTCAATCAATTAGTTCTATTGTAACTGTATCACGTTACAATCGTAATTGGTGATGAGGGTGATTAGCTTTATAAAGGAGAATGTGATTTTTGTTGTGTGAGGGAAAGCCTAGAGGTTGATTTGTAGTTCAACTCTAAATCTATTAAATGTTGACCGTATGAGACGCAATAAAAACATTTAGTTTACCTTTTTATACTTTAGGTAGTATTTTTAGTGACTCGGGTAATGTTTGCTTCTTAGTTTAAATAATAAATGAATAAACGAAAAAAAATTACTAGTAATATAAAAATATTACTATTATTTTGTTTATTCATTAATCTGCACATTTTTATAGTCCTAGATATTAAAAAAAAAAACAGAAAAATAAAAAAAATAAAAATAAAAAATAGGTTCACGCCGGTGTCGGGAGCAGGGTCCAAGCTAGTTAGGGCTCCAGAGACAGAAACCTCCTCACAATGCGAGCCGTATCGAGGAGTCATCATCATCATCATCATCATCTGAATCAATTATTTATAAAATAAATAATAAAAATTCTTCTTGTAGCACAATGTTATGATTTAGATAAATAATATAGGCATAACACAAGCGACCGTCGAAGCTGTGGTCAAAATTTTTGATTAAAAAGATCTCTGAATCCATTTGTAAAATTACGGTAATTTCCGCGATATATTCGTACGTGAACCGAACTTGCATCATCTAAACACTTCCAAAGTAGTAGTATAATAATACATGTCAAAGAATAATCGACTAAAATCGATCAACAATAACACAACAACCATACATTACAGCACTATTCTGTTAGCAGGAAGAACGCGCACGCGCACGTTCCCACGTGCCCCCTTTGTCGGCTCGCGACAAAGCATCGCCGACAACATGCCTCATCTATGAAACAACACAACCCATTCAAATACCAACCAAAAGTTTCAGGCATTAAGATTTAAATTCCGAATGAATAGTAACGGAAAAATCAAGCCTAGGACTCCATTTTCAAATGGAGTAACTGTCATCTGAAACAAAAGACTGTCAACTATATTAAGCCAGAAATAAGGTTGGGATTCCTTTGGCTTTGCCGAAAAGGTGGCTTCAAAAAGTTTCGCCGTGAAGGCAGCGATGACCCCTCATTTAAGGTAGGGCAATTGTTTATCAATATGTCTATGATTAATGTGTATGATGTGCCTTCGTGATCGGATCGCGGCCGGTCGGGGCAATTAGCGGCGATCACGATTGCCCGAATGATATGTGATGGGCAATGTTGCTAATTTGTTTGGGGGGTCGGCCGTATGGGCGATAATTTGTGTAAGCTGTTCTTTATTGGGTTTTAATGAGATTGGATGCTTTGTGATGTGAGAGTTAGTTGTAGGGATCTTTTGACCCTGGCGAAACAAGAGACTGCAATAACATGAATAGCCGAGGGCCTAGACATTTTTTGGGGGTCGAGGGGCCGAGAGTGGACTAAACGGATAAAATGTCATTCAATCAGCGATACGACGATGTAATGGGTTGCTAAGGAACAGCTCCATATGTCAGTCTTCTTGAATATTGCTGTGAAAATTTGCAATAAATTGCTACATATTATGGTTATGGTCTTCTGGAGGTCCTACAATTATAATTATACCTTATCATAACTGCCTCACACAGACAGACAGACTGCCTCGTTGATCAAGTGGTGGCAACCGCGATTGCAGAGCCAGACTCGGGAATCGAACCCAGGACCTCATAGTCCTGGGTTCGACTCCCGGGTCGGGGAAAGTGAAGGAATTTACTCAGTAGCAGCCACGGAGACGGCAATTGTGCCCAGTTGATGGCAATAGTCTCGGCCCCTATTACATGGGACTTAAACATAACTGGCGAAATGTGGGTGTACTATTAGGTACACCTCTGCGTAACCCGTCGGGAATTACAGGAGTGGTGTTATGATATGTTATCATAATTTAATAGGACTATCTTTGTATTCTTTTCATGATGAGTTTAGGAAAAAATATGTGAGCTCCCTATTTATCTATAATAATCTAGCAATGGATTATGCACTAGTGACATTGTATTTCCCGTGATGAGATTTTTTTCAGTTTTGATGCTTCTCCCAAATGCTCATAATGATGTTTAGCATTATATTCACTGCCAAAACCAAACACATTTCCTAATTATAATAATATGCATTCACTACCACGCTTATATCTTTAAAAATAATCCCAACCAATTTCTAACCAATATATCAAACATTAAAGTTATAACCAATAAATATTCATAATCCCTTTGCAGACATGATGCGGTGGGCGTTAGGCCGTTTCGTCCTAATTCTAGTCAAATAATTTCCTTTAATACTCGACTAAGTCGGCCGTTGTACACAATGACACAGTATGTCACACGTAATGTGTGCACTGACAACGCTGTGCTGACGCCATTTTGTTTGCGGATTATGTGGTTTTGATACTTGGTTCTGAGTATGCGTGAGGTTTGAGGAATTAATATAACTTAGTGCTATTTCTATCAATAAACTATTTAACACATTTAAGCTAAGTTACATAGTTGTCAGCGTATTGTTAATGACAGCTCTTAAACGTGATTTACATGACGTGCTGATCGCTATCAATTTCATTGATGAAATTTACCTATAACTTTACCCCTGTACTGCTCGAAAGTTAAGGGTAGGTATTGTGGAACCTACAGTTTACTAGTTTTACATAAGTCCCTTGCAATTGTGGATGAACTTACTGCTTTTAGCCGAGCAGAAATTCAAACTATGGATTATAAATAGTAGATACTGCTAAGTTTCTGATGGAAAAACCGAATAACATTTGTCCGCCCAGGATCCCAAAAGTAGCGCAGACAATCACTGAATCAATGAAATTTTTTAACAAGACTCCCATAATTTACTGTGTTGATTTTTCTAAGGACCTAACATCTTCTGCCATTGTAAGTTTTGTAGCCATACGAATTATTGCTGCATCGTCATAATCATAATAATACGTCCAACATGATGTCACGATGTTAGATCGTGCAATCAAAGTTCGCACGAAAGTTTTCTATAAACACAGACACGTTCCCGACATCAAAAGTCTGAGACCGTGTTCCTCCTCACTCTTTGCCCGGACGCTTGACTCTTCACAAAAAGTATCATAATAACAGTTAAATCCTTTTCGTTTTGTCTACACAAACAAATAACTTGCTTGTTTCTTGTTTAAATAACTACTTATTTAAACAAAATTAAAAAATACTAGATATGTTTATAATGAACTCCTTCATGTAGTTAGGCTATTTTTTTTTATTAAATTTGTTACAGAGAGGGATCTACAAAGTTGATTCTATGAAGATTAACTAGAAAAGTCCATATCAGCTATAATTCAACAAATCAGCATTTCTTTTCGTGTTTTCTTCAACTGTGATCTCAGTATATTCTATCCATAGTAAGTTGTTTTATCTTACGCTGCATGCTTGCGCTAACACCTGCGCACATGACGATCTATCTTATGACTGCTACAGCGAGCGGAGTTCGCATAGCTGAATTTTGGGCCAAACATATTTAATTAAAAATTTGCCATCGACACGCTAAGAAGAAGTAAGTTGTTAACTTTCACACGATCCATCCTTTCCTTGGCTGTTATAATTCTTAAACCCTGAATGGATTTATATTCAATTTCGTTTCTCAATTGGCACAACTTTAAGACAAAACAACTCAAGAAACACTGACAAAACTACTCTTGATTCTGAAGCAACTATCAAAACTATTGACTCCCGCTACACAGGTATAGTTTCGGCGACACTAGCTCTGTATAACGGCGTCGTTTATCCGATATACGAGAGACGCGATCAGTCGCAGCGTGTTCTGCGATTATACACTAATGCGTCGTGCGTTTAATTCACCTATACAACGTTCTGGTTGCGTATTTTGCGTGCTTTTGAAGGAATGGCATCGCTAAGTTGCCACTGGAAGTTACGAGTAGGGCGATATTCTAGTAACAGCCACTGAAATGTTTGGAGAAATTGTCGAATCCCTAGGTATTTCTAAAGTTATGGTTTCGCTGTTATATTATTTTATAACTTAGAATTATCTTGGTGCGATAAGGTTGAGATATAAATTACTTGAATATCTTTGAATAGCATTTTTTGGGGGTCAATTTAGAAAACATTATCTTTTGCTCGCGGCTTCGCTCCCGTTATGTACGGAAATTAACGCATGGGAACGTTTTAAATGTAGCCTATGACACTCGGGGATAATGTAACTTTCAGTTAGTGAAAGATTTTAATGTATCGGATCAGTACTTCCAAATATTACCCTCTACATACAAACATACAAACAAATTTTAATATTATAATATTAGTAAAGATCTGTTTTAAAACATGAATTTCTCTCGCTGTCTCGTATTATTAATATTACTTACTACACGATACTTACGACTATACTCTAGTACAAAAATAACACGTGTTCATAATATCCTTTGAACTCTTGAAATCCTTAAGAAAGTGACAACTAACAAGCAGTTAGTAACAATAAACACAACACGATAATAATCATAAGTTTACAAACTTTTCTCTGATTATAAAGGGTAAGCGTAATTATCGTAAACTTTCAGCATTACTCGCACACATTTAGTTAAAGGCGCACGCGCACAATGAATGTAATTTCAGATTTTATGTGTAGTGCTGTCTGGCTTTAGGGTATGTACACACGGCGGCACATGAACCTATTCATTTCCAGTATAACTTGGCCTCGCTTTGTATACATTTTCTATACAATGAGAGATCCGCATAAACTGGTGTATAGCTTGATTGGCCGTTGTGCGTACCATAGGAAAAATAAACTCAGATTTGGTTATTACAGTAACAACAATCATAAGCCGTACAATTGTTTTTCTGAGTTTAAAAAACTGATCTTAGAATATTTCTAACGATGTAGCCCGACGCCTAGGTAGGTTTTTTTTTCGGAATTCAATAATACCCAGCTGTACCACGTTTGACGGTTGTCACGTGTTCTTGAGTGGGGACCGCGAATCGGCAAGCGTAAGGTGGAATGTTCTCAGGGACCTATGTCCAGCAGTGGACTGCTGTAGGCTGATGATGATACCACTACGAAGTCAGCTTTTCATTAAAAACTGATGAATTTAAACAGATTGCAACGAGACAAGACAAGACTTAGACAAAGTGTCATTGTACCACCGATTTCTTTCGAATGAAAAAACATAATATATGGGAATGCCGAAAAGCTCGGTCAGCTCTGGTAAAAATTACAGGAATACTCGATTTCACCACACATTTTATTTTATTGCATTTTAATTCTTGATGCAAAGTAATTATTTTTTGCACTTTTTGACATCAACATTTGCACCTACAATAACAACATCGCTTGCCAAAGAAATCTGATCACTAAAACCCACCTATACCTAACTTTCCCCAGCATCACCTACATTCGCGATCTTGTTACACAACTGCTTGTACCCGAGCGAGCGCGGCGTGAAGTAAACACGTCACCGCGACAGGTCTGCACGGGACACGAACCCCCGACACGTACAGATACTACCGTATCGGGTTACTGATTTAGTGCGGCGTGTCGTCACAACGTGGCGGTTGGGGTGTGGGTATAGTGGGGCGATGTAGCGGTTTGTAGAGCAGAAGCGTTTTTATGATACGATGTCTGATATCAGAAGTGAAAACCTTTTTTCAATGGACTGCTCTTGTGGGTTAAAAAAAACGTGCACAAAAATAAAATATTCTACATGTAAGGAAGATTTAGAGCAGCCGTTTGCTAAGTAGTTAATCTGATCACTAGAACGATCACAAGACTATTCAAGTACACTTAGGAAGGGTTTTAGGAAACTAGCAATCAGTTTTTGAAAAATAAGCACTAAAGCATTGTTATAAAAGATTTAATGGCAAAACTTAAAATAAGAAAACATCATAATATACAAGATCTAGATAGCAGGATCATCAATATTATTTATGTACTACTATCATCTGTTACCTTTTCACGTACGTCTGAATCATGATGGACAGCGTTACAACAGCCCAAGATATTAGCAAGTTTTTTACCTGTCACGTCGTTTTCAAAGTCGCTTCTTCCATCAACATGTCCTAGCCCTTACACACAAAGGGGCTTGTAGGAAACAAGATTAAACGTTGTATGTGATAGTTTATTCGGGACTTTATTTTCACTACACTATTTGGTATCACTTCACGGTTTAACGCGATTTTTTATGTTCACCTTAAAGTGTATAAAAACGGTTTAAGCTAAAGGGACAATGGCGCCGCAGTATATTTTGTTGCTAGCAGTTTTGGGTCTGTGGAAGCATACTCTTGTTTTATTTACTAACCACGTTTCGTTTGAGCAGTTTGATGATTATGTTCAACCATGATCCTTACATTCATAGGCATCATATTGCCTCCTCTGGTATAGCTAGCAAAGGAAATGAGAAATTACTCAGAAAAGTTTCAACTGCAACTTTTATTAAAGACGATATAATATAAGAAACTATATAGGGTGTAAATAGACCCTTAACGAAGCCGAAAGACACTTGTTCTCCTCGTCTTTACGATCATTTTTTTGTTCTAGACCATACCTGGGAACCTTCTAGTTACGGAGATATTGGGGGTCAAAGTTCCAACTTTTTCACAAGTTTTTTTTCACATATTCACATATATATGGACATACAATATATATGGGTAACGTAAGATTTTTATTTTAAACACCTCCATGACTCCCGTACTATTCAATCCATCCATAAGCACAATGTTTTGAGTGCGTTACGTCGAGTCCCACTGTAAAACGTGATTATACACTCCAAAAAAAAATCGTTTTCCAGCAATAATTTTTGCGTAAAGTTACTTAGTTTGATGTATAGAATGCTTGGTTTACTTGGTATAGGTAGTAGAGGTAAATTAAAACTGCCAAGTTCAGCTGTACAAGATAATAATCAAGCAAACCAATCCATCTAAATTACCCTACAGCATCAAATTACACGTTCTCGTTGGTAGCCTCAACGCATCCAAAAGATGTGCAACAAAAGAACACATTTACAAACCCATTGACCCAGGCTGAACTAAACACCCCCATACACGAACATACAACTACAAACAAGACACATATCCCAACATTACCAAACATCAAATATTGCCTTGCCTAATATACGACGGGGCAATAATAAACAACGCAATGCCTCGCCTCCATACACTGGAGCTATAAAGCCGTATGGTGCCCGATTTGATAAGATTATCTGACACATAAATTTGTCAGTGATCTGTCTAGGGTACCCGCCAACGTTGTCTATCTTGTGCCTAGATATGTATGAGCCGTGTATGGTGAAACTGCAGATCGATTTTGTAAGTCACAACTTTATTGGTTGTCTGTAATTTTGCTGTTCGATTTCTGTTTGGGGGACGTGGGTTTCAGAGATTTGCTGAAGTGATATGAAGCTGTTTATTTTTGATTTTTCAAGTATTCGTCAGCAAGTTCCTTTCGAATATTGATGAAGAATTGGAAAGCTTAAAACATCTGCACGAGGTTTATCAGTAGCCTTGAGCAGAGATTTAACATAAGTTAACTTAGGTACTTTCTTTATTTCATCTATCTTTTTTCACAAGGTATTTGTGGACAAAGGAGGACAAGAGGATATTGCATTCATCAACTCCACAGGCGCAAGAACATCTGAAGATAGAAGCATAAGCAAGCCTATAATGTTTTCAGTGCTAGGCCACTGAGAGGCATCTCGAGTCAGTCGTAATCCACCACAGGGGCCTAGGGCTGATTGGTAGAAGCCGGAAGGCAAACCCTATCGCAATCTTTGATAGGCCCGCATTCAGGACTGGATAACAATATCCTGGCCTGAACGGTAAGTATCTAAATTCTGTCGCACAAGCCGTAAAACAAAAAGGCTCGTATTATTTTACATTTGCTTACAAAAGCGAGAAAAGCAAAACAAACTAAATATCTGTTGCGGCTGTAAGTCAGAGTTGCGCCACAGTAACGGCGCGTGCACATGAGTTAGTACTGCATTAGCGTCCGAGATACGATATCTTAACGCCTTGCCTACGAGCACTAGGCAGGTGATGAGCAGTAGTTGAAGTTTGGTAGATGCTGGCTTATCTACAGATGGACATCCCAAAAAACCAGCAACTTAAGTATCATAGAGGGCCTCTAAGATCCCACTGCTGGTACACAGGCCGTCTCCAGGTATGTCCGTGAACCCTGAACATTTCACATATCTCATATTTTATGAAATAGGATTACTTTTCTATAAATGGTGCGTAAACCCCTAAGTACAATACGCTATTCATCGCAGGTTAGTACGAAAATGATTTTCCTTCGACACTTTTCAACGGAGTGCTCTAAAGGCTTGGCATCTACCTGAGACCTCTTCGTCTTCTTAGCGTTTTGATAGCAAAAACTTTAAATATGTTTAGCCCAAAAACTCAGCCACGCGAACCCTGCTCACTGGTGCAGTAAATAAATCATCAAGAGCGCAGGTGATAGGGCATGCGGGGCAAGATGGAAGGAGGGCCATTTTGAGAGAGAGAGAGAGACCTCTGAGGTAATCCATATGGTGAGGATAAACATCACATGGTTTTAGTCGAGTAGAATCCCCTTTCGTCTACCATTGCTGATGAGCACCAGTTTTTACTAACAAATTCAAAAGGTCAGGCCAACTAACGACTATTTTACCTAGTCACTGTTGATATTGAAAACCACGGTCAGATAGCTCCTTATAAAGTACTGGTATTCAGCTGCATACGATTAAACTGGAGGCTGGGAAGATGCGAGACGTGTACACGAACCTCTCAGCTAGGTCGTGTCGAATGAGGGTGGACTTAGAGCATATCCACCCCGACTACATCACTGCGTAGAAACGGACGAACCACGGCATGGAAGATGATGATGATATAGACAACCACCAGGCCGAAAGCGCTACAAAATTGCACAGACTTCAACTACTGCCCCACGCCTCCAACCAACCCAAGCACTTGGCAGAAATAGTTGTAACACTCAGTACATAACATAAACATTGTGAGTTCATGTGATAAATACCGGTTATGGTGAACAGTGATTATGTTTCAGATCTAGTTCCCTTATTTATGGTTAAAACGATAACCCTGATTTGTATATGATTGGTCAGCCAATGATATATAAGGTATTTGTAATGTATTGCCTAGATTTGGGCGTGTTTTAAAAGCTGACCGATAGCAAGTTTGCGTTTGTCTTTGTATCTACTCCCGTTGGTTTATTATCGTTAGGAACTATAGAATTTGCAATAGTAAATAGATAAGGATTTTTGATAAGTATTTGATATAAATGTTTAAAACATTTCTTAATAATAGTAGCTGTTTTCGTTTGCCTGAAATAAACCTCTGCGAGTGACGTCCACGCCGCCACCGCCGGCGCAATCTGTCACTCTTGCTACCTAGCTGACTGGCAAATCTAAGTTACCGCCTTTAGCTTTACCTATTATAGTAGAGCTTATCTGTAAAAGTAGAAGAAGATTGGCGAATGTGTCCAAAGACTCCGCAACAAAAGTTTTTGAAAATATTTTGATGACTTATGTATTTCTACTACGCATCTATCGTATGATAGTGTGCACTTTCGTGAGATACGATGCTTCGCTACACAACTTTCACTGAATCAAGACAGATAAATAAACGCCTAAAGACTACAAACTACCTACCTCAATTACGACCACATTTACTCTCTTTAAACACCCACACACTCCAAACAAAACACACGAACACACACAAAAAAAAAACAAATGAAACACACCATTCCCATTCATTCCATTCAGTGCAGCACAGTTTTTTCACACATTATTCTACACAGCCGGGGCTATTACGCACGACATAGTCATAATGCCCGTAATGGCTGGGTAATAGCCCCTTTACACCACTCCAGGTGTTACGTGTGCATGAATACCCTCTTAAAAAGGCGCTAGTGTGAAATATAGCGTGTCTAGAATTTTTCCCGAGTCTAAGGTGGTGGAAGAATTTTTTGCAGCATTTTTCGTCGAGTTTTATGAATATTTTTCGAGTGTGGAAATGGCGTTAGGATGTTTAAACGTTTTTTAAGGTGGCAATGTAGGTATTTTATGCATGAAGATTATGTTGTAAGAACGATGGTAATAATGAGAAAAGCATTCAATATGCAATGGGAAGATTCTATAGGTATCTACTCCTTATAAGCACTTTCAGAACACAGAGGATGATCTAACTCGTATTTTGATATTATTAATGTACCAATATTTTACCACTAGCTTACGCTCGCGGCTTCGCCCGTGTGGTGTTCGGTGATTGGCGTACACTATGGCGTACTACCGGGATAAATAGTATCCTATGTGTTAATCCGGGTTATAAACTACCTGTGTGCCAAATTTCATCCAAATTTGGTCAGTAGTTTTTGAGTGCATGCATCCATCCATCCACACAAGCATTCACATTTATAATATTAGTAGGATATTCCTAGATTTAACCTGAAAATAATCTTTAGCGACATCCATGAGTCTAAAGAGTTTGGAACCATTTCTCTTTGGAGAATTTAATATAGAAAACTAATAAATATTATTCTGTAGAACCATTTCATTCAAAAGATTCACTTTTCTTGAACAACTTGCACGACTAATTTTATTTTACTATCAAGGGAGTCTGATGGGCACTAGACAAACATAGATAGACAATCAATGAAGCACGGATCGTATCAAGTAGTTTTCTGCCCACCTCCTTGAGAGCTTGTCATAATATTATGACACGGAACGAAACAGCCACTATAGTGTATATTGCCTTAATCTCCAGTTCTTCCTACGCAAGTTATAATACTAAATTGAATTGAGCTACTACAATGTCCGCGACCATAGAAATAGTGTTCAGTACCTACTTGTACTCAGTTTTAGAATAATATTATTGAGTTAGTGAAGATTTTGTACAAGTATGGATGGGAAAGGTTCTGCTGAATCTGATGTATGCAGGTACTACCTACCAGTAGCGAAGGGTCAATTTTTGTAACAAGTTCGCCGGAGTACATTTTTAATTTGATTATATTATTTGTCTATAAAATGCAGTTTTTCAAAGGGAAGTCGGTAGGAATCGAGTTGTATGGAACCTTCGCCACTGCTACCTACTTGAGAAAATAGGAGTTCATGTTGCCAGAAAATTTTGGTTGGTGAGTGAGAGACTAAAATTGGATGCCTCGATTTCTTGGATACCTACTATGATCTTCAATCTAAAATTGAAGTATTTGGGTACAGACACAGACAGAATGAGAGGTGGCTCTCATTACCACCGTGGAGACGGGTTTTGTCGATGGAAGAATCGACAAAATGACAGATAAACTAAAGAAGTCTGTCATTTTGTCGATTCTTCCGTCGACAAAAAACCCGTGGTCCGTGGTCAAGCTACGCGTGCTGTGACCCAGACTACGAAACAAACTACTATTTTCGGGTCAAAGTAGCCCCCTTCCAGACTTTAACTTAATTTATTCGGGGTCAGCACAGCATGCCTTTTTCTTCCACCTTTACTAGCCGATATCTAGATAAACAACACTTTTAGCACCTTCCTGTTTTTTACAAAAGTACCTACCTAAGTTTTAAATAACACAATCCTGTAAAGTAATTTATTATATGTATATACCATCTGTAGATTTTATTCAGTCGAGGCGGAGACCTGAAAACGCCATCGGAGAAAAAAGAAAGAAAGGAAAATATGTAATGTTTTAATATTCCCATCCGTCATGATGCGTTTCAAGTTATAAGCGGTAGCGCTTTATTATTGATTATTTATTTACTGTGTTGCAGGATATCACCGTAAGAGAGTGGTTGCTGTTTTGTTTCTTTGGACGTTGAAAAAGTTCAGATATTCAACCTATTTTTAAATATGTGATTATTTTGAATTTTGTGCCCTCGGATTGTTTGGCTATATGATTCAGGCCAAGCTTCGTGATCACTGAATAGACCAAAAAAACTGATTAGTTTAGAAACGGTCTTTGCAAAACCTGCGTTCAGAAATATTTACTTTCACGCTTAGCAATTGTCATAACAACCTGATATAGTGATCATCAGCAAACGCTGATGTTCGTTAACTGCTGCTTTTTTCTTCTACAAATAAAGCCCACCAGTCGCCCTCCTCTCATACTTTATACCACACCAGTGTGACGTGCGGACGTGTCATTAGTCGCTTGATGAATGCCAAGCGTTAATGCGCCTCCCATTCAAACAGACGCGTCGGACTACACGGTTCGCCTACTTATTCTGACGTAAGACGTCATTTGTCATTGTGTCGGTGTAGAACTGTCAGAAGACCACTTGTCTGGTGACAGGTGTGACGTGTGTGGTATAATTGATATGTTATAAAACTGTTATTGGCTTGTTTATTTAGAACAAGTATTGAAATCGATCATCGTAATGTCAAATCAATGCATGATTTTATAACAATAATAAGGTGACGTCTATGCGTTGTTGAGTTACAAAAGGAAACCAGTAGGTATCTTTCTCTTAATCATCATTTACGTAGTACACCAAAGTTCTGCCTTAAAAGGTGTTGTGGTCACCTATTGGCAGTAAAGGCAATGATTTAAAGACATTATACGCATATTATCACTAGTATATTGAGCTTCGTGCTCTTATTTTTATCACCTTCTCAATCTCATCATCATTTTCCTGTCATAAGGCCACCTGCCCCCGTAGCATGACTACCGTAGGCAAGGATTTCTTTGACGTAAGAATCGACACAATGACAGATTTTTTTGCCAAAGAAATCCTTGTCTACGGTGGTCATGCAACGGGGGCAGCTCAATCTTCATCATCTGCCTATTCTTTTCCCAACTATATTGGGGTCGGCTTCCAGTCTAACCTGATACAGCTGAATACCAGTATTTTATAAGAAGCGAATGCCTATCTGACCTCCACAACCCAGTTAGTATTTTATAATACGATATCCCTTGGAAACATTCGTTGTCAGACTTTCGGGCCTTTGACTACCTGTAACGACTGTCAAAGATCTACAAAATGACAGCCGGGACCAACGGCTTAACGTGCTTTCCAAGTCACGGAGGGGACTCGGTATGTAAAGGGTGGTCACCCATCCACGGAACAACCTAGGCAAGCATGGCTAAACTTAAAGATCGACCCGAGTGGCTGATATTACTTAGCCATGGGCTCTTCTCAAGGCCAAGGCCACCTGCTCAATGCTCTGATAACTTTTTCACTGCTCACGTCACTCATTAGAAGATAGAAGGTTTGTACTAATTATATTATAAAGAAAGATACGCTACGTTCATACTGAGCGGCGTTCAAATATCGTTGTTACGACTGCAATAGATAATACGACACGTATGATACAGAAAGAGATAGCTATTGCGCTTGAAGTACATAAATTACGACAATTGTCTGAATTTGTCTGCAAACATTTGAGCGCTAGTGCGATATCTACCTCTTTTTATTTATAATTTCATTTGTTTGTACCCTGAAAACAAACGCACACGTTATAAACCAATTCAAAAAATTCCATCATCATTAAATGGAACAGAATAGGGACGCGGAGGACTAAAAACGTGTGAATTAAAAAGATTTTTATGTTAAATGCGTTAATGCGAGACTCAATGTACACTTTGCTATTTATTTTTATATCAATTTCATATTTATGGTGACACGTTTCAGGAATGAAATGTTTTTTTATTAAAAAGAAAGTTCTTGTTGGGTAACACAAGGAAAACATATGTATAGGGTTTCAATCACGTGTATGTTATTTAGTCGGTTTGTATTTATATGACGTCAAACGTTTCAGCGTTGCTTGTAGGAGGTAATTATTATTATTAGGTACCTACCTATCCCGAATGGCGTTGCCCTATCTTTCTGTAAAAGTGTGACAACATTGATGCGTTGGAAACGATTGCCTTTCTGTTTTTCAAGTCTCTTGCTATCTTCTTCTTGTTCTTAGCGTGTCGATAATAATTTATAATGAGTATTGGCGGTACTTCCATAAAGCCTGGCTTGTCCTTGTGATATACTAATCCTCATGATGTTAGGGTTTCTGAACAGTCTGCTCGCCTTATGGAATTGCAGTATTGTTGGTCCCCAGGCACGCCACGAGTTTGGCGCAATTCCAAAAAGCAAATCAGGGCACTCAGGACTTGATAGCATGTGTTCAGTAGTATGTGTAACAGTACCGCAGTTGTACTCCAGGTAAGTAGTATTTTACTATCTTGGGTATTTAACATATTGTATGTTTTTCATACAGTAAAATGATATTATTTTTCTGTAACAATAGGTACGCGTGCATAAAAAAAATCAATAAAATCGTTACCCTTCAACGAATTAAAGACGTCATAACAACATAAAACCTACTTATAACGACCATCACATCCCAACAGTACAGACGCGAGCACATCAAGGTACCCACAACTGTCAAACTTTTCCAATCAACCTTGAACCTAATGCTTTAGCGATAAAGTTGAAAATCTATCAAAGACATTTGACAGATTGAAGTAGCTTGATATGCTGGTTGGCGTCTGCATAGTTTCCGTGTCATTAGCCATACTTGTAGGCATTTGAGCGTGGCGAAGGCTGTACGCGACAGACCGGACAGTCACATGCTGAGTGTATGTCCTTAGTTTTTATGCTGTCGTGAAGATATTTGTAAACGGATTTGTGGGTTAAGGTGGAAACGCCAGAGTAGCTAGTTCATGTAATCCCATTGAATAACTTTTTTTATGAAATGGTCCTTAAATGGGATTAAATGAACTTAGAGGGTTGTATTGATGATTTTAATGATTATAATTCTGTACTGCCTTGACTGCTGAGGATGAGGTCCTGGGTTCGATTCCCGGGTCGAGTAAAGTGATATTGGGTTTTCCATCAGAAATTTCTCAGTTGATGGATTTGTGCCCGGTTGATGGACATAAGCTCGCCCCCTATTACATGGGACTTAAACATAACTGCCGAAATGTGAGGTACACCTCTGCCTAAATTTTCGGGGACCTGCAAATTGCAAAAAAACGTAAGTGAATTTCGCGGGTTACCTTAGCGGAAAGTCCGCTTGCTAATGCACGCGGTTTCACCCGCTTTTTGCTTGACAAATTATTCCACTGGCCCTCACTGCCGAGATAAAAAATATCCTGTGACTCTAACTTGGGTAATAAGACGTGAAAAGGTAAAAAGTCAGACAAGCAAACAGACTGACAGACAATAGTTTTGCTTTGGCATTTATAATTTTAGTACCTATTTATTTGGATTATTAGGAGTATGAAGAACAAGGTGTAAAGTTCCTCAATACTCCATAGAAAAAGGAGGATCCTCCGACCAGCAGAGCCTATTACGTATGTCTGTTGACAGTTAATAGTTACAAGTTTTGATATACAATGACTGTTCTTGTTGGTTTCAACTGACGCTACTCGAGCAGAACTGTCATTGTATATCAAAACTAATAACTATGTTACTGTCAACAAAGATACGCAATATCCCTGCAGATGGGTGTTGTGTCTGGTGGGCTACGGCCCAAGACAGTTGTTATCGGGTTTTTCTAGTCGCGGATAACTTTAACTGCGCCATTTTGAATTTTGATGTTAGTTCTTCATTTGTGTCATAGATGGCGCTGTAGTACTTTTTGTACTATGTTGCTGTAACCCTTTATGTAGTAACGCTAAAGGTCTTTGAAAAATCTTGTTTTTTATTTTAAAAGGCTGACATAATTTAGTATGTCTGTTGTAGTTTCCGTTGCATAATTTAGTATTCAAGTACTTTTGACAAATAAGTTGAAACACATGTTGTTAGTAATAGCCTAAAGCAGAACATAACTAGATAATTTGTCAACGTTATTATGTTTGCTAAACTCAATATGATTTGAACTAGACTAAGACATACTATCACCATAATAATTAAGCTTGGTATTTTACAAGTAAATAGTTAAACATTATTCTAGATTGATACATACACCTAAAATATTCCTTTTGCTTCGTCTGTGTCATTCATCTAGTCACACCCGCCAGAATTATCATATTTTATTCAAGCCTTTTCTTTGTATGTGTATCAAGGATTTCAATCGTAATTATTTTCTTCTTCGATTGACATTTTTTTTTAAAGACTAGGAATTCTCCTGTATCGTGTGGACGTTTCCAAACAATTAAACTCACATACACAAACAGCCAAACCCGGAACAACTACCTGTAGGTCATACAATTACATATTTGTTCCATGCGGAGATCGAATACCGCGACATGCAGCGTAGCAGCCAATTGCTCAGCCACTGCGCCAATCCTGTCGTCTGATTGATGATATATTTCTGAATTACCTGCTTACCGATAATATTTCGAATCACACTACAGCATTTCGTCCATACTTAATTATAAAAAGGTCATGTTTTTTATATCCAATTTATGCTATCATACGAAATGTATTGATGCTCAACGGCGGTCAGTAGAAAAATGGGCATTCCTCTTTGTTTGTATGCTTGTGAGTGTATGTAGGGGGTAACCTTTGGAACTACTGATCCGATTCAGAAAATTCTTTCACTAACAGGAAGCTACATTATCCCCGAGTATCATAGACTACATTTAAAACGATCCCGTGGGTTAATTTCCGTACATAATGAGAGCAAAGCCGCGAGCAAAGGCTAGTTTTCTATACATATAAAGAAACCTGGCACAACTGCAATCCAACTGAAAGTGATACCAATACTCTCTAGTTTGACCACCCTATTTACCGACAACCAGTGTAAATTAATATCAAGAAAATAATTATAAGACTACCGATTAACTAAATCAAACCTAGTAATAACTTGTTACTAATAGTTGGTCACCTGAAAATTAAACGTATTAATCATTTGTAAGGCTTACCAAATGATTTATATCTAAATAGTTTACACATTGGAATCTGCACAGTAATTGATTCGTACCATATTAGGTACAATCAAATAATTGGGAGTGGTGTATGCAAAATGGTACTTGTAATTGGTGAGTGGTTTAATTTAGGAACAATGGTAGGTAGGAGGGAGTGGCAACCTCATATCAATTATACTCCAAGAAGAAAAGTGTATAAAAAATTCGGCGTTACCATACAACGTGGCAACGCCGCCAGTCTTTTGGGTACATTACCAGTTGACAGCGTTGAGGAGTTTTTTGACGTCATTTTTAAGTTTTTTTTTAAGTTAGTGAGGTACTTTAGGTTATTTTAATTTGTAAATGTATACAATATTTAGCTAATAAAAAAAAATGTTGCAATAAATGTGTTTTGGTATCCCAAAAGAGCAATAGAGTCATGTAAGGTGACGGGTGATAATTACCTTAAAACACACGTAATAGTAGTTTGGTTCTGTTCTTCTCAAAGTTTACCGTGCTTTCAGTTATTCAGGAGTTTGGGCCAACAGAATAATGTCGTGCCAGGTAGCAACAAGAAGGAGACGAGTATAGGCCTCAAGAAGAGACTCTCCCTTTTATCCAAAGGTTCTCATTTTATCAGTTAGTTTAACATTAAAACTTGACAGTAGTTGCCATTATTGCCCAACTGTACAGTTTCTTAGACCAACATTCACAACCACCACCCAACAAAGCTGTTGATACAAAACATTCTTTCGAGCAAGTTTTCAGCCGCAACCAGACCAATAAGTCTGATTCGTGCCATATCTGGTACGATCACAACGGGACCGCTATATGCAGGTATGCTGGGATCACTTATTAAACGTCTACATTATTTATGTCCTTACAGATTCGGTCTAATTGTAATGTGCGCAGACTTGTGCCGATTTATCAGTAGCTCTGTGCGAGAATTTGGTTGGAGTGGAGTCGGTGTTGTCTGTAAAGAACTGGACGTGGATTAAAGTCAAATGACAGTTGTTACAGAACGCAGTTAGTGATATTCCATTTTTAAGACTTGTAAATAGTATAGCCATTATGAGTAACATTTATTTTATGAATATCGTAATAATCTTAATAATAATTGCAAAACAAAGTTAAAATTTCATACATCTAATCTAGGTCCAAAGATTTCACAACAAGTCGAACAGTAAAGGGACTAAAGAAATGGTGATGTCGGTAAGCTTTTACCTCCAAGTTTTCTTACATGATTGAACTAAAGCTGATGAACTGGTCATCAGAGGAATATATCAGAAAGTAATATTAGTTTTTGAACCTGAGTTCCTTACCGCAGCTTGCCGTATGTGTTAACTGGTAGAAATCGTCATGCTTTAAATAGCGTTACAAAAATCGCCGTGTCTTAACTTATTCCTTTTTTATATTCTACTTCAAAGCTTTGCTATTTAGCTTTGCCGGTAGGTTACGTCATTTTCTCTCAAAAAATATATTTAGTCATACTAACGACCCCACATCTTTTTAGCCGCTGCATTGTCCAGTCATCTGATTGCATAGTCCAACAACTTAGGTGTACTTACTATAAGCAATGCTATTTACAATACTAATATCATTTTTCGCCATTAATCACACAATACTGAACCCTATCTTAACACCAATAAGTACGTGTATAAGTTATAAGTGTAAGTTTGTACACAATGTGTATTTACTTAACTGCTACTGACCTGTGTCATATTTTAAATCGTATCTATTATTTTGAAACAAAATATTATGAATTTTCTTGCAACTCTTTCAAGTGCTGCATTGAATATTTACATACATATTTGTAATCGACAACCACCGCCTTGGTCTTGTGGTCGCAAGCCCGAGTGCTGAGCATGAGGTCCTGGGTTCGATTCCCGGGTCGGGCAAAGTGCTATTGGGTTTTTCCATCTGGAATTTCTCAGTAACAGCCATGGAGTCTGTATTTATGCCCAGGTGATGGCAATAGGCTCGCCCCCTATTACATGGGACTTAAATCATAACCCATATGTGAGTGTACTATTACACAATGTCTAACCCTTCGGGGTTTACAGGCGTAATATTATGTTATGTCTTTCAAGTGTTGCATTGAATATTTAAATAATTGTTTTGATTTGTGTTAGCTATTGTTATTATTTTCTTTAGTAATATTAATCATAAGCAATGCTCTCAATATTATTTATTTTATTTTATTTTGTAAGGTTGCTATGTGCCCAAGTGAAATAACACTGAATAATAAGTTGTTTAGTTGTTAAACTGACTTTTGCCGGATGACAGGTATCAGCTGTCAAACGGTAGATTACTTGGCTAAGTTCGCTTGGGAGCGTGGCAGTCGAGTATTAGCACCCGTTAAGTGAAGACGTAACACCAACTGTATAATGGATTATATATGGCAACAATTGTCACACTATAAACTAAATGATTTTATTTTTTATTTTTTTTTGTCTTCCTGAATTTTTACTCGTTTGCAATTGATTTACAGTGACGAGTCGGTCATAAGCCGTTATGACAACTAAAATTGAATGTCATATAACTTGAACTCAATTCTACCGTAATTAGGTAAATTCATAAATGGGACATTTCAAGTGTCCTGTGTGTCCTGTAGTCTGCACGATACAAGAACTGATGGGCGCTACTCAAGACACTAAACTCGTGGGTGAATTTTGACCAGACTCGATGTAGCTGGACATCGAAACGCTAGGAAGAAAAAATTATCAGCTTGAATATGACAGTAAAAATAAATTGATTAAGCTGGTTCGAGGTGGCGCAGTAGAAGAGTTCCTTTAAGGATATGGGGGAGGCCTTTGCCCAGCAGTGGGACATACAAAGCTATTGAAAAAAAAATCTCGTCCTAAAAAAAAAATCTTCTTCCTAGTACACACGGCGGCACATCAAGCTACACATAACCAGTATAACCTGACTTCGCTTTGTATGAGCTTCCCGTACGATGAGAGGTCAGCTTAATTTGGTTTTGTATAGCTTGATTTTCCGCCGTGCGTCCTACTTTAGCTGGGGTCGGCTCTCCTAGTTTTCTTGCACCAGGAGAATCTGTACTGGGTTGTCGGGTCGGGCAGTTCTTCCTCCAATAGGAGCTGCGTCATGCTATTCCACCACGTTGCCCGAGGTCGTCCTCTACCTCCCGTATATCGCCCCTCTCTCAAGAAATTTGGGATATACCGAAAATCAAAACACACAACAGAATTTATTTTTATATTAAACCTTTCTTGCTCTACGTCAACCGTACGTAACGTTAACTACACCATAAAACTAATTCCCAACAAATGTAAATTAGTACTAAGTGTTTTAGAAAGGGTATTTCTATCTGTTTTCACCGCGGTACAGATAGCAAGAGACGCGTATGGTAGTAGCGTCAGCAAAACAAGCGGGCAGTGCGTGCGTGAGATAGTAACACGCAAATAACTTGCCTCGTGAGATTAGACAGCGAATAGCGGTTTATGTACGGTCAGCAAAATGGATTTTGTGTTGTTTTGTTTTTTGTTTACGGCCACATGGACTGCCTACAGTATTTTTGAATCATACGACTTCTTTGGCGTAATACATCGTAGTAACTGTCCTAAAAACGAAGTTGAAGTTATTAAAACATGACAATCCTCAACATCTCAGGTAGTCACCAGAATATCCATAAATAGCGCCAATCTATCAGCATTGTTGGAATCCTACACACAAATATACCCTGAATTACTGGTTGTGAAAATGAAACTACTATATTCCGATATTACTTCAAATTGCACTACATAACATAACATCACGCCTGTAATCCCCGAAGGTTTAGGCAGAGGTGTACCGTACACCCACATTTCTCCTGTAATATTATTTAAAAAAATCTATTAGACCAGAGCCGAATTTATCAACACAATATCATCTCCCATAGACCCTGAAAGGGCTTGATACTAAGTAAGGATCTTACACATTCAATTCCAAAAAGGGTAATCGAAACTGCGAGCAGAACGAATGTGATACTTGCCCACCGATTAGGAACATACAGGAATAATCGTAAGACTTCTGCGAGATGTAGATTTGAAGCCGAGAGAGCTTTTATATAAAGTGCAGACACTTTTGCCGCACTGTTGTACAGATCCCAGAACATCAAGCAACTACAATCTGTCAAATTTCTTTACTAGATTTTCAACTTTATCGCTAAAGCATTAGGTTTCGGGTAGCTTGATGTGTTGGCGTCTGTATATTTACTACTAACATGCGTAAAAATAACACTGTTTGTATGATTAAACAGAGGAATGCAGTTTTTCACGCGTCTAACTGCTACTGTTGTGTCTAAATCGGTGTGTCTAAAACTTACTACTTGTACGGTCAAACCTACGTTCACATTAATAAGAGACAAAAAACTTAAAGTCGTCCGTGAAATCCAATAGAATTGTTGGATCTCTATCAATACCTATATATCGATTCGATTTTGATTTCAAAACATATACCCCATTATACCACTCAACACCAATTCCATAATGCTGATGTGAGCAGTATAATTATAGAATACATAATATTAAATGGTATTTATTTTTCCTTTCAAGGTAATATTTAACATTTGGAGAAAAGACTCTAAACAGTAATAAAAAATAAGAAAATTAAGCCGCGCTTGCCTGGCAATGATAAAACTTTTACAGACCCTCCACAACCCTCATCCGTAAGTAATTCCCTACCAACCCAACCCTACCATGCATACCGTACCTATTACGAGCACATACGACCAGATTAATGAACAATTCATGTTGTATAATCCTACTTGTCGCTGTCGGCGTGTGTCGATAGCTGTAATGCACGGTATGTGCGCACTACTATGTGGGATACTTCCTTGTAAGTGTGTAGAAAGCTTTAGTTAAGAACTACTTAGTACGATTACATTCTGTTGTAGACTAAGTATTTTATACAACTTGATGACTTTATTTAGAGACATTTGATTAGTTTAAAACGGTGAAGGAAAACATCGTGAGGAAACCGGCATGTTTATCATCATCATCATTTCAGCCGAAAGACGTCCACTGCTGGACATAGGCCTCCCCCAAGAAGGGGGGTTTTGCCATAATCGCCACGCTTGGCAGGCGGGTTGGCAATCGCAGTATGGTTGTTATAAAACACAGAGAACGCTGCTGCCCATTCTCTGGTAAGTCCCTTAGTCGCCTCTTACGACACCCACGGGAAGATATGGTTCTGTATGGTGTCCGGACGTAAAGAACCGGCATGTTGTAGAACCAAAAATTCTAAGACATGTGACATCTACCAACCCGCACTGGGCCCGCGTGGTGGATTATAGCCCATTCCCTCTCATAGAGAGGAAGCCTGTGTTCCAGCAGTGGGAACATTATAGGCTGATTATGCTATGCTTTATGCTATTTGATTAGTAGTATGTTTATAGGCGACGATCTTCGCTGGGTAGCTGGGAGCAACTGGATGAGAGTTGGTGAGAATCGAGTTGAGTAGCGTGTGATTGAGGAGGCCTATGTCCTGCTGTAGGCTGATGATGATGATGTTAATAGGATTGAACTTAGGTCAGCATACGTGAGCAAAACGCTCTTTGCACATGGAATTGCAGACACCAGCCTCATATACAAAACAATCACAATCTGATGCGATTAAAATGAATATTTTGAGATTTCTTCATGCCCATAGCTAAGGGAATTTATACTGGTAGGTCCTTGGTGCCTATTATTTTATAACAAACTTTGGCAAGCTCTGATGATAATGCCTTTCATCAAGCTTCTGAAATCCAAGTAATTCCCTGATTCAATCAGACTATAGTATACGGGGTGGAAGAGACACTGACGCGAAAACAGTTACTTCAGTGATGTACTAATGTATTATTTATTATTAGTTATTTCAGTACATCATTGGAATGATGTACTGAAATAACTAATAAATAAATAAATAAATAAAAAAAAAATAAAAAATTAAAAAAAAAAAATTTCTATGTGGACATAGAAATTTTTAATCAGTTATACAAAAAAAAAGAGTCAGCTGTTCCATACATTTTGACCGTGTAGGTATTGCACTTTTGTAGTAAACGCTGATTTTTTTTAAAAATTCAAAACTTTCTATGTGCTCAGAATGATGTACTGAATACGTGGTAACCGTTTTCGCGCCCACCCCGTATTAGTCTTATTTTACCAATATAACAACAGTCAACGAACACTAGCCACGAAAAGTCTCCACAAAAAATAATTTCATAAACCAGATGAAATTACCTTCCTTATACACCCCTACATATCTTTTATATCTCCAATAAAACATGTCACCAATAAAATAACATACCATTTCACTAACAAAGTATAACCTCACAAACATCCTATTACACACATCAACGCCATCAAATTCTCGGCTATAACGTAACGTTAGCATCGCAAGGGGTTTCAGTATTCCCCCTCGTATTATCACTTATCACACATTACGCTAAACGTTTACGCGAACGTTAGCGTTACGGTTAGCGTTTGCTGTACGTGGTTGTGGCAAATTAATTGTGTGAAGTGATTACAGTAATGGGTTGAACAATGTGTTTATAGGTTTAATTATGGGGTCTTAAGATACTTGTGTATGGGTATAACGATGATGAGATTTATTATTTTGTACCTACTGTGTATGTTTATTAAGTTCAAATTTAAATATCAACGTTTAGTAACGCGTGCTGATCTTAATAAGCAGTCGAATAAAACCATAATTAGACAAGATACAGAATTTTAAACATGATTTCTGCACCTCTACAAGCCTCTATAAGAACTAAGTTTATTTTTTCTGTGAGTACAATAAGGTGTCCATAATAATAAGTTTCCAAATAATTTCTGGGCATATCTGTAAGACAAAATTATGATAATCTTCTTCGTCTTCGAATCTCTGACAAGCCATTATACTTTTTTGGCCCAAAATCTCGTCACTTCCACGACCTCAATAATGATGGCATAATTTTAAAAAAAAATACTACTGAAATAATAGCTCACTTTAACAAAAAAAGTTCTATACACCATGAAAACAATTGCACATTTACCACATAAATCAATATACAAGCCAGCGAACCAAACATCAAAATAAAACAAGACACAAAACATTCCTAAATTGAATCACAAAACTCACTCTTTACCATAAACCCGAGCACAAAAATAAAACCTCACTCACATGTGCGCATAAATCCATATTACATTCATGAGCTCACTATAATGCTCTTGAAAGAGGGTAGTCTGAAATTTATTCGGTGTGGGCCCCGTAAAACAAAAGTACGACGTAAATTGCCCGCCCTGGGCCCCTACACGCTGGCCTTGGCTTTTCTCGACATATGAGAAAACATTTTCCGTGTTGAGTATGGAAGGTGCTCTACTTTAGTATTTGGTAATATTTTTTGTTTTATCAATGGTAGGTATTTATTTGATAATTTCCTTCCAAATCTAAGTTATAATGTTGAAAATATTATCAATTACAATTTGGTAGTTAAGTCATATCTACACAAACATATTAATTGTTTAACTTAGCTTTCAA
Organism: Noctua fimbriata; assembly: GCA_905163415.1. Lineage (NCBI taxonomy): Eukaryota > Metazoa > Arthropoda > Insecta > Lepidoptera > Noctuidae > Noctua > Noctua fimbriata. The sequence goes on from LR990940.1 coordinate 4,264,287, forward strand.
TAAATATAAATAATGTATGCAATAGTGATCCTGCCTCTATTTTGTAAGCTGCGTTGATGAGAAAAGTAATGTTGCAACGTCCTGATACCGTAAAACCTCAATATCCTTAATCATTATAAAGAATGTGAACATTTCAGATACATATTTATAAAATGTGAGAGTAAAAAAAAACCACTCATTTTGCCCAAGGAACTAAAGAAAAAAAAAAATAGGAACTGGCTTTGCAGCACTGAGAATAGAGTAATTTCCACTAACTTTGTAGGTTTCTTCTACTTTGTTAGTTCTTAGAATTTTCATAATAATTAGAAAGGAGAGAGCCAATAAAGCTCGCATAAATGGTGGGTAGAATTATTATAAGTTCCATTTATAGTGCATTATTTTTTCTTTTATTTTCCAGTTTATTTCTATTAATAGGTATTATTACAGAATAGGTATAACAATATATTATATTCTATTTTTAAGTCATAATTATAATTTTTATTATTAATTTTTATTCCACCCATATTCATTCAAATGTCATATTTTTATTGTACTGACGAACACGTGTTTTTCAGTTACGTAACCATCAATTTTTCCATTACTTTATTTATTTATTTAAATGGCACTTCAATGACTTACTCACTAAAACATACATAAACATAAATCACAAACTATTTTAAGTATAGTGAATTTGTCACTTCTAGAAATGCACAGCACTCGCAGAATAATAAAAGGGCAAGTAAGATTGGCATTCACACAATAAAAAAATAATTAAACAGTTAAAAATGAAATAGTTTAAAATTAATTTATCTGTATTTTCGGTGAATTGAAAACATTACGAGTACTAAGAAGCCGAAATCTCCCGTTTCTTGTGATATTCATCCATTCACATATGACAAACACACACGCAAAATAAATAAAAACATGTAGAGCGCTTTTGCCAACATACTGCGTGCACCGTTTAACCCTACGGGCAGCCACCTGTTGAGTTCATACGACAACCCATATAACGTGTCTACGTCACCCCCTACGCTTCCCATGGAACACACGTATAGGCTAAACCGGGACATTTTCGTTCGCTCGCGAAAATTCTCCGGGACGCGGGAAAAGCCGGGAAACGGTTGAGGAAAATTGACTTCATTTTATGTGGTCGCTGAAGGGTTTATTTATTTTGTCGGTAGCATCGGTGGGGTTGAGTTTATTTTCAGTTTGGGTCGCTGGTTGTTCGGTGACGATGTGTGGTTTTTGGATACGCGTGTGGAAGTGAGAGCTTTTTAATTGGGTGTTATGTGTGGATATATTGCGACGACACGGTATTCAAATCGATGAACTCAATGGTTATTTTATACTTCCATGTTTTATTATGCTATATTTGATTGCTCTGATGTCAATTCAAAACCCTTGTAGAGAAATTGGACCTTATCTTCTAAATCGTTTAAGAATCAAAATATCTCAAAATTACATCGAACAGTTAAAACTGAGATCATACTTGGGAACACTTACTATACGGTACACGATATGACAGGCTTCATGTAAAATCTTAATAAGGAAGAATATTATGCCCTCAAATTAGGTCAGTTGTAATGGCGTCAAAAATCAGACGGTAAAAGGAGTCTGCCCTCTGCAACATTCTCATTATTTTGTTGTAAAGGAGTCTGCCTACTACATCTTATCATACCATGGTCGTACTCTTTGTATTGAAAAGTATAGGCCATTCCGTTGCCGACCAAAACCCGCGACGCATGCCTTGCAAGTATCGTATCGGTACCGGCAATACGGTCTCCGTTGTACACGGGTATGATACGCTATTGATACGTTGTAATGGGCATAATAGGCCGGGTCATGTTTCTTTCCGTTCTTGATACGATCATAACACGACCATGGTATGGTACGGTATAATGGGCAGACTCCTTTATAACAAAACATTGAGAATGTCCTTTATTCGACGACCTAAAGAAGAAAGCGAAGACTTAGTTGTGACTCGCACAGACTAGGAAAAACTAACACAAAAGGAAGGGCTAATACTAATAATTGGGTGCAATAAGGCTGGCAATAACGATGCTCCCTTAATTTCCAAAACCAAAGCCATGCGAAACTTAAAGGTGCCATACACGCTAGGGTGTACCTGAAAAACCTGCCAGGTACACCAGGTTACCTGTACAGGCTCTCCCGTCAGGTAAACCTGAGCCGCGTAGAGGACAAAACTACACAGTTTTGTAAAATACACGCTCCGGTTTACCTGTATGCATACCTGTCAGGTACACCCTAGCTTGTATGTCTACCTTAATACTAGCATTCTAGCAATGTTTAATGTAACTCTGTTTCTCAAACATTCAGATACCTCCACAGACTCCCTTTCCATCTGCATCAATTATGATAAATCATCTTCCAATATATTATTATACCGCTCCATATCTCCGGATCATGATGACAAATCGATTAGAACACGTTGAGTGTATCATTGCGCAGCATTCTGAGCCAGTTGTAAAAGTCACCGGTCTGAGCCAGCAACCTATGTTATCAGCAGCTAGAATCTTTAAACTCGATATGTCATTACTGGTCGTGTTTTAGTCACGGACAGACTTTGCAAATTGGTGCAAATTGTTTTACTTTATCGCACATGTGAAGGCGCTCACATTTGAAAGAAAGAAAACAAATTTATTTGTCGCAGGGACATGACGTGCATTACACAAAATGACAAAAAATTAACAATAAACGTACATCGCGTAACAATTTTTTTTTTACTTGCTTTACTCTCGGTATTTAATACTAGCTCATACCTGCGGCTTCGCCCGCCTGAAGTTCGGTAATTGTCACACGGGATCGTACTACCGGGATAAAAAGTATCCTATGTTTAAATCCAGGATATAAACTATCTGTGTGCCAAATTTCATTCAAATACGGTCAGTTTTTTTTTGCGTGAAAGAGTAACAAACATCCACACATCCACACAAACTTTCGCATTTATAATAGTAGTAAGATTAGCAGGATTTAATCAATTACTAAAATGTTTTAATGGGCCAGATGAGGCGATATTATCTACCGTGCCAAATATCATTTAGTGCTCGTACTGCACACTTTTTTTTTTTGGATGGAATATCATCTAATGACCCTCCCCCCCCCCCCGCTCTGGGCGGAGCGGAAGGCAGTGTCAGACTTGTACTGACTAAAACCCATCCATGTTCCTTCTTTGTGTTCCAGGGCCGCGGTATCTCTTTCGAACTGTCCCGCAGCCCTGGCAGGAGGTTCGCTACTAAAACAATTAGGTTTCGAAGCCTATCTCGAACTTCTCGAGTTTCCTATGCTGTTTCAATTTATCACAATCCTTTCCAAGTGGGGTCCTAGTAACTCTACTGCACTATGATCCACTACTCAGTACAATTTGCATGAACTCCCCTTGTATTTGCACTCCTTCCAACAACATCACCTAAAACATGATAACATTTAACGCTCCCATTGTTTATGCTCAGACCTCATATACTCCTATAATTCATAACACTACGCTTGTTCTGTGGTGGAAGCTAATGTTTTCAAATATTTGGTTACAGGATATATCTCTTCTAGCATCCTCTTTCACATCCTTCCACATTATAATATGAGAAGTGTGTGTGAAAAGGTATGTGTGTGCCTAACTGTCTGCCTTATTTTTTGAGAGTTGGCAAGAAAACTCACGACTCCGCGACTCATCAAGCTAACCGCTAGTGGACGACGATTTCGCGCGCTGTTCATATTCGCGATACGCTCGTTTAAATTCCCTTGTTTTACTGTTTATTCCTGTTTTTATTTTCCTAATTTTGTGTTTTTACCTGATTATATATTTTTTACTTTTTAACGAACGTCATCATCATCATCATAATCATTTCAGCCGAAAGACGTCCACTGCTGGACATAGGCCTCCCCCAAGTCTCGCCACATTGATCGGTCCCGTGCGACTCGCATCCAGCGGATCCCAGCAACCTTAACAAACGTGAACTCATTTAATTGCCTAAATACATCCCCTGAGAAAGCTCTTCTTACATATGTAAATAGAATATAATATGAGTCATATATTCTATTTTTATTCACCACCACACGTCGATCGCATAATGAGCCCATAAAATATTCAAGTCAGAGCAGAAGGCACGAGCCTCCACCGTTCATTCATGGCATCTAGGCAACCCTTAACCTCTGCTTACACACGTAAGTAATAAGACGTCGTTTAACGCTCCACACACGTTGTGTATTCGTGACTTTTAGGAGCTTTTTAGATTGGAGTAAGTGAAGAGCTGATGGATAAAAACTGCGATGAGTTTTCAGTGGAAGGCAGAGTAAAAGGATTTCTTAATTTAATCTAGTATTAATGGCTTATGCAGCATAAGAACGTTCATTTAGGACACTAAATTTGATAAAAAAATGCTGCCTATACATACAGGCCTCAATAATTTATACAAATTATTGTGGCATATTTTGCGGTGTTTTGGAAAGCTCTGCATCGACTGACTTTGCTGTTATCATACATAGTAAATGTTAATTATTATATTTTTTAATAGAGGCAAATAAACTTCAATCATTGGGAAAGAAACTGTTACCCAAATTAAATTTATTTTTTGACTATCGCTTGCTCTTAAAATTGTCATTCAGAAAAAAAAAAAACAAAATTGTTTTTAGAAATAAAACCTGTCGAGGAACTCCTAAATTACTTATAAAAATTCACAAAAAAGAAAACAGACTACGATATAAAAGGGCGCATTTTTTGACAACTTCAACACCCCTTGGTAAGACTTGTTGCCATACTTTCGGGTCAATGACTACCTGTAACAACTGTCAAAGATCTACAAATGACAGCCGATCCAACAGCTTAACGTGCTTTCAGAGGCATGGAGGAAACTCGGTATGTAATGGGTGGTCACCCTTTCACGGACCAACCTAGGCAAGCGCGGCTAAACCTGAAGATATACCCGAATGGCTGCTATTATTTAGCCACGAGCTCCTCTTTCTCTAGCTCTAGTTTTCTACCTATCATCGCCAAATTCTATAAATTGTACCACACCGCACATCACCGAGCCTAGTTACTTAACCCGACCGCACACGTCGTAGGTACCGCACTAATTCTAATGACGTTATTATGAGAAATGTGATTATATGGATTATATTATAATGTATGTCAGAGTAATGTATGGGAGAGGCATTTCGATTGTATACAGCGGCGGATTGGTCTTGATAGTGTATTGTGTTGCAATCTGCTTTTGTCTTTTTGCTGTTTTGCTTGTGGACCTTGTCGAAGACTGTAGTAACCAGGTTATAGAGGTCAGTCGCTCTATGGAAAATACTAGAATTCAGTTATATCAGGTTAGACGGGAAGCCGATCCAAATTTAATTCCGGAAAGGCATATTGAATGTCTTGCCAAAGAGCTGGAGCTATTACGTTTGAACACATGCAGGTTCTGTAACTTTTTGGCTGTACTTTTTAAAATGCTGATTTAATTTACAATTCTTTGTGGTTTTAAACATTTAACATTACGTTTATTATTAACAGTCGGTTTGATTTTTTCTAAAAGAAAAGTAGCCCAAGGTACTTCTTCTATCAGCAGCTATCCGCCAGTAAAAGTCAAAATCAGTTTAGCCGTTTCAGAGATTAGCTGAAACACATAGGACAGAGTGACATACATTCTTTGAACTGTTCAGCAATTTATTCTTTTAGAGGAATCAAACAAGCTACATTAAAAAAAAAATAAACAATTGTTTTCAAAACAAACAACAACACAAGTATCAAAACCGTTCAATCCAACTACAGATGCTATCAAACTCATGCGCATACACTAAGCAAAGATCAAGCGGTCCCAACGTAAATGTAACTTACTGTCACCGAGTCACCGGCCCATCTCGAATGTTCCCACCATCGATCATCACGCACTTATCTTCAACTTAAAAGGCTTTATCTATCAACTGTTTATTTATAAATAGTTTATAAATAGAGATTTAAGATTTGGGGTAAGTATAAGTATGTTGATGGTGTTTATGTAGATGATCACGTGACATACCAATATCTAAGTTAAATCCTCCTGAAGGAGGAAGGATGTAAAGATAAAGTTTTTTCTTATAAAAACAAGCTTTCATAAAAATAAAAAGAAGAAAATTAGATTTTTCTATCAACGTTGAACGCGTACATACGAGTTTCGTGTCCGTGCTGTGGAGTTCTCTAGTGAAGACGGAATCCTGGCTGCAGGATCAAGTCATGTCTGTCATAAAAATGTATTGTCACCAGAACCAAGGTTTTGTGCAAAATTTGAGCTCAATCGGTGTAGGTTAAACTAGTTCCAGTTTGAAATTCAATTCTAAGATTTGACCAATACATACTAACTAACTAACAAGGCAAGTTAAATAAAAGCTTATAAAAAAAAGAAGAGAGCTTCTGTTCATTGGACTTTACGTAGTTATTCTGGATGAATCATTAACATTAAAATGTTTCGTCTTAGCAACAGCTTAGGCTTAGGCACCAGTCTCCCACAGTATAAAAAAACGCATGTATTGTTCACGAAACCTAATAGCGTACTTAGGTATTGCGGTGAGAAAAAATACTTTATCTTTTCTTATCTTATCTTATCTTATCTTTTCTTTGTTAACATTTTCTGGGTAAATTTTCATTCAATTGACATACTCATGTTCATTTGCCACTACGTGTACAGATATAAGTGACTAGCCGAGTCTACTGTTATCAACCAGGAACAAATCCAGAATCCAAGCTGCTACGGAAAAATTCCTGGTGAACAAATGTAATAACATTTTGTTCAAGCCCTAAATCGAACCCAGAACCTGATGCTCAACATTACCATTTGTCTGGCAGTCAGGGCATGGTTTAATATTGAATATAGAAGTGGGGGATTTGGTCTAATTTTTTTAGCTAAATGTGCTATAATTTTAGTTTTCATTATTTAGGTGGATTTAATTTAAGATTTTTTTTTTAAATTTAGTATTAACATTTATTTCGTTTTTATTTATTTATGTTCGGGGTTGTTACCTCGTTATCGATATGATAAATTAATATATTTAGCTTGAAAAAGATATTTACCAGTTTCTTAAAAAATAATGTTATTCCACACCAGTCTCCCACAGTATAAAAAAAACGCATGTATTGTTCACGATACCTAATAGTGTACTTAGGTATTGCGGTGAGAAATAAATCTTTATCTTTTCTTATCTTATCGTATCTTATCTTATCTTATCTTTCCTTTGTTAACATTTTCTGGGTAAAGTTTCATTCAATTGACATACTCATGTTCATTACCACTTAGTCTCGTTATTCTTGGAAAATATTAAATCACAACTAAATGTTTGCTGAACTTCGTAAGTTTGGTAGTTAATCTGTATTGAATCTTAAGTTTTGTCTCATAGGATAGACTTTGACATAATCTCTGTTGGTAAACTCATGATAAAATCTTTTGTTTTGAAGTTCCGGGTTATTGAACGATGCTACTTTTTGAAGCCATATCATAATAATATTAATGTTCCTAATTTGTCAGTACGAGTACCTATTCAGATCTGTGGCCCTTTTTTTTTTTTTTTTTTTTTTAGGATGGGAAATCATCAAATGACCCCCCCCGCTCTGGGCGGAGCGGAAGGGAGTGTCAGACTTGTACTGACTAAAACCCATCCATGTTCCTTCTTTGCCCTTTGTGTTCCAGGGCCGCGGTATCTCTTTCGAACAGTCCCGCAGCCCTGGCAGGCATCGGCCCGTGCGGACCCCTACGTGGTTGCTGACATCTCTTTGAGGCGCGCGTGGAACACGAACGCGCCGTCGACACGGCCTGTCGTCATAAGACGGCCGGACGGCGAGCTAGCCCAAAACTCGCCGTCCACAGGCCCGCGCCTACGGTGGCCGGGGGCCACCACGTGACCCCCGACGCCCAGGGCGTCTCCCGCGGCGGCTGGGACGTGAGGCTCTTTCCCTCTCACGTTCCGCCACCTCCTTCACTAGCATGACTGCTTCGCAGAAGGAGGTGACGGCTTCCCATTCCCTCTCGCTCCGGACCATGGCTTGAACCAGGGCCGGGCGCGAGAGGTCGCCGCCGCCAATCGCCTCTACGAGGACACGGCGCTGCTCCGCCCAAGCAGGGCAGGCCTCCACAGTGTGCTGCACCGTGTCCTCCGGACGATCCTCACAGTGGAAACACCCGGGCGTTTCCTCCCGCCCGATTCGGTGCAGGAACCTCCCGAAACAACCGTGTCCGGTGAGGACCTGCGTCAGGCGGAAGGTGAGGGCGCCGTGGCGCCTCTCTAGCCACTCCTCAAAGAGGGGACTTATCGCCACTATGGTGGCGTGCCCTGCACGGGGTTGCGACAGTCGCTCATTCCATGTCACCATGAGATCGCGCCGGAGGTCTGTCCGCCGAGCGGTGATTTGCCGCGGCAGCGGAGTTTCCCCCCGACGTAGTGCCTCCGCGCGCCATTCGTGAAGGCGTGCGAGGACTATCGCCTCCAGATCCCATGGCGGCAATCCGGCAAGGAGGCTCGCCGCCTCACCGGAGATCGTGCGGTACCCCCGGACTAGCCTTAGGGCTATCCCCTTTTGGGGCGCGTTCAGGTAGCGGGCGGCTTGCCGCCTCAGAGAACGCGCCCACACCGGGGCCCCGTAAAGGGCCATGGACCGCACGACCCCCGCGTAAAGCCTCCGGCAGGAGGCGTTTGGACCCCCCAGGTTGGGCAGGAGCCGCTTGAAGGCAGCCCCGGTCCGTTCCAGTTTGGGGGCCAAACGTCGGAAATGCTCCACGAAGTTCCACCGGCTGTCAAGGACGAGTCCCAGGTACTTCAGCGTCAACCCGACGCCGATGGAAACCCCTCCTGCCGTCAGTAGGGATCCCGACGGTGGCGCATTCCGAGGCCCATGAAAACACATGGCCTCGGACTTGTGCAATGCCACCTCGAGACCCAATTGCCGGATCCTCTCCACGACTATCGCAACCCCGCGTGTCATGTTTTCGGCCGCCGCCTCGTGCGACCTCCCTTGTGCCAGTACCAGCGTGTCGTCAGCGTAGCAGACTACGCTGACGCCGCTAGGGAGGTCGGCGCGCAGCACCCAGTCGTAACCGATGTTCCACAAGGCCGGTCCCAGAACCGATCCCTGTGGAACACCGCACGACATCTCTCGCCGGTTCCATTCTCCGCTCCGACCGGGGTAGATGACGGCCCTATCCGTCAGGTAATCCCCGACCACACGACGAAGGTAGGTCGGCACCCGGTGATACCGGAGTGCCTCCCCAATGCAGCTCCAGGGCATGGAGTTGAAGGCGTTGGCGATGTCAAGAGACACCGCCAATACAACCCCGCCCCGGGAAACCGCGTCCCCCGTCGTGAGGGCTCTCACGCGCATGATGGCGTCCACCGTCGAGCGCCCCTTGCGGAAACCAAACTGGTGTTCCGCAAGATCCGGCCCCATCCCCGCGAGGTGCCCGGCGAGGCGGTTAGCAATAACTCTTTCAAAGAGCTTGCCCACCTCGTCGAGCAACACGATGGGCCGGTATGCGGACGGAGAGTCCGCAGGGCGCCCTGGCTTCCGGATGAGGACCAGCTTCCCCGTCTTCCAACGAAGCGGGAACTGGCCTCTCTCCAAGCATGCGCTTAGGAGCCCTTCCAGTCGGGGCCCGAGAGCCTCAGAGGCCAGGACCCAGGCTTTGCCAGGCAAGCCATCGGGTCCCGGGGCGGTATTTCTGGCCTTCAGCCTGCGTACCGCCACTCCCAGGTCTACCCCAGTCACCTCCGGAACGTCGTCATCGGTGTGGTCCGCGTCCGGCACCGCAAGCAGCGGCGGAGCCATAGGCGGAGGAGGATGCCTCCCTCGCGAAGGGAACAGAGCGCTCACCACGTCCTCCACGAGCTCAGGCCGGAGACTCTGCGTCAGCGGGGGGGCCCGGGTGCGGAGTTTGTCCCGCACCATCTTGTAAGGGCGCCCCCACGGATCTCCGTTCAGAGACTCCAGCATCTCCTCGCGGGCCAGGTTCTTGGCCCGCCGGACAGCCTCTTGGAGGGCGGTCTTCGCCGCTCTGTACCCCTCGTAAAGCTCCGCCTCAATGGCTGCCGCATCCGGAGGGCGGATGCGGAGCCTGCGATGCCTGGCGTACCGGTGCCGCGCGGCAACGCACGCCTCACGCAAAGACGTCAGCTCTCGCGACCACCAGTACACCTGACGTCGGGCGCTTCCTGGCCGAACTCGGGGCATTGCCACGTCGCAAATCTCGGACATGGCCTCCTGGAACCAACTCGCCTCGTTGTTGATGTCGGCAGGCCTGGCCGGTGATGACACCCAGGCCTGCACGATCGAGGCTTCCAGGAGGAGCTCCCGGTCCAGCTGCTTCAGCGCCCATCGCGGACCACTCGGGGCCTGTAGGACCGGCGCGCTTGAGGTCTGAGTGGAGACGTCGAACCGGATGTACCGGTGGTCGGAATAGGTCTCCACCCCCTCCATGACGCGCCAGTCAACGACACGCGGCGACAGGGCGGGGCTAGCGAACGATATGTCCACCACCGACTCACCCTGCATCCGCACGCACGTGGGGACAGAACCCCGATTTAGGACGACCAGGCCTGTCTCCAGAGCCCAGTCCTCCACCATCCTACCCCGCACATCCGTGTAACGAGAACCCCAAGCCAAGTTCTTGGCATTGAAGTCCCCGAGCACAAGCACGGGGAGTGAATGGCTCCCGATGACGACACTCAACTCCCTGAGGGAGTTGTGGAACTCGGCGAGAGTTCGGTTCGGAGAGAAGTAGACTCCCACTACAACGATCTCCCCGAACCGTGCTGCTACGCACCCCTGACCCTTCCTGACACTCTCAAGGGTCGGGGTACCGGCGGCGGCCGACGCAATTATGGTCACTGAGCCGCTAAGGTCCTCCACCCAGTCATCCCTGGGCGGGACAAAGTACGGCTCAGAGACCACGGCGATGTTAATCGACCACTGCGCCATGCTCTGGATCAACAGATCTTGAGCGCAGGCGCAGTGGTTGATGTTCGCCTGGAGAAGGCGTAATGGGGCCGTTATTGGCACTCCATTTCAGCCCCCTCCCGGGCCCCCTGCGAGGGCCCCGCTGCAGAAGTTGCAGCAGTGGCGGCCGCGGCGGCGACAGTGGCGGCGGCTGCGGTGATGGCGACGGTGGGGGTTTTGGCGGTGGAGGTGGAGGGCCTTCCGTTGCCCCTGGCCTTGGCCTTGGCGGGTGTACCGCAGGCCTTGCTCCCTGCCCGGTGATCGGCCGGCTTGCCGGTTGCCGTACATGCAGCGCAGTGCGGCGCGGCGGAGCAAGCCGCGGCCCTGTGACCGGGCTGGCCGCAGCGGAAGCATAGGCCACTGCGGTCCACCTCCGAGGTGCACCGGACCGACACATGGTGCCCCACATGGCAGCGGAAGCACCTCAGAGGTCTGGGTTCCAGCAGCTTAACCTGCGCCGAAACCCAGCCCACCAAGAGCCTTCGGCCCTCCACAATGGCTTTCGCCGCCGTCACAGGGCAGCTTACCGTTACGGTTCGCATGCCCGACAGGTCCGGACGTAAGGTGCCTGCCTTGACCTGCTCAGCAGGGCACCCACCGGTCCTGGTGACGGCGGCCACCACCTCCTCCTCGGTCACCGAGTCGTCCAGACCCATGATGCGCAGATCTGCGCATTTGACGGGCCTGGACACTCGGGCCTCGTCCGCATTTAGGGACGCTCTAAGCTTTTCTGCCAGAGCGTCCGCGGACGAGCCACGGGTTTCGCCGGGGATCTCCAGCACTCGAGCCCCTGTCGCGGTGACTCTGAGGCGGAGGCCCCCGGTGATCCCGAGCTCCCCGAGATCTACCGTCGCCCTCGCCTTAGCGAGCACGTCGCGGTAGCTCACGCCCCTCTTTTCCGCGTCCGGCTGTAGTGTAATCACTACAGCTGCGGTCTTCGGGGCGCTGAGCCTTGCCGCGACGCTCCGCTCTTTTTGCTGGCGCTTGCGCTGCCGCTTCCTGGCCTTTTTGGCCGCCTTTTGCTCCCTCGTCCTCTCTCCGGCCACCTGCCACCCGGTCTCGGCCGCAGAAGGCTTAGGGGGCGGGGGGGGCGGCGGTGGCAGCTGTCTCGCGGCTGGCGCTGGCACAGTCACCGCCTCGCCCTTCTTTTGGGCCGCCACCTTGCCCTGCCTCAGGGCTGCCGCCTTCTTGGCCGGAGCCGGTTTCGCCAGAGCCGGCCCTTCGGGGGCCGACGCAACCCTGCCGGAGGGCCGGCCAGACGACCCCGGTGCGGAGGCCACAGCAGCCGCATATGTGGCTACCCTCGGGCCCGGGGACGCCCTGTTTGCCGCAAGGGGGGGGCGCAGGACAATGCCCTCCAGGACGGAGAACCGCGCCTGGAAGGCAGCCAGCTCCTGCCGAACCAGGTTCAGGACCTGGTTCTCAACCGGCACGGGCACGGGCTGGCTTGGTCGCTGCTGGCCCCCATTTTGGGGCGCCTTGCGGGGGCCGGCCTCGCGCAGACCGGCCAAGTCTGCTCGGAGCTTCCTGTTCTCCTCTTGGAGAAGCTCCGTGGCAGCCGTCAGGCGAGCGACCTCCGCCCGCAGTTTGGCCACTTCGTTTGACGGGGGCCCCCCATATCTGGCCTCCGCTGACGCCATGATGGAGGCGATCGCTGCAGGCATGGCCTTATGCCTGGTGGAGGGCTTCTGTTTACAAGAGACAGCCCTCAGCGCCGCCTCCACCTCCTTCGCGAAACCGGCCTTACGCTCCGCCTCAGAGCCGCCGTCTGCACCCACCTCGTCGCCAGAGGAGCCCGAACGGGCCACCCCGCGACCGGCCACCCCCGGGTGGCGCCCCTCCTCGGCAAGCCGCGCCGACCTCTCGGCGGCAGAGAGGCCTCTCCCCTTGCCGCGGATCCCTCCTCGCTTACTGGTGGGGATCTTGCGAGCCGAGGCCAGCTCTCCCTCCGATGACGACCCTTGGTCGCCCTCCGGCCAGGACCGCTTGCGGAAGAACTTCCCGTTCACCGCAGTGGTCCCGGGCCTCCCGCGCCGGGAGCTCTCTGAGCCTCCCGCGCTCACATCGCTGGATGCGGCGCCGGACTCCGACCCCGCATCCCTCCCCTCCTTTGCTTCGCCGTTATCGGCCGTTTTTTTTTTTAAACAATTTTCCATGTTGTTCCCACGAGTATGGGGGAAATAAAGAGTCCATCTGGGCAGTGCCCCCTGTACCCAGATAAGCCATAGCCAGGCCCGGCAGTGGTTCGCACTAGCAACTGATTTTCCATAGGAACCCGTCAGCCATACATCTCCTCGCGGTGCGCCGCCGCTTGAGATTCGGGGTAACTTTTTATAGAGGTTTTCTACCTCGCGGTCCGGGCGGTTAAGCCAAGACCCTCGGTCCCAATCGAAGCCACGAGACGTGATCCACGACACTTCAACGGTGGGATTACGATATCGACGGGGACAGTGAACGACTGCGTCCTTCACTGTCTGCTCGGAGGCAGGGTAAGTGCACACCGAGCCCGCCCTTGCTACTCCGCTGTGCCCTCTGCTTTTCAGAGGGTCACGCGGAGCAACGCCCCATTGGTCCAAAACGAACCCCTCCCATGTCAGAATATTAGCCATGGACAGTAACATTCCCCAAGGAATAAGAATCTCTTCCCATTCCTCGGGGAAGGATACTGCCCACGCCCAGGGTGCACCGGCCCGGCAGCTGCTATTCCCTCCCGACGTATCGAGAGGGACCGGCAGCCATCGGGCACACGAGGAGGAATTCTGACAACGCACCCCCAGATCTGTGGCCCTAGCACGAGCGCGCGGTGTAAACGTAAATACGTCGAATTAAAATTAAAAATATTCGTTTTACAGCAGTATTAACTGGCTAGTAAAAAAGTATACTTTTTTTTTTAGAATGGGAAATCATCAAATGAGGGGGTCATTTGATGATTATTATAATAACAATAAACGTACATCGCGTAACAATATTTTTTTTTTGCTTTGCTTGCTTTTCTCTCGGTATTTAATACTAGCTCATACCTGCGGCTTCGCCCGCCTGAAGTTCGGTATTTGTCCCACGGGATCGTACTACCGGGATAAAAAGTATCCTATGTTTAAATCCAGGATATAAACTATCTGTGTGCCAAATTTCATTCAAATACGGTCAGTTTTTTTTTGCGTGAAAGAGTAACAAACATCCACGCATCCTCACAAACTTTCGCATTTATAATAGTAGTAAGATTAGCAGGATTTAATCAATTACTAAAATGTTTTAATGGGCCAGATGAGGCGATATTATCTACCGTGCCAAATATCAATTAGTGCTCGTACTGCACACTTTTTTTTTTTGGATGGAATATCATCAAATGACCCCCCCGCTCTGGGCGGAGCGGAAGGGAGTGTCAGACTTGTACTGACTAAACCCCATCCATGTTCCTTCTTTGACCTTTGTGTTCCAGGGCCGCGGTATCTCTTTCGAACAGTCCCGCAGCCTAGTAAAAAAGTATACTAAAGTGAGAATTTTGTAACAGTATATTCTATTTTTTGGGCATCAAGTTTTCTATCAATTATATTTTCTTTGTATCACGAAAATCGCCAAAAGTTCTGATAATTTTTAATTGATTGTTTTCAGCAGTATGGTAGAAAGAATCAGTAATTTATTACCACAAGTTATAACCAAATATTGAATTACAAGTTGTGTTTCAATTTTGGTCTATAATAAAGTATATTCTATTTTATTCTACATGCCCCACAGCAACAAACCTAGTCTAGCCATTATAATCAATTACAAATACGTTTAATTCAATTACTTACTATAAAATATTACAATAGACTTTGTTTCTAAGTTTTTGGATTAAAATCACCATTCAATGCCATAGGGAACTTAAATCTAAATTACCGAATAATTATTTAGTTTTTATTTATTTTATTTGCAGACCAAGGTTTACAGCATGCATCAGGTCCAGTTGTAATCCAGTGTCCGACACTAGCTGCTCGTCAGTTTGCTGAACTGGGCCTATTTGGCGCAGCCGTGGGACATTTTTGTTTAGATTTAAGTTTCATTATTTTATGTTTTGTTGTGTGTACTTGTGCCAAATAAATACTAATCCTTTCTTTCGTGCACTAGATACTGTTTATTCGACCCCAAAAGAGCGTTAACCTCGAGCCATTATAATCAATTACAAATACCTTTGCCTAAAAAAAACGAGTAAAACCCAAACATCACACTCTCATAAACGCTGTTTATAAATGCCTCCGTTCACGAGACAGTTACCAGCATCAATTATTGTAGGTGGCGCTGGTAGCGACGCGGTGATGAGTGACAAGACGGCTTTAGATCATATCATACGATGAGGTGCGTATAGGGTGCTGTTTTTGTTAACGGAACTTTAAAATTAATAAATACTATGTCTTTTAGCCATATTACTTATTTTGTGTTTATTCATCATCATCTGCCTTGCCTTTTCCCAACTACGTTGGGGTCGACTTCCAGTCTAACCGGATGCAGCTGAATACCAGTATTTTACATTGAGCAACTGCCTATCTGACATCCTCAACCGAGATAGTACTGGGTAATACGATAACCCTTGGTAAAACTGGTTGTCAGAGTTTTTGGGCTACTGACTACCTAACGACTGTCATAGATCTACAAATGACACCCGGGACCAACGGCATAACGTGCTTTCCGAAGCACGGAGGAAACTCGGTATTGAATGGGTGGTAACCTATCCACAGACCAACCTAGGCAAGCACGGCTTAACCTAAAGATCGATCCGAGCGGCTGTTATTATTTAGCCACGAGCTCCTCTTACTTATTTATGTTTATTATAGTTACTAATACAATTTGGAGTATCAGCAAAGCGTCAAACAAAAATGTGGTCATTTTAGTTTTTTTTTTTTAAAGTGGTTCTCCCCAAAGGTACAGCCCCTGTTTCCAAGTCAACACCGTTTTAGTTCTTCGTTTATCTTCTTCTGTTCTCTATCAACTTTAGCCTGCTTAGCCTTGAGAACTATTTTTTCCATCGTCATCATCATAAGCTCGTATCCCAGTATCCTTGGACTCGATGCAGCCTGTTTTTTTCTTGCATACTTCTCCATTTGGACGTCATCTCATATGTCACCCCCTTTCTATCCATTTCAGCTTTGACACATCGTTTCACTAGCCTTCCACGTCACACGTCGTCTTCTGACTGATAAATTCTTCACTTATGTATGACCCCACATTTCTTATTCCACATTATTTTTTCCAACACCCTGTACATAAACCCCGTTACACACTATCAGTTAGGATGCACAGCTCTTAGTTCCATTGTCTCAAGCTACAGGACAAATTAATGACCATCTATCTCATAAGTGCTTCTTTTTATTTGTTTTCTTACGTGGGAATCTTAAGATGCGTTGCTCCTATTTATGTTCTTATTTTGGAGTAAATAGTGATTGTGCTTGCTGATAGTGTGAGGTTTAAAGACCCGTTTAATGGTACAAATGATTGATTTACTTGTTCCGATTCGATTTTGTTTCTACATCCGGGACTGTGGTGACGAAAAGAAGTGCATGAAATATTCCAACGTTATTTATAAATAAATGTGGATAATAGTGCTCAAAATTGACTCAAGGAAACTCACGTATGGACTAACAAATATCAAACATCGCCGGTACTTCCTCAAGAATCATGAAGAGGTATACCCTATAGTGCACCCACATTTCACCTGTGATGTTTATGTCCCATATGATAGGGGCGAGTCTATTGTTATCAACCAGGAACAAATCCAGGATCCAGGCTGTTAATGAGAAATTCCTGGTGGAAAAATGTAATAATACTTTGCCCAAGCAGTAAATCGAACCCAGAACCTGATGCTCAACATTACCGCTGGTCTGACAGTCTGGGCATGGTTTAATATTGAATATAGAAGTGGACTGAACTGAATATTCTAAAATTTTATTTATAAGTATATTATTTGTTGTGATTTACTTAAAAATAGCGGGATTTAATTTAAGAATTATTTTTTTATTTAATATTGAGATTTTTTATTTTTTTGAGTTCGGGGTACTTTACCTCGTTATCAATATGATAAATTAACATATTTAGCTTGAAAAATATATTTACCAGTTTCTTAAAAAAATATTATTTTTTAGGTTTTAATTTTTACTTTAAGTAGGTATATCTTTCTGTTTTTTTTTAAGTAATTTAGTTTTACGTTAAATCCCATTTTTTCCGGAATAGGCTCAGCAGTTTTAAAGTAAGTAAAAGCAGGAAATTACTAAAGAGGCACATGTAAACCAGTACGGCCCACGTACTTGCTTTGTTACGTAAACTTCCAACCTGCCCGATTATAATTCTAACAAAACACTAAATATTAAAATATCGCACTCTCCATACAACAGTCGTAAATTCGCGTATAGCATGTATAAATAATAACACATGTCGCGATATCTGGCGACAAATAGTCGCGTTTCAACGAGTGTCGCAATGTACAGGACAAAACGCGGCGGGTATGCGCGACAAGTCTGAGTTATGGCGGTAGTTACGTTAGACGTACTCACTTTTGTGTTTAGTGCATACTATTTATAAAGGGTGTAAAAAGACCCATAACAAAGCCGAAAGTCACTTGTTCTCCCCGTCATTGCGATCATTTTTTTGTTCTGGACCATACCTGGGAACCTTCTAGTTACGGAGATATTTGATGTCAAAGTTCACAAGTTTTTTTTAATATACGTTTTAAGGTTATAAATTGACTTTAATTGCCTCAATGACCTGTTTACTATTCAAAGCATCCATCAGCACAATGTTTTGAGTGTGTTACATTGAGTTTTACCGTAAAACGTGATTTTTCACACAAAAAAAAGTCGTTTTCCGGCAATAATTTTTGAGTAGGGTTACTTAGTTTGATGTACAGAATGTTAGGTTGACGGCTTCGTGAAGGGTCCGTTTACACCCTGTCGGTACCTGTATTTGTGTAGTTGTCAACAAATGTAAAAAAAGTTAACGCAGAAAGTGCACATATCTAATCATCAGTCTCTAGCCCTTTAGTTTCAATATGACCACATATTAAGTCAGCTTTGAGAAGAGAGAATAAATGATAAATAATAATAAAAACTCTTTATTCAACCTAGAATTTAGTAAGAATGAATTGTTTGGTCCTTGATGACCCAAAAAAACCTACCTACACAACATACTTCACAAAACCAATGAATCAACAACGCAAACAGTATCAAGAGTTAATATCCCAAACACCGATATAATGTCCCGAAATAGCTTGCCACAAATTAGCGCACCCCTATTTGACAAGCAAACAAGTCGATGTTAGGCTGGGTGCATAAGTGATCGGCGGAATAAGTACGTTAGTGATGGGTGATTGACGATTGGATTTGTGTCGAAGTTTTGGCAGTACGAGAGAGTGTTTGGTGTAGTATGAAGGATTAGTGTTTTAAGTTATAAATATTGGGAAAGGAGAGCTTTGGATGGCAAAAGTCACCTCGAATTTTTAAACCATTAAATGCTCTGGGTGACTTCGCACTTCTAGTGGCAAGCGATTCAAATTCTGGCGAATTTCTGTAAATTCTGAATCAGATTCCTCAAGAATTGACAAAATGCGTTCGTTCTCTCTATCCATATTTCTACCTACCTTGAAGCAAGAATACAACATAATAGCACAAACATGAACATAAAAACATAAGAAAAAACTAAATAACCACAAAAAAACAAAATTCAGTAATAAAAAACACAAAATCAGGCGCGAAATTGTTACGTTAATTGTGAGGATGGGTCATATTTACCTTTTTGACAAATTTGCGATTTAGCTCGCAGCAGCGCGAAGACTGCTTTCTGAGAAGAACAGCACCGTCGCGCGCGTATGTAAAAAAATATTTGCATCTTTAAACACACTGGGTCATTTTGACTTCAATGTCGCCGGAAATTAATGTACTTTGAAATCTCTCGCCAACTGGTTAACACTTCATGTGACCCGAGGCCTGGCTCTTTCTTTGGCCAAAGAATTGCCATAGCCATTCAACACGGCAATGTTTGTCAATTTTGGTCTGATTAAGTCCTTTTTTTGTAAATATTTAGCTAGTATATTTTTATTGAATAATATGTAGATTAGCTTACCAGAGAATGGGCAGCAGCGTTCTCTGATTCTACAACAACCATACTGCGATCGCCAACCCGCCTGCCTAGCGTGGCGATTATGGCAAAAGCCCCCTTCTTGGGGGAGGCCTATGTCCAGCAGTGGACTTTTCGGCTGAAATGATGATGATGATGATGTAGATTAGCTTGTAAAGGAAATTATTCTTTTGGGGCTTTTCTGAAAGTGCCGCAGGCCAAAAAGAAATGGTATGTATTGTTAGAAACTTACACTAGCCTTTTGGACAATAGTTAATATGGCACAAAAGTTGTAGGGTCGCTCTTAACTAAGTTATACAAGTTTGATGATTCATCATTTTCATACATTTATTGATTTTTGAAAGAGTTGGGAAACATAAAATAATTTAACATTTTGTTAGAGTCTCCCCAGTTCTCCCTATCTTTGTGATCATTTTTTTGTTCTAGACCATACCTGGAAACCTTCTAGTTACGGAGATATTTATTTATTTATTTATTTAAACTTCATGTACAAGAGTGGTACATAGGCGGACTTAATGCCACAAGGCATTCTCTACCAGTCAACCTTTGGGTCAAATAGGATAGTATTGTGATAGAGTACAAAAAAAAAAAATAAGAAAAAAACCAATTTGTTAACATAGATTGATATACATAAATAGGTACATACCAATACACATATATATAGTAAAATTAAATAAACTAATATATATTATAATACATACATATAGTCCAAATACGAGAAACCTCATAATAATTACTATGACTACTAACTAATATCTAGCTTGTGAGCAATTTAGTCTGATTTCAAATAGTACTTCCGAACTGTTCTTTTGAAAGCCATTTTGCTTTCAACTTTTTTAATGTCAAGGGGTAGCGCGTTCCAGAGTTAGATATTGGGTTTCAAAGTCCAACTTTTTCACAAGTTTTTTTTTTAATACATGTTTTTAATGTATTTTTTTTTACTTTAAACACCTCCACGACCCCCGTACTATTCAATCCATCAGCACAATGTTTCGAGTGCGTTCTATCGAGTCCTAACGTAAAACGTGATTTTCCACCTCAAAAAAAAAGTCGTTTCCCAGCAATATTTTTTTGCGTAAAGTTACTTAGTTTGATGTACAGAATGCTTGGTTGACGGCTTCGTAAATGGTCTGTTTACAGATACATAAGTAGGAACCTAATAATAAACAAGATGATTCTGATTAATATTAATAAAGTTGAAAATAGGAATCGATTATGGTTGTGTGTTATTTTTATTTAAATGAATCCTCACCTACCAATGAAATGGCTATCAGCGACAGCGACGCCTATTCACACATATGTCCGGCACCTATTAATAGGTTAGGTTATAGCTTACAGCCTTATAACGCTTAAGCCGTACCTAAGCTCAGCATACTTCGCTACAAACAATAGACTTTCCCGTAAAAATACACCAATAAATTATCTAACGATGCTTCCGAATCACTTTGGGGGCTGTCAAAAATGGTCGCAAAATATATTCGTAAATATTACGAAAATCGTTAAGTTAGCGACAAAGTTTGGTACTATACCACTGGCAATCGCAAACTTTTAGTGTAGAGACTACCAAATATCGTTAAATCCGGTTTGTAATGACTTTGCGACCGAATTCGGTTGTATTGAGATCGCAAACTATGTCAAATTCACAACTGAGGCTCATAGTTCACGCGTATGTGCGCACGAGCTGCGCGCGCGTTGCACGCGCGCCCTACTCAAGCCTTGCTAGGGTTGCACAAGAGCGGCGCACGGTGGTTCTTCCCATAGGTCATAATTCCAAAAAATGCATTATCATTATAGTCATTGTTTATGTATTTCATTACTCCGATGAACAACCTACCGAAAAGTATGAATATGTCATCCCTTTTTGGTATTTTTCACTTATTAATAATTGTCGTCGGAAGTGAACACATCGGCTTTGTTGCACCGCGCTGTTATCAGTGACTCATTTGTAGTCGTTTTTTAAATTAGAATTCCCAGAATTCTATTGTTTCTTTGACGTGTTTGTGAAATGGAATTCCAAGAACAAGATATGTTTTTGCAAATTAATAATATTTGATTTAATATTTTGTTTTTTTTTTTACATTATTGAAGTGCTATGGCGCACTTATGATATGGTATATTTTTCTGCGATATTGAACTTCATGTACAACTTACTTTTGGAAAGTTGTCTGAATTAATGAGATATTGAGTCTTCCCTCAAAATAAAGGTATATTAGTATACTTTCTAAAATAGATATATTTGTCCGCATATAGGCGCCTATTTGTGATTCAAAGAGGTGCTACGCCGTCAGTTCTCTTGACGTAGCAGGGTCTACGAAACAACTGACTAATTGATTTGTTTTCTTTTCAGGTACTTTGACAAAATGCACGTTTTCAACGATGCATTTCTTTGAAGTTTGGGCGGACGGAGTATAAGCTGTTTTTCACGGAGTCTAACTCGGATGATAGTAGTTCATTTGTAACATCGTATGTCCCATTTCAATTAGTTGTAGGTTCAAATGCAAGTGAAAGGAAAATTTTATGGAAAAATCCCTGTCCTTCTTCGACTAGATATTGTAGACCTATTCGATTTAAATTTGCTAAGGAAAGTTCCGTATTGTCTAAGGAAAGTTCCGTATTGTTTAAGGAAGAAGCATCTTATTTTAGAGATAAGATACAAAATTTAAATCCAACAACGTTTACCCGTAATGATAGCCAATTAACAATCAAAAATTGTTTACAATTAACTGTGGTAGATTGTAAAATATGCAGTGCCTTGAGTAAATCTTCTTCTAGGTGCTATCTCTATAAGAGAAGAATAAAATAGATTACTGTTTAAAAAAATCGAGGGAAGAAATATGTTATGAGTTCGGTTTATCACCGTTACATTCGTGGATTCGTTTCTTCGAATATTTTATTCATCTCGCTTACAAAGTTGACATAAAAAATTGTAAGTTCGTTCTGATCAAGATAAAATACGATTCGCGGAAAGTAAAAAATCTATAAAAACCAATTTAGGTCTAGATTAGGTTTAATTGTTGATAAACCACAAAGTGGCGGAAGCGGGACATCTAATGACAGTAATACTGCGAGAAAATGTTTCATGAATTCAGCTGTAGCTGCTGAAATTACCGGGTCAAATAAGAACTTGATCGACCGTTGTTCTGTTATTTTACAAGCATTGTCACCTGGTTACAATATACATGTTGATAAATTTAGGGAATATGCTTTAGAGACCGCACGACTTTTAGTTTATAAATAATATCCGAGGTATAATCTTCCTGCTTCTGTCCACAAAGTATTTCTTCATGGTCCCGAGATTATGCAAAATACAATATTATCGATTGGGGAACTTTCCGAAGAGGCAGCAGAAACTAACAATAAAAACATCAAGGCATATCGACGAGATCATACTCGAAAAATGTCGCGGGAGTTAACAAACACCGATTTAATTCGTAGACTCATTTCATACA
Source organism: Noctua fimbriata (assembly GCA_905163415.1). Lineage (NCBI taxonomy): Eukaryota > Metazoa > Arthropoda > Insecta > Lepidoptera > Noctuidae > Noctua > Noctua fimbriata. The sequence continues at coordinate 4,286,775 of LR990940.1, forward strand.
CGAAATATTTTCAGAGAATCATCTAACGGCTATGACGAAGTCATTTCAATGTATTTTTTTTTTATCTAAGAATATTATTATAAAAAATAAATCATTTAAAATTAAGTATTTAACTCACAAAATAACTACTGGCTCCTCATTTTTGAACATTCATTACGCTAGTTTACTACGTCGTAATTACCTACTGTCATTGTTAGAATAGGGAGTAAGTTTGATGCACAAAGTATCAAAAAAATTTAGAATTGTAATAATTTCCTAAAAACAAAAACAGTCAGAACACTCTTTTTTTCGGCTATGGCGATTTTACGACTCATAGAAGTTACTCTTAAAATATTATGCAATAATATGCTATAGACCTTATAATAACCAGTCTTCGGAAACTTCCCCAAAAGAAAAAGAGCTTATATACAAGTGAGGTGGTGGACCTATTACCGGTGTAGCTAATTAAATTGTAATATTAGTTTTAATTATGTATAAGATTTAGATATCAGTCATTTTGTAACTTGTTTTTAGTCTCAAGGTAAGATTGTATATTTTGTTGATTAAAGATCACAAAAAAATCAAAAATTTACTAATTTTTTTTCTTTATTTTGTAATAGGTTTATGATAAAACTATTTAGCCATAATTAAAACCACATCAATGTTTATCTAATATTTGTCTAGAAAATTTATGATTGTAAAACAGAAATATTTCCCCCTGCAATGTATTGATATGTCAATGTGATAAATATTATTATTTTGTGAGTAAATGTACTAAATTATGTTGATATTGTCTTTGTAACCTTAAATGTACAAAAAACTAGCGCCATTAAAGGTTTAAGTATTTATGACCGCCTTTGTTCGGCCGCTGAACCACCGTGCGGCGCACTAAATATAGGCTGTACCGCACGCGAGCAACACGCGTGCAGTTCGCAAGGGACTCGCGAACGGCGCATTCGCCAGGTCTTGTTGCACCTTTAGGTACTAGTTTCTTTATTATAAACTTAAATAGGTATTAAAAGTCGAATAAAGTTAAAGTGAACAATTTTATTTTCATGCATTCATTTAAATAATAATAACATAAATTAATCAACTTAATTAGAATTATCATTAACACTAGAAATGGGATATTTACCATGTTTGTGATTACTGATCATGGTGCTTGCAACAGCGCCGAAATATCGGGAATCAGTAAATATCCTTTTTCTAGTGTTAATGATAATGTTAGTGACCATGATAGTTTAAAATTAAATTAGAATTAAATATAAAACATTTTTATACAGAAAAATTTAAACCATAAGGGTAGTTACCTAAAATAGTATTGTTTCTATGTACTAATATTCTTATATAAAATAGATTTGTTCATCACTACGTCGCACATCAAGCTACTGCAATCTGTCAAATTTCTTTAATAGATTTTCAACTTTATCACTAACGTATAAGGTTCAAGGTTGATTGGAAAAATTTTACAGTTTCGGGTAGGTTGATGTGCTGGCGTCTGTACCTACACAAAACTGATCAACTACCTCAGAACAATGAATATAGCTAAAATACATTTTACATCATCATTAAATATTGTCAAGGAATTATTAAATTAATTCAACACTGCGTGAGATTATTTCGATGAGGATGTAGATGGGTGAACGTTTTCGTCGTTTGCATGCAGAGGCTTGCGAGCTCGCTGATTTTTGGCCGATTGTTGCCGATTACGATATAACTTTGCTTCGTCTGTGCACTTTATCGTAATACAATTTCTGTAAAAAGAAAAAGAAACAATCAACATTATTGCGTGATATCTAACCCTACAACGGCGAATGGTTTGGTAATTTCTTTTCAATACATTTTCTCGAAAACTGGTTCTTATGGCACTACGATTAGGTTCAATATGCAATGTATTTCACACTCGTGGATTATTAATAATTTTCCGCACACGTGCGGAAATAAAAATTTCCAAAGAAAACTATACTCATACTTAGTCCAAATGGGTTCAATTTTTAAATCTCGGCAAAGAAATATGCGTCGTTACGGCGTAAATATTTTTTGAGTAATTAAATTGTATTTATAAATAGAATATCATAAAAAACATGATTATTTAAAACATATTTACATATTTACTTTTACGAACAAATTAACATTTATTTGTGTTCTAAATTCCAAAATATTTGAATTTTCTTTTTAATTTTAGGCTGTTTAGTGGCATTATACCTTTGCTTCTTCTTTAACCTAGCGGAAGACAAACGCGGAAGAAAGGCAAATTAAATCATAGTTTCCTAATAACTCCTGACAAAAATACTTTCCATTCTAATATTTTATTTCTTCGAAAATGTATTGACAAACGTCATTTGATACGCGTGGGCATTTGTTACTGCAGTTTCCGGCTCCATAACAACCTCGCCTGTTGCTCGGTTGTTGTATTCCGCCTCGAATACAATAACAAAGTTTCCCCACTTTTATCAAAATGTAGTATTTCGCTTCCTGTAGGTAGATGTCGTCAGTAGAAAGAAAGGATAAGTGAAATAAGTTTTGGATCAAATAATTACCTCACTAAATTCCTTGAAACAAAACATTTGGTTGAAACTGTCTTCACAATATCATCAACTATTTGTGGATCAAGCATTTTCTTCGGAGGTCTGTTCAAAAACGCTGGGGACCGCTTGCCTGTTAGCGAGTGCGTCGCCAATACCCTAAAAGAAAATAAATACTTAAGAATTTTGTACAATACGTAGTATATTAATTTTTTTTTAGTTTTTTTTTAATTACCTTCGCGGGAAGATAGTCTTCAGTAATCGCCTTGTTGCAGAAGTATGCGAGTTCCAGTCAATGTCTTTCAGCACTCTTTTAGGCACTTTAGCGTTGCCGTTCCCAATCGGTACCTGAAAAGACATGGTGATTAGTTTAGTTTGTTCTTTTCGTGATTAAATAGCGATGTAAGCGTGAGAGTGCGACCAATTGCAAGATTCCTTTGAATTATTGCGACTAGAAGTAGAAATTTTAATACAGAGAACATGCACTGCGCTCCTTTGTTGGATTATGATTAACCAACAATAGCAAGTTAAAGTAACGAATCTTGAAGGTCACTCTGCACTATAATCGTTATAATCGAATCTGCAGATCGGACGGTCCAAAAATACTTGATACTGAAATATAAAAATGATAGAAATAATGATTACCATATCAGCATTATTCTCAATCTCGATGTTATTAGTAGTTTGTACTGACTTCCTACGAACGCGTAGTTTTTTTTTATTTGACTTCTCTACAGTGTTTACAATGGAACTGTTTACTTGTTGCTCCCCACCGTTATCATTTACTACTTTTTCAGCACAAAGTTCTTCGTTATCTATCCATGCTGGAATATTCTTTACTTTACTTAAAACTCTCTCGATATTTTCTAATTCTGTCACCGAAGTCAAGTCGGTAATTTTAATATTACCTTTGGATAACATAGACTGAAAATTTATGAACAGATGTTTGACGCCTGCTCCAATTTGCTCTAAATGTTCCGGATCAGGTGCTACAGCAAAAGATTCCTCTGTCTGTGTTGCTTGATCGCAACACGATCTTTTGTTCAGCAGTCTAGAATTATTTTCGTTCAACGAGCCACAGGCTTGTTTGCCCATCGTTTCGTTTATATTGTTCAGAGGTAGTGGTGGAGGTGTTGTACATTTTGGTGTAGATTCGTTGGTATTGCAAGTTTTGCTCTTTAGATTAACATTCTCCTGAAACTATAATTACATAATTAATTTTTTAGCAATGAAATAGAAGATAGAAACAGAATAGCGTTTTCTAAAACTCGCTATTGTCATTTTGTGCAACCACAACATCAGGCAAAGGGCTATGACTGCCCGTTTGTTGTTGTGCGTTAGACTGAAAATAAATAAAATTGTAATAAAAGCCATAGCAGGAGTTTCGATGATAGGTCATTATTTTATTCACGTTTAGGCTTATTTTCTTCCATAAAAAATGGTACTAAACATCATACATTCAAACATAAAACCCCAGTAGACAGAGAAATGAGGTACTATAAAGCATAAATTTAGTTAGGCATCTTATTTGGAATCGATGAAATTTATTTTCGTTCACGTTTTGTTTTAACAACTTACCGCTTCATTCCGTGCCCCGGAGCACCGAAAATATAAGAGCATGCGTGCATCTGCATCTGCAAAGAAAAAATGGAGTTTTACACTTGCAATAGTTTTTTTGCTGATAGGAATCTGATTGAAAAATTATTACAAACTTACAGTTTTCCGCATCTTGGGTCTGACCACCCAGCTCGAGCAGCGCTTGCGCCGCCTCTAGTTCCTGTTCTGACATGTGACTGTAAATAATATGAAATAGGTACAATTACTAACACAAAGTCATAATTATTTATTTGCGGTAAATGTGGTACAAAACATGGTAAAAAAAGTAGTTGAAAAAACTAAAAACAAGACTGAAAAAACTGAAAAGCATAAAACAAGCACATTTTAAATTAAACAAAAGTTGGAAGCAGGCGGTGCCCATTTGAATATAAAATTATGAAAACGGAATGGGCCCCGCCTGCTTCCAACTTTTGTTTAATTTAAAATGTGCTTGTTTTATGCTTTTCAGTTTTTTCAGTCGGATTTCCCAATTTTTTGTTTAATAACGTGAAAGGCTTAGCAGACGATTGCACTTTTTTTATTATACGAGGCGTCCCACGGCTATGCCACACGGAAGGAAAGTACTTTAAATTTTGTTTACAGGAAACAAAATTATATATAAAATGTTAAATTTCATGGTCTGCCTTTCTTAGTTTTCTTGGTCTTTTATTTTAGAGGGTATGTTATTAGGAAAAAAATAATCCTTGTGATTAAGCTCTAAGACTGTTCTCATAAAATACATGTTTTTTTCACAATTGGCAAGTCGGATTCCCGATTTTGGCAGGCGATAATTTAAAAATATTTGAAAGCAGTTATAATTATTTTTACAATCAAAACGAAGTCTTCTTTCAGTAAAACTTCCTATTTACAATATTTAACGTACGTACGTATGTGGCATAGCCGTGGGACGCCCTGTATACGATTTTCTACCTTTTTAAACGATTTGTCACTTTGAATTACTTTTAAACTTATAAGTTGTTTATATTTTTGTTATCACCCTTTTAAAACCCTTAATTTTTATACCCCACTCGATGTTATTAGAAGAAATATCGAAACACTTAAGTAAATTTTAAATTAGCGAGAGTGGGTGTTTTAACAACATTAAATCGTAATATATCCTAAACTTTTATTTAAAATGAAAAATGATGAAATAAACCTAATAATCATTTGTAAATACTTATTCAACGATACCCCACTTGACGTAGTTCGTCGGGTTTTTCTTTTTTCATTTAGACAATATGGAGTCTGGTTGTCGCTATGGTGAATTTTTAATTATTGTCATGTCTTTAGTGACACTCGCAAGATTAAGACGAATCGATTGCCGTAAGAATCATCAAAATAGGCTTACGCGTTTGGTCTCTACAACGCACACAGGCAAAAAATCAATAAAAGTTGGCATAAACTAAAAATTCAAAAGTGTCATTGAACGTGTTCTGATTGGTGTATCGTACCTCACAATAGAAGGGTCTAGCTACCGGCGCCCGCACCGGCCTGCTACGAGTCTCCAAACCGACACCATCTTAGTTCAAAGTTTGAATTGTTGAACAATGAACGTGTTTTAACTTAATTTAGGTGATATTTCAACTGACTATTTTTGTACAGTTTAAGTAATTTAATTGGAGTTTCGACAATGGATGCTCTTTCTGGAGACAAGCATCATTATTTTTTGTGTAAACCAATCATATAGTTTAGGAATTACTACAGTTATGTGTCGATTAGAATTACCAATTATTTTTACAATTATTTTTTTTGGAAAATAAAAACTTCTTCTAGAGTAAAAACTAAATTTCTTGTCGTATCATTCCTTAAAATAGCATTCGAAGCATGCTTTATTTACTGCTTAATCAATACAATAAAGTTTTAAAGGCGACCGATCCAGACGCTTGAACAAAATCTTCATTTATGTACATATACTCATATACATGTATAGGTATCATTCATACTTAATTTTGGAGTTTTGGAGTAATTTAACTAACTTGTGTTCTAATTATTCTTTTATTTTAAATAGTATATCTATTTAATAAGTCAAAATACAGTTTATACATGTCATGTATAAACTGTATAAACTGTATTTTTATTTTCTGCTTTTGTTTTGATCAATAATTTATTGATCAAAACACAAATCAAGTAAAAGCAGAAATTTAACAATATGGGATTTTCTCACTTCACGCTTGGATTCGGTGAGCAGAATGCGAATTGCATTTGGCTTATAAATTAAAACTTGCTAAGTGGCAAGCCAGAAGGTCAACAGAAAAAGAAATCGTCGCTGCTGAAAAGCAGAGAATCCAGAGAGAATTTTTGGAAAAACTTGGGCTTCATGTGGACAAGCCAAGAGAAGGTAGAGGGACATGAACCGATGGCAATACAGCTCAGATAATTTTCCAGCATGCAGAAGAAGTGTCCCAAATTACTGGGGTTCAGTTTAATATTATTAACAGACTACACACAATTTTAAAACTTTTATCAAGTGAATATAAAATACGGATACAACAATTTATTCTTTTTTGCCTTCAAACAGCGTCTTTATTTGTATTTAACTACCCATGGCCATGGATATGCCTGCAAGCCTACACAAAATATTGATACATGGGCATCAGATTATTGGTAATATGGGTATAGCTATAGGACTGTTAAGTGAAGATGTGCAAGAAAGTCGCAACAAAGATGTTAGACACTACCGAGAACATTTTTCGCGAAAATTTTCGAGAAAAATGGCTATGGAAGATACATACCTCAGGCTAATGGCATCTTCAGATCCGTATATTACCGGTCTTAGGAAACTAGTGCCAAAAAAATGTCTTCATTATCTACATTAGAATTAAGTTTAATAGATGAAGATTTTTGTTAATTGGAATAATTTTTTTTTAACAAATTGTCCTGAATTTTATTAAATAATGTTATTTCCCGACTCATCTGATATAATTTAGGTGTAACAATGATACAGGCAAATAATTATATCAAGTTAAACGAATTTGAGGTTTATGCCAAGATTTATTGATTTTTCGCCTGTGTGCAACGCCACATAGGAACAAACATACATACATAGACTGATAAACACAATAAAATATAGTGCAATGATATTAATTAAAATTAGTTAACTCAATTCAAAACATTTTTTCTGTTAAATATTACAAATTACTAGTTAATTTAGTTAAGTATTTTTAACACACAAATTGTTAGCACAATAAAAATTGTTTAAATACGCAAACTCAATATCATGTAATGTTGGCAATTCTATTCGGTAGTGATAAAATTGACAATTAGTTTTTTTTTAGTTATTCCGCTATAGAATAAAATCTTGTAAAATTGGCATAATTATGCAGAATTTTTTTTAGAAGACCAGTAATAAAGTTTGGTAGAGAGTTAAAGATACGTGGAGGCATATACTATATGTAAAAAAATATAAAACACGCGCGTATTGTTTTTGTATATGTGTCAAAGGTCGATATGTAGCCTCTTCGCGGAATGACTGGTTCATCCTAGGTTTGACCAACGCTTTTCGGCATACCACGAAATAGATTCGAATTTTGGCCTTTAGCTGATGTATTTTCAATCAAACCTAGAGAAGTACCTAAATTTTTAGTCAAACGTCGAAAGTAAAATAATCTTTTTCGGGCTTTGCATAGTCTATCCTAGAAGCGACTGAGGCAAATTCGGTCAAACGTTAATTTGTACTGCACAGACTGCACTTGTTACATGTTCAAATACTTGTAACATGCATTCGTTGTGCACAGATACAAAATATAATAATAAACAAAAAAAAAAGCTATTGAAGGGCTACAAGCTCAGGCCTATGTTATGAAACAATTATCTGAACAAAAATATCCGCCAATCGCGATTGGTAAACCTGTATCCATACCTATTCCCAGCATCGATAGACCCAAAGGAGATGCCCAAAATGTTTTGGGCATAATACAAGAAAAAACAGTTGATGACTTATACAGAGTAGGAACGAAACACTGAATAATAAACACACTTTTTGCTACGAATCGGATTCTTAGAAGAAATTTCTTAATTTCGAAGATGTACCCGACGTTCCGCTGTCTCTAAGGGAGATCAGTACAAAAGATTCTAAGTTTGGGGGCTAAGGCTATATAAAATGCCGCTGTAATAAAAAATGCTCTTCAAAATTGTGTAAATGTAAAAATCATACGTATTGTGCAACTCAACATGCCATAACAGCTTGTCAAAATAAATAGTTTTTTTTTTAAGTTAATTATTGTATAATAATACAAAATAACAATTTTTTTTTTACTTATCTAATTATTTGTCATTCCATTCTTATAATATTGACACAATAAAAATAAAAATTAAAAATGCTTATGCTTTTATTATACCTCATCTAACAGACTAACACATTCCTATACCTAATTTAGGTCGGACTAGTCAAAACCGGATTTTATCAAATTAAGTTTCGGTGTTTGAGTGTCCAAATTAGTCTCTCCTAGAATTAGACGAAAATTTGTTAGTCAAAGGCCGAAACACGATATTGGTTTGGACTTTGAATAAGACTTTGTCAGACCTGAGGTTAGACTAGCCAAACCTAGGAGCGCCGGAGTTTCGTTGTTTAACTACAATGAAACTCCGTACCGTTCTACTAACATATACACAGTTACATCTGAATAATTCAATTCTAGGTACAGGCAATCTTAATTGATACTGTGTAACTGTACGTTTATTAATATTGTTTTTAAGTTCAAAAAGTGAAGGTTACTTTTGAAAAATTTTACGATTTTTCATATATGTATATAAATACAAGGAACTGTGAGAAGGTTGTTTAATTTATACACTGGTCTGCAAAAATCAGTCCAGTCCATATTGAAAATTGAGCGTAAGCATTTTTTTGTGCTAACAAAACCCTAGTAATTTCAGAAGTGTTTCCCCAGACAATGATACCATTCCTGATGATGGAGCAAACATAGGAGGATCTACCACCAACGCAGTTTGTCTGGAGGTTCCATATTTTACTTTTTTCAAGGCAAAAACTAATCTATCTATTTTAGTACATATTCCATCAATACGATCCTTCCAATATCAAGAAAATGTTGATGAATTTGTTCAACTGTTTGATCTTTGTTCGAAATTTTAAGGTGTTTATTTATTCTTATGAGTTTTGAAATTTAATATTTTTCTAGGTTAAATTTTAAAACGTTCATATCTAACCACGCAATTATTTTATCCAAAATATTGTTTATATTAGACTTCTGTGATTCACTATTTTTATTATCAACAATTACTATCGTGTCATCAGCAAACAGAACACAATCTTTGTTTATTGCTTGAGGAAGGTCATTTAATGTATACAAGGAATAATGGTGGCCCTAAAATGCTTCCCTGTGGAAGACCAAAGTGATTTTGTAGAGGTTGGGAATCAAAGTTTGTGATACTGTTATCGCTGTCGTCGACTTTAATTCTCGTTATCTGTTTTCTTTTTGACAGGCACGATTTGAACCACTGTAAGCCTGGGCCTTCAATACCAATTCTAATAAGTTCATCAATTAGAATTGAAAGACCTTGATCTGTCTTTGTCAAAGACCTTTGAAAGAATCGGAATTAGAGCAATAGGGTGGTAATTATTTTTTTCTGATTTAGAGTATTTTTTATGCAATGGTTTTATTACAGACATATTGAGGAAAGAAGCCTTGTTCTAAAGTTAAATTGATTATATATTATATGAAAGAGATTCAGCGATATAAGGAGATATTTGTTTTAGAAGGTCCTTAGAAACATCATCATAACCGGATGATTTAGTGTTTTTTAACGTCTTTAATATGCTGAAGATTTCAGCGAGATCAGAAGGATTCCAAAATATGCTAATATCGTTACTTTTAATATTTAGGTTACTAGTTTCAGGAGGATGTTGTGATGTAGCGCTGCTTTCAACAATATCAATAAAGACATTTTATTATTTGCTATATCCGAGCCGGATGTTGCTGTCATTGTCAATTATACTACTAATGTATTCTCGAGACCTTACGTTACCTGTACAACGTTTAACGGTATCTCATGCAGCTTTATCCTTATTTTTTGAATACGCAATATGCTTTAGATCACTTAAAGATTGTAGATTATGAATACATTATCTTAACATATTGGACTACATCTTAAATTTTGTTTTATTAACACACTGTTTTATTATAACACTGCACAAATCTGCAACTGTTCAAGTAATTCCCTAACACAGTTAAAAGGAGTAAGACTAGTACGCTGAGAACATAAAATGTAAATAAAACTAAACAAATATACTCACGACATAATTGGTTCGGACTGAACACCAGTTCCGGTTCCGATGGACGAAGGGGCCGAAAAAATCGAGTGGCGACCGCGAACCGGAAGACGCTGCGTTGGTGGACCGATGACCTGGTGAAGGTTTCAGGGATCCGCTGGATGCGAGTCGCACGGTCAATGTGGCGATACTTGGGGGCGACCTATGTCCAGCAGTGGACGTCTTTCGGCTGAAATGTTGAACACCAGTTCGTTCACTCAGCACTTAAGCCTAAACAACACTGAGATATCACTGGGACCACGAACCACACACAACTAGGAACCAAAGAGTACTGACGAAAATTTCCCAATTACCCTCCTTCCTGTTTCAATGGGTCATAAAATAAAAGACCACCCTAGTTAGCCCCACCCAGGTACCGAGTAAAATTAAATCTCTTAAAATTTCTCTATAACTATTATCTGCAATATTACTTATTGTCTAAAACTATATTCAAGGTTTAGTACCTGTGAAGCTTAGCTTTTGTTGAACAGATGGTCAGTTGTAAAATCGAAATAACAATGACAGTAATTTAAAAAATAGTCGAGCCTTTTTTTTTACTGCCTACCTCCAGTTGAGACAATAGGATTATCAGTGCCCAAAGCATTCAAATACCATAACTTATAGGAACCATGAGCTAAGTACCGACATGAATAAACACCGACATAAAATACCATGCCTTGATATCTGGAGGTATTTACAGTTGACTGGTGGTAGGTATTTGATTGAAAATAATCTTCAATTATTCTTATCAGTGAAAGAAAATTTGATTCTGATAAACATCACCGTAACAATGATCAAACTTATAAAAAGTTTTCGATTAGGCTTGTAAATATTTAAATTCAGAGTCTCAGTAAATAGGAAATATACTTTTTCAGTTTCATTAATCTGTATGTACACATTTAGACCTTGGTCAGGATGTAACTACAAAAAACCAGAAAGAAAGATACCAGATTATGTATATACAAATAAGTATTTTCATATTGTGGCTGTTTTTGAAAATAATGAATATTTTAGCTAAAAGTAGCATAATTATCGTGCAGTTTTTGGGTTTTATTTCTTTTAAACTGTATGGAACTGAAAAATACAATATAATAGAAAAAGAACTCAAATTGACTTAAATGGGTGTGGTTTCAAAGTACCAACTTTTTGACCAGTTTTTTTTTTTCAAAGTTCCAACTTTTTCACAAGTTTTTTTTTAATCCACGTTTTTAATGTTTTTTTTTTACTTAAAACACCTCCACGACCCCCGTACTATTCAATCCATCCATCAGCACAATGCTTCGAGTGCGTTCTATCGAGTCCTAACGTACAACGTGATTTTCCACCTCAAAAAAAAAGTCGTTTTCCAGCAATATTTTTTTGCGTAAAGTTACTTAGTTTGATATACAGAATGCTTGGTTGACGGCTTCGTAAAGGGTCTGTTTACAGATACATAAGTAGGAACCTAATAATAAACAAGATGATTCTGATTAATATTAATAAAGTTGAAAATAGGAATCGATTATGGTTGTGTGTTATTTTTATTTAAATGAATCCTCTCCTACCAATGAAATGGCTATCAGCGACAGCGACGCCTATTCACACATATGTCCGGCACCTATTAATAGGTTAGGTTATAGCTTACAGCCTTATAACGCTTAAGCCGTACCTAAGCTCAGCATACTTCGCTACAAACAATAGACTTTCCCGTAAAAATACACCAATAAATTATCTAACGATGCTTCCGAATCACTTTGGGGGCTGTCAAAAATGGTCGCAAAATATATTCGTAAATATTACGAAAATCGCAAAGTTAGTGACAAAGTTCGGTACTATACCACTGGCAATCGCAAAATTTTAGTGTAGAGACTACCAAATATCGTTAAATCCGGTTTGTAATGACTTTGTGACCGAATTCGGTTGTATTGAGATCGCAATCTATGTCAAATTCACAACTGAGGCTCATAGTTCACGCGTATGTGCGCACGAGCTGCGCGCGCGTCGCACGCGCGCCCTTCTCAAGCCTTGCTAGGGTTGCACAAGAGCGGCGCACGGTGGTTCTTCCCATAGGTCATAATTCCAAAAAATGCATTATCATTATAGTCATTGTTTATGTATTTCATTACTCCGATGAACAACCTACCGAAAAGTATGAATATGTCATCCCTTTTTGGTATTTTTCACTTATTAATAATTGTCGTCGGAAGTGAACACATCGGCTTTGTTGCACCGCGCTGTTATCAGTGACTCATTTGTAGTCGTTTTTTAAATTAGAATTCCCAGAATTCTATTGTTTCTTTGACGTGTTTGTGAAATGGAATTCCAAGAACAAGATATGTTTTTGCAAATTAATAATATTTGATTTAATATTTTGTTTTTTTTTTACATTATTGAAGTGCTATGCCGCACTTATGATATGGTATATTTTTCTGCGATATTGAACTTCATCTACAACTTACTTTTGGAAAGTTGTCTGAATTAATGAGATATTGAGTCTTCCCTCAAAATAAAGGTATATTAGTATACTTTCTAAAATAGATATATTTGTCCGCATATAGGCGCCTATTTGTGATTCAAAGAGGTGCTACGCCGTCAGTTTCTTGACGTAGCAGGGTCTACGAAACAACTGACTAATTGATTTGTTTTCTTTTCAGGTACTTTGACAAAATGCACGTTTTCAACGATGCATTTCTTTGAAGTTTGGGCGGACGGAGTATAAGCTGTTTTTCACGGAGTCTAACTCGGATGATAGTAGTTCATTTGTAACATCGTATGTCCCATTTCAATAAGTTGTAGGTTCAAATGCAAGTGAAAGGAAAATTTTATGGAAAAATCCCTGTCCTTCTTCGACTAGATATTGTAGACCTATTCGATTTAAATTTGCTAAGGAAAGTTCCGTATTGTTTAAGGAAGAAGCATCTTATTTTAGAGAAAAGATACAAAATTTAAATCCAACAACGTTTACCCGTAATGATAGCCAATTAACAATCAAAAATTGTTTACAATTAACTGTGGTAGATTGTAAAATATGCAGTGCCTTGAGTAAATCTTCTTCTAGGTGCTATCTCTATAAGAGAAGAATAAAATAGATTTCTGTTTAAAAAAATCGAGGGAAGAAATATGTTATGAGTTCGGTTTATCACCGTTACATTCATGGATTCGTTTCTTCGAATATTTTATTCATCTCGCTTACAAAGTTGACATAAAAAATTGTAAGTTCGTTCTGATCAAGATAAAATACGATTCGCGGAAAGTAAAAAATCTATAAAAACCAATTTAGGTCTAGATTAGGTTTAATTGTTGATAAACCACAAAGTGGCGGAAGCGGGACATCTAATGACAGTAATACTGCGAGAAAATGTTTCATGAATTCAGCTGTAGCTGCTGAAATTACCGGGTCAAATAAGAACTTGATCGACCGTTGTTCTGTTATTTTACAAGCATTGTCACCTGGTTACAATATACATGTTGATAAATTTAGGGAATATGCTTTAGAGACCGCACGACTTTTAGTTTATAAATATCCGAGGTATAATCTTCCTGCTTCTGTCCACAAAGTATTTCTTCATGGTCCCGAGATTATGCAAAATGCAATATTATCGATTGGGGAACTTTCCGAAGAGGCAGCAGAAACTAACAATAAAAACATCAAGGCATATCGACGAGATCATACTCGAAAAATGTCGCGGGAGTTAACAAACACCGATTTAATTCGTAGACTCATTTCATACACGAAATATTTTCAGAGAATCATCTAACGGCTATGACGAAGTCATTTCAATGTATTTTTTTTTTATCTAAGAATATTATTATAAAAAATAAATCATTTAAAATTAAGTATTTAACTCACAAAATAACTACTGGCTCCTCATTTTTGAACATTCATTACGCTAGTTTACTACGTCGTAATTACCTACTGTCATTGTTAGAATAGGGAGTAAGTTTGATGCACAAAGTATCAAAAAAATTTAGAATTATAATAATTTCCTAAAAACAAAAACAGTCAGAACACTCTTTTTTTCGGCTATGGCGATTTTACGACTCATAGAAGTTACTCTTAAAGTATTATGCAATAATATGCTATAGACCTTATAATAACCAGTCTTCGGAAACTTCCCCAAAAGAAAAAGAGCTTATATACAAGTGAAGTGGTGGACCTATTACCGGTGTAGCTAATTAAATTGTAATATTAGTTTTAATTATGTATAAGATTTAGATATCAGTCATTTTGTAACTTGTTTTTAGTCTCAAGGTAAGATTGTATATTTTGTTGATTAAAGATCACAAAAAAATCTAAAATTTACAATTTTTTTTTATTTATTTTGTAATAGGTTTATGATAAAACTATTTAGCCATAATTAAAACCACATCAATGTTTATCTAATATTTGTCTAGAAAATTTATGATTGTAAAACAGAAATATTTCCCCCTGCAATGTATTGATATGTCAATGTGATAAATATTATTATTTTGTGAGTAAATGTACTAAATTATGTTGATATTGTCTTTGTAACCTTAAATGTACAAAAAACTAGCGCCATTAAAGGTTTAAGTATTTATGACCGCCTTTGTTCGGCCGCTGAACCACCGTGCGGCGCACCAAATATAGGCTGTACCGCACGCGAGCAACACGCGTGCAGTTCGCAAGGGACTCGCGAACGGCGCATTCGCCAGGTCTTGTTGCACCTTTAGGTACTAGTTTCTTTATTATAAACTTAAATAGGTATTAAAAGTCGAATAAAGTTAAAGTGAACTATTTTATTTTCATGCATTCATTTAAATAATAATAACATAAATTAATCAACTTAATTAGAATTATCATTAACACTAGAAATGGGATATTTACCATGTTTGTGATTACTGATCATGGTGCTTGCAACAGCGCCGAAATATCGGGAATCAGTAAATATCCTTTTTCTAGTGTTAATGATTATGTTAGTGACCATGATAGTTTAAAATTAAATTAGAATTAAATATAAAACATTTTTATACAGAAAAATTTAAACCATAAGGGTAGTTACCTAAAATAGTATTGTTTCTATGTACTAATATTCTTATATAAAATAGATTTGTTCATCACTACGTCGCACATCAAGCTACTGCAATCTGTCAAATTTCTTTAATAGATTTTCAACTTTATCACTAACGTATAAGGTTCAAGGTTGATTGGAAAAATTTTACAGTTTCGGGTAGGTTGATGTGCTGGCGTCTGTACCTACACAAAACTGATCAACTACCTCAGAACAATGAATATAGCTAAAATACATTTTACATCATCATTAAATATTGTCAAGGAATTATTAAATTAATTCAACACTGCGTGAGATTATTTCGATGAGGATGTAGATGGCTGAACGTTTTCGTCGTTTGGATGCAGAGGCTTGCGAGCTCGCTGATTTTTGGCCGATTGTTGCCGATTACGATATAACTTTGCTTCGTCTGTGCACTTTATCGTTATACAGTTTCTGTAAAAAGAAAAAGAAACAATCAACATTATTGCGTGATATCTAACCCTACAACGGCGAATGGGTTGGTAATTTCTTTTCAATACATTTTCTCGAAAACTGTTTCTTATGGCACTACGATTAGGTTCAATATGCAATGTATTTCACACTCGTGGATTATTAATATTTTTCCGCACCCGTGCGGAAATAAAAATTTCCACAAAAAACTATACTCATACTTAGTCCAAATGGGTTCAATTTTTAAATCTCGGCAAAGAAATATGCATCGTTAATATCATAAAAAAAACATGATTATTTAAAACAAATATTTACTTTTACGAACAAATTAACATTTATTTGTGTTCTAAATTCCAAAATATTTGAATTTTCTTTTTAATTTTTAATATTAGGCTGTTTAGGGGCATTATACCTTTGCTTCTTCTTCAAGAAAGAAGAAAGAAAGGCAAATTAAATCACAGTTTCCTAATAACTCCTGACAAAAATACTTTCCATTCTAATATTTTATTTCTTCGAAAATGTATTGACAAACGTCATTTGATACGCGTGGGCATTTGTTACTGCAGTTTCCGGCTCCATAACAACCTCGCCTGTTGCTCGGTTGTTGTATTCCGCCTCGAATACAATAACAAAGTTTCCCCACTTTTATCAAAATGTAGTATTTCGCTTCCTGTAGGTAGATGTCGTCAGTAGAAAGAAAGGATAAGTGAAATAAGTTTTGGATCAAATAATTACCTCACTAAATTCCTTGAAACAAAACATTTGGTTGAAACTGTCTTCACAATATCATCAACTATTTGTGGATCAAGCATTTTCTTCGGAGGTCTGTTCAAAAACGCTGGGGACCGCTTGCCTGTTAGCGAGTGCGTCGCCAATACCCTAAAAGAAAATAAATACTTAAGAATTTTGTACAATACGTAGTATATTAATTTTTTTTTAGTTTTTTTTTAATTACCTTCGCGGGAAGATAGTCTTCAGTAATCGCCTTGTTGCAGAAGTATGCGAGTTCCAGTCAATGTCTTTCAGCACTCTTTTAGGCACTTTAGCGTTGCCGTTCCCAATCGGTACCTGAAAAGACATGGTGATTAGTTTAGTTTGTTCTTTTCGTGATTAAATAGCGATGTAAGCGTGAGAGTGCGACCAATTGCAAGATTCCTTTGAATTATTGCGACTAGAAGTAGAAATTTTAATACAGAGAACATGCACTGCGCTCCTTTGTTGGATTATGATTAACCAACAATAGCAAGTTAAAGTAACGAATCTTGAAGGTCACTCTGCACTATAATCGTTATAATCGAATCTGCAGATCGGACGGTCCAAAAATACTTGATACTGAAATATAAAAATGATAGAAATAATGATTACCATATCAGCATTATTCTCAATCTCGATGTTATTAGTAGTTTGTACTGACTTCCTACGAACGCGTAGTTTTTTTTTATTTGACTTCTCTACAGTGTTTACAATGGAACTGTTTACTTGTTGCTCCCCACCGTTATCATTTACTACTTTTTCAGCACAAAGTTCTTCGTTATCTATCCATACTGGAATATTCTTTACTTTACTTAAAACTCTCTCGATATTTTCTAATTCTGTCACCGAAGTCAAGTCGGTAATTTTAATATTACCTTTGGATAACATAGACTGAAAATTTATGAACAGATGTTTGACGCCTGCTCCAATTTGCTCTAAATGTTCCGGATCAGGTGCTACAGCAAAAGATTCCTCTGTCTGTGTTGCTTGATCGCAACACGATCTTTTGTTCAGCAGTCTAGAATTATTTTCGTTCAACGAGCCACAGGCTTGTTTGCCCATCGTTTCGTTTATATTGTTCAGAGGTAGTGGTGGAGGTGTTGTACATTTTGGTGTAGATTCGTTGGTATTGCAAGTTTTGCTCTTTAGATTAACATTCTCCTGAAACTATAATTACATAATTAATTTTTTAGCAATGAAATAGAAGATAGAAACAGAATAGCGTTTTCTAAAACTCGCTATTGTCATTTTGTGCAACCACAACATCAGGCAAAGGGCTATGACTGCCCGTTTGTTGTTGTGCGTTAGACTGAAAATAAATAAAATTGTAATAAAAGCCATAGCAGGAGTTTCGATGATAGGTCATTATTTTATTCACGTTTAGGCTTATTTTCTTCCATAAAAAATGGTACTAAACATCATACATTCAAACATAAAACCCCAGTAGACAGAGAAATGAGGTACTATAAAGCATAAATTTAGTTAGGCATCTTATTTGGAATCGATGAAATTTATTTTCGTTCACGTTTTGTTTTAACAACTTACCGCTTCATTCCGTGCCCCGGAGCACCGAAAATATAAGAGCATGCGTGCATCTGCATCTGCAAAGAAAAAATGGAGTTTTACACTTGCAATAGTTTTTTTGCTGATAGGAATCTGATTGAAAAATTATTACAAACTTACAGTTTTCCGCATCTTGGGTCTGACCACCCAGCTCGAGCAGCGCTTGCGCCGCCTCTAGTTCCTGTTCTGACATGTGACTGTAAATAATATGAAATAGGTACAATTACTAACACAAAGTCATAATTATTTATTTGCGGTAAATGTGGTACAAAACATGGTAAAAAAAGTAGTTGAAAAAACTAAAAACAAGACTGAAAAAACTGAAAAGCATAAAACAAGCACATTTTAAATTAAACAAAAGTTGGAAGCAGGCGGTGCCCATTTGAATATAAAATTATGAAAACGGAATGGGCCCCGCCTGCTTCCAACTTTTGTTTAATTTAAAATGTGCTTGTTTTATGCTTTTCAGTTTTTTCAGTCGGATTTCCCAATTTTTTGTTTAATAACGTGAAAGGCTTAGCAGACGATTGCACTTTTTTTATTATACGAGGCGTCCCACGGCTATGCCACACGGAAGGAAAGTACTTTAAATTTTGTTTACAGGAAACAAAATTATATATAAAATGTTAAATTTCATGGTCTGCCTTTCTTAGTTTTCTTGGTCTTTTATTTTAGAGGGTATGTTATTAGGAAAAAAATAATCCTTGTGATTAAGCTCTAAGACTGTTCTCATAAAATACATGTTTTTTTCACAATTGGCAAGTCGGATTCCCGATTTTGGCAGGCGATAATTTAAAAATATTTGAAAGCAGTTATAATTATTTTTACAATCAAAACGAAGTCTTCTTTCAGTAAAACTTCCTATTTACAATATTTAACGTACGTACGTATGTGGCATAGCCGTGGGACGCCCTGTATACGATTTTCTACCTTTTTAAACGATTTGTCACTTTGAATTACTTTTAAACTTATAAGTTGTTTATATTTTTGTTATCACCCTTTTAAAACCCTTAATTTTTATACCCCACTCGATGTTATTAGAAGAAATATCGAAACACTTAAGTAAATTTTAAATTAGCGAGAGTGGGTGTTTTAACAACATTAAATCGTAATATATCCTAAACTTTTATTTAAAATGAAAAATGATGAAATAAACCTAATAATCATTTGTAAATACTTATTCAACGATACCCCACTTGACGTAGTTCGTCGGGTTTTTCTTTTTTCATTTAGACAATATGGAGTCTGGTTGTCGCTATGGTGAATTTTTAATTATTGTCATGTCTTTAGTGACACTCGCAAGGTTAAGACGAATCGATTGCCGTAAGAATCATCAAAATAGGCTTACGCGTTTGGTCTCTACAACGCACACAGGCAAAAAATCAATAAAAGTTGGCATAAACTAAAAATTCAAAAGTGTCATTGAACGTGTTCTGATTGGTGTATCGTACCTCACAATAGAAGGGTCTAGCTACCGGCGCCCGCACCGGCCTGCTACGAGTCTCCAAACCGACACCATCTTAGTTCAAAGTTTGAATTGTTGAACAATGAACGTGTTTTAACTTAATTTAGGTGATATTTCAACTGACTATTTTTGTACAGTTTAAGTAATTTAATTGGAGTTTCGACAATGGATGCTCTTTCTGGAGACAAGCATCATTATTTTTTGTGTAAACCAATCATATAGTTTAGGAATTACTACAGTTATGTGTCGATTAGAATTACCAATTATTTTTACAATTATTTTTTTTGGAAAATAAAAACTTCTTCTAGAGTAAAAACTAAATTTCTTGTCGTATCATTCCTTAAAATAGCATTCGAAGCATGCTTTATTTACTGCTTAATCAATACAATAAAGTTTTAAAGGCGACCGATCCAGACGCTTGAACAAAATCTTCATTTATGTACATATACTCATATACATGTATAGGTATCATTCATACTTAATTTTGGAGTTTTGGAGTAATTTAACTAACTTGTGTTCTAATTATTCTTTTATTTTAAATAGTATATCTATTTAATAAGTCAAAATACAGTTTATACATGTCATGTATAAACTGTATTTTATAAACTGTATAAACTGTATTTTTTTTCTGCTTTTACTTGATTTGTGTTTTGATCAATAATTTATTGATCAAAACACAAATCAAGTAAAAGCAGAAATTTAACAATATGGGATTTTCTCACTTCACGCTTGGATTCGGTGAGCAGAATGCGAATTGCATTTGGCTTATAAATTAAAACTTGCTAAGTGGCAAGCCAGAAGGTCAACAGAAAAAGAAATCGTCGCTGCTGAAAAGCAGAGAATCCAGAGAGAATTTTTGGAAAAACTTGGGCTTCATGTGGACAAGCCAAGAGAAGGTAGAGGGACATGAACCGATGGCAATACAGCTCGGATAATTTTCCAGCATGCAGAAGAAGTGTCCCAAATTACTGGGGTTCAGTTTAATATTATTAACAGACTACACACAATTTTAAAACTTTTATCAAGTGAATATAAAATACGGATACAACAATTTATTCTTTTTTGCCTTCAAACAGCGTCTTCATTTGTATTTAACTACCCATGGCCATGGATATACCTGCCAGCCTACACAAAATATTGATACATGGGCATCAGATTATTGATAATATGGGTATAGCTATAGGACTGTTAAGTGAAGATGTGCAAGAAAGTCGCAACAAAGATGTTAGACACTACCGAGAACATTTTTCGCGAAAATTTTCGAGAAAAATGGCTATGGAAGATACATACCTCAGGCTAATGGCATCTTCAGATCCGTATATTACCGGTCTTAGGAAACTAGTGCCAAAAAAATGTCTTCATTATCTACATTAGAATTAAGTTTAATAGATGAAGATTTTTGTTATTTGGAATAATTTTTTTTTAACAAATTGTCCTGAATTTTATTAAATAATGTTATTTCCCGACTCATCTGATATAATTTAGGTGTAACAATGATACAGGCAAATAATTATATCAAGTTAAACGAATTTGAGGTTTATGCCAATATTTATTGATTTTTCGCCTGTGTGCAACGCCACATAGGAACAAACATACATACATAGACTGATAAACACAATAAAATATAGTGCAATGATACATTTCGTCATAAAATAGCATGCAAATATTAATTAAAATTAGTTAACTCAATTCAAAACATTTTTTCTGTTAAATATTACAAATGACTAGTTAATTTAGTTAAGTATTTTTAACACACAAATTGTTAGCACAATAAAAATTGTTTAAATACGCAAACTCAATATCATGTAATGTTGGCAATTCTATTCGGTAGTGATAAGATTGACAATTAGTTTTTTTTTAGTTATTCCGCTATAGAATAAAATCTTGTAAAATTGGCATAATTATGCAGAATTTTTTTTAGAAGACCAGTAATAAAGTTTGGTAGAGAGTTAAAGATACGTGGAGGCATATACTATATGTAAAAAAATATAAAACACGCGCGTATTGTTTTTGTATATGTGTCAAAGGTCGATATGTAGCCTCTTCGCGGAATGACTGGTTCATCCTAGGTTTGACCAACGCTTTTCGGCATACCACGAAATAGATTCGAATTTTGGCCTTTAGCTGATGTATTTTCAATCAAACCTAGAGAAGTACCTAAATTTTTAGTCAAACGTCGAAAGTAAAATAATCTTTTTCGGGCTTTGCATAGTCTATCCTAGAAGCGACTGAGGCAAATTCGGTCAAACGTTAATTTGTACTGCACAGACTGCACTTGTTACATGTTCAAATACTTGTAACATGCATTCGTTGTGCACAGATACAAAATATAATAATAAACAAAAAAAAAAGCTATTGAAGGGCTACAAGCTCAGGCCTATGTTATGAAACAATTATCTGAACAAAAATATCCGCCAATCGCGATTGGTAAACCTGTATCCATACCTATTCCCAGCATCGATAGACCCAAAGGAGATGCCCAAAATGTTTTGGGCATAATACAAGAAAAAACAGTTGATGACTTATACAGAGTAGGAACGAAACACTGAATAATAAACACACTTTTTGCTACGAATCGGATTCTTAGAAGAAATTTCTTAATTTCGAAGATGTACCCGACGTTCCGCTGTCTCTAAGGGAGATCAGTACAAAAGATTCTAAGTTTGGGGGCTAAGGCTATATAAAATGCCGCAAAAATGCTCTTCAAAATTGTGTAAATGTAAAAATCATACGTATTGTGCAACTCAACATGCCATAACAGCTTGTCAAAATAAATAGTTTTTTTTTTAAGTTAATTATTGTATAATAATACAAAATAACAATTTTTTTTTTACTTATCTAATTATTTGTCATTCCATTCTTATAATATTGACACAATAAAAATAAAAATTAAAAATGCTTATGCTTTTATTATACCTCATCTAACAGACTAACACATTCCTATACCTAATTTAGGTCGGACTAGTCAAAACCGGATTTTATCAAATTAAGTTTCGGTGTTTGAGTGTCCAAATTAGTCTCTCCTAGAATTAGACGAAAATTTGTTAGTCAAAGGCCGAAACACGATATTGGTTTGGACTTTGAATAAGACTTTGTCAGACCTGAGGTTAGACTAGCCAAACCTAGGAGCGCCGGAGTTTCGTTGTTTAACTACAATGAAACTCCGTACCGTTCTACTAACATATACACAGTTACATCTGAATAATTCAATTCTAGGTACAGGCATTGTTAATTGATACTGTGTAACTGTACGTTTATTAATATTGTTTTTAAGTTCAAAAAGTGAAGGTTACTTTTGAAAAATTTTACGATTTTTCATATATGTATATAAATACAAGGAACTGTGAGAAGGTTGTTTAATTTATACACTGGTCTGCAAAAATCAGTCCAGTCCATATTGAAAATTGAGCGTAAGCATTTTTTTGTGCTAACAAAACCCTAGTAATTTCAGAAGTGTTTCCCCAGACAATGATACCATTCCTGATGATGGAGCAAACATAGGAGGATCTACCACCAACGCAGTTTGTCTGGAGGTTCCATATTTTACTTTTTTCAAGGCAAAAACTAATCTATCTATTTTAGTACATATTCCATCAATACGATCCTTCCAATATCAAGAAAATGTTGATGAATTTGTTCAACTGTTTGATCTTTGTTCGAAATTTTAAGGTGTTTATTTATTCTTATGAGTTTTGAAATTTAATATTTTTCTAGGTTAAATTTTAAAACGTTCATATCTAACCACGCAATTATTTTATCCAAAATATTGTTTATATTAGACTTCTGTGATTCACTATTTTTATTATCAACAATTACTATCGTGTCATCAGCAAACAGAACACAATCTTTGTTTATTGCTTGAGGAAGGTCATTTAATGTATACAAGGAATAATGGTGGCCCTAAAATGCTTCCCTGTGGAAGACCAAAGTGATTTTGTAGAGGTTGGGAATCAAAGTTTGTGATACTGTTATCGCTGTCGTCGACTTTAATTCTCGTTATCTGTTTTCTTTTTGACAGGCACGATTTGAACCACTGTAAGCCTGGGCCTTCAATACCAATTCTAATAAGTTCATCAATTAGAATTGAAAGACCTTGATCTGTCTTTGTCAAAGACCTTTGAAAGAATCGGAATTAGAGCAATAGGGTGGTAATTATTTTTTTCTGATTTAGAGTATTTTTTATGCAATGGTTTTATTACAGACATATTGAGGAAAGAAGCCTTGTTCTAAAGTTAAATTGATTATATATTATATGAAAGAGATTCAGCGATATAAGGAGATATTTGTTTTAGAAGGTCCTTAGAAACATCATCATAACCGGATGATTTAGTGTTTTTTAACGTCTTTAATATGCTGAAGATTTCAGCGAGATCAGAAGGATTCCAAAATATGCTAATATCGTTACTTTTAATATTTAGGTTACTAGTTTCAGGAGGATGTTGTGATGTAGCGCTGCTTTCAACAATATCAATAAAGACATTTTATTATTTGCTATATCCGAGCCGGATGTTGCTGTCATTGTCAATTATACTACTAATGTATTCTCGAGACCTTACGTTACCTGTACAACGTTTAACGGTATCTCATGCAGCTTTATCCTTATTTTTTGAATACGCAATATGCTTTAGATCACTTAAAGATTGTAGATTATGAATACATTATCTTAACATATTGGACTACATCTTAAATTTTGTTTTATTAACACACTGTTTTATTATAACACTGCACAAATCTGCAACTGTTCAAGTAATTCCCTAACACAGTTAAAAGGAGTAAGACTAGTACGCTGAGAACATAAAATGTAAATAAAACTAAACAAATATACTCACGACATAATTGGTTCGGACTGAACACCAGTTCCGGTTCCGATGGACGAAGGGGCCGAAAAAATCGAGTGGCGACCGCGAACCGGAAGACGCTGCGTTGGTGGACCGATGACCTGGTGAAGGTTTCAGGGATCCGCTGGATGCGAGTCGCACGGTCAATGTGGCGATACTTGGGGGCGACCTATGTCCAGCAGTGGACGTCTTTCGGCTGAAATGTTGAACACCAGTTCGTTCACTCAGCACTTAAGCCTAAACAACACTGAGATATCACTGGGACCACGAACCACACACAACTAGGAACCAAAGAGTACTGACCAAAATTTGGCAATTACCCTCTTTTATATCTTCCTGTTTCAATGGGTCATAAAATAAAAGACCACCCTAGTTAGCCAGGTACCCAGTAAAATTAAATCTCTTAAAATTTCTCTCTAACTAATCTGCAATATTACTTATTGTCTAAAACTATGTTCAAGGTTTAGTACCTGTGAAGCTTAGCTTTTGTTGAACAGATGGTCAGTTGTAAAATCGAAATAACAATGACAGTAATTTAAAAAATAGTCGAGCCTTTCTTTTTACTGCCTACCTCCAGTTGAGACAATAGGATTATCAGTGCCCAAAGCATTCAAATACCATAACTTATAGGAACCATGAGCTAAGTACCGACATGAATAAACACCGACATAAAATACCATGCCTTGATATCTGGAGGTATTTACAGTTGACTGGTGGTAGGTATTTGATTGAAAATAATCTTCAATTATTCTTATCAGAGAAAGAAAATTTGATTCTGATAAACATCACCGTAACAATGATCAAACTTATAAAAAGTTTTCGATTAGGCTTGTAAATATTTAAATTCAGAGTCTCAGTAAATAGGAAATATACTTTTTCAGTTTCATTAATCTGTATGTACACATTTAGACCTTGGTCAGGATGTAACTACGAAAAACCAGAAAGAAAGATACCAGATTATGTATATACAAATAAGTATTTACATATTGTGGCTGTTTTTGAAAATAATGAATATTTTAGCTAAAAGTGGCATAATTATCGTGCAGTTTTTGGGTTTTATTTCTTTTAATTTAAACTGTATGGAACTGGAAAAATACAATATAATAGAAAAAGAACTCAAATTGACCTTTGTGGGTGTAGATTTTAATTAATCGAAGGCTCAATCTGACTCGATCTCGATTCTTCTTGATCTCGACTACTGATAATTTGAAAAAGAAGGTACTCGATCTTTAAGAAAATCATTAAAGTTGTGAAAATGTTGAAAATTAAAAATGAGATACATTCTGATACAAGTTGGCAAACTTTGTCATTGCTGCCGAGGCGAATTTAACACCCGATTCGAAGCTTGACTAAGCCCCGGAGAAATAATTTGATATTCTTGGATCCCACGACGAAATTAATCTGAAAAGAATAGCGGAGAAGTGGAATAACATGTTTTCTACTTCCCTCCTTACCATACCAAGCAGAAGATACAAAACAAATAGTCTAGTTGCCGAGAATAACGTTAGTCTTAGTTAGATAGTTATATCAGTGGAACTAAACACAAGTAGAAATAAAGTGAAAAAAATACCACGAGTGTGAAATACACTACACATTCCTGAAGTTAAAAGTAGTGCGTAGTAATAATACACTTCCTCGTAGTCACTTTACGAGGAAGTGTATTAAAAACATTATTTTGTAGAACCGATAACAATGTTGCCTTTTAACATTTATGATGCCTTTTTGCGTGCAATTTTAAGTTGCAAATAAACCGGTGTCTATTTATTACCAAAATGCTCCGACATTTTTACTACTTTATCTATTTATTCTTTCTCGGAACAGTAATCCGTATCCGTTTTGTTGTTCATTCCAATAGTATAAGTTGGCTCAGGGGCAGCTCACTATAAAGCAATTTATTTACCTTTTGTATTCACCAGCTTTTGTTTCTGCCTTCTATATTGTTTACAAAAATTTTTAGGATAACAAAGGGTACCCCCTTTGTTATTCTAAAAATTTTTGTGCGAAAATCATAATCACCTTCAGTGACCATAATGTTCAAAAATTCGAAATTTTGTTTTACATTATCTTTACTTCAAAAATATTTTGTTACAATATCGAGTACTATAATCATTTTGAATCTCCTAATTTTGCATGGATTAAAGTCATGTGTCCTAATTTATTAATGTGTATTATGAAACCTGGTTAAAATCGGATAGCGTCAATAAGATCTCAATTCGAAACAATAAAATTTACCGTTAAGATAGGGAGGACGGTTATGGTGGGGTACATAGGTCGATTCATTCATGTATCTGTGAAGTTCAAACTCATTCAAAGCCCAAAACAGGGTATTGAACACGGGATGGATGAAATGGCGGCAGGTCACGGGAACAATCTGCGACTCCCGCATTCCCCTTAAACTTAAGGGGAGGATTTGGTATGGTTAGACATGCCGTCTTGTATGGATCAGAATGTTGGCCCACAAAAGGGAAGAATGAAAGGCAGGCAGAGAGGTCATGTGGCGGAGATGACAATGCTAAGGGGGGTGTGTGGTGTTACGCGAATGGATAAAATAAGAAATTAATATATATGAGGAAGTCTGAAAGTGGCTCCGGTGACTGAAAAGTTGTGTGGTAATCGGTTGTCGTGGTATGGGCATGTGATGCGGATTAATGAGGAAAATGTCGTAAGGAAAGTTTTGAGTATGAATGTGGATGGGTATATGAGTAAAGGAAGACCAAAGAAACGATGGATGGACTATGTAAAAAATGATATGGCAAGAAAGGAGGTGTCTGATGAGATGACGAGTAATAGAGAAGTATGGAATAAGATATGCTGCGCCGACCCCAAATGAATTGGAATAAGGGCAAGAGAATGATGATGGTGAAATCGAATGAAAATGATTTAATTGTATCACTCGAATTATGGTATCATGAGCTTTCCTTAGCTCTGAGGCCTATATGCCCTTGCAGGTCTTAGACTTGAGGTTATTCATGTACCTCTGCCACCAGGCCAAAAGACGTTGTAATGTATTAAAAAATGAAAATTTATTAAATATATATCTTCTAAGTTATTTTTAAATGATGTATTTTGATCTTCACATGCAGTTAACATAACATAACATGTATTTATTTAATTTGACAACATTGGTCCACTGGTTAGTACAAAAACAAACTTATTCACTACGTGTTAGTATTTATTAATTACTAGCTACCCGCCCCGGCTTCGCACGGGTGCAATATACCTTCCTGTTGAATCACTCTATCTATTAAAAAAACCGCATCAAAATCCGTTCATCATCATCATAAAATCCGTTGCGTAGTTTTAAAGATCTAAGCATACATAGGGATAGACAGACAGCTTGAAGCGACTTTGTTTTATACTATGTAGTGATAGTGAAGTACACATAAATTAATTTTCATCCCTGCCGCACTAGCAACTGGACAGGGTGTCTCAACATTGGTCTCAAAATGTATCCTGGCAATGATCGCAAACTGGCTGGATTGCCCTTATGTCCGACATCGCTGTGGCAAGCATGTTGCTGTTCTGTTGTTAGAAAAATGAAATTATTGTTTATTTTATTCTTTATGACCCATAATGTATTATTAATGGATAAGTTTAATTTAATTGTATGTCTTGTATGTTTGTGTTTTTATTGAAATTCTGTGCCAAATAATGAGTCCTATGTTACTTGATTACGAATAAATAATCACTACATAGTATAAAACAAAGTCGCTTTCTCTGTCCCTATGTCCCTTTGTATGCTTAAATCTTTGAAACTACGTAACGGATTTTGATGCGGTTTTTTTTAATAGATAGAGTGATTCAAGAGGAAGGTTTATATGTATATATTGCACCTGTGCGAAGCCGGGGCGGGTCGCTAGTAAGTAATAATAATTGGTGTATCGTGCTGTTCAGCTAGGGCTTTCAAAATAGTGTTGCGGCTAGCCCTCATTCTGCTTCTTAAGTATGCAGTGTTTTTCCTTATGACGGCATAAAAGTCGTCAGTTTGTGCTGCAGCAAACATGCTCGACGCACTGCAGGACCTTAGGCAACCTCAACAGTGGTGAATTTGGTGGCACAACGGCGATCACTGACTAACACGGTTAGCCACAAACATGTTTAATTTATAAGGTGGCGTTTGCAGTCACGCTAAAACTTGTTTGAATCACCTAACGTAATTATAGAAACCTTAAAATCGTTTAAGTTTTGTACGCCAAAACTAACTAGCTTGATAATAGAATCTAAGCTTCGAGCTCAAGCCAGGGTATTGATATAATTGGATTTAGCGCATTTTAGCATTCCACAATCTGATAATATAATTTTTGAAATGATCAAGATAGCATAATCCAGCTTATGAAGGGAAGGGGGAGGGGGGTGTCTCATAATCCACCACATAGCTCAGAATATACCACACGGTTTCAGAGCCAAATATTAAAAAAAGAAAATTCAAGGAATAGTTTTTACTTACAAGAAAATAGTTTTATTCAACATAATTATGTAACAATGAAAAGATACAAGCGCATACAATTTATGCGCGCGCATATGCAACAATAAAACACTGGAGTGTAGGGTCGTCGGCGCAAGCGCAGGACGGTGAGCGCATGTCCCGGACAAAAGGAGAGATCGCACAGCAAACGGATTGTTGCGATCATGTAGTATATGGAAGAATTTCACATAAAATTCTGAGTGAACGAATTTTAAGCGAAACACAAGTACACAAGTATATAGTTTCATCATCATCATTCTCTTTTTATGGTCTTCACCTACTCATTCATTAACTTTTCTTACGAGACTAACGACGGCATTTTCCTCATTCCTCTGCATCACACACCCATATCATGACAAGCGATATGCACACAACTGTTCTGCCACCGCGACCGGTACAAATAGTACACAGCTGCCATACAACGAATCTTTCAAGACCTTTATCAAGATTTCTTATAAAACTAAGTTAAGTGTGAAAATGCTTGACAGACTCACACACTTTTCCTTTAATTTTTCCACACCATTTTCAACAAAACATAGTCTTTTTTCTAGTTTTCTATCCTTCTGTTTTACTATTTCTAATTTCACTCATCATAACATCTTAGTAAAATCCACCATAAAATAAAAAAAGACTTACTTGGCGTTATTTACGGAAATCCATGACATTAATTGTTTTGTGCGCAGAGTTAAAACTACATATTTTGCATAACGTCGGGGATAGTGCAAATCCGCGAATCTACCATACGTAAAGTGCGCGTATCTGCACTACGAGTAGGTTTACAGGGGAAGGTTATAAGTTTTTATTTTTTTTTATTTCAACGATTTTTGACTTCATTTTTACATGAATAGTAACAATACTTGTATTCTATGTATTGTTAACAGTAGAAATATATTAAAGTCATTAATTTAGTCGCTACGACAATGCGTAATTAAAATTGGCTACATTTTTCAGATACGCGGAATTATCCAATGCTAGTTCAGCGGATTTGCACTATCCCCGACGATAATACTTAAATAAAAAATTCTCATCTGCTATTTTCGCATATACTGCAAATCTCTATGCATGGCCATTGAAATAATCTATAAAATTGTCATGCACATACCGAGCACAGATAAATAATACGGATCAGATAACTTGTGTCCCACTATAATAACATATTATTGTGGTAATACTCAGTTTTGTCTGCCGTAATGTTCGGTAATGCCGGTGAGGGCATGGCGGTGACCGTATTTCGTACTTATAGTATACTTATTGAGAAAAGTTTCGTATCGGTTTCAATACGTGGTTTTAATCTTAGATTATTGTGGAGGGCCTACAGCTATCTAGATAACAATAGTTATAGGCTGAATGTGTCTAGGTAGAACTTTGTCTAATGATGCGTGACGTACAGAATTTGTTGTTAAATAACATCGATATTGGTACACTTGTGTTGTGAGGAAAGTTTTGAGTATGAAAGTAGATGGGTATAAGAGTAGCGGAAGACCAAAGAAACGATGGATGGACTGTGTAAAGGATGATATGGTTTAGAAAGGAGCTGTCTGATGAGATGACGAGTATTAGAGAAGTATGGAAGAACAAGACATGCTGCGCCGACCCCAAATGAATTGGGATAAGGGAGAGATAATGATGATTGGTACAACTTGTGATCAATCGCCTCATCATCATCAGCCTATAGCAGTCCACTGCTGGACATAGGCCTCCTCAATCGCACGCCATTCAACTCGACTTTCAGCAATTCTCATCCAGTTGCTACCAGCCACCCCGCGAAGTTCGTCACTCCACCGAGCCTGAGGGCGTCCCACCTTACGTTTGCCGATTCGCGGTCTCCACTCAAGAACACGTCTACCCCAACGGTCATCGGTTCTACGGCAAATATGACCGGCCCATTGCCACTTCAGCTTACTTATTCTGTGAGCTATGTCGACAACTCTGGTTCTCTGTCGGATCACATCGTTTCGAATGCGATCCCTCAGAGAGACTTAGCTCGTTCCATAGCTCGCTGAGCGACCTTAAATTTATGGACCAGCCGTACTGTGAGTGTCCACGTTACAATAGAATCATTCGCCTATTGCTTTAAAATTGCACTAATAAGTTGGACATACTCTTAAGAATCCATGTAAAACCTATCAGTGGAAAGTTTTTCGAGATTTCAGTTCATGTGAGCGATCTACCGGCTTGACATAGGCCTCCATACAATGCGTAAAATAAAGGGTGTAAATAGACCCTTAACATAAACGAAAGGCACTTGTTGTTTTGTTCTAGACCATACCTGGGAACCTTCCAGTTACGGAGATATTGGGGGTCAAAGTTCCAACTTTTACAAGTTTTTTTTTAAATACATGTTTTTAATGTAAGATTTAGAAAATTTAGAAGAGGGGGCGAGCCTATTGCCATCAACCGGCACAAATCTATACTCCGATTCTTGATTAAAAAAACCCAATGACACTTAGCCCGACCTGGGAATCGAACCCAGGACCTCATGCTCAGCAGTCGCGCTTGCGACCGCTCGACCAACGAGGCAGTCAAATGATTAATTTCTGAAAATTGCGAGTAACATTGTTTTAGGTAGTCTTAAAATATGGCACTGTAACAATAAACCAGCAATAACGAATTTGGAGGCTCTTACGTCTCTCTCTCTCTCTTACCAACGAAGCAGTCATGTATGTAAAAGATCATAAGCATAGCATAGCATAGCATAATCAGCCTATAATGTTCCCACTGCTGGGACACAGGCCTCCTCTCTATGAGAGGGAATGGGCTATAATCCACCACGCGGGCCCAGTGCGGGTTGGTAGATGTCACATGTCTTCGAATTTTTGGTTCTAGGACATGCCGGTTTCCTCACGATGATTTCCTTCACTGTTTTTGAGAGCAGTGGTGATGAAATAAATTACACAAAGTAATTCGCCTGCCTGGGTTCGAACCCACGACTTACAGCTCGTAAGTCGGGACCGCCATCACTGGGCCACCGCTAGTGTAAAAGATCAAACTATTATAATAGACCTACATAGTATAGAATACTATACTTTCATTCGGTTTATAACCAAATAGTGCGTGATTGCCAATAAATACACGATAAAATACCCTACTCATGAGCAGAACATGTATAATCTGATAGGCCGCATACATTTTCTGTACCGTTTGATTGGAGGGCGTCGACGATCAAGTTTAGCATAATCGTATCACTTTCAAATCGACCAATAAACAGTGTGTGTTTACTGTTAGATTTACATATACATAGATTACATATGATGTAGACACATATAGCTATACTGACTGATAACGAATGGGTCATATTCCTTCGGCCGTACATAAATGTGGTTGAGCACTTCTGTTATTTCTATTGCAACTTGAACAGTTTCAAATGCAAGCGTCATCATTGTATCAGTCTAAAGACTTCCACTACTGGACGTAGGCTTCGTCACATCGCCTAGCCCTATTCTTTTCGCATACTTTGGATTTCCTGGATCTCACCAGGCCATCGATTACATTGATTTTCCAACGCCGTAGACTCAGTGTAAAGAGAAGACTTTCTCTTGAATCTTAGATTTAAAAATAGTACTGCTTCTTAAACTACACAGGGCTTAATTACACACGCGAGCGGTGACCCACTGACAGTAATGCAGAAACACTAAGAGAAGACATAGAGAAACCTCTAAAGTGTTTGAAACTAGCATAATATTGACTGTCAACATTAAGATGACCAATGGGCAGGTAAAATTGCACCTCATTTCACAATTAAACTAATTGCAAAATATGTCAGTCGAATGAAGTTTGGCTGTAGCTACACGTGTCCACATTACACCCGTTAACATTTAACACACGCAAACACTAACAAGAATTTCAAACAAACCCTTTAACATATCGCCTGATCAATTCGTTGCTATATAAGTCCAATTCTAAACCTATTGTTCCAAGTTAACGCGTTTAATTAGTCCTGCGAGTGCTAACAGCTTGTATCGGGCTGACATTTCGTATGTACGTATGTATTGTGTTGCAACTGGCATGGTGCAAATTGCTATCGGCCTTACTAATTAGAAGTTTAGAGTTAGATTGTTTTGATAAGCTCGATCTGGTCTAGGGTATGTTCACATGTGGTGTTTCGATTAGTGGATTAGAATAAAATAGTTTTTTTTTGTAGTGAAATTATTTATTGTCATCCAGGCTGAGACAACTGACAGCTGCCTGTATCCTGCTGTTCCCCACTAGATTTTTTTCTTGCAGTATGATATATGTTTCTAGTCGATTTTTAAATTAGTTTACGTTTTGGGTTGAGACTACATCTTCTGGGAACTTATTCCACGCTCCGACTGATCGGTTGATGTTTTGGCTACCTTTTACTCCTTCAATCTATGGTCGATGTGGTCGTTACTCCTCCGTGGTTGATACTCAATTATATAAAATAAATAATACTAGCCCCACGACTTCGTTCGCAAAATTAGCTAAGTTTCATACAAAGTTTCAGACCTCTTTTTTAAATCCCTTCTTAGTGCAGACTTAAGTAATTTAAGGAACGTTTGTGCATAATTTCATGCATCTAGACCCAGCGATAACAGCTGTGGGTTGATCGATCAGTCAGTGAATCTGTCAGACAGCCAGTTTCTTACGTTATGTATATAGATTTTAACTTTCATTACTTATGTACCTTCAGAAGCACCTATTTACTTCAAAATATAAGTGACAGGGGGACAGACTTGCTGTCTGAGTTACCAGAATAAACGTATTTTGCTCTTAACCAGTATTGCAACCGGCTATTGTAGTAGCAGAAGGAACAGAACAAACCGTCATCATCATTCTCCTGCCCTTATCCCATTAAAATTTATTTATGGACTTTAACTAGAAATATTGTTGTATTTTTAAGTGGCTCGGGAATCTTTAAACATTATACTTAAAATTGTAAAAACTGTAACATTATCTCTTATTACCCAGTTACTGAAGACTGACATTTTTTTATTTAATAAAGTGATAAACCAGAATTTCCATAAAGGACTCCATAACACATAAAAACCACAAAATAAACCTTTTCGAGAACTTTTAGTTCTAACATTTCTAAAGTTCGTCTTTTTGGCGGTTGGCGGTTATGGAGTGCTGCGGTGTTCGACCACAATGGCATTTGACACTTGTTACCTTGTTCTGGTCACGACTAAAAGTAGATCAACTTTGCACAGGTGGGGACTTGGGTCATTTATCAATGAGCAATGGGATCAACCTAGAACTCGAAACAGTTAGTACAAGGTATACAATGTTGTGATCATCAATTTGACTTATCTTGAAGCTTTATTTGATATGATTTTAGCAAAATGTTGCGTAAGTACTAAAACTTATACTGTCTGATAACTGTATAAAACATGATTTTTAAGTATTTAGTACCAACCCCTCCAACTTGAAAATCACTTTATAAGTTTGATAAAAATGATTGTGGAGTAGGGAGAGACAGGCCAAACTCAAAGAAAGACCGTTGCAGTCATGAACGCTTTTGAAACCTACGACTCTTGTATGATTGTACCCATATTTCAATATTTGCAACGAGAAAAATGTAACAACAATTACACGTTACTGTTACTTTTGAACTTTACTTTATCAAAATCATAAACAGCATCTTTGAAAGACCAAAAGAAAAAAAAAGCTGCAAACAGTTGCTAACCGCCATACGTGCATGATTTTATTACGACAAGAGAATTCAAATTTCGAATCAGACGTGATAGGCGGCCATCTTGAACGGGCACGTGTTTTACAAATTATTATGATGTGACCTTTGATTTGGACCATACGAGTGCTAGAGGTTAATACAATTTTTTATTTCGTACCAGTGGCTTGATTTGACTGTTAGGAAATGTTCATAATGGTGATCAATGGAAAAATGGAATTGTTGAAACATTTGAATTTTTAAATGTTTTGTTTGATTAAATATATACTTACGGGTGAGGAAGACTAAAAAAAGAGATGGATATGTTTTGGGTGAGGAAAAGATAAATTAGGAAAGAAAAGGTGTAAATGATAGAACGTCGCCTAACAGAGGAGAAATACATAAAACGTGTTTCTCTGACTATAGTGTAACATAGAAGAAGGACAGGAATATGATTACAAATTTTCTACTGATTTGGATTTACACTGGCGAAAGTATTAATCTAACCACTTTGAATAAAATAATGCCTTATACATGTAGGCATTATTTTATTCACAAATAATGACCCTTGGAGACAGTTTGCACGACTAAGACCTTTAAGTAATGTGGAACATGCTAAGTAGCAGGACACTTGGACTTGGACCACAAAATTAAATAAATAGGTAGTTCGCTTGCATTGTTATTTCGAAACTTTTGAATAGCTGATAATCGCTGTAGATTCCTTAAAAATCCTTGTTCTAACATTGTAGTAATGAAATAAGTGAGGTATGTATCTAAGTATATCGATGTTAGATCATTTACAAAAACTTAACGTTGAAATTCTAATCTTTGTTCGTGAACGGTTCATTTAAAATATTTTGGAATCTAAAACTACCTTAATATACTGAGTTCACATTGCTTCTTTTCCACTTATTTATTACTTATTTTCACATAATAATAATAAGCAATTCTTTTAATAATTGCAATCATTTTGTAAAATGTGACATGATAATTTATGAAATGTAGGTATTGTAATGTAATTTATTTGTTTTGCAGTGCCCTAATATCATGCATGTTTGATACCTTATAACATTATTCCAACCTCTGTACAACATGTCTGCAAGAAACTGATTTGATTTGACATTCATTTGAAGTCAGTTTGACAGTTAGTCTAAAATAAAACGTCACAATATGGCCACCCCATCCTAATACATTCTACATTTAAATCCAAAACAATATAACCTCATTCAAAAATAGAACGCTAACATTCGAAATTATTTAATTCGCAGTTGCATCACTGCGCTGCAGCGCATTCGACCGCTGCCTTAGATTATGGCTTGAGATACGCTAAGCGCTTTGGCATTTGTTCCGCACAACGGGTCCGCGCGCTGTTGTGCTTAATGGAAATCTGTTTAGCTATTACTGTTGTGTGTTATAATTGTTTATGTTGTGATTGAGAAAGTGAGAATGACGTCACGTGAGATAAAGTTTTGTTGAGTGTGTGTGTGGGTTTGGGAAGGTTGGCTTTGGGATGGTTGTTGAAGCGGATAAGACGATAGCTGCTGAACTAGAGATCTCTCAAGACTAAGTTAAAGTAGATTTTGGAAAGAATATCACAAAGAATCACTTTTAATTTCATTATGAGAGTTATGGAGTAGAGAACGCTGAGAGCGTTGTACTTTCCACCAGAATTCTCTTCATCTTTGTTACCATTAAAAAACAACAACCGAGTAAAGTCTTTGAAAAAAAATTAATAAGCTAACCGAGCTACTTTTTCCACTTTTGATAACATCACAATATCAGTAATTACAATAGACCCATATTTCGCCGGTTTTGTTAAAGCTCCATGTAACTCGGCTAAGCTCGCCAGGTAGCGACCCTATTGTCATCAACTGGGCACCAATCCAGACTCTGTGGCAATTCCTGATTGAAAAACCCAATAATATACTGCTCGACTGAGAACTTTATGCTCGGCAGTCTTCTAGAAACAGGACCAAAAAAACACCACACACTACCAACCAAAACAAAATCAATTAAAGCAATCGTGTTCGCATTGAAACAAATGAGCGCACACACGATCGATACGTCACGTCACAATGATATGTGATTTTGTGTTACAATACTAATAAGTGCATTGCGACTGGCACGCTCAACAGCGGGACACCGTGTTCACGTTATTGCAGCGTGTTGCTATTAATCGAATGGGGGTATTAACTGCTCTAGGTTAGGAGGAGTTTATACTGCTTTGTTTCTCATTCGTGGTACATGAAAATTTGGTTCTGGCTGTTTTTGTAGACCTTCAACAGTCAATATGGATACCAAAAAAGTGTAAGGGACAGTCTTATTAAGGGGTATTACCCAGAAACTAGTTGTGGGGGTCAGGTAGATAATCGCTGCATGCGAAATGCTGGTATTGTGTTGCATCCTGTTTGACTGGAAGGCAACCCCAACTTAGTAAAAAAAAGGCAAGGCATGATGAGCATTGTACCATTGAAAAGCCAGAAAAAGGATCGACTGAAATGTCGGTCGTATTTCACACAGCTTTTGTCTTTAAATATTATCGAAAAAAATCCCTGCGAACTTTAAAACCAGTGTAAAACCTCCTTAGCCTTCCTTTCGCTGCGTACGCGCTTCCAAACCAATATGGCGCCTGGAACGTGTTAATTTGTACCTCTGTCTACTCCAAGCTATACTGGACTTGTCAGAAAAATTAAATTATTCACTGCCTTGTTGTTAATAAAATTGTACCTGTAATAACAATTGAGTGTTATGTACAGAAAGTATGCTTTGTGGTTTATGGTACATGGGCCAATTTGCTACTATCTTTTCCTTTGATTAATTTATGTAGGTACCAGTAGCGAAGGGTCAATTTTTGTAAGAGGTAAGCCGGAGTACATATCTTTAATGTGATTTTATTATTTGTCTATAAAACACTGACTGTGCCAGTGTTCAAAGGGAAGCCGGTAGGAATCGAGTTGTGTGGAACCTTCGCCACTGGCAGGTACAGAAAAATCTAAGTTATCTATATAGGTAGTAGGTTCAATCGATAGACTTGTGTAATTACTTTCATCGTCACTGCTTTTAAATTGGTGAAATTTTTATAGAATTTTCAAGTCATCTAACAAGCTGGAATTCTGAACCCCCACTTTTATTCACAAGAGAGGAAGCTTGTGTTCCAGCAGTGGAAACTTTTGAGGCTGATCATCATCATCATGTTGATGATGACGATATGTTGATATCAGACCGGTATCATGCACTGCAGAGTATACGCCTTTCCTATCTTCTGTCACACTTCCCAGTTCTGCGCGTCCCTTAACCAGGTGTTTCCTGCTTTGACGATATCGTCTGATTGAGGCTGATGATCATGTCTAACGCTGTGGATGTTACTAACATTTTACGCTATTCCCTAACCTCAACAAACATCTGCCAAAACAAAATTTTACTATTTTCTAGAGCACTACCCAGGGCCCTGTTTCAGGCTCATTAAGATTATTACGCCTTATTTTTCTGACTATAGTACAAAACCCTCACCTATCTGGTTTGCCTGTATTGAATGAGGAAGCTGGGGGGTGCTGAGGTGTGACGTCACTCCAGCTAACACACACTAAACTAGACTAGACTAGACTCATATTAACGAAGTTTTTGTAGCAGCTAATTTAAGACTGGAAACTTTGATTGCAGCTATTTTGCCTTAAATATTGGCATAGGAAGAATTATTCTAAAACATATGAGGAAGCTATAGTTATGCACAACCTTTTGTGATTCTATTTAGAACGTACGCGTAGAACGTTTATGCTCTACATAAAAAGTGTTACAAGACCCTTAACGAAGCCGAAAGGCAATTGTTCTCCTTGTCATTGCGATATTTTTTTTGTTCTAGACCATACCTGGGAACCATCTAGTTACGAAGATATTGGAGGTCAAAGTTCCAACATTTTCACAACTTTTTTTTTTAATACTACTTTTTAAGGTTATAACTTCACTTTTAATATCTCCATGACCCGTTCACTATTCCATGCATCTATCAGCTCAATGTTTAGAGTGCGTTACATTGAGTTTTTCCGTAAAACGTGATTTGTGACCCCAAAAGAAAAGTAGTTTCCCAGCAATATGTTTTGTTTTGGTTTGATGTACATAATGCTTGGTTGTCGGCTTCGTTAAGGGTCCGTTTACACCCTACAGATCCTAATCTACGTACCAGAATAACAAAATAGCCATTACTATACAGCTACGTATTACCCAATACCTATTTATTATTTGAAATGGAAAGAAGTATAAGTATATGGCTATCGTACAATTGAATCTATATACTGAGACTGCGGTTACAATCTATTTGTATGTACTCTATTACAATTGATACTAAACCACAATTTGTTATACCTGATTTAGTTAGAAATTACGACAGATACGTCGGTAAATAAGTATTATTTATTGAGTATTTCTTTTCATTATAGATATCGCATTTGATGGAATTAGTCCTTGTCAGACTAGAGTCTTTCACAAGAAAGACAAATGTCACTGCCATCTTGGTGCTTATGGCCATGCGGCGATGCCATTTAGAAAAAAACCCAGGATTTAAAAAAAAATACTATGAAACTGAAACTGGGTTCCGTATAAATGCCATTGCCATGTCAATATCCTGCCCTTTGTTTTGTTGATATGAGTTCATACCACCAAGTCTCTAAGCAATGTTTTCTTTAATAATGAGCTACACCAGATCTTAAAACAAAAGTTTAAAAGATTGACAGCGCTAGTTTCACAATCATCAATCAATCAATCATTTCATTTTATCAAACCTGTCTCCCCGTTGCCTCGATATGTTAAAGAAGTTATCATAATTCCCTCACGCATGAATTTCCCCTTTCAATATAATAAAATTTCCTGCATCAACATTCAATACAAGTAATACACGAACAGCTACCCATAATAAAAATGTATCGAATAACCTACAACATATTACGCCAATACAATTTATGTCTAACTTTCTCGTTCCCATGTTATCCACACAGTGCCACCTTATCAAAGTTGTCGCCTCAACCAGTTAAGTACGCCATTCAATCACCAATAATGTGCAATACACTGTGTAACAATGTCACCCGAGTTTCCCCCTTAAAAGGAAAACTGCCTATAAGCCAACTTTACTCTCAAAGAAAAGTCAACCCTATTTTGTTTGCGTTTAGAATCAAGTGATGTCATGTGTAGCTTTTCTGAAAAAAAAGAACGCGCATTTTTATTTTATTGTGGTCGTTGGAAATTGCGTTCTAGTTGTTAAAGATAAGGTTGAGTTTTGTTTAATGACAGTTTCACTTAGTAGCATGGGGGAGAAAGGGCAAACACCATCATATTAAGTGAGCACATGAGAGAGGGAAACGCGAAAATGTGTGGGAAAAGCGGATATAGACGTTTATCGTCGGATTTTTCGCGTGATTTACCCGCGACAAATCTGAGGGCTTAACGTGTCTAGTATAAGTTGAACTCTCTGGGTAAATTGCGCGTAGAATTTAGGAGATCATGTTATATTGGTGTGTCAGTATTCACTAATACGCTGTTGACATAAGGGCATGTCGATTTATTGCCGTTTATTCGGCAAAGGGGAAGCTTTATTTATCTTTTTCTAGTCGAAATAATTTGCCCTTAACGCGTGTCTTGTGGATGTCAAGTGAATTCTTTTATTGGTTGATTTATTTATATGGGATAAGAAGACAAGACATAATAAATAGATAGGGAAAATCAACTGTCTTTGAAATAAGTTGCGATAGTGCTTATCTACTGAGACTGGTTATTTAAACAGTGCTCTCAGAGGCACAGATAGCTTGCAAAAGGCTGTAGCATTTCGGCCGAAGCTAAACGTGTAACTTGCTTCTTTGAAGCACTGCTACTGATATTCATGCAAAATGTTATTATGGCTTTTAATCAGGAAATTCTCAGACCGGTTGAAAGCAATAGCTCACCCCCAATCGGCTTACCTACATAATAATGGGTGTACTATAAGTAGCTACAACTCTGTCTAACCTTTCGGGGATACAGCCGTGATGTGTTCAGTAAAATCTTAATTAGTAAGATTCCGTACCTCAGTCAACAACAAGAATTTATGTGGTATACTACAACTAAAAACCCCACCTACTGGAAAATGACGCTCTAATTAAATTCGGAGTTTACAAGGTAAAATCGACACCTCCTGTTGTTGAAGTCGGTTAAAATGTTGCTTATGTTACCCGGTCCATAATAACGAATCGATTGACACCTTATTCATCAAAATCGGATGAATATTTTAAGCGCTACGGAGAAACATCATCATCATCATCATCATCATTTCAGCCGAAAGACGTCCACTGCTGGACATAGGCCTCCCCCAAGTGTCGCCACATTGACCGGTCCCGTGTGACTCGCATCCAGCGGATCCCTGCAACCTTCACCAGGTCATCGGTCCACCTAGTGGGAGGCCTTCCAACGCAGCGTCTTCCGGTTCGCGGTCGCCACTCCAGAACTTTTCGGCCCCATCGGCCATCCGTTCTGCGAGCAAACGTTCTGCGGAGAAACATACGTAAATACAAACATACATACATCGACTGCTAAAATCATAACCCTTCCTTTTGACTTCGCCGTAGTCGGGTAAAAACGGAACCATTATAGGAACACTTTATTTTGCGTCTGTCCGTCTGTCATGACTCATGATCCATGTCACAAATACACAGGTCTGCTATTCCTTGGAGCAGTGAAAAAATCAAACTTGTAAATAAATCAACACGCTCATAAGGTATGATCGTTTACGTCGCGTATAAGTGTAAACAGACCATTCACAAAGCCGGCAACCAAGCATTCTGTACATCAAACTAAGTAACTCTACGCAAAAATTATTGCTGGGAAACGACTTTTTTTTTGGGATTAAAAATCACGTTTTACTGTAGAACTCAATGTTACGCAGTTGAGACATTGTGCTGATGGATGCATTGAATAGTACGGGGGTCATGGATTTTTTTTAAATTAAAGTTATAACATTAAAAACTTCTAAAACGTCTAGAACAAAAAAATGATCGCAATGACGGGGAGAACAACTGCCTTTCGGCTTCGTTAAGAGTCTTGTTACACCCTTTATTTTGTGATTTCGCAAAGGAATCGAAACCTATAGGGTACTTCCCGTTGACCTGGAATCATGGGCAATGACTTACAGAACTTGGCCGCTGTTTTTTTCTATTTATATATTGACATCAACCAACAATTCATGCCAAGTATAGGTCCGATATAATGCATAAGGTGTCATATCCTTCATAAGACCCACCATAACTCAATCAAATCAGTAATAGGTTCCAATCCACTTGCAGTGCTAGATTAATCACCTGGAGCTTAGGGCTAGGTCCACAGGAACTGGAGGCAACAATTACCTGATGCATGATGTATGGTGTCGCGGTGAGCCAGCGGCTAGCATTCGTCATTTTGTATGGCGCAAGTTATGAGCAGTCGAGGGATTTTCTTACGAGTTTAAGAAGACGTAGGGAAGACCCTAGTATTTAGAATGGACAACTATATTCTACTTTCTGACCGACACTTTGGCTATTCAAAGATAAATAATAAATACATACATAGAGTTTGTATTTAGTTGTTAACGAGCCACGAGTAGGTTTCAAACCTTTGAAATAAATCTAGATTAAACATTACCTAACCTAAGCAATACTTTACGCGCTTTTAGTAAAACATTTAATAAAACGGATCAACCAATAAGAAAAAAAGTCCTTAAAAAAACTCAGAACGTCTGCCGAAATTAATCAGGGATGAAGCAAAGATTTTGGTCTCAGCATAAAACGTTACATGCAATCATCATTATCATTTTCCCTTATACACTTTTCTCCCACGGCTGTCACAAATAAGTTTATAGCAATCCGCTTCAGCTTGTGATATAGAGCATAAGCAATCCATATTGAGCATAACTTGCTGTATCATGATACATTTCTGGATTGTCAAAGCTGCTAATAAACTCAATTAGGTGGTACCCATACTTGGGTACATCCCGAATGGTAAGTTTCCAGTTTCGCCAACTAAACAAAAGACGTGCGAAACAAGTACTATTTAACAATTAAAGAACAAATGACTTATAGAGAACAATTGCGAAAGGATTTACAAGGACCTTTCAGTATGGTAATGACTTGATGACTTGCATATTTGAAATACTTTTAAGAGGACATAGACAAAGTGTCATTGTATCAGCGTCATAACGACAATGGAAATGTCAATCGTCATTCTCCTGGCTTTATCCCAATTTGTTTGGGATCGGCGCAGCATTTTTTTTATTTTATTTTTTTAGGATGGGAAGTCATCAAATGACCCCCCCCCCCCACTCTGGGCGGAGTGGAAGGGAGTGTCAGACTTGTACTGACTAAAACCCATCCATGTTCCTTCTTTGCCCTTTGTGTTCCAGGGCCGCGGTATCTCTTTCGAACAGTCCCGCAGCCCTGGCAGGCATCGGCCCATACGGACCCCTACGTGGTTGCTGACATCTCTTTGAAGAGCGCGTGGAACACGAACGCGCCGTCGACACGGCCCGTCGTCATAAGACGGCCGGACGGCGAGCTAGCCCATAACTGGCCGTCCATAGGCCCGCGCCTACGGTGGACGGGGCGGCCGCGGCGGCTGGGACGTGAAGCTCTTTCCCTCTTACGTCCCGGGTCGGTGCAGCATGTCTACTTCTTCAATACTTCTCTATTACTTATCATATCAGCAGTCAACTCCTTGCTTGCCATTTTTGCCATAGCATCCTTCACACAGTCCATTCATCGTTTCTTAGGTCTGCCTCTACTCTTATATCCATCCACATTCATACTTTTTGCACGACGTTTTCCTTTTAGTATTAATGTATGCTATAAACTACCGAAGACCTTTTTGTCAATTCCGATGAAGACTGTTGTAGAAATACGAATCGCTAATAAAGCTATCGACACTTATCTACGCCTTTGTTCGCCATTTTATCACAAATATATTGCAGTTACTACATTAATTCATTATTCATGCATACAGCTCCCTAGCTTAACTATTAGTTAGTGTAGTCTACGATATAAAGGGTGTAAACAGACCCTTAAAGAAGCCGAAAGGCACTTGTTCTCCCCGTCATTGCGATATTTTTTTTGTTCTAGACCATACCTGGGAACCTTCTAGTTACGGAGGTATTGGAGGTCAAAGTTTCAACTTTTTCACAAGTTTTTTTTAAAACACATGTTTTTAATGTAAGATTTTTACTTTAAACACCTCCACGACCCCCATACTATTCAATCCATCCATCAGCACAATGCTTTGAGTGCGTTCCATCGAGTCCTACCGTAAAACGTGATTTTCACAATAATTTTCGCGTAAAGTTACTTAGTTTGATGTACAGAATTCTTGGTTGACGGCTTCGTGAAGGGTCTGTTTACACCCTGTATTAATGTTAAAGGGTTTTCTACAAGGTTTCGCAAAACATGTATATTCCGCCAGTTTCCATACTTTTTTTCTGTAAGTAAGCCACTACCGATCTCGACAGAATTAAGTTTCAAGTATGGAGACCCTCAGGCTGTACACTTGGTGATCTTGATACCCATTCACCTATTACGAAACAGAAAGCAATAGAGTACCCTATTGTCAGTCGCACAACAAAACAAAAACATTTAACACTGCTCCACATATGAGAACAAAAAAATATTTATTACCAAACAGCTCCAAGGCTTTTTGTAACATGTGATACATATTACTTTTTAATTGAACGCTATAACATACTCTTTTGATAAACAGTTGCCTCACACGAATTCTACCAGTGTTACGGTATACAGGGTGTTTTTATAATGAGATTGGAAGGTTCAAATTGTTTATGGGCAATTGTGGGAGAATGCTAGTAAAAATAATAAAATAAATATTCAAAGGTGACATAACTACTTGAGCACTTTAAGAGCGTTAACGTCTTACGGCATTACATACAAACTTTCAAGTGATTTTTTTTTCGAATGACTGAACCGATTTTAATGAAACTTGGTACGCATAAGCAGAATACATAAGTCTAAAAATTTGACAGAGCAGTGGCTTAGGAACAGTGTGGTGAGCTTGTCCCATAAAAAAAAACACTGTAGTTTTATTTCCAAAATATCGCTGCAAATTCACTAAAACTGACAAACAAAAGAAATAAAAGAAAAAAGAACAGCTTTTGATCAACAATAAGATACAAAATTACATTGTAACCAAAGACAACAAGTAAAAGGAATGTGTAAGGACCGTAAC
Organism: Noctua fimbriata; assembly: GCA_905163415.1. Classification (NCBI taxonomy): domain Eukaryota; kingdom Metazoa; phylum Arthropoda; class Insecta; order Lepidoptera; family Noctuidae; genus Noctua; species Noctua fimbriata. The sequence goes on from LR990940.1 coordinate 4,331,506, forward strand.
AGGTAGCGTTCTGTAGTTTCTGCCTACCCTCCCGAGTAAAAGTATGAGTTTATCTATACATATAAAATTCAAAGTCCTGACTGACTGACTGATATATCAACGCACAGCCCAAACCGCTGGTCCTAGAGACATGAAATTTGGAGGGTGTACTCTTTGTGTAGAGTAATTTAGCCACTAAGAAAGGGTTTTTCAAAATTCCACCCCTAAGAGGGTGAAATAGGTGACTGTATTACTGAACTACGAAGTTTAAAATACCGATGTACCTGGGTTGAAATCTGAAAAAAAAAGAATGCCATTTGTAGTGTATATGTAAAATAATACATCAAGAGTTTGTTTATAGTTTTTACAGTTTGAATCATCAACATACCAGCCCCCGTAGCTTGACCACCGTAGACAAGGATTTCTTTGACGGAAGAATCGACAAAATGACAGATTGTGTTGACACAATGACAGATTTCTTTGCACTATCTGTCATTTTGTCGATGCTACGGAGGCTGATTCATTTCTAGATATTCTTTAAACAAAATAAATTTGCGCTCACCCTGTATATAACATTAAATGTATTACAATCGCCCGGGGTGCGACCTGTAATTGTAAACAATGGTATTGTAATATTAATTGAATGCAATTGCAATTAAACCCGCCGGTATAACTTAGGAAAGTAATTAGGTCTAACTTTGTATGCAAGTGGAGTATGCTAACGGTTTGTTTTGTAAACTATTAGTTACATACATGTATTGATAATTGTAAATGCGTTGTGTAAAGCTAGCAGTGGCGAAGGTTCCATAGAACTCGATTCCTACTGGCTTCCCTTTGAAAAATGGCAGTCAGTATTCTATAGACAAATAATATAATCAAATTAAAGATATGTACTCCGGCTTACCTCTTACAAAAATTGACCCTTCGCTATTGAAAGCTAGCTATATATTTTGTAGTACTTGCGGGTTACGTATGTTTTAGTTAAAATAAGGCAACAACTAGGGCACTGCTGGGCTAATGCTGGGGCTGCTGGTGCTGCTTTGGGTAACTGCTGGGTTGATTTTAGTTTAAAAAAAATTAATGCCTTTTTCTCTTTCTCAGCCAGCTCGGTGTATGGCTCCAACCACTTTTTTTATTTTGTTTTGTTTGCTGTCCCGATTGTTTGTGCAATTCCATCCGCACATTGAGTGATCCGTCCTAAGCTGCTAATAACGCTGTTGATGTGGCCGAAGACTGGTCGAAGCTCATCTTAAAAATAAACGAAACATCGACAAGAAGTTTTTTTACCTATATTCATATTCATTTATTCATCAAATATAAGCTAACAGTTTACACCAAATCGCTTATATCTATTCTAATACTACAAAATTACATAAATCAGTACCTTTGTAACATTGACATTTACCGTGATTTTTTTGCAGATCACTGTACCTGTACCTAAATACTACGTATTTGGAAGCTCTACCAAAATGTATGCGTGTCAAATATTTTATGATTTACGAACAACCGGCTGCATATCCAAAAATCAAGAAACCAAATTCTCTTCAACACCTGACATTTACATCCCACGCGACCTACTAAAGTTAAATGGACTAAGGCAGCCCGTACGCCTGGATCAGATATGGAGCCGTTCGGCCCGCGATCTGCGCTAGCACGTAACAATGCGATCTTGTCACACATGTGTCGAAAGTGTGCCTTATTCTGCACATTGGTCGATATTTTAATGAATGCTGAGTGACATGGAATCAGGGACGTATAACAGTCGAAGGAGCATCAGTAATGACCTTGTCAGTCTACCTTAAGAGGTGATTCTTTTTTTTTATGGATGGGAAATCATCAAATGACTCCTCCCGCTCTGGGCGGAGCGGAAAGTGTTAGACTTGTACTGACTAAAACCCACCCATGTTCTTTCTTTGACTTTGTATTCCAGGGCCGCGGTATATCTTTCGAACAGTCCCGCAGCCCCGGCGGGCATCAGCCCTTGCGGACCCCTTTTTGTTTGCTGACATCTCTTTGAGGCGCGCGTGGAACACGAACACGCCGTAAGAGATGATTCCTTGGATGGCGATTTTAAACACTGTTCAACCATTTGAACCATCTCCATATCACGTCGACCAATCCGACTCGCCTGACGTGCGATAGTTGAAGACAGTAATCGCCATCTTTAACATTTCGCAAAGTCTTCTGCTAGATATATTAAGTCTTTTATAAACTACTTCCAGCCGTTCTTCGCATGTCATTACATCGTGCAACAGTGTTATCTCGCAGTTCACAAAAAAAATGGAAATTTTCATTAGTTATATTGGAATCTATGACTTTTTTCTCAACTCCGAGAGCCGGTCTTTCAAGAAACCCTCAAGAGTATCCCAAGAGCACAATTTATGGCGCCAAGTCAGGAGCAGAAACTAACACTGAGATACTGAGTACAAAGTAGAAGACTTTACCAACCCATTCGATAAACGAATCTCGTATGGTTTTCATATTAGGACCCTCGTTCAGTACACTGTCGTTCACTAACATTCACCGGAGCTATCAGTAATTGCCATCGAGTGTCATTTCACGGGACGCATTAGTGTTATTGCGTTCTCGAGCTATCAGTTAGGTTCGATCTCGCAAATGTGCGAATGTGCATTGTTGTGTTGAACGCGTAATTAAGTATTGAATAGCGTATGATAGTGGGTTATTGGTTGCGTAAGTATGTTTTATTATTTACGCACGGTTCTTAATGATAAGGTTTTTAAAGTTAGAAATAAATTCGAATGAGTGTGCCTCGTTGGTCTAGTGGTCGCAAGCGCGACTGCTGAGCATGAGGTCCTGGGTTCACTCCCGGATCGGAGAAAGTGTTATTGGGTTTTTCCATCAGGAATTTCTCAGTAGCAGCCACGGATTCTGGATTTATGCTCGGTTGATGACAATAGGCTCGCCCCTGTTACATGTGACTTAAACATAACTGGTGAAATGTGGGTGTACTATAATTGGGTACAACCTTTGGGGATTACAGACTGGATATTATGTAAATAAATTAAAGGGGATTGATCCACTCCCGCAAACTTTATGTCCATATCATTCCATAACAAAAGCGAAAAAGGCCTACGTCATTCAACTGGATTCAACTACTGCCAAGCCTTTTTTCCCAACTATCCATACCAGTATTTTACATGGAGCGGCTGCCTATCTGACCTCCAGAACCCCTTGGTAAGACTTGTTTTCGGGCTTTCGGGCCATTGACTACCTGTAACGAGGCTAAAGGCTTAACGTGTTTTCCGAGGTGGGAATCTCCGCGTGCTAGTTTGCATGAGCTGAAAAAAAAGGAGGTCAAAAAAATTTAAGAATTATTCAATTTAATATGTGGCACCTCAATAGAAACACGTAAAAAAACATCATACTATTCATAGACACTTCGTTTATCATAAAACGCATACAAAAAAGCACAGATAAAGCCTTCGCACACGGCCAACTCTTTATAGTTATTCGCAATACGACTAACTTACATTTAACGCCTCCTTAGACCTATACCAAGTTACATCTTCACTTAAATCTAAGCGAAGACAGACGATTTTGAACCTTATGTCAGATAAGTAAGATTGTGCAAATTTTTCTGGAGGTACAGAGTTAAAGTTGGTAAAGTTATAGTATTGAACGTAAAACTTATGTGAAGCACGCTTGAAAAGTTTTATGGGGCTTAAAGTTTCCATTTAAGAAAGCGTAAAGTGAATATTTCATGTGAAAGAATGTATTTTCCTGTGTGAATACTGGCAGCTTTTTGGTGTGTTGCACATTTAAAAATGGAATTGAAGTAAATAGTAAATACTTTGTTCTTTGCACCTTTTACTTTGGTACCTGCCTACGTTCATTTGTTTTCTGAATTTGACAGTAGCAGCCCAAAGTATAGATAATAATATGTGCCTTATCGATGATGGTAATAGCTCGCTCCCCAATTACATGGTAGTTAAACAAAACTGGTAAAATGTGTACTTTTAGGTATTCTTCGCCTAACTCTTCGAAGATTACAGGCGTGAATGTAAGACCTTTTCCTTAAGTCAATGATATATAAAGAAAGATATGCCACGTTCATACTGCGGCGTTCAAATATCGTTTCGTTGTTACGACTGCGATAGATAATACGGAATGTATGATACAGAAACAGATAGCTATTGCGCTTGAAGTACTTAAATTACGACAATTATCTGAATTTGTCTGCAACAATTTGCGCGCGCTAGTGCGATATCTACCTCTTTTTAATTATAATGTCATTGCTTTACGTACTTATTTTTATCTGAAAAGCAAATCAAATTGTGTTACCTAAATCACACATGCAGATAAGTTAGACCCGGAACAACCAATAACTTCTGGGCTATACAAACAATTATTACAAGCGGGAACCAAACCCCTGATCAAAACTCGGAAGCTTAAATCCCTCACTCACTGAATACACCCTCAAAAAAAAATTCAATCCAGCCAAGCAAAACCTACCCTTTTACAGCACTAGTACGATAAATGTCTCCCATTTCTCGGGACATACTCGTCCGAGTTCGTGCGTCCCGATGTGGTCCCGATCGAGTGTAGTGTGTGGGAATGTCCCACAGGACGCGGCACATTTATGTGCCGCGGACACACGCGTGCGGAATGGCATAGGGCTATGTATCTTATAGATGGGGAAACAATAGATACTGGGACTTATAGAATTGTTAGTAGGGAATGCCGCATGGTAATTTAAATCTCGGTTTTTGCGGTTTGACCATTTTCAATCTTGCTGGATCCAAGTGTCTAAGGGATCTCGCTTTTTTGTTTGATCGTTAGTCTCTGGATCTGCAAGTCGTATTTGAAAATATGTTTTTGTATTTGACAGCCTAATCGTTGAGGAAGGTTATAGGCTATTTATCATCACGAGATGACCCATTGGAGCCGAGTGGCGAGCGAAACAGTCGGGCGCGTGAAATCGCAGGGCACTGATAGTCAGCGTATATTACTTGCGGGATCCCAGAATTTCGGGATCCCGGTGCCCCAGTACAGCATTCCCTTATCGTTGTATCTCACTCAGATGCTAAAGAACTGTTACAAAAACATACTATACCCCGTCTAAATAAGATAGGGTATAGTATGTTTTTGTGTTTCAAATGTTGGTGTTTTCTGTAGTTTTCCAGTACATTGGCAGTGTTGATGAAAGTCACCTCTGTAGAAGCCGTGTAGATCACCACCACCAACTAATGCCTAAGGCATAGCCGCGGGTCTTAGCATGGTCGATTCTATTTTTCCGTTGTGACCGGGCTCGTCACATCAAATCTTGCTGAATTGTTGGGACCAATTATATGAACACTATCACACGTATTTTTTTTTTTTGTTTAATTTTGTTGAAGCCTGTAAATAATGGTACAAAGATATAAGAAAGAAAAACTCACAGCAATAAATAGTTTCCAGGATTCATATCTTCGTGAGGCGAAGTCAGGCACACTATGGGTCGGCCCTGGTCGGTACTCTTCGTGTAATCACGACTAAGTTTACACTTTGAAGTCCATCTTATCAAGTTAGAAGTTAAAGTTACTGAACTAGCTTCAAGCTCCAATACATCTTGCGTTGATGGCTTAATCTCACAGTGAGGGAGAAAATCAGTGAATTATTACTGAAATGTTTAGAGTCACGATGTTAAGCTAGCATGGGAAGTCTTTGGCATTTTTCGCATTGTGTGTGAACATTTTTTTCCTCCTGTTTATGATTTTCAGCCAGCTTCTCATTTTGACTTCTTAGGTAGTAGGTTCAGACGCTAGCAAATCAAGGTAACCGAAACTGTCAAAATTTCCCAATTATACTTGAACCTAATTCTTTAGCGATAAAGTTGAAAATCTGTTAAAGAAATTTGACAGATTATAGTAGCTTGATATGCTGGTGTCTGTACATTCTCAGAAGAGATTCATCAAACTTTTATGGCTGATTGACCTTAGTCTAACTTCTATCTCCATAAGACCTCCCACAATCTGAGAAAAAAACAAAAATTTGCAAATTTAAGGAAAGGCTAGCCAAACTAGGTAGTGGACTATGAACATGTACGATTGACAGTTGTGGCGTTTGCAGGATATAGAGAAAAACCCTCCTGTCTTTTCCATGCCCTATGGTCCCGTTCCAACCATATGCAGAACAGGAACTACCACCAACAAATCAAACTAACACTATAAGTAATTCACAATTAATACGACAACTCGTCCCGTACCGTCTAAACCATTCCTAAATCAGCTTCGATCTACAATAGATCCCTCTTGTGGCCGCCGGCGCACGACCGTGCTCACGATTCAGATTAATCTATCGAAAATCGTTTTACAACATATTATTTATAGAGAGCATGCGCCAGCAATGATCATCAGTCCGTGTGCGTAGGGATGCACTCCGACGCATTCCGCGCGCCCCGATGTGTCGATGCGGAAACATCGATTCGACGTTATCGATATCGAGTGAGTGGACTCGAGATGTGTTTCTGATTAGTCATGTTACGTATGCGAATTGTTAATTAAAATAACGTTTGGGTCTATGTGTTAGATTAGATAATGTCAGAGTTGATATGGATCGATAATTTTATTTAAATAAGGAAGTAATTAAATCTATTTTGTTCTTAATCAAGGATTTTAGTTCTATTTAATACTCTTCACATAAAACATTTAACAGTTCAACCCCACATCGCTCACGCCTAAAACCATAATCAAAATTCAAAAAACCATTAAAAATTAACACCATCAAATCACAGGCTTTACTGTCAAAATCGGACGCAACGAACTTGTTCTTCATAACTCGTAAAAGTCGAGTGATGTCGTAAAAATAAAACCGAAAGCATTCCTACTGGAGTCAACAATTAACCCCAGTTTTAATGAAACTTCTGAACTAGCCCCAGCTTCGTGGAATCGCAGCCTATTTTAAAGACATTGAATATTTAAGAGAGCTAATTGAAATGAGCGAGACAGTTTGGAGTGTCGCCAGGATAATTACCTAGCTCCTAAGATGAGATTTAACGTGCCACGCTTAAATGGTTGGAGCCTTGGAGGTCTCTTTTTGAGGGAAAGTTTATTTCCGGGGTGGTTTTTTTCTTGTTAATGTAGTCGGTTGGGAATCATAACTGTTTCGTTGGGTTATAGTGCATTTAGTTTGGTTGCGCTTAGTAATTTTTAAGATTTGATGATTGTATTATTGATGTCGTATTACCCATTTATGTGTTTTTGTTCTACTGTCATTGTCAGTGCAATTACATAATATAACATCACACCTGTAATCCCCAAAAGGTTAAGTAGAGATGTAAATAATAAGACACCTTCAAATCAAATCAAACCATTTATTTCTTTGCAAACATGGGTAATAGGTACATAGATGTTCTTTTATAATGAGGTTCTCCACATTTTGCCGTCACATGGGCATGCAAATGGTTTATTTACAATTATAAATTTAAAATAAAGGGCATGTCATTAGAATTGTATACAATAAAAAAAAATGTCAATATGGTCAAAGTAATAAAAAATAACAGTCTTCCCCAGTTATGTTTAAGTTCCTTATAATAGGGGGCGAGCCTATTGCCAACAACCGGACACGAATGCAGACTCCGCGGCTGCTACTGAGAAATTCATGATGGAAAAAAAACCCAATAGCAGTTTGCCCGACTCGGGAATCGAACCCAAAACCTTATGCTCAGCAGTCGCGCTCACCACCACTAGACCAACGAGGTAGTGAAATTATTGGAAGTATAATTATTAATTAATTCTAACGACAAGTGTGCTAAAATAATTAGGTACCGGATGATTTGACGGAAATCGGTCCCATTTTAAACATAGAACAAGCTAACAGATGTAAGCAAGAACACTAATTGAAACAACAATGCATTAACTATACTTATTATATCTTCATTTTTATTTATTTGTAGGTACAAATAAATAAAAATGAAGGGTCTGTTTGTAATTTCAAAATAACAGCTTTTTTCTGAATGCTTATGTAACTATATACGGCACATACAACAAAAAAACATGTCTAATATTTTATGTCTGTCTGTCCGTTTGCTCCGGCTAATCTTCGGAACGGCTGGGCTGGGCGACGGGTCAACAGCTAGCTAACAGTGAAAACAAAATCACCCATACCCCTTTCAAATGGACAGCCTTTACTTATCGATAAACCTGTCAACGAAATATCCTCTCGATATCGACAACTCCCATCTCTATCGTTGTGTGATGTCGAAGGTTGTCGATTCGTGCAGACCGTGTGCGACCCCCTCTTCCGGTGTCCAACACTGGTACATTTTAATGGACGACTATTTGTACGTGAATTCACATCCAAAGATTACCTTGTTTGCTTACAAATTGCGTTCGAATCGCGTAATTATGCTGATTCGAAAGTACTGTAAGGGATGTGTTTGCATTTTTTTGTTTTTTTTTATACATGTTGGTGTTTTTTGTTACTGTTAGGCTTTCGTGAGTTCGTTTGTGTGGATTTTGGGGTGGTATGTGTTTTAGTTTTCTTGTTGTTGTAAGGGTAGTTAATAGGATAATTGGTTAGGATTTATATCCATTATTGACAGTACGGTTGGCGCAGTGGCTGAGCGATTGGTTGCTGCACTGCGTGTCGCGGGTTCGATCACCGCACGAAAAAAATATTTGTATGATCTACAGGTAGTTGTTCCGAGTTTGGCTGTTTATGTATGTAAGTTTAAATGATTGTAAACGCACCCACGATTCAGGAGAATTTCGTAGTGTGGGGCAAGTTTAAAAAAAAAAAAAAAAAAAATATTTACGCTTAACACATGTTCGTCGATAAAGAAAAAATAAGACTTATATCAGTGTAGTAGGGCGACTATTGTCTCATCACTTCTTAAGTGTTATTCAATTAAAGGTAAGAGCCTCCAAATTCATTATTGATGGTTTATTGTTACAGTGCCATATTTTAAGACTAGCTAAAACATGTTACTCGCAATTTAACCAGAAATTAATCATTTGACAGCCTCGTTGGTCGGGTGGTCGCAAGCGCGACTGCTGAACGTGAGGTTCTAGGTTGGATTCCCGGGTCGGGCATGTGTTATTGGGTTTTCCCATCATTAACTCAGTAGTAGCCATGGAATCTGGATTTGTGCCCGGTTGATGGCAATAGGCTCGCCCCCTATTACATGGGACTTAAACATAACTTGCAAAATGTTGGTGTACTATGAGGTACTCCTCTGCCTAACCCTTCGAGGATTACAGGCGTGTTTATGTTATTAATCATTGTATAGAAACCAAAAATAGTACCTACATACTGAGTAAGAATTCAATTGTAAACACAGTCAACAAACCTAATAGAACCTGACATTAATATCATACACACCACATTTCAAACCATCAGAAACCATGATTCAAAAACCCATAACACTAAAAGATACTTTACCAACACAACAAATCGAATATACGTACATCGCAGTCCCATTACTTGGACATAGAAAATGCCCTTAAATACTGTTCAAAATAAATCTTTGCCGGCTACAACTTATTCCCAAGCTCCCCTTTCACGTCGCGATGTGGTCATTGGGACATACAAATCGAGTGTAAGACCATAATTGTTAATTTCGAGCAAAATGCCCGCAATAGCTTTCAAGTTGCTCTAACTAACGATGCCATTGCTAGATGCCTATCGGGTTTCTGGGCATAGTACCTGGTCGGTTGCACTGTAGGGTTAAACGGCGGTTTAAGCTCAGATTAAAGTTAAACTAATATAAATTTTGTGGTCGTATGCTAAGTAAATTGAGGAGATTATAAGAAATGTCGTAAACTAATCTTCAGCAGAACAAGGATTCGAAAAGAGTTTATAGATATTTTGGTAGTACGCACGGCGCCTAATCACGCAATACCATTACAAAACAAATATAAACCAGTTCATGCGGATCTCTCATTGTACGGGAAATCTATACAAAGCGAGGTCATGTTATACTTGATGTACTTGAATGAATATTTGCAGCAAAATACAATATTCAAGTAACAGTCATCAACAATGTTCAAAATAAGTAAGATAGAAAATCTTTTACCAAAAAAAAACCTGTAAATACGTTATTCCATTCCATAGTTACCGTACCGTGCAAGTCTGAGCTATGCTTATCAAGTAAATAAATAGTCTCGGCTTAGATAAGCACACAAAGTGAACATAATTACTGTCCCAAGAATAGAGTACGTGACATTACAGTTACCCTTTCGTTTAACTAGCCATACTACTAACAATAGTAAATATTACGTGATTATTTATTAAGGCAAGGTTATTATGTGCAGTAACCAGTCACAACCAGACAACCAGTCTTACCAAGGGGTATCGTATTACCCAGTACTAACTGGGTTGTGGAGGTCAGATAGGCAGTCGCTCCATGTAAAATACTGGTATTGAGCTGCATCCGGTTAGACTGGAAGCCGACCCTAACATAATTGGGAAAAGGCTAGGCAGATGATGATTATGTACAGTATACACAGACTACAAATAGAACTGAAATAATAATAAAAAGTAAGATTAAAAGAAAGTACCTACATTATACAACGACGACAATAGGATTATTACGTAAGTTCTTAAACGTTTTTATAAGTATGTACTTTTTTGTTTCTATTTTCAAATCTAAAAATCCAGAGGCCCATAAATTATTTTCATGCATTGAATCGGATCGCGATGCATAGACAAAACTCAATCAAAAATTAAAGAGAAATAGTGACACAAAAAACACTGGATATATAACTCCAAAATAATTAGGAAATGACTAAGCAGACTATAACAACACTTCTGGAATATAACCCAAAGACCACTAACAAAAATATTTTAATCTCCCTCTAACATTAACGGTGCAACCGTCCCTAAAAATGCGAGTACATAATGCATGCGTACACGGCGCGACGCACAGATCGATGGATCGTATCGAATCGATCCGCACAAAGGATCCAGTCGTGATCATGATTGCGTTACGTTGGAAACTTTCGCCGTTTATGTAAAGTCTAGTTTTGTTCTCTTTGGTACGTGAATCGCTGAGATATTGTATAGCGTTTTTGCGACTGTGTGAGGTCGCTGTGTTAATTGTGTGGAGTGGGCTTGTTATTTTGGTCTGTATGATTTCTGAGAATTATTGTATGGAAAGAGGTATCATCTTATTGGAGATTTTTGAATGGAAGACATAACATCACGCTTGTAATTCCCGAAGAGTTAGGCAGAGGTGTACCTAATAGTACACTCACATTTCGCCAGTTATGTTTATGTCGCATGTAATAGAGGGCGAGCCTGTTGCCATCAACCGGGCACAAATCAAGACTCCGTGCCTGCTACTGAGAAATTGCAAGTCTATACTAATATTATAAAGAGGAAAGATTTTTTTTGTTTGTTTGTACCGAATAAGCTTTGAAACTACCGAACCGATTTTAACCATTTTTTCACCGATAGAAACCTAAATTATCGGGAAGTAACATAGGCGAAAATAAATTTAAAAAAATTAGAGATCCTTAAGTAAATTGCATGGATGTAACCCAAAGTATTTTCCTACGGGATCGAAACCTACGAGGGTGGAACAGGGGGGTGCAGCTAGTTCTAAATAAAACTCAAATTCTTCCATTCAATTTCAAAAATTAAAATGGCTTGGCACGCGACGATGGCAAGAGACCGGCCGGCATGTCTTTGTTTCCATGGAGGATGGGTAGGCCTTTAGTGTGGGATGCAACTTGTGTCGATACTCTTGCGCCATCCCATCTTCCTAGCTGGTGCTGCGGCTGCGGCTGCAGAGAACCTCAAGCGGCGTAAATATAGTAACCTTATTGGTAACTATATTTTCGAGCCGTTTGGGGTTGAAACTCTAGGTCCGTGGGGTCCGAGTGCTCACAGCCTTTTCAAGGACATTTCTAAACGTTTAGTTGACTCTTCCCGTGACCCAAGGGCTGGCTTTTACCTTGGCCAAAGGCTTAGCGTTGCCATACAACGTGGCAACGCCGCCAGTCTTTTGGGTACATTACCAGTTGACTACGTTGAGGAGGAGTTTTTTGACGCCATTTTTTAAGTTTATTTTTAAGTTAGTTAGTTAATATAGGTTATTTTAGTTTGAATTTCAAAATATTGCAATATTGATCGCCGAACATTTATGTACCACGATAACATTCGATCAACCCAATCTCAGTTTCCCCTGAAGCGATAATAACTTCAAATGTACGATAAAATATTGAAGCTATTTCTTCACACGGAGAGTGTTATTAGCGGGTTTATGAGACATTTTGTATTTTACGTTCACACCTTGTAAGATGGTGTCGCGCGCGAGTTTGTTTTATTGACTAGTTGGACTGTAGAAAGGGAAAACCGCTAAAATGATAACAGTGTAAAGGTATCACGCCTGTAATCACCAAAGGGTTAGGCAGAGGCGTACCCATTAGTTCACCAGTCAAGTCAAAGGCACATGTAATAGGGGGCTAGCCTATTGTCATCAAACAGGCATGAATTCCCAACCAACCCGCACTGGACCCGCGTGGTGGATTATAGTCCATTCCCTCTCATAGAGAGGAGGCCTGTGTCCCAGCAGTGGGAACATTATAGGCTGATTATGCTATGGGCATGAATCCAGACTCCGTGGCTGCTACTGATAAATTCCTGGTGAAAAAACTTAATAAAACTTTGACCGACCTGGGAATCGAACCCACGACTTCATGCTCAGCAGTCGCGCTTGTGACCACTAGACCTATGAGGCAGTCACTGATCCTTAGTCAATTATATTGTGAAGGTATTAAATATTGACCTATGCAAAACAAATGCACTAGTTTAGGTGTTAAGCGCGAGCTTTAACTAAAGTAAACACATTAATCATAATATTGCCTTGCCTTGAATTACATGTATATTCAGCAGTTGCTATGTCATCGATAGACAGAACTGGATATAGATTTATATTCTATTAAAACCAATCGATAGTTAAAATACAGTTCATTTTTGATCGATCCTTATCATAACATAACATCATGCCTGTTATCCACGAAGGGTTAGGCAGAGTTGAACCTAGTACACCAATATTTCGTTTGTCATAAGTCCCAACTACGCACCAATCCAGACTCCGTGGCTCCTACTGAGAAATTCCTCATGGACAAATCATGGAATTACACTTTGGCCGACCTGGGAATCGAACTCAGGGCCTTGCTCAGCTGTCGCGTTTACGACCACTGGACCAACGAGGCAGCCTATGTTCCAGTATTGAAGGGTAAATTTTTGTAAGAGTTAAGCCGGAGTATATACCTATCTTTAATGTGATTATATTATTAATTTGTCTATAGAATACTGACTGAGCTATCTTTCAAAGGGAAGCCAGTAGGAATCGAGTTGTACGGAACCTTCGCCATTGCTATGTTCAATCCATCATGATGTTATTATTGAAATTAGAACCAACTTCGGTCTAGTGGTCGCGATCAGGACTACGGAGTTTTGGGTATTGGATTAGATCCCTGGTTTGGCCAAAGTTTTAATTTGGTTTTTGCATTAGTAATTTTTCAAAAGAAACCCTTTTTCTTGACTTTGCGTCCGGGTGATGGTAATAAATATATTCATGTCAACACTATCAGATCCTACATCACGGATAACAAAAATACAGGCGACATTTAGGCCGCTGTACACCACTGTCTACCATTTCAGGCAATCATCATCTGCCTTGCCTTTTCCCAATTATGTTAGGGTCGTCTTCCAGTCTAACTGGATGCAGCTGAATACTCGTATTTTACATATAGCGACTGTATATCTGACCTCCACAACCCAGTTAGTACTAGGTAATACGATACCCCTTGGAAAGACTGGTTGTCAGACCATTTCAGGCAATATAATATGATATTACGTAAATCTACAACTGGACTGTGTAAATAATGATATGGCAAGAAAGGAGGTGTCTGATGAGATGACAAGTAATAGAGAAGTATGGAAGAAGAAGACATGCTGCGCCGACCCCGAATGAATTGGGATAAGGGCAAGAGAATGATGATTACGTAAATATAAAACTATCGACAGTTCTTGTTATCACGTATAGGATTAAAATAACCCTCAAACAAAAACGTAAGGTCACTAAAATAAGATCAACTCAAGCTTGGGAACCTCACTATGAAAATCCGTATCCGTGACGGAGCCGCTCGAGTGTGAACAGTGTGTTAAATGTAAAGAACTTTAAAAAAAGTTTAGTTTTGACATCATTTCACGTCGATCAAGCGGCCCGATGAATAACGCGGTCTGTCGAAGAAAAACAAAAAAAAACCTCCGTTCTGAATGCGACTCATTTTATGAATGAAATAAGAGTTTTTTTCCTACGGAACCGCGACAAATACGTGCTTTCCTTTCTCGGCCGTCTGAGGCGACGTGCATTCATTTTCGATTAGTTTTTTAATTCCGTTTTGATCTATCACACTTTTTCTTCCAACGGGAACTCAACCGTGTGGCTGCGGGTCTAGGGTACAAATTGGCTGGTTGGGTCTTTTTTATAAGCGCATGTCGTAGGTTTCTTTGAGACGCAAGTCCATCGCAGCCACCGCTTCAATGTAACGCTCGCTACACAGATGCGGTCTGAGTAACGAGAAATTATTTGTTGGGAGTGATTTATTAGTCGGATTAGAGATTTTGCGGGATACAGTATAAATGGAGAAGATCGAAGGCTATGTTATTTTGTAGTCTTGTATTCATGTATCGGGCTATGCATGTTGTAATAGGTTTTGCTTCTATATCATATTCATTTTGTATGATTTACTGCTTGCAACCTGCCAGAAGCAATTTTACTTAATACAAGTACTTACTTATCATACGTCGTTTACTGAATGATTGATACTAATGATGATTGATTGATTGATCCGTATATTGAATGAACTAACTGTAGAATTAATATGAGATCGAAATGTGAACTAAAAATGATGTAAACGTAGATATAATTCAATTTTGATGAGAGTGAATATATGGAATATACTCATGCATAACACCAACTACCATTGAATATAACTGTTCCAAAGCATTACTGTACTTACTTATAGGTAAGTTCTTTTTTCAATCCATCGACGATACGCACTCTAATATTTGTTACATTAACCAACACCACTGTTCTCAAAACAATCAATAGAAAAACATTCAATTCAAACACTTCTGAGTCATCCAATCAAAATGATTCAACACCTCGTAACTACGGGACTTTCAATGAAATAAAAACGAGACGGCTATCAGTATCCATGTGGTAAGATCGAAGGCATCCGGACGCAAAAACTGACGGTTTTCGTGGGAAGTCCATTACACGATTAGAGGGCTATAGAGGGTTCTCTTGAACCAATGGAACGATGGTCTGTTGGACCGGTGTAGCAGACGCATGGTTAAGTCGGTATGGCAGATTTGTTTTGGTAATGCTAACACGGGTGGGTGTTTAAGTAGATAGTTAGTAAAGGGTAAAAAATGCAGTACTTACTAATCATTGACGTCAAAAATATTTGATGTATTTGTCACCATGGGACTTTCAATAAAATGAAAACAAGTCAGTATCCATGTGGTAAGAACAGACGAGAAGCCAACAGACGCAAGAACTTACGAATTTCGTGGGAAGTCTTGTACACGATTACAGGGCTATAGAGGGCTCTCGTAGACTAATGCGAAAAGAAAATTTGTCGTTTGGGTATGGAGTGCTAAAAATAAAATAATTTAGGTAAAAAAATAATTTTGATGTCGAAAGAAATCGAAGAAGTTATTTAAATAAATATATATATTATAATAATAATGTTAGTGACCATCATAAATTAAAATCTTATAAAAATATTTTTATTTGGAAATGGATTTTTGGTTGATTTAATAAAATCTCAAATCAACTCGTTTTGAATATTTCTTTTTAATGTAAACCGTGAATTTATTACTACCGGCATTATGGTTGATCCTTGAATCGGAATTGTAAGAGCAATCATCATCTGTCTAGCCTTTTCCCAACTTTGTTGGGGTCGGCTTCCTGTCAAGCCGAATGCAGCTGAATAGCATATTTTACATGGCCTACCATCATGGCCTGCCTATCTGATTTCCACATCCCAGTTAGTACTGGATAATACTATACAGTAAGACTGGTTGTCAGACTTTCGGGCCACTGACTACCTGTAACGTCTGTCTAAGATCTATAAATGACAGCCGGGACCAGACCATCATACGAGTATTCAGAATCAGTCTAATATTAGGTAGGTAAATATACTTTACAGACTGTTGTAACGTAACCAAACAATTTGTGACACTGTCAGCCCGGTCAACGCCCTCGAAAAAACTAATATTTACCAAACAAGTGATTTGATTTCACTTACATAGGTATATAACAATGCATACACATAGATTTCACTTCCTAAATGCACTGCAATTCATCAGATACTATAATAGATCTATTATACAGATCTTTTGAAAAGGCATTTTAATCAACGATCTCTTATATCGATATAGAATCTACTTTTTTACATATTGCGATAAAATTTGAGGCAATTTCAATATAGCATGAATCAAACCCCTTTTTTTTTAGACTGGCTTCTGCTTAACCGGACTATGCTGTGGGTGCAGCCTCTAGCCACGAGCAAAAAACTTATACAACATTAATTTTAGTATATTCGAAACCTCATACACGTATCTAGTATTTTTATGTAAAGAATCTATGTAAAAAAATTTCAAAACTGTATCATAAAAAATCACAAAGTTATTAGCTTGCTCTGTTACCTAGTTGTCCGCTCAAAATCGCGGTCACCACGCAGAGCGCGCCTCCAGCGTCGACTTGAGCTCATTGATAATAATAATTTGGCAGTAGGTACCTAAATTATTGCGATAGGTACTTAAAGTCGTTCGGTGTCCAACTTTTAACTTTTTAAATATTTTTGGGAAAAAATATAACATGGTTTAAAAATGATTGGAATCGATTCAGTTACTTATTCTGAACAAACTATATTCAGGTTTCGCATATACTAAAAACTAGCGACCCGCCCCGGCTTCGCACAGGTGCAATATATACATATAAACCTTCCTCTTGAATCACTCTATCTATTAAAAAAAACCGCATCAAAATCCGTTGCGTAGTTTCAAAGATTTAAGCATACAAAGGGACATAGGGACAGAGAAAGCGACTTTGTTTTATACTATGTAGTGATAATGTTGTAGACTAAGCGACAGCGCGCTAAGGGCACTTCCTGTGGGGTACGAGCCTCGAATCAGGGCGTTGCTGAGGACGGCAGCAAAGAGACAGGCTGGATCTGAGTGAAACAACCACATATCGTCTTTCAACAAATAAATATCTAATCATTCCTTAAAGATAAAACCTTCAAAAACCCACACAATTATTACTACAGTTTAGCCTTATTTTATGGGCAGCGTTAAGTACCTCCACGTCAAATTGCCAACTCAAATAACGGAACGTGTAATATCAGAGTCACATAACATTACTTGAAATCTCAAATCGCTTCACCCGTTCCGCTGTAATACATTCGTCTGAAAAATAAAGAAAACCAACAGAATAAAGCCTTTCACAGTTTGCTCAATAAATAGCTGAAATACACAATAAACCTGTAATTCTTACATAATAAATTGATAATATAGACCTTTCACACTTTATAATTAAGTTTTTAATCGCCTGACATTGTCATCATTTATTACAAAACATTTTTATACATCTGTCAAGGGGTCATCGAACCGTTAAGTGATATAAACGAGTTAGACATAGCTTCAAGATTCATTCTATTTTTGGAAGAATCGACATGTTTCTTAATATTACACTTTTATTATTTTTAGTCGATCTTGCTACACGTTTCAGTGAATGTGTTTGTTACTGAAAAATACCGCTAGAGGGATCAGCCAGGTCACCAAATAAGTTTATATACCGCTACTACAAATCTTTTTAATAAAAGTGTTAAATTATTTCTATTGCAGCCTAATTTAATACGTGGTAGTGTCCGACCGAAACTTCGGCTTCGGCTTCGGCCACCTTGAGCCAAAAAACCACCTTCGGGCAAAACTTCGGCTTAGGGGCTCACAGTTGTAGTAGCTTTTATTAGCCTCCTGGATGGATTACCAGATAAAGGTAATCCAAGTACCACGTCATCATGGCAATTAAATAGTAATGAGTAAAATTAGGACATGCGATGAAAGGCCAAATTTTTTGGAGGGCAGTCTACTTCATGTGCGTTCATTGGTTTGGGATCCTCTTTCAGTGGATCATCATAACAGCCACTCGTGGTCATCAGAATCTGGAAATAATACATATATGTCATAATCATACCCATAAACACCTACTTCATCATCATCAACATCATCATCCACAGCCCGATTTCACCCACTGCTGGGTATAAACCTCTCTTTACTTGTGCCAAGCACCAAGTTCTTGTGCCAGCCTCATCCAGGATATTCCCGCAATGGCAACAATACCGTCTGCCCAAAAAAATCTCTTTCCAGTCCTTGGACGCCATTCGGTCACAGCTTTACTCCACCTGCCATCACCGCGCCTTGCTACAAATACAACCCATATATTGACAACATCAGCACCATTTCCCTAAAAATACCTACATATCACACTTAACTCCATCCTCTATGAGTCTATGCCTGCAAAACCGTTCAGTAACATCCCACAATACTCTTTCCCACTCACTATTTATCGATTCAACAATCGAGTGTGTCCGATTACTCGCGACGCCATTACGTCTCGATCATTCGACTAGAACGTTTTCCGATCGCCAGTTGCATTCTCCTGCCGATGTTAACTAGAACATAGGCGTCGGTAATTATAAGCGACAAAAAAGTCGTGGCGACTGATTGCTTTCACAAGATGCGACAATAGAGCATGAAATGAGCTTCGTCGAGCCACCGCGTTACGCATCGTTCGTGTGGAGGTACGAGTGGCTCTCGGAGTAATGTTGATTGAGAAGTAGATGAGAAGCGATCGAGTGAGGATTCTATGTAGTCGTGAGTGCTTATAGCTTTACTTGACTTCGACCTAGAGGACGGTAGGATTTCTCTGGCATTGAGGAAAGTTCTCTGTAGTTATATCCCGACAAATACCATCCCAGACATCAGTCTGCATCTGCATCCTCATGTGGCTTGAACATGATTATGTCTGGACTTTAAAAGAGACTGTCTGTCTGAGTTTGTTTCGAGTGTTTCTTCTTAAAGTAGCTATCTGGCTACTTTGGAACATCGACATCAACCAGTTTTTTAAAACAACGTGTGGAAGTGTAAAAACTAACTAACAAAATGAACACCATTTACGATAGTAACGTGTGGAGTAGTTTTATTTATTTGGCTCTTCACAATTTAACAGTATCAACTCGGCGTGAGAGTGGATTTTAGAGCAGGAAAAACAAAGTAATGTCGTTATTGAATTAATTTTGGAATTGTATGTGTATTGCAGTGTCTTTCTTATTTAATATCGCAGTGTTCCATAGTAGGGGCAACATTATCACAACAATTGCTAACCTAAAACGCTAACACTCTTTCTAAACACACAACGAAATTAATTTTCTCAAGTTTTTGTAACGAAACCTCAATGGAACACATACTATAAAACCAACAAAATGATTGTAAACACGTCGGTGTACTGATTGGTGAGGCAGATTTATCGAAGCTTTGTTTATGGGATTTTGATGTCCAGGTTAACTTACGTTCTCGATATTGTGTAGTTCAGAATTCAAACTCAAACTAAAAGCATTTAATAAAATTAGACCATTATATTCACTTTAGAATGTCAGAAAAAACAAATAAATCGAAGCTACAGTCACAGCCATAAGGCATAATAACTTGTGAAAGTACTTGTATGGATGAACTTGTGGAAGTCTTGTATGGATCAGAATGTTGGGCCACAAAAGGGATGAATGAAAGGCATTTGCATGTGGCGGAGATGAGAATGCTAAGGGGAATGTGTGGTGTTACGCCAATGGATAAAATAAGAAATGAGTATATAAGAGGAAGTCTGAAAGTGGCGCCGGTGACTGAAAAGTTGTGTGGTGGTATGGGCATGTGATGCGGAGGAATGAGGAAAATGTTGTGAGGAAAGTTTTGAGTATGAATGTGGATGGAGAGGAAGACCAAAGAAACGATGGATGGACTGTATAAAGAATGATATGGCAAGAAAGGAGGTGTCGGATGAGATGACGAGTAATAGAGAAGTATGGAAGAAGAAGACATGCTGCGCCGACCCCAAATGAATTGGGATAAGGGCAAGAGAATGATGAACTTGTGAAAGTACTGTAGTTGCCCAATTACTCACACTTGTACGGGTCATCCTTTTAATTACTTATGTTCTAAAACTGTTTACATCCTAGGTGGATTTCGTCGCACTCCTTCACACAGAGAGGAGGCCTGTGTCCCAGCAGTGGGAACAATATTGGGTTCATTAGTTTTATAAGTAACATAACATAACATCACGCCTGTAATCCCTGGGTTAGGCAGAGGTGTGCCTGATAGTACACCCACATTTTGGCAGTTATGTTTAAGATCCATGTAGGTGGGGAGCCTATTGCCATCAACCGGGCACAAATCCAGACTTCGCGGCTGCTACTGAGAAATTCCATGTAATAGGGGGCGAGCCTAATGCCATCAACCGGGCACAAATCCAGATTCCGCGGCTGCTACTGAGAAATTCCTGATGTGTAAACCCAGTACCTTTTCCTGACCCGGGAATCGAACCCAGGACCTCATTCTCAGCAGTCGCGCTTGCGACGTCTCGACCAATGAGGCAGTAGTTATATAAATCTGTCTATTATAACTGCTAATAAATACCTTGAAAGTTCACAGAGACAAAAACTGAAGAGTCATTGTCAGTTCAGTAACACTCTTAAACATTGAGAACAGAACATCTCGCTGCATGGTAGTCCTTCTTCCTCCAAATCTTTGGATAACAAGCTCTTAGTAGCTCTATAATAAGCAAGAGACACCTATCAGCTACTTGAATGAAAGACATGCTTGATAATTGTAGGATGCAGACAGGAGAAATAACCAACTTATTTATTTACAGACGGGCATTTTTCTTCTTTTTCGTGTGGTTAGTGCCTAACCTGGTGTCAGAGTTTTGGGCCTCGGACTTGGCTTTACATGCCGTCGAGTAATATCTCTCAATCATACTGGTTTAGCTTCCTCACGATGTTTTCCTTTACCGAAGCAGGTGATAAATTGTACAATACGCGCAAAAATCAGAGGTGTGTGCGAGACCTATGACTTGAGAGACCAATGCCACGGGCATTCATTTAATAAATGTTGTAAGTCAGTTGGTAAAGCCTTACAGTACTGACTTATTTATTTATCATCAAAGATGTGGACGTGTCTAGAAAATATTTGATAACACCTTTGTGAAACAAGCACAGACGTACAAGTTACCTATTACACACGATTATACCCAACCTATACATAGAAGCCCTACAAAACACGCAACACAAGGCCTTAAGGGACATTTGCGTATTCGAACGGTGAGTGAAACTGGCATAAATGTACAACTGATTATATGTGAATGGCTCAATCAAGGCTCTCGTTGCACAAGGCGTTATGTCGATATGTTTTGACGTGTCCAAGTCCGACCGTGTCGGTCGCCAGTTATACGTTAGTCAATTGCTACAATTATGCGCAGAAGTGTGTCAAGTGGTTACCGACGGGGAGAGTGGGGTTGAATGGAACAAAACATGTTGGGTGCTTGAGTAAACAATGTGACGGTTTCAGGAGGTTGTTTGTTAATTGTGCGAGATGAGTATGTTGGCGGAGTATTTAATTGGGGAATTAAAAGTGTGAGTGAGATAATAATTGTTTTTATAGTCTAAGTTTAATCTTAAGCATAAACGTGTGTTATATAATGTAAATATTGATAATGTAGCTTTGACTTTTGTTCAAAATTATTTTCCACAAATGCAAAAAGAAACAGTTGGGAGACAAATTTGGCATTTATGCTCTAACTTAATCAAAATATTATTCTTAAGAATGATTGTGATACCTCGCAGGTGTGTTCATCCCGCTTCTATTGTCTGCATTCTGTGTATGCATCCTTGCACTAAGATATTTGCACTTAATACCTATTCATACAATTAGGAGTAGCAAAACGAAAGAATTACCATGTTTAATTAGTGTCTGACTGTTAATTTACACGTGTACCGTATTAATCCCAGTACTAACTGGGTTGTGGAGGTCAGAAAGGCAGTCGCTCCATGTAAAATATTGGTATTCAGCTGCATTCGGTTAGACTGGAAGCCGCCCCAAACATAGTTGGGAAAAGGCTATGCTGCTGATGTTAATTTACACATTAACAATGCCCGCAAAATGAAATATCATCGCAAAAAAACTCAATTATTATCACTACCTCTCTTACACCACAGTTCCAATCCACCCCACTCTCCCCCCTCTAGTAGCAAATTCCGCCCTAAGCCGACGCACATGTCCATTGCCTATCATTACAAAAGTATAAGCTCATTACAAGATTGTATATAATTCTAAACATATGTTGTATAATGTGGATATAAGGTCTAGTTTCAATAGAGACCGATTAGTGTAACCGGGAATTAAAAGATTTCTAATGATAAAGAAAGTTGTATTAGTAATTGAGTGTGGGGAATGGTAATGATGTTTGTGTTTCTCTGTTTTATGGGTTTGATTTATTTGTATACGATCTGTATAATTAACAGGAAGGAATCGAAAGATGTTATGGATAAGTCTATGCATAAGAAGAATAATAATAATATAAGAGAAGAATATAAGAAACTTTTCTGTTATCCAGTTTTCAAAACAACGAAATTAGTTACTTTAGAAAAAATGTATTTAAGTATTGCAATAAACGTTATTCATTGTCATTTTTAAAAAGTAAGTAAAAAATATCAATAAACGGATGTCCGTTTATTCATATTTTTTACTTACTTTTTCATGTTTAAATATTAAAAAAAAAAAACATTTAAAAATATGTTAACAAAATTATAATTTGAAGTTTCACCGTTGCACACCTCAATTACTTACACAAAGTAACATTTAAAAGGCAAATCAGAAAACTCAGTAAATCTAAGATACTAACACAAAAAACTTACTTTAATTCACAACCAATCCTTGCGTTTGAACTGAAAAACCTTTTACACGTAAATGCAAAACTCACTTTATCAGTAAAACCATCCACACATCATCCTTATCATCCATCTGAAACATCCACATACATCTTAGCGACCATTACATCGTACCGAACAAGGCAATCGATTCATAAACGATCGACGATCGACTCCTGCGCAACCGTTGTTTGTCAACCAGTCGCCAGTTGTTGACAAATTGACACGTTCTACTTGACACATTGTCATGATGTCTAGATTTAGATGTTTTATTGGAAATTATGTTTTATATTTTTATGATTAAAGACTAGGTTTGTATATTTCGTTTTTTATAGGCATCGATTGATTTTTGTTGTGATTATTGATCATAGATGGCGTTAGTTGGTGTCAACTTATTTATAAAAAAAATGGCGGTAAATTATGTGTTCTTAATTTTGTGAAGGCATCGTTTATGGATGGAAAACTATGAAATTACAAGAATCTCACCTGTAAAACGAGACTCCACCAGAGATTAAAAAGAAGCAATTATTTCCTTGATTGCTCTCACACTCTCGTTCTTATGACGCATCCTTTATCCAGTAGTAGTTTAGTAAATGATATTGGACATGCTGTCACCTGATTATCTTAAGCAGTTTTTTAATCAACTTTAAGATCGAATACGTCTAGAGTTGGTAATAGACAATCTTAAGTAGTCTTGCTCCGTCATCATCAACATCTGCCTAAGTGTCTAGCCATTTCCAAAAATTTATTGGGGTCGGCTTCCAGTCTTACCGGATGCAGCTGCATTTTATATGGAGCGACTGCTTATCTGATCTCCACAACCCAGTTAGTACTGGGTAGTGCGGTACCCCTTAGTAAGACTGGTTGTCAGACTTTCGGGACACTGACTATCTGTAACGACTGTCAATGATCAACAAATGACATTCGGGACCCACGGCTTTTTTTTTTTTTTACAGCTTAACGTGCTTTCCGAGTCACGCAGGAAACTCGGTATGTAATGATGGTCACCCATCCACAGACTGACCTTGGCAAGCGCGGATTAGCCTTGAAGATCGACCCGTGCGGCTGTTATTACTTAGCCACGAGCTCCTATAGACCGACCGCTTTAATGAGTCCTCGCGAAGGTGTCAATTTAAATGGAGTATTCTGAAGGTTGATCACGTATTGGTTCAATTAGTATCGTAATACCTACGTGGATTACAGTTATTTTAAAGCAAATTACCTGTGGCATATTGTGAGGACTTTGTGGAAGCTTAATGTGCCTTTGACGGGGCAAGGTGGAGGACACATTAAAGCGGTCGGTCTATAGTAAGTTGTATCTCTCCATCGAACCTATTTTTTAAAGAATAGGATGCAATCCAATTTTTATATGATCATTAACACTGCATTACAATACAACAACAGACAGTGAACGAAAGCAAAAATAAAACTTTCCATTCAGTTCATTTACAACCACATTTTGTACACAACAAATCCATCTATTTATAACACTTATAAAACTATTGATATTCCTAAATGATTCAATTTTCTTAAAAGAATTTCTAATTCGTGACAAAATGCAATTTCAAAACAACTATAACAAAAAATAACACCAGTCAAATACTGGCCTAATATAAATTTATTTTCGGATGGAAAAACTTAATCTCGAATTCGTCGCGAATTTCGCAATCGATATTGTATTTCGATGCAAAAAAAATCGAGAATCGTTACTCATAATCGCTCATTACAAAAGAGGGTTTCACTTCCACGAGCGTCACGTCTCACGATCAATTGGAAATAATATTGCCACAGACTTAGTGGGAAACTAGATGAGATATTTTGATTCAAGGTATTTTGAGAGAGAGATAATCTTTTGACTGACAATAGAAAGGTTTCTATCGGTATCGGTAAGGTATCCCTGTATTATGTGTAACATAAGACTACTCACAAGAGGTAATTAGCAAACTCAGTCAGAAAAGATAACTATGAAATTCCAGAAAAAATATAAGGTCTAACTATTCATACACGAAATATTTTCAGGGAATCATCTAACGGCTATAACAAGCTATTTCAAGGGATTTTTTTTTTATCTGAGAATATTTTTATAAAAAAAAAATAATTTAAAATTACTTGACCCACAAAATAAATACTAGCTCCTTATTTTTGAACATCCATTACGCTAGTTTAATACGTCGTATTTACCAAGTGTCATTGTTAGAATATGGGAGTAAAGATTTTATGCAAAAAGTCTCAAAAATTTTTAGAATTATAATTATTTCGTAAAAAAAAAAACACTCAAATAATTTTTTTTTCGTTGCTGTGCCGACTTTACGACTTATAGAAGTTACTCTTAAAATATTTCGTGTATGAATAGTTAGACCTTATATAGACAACATTTACCAAACAAATGCCGTTTCTTTAAAAATTGTAAACAGACTATCAAAGCCTTGGTTTCTTAAAAGTAGTTTGTTACTCAAGGAAGATAATCTAGCAGAACCTTATCACAGAAAAATCTATTTAAAAAACTTAAAGTTAGCATTTTAATATTAACACCAAATACCTTACTTTAATAACATAACATCACGCTTATAATTGTCCACCCACATTTCGCCAGTTATGTTTAAGTCCCATGTAATAGAGTGCGAGCCTATTGCCATCAACCGGGCACAAATCCAGACTCCGTGGCTGCTACTGAGAAAATTCCACATAAAACCCATTAACAGTTTTGCCCGACCCGGGAATCGAACCCAAGACCTCATACTCAGCAGCCGCGCTTGCGATCACTCGACCAAAGAGGCAGTCACTTACTTTAATTTCAACACAAAATTCTACCAAATGCCAAATGCCGCTTCCATTGAATCACTAAAACAAAGTCCTTCTCAGTCCAATAGTCAGAATCGTGTTCCGACTACCGTTTTGTTATTGTTCAATATGTTTTCCAATAATCCAGTTATAGATTACCGGAGGTAGAAAGCCTTGATTCGCACGGTTACGTAGAAAGCGGCCCGAGTGCGTGTTGGTCCCTTAAATTACTCAGCCAATGGTATCTAGAGTAGCTCTGTGTAACACGCCATTGATTTTGACGTTAATTTCCTCTATGACGGTGTTTTGCGTAAGTGTGAGGTGTTACCAGTGCAAAAATATATGACGTCGCTCCGGTTTTAGGTAGAAATCCTGACAAACACCATAACTGCTTCGTTGTCTAGTGATCGCAAGCGCTACTGCTGAGCGACAAGGTCCTGGGTACGATTCCGTGGTCGGGCAAAGTACTATTGGGTTAAAATGGAGTTCACTTCTAGCATCTTGCAAGGTTGAAGTTTTGAATCAACAAAATTTTAAAATACTGCAAGCGACAGGAAGAAGAGAAAAATGATTAAATGTTTATTTTAATATATAATATAAAGCATCTGTATGTACACACAGGCGGCACATCAAGCTCTACATATCCAGTATAACCTGACTTCGCTTTGTATAAGCTTCCCGTGCGATGAGAGATCAGCTTAATTTGGCTTTGCATAGCCTGATTGGCCGCCGTGCCTACACTTCTCACTCAACCCCTGAACTGGACCCACTATTTACTCCGGTTACAGGCCTAAATAGAACAGTTTCATCCAAAATATGCAACGCTTCATTTACTGTTAGAATGTATTGGCTGTATGGACCACAATAATAATTTTAAATAATGAATCCAAAGTGACTCTGTCTGGCTATTGCCTTTTCACGGCTGAACGAATTTGGATATAATATAGCATACAGATAGGTGGTAGTACCTTCACGCGGGATAATTTCCACCCTCTACGCAGGCAAAACCGTGAACGAGTAAGTAATGCTTGCTGATTATTGGTACAACAAAATTAAAAGTAACTACCGTGAAACATGCCAACTTTGCCCACTTTTTTCGAATAATTTTAATTTTTTTAAGATTTTTGTATGGGGACATAAGTATTTTCTTTTAGCATTTGCTACTCTAAGATTATGTGCATGTGTTGGTGTAGCAAAATTTATATTTTTTAAACATTTAATTCAAAATTAGATTCGTTTTGTTGGCGGGCAAAGTTACCTGGACTTTTAGCCAACATTGCCTACCTTGATTTTTGACGCAAATATGGCCTTTAAGCAGATGGCATCAAAATCCAGTTCAAAAATTTTGGCAAAGATGGCGTTTACTTTAGAAATTAAAGCGAAACCGTGAAAAGTTTTCTACTAAAATGACTAGGCAATGTTACCCTAAAAAAAAATCTCTTTTTCATACAATTAACATTTCGTCGTTTGAAAGTGCTAGGGTTGGCACAAATCAATAAAATGAAATTGTTTTTTTTTTTCATTTCTAGAAAGAATAATGTGTTAAGGTAAAAGAAAAATAAAATAATTTTAACAACAATATTTATTAATGTGAATGAAATACCAATTGAGATCAAATAATGCTTTTAAATTATTTATAGAAAATGATTTATAGAAAAAATAGTCAAAATAAGTAACAAGTTTCTTAGTCTTATTTATATTCTTAAAGTTAATAATCAGAGATCAAAGTTATTGGAATGTCCACTACTGATAGATGTGCATCCATCCCACAATAACAACATAATTAAGTCACATATTTTCCGATATCACAATAATGTCCACTACAATTATCCTAAACATAAAGAAAATAGATATAGCTACTGTAATAATAATGTTTGACAATGATAGGAACGACATTTTCTTATTTATAAGATTATACTTATATAGAGAACATAGTTTTAATAAAATTAATCGACCATAAAATAAAAAAGGTAGCTTCATTTGAGTTATTTCGCACGGCTTTTGTAATAAGTACTAGGCATTTATCGAATGTTGACATTACTAAAATCAACTTTAAAAACGATTCGACCACGTCGAGTAATAATTGGCTTGGGAAGTA
Organism: Noctua fimbriata; assembly: GCA_905163415.1. Classification (NCBI taxonomy): domain Eukaryota; kingdom Metazoa; phylum Arthropoda; class Insecta; order Lepidoptera; family Noctuidae; genus Noctua; species Noctua fimbriata. The sequence continues at coordinate 4,359,364 of LR990940.1, forward strand.
TTGTAACAATATCTTTTAAGTGTTTCATAGTGCAAATGTCATCAACTATTGGGTACGTGAAAGTGGTTCCTTCTTCACATTTAGACTCCTTAAACTTTCGCACAAACTTCTGGATCCAACTTGACGTCTTGATTTTCGTTGTAGAATTCGAAATTTATGTTTATTTTTCTGAAATAAACCATATAACGAAGTCAGATCAGTGTTAGCAGTGGTCATAAAATAGTTTAAATAATAATAAATAGTATGAAGAAGACGTTATTACTAATTACTGTGTACCTTCACTATAACAACTAATGTCCTCTTTGAATTAGTACTAAAATAGTCTTAATAAAATAAAATAAATCACAGAGTGTCGTATGTGCCAGCCCTAAGCATTTTTAGATGGCGGGCAATGTTGTCAATCGTAGATCGAAACATTACTGGATAACTTTGCCCATCATTATAACTTTAGTTTTAAATTATGCTCATCAATGACACTAACATTAAAATACTCTACAAATAGTTTTTTAATACATGTTATAAGTAAACGAACCTGTGTTTTCACCATTACGCTCAATTCTTACCAAAATTCTGCACCAAAATTTGCCCGCAAAAACACGCACCATACTTGACGAGTTCCAACAAGGTACTGAGTGGAGTTAGCAATGCACACAATAGTTAGTGTTGCCAGTCATATAACTTATTTTCCACAAAAGTCAATCAATGTTGCCTTAATATTAAGATATTTTTGTACGTTAAAGATTTGCTTGTAAATTGCTCATAGGGCAAAAATACCCTTGTTGGCAATGTTGGCATATTTCACGGTACCACAAAATTTTGCAAAAAGGTCGCATCTACAAAATTGGTCACATTTTCATTCAAATTAAATTACCGCTTGCCTTGCAAAATAATCATTATTATTATGTTACAAAATGGCAGCGTCGCATCTAATCGGTTTTAGGCAAAAACTTGTAATCTGGTCCCGTTTAGTAAAATAGATTTACGAAATTGCAAATTATATGGTCAAAGTGAAGTGGTGTGATTATTTTGTTACGCTTCGTTAGGTTAGGTTGCAATGGTGGTTTTCATCTTGTAGATAACTTTATTTTGATTTATTCAAGGACCATTTCATCGTCATCAGCCACAGCCCGAACTCACCCACTGCTGGGTATAGGCCTCTCTTTTCTCGTATCAATCCCCACGGTCCTGTACCAGCCTCATCCAGGTTTTTCCCCCGATGGCAACTATGTCGTCTGCCCATGGCAAGAACCATTTGGTTACATTTAAATGAAGATACGCGCTTTGGAAGTGGAGTCGCAGACGCCAGCCCCGTTATACAATACAATACATTTAAATGATATGACGTACGAACAACAAAGCAAACAGAAAAGATTAAAACCTGATTTATATAAAAACCAATTCTACTCAAGTAGTCCTAAAATATTTAGAAAATGTAATCTTTTTGAACGTATAGCCTATGTAAGCTTTATGAGAAATCCATTAATATATCAACAGACTCGTATTTCACATTAGGTACACACACGTCATAAAACTAATAAGAGGCAGACCTTTAATTTCGATATTTTGGTACTACCACCACAGAAGAACATCAGCCACTCGAAGGTATTGCCACACATTTCAACAGATATAATTTCAAGCATGCCATATGTTCGGCATGCAGATTGGACATAATCGTAGATCACACGACATAGACCACAGCGAACGACTCATTACGAAGCAGATTGCCGACTATACTCACGGGTTATTCTTAATTCTTACTATCATTTTGATGTACTTTTATCCGAATGCACGGCAGAATGGGCTGAAAACACAACATAGCATCAAGCATATAATCCCCTAAAAGTTAGGTAGAGGTATATCTAAATATAGTTGTCCCACAGTTTTGTTTTCAAATCCCATGTTATAGGAGGCGAGCCTATTTCCATCAACCGGACACAAATCCAGACTCTGTGGCTGCTAATGAGAAATTCCTGATGAAAAAACCTAACAACTTCTTGTCCGACCTGGGAATCGAAGCCAGGACCTCATGCTCAGCAGTCACGCTTGCGATCACGATACCAAAAAGGCAGCTAAACGTATAAAAAGATCGATTAACCCAAAAAAAAACTGCAAAAGTTCAGAACAAATTACTTTTCAAGTAGTCTGATGCAGTTGGATCAAATCTGAAGTTGAACTAAAGTAACTGCACCCTTTTGTTTATTTTCTGATATTTTCTAGCTAATTTTCAGCCTTACCTGGGATCCATGGAAAAAAGGCATGAACTTATGTAAGAATCAGGCACCTATGATTTGCCAGGGCTGCGGGACTGTTCGAAAGAGATGCCGCGGCCCTGGAACACAAAGGGCAAAGAAGGAACATGGATAGGGTTTAGTCAGTTCAAGTCTGACACTCCGTTCCTCTCCGCCCAGAGCCAGGGGGGGGGGGGGTCATTTGATAATTTCCCGTCCTAGAAAAAGGGACCTATGATAATATCACTCACAGGATTTTTTTAGGCACAGAAGTCAACTTGACAGTTAAATTAAAAATCATTTTTCCAGAAAAAAAAACCGACTTCCAAAAGAGAAACACTAAAAAATCCCAAGATACCGGTGGAATACATAACCTCCTCTCACCCCCAAATCATTGTTTGAGAGTATTGCTTACCTGTTTGCCACAGTTTTTATATTTCCAATACAATTAACTAAGTTCAAATAAGCAAAATCCGTGATCTGTGATGAAATTTAGTGTTGTTATCGCATAAATTGATATTAACTGACAATAGACTGACACAATATACTCAATTCCAAAAAAGTGACTTTACATAACACCTCAATTGATTAGTTTCTTTTTATAGGTAACTAATACAATATAGGTATCCAAAACATTCAACTTTATTCCTTATCGTTAATCCATGAAAGTCTTAATTATAATCCGCTTAGTATTTTCGTTCCAATCGTAGGTAACAGATGCGTTGTCACTCACAAAACCCTTTTGTGCTTCATTAAATCCCTTCCTTTGTGTTATTGGGTTTTTACATCAGGATTTTCTCAGTATCAGCCACAAAGTTTGGATTTGTGCCCGGTTGACGGTAATAGGCTCACCTCCGGGAATTAAACATTACTGGTGAAACGTGGGGGTACTAATAGGTACAACTCTGTCTAACCCTTCGGGGACCACAGGCGTAATGTTATGTTTTGTGTTGAATCCCTTCCAAAACAAAACACAAAAACCAGTTTCAAACTATCACTTACTAAAAACCCCATCAAATTCAATTTAACAGTTCTTGACGCTAACACACCACACACACGCGTGCCGCGTAATTTATATGAAAGTCTCCTGTGATTTGTGACTAATACGCCATTTTGTAGCTAGATATAAATCAAAATGGCCGCCGGCTATTCGAATACAGAACGGTGAATTGATTTTTTTGGAATCACACCTTTTTTATTTATTGTTAAATAGATTATTTTGATTTGTTGTGTGATATGATAGCTTCTGAATGGTGTTTTAGTTGTACTGAAAAGATAAAATAATGTAGACATTGTTTAAATAAAATAATAATTGTGGCGTATTAAATTGAGAAGATTTGATCCGTTCTAAGAACTGTTTTTGATTGTGGTACGATATTTACTCTGATTCAAATACCTTTTATGGCAAATGATAGCGAAAAGCGAAATTCTAATGAAAGTGAAGGTTAGTTTTACGAGCTGTCATGTCAGTAAACAATACCTACCATTCGTGATGTTTTTGGTGAGAGGGATCTTTGTGAAAATCATACAATACAGCAACACTTTATAAAGAGACGGACTCGTGTCATTGTTTAATAGAAAACAAAAGATTCACAATTCGCTACGACAACACAATTAAAATTGTTGAAAAGATATTTATCTTTTCAACACACGTCTTTTGACACAAAAAAGGCCTTAAATAAATACAATGTTGAAGTTTAAGAAAAGTATAAAAACACTTTTGTCTAGCAAACCATTTCATTTGCTACCCTTCTCATGGGAATGTATTAAAAATAACTAGTCCGCCATGTCGAATTTACAATACACCTAGCTAACCATGCATTGTCATCCAAACTAAACAAGTATGCAAAATTTCAGTTCAATCCGAAACTTAAGTGGGTTCAATTTCTCTTCTAAGATTTTTTTTAAGCTAATAAAAGCGTGTTAAAAATGACTAGGCTTGAATGAATTCAAGGAGATTCAACATTCACAAACAAATGCGATACTCAATTTCAAATATAGAATAACCCTCCAACCGCAAACGCATTTCGTATTTCACCTCAACTAATAATTACAACAACACATGACTACCAAGTTCCGCAACCATGTGAATGGGAGCCAGTGTCCCATCATTATCGTATAAATCAGTACCGATTCAACCGGTAATTGCATCGATATCGATAGTTATATCGATAGTATCTCGGAACTAGTAAATTAAAGTTTGCGCTCAATATAATTTTCATGTGAAATGTGTGACGTACAATAAATTATTGGGTATTAGATATACTGTGTGGTATAAATCTTAAAGCTAGTAATGTATGGGGATATTCATAGAGGTGATCCAATAGGTATCAATTGGATGTAACAGCTTCTGGTATAAACTGTTCTCCTGGTACCTGTTGGTTGAGTTAAGAGAGTAATAAAAGTTAACTTGTTTTTGCTATTGGATGTGACGTTTTCTTATCTTATGGTCTGGTGATCTTTAGTATAGTATGACCATTTTAAGTTTGCAGTTCAAGATGGCGCTGCTTGTCAAGAAAATTTGCGTCGATATGTCAAAATTGGTACATTTATTTTAGTTCTGTGTTTTCCCACTGGCATAGATAAGTTGGTTGTAGTGTATAATAATATGCTTGCATTGAAAGATGATAAAATGTGAACATTAAGTACTTTGGGTTCAAAAATCAGTGAGAAGTTTTTATGTGAGCCGGTTTGAATCACATTATGCAACAATGGCGTTTAAAAAGTACTTCAAAAGCTCAAAATAATGTCCGTAGCGGTGTTTGCTAATTCTTCCAATAAAACCTTTTTAAGGAGAACAATAGTCTTCCAACACCAGCCTTAATTAATTTTTCGATTTTACTTTGACCGTCGAAGTCGTCAAGCGTATAGTACCAATTTCAAGTCACTGTATGCTTTCTACATACAGTAATTAGACGATTCTGTGAGTCTCTTGTTTCATAATTACGAAAACTATAATGCTTTAACCTTTGATAATCCTAGCATCAATATAACCACCATTTACGCTCTTTAAACAACACAACGAAAAATCGCAATAACATCACAAACCGCCCGATTACACCACGCAAACATAACAGTGTTTACCCATGATCCGTTTAACTCAAAGTTTATGTTAAAAACCCGCCCTGAGCGCACTATCAGCCGCTTTAAATCATCGACGGTAAGACAGACAGCCGCCCATAATTGTAGCCGTAGGCCTCCCGATGACACATTCCATCAAAACTGACCGTTCAAGAACTTTTCTCTAACGGTGCCACTGGTTTTAATCGTAGTTATACTCTATGCATCCCCCGTCAATATGTCATTGTGGCTTGTAAATCGAGTTCTCGAGAAAATTGCTCTAATACTGTTTAACATATGCAAAGGGAACATCCCTGGGGGCATGGAATCGATTATGATCGATTAGAAGTGTTTACGTGTGTTGTGCGTGTTTCATCGTGTACAGTTAAAATGAATATATACGTTCTGTTATGAATGTCAGGATATTCATTAAATCATTGTAATGCTCGTTATAAATAACTATAATCGATTCCTAAACGAATGCCTTAATTAATATGATTACTGATGATTTTATATACACGTCGCCTAGTGGACCTTTAATCATCGAAAGACAACCAAATTTTTTACCGACTTCATTGTTTGTGGATAAGCTCTAAAATGTCAAAATTGCCCAACGCCTAACTGTCATTAAACTTGGCAATCGAATTTTTGATCTTCACCTGTCAATAAGTCTTGCATTGTATAGTCACTTTTTACGGTACCCAAAACAGTTGGCTTTCTTGTCAACTTAAGAGTAAGGCAAAGGAACCCAGCCGTCTCCATCTCACAGTCTACATGTGCAGACGCCAGCACATCAAGCTACCCGAAACTGACTAATTTTCGCAATCAACCTTGAACCTAAATCTTAAGCAATAAAGTTGAAAATCTATTAAAGAAATTTGACAGATTGTGGTAGCTTGATATGTTGGCGTCTGTACCACGGAGCTCACTAGCGGTCGACCAATTTTCAACTTTATTACTAAGAGCATAAGGGTGAAAGGTGGCAGACCGTCGGTGAAGTCGGTAGTACGTCACACCAATATAAATTAATACTCGATGTCACGTGATAATCGCCTATTTGAACCGACTATTACAAGTCACGGTAATTACACATGTAGGGTAGTATTTAGTATGAAATAACAGACCTGCTTGATTTAGTGGAGGATGTAGGTCTTGTTGGATATTACACGACATGCATGTAAATAGGGTTTTAAAGACTTTGTAAACCCACATGGAATATATCGTTGATATTTTCTTCCAAGCATTGGGAAGTAGTGCATTAAGATGGCTAGATGACATTGTTGTCATTGCGGGTAAAATCTGGAGAAGACTGGAACAGGAGCATTAAGATTGGCATAAGCAAAAAGAAGATAACGAATGATGATGATAGGATCCACTTTTGCTCAAGTGCGCCAACGAAATAAAAATCTGTCTTGTCTTGTCTCTGTCTTAAATTAGTACATTACATTACATTAGTATCCAATACATCGAGCTATAAATCTTTCTGAAAATTGACATAGTACCAAGTTGTGCCACCCCACAACACTTGCATAGATGAAGCTGAAAAAAAAATAAAAAAAAAAGTTCCATTCAATTCAATCTCATTTAGTTAAACCTAGTGAGTCGAATGGTACGTCCTAAAAGACCCGAAAAAATCGCCCATAGTGTTGTATATTTAGCGGTGCATACAATTAGCGTTGATTATATTTCCATCAAGGAGCTCGTCGCTAAATCATAACAGCCGATAGGTCGATCTTCAAGGTTACCGAGTTCCCTCCATGCTTTGGTAAGCATGTTAAGCCGTTGTTCCTTGATGTCATTTCTCAACCTTGACAGTCATTACAGGTAAAGACAGTGACCCGAATCTCTGACAACCAGTCTTACCAAGGCATATCGTATTACCCAGTATTAACTGAGTTGTAAAGGTCAGATAGGCAGTCGCTTCATGTAGAATACTGGTATTCAGCGCATACGGTTAGACTGGAAGTCAACCCAAACATGGTTGGGAAAACGCAGATGATTACTTTATCTTCTATTTTTCACCAAATAAATGATTTATCTATCTATCGATTCCTATAGCATCGATTATCGATCCCTATAACATCGATTATCGATTTCAAACGAAACTAAAAGTGGCTGGAACAGTATCGTGACACAGTTACAAGCCATGGTTAGTATAAACACACGTATGTCAGACATTCCAGCGCATAATGAGTACACTCGTAATAAGCATGGCGGTTGTTATGTCGTTCAGTTAAGGCAGTGCTTGAGAGTAAAAGTTGTGTTTAAATGGACCTAGATACAAGCCGACAAGCTGATGGAATAGCTCATTCAATGAGAGGTCAGTAAGCTCTGTTGATGTGATAATCCCCTTTCGTTTGATGACCACTAAATGCTGGGCCAACGCCTCCCCCAAATCTTTCCAAAAGCCCTTTTTCCGCGCTTCCTCAAACAATTAAATTTATTTATTAATTTAATTAACACTTCTAGCACAAAAGTACAGAGGTGGGCTTAATGCCATAGGCAATAAAATAAAAAATTAAAAAAAAAAACAAATAAAACCAAAATAAGAAAAAATAAATGTCAAAAAAAACAAAAATAACAACTATAACAAAACTGCTTCATAATATCATACTATGAAGCTTAAAGTGACTCCTATTTTTTTTAAACTTGGAAAAAGTTAAATTGGGTACCAAAAAATCTGCATCTTGTGTTTTTACAAATGATACTTTTTGTCACCAATTTTAGTACTTACATTGCAATCAACATCATCATAATTGATCCTGCCTTATCACAATTCTTTTTGAGGTCGGTACAGGTGACCTTTTTTTCAATACTTCTCTCCATACATACCATAGAATGTTCTTATGTTTTCCTTCGTATATTATCTTCTTTTACACAATCTTATCACTAACATAAGTAGGTTTTATTACGTTTTAATAAGGTAATATCTTGGATGTTTTTAACTATCTCTCGGTCAGTCTTCATAAATTACACTAGCGCAGGGTTGTATGTGTTTGTTTTAGATTGACCTTTTAAAATTAGAATTCGTATAAAAGTTTCATGAAGAATTCACGCTATTCAATCAAAAAAAGTAAGACAAAAATATACCTTTGACAACTTTATTTTTTCCAAGAATTCTAAAAATAATTAAAATGGAGGTTCTTATCGTTCGAAGTTTCAAGAACTGTCTATTTCTACCTGTCTTAGTTCTAAGAACATAAAAAAATATAAATAGAACAATATCATGTTTTATCCCATAAAATATTATTTCTTATTTCTTTCTTATGAAGCAAATTATGTATGTATATGGCTTTAAAACTGCACCCCAAATGCGTTACACACGATTTTCTATCACATTCCGAAATATTTTGAAGATATTCGCGATACATTGCTTCATTTGTTAGAAGTAATCATCTAATCGACAACATAAAAACGCAATGAACGGAAAGTTCAATTATCAAAATGAATAATTGGAATGCGCAAGTAGCCCGTTTATTTTGAGCGATAATTGCTTGTATGTTTACACAACCAATCAGCCTTCAAAAACAAAAACTACAGCTGTATATAATCAGAATAATCACTTAATTGAATGACTCTTAGCCTTAAGCAAACCCGTATCTTAACATTACATTACATTACCATTACATTACATTGTTAGTGACATGTCAACGGTAGTAAATTAAGACTAAATGTTGATTGTGTAACATTTAACGCAAACAATATTTTGATTGATTGCAATGAAGTGTAGCGAATAAAAAGGAAAGTCGATATTGAATATTCTGGTTTGGTGAGCAGGCTTTCGGATTTATTGGGTTTAAATGACCACAAATCTAACAAGACTATAATATGCAGTAAGTGCCCTTGTTAAATAACAGATTGTGACATTTTTTGGTAGGTTATGGAATAGCTTAATCAGCCTATAATGTTCCCACTGCTGCGACACAGACCTCCTCTCTATGAGAGGGAATGGGCTATAACCCAACACGTGGGCCCAGTGCGGGTTGTTAGATGTCACATGTCTTCGAATTTTTAGTTCTAGGACATGCCGGTTTCCTCACGATGTTTTCCTTCACCGTTTTTGAGAACAGTGGTGATTAAATAAATTACACAAAGTAATGCGCCGCCTGGGTTCGAACCCACGACTTACTGTTCGTACGTCGGGGCCGCCATCACTGGGTCACCGCTGCTCTACTGCTTATGGAATGAATCAGTGAAATGTGTGGGCAATTTACACCATTTAACAAAATTATCAAGATGCATCTCAATATTAAAGCTAAAGTAATGAATCCAAAGCGTATTATACAAAGACGTTAAAATGAAAATCTTTGGCTTTGTAAACCAAATTGAGAGGGAAAGATCTCCTAATATCATCTATTCTCACACCTTTCAAACAGGATTACAGCAATGTTGATGGGCAGAAGAAATTGCTCTCAGAAAAGGTACTTCCTCGAGCAAGCTCTATCACAGGATACTACTACACTACCTACCTACTACAAGATATTATGTAAATGAAAGTCCATAGCAATGTCCGAGGCAGTTAAAGTCTACAATAACTTGTCGCTCGCAAAGCAATATGTAAATCTTATGCACATTCTATTTCTGCTATTAGCCAACCGAATATGCGCAGTAATTGAACACTACACACGTACTATCTAAATTTAAAATCAATCCAAAACACTAACCAAACGTAATTACTTGAAATACGATATAGCTATTAAATTAACAGTTTAATGATACAATTGTATTGAATCAGTTATATCCAGAACCGTTACACATATATCAACCTGTCAAATACCGGACCAATTGCTGTGTTTAAGACGCAGAGGTGCGTTCAAACGTGTCCCCCACTTGCGCGAATTCCTCTGAATATTTCGCAACTACTGAGCGGCTATCCAACTCCGCCCTAAGATACCCACCTATTACACCGTTCGCTACTGAACAACCTTGACTATTATTTAGAGCACTGACCATTAACCAGACCGCGTAAGCATAGATACGGAGTCACCAGAGGCTGATATCTTGTCGACAGCACGAATTACATTAGCGAATTATCCTATTTTCCGTTCGGGAGCCCGGAGCGAACCGCTAACAAGCCTGGCTACAGCGTCATGACGTAGAAAGCGCTCCCATATTTCCTAGGCTAATAAAACCGATGATAGTCTTGGGGTGTTCTAAAAAACGAGCGCTATATCAAACGCGTGCTCGAGGTAAACTAGCAGAGTATAAATTCTAATAAGCGTTTATTCTATGCGCCTCCCGAGGCAACAATGCTCTTAATCTCGACTATTATAGCTTGGAAGTTTTAAAACCCAAGCGGTAGTTGCTTACACTTAATATTGAGTTGCCTCCTACGCTCGGTCGGGTAATAAATTGCGCGGGATTGATGCCTCGACGCCATCTTTTAAAGCTTCCGTATGTTTTAAAAATGGAATAGTGTTCGATCAGTCACGGTCCATAGATAATTCATATGCACGATGGGACATGAAATAAATCTTCCTTACTTTGAATCTCTTTGGTTTCATTTTTAAATCGTGTCTTGTGATTAGATTGGCGTGGCATTTACTGATAAGTTTGACGTTTACGAAAGAGTTTTTACTTAGCCGCGTAAGGTGCAGTGTTAATGGATGCAATTAAATGTTCTTATCTTTATGTGGTGTATGGTTACCGTTTAAGAGAAAGTCTAATAATTAAAAGCTAGTTCAGATGGTGCTGAAGCTGAGAAATAGCTTTCTACCCTACTGTTTCGGCATTTAAATATTACACGGAATAAATTTATAAACAATATTTTGATCTCTTTTTGTCATAGAATGGAAACGCCATGCCATCTAGGTACCGGGCACAAATCTCTGATGTCAACATAATATCAGTAATACTTTGCCTGGCTCGAGAATCGAACCTAGGACCTCATGCTGAGCAGTAATTAGCGCTTGCAACCACTCGACAAGGTAGGAAATTCCACATAAATCTGGAATTTCACCAGCACAGCAGAAAGGCCTAACTATAAACCCCTTCGAACAATATAATCCTTTCAATAAACGTTCTCACACACGTACGGAGAGCGGCGTAACGTAATGACGGCAGTAAGGAAGTATGAACACCTGTTCAACAATATAGTGTAAGTACCATTTCATATAGATGGGCTCCGGTGTGCGAAGAATGGATATGACGTTATAGAAGTGAAACCTGGAGGCCTGTGTGTATTATAAGGATTATTTGAAAGCCTTCTTCGTCTTGCAGTCACTAGTGCAAACACAAAGCACTCCTGGCTAATGTTAAGAGAACAGAATGGTGGCCGAGAGTGCTGGTTGTCTTAGCAGCTAGATGTACAAGGTACAGCTAGAAAACGAAGATTAAAAGTTGTAAATCTCGCCAGCTCGCGATCGTCACAACTACTATCTGCTGAAATAGGAGTTGATGGAGAAACGAAAAGTGAGAATTTCAGAAAATGACTATTATGGTGGCACTCTTGGCGAGAGCAAGAATGTATATAGAAGCACTCGTCTAGCCTCAGTGTTCTTCATTGGCTGTACACTCGCCCTACCTCGGAGTGTCTCGGCTCCATAAATCCAAACTTGGACCGCTGTCTCTTGGGTAGAACCGCCACATCTGCTATCTTCGAACATCTGTTGAGTTGCGTAATATCGCCGATGTCCTGAAGGCAGTAATTCTCACTCTCCTCACTGCCTTATAATACACACTGGATTAGATGTTGTTACCGTTTTGTTCTTATGGCGTATTCATAGTGCAGTCTGATTGTCATGGGTGATTTATTTAATCTGATGAATTGGTATAGTAGGTTGGTCTGTGGATGGGTGACCACCCATTACTTAGAGAGTTTCCTCCGTTCCTAAGAAACCACGTTAAGCCGTTGGCCCTGGCTGTCATTTTTAGATTGTACAAAGTCTGACAACACAGCACAGAAGCTGAAGTCAAAAATTATCAGAATCTATTTATCAAAACGTTCTCTGATGTACTGATTTAAAACACCTACATGGCGAAATTAAATAAACTTAAAAAACTATGTAGATCTGTCTTTATAATTTGAACTTAAATACCTCAATCATCGTTAAACTGTCAGTCGACGAGATCCAGATCTCAAGATCCACAATGATATCGATCTTAATTCGAAATCAAAAGTGTTCTCTCTTCATCCCACACCTAGACTATAAATACGAGCACACAAACAATATCTGCCCGAGGGCCATGTGATCCCATAGCGTTCGATAACCGATAGCATCGCACCACCTTGTTCGGCGCAGTCGGTTAAAAGGTCCTTACGCCATTCACTTGCACACTTGCAGCTGGTCAGGTAAACGCCGGCTTTGTGGCGTTTATGTGGGTATTGTTAAATAATTGCTTTTAATATTTTTAGTTGTTCATGCCATGAATAAGATGTCCTTGGAAGAAATTATTATCTATATTTTTACAGCTATACTTAATACCTGTCCCAAAAAAGACCTTCAGTTTTATGGTGCTAGACAAATTACTGACACACTTTATGATGTTATTTTACCTTTTCTCAACCGTTTTTTTTTAAACATAATTATGCTTGTATTGTGTGTGAAATGGGCAGACTCTTTGTTGGGCGCATCCTACAAAGGCTCTGGCTATTTAACATTGGAGATCAAAGCATAGCTCTACTTTTATTTTTATGCACAGCTCTGCAATGTCTTTATTTTTAGAAACCTTTCGTTTCTTAGCGTATGTAGAACAACGTGCAAAATTTCATCAAAATCGCTTCAGTAGTTTAGGAGTCTATAGGGAAGAACGAGCAGACATTGATTTTTATTTAAATATATAGATATAGATTGATAGACTTGCGTTTGGTGACTATCTCACCTGATAATGAGCGATGATATTTGTTTACCCTAGACCAAAGATCACGGTTTTACAATAATAATCAAGCCGTAAAGATTGTTCGAATCGAAATGTATGTATTGTATATTATATAGGATTATGTACTATATGTAATTTTTTTTTTTAAATTAGCCTGTTCTGTCCCACTGCTGGGCAAAGACCTCCCCCAATTCCTATATGTATTACGTATATTATATTGTATGTAATTTAGTTTATAAAATTAATTAATTTAAGTAACAGAATGTAATGTTAATGCATATAAGTATATCCTCTTCTGCAGTCGAAATTTGGTTTTTTGTAAGAAAACCCAATTCTAGGTTAAGCTCGCCATTGTACATAAGCTATATTATTGCAATTTGTATGTATATTTGTTATTTTGTGTGCAATAAAGAATAAGAATAAGAATTTTAAACTATCATGGTCACTAACATTATTATTTACAAAAACTAAAATAATGAAAATGAAATGAAATAAATAAAAAAATAATGATAATGTAATGTGTAATAAATATCGGGAACTCAAAGAAAACAGTAGACATGGTAATTATCCTGTTTCTAGTGTAAATAATAAGAATAAGAATTGTTCTAACTACATATTTGCCAGTTCCAAGTTCTTCCACCTCATTTTCTAACTCCACAATACCAGGTTACGTAACATCCTACCCTATAAATCGTTTATTAGAATAATGTTCACAATACTAATCACGAGCGCGCAGATCAACCAGATAAAAGGCGATTCGGATCTCCTATGATGAATGGTCTACACCCATACTATGTCTTTGTTAGAAATAAACTGGAAAAACCGCTACTTTTAAGCGTTAGTCTTTGTGGTTTACCGTTTGTGAAGGAACCGGTTGGCAGGCTAGAGGCAGGTGGTTGAATGAAGGGGGAATGAATTTGCCCATTTTAACCGACTTCAAAAAAAGGAGGAGGTTATGTATTTCAGCGGAATGGATGTTATTTTTTTACATTTTTTTTTAACATTACCGCACCCCCTCTAGGATTTTCTCCTGAATGGTGGGTGCATTTACTCACGTACACAAACAGCCAGACCCGGAACATCTACCTGTAGGTCATACAAATATTAGTTCCGTGCGGGAATCGAACCCGCGACACGCAGCGCAGCAGTCTATCATGTATACCGATCACTCCGTGATTACTGGGTCAATTTACGTGATTCTTTGGTTTTCATTTGGTAGAGGTAGCAGGCGTGGTGGAACTTTGCTTGAGTAGTTTAAATGAGTTAGCTCCTGATCTATTTTGATGACATAGAAAGAAAGAATAAAGTTTATTTGACGTCACTTTGATGTATTTTTGTTATGAAATAAATAACTTGAACTTGAACTTGAACTTCATCAAACACACAGAAAGAAAAGAAAAGAAACAAAATAAAAAATAAATGACAAATTTTAAAAATTAAAAAAAAAGAGAAAATACATGTGCTGTGCCTCACGGCTGCGCCAAAAAGGTCCATTTCAGCATTCATGCCAGACAGGTGATGCTGTCTGACGCTGGTCTTCCAATGACCCTTTGGGGGGTAAGTGACGGAGCAACAGTTTCAAACAACATGACATTATGATCCCTTAACAACTTCTAGTTACAATGTAAAATTAATCATAACAAGAATGTATCGAATGATATAAGAATGAAAAATATAAGAATGTATACACACATTGCTAAGAAAACAAATAAAACAAACAAAGACACCAATTTCCCAAGGAAAAGTTATTTTAAACTTTTTTAGTGCTTTTTTTTTTAACTTTTTTGTGCACTTCTTAACTGCGTTCATTTCCCTACCGTCGGTCGTCAACCGATGCATCAAAATATGTCACCTCGTCAATCCATCCTTCTTTTAGCAGCTTAACAGATTTTAATTTGATTTCGCATAGTGGTGGTCATGATAGGATGTTTTTCATCCCAATATTACGTTCATTTGGGATAATTTCCGACCTCTACTCTTTTAATATGTGACTATCTCCGATCGACTGCTGTCTTGTTTTACAATAATTTCCTCAAATCTTTAATAACTACTGCATAATATTGATAACATATATTAGAGCAGCGGTGGCCCAGTGGTGGCGGCCCTGACTTACGAACAGTAAGTCGTGGGTTGGAATCCAGGCAGGTGCATTACTTTGTGTATTTATTTCATCACCACTGCTCTCAAAACGGTGAAGGAAAACATCGTGAGGAAACCAGCATGTTGTAGAACCAAAAATTCGAAGACATGTGACATCTACCAACCCGCACTGGACCCGCGTGGTGGATTATAGCCCACTCCCTCTCATAGAGAGGAGGCCTGTGTCCCTGCAGTGGGAACATTATAGGCTGATTGTCGTGGTTATGGCATAATATTATGCCCCAGCAGTGCCTACTCGTTTAGTTTGTTTGTAAATCAAATACTTTATTAATTTTGCATAGAATAGAAGAATTTATTTGTGTAAAAACATGCTACATTAATACAAGCCGTAACGAATTTAGATAGCTGCATCTTTTTAACTTAATTTCGCTTAGGAATCTACTTACAGGGATAGCTGAAGAATCTTGCTACAAAGGCTACCTAGTTTTAAGTATTTAGTATGAACAATTCCGATATAAATCTACGTGCCTTTTGATTTAGGGCTTATTTTATTACCAACCATATTACTTGCTACCCAATAAATTGTACAACAAACACCGTGCATGTCTTATCACGTGATCTGGTATCTGGTATCGGTATCGCGGTATCTTACATGATTCGTTTGGACACGCCTAATGTGCCGTGACGCCGCTGATAAATCGCTGTGGTATGGTGTTGGGTTCGCTACCGTCTGGTGCTTAAATTATTGGGGTAGACAAATTTTGTCAAACAAGTATTTCCTTCGATGTTATTATACTTTATATTTTACTTCAGCATGATTCAACACAGTCTATTTATTGTTAACATAAGCTTTTCTCGAAGTCTAT
The DNA here is from genome assembly GCA_905163415.1 of Noctua fimbriata. Lineage (NCBI taxonomy): Eukaryota > Metazoa > Arthropoda > Insecta > Lepidoptera > Noctuidae > Noctua > Noctua fimbriata. The sequence goes on from LR990940.1 coordinate 4,375,436, forward strand.
TTTAGGTAGGTATCTGTTAACATTGTGTCCATTGTGAATCACATTGTGCTGTGATTCTGCTTTTTATGTTTAATGATAATGAAAATATGTACAGATTATTACATGCACTAATATAATAAGGTCCTTAAAGCTTTTTTTTGTTTTTTCCATAGGTGTTTATTTTCCTCGTTGGGGTAAAAAATTATTTGAAACAGTTTTCAATTTACGAAAAAATATCCCAAAACCGTTTTTACCGAGACTGTATCGACCCAGAGACTCGTGCGTGCGCGTTAGGGTGTCCCGATTTTTTTTTTTTTAAGTTTTCGATTCTCAAGACCTCTCAAAAGTTGCGTTATTAGTTGTAGATTACCGTAAAAATAATTTAAAAAATATAAAAACATATCTTATGGGTTCTACCGGCATTTTTATTAAAACAAAAAAACACTTAAATAGGGTTCCAGTCAATGTTGTCTATTCTATTTTATGTACATTATTCCCATTTTATTTTTTTTATTTTCTGATAGTGGAAGCCTAAGTTATGATTTGTAAGCACCGACAGGATGTTTCCAGTAAGGAATTGGTTTGGATCGAACTCGCAAAATTCATGTTTTGACTCGTTTTCTTAAATTTTCTACTTGTAACGGGAGGAAGTTCGTCTCATTTCTATTGCGGTTTTATTGCTGTAAGGTGTCGCTCTGCACTTACTTGTGATAAAATACGTTCAATAAAGAATAATGGGTTCAAGACGAAGTGAGACTACTTGTGCTATTTTGGGATCATATAAAGAACTTGACGATCGCCAGTTACCAGTGATAAGTGACGTTATCAAATTAATTTTGTTTACTAAAAATGAACTAAAATTACAGAAGAATGGCAAAGATCCTTCTAACACAGAAGTTTTTTCAATCGTTTCTGGAAAACTTGATACGATTTGGGCCAAAGCTTCGATTCCCATCGTTACCAACGTACGAATTACCCAATTGCTGAAATCATATTTCGACAAATACCTGTCATTGATAAGATATCCCAAAAATAAAAGAAATGATAGCTACGAAAGCAAAGTGAAGTGCTTTTTGGAATCGTCAAACAAACTCTTCGATATTGCTGCTTGTAAGTGCACTTCGTTTGACATTTGTTCCTGCATAAAACCTAAGAAAGTTCCTATTTCTGAAAGAAACTTTTTACTGGACCAAAGAAGTGATAGAAAAATGGCAATAAGCGGTATAGACACAAAAGAAACGGCAAGACTTTTAAAGAAACATCAGAGACAAGAAAATTTGAAGCAGATAGAGTTAGAGCACGCATGTTTTCCAAGTACATCACAAGAAACTAATCCTGTTCCGGTGCGCGAGTTGCCTGCAACAGAGCTTGCTCCGAATAGTGACGTGCTTGTGAATGAGACTCCATTTACTTCCTTGAATCGGAACACTCTGGCGCTGCCAACAGTAGCTAAGGTATGTGATCGGTATGGACTATCAACGCGATCTGCGGCTGCGGTCGCTTCAGCGGTCTTAGCTGACGTAGGATTGGTATCTTCCGAAGATCTAAGTCTTGTTATTGATAAGAATAAAATTCATAGAGCTGTTTCAAAAGCACGGACCAAGGCCAGCAAAGATATTGATGCAATTGTAGCAAAAAGTATCTACTTTGATGGACGAAAGGACAAAACAATCATAAACGATAAAATAGGCAATCGATACTACCGCAGAGAAGTCTTGCAAGAGCACATTTCAGTTCTCACAGAGCCGGGACCTATTTATTTGGGACATACGACACCAAGTCGTGGCACTGCCAAAGGGATTGTCACTTCTATCATATCTTTGTTCGATTATCAAGGGTTGAACTTGGAAGAGGTGATCTGTGTGGGGTGCGATGGTACTCCGACGAATACAGGTTGGAAGGGAGGTGTCATTCAATACCTAGAAAACTATTTAAAGAGACCGTTGCAATGGTGTGTTTGTATGCTTCACGCGAATGAATTACCGCTTCGCCATTTGTTCATGTCTCTGGATGGTAGCACATGCTGGTTCCTGTTCCCCTGAGCTAGCGAGCCGCCAACCTGGAAAAATGGCGCATTCGAGATGGCTCACTACTGCCAATCGCTTACTCAGACTTTACGTAAGTACTGTTTCGCCGTCAGATAATTTGCAGATACTTGTGAACTACGTAGTCAAAGTGTACGCTCCTGTTTGGTTCCTCATCAAGCAAAACTCATCATTTAAAGATGGAGCCAAGCATATTTTTCAAATAGTTATGTACTCTCGATGTTTGCCTGATAGTCAGAGATCTATTGTAAATTCAGTGATCGAAAGAAACGCTTTTTTTGCGCACCCAGAAAACTTGCTGACTGCCATGTTATTCGACAATAGAGACCATATTCGAGAGCTTGCATCTTGCAAAATATTAAAGGCCAGAGAAGCAGAAAAGAGCAACTCTCGCAGGGTATTTAAAGCACCAAAGCTTAACTTCTGTGCGCAAGATTACACTGATATAATATTTTGGCAAGAGTGTGAGATATCAGCTCCACCAATTTTGCGACACGTCTCCAACGATGAACTTATAATTAAGGCTAAAGAACACAGCCTGACTTTCCATTGTTGACTTTACCTGTCACACACAGTCAGTGGAAAGTTGTGTGAAATTAGTGACGGAGGCTTCTCTAAGCGTCATGGACGCTACATCTCGGGATGGTTTCATTAGGAACAGATTAAAATCTCGCGCGGAAATACCTAATTTTGGGCACAAAAACCAGTTCCGTTTTTAAAGAGACCATTGGTTATTTGTCTTTCAACTATTTTAAACCTTGCTTTGACTCATTGTTGTATCCTTAAATTTAATAAAAACCATTTAAATGTTATTTTTGTATGATTTATAGTTTATGCTAAGAATCCCTAAAAATGGCAAATTTTAAAAACTTCAAGGACCGGTAGAGGCCTCAAGTTGACAGATATCTAATAAAATTTTATAATAATCGTAATCTATGTGTCAAAACGCAACGTTTGATACCTCTTGCATAGGCGTAGCTCAAAAATAAAAAAATCCCATACATGAACGGGACACCCTAGTGCGCGTGCAGTTGCCTCTGTATATTCAAAACTATTTAATCACTTAAACTGTGATCCATATGCATGACTTACATATGGTGTCCTTTTAATTATAGTTTATAGTGCTTTATGCTTAGAAGAGTAGGGTCGTTGGAATAAAGTAGGTACTACGAAAAAGTACTTGACCTATCCCAAAATAGTTGGAGAAAAGTCTCAAAAACAAACAAAAACATGATCACACACACATCACTCTCACACACATCACATACACACACCACCCACACACACACAGACACATATCACATGATCTAGAAAAAACTGCTAAAGGTTAACAGGAGTTTAGGTGTTACATTGAAAAGCAATACGAATAGTAAAAAAATGTGATTATTCATATTTTCAAAGCAAAAATACTGGTTAATACCTTTTTTACCAAACAATAGTTGCTACAACACATCGATTACAATAGATATTAGACAAAGGCTGTTCTTAAAATAATGCTGTGAGAAAAACGCCTACGAGTGGTTCAGCTTACTGATAGAACAAAGCGTTAAGCTGTCTAAGGGACCACTTTTTTCACAATATCGCTTAGTTTCTAAAAGCCTCTAAAAGTCTTTTGTCTTTTTTGAGGAATCGGCCTCAAAAAAGACAAAAGAAAATAGTCGGACTTCAAATAAGTCCAAACACACTGTATTAAATGAACAGTGACCACACAATGCGAAGACCGCGGACAGTCCATCTGTCAATTACACTACCTGAATTCCTAGGACACTACCCACATGCTTCCTTGACGGTGGTTAATGGTCACCCTACGCCTGCTGTGCGATCATTTGTCAACATGCGTGAACAATCTTTGAGAGACCAGCAGTAAGATTCATATGTGACTCTTTTTGGTACTAGAATATGGTAGAGTTTGGAGTAATTTTGGGGTTTTACAAGTGTCGAGGTACAGTTGTAATTTTATAAAAACTCCGTTTTGTTCGTGATTTATTATGAATTTAATTTGAATAAGACTAAAATGCATGGTAGTCAAAAAGTTAATGGTACAGTGACTTTTGCTACTGCTAAATTTCCGGTAGTCATTATGCATAGTAGCTATACATTTTGACCAACAGTGTTACATACTTGGTCGAAATAAACTCCATATTTCGTAATAATAAAAGGGTTTTAAGAATGCTTCATATCAACACAACAGGACAGAGGTATAAAGCAATCAATCTGTTCATCCTATCAAAGTCGACAGCTGGTCAATACTGGACATAAGGCCTCCCCAGAGGTACGCCACAATACCTTGTCCTCCCACCTTCTGCATCCAGTCGGTTCCAGCCCTCTTTTTAATATCGTCAGGCCACCTGAGGCTGCATGGCGTCCCAAAACACGCTTGCCAACTCGCGGTATCTACTCTAGGACTCGAGCAACATAACCAGCCCATTGCCACTTCTACTTACCCTGCAAGCTAAGAGCGGTCGATCAGCTATGCAATATTTCATCAGCTATTTCATTAGACTCATGACTTCCATTGCAGTCACTGGCACCATTTCGAATCCCGACTGCTACTAAGAATTTTCTTATGAGAAATTCTAATAACAGTTTTCTTGGTACTCAAATTCACGGTACCAGAGGGCCCTTTGATAAGGTGAAGTTGAAGTCAAAGTGGTCTTATTTTATAACGATGATGATTTATATAACGATGGTGGAAAGGTCATAAATATGTTACACTAACTGTTGCCCGCGACTTTCGTCCGCGTGAAACGTTAGCCTATAACCTTCCTCGATAAATGGGCTATCCAATTCTAAAAGAATTTTTCAAATCGAACTAGTAGTTCCTGAGATTAGCGCGTTCAAGCAAACAAACAAACTCTTCAGCTTTATAATATTAAGTATAGATTGTCATAAGTAACCGAAAAGCTTATGAGAATTCTGTTCAAAGTCTTTGCAGACATACAAAAAGCTCTCTGCGGGTTTGTCACGGACGTGCGAAGTTTAGTATAGTGTGTGTGTGTGTGCTTGTAGTGTGTGTGGTGTGTGTGTGTGTAGTGTGTGTGTGTAGTGTTTAGTTTATTTAGTTTTAAAACTATAATATCTATCATCATCATCATCATTTCAGCCGAAAGACGTCTACAGGCCTCCCCCAAGTGTCGCCACATTTGCCGGTCCCGTGCGACTCGCATCCAGCGGATCCCTGCTACCTTCACCAGGTCATCGGTCCACCTGGTGGGAGGCCTTCCAACGCAGCGTCTTCCGTCTTCTTCTTATAATATCTATGCGTGATACTAATTGGGTTATAGGAGATAGTTATAGTATTAGAAATTCGGGAATTGTTTCAATTAACGTTACCTTTAACTCACGGTCACGTGAAGACGATATGCCTATAGGCCGGCCGCTTTAATAAGTCCTCTGCCTTGCCCCATCAAAGGCATATTAAGCGTCCACAAAGTCCTAACAATATCACACAGGTTATTTGCTTTAAAATAACCATAATCCACGTAGGTATTACGATAACTAATTGAACCAATACGTGATCAACCTTCAGAATATTCCATTTAAATTCGTGAGGACTCATTAAAGCGGTCGGTCTATATGTTGTATTTTGCACAACAAACGCCACGTTTCAAATCTGTTGCTTTCATAGCTTACGATTTTTACGCAGTCATCATCATCTGCCTAGCCTTTTCCCAACTATGTTGGGGTCGGCTTCCTGTCTAACCGGATGCAGCTGAATACCAGTATTTTTACATGGAGCGACTGCCTATCTGACCTCCACAACCCAGTTAATACTGGGTAATACGATACCCCTTGGTAAGACTGGTTGTCAGACTTTTTTGGGCCACTGACGATTTTTACGCAGTATCGAATTTTTATTTGAACTAGCACCCAGTAGCGAAGGATCGATTTTTGTAGGAGGAAAGCCGGAGTACATAACTTTAATGTGATTATATTATTTGTCTATAGAATACTGACTGTGCCATTTTTCAAAGGAAATCCGGTAGGAATCGAGTTGTGTGGAACCTTCGCCACTGCCGGCACCCGACCCGGGATTAAAAACATTCATGTTCCCAAGAAAATTCATGTCAAAAGTATCGGAATTTGAATCAGGAAACATCAACAACACAGCATTGATTAACACAAAGCCTCACCAAGGTCAGCCCCAGTTAACGCCAGAACACTCAATGGTTCATGACTGAAAATAATTCAGGATCTGTACCGTCAAGCAGGGAGGTGATTTGCATATTCCAGTAGAACTTCCAGTAACAGTGATTTACATAACTCATGTTTGTAAGCTTCGCTGAATCTACACTAATCTTGGATTCGGGGTGCCTTTGTGTATGTTTTTTTTGGAGTCTCATTTCGGTGAGTTAGATGTCTGGGAGGCAGTTCTAGAATGTTATTTGGGCATTAATACGCGTAGGCGTAGACTTGTTGCCTTTGTGTTTTTTTGCGAAGGTCTATATTAAATACCAGTGTAACGACAAGCAAAATAAGATGTGAGATGTCTATGGTTGGTATTGTAGGTTCTTAGCATACCGTGTGCAAACCTATCCGTGAGGGGTTCATCGGTTGATGAACGCTGTCGATAACGCTGTTTATCCCTTATTTGGAAGTATTGGAACCCTCTTAAGGTGTACTCTTTTTAGAACTGTGTAATGTTAATGATGAAACTCCTGTATGCTTCTACTGAATGATGCTGCTGCTACTATTTCGCAGTTCAAGGGAGCAACTCATAAATTCCCCTTCTATAAACTGTACACCGAAATACTAACAGAATAAAACCAGACGAAAATTCCAGTTCATTAATAATTTAAGAAGAAAAAGAAGTAACTATCAAAGTTTCATCGTCGGCCGTCGGATGTGGCTTTATAACTCACAATTTTTCCGTCCTTAATCCTTTACGGAGCTCATTTAGCCGAGTTTTAATCTCAATCTCACCTCATTACCGGATCCCGAATACTCGGAATAGCCAATTTCACCATTAATTACAAGCCCAGCTCCCTTACCCTTCCTTTTTCGAGTAAAAATAAATTATAACTCATTTATCGTTAGAGCCGAGACGCCCGCGACGGAGGCATTGAAATAAATAGCTGTCACGTTGGCGCACACAGCAGTAACGTGAACCCGTGAAACGACGTCACGTTAACGTGAACAGGGGGGAGGCCCCGCCCAGCGGCTGCGCACTGCACCACACACGCCCATGTGTCGCACATACGGCGTCACGTAACTGGGGCACATACACCCGTATGTATGCCACATGCGAGGTGGGCGTGCGCTGCGGTGGGCGTGTCACATGTGCCATGTGTCAGTATATGGGTGGAGATAGGCTCACGTAAAAGGGAAATAGCCGGTCGCGTTCGAGTGTTGACGACTTTATATGCGCACGGGCGGCATGCGTGTGACGTCACATGTCACGCCCGACCTCGCTGCCCAACCGCTGCCATGCACAGATAACTTCGACTCGAGGAAATAGTAATAAACGCCGCCAGCGCTGGAAATTAAACAGACGGGCGGGAGTAAAAAAAAGAAAATAATATTCCCACCTGCGTCCGCAATTATCGGCGCAAACCGCGGAAAATTGCGAGGCGAACGCCAAACTGACACTCGTGGAACTTCCTCAAAATAAAACTTTGGAAAAGTTCAACCGGAAAAGAAAGAAAACGCGAAAATAAAAAAGCCATTGACTCCGCAGTCCGGCCCCGAAAGTTTTAGACGCCTTTTTAAACATTCCCGCGGATGAAATCACGACCGGAGGGATTTTTTTTTATCGCCAGAAGGATTTTCAGGGCTCGTTTCTGTCAACTAATTAGAGTTCGCTCTCGAAAATAAAATTAAATGCAAATACTGACGTTATCAAAATGTCACTTGAGTTGTGGCTTGCGTCATAGTAATTGGTCGCAGTTGAAAGGCTTGCCGATGCCCTCGCTTTCCTTTTGCGAAGGTATTGAAAAAGCATTTAATAGTGAGTTTGTACCGTAGCGAGCATAAGAAACAATATGGCAGAGAGTAACGTCGGATCAATAATATATAGGCTAAGAAAACGCGGGCACAGAGCAGTTAAGAATCCGAGGCACCCGTACATAGAGCGGAGAGCGAAAACAAATCAGTGCCGGGAGGCGAAAATTGAGCACGTACCCGTTCCGGCTAATTTTATTTTGCAATTACACCCCCTCCCTGTCCCCGTCCTACGACTTCACCCCCCTCGCTTCGCTAATACAACATTCTTGGCGACAGCCAGTTTTTGGGACAGAGGCTGTGGTGGGTATCTTATGATAAAATTATACTGGAAAAGTGTTGTGGAGGCGAGGTTATAGATAGATTTGTGGGTCTGTACCACAAATATATCTATACACCTATATGTTGCCTCGATTGCTAGTCGAAAATTATTGAAAGGGCCGGCTTCATTGCTTTTCTTGCATGTTTAACCGTAATAGCTACGCACTACCTACGCATCGTTACTGAAAACACGCACAAACAGTACACAGTATACGAAACAAAGGAAAATGATTAACCGGGTCTGTCTTTGTGTCTTAACAGCTCACACACTTGCGTTCTAGCGTTCTGCGTTCCGCGTTTCACTTGACAGACTGTGGCAGTGTTTTAGCCAGTGAGGATGTTTAATACGTAATAAGAATGTAGAACGTATTCCATTGTCAAAACTTACAGCGACTCGAATGCTTTTCTTAAAAAAAAAACCTGATAAAATAAATACTTTTTATTTTACGAAAAAGAAAATGGTAGCTTAAGCCTTTATTTTCACACACTTTGCAACTTTATCTTAAGTATTTTTTAAGAAAAACAACATTTTTCATTTAAATGATAATGATATACCACCAAAATATTCATTAAAAATCTAGAAGAGGAAATTCTCAATCTACGCATACAAAGTCTCTGTAGGCTATTACTCTGCACCCCCCTGTGTAAAAAGGTTGTAAGAAGGCGGCGGACACCCCCGTCTCAGGGAGGTGATCACCCCCACAACCCTTTCGCTTTTACCCCCGCTGGACAGGGTGATGTTTTGTGAAGAAAATATATCGGCGCAGAAAAAAAAAGTCCTTTTTTGAAGAAAAAAAATATCGACGAACTTAGTTGTTTATTTACCATGATATGATGGTGAATAAAACACACGTTGGTACACTTCAATAGAAAGGAGCGAAAAATTAGGAAAAATAAAAAAGGGTCTTTAAATATGCATCAGCTTTAAATAAATGTTGCCTTAAGTTTGTTGTTATTGAAAAACTTGTTGATAAACAACTTAAGATAATAATTCTTAATCTAGACACAAGTTAGAAGTAAAGAATGAGGAAAAGTTACTTTCGCAAAACTTTTCATGTTGATAGAATCTTACAAAAATAATGTAGGTTTAGTTTCAAGTTTAAAAATATATATTGTCATTGATTTAATCAATATGAGTTCTTTACTTACTAACATAGCTTTTAAGTAGTGTGTATTACTAAAATCGTATGGATCAAGGTCTGAAATAAAGTATTTTTAATTTTATTTTTAAAAAACCGCTTCAAAAACAAACAAAAAATAAACCTGGCAGATCTTGCGACATCTCCATCACGTTTAGTACCATTTAAACTTTATTTTACACTTTCCATCAATTTACTTTCACCATAATGCTCCACACTTATCGTCTCACCTGCTATGACCTTACGATGTCTTCGATGCATAACAATTTACTCATAAGAAACTATTACACAGTAAACTTTGAACTATTTGAAAAACTTCCCTGAAAGTAGGCTGAGGAAGCATCCATTATCATCATCTGCTTAGCCTTTTCCCAACTATATTAGGGTCGGCTTCCAGTTTAACCGTATACAGCTGAATACCAGTATTTTACATGGAGCGACTGCCTATCTGACCTCCACGACCCAGTTAGTATTAGGTAATACGATACGCTTTGGTAAGACTGGTTGTCAGAATTTTTGGGCCACTGACTACCTGTAACGACTGTCAAAGATCTACAAATGACGGGACAGGCGTCCATTGTAAGGAATTATCTTTGATTTTTCAGAAGACTTTTGGTATCATAATTATTACATTCCAGAATGATATATACAGTCTATCTTCAGCATGGCATTTCACCAAAAGCTAATCAGCAATTAACCTGAACGCGATCAGACTATATAGCAATGATGACACTCACAACTCTTGGACGGCGTTTAAATGTGCTTCATTCGTAAAATTAAGCCTTAGTCATGTTTCTAGCTTATAAAATCTGTCTTACCTGTCCTGCTCAAAAATGTTAACCAGTTGTTTTGGTAGTACTAGAGAAAATAACAGGCAATTTTTTCTCAAGATCCACCCGTCAGAAGCCCATAACGAAAAAACCACACCCTGTACCCGCTAAGCTTCTCGCATTTCTTCGACGGTTCTTAAAGTGTTTTACATACAACCGTCTACGGCTGTGTGCGTTCGGTAAATACTTACGCATTGATGTGTGAGTCTCTACGCATTTTTGCCCACCCCCCGTCCCTCTAAGAAAAATACCTTCTTACCCCGTTCCCACCCCTTTGATGTACCGGTGCGCCCCTGGTAAAGAAGATATGAGACTTTTTCAAAAAGCTTAATTTAAATGAGTCGCCCGAGACGACTCAATGGGAATATTCCTTAATTTAAATACTATCTTGAAGGCGAAAGGGTGGGGAATTTAATTGGTATTGAATTTCGATTGGAGACTCTTGTTTTTTCGACTTTCGCTGTTTTTTTTTTTGCTATCTTAAGTTACTAGGGTTTCGTGGGAATTTGTTGAATTGTCGCCTGTGTAAGACGGCCTAAAAGGGTTGTAATCGTATGAACAGTGCCATAGCTGATTTACATATTTATCAATTTCCAACACATTGCTAAACATACACACTCACGAGCTAGGTCAATTTGTTACGACAAGCTTTGGTGAAATTTTTTCGAGGTATTTGTTCTTTGTCTGTTCAATGGACCTTCAATTTGACATAAGTTTAGAGTAGTTACGAGACTGACATGGCACAGCTGATGAAGTATCGATAAATGCAAAATATATCGAGGCGTTTCAAATTCCCATTTTTCCACATTGAGGAACGATTTAATATTAAAAAGTATCTTTAAATTCAAGCAATTTTCCTTTTTACTTAGTACTTTGTTTAATCCGGGAGAGATTTAAAGACATTTAAATTGCTGTCAAATGGTGAAATATTGCAATACTACAATGTAAGCTAAAATTAAAGATGTAATTTAAACCAGCACCTTACCCCGTTCTCGTTAAAAAATAACACCCCTTTTGAATTAAAATGTCGTCAGACATTTATAATCGTCTTGAATTTGGTACAATTTATTATGAATACCGCTTTTTCGTGTGCCTTTGCTTGTTACAAATTAAGTAGTTGAGTTTAATGACAGATTATGGTCGTAGTTTTCTGTCAAGATCATCATCTCAATATAATCAGTGATAGCCTAGTGGTGAAACCGTCGGACTGCCATGGTCTCAAGTTCGAACCCAAGAACTTTGATTTTTCGGATTCATATGCGTATTGTATAATTATCACTTGCTTCGATGAGGAAAGCAGCATGCCTAAGAAATATTACTCGACCGCATATAAAGCCAAGTCAGAGGCCCATGGGCGGCATTAAAACTCTGACACCTGGTTAGGCACTAACCACACGAGAAACAAAAGAAAGAAAGATCACCTCAATAGTGTATTGTTTCTCTATACATGCTTCTGTGAACCGTCTACCTCATGTACAAGGTAACAATGTGACATTACCTCTACATAAAAACATATTGTACTTGCACTTTTCAAGTTCAAGAAGATAAAAAAATTTGGCAGAAATCTCTGGGCTAAATTACTAATAGTAAAATCTTCACCATTATCCTCAGAGAACGTTTCTATTTTCCTAAAATAAAAATAAATTAAGACAGTAACTCTTCCCGTTAGTTAACTAAAGTGTTGTTTAACTTTTAGTTGTATTTAGTGTTAGGTTAGCTAATGTTTAAGCAGCGCTTCTGATCAAGTTTTAGAGTGGCAAATTCGAACATTTATCGGCAATAGGTATAACTATGTACTACGGTGTGTATTATTATATTAACATACCGTTTTATCACCTCCCCTACGGCTTCAACCAGCATTAAAACCTTTAAAGTAAAAATAATTAAACCCTCCCGCTAACAATGCCTACTTTTCTCCAAACAAACAAAGCAAAGCAAAGTCGCTTTAGAGCAATCAATACATGTCTCAAAAACAATTTAGAGTAAGAAAATCTAAGACGTCCACGAAACAAAGGGCCGAGAGTTACGCCCAAATACATGCTGGTAGAGATTTATATGGATTTTCAAGTTAGAAAAAGATTGGTAAAAACCCATACAAAGTTGACTAGAGAAACTTTACAGACAGACACGTCTTTACAGACGTACAGAGGTAATGGCTATCGATGTTTAATACGACGAAGACCAAACAAAAAACAAAGAATTTTGAAACTCATAATTCCAAGTACTACTACATAACTAGATGCTGCTAATCCCACACAATGATAATCTTGTAATCAAACAAAAAAAAATATGTATAAAGCAGTAAATGTTTTCTGGTCTTAATGAAAACATAGTTCGTCTTCTCGTGGCTTCAGCCGTTCGGGTTGATCTTAGGTTAAGCCGCTTTTACCTAGGTTAATCCATGGATGGGTGACCACCCATTGCACACCGAGTTTCCGCCGTGCCTCGGAAAGTACGTTGAGCCGTTGATCTCGGCTGTCATTTGTAGACCTTTGACAATCGTTACAGGTAGTCAGTGGCCCGAAAGTCTGACAGCCAATCTTATCAATGGCTATCGTATTTACGTAGTACTAACTGGGTTGTGGAGGTCAGATAGGCATTCACTCCATGTAATATACTAGTATTCAGCTTCATCTGGTTAGACTGGAAGCCGACCCCAACATAGTTGAAAAAGTAAACATGGTTTGCTGTTGCATTATGCATATCTTAGACAACACTACAATAAGATAACAAAAAGATTAGAATCAAAGTTACACTATTTTCATTTCACTACGCCATTTTGTCGCAAGATAAAAACAGAAACTCTTTCTTTAGAAACTTATTTCCAATGAACAAACATAACCCCTTTTAAAATTCTATTACGTACATCCATCGTGTACGTACAGGTGGGGGTGTTTCGCACCCCTTTTTAACCCTTTCGGGGTCCAACCGTTTCTTCTTTACATTTATTTCTTATGGCCTGTTTCTTCTTCTTAAATTATAAAGCTGAGCGTGGATTGAACGGGTTTGATACTTGATTAATTAAAGATTTTAGTTTAGTTGTATTTTTTGTGCTCGTTCATTTACGGACATCAGTGGTGTTATATTTCGTGAGCCTATCATCACGAGCGTTTAAAATATACGTTAGTATGCCGTATTTTTCTATACCTGTTTCTGCTTTCTGTGTATGCCATCATAGATAAATAATGTGACATAGGCAAAGTCACGAGTTCGAACCCAAGAGACGCACCTCTGACTTTTCGGATTTATTCAAATACGCTCGTATTTATAATTATCACTAGCCTCGGTGAAGGAAAACATCATGAGGAAACCAAACATGTCTGAGAGATATTATTCGACGGCAATTAAAGCCTAGTCAAGGCCCATGGGTGGCATAAAAACCCTGACTCCAGGTTAGGCTCTAACCACACGAAAAAGAAGAAGAAAGAGGAGAAAATCAAGAACGAATACGAGTCTTTTGTCGAACTACCACCGTAGCATGACCACCGTAAACAAGGATTTCTTTGACGTAAGAATCGACAAAATGATAGATTGTGTCGACACAATGACAGATTTCTTTGCACTATCTGCCATTTTGTCGATTCTTCCGTCAAAGAAATCCTTGTCTACGGAGGCCATGCTACGGGGGCTAGTTGCTAAGTTTTAACCAATTTGTGTACACAGCCTTAAATCTTAAAGCTAAATATAACTTCGGAACTTCTATTCAGTTAAAATGCGATCCTTTTTTAATCACAACCTAGTGCAGGTAAATTTTACCTGGCTTCTTTTATTATACATTTCACTCCTTTTTTAACAAAAGCACAAAATTAGTTCCCACAAAACAAAAACTCATTTTTACCCCTAGAATCCTTCTACCTGAACAACAAAGAAAATGGTCAAGACCATTCGGTCAGCGTACACCGGCAGCCGAAATGATGTTACAAAGGCGCGGAACTGGGCTAACACAAGTTTTCTATATTACAGTGCGTACCACCCCCCTTCACCCCCCTCTACCACCCCAGAAAGGGTTGCGACCCACCTTTGAAGATGCGCAGAGCTTTTTCTATAATTCTCCTCTCCTAAGCGATTTGAATTTCGTTAAGTCTCGTATTTCGAGCAAAAAATAATTGTTTGAACCGATTTTCGAGTGTTTCGCCCGTTCGTTCGTTGGTATATTTCTTGTTTTTTGTGTCCGCGTTGTAAAGGTGTGTTCTGATGTGACTATCATTTAAATATTTGGGACCTGGTTCACATAGAAGTCTGGTCTCACATATTTTTAGATTGCTCACAGAAACATAGGGATGACTATACGTCGATTGACAAGTTGGAGACATATGTCTGATCTGGCGATTTAGATTACGTCTTGCTAATGGACATGGCCATGGACATCGACAAGTATCGATTTCAGATACTTTGAGTTGTTAGGTACAGCCACAAGCACTAATATGTAAACAGTTAACAACTTTTAAAAGTGTTTTTCTCCTACTGTTCTGATTAAAATTTCATATTGTTACGAGAATAGTATTTTGGAAGTCATATTTTTATGAAAAAGATCCTATCTCCAAGTTAAAATCGTTATTTCTCACGAAAATTACTTTTAAATTTAGGAAAGTGTGTACATATTGGTGCTCGTGACTACTTTTTTTACCTTTAATTTACAAATCAGCCAAATTCTCGTACCCTGATTACCTTCTACCGACTATTTCAATATGTTGTAATGTTAAAAGATACACCGAAAAAAAAACTTTTTTAAAGATAATCTTTCACCAATGAACAGAACCCAATCCCCTTACTGATAATAACTCTGAACATTTTGAACCAATATTTGACAGTATAACGCACCCTAAATCTGACTTTGTAAAGTTTTCACAAATCCTTTTTTCTTTCACAAGGTCGAATGGTTCCGTCCACTTATTTATTTATGTTCGTTACATTTTCGCTTTGGTTTTCATTGTCTTACGTAATTCTGTCGGCATGGTTAAGAAACCGTAATGATGCCTTGTTTTAGATTTTAGCTATTAGCTTCTAGCTGTTTCGTTAAGTTGTTTTTCAGATAAAATTGATCTTAGTCTTGAAAAATCCATCCTTACAACTTTAAGGACAGGCCGTCCTTAAAGTTTTCAGTTTTCCAGACATGTCAAATGGCTGCCGTATGCCCCACGAGCTGTGGGCCAAAATAACTACGATGTGGAGCCCTGATACAGCTAGGTGTCGTGGCAGACCTTGCAGAAGATGTCGGGACGAGCTGGACAAAATCAACAATCAGTAGTCCACATTGGCCCTGGATCGAAAGATTTAGAAGTCATAAAGAGAAAGAGGCTTTTGCCCAGCAGTGGGATGACATAGGCTTTTTTTTGTTTTTTAGGATTGGAAATCATCAAATGACCCTCCCCGCTCTGGGCGGAGCGGAAGGGAGTGTCAGACTTGTACTGACTAAAACCCATCCATGTTCCTTCTTTGCCCTTTGTGTTCCAGGGCCGCGGTATCTCTTTCGAACAGTCCCGCAGCCTTGGAAGGATGACATAGGCTAACAGTACAGACATGAGAGGTATATTGTCTAGCTGTTATGATTGACTTGCGTCGGAGTCACATTTTCTTAACAGCTTCGGAAACACTCAATTAAGTAAAATAGACGCTTATCTATTTTCACGAGATTGTTTAGTCTAACAATATAAATCAATGTTAAATTCAATTCAAAATGTGTAAGCTAGAACGATCTTATTCTACAATTAATTGAACTTTGAACTGTGAATTAGTTCAAACATCATCTGCCTAGCCTTCTCCTAAGTATGTTGGGGTCGGCTTCCAGTCTAACCAGATGAAGCTGAATACCAGTATTTTACATAGAGCGACTGAATATCTGACCTCCAAAACCCAGCTAGTACTGGACTGGTTATCAGACTTACGAGCCGCTGACTACCTGTAGCGACATTCAAAGATCTACAAAGGACATCCAAGTGCTTTCCGAGGCACAGAGGAAACTTGGTACCTAATGGGTGGTGACCCATCCGGACTCACCTAGGCCAGCAAGGCTAAATCTAGGTTCAAACAAACATCCTTATTTATAGTAAGATGACTCTAGACTTCCATTATAGAAAAAAACCACAAAAACTCTAATCAATCCGATTTTTATTTCGAATAGATTAATCAACATACTCGCTAGCTATACCAAAATAAACTATCCACAACATTTCATATCAGCACTTAAGCTGCATTAATACTTCTAACAAGCAAGCTGTGGTAACTAATTTTAGATAAAGACGACCAGCAATTAACAAGACGCATCACGCATAATTCATCATTTGGCCCCTACTACGATGAATGTGAGTTTTGAACTCCTCATAGACGATTCATTTAATGTACTTTCTTAGAGTTTCTTGCCGGTTCGTCTTTCCCATAGGAAACGACTAATTCAGACCTTGCACATGTCTACTCACGTGAAGTAAATGCCCTTGTAAGTTTATGTCAAATTTAATAATATGATTTTTGATTTTCTAGCTGCTCTTTTAGTCTTCTTGTCTTCAGAACGGCACGGTTGGCACAGTGAATAAGCGATAGGCTGCTGCACTGCGTTTCGCGGGTTCGATTCCCGCACGGAACAAATATTTGTATGATCTACAGGTAGTTGTTCCGGGTCTGGCTGTTTGTATTAATGTGAGTTTAAATGTTTGTGCACGATACAGGAGAAATTCCTAGTGTGGGACAACGTTTTCTTTTCTAAGGATAATATGATCCTCAATTATAAGGTTTAAAAGAGCATAATATTTGCAAAAATCTTCGGAAATACTGAATTTTACATTAGGAGGTTGACTTTTCAATTATTTGAAAATGCCAACCAGTCAACATTCAGTTTAATGTTGACTTAAATTCTTTCTGATCCCAACTGCAGGAAGATATACATCAAGTGGATATATTTTCACGTCTAATGGACAGACTAACAAAAAATGGACATTACGTGTGTTTTACTCAATTAATTGAATTATTTTTCCCTGTCATAACTCTCTCTTTACCGGCACCAAAGTCCCTAAATCAAAATTAACGATAATGTCTATCTAAAGGTACAAATTCAGTATTCCCGCACAACCAATAACTAAAACCGTCGTAAACTACACTAAGTTATTTTGTCAATCGACATGATAAAGATAGCAAGCCGAACAGACAAATATTTTGTTACCGACATGCTAATAGGATTGAATCGATGCGACCATAATGAAATCGACAAATGCGTCATTTTAGCTAGAATTGCATCGATTTTATATTACTTTTAGAGTTTTTGGGAAAATCCGGGTTAAGTTTTTTTCTTATCAGGAGTAGAGAGATCATTTTCCGGGCCAAACTTTTTTTCTTTGTTCAAATTCAAATGTTTATTGCTCAAAAAATAATGTTAAATGTTTTGTTTCTGTTTTTTTTTTTTTCTTTTTTATTTTAATAATGTTTATTGTTTTATTATGAGTAAGTTAATTATAACAGGTATGTATTAAGTGGTGACTTGAACTACTCAGATAAGATACCATACGGATACATACATAACAGAACATCACGCCTGTAATCCCCGAAGGGTTAGTTAGAGGTGTACCTAATAATAAACCTACATTTCACCAGTTATGTTTTAAAATCCCATGTAATAGGGCCCTATTGCCATCAACCGGGCACAAATCCAGACTACATGGCTGCTACTGAGAAATTACTGATGTAAAAACCCAATTACACTTTGCCTGACCCGGGAATCGAAGCCAGGACCTCATGCTCAGCAGTCGCGCTTGCGACTACACGACTAACGAGGCAGCCATATTGATATATATTTGGAACAAGATATTTAGGGGGTCTAACGAACGTTTTTGTTATAAATTATTACTCCACTGCACAGTTGAATTTTCGACCTTCAGAGCCGAACTTAAAATCAAATTATCGAGGCTTTAAGTTATTCACTGAGATTTCGCCTGGAGTTTGTGAGAATAATTTAACATCCCTTCTATGTCTATATGTGTATTACTTCTACTATTGAATAATGCCACGTAAGAAGAAAACCAATTTAATTACCTGTACAAAACCGACCTAAAAACAATGGTAGGGGCTCATCTCGCGTAGATACGCGATAGAACACGCGTGTCCCGGACAATCGTTTAAGGAAGGGCTCGACAAGCATGGAGTGGCATTTTATAAGGGCGCTTGAGAAGAAGGTCAGCCGTATTGTTTGGTGATGTGTTAGATAATAATGTGCTTTATTGATTTTTTTTTAAAGATGAATGATTCGGTTTTGATGAATAAAATAAAGGTGTTTATTAGAGCGGTAAATAATTATTAAAAATAGTGCAATTATTATGCAAGAAGATTATCCTAGCTGTTTATGTTTCTTATGAAGACATACGTTTGCAGCATGACATGGATTGCTCTCACGAGTGGTAATATATTCTAGGTTCTTAGGTATCTGTCTAAGATTGTAATTTGTATCAAAATAGTGTTGTAAAAAAATAACAACCTTAGTCAGCAACATGAATCAGTTCATGGTTTCGTAAGAAAAACATACAATAAAATATGGGTCCATAAACGCTTAATTTTTGACTGATGTATTATAACACTTTTTCTAAATTTTTGATGTAAATATCCAGTACAGCTTAAAAAAAATGTTTTTCACCGTTATGTCCGTCTCCATATTAGACAACAGTAAGACAGTGCCAACAATCTGTCTTCCTCAGAGCTGTCAGCGGCACCTATGTGCATGAAGCACGTTGCGCGCCCCGTGTGTGCACGGCCGGGTGCCTCGTTTGTTTTGTTAATGTGTTTAAATGTTCCGATAATATTACTTAGCTGGGGAGATGTCTTACATTCATATGTAGATATTAGATAAGGCTTAATGATTATAACTCAGTAAAGCCATAAGTGTTTCGGTCGCGAATTAAATCTTAATCAACCTACAACCCGACACTGACCTGCAAATTTGAATTTCGCAGGCTTCCCTGGCGCTCTTTGGAGTGCAGGTGTAGGGACACTTTGGACACTCCAGCAAATAGGCCATGATCTGATAGGAGCACCACATTTGCAATGTGTGTCGGAAGGATCTTAAATACCTCATTTTGCTAAATTGCGTTTGTAGCGGCCCACTTTGGTGCAGATCATGTCTGATCAACATGGCCACATACTAGGTCAAAGTATGTCATACCATCAATACGAAAGAAGAAGTAAAATTGTTAGATTGGGCTTTATTGGTACACTGGTGGTAGTATAATGAAAGGCTTCTAGCTCCTAGTCAACCTTCAAGTTTAAGTAACCGTTGCAGAGTTCCACGCCCGGCCCATGGGTGACCATCCATTACATTAATTGAGACAACCCCGTGCCTCGGAAAATATGGCAAGCCGATGATCCCAGCTGTCATTTCAAGATGTTTGACAGTCGTTACGGGCTCGTGGCTAAATAATAACAGCCGCTCGGCTCGATCTCAACGTTAAGCCGCACTTGCCTAGGTTGGTCCGCGGATGGGTGACCGCCTATTACATACCGAGTTTCCTCCGTGTCTCCACGTTAAGCCGTTGGTGCCGGCTGTTATTTGTAGATCTTTAACAGTCGTTACAGGTAGTCAGGGTCCCGAAAGTCTGACAACCAGTCTTACCAAGGGGTATCGTATTACGCAGTACTAGTGTCGCTACATGTAAAAACTGAAATTCAGCTGCATCCGATCAGACTGGTAGCCGACCCCAAAATAGTTGGGAAAAGGCTAAGCAGATGATGACAGTCGTTACGGGGATTCTGTATCCCGAAAGTCTGATAACCAGTCTTGGTTGTGGAGATCAGATAGGCAGCCTCTCCGTGTAAAATACTCGAAGCTGACCCTAAAATATTTAAGAAAAGGCTAAGTTATGATGACGAATGGTTTCTTACTTTTCTTTCTCTCAGGTAGCCTTGAAGAATTTAGATTGATACAGAATCCTTGATTTATTTTGTATCTGAACTGATCTAGGGTACCTAATGGAATTTCGGCAACGGAAATATCCATTAAGGGTCCCGTAATATATTAATTTAATTCAATTGCGTCTTAAAAGAGGGCGGGGGGGATTTTGTGGTACTTACTTATTTAAAATTGTGTGTTGACTATCTAATGCAAAATTTTTCTAGATAATTGGGAGTGAAATCGGTAGGTGTCAACTCGCGCGCACGGGCGAGTTTCGCACTCGCCAGTTGACGAATAAGTCGAATTGTGTTCCTATTTCGCCTTGAAATTTTTCCCTCAATCGTACGTTATCATTTCTACTTACGCACTGTTTGTTAAAAGGGGAAAATACATAAAAGAAAAGATAAAGCCATTACATATAAATTAGTTTGGTATGTAAATCTTTAATCATTACTCACAGTCTTAATTTCCACTTCTTATCAGTCAAGTACTAACACCCCATACTTTGAAGCTTTATCATCTTATTTTAAACTTTACTGTAAAGCGATAAGGTTGAAAGTAAAGTGGGAAAAGCTTTTATCTAAAGGAGTCTAAGTTAACGCTATCGTGAACGACTTCAGTGACGCGTGAAAGAATCAAGAAAATGACTATTTTTTCTGTTGGGAATTGTGCGAAGGGACAGTTACTCCTTATTTTACCTACTAGCGACTATCCTCTGGGAGGAAGGCTAATTTTCTATGGAATGTTTCCCTGAAAGACTTAGTAATACTTAAAACATAATATTCTATTTTTAAAAGAGTAACAATGGAGTTTCTTGCCGGTTCTTATCCATAGGAAACGACCACCTCGAACCGTGCTTTTATCTTTTGAAGTTTCATAAGTGCCCATGTGTATGTACAATAAAATATTTTATTTGTTTTGTAAGGTTTGAAAAAAATACAAATAAAGTACTGATCATTTTTAGTAATTCCTTTTGCTAAAAACTCCAGTACTCCAGGTTTCTATTAAAATTTAGTACCAATCTAACTAAAAGTGCAATCAAACTATTCATTACAAAATACTACGAATATTCAATATCCATCTCCTAATCAAAGTTAGGTATATACCAAGTTGCGAGAATCGATAATGGATTAGAGGAATTGGCTGCTGCTGCTGTAACCCAAT
Source organism: Noctua fimbriata (assembly GCA_905163415.1). Lineage (NCBI taxonomy): Eukaryota > Metazoa > Arthropoda > Insecta > Lepidoptera > Noctuidae > Noctua > Noctua fimbriata. The sequence goes on from LR990940.1 coordinate 4,396,719, forward strand.
TCTAGCTAGCACAGGATTATGACGTAACTTCAATATGCCGTCGTAGTTAGGAACAGACAGCGCGTCACTTGGGTATTGTGGGTGTGATGCAGATGCAAGATTATTGAACTATTTTGATATTAATATAATTGTAGCTAGCCAAAAGGGGCCAAAGTTCCAACTTTTAGACAAGTTTTTATTAAATACTAGTATTATATGTTATAACTTTACTTTAAATACCCCCATGACTGTTCAATGTACTATTCAATGCATTCATCAGCACAATGTTTTGAGTCCTACCGTAAAACGTGATTTTTCACACCAAAAATGTTGGCGAGGAAGGTTAGTTGATGTACAGAATGCTTGGTTGCCGGCTTCGTGAAAGGACTGTTAGATTAAGCCTGGAATCTGGACCCTCAGTGCTGTTGAAAATAAACTAGTGTGGTTTCTCTGATAATTCATTTAGATTTCGCTTAATGTTAGTAAAATATTATTTGATCTCTGAATAGCGTTTGTAACAGTATAACTTTCATGTTTATCAACAAACCAACAATTTGTTATAAAGCTTAGTAGGTACTTTAACTAAATCATCATTCTCCAGCCCTGGTTTCAATTTATTTGGGGCGCAGCATGTCTTCTTCTTCTATACTTCTCTGTTACTCGTCATCTCATCAGAACCCTCTTTTTTGCCTTATCATCCTTTACACTGTCTATCCATCGTTGATCTTCCTCTACACTTATACCAATCCACATTCATATTCAAAACTTTCGTCACGACATTTTCCTCATTCCTCCGCATCACATCCCATACTTGAACTACGTAAATAAAAACAATTTTCTCAGAAAAACTGCCCCAAACAAACTAAGAAAAAGGAAAGTACCTAAAGTACTCCTTTGCTTATTCTTTGACCGCGTCTCGTGGCAGTTTGAAAAGTGCGAGTTCGCCCAAAGTTTCAGTTAATGGGTTAAAAAGGAGAGAGGGGGTGACGGCTCGAATTTTTGGAAATTTCGGATATAATTAGAGGAGCGATCGCATTAGGGACGTCACTTTTGGTTTATGGGAGGCACGTCACGGGTAGAGATGGACCAAGTATCCGCCAGCCAAGTTTTATTGGCAGACTTGCGTTAACTTAGCGGTTTTGTCGTCAGGAAATGGGTTTTGTTTTTGGACAAAGAAATGTGAAGGATTTGGATTTGGGACGGATTGATATCAACGGGAATTAAAATAAAAATATGTGATTCTTTGCATTTACTGAACACTGGCAGTCTCCTTTATAAAACGTTTATTCTAATTTATTTAAAATGTACCTACTTAAAGTCTAATTTCACCGACCTTAGCAACTATTTTCCTGAAAGTAGCATTAACATTTAAATTTAAAGAGATTAATGTAAGAATAAGCCCGTGTTTGCAAACACTTGTGAACTATAATATCTCCGTCGTCTATGAAACATTGACTGAATATGTGTCAAATGGTCTGAAGGACTATTGATACTAGTTTTCAAAATTTTAATTAATATACTTAATAATATCTCATTCTCTACTCTACTCTGTCAACCGTTACATTATCATTTACTCCTTTCCTTGGTCTTCCTCCCCCTCTCCATCCATCAACATTTAAATTCATCACTCTTTTAGTCACATGCGATTCGTCCTTCCTCATCACATGCCTATACCAAGATAGTCGATTTCCTTTCCTATTATTTTTCTAGTTATCCTTGTGTCCATAAACCATCTGCTTTAATCTATATTTTGCTAATCCCGAACCACCATAATTCCATCCATGTATCCCCCGGTAAGTAAACACAATGTTTACAAACTTCTCCCGGCACAAAATTAAAAAGGCAAACGAACTGCTTGCCATGCGCGTTCCGTGCCATTGGCCACACATTAATATATATTAAGGCGTACACTTGATATTCACCCTCCTTCTGAAGACACGTGCTTCGTCTACGTACTTGAATAAAATCGTGGTTATGATGTTGCAATTAGTTGGAAAAGAATTTTGAAGACAATGTTTTTTAAGAAAAATGCTGTGTAATTATATTATTGATTGTGGAGACAAAGAAGTGCCTTCCGCTATGACAGAGGTAGATAGAGATTAGACAACAATACAAGATAGAATCCCGACACCGACGTTAAAAAAATCAGCAGTTCCATACATTTTGACCGTGTAGGTATTGCAGTTCCGAAGGAAACAGCTGTTTTGTTTTAATAACCGACGAAAAATTTCTATGTGGGGGGTTCTGAATGATGTACTGAATACGTGGTAACCGTTTTAGCGTCAGTGTCCCTTCCACCCTGTATAAGCTAAACATTTAGAATAGTGCAATACAAGTTAAGTTTGCAGAACAAAAAGTGGGAGTGGTTATGAAAACGGGAGATACTGATAAGAAAGCAATAGAAACTGTTACATTCCAGATAGATCTTCAACCAATTGGGATTGTATTCCAATGTGTCTTACCACACTTACCTTTAGTCTTTCTTTATCGTGTGGTTAGTGTCTAACCTTGTGACAGACTTATGATTAAGACAGAATATCTCGCAGACATGATGGTTCCCTCACGATGTTTTCCTTCACCCAAGCAAGTGATATTTAAACAATACGCAATTGATTTCGAAAAATCAGAGGCGTGTCTTGGGTTCGAACTTGAGACCTATGACTTGGCAGTCCGAGGATCACACTAGGCTATCGCTGCGTACCTTTAGTGCCAAGATTGGTTACATTAGCTACAGCAGAGCAGACGCTTGCCCAAAATAAAAGAGATATAGTTACCGTAGCAAAAATCGTCATGAGATGTATTGTTACTACTAATTGGTATATCTACCGTAATTGGCACTGTAAGTAAAGTTAGCTTCGAAACCGACTTCGTCTTAGCTGACAAAAATACAAAGATATGTGATACCTACAATACAAAAGAATAAGTACAAGTCTATACAACTTAAAGCGAACATCGAAACTACCAAATACATGCCCATAAACCCTTCCCATTCATCAATATTTTCCATAAAGCTATATCAGAACATGGGACACAAAGGAACATTCAATAAAAACCAAAAACAACCAATATTCAATTCGCCCAGTTACACAATACATGACAGTATAACACGCAAAGTAAAACTTCTACATCAAAGGAACCTCTGAATAATACCAATTTACAAAAGTACATATTCCAAATAATTTTTAACAAAACCAATCATTTGAAAGGTTAATATTATGCTAAACGTAAGTAACATGGTACGGTGTGGTACAAAACCTTCGTGCATGGATTTTAATTATTATCATGTACCGAATACGACTTCTAATAAATGTCATTATGAGGCTGTATTACTACCAGCTAACATTGAACGTGGAAAAGCAACCACGCATCCTTATGTTGGGGTGAAAGAGTTTGGTTTTGCGTGGTTGCAAGTTGAGGACTGGTAAATATAAGTTGGTCGTGATATAGTTCTTTAATGGAACCGCAATGTCACGTGCGTGACAATGATGGTACGTAAATAATATAGTTCAACGTTTTATATGGGTGCAAGGCTAAAATAGCCTTCTATATCGAAAGTTTAGTAGGAATTTTTGCATCGAAAACTGTGTACTTATGATTATTATCTAGTGATTTAGATTGCACAAGTTCTAAATTTTCGTTTAAGTTAGCTATTAAGGTGGGTTTGTACTGTTTCGTAATTTCTGCAAATGTTTCTGTTGAGTACTTTCACATGACAAATGAATATCGCTGCTTTCAGTTTGTGCTAGTAAAGTTAAACAAAGAACGAATGGCATACGACTTTGTGGCTTTTCATGTTTACTTAGTTTTTTTATTTTTACTTTTTAATGGTAGATAATGTTAGCATGTCAAGCCATAGATAGAGCTTTGTTATGTGCTGATTTTTTTTTTTAACTTAATTTGTTTCCATTTTGACACTGATGCTTGGCAAGTCCTGCAGGTAAACTTCTTCAATTAGCTCATCATGTGGTGGTTTACATTTATTTTTTGATTGGGCGTATATATTTGTCTATGTATAAAGTGGTTAACATCTGTATATTGTCCTTGTGCCAATTAACTGTTTTAGTGACTAATTTGTATGTCTTCTGCCCAATTATCACGAAAGACTATTTATTTTAAATAGCGATCTGAAACTAGTAGTATTAACTGACCTATATTATCGGGCCTTCCAACTTATTCAAAACTCTATGAACCAATTTGAAAATACATAACAAATGTCACAACAAAATAAGTCTACATCATTCCAGGTAGATAAAACATACATATTTCAGTAATTATAGCGTACTTTACCAAAAGCAATAATTAAAACAAACATTGATATCGTAAAACAACACATAGAAGCCCACCTTGATCGTCATCCGAATATCGAGCCAACAGCGAACAATAAGAGCCAGTAGGCTGTATAACGCGTTTGCGCGCACAACACCCTTAAAAAAGGGGGGCAAGACGGCAGGGGGGCAGGCGGATTTAAGTCCTACCCTTTAAAAGATTCCGTCGTCCTCCCATTTTTAAGACTTTACAATACCGACACACACATTGATGTAAATCATGGATGTGCCCTCGCCGTTCTTAATAGGATGAAACGATAAATATACGAGTGAGCCAGACAAATACTAGTATCTACTACTAGATTATGCCCGCGGCTTCGCCCGTGTGGACTTCGGTAATTGTTCCATAAAATCGTACTACGGGATAAAAAGTATCCTGTGTGCCAAATTTTATCCAAATCCGTTCAGTAGTTTTTGTGTGAAAGAGTAAAAAAACGTCCATACATCGATCCTCACAAACTTTCCCATTTATTGGTACTAAGACAAGATTTAAATCTCTTTGAAACAAAAACTTGAACATTTTTTGACGCGGTATATCTACGATTTAAATCTATGGGCACACACATCTGGGTATTCTTAGCTCATTTCTTTAGGGGTTCTTTCCAAGTGTGTGTGTGTGTGATTGGATTTTTCCGTGTTCCCAGTAATTAGTGAGGGACTCATTAGGGATGTGGGATGAGTCGTAATGAGGTCTACTGAGGACATCGACCGTTTGAATGTACTTAGATTGAGACACGCGAGCGTAATGGTATGAAAGGGAGAGTGTTGTAGAAAAAGTGTTTACCGTTTTCTCTATTAAAATTAAAAGTTTTCTTTTCAGGTTTGTTTTAGAGATAGAATATACCTATAAGGTATGGTTTTCTTAACGTTCCAGTTTTATACTTAACTAGCGACCCGCCCGGCTTCGCACGGGTACAATATATGCATTTAAACCTTCCCTTGAATCACTCTATCTATTAAAAAAAACCGCATCAAAATCCGTTGCGTAGTTTATCATACATTGGGACAGACAGACAGCGCAGCGGGAAGTGACTTTGTTTTATACTATGTATTGATTAACACTTTTTCACAGAACTGATTGTTAAAACAGGAATAATAAGAATTGTATCGTCCTAAAATGTTTGGTTACACACAGCGGGGATAATGTTGAAAGTTGAAATCAAATTTGAAAAAAATAATAAAAATAGTATTAATGATTTTTTTTAACTACCTAAAACAGATATATTTAGTAAGTACACCATAATATGGTGTACTTACTATGTCTCTAACTTTCTACTCTCTGATATTTCATCGGTTTTATAATAAGAACACTAATTCATTTCTCCAGAGCTAATTCTTCACAAGCAGCTTTATAAATTAACACATGCCTAACTTTATTCCTGTTTGAGGTCGGCTTCCACTCCAGCCAAAATCCAAATTCATCTAAATACCAGTATTTCACAAGTACCTCCATAAATAAATACTAAAAACCTATTAACAAATTAAATTCCACATAATACGTAAACAAGCTCTCCATGGAACTGGTACTGGTATTTTTGCAGCGGTTCTCAAATGCGCAGTAGCACTAATTGGCAGCCGATGACTCTTTGTTATTGAGCTCGGTGACCGGAACTTTCTAGTGTTGTTTGGACTTCGCCATTTTAATAGCCATAGCGTACAACCCTAATTATTTAAAGCTGCGGATTTTTTTTGTAGTTTTGCATGTTTTCTCCTAACTTTTTTTCCTTTATTGTTTAGTTTTAACGACTACCGTAGTGTATTAGCTAGTTATTAAACTGACTAAGTTATGATTTTCAGTGCATATCCGCTGCTGAACATACATTAAACTAAAAAGTAGTTACTGTTTCATTATTTTTCTTCTTTTCTGCACGTAGGTAAGTACAATTAACCTCCCCGTATTACTGTATCGTTTTGAGAAGGTGGTCAAGTAATGCAAGGCACTGACTGTTAAATACGAGCATAGATCATCATAAGATTACCTTTCAGCCAAGCTGCCCAAACTGGACGAACTTAATGTGGTAGTCGAAACATAAAAAGGACTTTAGGCCCTGCAAATCTTACCCAAAACACAGTTTTTTTTTTAACTCGAAACCGTCTTGATTTGTGAAAAGGCGCCTAAGCCTTCCAAAAATGCTTACCATGTGCAAAACCAAAACATCACTAAAAACCGTAAAAAAATCTGCTCCAAAACGCGGTGAACATTCATTAAGGCTGACGTGTCAGACGTGCAAGTTCCCACATGTCACAGCAAACAGTACGCCCCTAGTAGCCCTGTTAGTCCTTAGGGCCTTCACCCACTTCACAGTTTTGGCGATGCAGTAGCGATGCTGTCGCTGGCTTGTGTACCTTCGCCTACGAAATCACATTTGTATATCGATACTACTGCGATGCTGCCGAAACAGACGAGCTTTTGCATCGATACGTTGCAGATGCGAGTATGTGCTATGGAACTCAAATGGATTTGGGCAGGACACCTAGCAAGGCGCGGTGATGGCAGGTGGAGTAAAGCTGTGACCGAGTGGAAAAGGTAAAGTGTTGGTTGTCAGGCGGCGACATGGACTGACGACATTGTTGCCATCACGGGAATATCCTGGATGAGGCTGGCATAAGAACGTGGAGCTTGGTACAAGCAAAGAGAAGCCTATACCCAGCAGTGAGTGAAGTCGGTCTGTGGATGATGATGACGAGATGCGAGTAACGCGCGTTTACAGCGATGTAGCGCGTTTGCGATACCCGCGACCGTATCGCAACAAAATGTCGCCGTGGGTGAAGGGCCTTAGTCCCTGTATGGCCCCTATTTGCACACCGCGTGCCCCATTGAATACTAAGTTACTAGGACTTTTTTACTTCACAATGAGAATTGTTTTCACTCTTAAGCTGTAGGAGTACCATGTCAATTGGCGTTTTTGGTTTTGCGGTACTGATTTTTCAAGGAAGAGGTCTGGAGGAGGTTTTCATGTTTAAAAAATACCTATTTTCAGGGTCAAGAATTGGATGTTCTGGTGCGGTTTAGGAGAATAAGGTTTCGAAAATTCAACTTCTGATTGAAGAGTTGCTAGATTAATCGATCTTTACCTCTTTAACTTTTAAACAAAACTCATACAACAATGAAACTGTTTATTTTCATAACTGATCGTTGGTTCAACTCGCTATCCTCGTTTTAGGCCTGTAGAAAAGCGGCAGTCTTCTGGGCTTGTGGCCCTCTGGCCACTCACCCAAATCCACGAAGGGTTAGGCAAAGGTGTTCCTAATAGTACGACCACATTTCACCAGTTATGTTTTAAGTTCTATGTAATAGGGGGCGAGCCATCAACCAGGCACAAATCCAGACACCGTGGCTGCTAATGAGAAATTCCTGATTGAAAAACTCCATATCACTGCTACCAACGAGGCAGAGGATATTTGTTATAACGTTATAATTAACTTACCAATAAGTACCTCAAGCACAAGACAGTTCAAAGTCCACAGTATCCATTACCCCATTCAAATACCAAGTTAGTCAAAGAGTCAGTATTTCTCTGGACATTGAAGTGTGTCCGACATTGTTTATTGTCTCTTTGCCTATAAAATTTTGCTTGCGACATTTGCATTTTCTTGGCAGTACTTATGACCTTATAAACATTAACGATCGTTATAATTTTGTCAATACAAGCCGTGTACAGTCAGTGACATAAGTTAGTGGGCATTGTGCAAGTTTCAAAAGTGTTTAGTGACTAAACATTTTCTGTGTTTTCTTGTTTACTCACAACAGTATTCTTTGAGATAAAAATCTAGTCTAGCACAACTGCAAAAACTGTTGGTTTATTTAATAACTATACATGACAAGTACTTTCATGAGAGTTGACGCTGCAAGCAAGTACAGTTGTCATGATAACACTAATTTCGAAATTTCAAAATGTGGTACAGTGTTAAGATGTCGACTGTACTATCCACACCACAGCATTCATATTATTTCATATCGTGTTACATTCTCTTTGATTCCCGCCACATTTTCAACAATAGAAAACATAATTTCATAGCAAAAGCGTTTCTTTAGTCAAATATCAAAGAAATGAGCGTGAACGCGAACGGTGGCAAAGTTGAAATAATAACAAATAAATGGGCAAAACAATCGGCGCTTAAATGTTTTAATGCTAAAACAATGAAGGCTTCTAATAATAAATTATTGAATTTGTCCCGCTTTGCGGAACGACAGCGGCGAACGAGAGTTGTGTGATTTATTTGAGAAAGTCTTTGAGTAAAGAAGTAATAATGTAGGTAATCATTTATCACACGTTTGAAAATCTATACGTAGTTCAATTATAGTAGCGTTTCGTGTCTGTCTGTATGACTGTGCTGTTCTTTTGAACAACGTAACGCATTGCTTTTTGATATGATTTTTATCATATGGAGAATTTACTCAGACAGGTTTCATCATCTGCCTAGGCTTTTCGTCGGCTTCCAGTCTAATCAGATGCAACTGAATATCAGTATTTTACTTGAAACGAGTGCCTATCTGACCTCCACAACGTAGTTAGTATTGGGTAGTGGGTAATACTGGTTGTCAGACTTTCGGGCCACTGACTACCTGTAACGACTGTCAAAGATCTACAATGACAGCCGCGACCAAAGGCTTAACGTGCTTTCTGAGGCACGAAGGAAACTTGGTTTGTAATGTGGTCACCCATCCAAGGAGCAACCTAGGCAAGTGCAGCTTAACCTAAAAATCAACCCGAGCGGCTGTTATTATTTAGATACGAGCTTCTCAATTCCTTCCTCTGGCAGGTTTAGGTATAATTAATTGACATTAAACTAACATGGAATAAAGAAATGTAGACGTTCTCTCAAGTCTTAAAAACCACGTGAAGCACTGGCAGGGGGTCACTAGTAGATAATAAAAAACTTATAGCAAAGACTAACCTGCCGACTTTAATTGTTAATGGACAGAATAAATATATAACATTAGTACTTAGATTTTTCGCAGAACGAAGAATAACAAAACGTTGAAAATAGACTAAACAAATACTCCATTTCCATGATTTTGTAATAGAATTTAAACCTAAGTGGAATTTCTTCGAACACTTTCATAACAGCATATCTAGTCTACTTGGAACTGGGAAATAGTGCAAATCCCAACTAGATAATATTGTTAGTATTTTACTATTACAGCATAATGAAATTGTTTACTAACTCCTGAGGACATGAAACAAATTGAAGGGATTATTCTGGAAACAAATTATAAACTACAAAGCTTTTGCTGGTATGAAACTCTGCTAGACATATTTTTAGAATAAAACCTTATTACTACTGTTGTTTTTAAAACAATATTTGAAATCGAACTCATTTGTTTTTAAAGTCTATCAGAGATTCAAACATCGCCACTGTTCTAATTTTAAAATAGAAAGAAGACAAAACAAAATAAAGATTCCCAAAAAGTAAGGTGTTGATTAAAGACCTTCTTGGGTTCATGATCTTAATTTATTATCATTTATTGACCTAGCTTATGAACATTTTGCACATTGATTGGGCCCCAGAATGGTCAACGAATTTATTACCATAGTGGAACCTCTTAACCATTTTATGATTATAGCTGTGTGAGTAAAATATCTACAAGTAAACGTACAAATTACCCACCTAAACCCGCTTCCAATCAAAACAAAAGAACCGACACTAAACCATCCAAAAAAGTCACGTAAAGCCAGGGGCAGGACACTAATTTCGGCATAAATATTAAGGCCGAACGCCGAATTTTAAAGGCGGCAATTTGAACCTACACTCTCATCCTGATCGCAGGATAATTTATCTTAACGAAAGAAAGGGGTGGCCGGGGGGGTGAGGTGGGTACTCGCCCAAAAATTGGGTAAAAATGTTGCCAGCCAGCGATTAAACCGTTGGGGGAGATGCGTCGTATTAATCACCACCCAGGCGTCTTCGTGGATTCTCGCGGTATTTCTGAAGAGTTGTTAGTACCCCTAACTACGTTATATCTTTGTTGAAATATTTTTTAACAGTATTTCAGAGTTACCATGGTATAAAGGCAAATATTTTGAACAACTTTTTGTTCTATTCTATTATAGAAAGAGAGATTGGAATAAATTTCTCGTGTATGTAGGTAAAACCTGTTCAGCTTCCCTAGTTTCCCTTGCTAGCCGGTAACTTTGAATGACGACACATGATAAAAACTACATATGTCACAGGATAGATTAGAATCTAACTCACAACTCTATAGAATTCAGCAAGTTGGCCTGTCCGTAGAAGGCAGGGCGGCCACCTTGGCTTTGTTTTAATATTTTCGCAAGCATTATGAAGGGTTTGCCTGCTTTCAAATAATTTCGGCTTCTGTTCCTGAAGTTTTGATAAAAGTTTCACTCTATCAATAATTAACGGGAACAATCCTGGTTTGCTGATGCGATTATAAAGGTTTCGGGGTTTTTGCATTATCTTTAATTTATTTTTTTCTGGAATGTCAAAGTTTAAGAGTCGGGTCGAGTTTTCTTTGTTAGTAATTGAGTTTGGCAAGTTATTGAAAGGGGAAACGCGGGTTAATGCTTATTTTAATTTATTGGTGCAGGACTAATTCTGATGGGTAAGTACAATGGGTGTAAGTTGGAGCTAAGATTGTAAGTAGAGGATTGTTCGGTAAGGGTAGTAAAAAGTTTCTGTACTTCGGTTTGGGTCCTGATCTTCTTTCCACAAAATATTTCGAGAAAATTATAGACTCCTTTTGTTTGATTTTTATGAGGCTAAACTGTGAAGTTTTCCTCATTTTCGAGCGTTGCTAGGGTATGCCTTTAGACGGTTATAAGAACTTATTTACGTTCATACGCAAATGTCCTCTTTAACTTTTGTGGCACTATCAAAACACAACAAAAATACGCACAAGTGAAGTGTCAACAAGTGAAGTGACACTAAAATAGTTTAAAGTCTTATTTATTAACACAAGTTTTGTATTTACTTCATGTACAGGGTGTAAACGGACCCTTCAAGCTGTCAACCAAGCATTCTGTACATCAAACTAAGTAACCCTACGCAAAAATTATTGCTGGGAAACGACTTTTTTTCTTGGGGTGAAAAATCACATTTTAAACACACTCAAAACATTGTGCTGATGGATGCATTGAATAGTAAACGCGTCATGGAGGCATATTAAGTAAAGTTATAGCCTTAAAAACTAGGATTAAAAAAAATACTTGTGAAAAAGTTGGAACCTTGACCTCCAATATCTCCGTAACTAGAAGGTTCCCAGGTTTAGTACAGAACAAAAAAATGATCGCAATGACGGGGAAAACAAGTACCTTTCGGCATCGTTAAGGGTCTTTTTACACCCTTTATGTTAATTTATAAGGTATTTAGCTATGGGCGATTGTAATCTGAAATAAATGATATTATGTTATGTTAATAACTTATTAAATGGCTACTTTATTGATCAAGGACCAGTAACAGATTCCGTTATCTTCATTTGCAAAGAACAAACCAGCCTCTAAACTAATTGTTACCAGAGAGTACAAACATGATTGTGGGTTCGATTCTCAGCCCACGCGTAGTATAATTGGAATTGTATGTTACAACATTCTTAGTTATTGCACAGATTTAGGATCTATTATAACAGTATTAGTTTTGTTATTGAGTCTGTTTACTGTAGTTAGCAAAAATATATTAATTTACCCATCATAACATCACGCCTGTAATCCAAGGAGGGTTAGGCACCTAATAGTACACCCACATTTATGTTTTCAAGTCCCATGTAATAGGGGTGAGCCTATTACCATCCACCAGGCACAAATCCGGACTTTGTGGCTGCTACTGAGAAATTCCTGATGTAAAAACCCAATTACAATGTGGCCGACCTAAGTCTACAAATTTTTTTTTTTTTTTTTTGTTAGTCTTTTTGAGTGTCCCACTGCTGGGCAAAGGCCTACTAATTTACCATTTGCAAAATTATGGCTTGTCTAAAGATAACAATAACGCCTTTGAAACTACACAAAAACAAATAAATTTGTGTAGTTTCTAAGGCGTCTTTGAAACTACACAAATTTATTTGGTTTTAGCCAGAAAGGGTCCACACCATCAACGCTATCATTTCAAATTGTTTTTTTTTTTCTATTTTAAGCTAATTTAGTTTTCATAATTAATTGAACTTTTTGGAAAAGGCAAATCCATCTATCCGAAAGGCCCATTATGTTACAAAGCAGCTATAACTGATTTACTAGGCATCACATCTTTGAAAACTGCAATGAACTTAATAATTTTATAATCTATCTACTAATCTTCATAATTGCTTTACAACTATTGACTACATCATCTGCTTAGCCTTTTCCCAACTACCTATGTTGGGGTCGGCTCCCAGTTTAACCCGATGTAGCTGAATACTAGTATTTTACTTGGAGCGACTGCCTACCTGACCTTCACAACCCAGTTACTACTGGGTAATACAATTTGGTAAGACTGGTTGTCAGACTTTTGGGCGACTGGCTACCTGTAACGACTGTCAGAGATCTACAAATGACAGCCGGGATCAACGGCTTAACTTTCCGAGGCACAGAGGGAGCTCGGTATTTAATGGGTGGTCACCCATCCAAGGATCAACCTAGACAAGCACGGATTAACTTAAAGATCGAACCGAGCGGCTGTTATTATTAAGCCACGAGCTCCTCCCCACAATTGACTACAATTCACAGAAATTTGAAACTTCATTAAGGTTTGAACGTACTAGTATCGACAGCATAGACAAATAGACCTTGTCCTTTACCTTTCCTAATATAAGGATGCTAGAGAAATGATGGGGTCAACTACCATCTGTTTTTGTCTAATCGTCTTAGACAAAAACATTAACCAACCATTGCACAGAGCACTCACAACCCACAACCGTAACACCGAATCCATCAACGCAAGCAAAACAAATGACAACACAACTATGTACCCACTTAAAAAAAAACCTCACATTTTGGCGCCCGTGCCAAATGACACACAAGTGAGACGCGTAATGTCAACACACACACATACATACAAAAAGACATAGTATGGTAAAGGAAGAACGGGAAACTTCCATGAAATTTGCTCACCAAAATGACGACGCTTGTTTTTTTAGGTGGCTGCTTATGACGCTCGATTTGTATGGATACGGTTGTTCTAATTAGTGGGGTAGTATTTTGTAATTTTCCATGAACAATGCAGGACAGTTCCAATGTCGACAGTTCTCCACGTGAACATAGCTTTTTAGATCACTACTTAGGAAATCACAATGATTGAGTGTGAGCTAGATTATTCCGAGAGATTCCAGGCAGCCGTAGGTTTTTTTGCCAACAATACTATCACTTTGTAGGTATGTTGCTAGGTGTTAACTTTTAGGGTACATGTACGAATTATCTACACATGTTGAGTGAGCGAAGGTGGGGCGAAGATCTTAAAGCGACAGCAGGGTCAATGTGGAAGAAGGAAAGCCGAGACCGTGAAAAGTGAAATGTGTAACTAGGTTGTAAGATTGTTAATAAAGGCTGTTACTTATTATTATTGTGTTGAGTGCCCTGTTGACGGGGTGCTTGAATCTACCTACATCTCTCCAGTTTATTGTGCCCTCTCGTATCGTTCCAAAATAGTTTTAAACAGGTACGTTCTCTTCGGCTTTGAAAAATTGTGCTTCACAATGCGTTATGTCATCTAAGCGACCTTTTCAGAAACTTACAAATCCCTACACAAGTCACCACAAACCCAACCCGAATTAATTAAGAGTCCCATCCACCCAACACTAGCGCACCCTAACAAACTTATTAAGATTTCTTTTCTTTTTACTGTACGTGGTTAGCGACGTATGACGCAAGCTAACGGCCGCAGGGGGGAGGCACAAGCCCAGGGTAGGTCAGGGGGGGGCAGGGTAGACCCTCGCACGCATGGCCGCTCTCATGATTTAAGCACAGGGATAAGAATGAAATTAAAAATACATCCTCGCCATTCCTTAGGGTGCCGGGGGGACATATATGCAAATGAACCACCCCCAAACCCCCCTCTCATAAGACAGGGGGGAGTTTTTTGTTAGGATGCTATTAATTTGGGGTGTAACTCACTAAGTATGGGTACGCATATATGAGGGAGTCTTCGTGCGTTTCTTAGAGATTCTTTTTCCATTTTTCTGTTTAAATTATGTAGGGATGTGCGCGGAGATTATTAAGTGTATTACAGGTGAAATTTATTAATTTTTCTTGTGGAGAATGTGGGGACCAATTTGTTGGTACGAATATGGAAATTGATTAAAATTTTCAATGGTTTGTTTTGGTGGTAAATCCTTATCTTTACGAGTAAAAGTTGAAGTTGTAAAGAGATTCTGCATACAAACATATTCTATGAATTACTAGTAATATCATTTCTTAAATGGTGGCTTCGTAAATTTATCTAAGTCAAGAGATGGCACAATTGTAACTTAACAGGAACAAATCTGGTAAACTTATGAGAATGAGCGATCGCCAGTACAAGAAAATGTGTAAAAAACTAAAGCAAGGATGCTGCGCCAAAGTAGCTAATAATTAATGAGAACTAGTAAGTTCTAGTCAAAACAACTTCAAATCTCTTAGCCAGGAAGACGCAGAGATAAACAAGATAACAGAAGCTGCTAGTATTCCAAAAAAATCACAATTCTGATGAATGATTTTTTTACGTATGATTTTATATTTCTATCCACAACTTTTAAAACTCCAAATAGCCTCCCCAGAGACAAAACTCTTAAACGTTCGCTGATCATCAGAAACCATTGTGTATCAAGTTCGCGGCATCACAATGTGTCGATACAATCGTATCCCGAGGCGAGAGGGCGCGTGTTTTCACACGTTATACATTCAAAACGATGAGTTGACAATTTTCGCCAACCTGTAAAGTTTGATAAGGTAACCTTTTACAAAAAAACAAATGACTGTGCGAAAGAATGGTTCTTTTTACAGTCATTTGTTTTTTAAGGGATTTTTGAATTTGGAATTGAGTAGGGATAGCATTTTATGCAAGCCTATTGGTATGTCGTATCACACGTTTTATTTATTTTCGATTTTAATTTGGAACATTATTTTGAGAGGATGACAGGTGCCTAATGAAATCAAATCAAGGAATATAACACAACAATATGGCCGCAGCAACACAGTTGGCTTCGCTTGGTGAGTAGTCCAGAATAGTTAGCAGCGTATCACTTATCATTGTACTGTCATTATAATCTAATAATATATAAATGAATATTATTTTTTTTTTGCTCGTCCGTATTTTATGTGCTGCCATACCGTTCATCCCATTGCGAGAAAACTTTGTCAATTTATTCTAGGCACAGTACAATTAAATTACAATTTAATTGTAATTGATTGTAGGCACAGTACAATTAAATTACAAAAAAAATACGTGTGCAACTCTGGCGGAAGCTACTATGACTAACATAACATCCCCTGAATGGTTATACCTATTAGTACACCCTTATTTCGTCAGGTGATTTTGAGTCCCATGTAATATAGGGACGAGCCTATTGCCACCAACCGGGCACCAATCCGTGCTACTGCTGAGAAATTCATGGTTGAAAAACCTAATATCACTTCACCCGACCTGGGAATCGAACCCAGGACCAGTACCAAGCACTAAGCAAAGCAAGCTCCTAGTTGTGTAACTTAGATATACCTAACATTAAGGGATTAGTAAAATCGTACCAAATGAAGGTAAAACCTCCACTAGAAACCGAATATAATCTCCTCCAATAGATTAAAATGTGAATAATTTTCCTTCCAGAATAAGTCAAACGACGCCATCTTTACTCAGAAAGGGTTGTTTTCTTAAAGGGTGAATTTTTGTTTGAAAACATAATACTATTGTGACGGAAAGATTAATTAAAGATGAGAGAGTAATATCATATTATAAAGAACATGGCGTTCGTCGCGATATCTTTTTACAGGAGCAATTGAAAGTTTTGAATTTGGAGACGATTGGGAAAATTCCAATGTCTTGCTAAATCTAAAGGATTAGGTAAAGATTGTTATGAAAACTAACATAACATAACATCATGTATGTGATCCTCGAAGGGTTAGATACAGATGTACTTAATAGAGACACTCACATTTCGCCAGTTATGTTTAAGTAGTAGGTAGTTGTCCCGGGTCTGGCTGTTTGTGTATGTAAGTTTAAATGTTTGTAAACGCACCCACGGTATAGGAGAAATTCCTAATGTAGGGCAACGAATAAAATAAAAAAAAGTCCCATGTAATTAGGGGCGAGCCTATTGCCATCAACCGAGCTGCTACTGACAAATTCTTGATCGACCCGGGAATCGAACCCAGGACCTCATGTTCAGCAGCCGCGATTGCGACCACTAGACTAACGATGAAAACTAGAATCATAACGACATAAAACTCTGTTAACATGTACAGATGCCAGCACATCAAGCTACAACAATCTGTCCTTTAATAGATTTTCAACTTTATCGTATTAGGTTCAAGGTTGATTGGGAATATTTGACAGTTTCGGTCAGCTTTATGTGCTGGCGTCTGCACAATGCAAACGACAACGACGTATAAACCAACGAGTTTAGTGCAACTAAGACCAAAAGTGAACAACGTTGTCGTATAGTGATTGCACATATACAAATTAACATAAATAAAAGAAACTTATGTGGAAATGCAACTTCAGGACTTCTGCTAAAAACTATAATCAACTATAATCCAGGGATCCGCTGGATGCGAGTCGCACGGGACCGGTCAATGTGGCGACACTTGGGGGAGGCCTATGTTCAGCAGTGGACGTCTTTCGGCATGATGATGAAAAACTATAAAACGGATCAAATGATACCATGAATAAAAAAAGATTTCTGATTTAAAAAAATAATTTCTACTTACTTTTTTACAACCAAAATGTAGTTTTTCACAACTTGACGTATGGTTAGAAAGTGATCACCAATCATCGTCAACAGCAATTACAGAAAAATAAATAATTTTAAAATAAAAAAGCCAAAAAGCAACAGCTATAGCTAGACACAAATTAATTTCAAACACTGTTTTAAGCTTTCACGGTTTAAATCTAAATTTATACCGTCACTTACGGGATATCTTCCGTGATGACGCATTATTTTGAGCTCCCGATATTTCGACGCTATTGCAAGGGCCATGATCGCGGGATGACTCAAAATCGAGAACTCAGAATAATGGATAATCACGAAAGATATCCCGTAAGTGACAGTATAAGTGTACTAATGTGTGACACACTGCAACAACCAACTTTAAAACGAATTCCTCCATCAAAAACAGTATCCATAACTTTCAAAACATCCTGTGTACCGCTAACACATTCAAA
This sequence comes from Noctua fimbriata, assembly GCA_905163415.1. Taxonomy (NCBI): domain Eukaryota; kingdom Metazoa; phylum Arthropoda; class Insecta; order Lepidoptera; family Noctuidae; genus Noctua; species Noctua fimbriata. The sequence continues at coordinate 4,414,304 of LR990940.1, forward strand.
TCGTATAAGGGGATCGATGTGTATTCTATATCGTCCCGTCATCCCGCCATCCCGCCGACGACTTCCGCGGGAAAATTAGATAATCCACCACGGATTTTGTAAACACGTGACAATGTTCTGCCATGGGTGTTGTGTTGAGTGAGATTTGTCTTTTACATTTGAGGATTTAGAAGATGTATACAAGCTTTGTAAATGTGGTTTAGTTTTAGATTCGAAGTTGGAGATACTTTATATAATAGATTCTGTTGGTATAAGTTATATTTATTTCTGAAAGTTGGTTTTAAAAACACTTTTACTCGTCACAAATAATTTAATATGTTTTTAAAATAGACGAGGTCAGTGTTTCGTATCTGCATGCTAAAAAAAGAAACACATAAATAAACAAACTAAGAGGTTGTCAGGTCATTCAATGAGGAGCATGCAGATTTGTGTCTGAGAAAGTCTTTTGACTACCACAGCAATATAGCTACTGTATGTTACGCCGTTTGATTTGATAGCACTTTGTAGTCAGCGTACTTGACAGAAAGTGCTTGTAGGTAAGTTCCTACTTGATTTAAATTATTCTTGAATTCAGTATAAACTGACTCTTCTATTTATTTATTTATTTTATTTGGCTCTTCAACAATGAGTACACTATTACATATAATATAGTAAAACATTACAAACTTAAGTCTCAGTGCCCCATTACTTAAAGAAGAGGTCATGTAGACTGTAGCACTACAGTCTACATGACCTATATTATGCTTTAGTTAGATGATGCATTTAGCTAAGGTAATTGTTTTTTTTTTAAATAAAATTTTATGTAGTTCTAATCTACATGTATAGTTAGTTTGTAATAACAACAGATTCAATTCGATTAAATAATTTAATTCTCCATTTCCTTGATATCCAAAATCAAGCGTTGAACTGAACGCTCAAAGCACACAGCCTTCATAAATGTTTGAGCAGCAAGACAAAGCTGTTCCACTTTTTAATTCAAACACGTCTTCCACACACCACACCTGCAATTCTGAAACCCCCATTATTCAGGGAAAAAGAAGAATACCCCATGAACTTTGTCTGCTTCACGCCTCGCATAGCAAAGGGCAGATCGATGGCTGTCAAACAATAAACGTCACGTCCACTCCCTCATGTTAATTCACATCAATATCCCCTTCACAACCCAAGCAACTTTAACCTTTATTCCCCAAATGACAGGAATCATCATGACTGCAGATATAAGTTGGTGAATCAACCTCCCGATTTTTCTTTGAGGTGCGAACGATGCCCCAATTTTTGGCGAAACGTTTGGTGTATTAAAAAGTAAATGTTTGAAATGCTGAGCGTAAGCGTGTGACGTTGACTTTCTGGTATACGGAACCGTGTTTACAAGCTTGTTTCTTTGGGTGCTGCTAATTTTATGGAAGAGGGTTTAGACTTTGTGTTTTTTAAGCTTAAGACGGGGCCGTTTTCAAGCTGCAGTTTTTTTCATAGAAATACTCTACTACTAGCTTATGCCCACAACTTTGCCAGCGTGGTGTTCGATAAGTGTCCCATGGGATCATACTACCGGGATAAAAAGTATCCTATGTGTTAATCCAGGTTATAAACTATGTGTGTGCTAAATTTCATTTAAATCCGTTCAGTAGTTTTTTCGTGAAAGAGTAACAAACATCCATCCATCCTTACAAACTTTCTCATTTATAATATTAGTAGGATGTTTGTAAATGTGAAGTTTCTAAAAACGTAATTTTCTAAATGAATCTGCGTTTTAATGAAAATGAAGAAAGCATTCGTCGTTGGAATTCAGTTCTTTGTAAACTTAATCAGCACGTCTTACTGGTAAGTAATGTAAGTATTGATCAGTTAGTTCGAAATAAATAAAGTCCATTTTCAGTGAGATGTTCTATAAGTTCGAAGACACAGACGTTACAGCCACTGACTGCAACTGTTTGGTGGATTATAGGCTGTAGCTCATGCCCTCTTATACGAGATACCGCGGCCCTGGAACACAAAGGGCAAAGAAGGAACATGGACGGGTTTTAGTCAGTACAAGTCTGACACTCCCTTTCACTCCGCCCAGAGCGGGGGGAGGGGTCATTTGATGAGTTACAATCCGAAAAAAAAAAAAAATGTCCTCTTATATGAGGGAGACATGTGTCCCACCAGTGGGAATATTATGGACTGATTATAAAAACATTGGCAAGTTTACTCTATTTGAATTCGACAGTGTCTTAAACATTTCACACATAAATCTCAACATTACCTCTCCACACGTAAAATATACGACATTTGTATACATAATACGATATTACATCAGACTTATTCAAATATACTGCAAACTTCATTACATACTATTGAATGGTACAGATTTGAAATATCTGTAAATGCAACAATTCATGTCTATGGTAGCGTTAGTGTTGCCTCTCACAAGACTACGGCGCTTAGTTGTTATTTTGACTGGAGTTAGAATATTTTCGACGTATTGTTATGATCGAAAGATGTCCCCAATATTGGAAGTCGTAACGCAGACTATAATTTTAAATTGGTTTTGGTAGTTAAAATGCAATTTTCCAACCAGTAAGATTGACATTTTTCAAGAAAATGTCATTGTTTCTTATTTATTATAAACTTACTAATTTCAAAACCTGCCACTTTCGACCGATCCAGTTCACATAATCAAAATGTCAGTAACACCATATTGTATCTCTCCGACGCGACGTGAAAAGGACCTAATTTCTTTGATCAATATTCAATATGACAGCAAAACAGATATTCATTTGTTTCTAACACAGCCATATCTTCAGCAGAGCTTCATAGAGTGAAAAACAATTGCCAACCACAAATTCGAAATTCGATCTCGCATATCCCAGCACTAAGGCATAGCACCCACGACCGAGCGAACGCATGACTTATGCCAGTTTGTCACATTCGCAATCAGACTGACTCTGTCCCATGCAATGATTAATGCCTTTCTTAATTACTAAGTTATCGTTGGAAACGGGGGGCCGATACATGTGTTCCTTGGCTTAATTTATTGACTTTTGTGGCGTGTTTTAGGGGACGGGTGATTGCTTTAGTTTGAGCGCGTGCTTTTTAATTTAATTTTGCTTGTTTTTCGTTTTTTTTAATTAAGGTAGCTCATAACTAGCTCAGCGTTGAAGCCGCTACGAATGCCTAGAAATTTCGTTAATGACAGTTATTTAGATCAAGGCTGTGCTGTTCAACTTCAATAACTCATTCTCAAAAGAAGAACATGGGTATGATTAAATATATTGTCATTTTTAACTCCCGTTCAAATCTGATCAAATACAAAGTTGCCTATTACTTCTTACAGTCATGTGTGTATCATAGTGCAGATTCAAGACCCTATTATTCCAGATTTTCGGGCCAGCATAGTCACGGTCGCATCCAACCTTACAGTCCACCCACAGCTTTCCTTCACACCATAAAAAATGACCGAAAACCTCGCTCCCAATTTGCATAATACCAAAATTCTTACATAAAAATTGCGTCTTAAAACCGTCACCTTAAGCTTAATACACACGCGCGTCACGTTTCGCGCTCATTTGGAGGCGTTCATCGATCGGAGACAAAGCCTCGCCAGCCCCGATAAACGAATTAAGGAAATGGGAGATTTTTTATCTGGGCCGTAGGGTGGGGCACGACACGCGTCGTAAAACGCAGCAATACTTTCTTATGCAAAGTCCCTCCGCGCCGATAATTAGGTGAGCTTCGTCGGTGTGTGTGCGCCTTTATGCGAGTGTTTTGTTTTTAATTTTTAGAGGGGTGACGTGTTTTGTAAGGTTCACGATTAGAGAGTTCGATGTTTGAAATTTTGGATGAAGAATATGTTTGGATTTTGAAAAATTGTGCTCGTTTCTTGCTAGGTAGGTAACTCAATTTACAATCAATAGATTAGGTATTTAATTAGACGATTTATTTTACTTACACACAACCAAACCATCATTCTTGGCTTCCAATCCAGATAGATGCTGCTGAATAACCGTATTTCATACCGAGCGTATGTTTATTTGACCTCCACAACCAAGTTGCTGGGTAATTTAATATGCCTTGGAAAGACTGGTTGTCATTTTCAGGCTTCAATCTACCCACACAGATTGTCAAAGATCTACAAACGACAGCCGGGACCTACTGCTCAACGTGCTTTTCGAGTCGCGGAAAGAACTCCGTATGTTATTATGATCACCCATCCACGATGCTACCACGCACAACCACTGCTTAACCTTGAAGATCGAACCGTGAGGCTGTTATTATTTAGCCACGAGCCCCTCCCAAAATATAATATGAAAAGCAATTCAACGCAAACGAGTGTACATAAAAATCACAACATAACCATTAAATATGTAACTGCGTAACATTTCAGTAATATCACGACGAGATAGATATCAGGGTACAAGTAGGAGTCTACGAGTACGGTATAGATACGAATTACAATCGTCTGCAAATGAACGAGCGAACGGCAACTGTCTTGCACATGTCTCCACTTAGTACGACTAGTCTTGATACTTTTCATTTTCTAATTAACTACGTTGATCTAATCTGCCTAACGTTTTTTTCCAACTACGTTGGGGTCGGCTTCCTGTCTAACCAAATGCAGCTGAATAACAGACTTTAACATGGAACGACTGCCTATCTGAACTCAACAACCCAGTTAGTACTGAATAATACGCAACCGATTGGCAGTAAATCTGGTTGGCAGACTTTCGGGCCTCTGACGAAACAGTATGAAAAAAAAAATTCTCATTTATGATGCGTTTTCATAAGTTTCCATACTTGTAAACTTTTTAATTCGAGTGTAGTGTGGCGAAAGCGAGGCCCTATAAAAAAATTCTTATTATCAAAGCTATCAAATTAAGCAAATACAAGAAGGTTTAAACAAAACATACTACAGTTTGCTGTTTTTGAGGCCTGATTCGACAAAAAAAAATTGTCAACCATAAGCAGAATGTGTAAAATAATTACCGAAAGAAGCTTTTCAACAACACCCACCATCATCCATAGCAACATAATTAGTAAAAACATACAAAAACCTAAATTAATTAAAATTACCACACCACACCAAAACCCTAAAATTAAATGTGTTCCCATTACAGACTAAGCACTCATAATATCTAATGCTGCGAAAAAAAGATAAGAGAAATGTTTTAACTGTCTTAAAGTATCAAGAATCACCGCCTACACATAACACTTTTAATTTACCCTCCTTAAAAAAGGGAGGGCAGCGGTGTTTTCGGCCCTAGCCGTGTGTGGAGGTACACCCCCTCCGGGAGGGGGGGACGGTAATCAAGACACGCAATCTTCGGCGAACCCTTAAAAACTTTAAAACTCATCGCCGCCTTGCGATGTATACATATACATCTGTACATGTTGCTTACATGTGTTTACATTTTTTTGGGAAGTTTGACGGCGACTTTAATTTGTGGCGGATCTTGGTCGGGATCTTTTATTTAGGTTGGGTTTTTATTAAGGTTTTGAACTTTCTATGTTAGATTTATTCTGCAACAGGGTTTGTGATGTGTAACAATAAAGGTTCGGTGTCCGTGTTACTGACCGCACCGGACGAACACCGGACATTGATCTATACAAAAAAATAAAAAAATAAAACTGAATTGTCTGTTTGAATAATAGTTTTTTACTGAATGCATGCAGAAACTACATACGGTACTTATAAAAAAAAAGCCACCGTAACATGACCACCGTAGACAAGGATTTCTTTGACGGAAGAATCGACAAAATGACAGATAGTGCAAAGAAATCTGTCATTGTGTCGACACAACCTGTCATTTTGTCGATTCTTGCGTCAAATAAATCTTTGTCTACGGGGCTGGTGTAAACGGACCCTTCACAAAGTCGTCAACCAAGCATTCTGTACATCAAACTAAGTACCTAAATCTACGCAAAAATTATTGCTGCAAAACGACCTTTTTTTGGGTGAAAAATCACGTTTTACGGTAGGAGTCAATGTAACGCACTCAAAACATTATACTGATGGATGCATTGAAAAATACAGGGGTCATGGAGGTATTTAAAGTAAAGTTATAACATTAAAAACTTGTGAAAAAGTAACTAGAAAGTTCCCAGGTATGATCCAGAACAATAAAATGATCGCAATGACGGGGAGAACAAGTGCCTTTCGGCTTCGATAAGCGTTTTTGACAGCCTTTACATTATTTTCAACAAATTAAAAGAAAAAGAGAAGACTATCACAATGTTTATTATACCTCAATCCCTGTAACATAATAAACGATGACGTCCTAAACAATTACGTTTGTCAAACTCCTCAAATTGTGGAGTGTCGTTCAAGCTCTTACTTTTCCTTGGGTCACCGCTTGTGACCACCGCATCAATTACCCATGAAATCGTTCAGCTTACAAACAATTTGCGCCCCTCTTTTTTTGCATTGACCAAGATCTTTCTTATTTTTATTAAGGAATTTTTAGGAATCATTTTTATCTCTGTGAATTATGAAATGATAACTAAAGAAAAAAAATTATAATAATTAAAAAAAAAAAACAATCAAAAATCTGCATTATCTGTTTATTTTATCTGTAAGGAGGAGCATAGCTAAATAGCCACTCGGATCAATCTTCAGGTTAAGCCGCGCTTACCTAGGTTGGTCTAGTGATCACCCATTACATACCAAGTTTACTCCGTGCCTCGGAAAGCACGTTAAGCCGTAGGCAATGGCCCGAAAGTCTTACAACCAGTCTTACCAAGGGGTATCGTATTTCCCGGTACTGGGTCGTGGTACTGGGTTGTGGGGGTCAGATAGGCAGTCGCTCCATGTAAAATACTGGTTTTCAGCTGCATCCGGTTAGACTGGAAGCCAACCCCGACATAGTTGGGAAAAGGCCAGGTAGATTATTATTTAATCTGTAAGGAAATGTATATTTAAATCGTCATTGTCTTATCTCTTTATATTTCAAACAGACATGTATTAATTGGATGAATAGAAAGCTAGCGAATCAAAAGAAAATACAGAAAAGTGAAGCTACAGTCGAATTGAAAACTCATAATAAAATGTTACATCAGCGAATTTTGTAAGCTTCATGATAATCATAATAGAAGTATTCAAGCCCATCTTAAATTAAAAAGTAAACAAAACACGAACACTCAAATTCTATTTCAAAATTCGAACTTCCGAACGCATAATAATCATAAAAATTCAAACGCACACAAAATCGCACATCCTACCGTGAATAGTTCATTAACTTTCCTACATGTGTGTGCATCCTATTAGTCATTTTAGCATGCGTGTGTGCGTACACAAACAGGGGGTATTAATTTTTGGGGGTTCTTTAATGACACTTCTTCGCATCGATTTTAGCATTTTACGAAGGGTTCGCTTTTGTTTCGCGTTATCGATTCGACGTTTTTTTTTTCTTTTCTATTCAAATAAAGAGTGCGTGCATACGTGCTGAGCTTGCATGCACACACAGGGGATGTCGGATGTGGAAAATTAATGTGACGTCATCGATTTTTTTTTGTGAACGCTTGAATTTTAGGGCTTAGCAGTATTGAAGTGTGTGTTATTATGGAATAAGCTGGTTGATGGCTCATACAGTGGCTTGTAATAAACGTTGAGTTTGAGAAACTAAATCCAACAAAGCAGTTTTATGTTGTCAAACTTGTACAGTACCTAGTGAAAAATATAATTATACTAGCTTAAGCCCGCGGCTTCGCCCGCGTGAAGTTTGATAACTGTCCCATGGGACGATACTACCGGGATAAAAAGTACCCTATAAGTATGTTAATTCAGGTTATAAACTATCTATGCGGCAAATTTCATCCAAATCCGTTCAGTAGTTTTCGCGTCAAAGAGTAACAAACGTCTATCAATCCTTACAAACTTTCTCATATATAAAATTAGTAAGATTATTTAAAATAAGTCAGTTTGATCCAATATTACAACAAACAAATAGCAGAAACGCCAGTTGTCGTACGATTTATTGGACGATAATTAGCAACTCAAGTCCATTATTGAGTCCTTCAAGTTCCGTAGAGGTTTTCGAATACCTACTTAATGAAACAAGGAAGTTTTTATAAGAAACTTTAAGAACTATTTATCAATTATCTTGATATGTCATTTTCACATTTCCCAAATACCATTTTCTTCTTTACTGGGGGCATAGCCACAAAAAAACTAAACAACATTTTTACTGATAATAAGAAACCCGATACAATGTCGGTTTTTCAATATAAAAAACTAGTTTAATTACCTCACTACACACAAAGTAAACAAAGGCACAAAACCGAAAAAAAACGCGATACACATTAACAAAGCAAAAAAAAAAATTAACACAAATTAAAGAAACGAATAACTGGATGAAGACGCGCCAATGAAAGGGGCAAAGTTGCCCCCCTCAACACCCCCTAAAAAATTTAATTCATCACCGCCGTTGAGACATATCTCCTTCTTGTCCCTTCCCCTTTCTTCCACCATTCTTTGCTTTCTTGCAAGCTTTTTCCGAGAGCAAGACAGACGTACACACCCTGTATATCTTTTCACAACCACCATTCACATTCCAATCTTATTTATACCACAACAAAGTTGAATTTCAATTGACCTCAAATAGCACTTACGACTTTTATAGTAATTCAATACGCAGCCCGTTTCATTCGTTCGCATTGAAAGCTTAAAACAAATAAACCTACAGTGAGTGCGATAAGGTTTTCTTGATGTCGGTAAGTGATCAAAAGGCGATATGTCTTATCTTCGGTTAGTACAGAACGCATCATTAGGCTTTTGTAGAGCTTGCATCGAGATGAAGCCGCAATTACTGGGAGATGTGCTGATGCCTTTGTGTTGGAGTCTGCGATCATTTGGTTTAGTATGTATTGAATTGATAGATAGTATTTAAGGTGGAAGTACCCATCAATATTTCATGAAAAAGTTATTCAATGGGATTAAATGTACTTATAGGGTTGTATTGATGATTTTAATGATTACAACGCAGTAAAGCCATATTTGTTACAGTCGCGAATCATATTTTCATCAACATACAACCTGACACTGACCTGCAAATTGCAAAAAACGGTAGGAAATTTGAATTTCGCGGGCTAGCTTGGCGCTTCCACCTTGATAGATTTTCTCTTAGGTAATATAGAAAGAAAGAAAATATATTTATTTGCCGCAGGGACAATAAAAAAAAATATATATATATGTAAAGTGTGTGTGTGTTGTGTGTGTGTGTGTGTGTGTTGTGTGTGTGTGTGTGTGTGTGTGTATGTGTGTTTTTGTTAATATGGGAGTAGCAGATACCTAAGGAAAAGGCAAACCTAGGCAGTAAGCAAATTGTGTAAGGAAATTAAACAAAACAGTTGATAGTCCACATTTTTCTTGCATTGTGCGTTCCTACTTTTTACCTCTAAAATCGAATGTTCAGGTATATCTATAGACAACAGACTTTCAATGTGTCCCATATACCTTAGGAACAATATAGTTTCATGTGGTACGTTTTGTCTACATTTTTTTTAAAGGTAATCAAATACAGGGTGGAAGGTACACCGACACGAAAACGGTTACCACGTATTCAGTACATCATTCTGAGCCCCCCCACCCCCACTTAGTAATTTTTCATCGGTTATTAAAAAATAAAAAATAAATTGCTGTTTCCTACAAAAGTGACATACTTACACGGTCAAAATGTATGGAACAGCTGTTTTTTTTTTTAATAACCGATGAAAAATTTATATGTGCCTCCCACATGGTATATCCTTCACACGCACTCATAAACACTTCTCACCCACGTATAGATCCTATTTAATTTTAAACAATGTAGCATTTAAGTTAGTTATAAGTCATGCAAATTTTAATTAGTAGTAGAACCAATCATATTTCCTTTGTTGGCATTTTATTGCTAAAATATCCAGGGAAAAGGCACTGAAAACCGAAATACAGGCATTGCCTAAATTTATTTATTTATTTAAATATAATTTTTTTTCTCAGGTTGATGTACTGAATACATCGTAACCGTTTTTGCGTCGGTGTCCTTCCACCCTGTATAATTTATTAAAACTGTCTATACACTTTATTACAATTATAAACGATTAAATAAACGAAACTAACAATAAACTATAAAAGAACATCAAAAAACTCCTCTTTTATCTACATTGGTTTTAAACTTTTAATGCATACCACCTGGGGCCCAAGTATGCTAACAAAATAGAGCCAGAATTACAGATTAATGACATTGCGATTGTTGATTTAGCATAGAGGTTTTAGTATGGTTGTCACAACGAGAAATCATTGGAAATAGTAACTTGTAAAAAGGCTGGTTGTTGGTACCTGCCCTCGTAACAAACTTCTTCAGAAGCCCTATTGTTTTTATCTTACAACTAAAAAAGTTAGTACCCATAGACGGCCGTGTATTTTGTGTCAGCAACAGTTATCTTAAAACAAAATCCTGCTATAAAATGGAAGCAGTTTTGCGCAGTAATAAAAGGACTTTAACGGTAGTAATCATCATTATCAACTTTCATTACTTGAGAACATTATTTCCTAAATTAGATATAAGACTCCCTGGATTTGGCCCTGTTACAAAACTGTACTCGGGTTCAGGTTCTTCGTTAAGAACTCCTGGTACTTAGACGCCTAAATTTTTTTTCGATGTCAATTTGACAGATGGTAATGTTTGTAAGGGACTTGATTACGTGAAAATTTTCATGACAGGTTTTGAACATGATCAGTTCCAATTAATTAGGCGAATGGATAAAATTAGAAATAGGACCAGGAGGTCTGAAAATGGCGCCAATGACTGAAAAGTTGTGTGGTAATCGGTTGTCGTGGTATGGGCATGTGATGCGGAGGAATGAGGAAAATGTCGTCAGAAAAGTTTTGAGTATGAATGTGGATGGGTATATGAGTAGAGGAAGACCAAAGAAACGATGGATGGATTATGTGAAGAATGATATGGCACGAAAGGAAGTGTCTGATGAGATGACGAGTAATAGAGAAGTATGGAAGACGAAGACATGCTGCGCCGACCCCAAATGAATTGTGACAAGGGCAAGAGAATGATGATAGTTCCAAAACTGTTGCTAGGATCCTCTTGTGCCGCATTGATACTTTTATCTTCAGATTATCATGTTTCTTCCTTTCTTGTGTATGATTTATCTGTCAGCGGCGGAGCCCAAAATAAGGACACAAATGTATAATTTTTCATTCATTTTATTCGATACAAAACGAGATTATTATTATATTTTTTTGATTTATAAAGTGTTTTTACTATGGTAAAATCATTAATAACAAATCTTTCCAAATAAAATATCCATAAAACTTTCACCCCCTAAAATCGCTCTTTCACCCCCATGTCCCAAAAATCCCTTTACATCATTAAGTCCTCACCGGAAGACGTCCTTACGTCCTTCAGCAGCCGCTTAAACCATTATTGGCTGACCATGACCCTCATAATATCAAAGGGCCGGATCTTTCAAAGATAAATAAGATCTTTTAGAAAAAATCTGACAAACTTTTTCAAGAGGGACTGTTGTTTAATTTTGGAAAGTTGGTATAGTGTTTGCAGACGTGAAGTTTGATATTTTTTTACTTAAAATATCAAGAAAAGCGAAAGATATTTCAAAAGTACTAGATTTTCATACTAATTAGGGAAAATAATGTTCAATTTGTCACACCAGGAATTATAGTCAACTTTCTGTTAAATATACAGGGTGGATGGGACACCGACGCAAAAACGGTTGTATTCAGTACATCATTCTGAGCCGGGGCCACATAGAAATTTTTCATCGGTTATTTTAAAAAAATCAGCACTTTTGTAAGAAACTGCTGTTTTTTTTTTAATAACCGATGATAAGGTTTCTATGTTGGGGGGGGGGGGGGGGCTCAGAATAATATACTGAATACGTGGTAACCATTTTCGCGGTGGTGTCCCTTCCACCTTGTATATTTAGAAAATACAATTACAGTACTACCTATAAAAAAATTAACTAGGATTTACAATTATATTCTAAAGATAGAGACACTAGTCAAATAATCACTAGCCCTTTTGCCTCAAAGAGATGTCAGCAACCACGTAGGGGCCCACACGGGCCGATGCCTGCCAGGGCTGCGGGACTGTTCGAAAGAGACACCGCGGCCCTGGAACACAGAGGGCAAAGAAGGAACATGGATGGATTTTAGTCAGTACAAATCTGACACTGCCTTCCGCTCCGCCCAGAGCGGGGCGGGTCAAATGATGAATTCCCATCCTAAGAAAAAAAAAAAAAAATGGGATCTTATTTTGAACAGGTTAATCACCATGAATCTTTAAAAAACAAACTTTAAAATTATACTCCATAAACATGATACCTGCTCTAAATAAAACAACTAGATAAAAGGTCACATCATTCTGGAAAACTTATTTTTACAATATCAAATGACGCTTTGAAGTCCAAAAATAAAAAATCAATCTCAACAAACTCAAAACTTTACACAAACTAAAAGTTAGGAGCCAAAAGTTTTGCCCACCGCATTATTTTTGTGTACCTAATACCAAGAGGAAACATGTTAAATTCAAAATCAAATAGAAAATGTCTCGATACCACTGTCTTTACCAGGCTCTTATCGGAGAAAACCGCTTTCAATTAACCAGTAAATAACGCTTATGTACTTACTAACTCTTCACATAATGAGTTAATAACACAACACTTACACATGCGCGTTACAAATGGAAAATCGTCGACACACATATAAAGTTCACTCACACATTGACAGTATTCCACGGCTGTACATAAAACGCGTCTTTCTTCTTGTATTCTTAATTAGCGTGTCGTATAGCCCCGTCTCTTTCCCGCACGGGGTGTTAATTAGAAGGGCGTCCCTTTCGCGCTTTCTTAATACATTCTTCCTCTCCGCGGTGTTTCTTTACGTTTTTATTTGTGTGCGTGTCTGTGTGCGGTGGTGTTTAATTTACATGTACTTGTATGTCAGTGTACAGTCGAAAGGAAAAGTGGTTTAGCAACGGCGTAGGCGGAAAAGGGATGTTAGGTATTAATGTGGGCTATGGACGACCATTGTGTTATTTTTAATTTAGTTTTGTAGTTGTATTGTTAGTAATTCTTATTGTATCAATGCCTACCTTACCTTTATATTTATAAAGCATTTCTGTGATACAAATGGGAAATGCTCAACTTTTATAGCATTTCTCGATATACCCCGAAGATTTCTTGGTAGAGAGTCACCTAGAAATAGTCTTGTGAGAATTTAGAAAGAATAAAGTGAGTTTTCAGGTTAAATCTGGAATACAAAATAACTCTCTATCAAGAAACCGTTTGAAAACAGTTTTTTTTTATTTAGCTCAGACAGATGTTCATGATCTGACCATAGAAATGTGTCATAAACTTTATCACCATATTATTTAAACTTTAATATTATATTCTTGAATAAACAAATTATTTTTCTCACCAAAACTCTAACGTCCAAATCATCTAATACAGACAGTAAAAATCTCAAAACCAATACCACTCTGGATCCAGTTTCGCCATCTCCTGTACCGGGTGTTTTATACGAATGTGGGTATGCGCGAAAGGGTGTCAGCGGCGCGGGGCACTCCCCGCGCGGGGTGAGAGGGGTGGGTACGTACACATAAACACTTATAAAAGTTTTTTGACAACAACCTCCCTTCACCCCCCCGCGTTTACCCCTCGAATTCGCTAATTTATGTTGCTTTTTTAATCAATACCGGGGTGTGTACGAGTTATAGGTTCCATCGACTCTCGTTGGATTGTCTCGAGACAATTTTCTTGGGGCTTACGTCATTACGCTTCTGGTTAGGGGGTGATGACGTATTTGTTCAGTGGGGTATGATTGACTTGGACTCGATGTTTTATTGAAAGTATGAAAGATATGGATATGAAAATGTTTGTTTGGTTTTTTTTATGGTTTTATGTTTAACGCAAAATGATACCTGGTTCAGAAACTTTTGGCGCTGTCGTTTGGGTTTTTTCAATCTCAACTTTCTGTATCAGAACACAATGCTAAAACAGATCCTGTACCCATGCTATATAATATTTTGACTAACGGTGCGCTCATTGGGTAAGTTGTTAACACACAGTTCACTCTCAAGGTTTTTAATGGGTACATTCCATGCCGAAACTGTCAAATTTTCCCAATCAACCTTGATTATTAAGTTTTAGCGATAAAGTTGAAAATCTACTAAAGAAATTAGACAGATTGTAGTAGCTTGATGTGCTGGCGACTGTACCATGCCATACCACAAACAATAACATAGAAAAATGTAATAAAATGTCCTAGGTTCACTATACACTCTAACATGCTGTTTAATTCACTTCTTCAACCCCTAATACATCACCCTAAAATATTAATAAATTACAGTAATACATCTTAAATCGTCTTTAAGTGCCTCACCACCTCATTTTCAAAACAAAATAATCTCACAAACCTTCACGCCAATAAACGTAACGAGATAAGCGCGTATCACGGAATATATCACGACTCACCTACTTAAATCGTCAATCTCATCCCAAAAAATAAAGTTATATCGCAATTTTCCGTTTCGGCAACCTCCTGTACTTACGTGTGACGAAAAATCCGAATTTCAAACAACCTGTATTTTGCAGTTATGAAATTCGAATTTCAAACTTTTTTCTTCGTTCGAGATTCAAATTCAACCGCATATGAAGGTTGGTAACATATTCGAAAACAAACTTATCCTTACGGTACGTTACAGGAGTTTCAGCTTTATTTGTCAGGAGTTACGGTTGGTGGTGTGTGCAAGCGTGTTTGGTTTTCCTGCAGTTTGATGGATGGTTTGTGCCACGCGTGACGTGGTTGTCACGCTGCTTCACGTGGATGAGTGACGTGGTATTAATACTTTATTTGCGGGTTTCTGGTTGCGACATTTTATTTTATTTAGGCAGCACGTGAATCAAAGGGGAGCACGTGAATTAATCAAATATGGAAAAGAGGAAAACCATGAATCTTTTAAAATAAGTGTTGGGCAGGTGTGAGACGTGTGATGAAATTAAATAAGGTAATTGAGACATTACTAAGAATTCCAGTTACCAACATAACCTAGCCTTGAATACCTGGAAAATAATTAATACTTTCCATATACTCAGAACTAAACCAGAGGAAGAAGGGTCTCTTCTTCAGTTGTGTCGATTTGAACCAGAATCAAGAATTGAATTGAGTTGTAGGAAACTCTGCCGTAAAGCCACTCAGCAAGGGTTGACAGTCAATCTTGGACTAAACTTATTTAAGGGACAATGGCTTGCCTTACCCAAGAAATCATATACAGCCTTGTGACCTCTTGAACACTTTCTGCTTGTATGAACGGACTCGCTAACACAGTCGTGATTACAGCAACCATTCAACATAATAAATAGCATACCATCACACCTGTATTCCCCGAAGGGTTAGGCAGGTGTGTAGCTCTAGGACGTCCACATTTCACTAAATCCCATGTAAACGGAGGAAATGGTATCAGATGGAGAAAAGACAAGTTGGCACGGAGTCGCGATTCTCAGCAAGGAGAGAGCGATTTAAAAACAGGAGAAAAATAAAGGCGAGCCTTTTGCTATCAATCTGGCTCAAATCATTTTGGGCTGTTACTCAGAAATGCCTGATGGAAATCCCAACTGCACTTTGTCCGACCTGGAAATCGAACAGGAGACCTCGGCAAGAGCGCTTGCGACCACTAGACCTATTAAACAGTCACCAGTATGTATAATAAAAGGTAAAAACATTATAAGTCATCATCTGCGTAGCCTTTTCCCAACTATGTTGGGGTCGGCGTCCAGTCTAACCGAAAGCCGCTGAATACCAGTATTTTACATGGAGCGACTGCCTATCTGACCTCCACAACCCAGTTAGTACTGGGTAATACGATACCCCTTTGGTAGGAATTTGTCAGACTTTCGGGCCACTGACTACCTGTAACGACTGTCAAAGATCTACAAATGACAGCCGGGACTAACAGATTAACATGCTTACTGAGGCACGAAGGAAACTCGGTATGTAGTGGGTGGTCACCCATCCACAGACCAACCTAGGTAAGCGCGGCTTAACCTGAAGATCGATCCGAGCGGCTTTATTATTTAGCCACGAGCTTAGTAACATAATTATTACTGGTACATGAATACGTCATAAGTCGAGCAGTAGCGATGTAAGGCACAATTACAATTAGCGTTAGGCTACACCCCTGACGGTCTCTCATTAGGAAGCCACTCCACTAGTCAGCAATTAATTGGATATTTTTCTCTTATTAATTATATTTTTGTTAAGGATTTGCGACAGGAAAGGTTTTATTATATTTTGTTTGATAGAACAGGAATTATGGGGTTCATTAACCCCTATTTTATTTTAATTATTTTAAAGGGATTGTGTTGGGCTTTTTTGTAACGACCGGCGGTTCGCAATAGCCCTGGATCCAATGAACTGGAATGGATGTCATAGCTTTGTCCAGCAGAGGGATCGTGGGATGGTGCAAGCTAACAGAAACACTAGTCACACTTGACCATACCATAGTTTAAAAAGCATTTCAGACCATGCAGCATTCATCTTATTGCTGCATGGACAGGATTTAATCGAATCCAAGCATAATCCCTAATATGAGGTCATCAGTGCACCATTTACCAGCTTCTTCTGCGCGTTGCTAGCACGGCATTATATTTTGCTTAGGCAATATATTTAAGGCTTGAACAGTCAAACTGACAAATTTCTCCAAATGCTTTTAAACCATAAAATGTTGATGGTTAAGTTCAAAATCGAATTCGAAAATTTGACAGTTTGTGGTAACTTGATGCGGTGGCGACTGTACTTTCGCATGGACACCAGATAAATTCAAAACTGGAGTAGAATATTATACATAAATTCGTGCCAGGTCTCTGGAGGTAGTAAAACAGGTCCTTAAACCAAAACCCTCAGCCACCTGTGGTGTATAAAACGATAACAACCAAAACCAACCACCTATCAATTAATAAACATATCAAGCTCATAGTAGCGATGTAAAAGTCACAATTACAACTACCGTTACAGCCACACCCAGACGTATCTGCTCTCATTAAGCATAGTGCACACGACAGCAGCCTGAATCGGCCACTAACTCAGCCCGCGCCCGGGGGCCCGCGGCGAACGTGTAATACTGGCACATAAATCTGTTGTATCGGCCATTTTGAGCTGGTTTAAGCGCTTTTTGTACAGTGTGCACTGGGTTTTATGATGTGATGTATAGATAAAAGTTGGTGTTTGTTTTTTACTTGAGGAATTATTAGATTTAAGTATTAGAACCTAACTTGAATGGGACTTCTTCTTCCGACACGGCATACTTCAAATTTTGCTGGTCCAAAACTTTCACGGCATCATCGGTGGCAGCGCTGGAGACTGTATTTTTTTGGGTCCAGAGGGAAGTACAACGTCTACTTGAAGGGACTGATCTCGGGGTTCTGTTGTCTGCAATGTTGCTGAAAGCTGCGTCAACACCATCTTTACCTTGTGTTCCTTTGCATTTGAGGTAGGAAGAGGTAATTGATAAAGATGACGAATGTGAACCAATAGGTACTTCAGGCATAATGCCTATAGAAATTATCTCTTACTAGCTGTTGCACGCCATTTTCGTTCGCGTGAAATTATTATAAAAAAATATGACTTCTATTTTTGAATCGGATTTTATTAACAATTTCAAGGGTTTTAATTATTTTGCTCGGAACCCTAATTATTTTTCTTTAATAAAAATAGCCTATGTTAGACCTTTTAACATCAGCTATCTGCTAGTAAAAGTCCCGTCAAAATCAGTCGAGACGGATTAGCCGGAACAAACTGACAGACAGACAAAAATTGAAAATAATGTATTTTTGTTATAACTGCCGTATATATTTCTGGTTAAAGACATTTAATTCTCATAAAGAAATTACATTTCACTTACATGAGAACAAATTTAAATATACATTAATCATTGTCCTTCGACACTCGGACTTAGAATTGCACTGAATGCATATTTTAATATGCATTCAGTGAAAAGCTGTTATTTTGATATCACAAACAGACACTTCAATTTATTTTTTTGTATAGTTAAAATACCAATGTAAATAATCCGTTGAAAATAGAACTATCTCAACACAGAAGTGAAGATGCAAGCCCCTTATAAGGCTACCAATGCCTACATTCCAAACACAACTAACCCAATCAAGCGCACTCATCGCTTTACAGCGCACACAAGCCCATATTAACTGATAATAGGCAATAAATAATACCAGCCAGTCAGCAGCTTCATCGCTTGACGACCGGCACCGATTGTTTACGCGATCAGTATCTTTGAAACTGGGATTTCGTTGCGATTATATCTAGTCTTAAGGCATTTAAGTTTATTGATTGTAATAAGAAAGCTGGTTGTTTTATTCACACTGTATAAGAGTAGAGATATAATTTAAGAAGAAGGTATAAGAAAGAAAGAAGAAGAAGAATAAAAGAATAAGAAGATATTCTGCCTTGTTCAAGCAAGGAAGAATATTCTCGAGCAAATTAAAAGTGAAAGAGAAGAATGATTGAAAACTTAGAAATTATATTTTGGTTGCAGGTTAAGTTGGATGAGAGGAGAAAAAGAATGGAACAGTTAGCAGAGAACAGAAACCGTCCTGCTGAAGTACGTAAAACTCACCAGATGACAATGAAGCACTGAAACAATTGATAGTTGAAATAAAGAAATAATGATGCATTGCACTATCTACAAGGTTAACAGACCATTGGTAACCCCGTTGCGATAACCCACTTGCTGGAATGTTGAAAGAATCTTACAAATGCACTTTAGAGGACTTACTTAACTCAACTGACACCGCGATTAAAGAACTGGGCCCAGTGACTCTATAAGCTACAGAAGAAGAAGACGAAGCTAAACCTGTTAGTGATAACCAGTTCATACAACAAATTCCACTGCTACATAATGAGAGAACAGAACGGCAACTTACAACGTGCTCAAAACAATCGACAATCGCTCAGTATCTCAACGATCTAGAATAAGCTTATTTGCGAACAAGTCGATGTGTGCAATAAATTACAACCGAGCTCCTCATTTCCTCTAGATTTCCACAACAAGCTTAAAAACAAGAAGCCTTTAATTAATAATCTAAAACATCTCCATACATAGTCTATGTAATATAACATGGTATCGCGTGGCAGCTTAATTGCATATTAATCGTAGCGGAATCCGGCCCTGCTTAGCTGTAATTATTGACCGCACTCATATTGTGGGGCACACCCAGGCCGAGTACGTGAGAAACTTTGATTAGTAGCTTCAATCTAATAGATATATGGCTTATCGATATCGAGGCTTGGAAAACATGGGGAAACTGGTAGTTGGGTAAGCAATAAAAGGAGTATATTGAAAATGTGCTGACCGTTTATTAGTTTTAGACATAGCGAACACACAGGAATGAACACAGACGCGACGATGACGTGACATATCAGGTACAGAACACAGACTTAAATGCTTTATGCTGGTTCTTTTTGTTAATGAAGGTACTTTTAGTTCAATATTTCAGTAGTGACAGTTTTATGTTAAGAGGAAAGTACTGCCTATGGCATTTCACAAACACAATGATCAATGATGATGACGACACGGTTGGCGGTTAACGCACCCACGATACAGGAGAAATTCCTAGTGTCGGGTAAGGTTTAAAATAAATACTACCAAACAAAACGACGGAAACTCTCCTTTGGCTCTTGTTGTAGTTTTTCATGTAAAGATTAAATCTGCCACAGCAGCAGCTGAGGACGTAGGCAAGTAGCAATGCTTTTCAACAGAATTGGCGTAAGCTGTTCAAAAGCTTATATCAATATTGTTAATTTTAATATGACTTTCTCCATCGTTCCCACTTTGGCCGTCTGGTCTATCATCGCATCCATCATCCAACTTTCCATAGTAAAGTTCAAAGAATTTATTTCTAACAAAACAGCCTCGCTACAATAACGTCTCTAGCGCAGATATTGATAACACACTCTCGTCTTGAAGTGGCAGGTATTTTAATAGGAGCCTCGGCTAGTCACGGTGGCCGCCATATTGCCCGCGCGTGCGCACCCGAACCGCACTGGTTATTGAACCTTTACGGTACTGTTTATTTATTAATTAAATTCGTGATTGTTTAATCGCATCTTGTGGGTGGTGGAATGGATTTCACGTGTGGTATGTTCCTTGATTGAAGGATTCGTTGGAGTTGGAATCGTGGTGTCTTAATTTCGTGCTGACGTTTAGCCTAAATTCCATCTACTTGTAAGGAAGTCTTGTTCTAATTCTAGCCTGCTGTATGAGCTGTTTTTAAATCCATTTTACGTATCATCAATATGAAACAGAAAGGAGTTAATGATGCTGTGACGTCTGATAGGTGAGATTTGAAGAAGAAAACGTGTTTTGCTCCGAACCCAAATAGAATGGGACAAGGGCAGGAAGATTCTGATTACGTATCATCAATGTCCACTTTTCCATTATCATAAAGTTAGTGGGGACATGAAGTTATAGTATCATCATCATCATTTCAGCCGAAAGACGTCCACTGCTGGACATAGGCCTCCCCCAAGTGTCGCCACATTGACCGGCCCTGTGCGTCTCGCATCCACCGGATCCCTGCAACCTTTACCAGGTCATCGGTCAGTTATAGTATACCTATATTAAAAACATGGTCCATAAAAACCCAGTAAAAATAAACAAAATTTATCTTTTACAAAATCATACGATGAATTCCTCCACGGGATATGAGAACGAAAATAAAACTCGTAACAGACTATGTAAACGTTTACGATCGCAGAACGTTCTGGAAAGTTGGTGAGGGACATAAAAACAAAGGACATCACTGAAACGAACACGTTCGTAGATAAGGTTTTATGCAACTGTGTAACACCTACTAATGTGGACTACTTTGTAAGATTAAAAAAAGTACTCTCAACTTGTAAAAGTGTTACTTACCTGTATCGGTTTTTTTTTCTTTAAAGTGATTTTGGTGTGAAATGTTACAAAGGAGGTTTGATCCAGGTAACAAAAAAAATTGAAGAAGCCAAAGGTCATAATATTTTTGTAGAAGACACAAAACCTATAGTGCAATTTTGTATAATCATCTATGCTTAAGTGTGCAATAGATATAGCAGCCTTTTTGCTCCGAAGAAATCTCACGGTGTTGAAAAAATTATCACGGTTGAGGTTAGGTAAGGTGCAAGGCAGGGCAGAGCTAATTGCCCAGGATGCACTGGAAGGCTTTGCAATCATACATATGATTAAGAATACAGTAAGTACCCTTACCGCATACAATATATTTAAAAAATCGGCAGGCAGTGTCCCTTTGGGCGACACTGCCGTTACTACTTCGGATGTAATAGGAAATTTCTTGTGTCTATTTTTAGACGCTGCTAGGCCACGCCAACACCCGTCAAGGTCACCTACCCGGAACTATACCGTTGTGACTCATATGCCTGTAAAACTCCCGTCCCGCTATCTATTAAACGTGTCGAGATATATAGCTCATAAAGTACAGTCAAATTGTCTTAACTGCATTTCTGATATGCACAGCATGCACCCCCAGTTCACAGCGTATAGACGTTCATACGACTTCACGTCAAACCATGCCAATTTAATATCCAATCGAAATTGGCCAAGAGATCAGGTTACGTATTAAAGTGATAAAATATAAAGCTACAAAATAATACAATACCACACTAAAGGGTCCACAAGAAACAATGTAAGGCTACTGACTAGTTACCAGTAGATCAGCCCGCAGCAATAGAATTACCTGTTGCTTTTAGTTTACCACAATAAGTTACGCAGGATGATACCCGGCTGTTATTATTATAATAATATCTTGCATTTGTTTATTATTACCAGGACTATGAAAACTGTACATCCTAATATTAAGCTCCTCATGAATAATCCGTTTTGATCTGAGACCTTCTTTGAGACAACACTCTGGATGCATGGATGTAATGGACTTCTTAAAATGATTCCAACTTTCTTAAACATTTTTGACGCGCTGTTATATGTATTAAGATTTAGCTTCTCTTCTGGTTTTACTTCAGTATTAAATAGTCTATGACTTATTATTGCAACACAGAACATTCATCGACATCCTTTCCAAGTGATCTCCAGTGGTTGAAGCAGAGGTGTACTGTATCGTATAGTGCACCTAAATTTAGCCAGATATATTTAAGCCCCGCGAAATAGAAGACAAGCCACCAATTTCGCATAACTTTTAATACAAAACCCAATCAACGCCTATTAGTATTAACGTACAAAAGATTACAGTCCACCAAAACCTAGGCTAAATAACAAAAAGCCCATACTCACAAAGTGCTAGCCGATATCCAGTGAACCTGTAAATGGTCAACGGCCGTACGAGACGCCTCACGATCTCCAGATATATAGTCGGCGCTCGCTCTAAATAAATCACTTCCTACTAGCGATACAATGCTGTGAGATTTCTAGTAGCTAGCGATTCATAGAATGGACAAATAGTAGCTTTGAACTTGGTCTTGTATGGGGTTTCCGTGAAAGGTGCTACTGCAGGATATTGTAGATGTTGAACTGATTAAAGTAGGTTCTGTAGAAATTGGTAGGTAGGATACTGAAGAGTACGTCATTGGCTTTGACTGATTTTGATGTCTTAGAAAACTCTTACCACCCGGACTCCACTGACGTGGAGACGAACGGAGATGTGCGAAGCGGAATGGAGAGGAGATGCGTAAAAGCTAGTGTGTATCCACCAAAGCTGTGCGGAGAGCGGAGAGGACAGCATACCGCTCACCGCACGCCTCACACAGCACCCCGCTTACCGGACGCCGCCGTTGCTCACATCAACGATTACGAGACAACTCCTCTCTCTGATAAACTGTTTTCACTAAAGCGGAGACAAGAAGTGCAAATAACGAATTGGTCTTCACTTCGTTGGAGTCCGGCAATAAGTCTCTTTTTGTTTCACTCTTATGGGCTCCGTTTTGGTTGTATCAGAAAAAGCCTGAGCCTATTTTCCAATATCTCACAATATGTCTGTTCGTACGGTGTTATTTTAAATCCCTCAAGTAGAAGAATAATGTTTAAGCAGTTTTTGTTGTGTTACTAAATGTCTTCTTTATAGCTATTCTCTCATCTATAAAAATCCTTGAGCTTTTGTAATCTTTATTGCATCTTTTTGCCAAATCTCATTCTTTATACCACGTGATTTTCCAAGCATTCCTTCATTATTATTTTCATTTTTCCTGATCATTCTAAACTGGATTTATTCAAAGTTTGAGTGAATCGTTTTCTTGAAGGCTTCGCCCTTGTCAGTTCTACGGCATTGCATGGTGTGTATGTGAGGCGACGTCCGTATGAGGCGTGATATATCGCCCCTGTAGCGTTAATAAGCGAACACGGGAATCGTGATCGCCAATAGCGAGAATGTGGCTAATGTCACACGAATGCAGAAAATATTGATACTTTTGGATACCAATAGGTGGAAATTCTTGATTAGTTTATAGATATTTATTAGTCTGCTCATGAAACTGAAAAAGCCTTTTATCTAAAATTTGAGCCAGATCGAAGAACTTGACAGGTTGGAAACACCAATTCTCAGAAAATACCGTGATTCCTGATAGGGACTTCCTAGGTCTCTGTATATAATTAGTTTCTAAAATCTCCCATGAAACTCCACCATTGTCAGTTCTACGGCATTGCATGGTGTGTATGTGAGGCGACGTCCGTATGAGGCGTGATATATCGCCCCTGTAGCGTTAATAAGCGAACACGGGACTCGTGATCGCCAATAGCTAGAATGCGGACTATGTCACACGAATATTGTGTTTAAATAGAGTGATTTGTGGATCGAAACCTAACATTGCAGGTTGGTGTATGTTGCGAAAGTGATTACGAAAGGCACAAATTAATTAAGTAGAATAAGTAAGTATTTAACTTCATTGGAGTTACTATAATCACGGCAACAATTTTCCAAACACTGACACAGCGAATGACTATAGATGACTGTAGATTATTTTATAAATATTCATCTTTAATATTAACCTTTTTGCGTGATCAAATCAGAAATGAGGACATCCGCAAGAGAACCAAGGTTACGAACCGGAAGACGTTGCTTTGGAAGGCCTCCCACTAGGTGAACCGATGACCTGGTGAAGGTTGCGGGGATCCGCAGGATGCGAGTCGAACGGGACGGGTCAATCTGGCGGCACATGGGGGGAGGTCTATGGCCAGAAGTGGACGTCTTTCGGCTGAAATGATGACGATGATGAATCTTCAAATTCAGCGAATCAGGACTCCTGACTCCGAAGAAGAATGAGTAGGGCGAATTTTACCAATTCGATCAGTACTTTTACACCGCGTTCAAGTACAGTCAATGTCATCATTGTTGTGGAAAATTGACGTTGATACCGTTTAGATATGCTAATCAGGTTCAGTTTCGTTGGTAAAATCCACTCTTAGTCATGTTTGAGGGTTTTAGGAATTCCATTTCTTAGGGTTTATTTTACTTACTAAACAAACAAAGAGTTCCATTGTCTTCCCAAATTCGCCTTAACAAAACCGCACCTGTTACATCTAGGTCACATTCGCGCGAAGTGCCCGTGTTTGGACGCGCTGCGCCGGCGCCGATAAATATACACGTCACAGGAACGTGTACAACAATGACAAACTTAATTGTGCAGCCAACGAACCCAAAATCATCCAAATCACAACCATATTCCGTCTCACACAAGAGCTGATGTAATTAACGAGGGATGAAAGTGAGAATTTTGCAAGATGGGACAAGATGCTTATATGGAAATGTTTTTCAGTGAATTTTGAGCCTTAAATTGTGCTTTTTAAAGTTGATGGTGTAGTTTTGGATCTGTGATATTAATTTGGTAATGATATAAGATCCACACACGAGTATTTCGTGATCGCCGTGACAAACATTCATTTAACTGATTAAATTTCTTACGTTTGCGTCATCTACCTGTATGGTGGAATGGATTTGTGTAATCTATTTCAATTTGGTGAAGAAGAACTTTTCATATCGTTAAAATAATACCTTGCTTCCTTCAAACCTGTCTTCTTTCATGATAATCACCAGCCTAACCTTTTCCCAACTATGTTGGGATCGGTTCCAGTCTAACCGGATCCAGCTGAATACCAGTATTTTACATGGAGCGACTGCTTATCTGACCTCAACAACCCAGTTAGTACTGGAGAGTAAGAGTGGTTGTCAGATTTTCGGGCCACTGACTACTTGTAACGACTTTCAAAGATCTACAAATGACAGCCAGGATCAACAGTTTAACGTGCTTTCCGAGACATGGAGGAAACTCGGTATGTAATGGGTGGTCACCCATCCACGGACCAACCTAGGCAAGTGCGACTTAACCTGAATATCGACGCGAACGGGTGTTATTATTTAGCCACGAGCTCCTCCTGAGCTGTGTTTTTCATGCTTATTTAGTTTAATATCTGTGCAGTAGAAAACGGTGTTGGTTAGAACTACTTCTCCTGACGACAAATTCTGAATGTTCAACGAAGAATTAGACAATTCTGATTAAAAGTGACACTTGCTCATCAATACCTCTGCTAATGAATACTAGGACCCCATCAAATTGTAACTAAATAATTACGTCATAACATGCATAGGTAACATCTGTCATAACATGAGCTGTGGGCCAAAATAGCCACTTTTTGGAACCCTGACATAGCTAGAAGGCGCCGCGGCAGACCTTGTAGAAGATGGCGGAACGAGCTGGACAAAATCAACGACCCGTCAACATTAGCCCTGGATAGAAACAACAGCCCCCGTAGCATTTTTTTTTCTTTTAGGATGGGAAATCATCTAATGACCCCCCCCGCTCTGGGCGGAGCGGAAGGGAGTGTCAGACTTGTACTGACTAAAACCTATCCATGTTCCTTCTTTGCCCTTTGTGTTCCAGGGCCGCGGTATCTCTTTCGAACAGTCCCGCAGCCCTGGCAGGCATCGGCCCGTGCGGACCCCTACGTGGTTGCTGACATCTCTTTGAGGCGCGCGTGGAACACGAACGCGCCGTCGACACGGCCTGTCGTCATAAGACGGCCGGACGGCGAGCTAGCCCAAAACTCGCCGTCCACAGGCCCGCGCCTACGGTGGCCGGGGGCCACCACGTGACCCCCGACGCCCAGGGCGTCTCCCGCGGCGGCTGGGACGTGAGGCTCTTTCCCTCTCACGTTCCGCCACCTCCTTCACTAGCATGACTGCTTCGCAGAAGGAGGTGACGGCTTCCCATTCCCTCTCGCTCCGGACTATGGCTTGAACCAGGGCCGGGCGCGAGAGGTCGCCGCCGCCAATCGCCTCTACGAGGACACGGCGCTGCTCCGCCCAAGCAGGGCAGGCCTCCACAGTGTGCTGCACCGTGTCCTCCGGACGATCCTCACAATGGAAACACCCGGGCGTTTCCTCCCGCCCGATTCGGTGCAGGAACCTCCCGAAACAAAGCCCCCGTAGCATGACCACCGTAGATAAGGATTTCTTTGACGGAAGAATCGACAAAATGACAGATAGTGCAAAGAAATCAGTCACTGTGTCGACACAATCTGTGATTTTGTCGATTCATACGTCAAAGAAATTCTTGTCTCCGGTGGTCATGCTACGGGGGCTGGAAGTCATGGGCAGCGGCCTTTGCCCAGCAGTGGGATGACGCAGGCTAACAGTATCAGTTTAGGTAGCATTACGACAGTATTTCCATGACCATTGAGGCAGAACCTGTAGTGCACCAATTTGGCTCCAAAGTCCCAAATTAAAGTATTCCATTGACAACGTCATATAAGAAACTATTTTTGAGTTGAAAATTCAAAACTTTTATGATAAGAGGCACTATAGATCCAAATTAAAGTCTTAATAACATAGCGTTAAAGTACAACATCCTTCAAACACTTTCTAAAACGTATTCCCGTCGTATAAACATGACGTAAGCACTAACCTTTCGACCTATATAATTTAATAACACGGCCATAGTACCCAGTAACCGTATGTTCTAATGAAATCCACTTTCAAAGCAATCTGTAGCCCAGAGGTGTGTATTGTTATCAAACTAATACTATACTATACACGTATTGTCTATAAGTACTGGGATGTACTGGGAGCTAACAAACTAATATTTGATCGGTCAGAAGTGTTGTGTCAAAAATAAAACAAAAATACGTGATAATTACATACATAACATAACATCACAAACCCCCCCCCCCCCCCCCCCCCCCGAAAGATTAGGTAGAGGTGTACTACCCAATAGACACCCACATTACGCCAGTTACGTTTTAAGTCCCGTGCAATAAGGGGCGGCATGTAATAACCGGGTGCAGACTCCGTGGCTTACTGAGAAATTCCTGATAGAATAACCCAATAACTTGACGGCGCGGTTGGCGCAGTGGCTGAGCGATTGACTGCTGCGCTGAGTGTCGCGGGTTCGATTCCCGCACGGAACAAACATTTGTGTGACCTACAGGTAGTTGTTCCGGGTCTGGCTGTTTGTGTATGTGAGTTTAAATGTTTGTAAAAACACCTACTACACCACTAGGCACTTTTATTTGTGTATTTTATGTCACCGCCCAAAACTGCGACTAAAAACGCACAGGGCCCGCTTGTTGCTCCATATACTGGGGTAAATGTGATCCAATCCTTCTAACAAAGAGGCGTCCTTTCTACCAGCTGTGGGAACGTAATAGGCTAATTCGGCAGTAGAGTGTATCTTTAATATTACTCTGGAGGAGGGCAACGACAAGATCATTGGATTTTTATTTTAATGGCAATTTTGGTTTTTTTTTTTTTGGTAACGTTCAATATACATACGAAGTAAGTATAATGGTTTCAAATACTTATTTCGAAAAACTGGTTTCTTTTGTAGATGCGCCAAAATTGACTCCAAAATTATATAAATAGGCCGATCTCGGTTGCATGCTGACATTAATCATTAAAAAAAGTTTAAGACTACAGATTAAATAGTATATTGCGAGAAAACGCAGCAGGTGGCATTGGTAAGGTTAAAACTACAAACAAACAAATCCATAAAAAAAGCCTTAAAACCATTTCGTAACGCAGTTTTTCGCAAATCCGGAACAGCACGTCTTCGTAACCATTTATTTTTAAACAATTCAATTTTCGACGTAACAGAACATTTTTTTCCAGCCAATCTATCACAAACGCCTCTACGTCGTCACGCCAGGGTTTTCTAGGCCTCCCTAGGCGACGAGACCCGTCTTCTGGCACCCAGTGCGTGACGACTGTGACCGATGGGTCCTGATGCATTCTACGACATGGCCCGTCCAATCCCACTTCAACCCAGCATTTTATGGAAGATTGACCAGAGAAAACCGCACAGGGAGAAGAATGGAAGGTTATGGGGGAGGACTTTGCCCAGCAGTGGGACAATGCTAAGAAAAAAAAAGAACTTTTTACAATATTTTGCCATTTTTCCCTCGCTGTGTTACAAACCTTATACAGGTTGGTAGTACGGGCTGCATAGGATGATATAATATAGCCTCTAACACGGATATTGCGAGATAATTCTATGTTCCACTTATTTTACACTAGTTTGAAGTCTTGGCTTTGCTTGGACGGAAGTCATGATGGCTTAGAACTATGTAATGAAAGTTTTACCGACAGTTTAAGTTCTGCTGGTGAATTTTGTAGTACTCTGTTTTAAACTGTTACAAGATAACGTCTTTAGTATAAGTTTTTAGTAGTGTCTGTGTAAAGTTGAGAATCGTGGGTGTATTTTGGACCTAAAGAGCAATTTCATGTGTCTTATAAACCCTGCACTCCAAAACACAAATTACTGACGTTGCTCAAAAAGCCGCTAAGATAAAGTGGGACTGGGGCGGCCATGACTGCCGTATGCCCGAACAGCTGTGGGTCAAAATAACTACGATATGGAGCCTTGACACAGCCAGAAGGCGACGCAGTAGACCTCGCAGGAGATGGCGGGACGAGCTGGACAGAACTAATGACCAGTGGTTCGAATTAACCCCGGATCGAAGGAGTTGGCCATGGGGAGAGGCCTTTGCCCAGCATTGGGATGACACAGCCTAACAGTAACAGTATTAACAATCATGAAAACGAAGATGATGATGGCAATAAAGCCCTGATATACTAAGGAAACCTAATCTGGGATAAAGTCATAGGCATCTCGTATCAAGAAGAGACGAGCTATGATCATGATAAACGTATGGGACTGATGATAATGAACCTGTTTAACAAAAACATTTGCGTTCAAACATAAGTGTTCAATTGCTGGATTTCACTTTAAAGAACGGACGGCCGAAAGAATGTGGGAAGACAACCGACTAGCTGGACAGACGATCTGATTAAAGTGGCCAGAAGAAACTGGATAGCCATCACACAAAACCGCCAAAAGTGGAAAGATTTGGAAGAGCTCACTCAGCATTAGGTGGTCAAAGATTGAAGAAGCGAGAAGAACAAGACTTTAAAGAAATAAAGAAAGAAAATATATTTATTTGGCACATTCCACAAGTGCACACAATATAAAACAAAAATAATACAAGAAAAAAAAAACCAAATAAAATATGTAGGTAACACTGTGTGCCTCATAGCTGCGTCAAATAGGACCAGTTCAGCTTCAAATACTTACCAAAGAGCATGCAAAAGAGTGAACTCTCCGAAACGAAAACAAAAAACACCCAACAGCAGATGAAACAATAAACACAGACAGACAAATCAATCCTTTTTCATCCTCAACATGGATCCAACGCTCTCCAACTAATGATAAAGCCGTAAATCGGGGGCGTAGGCGTGATTGTTTATGAATTCGTTCAATACTGGATTTCCAATTATTCGCCCGTTGAGCCAAAGTAATCGAGGACCTATTGAAAACACCCTGGAAGCTGTTTGTAACCCTAAATTATAGCTCGGAACGTGTTTTACTACAAATTTGTAGGTTTCAAATTGCAATGATAGATTAAGGCCTTTTGTTTCTTGTATTGCTGTTAAGGCTTCGGTTGGTGGAATCTGTTGAGGCGTTTTTGAAAATATTGTACGTAATTTGTTGATTACAAAGTGCTGATCTAGTGTTATTTAACATAACCTTTTAAAGAGAAAGGATCATCAATAATGATAAATAGTTTTGCTACTCCCTCGCCCCTGCCTCGTTGGTTTAATGGACGTAAGTACTACTGCTGAGCATGAAGGCCTGGGTTCGATTCCCAAGTCAGGATTTCCTAAAAAAAACCCAAAAACCCGATAACACATTTGTGTTATCGGGTTTTTCCATAAAGAATTTCTCAGCAGGAGCTCGTAGTGTGGATTTGCGGGTTGATGGCAGCAGGCTTGCACCTTTTACACATAACTAGCGAAATTGGTAGTACTACAAGTACACCTCTACCTAAACGTTCGAGGATTAAAGGCGTGATGTTAAATCATAATGTCTTGATAAATACTTGTCAAAAAAAGATAAATCGAAAACCCAACCTCGAAAGAAATATCCGAAACAATATAAACGGCCCTGAACTAAGAACCTAAGTCACTTAAAGACACCACACTAACAACGAAATATAAGTGTACCGTCTAAAAGCTATCAGATATCTGCCAATAAAAGTCAATTTGAAGCCAGTGTACGTTGAACGGTAGCACATTGTTCAGACTTGGAAGCGACTGATCGTATCGTAGCAATGATATATGTGTAACGAACCCTGCCGAGGTGGTCCTGAACTCCTAGTTTATGTGGAAACTGGAAAAGTATGGGGAAATATAGATGGAAGATTTTGCTTTACTTTTTCTGATAAAGTATGTCTTAATTAGGTGCACTCAGGAACGATAAGAAGACATTAAAACTTTATACTGCCATGCCATCAGTATATTAGGAAAAATGTTGGAGACTATTAATTAAAATTATCAATCAAGACAGCTTGTTATGCTATTTGGGTAGTGGAACTAGTTCAATCAAAATAAGTTACCAATTTTAAGATTTTGGCAAAGTTGACTACAGAGACTGTGTACTGTATGGTGTCGGACATAAAGAATAGCACCATCCCATATCTTCCCGTGGGTGTCGTAAGAGGCGACTAAGGGAGTTACCAGAGAATGGGCAGCAGCGTTCTCTGTGCTTTTTTAACAACCGTACTGCGATCGCCAACCCGCCTGCCAAGCGTGGCGATTATGGCAAAACCCCCCCTTTGAGGGAGGCCTATGTCCAGCAGTGGACGTCTTTCGGCTGAAATGATGATGAATGATGACTACAGAGACTTTGTCCAAAAAAGACAGCTACTTATCGGAGTTCATTAATTAGAAGTTAAAAATGTAAAGCTAAAGCATTCTATTGTTTGATGTAGTTTACTATTTACTATTAGGGCACAAAGTAAACCACAGGTACCAACGTGACACAATTCAATTCAATTGTAATAATTTCAATTGTAGAGGCTCTTTAACTTAATTCCATCAGATAAACAGTACCGTTAATTACTCGTGGAGGAGCTCGTGGCTAAAGAATAACAGCCGCTCTGTTCAATCTTTAGGTGACGCCGCACTTGCCTAGGTTGGTCTGTGGATGTGAATCGGAAAGCATGTTAAGCCGTTGGTCCCGGTTGTCATTTGTAGCTCTTTACAGGCAGTCAGGGGCCTAAGTCTGACAACCAGTCTTACCAAGGGATATCCCCACATAGTTGGGAAAAGGCTAGGCAGGCGACGGTAACTTGGAAACAAAGGAAGGATGAAACTAGGCTTACGAAGACGAAATACAAATTTATATCACCAGAATTAGATTTTTTTGGAGACTGTTCAAACCATCTTTTTTTAAACAAAAGAACAACGATACCGACATGACTTTGTAAAACTCAAACGAGGCCAATCCATGAACCTTCAATAATAATAGAGTTATCGTTCCAAGCTTTAGTATTATTAAATTCGGTCCATATTTATTGTCACCTTACAGTCACACCTGTCACAACCATAATAACCTTGCGTAGTTAGGAATGCTACTTAAATTGGATTCAATGCTTCACTGCAAATATTGTCATTTTAACTGGCTGATAAGAATCAGCACCAATATAATAATTTACTTAAGACCTTAATATATACTGCTCTTTTGGCGCATGGCCTTCACGGAACGAACACCGCCATCTTGTTTTTTCAATACAATTACCACAGACAACAGCGCTCTCCTGTCAATGTCACTGAAGCGCCAAAAGAAGCTTGAAGCACTATAACTTGAGCCAGATCACCATCGTCTCCATAACATTGTTTTTCTTCAGCCCTTATCATCTTCTTTCCAATATATAAACTTTCTACTGATTTATATTGCTATTGGTATAAAACGAATTCCTGCACCGATAGCATTTGCTCGGGTGCAGGTGACCCCGCGACAGATCACAGTTTATTTATTAGTCCCTAACTGTATACAAAGGCTTTTCAACTGTCTTGAGAGATAAGAGGTGAATGTGTCGTTAAAGTTTCTATTATAGTTGTAGGTATGGTAGGCCAAACCTCAATGGTAGCATAACTAGTATAACATATGCATAGCAAAACTTGTACTGTCACTTACGGGATATCTTCTGTGATTGTTCATTATTTTGAGCGCCCGATATTTCGGCGCTTTTGCAAGCGCCAACCACGGAAGATATCCCGTAAGTGACAGTAGAAGTTTAGTTGAAAACCGTGAAAGCTTAAAACAGTATAAGCATAGCAAGATCAGACTACAATATTCCGACTTCTGATAAACAGACCTCTCTGTCAGAGGGAGTGTCTTTATCTACGACGCGGCCCGTTGTGGGTTTATGGACCATCATTCTCCCCTTATCCCATTTTTTTTGGGATCGTCGCAGCATGTCTGCTTCTTCCATACGTCTCTATTACTCGTCATTTCATCAGATACCTCCTTTCTTGGCATACCATCCTTCACATGTCACTTTCTCAAACGAATTCTTAATTATTGGACATGGTGTTGCCCGATGTTTTCATATTAGCATTTTATATTTATACTATTGATTCTCTGTTCTAAACTATTACAGGACTTGCATTGAAGTTTAAATCTAAGCTGAAGATTGTAGCTTCAATATATAATTTATCATCAGAGAATTGTGCAAATGGGGTAGCTTCATCATGCTTGATCGGAATCAATTTCATTGTTAGATGCAACCGTCTTCCGAGGCAGTGTACTTGGTTAATGGATGGCTGTATGCAATCTAACCAATTTATGAATTTACTTTAACATTTCAATGTTTATTTTCTTCATGATGAATATTTGTGATTAATTATGTTACCTATCTGAGGGTTTAAAGAAAAAAAAAGAAAAAACATTAAAATTGTTACAAACTATATTTGTAACCAAATAAATGTTGCTTTGATTTCTTACAAGTAGCTACAATTTTTTGACGATACATTTTTTTCCTAATTTACAAGTACAGTCAACCTCACGTTAATGGATGGTTGTATGCAATCTAACCAATTTATGAATATTTACTTTTTAGTTTATTTTTTTTACTTTAACATTTCAATCGTTATTTTCGTCTTGATGAATATGCAATGTATTATGTTGAAGTCATTACTTACCTATTTACGAATTAAAAGAAAGAAAAACATGTTTTTGTTACAAACTGTACTTGTAACCAAATAAATGTTGTTTTGACTTATACAGAGTGAAAAAAACTTGTGAAAAAGTTGGTACTTTGACCCCCATTATCTCCGTAACTAGAAGGTTTCCAGGTATGGTCTAGAACAAAAAAAATATCCCAATGACGGGGAAAATAAGTGCCTTTCGGCTTCCTTAAGAGTCTTGTTACACCCTTTATGTAGGTACAACTTTTTAACGTTACACATTTTCCGTTATTCATTGGGATATTATCATCATGTAATATTGATAAATTCAAATACAGTCAACCGCACGATATTGGTGACATTTTAACCTGGAGCTGGCATAGCATAACACGGAGTTTCATTAGTGTAAGAGCCCAGCTTAAACTAGATTTGTAACAATTGACGTGCGGGTGCGGTCTACTACCTCACGTAAGTACTTAGATAATTTTTAGGGTTCCGTGCCCGAAGGGGAACCAACGGAACCCCATTACTAAGCCTCCGCTGGCCGTCCGTCCCTCCGTCCATCCGTCTATCAGCGGGCTGTATCTCATGATCCGTAATAGGTAGACAGTTGACATTTTCACTGAATGTGTATTTCTGTTGCCGCTATAACAACAAATAAATTAAAAATTAAAGGGGGTTCCCCTACTACGGAAACCTTAATGCGCGAGTCCGACTCGCACTTGACCGGTTTTATTAATATGTACCATTAACTATTCTTTTATAAAAATATTATGGAGTAACACTGTCCTTGATCCTTATCAACTCATTGTTAGAAACAGCCTTCTTCTGCACAAACCTGCGCAAATGGCAAGCATTATGCAACGCAACCAATTCATAAATTAAATCCCATATTTCAAGCCAATATCCTAGCAGTACAATTCTAAACCGGACGACATTAAAACCCGATCTTTGCCGAGTTTGGCCGAGCAATTCCGAATTTAAGCCGTATATCAAATTAATGTCCTTGATTGTATATGACGGAACAAAATCTAAATGTAACACGTTCACACAAGTTGTGTCTCCCAAGTAAGAGATTGCGGCGCAGAGCTGCGCTGTCACATAATTGTGATTAATTTCTAGTAAGCGTGTGCCTGCGGTCACCGTAGGAATGTCGTCCTAGCGAGCGATACTGGTCGGCTGCGGATAGGGGGTTGAGAGGAGCGGAAAGCGGGGATAGGAAAATGAGGTGTTAGAACTGACATTCAGATTAAAACCCTAACATATTCTAGGGATCCCTGGATACACCATGAATATCTAAAACGAAAAGCTTATAAAAAACCAAAGTCACTGAGTGTATTATTTTTTTTTAAACCTATAAGGATTTTTTACTTTAACTTCAACTATCCTATTTTGTCCCACTGCTGGGCACAGACCTTCCCCAAGGAACTCTTTTCCCGCTCCATCTCGAACCAGCCCTATGCGTTCAGGTCATGGAGATGGTCTACTTCTTTAAAAGTTACACTTTGTCTCACCCATCTTCAATCGGCACCAAATCTGAAAGTGACGCAATTATCCTTCCTGACCTTTCATACAATCGAATGTTCCGTTTCAAAATCAGCACTAAATCAGACTAACAATAAATCCAGCATTAAACCCGTACCAAAGCAATATAGATCACACATCTGTAACCACCTGACCACTACCCACGCGCAGTTAACGTTCTACACAAATATTTAAGGCGAAAACGTCGCGAAACTTAATTTAATATTCCTTAAGTTTTTGGCAATTTGTAGGTGTCATCATAATCAGGCTATAATGCTCCCACTGCTGGGACACACGAGCCCTCTCTAAGAGAGAGAATGAGCCGTATTCCACCACGCGGACCTAGTGCAGGTTGATAGTCTCATCTTGGAATTATTGGGTCAAGGACACGCTGGTTTCCTCATTATGTTTTCTTTCACCATTTTGAAAGAAGCTGTAGCAGAATGTTAATCAAAATTCGAATTGCGACCATGAATAATGAGTACTAACGGAAAAAAAACATAAACACAATTTTTAAGGTAGTGTTGGCATGAAATGTCATGATTTCATAAAATAGTAATTTTTAGAGTGTTATGAACTGAAGGAAATTTATGAACGACTTTAATGTTTATAATTCTGTAAATAAAACATGTACAAGTATGTAATAGTCACAAATAATATCAGACTTGCAAAATGCAAAAAAAAAAACCTAAGAAAATTTAGATTTCATAGCTTACCTGAGCGTTTCCCCCTTAAATCTCTACACTAGTACTTCACGTTTTGACAGAAATTAAGTTGCACAATTAGAAACTGTACTCGCGAACAATATCGTGGTCGGTGTTATTACTGATGGTGGAAACATTCGCTTATGTTCTGCGATTGACGCGGCAATTGAGCATAAATAAATAGATGATCATTTACATAATTGTGATTTACGCTCGTCTGTAGTGGGTGCTGTCCTTTTTACACCTGTAGTGATTGCCTAACCTCATTAGAGGTTGTGTCAGTTTTATGGAAGTTATTCAGCCCAGTTACAGTAACCAAAATTGGAGATAGAATACTCAAATGTGTTCTTGACCTTACTTTTTTACGTTTTTATTGTTAACGTCATACCTGCTTATTCTATCATTAACGAGTTTTTTTTGAGCATCTTTATTATTCCACCGTACGTCGAGAACATTCAAATCGTTTCCATTACACGATCTACCATTCGCTCAGCGCTCTTCCATTCGTAGTAGCGAAGTTTTGGACCAATACACTTTAATATACTTCTAATAGTTTATTGTTTATTTCATGTAGACAATCGAGTTATTATACCAGAAGAAGATGTAATTAATTCTTGAACTATTCCATCTTTAGGAGTAAAAGCAGATACTAATCCTGTTTTCCATAAACACGAAGAAAAAGAAGTAGCGCTATTTTTCTCTACTCGCCACTTACGGATATCATACCTCACTATAACAGCGTAAGCACAATTTTTCTGTCGTATTTACTCCAACATGGCCTAACCCTTAAACCGCATTTGCTAATAGAAAACTCCTGCGCACTGTATTCTCTAGAATTAGGCACATTTCCACCACTGTGTAATTTGGCAACGTTTACAAATCACGACTTTTGTGCATCTCGGCTCTGATGTTGAATCATATTATAATTTAAGAAACTAATTTGAAAATGGGGTCAAGTGACAAGTGTATTATTATATCCTCGTAAATGGGAATATTCTTCTTCATTTAAGTGTCGCTTGCCTAATTTTATAATCTCCTTTGTTTAAGTTTGTGTTAAGTAAACATAAGTTTTATTTATTTTACGAAGCAACTTGAATCTTACTGGCTGGCATAAATTTCTAAAGATTCATAAAAGAACTAGCGATCCGGCCTTGCTTTGCACGGTCCCAACTATATCGGGAACTATCCTGTCTTTCACGCTGAAACCAACCGAACGCATTCACTAAATTTTACTGACATCGGTTTGATTAAGTTGGTGTCGGTGATTAGCCGGTACCAACATAGTGATACGTATTTTTTGTATAATTAAGATTAAAACAGCACTCGATAGCATCATTAACTCTTTTTAACTGAGGAACTAAGTGACGTTCTATCAGCAGTAACCATGAAGAAAAAGCCAAAATTGTGTTGAATTGACATAAGCTACGGTAAGCTGTCAATCCTGTTGGTAGTCGTAGAAATATGAAACACTTGAAAATCGATTGCCATTTGCCCTTGATAGTTATTATTTAGAAATATACTTCTCATAACAGCCATGAAACGCTTAGACCCACCTACTTTTAATCGAAATTCTGTAAATTTCATCGACAAAAGACTGAACTCAAAGGCACCACCAATAAGATCATCAACAATACAACAATAGCATCAATATCATTCTAAAAGCAGCACCTGTAACAGTTACATCACACATCGGACAGTCGCTAATATATTCTTATTTCGCAACACAAAGCACATTTGCCTCATGCAAGGAAACTCAAGCGAAATAAATCAGCACATAACAGCTTTTGTTACGACAAGTATAATAAAACCACTGACCCAAATACTTATGCATTTTATGATCTAACTTAACTAAATTAGATTTGCCGTGGTCACTGGACTTAACACTATGTGAGAGCTAAGAAATAGGTGTAACGCAATCATGTGGATGATTGAGAAAATGATAATTAACAAGTACCGTAATATACCATAATATGAATAGACCTTTGTAGAAAGAACTACACAAGAATAGAGAACTACAATTAAAGTTCAAATACAAGAAAAATCAAAACACCGTGTTGTTAATCCATCTTTGTATTTGGTAAAAAAAATTGCATCTTCAATAAAAACCCTGGGCATTCATAAAAAATACACAACAAACGCTAATCCATCTTATCACAGAACTAACAAGAACGGCGTTCAGAATAATCCCAAATGAACCCTAATTTTTACCTCCCGAAAAATCAAAATCGACCTACTGACCCTCTACCATTCATTGCCTTCCCCAATTGATCAACAGCATCAAAACAAAACACCCACAATACCAAACAAAAGAAACAAAACAGGACCTACAATCAAACCTTACAAAGCACCGTAATAGAAAACAGAAAATTCAACAATTCCAATCCATTGACTGGAATACTGGAAATCAATTCATTATTGTATAAAAATGGTGGTGGTCGCCACAACATTCCCCAGGCATAGCTAAACACGACAGCAGACCATAATTCCCGTCTCTAATGGAGTCTGTAACACGCACTAGCTACACATCAACCTAGGACAGACAGACGGACTTGTAGAGCCTTGTTTGGAACACCAAATGAATATAAACTTTATTGTTATCGAGTAAGATTTGAATTTCAATGGTGAGAGTTGGGTGTTCGATGTTGAGGAGTGCGTATATTGTCCGTTGGTTCTGGAAAAGAAAACATATATATGTTAAGATTTTTTATGTTTTAGACAGTTGTAAAAGAATCGTTTTCTTCAACCCCTCTATGAAGGAGATTGGTGAGTACAGTCTTACAGATATGCCAATTTACAAATATAATAAATGGCCTGATCATAGGAAAAAGCAGTTCATTTTTGGTTTCTTTCTGCTTTTATGATGCAGGCATTTTTTCAAATACCTCTTTACCCTGACCCCCATGACTGCCTTTTATTAAATTTTTATTGGGATCTTCAATACCAGCCCGGTTTGGAAGTTGTCAGTCTGACACCTCTGTGTCTCGGAAAGCGCGTTAAGCGGTCCTGTGCCTGATCTCTCTCCGGTCATGTTAGATTGCCATAAAGGAAGAGAGATGTTACATGATTGTGTCTGCTCACTCACTTGTGCGCTATGCTGAATTGTCTGCCACAGCCGAAATTCGGTCTGAAGGACTAATACTATTAAAGTTCGTTCGTTAGTTCCTCCAAGTGGGCGTGTGCCTGCATCTCATCATCTCATCATGCATCATGCATCTCATCATCTGCCTCGGAACAAAGTCACAAATCTTCGCAATGGTAACCTTTCGCTCTAAAAGCCTCTTGTCTGTGTGAAGAACGAAAGTTGGTATTTTCGGATCCTCCGACATTCCTTGTGTTCTCGTCTTGTTCTGACTGCTTATTTAAGCAGTCTGGCCCTTATCACGCGCACACGCTCAAGAAAACAAAGAGGAGTTTACACTGATCAATGCAGTAGATTTCTACATTTATTGATTTTCTTATGACACTCTTCTATTAAACTTCAGTAATTTAAGTCCTATTTCTTTTTTTTTTGTAATTTCTGTCCCAAGTTATATATCCAATGCATCGATCAGTGTAAACTCCTCTTTGTCTTCTTGAGCGTGTGCGCGTGTCACATCTTAGCCGTCAGGGCCGTCACATAATTCTGCCTCGGAATGAAGTCACAAATCTGCGCCGTGGATATATCTATCTCCGCGTCGATTCCATACATACCTGTCCGACGACTCGCCTGAATAATGTTGTGATTTTAAAACTAGGTTAAACACTATCGTTTGTTTTGTATGTCGTTACAATATTGGAATGCTTTCGTGGAATGGCTGTTTAGGTAATATTCTTAGAATTGAATGGAACTAGTGAAATATCAGTTTATTCTTGTAAATTAATGAGATCTTGGGTTGTGAAAATATTTACATAATTTATCGACATATTAATTTAATTCGTAGATTAACGTGAAACAACTGTTCGCCATTTCACTCCCACAACTTACTTTTTAATATCACAGCAACAGAAAATATCACA
This sequence comes from Noctua fimbriata, assembly GCA_905163415.1. Lineage (NCBI taxonomy): Eukaryota > Metazoa > Arthropoda > Insecta > Lepidoptera > Noctuidae > Noctua > Noctua fimbriata. Next base: position 4,453,990 of record LR990940.1, read on the forward strand.
AAAACAAATAATGTGCCGATTTTAGCCCAAGAAGGCCTACTGCAACAATTCAGTAATAAGTACTTATGAATAGTATCAATTAATTAGTTTGAATAGCTCAATCTACAGCTGATTACTGATAGCTTGCCATTTATAACAGGTAATTCTAATTTTCCTCCGTTTACCGTATACAATCTTAGAACTAAAATAAAACCGAACTGTACGTTGTTAGACCATAATATTAGAGTATCGATCATCTATAGATAGGTCAGTATATTTATTCTAGTTTTCTATACGCTTCTTAGTTTAATTCTGATGTAACAACATGGTTTTTTTGTTTCGCTATAAATAGCGAACATGAATACTAATTATTAAAAAACTTACCAAAGTGCGTGTCGTCCTACGCACATTTTGCTAGGAATGATGGACGCTACTTCGATTTTGACCGAATGGTGGCCAAGGTTGGGCCTAAGATACCAGGCGGTCCAAACGCGCGTTGGGTTGACGATATAGTGAAAATGGCGGGAAACAGATATATAAGGAACTCACTTAATAGAGAAGAATGGCAGAAGAAAGAGGAAGGCCATAGGCCTCCTGTAAGGACCCACTGTTGGGCATAGGCCTCCCTTTATATATATAGATGATTGCGGGGTGAAATGATGATTATGATGATTATGAACGCTACCAAAGATGCCAAACTCGTCGCCAAATTCAAGGATGATTCAAACTCGTCGCCAAATTCAAGGATGATTCAATTTCTAGATTGCCATCGACACGCTAAGAATAAGAACGCACACATTTACATATGCACAGTATTGATTTTATCAGCCACAAAAATAAGTTTCCACTTCTCGATAACTACAAAAAACAAGTCATTTCTGCGATTGTGTCAAGCCTCTCTGTCTAGCAACTAGTGTCAAACATTTTCTATGAACATTTAACGAAAATTTTATTCATCAAAGATTAATTAAGTTGGTTGACTATAAGATAACTCGAACTTTAGAGCCTACTTAGCTGTAATAGTTTTCCTTTCAACTTCATTAGAAACATGTAATAAAATATAATAAAACAAATACAACTATCGCTTTTAGCTTCCACAGATAAAATAATCAACCTACAACTAAATAAAAGTACTGAACATCAGACTACTGCAATAAACAAACACCGCGTAAATCCTAGCACAAAATCCAACATTGCATTCCCGTACCGATCACACATGCCCCATAAACTAACGACAAACTTAGACTATTCAACATAAAGTAATAAACAGCAACAAAGTACTAGGAGATCATAGGTTTTATGAGGTTTAATTGTGTGTACGAGCGTAGTCATATAATGGACGCGGCTGGACTCCTGGGCAACGGTGCAGCGAGTTATGGCCGATATATAGCAGCGGGTAGTCGCCGACACGCGCCGTGTGTTGCAGCGACGTGTGCTCTACAAGAATAGGGAAATCGTGGACTGGTTGGCGGAGTTTTCATACGGATTATTTTGTATGTGATTTATCAATTCATCATCATATCAGCTCGGAGTCACCCACTGGTGGGGATAGATCTCCTCTTTTTTCCGCCACATTTCCCGGTTCTATGCTTCCCTTATCCAGCTCTTTTTCTGCGATTTTGACGATATCGTCGACCAATGAGCTTTTGGACGGCCCTGGTTTATTTGGCCTAACCTTAGCCACCACTCGGTCTATTTATCAACACCACATAGGACCTATGATCTTAGACAGATCATAGGTCCTATGTGTAGTCACATAATAGACGCGGCTGGACTTCTGGACAACGGTGCAGCGAGTTTACACGTAAAACTGGTGCAATAGCCTGGGTTGGCCAAAATCAAAAATAAATAGTAATTTATTTAAATTAGGCTGAGACTCAGATCTTTTTTATCGTCAAAATGACATAAGACTGTCCTACCTGGGAAGAAGAAGTGGAGATACAAAGTCCCCAGCAAGAAAGAGAGATCTATCTGTTAGGTTATGAATTATGAAAGGACTCTTCTGCACACGTACTCTGGTCGTAGAATGCGGCAGACTACATCCAATCAGACAATTGTTGATTTAGATGCTACTACCGCGTCCATTACACCGTCCTACATACCTTGCGGGCTCTGTCGCCTGCCTCCAGCGAGATATAGCCCACCACACGAAATCTCGAAAAACATATGACGATTTGCCACGATACCCACCGAAATTCAAAGCAAAAGGCGCCAAAACGGATTTCAGAAGTACCAAAACTCCAAAGACAACACGTCTGACGTGGGTAAGCGGTCCATCGTCAGAGGACAAAAAAACGGCAAAAAGGCTTCCTTAAAAATACCTTTTTCTGAGTTCTAAAATACATATTAAAATGAAATAGTCCTCTCCTCTGCACACGTAGTCCGGCCGGAGAATGCGGCAGGCTACACCCAATCAGACAATGGTTGATTTGCTGCCACCGTACCTATTGGAGTTCAAAACCAAAGACACCAAAACGGGCCTCAGAAGTCCCAAAACTAAAAAGACAACGCTTCTCACTTGGGTAAGCGGTCTATCGTCAGAGGATACAAGAAAACGGCAAAAAGGCATTAAAAATACTTTCTTCTGTAGTTCTAAAAGGATACATACTAAATTGTCGTAGTCCTCTCCTCTGCACACGTAGTCCGGCCGGAGAATGCGGCAGGCTACACCCAATCAGACAATGGTTGATTTAGCAGCTACTACCGCGTCCGTTACGCCGTCCTACGCACCTTGCGGGCTCTGTCGCCTGTCTCCAGCGAGATATAGCCCGCCGCACGATATGTTAAATTGGACACACGCCTTCTAGCATTAACGTTGCTTGTGTGTCGGTACTGTTATAATATAGGAGCTTACGGTTAGAGCGTAGGTATCGTAGGGTATTGCGTGTTTTCTTTGTTCCTGTTCAGTTATGGTTGGTTTAGGAGCTAGGACTAGATTTGGAATGGAGTGTGTTATTGTGGAACTGGGCAGGTTTGGTGTTCCAAAAACGTATGGCTGTGTTTGTTCTTTCTTACATTTGCGATAGGTTGGAGATCATTTGTCTAGATTCTGTTTTAACGCTTCAGTTATGGATTGAACCTGTAGATTTATCGTGTGCTAAATCCGTAAGTTTCTTTCAAGCTGTAGGTACCATTTATTTTCTAATATAGGTTACAGTGCGGTTTTTATCGCGATTTCAATGTTGGCCCCATAGGTCAGTAATTACCAGTCATCCCATACTATGATGACTTTTATAACACAACGGCACAAAGAATCACTTCGCAGTTTTACTGCAAATGAGAATCTATATACACCATACTTTATTTCCAGCTTCGCATAATCACTTGGTATGCACACACCGATAAGAAAGTAATACAGGATCAAGTCCACTATAAAGAGCATGTAAATTACCCATTTCATTGGAGAAAGCAAATAAAAACCTACTCAGTCGTATTGAATGAATATTCAAGCACTCAGTAAAAACGACAATTTCAATTAAAACTAGGAAGCTTGTAGGTGCGGCTTGAACACAATGAGATAAGATCTGTTATGAAATGTAACACATTTAAGGGTCTGTGCAGACAGACTACGGTGCAAATACACTTTAGTGGCAAAAATGTTGCCAAATAGAATCGTATGTAAACAGGAATAGCCTTTAAGCAGCTGTCTGAAAGTGTGTTGTCGCTGGAAAGTGATTTTTTTTTTAATAGGAAATCGGTCAACTTGACAGTTCACCTAATTATAAGTAGTCATTATGTGTGGGGATCTGCAATACTACTACTATCTTGAGGCAAAGCAGATGCGTTGCTACCTGAAGCGAAAGAGCTGAGGTGTCTCATGTGCTTGTCATTTTCACAGGCATCGATACCTTTCAGACTGGAATACATCAATGATGCTTCATCATCATCATTCTCCTGCCCTTATCCCAATTTATTTGGGGTCGGCGCAGCATCTTCTTCTTCCATACTTCTCTATTAATGATGCTAGGCGGCAGATATTGATGATTGATTGAAGTGCGAGGCTTTTGGCTACCTTTTGTTACTTTCTCTTCATTGATCATTGGCATGTGCTGTAGTTGTAAAAATTAACAGTTTATCATCCTTTTTTTCTATGATGGTGGTAGTACTTCCTCGGACGAACTCTTCCACAAAAACCTCTATAGAATTTTGTGGCCGGCAACATTTTAGTCGCTGTGTTTGTGGCCCAGCACTTTTGAAAGTACTAAGTGAACAAGTCTGTGTGTCGCTAGCGCCGCGCCCCGGCGCCGCTCGTACAAATCCCTTAATTAAGTGCAAACCGATGGAAAATGTTATGGTTGTGTAAAAGCGAATGTATACCGGCCGTGTAAAATCTGTATTAGTAATTATTGATACGATAACACTGAGCTCTAAATACGGTTTCCTGCATTTAGTTTAGTTGTTTAATTAATGTGGTGTTTAGTTCTCGGTTATCAAAATTAAGATTTTTTTTTTCTAAATTATGCAGTGGGTATTTTATTGGAGAATACATCAGCCAGTTTGGAGTTTTCATGAAGAGGCGTGGATAAAAATTACACGAACCCGTTTTAAGGTGATCATCATCATCATCTGCCTAGCTTTTACCCAACTGCATTGGGGTCGGCTTCCAGTCTAACCGGATGCAGCTGAATACCAGTATTTTACATGGAGCGACTGCCTATCTGACCTCCACAACCCAGTTAGTACTGGGTAATACGATACCCCTTGGTAAGACTGGTTGTCAGACTTTTTGGGCCACTGACTACCAAACGACTGTCAAAGATCTACAAATGACACCCAGGACCAAAGGCTTAACGTGCTTTCCGAGGCACGGAGGAAACTCGGTATGTAATGGGCGGTCACCCATCCAGACCAATCATTTCCAAAAAAAAAAACCAACGAAAATGTCCCCATAGGTATTTATTTCCAAATTAGAAGACGTAGACCCGTTATGAATTAGGATAGGCTTTCCCATTTAAATCGCGAACAAAATTAAGAAATTCGCCAAAATATTTCGCGTTAGTGAAAAATACACGATTATACCTACCTCTAACTATATTAAAACATCAGAATGAACTGTCAAAGACTGTCTCACAAACATACGCACCAACTAACTCTTCCTATATCCCACAATCAAGTTTTACCGCAGCAAAGCATCGCTATATTTACATGAAACAGTTTGATACGCGCCTCTACGCAATTACGATACACCCGCATGTGCTATCTAAGGCTTGATTGTACCTACTTACTAGTTTACTAGCTAGTTTGTATATGTCGTGTCTTTGTAGTTTGTAGATAATCAGGGTAGGTAAACAAAAATAGTTTATTTTAAGTACCTGTGAGTTTTCATCACTGGTTAAATCCAGTATAGTAGCGACTACGAGTATATCATCATCTGCCTAGCCTTTTCCAACTATATTGGGGTCGTCTTCCAGTCTAACCGGATACAGTTGAATACCAGTATTTTACATGGAGCGACTGCCTATCTGACCTCAACAACCCAGTTAGTACTGGGTAATACGATACCCCTTGTTAACACTCTTTGTCAGACTTTCCGGCCATTGAGGACTGTTAAAAATCTACAATTTACAACTGGTACGAACGGCTTAACGTGCTTTCCGGTGGTCACCCATCCACGGACCAACCCAGGCAAGCGCAGCTTAACCTGAAGATCGACCCCGAGAGGCTGTTATTATTTAGCCACGAGTAATTAACAGTACTGTTTATCTAATGGAATTAAGTTTAGGAGCCTCTATAATTGAATATGTTTTCACGTTGGTACCTATGGTTTACTTTGTGCCCTTATAGTAAATAGTAAACAACATCAAACAATAATTATGCGTTAAGAGAGAATGCTTTAGCTTTACATTTGTAACTTCTAATTAATGAACTCCAATAAGTATCAGTCTTATTTGGACAAACTCCCTGTAGTCAACTATGCCAAAATCTTAAAATTGGGAACTTATTTTGATTGAACTATGTAGTTTCACTATGACGTAAATAAGATAATAAGATAGAAGTAAATATTACATACATTAATAAATTAAAATAACCTATATTAACAAACTAACTTAAGAATAAACTTAAAAAATGGCGTCAAAAAACTCCTCCTCAACGCTGTCAACTGGTAATGTACCCAAAAGACTGGCGGCGTTGCCACGTTGTATGGCAATAAATTTTATCTTTGTCATAAAGTTATATAATTATATTTATACTCAGAAAAGATAACATACAGAGTAGAAGGGATACCGACACACAAACGATTAACACGTAGTCAGTACATTATTCTGAAAAAAATCAACATGTTTCAACGGTATTTTTTTTTAAAGTTTTTTCTGCAAAAGTGCGACACCTACAGCTACACGGTCAAATTATATGGAACAGATGATTGTTTTTAGATTACCCTTGAAAGATTTCAAAGTGTTTTTTCGAAAAAATTCCGAATTGTTCAGATTGATGAACTGAATACGTGATAGCCGTTCGTGCACTGTAATTTTTTTTGCTGTTGTCAGACTTTTGGATGGACGATATTCCATTGAGAGCTCGTTACTATGCTTTTTCATCTTGGCTATTCCGATTAAGATGATCTATTATTTTTAATGGAACCCTACTTGCCGTTTCAAAACCAGTAATGCGCTCTCCCTAGATGGCATTGCTGCAACACTCCATTTCCATCACAACAACTCACATGCACTTCCGTCACCCAAGATCTACTTATCGGCACATTACCTAGAAGTGTCCTCACTAACATGACGCTTCCAGCAAGGCCACTCCATCAGAGCTGATATCCTCATAACTTATGCAAGTAACATCTATGTACTGAGCATTATACGAAACGAATATCACATTAAATCCTTTGAAAAGTGACTGCCGATCGTAAAATTCCAGGATTACAGTTACTTTGTAAGTATTAACTGTATTACGATCTTCCACATAGTTTATTAATAACAGCTTTTTGCTATAAGTTTTTTTTGTGGTGTTGCCTGATTTTCTTTTTCAAATTGTTGTTTTTTTTCCAGCCAGTTGATGTTACTGAGATCGGTACCATAGTAGTTCAAATACAATCCACTTTGTAACTCATTGTTTTTTCTTTAGTATTGAAGATATTGCATTCTGAACCATTTCAGATTATTATTTTCACTGCACCCAAAATCTTACACGACACCGCTCGCCGCGCGGTCGGACGTAGGAGGCGCTGATTTTGTGGCGGTGCACCGCGCGTACAGGCGGTGAGCGTCGCTCGTCCGCGCGGTCAAGCGGCATCAACGGATTTCATACCAACCGACAGCGCGGCCGATCAAATTCTAAATTCGAATAAATAGACTGAGAAAGATGTTTATTTATTCGGCCAATGTTTAAGAGTGGTATGAATTAAGACAAACATATCGCAGAATTATTAATACTGATAGAGGATTATCTTCTCAAGTATCTAATAATAGAAAACCATAAAATGTTGGAACACTTACTACCTAGCGTATCGCCGTCGTTACACTTATCTAAAGAGGTTACTATAATGCTCATATGTATATGAGGTCTTGAATTACTTAATGCGGAATACAAGTTCTACGCTTTGAGTTTTATTACTTACTAGCTTTTGCTCTCGGCTTCGCCCGCATTGAGGTCGGAAATTGTTCCAACGGAAACATGCTGCTGGGATAAAAAAATATCCTATATCCTGACCCAAAGCACGGTCTACTTCTGTGACAAAAATCTGTACAACTATTAAGACGTTAAAATGTCATCATCATCATTTCAGCCGAAAAGTCCACTGCTGGACATAGGCCTCCCCCAAGAAGGTTTTGCCATAATCGCCACGCTTGGCAGGCGGGTTGGCGATCGCAGTATGGTTGTTGTAGAATCAGAGAACGCTGCTGCCCATTCTCTGGTAAGTCCCTTAGTCGCCTCTTACGACACCCACGGGAAGATATGGGATGGTGCTATTCTTTACGTCCGGACACCATACAGAACCGACAGACGTTAAAATGTATATTTTCCATTTCATAATATTTAGCCACTTTATACCCCTCCTACTGAATATTATGCCTTACTTATGGATGAAGTTAGGCATAGAAAGATAGATATAATTATATGCTTTATTGCACACTAAAAAGATACACGGATATTTTGTATATATTTTTTATCTGCATTGTGCATTTTTTTATCTGCATTAGAAATAGTGCGAGTTTTCATCGCGAACGTGACGTTTGAATGTGATACTCTTGCCTTGTTTGGGCTACAGAGTATTCCGTTTTTGTAATTGTTAATGTGTGTTTGTAATGCTTATCAGGCTGTAAATGCAATTACAGATGATCGTATTTGCTTTACCATGTAATTATGTTTGTATGAATTAGTCTAGGTAATTAAAAGAGCTAGCAAATGGCATTTTTCTCTCCTGCTCCTGCCGTAGCATGTCCACCGTAGAAAAGGATTTCTTTGACGGAAGTATCGACAAAATGACAGATTGTGTCGACACAATGACAGATTTCTTTGCACTATCTGTCATTTTGTCGATACTTCCGTCAAAGAAATCCTTGTCTACGGTGGTCATGCTACGGGGGCTGTTCTCTGTTTGCTTTTTCTAGGAGGGGACAATCACATCGCTGAATGATAGCAAGGTAAAGTCGACAGTGTAATTGCTCAAATTGGTGAAAAAGAGTGAAAAATTCTATTTTTTGTATGGATTAATGAATGTCCAAAATGATTATTGAATTTGGAGCGAAATTCCTTATTTTTCAAAATGGAAGGCTAACTGATTTTCCCTTTTGCCAAGAGTTTTTCCACGAACACTTAAAATCCTAACAAATTTTTTGACGAGACTCAACTTGGCAACCAGTAAGAAGTTAAAAGACCTCATTTAGTTGCCCGCTGCCGATACAATTCGGGTAGATGGGGTATAATCGACCCATCTCGGACACAATGCTAGTGTGGAGCCCCAAAACGGCACATGCCACACCTTCTCTCCTGCCCGTCCAGGACTTGAATGAGGCAAACGACAGAGATGGTGCGGTTGGTATGTAGGTACTGGTCTGACAAAATCTCAGTCATCGATTCGAGCATAAGAAGAAGTCCCCATTTACCCCCTACCTCCACACATCAGCAAACCCGTCATCAGATCCACGTACCAATGAATATACAAATACATCCATAAATAAGTATACAGCATAAAATACAAGAGGTATTCAGTCCAGTCGGCAATATATGACGTTGCGGGCGCCGGCAAGCTCAGCCAATGACTAATGTTTTAGACCCGGCGATTCAAATTCAAATTCAAATTCAAATATGTTTATTTGTGACACATAGGTAAAAGTAAGTAGTACACGGTGTTATAAAAGAAAAGTTATGTCTCACTATGTGCTGCCTTGCAAAGGCGTACAAATAATGTCTACACATTTAGTCGTGCAGGTAGTTTTTATAGGTATGTATAAAAACTGAAACTAAAACTAGGTACTGTTATTACAGCTAATTACCTAATATTAAATCTTTAATAAAATATACGTTAAACAAAAACAAATAAACAATACAAAGTGAGTAAACAACTAAATTATTGAGTTGTAATAATAATAATCTTATGAACTAAAGCTAATAAAAGTAATAAAAATATAAAATATTAAAAAAAAACAGTCATTTTTCTTCAAGGTATTCATTTATAGAATAATATGCTTTGTGAATTAATTATTTATACCTCTAACTGTAACACACGTAGATAAATGCGTTTGCTAGCGGCCAAATTAACTTATACATTTAAATACATTACCTGTTTAAGTTAATGAAGTCGTTTGTATGAAGATTTATTTGAATAAATAAGTTCATAAGAGCGTATTAGTTCTATCGACGGTCGTAATGGCAGCACTTGAGGGTGATGTCATAATTATGGCCGGACGTGTAAGTAAGTGTTTATGCTCGTTTTTGCATAATATTAGTCTAAACGTATAGTGATAGAAAATATTGTTTCCGCTGACGTTACTGATAAATGTAAGTTAAAAATGTATATTTTTTTATACGAATTGACACCTGACAAAATTAATCACAAGTCAAGTGATTTGATTGGCTGTCTGTAATTGTGCCCTTGATCATAGTTTTTTTTTTCATGTGATGATTTTCATTTCAGTTATCACGAACTTATTACTTGCTTCGTTACTTTCACTTGAAACCGAAACAGAAAAGATGATATGATAAATCAATGGCAGTGGTTTAAAGGCTTTTGTCACTGTACTACACTTTACTTCAAAAATACTATCCCAAACCCTAAATTAAACAAGCAATATCATTAATTTCAGGTACCACTTTGCCTGGTGCTATTTATTTGGCTTCCATTGTGCAGAATCTATTCAGCTCTGATAGCTTCTGTATTGCGATATACTACGGCAGGTGATTAGCGGCACGAGCGGCGTGTGCGCATATCCTATACATTGTTGTACTTGCACTACAGTGTACGTACTAGTTTTACCGGGTAGTTTGTGAACCGGTATTTACCTACATGTGAACACGCAGAGCAATCAGTTGAGATTTAAAAGTTTAAATGATATATTTTGGGTGGGTCAATAATTTTGGCCGCCAATGTATAAAACGATTGAAAACCATTATTAGCAATGCGTTGGCCATTAGGGGTTTAATATAGTGGTGAGTGATCTTTGAGGAATTGGGAACTAATTGCGAAAACTTAGATATATGCGTAAATAACATTAATACTTCATTTCCTGTCATCATATTTTATTGTTTTCTTTTTGGCCTAATACAATTACATATAGGTTTTTTTTTAAATCATTTCATATATGTATTAACATTATTTGAAGTCTAAAGTAAAATAGCAAATAACTATTTTCTTCTTAATCTTTAATGAATTCTCCAAAATACAATGTGTGTTAACAAAATATCCTTCGCCTATACCAAAAAAATACCTTTCTTTTCATCGCAGTCGGTTAAAAAGATTCTAACCCACAACATCCTTCTACACTGCGCACACGCAATCCTGAACTCAATCTGCCCGCGACAGTAGCAGGGAAGTCTTGCGACTGCGACACGCGACATGTGATCAGATTGTGCGCACGCGTCGCGCGTCGCCACTAACTGCCTGTAACCAGATGTTCGGCTGAAGCGATACCATTCGGGATCATTGTTCGTGCTTCCTTGTGAGATAGCGCTTTCTGCACAAGAGTTAGCATTGTTTTGCTGTTTAGAGAACAATCATTTTTGTTCCAACTAACGTAGCAAAGGTTGTTGCTATTCTTAGAGTTGGAATATGGCGAAGGTCTACATCATCGGACGGACGCGGCTATGAATTTTGGATTGTAAAGTAATCAGTGATTTATTTATTTATTTATTATTCACAAAATCCATAGCTCTTTGAAATTTGATCTTAAACTATACAGGGTGTAAACAGACCCTTCACATAGCCGTCAACCAAGCATTCGGTACATCAAACTAAATAACATTACGCAAAAATTATTACTGGGAATCGACTTTTTATTTTGGGGTGAAAAATCACGTTTTACGGTAGGACTCAATGGAAAGCACTCAAAGCATTGTGCTGATGGGTGGATTGAATAGTACGGAGGTCGTGGAGGTGTGTAAAGTAAAAATCTTCCATTAAAAACATGTATTTTAAAAAAAACTTGTGAAAAAGTTGGAACTTTGACCCCCAATATCTCCGTAACTAGAAGGTTTCCAGGTATGGTCTAGAACAAAAAATAATTCGCAAAGACGTTGAGAACAAGTGCCTTTCGGCTATGTTAAGGATCTATATACACCCTTTATAAACTAATCCTACAGCTAATTATTTTCAATTTACTAGCTAAACAATACAAAAAAAAGAACCAAAATAAGAAGAACTAAATCAAGAATAAGAACATCTAAAATAAGAAGTGTGTAATGGTCCTAGCCTTTTCCCAACTATGTTAGGGTCGGCTTCCAGTCTAACCGAATGCGACTGAATATCAGAATTTTACATGGAGCGACTATCTATCTGACCTCCACGACCCAGTTAGTAGGTACTGTTACCATACAGTTATTTCCCCACATCATACCTATCTAAATCAGCTCACAACAGTTACTCGCTAACGCCACACGATCGCATCGCCCGCGCCAGTGACAATATGCGGCTGATTTGAATAATTGCGCAGGAGTCGACGCGATCGCTTGATGGATCGCGGACCAGATTGTGCGGGATGAGATATGTTCGGAGGCTGTGTATGTTTCTCTAGTAATGGATGTGTGGAGAGTTATTGGAGGTTTGTGTTATCAGAAATTAAAGATATTTAAGATAGAGATTTTTTTTCTTTTCAGCGTAAGGTTGGCGGTTGATGTTAGTACCATCATTTGATACTTGTTTACGAATATCATAAGATCATCAACATAGTTGACGGGTTGAAAAACATTTTAATTATTGAATCTGACTCATAATCATAAATTACTAAAGCAAAGTTATTAAACGTGAAACGAGACCGCTACGCGGGTTATTTCTACCAAAACTAAAAATTGGCACTTTAATCACGGAAAAATTTAAGTTACACACAAATGAAACAAACATCAAATAATAAAATTAAAAAAAAAAACATTTTTAAAATAAGCTTTTAATATTATTATATTTTATGGGGGTTCATAAAAAACAACTAGTCGTCAATCTTTGGGAGCCATATTGGTTTTAGAATGACTCAATGAGCACTTAGCTAACCCAACTAACCGTGTATGCAAAATTTGGGCTCAATCGGTTTGAGGATAACTGTTTTTAAAACTCAGTTGCAATATTTGACGCACAGGACCGGTCAATGTGGCGACACTTGGGGGAGGCCTATGTCCCGTAGTGGACGTCTTTCGGCTGAAATGATGATGATGATGATGATTTGACCTAAACATACATACATTGCTAAAGTTAAATAATTGGTTGTAGAAAGATACCTACCTGCCGAACGCATCTTCTTTTCTAGAAATCGTTTCAAACATGCAGCTTTTATTTAACTTACCGGTGACGTAGGCAAGCGTAACTAATGAAAAATTCCCCCAAATTAAATCCCTTCAAATAAAATAGATTACTCAAAACAGGAGAGTAAACAGCAAAACACAACGATTTCAAATAGAGCAACAATTGGCACAAGGCTACCCGGGACACGACACCGAAATTCTCCAATAATTTATTCGTCATTACCGCCCACTCAAACACGTATGTGAATAATAAGCGCTTGCATACGTTACATACCAATGTTCTACTGTACCGGTAGTACTAAGTGTATGCAGCGTTAGCTTTATTATTTACATTGATAGTAATTTGAAAACCTCTAAAATTACATTAGAAATTGCATTGACTGTCTCGTTGGTCTAATGGTTGCAACCATTAGTCACCAGTGGGACTGTTGGGCTTGAGGTCCTAGGTTCGATTCTCGGATCCAAAGGAAAGGAAAGTGTTATTGGGTTTTCCATAAGGAATTTCTCAGTACGGAGTCTGGATTTGTACCCGGTTCATGGCAATAAGCTCGCCGCCTGTTACATGCGACTTAAACATAACTGATGAAATTTGGGTGTACTATTAGGTAGTACGTGTCTGCTTAACCTTTCGGGAATTACAGGCGTGATGTTATGTCTCGTTGGTCTAGTGGTTGCAAGCGCTCCTGCTAAGCACCAGATCCTGGGTAAATCTGGTCGGGCCAGTCTTATTGGGTTTTTGTAACAGAAATTTCTTAGCAGCAGCTAAGCCTTGATTGGTGCCCGATTGAAGGCCATAGGCTCGCAACCTATTACATGGGACGTAAACATAAGTGTCGAAATGTAGGTGTACTTTTGGTATTTATGTACACCTCTGTTAATTCTTATAATATCACAACTATCGTCGACGGCGGTTTATTAAAAATAACTTTAAAAAAAATCTTTGCTCAGTTTTGATCATACCAACGAAACACCATTAATTTGATAAATTATTATTGAATTTCTCCAAAAATATTACCTATATAATGACATCTATGGAGACGAATTCGTAATCAGCCTAAAGCAGTCGACTGCTGGACATAGACCTCCTCAATCGCACGCCACTCAACTCGATTCTCAACGCAACTCTCATTCAATTACTAAAAGCAAAAGGAATACTCCATATTTTTCCAATAAATAACTGTTTTACTTTATAAACATTGCGGTATTGAACTTCTAGGCATCGCTTAAAACAGGTAAATGAATAAAGCAAAAACCTTTTGCCCACATACGAGTCTAAGTATCAATAAAGTAACGGTAAGCCAATAAATGTTTAACATAACATAATTATAGATCATAGAATAAGAAATTACAGAAGAAACTCCAGCTCCAAACGCATTCTAACTGCTGTTAGTCAAAATTTACATTGATCATCGACAACTTCGTCGACTGCAGACGAAAATCGTAGCGGGGCGGTGGGATGTCACCGTCGTAGTCATGGTGATCTCTCTGGAATTTGTAAATATTTATAAAAAATGGCGGAAAAAATTCCTATGGAAATAATATCAATACTGCTTGCAAATACTAAACAAATATGACATGGTGATCAGCATTGACACGTTAAAAAAGACAGCAAAGTTGGCGCAGTGTCTGAACAATTAGCTACTGCTGCTACTGCTGCTGCACAACATGTCACAGGTTCGATCCCCGCACGGAACAAATATTTTTAGAGTCTGGCTGTTTATATATGTGAGTTTAAATGTTTGTATACCCAAGATACAGAAGAAATTCCTAGAGTGGGGCAAGGTTTAAAAAATAAGAACGCACATTAGTGTCGCTTCTGTATAGGTTTCTTATTCTATGCCAGTACTAAGCTATCATTACTGACCGTATTCAATGTTCTAAAACCACAACCACACAGTACAAAAACAAATAAAAAACCTATCAATTACGTAAATATATCCTACGTATGTAGGTGGATAATAAATAGCTGTTGGAGGCAAAAAAACTTGACTATTTAAGCGAAAACCAATGATAATAAATATGAAATTATATGTGTGTGAAGGCTTAAATTACAATGTAATGGTAATAAAAAAAATATGGATTTCACTGTTATTGAATATTACTTCTGTGTACCGTTAACGATGATAATTGACAGTTGGATCAAGGTTTTGATACAGAAAACGGAACCTACTCCTTTTCACGACTCATATTTTTAGAATGTTTCTCTCTCTAGGGCCCTGACAACCCGTCGCTTTGACATTAGTGCCGATAACGATAGGGCAACAAACATCATTGCCGAAAAATTAAAGTCACTTCTATTTTTGAGGAACCTGCATATAATCTAAAGTCGTCTCTTGTTCAAACCTAAGAAACGCACCTCTGAATTTTCGGATTCATGTACGTATTGTATAATTATCACTTGCTTCGCAGAAGGAAAACATCGTGAGGTAACCAGAGGTGCCTGACAGATATTTCTCGCAATATAAATATAGTTATAAAGCCAAGTCAGAGGCCCTTAGGCGGCATAAAAACTCCGACACCAGGTTAGGCACTAACCACACGATAAATAAGAACTAAAACTAGAGGCTTTATATTTGACTCACAGTTTTAAACAACTCAAAAAGACCAACATTTAACCCAACTACCAAACACGCACTGTGACAAATAAATATTTCTTTTTTGGACAATATACAATTTCTGTCTCAACTATTACCTCCAACATTATCCTTACAAAACAGA
The DNA here is from genome assembly GCA_905163415.1 of Noctua fimbriata. Lineage (NCBI taxonomy): Eukaryota > Metazoa > Arthropoda > Insecta > Lepidoptera > Noctuidae > Noctua > Noctua fimbriata. The sequence goes on from LR990940.1 coordinate 4,469,581, forward strand.
CCAGCGAATCATGTTAGCAAATAACAAATGCTCACACGCACGCGACAAGCGATGTGAAGCATCACTCACTGCCGAGCGAGAGAGGTGCTGTCATTCATAATGATGGCACGATCCCTGCATATGATACGCAGACGGGTTCTGTTCGAGATATTAAAAGATGGACATGCAGTGATTTTAATTAACGAGATGACATGTTGAAAAGCTGTCTCGGATGATAATGATGTCTCAATTGGAAATACATTGATCATGACTTCATGCAGTTATTTAAATCGAGTATTGAAAAGCTTGCGCAATTTTCAAAAGAACCTAAGTCTTAATTTCAGGCCTGAGCCCAATATCATAAGTTGGGACTAACATTAATTTGTTCTAAAAGGAGAAAAAAAAGTATAACAGCTCCACCAGATTAGATTACATGAGTATTTTTTTTTGGGACCTTCCACACAATTCCCAAACCACTACAACTCCTGAAACCCAGAACCAACAGTGGTGACCACCAGAAAATCACCGAGACAATGAAGCTCGACGAAGTCCCAGAGAAACAATTTAACTGTCTTAGATCCTGCAACGAAATTTATCGTATTACACGAGTATATGGAACGCTACGAAAGTTGAAATCTTTGCTTTGATTGGAATAGTAATGACGAAGACTTTATTTAAAAGAACTTCAAAATTCCTAATCACTTAAGCGCTAAGCGCAAAAACCACACAATTATTCAAACACACAAAGTTACCTACAAACGATACGTAGAACAAAACACCATCATCCACCGTCGTATCCCACATTTATTTAGTTTTGCATCTCAACAATAGAGGCATGCGTAGACCGACATGCAAAGCTGTCAGAGCAAATGATGCTGCGATGCCAAACGAAGATAGATCCATCTGCAGTTCACTACTTTGTATTCTTCGTACTGCAACTGGGACTACACATGATCCTGTTTGTGATTTAATATTGCTATATTTTAAACAGGCACGCCTGATGGTTTGGCTTGATCGTTTTTTGTTTATTTTAGCGTCAAATCTGCGATGATCTGTGTGGTTTGAAATTGAGCTCGTTACGTTGGTAGTTTGTTAGTTATTGTAATGGCAGATTTTTCGCGGATAGTGTTGACTTAAATCATCGTATGAAACTTGTTTTCTTGTAGTTTTATTGATTGTTTCTTCTTGTATATCCAAGGCCTTTTGAGGATTGCTCTGGTTGTAGTCGTAAACCCAATGCTGCCTACTTTAATCGATGAATAAACCACAGATTTCGGGATTTTCAGATCAATTTTGGATGTGTGATGACAGTATCTCATCCTCATCTCTAACAAGGGACTTAAGAAAAGGCGTGATATGATGTTGAATATTGTAGATCAATGCTCAAATAGAAACTCTTCAAAAAACATAAAATACAGTTAATTGCAAACCTGCCTTAGAAAAAAATATCGTCAACATTTATCTCTTACAAACACCCTGCTCTATAAATTAAGCAAATTAATTCTCCACACTGCACTAAAAGATATAAATAACGCTAACTGGCTTATCTGTCTTCACAACAATTTCCTTTTTCAACGCCACGACTGGTCTAATACGAGTATAGTTGATGTGACTTAGCATGGCAATAGCGGTCGTTTACCCACCTGTATTAATGATATAACATTCTTTAGAGAAAAAAAAAACGGAAATACACGAAATACGAATTTAACAACGAAACTGAACGCGATCAGTACACCTAAACCGCGTTCAAGAGCTTTCATTATCAATATCAAACATTAATAATGACACTGACAGCGCTACTCTGTAACTTAACATTACCAAAATGCGTTCTAAGTCCGTAAAAATCCTGATTCGAGATCTCGAAATCCAGAAATTGGAATCGGATGTATCGAAAAAATCAAAATAATTTACCTACTAATGTAAATTATATTCGTAGTTTATTTTTTGGGTTCCTACATATCAGGGAAAGGGCAATGACCGCTATTGCCATGTTAAACCACAACAGCTATTCACGACTGGTCTAATATGCAAAACTAGATACAAGTTATAGAGGCAGTCATTAGATGGGCAACACATTGTACAGGATGTCTTGAGGCCAACTCCCTAGATCTGATACATACACCGCACCTAGCTTTCTATGAGTGATACCACGAAAACTAGGTTAATAAAGTCCATGAAATATTTAGACGCCATATTTATTTATTTTTGAAAAACCGTAAGGCGCTGCGTGTGGTAGACACTGGACAAACGACATAAGGGAGGAAGAAGACAAAAATGAGTAGGCACCTGAATACCAGTATTTTATATAGAGCGACTGCCTATCTGACCTCCACAAACCCGATAGTACTGGGTAATACGGTACCCCTTGGTAAGGCTGGTTGTCAGACTTTCAGGCCACACTATCAAAGATCTACAAATGACACCCGGGACCAACGGCTTAACGTGCTATCCGGGACAAGGAGTAAACTCGGGATGTAATGGGTGGTCACAGATCCACGGGCCAACCTAGGTGAGCACAGCTTAATCCACCAGAGCGGCTGTTATTATTCAAGCCACGATCTCCTAATTTATTCTTCATTCCAGTCTTGAATAGCGAAAAGGTAAGTTTTAATGCCGCCAATCAAAACAGCTGTAGGATTTACTTCAAGAAATTCTTATCAAAAACCAGTAGCATCCTGCCACTGGTCTTGCTAGTCAACGCGACTAGATATGTCTCAATCAAGGCACCGATATCTGCCGTGTCTTGTATGTGATTCTAGACGCATGATAATTTAATTAAGAGCATGCATGCTGTTCTTTTCATCTGTTTTTAATTGACAGTTGCCGACTTAGCAGATTTTTTTACCTGCTGACTTTATGAAAATTTTCAATACTTGACATATTTTTGTCTAACTGCGCCAAAGCTCAAAAGGACAATATTTTTTAACGGTGATAGTGAATTCAGCCCCCAAACTTAACGCCTTTATTAAGTAGTATTTCATTAGGTTCACTCAATGCTTGAAAAAACTAACATCATCATCATCATCATCACATTTCAGCCGAAAGACGTCCACTGCTGAACGTAGGCCTCCCCCAAGTGTCGCCACATTGACCGGGCCCGTGCGACTCGCAAAAAAAAACTAACAATTGACCGAATTTTCTTCTCAAAGAAAACTTGTTAGACCACGTTATTTGTTTATGATGCTGCAAAAACCCTTGAGCGTGATGCATCTAAGAACTGCTTTAACTACACTTTCGGCCAGAATCAGGTACATACATAATCATACTTACACATAAAATGATATTACACTTTAGGCCGAAATCAGTCGTAAAATTCCTATACCTAAAAACATTACCCAAGTCTCCACTCTCAGCGCTCGCGACGTTAACAGAACACTTTCTATATGAATTGTAGGTGCATGCATTGTAATGGTTACATGATAGATACAGGATTGGAAAGTCTTTTCCCTCAGGCCTACGATTACCATTATATACAATCGATTCACTTAACTCGCACTTCGCTAACTTCCGTTTTGAATTATTATGTGGAAAATAAGGGCTCTGCAGGTGAATGATTTTCTTTTGTTTGACCTGGTTTCAATTTCTTTAGTGGGTATATTTTTTTAGATACACTAACAGCTGTATCTATAGCTAAGAATTGACAGTTGTTGACAGTTCTAACTTCAAGCAATTACTAAATTACAGAGTAAAAATCGTATCTTAAATAATTACTTTTACTTAAGTAATTACTTTGGCTTGTTTATATATAGATACGAGTGTAAGTGTACACAATGTCTTTAAGACAACAAGCAAAAATAGTCCTTGTTGTTTTTTTTTATAATTCTATTGATTGGTAAAGATAACTTGACATAATCTAATCTAACTAAAACTTTTGGCCGTAAAATCGGATGAATTAAGCAAATTGACCATTAACTTAAATTACATATTCAAATCACAACCTTTTAACAATTGTATGAAATGGCTCCAAAATGGAACATTGAAATAGGGAGTTAATTTGCTTACAATTAATATCCCCAACGGAACATAGTTTGACCTTCATATTTTTGCACAAAGTAAATTATCGCTTACTTCGTGGACAATTTTTGAAGTCACTTTAGTTGCCGGTCTTCTAACGTAAATAACACCAACTGCTCATTAATTTAATTATTAAAGCATTTTATTTTATTCACACTATAATCTGACATTCTAAATCAAGTTCCAATCCAAGTACCCAACAACCTCAATATCCAAAACGACGCTTAGCCTTACATACAAGAACATATCAAATAATTCCACATAATACTCTAGTTAGCAGACTATTATGTTAATGAGATCTGATCAGTCGGCATCGTTATCACTAGATCGGGGCGATATCAGACGGGTACTTAAATCAATAGTATCTAGACTTGATTCTTCACCCATGTGTGTGCGGCGGAATGTGTGGAGACGACTTTGCATTTTGCTAGATTTTCTTTGTGCAAAAGCGCACTTTTGAAGATTTTTTGCGTTATCGAAGCTACGCCATGCATTAATAATGAAGATAGCAAAAACTTTGATCACTTTGACCTGAAACTGTTTATTATGTTTAATTTAGTATTTTACAATATTTTTTTTTACCTTTGTTTAGATTTTTTTTTATCGATTGTTTGTGAATGTGTGAACATTGTAGGCTGCCTGCTGATTGTGAACTTTTGTTAACTTTTTATTTAGTTTTACATTTTTTGTGTAGTAAGCAACGACTTATTGTCGGGCCTACGCTGTCGCTCCATACTTAAGTAAAAATACTGTATCCATGATAATATTGTAATACCAAATGATTTGAAAAGAGTAACCATGGAGTTTCTTGCCGATTTTTCTCCATAGGAAACGACCAACCCGAACCGTGCACCTTTTTGTCGACGTTTTATAAGCGCCCATCTATGCCTATGTGAAATAAAATATTTTGATTTGATTTGATTTGATTTATGGCAATAAAATATGCCTAGTTCATCGTTAATTAATTTTAGTACCTACTCAAGACGACCTACAATGTTTGTTTGTTTGTTTAGGTCAAATCTTGCAACTGAAATTTAAAACAGTTATCACCAACCGATTGAGCTGAAATTTCGAATTTGCATACCTATATGTTTAGTTCGGATGACAATGCATGGTTAGCTAAGTGACATTATTCTTCAATTTTTGCAGATATCCTACCACCACCACCACCACGTACCAATGTTTGTCTCTACATCACCCAAAGGTTGACTGGTAGAAAATGCCTATGGCATTAAGTCCGCCTCTGTACTTTGTGCTTGAAGTATTAAATAAATAAATAAATTCGTCATTCTAATTAGTAATGCACCCCACGATATGGGTATCAATTAAAAGGGTTTGCTGAAAAAAATTGCGAAAAAAATGACGTCACACCTATATTTAAATAATTGTTTTGGCTTGTTGAAAATCATCTTACAACTACCCTAAGCCTACTAAACTTAGAAACCCAAAGTCACAAAAACAATAAAAGAAAAACAAACTTCTGGTCACTTTGTCTTACGCAACTCTGTCTAGACAAAAGGTTTAAAAAAAAAGGTAGGAAAGTAGTAAAAAGGACAAAAGTTGTCACTTTTTACTTTCGCAAAGTTTTTTTGCGCTTAATAAATGTGAAAGAACAACCGATCTTGTTTAAGTTTCATAATGATCGCTTGTTTGTTCTGCTTTTTTCACTTTATTCCAAGGCAGACAGGTATTTTCAGACTAATAAAAATGTGTCTAATATTGTTGCTGTTGAGTCACCATTTACAGTGAAACATACACCTATAAATAACCTTTATGTATGTATTAGGTACAAGAGTCAGAATAAGTAAAGAAAACAGGTAAGTAAAGCGACAGCCTTTCAAACTTTCTCCGTTTACGTACAAATGTAGTTTAACGAAATATATTGCTGCTATAGGAGGCTTTAGAGTTTCTAGTGTTACATTATTGTTCTATTAGCTGTCCCCGGGGCCTTTGTCCGCGTGATATTATTATAAAAAGATGGCTTCCGTATTTGAATCGGATTTTTTAACAGTTTCAAATAGGAAAGGGTTTTATTTATTTTTGCACGAAACCCTAATCCTTTTTCTAAAATAAAAGCCTAAGTTATTCCTTAAAACATCAGCTATCTGGCAGTAAAAGTCCCGTCAAAATCGGTCAAGCCGTTTCGGAGATTAGCCGGAACATACAGACAGACAGACAATAATAAAAAATAAATGTATTTTTTTTTTTGTTATAAGTACCTATATACTTTCAAATGCATTCAGTAAAAAGCTGTTATTTCGAAATTATATTACATGTATAGACGTTTTTATGATTTGTATTATAGATGTATAGATTACATGTATAGACTTGATCATATCATAATTTGTCACCACTATCAAAATCACAAATAGTATGGTAGGTACTACTGTAGCAATTGAAGAATTTCTAAATTCTTAAAAAAATCATTTTAGTGATTAACCCGTGTTCAAGTTGGACCTTGCGACCATACAGGATGGAAGGGACATCTACGCACAAATGAATACCACGTATTCAGTACATCATTCCGAACATAGAAATGTATCATCGGTTATTAAAAAAAACAGCTGTTCCAGACATTTTGACCGTTTAGGTATTGCACTTTTGTAGGAAACAGCTGTTTTTTTTTAAATTGCCGATCTAGAATTTTTATGTGACTCCGTGGTTTTGGAGTTATGTACTGAATATGTGGTATTTGTTTGTGCGTCGATGTCCCTTCCATCCTGTATATTTTTTGCCTTTATTTCGGGATTCTGTTCATTGCATGGATAAAGGAACCAGGTGTTTCAGGAAAGTAGCAATTTATTTTGCACTTCTGCTCCTCTAGATTTTTCAAAACCAGAACGGCGTACTCTGTTCCACTAGAGACGGCAATTGTTTTAAAATAAAAAGGGAAAGAAATAAAAAACATGCTCCGTTATTCTAGTATTGGTCGACCATAACTCGTGTACGTACTTCCACTGTACGTGTATCTTCAGCTAATGTCTAATTCTTTCTAAGGTAGACTCCATAGAGTTTGAAACTCTTTATCAGAGCAATATGCAAATAGAATATATCGAGCAAACCGGAGTTTTCTTACGCGCCGATACACAGGAGCCACAGGTTGAAGCCTTATTCTGAAACGATACGCAGTTCCTAATTTAATTTACAGGTAATTTCCACGTTGTGTGTGAAATGCGGTCCACTTTTTAATAAATTTAAGCGCTGTAAGTATGTACGTGAAAAATTTTAAGTCTGTCTGTAAAAAAGTCTCTTCTTCGACTCTATTCAGTCATCGGAATATAAATGATAATACGTTTAATATCTAGACTGATTAAGAGTGAATTTTATTAATGACATTGGACTTAATTAGCACATCTAAAGTGAGTTCGAAATTTGAAAATAGACCACAGAAATGATGACACATTGACTTGTCCTGAAATTGTTTCGATTTTTCACACAACTTTTTTCAGGAAAACGTAAGATTTATAAGTAGACCTCTGTGAAAACCAAATATTTTGTATATTTGGTTTAAAGAAGAAAAGATCGTTTAAAAATCATTCCGGATCCCCAGAATAGGACCGTTCACATTAGTTTTTATTAGAATATGTCGTACGCATACATTACTGTAATGGCAGGCATTCCAATAACTATTTACCTTCGTAATTAAATGATTATTGGTAAGCACATAATGTGCGCTTACGCAGACCGCTTCGTACATTTATGATAATCTTGTACTTAAATTGGATTAAAATGATAGTTCTTACGAATGGCTTGGAGTGGGTCAGGGAATGATGTTCGCAAAAAGTTATAATATGTTAAGCTGGTTTTACGCGTTCGAGTTCCACTTCTTGTTTATGATGTTACCCTGTACTTATTAGTTGATTCGTAATTATAATTATTGTATGTATAATTATTTTCAGAGCAGCGGTGGCCCAGTGGTGGCGGTCCCAACTTACGAGCAGTAAGTTGTGGGTTCGAACCTCGGCAGGCGCATTACTTTGTGTAATATATTTCATCACCACTGCTCTCAAAACGGTGAAGGAAAACATCGTGAGGAAACCGGCATGTCCTAGAACCAAAAATTCGAAGACATGTGACATCTACCAACCCGCACTGGGCCCGCGTGGTGGATTATAGCCCATTCCCTCTCATAGAGAGGAGGCCTGTGTCCCAGCAGTGGGAACATTATAGGCTGATTATGATGATAATTATTTTCGATGATTTCTCTCAAATCACTTTCAATCAGTGCCAACCAGTTTAATTTATAAAAGATTTTCAAGAATTTATTGTAGAGTCAATATTTCTATGACATCTATTGCTGTCGTGATTTAAGGACAGACGATAACCATGACGTCTGCTCATTGACTTGCCAATTTTTTTTCTAGGACTCTCATGTTCAGCAGTTGGACAGCTTCGTTGGGCGCACGCGTGACTGCTGAGCATGAGGTCCTGGGTTTGATTCCCGGGTCAGGCACTCAGTAGCAGCCACGGAGTCAGGATTTGTACACGGTTGGCAATAGGCTTGCCCCCTATTACATGGGACTTAAACATAACTGACGAAATGTGGGTGTACTAATGGGTATACCACTGCCTAACCCTTCGGGATTACAGGCGTGATGTTATGTATGTGTTAATATAATTGGTGTTTTATGAATTTCAATTACCAAAAACATCAGACAGACTTTAGTAACCCTTTTCCAAAATTTTCACCCAAAGTCTAGGAATCTGAACTAAATCATTAACAAGTACTTTGAGATATTTTCCAACATTTTGATATACGACACAAATAAAGCGAACATAAGACCGTGTGCAAACAAACACTTTCACCAGCGCCCGGGCACGCGACGACCGGTCCCAGGTTCGATTCCCGATAACAGCACTCTTAATGAGAATACCAGTTAATTGATTTATTGCAATAGAAAATGTACGGGGTATTAGAAAAGTGGTATAAATTAATTATTTTATGGTGCACTTGTTTGACAATATTAACTCGTTTGATACGGTATGTGGCGTCGTCTGTATACTTAATTTTGATTTGATAAATCATCTTCTAGTACTTCGATTAATTAAATATTCTGCTTTCACATAACAACATAACATCACGCCTGTAATCCCTTAAGGGTTATAGCAGAGCTGTACCTAATAGCACACCCACATTTCGCCAGTTATGTTTAAGTCCCATGTAATAAGGGGCGAGCCTATTATCATCAACAGGGCACAAATCCAGAATCCGTGGCTGCTACTGAGAAATTCCTAAGCGACCCCAATAACACTTTGGCCGACCTGGGAATCGAACCAAGGACCTCATGCTCAGCAGTCTCGCTTACGACCACTAGACCAACGAAGCAGTCTTATATCTAAGTATATTTTGCTTTCGTGTTGTTTATTAAGGCTCTTTCCATTGCCTTAATCGAAGAAGTCTGTGGTACTAAATACATGATTATACTTTTAAGCGTTGCAGTAAGCTATGCGTATAAAGAGAACAGCATAAATAGCTTTGTGTGTTTTCCATGCTAGATTTTTTATATACTTTTAACATGGAGACAAACACAACATTTACCATGAGCATATGAGATTGAGAAAGCCTAAAATGAAATAGGCAGATATGATACAGATCTGTCGTGTCAGAAATTGGCTACTGGTCTCAATCACGACTGTTAAGCATGAGGTCCTGGGTTCGATTTCCGTGTCGTGCAAATTGTTATTGGATTTTTCCATCAGGAATTTCTCATTAGCAGCCACAGAATCTGAATTTGTGCCCGGTTGATGGCAATAAGCTCGCCCCTCATTACATGGGACATAAACATAACTGGCGAAATGTGAGTGTACTATTAGGTACACATTTTCGTAACCCTTTGGGGATTAAAGGCGTGATGTTATGTATGTTACGTAAATCGACAACACGCAGTTACATGCTCAAAAAACTTTCAATCGCGTTAAAAAAACCTAACAATGAAATAAACACTAAGTACCAATCCTTCTGCTATATTCTTCAATAAAATTTGTTGAAAACATTTCACAATCCTGGGATGTCCGTTGTTTATTAGCAGTTAGTAATTTAATACCGATCAGCACTTAATTACGAGAAGTTTTGTCGGTAAGACAGCACAATGGCGTATCACGTTACCGACTATCGTCTTTCAGATTAGAAAGATTAGCTCAATGTTTTGCTAAACTTTAAGTATTGTTTTTGAAGGACGCTATCTTTTCAATTTGTCTATCTAATCGGGAATGTTTATTTTAGTCTTTGAAAGAATTTGTTGTGTGGTGGAAGAAATGTTTTGGTATTTTTATTGGAAGCTAGAAAAGGCGATTCTGTAGTTACTTTCTCTCAAGATACAAGTTTCCTAGTTTGAGAGGCAGGGTTTTGCATATTTGTACAGATTTCAGTTTTAGTTTATATTGCATTGTGTTACTACCAAAGCTCATTTAAAACATGTTAAATCTGTATTTTTGTGAAATAAAGTTATTATTATTTCCTTTATTTAAATTTTTACAAATTATTTTACATTTTTAAATATTCCTTAAAAAAAATATATAAAAAAACATTTAAAAATATAAAAAATTGTAGCCCACCGGTATCGGGAACAGGGTCCAAGCTACCGGCGGTCAGGGCTCCAGGGAGAGGAACCTCCTAACAATACGAGCCGTGTCCAAAAGTACCGCTTTCTGAATCAAGCCCTTGATCCAGCTGCCTAACGAGAGCCTCCTCAGGTATTGGTCGAGGCTCTTGGCAATTAAGCCATGGGCTGATACGACTATCGGCACAATGATCGCTGAGTCCACATCCCACATGTCGACAACCTCGCGAGCCAAGTCAAGATACTTGATTTTCTTATCTTTCTCGGCTTTCACGAGGTTCTCATCATGCGGGACCGTTATGTCAACAATCATTGTGCGCCGCTCTGATCGATCCACCACCACTATATCAGGCTTATTGGCTACAATAGTCCTGTCAGTGATGATGGATTGATCCCAGTACAATGTGATACTGCCATTTTCGAGAACTGGGTCGGGCACATACTTATAGTACGGCACTTCCGATTCCACAAGGTTGTATTTTAGAGCTAGTTGCTGATGGATAATCCTGGCTACAAGGTTGTGTCTATGCAAGTACTCTCCGTTAGCCAGACGAGAACACCCGGAGATAATGTGACGGATTGATTCGCCTGGACGGTGGCATGCCCGACATATGTCAACCGTACCGTCCTTCACAATAAATCTCCGGTAGTTATTCGTCATCATAACTTCATCCATAATTGCACAGACAAAACCTTCGGTTTCTCCGAAGAGGTCCCCGGAACGTAGCCAGGCTACGGACGCTGATAGGTCTACATCGGGCCCATGCAGGGCCCGGAAAAAGCGTCCGTGAAGCTCTTTACTCTGCCATACCTCCATGCGGTCGTTAGTGTCAAGCACTAAGGGTTTGCGCCAGTTCTCTTTAGCCAAGGAAAGCGGGGTGAGGCCCTTGTCCACTGCGACCACATCTCGATGCATCCCCACGTCGGTTTCAAGGAAATATTCCCTGAGACTGCATATCTCGCGATTGTGGAGAGTCTTAGCGTTTAAAAAGCCTCGACCCCCACACTTCCGCGGGATATACAGTCTCATAATAGAAGAACGCGGGTGATGCATTCGATATGCCGTCAACAATGTACGGACCCTCCTATCCAGGGCGTCTAGTTCTGTTTGAGTCCATTTGAGTATGCCGAAAGAGTACATCAGAACCGGCATGACCCAACCGTTGAAGGCACGTACCTTATTGCCGCCTGATAAAAGACTATTAAATACTTTTTTCAGGCGGCCAAAGAAGCGCTCCTTCAACGATTGCTTCATGTCAGCAACATTGATGCCCAGCGCTTCCGACATACCCAAATACTTATAGGTTTCGGTTGCTGAGAGGGATCTAAGATTTATGGAATCCGAGAGCTGGGTTCCCACAGATTCCACAATCTCCCCTCGCTTTACATGCATGACCGCACATTTGTCCACACCAAATTCCATCCTGATGGCGCTACTGAAAGTTTCAGTTACCTTCAGTAGCTCCATCAGTTGCAAATCGTTGGGGGCAAAGAGTTTCAGGTCATCCATGTAAAGGAGGTGAGATATAACTTGACCACCTCTCCTCAACCGATAGCCTAGACCTGAATCCTCCAGCAGCGTGCTAAGAGGATTCAAGGCTAAGCAGAACCAAAGTGGACTCAAACTATCGCCCTGAAATATACCTCGCTCTATCCTTATCGGCTCGCTATTCCTCTGGATTTGCCGACATCCTGGATAGCGAAGGACTGTCCTCCATTGCCCCATACATGACATCAGGAAGGTGCGCAGAGTTGCATCAACTTTATACAACTCTAGCACCCTCATGAGCCATGTATGTGGCACCGAGTCATAGGCCTTCTTATAGTCTATCCAACATGTCGACAGATCCCTTCGGGAACGGCGAACCTGTTGACTAATGGCCATATCAATGAGGAGTAGCTCCTTAGTACCGCGGGACCCGTTCCTACATCCATTTTGAGAAGCGGACATGATAGAATTGTCATCAATGTGTTTGTTAATTTTAGCTCTCAAAATGGATGTAAGAACTTCATAGACCGTCGGAAGACAGGTAATTGGTCTATAATTTTTGGGCTCCGCAGTACTACCCGATTTATGGAGCAGGTGGGTTATACCTGTTGTCAGGAACTCTGGTAGCGACCCTGACTCTAAGGCTGACTGGAACAGGATCGCCAGGCGAGCGTGCGACCTTGTGAACCATTTAATCCAAAAGTTGTGCAGTCCATCCGGCCCTGGAGATTTCCAGTTAGGCAACGGACGGACTGCACGAACTACGTCTTGGGGGCTGATAGTGATTGCCCCCAATTCTGGTACTAGATCGCACGCTCGCTCGACCCCCTGAGTCCATTCACCCTCGGTATGGCTAACAGGCACCGACCAGATGCTGCGCCAGAACGAACACATGGCATCATCATCCGGTAGGCGCGTGTCAGCCACACCTTGGTCCGGGCGCTCCCAAGCCCTGTATACCCACCTTTCATCTCTTTGAAAAGTGCGATTTTGAGTGTATCGGTCCACCCGCCGCTTATACCTACGAATACGGTTTGCCCATGCATACACTTTCTGCTTCAGGAAGTCGATGCGCTCTGTGATACGGGACATGTAGTCTCGAGGACTGATATCAGTCCCCGAGAACGCCCGCCTCACAAAACGCATCACTCTAGGACGAGTATTGCCCTCCCTGAAGCAGATCAGTTTGCCGATGAGTGCTCTGGCCCCACCAATACGTCGTTCAATCCTGTACTGCCATGGCGGTACGGCTGGTTTAGGTCGTGTAGCTCTGTCATTAGAAAATTTGACATGAGCTACACGACATGCCGCTACAGCCGCACAATACAGGATTGAGTGAGCATCGGTGAGGTCTTCGCAGTTATCAAAATAGTTTGACAACTGCGAATCCAGGACAGCCACCAGCGCCCTATTTTTGTTATGCATGGGCAAACGAGGTATGCGTGGTCTAAGGTCGGGTTGCATGAACCGATATTCTCGAATCGCACCCTCCAAAGCACTCCTCATTTCCTCATTACACTGGGTACTTACATTAGTAACTATGTCATTACTCACGTCGTTATCGCGATTCGGTATTATAGTAGACTGTGGTGAAACCACAGCCTGCGGCGGCGGCGTGGCAATGACATGGCTACTCTGCATTTCAGTCCGCAAGCGATCAAGTACGGTGTCATCCAACATACGATTACGCTGGATGACTCGCACCTGATCCGACAGTCGTTGTGCCGACACGTTGACAGCTGGTTCAAGCACCTGAAACAGAGAGAGCATCCGAACACGGTACGCGGTCAGGTTGTTTCCTCCCTCTGTAGCCCCATAGTATGAGCGCATGACGTTTTCATTGATGGATTGCGTCCATCGCATGCGCTGCACACTCCCGCCGGGAGCTGGGACCCTATCAGAGGCCGGTGGGCCTCGAGGTCCTAAACCGTCCGGCGGCCGGCGTCCTCCCCGTCGACGAACAGGTGGTGGCGTCGTCGGCGGAGAGAAATACTCATCGCTCGAGCTCGACGCAACTGCCACGGCCGGTGTCACAGCACTCATGACGGGGCTGGATTCCGGCGGCGGCGAGGCGGAGCTGAGCGACGGGTCCGGAGGCGATAGGCGTGCGCGTTTTGCTGCTGCTCTGGTCAACATTTATCTTCATATTATATATTCGTCTTCTTCAAAATTTTTGTGACAGACAATGTCATTGTGTCAATTCCAAATTGTGGTTTTTTTCTTTGGTTTTCTATTGAATTTCGTTTTCATTTTGGTATTTTTATTTAAAAAGGCTATTAATAGAACGGTGGTATCGGTTAAATCTTCGGGTATAACTTTTAAATATTTATATTTTAGAAAATTTGATAAGTCTGTTATGAAGACGTTTGGTTGACGTAAGTGTTGCCAGTTATTATTATTATTATTACTTTGTTGCTTCAGCTAGCTGCTCGTCTTACTCAATTTTGTCACTCAGCGTTGCTTTAAAAGGTTCATTTAGGCTTATCATTCTTGTCCTATTCTATGCTGCTATGGAGATACGTGGTATGGGCTATGTTTTTAAATACAATCATCAATCTCATAGCATATAAACATTGTGCTTACGGCCCTTTATCACTCTTTGAAGGCAGAACTTTTCACATTTACAAAAATAAACAATAGTACAAATTATTCTATTGACTTATAAGTCTTGTATACTTTATAGTTGCCGACTTCATTAACTTTTCAGTATTTTTTCCACGTCTTCTCATTCGAAAACAGCTGCGAAACCTCTGATATTCAGAAAATAAAAATAAATCAGTTCCGATGAAAATCAACGCCACACTATCACATTACAGCTTAGCCCACACAATACGTGAATAGATAGTCCATCAAAGGAACAATTACTCAAAGCAAAATAATTAACGTAACAATAGTAATAAATAAACTGCTTGCATTACGGAGAGGCGGTTCTAGTCACCATACATCTGATCTCCAAGTCTTTATACAAACTTACTTTTACACTTCTAAACTCCCACCTTGGCCGAAAATTGCACCTTATTGTGATGGATTAAGGATAGCGTGATTAGTTTTTGTGGTTGGTGAAGTGTGTGGTTAAGTTGGTAAAGGTATAAATCGAGTGTTGGCATATGAATACGGTTGCGCACAATGCGATGTCCTCGCTAGGCGAATGGCGACGTTCGCGTAAATAAGAAAGTAACCTATCAACCTTATCTTTTTAGTGGTTTAGCTAAATAGTCGTAGTCCTGTGGGGTGGAGCAGATAAGTGGTGTTTTTTTTTATTGACGTATCATTAAAACGGTTGAAATGTCTAAAAATCATATTTGACAATACTTTCTCAGAAAGTATAGAGACAGAATTTGAATCGTGGCGAACGATACGATTTCATTTTCCAGGGATAACTGATTATATCATTTTTATCATTTTCAAAAAATACTATCTATAAAAAGCAACATGTAGAAGTAAATATTATACAAAAAATCTTAATTAAAATACCTATTCAAAGTAAGTAGGTACACCTTCTACAACGATTTTTTTGAAGACGTCTCGAAATAGTAATATTTAAAAAAAGAACAGAAATATTTACATACTTAAAAAGTATTTAGAAAATCCTATTTTCCACCACTCCACGGCTTTCCCTGTTCTGCCAAAGGACTAAAAGAGAAAACAATTAGTGGGTGTTCCGAAAACTGCTATAAATTAGCTCTATCTTCTGCTCTGTCCCATAAAACGCCATAGCCATGGTCTTTACTGCACACGAGCGCAACTTTATAAACTCCATGGTAGGAATTTAATTTTAGTTCTAAAATCATGGGGGCTGTTTCTGAATTCTGTGAGAAAATTGCATTTTTTTTTATTGTTAGTACAGCATTTGGTTCGGAAAAAGAGGTTTATACGATGATAACTGCCACTATTTGTCAACTGACCCACCTTTTGGTGTTTCGCTTAATCAGCCTAATAGTCATAATGTTCCCACTGCTGGGACACAGGCCTGCTCTCTATGAGAGGACATGGGTTAAAATCCACCACGCGGGCCCAGTGCGGGTTGGTAGATGTCACATGTCTTCGAATTTTTTCTTTGCTACAAAAACACATGTGATTATTTTCAAACAAACAATGATACCTGGATTTTATCAATCTTTTCACAATTACTGGCTTTTTGAAAAAGGCCAAGGACGGTAAAAGGCAAAACACAACATAATCTTTCAATAAAATCACTCGCTAAAATCATCATCATCATTCTCCTTCCCTTATCCCAATTTATTCGAAGTCGCAGCATGTCTTCTTCTTCCATACATCTCTATTACTCGTCATCTCATCAAACACAACCTTGCCATATCATCCTTCACACAGTCCATCCATCGATTCTTTAGTCTTACTCTACTCTTATAGTCATTCAAAATCACTCGCCAAAATATGCAAATAATATACAAACTGCTTGCAAAAACTCCACCATCAAACAGACTTCCACTATAACAGTGAAACCACCTCAGTACGGAGAAATTTCCAGATATTACTTGTTAGATATTAATTAACACATGCCGTTGGCGTCCTCTATAAATCTCCGGTGTCGATCTGTCGATATGTCGACGACGATAAAAGTTGACGCGCGGCGACCGAGAACTGCACTAGTGGACACTGTTTTACCGGCTTTATAGATTTAGACTTAGTTAATATTCTAGGACTAAATATAGAATATTGTGGACTGTGTTTTGGAGCTAGATTTAGGACTTCGGATAGCTGTGGTTCAAGTTTTGTTACAGGTAGGTAAACAAATCGACATCTTATCCAACCAAAAATTGATTATTTGGGCAATGGGACAACAAGGACACTTATACACAATGCACACTCACACATATACACACACACAAAGAAAAACCCACTCACATACATCACACAAATGCGCTCCTTTTTGTATTTTGTTTTTCAATTGCATACACTGTTTAATGTTAAGTGGAAGAGCGGAGTCACCTAACACAGTAAGCATCTCCTTGCTTAAAAGGTGATCTCCAAATCATGTGTGTTAAAGCATTATGTAATTGAAATCAACACTTGAATTTATTTTTTTAGGTAAAGCTGAGCTGATCTACAAACGACCTTGACTACTCTCTACTGCTAACTTTATTAGAAACCCTACAGCATATCCTGGTATTACAACATACGTTGTGGATTTTTTACAAGCATTTTATTAACTTGCTTCATTCTAAGTGTCTATGTGTTTCCGACACTGTTTTAAGCTTTCACGGTTTACAACTAAACTTATACTGTCACTTACGGGATATCTTCCGTGATTGTTCTCCAGTCAAGTTGCGATCATGACGCTTGCAACAACGTCGAAATATCGGGAGCTCAAAATAATTAACAATCACGGAAGATATCCCGTAAGTGACAGTATAAGTTTATGTGTTTCCGGTTCATCACCATCATCATCATCATCCACAGCCCGACTTCAGCCACTGCTGGGTATAGGCCTTTCTTTGCTTGTGCCAAGCTCCACACTCTTGTGCCAGCCTCATCCAGGATATTCACACAATGGCAACAATGTCGTCTGCCCATCTCGCCGCTTGTTTCCGGTTATAAATTGGTTGTCCCTTGTATTTTATAAGGATCCACTTAGCATCTAGTTAGGTGGTAACTTTTGGAAGAATAGTATGACACATGACATCAGGCCTGTAATACCTGAAGGGATAGGCAGCGTTGTACCTTACAGTATACCATTAGAGAACCAACAAACGTTTTTTTTTTTTTTAATTCATTTCACTCAAGAGAAACTATAACTAAAGAGCTGCTTCTAATACCCAAATAACCATCCCAAAATATCCAAATGTCCCGAAATCTCATGAATTATAATCGGAATAATAGTTCGTATATTTGAAAGCCACAGAATCCGATGTGGCCTTAATAATTCAGTGTAGTGTCGGGATAGCGTCGATAATACTTGTCACCGGTAGCGGACGGCATGCGGCAGCGCCGGGCTAGCATTGCGCACACGCATTCTAAGATACACGTATGGGGAGCCAGTTTAATGTGAGGAAGCGGTTTTTATGCGGGTATTGATATGAAATAAATGACATAGATCTTCTTCAAGAACTAGAAAACAGAGATAAGACTTTTTTTTTTCGTAAAATGATGATGACAAGACATCACACCAGTAATCCCCGAAGGGTTAGGCAGTGGTATACCTATAGTTTACTCTCATTTCGTCAGTTATGTTTAAGCGCCATGTAATAGGGGTCGAGCCTCTTGCCATCAACCGAGCACAAATCCAGCTGCTACTGAGAAATTCTTGATGAAAAAAAAATCAATAACAATTTCCCCGACGGGAATCAAACCAAGGACCTCTCAGCAGTTGCGCTTGCGACTACTAAAACAACGAGGCAGTCGCCAAAAAATAAAAATAAAACTGTCTGTTTTATCATTAGGGTCACTCACATAATAACTATATAATCTTCATATTAGTATTTATGACAATTTATTTGTTTAATGTTCAGACACTCAGTGTAAAACTACATACATAAACTCACGCCTTTATCCCATGAGGTAGGCAGAAACCACAGAACGCCAGCTGCTACAATCCTTACATACTCATTTTGCCTCGTCCACGTTCATACATCTGGTCATAAACGCACCTTTTTGTTTTATTAGCACAATAATGGCCGTGGTGAGCAGAAAAGTAGTACAGTCAAGTTCTCATCCGTTAACACACATTCAGGATAAAATAATAAAATGGCGAAGTGCTTTTCAACGTATTTGTAAATTAGTGTTTATAACCGGATATTGTGAACTAGATTCGTGCAT
Source organism: Noctua fimbriata (assembly GCA_905163415.1). Lineage (NCBI taxonomy): Eukaryota > Metazoa > Arthropoda > Insecta > Lepidoptera > Noctuidae > Noctua > Noctua fimbriata. Next base: position 4,488,400 of record LR990940.1, read on the forward strand.
TAAACATAACGATTTGTTTTATTGTCATCCTTCCTTTCGCACGATCCATTATGGTCTTATTGATGAACTACTTATTTTTATTTATTTATTTGCTCTCATGCACTTCACACATTTTACAATATTACGTTCCTTCCTTCTTTTCTGTAGGAAATGTGTACATAAATTGTGATTCTATACAAATCAATAAAATTGTCTGTTTCTAATTTCAAAATAAAAGCTTTTTACTGAATGCATACATAAAAAATACAAGCGCCGGGCGTTTACATTTTTTTTTGTCTCTCTGTTTGTTCCGGCTGATCTCCGCTACGGCTGCATCGAATTTGAAGGGAGTTTTGCTGACAGATAGCTGATGTTATAAGGAGTAACTACGACTACGGTTATTTTATTAAAAGGATTAGTGTTCCGTGCAAACAAAATTAAGCCCTTGCAATCGTTTATAATTTCACGCAGACGACGTTCCCGAGGCACAGCTAGTTAAACAAAATCGAAACTACAGTTAGCACAGCAAGATCTATTATTAAAATGATCCACTACTTTCTTAGTAACTACCGCTACACATCAATAATACATGTATCTCGTTCGCAAACATCAGATATACATAATGAATGTACACATGAATATACATGCTGATATAAAGGGTTTTCTAATCAAAACTTTGTTATTTATAGCGAACTGGTCGCATTGATTTGCATATGCTAGTCTTGCGATAAGTTATGGTGGTTTAAGATGTGCGCTTTTATCTTGTAGGATACATAAGGGATGCGTCTTGTGATTAAATCGATTGGGAATCATTGTACTTGGGTCTTCTTAGCCTATCCTGGTGTCAGAGTTTTTATGCTGCCGATGGGCCTCTGATTTGGCTTTACATGCCGTCGAGAAATATCTCTAAGGCATGTTTTGTTATACTTGGGAATACTTTGGGTATTTGACGTAAAATCCCACGAAATAAAGTAGTTATTTGTTTATTTACCAAAAAAAAAAGCTTGCGATTGGCCGCGAATCGGCTGGTGTGAAGCGATGATGCGGCCTAGGGCCTATTCATTTCTACCGTTAAGGAACCCTTCTATATTTAGCGTACACGAGCATAAGTTTCCGTGACATGGCAGCGCAAGGGACTAAACGTTGGTGACAGGATATCTCCGAACAAACTCAGTTGAAGCATTCCCCGGTCTCCATTTAAAATGCAGCTGTCCACATTCTTCACATCTTTCTTGAGTCCTACGATTCTACATGTGAAAAAAAACCGGCTTCCAAAAAAAAACGAGTCTAATATAACTTTACTTTCGGAAGTCGGCTACTTTGTTTGTTTCATTGACTTTTTGCCACATACTACTCAAGCCAACCCGCACTGGGCCCGCGTGGTGGATTATAGCTTATTTCCTCTCTAGAGAGGAGGACGTGTGTCCCAGCAGTGGGAACATTATAGGCTGATTATACTACTCAAGCCAAGTTAATAAATATATGGAACCATAGCGCGGGTTTCCTCTATTTTTTTTTCTTTAGTTTATATTGTCCCACTGCTGAGCAAAGGCCTGCCCCATAGGCTTCCTTCCACTCTAAAGACTTCCTCTACCAAATGAAAACAAAATCTCATAAACCGGCCCAATAATCACGGAGTAATCAGCACATACATGAAAAAAAAAGATGCCGGTGAATACCACCTTCTCCTTTTTTAGAAGTCGGTTAAAAATCCAATCTTTCTAGAGGCTTATGATTCTACATATCATGTCATATCATACTAAGAAAACAGCAACACGTTTCGTCACAACTATCCCAGCACTACAGTAGCTGAACTAACAGAGAGCGACACAATGCGATGCAGTGCGCGAGCTAAGTAAACACTCCGCGAGTGTTCGCTCGGCGACCGACGTGTTATCACGGCGCGGCGTGCTTGCAGCGGCAATTGACGTTATTAACTGTCATTGTTTGTTTTGTAATTGATGAGGTGCGTATGTACGTGTTTTTAGTGCTATAAGATAGTGATAGTGTTCTTTTTAAATGGCTTGGTTGGTCCGGCTTTAAGGTTACTGAACAAAGCGTCTTGAGATTTCTAAAAATTAAAGATGCGCATTTTTTTACTGTTAACTGCAAATCTGATACTTGATTGATCGATGTTGATGGATGGAGAGGGAGAGGAAGGTCAAAGAAAAGATGGAAGAATTGTGTGAGGAATGATATGAAAAAAAAGTATGAAATGAAAAAAGAAAGAAAAAGGAAATGAAAGAGAAAAGAGTAAATGATGCCGTGACGTCTGACAGGGGAGAATGGAAGAAGAAAACATGATGTGCCGACCGCAAGTAGAATGGGACAAGGGGAGAAATATGATTACTGCAAATCAGATACTTACTAGGGTATTAAATGATGATAGCAAGAATAATTGATCATAATAGTAAAAGATTTTAAACTATCATGGTCACTAACATTATTACTTAAACAGGAAACGGGATATTTACCATGTTTGTTTGTTTGTTTGTTTGTTTGTTTTTTTGCTTGTTTGTTTGTTTTTGTGTGTTTTGGGAGTGACAGTGGTAGCGGTACTGAGTGCAAAAAACGAACAAGAAAGAGGGTAGACCGATTTGTCTGCTCATAAACACCCACCCGCAATAACTTCAGTTTATCCGTGATCATGGTGCTTGCAACAGCGCCGAAATATCGGGAACTCGTCAAAAATAGTAAACATGGTAAATATCCCGTTTCCTGTTTAAGTCATAATAGTAAAATTATCAAAATTCCCACGTGTGTATGACATAGATCACGAAAGACCATCACAAAGATTTTCTTGGCTCAAAAAACCAAGCGTCTCTAGAATATATTATTCAAAACTATCAGAAACTCACACCACCACAATTCAATTCCACATAGACCACAGCCTAACTAATCGCGAACAGCCCACCATAACATAAAAACGTCATGCATACAAATACCGCAACAGAACTGCATACATTAAGTACCAAACATCAATCAATTGTGGCTTTCAGTTAACGAGTTCGTTTTCTCCAAGACACACATATGCATAGAGAAAACATAATTTAGACATTGGCCCACTCACTAACTCATACCAGACTGGCGACAGGTTGATTTGGCATGTACACAAATAATACTAACCTACATGCATATATGCGGGTAAGGGTGTGTCTGCAATAGTGTCTCGCTTCTTGGTTACGTATTTATTTAGAGTTATGCCCGACTCGTCACTGGTCCTTCTCGTCATCGAAGACCTTAACGAAGACCTAGTGGTGTTACCGTCAGACTGCCAAGTCATTGGTCTCGAGCTCAACCCAAGACGCACCTCTGATTTTTCGGATTCATGTGCGTATTGTATAATTATCACCTGCTTCGGTGAATTAAAACATCGTGCATGCCTGGGAGATATTTCTTGACGGCCGGCATGTAAAGCCAAGTCAGAGGCCCATAGGCGGCATACAAACTCTGACATCAGAATCTAAAAACAAATGATCACGATTCGCAACTGTTTCAAATATTTTTGTATTCATAGTACCGATTCGTCATCGGTACTAAGGTGCCGTCGAAAGAAGGTAAGTATGTTTTTTTGGTTAACGAAGTCACCAATGGAGGTTCATCAAACATGGCAATGTAACCGAAGATACAGATGGGAATCAAAGAGTATTTGACAACGCTATTCAAATAGAGCATGATCTGAGTGAGTGATTAGACTTTGAGGCTCTGAAAGGAGCTCACACGTTCTTTTTTTGAGTGACTTTGGCAGCCCAAAGTTTATGTAAGTAAAACAAAGTCAACGAAGTATTAATCAGGACGTAGGTTCATAATGTTCCTTGGATCGCAACAGTGGTTCACAAAAGCATAAAAAAATTACAGCATCACTTTCCACACTCAATGACAGTTTGGTGAGTGACACACAAACAAACAGCCACAAATCCTACTACTCACATATTTGTATTGGTGCTATATCACATTTCTAAGTCCACAACAATTCTGACAGCGACAATATCGCCATTATTTAGGCTTATGCCACGTCAGGGCAACTCCTTAAGAAGGAATCAAGGTCGGACCACTATCACCAGCTACGCGCTTAATACGGAGCAGACGCCATACAATTCTGTTAAATACATACTGATTGTATTTGCGTAATGGAAACTTAAGTACACACATACCTAGTAATGTAAAGACAGTGTTAGTTTAGTAGAAGATCTTGTAGCAAGAAATATTTAATGTTACGTGGGTTGGGTCTACGGGAAAGAGGAATCATCTGAGAATTATCATCATTCTTCTACCCTTATACCGATTTATTTGGGGTCGGCGCAGCATGTCTTCTTCTTCCATACTTCTCTATTACTCGTCATCTCATCAGACACCGCCTTTCTTGCCATATCATCACTCATACAGAAATCATCTGAGATTATCAGCTTATCAGATTAGCAGCTTCATTTTTTAAAGCATTTGTCTGTTCTTATAGGTCTAAAACTACAAACCGTGAGATGTTTTTTTTTTTCATTCATTCTTATATTTTCAGACTATTATAAGGTTGCAACGATAAATATTACAACTTTCCAGTTGGATAGATGCTGTTAGTAGCATCCATCTTAGTACAGTCGCCACCGCATCAAGTTACCACGAACTGTCAAATTTTCTTATTCGATTTTGAACTTAACTATCAACTTTTATAGTTTACCATCGTTTGGAGAAATTTGACAGTTATAGCAATTTGATGTGCTGGCGACTTTACAAGAGAATAATATGATTCTTTACTTCTAGCTTTCAAAATTAAATACTGAATAGATCTAAGAACTACCAAAACTAATGAGTAAGCCTCAAAATATGCACATCAGGATAACAGCTAAAGACAATCATGAACATTTGATGATTGATCACCAAATCTATTAAGGATTACAAAGAAAAATGGTATGCCAAATATCGCGTAGCGTGCATTCGTGAAAGATATTCAAAAACACGGTTCACCACAGGTGGTCTAAATAGCGTCTTCAAAAGAAAGGGGGCGGGTTAAGTACAAAGGACTCCCTTGTAATATGCACCCTGCGTTTTTCTCAAGAGATCGATTTTTTAATCAGCAAGATTTGTCAAGTGTGTGGGTAATATCGTGGTAGGAAAATTGGTAGCATCATCGTAATATGTTTCTTATGTAATATAGGGCGCCTATTTTATTTATTACATGTTTAATAATACCATTTTTTTTTTTTGTCGCGACCGCGTACCGGAAAACGCTGCGTTGGAAGGCCTCCCACTAGGTGGACCGATGACCTGGTGAAGGTTGCAGGGATCCGCTGGATGGACCGGTCAATGTGGCGACACTTGGGGGAGGCCTATGTCCAGCAGTGGACGTCTTTCGGCTGAGATGATGATGATGATGTTTTATAAATAAGGTTTTGTAACTACAATTCAAATGGGAATCGAAGGGCAAGTCTAAATTTTCAAATGGATAATTTTCTTTTAGTCTCTTTCAAATTATAATAGATTTTCAGCTGTCTTCTTAAGTTAAGATTTCTGTTTTACATTCCTCATAAGTAAGATTTATGTCAAATCCAACAACCCACGCTAGGCCTCCTTGGTGGAAAATGGTTCACTCCCTTCACAGAGAGAAGTCCTATCTCCCTGTAGTGGGAACTGGGAACATAATAGGCTGATTACGATAGCCAAGCTTATTTTTAACCTATTTTTGTCTTACTGCCTCGTTGGTCTAGTGATTTCAAGCGCGACTGCTGAGTATGAGGTCCTGGGACTCGATTCCCGGGTCGGGTAAAGTGTTATTGGGCTTTTCCATCAAGAAATTGCAGTAGCAGCCACGCAGTCTGGATTTCTGCCCGGTTGACGGCAATAGGCTCGCCTCATATTACATGGGATTTAAACATTACAGGCGAAATGTGTGTGCACTATTAGGTACAGCTCTACCCAATCCTTCGGGGTTTACAGCCGTGATGTTATATTATGTTTTGTCTTATTGCTAGGATAAGGCGAAATAACTGACAACACAAAACATCGCCAAAGTCTCTAGATCAGATCTTCAGACTCTAGCACTATTTGAAGTGCTTAATAAAGTAGCCTTCGATCTCAAAAGTCCTCCAAGAACACAAGTGAAGTGCAATCTAATAAATACACTAACTAAAACAGCAATTTTGAATTACGTGCACATTCCTTCATTAATACCGCGCGAGTGTGAACAGCACCTAACTGCGCGGTAAATAACAATCTGTGCAAACGAGCCGTGTTGATGTTGATACAGCGCTGTGCACAAATCATGGCGGACAGTGTGGACACACGATGTGTGCTCGATTGTGTCCGACACTTTGGTTATTACGGTTGGTGTTATTTTTGTTGATATTTATGCTAGTGTGTCTAGGACGTGACCAATTTTTGATATATCTGATGATCATTTTTTAGGAAGGTTTTCAATCTATTGTGGGCCATCGGTGTAAACGAGCTGTGTTGATGTTGATACAGCGCTGTGCACAAATCATGGCGGACAGTGTGGTCATACGATGTGTGCTCGATTGTGTCCGACACTTTGGTTGTATTTTGTTGTTTTGAAAAAAGCTGTTTCATTGTGTAAAATTTTCGCAAACATTGCTCTACTGATTCTTTGAGTCGGAAACATAAGCCACCTATTCAGAATATTATGTTGTGTGACCAGCTTTGGTTTGGACTAATTGCTGTGGTTGTGACAGATTACTAAAATTTTGTTCTATTTTATAACAGACTTTGAAAAAGGAGGTTCTTTATTAGATCCGATTTATGTACCTACGTAAGTGTGGTATATTCAGTTTTGGGAATGCAAAAAATTAGCGAAAAATTTCTTGTCGTACCTATATTTTCCCCAATATATTCTTGAGCACAGTTGATACCACCCAGTATGTTGCCATTGCCCATGTGTATTTTGAAATTATTTAAGGTTCGAACCAGAGAATTTCGTACAGAAAATTAATTCCTCTACTATTTTCGTTTGACTTATGCCCCGTTCGATTGTGTCAAGTGTCGAATGTTGCCAGTACTCGACACTATCGTGACAAAAGGTTAGATCTCTACAGTCTACATGCCATTGTCTCAATGTGATATGATTATTTGCTAATCCTGCATACCGCAGGTGGATTTATTGGCGACAGGCGTATGTGGCCCGTTTGAACGAAGCAATTAATTTCATTTTTTTTTTTTTGTTTTTACTGGATCTTTTTTAAGTAGTACTCTTGTGTATAAAGGTCCCTACTAGCTATGGTATGGTATCACATATAAGAATTTTGAGTATATGCTTGATCATTATCATCAACATCATCCACAGCTTGAATTTACCCACTGGCTGATAGACGCCTTTCTTTCTTTGTGCCAATCTCCACGCTCCTGGTCCTATTCCTATGTTTTTACTGTTTAAAATGGGCAAGTATTTCTTGTTAAAACATTGTAGCCATTGTAACATTGTTTCATTATAGTATTCATTGTTAACAATCATAATTTTCGCAATGTTAGCAATGTCCTAAGCAATGGAATATCAAGATTAGTTAGGTTAATAACGATTTAGCATAGTACAACACTTATCTACGGTACACATCTCTCGCCTACCTTATTTTCTTTCCAAAACCAAGTTTGTTTACCACTACTAATGTCCAAGCAAGTTCTTTATCTCGAGAAATTTATTCGCATTCGCCAATCAGTTTTGCATACGACACGTTAGCTGTCCGCATCGTAAACCAGTGGTAGGGCCGTTACTCATAATGTTATGATAATCCATCGAGTGGTCCGTGTACGAGTGACTTGCGCCACTCACTTGCCTTGTGTAAACGAGGCTTAAGTAAACTTTAGACAGAGCTATTGTTAAGCAAAGTGTAAATGAAGTGGTATGGTTTGACTTGAAATGATTTATGTTCAAAAAGTTTGCATTCGTTACAGATTGACCAGGTGTGCAGTGTTTGGGATATTTTGCATCAATTAACAATATGCACTGCATTTGTTTCAATATTGTATGACAGTGAATGTTTTTGTTACTTGTATTTCAACTTGAAAAGGCAGCAAATAACATAACAATACACCTGTAATCCCCGAAGGGTTAGGCAGAGGTGTACCTAGTACACCCACATTTCACTAGTTATGATTTTTAAGTCCCATGTAATAGAGGGCGAGCCTCTTACCATCAATCGGGCACAAATTAAGACTCCTTGGCTCAAAGGCAGCAAATATTTCGTCCATTTCATCATCATCATTTCAGCCGAAAGACGTCCACTGCTGGACATAGGCCTCCCCAAGGGGGGTTTTGCCATAATCGCCACGCTTGGCAGGCGGGTTGGCGATCGCAGTATGTTTGTTATAAAAAATCACAGAGAACGCTGCTGCCCATTCACTGGTAAGTCCCTTAGTCGCCTCTTACGACACCCACGGGAAGATATGGGATGGTGCTATTCTTTACGTCCGGACACCATACAGAACAGTTTCGTCCATTTGATTCAATTCAACTTCCAACAGCATTTGAGTCAACTCTCAGTATTAAAATAAAACCAATACTAGTGATGTACTCAATCCCATCAAATTTATTCTATTCTTATCGATACTCCACCGTTATTCTATGAATGATCGATAGTACACTTCTTCCCTACATAGTAACATCACTTAACATAACCTAACAGTGAACTGCTCTCCAATATTTCATATGCCATATGCTTAACAGCCCCATATTTCAAGTTGGAGTCGTAATCAGCATTTCAAAGGAGCTAGCTGCTCATAAATACGATGAATTCGTATCAAGCACACACGGCTTTGCATGGTAAGATGACGGTAAGTTATACTTAGGTGGTGCAAATCTGGTAGGATTTAGTATTAAGTTAGAATTTACTATATTTTGCTAAGTTTACTTAGTTAGTGGGATTTGGCTGAAAGTCCTTTGTACACTTACTTTGTAAGTTATATATAGGTATTAGTCACTGAATCCATTATCAGTAATTACCTCTAAAGATAGATCCAGCAACTCGTTCCATGAAAAATGAATGAAATGAAATCTATACATCTATACAAAAAAATTAAATTGAAGTGTTTGTAATTTCAAAATAACAGCTTTTTACTGAATGCGAAAGTATACACGGTACTAATAACAATTTTTTTTTTTTTTTAATTTGCTCTTTCTGTCGGTCCGTCTGTTTGTTCCGCTTAATCTCCGAAATGGCTAGACTGATTTTGACGGGACTTTTACTAGCAGATTGCTGATGTTATAAGGAGTAACGTAGGTTACTTTTATTTTAGAAAGAGGATTACGGTTCCGTGGAAAAAAAAGCTCTTGAAATTGTTAACAAAATCTGATTCAAATAGTGAAGTAATATTTTTATAAAAAATTCAAATAAAGGTCGCGGGGGTCACTAGTAAATACATAAAACCGTACCGTATAGTTTTATTTTGGGCCCAACTGCCCCATTGCTTTTCATTGCCCTGCTAACGACAATTGTTATTTTAATTTCTATCTGATATGGACTGAATGAAACCTTGCTGATAACACAGCTATAATTTCAATAGGTCTAGGCAATTAAAAGGTGTTTTTAAGGTGGGAAAGTTTTAATCCCACCCAACATGGTGGCAAATGTGATAAAGTAAATGAAAACAATCAGGAATATCCTGGATGAGGCTGGCACAAGAACGTGGAGCTTGAAACAAGCAATGAGAGGTTTATACCCAGCAGTGGATGATGATGATGATGAAATTAAAACAAAAGAAAAGATCATCATGAAATGTAGCAAAAGATATAGGAAGAGGCAGTTAGTCAAAGAAGGTCTGTTTAACACGAAACTGGGGAGAAAGTGAAGCCCTAATTTTATCCGTGAACACGGATTTAGAGATAATTTCTAGAGCATTCAGAGTACTAAATCTTAAAACAGTAGAGAAGAAGTAAGTATTGCAATAATCTATACATATAATAAAGTCACAGACTTTTCGTATCTGTAAATTACAGATTTTTGCAAAAAATGTACTGGAAGGTGCGAAAAATAAGTAAAAAAAATTGTCTGTTTGTCGGTTTGCAGGTTTGTCGGTTTGTCGTTCGTTTGTGTGCGCATCACATAAAATTCATTTTCCCATTATTGTAGTCAAAATCGAAATATTGAAAGCTATGAAGTAGACGTCTTGCATGGCTTCCTCGCGAATTGGCGAGAAGAAGCACACCGTCGTGGGAAGTGGAAGGAATGGAGGGAGGCCTTTGCTTAGGAGTGGAACAATAAGGGCTAACTAAAAAAAAAAAGAAGCAATGTCGTGAGTAACATTTTGCAAAATAAGGTCCAATTGCAGAAAGGTAGCATAAGTTGCCACTAGCTTAAAAATCAAAAAGGTAAGAGCTCATAACTAAAATTGAATAATAATCCAATGCACAAAACCGTTATGGCGCATAAAGTTTGTTTAATATCATTATAATATTAAAATGATAAAGCTCAGGCACCTTCTAACTGTAACACGGTAGGGTTACTACTTGTCTTAATGATATTTGCGAAAATATTGCTATTCTCCTTTAATACTACTTTTTGGTATAGTTGCATCGGTATTTGGAGGTAGGTAAAAAAGAAAGAAAGATAGAAAAGATATTTATTTGTCGCAGGGACATGACGTGCATACAAACACAACGCATAACGAATAAAAAAAGGTAAGGTAGTAGGCAGGTAAAATTTCATCAACTTTACTAAGTAGTGTGGGTTTAACTTGCTTAAAAGTTCCTGAACATAGCAACGGTTCCGGTTTCAATTCATTCTAATAGTGCTTTTCAAATCCAAATAAAACAAAACTTACAATTATTTTTTTTAATAGACATTATATCTTTTTCTTTTTTTACAAAACGTTGCCCCACACTAGGAATTTCTCCTGTATCGTGGGTGCGTTTACAAACGTTTAAACTCACATACACAAACAGCCAAACAGGGAACAACTGCCTGTAGATCCCACAAATATTTGTTCCGTACGGGGATCGAACCCGCGACACGCAGCGCAGCAGCCGATCACTCAGCCACTGCGCCAACCGTGCCGTCAATACCCTTTACCCTTATAGTGTCCATGGAGTTTCTTTGCCATCCTTCTCCATGAGACCTACGATTTTGGAATGGGCAAATACAGTCCATCCGCATTTATTGTGCCTGTAGTTTATTTTTGACTATGCAATAGTGCCTGTCACGGATCTTCTTGAAATGAATGATTTAAGGTTGCTGATTTCAGCACTAACTTAATCTTGTCCATTATTGTCCGTTTATACTGGCGAAACTTTCACATAAAACATGTTTTCTTTCCAACCAAAACAGAGGCAAAAATTTAAAACAAGAGAAGAGTGAGATTCCAACATTATTTTTGTGTGAAAGTTTCGAAAGTGACCACACATTTAAGTATAGCACCCTAACCCCCATTATCAAGTGTGCCAGCCCTGAGCTATGTATGTGTGGTGCGCCTGCGCCGCGTCCGCGCCCGTGGGCGAGCGGTAGCACCCACGATATCGAAGGACAATGTACCGTAAGAGAAACATATTATACAGCGAGATCGTTTTAACTGCTATTCATTTTGCAAGAGATTTTGTGGTTAGGCCAATTACTGTGAACTTTGCGGATCGTAAATATTATGTACGTGGACGAAATGTGTGCCTAGCTCACTTGCCACTGGCTGGTACCTTGAAATGTACCGGTAGATAATTAGCACAAACATATTAGGTCCAACATATTCTCAGCAGTCCAGGCCTGCTACCAATATGATGATATAAGCATAACCATAAGCATAATCAGCCTATAATGTTCCCACTGCTGGGACACAGGCCTCCTCTCTATGAGAGGGGGCATATAGGCTATAATCCACCACGCGGGCCCAGTACGGTTTGGTAGATGTCACATGTCTTCGAATTTTTGGTTCTAGGACATGCCGGTTTCCTCATGATGTTTTCTTTCACCGTTTTGAGAGCAGTGGTGATGAAATAAATTACACAAAGTAATGCGCCTGCCTGGGTTCGAACCCACGACTTACTTCTCGTAAGTCGGGACCGCCACCACTGGGCCACCGCTGCTCTCACATGATATGGCATGAGTTATTTTCATATCATCATAATCACCTGCTCCACCTATTGCGGAGGTTTACCTTTGTACCATGCCTTCTAGGTGCCTTTTGTTACCTCTGTGCCATTCTTTTTTGCGCGTACCTCATCCAAGTATTCCCCGCAATCTTCTGTAGATCGTCCACTCACCTGGCTATTGGTAGTTTCATTTTGCTATCACCAAAATGCGGAACTTGTATATAACTAGAGCTTGTAAGAAACTTGAAGCTTTGTATTTTTTTTTTAAACATTTCATAACACTAGGAATTTTTTTGGTGTCGTGGGTGCGATTACAAACAGTCAGACGCGGAACAACTACCTGTAGGCCATACAAATATTTGTTCCGGGCGGGGGTCGAACTTGCGACACGCAGTGCAACAGCCAGTCGCTCAGCCACTGCGCCAATCGTGCCGTGACTTGATTGTCATAGAAATGAAAATTTTAAATGTTTGTAAACGCACCCACGATACAGGAGGAAACGCTAGTATGCAGCTACAATTAAAAAAAAAAAATGACTATAGTTTGAACTCTAAATCTTTTTCCCTGTCTACATTTACACCATTCTTCTTCTAATCGTACAAAATATATCATTTGACCTCTTCCAAATTTACTATGTAGTTAAAGGAATACATTTCCAATCGAATATAATTAGCATTTAGTCGCACCCTGTATCAGTATAGTCCCGTGGTATTTCCATTCCGCGCTTTATAGGGGACCAGGTAACACCTGATTATCTGTCCGCATTGTACGGCCCTGCACAATGTGGACCAGCATGAGCTTCATTTGTGTTCCTATTGCAATTAAATGGTTAAAGTTGAATCAAAATATTGTGAGTGTTTTAAACTGATTTATTAGTTATCATTAACACTGAAAGCAGGATATTTACCATGTTTACTACTTATCCGTCGTGTTTTTTTGTTTATCCGTGATCATGGAGCTTGCAACAGCGCCGAAATATCGAGAACTGACAGTGTTAGTGACCTTGTCAGTTTATAAATAACCTATATTAACTAACTTAAAAATAAACTTAAAAAATGGCGTCAAAAAACTCCTCCTCAACGTAGTCAACTGGTAATGTACCCAAAAGACTGGCGGCGTAGTATATGTGCTATTCCAGACTATAATCTATCTCTGTGCCAAATTTAATCCAGACCCGTTCAGCCGTTCTGGCGTGATTGAGTAATAAACATCCATCCATACAAATTTTCGCATTTATAACGGTAGTAAGATTCTGAAAGTGGCGCCGGTAACTGAAAAGTTGTGTGGTTATCGGTTGTCGTGGTATGGGCATGTGATGTGGAGGAATGAGGAAAATATCGTGAGGAAAGTTTTGAGTATGAATGTATATGAGTAGAGTAAAACCAAAGAAACGATGGATGGACTGTGTGAATAATGATATGGCAAGAAAGGAGGTGACTGCTGACAGGACGAGTTATAGAGTACCTACAAGTGAACCTTTGTCCACCATCTTGGAACCTTAAAAATATTTCTTATTTTTCATACTACTTAACACAGTACGCATACTATGCGTCTGCCTTTAGTGTAAGACTGTACCTATTTCTGCATACATTCTACCAATTACATCAAACTGGCCTTCGCAACAATACCTCTATTTATACGCTATATAAATCTAACGAGACAATGCAATAAAATCTTACTGGCCAGTACCCAAGCTATGGTCATGTAATTGTTTAATAATCTGCTAATGACTGTAAAAAGTTTTTATGCTCGGCCAAGTATGAAATTACTGAAGTGCTCTCTCATTACAATGGAAGCCGTGAATGTACTGTATAATTATGAGCATTTTCTTTAATTAAATCTGTACCGAGAATTTACAATGTTCGTGATACATTGATGTAGTATTTTGTTTGGACTAACCCAAATGATGGAAAGTGTGGTTATCACAAGCAATAGGCGTCTCCAAAATCAAAATATATTGTTGGTGTTCGACACTTTTTGAAATATTAATAACTGTTGTTTTAATACCGTTATGTTTTCTCTCACATTCAACTTCTTTAATCTTACTCCCTTCATGCATCTTGATTATTCTTCTTTTACGTGTGTGCGGTTTCCATCATGCATGTCGTATTACATTAAACATGTCTTTTTTTTCTTTAATAGATTTGTATGTCCCACTGCTGGGCAAAGACCTCCCCATATCCTTCCAGGTACTCTTCGCCTTCGTGATGCGCGTCTATATCATCTCGCCACCTCTTTTGCTTTTAATTAAGCTCTTTACTTCATCAACAGCAACACTCCCATTTATTACACCGTAGACCAAGTCCTAATCTATACAGGCATTTAGATTCAAAGGCACACCAGCTTTACTTCCTTACTGGCGAACAATTACAACCATCTAACGACCAGCAAACAAAACGACCACATTGGCCCATATCGATACAAGCAATTACAATAAACTCGGTATTGCGTACGACTACGACCATCCGTGGGATTTGTTGGAAACTTGGAAAAGGTATGGTTGGTCGTAAGTCCAATGGCGCTGGCATAAACGTGTAGTGGCGTGTCACTGTAATGATGTGAGGGAGTTAGGAGATGTTCACACATGTGATAGTACTATCATCTAATTTTAAATTACATATAGGCGTGTTACCTTTCTGCCGTCTCACTCTCACTCGATTTGGTGCCTTATCTACCTGCTCAAACAAAGAAAGGGGTATCTGCCACATTGTGGAGTCTATGTGGCTATGTTCAAATGGCTATAACTCTTCAAATAATTGGTGTAGAGTCAATATTTCTACTTCAGTTTGTAGGTTACTGCTGCTGCTTACAAACGCCTTCTTTTGAGTACGTAGTTTTTGATTAATTTAAACCAAAATTCGTGAATAATCAATTTACTAGCGAACTGTTATCATGGCCTAGCCTAGTCCATAGATAGATATTTGAGTCAGTTCTTGTGCAAGTTGATTTTCTTCCGAAGTCTTTTCAGTCTTCTTCTTCGTCGTGTCGATGATTCCCTTCAATACCTTCAAATAAGCTTCGACTAGAACTCTGCCACCTAGACGGCGTTGGTGGTGGCTTCGGACAAGTCAGACACAGTTCGGACAGGAGGTTTTCATAATTACATATTTGGCTTTGCAGTAACTTTTCAAAAAGACATTGATGTTTAGTTAAAATTCCTGAAAAATAGCATTTGCTTAGAGAACTAGTCAAACCTTCAATGTAGTTCTATAAATTCAAAAAAAGTTTAGTTGCTCAACTAAGTTTTTTTTCTAATTTGACAAGCCTGAAGCCGCAATTACTCAAATCAGAAACCGGCAATATTATAGAAAAAGTTTTTCATCGCCAATTAAAAAAAATGTGCTGTTTCAATAAGTGCATTACCTACACGGTCAAAATGTATAGAACAGCTGTTCTTATTTTAAATTTTCGAAAAATATCTTTGTAGAAGGCAGTTCGGAATGATGTTATGCATACGTAGTATTCATTTGTGCGTCGATGTGCCTTCCATCCTGTATGTTACACTAGATGCTGTTGAACATCATCATTCATTCATATAATTCGTATTATTTAGATGAGATGACTTCCATCAGCTTTTCCAAACAATTACTTGTGGTACCGTTTCTTTGCGGGTCTTAAGACCTGTACCTTCTTTATGGGTTTTACGACCATGTACCTTGTAAGATAACTGCACCTCCTTTCAGAACAAAACACCCATTTTACCGTTCCAATGTGACAATAGCCGTATATCCTTATGCAAGGTCCACATGTCCACTTATCTGTAACGGTCACGACGCGAGATCGGTCGATTGTTACTTTCGCGTTAAACTTTTATTATACAACATTTAACCAGTGTTATGCAACCCTAACTCACGACCGACGTACGTGTTGTGTGGACCCGCCCTTATCTTGATTTTCATTCATGTTAAAGTTAAGTTTAATTATGATAATATGGTAAACGGTTGTGTGTTTATGGCTGTTTTTTGAAATGTTTGGGAATAGGGAGGCTGTGAGATGTTGGATGGATCATTTGGCTAGCTAATTATCTTGGTTTTTATTTTAAGTCTCTTGTTATTCAAAAACTTAAAAGTGTGTTATGATTCAGTAACTTATTTTTGTAAAGTTTCACTGCTCTCAAAGTTTCTGCAAAGTATTATTTTTAATTATTCGCTTGATCTGACTATGTTTGAGACAGTATTTTTTTCTCATAGTTCTCACTGCTTGTGTCCACAGTGCCCACCTCCAGCGAACAGAATCAATCAAGTACCTGGGACTGGGAGACATTTTAGATAGAACTCTCAGCTTTCAACAGCACATAGATGCTCCTTCCTCTAGAACTACTCTCACTAAGGAACATAATTATATGAGTATTATGCATTTTGTTAAAACGTTATTCTAAAATTTATCTTATTATACCTATGTGAGCCTTTGCCAAGAGACAAAATAAAGATAATGTATTGTATTGTATAGTCATGTTCTCACACAAATACACAACACAATATTCACGACTGTTTTTCGGGAAGGGTCAAGCAGAGGTGAACCTATAAGTACACCCTCATTTCAACAGTTATTTTTAAGTTCCATATAAGAGGGGACGGCTTACTGCCATCAACCGGGTACAAATTCAAACTGCAGACTGCTATTGAAAAACATGCCCGAACTGTGAATCAAACCCAGGACCTCATGCTTAACAATAGCACTTTGCCGCCACTAGACCAACGAGTCCAAAAAAACTCAAATAGAAGACTTTTATGTGTAAGATCCTATATGTGTAAAAACGTTACATAACATAAAGGTCGATGTCGTGTTTTCGAACGGAAATTATTATGTCTTATTTCAAACGGTAGTTTAATAAGTTTCGATTTCATTTACGACATCCCATTTAGCACCATTTACGATATAGCCATTAATATTTTCATACAGGTCTTTTAATTACTTTTAGCCTTGGGTATGAGGTGAATTACGCCTCGTATTCTTCCTACGCAAAATAACTGTTCTAAATGGTTCAGTTACTGCACTATAATGATGAAAACTAACTGGTCGTTAAACCTTTTGTAATCGTCTCGCTTTGTCATTATTTGTATGGTGTGACTGGAACTAGATTTATTATAACAGCCTATTATCATTGTCTGTGTTTTCGAAAAGCACAAAAGGAGATGTTTATTTATTGAAAAAGAGGAAAAAATACCACGAACTTAGGAAAAATATTCTTTCGTTTATCTATGCCTGATTTGCTGTGCGCAAAAAGTAATAGTTTTTCTATTATTGCCATATCCTATTTAACATGGCGTCTTACAGTTTGCAAAGTCTGCTTTCGTTCTGAAATCATGTCACATAAAAACATAATATCACGTCGACGTTAAATATGAAAAGTATGTGTTCTTGTAATTCATTATTTTTATTATTCTCTTATACATAATTTTCAACTAATTATATGCAAGTTAGAAAATTTAATAGGTACTACTTTTCCGGAGTGTACTTCTGAACGAAAAATTCAAAATGACATTTTGTTCTATATACTATGTAAAGATAACAATTTCTAGGTTATGTAAACGTCATCTCTATAACCTGTCATGGCTGTCATAACTCTCACGACAAACGTCAAACATTATTAATTTTGAATATGTGCATAAAAACCGTATAATATTATGTAAAAAATGTTACTTTTTGCTATTCAGGGGTTTGCTTCCCAGCTTTTCTGAAAAGTACAGGTTATGGCCGGAGTCCCATACAAAAATGGAACATCTCCTTTTGGGACAAGATCTTCAATTGGTCATGGAGTAGATTATCATGCAAGTACCGTTGACCGCATCATCGCTTACCATCAGGCGAGACAGGCGACGAAAGCAAGCTAATCCAATGTTGGAGAACGCATAGCTTTTAAATATCATCATACTCCTGTCCTTTTCCCAATTGATTTGGGGTCGGCGCAGCATGTCTTTTTCTTCCCTACTTCTCTATTACTCGTCATCTCATCAGACACCTCCTTTCTTGCCATATCATCCTTCATACAGTCTATGCTCCGTTTCTTTGGTCTTCCTCTACTGTTATACCCACTTGGATTTTTTTTAAAGAAAACTTTACAAGAAAATTATCACTATCCACAACCATCAGTTTTGGTTGTTACTGGCAGAAGAATATTCGGCTGTATATCCTGTAAAAAGACGTCTTTCTTGTATTTATATTCATATCCCCCTGTCTCAAGATAGTTTGCGAACAAGTCATCTAAGGATAAGTTTTTGTTTTCCATTTATTGGTATGAATAGGAATTAGAATGATAAGATTCAAAACTTGTACTGTCACTTACGGGATATATTCCGTGATTGTTCATTATTTTGAGCTCCCGATATTTTGACGCTGTTGCAAGCGCCATGATCGCGGGTTTACTGGGAATGCGGGAGGATGGAAAACTAAGAACACGGAAGATATCCCGTAAGTGACAGTATAAGTTTAGTTGTAAACCGTGAAAGTCTTAAACAGTGTTTGATAACATTAACTCTTCGACTTTTTTTTATTTGAAAAACCAGCTAAGGTTATTTCAAATTTGCAACACTTCTCTCAACCTATGCATGCATTACCTAATTCTGAAACCCACGACAAAACTAATTCTAGAACTCAGTCTAAAATATTAATTACTCCGTTAATTACACACCCAGCTTACGCATACTCTTAAGCAACGAACACACACACATACATTAATTGGTAAAGGGAACATTACAAAACAAATTGTTACTAGCCGGCGCCCGGCATAATTGCAATTGTACCGAGCTTACAAAATGTCGCCGACAGTAACGTGCGAAGTGTACTGTTTTGTGTTTACGTAATCTGTTTTAGTTGTATTGATTGTGGGTGGGTAGATTAGTAGTTGTTTTGATTAGGAGTTTATTAATCTGGTTGCTATAGTAACGTCTGTATCTGAATGCCGCCTAGTGTCTTCTGTTATCAGCATGACTCGGTTCCTAGGTTTTTAATTGAAAATCAACTCAAAAATTAGCTTACTTATATCAGCTTAATTCATTCTTAAACTGTTGTGATTGGTTGAATGAACAATTGACTTGCGATCGCAACTTGTATTTTGACATATCGCTGATCTTTGTTCTTGAATCTGTCTTATAATATCTTGCATTTCTATTCACGAGTGAAAGTTTCTATACTTCCCCAAGAATATTCTTATCAACTTGTTGTCATCCATACCCTATGACCACTATTGTTTGCTCCACGAAACTTTTACCTTTTTTTATTATTATTTTATTACTTACAAACATTACATGACGGTTAAGGTTTTCCAGAACAGAGACATTCATCGTATATAGGGTGACTGGTACTTAGTGACCGATACTTAAACACGTAATTGTACTCATGATAACAAACAACTTTCCCAAGGAAACATTTTTTTATACTCATTCACTTTGATCCCAATATCACAACAGTCGTATGAAATTCGCGAGCGCGTGCCTGTGACCTATCAGCTGTTAGCCACGTAACGCCGTTCTGTCTCCCACTGTGCTCTGCCTACCCACAGTTGCACGGTACGATAGTAATGAAAGAGAACGGCGTCACGCGGCTAACAGCTGATAGGTCACAGGCGCACGCGCGCGCGAATTTCATACGGCTGTTGTTTTATTGGGATAAAAGTGAACGTGTAGGTATAAAAAAAATGTTTCTTTGGGAAAGTTTTTTGTTATCATGAGTACAATAACGTGTATAAGTATCGGTCACTAATTACCAGTAACTCTAAATATGCCATATTTCCCAAACACCTATTATTTTTGGGTGTCAAATTCTATGTTCACGCATTTTGTCATATAAAGTAGAAGAAAATCCTTACTCATGCCGATGAGCAGTCGCCTACAGATGCTCATTTAATATCCCTACACAACATCACAAGCACTACCCCAACCGGTAGCAGCGGTAGACCCGTCAACACAAGCCCGATTACATCAATAACTGATACAACAATTACGATGCTATCAGCACACATACGCCCTGCCATGCACTAGCTGATAAGCCAGTCTAATCAGCGACGTCAGGCTAATGAAGTAGTAGGCCTGCTCTTAATTAGAACGTAGGATAAAGATAACGGTTGCACGAATATGGTGATACATGCTCTGACAAGTCATGGGGAAATTAATGGTTTCTAGTAGTAAAGGGACAGGACAAGACATTGGTATGTTGTTGGGTTCGTAATGATTGAAGAGTTGAAGAAGTTGGTTACACATGACTGTGATGTGTTGATAAGTAACCTACTATGGGTACTTACAATCCTAAGTCGGTCATATCAAAGACAATCTCTTCAGATGGAGGTTCATGGACGGCTCAAATCTCAACTGTGTTTGCGGCGTGTCTCCACAAACAGTGGCCCATCTTCCATCTTGCGCTGCATGCCCTGACACCTGCGCACTTGACGATCTTATGACTGCTTCAGCGAGCAAAGTTCGCATAGCTGAATTTTGTGCAAAATATATTTAATGAAAATTTGCCATCGACACGCTAAGAAGAAGAAGGTACTTTCAGACAGATTACGCCAGTTAAGTATTTTTGTGTCTTATGTTATAGGGAGCGAGTCTTTTAGCTTCAGCAGTGTACGATTCCAGACAACGCGGCGTGCTACTAAGAAATTCCAGATGGAAAATTATCAAAAATACTTTGATTGACTTGAGAATCAAACCCAGGACCACATGCTCAGCAGAAGTACCTATGACCACTAGACTAGCTAAGCAGACAACATGACCTTATTTAATAGTTGAAGCCTGCGAAGTTCTCAATCTGGGTCTGTCAAAAGAATATTCATAGAAGTGAGAATGTCGAGTTTTTATGTTTAAAACTAATCTAACCTGCTATATTTTTCTAGTTTGAGTTACTGACTACCAGTGGCGAAGGTTCCATAAAACACGATTCCTACTGGCTTCCCTTTGAAAAATGGCACAGTCAGTATTCTATAGACAAATAATATAATTACATTAAAGATATGTACTCCGGCTTACCTCTTACAAAAATTGACTCATCGCTACTGCTGACTACCTGTTTTTTGTGTAGCCCGATCAGCAAAGAATCGGGGCTATCTGATAAGACTTGAAACCATCCCCCACACACTTAAGATAAAATACAACCAAGACAGCAATGACGCAACCAAACCCAACCCTCTTATAAGACCCAACACATTGTTGCCACACCCTCAAGCCAGAATCATACTAAACCAAAGTACCTCCACATTACCATAGCCCCAAGCCTGCCTACCCAAAAACGGAAGCAAGCGTGAACTTATAAATTAACACGGCCTACCGGGCTACTGCTATTAGCGATTTAAGGCTAGATACATATGAATGAACTCCCTGAGGCCGCGTATCGCATATTCTTAAATCTTGCGGTATCTCTATCATTTATCTATAAACTGGATGCATGCGAGATGCGCGATGGAGGCTGGCTACCGTGTATCCCTAACCTATATTGTGACGTCACGTCGCTTCCTTGCAGGTGTGCTCAACATTTTTCTTTTAATGAATTTCTTTGTTGTTCAGCATTTAGGTAGCAGAAAAGAAAGAAGAATTTGTGATAAGCAATTTATTACATTTATCGCGTCATTTATTTCTTTTCATATGGTAGTTGACCAGTACCCAGAACTAACTATTGTGGAGGTCAGATAGGCAGTCGCTCCACGTAAAATACTAGTATTCAGCTGCATCCGGTAAGACTGGAAATCGACCCCAAAATAGTTGGGGAAAGGCTAGGCAGATGATGAGTTGGTGGCAAAACAGCAAACAAACTAAATCATGGGCAAATACTTTCAAACATAATTGACAATTAGTGTACAATTGTAATAAAAGGGACCTACTCTATTTATTCGCCATATTTCTTATTTCTGTTAGTAATACCGACAGTACCACTGGCAACAAACGATATAAATCACGAAAAGGTGCAAACAAAACACTAAAAAACAACCCGCGTTTAACGAGTTTTCAATTTTTTCCACCTTAGTTGTTACTTATATTTCGATTTCAATAGATTTTTAAATCAATAAGAAAAGAATATATTACCAAAAAGCCTAATTACCATTACCGTAAGTCAATATACAATCTTAATTATTACCACATAAATATTGTAATTTATAGATATCCGTAAACAATAAATCATACCTTATCCAATAAACAAACTAAACCAAAGCCTACAAACAACAGGTGCAAAACAAAAGAGATCGTCAACCGTCGGCCCATATCCAATCTAGTTCACAGCCGCGCCGCAATTGTCTCGAGGGCGCCACCGTCGTCTCACTAATAAGCATAGCCCGCGCACCCGACTGGCACACATTCCCGCCATTTATTAGCAATTCTGATATGCGAAAGCGATATTGTAGCCTCATAAGAGGACCAACATCGAGCGCACCATTTCATTCTATCACATAGATATTATTACCGATAGCACATTTAATAGAACGCTAGTATTACCTACCGATACAGGCTTATTGGCCACATAAACTCGCTTGACGTAATAAGCCGCGAGTTTCATATATTTGTCGTACAAATCGGCAGTTTTCGCCAGATTATTACGCATATAGACTCATTTGCATGTAAGGTATTTCGCTTTTATTGTACAATTTATAGGGAAATTATCGTTTTACTTATTACAAAGTGTGGTTGAGTAAAGTATGTATGGAAATTTTGTGTCGCTCAGAATGCCTATTATCTTAGAATTGTCGTATGAATGGGACACTGAAGTTATAGTAATGTACTACTGAGTTTATTTTGTACCGCAAAGTGAATTCTGAACGTAGGAAGAATTCCTTCTGGTAGTTTTAGATAAAGCGTTTAAAATCTAAGCCCAATAAAGTTATTTGTATGTAGAGTATTATTACATGTTTATGAAATGGAGTAGGTGCGATGGTTTTGTTTCGCAATGTTGTTGGCTGTTATGAACCTTATATCAGTCTAAGTTACTACCAACCTACCTAAAGATAATTTTGTCGTTTAGTTCCTGGCACTGGCAGTCTATTTCGATCGTCATTTTGTAGATATTATTAAAATAGGTTTCCTTATGATATCGCTTAGGAGAATAAGCAGTAATAAGTACTTATTAGCCTGCCTCGTTGGTCTAGTGGTCACAAGCGCGGCTGCTGAGCATTAGGTCCTTGGTTAGATTCCCCGGTGGGGCAAAGTGTTATTGAGTTTTTCCATCAGGAATTTCTCAGTCGCTCGCAGCCACAGAGTATGAATTTGTGCCCAGCTGATGGCAATAAGCTTGCTTCCTATTAAATGGGATTTAGTATTGCGAAATTATTAGGGTCGGCTCGACACCGAGCGTCATTCTTCAAAAATCAAAATACACAACCAAATATTTTGTTTGGGCTGAGCACCGCTCGGCTCACACTATTTTGAATTCATCTTGTCCCATGTAACTCAGGATCGTTGCAACACGTTTCATTCGTCCATGAAATTAAATGCGAATATCCCCCCCCCGCTGAGCCACCGCCGCGAGTAGACGTGTTATCGTTACGTTCCTCATTTTTAAAACTGTTAAATTGTTTATACCACGCAAAAGGGCATAATAACTATAGTGTTCGGTTAAGAATAAAGTGACAAGGTGACCTGTGTTAAAACAATAACAAACGAGAAGCTTGAAGTGAGCAAAATTCAATTAGCGAAAGTGGTTACAAAAAAAGTGTTTGTTGTGTATCGAGGCCCGACTTGCGTAGTGTACCCTCAAAGATAGAAAAAGTTAACCAATAATTTTTGACAGCAAACAAAAGATATTACCACCAGTTAGCTAATTTGAATGAATTATACGTAGCACACTTGGTCCCGGCGCGTAAAGAGCCGTCCATAATCAAAGTGTCGCTGGTTCAAAACCAAGTCAACGAAATAGTTTTTGGATTTTTATTTTATTTTTTCTTTTTTATTTTGTTGTTGTTTTCTACTTTCGCTACCATGCCAATAAATCGCTCACCTCCTCCCTCAACTCCTTCAACTACGCCGGTCGCTGACCCTGAGAAACGCAGTAGTTCTGCAAACTTCGCCGCAGATACAAAGGAGGAATTGGCGAAAAAAACCGGACAAATCCGAATTAACGTCTGTGATTCTGAGCTTGATCTGCAGTCGCTCGCGTCGAATATCACTGATCGAAATATAACGGTTAAAAAGAGAAAACTTAACGAGCTTGTTGGTGAGAATGCTGACATAGCGACTCTAATTAAAGAAATGTTCACATTATTCTCAAGGGAACAAGAAATACGATTTCAAGAATTAAAATCTAGTATGGAACTTATGTCGAAGAAACATGATGAGTTTCTCGTTACAATTGTTTCACTTGAGAAAGAAAGAAAAGCTGATAGGGTCTTGATAAAAGAATTAGAGGAGAGATTGGAAACATTGGAACGAAAATCCCGGGGAACTGGTATCGAGATACGAAATATGCCAAAACAAAGTAACGAGACAAAGGAGACATTATGTAGCGAAATTATGAAATTGGGAAAGTCATTAAACGTCCAAATGGATTGCTCGACAATTAAGGACATTTATCGGCTAAAGTCAAAAGACTCCTCAAACCCGGTTATTGTGGACCTTACCACGGTATTGCTGAAGGATAAAATATTGAGGGCGGTTAAGAACTTCAATAAATCTAAACCAAGGGGAGAAAAACTTAACACAACTCATCTGAACTCCAAACACCAACCAAAACCGCTATACATCGCGGAAACTCTTACTCAGAAAACTCAAAGGCTCTTCTTTCTGGCGAGGCAGTTCCAAAAGAGCCATGGATATAATTTCTGTTGGACGACAAACGGGATTGTTTATCTCAAAAATACCGAAGGATCGGCGCATATTCGAATAAATACGGAGTCTGACCTAGAAAAGTTAAGAATTGCTACATGACTATGTTTTCTCGTAAGATGTCAATATTGTTCTGAGCTCAAAGCTATATTAGTGCATGTTTTTTTCCAAAACAATATTTTATTAGTATTTGTATCTCTTAGTAATTTTAAAATTAGTAGACCCACATTATTGCATGCTTGTTGTCGGCAAAAAAGTGTGTTTTACCTCATAATAACTTTTTACGGAATTTATTTAATTATTATAACGCATATTTTTTGCAATATCAACAATGAATTTAAATTTTTTGGCCACTATATAATTATCAGGGACATCTGGTTACGTTATGGTTTTTCTCCAACTGCTATGAATTTGTTAAATTATTTCGGTTTCTGTACCAAAAAAATGCTTTTAATGAAAAACTATGCACTGTATTATGAATTACTATATGTCTTGCCTGACCTCTGTATCATTGTTCTGCTGCCTTATGTTTATTGGCCAATTTCTGAATACGTATCTCATTATCTCTGCTTCTATCAAATTAAAATACTTTTCATGATAAATCTTTGTCACACACTTTACAGAATTAACACACACACACATCATCCCAATAAACTTGTCATACCATCACTCACTCCCACTTTCTGTATATTTCGAAATTGCTGTAATACTTTCCGCCATTTATTCGAAATCCCTGACCACATTTCATGTCTTAAACAAAATTTTGTAATTAACGTTCAGTGATATAATCAAGTTAACGGAAAGTATTGATCAAGTTTCTGTATCTCAATCGCAAATAGCTTCTGTTGAGGACTGTCATAAAATATTAACTTCCTCGGAGCAGGATCTACTTATTTTTACGCAAAACATACGCAGCATAAATTGCAATATGCCCGAGTTAGACATTTTATTAAAAAGGATGAAGCTGAAGTGTGACGTTGTCATATTGACAGAATGCTGGCTATCAAATACAACTATAATACCTAATCTTTCAGGGTATTGCTATGTAGGATCTGAATTAAATACTAAACAGAATGATGGTGTAGTAATTTATTACAATGAAAATCTTAGTGTAAATATTGAGAAACCAGTCATGCAAGAATGTAATAGTTTGGTTGCTGTAATTGAAAACCGTATCGCTATACTTGCTATTTATCGATCACCTTCCTATAAGAACATCGACCAATTTCTAGCATCACTAGATAATGCCCTACATAAACTTACCACCTTCGAACATGTAATAGTGATGGGTGACATCAATATCGATATAAGCCCTGCAAAAATAAATCAAAACGGGGAGCGCTATTTAACTCTAGCAGCTACCCATGGCCTTTTACCGGCTCATACTTTAATTACTCGGAGTATTAGTGATACTTGTCTGGATCATGCACTAGTAAGAACAAACTACCCTTGCACCACCATTGTACCTCACACTACTTTAACAGACCACTACCCCGTTCTATTAAACATTAACTTGAAGAAAACCAGGCATTATGCGTTTTCTAGAACAACAAAAACTGACAAAGTTGGTCTGCTACAGGATTTAAAAGACACTGATTTCAGCTCAATTAGTAATTTAGTAGATCCAAACGCCTCCCTAAACTACTTCACACAATCTATACAACAAGCAATTGAAAATAACACAACCGAAATAACTATACCTAAGCGCCACAGGATAATAAAACCTTGGATGACACAAGGGTTGCTACGTTGTGTCAGACATAGGGATAAGTTACATAAAAAATTAAAAATGGATCCAGCTAGCGATACTTTAAAACTCACGTACAGTCGATACAGAAACTTTTGTACGGCCATAATAAGGAAAGTAAAAAGAGCATACGAGAAAGACGAACTTCAAGCAGCAAAACGGGATAACAAAAAACTGTGGAAAGTAATTAAAGACATCACCAACACGTCAAAAAAATCAATTTCTCCAAAAGAATTACTCGCCTTGTCAACAACTCCTGAAAAATCCCTTAATGAAGTTAATAACTTCTTCGTTAACGTAGGAAGGTCATTAGCAGATAATATTTACAAAAAAAATACACAAACGTTTAACAGCAACACACAAACTACAAGGACTGACACGGATACGGTTAATTCATTCGTTTTAATGGATACCACTGAAGCTGAGGTTGAGCGTCTTATCCTTGACTTAAAGGTTAACTGTGCTAGTGGGTGCGATAATATTAGAAGTGAGTTTTTAAAAACTTACAAAACCGTTCTTGTACCACCTATTACTAAAATATTTAACAGCTGCCTGCAAAAGGGAGTATTCCCTGATTCTTTGAAGAAGGCAGTTATTTGCCCTATTCATAAGAGTGGTGACAGAAATCATATCAATAATTATAGGCCAATATCTATTTTGCCGGCTCTTTCGAAGGTACTCGAAAGAATTATTAACCTAAGATTGGTAGATTATTTAGAAAAAAAATCATTGCTATCTTCCAATCAATTCGGCTTTCGACAGGGTAAGTCGACTGAGCAAGCAGTTAATAAACTGACAAATTACATAAGTTCAAACCTAGATAAGAGAAAAAAATGTATCGCTATCTTTCTCGACTTAGCAAAGGCCTTCGATACGATTTCTGTCTCCCTCCTCCTCGATAAACTGGAAAGGTTGGGAATTAGAGGTACGCAGCACGAGCTTTTCAAAAGCTATCTTACTGGGCGATCTCAATGTGTTCGTCTTGATGCACATAGGAGTGATGACCTCCCAATAACGCACGGAGTGCCGCAGGGCAGCATCTTGGGGCCGACCTTGTTTCTGGTATACATCAACCAACTCACAAATATTAATCTGTCCCAAGGCGAAATAATCTCCTTCGCAGATGATACTGCCCTCTGTTTTGCTGCCGATACCTGGGAAGAGGCTTTCAGTGCTGCTCAGCTTGGTTTTGATGTAGTTGGAAAGTGGCTGCAGAGTAATATTCTTACTTTAAATGTAGATAAAACCAAGTATGTCTGTTTCGGAATTAGGAATGTAAGTGGAGTCGCTAGTACCCTAAAAATCGTCTCACACGAGTGTCAAGTAAAATCAGTCTGCCCATGCCCCTTGCTTGAGCGTGTACAGACGATTAAATACCTAGGCGTAACAATTGATACTAATCTTAATTTTAAAGAACATATTAAACTCCTATGTGGAAGGATCCGAAAATTAATATTTGTATTTAAAAATTTGCGGCATGTCGCTGACCCACAACTACTAAAACAGATTTATTATGCTCTCTGTCAGTCGCTTTTGTCGTACTGTATTTCCTCCTGGGGTGGCTCCTCTAAAACTACTCTAAAACATCTTGAGATCGCCCAACGTGCAGTTCTGAAGGTCAGCACTTTCAAACGTATTTTTTTCCCCACTGCTCAACTATACAAGAATTGTGAGGTCCTGACTGTAAGACAGCTGTATATATTGAATGTTACTCTCCTACAACACGGTAAACAAAACTTCGTTCCGTTAAATCTACAAACACGGAGAAAAGATAGGGTCTGTGTCAGAAAAGATTTTACTAAAACTAAATTCAGCACAAGATTTACTAACTTCTTTGGACCTTACATCTACAATAAGATAAACAAAGCTATACAAATCTACCCTTTGAATAAAACACAATGTAAGAAAAAGGTAACTGAATACTTACAAAAACTCTCTTACGAAGAGACTGAACTTCTACTACATATACCAAGGTGATTGTCTGCTTCCCACAGATACACACCCTCTCACACTCACGCACCCACATTATCATATTACACAAAGAGAGGACATACTCACTATTCAGAATTTATTTTATTTTAAGGGTTTTGATTATTTTGTATCACCGATTTTATTGTAATGATTTTGTTAATTTATTTCGTAGGTTTTATTTTATTGACTTTATTTAAATGCTTAAATTGTAATTATTGTATTAATTTATTTTAATGGTTGTAATTTAATTTAGTGATTATATTTAAATTATTTAATTGTAATGATTTTATTATTCTTAGAAACTAGATTTTAATTATTTTATTTTTTATGATTATTTATTGGTAAAATTTTATAAAAAGGTTAACATTTCTGCTTGATGGCTGCCATAAATTATTAATTATTTTGAGGGGATTGGCGCTGATAGCCGAAATACAGGCTTTTGCCTAGTTCGGCTACAGATGTTAAATTCTTTTGCATAATTAAAAATATAGCCTGTAAGATATTTGTAAAATTCTGTGACATTTTTTGAATAAACATATTATTATATTATATTATTATTATTATATTATATTCGTTCACAATTTCCACTGGCCACGACGTAAAACATTCGTTAAAGAGAAATCAATATTTAATATGTTTTATCCTGCTACCACACACTAATTAATCCCGCGTTGAAACTTTCTTCCAATCAGCGTTTAAGGCTCAGAACGCATTAACGACCGCATGTTGGCAGCCCCATCACACGGATATTCATTAAGATTGGAGACGCGAAATGATTAGAACGACCCGTTAAGCGATTGATCAATAAAGAGATATGGACATATGAAGACGTGTATACGGCCTTACCAAATAAGGAGACAGAGAAGATGTGTGTAGCTATAACGGTAGACGGAAGATTTTATATTATAATAGTACCTACCTAGTAATATAAATCGATCCTATATCGACATGTGCGATGTGGACTCAGCGATCATTGTACCGATAGTCGTATCAGCCACTGGGTTAATTGCCAAGACCTTGATCAATACCTGAGCAGGCTCTGGTTAGACAGCTGGATCAAGGGCATGATTCAGAAAGTGGTACTCCTGGACACGGCCGGTATTGTTAGGAGGTTCCTTTTTTTGGAGCACTGCCCACCGGTATTCTGGACCCTGTTCCCAAAACCAGTGGGCTACAACTTTTATATATTTGTATTTTTTAAAGGTTAATATTTAAAAATGTATAAAATTGTAAAGAAATAAGTAAAGCGTAGTAAGATAATAATAGTTCTATAATACTGTATCGATGGGAAAAGTCCAAATTCAGCGAACGTGATCTGACGCAGTCATAAGGTCATCAAACAGCCATAGACTTCATGTAAAAACTAACGAAAGTAAAGCTTTTTTCTTCAAATTGTGGTACTTAGGTACTCTGTGGCGATAAACCTTTTGAACGCCAGTGCATAAAGGCACACGCGTGCCCTCGACGCCAACGACAAGCCACAATTTCACCTACCATTTTGACACATATTTGTATCGTTTAACTTCAAAAGGTCGACATAGACATCACGCCACAAGTGACAAACGAAACCTACTTAAACATTTGAGCTGCAACATATACAGGCTAACTGGCTGACACGAAGAAAAGAAAATGACTTGTCTTCTTTTCAACTAAGGTAAGATAAAAAAAAATCTTCACAGGACAGAGAATTACGATCCCATAATGATTGTGTCATACCAACATTTTTCTGCTGACCATGTCTAGACCATGTCCTCAAATCCCTAACAGGTCCTGTAATCGTGTATAACATGTAATATTTATTATGGCAACACCGTTAATAGCATGTATTTATCGCAAAGCAACTGTAATTGCGTCTCTCTTTAAAAAACATATCATTTATTTTCCACACTGCCCTGGTGATCGTGATGTTAAGCAAATAGTAGCTCTTTTTCATACCAGCTATCAAGTTATGCATCTAATACAGGAAAATCGAAGATTGGCGTACATCAACTGCTTTGCATCACAAATCATCATCATCTGCCTAGCCTTTTCCCAATTATGTTAGGCTCGGCTTCCGGAGTCTAACCGGATGCAGCTGTTGCAGCTGAATACCAGTATTTTACATGAAGTGACTGCCTATCTGACATCCATAACCCAGTTAGTACTGGGTAATACGATACCCCTTAGTAAGACTGGTTATTAAACTTTCGGGCCACTAGAAAGATCTAGAAATGACAACCGGGCCCAACGGCTTGACGTGCTTTCCGAGGCATGGAGGAAACTCGGTATGTAATGGGTCCATCCACGGACCAACCTATGCAAGCGAGGCCTAACCTGAAGATCGACCCTGAGCGGCTGTTATTATTTAACCACGAACTCCTAAGAGTCTAAGCTAACAGCATTCAAATAAGACCCAACAAAGCTACACCACTTCCTACATTTTTTCCTCTCCACATTCAAATTAATGTCATTTCTAGTCCACTAACAATGCAGTCTTCCTGTCTCTCATTGCTCATTGGTCATTACCGTAATGACTGCAGATAATGAACCTCATCAAATCAGCCAATGATCTGAGACTGCCAAGGATATGCAAAAAGATAACGAGGTGTTTTTGTTAAAGATTATGTAGGTTTTGTTCGTATACATAGATAGATAAGTACGTACCTATAGTGGTGACAGCCTAGTGGAGTGACTGTCAGACTGCCAAGTCATAGGTCTCGAATTCGAACCCAAGACACGCAGCTCTGATTTTTCGGATTCATGTGCGTATTGTAACATTATCACTTGCTTCGGTGAAGGAAAACATCATGAGGAAACCAGCATGCCTGAGAGATGTTTCTCGGCAGCATGTGAGGCCAAGTCAGAGGCTCATGGGCGGCATAAAAACTTTGACATTATCAATTGCTTCGGTGAAGGAAAACATTGTGAGGAAACCAAAGCAGCATGCCTGAGAGATGTTTCTCGGTGGCACGTGAGGCCAAGTCAGAGGCTCATGGGCGGCATAAAAACTCTGACAACAACCACAGGCACGAACCACACGAAAAAAAGAAAAGAAAGTACGTACGTACCTAAGCAGACTGTGGAAACCCATGTTGTGATACGTCTAGATAAATATAAAGGTAGATCTGCAGGGGCTGGAAACTTTGTGAGTAGCAAGGCAAGTGTAAGGCACGTTCGACTAAAGTATTGGCCTACAATCTCGAAAACAACTTATAGAAAGAACATAAATGAAAATTACTATCAATACTTTAAAGAAGAAGAAGATCTATACAGAGTTAGATCTAGTTTAATTATTTCATCACCACCTGCCCCCGTAGCATGACCACCGTAGACAAGGATTTATTTGACGGAAGAATCGACAAAATGACAGATAGTGCAAAGAAATCTGTCATTGTGTCGACACAATTTGTTATTTTGTCGATTCTTACGTCAAAGAAATCCTTGTCTACGGTGGTCATGCTACGGGGGCTGCTCTCAGTCAACAAAAACGATCTCAATTTTGTACTCGAGATTGTGGTGTCTAACCTTACCTGTGATTATCCCCTTGTATAGCGGGTGACAAAAACTCAACTGGAAGCGAGAAAAAATCTTTCAACTGATATGACGATACGCAATGCGTCAATAGCGTGGACAATCTACATATAATAACACCTTTCGATTTCCTTCGAAATAAGATAAAGTAATATGAAAATCTAAATCACACATGCAAAATACCTCCCTACACACATATATCTATTTGAAAACAGAACCCTGATCTTATTACACAAAAGCTTTCCACACTTCCATTTATCACGATTACATTTCGCTGGTGTTGCCATATTATTTTCCGAAGGTGTATTATTTCTGGTCCAAAGACAATAATTCACGCATTCAAATCGCTCGGCGCCATTTTTTATATCGCGTGTGTTTCGCGCCTTTTTCGGGTGCGGGCGTGTTCCTAATAAAATTAGGCTCGGGAATGTAGACTTATGAAGCTGTACAGAGTACCTAAATGTGTTACATAAAGAAAAGTATTGTGAGATTACGATTTTTATTAAAAAATAAATTGATAAATGATTTTAAATCATAGTTATTTTTTTCCTTTTTGATTGGCTCATGTTTTCACTATGAGCATTCTCATCGCGCTATGAGATCGATAATATCCTTGCAGCCATAATATGTTTACTCAATTAATGACCAAATAGTTAAGATAAATGATTAATTTTCTAAATTCTTCTTTACCACACACACACTTAACATTACTCATTAATTCCTGAAGGATAAGGCAGAGCTTTGGACACTTATGAGTAGTACACAGACCCATGTGATAGTAGGGCGCGAGCCTATTGCCATCACGCCATCACCAGGGTACAAGTACAGAAAAACCATCACCTCTCAACACAGCTCCACACTCTAGTCTAGAAAAAACAAGTACACACTAAAAGAATCACTACCTAAAGAACACAATTCGAACACCACAGTCTGCTCATTGACAGAGAAAAGTCATCTGCCGCGTCTAGTCACCCTATACTCTGCACGAACGCTACCATAAATTGCCGGATTCGTTTCTTGTCTTTGCTTGCTTCGCCCAATGTTGATTTAACATGGTTTTAGTCTTATTGATTCTTTATTACGTAAATACACCCGTATTGTCTATGCGCACGCAAGTTTTGTATGTCTTTTAATTAATATAAGGGTGTTGCTGGCAATTATTTATAGTTTGATTATTACGGGGTATCACGATATGGTAGCTGAATAGAATTCGATACGTTGACTATAATAATATATGTCTTTAATTAATAAAATTAAGTGCAACGGTTGAGCTTTGCGACGCTCAAAATGTAATAAGATTAAGCGTTAAAGTTGCACTATTGAACAAGGCTTAGTTTTGGCCACACTTTAACATTGGCAACAGTGCAGGACCTTTTGTTATCAAAATAAGCCTTATTTGTCTTTGAGCCGTAGTCGGCAACATGGACCTAGTAAGGGTTGGTCAGTGTCAAATGTTGATGATTGTTTTTAGTTCATGGGCCATGCCAGTGTCCTATCTCTTTAACAATTTGAGAGCACCAATGGACGATGCTCTTTCAAGACTCATAAAATAAAAATGGTCTTCCTATAGCATCCAAACCTGAATCCAGGAATAAACCTCTAAATTTCTGATATCTTAATTCATTAACTCCACGATCCTTCAATCAAGTGAATGGCCCTATTATCATACAATTAAATTTAAATTAATTAATTCTGTCATAATATAATCAGATATAAACCGTGACACCCACTTAATTTTAGCATAAAACTAGGCTATTAATTAAAACCTAGATCGAAACACAGGCAAACGGTCGAACTAGCAGATACATGCTAATGTTAACAATTATGTCGATTGAGAGACTGTCTTTTCCAAGATTATGTTTAAAGTGGGTTATAACAAGTTTGATTATAATATTACTGATTCTGTAGGACTACAAGGTATTGGTCTACAAGTAATGCGCGCAAAATACTACTCTACACATTTATGTTATAAACCCAAAGAGGTTTATTACCGCCAAAAGTGACTTATTCTGAAATTTCACAAGTTCACAATGTGCTCTATATGTGAGGTTGCCATATGTCCAGAATATTCCGGAATTTTAAACTGTCCGGAATGCGCGGGGAATTTTCAAACGTCTAAATTTTTTTTAAATAAAATTATTTGTAGTAAACTAAAATTTATAAATTCAATTAAATATGTAAGTACTAAATTTAAAAAAAAAAAAAAACGTAATTTTCTTCAAATGTCCGTAATTTTCTCCGGAAAAAAATGTCATATATCTGGGAACCCCTATCTACGTGCCTATAAGGTTCCCACTGTTGGACATATATCTCTTCTGCGTGAATAGTGCCCAGTGCGGGTTTATGGATGTCACATGTCTACGAAGTTTTGATTCTAGGATTCGAGGATTCTAGGACATGCTGGTTTCCTCACGATGTTTTCCTTTTAGAGAGCAGTAGTGTAGGCTACTAGTTTCATTATAGGAAAAGGATTAGAGTTCCGTGTCCGTAGATATTCTACGGTGAGATTTAGATTTCCTTACCGTTGTAGGAAAGTAAGAAAAAGTGAAAGTTCCAGTTGTTTATCATACTCTTCTAGTTTCAAGGATTATGTGGGATATGCTAGTGCTGGTAGCCCTTAAATACTTTTTGTGTGCATAAAATCATGTGTTACTTCTCCCACTCAATAAAAAAAAAACTATATAATCCGTTTATTCCTTAAGTCATGTACTTACAATACAATCAATTAGAACTAGAAAGGCCACTAAAACTGTCATTATACTTCCTAGATTATTCTTCTCAACAACACTGAAATTTTGTCAGAAAATTTACAATTCCAGAGCATTTTTTTTTTTCAAGACTTTTTTCCCAACACTGTAAGAACTTAACTGTTCCTAGTTTCAATATGTCTATATATATAGGTAACTAATACAAAAATGCAAAGGTTTTAAAAGTAAAGATAAGTGTACCCCAAACATATCTCAGAAATCTGGCACGAGATGAGAAGATTTCTGAGATGTCTCAGAAATCTTCTCATCTCGTACCGTCACCGCGTTGTCTCGCTGCATCCTATTTATTAACAAAAGTTCTTGTTAGAACCCGGCACCGACTAATGACGTCATCAGTTAGTGTGTCCTTCCTAAAGTACGCATAGTATGCATCCAGCTGAAAAATATCGGTGTCGTTATATTGAACATGATAGCTAGATGGCTTGCACTTTTTTAAAGAAAAATGGTACTGCAAATGAAAATAGAAAATTCGAACCGTATAGAGCAAGGCTGAATACAAAATTGTCGCTGCATGAAGAGCAATATTTGACACAGCATTGATGTATAGACAATTTAGACTTTTTTTTTTTTTTTTTAGAAAATTTTGTGTTACAGTAACACACAAAATTTTCTAGTAATCATACTTACCAGTTACCACGAAAGTCAAACTCTCCCAGTCTAACCGGATGCAGCTGAATACCAGTATTTTACATGGAGCGACTGCTATCTGGCCTGAACAACCCAGTTAGTACTAGGTAATACGATACCCTTTGGTAAGACTGGTTGTTAGACTTTCGGGCCACTGACTACTTAACGACTGTCAAAGATCTACAGTCGACAGATGGGACCAACGGCTTAGCCGAGGCATAGAAGAAACTCGGTATGTAAGGGGTGGTCACCAATCTACGGAAATACCTAGGCAAGCGTGGTTTAACTTGAAGATCGTCCCGAGCGGCTGTTATTATTCACCATTCATAAGCTCACGCCTATTTTCCATGGGGGTAGGCAGAAACGACAGAACGCCACAACCCTTACATACATTTTTGGTTCGTGCACGTTCATATCTGGTCAAATACGGACGCAGGTTGTAACTACGCATCTAACCTATATAAAACGGAAGGTCAAACCAATTTCGTCAATGTAAAAATGTGAGCAACTGTTTTCCATCAGATGAGCCAGCGCTAACAATTTTCAAGCCTTTAAAGATTAGAAAACCGAAGGAAGTGATAATCTACTCCACTTCATACAGTTGCATTCATTTAATTCTCCTATTCATATGTTACAGCAGTCATTTGTAACTAACAATATCATAAAATAGATCTATTCAAAACCATTTAGCGCTGTTAGATAAATTCTACGCATATAAGGTATTCCTATTATAACGGTGTGGAA
Organism: Noctua fimbriata; assembly: GCA_905163415.1. Lineage (NCBI taxonomy): Eukaryota > Metazoa > Arthropoda > Insecta > Lepidoptera > Noctuidae > Noctua > Noctua fimbriata. The sequence goes on from LR990940.1 coordinate 4,524,499, forward strand.
TTGCAATGGATATAGAAAATAGATATGCCTTTATAAATGTCTACACACATGGGAACTTAGATTTTCATCAGATACTTACATAAAATATAACATGTTTATAACAGAACTTATACTATCACTTACGGGATATCTTCCGTCATCATCAGTATCATCATTTCAGTCGAAATACGTCCACTGCTGGACATAGGCCTCGACCAAGTGTTGCCACATTGACCAGTCCCGTGCGCCTCGCATACAGCGGATCCCTGCAACCTTCACCAGGTCATCGGTCCACCTAGTGGGAGGCCTTCCAACGCAACGTCTTCCGGTTTACGGGTTTATGGGATATTTTCCGTGATTGTTCACGATTTTGAGCTCCCGATATTTCGACGCTGTTACAAGCGCCATATCAAGAGCTTCAAAATAATGAACAATCTTGGAAAATATCCCGTAAGTGACAGTATAAGTTTAGTTTTAAACCGTGATAGCTTAAAATAGTGTTATGTTTATAACAGGTTTTTAACTCTTTAGAGACTCTTTCGTAATTAGTTTACATGGAGAGAATATATTTTAAAAGTTATCATCCATCATCTCATCTTTTCCTGTTTTGGTGGACATTTATGATAAATCCTTTGGTTTTTTTTGTGGTTTATAATTTCTAATAATATTATTAAATTGCTGCTTAGCCCTCTTCCTCTCTCCTAATGTTGCTGTGCCCGACAGGGTCCATATTGATCTTTTACCTTGTTACACCATCTATGTAATACATATGGAAAGCAATAAAAACTTGAGCATTGAGTATTCACAGCCTAAGTGGATGATATTTGGTCTAATTACTGAGTATATCTGAGGACTAATTCTTAGGCCAGAGCACTTTCACGCTTTTGACTAGTTAGTAAAATGTACAGCGGGGCATAAGTTATAAATGTAAACGACAGGAATCTAATCTACTTGTATAGTATTCTATATACTTTCACTTAGGAAAGTAAAGTACACACCTCCATACATTATTTTACTAACGAAATCAAAATGCTTGCGAAGGTACTTGTTACCATTAAAAGGTCCCTTAGACTAATGTAGCAAGGCACATAATGTTCCTTGACAATCTCCAGAAAAAAAAAAACTATCGCATCGCAATCCAACTTCAATACCGAACATAAAATAAAGTCGATACACACGAATGAATATTCAAAATCTCGTAACAGCTCAGGAGCATAAATAACCCCGCACCCAAAGAAACAAAAGCAAACAGATGTCTTTTACAAATCTCGCGAGACTTAATGCCGACGCCACCCATATTTCCAATATAACGATGTTCTAGCGTAGAACAGGGCCGCATTGCACTGCCATTCACATATCCAACTTACTAATTAAGTCAACAAGCAAGAAGAAAGCTCTAACTTTGACAATGTTCAACATACGTAACAGTTCAAAAGATAACCATTTTAATCAGACCTGGGAAGCCTCCCCCAAAAGTTTTAACATCAGAAGTAGGAAGAGCTCAAGTGATATTGGTTGGTGGTAAAAGCAAAGCCGCAGGCATAGATCTATGCTTATTTAGACACGTCCAAAAGCGCACAGTAGCGCCACCATATAAAGTAAACAATAGAGCACCAATGACAATCGCGCGATCCCGCGGTGCCCTCATTATGGTCCATGTGTGACTGGACTTGCCTTTTGAAATTATGGATATGAATACGGGGTATTTCAATAGTGAATGGCCGGTATAATAAATTTTATTTAGCAAAATGAGGATTGGATTGTTTAGCTTTTGAATTTATGTCTATATGAATGTCTAATAATGTTTTTGTTCGTTGGTATGGGAGGAATTAACTCTGCATGGTACTTCTTCTTAGAAATTGGATGAGTTAGTTGATATAAATAGAATAGAATAGAATATATTTTAATGTAAAACATGAGTATACATCAAATAATATGTGCAAGGTCTAAAAAATAATAGGTAGATCTATATGTTTTGCCATTTAAAACGTACAAAACAACATATTTTTGGCTAAGAATAAACCAAAAAATGAAAGGAAAGGAATGCATTTAAAATTATACTTGATATCCATAGATTTATAAAGATACTAGCTATTATGAACGAGGCTTCGCCGTGTGGAGTTCGGTAATTGTCCCACGGCATCGTTCTACTGGGATAAAAAGTATATTTAAGGTATATCCTATGGGTTCAGGTTACAAACTATCTGTGTACCAAATCTCATCCAAATCTGTTCAGTAGTGTTTGCGTTAAAGAGTAACAAACATCCATCCATCCACACAAACTTTCGCATTGATATTAGTAGGATTGCTAGAAATGCATAAAATATATCAATTAAATAATCTTTTGTGAATTAAATGGACACAATTTTGGAGATTATGTCCCTACAAGGTTGCGGTAGAAAGGTTATTTCTATTGTATGCAATAACAAGGCTAGAATTAAATGAATAACAACCATGTTCTGGACATATTATAAATAGAATTTTAGACTTTTCAAAACTAATTAATTACTCAGTAACAGCTCAGAGTCTTGCTTTGTGCACGGCTTGCAATCATATTGTCATAATGGTACTCAAATGTAACTGGCGCAATGTGAGTGTACTAATAAATTATAGGGTACACTCTACCTAATCCTCCGGGAATTACAAGCGTGATGTTGTACAAGGTGTAAACAGACCCTTTACGAAGTCGGAAACCTAGCATTCTGTACATCAAACCAAGTAACTCTACGCAGCGACTTTTTTTTGGGGTCCAAAATCACGTTTTACTGTAGGACTCAATGTGAAACACTGTGCTGATGGATGCATTGAATAGTACGGGGGTTGTGGAGGTATATAAACTAAAGTTATATTATTAAAAACATGAATTTAAAAAAAAAAAAAATGTTGGAATTTAGACCCCCAATATCTCCGTAACTAGAAGGTTCCCAGGTTTGGTTTAAAACAAAAACATGATCGCAATGACGCGACGGGGAGTACAAGTACCTTTCGTCAAGGGTATTTTACACCCATTATGTTAATTTATCCTGAAAAACTCTTGAGGCTATCGCATAACTGGTTCAATGTACATCCAATCCATCTCAACATGAATGATACTACCTAGGTTTTGTAAAAGTATTCTTGTATAAAGTGCGTCCATGGGGTTTCTTGCCCGTTCTTCTTCATAGAGATCTACGTTAGGGAATGGGCAACTACAGTACTTTTACAGTTTTTATGCCTTGTGACTGGGACTGTAACTACATTTCATTGTTGTCTTTGTTTCGACAATTCAAAAGTGCCTGTAACTGGCCTACTTGAAATGAATGCTTTGATTTTGATTTTGAATGCAAAATTTGGTTCTTCACTCTCAAATGGCCGACGAATTTTTATTAAATTAATCTAAAAAAACCTAAACGGCTCCATTAATTAACTCCACAATACCCCAAATCTTATGTGAGGCATCATTATCCCAAACCTAGTCTAACCACTTGATAGTATATCTTGTTAAGGATAAGTCGCACGCACAACTCTGCCTAACCCTTCAGGGATTACAGGCGTGATCGTATGTTCAGTCATAATTTCCCTGTAAAACTCAGAAGGATACTAATTGCACATCGGGTTAAAAATAGCCACACACTTTTAAAATATTGACGAAAAAAACTTAGGTCATAATTAATTACACAATTTACTTCACAATACCCTAAACACTAAAACCCTTAAGTAGCATCATTATCCCAAACTGAAGCTGCACAGTACAGAGCTCTCACAGCTTGATAGTGTATCTCATTAGGGTGCCCGCGTCCGACGGTATACGTCATTAAATATGTAAATACTTGGAATACGGGCGTCCATTCAACTGACATGTCGCGACTGAGACTCTTGTAGACTTAGCGATCTATGGAGATCGACTGGGTTGTTTTTTTTTTTATATTTTTTTTTTTTTTGCTTAGATGAATGATGAATAGTTTGGATAAATTTGATTTGTGATAGCTCATCATCACCATCATCTGCCTAGCCTTTTTTCTACTTTATTGGGGTCGCCTTCCAGTCTAACCGGATGCAGCTGAAAACCAGTATTTTACATGGAGCGCCTGCCTATCTGACCTCCACAACCCAGTTAGTACTTTCAAAAACAGTTCCTTTTTGGCGGCAACTGTCAAATCAAACTTTTTCTTTATTCGATACAAATGTATAGTCAAATCAAATATATTTCAATTATTTTTCAATACACTTTCTCGAAAAGTATTTCTTATCGCACTACGATTAGGTTCAACATGCATTGTATTTCACAAGCGTGGATTTTTAATATTTTTCCACACCCGTGCGGAAATAAAAATTCCCACAGATAACTATACTTATGAAAAAACCAAATGGGTTCAATGACTATAGTCGGCGGTGTTTGTTTTTTTTAAATCTCCGCAAAGAGATATGCGTCTTTACGGCGTAACTATTTTTTGAGTATTTAAATTGTGTTTATTAATAGAATAGATAAACATGACTATTTAAAACAAATATTTACTTTTATAAACAAATTAACATTTCTTTGTGTTCTAAATTCAAAAATATTTGAATTTTCTATTTTTCGTATTAGGCTGTTTAGCGGCATCATAGCTTTGCTTCTTCTTCAACCAAAAAAGCAAATTAAATCAGTTTCTTAATAATTCCTGACAAAAATACTTTCCGTTCTAATATTTTATTTCTTCGAAACTGTATTGAAAAACGTCGTTTTATACACGTGGAGTTTTGTTATAGCAGTCTCGGGTTCATAACACCCTCGCCTGCAGCTCAGGTGTTAATTCCGCCTCGAATGCAATAACCAAGTTTCCCCACTTATATCAAATGCCACAGTAGTTCTTATTAATATTTGAAAATCATGACAACTCTATACAACTATGTAACCTCCAACAATAAAATAACGCTTGTGCATAAAACCTTCTCGGATTTTCTCTTATTTTTTTTTCACGATACAGTTCTAAATCCTTCTACATGCTACATATAGACTGTGGTACATGGTGCCACTGTTATCAGATAAGTCCGGATTAGTCCGCGCGTCACTTATGGCGCATGACATCATTTGCACGTAATCCGTAAGAGGTGATTATCAAGTACAGTTTGTAAACTGGACGATAATACGTGTTTTACAGATTAAGTTAATTTATGGGGAAATACTGGTTGTATGGGATTTAAAGCATACATAATTGATTATATTGGAATTTTATGTTATACTACGGCCGTCACTCATCGAATTTACCGTTCCCGTTGCATCGTCATCAAAATCATCAGCCTGCAACAGTCCACTGCTGGACCTAGACCTCTTCAATCGCCTTCAAGCGGCCTCTCGCCCAGTTGCTACCAGCCACCCTGCGAAGATCGTCCTATCTTACGCTTGCCGATTCGCGGTCTTCACTCAAGAACACGTCTACTCCAACGGTCATCGGTTCTATTCAGTGCCATTTCAGTTTACTTATTTTGTGAGCTGTGTCGACAACTCTGGTTCTCTGTCAGATCACTTCATTCCGGATGCGATCCCTCAGAGAGACTCCAAGCAAAGCCCGCTCCACAGCTCTAGTTTCATCGTACCTATTTATAACTGCACTGAGAACTTAGCCCTTCAATACCCATAATTCATACAAGGCCACACACAAAAGCTACATAACACTAACACTAAGCCTCCAAAAAGCATTTAGCATTTAAACATTGACTAGTTTCTCGCGAATGACACTTTCGATTCGGAGCGGACGCCGTAAATTAAAGGCACATAGCCGCCATTAACCTGTCCCCTACATCATGCTACGACACTTCTTAATTAGTGCCTGTATTGATATGTAGATAACGGACACGGTTATTATGGTATAGAGGGTTTTTTTTTGCGTAATAACAGGAATATGTTGAACTAGGGAGGACATATTCTCAGACTAACATTTTAAAGGACACATTAATAAAGTTAGATGATTTCGAACTTAGAATGACTAGATGATAGTTTATGTTGTTGTTTTTCTTGTCTTTTATTATTCAAAAAAGAACAATGAACAAGGAAGGGGTCCGCAAGGGCCGATGCCTGCCAGGGCTGCGGGACTGTTCGAAAGAGATACCGTGGCCCTGGAACTCAAAGGACAAAGAAGGAACATGGATGGATTTTAGTCAGTACAAGTCTGACAATCCCTTCCGCTCCGCCCAGAGCAGTCATTTGATGATTTCCCATCCAAAAAAAAAACAGCCATGATTGTAAAACAAACACAAGGATACACAAACCAGCGGATATTGATATTGTAAATGAAGGACATCACAGAAAGTTAGTTTTGAGATAATTTTTAAATACAATTTAATTTCCCGCTACACACCTATTAGCTAGCAATGCTACACAAATGTGGCAGTGGGATCCAAGCGGAACCAGAGATGAAAAAATTCATTAACAAATATTCTAGCAATAACAAGAAATACCTGTCACATTTCAACGCAATAATATTATGTAAAGATACTGATGATATCTTTGTCAGATAATCTACAGATACAGTTAGTAGCTAGCTAGGTAGGTAGGTACAGTAGGTACATCTCCAGCGGTTACCGCACGCAGTCCCCGTCACTTCGCAACGCAAATTGCTTTACTGAACGCTAGCGCCGCCTTAACGCTGGACAGTTGTAGGGTTCCGTGTAGTGAGAGGAATTTGTATATGATTACTTTAACTTTTTTTTTTGCCTTCCTCTGTAATTCCTGTTTTTGACCGCAACGTAGTGTTCCGTATTTGATCTGCTCTATTTACACTCAGAATGCTGTTACATTTTTTTTATTAGTCATCGATTTAATTGCTAAGTGCATTAGCAAGCAATTTACCTTCATCAGCATTCTTCAACTTCGTGTCGTTGCCTCAATAGACTTCAATTTGGCCAAATCAGCATTAATTACCAGCAATACTTCTTTTCTGATTGATTAAATTAGGGCATGCTACTTAAAATACAACACCATGCAAAGGCGGGACACTGACTAAAGGCTTGCAAAATAGCACATCGCATCTGGATATTTTGCTCGCAAAACCGATGGCTGAAAAGTTCTGGAGTGGCGACCGCGAACCGGAAAACGTTGCGTTGGAAGGCCTCCCACTAGGTGGACCAATGACATGGTGAATGTTTCGGCGATCCGTTGGATGCGAGACGCATGGGACCGGTCAATGTCACCTTTCTGCAAAACGTGATCTGTCAAACGAAACTTTTGAATGCACTGACATTCTTAAGAAAACGTAAAGTCAACCGACTTAGCGCGATTCTTCATCTACTAGACTGACCCCTGTCACACACTCCTCAGCGGAAAAGACACCAACTGTCATTGAATTCTTAAATGAATGTTTCAAGAGACGGAACCCAACTACACTAACAGTAAACAAGCATCACACTTTTTTCCATTCGCCGCTAAAATTAGCCGACGGATTGTTATTGGTTAAATTATTCAGAAGGCGTTCGATGTCTTTAAGTGAATTTCGCGATCGGACCACCACAGTTTTTCTATTCTAGCCACCGTACACACAGTTACTGGCAGAATTATGACGCTGCCAGTAACTGGTAATGTTATCTTGTTTTACTGAAGAAGTCTTTTTTAAAGAAGAAGGAACCTGTTTTGTTTCATGTTACTGGATACACGAGGTGTAAGTAGACCCTTCACCAAGTCAACCAAATATTCTATACATCAAATTAAGTAACTCTACGCAAATGTTTGCTGGGAATCACGTTTTACAGTAGGACTTAATGTAACGCACTCAAAACATTGTGCTGATGGATGCATTGAATAATACGGGGGTCAAGGAAGTATTTAAAGTAAAGTAATAACATTAAAACTAGTATTTAAAAAAAAAACTTGTGAAAAACTTAGACCCCTATATCTGGTCTGCGGGACTGTTCGAAAGAGATACCGCGGCCCTGGAACACAAAGGGCAAAGAATTAACATGGATGGGTTTTAGTCAGTACAAGTCTGACACTCCCTTCCGCTCCGCCCAGAGCGGGGGGGGTCATTTGATGATTTCCCATCCTAAAAAAAAAAAAAAAGACCCCTATATCTCCGTAACTAAAAAAGTTTCCCAGGTTCCAGAACAAAAAAAATATCGCAATGACGGGGGTCTCCCCGTCAGCCCCAGGTTTTTGGTCTCAAAAACCTGTCTTAATTTTACACCCATTATTCATCATGTAATTTTTAGATTTCATCGTTCATTTTGCAGATGGGCTTTGACACTTGGGAGTAGCTAACTTCTTGATTCAGAGTTCACACCACTTTAGCATAGACCATTGAGGGTATAACATTTGTAAATAGAGATTATAAAAAGATAAAGGCTGTTAAATCCAATCAGAGTGCGGAATATCTATTTGAATTCACAACATTTCATTCATTCATTTGGTTTTATTTCATTTTTCGCCAATGCGAGTGTGGAGCCCCAACACAGGATATGCCACACCTTCTCTCCTGCCCGTCCTGCACCACTAATTGCACCCTCCAGGACTTGAATGAGGCGAACGACAGAGATGTCCAGGTTGCTACGTACTGCTCGGACAAAATCTGGGTCATCGATTCAAGAAGAAGAAGAAGACTTGAATTTAGGAGAAAAGTATCTAATTCGTAAACTGCAAGGTATGAAACTTCTAGGTACATACTATACAGTGGTGTTAATCACAGAACTGTCAAAGAATGTAACTTTCTCGTATAGACATGGCCATTTTTTTCCACATACAAGGTTCACCTCTAACTTTTCAACTAAACACGCCTTGGGTTTACTCTCTGACTTTAGAAGACAATGATAAATTAGTGTGTCTGTCTGTCTGAAGGTTTTTTAATACTTTTTAACATAAACACTTTGACATTATGATTTATTTAGTGCAGTAATGTTGCGGCTTAGATCGCATGAATTTGGAACGCTGACAAAAACTTTTAGATTTCTTTGCAAATCTATTATTTTTCGGCGCAATTATTTTGCATTGCGTGCAAATGTGTTATTTTAAATTATGACTTTATTCCACGAACTTGTGACAACGGTTTGATGTACGTAGATACAATACATGTCCACCGAGTACGCGTTGCACAAAGGGCCATGGGGCGAGCCATGCACGGCATGACCCTTCTAGAGTCTCGAGTGTTTAATACCGAAATTCGACGTCGGACGAAAGACTACGACGTAGTTTTCACTTTGAACAGCCATCATTATTATTCTACTCTAAACGTACTTGGACAAATCTTAATATGAAGCAAGTATGTTTATTATTTAAAATAGGTACGCGAACAGTATATAGACTTTACATTTGTCAATAAAAATAGAATAGATTAGGGTTCTTATTCAAAATAATTTATTGTCGCAATTAGAATAGTAATACATTAAAACATGTTTGAAGCCTTATTTTAAGCAAAACAGTGCCTGTATTAGGAGACCTCGCGCTTCTATATCATTGCCGTATACTTATATTAACTGTTAGCTACAGAAAATAGTGTACTGTGAAGATATCGATTACAGGTGTACATAACATTCTCTTGAGTACAATAAAGGTATATGTTTGAGAATAAACATAATACAGACACCCGGACTTTTAAACATGTCAACAGTTTACTATGACTCTAGTCAAATCACCAAATGTATCTAACAAAGGTCTGTTCAAGTAAATTCTGGCTTAAAACATGATTTATTGGTGCTACTTTCACTGGAATAACTATATTTTATCACTGGCAGCCAGTTTGAAGGGTGACACGTGTTTGATACGAGTGTTAGTGGACAGCTGATTTACATACCTACCGAGGTATGTCATATTTGGCATGTAATAGTAAAGTTTGCATGTGGTAAGTGAGATAATCAGTTGTTGTAACTGTTCTAGCTGTAGGCCAAAATAGCCACTGTGTATAGTAGCGGTACTTTCATATTAGCCTAAAAGTTACGCTTGCCCTCATAACCTTTTCTTTATGATGTTAGGGTTTCTGAACAGTCTACTTGCCAAAGAGGATTTTTTTTTTGTTTTTTTTTTCGGATGGGAAATAATAAATAAAGTAACACTCCCCACTCTCGGTGGAGAGGAATGGAGTGTCAGACTTCTACTGACTAAAACCCATCCATGTTCCAGGGCCACGGTATCTCTTTCGAACAGTCCCGCAGCCCTGGCAGGCATCAGCCCATGTGGTCCCCTACGTGGTTGCTGACACTTTGAGGCGCGCGTGGAACACGAACGCGCCGTCGACACGGCCTGTCGTCATAAGACGGCCGGACGGCGAGCTAGCCCATAACTCGCCCTCCACAGGCCCGCGCCTACTGTGGCCGGGAGCCACCACGTGACCCCCGTCGCCCAGGGCGTCTCCCGCGGCAAAAGGCTTGCCGTATTCCCTAGGCACGCCACTGACTAGTGCCCTGGCACGGCCAGAAGGCGGCACAGCAGGCCTCGGAGATGGGGGGAAGAGCTGCAAAAAATCAGCGACCAGTAGTCCACATTAGCTCTGAATTGAAAAAAATCTCACTCAAAGAGATGGAGAGGCCTCCAGCAGATTTGGTAATAATTTTCTCTAAAAAAAATTACCACTGGATCAGCATTCACCGGGTTTCTGACACACCAAAATAATAGCTCAGTTTTTTTTTATAGTTGTTTCTTCTAACATCTTCTGCCACCATAAAAACCTTTAAAATACCACAATTCACATAAAACGATGAAATATAATCCATACCTCTGTCAGATTAAAATTCAAATCACTGTAGCCACATTGCAGCGCGTAATAAAATAGTTTCAAAATATTACTTTGACAATTTTCACAGTTAGAATCGATTCAAAACATTATACTTTCAGTCACGTACAGAAATGTTGACAATTCAAAGTTTTAGTTTTGCGTTTTGTGTGACAAATAGATATTCTATTATTTTACGGGATACTGCGTGACTGTTTACTATAATTTGTTAAAAAAGAAACCATTTATCTTTCTTTCTTTCTTTATTTATTAAATAAATATTAGTTTCAGAAATGCAGTCTCTGTCAATTGGTTGGCTAATACATTTACACTAGACTTATGCAGCTTCTAGACTGGCTAAGAATTGTGTAAAATCGTCTTTTCCATCACACATTTCATTCTTCTTTCTTTATCGTGGGGTTAGTTCCTAAACTGGTGTCAGAGTTTTTATGTCGCCCGTGGGCCTCTGACTTGGCTTTACATGCCGTCAAGAAATATATATGTTATATTTATACCTACTGGTTTCCTCACGATGTTTTCCTTTACCGAAGCTAGTGATGCTATATAGCTTACCGGTCAATGTGGCGACACTTGGGGGAGGCCTATGTCCAGCAGTGGACGTCTTTCGGCTGAAATGATGATGATGATGATGAAGCTAGTGATGATTATACAATACGCACATGAATCCGAAAATTAATCAGAGGTGCATGTCTTGGGTTCGAGCTCGACACCTATGACTTGGCAGTCTGACGGCCGCACCACTAGGCTAGATCACTGCTATACATTTTATTGATTTATGTGAACACAAATGTATGGAACAGCTGTGCCAAAAGATCAATGACTGAAGTTTTGCATTTAACAGAGTACTTTTATAACAAAAATTATGTTACAGACCTTCTCATGACCGACCAATCATTGAGCTGGTAAATGTGACTATACATAAATATGCATACAGGGTGGAAGGGACACCGACGCGAAAACGGTTACCTCGTATTCAGTACACCATTCTGATTCCCCCCGCCCCCCCCAATATAAATTTTTCATCGGTTATTAAAAAAAAATCTGCTGTTTCCTACAAAAGTGCAATAACTTCACGGTCCAAATGTATGGAAGAGCTGATTTTTTTTTAGTAACCGATGAAAAATTTCTATGTGGCCCCCACATTGAAATTTTCTGCTCGGAATGATGTACTGAATACGTGGTAACCGTTTTCGCATCGGTGTCCCTTCCACCGCGTATTAAATGACTAATTAACTAAATGACTACTAAACACTACTTAGGTACACACAATTACATTACTAAAACATGAAAACAAAACATGAGTATACATCAAATAATATGTACAAGGTCTAAAAAATAATAGGTAGATCTATATGTTTTGCCATTTAAGGCGTACAAAACAACATATTTTTGGCTAAGAATAAACCAAAAAATGAAAGGAAAGGAATGCATTTAAAATTATACTTGATATCCATAGATTTATAAAGATACTAGCTATTATGAACGAGGCTTCGCCGTGTGGAGTTCGGTAATTGTCCCACGGCATCGTTCTACTGGGATAAAAAGTATATTTAAGGTATATCCTATGCGTTCAGGTTACAAACTATCTGTGTGCCAAATCTCATCCAAATCCGTTCAGTTGTGTTTGCGTTAAAGAGTAACAAACATCCATCCATCCACACAAACTTTCGCATTGATATTAGTAGGATTGCTAGAAATGCATAAAATATATCAATTAAATAATCTTTTGTGAATTAAATGGACACAATTTTGGAGATTGTGTCCCTACAAGTATAGCGGTAGAAAGGTTATTTCTATTGTATCCAATAACAAGGCTAGAATTAATGAAAAACAACAATGTTCTGGACATATTATACATAGAATAGAATTTTAGACTTTTCAAAACTAATTAATTACTCAGTAACAGCTCAAAGTCTTGGTTTGTGCACGGCTTGCAATCATATTGTCATAATGGTACTCAAATGTAACTGGCGGAATGTGAGTGTACTAATAAATTATAGGGTACACCTCTACTCTCAACCCTCCGGGAATTACAAGCGTGATGTTATGCAAAGTGTAAACAGACCCTTTACGAAATCGGAAACCTAGCATTCTGTACAACAAACTCTACGCAAAAATTATTACTGGGTAACGACTTTTTTTGGAGTCCAAAATCACGTTTTACTGTAGGACTCAATGTGAAACACTGTGCTGATGGATGCATTGAATAGTACAGGGGTTGTCGAGGTATATAAACTAAAGTTATATTATTAAAAAAATGAATTAAAAAAAAAAAAAAAAAGTTGGAATTTAGACGCCCAATATCTCCGTAACTAGAAGGTTCCCAGGTTTGGTTTAGAACAAAAACATGATCGCAATGACGCGACGGGGAGTACAAGTACCTTTCGTCAAGGGTTATTTACACCCATTATGTTAATTTATCCTGAAAAACTCTTGAGGCTATCGCATAACTGGTTCAATGTACATCCAATCCATCTCAACATGAATGATACAACCAAGGTTTTGTAAAAGTATTCTTGTATAAATTGCGTCCATGGGGTTTCTTGCCCGTTCTTCTTCATAGAGATCTACGTTAGGGAATGGGCAACTACAGTACTTTCACAGTTTTTATGCCTTGTGACTGGGACTGTAGCTACATTTCATTGTTGTCTTTGTTTCGACAATTCAAAAGTGCCTGTAACTGGCCTACTTGAAATAAATGCTTTGATTTTGATTTTGAATGCAAAATTTGGTTCTTCACTCTCAAATGGCCGACGAATTTTTATTAAATTAATCAAAAAAAAACCTAAACGGCTCCATTAATTAACTCCACAATACCCCAAATCTTATGTGAGGCATCATTATCCCAAACCTAGTCTAACCACTTGATAGTATATCTCAATAAGGATAAAGGACATCTCTGCCTAACCCTTCAGGGATTACAGGCGTGATCATGATAAGTTAAGTCATAATTTCCCTGTAAAACTCAGAAGAATACTAATTGCACATCGGGTTAAAAATAGCCACACACTTTTAAAATATTGACGAAAAAAACTTACGTCATAATTAATTACACAATTTACTTCACAATACCCTAAACACTAAAACCCTTAAGTAGCATCATTATCCCAAACTGAAGCTGCACAGTACAGAGCTCTCACAGCTTGATAGTGTATCTCATTAGGGCGCCCGCGTCCGACGGTATACGTCATTAAATATGTAAATACTTGGAATACGGGCGTCCATTCAACTGACATGTCGCGACTGAGACTCTTGTAGACTTAGCGATCTATGGAGATCGACTGGGTTGTTTTTTTTTTTTATTTTCTTTTTTTTTTGCTTAGATGAATGATGAATAGTTTGGATAAATTTGATTTGTGATAGCTCATCATCACCATCATCTGCCTAGCCTTTTTTCTACTTTATTGGGGTCGTCTTCCAGTCTAACCGAATGCAGCTGAATACCAGTATTTTACATGGAGCGCCTGCCTATCTGACCTCCACAACCCAGTTAGTACTTTTAAAAACAGTTCCTTTTTGGCGGCAACTGTCAAATCAAACTTTTTCTTTATTCGATACAAAATGTATAGTCAAATCAAATATATTTCAATTATTTTTCAATACACTTTCTCGAAAAGTATTTCTTATCGCACTACGATTAGGTTCAACATGCATTGCGTCACAAGCGTGGATTTTTAATATTTTTCCACACCCGTGCGGAAATAAAAATTCCCACAGATAACTATACTTATGAAAAAACCAAATGGGTTCAATGACTATAGTCGGCGGTGTTTGTTTTTTTTAAATCTCCGCAAAGAGATATGCGTCTTTACGGCGTAACTATTTTTTGAGTATTTAAATTGTGTTTATTAATAGAATATAATAGATAAACATGACTATTTAAAACAAATATTTACTTTTATAAACAAATTAACATTTTTTTGTGTTCTAAATTCAAAAATATTTGAATTTTCTATTTTTTGTATTAGGCTGTTTAGCGGTATCATAGCTTTGCTTCTTCTTCAACCAAAAAAGCAAATTAAATCATAGTTTCTTAATAATTCCTGACAAAAATACTTTCCGTTCTAATATTTTATTTCTTCGAAACTGTATTGAAAAACGTCGTTTTATACACGTGGAGTTTTGTTATAGCAGTCTCGGGTTCATAACACCCTCGCCTGCAGCTCAGGTGTTAATTCCGCCTCGAATGCAATAACCAAGTTTCCCCATTTATATCAAATGCCACAGTAGTTCTTATTAATATTTGAAAATCATGACAACTCTATACAACTATGTAACCTCCAACAATAAAATAACGCTTGTGCATAAAACCTCCTCGAATTTTCTCTTGTTTTTTTTTCACGATACAATTCTAAATCCTTCTACATGCTACACACAGACTGTGGTACATGGTGCCACTGTTATCAGATAAGTCCGGATTAGTCCGCGCGTCACTTATGGCGCATGAAATCATTTGCACGTAATCCGTAAGAGGTGATTATCAAGTACAGTTTGTAAACTGGACGATTATACGTGTTTTACAGATTAAGTTAATTTATGGGAAAATACTGGTTGTATGGGATTTAAAGCATACATGATTGATTATATTGGAATTTTATGTTATACTACGGCCGTCACTCATAAAATTTACCGTTCCCGTTGCATCGTCATCAAAATCATCAGCCTGCAACAGTCCACTGCTGGACCTAGACCTCTTCAATCGCCTTCAAGCGGCCTCTCGCCCAGTTGCTACCATGGCTGGTAGCAACCCTGCGAAGATCGTCCTATCTTACGCTTGCCGATTCGCGGTCTTCACTAAAAAACACGTCTACTCCAACGGTCATCGGTTCTATTCAGTGCCATTTCAGTTTACTTATTTTATGAGCTGTGTCGACAACTCTGGTTCTCTGTCAGATCACTTCATTCCGGATGCGAACCCTCAGAGAGACTCCAAGCAAAGCCCGCTCCACAGCTCTAGTTTCATCGTACCTATTCATAACTGCACTCAGAACTTAAGCCCTTCAATACCCATAATTCATACAAGGCCACACACAAAAGCTACATAACACTAACACTAAGCCTCCAAAAAGCATTTAGCATTTAAACATTGACTAGTTTCTCGCGAATGACACTTTCGATTCGGAGCGGACGCCGTAAATTAAAGGCACATAGCCGCCATTAACCTGTCCCCTACATCATGCTACGACACTTCTTAATTAGTGCCTGTATTGATATGTAGATAACGGACACGGTTATTATGGTATAGAGGGTTTTTTTTGCGTAATAACAGGAATATGTTGAACTAGGGAGGACATATTCTCAGACTAACATTTTAAAGGACACATTAATAAAGTTAGATGATTTCGAACTTAGAATGACTAGATGATAGTTTATGTTGTTGTTTTTCTTGTCTTTTATTATTCAAAAAAGAACAATGAACAAGGAAGGGGTCCGCAAGGGCCGATGCCTGCCAGGGCTGCGGGACTGTTCGAAAGAGATACCGTGGCCCTGGAACTCAAAGGACAAAGAAGGAACATGGATGGATTTTAGTCAGTACAAGTCTGACAATCCCTTCCGCTCCGCCCAGAGCAGTCATTTGATGATTTCCCATCCAAAAAAAAAACAGCCATGATTGTAAAACAAACACAAGGATACACAAACCAGCGGATATTGATATTGTAAATGAAGGACATCACAGAAAGTTAGTTTTGAGATAATTTTTAAATACAATTTAATTTCCCGCTACACACCTATTAGCTAGCAATGCTACACAAATGTGGCAGTGGGATCCAAGCGGAACCAGAGATGAAAAAATTCATTAACAAATATTCTAGCAATAACAAGAAATACCTGTCACATTTCAACGCAATAATATTATGTAAAGATACTGATGATATCTTTGTCAGATAATCTACAGATACAGTTAGTAGCTAGCTAGGTAGGTAGGTACAGTAGGTACATCTCCAGCGGTTACCGCACGCAGTCCCCGTCACTTCGCAACGCAAATTGCTTTACTGAACGCTAGCGCCGCCTTAACGCTGGACAGTTGTAGGGTTCCGTGTAGTGAGAGGAATTTGTATATGATTACTTTAACTTTTTTTTTTGCCTTCCTCTGTAATTCCTGTTTTTGACCGCAACGTAGTGTTCCGTATTTGATCTGCTCTATTTACACTCAGAATGCTGTTACATTTTTTTTATTAGTCATCGATTTAATTGCTAAGTGCATTAGCAAGCAATTTACCTTCATCAGCATTCTTCAACTTCGTGTCGTTGCCTCAATAGACTTCAATTTGGCCAAATCAGCATTAATTACCAGCAATACTTCTTTTCTGATTGATTAAATTAGGGCATGCTACTTAAAATACAACACCATGCAAAGGCGGGACACTGACTAAAGGCTTGCAAAATAGCACATCGCATCTGGATATTTTGCTCGCAAAACCGATGGCTGAAAAGTTCTGGAGTGGCGACCGCGAACCGGAAAACGTTGCGTTGGAAGGCCTCCCACTAGGTGGACCAATGACATGGTGAATGTTTCGGCGATCCGTTGGATGCGAGACGCATGGGACCGGTCAATGTCACCTTTCTGCAAAACGTGATCTGTCAAACGAAACTTTTGAATGCACTGACATTCTTAAGAAAACGTAAAGTCAACCGACTTAGCGCGATTCTTCATCTACTAGACTGACCCCTGTCACACACTCCTCAGCGGAAAAGACACCAACTGTCATTGAATTCTTAAATGAATGTTTCAAGAGACGGAACCCAACTACACTAACAGTAAACAAGCATCACACTTTTTTCCATTCGCCGCTAAAATTAGCCGACGGATTGTTATTGGTTAAATTATTCAGAAGGCGTTCGATGTCTTTAAGTGAATTTCGCGATCGGACCACCACAGTTTTTCTATTCTAGCCACCGTACACACAGTTACTGGCAGAATTATGACGCTGCCAGTAACTGGTAATGTTATCTTGTTTTACTGAAGAAGTCTTTTTTAAAGAAGAAGGAACCTGTTTTGTTTCATGTTACTGGATACACGAGGTGTAAGTAGACCCTTCACCAAGTCAACCAAATATTCTATACATCAAATTAAGTAACTCTACGCAAATGTTTGCTGGGAATCACGTTTTACAGTAGGACTTAATGTAACGCACTCAAAACATTGTGCTGATGGATGCATTGAATAATACGGGGGTCAAGGAAGTATTTAAAGTAAAGTAATAACATTAAAACTAGTATTTAAAAAAAAAACTTGTGAAAAACTTAGACCCCTATATCTGGTCTGCGGGACTGTTCGAAAGAGATACCGCGGCCCTGGAACACAAAGGGCAAAGAATTAACATGGATGGGTTTTAGTCAGTACAAGTCTGACACTCCCTTCCGCTCCGCCCAGAGCGGGGGGGGGCATTTGATGATTTCCCATCCTAAAAAAAAAAAAAAAGACCCCTATATCTCCGTAACTAAAAAAGTTTCCCAGGTTCCAGAACAAAAAAAATATCGCAATGACGGGGGTCTCCCCGTCAGCCCCAGGTTTTTGGTCTCAAAAACCTGTCTTAATTTTACACCCATTATTCATCATGTAATTTTTAGATTTCATCGTTCATTTTGCAGATGGGCTTTGACACTTGGGAGTAGCTAACTTCTTGATTCAGAGTTCACACCACTTTAGCATAGACCATTGAGGGTATAACATTTGTAAATAGAGATTATAAAAAGATAAAGGCTGTTAAATCCAATCAGAGTGCGGAATATCTATTTGAATTCACAACATTTCATTCATTCATTTGGTTTTATTTCATTTTTCGCCAATGCGAGTGTGGAGCCCCAACACAGGATATGCCACACCTTCTCTCCTGCCCGTCCTGCACCACTAATTGCACCCTCCAGGACTTGAATGAGGCGAACGACAGAGATGTCCAGGTTGCTACGTACTGCTCGGACAAAATCTGGGTCATCGATTCAAGAAGAAGAAGAAGACTTGAATTTAGGAGAAAAGTATCTAATTCGTAAACTGCAAGGTATGAAACTTCTAGGTACATACTATACAGTGGTGTTAATCACAGAACTGTCAAAGAATGTAACTTTCTCGTATAGACATGGCCATTTTTTTCCACATACAAGGTTCACCTCTAACTTTTCAACTAAACACGCCTTGGGTTTACTCTCTGACTTTAGAAGACAATGATAAATTAGTGTGTCTGTCTGTCTGAAGGTTTTTTAATACTTTTTAACATAAACACTTTGACATTATGATTTATTTAGTGCAGTAATGTTGCGGCTTAGATCGCATGAATTTGGAACGCTGACAAAAACTTTTAGATTTCTTTGCAAATCTATTATTTTTCGGCGCAATTATTTTGCATTGCGTGCAAATGTGTTATTTTAAATTATGACTTTATTCCACGAACTTGTGACAACGGTTTGATGTACGTAGATACAATACATGTCCACCGAGTACGCGTTGCACAAAGGGCCATGGGGCGAGCCATGCACGGCATGACCCTTCTAGAGTCTCGAGTGTTTAATACCGAAATTCGACGTCGGACGAAAGACTACGACGTAGTTTTCACTTTGAACAGCCATCATTATTATTCTACTCTAAACGTACTTGGACAAATCTTAATATGAAGCAAGTATGTTTATTATTTAAAATAGGTACGCGAACAGTATATAGACTTTACATTTGTCAATAAAAATAGAATAGATTAGGGTTCTTATTCAAAATAATTTATTGTCGCAATTAGAATAGTAATACATTAAAACATGTTTGAAGCCTTATTTTAAGCAAAACAGTGCCTGTATTAGGAGACCTCGCGCTTCTATATCATTGCCGTATACTTATATTAACTGTTAGCTACAGAAAATAGTGTACTGTGAAGATATCGATTACAGGTGTACATAACATTCTCTTGAGTACAATAAAGGTATATGTTTGAGAATAAACATAATACAGACACCCGGACTTTTAAACATGTCAACAGTTTACTATGACTCTAGTCAAATCACCAAATGTATCTAACAAAGGTCTGTTCAAGTAAATTCTGGCTTAAAACATGATTTATTGGTGCTACTTTCACTGGAATAACTATATTTTATCACTGGCAGCCAGTTTGAAGGGTGACACGTGTTTGATACGAGTGTTAGTGGACAGCTGATTTACATACCTACCGAGGTATGTCATATTTGGCATGTAATAGTAAAGTTTGCATGTGGTAAGTGAGATAATCAGTTGTTGTAACTGTTCTAGCTGTAGGCCAAAATAGCCACTGTGTATAGTAGCGGTACTTTCATATTAGCCTAAAAGTTACGCTTGCCCTCATAACCTTTTCTTTATGATGTTAGGGTTTCTGAACAGTCTACTTGCCAAAGAGGATTTTTTTTTTGTTTTTTTTTTCGGATGGGAAATAATAAATAAAGTAACACTCCCCACTCTCGGTGGAGAGGAATGGAGTGTCAGACTTCTACTGACTAAAACCCATCCATGTTCCAGGGCCACGGTATCTCTTTCGAACAGTCCCGCAGCCCTGGCAGGCATCAGCCCATGTGGTCCCCTACGTGGTTGCTGACACTTTGAGGCGCGCGTGGAACACGAACGCGCCGTCGACACGGCCTGTCGTCATAAGACGGCCGGACGGCGAGCTAGCCCATAACTCGCCCTCCACAGGCCCGCGCCTACTGTGGCCGGGAGCCACCACGTGACCCCCGTCGCCCAGGGCGTCTCCCGCGGCAAAAGGCTTGCCGTATTCCCTAGGCACGCCACTGACTAGTGCCCTGGCACGGCCAGAAGGCGGCACAGCAGGCCTCGGAGATGGGGGGAAGAGCTGCAAAAAATCAGCGACCAGTAGTCCACATTAGCTCTGAATTGAAAAAAATCTCACTCAAAGAGATGGAGAGGCCTCCAGCAGATTTGGTAATAATTTTCTCTAAAAAAAATTACCACTGGATCAGCATTCACCGGGTTTCTGACACACCAAAATAATAGCTCAGTTTTTTTTTATAGTTGTTTCTTCTAACATCTTCTGCCACCATAAAAACCTTTAAAATACCACAATTCACATAAAACGATGAAATATAATCCATACCTCTGTCAGATTAAAATTCAAATCACTGTAGCCACATTGCAGCGCGTAATAAAATAGTTTCAAAATATTACTTTGACAATTTTCACAGTTAGAATCGATTCAAAACATTATACTTTCAGTCACGTACAGAAATGTTGACAATTCAAAGTTTTAGTTTTGCGTTTTGTGTGACAAATAGATATTCTATTATTTTACGGGATACTGCGTGACTGTTTACTATAATTTGTTAAAAAAGAAACCATTTATCTTTCTTTCTTTCTTTATTTATTAAATAAATATTAGTTTCAGAAATGCAGTCTCTGTCAATTGGTTGGCTAATACATTTACACTAGACTTATGCAGCTTCTAGACTGGCTAAGAATTGTGTAAAATCGTCTTTTCCATCACACATTTCATTCTTCTTTCTTTATCGTGGGGTTAGTTCCTAAACTGGTGTCAGAGTTTTTATGTCGCCCGTGGGCCTCTGACTTGGCTTTACATGCCGTCAAGAAATATATATGTTATATTTATACCTACTGGTTTCCTCACGATGTTTTCCTTTACCGAAGCTAGTGATGCTATATAGCTTACCGGTCAATGTGGCGACACTTGGGGGAGGCCTATGTCCAGCAGTGGACGTCTTTCGGCTGAAATGATGATGATGATGATGAAGCTAGTGATGATTATACAATACGCACATGAATCCGAAAATTAATCAGAGGTGCATGTCTTGGGTTCGAGCTCGACACCTATGACTTGGCAGTCTGACGGCCGCACCACTAGGCTAGATCACTGCTATACATTTTATTGATTTATGTGAACACAAATGTATGGAACAGCTGTGCCAAAAGATCAATGACTGAAGTTTTGCATTTAACAGAGTACTTTTATAACAAAAATTATGTTACAGACCTTCTCATGACCGACCAATCATTGAGCTGGTAAATGTGACTATACATAAATATGCATACAGGGTGGAAGGGACACCGACGCGAAAACGGTTACCTCGTATTCAGTACACCATTCTGATTCCCCCCGCCCCCCCAAATATAAATTTTTCATCGGTTATTAAAAAAAAATCTGCTGTTTCCTACAAAAGTGCAATAACTTCACGGTCCAAATGTATGGAAGAGCTGATTTTTTTTTAGTAACCGATGAAAAATTTCTATGTGGCCCCCACATTGAAATTTTCTGCTCGGAATGATGTACTGAATACGTGGTAACCGTTTTCGCATCGGTGTCCCTTCCACCGCGTATTAAATGACTAATTAACTAAATGACTACTAAACACTACTTAGGTACACACAATTACATTACTAAAATTCTGCAAACTGAACTAAATTAGCTGAAAGTTATTAAGATCTTAAATCAAGTCTCCTTTTGGCCAATTAGTAAATTCCGCCGTATCATTAACCAGACGGTTACAGTTTCTAATTGAATTCTAATAACCACGTAATAAGAGTATTTCTATTTAATAAGATAGAAGTATATCTTGTTCATTTATGTTTCATTATAAAGCCTGGCCTTTTTTTATCAAGACTGCATGGCACTTTGGCAGAGGCATAGTAAGTACACGTCTTGTTTGCAGGTAACAGGAAATGATGTGAAAAAAAACAAAAGGTTTTAACGGCTTGTATCCAAGCATCCAAAGTTGAAACAAAATAGGACAACGAATTTTCTTAAGGGCATTACATGGCTCAAATCCCAAAAACAGCGTATGTTCAAAGAAATTTATTGATGAATCCCTTCGTACGTTTTCCGTGTAAAAAATATATGTTATAGTTAAGTTCATCACAAATAAATTGTATTGTTTAAAATTTTAATAAACCTTCTCAATTTTTTTTGGTTAATCGTAGAAAATAGGTCCTTTTTCAACCTTAATTGTAAATTATCTCTGTAACGGCTGAATAGATTGGCATGAATTTTGTAACAACAAATACGTAATGATATACTAAACAATCTGTATTGTTTTTTTTTTGTTATTTCTTTTAATATTTTTAAATAATAAATAAAAACCGAAATTTCGCGAAATGTGCGGAGCAAGCCCTGTGACGCATGCTCGGGACCGCGATACGTCAGTGCCTTGACGGCTCTTGTGACGGGTGGACGTACGCGTGTTATTTTTTCCAAATAAAATTCAAAACTGCACGTTTTTAATGATTTCTGAATGAAATAATGTTGTAAATGGTACAGTTATTAATATTTCGTAAAATAAGAATAGAAAATACGTTTATAAAATATATTTAAAGTAGTTTGTAATTTCGTTTTGTTGTTTGAACCTATCATAGAGTAAGCCTGACAAGTGACAGCTATGCCTAAATCAACACTTCTATACAAATAAATCAAATTGAAATGTCTGTTTGTAATATCAAAATAACAGCTTTTTACTGAATGCATATGAAAATATATCCGGCACTTATAACAAAAACACATTTTTTTTAATTTTTGTCTTTCTGTCGGTCTATCTGTCTGTCTTTCTGTTTGTGCCGGCTAATCTCCGAAACGGCTGGACCGATTTCTGGCATTTTTGGCATCCATAAATGATCGATTCATCTCATACAAGTACAGGATGTAATTTTTTCGAATTTTAGTCGGTTCGACTCCCGAGTGTGGCAAGCGAATTTTCGAAAATCTTTAAAACAGATTTGTATCTTGTGAAAAATTAAGTAATGTTTCCCTATGAGTAAAATTTGCTATCTCCTGTATTTAGAGTACTTTCCCTCCCGGTGAGGTTGTCAAATTCCATCCTGTATATTACAGGCAATTCCGTGTGGTCCTGGAATTAAAGAATACGACCACCCCATTAATAAAAGGCGACTAAGGGAACATTCGACCTACAACGAAGACAGCTCTATGATACACTGGATAGTCCAGCAGGCCAAAAACACCTTTACCGGCTTGCTAGAGCTAGAGAGAGAAAAGCGAAGGATGTATATCAGGTTAAATGCGTAAAAGACGAAACTGGAATGGGTATTTCGGATTGTGAGAAAATTAAGGATAGGTGGAAGGGTTACTTTGAAAGAGTGATTAATGAGGAGAATGACTGGAGTGGTGTGCTTGAAAATAAACCAGCGAATGAGGGACTAGTGAGAAAGGTTAGTTTGGATGAAGTGAGGATTGCAGGAAATGGAATTAAGAATGGTAAGGCCGGACGGAATACCGGTAGAAGTATGGAAGTTATTTCTGATGGACGGATGGGCGTGGTTAGCTTTATTCTTCAGTAAACTGTTGCCGGAAGAAACGATTCCTGACGAATGGTGTAACAGTTAGCTGGTGCCCATTTTTAAAAACAAAGGTGATGTGGTGGAGTGCAACAATTATAGAGTAGAGGAATAGAGCTAATGTCACATAGTATGAAAGGAGCTCGTGGCTAAATAATAACAGCCACTCGGATCGATCTTTAGGTTAAGCCGTGCTTACCTAGGTTGGTTTGTGGATAGGCGACTACCCATTTTCGCTATCCGCCAGCTGTGCGAAAAATACAGACGTGCACATATAAATTTGCACATGGTTTTTGTAGACCTCGAAAAGGCATACGACTGGGTACCCCGTGAGGTACCGTGAGGGAAGTATGTGCAGTTGATCCGTGCGATGTACAGTCGATGCAGTATCCAATTTAAGTCCGGTCTATAGCCGGCAATACCCGGCAGCTTCAATGTGGCTTTCGGCTTGCACCAAGGGTCGGCTCTCAACCCTTTTTTTTTTCGGTTCGGAAATCTTCAAATGACCCTCCCCCCGCTCTGGACGGAGCGGAAGGGAGTGTCAGACTTCTACTGACTAAAACCTATCCATGTTCCTTCTTTGCCCTTTGTGGTCCAGGGCCGCGGCATCTCTTTCGAACAGTCCCGCAGCCCTGGTAGGCATCGGCCCTTGCGGACCCCTTCATTGTTACTGACATCTCTTTGAGGCGCGTGTGGAATACGAACGCACCGTCGACACAGCCTGTCGTCAAAAGACGGCCGGACGGCGATCTAGCCCATTACTCACCGTCCACAGGCCCTCGCCTACGGTGGCCGGGAGCGACCACGTGACCCCCGGCGCCCGGGGCGTTTCCCGCGGCGGCTAGGACGTAAGGCTCTTTCCCTCTCACGTTCCGCCACCTCCTTCTCTAGCATGACTGCTGCGCAGAAGGAGGTGACGGCTTCCCATTCTCGCTCGCTCCGGACCAGGGCTTGAACCAAGGCCGGACGCGAGAGATCGCCGCCGCCAATCGCCGCTACGAGGAGGCTCTCATCCCTTAGCTCTTCCTCCCTTACTTCTTTCTCGTGATAATGAACGCTCTCGCGTCGGACATCCAGGAAGAGGCACCCTGGTGCTGTTCGCCGATGACATTTTGCTGGTTGCTAAGAGCGGCCAAGAGGTCCAGAGCAGATTGGAGGTGTGATGGCAAAGACTGTAGTAGAGAATGTTGGTCTGCAATTGAGTAGAACCAAAACGGAATACTTGTTTTGCGATTTCGTCGGTCTCTCCAGTCTAGTGCCTTTAACTCTTGCCGAAACGCCCATACCGATCTGCTTCGACTTCCAGTATCTCGGATCGCTTGTCCAAGGGGATAGCAAAGTAGACCGGGACGTAACGCACCTGATCAACTGAGATGGATGAAATGGCGACAGGTCACTGGAACAGCAACTTACGACTCACGGATGCCTCTCAATTAAAGGGGAAAGTATACAAGTCCGTGATTACACCTGTCGTACTGTATGGATCAGAATGCTGGGCTGTGAAAAATATGGATGAAAAACGATTCCACGCAGCGGAGATAAGAATGTGTGCGGTGCTTACTTCAAGAAAGTCTACATGCACCATTAACACCAACACCAATTCCAATAAACGACCAACCGACAGAGTGTTCAAGATATTTGAATTTTAATGACTTTTTTGTGAATGGAAACATTTTGTTCTTATCAGAGCGTGGCAACATTAAAACAAAGCTATATTTTATTTATTACGCTCATCATCAGACATCCAACTTTATTTTTACACGATGTAATACACAGTCAAGTTAAATTATCTGGCGATACCCATCATGCATGTGAAGTTTCGCTATCAAAATTTGATCTTTTAAAACTATAAGGTGTAAATATCAATCATAAAGGTCATCATCAGACCTTCAGAATGTGAAATGTAGAAGCACCCGTGGTCAATTACATTAAAGTTGAAAGCTATATCATTGTAACTATTTCTGTTACTGAGAACCGATAAGCACTTACCTAGTCATCATCAGACTTTCAGAATGTATGAAGTAGGGATACCCGTGCTCAGTAAAATAACTGATGAAATGCTAGCTCATTAGTCAAACTGTATAATTTATCTCAAAATAAATATAAATTGGAACAAAATGTATTCAAGTCTCTCAGAGAACGAATAAATTAGGCAAAAACGATGTCAACAGTGCGACACATCTGTGTTCTTGCTTAATCTTTATTGTAGTAATGGTCGTTTGCCGGTAGGGGCGCCCAAAAAACAAAAACTAGTACAGGGGTCAAATCATCAAGGTCATCGAGCAATGTAATACCCTTAAAAAACCGAATGACTGAGGAGCCTTCATAAAACACATTCGATTTGCATATAAACCCTAGATTTTTGAACCACAAATTAACTGAAAACGAGCTCCGAACACAGCCTAAAACGATTCAGTTCCGAACTATCTCCACCAACCATCTTAAAGAAACCTCGTGGATGTTCGGCAACGCTCGCGTGCTCGAACTCATAAACCTGAGCCGCGCATTACCAAAATACGTATCAACTCGTATCGTATGCGTGTGGACGATAAATTATACTAGTTAATACGAAAACCCTTCCACTAGCGTTATTCGGCTGTAATTAATAACGAAACCATACGATACCATCTTTTGGTTAAGTCTTTGCGTCGACACGCACACCGATTTTTTGGGGTGTGCGGATTGGGATACAATGTGGTGTGTTTTAGATGTCTAGTGCTGGAACAAGGTCTCATAGAAATCTGTCACTGTTAGATGTTACTTGTAGTATTCATTTGACGGCTCAGTTGGCGCAGTGGCTGAGTGATCGGCTGCTGCGTTGTGTGTCGCGGGTTCGATCCCCGCACGGAACTAATATTTGTATGACCTACAGGTAGTTGTTCCGGGTCTGGATGTTTGTGTATGGGCAAAGTTAAAACAAAAATAAATTGATCCTTAAAACCTCCATCATATTATCTTATGATCGATAGTTTTCCGTAAAAGTTCGTGGCCAGCAATATTCTGCCTTTATCTCAGTTCATTTTAGGTCGGCACAGGATGTCTTTTTCTTCATTTTATCATCTGTGACGCAGTCCATCCATCGATTAATTGGCCTTCTCGTACTCTTATCGCTATCAGGCCGGTTTACAGTCGATATATGACCGTTGGTCTTTCGTTACTTTAAAAATCTCACGACATAGTTTTCGAGTCTCCTAATACACACATAAACATACGCCTTATCCCATGGGGGTAGGCAGACAACACAGAACGCCACCTGCTACGATCCTTACATAATCCTTTTGCCTCGTCCACGTTCATACATCTGGTCATACACACACGCCGGTTGCGAGTCTCCTAATAATCAGCCTATAACGTTCCCACTGCTGGGCCACAGGCCTTCTCTCTACGAGAAGGAGTGGGCTCCACCACGTGGGCTCAGTTCAGATTCATAGATGTCTCATGTCACACATCATCATCATCATTTCAGCCGAAAGACGTCCACTGCTGGACATAGGCCTCCCCCAAGTGTCGCCACACATGTGTGTTAGTGGGCCGATGACCTGGTGAAGGTTGCGGGGATCCGCTGGATGCGAGTCGCACGGGACCGGTCATGTCACACGTCTTCGTATATTTTCTTCTAGTAATTTTTAAGTCTCCTAATACGAGCACGTATTACAGCATTGCCAGACTAAGGTAATAGGTAACTACGAACAGTGGCGGCCATGTTCACACGTCCTGAAATTAAAGATTAATCGCCTTGATAACTTGACGCGTTCCGTTCTGAAAAACAGTTGACAAAACGCCATCTTAGTACGCCATCTGTGTGAAAGTTTCGTGTTTATTTTGTACTAGATTGTTCTTTACAAGTTTATTTCTTTTTATCGCAAGTGATCTAGGGAAACAAATTGGTATTTTGCCTGGGATTAGTATTTTTTAATGGCGGTGATTTTTAACACTAGGAAAACTGGTTATTTTCATTGTTTATCATAAGCTGTATAATAACTGAAGTAGGTCTTGTACAATTCAAAAGTCATTTGTTTCAAATTCTATATAAGATACCTCGCCGTCAAATAGGGATTTCGGACACGGAAGAGAAACTTCTAGTCATAATTACAGTATAGTCTAAAATTTTGACTATACTTGTTATGCTGAACAACTATAGACCGACCGCTTTAATGAATCCTCGCGAAGGCATCAATTTAAATTCTGAAGGTTGATCACGTATTGGTTAAATTAGTATATATCTACGTGGATTATGGTTACCTTAAAGCAAATAATCTGTGGGATAATGATAGGACTTCGTAGACGCTTAATGTGCCTTTGATGGGGCAAGGCGGAGGACTCATTAAAGCTAGTTAGTTTAGACTATAAACTATGTCTAGTTTTAATAGCATAACAAAAATCAATGCATGATCATTACATGCTTACCTAAGCTACTATAATCACAGATAGAACACAAAAAGAAACTAAATTACTTAATCTACATCAAGCCAACAATTTTTCCACATTTCTATATAAAAATTGACAGCAAAAAATCTCCATTGGCTTCAATCGATCCGATCCTCATGTCTTCGATATTTGCGGTTTCAATATACTTAGTGATTGGTATCAAAGTGGCAGAGTTTCACACGTACACTGATATACACAGAGCAAATAGTAAATGGAGTACTGATAAGCATGTTTTACTGGTCTCACTTTGATTAAATTTGTATGGAAAAGCGGTGCCTTTTAATGACGATCGCCGTTGGTCAGCGTTATATCGTACGTTTTATTGTCAATGGCAATTAAATGTCATCGGAATGCCTTACTCTAAACCGTTGATAGACCAACAGACGAATGAGTGGATAAACCTACAAAGAACAGCTCACTGCGGAAAAAGCCTAGGACCTGCGGGCTTAGACCGAAGATTCAGAGTGACGATGACGGAAAAATCCAAAATTAATTAGATTGACATAAACAGCCGAAAACATTATCCGTCAACCCATAAATATAAGAAATGCTTTGAAAACGAATACTACTTGATCTGGATCTGCATGAGACTGGCTAGCACAGATTAGAGAGCATATAGCATATAAGGCTCCTTTCTTATTCTATAGGTACTTACTTAGCAGTGGATGTACTACCACGCTCACTGACGGTCGACCACTTTTCAACCTTATTACTGCGGCCATAAGGATGCAAAGTGGTCGACTGTCATTGCACTCGGTAGTATGTATCAATGTTCCCAATGATAGACTTTAAACTTACATGTGGTCACTCTGTTTACTCACTATTCTGTGTCAATGTGAGACCGCAGCTGATATTATTGTTTCTTTGAAATTTTACTTAGAACTGCTTCTGTTTCGTTTCCAATGTGTTTTTTATGGTTTATTAGTGGTGTGGCGGGTTTTTGCGGCGGGCAGTCTGCGTTTGTTACTTAGCTTGTAGTATTTGCTTAGGCTATTGTAACTATACGAATCATGTCTTACTAGTCTAGTTCCATTTATGGAAAAATAAATTATATTATCAAAATAATGAGAAATAAACTATTGTAAGAAGACGACAAGTGCCCAAAGACTTTTTGATTCGTTTTTCGAACTTGTTTGCTTGTGCAAAAAAACTTTTCACTAAGTAGGTAGGTACCTTTTTATACAAATTAGTGACGTCTACTCCTGACCCGAGGCGTACCTACATGCGATTATTCTATTAACTTTTTGAACGGGCATAACTTTACAATACGTAGCAGGCAAATCGGCTATCCTAGTTCATATAACTGACTGCCTGACTGGTCTAGTTGGGTTTGATTCCCAGATCGGGTCTTAGCGTTGTTAGGTATTTCAATCAAGACTTTCTTGGTAGCAGCCCGGAGCCTGCATTTGTGTCCAATTGACGGTAACTGACATACCAGTGACATATCTGACTGACTTACCAGTGAATGGGCAGCAGCGTTCTCTGTGATTTTTTTATAACAAACATACTGCGATCGCCAACCCGCCTGCCAAGCGTGGCGATTATGGCAAAACCCCCCTTGGGGAGGCCTATGTCCAGCAGTGGACGTCTTTCGGCTGAAATGATGATGATGATGATGATGACGGTAACTGGCTCGCGCCCTATTACATAAAAAGAGAGAAATATGAGAGTATGACCACCGTAGACTAGGATTTCTTTGACGGAAGAATCGAGAAAATGACAGATAGTGCAAAGAAATCTGTCATTGTGTCGACACAATCTGTAATTTTGTCGATTCTTCCGTCAAAGAAATCCTTTTCTACGGTGATCATGCTACGGTGCTGGTGGTACATTGGCCTTATCCTTGGCGGATTGCTGGTATAATGTTTATGTTGATCAGAGGACTCTAACATATCACTCCTGCCCATTTAACAACCTAAATCCAAAGAATCATAGTGTCCCCTAAACAAGCGAAACGAAAGTACACCCGTCCAAGCGGCCATGCTCCCATAAACCGCAAATTTCCTGCAGCTTCCGCCATGATTGCAGGAATCACGGTCCGGTCCACACACCTGCCATTGTGGCTTCTATCAAATGTATTTATGTATATCAACAGCTTGTATTTGTATGTATTTGTTTATTGGTTTTTTTTTAATTTGATTGGGGATATTGGCTTGGTTGGAAGCCGATGAGTTTGCTTTATTTACTACTGGTTTAAAGCTTCTAACTTGTATAACACAAGGTTTCTTTTTAAAAGAGGCTGTATGTTTATAGTCTTTGGGCATGAAAATGTTATAATTTTATTTTTTGTGTGACTAACCTGCACTAGCGGAATTTATTTTTGAGGCGTTTATTTTTCCCTTTTCTTCAAATTCTGTCTGAGCCAATCTCTTTATATTGGATTAGAGTTATTAGTGTGTGTGTTTACAAATAATGAAAATTGTGGTCTATATTAGTAACACAGAGTTATGTTATGTTATTCAAATGAACTGGAAAGCAAGAAAATAATGATGATGTCTTGGGCGTTGCAAATGTTGTGAAAAATTCACTAGTTAAAAGTCCTTTTTATTAGTGTAGGCAGGTAATTTGTCTATCAGTTTATTATCCAATTCAGGTTTCACTTTGACTGAACCCCGTAAAAACTCATAATTTTCCTCCTTTCATTAATTTTCCTCTACCGTAATTAAGTGAAACCAACGACAGATAATCCAAGAAAAAAAAAACTAATCTGTGATGCAACAACCATAGACAGCAGAAGTGACTGGCCTAAAACAACGGGCAGCTAGGCTATCGCCCGATTGGTTACACTGAACATAATCCACTGACAACCGTTTTTTGCCCACACGGTGTTTCTCCGTGGAAAATTACTGTCCACCACAAGACCAGGTTTTTTGACGTCTCAGGAGACGGCCGTAATTAATTAATGGAGGTTATGCTGATACGGGAATTAAGCGGGTTTGTACCGTGGGTAATGTAAGGGGAATTATGTAATCCCCCTTACTTAGTAATAACCAATCTAAAACTGGAATGATTGGCAAGATTTTTTTTTTTAATCTTTTTGCAGCATATACCACAGAGTTTTTAATGTTTCTTTAATTTTTAGTTGTGGCTGTGTAAATGCATCTTCATACTCATTGTAAGAATATATATGTGAAGATAAAGCGAGATTCTAAAACATTATTCCTCGCTTTCTTCGCAAAAAGTATACAAGTATACGTGTACAGTGATAACTACACTAAAAATACCGCTTTTCTTTTTCTTTCTGTGTCAGTCTAGACCGAGTGAAAGCCTAAAACGTTCTAACGGAATACCTGAATCTGAATCTAATCTAGATAGCCGAGAAATTTGGATAAATCGGACGGTAAGAAACTTTTCGTGTCAGTGCCTTACCGATCCCCTACTAAGTGACAACGGTTTTTATCTATTCAGGCTCAATTGCTCCACAAATCATGAAATACTTTCAGTGCTAAACGAATTTAAAAACATCGAAAGATGTTTGCTACTATCAATCGTTCCAAAATGTAATTTTTAAAATATTTTAGCGCTAAAATAATTTAAGACATCTTTCTGTCTCAGTCAATAGTTTCAAGATGACAAAGACAGAATGGTGCTTAAGGTGCAAGCGTCAGGGTAGCCAGCGCAATTAAAATTTTCTTAAGTTTTTTGCAATTTGCATGTCAAAATTTTTAAGAAAGACTATGTCTAGGTTCCTATCGATTTCTTTTATGCTAAAAACTTGAAGAATTTGTCTAGTAGTCCCCTAATCACGGCTGTAAAAATGGAGGAGGATTTTTTTTTTAGCATCATTTTTTGGAGGGTCATATTTCTTTACTTATTAGTTGCTGAAAAAAAGGAAATGTCAGGGACGTGTCTATAGTAGACCTTGATTTTAGGGAAAAAAAATAATAGCTCAAGAGGCATTATTCAGGTAGAAAAAAAAGGAATACGAAACGTCGATATTTTTTGATCGCCAAAATTTGTATAGAGAAATCGCAGCCCATGTCTATTTGTGGTGCAAGTCCACTTACTTTCAACGCAAATCTTTATTTGCATTGAAAGCCGAAAGAGTTTTTAATAATACTGCTTAATATGACAACTTTCAAGTTTGTATTTTGTTTTTGTTTAATTACTTGCGTCATTTACTTAGTTCTACGTGGAAGGCCTGAACACTTTCCTATTTTATAGATTTTTTCTTTGATTAATGAAAGTTTGTTTTTAGTTTATGTAATGGACTTACAAAAATAATGTTTTCATATTTATTTATTCGTAAACTAACGGCATGATTAATGCTGATCTAGTTTCTAATTTGATAAGGCGTGAACACTAGTTTTTCAGCTCATTATGTCGAAATTGCGAGAATGTAATTAGTCTAGGTACAGTTACAATTTAAAACAGTTCATTTTGGCATCTATTTTACGTTGCTTTTAATTTTAAACTTGCTTTTTCCCGCGACTTTGCTCGCGCTATGCTCTGATATTATCTCACGGGAATGTCCTGTTTTTGTTTTAAATATAGCCTATCACCCATTCATTAAAGAATCTTCAGAATCGGATCTGTACTTACAAACATTACACCCTACATCTAAACATAAAATGTTACCTCTTTGTAGTATATCATCTGCTTAGTCTTTTCCCAATTATATTGGAGTCGGCTTCCAGTCTAACCGAATGCAGCGGAATACCATATTTTACATGGAGCGACTGCCTATCTGACCTCCACAACTCAGTTAGTACTGGGTAATACGATACCCCTTGGTAAGACTGGTTGTCAGACTTTTTGGGCCTCTGACTACCTAACGACTGTCAAAGATCTACAAATGACAGCCGGGACCAACGGCTTAACCTCTTTGTAGTAGTAGGTAACAAATCATAATCTTCAAAAACATTCAGGGAAAATTCTCCTTATATCTTTCTCTACCGCTGTACGCAAAAACACGAAAAAAAAACTACGACAAAATCCCGTAGTACCTCCGTTGACATAACTGGCAGAAAGCATGTTTCCTTCGCCCGGTATTTGTACAAATTTTTACATCTGCACAATGCAGCCAACCATGTGCAATTTTTATTCCAATTTTAAATGCGCTGCTTTTTCTTCCGAGGTTTAAAGGCGTTTAGGTAAATGTTAGGAGCAAACTTTTATGCATTTAGTATGGCTGAAAGAGTTTAGAAAGCTCTTGAAAATGTCTTTTATGTGTGTGATACACATGAGTACCTACTTACGAATTAAGAAGCTAATGCTGAACAAACTGGATAAGTACTGGAATATTATGTACATTATTTAAAAAATGAATGCTTGACTTACGTTGATATTACATTTAAGTGTAGAAGGCATTTGGAAATTTAGTTATTAATTCATGAAATACATTCAAGTAGCTCATTTCGATACAATAGAAGATATTCAATGGGATCTTCTATTTAGTGTTACGTACTTTCTTGTACATTTCAATTTCTTTACAATTGCTGAAATGGTCATCCGATCTGCCAAATTAACAAGACTTTCGTCATACATTTCGTCCCCAAAATGTCATTGACAGTGTATAATCACTTCATTTTCACGGTCGATAATTTTGACAAACCATTACAAACCGTTTAGATTTCCCAACTATGTGCTTACAATTTAAATAAACGTTCTATTACATGCTAGTTAAGGCTATGTATGTTGTCACTGCGTTTCAACAGTTTTATTCTTTTCAAGAAACTGATACGGTTCGGCTGTCATTTCTTTACAAACAAAAATAAATCGCAACAGAAGAATAGAAGGTTCAAAATCGCTTGACGATTTCAGGCTTTTGATGTAGATATTTTTTTAATTAATTGCCTGCTTTTTGCTATGGTCAGCAATCTATGTTTTCTTAGATACCCGTAACCAGGTTAATGACACGAAATATAAATTCGTTCAGAGACTGACAACTGTTAGTTCATGGAATAGCTATCAGAGCGAAGAGTGACCACGCATCCGGATGGGTATAATTAAATTAATTTAGGAGAAAATAAGACGTGATGATCGAATCGAAAATGTTTCGGTAATATAAGAAGAGAACACGAATTTCCGAGAAAATACATAACATCACGCCTTTAATCTCCGAAGGGTTAGACAGAGGTGTACCTAATAGTACACCCACATTTCGCCAGTTATGTTTAAGTCCCATACAATAGGAGGCGAGTCTATTGCCATTAACCAGGTGCAAATCCAGAGTCCGTGGCTGGTAATGAGAAATTCCTCACAGAAAAACCCAATAACGCTTTGCCCGACCGGGGAATCGAACCCAGGACCTCATACTCAGCATTCGCGTTTGCAACCACTAGACCAACGAGGGAGTTCCGAGAAAATGTGCCTTTTGTAATCTGATTTATATGAAACGTATCAGCAAAAGTACAAACTTCGCATAAAACGGGACACACAATCTACTCTCAAGGATGATACTTCACCAAAACAAACAAACATACATCCAGACCCCACAACATCAAAGAGGCCCTAATCTAAAAAGTAAACCTCCTGAAATCCCTTAATACGAAAAAGGGGCCTACATACGAAGGTGTAATAAAGGTACCTACACGCGGACGCCTCAAGAATTAAAAAAAAAAGAAAAAACTCGAGGGCGCACAAAGTCCACAATGTCAAAAAAGTCTCCGTCAACAAACAAAGTAAAAAAAAAAACTCCATATTCTTAATTTAACTTGAGTCACTCTTACATCCCTACTTGAAGTAACAATTAATAGAAGACCTTCCCCACCTCTTTTATGTCCCACATTATAGATGTCAGAAGAGGTTTTAAGGGGAATCGTAAATATCAAGTTACGTTGGACGCGTGACACGAATGGTGAGGAAGAAAGTAAGCGAGTCCCCCATTTCTTAAGGCAATACAAGGCGTTATATGTGTGTGATACTTATATTCTGTCCGGGGCTCACCTTAACACCGCGTTTGCGGTAACTTATACGACAAGGAAAACTGGCCTATTTATTATCTTTTTTTTTTCTTTTTTCCAAGTTTTCAAAGTATGCGGTTGACTGTTAAATAAGATGAGGAAGTTCTTTTAAGTTGAATAAGGAATTTAAGTCTCCGTCATGTCGCTTAATTAAACACATAATTTGTATCGTTTTTTAAAAGCAAAAGTATAAATGTTTTCTGTAATATTAAAAAGTAAGTAATGACTATTCGGCTAAAAGTCTTACCAGAAGGTATTGTTACTCAGTATCTGTGTAGTAGAAGTCAAATAGGCAGTCGCAACATAGTTGGGAAAAGACTAGGCAAATGATGACATGAGAATTGTCTAAATTAATAAAGAGAAAATGTGTCCACGTCCCAGCATAAATCAGAAAATATTTCATTGCTTTAATACTTTTAAAGTCACCAGCAAAAACTGTAACTTTGCTCACGTAACTTGGATACACATATGCCTGCTACATCTAAAGCTCTTCCCTACAAGAAACAAAACAAAATCTAATTAAAAAAAAAACCTCATCAAAATTCGCCAAGAGTGCCACGATCAATACCCAAAAAACTCCCTAATCTCGGTCCCTTATCAACTTGTCACAAACTTAAGTAACCCCCTCACACACATGCACACACACAAACATACGCACACACGCACAAACGCACACTACTCATTATAAGGGTAACTAATCACTGAGCTGTGGAGAGAAAAAAATGTGAATTTTTTTATTCATTAACCACCCTCTCTTCTTAGGCTGATGTCCCTGAGGAATAGGGAAATATTCGGAGACGAATGTTAAAAGTTCTTTGTAGTAATTTTTCGGCTGTGATATGAATTATTTCAATGGGTTTGTGAAATGTATTGTATGCCGCTTTACATATATTTTTTGTAACATCCTAAATTGATTGTGTAAGTTAATACCTGTTTTAAAAGCATGTGGCATTGGTTTTGAAACAAGATCTTTTTGCCCCCGTTAATAAACGGACTATTTTCTAAAATAAAGAAATCGACACAGTAACATCGGCTCACCATAGGATTACCGCATAATCGTATTAAAAAAAAAATACTTTTTTGGTCAACATTAGGCAGTGTACTGATTTTGGCAGCTGAATAAAAATGCATAGTCAACCAATGAGACGGTTTCATCTAAAAAAATATTAGCCATGAAATAGAAGTAAAAAATGCATTCTATTACGGACGTCCGAAACTCTACGTCCAAGGCGCGAATTTTGCGTATGGTTAAAAACAATGCAGCAGTAGCACACGGCTAGAACATTAAAATACATCAAATTTTATGAAAATAAAACTACTGCTTCTTTTTGGACCCAAAGTCAAGTCTTCACAGCGGAAATATAGTCGTAAATAGGTAGCCACACCAATACAAAACTTGCAATTACCCTACAATATCAGTGAGGAATTGCCAAAAAACTTTTACAACTACAACACCGTCTCAATTACATCCTCTGTTCCATCTCTGCATACGACGCACACTCGCCACCGTACTAAAGCATGAATTTGCATATTTGCTCGCTCACTAAGTGCAATAGCTTGTTTGTACGTACTTCATACATTCTTCCATCTAACGTTCGACGATTCTCTAATTAATACCGTTTTTCAATTTGTTTGGAGTAAACAAATGTTTTGTTTAAGACGTTTGTTGTACTTGCTGTGTACTAGGTGTACAGTCGACGCCAATTGTGTTGGGTATGTTTGCTGTAGGTGAGAATTTCTTTTTGTGTTGACCTGTTTGTGTGTTATTTTTTGATGTTTCAGGATCGCATGCCATACTTTTGGAGATATATTTACAAGAAGAGATTTCATCAAACAAGAAGTGATGATGACAACAAAACGCTTTTAAATTTTCTTATTAGAAAACACACGATTCAAAGGAAAAGGAACATCGTGTAAGTATTTGTTGTAAACATACTGTATTTGCCAATTGTAAAGATTTTCTAAGGGGACTCTTATCAGATTTTTCTACGTTAAATGAGACCTGATTTCGAGAATATGGTACTTTTTCTTAGCGTTTCGATGCAAATTTTGATTAAATATGTTTGTCCCAAAATTCAGCTATGCGTACTCCGCTCGCTGATGCAGTCATAAGATCGTCAAGTATGCAGGTATTAAGGCATGCAGCGCAAGATGGAAGATGGGCCATTGTCTGTGGAGACACGACGCATACACATTTGAGATCTAAGCCGTCCATGAACCCCCATCTGAAGAGATTGTCTTTGGTTAGTACAGTTTCCTAAAATTGGTTAAAGTTAATCATAAGAAAGTCAAATAGTTAACAATAGCTATGCATCTCTATTGTCTGTAGCAGCTTTACTTCGTCGATGACACTTTGTTCCTTTTCACAGCCTGCCATACTGCCATTCTTATTACCTGAAGTTTGTAATAAACTTTAATAAACGCGAGACGCGCTTCATTTAAAAGAAAATGAAAATCAAAGAAAAAATATCTCGCCGTATAAAGGGCCGTTATAGGACGCCCGTCAAACAAACGCTTTTCTTAAGCAAAGCAGCGCCTAATTTCAATATCCGAACGGAACGTGGACCGTTCGGAAACTCTCCTTGGGGAATAAATTACTCCGTCTATTCAATATTTCATCAGGCCGAGAGGCCGACTCTGAATATTCAAAACTAAAGGAGACACGTAAAAGCACGCGCAAGCCATTTTTCGCGCCTATCATCTCGGTAACAAAACGCACTCGTAATTACCCCCTCCCCGCGACTTCCCCCCTACCCGCGGATACCCCACCTCACCCCCCCGCCCGCGCCAGGGAGAGGGGGCCGCCCAGTGACAATTATTGATCAAAAATTCTCTCTCTTCTTTCGCAAAAGAAAACTTGGACGGGTTATGTGTGAACCGGTGTAGTTTGATATTTGTAATTAGATATTTTAATTATTTTATTTTTCCTTTCAAATTCTGTAACCCTACCAACTGGACTGGGTTGTTTGCTCTATTTACTTGTATGTTTGTGCCCATCAGAAAACAATAAACAAACAAAGAAAAAATGAATGTACTTGGAATTTGTGTCATCAGTTTAGCGATTCAAAGTTATCATAAATTTCATTCACATTTAAGAATGAATAGTTTTCTTTCAATAAATACTTTCGGCTTGCACTCCATGTTTATGTTTTCGTAAGTACAAATAAAATTAGAAATTATCATTTTTCAAATATTCTTTTCAGAAAAGTGGAATTGTAGTTACTTCATCCATTGTTGATTGATCAATTTGTACACCATTTCCGAAAGCTTCATAGTAAAAGTTTCTAGATATAAAATCCGACTCAAAAGTTGCTGAAAAATCCTAACTTTACTATTATATTATCATTAAGTGATGTTCGTCCCTCTAACACACTTTTACTAACAACCTTTCTATTAAACATCCTTAGAGCTAAAATTTTCACATCCTTCAAAAAAAGTGCCAAGTATCAAGTCACCTCAGTCGGGGTACACGCGGCCGCCTCGGCATATTAATTGCACGCGGCGCTACCGGCGGGAGGCAAGACATGGGGAGGCGCGGCCGCGAGGTCAACCGTCGCCTCGCCATTGTTTTGTGCGTGCGACTGTACTTTCTAACCTATCTATACATTTGTTCGCCCGTTTCTTAAATACAAAGTGGGGTAAAGAGTTTTGTTCACGTATATACTCGTACTTTGTAATTTTGAATTGCATTTCGGTAATGGAAGAAAAACAGAAGCCGGGAGGGTTGGTATGATTAAGTATGAATTAAGGTTAATTTTGAGTTTTTTAAATTAGATTTCAAAAAACAGTTTTGAACATTTGGTTTGGAAAAGAACAACAGTTTGGAACAAATTAAAACTGAGGGAAAAACCGCACTTTAACAAGTAGTTTAATAGTTATTTAATTCTAAGCGTACGGTGTATTCAACATAAAATTAAGAAGAAATACCTACTTTGTATTTACATCTGTTTTCTTCTGAAATATTACTCGAAAGAAATAGTTTTGTTTACTAAAAGAAACAGAAACAAAACAACCGGCTCCAACACTTTTGTATCTGGGACATGTTTTTCTTTACAATCGGCACATTTTTTCCACAATAACCTTGTTTTGTGGGATATTCTTGAACTAAATACGAGTAAGTATACGTGAAAATTACCAGTAAAAGTAAAATTAGTGGATCAGTTGTGGTCAAAATAGCTGAGGAAAATTACTATGAGGTGTCATAAATGGACATTGCAGGCTGCGGGACTGTTGGGGCTGCGGGATTGTTGATTGATTGTTGTTGTGTTCGAAAGAGATACCGCGGCCCTAGAACACAAAGGGCAAAGAAGGAACATGGATGGGTTTTAGTCAGTACAAGTCTGACACTCCCTTCCACTCCGCCCAGAGCGGGAGGGGTCATTTGATGATTACACATCCGAAAAGAAAAACGAGGTAGTCTGGCCTATTTCAAGTATTGATGATTTTGTATTAATTTCACTTGAAACTTTTGGATATTTAATTAGTAAATATGCAAATGATTTTTTATTTATCTTTGCCTTAACTTCCATGACATTGTTTACAGGTTCAAATGTCATATGTTAGCAAACTTTACCAGACCCAGAACAACTAAATGCAAGCTCCACCTATATTTTTTATCTGTGGAGATTTAACCCTAAACGCTTCTATGTTAATAAAGTCGTCATGCCAAAATACGAAGTTTCCTTACTAACAATAATTATTTCAACCCACTCCTTTCCATATCTCGTCTACTTTTCTAGACCTGTCTTGCCATAAGTTTTACTGTCTTTATAGAATAGAAGTAAAAATAGAAAGAAAGACGTATGCTCGTACATTTAGCTCACAGTTTAATGTATTCGTATCCCCATTCCAACTCCACTAGCGGATTGTTTTTCCTCCGAAGCTGCACATTATGCAGGAGCTCTCCGATGCAGTTCGCCGCATAAAGCAAATCGGAAAACCGATCGCTTCCTTCGATTTTCCGCGCCTCTGTCCATTATTGTGTTTGTGAGCTCACCACGTATGTAAATCATTCTATCCGCACACACAAACACAACCCATCTCCCTCACACGTTCCTCAAAGGAGTAAAATAGAGAAGGACGGCAACAACCGAATTGGTGTTAATTTACAGTTGGCAATTATAATTTTCGTATTCATGTCCCTTTCTTGCGTTGAATTTTTTTGTTGTCCGTCTCTTTTGCGGCGGGGGGTTAAGATAAAGCGGTGAAGACGCGAGATATGTAGAATTTTTTAATAAAAACCGCGCTTCTGTGTGCGCTAAGTGATATGCCTTGTTCTTTTTAATTTCGTTGCGAATGCGAGCGCAGTCGGGATCATCTATCTTGGTTTTTTTATTTGTGCCTCCACACGGCTCGCTGTAAAGATTTCGCATGGGATATGAATATTGATTGTTTCGTTGCCGACTAATGAAAGCTTGATTGGTGTGCGATGTTGATGTGTAATGAACCCGCCGGGGAATGGGGAAGCGTAAAAGGTTTTTCGACGCGTTAGTTAGCGAGCTTTTTTTATTGGAATGATTCTTTTAATTGTGAATGGCGGAGTCTCAGCTGGGACTTAGCATTTATTTATTGTGCCGTTTTAAATTATGTACTGGAATGGCTTTATCCACATAGCTAGTCCATTGAATTTACCGTGTTATCTTCTCATAGGACAGTTTCTCAGTATATCATGCATCATAATAACATAAAAAAACCTCTGGAATCATATTTTTCAATACAAAAACACAAAAATGCAAACAAGAAAAAAATACTACACACGTCTTGCTACACATCTCGTAGCGCGTAGGTGCGCATACGCTGCTACGGCTGCGTAGGCGGCTACATGTGAGTAGAAGATATCAACGCACGTACGTGCTACGTGCTACGAAAGGTGATCGACGTAGACTTGTATTCATTAATAATATTTGCATGTATTGGGAAAGATGTTTGAAGACAGTCAGCCTGCTTGTGTCCCAGTACTGGGTTGGCAGTATTTAGAACATTATATGTATAAGCTTTAT
Organism: Noctua fimbriata; assembly: GCA_905163415.1. NCBI lineage: Eukaryota > Metazoa > Arthropoda > Insecta > Lepidoptera > Noctuidae > Noctua > Noctua fimbriata. The sequence goes on from LR990940.1 coordinate 4,565,744, forward strand.
GCTTAAATAAAGCCTTAGCTCATATGCGACTGCCTTACTCTCTAATTATTTAAGTAGACTTATATCAATAACACTACTATCTCGTTAGTTTAAAAAAAAACGTTTTTTTATTAGAAAAGTTGCATGTTCGGATTACGGACATAGCAACAGCTATATCAAAAATAAAGTGGAAATGGGTGAGCCATATTTGCCGTAGACTGGACGGAAGATGGGGAAGGAAATGCTGGAGTGGAGACCACGGACTGGACGGAGGAATGTAGGAAACAAGTCGACTAGGTGGACAGACCATCTCATTAAATTGGCTGGAAGAAATTGTATAGCCATGACACAAAACCGTCAAAAGTGCAGAGATTTTGAAGAGACCTACACTCAGCATTGGGTGGCCAAAACTTAAAGAGAAGTTCGGATTTGTGTCCGGTAAGCGATGATATATGATGATGGGCAGACGACATTGTTGCCATCGCGGATATATCCTGGATGAGGCTGGACGTGGGGAACGCGGAGCTTGGCACAAGCAAAGAGAGGGTGCTATATCTAACAGTGAGTAGAGTTGGGCTTTGGGTGATGATCGTGATGATGATGAAGCGATGATAGGTGAGGATGGGATTAATTAGTACTTATTATAACTGCCAAAGAAGTAGAGGCATGTTAAGTTGTTTATATTGGCTAGTTTCCTTATTACTCCTTTTTGAAAAATTTGTAGTAGTATGTTATGTTTTAGGTACGTTAGTTCAGCAATCAGCACTCCTACTAATCTTATTGAAAATTAGTTTATTTTGTAACCACGGCATGGACTTGTAACTACAGTTTTTAACTCCCTTTTACCAAATAGTAGACGGTAGTTGTAAGTCAGTGGATGGACTTATTTCCTTCTCAGCAATGGTAAATTAACAAAACAGGACGAACCATTAACACATTTAACTTATTAAAGACTTGTACCTAGCAGTAGCGAAGGGTCAATTTTTGTAAGGTAAGCCGGAGTACATATCTTTATGGTTTTTCATTTATTTCACAGAATATTTACATTATTTACAAACTACAAATCTATAATACTAATAAAATATATACAAGTATCAAAAGGGTTACAGGGCGTCAAAAAACTCGTCCACAACGCGTATCTTTAATGTGATTATATTATTAGTCAATAGATTACTGACTGTGCCATTTTTCAAAGGGAATCCAGTAGGAATCGCGTTGTATGGGACCTTCGCCACTGGTACCTAGGTAAAGACATGAAAGTCCGTCCATCATTACGTAGATTTTCTATATACAGATGTATAATAAATAAGAAGAACTTTGTTCCTTGTAAGAAAGTTCATAATGAAAGCATAATTTAGTTTTAACTTCAGTACGCGCCTCAAAATGAAGCCCTTCAAGCCTTTACAAAGTAAAAATTAAATTTTAGATCGTGTTCCTTGCCTTAATTTCTCATTAAAATTCTGTTTATTATATGTATAAAGTATAGGCCGGGTTGGACCGTCATCACTCACGTAAAAAACGTAAGCATGAGAAACTTAATGTGTTAACAGTATTTGTACGCCGCGCAAGGCAGCATATAGAAGACACAACTTTTTTTGATAACACCATGTACTTGCTTTTACCTATGTGACACTCGTTTGACTACAATTCTTTAGATAGTTTCAAGAACTACATAAAATCACGCCTGTAATCCCCGAAGAGTTAGGCAGAGGTGTACCTCATAGTACACCCACATTTCGCTGTATGTACCACGTAATACAGGAGGAGTTTCAAAACTTGTTGAGCATAAAAGCTTAGGTAACCACACATTTGTATAGCTTTGGCTACAACAGATTTTGCAAGCGCTGAAGTGACGAGTTCACCATAAGTGATCCATCATTTGCCTATCCTTTTCACTATGTTGGGGTCAGCTTTCAGTCTAACCAGATGAAATGTCTTTCAATTTAAAGAATAATTTGAAATGTCTATGATTATCCCTTGAATCTAAATGAACTACAGGAACCTCAATATACTACTTACCACACCACATCGTGTCGTAACTAATCCTGTATGTCGGATCACCTATCGGGGCGGAACGCATCTGTGTGATGACGCTGCTGTTCAGCTCACCCCCCAGCAGCCGCGCGTGAAGGAACGACCGAGATTGGAAATGGTTCTAACACTACTTTTTAAACACACAATTGAAATTACACCTTTACTTGAGAAAACAGAGTTTAAAATTGTATGAGATGAGTTGTAAAGTCGAAGAATTGACTGTTATTGGAGTTTAAAACTTGAATAGTTATAAATTGGTTCGGTTTTCGGTTGTCATGTTATATGTAAGTGTGAAGAATGGTCAGTATATTTATAGGCATCGTTCTGGTCTGCGTGTTGCGAGTCGAATCGTCTTCCGGCGTTCGACGTGATTTCTTGAAGAAAGTCGAATGAATCAATGGACGCGGTGGACATTGGCCTCCCGATTGTGTTCGGAATTTGTCCACAAAGCCAGCGGGGAGGCGACTTGAATGAGTCTGTTTCGCGTAACGGTTGTTCAAAGTTGATAAAGATGATGCTAAAATGCAACTAATGCAATGTTGTGGTAACTGGACTTTGAGGGTAACTTGTCATTATTTAAGACATTTAAAAGACCTCACAGATCCCTTAAATATTTTTTCTATTTACTATAATTAATAGACTCGCTTGGCGTCGTTGGTCTAAAGGTTGCAAGCGCTACTGCTTAGCATAAGTTCTTGGGTTCGATTCTCAGGTCGGGCAAAGTGTTATTGGGTATTTCCATCAGGATCTTCTCAGTACAAGCCCGGAGTTTGAATTTGTGCTTAGTACATTTCAACGGCTTCGTCCCCTATTACATGGGACTTGAACATAACTTGTCAAGTATGTTATGCTATTATATAACACATCTTTTTAACACCTCTTTTTAATAGGCGGGATTAAATAAAAATAATAGATTTATTTATGACAGACAACTACAGCCGTCGAACGCAGTAGGGCCTAGTAAATGCTTACTTTGTATAGCCACTTTTGGTGCAACAATACGTATCACCGTCAGTTTTTCTTCGTCCATATTCATACACCTAAATAGAACATACGCGCCGGATAGTTGTATGTTTGATTATTTGATAAAACTCAATACTATTTCTTGTCCACACTAGAAACGGGATATTTACCATGTTTACGGTTTTCTTTGTTTATCCGTGATCATGGTGCTTGCAACAGCGCCGAAATATCGGGAACTCAAAGAAAACAGTAAACATGGTAAATATCCCGTTTCTAGTGTAAATAATAATGTTAGTGACCATGATAGTTTAAAATCTTATATTTCTTGTCCTTTGAAAATCGCCATTTTCATGACCACCCCTTGTTAGTCTACTCCCATGAATTGAAATTTCAATACCATTGGAGACGAATATAGAGCGTAATAGGCTTCTATTGATGCTCTCATCAAACTTACATCCGTATCTGAGAATTCAGGAAAAACTGGCATTTGACTATGATTCATACGGCTATGAAAAATGGCCGTCCGCTCATGTGCTACTGTTCCGATATTTTAATAGTACGGTTGATGAAAGGTAAATAGTTGTAGCTCACATAAAAAAGCAACAAAATTATACCCCTATGTAATATCTAACTTTATTTGAAAAGAGTATCCATGGAGTTTCTTGCCCATTCTTTTCCTTGAGATCTACGATTTTGGAATGGCCCACTACAGTCCAGTCACAGTTATTATGCCTGTGGGTGGACTGTAAGTAGCTTATTTTTGACTATGCAAAACTGCCTGTCTCTTTGAAATAAATGCTTTTAGTTTGAGGTTGAGTACCTACCTAGTTTACATAGATTCAGCACATGACCCAAGATCCCTCCAGAATTCAAAAATTTTGTCGATTATAAAAAAATATCTGCTCCAGAAAGTGAGGTGCAACTACACGGTCAAAATGTATGGAACTACTGATTTTTTCTGTGATGAAGCCTTGGTATAAATTGTGTTACAATGTCCCTTGCTCCGTGATTGATCTACAAGGTGGTAATAGTTAAAGTTTAAAATGCTGTAAGGTTATTGGCATGGTATAGGGTAGGAAACGAATTTTAATCATTCGGGCACAGTCTGACAGAACTGAAAACTAGGTGTTATTACTATTAATGAAATAAATTTTAATTTATTTGTCACTTGTCTCACCTAGCAACAGCCGAAGATAACAATACAAAAAAAAATCCTGTCTTAAAACAAGCTTGCTGTCAAAATCTATTTTTATTTTTATAACATTCTCCTGCCGGGGTTCGTCGGTTCCATTTTTAAAAGTGCAAAGTGCCAGTAACCTCGGTGCTCCTTTAATTTCAATAGTGGGGTCGCGCTCAAGGTCAGCGCCCGCGAGGGGACACGATCAGCTGATATTCTCGTATTATAATATTTTCCGCGTTTTTTTAATCTGTGTACATTTTAATTTAGAATACTCGAACGTTCCAATTTAAAGTAGATTCTTTGTTTATAATAGTTTTGAGTGGTTTAGTCTGCCCCATTGAGAATTTTACACCGTAAAAATTTGGCACCGTACGTAACACGCTTTAAGCTAACTTTGAGCGCCAAATTAAAACTATTATATCCGACAGCCCTTTACACGGTGGGATACTCAAATTTGGCTATTTCAGTAAAAACTATTATGTACATAAACAGTTCCAAATAAATTATGTAACAGCCGAAAAATCCTAAATCATAACGAGCGAACTTCCAAACTTTTTAACATTCGCAACTCGAAACTACCAGTTGCATCTCAAGTTTAGGGGCTCGATAAAAGTAGCAATAAACCACGAGTTTGGGCAGAGGGCAGCTATGGGGTGTAAGAGGGAAGCGGGGGGTGGGGGTGCCGGTCATCTCCCCCTTTTTATCTCCGCAAGTCAAGGGCGCGTGGGGCAGGTTCGGCCGGCCGCCGGCTATTGACATTCTGTTTTCAAATTTACCTACTTTTTTTCCATTGTCCGTAACTTTTTAATATGGCGGGGTCGACGAACCGAATGGCCAGTGCGGCCTATTGCGTAATCCGTTTTGTAATGTTGCCGTTTTAAAGAATCTTGTTTTGTTTTTAATTGACCGTTTAGAATATTGACAGTTTTACGTAATTTATTTTTTGTTTGCGCGTTTTTAAGGTTAGTCAGGTTTTATTCTTTTTGTCGATTTTTATTTGTTAACCAGCGGGGTGCACAAAACAAGCAGAAAAGGTTGGATAGGGTTCATTCATTTCTACTATGAATACCCATAAAATTTGCTCATTCAAACGATGGTTACCCAATCTTTGCCAATTCTACGTGACACATGTCGGCAAAATTAACAAAGTAATTTAAACAAATGCCAATAACAATTAAAATATCATAAGAGTAATTAGACTAGACAATAAAAATTCCAGTTTTGGCACCAAGATAATTAACCTATTACGGTATTTAGTAAATGATAGGTGCCGGCGACTTTAAAATAAAACATTCATATAGAAACTATTAAGTTTTCAATGCATAGTTTTTGCAACATTTAATTTGTAAATGTGGAATACATTTACAAATTAAATGTTGGTTAAGGTATGTCATCGAAATTTAAAACAATTAACTCATAAACGATTGCCAGCTGCAGTTCACAGGTATAATTTAAGACTGTCACAAATTCTTCCAAGATTTTGCAATTGGTGTTGCAAGACAAACTTTTTTAAAAGAAAAAAATAACTTTATGGTTTGTTTCTGTCTATTCAAAAGTCAAAGTGCAGCTAAATTATGGGACGTTCAATTGTTCATATTTATCTGACTATATTAAATTCTATTTTTAGATTAAATTATATTCGAGGACCTCGTGGCTAAATAATAACAGCCGCTCGGATCGATCTTTAGGTTAAGCCGTGCTTGCCTAGGTTGTTCTGTGGGTGGGTGACCACCCAAAACATATCGAGTTTCCTCCGTGCCTTGGAAAGCATGTTAAGCCGTTGGTCCCGGTATTTGTAGATCTTTGATAGTCGTTACAGGTGTTCGAAAAGTCTGACAACCAGTCTTACCAAACGGTATCGTATTACCTAGTACTAACTGGGTTGTGGAGGTCATACAGGCAGTCGCTCCATGTGAAATACGGGTATTCAGCTGCATCCAGTTAGTCTGTAAGCCGACATAGTTGGGAAAAGGCTAGGCAGATAAAGATGATTAAATTCTATTTTTATGCTATGCAACGGTAGACAATAAACGACACAAGACTAAACACGTAGATACTCAATACTTAATTAAGTTAATATAAAGAGATTAGCGGTGTTCGCGCCGTGTACAAAACATATAACATCGAGCGTTCGTTATGATCGGGAGATGTGAGCGCGATATCTGTCGTCTAGTACAACTTAATATCACCAGTACTATCGATGTATTACCATCTGTTGCGGGTAAACTATGCGTTGGTGAGGCAGACGTATTGGGAATTAACTGATTTGAAATCACTGGAGGAGTTTTTTTGAATATCCCTATTTTCAGTGTTAATGATGGAGTTTTTTGACGCCATTTTTTAGTTTATTGCTGTGCTAATTAATTTAGGATATTTTAATTTATAAATGTATATAATATTGTTATCATCATCATCATCATTTCAGCCGAAAGACGTCCACTGCTGGACATAGGCCTCCCCCAAGAAGGGGGGGTTTTGCCATAATCGCCACGCTTGGCAGGCGGGTTGGCGATCGCAGTATGGTGTTATAAAACACAGAGAACGCTGCTGCCCATTCTCTGGTAAGTCCCTTAGTCGCCTCTTACGACACCCACGGGAAGATATGGGATGGTGCTATTCTTTACGTCCGGACACCATACAGAACAGAAAAGAAAGAGAAGAAATATTGTTATGTTTTGACTTAATAAAGCATTGTAGGTAATCGTCAAACTGATTGTGAGGAAGTGAATCATAGTATGGGATATCTAGTTTATTTTGTAGATGTAGCAGACACGAGCTCAGTCAGTCTTTTTCAGTCAACATTTTATGGATATTTGTTAAATCTTGGGCAGACCGATAAACCTAGTTTTTTTTGTTTGTTTATTTAATAAATACCTGTCCTAATCTAATGATATGAGAATCTTAGTTTTGTTATATCTTGAACAGTTTCCTATAGTTGGTTTTGCTGCTTCTAAAAGAATAAAATTCTTATAAAAACCTTTATTATCTGCGTTTTTACCAATATACTATAATCTCGTAAGTGTTAGGACTCCAGATGGATGAGGACGCACCGAACAGAGAAGAATGACAGAAGTAAGGGGAGGTCTATACCTAACAGTGGCTGAATGATGTTAGATGATATTAGCGGCACGGTTGGCGCAGTGGCTGAGAGATTGGCTGCTGCGCTCCGTGTCACGGGTTCGATCCCCGCACGGAACAAATATTTGTATGATCTACAGGTAATTGTTCCGGGTCTAGCTGTTTGTGTATGTGAGTTTTAAATGTTTGTAGACGCACCCACGACACAGGAGAAATTCCTAGTGTGGGGCAACGTTTAAAAAAAAAATGGTACAAGCAAAGATCCAAAATAGTGGCGGAAGAGACAATAATCAAGAATTCCTACATCACATCTAATATCTCAGATAATCAGAGAATCTGGTCATCACTGAAACTAGTCTAATTCCAACTTGAACAACAACATATCGATATATCGACGGGCACACAAAAACTCCGAAAAGTTTGAGTGACAGGACCGCCGTAGAAAAACGATGTCGATAGTCGATAGTGCAACAAAGCACCCGCCGGCCCATCTCTAGTGACAGGACGGCTAGAGCGTGTGCTACGTGTGAATGGTATCGATAAAAATCGAGATGTGTTCATGTCGATAACTTGACCATTACGTGCACGTAGAAATATCTTGGGAACCGAAATGAGACCGATTTAATCGATCGATACGGTTAGTGAGGTGTATGAGACGGGAAATACAAGTGATTGTTTCGGGTTTTTAGTGTTTTATGAAGTTTTAAGTAGTTATACATATGTTCAGCTGAGGACATATTTCAGGTGATATGAGGTGGTCGATGTTGATGAAAATATAATAGTCGTTGCGTATAAAAGAAGACTTGACATCGACATCGAAATGTTCATTGAAAAACATATCAACAACAAAATTCCGCTGGTTAAAGCCAAGATTCTTAAAAGTACAAGTCAAGCACTACAGTTGTGTACAAGTTTTCTGACTAACAAAAGAGAACACGACAAAAATGGACTCGGAACAGAAGTCTCAATTAAAAGTCGCCAGTAACGGCGAAGCGCAAAACTACCAGAAACAAAGTAAACAGATTGCTTGCTACCACAAAAAAGATAATGTTCCACAATGCGACAGACAAAACTTGTTCGTTGACCCCCGAGCGGCGCGTGCGACGGGCAGACAGATGTGCCAGTCACTTTATAATCATAATGGCGGATAAAATACAAAGCCAAATCAAATCTATGAGATATCTCGACAGGATTACGTTACAAATTTTAACTACAATTATGTTACTGTTAACTCGAAGCCGAGTAATGAACTTCAATCTGATTAAACACTCCCAGACAATACATTAACGTTTCAACTCACGTGAAGATACCCCGAGATCCTCACGAAAATAAACATGCTCGGAGACAAACAAAGACTACTTAAACGAAAATCAATTTAGAAATCGCGCGACGCAATCGGGACGCGGTTCGATTGACGATTTCGTCGCGGACAGTGGGCGTGTGTAGTCGATGAAAAAAACATATCACTCCCACTCCGACCGGTTACACAACAACAATTTTAACGAAGCGCTAATGATGATATTATCAACTCTTTATCCAACAGAATAAGAGTCACGGTGCACGAACAGTTAGGATTGCAGATTCGCACTGGCCACACCACGCCTCGACACCCGTCATTGGCAGAAATAAAAACGGCGACCACGCGTAACTCGTCACGTCTCGCCGGACAGTGAAATCGTGCGACCGGTGACAATGTGTCACTTTGCCAATTCACCGAGAGCCGCCCTGCCCCTGCAACTGTTTCACGCACAGGTGACGACACGAGGGTTGCGAACCCCAGCGGGGGTCAACTAACGCTGGACGCGTTATTGTGTACCGCATTCGTGCCGTTGCGTCGCCGTGCCTTATGAAATGACAGTTGAAGCTTCAATGCGCAGACGTTTACCCGCAAAAGGAAATTTCATCGATCACGCTCACAAATTGCTACGTAACTATCGAGATGTAAATCGCTTATGGCTACCGTTATTTTGAAAAATCGATTCTTGATAATCGATTCGTCACAGTTGCGTTCCGTTTACGCAGTGGAGTGTCCCACGGTGGTGCTGTGTGCGACAGTGCTTCAAGGCGACACAGTGCGACACTGTGACCCGTGTGACAGCACCGTGTCGACCTATCGTGCCACTACGAAATAATCGATTGTAAAATCGCATTTGAAGGACCATTAAGAATTGCCACACACAAAATTTCCAAAGACATTCGAATTGCTGAATGTTTTTTGTCTGATATATTTATTCGGATTAAAACCTTATAAGCCAGTAACATTGCAACATTGAGTGCTGTTAACAAGGTCCTCAGGTTTCAACTTTCAACAGATATTTGAGAGAAACCTAGTTCATTTGTAATCAGCTCGCAGCGAATAGATTTATCAGTTCCAACATGTTCAAATAGACGAGTAAATTAGACCGACCTGATAAAGTTTGATAACGACGTATGAATAAGTCACTGAAACTTACAAAAATCACTTGAAATCTCTAAAAAATGTTTATGCATTCTAGACACATTTCAGTAGCTGTAGAGTTAAGATTCAGTCAAACCTGTACGGAGAAATTGCAGACGCGACTCCGGACACGGACTAGGATACCTCCATACAATACTAGTGTAGCATCTGTCAGCGTCCACAGCTGGTCTACAACTTGTCCTTACCAGGATACCAGGAAACCAAACATTTAAATTAAGTTGTAAAAAAACTACTTATATCAAATACTCGTAAAATCTAAATTGTCCTTATAAAACTCTTGTAACTTACTAACTTCAAAACGCATGCAAGCTTCTAAATCTAACCCACTACAAACTTTAACCAAATATTTACATAAATAAACTAACATTAAACACCTATTAATCTAAACTCCTACTAACTGTCAAGCCTAATAAGAGAAACATCATAAAACTAACTTTCAAAACGAAGTAAAAAGTATTGCAGTAAAACCTTAACTTTTTAATTTATATGAAAAAAAAGCACGTATTCACACAAAAATAGCCCCTATAACCTTATCGATTTATGTTTATAACTTGATTATACGGTACAGAAGTTAATAAGGGATATATTCCCGTGAGCAGGCTCATTAGTTTGTGTTGGCCAAACATTAGCCGTCACACGTGAAGACAGCCGGCAATTATACAGGGTGGGTAGAGTACGGCCTGGCACCGAATTGCCCGAATTTACGCCGTTTATATTGTGTACGGGGTGTTTCCTTTTTATACTTAATCAAAAAATATTAGCAATAAAAGTGGCAATTATTTTCAACTTGTTTTAAGCTCTTACATAATTGTTATGAGCCCATTGTTGACCTATTGCAAGGCAAAGGCCTACCTTCCTACCTTCAGAAATAATCTAGCTCATCCCATCAACTCTTTCTGGGCACATTTTAATCTTACAAATCAGTTGAAAAATCTCTATTATATTGAAGAAAAAAATTGACCACTAACTTATTGAAAATTAGAAAAAAAAATCGTTCCTGCCGTCACAGAAAAATCGATGTTAAATATGCGACTTCAAAATAAAGTTATTAAACAAACAATCCACGACCCAAAATGACCCAATTATACCCCAACACTCACAAACCCACAATAAACCCTGCTATTAATTACAAACGCCCGTATAATTGCAATCACCCTATAAAGAGTTAATATGAAAGCTTATTCATTTGCATTTGTCGTGGCTCTCACGTGTGGGGCTCGCGTGCCGGCGATGTATTACGAAAAACGAATATTGCACGTACATCCTGTATATACGATATTGAGTATGTTTTGTAGATACGCAAATAGGTAGAAAATACTAGGTTCCGTGAGGAGCAGAAACATCTTCATTATGCCTTTCCAAAACTATGTTGGAGTCGGTTTCCAGTCTAACTGGATCCAACTAGATACCAATATTTTATAGGGAGCGACTCCTATCTGATATACACGCGGGGTGGAAGGGACACCGATTCGAAAACGGTTACCTCGTATTCAGTACATCACTTAGACATTTTTCATAGGTTATTTTAAAAAAAATCAACTGTTTCGTACAAAAGTGCAATACCTACACGGTCAAAATGTCTGAAACAGTTGATTTTTTTTTAATTACCGATAAAAAATGTCTATATGGGGGGCTCATAATGATGTACTGAATACGCGGTAACCGTTTTCGCGTCGGTGTCCTTTCCACCCCGTATACAGTCCAGTTACTGGGTGACATCCTTTCTGGCTTCTGACAACCCGTAACGACTGACGAAAATCTACAAAAACACCAGCACTGTTCTCATAACGATGAATAACCAACCGGCATGTCCTAGAACTACCATTCTAAAACAAGAATATCTTAATAAATGCCATGAGAATTTACCACCAACCTGCACTAGCCGCGTAGCAAGAACTACAGTCCCCTCATTTAAGTAAATAAAAATAGTTTAATTCAAGTAACACAAGACTCATACACAAACAGAAACATAAAATGATACAGACAGGATAACAAGCACAGACAAAAACGAACACTCACATGGTACCAATATGTCTGCTACAGCATTGTCATTTAGGAATTATTCAGAAAACTACATTTTCCGTTATAACCATTATTTTGGGTTTACCCAAAAGCTCACATTCTGGCTTCTGTTGTGCCACATCTCATTGATTCGCCTCTAATTTCAATAATTACACCTTAATAACAAAACAATTAACGCTTGCCTAGGTTGATCCGTGAAAGAGTGACCACCAATTATATACCAAGTTTCCTCCGTGCCTCAGAAAGCACGTTAAGCCGTTGGTCCCGGCTGCCATTTGTAGATCTTTGATAGTTGTTACAGGTAGTCAGTGGCCCAGAAAGTCTGATAACCAGGGGATATCATATTACCCAGTACTATTGCGTTACGGAGATCAGATAGGCAGTCGCTCCATGTAAAGTACTGGTATTCAGCTTCATCCGGTTAGACTGGAAGCCGACCCCAACATATTTGGGAAAAGGCTAGGCAGATGATGAATAAAACAATTAACCCCTCTGCCTTCCACCAAGTTTAATCTATACCCAAAACCGATTGTAGGACTGTATGAGCCGATGTACACCCCTAATGAATCACAACCGAAACAGTTGGGTAACTCGCTCATTAATACAAACTGTGTGATCGATATCATCGGGGCTGTGATACCGTACGGTACGATATATGACACTTTTGAACTGAATAAGACCATTTGTGGGCAAATTGTATGTGAGTTGTATGTAGATTTGGTTGATCGTACGTACCTAAGTGGAACTTTTAAGAGCCAAGGGGCCAAAGTGGAATGTTTTTATCATGGTACTTCTTTTTGCGGTATTCAATTGGTTTTATATGGCAAGGAATGAAGACATGCGTTTGAGGTTTTGTTCGTGTATGTGCAGGGGCCTATTTTTTATTATTATTATTCTAATAGGCTTGCTTGCTTGAAGTCTGAAAGTGGCGCCGGTGACTAAAAAGTTTTGTGGTAATCGGTTGTCGTGATATGGGCATGTGATGCGGAGGAATGGGGGAAATGTTGTGAGGAAAGTTTTGAGTATGAATGTGGATGGGTATATGAGTAGAGGAAGACCAAAGAAACGATGGATGGACTGTGTAAAGAATGATATGGCAAGAAAGGAAGTGTCTGATGAGATGACGAGTAATAGAGAAGTATGGAAGAAGAAGTCATGCTGCGCCGACCCCAAATGAATTGGGATAAGGGCAAGAGAATGATGATTCTAATAGGCTTGCGTCTGGCCGCAACTCGCCTGATGTGAAGCAATGATGGCCGCCTAGGGTGGAATAAACCGAAAATCTATAATTCTGAGCTAAATATTTGACATCACACGTTAAGTATATTCAAGTTATGTCTCGATTTGTGTGTCAGGTCCTCATCGACTGACGAAGACGATTCGCGTTGCAAAAGATAGAGATTACCAAAGATTTAATTGCTAATCAATATAAGAACTGTGTCATGCATGATCATTGACTGAATGGATATTATTAGGCATGGATCAGTGACGGTTTTTTACTTAATGTGATTTAACTGTTAATAATTAATGGTCAACGGGTTAAAAAAGCTGTTAAATAAATAACAGGTTTTAAAACTTCAATCGTTAGCGGTAATCGTCAGTTTAATATGTCAACGTTTTTGATCAATGACAATTTTGTTGCAGATTAAGTTAAAGTTTATTGATTTGATAAGAATTTAGATTACTTCTTTTTTTGAACTGGAATGATCTTTCTTTTGTACTTTTTCGAGGCTTTCCATGCTTTACCTAGCCAGTTAGAACTGGCGAAAGATCCAGGCGTACTTAAAAGATCATCACACACACACCCACACGCCCGCGCCCGATGCGTCGACGCGACCGTGTACATCCAGAAGTAACGAATATTTCCGTAGGAGTCTAAATTCTCAGAAAATAATAAAATAATATTGAAATAATGCATTGAGTGCGTTGACGTAAATTGACAGTTAATATATTCAACCTGTTTTTTCTAAACAGGTTTTTTCTTTCCAAAGTCTTCCACTGTGAAACATGAGCTTACAAAGACAATACATTTCCAAATATTTATTAACAATATACTATAAGCACTGTGAGAAGAATTACACATCCCAACTACCTGCAACCCGCACAAGTCGAAACATGAATGTTCAAGGGTATTACCATACAATAACCATAAAGTCACTTTCCTTGTAAAAGATCACACGCATTCTGAAGGAAGAGCATTTAAAACTAATTACACTGTTACTTATAAGCTCCTTTCGAAAACAATTGTTTGGACAGGTACAGTCGGGGCAATAAAAATTATTTACGCGGCTATTGTCTGTCCGGCTGTCGGCACATTTGTCCAAAATATGTTACCGGACGTCCCCAATAACGTATTTATTTTAAACAATAAAGTATTTATTTTAAACAATAAAGTTTTAAAATGTAAGGGATAGTAAGTGAAAAGGTTTTACTGCTCACACAAAACAAAGAGACCTTAGGTAAGCCCGCATGCATGTTGTAAACGACTGTTTCAATAGATGTTTTTTTAAGTTTGAAATACTTAGGATAAAAGATTCACTACACACACACACACGACACACACACTACACACACACACTACACTTAGGATAATTCAGTTTTTATGGAACTTTAAAACCTTGTAGTTGTTTAAAGCAATCACAAAAAGAAACGTTTATTTATTTAAACGTCATGTACAAGAGTGGTACATAGGCGGACTTAATGCCACAAGGCATTCTCTACCTTTGGGTCAAATAGGACAGCATTGTGATAGAGTACAAAAAAAAAAATAGAAAAATACCATTTTGTTAACATAAATTGATATACATAAATAGTTACATACTAATACAGTAAAATGAAATAAACTAAACGTTCTTTCAAACTATATAACTATATTTCGTGAAACACAGTCCAAAGATATCAACACCTTCTTTTTCATTCGGAAACTTGATTAATTGGGCAATACAATTATATTCACAACACCACCATTTACCAACCCTTCTAACACACTCACCCTAAAACTCCATTTTTCCTTTATACGTCAGTAACACAAGAAACTTCTAAAAAAAACTTCTCACCATTCCTTCCCATTTCGGAACAAAGCTTTTCTATATTTAAGGAAAAAAACTCTAAATTTGCCTTTGAAAGTTTCCGAGTAACATAAATAAACACGACACGTAATAAAGAATTCGATAAAGTAGTTACTCATTTTAATTATAAAGTGCGACCACGAATCACTTGCTTAATCTAGAATGAACATGTTTTTGGTACCGACTGTACGCCCACTCGTGACAAATAACGGGCTGTTTCAGGCCATTTTAAAAATAGGTGAAGAAAGTTTCTTCGTAGGGAAATGTTTATGTAATTTTGTTGGGAGGTTAAATTGGATCGGGTAGTTTAAACTCTTACGTAAAGACTTTGGTTTGAATCTAAAGAATCTACTAACAAAGATCACTTACGATCTGAAATAGTAAACTGACCCTAGAAAAACTAGAACTGACTGACTAATAGTGATCATACTTAAGATCCAATCGCAGCAGATTCCCTGAATCCTTGAACAGGGAATGTCCTTTTTTCGTTTCGTCCAGGAACAGTGACGGTACTTTCATGCAAGCCTAAAAGCTTGGCTTGCACTTATTCTGCTATTCATGATGTTATGGTTTCTGAACAGTAGTCTGCTTGCCCTAGGAGCTTGCCGTATTGTTGGCGCCTAGGCACGCCACTGTCCAGGACGTCCCACCTGCCTAACACCAGATCGACAACAAGCTCTGTTCTAGTTTGAAGGGTGCCAGCGAAATCACATCTGACTTTTCTATTTTATCTCATAGGTTGGACACTACACACGGCGACACATCATGCTGTACATTTCCAGTATAACATGGCCTCGCTTTGTATAGATTTCATGTACAACGAGAGATCCACATAAACTGGTTTTGTATAGTTTGATTGGTCGTCGTGCGTGCCAACCAGCATATCTCATTACACTGTATAGGCATTAAAAGAGTGACCACTTTCTACCACTTGGATAAACATCCAAAAAAGTCTCACCTGGTCTTCAAGAACCACCTAAGAAACCTTCTCCACTTATTCTTCACCACTCAAACTGCCCAACTTCTTTATCAAAGCACCATCAATTAATCACGAGGGGCCTACCAATTACTGGCAACATTAACCGGGGGTTAACTTTAGTTAACCGTACTTAACCGTAGTTCGGACGATAGTTTAATCGTTGCGTATAACTCCTCTAATGTTTATGATAGTTGAGTGTTGTGGAATGGGCAGACAATTAATTTTGGTTTTTGATAGGGCAATGATGTATGGGGGTCGGTAACTAATGTTTCTGGTGCTTTGAGTGAAGTATGAAGCCGATACAAAGCATTAAGGCATCTTTGCTCGATCTAGAAGAAAAAATGTAATTAGGAGACCCTTCATTAACTCATTTACTGCTGAATTTAGGAAGTCATCATCTGCCCAATCTTTTCACAACTATGTTGGGGTGGGTTCCAATCTAAACGGATCCAGCTGTATACCAGTATTTTACATGAAGCAATACAATACCCCTTGATAAGGCAGGTTCTCAGCAATGCAATTCATGACGATACAAAATTCTTTTTAAACGATTTTTGCAGATCTTTTGTTCCTTTGTCTTTGTAGAATGCTTAAAACTATACCTAGTCTCCGTTTATCAATCAGTGATATGATTCATAGACCTACAAATGGCAGCCAGGACCAACGGCTTAACGTGCTTTCCGAGGCACGGAGAAATCTCGGTATGTAATGGGTGGTCACCCATCCATCGACCAACCTAGGCAAATCTGAAGCCGAGCGGCTGAAATTATTTAGCCACGAGCTTGGTAAACCAATATCAGTTTGAAAGGTCCTATTGCCATATTAGATAGGCTTGATAAGATTGATTTCTATAAAATGTTTGGTGGCAAAAAGCACACTGCAGTTGTGTTGTAAACTGTCTTCTTTAAAGTTGTTCTGTTTCCTATCAAGAGAAAGACATTAATCCTGTTGATATCGACTGATACTGGCCGAATTAACAAAATATGGTATCACAATTATCCTATTGTCTATGGCATTAAGTCCGCCTTTGTACAGTTTTTTACTTGTGCATAAAGTTTTAATAAATAAATAATAAATTTTCAGAATAATGTCTATGACATGACTTATTCAAGAAAATACTAGCAAATCGAACCTGACTTAAACCCATTTAATATTTCAAGGAAATGGGTCACCTACATAAACACTTCATTTCAAAACCAATGTTACCAACACAAAAAACCTAACCCTTATAAAAAAAAAACTCGCGTGTGCCAACCCAACATTAACACATGACCTCAAAGACATACAGCCAACATGCTATCGAAAAATGCTAATGCTTCCGATGCTTATCTTGACTTTACGCGTGAGCCGGACCACGCATACTTGGCTAAATGTAACCCTTGAACTATCTGATAACACCCTTAGACTTCCACCAGCTACCCTTGACCTTCCCACCCCTTCGAAATTGAAGAAAACTATGGTAACCTAAGAGGATTTGTTCAATAGTAAAGAGGTCTTGTTAAACTGGGTGTTGCCAGCATGCGACGTTTGAAATATGTGTAGTGACGTCACATTTATGTCAGCCAATCCATTAATGTCCTTATCTGGACTTCCGAATTCGTGTGTTTCTTGAGGAAAGTGTGTGGGCTTTTATTGATGTCGGACATGACACAGCAGGTTCTTTTTGGAGTAAGGAGTATCTTTTGGAGGGAACGTAGGCTAAGCGTGTTGTTGAATTGGTTTTTTTTTTAATAGTTTGTAGGTTTTTGCAGTCCGCCGCACAATCGTGCAATCGACTGTACCCCATTTCGAAAAAAGTTATTATTATGAGCCTGATATGTCCCACTGCAAGGCAAAGGCCTCCCTTCCCTCTTTCCATTTATCTCTGTCTTTGGCTATTTGGGCCCAATCCTTTTGACAAGAGTCCAGCTCGTCACGCCATCTCCTTCTGGGCCTACCGCGTCGCCGGGTTCTGTTGTTCGGAACCCAATCCGTTGTTGAAAAATAGAACAGACTTTTTATTATTGCCCTCTCGTAAGTCATTTTTTAGTTATTTAGAAGAAAATTTGGCTCGCGAAAAGAACCTTTGAGTTTATTCAATATTCTTATCAACCAGATTGCAAACGCCAACTAATTCTCTACCAAGGGCATCTAAATAACAAGCATTATCTAAAAAAAAAAAAATTGCGACTCGCTACTCAAAACTTTCCATTCAACATAAAAGCACTAATTACTAGGCATTAAAACACATAATCCTACAAACATAATTCGGAAATTCCCGTTAGGTCTCACAGAAATCCCAGAAAACATTAGCGTTGTTAAAAATTCCCATTGAACGTTCTCCCGAACAGTATTAATTTATTCTTAGAACCCATGGTTATTACATGCAGGCTATGTGTGTAGTACTCAGGTAGACATTATTGTTTTCTATATTTTAAAAAAGGTGGTATATGGATTGCCGTCATTTAAACCTCTTTGTTAGTTTTGTTAGAATTTCCTTTGTTTTTTTCTAGTCTTTGTTTCTAATTATGTGTGCAAGAAGTACCAGTATTGACTTAAAGCAATATAATCCGTCCAAAGCATCATAAACTGGTTACATTTTTGTTTTGCGAATATTTTAAGTTTATTCAAAGCATTGTATCGCTCACTTATCACGTATTCGTTAAAAAGTGATAAATCCAACTCCAGGAGGACCACCTCTGCGAGGGATTAAGCCGGATCGATCTAAAACAGGTACTGGCATTGGAGCTGGAGTCTTCTCGGAAGATCTCAACATATTTCAGGCAGAATAAATTTTTGGGCATTTGCCTGGCGGCAACAGCCATCTTAGCCAGGGAGGTTGTGGACCATTCAATTCACATACTCTCAGACAGCATAGCTGTTCTGCTAGCACTAAACAACCACTTAGTCAACTCTGGGTGCACACACGGGTGTCATCAACGCCTGAACCAGGTTGGTGGAATTTGCCCGACCCGGAAATCGAACCCGGGACCTCATGCGCAGCAGACGCGATTGCTAACACTAGACCAACGCGGCAGTCTTTGTAGGCTTCAACATCATTAAATCTTCATCAATTCATAAACAAAATGTTACAAGAGGTTACAATCCACCCGTGCACCCCAATCCAAACAAAATGCCTACTAAAAAGTTCTCATAGCCCCAAAAAGAATAAAAAGCAACATTCCCAGTTTTCCACTCTTCGTCCTACAAAATCAGAGCCAGTACCGTAACAGCAGTAAGTTTAATAACTCGTTGAAGTAGACTAGGAACACAAAACGAAGCAGACAGTCGACTAACTACGTAACATTAATGGCGAAAAATAAGCAAAACCTACGTGTAAGGGCGCACGAGCTTCAACCAGCTATGCCTTGGTAGAACGTGCATGTAGGAAACGAAGAGTGAATGGAAAATGTGGAGAAAATGAAGTAACGGTAGAGCTTGTCTTTTGGAAACAGCAAATTTCTTTTTACAAGCGTATCCAGATACGCCGCGTTCGTTTTCCACGGGTACCTCAAAGAGATGTCAGCAATCAGGAAAGGCTGCAGAGGTGTCTGATGAGATAATGACGAATAGAGATGTATGGAAGAAGAAGACATGCTGTGCCGACCCCAAATAGATTGGGATAAGGGCAGGGGAATGATGATGATGTTGAGGCGTATCCTGATAGTAAGAGTTCCACGAACAGTACGTTAATGCCCTTTTTAGACTCTAGAATAAGTGTATTGCCAGGAAGCCTAATCAAACCTATAAAAGTTGCAGAATATCATGCAATAAGATTAGGTATCTAGAAGCACTGCTGATTCTGATTTACAATCTCGTCTTCTTTTTCGTGTGGTTAGTGCCAAACCTGGTGTCAGAGTTTTTATACCGCCCATGGGCCTAACTTGACTTTAGGTACCATCGAGAAATATCTCCCTGGCATGCTTGTTTGGTTTCCTCACGATGATTTCTTTCACCGTAGCAAATTATAACTATACAATGCGCACATGAATCCGAAAAATCAGAGGTGGGTGTCTGGGGTTTAAACTCGAGACCTACTATAACTACTTATTTACAATGATCATATCAGAAAACCTCTTAAAATCTGACGCGCTAATTACAGGATATATCTTTGCATTGATAGTACACCAAACACCGTGATTTCGTCCCGGCCAAATCTCGGCTTAGAAACCTCGTTCCAAAGGTCACTTTACCTTTCCCAAAAAAAATTGTTTTCCATATTACCTCATCCACCAAAATTTACACTTCTAAAAGTTATAAACACGTGTGCTATGCAGGTACACGGAAAGCCAACGGTTAAAACTGTAGGGAAAACATTGAAAATTTGGGCGCTTATCAGTCGGCGCGCTAACTTTTATTTTTGGCGCCCGAGGCTCGCTCCGTGTGTGCACGAATTGTTTGTAGACCTCTGTGGCGGTTAGACAAGGCTTTGCTGTGTATTTGGAGAAGAATTTGTTCACACAGGGGTTTATTCATAAACGCTGCCGAAGCTTAAGCATGCTTAACGAGTGCTTAGCCATACCTTTCTCGATGTTTAAATGTCTCTAAACTTTAATCAGCGTTTCACATTTTAACCCCTAAATGCTTATGCCGATAGCAAAATTTACCTGTAATGTCCTTTCTGCGAAAGGGGACATGCACCAGTGGGGGTTGTGAATGTTAATGCTAGCTTCCTGTCGATGTTTTTTTTTCACTGGTATCGTTTAAGGATGATTATAGAATTTTGTAAGACAGTTTGCTGGTACGTATGAAAGGCTACATGTTGACTATTAAAGACTACAGAATCTGATGGTTTGAGTTATCTCCAAGCCATTGGTTTTATTTGGAAGGTACTTAAAAGGTTACCTAGTCAACAGCTCTCCTGGTAAAAAGTGAATTTCCCCGTCATCATCATCATCATCATCCACAGTCTCAACTCACCCACTGCTGGGTGTAGGCCTCGCTTTTTCCCCGTACTTTTAACAACCAACCAGTAGGAGCCCGGTGAAGTTGAGTAACACAGAGAGGATGACTCCCACGCAAGATCAAAGACGTCACTTGCACGTACTGTCAAAATGACGTCAAACACAAAATCCTCTCCACACAAACACGTAATAAAATGACCGTTTTCCTCTGACGCGTCTCCCTCGTTCAAATGTAGTGCTTGAATAGTGAACATATTTGCAATAAATATCCCTAATATGCGTATCATATATGCTCCCACGCACGCAATGTTAACGACGTCACTTGCACAAACTATCAATCCAACTCTAACTCAAAGGATATATTGCAAATAGACACTTTTGAAATGTCAAAAACAAAAGACGAAACTTTAGTCCCAGTCACATAATAACCGTGACCGTTGACTATAGTTGCCCATTCAAAAGCTATCTAAGCTTTCTTTGGAGAAGAACGGGCAAGAAAATCTATGCACACTCTTTAACATCAAAATCATATTACAATGACGTCAGCTGGCTCGTTGGTCTTCTAGTCACAAGCGCCATAAAGTCTTGGGTTCGATCCACGGGTCAAAGTGGTATTGGGATTTTACATCAAGAATTTCTCAGTCGAAGCCACGTAGTCTGGATGTGTGCCCGGTTAATGGTCAGGCTCGCCCCTATTGAAAGGGTATTAATTATAACTGGCGAAATGTGGGTTTACTATTAGGTACACCTCTGCCTAATCCTTCAGGGATTACAAGCTTGATGATACGACTTCAAAAATAAAAACAGTTTTCCTCTGACGCGTCTATCCCGTTCAAGCGTAGTTGTAAAGAGCACGCGAGCCTGTATTTACGGCCGGTATTTCGGCCGTGTGTTCTCACACGTCCAACGATACACATCTGATTCATTACCAGCTGTTCTGTCTATACCAGTGCTTACACGTAAGCTTGGGCTTTGATTTAGATGTGCAAGTTTTCGTAGGGCGATTTTAAAATAGATTTTTGGTGGTGTGATGAACAGACTAGGAGTGGCTAATATGCTTAGATAATTTAGGGTTTATTTTAAACATCAAGCAAAAGTTGTGGGTGTTTTTTAACGAAAGGACAGCGCATCAAGGTTCTGATAGTTTATTTAAAGACCAAATTAACGAAAGGTGGGCCAAATAGCTCCCCAAAACGCAATCCGGCTTACTGCCGGAGTCAATCTACCTAAGGACATCGTTGGCAGTCTTTAAGAAGCAGTTCAAAGAATCTCAGGTGTCATAAAACATCTCCTTTTAAGGTTTGGTCAAACAGCTACAGAAATATTTCGGACGCGTCTCCAGACACCGGACATACACAAGAATTTTGCTGACGTATCTGTCAATGTCCACAGATACTCAGCAATTTGTTCAAACCGGTTTGGCAGATCGTTTATAAAAGACGTACCAAACAAAAGCCACAAAACGAGTGATAATTATCTATTTGTAATTATATCATCATTTGCGAGCCGATAACAGCAATGACATGTGAAAGTGCGGAAACGATCGTTAACAATAACATTCCAAGCCCTATGAATCATATCACTGATTGATAACCGGAAACTAAGTATAATTTTAAGTATTCTACAAACACAAAAGAACAAAAGAACTGCAAAAATCATTTACAAAGAATTTTGTATCGTCATGAATTGCATTGCTGAGAACCTACTTTAGCAAGGGGTCTCGTATTACTCAGTGCTAAATGGGTTTGTGAAGGTCAGATAGGCAGTCACTCCATGTAAAATACTGGTATTCAGCTGTATCTGGTTAGACTGGAAGCCGACCCCAACATAGTTGGGTTAAGGCTAGGCAGATGATGAATGAATTGCATTGATCTTATGTCATCGTAAAACTTCAGTGATACACAGAAGCATAAAAATTGAAAGGAGGAACCTACCCTGCAGGTGAAGAAGGGCTGTGGATGATGATGAATGATTTTCGAAATACTGCATAGAATTACTTCTGGTCAAATGTGTGGGAGTTCCATTTAAAATTTTTGATCAGACTGTATAAATTGTACTGTCGTTCATGTTACGGTTAAAAGTGTGTCCTTCTAGTTTCGATCAAGACCGGAATCAGTCTTCAAAGCAATTGCTATGACAGCGAGCACTTATCTAAAAACTATAGACCGACCCCTTTAATGAGTCCTCCGCCTTGCCCTATCAAAGGCACATTAAGCGTCCACAAAGTCCTAAAAATGTCCCACAGGTTATTTGCTTTAAAATAACCATAATCAACGTAGGTATTACGATACTAATTTAACCAATACGTGATGAACGTTCAGAATATTCCATTTAAATTGATACCTTCGCGAGGACTCATTAAAGCGGTCGGTCTATAAATTAGAAATATTGTTTTCATTCATTCATAAAAAGTGATTCATGAAATTGAAAATTGCCTGTACAATTTTTCATGTAGGTTTGCTTGAAAATATTTTTCTAGAAAAAAATCTAATAATTCCAGAATACGATTTTTAAGTAATCAATGTTTATATTTGATCAACTTAACGGTCAATCCGAGGTTATCGTTCTAAAATAGTAAATCAAATCTAATTTGTTGTGGCTACCGCTAATTTCGTAGTGTCGTCTGCTTTGACCCTAACTGTTTTACTTTGTTGAGAGAAAATATCAAACAGCGATTTTGGGATATTTCACACGCCTTGATACTGTGTTTGTTATGCTGAGTACATTGAGCTCATGGCTAAATATAGATATAGATAGATTTTTAGGATAAGCCGTGCTTGCCTAGGTTGGTCTGTGGATGGGTGACCACATTACATACCGAGTTTCCTCCCTGCCTCGGAAAGCACGTTAATGCTGTCATTTGTAGATCTTTGACAGTCGTTACAGGTAATCAGTGGCCCAGAAAGTCTGACAACCAGTCTTAATAAGCGGTATCGTATTACCCAGTACTAACTGGATTGTGGAGGTCAGAAACGCATTCGCTCCATGTAAAATACTGGTAGTCAGCTGCATCCGGTTAGACTGGAAGCCGACCCCAACATAGTTGGAAAAAGGCTTGGCAGGTGATGATGCTGAGTACATTGAGTTAAAATTCCGTAAAAGCGGGACGGATGGATTGCGGACGCGGTTCCGGACAGGGACACCTCCATACAAATAATATCTATTAGTCCGGTGTTGAGCTGATGTGGATGAACCTGTAACATTAAATAACATTTATGGTCATCCTCCACATTAATTTGGATAGTGATGGACCATTCTCATTTATTTGTATCCTCTGTGAGCAGTTCAGACTGTTTAAATGATTTTTTTTATGTTTTCACATCCATGGCCTCACTTTACACCATCGGTACAATACTATAAGTATATCTTTACTATATCATATCTTTATACCTCTGCCTACCATTTTCAAAATAATCGGCGTCTCGTGTATAAGAAAACTCACTTTTACAATGAATGACTGCCGGGACCAGCGGCTTAACGTGCATTCCGAGGCACGGAGGAAACTCTTTATGAATGGGTGGTCACCCATCCATGTACCAACCTAGGCAAGTGCGGCTTAACCTGTACATCGACCCAAACGGCTGTTATTATTTAGCTACGAACCACTCAATAATTGATTAAGTATGAATGACTAAGTATGTCGGTTAAAATTGTGCTCCTATCAAATGTACATATTTAGACGCACAAAACAAAAATGAGCATATGAATAAACAAATACCTTTTCTGTAACTAAATTTGTAACGTGACAAATTCTGACTAACTAACCTCAGTTACAACTGTCATTAACATCGACATGTGACGTCACGCATTAACTTTATCATGCACTAACCGCAGAACATAGGTTCAGACATATACTAACGCGTTTCACATAAACAAAACGTCACACATGGTTAGTATATCCTTACATAGTGCTCTTGATTCGTCCACGTCATACAATCCCAGACAGGCTTGCTGGAAGCGAGTATTACGAAACTGATCTTTTTGAAGAACATCACAAATGAGGTCAGAGTAAATAGATAATAAGTATATACGTCCTTACATAGACCTTTCGCTCCGTCCGCGTCATACATTACATACACGCATGCGTTGTGAGTACTACGCACCTATCGTTGTTGAAGAACATCACTAATACGGTCAGAATATGACTGGCCTTCTCTCGAAACGGGGAAGGAAAACATTGAGAAACACCGACATCTCATACAATCGAAGACATTTGACGACCATTCAACCACACTGGCCCCCGCGGTAGATCACGGACCAATCCCTCTCATACAGAGGAACATGCCTATTCTCTATGAGAGGTCTCAGCAGTGGGAACATTATATGTCTTCTGTCAAAACAGTGAAGCAAAATATCGTGAAGAAACTGGCATTGAACTAAGAATTCGAAGACCTACAAGATCCATCAACCTGCACAGGGCTAACTGTAATTCACCAAATTACGATCAACTCTTAGGCTGATTGTAGTTATGCTAAGGAATTTCCTTCTAGAGTGTTCCAAATCCTGGAGTTTCCACCAACATCTACCGATACTAATACTATTATTATCTTTGTAAATTCCAGCGGTTGATTCGACAACCACTGGAATTTACTAAGAAACCTACTGAATAGATACCCAGAGACAAAACCAAAAGGCACAGACAAAAGGTGGAAAGACATATTCATATTCTCTTTGAGAAAGGTGGCCCAAACTGGATAACACAAGCCCGGGAACAGAAATATGTGGAGGGTAATGAAGGAGGCCTATGCCAAGGAAGCGACTACTTATTAAAAAAAAAATGTGTAAACAAATATTTAAGGTACACCTATCATATTATTATTATGGAGATTATCGTTTAGAAACAATGTAGTAGAATAAAAGGTTATTTTATATATTGACTTTCATTCAATCTGTCAAACCATCTGAATATACCCTCGAATTCTCCCAACATCTTAAAACCACACGACGAACCTTCCAATAAAGCATGAAAAAAAAGACCTACCCACCTAAGTTAGCGAAGTGAACACGACTGTACCTAGCAGTACAAGTTGAAAACTAATCTAAGTGGCGAGTACAAGTTGGCAGACAAGTGCCGACGTGGACGGGCCATGTTTTTTTAGTTTTCACCCTTCAGCCAACTGCTCCGAGTGATATGAGCATCGCATGCATGGAGGAGCCACAGAGTAGTTAGAAACAGAGATATGGAAATATTGATGACAGATTTTTTTGTAATAGAGAAATATCTGTGTCATATTTGTTTTTTAGGGTTCCGTACCCGAAGGGTAACCAACGGGACCCTATTACTAAGCCTCCGCTGTCCGTCCGTCTGTCTGTCAGCGGGCTGTATCTCATGATCCGTAATGTTGAAATTTTCGCAGAATGTGTATTTCTGTTGCCGCTATAACAACAAATAATAATTTAAAAATTAAAGGTGGCTACAATATATATATTACCATCTTCCCAGATTTGTAAGGCTTTTAGTCTTCTTATTTGGTAATAAGGAGACTTTTAGGAAAATCGCTTCATTCTAAATGCAAAAGTTTAAAAATCCTAATGGGGATCAAAATTATTCGTCGTGGTTTAAAGCGGAAAGTTTACGGGAGATGCAAAAATACTAATGAAAAACAAATTAAAAGGACGGTCTTGGCCAATACTTTCTAAAGAAGCCAGACAAATAGCACTTAAATCTATTTTCACCCATTTCGTAATTGTCACGGAAAACCGCAATAAAATAGACGCAAAACCACTTCTCTTTATTATATCAACTGCAATGCCTTTCGAAAATAGTACGAAGTACTTACGTATTAAAATGCATTTATTTAAAAAAAAAATACCAAACGGACAAATACAATTGGTGTCTTTCAAAAACTGCCACCTGAAGGCATAGACAAGTGGAAAACACTTTCAAATGGTATTGACATACAACCTTTTTCGGTAATTTATGTCATGCATTTTTGACTCACCTCTCAACATAATAGCTGATAGAAACTGACATAGACTACCTACACAGTACAAAATAGCGCCACTAAAACTTTCTAGGACAAATAAAATTCAGTATGCGAAAACCAAAAACAATAACTCTGCATCTCTACCCTGCACTGCTCTGTGCAAAGCCTTCGAAGACGTCTGGAGGGTACGTGCTGCCAAAATATTCATTTCTTCCGCCTCGTCGACGCTCGCTTGAACGTTCAAGCTTGCATTCTGATTTATACCGGACCAGTACACCTTGTTATCGCCATATATGTCTTACTTACAAGAGTTCTGGAGTATCTACGGTCGGAGCTGAAGATGGAGTGGTCTAGTCTTTTTTGAAGTCTCGGGGAGACGGTGTCTGAAGTGTCTTTTTAGAACCAGAACTACGTTTGATCAAGGTTCAAAATATGCAGGTGCATATTTTGCAGAGATCTCAGAGTCTCAATCAATGATTTGAATGACTGAGAATCAGAAGATACCCAGAAAAGAGTACCTAGCAGTATGAATAGATAATATAATTATGGTATAAATAGATCAGCCTATGACATCGTTCACACCAAACGTATTGTCTGCCACCGACTGTGAGCATGTTACTGGTTCGGTGTCAACGAGAAGTTAAATATAAATAGAAAAGCGATAACTTGCGTAACGCGTGCTCACAGTCAGCGGCCGACGATACGTTTGGTCTGAACAATGCCTAAGTCATAAAGTAGACTGTACTGCTACATCTTAATGGACAAATCTTTAAAAATTCACTGTTTTTCTGTTTGTTTGTTTTCTTTTGGTCCTTATTATGCTGCAATTCAAAAGCTCAGCCTAACTTGAACAAAACATGTACTCAGTACACCCCTGGCCCATGACCTAACCCCCACCGACCGAGCCATGAAACTCATAACCCATATTTAGGCCAATAAATCACAGTACATTATTAAGAAAGCCGTTCTTTCCCCATTACAGACCGAGGTCAGATGTTATCAGACCACATACAGGTTACACACGTAATACTGATTCTGACGTGTGGGCACGCACGGGAGGGTTAGCTTTTCCGACGTCAGTAACGATATAAATGGGAAAACCGACCTTACTGCTTGGAAATAAAGATGATGTTGAAATTAAAATGTTGCAATTGTTAAGTGTACGTTCGTGACTTTTCGTGTTAAATTGGTTGTAAGGTGTTTAATGGGTCCCTGTGTGCACGTATGTGTTTTGTTTTTCTTGTTTTTTAGGTTTTCGGGTGAATATTTTATTCAGCAACAACATATCGGCATAGTATAATGTTTGTAGCAAAACTGCAAGCAAGATGGTGAAAGCCAAAGAGCTGAAAACTTCCAATGACAGGATAAAAAGGAGATTGATTTGTCGTTCTTTTATCTGATAATATGCAACAAAATTCATCAACCTGCAGTGGAGCCGCTTGGTGGATGGAATATGGCCTCCCCCCTCTCTCAAAGACGAAACCTCAGCAAAAGTTCCAGCAGTGGGAACATTATATGCGAATATATTGCATGTCATCTGCCTTTTCCCAACTATGTTGTGGTCGGTTTCCATTTTAACCGGATGCAGCTGAATACTAGTATTTTACATTGAGCGACTGCCTATCTGACCTACACACTACTACTACTGTTACTACTGGGTAATATAGTACCCCTTTCTTGGTTAGACTTGTTGTCAGACTTTCGGACCACTGACTACATGTAACGACTGTCAAAAATCTACGAACGACAGCAAGGACAGAGTGTGGTTGAGTGGCGACGTAAATATTTATACTTTTAGCAGTGTATTCCGATAATATAAATAAGTCATGGTTTTTAGCGTAGGTGCAATGAAATCCTACCCTTGATAAACACCCTTTAATCATAAAATGTACGGTAATTGTAAATGCCAGCTAAGAATATCCAGTTCATTTCACTGCGTGGGTGTGTTGATCCGTTTACGTGGGTGACGACTTTCTTGAGAGCAAATAAAAATCTTAATAATTTACGAATGAATTTTATACGCCGTGCGTTCCTTGATGTAATTACTATCGAAGGGTCAGTGTCGAAAGTACTTACCTCTATAAAGTATAATATACAAACAACACTGATTTAAAAAAAAAAAAACAAAAAAAGAAACTTAAAATTGGAATGTGATGCATTTTTTTTTTTTTTTTTAAAGTAGAATGAGGGCAATATTTGGTGCAGTATTGATAAAGAAAAATGAATAAAAAAACAAAAAAAAACGATCAGCCACATCTAGAACGTTCGAAAATCAAATCCGTGAAAACTCTAAATCGAAACAAAAGAAAAACTAGACGGACATTCTTCAAAAACTCTTACAACATAGCATCAACCATTTATTCTAAAATCTATAAAAACCCGGTATGCCGCCATCACAAAATAAGTTTCCCATATCTGAGCCGGCCATTCACAAAACCATTTCTTTTTTTTTCTGCATAAAAGAGGTTCAAAGCCCGGGAAAGTGACGGATGCTTTCACGCCTTATCGTTCTTGAATGAAACCTTTTTACTCAAATCCAACTATTTCAGTCCCACGATTATTATTTTATGGTAAATTATGAAACAATCTATAAAACGTTTATAGGAAAATAATGTGAGACAATGAATTTAAATTTGACCTTGAATTCTTTCAGATTTGGAGGTCAGTTGAGGATTTATATTGCTACTTTGTAAATGTTTATCAATATTTTTAGTCTAGTTTGATTCTAATATTGTCTTCTGTAATAAATATTGGAGCTTAATTTGCCGATAGATTCAAAACTATAACCGTATGTCAAACGTAGGTTTGATAACCTTAAATATTTTTTGGGAATGCGCCCTTTCGTGGTGCATTCATTCTGAGTTTGGGGTAGGTTCGTTCATTAGTATTATGATTTGTTTAGGATTTATAGACAATATAACGTAATAATTATAAAAGATTCTGTTATTTCTAATCAAACCAACGAAAACTTACAACAATTGTAAAAAGGCACCTAAAACCAAAAAGCAAATATGTAAGCACTATTTAATTCAATGATCTTAACAAAAGATGTTTATCTTGAGAACAAATCGCGAAGTAACTGCCCACTTATGTTCTAAATAAATGTTTATTTCATTCCGTACACATATCCTTCTTTGCCCTTTGTGTTCCAGGGCCGCGGTATCTCTTTCGAACAGTCCCGCAGCCCTGGCAGGCATCGGCCCGTGCGGACCCCTACGTGGTTGCTGACATCTCTTTGAGGCGCGCGTGGAACACGAACGCGCCGTCGACACGGCCTGTCGTCATAAGACGGCCGGGCGGCGAGCTAGCCCAAAACTCGCCGTCCACAGGCCCGCGCCTACGGTGGCCGGGGGCCACCACGTGACCCCCGACGCCCAGGGCGTCTCCCGCGGCGGCTGGGACGTGAGGCTCTTTCCCTCTCACGTTCCGCCACCTCCTTCACTAGCATGACTGCTTCGCAGAAGGAGGTGACGGCTTCCCATTCCCTCTCGCTCCGGACCATGGCTTGAACCAGGGCCGGGCGCGAGAGGTCGCCGCCGCCAATCGCCTCTACGAGGACACGGCGCTGCTCCGCCCAAGCAGGGCAGGCCTCCACAGTGTGCTGCACCGTGTCCTCCGGACGATCTAAACATGTGACCTGGTTTGTGAACCCACGAACAAGCTTTTTCTCGCAGCTTCGCCTACGTTGAGATCAGGAATTAATAATACCAGCCTATTACCTACTGTCCCACTGCTGGGCAAAAGCCTCTTCTCATACAGAGAAGGCACGAGCGTTGATCACCACGCTTGCTCAAGACGGGTTGGCGATTCCAGACTTATACAGGGTGGAAGGGACTCCGATACGAAAACGGTTACCACGTATTCAGTTCATCATTATGATTATTAAAAAAAATGTGCCGTTTCCTACAAAAGTGCAATACCTACACGGTCAAAATGTATGGAAAAGCTATTTTTATTTTTTAATAACCGATGATAAATTTCTATGTAGCCCCCACATAGAAAAATGAAATGATGTACTTAATTAGTGGCAACCGTTTTCGCGTCGTAGTCCCTTCCAACCTGTATTATTTACTAGCTGTTGCCCGCGACCTTCGTCCGCGTGAAATTTTATAGCCTATAACCTTCCTCGATAAATGGACTATCCAACACTAAAATAATTTTTCAAATCGAAGCAGTAGTTCCTGAGATTAGCGCGTTCAAGCAAACAAACAAACAAACTCTTAAGCTTTATAATATTATATTTAAATATTTATAATATTAGTATAGATAAGTGCAGGTTACCCATGATGTTTTCCTTCACCGATGTGATGTGTTTGTTCACCGATGTCAGTGATGGCCTAGATAAACTTAGAAAGTACGGGAATTACTCCACAGAAAGGTGTCTTATAAATATCGCGAGAAAAAGTATCCTATGCTCTCTAAGTTATGGTCTATCTGTGTGGCAAACAGCGGAATCCGTTCTGTCGATAAGGACGGTTTTCTCGTGGCTAAATAATAACAGCCGCTCAAGTCGATCTTGAGGTTAAGCCTTAGCTTACCTAGGTTGGTCCGTGGATGAGTGACCATCTGTTACATACCGAGTTTCTTCCGTGCCTCGGAAAGCACGTTAAGCCGTTGGTCCCGGCTGTCATGTGTAGTTCTTTGACAGTCGCTATGGGTAGTCAATGGACCGAAAGTCTGACAACCAGTCTTACCAAGAGGTACCGTATTATACTACTAACTGGGTTGTTGAGGTAAGACAGGCAGTCGCTCCATGTAAAATACTGATATTCAGCTGCATCTGGTGAGACTGGAGCCCATCCCAACATAGGTAGTTGGGAAAAGGCTAGGCGGGTGATGGTGGACTAAAAGACATAAGGTGTCTGGCTTAAAACCAGTCATGAATGAAGTCTGACGTGTAAACACTTGTCATGAACCTTGTGACGTGTTGAAAGTTTCATAGATATTTAAATTAGTCATTGTCAATACTTATACTGAGTCAAATTAAAAGGAAAACATCTTGAGGAAATGTCTGTCGTCAATGCACTGTGAGCAAGCGTGATGATGAATGCTTCTTCTCTGTATGGGATGGTCATTGCCCTGGTAAGTAAACAAAGTTACAGGTCCCCAGTATTCTTCAAAATGCACGCAAGAGACGTCAGTACGACATTTTCCTGTCGATACATATACAAACCTTATTAGAGTTCCGTAGCCGAATGGCAAAAACTGAACCCTTAACGATTCGTCATGTCTGTCTGTCCGTCCGTATGTCACAGCCACTTTATTCTGAAACTATTAGGACTACACAGTTGAAACTCGGTAGGTAGATGTATTCTGTGAACCGCTTTAAAAGTTCATCATTCCGCTTCCTCAAAGTCAATCGATTGTAAGATAGGCACCTCCAAATTTTTAAAACGTGTGTGGGGGACACACGTTTTACCAATCTGGAGGTGCCCCTCTAATTTCTAAAGAGGAAAGTACTGAAAAAATTTAGAATTGTAGAACGTAATAAAAATTTTCAAACTGCAGCAGTAACTTTGTTTTTCATTAACATGCTATGAAAAACAAATTTAATTTTGCTGTTGAATGTAATACAATACAACAAATGAATATTTTTTGGTGCTACGGAACCCTGTAAGCATGTGAGTACGACTCGCACTTGATCGGTTTTTTTATTTTATACTAGGAACAAATCTAACGTTCACACTTTGACCTTATTGGTGATGTGCTTCAGAAAAGTCAGGTGCGTAGTAATAGCAATCGGTGTGCGAGTGTGACCAGGTGTATGAACGTGGACGACGTGAAAGGATAGCGATATACAAAGGAGGCGTAGGTATTCAAGGATCGTAGCTGGTGGAGTCCTGTAGTTTCTGCCTACCCCTTTGGAAAAAGGCTTGAATTTTATTTATTTTATTTTTTTGTGTGTATGTCCTAAATCTGAATGGGGATAAAACTAATGGCTATAGCAAAGCTGGTTTCAAGCATCGTCATTGTTAAGAAATCTGGTATTATCAAGATTTTAAACTGTCATGGTCACTAACATTATCATTAACATTAGAAACGGGGTATTTATTTATATTTTTTGGGAAAAAATATAACATGGTTTAAAAATTATTTGAATCGATTCAGTTACTTATTCTGAACAAACTATATTCAGGTTTCGCATATACTAAAAATAATGTTGTATTTCAAAATAGCTTGGCCTCCTTGGTCAGATTGAGACCTAGCTATGGTCGCGCCATCTACAACTAGCTTTTAACTGTCTTCCCCATTGCGTGCTGTTTTTGAAAACTGAATACAACATGAAAGACACAACCGATCTTTAAAAAAAAAGTATCGTGTTCTTTATTTAAAAATGCAGTTGATACTTTTTGCCGTGACTATTAAAGGGTAATTAATTTCATCATTTCATGTTAATGAGGATTTAACAATGTTAGATTAAAAACTAATTTACGCTCATTAAATAAAACTAAGTACTATATGCTAATGAGTTAAAAAAACGAAATAAGTAGATCGTCATAGTTAGTTAGACGGAAAGTATTTAAAGATAGGTTCTAGTAAATAATCGTATAAGTATCAGCTATTAACTAATTATAATGTATCGATAATGTCCCAACATTAAAAGATGTCGTAACATGGCTTACTTTGAATTATTCATAATCCACAAATATAATATTACCTTTAAATTCAGCAGATTATTTCAATCTTATGATTTAATTATTAGGTCTAATGATGGCCTTTTCCCAGCTGTGGGACAATTGACAGGCTCACAAAAACAAAAAAAAATGATACACGTACATTTATGATACATTGTCCGGATGCAGCTGAACACTAGAATTTTACATGGAGCGACTGCCTATCTGACCTCCACAACCCAGTTAGTACTAGGTAATATGATATCCCCTGGTTATCAGACTTTCTGGGCCACTGACTACCTGTAACGACTGTCAAAGATCTACATATGCCAGCCGTGACCAACGGCTTAATGTGCTTTTCGAGGCACGGAGGCAACTCGGTATGTAATGGGCGGTCAGCCATCCATAGACCAACCTAGGGAAGCACAGCTTAACCTAAAGATCGACCCGAGCAGCCATGAGCTCCTTCAACCAGCCAATCTAAATCTCAAACAATTTTAACTAAACTACCACGCTACTCATACATGGCGTTAAAATAATAAAGGTACTAACCTAACACAGGTACATCAATATATAGAAAGGACGCTTTGAAACAATAGGTCAGGCGGGCATTGTCTCTTGTCTCCAAAACTTTACCTGACGATGTGACGCCGAGTAGCCACATGGTCTTTATTTTCGTACATGGTGTTTTGTGAGTTATAAGACTAATTTCTGACAGTCATAAGCTATGAATATATTAATTAAATTAAACTAGCTGTTACCCGCGACCTTAGTTCATCATCATCATCATCATCATTTCAGCCGAAAGACGTCCACTGCTGGACATAGGCCTCCCCCAAGTGTCGCCACATTGACCGGTCCCGTGCGACTCGCATCCAGCGGATCCTTGCAACCTTCACCAGGTCATCGGTCCACCTAGGGGGAGGCCTTAGTTGGCGTGAAATTATTTTTAAAAAAAATGTGACATTCCTTTTGGAATCGATATTTGTTACCAATTTCGAAAGTTTTTTGCACTGAACCCTTATAAGAATAATTTCATTCTAAAAAGAAAGTAGCTTTAGTTACTCCTGTAGTAAAAGAAGACAGACAGATAGACAAAAATTGAAAAAAAGAGTTTTCCTTATAAGTACCGTATATACGCATATACTTTCGGTATTACAAACAGACACTTCAATTTTATGTATTTGTATAGATGTATAGGTATATTTTTTTATATTATCTTACTCGTAAAAGAAAACAATAATCTTTAAAATAAGTCGTAGTTAGTAGTAAAAGATCATTAGCGAGCTGACGACATAAAAACGTTGATAACATTTTCCACGTACTGCACTTTAATTTACTTATTACCCTATTCATAAATACTCATTAAATGGGATTATTTTTTAATCACCTAAATGACTTCTAACAATGTAACACACATATACATACATATACACAAACACACACTGACACACATACAAATACATGCTCATACAAACAATACATACTCGGATAACGAGAGCTGCTTTATTAATTAATTTTTATTTAAGTTTTATTTTTATTTTTTCCGGATCAGTAGTTTCATTACATTTATAATATCATTGATAAGATACCACCCAAGGGAAGAGTGAGACAGTCCCGACACAAGTACTATTGTAACTTACTGGGGCTGCCTCAGTTTATATAAGACACAATGTTTTGAGAGAAAAATAAAAAAAATTGTATAATAGAAAAAAAACCGGCCAAGTGCGAGTTGGACTCGCGCATGAACTCCCGCACTATCGTAGTAGAGGAGCCCCCTTTAATTGTTAATTTATTTTTATTATTTTTTCATAGCGGCAACAAAAATACACATTCCGTGAAAATTTTAACTGTCTACTTATTACGGATCATGTGATACAGCCCGCTGACAGACAGACGGACGGGTAGACGGCGGACGCTTAGTAATAGCGTCCCGTTGGTTATCTTTCAGGAACGGAACCGTAAAAACTAACTTTTAGAACTATTCAGCAACCGCCATATCCCTTCGTACAAGTCTTTTGGCAGTGTTTGGCCTCTTACAATAACAAAACATGTATCACCAATGCGTCATACATTATTACATGAGACTTCAACATAACTATTGGAATGTACGTGCCTAACCTTTCCAAGAATACAAGCGTGATGTTATGTGTATCCGTACCCAATGAAGAGCAAATTCCAATTGGGTTTTCCCTAATAAGAATTCTCAGGAGTCTGAATTTGTGCCCAAAAGGCTTGAATCTTTTTGGATAGTGCACTATGGACTTCTGCTTTGCTCTGCCAGATTACAGGCGTGATGTTAATCAGTAAAACGTTCCTACTGTTTAGATGATCTATGAAAATAATAATAAATAGGTGTTATTCGGGATTTCGTATCCAAAAGATAATATATCTTGGCATCTTAAAATTTTGAATCTTTGAATTAAGAAAAAAAAACCATATGAAAACTAACTAAACATTTGAAAGATACACCAATTAATGAAAGATCGAACTGTTTCAAAAGTAAATTATCAAATCAAATTATAATTACTGAATTATTTCTCAGTTCAATTGTAAAAAATAATTTAAACATAGAAGCAACATCAAAAAGAACACGCTTTTGTGAATCTATTTCCGAAGATGCGTGACTTTTTTTTCATAAACTGAAATAAAACGAGCCCCTTACAATTTTACAACCTGCCAGTAATGGTCACTTCACATTGTCAGTTAACAAAAAATTTTTTTTTTCTTCAAGAGAGCCCCATTCATCCTGTAATATACAAAATGTTTGTTTGTCTATAGTTATCATGTGAAGCCGGTGTGATAAAAGTCCTTGAATATGATGCCCTGTTTAGAAATTTGGAACAGTCTAGTAGAGTAAAAAATGTATATATGTTTTTTTTTCCTATTTAAATGTTAGTTAAGGTTCAACCCGATTTAAGCAATCAAAGAGAACAAACTTTAAAAACATTAAAGTACTATGAACCAAAAATAATATTCAATTACTTACAATAGAACGATATCTCCTTAAATCTATCCTTATCCCAATTACTTCCTCAAATAAATCTCAGTAATAATGTATTTGTCCGTGATTTGTGTAGTATTGCCACCCGTCCGCGTTATCTCGGACATGTCCTAATTTTCGCTCGACCTCGGTTTGACTGGGGGCGCGCGACAACACCGCATTTCGGATGCAAAAAAGTTACGATCTTAAATTCTTCATCTAAATAACGAAGACACCCGAACAGCCAGTATCTAACTGCTATGTCAGCGTAACATTTTTACCTACCTACTGCAAAAAAAGTTTCAGAAAAACTTACAGTATATTTTCTTGGCCTAACTTCAGAGCCGAAAGATAAATAGAGTGTAGGTATCCGAAAAGTATATACTGTGAAGGAGGCGTCACATGTGTGTAGGTATTCAAGTAATGTGACACATGTGTGGCGGGTGGCCGGGCGCGCGGGGGGAGGCGTGCTCGCGTCGCACCCGTACGTGTGTGTGTGTGGCCGGGGCGGGGCCGGGCCCGCCCCACACCGGCGCGGGCGGCCAGTGCCCGCCGACCGCACGCCGCCGAGCCGATACTCGACATTCGCGCGCCACCGCTGTACCGCGCGCTCGTCTCGTCAGCTCACTCCGCGCTAGCGAGCCACCCGCGACACACGTACGTGCCGTCCTCGCTCCCGTCGCCACCCTCGACGACAACGCGCAGTTACAGCGACGTATACAGTGTAGTGCTACCAAACTTTTCGGTGACTTAGTGCTTACGGAGAGAACTGTTTTTGAAAAAAAATCTGTGTGAACTCAAACGGAATAGTGTAATGCGAAGATTGCGGTCCGGCGGGAAGGCGATTCTTTGAGCGACGAAAGGGTTGGGGAGTGCGGGGTGCGAAGCGGGCGGAGGGCGGCGCGAAGCCGCGCACGCGCCCGTTGCTGGACCGTGCCGCGGTCGGCACACGCGTTTACACCGGCGCGCGCGATGGACGACAAGACCACCGCCGTCGGCGGAGGTGAAGAACACTACAGTCTGCGCTGGAACAATCACCAGGCGCATCTACTGCGGGCCTTCGAAGCGCTGCTGCAGGCTGAGACGCTAGTGGACGTGACTCTGGTGTGCGCCGAGCGCCGTGTTCGCGCTCACAAGGTGCTGCTGGGCGCCTGCAGTCCACTGTTTCGCCGGATATTTAGCGAAAATCCGTGCAAACACCCGGTGATTGTGTTGAAGGATTTCCAAGGATGGGAGGTGCAAGCAGTTGTAGACTTTATGTATCGTGGAGAGGTGTCCGTGGCACAGGAGCAGCTCGGAACTGTGATTCGCGCTGGAGAGTCGCTCCAGGTGAGGGGATTGGCAGAACAGGACCTTGAGGAGCATTTGAGGTCCCTGCCTACGACACCGCAGGCCAGTAGCCCGGTGCAAACGACACCGCCAGCGGCTTCACCACCACCAGCAAGCCCAGCGAGTCCTCAACCGCGACGGAAGCAGGCC
The DNA here is from genome assembly GCA_905163415.1 of Noctua fimbriata. Lineage (NCBI taxonomy): Eukaryota > Metazoa > Arthropoda > Insecta > Lepidoptera > Noctuidae > Noctua > Noctua fimbriata. Next base: position 4,603,391 of record LR990940.1, read on the forward strand.
CGGCCTCGTCGCCGCTCAGGAGAGTCAGATACGCCAGAGAACCTGTCGATGCGCCGATCCCCGAGCGGAGGGCTGAAGGCCGTGCGCCTGTCCCGGCCGCGCTCGCCGCCGAAGCAGGAGCAGGAGGAACCCGAGGCCGAGGTGCCGCCTCCGCCGCGTATGTTCCCGACGCACCAGGACATGTTCCCGCCAGTGCCTCCGGCTGTCTCTGCGCTATCATTAACACCACCGCACAGTAAGTACATCATAGTTTATCTTATTTTCGGAATTTTCAACAATGTTTTTTTCTATGTGTCAACACTAGGAAACCCCACCAAGATTTAACTAAATAGTTAAAAGTGAACATGTTCAGGCTAGGGCGACAATGTTTATGGAATTTGAAAAGATTGTACATTTAGGATTGGAAAAATTTATTATTTCGAGTAATTTTTTTTTAACAAAACATTGTATTTCAAAAATGCATTTTACGAAGTAGGTAGATGCAGAAAATCATCGTATATGCCAAAAAACAAAGGTCGATCATACCAATGCCGTCATGGGCGAACAATTACTAAGTTAACAAATAATTAGTTGTAAAAAACTGACCTCGATCACTCATTGTCAACATCTCCAAAACCAATCTGAAGATGTTTTTTGCCGAAAACGTATTTGCACCATATTTTAATCAAGTATATGCAATCGACCTGCAAACTGTTTACCAAAAAAGCTTTCGGTGATAATATCAACAAATTATAATACAACTTGGAGTCTGATATTGAAGTGCGTCCAAATAATATTCTTCTAATATTTTCCAATCAGAATGTAAAGAGATGTGATCTATGTTACGAACGCTTAACTCCGTTCGATGTGAATAAATCTAAAAGTCTAATTAACTCGAATCATCAAAGGATCCGTTATCGAAGTCTTATCGATTTCATAAATCGCATACAGGTTACCGGTGATTCGATTAGCGTCCGATACCGAGTGTTAACCGGAACGGTTCACAGATAAATTAAGATCACCTATTCATACGTCGGGTGCATTATCTCTTAGATCGCGTGAAAGGTTTTAACTTTATAAAGTCCATTAAGTGAGCATGTCGCAAACATTCGCCGTAAAATATCATTATAAATGGACGATGGTGCCTAGTGCTCGAGACCTCGAGCCATGATCGTGTATGGTACCCGTGCCCATAAAGGCGTCAGTGTAAATTTTACACCTCAATAATTATTGGTTGTGGGTCTCCTTACGCGTATTGAAGAGGAAGCAATTCCAGCAGTCATCTTGTTTTACGGTCCCTTTTCGATTTCTAAACTTGTTTATGGTGGAAAATCTCTGATTGTCATAATCTAATTCTGCCCTATCATTTCTCTTTATAGTTATAATCATTTTTATTAATTGCTATATAAACTCGACGATGGGTGGTTAACAGACCGATTAGAAAAGATTTTGATGATTTAGTTTCTGAAAACTCAATTTTCCAATGCAAACTGAGAAATATTTTGAGAGCAGCCTAACTCCATTCTCAGCGTAGAGACATTAATTTGGTCAATTAAAGTTGAGTGCCCAATCTATTTGGAGGCACACTCATAAATTACAGTTCTAATATATTTTACACAACGGTCCGTGGCTCAGGTTGAAATTAGTCCAAGGAGTGGTTTTATACGTCAATTTTGTTTTATTGTTTCCTCAGTTTCGCGTATGTGCCGAGTGCTTGATTGCGCCATAATAGTCGTAGGTTGTAATGAAGGGGTGCACGCACTCGGGCACTCGGCTCTCGCCGACGTGCGTGGGGATACTAAACGCAAGGGGAGTTCGGAACGTTTCCGCACTTGTCATTCCGTTTCGAAAATCAAATTTTAAATTGCCTTAACTTAAAATTGTTTATTCGTGTTTACATTTTCATATCTGGCAATTCGAACGTTCTGTAGACAATGTATTTTCGGTTTGTTGCTTTTGTTTTGTTGACCTGCCAAATTTGGCGAAGAAAGGTTTTTTGTTCCGGTAATTTTTAACTGGTTAGCTTCTGTGGCGGTTTATTACAGATGTACATTTTATTGTATCCATCTCCGTGTGTGATGAGCTTGATTACAGTTAATGGTGGTGCGTAAATGTAATGAGGGGTTGGCAGGGACGGCTAGCAATCACGGCGCGTCGGCGAGCCTTCTTGATTGGACTCGAGCAAATCCAAATTTTCTGGCTTATTCTTTCATTACTGTTTTACTGCTATATGATTTGTAGTAATATAACGTTCAAAAATCGATCGTTTAGCGGAAACTGATTGTTTCGTCTAAGGTTTATTCGTGGAATAAGGTTTTGAATAATATTTGTTATAGTAAAGATCCTATTTAAAGATGAGTTCGGAGCTGTTCAACGCATAAAAAATCGGGAAGTTATGTAAATTCCTAATAAGAAGCTTGCTAAAAAACCAACAAGATTTCTTGTTGAGGCGCGTGTGCTAAATAGAATTTTGTCCTATATTCCAAGTGGATATATGTCAGAAATGTCAAAACCCGAGCGAGTTGAGTAAACAGAGACATCGGGTTGAGAGTTCTCATTAGATTTAGCAACCTTGTCAACTTTTGACCTACTTATAACGTGGAACAACACAAGGACTGTTTTGGTTATGTTGGAATTCAGTTTTGTCCTAACTTTATGTGAAAAATGAATTCAACATTATTAAGACGTACCTAGGAAAATATTATCTAGCACTACATGCACATGATATAAAATTATTGGCTTCCATTGTTCAAGTTACTCACAAACTGAACCGGTTTCAAAATGTCTCATTTATAACATATAAATGTATCTCTAACACGCCAACCCAATTACTATTTCAAAAATGAAATATAATAATAAAATGTCACTCCAATTAAATTGATTACAGAACTGTTCTGATGACCTTTCCTAATTATAAAAAAAAGATCTTAAACCCAGAACAGCCCAGTTGATGGCAATAAGCTCGCTTCCTATTACATGGGACTTAAACATAACTAATGAAATGTGGGTGTACTATAGATACACCTCTGCCTAACCTTTCATAGATCCCAGGCGTAGTGCTCTTCAATAAAATTCTCTAGAGAAATTTACAAAAAAATCAATGTCATAAAAATATCTCTCTCGGAATCACAATTTTTACTTGAAATATCCACATTGTTAGCTATAATTTGTTTACATTAATTCATCACCTGACACGCGAGGCTTTATATCAGGTACACGACCTTCAAGGGTAGCAAAAAAAAGAGAGAAAAAACTGCGCAGGCGACGACATTGGCACGAAGCGCTAGATACCGAGCGCGCACGCAAGGGCGGCTATGGTCGCTATGCGTCACTGCGGTACGGGACTATCTGCTGTTGTGTCAGTTTGTACTTAGGTGGCACTTGTCTGTCGTACTGAGTAATAACGTTGCTAAGTACAGTGGTTTATAGATCTCTTGACGCACTAATGACGGTAACCTAAAGATTTAAGAGAAACTGTTTAAGAGTAAGGGAATACCAATTAACGATGGTGGGAATGTACGATAGATGAATACTAAAGGGGGGGTACCCGACATGACAAAGTAATGGAGAATTAAGACAGGTACAAAAGAATTAAGACAAGTACTAGAGAATTAAGACAAGTACTAGAGAATTAAAACAAGTACTAGAGAATAAAGACAAGTACTAGAGAAGTACCGAGTAATAAGATAAAACGCTGCGCCGACCCCAAATAATTTTAGATAAGCGCAAGAGAATGATGACGATGTATTGAAATTATAACAAGATGGCTGCCTTAGTTCCTATTTTAGCCACGATTTTAGTACGGCTACAGGAGATTTATTTGCTCATAGAACGTTTCTTGCAAGAGTTATTTGGTCCGTTGGTTTTAATGATTAGGGCTAATCCAGTTTGAAGGTTTACTTTCCACGCATTTGAAACAATCGAATCTGAAGTCTTCAAGTCGATGACAGATCAGTTACGGATACTTGTATACAATCATAATTATGAAAGATGTAACATTATAATTGCACGGCTTTAAAATTGCGATAGGTACCTTTGTTGATTGGTTAGAAAATAACAACAGAATCAGCATAAATGAAGCTGAACTTGTGACCACCAGTAACGAACCACGTCATTATTTACGAGCGTATAATAAAACACGTAACATTGACAGGCGTATGACCGTCCTAAACATTACGCGGTTAATAAGAATTACTGTAGTTACTAGTTGTTACTCATCCTACTCGTTCCTGTAATTAAGCATTTTGTTTCAATATATTATTGTTGACGGTATGCAAAATAATTAGTAATTATGATTTGAATTCACGACCTGCCCTAATATTAATGACGACTGGCAATCAAGTTCTTTGTTAACTGATGTGACAGGTCATTGGTGCAATTTGGATTATAGCTAGTGACTGTCCCTTCTGATATGCAATATTGAATTATATCGTCGGCTGACATAACAAAGAATTTTGCACCAAAAACAAAAAAAAAACAATTAAGAACTTAAATATTTTTTAAATTAAATTCTAAAATAAACAAAATCACAACTTCAAAAAGATCTTCACTAATAAAACATTTACATTTTTTTAAAAACAAGACTCCCAAGTTGTCCTGTTTAGAACCAAAATGGTGTGCATCCTGCAAAGGACGAGCGCGCGGCCAGCGCTTGCGCATTTACATTCAATCGACACCGTGTCTGCCCGTTGACCTACTTGTACATTACGTTTCAGGGTAAATGCTGTTTATTGTGAAAATTATAGAAAATTACTGAAAAAACAACTTTTTCTTGGTAATAATGGTCGATTCGATTGTAAATTGTTAAAAAAATACCTGCGTTTACTCTTCTGTTACGTTTTAATTGAGTAATAATCATACCTTACAATCACACCGGTAATTCCCGAAGGGTCACGCAAAGATGAATTAAATAAAAAAAAATCTTATTATTTACTTTAAAAATAAGTAAAACTACTTTCACTGCATACATTAAATGCTAGCTCCCTAACTTACCACTTACCACATATGTAACAAACAAAAATAAAAAAGTTCATACATTTTTAAAGACACTTTTACACATGAAAAGTGCTACTCAACACGGCATAAAAAGTCGGGTCTTTAGAAAAATAATGCCTACAAAAAGAATTAGATCGAAACTGGATCATCGCCCGAGGGGACCCTGAGACTGCAAGTCAGACGGACTGTCTGGGCAGAGCACCTGCCTGGTTGTTTGTTACTGACCTAGCACAACTTAGTAACCAAAAGTGAAACCTGTTTTCGAAAAAAAAAATGCGATACTTTACGTTCTGCAGCGGGACATTTTGAGTTTTGTTTACGCTTTCTTAAGAATCCTACAGTCATTAGATATTTTAGAAGGCCTAATATAAACTAAACTTCTATTATACAAAAGCCTTTTTTTTCTTGTAATTTTAAAAATAACACTTCAAAATATCGAGGGTTAACAACCTGCAATTAATATAATCAAATTAATCATCTCTTAATAATGAATATCTACAAATATCTAACACTTCACCCGCGAATTCGTCCGCAAAAATTGTGATAGCTCGGCCTATATACTATATAAATATAATTTATAGCTTTTCTTATTTATATAAATATAATTTATAGCACCCACGAATAATGTAGCTTTCTGCTAGTGAAGGAATTTTTAGAAATAGATTATTAGTCCCGGAGATTACCGCCTACTTACAAATGTAAGTAGGCGGTAAATCTTTATAATATTTGTATAGAAGAACAGATCATTCAAAAAAATAAAACAAACTCCAAAACCAACGTCCGTCTCAAACATCATCAAAATAAATAGTGAAACTCCCATAAACGTCAGCTTCTCGTCGACCAGTTGTTATACTCGTACAGTCATAAAAACTAGCAATAAAACGGACACACATTACTAGTCCGTCAATTATAACCACGTAGACGTAACATATCTGCGTGTCGCGGGCGCATGCGCAATTAGCATTCTAATCAAGCATTGTATTACTTGAGCTGAGCGAGCAAAAAAAGCGAGCAAGCGTGTGAGTCGATTGAGCGAAAGGGTTCCGTATGTTAATGAAAAAAAAAGCTTCTTAAAGGCTAAAAGACTTGTTACATTTTCTAACGGTTTCAAAAAGAATCGAAGTTGAGATATATTTTATCGAAAGGTAACTGTGTAGATAATTCGGTGTGAACTACTAATCATCTACCACTATGAAAATCAGCCAGTAATGGAGATGTTAGCTCAAAAATGAGAACAAAAGAAAAGCTCCAGTACCAAGAAATCTAATTGTTACGGGTATATACTTTTCTAAGAAAAGCCTGGAAGCTACGTCTTACTTTGCCTTACAGTAAGCTGACCTAATTGATTCTTGGAGAAACATAACATAATACCACGCCTGTAATCCCCGAAGGTTTAGGCAGCCACATTTCGCCAGTTATGTTTAAGTTTCGGTCCTGTAACGAGGGGTGAGAATATTGCCATCAACCGGGCATAAATCTAAACTCCTTAGTTGACTGAGAAATTCCTGATGGAAAAACCCAATAACAATTTCCCGATCCGGGAATCGAACCCAGTACCTCATACTCATCAGTCGCGGCTGCTAACTTTTTGGAGAAAACAAATGAATATAACATCTAGTCTGTATAATCTGAAGGAGGACTGAAGTGGCAGATACAATTAGATTTGATCAGTTTAGTGACAAATTCAGAAATAGGGGTCAAGCCTATTTCCATTACTCAGGCACGAATGCAGACTGATTTGCTTATTAGATTTTCTATTCGACAAAAAAAATCTTCCAACAAGACAATCAGAGAAAAGAACCTTAATATATTAATTATTTTGATACGGGACCCTGAAAATGATGCCAACTTTTTGCGGCGCCTCCATTGAGATACGTGTTGGAACACGTGTTTAATTAATAGTTGATGATATGTAGGACATACAAGCTACTGTGAGTGGTACAAATAAATTGAATTCACAAGAAACTTCGTGGGGAAAAAAACGTATTTCTTTTGAACATAATCAATTTTGGTTTCTGTAAATAACACTTTCATTTTCTCTTTCTTTAGGTTGCATTTAGAACTGAACACACTCGTGTGTTATTACATTTCTCATTTCCGCTGAAATCAATGCAGGTAATCCTTTAAACAAATGAACTTTCATTTAAAACTATTTCCTAAGGGAACAAAAGCCGTCCTCCCACACTTGTTCTTAAAATAAACAGAACACACACCATTGAGTACGAACTGAACATTTAAATAGCAAAACAATTAACATTTTACGACTTCCGATATGAAATTGAATAAAACTAATATCCTAGCATTAAGTCGAAAGCCTTTCTGGGCTACAAAAGCTGTATATCATTTGCTTCAGCAACGTTTTTGTGATGCGATGCAACTTTCCGCATTTTCGTAAGCAAAAGTTGTTCAACATTGTTATCAATAATAACATTTGATGTTGCGAAACTCAAGAATAATAACGACAGATTTCAATACCACCAATACCAAAAGTACAACAAACGCAACTTAAAATACAATCTAAAATAACAAAAGTACATTCGAACAATAATTTACGTGTATATATCTATCAGGCACAATTTATTCAGCAGGTGACCACTTCGTGAAAGGTGAGAGTTGTTGCAACGACACACGGCCACACGACCGACTTGAATAAGTGATATCGCGAATTTCAATTCACGTTTACATGTAAAGGCTGTTTTACTAGGGCGCTCTAGATTCGAGAAAAATAGGTGGACTAGAATGGACTAGCAGTAAAGATTTGAAGATTAGACATGATGGTGGTCGTACAACATGAAATAAGGCTAAAATTCTTGTGTGTAATATATTTGGAAAGTATATTTTTGAAGACAGATACACAGAACACAGACAGTAGATTTTTTTTTTGTTGATGGACGTGCTTTCGTGATAAAACAGTAAACAGGAGTAGGTAATACATTCTTCGTCTTTCGGCTGAATGCTGATGATGATCCAACTATGAAAATATAAAACGTGAATGTTATTACAAAAAGCGTTACATCTTATAGGTATATATAAACTTGAAATTATAGAATGCATTTAAAATCAAAGCAGACCGAACAATAATATAGGGCCACAAAAACCATTACACCTAATGTAATGTGTTGTTACCTTAGATTTCTTACATGCTCAGTTCTTGACAACAACGTTAACAAGTGCATAAGAACCGCACGACAAAACGAATTCAATACCCAAGATATGGTACATCGGACACATAATTACAAACTTAATATATTAACAATAAACCCGATTAAAAGCTCCTGCGGACCAGATTAAAATTTTAAGTATCAATCAAAGCGATATACTCATTCCCTTGTTAATTGATAATTAAGAACAGTTATGTGACTCCATCTGGGATTAGCGATATGAAAGGAGAATAAAAAATCCAGAAAAAGACAGTACACTACGTTTAAGGATGGAAAAGGTGTTAACACTGAGATAACGACTGTTGATGAAGACAAAAGGGATGCTGCACCAACTCAAAGGAAATTGAGACAAAAAGAATGATATGATTATGAGTGGCAGAAGTAAATAATACTAAAGATTATTTCAAACGGTAAAAGGAAATAGAAATAGTTAAATATTCATACTTTTAATTACATTACACTAGTATTTACAATACCTTTTAATTTCATTGAACGTTAAAAAGGTATTAACAGTGTTAATGCTACCGAATGGTTATCAACATCATAATAAAAAACGAATGTCGATTCAATTGACTTTTGATAACTCACAAAAGAATGGCGCCAAAGTACAATCATCTTTACTACGTAAAGTTAGGTTAGGTTAGGCATTTGAGTTAAATTAATAAGGATTTTACTGACATCTCAGCCCCATTCAAGGCATACGATTCAAATGAATGTATAATATTCGCAAACATATTAACAACCCATTTACTATTGCTGAGGTCTATCGTAAAAGTCACAAGTACCGATTAAATCTATCTCATATTAGAATTCCTTAAAGTCATTAGTAGAAGCTAATCAAATAGTTTATAGTAGGTCGTAAAAGCTTAAGACGTAAATCAGTAGGTAATTTTTCAAAATATAACGCGAACTAGCTATGTTTTGTTTACGCATATTGTTTTTGTCAGACGTGGGAAAAGGAGGCATAAATTATAATTTAACTATACAATATTTGAGTAAGACTGTATATGGGGCTACCAACTGTTATCATTTTATGACTTTTCATAAACAAGTTTAGTTTAAATTTCATTTTCGTTTACCTATACAAATTTTGTACAGGATTAATATCAGGTATTCATAATTACAATATTAAGGGTGTTCTTCCAAAAATACTCTTATTTTCTATTGACATTTATGAACATAATACCCGATGATGATCATCTTTATTGTGTAATTAACTAATTACATGTGGTTATTTAATTAATTTGTACACAACATAAAATATATAACAAAGGATTTAAAATAATTAAATATTTTTTCCTTAACTATCAGCCAGTCCCTGAGTGCAGCAACATTGTGTCGTAGTATTATTTCACAAAAAATTGAATTAATTAAAAAAATATTGAAGCACAATATTATTATGTAATACCTACGTACATACCGACGTCAAAAACCTATTACGCATGAAAGTACATGCAGCTTAATCACAATATTATGCGACGTCAAGGAAACACCTCATATACGTGTATGAGAAATGGCAAATAAAATTCGAGTAAAGCTAATGACACTGTACAGATGTCACAAGTTTGAAGAATACTTAAAATCCATACTGTTTTATCTATTATCCTGACTTTAAAGAACTTTTATTTTAATAATAAATCCTATAAGCCTGAATTTACTACTAGTTACAGTGAAAATCGGTGAATGGAGCTTGGTGTACCCCAAGGATCTATTTTGTAGCCAGTTAGGAATTAAACTAAAAAAAAGTAAAAACATACTAGTATCAGAAAAGCGATGGCCATATAGCAAAGACAAAGACATTTACATATAAACAATGATGTCAGAAACTGTTATGATTGACAATATCTAATTTACCTATAGCCACTTGGGTTTTGTTATTCATAAATTTTTGACTCCAAAAGGAAAATAATGAAAAGAAAACAGGAAAATTATAAACAATTTACCTTTCATTTTGCACAAATAAAACTTGCATTTTGATTTTGATACAGTTATATGGCTTCTTGCTTTAACTATATTTAAAAGTCGTAATTAAGTGCACGTACTCAAACGTTTAAAGATTATGGATTTACGAGTACAATACTAAGTGTTTCCTGTGCAATGAGATTAAATGGATACTAATATTAATTTGGATAATCAATAAATTACTGTCATTAATTGTACTAATGTATTAAATATCTTCTTTCTCAGTCGGAAATATCATTGCATTTTTTCCTTATTTAAAAATACATACTGTTATAGGTACAGCTATATCATACACATTAAACGTACATAATATAAAAGACGTATGAATGGTAATTATTCATTCACCTATACATACCTACCAACATTGGTATATGAGCAGGAGACTTGCCAAAATCTACCTATTTGAAAAACTGCAGAGTAATCAGACAAGATAATTGTAAGACCTTATTTTTTGCGTAAAGAAGGCTTATTGCACTGCTGTAAATGCTATTGACATGGTCGAGGAGACCAGGATGAAAGGGAAAGTGTCAAAGAACTAAATGCACTTGATAGTACTAGAAGTTATAAAGAAAAGCTATGTGAAAACAGTGACAAAATTACTCATTAAGCTGGCATAAACGTTGAAATACCGCGAGGATTAGATTCTTTACATGCGCGGGCGCCTGCAGTCAATACCGCGTCGTTAGTCACGTGCATTGACAAATACTCGCAGTTAATTGGATGAAAACGCGCACTTGCGCTGTCCGCGCAGTAAATAACGCGCTTTACGACGAGGCACTGTTATCAATAACCCCTGTATATTGAAAGCTGTTCCGATTATATGTTCGCTATTTGATAGGCTCGGTTATATTCGCATATCCGCTTCGTATGTCATTTCTACGGAGTTTCTAGCGAATGGCGAATGATTTGTCCGTGCGACTGTACTCGATCGACGGCTCAGTACATTCGCAGAACTTTCGTTGCGGTTGTGGACATAACAGTTGTGACACAGTGATATTTTTCAGGAGTAGCCCTCGTCACAGAATTCATTAATGGCCAATCATGAATGGCCAGGAATATGGTATTTTCCTTATTTCCGCTCGTCTGGCAGTGCAGTGACTAACGCCATGACATGGGATGTACGTCGACTCTAGTTCACTTAATAGTGCTGCGTCATCCGCTCCGCCGATACCGGCCGGTGACGACGATTGTTGTGCGCTCGGCGACGTAACACCTACAACCCGCGTCTTGCCTTTTGGTTGGGAAATCCCGCTTCTAATACTAAACAACCACGTATTAAGTAACTGTTATGCAGCACATTAAAAACAATCAAACAACCTTAACGTGTAATTATTATTTAGTAAAACAACGTCATTAAGATTAATCAAACGCGTTTAATGATAATTATAGAAATGTAGATAACTATCTCTGTAAATACGGGAGCATCCAAATTATACCTATGTAAATCATTGCCATTTTAGAACACAGATTTGTTTGTTAGAAAATCTCATAGAGAACTGTTATTCGGGTTCCCATCACGAAACCGGAACTGAAATCACACATTAGGTTTAATTTTATACGAATTTAATAACAAGTGAGATGCGCGCCCGTCCATTGTGCGCCGTGACCATGAGAAAAAAGCTCTGCCCGATTTTTTTGTTGCCGATAAAGAGGTGCCGACGTACAATTCGGAGCAAGATTGATGCGCATGCATGATCGTATCTGCCCGCTGTGAGCGCCGCGGTAATAATTAATATTCCATAATCCATTCATCCCCACATTACGCGGCGACTCCTTTCACCGCGCGCCTCCCTGCAGTCCCGCGCCTCGCGAGCACTCGCGGGCTTCGCCGGTAGCAATATGTAATCGTCACACATCCGTAATTGATTCTGCCCGTTAAATTCGAAATTTGAATGAGCTCTCGCTGAATGAGAACCGAAATAAGATCACGAGTGTAGTGCGCTCGGAAACGCTGACGAGTCGCGCAGTGAGCGGAGTGCGCAGCACAATGACCGCGGCGCACACAGCCAGATCTCTCTCTTGATAAACTCATAAAAAACGTAACGAAAAAACTACATGTCATGCATCTACGTGTGCTAGTCAATTTCACAGCGACCGTCATGGGAATCGAGCGACGAATGGACTTTAGAAAGCAATTAAAATCTGTGCCCACGAAAAGGAACGCGATCAAAAAGTGCGATCGACACATGAAATCGGCGAACACGTCGCACTTTGTGCACGAATCTCTTAGATGTACCTCCACGCGCAGGCACCGCGGTGCACGAGCCCGGAGCCCGCCGAATAGTTCTCAGAACTGAATGATTTTGACAAAAAACGGACAACGCACACCGGTAACGAGACATAAAGTAGACAGGAAAAAGAAAATCAAAGATTGATCTCGTCTACTTTACTCAGGGCAATTGGTTATTACTAGAAATAGCCATGCTGCGAATAACTGTTAAACGTTTTAACGATTTTTACTTGGCGCCACAAGTTTTATTTGGTCCTAAATCAAGGAAAATACCTTAGCAAACAACTGTTCAACTTTGTGTACCTTTTACTTTAGAAAGACGATACAAAGGAGGACTACTTAGAGACCAAAAGTGGACTTTACTTTTTTAGAACCACAAAAAGGTCGGTATGAAATCGAAATCAGATTACGGATCCTGCGATTATAAAGTTTCGGCTGCGGACAAAGGGAAGGTAACCACAATTTGGTTGCGACCACACGGCCATGCATTATGGAGATACGTTAGTGAACGTACGTGTTACTTTGGACGTGACTTCCGAGATTGAAAACGATGACAAAAACTCGATTGGAAAACAGTTTCCGCGCCGTTTTTGGGTTCAGCAGTTTCAAAGAGAAACTTTGACCGCAGAAGTTTGTATGTTGTTGAATATATTTGCGGGTCATGTCCACATTTATCATGTTCATGTTGTACAGAAGATACTTCAATGTTGGAATGTTCTTATGACTTAAAGTGCAATAAATCTTGTGGGCGGACATTCTATTATTTCGTTATTTTCGGCACAATAATGAGAACTGACTGCCAGTAGCTTTATTTAGGTCTCAATTAGTTAATTATATCTGTGAATGAATCAGAGGCAAACAATTCGTTGTTGCAGACCATAATTAATTAGCAAGTTACACAAACACGTGCCTTTCGACTTATTGGCATGTATGGCATACAATTAATTTAACACATTAGTTAAAAACGTTACTAAGAAATAATGGATGTCATTGCATTATTCCCAGTAATATAATTACAAATTACACAGGTTTATTTATCTGCGCACGAGTGACTCACTCATGTGAGTAATAATGGCGGCGCAGGCGCCGGCTGCCGGTGTTGCCAGGCGTAGAGGATTTGCCCATTTTAGGGGACTTTGAATGATTGCTCGGGTGTGTTTGTTGGATAAACGGTGGGATGTTTTGAAAGGGATTGCTTGTAGCTGATCATTATTTGTAGGGTAGATGATGAATAGTTTGTGATAACATAACCTGTTTTATCCTTTAATATACTATAGTAGAAAGTAGTTTCGAGACATAAATATTACCTATTGATTTCGTTCAAAATGGGTGTACACGCGAGACATTAAGCTATACATAGATATGTTTCCTATATAAGCAGACATCACATTAAATAGGCTTTCAGTACGATGAGAGATCAGCTTATTCTGGAAATGATGTGTCGCCTTGCGTACAAGAATAAATAATGTTTTTTTCATAGCATAACAAACAAGGAGTTTTAGTTTCTTAACTGGCAACTCAGTTTGCAACAAATCATTTGCGCGGTCAACCGCACTTGTAAATAGCAATTTTGAAATCAATCTCAACTTTTTCTATTGCTTGAATATCAATAAACTTTCATTCTATACATATGCTAACTTAAAAGTAATCAAAAGGAAAACTGAGCCTCATAAGAACTCATTTTCAGAATGTGTCTCATGAAAACACGAATCAAAGAATGAATTTAAATTAAAAAGCCCCCATTTTCAATAGTTCGAAAAAGCAACTGCTCATTATAGTAGATAATAATAAAAAATAACATAAAATGCCCGATACCTACCTTCCTGCCACATAAGGACCTATAGATAAAAAAATCCTACGTAATAAATATATATTACGCACCAGAACTTGGTCACATATTACACGTAAGGCGTTCCCTGTAACAGCTTTCCTCATGACGTAAATTGACGCTGTCAACGCGAAAACAAATGAACATCGAACGCACTACACACACGCAAAACTTTATTATTAAACTCATTTCCCTGTACACTAACGTCGTTTCATAATTCTTTATCGTCATCTGCCTAGCCTTTTTCTTTGGTCGGCTTGCCTATGGTGTGATACGGGATAACATAATATCATACATAACATCACGCTTGTAATCCCCGAAGTGTAAGGCAGAGGTGTACCTAATAGTACATCTACATTTCCAGTTATGTTTAAGTCCCACGTAATAGGAGAGAGCCTATGGCCATCAACCGGACACAGACCTACTAGGAATTTTCTGATGGAAAAACGCAATAACCATTTTTGCCCAATCTGGGAATCGAACCTAGAACCTCATGCTCAGCAGTCGCACTTGCGACCACGAGACCAACAATGCAGTTGTTCTGTACATAATATGTACGCCAGCACATCAAGCTACGAAACTGACAAATTTTCGAAATCAACCTAATGCTTTAGCGATAAAGTTGAAACTCTATTAAAGAAATTTGACAGATTGTAGTAGCTTGATATGGCATCTGTACATTTCTCTAAAACACTTACGTCGTATGACTAATAAATGTAACACATACGAACATTCACTCTTTATGTACAACATTCATTGCGTTACAAACTTAACAAAAGATACTTAATTTATAATTGCACCTCACTTTCCATTACGCCGACATTTTATGTAACGTTTGCTTTGTAAACGAATAATTTGACATTTCATTCGTGTAATGAAAAACACGAACATGGACGAATTGATAATGGATTCCAGATTATCTTGATTGGATTGTGTGAAGTCTAGATACTAGATAGACTATTTTGTTGTCTAGATTGGCTACCTAACTATTTAGAGCATAAAAGACTTCTAATACAGCTGAAAATACTTGGACAGTAGCAGTCAATTTGTTATAAACGTCAGGTGATAATTGTCTATGACTCGCTTAAACTGTTCCCAAGAAAAAATGCAAAAGTATGGCCGTTGTACAGACGCCAGCAGATCAAGCTACCCGAAACTGTAAAATTTTGCCAATCAACCTTAAACCTAATGCTTTAGCGATAAAGTTGAAGTACTAGCGTCTGTGCCTTTCCGCAAGGCATGAAAAGTTCCACCGTTCACTAAAACTGCGTTTGCCAAGCAGCATTGCACATTACAGTACTAATAGGAATAGCTTTCAACCTCTTTTAACATTAGTTATACAATAGGCAAGCTCTGTAAATATCTATAAGATTCGTTGTTTCTTGCATGTTCATATTACTAGCTAAATCATCTTTCATGTCATTTTCCCATACGTGTAAAATCTTTCATTTCCTTCCCTGTTTTGCAAAGCCCACCAAACCTTTGTCTCAACCATGTCTCAGCGTATTTCTACTAAACATGCGTCAAAAACTTTGACTCGATGTGTTTTTGTTTTTCAATTGTTATTGACATCTTGGTGTGACGCACAGAGAAGCCAGAATGGAGTTCTGCGTCAGTTTACATCTTTCGATGACTTGTAGCAAACATCATTTACAACAGCTGGCTGTTCGATTTAACACACATGTGTAACAGGTATAATTTGATGAGTATTTAGGACCATAAACAAGTAAATTGATAAGTACTCCAAAACCATTGAATACTTATAAACTATCAATCATGAAGTATTGATCGTAATATAACTAGTTTATTGTACCTACCCTATTAATTCCAGCAGTAGGTTTGATTAAAATCGGTAGATTTTAATCAAACTTCAGTGTTCTAATCCACACAACATTGCTCAATATATTAACCTACATCCCTCCGTTCCTCATAACAAGAAAACATTGCAACCAACTCCCACGTTACTACAAAACGTGCGAGCAAACAAAACATTAATTTTGAATTAATTTTCCGCCGCCAAATTCTATTAATATCACATTCAAAAATGACGTAACAAACTAATTTCATATAAATTACAATGAACTCTTTGTTAGGTTCACACTTCACAGAGAAAGTCGCTAACACTCGATTATAAAACGTATCGATTTTTTATTTACTCGTATCGTTTTAGCCACTCAGAATCGATTCTCGTGAACGACCACAATCGTTTTTGATATCATTCCACATGCTAGATTACATACGCAACGGAAGCGAGTGACCGCAAAATATATTATGAGAAACTGACTTCCATTTGCAAAGATCAAACAAATAATAATTAACTTATTATAATATGGTGCAACGTAAACTAGTTAAATAACTGCTATAATTCAATCTGTGGCAGAAAAATAATGGGTATGACAGTGAAGGCTGTATGACGAATTACTTTTGCCTATAACAAATAATTTGAATGATTCATAACCTCAATAAAAAATGAACCCTTGGACTGATTCATTTTGGTATTTGGTATCCGAAGTACACGTATATTTCTCGGTGATATGGACGTAAGTCGCAAATCTCTTCAAGTATGAAATATAGTGGTGAAATCTAGTATATTCTAAACTTGTGCAAATATAACGCGGAACTTTGAAAGGACTGAAAGTTATAGTGCACTAAAACATAACGTACGGTGAAAGTATTTTAAGATTTAGCTGTTAACCGCCTTATTTATTCATGGCTTGCAGTAAACATAAATCGCATTTTAAACAAGTGCATTTTACAACGCTGACTATAAAAACTACTTTAAGTAAATTACGATACCTAACTTCATCTTATCATCTCGAGCTGTCTTCCTTTGAAGAAGTATTATTATAATAACTATTATAGTTTAGTGAAAAGCTTTATTTAATTTTAAGAATTCAGTTTTTATATGAAACGAAGCTTTTCAACGATAAACAGTTCAGTATATTTTCAAGTCTCGAAATAAGTAAAAATATTTAAGTAAACATAATCAAAACTAAGTATATTACTCGATCGAGATTGTGTTGTCTCTCGAATTAAATTTATAAATTGCTATGTAGAAAAACGACTCAAACTTTCAACCAAAATGATTCCCCTTCAAAATCAATCACACATGTAATTAGATGACTGGGCCAATCTCAATACAACAATGGCCAATTCCCCGTTCTAGTGTGAATGCTGTGTGGTCTACTAATCGAGCATAGAGAAATGAGATGTCTGGTATTAAACCTTCATCTATGGTATTCCGGGCGCATAGACAATGAACGACTCATTTTGGAAGCTCGTTCGGAAACAATAGAAAGCGGGCCTCCTACAACTTCACACGGGACGCGCAACCGGTGGAAAGTTAACGAAAATACATTTCAATAGCTAAAAGCAAAATTGGATGAGTGGCCTTACGAAATTATCGCGTTAGCCGTAATTCATTTGTGAGTGAACTCTCCCAGGCGCGTCGTGTGACCGTGTGTGATCACGCTAATGTGATCTTGTTATAACACCTCTTGCGCTTCGTTTTGAAACCGTTCTGTCATTGTGCAGCTTAATTACGATTCACACATGAACAAATCTTCACGAAATTCTTCATATAAATAATTATGAACCAGTTCATTTTATAAAACACGAGATTACATAAAATAACGTTACAAGTAAGTGGCCATTGTTTTATCAGTGATAATCAAACGGTACTCAAGGTCTACCAGTCTTATAAATATTAAGTTGCCTTTATGAGCATTCGCCGGTATTTACACCCCATATTATTTATGTAATGGGGACTTATATTGGACACGCGATCTTCTCGAACAATGCAAGGAGACGGTGCCCATCATCGGCGACCTAGACTTCTTTCCACTTTAATTGTTCCTCACATCGGTTAAAGCGTATATTTCACTGAAACAATAGATTAACCCAGTTGCGGCATGTTCTATAATAGTTATGGCGTTTCTCGTCCCGCGATATTATTGCTTTCGTATCCTTGGCGTGAGTGGCTATCTATCATGTGATCTATTGTACGTACAGTCGACATCGGTATTAGATTAAAGCGATAATTAATGCTGATTCCATACGACCTAGATTCGGGCCCGCTCGATAAAGTTAATTTACAGTTATAGTTGTAAATCTCGTTGCAAAATAAACGGCGAGCACGCGCGCCTGCCTGACCGTAGACAACACGCGGAGACTCCCACACACACCTCGATACGTCAGCACCCCGCACGCCCGCGCCCCCGCCCGTGTGTGCCACCGCACCGCGTGAATGGGACCCTTCCCGAACCGTAAACATCACGTCACGTGGCTGCATGCGCGTATAACCCGACCCTGACGAACTACACCCTCGCGGGAAGCCCCGACGCGCAACAGGGCATTCTCAATCCCGCCGGGTTTCAGGGAAAACGCACGCATGTGTGACGAGACAGGCGAGACAACACACGTGCGTGAGCCACGCGCGAGAGAGAGGGTGCCTCAACTGTTGTCTGAATGAACGGGGTGAACTTTGACAAGTTGTGTACACATGGCCGCGAAAGGGTTGAGCCGAGTTGCGAACTAAGTTTGTGAACTTTCGATTTCGACGCGTGTTGCATATGGGGCGAACGTCGATCGATCGTAAACTTTGTTGTGGATAAGTTCAGTGGGTATTTCGTTTAAATCAGATTAATCGACTAGAGCACAACTTAGTTAACTGTTAGAATCTGTTGCGAAAAGTCTGTTAAAATGAGGTTGTGAAAATTGTGGAAAAAATGTCGGATCGAATCGTCGTCGCCGAGCTAACGTATTGCGTCCACGTCTGGTTATCGGGTGTGTTTCGCAAATCATTGTTTATGGTCGAATAGTTCTCTGAAGGGGTCCGAGAGACCGGAATTAGAAAGCGTCAAGCGCCGACTGCGCTACAACTAATTGACCGCAAGGTTTACTCGATTCTGCTAGAAATTGTGACGTAATATAATAATACTGAAAATGGCACCTGTTATACTGGGGGTACCAAAATGAAGTTTATTTTCACGGTTGTCATAACTGGTTTAACAACTCAATTTTACAAAGCGGGTTGAAAATAAATAAATACGTGTAAGTGGAAACTTTTTTGACAATTTCTTTTTAAATCTAACGTTAAATTACTTGATAGAACTGGCAACTTTCGCGTTAACTCGCTCTTATTTTCTGAATCGATATTTCGCTTGACTTGATGATTGAATTTATATCGCGGATTATATTAAACTTGAAAGGCAGTATTATCTTAAAATGAAATTCGAATAATAATGAGAAAAGTGGAATATGATAGTAAAAAATATACACTTTGCGCCACAAGTTACCTAAACGACTTTTTACACACGATTACACCACGATTTTTATATTATACAATTTAATATGTAATACTTTACCTACATCTCTGAAATTGCGTTTAACATAAAAAACTTACTGAACTAACTATACTGACAACAAGTTTCCTAAGACACTAACCTTGTTCCTGCGTAATAATAATAAATAACTATTAACTATTATTATAAACAGTAAAAAAGATATTATTATATCGGATACAATAATCAATACGTCACCACGAGAACTATAAAAAGGTACTAATTAAAAGTAGGTACTCAATGGATTTGCGTCTCGATCTACATTTGTCCACCTTCACTGGGGTACCGCAATTAAAGCATAAGAACCTTTTACTGTATTCAACTAAATCTTACAGTTCATAACATCTCAAAAAGTTTCGTGTTGTTATGTTCTTTTGCAAAATGCATAAATCTAACGTTTAAATATTTTGTAACCACCGTTTTAAGTATCTTACGCTCAAATCTAAGATTAGCGCGATAAGTTTAAAAGGGCCGTGGAGTGGAGCGTGCCATGTTAGGCATATCATTAAGAGCGCGAGTCCGAAATACACAGATTCTATGTTGGACCAAATTTCAAGAGATCGGACAACACGTTTGCTCTAAAAAAATGACATATAGGAGAGAAGTAAAGATTTTATGATCACATAAAGAGAGGTTCTGTATGGTGTCCGGACGTAAAGAATAGCACCATCCCATATCTTCCCGTGGGTGTCGTAAGAGGCGACTAAGGGACTTACCAGTGAATGGGCAGCAGCGTTCTCTGTGATTTTTTTATAACAAACATACTGCGATCGCCAACCCGCCTGCCAAGCGTGGCGATTATGGCAAAACCCCCCTTGGGGAGGCCTATGTCCAGCAGTGGACGTCTTTCGGCTGAAATGATGATGATGATGAATGATAAAGAGAATCAGTAAAAAAACTACCAAGAGAGGACGACTTGCAAAACGTTGTGGGAATAACCTGTGATTGGATCAGCATTCCATCTTTTGTACTGGGAACGCTTACCACAAAGGAAAAAACCGGATTTTTAAATACTAATTAATTAATTCATCGAAAAAACCTGATTGTACCTTTCGTAATAACATTTCCGAAGCTTTTGACCAATATTTTCCTAATTCTCAAATATCCGTCATTCCTTCTGTTACGACCTCCATATTCTACGTTCTATTATCCAATTATGACGAACTGCAGTAAACCAATCATTCCAAAAGGTATAAACCGCAATTAACTGCACTCAAACTAACACAGGTAGCCATTGATCTACAGAACCCACTTTCGTCAACGTATGCACTTGAAACGTTTATTTTTAAATCTTCGATCCGAATGTGGGCTTATTGATTGTCGGTAATTATGCAAAATAACGAGTCGCGGACTGGCTCGCTGCTCCAACTAGTGACGTGTATTAACGGTTAGTTAAGACCGTCAGCAGTAACAGTTGAAGCCGACGTTACAAAGACACTGCGTGCGGAAAATAGAATTAATTCAACACACCATAAGTTGAATGCGAAATTGACTATCAAATGCGCGTTCGAATGTTGAATATACTTTAAATTACGAACATTATTTCTGAGGTTTATTGGTTACAAGACGATGCAGACCGTACGCATTATAGTCGGCAGTAAAACTGCTGTCTGTGTGCACATATCGTGGTAATGTACCTATCTGCAGTTTACCTAATTAGACTCACCGACGTTTAGTGTAGTAATGCAGGCAGATAACGTGGGATTATAGCATAAATGAACAGTTACATGTAACTGTGAAGAAAGTTGCCTTTAGTGGCAAAAGCTTCACCGGCTTGATTGGATTATCATATGACTTTATGTCAAATGAAATATTAGTAACCTTTGCACATTCAGTTAACTTTATAACGTCAAGTTGTCAATGAGGTTTGATTGAATGTTACAATTTATGGTTTGAATAAATCAAGATGAGCTTTATTGACACTTAGGTACGACTTTGACTCTATTTACGGAATATACAAATGGTAGATTTAATTAGCGTGTAATACTCTTTTATACCAAACATTAATACTAAGCAATTGAGGATTAATTGCCGATATGGTACTTACAAAACTAGTTGAAATGAAGTCATGCTCCTCAGCAGTGAGAGAACGATTAGTATGAAACAGAGCTTAATACAGTAACCCTGGTATCTATCCTGGTACCCTGGTACCAAAGTAATAACCCGAGTTTAAGTAATTACTTATGCAACCATTTTTATGCAATAGACGATAATTTGAACGAAGTAAAAACCATCAAAGAAAGCAACGCTAAGAATTCTAACTTTTGACAGTTCTAACTTCAAGCAATCACTTTGATTTGTTTATAGATACGGGTGTTAGACTTTATACAGTTCTAGGCACTGCACTAGCACAGGTTTTGTTTTTAATTGCAACCGGACTCGGACACTCCAACATCTTTGACAGATAATGTACTGAAATATCTGTCAGTCCGCTGCACGCAGCCAGTTTGGAGTCCGGTCGGTTTGATCGCTCTTTTCAATGATTCGCCAATTGATCGTATATGATATACATATCATTCTCATCATCATCATTATCTTGCCCTTATCCCAATTCATGTGCGGTCGGCGCAGCATGTCGTCTTCTTCCATACTTCTCTATTAGTCGTCATCTCATCAGACACCTCCTTTCGTGCCATATCATACATGATCCTGTCCATGAGATACACAAGTACATATTATATTTCAATCTCCACGTCCACAATAATCTTGAAGATAAGGAGTACGAGATACATCTACATAAGTTAGCTAAGCAAGAGGTGTCTCGGTGTAAAACAGCGCCAACGGTATCGATTCGTCGCACAATACGTTGCAACTCCTTGAATCGCATCTCATCTGAATACAGAGTATATGCAATTCTTCATTTCTGTTTCTGTAACTTTTGGTAAAATGTTTGAAATTTATAGTTGGGGTCTTTATTTCAATATTAACGACTGGCAAATATTCATTTGAAGTAATGTCGAGTGCAATCATGTCGGAATGTGTAATATGTAAACCAATGGATGAAGAAGAATTTCCTACAAATTAAATGCTACCAGTTTACATTGCCGTGTAGTGTGTAACAAGTATTTTTCTTAAGTATTATTTTCGCCCAGCTCTTACTTTTTGGCATTTTAATGATAACATGGACATACAAAATGAATTCCAAAAATTTCCAATTATATGCTATGAATTCAATTCACGTTGGACATATCAGTTATTTTGATCATACAAGCGAAGTTCTTACAGACAATCTCAACTAAAAGTACTAGGCACACATAAATGCGAAGCAATACACTACAGAACAAAAGATTCGCAATGAAGCAACGAAGGCGATCGATTTGTCGCATTCGATTAGCGGGCGACGACACTAGGTACGCGAGATGTTATTGTATTGAACTTATATGTTCCTAGTACATCAAACAGTCTTGTTACCAACCACTTCAAATCCATGATGAATGAAATAATTGTAATTAGTGATCGGTTTATAAGAAAATAATTGTGTTGAGCTTACAATTAATATGAAATTGATATCAGCGATGCACTCATCAGTGCTGTAAATAGCAAATGATTGCGAGATAAAAGGATAGCGCAAAAATAAGTTAAAATAGGTGCAACCGTCGCGCGCCGCTACAAATACTGACCATCTCCCCATCTTTCGCTAGATATGTAAAACCTACCAGTGATCCAGAAAACTATCAAAAATACAATAACTTACCCCTTTCAACAAACAAACAAAACTAACTTTCAAACGCCTTCAAACGATTGTAGACAGGTTGGTTGGTAACTGGTTTACGTACACCTAACGCCATCTAGCGGCGAGTAGCAGCACTACTCTTCGTAGTTAACTACTTGCAATGCGTTTTTCTTTGCAATTTTGAAGTGTTATAATTGGTTGCTCTATTTATTTGAATCATTTATAATTTACTACTACTTAATATTTGAATAATTAACTAAGGGTTCATTGAAGTTTTAATACATTTTGCATGGAAAAGTGTCAACATTATTTCTCGGATAAGGATGGATAACCGCGAAATTATTTGATTAGTAATTTGTTGTTGGGAAAATCAGCCTTAAGTTAATTAATTACGTAAAACAATAAACCGATAGAACAACAGACCGTCTTACTTTTAGGCGTAGTTAACGGCACCAAGCCTTGTTAAAACGCTCTTATCATATTCTTACAATATATTTCTGATTTTAATGTACAGACGCCACACATAAAGCTACTACAATCTGTCAAATTTCTTTAATAGATTTTCAACTTTAACGCTAGAGCATTAGGTTCAAGATAGATTGGGAAAATTTAAAAGTTTCGGGTAGCTTGATGTGCTGGCGTCTGCCACTTTCACCCTTAAGCCCTTAGTAATAAGGTTGAAAAGTGGTCGACCGTTAGTGAGCTCGGTAGTACTTACGCAAAGACGTATTTCCAGTTTCATTCAGGTTCCTAGACTAGCGTAGGTTTTTAGTGCGAATTCATGAATTCATGCCCCCGAGTATAAAATTAATAAATAGGTAGGTCGCTAATACATATACTTTTTAATATTCCATAGGTCACCGCGCTTTACTTCTGGAGTTAGCTAGATTATGTGTAATATTAAAAAATATATCTTATTATTTGCTACTTATTTTAGTTCTGTATAGTGAAATTAACATTGAAATTGAATATAAGTGATAATTATTTCTGTGAATTGGTTTTGACATATCTTTATATAGTATAAAACAAAGTCGCTCCCGCTGTCTGTACGCTTAGATCTTTTAAACTACGCAACTGATTTTAATGCAGTTTTCAGCAATAGATAGTGATTCAAGAGGAAGGTTTTTATGTATATTGCACCCGTGTGAAGCCGGGGCAGGCAGGTCGCTAGTTCATAATAAATTAAGTTCAAGTTACTGACTAAAACCCATCCATGTCCCTTCTTTGCCCTTTGACGTATGCAGCTGCTTATATCGTCATCACGCGATATTTATTTTCTTGTCTAACAGTGTTCTCTCTTTTGTTGCAGTGTTCGGTATAGACTCCGCTCTGGGGCTGTTCCCGCCCGGCATGGATCACAAGATGTACCCAATGATGGATGTGGACCATCGCGCGCCGCTTGATGCTCAACTGTTTACTAACGTTAAAAAGAAATGTAAGTAGTATATGTCATACCTGTTTTCCCAATGAGCTTGGCGAAGTGCGAGTGTACCTATTGTAAACCAACTTATTCCACTTTTCGCCAGTTATGTTTAAGTCCCATATAGGAAGAGGCGAGCCTGTTGATATCAACCGGGCACATATCCAAACCCAGGACTGCTACTGAAAAATTCCATCTGGGAAAACTCAATATTTTCAAAATAATCTAATAATCTATTGATACCCCAAAGTACTCATAAAATAATTGGCAGTTCTGAGTAAGGCTTCATCCTAAACGTTCTAAAGTTAGTAATCCCAATCAAAAATAATAAACCACCGGTTTCTGTATTACGCCACAACAAAAGAGTTCAGCAAATATTCTTTGAAAGACTCACATACGTATTGAAGTTATCTGTAAACAATGGCGCTCATACACTCACATCACAAATAGTAGACGCGTGCCGAGCCACAACAAAGGATCGAAGCGCAATAATGCACGAGCTGCATCCTCGCGTCCCCATCACACATCCACTGGACCCGCAATCTCGCCGCGCGAATGTTAAACGCCCATTGTTTCTGAGCAAATGTTTATTAAGACGATCTGATAGCGTATCTCATAGGGGAACAGACGCCGACTCTAACGTATGCTTTGAATACGCTCCGGCTGGTCCCCGACGCGGACGCCTCCGCCGCACAATAGTCCCGATCGATTAGCACCCATCGCTCGAGACAGGCACACGTGTACCCAGCTCCCTCCCTCGCTAACGAGCTACAAATAGAAAACATCCTTTTTAATTTACAAAGGTCGCGTGACCCCCGACGACTATTAAAAGAAAAACTAATTTCCATAATAAAATATCATTTCTCCGACGACGTTCCGAAATGTTCCTCGAATTATCTGATCGGAATCGAGTTAACGTGCTCCGTTGAAATTATAAAACTATAAAGTTAGGGGCGACGTCGCCGGCGTATGCATGTCCGCGTTTCTTTTTGACAAACCGCCGTAATAGTCGCGTGCTCGCATCGAATTAATGACAAATCGCCGCCAACAAAATGTCGCCGCAACCCGCTCATTTCGCTCGCTCGCTCCGTACACAGTTATTGCTCAGCCGAAACATGGTTATTAGATAATGGTGCACTCGCGTAATGCCGTCGCGGTGGCGCGGCACACGGCACATGTCGTGCCGCGTCGTGCCGCGGAGCCTGCACTTCGCCGCTCGTAAATCACAGAACTCCGCGCTCGCGGTTGTTTCCTTATGTAATTAGTTAGTTAAACATTTCTGTTTCGATGACACGAAACCTCAAACCGCATTAATAGATTACTAATGTTATCTGTTTTCTGCAGGGCGACCGAAGGGTCAGCACAGCGCGCCGCGCGGCGGTCCACCTCGATCTTGGACCAACGCCGAGCTCACAGAGGCGCTGCAGCACGTGTGGAATAAGAAAATGACAACTAGCCAAGCCTCCAGGATCTTCGGCATCCCATACAACTCGCTGCTCATGTACGTGCGCGGCAAGTATGGGAAGAGCCTCAAGCTAGAACAACTCAGGAAAGACTGCATCGGCGGACCTCTCGACGTACTTAATCTAAACTCTGGCAACAATAACAATAATCAACCAACCAGCAAACACCACGAAAAAGACGACCATTCACAAAGACCAGCGAGCTCCGAGCCCGACATCGCCTCGAATCCAATGTTCAACCCATTCCAACAAGGGTTCTACCCCGAGTTCCCGCCAGGATTCCCGATGCCGCTCAACATGCTGCATCTACTCCCGCCGAGCGACAAAGCGAGGGAACTGTACCAGTCGATGCCGTTGGCTCTGGACTCACTGTCAGGAGTAACGAAAGAGGAGGATTGTAAGAGTGACAGGTCAAAGGAGAACTCGGCCGATGAGGAGGGCGACTCGTACCGCGCGCCCTCACACCCGCCGCATCCGCCCGACACACGCCAGCTGCTGCACCACAACGGACAGGACTAGGTCCGCCGCAACGTCACGTCTTCGATACGCACTGTACCTTCAACTGTTAACAACACATCAGTGTACGTCTGAGCGGGTCCGATGCTCCCGCCGCTGTAGCAGCTAGACATCGTCAGGGATTCGCTCGTTATATCTGTTGACGGACTAAAACTGGAATTTAGTTAGTGTATTAATAAGTCTCGTAACAAACATATTTACGTGTTTTAGAAATTAATTTTATATCTTGTGGTCGATCACTGGCGACAAAACTTAAAGTTGGTGTGCTTAGTGGTACTATAGTGAAACTTTTAACAACTTTTTAATGTCAACGAGCCAAATGGTGAGGTGACACGTTATTTAAAATTGGTGTAAGTCACAGAGGTATGAAAAATGGAGGACGGTTAGTTGAACGCGTGAAGACATTTTTCATAATTCTGCGACGTGAAGTATTTATTGTTATTACGTTTGTAGAGGTATCACTCGCGAGGAAATCAATAAAGATCTGGCGAGGCGGCCACATAGTGTAATATTTCGATTGGAACCTAAAACTCGCTTAAATAACTTCGACGGTAGCTGAACGCCCGTGTATAATTGCTATTGTTTTAATGTGAATTACTAAATTGAAACTTACTATGAATACACTAGAAAGGTTACAGTTTTACGGAAATCGTAAATTGTATTAGGAAGTATTCGTGAATCCCCGGGATCGCGACCGGCGACGTCCGCATTGAATTAGTTAAATATATATTTAAAAGATGTGTTGATATTGTAAATCTATATGAATATCGCGTACTAAGTGATAGGCGATAATTTATTTTGAAGGAGTGCAATAAGTATGAAAGGCGTTGTGATTGTTATCGTTAAGACATTCCGAATTTCATTATTGTTAACACATTCCGTTACATTCCCTATTTTTAGAAAATGTACTTATAATTTCTTACGATTTTTATTATTGAATAAAATAATGAATAATAATGCATTGATTTCTTCATTGATAGTGAAACCTTTGTAGATATAATGCGTTATACGTGCGAATTCACTTCTGCATTTCACCAAAGTTTGTAAAATATTTCGTAATAATAGTTATAATTCGAAGATAAACAATTTTTAAATGTAAATAGTTATTGATAAAAAATTAATGGGATATAAATTTTTGAATTAACCAATAAATAAGGTGGACATTTATATGTGTCTAAAATGATAAATAGTAGTGTATTTGTAATTGTTGTAGTGTTAGTGATGTGAATCAGTGAGCTGGGCCGAGTGGGGGACGCTGACGTCCAGGGACGTCACAGGGAGCCGCGACGCACTAGTCACACACATCCACTCACCAAACGTAAAAAATAGCGTTTAAACTCAATCGTAACAAAATTCAGCAGACTACCCTCGATACAGCACTAACTGGCGCTAAACAAGGACCTTGTCTGTCAAGAGGAAATATAATTTCATTCAAGTTTTATTTCCATCGATATTAATGAGATGAGGAAAAGAGCTGCATTTATTCTATTCATTGGTCAGTACATAAGAACTTAGAACAATCCGTGTATTCTAATATTAATAAAGGTCATCTAATAATTGCCAGTCTCTCGAACTCTTCAAAAACAGTTTCAAAAGAAAATGACAGTGCGCGCCACGTTTAGACAAATAATGTATCTGCACTCAATGTTCAAATAAAAAGGAGCTTTCAAGATTTTTAGTAAATAATGAAAGTTAGAATAAATGGTTCAATACTATCTGGCTTTAGATAAATGTATACAGTGATCACTAGACATACCGTGTGGTTATGTAGAACACATGAGTTTACCTGTTGTAAATATTATTTGTATAATAATGTACTATATCTGTTGAACACATCGTTTCGTTTACACGCTATACTATACCCAATTCTAACATTATTTACGTTCCATGACAATTTCCTTTCAACATGAATATTCCCGTGTGTTTTACTCGGAATCATTCTAATTTTCATCCAAATTAATTAACTATAGTCGACGGAACATGAAATTCTCTCAACAGAAGACTGAACACTATTTACGATTCTATTTTATAAAAGATATTGTACATTTCACATAACAGTACAGCAACAATGGAATCCTCATGCCTACATACAGTAGTTACACATAGTGTCACTTCATAATAACAATATTATCATTACAGGGATTTTATATATTAAACGATTAAATATGATTAAAATATTGTAATAGTTTTAACAGATTTTATATTGCTTTTTTCTCATTCCGTTTACGCTGGCAACATTGAAGAATGCAAAAACCGCGCACTTTTGTATTTAAATGTAACGGATTCACATGTAGATAATAAAGTAAGGTCATGTATTGAATAAATAAACAATTGTCTGTATGAAACGTAAATACATGTGCCAAAAATTGTAAAGAAATGATTTCACGAAGCGTTGGCGTTGTGTTACTGTTCTACAATGTTCTGTTACTGAGCTTGTGTTGTGACTTGTGACCATAGATTACGTTCAATATTTACCTAATTCGTACAAATTCAGCAGTATTAGAGTGATTTTGTTAAAGTTTTAATTGAGAAGTTTTTTTGTAATTAAGTTTTGTTGTTTGTTAATGTGTAAGGTCCTGCGATTGACGAAATGGTTATGTTATGAGAATGTTTTACAAAGTTCAAACGGAATATGTTTTGTGTATGTCTACATGTATATTTATGGTTCTGTGGTTTACCTTATTGCTTTAACACTTCGTTATATAGTAAATTCTGTTTATTCTCGACCTCTACGCCGCTAGACACGTTCTTATAAAACTACGTTCAGCTTTTCAGCACTGTTCTCATTAAGCATAGGTGACATCAGGAGCCAAATGTAATAACGTAAAGAATTAATAGATATTAAATTGTACGACATTGAGTACTTTATTTTTAGTTGATAAAATGTGATTGTATTAATTTTAGTGAAAAATTCAAAATATTAAGTTCCTTCCATTTTTGTTACGTGTATAATTGTAATTGAAATGATTTTTAGCTTTTAGATCATTGTTCTCTCCGACAAAGAGTATAATTAATTGTAAGTTTTATTTTTTCGTATTTTAATTTGTTGTATTTTTGCTTAATCTAATGACAAATTAAATTAAATGATATCGTTACATTAGGATGTAAAAAAGATTATCTATTTGATCTTAAATAAAATACGAAAAAATATTTATGTTCTAGTATCATTCTAACGTGTAATTGAAATCGAAAGATGAAGCGTTGTAGTAAAATTCGTTTACGGTCACCGACGTAAAGTGTAAAAAATAAAAATATGAAATACCAATTTGTCGTTTCATTTTGTTTATGACAGCGACACTCACGAGTCCAATTTGTTCACGTATTGTGTTACCATCTTCATTTGTTATTTTTTTATTTGGAAATGATGGATAAGGGTGGATATAACAAAAGGTCTATTTTGGAGAACTATACTCATCTTTATAAAAGTTAATAGTAAAAGAGCACCTTTCTATAAAGTTACATATTTCCTGATCGACAAACTTCGTTGCTACAATACGTACAGTCACGAGCAGCAATATGTATACACTTAACAACTTTTAAAGGTGTTTTTCTTCTACTGTCCTGATTCAAATGTCATGCTGTTACGATATAGTCTTCTGAAACTCATATTTTTATGAAAAAGGTCCTATCTCCAAGTTACAATCGTTATTTCTCGCGAAAATTGCTTTTAAATTTAGAAAAGTGTAAACATATTGGTGTTCATGACTGTACATGCAGAATGAGAGTAAGACAGCAATTTTTGGAACTAAGTATAAAACTTTTACTAAGCAAGTATCTAGTGGGTACTACAAAGGATTTCCTAAATGGTCTAAACCAATGCAGAAACTAGCAGATGTATGTAAAGTAATAGATAGTCGTAGTGGTTGCAACCGCGCCTGCCCAGCTTGCAGTCCTGGGTTCGATTCCCAGATAGGGTAGTGTTATTGCCATCCCGTCGGTCAATGAGAGCAAAGGAACGGAGAGTGCACCTGGGTCCGATTGCACACTTGTGCTCTATAAGAGCGTCAGCTAAAGACTCGCGAGGATGCACGAAGCGGGTGTCCGCTGTCAAAATATCCTAAGAAAACCCTCAAACTATTTTTCAATACCTACGTACACACACGCGAGCATGCCCCTGCACCCGCCCCCTTCCGAGATTTACTACTCACCAGACGAAAATCCTCCATCGTAGATACAGTCGAAATTTGATCATGTTCAACTGGACGACGACTGATGCAGACATACGACTCTAGGTTTGAGAAAAACATATTCAAGGCGGCATGGAGAAATATTCTAATCCAATATTTTCAGATCTGTAATAAAATATCAAGGAAGGATATGAGGGAGGCCTTTGCCCAGCAGTGGGACATACAATGCTATTGAAAAAAAAATTGAATATCGAGTTGACACCAATTTCTACCGAAACGAAGAAAGGGCACCCCCTTTCTGATCTTGAACAACTAATAGGCTTGCATCTCTTATCTTACCTTATGGAAGTAGACGAAACATCCATCCCTTCTGTTGTCGGCTGTGGTGCAAATCAGCAGTAGATAAATGAATCGTGAAATATGAATGCCACTGAAAATATTACTTCTTCAATTTAAACAGATCCCTCACCACTATAATTGTGGCATTTGCCTCTCGGATTATCTTGAAATTGTTGCTTCTGAATCTCTTCTTGAACCTGAAGAACTTTGAGCATTGCAGCAGTTTTCTGTCACCGTAAGTATAAGAGGCCTGTACGCAAAATACGCGCTTTGAACGTGAACTTGGGGACACCGACGTGTTATACAATACAAGCATAAGAGGCGCATCTGACAAAAAGATTTTTGTAAGCTTTTTTTCTATTAAGGTGACTGCGGGCCCAAGTAAGGCGCAGGCCACACCACAAGCTAGCGAGCGAGGCGGACGACGGATCGTTTCACCTCTTTTCATACTTGGGGTCACACCGCGAACTATCGAAAGAGCCGAACGAAGTATGAAAAGGGCCTCGTCCGCCTCGCTCGCTCGCTAGCTGGCGGTATGGTCTGCGCTTAAGCCGCTGCAAGCACAATCTAGCAACATGGTGGATTATAGGCCACACCGACACCTAGCACAAACACTGTAGTCCTGATCAAAGCATGTCCCATATGTTAGTGAGTCCAAAGTGCTCAGTTACCTGTACTTCTGAGTATAAAAAAGACGCCACTGATGCCGCGACTGGCGTGGCCCAACACATTTAATATAACGATACATATACGATCAATTTGAAGAAGTCTAGATGGCTTATTTTTTTCACAGATGCGCTTCCTTTGCTAATGGTGTCAGTGCTTGATACTTTTTTTTTTAGTTAGCCTGTACTGTCCCACTGCTGGGCAAAGGCCTCCCCCAATTCCTCCCATGTACTCTTTTCCCGCGCCTCCTAGGGCCAGCCCTCGCGCGGACGCGTACCACTTGATACTTACCTACAAAAAAATGCTTTACGGCTAAATAACACGGTTCACAACGTAGACTAGGCAAAAGGAGTATGTAAGGACCCCCAAGGGAAAAAAGCGTGATTTTATGTATGTAACACGGTTCACTTCTGCCTTTAATTTTGAAGCAGAAACTAAATTGGCTAACCTGGAACTAAAGTGGTCTATGATACAAAATAAACATTTTCTGTTATCAAACGAAACACGTTTGAAGTCACTATGTACTTATGAATGTAAGTTATGCATTTAACTATCGTATAAATGTTTAACAGCAACTTAACATACATTCATAAGTACATAGTGACTTCAAACGTGTTTCGTTTGATAACAGAAAATGTTTATTTTGTATCATAGACCACTTTAGTTCCAGGTTAGTCAATTGGTACCTATTGTTAAAAGCCACGTTGGTCGAGTGGTCGCAAGCGTGACTGCTGAGCTGCTGTCTTGGGTTCGATTCCCGGGTCGGGCAAAGTGTTATTGGGTTTTCCCATCAGGAATTTCTTAGTAAAAGCCACGGAGTCAGTGTCTGTGCCCGGTTGATGGCAATAGGCTCACCCCTTATTACATGGGACTTAAAACATAACATTGACATGGCGAAATGTATGTGTACTATTAGGTACACCTCTGCCTAACCCTTCGGGGATTACAGGCGTGATGTTATGTTATATTAAATTAATTTGAGGATAGAAGGATATACAATAAAACAAAACATTCGATATCACATGAAATCATACCCTTTTATTTTCAGTTTCATTAAATATGATTTTATAAATACAAAATTATACACTAACCGAACGGTGGATACTGTCAGCACTTACAATTATCGTACATACTCCTCATTGAGCAAATGCAAGCAGTTTTTATTCATTTTACACAATTTTTATAATCTGTCATACAATTTTATATTTTTTATATGAAATTCTATCTATTGAAATTTATATCCAATTTGGTTAACCTGTGATCTAGAGGTATTAAATAAATAAATAAATAACATAAAACATTGTTAGGTTTATTCGTGTTTTTCATAATCATCCCTTTTAACACACGCATCTGACGTTTTACATGCGCTTACGCATTACGTGTAATAAAGACATGCAGTATTTTCGTAGAATATGGTTATCAAGCATGTTTTTTTTAATACTAAATACGGAACCCGCCTGATGTGAAGTGATGATGCGGCTTAGGGTGGAGCACGCTTGCCTAGAAGAAAACGATTCACTCGAGCTTTGTATAGATCCTGATTTCAATAAATGACTGATAACCACTGTTTACTTAATGCGTTTAGCACTAAGGCTCTCTTGAACCACTTACCACTAAATGTGAGCGCTAACTTTTTGAAAATATCGCTGCATTTCTGCCAGTCGTTTGAAAATGACAAAGACAGAATAATGTTTGAGACGTGTGCAGCCCACGTAGAATGTAAACGTATTTATTGATTTGCAAACGAAGCGCGGGGACATTTTGGGACCCATACATTTTGAAACAAGTCTACGGCTCTATTTCAAAATGTTTTATCAAAAGTCACTCCGAAATACAGAAAAAAAAAAATATATGTAGTTCACAGGTTAAACAAACTGAAACACCCACCCCCATTACTTAGACATTTACGTCATACATCAAATTTTAAATTCTATTCTCACAAGTAAAAAAAATTGCACATTACTATACCTTAAAACTAAAAGGGCATAAATGATGTACACAAGACAATGGCACTTACGCCCTTTTACTTAAAGAAGTAAATGGGGTTCGGAAAGTTTTGAGGTAACTATTTTGTTGAACATATGGGCTATATGTTGAGTATATTCCATCAATATCACACGGCTTTGTATCAAATTTATTCGATAAATATTTTTGTTTTATGTTATATACACATTATACTGAAGAATGTTACATAAGTTAATATAATTCAAGTATTTTAAGTACTTATAAACCAATGTTAATGTTTTCTTCTTACAAGTTAAGTAGAACTTAGAGCAAAATAAATGTTGGTTCTCAAAATGGTCATAAATGACACACTTAGTATAAGAAATTAAAAGGTATTTTCCAGTTATGTAGCTCAGCTACCGAACTTTTACAAAAGAAAATTGATTGGACGAGCGTTTTGTTTATTTTTATTTTATTTATAAATATCTAATAAGTAAGAAGTTTTTATAAGCAGGTAAGATTCTTAACGCTGAAGTTCTGTCTAACTTACGTTACAAATTGTAACTACAATTTAAACACTTCAATGTAAATAAAGGTCAATTTCATATGAACCTACTCGATTCGATCAGACATTCACAACTCGTATTTAGATCGTAATTACGTCTTAGATTTTAGAAGCATTTCCCTGTCTTTTTAGCAATTTGATTTGCACACACAATTTTTAATCTTATTGAAAAGTTTTTAAGGTTCATTTTACTGAAACGTTAAACTGAATCTCATGAACTAAAAGGAATGATGTTTAATTCGACTTCAACTGTAGTATGCAAATCAAAAGCCGCCACAATTCATTATTCTATTTACTCGACTATCCCAATTATGTCATTGTTTAATTAGTTAATGTTTATTACTGACTTTACATTCAGAATTATTACAACTCTTACCACAATTAGGCTACGTCCTAATAGAACGTCACCTGAACAAACGCTAAGTTCAAAGATATTTTGGCGCGAGCCAGAATCAGAACGGACACCCACCATATTGTTTTTTCATACATTTCAGTGAACATTTTCAGACATGTTCACCAACAAACTCTGTCAACGTCAAAAGTTGACATCCGCACAAATCATTTACAAGTATGACCTCTTTAAGTTTGCAGTTCAAGGTGGCGCTGCTCGTCAAGGAAAAATGCTTCAATATGTCAAACTTCGTACGTTTATTTTAGTTCATGTTTTCCCGTCTACAGAGATAAGTTTGTTGGAGTGTATTTGATCTAAATTCGCGCCAAGTTCGTGTAGTTGCGTTCTTTTAGGACAAACCTCTATCGATGTCACATCGACACGATTCATTTTAAACAGTCTATGGTCATAAACACACCCATAACATTTACTTTCTAAACATTTGCTACCTAAACAACATCAGTATTCCAATTATTTTTTTAAACATTCCAATATCGACTCAAAACTTCGGATGGATTTTCATAAAAAACGTCACAGAAAAACGAATAATAATTTAAATATAAAATTAATTAAAACATTAATGAAAAAAGGTATCTAAAGTTACGTTAGTACAACCTTATCCTAATTTAAGCAAGATAAGTTAGTTCAGCTTATTTGGTAAAAATCTATTCAAAAATTCGCAAATCAGTGCATATATTTTTTTATACTGTCACACCTAAAAAGCCAAATTGTTTATAGTTTTGGTAATAAAGGACTATGAATTTTATTCTGAATAATTATTTTTTTAATAGGAGTTTATTTTAAGAAACAAGACTTATTTGATTGGTCGTATTTGTAAAAATAAGAAAGAAGTTAAGACTATTTCTCATGCACACACTTTTAATAATTATATAAGCTAATAAGGCTTAATATGAGCTTTAGTTTCCAGTCGGTTTTCTATTACACTTATTTCATTTTAAACATACATCGATCTTTTGGCGTGTGGCCACTGAGGGTTTCAGACTTGAGCGTATTTTGTAGCGCGTATACGCTCGTATTGGCTTACGCGCTTACCGTGTTCGCGCGGCGTGTGTAGGCAGGGGGAGCGGAGCGTCTCTTGCAACTCGCGCTTATACGAACTTATAAGGGCTCAACGCTCGTACGAGTTGCGCTTGTGGCAAAATGACTAATGAATAGAATTCCATATCAATATACGAGCTTTAACGGGCCGAAAATACGCAATAATCTGAAACCTCCCTTAATCGGAACTAACACCACCATGTTGTTAATTAAATACAACTTTATTTTAAAGTTAACCAACCGCGCCCTCTAGCCAATCGCCAAAAGAACCACGCAGCACTGTACACCACTTTATATTATTTTATAATAGTTTACGATAACGGAATACATTTTGTTCTCGACCAATCAAATAGGCCTGCGCAAGAGCAAGCGCGCTTCGTACACGAAGCAAATAGTGATGTATATACATTGTAATATAAACCTTCTGTACATATCACAGACCAGCGGGCTTTTATTTATTTGTTTATAGTTTTAAACCTAACCTAGAAGTCTGAGTGTAATGCTATTGGATACGGGTTTTTTTTTATAGTGACCGGTGATGCAGTTGGTAAAAATGGATTTGGTCCTTCCAGAATGGTAACATTAATAAAGGCTATACGAGCGCCATTTATAAATAGAGGAGTCAAGTGAACACCGGTAATCTCGGCAAATGGTAAACGATTAAAAAAAACATGGATATGTCTGCTTTTATTGGGACGGAAAACCTGTATAATGTTTTTCTTCTTTGATGTTTTTCAACACCGTTTTCTTTAAGCGTCAGCGCATGCGCAACGTAAGTGACTACTTTTCTGACTTGGCCGTACTGGGAAACTCTATCTTTATGAATGCACCCAGAATGGTGACTATACGTGGTGGAAGTGACACCGACGCGAATACGGTCTAGTGTGTATCCAGTACATCATTCCGAGCCACATAGAAATTTTTCATAGGTTATTAAAAAAAAACAACTTTCCTACAAAAGTCAATGCCTACACGGTCAAAATGTATGAAACAGCGGTTTTTTTTTTTAAATAACCGATTGGCTCAGAATGACGTAATGAATACGTGGTAACCGTTTTCGCGTCGGTTTAGCAGAAGCAACTTTTATTAATGTAATTTTAAGATTTCGAGGGAAACAGTTATAAGACTCTAAACCAGTATTTTTGAGCACAACGCCATCTCTTGTCCAATATACCGAAACATGAGAATTAAGTACTTATTATATGGCAGTGTTTAACGATGTACCTAATTACCCTGTGATGAAGATATTAACTATATTAATATAATTGTTCTAGGTGAATAAATTGTGAGCACATTTTATGGAATAGTAATAAGTAGCAAGCAAGGAACTTCAATACTCGTACTAACTGGAATGATTACAAACAAAATCTTGATATCCAAAAACCGTTTAAAAATGAACATTATCACAAACACACAGAGTTCGTATTACTTTAATTCATTCAAAGGGGGGAATAAAACTTTAGAGCGAGAAAGCGTCCAGAGTGGAGCTTCCAGAGTGGAGTGTGTCCTTGTTTTTGCAATTGCCAGTAAAAAATATATATATAGTAATCGGAAATTACGTTGATAGCTAACTAAACTAGCACATAAATCGTAACGGGATTTATTTAAATTTCTAATACTAAATACGATAATAATAATTTCTTGCGAAATAGTGCTAGGAAGTTATAACACAATAATAACTGTCTGTCCCAAATGCAAGTACTAATATTGGATACCCTATTAGAAAGAGATGACATCCACTCTTGAAGTTCTCTCGCTCGGAACGCATACAGTTGTACGTCATCATTCCAGTTAGTACATAAGTTCCTTGGTAGCAAGTAATACTGTTTATTGTCTTAGAAGACAGATGGCGTTGTCTACAGTTTTATCGGAACATAATTCAATTAAGTTTCAGTAGACCTAAAACATTGCGCCGAGCCAAAAACATTAAAAACATAAAGATTTTTAAATCCGACTTGTTTTTGATTAAAGCACTAACCACACAAAGGTAAATGCGACTGGTACTTTTCAAAAATCTCTTAGGCCCATCTGTGGTCACTAAAATCTCCCAAATCAATAGGATTTCAATCAGACATTTTTTATATTGGTAATCTCACTCACAATTTGGCTCATTAGGAATGGTTAATATTCGACTACTAAAAGGGCAACGCAAACTTGACGAAGCACGATTTCAAAACAAAACATTATCAACACTAACATCATTAAAAAAGTCTAAAATTCAACAATACTCAATCGATCATAACCGCCATTCGTAAATAGTACGCGATTTTCAACTTAATTCACATGAGATAAAGTTCATAATTGCTTAACATTGGCAGGTCTTCGTCAAGTTTGCGCCATCCACCACTCATCATTCACTCTTACTCTTTATAATATAATCGCGAAGCCAATAATTAGGCAGTGTTCGGTACGTCCACAATTAGGACCACAACTTTCGTCTTTTTTTTTTATTATCGAAGATAAAATGGTGAGTTTAGACATACTGTAGTTAGGCTAGCTTTAGGTCTAAATACAGTTAGTCTAAATCTACCCATAAGCGCCTCATCCACGTACAGTCTACGGATTAATCTACGTAGATTTCAATAGATTATAATTTCACAGACCGCAAATTATGGATTTTTCGAGCTAGACAAGAGCCAAAACGCAAATGCACAATTTTGCTAAATTTGAGCTACATAAGGCCATGAAACACATTTAGTAGGCTCAGGGTTTTTTCAGCTCAACTGAGATTTTCTAAAATGCAAAAGCTTGCATCGTATGTGCCAGGGATAGACAGATGGCGGTGGCTTAAACATAAAAAGTGCCCGACGAGGTGTCGAGTCGCTTTTTCCGACCAAAAACAGGTTAAATAACGTCCTTTTCGCTCTTATTGCACGGCATCAAGCTCTTTTTGATCGGTTCAAGCTAATTCTGCGTCGATAAGTGTGGTCAGTCCCTAAACCTTTCGTGGACAAGGCGCTGCAGATATGATAGAATTCGTATAAACATGGAATGTGATATTCCGAAGTCTTCACCTACGACCTATACTGATGGCAGTTAATACTAATGGTAAATCGATACTAGAAATAATATCGATTTCAACTCGATACTATTTCGAAACATCAAAGGGAAAGGTAACTGTCAAAGTGGCGCTAGCATAGCTAGATCCAAGCGTCGTCATTGGTTGAAAATCTGTTCATGTCATTTTATATTTCTAAAAATAGCATGACCTGATTGGTTCGATTGGGACTTCGCTATGGACACCATCAATAAAGTTCAACATACTTTCCCCATTAAAATTGATCGAAACCGATATTCACTTCGATGTTGTATAAAACAACCTTTTTGTAGTTTTTAGCAAGTTGCACGAAGCATTTTTAACATTCAGTGTGATTGTCATGGCGTTAACATATCCTTACATAAGTTTACATTTTAAATACGTTATTTATGAATAAAACTCGCTCGTTTATTTGTTCTATTCGTTTACAACCTGCCTTATCCCTGCGAGTTCCACCTTATCAACGCAACCTCCTTACTTACTCATACAATTAAAAAAAAAACAAAAACCTAACAAACGTCACAACGGTTCTTTTTTCAAATTCATCATCCTCGAACACTCAGATGAACAACATTACTCTAAACCTCATTTGTACACAACCAGGCTAACTTTACCACAAACATTTTTGACACAAACATAACTTTTAAACTTACAAATTTTAGTCCAATCGGCCATTTTGTTAGCTCATTTCTTGGCGTGTTGCAAGTATCTAGTAACAGTAGCTTGGAGTTCTTGCGGTAACTTCGTTCGGTCGTACTTCGTGGAGTATGTTTGGACTATGTGGGACATTTGTGCGTGTAGATCTAAGATGGCTTCCAGCCCGATCATTCGCAGTGATTTCGCGTTCTTATATACAACGTTATCTAACTCAGTCTTGTTTATCAGTACTTTCTCCGTGTCTGGAAAGGATAAAGATATTTTGTTAGTCTTCTGTGTGGGGATGAATTGTGTGACGGACAGATTATATGGCTAGAATGGGGGCGACACATGAGATGACGGCTAATAGAGAAGTATGGAAGAAGAAGACATGCTGCGGGTGATGATGAGTTTTCTGGGAGGAACTTTAAAAGATTGGTTCGGTAGACCCCATCTGGGTACTGCGTTTAGCAAGACTTTGACAAATATTCTATTAAACTCACCAAACTGCAAGCGAGTAAAAACGAGTAAAATTAAGACTACAAGCTTATCGTCCAGCTGAGGTAGATGAGTAACCTTTTCATCTCAGACAATCGCATTCAACGGTTCCACTAAATTGGGATCCCGCTGCACCGGTTAAGTGCTGATAAGTCGTTCAGCTCAGCGCTCACGTCAACACCCCTCCGCGCAGCACATCTACCTCAGCTGGACGCTAAGCTCTAGTACCGTCTCGGTTACACAGTAGATTCTAGTTTAGGGATGTTTTAATATTGTTTTAATTTAAATGATTGTAAAATACAAACCTCCGCTGTGGTCGTGCCCTGAATTCCTCTTCTTTGGTGATGTCTTTGTCGGCGTTTTCTCTGATGATTTCGTGGGACTGTGGAAAAGAACAAAATTGACCAACTTTATTAAAATCTGTCAAATAAATATGTCTGGACTTTAAAAGAGACTGTGACCTCTGAGTTTGTTTCGGATGTTTCTTCAGAGAGTAGTCAGGTACGAAACACCGGCCCCATCTAGTTTTAAAACAATATGTTGTGACATGTAAAAGAGTTTTGTAAACCAATTTACAGAAATAAATATAATTTATGATTTATGAAAAGTTTCTATATTACCGAGATTAAACAAGTCCCTAAACAATTAGGGAGAGCCAGTATCTTATTTGAGACCAAGTCTTATCTATGTTCGTTAAACTTCGGCTAGATTCGGAAGCGTTCGTCAAACTCACCTCTCCAACACATGGTTGTTGACCACAGACTGCGCAGTGATATTGAAGATAGTATCGTTGTCTTGCGGGCGCCGCAGCGGCGCGTCGTCGTCTGACGCTGATGACGTAGTCACTTCGCCGTTGGGGAGGGGGGTTGATGTGATCGGCTTGTTCTCTTTAGATTCCTCGTCTGTTATCGCCATGCTTGAGTCTTTGAAGCTCTGTGGAGATTTACAAGGGTTAGTGTCAAAGACCACTAACTTATGTACAGTTAAACCATAAAAGCTATGCGCTTCGGTAATTTTCGGATTCCAGAATTAGGACAAACTTCGCGCGGTGAATGCTGAAGCGCTTATTTTTGCTGGAAAATCTGTTTTCAATTTGGAATTTGCCTTTGTTCAACACCGGACGCTGTGAAAAATTAAGTTGATGCATAGAAAATTACTAAGTACCCTTATGCCCTGAGTAATAAGGTTGAAAAGAGGTCGACCGTCAGTGAACGCGGTAGTACATTGGCTGTATATTGCAATTAGCATTAGGTACCTTGCTTAAAGCGGGAAATAACTGTAAAATGTCAGTTGAACACCAGAAAGGAAAAGAAGACTATTCAGTACTGTCCATGGCAGCTAAGTAAGACGCCCAAGTTGCGTTTAGATAATGTTTCTTAAGAGATTTCGCCGATCCTTAAAAGTACAATCAATCCTGCCGAGTTCGCGAATTTTATTAATATAATAGTAAGAACTTACACCATCAGCATCACAGCATACCTTAGAAGTCTTCTGCCGCTTGACGACCAGTCCCTTGGACCACGCGTTTATCCGTCTGCGCTTGCGCTTGGCTGACTGCGGATCGCTCTTGTCACCGTTTTGCGGAGTTCGTGACTTATCGCTTACTGCGCTTACGTCGAAGTGATCTGTAAAAGAAAATGTTTTCATATAAGTAAACACTAGTTCGCCAACAATCTCCAAAAGTATGACAGAATATTTAAGCCAAGAAAATGCAGTTACGC
The DNA here is from genome assembly GCA_905163415.1 of Noctua fimbriata. Classification (NCBI taxonomy): domain Eukaryota; kingdom Metazoa; phylum Arthropoda; class Insecta; order Lepidoptera; family Noctuidae; genus Noctua; species Noctua fimbriata. The sequence continues at coordinate 4,644,943 of LR990940.1, forward strand.
CATTTTATATTTCAGCCCCAAGGAGCATACGTGGTCTAGTGTCAAATGTATACAATTTCAATGGCGATACAATCAATCCAATTTAAAACTTACTCCGAAGGTACAAGTCACACAATCCTCAACAAAGCAAAAGACTACTTACGTAAATTAGAAACCCGTTCATCTCGACGCCGATGGGCGCGCGCAAGTTTAAAACGTATTCCCTTCAAATAAGGCACAAAATAAGACTTACGTAAATTAGAAGCCGTACAAATAAAATCAGGCAAATCATTATCAGCCATGTTTCCTTCCTCCTGTCTCCTCTTCGCGATTTCTTGACATTCGAACTCGAAATCGCTGTCCATTTCGACGTCGATCAACGCGTGCGCATGGTCTCGTAACGAACACGCTTCATGACGGATTTGTTTGTCTGATGATGTTCTGTGTGAAAAAAATGGTTTTTATTATTGAGTGGTAAGGGTGGTTTGTGTATGGTTGTCTTGAATTGAGTTTTTACCTTGGTATAGTCAATTTTTCAGTTGACAACTTTTATTTGAAGGATAAATATGGCGGTTTGAAATACTTTCTTCACAATAGTCATATCGTAAAGTTTATTCTATCAATATCAATATCATATACCAAAATGATAAAGATATTCCAATGCCAGATTTACTTGTAATTTAAAATAAATAGGCGGAAGAATGAATCAGACGACTGAAGTTACCATTCCACTACTTGTTCGTGATTCTGGTTATGTTACAATACAACATTGGGACGAAAACTCAATTCAAGTCTGTTTACATAAAACATGCTAGGATTAACAATTTGCGATTTATATATTTCGCTCCTAATTTAAAACTTACGACTGTTTACTTACTAAATGATTATTTGATATTGCAAAACGCAAGAATTCAATCGTAGCACGTATTAATTATGCTAACTATTTTAATATGCTCTTAGTAGCTAAGTCCTAAAGTATATTTGAACAAGTGTTAGTAACTATGCGAGTACGCGCTATTTGAAGAACCAATTTATAATTAATTATATTTAGGCATAGGGCACTCTTTACTTTACGTTTAATCACTTTTTATTCTTAACTATTTAAATGAAACTAATTTTACCATTGACAACATGAATCATTTAAGTTAACCAAGGATATTAAAAGTCGGCAAAATAAAGGGTGTAAATAGACCCTTAACGAAGCCGAAAGGCACTTGTTTTCGTCGTCTTTGCGTTTTTTTTTTCTAGACCAAACCTGGAAACGTTCTAGTTACGGAGACATTGGTGGTCAAAGTTTCAACTTTTTCACAATATTTTTTTAATACGTTTTTTTTAATGCAAGATTATTACTTTAAACACCTCCACGACCCCCGTACTATTCAATCCATCCATCGGCACAATGCCTTGAGTGCATTCCATCGAGTCCTACCGGAAAACGTGATTTTTCACCACAAAAATAATGTCGTTTCTCAGCAATAATTTTTGCGTAAAGTTACTTAGTTTGATGTACAGAATGCTTGGTTGATGGCTTTAGTTAGGGTCTGTTTACACCCTGTATAGCATTATTATTTTGAGTAAGTACCAAGGTTGGTATCACCAATCTGGGTAATATTATTATTTAAACTTTCAGTGTATAAAACTTGATTACAAAATTAGTTTCATTCATCCATATTGTTATATAAATATAACTAAATATAATCTAAGCTTATGTCATACTTATTGCTACTTATAATTAAATTAGTCGCTATCTAAATCACAAACGTATACAATACATGCTATATCGCTACATGCATATCGACTGTGGAAATTAGAAATGTCGTACGGAACACTGAGCAAGCTGATCGATTTTGAACTTTAGATGCTAAACTGAACATTGTTAATCAATAGCGCGCTCAATGTTCCTTGTGGCATTACAAAGCACCGTAGTCGATATTGTCCGAAATATTATAATTAGCGGACAAAAGGTTAGAGGTTGTGGTACACACACGGAGGTTTCAAATGTTTTAGAGATGTGATACTCTATTGATATACAAGGTGGACGAGACACCGACACACAAAACGTCATACGCACAACATCATTCTGATAAACCCCCCCCCCCCACATAGAAATATTTAATCGGTGTTTTTTTAAATCAGCGCAAAAGCAAATTTCCATACATTTTGACGTGAAGGTATTGTACTTTTGTAGGAAACAGCAGATGTTTTTTTTACCCTCATCATCTGCCTAGCCTTTTCCCAACTATGTTGCGGTCGGCTTCCAGTCTAACCGGATGCAGCTGAATACCAGTATTTTACATGGAGCGACAGCCTATCTGACCTCCACAACCCAGTCAGTACTGGGTAATACGAAGACCCCTTAGTAAGACTGGTTGTCAGACTTTCGGGCCACTGACTACCTGTAACGACTGTCAAAGATCTACAAATGACAGCCGGGACCACCGGGACCACCGGGCAGTCACTTCTTTATCGTGTGATAGTGCGTGGTTAGTGCCTAACCTGGTGTCAGAGTTTTTATGCCGCCCATGGGCCTCTGACCTGGCTTTACATGCCGTCGAGAAAGGCATTCTGGTATCCTCACGATGTTTTCCCTCGCCGAAGCAAGTGATAATTATACAATACGCACATGAGTCCGAACAATTAGAGGTGCGTGTCTTGGATTCGAACTTAACACCTATGAAAGGTCCGACTACCGATGAAAAATGTCTATGTAGTCAGAACTTTCATCAGTTCGGGGGGATGTAGAATTATATACTGAATACGTGGTAACTGTTTGTGCGTCGGTGTGCCTTCCACCCTGTAGATGCTCATTATAACTTTGGCAAAAAAAGAGATGACCAAAGTAAGGACAAGTTCGACAAGGAATCAGCTTGAGCAGTCTTGAAAGCACTTTATATCCATGCAGTTGCTTTGCTACTTAAAAAATTAATCACAACTCTAAAACCGCTCAAAAGTCCAGGTGTATATATTTTTATACCTTTGAGCAATATATATACTTAATATAATAATACACTCTATTTTAATAATGTGCTAATATAATAATTGTTAGTTACAAAGCGTTGTTTTTTCTCATACCTATACATCCCTCTAGCCCTTTGATTGGCGCCGGGAATGTGGAAAGAAAACACGTTCAAATAAATTAAAAATTAATGGTCTTTAACACAATGGCATAAGAGTTAATATTGAGGCAAAATTGTTTTTATTGATCAAATTGTGTCCTTGAAACCAGCGTAGGCGTTTATCGAATTAATACCCAACGAATACGCGGCGAAAATCAAGATGACGCGACGCAGAGTGGCTCAGTGAATGTTCCGTCGAACCAGTACGGGTAGGCTACGGGCGGACTCCGGACACTGACAGATCATCATCATCATCATCATTTCAGCCGAAAGACGTCTACTGCTGGACATAGGCCTCCCCCAAGTGTCGCCACATTGACCGGTCCCGTGCGACTCGCATCCAGCGGATCACTGCAACCTTCACCAGGTCATCGGTCCATCTAGTGGGAGGTCTTCCAACGCAGCGTCTTCCGGTTCGCAGTCGCCACTCCAGAACTTTTCGGCCCCATCGGTCATCCGTTCTGCGAGCAATGTCCTGTAGAGCCCTGCCCACTGCCACTTAAGTCTGGCTATTCTTCGGGCTACGTCGGTAACCTTGGTTTTCTTGCGAATGTCCTGCTTTCTGATTTGATCACGCAAGGACACACTGACAGATACTCAAAGTCAAAGTCTAAACTTTTATTGCATACTAAGTGTACAATGATAGTGTTAAGTTAGTACTTATGACTTAGCAGCCTTCTACAAGCATTGCAATTATCATTCGCCTGCCCTTATCATCCTAAATTAGCTTGCATTATCATTACATAATTATTTTCTTTTATATTAGTAATGTCAATTATAATGAATTTAAATGTTCTCATTTTTAATTTTTTTTTTATATATAGTTTTTGTTGATAAAATATTTAAAATGTAATTAGTATGTAAGAAAAATAAATAAACGAAAATTTGATAATTTTTTTTCAGCAAATGTGCAATGTGTGTGTACAAATTATAATCATAGCCTTTTTTTATTATATTTTTTTACTTTAACAACTACTAACGTATAGTCCGGAGTCGAGTTTGCTATTCGTGTTACCGGTTTGATCGAACATTTAACGCTACCCTGACTTCGAAGACACTGCGTCGACAAAATACTTATACATTTTACGCCATTATGTAAAAGCCCAAAAGGTAAATGGAATGGTTAAGTAAATTAAGATGATTGTGAGAAAATAAATTAATCAAATGATACGTCAAAAGTGAAGGGATGACGTTTTAATAATATTGCAATGTGGGCTTAGTGTTTTTCCAGAAGGATCTTTTAGCGCGTGGTCAAAATCGGAACTAAATCCGCCATCTTGTTTTTTTTTTAATTTAAGCAATTTCAAATGATTACCAAGTTCGGGCGCCAAAACATCCAAGTAGATACAAGGGACAGAACCGTCCAGGTAATAGTGCCATCACGAGAACTGGTAAAACCTTATTAAATGCTAATAATAATAATTTTATTTAACAAGATGAATAGAGGAGGCCTATACAGAGTGATTCTTTTAAGGAAGACGCGCCAGGGTAGCCTGCGAAATTAAAATTTTCTTATGTTTTTTGTTTGTCGGTCAGTGTCAGGTTGTATGTTGATTAAAATATAATTCGCGACCGTAACACGTATGTATTTATATAATTATAATTATCAATACAGCAATGGGATTATATGAACTTAGAGGTTTTTTAATCCCATTGACTTTTTCATGAAAGAGTCATTCAATGGGATTACGGACAGCCTGACACTGACTGGCAAATTGCAAACAATTTAGATTTCGCCAGCTACCCAGGCGCTTCCATCTTAAGTGGGACAAAGATTCCCGGTAACTCATATGGATCCGGATTTCCCCAAGTTACCCCACATAAATCAATCACTCTGTATACTCAGCAGTGGCTGGAACTATCAATGATGATAATGAGGATGACACAAGCTGTTAGTCATGATCTTTTCATATCAGATGGACATGACCTTGGCAAGAATGGTTAACGACCACTCCTTTTCGACTTCCGGCCTTCTGTCACAAGAAATCAGTAAAACTAAAAGTAACCTAACAAAACTTAATGTATACTGTGATGTCGCAATATATTACCTGTCCGGGTTATACTCGAGAGCGTTCGCGCAAATGAGGTCGATGTCATCGAGGAACTCTTTGGCGCAGTTGTATTTGTGCATGTCCACCTTAGTCATCATTGTTTCTAGGTCCATCGGCTGTTTTACTATGTCCAAGTAATCTGTTACCTGGGAAACGAAATAGGTAAATTTAAAATAGGTAGATTTAGAACTGTCCTGACCTGATTGCTTGCCGCTTGAGACTGATTTTACTGAACAACTGATGCAAGAATATTTAGTTTTGTATTGTACACAAAATGGAGCACCGCCGTTATATTTTTGAGGTATCCTGAGAGGTGCTGCATTCTGCATCCAAGCGTGGGGTTAGAATTTGCAAAATAAAAACTAAATATTCTTGCAAAACATTTTACTGTCATGTAATTCCGTAAAATAACGCCTGATGGTATCTTAAGACACCATACGCTGTCAAGAAGTATTTTACAAAATTATTTCTTACCTCCTCCAAATCCACAGGTTTAGTGAACTTATAGAATCGTCTATTAGACGCTAGCTTGCGGCAGATATCTCGCAGGAATATCCTCAACTCGCGCAGCTTGTAGTCCTCCTTACGTTTGCGACGCGTCACCTCCTCTGCCGTCTCACGCGGCGGCGGGGGCGGGGGCGCTATGGAGTATAAAAGCAACGTTTTATATAAGTTCTATTAAACGGATAACAGGTTAATTAAATCATCATCATCTTCCTGCCCTTGTCCCATTCTACTTGAGGTCGGTGTAATTCTTCCATTCTCCCCTGACATCACGGCATCATTTACTCCTTTTTTTTCATATCATTCGTCACACAATACATCCATCTTTTCTTTGGCCTTCCTCTCCCTCTCCATCCACCAACATTAATATCCATCACTTTTTTAGTAACATGCGTTTCATCCCTCCTCATAACAAATGTCCAAACCATGATAGATGACGTATTTTAAATTTTTCTTTTTTTTTAAGAGATTAAATAAACAGATAACACATTTCATTTCATTTCATGTTTGCTGTCTTTGGCATATGTATTCTGAGCTCCCTCACCTCTAGGCAGTGGCGGCGGCAGCTCGCAGACGTGCGCAGGCGCCGGGTCGCGCAGCGCGGGCGCCAGCGCCGGCTTCAGGAAGCTCAGCACCTCGGCCGCGCTGGGCTCGCGCACGCGGTACACGCACTCCTTGTACACCGGGAACAGCTCTTGTAGCTGAAAGATAAAGTTTTGGATCAGTTTTTGGTACTAAAAAAGTTAGCATTTTTATTTTAAAGATGTTGAAAGTTGTGTGATATTTTTTACATATTCTTTGGGATCCTGCCTATCCATTGGGAACTGTTATTGCAGGTCAAGAAGCCTTTTAAGATCACTAACACTGAGTTCGACCTGACACAGAAATGGGTTAACATGGTAGTGCATTATTACCCAGTGTCACTTGTGCAAAACACAGCAAAATAAACTGAAGTTGGTTATAACATACTGATCTATGATCGTTTATTATAGTAAAATGGGGGATTTTAGACGATCATACTTCAGTATGTTATAACCAGCTTAGCGTACTGTACCAGCGTGCCGTATGAAAATAATATTGTTGCGGCGCAACGCCTCACAGTAGTTAAATACCAGCAAGTATCTGCAACAACAGTTGCTATAATATTTAAGTATGCGCACACTGCTATGTCACACAGCCTATAGATATAACTTGCCATGTCATTCTACCGACGACATTCGCACTGTACGCAACCTTTTTTATTAAACCAATCCGTTGCATTTTGGACTCCAATTTAGCCCCCGTATAGTCAAAATATACAAATATTGATTTATAATTGGTTTTTACAAACACTTTTCACATGTCAGAAATGAAAATATTTTTGAAACCAGCCCCCGTACCATGACCACTATCTGTCATTTTGTCGATTCTTCCGTCAAAGAAATTCTTGTCTACGGTGGTCGTGCTACGGGGGCAGATGTGGTCATAGATTAGGAACTCCACGAAAACTTATTGAAATCTCATTTACGTTAGTTTTTTCACCACCCTTAAGTATAAATAGCTACTAATTCATACCTCTATAGGCAGCTGATCGTGCCGGCAGTCAGCTGTAGCCAACAATAACGTGTTCTCTCCTGCCGCTCTCGCGCGACACAACTGTCGCAATAGTGTAGATAAAGCAGCCCACACTAGGACAACATCCCGAATGAATAGGACGCAGCCGCGGTCTGCTCGGCGGCATTCTGAAAATACCTGTAAAATGGAAAAAAAAGGATATATTATTGTGATCTTGATCGACACCGGGTCTAGAAATTAACTACGATTCGTGACAATATGCAGTTCCTTTTATCAAATGTAGTGTATAAGTAATATCGTTCTTTTTATGAAATATTTTTTCAGAGAAAACTTATGTAAAACAAAGAGTGTACAGGGTGAATTATTCAAGTGGGCGTGGATGGCCAAATCCGAAACTATGAGGAATAGCGAAAAATAGTCAGAGGAGTCTCGAGACCGTTTTTGATGAAAACTAAAACTACATCATTGGATTTTTGAAAAATCAATGTTCCTAGCAATCCTAGTAATCAAACCCGTTGATTTTGGAAAAATCAACGGGTAAAAAAACACTGTAGTATTACACTATTCGATAGCGATTTCATTAACCTTTCGCGGTTAAAGACAATGTAAACAAATTAAATTTTAAATTTACAAGTGAGTAGGCGCCAATAGTGATTTTTTTCGACGTTTCGTTGATTACTACTGACTGTTTGCAGACTGTTACGTATTTTAGCAAAAATGAACTCTTTCCTTTAGTTTGTTGGCTCGGACTTCAGACTACATTGAGTATTTTTCGCTATTCCTCATAGTTTCGGATATAGCTATCCAAGCCCAATATGCTAAAATAAAACGCATCAAGATCCGAACGCTAGCAGGGGTTAGAACCAGCGAATTTGTTTTCAACTAGTGACGGAAAACCAAGACGTATAGAAAAAATGTCTGCAGTAACCAAATATTATCTGCATAATGGACTATTATAGACATCTTTCTAGAAAAAATAATTGTCCAAGACTTGCAATCTTCACATACTGACCGATATGAGCGCCTGTTCCTGCGTGAAGGTGTGAGCAGAGTGTAAGGTAGACATGCTGAGCTCCTTCACGGTGCAGTGTTCTAGTTGGGCCAGCAGGGCGGGAGCTATGTGTGTCTCCGCACACTCGCCCGTGATGAGTAGCACGCTCTGTGATAGAGATGGATCGCAGATCCTGTGGATATAAAAAGAAAGATTAGAATTACTGAAACTTTTAATAGAGAGAGACGTGAAGGCTTGGCTTTCTAATATGCAGATCTATGCGCCAATACATACATTTAAATTGTTGTTAGGTCTGCTAATAAATTGGAAAGAGATTCGCGGCGTTTTGAAATGTTGACAGAGTAAATAATAACCTTTACTAATTCAGCATATAATGAAACCAAGATGGGATTCAAATAATGTAATTTGGATGACTGTAATTTGGTTTTTTTGGTCGTTCGTTATCGTGTGGCTAGTCACTAACCACATAACGAACGACCACACACCAGGTAAGGCACTAACCGTTAGTGCCTAACCTGGTGTCAGTTTTTATGCCGCCCAGGGGTCCCTGACTTGGCTTTACATGCCGTCGCTAAATATCTCTCTAGCATGCTGGTTTCCTCACAATGTTTTCCTTCACCGAAGCAAGTGATAATTATACAATACACACTTGAATCCGAAAAATCAGAGGTGCTTGTCTTGGGTTCGAACTCGAGACCTATGAATTCGCAGTCCGACGTTCACATCACTAGACTATCATTGCTTTTTAATGCTGCGAACTGTCTATCTACAATGACCAGCTGTAGTACACAGGCCCTTAAGATTTCTGTTACGTTGCTGTAACCTACCTCTTCTCAGTGACAGTGTGTAGCGGGAACACGTTCTGCAACATGTTGCACGCGGCCTGCACTTGTGCTTGTAACAGCGGCGCACAGTGTGAAGGTAATCTCTTGGCTGCTAGAGGGCTTGTGCGGGCCCCGGCTGCTACAAGAGAATTCATCGCTTCTAGGAGGTCGGTTCGCGTTACTTCTACCTGTGGATATGAAGACAAAATGTTTGAAAAGAGGTCCTTCGAAAAACATGGCTGGGTTTCTGCCACTTCAGCTTGCTACTTATACTATGTCAGTAAATTCAGTTCTTTTCTAGATAATTTTATTTAGGTATTATCCTTCTAAGAAACTATGGGCATAGCTCACCTAAGCGAGTGTAATACGTATGGTCAGTAATCAGCAAAAAATGGCAGCAGAGTTTGTACCCCTCTGGGTACTTCAACATGATAAATCTACAGTTCGAGATTATTTTAATGTATAATGCACTTCAAATGAGAATAGAATAGAATGTTTGACAATATAATTTTTATTGTCAAAAAAAATTACAAAAATAATTTAGATTGGTAAGCTAGGTAAAGTCTGCGTACCAATACAGATCGATATTTTGCAATTACAAAAAAAAAAAAAAAAATCAGTGACGTATCTCTTTAACAGTTTGACATTAAATAATATTTTAAATGTAATCCAGATAATATTTTTAACTGGCATGCCACAAATTGTTATTTTATTTCATACAAAACTATTTATTTTTGTCTTGTAATAATTATAATTATGTACCTAAAATTTGCACGCCACATGTGGCAGAATGTGATGAGACCACTGATTAAACATAAGACCATTTATTGTACCACATTCTAACAAATAAATGAATTTGAATGGCATAAACTTAAAACAGCTGGTAAATAAACCAATTGTTTTTAAGATGTTCTTATAAAATGCTCTTAAAAAAACGACAATAATATAAAAGATTACAATAACAAGATGATAACGACTATTATAAAAAAATGCTTTTGTTTACGCTTTATCAACTAAATGGTAATCTTTGGTGAATAAACGATAATCATTTGAAGATAACATTAACAAGATAATAACGATAAAAAAGATTATTAACACTTTATGTGCGTAAGTAATTTTTTTTGCCAACCATACTTTTCAAATGACAGTTGACAGATGACGTCACAACATGGCGCGAGGTCAGTGTTATTCCCCTTTGAAACGCATTGACTCTATGATACATATAAACGGAACACTGACGTAGAAAACACATAAAATAAATAAGACAAAAATTTCCTTAATCACAAAAAGAGATTTGTCGCCCCCGGGTGGGCTCGAACCACCAACCTTTCGGTTAACAGCCGAACGCGCTAGCCATTGCGCCACGGAGGCTATGGATATCCTATCGAAATTTCACAGTCCTTTCTAGGAGTACTAATTATTCTTATTTCAAGTCCATTTTTTTTATTTTCTGACTATCCCCATTGGATACAGGGTGAGTTTATTAATACCTGATTCTACTAGCATATTGAACTGATATTATCTTACATTAATGTATTGTTGTACTTACATTTTTAGCATCAATCATTAGCGCGTGCTCACTTTCATAAACTTGTGGGTACACTCGACGCAGCGCTTTTAGCACTGCTTCGGAACATAACGCCTTCAGATCGGAACCTGAAAATAAACATCATCATTTCACTATTCACATGGACATCGCCTAAGAAAAAGATACTTTTCAATACACTTCCTCGAAAACTAGTTCTTATCGCACTACAATTATGTTCAACATGGATTGTATTTCACACACTAACAAAAACGCAAATTAAATCATAGTTTCCTAATAATTCATAACAAAAATACTTTTCGTTCTATTATTAAATTTCTTCGAAAGTTTATTGAATAACGTCGTTTGATACATGTGGGCATTTTTTACTGCAGTCTCGGCTCCATTACAACCTCGCGGCTCGGGTGTGAATTCCGCCTCAAATGCAATAACAAAGTTTCCCAACTTATATCAAAATGTACTATTCTGGTAATTCAAATGATTGTCTCCTATTGAAAAATCATTATAGCCCTTGTGTGAGTATAGTCACGAACGTAGCCGCTAAATGCGCTACCTATAGGAATCCCAATGATCATCTTAGTCATTTTTCTCCTGCGATTGGTCAAATCCAACATCAATTAATACGCCGCCGCGTAATATTAGTCCGCCTCTGTACTTTGTGCTTTAAGTGTTAAATAAATAAATAAATAATAATTAATATTAATAGAACGATTTTCAGTCAAATTCTTACCTCCATACCCTCCAGTGACCTCCGCCAGATAATCCAAGGTGTCCTCACTGGGTCTCGGCTGCCAGTCCTTAGTATAGATCTCCAGTATATCCCTCCTAGCATTGGCATGAGGCGGAGGGAAGTGCAGCTCGCGGTCGAACCGACCGGCGCGACGTAGTGCGGGGTCCACGGCGTCTAAACGGTTGGTGGCGCCGATTATCACCACTTCGCCTCTGTACATAGAGTTGGGTGTTGAATGGCATGTTTTGCATTTTGAGATACTCAAATGAAGCAAGAACATATTTATATAGTGTTTATCTGTTTAGGATAGCAAAGGCAACCTAATATAATATGATTTATATATCGCCAATTACTTATTGCGAAACGTGTCAACCAGGATTTGTCAGTACGAAATATAAATATGACATTTCACCCTTAAGTAATAAGGTTGAAAAGTGGTCGGTTCATGGTAGTACGCCTCCTCTGCCATTGCACGTGAGGCTACTTTGTTTAGTTAGGTTTACAAAATGTATAGTTTGATTCCAATTTGGATGCCATCATCGCAATGTAATTTTTACGACATCAGAAACAGACTTCACATTACAACAAATTCAACATGATGAGATGTTGGATTTAAAACACAATACATACCTATCACATAGTCCATCCATTTCAGCTAGTAGTGTTCCAACAACGCTAGTGTGCACTTGTTCTTGTCTCACGCTCCGTACCGGCGCGAGCGCATCGATCTCGTCGAAGAATATTATTGAAGGCTTCATTTTGTTCGCCTGGGCATTGAAAAAGATTTTCTCTCAATAATTGCTTCTATAGTTAATTATAAAAGTCCGACTTAAAATCTTATGATACAAAGGATATATAAGGACCCATTAAAATAGATGGACAAATTTTAACACAGCGTTCAGTACGTCTAACCAAAGATAAATAAGCAAAAAAAAACAGAGATTAAAGTAATTTTATTTTGACCTAAAATCATTGAGTAACCAACATTTTTAGTGTATTTTCGTTGTGATTTTTTTTTCTTGTAAGTATCTAATGCGTTTTTCTTACTTTTTGTTTACCATTGTCCTTATTTTGGTGGTCTGAATGATTTCTAAAAGTTTGTCAATATATTTTAATGGGACCTTATATATTACGAACAGTTTAGTAGATGCTTGAGCAGTTTCAGTAGCCGGTTTCATACAGCTTACATGGAAGATAATTAGATGGCAATAATTTTGCATTGCTCACAGCAAAAAAGTTAAATGAGATTAAAATAACTGACATGAGTGACAAAACAACAACTCAAAATCCATGAAATGGCATGCAATAACGCCTTAATAAAACAAAAACAAATCTAACATCAAATCACCTGTTGGAACAGTAACTTCAAGTGCCTCTCGCTCTCACCAACCCACTTCTTCAGACAATCAGCTCCCTTCCTCATGAAGAAAGCAACCTTCCTTCCTCCAACCAAGGTACATTCATTGGCCAATGCTCTTGCTAGTAATGTCTTGCCCGTGCCAGGTGGGCCGTGGAATAAGACGCCTTTGGCTGGTCGTGTCTTGAATTTTTGGAATAAGTCGGGATACATGAGAGGGAAGAGTACCATTTCTCTGAGACATTTTATGTGCTCTTCTAAACCTCCGACCTGTAAGAAATTGTTAGGAACGGTATAAAATAAAGCTCACATTCGTTACAAAAAGTATACAGTGATAAAAGCGAGATCTCTTTGGAACCAAGAGTTAAGCGTATTTAAATAAAAACATATTTCCTTCGATTAAATATAGTTTGGCAGTTTTTAATGGGAAATGGGAGAAATAGACAAATAGTAGTGTGACCTCCAACTTGAAATGTGTACCAGTAGCGAAGGGTCGATTTTTTTAAGAGGTAAGCCGGAGTACATATCTTTAATGTGATTTTATTATTTGTCTAAGGAATACTGGTTGTGCCCGTTTTCAAAGCGAAGCCAGTAGGAATCGAGTTGTATGGAACCTTCGCCACTGATGTGTACTTACCGAAGTGAATCTGACACTGCCATCAACTTCAACAGGTTGTATGTCTCTTAATGCTCTGTCCGTTTTCTTATCATCCATAGATTTCGACTTTTGCCTAAAAACAAATGGAAGCAATCAATCCGTTGTGTTCGCGGATTCCATAGCCAGACTACATGATATGGACTGCAGTAGCAGTTGCATCTGTCAGAGATTTCAAAGGAATTCTGAACAACATTGTTACATGTTATAGTTAGCAATAGGAATGGGTCTAATAAATAAATAAATACTATAACTATGATTAACAGGTGAGCAGTGGTGGCCCAGTGGTGGCGACCCCGACTTACGAACAGTAGGTCATGGGTTCGAACCCAGGCAGGCGCATTACTTTGTGTAATTTATTTCATGACCACTGCTCTCAACAACGGTGAAGGAAAACATCGTGAGGAAACCGGCATGCCCTAGAACCAAAAAATTCGAAGACATGTGACTTCTCCCAACCCGCACTGGGCCCGCGTGCTGGATTTTAGCCCATTCTTTCTCATAGAGAGAAGGCAGTGTGTCCCAGCAGTGGGAACATTATTGGCTGATTATGCTATGATTAACAGTTTCACAAAAACCATTAAAACCATGTTTGGCTCACAAGGTTCACTGTGCTGCAGCAAAAATTTTAATTAGCGAACCTCTGTGGTAGGTCCATAGGAATTGTATTCTAACTCACCTGCCCTTGGTCTTATTCTTCATTGACACATTAAGATCCTCCTCCGTGTCTGAACTAGAAGTACTACTACTGGTTGAACTGGACGGCGATTGTGCTGCAAAGAAAATTAAACCATCATCCTCTTGCCATTATCCCAATTTTTCTTTTATCATACTTCTCTATTACTCGTCGTCTCATCAGACAAAGAAAATTAAATATCCATGTATTTCATATGTATGAGCTTTAGAACTTTATAGAAATTAGGGTAAGACTTACATCTGATCGTCTTTCTACGCAATATTTTTGGTTTCCTTTCTCTGAGACAGTATGGCTTCTTCCTAATTGTGAAGGTTTTCGCTGAAAACAAAAATAGCTGATGAGTACAGATATTTTCGATCATACCTTATTTTTTGGCCCAGTTATTGGAGCTATTCGTCTTCTTTTACAATATCGCATTTACCTTGAATTCATCCTGTATATAAAATGTGTACATACCTCTGGACCTAGTCTCGTCCTGCGCGATCTGCACGAAGGCGGGCTTGGGCTTGCGCGTGCGCTTGGAGCGGCGCGGCGCGCGGCTCAGCGTCAGCTCGCTGCCCGACTCCGAAGATGATGACTCTGTACACATATTAGGATTTACATACAGCGGTTTAAATACGGTTTTCATTGCCTACATTAAGAATTTTGTACAAAAATTAGCGACCGACCAAAGTTCGGTTTCGGTTTCGGCGACACTTTCGGTTTGGCCGAAACTTCGGCCCAGCCGAAATTTGTGTACAGTCATACGTCTTCGGATGAGTTCGTGTTGAGTTGAGGTTACGGCCACAGGCAATAGGCTCGCCCGCTATTACATGGAACTTAAACATAACTGGCGCAATGTGAGTGTACAATTAGGGTACACCTCTGCCTAATCTTCAGGGATTACAGGCGGGATGCTATATTATGCTATAAATAATTACATATTTATATTACATACATTTTTTTTTAATAAAACGTGTTAACACAATATCACTAAACATGGTAATTACCAGTTTCCTGTTGACTGTCGCCCTTCTTAGCTTGTCTGCCTCGAACAGCCTTTCTTCTACTTCTTGTGGTAGCTTGATTACTGGAAATTAAAATAAAATCTTATACCTCAGCATCACTGCCAAAATCAAAGTGAGCTTTATTTTCGTTTACATAAGTTTGCTGTTGGGTTCTCTATTGTGTTCCCTAACTTTTTATCCATAATCTAAAGTGCCATAATTTATTTTGTCCTAGTCATCATTTGTGCAAATGATAACTTACCCAAATTTAATATTGCATAATATCACATGCCATAAAATTTAAATCCCTAAATACAATATGCCCTAAATCCCTTTGTCATAAATATTAAGAACTATGTGAAGCGCGCTCGCAACGCTCGCATTTTACATTACACACCCACTTTCTGTCACAAATATCGCCTTCGGCTTACGCTCCTCACGCCAGCTAGCAAGACTTTTAGGATTTTATTAGGAAAATTGCTAAAAAACCACCCACCCATGCGTTGCGGTAATAAAACATATTATAATATAGGCGATCCGCTATCTCCGAAACTCTTCACTGCGACCCTTGAAGAAGTTTTCCAAAAGTTAGATGCTCCCTGGCGGGACAAGGGCATTGTCGTTGGGGAAAAGAGATTAACTAATCTTCGATTTGCCGACGACATTGTCCTTTTCTCGTCTTCAGCGGCTGAGTTGGGCGTCATGCTCGAACAACTGAGCCACGCCAGCCTCGAGGTCGGACTCAAAATGAACATGACGAAAACGAAGATAATGACTAATAGCACGAAACGCAAAGTCGACATAGGGGGTGTGGAGGTAGAGCATGTCCATGAGTACATATACCTCAGCCAAATAGTCTCCTTCCAGGCGAGGCAAGATAAAGAAATCTCTCGACGCACCGAAAACGCCTGGAAGAGCTATTGGTCGATGAAACACTTCATGAAAAGATCGCTTTCACTTTCCCTCAAAAGAAAACTCGTGGACACGTGTATCCTTCCCACTCTCACCTATGGAGCGCAAACGTGGTCATTAACGAAGCGTCAGAAGTCCGCACTCGGGGTCTGTCAGCGAGCCATGGAACGAAGTATACTTGGAGTCAAAATTTCTGACCGAAGACGGAACAGTATACTTCGATCCAAGACCCAAATAGCAGACGTTTGCAACACAGCCGCCAAATTAAAATGGAACTGGGCAGGTCACATCTGCTGCATGTTCCATCAAAATTGGGCCAAAGTGACAACAGATTGGGTTCCAAACAACAGAACCCCCGGCGACGTGGTAGGCCCAGAAGGAGATGGCGTGACGAGTTGGACTATTATCAAAAGGATTGGGCCCAAATAGCCAAAGATAGAGATAAATGGAAAGAGGGAAGGGAGGCCTTTGACCTGCAGTGGGACACATCAGGCTCAGAATAATATAATACAATACTTAGGACATCTGACTTTATTTCATGCAAAATTAGAAGATTCAATTATAATAGTACTTGATATTATGACAGAATAGTTTTAGAAGTATAGATAATTGTTACTGAAGTTTATAGCAAATGTGTTATGGATAATGATTTACGGACATAAAATTTTAGGAGAAGAAAGGAAGTACCTTGCTGTCGGGGTGCAGCTGACAGAGGTTAATTAACTGCACAGCAAGTGAGCTGTGACCATTGTCTGCTAGCGAAAAATTTACAAAGAATAGGCGACAAGCTCCATAATTTCACTTTTTGTGTGAATAACGACAACCTAATGATGTTTTAGAGTTATGAATGTTGCAAGATGAGAAAGAGATGAAGATATACAGGACATATAGCACCATCTCTTTTTCTCTATGCAAAAATGATGGCTTCAATACCTTTCGCTATCCTGTCCCTGCACCGGCTGCTCCCCTTCCTGCTTAACCTCCTTGTCAGCATTCTCCTCTTTGGGTGGAACTTCTACCTCCATCTTGTCATCTTCTGTCTTCGTCTCCGGTGGTTTGTTCTCGATCACAGTCTGGTTGTTATCCTCGTCCGATTCTGATTCAGTCGCGCCCTGGACATCGCGATATAAACAACGTTTGAGGTTTTGTAAAGAGAATTTTTTGGTTATATTAATTTTGTACTGTAAGGAAAATATTCTTTATCTTTTAATTATCTGTGGATTGGATGTTTTGTTATGTCTAGATTTCTGACTATGAATACGAAATCAGCAATCAGCCCATTATTTATTTTGGACTGCAGTATGTTTTTATCTTACATACATTTCGTTTATTAGCAGGTTTCCATTTGATAATTATTGTGGCATTATCTTAATAGCAAAAATCATTATCAACGTCACTTCACGTTGTATTTGAACGCAATTTGCCGCTACCACGCTTTGAACTAAATCAAGTGCATTAAAACAATATAAGCTGTTTGAGTCCAAAATTAAAGAGATCAAGTTTTGAATCAGCATGGATAATTATCATGATAATAGGGTAGTTGACAAACCAATCAATTGACATACTTTTTAAGAGCTGTCAAAACGTGATTCCCCCTTATATTTTGAATGGCAATAGCGCGCTATGACGTCACTATTTAATCAACTCAAAGACTCAACTATTTATCGGTTTCAAAGCAACTAAAAATCAAATTGTGCAATTAGTTGAAAATTAATCGGGTTTTCAGGTCTAAAATGAAGTATTTTTTAGAGAAGTTGTGTCTTGGAATTATTGTTTAATGGTGTCAACTACCCTATTATAACCGATTCGATTATTATTTCCTTCATTTATATTTTTACAAATTAGTTTACATTTTTAAATATTCCTTAAAAAACAATATAAAAAGCATTTAAAAATATAAAAAATTGTAGCCCACCAGTATCGGGAACAGGGTCCAAGCTACCGGCGGTCAGGGCTCCAGATGGAGGAACCTCCTAACAGTACGAGCCGTGTCCAGAAGTACCGCTTTCTGAATCAAGCCCTTGATCCAGCTGCCTAACGAGAGCCTCCTCAGGTATTCGTCGAGGCTCTTGGCAATTAAGCCATGGGCTGATACGACTATCGGCCAATGATCGCTGAGTCCACATCCCACATGTCGACAACCTCGCGAGCCAAGTCAAGATACTTGATTTTCTTATCTTTCTCGGCTTTCACGAAGTTCTCATCATGCAGGACCGTTATGTCAACAATCATTGCGCGCCGCTCTGATCGATCCACCACCACTATATCAGGCTTATTGGCTACAATAGTCCTGTCAGTGATGATGGATTGATCCCAGTACAATGTGATACTGTCATCTGAACCGATTCGATTATTATTATTGTGTGAGTGAGTGACTTTGACGCGTAAAATTACGTTATTCAGAAATATCATGTTATAAAAAACAAATATCAGTAAGGCATAAACAGAACTCACATTCGATTTTTTGTTGTTGAATCTAGCCGAAGTTCTTCTTTGACGAGCAAGTTGTGTGTCCTCGTCGGTGTTGGTGGGGGGATGATTCCGATTCTGTGGAAAAAAAAAACGTTTTAATACGAATTCAAGACGTATCGATACCTTAAAGTAAACAAAAGCTCCAGGGTCGATCTGATAAACGTTGTGGTAATCTGCTAGATGCAAGAAGCACAGTACTGATCGATATTGTGACACAAAAGATTTTTATGGGTGTAAAGATACCCTTAATGAAGTTGAGGGACATTTGTTCTCCCTATCATTGTGATATTTTTTTTGTTACGGTTCATACCTGGGAACTTTTTTTTAATGTTTACTTTAAATACCTCCATGACCCCTGTGACTACTTAATGCATCCGTCAGCACAATGTTTTGAGTGTACATTGAGTCATACCGTAAACCGTAATTTTACACATTAAAAAAAAGTCGTTTCCCTGCAATAATTTTT
Source organism: Noctua fimbriata (assembly GCA_905163415.1). Taxonomy (NCBI): domain Eukaryota; kingdom Metazoa; phylum Arthropoda; class Insecta; order Lepidoptera; family Noctuidae; genus Noctua; species Noctua fimbriata. Next base: position 4,663,804 of record LR990940.1, read on the forward strand.
GCGTAGAGTTACTTAGTTTGATGTACAGAATGCTTGGTTGACGGCTTCGTGCCATTTACACCTTATATTATTGTTCGGTAGCTGATGACTTTCGGCTGAAAAGATAAACAAGACTCACCAGCTGTTTCTTACTGGCGACTCTCGCCACCCTGGCCTCGTCAGCCGAAGAGAATTCGTCTGAAGAGCTTGAGCCGGGGAACCCGTATAAATCGGGGTAACCCTTCACTTTTAACTCGTTGGTGATCCAGCTCTCATTGAAGTTGTGGTGCAGGAGTTTGCGCTTTCGACAGCTGCGGCGAACATCTGGGAAAGGGGATTTGGTTTGTTTAGAAGCTGTACTGTACATTTAAGGACCGCCCATAACATAATATCACACCAGTAATTCTTTAAGGGTAAGACAGGGCTGTACCATAGTACACCCACATTTCGCCAGTTATGTTTAAGTCCCATGTAATAAGATGGGACTTAAACATAACAACACAAATCTACACTCTGGGCTACTACCGAGAAATGACTACTGGAAAAACTCAGAAACACTGCCTAAGCTGGGAATCGAACCCAGGACCTCATGCTCAGCCGTAGCGCTTGCTCACCACAAAACCATCGAAGCACTATCTTACAGAATGGTGTAAGATACTTACTCTCCTGTATAGGCTTGTCCTCACTATCCTCCATGTAGTTCTTCCTGGGTCCGCGACTGCGCCGGATCTTCACGCTGCGGTTAGTGGTGTCGTTGCCATCGGCGAAGAACACTCGCACTTGCCTGGATCTAGAACAACATGTAAAAAATATTTTTGTTGAAGTTGTTTTTCCTGTTCGTCCGTGTTCTTCTAGATTTCGCAACGGATTCTAATGTGTTTTGCACGATAATTTAGAGAATCCATTCTGTGAGGATTTTAATACTATTAAACTTACATTATGATCGAAATCTCGATGTTTTGTCAAGTTGTAAAATCCGTGTGAAGGAGGGACGGGTCGCTAGTGATTTTATAATTTGAATATTCCGCTATTTCTATGTTTATTGCTGTGTTCTCAAACAGTTAGTGCGCCATCGCTGTAGACCGCGATAACGTTGCCACGACGATAAACGGTGGCGTTAGGTGTACGGTTGACCGCGAACATCCGTCGACACATTGGGTATCAGGGTCGAGATATCAGTGCTCTAATATTTTGATACATCCAGTTTATAATGAAGTCGTTCACAATCAATATGCCATCGGCTGGCCAGATCTCTATGGGCTGCACATGTTCGGGACGACTTTCTCCGAATTATAGCATTGATATGTCGCAGTAATATCCTAGTAAGATAGTGATGCGCAACAACAGCCTAATGGTGTGACCGTCGGACTGTCAAGTCATAGGTTTCAACTTCGAACCCAAGACACGTACCTCTGATTTTTCGGATTCATGTGCGTATTGTATAATTATCACTTGCTACGGTGAAGGAAAACATCGTGAGGTAACCAGCATGCCTGAGATATTTCTCGACGGCATATAAAGAGGCCCATGGGCGGTATAAAACTCTGACACCAGGTTAGGCACTAACCACACGATAAATAAATAATAGATAGTTACGAACCGCTTTCATATAACTATCTTACTGCAACATTTTCTCAAACGTATCACGTTTGAGAATGAAACGCTCGGCCAATCGCTTAGCTCCAATTGTGCCGACCCGACGCAAAAATGATTCAGAGTTGATGCCGAACGGACATTAGCAATCAGGATCAGCGGAAGTAAAACAAAATCGGATCTGTATAATAATTGCTTTGTATCGGCATTGTTTTCTAAAAAATAGTGCTGAATCTAACATGGCAACCCGAGTTAGTATGTCACACGGGTGGCACAGCCACCCCTCAAACAGTACTGGCATAGGCACTGTTTTTCATGATGATTATAGAGCTTACCTTCTAGAGTATTTTCTGGTCTCTGGTTCTGTATCACTTTCGGGAAACACGATCCGAGGCATCTTGATGGTCCGGAGACGGCGGCTATCTGCAATGTTAACATAATTATTATACATCTTTCAAGGATACTCCGGCAAGTGTATTGTGGAACAACTCCTAGCTGGATGGAGGAACGACTTTAAAAATGTGACTGGACGCAGAAGCCGGAAGACAGAGAAACATTTGATTTCGTGTCCTGCGTGCACTTAGGAATTGATGAGATACGTTTTAGGCCGACTGAATATTGCAATTGTTTTTTTACTCAATTAACTAGGAGAGGAGGAGCTCGTGGCTACATAATAACAGCCGCTCGGATCGATCTTTAGGTTAAGCCGGGCTTGTCTAGGTTGGTCTGTGGATGGCCACCCATTACATACCGAGTTTCCTCCGTGCCTCGGAAAGCACGTTAAGCCGTTGGTCCCGGCTGTCATTTGTAGATCTTTGACAGTCGTTGCAGGTAATCAGTGGCCCAAAAAGTCTGACAACCAGTCTTACCAAGGGGTATTGTATTGCCCAGTAGGCCAGTACTGACTGGGTTGTGGAGGTCAGATTATATAGATTGATTGATTGAGATATATCGATAGACAGTTGGTTGGTATTCAGCTGCATCTTCTTAGACTGGAAGCCCCCCCCAACATAGTTGGGAAAAGGCTAGGCTGATGATGAAATAGTTCAAACAAATACTCACATTTAGTAGGCCAGCGTTGTATTTTCCTAGTCACTTTATACTGGCTACTCCTCAACTCCCGTGGCGTCCAATTAGATGCTTTTGGAGTCTAAAATTATTATAATGGTATTATTTTAAAGACATCACTAACACTAGCGACGATATGTGAATAAAAATAGTAACTACAGAGAAAAAAAAATAGCAGGAGCATTTAAGGTATTGCTCCTTTGGTCCCCTAAAGGAAACTCTGCTATAATGCACCATTCACAGGTGACAGTATTAGGCCACAGGAAAGAGGGGGCAAGTCGTGCTAGCTAATACATATCAGGTCCAAATACCAAACTGTGCTGAAGATTTTCAGGACACAAATTGATTTACGAGTATAATATTGATTGTGGAAACAACATTCGGCTCAGTGTGAAAAGTTGAAATTCTAACAGAATGCTCCAGGTCTCTTAGGACATTTCTGCACCGTTCATATTGTCTTGTGTGAATTACTTGAAATTCTGTGTGTTATTTAAGTCTAGTTAGGTGACATGGGCCTGGCTGGTTAAATGAGCACTTCAATGTGCAAATTATTAAAAAAAAAAAACCTCATTTGAAAAAAAAAATAATTATAATAATTCATAATTTGAAATTGTATACTTGAAAATGGATCCATAACATAAATCTTGTTTATTAAGTGCTACATATTAAAACACTTTATAATGTTTAAAATAAGAGTATAATTATATATCTGAACCACATACACCCCATGCGGACACTAAATTATATCTCAACTTCTATAAATTATTGTAAGATTATATTATTACATTTTGAGGAAACTTAGTAACATGTTAAGGTGTGTGAAAATACCATAGGATTTAGGTGAAAGATATCCTAGGTGAGGCATATAGCCAATAAGAAAAAAAGACTTTATGTACGAAAACTTGTGCTGGAGAATACAATATACCAGATAATCTCTTCACCTTCGCATTTCTTTCACTATCTGCAAAAGCTGGATTAGGTGGGTAAATAATGTGATAATATTATTGGTCCAGCTGTCATTTGTAATCTTTGAAAGTCATTACTGTCAGTCAGAGGCCTGAAAGTCTGCCCTCCTGTCATAAAAAGGGGCTTCATATTACCCAGTAAATGGGTGTCAGATTTTTTGACGATTCAGCTGCACCCGGCTGGCTGACAGAAAGTCACCCCAGCCAGCCTTTTCCAAACATATTTGGGAAACGGCTAGGCAGATGATGTGTTAAGTGTGTGCTGAATGAATGATTGATTTTATTATATAAATAAAAACAAACCATAACCATCTGTTGATTTTATTTTCTAACTAAGAGACAGCTTGATAAGTCTCCAGTTGTAGATTAATATTCTAATCAAACTCTGCCTCATCCTTGAATTTACTTACTCAGTCCTGCTCTCCTGCATTATAATCATCATATTTTATAATAACCCTGTATATATAGGATCAAATTATTACTGAAGAATCAATACTATAAGAGACTGATGCTATCAGTAACACAACTAAGTTGCAATCCAATATTATTGTGACTATTTGGTACTTAACTGCTCTGTCATTAACTACATTGGCCTAATATGCTATGCCCAGTTAATTTATTGACCAATACTATCATAATGCTATACAAAGTTTATTATTAGATCATCAATGATGTATGCATTCACCATTATGTATTTAAATGAGTAAAGTTTTCCAAGCAAATAGTTGTTATTGATGTTTGGGCCATACCTTAATGAATTTGGAATGTTTTATCAGAAACTGCGCTGAAAGTACAATTTTGAAAACTGCTGCCAGCTACTTAATATTTATGTCTTTCATGAGATGACTTGTTACATCCATACTGCTCTGCCAATAGCATTATACATGTAAGTATTTCCATGTGAATATGTTTACCAATTCCTTTTCAATACAAAAATAATTCAAGAATGTCAACACATCATTCTATTCACAAATACTACACAGTCTGCAGGATTGTACTAACAATCACTATTGACATAGAATGTGTAAATTAATTATGTGTAGCTTGTATTTGGATATATATAGTGTAGTATTCATATTTATATAACATACTTCAGAGCTCTGACATCATATGTATGCAAAATATAGATACAACAAATAGATATTACACATTCAAGTAGCTTGTAGGAAACTAAAATGGGGACAACTCTACAAAACCCCAGCTGTGTTCATAACAAAAATATATTTCCAACAATAAGCACTAAAAGCGCATGCAGCGACGTGCACTCGCGACATTCATATACCTACAGGGAAACAGGACAGGAAGTTGGTACAAAGTGGAGTATACAAAGCCTTGATACCAAACCACTGCACAACAAACGAAAGGCTTCACAACGTCACCTTCTCATCAGTCACGATGCTCACGTCGTTCATAGCGTAATTCCCATCGTCAACCTCCCCGTTTTCTCCATTACTGCGACGGGTTTTCACCATTGCAGTAGCTGTGTCGTAACTTTACATACAAGACCCAAAATCCGTTATGTAACAGCCCTACGACGTTACAAACACACGCAACTCGTAAATCATTAACAACACAAATGTTTTACACTTAAAATAGAAAACTAGCACGACAAAGGACGAGCGTTATCACCCGCACATGTCGTTGCACAGCGCCATGTTAAATGAACAATGTACTTCTGCTACCAGTTATTTTTACAGTTGATAACTCACCAATCGAACGCACCGTATTCTCTAATACACTTTTGATTAAAATAATAAACAATTTCAGTAACTAAAACCATGAAAAATCAATGAATTAAACTGATACGAAACGAAATCCACAACTCACGATGTTTTTATTGACAACTGTCAAAAATTCCCGCAAATTTGTCATTTTTCAAATTGATACGGGAAAACACCGTTGTAAGCATTGCACTTTGTCGATACTCTTTTGACTTGCAGAAAATCGCATTGCGTAATAATGGTGCAATTCTTCTGTAGTCATGCTCAAAGTTGTACATAATAAACCCGATTTTTTACTAAACATGCAGTGGAGTCCGATTTCGAAGTCGTAACTTTTTCTAATCACTTTATTTGATATTATTAAGCGTTTATTAATACTTTTATTTAACGGTTTGTTTTATGAGAAATTTATTGATGGATAAATAACAAAGTTTCAAATTAAATTTCCTATCTATGAAAAAAATAGTTTTTATTATTTATTCAAGGATGTTCGTAGTTTTTTTTTAATTATGTTTAAGTATATATATATACGTAAAACGCGAACTGTATTTTAATATTTTGAAATGTGGGTCTGGACCAGTCTCAGATGGATATAGTCTGCGCTCAAAAGTTATTGACTTTTTCCTATAGTGTGGGGACTAATAAGTGATCAATTTTAAAATATCGATAAAAGAAAGTCTCCGTTTAAAATCAAGAACAAGACTCAGATTAGGAACATTTTAGTCCAACTATAATAATATGATGTTTTTACTACCGGAAATATATTATGAAGGACGGGATGGTTGACGTGTGTCGGGCATGCCACCGCCCGGGTGAGTCCATCAGACATATTATTTCTGGTTGTTCTCGTCTGGCTAACGGCGAGTACTTGCACAGGCACAACCAAGTAGCCAGGATTATTCACCAGCAACTTGCCTTGAAATATAAACTTGTGGAATCTGAGGTACCGTACTACAAGTATGTGCCCGACCCAGTTCTCGAGAAAGACCATGTCACGCTGTACTGGGATCAGTCTATCATTACTGACAGGACTATTGTCGCCAATAAGCCTGACACAGTAGTGATAGGCCGATCAGCGCGCCGCGTAATGATAGTCGATGTTACCATCCCGCATGACGAGAACCTCGTGAAAGCTGAGAAAGAGAAACAAATAAAATATCTCGACTTAGCACATGAGGTTGTCGACATGTGAAATGTGAACTCGGCTATCATTGTGCCGATCGTCGTGACGGCCAATAGCCTTATAGCCAAGAGCCTCGACGACCATCTTTCGAGGCTCTCCTTAGGCGGTTGGATCAAGGGCTTGATTCAGAAGGCAGTACTCCTCGATACGGCTCGTATTGTGAGGAGGTTCCTGTCTCTGGAGCCCTAACCACCGGTAGCTTGGACCCTGCTCCCGCTACCGGCGGACCACTATTTTTTATATTTTTAAATGTTTTTTATATGTTTTTTAGAAATGTTATAAATATTTAAAATAAGTTTGTAAATGAATAAAGGATATGATGTTTTTCTTTTACTAATAAGTACAAGAAAAACATCTAGCTAGACTGATGTACGATTATTAATAAAATGCTCGAGTTTCATCAAAATGGATAGTGGGAGTCGGCGTTTTACTTATGTACTAATTTGTCAGGAACTTAGAGCTCTAAGGTTGGGAACAAAATGAGTCGTTAAGAAAATCGGTCATGTTCACCAGTTTAGCTTGTGTCCTTATGGTATCTTAAAACAGCTTTCATAAGCGCAGCCATCATTTTTCGGTTGCTATAATTGTGGTGGCACCGCTTTTATAGAACATAAAAGCTTTAGTTTTAGCTCATTCAAGCAGCACTATTTTTCAGAACTATTTCTTTTGATCGATCTCTACTTTTGATTGACTTCTACCATTCGATAGTAGGAATAAACATTCAATACAATACATCACTAAACGTCAAAAACCATCCTCTCAAATTGGTATTTTCTTCCTTTCACGGCCTTTCTCTTTCAATGTTTTTGTGATGGTATTGGAATAGAAACGTTTAAAATGGTGTTTAAATGATAAATAACAAAGAAACTCATATCGTTAAACCTAGTACCCAATAATTAAAATTGTAAGTTGCCTTATATCCTCATTTGTTTACATCTCGTTTGTGTTGATACACCTGTGATAAAAACAACTGTTATCATTACCTCTGATAAATTAACTTACTCAGTCTATTGATTTTTACAGTGCGCAATTCAACCATGTTTCAGATTTAACGATGGCCGAAAATCCAGAGCAAGTCTCTCCAATGGGAGAAGAGAAAGAAATATTGCATGAATCAATAAACAAACAGCAATCAGACATTGATCTGGAAGAAGAAATATCAGCAAGAATGACAGCATCGTATAGTGAAATATCATTTCACTCAGACCAGGGCCGGCCTGAGGAGCAAGAGAGAGTGGCTGGCCCATCTAGACCTTATGACTTACCATCAGAAAACCGGAAACAAGAAAAGCTTCCCCTGGATTTAGATGGACATGTCAGATATGAAGGAGAAATGACACACTATGTTGCTGATGACTTAGAATTCAAAATAAAAATATCAAGCCCAATAGCAAAAAGAGGTGAAACACCAGTATTTGGTAGTTCCAGTGCATCTCGTTCTAGTACTCCATCAGGAAAATTGTATAAACAAATACTAGCTCCTCAAATTGGGCAGATAGATATAACAGTATTACATGACTTAGAATATGAAGCACAGAGGATTGCACAATCTGTAGATAATTTAATTGAGAACCTATCTAGTATACTGCACTCAAATTCTTCACTAACTGCTGAGAATATGGAGGTGTATAAAGATGCGGTTGGCAAAACATGTGATGCCATGGATAATAATATCAAGAGTATGTACACCATTCTAGCGAAAGGAGAAGAGGTATCCCAAGCTATGATCCCTGTGCAAGCACAAGCGGCACGAATAGCAGAAATAAAGAGACTCCTTCAACTATTTGAAGATAAGTTCTAATTAATAGTTAGATTCTTATGTTAACTGTGTATTATATTATTATGTAAGTATTAAAAGGAAATCATCAAAAAACGTTTTATTTGATCATCTATAATATCAGCCTATTATTATCCCACTGCAGGGCAGCGGCTGTTTTGATGCTAGTTCAATAAGGGTAGGTGATTTCAGACTTATTTAAATATTATTATAAGCTTTCATAGTTTAAAAACTAAACTTATACTGTCACGGGATATTATGCTGCGATCATGGCACTTGCAACAGCATCGAAATATCGGGAGCTCAAAATAATAAACGCTCAGGGAAGATGACCCATAACAGTATAACTTTATTTAAATATACAGTGTAAACTATATAGCGAAATTGAAGGACCTGGTATTTTATTGCATTATGAAGAAATTTCGTTAAACGGAGAGTAAAAGAAAACATAATTTTATGAATAAGTGGTTTTAATTCTGACTTAGCTAAGTGAAAAAAAAATTACAAAATAAAATTATAATCTGTCTTTGCTTGTAGTAATATGAAACTGTGCTGAAAAAAAAGATAAATAAATCAGTAACAATAAGGTGTGTATGTTGTACATACATTTTTAATTATTTCTTTAGGGCGACATGCATTCTCATTGTGCCTTATAAATGAGTGGAAAGACTAAAATTATTTGTTTTGTCGCGGGCCGCAGTTTGACTACCACTGGTTGAGACCATGAAATCAGAAACATATTATTAACTTTGTGGTGTCATCGAATCAACGATCATCTGTTTAAGCTAAGTTTTATCATTTTGTAGGAAAATAAATCTAGATGCTCCTAAGAACTTGTATGTTTTTAGTTTATATCTAGACAACTTCCAGCCAAAGCCACGCCCTGCCCAAAACTTGATCGATAGAATTTAAACAATGTATTTGGTTTTTAGACAATTGAAATGTTTTCAATGTTGCTTGAGTTTCTAAACGAAATAGTTAATGCCAAAGTTAAGTCTGATTTAAACAAGCTGTATCACTTTATTGTAAATTCAGAATATTCAAATTGTCTTGTTTCACAGCGATATTTTTCATTCAAAATGGAAGTAAATTCAATTTTCTTAATTTTAGTATTGGAACAACGAAAATAATAAAAAATTGTCTCTTTTTATTAAAATTGGTAAAGCACTGTTTTCAAAGTATAGTATACTATGGCTTTAAGATTTTGTTGACTTGCCACCCTGTGGCGTTTGATTTCATATCTATGGATTTCATGAATAAAGATTATTAAAAAAAAAATCTGCGCGATTTGCTGTCAGCGCGTTTGTTTGACATTGACTTAGGTTGTCATTCGTTTCATTCCGTCAAATCGAATCGACCGAGGTGGTTGTAAAACTAAAAAGATCGAAGAATGTGTTAAAAATCTAAAAAAATGTAAATTGAATTAATAACATGAATGCAAACATTTTTATAAGATCAAGCGTGCAGTTGTCGGTGTCATGACCATTTAGTATTCAGCTGCCATACAGATATAACGTATAAATGGGTGACGTTCTGAGTTTATTTTCTGTGTTAATTATGAAATTTAAATCTAAGTTCAATGAAAGTAAGATTTATTTCCACTATGATGTTCCGTGGGAGAAGCTGAAGTCGGTGAAGTGGATGAATGAGAAGGCCACCGCGAACAGAGCCTATGTGCCCACGACGGTGAGTGGTGTATCGCATTTTCTATTTATAGCAAAACATTAAAAAATATTTTATCGTACATGATCGGAAAACTCGTTACTATTGTTATTGTTGTGGGAACTGAAGAATGACCGGACAATAAATTGTCGTCAGAGTTTTAGTAGCACAATTTTATTTAAAACTGAATTTAATTTTGTATCAGTTTACGCGCGAATAATATTGACGCAGTGTCTTATCTACTTAAAATAAATATTACACGATATTTTTCCAGTGATAGATACAAATCTATTATTCAAGGATTCTACATTAAATAATAATCAAGCTATAAGAGGCAATATAAGTTATAATTATAATTATTTGTATTCCAGTAACTTACCCTATTTCTATTTTCAAAAATAAGTTTTTAATTTTCAACAGTGCCTAGTAACATTGCTCAGTTTCTGCTTATGTTACCCGGTCCCGTCCAAAATATCACTGAACTAATGAAAATTTAATTTGTACCAAAGAACAGCATTATTTTAGCAACTCATAAAAACAAGTTTTATTAGTGTTAAATCAATGATGCATACTGACTTGATAACCAGTCTGAAATGTGTCAAAACGAGTGAATAACAAAATAATATATCTTAGTTACCATAATTTGTTATTTGGGCATGGATTCTTTTTTTATTGTAAATTGTGTTAGTTTTGCTAAACAATAAGTCAGTAAATCAGTATCACTATTAATCTTTTAATATCACATTTCTAAATATTCACCTGAAATAGAAGAATTCGCCCCTAAGACAACACAGATCAACCCCATTTGCATTTTGTATTAAAAAAATAAAAAAATTGTATTTAATAAAATACTTCCATGCAACATATTTTTTATTAATTTTATAATTTGCTACAATAAATAAGTATAAAATAAATAAAAAATATGTTAACATTTACAATGCAAATTAAATATTATTATTCAATTGTTATAATTAGAATGAATATGAAGTAAGTAGGGCAATAACCCTTCATACTTTATATTAATTCTAATTTTAAAATATTTCATTCATAAGCTATTTTTATAGTCAATAGAAAAATAAGCTTAAGCTAGATTTACACTCAATGGCATACAAATTAATTTCGTAATACATTAATGAAGCAAACATAGTATGCATGATAAATCATGTTGCCGTAACAATAGAGTTTCACAACTAGGTTACTACATTGCATTATTAATGAACTATTTTGATAAGAACCCAATTATCTCTGAACTCAACTCTTTCAAGTATTTAAGTGGATATTTATGATATTATTTCTTTTATTAGTATTTATACATATAATTTACATTTTTAAATATTTTTATCCAAAGTAACATAAAAAAAAAACATTTAAAAATATAAAACATAGTAGCCCACCGGCATCAGGAACAGGGTCCGAGCTACCGGTGGTCAGGGCTCTTGAGAGTCGCACCTCCTAACGATACGCGCCGTGTCCAGAAGTACCTACTCCTTTCAGAATCAAGCCCTTGATCTAGCTGCCAAGTGAGAGCCTCCTCAGATGTTTGTCGAGGCTATTGGCTATTAAGCCATTGGCCGACACTACTATCGGCACAATGACTGCTGTACTCACGTCCCACATGTCGACAACCTCGCGAGCCAGATCTAGATATTTGAATTGTTTATCTTTCTCTGCTTTCACGAGGTTCTCGTCATGCGGAACCGTTATATCAACAATCATTGTGCGACGCTCCAATCGATCTATCATCACAATGTCAGGTTTATTGGCAACAATAGTCCTGTCAGTGACGATAGATCGATCCCAATACAACGTGATATTACCATCATCGAGAACTGGGTCGGGCACATACTTATAGTATGGCTCTTCTGATTCCACAAGGTTGTACTTCAAAGCAAGTTGCTGGTGGATAATCCTGGCAACGAGGTTGTGTCTATGCAAGTACTCTCCGTTAGCCAGGCGAGAACATCCAGAAATAATGTGTCGGATCGATTCTCCCGGACGGTGGCATGCCCGACATGTCAACCGTGCCATCCTTCACAATGTATTTCCGGTATTTATTCGTCATCATAACTTTGTCCATTATTGCACAGACAAAACCTTCGGTTTCCCCGAATAGGTCACCGAAGCGCAGCCAAGATACGGACGCTAAGAAGTCTATATCGGGTCCGTGTAGGGCCCGGTAAAAGCGTCCGTGAAGCTCCTTGCCCTGCCATACCTCCTTGCTATCATTAGTGTCTAATACTCTAGGTTTGCGCCAGTTCTCATTAGCCAGAGAGAGCGGGGTGAGGCCCTTGTCCACTGAGACCACATCTCGATGCATCTCCACGTCGGCTTCTAGGAAGTATTCCCTGAGACTGCATACCTCACGGTTGTGCAGGGTCTTAGCATTTAAGAAGCCACAACCCCCGCACTTCCGCGGGATATACAGTCTCATCACCGACGACCGTGGGTGACGCATTCGATTTGCGGTCAGCAGTGCACGGACGTCCATTTGAGTATGCCGAAAGAATACATCAACACCGGCATGACCCAACCGTTGAAGGCGCGCACCTTGTTTCCGCCTGACAAAAGACTACTTAGTACCTTATTCAGGCGGCCAAAGAAGCGCTCCCTCAACTATTGTTTCATGTCAGCAGTATTGATACCTAATGCTTCCGACATACCCAAATACTTGTAGGTTTCTGTTGAGGAAAGGGATCTAAGGTGTATGGAATCCGAGAGTTGAGTTCCCACGGATTCCATAATCTCCCCTCGCTTCACATGCATGACTACACATTTGTCCACACCAAATTCCATCCTGATGGAGCTACTGAAAGTTTCCGTTACCTTCAGTAGCTTTTATGATATTATTATTAGATATTTATTATATTCTTGTTGTAATGTTTTTGATACAATCATGACTAGACGACACCCAGTGGTCCACATTAGCCCTGGGTCATAAAAACTGGAAGTCATAGGGAGAGGCCTTTGCCCGGCAGTGAGCTGATGCAGGCTAATAGTGTATAGTACAACAGCAACAACAACAACAGCAACAGAATTGACATTTTTGATAGCTTGTGGCCCGTCGCCCAGTGCGACTGTTTCTGTAATAACTGATGCTGTGCCTTCCTTAGACATCCTTCTTCATTCATCTAAAAGACTGCATACATAGAATTTAAAAAAATGCATTGTTGGAGATGCTGGAGTTTCAACTCTCGTCGCAAAACCGAGCGTAGAAAATTCAGTGCGCGACGCCGACAACAGAACTTCATGTTGAAAATGGCACGTGCGAGCGTGGGCTTAGTGTCTTTAATCAAATTACTACTAACATTGCCTTACACTGTCCGATGTCGATCTCAGAATTTACAAACAGGAGTTCCATCCCTTATCTGATGGTTTACATAGTCCTGATAATTTTGAGCGCATAAACATGTTATGTAAAACGCTTTTGATAACACTGTATAAATAAAAATGTCCGCAATGTTAGTTTTCCTGATACGACAAGTGATTAGTCAACAAACATTTAAAATTAGTGACGGATAATTAAACCTGATTGTGTAACAGATATGTTTTACTTGTTTACATACAAAATTAACCGTATCCTGCTGTTGACATGAAACGTAAAGCTATCATTATGTTTTACTACTAACACGCAAACATTTGTCGATTGAAAATAAACTTGAGAGAGGGGTCCTTGATCACCAATTCGCAAGGCGGTTGACACAGTGACCCGATTCTGATTCGCGACAGTCGTAAGGTTTTCGCTCGAGTAGGGAAATTCCTGATTTTCTGAACGAATTAATGAACTTACTGTATGAGAAGCAATACGTCGAATATTTCATCAGTGCAGCACTACTGCTGTACGTAAGGCTTCCCCAAACATCGCCATGAACACCGATCTAGTGCTTCCTGCACCATTAGAGCTTGACTTGTAAAATGATAGATTACATCATATCAGTAATGCCGTGGGACTGAAAACGTGTCTTCCTGCTATCTGACATGACCCACTAAGGTCAAATTGATTCAGATTAGAGCTTGAAACTTTCCAAATCATCTAGGAAATGACTGCGTGTAATCGTACTGCTAATAAAAACCTTAAGTTTGTACTCTACGGGCTACCGATAACCCAGAGGCATCGATGACGGAAATTAACAGGGACCTATGTCGAACCCCGATAGAGGTGGAAATCGTGTTAATAATACCAAGTTCGATAGATACATTTGTATGTACCAGTATAGAAACAGTTTTTAGTGAACCTCTTCAAACCTGTTATGCTCATATCACACAGTTTTGAGCTGTTATTGCACTCCCAAAGAAGCCATACAGATATTCACACAGTAACACCCTTGAAGAGAGAAAGGAAGCATAATTATGCCGTATATATGTATTATGTAACGCATGTTTATTTACAAAGTTAACTGTCTGTTAGTATCTGTCTCGTTGATATGAAGTGAAATCAGGGAGCACGTCACGCGATGAGGGGATGTAACAGTATAGATATGTAGTACCTAAATGTACTGTACTGCACGATTATTTCACGATCCTCAATCGTGTAAGTACCTAGTACACCAGCCTTATCGTAAATATTCACATTAACATTCGGTTTATTGATTGTGACTCGTTTCCAATTCCATTTATTGTTCATTCATATGAGTCGGGATTCAATCGTGTGGTCTCACCGTCTGTTTATCTTTATGCTCGCGTAAATCTCGAAAATTGCTGGAAGTGATTGGTTGAGTTTTCATTAAACAAGGGTTTTCAATGCTCGAGCTCGTCTAAATAATAACAGTCGCTCGGGTCGATCTTCAGGTTGAGTCGCGCTTGCCTAGGTTGGGTGACCCATTACATACGGAGTTTCCACCGTGCCTACTCCTGAAGGTTTTTCAAGGCTTTGTTCTTGAGATAATAGCGGCCTTAAAAAACTAAAAACATCGAGCTGAATGTCGGAAGAATATGTTTGTTTTTGATTTTAAAAGTTTTCATGAGATTTAGCTTCTTGTTTTTGAGAGCAGCGAGAGGCATCTTTATATAAGAGACTTGCACGTTACGAAAACTTGGCGAATAATAAATTCTGGTTGCTGATAACTTTGCCCTGTTTGTCATTAGCTTCTGTAATACGGATCGTGACTTGATGCAGAGGTTTCTCAGTCAAAAAGCATCAGGGCTTACCTTCGTCTGCTAGTCTTATTCTTATCACTTCATTAGTCTTGGTAACAGGATTTCGATCACAATGATCATATTCGACGAGCACTCGTGAGCTTCATGGGTCGCCAGGGAGTTAACCTGTGCCCAATTTCTCTAAGCTTACAATATTACGAGATCCTCATCATCTTTCCCAATTTATTTGGGATCGGCACGCCTCAAAGGAACCCGAAATAGGGAAACCTGGTCATCTTTAACCTTCAAAATCTATAACAAAGCATTGCTAATTTGTGTGTTACATTTAAACCCATAGAAACTACTTCATAAATAGCCTTCTACATAACTACCCCTATTACTGTAATTAGTACGTATAGGTACGCATGTAACAATTTATTCATAGTAACCACATAATTGCGTTAGGCTAAGTCACGTCAAGTACGAGTAAGCTATTCAGCCTTGAAACTAAACATAACTCTAAATACATCTAAAGATTTTAGAAATTAAACTAGAATCTTGGACATACTACAGGTACTAGGGGGCTTAAAATACAGGGTGTAAACAGACCCTTCACGAAGCCGTCAAGTAAGCATAGGGGTGATAAATCATTTTTTATGGTAAAACTCAAAGTAATGCACTCAAAACATTGTACTGATTGATGCATTGAATAGTAAACGGGTCATGAAGGTATTTAAAGTAAATATCATATATAACCTCAAAAACTAGTATTAAAAAAAAAACTTGTGAAAATGTTGAAACTTTGACCTCCAATATCTCCGTAACTAGAAGGTTCCCAGGTATGCTCCAGAACAAAATAATGATCGCAATGACGGAGAGAACACGTGTCTTTCGGCTTCTTTAAGGGTCTATTTACACCCTTTATATCGTCATCATCATCCACAGCCCGACTTCACCCACTGTGGCCATAAGCCTCTCTGTGATAAAATATATTGGAGATATAAATATCAACTTGTCGACACAGATCGACCGCAACCTCATTGCACCTAAGGATCAAAAGTAAAATTACTTTGCGAAAAGTATGTCCTCGAATTCGCATATCAATTGTCCCAAGCGAGTTCACGATATTATTGAATTGGTACATTATCTTGCAATTAGGGTCCCCTAGGTAGATTCCATAGGTCCCGGACGGTCGCGAGCTAAATTAAGCGAATCCGTAAAGGCCTCACATCAATCGTATTTGCCATTTTCGTGCCCTACCTAAACATACAAACTGTAAACATTCCTCTCTATAATATTGGGTGGGTACGGTCAACACCGAAGCGTGGGAGGCCCCTATACGGCCGGTCGACGACATTAGAAATATTACAGGTCACATGTGGCGGCGATTAACGGGCGGAAAAGCGACCTGAACAAAGATCCCTATACTGCACTAGTTAGATACAGACAAAATGGTTGTTATACCCTTGAGTAGTAACCTAGCTAGGTACAATAGGGGTTTTGTTTGTCCATGAATCGGTGCAACTATGCATGAGGGTGATAACATCTAGACTAAAGGCTTATAGAATTTGATCTGTATGCATCCCGGGTCATTGTCTAATTGTCTAATTATGATAGGCAATAACAAGTCTTGAGTAGCCCTTTTAGAGTTAGTGTCTGTGTGTCAACAATGATTAGACATGTTTTTACCTCCTTTTTTAGTAAGCCATTAGCCAAATATAATATAGTGTGTGAGGAATGGTAATAGATAATAAAGTAAATGATAGCGTGACTAACAGGGAAGAATGTTGGAAAAAAACGTATAACACCGACTCCAAGTAACATGGGAATCATGGGACAAGGTCAAGAAGATGATGAAGCAGGCTTAGGTCAAGTATAGTTTCAAGTTCATACAGTGATTAAGCAATACCTGTGTCTTTGTTTAACCTATCCAAGGGCTTCCGTAGCTGGGCATTGATAGATAAACAATTACCAAGCATTGAACTTTGACTTCTCTTTATCCTTAGCCATTCGTTTTAAATTCGCATACTATGATTAGTTCAGTCCTCAGTCAACATAAATCATCATTTGTTATAATACCTTTAATGATAGCGTTCACACCATTCATCATTTACTTCTATGATTTATCTTTCTGTTTTAGTATGTCCGTCAATATCACAAGATCTTTTTTAATGTTTTTGTTATTTTTGGCGTCTCACGCCAAACGCATGATTGAAACTGGATTACCCTATGGAAATATAAAGGTTGGAATGGTTTGCCTTCATGAAGCCGCTTGGGACTCATCCATCTAGCTGGTTAATAAAATATTGATGGGCAACCAAAGAGCACCGGTGATCATGACTGCAATTCTCGAAGGGAACCTTATACAGTTCACCCACATTTCGTCAGTTATGTTAAAGTGTAATGGGGCGAACTTATTGCTATCAATCGAGTACAAATCAGGGCTTTAAGCTGCTACTGAGAATTTTCATCTAAGCTGATTCATTATAGACATTCCAATTAAAACATTTCTAAAGATTCCTTCCTCCAGCATTTCCTGTGAAACAAGTTGCAATTCTGCGCAATTTTTCTTCCCCTAGAGGAATGGTGGAATTTTTAATACAATCTTATTGGCGAAGTACAGCGAGTCGCTAGCTGCCAGTAAGCCAGTTAGTGATGAGCGTACTTATAAGTTGATCCAATGTTTCTACTTGATCCAATTTGCAGAGTACTCCATTTTTTATTATTATTGCTGGGTTGAGAGGAGTGGGAACATTATGTGTTGATTATGCTATACTACGCTTATGTTATGGTGGGTTATGTTTATATAACACCGGACGAAGACATAAGGATTATATCATAAACGCTGCTTTAAGTTAAATAAAAATAACGACTGCTTCGCCAAACCCTGTGGCCAAACCACAGATAGGCTAAACGTTTTTCGTTATTTAAAAACTTATCTGACACAACCAGAAGGCGACGCGGTAGTCCTCGCAGGAGATGGCGGGACGAGCTGGACAGAACCAAACACCAGTGGTCTACATAAGCCGTAGATCGCGAGATTTAGAAGACAAGGGGAGAGGCTTTTGCCCAGCAGTGGAATGACACAGACTAACAGTAACAGTTAAAACTTAAGACTCAACGCGAAATGTAAATAGTTTGATGAATGGTATTAAAAGCAAACATTTTTTTCTTGCGTCTTTGCAACCAGTATTGTAACGAATTCTTTAACTTTGCGACTTAACGTAGTTTAAGTTGACTTCGTTAAAACAGAAACAGCTATTCTTATACTGTTGTTGTCCTTATTTCCAGTGGGAAATAAGTTTTCTTTCAGAATAAAATGGTTTTCATGTTACTTTGTCTTAGTTGAAAGAATTATTTAAAGAAATTGAAAAGTATAGTCTTGTCATGTCATGACACTGGCGCATAACCAAAGAGAAGTATACTTAAATGTCTTTGTGTATAAACTAGACTTTTTTCTTCGAGCATGTAATGTGATGTGGCGAAACTTGGGGGAAGCCTGTGTCCAGCAGTGGACGTCTTTCGGCTGAAATGATGATGATGATGATGAATGTAATGTAAGAACATAATGAAAAAAAAAAGAAAGGCCAGTTGAATTTGGAACCTCGGCTCTACCAGTTCTAGATTTTATTAGGATAGGGCAAAACTGGAAGGCCAACCAACTGTTACAGAAATCTGTCGAGATAAAAATCCAATTTACCAGCTGAAATACCCGTTTTTTTTTTTTTTTTTTTTTTTTTTTTTTTTTTTTTTTTTTTTTTTTTTTTTTTTTTTTTTTTTTTTAGGATGGGAAATCATCAAATGACCCCTCCCGCTCTGGGCGGAGCGGAAGGGAGTGTCAGACTTGTACTGACTAAAACCCATCCATGTTCCTTCTTTGCCCTTTGTGTTCCAGGGCCGCGGTATCTCTTTCGAACAGTCCCGCAGCCCTGGCAGGCATCGGCCCGTGCGGACCCCTACGTGGTTGCTGACATCTCTTTGAGGCGCGCGTGGAACACGAACGCGCCGTCGACACGGCCTGTCGTCATAAGACGGCCGGACGGCGAGCTAGCCCAAAACTCGCCGTCCACAGGCCCGCGCCTACGGTGGCCGGGGGCCACCACGTGACCCCCGACGCCCAGGGCGTCTCCCGCGGCGGCTGGGACGTGAGGCTCTTTCCCTCTCACGTTCCGCCACCTCCTTCACTAGCATGACTGCTTCGCAGAAGGAGGTGACGGCTTCCCATTCCCTCTCGCTCCGGACCATGGCTTGAACCAGGGCCGGGCGCGAGAGGTCGCCGCCGCCAATCGCCTCTACGAGGACACGGCGCTGCTCCGCCCAAGCAGGGCAGGCCTCCACAGTGTGCTGCACCGTGTCCTCCGGACGATCCTCACAATGGAAACACCCGGGCGTTTCCTCCCGCCCGATTCGGTGCAGGAACCTCCCGAAACAACCGTGTCCGGTGAGGACCTGCGTCAGGCGGAAGGTGAGGGCGCCGTGGCGCCTCTCTAGCCACTCCTCAAAGAGGGGACTTATCGCCACTATGGTGGCGTGCCCTGCACGGGGTTGCGACAGTCGCTCTCTCCATGTCACCATGAGATCGCGCCGGAGGTCTGTCCGCCGAGCGGTGATTTGCCGCGGCAGCGGAGTTTCCCCCCGACGTAGTGCCTCCGCGCGCCATTCGTGAAGGCGTGCGAGGACTATCGCCTCCAGATCCCATGGCGGCAATCCGGCAAGGAGGCTCGCCGCCTCACCGGAGATCGTGCGGTACCCCCGGACTAGCCTTAGGGCTATCCCCTTTTGGGGCGCGTTCAGGTAGCGGGCGGCTTGCCGCCTCAGAGAACGCGCCCACACCGGGGCCCCGTAAAGGGCCATGGACCGCACGACCCCCGCGTAGAGCCTCCGGCAGGAGGCGTTTGGACCCCCCAGGTTGGGCAGGAGCCGCTTGAAGGCAGCCCCGGTCCGTTCCAGTTTGGGGGCCAAACGTCGGAAATGCTCCACGAAGTTCCACCGGCTGTCAAGGACGAGTCCCAGGTACTTCAGCGTCAACCCGACGCCGATGAAAACCCCTCCTGCCGTCAGTAGGGATCCCGACGGTGGCGCATTCCGAGGCCCATGAAAACACATGGCCTCGGAGCTGAAATACCCTACGTTTATGTCAGGCGGAAATCTGTCTGCTTTTGACAAGCGGCCAAGAACTGACTTATGACATAACTAGGGTACCCTAAAGGTACAATAAATTCGAACCGTGAGCCGACTCAACTCCCGACTGTTAGCCGTACTCTATAAAAATGGCTACAGGCAGCAATGTTGCCATCTACGGAAACATTTTCATAGTTGCATACAAACCATTCGTGTCGTTGCGGTCTGTCACAGTTGTGGTCGCCTTCGAAATATTCAAATCCAAATTCATTAATTTCGTGAACACAGGGTATATACAGAAGATGTTATAAATAAATGAGAACTGAGCTGTGCCCCGCCAAAAGGCATACAAAATATCAAAGGTTTTGGTTCTTAAACAAATACATTTTATTAAATCATTTCACATATTACCTTAAAACTTCGAATAGGGATTTGGGTGACCAGTAGTTCACCTCAATTCTAGAAGTGAACCATTTTCTTCTTTGTCCCCAGGTCGAGAACGTAGCTAACGTCTGCACACACGCGCTATGCGTTGCGCCGGCGTCGCTAGGTGCGCGGGAGTTGCTCACGCGCTCCGTAAACGCGCCGCAAGCGATCGCCGCCGTCGTCTACGGGCTGGCATTGTGCCTGCTGTTCGCGGTGTCCACCACCTTCCATTCTGTATGCTGCTGCAGGTCTGATACGTGAGTTCAATTAGTTAAAGTATATTTTTGCTTGACTGCTTCTCATCGCTTAGGTTCTGTCCTTGCTAAGCAGCGCCTCCCAGTTTGTGCCATTTTACAAATTGATGTGAAGCGTCAATAACAATAAGAATATATTTATTTGCTTAAAATCACGTATCAATAGGTGGTAAATCTACATTTTGGAGCAGTTACCTAGCTAGGACAGATGAAATATCCTGATAGTCATGTCACTCACACTAAAGTTGCAAACTAACACGACACGGAGTTGCAAAAGATTTCGCCTACAGCATTTTAGATAACCGTGCTCTCAATTTTCGGAAATCGGGTCCCGAAATTCGTGACGTACGCGTAGCTACCACTTCGAAAAGCATTTTCATGCCGAACGGAATTCAATTTACTCATGTTATCTCCTAAATTGTTCTCAGTAACGTCTAATAAACTCGATCGCAAGTACTTTGTAACTCAATAAATTGAATGTTACGCCACTTAAGGACCTCTTAAGATTATAGATATTTTGTCCTTTTGTTCTCTTGGCGTCTTAAAGTTCTTAAAATCCTTTGAAGTCTTAAATCTGAAAGCGAGTTGATACGTTCCTTTGTTCAAATGGCCAGCTCTATACTTTTCAATCACTGGAATGGAAAGTAATGTTTAAAGTTGGCAGTTTTGCGCAAACTTCGGCCGTTGCGCTAAAGTTTTTTCAAGTGAAACAGCAGATGGTTAACGCAAAGCAACAGCTTGGCCTCTTTACATATCTTTGCAATGACCCACCCCATATTTCATTTTGTAACGTAGGGGCTGGCCTCGATTAAAAGCAATGAAACGTACGTATTTTTTCCACCCTCAATGTTGCGACGGAGTAATAAGACAGGAAAAACACATACATATTTAGATGGAGTACTTATTGTCTTGCGGGATAAAAATATCGCAAGGATGTCCGTTTCTACATAGATGTGTCTTACTAAGGCAAGGTATTAAGTTAATAAATAAATAAGTTACAATTGGCCAGTCACCGGGGACAAATCCAAACCCGGAATTCTAAATGATCCCTAAACCCTAATAGAACCCTTCGTCTGACTTACCTCGAAATAATTAAAAAGACCCTTGCAATACAACGATCTCACTGACCTTTCGCGATGTACAAACTTTATAATGATGTAAATGCAAAAAATATAACCTAGGTTGCATATAATAAACTGATTAAAGCCTCGACTCTGCGGCGCAAATCATGATACACCTTTGTACACCAACTAGTGCCAGGCAAATGCATTTCAATAGTTCGGTCTCCGATGTTCGGCATTTCGAATTTCGAGATTTGTGCCGAAACCACGTGTCTATATCTATACGTTCGACCTAGTTCCGATAGAGCTTTATACTACCTTACAAATTAGCTATTTATTGAGCCATAAATTCCTCGAGCGTATCGGATAGGGATGGATGCGCTCACTAATTAGGACAAGGTCACCTTGGAATGCAAGTATTGTTTCAACGTTCGCAGTTACAATTCCCTTGCCAGTAATCACAGGAACGGTGGTATTTTGACTTTGGAACCTCCTAAATAAAACCTTTGCGGACCAATTACCTTAATTAGCGTTTAATAAGTCAAGCGCCACATTTTGGTAAAGGCTTTTGAATTGCCAACGAGTGTTGAATAGCGTCATTACTGTTTTTGGCATTGTTGGTGCCTTGTTTTATCTTTTGGAGAACAAAGACGAGGTAAATTTCCAGTTGTATACCGGAAAGACAACTGAAGTACGAAAAAGCTGTAATTGCACCTCTTGGCGTGGGCTCATTTAAAGACGGCGTTTTACGTAGAAAAGGCTCTCTAGGCGAGATTATGTAAAACTTCCTAGTCGTGTGCTTTAAAGTTTTAATACTAACATTGTACAAGTTACATGGAAATCTTCGAAGCGTGCTTTTCTCATAAGTACAGTTTACTGGGGGGAATTATCTCAAGAATGTATAAGGAGTTGATGAATCTGTTTATACACCCTCTTTAAAAAGGTTGTAACCTTTTAATCATAAGACGAAAATGTCGACATCCAAATCAATCGAATAAATTCAATGAACCGATAGATAGGTCAAAGTGTGATCAGAATTAGCCATAGAGCTTTGCCCTTTTGGAAATGATAAACAAGTCCCAAGACGACGTAGTTAATAGGCGGCCGGGGACCCCGCTGTTTTTGCTCCGAGTCGAAGGTGTGGAGAAGTGGTGTGTGGAGAAAGCAATCATCTATAACTACCAATGCGGTTGTACCTACTTCTATCGCTTTCAGTTGAAATCATCATCATCATATCGGGAACATCATAAGGAAAATAAATAGTAAACATGGTAAATATCCTGTTTTTAGTGTTAATGATAGAGTCCATCAACTGATGGAGCTGATCTTGTAAGATTTTCAAAGTAGGTTGTCATTCGGTAAATAAATAATACTCAAGAAGAATTTTATGCAGAAATTATCACAATACGAAATACGGGAAGACAGGAGTCAAAATACGTTAAGGTGGAAGCGTCAGGGTAGCCTGCGAAATTAAAATTTTCTTACGTTTTTTGCGCCAGTAACACGTATTTAGTTACAGAATTATATTCATTGAAATCATAAATACAACCCTCTAAGTTTATGTAACCTTATTCCGTAACTATTTCATGAAAAAGTCATTCAATGGGGTTAAATGAACTTAGAGGGTTGTATTGATAGTTTTATTATGATTATAATTCTGTAACTACATACGTGTTACTGGCGGGACTCATTTTTCATCAACACACAACCTGACACCTGACCTGAAAATTGCAAAAATCGTATGAAAATTTGAATTTCACGGGCTACCCTGACGTTTCCATCTTAAATAATAGCTTCTCCAAACTACGCTCATGTTTGGAAGTTCGCCAATTCAGATATTCTCACCATCTGTGGCTCGTCAATCGTATTAGCAACTGTGGTCTACGATCACCAATATCTTCTCAAGGTAATCTGTTACATAGTACCTCGCAGCCAACCGTTATTTGCGACTTAACATAACCGGCGAAATGTGACTGTAGGTATAGCTCACCTCTGTCTAACCCTCTTGAAAAAACAGGCGTGATGTTATGTTAGTACCTGGCAGAAAGTATGGCACATCGATTTCTATAACAAAAAACGAATTTGTAGTCGTCTGCTTGTGTGGCAGTCTCTCTCTGTAACCCTTTGTGCCACATAACTCCAGCCCCCGTAGCATGACCACCGTAGACAAGGATTTCTTTGACGTAAGAATCGACAAAATGACAGATAGTGCAAAGAAATCTGTCATTGTGTCGACACAATCTGTCATTTTGTCGATTCTTCCGTCAAAGAAATCCTTGTCTACGGTGGTCATGCTACGGGGGCAGGGATACTGCGTAATTAAGTTCCATAATCCAAAAGCAGTTTCTCATCCATGCATGACATCCGTGTTAACCAAAACGTCACAGTGACAAGTCGCCTCTTGTATACGGATGTCGGTCTCCGCTAGACGTGCAGCTGATTTATTGCCACTTTACAGTACCCATGTTGGTTCTACTGACAGCTGGCTAGATTAAAAAATAGCCCGTCTTCTATCAAGACGAGTGTTCGCTGTTCCACCAATTTCCTCTGTGCATGAATGTGTGATTTGGTTACATTTGTTCTTTTGCTCTCGTCCATATAAACGACAGTTTATTGACAGGAGCATGAACGTTTATTCTCTGTTGATAAAACATTAGATTAATTCTGACATAGGTTTACGGTCTCACCAGAATTCAGAATTATTCTCATACGTTTTTTAAAGCTGATTCTGAAGCTTCCAGTGATTTATTAAAACCATTTTCAAAATCCATTTTCAATTCCTCTCAAGGAATTTAATAAATCCCTGACAGCAATTGAAAACGGTTTTTGCCAACGCTGGGGAAACGGTGTGAAATCCTAGTCACTTCAAACTAGTTAAACTATAATTGGATCTAATAGTGCAAGAGTTACGCCTACAGCCCTTGGGCGTCGTCAAACCTGGAGAAGTCTTGGAGGCTACTTATATTAACATTACCGAAGGTAGAACTTCGGGGATGCTCATAAGACCTATTATAAACTAGACTTTAGTGCATGACAGGGACATTGCTAATTTGCTACTTAAACGTATCGTGTTTAAGATCTCTTTGGAAAAACCCTGAAGTTAAAACATATTGAAGAAAGAGATTTAAATAAGGATCGAAAATCACGCAAAGATTTCCCGCACAAAGTAATGCACAAGGACAAAGACGAAGGTCTTTAGGAAAAAGTTGCCTTAATTTAATCAAAACATATTCATTCATCACGTCACACGTGAAACTAATCTAAAAAACAAACAAAGAACCAATTAATTGCTACAGAGACCTAATGAACACGCAATTTAACGAATAAACATTAACCTGGTAACGAAAACAACAGGCTATTTCATTAGCAAGTACCAACGCTTTGCAATTATCAGAAAATGCTTTCCAGCCCAATACCCAACCCAACTGTTACAGTGAATTATTCATTTATTAGTTGTTCGGGCCTGGAAACAGAGGGTCTGTTATTGAATTCTGTTTCGGGACCTAATTTTATACAGACACTGCCAAGTATTTGTAATATGCGTTATCGTTTATTGAACATCAAGAAGATTCTTTCTTGCTTACTTTAGTCTTTCACTATTGATGTTTGTGCATCAGAAGACAATGGATTCGTGTTTATTGTTATATTCAGAAGTAGAATTGTTCAGGGAGAATTATCATTCAAGACTGTTGCATAGGAGGGTTTCCGCCCCTTCATATTTATAACTTTGCGCGTTGTGTCGCCAACTCTTCATTTCTCCGTGTTGCAACTTTTATAATCTATAACAATGTTATGCATAACGTCTTCAAGGATCTATCTATTAAATGCAAACTGTAGTGAGGCACAGATGGCCTTTACACCCAGTGAGCGAGAGGGGACGCGCAACGAAGCAAGAGGGGTGCAACTGCCTCGGGGACGCCTCAAAGAGATTAATCCAGGGAACCGACTATACAGAAATGTTAGTGATATTAGGGATCGCTTTTACAATATACGTAGTGGGCTATCTATAGGAACTGTTTACAAATGAAGGGCTGGCTAATTTTGGAACAGCGCCGATGCCGGATTTAAAGATGTAATAACAAGGCGTTCTAACGAAATAGTTTCAGCGATTCTGATAAAAAAAAACGAACTATTATGAATACTTAACTAAATGGCAGCTGGAAACGGAACTTAAATTGCTTAATAAATAAACAAAGAACACAGTACGTAATTTCCTTCGGAAACTTTACAAATCGCTGGCATTTATATTGAATGATAAATTACAGGGTAATTCCAATGAACGATGTCGATCGTTTACTAAACGCTACAATTTTGTCGAGCACATGGTCATAACCAGTGGCTAATGATATGAATTCAATAATACTGTCATTGACATTCTACTTTTATCGCTTACGATGATAATAATTTGTCGTGGAACTTCGTAAACAATAAACATTTAAATGTTAACATGATTGAATTATCGTTAGGAATTAGATCGTTGAATAAATCGAAAGAAAAAGCAAGACAAGTTAAATTGCTTCCAGACATTTTCTAATTAACGATGGTAAAGCAATTTATTTGGAGATTTCTAATTTGACAGAACCGTGATAGGGTAGACGATTAATAGCTCGTTGCGTTGCGAACGATGTGATATTTTTACGGCATTTCGTAAGTTTTTTAAAGTTGTTTGAAGATATAAGCTATCCAAGTTAGAATATATTCACCGATGGCGCCGACAGCAAAGATATGATAGCTTATATTTCGGACACGTTACGCTTTACAATATATTTTCTCTTACAATACTGGCGTGACTAACTATCCGCCATTTTAAATGTGCAAATGTCTAAATTGAACATTTCACTTCCCTTTGGGACCCTCAATGCCAGCTTAGCTTCATAGCATATTGTAGAGTAACAATATTCCCTAAGAGCTCTACCTATAAGAACGCACGTCTGAAAACCTATTACTTAAGCGATAAAAATATTATGAACGGATATCACCGTCACCTGTTTATAGCTTTCAGGAAAATGGATCATTTCCTCGTAAGGCCACGTTAGATATTATCTTTTGTTGTTCCTGGACGTATGTTACTAGAGGCTATTCAAACAGCCTTTGCTAAGACTACGACATTGTTTCCATAGATAACCCAATAATAATTCTTTTCCATTATCTTTACTTCTTTTCTAAGATCCCACATTCCAGCAACTGTTCCTATTTCTTTTTTAGCCTATTCCCTAAGACCGTATCTTTCATTTTCAGGTTGCAACGCAGAATTCTAAGAAAACTTGGCTTTGGCAGGTAAATAATTAAAAACTTGTGGAAACACAAATAACTTATTAATTTATTGGAAAACAGCTAAGAGTCCCTGACGTCACAATTACGTTCAACTATAACAAAAGCCTGCAAACGACATAGTTCCACGAAGGGTGTTTGGTATAAATAGCTAGTCCTTGTACAAATCCTCCTAAGGCTTCATGAACTAAAGCGAGGTCGGCAGCAGGAAGTGGCTTGTTACGCATAAGACCACGTCGACCGTTTAGGCCATTCAGATGTGGTGCCACTTCGTGCAGATTTAAATTAGCGCTTTGTGTGGGCTCTGAATAGGCAAAGACGGATTACCTAAATTGGATTTAAATTTTCCGTTCAGAATTGAAGAGGATGTAGTTGGCTATTGTGAAAGATGTAAGCTTTAGACAGAATAACGGTTATTTAAGATCCGAACGTTTTTTAATCCGATCGGTTTAGTAAGAATCCATCGAACTCAAGACACGCACCTCTGATTTTTAATTCATGTGCGTATTGTATAATTATCACTTGCTTCGGTGAAGGAAAACATCGTTAGGAAACCAGCATGCTTGAGAGATATTTCTCGACGGCATGTAAAGCCAAGTCAGAGGCCCTTGGGCGGCATAAAAACTGACACCAAGTTAGTCACTTACCACACGAAAAAGAAAATTGCGGCACGATTCGCAGTGTCCCTACACCGAGCATCTTCTCCCATCTTCCTATTTTTATTTTCGTCAAATCTAGGCTGCGTAAATATTCAAACTTGACCTACCTTTCACGCGTACGGATAAAGTTTACACCTTATTCATACTTGAAGAATCCAATCACCTAGATCCAGGCCCAAACGATTTTATATTTCATTTTTTCATGCTCTCTAACTTTCATTTATTGACACAGCAACAGCAACCTACAGGACCGAGGTCAGACTTTTATCTACTTCCAAAAGGGGCCAGGGGTTTTTATCAACACATAAAGCATCTCAAATATTTATTGATAACCCTTCCGCTGAATGGGTATATAATACGGGTCGATGGGTAGCACCGGGTCAACATGACCGAAGATAGATTACACAATCTACTCAATCGACCATTGTTATCTTTAAATATGCAGCCATTTAAATATTTTATTAGGGAAATGCATACCATTGGGATATGTAGAGTACTGTTTCAGTTAATGATATTAGTGATAGATAAAACTGCTTGTAATGTCTCTTTTTGACCACCTCTGGGTATTCAAGTACCTCTTTTTGACCACCTCTGAGTATTCAAGTACCTCTTTTTGACCACTCTGGGCATTCTCGTGCCTCTTTTTAAACATCTCTCTGCATTCTAGTCTCTTTTTGACCACCTCTGGGCATTCTAGTGTCTCTTTTTGAACACCTCTCGGCATTCTAGTGTCTCTTTTTGAACACCTCTCGGCATTCTAGTGTCTCTTTTTGACCACCTCTGGGCATTCTAGTGTCTCTCTTTGAACACCTCTCGGCATTCTAGTGTCTCTTTTTGAACACCTTTCGGCATTTTAGTGTCTCTTTTTGACCACTTCTGGGCATTCTAGTGTCTCTTTTTGAACACCTCTCGGCATTCTAGTGTCTCTTTTTAAACACCTCTCGGCATTCTAGTCTCTTTTTGACCACCTCTGGGCATTCTAGTGTCTCTTTTTGAACACCTCTCGGCATTCTAGTGTCTCTTTTTGAACACCTTTCGGCATTCTAGTCTCTTTTTGACCACCTCTGGACATTCTAGTGTCTCCTTTTGAAAACCTCTGGGCATTCTAGTGTCTCTTTTTAAACATCTCTCTGCATTCTAGTCTCTTTTTGACCACCTCTGGGCATTCTAGTGTCTCTTTTTGAACACCTCTCGGCATTCTAGTGTCTCTTTTTGAACACCTCTCGGCATTCTAGTGTCTCTTTTTGACCACCTCTGGGCATTCTAGTGTCTCTCTTTGAACACCTCTCGGCATTCTAGTGTCTCTTTTTGAACACCTTTCGGCATTTTAGTGTCTCTTTTTGACCACTTCTGGGCATTCTAGTGTCTCTTTTTGAACACCTCTCGGCATTCTAGTGTCTCTTTTTAAACACCTCTCGGCATTCTAGTCTCTTTTTGACCACCTCTGGGCATTCTGGTGTCTCTTTTTGAACACCTCTCGGCATTCTAGTGTCTCTTTTTGAACACCTTTCGGCATTTTAGTGTCTCTTTTTGACCACCTCTGGGTATTCAAGTGCCTCTTTATCACCATCTCTGGGCATTCTAGTGTCTCTTTTTAAACACCTCTCGGCATTCTAGACTCTTTTTGACCACCTCTGGACATTCTAGTGTTACTTTATGACCATTCTGAGCATCTAGTAGGTATCTCGTCTACAAGAATTGTTTACCTGGCGAAGTTCGTTACAATCAATGTCACCGTTTGCTTAGCCTAACCGGATGCAGCTGAATATCAGTTGCATTTACCATAAAGCCATTGCCCATCTGACCACAACTCAGTTTCTCGATACCCCTTGGTAAGACTGGCTCTCAGACTTTCGGACTTCTGACTACCCGTCTGTCAACCGAATGAAAGCCGGGACCGACGGCTTTACGTGATTTTCGAAGCACGGAAGGGTGTCTATATATAAAAAACAACTTGTAGAAGAGTAGAAAAAAGAAAACTCTGATCTAATAAAACAGTCAGGGTAATATATCACAGACCCATGAAGAAGCGCCAGGTAACTAGGTTACCAAGTCTAGTTTATTGCGTTGAAACGTCTAATAGGATCACGTTAAGCTGAATGTGCAGGTTGGCAGAATGGAAGCCTGCTGTGTTCTAACTACATCATATGTTCACGGAACATAGGTCAGGTCTTTAGCCTGGTGGCCATCATCCGAGTGTATATTGTTTATTGTTTCAACAGATAGGTACCAAGGCTTCATGGCCTTTCAAAAAGTATCGTGCGAATACTGCTGTTACTGGGGATTAAAATACAAGCATATGAATAAAAAAGAATAATATAGCTTATTGTATTAATTATGATTTCAAATTCATCTACTTACTAAAAGTAACGGAAACTAAAATACTAAGGGAATCTCAAAGCTACGGTCCACAAAGCAAACAATAAACTTCCTGCTCCAAATTGTCGGGCCAAATACTGTAATTGTGCATTTTTTATAAACTTTTATTTCCTCCTTGGTCTAGTGGTCAGAAGCAAGACTGCTGGGCTCGATTCCCACGTCGGGCATGAGCTTTTCCATCAGGAATTTCTTAGTAGCATCCACGGATTCTGGATTTGTGCCCAGTTGATGGCAATAGGCTCGCCCCTATTACATGGGACTTCACACAACTGGCTAAATGTGGTTGTACTATTAGGTACAACTCTGCGTAACCCTCCGGGGATCCCAGGTGTGATGATGTTGTTTTCTTTGTACACCTATACTTCCAAATGTGAACGTAGAGATACTTTTTTGTTGTCTGTTACCTTTTCACTCCTAAACCCTTGTGCGGATTACAATGAAATGGGACACAGGTAGACCATGATCTGATTCAGGACATACGATCTTTTATCCCGGTTATAAAGTATAAAGTACCCGTGGAATAATTTGCACTGTTAATCCGGGTGAAGCCGTTGCCTAGAGCTAGTTAATGAAATAATAAGAAATTTATACATAACGACCAGAAATTAAACGCGTAATTCTTATTTAATGACTTGCCCGTTTAATCCTTTTGCTATTAAGTGCGAGTCGCCACGGAGGACCAAGGCTGCTGTTTTAATATAATTACTAGCTTAACAATAAACTTGTACTAATTCTGAACCAACCAACTCTTTGTACGTCGTGATTTTTAAGCGAAATGGTTTTAAAACTCCTCGAGCGTGTATGCTACCGTGTCACTGTGTCAAGTTTTGCTTGACATATGAGTGAAGTAGGCTTATTTTTGGCTGAGGACCTAAGGCCGTACATGCATTGTCTTCGAATGAGAATATTCATCGTGTTGTTTGCTCTAAATTACTTTTATCTGACTACAAGTCGTGTAGGATGGGATTTCCCATTGGTCAAAATGACGAATTTTCATCTCTTGTTGAGATACTTACTTTTTTTTTAAATGACGTATAAAGGGAGTCAAAGTACCCTTAACGAAGCCGAAAGGTATTTGTTGTCCCGTCATTGCGATATTTTTTTTGCTCTAGATCATACCTGGGAACCTTCTATTTACGGAGATATTGTGGGTCAAAGTTTTTTTTTTTTTTTAATACTTTGCCACTAGAAATTTTTCCTGTATCGTGGGTGCGTTTACAAACATTTAAATTCACATACACATACAGCGCAGTTCCAACTTTTTAATGTATTTTTTTTTTATACAAAGCTTTAATGTTATAACTTTACTTTAAATGCCTCCACGACCTCCGTAGTATTCAATGCATCCACAAGCACAATGTTTTGAGTGCGTTACATTCATTTCTACCGTAAAACGTGGTTTTTCATCCCCATTAAAGTGGTTTCCCCAGGAATAATTCTTGCGCAGAATTAGTTTGATGTACAGATGATGTGCTTGATTGACGGCTTCATGAAGCTCCGTTTAAACCCTGTACATATAAATTCCTTCTGGCGCTCATGTGCAACATTTCACGCCTCTAGGCCATTGAAGCAGCCTTGACTGAAGGTTATACCAGAAATTGAGACAATATTAACATTTGAAGTTGAATTAATAATATTCGAATAACGTGGCACATGGTCATACATATTTTGTTACTAGTCAAAACAATATGAATGAAGGACGACCGCGCTAAACACAATTTGCAACTTTAGTGTTAGTTTCGCAATGCTCATCTCAACTCATACACACTAATCAACTAAGAATTTAATGATCAGCTTGTACCATAAAATCTTGCTAGCGTAGGTACTACTAATGTTATATACTGACTGACTTTTAGTTCATTAGCATCCTAAGGGTTGAAAGAAATCTTGCCATTGAAAAATGTTACCATGGGACCAGCTCTCAACTGGCGTATAAAATAATTTTCTACCAGTTCTATACCTACAGTGCAATACTAAACTTCCTGTTTTGCATTTTTTTTTCAAATTTTTGACCTGGGCCTAAAACTTTATTGACGTGTTAGTTTTATTCACCCTCGGAAGAATTGGCAATGAATTCAAAGTCAGCCCGTATCCTCCACTAAACTGTATGTGCTAAATGCGAACTAATTTTCACAGTAAAATGAAGCACTTCCTGCACCGTTGCGACCGCGCAATGATTTACATATTCATCGCGAGTTCCTACTTCCCGTGGCTGACGGTCGGCACCCTCTCCTGCTGGATGCTCAGAGAACTGCGCTGGGTCATCTGGCTGCTGGCAGTCCTCGGCATCACCTACCAACAGATCTTCCACGAGAGATACAAGATGTTGGAGCTCCTCCTCTATCTGGTCATGGGGCTGGGTCCGGCGGCCATCATTGTAACGTCTAATGTACGTCCACGGCTTAGTAACGTGGTATTTTTGGCACGGTAACTGCTTGAGGAAAAATCTGCGTGGCTTATTGGATTCCTTATAATAATTATTTCTATTTTGCGCGAAATTATATAATTGCATTAGTTTAATGTTATTAAATAAGTAAATCTGTTTACGTGCCGAAGTTTTCCCTTATGCAAAATTGCTACAGAAATTCTTTCGGTTTTATCTAATACCTGACCGTGACTTCGCGATCTTTTATCGTTTGCGGTCAGTTGTGAGTGCAGTGTAGTGCAAATAACTGTGACTAATCAAGTTATTAACTATCAAATGCAGTTGCGGTGCTGAAAATATCACGTGCGAGTTAGCTCTGTCTGTTTGTGCTCGCTCTGTACTTTGACTAGAGATCGCGTAGATAGAATGCGTTTTTGAGTTGGTGCATAATGTCGTGTTACAAACACCGTCCATAATGATCTAAGGCTAATTTTATCAACGGTCTTATTATCTTTGATGATGAGCCTTTGAGGCCAAAAATACTGAGTTTAAGAGACATTGACGCGCAAACTTTTATCGTATTTTCGGCTTATGATACTAGAAAGAACCTGCTGTTTTATTAAAAAGTTCTACGATCACATTGTATGGAACAGCTGGTTTTTTTAATAACCGCCGAAACTGTAATATTCTGAGGGGTCTGGAATATGTGCTGAATTCATGGTAACAGTTTGCACGTCGAAGTCCCTTACTCCGTGACTACGGTTCCAATAACTCTTGCGTTCAGAAATAAAACTATTTGAGAGCATTGTTTTATAGTTGGCCAGTTCTAATAAGAACGCACTTACTTCATTCTCTCTGCGCGCTCTTAGCTCTACGCTTCTTGCACGTGTATGTCTGCTTGCATGCTTATGGTGATGTAATAATATTGTATTTTATTGTTTAGATGTGGTAAGTGTAGATTGAATTAATGTTTCTTGTGTAATAGTTTCTTTATTGTGGCAATTTAGACTATTCTTCGGATTTCTTTGGAAGGTTACGGCCAAAGTTGGTGTAAGTTTTGAAGGTATCTAACGATACTATACACGGTGTTTTTTCTTTTGTTATAAATAACGACGCGCCACCCTAGTAGAAGGACAAACGCTGACCTTATTGGTGATATTGTTCGGAAAGGTCAAGTGCGTAGTACTCGCAACCTGCGGGCCTGTATGACTAGATGTATGAACGTGAAGGAAGCAAAAGGAGTACGTAAGGGTAGTAGCAGGGGGCGTCCTGTAATTTTTGGCCATCCCCATTGGAAAAAGGTTTAGTGAAGTTATACATTCATAAATAATGGTGACAAATCTCAGGCTTCAGGTAAGTTTTAATGGCTTCCTAAAATATTACGATTCTTAAAGCGGAATAGTATAATTTATGCAGGATGTATAAATTTGAATTCATGCATAGTCACTCCAGTTGCCAACAGCTTTGAAACCTTGACCTAGTCGGACATAAATAAAGATTAGCTTTCGGTGTTAAAGGTTTAAAGTTCATATTTAGTTGTTCCTACTTCGAGAGCAGCCTCTGCCTTTGTACATATTCACTGGAATTTAGGCCATTCCTAAAATGCTGTGTTATTATCTTCTAGGTTTATTGGGTCAGTCTGAAATGCCTCTATCTATTCTCCAAGGGTTTGCTTTGACAGACTTTGTTGACGAAATGATGATCAATGCTTATCATAATATTTTAACAGCAAGAATAAACTCTATTGAAAATAAATTCCACTATGTCATACTAATACAAATATAAATTACAGTTATGTAAGTTATTATGACCTATGTATTATTATAATAATAGTAGGTTTTTCGCGGTATTTCTAATGGTTTAATGTAATCACTCTATTTATAGTGTGTCGGGAATAAAGTTCATGGTAAGACCTTATCAACCGCATACGGGGTTAGGTCGTCTAGGGTTCCTAGACATCACGCTAGTAACGTAGGTATCCAACAAGTAGTCTAGAACTCACCTTTCTTTGAAAGTCTTATCTCTTTTAATGTATGAGTGACATGCAAAACCTCTTTGTGTGCTGTTAGCTTTGAAATAAAGGGTGTAAATAGACCCTTAACATAACCGAAAGGCACTTTTTCTCCTCGTCTTTGCGATTTTTTTTTGTTCTAGACCATACCTGGGAACCTTCTAGTTACGGAGATATTAGGGTCAAAGTTTCAACTTTTTCACAAGTTTTTTTTATAAAACATGTTTGTAATGTAAGATTTTTACTTTACACGACTCCATGACCCCCGTACTATTCAATCCTTCCATCAGCACTATGCTTTGAATGCTTTCCATCGAGTCCTACCGTAAAATGTGATTTTTCACTCCAAAAAAAAAAGTCGATTCCCAGCAATAATTTTTGCGTAAAGTTACTTAGTTTGATGTACAGAATGTAAGGTTGACGGCTATGTGAAGGGTCTGTTTACACCCTGTATAACGCCTCGGCGACCTCTGTTCGAAAATGCGCAAATAAATAAATGTTGTACTTAGCTTTTACCCACTTTGTATGCTTAGGAGGGGTAAACGAGTGGAGTAATAATGTTACTTATGTGCAAGTTATTTATTATTTGCATTTAGTACATTTTTCAAACATCTTGATTTTAGTTTTTGGTGCCGAAATTAGCACTGTTTGAAACTTTCGATAGGTTTAGCGACTGTGTTGCCATTTTGAGAATTATGCCTTCTGCGCCTAAACCGTAGGTAGCTTCTTCTTCTAGCAAAAAAAATATTATGGCAAGAATTTGCTTAGGTTGACAAATTGATTAATAGCTTGTTACGAATTCAAAATCAAATTCGTAGTTAATTTGAGGATATGATAGAATTTCATCAAGATGAGATACAATTTCATCGCGACCCCAGATCCCCAAAATCCTTGAAACCTACTACCTATAGCTGTCTTCATTGCATTAATTAAATTCGTTCTACGTTTACGAGTTACCCAATATAAACCATATGTCACTATATGTGTGAGATTTATTTATAGAGGTTTGTTTATATACTGCGCTGAAACTGAATGAGAGCATTGATTGTTAATAGT
This sequence comes from Noctua fimbriata, assembly GCA_905163415.1. Classification (NCBI taxonomy): domain Eukaryota; kingdom Metazoa; phylum Arthropoda; class Insecta; order Lepidoptera; family Noctuidae; genus Noctua; species Noctua fimbriata. Next base: position 4,699,428 of record LR990940.1, read on the forward strand.
ATCCCACATCTGATGTGAATGTCAGTTCGGAGAAATTGCTCGCTCTGTGCATGGAACAGACGTGTAATCTGTCACAATGTTTCAAAGCAAGAACGGTAACAGCGGTACGGCTGAGTATGATGTCCAGTTCGAATTATAGGTCGGCTAAGTGTTATACGTATGATTTTTCATCATGAATTGAAACTTATTAGTCTTTTTCTTAAGAATTTCTTAATTACGTGACCCGGGGCCTGGGTTTTTATAATTCGGGAGCAAGATTTATTAGTATGTCAAATATTTGGAAACAATGATAGCATTTAAAATTCCTTATATTCACATAGAGAGGAGGCCTGTGTCCCAGCAGTGGGAACATTTTAGGCTGATTATGATGATGATGATGATATTCACATACCTATCACACATCACTAGAGACCGGATTATATGCAACATAATAATGGTCGATATATGCATGCAAATATGCATCGTAAATACTCGAAATATTCAACAAAAACGCTAAACTTGCCAAAATATGCAATTAAAAATTTAAATAGGTCCGAAATAATGTATTTTTGAGTATTAAAAATCAGCATACATAATGACATGAACAAAATATTATATTTAGGACTAAATATTATCATTAATATTCCTGAAAACTTCAATAACATAAATTCAAATTCTCAGTAGCAGTATTGAGTCTTCTTTAAAATATTTTTATTCATTGAAAAAGACTTTAAAACGACTCTATTTTTGAATTTAGTTTCTTTATTTGCATTGCCTTTGGCACATTTTTGCATTTTTCTAGTTAGAAAGAGAAAACAATAAGGAAATACGCACAAATTATGCACGATCAGTCGATTTCAGCTAAAATATGCTATATCTTAAAAAACTGTCCTTATCATGCAAATACAATGCAAACATGCATTTGCATATAATCCGATATCTACACATCACTAACAACCAAACAGTAATGTATTATGTTCTTCAGCGATTACAATTCACATAGGTACTGTGTTCTCGAGTATGTACAAGGAATGTACCTTACCTTTATACAATACATAACTTTTATTTTATGTCAGTTAGGTACATAATAGTTATGTAACATCCATTCTTCAAGGGTAGATGTGCCTGTTTATCGAGCTAAGATATGTGACGTGACCAACTGGTCCACATACCTAAAAGAGGTCAGGTCACAATCGTAAAAGACTATACCTGTGATAAAACTACACTCCCTCCGCCACAGAATATAGCTGATGATATCAACTTGGCCCCTCAAAGTCTACTCTTCTACTTTGATTGTCGATTGCAATCTAAATTGAGTCAGCCCGAAATTTGGCACTTTCAGTAGCGTCCTTCAGCTTCTGCAATGTACAGAAGGACAGGCAGGACACGTTCTTAAGTGTGCCATCGTTTGTGGTACAACACCACATTTGCACTCCAGGGCAGAGTAACAAAGACACAGTCTACTGCTGGTTGTCCGCTGTTGAAGTCTATGCAGCGTCCCCAAGTTAAACTACTCCGCACTTAGGTATGCTATGAGTATTTTTAAAGGCAGTTCTACATAAATGTTTCGTCAAGTGGAAACTTATAACTATAACATAGCTACCAGTGGCGAAGGTTCCGTAGAACTCGATTCCTACCGGCTTCCTTTTGAAAAGTGGCACAGTCAGTATTCTATAGACAAATAATATAATCACATTAAAGATGTACTCCAGCGTACCTCTTACAAAAATTGACCCTTCGCTACTTATAACTACCTACTTAAATCGTACATTGTAAACAAAATATTCTAAAAATTAATAAACTTAGAGCATTTAAAAATACAAACTTTCGAGGTCATCAAACTAAATTAAATTTAGCATACAACAATGTTTTATCGCCATAAAGTAAAGAATGCTATGCCAATTAAAGACGAAATTAAACAGTTCTTATCAGAATGTGAAAACCATTACTGTATGCTTTGGTATTTTACAATTTAGCATTTAGGAAGAGGTTTTTCTTAATGTTTTTTATCTCTTTTTTATAAAAACGTTGCCTCACACTAGGATTTTCTCCTGTATCGTGGGTGCGTTTACAAACATTTAAACTCACATACATTCAAACAGCCAGACCCGGAACAACTACCTGTAGGCCATACAAATATTAGTTTTGTGAGGGAATCGAACCCGTGACACGCAGCACGGCAGTCCATCGCTCAGCCACAGCACCGTCAAATTTCGGACCGGACAGAATAAAAAAATATGCTTTTTTAGGTAAATAATGTTTTTTTTATTTGCATAATAAACGAGAGACGTTCGTATCACGACCTTGCGACCTTCATGACTATTATACTACGTCTGTGGTATGGTTGGTAGCTCTTTGCATAAGTAGGTCCATAATTATTATGTCTATGGTAACTTTGTTAGCTCCCAGCATAAGTAAGGAACTCCACTCAACTGGTCATGGTAGAGCGATCTTCAAGTTAACAAGACGAAGGTTATTTGAAAAGTCTTGACAAAAACCAGGACATGTTCGGACGAATGGTGACCTTATGCGGGATGGGACTGGTCGCCTAGAAAATATTTAGACTTGTGACAGTTTTTCTAATTGCCCTATAGCAACTTACTTTTACAACAAATTAAAAGCGCGCTTGAAACTTCATTCGATTTTTGAGGGATATAAGTGTCACTGAGTATCAACAAAACATATAACTTCTGTATTTCCATAAAAGGTTACTAAAAAAGATTAGAGTATTGGAAGCCGCCAGCAATCAAGTTATGTCATGTTAAAGTTAAAGTCCACTGATGGCATCTTCAGCACAACTTTGATAGCTCATATCTCGGAAACATGACACTTTAGAACATTTTGTCTCATACAACACTAGTTTATATTGATACCAGCTATCGATTAATAAAGGTTTTATGCATGGCCGGAGGAGCTCGTGGGTGAATAATAACAGCCGCTCGGATCAATCTTTAGGTTAAGCCGTGCTTGCCTAGGTTGGTCTGTGGATCTGTGCCCACCCATTACATACCGAGTTTCCTCCGTGCCTCGGAAAGCACGTTAAGCCGTTGGTCCCGGCTGTCATTTGTAGATCTTTGACAGACGTTACGGTAGTCAGTGGCTCAAAAAGTCTGACAACCAGTCTTACCAAGGGGTATCGTTTTACCTAGTACTAACTGGGTTGTGGAGATCAGATAGGCAGTCGCCCCATGTAAAATACGGGTATTTAGCTGCATCCGGTTAGACTGGAAGCCGATCCTAACATAGTTAGGAAAAGGCTAGGCTGATGATGACTCATAGTACAATAACCGACTTAATAGGAAGAGGTAATACCTTTTCTGAGATATTTTCGTCATAAACGCAGTTTTACAAATTGATATCGATGTGAGTAGATATTAATCCAATAAATGTTTTTAATCCATTACCTAAGACAAGTTAAAAGATTAGTAGTAAACTGAGCAAGTTCATACGAATTTAGAACGTAAAATATTTTCATTGCGGTTTGCCTTGACTCGCCTTTTAAAAGTACCGAACACGCGAAGGGATTAATTACTCAGTGAGTCTTAGGAGTTTGTTGAACTTTATCATAACTTTGTTTGTTTCTTTTGTATTTACTCAATTTATGTTTGAAACAGAAAATGAATCATCATCTTTCAATTGTTACTAATTTAATTTACAAACAGTTAAACAATATAAGGTCTAACTATTCATACACGAAATATTTTCAGGGAATCATCTAACGGCTATAAGGAAGCCATTTCAAGGGATTATTTATTTTTATCTGAGTATATTTTTATAAAAAATAAATAATTTAAAATTTTTTGACCCACAAAATAAATACTAGCTCCTTATTTTTGAACATCCATTATGCTAGCTTACTACGTCGTATTTACCTACTGTCATTGTTAGAATATGGGAGTAAAGGTTTTATGCAAAAAGTCTCAAAAAAATTTAGAATTATAATAATTTGGTAAAAAAAAACACTTAGATATTTTTTTTTCCGTTGCTATGGCGACTTTACGGCTTATAGAAGTTACTCTTAAATTATTTCGTGTATGTAAAGATAGACCTTATATAATGTGCTTTTGGAAAAGCAAATTGAAAATGTTAGTTAAATATTTTTATGACATTTCTAAGGTTCATGGGTTATCCATGAAAACCAACGTAGGGTTATCCATGAGGAATTCAACTTAATTTACTCTTCCATAAAGCTGATAATCGTTTAAGTGCAAATATCAGTAATTGAGAGTATTTCAGAGCTAAGATTTGAATGTGAATGAGGTACTAGTAGTTCATTGACTAAATAAAGGGGTAAAGTGAAATACCTAGATAAAATCTGATCTAAAATACTAATAAACACTTAACAAGTTCAAAGGTTTACAGATCATCATCATCTGCCTAGCCTTTTCCCAACTGTGTTGGGGTCGGTCCAATCTAACCGGATGCGGCTGAAAACCAGTATTTTACATGGAGCGACTGCTTATCTGACCTCCACAACCCAGTTAGTACTGGGTAAGACTGGTTGTCAGACTTTCGGGCCACTGACTACCTGTAACGACTGTCAAAGATCTACAAATGACAACCGGAGCCAACGGCTTAACGTGTTTTCCAAATCACGGAGGTAACTCGGTATGTAATGGGCGGTCACCCATCCACGGACCAACCTAGGCAAGCGCCGCTTAACCTTAAGATCGACCCGAGTGTCACGAGCAAAGGTTAACAGATCTTGTTGCAAAATGTTTTATTCTTGTTCGGTACAGATTGCATGTTGTCTACATAATAATCTATGCTAGTAAGTTATCCAGTTACAGGTATTAATACAACGACCATCTATAATTACACCTCTTCCGTTTGTACTGGCCTCTGAGGCTCAGCCTCCGACACGAAAATAGTGTGTTATGTTTTTAGCGTTCCGTAACCAAAAGATAACGAACGGGACCTTGTTACTAAGCCTCCGCTGTCCGTCCATCCGTCTGTCTGTCAGCGGGTTGTATCTCATGATCCGTAATAGGTAGACAGTTGTAATATTCACAGAATGTGTTTTTGTTGCCGCTGTAACAACAAATAATAAAAATTAAAGGGGACTCCCCTTCTACCATGGTACGGAACCCTTCATGCGCGAGTCCGACTCGCACTTGGCCGCTTTTTCAAACGACTACATATAAATCGTTACCTACATAAAACATCCACAACTAGTAAATAAACTATAGGTAATAAAACATTCTTTAGTAATAAAGAATTCTTTCTTGTAAACAAAAGAGCACGGGTCACCTGTAAAGTAGCAAGGACATAAGGTACCGGTCCTACCGCGAGCGATTAGCGAGAAACAAATAGAACTAGCCACTAGAAGCTTCCCTAGAGCAACTTGAGAGTTCTCGCTGTTCGTGTGACCATTGATGTAGCAGATCACTGTCCATACGGTCGGAGTACATCATTCTGAGCCCCCCCTTCCCCCACATAGGCCGGTTATTTAAAAAAAACAGCTGTTTCCTACAAAACTGCAATACCTTCACGGTCAAAATGTATGGAACAGCAGATTTAAAAAAAACGATGCAAAGTTTCTAAGTGGACGGGGGGGGGGGGGGGGATATATGTTCAGAATGATGCACTGAATACATGGTAACCGTTTTAGCGTCGGTGTCCCTTCCACCATCCCATCACTATCTTCTCTGTATACATATCAACTAAATTGACCCGCAGGCTAACTCTAGTGTTAGTGTGTATGTCTTTGGGGCAGATGCTTATACTTCAAGGCCTTTCCATTTTACGTTTGACTCTAACGTAATAATTTAATAGCATTTGCAAAGGATTGTAAAATCCCTAAAAATCCAACTTTATTAGGACCTTTGCGAATTTTAATATAGGTAACCTTTCGTTTTTACGTTTCTTGATCGAGAAAATAGTCGGTAAGTTTATTCCTCGTCGGTGGTAGGACGGGTTCCAAAGGCCTGTCAAATAAACGCCAAATGTAGCGTGCCAGTTTCGTACACTTGATTGCAAAAACAATTGTAATGCATGTGAAAACGACTTTTGCACCGCAGTGAGTCAATAAAGTAAAAAACTGTTGTTTGTTTCTGCGAAGTATGAATGAGTACCTAATTGTATTAATTAAACCGATATCTGAAGTGGGCTCAGTGTCAAGGCCATTTTATGCACCTTGCACCTGGAAACGTGAACAATAATTAATAAATTGTTCTTACGAAAAAGGTCAATCCATCTGCGTCATGATAAATGATTGATTGATAGACAGTAACTAAAGATCCATATCTAAAGTAACTCTTCTGTCTGGTCTTTTACCTTTTCACACCCTCCCATCCCCCTGACTGAACGGACTTTTATGTTTGGCACCATGACCATGATTTTGGTCTTTTTATCCCGATAGTACCCTCCCGTGAGATAATTTCTGAACACCACGCTAGCGAAACCGCAGCCAAAAGATAGTTCCTTCTTCTAGAAGACTAAACAAACAGAAACATTATAATTATGTTGTCAACTTTGTGCAATATATTTTTCTCTTCTGGTCTCCTGTGAGCTGCAACGTTATCACTCATTCACGTCAACTGCCACATAATTATGTGACTTCTTTGATTTACCACTCCCCTCCATCCACGAACACTGGCATTCCTCTTTATTTTATTTTGCGTGGTTTCTCATGGATGTCCTTCGCCCTGGGGCGGACGACTGAGCTTGTTAGACTTCGACTGATTTAAACCACACAATGTTCTTCTACTACCTTTAGCCGGCATGCTGGAGCATTTGCGCAGTTCATGACGATCCCCAGGCCAGGTATTGGGCCGCATGACTTACTTGAGGATCTCGTCACCCTCTCCGGCAGTATACGGTCACAGTTAATTATTATTATTATTATTAATCACCATTGATAACGTCCCTTTATAAGATATACTACGAAATCACCATAGTTTCATTTTTATTACACGATTGTGACTTGTTAATTGGCGTTTTAATATCAAGTTTATTTGTTGTTTATAAATATTGTACATTATAGAATGTATAAAAACGAAGAGAAAGAGCCATTTATAGGAAGAAAACCCTTGAGCAAAAACACATTTAATTGGATTGGAACGTAATCGGAAAAAAAGTTGCGTTTTGTAATTGCACGATTACTTAATATTGAGTAAATTAAAATATTTACAACTTTTGATTCTCGTCTCCTAAAAATTCAATATTTTTTTAAATAAATATCTCATAAATATCTCATATCTCAGTTGCTTTTGAGTGGTGCGTCTCTCGGGTCCGTTCATCCCCTTCATCGCACACAGATGATCAAATGGTCTGGATGGATCATGACAGATAGTCAAATATACACGTGTAACCTAACATGGCAGACAGTTAGAAACTCGTGTAACTTAAAATAACATCGCATATCAGAGACACGAATATATAATTCTGTGTAGGTACAAATATCTGTAAGGCTAAAATAAGCTCATAGTAGAAAACTTATTTCATAGCTGTAGCACAAAAGTGGGAAACTCAGCCGTCAAGATGTCTCTCACAAGTTACCAAAGTGCCTTTCTGCACCATTCTGGCATTAAAAAGTTTTGCTTTGTGTCTTTGAACGCGAGTCTCTTTAAAATGTAGAATATGGAATGATATTTTTGTCGGTCGAAACTTAATCCATTTTTAGGCCTGTATTCTGGACTGATGCAAAAAGTTTGCAGTTTGAATGGTGTGAATAGAGGAAGACCAAACAAACGATGGACGTATTTGGGCAAAAATGATGAGGGTCAAAATAGGGATGTACTGAGATTATAAGTAGTCGCTTACGAAGATTGAGATGTATTAAAGAAGAGATGTTGCGCTTATCCTAAGTACACCGGAGAATAGTAGCGGCAGAACGCAGGAATTAGCGCCGAAGTTTTAAATCGCAATTTTAAACCATCAGAATTCATATTAATCTCAACTAAAACATAATTTTCCACCAAGAAACATGCTCGAGTAAAGTTTTAGAATGTAACCTTAAACCTTCATTGTCATTCCATACTGCAAGCATCCCTGATACGCCGCTATAATTACATTTATCTGTTGTCACGTCAAGACCAACCCTCCACCGTCTACCCTCACGAGCCTTTGTATCATGTAACATAAATTCTATTTAGAACCTGCCTCGCGTCGAGAGATTGAAATGTAGTTAACTCGGTCCCATACCCACTGGAGACTTCGAACTAGGGTTGCCACTACAGAAAGCCCGACATTTATAGCAAAGTCCGGATATATCACTTTTTAAGTATTCTTTGAACTGTTCAAAACCCTTCTGCCTGCGACTTCGTTCGCGTCGAAGAAACATATTATCGGCAATAGTGAAGCCTTCCATCAGTGAAATAATTTTCGGAATCGGAGCTCCAAAGATTACGCCCTACATGCAAACTTCAAACTTTACCTCTTAATAATATAAGCATAGAAAAAGAAATATGTAGAAAAGGCCGGCTAAAGTCCGGACATAGGGCTAAAAAAATGTCCGGACAAATCCGAACGGATGGTAACCCTACCTGAAACTCAACAATATTACGGAGTACGTACATTGTGTTCATTGTTCACGTTAAGGCGAATGTTCCCGACTCCCATTTTATACGAAATAACTATTCAGTTTAATTTAGATTCTGCTTCCTTTTATGAAACAAAATGTGAGCAAAATATACAAAATTCTCAGAAATATTTACTGAATATGAATGCAGCGTTATTATTGAAGCTTTTGTTTTTGCCAGCAGCTTTGTTCTATGTTAATAATTTTCTAGGTACAGCATGCCCGATTTTTCTGGGAGTCCTTAAACCGACTCCAAACTCATTTTAAAGAGTTTGAATGTACGAGGTTCTCATTATCATAAACTGACCATCCGATGTCAAAAATTCTGCCACTGATAGAAACCTACATTAATGCCAAATTTCAGAGAATATTATGTTTTATGGTAGATATAATTAAATTCCTTGCTAGCAAGGTTGCGGGCAGAATCTAGCCGGCTATAAAAAAGACGATTTCGGTGGCCCATTAGCCCATATTTCGTCATGACCTACGCCCTGACACTTGCACCCGGAAAGAAACTAATGCACGCTGACGAAAGTGCTATCCATGTGGCATAGGGCAGTAGATCGATTTGAACGTACAGATTGTATATTGATTGACATAATAATTGAAGATGTACACACGGCGGCACATGAAGCTGTACATTTCCAGTATAACTTGGCCTCGCTTTGTACAGATTTACTATACAATGAGCGATCCGCATAAACTGGTTTTGTATAGCTTGATTGGCCGTCGTGCGTACATGTGGCGATAACTAAAACTAACGCCGCCAATAGTATTTCAAAATAATTTCTGAGTAAAACGGTTTTTTAACGCTTTTTGCTGCGAAACTTTCCAATGTATGTATACCTTCAAAGTGTAATTAAAATAAATTAAAACCTAAAAAGCGGTAAGTACTCCTCATTATGTGGACTTAAAATTGACTAAGGGACCAACGCTGAAATCACAAAAAAAAAGAAGTAAGCTGTTCCATACCTTTTTCGAGTCCTCGAAAATTTAAAATATAAAAAGTTGTTCATATTATTCACGAGTACAATGGCCCTTTTCAGTTATATCAATTACAACTTGTAGTTTTTCGGGTTGCCATGTATATTTGATTAACAGAATTGTTCGAAACACATCACTTAAAACCTACTTGGAAGAGCCTATTCAATAATGCATGACTGAATTTAAAATGGTTGTTTCTCAATACGTTATAACGTTAGCATTTCAGTGCCCTGATTAGGTAACGATAACCTGTATAATTTAACATTTAATTTGTAGTTACACGTTATTTGTAGCATGAGGTTCGATTCCCAGTTCGGGCAAATTTTGATTGGATTTTTTCATCGAAAATTTCTCAGTAGCAGCCACGGAGTCTGGATTTGTGCCCGGTTGACGTCAATAGGCTCACTTCCTATGTAATGGGACCAAAACTGGCGAAATGTGGGTGTACTATCAAGTACCTACCTCTGCTTTACCCTTAGGGGATTACAGGCGTAATGATATGTTTAATTAATGATTTAATTTGTAACCACACTAGCATTATAGTTAGTTTCTATTGATTGTAAACTTGCAGTTATTTTTAGAGAACTATATGTGCCGTGCAGAGTATTGAAGGGGATATTTATTTATAGTGAGTGAATATGTGTGGGTTTATAAAAGCTTTCGCGTTCCTCATTTATAATAATATTTACTTTTACAATATCAATTCCATGAACATGCATTTGTATGTAGGTAGAGAAAATCAGTCTGAAGTATAAATAAAAATATGTAAAATCCAAAAATGCAAGCCTTTAATACTCATTTCATTTAACAAAGTAATTTTAATTAATAAACCACACGAACTAGGATATTGAAATGAAAAAGGCGATCACTCGTTGTAATTCCAGAGCTAACAAAACAAAACCCGCTTTTGATATGATATTTTTTGGCAGGTAATATGACAAACAAAGAGTCCATACACAGACATCCGGACGTCCAAGTATTTATTTTTCTTCAAAGTAGCACAAAGAATTTTTTTTTAACATAAATTAACTCATATTATCCAATGGATGAAATATGAACGTAATAGAGTAATTTTAAGGTCAGGAAATTGCTTGGGCTTGACGTGTTAACAGTAGAGCGCTACCTCAAACGCTTCGCGTTGTGAAACGTGCAATACCATCTTTGGTACATAATCATCATCATAAGCCACTGTTTGTCATTAGTTTCTCTATTTGCTAAACCTTAATGTAAAATCGGGTAGTAAAGGGTAATCGGGTGTAGTTAGGGTGGAAACGCCAATGTAGCCCGTGAAATTAAAATTCTAATATAATTAAAATCATCAATACAATCCTCTTATAGGGTGTTACCACAGCAATCGATCGATGGTAGAATGGACAAGTCCACGTCGATCGACAGTTTCTACTACACCAATTGATCGATCATCGTTATTTCTACCATCGATCGATTGGTGTTCGGCGATCGCTCGATTGGTGTGGTAACACCCTAAGTTCGTTTAATCCTCTTCAATGACTTTTTCAAAAAATAGTCACTCAATGGGATCAAATGAGCTTAAATGGTTGTATTGATGATTTGAATTATTATAACGCAGGAAATCCGTATTTGTTTCGGTCGCGAATCATATTTTAATCAACATACAACCTGACATTGACCTGCAAATTGCCTAAACGTAAGAAAATTTAAATTTCGCGGGCTACCCTGGGGATTCAACATTAAGTCCCATGTTATAGGGGGCGAGCCTATTCCCATCCACTGGTTACAAATCCAGACTCCGTAGCTGTTACTGAGAAATTACTAACGGAAAAACCATTCTCCGTCCTGGAAACCGAACCCAGAACCTCATGCTCATCAGTTGCGCTTGCGACGTTGTATTACAGTACCTACAAGAAAATAATACATATTTGACATGGAACAATCAAAATGAAATTAATTATCAGCGGTGTTTATTATCGGCGTACGAAGGTTCATCAATACCGTACTATTGATATTATTGTGTTGTATATTAATGGTCTTTATATGGAGCGATATCGTGTGGCGTGTGTAATTACTTTCCCGAGGCCGAAATATTTAATGGAAGCGGTGATCGGTGAAATTTTGGGATACTGCCTGTAATTAAAGTCGCTCGTGTAATTTGTTTGAAGGCCCCTCTGGTACCATGGGGGCAAGGGGTTTCACTACTCTGGTTTTTTTTTTTATTGCTTATCTTGTCCTACTGCTGGGCAAAGGCCTCCCCCAAGTCTTTCCAGCCCTCGTAGCATGACCACCGTAGACAAGGATTTCTTTGACGGAAGAATTGACAAAATGACAGATTGTGTCGACACAATGACAGATTTCTTTGCACTATCTGTCATTTTTTTGATACTTCCGTCAAGAAATCCTTGTCTACGGTGGTCATGCTACGGGGGCAGGAGTTTTTAATCAGTGCCACCTGGAACCCCAACCCCCATAGTACGCGTCCAGGTCATCTAGGCCACCTATTCCTGGTTCCACCTCGGCGCCGCCGAAATAAAATAAAAGACCAAAAATATCGAAACTAAACTAAAGCACCCGTGACGGTACAAAAATTTTCGCGCTCTTTTTATGGACCTTAAGATGCGACCCCTGAAAAAAATCGGGACGGTGGCCTCGGTAAATATACTCATAGCATAGCCCGTTTACACTGGGATCCTTTAAATATGTAAAATAAATGCTCACCCTGTAGTCTGACTCTCCCGCCTTATGTATCCCAATCAGTACTTGGGTTAGTGCAGCACGACTTTACAACTGACTTAAAAAAAAAAGGATGTTATCAATTCGAAGCATATGTATGTACTATTTATTCCATACAATCCTTTAGCCGAGTGTCTCAGTGTCTTTTTTTCATAATCATAATCATTTATTTGAAATAAGTATTGGTACATTTTGGTCTTAAATTCAGTTGATAGATGACATGCAAAATTTTACCATATTTTAAGGTTAGAGCGAGCAATACATATTATTGTCATTAAATGCCGGTTTCTATCACTCATTATTATTAAAAAACGTTAAAAATTCATTATAGTTACATTAATTTCAAATAGATTAATCATTAACATTATTTATAAATTCATCAATTCAAATTTATCACCATTAATACTTTACACGTCACATGCTTCTCTTTCTTCGACATCACTAGCCATCGGTTAGGTAGTTGGTACAGTCGCCAGCTCATCAAGTTACTACAAACTGTCAAGTTTTCTCTTTCCATTTTGAATTTTAATGTAAACATTTTATGGTTTAAAATCATTTGGAGAAATTTGACAGTTTCTGGTAACTTGATGTGCTGGCGACTACGTTTCCATTTCGCATGTTTCAAAATCAACTGCAACATTTTATTATTACGGTATGTGAAATGTTTACATACCGTAAAATGTTTACCGACTACTTTCAGCGCGCGGTATAATGCCACTTATTTCAGTTCTATCAATCAATTATTGAGGAAAACATTGACATATCAGCTTTTTGATTAACGATCACTTATTCAGAACTAAATTAATGGTTACGGCTTAAGTAACAATACATATTGTGTCTATTTCGAGTGTCCTAACTAATTTAGACCTCTATGGCTTTATCAGACGTGCTGCTTTTAGCATTGGTGACTTTTGGTCACTTTCGCGTCTATGCTGCCCATCATCAGAGCCGTGGACTTGGTCACCGTAGAAAACAAAACCCATTAAACATTTCCCCTTGAACACCATAATTATTTTTAAACCTTTATAAATATACTTCAAGCTCGATTTCTTTCACGAGATAAACAGAATTGTTCACCGTCACGAAACGTTGGCACTATTCAAAACCACGTGTATTCGACTATTCGTTAGTGAAGCATTCCTAATTCTTACATGACTGTTGCCAAAATTCAAATATTGTTCTTTGTGGACAACTCAAGATTACCTACCTATATCTACGGCGTTAATTTTAGCTTTGAAAATTGCTGCTTCATGATCAGTAGTATACAAGGTGGAAGGGACATCGACGCTAAAACGGTTACCACGTATTCAGTACATCATTCCCACCATGAAACCCCCACATAGAAATTTTTCATAGATAATTAAAAAAAAAATATGTTCCATACATTTCGACCGTGTAGGTATTACAGTTATGTAGGAAACAGCTGTTTTTTCATAACCGACGAAAAGGGGTTTGAATTTATTGGCCGGCCTAACTTCCGACATTTGAATTTTTTTTTTCTCAGTTGCGGCCATGCATCATCATCCGTCTAGCCTATTCCCAACTATGTTAGGATCGGCTTCCAGTCTAACCGGATGCAGCTGAATACCCGTATTTTACATGGAGCGACTGCCTATCTGACCTCAACAACCCAGTTAGTACTAGGTAATACGATACCACTTGGTAAGACTGGTTGTCAGGCTTTTCGAGCCACTGACTACCTGGAACCTATGCGGAAATTAGGCCGGCCAGGCTTCATACAAAAATCTTCCAAGCCCTTTCTATATAGGGGGGTCCAGAATAATGTACTGAATACGTGGTAACCGTTTTATCGTCGGTGTTGTCCCTTCCACCCTGTATAGAAATCCACTGCTGGACATGGACTCTCCAATCGAGCGCTATTTAACTCGATCCTCGGCTACTTGACTACTTTCATCCTACGTCGAAACACCGCAAATAGATTTTGCTTGAAAGAGACAATATTACTAGTTCTACAAAATGTAAATATATCCAGTCTCAAGTTTTTTCAACGAGGTGTTCTAAAAATAAACGTTCTATTAATATCATTCATTATCAGCAATATTCCCAGTATTGTCAATCATAAGGCTTTTTCACGTGTATTTGCTTTGTAAGGCAATTTCGAGCGATGTCGGTTGTTGAACTGCGTCCTTTTCATTAAACTTACCTTAGTAATTTGTGTTCTGTTGATATAGGACTAGGGGCGGGCACCTTTTATTATCCAATCATAGCTTTATTTGGTGTAATTATTCTGGTAGATATCTTTGTTTTTGTGTGCTGTGTAAATTGCATGGAATATAGAGGCTTTAGCGTCGTCAATGTGTCTTAGTAATGCTGTATTTGCGCAAGACAGATAGCCAAAAGTTTACTGAATTCTCAAGTGATATAACTAAGTGCAATTCTTTAATGGTGTTTTGCGGTCATGCGGATTTGCTCAAGCATGCGGGATCTTAATAGGAAAACTTCCTAGTTTTCCTATTAAGATCCCGCATGCTTGAGCAAATCTTCTTTGATTCTGCTTTGTATCCTTACAAAGCAGAATCTACACAGGACTTATCCACTTGTGTGACGTAATGAGCATGACAGTTAAACGCCCTAAGTGGTCTTATTATCCTATTGATTTGGCTATCTATTGCGAATGTTATTTTTTGTAGTTGGTAGCATGTTAACGTGTATCATTTGTTTTCCAGCACCAGTTCCCGGCGATGTCAGACCTGAAGATGGGCGGCTTACTGTACCTGGCCGGGGTGTTCTTCTTCAAGTCGGACGGCCGCATCCCCTTCGCGCACGCCATCTGGCACATATTCGTCGCACTAGCCGCCAGTGTGCACTACCTGGCCATACTGCGACATCTCTTCCCAGAACTTAAATCTCATTGAAGACTGCCGTTTAACCTATTGAATCTCCATTATTAGAGCTCTCTAAAGCTATTTTTGTATCCTAACTCGACAACAAGGCCGCAAATTAAATAATTCAGCCGACAATCATCCGATGTCGGAATTGGGCTATTGACGGTATTGCGGCTGCAATCTTGCGGCTTTGTGAACTCGTCTTCGTCATGTGTGTGTGAATCTTTTATGTAGTGATTTGGAATAGACTTTAGTATAGGGTACCTACGTTTTATGCTGTCGGCCGGAACCGATCGTGAATGTATACCTGTGTGCCCCAGACTATAAGCGACATATAATCACTGATGGATCTGATTTTTTCGGTAGGCTGAGCACTTAATTGCGGTCATTATAGCGAAAGTTTCTGTTCATCATGTGTTTGCAATCATTCTCATCATAATTACGGAACACTAGCATTAGTTCGCTTAATCTATTTGATCTACCCAGCCTATAAAACTCATTTATTTTTGAAATTTTGTTGCAAGAAAATTCAACCTTATATTATCCGCAGCTTTGCAAATCACTGTTGCATATGGGCCGGAGGGACATTGTCGCAGTACGTCGCCGGTATAATTTTGTATGCAAGTAGATTATTATCATATCGTAGACGTAGAGTGCCCGAGTGGGGTGGTGGATACATGGTATACAGTTACGTTAGTTTCCGGCCTCCCGCGCCATACTGCAATCAATATTGTCATATCAAGGTCACACAGAGCAGCATCCATAGTAGGTACGTTACGGCTACGCTACGGCTCGTATTTATAAATCATTTATGGAGACTGATAGATACATCTCACGATCTCACACCTGCTTAGCATTTCCCAACTATGTTCAGGTTGGATTCCAGTCTGACTGGATGCAGTTGAATACAAGTACTTTAAATGGAGCGACCGAGATACTGAGTTGTTAATTTAATCAAAATTGTAATTTAAATTGTAAAAATTGAACTAAAAATACAATTCATTTGCAAGCGACTTGGTAAACATCGATCTCAAAAGTGATTTATCCTTAAGAGTCTGAGCTCCACGATACCGAAAGTACAGTGCAGTGTTCATTTTTAATTATGTTCAGCAACATTGCGTCGGAGCTCGTAATCGAATAATCGGTCGATAATTTCGTCAGAAAATTGCGAAGGAAGTTTATCGAATTACGACACACCCACATTCTACCGTTATGGACTGCCCGTTAAAGTCTACTAAAGGATGGCGTAGGCCGAGCGGCCGCGCCGCTCCGCACCTACAAACTTCTGAAAACTTTTCAATCGGTTCAACTCGATTCCATTCTTGTATATTATTTATGGACAAATATTTATCCTCAATGACCGTTGCTGTCCTATCTCGAAAGCGGTAAATATCGAGTAGGAGTTTCTACGAAATGAAAGCAATTTAAGTTTGAAAAAGGCAAATGTTCAGAAGAGGGTAGTTCATCAATTTAAATTAGGTACGCCTTCGCATTTTCATGACATCGAAATTTTTTTTGTCCTATATCCATTCGATGGGTTTGAGAAAGAATCTATCGAGTACTTTGTATGAAGTCTCCCTTGGATCTCCTTACACCTTGAAGACCCCCGACTTAAGTCCCCTCGATGTAAGTTGTGTAGGTGGTATGAAGCCAACTAAAATAAAATTTTAGAGATAAATACAAACGCAGAGAAAGTTGTAACTAACGGCCCTCACAACTTGCATTAGGGCTTCAGATGACAAGTGACTGTAGCGATTTTAATAGAATCGAGCGTTTGTTGTGTGTGGTCGCTGGTCGCCTTGTAAAGTTGAGGCCCTAGCACGAGCGCGCGGTGTAAACTTAACGTAAATACGTAGATTTTTTTTATCGAAAATACAATAATCCTATAGAATTTTAGTTCAATTGTTTGCAACAATCACCAGTAGCATCCATAGATATGAATAAATTTTTAAAATTATGTAAAAATGTATTTTTAATTTTAAAATCAACCTATTTACGTTAAGTTCGTGCGCGTTCGTGCTAGGGCGTCTGATGTAAGACTTAAGACAGTCCCTTGTCGTGTGAACATGGCCTTATAGCGCATAGCTCTGTGTGAAGCTAGCTGGTTCGAATGCAGTATGGCGCGTTCACTATCGGTTTCCAACGCAATCACTTAGATACAAGTATTTATTAGATGTATTAGCAGCATGAACCACGTTCGGCCAAACTTACTACAAATAATGGTAAATGTGTGTATATTTTGTAACATATTGTTGAACTTATTGTACTATTGTTGTAGTGTTTGTAGTCGTATCTCAGAATCTCGAGACCAATCCAACCCTTTTTAGAGTAACTATTTAAAAAAATCGTATCGAGGGTTTTTAGAAACATTTATACCTATTAACTTATTATACTTATATGGAATCCAGTTTTTTCAGCGAAATCTTTTATACACCTAAATGTGACTTTTTCCTTAGTATTAGTACGTTATAGTGTAGCTAGTTGAATGTATATACCATCGCGTGTCTACGGAATAGGATTTTAAATTTTAACATCTTCAAGAGCGTTTATTTAATTTTAAATTATTTATTTATCCCCAATTTAGATTATTTAAGGATTGCTCAATCGTTCGTGTGACTAGGTAATATTTTGCCAGACTTCCAAACGTTCACTAGAATCTCGATAGTGATTATAACGAATATACCGTTGGTGGTAGTAATGTAAGTTTGAACGTGTACTTGCGAGTGGTGTGTGGATATGACACCATGTAGTTATCACGCTGGCACCCGCCGCCATTATTCACTGTGCTCGAGTTACGATAGCTAAACAATTGAGTCTGTTGGGAACCGGGACACCGCACGTCCATACTTAGACAGTTGCTCACACAATGGACGGAGAGAATCGAATACCTATATACTTCAGACCTTTAACCTGTTTGGACTAAATACTCTTGCTAAAGCGATAGCATTACTATGATAAAATGTGCTAATTTGTAATGGATTACGAAATCGTAGGATTTTTAGTGTCACATGAATTAAGCGCTATATTTTGATTTTGTAATAATTCTAGTCATTGTATTTGTTACAAAGATTTAAGTGTGTTAAATGTAAATTAATTTTATGCAATGGACATACAGTCGCGTAGTTAAAAAATCAATAGACCAGCTCAGTGCCCCTGTGGCGGTTTAAAATTAGGCTAATTGCAAATATGCGCGGCTGATGACATTTTAGTGAATTGGTTGAGAATAGCATCATGGAAACCGGTTAGCCAAGGTTATCACAGGGTAATAATCAAATATTACACGATTGCACAAAAACTAAAATTTATAAATTCATTTTAATATAAAATTATCTCACTACAATTAGTTGAAATAAATTCAAATTTGTTTTAAAATTAGGGAAAAGGGGTGTTTCTTTTAGAGGACGGTACCTATCAGGTAGAAATTATAACTATATCGATACCTAGTTCTTATATCACAATAGACGAGAATTCCTCTAAAGTGCAAAGTATTTTGTAAGTAGGGAACGGTAGCGTCAGATCGTGTTTTAACTGTAAAGTTTCGGATATTATTAGGGTCCTATTATTAAATACGTACGATGGAGACAATTTTCTGTAGTCATTATAATAATATAATCGAAACGTGTGGCGCCGACAGTACCGGTGTGTAATACTCGCTTTGATTGTACCTAGCCAAATACTTGCTGTATATATTCGTATTGCGACGGTTGAATGTCGCTATGTTTATATTGCTAAAGCAATTGCGTGTCTCAAGTCTTCCAGAGATGCTATTGGTAGGTCTTCTTCTTCGTCTAAAATCAAATTAACATTCCGTACTTTTGAAAGTATCAAAACTTTCTTGTGACAGTCTTCTTTTGGAGTCTTTTTATTTTTTCAACCACCTTGGGTCGCAAACTCCTCTATTTTTAAACTCCGAAAACTATGTTCTCAAGTAGATTATTCATCTTTTAATAATATTTATAAAAATATATGTCAACTGCGGGTCTTTTAAATAAGGTAAATATTGATATAAAATTTAAATTAAACGCTATACATATTATTGAACTTTAAAAAAAATATCCATTGATGTAAATTGTGCCCATTATCATCTGCCTAGCCTTTTCCCAACTATATTAGGGTCGGCTTCCAGTCTAACCGGATGCAGCTGAATACCAGTATTTTACATGGAGCGACTGCCTATCTGACCTCCACAACCCAGTTAGTACTGGATAATACGATACCCCTTGGTAAGACTGGTTGTCAGACTTTTTTGAGCCACTGACTACTTGTAACGAATGTCAAAGATCTACAAATGACAGCGCCGGGACCAACGGCTTAACGTGCTTTCCGAAGCACGGAGGAAACTCGGTATGTAGTGGGCGGTCACCCATCCGCAGACCAACCTAGGCAAGCACGGCTTAACCTAAAGATCGACCCGAGCGGCTGTTATTATTTAGCCACGAACTCCTCATGAAAACTGTGCCCATATAATTCACTTATTCAGGAATTGTATTTAACCAATATGTACCTTCTAGATTTTGATGTATAACTATTGAGAATAATCATTTTGTTATAAATATCTTCGCAGGAGCTTCCACCGTTCCGAACGATGTAAAAATCTCTTTTCTATTTAATTTGAGCTCTTTGACTTTTGACTTATGATAGAATTTTGTAGTGGCGTGTGTGGGTGAAAATTCTGCGGAGGTATAACTTGTCTTGTTGTCTGTACGATGTTTAAATGTGATGTGACGTGTATTGTGCTAGATGATAAGATGATACAAGCATCATTTAGTATAAGGCAGGTAACAGGTTGGTTGTCGAACACGTACTTCTCGGCAGCCGAATACTAGGGCTCGGCTAAAAAATTCACTAGGCGACGGTAGTATGTGGAAGGGAGACATCGTATATTGTGTGCCCCTTCTTACTTATTGGCATTATGGGCATTTTAGTGAAGCGCTAGTAGCGCAAGACTTGTCGATAAATTCTAGTAATTTGACACTTTGGGCTCTTTATAATCCTGAATGCAGCGAGCTTTTGCCCAAGGATAATTTGTATATGTAGATTATGTCTGTTTGGGTTCCTTTTATTGCTGGCCCCGGACAGGCACCAAAGTTGCTGAATGTCTGATACTCCTACCTGCCTTACAAATAAATTCCAGTGACTATTCTATGTATTTACTTTTTCTTACAAATAAAATAATGTTATGAACATGAATGTTACCATTGATATCGGACCCTGGTATAGTTTTGTAGAGGTTTTTGGGAACTCAATAAATAAAAATTTTACAAACACATTTTTGTCTTATTATTTGATGTACAAACCTTTAGGCATTATAAATTATTACTGGTATAAATTAGAATAAAATTATTGTGATATGCCTAAAACTAGGTACCTACTTTGAGTAGTTACATTTTAGATACTGTTTTGATTCCTAAAATCTCTAAACATTTCTCCATAATCATGGCTGTTACTTCACAGAGCATTAATCTTTCGTAGTGTATCTTGACTATCTTTCCTTCTTTGTCTTTCTCGACGCAGTAGCATTTGTCGTAGAACTCTGTGAACGCTGAACATATTTCATATAAATACTCGCACAGGCTGTGTATGTAGAGATCAGATGCTACTTTCAGTATAATTTCCGGGAACCTAATTAATACTTTGCCGAGTTTCCATTCAGCATCATGGCCAAACTTGAAGCCAGACTTTTCTATCTCTGCTGCTAGTTTTTCCGTTGAGATCTGTGCTGTCCTTGCTATTGACCTGATGCGAGTCAATGCATACAACAGGTAGACAGCAGTGTTACCTTTGTCATCCAACATCTTGTCAAAAGAGAACACATAGTCATTTATCCTGTTATGTGAGAGATCAGCATACTTGATACATCCGTAGGCTATCGCTTCCTGAGCCTGCTTCAACTCTTCAGGTGTCAAGACTTTGTCTCGTCCTTTCTCAATTAGTTTGTCCAGAGCCCTCTTCAGCCCTTCATCAAGTAACTCAGTAAGTTTTATTGTGTCACCAGACCTTGTCTTGAATTTTTTCTTATCCTCACCTAATACTACACCAAAACCAACATGCTCCAGGTGCTGATGATCGTTAATAATACCAGCCCTCCGAGCACAGGCTTCTATGATAACAAAGTGCGTGGCTTGACCAGCATCAGTCACATATATAAACCTCTCACCCTTCTCTTCGTGCACCCTGTTTTTAATGGTTGCCATATCTGACGTATCATAAGTGTAACCTCCGCCAGATTTTACAATTGTAAGTGGTACACCCTCATGATTGTCAGGGTTGCCCCACATGATCAATCTTCCTTCATCTTCTTCTAAAAGCCCAGCCTCCTTCAGGTCCTTCACTACAACATCCATTCTGTCCTGATAGAAAGACTCTCCTCGATTAATAATACTGATATTAAGGCGGTCATATATATTCTGGAACTCCTTTAGAGATACATCACAGATCAGTTTCCAGGCAGCATAGTAGTCAGGGTTATGTGCCTGCAACTCCACCACACAAAGATAAGCCCGTTTCTTGAATACCTCATCTTCATCAAACCTTTTCTTTGATTCTTTGTAGAATGCCTGTAGATCTGAGATTGGTGGAGAAACAGTCTTAAAGTCAGGGAATTTGTCTTGCAAATGTGCAATCAACATCCCAAACTGAGTGCCCCAGTCTCCCAAGTGGTTTATCCTTAAGACATCATTGCCCAAAAACTCTAGTATTCGAGCAATGCTGTCTCCAATGATGGTGGACCTCAAATGACCGACATGCATCTCCTTAGCAATGTTTGGGGACGAAAAGTCACAAACAACCCGTTCTTTTTTTGCTGGAGGAGGTTTTACACCGAACCGTAGTATACAGTTCAAAATATGTTCAGCCATCATCTTGTTGATGTAAATGTTTAAGTATCCAGCACCAGCTACTTCCATCCTCTCTATGAATGGAGAAGTTGGTGTTTTATTGAGGATGTTGTTAGCCACTTCTCGGGGGTTGCTCTTAATATTCTTAGCTTTAAGCAATTGTGAGATTGCCATTGCCGAGTTGCATTGATAGTCCCCAAATTTTGGATTATTTCCAGAGACTGTTATAACAACTGGGGGATCCTCCAGGTCAGGATATGCAGATGCAATAGCAACTTCAAATATATTTTTCAATTCATCCAGTAGGCATATGTTGCCTTGGACAGAGTTTACGTCAGTGATCAAATTGGGACGTTTCTTCGATTCTTTTTTGACAGCTGTTGACGTAGACCCAGAACACTCGGCTTTAATCGCATTTTCTAAAATAACTAAGCGATGTTTAAGCTTCTCGTTCTCAGTAGATAGTTTCTCCAGCAGCGGGTCACCGATAAAACTGAGATCACCTTTAGTGATCTTGTCCAGTTCCTCTTCAATTGCCTTGGCTTCTCTCTCCGCCTTGACCGTTCTTTCTTCTAACTTCTTCTGATCCTGATCGGCCATTTTACCAGTAAAATATACCTCGTAAGATGGTTGTCTGTTTAAAAAGTATTTATAAATATCTGTTGACGTATTTCACTTAAAACTTGATCGAAATAGAAACAGATTTTAGGTTATTTGCCACCGCAACAAGCAACAAGAAAGACCAACACATTGATTTGTCATAGTTGTCAAATATTTCATCATTTCGTTTTGACATTGACGTCAGATGTTTCGTTTGTCAAATCGTTGAGAGCAGAATTTATTTCATTGCATCCAAAACATTGTGAAGGGCTATGATTAAAATACTAGAAAAAACAGTTTTTGTTATCAAACGGAATGTTTGAGATAGGCAGAGTGAATATTTTGTGCGTAGCTTTTCGGAAGCGTTTCGATACAATGCACCCGTAGGAAGTAGATCCATCGTAACCATAGCAACCAAGGTCAAACAAACAGCGGCAAAAAATGTTTCAAAAGAGGCAAGTGTGAATGAAGATTAAATTATAATATATATATAATTATATTAATAAACAGCGTTTTTATTATTTGATCACGTAGATCTGGCTATAAGAAGTTTTTTCAATATCAGTTACCGTATAGAGTGGGTGAAATAATGAGTTTGAGTTTCAATAGATTTATTAATTATCTTCGAAGATAACAATAATCTCATGGCTCAAGGATGGCACATCAACAAAATGGGTTTGACTATACAAACAAGGATAGGGACGGGCTGCCATACTGGCTTGAAAACCTTACCAAGTGAGTTCGATCTTTTTGTATTAGCACTCAGAATGATTAATGAACTCGTTTACTTTACCTACATAAAGGTAAGACGTCAATATGGTAATTCTTGGTACAATGCACTCTTTAACTTCCGTGTCAAGGCTGGGCCAGCCAATACTTGGACGAACGATGCCTATGAACGCCTATGTTAAACAGTTGATATGTTTCAGGGAGATGAAAGAGACGCATATTCGAAACAGCAACAGTGATTCTCCAGTTTTCGAGGAAACAAAGTATAAAGTTGAAAGTTCTCTGTTGGATTCTCGGAGGTAAGGTTTACTTCGTTAAGGATATCCGACACTATTAAAATAAGACCCCCGCCACTGCTGGTCGTTCCTTCAGCTAGGACCAAAATGCTGGCCAAAACCCCTCTGACTCGAGCAATTCGCACCATCAATTAGATTCAGGTCGAAATAGATATATTTACATGTTACTGGGGTGAATTCGCAAAAGTACTTTTGTTTACACTGTGTTACAAACAATGAGATGTGTTGTGATTTAATTTTAATATTGTGTGTGTTACTGGACTGGAGGTTATATACTTGTAATGATAGTTTAAGGCATTTAAATAAAATAAATAAGACCTAGACCCAAAAGTGAGTACAAATATTTCTACTTCCTAGGTTACCGCGTAGGACATCATTGGACACTACGATGGATATCTTGATGAAACCACAATTGGGAGCTGTTGCACACTCCGCTGGGACCCTGCGCCCACCGAAAGGTTAACATTGAATTTAGAACCGATATCTGAACAGAAATTCTTGTGTTGTGCTGATTTTACGGGCTACGGCTTGATCTGCTTACCGCTACTTACGATTCCAGGTTCTTACAATAACGTCGTTGCCTGTTCTAGCTTACAGCCAGAACGGGAGGAGAGTATACAACGTTAGGAGTAAAATAGACTGGGGAGACTCTTCGACGGCATCCTCAAACGACTTCCTATCAGACTTACTGCCACATTACGTCACTCCACGACACAGACCAGCCAATATAACAGCGGATGACGATTTTCGTGATGTCATTCTGGGTCCTAGTAAGTAGAAAATGATTTGTTTTTGTAGGAGATTTAACGAAATACGGCCATTTAAAACTTTTACATTTCAGGACCTCAAGAGATAAAACCTGGTAAAAAGCTCGCTACGAAAGAAAGTTCCATTACTTTACAACACAGCAATTCTATCAAAAGAACTAATTCCAAAAAATCAACAAAGAAACCAGCGTCAATAAGTTCTTTTCCAACAAAACATGGACATAAGGAGAAAGCCAAGAACGAGTTTATTATCCCTGAGTTGCCTGAAGGACGATTATTAGAACTAAAGATATTCTCCAATTGGGGAGACAAGTATTTGGTAGGAATAAACGGTCTCGAACTCTTCGATTCGGATGGCAATGCTGTTACAGTTGAAAAGGTATGTTAAACTGTACATGTGATTTCAATAAACAAGC
The DNA here is from genome assembly GCA_905163415.1 of Noctua fimbriata. Taxonomy (NCBI): domain Eukaryota; kingdom Metazoa; phylum Arthropoda; class Insecta; order Lepidoptera; family Noctuidae; genus Noctua; species Noctua fimbriata. The sequence goes on from LR990940.1 coordinate 4,724,108, forward strand.
GTTTATCTTTTGAGTAGGTTATATAAGGAATATTCATGTGCACAAATTTTGTATCTATCCCTTAGTAAATATTGGTTTCGTGTACCACCTTGATAAATTACCTAAGGCTACGAACTAGGCCCTAGCAGTAGACCCTAAAAGCTACAATAAGGTCTGAATTACATTTGTCAGCATCCATCCCAATACTTTCACGGAATTGATAAAAAAAAGAACTTACCAGAAATAAGAACCAATTTCCATTTACAAAATAACAGGTATGGACAGACTCTGACACAGGAGACCAGTCGAAGCACGGTCGTGCGGAGAACATCATAGACGGCGTGATGCGCACTCGTGATGAAAGGCATGCGTGGACCGTGCCAGCTCCCCGAGGGAACCCTATAGCACTGTCAGTGTTGCTTGCTGGAAGCGCCAGCCTGGCTCTCATGAGGATATGGGTAAGTGAAGCAGGGCAACGAGAAAAAAGTTTCATATACATATAAATCACTAGTGTTGGATATTTAACTAAAGTAGGTACAATACCATTATACCATACAATACGGACATAAGGCAGACAATAAGGAATCGCTAAATGCCTTCAGGCGTAGCAATTTTCCATCGGCGATCGCGTCCCCTTTGTAATACACAGAAATTACTTTTAACTTTCGGGACATCGGATAACGTTTGCGTTCATTATTATTTTGCAGAACTACAACAAATCGCGCATATATTCGGCCCGTGGCGTGAGGTTGGTCCAAATCAAATTGGATGACCAAATAATATTCCACGGAGAGATAGCGAGGTCGAGTGGTGAACTAAAAGGATCATTGTCTTCGTTTGGCGATGTGAGTCTCCTGATACACTTGATAGATTTTCTTGGTACTTAGGGAGGAGTCTTGAATACGTGTACACACACAATATTAAAACAACAACAAGATTAAGTTTTCATTAAAAATAGCTTGGCGTTGAAAATAGTTTTACGCCAAGCAATTTTACACATACATTACTAGCAAGGAGAACGTAGGTGGTAACTAATTTAAAAATCAAGTAGGCGTTAAAAATGTTAAAACTCGATTCTTGTTATCTTTTCTGCTACACACTTACCGTGTCGTTTTATATCTACGCATATGCCTGCTAAGGTGGTAGTTATAATGACGTAGTTATAGTAATACATTCATGATACCGATACATCAGCCGTAAATCGATTTCCATTCTCGGAAGTTCCGGTGCCGCTATCGATTACAATCAATTAGATGTTGGTAGCTGACAGAGTTGAGATTTCTACAATTCCTCGTAATTTATGTTACATTAGTAATTCATTTGATTCACGATCGTTGCAAAAGTTGCAAGTCGCCATGTTATCTAAGCTAGCTATGTCATATAAGGTATAATGTTTTATACAACGTTGAATTTATCGCCCCAACAGATCTTCTACCTACCTATCATGAATAAAGATTATAGATCCCATCCGTGTCGCTTATAAAATCATCCTAACTGGAAGATATTTTCGACAATTACAACGCAGTCCATATTTTCCAGACAATCCTCTTCACAAAGGACCCAGAAATCCTAGAGTCCATAATGCAAAACGACAAAAACTTCCAAACGTTGCTGAAGGACAATGAACCCATGAGCGACTACCCCAACATAATCGACAAGCGTCCTCTCACTGCTAATGACAGCAACCATAATATGAGTCCTACGGCGCTGTTGGAAGCCCTGGATATTGAAGAAAAGGAGATCAAGTATGTGGCCAAGAAGATCAAGCTGACCCTCATGTCTAATTGGGGACAGAGGCATTTAATTGGACTTACAGGTGAGGTTGTCAAAACAGGTTACCTAATCTGTGGCTTCTTCATTCTTTATCTTCGGAGATATTCATCACGCACCTGAATTTCGGATTCAGTTAAATTGGTTGCTTAAAAAAACAAATTCATCTGTACACGTTACCATATTGAAACTCTGGTAGGTTTCGTAAAGTTTCTGTAAAGGTTCGCGCATATTATGTTGGGCCGCAGCGGGGCGGAGCGGGCCGCAGCGCTGCGCAATATCCTTACTTAGCACATTAGTGACGGGCCGGGTCGCAGCGCATTGACGGATTTTGAGTACAGTGCACTGCCAGACGTTCGTGCAACTGTCCGTTATAATCCGCTTGCTATAGCACAGTGTCGGGGCGCAACCAAAATCCGCGGCGGAATATGTGGCCCGCTGCTCCCCGGCAGAGTGTGCGATAGTTCATAATATATAACATACATACGAGAGATTTGAGCGCTGTGACCCGACCCGCTGCGACCCGACATAATGTGCGCGGACCTTAAAAGTACAATTTACATTTTGGCGGACACAATTGCACCCAGCCCGTTGCGCTGTGCTGGCAGTGACGAATTAACACATGAAGATAGCGATTATGCACCACTTAGTTTCACTTGGTTTTTCAAATTAATTGTGTCGGTATTTCTACGAATAACGGCATTCTGGCGATGAATACCTGCTACCTATTTCTTCAAGATTCTTTATAATAGCGATACTTACTAGAAAATTCCTTTGAGATTTGATAAATAACTTACCTACCCATTATGTCATTCCCCAGGAATCGAACTCCTTTGCTACAACGGCCCTATCAAGGTCAACCGCGCGTACGCGTACACCGCCCTCATAACTGAGGATCAGGCGCCCGAACACAGTAACCTCATCGAGTGCAAAGCTTTGTTCAGTGGGAAGAATATCACCACGGACTTTGAAGACATGTGGTGTACAAACTTTGCGACCGGGACCAAGTTCTGTCATATTGTTATGGAGTTGTTGGAGCCGACTGAGATTACTAGTAAGTGGAACTACTTTTACGTTGCGTCCTAGATTTCTTAGTCACCTGCAATATCTTGTGATTTTGGCACTGATCTTTTTAAATTATGCGGGCTCTTTCTTCATCCAATATAACAGTAGATATCGGTACTCCTCATCACCGTCATGACCAAAAGGTCATGACGGTGATGACGAGTTTTAAAGCATCAAATAATATTAGGGTGACATACCTATCACCGACTTTGTCGTTTTTGGTACACCTAATAATAGTTCGTTGATTCATCCGTAGTTTTAAGCCTCTGAAACCCAATTCGTCATCATTGTAGACGTATTAGGGTTGAACCTCCGCAACCCTTTTTCTTTATCTTCTTCAAAACTTTCTCCTCATTCAGGTATTCGTATGTGGAACTACAACGCCAATATGGAGCTATCTTACATTGGGGCTAAGCACGCACGCATTGATCTGGACGGCATGGCGCTGAACTATCGGCCTCTACTTCTGCGTAGGGCTCCTGGGGACACCTGCTACGATTACGTGCAGCAAATAGACTTGCTCGCTATTGACGACAGGTAAAAACTAATGTCTACTTAAAACTTTCATGCCCAGTTATTTGTCTAGATGTCATTGGAGGTTTCGTCTCTTTTCGCCGTAGGCTTGAATAAACGATCATTTGTCGTAATTACTTGCTTAGAGTGATTTTCAAACCACTGCACTGCATAGATATTTAAATACATTTTCGTAAGAATCGTTTAACTTGAGTGAGGAGGGGACTTCAGTCAGTTTTTTTGTATTTTTGGGAGCTCACAAATGTAACTTTATGTTTTATCCTCTTCGTAGGTTGGACGACGCGAAAGACTCGGACAGTTTCCGTATGGACTGCCTAGTATACGGTACCAACCTGGACATGGGCGCTCCCACGGGTTTCGTGCTGCAGCTCAACATATTCTCCACTTGGGGAGACGCGTACTACGTGGGGTTGACGGGCGTCGAGTTGTTTGACCCGCATGGGAATTTGATTCCGGTCACTGAGACAAGTAAGTTTTGCGATGTGTTTGATTCGTAGAGGGACAATGTATGTGGCTATTTGAAGATCGCTTAGGTTGTCAAATTAGCTCTTTCTTACAAAAAGCCTTTTTAACAGAAGGCTGATATTTGGAAGTGGAATCTTCCTATCTTGTAACTTGTTCCTGGTCACCTCTTCTGTTATGTAAGTCCCGCTAAAAGTGAAAAGTGGTCATCCAAGTCAATTGATTTACGTTTTTGCTATAGCTACTTCATTCTTCATTGTACTTACGGTCGGTAGAGGATTATACCTACCAAGTTTAAGTTGTTTGGATGTCGTCCACTTTATAAGTCTATGATTTTCCACCAGACGTGTGCGCGCACCCGGCGAGCGTGAACGTGCTGGACTCGCGCGCGGCGGACGTGCGCACGCCCGACAAGCTAATCGACGGACACAACGCGCGTGTCGGAGATGCCTCGCACTCCTGGCTCGCGCCTGTACTGCCGCATACGCTCAATAGGTCAGTAATCACATCATTTTTCCCTGTACCTTTCTTCTGGTATTTTCCTAAGCCGCGTACAGACATCGCGAGGCGTTCGTCGCGAATGGTTCGTCACGCATGCCTCAACTTGAGGCATACGACGGTACATTTATGCATGCGTCCCGAACGATACATGCTCAAGCTGAGCACGCAAACAATCATGCCGGCTCGCACTGAGGCGGCGTTCGCAACGATCGTATGACGCTAATGCTCACTGTGAGCACACACGTCCACATAGCCCGAGGCATTCAGACGCATGCATAAAGATCATGCATTAGAGACGAACCATTCGCAACGCACGCCTCGCGATGTCTGTACGCGGCTTTATGATAGGGTGGTATGTGGGAAGTTGAAGCCATACAAATTATTTTTTGGGATGATTCGCTTTAATGCAACTTGATGTTACAGCGTGAAAAAATATGCGATTTTTTTTTAAAAATGCATCAAGTTTTTGTGACCCTTTTAGTCGAGTTCAATTAGGCAATAAGGTAGAACGAAGTTTATAGTGGTCGGATTTTCATGGGACTTTTTTTATTGAGTTCCTAGAGGAGTGGAGAAGAAAGTTAAAAAAAAGTTCGCCGCTCGCGACTTATTTTTTTTTATTTCCCTTGGAATATTTTTTTGGTCGTTTACGAACTACTTCAAATTCGACGAATACATATTGTGACGTAATAGTGTGACCTGCGTGCATCCATAAAACGCCAATTTGGTTGTGTCTTTGTTCATTGTTATCGATGTAATGCATATTTCAATTATTTTTTGAAAATTTACTATCTTCTTCAATTATTTTTAAAATATCGAATTTTATTATTTATCGAAACTAAGATATCTTTTGCAATTGGTAACTGATGCTTTTTCACAGATAACTGAACTTAAAATATTAAAAAAAACCACTTTTACGAGTGAAGTGACAAAAAATTGATTCACAATTATCAGGAAATCGTCTATGTAAAAGTTAAAGAAGGCCATTTTTCTCAAAATATTTCTATGACGGTCAACGTAAATATTATCCTGAAAATATCCTTATTATATCTGCTATCCACAGGTGAAAATCCATGTCAATCCATCATGAAAATCCGACCACTATAAACTTCGTTCCACCTCTTGAGTATTTTTTGTCTAATTGCACTCGGTTATTTGATAGATTGGTGGAATTTAGCTGTAACATTATTATTCGAAAATGTTCTCTGATAACTTTTTAGACCTATTTATCTTACTTATGCGTATGAAGTTTCATTGAAATCGGTTCAGTCATTTCTAAAACAAGGACTTGTAAGTTTGTATAAAATGCCGTAAGTCGTAAACGCTCATAAACACATTAGCCCCCGTAGCATGACCACCGTAGACAAAATGACAGATTGTGTCGACACAATGACAGATTTCTTTGCACTATCTGTCATTTTGTCGATTCTTCCGTCAAAGAAATCATTGTCTACGGTGGTCGTGCTACGGGGGCTGGAGCGCTTACTGTATGACGTAAAACTGAGGAATTATTTATGAGTCGTGTGTGGCTTGGATCTTGAAGCTCTCTCTATAATGCATTAGCTACGCTTCGCTTATAAGTTGCTTTTCAAATTGTTTATTTTGCAGGGTATACTTTGTATTTGATATCCCAGTTTCCGTGTACGGCATAAAGATCTGGAACTACGGGAAAACTCCGACAAGAGGTGTCAAAGAGTTCGGAGTAAGTAATCCAAATTAAATAATTTTACCTTTTTTTAGCCAGTCAGCATTTGATAAAAATTGAGATAACCTATGTATCGAGATGCTTTGGGATACTACTCATCCAGAATGAGTTTAGAATATCTGCTTAGTGCTCCTTTTATTATTTCCCAGGTTTTAATGGATGACCTGCTGTTGTACAACGGAACTTTGGACTGTGCCAAAACCGATGAGACCCTCAATTCGCAGTGGTTTTGCTTGCAGAACCTAGACGTCGACTCATTGACGCCTTCGTGAGTAACCTCTATTATTGAAAGCTATTTCTTATAATGCTGAAGTTCATCGTATATGGTAATCCTGGTTTCCCTCTGCTTTCATAGTTAAACAGAGCTGTGGGTAATTTTGTGAACAATTAGTGAATTGTATATCTGCCTCCCTCTACCTTTCCACGCCCATGTTAGACATTGTCACATTTAGCCGGGGCAAGGACATCTTATTATTATTTATTAGGGTCATAAAACAGTTACATGCTACAGAGAATAAAAAAAATCCTAAAAAAGCTAAAGATCATAAACATGTAAAACACACCAATAACAAAAGAATAACAGACTATGGTTTAATTCTTATAGCCTATGTTTTCCTGTGATTCTTGGCGGTTCAAGTGTCATTTGTCTTCCAGATCATCAGACCTGAGTCAGCGTACAACGACGAGCGGATCGAGTGAGTGCGCAGACCCCTCGGCGCGGCCACACACCAGCGTTCACGTGTTCCACAAACAAAGACAATAATGGCCCAAAGTACTCTCTGTCAAATTCAACGCGAATTTTCATTCTAATTCAACATCTGCTCTCTTAACTCTTATGACTAAAATCATTTGTGTGATTTTGACAGACAGGCACTAATTTGTCAGTTGTATCACGATATGGTCAGTTTTGGACTAAACACAACTAAAAATAAAATTCTTCTTAAAAATGTTGTGCTAAAAACGAATTTGCCCCATTTTTAGAGTATTTCCTAACTTTTAGGATTTGGTTTAAGTAGATCGCATCGTTTCCGAAAGCGTTAAGGCGATGCTTGAAATAATAAAGATTTTTAAACGGTTTAGGATAAAAATGGAATTATTTTGAAACGAGCGTAGACTATCCACTTGAGCACTTGTTTTCATAGAGAATGTATTAGTTTTTAGTAGGAAATGCAGGCATTTAGTAATTTCGTAGACTGCGCACTCGCCAAAATATTTTTTACCTTAATTTATGTTCACTTTTACTGTAGTTTAATATAAAGATAAAAGTTAAAAACCGTAAAAATTAAAGCTCTTTGTCGTAGTATATGTATACAACACTATCATAGTGTATTTAAATTATGTAAGTTTGAAGTTAGTGTAGCATCCGTCGTAGGTTAGTGAACCGCTGTGTGGCCTGCCATGGTGATGTCCTGGTCGCAAATTGTTGTAATTAGTTACGTGACCGTGTAACGTGAATTTTTGTACCACAAATATAATAATTTATATTTCGGTCGTTTTTCATTTCATCACACGCCATGAGCACACTTTCCATGACGGCTTTTCCCTGCCTTTCTCCCTTTATTTTAAATGACAGTCCTGCATGGTTATTTTGGTGCTAAGATCACTACACAGCGTCAGGAGGGTGGTAAAAAAATGTGAAATAACATAGCATCACGCCTGTAATCCCCGAAGGGCCGGCGCTCACTGCGGCACGGCACGGCGTGGATTGGCAAAGGATTTTATTTATATTATTTTTATTTATTTTGAATCTTATTTCAATGAGTTAGAATTCATGTTACTTTATTTCGATACCACGATGCCGCGAAATGACGCGACGTGTCATGCCGTTTCATTTCACGGGTAGCCACGGCACGCCATTGCATCCCGCAAGACGTATGGGTCATTTTGTGTCGAGGAATTATGATTGCTATGCTAATTGAAATAAGGTTCAAACTTCGAACTTGCAATTTCGAATCCGCGCGGAGCGAAACTGATTGATGCCAGAGTGGCTGGGCTTTCAGCAGGATGCCACGGAACGCCGCGGGATGCCGCAGCACAACCTGCCGTGCAGTGCCGTGCCACGCCGTCAGTGAGCGCCGTCCCGAGGCGTTAGGCAGAGGTGTACCTAATAGTACATCCACATTTCGTCGGTTATATTTAAGTCCCATGTAATAGGGGCGAGTCTATTGCCATCAACCGGGCACAAATCCAGACCTCGTGGCTGCTACTGAGAAATTCCTGATTGAAAAACCCAATAACAATTTGCCCGACCCTGGAATCGAATCCAAGACCGCACGCTCAGCAGTCGCGATTGCAACTGCGACCACTAGACCAACGAGGCAGTCTCTTAATTGTATTGGTAAAACAAGATGGCGGCCGTAGTTCCGAATATAGGCGCGCGGCACATTATTATACAGTGTGGAAGGGACACTGACACACAAACGGTTACCACGTACTAAGTTCATCATCTTGAACCCTGGGGGAATCATAGAAATTTTTGATGGGCAATTAAAAAAAAAAACTGCATTTCCATACATTTTGACCGTGTATGGTATTGCACTTTTGTTTTGAAAACAGCCGATTTAAAAAAAAATATCGATGAAAAAAATACGTAGTAACTGTTTGTGCGTCTGTATCCCTTCCACTCTGTATACGCATATGGTATAAGGAACCTACTATACAACAGAATATGGTTCAATTTCCATTCCATCAAACTAATTTAAGTCAATTATCAATAAAACAAAGACATTTATTCAGCTTAATTTATTGTTCAACTACTAACAATCACAGTATTTATGTTGTTTTTCGCAACTAGATAACAGGACAAAATCGAACGTTTCAACTTTGACAATATTTGGTTTTCTACCTATTTTATATTTTTATTTGAACAAAAAATACATAGGACGAATAGTCAAGTATGAAAGTGTCCTTTAATTTAAACAAATATTAATTGGTAGTTAAGTCATTAAAATTAACACAGCAATTTTTGTACTCTACAAGAGTCAACTAAAATAATATTACTATACTATAGATACTTGCACGAAAATCCAATCCACGACGACGCAGACGACGAGCATTTTCTTATGACACGTTTAATATTATAAACAACAACCGCGAAATTATAACGCAGTTATACAGCAGTCAAAACTAGCATTTATGGCAAGCAATATAAAAATCATATTTGGTTAGCATCTTATTCCGTTGGGCAGTGCTTTTTAAACACGGCAGTGTTTGTATCTAATTTGTGTTAACATTTTACTGTTACATTCAAATAAACGGCAGTCACAACTACTAGAACTTAAGCAGCATTTAAGATTAATTTTGTTTAAAATCTTATAAAGCTGGGCAGTTTTCTTTAGACACGGCAGTGAATCTAATTTTGTTTTAAAAATTAGCGCAACTAAAATAATAAGGCAGTCGAAAAAACCTCTTAAAAATCAGCTTATAAGACACATTTTTGGATAAGATATGTCTTTATGTCACGGCTGTGACTCTAATTTCGTGTGAGCATCCTAAGCGTTAAAATGGCTCAAATAAAAGCTTGGATTTTCGTACAAATAACAACATTCGTAACTACATTATCAAAACTTTGAGACAAAACGAACTAAACACAAAGCCAGTCTCAATAAATCAATGGAAGAAGAAAATATACGAATGTACAAAACTCCTAAGTAGTGTTACCGTAGCAACAATCATTAGAAAAATACAAAAGCTGACAAAAGGCCAACAATATATTCAAATAACCACCACGCGTTTCCTTCAGTCTATCCCTGATTCCATTTATGGCAACACTTTGGAATAAATTTCAGGTGGGTTGCCAGTCTTAAAAAGTACCACAAGCCATGGTCATAGTCCTACCATTTTTTCTTTCAATCTTTGTCTAATCCTTTACATTGTATAATCTTTTCTAGTTTCTGTGCAATATCTTCGCTACATAGACCGACAAAAACCATTTTTTTTCTTTTTAATTACATCGTGCCATTAAGTAGATCAGGCAAACAACACTGTCCCGCCTCTAGCAAATCTAACTTCGTTTATACGTAAAGATGTCTTATCCGATAATAAGTATATTCATAATACTATTTATTTAATTCAGATATCAGTATTTCGAGGAGTCCATAGAAAATTAAGTCATTAAACAAGTAACAGTAATCGGGCATTCGTATTGACACATCGAGCATGTGTGATGTTATAAAATGCTTTTCTGAAATACGATGTGCCGTATTTCCACTCATAGCCAATAGCGTTATTTTTGGCATATGATGCATCCACAAGTTACTTTTAATTGTTTTTTTTTTTGCAACATGGTAACTTTAGCTAACTTTTTCGGCTTACGCTATAGGATTTTGTTTCAATTGTTGCACCACAAAAAGTAAATTCGGTGTGGATGCACCATTGTCCAATATAGATAAGACCCTATAGTTACCAGGTACCCTAAATATTCCGTTATATTGGTCAGTAATTGCGATAAGTATTCGAAAGTTTCAAACCGATAGATAAAATATCAACTAAAGATGCCATTTCTGAGGTGGTCTAACTGAAGAAGTAGACAGATCTGAGTACACTATTTAGGTCGAAATCTCCTTTGCTTGGAACTTTTTGTAGTAAGTTGTTGACGCGTTTCTTGTTGGCTGCGCCTATGTTTCTCTCCTCGAGTTCGCTGGAATAATTGATAAAGCCATGTTGAAGACTTTCTTGTACAAAAATACACGGGGACTAACATTTATGACAATAGATAGAGCTTATTTTAAATTGTTTCGGAGTATTTTCACAATAAGGGTGATGCAGTTTTGGGCGGGCCGTACCGCAACGCAAAAATCTTCCTATATAATATTCGTAACTTTGTATGAACCATCGTACACTACAGGAGAATCGCATTACACTTTTATGTATTGAAATGCGCTGCGCTGCGGCTGTGATGTGTGCTTCACTTAATTGGTAAAGAAACACTCACCTTTCATCGTAGCTATATCGCTTTGATAGGAACTCTGATAAATCCTCTAGGATCGGCTGCGAGTGTAGAGCGACGAACTGCTCACGGCAGATCTAGAATATCATTAGAAATTGTTAGGCTATTGTAATTTTGTGAGCTGTTCTCTTAGTCCATATAATTTCCATGAAATTTCAAAGAATAATAATGGATTTCATCATTTCATTTGTTGTTCTCGTGACTAACATGGTTGAGAGGTTTGGAAGGAGAAAGGGGAGGCCTTTACCTAGCAGTGGGACACAAAATAGTGCATTTTGATATAAGTGGGGAAACTTTGTTACTGCATTCGAGGCGGAATTAACACCCGAGCTGCAGGCGAGGGTGTTATGGAGTCGAGAACTGCAGTAACAAATTCTCACGCGTATTAAACGACCTTTTATCAATACACTTCGAAGAAATAAAATTTTAGAACTGAAAGTATTTTTGTCAGGAATTATTTCGCGCGCGAAAAACAGAAAATGTAATTTTTGAATTTAGAACACAAATAAATTTTAATTTGATCATAAAAGTAATTTTTTTTTTAAATGATCATGTTTATCTATGATATTCTATTTATAAACACAATTTAAATACTCAAGACTATAGTTATTGAACCCATTTGGACTTAGCATAAGCATTGTGGAATTTTTTATTTCCGCACGTGTGCCATAAGAACCAGTTTTCGAGAAAGTGTATTGAAAAAAAATTTAATATACTTGAGTAGCAAGGAGTTTGTCAGAAGCAGTTTTTATCCAACATACATTTAGTAACGCAAAAAGGAATCCATTACTATACCTCGTTCATCCGGTCGACGGATCTTGGATGTGTCCAGAAGCAGTCGTGCACGGACACGAAGGTGACGGCGCCGGCCTCGCAGTGCAGCCCGGTCAGCATCATGTGCGACGAGTCCAGCGAGTGGATGAAGTTGGGCGGGAAGGCGTTGCGCTGCTTCATTGTGCAGGGACGTCTGTGGATGTTCGAGGTTTGTTTAGATTTTAGAGGACTAGATTCAAAGTATTTGCTTCTTAATAATAGTTGATATACGGGGTGGAAGGGATACCGACGTGAAAATGATTACCTCGTATTCAGTACATCATTCTGAGCACCCCCCACACCCCACATAGAAATTTCCCTTCCGTTATTTAAAAAAATAACAGCTCTATCCTACAAAGTGCAATACCTTCACGGTCAAAATGTATGGAACAGCTGATTTTTTTTTATAATGATGTACTGAATATGAGGTAACAGTTTTCACGTCGGTGTCCCATCCACAACGTATAGTTAGTCGTGAGATGTAAGTTCACCACGAATTTTCAATGGCGGTTAGGATGGAGGAAAACCAAGGAAGCAATATAACATTACCTATCAGGTTATAGCCCTCGTACGATTTTTCACGAGATGGTATCTCTATTGCGCTTTGGATTTTTAACTCTCGGCATTGATTGTGAGATGGAGAATCCGTTTCTCAGCGTGTGAAAAAGCTCGATTTTTCACTCTCGGCGCTCCGCAGTGCGTTGATAATCGAGGGTACGATAAAAAATACTCAGGTTTATGTAACAGACGAAGAGGCTGAAGAGGGTGAACGTTGTGATAACATAGATATTATGAAAGAAAAAGGCAAGATGCGCAAACTCCAAAGAAATAGTGATTATCGACGAACGAATGGTATAACAATATTGATAACTTACTGCGCCTGATCTAAAGCCGGTCTGTACTGTCCGGTGGTAGGTCCGGAGCGCCGGTAGTAGGGCTGCACCACGGGGAGGCCTAGCGGAGTCACCCACTCCACGCTCTCGCCGCATACTGCTGATATTAACCTGGTGGAGGAAATAGTCATCTTGAGTGATTAATTTGATAGTTAGTAAATTCCTCTATCTAGGTTCAATAAAGGAAATGAACTAACTTGTTCAACAAGTTCCTCCTTTTTCTTTTACCAATTGGCTAAAAACAAACTTGTCCGAAAAACTATTTCACCATATTTATTTCATTGCTCAGCCGTGAACATTTGGAAACGTTTTGCTATACTTAAATGGGGACACAAAATTAAGTATACGATCCGTCAGATGCGAACGATACGGAACTGTAAACTCATGGACCATCACAGATTGGACGTATTTCAGATGCGGTCAAGCTCATATTTGCAATGTTAACTCAATTGTTGACGGCACGGTTGGTGCAGTGGCTGAGCAATTGGCTGCTGCGCTGCGTGTCACGGGTTCGATTCCCGCACGGAACAAATATTTGTGTGGCCTACAGGTAGTTGTTCCGGGTCTGGCTGTTTGTGTATGTGAGTTTTAAGTGTGTGTAAACACACCCACGATACAGGAGAAATTCCTAGTGTGCAAAGACAAAAAAAAAAAAATGTGGCGTATGTCGTTATAGTGGCCGTTTGTGCAAAAAGTAACATAATATATGCCATAATATGCACCAAAAAAAGCCAGAATTCTGTCAAAAAATAGTTTCAAAGATCGAGATAAGCAGCTATTTATGAACTTACTTGGCACAGTCGGTGAACCAGTCCTGTATGAGCTTGGTGGAGGTGAACATCTCGCGCAGAGAGTCGAACGTCTTCGCGGTGAGGTACTGTGAACATGTCCACACGTGCTCCTTCGGGAACTCGTCTATGTCTGTTCAAAATAACGTAAGGATTTAGAGTGCGTAGGCGCTGAAACAGGCTGACGTTATCACTTGGATCCTTTTAAAGGTAGAAAAGTAACGGTGAAGAAAGGTTTTGATAAGTCCTGTCGTCCTTACATACATTTTCGTTTTGTTTGAGGTGAAGACAAGTGAATTGCATGGGTGATTTATTTGTACATTATAAAACAAAGTCGTTCCCGCTATTTGTACGCTTAGATCTTTTAAACTACGCAATGCAGTTGTCAGCAATAGATAGTGATTCAAGAGGAAGGTTTATATGTATATTACACTCGTGCGAAGCCGGGGCGGGACGCTAGTTAAGAAATAAGTGCGTCCGGACCAACGTTACTGATTAATCAAACAAAATCTAAAGTAACTTATTTCTAAATAAACTATTTTTTATATTATTATTTAGACTAGAAACGGGATATTTACCATGTTTACTGTTACACAAAACAAACACCCACCCGCAATAACTTCAGTTTATCCGTGATCATGGTGCTTGCAACAGCGCCGAAATATCGGGAACTCAATAAAAACAGTATTTATTTATTTATTTATTTTATTTATTTATTTAAATGCCTTAAACTATCATTACAGGTCTATAACCTAATGCAATAGTCAATTCACACACACAATATTAACATTAAAGCACAACACATCTCATTGTTTGTAACAAAGTGTAAACAAAAGTACTTTTGCGAATTCACCCCAGTGACATGTAAATACATCTATTTCGACCTGAATACAATTGATAGTGCGAATTGCTCGAGTTAGAGGGGTTTTGGCCAGCAAGTTGGTCCTAGCTGAAGGAACGACCAGCAGCGGCGGAGGCCGTCGCCTCCACACATAACGGTCGGGAACGCACAAGTGCAACCGCTGCAACACTATCGGGTTGTGTTCTATGCCTCGGAGCAGTCTCACCATGTACGACACTAGTGTAAATTCCCGTCGCACCCCGAGTTGATTGTACCCCACCATACCCAGTACAAATAGTGTGGGATACATCAAAGGGTAAAATGGGTATACCCCATAAAGTTTCCTGTATAGGTGGCGCGTGAACTTGTTTTGGACTCGCTCCAACATCAATGAGTACTTCGCCTCATGTGGAGCCCATATGACAGCACTATGTTCCAGATGACTCCTGACTAATGCGTCATACAGAACTCTGACGGCCGTAATGCTGGTAAACTCTCGCGTCTGCCTCAGCACAAACCCCAAGTTCCTGAACGCCTTTTTGCAGATTTTAGTAATATGACCGCGAAACGTCAGTTCAGGAGTGAGAACAACCCCTAAATCCCGTACCTGCGTGACTCGTTGCATCGGCACTGCATCCACTTCGTACTCGTAGAGTAGAGGTGCTCGCGCGCGGGTGAAACTTATCACCGAGCACTTGGATAAGTTGAAGTAAAGCCTGTTCTCATGACTCCATTCCACGATCCTATCAATGTCCTCCTGCAAACGTCTGCAATCAGACTCCGTCCTGACCTCAAACAGCAACTTGAGGTCATCTGCGAATAACAAACAAGTTCCATTTTTGACGACTTCTGGCAAATTGTTTATCATTATTATAAATTCCAAAGGCCCCATGTGGCTGCCTTGACTCACCCCGGACCAGGTGTAATACGGATCGGATTCGCAGCCGTTGTAGTCAACGTATTGCTGTCTGTCATGCATATAGCTGGCTAAGAAATGCAATAGATGTGGTGTGCAACCGATTTCTGCTAACTTGCGTAATAATATGTCATTATCGACGGTGTCGAACGCTTTCCTGAAGTCAAAATAAGCAGCGTCAACCTGCACACCAGCATCCACAGCTGGCACTACCTGTGACATGAAGTTAAGTAGATTGGTGACAGTGCTACGCCCCGGTCGGAACCCGTGCTGCGCATCCGATAGCTGAGCGCGGACCTGATCCTGCATGCTGCGCTGGACGGCGGACTCGAAAACCTTTGCTGGCGTCGACAACACAGCCACCGGTCTATATCCACTGATGTCCGATCCTGCCTTACCTTTGGGGACCGGAATGACACGCGTTATCTTCCATCGAGTTGGAAACGTTGCTGATTGGAGACATGTATTAAATATAAAATGCAGAGGTTCCGCTAATACCCTACTACAATCCCTGAATATGAAGGCTGGTATTCCATCCGGGCCTGCTGAACGCTTCGGTTTTAGGCGCTCGAGTGCCTCTGTAACGTCCTTAAGACTCAGCGAGCCTAGTTGCACGTGCGACCCACTCATGGCCCCCACCGCCTTCGCCGCGGCCGTCTGTGGATCAAGTTGTGGTGGTTCCCTAGCGTATACCGACTCGAAAAACATAGCAAATTGCTTGGCACATTCAAGATCCGTTAGGTATTGACCATCCTTAATAATACTTTGTCGGTTCGCTGTGCTTGTCTTAGATCGTATATATTGCCAGAACGACTTTGGATCTTTCGCAAACTGACATTGTATTTTAGCTAGATGTCGTTTGTGTGCAGTGTGAATATTGTTTTTAATAATTGCTCTGTATTTAGAATACTCCCTGTATACAGTTAAATCCTTTGTTTCCTTGAACGTCTTGTGAAGTCTAGCTTTGGTTTTTAGATCTTGTATTATTTCTCTCGTGTACCAATTAGGGTAAGTGTACCGTGACTTCACACTACGATTTTTCAAGGGGACACATTCATCTAAAATGCTGTTAATTTTACTGTAGAAGAAGTTCAATATATCTTCCAAGTCGTGCATCTCGTACATGTTATTCCATTCCGTTGCACTTAACAAAGAATAAAGCAACTGATAATTTGCCTTATAAAAGTTCCATTGCGGTCTATTACTGAGTGCGCCTGCACCAGCGCGCGAGTCGGTATCGGCGGCGGATACGGCCGCAGTCGACGAGGTAGCGGGACTAATGTCCGCGGTATGAAGGGCGCGCGCGGGCTCTAGACTCACGCTCACTTCGAGCGGCGGGTGATGCACATCGACAGGCACGAGTGGCACGTCCGCCGCAACTACTGACACCTTCCCTCCAAATCCTGAACTCAACACCAAATCTAATTGACGACCTAAACAATTGGGTACATTATTACTTTGAGTGAATTCGCAAAAGGACAAGAAACATTCATAATAATTAGTCACATTTGTAGGACACGAGTGTAAATTAAAATCACCTAACACAATTATTTGTTTAAAGTTAGTACACAGTTTTTCTATTACTGCAAACAGCATCATGTAATCAATTTCGGAACTACCCGGGGGAATATAAATAACAGAACACAGAAATAAAAATCTACTATTTAAATGTACCGTCGCACAAACCATTTCGAAAATACAGGTTTCTATCGATACGTCGGGCACAAGTACCCTCCGTAGTTCGAACCGGTGTGTGGCCACAAGAAATGCGCCTCCCTGCTTTCGTCCATCCGCTCGATCGCTACGAAGAATACTGTATCCCGGTGGGACAATTTCAGAATCTTGAATGGAGTCATTGCAACCCGATTCAGTAATTGCAAACAAGTCAGAATTTAATGAATCCATGTTATTTCTAAAATTGTCCAACTTAGTTCGGAGCCCTCTAACATTTTGGTAAAAAATTTCAATGGTACTACTTTGATGTCTTTTTGGTATAGTTCCGAAACCAAATCCACTCGTTGAATTCAGCGTTTATGGGCCATATTTCCGTTTGGTTCAATTTATCAAACCACTGCTCTGGCACTCCAATTACAAACGACGTGTAATCTCGCTCGGTCTTATGCTTTATTTTATCCACTTTTACAGGTACATCCGGCCCACATATACATTTCACGTGATTAGTGATTGATTCGAGAGTGGTTTCTGGGTGTAATCGCCAAACATGCAAGTGTTTTTTCCGTTCCGTGGCTTGCAAAGCTTTCAACTCGGTATTTGTTCCCACTTTGACATCCTTTGGCTGCCTGTTAACTTTTTTATAGTGTACAGTCGTCCAACCAGATTGATCATCTTTCATCTCAACGTTACTTGCTTCTAGATTGATACTAGCCGAAGTCATTGCCGGTAGCTCAACAGATTTTGTGGCCCCACCTTTGTTTACCTTTTGCTGTTTAGTGTTGGTGCGTCGTATTTGTTGTAATGTTGGTGACTTCTTAGACATATCTTTGCTAGATTCGTTCTGTTGACTGACGACTTCTGCAAAAGTGGATGACTGCCCGACTAACTCCTCTGTAGTGTATCGAGTTCGTTTGTCCTGGATCAATTTAGCATCAACCTTTTCTTCGACTACCCGGATTATTTTAATGATGTTCTTTAAATCGGCTTTTGTTTGAGAAAATTAATCTAACAAGAGTGCTATTGTATTTGCTTGGCTATCCATACGAGCCATCATATCGACTCGAAATTCTCTAAGTTCTTCCAGTAGAATCGTATCAGTATCCATACAACATGCCTTACTTCCCCTCTGAGTATTTACGTAATTCGTGGGAGAGGTTATGGTGGTGGGTACATTATTACCTCTAACTGGAGTTTCGTTGTTCCCTCTTTTAGGATTTGAGCATACACACGCCGGGCATACCCATTTTTCCTTGTATGCTTGCGTAAATGCCTCAAACACAACCGTATCTATTTCAAGACAAGCCAAGTGGTATTGCTTTTTGCATTTTGCACTTGAACATTCCAGATAAAGGTTTGTTATCTTTGCACAACAAGCACCGCAATTGTTAGGCATTTTTGTTTTGCTACCCAAAATTCAAATCACAGGCGTAACTGCTGCACTAGTCGCCGTTCACTGTAGCACGACAGAGACGAATTATTTATTTTTCGCAGCCCGTCTCTTTCCCCCGAGGTGAGGAAGAGCTACCTCCGCGTTGACGAACTGCGCGATCACAATATTATAGTTCACTCCACTTTAGTACTTATAACACTTTATTGTCAATGCACATGAAGGATCAATATTGCATGTTATTATATTATTAGTGCTCCATAATTTGGGTAAAATAACGAAAAACACGTCTGTACTGATCGCTTGCGAGCGGTAATTATAGTCTAAATAATAATTATTAGTCTAAATAATAATGTTAGTGACCATGATAGTTTAAAATCTTATATTTTTTATATAACCCGTGTCGATGAGAGAGGAAAAAATAAATTCTATCATCTCTTAGTCTTCTTAGCGTGTAGATAGAAATCTAAATTTACTCAGTCCTGAATTCGGCTACGAGTGTCGGCTCGACATTAGCGTTTCTACTATTCAATAAGTTACCTTTCAGCTGCTTAGCGATCTGCAGCCTGGCTCCGAACTTGGTGACGCCATACACGGTGGTCATGACTGTCTGCTTGATGACCTTCCTTCGCACAAAGTTCTCTAGGATGATGGCGGCAGGGACCCCGGCTGCCGCGTCACGGACTCGCATCTCTTCTACCTGTACCGAACACATTATTTTGTTGTAATTTAAATTTAAACTTTCACGTGATTAAATTGCCAAGAAGTCGTATTGACAATGCTATGTATCATTCCCGTAGATTGTTGGCTGAGGGTACGAGGCCACAGGAGTGGCTACAGAATACCCGACTCAACGGCAAATGTCGGTGGTAGATCAGGACACCTGCATCAGGACTTACGTAGACTTCTTCAGAAGATTCACTTCTGACAAGACGTACTGCGCTGGATATGGGGATTGTTAATAAACGCCAGCCGCGTAGTGTTGTAGTCCGTGACATGCTATAGTGAGCTCTATGCGCTACACAATACGTACCATAGCCGCTACAGCGCTGTACACGTCTTGCGGCCTGCCGAGCGGCGCCAGGTTGACGGCCGCAGCGCCGGCCGCGTCGCCGCCAAGTGCCGCATAGTGCTGCAGGCCGTTACATGAGCCGTCTTGATGGACTGGGAAACCGCACATGTATTCTGTGCGGACAGGAAAATTTCGACCTTACTAATCTGAACATATCTTATAAAGCAGTAAAATTATTTGTTTTTTTTTTTATTATGTTTGTAAAAGGAATTCTCTGGAATTACTGAACCGATTATAAAAAATATTTAATTGTTAGTAAGCTACACTATTTTTAAAGTGACATAGGATAAATATATTTTATGTTAAAAAAGGAATTTCAGGCGGAAGAAGTCGCGAGTAAAAGTTTATTTTAGTAGAGGTAGCCTGTCAAACTGCTGGTCGAAGGCCTCTCTCCATTCTTTTCATTGGTCCCGGTCCTGTACCACTTTTTTCCAATTCTTCAGGAAGACTCTAAGTCATCCTGCCATATCTTGGTGAAAAATTACCGATTACAAGATTCAGAGACCTAATTTTAGTCACTTGATTGTATTAGTTAGTTACCTTCATGGTTAGGGGACCGTACTGCGTTAGCGATCTCCATACAGCACGCGAGCGTTTGCCACGGCTCCTCAGACTCCGCCCACCAACGTTCACCTTCCAGTGGTCGGTCGGCTGAGTCCAGGATCTTGTCCATTATACTGTTCGCGTACTCCAGCCTACAAAAAAAATGTATGTTATAGTTTTTCTGATATTCTGTGAAGCTTGAAAGAGGGCCAGATCAAAAGTTTCTTATTGGGATTGGTTGCCAAAAATAATAATCATCTAGGCGGCTCGCCCACGGTGACTTTTTGTAGCGATGCTGTGACAGTATCGCTACAAAAACGCACATAAGTACGCAACGCACGACAGTCACGACGTGCAAGCTGTTAATTTTTTTCTTTTTTGTTCCATCCTGTTGTATTTATTTGTTTTATTTGTTTTATTTGTGTTTTGTTATTTTTTTTTTTTTTGTAATTTTGTGTGATGCACGTCGTACCTGCGGCAAATAAATATATTTTCTTTCTTTCTTTCTTTCTTTCAACGCAATCGAATTTAGAGGAGGGTATCTGTGGTACAAGCAAGCACTTTACACTACGACCCAGCATATACACAACCGCCTTCTTAATTTTATCTTACCTCTCATCAACAGTACTCTTCTTCATGGTGCCGGTCAGATTGATGGCGTGTAGCTTCAGCCACCTCAGCCCCCTTGGGCCGAGCGGCTGCTTCTTGGCGAAGGTCAGTAGGGCTCGCTGTGTGTCCGCGCCCAAGGCCGATACGTGTGGTCCGCATGCGTATACGCGCCCCCGGAAGTCTAGGTTGTGGGGCAGCCAGAATATTGAGTCCCTGGGAGAAGAGTTGGATTCAGTATTCGTAAAAGATATAAATTAAAAAAGGACGAAATATTATTATTTAGACTAGAAACGGGATATTTACCATGTTTACTGTTTTTATTGAGTTCTCGATATTTCGGCGCTGTTGCAAGCACAATGATCACGGATAAACTGAAGTTATTGCGGGTGGGTGTTTATGAGCAGACAAATCGGTCTACCCTCTTTCTGGTTCGTTCGTTGTTCGTTATAATATCCCGTTTCTAGTCTAAATAGTAATGTTAGTGACCATGATAGTTTAAAATCTTATAAGGACGAAATTGTCCTACTTCCTACTAATATTATAAATGCGAAAGTTTGTGAGGATGGATGGATGTTTGTTACTCTTTCACGCAAAAACTTCTGACCGGATTTGGATGAAATTTGGCACACAGATGTTTATTAGCATATAGGATACTTTTTATCCCGGTAGTACGATCCCGTGGGATAATTACCGAACTCGGTGCGGGCGAAGCGGCGGCTAGCCAGTTTTCCATAATAAAATCTTCTGACCGTTATTTGACTAGACGGCAATCCGACAGGACCGGAACGTCCATATTTTATTTTTGAAGGCAAAATATTTCGGAATATCGTCATTTTGTACTTTAACACCTAATTAGCAGGGGAACATACATGTGTAGACTGCTAAAATCATAACCCTTCCTTTTGGCTTTGCAGTAGGCGGATAAAAATTAAACTCTATTTCCATCAATGTACAGTTTTTTTTTAATACTATTTGGCCTTACTCTTCACCTCAATGTAGTCCCGAGGACAGAGATGACGTCGACGATGGAACGAGCTAATATGCCAGTTACGACAATATTTTCAATGTAGTCCCATATCATATCAAACATCCTGTATTCTTACGAAAATAATAATAAAAACAGGCTACAAACATTTTACTATAAAATTACAAGACAATTGACATGAAAAGTGTAGGATGAAAGTTTGGTGATTGTTCCTCTATTTTCATTAATCATAACTAGTGATCAGAGGATAATGATGTTGTTTGTGCAATAAGTGCTATTATTTTAAGTTTATATTTAACTAGCGACCCGCCCCGGCTTCACACGGGTGCAATATACATATAAACCTTCCTCTTGAATCACTCTATCTATTGCTGAAATCTGCATTAAAATCCGTTGCGCAATTTAAAAGATCTAAGCGTACAAACAACGGGAGCGACTTTGTTTTATTCTATGTAAAGATACCGTGTCATTGTACTAGAATTTTATCCCTAATAATTTTCACTTACCTATAATGGTTAGCTAGAGACAGTTTATACAGCGCGTCGCACCACAGAGAGTGCATCTCGGCCCGCGCGCGGTTGATAGCGACGCGGCGTTTGAACGCAGCGGCTGCGTCTGCGCCGCCCGCGAACTGAGACGTGTCTAGCTTAGAGGAGGGGGGTGCGATGTCTAACTTCTTGTTGCCGCCATCCCTGTGGACAAATGTTTTGTTGAATCCTGCGTCGACTACTTAATATTTGCAGGCCATTAATTATAGCGGAATTTTTAACATCTCTTGGACCTGCTTACCAATAAGCAAATTAACGTTTTTAATGAAGCTTGTAACAATGTTTTAAAATGCAGGGTGGAAGGGACCCGACGCTAAAACGGTTACCACGTATTCAGTACATCATTCCGAACGGACACATGGAAGGTTTTTAACAGTTATTAAAAAAATATCTGCTGTTCCATACTTTTTGACCGTATAGATATTGCACTTTGGTAGAAAACAGCTGTTTTTTTATGAGAGTGATCCCAGCCGTTATTCTAAACCACAAATCATACAAAAAAATTGTTTATATTTTTGTGCAAGTATGTATTAAGTTTTTATTGTGCACAAATCCAGTTGTCATAAATGTGAAGTAGCTTTTAACTAGTACACGTGAAAAACTAAACTTCTGAAAAAAAACCATAAATTAAAAAAAAATCTAAGTGTCTTACCTAAATATCTGTATCTGCAGGTCAAGTATAGGCCTGTTGATGACCCAGGGCACCTCGCCCAGCTGGTTCAGACTGTCCAGCACTGGGTACAAGGTCTCCGCCGGCGCAGACTCCAGGCGCTTCCATTGACTCATCACATAGAATGGCATTCTAAATGGTTGAGAGATAAGTACTTAAATAACACTGTATTTGAAGTACTGAGAATTAGGGTCAAAACTATTTCATTTGACACATAATATATTTATGGCAGTTTTGGTTGCTATGCAAACTTTAATACTTTCTCATTGGGGTTATAATAGCTTGACAATAAGTCAGGTTTGGACAGTTTTATTTGAAAACGGAAACAAAGCCCGTTTTCATCCATAAGCTGATGGACCACTTATAAGCACTGCACTGGCTACAAAAGTGTGAAAGCGGCTTCTTAATACATGTATGAACTGAACTTTCAATATGTTTTTTTTTTTGTCACCATTTAATGATACCCATGTTTGCAAAATAAAATTATCTTTATCTTTATCTTTATCTTTATGTTTTTGCGGGATTTCATTAATAAATGTATAGTGTGTATAAGATGTATTCTAGTCTAGATTCCTAAGAATAATACAAATTTCTATTCTGTTTAAAACTAGGTAAGGAATTTTTGGAAACATGTTAATAATTGCTTCAACAAAATTTTGCTGCTGAATATTCAAATATAATAAAATGGAAAATATGACTGGGCTTATAACATTGATTATTTTGATATTTGATCTCGCACTCCATACTAGTCAACACTCAAACTTTAGGTAAATATGTATCGGAATATTCGATATCTATGGATCGACCGCTTTAATGAGTCCTCGTGAAGGTATCAATTTAAATGGAATATTCTGAAGGTTTGATCATGTATTGGTTCAATTAGTATTGTAATACCTAAGTGGATTATGGTTATTTTAAAGTGAATAACCTGTGGAATATTGTTCGGACTTTGTGGACGCTTAATGTGCCTTTGATGGGGTAAGGCGGAGGAGTCATTAAAGCGGTCGGTCTATAGTTATAACTGTGAGATATCTATAATTAATTAATTGATTTATAAAAAGTAGGAGGATGTATTTGTTTACTAATAAAAGACGGTATACACAAAGGCATATTTTACAAATATTACTGCTATTACCGTGTTAAAATACATAACGACATTGGAAATTTTAAATGCAGGAAGGGACATTGAGCGTGCTGCAATTTAATCATTAACGTTTGGCTAAGCGTGCAAAGTAGAAAATCTAATAGCTCGTTCTGAACCTTACGACACGCTCAGTACTATGGCAGTGTTACCTGACTAGCGGCGTAGGCGTCACGAGGTAGGCGCCGCGCTGCGTGTCGGCCCAGGGCGCGGGCGGCGCCGCGGTGGGCGTGAGCGCGGCGCGCATGCGCAGGCCGGGGGAGGCCGCGCCCGCCCACGCGCGCGCCAGCACGGGGTGCGGCTTCAGCTCCAGCCGCACCATGCGGCCCCACGGACGGTGCACCTTGTACACGGAGGGGAGCTTCTTCCTGCCACGAGATAATTTACTTCCATGACCAAAAGGAATGCTTATAGATCGAACCGAGGTTTCATAAGACGACAAGAATGCAGCGCATGGCGGACGAAGTGGCAGGTGTGGGGTTGCTTTAGAATACTTAGTTTATCTTTTATGATAGTGATTTGTAATTATAAACTAATTTCTGGCATTGAAAAAAACGACAAACAAATAACAGGTAATTTGGCCACCCGAAATCAATCAGAGCTCATTAATAAATAATTCTATTTCAAGATAAAAATGCAAAAGCTCTTAAAATGTTTGTCCTTTGGGACATTTTAAGAGTTTTCGCATTTTTAACCGGTGCATACACATTTGAATAACTAGGGGAGAGACATTAAAGGGAAAGACTGGAGAAAAGTATTCCCCAATGTCCCTCATAAAACTGTTCTGTGAAAACTCCAATTTTAACTAACTATAACGAGTAACATAAAGGTATACAGAACTAAACCTAAAACTTACTCTTTAGCTGCTTTACTCTTGAACATGTTGACGTCAATCTTCACATCATTTATTATAATGTTGTAGAGGAACTTGCCAATGTTCTGACGCATTTCCATTGGCCACGGCATCTCTTCGACATCCTGAACAAAATCATAAAAGTGACGTTGTGAAATTGAAATGAGCAACCTATTTTTGCCTTTAGGGTTTGAGTGTCATTTCAGAGGTGAGAATTTAATTCTTTACATACAATTTTGTATGCAGTCCGTCTATCTCGTACCTACAGCTGCGTGACACTCTTTCTAACACAATCCAAAGGATTCTTCTTTTTTACTACACACAAAGGTCGGTACGACTCCAGCGCATCAAGCTACTACAATCTGTCAAATTTATTTCATAGATTTTCAACTGTATCGTTAAAGCAACCTCATTGTTGGTGAGCAGCATGGATTTGCCAACTACGTTCGAGGAATACTAATCTCATGCTGTTCACGGACTTCATATTCAAAAACATGGATGAACAAGTTCAAGTTGACGCTGTGTACACGGATTTTCGGAAGGCTTTTGATAAGGTGGACCACAAACTGCTTCTAGATAAAATCGCATTCAATGGCATCCGTGGCAATTTGCTACGTTATGGCTTATATGTACATTTAACAGGACGCAAAAAATAGTTACTAACGGTTTCCAATCAAGCTCAATTATTGTCACTTCTGGGGTGCCCCAGGGCTCAATTATGGGTACCCTACTCTTTACTCTGTTTATCAATGACGTTTAGAAATGCTTCATTCATTCCCAATTTCTAATGTACGCAGACGATATCAAGATTTATAAGTCGTGCAAAAGCACACAAGACTGCCTACATCTACAAGAGAACCTTGATGGACTTTCTCGATATTGTTCATCCAACAAACTTCACCTTAGCTTACCTAAGTGCAATGCAGTCACTTTCACTAAAAATAAAAACATTATAACATTTGATTATAGTCTACATGGTATCCGTTTGCAAAGAGTTGACCACATTCGAGATCTTGGGGTTGTAATGGACTCGAAATTGCATTTAATCTTCATATTGATAACATTGTTAACAAAGCGTATCGTATGTTTGGTTTTGTCATGCGATCTTCTAACGACTTTAAAAGACCGTCTACTTTTCTACTTCTATACAAAGCTTTGGTCCGCTCTCAATTGGAATTCGCAGTACCGATTTGGAGTCCCATTTTTGATGTTTATGTAAAACGAATTGAAATGGTTCAAAAAATTTTTTTACGTTCTATGCACTAAGTCAAAATTACCATACACTCTATTATTAAAGCGTTATAAAATTCAAAGCTTGGAGTCTAGACCCAGCTTACAGCTTACGGCCATGATGCTGCATGGTCTGTGTAATAACAGATTCGTTGTCCTAGATATAACTAACAACCTATGTTACATTGTACCTAGAACTGTGAAGTGCCGAGAGGCGCGCGTGCCACTGGTCCACACGGCAAGGTGTAGAACTCACGCCGCCGCACGGGCGCCTCTCCGACGCATCGTAGATACGTATAACACACACTTTATCGAACTTGATATTTTCGCGCTTACACACTTTCAAGTTCAAAAGGATGGCTATTGAATCTTTAAAGTAGCTATCTAATACCTATTATCCCTAAATCACATATGAGTACTTTAATTGTCTATAATATTAATGCACGCATTTAACTAATCTTTTAAAAAACATTATTTCGCGGATATTGGTGTGGGTTACATGTTTATTTATAAAATTTATTCTGTCATACTTTTGTAATGTGTAACTGTTAAATGTCCCAATAAAGTAAAATAAAAAATAAAATAAAGCATTAGGTTGAAGGTTGATTGCGAAAATTTGACAGTTTTGGGTAGCTTGATGTGCTGGCGTCTGACAATACTACAATAGACTCACCAGACTAGCTCCGTCTCGGTTCATATGCACTAGCGCCTGCCACGCCTGCCGCCCGTTATACGGCAGTACAGTGCCGTCCACGGACTGTCGGCTCACGTACCACTCGCAGTACTTCTCGTACACACGCTCAATTTTCTTCAAAGTGCCGTTCCGACGGTATTGTTCGATTTGATACCTGACAAAAGAAGAAATTGTTGAAATAAAGAATAAATATTTATTTGGACGCACACAGGAAGTTTAAAATGTCGGAAAATAATAACAACACTTACTTCTGATATACTTGCGTTCCTAGGTCTCTCTGTAGTAGTTTGAGCGTGGGGCTGTATGTCTCACTGCCGTCCACCAGCTTGCTTATCTCGCCCATTATTAACTCTACAAATTGATTCACCTGTAACAAGAATAAAACTATGAGCCATGGTAACACTTAGATATTAATCAGCACCTGTTGACAGTGTGTAACAGTAGCTTGCAAAAACACGGAAGAAACAATCAAATAAAATTCAAATATAACATCATGCCTGTAATTTTCGAATGGGTAAACAGAGTTGTAAAGAACACTCGTTACAAAAGTGGGTGTTAACTATTAAGGGTTCCAATCAAGCCCTCGGTTGGTTATTGAGAGATTACATTACAAAAATTAAAAGATAAACATCAGACTTACATCTAGCACAGTAAGATAAGGGTACAGCGTGATGGCGGAATGTGAGGCGCAGCTCTGCGACTTGAGCGTGCCGAGGTTACGGATGAACGACTCTCGGATCACGTCTCGCCATTCTGCCTGCATCTCTGATAGCTTCTTTCTCTGTAAAAAAATAAACAACCGTCATGTCTACACAAAATTCTTATCACTCATACGCAAGTAAAGCGTGGCGTCTTCGTAGCGTGAACTCATAACCTAGACAGCTCGTTAAACATTACAAAGTGTTACTATCTGTAGATCCTTTTAATTTAGTACCTACCTACAGTCCTTGTATTTATACATATATATCAGATCAGATTTAGGGAACCCAAAATCTTACATATGTGCACTTTAGAAGCATTCATTCGGCAGGTTTAGCGAGGTAGCTTCAGAAATGTTGTAAAACTCGCCAGTGACTAAGCTCATGATTTTCAGATTCGGTTGCATTCGAAACTGATCACGGACCTCGAAAAAACTTAAAACAAGAGCTAAATATTTTCATAAAAGTGTTTCATACTCACACAAAACTTCACCGATTCAGACTGTTCATCTTTGACTCCAATATTCTGTATCTCAACCTCTCCTTTAATTTCAATATTCAGCTGTTCTTTGCCTTTCTGTATCATCTCCTCCAGAGACAATAGACCTTCGGCCGGTGACGTCAGCAGTCCTTGTCTATTCTCCACGTGGTCAAGCGTGATCTTGTCTAGTAAGGGACAGTTGTAGTCCAAGATGGGAGCCGTGTATTGAGGTTGGAAGTCGGGCTGTAGTCTATGGATTGCTTGTAAAACTACTTCGCGTTGATCGTATAGGAATTTTGTTTTGTCTAGTAAGTCGTTTAATGTGATATTCTGGAACAAATTGAAAATAGATTTTAAATTGAGTTTAACAAGACTGTAAAGATTAAGTCACTTAACACTAATACTGATACTGTTAGCCTGTATCATCCCACTGCTGGGCTAAAGCCTCTCGCCATGACTTCCAGTTTTTTTCGATCCAAGGCTATTGTGGTAAACAGTGATCGTTTATTTTGTCTAGTTCGTCACGCTATCTTCTACGAGGTCTGCCGCGACCTTTCTGGCTCCAGAAAGTGGGTATTTTGGCCCACAGCTCATTGGGCATGCGGCAGGCGTGGCCAGCCCAAGCCCACTTCAGCTTAGCGGCTTTTTGAGCAATGTCAGTCATTTGTGTTTTGGGGCGCAGTGTGGTGTTGCTAACACTAAGCGACACTTAAACGAATGCCTAAAGATATTGCACCAATGGATGTCAAGTATCTAACACTTAGCTTAGTTTTAGGCATTTATTTAGATATCGCCTGGTGTTAGTGAAAACAGTCAAAATTGTTATATGGCAACACAGATATGTTATTTAATGGCCACAAAATCTTATTTTTGCGGTTCATTGAATACTGTTTCCTTTAATTGTTTACTTTTCGAAAATGTGGGAATTTCGAAACTGGCGAAATGCGGGTGTAGTATTAGATACATCTCTATCTAACCCTTCGGAGATTACAGGCGTGATGTTATGTTTTCGAAAATATTTATGATATATAAAATTTTTGGATCACATGAATGGCAATGGGCTCAGAAAATCGGCCTACAATACCATTGCCAAAAATATTTCTTTTGCGTCTGACTGGCCACAAAATAAATATTAGCATGTCAATACATAATATACCTTTTGATTCATTTGCTCCTTATAATATTCAAGTTGGTCTATCTTGTCCACGACATTACTTCTCTCTATGCACTCGAAGACAGCCGCGAACATCTGCGGGTTCGCTTCCACGCCGTCTTCCGCCATATTCGATAGCAATTGTTTTGTGTTGTCCAACATTCCCTGCGAAAATAAATATGATTTTTAGTTTTACTTACTACACTTCTGTTCATTTATAAAAAATAATAATACAATGTTCGGAAGTTTGTAGCGCATATAATTCATAATAAAATTGTTGAACATTCATGTCATTCTTGAGTATCAACATACTGACAGACAAATAGACAAATAAATGAGTTAGGCAAGGGATTCGAGAAGTTTTTGGGGATATACTAGACTACGAGAAAGTCATAAAATCAACAGAATTTGTATCACAATAGCTGAAAGATAAATTAACCATGACCTGTAGTTGGCGAAATTGACCAGAAAACTGTATTTTATACTTACAGAATGCGCATATCCATGTAAAAGAGTGTTATACACTCTGATATCATTCAGTTTGGGATGATTCGCGACCCTCGAGCCTCGCTGTCTGTAATACTGTATCACTTGATGGGCCTGAAACAACCAATATTGCATGTTGTGACACACATGGCATTTTTGCTAAAGTAATATAAACTTCATTTGTATAGACCTAGTGAATATTTTCTAACAACGAATATTTCATGTTATGGAGGCAGTCAACATATTTCCCGATGCAAAATAGACTTAATTTGTATGGACTTAGCGTTAATTTTGTAATTCTTATAACTCTTCATAGGCAAGTATTAACCAATATTTCATGGTACGGCACTTAGCATATTGCCAAGGCAAAATAATCTTTATTGTTTAGTGGATTGGGTACATTTTGTTTTAGCTAAGATGCGCGAATATTTTGACAAATTCGCCAAGTTCCAATGGACACCTTAATCCTTTAAGGCTAAATTATTTACATTAAACTGCATCTGGTTGACTACGTCGTTAGTCTAGTGATCGCAAGCGCAACTGTTGGGTTCGATTCCCAGGTCGGGCAAAGGGCTATTGGGTTTTTCAATCAGGAATTTCTCAGTAGCAGCCACGGTGTCTGGATTTGTGCGCAGTTAATGGCAATAAGCTCGCACCCTATTACATGGGACTTAAAACTTAACTGGCGAAATGTGGGTGTAGTATTAGGTACACCTTTGCTTAACCCTTCGGGGATTACGGGCGTGATGATGTTTTGTATTTACACTAAATATTTTGCCTACCCACATGGGAAAAGGCGTAACTTTATGTACGTATGCATCTACGCTTTGGAATGGGAAACTACAGTCCTTTGACAGTATTTATACCTTGCGGCTGGGACTGTAGCTTCATCTTTTTAACCGACTTCTAAAAAAGGAGGTGGTTACGTATTCGGCTAGCATATTTTTTTTTAACAATGCAAAGGTGATTGGTCCATTCGAGCTTTTTGTTTGAGTCTGTATGTAAGAGTTCTGTAGTAAACGCTTTGCAAATCTTTTCCTCAATCCAGTACTTAATTTGGTTCTGTATTTCTGGTCCACAAAAACGTGATAATTTTGTGATCAAACAAACAATCTTAGGGATTAAATTATCTACGGCTTATCTTACTTCGCGCCTGTCGCGGTCAGCGACACGTCTGATAAGATAACAGAGATTTCTCATAAAAACTAGGTTACAAGTAAATCTTTTTGATACATAATAATTTGAGAAATGTTTTACAAGCCAGTTTATCCAATTTGAACCTTATATAAATTTAATTAAACATCAATTAGATGAACACAAAAGTAATGCGCCAAACAGCAATATGTTATTATTTAGTTAAGTTTTTGGGGCGACTCAACACAAACTGCTATCAACACGCTACGAAGAAACATGGCATTATTTCGTTATTTACAGATTAAGAACTCAATCCACAGAAGTCTCACCTAAGACATTCTTAGCAAGTGAATAATTAGTTGAATAGACCTGACCTACATACATACAGCCGTCACACATAGATGTTATGATTTGTGTGCTAATTGACACAGAAACTCTAAACCAACGACCTTAACGAAAAATACAACTATGATAAGATGAACTTTGTAAAGAAACTCTGAAAACAATGAATAGCTTCTAACTGGAGGAAGAACATGTTTACAAATAGCAACTTTAATAACATGTACACATTTTCATTTTATTATGAACTTACCAATTTATTATTACTTTTATTGACATACTAAACTCAGTTCCCACAAACTTACAAGTTAATTATAATTTAGTTTGATTACTTTTTTATAAATGATTTTTTACCTCTTGTATCATGTTAAGAGAGCAGAGTAGCTGCAGATGAGCTGTGAGCACTCGATGCAAGGACTCTTGCTTGCCGCGCCGCTCCACGTCTTTCATGTCTTGCTTCATGCTCAACTCTTGCTTTGCTCGACGCTTGTCGCGCTTCGCCCTGTTCCTGTCTCGAATGGCTTTTTTCCTACAAAGAAAACAACATAAATGGACTAATATAATGTATTCAGGTATTTCTGAAATATCCTGTGTAATATAATAAATAGACACAATATTAACAATAGGCTCATCCCCTATTACAAGAGATTTAAAGATAACTGGCAAAAATTTGGACTCACTGAGCCACACCAGTGCTTAACCCTTCAGGGATTACAGGTGGGATGTTAGATACAATAAATTGACCTAAACACTATGTTGATTAATTCATATTACTTATTTTATAATTTTTATAAAACCCAATTTATGAGCTAAATGTAAGTAAACGATGATTGGATTCTATTTTTAATCAGCATTTGAAATAATATGGGTAAGTTTATTTCCTGTATAGTATAATCATCCATTCTACTCAAAAGAAAACATCTACTTAAAACTTACGCCTGTTTAATTTTCAAAGTAGTTGCAGGACCAGGTTCCACATGATCTAAATCCAGGTCCTCCCTGGTATCAACTATTTCATTGTGCAGTGCTGGGTCATCATAGATGTCTTCTATTGCTGGATGTGTTAGTCCTTGTGCTCTGGAAATAATAGGGCAAGAGATATTGCATTAGACACCACTTCTATAGAGGAAGTTTGAAAATTGAAAAGTTGCCACTTGGATTTTAGGTAATCATCATCTTCTGACCCTTGTCCCATGTTACTTGGGGTTGGCACAACATGGTTTTCCTTCCATTCTCCAACAATTTTTGGCTTTTAGGTAATACAGCAAAATGTTATGGTTCTTTTAATAGTTTGAGAACATTTTTTTTTGCAATTATGTTAGTATCTTATACTTAGTGGCCTTCATGTCCCTACTACTCTTCTACCCTTCCATCTTGCGATTATAAATCAACTATGGACTTATTTATATTATTTTATTTTTATGTATGATGCCACTTGACATATAATTTTTATTTTGCTGTCTGAATTAATGTGATAGCAAGATGCTTTTTGAAATTGTAATATGATTACTATTGGCATTTAAGTGTTTTGATAAAAACTATAAGATAATGAATGTTTTTCTGAATAAATAAATTAAAATTAACTTACTGCATATTGGTGATATGGCTCATCAGTTCTTGATCATAGCTGTCTAAATGATTATCTACAAACAATTCTCTGAACACGGCATGTGCACCTTTGGGTAAAGGAGTAAAGTTTTCAGACATAAGGTCACTTTTACTAGAACTTGTCTCATTAAGGTTGAACTCTTGATTCAATCCTTCACTTATTGCATACCTCAGGTCTTGTAATTTCTGATCATAAAGAGTAGCTTTTTGAAAATCATAATAACTCTCTTTTATCATATTGATGTATTGCTTTGTCTTGAATTTATCTTCTAAGTTTGGTAGATGGCTGGTGAACACTAGTGCACACTTATCGTCTTCTAATATTATATCTGACTTTTCTGTGACTGCCTTTGAGGATTTCTTCACAGAGGTTTTCTTTAATATTTTGTCTCTGACTGACTGAAGCAACTCAGGGTCTACTTCAGCTACTCGCAAGTTCTTTGCTGGCTTTGTAGTCAGTTGATGTAACTGACCAAGGGAGACGGGACTAGAAGCTAACTTTGAAAGATGCACAGCTCGTAATTTGCTTATTGACACTTTAGTTTCAGTCATAGCCTGGTCGCCAACTGAAATGAATTAAGATAATGTGTATAAAATCATTTGTTTACTGGTGCAGTTCAGTGATAATAATGTAAACAAACTCTTACCTTCAAGTAATTCTCCATATTTCTTATAGCTCTTATGTTTAGACTTTTTTCTCAGCGAACTGAGTAAATTAGCCGTTTTCGTAGACTGGTGTCTCGCAGAATATAAGTTTTCTAGAAATAAAAAAAATATAGTTATTGGACATGTTATGCAACTCAATAACCTATGTATAGTGCAGGTGTCTATTTTATGTGATGAATGTTGTTCATATTGGAGTATCCGTAATACTTTATAATAAAATTACCTGCACCAAGGCGGTCTAATAAAATCCTTCGGCAAAACGAACATTTTATTTCCGTATTTGACGTACTTCTTATTGAATTGTTCGCAGGTAGCGAGACTCCGTGAAAGGAACTTTGATATATATTCCTGGCAGTCACAAGTCGATGCATTGTTGCCAATTTAATTCAAAACTACAAGATTATTGTGTAAAACATGCCGAAATTTGTAAAACCACGTGAAAATTGTAGGACAAGTCGTAGAACCAAAATAATATTCTAGTGATGTCCAATTATCGGAGTTTATGTCAAACCAACTCAAACGTCAAAAAGTACTTTACGGTTTTCCAAAGTTTTCCGTGTTTAGTCGATTTAAATAACATAATGTTGCCTATTTGAAATAACTGTCAAACTACAAAAATATCAAAACAATTCGCCAACTTGTCATCATTTTAGAATTTAATATCAATTTTAAACAAAAATGGTAATTTTCCATTATACAGAACAAATTTTATGATTAGAATCCTCAAATCTCACTATGGAGGAGGAAAAACTTTTCGTTTGTGAGTAGTTAATCTAGTCAAAACATCATAATAGCGATTCCTATTATTTACTCAAGGATTATTCTGTGTGTTTTTTATGTTTTAGGGACATCTGATCTCACTAGAAAATTGTTTAAACTTCGTTTCCAGAATGACTGGCTATTTAAAAGTAAAAAGCAGCCCTGGGCGTGAGTTTCGCATACATGTTTACCTATTAGTTCTGTCTCTTGGTAGAGTCGATTTTAATAACACCATTAAATGATAGAGAAGAAATTTGTGGTTTGTGTAGATTATAGTGGTTATACAGATGACTAAGGCTAATCAACCAAGTATCTAAATTTTAGTTTTATTAGTTTAGGTTCATAATCTTAAGTTCTGTTTACCATTGGCTCTACTATAATTTATTAACAATAACTCCACAAGAAAAGAGAGACCTATACCCAGCAATGGGTGAGTAAAGGCTGTGGATGGTGAACACCCAGTTTCTGATTTGAGTATGTAAATAGAAAACTAGTCAAAAGTTCCAAACACTACTTATGCTCAATCATTCAAACTCTACTTATGGTAAATTGTTCAAATTCTACTTTGGTAAATTGTTCAAACTCTACTTATTGTGAATCCTTCAATGTATTGTAGCACACGACATGCAGAATTCATTGCTGAAGAAGAGTTTGACAAGTCAACATAAATTTAAATTGCTCAATTCAGAAACGGGCAAAAAGCTTCCACCAGCATATTTACTTGAGCAGAACTTAATTAATTCTTCTTCTAAAATATTTTTTACCATTCTTGAAATAAATTTTAAACCCAAGTGTATTACACAATTATTATGTTAACAGGGAGTTCTACAAGTTACTACTAGATAAAGGATTTCCTAGTGAAATGACTATTGACCATGTCAGAAAGAAATGGTCATACACCTATGATGTAAGTAATATAATCAATTCTTGTATCTTATCAATTAACAATATATTTAGCATCTATTACTAATATGAGTAGGATAGGAGCTTCATGAAAAACTGGGGAAATTCATTGAATACCAAATTATTTGTCTTTATATTCAAATCACAACTATAATCCTGTATGATAAGGCTACAACTCGAAAATTGATAGACATCCTCATTATAGGGCCAGATGGGAAATGTAGTGTCATCATCCCCTATACAACCCATTTAGTGTAGAAATCAATTTGCTTAACAATTTATTATCCTGACAATAACATAATAGTAAATCGTGATTTAGTAAGATAAGGTAACCTGTATAATATTGTAGTTGTTTTATTTCAGATGTACAAAGTAGCCAAGAAAACAAATAACACAAGTTGGATGTATTTCAAAGTGTTTGACAAACATTTAGGCAAAAAGGAAATATTAGACAAGTATGAATCTTGTAAGTATTCATTCTGATAAGAATCCAAGTAATAATAACAAAACAATTGTAAAATAAATGACTAATCTTAAGTCAGCATCATCATGTATTTGTATTTGTTTTTTTATCTTGTATTAGCAAATATCCAGTTTCAGCCCTTGTCCCACATTACTTGGGGTCTGTGTGACACATTTTTTCTTCCATTCTCCCCTGTTAGCTGTCAATTGTCAGCCAAGTTATTAAATAAATCTCGCAACACAAAACAGACTCTGATTTAGAGATTCTGGATGACTTCAGGGCAATACCTAGAAGTCAGAGAAAGTTTTAAAGGCAGCTCTATGTTTCTTCTAAACTCATATCTCTTTTATTTCTTTACTTTGTACTGTTACTCACAGTGTCAACTTAATCATCATCAGTTCACTGCTGCACATAGGGCTTCTTCTTTCAATAGCACACTTTTCCAACTCAGTCTATGAAGTCACTCAAAGAATCATCTCATCATACTCATCCTCATGTCAAAAACTCATTTTATGCATTGCATTATTTCAATATGAATGTCTTCTTGCAGGGAATGATGAATGGCGACTAAAACTAATTATCTGTGTGTCAGAAGCTAAAGAAATGAAACTAGATCCTCTCACCATGTGGAGGTATTCATAACATACTTGTGTTTTATAATATACATAATATAGTACTTCATAATTCTAAAAAGTCAGTTCTTGCCTAATGGCGTTCTCCAGTTCTTAAGCTGACAAAATCCATTAAAATAGGTCCAGCGTTTTGGCAGAGCCATGGAAATGCGAGTGGTATAATATGTATACCTACTAGAATATTAATCATATTTTTATAAATTAAATTTACCTTTCTAGAGCCATAGTCAGAATAGATGGCATATAATAGATGAATACTCATGTTACATAAAATTGCAGGACAGTTGAAAGAGCCATGCGATTTCAGGACCTACCACTAGACTGCTGTATTCAAGACATGAAAGGATTGTGGCACCATATTAGAACTACTTTTAATGTAAGTTTATTACTATTTTTTTTAACTCGCTCTGTCCCTTGCCTGGGCAAAGGCCTTCTTCAACTCTTTTTATTTCGCGATACCGTGCGTCTTCCTTCCAGTTTTGACGGCCCAGTTCGCCCCTCCATCTCCTTTGTTGCCTCGTCCTATTTCTATTTTTAAATGCATTTTAGTGGATTTTGGCTTATAGGCCGAAGCCTAATACATTTTTATGACACACTTTCAAACCGAATTTTCGAATAAACTCAAATTGATCGATTTTCTAACCCATTTTTTTTGTTACTTCGAAAAGTTCAGTCGATATGTGTCTAGGTTTTGACTTGTTACAGAGAAAACATCGTATAAAAGAAAAGAAGGGTTCAGAGCAAAGCGAGTGGCCGCTATACGACACTATGTTAAAGTATAATCAGAAGTTCGAACCTGATAATTTGGCCTCCTTAAACGCACAAGCTCCCTGCAACTATAGAATCAAAGACTCTTCCAGATATTCTAAACACAGTAAAAATAATAGTGACAAGAATGATGAAGAAAATGAAAATGAGTTTCATTGTAAGTTAATAGTTTATTTTTTGCCACAGTTTTTGTATAAAAATCTCATAGTCGTGCATCCTGAAAAAGGCTGCCCATATCATTGTTACAAATATAACATTTTCCTTGTTGAATGTAATTTAATTGTTGCAAAACATTTAAAACTTACAAGCACAAATACCTTGACCTTAAAAAAAAACATGCCATTGTACATTATTTCACGAAACTTTGATTTTTCCTCAAATATTCAATGAATTAATATTACCTATTATTGCATTAAAACTAAAAATTTTACTCTGCAGGGTCTAAGGATATCACAGAATCATTCATTCAGATCAGATTGCAGCACGATTGGTTGTTTAGAAAGAAAAAATGGGCGTGGAAGTAAGATAATTAAATTTACATTTATTACTCATTTCTTGTACCATGCACTCCAGAAAATAATAATAACGGCACAATATAAATAAGAAGTAGAACACAACAATAATGCAACATTTCTTACTTCAGACACGAGGGCTAAACATTGATCCTTGCGGGACACCTTCGTGAATGGTGTGAGAAAATCTGATGGAAACTCAAAAAATTTGCAGACGTTTAAGTTGAGCAAAATATTTAGAATAACCGACGCGAGACGGATTCACACTCCGATATAATAATGTTTTAAATGTTGCGTTAATTTACTTGACTTTATCAAAGGCTTGAGATATGTCAGATATGTCAAAAGCATTTCGCTTGTTAGACTGTGGACCAAAAAACTGATATTTGTGACTGTGACTAATATGAAATAGTCTATTAGAGTAAACGATAGAAGTAGTGATTAGTAGTGATTTCTAGATTTCTAACATTTAGTTTATAAAACACGATTGCAAAACCATCATCAACCAGCACATTTTTGTAGATGTTTAATAATTACTGGAGAGTGCTATTTAAATCTAACTAAAGTAAATATTGTAGTGCATCATTATGATTAATTAAATTTGTTTCTTCCTTCAAATAGCGAGATGTTAAAGATCATGATAGAAGAATACGGATTTCCTAAAACGTTAACATCGAGAGAATTGGGAAGGAAATGGGCGGCGACATTTTCAGTAAGTGCTCTTCTGTACACTGTTTAAACTTTAACCATACCCGTGCCTAAACATGAAATATCGAACTTTAGAAAGTTACTGATAGAGACGATGCTCTACTAAGCCAAATTTATTCAAAAACTTAATGTGTCATGTCAGTCAAGCTAAACATTTTCAATATAACCTGAAGTCACATTGCGCACCCTTTCCGCACAATGAGAGATTAGCTTATATTTGATTATTTGCTATTATCTTGTCGTGCTTTTGAAGTAGAGAGCTTTTCTAGTAAACACTGTTTTTCTTTTTCTACCAGGAGTATCAGAAAGCGAAAGCGACGAACAACAAAACGTGGGTGTACCACACCTTATTCGAACTGTATTTGGGTGAATCATCCATTCTCACTTTGAATCCTCTCGTTGATTGTAAGTATCAATAACACTCCATCCTGTCCCGTTACATTTACTTTTAAAGCTTGAGTCTTAACATCAAACAGGTATTTTAATAACGGCTCATTATTTAATTAATTTTCGTCATGTTACATTTCAAATCGGATTGAGTAGTTTGTGTACACTCCCGAATTACTGCTATCGCTCTTGGTTTTCCCCAATTGTTATCAACAAAAAATGATACCTAAATATTGTTGAGTACTATGAATTTCGACCAGTTTTATGCATTCAACTGATCGAAACTAAAAATGAATTGAAAGACTGGAGTCTTCAACAAAAAGGAATGTTACTAATAAAGTATATCGTGTTTCTGCTAAAGGGCAAGAAGAATGGGTTTTCAACTTGATCAGCGCCCGGACGGACCTAGAACATACATTTAAAACATTCAAGGACCCACGCGGTGGATGGCGGTATGTAACATTAGGCATCTGTCCCACATCCCCAGCCGACGAAGAAGCGAATAGCTACTGACTATTTTCTTGGTTAAGAAACGTACAAAAGATTTTAGGGCCCGTATCAGAAAAAGAGAACACTGACTGTTCACACCGCACGGACTGCAAGAACTCTGTCAAACAAACAATTCATTTCTAGTTGCTAACTTCTCGCTTCTCGCTGGCGGTGGGATAAGTCCCCAAGACCCAAATGGTTTTAATTATACATATGCCATTAATAATATTTGTTTTAATTGTTCTATTTAGCGAGGTCGAAAAGATGTTAAGGAATATGGGAATACCACTGGATCATAGTTTGTTAGACCTGCAAGAAATGTGGATTCATCTGTTAAAAACATTTAAGGTAACCGTTCTTTGTTTTAATTCACCTTTTTCTTTGCGCAAAATTAGTCATTTTTAATTTACGTTAAATTTTCATTTTCTTTGTAGTGGAAAACGAAATTCGCGAGCAAAGGCATACTAAACGAGAAATGGCCTTACTTCGACGCTATGAGCCGATTTTACGAAGTCAAAGAAAAGAACTCCATCAAAAAACAAAAGATTGGCGAAATACATGACGATAATGATCATTACGCTGACGATGACGATTTTGAAGATGATATGAAGTTAATGGATCTTAAACAAAGGTTAGAACTTCAGGTGAAACCTAAGTTTGAAGTAGAAGAGGCTGATAGGTGCAGGTCGTGCTCAAATCTAGCGGGTTGTGTGGATATATTCGAACAAAAAGATGGCGATGATTTTGATTTGGCACACAAGCTGAAACTTATAGGCGGGATTGAGGTAAGATATCTATTATTAAATCGACGACTTTGTAGTGTAAGTTTTTATGAAAAAAATTGATTCTTACTATTCTGTGTTTTTCCTAGGTGGAGAAAACGGACAATTTACCTAAACACATATGTATGAACTGTGTTCAAGAATTAGAAAACGCTTACAAATTCAGACGACAATGTCAAGACGTCGATAAAATGTTCCGTTGTTCACCGCGACAAATTAAAATTGAAGTTATCGATAAAAACGACGTAAACGAAGCTCCACTCGACATCACTAAAGAAGACAATGACAGTCATGATGCAGAGGAATTAGAAGTCACCTTTGAACTTGAACCAAACGCAGATGAAACAGTCGAAACAAATCAAGAAAATGATCCAAAACCTAAACTAAAGAAAGAGAGAGTTATCAGAAAGAAGAAAAAAACCCGCAAATTAAAATACGACTACTGGAAAATTTGTGAAGTCTGCGGGAAACATACGAGAAACCTCGTGAGTCACTTAGACACACACTCTACTGACAAACTTTACTCGTGTGATGTGTGTGACAAAAAGTTCAAATTCAAAAGTGGTTTGATTATACACAAAGCGATTCACGATCCTACGCCGAGAAAGACTTGTGAGGTTTGTGGGAAAACGTTTCATATACTGGCTCAGTATAGAAGACATTTTGTCTATCATGCAAATGAGAGGAAGTACGCTTGTGAGACTTGTGGGAAGAGGTTCAATACAATAGATATATTAAGGGTTCATTATCGAACTCACACAGACGAAAGACCCTTTACTTGTCAAGAGTGTGGTAAAACGTTCAGAACGGCCGGATGTGTCAGTAGACATAAGAGAATTGTACATAGAAATATTAAAAAAGTTACACAGAGTATATAGTCTATAAAAAGTTTAATAAATACTATACGGGAAGCGGCCTTGATTGTTTGATTTGATCTTGCGACCTTTTATCGAATGTATTGCTCACACATCGTTATCATTTCTTAATTTGTCAGATACTTGTAATCGCTGTCTCGTGGATGTACCTACCAACGTTATAATTTCCTCGAGATGACGCTATTATAATGACACAAATTATGAGATTATATCAGTTTTTTGCGCGGTAGTAAATCTGCAGCATCTAATTGGGCTAAAAAAAAATTAAGCGCAACAAAGATGTGGAACAAAGTGGCGCCGGGCGCCACTTATGTTGACTTAACCGAAATTAAAAGAGCAATGTCCTAGCTTATTAACCTGGTGTTTATGATGCTCTCATCAACAGGATTTACTAGAACAACGAAACATTTGTTTGTTCAGAACTTAACGAGGCTTTACGTCTGAAAGGGGATTAACAAACTGTATGTATCTGTACCATTATTGATTGACCGATACTGTCCAAAAATACCAACAACTACAAGCCTCTCAACCCCTGGAATGTTGATCGAAATAATACATCAATAAGTGATTATAAGCAGGCGCATTGGGCATTGACGGGCTTGCAGCGGCGCCGGCACAGCTCTACAAAGTTCATCGTCAGTTCGCAGCAGACAGCGCGCGCGGACACAGTGTCGCTCTCGAGCTAATTTAGAATCCTCGTCGCGCCCGTCCAGTGCTACACTAAAAAGAACAAAGGGTGCTTCCTAGTTTAATTTAGAATTAAAAGGGCGACATGGCGATATACAGCCCGGTAAGTTTTTTTTTCTTTTGTTTTTACTGGTGTTGTCTTTTCTCAAGATGGGATTATAATAACCACTTTCCGAACGTGTCGTATATGATTACCATTTTAATGAGATGCTATAATAAAATGTCAAAGTGCGGATAGTCTTTCATAGGCATCGGTTAATTAACTACATTCTTTCTTCCATGGTTGGGTTAATATTTTTTTAGTCCTCCTACATCGCGACGCATTATTTTAATTCAAGATATATCCGGTAAACTTAAGAGCGGAATTAATTTTATAAATTTAATAGCGAAATTCTGAATGAATAGTTTATGTCAAAATATGCTCCCTTACTGCTACATTGGATTCAGAAACCAAGAATTAGCTGAGGAAGTAAGATTACGTAAGGAAGTTCAATATGAGCTTGACCTATAAGACAGAAAACATAATCTTTGATAGAGATTGCAGTTATTATATGTGTATTAAGTAATTAGCTAATCTACATTGGTACTTAATAATTTTTATTTTTATTCTTTGAGAAATGTTTATTTGAATTCAGTAGGTATGTATGTACATTATTTACAAACTACAAATAGATCTAAAATAATAATAAAAATGTGTAGGTACAACCGTACAAGTATCTAAAGGGGAAAAGAATTACAGGGCGTCAAAAATTTCGCCAAATCGCTAGCAGGAAAAGTGTCCAGAAGGCTGACAGCATTGCCACGTTGGATGGCAATTCTGATTCTTTGGCCAAAATATAGGCCAACCTTCTAGTCTCGTGAACAGGCGACCAACTACTTAATATACTTTATTTTTTATAAGAAATGGGATACAAAATGCAAATAATCCAGATCGTACAAATCAGTAACACGGATTGTTATGTTAAATTAATCAGAATCTGACATTCGGGTCAATGGAATTAAGTCACACTTATTAGAGCAAAGACTCACTTATCAATGTAATTACTAGAAAAACAACAAAGTAGGTGTATACTCGTAAGCATAACATTAAGATTAATGACATAACTATATTCTCGGTAATGGTTTGCGTAAAATTGTTTCCACCAAACACTTTGTCGCACTTGTGACATTATTGCCCAGTAGCCATCAATACGAAAGTTTATTGCCCTAAGGTGTTGCATTAACGCGTGCTTTTCGCACCTTCTCAAGCACGTTTCGCGCACACGCATATTTAACGAGCACTTAGTTTGTTTTGCGACAACGATAATTGGACCAAATATGGTGTTTTGTTGCTTTAGCATTATATTTATGGTAGTTTACTGTTGGTTAGTTGAACCCTGGTTTAGCAATAAATACGACCAAGACGTTAGTTTCAAAGTGCTCGGTTTTGGCCTGTTGTTTTTGTTTAGATAAAGTTTTGTGTCAATAACACAAACTGAATTGAGTTGTTTAACTATTTAGGTAGGTAAGTACTTAGGTTTGTTGAACTAAACGTAAAAATCTTCTAATGGTTTTATCTGTAATGTTTACAAAAAAAGTTAGATAAATACACTTTAGGTAATAGAAGATACGAACGTGATTTTCCAAAAGAATCGCGTCGAGTCAGTCTCTAAAGCCAAACTAGAACTAACTGCTAAACACCTTAGGTGTTACAGTTACAAAGATGCGCCGCGAGAATGTGTCACACATTAAATAGGAGTACACATTCACTGGAGACTCTTACGGATAAAGACTAACTTGATTGTGCATACGCCAGCGCATCAAGCTACTACAATCTGTCAATATTTTTAATAGATTTTTAACTTTATCGCTACAGCATTGGATTCAAGGTTGATTAGGGTATTGTGGGCAGCTTGATGTGCTGGCGTCTGTACCTAGTTACTTTTGTGGCAGTCTCTACAAATTTTACAATGTCACTTGTAATCTTCGATCAGCTAGGTCATAATGTTAATGCAAACATGAAAATTGGACAGTGAATCGGAAAGAGAAATATAATGAACAGGCAACACAATACTTTTTCAAGAGAGAAATGAGTTTAAAATTCGAAGACCACCCACAATTATTTTGCCAACACTACCTCTTAGGATATTTATAATACCATTATAACGAATGGTGTTTGCAGTTTGTTATGTGAAAAGAAATCAGGACAGAGAAGTGAAGCTGAAAATCTATTAATCCTGAATTTGACACATTTCATTCCAGTCTTCCCAAGAGGGAAACGGAAGAACATCATACAAAACTTTCTAAAACTCATAACAGATGACTGGTCAGCTGTCACGGGCTCACGGCTATGCTGGTAGCAGTCAAACGAATTAGGTAAATAGTTGGTTAAAAGCTTTGTCCGTCTGCATGACTTGCCTGGATCCCGGCCAAGGTCTCACACGCCGATTCAGAGCTTAGACTCCTTTCGCTTTGTGACATGTTTACTCTAAAATACGATCTATTTGTCTGTCTACGTAAGTACCTATAGACATAGACAAAGCAGAACATTATTATATTCTCTAGGTGCGTTGAGATTATTGGCTGTGGTTAGAAAATTACAAGTAATTAGACTAGAGTTAGATTTGCATCTTTAGGGTTCCGTAACCGAAGGGTAACCAACGGGACCCTATTGCTAAGCCTCCGCTGTCCGTCCGTCTGTCTGT
Organism: Noctua fimbriata; assembly: GCA_905163415.1. NCBI lineage: Eukaryota > Metazoa > Arthropoda > Insecta > Lepidoptera > Noctuidae > Noctua > Noctua fimbriata. Next base: position 4,767,940 of record LR990940.1, read on the forward strand.
CAGCGGGCTGTATCTCATGATTCATAATAGGTAGATAGTTGAAATTTTCACAGAATGTGTATTTCTGTTGCCGCTTTAACAACAAATAATTAAAAAAAATAAAGGGGGTTCCCCTACTACGATGGATCGGAAACCTTCATGCACGAGTCCGACTCGCACTTGGCGTTCGCTAGTTTTTTTTCCTTCACAAGTTCAAATCTTCAGTAAGGTCGGGTCACGTGGTCAATGACTCGTGTATTATACTTTTTCATTTCAATGCGTATTGGCCGTATTGGGGCTATACCAATGTTATTTCTTCTTAGAAAACACAGCTCTATGGATTAAAATATTCAGGAACCAGATAAAGGAAACATATTCACCTATTGATATAGCGTGTAGGTATCAGAAACTTGTGGTCATGGCCCATGGGTGATGGTACTGTGGTACAGACCAACAAACTAAACAACTTAGACATGGAAGCATACAAATGGTGTATATGTCATCATAAAAGCTCAGCACGTGAGACACTTCATGTGTGGCTCAGCCTTATGGCTGTGCTTGCATAATTATAAGAAAGGTTGTTTGTCTATGCTAAATTTTAGCACGTAAGTGCAGTGTGCAGTTGCATCCGATTCTGTATTAACGTATATGCATTCAAGACTCAATTAGCTAAATATTTAACCCCAAATAATATCCTTCCCAAAATTTAAGTTGGGTGTACCATAAATAATGTTTAACTAATATTATAAAGCTGAAGAGTTTGTTTGTTTGATTGAACGCGCTAATCGCAGGAACTACTGGTTCAAATTGAAAAAGTGAAATAAATAAATGATCTTTTTTTTTTAAAAGACCATCGAGACGGTCCCAATCCTGACTACTTTCTGAACAATAATCAAAACTACTCGACCCAAATGTATGGGTCAGCTCATTTTTTTCCCGATTACGATGTAGGTCAAGTCCCATGGAGAAAGTGGTTTAGTTTGATGGTCTGTAGCTGTACCACACCTTTCTGATACACGTGTGTAACATGCACTTCTGGAAAAAAAACTTCTTTCGCGGGACTCTCAGTAGTTTGACAAAAACGTGAACTTAATTTAACTGATAGCCGTAAAATGAACATGAAAGTGACGATTCATGAAGTTCAAGAGTGAATCTCTAAATCAACTTGTACATTTAGAGGTTTATCTCCCTACCGAGGACTAAGTAGTGCACTCAAGACGGTAAAGAAAAACATCGTAAGGAAACCGGCTGTCCTAGAACCAAAAATTTGATGGTATATGACTTCCACCAAAGTGCACTGTGCTCGCATGGTTCTCTCTACTCACATCGTGGAGGCCTCTGTTACAGTTTACGAGTAAAAAATGTAAGAACTATGTTTCACTATATAAGCAGTTAACGTATCTACAGCCCTTACGAGGAGCCTAACTGATAACAGATCAACGTTTCCGACAAAGACATCATTTACATTATCACTGAAACTAGCTTATGCCCGTGGCTTCGCTCGCGCCGAGTTCGGTAATTATCCCACGGGATCCGGGATAAAAAGTATCTTATATATTAATCCAGGTTATAAAGTATCTGTGTGCCAAATTTCATCCAAAACCGTTCAACCGTTTTTGCGTGAAAGAGGAACAAACATCCATACATCCTCACAAACTGTCGCTTAAGTATATAATAGTAGTAAGATTACAATGACATCATCACTTTATCAGGTCATGATAATCACGATACTCACTATCTTCTTCATCCGAGCATCTTTACCAGCCACTTCGTACACATGAACAAGTAAACAGACCAATAAACCAGTTTAATCAAGTATTCTAATAACATGAAATTCTGCTCATACCGGAAGGTAGAAAAGTTTGAAGATAGAGTATTAAGCCAGTAATTGCGATGCAATTATGAGTTATAAACTGTGCAAACCGGCTGATGTTTAACATGTGTTTATATCTAACTATGGCTAATTGCCATACGTACGTACGTACTTGCATATTTGAGCTGCGATTAGTACATCGTAAGTTCATCTTGCTCTTGCATAATAAGTAGGCAAGTTGATATTTTATCTAGTTATAATCCTAATGGGTCGGTGCAGCATGTTTTCTTCTTCCCTCAGCATCTTAGTATTAGTCACCCTTTGTAGGGGTTATATTATTATCTTTCACATCATCATCATCATCATGATTTTCCTGCCCTTGTCCCATGTTACTTGGGGTCGGCGCAACACGTTTTTTTCTTCCAATCTCCTCTGTCAACCGTCACGCTATCATTTACTTCTTTAACTTTCATATCATTCCTCACACAATCCATCCATCGTTTATTTGGTCTTCCTCTCCCTCTCCATCCATCAACGTTTAAATTCATCACTCTTTCACATGCGATTCGTCCTTCCTCATCACGTCCATACCAAGACAATCGATTATTATCTTTCACATAGTTCATTGTTTTCTTGGTCTTCCCTTAGACCCCTCATCTTGGGTACTTTTATATCATAACTTATACCTTATTTATACTCACAATGCTTCCTAAATTTCCTACTTAGCTCCACAAAGTTCCTACCTTCCTATCCACAACACATTTAAAGGGCTATGTAGCTTCCCCCAACAACAACATCAATCAATCAATTCTTATATCACAGTTTCATTCATCTCCATGTCAAAACTATTTAACCAATAATCAAAGTCGATGGCTGTCTATAACTTTCACTGGTTACGACCACCAATTGCCTCATGGCCCATGGCTCCCATCAATACATCAAACTGCACTAGAACGATGAGAAATTATTATTTTATTGATCAGTTACGACATCCCATAGTTGAACTGACATATAATTGAAGATCTATGGCCAAAATGATTAGAACCCCCATGTCGACTTGACAGTATCGAATCAAAGGTCTCGGAGTAATTGATCTTCCAATCGAGAACTTGTAGTTGTCCCTAATCTGGCCACAACAGGTTCATATTGAGTCCACGTCTCGACTGTATTCATTGAAATGTAATAGACATATACAGCAATGTTGTACTCTTATTAGGTCAAGTTAATACTAAACAATACATTATTTACTTGGTATATAGTTAATGTTGAATTAATGTGTTGACTGTGTCGATTTATCTCCTGCTAACGTCGTTTCGCGGTATTACTTGCTGTTAACTTGATATCCTATGTTTTCCCGTGGGAATTCAGATATTTTATCAGATAATGCATCGCTGTCTGCGTCTTCATAAAGCTTGATCGACGATGATTTTAATGAGCTTTCAACTGGTATCCAGTTGTTCATGTTTTATTAGAAGTACTTAGATAATTTATTTATGTGGTTTATTAATCATGATTTACGTGTTAAATATTCAGATTAGGCAGTTAAAATAAGCTTTCGCCGGAGCTAGTGAAGTGGTCTCGTTAGTGGATAGGTGCGTGTTCACGTACTCAAGAATCCATTTCCGTCCATTCTTCTCTTAATTTTATAGCCTCTTAGGTCTCAAAGCGGTCGTGCCTAGGTATGAACGAAAGTTATAGCTTTTAGAATTGTTCGTAGAGGTTGGTAATTAAACCTTCGCCTATGGAAATATGTGCAAATCGATGCACTGAGTATAATCTCTGAGTATAAACCTTGTAATTGCCTAACCACGTTTGACGAATTCTCCCAGTAAATTGAAACTTCAGTAAGCTATCAAGTATCTACTGTCCCATAGGTATTGTAAGTTATAACTGCCGTTTTATGACATGCAATTAATATTCAATTAAAGGATCTTAGGTGCAGGCGCTCCACGTAAAATACTGATATTCAGCTGCATCCGAGACATGAAGGAGACCCCAACATGGTTGGGAAAAGGCTAGGCAGATAATGATGACGCAAAGCCACGTAAAGCATTTCCGAGGTCGACTATTATAGTACATTAACAAATGAATAGAAGAATTTGTAGAGGATTATTAGATACTAGCTGTGCCCGCGGCTTCGCTCACGTGAGCGCACATTATTTTGTCATTGTCAAAGCTTATGAACGAAAGCAAAATATAGATGCAACCCATGATCCTAGGCTCCAACGGTTAACATCCTTACAAATTTAACGGATATAACTCCTCTTCACTCTGGGGTACCTACCATTATAAATAAGCCTGTCTAGTATCAAAACAAATCCTATGTTTACTGAGTCAAAAATATGTTTAATATACATGAAAAAAAGCATAACAAATGGGTTGCCTGATATCATTAAGTGAAGACTATTTAAAATTGCGACAACCGTGGGGCATGACCGATTTTACTTAGACAACCGAACGTTATGCCATCGTGATTGTAATAAAATTACCTATCTGTTCTTTTAAATACATATTTTAATAAGAAAATAGATGAGTGGACATATAGTATCAATTTATCTATTTATACCTTACAACTCTGTAGTAGGGACAAAAAGATGCCAACCTAACAGATTCTTGGCTTGATTGCTTTGTAGATATTTACTCTAATTCCATTTTGATTTCGTTTGGTTTGAAAAAAAGATTAGTTCCGTTAGTTTTGATAAAGGGTAGCCTTGACTTAACTTTATCAGGCAACCCATTCGCAATGTTAGTTTGTTCATATAAGTATTTTACTCCGTTAACGTAAGTTTTAAATAGCCGTTCTGAGGCTTGTCTCTGCCGGATTTTAGCCTTTTCCCACTCGCACAATGTGGACATGATCATTAATCTACTAAATTATTAGTATTCGAAGTCATTTCGGTAGGCACATATAAAAATACGAAATCCTGAAAGTCCAGTTTTAATATTCAAACGAAAGTATTTTATTGAGTTTGTGTGCGGGCAACATTGGAAAAAGGTGGTCTGGTTGAATTTGACAACGTCATTGTCTTATTTTGGTATTGTCCCCACAAAGTTTTTATTTTGTGGGATATTGTTTATCTACCTATTATCTAAGAACTAATCTTATTTAATACATCATTTCACTGTTCACCATTAAATATAGTAAAATGCAAATAATAGTAATTTTATTAAATAAACTTCAGGTTTAGTTGCTGTAAATTGCTGTAAATAAAATGGTATATGGTATATGGCCGGGGAGGTGATCTTTACCTCAGGGCCTTCCTACTTCAGACACCTTTCTCTATTTAAGAGATTGTGCATATACCAGTGCCTGTTACTTCTGATGTTGAATTAAATAAAGATTTATGATTATGATTAATTTTTTAATACCTATCGACCGACGCCTAATATATAATAATAGCTTTCTCGTATTACTATTTTTTTTTATTATTTAATTGCCTCTGAAACGAAAATTGAATATATTTTTTTAATTTAATTTAATAATGTTATATTCTCAGCCTTTCCATCATGTCCTACTTTTTACATAAAATAAATGGTCACCTTATTAGAAAGAGACTAAATTAGCGTTAACCTCTCTTTTGGTGGCAATTTTTTAATGCAAGCAAGAATTGCAGTTGTACACACGGCGGCACATGAAGCTGTAAACTTCCAGTATAAATTGTCCTCGCTTTGTATAGATTTCCTATACAATGAGAGATCCGCATAAACTGGTTTTGTAAAGCTTGACTGGCCGTCGCGTGCGTACGTAGTACTTATTACTTCCGTGCAAAGAGTAAAGACAAAAGGAAAAATAAAACAAAATTAGTTTTCAGCCATTCCGAGTGACTACACTACGACTAAAACCTATTTACGTAAATTATTTTTATCATAGAAATCGCGTATGAGGTTACTAACAAAATTTTAAAAGTTAATATCTTTTGCGTCTGTTGGTCGATTTTGATGAAATAAACGCTAAATAATACCCACAACAATGCTTCTTATTTTGTCATATTTAGATTTTGAATACAATGAGGGGTTTTTACGTGATGCGCGCACAAACGAACAGACAAACCGACAAACAGACAAAAATTGAAAAAAAGATATTTTTACTTTCTATTACTTATTTCTCGCACCTTCCAGTGACTTTTTTGCAAAAATCTGTAATGTACAGACACGGAAAGTCTACGATTTTATTATATGTATAGATTTGTTTGAGATCATCTTATGTAGATAGCTAACTATGTTATATGAGATACAAGATAAAGATCGCTAGTACATAATGCTAAGAAGTTATTAACATAAAGTAGCCTCAGGTGTTAAATATTTATTGCTCATTAAGTTAAGTATTTCTATTAGGTACGCAACAATTTAAATTGTAAATGCCACTGCTTATTTAGAATGTCAAAAAGCACATAAACTATTCACTGTGGGTAATAAAAAGCTTTACGAAGTAAAGTTAAGAGTAATGAAATAAACGTTGGATCCAATACATAAATCCACTGTTTAATATGCCTTTCCAAATACAGTCAACAGCAGGCATTATGTCCGCTTTTGTACAGTATTTTTACATGCGCATTTTAATCAAAAAAATCTGCCTCCTCTCTATGAGAGGGGCTAGAGGGAGAAGGCTCTCATCCACCACGCGGGTTCAGCGGGTTGGTAGAGATGTCACATGTCTTCGATTTTTTAATTCTAGGGCATGCCGGCTTCCACAGGATGTTTTTCGTCACCGTTTTAAGCGCAATCACGCTATGCAGAACATTACTAGTGACAGCTGCGTTCCAGTATCTCCAAAAGATTACCATACTATAACACACAATCTATAAAACAATCTACAAAAATATTATGGGAAGTCAGTTGCGCAGTCGCACAGAAGCATAGGACGAATATAATTTTTTTTTTATTTAAAAATCTTCCTGCTTTGACCAGAATACCTATGAAGCTGCTCCCGGAAGTAAGCCGATTAACGTTTTCTTCCTGGCTATTCTTAAGATATGCCTACTTAAATTAATATCAGTAAATATCCCTGAGTGGTGTTGAGTAAGTCCTTATAATGCACCCGATGTTCAATCTCAGCGGCTCTACAGGTCAGTGCCGGAACTTATTAGCGCCATATGAGTTCATTCACGAGTTGCATATGCTTAAATAGCATGGTAAGTATATTTTTAGCACCGCGTGCAGTGACTTCTACCCATAGAGGCTTTACAGTCACCTCCTGCTATTTTAATGTTGTTAATAGTGAATGATTCAGTCTTTCATGAAAGATCTGAAAGTTAATGGATTCCTAACAACAAAAAGGCTGTCTAGGAAGATTGTACCGGTATTTACCATCCAGTTTTAATAAATACAATCGTTACGATGTCCAGTCTCTCATGCCTGAGGGAGGGTGAACGTGAAATCTCAACGGGAACTCTTCCTTTCTTTCAGCAATTTATTATCAGGCCTACTATTTAGGTTCAATTTGGACGGGTCTATATCAACTAGGGAATGCAATCTCGAACGACATTTTCTTCCCACGAAAGCTCGTTGTCGAAAAATGACTCGGTATCTCGCGAGAGTTAGGTCTCGTCGAATTCCCTGCAGAGATCTCGAACCCATACTTAGCACGGAGAATTTTGAATTTTCGAGCTGTTAATCTCCAATCAAGATTGCATTCCCTACTTTCAAAATTAGTATTCCCAAACAGCTGTTTCGCTGCTGTGTTGTTGCTTCGTAAAGTTATCAATCAGTTAAAGGTTTTACGACAAACTGACAGCCAACATAAATATTCAGCTGAACAGTTTTATGGCGCGGTAACAGTTTAACATAACGCCTCGTCGCCTTTGAAACCGCTAGAAAGTGAATTCACAAATTCACACTTCAATATTTAACTGCCGAGAACTGGGATTGGTTACACATTTTGATATTTAGCCCTTCTTTGATAGGTGGTTCAGTTTAACATGAAAATGTTGTCATATACAGGGTGAAAGGGACATCGACACACAAATGGTTACCACGTATTCCGAACCCCCCCCCCCCCTCACACTTATTCATCGGATATTTAAAAAGAACCAGCTGATCCATACATTTTGGTGGTGAGGTAATTGTTCGTACGTCGATGTTCCTTCGACTCTTTATAGTTTTGTAATTGCCTGGCCACGTGCTTACCGACAAGAAAGATCACCAGTCGTTCTCCTCCCTTCGATCGGGCTGTCGGAAATCCAGAGGAAGTAGGGCAGTTACGTCTTCTCCTCTTGTTTGCAGTGGCGTAGAGTAGCTCGGCGTAGGACGACCTTGGTAGCGTGTCTTGAAGAGGCTCACTACTGGTATCCCTTTATCTCTGCTATCTATACCAATATAGGCCAACTGTTCTATTCCCTTAGACAACAAATGTTTATCTTTAGAGCTTACCAGTGTCCCCCAACCTTAAAGCAAGCTAGCAGGTCGCAGAATAGATAAAGCGAATAATTAAACTAAGTAAACACCGATTCCACGGCGTTCTGCGAGATAGTGTGACGTCATCACCGAAGGGTCACATTATCACGACCTCACGCTCAATTATTCACTAGTAAGTCATATTTCACACTGCGACACGGTTATAACGTACGGCGGACTTTATAGCGGTGTAATGTCACTTGTAACATGCTGTGACCGTGAAATTGTGCAGTCCCTGCCCCGCGGCGTGTTACGGACAGCTCCATAGTCCTTGTTATCGAAGTCCAATGCTGGCTAGACCTCATTTCAAAGATAAGCATTTGCTGCAAGCAAAACAGCTAGGCTAGGCTGATGATTGATAGACAGGCAAAGCTGTAGCATCGATATAGTTACACAAAGAAACTACGATTCCAATAATAGGTAAGGCAAAAACTCTTGAACGTACGGAAATTTGTTCTAGTTTCTATCTAAGGGCCTATTGATTACAACCCAGCCTCTGACAGGTTGGTTTCTCTTGGTAGTCTGATATTTCGGGAGGGTTTGATCCCCCAAACCCCCTGCTTACTGCGGCCCTGTTACAAAATAGACGAAACGAGGTCCTTTATACCATTAATGAATAAATGCAATACGGAGAACTTCATCCGGATGCAGGATATATACATATAGTTCTAAATAGAGCAAGCAACTGAAGCAGTCTCTAGCTACAACAATGTATGTAGATGTAGACCTGTAGATAATCTACTACAATTTACTAAGTAGGTATAACGCCTTGACGCGGCTTCGTCCGCATGGGTTGTGGAGCTTCCCAAACTTGAACACCCCAATCTAGGGTAGATTATTGTTTACGTGTTGTTTTTTTCATTTCATGTCATGTCTATCCTTATGGTACCTACCTGCATGCTTTATATAGAATTTCGCAAAAATCGAATAAGCAGTTTCGTACTCAACACGTACCTAATAAACTGAGAGTTACAATATTTGCTAAAGTAGACGTATTTTGGAGTATCAGTATAGATATTCAGTGTTCTATATTAAATACTTTAGTTAAGAGCTAGTATTTAAACTTAATAGGGCCGTCTATCTTTAAAGTAAGGTCGGTGCATTTGTACTGTCAGTATTGCAATTTATGCGCCCTGATAATGTCATCTAATGCACTCGGGCTGCCTAACGATCTTGTTGTAGATTTATGTAAGTACTAACTAGATCAATGCTCACCACTTAGCTAGACTTATTTAATCTTGGAAACATTATTTATGAACTCTGGAAGTAATTTCCAAAGTCACATTATTATGACCACTAGACACGGCACGTCATCTGCCTAGCCTTTTCCCAACTATGTTGGTGTCGGATTCCAGTCTAACCGGATGCAGCTGAATACCAGTATTTTACAAGGAGCGACTGCCTATCTGACCTCCACAACCCCGTAAGTACTGGGTAATACGATACCCCTTGGTAAGACTGGTTGTCAGACTTTTTGAGCCACTGACTACCTAACGACTGTCAAAGCTCTACAAATGACACCCGGGACCAACGGCTTAACGTGCTTTCCGAGGCACAGAGGAAACTCGGTATGTAATGGGCGGTCACCCATCTACAGACCAACCTAGGCCAGCACGGCTTAACCTAAAGATCGACCCGAGCGGCTGTTATTATTTATCCACGAGCTCCTCCAATAGTCAGGGCACCTGTCCAAAATATATAAAAAAAAACAATCATCATCTTCATCTGTCTACGTAGCCTTCATCACAGTTTACCCTTACCCAACTGTAGGATCGTATTTGAGTCTAACCGGATGCAGCCAAAAGTAAATACGTTATCCCAGTATTTAACCTGCGACTACCTATCTGACCCCCATAATCCAGTTACTGGGAAAAGCGATACCCCTTGGTAGGGGACTGGTTGTAGGACTCACGGGTTTCAGCAAAAATATCATGCATTGTAATACATTACAGAATACAAAAGACGCCAATCTACTATAGAGATCCATCATTAATTCCTTTTACGTAAAACCTAGACAACAATATAAATCAAATACGAGCTGTCTGATCAAAACGATGTGTTGAATAAAGCTCCATACGAAGTGAGCTCATCATGGCTCACACAGTCACGACTTAGTTTAGTCATAGTTAATATTCAAGTTATTAAAGTTGGCGCTTGTCCCCAGAGAATATGGTGGTTCGCCGTGGCGCTGCTGTTGTGGGCACCACACACACACTGTCGAGAATTCACGTAAGTATATACGTACAGTGGAACAAGCTATTTGAGTAGCTTACTTGCAACCCTGCAATTTCCTTGAAACGCCTGTGACTAAAAGAGTGTGTTTATGAATGTCGATGGATGGAAAGGAAGAGGAAGGCCAAAGAAAAGATCAATGGATTGTGTGAGGAAAGATATGAAGTAGAAAGGAGTAAACTATGCCGTGACATCTGATAGAGAAGAATGGAAGAAGAAAACGGTGGTGAAAAGGTGTTGTGCTGAATTCAACTAAAATGGGACAAGGGCAGGTAGATGATGACTTGTCACAACTTTTAAATAATGTTATGAGTGTACCTACAGAGTAGAGAATTCATTCACATCACTTCTGAGCGCCCGTTTTCAAAGCACTCCTTAGTGCTGAGAGTTGAAAATCTCACAGTGCGCTTTTTAACGCGCGGATTCTCAATGCTCGGCTCAATACCAAGAGTGGAAAATATAGTGTGCGATAAAATACAACGCCAGTGCGAACTTTAAGGCTTACGATTACGACACTAGGTAGTCTAGCTACGTTATAAGCTTTAAAAACTATAACGACCACGATAACAATGAATATTTGAATACGGTTGTGTTAGTAGTGGAAAGATGCATACTTTTGCCTGTATATCAAAGAGCTACTTCTATTGTTCATACATAGGTATGTAGCTGTGTTCAGCTTTGTTACATTTCTATTTGAACCACCACAAAGGCTCAATGGAGCGCGTATTGAATGCAGTATTCATGCGAGGAGGCAGTCGCATTGCAGTATTGCTGAATTATTTAAAATCAAACCCACATTAGTCGGGGAATGTTCGTAAGACAAGAAAACCTCTATGAGGTTCCGAACACAAAGGAGGCCCTATGAAAATCGTTTAGTATCCAATAACTATTTGTGTACTGTGATTTGTTTACTTTAATTCAGCGGTTAATGAAACAGATCACTGCGAAATCTTTACAGCCCGTAAATTGTGTAGTGTAGTCATGTTAAACTGAAACTGTCGTAAAATTAACGGGCAGGGAACGTTTTACGGGGCAATAATCGAAATTTTGCGTACATGTGTCGTTTTATTATTGGAACTAACTATACTCAGTATATGAGGACAGTCACTAAAACAGCCAACTGATTGTGAAACACTGCGTCCAACCTGAGAATTCTAAAACCTTTTAGCGGTTGTAAATTGTCTAGAGACCCATAAAACTGATGAAGGGCATTGAAGGCATTACGGGAATACCTACGATCAAAGATTCTTCTTAAGTTCTTTATATGCTTATTAAACTATCCAATAACTGTTGACTTTAGTGTCTATAGGCACCTAATTTAATCAACGAAAGACATAAAAATATCAAAAGGAAACTTTATGGCAATAGCTCTTAAAATTCGAATACGGTTGATGTGAACCAAAGAGGTTGGTCATAAATCTTCAAATATTATTTTTATCTATCTGTAACTGAAGTGCATCGAGAGATAATGCATGGAAAGCAATAAATCTTCATTAAACGCACGGCTAGGAAGAGACCATAACATTAACCGCTTCTATTTTAACTCTTGATTGATGTTCTATGAATAGGAAATAAATTAAAACGTTATTTATTTAGTGGACATGCGTAGATTGATCTTTTTACGATGTAGTTCCGTTTTTATGACATTCTATAACGACACACATTTAATAAAAATAACCGATGTTGTCTTGTTTTTGCATAAAGGTGAAAGACCAGCCTTTTATTATCTGACATCAATTAATTATAACTCATAATGTAAACTAATATTTTAGCGAGAGAAAATTGATTGTTTGTCTTTGGAAGTAATGATCCGATACCAAAAATTCTTACACTGATAGAAAGCTACATTATTGTAAAAGGAAGAGTTTGTTTTGCCATTGTTTTTCCCCAGGCAACACTAGAAACTGGTGAAGGGAGGGCGTTTTGGGGGACTGTAGGTCCCTTAAAATGTAAATTTTGATGTTCAAATAGTGTTGATTGTAATTACTAATTTAAATGAATGACTTTTGATTTTGGCAGGTCCCTAAAGTTGTTTTACACGCGGACGGAATCACTGGCTTCTGCTAGTAGATGATAGTTTTATAAAATTTTACAACCTATGAACGTCTCAACCCAAAATGTAGTGCGAATTTTAATGAAGCCTCAACAATGACTAGTCCGCCTTTCATCTTATTCTATGATGCACAAACTATTGCACAAACGCAGTGCGTATTGTATCGCCAGCTGGAATGCATTATACTTCGGTGCAGTTTAGTAACTAGAACTTGAGCTATTAATAATATACACTGGGCCAGTTCTGTTTTCTGCATTTCGTTGTATTTTAGGCGTACGGCTACTTGTCTTGAAATAGCTTCGACAGATCTCGACATCGTTTTATGGCCTTTGCGATATCTCATAGAGCAGTTTGTAATTTGAGTGGCTAATTAATTTATATATGAAGTTTGGTTACTTTGTAGTTTATTATAGGCTGTTTAAGTTGATTTGCCTAGTTTGTTCCACGGGGCTAGGCGAAAAGTCAGAAACTGCAAAACTCCGCGATTTACAATTCTCCATATTTCGTATGTAGGATGTCGGCTCTTTAATGCACGAAAAATTCTACAGCATCTATAAAGCTTAAATAAAAACTGATTTAAATCAACCGACATCTTTTATGTACCTTTACCCATTGTTATAGTTGTTATAAATAATGTCTACCAAAGTCATTTGTCATCGCCCACTTCTTTGTAATTGCTTATCCAAATCGGAACAAACGATTACAAATATGTTTGATCCTTATTGATGGATCTGTTTTATGTCATGGAGTGGGCTATTTTCCAAATATAGAATTTGGGTTCTATTAATTCTTCAAACATTTTGAGGAACCTACTATCCAAATTCATGTAAGGAGTAGACCAGGGATTCCCAAACTATTTTGGGCAAGAGACCCCTTTTCCAAAATGAACTGATACCTTAGACCCCCCACAGCCAAATAACTTTAAAAATAAATTGATACAAAATACTTACGTGAGTAAACTTGATATCATTTTCTCATCAAAATTTAACAAATTAAATAGACATAAATTTCAGTAAATATCAAGTGCAATTAATAATTATTAATACAAATTACATAAAATACTTAAGTAGGTAATTATTTTATGAAAAAATATTAAAATCACAACTTGTACAGTACCTATCTTGAAAATTTCAAATAAGGACTTGTGTTAATTAATAGGAGTCGATTTTTCGATTACCTAATCAATTTTTTGAGAAATCAATTTTCGTTTATGTCGACTCCTGGAAAACTGGTTTCGAACCCAAGGGGAAGATATCGACCACGTTGAGAATCCCTGGTGTAGACAATTACGACAGTTGCTAGGCTACCCTGATGACCAAAATCTAGGACCCAAGCAGTATTTGTGGGCGCACTGTACAAACTAAAATAAGGAAAGTAGTTTCTATTCTTCATAAGATCCTAAACATAACTTTCTGTTGTTCAGAAAATAAAACTAACAGCAGTTTTAACTGTAGATATTTCAATCCTTACTGTTCAAACTTTAAAAGTGGACACCAAATTTCACATGTCGGTATGAATGAGGTGTCGACCTACGCTAACCAGTCTAGCCACATCCATTTCTTTGACAGCGAGATGTTTGTTGTAAAATTAGAACCTCTTTGTTTGAATCATCGTTGTCAAATATCAGGTCGTTTACCTGTACTGAGTAAGACAGAGATAATAAATAACACAAAAGATTTGAATAAAAAAGTGACTAATCTCGTTGGTCTAGTGATCAAAATTGAAGTGCTACTGCTAAGCATGATTAGGGTTCGATTCTCAGGTCGTGCAATGTCTAGTTGGGTTTTGTTCCTTTAGGGATTTCTCATTATCAGTCGTAATCGTATACATAAAGGGTGTAAATAGACCCTTAACGAAGCCGAAAACCATTTATTATCCACGTCATTGTGATAATTTTTTTCTTCTGGACCATACCTGGGAACCTTCTAGTTACGGAGATATTGGACGCCAAAGTTCCAACTTTTTCACAAGTTTTTTTTAAATACAACCAGTATTTAATAAAAACTTGTGAAGGTTAAGGTTATAACTTTACTTTAAATTCCTCCATGACCCGTTTACTACGCAATACATTGAGTTTCACTGTAAAACGTGATTTTCCATCCCAAAAAAGAAAGTCGATTCCCAGCAATAATTTTTGCGTACAGTTACCTACTTAGTTTGACGTACAGAATGCTTGGTTGACGGCTTCATAAAGGGTTCGTTTACACCTAATATATTACACCAATGCCTAATCCTTTGGAGATTATCTACTGCTTTTCAAGACGTGATTTTATGTAGTGATAATAGACTTTTGTTGCTGACCGTACAACAATGATAATAAATTATAGCGCTGTGTTTATAAAATTCAATTTCTCTTCTGGGATGGAATAATAAGGATGTAATTTTAAACCTACGTAAAAATAGTAATAACTTTTATTACCTTCCTATTACGTACAATAAAGTGCAGGAACTAATTGCCTTTCGCAATTAGTTTGGAGCTTTGGCTCATAAAAATAGTACTAGACTTGTAGTAGACTAGCTGTGTTACCCACGACTTTATCCGCGTGGAATTTAATAAAAATATTTGTATAATTACTCGACTTTTTCTAGTCCGTCTCCTTTATAACACTAGCTATCTGCCAGTAAAAGTCCCGTCACAATCGCTCCAGCCGATTCGGAGATATGCCGGAACAAACAAACAGACAAATAAAAAAACATGTTTATTTGTTAGTACCGTATACAGTTTCATATGCATTCAGTAAAAAGCTGTTATTTTGAAATGACAGACACTTCAATTTTATTAATTTATATAGATAGAGCTTGGTAGCAGAACTTCTGCCACTTCTAATGGACTTTTCGAAGATATTTTAAGCATAATGAGCCTGCAATGTTCTCACTGCTGGAACACAGGCCTCCTCTCTATGAGAGACGGTTGTAAGCATATCTAAGTTACCTAATCCACCAAGCGGCACCAGTGCGTGGTGTTAGTTGTCACATAATTATGTCTTCAATTCTTTTTTTTTTGGTTGGTTAATTGGTTCTTCATGACGTTTTCCTTCACCATTTTGAGAGCAGTGGTAATAAAATAAATTACAGAAAGTAATGCGCCTGCCTGGGTTCGAACTCATGACCTACAACTCGTCTTGTCAGAGCCACCTCTACTCTATTACTAAATAAAATATACTTTAATCTTTCTAACTGCCTCGTTGCATGGTCTAGTGGACGCAAGCGACTGCTGAGCATGAGGTCCTGGGTTCCATTCCCGGGTCGGGCAAAGTGTCATTGGGTTTTTCTATCAGGAATTTCTCAGTATCAGTGACAGAGTCTGGATTTGTGTCCGGTTGCTGGCAATATGCCAATCCCCTATTCCATGTAATATATAGACCCATGGGACTCATATATGTCCCATGGGATTTAAACATAATTGGCGAAATTCGGGGGCTAACAGGCGCAATATTATGTTAAACTGCTTAAGCTTTCCTTAAGACTAATCTAATCTGATAGAACCAGTTTCTGCCAAAGCATAGACCGAAGCAGAGAAAGAGACGAGCGGAAATCGGCACATTCACATCGTGACTCTCATCTCTCCTGTAATGGTCAAATCTAGCACGGCTCCTTTCCGCTCCACTATCATCTACTTTGGTGGAAACCACGCCGTAATCTGGAAATCGAACCCCGTTAGAAAAAATTGTAAGCGGTGAACTAACCAATTAGGCAAATAAGTTTGTAATCGGTGTATTTACTTCGTGCCCTCTCTAACCGGAACATTGCTGCGCCAATTTATAAATAATGTATGTTCTTCGAATAGGAAATCGATTTGTAAATTGTTTAGTTAAATATTTACTGTTTTGCCAACAGTTATGACTCACAGTAATAAATATGGTACCTACTTACTTAGTTAATTGCGTTACTTTTACCGGTTTAGTTTTACCGAGACTACACTAAATTTTTAAATCATACAACTGTATTCATCATAATATAATAGTGGGAGAAAATAAATAAATAATTATTATTTATTACCGAGTTTAAAATTTGTTTTATTTTAGTAACGAGTAAGTCAAGGTTTTTACGAATTAATTTCGGTCTCGATGAATGCAATGCCGACTGCCTGCCTCCACCACTGGGAACCACACTAGGGCCTCCTTGATCAGTATTTGCAGTTGCAACTTCCAGAATATTAGAAAACTTACTGCAACTTTCTAACCAAGAAGATTTATCAATTTTATTATAATGTGTTACCATGTTAACGTTGGAAGGCCTCCCACTAGGTGGACCGATGACCTGGTGAAGGTTGCAGGGATCCGCTGGATGCGAGGCGCACGGGACCGGTCAATGTGGCGACACTTGGGGGAGGCCTATGTCCAGCAGTGGACGTCTTTCGCTGAAATGATGATGATGATGATGTGTTACCATTTATCCGAAGGCGAAGGTTCCATACAACTCTATTCTTACCGGATTCCCTTTGAAAAATGGCATAGTCAGTATTCTATACACAAATAATACATATAATCAGATTAAAAATATGTACTTCGGCTTACCTATTATAAAAATTGACCCTTCACTACTGTTATCTATAATAGGCTCTTATAATGAAGAAGAGGGGAAGAGGTTTCAGCTAATGCAGCACTGATTGCCATCCAAATATTTACCTAATCTATGTTGCAGGCACGAAGACATAAGAGAAGCAATGCTATCACTAGTCCACATGATCAGAATGTCAGAAGATAAACTAGAAAGACACGAGTTCAGAGAAAAGGCTCTCGGTGAACAGGTGAAAAAGATGCTGAATAACCTTGACAAGAAACACCGGGCTTTGGAACCGTTGAAAGGCATGATCTCAAGACTGGATGAGAGGCTGTCCAATGTTGAGACAATACTTTTACAGGTTTGTAATATTTTGTTTGTTATTTCGAGCATTCTCAAATGCGACAATGGTCCGTGGTTATTTAGCGCAGATGACGATTTTGGGGAAGTTAAGTTAGATTCTCAACCGTTGGCCCGTCGCCATATTAAGTATGATACTCTTAGAGGAATTACAAGCACCAGTATAGCTAGGTATAGTTTTAGTGGTTAACAGGAAATAAATAAAACAGTACGTCACTGTAAATTAATAATTTTGAATTTGCTGTTTTCTGATTTCCTCAAAAGTCGCTCACTAGAGTACTAGAAAATCAACTGTAGTTATACCTAAAGAACATAACATAACATTGCGTCTGTAATCTTCGAAGAGTTAAGCATAGGCAAACCTAATAGTACACCCACATTTCGCCTATTACCTGAAGAAAATAGTGTTTAATCTTTGACATTTTTATTTACAGAAAGAAGAACGTGAAAAGACCTCGCAGACCAAAATAAATACTGCTTTAGAAAGTATACAAAGAGCTCTGGTGTCATTGACAGCGCCTCCTGCGCCCCCTGCAGACCTGGACAACAACCTGTCGACCACCGATGACACCTTGCTGAGGAGGCTTGACGCTACCGACTCCAAAATTGACGCCGTCAAGAAGGAAATTAAGAGCTTGAAGAGTAGTTTAAGTCCGGTGAGTCAAAAAATTTAAGCCTTACCCATAGATACTTTTTTAACCAGGGTAGACGAATTAAGTAACCATGATTGTCCTGTTGGTTTTGAATTAATGAAATTCCTCCTATTCTTTTTCTTATGAATGTATGAATGTAGATGGCTATAAGAGTAGAGGAAGATCAAAGAAACGATGGATGGACTATGACTGTGTGAAGGATGATATGACTAGAAAGGAGGTGACTGTTGAGATGACGAGTAATAGAGAAGTATGGAAGAAGAAGACATGCTGCGCCGACCCCAATAAATTGGGATAAGGGCAGGGGACATCATTCCCCTTTCTTTTTTATTTCTCAATTAATCGTCTTTTCAAACTATTCTTTCTTCTAGATCACAAATTATCTTTCACACATTAATTCAATCAGCAATCTTTTTGGTATGTCTCATTTTGTGGCCAGAACGAGTAACATTATCTGTTCTTTTGACCTATGAAGTAAAAATGTTTGTAGACCTTGCTTGTTCCCGAAGGGAAGCTGGCAGGAATCGGCTTCTAAGCTGCCTTCGGGCCTGTGACTTCAGCTCGCGTTCAGCCACCAAAACCAGTCTTAAACCTTATTCTTTCCCAGGAATCGCTCCGCTCCATGTGTCTAAATGTAGCGTCAGAAATGAACCCGTTCGAGAAGCACATCACTGACGCAGAGAAGCTGCTCAATAAGTACGAGCTCAAGTTGAGCGAGTACAACGGAACCAAGGTGCAGACTGACTTCGTGCCGCTCAACGATGTGTCGCTCGCTGATGAGGCGTGGCACAGCAAGATGAGTGAAGGTATTCCTTATCTTGAGCTTCAATTGGTGTTCATGACTGTGCTCAAGTAGCAGTATCTATACTACTGACAGCCTCGTCGCGACTGCTCAGCATGTGGTCCTGGTTCGATTCCCGGATCGGGCAAAGTGTTATTGGGTTTTTCCATTAGGAATTTCTCAGTAGCAGCCACGGAGTCTGGATTTGTGCCCGGTTGATGGCAATATACTCGCTCCCTATTACATGGGAGTTAAACTTAACTGGCGAAATGTAGGTGTATACTATGAGGTACACGCCTGCCTAATCCTTCAGGAATTACAGGCGTGGTGGTATGTAATGATATAAAAGTTTAAGTTTTACCGTTAGTTTGGATGGACGAGGTAATCTTTGGAACGACTGATCCGATTCCGAAAATTCTTTTACTAATGGAAACATTACGGACCTATATTATCCTCGAGTGTCATAAGACTCATAGGCTAGGCTATACAGAGTGCCTTCACGAAGCCGTCAACCAAGCATTCTGTACATAAAATTAAGTAATTCTAAGCAAAAATTATTGCTGGGAAAGATTTTTTTTTGGGCTGAAAAAACACGTTTTACGGTAGGACTCAATGTAACGCAGTCAAAACTTGTGCTGATGGATCAATTGAATAGGTAGTAGGTACAGGCAGGGGCCATGGACTTGTATTTTTTTTTTACTTTTAAACAGTTGGACGCTCACCACACATCTCCGTAACTAGAAGGTTCCCAGGTATGGTTTAGAACATAAAAAAATATCGCAATGATATGCGAGAACAAGTGCTTTTCGGCTTCGTCAAGATTAATTGATTATTTTCAATCAGGTAGTTTGGTGCTTGTTTTATGGCGTTTAATGTTTATTTGTTCTACTAGCTAGAAAATTGAATAAAAGTGCCTTTGAGCTCACTTTTAAACATTCAGTACCTATTTCAGTTAATCTTGTCCAATTAGGGCTTATAGGTCAACACCAAATTATTGCAAGATTTTTTTTTTAGATTTCTTTCGTCATAGTCGAAGCTCTTGTTCCAAAATTTTTCGTCGTATAAACGGTGTAAAAAGACCCTTAACGAAGCCGAAAGGCACTTGTTCTCTCCGCCATTGCGATATTTTTTTTGTACTGGACCATACCTGGGAACCTTCTAGTTACGGAGATATTTGAGATCATACCTACCTTCAATTTTTCAACAAGTTTTTTTTTAAATACTAGTTTTTAAGGTTATAAAATAACTTTAATTACCTCAATGACCTGTTTACTGTTCAAAACATCCATCAGCACAATGTTTTGAGTGCGTTACATTGAGTTTTACCGTAAAACGTGATTCTTCACCCCAAAAAAAAAGTCGTTTCCCAGCAATAATTTTTGCGTAGGGTTACTTAGTTTGATGTACAGAATGCTTGGCGGCTTCGTGAAGGGTCTGTTTACACCCTGTATAAACCCTTTCTACATTCATGATTCAAGTTGGAAGACCCACGATTTAATTGCTTTTGAATAATTTATCATACCTACATAAAATCTTTACCATTAACATAATTAAAGGTATACGTTTCTATTTCTACATATTTACTTATGTATAAATAAATGAATTTGTGTGACTGCCTTGTTGGTCTAGTGGTCGCATGGCTACTGCCGAGCTATGGGGTCCTTGATTCGATTCCCAGGTCGGGCAATAGTGTTATTGGCTTTTTTCTTCCATGGATTTTTCAGTAGGTAGGGGATTCTTGGTTTAGGCCTGGTGGATGCCAATAGGCTGGCCCCCTATTACATCAAAATATGGGTGTACTAAACATAGGCAAACCTCTGCCCAACCCTTTGGGGATTACGCGTGATGTAATGCTATGTTCTTAAACCAATTTAATTCCCCAGTGATGGAACGCCAGGAGATAGAAGTAAAGAAGATCCAGCGCCTGCTGTCTGACGCGGAGAGCATGTGGAAGGATCTGCCAAGGTTAGCTGACCTGCATCGCGCCACCAACCAAACGTTGGAGGCTGTCAGCAATTCCACTGAAACCATTCTTACTAACAACGAAATGGGTGAGTTTTGAACCACTTAAAGTTTTACTTGTTTGTAGTAAGGTACCTGTTCCACCACCGCGCCGACGAGGAATTTATCGCTCAAGAAACGTACAATTACATTCAGAGTCAGTAAATCAGATACATAAATATACAGGGTGAAACATAATAACCGCAAGACCTCTCGTGTGGTCTCCCTGACCATGAAACTGAACAACTTTAGCTCTATGAATTTTGGAAATTCATAACGTTTTTTATAAATTTTACTATATATGTTATTCAGCTAATCGCGTCAGTTCAAATACAACGTCCATTTATTTTGTGCGAATTTCTAGAACTCGTAGAGCAAAAGTTGTTCCGTTGATGGTCCGAGGAACCACACGGGAGGTCTTGCGTTTATTATGTTACACCTTGTGGATGTTTTTAGTTGCTAGCTCTAAGTTTTCGTTTCTCACTAATCTCAGGCGGTGGGACAGGTAAGCTCCTTAAAGCAACATGCCTATTTGTGTCGCCAAGCAAGGTTGCTGCGTTTGTTTTAATGGTATTGATGCAATGTGAAGGCCGGACGTTTTAGGGGACAGTTCTTACGTAATTTTGCCTAATGTAATAAGTTAAATTTGAATAAATAGGTAGGTCATTTTGGGTGCCGGTGTAAACATAGAGATATGACATGTCTGTTTGATAGCGCATTGCGATGTTCGTTGGCACACATACCTAATAGTAAGCGTTATGCCCTTTGCTATTCTGCATGTCCATAGGTTGTGGTGGCCCTGATCACTTGCCATCAGGATGATTGTCGGCTTATTTACCATCCACAGATAAAATAAAAGTTACTCAACCTTTTCGTAACGATCGAATGTTTCTTCAAGTCACCTTGAGAATACGATAGTAGTACGCGTCCATTCATCGATTGCTTTGTTTTGATTTACCTATTCATGGGTAAATAATAACAGTCGGCCATGAAATTGACCTACTTATTACTACTTAAAGTTTACTTACGAATGGTCAAATAAAGTTACGTAATTAGCTGTGTAGTCAGCAATAAAAGTCGGTTTAATAGGTTTTTTTTTACTTTTTCATGATGTTTAAATTGACATTAAATTAGGCAATAATCTGGTTTTCAGTATGTTATGCAGAATTTGTGTTGTTTTCACTAAAACTGTAGACTTGACTGAATTCCGTTGTAGTTTTCAGTCATTACTTACTAGTTGACCCAGCAAAATCCCATAGAAAAAAACACATTGGTTTTTCCTGAATTTTTCAAGTTTTCTGACATTTCCAAATTCCAAGGGAAAGTATCTTCCATAAAATCTTATTCGGACTATTACGTGAACATCAGCAGTCTTGTAAAGTCGTTGTTAACGGCGTCTTTGCTGACAGTACCTGGCTATGTCCGACGTAAGCATGTGTGTAGGTGAGTGGGTAAAAGTAGCAATTATTACGTTTTACGAATTTTCCAATTAATCAATTTTATAACCAACTTGATGTTGGCCGGTAGGTAGATGCCATGGTGTATGATGATGTTTTTCGTAACTCCAGTGGTAATTGGTAGCAATCAATATCCAAGACGCAATTATCGAATGCCACGTTTGTCGATTACAAAAATAGTACGTGCATCTACTTGACTCCAAAGAATTTTAAACTTTATTGCAGTTCTTAGCTTCCTCTCTAATTAGTTGTCTTATCTGATGTAAGGTGAATTTCTAAGTGCCTCTTTTATTACAGCTGTAACAAAAGTAGTGTCGAAACTGCGCGAGATGGGCGACCGTCTGGTGGCCACCAACGAGGATGTGCAGCGAAGCCTGACGCAGAGCAACACCATGACAGAACACGCCTACAGCGACATCACTAGGAGCTACGAGACTTTACGTACTGAGGTAACTAAGTAATCATTGAATACTTACTAAGTAGTGTCCGACGGTTCGGCTTTGCCTTCGGCCTAAATGGGTCGATGTTTTGGCCGAAGCCGAAGGTTAGGACAAGCGCCGAAATTGAACAAATGATTGAGAGCGCGATGAAAGAGGCGATGCACGAAGTAGCAAAGGTACACATTTCGAAGTGTTATTATTTTTGACTAGTTGCAAGGGTAGGTTGCAAACAAAACCTGCCTCGTTGGTGTAGTAGTCGAAAGCTCGACGGCTGAGCATGAGCTCCTGGGTTCGATTCCCGTGTCGGGCTGTGTTATTGGATTGTTCCATCTGGAATTTCTCAGTAGCAGCCACGGAGGCTGAATTTGTGCCCGGTTGATGGCAATATACTCGCTCCCTATGGCACTTAAACATAACTGGCGAAATGTGGGTGTACTATTAGGTAATAGGTGCACCCCTGCCCAACCCTTCGGGGATTACAGGCGTGATGTTATGTAGATAGGTTAGAAAGTGCTTAACCATCTGCCTCATCGATCTAGTCCCACTGCTGAACTAGTTGTCTCAGTTCGATTGCCGCGGTTGGGCAGTCTGGATTTTCAAATAGATAATTTTTTGGTAGCAGCCCAAATTTCGGTTTTGCTCTCGGTCATAATGGTTATTTTTACTGACTACAGAGTCTCCCAATTGCCTGAGACTTGTGATTGTACCTATTATAGGTAGGTTTACTTCTGTCTACCCCTTCGTGAATTACAGATGCGTGTTGCGTGATGTTTCTAACTGATGGAAAAACCAAATAACACTTTGCCCGACCTGGGAATCGGACCCAAGACCTGATGAAACTAACTTATCTAATATCTATAAAACAGGTCCAACTGCTATCAAAGAGCGAGCAAGTGATCTTGGAGACCGCTGACAACGTGATAGCTACTAAGAAACGTTTCGAGTATGGCGTCCACCAGATTTTGATGGAGATCGGCGAACTCATCAAGTCGCAACACAAGAATACGACCAAATCTCTCAGCGGCAAGTGAGTACTTACAACTAGACTAGAATAAAACCTATGAAAAACAAAAAATTAGTCTTTCTCCACCAAAATAAAACATTACCTACGAACGATTTAAAAAAAATCTATCGACTTATATTCACATGGTGCACCAAATACAACCTTTGTGAACTTTAAAAAAACGACAGAGAAGCAGAAGCACTTTTAGGAGCAAGTTTTTTTTTTAAACGTTGCCCCACTCTTATAGCAGTTTCGCCTGTATCGTGGGTGCGTTTACAAACATTTAAACTCACATACACAAACAGCCAGACCCGGAACAACTACCTACAGGGCATACGAATATTTGTTCCGTGCGGGAATCGAACCCGCGACACGTAGCGCAGCAGGCAATCGCTCAGCCACTGCGCCAACCGCACCATCAATTAAATGTAGGTGCGGATCTGCGGGTATAATCCTCCGTCTGATCTTTCTCCAGTCATGCCGTATTGCAAACCCGTCGGACGGAGAGTGCGAGAACGTTTGCGCACACATTTGTGCACTATGTGTAATATCCCGCAAGTAAAAGTAAACATAAGAAAAAAAAAAAAAAAGACTTACAGGAGGACATTATTGTTATACTAATACGATATTTCCTATCCATACCGAAAATGACATTAGAAATAAAGCATTTGTTTAGACAACAAATTGATGACTTGTTATTTCAGACTGGACCACATCGAGTCAGCGATAAAGAACAACCAGACCACTAGACTGGATTCGTTAGGAGCCAATATCGAAGCAGAGATGAAGCAAGTGTGGCGGCAGATTGGCATCATGCATCAGCAGATCATGATGAGCAGTCAGGATCTGAACAAACTGTCCGTAAGTGCTACACCGTAATATTGTTGATGATCTATTGTGTAATAACATTCAGGCATTGGTTTAGGTGGCGCACCTTACCTTCTTATAACGTCAGTTATCTGTCAGTTAAAGTCCCGTCGAAATCGTTCCAGCCGTTTCGGAGATTAGCCGGAACAAACAGTCAGGAGACAAAAACTAAAAAAAAAGAAAAAAGTTCTGTGGCGACCAAGTTCCACATACTTAACATTGTTCAGTTGTATTTGTAGTTACTCACCGCGTTACAATGTAAACCAGGCAGTTTATAGAGGTCTCCAAGGAGTCCAAGCAACAACTGAGCGCTGTATGTGGGTTTTACTTTTTCAGTTGATCGCTAAAATGTAATTTTCGTAACTAAATTCTTACAAAAGTTACACAAAACTGCCACAATACCAATAAACTTAACAGCTTGTCATTTTTAATTGGAATAAAAACTAATTAATGCCTTTCGTCAACAGGTACTCTCAAAGGACTATGTAAATGCAAGTACGGCGACCATGGACAACGTGAAAAAGGAGGTATGTTAACGACCTTTATGGTAATACAATAAGCTCTGTGAGTTTCACTAAGCCGATTGCATCCGTTCCCAGGTGATCAACATAACGACACGCATCGTCCAGTTGGAAGGCAACTTGAACTTTATGCTCGGTGAATTGTCGGTGGCCAGCCAGGAGTTCCGACTAATGGCAGCCGGACTAACGAAAGCCCTAGATAAAGCAACTATTAAAGGCACCACCGCTGTACCTATGATTGAAGGTAGATAATTATACTAATTGCTCCGTTAATTACGAATGAGGCACGAGTAAATTGTATTTACAAGCGCATTCTAAGTTCCGTAATTATTCGTTCTTTAATGATCATTCCTTTCCCCAATGATTCCTTGTTAATGAGACTTTAATAAATGTTTAATTTCAGACGCCGGCCCCGGACCTCACAAGATCGCGACCGAAGAGAAAATAAAATAAATAACTGATACCAAATAACATAGATATAGTTAATTAACAATTAAAGATAAGTTCTTACCGCTTAGAGATTAATCGTAAGTCGACTGATGTGAGGTGTTTTGTATGAAAATGAAATAAAACTCGTACGATATTAACTTTTGCAAATATTTAATCTCTTTTATAATTGTGGATCTATATATTTATATTGTACAAGTTATATGATACAATGAAATTTTATTGTGACAGATATCCCAACGTCATATACAAGTGAACGCATAAAACCAACAATTTATACAACTGACGGGGAACCTCTAATAAAACGTGAATCAATCAACTGTACAATCATAATATTGATATTCATTAATATTTATTACTGATCTTAAATAATATACACACAAATTATTTGTCATCTGTTTTTGATATTTTTTATTAATCTTGAATACAACCTCATTTTCCTATGTGCAATTAATATTTAATTTAACAAATGAATTACGCTTATTGATTTGTTACATAGGTAAATAATTAGATAAAAATCCGTGCCCTTATTTATTGAACTGTTCCATTATATACAACAAGAACATTGAAAACAGAATACATGATACGTCAGAGAACAAATAAACACTTGATACATCGGCTATGTGTCTGATAGATAACTGTGGTTACGTATTGTTTGGTGGTACATTGTTGCTGTTTAGCTTATAACTCGGAATGGTGAGTTGGGAGTCCACTTACAGGTAAAACACAAGACACATTCGTTGTTAGTGAACAGCCTAACTTGGGACATCTCTAACCTACGTCATCACGGAACAACAAAACATGTCCCGGACAGGAATGCTCCACAAACATAAGGAGTGTTAGTTATTACTAGGCGAACCAGTCGCTTCTCGTCTTTGGAAACTTATCTTCTAAGTAGGATTTCTTCGGTTTACTATAAATGTATTGTATGCACTTATTAATTTTATATTATAATGAGATTAAAAAGAAAACTTCAAATCGAACATTAAATCAACGTAACAAATCGTCATGGCAGTGGCATACGTAACACCCATACACGAATAGCACTTGAACATTTTTACATTATGAATCATTATGTACATGAATAAATGTACATGTACACTATATTAATGCAAAAAATATTTACATGTCCTTAATTAATTATGTGTTAAAAAGCACTTAATAGCCAACCCTTTGCACGCCCCTGAGTACAACCCAAAAAGTTTAAAAAAGCAATCAATAATTATATAATAAGCAGTAAAAACAAACAATTTAACACGCGAAACTAGTAAATTGTTACATAGTACATTGATCATGCAGTAGATAAAAAGTTAATATTGATAACTAATAAACAATATATCCAATCGAAGCATAATTAAGCTTTATAAAGCTGTTTAGATAATTCCAAAAACATTTCCTATGTCTATATGATCAAAAAAACTTAAAAAATCGTAAAGTTTAACGTGAATCTATCAAAAGCCCGAATATGAAGGTACAACAAGCTCCCTAAGTGAAGTAAGTCTAAGTAGTCCATGAGATGGACGTCGGTCCGAGCGTGCGACGGCGACGCAGACATCTACACTTTGTACAATGCGGTATCAAAACAAGGTGTGCGCGGCGTGACGCGGCGGGTCGCGTGTCGCGTGCCATGTCAACACCGCTTATATTTACTTAACGCAACGGTACCCTACTATTTATAATTTATTAACTCCTAACTAAGTTTCAAGTGTAAAATTGTGCCACACAAGCGATCTCGATGGGACATCTAAAGCCGAACGCAACGAAACGGTCGCAAGCGCGCCGCGAGCCACCCGAAGCCCGCACTAGGCGAGCCGGGCGCCCTCGGCCACGTCTACTAGTTCCGCTGATGATGGAATGTCGAACATGGAATGAATATTATAAATTCCTGTAAAACGACAGGGTTCTCAACCCTGTAAAATGAGTGAATGAATTACATTGTGTAATTTCCACTATGTCTCGTATCATATAAAACACCCGCTACTGATTACTCCACCTGATAACTATGTATAATATGACTATGCTCAAATTTAGATTCAATTTAGAGCCCCTATCGCGATAATTTTATTACAATATCTAATTTATATAGATGTGGCCGGATATAAAGGTGATGTTTGTATACCCTAATACCGTTCACATTGTTACATTATTCCGACACGTAACGCTAACTGTTCTTATGTGATGGAACTTACATAGGAAGACATACAACTATACATATACGCCTTTATAGACATCGCGAAATTAAATCTTTTAAACCTATTTGTAGTACATTTGGTAATTAAGGAAATTATTGCATCTGTAATATAAACCACGTAATAAATATGTAAACGTTGCAACAGATGAGCGGGTCGGTGGGAGCAGTGGGGTCAGTGGGGTCAGTGGGACTGTGGGAGTGGGAGCGGTGTGGGGCGCAGTGCGCGGCAGCTGTTGTTCAGTCTGTCTGGCACGACACATACCAGTTCTCGGAATCGAGTCTGCAAATTATACATGACCACCCCATAAATCCGAGGCACTTACATGATCTTAAGAGTAATGATATACAACTACTAACTAGTGGTACCAAATGTTAGCTCATTGTCATCCCGCGAAGGACCCGTTGATACAACGGGTGTGACACAATTAAAGCTATGGACATGTTCCACGTACTAATCGTTAATAAAGTCTAACCTAACACGGAGAGAGAAGGGATCTATCGTACACGTACAAAGTACTTAACTATATAATCCTACATTCAGCTCTTAAAACTTACACAAACTGACCGTTAACCAGTGCGATTACATACAAAATTGGTGTAGTAAAATGAGTGTCCGAATCCATAAAAATGTCTAACGTGCTGCCATGTTAAAAAATATAGTGTCTCCCAGTGTACGTTGAAAAAATTTAAACGAGTGCAGTAGTGAAAAATATTCGATCCATTCAAATCATTACTCCTTATCTCATACTTTGTCCTAACGTAGTATGTGATTAATATTGGTGAGAGTAGGTGCCACATGAACCTTTTCAACGACCGAACCAAACCTACGAAGCGGAATGTCACAACGTCCACGCGTGATCTATGTACATTATATCGACAAGTTGCAATAACAAAACAACAATTACTTTATGTATACTTTAAAACCATCGCACATAATGTTTATGTACAAGTTCAACGGGTCCAGTACTACCGACTGAACGTATTAGGTTCCAGAGATCGCGCGGCACCTCGCCTCGGGACGCGGCTGTGCGAGCTGCTACACGCCGGAGCGCCTTCAATTCCTAGAGTTCTATATTACAAGGAGCTCGAGCTACCGTGGGGCGTCCCGCGCGAGGTGGCTCACGAAGCGTTACAAAATATTAATCTTATGTACATATTGTCTTCGAAGATAAGAGTAAGAACTATGTCTATATTAAGTGCGGGATATAAAAGGTGTCGGCGCGGGGTTTACCTCCGCGTGCTTTTGGAGGAGGGGCGCGAGTGAGAGTGAGTGTGGGGGGTCGCGCCCCCCCCCCGCTCCTAACTGGAACACGACGCGGCCGACACGGGTGACAGTGGTGAGTCGCGCGGGCAGCCCGACAGCGTCACTACCACCTGCGCACAAACACACACTGTTAGACACAAACACAAGCAATTTTCTACAAATTGTGTTATTCCCTACATCTCTCTGAATAACCAAGAGATGGCCGACGATGGATGACCGAAGGCACGCTGCTAATAAACACACCAGTACTGACTTCCAAGATTCGAACTTGTTTACTTGAATAATATCATTACCACATCTTGGTACTTCCCTAGGGGTTTGAGTCCCAGGTTAAGCAGTGTCATGAGGTTTTTCATAAGGAAATCCTCATCAGCAGCTCAGTCTGGAATTCTGGAAATAGTAATAAGTTTGTTTCTCCAAAAGCGCTGGTATTCTAAACAACTCTACATAGCCTTATAGCAGTACAGGTGTGATGTTTTGAATTACTTAACAAATCATAACCAATTATAAATTCGATAAAACACACAAACAACTCTTATAAAAGTAAATAATAAACATTACCTTTCGGCTGCCAGCGTGATTCCTATGCTCGCAGAGCCAAACTCCTTGCCAGGTTCCAAGGTTTAGCTTTCCGTCTGTGATGGGGATTGTCAATGAAGACCCAAGGAAGCAAGCCTTTACGTGGGCAGGCTGTGAGACAAAAATATCAAACATTACTTTCATATAACCTATACTACCATAAATGCTTAATTAACTCTAGTCTGTCTGTGTCCTGGGTTTGAAAACTCAAATCAGGCAGGGTTTTTTGATTTTCGATCAGTATTCTGTGGCTTTCTATCAGATTGTCTGGCTCCCGGTTGATAGCAATAGCATAACCCGCCATTACATACATAAACTCACACCTTCCTTTTTCCTATTGGCGGTGTAGGCCACAGAACGTCACCTGCTACGATCCTTACATACTCCTTTTAGCCACTCCACTGTCATGCACGCACTCCGGTTAAGACTACTATGCACCTAACCTTTTCAAAAAACCTCATCAACAAGGTCAGTGAACTAGGGCATCCCCTCCTGGCGTTGCCATTCACATCTGCCTTGTAAATACCTTTTGTTATTTGCCTTTCAGTCATCCTCTCCCCATGACCAAACCATCTAAGCATACTCTTTAAAAATTTTGTCACTACATAAGTCATAAAAACTCATTAATTTGCTCCACACTCTTATCATTTATTTTCTTATCACACACCAATAAATCCTCTTCTCTTTCAAACACCATAACCTTTGTCTTGTTCACATTTACATTCATCCCCTTTCACTTAAATACTTCATGCATTGCAGTTACTATATCTTGCAATAATTGTTCCGCTGATGATGCAAGAAGAACTTGATCGTCTGCATAGAGAAGGCATTTGACTGGTAACTCGTCAAATTCATCCTTAATCCACACACTCTCCCTATTCTATCAAATAACTATCAAACGTAGCCCTGTCTAACACCTCTTGAGATGCAAAACCAGTCAGTGTATGCCCCATTTATTCTAACACAAGCAGAATATGTAGAATCCTTGTATAAAGATTTCAGTGATCATACCAAGGATAGAGTCGACCGCTTCCCTCCACACACTGTCATGCCTTCTCCAAGTCTATGAAAGCACAGTAGACTTTCTGGTGCTTTGCCAATATTTTTTAGCTATGCACCTTAAGAAAGAGATCTAATCCATACAACCCAGTGCCTGTCTAGATCCACTTTGCCGATGAGAAATTTTCTCAATTGTCACTCTTTTCTACATATTTATTTACACTTCTGCTTAGTTTGCTGGCAACGCTAAAAGTCTAACGCAGTGGTAGTTTTTACACTCTTGCTGTGAACCTTTTCTCTTATATAGTCAGAACAATTACAGCCTTGCACATCAACCCCCATTGCATGTGACTAAAACATAATTGGCATAATGTGGGCATACTACAGTCCACCTCTGTCAAACCTGTTGGGGATTACAGGACTGATGTTATGTGTAACTCTAACTCTGTCTGTTATCTTTCCACACCTTAACAACTAAATATTTTCCCAAGAAATGGAAAAAGGTATAAATGAAATGCAAAAGGTAGACCACCATGACGTTTGTAAGGACATAGGATACGGTCCCCTCATGGGTGCAGCGGCAGGCAAAAGCTAACAGTTTGTAAATGTAACAGAGGTCATCTTTGCATAATTATGTCCTAATAAAATGCCTCAAATGATATAAATAGACCACAACCAGACTATCTTAACCTCTGTTATCAGTAAATAAGACACCACAAGGTTATTGTTGCATATCCATTAGCCTTTAACATCACAATTTAACACTCATATGATTATTAAGTTAATACAAGTACCGATGTTTAATTAAAATTCATTCCAGTATGCAAACCTGCACGCTTTCCAATAAATATGAATTGTTAACTAATGTTAATTAAAGAAGTATGTAAATATGACCCACTAGCTGTATTAAAAACATTGTATATTGACAATTTAAGTTTCATTTTGCAATTCTAAGAAAATTCTGCTAATATATTGGCACTGCAGTAAAAGCTAGCAAGTTAGAAGGTGAACTGAACCTTACAACCACTGCACTAACATTAGAACTTCATTTGTTATTGGGATAACAGCACAAACAAGATCTTTTGACCAACAAATGAACAGTAAATATTCTAAATTCAAATTAAACATGCTGCAGTGTAATGTATGACTGTGATGTGACAGACCACAATGTTAATGAGTGATTAGCACAACAAACACTCACCATGTCGTCGGGTCCTTCGCACGAGTGTCGATAAGGCAGGCCCTCTGGCACTATTTTGTTGAGCATCATCTCCATATCGTCTCTGACATCAGGGTCCCAGCTCTCGTTAAGCGCGAGACTCGCCGATGTGTGCATTACTGGAAACAACATCCATTGATCAGCTGGCTACCGCGCGTCTATCACGTTGATAATAATTCACAACACTTGCTCGTATCACTTCACTATGTATGCACTATGAAATAGCGCCAGATTATATTAGGTAGAGTAAATATGACAGGCTGCAAGGATGCAGCATCGGCGGCAAGAGAAGAATGCTGTCAAGGCAGTGGATACTCACTTTGGATATGGCAGAGGCCGACAGCAAACTGCGAGAGCTCTGGCACCTGCTTGAGGATCTCCTCAGTGACGAGGTGCACGCCCCGGTGCTGCGGCCTCAAGTTCAGTTTCCGTTGAAACCACGCGGATCCGATCTGAATTCCTCGGTTCGAGGCCATGTTTAATTTTTTAAAACGCTACAGAGTGATCGCAAGAACACAAACGATCTTACACAACATCACTTAGAACAACCTTTACATGAATTAATCCACAATTATCATAAAAGATTCATCTTCGATCTTTAAATAGTAATAAATATAACGGAGGTTATAGGACAGATTCGACACCCTATTTTCTGCGGGAAAGTGAAATAGTCTTCAAACGAAAGAGAAAAACGAATAAATGTTGCCAATGTTAAAAAATATAACTGAACCACCATGAATTTCATTCATAAAATAATGAAGACTGTGAATAAAGCCGTCCATGATGTAAACACAAAAATACGGTTTGATTTAAATAAATTGGCAATTAGCTCCAAAAAAGCTATTTAGTCATAAAGTTTATACTAATATTCTATTTCGATGCGTGTAACAATTTCAGACGAAATTTTCGTTACCGTTAATAACGAATAACTTTTTGTCAAATTATTCCCCACATATTGAAGAATTACATACTACAAATTAAATGTAAATTAAACGTTATTTCTTTCATTGTTTTATTTGTATCATGTATATTTCATCACCTGAAAAATCATTATTATTTCGTATGCCGTTTGCCGCAATGACGTCTTGTCGCACAGGGCTATCACAGGGCCACAAACGAACTATTTGTAAATATAGCAACATTCCTTGGAAATGGGAAGGGGATGGCACGGCGCGGATTTTCAAAATTTGCAAGATGCAAAACTTGCGTACAATTTTTGTTTACAACATATTTTACATTGAGAAGTTGTATATGTCTAACTAGTACGCAGGAATTAACTAGCTCATAAACCCTGAAAGCAAATAAAGTGTTGTTAACAGAGTGGGCAATTATGATACTAAGGGAGTGCCGAGGGGTGATATTTCTAGGTGTGGCATACAACCACTCCTTGGAATTGAAACAATTAGTTCCCAACGCAATCGGAATAATCGTGGACGCGTTCTTGTTATTTTTGTTCTTGATTGAAATAGTCGTTTGTTTCTTCTAACACATGGATGCGTTAACGGGCATGATCACCAACTCTGAGGAGCCCGAGTGGCTTGAAAAGAGAATAACGGGTGACCTGAGACTATGGCAAATTATGTTTTTGTGTCTGGCTTCTCTTACTTCTCTTAGTAAGTAAAAAAACAAGTCACAGATAACTAACTACTTACCTTAATACGACCTTTATTTACTTACAATCTTGTTTCAGTTATCATAATATGCTGCTGTTTCCGGTTCCGTATTCCTCGTACGAAGCAGCAGATTGAAGCAGACTATCAGAGGCGGAAGATCACAACCAAGTTCCGCGCGAAGCTGGAGACCATACAAGACGCTAAGATGGATGCGATGTCGTTAAAAGACGGTATGATTTACATTATTTCAAATCGGAATATGTGATGGTTTTTGGCCCACTCCCTCTCACACATACGACAGATAGGAGACCTGTGTCCCAGCACTGGGAGCGTTATAAGCTGATTACGTTTAACGAATAACTACTAGAAAGTAGTTAAGTAGCAAAAGAGGATAGGTAGGTATTCAACTTGTGATTTAAATTCATAAACTGTGCAAGATAATAAGAAAAATAGTCAAAAAAGTTTCCGAGTGCTCTGTCTTTTTAATGAAATTTCTAAACGCCTAGTTTACCGTCCCCGAGACCCAAGGGCTGACTTTTTCCTAGGCCAGCCAGAGGCGTGGTAACGCCGCCAGTCTCTTGGGCACATTAGCAGCTGACAGCGTTGAGTTTTTTGATACCCTTTTATATAGTTTATTTAATCGTTTTTAATTTTAATAATGTATTTTAGTCAGTTTTAATGAAATAAAAGTTTTTGCATTTATATTTTTGCCCTCGACTGTACATTTCAATTATTTGTTGAAATGTATGTACAGTCGAGGAGTAAAAAATTCAATCAAAAAACAAACAAAAGGGAAAATCTTTTAATTTTTTAAGTAAACAGCAAGTAGTCTGTATATCGGCCACTTAAATAACAGCGACAAATGTCCCAGTCCACTACATCACATTTATTTGCACGGAAAAACATGTAAAGATAAGATAATAAATACACTCACAGCATTCACTCAGGTGTTGTCTTGTTTGTTGCAGCTTTGGATTTACTCCACGAGACCAATATTAATATGGAGGGAGAAAATCAGCAGGGATCACAGCCTAGCTCTATTGTGTCACCGCAACAGAGTAAGTTTTTTCTTTCTTATTCAGATAAATATCATTTGCCTGATTCAGACTCTTGTGACTCTTGTCTTGTGTGTGTCTAGTATTAGTTGGGATTAGCGCGTTTGACGGCACAGATGACTTAAGTGTTTTTATACAGCCAAATAATGTGTGTTACTTATTGAAGTGCATGACTACGGAATCTCTCAACCCTTTAACAACAAAAAAGCAAATGAGACATTCACTGTTATCTTTTTCCCCCACAAAATATAATCTAATTATTATCAACAATTCCTTTACCTACTTCTCGTCTATTATTTTCTGAGTGTATGGAAGACTATACTATTCTATTATTGTTAAATATGGCGTTTGTGGCAGGTTCACTGGATGCCTCATTCCAACCAGATGGCGGTCAGAAACCTGAGCAACAAGCGTCGGGCCTCAGTTTCGTCAAGTTTGCGTCCAAAGTGGCGACGCTCTCCAAATTAGGGCAGCCCAAGTCACCGACTTCGCCTACACCCTCCGGCAATGACAACAAAATGGACTTCTAAAACGATATTGGACTAACACAAATGTGCTTTACAATTGTACAATGTTTTTGATAGCGATTTATTTTGTAACTGTGCAAAATTATACATATTTATAGTGATTTCTGTGTAAAAATATTAGGTGTCGCTATTGATGTTGTAATACTATAGGATTTATTAGATGTCTATAAATAAAATAAACTTTAAAATGCAGTAAGTTTTCTTTAATCTAGAAAATAAAAAATACAGTATAAACGGATTTTAAATCACAAGAATAATTACATATTCACAAATAACTTCGGTATTCTGCGCTGTTTACATAATCTCGCATTAAAACTGACAGTAAAAACAATCTTCCAATGTAAGCAATAACTTTAAAGCAACATTTAACTTACACTTTATAATACATAAATAATACATCTTGCAAATAAAAATTACATAAATTCAAGTTAGCTAAGTTTTCATTAAATAGTTAAATCGTTCTACATACTTGTATTACGTTCCATCTTAACCATATATTCAATATGTTGCTTTGAGAACCCTTTAAGTTAATTTCAGGTTTAATGTCACTAACTTTTCATTTATCTGACTTAGTGAATTATATTAAAATTTTATTGTAATCCCGCTGACTCGACACACTTTAGATAGCCTAAACCTCTCAGTCCATGACTCGATATACTTTACCACAATCTCATCCAAACACAGGTAATAATTTATTTATCGTATCTTATACACTAGACATCGCATCTACTCCATACTGTACGTTGTTCTATTGTTTCACTCTGATATCCTAGCTCCTTGGTGTTCGCAATAGTTTGAGCAATTATTAATTGTTGGTGCAAACGTGACACGAACACAATACATACTTGCGTCGAATGAGAAGTGTTTAGCTACGGGACGAAACTAACTACAAAATACAATCAAAATGTGAAATAAATTTTTGCTAGAATATATTTTATAGAGTTTTTATTCTCTGTCTAAAACTAAAAATGCAATTTGGAATAAAATAATGTGTGTGTAATCAATTGAATTGCACTTAAACGTTAGATACATAGTGTATCGTGTTCTAAACTAGCGACTCTATCGGACCGAAGCCCCGACGGCTCCATAAAAAGAGCAAACTGAACTCAACCTTCATCATAAATAAGGCCATTATGATTTGTTCATCGAGTTCCTTTTGACTATGGAAGAATCTATTGAGAAATACTATACACTTTCACTTACATTATAATTGAATCGGACCTACCTAAAACGTAAGGGTGAAACTCTTAGTAAAATTATTGTTCGTATATATTGCGTAGCATTATTAAACTAAACATAGGAGCGGTGTAAAATTATTAATTGAATATAATTCGTACGAGTTTTGTGCATGATACCTGTCTCGATATTCCAGTGATATACATTTTTACAAGTTTGTGAACCGAAACAGTAAGTATAGGCTAGATTTTATAATATACACTTTACCCTACAGGAGGATTGGTAATGTCATAACTTACAACAAAATTACGTAAGCTACAAGTGCGGTTCGCTCTCGACGAGTCAACAAGTCGACGAGTCGATGGACACTACGTTTAATTAACGCGTAACAATGTAAGGGGTGTATGCTAAACATTTTAGGAACCCAAGTTTGGATGTCGCAGTGCCACCGCTATAAATAGAACTCTCGTTATAATAAAGCATAATTTTGTTATCAACAAGAACTACGGCAACATTTTTATTGACTTTAACGCTATGCTTGAAGATTGACAATAAATATTTATGATAAATACAATGTGCACATTTTCTTTGCTAATATAAACGTCGATAGGCAGTTCGAAATGTTGAGCACAACTGTGATTATTTGGCAATTTTTATTTTATTAGAAATGGCATCGAGATGATTTTAAGAATAAGTACTTTGTGACGTTTGAATGAACACAAACAATGTATTTTAATAAATAATTATCTTATATGTCATTTCATTTAAACTTGGATGTATGAAATACGCGCATTGTCGGAGTTTCTTCGTGGTTAACGCGTCCACTCGAATAATATCTCTTATCGTGGGTGATACAGGTATAAGTTACAATGTTGGGGCTGTGGGCGGTATGTGTCTGGAGTGGGCGACTCTCCCGAGGGTCGGGGAGACGTTACCGGAGTGGCGGCGTTAGCTAGAGAACGTAACGTAACAAGTGACAGCTGAGCTGTGGTCGGCGCCTACGTCCCGCGGCGCGACACACTCAGTCTCGCCTCACGAATGTTCTTCCCCTGTACGAATAGAAAACAAACGAGTCAAATACATAAGTCGGTAAGCAGTTTAAGTAGAGATCATAGACATTCAAGTGGAAGACCGACTGGAATATCTAAATATTGTCTTCTGGCCTAAGATTTTTCGTTGAGTAGTGACCGGGTAATGGCAATAGGCTCACCTATTATGTGGACTTTTAACATAAACATTTGTGTGGTATGTGTGTGATCACCTACATACCCCCTTGGAAAATGGGCATGATATTCTGTTATCGCCCAACAAGATAATTCTGTATAATACTCGTGATGGCTATTTTTATAGACTATAGAGTTACGTAATTTAATGGACCACTCTATGTTTGAAGTACCTCCTCGATAAGCATCAGAATACAAAAAAAAAACAATCTCGTTTTCTGTTTTGTGGTTCGATATCCATACCCAACACGCCTAGGGATATTCGCCAGCGAATTAAATTCAACCCTGTGCAGTTAAAACAAAAGCAAGTAACACTCACGTGATAGTCTTGCGCTCGATAGGACGCGAGGTGTTCTGCGGGCGCGCTCGGTTGAGCACCTTGAGCAGGTCGCCGGCCTTGGCGCGCATGCGCGAGTGCACGTACACCTTGGAGCACTTGATGTGGTAGTGCAGGTAGTCGCGGAACATGTGCAGCAGGTCGATGGTGTTGTCGCGCGCCGCTGAGCATGTGTGCCGGGGGAATAACACTGGAATAAAAACAGGAAATGTGGGTAAACTATAAATACACTTCTGCCTGAGCCTTTAGAGAATACAAGCGTGATGTTGTGTGTATCTAAACAGGACCATTTATACAATGTAGTATTATCTAATTTATCATAGAGGATAATTAATAACTAAATGGGATGTAGTTCCCAAAAGGAAGTTGCCATCATAACCCTATAATAGCAGTCAGTGGGCCAACAATATGGCAAGCCCATAAGGCAAACTGTTCAGAAATCCTAACATCATGAAGAATAATAGGTTATAAGGGCAAGCTAACCTTTTAGGCTTGTATGAAAGTACCGCCACGAATAGCAGTCCATTCCTGTAGGTACAGGGCCTTTCTAACCGCACGCCAAATAGACATTGTATTTTTTAAATATTTTCCGTTTACAATAATTCAGAACAGGTAAATTTCCAGTACAATTTGCCAGTACACCACCAAGCTTTCAGTTTCATAGTTCGATCAAATCAATACTTATATTATAAAGAGGTACAATTCGTTTGTAAGTTTGTATTTAGGGGGTTATCTCCGGAACTAATAATACAATTCTAAAAATTCTTTCACTGGCAGAAAGCTACATTATTTGTGGTTGCTATAGGCTATAAATAATATTTATATCACGCATGTTCATCTGTAAAAATTGTGATAGCTTGGCTAGCTATCATAATTTTTAAGGATGAAGTCTCGGGTGAAGTGCTAGTATTTCATAACACAGTATGTGATGGTATCTTACCAAACGTAACATAACTGATATTATCGCCTACTCTCGCGTCCGTGTCCATTAGTTCTAAGGGCGGTTCCTTGTGTGAAAACAATACCTGAAAATAAAACAAAAACAAGCATTACATAACAAACAATGTATGCATTATAATATCTAAAAGGCTCAACAGTCTAGCCTCTTGAGTATAAATACGTGAATGTGATACTTAATTAGATGCTATCATTCAAGTGTTTACACAATAATATTATAGTAATGACAAACAACTTCAAACACTCAGAATCTCATAGTCATCAACATTTTTTCTTCTAATAAACTTCGGATGCGTTTTAAACACACTATAATATACTTTAAACTACTATTGCTCAAGATTTTAACTTTCAATACTCTGGGTTTTTGCGGAGTTTATTAAGTACCATAACAGATTAGAACGTCAAAGTCAATGACCTCTTCCCATCTCGCACGGGATACGTGCCATAATTATAGTCGCTCGGTAGGCGCTTGACAAATGAAGGGGGACGTAAGTACTTTCAGGGAACGCTCAAATCCGTGTCGAAAACGATCTCTTCTGAAGAGGGCCACTCCTCAGAAGAGATCGTTTCAGACGTTTATCTGCATTATTCCTCATACAATCTGAAGTTCAAAAGGAATGTCTAGAATTTAAAACAGACCTTGACCTTATTATGGTGGCAATCAGATAGGAAACATTGACCTTAATAAGCTTTTCTAAAACATTGACATAGATAAAAACGAGTTATTTATAACCAACATCGCTCCAGCCTAGCCTATATTGTCCCATTGCAGGGCTAAGCCCATTTCTAAGGGCTTTTCCACACCTCTGTGCTCTGCAGATCAGTCCTTCCGGCAAGAGTCAAGGTCATCCCACCATCTTTGAATCTCAAATTTGGTAAGCCTAAGTTTCGCCACTAACCAATTTATTGAACTAATATCACAACTTTCCAATGTTTCACAAACAATGGGACACATGATATCATGTCCTGCGTACACTACAGGAACTGATGGACGCTCGTGATAGCGCCAAACGCGGAGCTAGCTTCTGGTATATATTGCTAAGAAGAATATCACAACTTACTTGTGGCGCGGTGTGCGACGCTCTCCGTCCTTCCTTGAGCTCCTGCATGAAGACCTTGCCGATGACCATGTCGTCCTCGTGTCGGAACACGGTGGAGAAGACCACCGTCACGCGGTCCTCTTGCGCTTCCACGTATCTGGAACATCAGATAATTTGTTGATGAGGAAATATTTTGCGAAATTAAGAAAATGTAGAATGGGAACGTAGGCTGGAGCAAGTGAAGTGATCAATGCGTGCCTTCTCTTTACGAAACGAAGTATTCGCCTTGCAGTGCGACAAAAACAGGTTGATATAATTGCATGGTTAGAAAGTAGCGACGAGAGAGATGAGGTCTAATAGGGATATATGTCATGGCAGAAGACAGCTGACTCGAAATAATGTTGTTAAAGAGAGGAGGATCATGATTGAAAAAAAAAAGTAACTAAGAGTTATGAACTCCACTCTGCAGACGTGTGGCAAATATTCTAATAATACAGCCAACTTACAGAGAAAACTTGACGTGTTTAATAAGTG
This sequence comes from Noctua fimbriata, assembly GCA_905163415.1. Lineage (NCBI taxonomy): Eukaryota > Metazoa > Arthropoda > Insecta > Lepidoptera > Noctuidae > Noctua > Noctua fimbriata. The sequence continues at coordinate 4,808,157 of LR990940.1, forward strand.
TGCATGCAAAAACATTGATTAAGTAGTCAGAAGGCATAACTTCGTGAACTCTCAGACCAATATGGATTGGACAGTCACAATGTTCATAGCTTCATAACATATGCTTCCGCCGACGATACCATAATAGCAGCGAGAAATACCATTGAATATACTATGAAAATTCGCGCTAGGGCTGTCAGATGGATTGAGATAACTCTTAATAATAACGATAACTCTGCTCCCAGCAGTGGTAATTTTATAGGCACACTACTTTTTAAAAACCAGTTCTAACTTTGAGCACGAAAAAATTGCCGAATATTAAAATTTTGCGGGAAAAGAGCTCCTGGAATGAGTTGGGGGAGACCTTTGCCCAACAGTGGGACTTTGTAGGTTATTTAAAAAATAATACTAACAGCGTCTCATCCTGCCGGTAGTTGATGACGGCGCGTTTGTGGCTAACGTCGCCATCTTCCTGCAGCCGGAAGTAGCGCTCGAACACTGAAGCGAAGCAGTTCCTCTTGAGAAGTCCGACCTTCTTCACCACATCCTCCCAGTCGTCGGGAATGTTCTCCAAGTCTAGCAGCAACGATATGTTGTAGCCTGTAGGTGGAAATTTTTAGTTAGTGGTGACAACTGGTGTTTAATTAAATGTTCGGTCAGACCAGCAAGGACGAGTTGCAGTGCTACGGATCTTACGACTTATAACGTACTGAAGTGTCCGTGTCCGGTGTCCGCAATCTATCTAAACCCGTTTTACTGTGCTTTAACTTTAAGGCAGACTACATTTTTGTGGCCAGGCGGTTTTTTTAGTCCTGCTACGTGGTTGAACGAAACAGTTTGCTAAAAGTTGTACTGTGCGGGAGCTCGTTGCTTGCGTAGTGCTTTTTTTTATTATACGCGACGGAACGAGCTTGTAATGGTCTCATTCATCTTATTTATTCTAACTTGAGCTAAGAATTAAGCTTCAAATTCATTGAGTTCGTGATTAGACTTGGAATATAGAAAGCGCTGCACCAATACGACCGCCAAATGACGTCCGCGCGGCATAATATGCACATTAGGCATACTCCATATTAGTAGTAAGTTACATAGTAAAGCGCGTCAATGTATTTCCATAAACATTTTTCCCCCAGAGACACAGTTACTTTGATGATTATGGCAAAGGTGTGTCATTTTATGACTAATCAATAGTCGAGTTCAAAGTACTACTTTATCATTGGCAGTGAATATTTTATGTTAACAAATTCTCTCTACAAAGGGGCCGCCTAAAATAGCGACGATTGATTTGACCGAGTATAGTAGTCAAGCAGTTGTAGGTCATTGGAAACCATTAATTTCTATTAAATACTTGCTTAGATAGTATGGAAATTTTTCAGTATACTATTCTGTAAATTAAGTTAAACCATACTGAAAATGAAATTCGTATTGAAGCGAAAAATACAGCCATAAGATAAGGCTCAAGTTCCAAATTAAAACATGTTATATCTTATCAACATAGTGCTCTATACTTGCTTCATATCTTATCAAAATGTTTCCAATATGTATGTGTACAAATAAAGAATAATATTTTTGTTATAAAATAACTCTAGTTGTTGATATTCTCATTACAATGACAAATAAGGTGTTAATAAATTGCAGTTAAATGTTGCTGCCGCTATGTACATATATCTCTCTTTGAGATTACTTGTTGACCTAGACACAAATTGGTTCAAGTGATTGTATTAGTCTCCCTAGAACCAATGTATCTTATAAGAGTATTGTTCTCAATATGAATACATAAATTAAATGCATGTTTATAGTTGGTTCAAATGAATGTAAGACTAGGTATTCATTTAAGTATTGCCTACTATTCTATTTATCACATTTCATACATAATAGGAACTTTTCATTCCAATGACACAGTAAAATATTAAATAACAGTTTTTATCAAATTCATGAGTCAATGAGGAAGTTCAAACTTATGTGGCGCACCAGCGACTATTAATATTTTTTCCTTAAATACCAAGGAAAACATGTAATATTAGATATATTTAACTAATACAAATGGTACAATAACTGCTCCAGTGAACATTGGTAATTATGCAATGTATAAAAACAGGCTCACATACTTGCTTTCATTTTTATGCAACCGTTGAAGAACTGGTTTTTATGCTGCATTGGAAACTGTGCATTGCTCAGACGAAGGATTTATTTGATCATGTTACAATTCATAGAGGCTATAAAGTACTTGTGTTTTATTTTTTACAAATATGCTTTATTCTAATAAACTACTGCACTGAATTCATTTTACAGTGTTGAATTCTAGTAAATTAAACTTCACTGTTAATGATGCAGAGAGGAAATAACATACAAGTTTTGGTATTTAGTATGCTTATCTGGGATTTGAATTTTCCCCTGTAGGGGAAACACACAGTTATTTAAGGTGTGCATATTATTTAATGCTTACCTAAATAAATTCATTCTCTTAATAAAATTATTATGCTCACACTCTCAAAAAGGGTAGGCAAAGGTGTAACCATTTAATATTTTAGTCTCAGCACCAGTAGGCACAATTCATATCTCCTGAATTCACTGCAATTTTCCTGTAGTTGTTGTTTGTTAACAAAACATAACATAACCCCTTTAATCCCTAAATGGTTAAGCAGAGGTGTTACCTTTTAGAAAACCCACATTATGCCAGTTAGGTTTAAACCAACAATCTATGAAATAAGGGTGTTTTTGTTTTTTATTAGTATTATTTCTTACCTGACTCTGCCTCAGTAAGGAGTGGTCCATATACTCTTTTGAGCAGCTCATCTGCCCCATGTTCCTCTAACTGCTTGTAGAACTTCAATGATATACTAACCTACAAACAAATTGGGTATTATGGACATAGCTTCACATCTTACTTAGTCTGAATATCTAATATTCTTACTGAGACCCTGACTGAATAATATAGTCTATCAATCAGCAAATTCATATGGCCTAATTTGTTGGACAATTTATTTATACATTTGATTCATTCAGTATTCAACACATAGAGGATATTAAAGTTTCTTGGCCACCATAATTATAAGTTTAGAGTGAATTTATTACCTAAAATTAGGCTAGTCCCATTTGCATGTTATTATACCTCTGAATACTTGTTTACAGTGAACTAATAAACATATTTATGTATGAGTAACTGCAGAGGTATGCATGCATTTAATTGGTAGTACTAGACAAGATGTTTGGTTTTAAAATTGGAGAACTGTTTATTATTGACAGATCAATTACTTTACTAACATTATGAATGTGTGTCGAGTCTTGATTTAATTGAAAAACAATGATTATAAGTTGATTGTAGATAACATACCCTAACTTTGGTTTTATCTCCATTCACATTGGATATATGAAAGAGTACTCCATCAAAATCTGCAACTTTCACATCTATTGACTCTGGCTTTAAGCTGAAAACAACAACATCAATAAATATTTGTGGGATGACAAATCAACAGCAAATTACTCATATCCTGGGCCAAGTCACCACAATATTATCATGACATTCTTTCACTGTAACAAGTGGATATCAGCATCACATATCAGAGTCATTACATTGTTTACCACCATTGGAATCCAAAAACATGATGGGGACATATCCGCACGCACACTACGGAGCACCAATAAACAACTGATATGACTCATCCATGCTGAGATAGCCACTATCACGTCATATTCACTACATGACATAATACACACAAAATCACTATATGCCCTGTTTCTATACATTTATAGGAACCTGCTGTGATGCCCGCGGCCAACGTGGGCCCACCCCAGGAATTTGACACTTGTCAAGATACTTCCAAAAGGGGTTATGGCCAGGAATCACCCCCTCGGAGATCGTCCCACTGAAGCAACCGCGTAGCGAAACTCATGTATATGGACTGCATGCTCGTTAAACACATCACAATTATGAAAAAACAGTACACTTTCTAAGCGTAACGTACTCACCGCGCCAGTGCATTTTTATATTTAACTGTTAAAGTATCTTCTATAATTCTATTATTGATCTCGAGTAAGATCATTATTTAACAATTTATAACCTACAGCTTTTTCATAAAATCAACGCTTATAGCACCTTCATTTAATAATTTATACGGAAATCTTCAACGATGACCGCCCGTATATAGATATCCATAAACGACAGAAAGAAAAGGAAGCTCCAAATGAATGAAATATCGGCCATGTAACCATAGAGCACAGTTTATTTTATTGCTTCAAATACTCACTACTTTTATAAAATATAAATTATTTGAATTATCAACTCGAAATCATACTTTGAAAACAATTAAAACCTTTAATTCGTAAATTTTGATAAATCAAAAGAGCGTTTAATTTCTTTGAGAATTTTGACTAAGCTCACCGCCAAAGAAAACCGTAACTTACTAAAAGGAAAGAGAAGTAACATCCTTATCAAATTGACATTTGAACTAAAAGAAACTTTTTTTAGTCTATGATTATTTTCGATTCAGTGTGTGGTGAATACTTTGTTTATTTATAAATTGGATTGAAAAAAAAACGCGTGATAAGTTACGCGTATTGATTTGCACGTGCAACATGAAATAAAACACCAAGATGTCTAATCAAGTTGGTGCCTTCGTTGCGGGACTGAAGTCCCGTAACGTGGATATCCAAATCAGGACATCTCGGGAACTCTATCATTTTGCTAAGACGGAGTTGCGAGAGGTCCCACAGGAGGAGCTCACTCAATTCCTCGATGAGTTCAATCACCAGATCTTTGAAATGGTTTCCAGTAACGATGTCCATGAAAAGAAAGGAGGTGTCCTAGCTATAGGTAAAAGAAAACTATCTCTATCTTTAAGACTATTTGTATTTTTCCACAAATATGGTGCAAGTGATTATGTCGTTTTTCTCATTTTCAGTATGTCTCATCGGTGGTGACTGTGACACAACTAAAACGCGTATCACAAGATTCGCTAACTACCTTCGCAACCTACTGCCTTCATCCGATGTGGGCGTGATGGAATTGGCCGCTAAAACCGTCGGCCGGCTAGCCACAGTTTCGGGTGTCAAACGAGCTGAATACGTCGAGTTTGAAGTCAAAAGAGCATTTGAGTGGTTGTCTGAAGAAAGAAATGAAGGCAGACGCCATTCAGCTGTCCTGTTGTTAAAAGAACTAGCTATAGCCATGCCTACTTACTTTTACCAACAAGTATCAGGGTTCTTTGATCACATTCTTGTAGCCTTGAAGGATCCTAAACCTCAAATCCGTGAGGCTGCTGCTAAGGCCTTGAGAGCTGGCTTAGTAGTTACAGCTCAGAGAGAAACAGCCAAACAGTCAACTGCCAAACCTCAATGGTACATGCAATGCTATGAAGAGGCTATGCTGTCATTTGAAGAAATTCCTTTGAAGGAAAAAGGAATGTCAAAGGAGGATAGAGTCCATGGAGGCTTGTTAATCCTAAATGAGTTGCTAAGATGTTCAAATGCTGTCTGGGAGAAGAAGTACTCATACCTGATGCAAAGCCTAAACACACAGAATGATAACACAGTATCTGATGATATTATATTTATAAGCACAAAATTGCATAGTCCTTCAGTAAAGAGAGGGTACTTGTGTGATGGATTCAAGACTGAGAATGTTACATACCCAGTTCCTATTTATGAATCTGAAGTCAGCCATAAGCTACTAACTGAAAAGTTTGAAAGGATTTGTAAAGGTAAGAATATAAATATGGTGTAAATAAATTCATGCTTGGAATATACTAAGACCCTTTGTTACGGCACAAGCAGCAAATACACTAGTATTTAAGAAAATCATCATTATCTGTTATTGGTCAAAGGGCAAGTTTGCTTATCATAGGGGCAAAATTTTATAATACAAAGCTGTCAATGTCAGAAGATGTTTACATAGTGCAGTATTTACAACATTTTTTAATAATGAGGGTTATATAATTTTTTTGCTAATGGCTATGCATTTCTTTTCAGATGTCATGAGCCAGCGTATACTCAAAACTCAAGGAGTTCCACAAATTCTATTGCTCATAATACCAAGACTAGCTGCTTTCAATAAAGAATTTTTCTTGAAGAAATACCTTACTTCTACAATGAGCTACTTGCTCTCTTGCCTTCGAAGCAGGGAGAAGGACAGGAATATGGCTTTCACCACTCTAGGCCTCATGGCTGCTGCCATTGAAGACGACATTAAGAACTATATTCCCACCATAATGGATGTCATCAAACAAACCCTGCCTATTAGAGACACCCAAACTAAAAAGAGGGTCTGGATAGATCCTTCCATTTTTGCTTGCATTACCTTACTAGGGAGTGCAGTTAAAGATCTGGTCATCACTGACATTAAAGAGTTATTAGATGCCATGTTTGCTACAGGCTTAAGTCCAGCCCTAACCATCTGCTTGAGAGAATTGAGTAAAAACTTACCTTCACTCAGAGCAGAAATATCAGAAGGGCTGTTGAATATGCTTTCTCTTGTACTTAGAAACAAACCCTTCTTACATCCAGGAGTTCCAAGGAGTTTGGAACAGCAGATGAGTAATATGAGTTTGGTAATGGAGCCTCAAGATACTGCCAGCATTGTTCTTGCACTAAGAACTCTTGGGTCATTTGACTTTGAAGGACAGCATAGCTTACTCACCTTTGTTAGGCGTTGCGCTGATCACTTCCTGCAGAGTGATCAACAGGAAGTCAGGTTAGAAGCTGTCAAAACAGCTGCGAAATTATTAGCAGATTCTACCATCAGAACTATGAACAACCCTTCACGGACACTGACTCTTCTGACAGCAGAAGTAGTAGGCAAGTTACTGGTTGTGACTGTTACAGACCCAGATTACGAAGTTCGGTACTGGGTACTAGAGTCTCTATACTATATATTTGACACACATTTAGCCCAAATTGAGAACTTGAGTTTCCTTTTTATGGCCATGAATGATGAACACTTGGCTATTAGGGAGCTGGCCATCTGCACTGTTGGTCGATTGAGCGTAGTTAATCCTGCTTACGTCATGCCGGGACTTAGGAAGACGCTGATACAGTTCTTGACTGAACTAGAACATTCTGGAATGAGCAGAAATAAAGAGCAGGCAGCCAGGATGCTAGATAACCTCATACGTCATGCTCCAAAGCTTGTAAAGCCGTATATGGAAACAATTCTGAATGTGCTTGTACCAAAATTAAGAGAATCAGACTCAAATCCTGGTGTAGTCATCAGCGTTTTGAAAGCCGTCGGAGATTTGGCTGACGTACACGGCGACAACAGTGGACTCAAGAAATGGCTGCCAGAACTTCTGAGTATTCTTCTAGAGCTGTTATCTGATGCAAGTGCAACAGAAAAGAGAAGTGTTGCTCTTTGGGCGTTTGGCCAACTGGTTAGCGCTACAGGCTACGTAGTTGCTCCTTACAAAGAGTACCCGACCCTAATGGATGTCCTCTTGAACTTCTTGAAGACAGAACAGCAACCAAAAGATAGAAGGGAAACTATTCGCGTTTTAGGATTGCTAGGAGCTTTGGATCCTTACAAACACAAGATAACTAGAGGTCTGATTGGTGAACAGCCTGACTCCAGCTTAGTTCCTGTAGCTGATAGCAAAGCAGAAGAGAACAACTTTGATATGACTACTAGTGAGATGCTAGTCAACATGTCATCTCCAGTCCTCGACGAATACTATCCAGCCATAGTTATATCTACACTTATGAGGATATTGAGAGATCCTACACTGCAGCAACATCACACCAGTGTGGTCCAAGCGGTTACCTTCATCTTCCAGTCTTTGGGTATCAAATGCGTGCCATACATTTCTCGCGTCACTCCGAGTCTTCTATACGTGGCGAGAGTTACCGACAATAATAATTTCAGAGAGTTCTTGTTCACTCAATTAGCAAGGCTTATTGCTATTGTAAAGCAGCACATTCGCAATTATTTGGACAAAATATTTGATTTGATCAGGGAGTTTTGGACTCCAAACAGTCCTTTCCAACCAACTTTGATTTTGTTGGTTGAGTACATCGCTGTAGCACTTGGATCTGAGTTCAAAGTGTACTTACCTCAGCTGATGCCACAGATATTGCGTGTTCTAGCGCACGATGCGAGCAAAGACAGAATAGTCACCGAAAAACTACTTTTCGCTCTACAAAAATTCGAAGATAACTTAGATGATTATATGCATTTAGTGATACCGTCAATCGTCAAGCTCTTTGACGCGTCTGATTGCCCAATAAATGTGGCTAAGGTAGCCATGGAGACAGTTGACAATCTCTCCGACTCCTTGAACTACAGTGAACTGGTTTCCAGGATAATCCATCCTTTAGTAAGAAGCTTGGACACTTGCCCGGCGTTGCGCCCGACTGCAATGGATACGCTATGTGCGTTGATCGTTCAATTAGGACGCAAGTTCACAGATTTTATACCGCTGGTACAGAAAGTGGTGGTCAGACATAAGATTCAGCATCAAAATTACGAACAATTGCTCTCTCGAATGCAGTCTAGTCAAACTTTGGCGATGGACGAGTTCTTACAAAGCACGAGGCGAACACCTAGGAATAACCAAGAGGTAAGTGGGCCGTTCATAAACCTATTAGGGTTTGATCGGGTTAACGTTCATCTAGCGTCGGGTAACTAGCGAAGGGTAAACACAGTCTCAAGGCGGCATAAGAGTGTTACCACACCAATCGATCGATCGTCGATCGACAGTTTCTACTACACCAATTAATCGATCGTAGTCATTTATACCATCGATCGATTGGTGTTGGACCTTTATTTTCCGACATTTGTGTATAGCAAATGTCCCTTAATTCATTTGTTCACTAGAAAAACGCTAAATACCATATCAACATCTTCCTAAAACACATATGCATCAATCATCATAACTTTTACCTTCTAAAATACATATGAATGAGAACGTTGTATTCCACAGGCTCGCATCGGCTACAACGACACTTCACCGTCGATTCGCAAGCTGTGTGTGAACGCGCATAACTTGAAGCTAGCGTGGACGGTCAGCAGTCGCGTCTCAAAGGATGACTGGCTGGAGTGGCTGAGAAGGTTTAGCATTGGCCTGCTGACTGAGTCTCATAGTCCTGCTCTTAGGTAAGTATTTTAAGCATTAAGGGAGAAAACTGGTAGTTCGCGAAATTCAATTTATCTTAATTGTCAGTGTTAGACTGTTTGTTGAAAAAATATGATTCGAAAAGAATATTGGATTTTCGCGGGCTATACCTTTGTACCACCTGCGCATGAATGATAAAAATCCGCTAATTATTTTGTTACAAAACGTTATACTCGCTCAGTTTTTCGCTCCTTCGCCCAACTCTGGTTAAAAGACAGCCCTAGTGTCGAACAGGCAGGCCATTCATCACCCTAAAGTAAAACACATACATACTTAGAAAAAAGGAATTTAATTAAAATTGTTATAACTTTTTGTGACACGACATTATTTAATTTACAGGGCCTGCCTCGCATTAGCACACAACTACTCCCAACTCCTGCGAGACTTATTCAACGCCGCCTTCGTGTCATGTTGGACGGAACTCGACAACACATCCCGTACAGAGCTATCGAACGCTCTAGAGCAAGCGCTGACTGCCCCCGACGCGCCCGAGTTGGCGCACACCGTGCTGAACTTAGCCGAGTTCATGGAACATTGTGAAGGAGGCACTCTGCCGATATCTACGCATCTGCTAGGTGAAAGAGCTATGCACTGTAGAGCGTATGCGAAGGCGTTGCATTATAAGGTAAGGAGATTTTTTTTTTTGTTCTTAAATTGTTTGAAGGACATTTCCAAAAATTTTGTGAAAAAAAATAACGTGCAAGTGATCACACCTACTTTGAGCCTACCACCTAGGCATCTATGTATTTGTAGACCTAATCACTGTTTTTTTTCTCAGGAAGAAGAGTTCCGTAACGGCGCAACTTCTCAAGTCGTAGAAGCTCTCATCCACATCAACAATAAGCTACAACAGAAAGAGGCCGCAGAAGGCCTTCTAGAAAGAGTCATGGCACAGCGCGAAGCCGGCGACGCTAACCTAAAGGTCCAAATAAGGTGGTACGAGAAACTACATAACTGGGAAAAGGCCCTTGATTTATATGGAGACAAGTTAAACGACGATGTAAGCGATATTGACTCTTATCTCGGCGAGCTACGATGCTTCGAAGCTTTAGGAGAGTGGGTGGAATTGTACAACACAGTCTCCAAGAAATGGGTCAAAATGACCAATGAGGAAAGGTTCAAAGCGGCGAGATTGGCAGCCGCTTCAGCTTGGGGTCTCAGCGAATGGGACTCCATGGCGAAATACGTAAATTTCCTACCAGAAAATACTCAAGATGGTGCGTTCTATAGGGCGGTGCTTAATATCCACAATGGCGCATTTGACGAGTCTAAACTATTCATCGATCAAGCGCGTACCTTGTTAGACTCTGAGTTAACTGCTGTGGCCGGTGAAAGTTATCAGAGAGCGTATGGTGCGTTAGTTAACGCTCAGCTGTTAGCAGAGTTAGAAGAAGTAATCATGTACAAATCGGTAGCAGAGAGGAGAGAATCGATCAGACAGGCGTGGTGGACGAGACTGCAAGGCGGCCAAAGATTAGTAGAAGACTGGCGTAGGATCCTCCAAGTTCGCAGTTTAGTTCTGACACCACAAGAAGACATGGCCACATGGCTAAAGTTCGCCTCTCTATGCCGAAAGAGCGGTGCACCACGCCAAGCTCACAAAACATTGGTAATGTTGTTGGGAACAGATCCTAGCAAGCAACGGGACCTGCCTCTCCCAACACACGAGCCAAGACTGACATTAGCGTATGCCAAACATTTGTGGGTCGCTGGTGACAAACAATTGGCGTACGACCAACTTCAAAGGTACGTCGACACCACTGAAACGGGCGATGCAGAGCATTGCAGACTCCTTGCTCGATGCCATTTAAAACTGGGATCGTGGTGTGAATCCTTGCTTGGAATTAATGAGCTCTCTATACCCGAAATTCTCCGGAACTACGCGGCAGCCACAGATCTGTCCTCTGATTGGTACAAAGCTTGGCATGCTTGGGCTTACATGAACTTTGAGACTGTTTTGTTCTATAAACATCAAGACACGAATATGACTGGTGGACAGTCAGAAAAGAGGCCTTCTCTTGAATGTATTCAACAGCACACTGTTCCTGCAGTGGAAGGATTCTTCAAGTCCATTAAGTTATCACACGGCAGTTCTCTTCAGGATACTCTTAGGTTATTAACTCTGTGGTTCGACTATGGTCACTACCCAGCCGTTCACGAAGCCCTTGTTGAAGGCATCAGAACTATTGAAATCAACGTCTGGCTTCAAGTGATACCTCAACTTATAGCCAGAATCGATACGCCAAGAGCTCTCGTCGGGAAATTGATTCACTCTCTATTAATCGATATCGGGAAATCTCATCCTCAAGCGTTGGTGTATCCTTTGACAGTAGCTTCGAAGTCATCATTTATTGCTCGGAAGAACGCTGCTAATCAGATTTTGAAGTCAATGTGCACTCACTCGAGCAACTTAGTCAACCAGGCTGCTATGATATCCGAGGAGCTTATTCGAGTCGCTATTCTATGGCACGAGCAATGGCATGAAGCTTTAGAGGAAGCTTCAAGGTTGTATTTCAGTGAGAACGATGTGAATGCCATGTTCAAGACGTTGGAACCTCTGCATGCGATGTTAGAGCGAGGCCCACAGACGTTGAAGGAGGTGTCATTCAGTCAAGCGTATGGACGAGATCTGAATGAGGCGCAGGAGTGGTGTAATAGATATAAGGTATGTTTTTTGGTTACATTTTTAGCATTACGTTTACGGCACGTTTAAAATTCTCGATGTACCCACAAAAATATGTACAATGCTCGGGGCTGTTGTCCGCAACTCGACGCCTGTACACGTATTTTGCTTAAAATAGATCTCCACATGTTTACCCTATATCCTAACCACTAGTTTGCTAGAAGTTGCTGCCTTTGTATTGTAACGGACTTATAAGCAATTTTTTATTTTTATGTGATGTTTATATGTATTATTTGCCTCCACTTATGCAGTCTCAATAATCTTTTCACAGGAGTCTGGTCTTGTCCGCGACCTAAACCAAGCCTGGGACCTATACTACCACGTATTCCGCCGCATCAGCCGGCAGCTACCTCAGCTGACGTCGCTGGAGCTGCAGTACGTGAGCCCGCGCCTGCTCAACTGCCGCGACCTGGAGCTCGCCGTGCCCGGCTCCTACGTGCCCGACCAGGACCTCATCCGCATTGCGCACATACAGAGCAGTCTGCAGGTGAGTTAGTGTGTGTGACTTCGCTAGAGCTGCAGTACTGCCGGGACCAACCGTCAAATGTTTAAAAAAATATAGCAGTACATGGATCTTTTGCGCATGGCCAGAATTCTTTTGTAAATACACTTCACATTTTTTTACCAACAGCCTCCTGCCAATGTCACTCGCGTGCCTAAATAAATTTTTAGTTTTTTAACAACGTCTTCTATCATTTGTGACAGGATATACAGGATCTATACTTTTTGTTTGTTTTTATGATTTGATATCAAGACCTGTCATGTCTGTGAAATTTCGTTAACGAATCATCATCATCATTATTACATAGGCCTCAATTAACGAATAAAATTTCGTAATTGAAATGCAACTTTACATTTTCAATACATTTCCTAAAAGGATTGAAAAGCAGCAGCATATGTATAGGGCTATCTCTTTCTGACACTGAAGTCACTTTAAAATAGTACTGTTATAAGAGGTGATTATACACTCACTTATCACCAATAACCTCGAACTGCTTCCCCCACAGGTAATCACCTCAAAGCAGCGCCCTCGCCGCCTCTGCATCCGCGGCTCCAACGGCAAAGACTACATCTTCCTACTCAAAGGCCACGAGGACTTGCGTCAAGACGAGCGCGTCATGCAACTGTTCGGTCTAGTCAACACGCTGCTACAGGCTGATCCGGACACGTTCAGGAGAGACCTGGCCATTCAGAGATATGCCGTCATCCCGCTTTCGACGAACTCAGGCCTGATTGGATGGGTGCCCCACTGTGATACGTTACATTCGCTTATAAGGTTCGTTTTGAAATAGTTTTTTTTTTGTAATATATTTAATCATCCGTAAACTAACTAAAAATCCCCGAAGGACTGAGCTGTGTCTTTGTAGCTACACATTTTTTTGCAACTTATGATTAAATCCCTTATAATAGGAGGCGAGCCTGTTGAGATCAACCGGGTATATGTCTAGACACAGAATCGCAATGATAGACTGCACAGAAATGTTGAAAAAAATAAATATACGTAGTGGTTTTTTTTTCTAGCCAGTATTGGTAAGTTCTAACTAATTGCGAATAACCTCTCAGTTCCAGTCGTTGTTCCTCATGGTCGGGGGCGAATGCGGAAGTTCTTAACAACTATCAGCCTTCGGGTATTGAAATAAGATCCAAAATAACCCTCCTTTTGGGCTTCGCCGCAGTCGGGTAATAAATAAACCGCACCTTTGCGGGAGAGCAGAATCACTCGTGATAATTTGCAGAAGTGTCCAACATGCACAAAGCTGATATATTTGTGCCGTTTAAATCTATAATGTGCTGTTGTTCGTCCGACGTGCGTCTAACTGAATATATTCCATGTTACCGACTTTCTGAATAAACATCTGTTCTATTTTAAGGGATTATAGAGAGAAGAGGAAGTGCTTGCTGAACATTGAACACAGAATCATGCAGAGGATGGCTTCCGACCTCGATAAACTGATGTTGATGCAAAAGGTTGGTTTTTATTATAACACACAATATAACCTTTTCCGTACACTCTCGCTTCTCTTACTCTCGTAGTCCGATGGAAGGGGAATCAGATATGACCTGAGAGAGATCAGGCGCAGGACCGACTTGCCCCATATCCTGTACACTTCTACAGTAATGACCAGTTTATTTAACCTTTTGAACGCCATTGTCACATATACGTGACAAGCAAGCGCGTGCTCTGTACGCAAAATGACACAAATATGTGACAAAATGGTAGGTAAAATTGTGACTTGGCGTAGAGGGCACGCGCGTGCGTTTATGCTCTAGCGTTCAAAAGGGTAAACTTGTGATTTTCGAGGGCTACGTTGAACTAGAGATTGATAAAAGATTTTAAACTATCATGGTCACTAACATTATTACTTAGACAGGAAACGGGATATTTACCATGTTTACTATTTTTGACGAGTTCCCGATATTTCGGCGCTGTTGCAAGCACCATGATCACGGATAAACTGAAGTTATTGCGGGTGGGTGTTTATGAGCAGACAAATCGGTCTACCCTCTTTCTAACACCCACCCGCAATAACTTCAGTTTATCCGTGATCATGGTGCTTGCAACAGCGCCGAAATATCGGGAACTCGTCAAAAATAGTAAACATGTCACAACGTCTAAGTAATAGAGTTTGATAAGTTCTCAACTTCAATATCTAATGTCTGAAACTAGGAAAAAACTTACTTAATATTTGATGCCATGACCTTTTTTTGTAATTTTCCTAGGTGGAAGTCTTCGAACATGCCTTAGAACATACAGCAGGCGATGACTTAGCGAAGCTCCTCTGGCTGAAGAGTCCATCATCCGAAGTGTGGTTCGAGCGTCGCACCAACTACACGCGATCCCTGGCCGTCATGAGTATGGTGGGCTACATCCTGGGGCTCGGTGACCGGCACCCCTCCAACATCATGCTGGACCGCGTCACCGGGAAGTTCCTGCATATAGACTTCGGCGACTGCTTCGAAGTAGCCGTCACAAGGGACAAGTTCCCGGAGAAGATTCCGTTCAGATTAACCAGGATGCTCATCAATGCTATGGAGGTAAGATAAGAAGTTATTATTATCTAAATTCGATATAATTGTTCTTAATGACGAATTAACAGATTAAATCGACAAGACTTATCGATTATTATAATCGGTGTTAATCTGAATCGATAAAACATAATCAAATTCTATCCCAGATAACTTTTCTCAAGGTTTTTTATGAATATTTTTTGGTTAAGTAGGTATTATTAGGCACATCAGTATGCGATGTAGTTTTCTCAAGCATGTTTCATCTTTTAAAGAGGCGGACGACGAAGAAGTTTTTAACAGTCTCCTATAACATGATAATAATGCAAATGATGCGATACTCTACTTTCTAAAAATACCTATGACTGCATAAAGCTAGGGACTGATCTGAACGCAAAAAACGTGGCGGAATTTCGCTACTATAATTCTACATCATCATCATCTGCTTAGCCTTTCGGCCTCTAGTCTAACCGGATGCAGCTGAATACCAGTATTTTACATGAAGCGATTGCCTAGTTAGTACTGGGTAATACGATACCCCTTCCTATAATTCTACATATTTTATTAAATAGATTACTCACTTGAATATTTTAGTTATTACCATAGCCTCGTTATTCTGCCCAAATGAGTCCCTAGGCTGGTGTGGCTTAGTTACTGGTATTATGTGTTTTTAAATCTTCTCCCAAATTCTCTAGGTAACCGGTATCGAAGGCACATACCGACGCACATGCGAATCAGTGATGGAGGTGCTCCACCGTCACAAGGACAGCGTCATGGCCGTGCTAGAAGCGTTCGTATACGACCCTCTGCTCAACTGGAGGCTCATAGACGCTGGCCGTCGATCCCGGGCCGACGCCGAAATCTGTTCCACATCCGACCCGGCCTCTTCCCCACAGCCTAGCAGAAGCAGGATACATATAGGACTAAACGACACTCTCGACCAACCTGCGGAGACGAATCTAAACAAACGAGCATTAGCTATAGTCAATCGAGTGCGGGACAAGTTGACCGGTCGAGACTTCCCGCATATCGATGAGATTGTCTCGGTACAGAAGCAAGTGGATCTGCTCATACAACAAGCTACGAGTAACGAGAATCTATGTCAGTGCTATGTGGGGTGGTGCCCGTTCTGGTAATGCCAAAGGATTTTGTATGTAATGACACATTTTTTGTAGTATCTCATTTTTAAACAACCGACTCAAAAAGAGGGGTGTTATAAGTTTGACCGCTATGTGTGTGTGTCTGTATCTGGCACCGTAGCTCTTAAACGAGTGTACCGATTTGGATGCAGTTTTTTTTAAAGTAAGACCTGTTTCCCATACGATGTGATTCATTTTAAATATAGAAGAGATATTAATTTTAACAAAAATACTAGATGGGGCACCTGCCCCATCTAGTATTTTTGTTACAAAGGAAGGCAGATGGAGAGACAGGCCGCAAGTCTGATGATACATTCATTACTAATGCACTGCTTCATCCTTGTATCTGTGTTTTTGGGGAATGTTAATGCATATAAGTATTTTTTTAAGTAGATTATTACACCTATCTCTCTTCATAGATTTTTGATAACGGTCTTGAAGGTATCAAGAATTCGAAACACAAAGTAGTAAATAAATGCTAAGTGAAAACGATTAGAGGTAATCCATTGAAACCAAAGACATTAGAATATTTACGAGCGATAGACGGGTCAAGAGGAATAAAATCGTGAATTATTATTGATTATTTGTTTATTTTATTCATTATTTTATGAATATGATTCGTGAAAACTGATGAATTTTAATTTTGGTATTGGATTTCGAATTTTGTGTGTTATCATTGAACATTGGTGGTTGTCTATTATTTAAATGACATGTTTTCTTAATGGTTTTTATGTAATATGATTTTAATTTTTGTCGTTCGATGATGTTTTTGGTATGACATGTTTAAATATTTTAATGAGTTTAAGGTAAATGATTTGACTTTTTAAAACGGATGAATATTCAATTCCTCCGTTGCAGTTATAAATAAAACAGGGTGTAAATGGACCCGTCAACCAAGCATTATGTTCATCAAACTAAGTAACTTTACGCAATAAATATTGCTGGGAAATTACTTTTTTTTTGGGTGAAAAAACACGTTTACGGTAGGACTCAATGTAACGCACACAAAACCTTACAAAAACAAAAAACTCGTTCTATCTAGTGTCATACGCCCCCTTGTCAAGTAGCATCCGTGTGTCAAAATCAAAAATGTTCGGGATCAAAAATTTTGTATAAAAATAGTCCCAATGTCCCCTCTATAAGCCTTTTAAATCTCTTTGATCTATTCAAATAATTTTAATTCAAATTGTATACTTATCGCCACATAGTAACACGTGGCCAAATACTGAGTTAGAGATGGTGATGGCTAGTGGAGTGAATGGTTGTTGAGAGATGGCACACCCACCTGGCTATCTGCCAATACCCCTAGTATTGGCAGATAGCCAGGTGGGTGGATGACATTTTGAAGATCATTGGTTAAAAAGGCCTGGTTGAGGCTTGCGCAGACTAGGGAACATGACACAGCCAGCCGATTAAAAAATGTTGGCAATGTAACATGCAACTGTTACATTGAATGCGCTGAAAAATTATAAAAAGCTGAGCGATACACCAAAAGTGGGTGTAAACAGGGTGAGAGGGATACCGACGCACAAATGGTAACCACGTATTCAGTACATAATTCAGAAGCCATTAGGTAACCGTTTGTGCGACGGTGTTTCTTCTACCCTGAATATCATAAGATAGTACTGCGTCACCATTAAGTAACTATGCATTTATTTACTACTTTGTGAATATATAAGGTCTAACTATTCATACACGAAATATTTTCAGGGAATCATCTAACGGCTATAACGAAGCCATTTCAAGGGATTATTTTTTTTATCTGAGTATATTTTTATAAAAAATAAATAATTTAAAATTACTCTTAAAATTGCTCCTTATTTTTGAACATCCATTACGCTAGTTTATTACGTCATATTTTCTACTGTCATTGTTAGAATACGGGAGTAAAGGTTTTATGCAAAAAGTCTCAAAAAATTGTAGAATTATAATAATTTCGTAAAAAAAAACACTCAGATAATTTTTTTTTTCGTTGCTCTGGCGACTTTACGACTTATAGAAGTTACTCTTAAAATATTTCGTGTATGAAAAGATAGACCTTAAACAGTTGCGAAATCATTAATTTTCGCACTATGTAAATGTGTCACATTATCATCTCTAAGCCACTGTAATGCATTTATGTAACTGCACTCAGCATTTAGTCATATAACTCATATGTTAACATTTTAATTATAATTAAGTTAAAGAAATTACTTCGGTTACGCCCGGTTTAATTATCAACGCGTCAAAATTAATACGCAAGTCAAATTATGTGATTGGTTGAGTGAATAGCCAATTGCCACTTACTTGCGTTTCATTTTAACGCGTCAATGATTTTCGTTGTAGTAACCGTATGATCAGTAAATTGTATAGTTAACTTGTAACCATCGAATAATGTTGTATAGTGTAACGGCGCCATATGAGGGTATTTGGAATAAGAAAAGTGCAAAAGGCTAAAAGCAGCGAGAAACACGGGGAGCGGGAGCAGAACGGGTCGGGTGTATTGTTATATGGACGCCAACACACAGAGCGTACGCGGGTTGGTTAAGGCGCAGGCTGCGGCCGCCATCACAGACGGGTAGCCTAGTTGCACTGCGTCGTAATACATGTACTAGTTTGTACGAGCGTACGAGCCTAGTGACAAAAACTATAAAATTAAAGTTTAACAGTTGCAAAATGCAGGTTCGTCATAGTAACCGCTGTCGATTTCAAGTCGGCCGCGCTTGACCCGCTGTCAACACGCGCCTGCGTTGTGTGTGAAGGCAAATGAACAGCGCGACTCACGAGGCGGACACGACTCGACCCGCACCCGCTTTCTCTGATTCGGGCTTTAGATAGAAAGACTTCTATAACGTACTCAGTACAGTCAGTACTTTACATTACCTGTCCCCTCTTAGAAAGAAGAAAAGTGGTTACTTTCTGCAGGACACTGACTGTACTGACTGACTACGCATTGCAATGTGCTGCTCTAATTGGACGAAGGGCCGTCGCCAGATTCACAGTTATAGCAGCTAACTGTTTCATATTAGTTATGAATTAATGAACTCGCGTTTTGCGTATAACCCCGTGACAGCCAGTGAGTACAGCTGCATATTGATCACAACAATGGTGAAAAGGCCGAAAAGGCGAGTCTTACTTTACTATAGACCGACCACTTTAATGAGTCCTCGCCACGGTAACATTTTAAATGAAATATTCTGAAAGTTGATCACATATTGGTTCAATTAGTATCGTAATACCTAAGTGGATTATGGTTATTTTAAAGCAAATAACCTGTGGGATATTTTTAGGACTTTGTGGACGTTTAATGTGCCTTTGATGGGGCTAGGCGGAGTACTCATTAAAGCGGTCGGTCTTTAGAAAACTAGGTAGAAAATATCTGGCTGGAAATATAGACATAAGGTCAAGTAAATTGGGTTGTTTTTTATATTATACTGATGACGTTTAGTTAAGTTGTGTATAATACGAACAAAATGGGATGTAACGTTTTTCTATTGTAGGAAATATAAAATTGTGCCTATATTGTGATAACATTAACATCATTTCCATTTGGAAAGGATATCATGCTACTTGTAAATAAGCTATATGTTTATAACTTTAATTAGAATGTTTTTTTTTCACGGAATAAACGATTTGTTGTTATTTGATGGTTTTATTTTTATAATCTTATGTGCTAGGTAATCTGTATAAATAAATAAAATTGAAGTGTCTGTTTGTAATATCAAAATAACAGATTTTTAGTGAATGCATATCAAAATATTTACGGCACTTCTAAAAAAAAATCCATTTTACTGGCAAATAGCTGATGTTATAAGGTCTAAAATAGGCTACTTTTATTTTTGAAAAATAATTAGGGATCATCATCATCATCATTTCACCCGAAAGACGTCCACTGCTGGACATAGGCCTCTCCCAAGTGTCGCCACATTGACCGGTCCCGTGCGACTCGCATCCAGCGGATCCCTGCAACCATCACCAGGTCATCGGTCCACCTAGTGGGAGGCCTTCCAACGCGTCTTCCGGTCGTTGGAAAAAAATTAAAACCCTTTTGGATTTTGTTACTAATTTAAAAAAAGAAGTAATATTTTTTATAATAATTTCACGCGAACGAAGCCGCGGGCGACAACAACTACAACAACAAGTAGTATGTAAGTACATAAAGTTACAAGATCTAATCACATACAAACGTAAACTCACGCCTTTTCCCATCGGGGTTGGCAGAAACTACAGTGCAACCTGCTATAATCCTTACATACTCCTTTAGGAGTATAGGCCGGAAGCCCTTATGCTCTTAAGCATTGCTTATAAGTGTAGTGATCAGACCAAAAGATATCTTATCACAGTTATCACTGTACTTTATTTATGAGATAAGTATTAAAACACTCCAATTAACAGTCAATTAAAACATGAATTAGAAATAGTTGAGTACCTTGATTACGCCTCCAATAATCGAGGTGTGAATGGGCTCTTAGAGGTACTAATTGTTTTGAAAATGATTAGAACTACAAACATATTAAGTGGACGGTAGAATGTTTGTTTTATCAAGGATATGATAGTTCCCTGTTATGATAAAATGAGATAAGTACATGCACTAAATCTCATTTTATCTTTTTAAAGATTGGAACAAAATAAATCTATGCTACCCCCCCCTAGCATGGATTTACTATCGCTAGCATACCTAGCTGTTTTATTTTTATCGATCTCATTATCGTACTTCATTATTTGGTCAATAATGCACAGGGCAATTAGATTAAGAGTGATTGGAAAATGTACATAATCACACTTAACGTAATACATAAATAAACTCACGCGTTTTTCCTATGGGGATAGGCAGAAACCACAGAACGCCGTCTGCTACGATACTTACATACTCCTTTCAATTGCCTCGTCCACGTTCGTACATCTAGTCATACACACACGCCGTTTGCGAGTACTACGCAACGGCCTTTCTGAAGAACCTCACCATTAAGGTCAGTGTGACACTGACATAATCCTCGAGGCCCAGCCCGTGGTTAGGTCAACTTTCATCATCCACTACTTCTAACTTTATGACCTGATCCAGGTCTACACCATATTTTATGATTTTGCAAGTGTTCTATTGGAAGACCACGGATGAGGGAAGCCAGAAGATAAGTTCACAGTTAAATTATGTTTCTATTTAATTCTTATTATGGCAAGCAAAGCCGATGTCGACCATTCTGCCAATGTATAAAGCGAGGACAAGCAAGAGCGCATAGACAACCGGCCAAGTGCGAGTCGGACTCGCGCATGAAGTGTTCCGTACCAGCGTAGTAGGCGAGCCCCTTTTTTAATTTATTTGTTGTTGTTATATCTTTCTTATAATTTTTCCTGTAATCTGTAGGCAAAGAACTAAATTTTATGTTTTGTTTTCAAAATTTTCGCCTATTTTTTTTAAATAACTTCAAAACTATTTATCTTAAAATTATAAAAATATTTATTTGCGATGTACACAATGAACCATTTCATCTTGATATGTAACACGATATAGTTTGCAAAACTTTTTTTTTCTAATTTACCCCCCAAAAGTGGCCTCCATGTTTAAAATTCATTAATTTACGACGTTTTTTTGACGTTTACACGTCGGACTTTGGGTCACCGACTTACATATGTCTACCAAATTTCAACTCAATCGGTCCAGTAGTTGCGGAGTAAATTGGCTGTGACAGACGGACAGACAGACACGCGAGTGCTCCTATAAGGGTTCTGTTTTTTCCTTTTGAGGTACGGAACCCTAAAAATAGATCGTTAAAAATATTTGTTTGTTCAATAACCTTGTAGCGTTAGTATGGGTCTGAAACAATATGATGCTTCATTAATTATATGATAGATCGTTTACAGTTGCATAGGACTACTTACGTGTTTATTACCAACTTATAAAAGGACATGACCTATTCATGGTTGCACATAAGACACGGCAGCGATTGACTATGACTCATTGCAGTTGAATCGTACGATTTATTAGGAAATAAAGGTGGCATTGAAAATGCCCTTGTCTGGGCTTTAATAAATAGGTGCTTATGCTTTCACTTCCACTCCCTAGTTGTGGAAGGTAAAAAAATTGTACATAGGTAATTTTAGAAATCGAACAGTCGTCGATTTCTTTTTTGGTTTGGTTTCGTAAATGGTGAGTCGTCTCTACCAGCTTTAGCGGTAGGTACAGAATGCTCCGTTGAGATGGGTGTGTATGGGAAAATCTGACACTAGGTATTAGTTTTTAGGAACCATAAATCTTTGACGCAGTTTATCTTAAATCCGATTTCTTTAATAGAAACTAGGTAGCTCTAATAGTTTCCGATTCGTCCGTATCACTAACTCATCTAGGCTGGTCATCCTGGTATAATATGTTATGGTGGTCCAAGATCACCTAGGCTGTGAGCCCTATGAAGAGGATATTTTAATTAAATGTACACTTTCCCCATCGGAATTGAGTAGGCCATGCTATTGATCACGTATTACAGTATGAACAACTGGTAAGTATCGACAGTTTTCCTGCTTACTTTATTAATTAGGAATTCACATTAGACAAACTATACGCAGGTACTCTGCATATACACAGGAAAACGCACACACACACACGCGCGTTTTAAATGAAATAAATAGCGAAAACATGAAATTATTAAAATTGTAAACGCTCGCCGGATTCAACAACCTAACAAACGCGAGCCCCTGAGGCGTGAAGAAAGTAATTGTTTCCAGTGCTCGCCGACCGTTTGATACAGAAACACCACGCTGTTCGTCACAAGGGATATTCAATCATAAAGCACTATCTAATCAAGGATCGTTTGCCTTTAATCAGTTGGCCGGTGACCGCTGAGCGCGCTGGCCGCCCCTTCGTCTGTTTCGTACGAAATACCACGCGAATGCCATGGAGAATACTTACGAAATACGTGACTTCAGTTCACTGAGTAAGTTTGTAATATTTATTGCCAAATGCACGGTTTTTTTATAATCTTACTTCTTGCTCAATTTCTTTTAAATATATTCTCTATTGTTTGTATTTTATTGTGAGTGTTCAGCGAGTTTTGCATGGCTATCTTGAGATATGGCCTAGATACATTAAATAATACTTAGTGAAACACAAAAATAAATTAAGTGCCTGTTCAATAATATTGATACGCGACCTAACTGGTTGCCCTTCGAATCGACTCAAGTTAGATTATTGTACAACAAGTAAGTTTGCATCAATGTTAGATCAATACGGAAACACAATTTCCTTGTCCAATCCAAAACATTGATAAAAATATCTAACAATACAGTTTATTGATACTTGTTATCATTGCAAAAATATTCTGATTGTCAAGCATAACGAATTTAATTCTTGTTTATTTTATTCATCTATCGGAAATTAGCGTATGGTCAGGTATTGTTTTGTTGGGCAAGGATTGCATCGAACTGCTGGTGCATATCAAATAACAAACACAAATATAAATTGTTTCCTCATATATTAAATGGGCTGTCCTTAGGTTTCTTATAATATGTGCTAACGTTACACTCGTGTCTCGTGACTGCAATAAGAAATATTTATATCGTCATCATATTTAATGCACAACGCATATGTTTACTGCATATTGGTTACACGTCTGGCTTCTGAATTTCAGTGTGGGTTCGATTCCTATACGGATCGAAGTTGGTCAGAGGTTTAGTTCATTTGAGGAGTAGTACGTTTACAAGCAGTGCAGAAAGTGCTCTGGGAATCTGAATGATGTTTAAATAAAAGCATCATCAGTTCATCGATATTTACCTTTGTTCAGTTATCCCTGCAAATTTTGTTATCTGTCATCTAAAATGAATGTCTATAATTTCCCTCAACATAAATAGATCTTTACCATATAGCCAGACAATAAAGGAATCAATTTAGTAATTACCTGCTGTCCTTATCGATACGGTATAAAACAATAACGAATTAACTGCTACAGATTAAAAATTAAAAAACGATTAATAAACTTTAATCGGTTCACAGGTGAAACTGTACAAAATTTATTGAAAGCTGCCGCAGAAGTAAGAAAAAAAGCATACTGTCCGTATTCTAACTTCGCGGTAGGAAGCGCTATATTGACCGAAGAAGATGAAAAAGTATATACAGGATGTAATATAGAAAACTCGACCTTATCGCCCACGCTTTGCGCCGAGCGAACGGCGATCGGAAAGACAGTATGTGACGGATACCATAAGTTCAAGATAGTTGCTGTGGTGGCGCACCAACAGGACTTCACCGCACCTTGTGGGGTGTGCAGGCAGACCCTCAGCGAGTTCCGATCATCAGATGGCGACATCGAAATATACCTCGGCAAACCGTCGCACGACAAAGTACTGTGCACAAGGCTATCTCATATACTGCCTTTTGGATACGTGAGCTATAAGAAAGATAATATTATGTCATAACATTGTATTTTTTAGATTAAAGTGACATTGTATAAATTAATGGGTGTAAAAGTACCCTTAACGAAGCCAAAAGGCACTTGTTCTCCGTCATTGCGATCATTTTTTTTGTTGTAGGCCATACCAGGGAACTTCTAGTTACGGAGATCTGGGGATCAAAGTTCCAACTTTTTCACTTTTTTTTTTAAATTCATGTTTTTAATGTTATAACTTTACATATTTCCACGACCTCCGTACTAGTCAATGCATCCTTCGGCTCAACGTTTTGAGTGCGTTACATTGAGTCCTACCGTAAAACGTGATTTTTCACCCCAAAAAAAAAGTTGTTGCCCAGCAATAATTTTTGCGTAGTTACTTAGTTCGATGTACAGAACGCTTGGTTGACGGCTTCTTGAAGGGTCCGTTTACACCTTGTATATCGATTATAACTTATAATGACTTGAAAATTCTGTGAAATAAAAAAGTACAAAAAGCTTTAACGTTTTTATTGCGTATTGTATTTACAAACCTTATAAACTAATAGTATGGGTCCAATATACACAGCGTAACGGCAACGCGTTTAACGTGAAGCACTCATTTATACTTAATAGGTTATTTACAATAACAGAACCAACAACGAACTTTCGTTTTGGATACTAATAACAAAAATGCAATAGTTAAAAATAAAATACCGACAGAAAGTATTTTTTTAGACGCACACAGATGCGTCAATAAACGAATAAGAATTGTGGCAATCGTAGTCGTGAAACGTGCGAGTATGACGCTGAGTATTTAGTATGGGGGGTTTCTAAAAAGTAGGTAGGTATGCTAGGTCTACTGTCGTTTCGCTCTCGCATTTGATGACCGCTACTGCCACGAACGTTACTGTTTAGTACTAAGTGAAATGTGTAACTATGCGTTCCTACTGGCGAAATATACACATAAAACATGTTGAAATGTCTATTACTCCATCTGTTCTCTTAATTGAAATATTCTATCTTATCACACAACATGTTTTAATGAGACTTTCGCCAGACGTCTGCACCTGCATTCGTTTTAATTACCGTTCATATTAAAAATGACAAATGAAAACTTATGTTCACAATAAAATTTACGGCGTAAACGCCTTACACGTTTTATCTCAATATTCAGGCATGCAAATATATTACCGGTCCGATAAACGGTGTATTTGAACGTGGAAGTCCCATTAAATACCCGTAGTTGACAACTTGTTTTGAACTACAATTCGGTGGTAAAAATAACAAAATAAAAATACTGGAGTCGTTGAATAAATGCTATAAAGTGTATAATAGGATAGAATTATTTGTAAAGCAAACCATAAAATATGAAACTATCTAACGAGATAAGTATGTAATTAGGTAGTTCGTAGTCTGGCTGAGAAAGCAAATAAATTTCACCAATCACTAACTCATAAATTAACATAAATAAACTTAAAACATAATTCTCTTAACAAATATTAATATCATAATATAATTAGTCTTATTTAAGTGACTATATTTTTACATTATCAACACGGTTATATAATAAGGTGCAAATAGAGATAAAAACAATATAATCGTCGTAGTAATAAAACTATGTTTACACCTGACATAACAAACTTATTTACATAAAACAGCGAGTTCATTTAAATCACTCACGAACGCTTTCAGCGCATCCGAAATAATACGTTAAAGACTAGCGCACATTTGGGCGGATCCCAACGCAAGGCATTACGTAAATTCTCAGATAATCGCAAAATTTCGTACAGTTAGCTTGATGGTTAAGCATCGATCTGCTTAATAAAACGGCAAATAGACGTGGTGTGTGTGTGAGACACAACGACAATTTGCTGTATAACCACCCTTTTTTACCACTGACAAAAAACATTAGTTGTTATTCGGATTTACATCACATCACGCCTGTAATCCCCGAAGAGTTAGGCAGAGGTGTACTTAATAGTACGCCCTCATTTCGCTAGTTACGTTTAAGTCCCAGGGCGAGCCTATTACCATCAACCGGGCACGAATCCAGACTCCATGTCTGCTAATGAGAAATTCCTGATGGAAAAACCCAATAATAATTTGTGCGATCCGGGAATCGAACCCAGGACCTCATGCTCAGCAACCGGGATTGCGACTACTAGGCCAACGAGGCAATCATTCGAATTTCCGTACGGACAATTCAAACAGAAAATGTCTGCAGTGCGATACATTGCGAGCAGATACGGCTGAAACATGCGCTAGCCTAAATAAATACACCGCTAAAATAGTCCGCTCACTCACCAATAAGGACACCAACCAATGTAACACTGACACAAATTCTCATTGCTCGTGGCCTGTTTGATGAGCAAGTCCACTTGCTTAGGAACACTGACTACTGCCTCTACATGCGGGAAGTCTCTTCCAGTTAGTTTGTCTCTTATCCTATTGAGTATCGAGAGAGCTCGTTTGTTGAGGTTCGCTTCCGGAGGAATCTCTAGAGACTCGTAGTGTAGATGGTTGCGGGAACGACTTGGGGGAGTGTAGGAAGAGTCGATGTCCAAAGAGAATGATGACTCGCTGGGCGAGTGATGGTCATTGTCAACGAGCCTCCAGTTGAGCAGTGGGTCATACACGAAGGCTTCTAGGACAGCCATCACGCTGTCTCGGTGTTTATGTAGAACGTGCATGACGGATTCACATGTCGAACGGTATGTGCCCTCGATGCCAGTTACCTACGTCAAATAATGGTTTATTAATATTGTTGTTTGAAGCTTGCTATGTTATACTTTCAGGAGTATTCAAAAAAAAACCTTTTTTTTTATACAATATGGCTATCTATTCTGCCGCGCTAACGAAGAACACAATAACTCGATTTTAGAAGATTTTGAGTTATATATACAATTCGGAATCAGCAAATCGAGATCTATAACTCTCTCTAAGTACCTAACTAAAAATCTTCCAAAATCGAGTTATTGTGTTCTTCGTTATCGTGGCAGTATTGCTTACAGTTTAGGGCATTCAGAGAGGATTCGATTTTTACGTTCACAATTGGTAGGTTACTCAATAATTGCATCGAATTGCTAGATATGCGTCTATCACTTCGATGCAATTATTGACCATCTTTTGTTTCGGTTAAAACAACCATTCATTATCTTTACTTAAGCATTTACTAATGACTTCTATTCTAGAGGTCAACGCCGGGGAATTACATTTAACGCGTCATACATGCATTTTGATAAAGCAGATATACAAATTGCATATCCGTTTTGTCAGTCATCTATCATGTGTAAAATGACACGTGGAGTAACTTGGCCAGACAAATAGGTGCAAAGAGGGAAGATAAAACTCCGCCTACGAAAGAAGATCAGCTTCAAGACTAAGATAAAGCCTGAAGACCTTTTCTGCGTCTGTTTGTGCAACCTTGCACTTGTATGTCACTTGAAAAAAGACTTTTTTAACATCATCAGTTAACTTCCTTTCTGCGCACAGCCTTAGCAGCAGATGACACAATTACAAAAATATTTTGTTAAATAGTTCAGAGCATAGTACAATCAATTTGTGCTAAAGCCGAGATCAGCGGGATCAAATGGATTAGTAAACGACGCAGTTGCCAGTATTGTGTCAAGCATTAATTATCTGGCTGACTTTAGTGTGTTTACACTACTCGTAAATTATGATGATGCTTGGCAATAAAAATTCTTGAGTAGCCAAATGAGTACCATGATTCAAATAGTTTAGTAGTAGTAATATGCAACACTGAAGCAAGAATCATTGGCGTTACTTTTAATTTTTGATTGCATAAAGAAATAGTATGTTAATGAAAAACAAAGTTACTGCTGAAGTTTGATGAAAAAGTCGCATATCAGAAAAACTAAACATCAAATCTTATACATATAAACCAATTTTTGTTGAAAGTTTTTTTTACGTTCCTTCTCTTATTGAATGAAGAAATTAATGGGGGGGGGACACATTTTACCACTTTGGAAGAGTCGATCTTTCAAACGATTGACTTTGAGAAAAAATGGTTTTAGGAACCTCAATGTCATTATTAAAGACCTATCTATAGATACGCCGCACGTACAGGTTTGAATTTTTTTTTTTTTTAGTTTCAGTTCCACGTATGGGGAGCCCCCTTCACCTTTTACCTTTTTTTATTTTTGTATAAAAATCGTAAAGCGGTTCACAGAATACGTGTACCTGCCAAGTTCTAACTGTGTAGTCTTAATAGTTTCGGAATAAAGTAGCTGTGACCTACGGACAGACAGACATGACGAATCTATAAGATTTCCGTTTTTTGCCATTCGGCTACGGAACCCTACAAACGAAAACGCTGGCGTGACGACTTAGAGGTGTTCGTGAGAGAATGGTCGAAGAAAACCGCACGGAGAGAAGAAGGCTAGGGGGGAGGCCTTTGACCAATAGTGGGACAAAAAAAATAAAAAGCGGCCAGCTTTTATTAATTACGCCAGTCCGTGCTGCTTGTGCATTCTGAATATTCAAATATAATTTAGAAAAATTATGAAACGCTATTTATCTTATCTTTTGATGTCATCAAGTCACCGCTAGATTTGAATATCAAAATTATCTGGACATGTGAAAGTTAATTATTATAACAACTTCCTAATCTAATCGTATTATTGTATTTTATTATTCAACTGTAGTTCGTTAGGCATTATGGGCTCTGTCTTATTATAAATTAAGTGCAAAATTCAAAACATACGTCAAGGCAATATACACTTAACAGACTAGCGAGTTTGTCCACCCGCCATATTTCAGATCCATCATGAATCCGGTCGTCGTTTGTTAAGTACGACAGGAATAATCATCCAATTACAAATGCGGGCAACTAAACCAACTTGCATTTTGCTAAAAAAAACAAAATCTTACCTCCATAGCACTAATAAGCATCCTGGTCAATCTGAAGGGAATCTTTTCCGGGAACTTATCCCTTGATTGTGTTACTTCGAAGCAATCCCCGAAGTCTATATGCAGGACTTTGCCGGTGACTCTATGCAGCATGATGTTGGAGGGGTGCCGGTCTCCGAGCCCCAGGATGTAGCCCACCATGCTCATGACGGCCAGAGAACGCGTGTAGTTCGTGCGGCGCTCGAACCAGGCTTCGGCTGATGGACTCTTCAGCCAAAGGAGCCGGGATAAGTCGTTCCCGGGAGTTTGTGAGAGGGTGTATTCGAAGACTTCGACCTGTATGGAGCAAAATATTTATATCAACAATTTTGGCAGACTGGTTGTGAATGAGCAATATAAGTTGCACTTGAAGTTAGTATAAATATGGCATATTTTTTTACAACTGTGAGCATTGATTCAGAGGTACATTGAATCTACTTGGTGGGAGTATATAAGAGACATTTACAGTTGGTCCAGTAGTTAAACTTGTTTATATTTATGAGTTGGTCTAGGAGTAAAATTTGCTTATATTTTTACATATTTCACAGTTACTCTAGTAGAAAAACTAGCTTATATTTATGAGTGGGAACTCACTCTCTTAAAGTATTGCCCACTTTTATCCAACCACCCCGTATTTTTATGACCTATTGCTATATTTCTTATGCTCGCTTTCACTTACACTAAGTGTCATCAAAATTAATGCCCAAATAAAAAACACTGTTGGATTTTCAATGCTCGGCTCAGCGCTTGAGAGTTGAAATACCAATCAGTGCAATAATATTAAAAAGATCAGGGGCAGATTACAATACATCGAGAAAATTTTAAGTAGTTAGCCATGCTTTCAGCCAACAGTGGGTCCCAATAACACAATAACTTCATACTAACTCACCTTATGCCTCAACATCAACTTCTGGTAGTCAGACGCCATCCTCAACATAATCTGTTGCTCCGTGCTCAACGCCATCTTATTCGACTTCTTATCCCTGTAGTCACTAATGAGGTTGTATAGCGTGTCACATTGGGGCACCCAGCCTATTAACCCGGAGTTAGGGGACAGCGGTATCACGGCATACCGTTGTATGGCCAAGTCGTGTCTGTAGGTGTTAGTATCAGCCTGTAGCAACGTGTTGACCAGGCCGAACAGTTGCATAACTCGCTCATCTTGACGCAAATCCTCGTGGCCTTTAAGTAGGAACATGTACTGTTTGCCGTCGGAGCCCTGGATTGTGAGGCGACGAGGACGCTGTTTTGATTTGATTACCTGCGGAATTGGGAGGGTTAAGTTACCAGCTATTATAAACAGCCGCAGCCGCAGTCAATATCGTATGGTTAAATAGGCTAAAAAACTGAAAGTAGTGAGCGACTGGTGACCAATCTTCTTTTTGGTAAATTTTACAGCTATCACATGAATCAATTGCAAGATTCAGATTCAGATAACTTTATTTGCTCAAACATGTGTGTACTTACAATTATAAGAAAAAAAACACGCAAGGTGTTGTAAGTAAGTACAAGTTTAACGTATGTGCCTATTTAATTTATTCGAAAATTGGTAAGCAAATTCAGTCTCTACAACAACACTTAATGGCGCCCAAACGGGCCTCGCAACATGGTATAGCCTTTACAAATCACGAGAGCGCGTCATGAGACTTTTACTTTATTGACGTAAGGTTTAAATTGCAATGACCGACTCATTCTTGTGACATACACCTACTATAAGTAATTATGGATTAGGAATACTCACTTGCAAATGACTATGTATATGCGATATCCTGATGACTTTCTCATTGGGTACATAGGAGCCAGGCACAGCCAACTCGTAGTCCTTACACGTGTGAAGACGTTTGCTGACGTACTGCAGCTCCAGTGACGTCAGTGAACGGAACTGTCGCTCGATGCGACGGGCCACGTGGTAGTAGAAGTCCCAGGCTTCGTTCAGGTACCTGTTTTCACCAGTCTCCTGGAACAGAAACAGGTTTGTATCAAATGTTTAAGTGTTGTAAAGGATTATCATTGTGAAGTGACAACCACAACAACAACAACTAACAATAGCGAAGGGTCAATTTTTGTAACAGGTAAGCCAGAGTACATCTTTAATGTGATTATATTATTTGTCTATAGAATGCCATTTTTCAAAGGGAAGTCGGTAGGAATCGAGTTGTATGGAACCTTCGCCACTGCTACCTAACTATTCAGTCCAGTAACATCATTCTGAACATATGGTTCTTTTTTCAATTTTTTTTATCGGTACTTTAACAAATCTGCTGTTCCATACATTTTGACCGTATTGCACTTTTGAAGGACACAACATTTTTTTTAAATTACCGATTAAAAAAAAATATGTCCGGGGGTTCAATGATGAATGATGTACTGAATCCATGACCATTAAATAGAACAGCTTTCTGTATGAGAAGAACATCGTTATCGCGAAAAAATTATCAGCTGTCTCATACAAAACTTCAATACCTACTCGACCCAAATTATGTGTGGCAGCTGACAATTTTTTTACCACGTTTTATGATACACGCTGTATTACTATTTTTATTCTTTAGCGTGAATGCTGAACACTCATACTATGTTGTATTTATTGTTTCCAAATTGTTTTTGTAAAAACTGCTATTGGTGAACCCAATAAATAAATAACTAACTACAAAAAGATAACTTTACAGGAAGCGAAAAAAACCTATTTCGTAATTAAATTATTTTAGAATGGTTGTAATTTTTTTACATATTGTATAAAATATATAATCAATTAAGAATATCGAATCATAAAAATTGCCACATGTATGAAGATTCATCACTTGGAAACGGCTCGACCGATTTGCATGGGTTTTGATTGCTTGCTGTTTGTATTGTATGTAATTGGAGAGGTTGAAGTTAGGGACAAAGCAATCCCAACACAACCATAGATCTTTAAATAGAGTAAAATGAATACTTACTTTGTATAGTTCTAACCACCGATGTGCTTCTTGTAGATCTCTTCCATACATCTGCAGGAATGAGACCTCTTTCAGCGTTTCAGGAGGTCGGTCCAGCATTGCGTGCATCTTGTCTAACGTCTTGAACATTCCTCGGTAGTCCTTCTCACTGAAATATAATCTGTGGAATATCAAAATATTTGATCAGAAAACTCGTGTTACTGAGCTTAAAGAGCACATTGTAGAAATGTAGATATTAACGATCGAAAATGATAAGTTATTTTACTAATAAGAACATCTTTAGAAGGATTGCTAAAGCATAATGCGTGTTATCAAATGTATGTCAGTAGTAACAATTGAACTTCGAGGAGAAGCACCCTTATTACTAAGCCAAAAAGGTGCTTGCGAACGCCTTTGCAAATTGGTGAAGATTTGTCGAACTAAACTTAAAATGATATTACAAAAAAAGGGTAAAGAATATTTACCTAGACGCCTCATCCAGCGCGATGAACACCTGATCGTGCCACAAAATGGCTACCTTTATCAGTTCCTCTGATATAACAGCGGCTTCATTCACCAAATTCTGCGAATGCGCACACATTGTCTTCAAAATATAGTTGGCAGCATTCTTCCTCGTCACGAAAGAGGATTTCGTCGCGACTGTCAGAGGGTATACCAGCGCTTGTGGGTGCAACTTGCCTATGTCTATAAGGAGTATATGAACTAGTTTAGCTACTAAACTCCTTGGTGAATCGATACGGGCGATAAGCTGAGGTATCACTTGTAACCATATCTTCACGTCGATTTGTCTGATACCTTCAAATAATGCATCGTATATAGCCGGGTGATGGCCATGGTCGAACCACAGAGTAAGTAACCTCAATGTGTCCTGCAACGCACTACCATTCGACAAACTAATAGACTTGAAGAAACCCTCTATAGCTGGTATTGTATGAGTATTAATAAAGTCTGCTCTAGACACCTTCTTCTCCCCAGAACCGCCTGCAAGACTACTCTCGGATATATTGTCTTGTTGTTTATAGAATAGGACTGTTTCGAAGTTCATACACGCCCATGCATGGCACGCCTTATACCAATCCGGAGCAAGGATCGTCGCTGCTGCGTAGTTTCTTAGTATTTCGGGAATAGACAACTCGTTGATTTCTTGAAGAGATTCGCACCAAGATCCTAATTTAAGATGGCAACGTGCTAGCAACCTGCAGTGTTCATCGTTATCTGGTTCCGAGTTATCCAAAAACCTTTGTAAGACATCATAAGCGTATCGTTTGTTACCAGCATCCCACAAGTTCTTACTATAAGATAAGACAATTCTGGGATCCTGCATTCGTAGTAGTACGTCAGGGTTTGTGATAGGATCGCACCCCAATATGGAAAGAACTATTTTGTGAGCTTGGTTTATGGCACCGGTCTTCCTACATAAGGACGCGAATTTCAGCCAAGTCTGGAAGTCTTCCCGTGGAGACATTACGAGACTGCGTATCTGTAACATTTTCCTCCAATCCTCAACCAATCGCTGTCCACCTTGAAGTCTCAGCCACCAGCATTTACGAATAGGATTTCGCCTTTCTTCTACAAGTTTGTAGGTGACAACTTCTTCTAGTTCTGTCAATAGTTGAGCGTTTACAAGAGCTCCGTATGCTCTTTGGTAACTTTCACCGACGACAGCGGTCAACTCATGGTCTAATACACTTCTAGCAGAGTCAATATAATGCCTAGATTCCGGCCAGTGACCTTCATGGATAGCGAGTATAGCTCTATAGAACGCGCCTTCTTGGCAATCCTCGGGGATGCACTCTACATATTTCCGCATGGAGTCCCATTCCTGTAAACCCCAAGAGGCTGCGGCGGCTATTTTGGCAGACTTATTCCTGATGTCTTGATTAGCATTGTCCCACTGTTCTGCTGTGTGGTTGTATATTTTCCTCCATTCGCCCAAAGCCTCGAGACACCTCATCGTTCCTAGCCGAGATTCTTCGTCCTGTGGCTCGACCTCTAACTTCTTACTGTACAGTTCTAGCGCTTGGTCCCAGTTGTGAAGTTTCTCGTACCACCTAACATGAACGTTTAGGGAAGTGTCACCATTTTTCTTTTGTGTTATTACTTTTTCGAGTAGACCGTTGCTTGCCTCGTTTCTTTGGAGTTTATTGTTTATGTGTATTAGCGCTTCAATTACTTGTTTAGAGGGATTTCGTTTGTACTCTTGTTCCTGTAAAAAGTAGACGTTGATGTTTAAAAAGGGTATTGGTCTGAGATGTCAGGGATGCTTTAAACCTTGGAATTATTCATCATAAAAATTCAATGTAGACACAAACAAAACTAAAAAAATAAACTTACCTTATAATATAATGCTTTGGCGTACGCTCTGCAATTAATAGCTGTATCACCCAACAACTTGATTGGTATAGGCAAGGCTCCCTTCTCACAATGTTCCAGGAACTCGGCCAGGTTAAGCACAGCTAGTGCCAACTCCGGCGCATCGGGTACCGTGAGCGCATGTTCTAGAGCTAAGACCAGGTCTTTGCGCGACTTGTCGTCGAGTTCCGTCCAACACGACATGAAGGCCGCGTTGAACAACTCGCTCGCTAATTGTGGGTAGTTTTGAGCTAGAGTTGAACATGCTCTGAAAAAGCAATAAAAATATAACTTTCGTACTTTATCAAATCATAGCACAGTTATTAATTTAAAGATTTCAGTTCTCACCAAATTTATTTCTCAAACGTTATTTATTACAAAAACATATGACCGTTATATATTTTATTTAAGTCATAATTTGCATTATAGTGGTTATGAGGTTTCTAATCAAGAGTAAGAATACAATCGATCGAAGTTATCACTAGGGTAGACTGCTACTCACCTTATAGCAGGGCTATTAGACTCAGTCAGGAAAGCGACACTCAATTGTCTCAGCCATTCCATCCAGTCCTCTTTGGACACTATATTCTTTATTGACCAACATTTCCGTAGGTTGGACACATTCAGTGACAATTTCTGTATGGTTTGGATGTCGCCTGGGCCAACCACCTAAATTAAGTTTAATAAAAAATTAGTAAAACTTAGTTGACATTCTAAAAAGGTGTATTATTTTTTCTGAATCTATACTCACATCAGTCTTTTGATTCCTCAATCGAAGTCGTGTTTCATCCAAATAATCATCATCAGATGCTAACGTAGATATAGCTTGCAATCTCGTCACCAACACGATATAGTTGGGGCATTGTATCTTATGCTTTATCAGTATTCTGTCCACCGACGGAATGTAGTCAATATATTCACGACCCAGTTGAACAATCAACGCGCAAAGTGTATTCATGGCGGTTTGTCGCAAAGGAGGATTGTTGTCCAAAACTTTGGCCAGAGCTTGTATAATGACCGCCGAATACGGTCTGAAGTACAAATACATGGACAAGTGCTCCATAGTCTCCATTGCAAGCTTCGATATTGAAGACGGAATGTGTCTACCGTCAAAAAGCCCGGTCACTGCCGGCACTATGGATAGCAGCACATCATCCAAATTATTCTCAAACTTCTGTATGGTCAGCAATAGCTTTTCAGTCAAAACTTTATCCTTGCTATTGTCGTACTTCAGAACCCTCAGAATATTCGGTAGAATTTTCCGAAGGTACACTTTGAACTCTGGCCCGATCGCTACAGTGATGTGTTCGACCAACATGATGAGCGTCGGCTGCAATTGACTGTTTGGTGTCCAGTACTCCTTGATTATGTCAAATATATCTTCCAAATAATTTCGTATTTGTATTTTGACAACGGATATAAGTTGCGCAAGTTGAGTCAACAGAAACTCTCGAAAGGTGCTATTGTCTGTCGTTCTTATGACGTTTAGAAGGCTCGGTGTCACTCGAGATATGTAGGGCACGCACTTGATGCCTAAGGATTGGAAAATGAATGTAACTGAATGCACGACACTCGTGTGATGTTGTGTCAACATCGGGTCGCGGAGCATTCTCATCAGCGACGTGAGAACAATGGCCGGGTAGAATTCATCAAGAATTAATGGTGACATGTTTACAACCATCTCACTAATATTTGCGTCAATATATTCATTGGTAGTGTCGGAGACGGGGATCAAAGTGGACACCGTTTGGAAATCGATCAAACCCTGATTGACTTTGTGTTTGTATGGATCGAGGGCTCCCAGCAAGCCCAAGACGCGGATAGTTTCTCGCCTTTCTCTCGGCTGCTGTTCTGTTTTCAAAAAGTTCAGCATCATGTCCATTAGATGCGGATATTCCATGTAAGGCGTAACGACGTG
Organism: Noctua fimbriata; assembly: GCA_905163415.1. Taxonomy (NCBI): domain Eukaryota; kingdom Metazoa; phylum Arthropoda; class Insecta; order Lepidoptera; family Noctuidae; genus Noctua; species Noctua fimbriata. The sequence goes on from LR990940.1 coordinate 4,844,515, forward strand.
ACCCGTGGCGCCGACTACTTGACCGAATGACCAGAGGGCTACGCTCCTCTTTTCCGGTTGATTAGGGTCCGAAAGGATGCCAATCTGAATCGACATCAGTTCCGGCAACCATTGATTGAGAGCAGTCCCACCCCCATTCACTTCTGCTAAATCGCCTATCGCCTTTAATATTGTTGAAACCATAATGGGATTGTCCGCTTCTGCTTTTAATTTGGGCACTAGAACATTAAGTATGGTATCCACAAATTGGCGCGTAATCCTTGGCGCATGTGAAATGATGTTATTCACCATTCGAAGCGCCTGTTCTTTATTACGTGTGGATTCTGAATGTTGCAGTTCCATTAATACTTGTACAAATAGTTGACGTAGTGTTGGTATGGTGTAACTAGGATTTATGTTGCTCAGTCTTCCAACCAAGCACAGGGCTAACTCACTAACATCATTATTGGAATCATTAATTGCCACAAAAAGACAGTTAAGATGTTCTTCTACAGCCAAATATCTATCGAAAACAGGATTAGTGAATATTTCTAGTACTCTGTATCGAACTTCATGGTCGAAGTCGGACCGACCTACGGACAACAATTTACCGAGAGACTCATCAACGATTACGGTCAAAGTCCGCGAATTAGTCTGGGCGCATCTTTCAACCGCTTTTATTAGTAACTTCGACGCAGTTTTGACGGCTTCTATTCTGATGTCATGCTGTTCACTAAGAAGGTAATGGTCTGTACATCGTCTTATGAATGACATCAGAGTATTGTTCCATTCGAAGTCAAACGAGCCGAGCGTGCGTAACGCTAGGACTAACTTAGAAGCGTCGTGGGGCTCCACTAGCAAAGCCGTCGTGAACATGTGAATTTGATTCTCGCCATTACTTGGAGCGTAAGGCTTCTTCCGAAGTATCAATGACAGCATGTTAAGAAGTCTGTCTGTTATTTCTTTCTTCAGCGACGGTAGATTCTGGCTCAGTTCTTTGAAGCATGTCGTGAGTTGTGGACTCAATCCAGTTGCGCACATTGGGTCTAGCAGCTCTTTAACTTCATTAGCGACATCTTCTTTCATAGCAAAGCCCAACAACGTCACACAGTTAAACAATGGAGTATCGGAGCCGTTACGCTTTTTAGGAGTATCTTTGAGTGGTAAAGTCAATTTAATAATTTCTATAATCCTGCCCAAGTATTGTTGGACATCAGACTCTACTGCTACACAAATAAGGCCTAATGTGGTGAATGCCATAGCTTTCTCCTTTTCTCGTCCACGTAAGAAAGTTATAAGATGATTTATGGTGGACTTAAGATGTCTCTTAGCATATGCTTCTCTGTTAAAAGCAGCCAGCCTTGGTATCATTAACAAAAGCAATTGATGAACATTATGGGCTCTTGATATTTGTTGAGCCATCACATCTGTAAGTAAATGAATAAATATTATTTACATTCAGCATTATGCAGCAGATAATGTTGCCTTCTTCCAGTGTATATGAGATTAGTTATTTGTTTATGGTTACTTACCTGGACAAGAAAGGAGGTGTCTGATGAGATGACGAGTAATAGAGAAGTATGGAAGAAGACATGCTGCGCCGACCCCAAATGAATTGGGTTAAGGGCAAGAGAATGCTGATGATGATGATGGTAACTTACCTAGACAAATCTTCTCATATTGCTCTGCAATCAGCTTTTTACAAATACTTGATTCATAAACAAGTGTATGTTGACTTTTATCATCAGGAAACTGCTGAGCTGTCCAAGAGTTTTGTACTTTTGAATTTAACGATGTCATCTCATCGGATATGTCTTGCTCTGAATCAAGTTTCTGCATCAGTGTTGTATATTTCTTTTCCCAAGTAGAATTGGAACACCTCAGTAGTTCATTCAGTATCAAAAGTGCTCCATGGACATGGTCATCTCTACTTAAACCTCTCTCTCTTCCCGGCTGTTCAGCAAATGATAACATGGACTGCTCATAACACTGTATGTACCAGTGAGCTTTGTTACTCTGCTCAGGAATTTCCCTCTGGGAAGTTATTACTAAGGCTGCTCTCAACGCCTTTGCTGCAGCTTCCCTGATCTGCTCTTTAGGATCTCGTAGAGGTATCATTATATAATTAAAGAAACCATTTATATGTTGGAAGAAATATGATGGCATGGATATAGCCAACTCTCTCAGTATCATCACTGCTGAAAGTCGTTTCCCTTCATTTCGTTCCTCTGCTAGCCACTCATAAGCCCTCTTCAGTTCAGATTCCACATATTCTCCTCTCTTGATGCCAAGAGTGACAGCTAGTCTACCCATAGTCTTGGCTCCTAACTCCAATACATTCAAATCCGTAGATGGGAAGACATTTTTGAGGTAATATGCATAGCGAATGTTTCTTGTTTTTGTTGTTTCTGTATCTCCACCAATCAGGCAGACTACAACAAAAAACAAATATTTTGATTTGTATATTAAAATTGCCAATCTTAACAATCTTGTCAAAATTTGAGAAGAAATAAAAATAAGTTAGACTGCTCTAGGATTCTAGATCATAGCTTAACAAATGTTTAATATCAGTTTGCGTTATAATAACACAAGGACAACTTTGGGATAAAAAGTGTTTTGCATTGTTTATGTTTACCCATGAATTATTAAAATAAAATCATCCTACTCTATTACAACATAATGCATCATTTAGAACACAATAAAACTATATTTCAAAAACGGTTTTCCTATTCCTCTCGCCATCTCTCGTATCAATAACATTGTTATCCTCATTTTAAGGATGATTGGTAGTGATGTAAATCAAAATAATATAACCTATAAAGTACACACCTATGGTTAGGATTCCTGCTTTCTTCTCGTTGTTGTCGTAGCTAGAGGTGAGTGCATGTATCTGTTGGTTGAAGTCATCCAGAACTTGCGTCAGAGACTCTTGGGACATCTCCCTAAGATCTGTTTTGGTGAAATGCAACAGTTCGCGAATGGCCTTATGTCGAGTCTCCGCATGGCGCGACTTCAGTCCCGACACCAAATCAGATACTTGAAAACTCGTCATTTTGTTAAATACTATTCACAAGTTCAATCCATCAACATATTACAAGATAATTCTATCCAAGGAATTACATTATTGACAAACTTTAAATGCACTTCACATAACTAAATTAATATTATTTCTTGCATCTTTAGCACTAAACAAAAAGATGAAATTAATTTACGTTTTTCTTACACTATTCACAAAAAAATGTAAATAGTTTTATAGCAATTTTATAACAATCCAAACGTAAACAAATTAACAATACATGCGGCCATTGACCACATAACTTTCGTTCAAAAATGCACTTGTTTTGGACATGGAAGACATAATTTTAAGCGTCTAAATGGTCCAAGGAGAAAAATCTCTGGAAGGTTGCTTCAATTCACACTTTTCCATCATAGTATCATCATATTAAATTAATTAAACCAATATTAAAATATTATTATTATTTCAAACACTCTTCAAGTACTGGCATGATTTGCAACAAAACGCAGTTTTTAAACGTTTTTTTTTAATAATTTTTTGAAACTTTCCATTACGATGTTTATTGCAAAACTGTGCATTAATCAACAAATGATTTCTAATTAAAATAGCATTATAAAATTACAGTATAATTACAAAATAAAAGTCTACGTTTGAAAAAAATACAGTGAACCGAATACACCTCAGTATACATAATAAACATGCATATAGCCAGTATACATAGATATAGATTGGAACCTATACCATTCCCCATCTCTTTCGATTCTAATTGGATTGAATGTGAAAGAAAGAGACAAAACATTTAAAGCTCTTGTTGGGGCCGGAGCTCGGACAAGGATGACGCGTGTATTTTCAATACTTTCTCGTCATTGTACCAACCACAAACGTCAAACAGCTGAGCGAGGTGACTGACTCGCCGTTGTGTGGCTTGCTCTTCTTTCTTATCCAAAATTTTGAAACTAAATTCAAAGGAATAGTGGTTTCAATAGTTATTGCTCAACGTGCAGAATAGTAATCTTCAATCATGAGTGAGCTGAGTCAAGAAGAGGTAAGTAAAAATTTGTTTTGTAAACGAACCTTGTCGTAATGCGTATGGCCAATCTAATTTCGTAACAAAACAAAGCGTTGGTGTTTGACGTTGTGCGCGCATAAGGTTCACACACGTGCTGCAGGATCTCATGTTGGTTGGTTGCAGATACGGAGACGTCGCCTGGCGCGCCTCACCGCGCTCGGTGGTGCAGGCTCAACGCCGTCGCCAGCCAGCCCTCCGGTCACACCAGGCGCGTCCATGCCCTCGCCAGACCTGCAGACCTCCTCACAAACTCGCTTCTCCCCCGCACCAATTCCTCGTGGCTCCACAGAACCCTCCACCCCCGATGTCGCCAACTCAAACAAAGAACCAAATTATTCAGAAGGAGTTAAAAGTGAAGTAGAAGACCAGACAAAGATACCACCTGATGCGTTAATTGTCACTGAAAAAACAGACAACAATCTGTTAGATGAAATGCCTGATACCAAAATGACAGATCTGTCACAAACAAGACAGTACAACAGTTTTGACTCCATGGGTGATGACACATTGTTGAGTTGTGGGTCAGTGAGAGTGGCCAGTCTACCACAGTCGACAGTGGGCGGGTCAGAAGGAGCTTCAATAAGAGAGGACAGCACATCACGGTCAATATCACCAGCACAGTTTGCTGAGCCATCACCAGTGCGGCCACGACCTAGTAATGCCTCGCCCAGCTGTTCTCGACGGTCTCTCTCCATGGAAGTTGATGATGTGTCTGAGAGGAATTCACAATCTGAACAACAGCAAGAACCAATGGAGGTTAGTTACTTACATAATGATACAGTCTACACTAGGTGACATAAGTTTTAACTTCTTAGATGTGTATTAATTAGATTTTATCTTGTTGTTTACTGAGTTCAGCATTACTCAACACATGAGGAATTGTGTTGTTACCTGAACCCACATTCAATAAATAAAAATCAAATGAAGTGGCCGGTATTCAAACCTAGTATAAGACAGTCTGCTTCAGTGACTGTTGAGTTTGATATCTTATTTAAGAAGCCTATTAAATTTTTTGAGTTGCTAAATCTTAGTCAACTTCTTATTATGATTGCTTGTTGTTATTTTGGTCAACCAATCATAACAGGCAACATTATGAGATCATTTAACAGCTACAGTAGTTTACTAAATCAAGTGTGCTGAAGAATATATAACAAAATGGTAGTTCAAGATCGTTTTCTTGATAAGAATGTTTATTTTATGATCTTTATTAAAATAATTATTAATTGCACAATAGCAGTCAACAGAATACTTGTTGTCAGTAATGATCTTTTTTTTTATCTTGTCTGATTAGAATCTTATAGTAAGAAGGCATTCAGAACAATTCTGACAGTCCTACCCCTATGTGTAATTTAGTACAATAAGATTTAACTAACATCGAAAAACAGTGTGTGCCCGAGGATGTACGTCGCCCCAGCGGCAGGCCTATGAAGCGCAGGCGTGGCGACTTTGACGACTTTCCTAAGGTGAAGGCATTATAGAGAAAAGTTAGAAAAAACAAAAGAAATCAATACCATTATTTGATCTCAAACAACATAAGATAAAAGATTATTTTCATACTCTTGTCATTTAATGATTGAAACAGCTATCAGAAGGGGGAGAAGTCAGAAACGTAATGGTTACAAGCTTAGCAGCTGTTACCACCACGCAGGTCCATTGGCTTGAGCTCCACGATTGAGGGTATATAACTAAATATGTTTAAACTTTATAAACATATTTAGTCAATATACCCTCAATCTTGGTTATCTCTGCAGTCTGCAATTGACAAAGCTCTTAAATGTGATGTATATAAGTGTATTGTGATTATTGTTGGCCATTATTCTGGTTAACAAAAAACAAAGGATCTGGGTCAACATGGATGTTAGTCCAACAGAATTGAAATATATAGCAAATCACAGCTATTATTAAGCACTCGAAATCATAATATTATTATTTCGATAAGTGCCTAAGTCGCCGAAAACCAGACGTGGGACCAATTGAAAATGTTGGAATCTCCTGTATTTTATCGAAGATTTGACTACAAGAGTAATTTGGTTTTAAAGTAGATCATTGTTGAAAACATAGTTTTGAAGGTAGGCACGCATTAATTAGACCGACCTAGGCCGGCGAAGCCCTAAAATTGACTAAGGACTGTTAAAGCTGTGTAACAGAATCCCCTTGTTTATCTACACATATTGTTAGTTTGAATATTAGGTCAAATCTTTGGCAAAATACAGAAAAATGTATTGTTGACTTGACTATTTGCTTTAGAATAAAATGAAACCCTAATATGTATAAGCTGCTACTATTTGACATATATTTCAATTCAGTTGGACTTACGCTCAGATTTCATAGAAAACTGCCCATGGCCCTTTGTAATCAAAGACTATCACATTTTCAAGATACACTTTTGTATAAAAGTTATCTTGCTCAATATTTTCATCAAATTGGATATCATCAATTGGGCTCATGTACAAGCAAACCTTACTTATACCAAGAAGGTTTAAATTAAAAGGCTATATTATTAAACGAAAGAGTTCTTATTGCTAGGTGGACGATAATGACAACCCGACGGCGTCACCGGCCCGCAAGATACACCGGTCGCGTACAGTGAGCTGCACTGAGCTGACTGAGGACCAACTGAGGAGCATTGTCGCCAAGATTCTACAGGTGTCCTGGTCGGAAGATAGTGCAGGTTTGTGACGCAACTGGATATGGGAAGACACCTGTCTTACATATACATGGGGGTAGACAGGAACTACAGAACGCAACCTGTTGCGATCGTTACATATTCCTAGATGTCTTATTCTATCTTATGTCCCATACGTTGGATGTGAGCAGGTTCACCTTGGTCTGGACGGTACTTAAACGGGCGTCGGGCCGTAGCGCCGCGGTCAAGCGGCCTTGTTACACTTTTGTATATTCTTCCGGGATATATGAAGGAAACAAACTGTTTCAATTGATAGGACATTTAAAGATTACGTTTCAAAGACATTTTTTTTTCTCAATCATTCATGATTTCTGTATTACCATAATCAGTTTTGACGGTAGCCCGAAATGATTACTCTTTTCCACCCACTTTTTCATAAAGCTTTTTGTTTCAGGTGGAATATTTGTACCGTCGGTCGCAGCATCACTTCTCGACAACCCTAAACTAAGTTTAGAAGAACTGGCATCAGAGGCTTTGATTGACGTTATTACTCAAATAGCAGACGGTTCAGACCCACTAAACCAGAAACTGATCGCGATTACCGAAACTACAAAGAGGCCTAGTGAAGACTGTGGGGATGATATGTTGACTAGTGGACAGATAGGTTCAGAGACAGAAGCTGAGAAAGCAGACTGCCCCGCACCTTCACTGCCGCTGCCGAAGACGATACCCACACAAGGCCTGGCTGTGAGCTACATAGTGCGATTCTACACGAATATCAACTCCTATGAACGCGAACACTCGAAGAAGAGTTCAGAGCCTCCTTTGAGCGATTTGCTTCAGAGTTTAAGAACATTACTAGTGAATCACTTAGTGCTAGTGCTGCAGGGCAGATTGGAGCTGGAGAAGTGCAGGAAGTCGGCTCTCCTGCCGTACATGCTGGTGGTCTCGCCGCCCACTGGCCTTATACCCGAGCTGCTACTTGCTACCTATAACGATAAGGAAGTGTTTGAAGAGGTGAGTAAAATTATTATTGTATCAGAATTTTGTCTTTTCTACTTGTTTATGCCACAGTTTTGTAACTCAAACCCAATAAGGCTTTCTCTTTATGAAGGACAAGAAACAGTAATGAAACATATGTGACACAGAAATGAATGCGTCATTGTCCAGTATACTATATTTTCGGAGAATTTACCTGTTGGCCAAAATTTTAGAGAACTTAACCCCAAGACTCCCAGCTATCATGGTCATATATCATAGCAGGGCGGCATTTTCTATTACCCAATATAACATTGAGAATGTTTTGTGCAGGTATTCATCCCACTAGTGATGGGCATCCGCGAGGAGATGCGTCGCGCGGTGTCCCCGCTGGGCGGGCGCGGCGCGTGCGGCGGCGGGTCGGCGCTGCGGGCGCTGCGCGCGCTGTGCGAGCTGCGCGCCGGGCCGCGCCACGCGCGCCGCCCGCTGGCCGAGCTGCTGGCGCGCCTGCCCAGCCTGTGCCCGGACCCCGTCACCACGGCGGGCGGCAGGGAGATCGCAAGGGTTAGCTTCCTCGGACCATTCTTTGCGGTGAGTTTTATAACTTGAGTACATACTCATTAATGTGTCGTCCGTGAATGACCAGATGCATGTATACGTGGATGACGCGAATGTAATAATCTTAGCTGGTGGCGCAGTGTAGTTTCTGCCTACCCCTATGAGAAAAAGGCGTGATTTTATGTATGCATGTTAACATAACATCACGCCTGTATTAGGTAAGGCAAAGGTGTACCTAATAGTACACCCACATTTCGCCAGTTATGTTCTAGCTTATTGTTCAATGACAATCTTAATGTAGGACGCCCTCAGGCTCGGTTGAGTGACGATCTTTCAAAGTAACTGATAACAGCTGCATAAGAGTTGCCTATGTTCACCAGTGAACTAATACCATAGAAACGAATGAGAAACCATTATACGAATCGGGTGTGCAAACAGCTGCAGAGCTATTTACTTCCCAATCTGGGCTGACGATACCATTAAAAGCACATTGAGCCCGAATACTGGGATGAGAATACTTGTAAATAAACTTCTTTATGTGTTTAAATGTACACACGGCGGCACATGAAGCTGTTCATTTCCAGTTTAACTTGGCCTCGCTTTGTATAGATTTCCTATACAATGAGAGATCTGCATAAACTGGTTTTGTATAGCTTGATTGACCGTTGTGCGTACAAATAAATATATTGTTTTCATTTTCCGGATTTGATTGTTCGTGAACGTTGTAGTCGAGAAATTAAGACCAATTCGCAGTTGCAAGACAAGCATGTCAACAATCTGCCAACGACACAATTCTATTAGATAACAATTGCACTAAACACATACAAATGTAGCATCAATATCATTTTCAACAGATATCGTTGTTCGCCGAAGAGAACCCACGTTTGGCGGAGCGTTTGTTCGCGACGGGTTCGGGCGATCGAAGCCTCGCGTTCGCGTTGCAACGCGAGGTGGAGGCGAGTCGCAACACGTTGCATAACATCTGCCACAACGTCCTGCTGTGTCCCGAGGCGAGGGAACCACTGCTCAACTACTTCGCTGCGTTGCTGCAACGGAATGAGAGGAGAGCGCAGCTGCAAACTGATGAGAGATCTCTAGCTGGTGAGTTATAATATTATAGTTAGCTTCTGCCTGAGAGTTCATTCGCATCGAAGAAACATATGCTATAGCACTCGGCAGTAGTGCAGTTTTCCATTGTGAAAAGGCTTTTTTAAAGCAAATAATAGTCTTGGAGATTATTTATTTATGTACACAAAAATAGGATTACATTCGTTAATTACGTTCTACATCCTGTGTAGATTAGATACAGTGTGTTGGGTTCTTGTTCCCGTTTGCTCCACGTATCGTGAATCTGCCATACTTTCAGGTACGCCCTGCGTGCCCTGGGCAACCCCGGTACCATCTTGATATCTAGGCAAATAGAAGTGACCAGTGTGACTAGACACAACTGAATATTTTAAATAATCGACCATGCAGTAAACCTTATGCGAATCCAATAAGATATTTAATATTAGTAATCTTGCGACTTCGATTTCACGGATGTTTAACACAAAGAGAATCTCTTTGTATAAACAAAACATTCATCTTTACATTATGGTGATGAGGACAACACGAAACTTGTACTGAATGAACACGAGTCTGCAAACTCATTGCTTAAAATAATTTTAGAGCCAAAATTATTATCATGAAACGGCAAATCACTTTATATTGTACAAATCTGTTGATCGCTCAATAAACAAAACAATGTACGGAAAGCATTCGAAGTTTTGAGCAAAATTTCTTTCAAGACTGTGATACATTTGTGTATTTTGGTACACTGACTACACACATTTCGCGTTTAAAATGATTTTGTTCTTTTATTTATAAATGTATGCCAAGACCTCGTTGATAGCCGGTTGGAGTTCTTATAACTAATTGATAAAGACATTACTGCAAGTTTATCAGAATACTGACAACTATAATAAATTGACGCGCTGGTGCGTAGTTGGGCCCTGCTAGTAATGAGTGGCGAAAATAGACCACATATTTCGTTCAAATGTCGCTCACCTCGCCTTGTCTATTAGACGAATTTGTATTGGCACTGAGCCAAATAATTTACTTTCCAAGATTCAGATCGAAACATTAAGCGCTACTTGTTGACGGTTTTCTGTAAATATTTATGTTAGTACCGTTGTCAGGTGTTCGAGACAAACAGACTTCGGTCGCAACAACACGCAAATTATATTACGATGGTTATACTTGTATCTGATACTTGCAAACTACTAGACCTTCTTGTTGACAAAACACTGCCCGCAAACAACTATACGATTCTGATGAACAGTGCAGAAAAAAATATTTCTCGCCTGTCTTCTTTGTTTCCCTAACTATTGTTAGACGCATCACAGGAAACAAGGAAAATTGCTAATAATAATAATTACAGGTTTTCTATGAACTGGTTAGTCATACAGCAAAAATGCTTATGTATAAACGTATTCTAATTTCTATAATGTCATTAATAAGTACCCAATGTAGTATTTCCGTGCCTTGATTATAAATTGATGCGTTTTTAAAAGATGCGTATTAGATTATACGTTTTATGAGAATGAGAAGTACGCTAGCACATCAAGCTACCCGAAACTGTCAATTTTCCCAATCAACCTTGAACCTAATGCTTTAGCGATAAAGGTGAAAATCTATTAAAGAAATTTAACAGATTGTAGGAGCTTGATGTGCTGGTGTCTGTACATCTGCACTAGCACTCTCGTGCAGGCTCTGGGCGCAGGTACACGTCATAGTTGATCAGTGCCGTAGGATATATGAATGGTCATCATATGTTTCGGTGAGAAACAATTCTATGAAAAATAATTATTTGTTCTGAAAATGGGATCTCGACTCACGTCATTTTTTCTGCCGATATTTCTGATAACACTGACAAGAAATTACGATTCACAGTCAGGGCTCAACTATCTGTAGTGTCTGTATGTCAACCATCATACTTGTCCCTCGAATATGTTTGAAAAAGATTATCCAGTCAGCAAGACTGAGTGCCATTCTGCCAGTGATTCACTGGAAGACTAGATGTATTGGAGTTAAGGGTCACTTAAGGCGTCTCATCTATACTAATATTATGAAGACATATTGTTTATAAGTTTGTATGTACGAAAAAAAATCTTTCACTGAAAGCAACACTATTGCCCACTGCTATGGGATATGTTTCTTTCACTCGAACGAAGTCACGGGCAAGTGAGCTAGTAGCTAGCAACAATATTCAGCAAATTGTATTTCTATGATAAATCATTCGTCCGATTATATATATTAGTCCGAAATCTTCGTCTTTGATCGGCGATTAAAAACATAAGACTAACTCAATTAATTTCATTATCTATACTTCTATATTAATATTATAAAAAGGTAAAATCTGTTTGTAACTTTGTATGTAGGGAGTGATCTCCGGAACGAGTCATCAAATTCTAAAAATTCTTTCAATGCCAGAAAGCTACATTATTCGTGGGTGCTATAGGCTATAAATTATATTTATATCACGCATATTAGTCTAGCTATCACAATTTTTGCGGACGAAGTCGCGGGCGCAGTGCTAGTTTATGATACCAAAGCAGTGACCCAGTAACGAATGGTCATTTTTGGAAGAGGCAAGCCGGAGTACATATCTTTAATGTGATTATATTCTTTGTCTATAGAATACTATCTGTGGCATTTTTCAAAGGGAATCCGGTAGGAATCGAGCTGTATGGAACCTTCGCCACTGTCAGTGACCTTTTTAAAAAAAGAATATCTTTCTGGGCTAACATTATACGTATTATAAAGCATTAAACTGCTTTAAACTAGAAGTAACAACACCATGTATTATTTCAGGCGACGGCTTCATGCTGAACGTGTGTTCAGTGCTGCAACTGTTGTCGGTGCGCATCAAATTGGAGCGAGTGTACCCGCTGTACACCTTCCAGCCCGACTCGTGGGTCAACGTGCGCGACGAGACCAGGCTGTACTTCACGGCGCAGGAGGCGCAGGACTGGCTGGATTCACTCAGTAAGTAACCAAAAGTCCGTGGAAGCTTGTAAATGGCTTGCCGTTGATTGCCTCAGTATTAATTTTTGTATTGTTAGGAGTAAGCCACCCAAAATTATTCAAACACAATCGTACTTCGTCAGGAAGTGAAACTGGACGTGTACCGACACAAAGAGTGTTCTTGGAACGGCTGTTTCGCTTCTTTTCGCGGAAAGTCGACCGTTCTTTTTACCCGACTACGGCGAAGCCAAAAGGAAATGTTGTTCGTAATACTGAAACTGAACTGTCAAATTCAAAGACTTTGACAGTTGCTATTGCATATCAACTCTCAGGCGACTTGTAAACAAAACAACTGCCAGAATAAACGCCAGAGCATAAACGCACGCGCGTGCCCTCCGCGCCAAGCCACAATTTCACCTAACATTTTGTCACATATTTGTGTCGTTCACGTACAGGGCGCGCGTTTGGTTGTCACGTATATGTGACAGTGGTGGTCAAAAGGTTAAGGCCCAAATCGGTTGAGCCTTATTCTTTTGATACTTTTTCAGTCATCTGTATCCTACGATAGACTTTGTCTACAGATCAAAATTAGGTCCTGATGGTACCAACATGGAGAAACTAACGGATGAATCCTTTTGCTAACGCAAGCAAACAGCGCGTTGCTATGCGGACGTCACAAAACATACATACTGCAATCCGCACAGTTATAAACGCACAGCGGCTGTACCATGACCGTCAGCACTCCACATCTGATTATGCTAACAGTATTGTGTACATTAAAACATGACCTGCGATCAAGCTCAATGACCCCTCATTAAACATTGACCCAAACACGTCATCATGAGCAATTTACTTTTAATTGGCAGTCGTAAAGCCAAGTTCATTGCAGAAACAAACTACGTAAACTTATACTGTCGCTAACAGGATATCTTCCATGACTGTTCATAATTTTGAACTATTTCGGAATAGTGTCGAGTTACAGTAGTTCGCGTAGCTAAAAAACAAAGAAAGAGGGTAGACAGATTTGTCTGCTTCTAACAATTTATTTTCCATCCACCCTCATTCTCTAGTCAACCCGTGATCATGGCGCTTGCAACAACGTCGAAATATCGGGAGCTCAAAATTATGAACAATCACGGAAGATATCCCGTAAATGACAGTAAACGTTTAGTTTTAAACCGTGAAATCGTAAAACAGTGAACAAACTACGTTTTACTATGATACGTCAGAGTATGGACTACAGTTACCGGCCGTAAATATCACCGAGTTTTACAAAAAAGTCACCTTTGTGAGAGAGACGTTCCCCCTCTCTGTTTTGTTTCATACGTACCCGGATACTGCTCGGTAGCTCAGAGGTATAGGCACAGTATAAATATATACAGTATTGTGACTCGGCCCTGTCTTTGAAATAATTACCTACAGCCGGGCGGTACGTTCGCAAGCGATAGGGCTGCCGCGCTTACAGTATTTTAATCTTTTGATTAGTAGATTTATTAAAAAGTATAAATTCGAAACTTTTTTTAACGCGAGCGTAGGTACCTAAATCACTTTTTTCAACCTATCCATTTATTTATTAATTAATCCAGGTATTTTACTCGGTGGAAAAAACGAAATACTTAAATATTAAAAAATAAACAAATTACGAAATAAATTATTCTTATTTCCATCAAATATTCAGAAATCACACGCTTACTACGTAACAAAACCATCACAAGTTCGTTCGTCAGTGCGGCGCATTCGTGACTTCTTGGGTACTAAGTGTGTACCAGACTCGCGGCGTGTAGGTATGACTCGCGTTCCGACCGTTTGTATGAAGATACAGTACTGTAGATATTATTACCGTGGTATAGGCCCATACATTTGAAAAGACTTGAGTAATGTAAATGACATAAAAACAAGCTCCTCCTCGTTTCCCTGCAACTGAAATCGTTCACGTTAAGTCCCGTTGACGTACTATATGGAGTCAATATTGGACTGCAGCTGGTCGGGCAATGTTAATGAGTTTTTCCATCAGGAATTTCATGCAGCCATGGAGTCTGGATTTGTGCCCGGTTGATGGCTATAGGCTCGCCCCCTATTAAATAAAATAAGCCTTTATTACTGTTACTCTACAATCTTAATCTTACATGCTATACTAATCACTACTTACATTAATGCTTCTTACACTTAATTATGGTCTTTTAGTATATCGGTAACCGATTTAATTTTCGGTAGCAGCTTGTCTCTCGAGCCCTCCCCTATTAGATAGGACTTAAACATAACTGGCGAAATGGTGTACTATTAGGTACACCTCTAACTAACCTTTCGGGGATTACAGGTGTGATGTTATATCATGAATATTGGTAGACTTCTTAACGTGTCGATCGATTGCAATCTAAATTGAGTCCACCTGAAACTTCTTGGCACCTTCAGCAGCGTCCACCAGTTCCTGTTATGATCAAACCACAGGACACGATATTAAATGCCCCATTATTATTGGCTATAATTTTCGCGATCATTCAACAGACCTTTTTTCACTTCCTTCAGACAAGGACCCGGCTCACAAGTGGCCCGAAGCGAAGTTCCAGACAGTGTGCTGGTTCCTGACTCTGCACATGCATCATGTGGCGCTCATCCCGGCCCTACACACGCATCAGAGGCGTATTCGGTAAGTAAAGTAGTTCTCGTATAAGAGGGCAAGGCGAAGATATTCAGGCAAGAAAAGCTAACTGCTGCATCTACAGATGAAACACAGTTTTATGGGTAGTTAGAAACCCGAAATCAATCTGGCTATCAGTCATACCAAGGTGTGTTAACCAATGTTACTTAATTGATGGCTTGTGGAGGACAGATAGACAGTCGCTCCATGTAAAATACTAATAGTTTCAGCAACAAAGACAAAAAGTTTTAATTATTTTTTACTCCTGTGCAGGGCATTCCGTGATCTCCAAAAAGTGATCGAAGAGTTGATGGCAGCTGAGCCACAGTGGCGCAACAGTTTCTCCGCGCTGCGTAACCGCGAGCTCCTGCGCAGGTGGCGCCGGCAGATAAAGAGGCTACACAGGTAAATAACAAAACTAAAACAGAAGTTTCTTTAAAAAAAAATGCGTTGTTGTCGTCCTAATGACGTTCTTCTATTCTAGCTTCGCGGTGTAATGATCTTCCAGCTTCGTTTCTGTGTTCGGTTTGCCCACTACTTTTATATCAAGGTGTCTGACCAACGAGTTATTACCCAGTTAAGGGGTTGTCAAGAAGGCAGTCGCTCACTTAAAGTACTGGTATTCACCTGCATCCGACTCAGGTTGTTAGACGGGAAGCTGACCCCAACGTAGTTAGGAAAGAGCTCGGCAGATGATGAATACGAGGGCGTATACTAGCTGTGCTTCTAGATGATATCATTAATTTGTATGCCATTTTCTAAGTTACTTCGTTTCACAGGTCGAAGCAGTGCGCGGAAACCGCTTTACTAGAAGGCGAGCTGATGCGCCGCAGCCTGCAGTTCTACGCGTCCGTGTGCGCGCTGCTGACGTCAGCGCTGGACGCGGCGCGGGACGGCGGGGGCGCGCTGGCCGACGCCTTCGCCGCCACGCCCGAGTGGTACGTCGAGGATATCGCAGAGTTCATGCTGTTTGCTGTGCAGTGAGTATCTTTATCCTAACTTTTAGCGGTTTTGTTGTGACGGTCTTGGACACCTGCTTTTTTTTAATCAAACCATTTATTTCATTACACTGTAGCGTTTGCGTTACATCAAGCATGTAGCGGATTTCGACATTCTACAAATATAAGAGTATTTATTGCCAATGATTTCGGCAGCACTGTTTTTTTTTCTGTATTTATATATTTATTAAAGCTTTATGCCCAAGTAAAAACTGCACAAAGGCGGGCTTTTTTTGTGTTGACCTGATGTCATTACCATGTTTAACAACTGGGTACAATGTTGAACATGTTTCTATTTCATAGCCAGATTATCCATCCCGAAAAAAAGTCTGTTCCCGAGGGAAACAACAATAACGTTCTTATGATAATAGATGGCGCCACGTGTCTTCCCGAATCGATTGTCAAATTCTAAATTAACGCGAGCGAAGCCGCGGGCAAAAGCTAGTCTTTTATAAGATAGTACCGTATTGCTAAAGTGATAGAGTTATTAAATATTTCTCTTCCAGATACGTCCCACAAATAGTTGCCGACTACATCGAAGACCCGATCATAACTTGGCTCCTAAGCGCCATCTGCCATTCCCGGCTCTTTAAAAACCCCTACTTGGTCGCCAAGATTGTCGAAGTTCTCTTCGTGATCAATCTATCCGTGCCACTGAAACTTAAGAATGTATACGAGAAGTTTATGGACCACCCTATGTCGCAGACTGCCCTACCAAGTGCCCTGATGAAGTTCTACACGGATATAGAAACTACTGGACAGAGCACGGAGTTCTACGACAAGTTCACTATTCGATTCCATATCAGTATTATTCTGAAAGGGATGTGGGAGAGACCGATTCATAAACAGGTGAGAACTAGACATTTTGAATTTTTTGATCTTAACATCACTAGCAACAAGGTTTAAAATCCCTTCTGACGTGGGAATTCTCATCAGTAAAATAAGTTACATATCTCACCTTCGGGAGGCGAGTCTTCACATTTGCCCTTTTTCGAAACCCTTAATCCATTTTTTTGTGATGATGATAATAACATGTTGCTAAAATAATGCAAGTATATTGTTTCTCAGGCTATAGTGAAGGAGTCTCGCTCGGGCCGTCAGTTCGTGAAGTTTATTAACATGCTCATGAACGACACTACATTCCTTCTCGACGAGTGTCTCACGGTTAGTATTCAAATATTCTCTAGCTATACGTTGTGTGGTTGTTCTCGAAAAGAAGCCAGTGGGAATCGTGTTTTTAGGTACCTTCAGGTCTGCTAGCTAGTACTTCTCCTTCTTATTTTTTTTTAAATTCCCGAATGCCAGAGAATTGGTGGCCTTAATCAGATCTGAGTTAGATTGTTGTTGCACTTGTTTTTCCAATAGAATGCAGCACCCTCCTGACAATTTTACTCCAAAGGAACCACTCAACTCTATATAAAAATACGGGCTGGGAGACATAAAATTCATCACAATGAATATCCACATCTGCGTTTTCAAGTCAAGATGACGAGTGGTGATCAATGTTGACTGTATACAAGTAATATTTGTATCTTCGTGTACAGTACCTGAAGCGCATCCACGAGGCACAAGAGGGCGCGGCGAGCGGCTCGACGAGCGGCGAGGCGCGCGCGCGTGCGCTGGCGCAGGACGAGCGCCAGTGCCGCTCCTACCTCACGCTCGCTAGGTAATATACATTATTTCAATTATTAAAACAGTTTTTAAAATATTCTCATAAGGGTCGGTTGACACGGAAACGGTACATTTTCTGGCAGCTCTAACCGATTCATCGTTGATAAGTTTGGTGATAATTTGATAAACCTCTCCTGGGACCTCGTTGACCTGAAACACTGATATTATTGCAGAAAAATTTGGTTTTCCAGAATGTAGTCTCTGTCACCACCGTGACAGTCTTTTTCTGAAGCTCAATGTGGCCTTCAAAAGAAACTTAAAAATATAAAATAATATTGCTCTTGATTTCTTTAGAGAAACCGTGGACATGCTGGAGTACCTGACGGTGGAGATCAAGGAGCCGTTTTTGAGGGCCGAGCTGGTAGATCGCCTGGCCTCCATGCTAAATTTCAACCTGCAGCAGCTGTGCGGGCCCAAATGCAAGAACCTCAAGGTAATGTTGTTAATCTTTATCCCTGTGGAAGATGCTCGAAATATCCAGTACAGGAACAATGATAGCTGAAACCCAACAATACAACCCCAGCCCCACTAGCATGACCACCGTAGACAAGGATTTCTTTGACGGAAGAATCGACAAAATGACGGATAGTGCAAAGAAATCTGTCATTGTGTCGGCACAATGTCATTTTGTCGATTCTTCCGTCAAAGAAATCCTTGTCTACGGTGGTCATGCTACGGGGGCTGGACTATATTAAGCCTCTTCTAGTTTAGCGTCCAATCCTACTTGGTTGCCAGCATAACTGTTTATTCGACTTCACTTTTATACAACTAATTGAACTACAAATGATTATAGCTGCTTTAAATCTGTCTATCACTATATCTTTCTTCGTGATTCGTTTATTGCCAGATTTTTCTCTTCTAATTTACTCAATGCTGTGCACAGGTCCGTCGGCCGGAGAAGTACGGCTGGGAGCCGCGGCGGCTATTGAGTCAGCTGGTGGACATCTACCTGCATCTCGATTCACCGCAGTTCCATGCCGCTCTTGCTGCTGACGAGGTAACCTATTATACACGGCAAATTTACTTTTTTTGTGTGGCATCCGCACCGATTACTCGTTAATAAGAGCCTCGGTTTACTGGTTCGAAACTTCGAACCCAGACAGATATTTTACTTGGGTAAATTATTTCCACCCACATCGAAAAGGAACTGGCATGTCCTAGAACTAAAAATTACAAACCGTATTACCGTACTGGGCCCGCGTGGTGCATTAAGGCCTATTATATGTCACAGAGAGACCTGTGTTGCAGCAGTGGCCCTAGGCAACTTTATGGGCTGATAAGGCTTAGGCTCGTACTCTACCAAAATGGGGGAGAGCAGAGCGGTGCGGAGGCATGCCAGATTCAACCAATCACAGTAGAGACGAGAGACGCGATCTGGGTGACGACGAATGTGATTGGTTGATTCCCGCAAGCCTCTTCTTCGCTTCGCTGGCTCCACTTTTGTGTAGTCCGGGCATTATGCTTATAGTGGACCGCAATTTCTTGAATGCTTTCACAAAACGATTGCTTCCGTTTCCAGAGATCATTCCGCAAAGAGTTATTCGAGGAGGCGTCGGTGCGGCTCGCTAAGTCGTGCATCAAGACGCCCACAGAGATAGAGCGCTTCAAGTCGCTCGCAGACAATGCATATCAAATCGCAAGTATGTACACATTATTTACAGTCGTGATATTCTTTATCAGATTTTTTTTGTCCAACATAATGTACTAAGTTATTATCTGATTGTTTAATCTTATAAGATTACAAACTTACGTCAGACATCGTTCACATGGAGTTGATTTCAACTTTATTGTATTGCAAATAAAGATCACTTTGATTTTGACATAGAAATAAACTCACTTGAAAAATAACTGCGAAAGGATAAAATAATAAAATTGTTTTGTTTTTCAGTATCCAACCAACAGAAAAGCGACGAATTCGCTGACGCTCCTGAGGAGTTCCGAGACCCGCTCATGGACACACTAATGACTGACCCAGTCTTATTACCCTCTGGGAAGGTGGGTACTCTTCGGTCGTGTAATTCACTGTTCCCTCGTGACCTCGTCAATATGACACATCCGAGGTTTAGAAGGAGATAATCACACATAGGTATGAGTGAAAGACACAACGCTCACCAAAGCCACAATTTTTCTGTAACTCCTCCTGTAACTCTTTTTTGTGTAATTTTTTAGTTTCTTCTTTGAGAAAATTGTTGAAGCAGGTAGATTTCAATAGCCAATATTATCGCTCTTTGATCTTATTATTTTTGAGTCGTTTTTAATTAACTGAAACCATGTTTGCAGATAATGGACCGGTCGGTGATCTTGCGTCACTTGTTGAACAGTGCCACCGACCCCTTCAACCGACAACCTCTCTCCGAGGATCAACTACGTCCAGGTATACACACCTTCTTACCAAAATAAGTAAAACAATAAAGCGAGCGATGACCTAACCGGATGTAATTACCTCTCAAATATCAGTGTATTTAAGCCTAATTTTTTAACGTTTCAGCAACTGAGCTCAAAGAAAAGATCATCCAATGGCAGCGCGAGAAGAAAGCGTCGACGTCATAATCGTCCAAGGCCAACACTAAAGTCTGATGTATATAACGTAACCCATATATAAAGACTACCGGACGGATTTTTCCGCCTTTGATGGGACTATTGTCCGTATGCATGAATGTGAGATTATTCCATGTATGTTATTCAGTGCGAATGTTTCGTGACGTTGAAACTACGAGTATTGTCAGGTTTCCGACCTAACGGATCATTTTCAGTTCACGTACAGGTGTTAATTTAATCCATTTCTTTCGTTATTGTATTGTCACAACATTCTTCCATTAGTATTACTCATTGTGACAAGAACCAAATTTTATCTTAACCACTACTAAATTAAAGCTTTAATGTCGTCACGGAGTATTGAACTTGGCATCTATTTTTAGCTTTAACACAAACAATGCACGTGAGTCTCGAAATTTTATATAATTACATTACACGAAATTAATTTAATTAAAAAGTTATAATAAAAAACTTAAATTAACATCTGTATCATTATTTAACCTATGAACTATGGCGTCGTGGAACGCAAAATACGAATGTTTATTGAAATTACCATCACAAGTAGATGTAAAGGCCTAAATTCTAAGATACAAGCAACATGACATTTTCGAGTAAGATAGGTGCTTTTGTCTCGACCCCAAACTTGATGAGTAAGAAACATGAGCGCAACATTAGAGTATTTGGTGTGAAACTTGTAAGCTGGACGTCTTTCTGCATTTTATAGGAAATCTCTGTAATAAAAATTGTGAGCAAGTAATTTCGATTTTAGATTGGGTAGTCCTGCATTAGTTTAACTAATGGTTATACATTAGGATATAAATATATAAACATATAGGAATTGTATGGAATGTTGAAGACTTCTTATTTTTGTGCAAAATGGAAATTGGAAAAATGTATTTAATTATATTATGGATTTGATTACTATTCGATTATAGTGATATTATGTTTTAGTCTTTGTTAGCAGAAATGATTTTTGTATTATCATTTAATACATTGTGATTTGTTCCTTTATAACTTTAGTTATGATTTGAAATGGATTTTCACTTGAGAATAGTATTCATTATAATATCATTAGCATAATTCAATTAATAGTATAACTAGAATCAGTAACGGCCTTACAATGTCCTGCAAGGTGCGGAAGTCTCACAGATGTAATGTCCATTCAACTTAGAATCTATTATGATGATGGCAAACTTGAAACATGCATAATATGTCGACGAGTGCATGTCTTGGACTAGCGCACTATCAAGGCGCCACTGTACCAGGATATAGTATGATTGTTACATGTATCTCAAGTTTATCATATTTCTCCAGTCACTGCCAATATATTCAATGTAGTTTGTAGTCGGGCAATCCTGAATGAAATCCATTTCTTTAAATTACATGGTCTCACTTGTATGATAATTTGACTTGTAATTTATCATTATATTATGAAGATTCTATATTATAGAGGTCTCCTACGTTGATTATTATATCAATAAAATTAAATAAATGGAAATAATATTGTTTTTGTCATCACAATAACAAACAAAGTATTCACTTCTTCATGAATTATATTTGACTAAATTTTATTCTTTATCTAGCTAAATAAATAAATTATTGTCAATTCACAATCAAGAGATTTCATTGTATTCAAATTACAAAAGTACTACAACCACAATGGTCTTTAGTTAAAAATCTTCATGAACATCAATTGATCTTAAACATTATAAGAGGTAGATATAATTAAAATAGTGTATATGTAACAAAATATAAAACTAAAGAAGAGTCACAAAAGTATTCAGATGTGATATGATTAGCTTATTTCTTGTTCAACGACATTCATCATTGAAATTCAGACTCCATTCTGTACAATAATAATAGTTTACAGCCAGTAGGGTAATGCTACTTTTGTATTCATAACAAGTACAATTTAGCATTTGTAAGAGGGAAGGTTCATTGTCAGCAACCTATATACATGACTATGCTGCTGTGAGGTTCATAACGTTCACTACGGCACATAACAAAGCCATTTACAATAATTATGATAATCAGGTTTCATCATAACAAAGACATAAAATGAAAATTAACACCTTTGTATGCTACTTCCGCTCACATTTTAAGGAAAACTGAGCACAAATAAAAAATATGTATTATATTAAAATCATCGATGAGACTTGAAGCACTGGTACATAATATGATCATTTTTTTTTCATTCTCTTACATTATAAAAATATACAATTTCCTAAATCATGACTTATAAACTGGTCAGTCACTATAATCAAGCAATAATAATTCAAAAGGCCATTCTTGTACATTTATTTCATAAGCCCAAGAAAGATTATGAAGAATTTATTCAGTTTTCTAATTTATTGATTAGAAAACAGTCAATATTTCATCGGAGAAGGAATGGGAGACGATGTGCAAACAAACATGAGATCATGTACAGCATGCCAAAATAAAAGTTGAGCCTGGCGGTTTGTCTCGGAACATATCTCATTGTCTCAGGGCTCCTAAACCTTCTTTCTATTTTGAACGCCCTTGGCAATGTCAGCATTGGAATTAAAAACCACAAAGAACAGCGCACTGAAGCTACAACAAACATTATGTAAGGAGTAAACAGTAAGAATGCATACAACAAGTATGAAGCAGTTCTCCCAATCAATATTGCTAATGTCACAATTTCTGCTTTACTGTCTGTCTCAAGGTCTCTTGTGTTGTTACTGTGTAAAATAGCCTCTGTGTTGAGGGCAAGTGGAATTGCATAGTAAATGATAGGCCAGTCCACCCTCCCAGTCTGAGCCAAAAAAGCAAAAACCACAGACACTGGGCCAAATATAACTAAAACTAGAATATCACCAAGAGCTATATACTTTAGGCCAATACCCCCAGTATACAAAAATGATGAAGATAATCCACCAAAATATACAAGAGCCAAATGCTCCATACGGGCTGGAGATAAAATGACAAGTGGAACAAATGAGGCACATCCAGCTAGATATAATATAGCACCCAGGGAGACCACCTCATCTATACTCAAAATATGATCTACAAGAGTTCTATCATCAGATTTACGGTTATCTATACCTTTAACAAAATCAAAGTATGTATTGACAACATTGCCTGCACCATGAACTGGTATGATTGTGCATAAGGTCAATAACAAGGTGCACCAACTGAAGCCACTGTCGCCGGGCAGACGGTACGCGAGCGAAGCTCCCAGCAGAGTCGGCAGCAAACTCGCGCTCAATGACCATGGACGCAACGCAAGCACATACGTCCGCACTTTCATAAGCGGGTTTCGAGTTGGCAATGTTTCCTCTTTTGGTTGTTGTAAAAGGTTTCCTTCGACGTTTGGAATGTCCATATCTTCAGTTTTCTTATTGTGATCCATTTTCATGAGATGTACTAACAAACCGCTGTTTATGAAACTTGACCACACTTAAATCATTGTTTTATAAATGAGATGATGGATAAACTCATTATTGAATGACTTTTAGATCAAAACTGTTTGCACATAATCCCGTTACTGAAGGTACCGGTAATGACCGATATTCCAAGAGAAATCATAAAATAAATTCTGTTAACCTTGAATTCGCAAGTTTATCTGTCAACTGTCATCTTGACATCTGTCAACACTAATCTGCTAGTGTTGTACATCGAGTGAATCGATCTAGTCTCAGTTCGGTTTTTTAAGTTTTATACGGTCTCATAGATAGAAATGTGTTATCTATTTAAGAATAGCAATCACACAGCATCAGTAGTACAGTACCACATAAGATAGCGCTTAAAATTACATTCATCTCAGGAGAGGCGATTGACTTCTTAAACTGGGAAAGATACGTCAATTCCACAACGCAGGTATTACATTTTATTGTCTTGTTGTTAATGCATGATTAATGATTGATAGTTCTTGTTGTTTGATTGTTGATATTTCCGTTAATTGAATCTCCCCCCTCAAAACAAAAGCAAAATATCCTATTAGATTTCATCGACAGCGACATACATTTTTTCATATGAGGTCTTTCCTAATCTGACAATAAAACGGTAATTGTATGCAAGACATACTGAGCAGCGGAATTAAATTAAGCTGATTAAATTACCGCGGTAATCGTAGATGTGGGGCAACAACCTCATAACATCATTGTTATGATTCGGCTAAAATAAACACAGTAGGTATGTCATTAACAAGGTCGTTTTTAATGAGCAGTAGCAAGGGTAGGAGGGGTATTGCAGTTTTCAAAGCCGAATACCGAGTACTTAGTATTTTTTTATATTTATTCCTAGGTAGGTAGATCACTAATTAATTTAACGTCGGGTAGGTAGTTACAGTAAACAATAGGTATACCATGAGATGATTCTCAGCTCTTTATTTATATCACAAAATGAAGAGAGTATCGAGTAGAATCCTGTCATTTTTTTCCTAACATTAATAACTCAGCATCGGGTTACAGCTATGCGCCCGCGGCGTCTCACTTACTTGTTACTTCGTGAGTCCAACTGTTTGCGCTTCCTTTGGTTATCTTTTTCGGTTAGGTAATACATAGGGTGTACTTATTATAATTCATATACTTCAGCTAATCTACAGTTCTTATTTTACATTTCATGTAATATATCTCCACGAAACTTGCAGTTTAAAGGGTTACCCGTTTATATTACTTTTACGTTCTGTAAGCTTGAAGTTTCGTCTTCGTGATAAATAGAACAAAAAACAGGAAGCTGGGTATTCACACTTCGCACTAGTCACGAGCTCGCAAGGTTGGCAAATAATTTAAATTGTCACGACATCGTTCATAAGACAATGTCGGAGCGAGGGGTTCTTAAATGGGTCGCTTCCTAATTTTCCTCGATATTTATGAAGGGCGTAAAATTTTACGAGAGCTCGTGTGGTGACACATTGATGTACATACCTAGCTACCTCTCAAATAATAATTCACGCAGACGGATGTGTTACATACTGGACGATGTATTTAATTAAATAAATGTATGTAGACAAAATAAACGGCTACACGGTAAACACCAGATGGTAACATGAATCACGGCTTTTTCTACATTTATAACAAATGGTACCTATACCTATACCGCAAACATTATCAGATCTTAAAAATTCACTACAACAAGTTTTGCGTTGTTTGCTACAACTGCAGTCATTAAAAAGCAGAACATTATTTAGGTTTATTTTTATTTGAATTAAGCTTAGCTTCAATTAATTTAACCCAATTTTCATATTGTTCGTTATCTTCTTCATCTAATTCATCACAGAATTTGTCAATGTCCTCGTCTTTAATATCTTCTTCATTTTCTTGAGGAGATTCTTGCTGATTGGTTCGTTTTCGTTGAATAGGTGGATTATCAACTTCAACTGCTTCATCATCGTCGTCGTTAAATATAATCTTTTTATTTTTCTTTCCGCTCCCAGATTCGGTTGACTGTGTTTTATTTTTCCTTTTTCTTTTAACTTGTGTGTCCTCAGAAGTTATGATTGTTTCTTCGGGTTTAGATTCATTATTTGCATCGCTGCATTCGGACTCAACTTTTTTATTCTTTACTCGTTTGCTTTCAACCACTAAGCCGGGCTCACTAGCAGTGCTGCCCGATTTGCTTCTTTTGCCCATGATTCTGAGAAAGAAGAGAAATGATTTTATTTGATTATTTCCTCAATGAGATATTAATACAGTCTGCAACTCAGCATAATAGGTAGGTATTCGAATTTTTATTTGCTTTGGATAGCAAGGACAGCAGGTTCTCGTTTCCAGATTAAATAGTTACTGTCAAAGTACATATTTAGCAATTAACAACAGTCAATACTTTTAAGCGTTCTTGAGAGTCGTTTATTGATAAAACATGACACCTTTTTTACTTTGTTATGTCTATCCTACCTATCCTACTGCACCATTTTTACAGAGTTGGCACATAAAATGTCTGAAAAACAATACGGTCGCATTGTCGCAAGATAATTCTGGGTGCACATGACATAGTATTAATTACTGTCGTCGACTCAATTTAGGGAACCGTTTTAATTGTAAACAAAGTTGATCAATTATTTTGACAGATGACAGAAATCTGACGTCAGTACTGTTATCACTATTTAAGATTACGCTCTTAGTGCTAGGGTAATTTCTGGAGTCTGCGTTGAGTTCTTACAGATTGATTAATTATTCAGCTCAATCAGAGAAAGGGACGTAAAAGTGGGCTAATGTTTACATGTGAAAACAAAAAAAAAAAACAATTTGTACCTGTTTGTACTGTTATCGTAAAACTAATACCAACAGAAGTTATTTATTAGCTGTAAGTCGGTGAATCGCTGAAGTGTTTGATAAACACATTGGCCACTTCATGAGATAAGGAATAAAAACCTATCTAGTATCTTTACGTAATAACTAACACGAGGCCAATGCGGGCGCATTGCCACCGACGAGACCACCCACCACCCACTTCTCATGCGGGCTACCGTGATCGGGCAATCGAAACAAATTGCCGCGCGGTTTGTGTCGTCTCACTGCTTTATTGAGAGTGTTATTTTTTAAATCCCAATTGTTCATTTTATTCAACAGCAACATGGCTGAGAAAAGTTATATTTTGGGTATGGACATTGGGACGACTTCAGTGAAAGTTTGTGTTTACGATCCAAACGCGAAAGAAATTGTTGCTAAACAAAATAAGGATACAGCAGCAAACATACCGAGTGACCAGGGTTTTGAAGGGAACAAGCAAGATGTGCCAAAAATAGTATCAGCTGTTCACTACTGCATCTCCCGTCTACCGAGAGATGTATTACGAAATGTGACAAAAATTGGGGTGTGTGGACAAATGCACGGAGTTCTGTTGTGGAAGAAAGGGTACGTTTTTACATATTTTTACTGTATTTGAAAATATCCAACTGTTTATTCGTTTATTGCCGAGCCTTTTGAAAGTTTTGTTCCTTTTATTTTCACATTCACTCGAGATTATTTACATATTTTCTTTATTTTAAGTTGTTTCTTTACATATAATCGTGATAAACTAATTAACGGATAATATGACTCCTGTCACGTTCGAGTAACTTCTTTGTTGGATGAGATAGATTACTATCATTATTATTGAAGTAATCAATGGATTTTTGCTTTTGTTTTAGCGCCTGGGAAAAGGTTGAAAAAGATGGAGTAGTAATGCGATATGAGGCGAAGAGGGAAAATATGTCAGCGTTGTACACCTGGCAAGATACAAGATGCAAATCAGAATTTTTAGATTCACTACCAAAACCTGATTCACATCTCAATTGTTACTCGGGATACGGGTGCGCGACCCTTTTGTGGATGCTTAAACACAAGGCCGAAAAACTGAAAAATTTTCAATATTCTGGAACAGTACAAGACTTTGTTGTTACCATGCTTTGCGATTTGGAATCACCAGTTATGTCAGACCAAAATGCTGCAAGCTGGGGCTATTTTAATACCGAAAAGAATGAATGGAATATCGACATTCTACAATCTGTTGGCTTTCCAGTAAAACTCTTGCCTAGAATTAATAAAAGTAGGGAATTTGCAGGAAAGTTAAATGCCTCGTGGAATGGTATTCCTGAGGGAACGCCTGTCAGTGTTGCTATGGGCGATTTACAATGTTCTATCATTGCTACTCTCGAGAATCGAGAGGATGCTGTATTAAACATATCAACTTCCGCTCAACTTGCGTTTGTGGTGAATAGCATGTCAGAACTCGACTGTAAAACAGTTGAGCATCTACCATATTTTCACAACACGTATTTGGTTGTTGCTGCATCTTTGAACGGAGGTAATGTGTTGGCCACGTTTGTTAAAATGCTCCAACAATGGATGCTTGAACTTGGATTCCCTACTCCTCAGTCAAAGGTATGGGAAAAACTTATTGCCTTGGGTCTAGAAGCACCGACATCAAGTATGACTATAATTCCACATTTATTAGGTGAAAGGCAATCACCAACAGCTAAAGCTTCCGTGGAAAACATCGACCTTTCCAATATACAGCTGGGTAGCGTATTTAAATCTCTCTGTGAAAGTTTGATACAAAATTTACACCACATGATGCCTAAAGAAATATTGCGAAATGCCAATGTTAAGAGGATTGTTGGAAATGGTTCAGGATTATCCAGGAATGCTGTGTTGCAAAGAGCTGTGGAGCATTATTACAGTTTACCACTGGAATTTACCTCGGGGGGAGATGCAGCGAAAGGTGCCGCTATTGCTATAATATAGGTTGTTTGTTTTTTTACTGTTGTCTCGATTTTATCATTTGTTATAGAAAAAAGCTATATGTAATATTTAGCTTCACTTTGTTAAAAAGCAAGGTCACGTAGGATTATGTCATAAGCCGCGATAAGTAGCAAGCAACTGTAGATCACGGTTTTAGGAAACAAGCACAACTTTTCGAGTAGAAAATTTACATCGTATTCCATTTTGTTGAATCATGTTTAACATACCACAAAATATTGATATTTATTTGGGATACAAGTCCCATAAATCATAATATAACATTATGATGAAGAACGTTTTCAATTTATTATTACGGTTCTGTAGACATTTATAGGGAATATTTTCCGTATTTTATGAGACAGATCATTCCATTTGATTTACTATTATCACTACAAAAGCTATTTGTATTTCTATGCAGAAGTAAAGCCTAAAGCCACAAAGAGATCCATAGTGCTGTAACCTATACATACGTTTATATATTTTAAGTTAAGTTAAATCTATCAAAGTAAACCTTTCCGTTGCTTTTTTTATCTTTGTAACTTAAATGTGTTATAATTATTACACCTATTTACTTATGAGACGAATGCGGTTGTTCATCATTTAGCGTTACCCAATTCCTAGACCTATTTTTAGATACTCGTTTGTCATTCGTAGTTTCGTACTCGTTTCTATCGTAGCCGAGATAGCTAGTTGATGGCATCAATGCTGTTTATGCCGAACTAAACTAGAACACTAACCGTAATTAATAAATAAATAGATGTATCGACGCCGGAAAGCTTCGTCGTATCTCGAAATGGAACCTTACACAAACAACATGGAACAATACAAAAAATACATAATATCTTCATCTTTTACATCAGATCTTAAAAAGTAAAGTAGCAAGGATTGGAGAGCTGTTTTTGGAACCGGTTTTCTTTTTCAAAGAAGCACGTCTGCTGATGTGACTGACACAATTCAAAAATTAGTTTAGCATTTTCCAATTTCAATGTTGATGTATCTAGGTCGTTGGACCAAATGGGACAACGAAATATAATAATATGTTTTATATGTTACTGTAAAAAGAGGTTAGTTACGAGGCGGCGCAGGAGTTCTTAGAAAAACTTGGGTTAGGCCTTTGCCCGGCAGTGGGACAGTACGGGCTAGACAAAAAAATGTTACTGAAAAGCACGCATATTGGTAAATCTTAGGATTTACCGACATGAGTTGGTAAATGCAAGAATTTATAAAGATGAGACGATTTTTCGCGCTTTTTTCATTAGTTTGGAAAATGCTAGGTTTGACCAATGACAGTTTGTAAATGTTGGTTGTGGGAACAAAAAAATTGACTATTTCTTAAATATCTGACGACTGATGATGAAATACTGAGTGACCAAATAGGTTGGGTACTGAGGTAGGTTATAACTATGACCAACCATGTGCGAGACGAGATGGTGGCAGTAACTAAGCTACAGCACCCCAAACAAATGGGTTAGATTAAGTTAGGACCGTGACCAAAGGCGCGCGAGCCGAGCGAGCGTATTAAAAAAAAGCTAGTGGTACCTGCCGCGGCAGCAGCCGTCGAGCGCTACATCCAAGTTGTATGTGTATTTTCAAGACGCCGCGCCGCCTAAACGATTTGTAGTCGCTCACATGACTGTGAGTGACTTCTTCCACAACTTTTACCATGTCACCGAGGTAAAACCTAAGATTTACCAAGTAATACCGATTTGAGTGTAGGTATAGTGGTAAAAGTTCGAACTGAACGATGATCAAAGAATAGTTAGCGCTTTTATCATTAAAAGTTGGTAAATCTTAGGATTTACCCTAATTTGGGCTTTTACAGTAACATAATTATTATACAAGATGTTTTGAACATCATTGGCCAAAATTAATGGTCTGAAAGAAGGGATAGTTGCTATTTCTTCAGCCCCAATAACTCATTCTTGGCTTTTTAAAAATAATTTAATAAATAAATTCATAAATTATTAAAAAATATTGATTTTTGAATCTGTGTGGCCAAGGACGAGTTATTGGGATTGAAGAGAGAGTAAATAATAACCCCTTATTTCAGCTTGTTCAATTTGGCTAATGATGCATCAAACACCCTGTATAATTCAAAAGGCATAGTCTGTCTTGGTACGGACATTTATGATGAGGCAGGAGGGTTGAAGAGATTGTGTGAAGATTGATATGAAAGAAAAAAAGATGCCTGTTAAATACATTACCTCGCTTTATTAGTAGTCGGTTAAAAAGGAGTACTTAAATGATAGTGTGACAGCAAACAGTAAAGAATGGAAGAAAAAAAAGTGTTGTACTGATTCTAAGTAATATCTGACAAGGGTAAGAAGATGATGATGATATTCCAAAATATCTTCACTGCTAATAACGCATTGAGAGCACTGGCAATTTTTTATATTCTATATAATATAGTAAGTAATATAGTAAGATTGTAAGTTTTGTTAAAAGTAAAGAAAAATCAACGAAAAGTGACTAACTAGAATTTTCTATTCAACATAGAATATTTGTCAGTCTAGAAAAGTAATTTATAAAAAAACGACGAAACCTCTAAAAGTTACAATCAATAAACGTTACAATCATAGATAGTATAACTATGGGTCTGTAAGTTGTTGTAAACAAAGGCTTGATAAAAGGTTTTGAAATTGGCGGGGATTTAAGTAAATTATTATAAATAGTTTTTCACCTATGTAGTTGAACATATCACGTAAAAAGGTGCACGTAGCCCCCACTCAGTTACTAATTTTAATATTTTGTTTTTTTAATGTGAAGGTAGTGTTTACCCCACCTCAAAATAACATTGAAATTTTACCTGTTGAAGTTATCGCTTGCTAGATTTTTCCAATGTTTCAGTAAATTCTGACCATCTTTTACGGTCACCCACAATAAATAAGCCTCGACGTTTATTACAACAGTAGAAGTCTCTTGTTTACCAACTAGTTTTATTTAATTTAACCTCAAATCTGCAAAAAACACACCATCTTGTTAACATTTCACAAGAGACGACGCCTACTCTGAGAAAACCGTAAAACCTCATAAATCGACTAAAAATAAAACAAAGTAAATGACAAGTAGCTCTTTTAATAAACTATCAACATTTGGCCCTCGGCTTGATTTGAGTGTTTATTTACGTTACACTGCAAAAGTGGCGCTACTTGGAAGCGAACTTGATGGAAAGAGGGCTATCGGTTTGGGCTCACCAGATCGCGCCACTGTCGGGTTAGGTCTTGTCATTAATTCTATTATATACTTTTAAGTACCTATAACTTCATAAAAAGTTTATTTTATTACGTATAACAACATAGTGTAAACTTCAGATACATATTTACAATTTTGTCCCTAAAATTAGCAAATATGAAACATTTAAAAATCATTCTTCCAAGGAACTTATATACTAACGTTAGTTTGTTAGTAGGTATATAAGTTCCTTGCATTCTTCAAACAAATACTAACAAATTAGATCCTAACTTGCTGCTTAAAATCTTCAAGTCATTATTAATCTGGAATGGCTCAATCTTGACCACAATCGTGAATATTAATAAAAATACGTGATAAAAAAGCGCGCAATGGGCCACATTTCTGTAGACCTTACTCTACCCATGGAAACGCCTCTAGCGGCGAATTAATGCGCGATAGCCCCCATTGTCGGTTTGTGTGCGATAATTTGAATAGAATGGCTGTTGTCATTTTAAGAAGTGGTTTCCTTTCCACAAAACAGGTAAGGAGTGGTCGAGCGGAACAAAGATGCGACGTGCAAGATTCTACCATGCACATGTAGAAGAAACGCGATCTGAATTCAATCAATATTGGTCAGCTCCCGCACGTATTGTCTACGCTTTGGTGGAAACTAGGTCTATAACGATGTGCCAGACATCGCTACGCTGAGAGACAGTAGTGTTCTGAACATGGACACGCTACAGTATTCCATGGGTATTCCAAAAGCGTAACGCGCCGTCTAAAAACTGCTGTCAAGACAACTGTCATGTGTCATGCATGTGTTAATGTCAAATGCCATCAATAGGTTTTGCACGTGCGTTTTACAAACAGTTTATTAAATTCATTACAGTAAATTATATAAAATTTAGGCACTATGACAAGGTTTGCTAGAGCTAAAGGCTCGAAATCTTCAAATGAAAGAACTCCTGACGACAGTACTCCATGGGAAGTTATGAAAGAGCAGTTGTTACAAGCCAAAAAGGATGGTGATGAATCCAAGAAAAGGAAAGAGGTACAATACTTAGTATAACTTTCATTTAAATCAATATAAATCGTCATGTTTCAGAGAGTAACAGTACCTATATATTGTACCATCGGTATAATTTTTGTATTTGTCTAATTCCAGGCTGAACAGCAACGTATAGACAACTATGAGAAATTCCTTAAAGACCACAAAACTCAAAAAAGAAAGGCGACTTGGTGTGATTTTCCGGAAACTGAAACCAATAAAAAAGCAACCAGTTTGCCAGAAACAAATGTTTCCCCCTCCAAAACTAAAAAGAAAAATAAGAATAAGGCTATCAGTGCAGCTCAGCCTTCTGAAACCAACAATGAGACAAATCCACAAAACCAAGTTCCTGAGAGTACTGAGGGCAAAGGTAAAAAGAAAAACAAAAAGAAGAAGAAAAATTCACAAGATACAACAGAGCCCCAGGAAAAAAACAATTCAACAGAAGTAACAGAGACAAGTCCTAAAAAAAACCAGAAGAAGAAGAAGAATAAACAAAATGCTCAGTCTGCAGATTCCACAGAGGTTGCTAACACTAATGTTGCCAACTCTTCAGCACAAGATAATAAAACTCATAATAATCCTCCCAACCCTATGAACAATGATTCAAAGCCAAAAAATAAAAAGAACAAAAAACTAGTAAACGGCAAACCTGTTCGCAGGAAGGAGATAAATGACAATAGTTTCCAACTCATTGTACACGGCAGGGAAATAGAACTGGTCAGATTTGATGGGTTCCCAGTCATGAAGAAAGATGCTGAAAGACTGCAAGACCTGAAAGATAACATGATTAAGAAAGGGATACCTAAGAGTGAGGTTCAGCGAACTATGAAATTGGAAAGACGAAGGGCAGAGAAAGCATTGGCTAGGATGAAGAGGGAAGTCTGTTATAACTGCAGGAAAGGAGGCCATGTGCTGTCTGACTGTCCTGAGCTGAAGTCCAAGATACCAGGGGATACAGCAGATGGAGTTTGTTTCAAGTGTGGCTCGACAGAACACAGGCAGTTTGAATGTAAAGTTCAAAGGGAGGAGAGCAAGGAGTTCAGATTTGCTACTTGCTTCATTTGTAGAGAGCCTGTAAGGAATCCCATTATTCATAAATATCAACCATTTTCTGCCACCCTATTTGTGTCTACAGAGAAAGCATTAATAATAATATGTTTGTTTGCATTTTCAGGGTCATATAGCCAGGCAGTGTCCTGACAACCCCAAGGGACTGTACCCTAATGGGGGCTCCTGCAAGCTTTGTGGTGATGTCACACACTTGAGGAAGGATTGTCCTACTGTGAGTATCAACTGCACATATCAGATAGCTGTATTAATTTAATCTTACCACTATTATAAATGCAAAAGTTTGGATGGATGGATGTTTGTTACTCAATCACGCCAGAATTACTGAACGGATCTGGGTGAAATTTGGTACAGAGATAAATTATAGTCTGGAATACCACATTGGCTACTTTTTTTCTCTCCCACATGAACAAAGTCATGGGCAACAGCTAATTATACAATAACCTCTTTATTAAGTGATTCTGAGTAAAGTTACACCAAAATTATACCTCAACTAACATGTGAGGAAATACTACTAGATGAGATGTAACTCTTCTCCAAGTTTGTTAATGAGGAGGTATTTGAGATTGACTATAAGTAGAGATTGACAAAAGCTAGGATATTTTAATACCCAAAATGGAATTAGTAAGTTTGTAGTTTATTTTATCTTTAGAACTAATAGGTTTATATCTTATTTTTCCAGGTAATGGACAAAAAGGAAGAGTCCTCAGTAAAACTTCACACATTAGACAGTTCAGAAAATATTGAAGATGTAGTAATAGATCATAATAAAATAAAAACTGCAGAAACAAGCAAAAAACCCAAGAAAATAACATTCTAATGTACAATTTGTATAAATTATTATGAAATAAAACAAAAATCATAAAGACTACATTTTATTAATTAAAAGAAATTCATAAATAGAGATCATTGTTATTTTGTCTTTGCATACCTACAACACAACTAAATTACAATACAAATACCTAATAATCTAATTTAATCAAAAATAAATGGATACCTGGCACTTAAAAAAAGGGAAATTATTAATCGGGCGAATAAAAATTGTATTGGCGACCAGTATACTGAATGGGCGACTGTTGTACCAAGTAACTATTTTTATCCGGTCAATGCGGCAAGGAGAATATAGGAAGCAAGAGCGAGCGAAGGCTGAGAGAGACTTGTGGCACCCCGACTCGGACAGGTTAGGTTCGAAGGGGATGGCGGGGTCTAAGGAGCGAGCGAAGTGAGCGAACTAAGACCCCGGAATCCCGTTTGTGTTAGGTTACTTTAAACCCTGCAAACAGAAATAGGAGCCCCGCGCAGCAGGGCTACGTCGAATACGCCTTATCTACAATCTAGTGGTTAATAATCTTGTTTTAGGTTTTTTCAGTCCTTGAATTATCACACTGATCGTATTGAACAACTATTAACTCAAATTTGTATTTTCAAGTCGTTTTTTTAAACATTTGTATTCGCCCACTGCTTGTCGCTTACGCTTACTTAGTATTTCAGTAGCCCATTTTCAATATTTTGGACACCTTGAATATGAATTTATTTTCGCTCGTTTAAATACTACCCTTAAAAAATACCGTTATCACAGCTACCAACCATAATCTAGATTTTATAAGCACTCAAGACTAGCTTTAAGTTGCTCCATGGAATGCTGCGCGACTTGTCCAGTGATGCCTTCAGGACTGTGAGGGTCTTCTCTCATGAGTATCCGAGCAGCTTCAGCCAAACATTGAATAGGCTCTTGCAGTCTTTCCTTCAATTTCTCTTGAGTGATGAAGCCGGCTCCGAACTCATTTCTTGCTAAGTACATCAACGGCGCGTGTAGCTCGTATAACATCATACCTGGAAAGCAGTAAGTACCAGTAAATATTATCTGAAGAAAGGAGAAAACTGAAATACTATGAAGTATAGTACTTTATTCAAATTGAACGCAACCACAGATTATACTATTAATCGCAAGAGGATAAAATATAGTTTAACATAATTATATCCTAGTCACGTTAATATCCTGCAAAATAAAGATTTTCTTTTTTTAAATTCGCTCGGTAGGATTTTGAAGTCACAATGCAACACAGGTAGATTTTGGCAACACCATATTTTACGTTCCTATGCATACCCCAGCGCTAATTATTAATTATGAGGATGGTCGTACTGAAATGCATTTTTAGTAATCAAAGTCATAAAAATGGTTACGCTTACGCTTTGGTTACGTAAATAAAAATGGAAAACGAGGCGAGTACTCTTAACGCGACCGCCTACCCATCAGAGAAGGAGAGGTGTGATATAGCTCATTAACTCTGGGCATGATGAGAGACTTGTGAAACCATAACATAATGTTATGTGTAACGTTAAACATGACATTCATATTACATTACAAAATTCATAATGCTTGTATGCATCATGTGTCTCGACATAATCAATTAATGCATCCGTATTACATATATACAGGTACTGACGTGCAGTATCAACATACATAGGTACTTTGGCGGCCTTCAATAGATTGAACAAACTACCTTGTGTAGATTGATTATGTATTGTGTTGTGTATTTATGTTTAAGTGCAAGTCTATTTTTTTCTAGTTTATTTTTAGAATTAAATAACTGACTAGTACAAAAACACTGAAACTTAAAAGGTCCTCAGTACCTCTCATCCTGGTCTCTCCCGGAGTGATAACATCCAGGGTCTTAAGTAAGAGCCGACAGAACTCCGCCTTCCTCTCCAGCATTAGGTCTGGCAGCTCATCGATACCGTATCCTTCCACTCGTCCATACAGCTGTGCCAGTGAGTGCTTGAGGGACAGGAGGAGTGCATGCCGAGGGTGGAACACTGATTTGTACTGGAACAAAAATGTAATATTAGTTGGTGTCGTAGGTATGTATCGTCATAGGACCGCGTTTGGCTAGAACTGAGTTTGCGCTAGTAAGGGTAGGTCAGTACTACTATCAGTACCAACCCGTACTGACATATCGGGACCGAAAAACCTGTATCTTTATGTTTGCACCTTTGGGAGATCCATGCTCGAACATGTTTTTTTTTTACTTTATTTGTCTGATAGTTCTAGGCCATTCATGTTTGAATATGATTTCGGTCATGTGTCCATCGCGCCATCCTCAGCCTACCCTAGTTATAAATAAATCGACGGTAAAAATTAGAAATGTCGTAGGTACAAGGGGCATCGAACGCGTTGTTGGATTTGCAATGATTGGGTCAGCGTCTAAAATTGAAAATTTGATAGCATGCTCAATAATAGGTCCCAACCCCATTTTAAAATTTCTAACGTCGAGATGGCACCTACCTTGTTAATAGTAGCCTCTCTCTGCTCAATGGCGCCAGGACCGGGTTCTAGTACTTCAAGCTGGTCAATCTCGGCCTGTACCACGGCCAACATTTTGTGCATCCCGGCACTGGATGTCTTGAACCCACAGTTTTTGTCTGTACACGTCCATGGGGCGTCGTTGTCTGGAAAATGGAATAATAATTATGTAATCGAAGAGGACGAGAAGCCTCTTAATCAAGACCGTCAGAGTCAGGGCCAAAGCCAACTTTACCACATAATGGGTATGTAGACTTTGTTCTGTAAGTGTCTAGGTATGTATCATAGGTGCTTACACCAGCAGACTGTCTGGACTGCGGCCAGGGCCGTAGCCTGGAAATTGGTTTGGAGAGTTGGGTCAATCACCGACATCATGATAATTGGTGCCCGCTTGATTATTTCCGTGGTGGGTGCCTCTTCAGCTCCATGAAAAGAGCTCGAAAATATTTGAACTCCACCTCAGGTTCGTTTTTCAATTAATGTATGTGCGACCATAACAAGATGCAAGCTCACTGAAGCTATTCCAGTAAATTGTCCGGGCGACCTGTCTACATACAGCCGCATCTGGCGTTCGTTTTAGTCCCGTAACCATACCATTCCCATCCTCCATAAAAATCGTATGACAACAGAACTGACAGTTGTCTAATTAGCTTAAGTCTGCTTGTAAGCCCGGTATTGGCATCACCAAGGTTAAGCTACTTTTGTACAACAGTCTGTCGTCATTAAATAATCGCGACAGTTTCCCAGCATAGTTTAAAATAACAATTAGGTCATCGACGTCAGCGCTGGCTAGCATTCAATCTTTTACTAAACAATACAAGCTATAAATCAAGAACATTACACCTTTTGACAAGTCTCAAACGTTAAATGTTATTCAAAATATTTAGTTTTAATTCTCTCGCCCGCCAAAAATATGCACGTCCAGGAAAAGCAATAATTAGCATGCCATTGGCTGGAGAGCTGAGCTGCATACTGCATCAGGTCTGGATCTTTTTCGCGGAATGCGTTTACGAAACTCGAAGATATAAGTATAAATAAATAGACTCGAAATTGTTTAAATTATTCTTTAAAATTGTGAATTACCGACATTTAATTATTTTGTAATTGTGAGTGAAAACTGTTTTGTAATGGTCGAAGTTTCAGCAATCGACTCATTTCTATTGCACTGCAAGATAGCGAGATAGGGAGTTTATTTGAGACCTATACTTGCGTAGCACTTGTAAAATTGCTTTGTACGATTACCTACCTAGAGGATTAGACGCCACTATGAGTCCATTATCACATTTACTGCACTTCAGTGTGCTAAGATGCGTTCCAAGTTCCGTGGGGTCAGCACAACGCGCACAGTCACACTGGAAGAACTTGGACTCCGCCAGAAATTCGCGCCGAACCAGTGTGGGGGATAGAGAGTGTGTGTAACATATGTGGAGAGTGTCGCCCTCTTTTATTGGGACAGCTGCTCTAACTTGTACCCTGTTAAAATAGAATAAGAGCTATTAACCAATGCATGAGTTGACAGCTTCTTCTAGAAGGCAAGAAGCAAATTTTTACACTGGCTGCTTCATCGGTCGGGTTTTCACCGAAGCGGAGACGAGCGGTGCGGTGCGGAGACGTGTCAAATCTTCGACCAATCACAGGAAAGACAGAGCGCCGAAGTGGATTTCAACTAATATGATTGCTTAATTCACGCACGATCTCTCTCCCGTCCGCTCGTCTCCGTTTTGGTGGAAACACAGTCTTATTTGATTCGAAAACATCTAAATTAAAAGAATATACAACAGGTCATACACTTACTGGTACTCATTCTGCAGTATCGTGTGAACGATGTTGGGAACACAGTTGTGCGCTGCAATGGCTAACCGAGGATAGAGCGCTCGTATGCTAAAGCCACCTCGAGACGGGATCTCCACGGCGTTCACCTGTGTATAAAAAAAACTCTTACGATTACGCAGACTAGAAAAAATGGCTTGTTTACAGCTTACTTATAGAGTGGTACTTCAAAGAAACAAAAACAATGTGTGAACCAAAGGACCCAATCTCAGAAACCTTCCACTTAGATAGGTAGTCATGTAAGTGTGAGCAAAACTTACACATTTTGGAAGACAAGCGGCGTTGGGGCTTTTCAATTTCGGTTAAAAATACACAAAAATCCCCCTATCCTCACCTCAAGAATGCCGCAAACTTTTTGCACCAGCTCCTTATCAAATCTGTTGCGAAGTTTGCAGTGATCCACAAGGAAGTCAGCGATGTTCACTTGATCAATGCGCCAAGTTGGTCGCAGCTTCCGTTCTACCGTGTGTGCTTCCATAACGTCCAGCTCTCGCTGCCATCGATCAGGGTCTTTTTCTTTCGCCAAAAGCACTCTGTACCATAAAAAATTATACTAATTAACGTTGACTAAAGGGCTGAGACTGTCTCAACACCAAAGCCGTCAGGAACGGCGCGTGTCTTAAGAGTTTATAGTTAGGTCTGCATGAATAAAGATGTAACAACAACAAGGCAGATTATTTTGAAACTGGCTATGTTGATCGCGGCTTCAGTGGCGTTCTTTACGTCCTGAATACCTATGGGCCATCCAGGAAACTCTTTAATCTACTATTGGAGGCCCTGGGGGCACTTTAGGGTAATGGCCATTTGGCGAATGTAGGATGCAAGAGCTCCAAGTCAGGTACCGCGTTTGGGATATGTTTAGTCGCTGATAAAGCCCAACGGATCTCGGTGCCCTGGGCAATTACTATAATAGAAAAGATGTCGTAGACCATCGTCTTGCAGCTTACACTTAGGTAGAGATACGGACGAGTGTCTGGATAAAGTACATACACATAGGTAGGAACACCTACCTTAGCGGTGTTATACAATCAAGTTGCGGCGCGCTAGCGGTCCAGTCGTCCACCGGCTGGAATCTCACCCTCGCAGCGGAGAACACGCTGCATTCGCCCGCATGTATGGATGACATCCCGCATTCCTCACCGCAGACCGGCCACCCGCAAGCGGAGCAGAACGTGTTCTCCACAGGGCAGTAACAGCTCAGACATAGAGGCGGAGTGTCTGTACAGAACAGATTTCCTTTCTTTTTGCAGCTCCCGTAAGCAATTTTATATTTGGGAGAATTAATAGCAAAATAAACGACACTCAAAGTGTAAGTCAATAAAACTAATTACCTCTCGACACGTAGTGCTAGTGACTAGTGTCATAAAACTCATAGCATATATTTGGTTAAGGACTACTTAAGTGAATGAATTTCGTTCCATAGCTCGATGACGATTCTATGAAACTCACGTGGGTGGCTTGGCGTAAACAGAAGTTACCTACCTCTTTCCGCTTTATATACC
Organism: Noctua fimbriata; assembly: GCA_905163415.1. Taxonomy (NCBI): domain Eukaryota; kingdom Metazoa; phylum Arthropoda; class Insecta; order Lepidoptera; family Noctuidae; genus Noctua; species Noctua fimbriata. The sequence continues at coordinate 4,884,700 of LR990940.1, forward strand.
TAGGTCATGGAGAATTTACTACGTACAACAGCTTGCGGACATACACACATGGGCGCGAAAAACATTGCCCTCCTTCTGGGTCAGTTGGGTAAAAACAAGGGAAGTTTCAAGAAAATGTTAGAATTTGACCTTTAAGGTAGGGTATTCCTGACAGGTTTAAGCCAACAGGTGAGGTTTAACACATTTACGGCGCTTAATTTCCAAAGGAAGAGGTACTTTTTTGACAAATTGGATTTTCGAAGGATTCATTCGTTCATGAGCTATCAGAAAGATATCAGTTGAACATTCAGAACGGCGTAAATTTCTCACAATCAGCGGTTTATGGTGGAAAATTTTCGAAAAAAATTAAAAATAACGATTTCTCCAAAACAACCCAGTTTGGACCCCAAGTTAACAGGACAAAATTGTTACAAATTAGGTCTAGTATCATCCATTTCAAGGAATGCATCCAATTACCACCCTGTATAAAGTACTCTGAGGTGGCGAATACCTAGTAGTTTTACTCGGAATATCTATACAATTACAATTAATGAATTAGGTAATAGACGGAAGCTTAATTACCGTTCAGTTACGTTTAATTCTACACAAAATTAATCACTTGCCTGGTTTGGGTCCCACAGCAAACGGTGTGTCTGTAAATATTAATTCACCGGTCACTAAATCCTTATTTGCAATCAAATACCGTCCATATTTATCGTTCTGTTGTATTTCATAATGACGCACGTCGTCACACATTTCGTTGGTACACAAGTGCTCCTTGAATTGATCAGATAGAGATTGAGCTGAGCGTCCGAGAAACTGTTTGCCGAAATGCCGACTGAACAAGATTAACGTCTAAAATAAACTTCGGTCCATTCGAGAATTGGGCCGCCCGAACTTTCGTTTCGTTTCCATTATATGATACGATATAAGTTTACATTCAGTAATATCTATTGTCTTCTAAATATAAATGTATAAATTGTCTATACGTCCACTACTAAAAATATCTGGCATTCCAAGTCAACTCAATATCAAGCGGATGGCTCGCTAATTGAATTGGGCCCAGCCGGAAATGCGGAGATTTTACAGTAACAAACTGAAATTATTTTGAAGAATCGATCTCGCTTAGGAATTCAGCTGAGTGAGACTGCTTATTTGGTACTGTTGAAGCTATCAATTCTAAATGTTGGAAACTTTATTAATAGATAGACGTCCTGTAAGGATTTTTAAGTAGCTGATCAGTTTAATTTCTAGATTAAAAGTTATATTTGTTGAATCTGCAGTAGATTTATTTCATTCCTTTGGAAGAAACGCCTGTCAAGTGTAGACACTCTGCAGATGTTTAGATCTAACACTCGTGGAGTGTGGAGCAATGCCAATAAGATAGGTATTCCATCTATAGACTAACATGCGGAAAGGTGGTCCACGGTACGGTGCGGTCATTCACACAAGACGCATATCTCTATATCTAATGGGTGTAAAAACCTTTTTGAAAAAAATAAAACCGACTTCAAAAACACAACAAAGTGAAAAATAACTTGATGCTTTCCCACGTCGTTTTCTAGGAAATATTCCCTGAGACAGAGACTGCATATCTCGCGATTGTGGAGAGTCTTAGCGTTTAAAGAGCTTCGACCACCACACCTCCGCGGCATATACAGTCTCATAATCGAAGAATGCGGGTGATGCATTCGATATGCCGTCAATAATGTACGGACCCTCCTATCCAGGGCGTCTAGTTCTGTTCGAGTCCATTTGAGTATGCCGAAAGAGTGCATCAAAACCGGGATGACTCAACCGTTGAAGGCACACACCTTATTTCCGACTGATAAAATACTATTAAATACTTTTTTCAGGCGGCTAAGGAGCGCTCCTTTATATTATTATTTATACTTGGATAATTATTCGTTGCAATTTTTACGATTTAAAAGCCAACTGACAATGCCATAACAATCGACATTCTTCAGAATACAACCTTAAAAGACTAAGTAGTTACGTAGATACCTACTGCAGTACTGCAACGTCTAGCAAACATACTGTAAGGTACTGCGACCACCCGTACCCATCTGCTGCAGTCGCCAGCACATCAACTTACCACAAACAAACTACAAATGATTTTAAACCATAAAATGTTGACGGTCAAGTTCAAAATCTAATGAGAAAATTTTACCATTTCTAGTAACTTGATGCGCTGGCGACTGTACCTACCTATTGTGTGATCCTACAGCCTAGTAGATTTATTTTATTCAAAATTCCAAGCGAACGATCTAGTCGTCCCCTCTTGTCACAATTATATTTTTCGTTACAATATTATAGTAATTTTAATGTTTTTTTCTTAATTATGACATATTTCGATGATTTATTGGATTACGTTAATAGTACCGTATTGATGGACTCTTGGCGAAACTTGAAATTTCCAATAGTAAACGCAGCAATTTTTCGAGAATCAAGACCATGCATTTCAGAAGTAAGTACTTTCATCATACAAACTGTTACCACAGTATAACTGCTGAAGATCAACCCTCCTCTCTAACAGGAGTGGGTCACAATAGGGCTCAGAGCGTTTTGATCCACCTCCATAATACTTTCAATCATTACCTTAAAACCTTACCGGTCAATGTGGCGAAACTTGGGGGAGGCCTATGTCCAGCAGTGGAGTGGCAGTGGAGTGGCAGTGGAGTGGCAGTGGAGTGGCAGTGGAGTTCGGCTGAAATGATGAGGATGATGATGATTACCTTAAAACCTTACCTTTGAATTTTTTTATTCGATTTTGAACTGAACCGTCAACATTTTATGGTTTAAAACCATTTGGATAAATTTGACAGTTTGTGATAACTTGATGTGCTGGCGACTGTACTCAATGAGTTCCAGGCCGCACCACTACTTGGTGGAGCCAAGTACCATAATAGGCATTCAGGGTGGAATTTTTCAACGGCACCTGGAGGGATAGTACTCTAAATAATGGCGATAGATAGTCTTTATTTTTAAAAAGAAATAAATCTGGATTCAAAGATTTTCGAAAATTCGCTTGCTACACTCGGGGATAGAACCGAATAAATTCCAAAAAAAAAACACCCTGCATTTTTATGGCATCAATATATAAGGATCAAATCTCTCTAACAAACATGATAAATTAAAGTTCAAGTTATTTATTTCATAACAAAAATACATTTGTTTTGAATCTTAAAGAAATACTCAAGTAGTCATGACTTTTAAGGAGATCAAGTTCGGACTCTGCCACAGAGATATGTTTAACTGCAAATAACCCCATGATGATGATGAAATAACCCCAACTATCGCTCTATTTCGTTTGATCCACGATTTTTTACCCACCCTGTATAACTAACTACAGGTCATCATCTGCCTAGCCTTTTCCCAACAATGTTAGGGTCGCCTTCCAGTCTAACCGGATGCAGCTGAATATCAGTATTTTACATGGAGCGAATGCCTATCTGACCTCCGCAACCCAGTTAGTACTAGGTAATACAATACCCTTGGTAAGACTGGTTGTCAGACTTTTTAGTATTCATGCCTTATGTATTAAAAGGTTTAAACTTAATTTTTAGGATGGATCATTGATTGAGGAACAAATCTGCAAGAATGATGATGGGGAAATTGTGGATTGCCCAAGGGATTCAGAAGACGAGTCATGTGGTTTTCTATGTATCATTTCAGAAGCATTTAAAAATTCGGGTGACGTAAGTTAAAAATCAATACAACCCTCTAAGTTAATAATCATAAATCAGAAGTAACAGGTAGTGGTATATGCACAATCTTAAACAGAGAAAGGTGTCTGAAGTAGGTATGTCCTGAGGTACAGATCACCTCTCCGGCCCAGATAAACTATTTTATTTACAGCTAAAATTTAAATCAAGATTCTAGAGTTAAAATTGGATGTAGGTAAACAAGTGCTTAAAATTAATTATTTGAAATTTGACACTTACACAAAAAATATAAAATTGACATAAAAAAAAAACTACTGGATATAAAATAATTCAAACTTAACAACAAGGAAAAGCATTATAGCGCTCTTCCTCTCTCTACTTATTTAAAAATTTGCTGTGCCCGACAGGGTCCATAATACTTTAAATTATTACCTTAAAACCTTACAGGTCAATGTGGCGACATTTGGGGGAGGCCTATGTCCAGCAGTGGACGTCTTTTGACTGAAATGATGATGATTACCTTAAAACCTTACCTTTGAATTTTTTTATTCGCTGAAATTTGCTGTGCCCGACAGGGTCCATAATTGTTTCTTTTTTTTATTTACCACCTGTAAGTGTACATTATGGATATAGCAATAAACGATTTGATTTGATTATGTATGAAATACTAATAGCTCAAAAGTACTACAGTAAAAATATAAGAAACAAAAAAAATATTTATATAAATTATGCTTGCAAGCATAATAAAATATGTATTGTACAAAAAAGTGGGATAGGATGTTAATAAGTATGTATGTAGATACTAATACACGAAAACAAAAATTAAAATCAAATGGATGGAAATGGGGTGATGAAAGTGCATTGATGCAATGCGTGAGTAGATGAATGAATGTGAGAGTGTAAATGTTTGAGTGTTTGTGTGAGAGTGTTAAGACACAGGTTTAAGTAAATTTTCTGTGGAAGCGTAATCAAGACTTCATAGCCAGGTGCGTAATTTTATTTTACAAACAGCTTTAGTATGTGTGTAAATAGATATTTTAATATTAATTGAATTAATTATAAACAAAAGTGCCAAGAAAGGCGACGAAGTTCATCCTGTTGAATGACTATTTCATGAAAAATACTCTCTAAAGCTATATTTGGTACGGTCGCGAATCATATCATATTTTAATACAACCTGACACTGACCTGCAAATTGCCAAAAAAAAAAAACATACCTGAGAAAATTTGAATTTCGTGGGCTATCTTAGTGCAGTAATATACAGTTGTCATTCGATCCATGAGTACATACAGTGGATAATGATTTATTGTGTCCCTCGGCCTCATTCGGGGTCATATAAACAATATTTGAGTCAAGCATCTCCTGTTTCCGCGTCACATCTTTACAGGTATATGCAACTATCGCATTTTTGACAACTCGACGATGACGTATAATTGCGCCTTCGTTCACTAGGTGGCTGCAGCGCGCCAAAACGTTCATTGGCGTCCTGTTTCTCGGACGGTTGACATCTCTTAAAAGTTAACGTTGTTAACGTTCGATATTTGAGAAAATATTATAGTATAATACCTATCAGAAGTTATTTTAATTTTGGTAACGCTGTAGGCGTTCGGTATATCGGCATAGTTTCAAAACAAAAAGTGTTCGATTTAGTTATTCTTAAAATGGCGGATAGAAAACAGACGGACTCGTCGAGTTCCTCAAGTTTCTCTGAATCTTCACCGTCGGCTTCAGAGGTTGAACAGGTTGACAGATCCCGTAAGATCAAGAATGCGAGTAAGAAGAAGAGTAAGCGTCATCGAGGGCAATACAAGGTAATAAAACAGCTTGCAAAACAGGTCAGTGATTTGGAAAAATGATATTCCTATCCTCATAATGTTATGTATTCTGAAAATGGAAATTATGATTGTGATAACCCGATATATTATGGTTATAACTTTGATATGGCCCAGAAGCAACCCGAGCAACCAGATACGGAAAGGTTGTCGGAACCGGTCGCAGATCCTGCACCGGTTCAATCGTTTGATTTTGATTTAGCAACGCAATTAAAGGAGCCAGCTGTCATTGCAACCCCTTCTAATCAGTTAGAATTGTTAAATTGTTGGAATAATGTTAGATATGTGGAAACACAAAAGTATATAGTGCTCGTCCAGGATATTTTGGATCATAAATCTTTATTTATTTCAACATCAGAAGTAACAGGTACTGGTATATGCACAATCTTTTAGAGAAAGGTGTCTGAAGTAGCTATGTCCTAAGGTACAGATCACCTCTCCGTTTCAGTTATACTATTTTATTTACAGAAAAATTTAAATCAAGGTTCTAGAGTTAAAATTGGAAGTAGGTAAACAAGTGCTAAAATTAATTATTTGTTGACATTTAAACAAAAAATATAAATTTGACATAAAAAAACAAACTACTGGAACATTATGTATGAAATACTAATAGCTCAAAAGTGGTATTACAGTGAAAACATAAGAAACAAAAAAATAAATTTATATAAATTATGCTTGCAAGCATAATAAAAATATGTATTGTACAAAAAAGTGGGATAGAATGTTAATAAGTATGTATGTACGCACGACGGCCAATCAAGCTATACAAAAGCAGTTTATGCGGATCTCTCGTTGCACCGGAAATTTATATAAAGCGAGGCTATGTTATACTGGAAATGTATAGCTTGACGTGCCGCCGTGTGTACATACTAATACACAAAAACAAAAATTAAAATCAAAGGGATGGAAATGGGGTGATGAAAGTGCATTGACGCAATGCGTGAGTAGATGTGTGTGTGCGAATGTGAATGTAAATGTTTGAGTGTTTGTGTGAGAGTGTTACGACACAGGTTTAAGTAATTTTTCTGTGGAAACGTAATCAAGACTTAATACCCAGGTGCGTAATTTTCTTTTACAAACAGCTTTAGTGTGTGTGTAAATAGATATTTTATTATTAATTGAATTATAAAGAAAAGTGCCAAGAAAGGCTAAAAATTTTTCGGAAAAACTAGTGTTAAAACGGATGATTGGACAAACATTTGCTGATCTTCTATTTTGGGTAAAGAAATCGTGATCTAAGGGAAGTTGAGAGTGTTTTTTAATACAGTCAAGAGTATGAACAACTACCGGACCGTTAGAACTTTGCAGTGTTGGTAAAGATCGAAGGTTCGATAGCGAATTGGGAAATAACAACTAACTTTTATTATAGCTCTTTGAGCTCTCTCTAAATTAATTAAATACGATTTAGAAGTACCGCCCCAGGTGGTGATACAGTAGGCTAGCAAAGACTGGCATAATGCGAAATAAACTGATTTAATTACTGAAGTATTAGATATATGTCGTAGATTTTTAAATATGTAGATTAATTTGCGTGTTCTTTTAACCAAAGTTTCAATGTGTTGGTGGAAGTTGAGATGGTAGTCTATAATTATGCCTAGATATTTGATAGATTCCGTTTTTAGTAAAACAGGACAACAACAATGATTAATTGAATTACATGAGTGGGCTTTCAAGTTGAAGTTCGGTTGATCCTGTGGTCTAAGGGAATATGTCATGTATTTCGTTTTATCGACATTTAGGGCAAGTAAGTTAGCATACAACCATTTATACACTGTATCAAAGCCTTGTTGAGCATAATGTTGAACCTCTACCCACGTGTCCGCATCAAATACCAAAGCAGTATCATCTGCAAAAGTAATGATCTTTCCGTTTTGTAGCTTAATGTTACATAAATCGTTTATGTAAACTAAGAATAACGTTGGACCCAGGATGCTGCCCTGAGGAACGCTGTACTCATTAGGTAGTTCGTCACTGATCCAATTATCTATTTTAGTAATTTGCGTTCGGTCGGACAAATACTTTGTAAAAAGTTGAAGTGACTGACTTCTCACACCCATATTTTCTAATTTTTTTTATCAAAATGGGAACAGATACTGTGTCAAATGCTTTGGCTAAATCGAGGTAAATGGCTAAGGTCTTTTTTTTAGTACCTAGTTTATTTACTAAATGATCAGTTAGTTCATGGACGGCTTCAGCTGTTGACCTACCAGATCGAAAACCAAACTGTGATGGAGATAAGAGGGAATTTTGTTCAAGATATTTAGTAAGTCTGAAGTTCATTAATCGTTCTAAGATTTTTGATAGCGTAGGGAGTATAGATATTGGTCTATAATTATTGACACAGTATCTGTCTCCGGATTTAAATATGGGTTATAATCTTAGATTTCTTGAAGGCACATGGAAATACCCCGGAAGAGAAAGATAGGTTGCGAATGTAAGTGGAGGAACAATAATATCAGCAAATCGTTTTAAGAAAGGTCCGGATATGTTATCGACGCCAACTGCACACTCGTTTTTCAAATTAAGAATTAAAGACCGTATTTCTTCTTCGTCGGTCGGTAGAAGAACAAAGGAATTTTGGGAAGAAATAGTTGACTGACCATAGGGTTCTGTATTGACCAAATTAACATTTTGTGAAAGTAATTTTTCTGATAATTTTTTACCTACACCTGCTAAAAATGAATTTACTGTATTAATTGATTCAGTAGGATTTTCTATTGAAATAAGCTGTGTGGATTGCTGTTTGGTTTTATTAGTATACGTTATATTTTTAATTGCTTCCCAAAGTTTTTTGTTATTTTTCCCTGCCTTTTTAATTATGTCTTGCTCGTAATTTTGTCTAACTTTCTTTAAAATATCGTTACAAAAGTTCCTGTATCTTTTATACATAAATGCAAAGCGCTACCTCATCATTTGGATTCTTTAAGGTTTTGACATGTAGTTGACATATTTGCTTTGTCTCACAATGTATTTAAAAAAGAACTGGTTACTGCACTCAAAAATAATTAATAATTTTGTATAATGTTATGATTAGCCCCACCTTTCATCCATACTGTTTAAGTGAATTATACTAGTAATATGTGGAAACGTTGTTGATTGTATGCACGGCGGCCAATCAAGCTATGCTAAACCAAATTAAGCTGATCTCTCATCGTACGGGAAGCTCATACAAAGCGAAGTCAGGTTATACTGGTTATGTACAGCTTGATGTGCCGCCGTGTGTGCGTTAACCTATTTAATTGTATACTTAGACGTAAGAAAAAATGTACAATTGTTTGTTTTCCCTAATATAATAAAATCACGATTTCGCATGCATCTAAGTAGGCCCGGTGTTATCCAGGGCTTCAAAATTATTCTACGTCTAGGTGTCGGGATTTGTTTTGTGTTGTCATTTATAGCTTGACCTAGCGAGTGTACAAAAAAAATTGTAGCCTCATTTACATCTGACATGCTGTAAATCTTATTAAATTGTATGTTCTTGACATCTGTTTCAAGTCCTACGTCGTCTAATCGATGAAATCAAGTCTTTAGAAAAAGTTAGTCATCTACACTCTTCGGATAAATTTCTTGGCTCTAACTCATTGATAATGCAAAGCGAAGCTATGCAACAGGGTTTCCGACGCATAGTGGACTGGGCAAGGGATACTAGTAGTATGGATCCAGAGCAGTTAGCATTAAAATTAAGAGATTTTTTCTGCTGATTATCAAAAAGTTTCACGAGATCGTTTACAACTAGTTTGTGGTCGTAAGGCAGATATAATTGAACAAAGACGCGAAGTGTTCATTAAGCAATTAAGGGATAGATCATTTAAGCCATGTTTAAAGAAAATACCGCCGTCCACTGATTTTTTGTTTGATAAAGTACCTTTTAGTGAATTTATTAAGAATAATGGCAGTGTTAAGAATTTTTTTTATCCAAATAAAAATATGTTTTCTGGGCAAGAAAAGAAAACCCTAGACCCCAGGCGGCGTACCCTGGACCTAGTGGGTATCAATCGTCCAGTCGCGCTTCTGCACTGGCGATGAACCAAAGATTTCTTCCTCCTCAGAGTAGTGTAGAAACTGTTTATAATTATCAGGCAATGCACCCATTTAATAATAATAGATTTTTTCGTCTTCAATGGGAAAGCACGCTGGACAACGCTTTCACCAGCCCCATAGTTTTCGGAGAAATGAACCGCAAAACAATGTACCACGAGGCAAAGGAAAATTCAATAAAAAGTTCTGACTCGGATCAGGAATTTCTATTTTCTAAAATTGTTACGGAGTGGAAGAGATTGGGGGCACCAGAACCATTAATAAAAATAGTGAAGGGTTATCTTATTCCATTTCAAAAGAAACCGCCTCTGGTACCGCCAAGGCAGGTGAAACGTTGCAATCTCACTCTACCAACTGCGGACATGGACAGTCATTCAAAATTTGTTGAAATAAGGAATTTTACAATATTAATACGACATTAATTTTGATACGAAACCCGAGTTTCGTATCAAATTTCTATCGGATTCTCAAAGGCGACGGAACCTACCGTCCCATTTTCAATTTAAAAAGTTTAAACAATTATTTGATCTTACGCAAGTTTCGTTTGATTTCGGTAAATCGGGTTCCCGATTTTATTCAGGACAGGGATTGTATGGTCAAAAGAGACCTCAGGCAAGCTTACAACCACGTAAATGTTGCACCCGTACATCGGTGTTTTCTCCGACTATTGTATCGAAATCGGTTACTGCAAATGACTTGTTTGCCATTTGGCCTGGGGATAGCACCCAAAGTATTTGCATCGCTAACCAACTGGATCGCCGAGATTTTGAGAAATCTAGGCATACGAGTAGTGGTTTTTCTCAACGGTTATCTCTTAGTGGCACAGGACAGAATGACACTTATAAAGCACGTGGACATTATTCTTCGAACTCTCAGCCAGTTGGAGTGGCAGAAATCGATTCTTGTCCCTCAGAAAATAATAGAGTATTTGGGTTTGATGCGGAAGTGCTAGAGGAATTTAATTGGTGGAAAGTTCATTGTCTAGAAAAGTCCAGGCTTCATCCACCACCAGTGAAAAAACTTTTTGACCACGGATGCAGCAGATTCAGGTTGGGGGGCGAAGTTGAATGGTCTTCATTTATCGGGCAAGTGGACAAAAGAAGAAGAGCGGCTTCATTCGAATCACAAAGAGATGCTAACTATTCTAAAATGTTTGTTAGAGTTCGCTCCGTCTCCGAGTCATACATCTCTCCTACTGCAGTGCGACAACAAGGCGGTGGTGACGTACTTGAAAGGAAGGGGGAAACAGGTCGCGGATCCTGATAGAGTTAATATATCAGATAATTCACGTACTTCAGAAATACGACATTCACGTAATTCCCCGTCATATACCAGGCAGGTACAACAATGTCGCAGACGGTCTATCGCGTCATTAGACGTTCAGGAATGGCTTCTGCTCCCCGAATTCACCAGCACTGTCTTTGCAAAGTAGGGTGTTCCCGATCTTTTTGCTTCCAGCACAGCTCACGTAGTGCCTTGCTATGTCAACGTATGTGCTAGATCAACGAGATCATCAGACATGGAGACACAACACGTTCTCATTCAAATGGGATTTTCAACTGGCTTGGGTGTTTCCTCCTCCGAGTTTGTTACCCCGGTTCCTGATGCATCTCAATCAGGCTCGAGGTGTATTCCTGATTGTTGCACCGAGGTGGTCCCGAGCTTTTTGGAGGGTAGACTTGAAGACCAGAGCGACCGCGCCTCCGTTCACGATTCACCGATTATCAAAGGACACGTGGACCGGGCAACCACCACCTTGAGTGAAGGAGCTGGTCTTAGAAGTATGGAGATGTGGGCGTGGTCTGAGTCCTTAGGCGACTGGTCTGCAGAACAAAAGTCTTTGCTCAAATAAGGTTGGAGGTCATCAACTTTGAATACCTATAGACCAGCATGGCAGAGATGGTTGAATTGGTGTTCCAAGTTTGTTGTAAATTTTTCAGACCCGTCAGGTAGTGAATTGGCTCGATATTTAGCTAATTTACACCTAATAGAAAAATTATCGTATCGCACAATTTTACTTCATAAATCGGTTGTCTATATGCAATTTCAAATATTTTAGTTAAGCAAATGATTAAAGTTATAGCGTTGCAGCAAACTAAGAAGTGTCCACCCACTGATTGGGATCCTCGGTCTCTGGTAGTTTGGTTGGGCAGTAGACCTCTCCAAAATCAAAGCCTATTCGACATTTCAAGAGTCAATGCAGTTCTTTTATTGTTATGTTCAGGGCGTAGGATACACGACTTAACATTGCTAGGTGTGTCTCCAGACAGATGTATAGTAGGTCAGAATAACATAATGTTTTGGCCGCATTTCGGGTCGAAAACTGACTCGGAAACTCGCGTACCTACAATCAGGTTGGAGATTATTATGTAATGTTGAGAATGAGGCGCTTGACCCGGTGTTTTGGCTTAAAAAACTCATATAAATTGGAAAACCACGTCGTTTGCTTTGTTCTAGTGATAGATTATTTATTACAGTTTGTGGAAAAGCTAGGCCAGCTACTAAAACTATATTGGCTGGTTGGGTTAAGTCGATTTTAAGGAGGAAGGAATTCAGGCTGCTCCGTGTAGTTTTCGTTCTGCGGTTGCTTCCCGAAGTTGGTTGGATAACGAACCTCTTGACGAGATAATGGCACGAGCCAATTGGAGATCCAGTAATACTTTTAAAAAAAATTACAGGAGGGAAGTGGTTCCAGCTCAGGGAAGCTCCTTGATTCATCTTTTCCAGCCAATTAATTAATTATTTCTGATTCAATGAGTATTTTTTATTTATATTAAATGAGGTATTGATGAATGATAAATGTTCCCATGATTATGGTAAGTTTACAAAAGGATGATTTATGTTACGTATAAATGTTCAGTTTTTTCTGTTAAGTATTTAATAATTATAGTCATTCGTATCATAGTTTTTTAAATATTATTTTTCTTTGCAATATATTAGAAAAAATATTAAATGTGTTTTATTTTTAAACACATTGGTTGTATTAGTTCCTTGATGTAATTTAGCTAATTTCTTTTATAACACATTGGCGTCCCGTTCACCAGGCGATAACAAACAAAGCCTCAAATATTGTTTATATGACCCCGAATGAGGCCGAACGACACAATAGTAGCGTTTTACCTTCAAATAAAACGCTTGTTGTGTCCGGAGACTCATAGTTTTAAAGACTGCCTGGTTTTATTGGTTCTCAAGTTTTTAGGTTTTTGAGGTCACAATGAACGTTTTGGCGCGCTGCGATACGTCATCATCGAGTTGTCAAAAAGGCGATAGTTGCATAATGCATATACCTGTATATAAAGTCTATCTTTTCATACACGAAATATTTTAAGAGTAACTTCTTTATGTCGTAAAGACGCCAGAGCAACGAAAAAAAAAAAAATTGTGTGTTTTTTTATAAAACCTTTACTCCCATATTCTAACAATGACAGTAGGTAAATACGTACGACGTATTAAACTAGCGTAATGGATGTTCAAAAATAAGGAGCTAGTGTTTATTTTATGGGTTAAGTTATTTTAAATTATTTATTTTTTATAAAAATATACTCAGATAAAAAAAAATCCGTTGAAATGGCTTCGTTATAGCCGAATATGATTCCCTGAAAATATTTCGTGTATGAATAGTTAGATCTTTGAGATAGATAGTGACACGGAAATGGAAGATGCTTGACTCAAATATTGTTTATATCACCCCGAATGAGTCTCCGGACACAACAAGCGTTTTATTTGAAGGTAAAACGCTACTATTTTTGTTGGTTGGCCAAATACAAATTTAACCTTTTAAAAAAAAAATGGTCACATACTTACTTTACTCTTTTGAGTGTACTATTCGATATAGGTACTAGTAAGTTATTATTTAAAAGCTGCACTCCCTCAAACTTTTATGTTCTTCTGCCGTACAAAGTTCCTGTTCTAACTGAAGTCAGTTCTATACTACTTACCTATACCTATTCCTAGTGTAATAGTGGTTAGTTTTGTGTCTGAAGTGATTTGTGAGTGTATTTTGTTTGTTAGTTTTATTTTTATTAGTAGGTATGCAAAGTATGGTGTGTTATGTGTATCATTTTTGAAGGTTAATTAAGTAGTTTAATTTTAGGGTAAAGTTCTTTCGTAGGTGTTAAGTTACTGTAATTAAATAATGATAGATTGCTTTATTTTGCGTTACTTGTAGGTCATGCAGATTTGTAATTCAGTGTAAACTCTTTTCAAAATTCGCGCGTATTTCACGATGATAGATGCGAATGTGTGATGTTTTATGCTAAATGCTAAAGTATCACTTAAACATAGTCTTCAAGCAACATGTTAATTTGTAAGACATTTTCTATACTTTTGAAATGAAAGGAATTTACAAAGTCATTGAAATAAAATTAATTAAGACTTCAATTTACACGGTGTGCTCGCCATTAAATGTCACAGACAACATTCGAAGTCAAGAATTTACCTTTAAGATATTGAAACTAAAATTCTAACTTAACGTATGTTATTAAATCATTTAATATTTTATTATGAATAATAATTGCAATTAAATAATATAAATTTAACTCTTAACCGCTTACAATCAAAGTGAAATATTATCAATAACGTGAGTTCCGGTATTCAGGCCCTCTGTCGACATTTGTCAAAATTGAAATTGTCTTGTGGTGTGGTAGAGTGTAGGAGGTCTTGTTCTCGGGTTCTTGGCAAATTGCTTGTAATTCACTGTGAAATAGTTCCATCATGGCAGTAAGTATTCTTCAAGCTTTTCATAATATGTTTGGTTTTCAGTCATAATAGGAGGACTATCACATCTTTTAATAAGTTTACAATTTGCGTGGCGAGCCGGTGATAACGGGGAACAGTCGACGTCATTTTCCAATTTTATTTATTCTTCTCATCCACATTTTATTAGAAGGGTTGTAAGAATCATTATGTCTAGAACACGGTTTCGACTGTTCTCAGGGTAGTTTACATTTCCCCTATTTGCTAAACTAAAAGCCACCGGGGTACAGGCTAATTGACGCATGTGATTTTTGAGCTCAACTAGGGCCCTTTTCGCGAAGGTCAAGTTTACGGCCCCTCTCTTAGACTTTCTTGAAGGTATTCATGTTCATGAAATCTCACAGTGCTAGAAAGTAATAGTAGTACAGCTTCATTTCAGTCACAGTGCTTTGATGTTATGTAATACCTTGTGTAGAAGTGGCTTGTAAATAAGTCACTAAGCCGATTTCGACCCTGACACAGCTGGCACTGATTGCAATTTCGCGACTTTGCTAGACATGTAAAGCTTCACCTTGGTTCATGTCATAAGGGTCTGCAGCTGAGTTTTTTTAAATATTGTCACTATTTTAAGGTTAATGACCCGTTGGTAACATACAGTTTTTGTAAGTCTCATAACCTAAGATGACCCTAATGTTAAATAATGTTTTCAGGAAGAGAATAAACCTACTCCATACTATGCTGATCTTGGAAAGAAGGCCAATGATGTCTTTGGCAAAGGATACCATTTTGGTGTGTTCAAACTTGACTTGAAGACCAAAAGTGAAACAGGTGTTGAATTCACCAGCGGAATCACCTCAAACCATGAAAGTGGGAAGGTAAGCAAGGTACAAATGTGAATATGAATGATCTCTAGCTAGACTCATTTAGAAATATAATAATGAGCTGGTTGTCATGTCTCAAACATATTTACATGTAAACCTCTTTCTAAATTAGGTACATAGTTTCTAGCTTCAATCAATTTCAAATAGTACAGAAAGTAAAACAAGTATTCCAATATGTTTGCAAGTTTTTATTTGTGAATCTAATATTTTATACAAAAATTAAAACAGCATCCTAACTTTCAGGTGTTTGGAAGCCTTTCATCCAAATATTCAGTGAAGGACTATGGTCTTTCCTTCACTGAGAAATGGAACACAGACAATACACTTGCCACTGACATTACCATCGCGGACAAAATTGCTGCTGGACTTAAAGTTACCCTCGAAGGAACCTTCGCACCACAGACCGGGTAAATTGGGCAGAATTAAATTATTACCATATTCCTTGTTAGCTCTTTTGAAAAGTTTTCACAAAAAACTTCAACAAAATTCATCTGAGTTAACCAATCATCTTTACATATTAAAAATTAGAAGTAAAAATCAATTACAGAACAATTTTATTTGCAGATCCAAGACTGGTAAACTGAAGACCTCATTCGCCAATAATACCTTTGCCGTAAACACCATCTTCGACTTGGACCTGGGTGGCCCTGTTGTGGACTTGGCTGCCGTCCTCGCCTACCAGGGCTGGCTTGCCGGTGTACATGGTCAGTTTGACTCAAAGAATGCCAAACTCACCAAGAACAACTTTGCGCTTGGTTACCAGTCAAAGGACTTCAACCTGCACACCAATGTGTAAGTCTAAACAGTATTCTGTTTCTTATTTACTTAGATATAGTATAACAATCTCAATGTTTTGATATGTTGCTATTCTACTTTAGTAAATCAAGAGCGGGTAACTAGTATAACATTGTAAATGTAAAAGTCCATTTCTTTGATTAGTCCTTGATGTATTTAAATGAAAGTTCGGTCACACGTAAGTCACTATCAGACATAAGACATGGATACTGATTGCGGACACTCCGAGAGCGAAGACAGCTGCAAAAGCTAGTACTTTTGAAAAATCGACATTTTCACTAAACTCAATCTGGGTCTATATGGCATTTGATAGAGGTAGGCTGAGTCACTCCTATTGCTATTGATTTTATATGATTGCATAACACATGGCCTAGTTAGTTGAGGTTTAGCAAAGGATGTCATGTCTTTTTGTTATGCAAACCAGTTAATACTAGCAGTGAGCTAAATCAATCCTTTTACATTGAAAAGAGTCTAGTAAGATCTAGATCTCACTATTTGTAACTGAACATTGTTGCAGACTATTTAGAAATGCAACTGTTGTTTGTTTTAAACAGAGCTTATTGTTTTCATAACTACCTGTTTCATATTATGATTAACTGGCATTGTAGATTTTCAATCAATTATTATTAGTTTACATTGTTATACAATGTTGTTTTTGTTCTCATTGGATATAGTGACAATGGAAAGGAATTCGGCGGTTCCATCTACCAGAAGGTGTCAGAGAAAATTGAGTGTGGTATCAGCATGAAGTGGACTTCTGGCTCCGCTGACACGCTGTTCGGCGTTGGTACCAAGTTCCAGATGGACAAGGACGCATCGCTGCATGCCAAGATCAACAACAAATCTCTCATTGGTCTTGGATACCAACAGAGACTTCGCCCAGGTGAGACCAATCATATGAACTCCCTATGTCATTCAACAAATGCAGAACTATTTCATCAGCTTTACTATCATAATCTTTTATTGATCTAAGGATTATTAATTATGGCTTGATCCATTAATACTTAAAATGATGATGAAATGTTACATCAAAATCATTCATAGTTCACATTAACACTATTATAATAATCTATAAACATACATAGTTCAGTACTGCTACTGAAATAGAAGATAGTATCAGTTACTTCATACTTTTACTTTCTACATTGCTATGCAGTGATGAAATCACTAATAATACAACAGTTTGAAACTTCAGTGTTCTGTTATATCATAATCATATGATTCATATGTGCGTGATATGCATTATCTTTGTTATCAGTTGTCACAGAAAGCCTACTTACTGCAGTAGAGATTTTGTTATAATGTTATCATTATTCGCAGGCATCGTCTTGACGCTCTCGGCGGCTATCGACGGCCAGAACTTCAATGCTGGCGGACACAAAGTGGGCGTGGCCCTAGAGCTCGAGCCCTAAGTACCCGGAGGCGCTTCGGCTTTTAGACTTGTAGATAATACATAATGCCACATTTACTGTTATATAATTATAACAGAAAAGGAAGCGTAACTATCAATCAATTTATCAAACAGTATCTTCAAGTGTTCTCTGTAAATGTAGTGTAATTCTGCGTTCAAAACGCAACAATTAAATTATCATACACCTAATTAGTCTTCTCTCACTTATTTTACCTCTGATGATCACTGTCGTAATCAGTGATCGTCATCCTCGTCACAATGAGGTTCCTGTTGTTGCTTTTGCTAACGAGAGCTAAAATAACTGTGGGAGGGACTGTACTTCGACTTTGTAACGCAAGTTTGCGCCGTCAGTCAATATTATAATTACTATTTCAAGGCGGCGGACGCTTTTTCCTCGAAATATTAAGAGTTCTGAATGTATTATGTATTAGCACGCGGCGTATAAGAATCCCTGTTTGCAACATTATTACTATAAACTTACACATAACGTGGCCCACGTCAGTTGTCTTGTAAATAAGCACCAATGGTGTATTATTCTATTGATTGAATGGTAATAAAATGAATAGTCTGTTGTAATCAGCGCGCACTTGTTTTATTAGACCTTTACCTATTCAATCTTTACCTTTCCTAAGTATGTCCGCTATTCGTTACTAAGTGTGGTTTTCGAAGTGGTAAGGCATTATATTGTGGTTTTCGAAGTGGTTAGGCATTATATTTTTTTACTGTGTTATTGTTTTGTTGAAGTTGTATAATAAAGCTTTTTTTATATCGTTCTGTTTAAATGTTTCCAACACATACAGGTCGAAGGCTCCGTCGTAGAAAGTGCACTGAAAAAAAAAATGCACTTCGCAATTGGCGCACTTCTAACGGGATCTTCTCAAAATGAAAATGGCTTTAAAATATAAAAATCTCTCGCTTTTTCATAAATTTTGTACTTTTAAGACTAGACAATATCAGGTATTCCTAATGCAGAAAAAATAATCAAAAGGAAATACTGATTTTGAGAAGAGCACCAATTGCGAAGTGCACGTTTTTTTTTCAGTGCACGTTTTACGACGGAGCCAAGTCGTAATGTTAAAAATAAATTTGAACTTGTGGCAAAAGGGTTCGTAGGGTTGTTATTGAACCGAAAGACATGGTTTTAGCAAAAAAGTTTATTGACTGAAAATAGTTATATTAGTAAGATGAAAGAGTTACTACTGTATCATTTCCTCCTCCATGAGTTTGGCCATCCACTCGGGCTCTGCAGCGGCTATCTTCTCAATCAGACTGTTCACTTGGTAACACAGACTTTGTATTTGTTTGTCCCACTGCGGTAAGATCTCACGTGCTGAAAATTTGATTTTACTATCAGTTATAGATCAAAGATACTGAAAGGTTCTCTACCACTGGAAAACCGGAAAAGAATACTTGCACTGAAAACAACTAGTAGCACCCCCCACATAGAAATTGTTTAATAGGTTATTTTAAAAAAAACAGCTGTTTCCTATAAAAGTGTAATACCTACACGGTCAAAATGTATGGAACAGCTGATTTAAAAAAAATAACTAATGAACAATTTCTATGTGGGGGGGTTCAGAACAACGTACTGAACAGTGGTAACCGTTTTCGCGTCGGTGTCCCTTCCACCCTGTATTATCGACCACTATGTGATGAATTAACATTGAAATACGACAAAGTTTTTTAAGATCTAGTAAACAAAATAAATCTGAACAGCCTGGATTCCCCGAAGGGTTAAGTAGAGTAATCCTACAAATGCTGTATCTTCTGTCGCTTGTAGGGGTGTATTTTACTTCAAGGTAAGCGGGAATTTATATTGGGCGATGACGCGCAAGAAACGTCTAGTGTAAATTGTTGACACCTGTGACGCGTCAAGATCTAGGTGTGTTAATTTATTTATAATTGTTCAAAAGTATCTTGAGATGCTTTTTATTTAATTTCTACTATTGCCGCGTTTCATCGATACAATACTGGAAATCCAACTAGTACTATAAAATTAAATTCTAACACAGTAGTCTTTCTGTCACCTTTTTACGGCTAAACGGATTTGGGTGAAATTTCATACACAAGTAGACCATAACCTTGGTTTGTATATTTTTATCCCGAGAGTTAACTTCAGACCTCCACGCGGAAAAAGCTACTTAAAATATGGCTTAATGGAAGCTATTCAACGTCTTCCACACTGCCAGCCAGCGAGCTAGCCGAGCGAGCATCGTTTCATACTTCGGTCCACAACTACATAGCTAAGCTACGCTAACCAGGTGAACGATTAGCATCCCTGGGATCGTCGGATATTTCGTTCGCATCGTTTGTTTCGCTGACGTAGCTTATCTCTGTATGCCAAGTATCATTTTATGGCTCTTGCAATTTATTTAGATATTTAGTTTGTTACAGTTTTACTTTGGGAGGGTTATAAACACTTTTTTTTAAATTGATATTACAGTTTTAAAAGTATAATAACGATTCAAACGTAGTCGTACTAATGGTGTGTTCAGTTTAAGATCACGCCATGTGTTTTTCATTAACCGAATAGTGGTCCCGCCATTTTGATATCAAAGTAGCGGGACCACTTTGTAGAATATTTTGAAATTTGACGAGTGTAGAATTTTACTATGAAAGTATGAAATAGAAAGTAGTAGAAATATTGTATTAAATCTTGTTCACATGATATTCGAAAAACCTGGCGGGGTCCCGTCATCTTGACGTACATGCCTTTTTTAATACTTCGTTTCGGCTTTTTCGGTAGTTGGCGGCTTCGCAGTGTGAACCAAAGAATGAAAATAGGTGAAACGATTCCTCGCCCGGCTCCCTCGCTAGCTGGTGGTGTAGCCTGCGCTTTATAATAGAGTATACCCTTGGCATGAAATAACTCCTTTTCTATCTTATCACCAAGTATGTAATTTTTTTGCAGAATGCCTAAGTCTTAAGCGATAATCCTAAGTCATTATCTAGTGGAGATATATCACGCGTTTATATAACGCAAATACTTTAAAGTATTTGCGTTACGCCTATGCATTGATTGATGTTGATCGATTATAATGTTATGGCCATTGATTATCTTATCAAAACTGATAATAGAACTTTCGATGTGGATTGACATCTGACCGATTAAATACAGTCTAAAAACTATAGACGATGTTTATAAACTCCGATAACTACTGTCCGATTTCCGAAGAGATTTTAATGATTGCTAAATCGTCGATTTTCTGAACCAATTCAATTTGAAAGGGATACAAGTGACTATTATTTCAATGGTTTGTTCTGAAAGAAAATCTAGGTAATGCCATCTGTACAAAATCCTATGATGGAATGTGAATTTAAATCAAAAATACTTACTTTCAAAATGTACAACGGAGCTGATCTGGTCAATGTATCCGTTCATCCGACCTTCACTGATCATGTGGCTAGCAATTCTCTCCGCTTTGGTGGGTGGGGTCTCAAGTAACGCGCCCAGCTCTTCAAAAGTTATATTATTGTATAGTTTGCTGGCTGAAAGGAGATTGTGTTCAAATACGGCGCGATCCAGGATCGTCGTTCCATCCGATGTAGTGGCCTGTTGCAAAAAGAAAAGAAAAAAAAAAACTTAAATAGAGAACCAAAGAGTATTAAAGTACGAAAATAATCGGAATAGCGGGCCATAAAGTACATAACGCTTGATCAAAGCTATTTCAAATGTGTATTGATGATTTGATTACGATGAAAGGATAAATAGTGATTAATAGTGCAAACTGATAAATAGGTCAGATGCGTAATACTTGCTACCACTATCGGCACGTGTATAGATAGAGAGGGAAAAGCAAGAGTGAATAGTATAGTAGCACGAGGCATTCCGTAAACTGTCTGCCTCTACAAGGAAGTGACGTGAAATTGTAACTGTTATGTAAGTGAAGATTATAAAATCGAGATGCCGGTGACCATTCGTAGTAGCCCACACTCCATGACTCGCTGGTTCCTACTTATCCTGTACCGAATGATAAATATGACACGTTGCCTTCTGGTGCGTCTGCATCAAGGCTTCAAACTCGTGCAGTTCTGAGCGCCTGATTATACGATCTAGATACATTTTCTCTAAGATCGAATATGCTGGTAACTGCTGACATCTTTCATCTTTGAACAGGGTTGCTAGCATTCTGGAACGCTGTTGGCCTGCAAGGCAAATCAATTATAAGAAAGAGTCTTTGAGAACATAAAAACAAGATGACTTTCACAATGTTAGTCAAATCAAAAGTCTTTTATTCAAATTACGCTGAGAATCAGCAATTTTTAAACGTCAAAAATAACATAGGAAAGTCTTCCAAAACGCCCGCTCTTCACCACTTCGTAGTGTTGAAGAGCGGGCGGAGCTTTGTTTTGTAGCTGGGATGCTGTAGTTTTGTAGCTGGGTAATGGCGGAACAAAATTTTCAGTTACACATCTATCTGTCTGTTAAGTAAGAAGAACTTGTTTAATTTTGATACTAGTTAGATATCATCATTAGTACCGCAGACCACGGAATCGCTGCGCCAGCAGTGTCTGAAAAAACTACTAATAAAATTCGTGACACCATAACTGGGTTTAGCGCTCAACTTCAGTCAAAGCCGTCAGTTTCTTTACGAAGGGTACCACGCTTGGTTGGTATTAAAAGTGTTGACAATGTCGCTTCTAGCATCGGCCGCTGAGGCGTCTCCGTGGTCAGGCGTATGTTACTTAAGATTATAAAAAAATAAAAATACTAAGTAGATACTTATTACCTGCGGATGCCAATACTGTACATATGAGAGCGTTCCTGAGACACGTCATGCGTTCGTCCTCGTGTATAATGTTGCGGTAAGACAACTCATTGTATCTCTGTGCTGCTTCTATGAACTTCCTTTGTAAACATTAAACACATTAGTATAATACAGTTTATTGCATTTAGCTCACATCAACATGGGTGCGTTTTTATCGTGCAATGGATTTTTAATACTCAGTTTAGCGCTTAAAGTTGAAAATGCAAGAGTAAGCCTATTTAACGCGTTAGGGATGCGTTCTGTTGGATTCTCAAAGTGCTCGGTAAAAATCGTTGTATTAGGCTGCACTTGCATCTCACAGCAGTCAACATTCGAGATAATAAGATTTGTTTTTTATGCATAATATTTAAGTTGATTCATACATTATAAATCTATAATACTAGCGTTTGCTTTGCTCGCGTTAATTTAGAATTTGATAATCAATTCGGGTAATACTCTGCTTGTAATAATATAATTCAATCATGATTCGAAAAACACGTGGCGCCATCTATTATCATAAGAACGTTATTGTTGTTAGCCTCGGGAACAGTACTTTTTTTCGGTATGAAAGGTACCCTATGTGCGTTTCTGTACACCTGAAAACGTATATGAATAATTTCAGGATGATCGGATCAGTGGTTTAGGCGTGAAAAGGTAACAAACAAATTTACTTTCGCATTTATAATATTAGTTAGGATTTGGAAGTTAGGATTACATAAAATCTTTTCTTTGCACACCCTACCATAATGTGCAAACTTTAATTGAATATTCCTAGCAATACCTTCTATAATCCAAGACCCTGGCATAGCAGACTTTGTAGTAGATCTGTAGCTGTTCATTGGTAGTTTCCGCCTGTAGCAGAGAGGCCCTGTTCACGAATGCCTCTGCTTGCACCGGGTCATCTACCTCCAAGTACAGCCGAGCGATCTTCAGATATGTTTCTAGCTTGTAATCTACTGAGTATTGCCTGAAACAAACAAATTACTTTTACCTAAAGTATATGCATTATGCGCATTACTGGTAAAAATTCAGAATAATATTTTTTCGGGGTGAATTTTTTTTAATGTTTTTTCACAACACATTTTCTTATTGCAGTATGATATAAATGTTTGTCTAGTCGATATTTAAATAGGTTTACATTTTGGGCTGGGACTTCATGTTCGGGGCGCTTATTCCACGCTCTGACTGTTTGGTAGCTTAGAAAGTGTAAGGGCTATTAACCAAGACCACTTTTCAACCGTATTACTCAAAGCATAAGGATGAAAAGTGGTTGACCATCAGTGAATTCTGTAGTACATAGTAGGGATCTGCGGATGCGAATGCGGATCTTAAATTTTTATTCAATGAACTTCGTTGTGGTGCAGAAATCGCATATTTTACAATGAGCCTTATTCTGGTAATATTCATCTTGTTAAAAATAAGTCCAAATTTCACTTTGTGTCGGTGATGCTATTGTGAATTCACTTGTCCAATAATCTATTAAGTGCAGAAAACTCGCTTTTTTATTTTTTTTATTCTATATGGGCTTACTCTTGACCTCAATCTAGTCCTGAGGACAGAGATGAGGTCGACGATGGAACGAGCTAACCCAAAAGAAGCCTATTAAAGCCTATTAACTCGCGATTTAAATAGATTGGGGTCATAAGAACTTGGGAACACAAGGTATGGGTGATAACCTGCAGTACGTCTAGACTCCCGATGGAAGAAAGGAGATGGTGGGATGAGTTCGTGGAGCTCTTGAGCACACTCACCGAAGTACAACTGTAAAAGACCGACAAACATGCAACTTTTCGCCGATGGGCCAGGCTATGAAGCCTGGTACCAACTAGCTTATCGTCACCAATGAGCCTCTTGGATCTGCGCTCAACAGAGTCGAGTGTGGTTAATTGGTATTTGGCTGAGCCATGCCAAAGGTGACAGCAATACTCCATGCCGGACCGAACTTGAGCTTTATATGTATAAGACTAAAAGCTGTCCAGGCTTGAAGTAACGTTTAACCTTGTTAAGGATACCCAGCTTATTTGCCGTAGTTTGAGCTTTCGACTCAATGTAGGCACCGAAGTTCAGATTCGCACTCAACTTCGCACCAAGAAGCTGGAGGCTGACGGTGACTGGTACAGATGTACCCCTGAAAGTAGGAGCCAGATTGAACGGACTCCTTTTGGCGGTGAACAGGCACACTTGTGTTTTGGTGGCATTAAAAACAACCAATAATATACAATACTCACTGTATACTCACAATAATACTCAAAACCTGCAATGTTCATACGATAAGCAAGTAAACACGTTATGACTGATTTACGAGATACAAATGATAAACAATAACAAACGGGTCGGATCTTGTCACCGAAAGCTTCGTTCCTATTGGTCAATCAGCACGTGCCCACGACACACGCCACTCGCAATCTGCATCCACATCGTTCATTGCGGAAGTAGATGCAGAATTGCAGATGTCCAAATAGATGCGAAGGCTCTGGATTTGCGGATGTGGATATACACAACATCCCTAGCTTAATGTGATTGCCTCTTAGATGTTAAAAAATCTTTTAAACCAAAGTGACATACTTTTGTCCAGTTTCCAATGGTATTCCCACCAGTACATTGGCAGCTTCCTTCCAATTTTGATTCCTTTCATAGATATCGGCTAAGTGTTGTCTAATACTGGCCACCTGGAAGGAATTGTAGTCATTATTTTCAATCTGTCTCTATGATTGAAAATGCAGTTACAAAGTTCTTTTAACTAGGGTTTGTTAACAACAAAAGTCAGGTATGTATTGACAATAATACAATATGTTAAAAAAAAACCTGTCTGACCCAAGAGTGTATTATTAGGTATTAATATTAGGTTATATTTATGTAATCCTTTTTGAAGAACAATTAAAAAAATACCCTGATGTAAATAAAATAAAATGAGGAAACTTATATGGCAACACACGGGCGCAAACAGTCGCTTCTAGGGTAGCGACGTCATAAAACACAATTGACGATCAAACATACTTATGCCGAAGATGGTGTTGTCACATTTTTAAAGTAAGTTAGAACTTAGGGAAATGGTGGTAATTTGGAACAAAAATCATTAATATTTTTACTTTTGTATCAGACAGGATTATTTCAACATATTGTATAAGTAGGCGAAAAGTATTAATAATTTCTTTTTTGTCATAGATTACTGGTAAAAATATTTATTGAAGTAGTGAGTGTCATCATATGCCTAGCCTTTCCCACATATGTTGGGTCACTTCTAGTCTAACCAGATGCAGCTGAATACCAGTATTTTTCATTGAGCAACTGCCTATCTGACCTCCACAACCTAGTTAGTACTGGGTAATACAATACACCTTATTAGTTGGTACATACTGATTGTTAGACTTACAGGCCACTGACTACCTGCAATGTTTGTCAAAGATCTACAAATCACAGTAAGGTCCAACGGCTTAACATACTTAAGTGGCAAGTTTGGCTTAACCTTAAGATCAACCTGAGCAAATGTTATAATTTAGCCATGAACTCATCTAAAGTATTGAATACCCTATCTGATAACTAATAATTACCTGTTCTTCAAAAGAAATAACTCGAGGTTGTATAACATCCAGTGCAAAGTGTGACACCTCTTGGGACACGGGGTCGGGCAGCAGAGCCAAATGAGTGCTCACATCTGTCAGCAGCTGCCGAGATATCACCAGGCTCACATTCTCATTCACAACTGGAAACAACAAGAACAGCATTTGAGATATAAAGGTGAGTAAATAAAGAAAAATAAGAAAATGGTATGGGTGGTAATGGTATTTGATATACCCTTCACATTTTAACGTCATAAAGTAACGAGGGACAAAAACAGAGATCTACAACCTCACTAAAATTATCAAGAGCGTGACATACATCGTTTATTGTACATGGTACTAAGTACTTTAAGAACTTAAATATTAAGACTTTTTTCATACATACTTGCTTCCACAAAAGCTTTTAAACATTCTGGCAACTCTGTTTCACTCTTCAGTATTTCCATAAGAACATTGCGGTACCTTAAAAAGATAATCAATAGCATTACAATACGGCTTTCACAGGTTACAATATTGAATTTAATTTAGAGAAACTTGTTCAAACTTAAATTGTGTAGGAAAAGCAAGTTACGAATGTACTTACTTTTCGGCTTGATCTTTATGTAAGCCTCCAGAATTTCTCAATTCGCTAAGATACTGCCGAACGCTTTGTAAATTAATAGGCATTTTGATTTTGCCTGATTCCCAGGTAGCGAAATACAATTGTCTGTTGCACATGAAACCGAGTCTTTAGCACCAATCTCACAAGAGTAGAATACCTAGACACTTTGACATTAATAATGTAATGATGACAACATAGTATAATGTACTCTGTGGATGACAACCACAGAATACCAAACGCCAAACACACCATACCCTGCCTGATGAAAAATTGACAACAGATAAGAAAGTCAATCCATAGATTAAAGTCAATCAATGACCACAAAAAAAGCCGGTCAAGTGAGAGTCGGACTCGTACACAAAGAGTTCTTTAGCACCATCATCATTCATCATTCTCCTGCCCTTATCCCAATTCATTTGGGGTCGCTGCAGCATATCTTCTTCTTCCATTCTTCTCTATTACTCGTCAGTTCCTTAGCACCAAACAATCAAAAAATATTTTTAACGCTTATTCATAGGTCAATTCATACTCGACAGCAAAACTAAATTTATTTTACATAGTATGTTAGTAATTCTGGCGCAGCATCTGGTCGGTGCCCGTCTGTTATACTGAGGCTGACTGGATGCGCGATGTCGAGCGAGTGTGTGAACCTATCCCAGAAATGGAGCCAATTTTGATAATACCTTTAGATTTAGCCAGAGCAGTTCGTCCGTTACCGAATTGGAAGTCACCGGGACCGGACGGACTATACAACTTCGGGCTCAAATGGCTTAGTAGGTTCACACACTTGCCTGGCATCCCAATTCTAGTCATCCTTAGAGTCAGGGTCCCTACCCCGGTTTAAACAACAGGAGAGGAGAGGATATGGAGCAGGTGGTTACCCACCTGCTCTATAAGTCAGGTAGCCCCTCGGAACCCAAAAATTATGAGCCCACTTTGATTCTGTCTAGCCCTGAGCACATAGCTGGAGGATTCATGTCTAGGCTACCGGTTGAGAAGAGGTGGTCAGGTCATATTTCACCTTCTTTACATGGATGATCTGAAACTCTTTGACCCCAACAAATTGCTACTGATGGAGCTACTGAAAGTAACTGAAACTTTCAGTAGCGCCATTAGGATGGAATTTGGTGTGGACAAATGTGCAGTCATGTATGTAAAGCGAGGGGAGATTATGGACTCCGAGGGAATTCAGCTCTCGGATTCCATACACCTGATCTCCTCATTCGAAAGCTATAAGTATTTGGATATGTCGGAAGCTTTAGGCATTAACGTAACTGACATGAAGCAATCGTTGAGAGAGCGCTTCTTTGGACGCCTGAACAAGGTATTAAATGGCCTTCTTTCAGGCGGGAACAAGGTGTGCGCTTTCAACGGTTGGGTCATGCCGGTTTTAACGTAATCTTTCGGCGTACTCAAATGGACTCAGACCGAACTCGATGCCCTGAATAAGAGAGTTAGTACACTGCTGACCGCAAACCGGATGCATCACCCACAATCATCGCATATGAGGCTGTACATCCCGCGGAAATGCGGGGGTCAAGTTTTTTTAGACGCGATGACCCTTCACAACCTCGAGATGTGCAGTCTCCGAGAATATTTTTTAAAAGCCGAGGTGGGTATGCACCGAGATGTAGGCGCAGTGGACAAGGGGCTCACTCCGCTGTCCATGGCTAAAGAGAACTGGCGCAAACCTGTAGTACTTACTACCGGTGACCGCAAGGAAGTATGGCAAGGCAAGGAGCTTCACAGGCGCTTCTTCATGGGCCCGATATAGATTTTCCGGCAACCTCTTTGAGGAAACTGTAGGTATTGTCTGTGCGATTATGGACGAAGATATGTTGACGAACAACTACCGGAAATATATTATGAAGGACGGGACGGTTGACGTGTGTCGGGCATGCCACCGTCCGGGTGAGTCCATCAGACATATTATTTCTGGTTGTTGTCGTCTGGCTAACGGCGAGTACTTGCACAGGCACAACAAAGTAGCCAGGATTATTCACCATCAACTTGCCTTGAAGACCATGTCACGTTGTACTGGGATCGGTCTATCATTA
This sequence comes from Noctua fimbriata, assembly GCA_905163415.1. Classification (NCBI taxonomy): domain Eukaryota; kingdom Metazoa; phylum Arthropoda; class Insecta; order Lepidoptera; family Noctuidae; genus Noctua; species Noctua fimbriata. Next base: position 4,912,963 of record LR990940.1, read on the forward strand.
CGGACAGGACTATTGTCGCCAATAAGCCTGACAAAGTAGTGATAGATCTATCAGCGCACCGCGTAATGATATCGAAGTTACCATCCCGTATGACGAGAACCTCGTGAAAGCTGAGAAAGAGAAACAAATAAAATATCTCGATTTCGCACACGAGGTTGTCGACATGTAGAATGTGAACTCGGCTATCATTGTGCCGATCGTCGTGACGGCCAATGGCCTTATAGCCAAGAGCCTCAGCAAACATCTGTCGAGGCTCTCCTCAGGCGGTTGAATCAAAGGCCTGATTCAGAAGGCAGTAACTCTCTCGATACGGCTCGCATTGTGAGGAGGTTACTGTCTCTGGAGCCCTAACCACCGGTAGCTTGGACCCTGCTCCCGATACCGGCGGACCACTATTTTTTATATTTTTTAAAGTTTTTTATATGGTTTTTCTTTAAGAAATATTTAAAAATGTAATTACTATGTAAGCAAATAAATAAACAAAATAATAAATATTTTATTGCAGATCAAATTACAAGATCCATATGTTGTTAGTAAAAGTCTTTACCAAATGTTAGTAAAACAAAAAAACACACTATAAATTGAAACTACTGACACCTACGTGTGCAGCCGTATCCAGTGAGCCAGCATGGGGCTGTCACACCTATCACACATAACATTCAAAATGATGTGAGAGTTAGCACGTACTCTACCAAGAATAGAAGCGAACCGTTTCCGCATAATGGCATGAAAACCATCAATTCTAGCTCGGTGAAGATCCCGGAAGCGCTACAAAATCGTGGTAGACCCAACAGCATCATAAATACACTATTATACTGGACAAGCAAGGTCGAATACCAGCGTATACCAGCTTATATGTTAGTGAAAAACCAAGATACAAAAGCTAAATATCAAATCTTATTCAAATCAATGGTCATTGAAAGTTCTTTTTAAGTTCTACAAATCTATATTTTATCAGAATTGTCCTCCTCTTACTTTAGAAATTAGAAGGCAGCCGATACAATTTTATGGCTTTAGAAGCGAATATCTCATCAACCATTGATTAAAGAAAAAAAGTATATGAGAATCCTCGATATCATTTGTTAAGAGCTTTCAATAGACACCCCACACTGACATAAACGTAGACTTTTTTACATGTTGTTTAGTTACATGATTTATTGTATGAAGGACCAAATCTATTTTTTGTATTCGTAATTTAACATCACTTTTGAGACAATCATGTTCTCCAAACAATCTCGGATTAAAATGACCGTGACATACGGATGGTCAGACAGACAGACGGACAGGATCACAGGACGGATCTTTAAGGGTCGGTACCCTTTTTGACGTTTGGTAACGTAACCCGGAAAAAGATCATCATGCAAAATAAATGGATAGACATTTTAGTTTAGCAAACCGGGTATTTTATTGTATTGTATAAAATTACAAGATTCTTAATTAGGCGATTTATGATTTGCAACAATGAGCTCAATTTTATTGGGTTTACAAACACCTCGTAAAACAGAAATTTACATTTTTCGAGTGTTCTCTAAAATGTACTCAAACTATTAATACATTGATGAATTGGCCTGGATTTCATCTCGATCTTAGTCTCATCCCATGGAAAGTGATGGATGACTAAAAGAGCGTGATGGAAGATGCCTATTTACTCTTGTTTTAAATGCATTTTGTAAAAGCGCATCTTCTATAAGACGCGTAGAAGAATAAGCTTTAGAGTTGGTATAGCTGGATTTACCCCTCTACCAAGATATTCGCCGTCAGATGCTATTGTATGTATCGTTTTTATGTCTGTATGTTTGAAAAAAAATCTTGGTACGTTGGTAGTTTAAACGTAGTACAGGGCCTAACAGGCAGGTATTTGACAAAGAGCTGGGACAACGGGAACGAATGAATGATGAAATAAAGGTTTTCAGTTACCAGTTACCTAATATTACTATGTTCAGTCGGTTTAATGGTTTTCTTGCGTATGTGTCTGAACAAAAAGATAGAAGTCATGTGTGAAATCGAGTCTTATGGCCAATTACTTTGGCAGAGGTCTAGCTACATCAACTCCAGGGCTATTTCCTCTGTTCGAGTTGGTCGTTTCCGATGGAGAAGAACCGGCACGAAACTCCATAATGTAGTTTCAGTTCATGCAGATGTAAGAAAGCCGAAGTTTTCTATAGTAAAGCATATGGTTTTTATTTGTCTAATTTAAGTTTATTATTTAAAGAAAAGCAACTATTTCTTTTTTCATTTAGTAATATTAAAATCGATTGAAAGTCCAACCCAATAAAATTTGTTTTCTTAGGTTGGCAACGTGTGACATCAAAAAATTGAAAGAAGCGCCATTAGAATTTTTCTCGCTTTTGGTGTATTTTACAAGGAATTTGTTTGTTTTGTTCACATTTGAAGCATCACAAACCAAAGAATAATTGATCTTTTTTGCATATAAGTGATAGTTACTGAGTACGTTGAGGACTTTTGTCGAATAATATCGTAATAAGTTTGTGTAGATTTGTTTTCAACCGTGGCGACTTGAGAGACGGAGGGCTTGTCGGAAGAATTTGACAACTTAAAATGGCGGCCTCTTTTGAACTCAAAAATGTTTTTGATTTTAACCCAGTGTGAGCTGCTTTTTGTGTGTTTAAACTATTGACTGGAATATTCAAGTCTAAAGCCTCATCATGGAACACAATTTGGACGACTCTCTGAACTTAGAGAGCGCTATGGGCGGTGTAAGTAGTGAATATAGGTTCCTATGGATTACTTTATTTTTATTCAGTCTTGTTGTTACTAAGCTTTTTCTTTCTCTCTTGAGTATTTAATATCCAAGTTCTCAAAACAAGTCGTCGTGGCTATAAGTTATTGTCAATAATTTGAATGTTGTAAAGATTTGTTTCTACCTATAATGTGGCATACACATGCATTGAGTTTTAGATTAATTAAACAGCAGTTGTTTATATTCTATAATGTTTAGCAACTTTGTTGGTTAGCAACTTTGATGTCCAAGTGTCTATGAAATGAAATGCAGAACAATAACATGATTTTACAATCTTTTGTAACTTCTAAATATTTTTTACCATTTATCAGAAACAAAATTAATTGTAATTTCATTTGACATCTTTTTGAGTATTCTATCAAAAAAGTTTAGCTGAGATCAGAAAACTATTTACAGTAGATATATCTTGAGATGAAAGTATTAGGAAGACTGTACTGACTATTCTCCCGGCACAACCATAAAGCTTACAGCCACAGATGTAGATGGCATTGATGTCGACTGTCCCTAGTTAAACTATTGAAAGTGAAAAGTGATTACTTTATAGGACAGCGATTTGAAGCTTATTTTAGGGATAACTTTTGTCATTACTGACTATATTTGTTTAAAATTGGGCTCCTACATGAGTTCAAAATCATTTTTTATAGATATAGTCGTTACCTAGGGACAGTTGATGTATAAGATATATCTTTTGAAAAGCTTTAATTTCCAAAAAAGAACACATTTTTATTTGATGTAAAATTGTAAAAAAATAGCAGGAAGGTCAAAAGTAAGAAGCAGCAAAGTGAACCTATTTAAACATTGTATTTTCAGATGGACTTTGACCACTCCACTGTAGTGGTGTCTCAAGACGACATCTGCTTGGAGACAACTGGCCATGAACCTGATATACCTATGGAATTTGAGAACATGGAGGAACAACAGATGCTTATGGATACTGGGAGTGAGGAGATTATAGGTATATGACACAGTAATTGACCATGTAATAGGGGGCGAGCTTATTGCCATCACTCGGGCACAAATCCAGATAACGTGGCTGGTTGACCCAATAACACTTTGCCCAAACTGGAAATCGAATCCATTACCTCATCAGAAGTCGTGCTTGCAACCACTAGACTAACTAACTAAGTAGTTGAGGCAATTTTTAATGGAATGTTAAAAAAGAACAACCTGCCAACAGGTTTTTAATAAAGGGTGAAGTCACATTTCTTTCATGCTTTTTTATCCATTAGAACTACAACTCACTAAGTTGAGTGAGAGAGGGAGAAATTGCTTCCGATGTGAATAAATGCAGAAGGCTTGCAGCCAGACTTCTTGCTCCACCAAATGACGCCTTTACGTGACAAAATGTGATGTTGCAGCCTTAGTTTAGATCAGTATTGGATTGCATTTTCGTCATATTATTGTCAACTATTGATTTTTATTAACTTTTATGGTGTCACTGCTGGGTAAAGGTCTCGCCCCTAGGATTCCACTACTCTCCATTTTTAATACCATGCAAAAAAGTTGTTAAGATTTGTGCCCACTCAATGGCAAGGCTCGCACCCTACTGCATGAGACTTAAACATAACTGGTGGAACATGGGTGTACTAAGGTATACCTGTTGGAGAACAACAGGTGTGACATTATGTTATATGCAAAAAAAAAAACTAGAAATGCATTGAAACTAAAATCAAAGTTCTGCTATGATGCTTACTTATGTTCAAATTAAGAACACAATAAATTATAGTTCATTACCATAAGGCCATAATTTAATTGAAGTGTCAGTATTTTAACTATGTACAGTTAAACAAACTATTTGGCAGGCAGCTAACTTCTAACTGCTAATTTTACAGACACTTGTGTGTGTGCTGAGTGGTTAACTCTTTTACATCACTCTCACATGTATGCCACAAGCATAAAAAGTTGTTATGCCTTCAATGAAAATGAACATTGACAATGCAAAATTTTTAACTGAATATGAAATAGCTTGCTAAACTGTACTCACCAAGAATTGGGTTTTAAGGCCACATGAAAATTAAAGATGTTTGTAAATTAAGATAAACTTATGGAGGAAGTGTTACTTTATACTAACTTTATAATAAACATACCATCTGCTATGCTGCACCAATATGTTTGTGAAAAAGTTGGCAAAAACCCTAAATATGCATTCATTATAACTTCTTACCATGAGTAAGTAAATTTATTTGATGATAAGCCAACTTTTTCACAAGAATGTGCATTTTTTGCATGCAAAATGAACATACATATTTAAATATGTGTAGAACTGCAAAATCAGGCAGTAATCATTTAAATCTTTTGGTTATAATCGTATACATATAATAGAGGAATTAAGTTTCATGTGGATAATACCTCTGTAAGATCACAGAATGATTTTTAAGTTCCAAAATAAACCTGTTAAATTAGAAGGAGGTATTAACCACATTTTACTAACTTCCTCGAAGTTTAGGCAAATAAATTTACCTATTTCAATCAATCAATATTATATTTTTTTATTTTATATCAATTTTAAAATCAGTATTGTGTTTTGCAAAATTGAAGAAACTATTAAACAAAATCTTTTTCATACTTTATTTTCAGTTTCAGACTTCATGAATGATCAGTACACATTGCAAGAGTATTCTGTCCAAGATGATTCTGTGCCAGAAACCAGTGTATTGGATGACAGCCATGTAAGTACCCCTGTACCTGTAATAAACCTGGTAAACTTTGAAATTAAATGATTCTTTGGTTATCCGAGCAATCAAGTGATCATTTGTGACCCAGGTAAATAATACATACGGGGTGGAAGGGACACCGACGCGAAAACGGTTACCACATAATCAGTACATCATTCTGAACCAGACAGAAATTTTTCAAGAGTTATTTAAAAAAAAAAAAACAGCTGTTTCCTACAAAAGTGCAATACCCACATGGTCAAAATGTTTGGAACAGCTGGTTTTTTAAAAAAGACCCGATAAAAAATTCTATGTGGGGGGTTGAGAATGATGTACTGAACATGTGGTAACCGTTTTCGTGTCGTGTCCCTTCCACCTTGTATAATACCTACGTAGTACATGTGAGACATTTACTGTTAAAAAGAGACAGTATCAAAGCTAAGTTTTTTTCTGAAAATGCGACATTTTTACAGCTGTGTTTTATTGTGTAAATAATGTCGACATGTGGTAGCTAATAATATAATAAAATTATCCTTTTTTAATTTACAGGGGTTAAATGTTCAAGGAGAATCGATGATAGACTTGCAGTTTGATTCAGATATACCTCATAGTATGACTCAGGAGGTTACTACACAACCTAAATATATTGCTGTCAAGGTAATTTATTAATAAATTATTGGTAACAAATATTATACAGAAGTTGTTCTGTATAATATTTAATAGCTTAACACATTTTATGAATTGAAAACTAGCCTGTGACTGCATATGAATGCCATTTATGTGTTGTTTTTTTAATTGATATTTTTATTTTCTTGGGAGAGGTTTTGTTTTATATTTAATTCTTCACTGTAAGGTTATCGACCTTGCCGAATATCATATCGATATACCGATATCATACAGAGGACTGGGGGAATATGGGGGGAACATTTTCCCAATTGTGGGACGACATAGATAGTTTAAAAACGTAACCCAAACAAACAATACTTTTTCAGGCAGCACCAGCGCGCAAAAAGAACGAAACTATAGTTACCAGTCACCCACCTCGGCAAGTAGCAATAGCTCCCAAACCACCCAAGTTGGTACCCACAACACCTACAACTTTCTCGTCAGGCAAGCAGTATGCAATTGCTCCAAAACCGGTGACAATGGTCAGCAACAAGAATCCTAGTCTCGTCAAGAAGATGTCTTTAGCAAGTGTCTTGCAGAGTGGCATGAAATCTGGAAATACTTTACTAAGTAAGTTTGTTTTGTTGAAAATTTTTGAATTTTGTTTTTATTATTTTGAGTAACCATACTTGTCGGCGTCTTATTGGCTTGAGCCAGTCCAAAAAAAGGCCTTATTCATGCAATAAATCCGATTCCGAGCCCATAAGTGTGGTAACTTCCTATTATTGTAAACATAGCTATAACCCACTCTTTATAAAATGAAATGTAAATTCAATAGAAGAACCATTAAGAGCGGTTTCAGACTAGCGTATTTTGTAGCGCGAATAAACTCGTACGGGCTTACGCGCGTGCACGCGCGCCTTATACCCACTATAAAAATTCGAACGCGCGTACCCGCGCTTATACCGGCCGTGTCTGCGCGGGGTGAGCGGCGTCTCTCGCGATTCACGCTTATACGAGGTAAAAAATAAGCGCGTCAACGTTCGCACGATACGAGTCACGCGTACACGCGCTACTAAAACAGAGCTTATGCCGAAAATACGCTATTCTGTAACTACCCTTACATGCGATGTTTGATTCTAATTTGTAAATATAAACACGATTTTAATTTTTCAGCTCACATAGGAAAGCAACTGGTTATGGTGCCGGCAGGTACTGGTCAGAAACTCAAACTAGTAACATCCAGTTCAGGAATGCAATCAGTGCAATATGTACGAGCTAGTAATGATCAGGTATAAAATCTAAATATTACATACCTCTACCATTCTTCCCCCCCACTTGCATAATCACACACACACACACACACACACAAACATATGGGTGAGTACTGCTCTCCTAGCTAGATATGAAAACCTGTGTTAAGGAGAAGCAGTCCGGTCCCCTAATAAGGTATAATGACGTGGTTACATAGTGTTTCTGATGTTACTGTTACAATTTCGGAGAACTGAGATGGACAGTTAAAAAGTTTAAAATATGTTTCAGTCAACGTTTTGTATGTTTGTAGCTATACAGGGTAGAAGGGACACCACGTCCCCCCTTTTTAATAACTGATGAAAAATTTATATGGGGGGGGGGCTCATAATGATGTACTGAATATGTGGTAACCGTTTTCACGTCGGTGTCTCTTCTACCCTGTATCGTACGTATTTTGTAAAACTGTATTTTTAATGTGTACTACAATGTTTTGTTTTGAGTAATTAAACAAAAAAAAATTAAATATTATGAAATGTCAATAGAAACTGTTCAGCTAATTTATTTTTTACTTTGTGTTTACAGGGTGAACTGATGAAAACTGTCGGCGCCAATACACAGAAGCCTGTACTGGCGAAAGTTATCGTGCAAGGTATAGTACAGATTCTGTTACTTATATTCGACACAATTATACACCTCATTGCGAGTGCCTTAAAGTGCAAAATTGTAGATGTTGACAGCATGAAAAGGCTCTTCAAGCGTTGCATTAGCGAATTCGTCTGCACTCTTTAGACACTGAAAACAAAGTTTATTATTCAATGTCACCAACAAAATACTGCTTTGAATTGATGGACGCTACCGAAGGCGCCAAACTTGTAGCTCAGTTCTGAGCCGACATATTTTTTATAACAACCTTTTTAGTAGATCTTCTTAGCGTGTCGATTGCCATCGACACGCTAAGAAGAATACTGCTTTGCGCTCTTTCCGGTCTTTCCTAAGCCACACGCGAAGTTTTTGTATGTCTTCGTTGTTATTAAATAATCTGTGTGTTTAATTTTAACAGGGCAGCCTAACCTAGAGTCGCTCGGCCAGTCGGGGATGATCACTAAATTGTTGCCTTCATCGTCGGGTGCCACTACACAGACGCGATATGTGATGCAACAGAAAACTGTACCCATTGCTGTAGGCTCTAATAAGGTGAGCTGCACTTCTTGTTTTTTTTTCTTCTAATATCATATACGTGGTGGAAGGGACACCGACGCGAAAACGTTTACTACATATTCAGGGGGGTTACTATGACGTCTTAAAGCAGGAGTAATTCCAGTGTGGGAAAGAGACAGAGCTATACAGGTCGTCTAGCGCCATCTCTTTCCCACACTGGAATTACTCCTGCTTTAAGACTTCATGGTAGGCCACCTGTACATTATTCTGAATGGCCACATAGAAATTTACATTGGCAAAAAAAGTCAGCAGTTTTAAAAAATTTTGACCGTGTAGGTATTGCACTTTTGAAGGAAACAGCTGTTTTTTATAAATTGAGGGTTCAGAATGATGTACTTAATACGTGGTAACCGTTTTCGCGTCGATGTCCCTTCCACCCCGTATTATGTGAACGCAACTTAATACAAGTGAAGCTTCAAGTATCTCCTGACATATCCTAGAGTCAAGGTTATGTCAGGAGTTACTTGGAAAATTAGTTTTTATTATTGTCTAGGACCTAGAAAATAATAAAAACTAGTTTTCTTACATTTCTGTCGTTTCCTTAACCTTTGTTGGTGCCACAGGATATTTTTGTAGTCTTTAAGGAATGTATAACATCATTCTGATACACTTTTTTTTTGTGTATGCAATGAAATAATATCTCTTTTGCAGTAATTGTATTACCTAAAAGTATCTACTGTTATGAATTCCAGGTGCTACTGACATCTCCAAGTAAACAAGGAGTGAAATTTGCCAAGAAACAAATAATATCGCTAAAGTCACCGACGCCACAAAGTAAGCTTTTTTTGTAACCATTTTGTTAACAAAGTTTTTTGTTACAGTGATTGCCTTTTTTCCTGACCCGGAAATAAAGTCATATTTGCCAGATTTTACGGCATGTGTACGAAATTCTTTATAATAAAAGTAGCTGTAGGCATATTTTATAAAATTGTTTTATGAGCAGCTCTAACATTGATTTTATTGATGTTACAGGTGCTACAACTACTAAAAAGGTTGTTATAACGGCAAATCCAAGTCAAAACGTTATATTGAAGACAACAGCGCCTAAAACTGCTCAGGTAAGCAAACGACGATAAAGTACGATTTAAACTGACCGGCTCGAGTGGGGTCGCTGTCTATACAAATATGCGTCGTGTAACCATTTCATAAACGATTCAAATTCCTGTGACACATTAAAATACGACCCGACGGAAGACAGCCAGTGTAAACCGTAATGAAATCGGCAGCACACATCGTTTTTTTTAATGATTAAAAACTCCTTATTTGTTGCCAGTCAAATTAAACCAATATTGTTTGTTTCAGATAACTAAGGATGGCAATGTGGTTATACAAGGGCAGAGATCGCAGCTACACCAAATAAATGTACCTGGAAAAGGAGTAAGTATGAAAACAACTTATTTTGTATTGTAACTTTCAATAAGAAAAGTTAGTTTGTTCATTGGTAGTCATCGTCATAACCTTGCTCCCCATGTCCCATATTACTTGAGGTAGGCGTAACACATATTTTCTTCCATTCTCTCCTGCCACTAGCCTGTAGCCACACTATCATTAATTACTCTGTTTATTGGTAGTGTAAAAATTTTGAACTGCTTTTAAATCATTTTGTTTTGTGTGTATAACGCAGCAAAGGATGAAGATATGTGGAAAGAAGGTAGTGTACTATCCACACAAAGTGCTTCATCCAATAGTGTCAACAAATAACATTGTTTTTCCTTTGTAGATCCAATATATCCGACTGATAACAAACCCCACTCCCGCAGCTCAAAAGATAGCGGCAAAAACAACGACGCAAACACCTACTATGGCTGTCCCTGCTAAAAGTTTTGTTTTGACTGATAATAAAGGTATGATAATGTTGCTTATTCCAAGATTCCCTTATGTAATAAAGTAATCTTTACATATTGTTTGCCACAACATATTGCTTTGCTTGCGATGCTTGTGTGATAAATCGCTGGACGATTCTCGCCTCCTGGCGGTCTCTTTGTACAAAAGCATCTTCGCAATTGTTTATGCTTGTAAATGTTTCAGGAAATGTAATTCAAATGACAGAGAAAATGGTCAGTACGCAGCCTCCGCCTTTAGTATTAACAGGAAGTACGACTGCCAAAAGTAAGATATAATGATATTATAATGAGTAGAAAATAAATTAACTGTGTTTCAATGTACTTTTTTACTGTGTGACACTTGCATAAAATATTAATTTTGGAAAATGGAAAACAGAAAAATTCAAATAATGTTGACACCCAAATCTAATTACGAAATGTTTCTCTATTTGAAACTTTAATTTGAAAATATTAAACATGGAACTAACTTTGGAATAATTTTAAATTATAAAAGTCAGTTGTCAGTATAAGTTTGAATATTTTGCTGAAGAGCTAACATAGAATTGATAAAATTGTGTTTGTTGTGCAGTGACGACGAAGCCCCAGAAAAAGTTGGTGCGAATAGCGCCCGTGGCTTTAAAACCTTCACAACCCGTGCAGGTATGTAAAAATTGCCGAAACAAATCAACATTGTTGTACCGTGTCGTGTAAAAAGCTTTGCGATAGTGAATTTAATATTTCCACTCGAAATACATTCTGGATAAGTCATTATTTAAATTAAAAGCAACATTCATAAACAATACGAATCTGAATATTTTGATCAACTGTACGATTTAGTACCGTATACGTACCGTAAACATAAATAATGTCCAATATCTTTGAAATAATCGTTTTAATTTAATTGAACACACAAGCGCCATCTATCCAGTGCCCTTTTTTAATTACAATTTCACAAGTTTACATGTTTATAAGTGTCAATTTGACGTCACTCATACAATATCACGTCTGTATTCCTCGCAGGGGTAGGCAGACGTGTTTAGATCACCCAAATTTTGGCAAAACTGACACTAGTAATATTTTTTTCTTTTTCTTTGTCAGCTGCAACAACCGTCCCGGTCTTCACAAAGTTTACTCGCTCCGCTATCACCAATGGCCGAACCAACTTTGGAAGACATGTCGGACCTTATAGACAGTCGCACTTTGACTGAAGATTGCACTGAGCGGCAAGCGGAGCGAGACGCAGAGCTAGAAGCGGAGCGACAAGCGGAGCGGAAGGAAGACGAGCGAGAATCGAAAGCGGCTTTGAGGGCGCTTATAGCAGATACTGTGGCTGAAGACTCGCAGGAAGGAATGCATGGCATGCATGAAGTTGAAGTGGACTATGATAGACGAGAGGTTAGTGGCAAAATGCGTTTTTTTAATTTGTCCTAAAGTTACAAGGAAACTTGATATTTATTTTGCCTTTCTAGTAAAATACAAAAGCTTAGTGTTTTGTTTTTATGACTACATCAAATTTTCACTAATGAAGTTAATAAAAACGAAGAAGATTGATTTCGGACATAAAATGCATAGAAAGTAACCATACAGATAATAGAGACGTTTTGTAGTGAATTCTGATGCATCATGTCTTGTTTCTCAGACTCCAGTGGATGACGAGAACAGCATGGATCACGACAATAGTAACAGGTCGGACGAGCACCCGCTCATAGTGATACCTTCCAGCTTCGGCAAACAGCACAACCAGACGAGGGTACGCAAACACCTTCAAACCCTCACTAACGAACATTATCACAAGCTCGGCCTGTTTTCTGATGCTGTTATGGCGTATCATGTATTACCGTGTTTCACTCTGCAAATTAAAAAACTAATTTTTTTTCGTAAATTTTCAAGTTAAATCCAATAGTGCCCTGAGTCTTATTAACTCGTGGAATAAATTATACTACAAATTGTTAGCGGTTCGTGTTGATTACTGGAATTTCTTATATGTACACCAGTTATAGCCCGTAATAGGCCAGTCCTAAGATTGACTGTATTCAAATAATTTGCAAATATGATGCTTATTTTCAGGACGATAGGTCAAGCTACTCTAATATGGAACAAGAAAACGTGCCGTACCTCTCACCGCGCCAGTCATCACAACCTCTCTCTGACAGTGGTAAGTTGTAATGTTACTTGTATTTAGTAGTTATTTTAGATTGCGGTGTTTCTAAGTGACTAAGCTATTTAGGACAAGTCTTTTACAACAGTAGAAACGAATAACTTTGTATTTCATAGTATTTAAAAAGAGATTAAAAAAAAACATATTTTTGCGGCAAATTATATCGAAATTGTGCATTCATCCCTACAACAGAATCTTCACTGTACAAGCACGCGAAGCATGACCACCGTAGAAACGGGTTTTGTCGATTCTTCCGTCGACAAAACCCGTTTCTACGGTGGTCACGCGTGTTGGTCGTACACGCACTTGACCTTACTTGTCTCACTTGCAATCGGATTTATAAGCCTAATGTGGGATTATTGTACACTTCTGCATACCCATTTGAGCAACACAGGATATGTTTCTTACTACCTGATACTATATCAAAAACATAAAATGTTTTTATCTTTCAGAAATAGTATCCGGCGACCTCGGCCTCAGACCGCGCAAGGCGTGCAACTGCACAAAGTCACAATGTCTCAAGTTGTACTGCGACTGCTTCGCGAACGGGGAGTTCTGCAACCGCTGCAACTGTAACAACTGTCATAATAACTTGGAGAATGAGGAGCTGAGGCAGAAGGCTATCCGGGCGTGTCTGGACAGGAATCCTAATGCTTTCAGGTAAATGTTGAAATTATTAATACTCGATTTTTGTTAGAGAGATCTTTACTCGAGGTGACCATGTTGTCTCGATATTTTGTTTAGCCGTAAGGTCCATGCGAAGCTGGGGTAGGTTGAAAAATCATTGCTTCGGGAAGTACCTGTGTCGCATAAACAGGGAGCCGGACGCTCGGTGTCATCACTGCGTCCACTGTCTAGAGGACACGGTGCGGCATACGCTGGCAGTGTGCCGCTTGAGAGGAACCGCGCCGTGCCAGAGCTAACAGAAATCGGAACCGACCTGTGACTGCCGGCCGTCGTTAGTTCGATGGTCGGGAGCGCAGAATCGTGGGATGTGGTGCTCTCCTTGAAACCAATTCCAAAGAAGGAGGCGGAAAGATTGAGGGAGGTCGAGACCACTCTCCCGACCCGCAGCAAACGTACCGGGCGTCGGCGAAGGAAGCCCTCCTAAACGGGTGCAGAGGGGCGTTGGACTTGGGGACGTCCGCCGCCCCCCCATATAACTGGACCCGAGCTGTGGCGCGTAGTGTGCAGGAGGCACTAGCCGGAGATCGCGGAAGTCACACTAGTTCCCATGATCTCCGCTGCAAGTGTGGGAAGGGAACACCGGGGTAGTTTTTAGTCAGTTAGAGTCTGACAGACCCCTCCGCCCGCCACAGGCTGCAGGACATCCATTAAAATTTTCAACACCGGAACAAAAAAAAAATGTTTGAAAAATTATAATATGCTCATGTAAGTAATAATTTGATTTTATGTTTTTACAGACCCAAGATAGGTAAAGCGAAAAGTGGTGGTCCAGAAATTGTCAGAAGGCATAACAAAGGATGCAACTGTAAAAGGAGCGGCTGTCTCAAAAACTACTGCGAATGTTATGAGGTAATTACTTCAACATTACTTTTTAATCATCACAATTTTTGCTCCTCAAATAACTTAATATAAACATGTTCAAAAATATGTTGTCTAATGAGATAAAATATTTCAACTAAGAGAGACAGAGCGATTTACAGAAATTTCACAGAGTTCCAGCTCAAATACCAAAAATAAAATATTATGTTCCAAAATTTTTATAATTTGTTGAATAAAGTCATTTTTGCTTTATCAAATAAAGTGCCTGAGATTTAAGCGATAAATCGTAATACGAGAAAATTCTCTTTTATTCGCCAAACTTGAATAATAGTTTCATATTTTAATAAAGAGTTAGTTAATGTTAACTAGAATAATAGAAAAAGCCTACCTAAGCATATGCTTAGATATTGCTTCGGGTCAGCTTTGTTCTTGAATAAATACTGGTGAATCGAACGTGCCGAGCAATATTTGTGTATAGTTAATAACTCCGGTTTCGCCCCTCCCCCCCCAGGCTAAGATAGCGTGTACGACGATGTGCAAGTGCATCGGCTGCCGCAACGTGGAGGAGACGCTGGAGCGACGTCGCGACGCTATGCGGCTGCGCGACAAGCTCGTTGACCCCATGTTCAGGCCACCGCCTACAGGACAAGTCAAGTGAGTATGAAAATAATATGTAGGAAAAATGTTATCTCTAGAGTTTTTTTTTGGTGATATGAGTTGTGATTTTATGATGTAAAAATTTATATCATGTATGATTTCATGGTAAAAAATTGCGGTTTTATGTAATAATTTTTTAACATGACTTTTTCATATCCATGCCAGCTTGAATATTTCTGGAGCAGGCTAAAGAAGATCATTAACATTTGTCATTACTTGCAGACAACCATGCAGCTTCATGACATCGGAGGTGATCGAAGCGGTGTGCCAGTGCCTGCTGGCGGCCGGCGCGGAGGGCGGAGACTCCGCGGCCGAACCAAACGACACGCGCGAGCCCGACCCGCTCTGTGACGTCATCGAGGAGTTCGCGCGCTGTCTGCAGGACATCATCAGCGCCAGCCACCAGTCCACCTCGCTCTCTGTGCTCGATGAAGTAACTATCATTATAGCTCGTTTTGGAACTTTCTCGCTCAAACATGAAATGTACGTGATGTATGTGATGTGTACTATAGGTCTATCTGCCTAAGCCGTCGGGGATTTCAGGCGTGATATGGAGTGTTTGGTAAAAACTTTTTTATAATTTAGCCAGAACCAGAAGTGGTGGTCATTTTATTTGTGTTGGTTCAACTTGGCAATGCCTTTTTGGCTGGAACAAACACCTGAGGATAAAAATATCCCTCCGCGACTACCTGCCTTTCTTGGATTTACTAGTGATATTATTGTACTAAGTTGTAACTTTTTTCTTTTTTTTTTCAGGGACCAGCGTAGCATGAATTTAATCATATATAAGCTGCCATTAGAAAAACGTGATTTTATTTTATATGATAGTCATAGGATGGCAAATCTCAATAATGATTAGTGACAGACAAGATGATGTTATGATTCCTTATGTAATATTGGGTGGAAGGGATATCAACGCGCAAACGGATAACCGTTTGCGCGTTGATGTATTTAACCCTCATGTGATTAATGCAATACCTAGTTGACTATGATGATAAATAACGTAGAATAGCTCACCACTAACCACTTGTACCGCTATTGACAAAGACTGTTGTAATATTGTATTTGCGATATAGTCGCGACGTAAAATAAAATTATGCACGTATCCAAGAATGGAATAAAACTGTACATTAATTTAGCGAATTTTCAGATTTTTATAAATTGTTTTTGATAGACATGTACATAATGTTGTTGTATATAAAATAGTTTACTAGTCCTAAGAACCTTTAAAATAAGGTAGACATTATTGTAAATATAAATAATAAAATGCTAAATTTCTTTCTACAGACGTCTTTCATTTAAAGCAGTAGAGAACGTTATTCATTACACGTGCGAGCAATAAAATAGACACAAATTTCGATACATTCTACACATAATGAAAATGTAATGACTATGGCATAAAACAATAGACAATGTACGAAATCAAGGCATCAGCTGTCAGAATTACGCGCTGTAGAGGAGTAACCCTAAAAATAGCCTATCGGCTATAAATACGGCTCTAAGTCTTCAGTTACGCGCGTCCATTGTGTAGATTGATGCTCGTGTGTGTAGCAGGCAGTGGCCAAAATGTCCGCGCGGTATGAAGTGCAGGCCTCTGAGAAACTCGGCAGGTGTGTTCAACTTGAACCTGAAGGGAGATAATGTGACAATTCCTCGCATGGATGTTGGTGTGTATTTTATTTGTAACTAAACTACCCACCTATTTATCTTAATAATATGAAAGTCTGATTTATAACGAGACAAAGTTTCAACGAACTGACCTACCCCGGAAGGCGCGGTGAAACGACGCTGTGTGATTTATTTAGGCCATACATCCTCTATGACATAATGATATAAGTGTTAAGAAGTACCTTGTGGGCTTGGTGCTATAATAAACACTATTTGTAACTGGGACAATGCTTTTTTCAACGTATAATTTTAATATCGGGAGCGTCACATGTGAATTTACAACCGTTAGAATTTAGATTCATGGGGTTGGTGACCCGCGTGCTAGAAAAAAAATTGTCCCGGAAAAATTGACGGAAAGTGATGATCAGTAGCACCGTGATGTTCTTTTGTTTTGCCTTTTGTCCCCAAGTGTGTGATAGACTTTATAATCTGATACTAGAAAAACAGAAAAGTCTCGAAACAGCAGGAAATGGCACTCGCCACCAAACCCTCGCATGTCCAAATTTTATCCATAGGGCTGTAAACGCCTTGTTGCAGGCGGTGTGTTTTAGATGATTTTATACGTTTGTTATTGTAGAGTAGCGTAGAGCATAGAGTAGTTATAGTAAATTCGAAATATGTTACCGGCCAGACACGATTTCAAACCAAACTGATTTGTCGTGTCAACATACTAACCCAAACAATAAATAACACGGAGACCAACTTTTATGTTTCGTATTTGGTCACAGTTCTAACCAAGACCACGATCGTCTTTTTTTGTGACGAGCCTGGGTCAATCTAGTTTGGCCAGATATCAGACTTGGGCGGTAACATATACACAACAATCAATTTTCTATATCTTCAAGATTCCTAGTAGCCGCAAAAGACCTAAAGGCAGGCGAGACGATCCTCTCAGATGAGCCTTTCGTTCTGGGTCCGAACAGCGAAACTTCGCTAGTATGTTTCAACTGCTACCTGCCTCTGATGAGCAAGTTCGTTGTGTGCAAGAAGTGTGCGGTGGCTCCGATATGTCCTGGAGAGGGGTGCCCTGAACAGCTTCATAAAAGTAAGTAGAATAGAGGCTATTGATCGTGCAGTGGCTGTGCTTGGTGATGAAAATAAAGTAGCGACATGTTCTTCGGAAGGGTTAGCTAAGGTGATATCATATTTGCTCGCGCAGATCAGCGATTTCGTGTGTATCTGTTACGGCTAAAAGCCGAATTAAGGTTACACCTAGTTCTAGCCGGTAAATTTAAATTTGGAGGTTTGATGCAACCAATTTGAATGTAGCGCTCGCTCGCCTCGCGCGCGTTTTATCACAGTTCTCACCTAAGGCTGCCTTCAGACGGACTACATCTCAGCACCATCAGACGGACTGCATTGCAGCAACTGCTGGCAGTCGATATATTCAACTGTTCCGTTGGATACAACAGATAAATATATCGACTGCGCGCGGTTGCTGCGATGCTGTCCGTCTGATGGCAGCCTAACCTAATCCATTTGGTCGGTGTGTCCTAGCAATAAAAAGGATACACCTAAGTATAATAAAACATTTTGGAACTAATCGGCCTCCTAGACAAGGTTGTCTATTTTGTTACAAACGATAGACGCAATTACTAGAGAATAACCCTGTTCATAAGTACCTTTACTAGTTGTGGCGACGATGTCCGTAGCACCGTGTATAGGTCCTGCTACTAGTTACACGCCCCTACGGATATTGACGCGCAGACTTAAGATTAATTCACTCACGTCAGCGAAGATAGCCGGTTTAAAAAAAACAGCTGTTTCATAGCAAAGTGCGATATGGAACAGTTTTTTTAAATAACGAATGTTCTATGTTGACGCTGGTGGGCTTAGAATCATAAATATTAATTAGATTTTTTTTTGTCGAGCAGCACCGTTTTATTATAAAAGTAAGTTTATGTTGTTAGTAAACAGTTTCCATTTCCAGAATGGCATTCCGACATGGAATGTGACTTCTTCAGGAGCGTCAAACTGACCAATGGCTTACATCCGATGACAATGGTCCAAAATGTTGGATCGCTACTAGTACTACGCGCTTTCATGAAGAGAACAGTTGATACACAAGCTTGGAAAGAGTTTATGCAACTGGAGACTCATATAGAGGAAAGAAAGGGCACCAGTGTTTGGAAGTTTTCTGAAAATACTGCAAAGGTACCTACACCTCAAGACTTCTAAATCTCGATTACCTACCACGATATAAAATCGACTTTGGCGTGGGCGTAGCAATGATTTTATAGGGAGGTACAAAGTCCGTCAAAAAATAAAAATGATTTATTAGAATTCTGCTTGAGATAGGTCAAGTATCCGAGATTTAGAATGAATCACTATTTGGCACTCCACCTTTTGGTATGACAATGGACTATTGGCTTTGCTTGTACCTCTACAAGAGGAATTTGACCAAATTAAAGCAGCAGAAGTTGGAATGCAAGGCTCAGTCATATAACTAGTTGAACCACATTGAGGTGTTCTGCAGCCGTAAGCAAAAGAGACGCATTCGAGCAAGAACTATTAAGAAAAATCAGCCTTACTAAAGAAAAGGCACAACTAGTAATGCTCATTTTCTCCCATTTCCTATTTTCAGTGGCAGTGTTGTCATCTAAAATTCTAGACAACACACAAGGAGTTTGTGTAATTTCACTAGTTAGATGTGACCTTATATTTTTCCCATTGTATTCCAGTTCATCCAATCACTAAGCATCATGGACGATATACCAGACGCGGACTTAATCCAGAAGATTTGCGCTGCTATAGACGTGAACAGTTTCGAAGTTCGAGGCCCGCCGGTCCCGGCTATTGGTTGCGCAGAACTTTTGCGCGGGCTGTATTTGAAAGCTGCGCTATTGGCGCATGATTGCGTGGGAAACACGCACATGTCTATCAATGATAATAATCTGTTGGTGTGCCATGCTAGCACGAATATTAAGAAGGGAGAACCTATTTTTTATAATTACACGGATCCTTTGAAGGTGAGAATCTTTGTAGAGAACAAATTGTAGGCATTGTAGCCTGTACTTGACTGGTGAAGACACCTGATGCTACTAATGCCCATTTTCACGAACAATAGGTAGCACATAAATTAATACCTAAATGCAAGCACACTGTTGGATGAACCTAGCAAAATCAAGTGCAATAATACTTATGTTAGTGGAAATTAGCAAAACACTACTTCGAATATCTTTACGACGATTTCGAAGTTGGAAGGATTAAAAGAACATAATTAACTCCAATTAGGCCAGCATTTTCAAGTTTAAATCAGACCGAAATAGGAGTAATAACAATATCCCCATATTTTCCTAGATATGTGCTTATATCGTGCTAATTTGTCTGCAGGGTACTTCGATACGCCAGCAGCATCTATTGATTGGGAAGTACTTCAAATGCACCTGCGATAGATGTTCAGACATCACGGAGCTCGGAACCCATATGAGCTCCGTCATATGTCCTGAATGCAAGACAGGCTATGTCTCTCTGACCACCCCTGAAGAATGGACTTGTGACAATTGTAGAAAAACCTTTGAAGATAATAATATTGGGTTCAAAGTTAAATGCTGTATGGATAAGTTTGGAGTCATAAGTAAGTGAACAAAAGTTTTAAATACAATCAAATGATTGTTTCGGCTGTTTTTGGAGTTGGCTTCCAGTCTAACCGGATGCATCTGACCTCCACAACCCAGTTAGTACTGGGTAATACGATACCCCTTGGTAAGATTTGTAGTCATACTTTCGGCCCATTGGCTACCTTTAACGACATTCGCACTTCATTATGCATATTTAAAAGAGAAATCGCGTCAAGCGCCAGAAGCCAATTAAGCAGTTTATTTTGTCGCTTCTGGTGTTTTGTTGTGCTGAACTGTCTACTCCTGAGCAAAGTCTTCACTCCATGTTATGCTTCTTCATTTAACAGGTATGTCTTTTCTTTCACAGATAAAAAAGATGAAAAGGAACTCGAGGAATACATAAGAAACGTGTCACTAATTCTGGCTCCTAACCATTATTTGCTTCTGGAAGCTAAACAGCGGCTGGCGGGGGTTTTACGAGACACGATTAACAGGGAACCACGGCCCACCAAGAAACTCGTGAGACGGAAAATGGAACTGTGCAAGGAAATCCTCCCTGTCCTTGAAACACTTTGTCCAGGAATATCCAGAACTAAAGGTACCACCTAATAAAAAAAAATGTATTGAGCCACGATTATTATCATCATAATGCTTCTGCCCTTATCCCAATTTAAGGTCTTATTATTCCATAGTCAACAAACAAAAAATATTCGAAATTTATTTCGATAATTTTAATATTACAGCGATTACATTATACGAACTTCATGCTGCAATGGTCCAGTTAGCGAAAAAACTCTTTGACGGGCGAGAAATCACAGTCATAGCGTATATGGTAAGAATCCAATAAAATAACGTAAAACTAGGCTCGTGTTTAATTTTAGAGCCGGCCAGAGATGTGCTAATTAAAAATACGGCTGTTTCCAGGATGAATTAACATGTGCCGAGAAATATTTGAAACGGTCCCTAGAAATGCTGTTCATCGAGCCCGGCAACTCTCCGGAAGGCGAATTATGTGCTAAAGCACTTGAAGAATATAGAGCGTTGAAAAGTACAATGAACAATGTGCTAGATGCTATACATGCCGAAGGGAAATGTTATGTTAGCGCCGCGGAAGGAAATAGCTCCGAACAGCAATAAATATAACTATTTTTACAACAGATGTGTCGTTTTTTTGTTATGCTGTAGCGGTGACTGATGACCGCATTCCCTGCCTATACTATTTTCTTTGAATTGAGTTATGTAACAGACGTCGAACAATATTCGTCTAAAAACGTTCGGGCGTTTTTAGACGAATATTTCTAGAACGTCAGTGTTTTCGTTCAGCAATATGCAAAAGATAGTTTAATATCGATCGCTTTAAAAAACATAAAAACTTTTCTTTGAACTCTAATAATTATAAAATAAGTACTACAATATATTTAATTCTAAAATTGCCTATTAAATATTTTCATAAATGAACGTTTCCAAAGAATCGAGTTTCTAAACTGAAGAAAAGCTGTCAAATGCAATGTCATTGAATAATGCTATTTGTGCGAAATCGAAAAATCGTCGTGGTAAGAATAAACACTAAATTAGCTGGTACATAATGATCGGCGTGCATTAAAACCTAACAAATATAGCAATCAAATCTTGTGTTGACCATAACATATTATTATTCATTCACCATACCGTTAATCGTGAGTGTCCACTTGGATTTGTGGAGGTGAATTAAATTGTCCGTAATTGTTTAGTAGTTTCGGCTGTTATTATTTAATTAACTTAATAAACGGTGATCTATCCTCAGTCCGGCTATGGCGGATCAATCATCAGTTTTGGCGTTGGTGATACTGGCAGTTGGAGTAACTGTGCATTTTTCCTTGCACAAGGTGGATGAGGGTCATGTAGGCGTGTATTACCGAGTAAGTAATATCCATCCACAAATATACCAATACTAGTAGAAACTAGTTTGTAATTCAGCTGATTGTATTATTCATGTTTGTTATAAGAGAATTTTGAAAATGTAATTGGCATTTAGCCAGGTCCAGTCACCAAAGAACAGACTTTACTTGACAAACCATCAGGCATATAAACCTTAATCCAAAACAGAAGAGTATTTCTGTAAAACCTCTTTTATGATATGGACAAACCTCTTGCTATTTATTGAGCGAAATATGGAAAAAAATCGAAACTAGCCAAGAAACACTTAAACTTCATACCTATGGCAGTTTGTTTTCGAGACAGATTTAAGTAATGGCTTCTGTTAAAGAAAGATAAAGGCAGTACCTAAATAGTATTGTTGTCAACTTGATAACAATAATTGACATGGATAAAGACAAGTCCAAGATAAGCTGACATTTTTGTTGACTAACCACTAATTGCACTTTCCTTTTAAAAGCAAGGTCACGAGAAATAACAATTGTAACTTGGAGATAGGATCTTTTTCATAAAAATATGAGTTCCAGAATACTATGTTCATAACAACATGAAATTTTAATCTGAACAGTAGGAGAAAAGCACTTTTAAAAGTTGTTTAGTGTTTGCTTTCTCTTGACTGTACTGCATATTTTTTAATTTTTACTGTTTTCTGTAAAACAATCAGTAACAGCAACTGTAACCTCTAAATTTAAATTATAAAGTTACTTTAAAATACATATCTGCAAAAGCAGGGAAATTAGTTTAATATTTTAATACCTACAATATCCTTGTTTTCAGGGAGGAGCATTGCTCCCAGTAACCAGCCAGCCTGGTTTTCATATGATGATTCCGCTACTAACATCATATAAATCTATACAGGTACTTTATTTCTTTCCTTGGATTATGGGTAGTCAGAAGCCGGATAATCTCGACAACCTATCTTCTATTGTGTTAACCCTGTAACTGGGTTCTGGAGGTCAGATAGGTAATTGGCAGTTGCTTGCTGACAGACGGACAGATCAACAAAAGTGATCTGTCATTTTGTTGATTTCTCCGTCAACAAAAAACCCATTTCTGCAGTGGTCATGCTACGCTTGCTGACGTTCAGATGTGTCTGGGTAGACTATAAGCTGGCTTCAACAAAGTTGGGAATAAGCTAGGCAGATGATGCCGATGAGGTATGTTTTGTGTCCTAACAGCCAATTAGTTAATGCAGTAGGAAACGACATTGGCTCATCAATTGGTTGAAAGATTCAATTGACTAATGTGGGTTAAGTAATGTTGATTTAGTAATTGGCAATTATAATCAACCACGGACCAACCAGTTTCTGCATCTCAGACAATGGTAATCAGTTACTAAAAGCTATGAAGTTATCAAGTGTAAAGATTTAGATAGAAATCTCTCTTTGTCTACTGTTATTGAATCCAATTGGTTTTTAACTACTCAATGATTAACAGATTAGATTCTTCTAAGATAACAAAGTTAGGTTTACTAGCTTCGTCCCCATGTATCCCATGGGAATGTACAACTGGGATTAAAGTATTCTATGTTCCAACCCGGGTAATTGTCTGTCCGTGTACCAATCCCATTAACATGTGAAAAGGTAACAGACAGAGTACACATTTATATTATTAGTCTGAACAATGGAGGGACATAAACTGTCACCAAATGTGCTTACAACTTCTGTTTAGTATGTAACATAATTATGTTTTTGTATTGTAGACCACTCTTCAAACTGATGAGGTGAAGAACGTGCCGTGCGGTACGAGTGGCGGCGTCATGATATACTTCGAGCGGATTGAGGTGGTGAATAAACTGGAACCCCCGAGTGGTAGGTATTCGATTTCAATTAGGACTCCCAAGTGATAGGCAGACTTACAACCAAGTTTAGCTAATCGCCAGTAATGTAAACTCACGTTGCGATGTTTTAACGAACCATTTTTTACATCGCGCTCTAGATTTTCAAGCCTCGGCGTAGAGTGAGTAATAGAGAATTCAAAAAAGTGCCATAGACTTGACTGGGCTCTGATCAAAACTTCATGTGCAACGCATTCTCGTTATGAATTCTGAACTTCTGGGACACACTAAGCACTTGATGTGATTACAAATGTAGGTACTCCTTCCTGACTTCCTACCTTCAGTATAATAACATGTAAATACATATTATTAAAAATACTATTCCAGTACTAGACATGGTGCGTAACTTCACGGCAGACTACGACAAAACACTGATCTTCAACAAGGTGCATCACGAGCTGAACCAGTTCTGTAGCGCTCACACGCTACATGAAGTCTACATCGATCTGTTCGATCAAATCGACGAAAATTTACGAACTGTAAGTGCATATCTTTTTTTTTTTCGGTTGGGAAATCATCAAATGACCCCCCCTGCTCTGGGCGGAGCGGGAGTGTCAGACTTCTAGTGTATCTCTTTACATCATATTTACCCTAGAACTATTCTGCTGTTGGAGCTGGATGGGTCTCTCCAATCGCATTCTTATTTAGCTGCTACTGCCAGCAATCCTTCGAAAATCGATGCTGTATTTAGCAGCAGCCTGAATGCCATCATACACTACTATTGCTGATTTGCAGTCTCTTATTCACAATAAGAAAATAATGGCCTAAGTATAACACCAATTCCCACTTAGTTGAAGTTATTTGTGATTTCTGCAGGCACTACAAAGAGATTTGCACGAAATGGCGCCAGGGCTTCAGGTGCAAGCAGTCAGGGTAACGAAACCAAAAATACCAGAGACAATCCGCAAGAATTATGAACTAATGGAAGCGGAGAAGTCAAAGCTCCTTATTGCTGCACAACATCAAAAGGTAATTAACAAATTCCAATCTAGAGCTTTAATAATATTCTGAGGTAACCAACCACCATTCAATACCATAATCTGTGTCCACAGGTTGTTGAAAAAGAAGCAGAAACAGCCAGACGGAAGGCCGTCATCGAAGCCGAAAAGGAGGCTCAAGTCGCGAAAATTCAATACGAACAGAAAATCATGGAGAAAGAATCGTTGCAGAAGATTGAACTTATTGAAGACAGTATACACAGAGCCAAACAGATAACGAAAGCAGAGGCAGACTTTTATCATTTGAAGAAACAGGCGGAGGCAAACAAAATGCTGCTAACAAGAGAGTATTTAGAATTGAAGAGATACGACGCTCTGGCACGAAACAATAAGATCTACTTTGGCAATGATATTCCCAACATGTTCCTGCAAGCTAATGTTGGTGACAGTGTTCCTATACCAAGTGGTGTCCATGTTGAATGAGTGTTAATTACCTTGAAACACCTGCTAGTCACGGAATAGGGGCAAGACTGGATGTCAGTGATGAATTATGAACTTTTTGGCCTAAAATATTTGACTAATGTTGTGGTCGAAGAAAAAAGGCCCTAGCAGGAGCTTCTTTTACTAACTTACACATCAGGCATCAGTTCCATGATGTAAGATTTGTACAGACTGCTTTTAAGTTTTCTGAAATCCTTATCTACTGACAAGTTTGTAAACAAAGATTCTCATAAAATATAAAGTAAATACAAGAGTATTCCACTTTTACTGTCTAAATACTTGTTAGATACAAGTATTTAGACATGCAATTTGTGACAACTTCTATGTAGGTGCCCTAATCTCAAAATATTGTGTGGTTGTCTGTAAGAGTGCATAATCATTTAATTGTTTTATGAATTGTGATATTTATTATAAATACCTATTATATTACTAAATGTTAAAAAGACACTATGTAGTAAGAGTGAACAAATTAGGAATTTTTAAACGCTAATGAAATGCATCACATTGTCTGCACTCAGTTTATTTGACTGACTATTATTTTTGTGTTAGATTGACTATGTACATAGCTTTTATAAATGTGTAATAAAAGTGAATATAATTATGTGGAAAAACTTTGATTTTATTCAAAAGTAAACTTAAAATTAAATTGGCTCAACATCTTAGATCTTGTTGAAAGCAGCAATATCAACAGACTGGACGAAATCTTCATTTTCCTGGATCTTTTCTGTCAGAAGGTCGACAGAGACCTTGTCGTCTTCAATGACGCACATGATCTGCAGTTTGTTGATACCATACCCAACAGGGACAAATTTGGAAGCACCCCAGAGGAGACCATCCATTTCGATGGTGCGGACGAGTTTCTCCATTTCCTTCATGTCAGTTTCATCATCCCAAGGCTTGACGTCAAGGAGTATAGATGACTTGGCAATAAGGGCAGGCTTTTTGGATTTCTTGGCAGCATAGGCTTGGACGCGTTCTTCGCGAATTCTCGCGGCCTCTGCATCCTGGTAAAAGAAGGGAATTTAATTTTAAATCTGTAGGCATAAAATTGTAATTAGAAAGTACTAAACTAAAGGTGAAAGTTTACTGACCTCTTCCTCATCACCAGAGCCGAATAGGTCGACGTCATCGTCGTCATCATCGGCGGGTTTGGCGGCGGGTGCGGGGGCTGTAGTGGTCTTGCCGCCAGCGGTCAGCGGGCTGGCTCCAGCAGCCCAGGCCTTGCGCTCGCCGGCAGCGTAGGAGGCGATCTGGTTGTACCACCGGAGGGCGTGGGGCAAGCTTGCGCTCGGGGCCTTGCCGACTTGTTCGAACACTTGAATATCGGCTTGAGTTGGTGTGTAACTAAAAATAACCAAAATCAATGAATATGGCGACTACTAACATACAGCTGGTTGTCAAGGTCAAGTTACTTTGTTCAATATAGGATTGAAAATAACAAAAATGACTACTTCATAATACCGGCTATTAGAATATTGTAGGACAGAATATATAATTTCCATTACAGAGTTTGAGGTTATAAAAGTTTCTTACAATCTGTGTCAGGTTGACGTGGATCTCAATGTTATCATAAAAATCGACTTACCCGGACACATAACTCTTATCGGCCAAGTATGTGTTCAGCTCGTTAAGGCCTTGTGTGGTTTTTACGTCTCCTACTGCCATTTTTAATACAAAAAACTTTTTCTTTATATCGAACTACCACACGCCCCGGCACAATGTGAGCGAGAAGGAGAAAAAAGGAAGAAAACTTGACAGTTGTTGAACGAATGATTGAATGAATGAATCTGCTATTTTTTACAATTTTAGAGAACAGTATCATAGACAAAACCGTAATTCCGCATGTGAGTATTTCTCTTTACTGCTTTTGACATTGTCACACTGGTGACAGTTCTTGAATCTGTCACTTATCTAAAGATTTTCGATACATATTTTTAGGTACGAATTTAACGAAAATACAACGTAAATTACAATAAGTAATTATTTTTATGTGTTTTAATACGTAAATTTATTCTAAATAGAGTAGAAAAAGCCTCAGTTTTCATTATATTTATTTAGGTTAGGTGTTGATTCTTATGTAATAATAACAGAAGAATTGCTTGTATTTGAGGTGTTTTAAAAGGCTTTTCATGTCGTATTGGAGTCGTACGGCTAACAAGATACTAGTAAAACAGATACTGAGTGCGACCATCTGTGAATAGTTATTCAATTAGATGTGACATCCGTTGTAAACGTATTGGTGTTTGCTGCAGAAAATGCTGCGCCAGCCGCTAACCAGGGCGCTTACGCTGAGCTCGCCGGTGCGTGCTGCACCGCTGGCGGCTCGTTCTTATGCTGCCCAAGCGCAACCTCCTCCAGAAACATTCGAAGTCTTCATTGATGACAAACCTGTCCAAGTTTTGCCTGGCACCACTATCTTACAAGTAAGTAATCAATGAATGCTGCTCAGTTATCTAGTATGGAATCTAATTTTATTATTTATTCCTGCAATGTCCTCTCCTGGGCTGTGTCTGTTAAAATTACAAATAATAAAGTAAAGGTTATATCATTAAGTTGTGCCAATTAGCAAATTTCCATTGCCAAACTTAGGCAGGGCACATAAATGTCAACAAACAAGTTTTAACACATTTATATATCTTGCAATGCTGATTGTGCATAACTCCAATACAATATACCACTGCAGATAAACTATTGACATACAATATTTTTGTCATTGTTTAAGATGACCCAGTGAGAAGCTCAGTTAAATAAGTCAGTTCAACAGCTCCCTGAATATCTAGTCTCAGTTCAAAATATAAACCAATTTAAAAATTAGACTAGACAAACATAATATATCATACTGCAAGAAGAAAATCTAGTGGGGAACAGCAGGATACAGGCAGCCATCAGTTGACTCAACTGCCTGCTTAATATTAAATAATAATAATAATCAGGTAGTCCTGTAGAACCCAGAAATTATAGACCAATCACTTGTCTACCATTGCTCTATAAAGTTCTTACATCCATTTTGAGAGCTAAAATTAACCAACATATTTAGAGAAATTCTATCATGTCTGCCTCTCAGAATGGATGTAGGAACGGGTCCTGCTGTACTAAGGAGCTGCTCCTCATTGATATGGTGATTAGCCAACAGGTTCGCTACTCCCGAAGGAACTGCCTATATGTGGAATAGATTATAAGAAGTTCTATGATTTGGTGCCTCATCATGCCTCATGAGGCCAGCACCCTCATGAGCCTTGCAGTTGTATAAAGTAGATGCAACTCTGCATACCTTCCTGATGGTATGTATTGGGCACTGGAGAATGGTCCTTTGTTATCCAGGATGTGTACAGATCCAGGAGAACAGCGAACCAATAAGGATCAAGCGTGGCATATTCCAGGGTGTTAGTCTGAGTCCATTGTGGTTTTGTCTAGCTTTGAACCCTCTTAGCACACTGCTGGAAGGTTCAGGTCTAGGTTATCAGTTTAGTAGAGGTGGTTAGGTCATACCTCACCTTCTTTACATGGATGATCTGAAACTCATTGGCCCCAACTATTTGCAACTGATGAAGCTACTGAAGGTAACCGGAGCTTTCAGTAGCGCCATCAGGATGGATTGGTGTGGATTTCTGGGTGTTCTCATCTGGCTAACGGAGGTTACTTGCATAGACACAACCGCGCTGCCAGGATTATCCACCAACAACTTGTTTTGAAGTCTCAGTTTGAAGTACAACCTTGCGGAATCAGAAGTGTCACACTATAAGTATGCGCTCGACCCAGTCCTTGATGATGGTAATATCACGTTGTATTGGGATCGACCTATCATCACCGACAGGACTATTGTTGCTAATAAGCCTGACATAGTGGTGATAGATCGATTAGAGCGTCGCGCAATGATTGTTGGTATTACGGTCCCGTATGACGAGAACCTCGTGAAAGCAGAGAAAGATAAGCAATTCAAGTATCTGGTTCTGGCTTGTGAGGTTGTCGACATGTGGGATGTGACTACAGCAGTCATTGTACCGATAATCGTGTTGGCCAATGGCTTAATAGCTAAAAGCCTCGACCAACGTCTGAGAAGGCTCTCGCTAGGCAGCTGGATCAAGGGCTTGATTCAGAAAGCAGTACTTCTGCACACGGCGCGTATTGTTAGGAGGTACCTCTGTCAATAGCCCTGACCACCGGTAGTTCGGGTCCTATTCTCGATGCTGGTGGGTGGGTTACTATTTTTTAAATGTTTTTTTTTTAAATATTATTTCATATTCCGATATAAAAATCACCATATTTAAAAATGTAAGAGTTGTGTTGTAACAATAAATAAAGGAAATAATAATAACAACACAATTCTCACTTTTATACTCAGAAAGAGCATCATGCATGAAACTACTCAATATTGCAATAATAATAGATATTTCTGCGAAATACACATAATTTGTCTGTTTCTACTAGGCAGCAGCACAAGTAGGAGTAGAGATCCCACGTTTCTGCTACCATGAGCGTCTTGCCGTCGCTGGTAACTGCCGCATGTGTCTCGTCGAGATTGAGAAATCCCCCAAGCCCGCAGCCGCCTGCGCCATGCCCGTGATGAAGGGCATGAGGGTCAAAACCAACTCAGACCTGACCAGGAAAGCCCGTGAGGGTGTGATGGAGTTCCTCCTTGTCAACCATCCCCTGGATTGCCCCATCTGTGACCAGGGTGGTGAATGTGACTTACAGGATCAGTCTATGGCCTTTGGGTCTGACAGAAGTCGGTTTACTGATATTCATTTCTCTGGCAAGCGGTGAGTATTCGTTTTTGTTATTATTCTTTATCTCCATGCTCTGATTAATTGCTCTTATCATACAATATCATATAATCATTGAATGAACAAATGTGAAATATCACTTTGCATTACATTTAGGCGCCATCTGTAATCATGTAACAATCAATGTAACTTCGCCTTTTTATCCATTGGTGTAAAGCAGCACAAGAAATTTAACATAATCTCACCAAGAACACTCCTCTAAATATACATTTTTTCATTATTTAATTTTTTTTCAACGAAAGTGCTGTCGAAGACAAAGACGTGGGTCCCCTAATCAAGACCATAATGACGCGTTGTATCCACTGCACGCGCTGCATTCGGTTCGCGTCCGAGGTGGCCGGTGTTGACGACTTCGGTACCACTGGTAGAGGATCTGACATGCAGGTTTGTAATTTCGTTTAAGACATCAATCTTTAGAAAGATATAAGCCTACTGGCATAAGTGAGAGAGACGACAATCGATACTCTCGCCGTATTTACCGCCTTGGTACTCAATCACAACAAAATCGCCAGCATATGGCTACAAGATGGAAGAAGTGTGATGCTGTTTCCAATTTATAACTTTAAGGAACTAGTGAACGGTAAAAAAATACAGTTTTTGAACTTTGGTCAATTTTAAAAGGTTGTATGTTCTAATAAATTCTATTTCCCCAGGTCGGAACATATGTAGAGAAGATGTTCCTGTCTGAGTTGTCTGGCAACATCATTGACTTGTGCCCAGTGGGCGCACTCACTTCCAAGCCCTACAGCTTTGCTGCACGACCCTGGGAAACCAGGAGGGTAAGCGGTTTAACCTATATTCTACATGTTGGATGACCCTCCCCCACACTGGGGTCTGGAGAGGAGCAATGTGGGTCTTTGAAAGGATTAAACATCAATTCTGATCAGTATTCTGTTGTAAAGTCACATTTAAGGTGATGTAATTACCAGTCAATTGCGATAGATTTTTTGAATGGGAAACCACGGGTCACAAATAAATATAATAAATTGATTCCCGAATGCTAGTTAGTATAGAGCGACCGCTTTAATGAGCCCTCCGCCTTGCCCCATCAAAGGCACATTAAGCGTCCACAAAGTCCTAACAAAATCCCACAGGTTATTTGCTTTAAAAATAACCATAATCCACGTAGGTATTACTATACTAATTGAACCAATACGTGATCAACCTTCAGAATATTCCATTTAAATTGATACCTTCGCGAGGACTCATTACAGCGGTCGGTCTTATAGTCCCTGCCATCTACGCTATCGTAACACTGTTAGTTGTTAAGTGATCTTAAAGTTTTGTTACAGATTGACTCCGTAGATGTTTTAGACCCCCTGGGTAGCAACATCGTCATTGCTACTCGTACGAATGAAGTGTTGCGTATTCTCCCGAGGACCAATGAGGTAAGTTTCTAATATATGTTTATATTTTAAGAGTAGTGTTTGATTTCTAGATTACTTGACTTGTGTATTGGATTCATTTAGGTGAGTATAGAGGCACAGCATGGCATTTACTTGTATAACTGAACATCGAGCAG
This sequence comes from Noctua fimbriata, assembly GCA_905163415.1. Classification (NCBI taxonomy): domain Eukaryota; kingdom Metazoa; phylum Arthropoda; class Insecta; order Lepidoptera; family Noctuidae; genus Noctua; species Noctua fimbriata. The sequence continues at coordinate 4,944,324 of LR990940.1, forward strand.
CTTTTGTGTTTCCTAAGTGGACTTTCACGAATCGAACAATAAGCAGGATGCTTACATCTTTGTTACAACTTGATTTTCCAAACAAACGATCGAATTTGTGTAACATTTCATCAGAATCGGATCAATAGTTCCGAAGATACATACCTCCAAACTTACAAACATACAAACTTGACCTCTTTATAATATCAGTATAGATATGATTCTACATAATATATCTGATTACAGGAGATCAACGAGGAATGGCTATCGGATAAGTCCCGCTTCGCCTGCGATGGTCTGAAGCGCCAGCGGCTGGTGACGCCGATGATGACGGACTCGCGCGGGAACCTGTCGCCCGTCGAGTGGGAGGACGCCATGGTAGCGGCCGCCAGGGCGCTGAGGGACTGCCCGCCCGGCAAGGTAATATGATGTTAACCAAGACCTTATCCAATTTATGCGATTTTCGAAAAATTGTTTTTTTTTTAAACACCTTCACTGCTATGTCATTAGCTTCTTAATCCTGTAATTAATAATCCAGTAAGGTGCAGAATGGGCAGGAAAGAAGGTGGGCTACTTTGCAAAGAGTCTCTACACTGGCACTGTGTTTGGGTTGGGTCGAAGATACCCCATTTGCCCAGATCTCTCTCTCTCTCAAAATCCAAGATCTTCCTTCTCTCTCTCTCAGAAATCCAGATTTGGCCAACCTGGACCATTCACAAAATTTTCTTTAAAGCCTACACATAAAGTTTCACTGTCCCATGATCTAATTACTTTCTCATTATCATCAGCTCTTGGCCGTCGCCGGTGACCTGGCTGACGCAGAATCCCTGGTTGCTCTGAAAGACCTGGTGAACAGACTGGGCTCAGAGAACACGTGCACCGAGCAGTACTTCCCGCTAGAGGGCGCCGGCATCGACCTGCGCTCCTCATACCTCTGCAACACTAAGATCGCCAGTGAGTTTTTTTCCTCGAAAACCGCCCTTACTACCACGACATAAAGACGCTGTCAATGTTAAGTTGCTGACATGAATGTACGACTGACTGTAAAAGGCATATAACACTAGCATTTTTCCTAATCTTTAACATCGTTTACTTGTCTCTACAGGGTTTACACCCTTACGGCTGACCCTTAAGGGTCAGCCCTCCGCAGACTGATGGGGTGAATTCAGTGTATGACCAGTACAAGAAATTATTTCAGGAATGTTTTGGGAATCCAATAAATTTGATTTGTTTTATTTCCTCATACGCAATGTATCGTTACCGTGGCAAAAAGCTCGTAACGAACGGCAAGCGCGACGACGAGTTCGATGAACTCGGTAGCTACGCAGGAAGTGCACAGCTGATTTCACGCGTCGTTCGTTAGAGTATTTCAACATCCATTGTTGGTTTTTAAATTTTATCCGTATTTACATAAATAGAGTGCTGCGTACAGAGAATATAATTTTACATTAAAATAAAGGCAATAAGATAAAAATTCCGGTAAAATATGATTCAAAATAAAGAGCAATGCAGCAGTCCTCCGCAAACTGACAGAGTGCATTCAGCACTCTGTCAGTTTGCGGAGGACTGTCCCTTACACCCTGTATAATATTTCTTTGTAGAATTTGATTAACTTTGTCATTTAGTGTATCTTTGGCGTAACATAGCGGGTGCGTTTTCTGACCAAACCAGGCGCTTATTTCTGCCTTTGTTTGATAATCATTCACAATGGTTGAACTGATTTCAATTAAATTTGGCATGCTAATAGACCATGACACAGGACCATGAGATAACATTAAATAGAATACTTTTTATCCGGATGTCGTTTCTGTGGGATTATTTTCGAGAAAAAGCTAGCTTATAATATTATTTTCTTCCACAGATGTGGAGGACGCCGACTTCGTGCTTCTGATTGGCACTAACACTCGCTTCGAGGCCCCGCTACTGAACGCGCGCATACGCAAGGCTTTCATCCACAAGGACACCGATGTTGCGCTCATCGGGCCCAAAGTGGATCTCACTTATGAATACATAGTAAGGATTTTTTTATATTATCTTTCCTCGCATCGTGTTACCCGTAATTGTTGGTAAAAAGCTAGTCAGATGGTGACAAGACCACTAAAGCTATTCTATCTTCATCCCACAGCACGTAGGCGACTCAGCGTCCGCCGTCAAAGACCTGGCTACCGGTTCCTCATCCCACGAGGTCATGAAGCGTCTGGAAGCAGCCGAGAGACCAGTTGTCATCTTAGGAGCTGACCAGCTCAAGACACCAGAGGGCGCCGCCATACTTGCGTATACGCAAGAGTTGGCGCTGCGTCTGCAGGACAAGCTACAAGATAAGAGCTGGAAGGTAGGTTTATAATAGATGTTATTTGAGGGTGACCAAAAATAGAAGCCAGAGGGCGTCACGATTGATGTTTTAGAGGTCATTTGTTAAAGCAGATAATATATACTATTATATTGTTAATTTTGGGTCCTCAGTTGGAAGCAGTAATAGGAACAGATTGATAAATAAAAAGGTTTTCTTAAAATCACCGATTTTGACCTCATATCAATCTGATCATGTTCAGGGGGTAAAAGTGGCCGGTAATTACACAAAAGTGTATGTTAATGTCCCATTGTGGTAGAGGATGTCCCATTATGGACGAAAATGTCTCCTGTTTGAAACTTTAGGCAGGGATATAATCTCCTACCATGGTCACCTTGAAATCCCAACTAACTATTTTTATCTACTTCCAGGTGTTAAACGTCCTCCAGCGCACGGCGTCCCAAGTAGCCGCCCTGGATATCGGCTACCAGCCCGGCGTGGGCAAGGTGCTGCAGGAGGGGCCGCAGGTGGTGTACCTGCTGGGAGCCGACAACGGCGTCGTGACACGAGACCAGCTGCCTAAGGGAGCTACTGTCATCTACCAAGGTAGGAGACGAAATCTGCACCATCGGCGTAACACAATGCAGCTGAATACCAGTATTTTACATGGAGCGACTGCTGCGAACCTTGGACCTTCTTAAGGTCACAGCACACAGATCAACTCGGAAAGGGATCGTCACCGTATCGTGAGCTTGTCCCAAGGCGAAGCGATTACATTACGATTCCGATTAGTGTATGTTGCAGTAGGGAGTTTCATACAAAGAATGAATCGCTCGAGTTGATACGGGTGACCGTCCCTTTCCGAGCTGATATGTGTGCTGTGATCTTTATTAGACTGTTGTAGAATTTAGATTTCAGGGCCTTGCGTGATTATGAACGTCTGACGCTCTGATAGGCTACCCTAGGTGGCGGTTACCAACGGTAACCGCCACCTAGGGTATACCGCCTATAGATAATATGTGCACAAATATAGTCGCCTATATTTGTGCACATATTAAAGGTGGAACCCGTAAAACTCTTGTTGGGGTTCTACGCTTTTCTCCTCGATGGTTTACTAAACTGCAAAAGTATAATTTCCGCCTGGTCCCCCTATTCCACTTTCAAATTCTCTACTATACGAATGGTCAGTAATTGACGGTTTTTGCAGGTCACCACGGCGACGCAGGCGCAGCGATAGCGGACATAGTCCTCCCGGGCGCCGCGTACACAGAGAAGCGCGCCACGTACGTGAACGCGGAGGGCCGCGCGCAGCAGACGCTCGTGGCCGTGTCGCCGCCCGGGAAGGCGCGCGAGGACTGGAAGATCATTAGGTTATTAATACATATTATATGTCACCTGCTTGAAAACTTGTTGCTAGCCATTCCTCATACTTCACTTTCCCATGCTTTCATACCGCACCAAACCCGAAAAAGCTTCCACGTCGCACTGAGCTCTGATCTACTAGGCTGCGGATACATTAAGGAAGAAATCGGGCGATAAGCGAGAGTGTCTCAAAATATTAATGAATGCCCCGGACGTAATTCACGGAATACACCTGTGCGCTCGCTTTCACAATTGTACCGCAAAATGTTGCTTGTCCTATCACGTGCCACGCTGCACGACAGAAGGTGACGTCGTTTCAACGTCGCATATATTCTTATGCTTTCATTCCGAGTCAAGAGCAGTGGTACTTTAACTACATCAATTTGAAAAACTGCTCTTCTATTTATAAACGAAATATTCTGTTCACAGAGCACTATCAGAAGTAATAGGCCAGCGTCTTCCGTACGACAACCTAGACGAGGTTCGCGATCGTCTCAGTCAGATCAGCCCAGCGCTAGTCACGTACGGCGATGTCCAGGCCAACAACTACTTCGCGCAGGCCAGGTCTCTCGCACAGGTATGCAACGTATTCCATCTATCTAATATTGATAATGAGTGTTCGCAATATTGCATATTTGTTCTTCTTTATATTGGAATACATTTGGGTAGGAAAGTTGGTTGTACAGCCCTTTTACGGTTATTTTGCTTTCGACAAAGTTCACTTTATTATCTTTGTAGAACTTGTCAGTGGCACCAAACCAAAAGCACCCTTATTGCAACGGGAATAAATATCACTGTCAAAGGACTATTCTGAATTGATACAATGGGCTACATATCGGAATAATGATTGAACAATTTATGACGACGTTGCAATAAGCATTTACATATTGTTTGATTTCAAATAATTAACAAAAACAATAAAATCCACAGAGCCAACAAAAGCCAGTATCTGGCAAGGTAGACGTGCAGCTGAAGACATTAGAAGACTTCTTCATGACCGACCCGATCAGCCGCGCATCGCCCACTATGGCCAAGTGTGTACAGGCCGTGATCAAGCAGAAGCAGTCCAAGTACTAGACCACAGACAACTTAGGAGTATGACACACGGATCTTTGAATAAAAACTTCTTTTTAAACTAAGAGGGTAATATCGCCTCAATATACTTCCGGTTATCACCTTTTTCAATATTAATACGTACTTTAATATGCTTTATTGGTTTAACAAGGATTTTGTGTGTTGTACAATTTATTTAAGAATATATTCCCAGCTTTATTCGCTTGAGTTTTGTCCACTGACGCTGTCTTTTGGTATTGGTATCGTTTAGAACAATAAACTTTACATTTTGGAGGGCTGTTTGTGCGGAAAACTTAAGCGTTTAAAGCTGTTTTTAGGGTAATTATAAAATTTTTATTTTGCCTTTCTGCAATCATTTTTACGAAGGAAATACTACAGAAATGCTGCTGTGGTCGATAGTCCATGTTACCTCCGTACCTCAACAATATTATTAATGGCAAGAAGGCTTTTGACCACGCATGTACATTGTGATTTCTAGCTATTTATTTTGTTATTTAATAGTTAAGTATAACAGTGTTTCAACAAGTATAAAATTTTCTTATTAAATTATTCATGGTACTCATTAGAAATGGATTGAAGAATTGAAACAGCTCGGTACTTGAATGTAAGGACAGATATTTTGTATATAGTAATGTTTGTAGTATAAAATAAAACGTAGTATAATGATTGTCGAAATTGTTTTTTATTTAATTTAAAACCGAAAATTCAAAAGTAATTAGAATAGTTTTTCAGTTGTAATTTTGTAAAGGAAAGGTAGTCTCATCCAACGCGTTATTCTTTCTGTATTCCTGTAATAAATATTGACGAATTAGTACTACATTCGTAATAATGATGGCACCTTTAAATACAGACAGATCAACTGGACCTTGATCTAGTCCATTCGATAATAAGTTTGACTTGAAAATTATGGTCTCCTAAAGTAGACCAGGCTGAGGTCTGACGCTTCTCGTCTGTTTAACACACTACACTCAGAGTGCAGTAGAAATCCACGAAACATCCACAGACTTAGTTTATTAATTCGTTCCCTTATAGAGAGATAACCGTAATGCTCAGGATGTTCTTTATGCGAATAATAACCAAAGCATGAAATATGTGGGTTCATAAATAACCAAAGACATACAAAAGTTTACGAGCGATAGACGGGACAAGATTAAGAAAATCGTAATCCAATATTTGTAACTACTTATAGTATAACATATCGGTCTGTCTAGTGTCATACGCCCGCTCGTCATGTAGCATTCGTGTGTCAAAATTAAAAAGTTTCGAAATCTCTTTGTACTTAAATAGCAAAAAAAGGCCAAAAGAAAGATATGATATAAATGGTCTTAAGATTTACTCACATCAACAACTCTCCTCACCGGCTTCTTGTACTTGCATTCGCTCAGCGTTTTGTCAGCGTTCCTCATGAACAGCACGTGCATTTCTTTCCCACCAGTCCAAGGCGATGGCTCCTGCTCGCGACGCTTCAGTGCTGCTAGTAACTTGTTACATGGACCGAAGTAGGGTAGAGGTTTTTCTGTTGAACATAAGATCACGCCTGTATTCAAACTCAGTTATAAAAAGTTCTCACATTTTGCAAGCTTAACTTAATCAGCTTATAACGTTTCCATTGTAGGGTCACGGGTCATCTAAGACGGAGTGGGTCGTAATCCGCCATGCGGGTTCCCACCATGTTTAAGGCATAAATCTAGAACTCTATACTCCAGTTTTTTGAAAAAAGCACACATATTTTGTGAATTGATTGTAAAACACTTTTAAACGTCAAAAATAAATTAGGCATATTTTAAAACGAGATGGGGTTGGTGTTTCCTAGCCTACTACTCTGAGAATTAATAACCGAAATGATCTCAGAAGTGACAGCCTCTTTTAAAGTCCAAACATGGTCATGTCATATGAGTACCATGTAGGTTAGTGTCTGAAATGGTCTTTTGAGTAAAGCGCCATAGATTTGAGTCGACCTGTCCGGTCTACATGTGCGAAACAAGAGTACTTAAAATAGTGTGATTCTGATTCGACGTCCTTAACGTGAACGTATTACCCACCTTTAGATTCAAGTTCATCTTCAGCTTGTGCTTTCCTCACAATAGGCGGTTTTTTAGATTTAGTAATTAAACATTGTCGTTCACAGAAGCATTTGTTACTGCATTGCATTTGATTCGCGTATTCTGCCATAGATTTATTGATCTCTGCAATAGTTATATTTTTATTGCGATCTTGTTTTATTTTCTCTTTGGCTCTTTTCTCTCTTTTAGCAGCTCTGGAAATGATTAGAAGTTTTAATTCTTACACATGTTAAAGTTAAAAATTATGAATCGTAACATAAATAGGTAAACATAACCCACACCATTGTCTGGTTTAATAAATGAACAACGAAGTTGAAGACGAAGTCTTTCAAGGATATCATGCCAAAACCATACCAACCATCTGACAGGCATTATTTATTATATTTTCAACATGCAAGTCAAAGTGCAAACATGAATCAGTAGTCACGTCACACCAAGGTCGTGAACGAATTCTACTACAATTAATTGTTGGCTGTTCAACGTATACGTAAAATTAGTTTTATTTTTGTTTTTAGTAAAAGATATACTATGACATTTAGGAAGACTAAGAAAGAATTTGTTATCTTTACAGTAGGCATCAAGTCTGTGAAGATCTTCTTGGAGCATTCATCGAGTTTTTGGCAGGCTTTGTAGATTTTTGATATCATCCGCATACATATCAGTAAATTTGCATTAACAAAACAATTTTTTATGTCATTAATGAACACGATAGAACGCAAAAGGCCCAAGATAGACCCCTGAGGAACTCCGGACTTGACAGTTACAATCTCAGATTCAAACCCATTAATAACGACCTTTTGTGTATCCTGTTATAAATATATGATGCAAACACAGAAAAAGGAGGATGGTGGTTGTCAGCCGGAAGTAGTGACGTAAAAGATACAGTCAGAGTTGGAGATGAACAAATCAAGTATTCGAGACTGTTTCTTATTGTATTGCAAACCGTTAATTAATGACATGAAATTCAGTATTAGCTGACCGCTTGAAGTTGTGGTATCTGCCACTGCATAATTACCCTTATCTAACCATTTAATATCGGGCAAGTTGAAATCTCCAACAATAAATAACGACTCGGTAGTGGAATCATTAGCAATCAAATGCAGCATGTGTAGATATTGCCTGTATAATGCGTCACTAGTGCAAGGTGGTGTGTACGCTACATTGATGACGTGGCGTTATCTTAATTATCTCTTTTCTGATTACTGCTGTACTAATATAGCTAAGCCTCTTAGGGCTTCGGAGTTTGGCCAGATTCAGAATGTTAGCTGAACAATGGATTGCTAGATGTATTGGACTAAGATGGTGATCTGATGATGATGGTTCGATGGTGATCTGATGATGATGGTTCGATGCCATTGACTCCTTGGACATCGTTGTTGATACACAGTTTTTTTACTACAAGTTATTATAAGAATATCATTTCTCTACCTGTCTTCTCTTTTCTTACTGTTGTTTTCAATAAATTCTTCGAAACGTTTCTTTTCTTTTTCTTGACAATTTTTGACTGTTTCAAAGGTCTTTGCGGCTTCTAAATTTGTGCGCTCCTGGTATATCTACCCAGTAGTACCCAGAATTGAAATAGATTGGCATAATTACCTTTCAAACACAAAATACCGAAAACAAAACAATATCGAAAACATCGTGAGGAAATCAACATGCCTGAGACATATTTCTCGACGGCATGTAAAGCCAAGTCAGAGGCCCATGGGCGGCATAAAAACTCTGACACCAGGTTAGGCACTAACCACACGAACAATAAAGATTACCTATTATTTGTTAAACAATACTTGTGGAAGCTAAAAGTGCCTGTGTGGATACAAGTTTTCTTGTGTGGAAAAGGTACTACCAACAGTAAGGGCGTAGGGATATTATACAGGTCTATCAGTAAGTAATGTATGTAGCTTGGAAATGGGTGGGCTAAGTGGGTAGTCAGAAATACAGAGTGCATTAGATGGTTGATGATCCTGTTGTACTAACTTACCTTTAGATGTACTTTTCTAATCTTACAATTCAATTCTTCTTGCTCTTTGCGACACTTTTCTATTTTGGCATTATATTTTGCTTCCCATTTAGCTCGTTCTTCTTTCGTCTTCTTGTATTCAGCCACATATTCGTCTAGAGCTTGCTTTTCTAAGAGTCTTACTTTGGCCTGGAGGAGGTATTATTTGTATCAATATTAATAATTATCATAGCGAAGCTTTCCAAAGAATAATGAAAATTATTCTCCACGCGTACTGCTCTCGGACCTACCCTAGCTATTTACTACAGAAGTACGAGTACTGTTACACTAAAGACTAATTACAATGTAGATTAAACTTTATTTAGGCCAAATTAACTTAGTATAAGCATAAACTAACCTACGGAATCTTTTTAGCCAGACTTTTGTTTTCTTGTTTCGATGGTCCAATTGTTCTATCTCTATTTATTTAAAGAGTTGTTGCTCTTGCTATAGACTCATAGTAAGGTGACTTACATCTGCCTGCTCTTCAAGTTCAAGAAGATGTTTAATCAGCTGTGTGTCTGTGAGCTCGGCTAACCTTTCTTCTTCCTTTGCCTTAGCTTCTACTTCTTTTTTATTGTTATACCTTAAAAGTACGATTAACTTAATTATCGTTTGTATAATCGGATTAACGCGAATCATGATGAGTATATGCTACGTATTATCTTTAAGTAAAACCCTTTGAGAAACAGCCGAGGTTTCTGGGTAATAACTAATAAGTCAAGCGCTGGCTAGAGATTTTCGAGAAAACAAATTAACTTCCAATGGGTTATGGTTGACTGTGTTAATATGAATTACCGAAAATTAATGCAAAATTAACCGACAAAAAAAGTTGTATTTAACAAACAAACATGAGCTTATTCAAACTACAATTCAAGCACACTCACCTTTTTGACAAAATGGATCAAATTATCAGACATACTATATCATCAATTTTAAATGTGGCTTTGGACGACCGAACTTGGGCACAAGCTACTCTTCCCATTAGCACGGGAGGACTCGGCGTCCGCAAAATGTCCAGTATTAGTTTACCGGCCTTCATATCCTCGGTCCACGGCACTAAGAAATTAATCAGGAATATCCTGGCTTCCACACTGGTTGTTTTTGAAGTGCCGTGCCTCTCCGAGGCTATCGAGGCTTGCCCGAATACTGAAGAACCCGACCATCCATATTCCCAAAGACGGTGGGACGAGCCGCTCTGCAGAGTAGTTCAGAACAATCTACTGAACACGTCTGCTACTACTGCTGAGCGTGCGCGCCTACTGGCTGTGGGTGAGTGGGCGTCGGGTCTTAGGCTTCACGCACTGCCGTCGTCGAGCATAAGCACATTGTTCGACGAAACGACCTTCCGCCTCGCTGCTTCTTTATGCCTTGGTGCTGCCTGCTGTTTTCCTCATCGCTGTCACTGTGGTGAAGCTGTCAACAATCTCGGTCACCACGGCCTATCATGCAGCCGAAGTGCGGGCCGTTTTGCACGGCACGCGAACATAAACGACATCATCAGACGAGCTCTTGTCACCGTCGGCGTTCCAGCTGTTTTAGAGCCCCATGGCATGGCACGCGACGATGGCAAGAGACCGGACGGCATGTCGTTGTTTCGTTGAAAGATGGGTAGGCCTTAGTGTGGGACGCAACATGCGTCGATACTCTTGCGCCATCACATCTTCCAAGCTCGTCGTGCTGTGCTGGCGCTTCCGCTGTGGCTGCAGAGAACCTCAAGCGGCGTAAATATAGAAACCTTTGTGGTAATATTTTCGAGCCGTTTGGGGTTGAAATTCTGGGGCCGTGGGGTCCGAGTGATCATAGCCTGTTGAAGTAAATTTCGAAACGCCTAGTTGACTTTTCCCGTGACCCACCCAAGGGCTGGCTTTTACTTTGGCCAGAGGCTAAGTGTTGCCATACAACGTGGTAACGCTGCCAGTCTCTTGGGCACATTACCCGCTGACAGCGTTTTCCAAAAAATACTAAGTTTCCGAAAACATGTTCTGCTAAAATAATCGTTTTCTTAAGCTTTAACTTAGGATGCAAGAGCGAGCGAAGCGAACTCGGGACTTGGGGCACCCCGATTCCGGACAGGTCAGGTTACTTTAAGCCCTGCAGACAGAAATAGGAGCCCCGCGTAGCGGATCTACGTCGACTACGTATTATTACAACATTTTGATATTTATCTTGATCTTGATTTTATTCCTGTTTTATTTATTTTATAGGTTAATTCGAAATTTATAATTTTTGAGTTACGATGAAAATTACTAACAGTAGTTTTCGGTAAAACGCAATTTAAACTGGTGAAAAATATAACGCCAGCAAATGCTGTATTGATTTTCAGAATTTTCAGTATTTTATTCGGTCGTTCCTTTATTCGTATTCGCATATAAGCTGTCGGAAAATTAGTATATAAAACAGTTAATTTCATATTTTGATTATGCTCATTTTTGTCTTTTCGGAGCTTTCATTACTAAACGAGACTTTTTTATTATTGTGCGATCCCCAATGGGCAATGCACATCAAACCTGCGTACATGTAACAAAATCAAATGATTTCAAAGTTCTTACATTTCTTGATTCTGTTTTGCGTTTTGGATTGCTGTACATTTCCTCAGGTCCCCCATAGCTGTTCCATTTTTGTCCAAATCGAAGGTACAGAACTTCACGGTCTTTGATTTCCGTTCTAGTTCAGCTTCTTTCTCTTTTACTTCTTTGAAAAATTCCATTTGTGCGTCTCTTTCTTCTAGTGCTTTCGATTCTAGAAGGGCACTGTAAAAAGAAGAGGGATATCTATCTATTTAGTTGGGTGGGAACGTTTTCTTTTCAGCAACTTTATTTCTACTAAAATTTAGTTTGACTTGGTAATAGCATTTATACAACAGCTGTGATTTTGAATTTGGATTTGCTGCTGACAATTCAAATCAATATGATTGTGATCGTATTCTCGTTGTCCTGAATATAAAATATACCGATATTTTCAATTCAGGAAAACGAGAAGAGCCATAGTCGCATTAATTAGTTATTGCTGCTCTCTTTTACACTTTTGCTTTGATCAAATTGTATTGTTATTCAATCAACAGCTACCTTATGAGTTTTGCGCCGAAAGCGGTTCTATCAAAGAGCTTTTGTTTCGCCTCTTGGATGACTTCTGCGTTGTTTTTTTCAACTTTCGTCTTTGAGAACGCTTCGACTGTAGCAGTTTTTTCAGCGCGTTGTTGTTCTTTTTGCTTTTGTTTAAGCGCTACACACCCCTGAATATTTTACAGATTAGAATAAAGTTGCTGATAGTGATGATCAAGGTAAGAACGTATGCTGTGTGTGGCTAAAATTGATACATCCAATACTTCCTCTGAAAAACTTTAGACAAGATTTAAGGACATTTCCGCATTTTAGTCTCGTTATTTTTACCTAGTTCCGAAATTGGTAACATGACTTGGTAATCTGATAATAAAGTGGTGTTTAATTGGATAAGTATCTGTATCTACTCTATTTTTTCTATTACACACTTACTTGAACAGTATCCGGCCAAGTTTTCATCCACCCCTGCGACATCTCTGTCATAGCTTTCAAGTATTCATTCTGCTGTGGCGAAGGTTTCTCTGGAGCGCTGGCTTGCTTCTCCAGACGGTCCCATTCGCTTCTATGAACGATTACCGAGCTTTGACCACCTTTAGTATTATCCGAATAGTATATTTTTGATTGCGTCATGTCTAAAGTGATTGAAATCTCAAAATAAGAAATCTATGTAGCTTCGACGTTACATTCTTATTTAAATTTGAAAATACATACCTAATTTCGGTTCATGCCAAGACAACCTACATACCTATATGTATTATGTTGTAGCTAATATGATCCCTCACGAGTACCTGTAACAAGGTAAACCGTTTGCTATCTTAATAATAGTGACCCCGTAGACCTTAGTCATATTTATTGCTGGTGCATCAACATAACATATCACTTCTAATTACTGACAGTAGTGGATGCACCTATTTAAAAACGTTCTACCAAACAAAGATTTCAAGCATTTATTGAGCGACAGTTATGAGATCATTAATGCTCACTTTAAATAAATTAAATGCTTGATAATTAGATATTTACTACGTAGAACATAAATGCTAAGTTACTTATCAGTTCGAAAGTTCCAAGAAATCGATTGTCTTGTTTAAGATAGTTCAACCTTTTAGGTCAAATGGACATGCATTGGAACTGAATGTAATCATTGACCGCCCTCCCTATTCATAGGTTTTTTTTTCTGGTATCAGCTACAAAAATAACAGTGACTCCGTTACTTTTTTTGGGTGTCAAAGTCAGCACAAGCAGGCCAAAAACTTGAGTCGTCGAATCGTTAGTGGATTCGGACCGATAACGATATGATGGAATAGGAATCGACCATAAATCTTTAAAAGAAACAGAGACCTCAACTAAATAAATATAATTACTATGGGTAAACCACGGGAACATTCGTACAGACAGACCACAGTCTCATTTAGTTCGACATCAAATGCACAGAATCCTTCATGTGGTTATTTTGGTAAACATTTAGCTCTTTGATATAAAGTTTTATTTCGCGCCGGATAGCGTTAATTAGATTAAATAACCGCCATTCCATGGAGTGGGATAGGAAATTGAGCGGAGCGGTGGTCGAGCGCCATTGGAGCCACCGTGTTGGGCTCATTCGTCAATGTCACCCCACAACGTTGTTTGCAGTATATTTTTGCATAAAAATAACTTATACAGCACTAGGAAATGCTGTGGAAATGATAAATTGTTCAGTCCCTGTGCCCGCGAAATGTGAATAAGATGTAAAATCTCGTAGCCACTACCTAAGTACATGATATTTTGTTGTTCAGTTATTGGTAGTTAATATTTAATGGGCCCATACATTAGTTAAGCTTAACGTTTATGTTTACTTTCATAGTAACTTCCCTGCAGGGGAAATGATATTCTAAGATTTATTGAATATTGATTGTTTTACGGAGTCTGCTTCTGCACAAAAATTCGTACTTAAGCACAGTATGAATATCAACATGTACAATTCTATCAGTAATTTTGTTACAAATAATGTTACTGTCGCGCTTCAGGACCATAAAGACCACAAAGCAATTTCATTCCCATTCATTCCGTATTCAAATTGTTTCTTTACGTCCATACAAGTAATAAAAGCGGTACACGTGTCGATATCTCTTATACGATTATGGAAACGCGTCGAGTGGGAGAAATAGACGACAAATAAACAAAACGTTCGCCCCTCGCGATTCCAAGTCCCGACACATGTGAGCTTTGCCCGCTTTGTAACTATCCTAACTTTTTATGCAAGCCTGGTACCACACCCGGCCATCTATTTCAATTGCATTGCTTATGTAGGTTTGAAAAGTAAGTAATGCTGAGTTGATGTGTGGTCTTGGGTACAAATGAGACCACCCCTTTTGCTTGACGGGGATATAAAAATAATATTCAAAGGACTATAACTTTGTGGTGAGAAGCGGATGCTATCAATCCTCAATCACACCTTTGCATGCAAAGATTTTGTGTTTTAGTGATTCTGGTAAAAAACACTGTTGGCCGTTGGGTTACATTTGTATCATCACTAATGTAGCGGTTGTAGTGGACAACCAGGATCATACTAAAGGAAGTATGAGAAGTGGTCTATGTCTAGCAGCGAGCTATAAATAGTGGCATGCCTAACCAAACCAGAGTTGGTTGGGCACAGAAGAAACCACCACCGACATTTTTATAAAATAAATCACCGAGATTTCGAATCAGTCAGGTACACACAGCTCCAATTCGAACGTCTAAGGAATCCATCGCTTTTGAAATAGAAATACGAATAGCAGCGAAATACAAATTGAATTGAGCGCCAATTCTTTAGACGTGTATATTGTGTGTAGGAAGGAACTGGGAAATTTAGAGCACTGCTCACACTAACTTGTGATTTACTTACGTATAATATAAGTACCTAATAGATTCGCGCTGATGATGGTGTTGGAATGTTGCGTGAGAAATTTACCAGGTCGTAGTATAATTTTAATGGTTACTTAATAACTTTGCATTTATGTACCATCTATCTATCCATATTATGCTAATAAAATATTTTGATTTGATAGGGTTTTTACCCGTTCATCATAATTTGCATAGGTACGTTAAGTACTACCGCGTTCACTAACGGTCGTCCACTTTTCAACCTTATGTCTAGGGCATAAGGGTGAAAAGTGGTCGACCATCAGTGAGCGCGTTAGAACATCAATTTGCTGAAACCATGGATGTTCGAATATTTTAAAGCTTTTCCTTTGGATCCTTTGGCATCTGGATGTCATAGATGGAGGATAGGCAGTCGGTACAATATTGCCAAACCAGTCCAGGTTTTATGGAGTGTTTGCTGGTGCTGGACCTGGACCTTGGAGCTTTCGTTTGTGACGTCTTCCTCTCTGTACGAGGGAGTGGGCTGTAATCGGCCAAGCGGACCTAGTGTGGGTAGATAGATATTAGATGCCTTCGAATTTTTGGTACTAAGACACGCCCGAACGGTGAATGAAAACACCGTGAGGGACGGTTTCCTCACGATGTTTTCCTTCACCGTTTCAAGGGTAGTGGTAATGAAATAAATTACACAAAATATCGCACCTGCCTGGGGGGTTCTAACCTAAGACCAACAACTCGTAAGCCAGGGTCAATGCCACGACAAAAAAAACAAAGAGATTTGTTAATTAACAAACATTTTCACTTCCAGGGAATAATCCTCGAAACGTTAGGCAGAGGCGTACCTAATAGTACACCCACATTTCGCCAGTTAGTATTTTCAAGTCCCATGTAAGTAACAGGCGCACCTATTGCCATCAACCGGGCACGAATCCAGACTCCGTGGCTGCTACTGAGAAATTTCTGATGGGACATCCCAATAACACTTTGCCCGACCTAGGAATCGAACCCAGGACCTCATGCTCAGCAACAGCGCTTGAAACCACTAGACCAACGAGGCAGTCTATAAACATTTCCACGAAACGCCTCTAAAAAAAAAAACATTACTTTTCATATGATTTCTTATTTACTCTAGTTTTACATTTGTGAATGCAGTAGACGGCTCCTAAGCCAAGCAGCCAAGCTTATGTAGTGACTGGCTCCAGTGCCCCCAGTGCAAGCTTTATCGGAAAGCCGTGAGATACGTCTGCGTGACTCGCATGGAAATTTATTCATGGAAGTGTGTTTCTATGCATTGATACAGATCTTTGCAATAAAAAATGTCTTTGTGCATCATGTATTAATGTATGAGTTTTGTCGAAGTTGCAGTGGAGTTATGGATTGCGCTAATATCTGAACTTTAATAGGTATATGCTTTATATTTAATTTTGGTATCTAAGCTTCGGTTAAGTATCCAAAAAAATACTTATTATACCTATTAGTTGCTCTCTTTAGACCTATTAGTCTTTTGTCAAACCTTTTTTATTACAGTTTATTTGTGTTTGTTTATTAAATTGAACTTATGTATAAATTCCTCTAAGTGTAACTAATTCGAAAGCATTCGGCAATCCAGTTTTAGACCTACATACCTTTTACCTAGGTACTTTTATCCATTTTTAAGTACCTACTAATTTCTCAATGAACATAATAAATGAATTAACTTTTTACAGGGGAATAGTTTTAACAAGTCAATTCAAGCAAAAAGGTTTCATGAAAAATTCTTAATTCAATCCTCAAACGAAAAAGAAAAAAATCTTTCGTTCTAAAATTAATTTTAGTTTGCCGTAACAAGTGAAGCGGGTTGGATTTGAATAAAGTACTACAACCGTATTGCCTGGCGCCACTCCACTACTCAAGTGGAGTCGTTCTGTCCGTCTGTTTGTCCCACGTTCGTAGCACTTGACTTTCAGCAGGTAGCCGCCCGGTGCTAACAAGGATTCCAGCCATTCTTCTGATGTAAGTACCTTTAGAAATCTTTTGGAGTAATTAAAATGTAATGAAAAAAAAAACAGTCATAGTTGAATTATTTTCAGCACTTCTCATGGCTAAAGAAATAGTAGGACTTATGCAATTATTATGAAAGAAAAAATGTACAATATCTTTACCTAAGTATTTTTTTTATTCGTGTTCCACATTATTATTATTTTCCTTATCACTTTAACAGATTTTCTTATTTTATTTTCTCTTTCAAGTTCATTAATACATAATCCATAAGAAATAAGTACTTCAGTAACTTATTTTTAACGCTATAACTTTTGTTACTTATTTTTATTAAAATGTAATTCCCAACAGCCATAAATCACAAAACTAAGACCAAAAAAAAACATTGAAACAGTTTATTACGAAGCTCTGTAACTGAACAAAATTGGTCACATCTGTGCACTGTTTAAATTAAAAGTAATTTTCTTATGCAGAATTAATTAATGACTAACGAGCTCAATAGGGTTCATCAGGCGGAAGCGTTAGAAAGCGACAGCAATATTCACTAAGCCATACGCGTGACAAAGACGGAATGTGTAGAAGCTGGAGTTGAATGAATTTATGCCGGTCTATTTAGTAACGCGTCAATTTGGCGCGAGAAAGGTTGTGGGGGAAGGTTACATTGAGGACGTAATGAAAAGCGCGCGAAGTATATTATCGTGTAAAGTGTCTGTGGAAAATTAAAAAGTGAAATTAAAAAAAAAAACTTTTTGTTTGTTTTACTTTATAGTTGGCTATTTAAAGGCGCGAAAATTAGTGTTGTGTTGTGATGAATTTTTAAAGGCGACTAGTAATATGCAGAAGGAAGATTAGGAACAAACATAGCGATAAGACATGTCCGGGACTAAAGTTTCAGACACGAGAGATGAAACGGATTAATAATAACCCGAAGATTTCTGAAAAAAATAACACTAGGCTGTTAATAATAGGTAAGTGCCTATTTACAAATATTTTACTATCCAGAATATGCAAAGAGTTATCAACAAAAATAAACTTGAAACACACACGCAACTCTTTAATATTTTTGACAAAATATTAGAAAATTCTCGAGCAATCACTTCACCAATCTCTGTGATCTAATTTTTCAAAGAAAATTTTTGCTTTGATGTTTTTAATGACAACAATTTTAGAATAAATTTAAAAGAATTGATAGATCTTAGATTTCTGAATATACTACATGAATTAAGGAAATATAGGTAGGCAGTTCTATTAGGTTTTTTTCTTATCATGGGTTATTTCGGACCGATACTGGGTATTTTTTAAAATTCGTTGTTATAATTTTAACAAAAGACGAGGTCGCTATTTTTTTGATAAAAATGTTGCTACTGATTTTATGTATTTATAACAAATAGCGCTTATCGCACAATTATTTTTATCAATAACAATGCTTATTATATATTTTAGAATGTTTGTTGATTGCTCTGTAAGCACATATGAAGTCAACAAGATCAAAAAAATCAATCAAAATCTAAATATTTTATTTCACATAGGCCTAGATGGGCACTTATAAAACGTCGAAAAAAAGGAGCACGGTTCGGGTTGGTCGTTTCCTATGGAGAAGAACCGGCAAGAAACTCCATGATTACTCTTTTCAAATCATTTGTTACAATATTATCATGGATACAGCATTTGTACTTAAGTATGGGGGGAAAAGGAATGACTGAATCAACCAATCCAGTAAACTGTGGATAGATATAACCTAATGTCACAGATTGTCGTAGTCAGGTGCACTCCTTTACAAATTGGAAAAATATGTAGTTAAAAAAATGATGATAAAAGAAACTGAGCTTTTTCCACCAATTTTACAACAAATGGCTACATAACATTTCCTTCAGCAAAGATCGCACGTCAACTTAAATTCTTCGGGGTTTTTAATTTTCCTTTTAAACTTCAGTCATTATCATACTTTCTTTCTCGCTTATTTTCTTTATGGAGGCAAATGTACTACTTAGTTGTGTCTTAGGGAGCAATAAAAAGTTAAACTTTATCACAGGTTTTATCGTCAAAATGTGCCAAGCCGTTGTGCACGATATATTGTAGCAATAAGCTTAAACATCATTTTATTACAAGAAGCTTAAATGCTTAGTGGTACATAACCCGTTCTATCAGAATCTACGTTGAAATAAAGTTCCATTACCTAACCGCCAAAGCCATAAACTTTTTAATTTGCGTTACGGAAATCCAAGTTTAAATTCCTTTTAAAATATTTACGGAGGTTGCTATAACATTCTCAAAGACAAACTTCTAGACAACACTTTACGGCGTAAAAGCCTAAGTTTACTCGGAGTTGAGTCCGCGTAGAGCGATAAAGCATTTTTATTTTAGTTTGGTAGATTCACACGGTCCGACGGTTTTGCTTTGATTTGTGCGAAAAGTTGGAACGAATGTGAACGCAAATGTTCCACGTACCACACATTAGTGTGAGCACATGTTATTGTGGCTTAGATACATGTGTTCTCGTACATTTGTTACAGTCATACGACTGTTTGATAAGCCGACTATTTAATTAGCATTTAGAATATGGGGCGCAGTCATAGACATAGCTGGCTTAATTAATTGGCATACGATTTATAATAAAAAAAGTAAAAAATAAACTTGTCAGTTATTAACGCCCGTGTTCTTCTTTCAAACGCTGACGACGACGCGACGGGAAAATGAAAATATTTTTCCGTCGTTGTTCATTAATTTACTAATGATTTCGTTATCCGGTTTGGTCCTTGATGTCATGGTTAGTTTCATTCTTCCGCTCTTCTTGTAACACCTAAGTTTAGTCACTGAAACTGGATACAGGAAAAGGAACAAGCTTATTTCTGTAGATGTTTAATTGATTTTTTTCTTTAAAAATTACTAAAACAAAATAATTTAATTAGACATGATAATTACTCAAAGGACCACTGACAAAGTTGGCATCACTCTACACATCGTTTAACAGACTCATAAAGTGTTCAATTACGCGTGCCGATGTAAACTGCCGAATATCTCTGTTCCCTATTACATTTAATCAAGTGCAACGTACGAGTCTCGGCCGTGTCGTACTTGTAAACGAGAACGCGCCCTAATTAGTCCCAACACGGCGATAAAGGCGGTAATGTGATAAATTAACGACTGTTCCTCTCACCGACTTTGATATCAAAAGCTTACGTTACACTCTGGTAGGGCTCGTAAAATACTATGTTTAGACACTAATATGATTTGTTGACGGCCTTCTTAATGTGAAGGGTTAATTATTTTTCATGTTGATTTTGATTACGTAATGACACTTTTGTTGGCGACTGTTCGTGTTGTGTTAATAGTAATAAAAATAAAGTGCTTCGTTTATTCGTTATGCGCACTGGATGCGAGTGTACTTACTTAATCGAGCATCAATCACGAAGGGATTGCTTGATTTATAGATGCTATTGATTTTATTGGGGATTCGATCGGCGATGACTCAATGTAGGTGTATTGTGATTGTTCAGTACTCAAAGTGGATACCCTGCCTATTTATTGCCATGAGATTTTGTGTTCATTCACCATTTAAAGAGTATAATGAAACATTTTCAAGGCAAAGCATCATTCGAAATAATTTGAACTAGGTAATAGATTTCAAAATGAGAACGAAAAACAAATACATAGCAGATTTTAGATAACTAATAAACCAAATAGGTACCTACTAAGTAAATAAATTTTACTTACAGATGCAGAAGAATATCGTGAGAAAGATTTGTAAAATATGGAGACCATTAAAAGTTGTAACAGATTCCGAAGAAGGCACGCAGATATGCTGAAATCCAGTCTTGTATTCGTCGTAGTTACACTGGCCTGTGTTAACTCGCAAGGTAAGGAAATATCTGTACTGCTTTTGTTGTAATACTTATTTTTCATCTTCAAGACTAGTCAGGCATAATTATGAGAAATACTTTAAGTTGAAATGATATATTTATTTATTTTAACACTTCAAGCTCAAAGGTACAGAGGCGGACTTAATGCCATAGGGATTTTCTACCAGTCAACCTTTGGGTGATGCAGAGACAAGCAGTGGTAGGTGTAAATCTGAAAATATTTTTAATTAATACTAAGATAAGCTACAAGGATATATAAAATACTATAAATATATATGAAATACTATAAATATTTATCAAAATTATACGATACACACGGTACGGTTTTGATATACGTGTGTCCATCTGAACTACGGGTATTTCTATCATAATTCTTGTGCACTAAATTAGACGAAAATTAAATTTGGCCAGTTGCATTCCAATATAGTACATAGGTACATACATCATCAACTTTAATAATCTTCCCCGAAATCTAATCCTTGCTAAAAGCATGGCAGAGTCTATGTAAAGGTAAAAAGCATCTGCAAAAACTGGAAGCACATACAAAGGGAACTTAATGATATTACAGACAGACTTTATAAAAAGACCAAATGAAAAAGAGTTCCTATTTCATTTCAATAGAGCTAAATTTCTTTTTAAACTCAAAAGAACGTCATACGTTCAAATTATGTCACATTGAAATGACATAAGCGCGGCGGAAAAGTGGCGCCAAACTGCACTATTCACTGCACTTTTCTTCCAGCGCACAGTGCGCCGATCCAACTTTTCTCGTAATTTCAACAAGCGTCTCACTTGGAATTCGATCAGTAAATATCCTTATCGCGTTTCTGGTATGAAGAGGAAATTATTAATAGCCCTTTACAACTATATTTTGCGTTGAGTGGCAGGAGGTACCAGTGTGTTATAAGCTTAAAGTGATATAGTTTATAGTGAAGACATAGCTTTATAGAATATGATGCGATTATCCGGTTTAGCGACAGTGTAATCATAGGTCTGAACTGAATTATCCTTCCATAACGGCTTGTGTACACTATCGTCTAGTTTGGTTTTGATAACGCTTTGGGTTCAGAAGCGGCAGGAAAACTGCTATTAATCAAAGACTTAGTTCTGTCTAAACATAGAATGCAGTCAGAGATAACCTCTAAACTTTTATAGATTACTAGATGTGACTGCGCTGTCTTATCCAACCTGCATTCTTACAACCTTTCCAATCCCTGAAAAAAAAATTCAACGAGGTCTATTTCACACTTTATACATACAAATAAATAAAATTGAAGTATCGGTTTGTAATTTCAAAGGAGGAGGAGCTCTTTAGGTAAAGCCGTGCTTGTCTAGGTTGGTCTGTGGATGGGTGACCGCCAATTACATACCGAGTTTCCTCCGTGCCTCGGAAAGCACGTTAAGCCGTTAGTCCCGGCTGTCATTTGTAGATCTTTGACAGTCGTTAGGTAGTCAGTGGCCCAAAAATCAGACAACCAGTCTTACCAAGGGGTATCGTATTACCCAGTACTAACTGGGTTGTGGAGGTCAGATAGGCAGTCGCTCCATGTAAAATACTGGTATTCAGCTGCATCCGGATAGACTGGAAGCCGACCCAATATAGTTGGGAAAAGGCTAGGCAGATGATTTGTTATAAATTTCAAAATAACAGTTTTTTACTGAATGCCTATGAAAGTATGCGATGCGGTAGTTACTAAAAACATTTTTTTTTTAAATTTTGGTCTGTCTGTCTGTTTGTTTGCTCCGGCTAATCTCTGAAACGGCTGGACCGATTTTGACGGGACTTTAGGCAGATCTAAGGTTACCCAGTCTACTTTTAAAAAAAGGCTTAAGGTTCCGTGCCAAAAAATTAAAACCCTTGAAGTTGTTATCAAAATCCAATTCAAATAAAGAAATAATATTTTTATAATATTTTCACGCTGACAAAGGTGGTTTCTTACAAAAACCTGTGCGTGATGATTAAGACCCTCAATACATGCTTATCTTCAGTAACAAATCTTCAGGTCACGAAGGGTAAGGGTATTTAATATTTGAGCCTGATACACATCGTTACAGAAGTCAGTTTCCAAACACATAAAGCAGAATAGGAACGTCCGAATCAAATTTGATTACAGTCCGTTCAAATATTTGTGTTAGGAGCTTTGAGATCCGAGAGCGCGATAGTGTAGAGCTAGCTTAGCTATGGTTAGATCTAGGTACGCTAGATCTAGTATACTTCCTATAATTTGGTTCTAACAAAATCGGGCTCTAGGGGATTGGCTTATTAAACTGGTTTGCCGACAACTTTGTAAACATCTACTGCTTTCTCCCTGTTATTGAAAGTAATTACTTTCGAATTATGCAAAATATAGTCTACTGCATTATAGTTTACGATTTAATTTAATTAAGTTGCTTTAATGGCACGGTTCTTTAGTTCATACTTTTCCATATCTGTATCAAAAAACTAAAAGCTTGTATCATCGTTGAGAAATGATTATTAAATAGGAAATGAATAATTAATAATCTATGGCCACTACGGCCAAACCATATCGCAAATGGAATAATTCAATAGCACGAGAGCCAGAACGTCCAGGTCAAGAACGTACATTACTTACATTGTGGCTGGTATTCATCCCGATATCTAAATCATGCAATAGCCGGGAGTGATATGAATAAAAGCGGTCGTTAGAGGAAATAGATCAAAAGCTTTATACCGTCATCTGTAACTGTCACAGCTACTTTATTGTGGTCTGGCACCAGCTGTTGTGCTCCAGCCGACTGATCCCTCGCCTATACAAATAACTTGGGTGCTATAAAACATTCTGTATTCATGTTTCTAATTTTGTTCCAGACATAACAGCTTGCTGTGACAAAGCCGAGGGGACTTGTCGCAGTGTTTGTGACAAGGTAGGTAATCTTCATCACTTGACCGCATTTTCCAGTGGGGTAGTGCTGCATGTTGAAGCTCCGATCTAATCGATCGCATTTCCCCATGTGCGCCGCTGACCGTGTCATATCAGGCACGTTTCGCTTAAGCATGTAGGAATCCTTCGCTAACACGAACACGGGCATTCCACCAACTACCCATCTATTAATCGTGTTCAACCGTTAAATCTTAATTGTAATCCACAAAGATTTCCAATCAAAGTTTTCAGTGGAAAGCTAAATTGACTAATTAAGTAGATTTATTGCTTCCCCCTAAACTTTTCGGTCGTCGTATATTTTTATCCGCGTCTGCCGAGGTCCTGCAATATTTTGTTCAACATAATGGGATCGTACATAAACCACAAAAGCAACGCGAGTCTTTGAAATCTTTGAGTTCCTTTTATAGTGTCCGTCCGTGTCTTTGATGTAACGTTTCATCTAAAACAAATAAAGAATACGTTGACACCAGTCATCCATGAAATCATCTATGATTTCCTTGGTAGCGTGTCTTCCTGCGTTATTGAAATATTATACTAAGGAAATTATTCGAGTCGCCGCGTCGATCCTAATCAAGAATCACGTCACAGCGTGGTCCGTTCCGAGAAAGCGCGTCGAGTGAATAAAAGTTAAATTATTAAAGCGCGTAAGAAGAGACGAACGCCGTGCACTAATACATTCGTATTTAATTCCGTCTTGTTAGGGAACACCGCGTGACGGCCGCTTCCTCCCCTGCGACACCGTCGGAATAAGTTACGCCGTACGCGCCACCATCGATACTTTGTTACATTCAGAAACGTAGTCGATAAACTTTTATGATGACATGCACTCTTAAGATATTCAATATGATAGTGTAAAAAATACTTAAACATTACGTTGTAACTTTAACATTATTCGTTTCTACGAATAAGATAACGTTTCCTTCGCCTCATTTCCACGATTCGATTAAAGTTAGTGAACAGTTGTTATCCTAGTTGATAATCGATATGATAATGACGCCACAACCCTACTCATCCGGTGATTTGGTACGTCACAGCCCAGCGGGGTCGAGACGGAGACAATCTAAATAAAGTGGCTCCTCGTTAAACCAGCTATTAAACGTACTTAACCCCTTGTAAAGAGCCTTTGACAATTAATTGAACCGATATGAAACCATATGCTTTCTATGAATAGAAAAATAATTATGGGACAAATAGATAAGTCTGTAATTTGTAGGAACATGGAAATGGAAATATTATTGTTTGCCGCGTGTAGGAATGTAATTGGTAGTAGATGACAAGGCAGCGCTTTCCAGTGTAATGGCTTAATAACAGCGTCAGCCATTTTGTTGTGGGGGTGGGCAGTACAGGGTAATGACATCAAAAAGTAGCTGGAATAAAAGCTATGCAGTATTTCATGGGGTTTTTCCCAATTTCCTGAAACAGTACTATTAACGTTAATGTTATGAACCTATAAACTTTTATGTAAATAGCGCGGCTATCTGGTGGATGGTGACAACGATAGGGATTTTATTAGGTGCAAAGAAGTTGACGGAATTTATGGACGCATTCAATTAACTCATGAAATAGTGTCAGGTTGTTTCCCTTCGTGTTAGTTTAAAATGCGAATTCTTTAAAAATCTCTGAAATTGAAGGAAACGGGGTGCTCTTGAAAAGAAGATTTACGTCTTTTGTAATCGTCAGAATGATTTATGGTGACATTCCGTCCGGTGTCTACAGGATATCTCTATTAAGAGAATTATAAAACAAATTATTCACACAAATTTCATTAGGAATATGGTTAATTGCGTCCATTTAAGAAACAAGAACATCTGTAGGGTTTATTAAGACGTTACAAACTCATAAATTGTTGTGGAATTTGTAGTGTGGCAGTGATGAATCTAGGGAGCGTGAGTACACACTCTGCTCGCGACACAATGAGCTTAGCAAAACATACTGGTGCTAAAATTATAACAAATTCCTGTGTTATCAATTAGACACGCAACATGTACTAGATGTGTAACAAAATTACTGTGAATAAGATAAAATAATTGTAATTTTTGATGAAATCGGGATAGCAAAACGTTTGTCTGTGGCCACCACAAACAAGGATTGTAACATCGTCTTTTATGCCTGGGTGTGACAACCCTATCAGGCGTAATGGTTTACTCGACCAGTGAACAAGCGAGTTTATTAGATACACGATGCGCAATCTTGTACTTGTTACTGTTAGCATTCATTGAAAATGATGTTGTTTATTACACGACTTGTACGTGGTCCATTGACCGAATGGAAAATACATTTTATTAATATTTTCAGCTGTAAATAGCTTTGCGTAGAACATATTCAGGCTACTAGATCAAAGGCGGCGGCTTCTTTGATTCGCGCTGCGAATGGCCCAGGTTGTCACTTGAGTTTTTAAATATGTTTGTACTCCATAAATATTTTGACGACGACATGCGCGAAAATGAGAATGATACAGAAAAATAATTTATCACCGACATAAAACTGTCACCGAGTTGTCGCTCCTGGGTTACGTCAATGTGAATTGATGGTAAGGGCATATGGAGTCAGACAGCCGACTAATGTATAAAAAAGCTTTGTTTTTCGTAATGGTGTTATGGGATATGTCGTCCTGACATTGTCCCATTATAACATGTTCATACGCGGTGTCATATGTTTTGATTTAGAGCTTGACTCGTTCCCGCTTGTACTGACAAATTAATGGTAAAGCCTTTCTTTGTAACACTGTCCGATTATCATAAATATTCAACAAAGCCGCCCGAATGTTCCCGAGCACTCATGTCGAAGTCAACTCATCCACACATTAACATGGTGTATAGGGAGCGGGATGCACGTGACATTTCGTTACAGGGATCGTCAACCGTGACAATCACGCCGCGGTCTCGTCGTATCGGGAATTTGTTAAGCGTGATCGGGATGCCGAGGACGAGGCCGAATCTATCGGATGCCGAGCACGTACCCTCAACTTTAGTGGCGTTTACCCGACATTCACGGTGGCTGTCCGCTCGAATAATTTGTAACAGATGTCCGAATGTATGTTTGTTTGGAAAGTACGGTAATAAAACTATCCCGAATTCCCATTGAATAATATGGAAACTTACGAAAGTGTATGATGACTTGCTTCCTAAACCAGCACCAATTATCTTTATTAACAATTAACAAGCCCGTATCGTATGACTAATGAAGTTTCCAGAATTATTGACCAACTGTTGTCGTAAACTTGAACTGTTAACTACCAACCTAAAAATGATTATGACACGCAATAAATTACGAAAAGTCCTAAAGTAATATCATAATCCGTCGCACATTCCCCTTCAACTTGAAAGTTGCGAATACAAACAAACAAATACGTCCGAATGGTTCAAAGCGGGTGAAAATAGACTCGTCTGAAATCCTTTCATGTCTGTTCGTCCGTCCCACGTCCGCGACACGTCGGCTCTTGGAATACGATACGTAATATCTTATTAAAATTGACACTTAGGAACATTTGAGTTGCTAAAGGGAGGGAGTCAGTCAGCACCAGCAATTAAATCCACATTTGCGTACCTTGACGAAAAACTTATTCACCATTTAATCAAATTCTCGTGAAATCATAACTTCAAAGTTCCGCGGGACCTACACGTGCAAATATTATTTCATTCGCGATTTCTTAGCACGGCCAAATTTCCAATTAAAACTATGAGAACTAAGCAAACTTATTTTCTGCGACAATTCCATTTTAAAATCTATTAGTCGCCTGACACGACGGTGGAATTGCGGCAGGGAACAAATTCGTGCCATCAGTAACAAAAATAAGTAGTTCATAATATTCATTAGGAGGAGCATTCGACTGTTGAAGAGTTTTTTCGCGTCTTGATGATATTATTCTGTGTGTAATAGCAAATTCAGTATCAAGCCTGGGAAAACGGAACGGTCTGTGCAAATGGAGGCAACCGCATTATTGTTGTATCAGACAAGAACATCTCCGGGGGAGGCAGGGAGAGGAAGGGGAACGTCACCAGCTCGTTAATCACTGCTGTCACCGCTCTCTTGACGTCTCCAACGTTTTGGCCAAACTTTATTGCTTCTCCGACAAAAGAGTTTAGTGAAAAAGACACACGTTCCACGTCGTAAATGTCCCCACTGTTTTAAAATAAGAATTCACAAATAAAACACCAATATTACGGTCTACTCTTCGCCTTGCTTGGTTATTTTAATAACAAACTGAAAATTCTTCAGAAGTTCGAAAATTCTTCATTTCGAAAATATGTTTACGAACTGTCTTGGTAGAAAACCACTGATAGTTGGCGCGTTTGAAATACTCGATTCAAAGTCAGTTATTTCCAAAGGAACCGTGTAGGCTGGTATGTAAATCAAGCCATAGGAATGGCATCAAAACAAATTTACAAAGAAACATCAAAGCTGTGACGGTGCCGCCGTTTTGATTCCGTCCTTTGATTACTGGCCGAGTTTGTCCCGGGTTTGCTATTTTGGTACTGTTTGTTGTAGCGTGACGGTGATAAATTGGAACAATACGAAACAAAAATGTTCGGAATACTCTGAACGGTTTCGTTCATGTCGAACATGGTTGAGCAATTGAAACATACATACGTGACGTGGCAATTGCATTTGTGACAGCCCTGAGCACATCAGTAGCAGTTCGCCACGCGCCGTCGGCTTCCCCGTGGCAATAATTACAGGCGGGTAGTTGCTAAACTATTTAGGGCGTCGTTCAGAGTACACTTCGTGCGTCGTTTTATTATGTCAACTGCAAACCCTTTGTGTTTTAATTAGCCCCGAAATGGCACTCGAGATCTTTATTCGGTGTTGCGGTGTTTTAAGATATCATTAGCTGGAGGGTGATTTATTGGCGTATTAAATTGATCTATTGATGTGCCGTTTATTGAAGTACCGTCGAGTGGTATTGAAGATCTTCTTTGCACACTTATTATTAGTTTTTGGACTGCGTCTTTAACGATGTGTGTCTGATTTTAATCATCTTCTGTCCTTGCTTTACCTTTAATCAAATTCGGCTTAGATTATTCAGCCCTTTGTGTTCGTTTGTTTAAACAATCAAGGCTCAATCACTGTGATGTATGCTTGACACCTGGTGTTTACCTGCGATGGGCCGTAAGGTAATTCACACATCACAGGTGGTCATATCTACCGCGGTTCTCAAGGCATAACACGCAATGCTTACGTACATTTGATTGTGCGGTTTCTTCACTATGTTCCCAACTAAACTCCATATAATTCTTAAA
Organism: Noctua fimbriata; assembly: GCA_905163415.1. Lineage (NCBI taxonomy): Eukaryota > Metazoa > Arthropoda > Insecta > Lepidoptera > Noctuidae > Noctua > Noctua fimbriata. The sequence goes on from LR990940.1 coordinate 4,972,974, forward strand.
CATAATTATGATTTCATATATTCTCGCATCATGTCTGGTCACAAAACAATTTCTCATTATCCATGCTTAACAATCAAATAAATAGCTTAATAAAGTCACTAGGTGTTTACTCCGCCTTATTTTAAGGTCTTTGTTCATAAGAAAGTTCCAGTAGAACATTGTGGATTAATTAAAGATTTATCTCGACAATAGACTGTGTTAAAGTAAGTGTCGCTTGAATTAATTAATTATTTCTAGAATATTTTTGGTTAAGTGGTGAATGCTTTCGTGAATTTATCTTTAGGAAAATGGAAATGAAAAGTAGAAGAGAGAATGGAATGGAACATAAATGAAACTAACTGATTAAAACAGACAAACCAAAGTTAAGCTTCTTCCATTACATGCAGGAAAAGAAAGTTTAGTTATGTGCTTGGAAGCAAAATAGCTGATAATGTACAGGTCCCACAAACTTAATGAACGTATAAACCGCAAAGTAATCAACACTCACCGATCGACAACGAGCCGGGTAACGCGCGAATTCACCGCAAAATGCACTGGAGAGCACTTAAATTTTATTAGAGCTATATTATTACGTTGTATATGCAGAATGGTTGCCGTGCGTGCGTTCCGAATTCTAATAGATTCATTGTCTTCGCGGTTCCTTGAATGGTGCTATTTGTCACAAAACTTGGGTCGAGGACCTCACTGTTATCACCTCTCCATCAGCGATTATGTGCATCGCGCTACCGGACTTCGTATGAATGTTGATCGTCAGATGTTTGTGGAGAGTGAGCAAACTGGCTGCCAACAAAGTAAACTGCGAAGTGAAAGGTGACAACTCCTCCTGTTTACAAGATTGTTTTTTGATTTATGGCCTGATGCAACGCTATCATGGCCGCAAGGTACCGATGAGTTGTGTTGGCTGTGTTTTCTTCTAAGCTTGGAACTTGAAACACAACAGACAGTCTTAATTGTTTTCGCGCCGAGGTGACAGGAGATTTATGGTCACGATATAACCACGCTTATGAGCGATTACGGCAAGAGCAATAAAAGTAGAGAAGACGGTTGCATGATTCGATACGCTTGATGATAAAGAAGTATAAATAATCATGAAATACTAATAGAAAACTATAAAACGAGATACAATGGATCAATTTCAATGGCATATTAAATGAATCACGTCTAACTTTATAGTTGAAAGTAAGCAAATCCAGGAAGTACAAGTGATGATTGAATACTTGCATAAAACTAACATTCCGACCACGTATATCACAGGACGTGTCAACTGTCATGGCGTCAATGCCAGCGCTGCAATGATGTCAACCACATCCGATTGTCTCCATGCTAATACCATGGGAGACCACCTTCGTATCATTGTGATACAAGCGGGGACTTTTTATTCTCTGCCCACCATCGACAAATTTTAATGTTCGGTGCGGATTGAATATTAACGTATTTTTTGGGCAGATCTTCTGTTATTTTATGATTATTTTTATGGATCAGTCGCTTGCCTGTCGTCTGCGTTTCCGCAGGCATATTTTGGTTCATGTTATTCGGAAGCCAGCCATTTAATTATTGCCGTATGACGCCATTCCCCTATTAATTCTCTTAATTTGTACTGTTTGCTCTTGGCATGCGAATGGGAACTGTAATATATCTGGCTTATACTGACTTACAAGAATTTGTCTTTGATCAGTGTGTGATCGATCAAGTTGAATTGTTGTAATTGAACGCATACTTGGTTGTTTATCTTGCAAAGTTAACTTAAATGTTACCGTCCTCATCTTCATCTCAGGCGACAGTGACTTCGAGTATAGGCTTCCTTTCTTTTGAGCCAGCTGGGTAAATGCGTAACTCACTTGAAAACATGTAAATGTTTTTCATTTTAACAGTTCATCCATTCATCGGGTTAATTACTTTGTGGAGCAGACGATTTCTTTCAACCTATGAAACAATGGATTTCGATAAATCCTTCAGTAAGCGATTAAATGTGTGTTACGCAATTGGAGTGCAGTTTCCACAATTTTGTTGACCTGAACTTCTTGTTAGTAATCCCGTTCCGTCTTGTTCCCAGAACCAGCCAGTATATTTAACATGTTGGTCTCGGTACTGTTAGAAATGAATACTAACTAAAAGTGCTCGTGTCTATTCTACGAGCGTTTAATTGTGTCTGTCGCATTAGGAAGTTATATCGGAGTACGGCGGTGAATGCTGCCAACACTCATAGTATGTCGGTTAGAAGTTGTCTGCCGACTAGCGAATGTGCCGTGACTCACGCCGACAAAACGATCTGCACTTAAAAATAATGACACGTTTGTACGTTTTAGTTAATTAATTTGCACGCAAACGATAATTACTGTTAGGAATAGTACTAGTGAAATTAAAATTGCCATGAAAAATATTTTATAGGGTGCGTCTAACACATTAATTCTCACAAAAACAGAATGAACTGCTCCAAATGAATTGCACGATGAACCTCTATAGAGCTTAAATTTATAAGTGGGCGTTCAAATTATGAAATCGCTGACGCTGAGAAGGAAAGGCACTTAATTTGAATTGGCATAGTAATGAGTTAGAACAGGAATTCATTAATAAAGCTATGCAATCCTTTCTGCTTATTTCACGAGAGCTACGCAGTCTGGGTACTGATAATATTTAAAATAAAATATGACATTAACATTCAACTTGATGTTGAATACCAATTTGCAGTTCGTCGATTGTTGGAGTATAAGCCGTGATTGCAGATGGTGTGGGTTGAATTAGTCTTGTTGGCACCATCTGATTTGTATACAATGATCATTGTTCCGACACTTCACGTGCGAGGCTTTGAGCACATAGTGTGCCCGTAGGTTAATCGATGACATTATTCGATACCTCGGGGCTTGTAAGACGTAAGGGACTTAACGTTAATGACTTATACGCCCTTTGAGTTCAAAGGTATCGCCATGTTTTACTATCACAACTTAATATTTACTCTGTGATCTTATTGTGACAGCTTAATAGCTGAGAAAAATATGTGCATACCGTTTTTATGGTTGTGTCTTCGTGTTCGTATTTTTAAACACTCTCCTCCGCGTTTGCCTTTCGTCACCAAGGAAAATATCGTAAATTATGCACTCGAAATTGTCAGCATAGACGATTAACTTCTAAATGATGACTGTTTCTTTTTTGCAGAAGTGTGTTCGCTGTGTCGCATAATAATTACTGTTATTGGGTCCCTAACGTTCTTTACGATTGTGATCTTAAAAATATTGTTTTTAAAGACTCTCTAGAGAATTTTAAACTTTTCTGCCGAAGAATTTTTGTTTTTCTTTGTTCATGAAATGAATCTGTTTAATAAACTCGACAACATGAAAGTTTCAATATTTTGTGTAGCTTTGAAAATTTGCAGAACTTTTAACAATCTCGCCTCCTGACCTTTCATGAACTCCGCAGTACATGGAAGTTGTTCTATTAGTAAAAAATAATTAAACACTCGTTATCAGCAGCCAGACATCGTGTGTGTTTATGTTTGTGTGCTCACCTCTACAACAAGTACTGATAACCCTGTAGCGCCGTCTGTGAGATAACGCGACCTACCAGATGCACATCTCAGTTATTTATGCATATTACTGTGATTTCGTAAGCTCTGTAGGGTTATCTAATAAATGTGATTGCTTCCATAAATTTTGACATGACATTAAGATATGTTTTCTTCGAATTAAGTGGACGAATAGTGCTGTTTGTTGATGTGTCAAAATTGTGAATTGATGGCATAACGGAATGGAACATTATGTAATCCCACGTGTTGCATGTTTTACGTGAAGATTATTTATGAAAGGAACATTAACGTAACATGAAACATCGTACAACTAATTTTTAAAATGAATGCGAATGAAAATAACTTTGATGTTTAACACAATCTAAACAGTCATTTGTCATAGTGACCTAACAAAACAAATGTAAATAAAATAAAACAACGAATGATATCAACTTTTAAGAATGCCAGAATTATTTAATAATAGCAATTAATATTTAATTCAAAACAAACATAGTCAATGAACTTCATCTTAACAAGATAAAATGCAATGAAACAAATCTATTGCCCGCTGCCCAAACTCTTAATTAATAATAAAAGCAGCGAGAGACATCTAAATTGATAAAGTAACTGGATATTTTAAAAGGGACGTGGTCGAAGTCATAGTGTTGAGCAATGTGTAGCGATGTGTCCGGACATCAATTAATATCATTAAGCGTGTTTTTATGAAACAAACATGCACAGAAAATCTGCTTCGAACAGTTAGTGAGTTAAGTACAACCATTTTTGAGATTTACAAATCTCAAAAAAGTCTGTGTGTGTGTGTCAGTTTGTCTGCTGTGCATGCGTGTGTGTCTGAGTGTAATGACTCTAACTCTAATGAGTTCGAAATAGGTGATGGAGATAGTGCTTGCTTTTGGAATATATCGTACTGTACAAGATGGTTTACTAATAAAAAGCCAGCTTTCATCACAACCCGTCAAAGTTCTGCAGGATTTTAGACTCAGGATTAAAACAGCAGCTGCATTTCTGAGAAACTAAGGATTTTCCAATAAAGACTTTAGAACTAGAGAGATGTAGCTGTGTGATGCTCTTAAGCTATCCTGTGCTTAACGGATAAAACTGAACAAACCGTTTTAAAACTGATGACCAAATCAGTTAGTGTGTAGAACAGTTCCTGATTTAGCTTTCTGCACTTTCTTACGTGCTGGTGGTACCATGACGTCTTAAAGCAGGAGTAATTCCAGTGTGGGAAACAGATGGCGCAAGACGACCTGTATAGCTCTGTCTCTTTTCCACACTGGAATTACTCCTGAACCCGCCTGATTCTACGTCCTAACCGTAGGGAACACATATACTATGCCTATTTTAGGTATAACTGTTCAGTCTGTTCTGTAGACCATCCATAATCAGACCATTTTTTCCAGATTGAGATTTCTGCACTTTCTTATGTGCTGATCCCACGTCCTAACCGTGGAGAACACGTGTTTATTTACCACTGCCATGCGCCCCGGCAGTTGCGCAACTTTTTATTAGGTACATCTTATTCGGCGTCAGTAATGATAGTATTCCATGTTGTAATTAGGAGGATGTGGTTATATTTTGCGTGATGTCTGATGGATGTATATTGCTGCCTATGAAAGCAGATGTGCAGAGGAATGTTGAGATTTTAATAAATGTTGAACCATTAATTGAATTATCATTTTTAATGTCCAATAATAGTGGCGTCCATTTTGGATTCCCTGATACCAGCAAGTGGTTTCAGCAGTGGATTGCTGATAGTTTCAGGTCCCTCAGCATTGGTGTCCTTCTGAATTAATCTTAGTAATATTTAAATTCCAATGTTTGTTTCAGATGTCTTTAGTGGAGATCGCATCAAATACGTCTACGTTTGAACAATGGGTACCAAACATCTACAGATTTTGCACACCACGCTTGGTAAGTTTGAGTTACAGGAAGCTTTTCTGTGGCACTGAAATATTGATTTTAAACATTGTTAGCACCTTTAATCCTTACTCCTTTATTACTTTACTTATAACATTATAAATGCGAAAGTAAGTTTGTTTGTTACCTTTTCACGCCTAAATCAGTGAACCGCTCATCCGGAAATTTTGCATATACGTTGTCAGGTGTACAGAAACGGACATAGGGCACCATTCAACCTGAAAACAAAATACCGTTCCCGAGAAAAACAACAATAAGGTTCTTATGATAATAGAAAGCGGCGGGTTTTTCGAATCACGATTGAATAATATAATTACAAGCAGAGTACAAACCGAATTGATTGTCAAATTCTAAATTAACGTGAGCGAAGCGGCGGACAAAAGCTAGTTATTTTATAAAAGTCGTATGGATTTGAGCCAAAACCTTCCATTTTCATACAATAACTCTATATTTACTCCCATAAGTACTAACTCCTGTGCTGCTGTACTCCAACAAGCACAAGATGACGCCAAACCACTTCAAAGCACTTACCTCAAACATTAACCCATGAACAAACGTTAGCATCAAATGGGCAAGGCTCGGAACCGGTTTAAAATATACCTGTTAATACTGGTTTATTTCGGTTTTCCTCCGAACTTTTCTTAAGAACGTGAACGTTTTAAGAACTTTATTTTAACCTAAATTAACCGGTTTATTCGACGAGCGGCATGTCGGCAAACGCGTTGCAACGTGTGACTACTTGTAAGGATGCCGCGCATAGCAGCGCGGTACTAGACGAACTTAGTACTTACGCTATTTCTTTTCATTCGATTCGTGACTTCGCAGTGGATTTAATTAGCAGTTAATTTTATTATAATTGTGTTTAACATGGGTAGAAAGCGAAAGAATTTAATCTACACATACTTTGACTACAATGAAAACAATAAAACTTCAAAGTGCTATTTTTAATTAAGCCACCTAAAATTGTAGGTACCTATATTAATGTAACGAGGAGACTGATTTATTGGAAAAGCATAAAATTTTTCTTTTTCCAAATATTTATAAAAATGTCAAATTAACCGTTAAAAAAAATGTATATCTACATTTGTACCTGAACATCCATCTAAGTATGTACTAAGTACAGCATGCAAAATGGTGTCCACACATTAAGCAGATTACTAGATTCCTGAATTTAAAATAAAACTTCGCTCTTATTTTCCTTTATTTATTTTTATTGGTAACATTTCAGTACGAATGATTACATTGATATTTCGCATGTTCCCCCAGGCACATTATATAAATTAAATATTTATTTTGTTTGATTTCTCTCGGTGTTGATGTTTTAAAGCATCTATATACTTTAAAATATTGATATAGGCTTCAAGCGCATACATGGCGGCAAAAAATGTACTACACCTATTAGCAAATTTCCAAAATAATAGTTTCTTTTATTTATCAAGGTCCTTATCAAATAAACATAAAACACATTTTTGACATTCGAAGTAGTTTCTTCTCCTGGTTTAGCACTGATATCTTCGCCTGATTTGTTTTCGTTACTATCAGAACTATTTTCTGAATCCTCTTTCAACATTTTATTGAGTTGATGGTACGGTTTTTAGGTGCTAGCAATGATTGGGATTGATCTTCATCATCAGAATATTCCTTTCTTCTTTTTCGTGGTTCTCCTGTTACAAAATAATATAACATTCATATAAATAAACATTCAAATAGTTTTTATCACATAGACACACAAAACGCCCGATCTAAGACCCAGTTTCACTGGTCGTTAATACCAACAGTGAAACTGGGCCTTAGATCGGGCATTTTGTGGCCTATTTATCCTTTAATTTTGAGAGTTTAAGGTCCGCTTGCACCACGAATCACTAAACGCGTTTAACGTAGAATGCATTTAAAACATCGTTCTGTTTCTATCAATCGTTTAAAGATGACAGAGACAGAATGCTGTTTTAAATATGTTTAGCGTTTAGCGATTCGCGGTGCAAGCGGGCCTTAATGTCGAATACTGAATTGAAGTGTTTAGGTACTTATCGAGATATTGAGTTTTCTTCTTCATTAAATAGGATCTGTGAAAAGTAATATGTATTATGTTTACCAATTATTTATCGTCATTATCAACTTAATTTCACCAAAAAAAATATTAGATACTTACCCATTTTTTTTGTTTTTGCAGCGGAGCTTATTGATGCAATGACATAAATAAACGTCCGACCGAAACTAAAAATTTCTTACTACGGAATAAAAACAAAACAGCGCGCGACGTTGGATTATCGTGCGTCCGTATTAAACGGTTTTTATTGCTCTAAACCGTTTAAACCGAAAAAACCTTTATGTTAATACTCTTCCAAATACCGGTTTAATAATAACGGTTTTTGCGAACGAAACCGAATATAAAGGTTTTGCGTCAAAGTACGTAGTAACGGTTTGAAAATTTAACCGGTATCCGAGCCTTGCAAATGGGATCGTAGGCGGCACCGCAGTAAGGCGATACGACCCATTCAGACAATCGCAGTTTAGGCCGCCATTGAACTCACTCTCTGAAATAAATCTTCATTCATTTTTGTCAATAAACCGCCTATCAGTATTGTATTGTAATTGGGGTGCATATCGAGTTCCCTGCCCTTACAATGCCGTGCCCAAGTATAGAGTTACTACAAACAATGGTGTGTAAGAAAAGGAATGATAAAAGACGTAATTTGATTTACAAATGATAGGTTGTATAGGTATGTGTTCTGATTTTCGCCTGATCAACTGTTTTTGGTTCCAGATTGAGTTTTGGATATGCATGAATAAGACGATTCAAGGTAATATTTCTTTATTGATGAAATTATAAAAAATATCTCAATCAAATATATGTCGTGCTTCTACTGCTAAAAGGACGTCCTTCTGGTTACTGCTTATAACTTTTGTAAGCTCTACTTTTGCTTCAACCAAAGCCTTTGCTAAAATTATTGTGACTTTTATTCTCGTTACCATAAGGTTACTGATGGGTTGTTGCCAAGCGGGTACAACTCATCGGCAACCTTGTCAGTATCAGTACTTATGTCAAAATCATAGTGATATTTATTTTCTTTGCTTTTGGGTTGAGTTGCGGCTGCCTGAGCTAAAATAACCGTGAAAGCATCCATCATCATTTCCCAGAAGAAACTTACATAGCCATGTCATTATAATTTCAAATTCCATTTTCAAGCAGAAGTGGTGTCCGGCTCCGGTTGGTGGGGCCGCGCGTGTTGCTCGCTGGGCCGCCTGACGTCATGCCGGCACGCATGCGCCATGGCGGCCAACGAGAGCGCGCTGGTGGGCGCGGGCGCATGCCGCCGGTCCGATGAGATCGCATTCTTCGACTGTGTGCAGAGACAGGAGGAGGCTCAGAATTGCTGTTGTGAGTAGTAAAGCAGAAAGCAAAATTCAGTTATCAATCTTTGTAAATAGCTGGTATCTTGAACAGTTTTTTCCAGGCACTTAAGAATGTTCAAACTGAACCTCGGAAATGTAAAAGCAGTTCATTTTTTTTTCGACCTCAAAAGATTAAACTTTTATCCGTAGCTTACCGCAGTCATAGGCCTCTATGACCGCAGATCACATCAGCCACACCCTGTGTTCACACATAGACCTCGCCTGATTTGGTGCCACAACATCCCAACTACATACGTTGAGATCTGGTTTCGATATAACCGAATGGAGTTGCAGCATTGCAATGCCGCCTACCTATTTCTTTATTTTTCTTACTTTATATTTTTCTTCAAATAAATACACATTGCCTTTTATCTTCCCGCAGCACAGACACAATCCATGACATGCCACGGAGAGTGTCAGAAAGCGCTCTGGCGTCTCGGTCAGTCGCGCGTCGACCTACAAGCTAGAGCCACGGCGTTACAGTCTTGTGAGGAGTCCCCTGATCTCATGAGGTGTCTGAGGGACCTCACTGATTCTGTGGTTTCTACGGATACTACTAAATGTAGGTAACCTAGAAACGATTTCTAGCTTAAGATAATTTTTAGCCACATAATATTAACCAGCATCTAGCGGATATTCGTGACCTTCATTTGGTGGTTCAGCCACAAGTCGGAGGTCTACGTTGATTCACGCTGCGCCTATGATCTACCGATTTGAATAGATGGTCGCGATTATGTGGCTTGTCTGATCTAGTTATTTTAAACACAAGCAAAATTGGCGAAGATACCAGATTTCAACATTAGTTTCTGTTGAATGGCATGTTGGTTTTAGAATTTAACCACTCGTGACATTAACTGATTGCTTTATTCGGCCATAATTTGATCCAGATCTATCCTGTTGCCGGGAATCCAACAAGCCAGAATGCCAGCCGACATGCGAACGAGTCCTTAAAAGTAAAGCAGTATTGCAAGAGATAGTGGAGGCTCTAGAGGTGGACTGTGGAGCCCCCTTCATACTTGATGGGTTCTGGCAATGCTTTTTGAAGAAGGATGCACCCCCCGAACCTAAGGATCTGATCCCGCACGATATAGCTAAACTGCATTGTTGTCAGAAGGTGAGATTTGTTGATTTTGATCAGACAGGATTTGCATATCGGCGTAAAACTGATGTACAACTACAATGTGTATTTCACAAAGAATAATTTATAGCATTGGACGTATGCTCGTGATATATTTTAAAGTTCTAGTTTGCTATACTTTTGGCTTAGAAGTAAAAAAGTCTAACAACAATTATAATATACTTTTTACGGCTCAATTTGAACCTTGCATCAATATTTTTAAGTATTTCGAACATCATGTGCCCTTGATCCACTGGGGGATCAAACTAACTTCAACTTTGCAAAAGCTTTAAACAAACTTCTGATTTCTTTAGCAAACGAAGTGTATTATGTGCCAAAGAAGTATTACCAAAAGACAAAACTTTGTTTCAGGCAGTGACAATAAACTGTCGGAGATTATGTTTCGAGACGTTCAACTCGGGATGGCAAACTAACTGGCAGAAGTTTTACTCGGAATGTTTGGGCGATCCCCAGGAGATCATACTTTCGGAGTGTATGGACGATGGTATGTTTGATTTGGAATCTTATATATGCTTGACTGATTTTAGACTATAAAAGTAGAGCTGCGAAATGGAAGATTCTCTTGGTCGACCTTGAAATAAAAATGAGTGACCAATCCAAGAGGACATCACTCTTGGAGTCGTAAAAGATGACCACGAATAAAGTACGGCAGACCTTATTGAAGGATGAATGGACACTTTGTAGTGATAACAAGGGTGTAACAAGACCCTTAACGAAGCCGAAAGTTGTTCTCCCCGTCATTGCGATCATTTTTTTGTTCGACAGTTCTAGACCATACCTCGGAACCTTCTAGTTGCTGAGATATTGGGGGCAAAGTTTTTTTTTAATACATGTTTTTAATGTAGGATTTTTACTTCCTTTTTACTCCACGACCTCCGTACTATTCAATCAATACATCATCACAATGTTTTGAGTGCGTTACATTGAGTCCTAGCGTAAAACGTGATTTTTCACCCCAAAAAAAGTGTGTTAGGTTACTTAGTTTGATGTACCGAATGCTTGGTTCACGGCTTCGTGAAGGATCCATTTAAACTCTGTATATTCATTATCATAAAGACGTATTATTCCCTTGTATCCAACTACTTACTTTGAGACGAAATCTAGCCTAAATGTGTTGATGTATATATTCTCCTTATACCTAACGTATCTTCAAACTTGCCAGATTTACATTTTACATTTCAACTAGATCTTCAACAATCCTAGATTTTCCAGCACATTCTAAACTGCAGTGTCCTCAATCTTTGCGATTCACACAAGCTGCAGCTATAAAAACATGCTAAATCGCTCGCATCCATTATTAATGTGGCATTCCCGCGCCTTGATGAGACGATGCGTCGACCATGCAGATTAGGACAGCTGACTAGAATATGCCGTTGTGATTACCTTAGCTCTTTAGCGTTATTTGTCGGTACTTTAGAGATGCTTTGTGTTTTAAACGCCTTGAGATTTGCAATTGTGGCATCATCAGATTAGAAATATCGATTGCGATTCTTGGAGCTCTAACGGGATGAGGCCATGGAAAGTTACTTTAGGATTCTTATCTTGCAGAATACCATGAACACAATATTGGCTGTTTGTTGAAAATGCTTGTATTTACTGTCATACATGCACGTTGCATAATATCTAATCAGCCCAAAAAATCATTAAACTATTAAAAAACTCATTCACTTGGTGTCTGTTTTATAGGGACAGTATTGATTCATTGTCCCCAAGTTGTCCGGGAAATGCAAAGTACTCTAGTTCTTTGAATTAACAGTGGACGCGCCATGCTCGCTCGGCTGCGCTGGTCTCACATACTGCAATCAACTGAATAGTCGTCCGACGACTCTGTTCAGATCGTGCACCGCGCAGGCAGACCTCGAGGCTCATCTGGCAGTCGCCGAACAGAAGGGTAGTGGGTAAGATTTACTGCTTAAGAAGAATCCTTATAAAAGTTTGAATTGCCAATCGGAGCTTGATCTGCTGCTTTTTCCAAAATCAATTTCAAAGGCGTAAGAATAGTGTTTTTTGAAATAATATTGTCAATGTCATAATAATGCTGGTTGCAGCATAGCAGCTTAAAAAATCAATCATTAAATCACGAAAAGGAACCTTCTGGAATGGCAAGATCATGATTTCAATAGCATATAAATCTTTCGGAAGATAGATTAACTAATTAATGCATTTATTTGTTGCAGAGTTTTGATAATATCTGGGATGGAGTTGCCTCTGAAGAACTCATCTCAGTGTCCCATTGATATTTGGAAAAGTGTCGCCTGTGCGCTTCACGTCAAGCCCTGTACAGCAAAGGTGAGCAACCTTTGTTAATATTTAAGCAACCAAATAGGTTCACCGATTTAGTGAGAGACGTTGACGAGGGTTGTGTTTATAGGGCGACCGGTAGCCAAGGCAGAAATAGGTTGTAGTCGTACGTTTGACAAATTTTTAGTTTATACTGCCGCTACTCTCAAAACGTTGAAGAAAAACATCGTGAGGAAATCGGCATATCCTAGAACCAAAAATTTGGTCGCACGTGGTGTTCATCTCATAAAAGGCCTGTGTTCCCAGCCCAGGGGAAATTTGTAGGCTTATTATGCTGCCTGCACACGAGTGAAAATCTGATCCAGATCTTAATTGAATCGTCTTACTTTTAATCGAAAATTTTGTTTTATGTGGATGAAAAAATATCCACATAAAAGATTTTAATAAAATATCCACATACAAAATTATTCAATATTAATTTCCCCAGAAATTACTCAAATCTAACATTTTCTCGGAAACTAATACATGTTAACTACCAATACTAGCGGGTGTAAAAAGACGCGTATCGAAGCGGACAGTCACTGGTTCTCCCATTCAAATCATTGCGATATATATTTTTTTGAATTGCACTATACCTGGGCACCTTCTGGTGACTGCTGAGATATTGAAGGTTGGAACTTTGTCCAATTTTATACCAGGTTTTTTTTTATAAATACTAGTTTTAAATATTTATTCTTAACTTTGAATACCCCATGGCCTTGTTCTGTTACATACATCCATCAACGCAATGTTTTGTGCGCGTTACATTGTGTGCTATCGTAAAAAGTGATTTTGCACACCAAAAACAAAAGTCGATTCTCGGCAACATTTTCGCTCAATGTTGCTAGGTTTGATGTACAGTTGACGGTTAGATGATGGGTCTTTTCCCCCTGTAAAATACTCTTATTTTCACTTTTCCAGGGCCACAGCAGCCTGCTTTGTGCAGAAGAGTGCGCGAGCCTTGTTTCATCCTGCGTAGAATGGTCTCGAGCGCCCCCTACATTGACTGCGAGAGCGTTGTGTGCCAGACTCACACCCACTAACACCAACGCGCCCTGTGTACCTCTGCATCAGTTCATGTCTCCTAGTAAGTAGCACCAGCATTTGGGGATTTGAGGAACAGGGTGTAAAGTTAAAGTCCCTCATACTCCATTAAGAAGGGAGGATCCTCCGACCAGACCGGTGTTGTGTCTGGTGGGCTACTGCCCAACGATTTTCTCGCGGATAACTTTGGTTGCGCGATGCAGGATTTTTAGTTCTTAAGTTGCGCCATAGATGTCGCTACAAGATATTTTGTCAATTTTGGGTATGTCGCTACAAGCACAAATCTTATGCCGACGGAATCGTTACTAAAACTGAGCGTAGCGCTTTTGAAAACACAATATTTAACTGGTCTATTCAGGTACAGAGGCTCCGTTACTGTCTGCGAAGGAAGTAGTGACGTCACCATGCTCCGGGTCTCCTTGCAGCTCGCCACAGACATGCGTCATCAACAGGAACTGTCTGCACGGCGGCGCCTGTCCGCGTTACTACTGCGTCGATGGCTGCCCGCTTGGTAAGTGTAGAATATACCTCAGACTTATGAAGAGGATACTCACCTACTATCACCATCAACCACTAAAGCCTTGGCCCTATCAGCGTTTTTGTTATAAGAGAATGGATGATGATTGCACTTGCCACTTCTGTGCCATTTTCACTTGTGCGACAAATCTGTGATGTCCTCTTCACCCTGATGGGGTTTTTTTTAGTGACCATCAGACCTTATCCCCGTGCCTCAGAAAGCATGTAAGCCCTGCGCCTGATCTCTCTCCAGTCATGTCTGATTGCTGTCCCATCGAAATATCAGAGTGAGGGAAGAAATAATGGACCTGTGTCTTGTGCGCTATAGTATCTCCACTGAGATTGGCCACCATGACCGAAAATGGTCAGAACGACATAATAGCTGATCTAGTTTTCGAGTCGGCAGAATCTTCTTCTGTCGACTTGAAAAGCTTTATAATTTATTTATTATTTATTTATTTATTATTTATTTATTTAACACTTCAAGCACAAAGTACAGAGGCGGACCAAACCACCAACCAAACGCGCGGACCAATTTATTTCCATTTCTAGGAGACAGTTCATCACAAATCGTGCCAGTTGGTTCGTGGGTGCGGGTACCAATGCCATCGTCTCTTCACAAGGCGTGCTTCAAGATCTGTCGGTGCGGTCACAAGGGACTGATGGACTGCCAGCCGTTACCCTGCGTTGAGATGGAGAACTGTCAGCTACATGATAGAGAAGTTATGCAAGGTAAGATAGCTTTTGACCAATTCTGTAAAATTCTTTGCGAATTATGGGTTTGTGGGTGGGTGATTTGTATTTGGGTGTTGTAGAAAGATCAAATCTACGAATATGCATTAAGTTCTCTCAGATATACGTGTCAGAACGAAAGCCGTGACCCAAGTCGCATGTCATATACTCTAGTATGAAAAGCCGTGGGCGCCATGTGACTATAAAAAAACAATCGTGTGACTAGAAATAAAAAATCTCTTGTTAAAAGAAACGGTGGTCGCCATATGACTATGTAGTCACATGGCGCCCACCGTTTCTTTTAACAAGAGATTTTTTAGGGATATCGATGTTTTGGGACCTGCACGCATAAGCCGACGATCAGTTGACATCACAGTAGAGCTTGTCGGACAGGTCGGGACTCGGTATGTAGTGGACACCAGACATATACAATTTGTCAAAAAGTACACTATTGCCATCTATGTCGCAAATGAAGACCTAAAAATCCTGCTTCACGATTTTTAGCGAGATAAGCGTATAAACAAGAACCCGAAAATAACTATTGGGCAGTACCCATCAGACACTACACCCGCCTTGTCGGGGGATCCTTCCCATGTGCGGGGTTAGAGACATGGTTAGAGACCTCGACGCGGCAGTGTGTGACAGTTTTACTCTTATGGTACTCTTGTGTAGTCTAGTATTTGTCTTCAACACTCTTGTATCCCATGTGTGCAGGTGAGAAGTACTACATGGAGTGCAACGCGTGCGCCTGCCGGGGAGGGGAGCGCGTGTGCGCGCGCCGCGCCTGCGCCCGCGCCGCCTCCCTGCCGTGCTACTGTCCGCCGCACCACCTGCCCGTGCGCGCCCGCCATACACCGTACCCTAACGCTTGTCTCGCTAAGTAAGTACTACGTGGAGTGCAACGCCTGCGCCCGCGCCGCCTCCCTGCCGTGCTACTGTCCGCCGCACCACCTGCCCGTGCGCGCCCGCCATACACCGTACCCTAACGCTTGTCTCGCTAAGTAAGTACTACATGGAGTGCAACGCCTGCGCCCGCGCCGCCTCCCTGCCGTGCTACTGTCCGCCGCACCACCTGCCCGTGCGCGCCCGCCATACACCGTACCCTAACGCTTGTCTCGCTAAGTAAGTACTACATGGAGTGCAACGCCTGCGCCCGCGCCGCCTCCCTGCCGTGCTACTGTCCGCCGCACCACCTGCCCGTGCGCGCCCGCCATACACCGTACCCTAACGCTTGTCTCGCTAAGTAAGTACTACATGGAGTGCAACGCCTGCGCCCGCGCCGCCTCCCTGCCGTGCTACTGTCCGCCGCACCACCTGCCCGTGCGCGCCCGCCATACACCGTACCCTAACGCTTGTCTCGCTAAGTAAGTACTACATGGAGTGCAACGCCTGCGCCCGCGCCGCCTCCCTGCCGTGCTACTGTCCGCCGCACCACCTGCCCGTGCGCGCCCGCCATACACCGTACCCTAACGCTTGTCTCGCTAAGTAAGTACTACATGGAGTGCAACGCCTGCGCCCGCGCCGCCTCCCTGCCGTGCTACTGTCCGCCGCACCACCTGCCCGTGCGCGCCCGCCATACACCGTACCCTAACGCTTGTCTCGCTAAGTAAGTACTACATGGAGTGCAACGCCTGCGCCCGCGCCGCCTCCCTGCCGTGCTACTGTCCGCCGCACCACCTGCCCGTGCGCGCCCGCCATACACCGTACCCTAACGCTTGTCTCGCTAAGTAAGTACTACATGGAGTGCAACGCCTGCGCCCGCGCCGCCTCCCTGCCGTGCTACTGTCCGCCGCACCACCTGCCCGTGCGCGCCCGCCATACACCGTACCCTAACGCTTGTCTCGCTAAGTAAGTACTACATGGAGTGCAACGCCTGCGCCCGCGCCGCCTCCCTGCCGTGCTACTGTCCGCCGCACCACCTGCCCGTGCGCGCCCGCCATACACCGTACCCTAACGCTTGTCTCGCTAAGTAAGTACTACATGGAGTGCAACGCCTGCGCCCGCGCCGCCTCCCTGCCGTGCTACTGTCCGCCGCACCACCTGCCCGTGCGCGCCCGCCATACACCGTACCCTAACGCTTGTCTCGCTAAGTAAGTACTACATGGAGTGCAACGCCTGCGCCCGCGCCGCCTCCCTGCCGTGCTACTGTCCGCCGCACCACCTGCCCGTGCGCGCCCGCCATACACCGTACCCTAACGCTTGTCTCGCTAAGTAAGTACTACATGGAGTGCAACGCCTGCGCCCGCGCCGCCTCCCTGCCGTGCTACTGTCCGCCGCACCACCTGCCCGTGCGCGCCCGCCATACACCGTACCCTAACGCTTGTCTCGCTAAGTAAGTACTACATGGAGTGCAACGCCTGCGCCCGCGCCGCCTCCCTGCCGTGCTACTGTCCGCCGCACCACCTGCCCGTGCGCGCCCGCCATACACCGTACCCTAACGCTTGTCTCGCTAAGTAAGTACTACATGGAGTGCAACGCCTGCGCCCGCGCCGCCTCCCTGCCGTGCTACTGTCCGCCGCACCACCTGCCCGTGCGCGCCCGCCATACACCGTACCCTAACGCTTGTCTCGCTAAGTAAGTACTACATGGAGTGCAACGCCTGCGCCCGCGCCGCCTCCCTGCCGTGCTACTGTCCGCCGCACCACCTGCCCGTGCGCGCCCGCCATACACCGTACCCTAACGCTTGTCTCGCTAAGTAAGTACTACATGGAGTGCAACGCCTGCGCCCGCGCCGCCTCCCTGCCGTGCTACTGTCCGCCGCACCACCTGCCCGTGCGCGCCCGCCATACACCGTACCCTAACGCTTGTCTCGCTAAGTAAGTACTACGTGGTGTGCAATGTGCATATTCCTAAAAAACGACTGTGATCAAGTTATCATACGAATAAGAGCTTTAAGAAAATGCAAATAAATTTATTTTTGGATGAAGCGACTGACCTAAGTCTTAGTTCGTATTTTCTTACAAGAATGGAACCTCCAATATTTCATTTTACGAAACATATTCTGTATCCCAGATGTGCAGGCGCCTCAGACGGAGAGATAGAGTTCGGCACGAGCTCGGCGTGCGCGGGCGCGGCGTGCGGGCGGCGCCACGTGTGCATGGCGGCGCCCAACGTGTGCCTGTCGCGCCTGCAGACCTCCTGCCCGCAGTACTACTGCGGTATGAACGCTATACTCAAAACAATACAAGTGTGGCTACTGCTAAGTTTTTCTTGCAATTTCTGACTTTTTAGTACTTACTCCAACCTGGGTTTGTCCCATAGAAGTTTTTGATCAGTATTAGAAACAGAATCGACTGGCATCAATAAAATGTTTTGTGCAAAATGGCCGTTTTCTTGCTAACTGTAATTTTTTTTGAAAATCTGTGAATAGGGATCAAAATTTCACGAAAAATGATGGATAGCCTCCTTAGTCTATTTTCGTATAACCGCAACGGTTAAGGTAGTACTGCCCCGCTGAAAGTTTCCACCTTATATACTTAAAAGGTTTGCAGTCCCCCGTAGTTTCATAAGGCCAAAAAGTCGATTTAAACAAACATGATTAAGACTGTAATTCAAAATTTAATCATGGAAATCGTAATGTCAATCACTAAAAACCTGTAACCTTGTTAACCTCGGTAAATTCTATTTTGCAGTAAGCACGGTGAACTGCAACTCGCAGCCAGGCATGCCCGTTTGTGACACGGACGCCCGCACTCACATCAACCCGTGTCACCTCGTCATGAGCGGCCGGAAGTTCGCCTACTGGGGCGTCTGTCTCGAGGGGTGCTCTGCTGTGAGTACTTATGATTTTAGATCTAGATCCCAGTCAGTTCGCAAACATCATCTTCTTGCCCTTGACCCTTGTTACTTGGGGTTGATGCAACATGTTGTTTTCTTCCATTCTCCCCTATCAACTGTCACGCTATCATTTACTTCGTTTTCATCCATATCGTTCCTCACACAATCTATCTACCTTTTCTCTAGTCTAGCTTTCCCTCTCCATTCAACAACATTTATAAACATCACTCTTTTTGTTACCTATAACAATAAGGCCTTTGAAGTTCATGTTCCAATTATGTTCACTGATAAATTTTAAAGATTCCTTGCAATTAGTTTTGAAAACTGAGTACCGAGCTCTCTTTCGACCGAGTGATGCCCCACTAAACAGAAGTGGGTGTCGAACCCACGGCGACTCATTCTTAAGGTCAGCCACACATTGGTATGATTTGTATGTAATGTGGTATTATTTCTTACTTTAAAGGACAACTCTGGTATTATGGTATGAAAATCAAAATCATTTAATACCAACTAATATTTTGTGATCATCATTGTCTTTGGCTAACGAGGTCTCACTGTCTTTTAAATGCGAAACAAACCTTTAATTGTCATTAATATTTCAGGCTGGACCAGTATGCGGTGTGAACGGAGTATCTTACATCTCAGAATGCGCTGCTTGGTCAGAATACGTCAGTGTGGACTACGCAGGCCCATGCCTCGCAGTAGGTCCAATTTCAGACCTTATGGAACCAAAGTGTCCCTTGATAGACAGAATCATCTGCCCCCCACTGAAGAAGCCAAACTGCCAAGGATTCACCGCCCCAGGAGCCTGCTGTCCCAAATGTGGAGGAGCTCTAAGAATATTGTATTCAAAGAAACAAATCGATAGAGCGCTATACGGAACGAATATTTCCGCGACAGTTATAAATCTGAACAATATTTTGAAAGCATTAGAGAGACATGTCAAGATAGCCGAGTGTGCTCTCAGAGGGTACCTCACTATTGAAATGGAAATATTCGTTACAGTTGAAACAATGCTGGAAAATCCAACAGATTTACAACTAAATGTTTGTATATTAGAAGCTGAAAAAATAGCAGACATGATTAATAGAGAGAGTGTGTTGATAACAAGTGATTTAGGTTTAAGTTCATTATCGTATGCGTTGACTGTACATACGTATCCCACACAAGGTGCAAACACTATAAGTCTATCTATAGGTGCTTTATTAGCAAGCTTAAGTATCTACGTTTTAAGGTAGGCAGGTATTTTGTAAAGCATAATAATGTAAATTTGTACAGTAGCTGTAAATATTGAATGTTACAAATAGTAATTTAGTGCCATCGTTAGAAACGTATACAAAGAATTCAGAGATTATGCTTTGGTTTGCTTTAAAATCAGGCGCAAATTATTTAGTCATGTTCTTCACGTGAGTTCGTTGTGCCATCGTAGTTGTAAAGATATTAATGTCTTTGACTTATACAAATAATGCACGATAGACTGCAACAAGCATTTTATAACATTTTTACAAAAGACATTTTTATAAAGTACTCGTAGTCCTTAAACCAAATATGTATTACAATATTATTACTTTGTTATTAATTTTTAGATGTTTAGCTATTTTGAAAATGTGAATACTGTTTACAAGCTTAAAGATTATTGAAATAAAAACACCATTATTATATTAACGTTTTAATTACTATCTCCTACAATATAAAGTGTTAGAAATATACTACAATATCATCGATGTAGACAAAAAAAGTTAAATAAATTAATATTGCAAAGCAGTAAACTTTCGAATTTCCTTTTGTGTTCGAAAATAATACAATCGATACAGGACCTAATGTAAATAGAAGGATCCGCGATTTCTATTAAAAAGCGATAGCGCGGACACTACAATTTGCAGTGCGGAACGCGGCGGACATGATGAATCGTGAGTATTAATTGAGGGTTGCCTTTTTAATTATTGCAACAATTTTTGTGTTCCAACTGTTATCTATTGGGGAAGGCCTTTGCCCAGCAGTGGGACAGTACAAGCCACTAAAAGAAAACTGTTATCAATTGAGCGATATTTTTATGCCATTTTTTTAAATGTATTCCTTTTTAAAAGTACAGTATTACAGCGTAGGACGAAAAGCTAAAGAGTAGAATACTAAAAGCCCTTAAAGTTTGAAAGAATTAGTAGTTTTATACAGGAAGTATTAACTATGTTTTGAATACACTATTTGCAAGAGACAGATGAGGTTGGCTTATAATCCTATAGTCTTTACCTATGAAGTTGACGTTCTACAATATTGGCAATTTGAAATGTATAGTGGTTGGCAGTACAAACGAACGCACGACCTGTTATTGCTTTGAATTCTGTCGGTCTAAACATTTTGATATGAAAAATGAACCCCGTGGTCGCCCGAAAACTTAAAGACTTAAGTTTTCGGGTTTAATTTGTCGTTGTGTCTACAACGACAAATTAAAGGTGATTATCAATACGGCAGAGTTAGCATTTAGCTTTGTTGGTCCAAAATCAATGTTGGTCTATTGAAGTCCAAATGAAGGCTAATTTTCTGGACAACTAAGTATTGTCTGATAAGGGTTTTTGACATGATATGTAATAGGGCTGTTGGAAATAAAAAAAGACTCCATTATAATATGATTGTATTTTTCACATAACACCGAAAGTCCGAAACAATCGAGGAATATAATATTAAAATGTGAATTTTATATATCACAATTAATTGATCACTTAAGTTCATCACATAAGTATTTTTTATCGAAAAATAAGTTGATTCTATCGATTAGTTGTGGATCGGTGACCGTTTTGGCAAGTTGCAGGAACCCATTATGTATTACCGGGTGTATTAGTTGGAACCTCTCCAGCGAAAACGTCAGGACCAATTCCAGATATGCCATTAAAATATTTTGGAAACAATTGCGTTGCACTTCGGTATCCTAAAAAGAAAAAATAAATAGTTATTATTGAGTAGAAATAAATAAAGGTGGTAAATAGAGGAATATTTCTCACCTTGCTAATACTCAAAGCTCGTTGTTGTTCTATTTCAGGAGGGACAGGTTGCGGTGGTAATATTGGTTCGGCTACTTTGATCTTTTCGTACGAAGGCCCATCACAAATTGTAATATTTACTTTACGTGTATCCACGTTGTGATTTTCTATTATATCCGGCACACTGCCTTTCTTTTCCTTTATAGGAGTTTCTTTGTTTGTCTCTATTTCTTGTGATAAATTACCGTTTATAGGTTTATCATCAGCATCAGAGCTTTGCTCGCTGGGTTCATCAGTTTCGGCAGCTTCTGTAACGATTTCTTCCTTACTTTTTTTATCTGAAGGTAAGTTTTCAGAGTGAATCTCTACAGTGACAGATCCATGACTATTAGCTTTGAAATCAGCGAATGTGAATGGTCTTGGTTTTTCAGCGCCATCTTCTGGAGTAATATTATATTTTTCGTTGATCACAGGCGGTTCTTCAGAATTTTCCTTCGGTTCTGGTAAATAGTACTGCTCGTAATGAACTGAAGAATTATCACTGTCTGCTGAACTGCAAGACATTCTCTCTTTAGTATCATGGTCATCAAAGTCTGATACACGTATCAGATGTTTCGCATAGTTGTGACATAGAAACTCCCATGTATGTTTTAGATCAAATATTTTTGTCACAAATCGATCATATTCCAGTGTCAAATTCAATGTAGTTGTGTAATTGTGCAATATTATAGATATATCTGTCGATTTTAGTTTAAATCGGTGAACACCGTTAAAGAATATCTCGGTTAAAGCAATGATTTTGATGAGCCATGAGGATGTGGTTTGTTTGTATAAGTTGGCAGCGTGATCCAAGTTTGATACTTTTTGAACGAGAAACTTCAAACCTGGCCTTGAGTCAAATTGCATTGCTCTTGTGAATGAAAGCTCCAAACTCCTTAACAATAAGTCCGTGTTGTCATTGTTTAGGAAGAACTTGTAATTGCAGACGTTGGAGCCCGTTTTGAGACTATCCAGTAAGATACTGCTAATACCTTGGAAGACATCTGACGACGCTTGGATGAGAACGGTGGCAATTATTTGAACCAGTATTTGATGGGCTAACAATCCCACTACGAGTCCCCTATGAGGGATTCTTACGGTGTATAGCTCTGGGTTTAGTGAATTAACAGATTCCTGAAGATAAATTAAGAATATATAACTCCGATCATCAATCAACATCAAATTCTGTGAGGAGTTCTTGGGAGTTATCTTAGCATGTCCGTCGCCTTTCAATTGCTCAGTTAGGAACACTTGTTGTGCCATGGCATGCAGTCTTACATTATCATTTACCGAGCAATCCCGTCTCGCAGCTACTTTTACTATAGCTAAATCTCCATAGAAACTGTTTGAGTTCTCTTTGAAAGCATAAGTCAGTTGTTTGAGAGGCGTCAAGCTAACGTTACAAGCTCTGTGCAGACTTGTGCAAACCACCTCCCATTGATTGTCAGTTAGAAGATGACCTGATGTTAAAATAATATGTCTTATGCATGACGCTCCTAGCCTAGCGATTGGTTCTTGAGGCTGAGCGATGCATTCAACTAGAATCAGCATGATTTGCTTTAAAGCAAATGTTGCCTCTACACTCTCAATGGGCTCTATTTCCTCTCCATCATTTTTCTCATCAACTGTTGATCGCTCAATGTTTATTTGCTGCAAATGA
This sequence comes from Noctua fimbriata, assembly GCA_905163415.1. Taxonomy (NCBI): domain Eukaryota; kingdom Metazoa; phylum Arthropoda; class Insecta; order Lepidoptera; family Noctuidae; genus Noctua; species Noctua fimbriata. The sequence goes on from LR990940.1 coordinate 4,995,968, forward strand.
TGCAAGTATACGACGATAGTATCGGTCGTCATGCCACAGCATTGTTTGAAGTTTGGCATCACGCTGTCCCAGTGAGTATTAACATTTGCAATCTGCCGGAGCCAGTTTTGGACTGTTGGCAGAAGAAGGTGGTTTATGCAGTGTAAACCAAAATGGGTGCCAGGAACCTCAACTGTGTTCCTTAACAGTTTGAATAAAGTTTCCATAGCAGCGGGCTGGTTCTTCTTCGAACAAACGACAGTAGCTGAGATCAAACCCTCAATGAGAACGTACCATACTTTGAGTATGTTACTTGGCTTATCAAGTTTCAAAAGGCAATTATTAGTTGTATTAGTAGGAGGAAGACTTGTTGATAATTTTCTATATGAGATGAGATCTTCTTCATAATGATCATTGGAAATGAATTTTGTGATATCAAGAGACGCACTGGGTATTATAGGGTCTACGACACATAATGGCATGTCTCCTTTAATTCTGTTACCCGTGTTGAAAATTGGACATTTCGGCATATTGTACATCATTGTCAAAATATCTGCGCAACTTTCTAAATGGTACAATGCCTCTCTACACATATCTACAATGACCTTTTCAGATTTCTCTTCACTGAGGGGTATGAATTTGCTATTTTTAGAGAATTTCAGACTTAGGCTAGGTTTTGGTTGTGTAGGAGTAGTGGCTTTCTTTGGCTTTACTTCGGTTGCTAGAACTTCCTCATAGTGCAGTCCTTTGATATGACTTAAAAGGCACAGTATACAGTCAAGAGCAGCGTTGGCGAATACAAGCGTGTTGTCTGTGCTGAGAAATACTTTGAATATTTCCAAGATGGCGGAGTACTGGTTGGAATTGTTGGCAGCGCGCAATGTATTGAAGAGTGGTCTCCAGCCTGATCTTATTTCCATTCTGTTTGTCTCCACGAATTCGCAGATGCAGGATATGATTTGTTCCTGGAAAAAAAAGATCATTAATTAAATCCCGCTTTAAAAAACTGAATTTGGTTTTAAATAGCTAGATCGAAATATTTACCTGTATATCATCATCACACAGTTCCAAGCAGAGAAGGTTCTCGAAAGGCTTCAGTAAAGCCTCGTTAAAGTGGAAGTGTGGCAATTCTACTTGTTGGTTGAGTAGAGCAGTAGCACAGTCGTGCAGGCACTGGATGGCCAGGCTTGCGAGCTGAATGTCCTTGTGGCACGCCGCCTAGGAAGTTAAAGTTGATATGTTGTAGATGACTAATTTCAATTTATTTTTTTGTTGTTTTTGGCAAGGCAATACCATAAGGATGCAAAATCAATTGGGATGTTTTAAAATGTAACATGATTTCCAAAGTAATTGAGTTTTCATCAGTGACCCTACTTTCCCAGTTCAAAGATCGGCATTTCTAACGGCGAACATTGAAAGTCATTGAACATTTTTGTTTGTAACGTCAATTCAATTGTTAATTTTGTAGGAAGGTGTGGAGGGAGGTCTTTGCTCACGAGTGGGACAGAGCAGGCTAGAAAAAAAATTTAGAAAACAAAATATTGAAAATTATGCACATAATGTCAGGTATACCTGCATGAAGTGTGGCCCCACGACAGTCCATATGGCCATCCTGTGCGCCAGCGGGCGCGCGGCGCGCAGGCAGCGCAGCGCCACGTCCCCCGCGCGGCACAGCGCGCGCGCCGCCTCCCCCCCCGCGCCGCGCGCCGCGCCGCCCCCGCGCCGCCACCACCACACGTTGTTGTTGGCGACGTCTGCCTCCCATGTGCAGAACAACTGAGAGGAACATTTCGATGCTTAGTTACACTTACTTTTATCGAAACATAAATAAATATAAAGTTTAATTTCTTATAACCTAGAGCTAGACTATGCCAAAAGTTTTATGAAAGAAGTTTAAAAATCAAGTAAAAGCAATACTATAACTTCTTATTAATTGGTGAAACTTCACATTGGGATATCAATTGATAATGTTTGTTCTATTGCTGACGATTTCTTTATCGATACCGATAACCTATACGTTTTTCAAGTTAATCCAGGTAAAAATACAATATCTCCTACATGCATGAATATAGGGTGTAAACGAACACTTCACGAAGCCGCCACCAATAATTCTGTACATCACACTAAGTAACTATGAAAAAATTATTGCTGAGAAACGACTTTTTTTTGGAATGAAAAATCACGCTGTTCGGTAGGACCCAATGTAACGCACTCAAAACATTGTGCTGATGGATGCATTGAATAGTGCGCAGGTCGTGGAGGTATATAAAGTAAAGATACAGTAACATTCAAAACTTCTATTTAAAAAAAAACTTGTGAAAAAGTGGTAACTTTGACCCCCAATATCTCCGTTCCCTGGTATGGTCTAGAACAAAAAAATGATCGCAATGACGGGGAGAACAAGTACCTTTCGACTTCGTTAAGGGTACTTTTACACCCATTTATAATCAAAAGCTATATAAAAAAAAAAAAAATCCTTACTAATCGATGCTGATGCGCCACCAGCCTTTGCAGCGCTGCCTTCAGCGTTGGGAGCGTGGTGGTAGCCGCTAGACGCGTAAACAATGTATCGGCAGCAGCGGTCAAAGCGCAGCATACTCGCGCTGCACCAGAACCGGATATAACGTTGCCTCCCTTGGTAAAAAAAATAAAAGTTCATACAGTAATGGAATTTAATTGGCAATCCTACGACCTAGAGGTAGACAAGATGCCTACTATAACAATTTTTTGGGAAAATCAAGCCATTCTGTTTGACTGCACCAAATTTTCTATACCTACATATGTGAATGAATGGCTATCGATCGACCTCTTTAATGAGTCCTCGCGAAGGTATCAATTCAAATAGAATATTCTGAAGGTTGATCACGTATTGGTTTATTTAGTATCGTAATACCTACGTGGATTATGGTTATTTTAAAGCAAATAACCTGTGGGATATTGTTAGGACTTTGTGGACGCTTAATGTGCCTTTGATGGGGCAAGGCGGAAGGCTCATAAAAGCGGTCGGTCTAGAGATGTGACATGTATGCAATGCAAAAACAGTTTATTAGATGAAAATGATATCCCACTTACTTCTTGCCTGCATGTTTCTACAATTTTCGCCACTGACATGTCATTGTTAATATTGTTCTCGAACACTGGCTGCAAGAAGTTGAAGACGTCCACACTACGGAAAAACAAATACATAATATCAATCAAAGTAGCTCTGTTAAGTATAATAAGATATATGTAACAATCTTTTTAATTACAAACTACGGTTAAATTCACCTTCCTTCCCTTGTCCCACATTTGTTTTGTTCCATCCTTCCTTACCAACCGTCACGCCCACATTTTCTGCTTTTTGTTTCATATCATTCCTCACACAATCCATCCATCTTTCATTTGGTAAAAAAGTACTAGTCATATACTCACCAAGTTTCATCATCCCGACCATCTAGTCCCAACTTAGCGTCCGCTTGCAGTATAGACACGGTCTTATTCCTCCCAGTTTGCATGGTCACTATTGGAGTGGCATTGTTCCCTTGGTGACCGAACAGCGAGTGCTCGAAACTTGAAACGTATTGACAGGCTGCGAAAATGTGTTCCCAGCATTCTGGGGCCTTGGATCCCAGCTCTAAGCCACCTACGGAAATAATGTATAAGTTAATATTTTTGTTTATAAAATTCTGCTTCTGATTGCTGCTGCATTGACCTGCTCTTTAAGAGAGGGGGTAGGCTAAAAATGCACCAAAGATTTTTGGATGTCACAGGTCTTCGAATGTTTGATTCTAGGACATGCCGGTTTCTTTGCGATAATATTCTTCACCGTCTTCAATGGTGGTGAAGTAAATACAACCAGATCGGTACAATCAAGTAAAGTACTGATCTGAATTCCAGCCAACGACTTAAGTCGGGTTTTTTATCAATTCGGATGCCAAAATCCAAAGCTGGAAGAATTTTAAAGCTGGAATAATCTTAAACAGACTAGTCCCACTTGGGCGCCAATAGGCAGCATTTAAATAATAATTATTGGCGCCCAACAAAATAAAAAAAACGTAACTCACCTGTAATTAATATGTCCAAAGATAGAGCGTGTGTTGATAATATCTTGCCGTTCGGTGGCTGAGAGATGGCGGAGTTAGCCAAGAGAGCCAGGATACTACTGCAACGATTTTGTAAGCTCAAAGTGTTGCTTACTCTTGCGGCCTGCAATAGTTAGATAGTTATTGAAAAAGTCTGTTTAATACTTTAAAAGTTGCATAATGTCTAAAATTGCCATTTCAAATGATTACTTCGATAGTACTACCTTATGCAGTCCTTCAAGACATTGAATTGTCAGCCCCTCCCAAGCAATCCTCTTTCTTTTGCCGAAAGTATTTATTTTCTTCGATATCATGCCGTGTAGTTTTTGTTTTTTGTTGCCATATCCTGAAAGGGGCACACTTAACACTGTGACCATGGAGTCCCAAATGCAGGTTAATATTCTGAAATTAAACATTTACCGCTGTAGAAATCTGAGAGAAAATTTGAAAACAGGAGTCAGGAGGTCTAGTCTCTAAGCACAAAAGCCGTCGTTTCGGCCGAAGTTACGGGCGTTTATTACTCCGTATCACTTATGGACATAAGATTGATTAGGGGGCTGAACTAAATCAATGACAACATGATTGGTCAGTTGTTTTCAAAACTCATGAATACGAAAAAAATAGGGAGTAAGGCTAATTTCGAAGTTTTGAGTTACTTTCGGATAGGCCCGTATCTTTGTTGACGGACTTACAGAGTAGACCCCCAGATTGGTAGTACAGTATTTTTTCTTTACCTTCTAGCCCAACGCAAGCTAGCATCATGTTGTGGGGAGTCAATAGTGTTGTTATATAAACAGGACACCTCTTTCAGCTTCTGCCAGTCAGACATCACTGGGCTTTGATCCAACCCACCGAGATCTGTTGAATAAGGGATGAGTAAAAACTATAATGTCATCTATGTAAACACTTTGGAAGTTTATGATTTTTGAATCTTTTGTTTTCGGTTTCCATAGATATTATTACTATAATTCGTGTCTAGCGCTAAATACAAAAAAGGCATTTGGCGATATCATATTGGATTTCTTAAAATTATTTAACAGTTACATAGACAATTTTTACTTGGTAAAAACCTGTGTCTGTATCTAGGAAACAAAAACAGTATTTACTTTACATGGTGCCTTTAAATATTAATGAGCAAAGGGCAAAGTAAGCGGGCTAAATGTTCGTACCTGAGAGTAAATGTACTAGAGGATGATCGGTGGTAGGAACTTCTTTGAGTAGGTCAGTGGCAAGCACTTGCTGATACAATTCCCTCAGCCATGTCGCCGATAGATACACAAGCACTCCACTGCCTTGGACTTCCTCCACGAACTCGTCTTCTGTTAGAGATACTTGGACCTTCTGTGGAATAATAACATTCAATGTTTTTTATAATATAATACAGGGTGTAAGGGACAAACTGACACAGGGTGAATTCAGCTTCTTATTTTGAATTATATTCCACTGGAATATTTCTCCGGAAAACTATATTATTTAATTATTTTTTTCAGTTATTATTCCTATATTTCAATGTAAAATTACATTCCCTGTACGCAGCACTCCATTTATGTAATAGAACGGCTAAAATCAAAAATTCAACAACGGTAGTTGAAATACTCTAACGAACGACTCGTGAAATATCAACTGTTCACTTCCTGTCTAGCTATTGAGTTCATCGAACTCGTAGTCGCGCTTGCCGTTTTCTACGTGCCTTTTGTCACGGTAACGATACATTGCGTATGAGGAAATGAAGAAAAACAAATTTATTGGTTCCCATAACATTCCTGAAATAATTTCTTGGGGTGCGCCAAAGTTCACCTAAATTTTCAACTCCGATAATTGGAAATCCGAAAATGTTCTTCCTAACATTTTTCATTCTAACAATCACAATTCCTAACTACTCTGTCTCTAATGTTCATAATTCCGAAGCATTCAACTTCATAATGTCAGTAGCAATAAACATCTATTATACTTTTATTTGTTTTCCTATATTTTCTCAACATAACTATCTTTTACACTATTATTCTATGTCATATCTTTTTTGTTTAGATTTCTTTTTATTCATAATAATCAGTATTATATACATTAATTTTGCGTAACTTTATTTTCCAAAAAAGTGTTATTTTTGCAAATCGTTTATTTTCTCGATTCTATCGTATAAAACACCTAAATATAAGGCTAAAAGTGTCTTGGTGTTTTTGTCTCCGACGAACCGTTTGTCGTAAAAACGATGTGGAAGGGATCCATAGGTTAGGTTAGGTTAGAACTGTGACCAACTACGCGCGAGCCGAACGAGCGAAGCGAGCGGTGCCGATGCAGCGGCCGGCGAGCGCTACCTCGAAATGGGTCGCGAAATTTTTCCAAGTATTTTTTTCATAGTGCCCCAAAGACGACACTCTGACCTGAATTTCATTCATTTAAGACAAAAATCAGTGAAACGACCTTTATTCATTCTAAACTAAAATATTATGGTAATTATGTTTAGGGATAAAAGCGTTATGATAAAAAACAGTAGGAGTTTAAATATACATTAATGATATTATTAATTACAATTTTCGGAAACATGAGTGTTATGAACATCGCCGGTAGCACAACAAATAGTATGAATGAAAACTTTAGGATGAAAAGTTTTAGGAAGAGTGATCATTCGGATTAAAAATCATTAGGAAGAACAATTTCGGGTAATGAACTTTAGGTGAGCCAATATGGACCCAATTTCTTGTATCGGTCATCTTAGTATGATATACTGAATTCACCCCATCAGTTTGTAGAGGACTGTCCCTTACACCCTGTATACTTGTGGCTTAAGTTATTGATGTCGAATAAGTACTACCGGTATCAACAGTATGGTATCGGTGACTTAACTTGAAAATTATTGATTTTGAGAATTTAAGCATGATTTGCTAACACAAAATTATGGAAAAATATTTTAATCATCTTTATTTTGTTTCTGGTGCTAAGACATGGTGAAATTATCTTGATTCGTCATTTATCATTTTACTAAACATAAGTATACCAGACCGCGGGGAACGGCGTGGATAAGGGATGCATGCATGATGAGAACAGAGAAGAGTGGCAGAAGAAAGGAGAGGCCTATACCCAACAGTAGGTGAAATGATGACGATGAAGCATAAGTTACTTACACTGGGTTGATTATAGTAATTGGTTCTCCGTTGCTTGAGAGTGAGTAGCAAGGCTGCGTAAGTAGCGAGGTATACGCCGTCTGCGTTCATGATGCACGCTGTAGCGGGCGGTTGAGCTGCGTTGTGCTGGCAGCATTTTGATGCAAACTCTTGCATTGCTTCGTCCACCTGGTTGGTAAAATTATTTTAACCATGGATATAATAAAGATGATAATGTTTCTAGCGGAAATTAAGGTACCAATACTATTTTGACCTAGCCGTAATATACATATTTGTTATACATATTTCTGCCTACCTCTATACAAGTTCGTAGATTCAGCAGCTTTGGAAGTAGAGAGTTCTGTAGAGTTTTGATGAACTGACGCGCGTTGTGCCTTTCCAAATCTACGTTGCATTCTGTGATGTTGCAGCTAGAAATAAATACTGTATTGTATTACTATTATTAATTTCTTCATCAGGCGGTTAGTAAGCAATATTTAAGGAGCCTATGATTACGTTATTGTGTAGACTTTGATTTTGTATCAAACAAAGTAATATGTTACACTTCAGCTGTGCAGGCGTGAAAACACAGAACTAAAATAAATGTACAAGTTTGACGTCTCGATGCAAATTTTCTTGCACACTTAAAATTGGTCATACTATACGAGCGATACAGACGATGGCAAAGTCCATGTACTGGATTGACTATTGACATAAGCCACATACTCCTCTTGAAAATCATTGTACAAATTATAAAACAATTACAAATACAATTTATAAAATTGCTGTTGTCTTGTATGGATCAGAATGTTGGGCCATAAAAGGGATTAATGAAAGGCATTTGCATGCGGCTGAGATGAGAATGCTGAGGGGGATGTGTGGTATTAAGCGAATGGATAAAACAAGAAATTAGTACATAAGAGGAAGTCTGAAAGTGGCGCCGGTGACTGAAAAGTTGTGTGGTAATCGGTTATCGTGGTATGGACATGTGATGTGCAGGAATGAGGAAAATGTTGAGTATGAATATATCTTGGCTATCAGATTAGAGAAAGACCAAAGAAACGCTGGATGGACTGTATGAAGGATGATATGGCAAGAAAGGAGGTGCCTGATGAGATGACGAGTAATAGAGAAGTATGGATAGCGAAGACATGATCCGCCGACCCCAAATAAATCGGGATAAGGGTAGGAGCGTGATGATGAGGTACTGGATTATCTGGGTACCGAAATTATTAAAGTAACTCACCGTCCCAGGTTCAAAGTCTTGGGCACAGCCTTAGGTTTATCCCGAACAGTATTCTTGTCGTTATCGTTGCATGTAGGGTTACTAGCACGAGATGGTAAGAATACGTTGTCAGCATCCGAGTCTGCTTCACCGTCGCTGCCAGAAGTTACGTTTTCTGGGCCAGATGTATCTGTAACAGGATTATTTAGATTTTCTGTGTAAGATATTTATTTTCGTTTGGTCTTTCAGATTCATGTGTTTTTATCATTGTTTCGTTCAATTTTAACTGGTTTGCAAAACAGTGCCTTTAATTTTTGTTTCTTTTGCTGGGGAACATAAAACTGTATGGGGTGAATTTAACGTACCTGATGAGTCATGTTCCTTCGTTTCACTACTTTGTAATACAGCCACCACGTCTCTGAAATAGTTTTAATGTTCATGAAAAACAATATCAGTTAAAATTAAGTTATTTTTTGAGGTTCTGTTTTGCAGTGTTAAAAATACAGGATGTAGTCAATTGATATTATTTGCATCTATCTAAGAGATGATAGTACTCATGGATTTTAATAAATTAACGTGACCAACTGTAAAATGAACAGAGTATTTATTTTTAATAATTCCAACGTCTGGGAGGATGTAATGATTCTAATTACACTTATACAGTTTCGTCCTTACCTGTACGGGCTAGGTAGTCTAGCCAACGTCTGATAAGTCAAAGGCCCCGTGTAGTCGGCATCGTGTAGCTTAGGCCAGTGCGCCAGCATGAGCGCGGCTATCTCCGGCGAGATGTATTCCGTGGAGCCGCAGCACAGCTTCTCCAGCGCGTCCAGTAAGGAGACCACACACTCCACTGCCGCGGCTACTACTTCTGGGTTACCGCTGCGGCCACATTCTTCTATGCCATCCATTATTCTGTAATAACAATGGAGTAAGATTCAAATTCACAAAAAATCGATCTTAAAGTTTAACAAACTTTGAGCGGAGTTATTAAAGGATCAAATGATAATTTTCCATCCGTATACTGTGAATGTTGCAAACGCGGCTAAAAACATAAGTGTGATGCGAAACACAGATCATAAAAGAACACTGTGAACTGTTATTTTATGATCTGTGATGCCAAAAGTTTTATAAATATCGTCGTCGGTCTTCATGCATAAGATGATTTTAGTCTATAATCAAACACTTTTTGACCATACGAATACGGCTGTGTTTCTATGAAATGAACAATACGAATTAAGACTAGACCTATTTATTCGACAAAAGACTTTTGCGGGCTAATTTTGTAGCAAAAGACGTCACAGGTTTAAAAGTACTTACAGTCTCACAATCGCCATATCATCACTATGCCTTTCATGATGGTCGACTTTCTTCAGCAACACCAACTGGCACAGCCTCTTGGGGTTCTGCAGCAGTTCCCTCGTGCTCCTCAGAGGTTCCACTCGGTGTGACACCGGCGGGTACAGGAGCATGCGGTGGTATAACGCTTCGAGGACTGGTCGTAGGTTCGAGGTCGAACCTACTAGGCGGACCAGCTGGTTTGCTATGCTGAAATGTGAAAAACATGTGTTAAAAAAGTTGTAAGTAATAGTTATAATTTCGAAACAGTACAAGAGCTATCGGAATCTATTGAAATATCCTAAAAAGTTTAAGTGAAAAAGGTAATCCTGTAACTGCTGTTATCATTAATCTATCGATCTGCCTCTGTTGCATTTTTATGCTTAGTCGAAAGCAAAATAAATACAAAACAAACTGTTTTCATCAGTACCTATATACAGCTTTAGCTTGTTTGCTGTTGAAGCTGGGGGCAGAGTTCAAAGCACCAGATCCTCTGCCGGAGTCATCAACTAAATGGCCGTCGTGCTCTCTGAAATCATTTTACATTTTATGCATATTAAACGTACCTTTTTGCAATATTACCCATATGAATCTGGTCAAAATCAAATGGAAGAAAAAAACGCTGAAGTTTTTTCAAACCTCAATGTGCTAGAGCCACTAATGGCCGCATACTTTTTATGGTAATTTAACAAAATACATATTTTAGTTGAAGTCGAACTCAAGTGGCTGAAATAAAAGAAATGTAGAAGAAAACACGGAAAATAGATGAAAAAGTAGTATTGCCTTACCTTGATTTAATATTCTTATCCACTCTCGGAGTTCCAAGAAAGAGGATGAGCGATGGACAGAACTTCTGCCAGAGGAACGTGGTGAAGTGCGAGTTGCCGCTGACACGCTCCGACAGGCTGGACATCAGAGTCAGCAAGCACTCCAGGAAGAATAGTGCCAATGGATTCTGTTTTGGAGTCCTGTGGATAAATCAAGGCTTGTTTTAGTTGCTTGAGTAAGACTATAGAACTCAATACTAAAAGGAGAAATGAATTGTAATTTTGATTGAGGAGTACTTAATTCTATCTATTAATGAATGTTAACTGACGGAAAAAAGGTTTTTAGAGCGAATTATGTATGGAATCAATCACACAATTTCTCATCCAGAATGTCATGCTTGGATGGGTATAAAAAGTTGGTTATTCCCTTAATAGTGTTCCCTATTTGACAAAGTTTGTAATTATGTCAGCGCAGTATTTCAGAGACTGTTTGGCTGGTTCATATTAAATCATTATGACTCATGAAAACAAACCCGTTTTCAAAGTAGGAATTGGTAAAAGCTAATGGAGTACTTACAGTTGGGTTTCCGACAGACGGCTGCATAGATACTGTATGACGGGGATCACTTCGCTGTAGCAGCCCACGGCCACTATGTGGTTCCTGCCTAGAGGAGAACCCTCTGACAAGAGCTCTTGGCACTCTTCATCTGAACAAAACAATGAAAGATGATAATAACATCAAGAGTTTCAACAACGTCTTTCAGCACGGTTTTAATAGCTAAAGGTCGGTGGATCCTCGTTAATAACCCGTATTTTATCTTAGTATAATCAAGGACCCGATAGTAAATGTGTTGGATATATTCCCAATGCGTTTGTAATGAAAATCTTTATCGCAATTCAGAATATTCTAGTAAACCCTAGTTGCTGGAATCAAGCATGTACTTATTCATTCAGAATCATACTAACACGAAGAGAATGACCTAAAAAAAATTATAGATGTATTTGTTTTTAATTTCCTGTCTTATGACCTTCATTTCTGCTGAAACCCACTCACCTAACTGTGCGCAGTAAGCTCTGAGCGCTTGAGCAGCCGCAGCTCTCGCAGCGGCAGCCACATGTGGTGGTGCGGCCGCGGCCTCCCCGCAGCGACCGCAGGCCCACACGCACAGGCGACCGTTCAGGGTACGCCGCGGCGATAACGCCAGGGATAGATACATGCGGAAGATTTGTACCTGGAGAATTGTTTTTGTTTTTTGCATTTTTGTAATATTTTTTTAATTAAGAGTAGGATTTCTTCTTCGTTGATTATGGCAGGCTCCTTCGATTCGTTCTCTCGAGATCACCATTCCACCAGAGAACTTAATTGACTGAGACTGTTAGGTTCTCCATTCATATCTTCTAGCTAATTTACAACGTCAATAATAATTTGATTGTGTTTTCTACCAACTCTTAAAGTGAAGTATGATTTTACCTGTGTATCAGGTAAGTGGTACATAACGGATGCGGTGGCGCAGAGCAGTTGAGAAGGCATCCATAGTGAGTCATCTTCGGGTTCGATTCCACGATGGAACCGGTCATCACGGAGTATTTTCTGTAATTGAAGAAGAAAATATATTTCAAGACGAATCTACCCCTAAACGCAAGAAGCTTTCGTAGGTTACAACGACTCGATGTTGGAACATTGTCATTATTAATACAGAACAGGTCCTTTTGCGCGGCATCGTAATATCTGTACTGACCTAATTGTTTTCATTTATCAGGATTGACTCCGATTAAAGAATGCTTTAATCATTTACAGTGCGAGTACAATGTATAAAGTTCATCATCATAATCATTAAACATAATTATGCTGTATAGAGATTACCATCAGTTATGGCACTGTCCATTGTTAGACAGACATTTCCAATTACTACTCTCATCCAGAGCTGCTTTCTAACCTGAGTGAGTCATACCTTACCACTGTCGAATAAACGGTTAGGTACTTACATGGAACCCTTGTAGCGCGTAGGTGACCAGGCGTGGGCGCTTGGTCTCCAGTGCAGTCTGAAGGGGCAGGAGGCACGCGCGACGAAGCTCGTATGACGCACGACGTGCGTTGTTTTCTTGCATGCATAGTATTTCTACAGAAAAATACACCGCCGTTGTTAATTCACTTAATAAATCAACTAAGCATATTTTTGTAATATCAGCCTGAACCCATCTCTCTACAGGGTATAATGGTCTCTTTCATACAGAGAAAAAAGAAACATTGATCACCAGGCATACTTAACTCGCTATGTTTTAATCGTCTTTAAATGTCAAAGAAGAAATTAATCTTTGTTAAAGTCAGACGTTCATTTACTGATCTAGATCAAGCTTTTGGTAAAGTTTATCGTGAAGACCTTGTAAACAAACACAAAAGTAAGTAGGTATTCACTTTCGTTATAGTTGGCAAGGATTCAAGAATACTAATTTAGTACGGTTCGAGTAAGACCAGTACAAGTTTTGCATAAGTAAAGAATCATCATCATCATTTCAGCCGAAAGACGTCCACTGCTGGACATAGGCCTCCCCAAGGGGGGTTTTGCCATAATCGCCACGCTTGGCAGGCGGGTTGGCGATCGCAGTATGTTTGGTATAAAGATCACAGAGAACGCTGCTGCCCATTCTCTGGTCCAAGTCCCTTAGTCGCCTCTTACGACACCCACGGGAAGACATGGGATGGTGCTATTCTTTACGTCCGGACACCGTACAGAACGTACAGAACGTATAAGTAAAGAATACAGAGATGGAGTTCCTCAAGGGCGTGTCTTACCAGTTCTTTTAGATAGGTTTTCAGGATAGAATCATAGCATTACGAAATGTAAAAGCTAAATTAGTAAGGTAGTAGCCTAAGTTTATTAAAATAGTTAAAAAAAACAGTATCATTTAACTAAAAATTAAACCAGTGAAAAAAAAAACAAATATCGGGAGGTACTTCAATGATTTTAATCAGCTTGATAAACTAAGGCCAGAAGATAACAGCTGGCTATTGAAAAACAAAACCAAGCGTATTTGAAGATATTCACGATTCCGTTCACTATTACCATTTAAAAAGTGAAAACATTTAGTTAATTAATGACCTAAATGTTATGATTTTCATTGTAGCTTTATGTTACCATATGGTAAAGCAATAAACATTCTTTGGTAGTCTACCTCAAAACAGAATATTCAAAACTATAATTTACTTAGAAGATAGAAACCGCATTTCCGATCACGGCGCAGGGAGGTCATAATTGCAAGTATTGATTATCTCAGCTGCACATTAAGCGAACTATTCCCTAACATTTTGTAGCTACTTAAGTGTCCAAGATAATAGATATAATAGGACTCTATGACTTATAAGTTATGTTTACCTACCTAGTGCATCCTGACATGATTTCCTGAGAGCTGTAAACTTTACACCCGATGCTTCCTTGAAAATATCCTGGAGAAGCTCCTCCATTTTAGCACTAACGAAACATATGACAATGACTCACTTCCCTACATTGACAATACAACACACAATCGATTCACATACTTCCCAAAGTAAATTAACTTCGTGAAGAACAAATTGAAACTGTGAAATGTTTAGTAAAACATGAATAACTGCGAAATAACGTTATTTGAGTGGGTGGAAGTGTATCTTATCTGAGTTGTACGTAAGCACAGCGACGGAGCATGCTCAGTGCGGGAAATCAATACTTCCCGAACGACGTAATGTTTGCGAAAAAACTTTACCAACAGGTGGTTTGGTATACCGAGTTACCGTTAATTACGTTACATACTTATATTTATTTTCTTTTATGCTGGGATTGCATGCATTTTTCTTTTAAGATGTTTCCTTGGCGTTTCAAATATATTTTATACTGATCAGATATTTAATAAGAAAACTGAAATTATTATTTCATCTGTCCATGCCTATTTATTTCATGGGATTTTTCATTTCAATATTAGGTTTATGAATTAAACAGATTATGGATTATTTTTCTCCTGTTGGAGAAATCGGACCTAAACAACAAAATAATAAATTAAAACCTGGCTGGTTAGGTACTGAAAAATAAACTGATAAAGACACATTTTAATGATGATCATGATTTTGCAAGTTATTATTATTATATCACGTCTGCCTATCCTATCCCTTCGGGACTCGGGGATGTATAGGTACACTAGCGTGATGATGACGACACAGTAAAATAAATGTATGACGAATCCGAAGTTGTTGGCATTTCTCCCCAGTCTGCCGGCGTCGATAGTGCATATTGAGTGTATGTCAGAATCAGAATCAGAATCATGTATTCATAAGCATACGTAGTAATTAAAAACAAGATCATAAAAATGAGGTTGTGCGCTATGTTTTGCCAATTGACATACTAATAAAGTTAAACAAAGAAAAAAAAACGATTATATAACTGGGTACCTAAAAACACAGACAGTAAACATGTTATATATCCCGTTTCTAGTGGTAATGATAAGCGGGTACCTACATTAAAATATGAATTTATTACAAGATAATTATTAATTTATATGAGTACCATAATATGATTGTATTAATACATAAAACGATCTAAATTTTATTATTCATAATTAATGTCAAAATATAAAGTCAATTCAATTCGCAAGACTAAAAGATTAATTTAAGATTAACATATTAATG
The DNA here is from genome assembly GCA_905163415.1 of Noctua fimbriata. NCBI lineage: Eukaryota > Metazoa > Arthropoda > Insecta > Lepidoptera > Noctuidae > Noctua > Noctua fimbriata. The sequence continues at coordinate 5,011,090 of LR990940.1, forward strand.
TAAAATATTAAATTATATGTAGCATTATATAGTCATAGAGATTCGTCATTAAGAAACTAATCTAGAGTACAATAACATTTTTCGAGTAGTAACCCGTTAAGCGTTTTTTTAAACTACTGCAATGGCATACATTTTATTTCAGCGAGTATTTTATATATTTGTGGTGCAACACCAAAGAAGCTTTTCTTCATTAGAGAAGTTTTACATTTCACATGGCATAGTTCGTTAATATATTGAACACGCATCGGAGTTTTCTTAACAGAAAATAGTTTTTTTTTAAATAAATGGGGATGTATTTTTACAAACAATGCTGTTTCCAAGATGTACAAAGCCGGTTGAGCTAAAAATTTTAACTTTTTGAAATATGCAATGCAACTATCAGTTGTTTTTAGACCACACATACATCGCAAACATCTCTTCTGCATCCTGAAAACAAGTTCCCTATTTGTTGATTGTCCCCAAGAAATAACACCATACCGTAGAACTGAGGCGACTAATCCATGATATGCCCCTAACAGTGTATCAGTATTCACTTTCTTTGCAAGTTGAGATAACAATTAAGCTGATTTACTTAATCGCTTGCAAATTTCCTCCAAATGAGGTTTCCAAGTCAGTTTATCATCTACATTTATACCTAAGAACTTCGTAATACTAACTTCTTCTATTTCATATTTATCATAAGCCACATTTACTAGTGGTTTCTCAAGCCGTTGGTGGAAGTTCATCACTTTGGTTTATTTAAATTAATTATAAGATCATTATCATTAAGCCAATTTATTATTTTATTTAAAGAATTATTAATGTCATTTTGATAATTATTAAGAAAAGCGGTGGTCTGAGAACGCTACCTTGAGGCACGCCATATTTTATGTACCTTGGTTCAGAGATATATGTGGTTTCTAATCTAGTTGTAGGACATATTCTAGAGATTTCCGTACATTGTAATCTATGACTTAGGTATGATTCTAAAAGCTTAAGGATGTTCCCTCTAATGCCTTAACCATGTAATGTTTGCAGTAAAATGTAACGATCAACAAAATCGAACGTCTTCGTCATATCTGTATATATTTCGCACAAATATGTTTTTTTTTTATCGACGGATGTCAAGACACTTGATAGTAGGTCAAACAGTGCCATATTAATATTAACATTTTTTCTGGATCCCTTTTGTTCATTACAAAATAATTTAAATTTTTCGAATTAAGCATAAATGGAATTATAAATTACTTTCTCTAATATTTTTGAAAATACCGGGATTTTAGCAATTTTTAACATCGGTTCTGTCATCGCTTTTAAAAGGGGGCTTAATGATTACTTTCTTTAAACTATTTGGGAATATACCGAATATACCATCAGCAATACAGAGATTGATTACATGTGACAGTGGTGGCGCTATAACTTCTTTGACATATTTTATCACTTTCGTTGATATGCCATCGTGTCCGACAGTATTTGTGTTCTTGAGGCTATTAATTATTTTAACTATGTCATCATCTGCAACAGGCAACATAAATACTTAAAATTTATTAATATTTACTTTGAGTAACTGAGAAGAATCCAAATCCGAAAGAACTAGATCCATTATTTCCTCTTTGCATTCCTTTCGGTAAGAGTGTGCAAAATTGTCGATGAAAGAATTACTACATAATCTGGTCGGTTCATAGAGAGCAAGTTTAAGATTATATTGTAAAAGAAAATTTTCAAATTTCTAATGTGCTTTTGTTTCTTTTTAGTACATGTATGTATACCTAATTTAATAATTCTGTCTTTATTCTGTTATGTTTGTGTGTTTTTATACCTAAACGACTACGAATATTGAAAAAAATATTATTTGTCTTTATAATAGACCAACGCCGGACGTTGACGTCGATTGCAGTATGAATTTTCTAAAAGATACATTTTGCCGAATCCGCGTCTTCACTTTGTTAAGCCGCACAGTCAACTACAGAAGACCAATGTCGGCAACAGTGAGAGCACAAGACATGTACGTCCGAGTTACTCGTCCGAGTAATTCTGTTTCCATCGGCTGACAAAATCGGCTTTGGTGTACGCGTACCGTTATAGATTCGTTATGTCTGTCTGTCTGTATGCCTGTCACAGGCACTTTTTCCGAAACTATCAGGATTACACAGTTTAAACTTCGTAGGTAGATGCATTCTGTGAAACGCTTTACGATATTTGTACAAAAACAAAAATAAAAGATTAAGGGGGGCCATTAACTACTCATACTGATACTTGGAACTGAAACTTAAACATTTTTTCTTATCAAACCTATACGTGTGGGGTGCCTATAGATAGGCCTATCAAAATGGCATTGAGGTTCCTCAAACCATTTTTTCTCAAAGTTAATCGTTTGAAAGATATATACTTCCAAAGTGGTAAAATGTGTCTCCCCTCCCCCTCTAATGGCCCCCTCTTATTTCTAAAGTAAGAGGAGGAAAATTCTGAAAAAATGTAAAATTATAGAACCTAGAAAAAGTTTCAACGAAAATTGGTTTGAATAAGATTTGATGTTTAGTTTTTGAGATATGGGTCCTTTTCATCAAACTGCAGCAGTAACTTTGTTTTTAATTAATATACCATTATAAAAAAAATTGTTTTTCTGTTTTGTTTGGTGCTACGGAAATCTGTGTGCGTGTGGGGCTCGACTCGCACTTAGCCGGTTTTGTATTATTGACCTAAGTCGATGTTATTGACATGAAACAGATAACAAAAACAATTGTGATATACTTGTTTTTTTTTCCCCTTTTTTATGTGTCACTGCAGTTTTCATTAGTTAATAATATTATTTATGTTGATTTTTAACCTAATTAATTATTTATTGTAATAAAATAAATAAGATAAAATAAACATTTTCGTAATGATTCGTTCGGAAATTCTATTGTTATCATGGCTGCATTGAATGTTGCGTAGGAATTGGACTTGACAGAAGACAGAAGCTGTCAAAATAGTCTGCAATTAATTCTTGATGAAAAATGGTGTCTTGGAGTGGTCTGAGCCGCTCTGTCGGTGTAAACTTATTTAAAAATCAAGCTAAGTCACTAAATAATGTCCAAAATGTATCCTTTACAACAAGCAAGATCTTATTTGATGCTCATGGACACAAAACTTTCGTGCTGCAGCCCTCCAGGTAATGATCGTTTCAGTGATTACCTAACCAATTTTTTCTGTCGTTGTTTGTTATTTTCCTAATATTATGAAACTATCTAAAAGTAAATGTTCATAAATGCATCAATTGGCCTAATTTATTATGTTTAAAGTTTAGTTTTCGTAGTTGGTAATTTGGTTCCTAACCTAAATTCTTGGTTGGCAGAATGCAATGGCACAAGTTTAAGGATATGTTCCACTTCTATACGATGGTGGGCCTGATACCCGTTGGTGCCATAATTTTCTTCACCAACGTGTTCATTGGTCCAGCCGAGTTGACTCCTATCCCTGCAGGCTATGAGCCTGAACACTGGGAGTACCACCGCCACCCAATTACGAGATTTATCGCCCAGTACATTCATCAAAGTCCACAACAGGTAACTCTTCCTTGATTAGCTTTTAATGAAAGTTTTGTTTTGTTGTTACAACTAGACAACATTTTCATTATTATATTGAATTATCAGATATTTCAGCTTACAAGCTTGTATGACATACAGGTAGACAGTTTCTTTCACATTAATGATAAACTAAATCGCTGCAAGCAGTGTTATTTGTGTTCATAAAAGTTCCTTTTTATTGTTTTGAAATTCTTTAGATTTATTCTTAGTGAGTACTCAGGAAGATTTAATTAATTTTTAATTTAATTGCTAACCAAACTCATTTCTGAAGAGGTTCAATAAAGGTAAAAATGTGTAATTTGTGTTAGAAACCCATCGGTGCACAACCACATCAAAATAGTAATTGTCCCGAAATGTGTCTGTTGTAGCAGTTACTTGCACACCTGTTTAGCTGTTGATTGTTATGGGTTAATAAATAAAACCAGCAGCTAGCTACTTTAGTCTTATGTTTTCAAGTAGTCAGAGTAAAGTTCAATGGGATTTTATCTTTTTTCAATGGAAGCTGGCATAGTCATTCTAACACCACTTTGATTCTTTGATTGCAACTTCAACCAGGTTCATCAGAATGGTGGTTTGAGTAATGCCACTTCGGTTCACCCTTTTTATGTTTCTGCAGGATTATGTACAACATGTATCCGGTTCTACAAATCTATGCGGTTCTTTCAATGTATTTGTGGAACTGAATGGATGCCATAGGCTTCTGTTATAGCGGTTGACATAACTAATGTAGAATTCGTAATCGTGTTGAACTGAAGGACTTATTAGCGTGTAGATGGCAATCAAAATTCATTAAATTCATTCAGCCGAAACTTTGGGCGCTTTCAGTTTGAATATTGAAACTCATGCTTTTTATTGAAATCTATGGTAGAGCTTTTTCAAAGTTTCTGAACACACTTACAGACATTGTCAATGATTTGGTTCCATACTAAAGAATGTGGATTTGTGTGGTGTGGTTTTTCCATGTTGTCTTTCCGACAAAGCTTTAGCTAAAGGTGCACCATACTGCATATCTAACGATGAACAATAACATAGTTACTTTTTTGCTGAATAGTCTCACTCACTGTGGAAAAAGTAGCACTGAAAAATAACTTACATAACATCACGTCTGTAAACCCCGATGGATGGATAGTTCACTCACATTTTGCCAGTTATGTTTTAAGTCTCATGTAATAGGACAAGCCTATTGCTCAATCAACCAGGAACAAATCCAGTCTCCATGGCTGCTACAGAGCAATTCCTACTGGGAATAGACCAATCAGGCAGTCTTATGAATATTGGTCTGGATTTAAGTACATGTTACTTATTCAGATGTCTCTGTTACAGGATTATGAGAAATTCATGCACTTCCTTGACGAAGAGAGACAGAAGCAGAAACTTCGTGAGCTGGAGAAGCAGATCATTAAGAAGATGGCGGAGCGCCAGGACTACCAGGCTTACTACTACAAACCTGTGATCAACAAGTACCTCCGTATCAACAAGAAGACCGGAGAAGAAATGTACGACCGTGTTGGAGACGATTTCAAAGATTAAGCACTGCCCTGAACACTATGTTGACCATAGAATATATTTAGTAATCAAGTGAATTGTTACCATATTTCAGTGTAGATAAAATAAATTATTGATTGTTTCTTAACAATTTTATTTGAACAATTCAATTTATTACTTGTGGCAACCCAGTAGTGCTACAATATATATGCTAGGTTTTGTAATTCATTTAGTTGTTATATATTTACTTACAACCTTTTTGTTGCACCTAAAAATGTCTTTTTAATCTTAGTTGAACTGTGTTGTACTGAAGATATTGGGTATAAATAAAACCAGTAAGGCTTATGGTAACATTGTTATTTATTTTACAGGAAACTTCTAACGATTGACAATAATAAATTCCCGACTCGTGGAACCCTTACAAAATTAATGTCAACACTTACCTAGCAGTATGCTAAATGCCTGATATGATGCTACTTATTTAAGTTTAATGCAGTTATTAATATTACATATCATTGTTACTGTGATCATATGGATTCTGTAGAAATAGGAAAGATTTATCTCTATTGAGGAAAATTATTTTAAGTATCCTATTAGATGGGATAAGATTTTGAATCATGAAGATTTAGAATCATTCAAGAGAGCTTAGAATACTGTAGGAAAATAATATTTTATTAGCATTTAATTATTACATTTTAAATCTCACTGTTGAAACAGTAACTCATTCCGAAATTAGTTGGTAATCAATCTAATATAAGCTTCATCTACGGACAAACTAAGAACGACGAAAACTACGTAATAAATAAATTCTTCGGCGGTGCTGTATGCACGAAGCTCTTAACTATACTGTTACACAATTAAATTACAAAACGATATGATTTCATTATCCCGTTCTTTCAGTCTTCGCAGTTTGTAGAGTTCCAATTATGACACAACAACTATGTACTTAGATTGCTTCTCATAATAACATTTTTCGACTTTAAAAATATTTACAACATTCCTAATTTAAATAACAATTTCGATTTGAAATTGCAACTAAGCTACATAATTATAACAAAATTGTAAAAATCAGTATCAAAGCGTAAACACAATCATCATATCCGATCGAAGTAAAAAAATAAAATATAAACTAACAGTATATAATTTACCGTAAGTAATATGGACTACAATAGACTGTTAGATATACGCTATTTAAAATTGTTTTTACGATTTCTCAATGATAACAATTTTCAAATCTAAAATTTAAGACGGCTACGAGTTTCTACAATGTAAAATTTAAACGTTATAATTCTATTTGCTTTTTTCTTTTTCAGCTTGCGCGGCGAGCTTAGCTTCCTTTTTGGCTTTTTTCTTTTCCTCCTTCGCTTTTAGTTTGGCTTGTTTCTCCTCTTCCTTAGCTAATAGTTTAGCTTGCCTCTCTTCTTCCTTCGCTTGAAGCTTAGCTTCTTTCTTAGCCTCCTTTTCCGCTTTAAGTCTCAACTTTTCTTCTTTCTTTTTCTCCGCCATTTCGTTTTTTCTATTGTCACTACTTTCATCCTTTTTGCTTTTGTCTTCCTGTTTTGTATTTTCATCATCTTTTTTCTTTTTATCTTCTTTTTTAGGTTTCGATTTGGGGTTATCTTTTTTCCGTTCAGTCTCTTTGCTGTGATCTCTGGAACTGGGCGGGTCGTCTTTATTTGAAGGTTTTAGTGGCCGGAAGAAGTGTTGTTTGTCCTTTTGCGGCGACGTTTCTAATTGCGTTACAATTTTCTGTGCACACCTGTAAATAATAATAGGGTTTCAATATTTATTTCTCGTCATAAAATACAACATGGGTCAGTAATTCAAAGAGTAGGTAGAGATATACTGGAAATTTTCATTTAGCCACTCTTTAATTCATGATTTACTATTATCAAAACTCCTTGCACCGATCATAAAGATGTTCTACGGTAGTTTTGGTCTTATTTACTTAGATCAGGTACGCATCATGGCTGTGAAGTTATGGAAATTATTTAATTTAGCCCTTAAAAGTTTTATTTCTTTGTTTTCAAAGAATTCAATTCTCTTAGCATTACTTTTGTATCGAAACAAAACTCACGCTATATAACGCTGTAAATAATTTACCTTATTCTAGTAGAGGCGGATGCAGCCGCGGCACTCTCTCTTCGTCCCTCGCGGAATTCCCTTTGGAACTCTCTGATGGGAGGTAATCGGCCTGAGGGCTCCCCTGCCGCCGGACCTCCCGTGTAGCTATGGACTTGATAATCTTGTAACCGGGCCTGTAAAGAGATTTAGGTATTTTTTAGACAAATTTGCACCGAAGAGTAACTTTTGGTATCACCGCGAAGAATTCCAGAAACAATTAAGTAGCTTATTTACAGCCAGGGATGCATAATTTATTACTCGTGTTTGCGCCCTTAGGAAGCCCAATGTTCTCGGGTTATTTGTATTGGTCAACAAGCAAGGCCAAGATTGTTTTAACATCCTGCTTATGCAAAGCAGGTTTTTTCTCTTGGGAACTAAATAATGCAGAACCCTTACTTGATTTTCTAAGTTTAGCTTGGTAGACAAGGCTCTAAGTTGTAAGATTGTTCGAAGTTTCGGTTTTGCGGTTATATAAATGTTTAACTTATTTTGTTTCTGGTTTACCTACACACGAAGTTTTACACAACTATTTTAAAATTTATATCCATCACCTTCTATAGCAGTATTATTCTTATCTTACTTTAGTGTGGGAAACAGATGGAGCTATGCAGGACCTACAGCTTCATCTCTCGGTGATAGTAGATCCCAAGAGCTTATGCAGGTTTGGTCTAATGTATGAAAAGCACAATCGCCTCCATTATATTATTGTACTCTGTGATCGCCTCTATGTAGCGTCAGAGGCTACCTAATAACACTAGTGAACTAAGGACTGCCAATGCTCTATTGCGGTCATTCTATTGTCTATGCCCATCAGTGCCCATATACTACCTTCCTCCACTCTCAGAGTCCGGTTGGACGGCAACCCAACATGACGTGAGAGAGGTCAAGCCCAGGACTAACGACTGCGGAGAGTGAGGGATAAGAGACTGCATCAGTGTTTGCGCCAACACTTGTGCACTATAACATTTTCTGAGTCGATGTCTAGTCTCCGCTAGGATTCGCCGCCATGCCTGAAAACGGTCAGCAAAACTATTATTACCTTCATACTATGATGCTGCGAACGTCTCAACGAGTTGGAGGCAGGTTGCCGTGTGCGCGGTGCTACGGATACCCTGGGTACTGCACCCAGGCACGCGCCCCCACACTTGGCGCCGCCGCATAGCTTCGTCGAACAGCTGCTCGGGACGTTGGCTCCACTGTTCGATGAAACAGAAGATACTCCTGAAATTAGAGAAATCTGATAAGTAGGAGGCTTCGGAATGAGCTGTAGGTAGATTGTTGAGTTAAAGACCTAAATCGGCTGGTCATTAGGTATTGCAAAATACCTAACCACGATAGGTAATCAGGTTGGTAATGGCTTAACGCAGCGATGGTGTGTGAATGATTAGACCGCTCTGCAACGACACGTTGGCGTTAGCTATATTGCAGGTACGTACCAGAGAGTGAAGACTCGCCACTGGTAACAGAGTAGAGCGAGGCCGATGCGGGCACGGAGCGAGCGCCCACTGAGTAGCTGGACACAGAGCCTGGCACGCCCCACGACTTCGCACTGCCGCTTGACACCTGGAATGTAAAGGAAGTAAGATTTAATGCGATATTTAGAGTTTTGTCTGGCGTAAATCGCTTGCTCAATTTTGAAAGGTCATCATCGGTGCGCTATCAGTAAGAAATGCAAAATGCATGTATGGTCAATTAGAAGGTAGATGACCATCTGGGTACTTATAATACCCAGCGTCACCTGATCCCACTTACAAAGAAAAAGAGGGGTCAGGTAATTCATAGCACTGAAAACGCCTACCAATGGATATCGTATTGACAAAAGCGGATGAACTTTTGATAGCCTACTAAGGAAATCTGTCTTACCTGCCAGCTCTTGCTGGTAACAAGTCTCGGTGCCTGCCGCAGTCGCAGGATTTTCGCTCGACAGATGACGCACCGCAGCGGCAGCAGTCGTTGGCTGACTGCCATCTGAATGGTCTTCACGAAGCACCGCCGGCAGACCACCCTGTGCCCGCATGGCGACGTCTGCATCGTCGCCTTTGCGTTCACACATATTACACACTGGAAACGGATATAAATAAAGTTGTTAGACAGTTGTTTTGCAGTTTAGTTGGCGGTTAAACGCATGAATAGGGGATTGGGTGTAACTTTGGCTTTTTAACCAACTGGTAAGATCGGTCTTGTCAATTATAGGGAAAGACAGTCAGTCAGAAGGAGTGGGATATACAGACAGCAGCTCATCAAGCTGCTACAATCTGTTAAGATTGTAGCAGATAAGTTGTTGCAATTTTTTAATAGATTTCAACTTTACCGCCAAACCAATAGGTTCAAGGTTGATTGGGAAAATTACACAGTTTCGGGTAGCTTGATATGCTGGCGTCTGTACCTAATTACTAAACTGACTCAGTGGGGATTCTGATCCGAACTTATAAAATGAATACAATAAATTGCAGGATAAAATTAGTTCAGTTACCTAAAGTAGGTAACTTAACTACCATGTACCTACGTGACTGCCTAACCTTAAGTTAGGACTGACTAAAACCACTTAGTGCTAATAGTTAGGTTTAGATCTACCCTATCTAGACTTCCTCGAACTTGAAATATTCATGTACCTAGGAGGTACTTTAGTGGTTTGAACTTTCGGATATCACTCACTCGGATTAGATTCAATCGACCTTTAGAATTTTATTTCGAATTCTAGAACTTACTTACAATGAATAAATAATTATTTAATTCAATCTTTACTAGCTGAATAGAATTAGAATGAAATTACGCAATTAGACAAGTTAGTAATGGTGCAAAAGCCTTGATAAGCGCCAAGGTTGAGCGTCAGCTGTTGGCGCCGGATTTAGTGTTGTTTACCGTTCTTGACTTTCACTTGTTTCCGATCAAATTGTCTAGACTAGATTAACTATTTAGGTTGTCTTGTATTGTATAACGGGCTAGTGTCCGCAACTCTACGTCCAAGCGCGTATTTTCCGTGCGGGTGGGAAATTTATTCGATCTACCCTAACACCCTGAAAGTTAGTTTAGTTTTTGGGTGTCCAATTGGCGATCCATACTACCTACTCTTCGTCTTATACATATAAAAAAATCTCGTGTCACGGTGTCTGTGGTCGCACTCCTCCGAAACGGCTCGACCGATTTTTATGAAATTTTTTATGTAGGTATATTTGGTAGGTATGAGAATAGGTCGTAAAGTATATTTCACAAAGCGGACGAAGGTCGCTGGGCACCACAGCTAGTATAAGATATAAAAGTGAACTACCACTGTATGTGTTGTGAAGGCTATACGTATTTGGATGTTTGGCACATACAGGGTGTAAACGGACCCTTCACATAGCCGTCAACCAAGCATTCTGTACATCAAACTAAGTAACTTTACGCAAAAATTATTGCTGGGAATAGAAGTTTTTTTTTTGGGGTGAAAAATCACTTTTTACGGTAGGACTCGATGGAAAACACTCAAAACATTGTGCTGATGGATGAATTGAATAGTACGGGGGTCATGGAGGTGTGTAAAGTAAAAATCTTACATCAATCGGATAAAAACATGTATTTAAAAAAAAACTTGTGAAAAAGTTGGAACTTTGACCCCCAATATCTCCGTAACTAGAAGGTTCCCAGGTATGGTCTAGAACAAAAAAAATATCATAAAGATGGGGAGAACAAGTGCCTTTCGGCTATGTTAAGGGCCTATTTACACCCTTTATATACCAAACTCAAAATTTATGACCAGGACCTGGGCTAGGACATAGGATAGGTACTTCTTATCGGTACTACGTTCGCAATGGGTAATTTACGTCCTTTACGTGGACGAAACTACGGGCTAAAGCTTAGTACCTACCTATCTAGACAGTTTAAATATGTTAATGGCAATAAAATATTATAGAGCCATAGATATGTTTACTCTATGGTTGTCTTTTTTTTTTTTAATTCTCTAAAATGGCTGCCCTCTGTATACTCATGCATGTGTGATTTCTTTTCAATTAAACCAAGAATCCAAAGTTGCAAACTAATTGTTTCATTTAATCATATCAAAATAAATATTTCATTGAAACTATTGACAGGTCTGTTTTTAGCTTTTTGGTCTCTTCACCAAAAAGGAAGCCAATTTCTGTATAAGTACCTGCATAAAAGTAAACGAAATACAACCAAGCTGAAAAAAACACAATATTGCAGGTCGTAGTAATCCCGAGTGGCGCATTGCGATATACAGAGGTGTATCCGGGAAGTAGCGTAAACAAAAATATGAAAAGGCACAGAAAAGCCAACGCTATGGAATTAAAAACTTAATGAAACCCGAAAATGTTGTTAATTCAGGTTTAATCTCGCTGCATTAATGAACCTCGTTCCAAAGAAATGAGAAAGTTGATTAAGGTGGAAGCTCAGGGTAGCCCGCGAAATTCAAATTTTCTTAGGTTTTTTTGCAATTTGCAGGTTATTTTCAGGCTATACAACATTAGTTTTAGTATATGCGAAACCTGAAACACGTGTCTAGTATTTTTATGTAAAGAATCTATGTACAAAATTTCAAAACTGTATCATGAAAAATCACAAAGTTATAAGCTTGTTCTGTTACCTAGTTGTCCGCACAAAAACGCGGTCACCATGCAGCGCGCGCCTCCAGCGTCGTCTTGAGCTCATTGATAATAATAATTTGGCAGTAGGTACCTAAATTATTGCGATAGGTACTCAAAGACGCTCGGTATCCAACTTTTAACTTTTTTAAATATTTTTGGGAAAAAATATAACATGGTTTAAAAACTATTGGAATCGATTCAGTTACTTATTCTGAACAAACTATATTCAGGTTTCGCATATAAAACTAATGTTGTATATATAAAACAAAATATGATTCGCGACCATAACACGTATGTAGTTACAGAATTATAATCATTAAAACCATCGATACATAAAATGGGATAAAATGAACTTAGAGGGTTCTAAGTTAATTTTATCCCATTTAATGACTTTTTCATGAAAAAGTCATTCAATGGGGTTATTTGAACTTAGAGAGTTGTATTGATTAGTTCAATGACTATAACTCTGTAAAGCCATATTTGTTACGGTCGCAAATCATATCTTCATCAACATACAATCTGACACTGACCTGCAAATTCTAAGAAAATTTAAATTTCGCGCTTCCACCTTAAGCGTATTTCTTTTATTTATCGTCTAATCCCGTAAACTTCTATTGATGAACATGGTCATTCCATTTTGGACTGTATACTAAACGGTGAAAGCTGCCATACCGTATGGTTACCCTCAGAACCTTTGTTTAGCATCCTAGACAAAGGGATTGGAATTCAGAATGTTGTGAGGTATTGTATTCAGGAGGACGCTTAGCGATATACCCGATGTTTACCCTCGCATGCCTACTCGTATCGGTAAAATCTCATGATCACTAGTATGCTTTTGTTTGTTAATCAATCACATAACATATCATACCTGTATCTTTATGCCCTGACTTTGTATATATCACGCCTGTAATCCCAGCAGGATTAAGTTGAGGTGTACCTAATAGTACCCTACACCATTTACACATTTCGCCAGTTAAGTAAATAGGGGGCGAGCCTATTGCCATCAACCGGGCACTAATCCAGACTCCGTGGCCGCTACTGAGAAATTACTCGAGGATAAACCCAGAACACTGCCCGAGCTGGGAATCGAACCCAGTATCTCATGATCAGCAGTTGCGCTTGCGACCACTAGACCAACGAGGCAGGCAACTTATACTCGTATGTATTTGTCACAGGGAAATGAGGTTACTAAGGATTTTGTGAAATATATACTATATGTAATTAGTAAAATGATTTTGAATTAGAATTTTGAATTTAAGGGTTTTCACACACATCGCACATATCGCGCACACAATCTATGGTATGGTATGTAGCCCCATAGCTTGACGGAAGAATCGACAAAATGACAGATAGTGCAAAGAAATCTGTCATTGTGTCGACACAATCTGTCATTTTGTCGATTCTTCCGCCAAAGAAATCCTTTGTACGGTGCTCATGCTACGGGGGTAGGTATGCAAGCTTGGGGTACATCTGTAGGTGTAGACCCTATTCAGTCCCTTTTCGTAAGTTTATTTCAGGACCACTTTTAACTTCATAAAAGGAGGCGCACTTACTTCCTCATCGGGCGAAGAGGCGAGTTCCGGTTCATTTTCTTCCAGCTTATTGAGCAATTTGTCCTGAAACAAGAGAGATGGACTTTTAAAAATACGCCTCCGTCATGAAATATGTACAACTGTCTTAAAACTTTTAACCTCAGTTGATGTTTTCTTTGAAACGCAAAGAGCATAAAAACAACTTTGCTAAGGCTTTTGTTTATTTTATAGTTGTTCTTTTATCTTGGGTTACTTGTAAATATGCTGTTGGTGAATTTATTTGCTGTTTAGACTCAATTTTTTTTTTTTTTGTTTTTGGTTTATTCTAAGCCAAAAATATGTTGTTTTGTACGCCTTTAATGGCAAAAAATGTAGATCTACCTGTTATTTTTAAGACCTTGCACATATTATTTGATGTATACTCGTGTTTTACAATAAAATATATTGTATTTATTATGAACAGAGTATGAAGATCTAAACGACAGTAGCAGGCGAGCGAGCTTCGAACCCCGTTGAAGCACATCAATGTTTTGAAATACCATCTGTCTACCTAGATCTTGTAGACGTGATGAAGTAGGTGAACTTTAGATACATTTAGAATTTTAATAGGTATGCATGTACTAGGATATACAGTCAGTTTCCTTGTTCTGATTTAGGTCATATTTAAAGGTTAATTTATGCAAATTAAAACCAACTGCAGGTTCTCCTCACGAAGGCCTCCCACTAGGTGGACCGATGACCTGGTGAAGGTTGCAGGGATCCGCTGGATGCGAGTCACACGGGACCGGTCAATGTGGCGACACTTGGGGGAGGCCTATGTCCAGCAGTGGACGTCTTTCGGCTGAAATGATGATGATGATGATGATGCACGTTCTCAAACATGATAACTAAATAACCAGACGATATACTTACTTGTTTTATTAATTTACCTAAATCTTGTCGTGACTATACCGCTATCACTTTTAGACGATCTGTTTAGTGAATCAAACATAACTACCTACTTCCTGGATAGGTTATGACATAGGTATAAGGTAGGTACCAGTAGCGAAGGGTCAATTTTTGTAAGAGGTAAGCCGGAGTACATATCTTAATGTGATTATATTATTTGCCTATAGAATACTGACTGTGCCATTTTTCAAAGGGAAGCCGGTAGGAATCGAGTTGTATGGAACCTTCGCCATTGGTAGGTGCTATTAAATGCAAAAAAACCTGAGATCTGGCTGGGGAGATGCGAGACTCTATTTGGTCTATCTGTTCAGCCGAGTAAGAGAAAATCTGAATGAAGTTTTATTTCGCCAGGATGGCCAGCGAAATTCAAATTTTCTCATGTTTTTTTGCAATTTGCAGGTCAGTGCCAGGTTATATGTTGATGAAAAATGAGTCGCACAACACGTATGTAGTTACAAAATTATAATCATTAAAATTATGAATACAACCCTCTAAGTTCATTTAACCCTATTCTGTAACTATTTCATGAAAAAGTCATTCAATGTGGTTAAATGAACTTAGAGGGTTGTATTAATAATTTTAAAGATTATAATTCTGTAACTACATACGTGTTACTTGCGCGATTTATTTATCATCAACATATAACCTGACACTGACCTGCAAACTGCAAAAAAACGTAAGAAAATTTGAATTTCGCGGGCTACCCTGAGGCTTCCACCTTAAATAAACTAATTTAATACTCTGTTTTAACTAAACAACTAAAATAATTATTGTCTTGTCCTCTGTTTCGTTATGACTCACACGCGAAGTTTACAGTAACTACTTTTCAACATATGCATAATAAAAAATGCCATGTTGTGTACATAGGTACGTACCTACAACGACTATTTCAAATTAAAATTCCTTTCCAAAATACCGAACTCACCCATAAATGTAGGAATGTTGTTCACGTGTGAATGTGTGAGTGATTTATTTCATTCACGTTCAGGAATGGTTTTATTACAAAGGCACATTTTTACATGATTTTTATGGGGAACAGTACTAGTTATTTGCTTCTGCTGTAGGATGTGAGCAAAAACAAACCATAATCATGCACCAAAAGAAAATACATCGTGGCAACGCCGCCAGTCTCTTGGGCACATTACCAGCTGACAGCGCTGAGGAGGAATTTTTTGATGTTCTTTAATAGTTTGTTGTTATTTTATTTATTTTAGGTTATACAATAGTTTTTAATTAATAATGTCTATAGTTATTTTAATCTACTTAATTAAATATATAATAGCAATAAATTGAGTATCTTGTTAGTTAAAAGAGGTAGGTACCCAAGGAGGTAATAAATTAAGTAAACAATTATAATTTATTTATTACATTCACAACCATGATCATCCCGACATTGTTGAAAGAATATCAAGTAGGTAGGTAGGTACAAGTATTTTTCCTGATTTATTTAGTAATCTTATGTAAGGAGTTTGAAAATTCAGGAAAAAAAAGACATAAGAAACAGAAACGAATGAAAAGTATTTGGAAGAATAAACAAAACCCATTTCAAAAACTCTACAAAGACTCGAAATTTTCCGAATTCCCTAGCCCTTAAGTAAAACTTGGCACCAATTCACAGCTATTAGAAGACTCATTAAAATTAATACTCGTTTTGCGCTTAACTAACTCTTGATAGTTTTAATTGCAGCGACAATTTATTATTCGCCATGTAACAGAAGCATGGTGACTTGATAAGACTTCCACTTAGGGCCAGGTCCCAGTGTTGACGAGGAAGCGACTAGCGATTCACGTATTGTTTTCTAAACTTTGCCCCACACTAGAATTTTTAGTTTGCAAACATTTAAACTCACATACACAAACAGTCAGTCTCGGAACAACTACCATACTAGGCCATACAGATATTTGTTCCGTGTGGGAATCGAACCCACGACACGTAGTGCTGTAGTCAATCGCTCAGCCACTGTGCCAACCGTGACGAAACGTTAAGAGACGCACAAAATATCTAAAACCAAAAGATTTTATTTTACAAGGGCCAAGGTTGGTCATTTCACCTTTCCTATGGAGATGAACCGGCAAGAAACTCCATGGTTACTCTTTGTAGGTTCCGTGAAATTAAAAGAAATACATACTAATTTATGAATAGTTGATCGCTCGATTTGTCGATGACACCGCCGCCACCGACGAGAACTCTCTGGTTGCCCTACCGAAGTTTCTAATAGCTAGTTCTACTCGACTCTCGCTAATCGCTGGTGGTCGGACCGCTGCCTTAGGGTCGGCCATTTTATTAATGTAAAGCACGTAAATGGAATGCATCTGTCAGTCAGCCATATAAATAGTAAATACTTCTTGGTGATGATACAATTATAGATGATTAGTTCTGCCCAGCCTTTGCCCAACTATGTTTCCAGTCTAACCGGATGCAGCTGAATACCAGTATGAGCGACTGCCTATCTGACCTCCCCAACCAGTACTGAGTACTAGGTAATACGATACCCCTTGGTAAGACTGGTTGTCAGACTTTTTGGGCCACTGACTATCTAACGACTGTCAAAGATCTACAAATGACACCCGGGACCAACGGCTTAACGTGCTTTCCGAGGCACGGAGAAAACTCGGTATATCACCCATCTACAGCCCAACCTAGGCAAGCACGGCTTAACCAAAAGATTATAGATGATTAGGTAGGTACACATTATTGCAAAGTCTTGATGAATATTATTTTTCAAGGTGATCTGATGATGATAATAATAATTACTGCTGATTTAATTAATATTAATGTTATGTCTTTGTGAACTACAAATGCATTGTTGTCTATTCAGTGTTTGATGACGATATTTTGAAATTTTAATGACACTTTTATGTCGAGCGGTAGTTGATGATTTAAAATAGAGAACAAAACAAAAAAAAAAGTATATTCTTGCAAGTTCATCATCAGTTCTGTACATCATCATCATCATGTTCCGGGTCTTGTCCCATGTTACTTGGGGTCGGCGCAACACGTTTTTTTCTTCCATTCTCCTCTGTCAACCGTCACGCTATCATTAACTCCTTTTTCTTTCTTATCATTCCTCATACAACCCATCCATCGTTTCCTTGGTCTTCCTCTCTCACCATCCTTTATATTCATCACTCTTTTATCTACATTCGATTCGTCCCTCCTCATCACATGTCTGCACCAAGACAATCGATTTCCTTTCAACTTTTCTGTAACAGCCGCAAGTTTTAAACTTCCTCTAATATACTCGTTCCTTACCATATCCATTCTTGTCACACCACACATCCATCTCAACATTCTCATCTCTGCTACATGCAATCTTTTTTCATCCATCTTCTTCATAGCCCAGCATTCCGATCCATACAGTACGGCAGGTCTAATCACGGACTTGTATATTTTCCCCTTTAACTTGAGTGGGTCGCAAGTTGTCAGTCATCAGTTCTGTACAATAAATTATATAGGGTGACTGGTAATTAGTGACCGATACTTAAACACGTGATTGTACTCATGATGACAAACAATTTTTACCAAGAAACATTATTTTCTATACTTACCGTTCATTTTTATCCCAATAATAACACAACAGCCGTATGAAATTCTATTAAATATTTTTCCCTATGAATTCAATTTCTCTAATTACTATCGTACCGTGCAGTGCAACAGTGGGTAGGCAGAGCACAGTGGGGCTGTGGGAGACAGAACGGCGGCGTCACGCGGCTGACAGCTGATAGGTCACAGGCGCGCCCGTGCGCGAATTTCATACGGCTGTTGTGTTATTTGGATAAAAGTGAACGAGTATAAAAAAAATGTTTTTTTAGGAAAGTTGTTTGTTAGCATGAGTACCTACAATCACGTGTTTAACTATCGGTCACTAATTACCAGTCACCCTACATAATCCCTGAAAACAGTTTTGATCTTTTACTATTTCCTCTGAATAAATTGACCTATATTTTCATAGAATACGCGGAAGTATTATTTTGTTTTGTTTAGCCAAAAATTAAACGGTTATAGTTCAGCTGTGCTGCAGCGCAACTTAACGAAGCATCCTTAATGAAACCGCCGCGCCCCGCCAGCTTACCCAGAATGGATCTAACCACGGTTTAATTAAGTCCTCGGTAGATCGCTTACGGGATACAGCTTAACTGAATAAGAACGTATAATGCATCTGATGCGCAAGCGAAATGGGGAATATTATTTACTAGCGTGAACTTTGGTATCGTTAAACACTAATTGTTGTTATATTAAGATGTCCTAATATTTGTATGCCATTATGGCGAAACATGTAAGTTCACAACCCTATTAATAAGACCTTAATGTACCATGTTCTTACACAAATAAAATTATACTATTCTATTCTAGGGCGAATTTTACCACTGAAACGAGAGTAAACGGTTCGAGAGCTGTCAGTGCCAATATTATATAGCAATAACGATACTGGCAGCTCTTGAACGTGGTTTAGATGTGTTGATTGCGATCAGTTTGATTTGTAAACATCGCCCTGTGTTACAGCCTTGTTTGTGACCCTGGGGCGGACAGATTGTAACGGATTATATCCACTAAACCGTGCCATAGCATGACAGTGCGATGAACAAAAAAAAAAAATGTGTCACACACCAACATCGGGTGCTAAACATTACAAGGTAAGCTTGTTTCGCATTGAAGACAGGTCTATTTATATTTTTTCAGTCCCATCTGGAACTGATAAATGTAGGTGTTTAGGAGGAAGCCTGTATATTTTATTAATACTAAAAAATGTACTCAACATCATCACCATCTGCCTAGCCTTTTTCCAACTATGTTGGGATCAGCTTCTAGTCTAACCGGATGCAGCTGAATACCAGTATTTTACATGGAGCGACTGCCTATCTGACCTCCACAACCCAGTTAGTACTGGGTAATACGACACCCCTTGGTAAGACTGGTTGGCAGACTTTTTGGGCCACTGACTACATAACGACTGTCAAAGATCTACAAATGACACCCGGGACCATCGATGTACTCATATACTTCTGTCTAAAATACTATAAAGTAAAGTGTTGTCTATGCAGTAAACCCCGAGGCAGTAACTTATATTTTGTTTTACTCTCTTGCAAAAAACCGAACCCGTTTGGTGAGGTTTTTGGTGCGTCCCTAATTTGCTCGGAAGGTCGTTTCTGGCTTAAGTAACGTTTAGGAAAATAATTAAAAATATCTTCCCTCACTTGAATACTCATAGCAAATAGAGTGGCATGTAATTTTATAGGTGCACCTATTTAACTGGATGCAAAAGCAATAAGTTTAGTTATCTGTAGATTACACTTTAAGATTGATTAATAAAATTCACGATTTATAAAAATTATGCTTATTAAAAGATATCACGTAATACCGACCGTTATCTGAATATACTTGTCACTTGAATCTCTGGTAAGTTTCTAATTTGTTAAAATCACAATTGCACTTGTCTTTTCTATTGATTTTGAAATGTATTATTACTGGCCTATTAAATTATCTAGACCACACTTATTTGATTTAAAATTGATTATCTATACTTAGTGAAATCAATTCGATCAACTAGATTATTTCGTTGCGTTTTTGTCTTACAGAATCGTTTGCGTAATCATGGCAGCCATTGGTATCACCGCGGTCGATTTTAATATTACAACTAAACAGTTAGCAAATACTCTTCGGCGGAGACAGTTCAAATTGTAAATAGCAACCTCTTTGCATACGGTAGTAAAAAATAAAAAGGTTTGAACTTGAAAAAGGAACGGATGCGGCTGAATGTTATGATCGCGTATGATCTTCGCCTAGTTTAAAAAAAAAAAACGCATATATGTGACCGTATTTCCGTGTATTACGATAGTAGCCGGTAAACCCTAATAAGCTCCGGTTGTATACGGTTAATCGGGAAGTTTCTCCGGTAAAAAGGTTTTTAACGAGTTGCAAAGCATTGTACGGGCTCCATTGTGCTGTTCCCGTCTCGGCGCTTTCAGCGGGAAAATGGTTCGTTCTGAGATGACGGTTTTCAGTACTGAAGAGTGTTTTTAATCGTTATTGTTGTAAAATTACTGTGCCCGGAATATGGTGGTGAATGCTACGTCGTGTCAGCTCGCTTCGTTTTTTATAGGTAAGTTTTTGGTTTATGTGACATGACCTTATTTTTGGAATGAGTAGAATTTCAGCTAGGTTTACAAAATATACTATAATATTAATAAACTTTTCGCTTTTTGATACGAATAAATAATTGTCAAACTCGTTATGAGATTTGTGAAAATATTAAACGAACAGATATCCGGATTTCAGTCTGAGGAGGATTCTTATTATGGCGCTTAATATTTTTTTCTTTGACTGGGTATCAAATTCGCAACCCAACTTTGGTAGTTCCAACTATAGGTGTGTGCGTTTCGCTCGATCGTTCAACGAAAGAGCGAAACATCGTAAACTTACAACTCATAAGTAACCCCAGAGGGTCTTTTCAGCAACCATAAGATTCAGCATGAAAACTTTATAGCTGAGTAGGTAGGGCGTGATGAGAGAACGTCAAAATAGGGGATGACCATGCTCTCTGAGACTAATTCGAACACTAATTGACTCTTAAGGCGAGAACCACATAAAAAATAACCCCTGGTTGTTGATACAAGAGGTGGGATTGCTGTCTGAACCAAAGGCGAGGACGAAATGGAATCTAGCAGTACCTAGAAGTACAATGTCAAATACTAACGCGTATCAAACGACGGCTTTCAACTCACTTAGACGCTAAAAATAAAAACACAGGACTATATTTCACTAATAAGCTGATAATGGTCATTGACCAATAGTTAATTTTAAAGATTACCTAAGTATCTAAACATTTCAATCCGAATGTAGGCCATATTGCTACAAGATCATATATTGTATTAAAAAAATCGCAATTGATGTGTCATCATAGCACCGATAAATTCATAGATTTTGACAGGTAAGTATACATATATCTATATTTATCAATATAATCAATTACTTGCACAAAATATCATAATGGTTGCTAAATACAGATCCATATTTAGAATATTTTTTATGCTATTTATAAACATCAGTTTATGATTACACAAAACATCACGCAAGTTTACTCTAAGAGTTAGGTAGCGGTGGTACCTGTAGTTTACAGGCCCGAAGGTAGCCAATAACCCGATTCCCGCAGGCTTCCCTTCAGACTCGACGTACCTCAATGTTCCTTTTACTCGACGTACTTGGTACACCCGCCCAAATTTCACTGCAGTTATACGGGGTGGATGGGACACCGACGCGAATGTATACATTTTGAACGTGTAGGTATTGCACTTTTGTAGGAAAAAGCTGTTTTGTTTTTGAACAAATTCTATGTAGGGGAGCTCAGAATGATGTACTGAATACGTGGTAACCGTTTTCGAGTCGGTGTATTCCACCCCGTATTTAAGTCCCATGTAATACTGGGCGAGCCTATTGCCATCAACCGAGCACAGACTCTGGGCTGTTAGTGCGAAATTTCTGATTGGAAATCCCAATAGCACTTTGCCCAAACTGGGTATCGAAACCAGGATCTCATACCCGGCAGTAGCGCTTACCACTAGACCAACGAGGAACAAGATATTTATTTACTCAAGTTGACTTCCTAGGTACATTACAGTTGATTAGCACTTCAACGGACACCTACTTATCACACTCTTAATAGTATTTACACGTCGTGTTTAGTGCATCGTTTACGATTATGAGCTAATTTATTTATTATGTCATTTTATACGTAGATTTCCTTGTGTTGTTTTGTTTGTTTGATATGTCGTTGTTAATATCTGTGATAATTATCACAGCAAATAATGGATAATGACATTAAAAACTATTCTAAGCTGCTCACTTCGATATTGCTACCTTTCAGACGACCCTCTGACCAAATATATCCTTACCTATCAAGTGTAGTCACATTTAATTGCATTTAGAGAAGCGTGCAATGATTTTATTCTATGAACTGTAAGGGACGATGTCACCATCGACACTGAACGGGATTAGCACATCTTAACTGCGTTCTGTTTCATTAGTGAAATTCATCCTTAATAGGCCCCGCAAAGTTTTTACTAAGAACTTTGAGGCCACAGTCAGAGATCTAAAAAAAAAATGTAGCTACTTTTAATCTAATCAGGCATTTAGACGACAGTCTTTCATAAGACCTGACTTGACCACCTGCATAAGACTACACTAAACACATCAAAATAAATAATTCAGTTTAATTCTGTTTGGCGTACCTTAACTTATTGTCAATACTGTGTTGTTTTATTTTTTTATTTGTATTTTTAATTTTTTTTTTCATTTTTTAATTAGATATTTAGGCGCAAAATATAATAGTGCATGTAGTGCTCTTCTTTAAGTAATGGGGCACTTAGACTTAAGTTTGTAATGTTTTACAATATTATATGTAATAGTGTGCTCATTGTTGAAGAGCCAAATAAAATAAATAAACAAACGAAGAGCCAATTAAGATCTCCTCGTTGATGATTAGACAACAAGTTTTACAAGAACACATTTAGTTACTACGGTACTCCATTGTGTAAGTTACAAGAGTTTACTACAGGAAATGAGTTAATATTGTTGCGTAGTTAGAGCGTCTGATACTACCAGAGCTCTAGACAATATAACGTAGAAGTTAATGAAAGCTTTATAATGATTCTAAAGGAGAATACAATGTTGACTGAGTTTTAGACTGGCTTAAACTAAGTTAGTGTAACCGATATAATATGGTGGGTTCGAACTTCACTTCGCTGTGGAATCGATTTGTGTAGTGTAAATTAATATCGAATTATTTAATTAAAAATGGTTTTAAGAACTACATGATATCGTATTGGTCGATCGACATTTTGATTCACAACTTAATTTACAATTGAATAAATGCTTTTGAAATTATAAATAACTCATTAAGTATTTTATTAAGCTATTATTGTCGACTGTCGGTTAAATTTTTACGCAAGTACGTCTACATCTATTGTGTTAAGAGTTCAAGGTGGAACAGTCAGATGTTAACCATGTCGTAATCAAATTAAAGTTAAAATTAAGGAAATAACTGTTGACATTGTCTTAAGTATGTATTGTTTCAAAAGGGTAAACAGATCTTGATTATAAATTCGTGTTTTTTGAAATAACTACATATTTAAAGTCATAAAAGAGCTGAGTGCCTAAAGCAGATGGGTTACACTGTGCTCAATTGTAGTGCTGAAATTCCATCCTTTTAAAAGTTTCGACATGCTCTCTAGCACTTTACTCAGTGTTCCAAATCTACAGTAATCGGCGCATTACAATAGTGAGCTATACCCCAGTGTGGCAATTTACAAAAATGTTAAAAGTGCTTTCGTGAGCTATACACCGAATTTGAAATGCGTTTTTTTGGGGTCCGTACCCGATGGGTAACCAATGAGACTCTATTACTAAGCCTCCGCTGTCCGTCCGTCCGTCTGTCTGTCAGCGGGCTGTATCTCATGATCCGTAATAGGTGGAAAATTGTAATTTTCATAGAATTTGTATTTTTGTTGTCGCTACAACAACAAATAATACAAATAAATTAATAATTAAAGGGGGCACCCCTACTACGATGGTCCGACTCGCACTTGGCCGTTTTTTTTTCGAAGGTGAAAAAATCGCTTCACCGACAGTGCTTTCCCCTGATTGTCTGGACAACTGCATAGTGCCAGGGTGAAAATATAGGTGATCCACATATTTCAGTACCTACCTATGAAAAAATCAGAACGACTAATGTTTCAACAGCCTGAACCTGTCTCTCAACTAGAGGAAAGAGTCCTCTAGTTGGAATCTTTCATCATCATCTGCCTAGCCTTTTCTAGCCTTTTCTTTTTTTTTGGCCTAGTTGAAATCTTTATCTTTATTTAATTTTCATATTTGACAATCTTCTTCTTCTGAGCGTGTCGATGGCCATCTAAATTGTATCAGCCCAAAACTGAGCTACTAGTTTGGCGCTTTCGGTAGCGTCCATCAGTTCCTGTAGTGAACAAACAACAGGTCACGCAGGACACGAGATTAAGTGCCCCGTATTTGACAATGTTTTTATGTTATGTTATGATTTTTTTTAGGGGCAAGTCCTTCACACTATTCCAAAACCACTGCAATTCCTAAATGCCAGAATCAACAGTGGTGACCACCAGAAAAGCGCTGAGACAATGAAGCTCGACGAAGTCCTAGAGAAATTTAACTGTCTTGGAACCCGCAACGAAATTAATCAGAAAAGAATAGCGGAGGAATAGGAAAAACATAATTAACGCACAGTTACCTAGAACAACTGTTTCGTTCGTTAAATTGGCACCATCTTATATAGAAAACCGGCCAAGTGGGTCTCGCGCATGAAGGGTGCTCCCCGAGGCGAGCTCCCTTTAATTTTTAATTTATTTTTATTATTTGTTCTTATAGCTTTTTATAGGTTTTCCTGTAATATATAGGCAAAGGGCTATTTTAATGTATTTTTAAAAAAAAATTCGGAACAAAGGGGTGGGGGGGGGGAATGGAAAGTCAATTTTTGCCTATTTTCTTAAATATCTTCAAAACCATTTATCTTATAATTATGAAAAAAATATATTTGAAATGCTCACAATGAGCCCTTTCATTTGATATTTAACACGATATAGTTTGCAAAACTTTTTTTTTCGTTTTATAGTTTACCCCCCAAATGTGGCCCCATGTTTAAAACTCATTAATTTACGTTACACGTCCGTCTTTGGGTCACCGACATAAGTGTACCCAATTTCAACTCAATCGGTCCAGTAGTTTCGGAGTGAATTGGCTGTGACAGACGGACCGACAGACAGACACGCGAGTGATCGTATCGTGTTCTGTTTTTTCCTTTTCAGGTACGAAACCCTCTTAATGGACGCTCAATACCTACCTGCCTACCATTGTACAATAGCCATTAGGTGACATAATATCGTTATCTGTAGGTCTTCGCTCCACTTTCAAGTTTACGAGTCAACGACAACTGCAAGTCATTCACTAGCGACGATAGTTTTTTTTTTATTGTTTACTTTTACTCTACTATGTAACCGCAAATTAGTTTTACTTTTAACAATAAAATTGCGAGATTTTTTTATGCTTTGATTCTATTGTTTTGTGGAAATAAAGTGTTTTTTTGCTCGTGTTCATTATTCTGTCATATCAAAATAACTAGAAAATCACTCCAAATCCAAATTATGAGTTTACTTTTAAGTATTTAATTAGTAAGATGCACTTTATCATTTTAATGGACAATTTTTCAATCGTTTACGAATACAAAAAGTGCTTAAGTGAAAAACTGTTTAGGTTTTTAAAAGAAATGGCAAATGAAATTCACTTATTATTTTTTTTTTTTTAATTTGCCTTCATTAGATAGTATCAAAACTACTGCTCAGGACATAAGTCCTTAGCAGTACTTTTAAAGAATTAGAAGGGGCGTCCTATTCTAGAAACCATTTACGTAACATAACATCACGCAATCATCATCCCCGTAGGGTTAGGCAGAGGTGTTCAAAATTATAGTACCCCCACATTTCGCCAGTTACGTTTTAGTCCTTATAGGAGGCGAGCCTTTTGCCATCAACCGGGCACAAAATCACACTCCGTGGCAGGTACTGAGAAATTCCTACAAACCCAAACCCAATAATACTTTGCCCTACCCGGGAATCGAACCCCGGACCACATTCTCAGCAGTCGCGCTTGCGACCACTCGACCAACGAAGAAGTCCATTTACTTATGCAAATGAATTGCTTAAAATCACCTTTGCTGCAGAAAGTTTAAATAGTAGATTTTAATAAATATACATATTAAATAATGCACGAAATAAATGTATTATGCAGAGAATATGCAAAGATGTCCGCCTGAAACACACGATGAATTAATTTTCAGAGACCTGGCTCACCAACGCTGTCTCAGAGAAAATGGATTGGCTTGATGTAAAATATAGCCGAGAGATATTGCATCTTATAATTTCATCCAAGTTTGTGTTAATAAAACGATAACGGTCTAAATACGTTTACTACTCAGTAGTACTCAGCCTGAAACTTGCTATAGAAGGTTCCAGCACTTCAAATTTTTCTTTCTTTCCATTCTCCTCCAGCGTTTCAGTTGTGAGCTGCATCAACCCTAGAAAATATTGCATACCTGTTTTGTTCATATGATCCATTATAAAATATTATCTACTTGATGTGATACTCATACTTGGCCGTTGGTCCCAGCTGTCATGTGTAGATCTTTGACAGTTTTTACAGGTAGTCAATGGCCCAAAAAGTCTGACAACCAGTCTTACCAAGGGGTATCGTATTACCTAGTACTAACTGGGTTGTGGAGGTCAGATAGGTAGGCAGTCGCTCCATGTAAAATACTGATATTCAGCTGCATCCGGTTAGACTGGAAGCCGATCCTAACATAGTTGGGAAAAGGCTAGGCAGATGATGATGATGTGATACTCATACTTGGTTACCGAAAAAGCATGTTCCTATTGATATATTTGCAGCCACGGAACGGGATTGGTGAAAGAGTCAGGGTAGCCTGCAAAATTACATTTTTCTTAGGTTGTTTTCAATCTGCAGGTGAGTGTCAGGTTGTATGTTGATGAAAAATGAGTCGCGCAAGTAACACGTATGTAGTTACAGAATTATAAATCATTAAAATTATCAATACAACCCTCAAGTTCATTTACCCCCATTCTGTAACTATTTCTGAAAATGTCATTTAATTAAAAACGGATTTTGATCATTGAGATCATTTATTTTGTAAGGTTTATTTTTACGTAAACTAAATTGTATTATCATAACGCCTGTAATTCCCGAAGGAATAGGCAGATGTGTAGTTAAGACACATTTGACTAGTTATGTTTAAAACTTATGTAATAGAGGGCGATTGCCATCAACTCTGCACAAATCCAGACTCCGTACACTTAACTTAAATTATTACTGAACTTAAATATAAATAGTAACGAAATCTAGGTGGGTCGCTAGGTTATTAATTAACCTTGATGGACTTGAAACAATCTCACTAAGCATTCACAAATAGAGAAATCCTTGAAGCAATAATATAATAATGTCAAATTATTCAATTTGCGACAATTTGCAAGAACAATGAGCACGACAATAGAAATGATTGCAACTTGTTAAGCTTCATGTGTGTTCGTGCAACTAATGTTCTTACATGATATTATGTCATTATGTTAACGTAAACATAGCTGGTCTTTACCTGCAGACTGATTTTCTTGGTCATTTTTCTTTAGACGTTTTTTTTTCATACTGGCAACTGAATAAAGGAAAAGATATTTAAGGGACTTGATTTGAATCTTTATTAAGTGTCCAAAAATTTGCTGTTTCATATATTCTGACATCGAAGCCCACATATAAATTTTTCATCGGATATTTAAAAAAAAAATCAGCTGTTCCATACATTTTGACCGTGTAGGTATTGCACTTTTGTAGGAAACAGCAATTTTTTTTAATAACCGATGAATAATTTCTGTGGCTCAGAATGATGTACTGAATTCGTGGTAACCGTTTTCGCGTCGGTGTCCCTTCCACGAAAACATTGTGTACTGGTTTCTAGAACCATGACTGAATCCTTGGTTGGTTTGTGACACGATGTCTCTTACACGGTACACAGTCACCACTGAACATAGAAATAGGGATCCATTTCCTTTGCCAAATAATGGTTTGACCTTGAACAATAGTTTCTTTTCATTTCCCAATAGAAAAATCCAACATACTTTCCCGACTTTGAAATGACCTTACGACATGTCCAATATGGTGGTCCATTGAATGTAGATCGCAATCTATTAGGGCATTGAATTCTTACCAACAACGGCCTTGGAGCTCAGGGGAACTTAGAATTCATGATGGTGGCGGCATATATTTCCTTTTTTTGTGGCAAAAAATCAATTGAACAGTTTTTTTGTTCGTTTGTTTGTAACTGTGCTGCGTAAGTTACGTGACTGAGTAAAAGTCAATAAGATACGTTTCTATTGCTTTTACGTTATGCAATATTAATTATCTTATACTTAATACTATTAGATTACCTCATATTTTCTGGGTGTACAAAATGAGGCTTTTACTCAGCAGAGGGTGAAGCATTGCTGTCAATAATTCTGATGTTGATCTTGGATTCAGTTACAGACAGATAATCATCTCTTGCGATACCATCTAGATTTGCACACATAGTACAGGCACAACCCGTAACTTCAGCTCATGGAATACCGATAATGAAACTTATTAAGTTAATAAGTTTTATATCTTCTTTCTTAATCATGTGGTTAGTGCCTAACCTGGTGTCATAGTTTTTATGCCGCCCGTAGCCTCTGACTTGGCTTTACATGCCCTCAAGAAATATCTCTCAGGCATGCTGGTTTCCTCATGATGTTTTTCTTCACCGAAGCAAGTGATAATTATACAATACGAACATGAATCCAAAAAATCAGAGGTCAGAGGTCTTGGGTTCGAACTCGAGACCTGTGAATTGGCAGTCCGACGGTCACACTACTAGGCTATCACTGCTGTAGTTCTATACCAAGATAAAAGGAAACTAAAATAATCATTCACTGATTCTTTAACTGTAAAACACAACTATGTGTCGACTATCTGGAAATCTAATCTATAATTATAGTATGACCACTTTAAGTGTACAGTTCGAAGTGGCGCTGCTTGTCAAGAAAAAATGCATCGATATCTCAAATTTGGTACATTTATTTTAGTTCTGTGTCTTCTCGCCTGCAAAGATAAGTTGGGTTAAGTGTATGTCAATTTCATACATTTTTGACTTTTCAACCATTGCATCGTTTCGAATGTCACTTACTCTAGGCCCGGCCCAAGGATCTCAAAAAGGCCTCGAAAATTAACACTAGAAACGGGATATTTACCATGTTAACTGTTTGTTTTAGAGTTCCCGATATTTCGGCGCTGTTGCAAGCAGTATGACCAGACTTCAGACCTCTTTTCAGTAGACCTTTTCATAGCCTAGAAAGGATGGGTTCCTTTCTAGGCTATGAAAAGGTCTCCAACATGATGCCTTAGTGGAACTTTCAATCAATCAACCAGGCTTAGCAGTTCATTCCAGTACAAAGACCTTTGTGACAAGGGGAGGTAGTGCCCGCGGTAACTTGTTAGATAAGCGGGTCGGTGACCGCTAAGCCAACCTTCTCGCACCGGTGACGTCCCTGTCAGGGATCTGGGATGATTATTTTGGCTGGCACATGTAAAGGCTAGCTTGTGTTTTGGTTAAGCTTTTAATCATTTATTTAATAAACGAAATTTTTATCAGAATTTACACGAAATAAATTGCATAACACACTACACACTGTCTCGTTGTTCTAGTGGTCGCAAGCACGGCTGCTGAGTATGAGGTCCGGGGTTCAATTCCCGGGTCGGGCAAAGTACTATTAAGTTTCCCCATCATGAATTTCTCAGAAGCAGCCACAGAGTCTGTATTTGTGCCTGGTCGATAGCAATAGGCTCAGTTAGCAGTAGTTACTACATTTTCCACTGTTAGGTGCAAAATGTAACTACTGCCTGACCAGTTGAAGAATAAAGTTAGAAGTATTTGGATGTTTTACATCGAAGAATCTAATTACACACGCGAACTAAGCTGTTTGTGTAAACATCAAAACGATAAACCTAATTAGCAATATTATAACTTCAGCTTCATGATATTATTATTAAGGTGTGACATGAAACTATCAGATGTAATTAAACAAAGGCATGTACTACACGACCTTGTGCTAAACTTAAATTATTATTTATCACGGGAAATGTATATGCCTATTTTCACGAACACACAGTATGACCTAAATGAATACCTAAACATAATTGCACAGTTGCAATTTCAACTCTCGAAGTACAGCGGAGGATTTGAAATCTAACCGACAGTTTTTATTTAGGTATTCATTTACATGTCACCTCGTGTACTGAAAACTGGCATTAGAAGTCACCTTTTAGGAATTACTTCTTGTTTGTTATGACACTTAATACCTAAGTAGTATCTGCCTTATAAATCTGCGTATCATATGCCTATGTACTGAATTCACGGAGGCTATTTGCCAAACACAGTCTTGACATATACATATGTAGAGAATAAAAATAACGAGTTACTTCCATTTAACAATACATTCAGTCTTCTTCAATCTCTGAAGGCTGATGAATGAAATAGTGGTTTACGTGACGGAGCATGATGTGGCTATATTTATTTATACAATCAATCACTCTTGTTTCAGGTATAGCAGAAATATGTTTCATGACATCGCCTGTTGGTCAGTGCAGCTACTGCTGCCCAAGAGATGACAAACTTGATATACAGTACAAGCTATTTACTAGGTATGTATTTTTTATTTTCATTATTATTTTTTTGTCTTCAGTTTTCATGGCTTGATTGGGCTGTTTCCCTCTCATATTTACAAAGTGAATGAAAATGAAACTTATTTGTCTTTGACAGTGTTCTCAAACTCAATAAATATGTTTTATTTAGTATAGTTCAAATCTTGTCTTGTTTAGTTTTAACTTTTACTTGTGATTTTTTATTTGAATACTATTTTCTATTTGTACACCACTTTTACCATCACAAAATTTGTCATTGAAGAGCGGGATCTCCTAGCACAGGTATATCTTTTACTTAAAAGGAGGTATCTATGTAAGCTTTACTGTAAAAGTTGTACAAGTTTCTGCAATTAACCTTTATTATTTATTATATTATTATTTATGTCATCAACTGCTTAAAATTGCCAGAATTTGGGGCATAAAGTTTTTTCAAAAGATTCTGTAATTAAAGAGATTAAATATTGCTATTCTAGCTTAGCTTACTTCAATCTCTAGAGGTTAAAGTTAATTTAGCAATCTCACAGATTTAAGTCGCGACGAAATGCTGCACTGAAATTGAATTCATATTTGTGTGAAAATGCGAAAAGCTGTGGTTTTTATCGCAGATAGATAAGAACCTAGCCTATACTCTGTAGTAGTAGTCCATTTGGCGACCAAAATGACGCAACAGTCCGCATTTTGAGCTCAGGGTCGCTGGCTCAATTTCCGCAACGGGACTAAACTATAGTGTAGTCCACTCATGTTTGTTATGGACTTAAACGATTCTACGGATTTGTTGTTTCGAGTTTATTTATTTTAATTGTCTGGATATAATCAGTGCATGAAAAATAAACATTAGTGGCCGTTGAGGGAATATACAGTAGAAGTAAAGACTGCAAACAAAGAGACTAAAATGAAGATAATAAAGATAGAAAAAGGGAAGGATTACAGCGTTGTGGGACATTTTTTTTGCCCTGCGCGACCTTTGTCCATGTGAAATTAGCGGTGTGAAATATACTTTACGACCTATTCAACCTACCAAATATACATAATTTTTTTTTATAAAAATCGGAAGAGCCGTTTCGGAGGAGTGCGACCACAAACACCGTGACACGAGATTTTTAGAAATAAGATAATATAGCAAAAAAGTTTGAAACTAACACGATGAAATTATAGGTACTAACGACCAAATCCGTCCAAATGAATACTACTTCGTGTCTTCATAAAAACACAGAAATACAACTCATACAGTAAAAGAGTCTACCAGGGCATCATACGACCGAGAATGTTCAAACACAAGGTAGCGCATGCAAGTTTTTGTTCATTTGAAGTGCACTGTCACTAACACGGTGTGGTGCTGCAGCTTTCCAAAGCTTTCAAGTTTTTACTAAAATGTTGGAACCAAAGAACCTTTTAAATTGAGATCCATAGAAAATACTCCGTCATGCCTTCATAACAATAATAAATATAACTTCTACAACAAAAAGTACTAGGGCATCATATGACCGAGAAGGTTCAATCCCAAGGCAGCGCATGCAAGCACTTGTCCATTTGCCGTGCACTCTAATTGTTATAACCTTTGTTTAGGCCAACACCACGGCTACGCTAGGCACGTTTCATGACCGTACCTCGTTGTTAGGAAATGGCTGGACTGAACGAAATGGGGGTGTGATGTCATGTTCGTGATAGCAGCCTTTTTAATGTCCTCGTGTGAGGCATGGATATTGTTTTGGGCCTTGTTTAAAATAAAGGTTGTTTTTTAGTTTTCCGGGAATTTTCCTAGTTTGTTCTTTTGTACATCCGTACTAGTACTTTTAGATCGAATCTAAAAGCTTCTTATAATCACTAAATATTATAAAACTAAGTCTTCCGCCGCGTCTGTCTGTCTATCTGTTCGCAATAATACTGAAAAACTCCTGAACGGATTTTCATGCGGTCTCACCAATAGATAGAGTGATTCATGAGGAAGGTTTAGGTATATAATTTGTCAAGGTTTTGTGTAAAAACAATGTGCAACAGTTGTATTTTTTCCACTGATAAGTGTCAATCAATCAAGCCAGCCCTGTCCAAAACAAATCTTAATTTTCCAAAAAAAAAAACAATTTTCCAAACAAAGAAAAAACTTACAATTAAAAAAAAAGTTTCTGTTACCAGCCTTCTTTTGAACTTCGAAACTTTCCAACGAGTTTCCTTATGCTAATAAGAACTCCTTGTTTATATTTTCAGGTCAAATCCCACGAAGTTTCAGATAATACCACCGAATGACGTGGATAGTTTGCGTGGTACGTCTTTCGACTTCTCCAATCCCACTGTCATATATCTGATGGGGTTCTCCGAGTCGATAGGCGGTGTTGGCACCACTACTGTTAGAGATGGTAAGGAATAGCATGTTTTATGGTAAACTAGTTGCCAGCTATCTTCGTCCGCGTAAAATTATTATAAAAAAAATATCTTTCTTCCCTATTTGAATCGGATTTTGTTAACAATTTCAAGGGTTTTAATTTTTTGCACAGAACATTAATCCTTTTTCTAAAATAAAAGTAACTTGCTCCTTATAACATTAGCTATCTGGCAGTAAAAGTCCAGTCAAAATCTGTCCAAGCGTTTCGGAGAATAGCCGAAACCAACAGACAGACAAATTTCAAAAATGTTTTTTGTTATAAGTAGTACCGTATATACTTTCACTAGCTGACCCGCGCAACTTCGCCTGCGTTTGGATTTTTCCCCGTTTTTGCAACATTTTTCATGAATGCTCCGCTCGTTTTAGTCGTAGCGTGATGGTATATAGCCTATAGCCTTTCTCAATAAATGGGCTATCCAACACTAAAATAATTTTTCAGTTCGGACCAGTAGTTTCTGAGATTAGCGCGTTCAAGCAAACAAACAAACTCTTCAGCTTTATAATATTAGTATAGATATGCATTCAGTAAAAAGCTGTTATTTTGAAATCACAAACAGACACTTAAATTTTATATATTTGTAATATACAGATATCGATGCATAGATTACGATAAGGTGTCGTATAGTGTTAATGAAAAAAAAATCAGCCGAATTGAGAGCCTCCTCCTTTTTTTAGGAGACGGTTAAAAACAGGCAACAGTATCAAGTTCAACAGAGACTTTTATGAACAGTGTATCGATGTTTTTTTTCTTCACGGAAGATAGTAATTTGCGATTGCAGGCGTTTAATTCTGTTTTCTTAATTTTTTTCATATCTTCACGAACTAGAAACATCGTTCATGGTGCGGTAATAATATTATATCGTTAGCAAAGTTCACTGCCCAGGGTGTGCCGAATGTAGGTAGACAACATAGATATTATATTTCTACGGTAGAGACCTTAAAGTATCGCCACTCGGGCAGCGGTCAATGAAATGTTAATATTTTCTTTGGTTTATGTACTTTTAATGAAGTTCCCTTGAACGATATTTGCAAGTCATATATATTCTACCCGTTCATAAATATCTAATGGTCATGCATCATTTGAGACACAATTACATAAGAACCACAGATATAGATAGACCTAGATAACGCAAGTATCACGATCTGTATGAAAACAAAGCGTGCCATTTTTTGACTACCTATTATGACGTCACAAGCACTATTTAGTGATGGGATAATCAAATCGATTTAAAGACGCCGCCGCGGACAGCGCCCCCCTCGTCCTACCCCCCGCCATGACGCCCACTGACGTCCGACTAGCGCTATGCTCCGATGCAGACTGAGTTCGAAATTGGCCACTTACGATTTTTGTACGTAAGCTACATAATAATATGGCACGCGAAGTATTTGCTCTCGCGTTATCTAGGTCTATCTATATCTGTTCTAAGAACGAAAGGAAATGTAACGAATTGAAGAATTGGTAAAAAAAATGGAGTAAGTTTGTTCATGA
Source organism: Noctua fimbriata (assembly GCA_905163415.1). Lineage (NCBI taxonomy): Eukaryota > Metazoa > Arthropoda > Insecta > Lepidoptera > Noctuidae > Noctua > Noctua fimbriata. The sequence continues at coordinate 5,045,473 of LR990940.1, forward strand.
AAGTGACTTTCGTTTTGTTTTTAAATAATAATGAAATCGCCGTTTTTTTCTCACATTTTGTTCTGTTTGTAATTTTGACGTATAGTTATATTTTTCCTAATTCTATTTTATTGGATTAATTATTGTTAAATTACGTACCTTTTAGAGTTTAAAAATCGTACTAGTAGTTGCATATTACCTCATAGTGTGGTAACACCTGTTTCAATGTGCCGTCGGTTTCACTACTTCAAGTAGGGGTATTTTTGTCATAGACTGTGTTTTGAGAATTTAAGATACGCAGTGCAGCGCAGCTTTTTTCATACTATAATTAGCAATTGCATCATACATAATCGGTACAGACGATTCCAAGAGAAAAATGTTAGTATGGAAATATCACTTTTACGAAATCGTCCATAAAAATCGGCAATTTCATACTTTAACCCCTAATATTTATCAATGACCTTTCTATATGCATCTGGAAATGTTAAAAGCCAGTTTACCTATACTTACACATGTGGCCAGCCCACCCTGTAGCGTTCTTATCAGTTAAAGATTTTTGGAATCTGATGAGACGTTTTGGAGATTTAATCTTACGGCTATGTAGTTAAAGATCACTTTTAATTTCAAGACTATAATTATCAGTAATTCAATTCAGAGTCGTCCACACCTGCATACCGTGACCACTTGTCGTAGCGCTCGTAGGCTCGTAGACGATAACGAGCGCTACGCCGTAGCACGTCTCACGTATGAAGGGGGTGCTAACAGCTGCTTGCTACGACTTTACACCATTACTGTAAGTGACTTGAGTAGTTTACAAGTAATTATTAATGTTGTATTCGGTCACATCTGGTTAATTTGGAAACCGAACCAAATTCGGCTTGGAAATGGATGCTGTGAGTGTGATTGTGTTGAAGACTACAGGGGGTGACATTTTAGAAAAAACTGTATACAACCGCTTCGTTGGTCTAGAGGTAATACCCGAAGGGTTAGGCAGAGGTGGACCTAATATTACACCCATATTTCGCCAGTTATGTTTAAGTCTCATATAATAGAGGGCGAGGCTATTGCCATCAACCGGGCACTAATCTAAATTGCGTGGCTGCTACTGAGACATACTTGTTGGAAAAACTCAATAACACTTTGTCCGACCTGGGAATCGAACCCGGGACCTCATGCTCAGCAGTCGCGCTTGCGACCACTAGACCTACGAGGCAGTTAAAAGTTAATATTATAGATGCGAAAGTTTGTGAGGATGGATGGATGTATGGATGTTTGTTACTCTTTCACGCAAAAACTACTGACCGGATTTAGATGAAATTTGCCACACAGATAGTTTATAACCTGGACTAACACATACGATATTTTTTTATCCCGGTAGTACGATCCCGTGGGAAAATTGTCGACCACCACGCGGGCGAAGCCGCGGGCTTAAACTAGTTGTTTATTAAATGATAACTGTGATTCATTACTATTTACCTAATGTCACGATAACGTCAATATTGCATGACCAGAATAAGCAAACATAGATACAAGTCTATTTAAAGACTAAATTGAAATAATGCGGCAACTATAATCGATACCACATACGAGTACGAATGCAGTGGTATCGGTAAAGTCAATTAGTGCTGTGTTTATGTCGATAGTGTGCTAATAGATTACATCGCGGACATTGAAAATGTGTCATGTCGATGATTCATAGGTGTGCGGAAAAGAGAAGTTAAAAACATGGTACAAAATATTGAAAATGGGCAATAATGTGGGCTAATATGGTTTTGCTCATTATCTATACATCTTCACAAATAAATAAACTTTAAGTGTCTGTTTGTAATTTCAAAATATCAGCCTTTTACTGTATGTTTATGAAAGTACATACGGTTCTTATAACCAAAATAGTACATTCTGATACAAGAGGGGAAACTTTGTTATTGCATTCGAGGCGGATTTTGCTAAACATATATTAGCTCTCTGATTACTTACCGTGAGGATATGGCATAAGTAAATGAAATCCTGGTCGCTTGTTGTAACGGACGCCGATCTCCGATGAAAAATATTATTGTATAAAACGTGTTGTATAGAACGGCCAATGATAGAGGCTAGGTAAAGCACCTTGCTGTGACAAGGTGCTAACACAATGTAAACAAACGCTGTGATTGGTCAACCGATGGAGCCGCATTCGTGTTTTAAACAGGTCCCGACAAGTCGAAACCTGTCGGGCGCCGCGCCATCGGTTCGCGCACGCGATTGAGAGAATAACGGGAACAGGGTGCGCTCCCGCCGCGCCGCGCGCTTGCGTAATAACAAATAAAACACGGGCCAATCCAGCGTTTGAGTACAGTCGACACGAGCCCTCAAGAAGTAAAGACCTCTACTAGTAAGGTATATGTTCTAAGTTTAAATGATTTAATGTGTAATAAATCGGCCATTGTTTACTTTGGGGACACGTGGGAGGACGTCCACAATAAGGCCGAAAAAGGATTGGCTGCTATAGATAGTTGGCTCAAAGCCAATCTATTAACCCTTAGTGTTCCTAAAACAAACTACATTTGTTTTTCTCCTAGTAGAAGATCTAAACCAGGCCTTAATTTTAGAATTCGAATCCACACGTGTACGGACCACAGAGACCAAAATTGTAATTGTCAAGCCATTAAACATGTAACATCTACACGATACTTGGGAGTTATAGTTGACGAGTGTTTAACTTGGCATTTGCATATTGAGATTGTTACGTCACGTGTGCGAAAATTTATATGGATCTTTAAAAATCTAAGATATGTGATGCCTCAGAATACATTAAATAGCATCTATATTGCGCTCACGCAGTCAGTTATTGCATACTGTTTACCAGTCTGGGGAGGAGCCACTAAAACTAAATTCCTTGAGTTAGAAAGAGCCCAAAGGTCACTCATAAAAGTAATGTACTATAAACCATACAGATACCCCACAATCGACCTATATAGAATCAGTGGCTTACTTACAGTAAGAAAACTATATTTTTTAATTACGACCCTGTACTTACAAAAATCTATTCCATTTAACCAAAATAGTCAGGAGAAAAGACGGAAGGACATAGTGGCTTACTCCCCGGGGGTCCGAACCGCTTTTGCACGGCGTCAGTATGCAACCCAATCAGCCTACATTTATAATATAATTAACAAAAAATTAAAGTTCCACCATGAGGTCTCGCACGTATGTAAAAAGGCAATAACCGAGTGGCTTAAAACCTTAACATATGAGGAAACTGAGCAAGTTTTGAGTAGACTTGGTTAGACAAATTCTTGGTCATTCCCTCCGTGTCAATAATGTAGCTATACTCAACTAGCTTAGTATACTCAACTAGCTTAATCTATAAAATAAATAAAATAAATTGCTTCGAAGACATCGGCACTTCAAAGAAGACATACACATACGCATTACACACACAAACACATACACACACACACACACATACACACACACAAACACACACACAACAATACAACCCTGTTTAAAAATAAGATGCACATATAGTTTCACATGCAATAAAACTACAGGTACACAAAGAGCTGCTAATTAGTTTATAAGTCATTTTCTTCCTTAATTTTTTATTTATTTTCTTTTGTCACCTTTTGTAATAACTTGTGGCAAATCTAGTCTCAATATTGTTAATAACCAAGGGAAAGAGCGAGATAGCCCCAACACAAGTATTATCAATTACTTACTGGGGATGTCTCATATATAATCCATGTACTGCTTTTGGGACAAATAAACATTTTTCATTTTTTTTTTTTTTTTTTTTTTTTTTTTAATCTTGTGTATAACAAATCAAATATTTGTTTAAATTAATACAGTCCACTACGAAAATTCCAGTATAATGCTGTGTCCGCATAGTCCATTATAGTTTGGTCCTTTCGAGCCGGATAGTGAATAGTCCATCACAGTTTGGTCCTTTCGAGCCGGATAGTGAATAGTCCATCACAGTTTGGTTCTTCGAGTGCCGGATTGTTTTGACCACAGTTTGGTAATTTCGAACCGGAGACATAAACCAAGCACCATAGCTTGCCGTATGTGTGAACGTAAAGACTAAGTAGTGTACCTTAGTCCTTCAACATTGTGTTTCAAAGTAGTTTATGTTACAAAATACGGGCTAAAAAGTGCCCGTAAGTGCCCGTAAAGTGCCCGTAAGTGCCCGTAAGTTGCCCGTAAGTGAACGAGGGTGTCGGCTGTCAAGTGTGCCTAGTAATTCAGGCAGAATACGCGTATGACTGTGTTTGCCATAACGGCAGAAAAATACGCGTGTGCCTGCTATCTAGGCAAGAATTACGCGAGTGTCCGTACCTGCCACACAGGCAGTGTTGCGGGATTGAAAGTGCGCGCAGGAATTACGCGTGTGTCCGTACCTGCCACACAGGCAGTGTTACGTGAGTGAAAGTGCGCGTAATAAGTAAAGACAGTGTCGTCACCGAGCCAGAACGCGTGCCGGCGGGCTGTCTGTAAAAAGTAAACATAGTGCGCGTATTAAGTAACAGGCAGTGTCGTCGCCGAGCCAGAACGCGTGCCGGCGGGCTGTCTGTAAAAAGTAAACATAGTGCGCGTATTAAGTAACAGGCAGTGTCGTCGCCGAGCCAGAACGAGTGCCGGCGGGCTGTCTGTGAAAGCGAACGTTTAGTGCGCGTAGTAATATCTAGACAGAGTCGCTGCCGAGCCAGAACGAGTGCCGGTGGGCTGTCTATGAAAAGTGAACGTTTAGTGCGCGTAGTAATATCTAGACAGAGTCGCTGCCGAGCCAGAACGCGTGCCGGTGGGCTGTCTAGCAAAAGTGTAACGTGTAGTGCGCGTAATAATACCCAGGCAGAGTCGTTGCCGAGCCAGAACGAGTGCCGGTACTTGCCTGTCAGTGAAACGAATAAGTTAAATTGTTTAGACTATACAGGCAGATCTTACAAGTGCGTACCTGTGCCTACGAACTTAGGCAGATCATACAAGTGCGTACCTGTGCCTAGATATCAAAACAAAACTTACGCGCAGGGACCGAATTACCGTTACTTTTTTCTTAACGTTACCGATTACCGTTATGTTAACGTTACAAAAGTAACGATATTTATAACGATACCCGTAAGTCCGTTAACGTTACCTATTAACTAATATTAGTATCGGTAAAAGTAACAATACGTATACCGGTAATTTATTCGCCTATCTCTTTCTAACGATGTCGGTGGGGAGTCTACCATCTTACGATGTTAGTACAACTAGCTTCGGCGTGTAATAGGTATTGTTTCTGCGATGCATCTGCAATGATTACTTGAACACACTTACTTCGCGACGGACCTCGATGGTGAGGTCGGAATGATGCCGGCTTGTGTTTGCGTAAATTACAGGTTTCCCTACTGCTTTCCTGATGGAGGGTGATGGAATCGTCGGGGGTGATTAGAGTATACCGTCGGCAAGTCTTACTGATACGTGATGGTTTGTATCGGGCGGCTGACTCCTCCCGCAAACACGACAGCTATTTATATACTGAACCATCCTTCGAGAAAGTTCCACAACTTTCTGGTACCTTCTTCACAGTTCCATAGTGGAACATTCGGTTGGAGTGTATGTAACGGGGCACTGAGAAAAAAGGACTCAGATTTTTTTTGCCAAAAAAGTGTTATTTTAGCAAATCGTTTATTTTCTCGATTCTAACATATATACCACCAAAATATAAGGATAAAAGCGTCTTGGTTTTTTTTGGCTGACCAACCGTTTGTCGTAAAAACGATGTCGAAGTAATCCTTTAATAAAGGCACCTACAATTGATAAGCCTGTATATTTTTTTTTTTGTATGGATAGTAAAATTTGATTTTTTTCGTAATTAATTATTACCTACATGTCGGGAATTACGCGCAAAGGGGTTATTAAGGGGGGCAAATTTTTCATTATTTTTGCGATAGGACACACCGTTTTCGAGATATAAGCAAATTTAGAAGAAAAAGAAACACTGTTTTTGCGCTCGAAGTCATGGGGTCGGGAGTGTCAAGGCACTGGAATTTCAAAGACAGGTCACTCGACCTTGAACTCCAAGGTTTCAAGACCTCCAGGATCACTCGATCTTGACCTCAAAGTCACTTGTCCTTGACCCTACGGTCACTTGACTTTGACCACAAAGTCACTAACCATGAATATAAATGACCTGTTACTGTTCCTGATAACCGCGGGTCTTGACTTTTGGAATTTTGACCTTGATCTCAAGGTCAATGCTATTGAGGTATCCCATGGTGTTCCCTACACTACTACTCCCTCATCCCACCGGGTCCCGAAGGCTTGATTAGGCGAAGTATTGTGGTCAATTTTTTCAAGGTCTTTTTTTCATAGACTATACTACTTTTCGTATGATCCACTACCATGGCATGGAAGGTAAGTAGATTTATTATTCTTTAAAAAGTTATAGTTATACTGATATACTTTGTTGCACTTCTTTCGGCCTATAATGATATTTTTTACACAAACAACTAATAATTAGAACAACAAAACAAATAGATGTATTTGGTGTTCGCCATGTTTGTGTGACCAGACGTCTTATAAAATGAAAAAGGCGCGAGCCGTCGCGTTTTCGTAGGTATCCGTCCGATCGTAATAAAATGCTAGCTTTTGCCGCTCCGATGCCCGAGCCGAACGAAAGAACTCGCGGCGCACGTTCGGTTTGGCAACGTCGCACCAGAAATTATAAGTTTTTAGCGAAGTAACGCTACTGGTAACGCTATTTAAATACCGGTAAATCCGATTTAACGTTACTAGTTAACGTAGCATAACGTTAAGGTTTTGGTAATTTTACCGGTATTTTTGTGGTAACGGTAACCGTCCCTGCTTACGCGAGTGTTAGTGCCTGCCATATAAGCAGAGTTAAGTGCGTGCCTGTGCCTACGAACTTAGGCAGATCGTACAAGTGCGTGCCAGTGACTATTATATGGTCAGAACTATCGTGTCAGTGCCTGCTACATAAGCAGACTAAACAAGTGTGCCTGTGCCTACTTATCTAGGCAGAACTAGACCCGAGTTAAAGTGTGCCAACCTCAGGTACATCTTTAAGATGGTCTTAACAAGAAGCCAATCGGACTTAGCCGAGTTGGATGAACAAAGACGCACACAGGAAGCCGCCCGCCGCCAAGAAGAAGAAAGACTAGCTAGCGAGCGACTTCGACGAATATCGTTAGACCCGCCGGCCTCACCATTCTCGAGGCTGGCGGAGACGAGCACAGCAGGGCCCTCTGGGGCCAGAACTACGGTGACCACGCAACGAGCCAGGTCACCAACAAGGTCGATACGATCGCAGCGATCGACTACAAGCGTCTCAACGCGACTAAGAATAGCGGAACTTAACGCCGCTGAGAGACTGGCAGCAATACAGAGGAAACAACTGGAGGTGGAAGCAGACCTAATCAAGAAGAGATTGGCTGCAGAGGTGTCTGCCATCAACGACGAGGAAAGCGTCAACGGCGAACCTACTCGTGAAGAAAGTCACGGTGTGAAGGTAGACGAGTGGTTACGGTCCAACCCGCTCGACGCACGGGGGGAGGAGGCAACCAAGGACAATAGAGAAGAACCAAGGCAACTCAGGTTTGAGGTGCCTAGGGTACGATCGCCAACTCCAACCAGAGCGAGAAATAGCATCGAACAGTTGGCCACCACACTCGAGAAAATGGCCAGACCCCGTCCGCGATACACAGACCTGCCAACCTTCAGCGGAGCTGTCAGCGAGTGGTTGCCCTTCAAGGCAGCCGTACGAGACTCGACAAATATGTACCAAATTCCGGCAGCAGAGAACATCCACAGGCTGAGGAGCTGTCTAAAGGGTGAAGCTCGGGAGGCTGTGGCCGCACTACTACACACGGCCACAGACCCCGACACTATAATGAAGACGTTAGAACAGTGCTTCGGGCGACCCGAAATTATCATCGATCGGGCGCTCGAAGACCTTAAGAAACTCCCAAGACCCGGAACATCGGCAGCCGACCTCAATAGCTTCGCTGTGAAGCTACAGAATATTATCTGTGTGCTGAAGACAATAGACCGAAGGGGCTACCTATTTAATCCCCTGTTGTCGAGGGAGGTGCTGGAAAAACTCAGCCCGCATCTCCGCTCTCGTTGGTGCGACTACGCCTACGAAAATGAAGGAACGACCGACCCAGAAATCGTCGTTATTTCACGATTTTTAATGAGGGAGGCGGACAGGGCATTAAGATACACCTATGCCTCATCTACAAGCACCGCCACAGTTCAAAAGAGGGAAATACGACCCGCCGTAACGTTAAGGAGAAAGGCGACTGTATACAATACCGTCGCCGCAGCGGAAGAAGAAAGAATACCGTGCCCTGGGTGTGAACAAGCTCACCCCCTACACCAGTGCCCCAAGTACAAGGCACTAACCACCGAACAACGCTGGGAATTCCTTAAAGAAAAGAAAATTTGTTTTAAGTGTGCCCAAAGAAGACACCGACGACTTAATTGTAAGTCTAAGCCCTGTGGCGTAGACCAATGTCGCCGACCACACCATGCGTCCCTACACCAAGCGTGGCCACGAACAGAGGCGGCCAAGCCAACAGAGACGCCCAGACAAGAGGCTGTCTTGTCAGTTACGCCACAGTCGGCTATGGGGCCACAAACAATTTTATTAAAAATGTGTCCCGTCATAGTGTCCGGACCACGGGGGGAGTTACAAACCTACGCGCTCCTAGACGAAGGAGCAACAGTAACTCTCATAGATAGAGAATTGGCATCCAGCATCGGGGCAAAGGGGCCATCACAACCGCTGCACCTAAACGGTGTCAATATGACACAAAAGGAGACCGAGAGTCAGCTCGTCAATATCGAGATAAGAGGTATTAAAGAAAGCGAGAAATACAAGGTCAGAGCGAGGACCATAAAAGACCTGCAGTTACACAAGCAGGCCATCCCGGAAACTTTTCTCCAGTACAAGCACCTGAGAGACCTTCCCAGGGACGAGGTGTGCTATGAACGAGCACACCCCGGGCTCCTAGTGGGGACCGACCACTGGGAGTGTATCGTCTCAAGGGAGCTCAGGACCGGCGGACCGAACGAGCCGGCAGCTTCCAGGACGAAGTTGGGATGGGTGGTACACGGAACCGTACCACGCAGCACCATCATGCAAGAAGGCAGGGTGCTGCACGTATACGAGCCCGACCGAGAATCGAACGGGAGTAACCAAGAGCTCCATCAATTGGTCGAGGCTCATTTTAAAATAGAGGCTCTCTGTATCGAGGGAAAGCCAAGAGTAAGAGAGGCAGATCAGCGCGCCATCAAGATAGTAGAGGCAACCACTAAGAAGATCGACACAGGGTACGAAGTGGGGCTGCCGTGGCGACAAGATGACACCGTCATGCCACCCAGCTATAATCAAGCACTCCGTCGCCTCACAGCAATAGAAAAGAAGATGGACGCTGACCCAAAGTTTGCCCAAGAGTACTCCAACCAAGTGGACAACCTTTTAAAAAAGGGTTATGCCACACCATGTGACGGCTCGGAACGAGCGAGCCCAGTGTGCTGGTACCTGCCACACTTTGCCGTACAGAACCCAAACAAACCCGGCAAGTGTAGGCTGGTGTTTGACGCAGCCGCAAAAAGCCACGGAACGTGTCTTAACGACGAACTGTTGGAGGGGCCCGATTTGCTGTTGTCACTACCGGGAATCCTATTCCGGTTCAGGGAAAAGGCAGTGGCAGTAACTGCAGACATCCAAGAGATGTTTCTAAGAATAAAAATAAGGAACCAAGATCAGCCAGCACAACAGTTCCTGTGGCGAGGCGCTGAGAGGGAGACGCCTCCACTCAAGTTTAAGATGAAGAGCATGATCTTCGGCGCCGCGAGCTCCCCGTACATGGCCCATTACATCCGCAATCACAACGCGGACATTCATGGGCAGGAGTTCCCGCGAGCGCTGGGTGCGATCAAGGAAAGCCATTACATGGACGACCTGGTCGCGAGTTATGACGACCCACTAGAAGCATGGAAGGCGGTGGAAGAGATAAGAGCGGTTCACGCCAACGCCGGCTTCACGTTGCGAGGATGGAACGCCAGCGACAACACAGTGCTGCGCGACGTACCTACTGAGCTGTACGCCACTACGCCCACACAACTGGGGGGAGAGCAGCCAGAAAGCAAAATACTGGGGCTATTCTGGAACGCAGGACGGGATGAACTCGGGTTCAACACATCCATGAACCGAGTGCCAGCAGAGGTACGGGAACAGACTCGCGCACCAACCAAACGAGAGGCCCTAAGCGCCGTGATGTCCATTTACGACCCACTTGGACTGCTCAGCCATTACACAATAAGATCCAAGATCATATTGCAGAACCTTTGGCGACTCCAGACGACATGGGATGAGCAGATACCGCCAGAAGAGAACGAGCTCTTCGCCTCATGGTTGGCGCAACTGAATGAGATTGCCCAGCTCCGACTGCCACGCTGCTACAGCCAAAGAATGTACGAGAACATTGAACTCCACGTGCTATGTGACGCCAGCGAACAGGCCTACGCGACCGTGGCCTACTGGAGGATCACTAGCAGCGACGGGAGTATTATGGTGATATTAGTGGCCGCCAAAGCCAAGGTGGCGCCGAGACAGGCGCAGACCATACCTCGGCTCGAACTTCAAGCAGCAGTCATCGGTGCAAGACTTGCTTGCACAATCAAGCGGGAACACCGCATGAAAGTTAACAGGACTATCTACTGGACCGACTCATCCACCGTGGTACACTGGATACACCACGACATGCGACGTTACACACCATTCGTCGCACACCGGTTGGGTGAGATCGCAGAGCTCTCCAGAAAGGAGGAATGGCGATGGCTGCCCACAGAACACAACGTGGCAGACGACGCAACGAGGCTCAGTAGCACTCCTCTGAGCACGACAGATCGGTGGTTCCAGGGGCCTGACTTCCTGTATCAGCCGGAAGAACAATGGCCCACCATGACGACGCCAGAGGAGGAAGACAACGAGGTCCTGCACACCAGGGAGAAGACACAGGACAGTTGGCTACCCGACCCTGCCCGCTTCTCAAAATACGAAGTCCTGGTGAGAACCATTGCACGAGCGCTTGCCTTTATTGATATCTGCCGACGTAAGGCAAGTAAGATGGAACATCGGCACATCCAGCGCGCCGAGTCGGAGCTAATACGACGCGCGCAAGAAGAGAGCTTCGACGAAGAAATTAGGAAGATCAAGTCTGCTCGCCCACTGACTAAGGCGAGCAGACTATATCGCTTGGATCCAACCATAGAGGATGGAATATTGAAGGTGCGAGGACGGATCGAAGCTTCCTCGGCACCAACCGAAACAAAACGACCCATCATTATGGACGGTCGCCATCCACTAACCAAGCTCATCGTGCTACAAGAGCACTGCGCTGCGGGACACGCCAACAGGGAGCGTGTAACCAATGATCTACGGCAGCGCTACTGGGTCATCCACTTGCGACCCACCGTGCGCATGATCGAGAGGAATTGTGCCTTTTGCAAGAGGCTAAAAGGAACGCCCAAGACACCGGCTACAGGAGACCTGCCACACGCCCGATTGGATCCTTTCCACCGCCCGTTCACAAATTGCGGGGTGGATTACTTCGGGCCAATGATGGTCAAGGTGGGCCGTCGTCGAGAGAAGAGGTGGGGGGCACTGTTTACATGCCTCACCTCCCGCGCCGTGCACATCGAGCTCGTAGCGTCCCTCTCCACCGACTCTGCGATCATGGCACTGAGAAGAATGGCCGCACGAAGAGGATGGCCACGTTTAATGTACTCGGACAACGGGACCAACTTCCGAGGGGCCGACCAAGAGCTGCGCAACGCCTACACCGAGTGGCTGCCCGCGCTGAACGACGAGGGATTGAAGCATCGCATGGAGTGGCGCTTCATACCACCAGGCGCGCCCAATCAAGGCGGCGCGTGGGAAAGGATGGTGCGATCCGTCAAGACTGCCCTCAAAACAACCCTGCGGGAGAAAGCGCCAGCAGAAGAAGTTCTCAGCACACTCCTCACCGAGGCTGAGTTCTCCATAAACGCGCGACCATTGACCCACGTAAGCGTGGACCCCAGCGATCCCGAGGCCTTGACCCCCAATCATTTTCTGTTGGGGTCATCGAATGGCCTACCAGCAACCGGACCCTGCGACGAGACCGACCGACGAGCATGGCGAGCCAGCCAAGCGCTTGCCGACCATTTCTGGCGGCGCTGGGTACGAGAGTATCTCCCCACACTGGTACCACGCGGCGAACCAAAGAACAACGCCCGACCCCTGCAAGCTGGAGACGTGGTCCTCGTAGTCGACCACACCCTACCCCGAAACACCTGGCCGATGGGAGTCGTCGAGCGAACGCACGCTGGAACTGACGGCAGCATTCGAGTCGTCGAGGTGCGGACCAGGACCGGCGTTTTTCGACGCCCGGTGAGCAAGCTCGTCGCCCTGAAGAGAGAAGAGGCTACGCAGGCTGCGCCGGGGGGAGAACTGTAACGGACGCCGATCTCCGATGAAAAATATTATTGTATAAAACGTGTTGTATAGAACGGCCAATGATAGAGGCTAGGTAAAGCACCTTGCTGTGACAAGGTGCTAACACAATGTAAACAAACGCTGTAATTGGTCAACCGATGGAGCCGCATTCGTGTTTTAAACAGGTCCCGACAAGTCGAAACCTGTCGGGCGCCGCGCCATCGGTTCGCGCACGCGATTGAGAGAATAACGGGAACAGGGTGCGCTCCCGCCGCGCCGCGCGCTTGCGTAATAACAAATAAAACACGGGCCAATCCAGCGTTTGAGTACAGTCGACACGAGCCCTCAAGAAGTAAAGACCTCTACTAGTAAGGTATATGTTCTAAGTTTAAATGATTTAATGTGTAATAAATCTTGTGTATAACAAATCAAATATTTGTTTAAATTAATACAGTCCACTACGAAAATTCCAGTATAATGCTGTGTCCGCATAGTCCATTATACTTGTGTTTGTTTACCTTTGGAGATGACACTGAGTTATTTATGTGTTGGTCATCCCACCATATGACTGTGGTCAGCCCTGGTCAGACCCTCGTTTGTCATAAACAATCCGCTAATGCAGATGTGGTTGACGTGTGAGATAAAAGCCGCGCCTGTTTGACTTATGGGATGAAGTACGTTGAGAATACAAGATCATAGGTACTGTTTTGAATACTGCAAGCATTTTCGAAACATGCAGGGTCTTTCTGCACTGTATATTGGGATTTGGACACCGTTGGTCATTTGGAGAATTGGACATTTTGACCCTGAACGTATTTTTAAGTGTCGGGACTTGAAAATCTACCTCAACGCATCATACGTATAGTAAATTTTGCCTAATGAAGTATTGAAATATGCACAACTTCAATATTGTACCTACTTTAAACAAAATCAAGGCAACCTGTCGCTGTAATAATAAAGTTGTGATAATCAGAGCTAATGGACAAAACACATTGACGTCGATAATTTAATATTTATGGAAAGCAAACATGGTGGCAATGTTAGTTGTAATAAAAACGATTTTATCGCCATAGACAATAACGTTATCTTTATGGTGTGGTCAGTGTTAAAATTGTTAGTGGTCGTTTTGTGGAGTAATTGATATTGTAAATAAGGAAGGGTGGAAGGACGATATTTGTTTGTAATTTTTTTTGATATCACTAGCACTACCGATATTTTGACTGACTACTCTTATGTATTGGCGCGTAAACTTTTTTGAATTATCCGTGATTAAAAAAAAAGAAAAAAAAAGAACTGATTTCGAAAAAAATCTCGAAGTTTATTACTTTTTGTCTTTTTTTTCAAGCCGTTTGTATTTTTTGCAAAAAAAGTTGTTATCATAAATTTTTATTAGGCGTTTCAGATACATTTTTTTAAATGATAAAGAATACTGAGTTCATGTCATTGGTATTTTTTACAAATGAAATTTTACAGTACAAATAAGGGCTTTACAAAAAGAAAGATCATGGCGAAGACAAATGAAATGACTCTTTCTCAATTTAGTAGTCGCATTGTACGACATCGTCGACATGGAATGGGTGGTCCACTGGCTTTGGTTCTAACTGGAATGCATGTACCTAATGATAATTTTATGCATCTAAAAGCTATGCAAGCAAGAGTCACAAATTGCATTTGTTCTTAGAAAAGACTTTTTGTCCAGAAAAGAACGTATTACAAGGAATGGCAGTCACTTAATTGTTAGTAATGAAAAAACCAGGCTATAAATAATGTAAATAAAAACTTTATCCTGTACAGAAAACACGGTAAAATTTTAGAAGGTTTGTTAGTATACAAAGATCCTTCAAGTGCAAGCTTTTTACAAAATCCTTGGACTCCACAATAGGACATTCTGTGTCGTGGGGTCCAGTTTCTGCGAAGTAAGACTAGAATGTTATCTATAGATATAATAAAATTGTAACAGGCCGATGTCTGTACATTGAAGGTCTTGAAAAAAAATATATGCGGGGGTCTTTATTAGCAACAGAAGCCAAAACGTCAGTTTTTAGAATTTTTGTCTGTCTGTCTTTCTGTCTGTGTGTTTGTACGCGCATCACGCAAAAACTACTGCATGGATTTGAACGCAGTTTTCACCGCTCGTCTGCTAGATGCTTAACTTAAAATATAGGCTACATTAGATATAGTTTTGGGCCCGCTAGGTGGCGCTGTGCGAAGCAAGGGCGGGTCGCTAGTATTTAAATAAACCTGGGTTATAATTCAAGTTTACAAACACAATTATTATGTTGTAGAAATAAGGTTTGAGGGTAGGAGGATTGGTGATTTTACAAAGCCATGACTTTGACTTTGTAGGATATAAAACTTTTATTTTCTTTTGTTTTCAGCTCACTTAGCAGCAGGCAACTATAATTTCATCGCCGTTGATTGGTCACGGCTCATCGTGTTTCCTTGGTAAGGTCATGTTTATTGTATGATTGCCTTGCAACTGTTTTCTAATGGTGATATTATTATGATTGTTTTGATAGATATTATAGTGATGATATGATTGCTGTGATTGTATCACATATGTAATCATTATGTATTATGTCTGAATGGCAATGGCTGACTGCAGTAGAAGTTTATTTACTTTGATACGAGTAAGAGGCAATTGGGCATAGTATGATGTTGCTACTCATTCATTTTCTTCATTCGTATATCGGAATCACTTTCACACGTGATTTTTAAAATCCGGAGAAGGTTAAAATATGGAGTTGTCATTTCTTAAATGATCCCTAAAAAAAATATTAATCAGACTCCTGATTAAATTAACCCTTGAATTCCCTGGGTCAATCGATGACTCCATTGGACAAAACACATTTGCAAACCCTGGAATTGAAACTGTTATAATTATAATTTTCTGTAGCAAATCACACCTCTCCGAAGAAATCGATAGAATTCCATGTTTAGCCTGTTAATGCAGAAATATACAACATTAGTTTTAGTAAATGCGAAACCTGATACACGTGTCTAGTATTTTTATGTAAAGAATCTATGTACAAAATTTCAAAACTGTATCATGAAAAATCACAAAGTTATAAGCTTGATCTGTTACCTAGTTGTCCTCACAAAAACGCGGTCACCACGCAGCGCGCGCCTTCAGCTTCGTCTTGAGCTCATTGATAATAATAATTTGGCAGTAGGTACCTAAATTATTGCGATAGGTACTCAAAGTCGCTCGGTATCCAACTTTTAACTTTTTTAAATATTTTTGGGAAAAAATATAACATGGTTTAAAAATTATTGGAATCGATTCAGTTACTTATTCTGAATAAACTATATTCAGGTTTCGCATATACTAAAAATAATGTTGTAGAATTAAACATAGAATTTCTAATCACATAAACATGTTCTCATAATACACTCTACTAAAGACCACAAAGCCATGTAATAACAAAATAATGCTACAATAAGCAATACGAAACAAATGACGGTAGTCGAATAAACCGCAAACGTAAGCGAGATCCAGTTGTTACAGCGTTTAACATGTTACTGAAACGTTATGATTCCGCATACGTGAGGGTGAATGCGACCCAATATTCCCCCTGAGGAAAACGTTATAGCCTTAGGCACGGTATACATCAAAGCGGAGATGAGTGGAGAGGAGAGGAAAAGTTTTGTGAATGCGTTGGTCGCACATCGTTCATTTATCTTCTCTTGTAACCGCTTGCTTGCCAGACGCTTGCATCACATCTTCTCTAAAAGCTCTCCCTCTCAACAATAACCGTCCCAAATAAATATAATATATATCTCTTCTTTAGTAATGTCCTTTTCTAAATTAAGTTAATTGTGGCATTTCTTGTATCCCTAGTGGAAACTAGCCGGCGGTACGTCAACTGAAGGCGTACGAAAGTCGCCTATATGGCCCGGCTATGGTGTGTAGTGTATACAAGATGTAAGTGGAATACTTCTTGAACCACGTCCTCTGAAGCTAAGCAGAGATTACATAAGTAAATAATGCCTATAGTAAAAGTCCTCTTCTGCACTTTTGTGCGCTTAAAGTATTTATTATACACATCTCATCTGATATTTTTACACAAATCTCATCTCCTCTCCGCTCATCATCGTTTTAGTGTACTCCAGGCCTTATATAGGTCGCTTATTTATTACGCAGCTCGCAATGGCTAGTAGCCAACAGCGTTTCACTAGATTTATAACTGTTCCCACGGTCAGGCACAAAAGCCCGCTCAGTTTCTCTTTGCCTTTTTTGTTGTGCGAGTAATTAATTTGAGGCATTTTCGTTAATTACTGGTTCGATGTAGACTCAATGTTTTGAGCCAAATTGGAAAGAAGAATGGGATTGTTCTGATAGATACGTAATTACGTAGGTATAGTTCTAAGTAAACTGAACATTCGTTGTCGTAAGAGGCGAATAAGGGACTTACCAGAGAATGGGCAGCAGCGTTCTCTGTGCTTTTTTTTAATTTTATTTTTAACAACCGTACTGCGATCGCCAACCCGCCTGCCAAGCGTGGCGATTATGGCAAAACCCCCCCCTTTGGGGAAGGCCTATGTCCAGCAGTGAACGTCTTTCGGCTGAAATGATGATGATGATGATGATGAACATTCGTTTCGCCTATTCGTTTGCCTTTTGGGCGCAGGGAGTGGTGTTCCGTCGCTTCCAAGGGAAAGTGCCACATGAACGCACAGTGACATTGTGCACAGGTGCAGTGTTTTAAGGTTATGATTACTAACACAATTTGTATTTTATCTTAGGTAGGTATATTAGTCTGTGATGTATATATGTCTATGGGCCAAAGTAGCCTGGAAATAAATGGATGTTGCTGTTGTTGTTGTTATACGAGTATTATAGCCATCTAGTCCATTATTTAACTGGATACCTACAATGATGAAGCCAAAGGCTTTGTAAATGTACAGAAGGAGCATCAATGTGTTCCACTATAAAACTCAAGAGTACTCCATAACTGTATGTGATTTGGACGGCTATCGTAGTATGGCTGAAATAAACATGTTATGACTATGTCGCTCCCACTTTTTTTACCACTTTTAATTACCCAACTGCCAAGGAAGGGTTATGTTTCTCGCGCGTATCTTGTTTGTTTCTTAGTAAATGTCTTTATTTCCTCTTATGTTCCAAACGGCTGGACGATTACGGTATCATTAGATTCGTCTCAAAAACCCAAGTGTCCTTAGATAGAAGTTAAAAAAAAAAAACAAAATGGCGGAGTTATCGCGCTAAATAGTAAGCGTTAATAATTTTTTTTCAACCAAACTTATCGAGTAGGTTATTAAAATGAAGCAAATATACAATTTGTAATCGGGTTTTTTGAAACTTTTAATTAATTAATTAATTTAATCCTTACTTACAACTATTTTAACAGGCACAACCCAATGCAATAGTGAAGCAACTAACAACTTATACTTATTATCTTATTATCTATACTTATTATCTGTAAATTAAATGATACTTGGATAGTATTTTAAAATTCGGACCCATTAGGATTTAATCATACAACATATTCCACATTAACCCTAGCTTCCATTACCCAGGTACATATCAGCAGTTCAGAACACCCGCTACATGGGCAGGAAGCTAGCTGACTTCATCAAATTCCTGGACTCTGTGGGAGTACCAGCTTCGTCCATCCATGTGGTGGGGTTCTCCCTGGGTGCTGAGGCTGCGGGGTTTGCTGGCAAGAACCTACGCTCACGGGGACTGCTGATCGGCAGGATTACCGGTGAGCTATGGAACTATTTAAAGAAGAATTTGCTGGGATTGCTTGCAGGCAGAAGTAAAACAATGATGATTAATGTAATGGGTGTGATAAATTGGCGGCATCATCATCATTTCAGCAGTTAAGACGTCCACTGCTGGACACAGGCCTCCCCCTAGTGTCGCCATATTGACCGGTCCCGTGCTATTCGCATCCAGCGGATCCCTGCAACCTTCACCAGGTAATCGGTCTACCTAGTGGGAGGCCTTCCAACGCAACGCAATTCGGATCGCGGTCGCCACTCCAGAACTTTTCGGCCCCATCGGCTATTCGTTTTGCGAGTAATGTACCTTTTTTGGCAATTCTTCTAGCTACGTAGGTAACCTTGCGGATGTCCTCATTTCTGATTTGATCACGCAAGGAAACTCCGAGCATAATCCTACTGGGGGCCCAATTGAGGGTATGATGCTCCATTTTTAAAAGAAAAAAAAGATGCTGGTCAGATGGTGCTTGGCTTTTGATTGCCTGAAATTCTTAGAATTCTAAGAATTTTGATAGTATAGTCACTATATTATAAAAATACTCGTATACAGTTGGGGGTCCGGTTCAAAATGTCCCATTTCCTGAAGAGGCCAAATAAGAAGAAAAAAAAAAAGAAATTCAAATAATCTGCTTGGTAAATTGCAAAATTAACCTTTACCTCGCCAGCCAGAGGTTTCTAGCCTTGCAAACTTTCGAAAAACTACAATTTGCTTAGGTACTTTTATGTTGCACGATCAATAACAAACGAACATCTGTATATTGCATTTGATGTTTAAACGTTCGATAAACTACCCACCCACATCAAATGGCGTCACTTTCATAGAAGCCTAAAAGCTGGTTTGCCCTTATAACCTACTTCTCTTCATGATGTTCGGGTTTCTGAACAGTCTGCTTGCCTTATAGGTTTGCCGTATTGTTGGCCCCTAGGCACGCCACTATTTTATCTGCCATGCCTTTTCTAAACCATGTTGGGGTCGGCTTCCAGTCTAAACGGATGCAGCCAAATACCAGTATCTTACATGGAATGACTTTGTATCAAGACCCTAGAACCCAACGCAATACCAAGGGGTCCCCCTTGCCAAGTCTATGTCTATGGGTGGAACCAACCTCGGCAAACGCAGCTTAACCTTCGATCGACCCGTGCGGCTATTATTATTTAGCCAAGAGACACACACACACACCTTTGAATACACACTTACCTTTGAATTATTAACCAACTTGATAGACGTAAACTGTGGATTTAAAATTGGAGCAGTAAAGACAACCGTTGCAATCAATGATAAATTTTTAATAAAGGGAAAGACAGCTGATACAAGTTGCTTGCGGTAACACATACTTCATGAATAAGTGATAGTGTTGCATAAGGGGGTTAAAGTGTTAATAAATGATTAGCATGACCTTTATCACTTATGCCAGTATATTGAAGACTATAGGTTATTGTAAGAGTGGGGTAGCTTTAATCTCACCATTTTCGACTCGACTTAGTTTCTGATAAGAACTTTTCTATCTTTCTATCTGTTGTCTTTCCCAAAGAATGCGCTTAGTTTTGTTGCATTCATTTATCACTTCGAACCGATAGTTTATTGAATCAGTTGACATTACCACTTCAACCGGCTATTTTGTTTTGGACTTTAGTAATATCTTCTTCAATCCATCATCATTCTCCTGCTTTTATCCCGATTTATTTCGGGTCGGCGCAGCATGTCTTCTTCTTCCATACTTCTCTATTACTCGTCATCCCAGCAGTAACCTCTTTTCTAGCCATATCATCCTTGACACAGTCGATTCATTGTTTCTTTGTTCTTCCTCTACTTTTATAGCCATCTACAAGAGTAGAGGGAGACCAAAGAAACGATGGATCTTCTTCAACCCATATCCACGTAACGCTGTGTGTAGGTCTCCTCCATTGGACCTTTACCTTTGTTCTTAGGTCTCCATAAAACCTTCATGCTTAATATTGATGCTTTTTTATTCCAGGTCTAGACCCCGCCTACCCCGGCTACAGTCTAGCAAACACCGACGGCCACCTCGCGAAAGGCGACGCTGGCTTCGTGGACGTACTTCATACGAACCCCGGAGTGTTCGGATTTCTTCGAGCGATCGGTGACGTGGACTTCTACGCGAACCCTGGCAGCTGGATCCAGCCGGGCTGCTGGGTTGATGAGCTGATTAAGAATAGAGAGTTTCGGTTTGTTTGTAAGTGTTCGTTATTTGTTTTAAAGTACCTAGAAGTAAGTTCTTCTAACTTAACAGACAGAGGCTGTTGCTGGGGAGTTTGTTACGCCACTTCTTTTTCACTAATACCAACACAACGCTTTAAAAAAGGCATCAATTAAGGTGAAGCCTAACGTTAGTGAAAACCGCTTACTATTACCAAGATAGGTACTAGGACGGCAGGAACAAACCTAATCTTTTCATAACAAAAATCAAAGAACGGAACGTTAGAACATCAGGGGCACATGCGAACGGTAGGGGTTAATGAATAAGTAAAGAACAGATCTGAGTGAGCACGTAGGCTCATCCAAAAGAAAAAAACTTTTCCACTCTGCATCTCTTTTACTTTTTTAACGAAATATGTAGTGCAGTGGAATTTACTAGTTCAACGGGAGAGCTTTTTCCCTACCCACTGAAAATATTTTTGCATTAGTTGGAGTAGCAACGTTTTATGGTTGTTTACATTAGTGTAATTAGGAAAATATGCCCGGACTGAAATGAGACAAACGACGGAGCCGTCCAGCACGTGTAGCATGACCACTTTAGAAACGGGTTTTGACGACGGAAGAATCGACAAAATGACAGATCAATAAAAGAATCTGTCATTTTGTCGATTCTTCCGTCGACAAAACTAGTTTCAGCAGGTGGTAGTGCTACAGCCTCACGTCCCAGCCGCCGCGGGAGACGCCCTGGGCGTCGGGGGTCACGTGGTGGCCCCCGGCCACCGTAGGCGCGGGCCTGTGGACGGCGAGTTTTGGGCTAGCTCGCCGTCCGGCCGTCTTATGACGACAGGCCGTGTCGACGGCGCGTTCGTGTTCCACGCGCGCCTCAAAGAGATGTCAGCAACCACGTAGGGGTCCGCACGGGCCGATGCCTGCCAGGGCTGCGGGACTGTTCGAAAGAGATACCGCGGCCCTGGAACACAAAGGGCAAAGAAGGAACATGGATGGGTTTTAGTCAGTACAAGTCTGACACTCCCTTCCGCTCCGCCCAGAGCGGGGGGGGTCATTTGATGATTTCCCATCCTAAAAAAAAAAAAAAAAAAAAAAAAAAAAAAAAAAAAAAAAAAAGGTGGTAGTGCTACGGGGGTAGACAAGGATTTCTTTCACGGAAGAATCGACAAAATTACATAGTGCAAAGAAATCTGACATTGTGTCGACACACTGTCATTTTGGCGATTCTTCCGTCAAAGAAATCCTTGTCTACGGTGGTCATGCTACGGGGGCTAGTCGCTACGTACTGTTGGGCATAATTTTAGTGGTCGTCGCAAGAAGTAGAAGAAAAAATACCATTACTCTTATGAGAGTGTTCTTCGCGTTAAATATGCAGTTACTCAAGCGAATAATCCACACATCGTTATTCCATATCTCAGGGTTGTTAAAAGTCGGTCCTTTAACAACCCTGAGTGTTATAGTTTAAAAAAAAAACACACTTTAGAGTGACGTCATTTTATTTGTCGTATTCTTCTCAGCAAATGACAGGGGTCCTTTAATTCCCTTATAAAAAATATTAGTCCACCATCTTTAGGAGTTCGCCATATTGGATTTAGAATGACGTCACTTAGCTAACCATGCATTGTCATCCAAACTGTTGATTGAGCTGAAATGTTTACAAATATTTCAGCTCAATCGGAAACCAAGAAGTGGGTCAAATTTAACATCTAGATTCTTTTATATAGATACACATAATATGATACAGGTGAAGCTAATAAAAGCGTATTATTGGCTTCAAGAGCCTTGCTTCTAGACCCCCATCTCTTATCACCCCTATGATAGCTACAATAAATAATCCCCGAACCTAATTTTTCCCAGGGCGCGGCATTCAGAATGATTATCTTAAAATATTTGTCACATTCAACCATTTTATTAATCCCTCCCAAGCTATTATTTTGCTAGTAAATTACTGCAACAATACCATAAAGTGATGACAGTCGCTCTTTTACGTGTAAAAAATATCGCTTCAATCAAAATGAAGGATCGTTGTGTCAATTTACAAAACGACCGCTGCGTTATTATTCGATAGTTTTCGATTCACTCCTTGACACTCGATAGACTGATTGTATCTCGATTGCATAAGTTATCTGTGACAAAAAAAAATACGATTCGAAATTCGAAATGAAAAGGCGCGTTCGCTTCATGAGCTCTCGAATCAAAGCCCGTTTACTAAAGAAACAAGAGCTTCGTTACGTAACCTTTTTACTTCGGAGGGATTTTTCGGCATTGACCTTTACAGGGTTGATGTTTTTTGCAAATAACACCGTCAACCCACCAGGTGTGTAAAACATACAGACTATTATTAATATGCTAACTTCATTAAATTTCTATTTAATTCACAATTTGCGTGCTATAACGAACAATGCTGCATCAGATACAGATAGATCGGTACTAAACGAAAAAGCAATTAACAATTTAGTCTGCTAGTCTATACCAATTTCCCGCCGAATTTGGCGCGTTAGCCGATCATAGTATGATGTTGCAACCCTAACAACCGCACATTTCGGCGGGAGGGTGACGATCGATGCTCTGACGTCACACGCGGATGCTGCGGGGAGGGGGCGACGAAGGACGAGGTACGGGAGGGGGGCACGTTACTAGTACGCCAACCCCGATTATTTGCCTTTCAAAAAGCTATTATTAGCGTTCGTGTTTTCAGCTGAAATTAAATTACAAGGTATTTTTTTGGAGAATTTTATCCGCCTGTCGCTTCGGCGTCCCCCTCTATAATGTTGGGTTATCAGCCCCACGTCATCTCCGTCGGAGCTACGGTGCGAATTTATGAAGCTTTATAAATATTATTTTACAGCCTGCCTTTGTAATTTTCTTTTGATTAGTTTTTTTTTTCTTTAATTCAAAAAATACAAATACGAGGGATTAAATGCTATAAAATAACACGTAATAATTGTTTTTTTTAAATTCTGTATGGGCTTACTCTTGACCTCAATCTAGTCCTGAGGACAGAGATGAGGTCGACGATGGAACGAGCTAACCCAAAAGAAGCCTATTAACTCGCGTTATAGTGTTGTATATGTCTGTGGTATCCGTAATTGTAAGATCAACGCGCTTGTCTTGCGTTCGGTATATATACACTTAAAAATAAAAAAGAGACCAAAAATCACTAGGAATGTAAACTTTTTCTTTAAAAAAAAAATCCCCTGCTTATTACCCCAAGCTTATAACGTAAGAAATAAGAATCCACTACCTTTAGCATAAAGAAAGGACTCGTACAAGCGAGACATACTCGAGGGGTGCTTGTACTCCGCGCTTTAGTCCTTGAGCTACTGGAATGCGGTGTTTTTCTCCAATAACATTTTATGGGGTTATAACTGTGTCAATGTACCTTTAATGCATTGCCAATACGATTTAGATAAATGGTGACAATGCTTTCTGGTGAGTTTGAGAGCGTTTATTAATCATAATTACTATTAACGGTTTTTTTATACCCCTTTCAATCACCCTTCTCAAAATATTTATTTCTGATGGTAATGCTGTAATCTAATGGAGAACTTCTAGGTTTCAAAGATGAAGTAATTATGTAGAATTTTCTTAGTAGCAGCCACGGAGTCTGGATTGGTTTTACTTGGGACTTGAACATAACTGGCGAAATGTGGGTGTACTATAATTGTGTACACATCTGCCTAATCCTTCGGAGATTACAGGCGTGATGTTGTTACATATGTAATTACGTAGATACGAAAAGAAGAAGCCCTTTAAAAATAAAATGAAGGTTACAAAAAAAAATATTTACATATTGTAACGCCTACAGCTATTGTACAAAAACGCCCTGAATTAGATCCACCAAACGTTCATCACACGGATTTTTAATCTCGTTCCTGATCGCCCTTTGTACGTTTCACAATTACATCCACACTCGTATACGAGGCAAAACATAAAACCACGTTTACAGACCGTAACAAGTACCATTCGTTATAAAAAATCGAAATACCACCGTACAATGAAATGATTCATAAAGCGGCCGTACGAACGAATACGACCTTTATGTTGCCTATAAAAGAACGTTAATTAAGAGTGATAATGCGAAATTATTTGGGCCACTCGCAAGGCTCTACTTCGACATGAAACGGCTCGTTTAATGAAGTAAATTATATGGCAGTGAGCCTCTTCACGAAGAAGCATCGGAGTTTTAAGTGAATAATTAATTGAATTTATCTTATCATGCAGAAGAAGAACATACTTTTGATCAGTGCTACACTTATTTACCTTGCTCACTTGATATTGGCAATTTGAAAAAAAATGCTCCTTGCTTTTATTTCTACAAGCAAAAAGAGCTTCATATATATTTCTGCCAGTTACTGCTTAAAATAGTAACAGTTTTCCCCTACGGCTGCTCATAAAACTACAAAATGTTTTTTATTTCTCCTATCAGTATAAATATGTAAGTAAAGAGAACGGAACACAATTTTGTGAAGATTTGTCGGGTTATTCTGCATTCTGCATTTTAATAGGAGCTCAGCATATTCTGTTGGCATGAAGAATTTATAGGAAGTAAAATATGTCAAATAATACTATCATATTTTCTGTAAGATTTTTGGCAACGGATAGCGTTTGAATTTGGGGAGTGAACAGTAATCCGAGAGTTACTGCCCCAAATTCGAGCCGGAGATTGTCAAAAGGATTAGCAGTGGCTTCTTCCTGAATATTAATTAACCCGCATTCGCATGAACATCTGCCCACCTAGTAGTGTTTGGCTGGTTACTACTGACCTTTGTCTAAAGCGAGGGTTCAGATAATTTCGAAATACTGACCGAGGACTGATGTCATGATTCTATAAATTCATTTTTAAATTGCTGTTGGAAAAGATCAGTGTAGATATTTCACATTTTTTTTTAATAGCCTTGTGTGTCCCACTGTTGGGCAAAGGCCTGCCCCATATCCTTCCAGGTACTCTCCTCCTGCGCCACGTCGAACCAGCCTTCGAGGCAAATATATTACATAAACGCGGAAAAAATAGCTTTGTAAATACACCCAATCTGTTATGGCCTTTAACTTACAGGCGGTCTACTTTCATCTCAAGATGCTCTTTGGAAAATTTTAATTTAACAGAGCGAAAAGTTCACGTTACTGAATCGTTTATCAATTTAGTCCGTTCAACCCTAGAATGCGATAACCCCATATTTTATCTAGCAGTCGTAGGTACGCCACCACTTGGCTTTCGGCCAAAGATTCATCGTTAGAGCAAAATGTCAATAGCAGATTAGTTATAGGCACATCGTATTCCGACATCCCTCTCCCCTTATAAATTAGAATTAAATGCTACTAGGTTGCAAGCGAATTATGTAGGTTAAACCTCGTATATGTGTTTAGGTGAACTAAATAACAATAATGGGGTCCCGTACAAAATATAGGACCATGGCCTTTTGCGGCTCATTGATCCGGTAGCCTCTGGTGCGGCTCTTGAGGGTTAAGTCCTGAGGTTTGATCCATAGGTAAAAAGCATTTAATAGTCTAGTCGTGTGACCGTCGGGCTGCCAAGTCATAAGTCTCGAGTTCGAACCCCAGACTAGCACCTCTGATTTTTCGGATTCATGTGCGTATTGTATAATTATGAATTGTTTCGGTGAAGAAAAAACATCGTGAGGAAACCAGCAGGCCTGAGAAATATTTCTAGACGGCATGTAAAGCCAAGTCAGGGGCCTTTGGGCGGCATAAAAACTCTGAGACCAGGTTAGGCACTAACCACACGATAAAGAAGAAGAAGGTAGAAGGTCCGTAGGTTATTGGCTTTAGTGGCTCCGAAACAGAACGCTCAACCATAGACAACGTTGGGACAACGTTGTTATAACGAAAAATGTGGCCTAGTAGGGAATAGACTAGACCCCCAAAGCCAAAAAGAAAATTTAGAAAAGCAGGTAGTATGCATCAACAAAAAGAAAACCCTTTTGCCTCTATTTAACGAGCTTTGCTTCTTAATCTGTGAATCACACCTACTAATCCTATTGGGAAAGGGTACAACATAATGCGGTACGGCATTCTCTCTCTCTCTCTCTCTGATCTAGCAAAGAAAAACAAAAGAAAAGGGATAAAAAATAAGTGTGTTTTATATCCATTGTGGGTTGTTCGTCTTGTCGTGTGGGACTTAAGAATTAACTGGCGGTGTGGGTGTTAAATGTTACCTACGTACGTACTTTGGAGAAAATAACTTGAAAACACGTTGTTTTATCAAAAAAGTTTTGTTGTTTAAAAGTCGTTTTGTTCAATTTTAGCTGCTTGTGGTTGAGACTTGGATAAATGCTTCTAGGATTTGTTAACCGAACAGATAACCGTTTCATAAGTTAACCGATACCAGCCCCCGTAGCATGACCACCGTAGACAAGGATTTCTTTGGCGGAAGAATCGACAAACTGACAGATAGTGCAAAGAAATCTGTCATTGTGTCGACACAATCTGTCATTTTGTCGATTCCTCCGTCAAAGAAATCCTTGTCTACGGTGGTCATGCAACGGGGACAGGTGTGGTGAAAAGGCCTAAAACTATTGAACGACAAAGAATTACGTTTCTTTAACGTTCAGTTGTTTCAAGACTCATTATGGCAATAAAGCGTTACTTGTAGAAACCTGTTAAGAATAAAATGATTAATTTCATATTTCTCACACATCAGCTGACTATTGTTCAGAACTGCAAATGTAAATCATTAGAAAAATGGGGTGAACACACTTTCATTCAATATCAGGTTTTAGAAAAAGGTTTCCCTAGAGATATTAATAAAAGGAACAGGACCCAACATTGAGTTTCTTTGTACCAAATTATTGAAGCTAAATATTTTTCCCAGATGGTTGCAGCCATGTCAGAGCATGGAGGCTGTACTCCGAGTCTTTGGGAAACCCTCGAGGATTCCCATCTACCCTGTGCCCAGACTGGACCTCTGCGACGAGACCTTGCAGTTTTCAGGTTCATGGGTACATGGGGATAGCTGCTGCGCCACCGTAAGTTGTGCACTCAAAGTCGCTTGTTGTACCCGTCTCCATTTCTTTTTTCTACAGGGTGGGCCAGAAAGGCGTACGATTTTAAAAACACTCTTGCGTTTGAAGCTTTAGAGAGGGGACTGCGCGGGTGGTGGGGTTAAGTAGCTCGGTTCTCGAAAATTTAGTCGCGATGGATCGCTTCACCGGAGCGCAACGTTCATTCTACGTTAAACATTATTACAAAAATCGGAGAAGATTCATGCGCTATTGTTCGGCGTTTATTTCGGCGTGAGTTTGGATTACATGACCTAAATCAGTGTCCGAAGGAAAGTGTGATTCGATCGTGGGTCAGAAAGTTCGAAGCTACTGGTTCGACTCTCAAACAGAAGCCTGCGGGACGCCCAAGGTCAACAACGACGGAAGACACAATTGAACAAGTTAGAGCTTCAGTTCAACGTAATCCTGCTCTATCGACTCGAAAGCGTTCAGCTGAACTTGTGGTATCCAGAACATCTTTGCCTCGAATTTGTTGAAAGATCTGAAATTGCACCCGTATAAAATTCAACTTGTGCAGGAATTACAGCCAAATGATCCAATTTTACGACGAGTTTTTCTTGAAACAATGTTGGAACGCTTTCGGAGTTTCAACAATATTCTGTTCTCCGACGAAGCCCATTTTCATATAAATGGGCACGTGAATAAACATAATTGCCGTTACTGGGCTGCAGAGAACCCACGTGCAAAACATCAAAAGCCTCTGCATTCGCCGAAAGTAACCGTTTGGGCGGCCTTGTCAGCGCTCGGATTTATCGGACCCTACTTCTTCGAAAATCGACAAGGCCAATCTGTCACTGTAAATTCTGACCAATACATAGCCATGTTAAGATTTTTTCTTTCCACAACTGCAACAATTTGAAGCCTATAATCGTGCGACATGGTTTCAACAAGATTGCGCGACATGCCACACAGCTAATGTCTCTTTGTCGGTCGTAAACGAGATGTTTGCTGGGAAACTGATATCGCGCCGAGGTGACATTGCATGGCCTCCTAGAAGTCTGCATCTAACGCCACCGGACTTTTTATTGTGGGGATACCTAAAAAGTAGACTCTACTCCAATAACCCAGCCACGATTAACCAGTTGAAGACCAATATCCGGGAAGAAATGGCAGGTATTCCCCGTGCAATGTGCCAGCGAGTTTTTACCAATTCGAGGTTCAGATTCGAAGAATGTTTGCACCGCGATGGTGGACACCTGGATGACGTTATTTTTAAGAAATGAATTTCCCAGATGTCACTTTATATAGAAAAAAAAATTGTATGTGAATTGTACATAGTTTTTTTTTAATGATTTTTTCAAAATCTCAATTCTTTCTGGCCCACCCTGTACTAGACCATACCTGGGAACCTTCCAGTTACGGAGATTTTAGGGGTCATTGTTCCAACTTTTTCACTAGTTCTTTTTTTAAATACATGTTTTTAATGCAAGATTCTTATTTTAAACACCTCCACGACCCCCCGTATTGTGTGAGTACTGTACTGTACTAGAAAGCTGTCATTCGCTGGAAACCTACGTCTTTTCTTGACTTGAATGTTCCCTGGCGGGTAAGAGTATATATGCTCACTCAAATGTCTCGCTGATGGTAGCGCGTGTGTCGGATCATTTAGTTCCATTCAAAATGGTTGAGTTGAATGGTGCTTTTTTTTCTTGTCTGTTTTTCTCACACACACATTCTTATTTCCACCCGAACGAAGTCGCGGGCAACAGCTAGTTTGAAATAAACGGTGACCATACTTTTATTTTCTGCAGTACTATAAACAAACGTCCATAATATCATGCTAATATTATTTTGTTTGCATAGACTTTAACGTTTATGGCAGTACCTTCTCAGCAAAAAGTGGTCATTGTGGACGTTTGGAAGGTCCCATATTCAGCAATGGACATTTATGAGGTGTCTATGTGGGGTGCCGTTAGAGACCAATTTCGCTTAACCCGCTAACTGAGAGGGGTTTATTTTCTTTTCCTAATGAGCATATTATCAACAAATATGAATTCTGAGTAGGTATTAAAAATGCTGAAAAGTAGGTATTGTACTAAAAAAAATTTACAATCAAACTATTTGGAATCCACAGTGTTTCGTAGCAACGTTATAAATAATATACCTTGTACAGGACTGAGTGTGTACCTAATGGATTCTTTTGCGGATCCGAAATAGTTTGGTACCCTATTATAAGTAGGTACCACATAAACAGGCTCCCGAACTTGACCTTTAGGTCTGAACATCCATTTTACAAAGACCCGTAATAGAACTTTTAGCCCTTTTCGTTACGATTGACTGGTGTCTTTGATTGAAACAGCCGAGGGGTCCCTTAATACTGGCTAAGTCAATATTTGAGGCGTTTTTACGACTACGGTGTACAAAGCTCGTCTCTCGTTTGAATCTAACTGTGTACAGACATGCCAATCACGAGCTCAATAACAAGATTTCTGTTCTCGTACAGATATTGTGGCCCTAAGATTCGTTTCCATGTCGCTGGATGAACGGGATTAGCATAGTATTGCATTTTTTGCGGCTTGAGCCAGGAAAAGCGATTTATTATGTTTTTTCTGGGCTCTTTCTGACTTAATTTTAAGCGTATTTATGTAAGAAGAACGGTGGTTACTTTTGTTTTCAAAATGAATAGAAAATATTTCCTTTTTTTTCAGAATGGCCGGAAAAATGTACTTCAAAACAAGTGGAAGTCCACCGTTCGCAAGAAATGGACCTTAAACCTAGTTCCAAGTGTTATCAGTGAAAAATTAAAACAAGCGCTTTAAATTTTAACGTTTACTATTTTTTTTTTCGATTTTCCTTTTGTATAGTTACAATTTTTCACAGACAGTAACAATAATCTTGTAATACGCGTATCAATCATTTTAATTTCCGCGTTGGTTTTCAATCTGTTTTACACAACGTCACTGAATATAGTGAGAAGTAGGGTGGGTCTCTCCCAGGCCCTTTTTGTTTACAGGCAGCCAATTTTTTCCTACATTTTGCAATTTTTTCCTACATTTTGCAATTTTTTCCTACATTCTGCAAACTTTTCGTAAGGCTTCATTTTCATTTCCGCGTTGGTTTTCAATCTGTTTTACACAACGTCACTGAATATAGTGAGAAGTAGGGTCTCTCCCAGGCCCTTTTTGTTTTCAGGAAGCAAATTTTTTCCTATATTTTGCAAACTTTTCGTAAGGCTTCATTTTCATTTTCGTGTTGGTTTTCAATCTTTTTTACACAACGTCACTGAATATAGTGAGAAGTAGGGTCTCTTCCAGGCCATTTTTGTTTTCAGGGAGGCAATTTTTCGTAAGGCTTCATTTTCATTGCCACGTTGGTTTTCAATCTGTTTTACACAACGTCACTGAATATAGTGAGAAGTAGGGTCTCTCCCAGGCCCTTTTTGTTTACAGGGGGCCAATTTTTTCCTACATTCTGCAAACTTTTCGTAAGGCTTCATTTTCATTTCCGCGTTGGTTTTCAATCTGTTTTACACAACGTCACTGAATATAGTGAGAAGTAGGGTCTCTCCCAGGCCCTTTTTGTTTTCAGGAAGCAAATTTTTTCCTATATTTTGCAAACTTTTCGTAAGGCTTCATTTTCATTTTCGTGTTGGTTTTCAATCTTTTTTACACAACGTCACTGAATATAGTGAGAAGTAGGGTCTCTTCCAGGCCATTTTTGTTTTCAGGGAGGCAATTTTTCGTAAGGCTTCATTTTCATTGCCACGTTGGTTTTCAATCTGTTTTACACAACGTCACTGAATATAGTGAGAAGTAGGGTCTCTCCCAGGCCCTTTTTGTTTACAGGGGGCCAATTTTTTCCTACATTTTGTAAACTTTTCGTAAGGCTTCATTTTCATTTCCGCGTTGGTTTTCAATCTGTTTTACACAACTTCACTGAATATAGTGAGAAGTAGGGTCTCTCCCGGGTCCTTTTTGTTTACAGGGGGCCAATTTTTTCCTAAATTCTGCAAACTTTTCGTAAGACATTGGTATATCGAAATGTGTGAATTAGGGTATCTCTCCCAGGCTCTTTTTGTTTTCATCAAGCCAAATATTTCCTACATTGTTCAAGCTTTTTGTAATGCTTTGGTTTAACAAAACGTGTCTTTATTTGCTGCTTGCCTGTTTTGGCTCTGTCTTCTAGGTTTGATTTGTGCCATTTCAATGCCATATCGCAACTGTTTGTTACTTGGCCAAATGCCCAGTCCAGGTTGCCTAGTTCAAACTTGCTTAGGTTGGGGGGGAAAATACATCTTTTGCAAACGCCTTTATGGTTTATAAACACGTCTGTTCCGATATATCTACGTCGTGGAAATAAAAAAATATTATAATTATTTGCTTTGAATATTGGGTTTTATATAATCATGAATGATACACCGCACCTGAGAAGTGGGTAACCTACACTACTAAATAGTAATTACTTTTTGAATGTGAAAGTCTGATCCCTACATGTTTCTTAAATAACATACATAAAATGAAAATCATAAAAAAAAGAAAAACAATATTTTATTTAACAAAAACGATTAACAACACTCATAGTTATTTATCAAATAAATTACATTATTACCAAATCATTAACAAAAATTTAGAAGACACCCACAAAACATTCACGGTAAAGAAGACGACTATGACTTGTTTTTATTATTATACAAGTAGAGGGAGAACAAAAGACAAGCCGACAAGTCACACGTCCAATGCTGAAATGCATCGTGCGTTTGTGTTTATCAGTTTTTATTCCTCGGAATCGGAAAAACTCATTATTTGAGAAAAATTCAACGTGTTGTCGCTCCAACGTCGGTGGCACTACAACAGGCCTAGCCAAGTTACATTTCTTATCGAAGCTCTTTCTACAATCGTTGACGCCTCGGCGTAAGCGATTTGTGAAAGCGCTATGTTGGTAGCCAACTTGACACGACTGAGTCGTTTGTCGTTCTCCAATGTCTGTAGAAAAAACCTATACTTAAGTCGATGGTGAGCGTTCCTACCCACGTCAAACTAACGTCAAAGTCACAGTTGTTTACTTTGTTCGCGGGCTTTTTGAATTGTTAAGAAATTATTATTTTAAGTGATAAAAAGTAAGCGGAATAATGAACAAGTTCATCTTATAATTGGTTTATTATAATATCACAGTGCGGAATGTAATTTTAAACGTATTTAAATGAAAAATACCGAAATGAAGTGATAACTTTTATAGGATGGAATCTAGATCTCGAGCAAGCCCAGAACAGTTCGCAGGTTTATTGGAATTCATAGAAAGGTACGAAAATTATTATTTCGTAAATATCTTTCTGTGTTATTCGAAACTATCATACTCGGGCACTTGAAAGTTTGAAACACAAACATTGACGTGATACGCGACACAGCGGAATCATATAGACGCCGATTTTTATCGTTAACTCTAGGGTCCCGGCGATCGCTCAGTGGTCGTTCAAAAACTTCGTCATCGTTTCGTTAGCGCTTGTCAAAACTGTAACTTGGCTACGATTTATATGGGATGAAGCGATCAACATTGTAGAAACGCTCACATTTCATTATATAATTTTGAACGATGTAAACTTGTCTACGAATTTTCTATTCGTTTGTTTTAACCACGTGACTTGACGTTGAGATGACGTCATTCAGATACATAAGTTTTATATTAGCGTTAACAATTGTAGATTGTCAACTTGGCT
Source organism: Noctua fimbriata (assembly GCA_905163415.1). Classification (NCBI taxonomy): domain Eukaryota; kingdom Metazoa; phylum Arthropoda; class Insecta; order Lepidoptera; family Noctuidae; genus Noctua; species Noctua fimbriata. The sequence continues at coordinate 5,078,505 of LR990940.1, forward strand.
AAGCCTACTGATCTACGGTCGGGTGACTCGTCGTCTGCTATCGTGCGACGTTTAGTTCGGGGACGTGTCGCAAGAATTGTAGAAACCAGTGGTGTCGCAGCGACACGTCGTCTGCTGCTGCTGTCTGCAGTCGGCTACGAACTCGTACCTTAAAAATCAGAGACCAGTAGAGTACGCGCAGTCTTTGAACTTGTCGTAATTCTTGGGCTGGAAGAACTGAAACTGGCAGGTATCGAGCCGCGTCGAAGAGCAGCGGTATTTACTATACCAGTCGATCACCATTGCATGTTTATCAATAAGATGGGTTATTGCCTTATCCAGCGTAGAAGTCTCCGATTCGTTCATCTTCGGTATCCCGACGTGCTTCACGATGCCATGCTTGCTAACCTCCACAGTGCTTGCGATGAATCTGGAGGCAGAAGACCTTGGTGTATTCTTCCATTAAAATTCCCATAGAAACCGTTATCACGTAACACTGAACCACATTCTAGCTATCAAATGGTCGTGTTTTGGAAGCCACGGAACGTAGTATTTTGATATTGTAATAAAATTTTATGGTGACCATAGACTAGAAGAGCTGAGATGTAAAATTTTTACGAGTGCATAATGTACGATTCAATGCGAGTTGAACATGCAACCGAGTGCAGCTATATTTAAATATATTGACAGCACAATACTACAACCCTGATATGTTATTGATTTTGGTTTATTTTCTCGCTTTTATCGGTTTTTCATGAAACATCGATTCCGGTCATAGTTTAGAGTATACGACATAAGACCACTACACAAAATAGTTTTTATCGTTAAACCTTTTTGGTTTGGCGTTGATAAATGAGTCTATTAATCAAGTCGCCACTACCCTTGCTATTTAGGTAAGTACCTGGTTGAGATAGTTACGTAATTTATGTTGTTGCAAAAACATTAACTTAATTTTTTACAACACTATCTAAAATATGAAAAGTGGTAAGTGTGTAAAAATCAAAACCGTTGGTTAAGCAAAATCGATTGCTTTCCCATTAAAAACAAGTGATAATTTGACCTTTTTGGCCAAAGTATGTAAAGAAGCCATCACTTCAAGTTAACCTCAACTGTCAAATTTTCCCAATCAATCTTGAACCTAATAATTTAGCGATAAAGTTGAAAATCTATTAAAGTAATTTGGCAGATTGTAGTAGCTTGATGTGCTAGCGTCTGTACATATACTTATGAAATCGTCACTGAAGGAAATACAACCGGAAGATTTCACATGTATTCCGAAAGATGTTACGAGGTCGTTTCTCCCCGCGATGGCTCAAGATTACATCACGATATTATGTGGGTAATATTATTCCGCCAATAACAACGAAGATTGACATTAAAGTCGAAGCTTATTGGTTCGCCTGTTCTTATGTTGTAGTCTCGAGCCAGTCACGTGACCTAACTGACACAGGAAGATAATGTTGCAAAAGAAAAACTACCATAATAAGTAAAAAACAAAGAACACAATCGGTTGATGTGCCGATGTTTGGGGGAGACCTATGTCCCGTAGTCTCTCTCGGCAGAAATGTGTATGATGATAAAACAAAAGAAAAGCGATAATAACCTGGCAGGAGATATGACATGTCCAAGATCGGTTTCAACGAAACCCGAAACTCTCGGGACATCCTGGCACAAGAGTCCATGGGCGACTGCAGTCACCAAGCCGGCGAGGGCATGAGCTTCACTAAGGTCTCCAACCCTGGTACAAGGTCCCTCGGTCCTGGAGACCGCCACTGGAGCATTCCTCACCGCTTCGGTCATCATTGCTGCATTGTGCTGGGAAAGGTAAGGGATTTAAGACGAGCTTCATCACGCCTAAACCATTTTCCCAGAACTGACAGTGTCAACATTCCGTAAAGGAGCGGTCAGGGTGGTTGGACCGGATTCCCAGAGACTGGATTTTTTTAATAAACAACATAACATCACGCCTGTAATCCCCGGGGGGTTAGGCAGAGCTGTTCCTAATTTCGCTAGTTATGCTTATGTAATGGGGGGCGAGTCTATTGCCATCAAGCGGGCACAAATCCAGACTCTGTGGCTGCTACTGAGAAATTCCTGATGGAAAAACCCAATAACACTTTGCCCGACCTGGGAATCGAACCCAGGACCTCATGCGCAGCAGTCGCGCTTGCGACCACTAGACCAACGAGGCTGTATTTTTATAGATAATGTCAAGAATGACCTGAAGATAGATACTTCAGGAGAGTCTGGACATTATCTGTAAAAATCCGACGTCTTCAGGTCCGATCGGTATGACTGCTCCTTTACAATGATGACAATAGCATATCTTGAACTCGGTTTAGTTAGTGCGGATCTCTTTCAGTTTCCTTGGTAAAACTCGCCCTTAGGATTAAAGGCTTAACTACGGATTAAGCGGATTTTGTAGGTTAGTAGTTGTGTTGATCGATGCTGCAGGGATTCGCGTTGACTTTAAATCGGATTTACTATTACAGAAAGTAAATAAGTTTAAGGTTTTTCAATAGGCGCGGGTAGATTTTGGCGGCCCGTGGCGGCCAATTTGTTTTGGTGACATCTATCAAATCTTTTGTTTATTATTCAGTTACTTATGTCAAATCACCATGGAAAGTTCCACGATTGCACAAAAAAAAAAAAAAAAAAAAAAAAGAAATATATATATAGAAATACATGCAACATCACACGAACATACGTAGACGACTCCACACCACACCCCACCTTCTCATACACCACGCCACGCCACAGCATACTACACTACACCACACCACACCACACCACACCACAGCCATCCCCCCAAGCATAGTTAAACAAGGTCATTGTAGGTTTATAAACACACAAATAAAGGTTTATTTTGTACACAAAGTAACAGTAGAACACTGACTCCTAGGTCACAGGGTCCCCCTAGTTTAGGAGGCAGGGTTTTTCACTATTTGTACAGCCTTCTACTTAATTTAAATGTACCTATGTTTTAAATGTAATGGTATTGTTTACAAAGGTTTTTGTGACAATAAACTTATTTTTTTTTTTTTTTTTTGCACAGCACGTTCAAATGAAAAAAAAAATATTATCAAAATGAGTGTTCGTTAGTGCAAATGCGCGCATTGCGCCCATTTTACGGCAGACGTGGTAGCTCTTCACAGTCGACTCTTCACGTTTGGTGGTCAAATTTGAGACGACCGGTTCGGTATCAGTCAACACCCATCCGTTCAAGGAACTCAACATCGGCCGAGAACATCGTCGCGGTTCCTGAAAGTGTACAGCAGAACCCGAGGCAGTCGATTCGATGCAGAAGAGTCATTGAAAATTGGACCACTCGGATCCATGCCACTCCAAGAAGCCGAGGCGGGCATTTGAAGGATGTCATATTCCACAGCTTGTTTTATTTCATTTCAACATCTACCCGCCCTTATTGAAAAATCCCATACAACACACATTTTTTTTAGTATATGCGAAACCTGAATATAGTTTGTTCAGAATAAGTAACTGAATCGATTCCAGTAATTTTTAAACCATGTTATATTTTTTCCCAAAAATATTTAAAAAAGTTAAAAGTTGGATACCGAGCGACTTTGAGTACCTATGGCAATAATTTAGGTACCTACTGCCAAATTATTATTATCAATGAGCTCAAGACGATGTTGGAGGCGCGCGCTGCGTGGTGACCGCGTTTTTGTGCGGACAACTAGGTAACAGAACAAGCTTATAACTTTGTGATTTTTCATGATACAGTTTTGAAATTTTGTACATAGATTCTTTACATAAAAATACTAGACCCGTGTATCAGGTTTTGCATATACTAAAACTAATGTTGTATATCTAATTGGCGATAGTGATTTTGTTTGAGGATGGTTTGGAGAGGATGTTGAAAAATGTTTCGGAGGACGTACTCCGGACACCATCTAACTACAGTACATTGTAGTGATAATACTTATAAACCCTGGTATCTATAGTCAAGTTAAAGTAATAACTTGAGTTTAAGTATTGACTTAGGCAAACATTTTTATGCAATAGGCAAGAATTTGAACGAAGTAAGAACTGTTAAGGAAAGCAAAGCTAAGAATTCTAACTTTTGACAGCTCTTATTTTAAGCAATTATTAGTAATTGCTTAAATAAGAGCTGTCAAAAGTTTGAATTCTTAGCTTTGCTTTTTTTTACAAACTTTCAATTGATTTTATTTCGAAATGACTGAACCGGTTTTAATGAAACTTCGTACGCATAAGCAAGATTCATAAACCTAAAAAATTGACAGAACATTTTCGATTTCAGATTTTCCATAGAAACAGAATTTTTCAATTATCTTTTTTTTTAAACATTTCGCAAAGTTCTCTGTCAAGTTTTTAGACTTATGTATCCTGCTTATGCGTACGAAGTTTCATTAAAATCGGTTCAGTCATTTCGAAAAAATCTCACTTGAAAGTTTGTATGAAATGCCGTAAGATGTTAACGCTCTTAAGTTATAAATTTTACTCAAGTAACCACTGACTTGTTTATAGATACGGGTGTGAAAATCTCATACGTGAATGAATGACACAGTATTCAGTGTACAAAGTTGAACTTTTTCTGAAACTCGATGTGAAATGATAACGACCGTTCATCTACTAAACAAGTAACACTATGATTGGCAAACTACCTCCGCAAAGTCGAAGTATTGAACAGCCTTAGAAAACAGAGGCACGAGTGAGATGCCCTCCGTGCCGCCAACGCAGGGCACCCGACAGCACTGCGGCTCAAGGCAGAGTGCACGCGCAGCCAGAGTGCTCGCGCGCATTTCTTGCACTGCCAACGAACCGAGCACCTTGTTCGGGTCGTACCAGCCTGTTTCTTTCAACGTCTGGGGGGAGAGGTCATCATTGTAGAAAGGAAGGCAATAGGGCCTTTTTAGGTTATCCCCCTAGCGTGTCGATGGCAATCTAAATTCGCGTTGTACTGCCTAGTTATAGGTCTCGATTTCGAACTCAAGACACGCATCTCTGATTTTTAGGATTCATGTGCGTATTGTATAATTATCACTAGCCTCGGTGAAAGAAAACATCGTGAGGAAAACAAACCAGTATGCCTGAGAGATGTTTCTCGACGGCATATAAAAAAAACCAAGTAAGAAGCCCATGGGCCGCATAAAAACACTGACACCAGGTTAGGCACTAACCACTCGAAAATGAAAGAAAGACTTAAAAATTTTTAGATCATGGTTTAATTTTAACCTACTTAGAGTACTTGTTAAAATCGGGTGATACTTAAATTACCGAAATCATCGGTTTAAGGCTTGTTCAATAAAGAGTTACCTAACGCTCGAAAAATGTCTTGCAGTATCAATAATAAAAAAATATGAATGCATAATTTACTATCCGCACCCCGCATATTCTCAGTTCAGTAAACAGAATAAATCTTATATTTTGGATACAAAATTGTACCGTGTCGACAGATTTCACAAAATCAATGTTGTTTGACCCAAAAACTACGCTACCGACTGAAGATAAGCAAAAATTTAGATTAACGATAAGATATATAAAGTTGCGTGACAAAACCATGCTTACTTATTTGTTTAATAAGCCACTCACGATTCCTTACGCAAGAATTCAAAAAAACGCAATAATGAAGCCACAAAACATGCTCAGATGTTGTGTGGAAATAAAACTAAAAGAATTCACGAAGAAAGTTCCAATATACCAAAGGTTTTCTTTTCAGTTCAAGAGCAAACGAGTCTGGTCGAAGATGACAAAAAAACCGTTGCTTTTTGCTGGAGGGAGGCCCCAGTTACGTCAGCTTTGGAAGAACAAAAACAACAGTTAATTTCTTAGGGAGCTTCGCCCTTGCCTCGAAACTTTATTGCCATGAAGAGATGTAAACAAAAAACCAATCTGCTAATATCGAAGTTTCATTTTTATTTGAGTTTGGGGTGTTTTGCTCAATCATGTGAATCTTGATTTATCAAGAGGAAGCGCACTAACGCCAAAACAGATGATAATAACTCTCATACTCTTCACAGAATATTATTTCAGTTATACCGTTAATTTAACGGAATGAGATATTAATCCAACAAATGCAAACGATGTTAGTGTACTCATTCCAACGGGAACCAAAATATGGATTATGCGAACATGAATTTGAAAGCTTCAGGCAGTGAAACATGGTAAACACAAACAACAACGTATTTGGCCAGACAATTACTATACGCCCTATAAATATTTACTTGGCAAAATTACCGACAAAGATAAACAGAAACATGGGAATGACGTTGAAGGAGAAACAATTTGGTTTATTAGTACAATTGTGGCATTTATCGTCAAAGGACTGGGCGGGAGATAAGACCCACATTAGTGGAAAGATGTCGGCTAACGATTCCGTTGGAGTTGGCTTATCTTACTGACGTCGGAATTATCTTCAAAAGTTGGTTATGAGCGGTCTTGATAGTCACTGTTGAGTTATATACGTATGTTGGTGTTTTAGAAGCAGTAACAGACAAAAATAATGGTGTCATCGGAGATGATTGGGTTTAGTACATTTTGGAATAAGTGGGGAAACTTTGTTACTGCAATCGATGTGCAATTCACACCCGAGCCGCAGCCGAGACGAGAACTGCAGTAACAAATGCCCTCGCATATCAAGCGACGTTTTTCAATACACTTTGGAAGAAATTAAATAATAAAACAAAAAGTATTTTTGTCATGAATTATTAGGACAATGAAGGAAAACATCGTGAGGAAACTGACATGTCCTGGAATAGAAGACATGTTATTTATTTATTTATCACAAACACTCCTATCATTGCAGGAACATTTCTAATGCGGTAGCGTGGACCTTAATTCAACTATCCTGAATGACAGAACACATACAATATTATTTTTGTGAATTCATTCAGAGAGCAGGAAAATAAATCGATCCTGTCTGTAGTGTCATTCAGGGCGCGATATCCTCCATCAAGCTAAACTGGGCCCTCATGTTGGATTACAGCGCACTCCATACAGAGAGCACGACTATGGCCCAGCAGTGGGAAGGTTGTATACTGTTTAAAGATTTAATAGATACCAAAAACGAAATAAACTTCACAAGTAACATCTCAGAAAATCCAGTCAACTTTCGTCACATTATCACCGCAGTTTCCCAAGATCAGAGAACAACGGTTTCTATGTTCCCTTTGACAAATTCCTCTTCAGTTACGAATGGGATTTGTGAGAACAACGCAATCCAACTCGAGATTGAGAATGTTCCCCCAGGGGAGGACGAACAATATTTATCACTTGCTTTCTTGTGATTGTGCGAATTTATTTTGAAGCTAAACGGACAACTGTTAGCTTTCAAGGAGCATTGTTCGATTTTATATTCGGCCTCGTTTATTTACCAGCCATGTCTTGCAAATATTGGAAAAAAGTTGAAAATCTTAATGGGTCGTGTTGCTAATAAATTGTAGATGTCTGACATTATTAGTCTATAAACGTTTGTAGACTTTCAAAAACTGCACCATGACGACAAAGCAATTTCATGACCCTTTATGGGTTGTAACAACATTTTTATTGACGATGAAGTTAGGGGGTAATCAACACGAAGAAAAAGAATTATAGATATACAAAACAAAACAAGACATAAAACAGTAGCTTTATTAAATAAACATGGGGGGGAAAAGGAGAAGCAAGGATAACTTATATAACGATACCAAAGGTGGTTTGATGAGAATATACGAATATATAAAAATCTGCGGATTTAAAAAAAAAATATTTTGGTCGGAATGATATACCGAATACATGGTAACCTTTTGTGAGTCGGTGTCCCGTCCATGCTGTATGAGAACGGTAGGGTATGTTTGTCTTTGTTAGTTAGACGACTTCACAAAAAGCTATTTATAGTACCCTCAATTTACCATGACTAGAAGTATTTAGAAATAAAAATACTTGTAAATGCTGCTCCAAACTTGCTCGAGTCTTGACATTTGAAACTTGCCTTGTTAAATAATACAAATTACTTTGGCGAAACGCTGACGAAAAGGTCGACAGAGAAAGGGAATATTGATTTCACATTTCAACCGACAGACAGCTATGTCCATTGCTAAAACATGCGCGATTATTATCTCTAACTGTTCAGATGCTATTGTAGCAAAAAATGATACATTTCAAGTTGTTTATTGTCTTCTAGAAATACTGTGGTAATAAAATATTATATTATAGTTTAAAATAACACGCTTTAGAGTGACTTTGACATTTTTTGCTTATTCTCAGCAAACTCTTTTATTTTAATACCCATATCATGGGAATTCATCAAAAATAACTAGTCCGCCATCTTTAGGAGTTCGCCATCTTTAGGAGTTCGCCATCTTTGGGAGTCCGCCATATTTGATTTAGAATTATGTCACTTAGCGTGCCATTTGTTATCCAAACTAAACATGTAAGTATGCAAAATTTCAGCTTAATTGGAAACGGGAAGTGGGCCAATTCTTTTATTTTATTTTTTTATTTTATTAAGTTTTTTTTATTCACAGGTGGAGCTAATAAAAACGTGGAATAAAGAAGTAGGGATCTTCCTGTGTAGGTAAAATATTTTCTTTGGATCCGTTTATTACCATGATGTTGTCCTAGTTTGGTTTAGAAAATGTGTTTTCTCTTTCTCATACATAGACAAATAAACAGCCTTATACGTTGTATCTATTTTTAGTAAGATACTCATCAGAATTTGGGACAAACATTCCATGAGTAAGTGTTCATCGATTTTTTTTCTTAGGATCTATTGTATGAAAGTTTTCCTCCGTTTATTAGAAATCGTGGTTTCCGTAGCTATTGCGAAAGTAGTCAGTTTGCTTAAGTTTTCGGGAAGAAAGACAATCGACATGTTAAAACATTACACTTAAGACATGACGATTTGAAAGGCTTTGTAAACCAAACCAAAACTAGGATGGTTCCCTGCTAAGTTGAAATTTCGCAGATGTCTTCGTTCTAATATGTGTGAACTAAGCACATGCTTCCATAATAGCGAAGACGAAACATATGGCAGAAACATTAATCTTGTCCAGAAATAAACCATATTTTCGCGGTCCTCAGTATAAAGCTTAACGGCGAACAAGATGCTAGCTTGGAAAATTTCCGTTGCATTTTCCTGATGTATTTATTCTTTTGCTCTACTTAAAAAAAAGTTCCGTGATTGCGGATTGATTGTGAAATATCGGGAGCTCAAAATAATGAACAATCACGGAAGATATCCCGTAAGTGACAGTATAAGTTTAGTTGTAAACCGTGAAAGTTTAAAACAACTAACTTAACAATGAGGGTTTAAAATGGCCGCCATAGTATTGACTGCGACATCCATTATGAGGTCCTTACCTCTTACTATGTCTATCCCTAATAATAATTCAGTAGCAGCCCAATTACGTTCCACATTCGCATTCATAATGCTTCTCATTTTGTCAATTTAGCAATATTCATTGATTTACGTTGTCGACCACATAATATATAATTTCAAGAAACAATGTATTACGAATTTCCTACAAAAACCTTCGTATTGTGATAAAACAGTGTGTTCCGCAATAGAGGTGCTGGTCTTACAATATGGATGGATAATATAGGCTTACTTACTCTTGCTAGCCATTTCAGGAATACAATAACGTAGATATCTTTGATTAAATATAGATAAGAAATAAAATTAATCCGAATATACCTCAGCGATCAAAGGTACCATGCAGTCAATCGGAGAAGCGCACACTATGACGAACGCCTTGGGACACTCATTGGCGATGGCATCCGCATAGCACTTGACTATGGGAGCCTGGTACTCGAACCTCTTATCAAAGGGCATGTCCACGTTCAGGTATCCGCTTTCCAGAATTAGAACTATGTCGGAACTCTGCAGGGAAAGGAGGAAGAGAATTGTGGTTACGATGGTACAAGAAGTTCAGGTGGCCTACCATGACGCCATGAAGCAGGAGTAATTCCAGTGTGGGAAAGAGATGGCGCTAGACGAACTGTATAGCTATGTCTCTTTCCCACACTGAAATTACTTCTGCTTTAAGACGTCATAGTAGCCCCCAGATAATGCAGGCACGTTTAAAAGGATGAGATCGTGAGAATGAGTAGCAGAATCACGAATCCATTTACCAAGTGAACACAACTGTGATGAGTAGGCATTACTGATGTTGGATAATAATGGTGATTCGTTGTCAATTTCAAATAGAGAGGCTATACTTTTTATTATATACCGTGACTTTTCAGTCGTCTTACAACGGCAGCCCACTTCGTGTATCCATTGACTACTAAACATTTATTAAAAAAAAAATATAGGTATTTATGAGATTTAAATTAAAAATATTATTTATTATTATGATGCAAGACGTAGTTAGAAACATCCTGTTGCAAGCCCGTTCCGTATAGCCCGTTCCGTATTTATTTATTTTTTTCGTTTTTTTTTCTTATTTTTTTTTTCTATCTATAATCTGTTATTGGTACCTACATAAAAACCCTAACCTGTCTATCTTAATTGTTTAAATAAATAAATTATCATAATGGTAGAAAAAAATAAAAATCGTGCCTAGAGGTATTTTATGTCGGATACATTGCACCTTTGTAAGACGACTAAAAAGTTACAGTGTATAATAAATAAATAACATTCCAAAAATGGTGATGTTTTGGCTATTGACTGTTTTAATTGACTTACGTAGAAGCATTTAAATGTCACCATAAACAGTGGACTAAAATGATTCAGTCGTGACTTACCCATGTTACTACCAGTAATAATCGGATAGTTCCATTGCCTTTGTTACTACCGCAGTAGTACCTTGTGAGATGGGAAATTAATAATTTTCTGTGAAACTACTTTATTTTTAGTATAAGCGAAACCTGAATCACGTGTCTCGTATTTTTATGCAAAGAATCTATGTACAAAATATCAAAACTGTATCATGAAAAATCACAAAGCTATAAGCTTGTTCTGTTACCTGGTTGTCCGCACAAAAACGCGGTCACCACGCAGCGCGCCCGAGCGCGCGCCTCTAGCATCGTCTTGAGCTCATTGATAATAATTTGGCAGTAGGTACCTAAATTATTGCGACTTAATGTCGCTCGGTGTCCAACTTGTAACATTTTTAAATATTTCTGGGACAAAATGTAACATGGTTTAAAAATTATTGGAATCGATCCAATTACTTATTCTGAATAAAAAAACTATGTATATTCAGGTTTCGCATCTACTAAAATAATATTGTATATAATCTATTGTACTTTTGTACCACTGCTAAACAACTGGTGTTGAAAACTAGAAATAAAATACAAGACTGGATTTTAATCTAGATACTATCAAGCTAGATTACCTAGTTCATCTCTTTCAAATATCAAACATTTATTTCTTACGGAAATGGAACAAGCTTGTTAAACTACACTACTTCTTCTTTGTGTGATCTTGTGAGTATTTCAAGCAAGTTTTTGATGAATCAGTTTCCTTTTTTATCTTACTTCTTACTATATTCCATTATAAATGCGAAAGTATGTATGGATATTTGTTCCTCTTTAACGCAAAAACGGTTGAACGGATTTGGATGAAATTTGGTACACAGATACTTTATAACCTGGATTAACATATAGGATACTTTTTATCCCGGTAGTGCGATCCCGTAGGATACCCAACTCGGCGCGGGCGAAGCAGCGGGCATAAGCTAGTATAAAATAGAGGTTGTCTTTCAAATGCGCCTGAACTTGAATTATAATGTTTTTAATAAACTTAAGTTGATTCTAATAAACATCAATTTGATGACCCTTTTTGTGATTTCCAAACATTTCGTAAAAGTTTTCTAAAGAAATCAATCAAACTGAAACAACTTTATTGCCCTTTTAATCCCAGCGTGACATTTTACTGCGAAAAGTAGGCCACTCATAATACATGCCATCTTGTACCCTTTTACGAAAAAAATGCGTAAAGGAACGTGGAAAATATATTTACGTTGTTTGTCGAGCGTCGTTTTAATATAAATCTTGTGTATACGAGTTTGTGATGCGTGTTCGCATTGTCATACATTTTACATGAGCAGCCAATGAAATGACGGATCGTCTTTTGTTTCGAAATCAGGACATTGATTGGATTGGTTAATGCGGTTGAATAATTATGAATTCGGAAACTGTATGTACATACGGCGACACATCATGCTATACATTTTCAGTATAACATGGCCTCGCTTTGTATAGATTTACCATACAGTGAGAGATCAACATAAAATGTTTTTGTATAGCTTGATTGGTCGCCATGCGTACCTAATGTGGAGCCATGTTTGCATCAGAATTCTGAATGAAGTTATATTTATTCAGTGATTTCATTCTGTTGGTTAAATATAACCGTTATACTCCACAAATGCAGCGCAGAGCAGCGGTGGCCCAGTGGTGGCGGTCCCGACTTACGAGCAGTAAGTCGTGGGTTCGAACCCCGGCAGGCACATTACTTTGTGTAATTTATTTCATCACCACTGCTCTCAAAACGGTGAAGGAAAACATCGTGAGGAAACCGGCATGTCCTAGAACCAAAAATTCGAAGACATGTGACATCTACCAACCCGCACTGGGCCCGCGTGGTGGATTATAGCCTATTCTCTCTCATAGAGAGGAGGCCTGTGTCCCAGCAGTGGGAACATTATAGGCTGATTATGATACTCCACAAATGGATTAGTATCTGGATGACTCGAAATGATCACTTTTTACTGACTTTATTTAAAAATATTTAGGTGACCCAGACTGATTCCAAGGGCCTGTTCGCATTGTCATACATTTTAAATGCGTAGGCAATGAAATGACGAATTGTCTTTGGTTTCGAAATCAGGACATTGTACTGATTTGGTGGTTGGTTCATTCGGTTGACTAATTTTGAATTTGGAAACCATAATTATGCAATGTAATGCGCTGTTTTTATTTGAATTTTGAATAAAACGACATGTACTTATTCAGTGATTTAACTCTGTTGGTTGTTGCATAAAAGGAGACTCCCCGAGTGGGGTTAAAAAAAAAACGTTCTGCGATTTCAAACTCCCAGCGCACCCTGCCCCCGAAGCATGACTACCGTAGACAAGGATTTCTTTGTAGGATGAATCGAGATAATTACAGATTGTGTCGACACTGACAGATTTCTTTGCACTATCTTTCATTTTGTCGATTCTTCCGTCAAAGAAATCCTTGTCTACGGTGGTCATGCTACGGGGGCTGGACTGCTAGTTCTCGATAACGCAGAGTCTAGCTGAATAATACTTTCACAACGAAGACTCAAACTCAACCCCAACATCAAAGGCACTTTTCAGTGCCAACCCAACGGTATCATCACCCGCCAACAAGAACTCTTTCATGGGCGTACCCACGGTGGGGCAAGGTGGGGCACTTTGCCCACCCTGCTCTCTGACCCGAAGCTAAGAATTTTTAGGCAAAATTATATACATATATACTTTAACATTTTTCACATTAAAATAAAAACTTGGTTAAGGTCAACAATGACAGGAAACCGTCTTGTCGGCCTCTGTATGATGAGTGTGCATAGAAAGAGGGTTCTGGAAGCACAACATAGTATGTTTCGTTTTTAAATGTAAGAAATTTTTGCTAGATTTAGCCAGAACCCTCACAGGTTATTATTGAAATGAGGTGTAGTGCAGTCAATAAAACGTATCAGTCAGTAAATAAAAAGTATTTTTTATTTCCAACTACTTAGTTTATTTACTTCTGCCCCATTCCTTAAAAAATGCTGGGTACGCCCATGAACTCTGTTGTTTAAATATAACATTTCTGATGAACAAATAGATGAATTAAGTAAATCAAGATGATGCTGAATTAATTTAATTAATAACTGACTTTAATTTCGAATATTTATCTAACCAAGACATTCAACTGAAACTGGAGTGTTCGTTTTATTTCAAAACAAATCTTTAGCTAACATTAACGACACAAACGAAAAATATTCTAGAAATATTCAGTCCTAACACCATATTAAAAAAAAAATACGAACTATTTCAAAGAATAATATAATCGGTATAGTGGGTCGAATGCTATTGATTAGCAGGGTGGGGTCAACACCCGGGCCCACTCGCGAATACCATGCATGGGCGGCTAAAGCAAATAGAGTTAAAAAATGGTCCCTTTCAACCATTGATTCAACCGCTATTAATGCTGCAGATTGGTTCGTTTATTTTTTACTCTGTGGCTCGTAGGTCGGGTGATTTTCTTTAATCGTTTCATTTTGTGTTGGTGGATTTTCTGTTTGTACCGTGAATGTTATGATAGTAAGTAGTAGAGGAGTTCGTGACTAAATATTAACAGCCGCTCGGATCAATCTTCTGGATAAGCCGCGCTTGCCTAGGTTTGTTTGTGGATGGGGGAACACCCATACATACCGAATTTCCTCCGTGCGTCGGAAAGCACATTAAGCCGTTGGTCCCGGCTGACATTTGTAGATCTTTGACAGTCGTTACAATTAGTCAGTTGGCTCGATGATCTGACAAGCAGTCTTACCAAGGGGTATCATATTATCCAGTACAAACTGGGTTCTGGAGGTCAGATAGGCAGCCGCTCCATGTAAAATACTGGTATTCAGCTGCATCCGGTTAGACTGGAAGCCGACCCCAATATAGTTGGGAAAATGCTAGGCAGATGATGATGCTATGATAGTAACTAGATTTGTTTTTTCTTACTGAGAAAATTCATTACGAAACATCTGCAGTTCTTGATTAACGTACGTTCTAGAGCTCAGTTACGAATACCTACTTACGAAATCTAATCGTTTTTTTTTTAATAATTTCTTTTCGTGCTAGGCTCGCATATCAGAAACATAACTGGTGGATGTGGGTGCCTCTGCCGTACCCTTCGGAGTTTACAGGCGTAATATTATATTTATATTCCATGAATTATTTTCACTTAGTAATAGGTAGGTATGAAATGCACAACGCCTGTTTCTTTAGTAACTATTCTAAAAAAAGAAAACATGCGAAGGAAAAACTTGAAGAAATAAACACAAAAGTTTATTTGCCAGTGTCGTGTCGTGGCGACTGCGACCGGAGTGGGGGGGGAGGGGGCGGGGCATATGCCTCTTCAGGCCAAGTCCGGTAGAACTTGTGCCTAGTATAAACTAACTAGCTGTAATTAAAAGGTCAGTGACCATAGTTTTGATTACGCGTAGCTTCTGTTTATTTTGTTGATTGAAATCTGAAAACTGAAGTAACTGAAGTAAACTGAAATTTTTGCTAAGCTCGGTTTTATGAGGAAGGCGTACTTGACCAGGGTTATGTCTAGTCGGTCGTGTGATCTATGGCTTCATGGGATATTGATTGATATATTGCGCTTCTGTACGCTCCGATTAGGAATAATGCCATTTGTGAAAAAAAAAAGTTGAAAAAATAATTTGTTATCCAGTGTTTATTTGAGGACCTCGGAAACCGGGTATTATACATGTTAGTATGGGATTTTAAATATGAATAAAAATATTTCTGTAATATGAAAAGATTTTTGCACCAAATAAGCTACCATGGAAATACAATTTTGCATGATAATTTTAATTAGGCTTCGCGACCACAACGTGGTAGGCGCGGCTTTCCGACAACACGAATCACTATTCCTAAATTAAAACTTCTACTATCCATTTATGTTTTATTTAGGAGAATTTATTTAAGACATTTCTCTCAGAAAATATCAATAGAATGCCTGTAAATACCCAAGACAGAGCCAAGTGCTATAAATTCGCTAGCACACTCATTCATAAAGAGCCACTTTTAGAAAATTCCAGTAACACTTTCTCCAACCTGTTTATGAACATTAAAGATTTAATCATTACATTACATACCGAGTTTCCTCCATGCCTCGGAAAGCACGTTAAGCATTTGCAGATCTTATGACATTCGTAACAGGTCTGACAACTAGTCTTACCAAGGGGTATTTTATTACCCAGTACTAACTGGGTTGTGGATGACATAGATAGGCAGCTCCATGTAAAATACTGGTATTCAGTTGCATCCGGTTAGACTGGAAGCCGATCCCAATACAGTTGAGAAAAGGCTTGGCAGATGATGAAAGATTAAAGACATTATCAATCCCTTGTCAATGCCTTTAACACGTAACAACAAAAGTTAACACAGCGAATTTGAAACAAAGTTAGCTTGTAGCGGTAGCAAAATAG
The DNA here is from genome assembly GCA_905163415.1 of Noctua fimbriata. NCBI lineage: Eukaryota > Metazoa > Arthropoda > Insecta > Lepidoptera > Noctuidae > Noctua > Noctua fimbriata. The sequence goes on from LR990940.1 coordinate 5,094,604, forward strand.
TCCAAGTTCTCTTCGAGTTTGACAATAGCAGGGAAGCTGTCTGCGCCGTCCGATATGCTAATGTCAGCCGAGCTGGCAGAACTAGTCGCCAACTGGATTATGTTACTCTGACCTATTGCACTCGTGTTTGGAGTGATGAATGGCGAATGTTTGGAGGAAGATGTATATTGTACGTAAGGCTGAGGAATGAAGGCTGGGATACTACTACTGTGATATACTTTTTGGCTGACACCTAAAGACAAATAAGTACTCTGAAACCGGATTTAGTTTAGTGGGTGTAAAACCTTCTAGCTACATACGATAACGCCTGTTTTCCTCGAAAGTTGGGTAGGTAGACGTGTAACTATTGTAGGGATACCCACATTATGCGAGTTATACAGTAAATTACAGCCGAAATATTTTTTACATGACTGCCAAGGAAGGGTTAAGTTTTTCGCGCGTATCTTGTGTTTGTTTTCTGCAAATTTCTTTATTACCTCGTATGTTCCAAATGGCTGGATGGATTTGGATGATTAGTCTTATTAGATTTGTCAATACCAAAAACCCAAGTGTCCTTAGATAGGTGTTTAAATAAAAACAAAATGGCGGATTTTTGGCGCTAAATTGTAATTGTTAATATTTTTTTTCAACCAAACCTATCGAGTAGGGTATCAAAATGAAGGAAATTAAAAGGAGATTACAAATATATGTACATATTTATGTACATATTTATGTACATAATACAATTTGTAGTCGGTTTTTTTTATACTTTTAATTAAATGTTACTTGTTTAAAGTGAAAGTTGCCAGCCTTTTGGGCCCCTGTTGGTTGCTGCATTAAATGAAATAATTTACAATTATATATTCAAGTCTGCAATTTTACAAAAGATACGGTCTACATTTACTAAATTATTTTTTACAATTTCTAGCCTACCACTAAAAGATTCTCCAAAACCAACTTTACGCCAAAACAAATAAAATACAAAATCCACCTGCAAACATCGTTCAAGATCATAACATGCACAGCTAAACGCTTGGACCATACAATTCGTGTTGATATGCTGGAGATCTTGGACTACGGAGCACAGGTCCCTGTTGCAGCCGTGATTGTCTTTCGCCTCGTATAAACGTAACCTGCAATCCGATTATGATAAATACAAGAAGATGGTTTATCGGAATTGAATGTACCGAAGAGGTGGGGGTTGAATCCATTCTCGTCCAAGATGGTTTATATTCTTGAATTGAATGTACCGAAAAAATTAGTAGCGGTTGATTCGATTCTTGTTCGAATCGAATCGAACGACGATACTTGTGATTCGATTTTAGCAAATTACTGCTTTTTAATTTAGTGGTTTTTAATAAGGTGAGAAATAATATTGTTATGTATCTAATGTTCTTTTGGCCTCCTACAAGGTTGACCTCCAGCCCCCGTAGCATGACCACCGGTAGACAAGGATTTCTTTGACGGAGGAATCGACAAAATGACAGATTTCTTTGCACTATTTTCTTTGTCATTTTGTCGATTCTTAAAGAAATCCTTGTCTACGGTGGTCATGCTACGGGGGCCGGTGTAGGTCGCGGAAATCTGCTGGAATCGATCAGAACGAGATAGAAGAGAAGATGATGATGATGTAGTTTAAGAAAGCAATGACCAAAAGTGGAGGCTGTAATGTTGAGGACTACAATATTAAAAGGTCTTAGATTCCAGCTTTTTACTGACGCTAAAAAGAAAGAGGTCCAATTCGCCTGTCTCTATGTTCATGTATTCTACTTTGCGTGTCGATGTGCTCAAATAATACCCGACCAGTATAAAGGGTGTAAATAGACCCTTAACATAGCCGAAAGGAACTTATTCTCCCTGTCTTTGCGATATTTTTTTTTGTTCAAGACCATACCTGGGAACCTTCTTGTTACGGAGTTATTGGGGGTCAAAGTTTTTTTTTAAATACATGTTTTGAAAGTTTTTTTTTTTTTTTCTTTACACACCTCCACAACCCTCTAACTATTCAATCCATCCATCAGGACAATGCTTTAAGTGCTTTCCATCGAGTCCTACCGTAAAACGTGAATTTTCACCCCCAAAAAAAAGTCGATTTCCAGCAATAATTTTTGCGTAAAGTTACTTAGTTTGATGTACAGAATGCTTGGTTGACGGCTATGTGAAGGGTCTGTTTACACCCTGTATAGCCACCCCACCATTTTTATTTATGTACGGGCCGGCAATACAATGTACCTTTTCAAAACCATAAAGTAAATTCTTGTATCGGGAAAACCCCGTCCATGTTAGCTCTTACTCGCTAGTCGTGAAACTTGTCTACTTTGTGGTCAGCGCCGAAAGCTAGCAAACAACAAGTCGCGGTCGGTTTACTCTCAACCAAAGGAATGACCTGAATCTTCTATCTCTTTAAAATTGCAGTCTGAAGCGCACACTCGTGCCGCTAAGTGAGGAATGTTTCAATTTAGAGCTTGACATGCGGTCCTTCTGAAATGGTCTTAACTTGAATAGTTTTTTTCGTATTACAGTTCAACGGTGAACCATGCTTTCTGCAGGCAATTTTATCGTTCAAGGGTAATTCTGTACCGTACAGGACTAGATTTTCAGGAAAATCATAGACAGAAATTCTGTACAAACAGACTCGCATTTTCCGTCAGTAATACGATACGATTTATGTATTGCCAGTATTATTCGCAGACATGATTGGATCAGAGACAAAAGCTTTTATATTTTGTTTTCGATAGAGATTAGGTTATGTTACGATTTTCGTTGAGGAAAGGAAATCGACTTCTGTTGGAACAGAAAAAAATATAAGGAAAAATTGTCTAGTTTCGTCAATTAGATTGTTGGTCGTTCCGAGTTCGTGCATGTTTTCGAAGCATTGTAACTAATAGATAACTAACATCATTATACAGTTTAGCCAGGAAAGGTATACCGCTTTGGTAGTCTTCGTCGGTTCGGTCATCTGCACAAATTTAATATTACAATTGAATAACTTTTGTGATTCTGTGGAAATAGTACATTTTGACACAAGTGGGGAAACTTTGTCATTGCAGCCGAGGCGGAATTCACAACCGAGCCATGCGCGAGACTGTTATGGAACCGAGAACTGCAGTAACTCTGCCTCGGCTGCAGTGAAAAAGTTTCTCTACTTGAATCAAAATGTACTATTTCAATACACTTGCTCGACAACTGGCTCTAAATTCCGCCTCGGCTGCAATGACAAAGTTTCTCCACTTGTATTGTAATAATCATTTATTTATAATTCGGAACCATTGTGTATCGCGAATCAATCAACATTGACTTTTCAAATACTGTTAAAGCTTTAATCAAAACTCAATATAAAACCTATTAAAACGGAAATGAAAGTACGAAAATAGTTTCCTAGCTATAAAAATCCGCGATAAAGATTCCTTACCGCAGCAGTCACGGCTGCCTCGTAAAATCTTTGCTCCTTATACATTGAATGATCCATATAATGTCTACGTACTTGCTAAAACCACAGGCACAGTGTAAATCTTACAGTGGCACAACGGGAGCGTTTACACAGAGAAATTGTGCGATGGGTTTAAGGCACAACAGGCCCGGGTTTACTCCAAAGCAGAGACAAACAAAGCAGTGCGGAGACTTGCAAGATTAGGCTAATTACAAGAGAGCCGAGAGACGCGATGTGGCTTTTCAACGAATGTGATTGGTCGATTCCCGCACGACTGCTTCAATCGTCTCCATTTTAGTGGAAACCGGGGCTAAGGCGGCTTCTGTTACGCACTGTCATGATGCAGATAGGGAAATAAGCAGGCATAGTGTATTAAGCTGCTTTTCTGACGTTAAAACATGATTTTATTACAGAAAGAATAAGATTCAAAGTAAACGGATGGTGTTGAGAAGTGTCAAAATTTGACATTACTGATAGGTCCTGAACTACTGACCTTATCCACTGTAAGCAGCTGCACTGTGCGAACCTACTAAAACTTTGATGTATACTTTCTGAATGCCTCGTACATTCCTGAGCTATGGTGGTGATGGCACCACATTGAAACAGGCTGAGTGCATATTTTATGGTTCTTTGTCTGTAGTGTTAGTTTATATTTTTTGTTTTGTTAAATATTTTCGTTAGCTAAGATTTCATTTCGTATACTAAAACGAGTTAAAATCAAGTAATTCATAAAATTTGGCTAAGAATCAGCGCACAAAAGTGCTGTTATTATTAGACAGTCGCCCAAAACTCCCGCGCATCTACTTTCTAATATTTTTGCAGGGGAACGAACTTTCCAGCAACACATCTTTTTAACATATTGTATCCAGTTCCACCATCATCCGATACCAAAACCAATAATTTATTCAAGTACCCTCATATATTTAGTGTCATCAAAGTTGTGGCAGAACCGTTAGGGCAATAAAACGAACGGCCAGACATCGAGAGTCTCCCATAGGAGCGGATTCATGAGCCGTGCCTTACGGACAGTGTCCGTTGTTCTTTATTTTACGAGCTGAGCTATTAAACGAGAAAACAGAAATGGAGAATGTTTTGTTTATATTAAAAATGGTGAATTACAATGGAATCTGGACTAGCATAATTTGGAATTCATGTTTTTGCAGAAGGATTTTTGAGGAACTGTACGAAAGGCATTGTTGAACTTATTTTGGCCTTCAGTTGGTGAACAGGTTGCCGTAAAATAGCAACATCGGTAATACAGTTCAACTAAATTGGCTGTATCTAATCTGCTTTAGCATGCTAGTCAGACAATTCAAATCTCGACCAGCTAACTCGGTCATCTGTCAATCGAAACGCTGGTTATCTCAGAATTAAATTGAATCAAACCTCTGAAGTTTACATCTAAAATGCCTTCGTCCGTACCCTGCAGACAAAACAGTTTATGGCTGATCCGCTGGCCAGCCAGCTATGACGTCAGTAACTCTCAAGACATTCGCCACTTGATAAATAGATACAGAAGTCCCTCAGGAGTTAGCAAGAACTATGCTTCACGAGGCAAAAACTGGCTGTGTTTCAGAAGAGCAATTGTAGCAGTATTGTCTATTTACACGTGTCAGTATTGTCTATGCATTAGCATGTACAAAGAGTGGCTAGACAATAGCCAACATGCTTGCCCATTACAAGGCTTAATAGCTGGCTTGGTCACTTCCCTTATATGCTGGATTTTTACCATGCGAGGAAAGGAGATTGTGTATCGGCAAGTGTTGTGTTAGACGCCCTAAGCTTAAGATGACCTTTATTCATTCGGCTAGCTTAGACTGGATGGAAAGTGGAGAACGTTTTATGTGAAGAAGCGGAACGGTTAGCTAGCAAAAATCTACTTAAAGAAAGATCATGTTCCAAATTAAACTATTTCATTAGTTGATTCTTATCATCACCTTGCCCAGCTTTGATGTAATGACACCAATTTTGGGGTTTCAAGAAAATTAAATTTCGGACCTCTGATTACTGAACTGTTGGCCTTCTCAGTACCTCCTCCTTGGTGCCTCTACACGGCTCATGAAATCCACGACCCTGAGGGACCGTTCGTCTCGCCGATGTCACAACACGACTGTGTGCGCACCGGTTCACTTGCCCGGCTTGAATTTATCGCTCCAAATCAGAACCAGGCTTTGACTTAAATGTGAGGACGTGGATGGGTTCCCAATCCTCGATTGTTGAGGACCCGAGAAGTTTGTTAGAATTTTGTTTTGAAAATTTGGTCATTAAGCCCTGTCTGGGTTACTGGCTAGACTTTAGACATGTTATGTTGGCTAATTTAACTAAGACCAAAATAGAGAATAGCAGATTTTTGGTGTCCTCTATATTAAAGTAACGTTAACTGTCTGCCTTTTACCTTTTCACAGGTATTATTTGAGTCCATCGACACGCAAAGCAGAAGAAGACGGCCCACACCATTGAATCGATAGTTATGGAACTTAACAGATACACAGAAAAATGCACATTTAAAGTTCACAAAAACAATTAAACATTTCAGACAAAAGTGTATTGTTATCAAAGAAATATTGCCAAAAAGACAACTACATGAATGGCCATTTAAGTAGCTATTTTAGTGGTTTACTAGGTAGCCTCTCTGACTGGACAAGGTCAAAGGCTTCTTTTCGCCCCAAAGCAGACCATATTGCAAGTAGCTAGACGGACTATTTAATAAAAACACAAAATAACTAACGATACTTCAACCATAACACCAGCCAAAGCCATACAGGCTGGCCTATTGTCGTTCCAAGGTTGAAAGAGGCGTTACGTAACGATCCTAAAACACAATATATTTACATAATAATAAAATTGCGATAGCAAAACTAGGGCAACAATAACAGGGTTAGAAAGAAATGACCTAAAAAAACTTAATTAGGCATTCCCTTTTTACAACATTAACAAAATAGAAGCAGAAAGGTCATCTGCCTGAGCGGGCCCATTTGTGGGGAATGTACAATTAGGTCAAACGGAATAGAGAAGCAATAGAGTCTCCGGTTCTGTGTTTAAAATCAGAGTGTATGGAGTACGCGGATATAATGAGATAACTTTTACAAATGTAACCTAGTAAATTACTAAGGTAAATAGACTTGTAGGCTTAAATTTATGTAATATAATAACGGTTTTTTAGCTACAACTGGCTTTGTTACATAACGTGACGCTTCAGTAACACCGTGATATTGTGGTAGTCTGATTATGTAGGAGATGGTTACGAACAAAGACCAATCACTTTTTTGGGGCATTGTATTATTTTTAGGTATTCGCTATCAGCAGGAAATTTACAGAATACCTTCCGTAATTTATCAACCAAGGTCTACCGGTTTGGCGTTTGCTTAATCGGACAATCCTGTGGGTGCTTTGAGAGTAAGTAAGTTGTTGGACTAACATTTAAAACAATAGAACTCACTTTTTAATGCAGGAGCACTGCTTTAAGAGCAAGGCGACATACTGCCCGATGGCAGTGTCTGCGCCAAGGATCGATACCTGGACTCCCGGCCTAGGCGCCGGCATCGGAGGCATCGCCTTCTTCGGCGGTTCCGGCAGAGCAATAGGCACTTCTTTCGGGGGTGGACACACTGATTGGTATTTGCACTCGAGCCGACGAAATGGCGCTGTTTGTTAAATTAAATGTTCATTAATTAATGTGGAATAAGCGCTAAACTAGTGGGAGGGTGAGACAATAGTCTTATATAAGTCGTCCAGTTACGAAGAACAGTTACCATGGGAGAGGTCGACCTGAGGTGAGAAGGTCGATCACAAGTCGTAGGGTACAAGAACTGCACAGGTCTTTTCCAATACACGCTCCGGTCTGCACAGGTAGATCCTTTGGGTGAACCTTAGCGTGATTTCAGACAGAATGGAAAAATGCTCGCGCAATTTACTGGCTGCATTAAAATGAGGACCTTGTACTATTTATTCTGTGGTAGGAGCCCTCAGAGCCTGTGCACACGGTGCGTTGCGGCGCCGCAGCGGCTCGTCCTGCATATAAAAATCCATGGTATGTCACACGACGCCACAAGACGCGTTTCAGCGCCGCACGCACACCGGACATTCTACCCGCGAGATGAGGCGGGCAGGGGTGTGGTGGGTGGGTGGGGATTAGAAATTTGTTGATTCCCGATTTCTTTATCGGGTATCCAAGTCGATACCCATATCTTCAAGAACGTGTATTGAGATTCACAGGTAAGTCCCATGCCCAATACTGACAGCATTTAGAACCCGGCGTAGCAGCGCCACGCCGTGTCGCCCCACTGTCCGTGTATTCACCCAATGTGGCGAAATCATGCCGCGCTGGCGCCGCATCGCACCGTGTGCACAGACTCTACGTACGCCGAAAGGTAACAAGTAGAGAAAACATTTAAGAGATTTTTAAACATTTTTATGTATGTTGGTAATATTGACAGTATCAGAAGTAATACCGTAGAAAATTAAAATGGATATAAATATGATCCGTATATCAGAAACGCCTCGAAGCAGAACTAGTTACTTATTTGCCAGTTTCGACACATTATGCTAGAACTAGACAATCGAGTAATGGAAACTTTGGCTCTTGCCAGTTGATTGTGTTTTGTGCGGTATATCGTAAGTCTATTTAGGTTGCTTACTTCCAAAGTTTGATCCACCCTCAAGCACCTTTAGCTTTATCTTGTGTAGGATCCCACCTTTCTTCTTCTTTCGTCGCTCACAATCTTTATCACAGATCGGTTCAGCAGGGATGTCTACTAATGCTCTTCTACAGCCTTTCGAATCTTTAGAACCAGCATAATCTCTGCGAATCATCCAGTCTGTACGTTTGTTCAAGATTTTTGAAGAACTCACTAGATACGACCAGATTCCCCGAGTCTTGGACATCATTTTGTAGGATTGCAGTTTTTTTTCTTCTTAAATTTTGAAATTATTTTGTTAACATAATATGGGTGCCTTTTGTTACCGTTGTGAAATATTGAAGATTTTTCAATCATTGACGTTTTTAGTTTCCATTGCTCTGTTATTCTTTTGTTGAATAATTACAGAACCTTGTATTAGGCCATGTTCATCTTTTCTAAGGAGGTTGCATATCATTCTTCGTGATCTTTTTTCTTTTTATATTTTACTAGGTTTTATTCAGTCTAGAAAGGACCATTCTAAGGACACAATCTTTGTTTACTATACAGCTGTACAAAATCATTAATTGCAGCTGTCACCCAATATCCCAACAAAAACTGATGATAAAGTATCAGTTCATAATAGTAATTAACGACTCATCCGGGACATCAAATCAATAAAAATAAATACTTCATTCATATCTCAGTTCATTTCGAACTCGTTAATTAAACCAACATCGTCCAATACAAAGCCTGCAGCATATTTATAGTCCAGCTCGCTGAGAGGGAAAGCGGGCGTCAACGGTCTGCCTTGACACTGCAGTATTTATAGTCTACTCTCGGCTGTTATTGGCCTATTTCCTCTCTAGCGTTTCAAAAATAGTCTCATTCAATCAGTGGACCTTTGTTTACTTTCACTTTGTTTTGGTTGAGATGAGACGGTTTTTAAGATAAAGGCGAGTGATGATGAGGTTTTTTGTAAGCTGTGAATGTTGATGCAGTATTTAGAAGGCTCTTAGTTCCCTGACAATTGTTATGGTGAATCTTGGGAGAAACTTATGAACAACCTATAGTATAGGTACTACATTTCCACTCCATGTTAAATCAGTTGTCTGAAGTCAATTGCTAGATCTGATTGCGCAGTGGCTGAGCGATTGGCTGCTGCGCTGCGTGTTGCGGGTTCGACCCCGCACGGAACAAATATTTGTATGATCTACAGATAGTTGTTCCGGGTCTGGCTGTTAGTGTATGTGAATTTAAATATCTGTAAACGCACCCACGATACAGGAGAAATTCCTAGTGTGGGGCAACGTTTATTTAAAGAAAAAGAGAAAAGTGACCACATCACTCATTTGCACCTTTACGTTCATGCCGACAGCGGACACAGGAGTAAGATGGACTTGAAGGTAAACGACGAAGGTAGAATTTGTAAAGAAGTAAATTAAGCAATTCGTTACTTTGATCAGTTTAACATAAACAAAACAAGTAATCGAGTACTTTAATCAAACACTCCTAAAGTCGTGTTTGAGTTCGAAACAGAAGCGTAAGCAGTAATTTATACCAAGCTTATTTCGCGAGAATTTTAATCAATTTAATACAGAATTGGCACCGCCATATTTCAATTTATTTCCCGAAACCAATAAATTAACTTCGGAACACCAACAAGGGTCAATTTTACAGCGAATAAAAAACTTTGCCAGCTGAAAAAATACAGCTGACTAAGACGAAGTTTGAACGGCGTAATGGAGGGAGCAATTATAGAATTTAGCTGAGTTGGCAACACCGAGCGAGTTCCAATAATCTGATAATAGGGAGTTTGTACTGCATTCTAAAGTGGTTACTTGTAATTGGAACATTAATTTGTTGTGGTACATTGGTGCTTGTACTAAGAAGCTGTATTGGCCGACTTTTAAAAGTTTGGGAATCGCGATTATGAAAAAGTTATGGGAAATTATTAATCAAAAATTTTAAAAAAATATTTAATTGGCGACCAATATACTGAATGGGCGACTATTGTACCAAGTAAGTAACTATTTATCCGGTCATTGCGGCAAGGAGAATATAGGAAGCAAGAGCTAACGAAGGCTGAGAGAGAGTTGTGGCACCCCGACTCGGACAGGTTAGGTTCGAAGGGGATGGCGGGGTCTAGTAATCGAGTGAAGTGAGCGAACTAAGACCCCGGAATCCCCTTCGTGTTAGGTTACTTTAAACCCTGCAAACAGAAATAGAGGCCCCGCGCGGCGGGGCTACGTCGACTATGCCTTATCTATAATCTAGTCGTTAATTGTAGCTGCCAACCTATTAGTTTTGCTACCCATTTTAATTATTTTTAAAACCCTAAATCAGATTAGTTTGTCGCCGTGTTAAATACATGCCAAAACTTATTAACTTTGACTGGAGGACTGTCCTTTTACTTACTGAAATGATTTGAATAAATTGATTTTAAGTTTTATAAATGACAGTAGGAACATATCATTTTCACGATTTGAATGCCTTCTCCTTCTGTGTATCAATAATTTTAGTATCCTGTATAAAAGGGAGGACATGTAGTATGTACACAAATGCCTTTCGCGACACCTTCAAGAATATTAAATGAATGTAACTTTACTAAATCAATAACTGCGTCGAATCAATTGAAATGATAGCCCACTTTTTATGCAAAAAACAATCTGAAAGAGAGAATTCAATTGAGTAACGCGGATGAAATCACTGAAAATATTAAGGCTGACTGGACTGGCTCGTTGGTTTAGGGCGGGTTTTATCCCCAGGTCAGGTGTCATGTCAGAATTTTCCACTCCGTTTCCATTTCTTAGTAGCAGTTCTAAGTCTTGATTTGTGCTTTATTTTTGGCAGTATTCTCGCTCCTTATATTAGATCGAACCAATAATCATAACAGGCATATGAGGGAGTATTAGGGTTGAACCTCATCCATCATCTGTCTGTTTAGGCTCACCTGCTGCCTGTCTACTAGCACCGTGTGCTACAAAAAAACATTGCCTTAAGCTTTTGGTAAGGCACGATTACCGTGTACTACTTTGCAACTTGCCAACCGCACGAGCAGTAGAAATATTTTTTTGTCCTACGTTATTTATAATAAAACAAAATTTCCAAAAGTTAATTAAAGTAATCATTGTAGAAACCAAATTCCCAATGATTTAGCCCTTTATGTCGTAATTGGACGTAGTTAAGCGAAAAGGATCCAATCCACAACATGGCCAAAAAATACTATCAGCTAGTAAAAAAGACCTAAACTACGACCAACCCAAATGAATAAGTATTGATATTCTTCATCAGTTTGATGAAAAGAAAGAAAGAAAGAAAATATATTTATTTGCCGCAGGTACATGACGTGATGTACTAAGTCAATTTGGCCATGTTGTGGATTGGATCCTTTTCGCTTAACTACGTCCAATTGACACTGTCCATGTCATCCTTTTCTGTCGCTCAGAACCATCATTTGCTAGAGCGAGGAACAGAGCGTGTTGCCAACCGCATCTTCGATGCTGCCGCGTGCGATAGCATTCCCGCGGCGATTCGGTGCTGCCAGATGAGGTTCAACCCGTAGGCTGCGTGCCCACTGGAGCGAAGAAGAGAGAAGAGGAATGGAGCTGTGCAAATAACCAATTGCATAAAATCTAAACCCCGCTCCGCTCCTTCTATGTAATTCTATTTTGCATAGGTCCGCTCCTCTCTTCTCTTCTCCGCTCCAGTGGACACGCAGCCTTATACACCTCTGCTAATCTTTTGGAAATACACGCGTGTCAACGTTATGTTAATCGACATGAATCGTCGGTGATCAGTCAAGATGTCCAAGTCAGGAAATTGCGTGACAAACATGAGCTAATGGTCATGGAACCAGGTCCGTGATATGAAGTATTAGAAACTGACGGCCAGTTTAGTGGGCTCGTAAACTAGGTCTTTTTAAGGTTTTTGACCTTTTAAAAGCACATTAATAAAGTGTGGGTAGGTTTTTATTTGTTTGTTGTCCTACCTATTTTTTTGTTCAGGTTTATTTGGTTGGTACGGCAGGCGATTTTCTATTTATGTTTCCTTCTCGATGTAGTAAAATATTTCGTATTTGACTTGAGAAAGCTGGCGGTTTAAATTATTGTTTTCTGAAATAAAAATGGTTTTATTTTGGCTATTATTTATTCATAAAAAATGGAAAGTTCCACTTAATTGTTTTCACAGTTTTTTTGTCTCCGTGATTGCTCATACTTAGTAAGGTGTCAGATACAATATGTTTTTTTTAGTGTTTGTATTATCTGTCCATTGAATATTTGAAAAATATTGATACCCAACACATGCCCGGGCTAAAATATCATACATATAGGTATATCATAAGGCCTTCAAATGAGAGCAGCGGTGGCCCAGTAGTGGCGGCCCCGACTTACGAGCAGTAAGTCGTGGGTCCGATCCCAGGCAGGCGCATTACTTTGTGTAATTTATTTCATCACTAATGCTCTCAAAACGGTGAAGGAAAACATCTTGAGGAAACCGGCATGTCCTAGAACCAAAAATTCGAAGACATGTGACATCTACCAACCCGCACTGAGCCCGAGTAGTGGATTATAGCCCACTCCCTCTCATAGAGAGAGCCTGTGTCCCAGCTGTGGGAACATTATAGGCTGATTATGCTATGCTTATATAAAAGGTGTAAATAGACCCTAAACATATCCGAAAGGCACTTGTTCTCCCCGTCTTTGCGACCATTTTTTTACTATTCAATCCATCCATCAGCACAATGCTTTGAGTGTTTTCCATCGAGTCCTACCGTAAAACGTGATTTTTCATCCCAAAAAAAAAGTCGATTCCCTTAGTTAGATGTACAGAATGCTTGGTTGACGGCTATGTGAAGCGTCTGTTTACACCCTGTATGCTTCAATTATTATATGTATTAAATAATAATATAAGCCTATTTTGTCCCACTGCAGGGCAAAGGGAGGCCCCCTTTCCTCCTTCCACATATCGCGATCTAGTGCGATTGTAGATTTTTTTTATCCTTTAAATGAAGCAAAAATAAAATACCAAAAAAACATTGGCTAGAACAATGCCTAAAAATAGAAAGGCCGAGTTTTGTTAGCTCGTTCGGTATAAAACCCTATATTTGTGGCTTTTTTTTTTGCGTTTGGACAACCGCTACAGTGATTTTTTGTCCGCAGTGTGATACCAGCAAAAGGAATTATTTTTAATTTTTTTTTGTTCGTTATACAGTGTGTATCCGAAATATGTGATGGTTAGAGGCGTGGGGCGTGGCAACCCATCGAACTGAACATTTTTTTCGATGGAACCAACATAGTCACTGCGAAAATTTGTATAATCATTGGTTCCATACAAAACTTCGGTACTTGCTCTACCCAAACGTTTAGTATTTTTTTGCGATTACTACGGTGGGCCCCAATATAATTGAGAAAAGGCTAGGCAGATGATAATGACTATAGTGATCCCATCGAAACAATTATTTATTTAGATGGTAGGTACGAATGGTAAACCGATGGAATGGACGACATAAACATCGTTTTATTTATTCAAATAAATAAAATTGAGGCGTCTGTATGTAATTTCAGAATTACAGCTTTTTATTGCATATGAAAGTATATACGATACTTATAACAAAAAAAAAAACATATTTTTAAACTTTTGTCTGTTTGTCTGTCTGTTTGTTCCGCCTGATCTCCAAAACGGCTGGAACGATTTTGACGGGACTTTTATTGGCAGACAGCTGATGTAGTATAAGAGGACTATCTTAGGCTACTTTTATTCAAAAAAAAACAATTAGGGTTCCGTACAAAAAAAAAATCCTTATTAAAATTGTTAACAAAATCCGATTCAAATAGGGAAATAATATTTTCATAATAATTGCACGCGGTTTATCAGAAGGCTTAAAGTCACCCAAAGGGCAATGGAGAGGGCTATGCTCGGAGTTTCCTTGCGTGATCAAATCAGAAATGAGGACATCCGCAAGAGAACCAAGGTAACCGACGTAGCCCGAAGAATAGCCAAACTTAAGTGGCAGTGGGCAGGGCACATTGCTCGCAGAACGGATGGCCGATGGGGCCGAAAAGTTCTGGAGTGGCGACCGCGAACCGGAAGACGCTGCGTTGGAAGGCCTCCCACTAACTAGGTGGACCGATGACCTGGTGAAGGTTGCAGGGATCCGCTGGATGCGAGTCGCACGGGACCGGTCAATGTGGCGACACTTGGGGGAGGCCTATGTCCAGCAGTGGACGTCTTTCGGCTGAAATGATGATGATGATGATGAATTGCACGCGGACGAAGGTCGCACACGTGGTATAGGACTGTAGTGCTTTACGATTGAATGTAAATATATGCAAATAGTATTATGTATTGTAGGTTCAAGGCAATGATAGATACGCGAAGAGATACTCTAATTAACATTCTGAAAACCTTGTTCTGTACATTTGGCGATGGGACGATTAGATAGTGGTATATAGTGACATCCTTTGAATTGTTTTCCTATTTAAATTCTGTGCTGCATAAAGATAATTTGTTGTAGATAGAGTACTAAATAACATCGAATGGGGTTTCATCCGTAAGTGTCTATTTATTATCCTCAACACTTTTAGAAATTCAATATAAAAATAAACTATAGGTAACCTAAGTAATTAACCCCAGTTTCACTTCACCTTAAATTTTAAGTTAAAAAAATGTTGGCCCTAGCACCTCGTACCACTTTAAACATTTTACGCTAAACATCTAGAATTCTAGACTAATGTTTAGCGTGAAATGTATATGAAAGAGACAGAATGATGCTTTAGATTGACCTTCACAAGGTTGACAGCAATAGAACGACGATTTAAGCATAATAAAACACATTTGCATTGACTGCCTCGGTGGCTTGCTAAGCATGAAGTCCTGGGTTCGATTTCCAGCCAAAGTGTTATTGGGTTTTTACATCAGGAATTTCTCAGTAGCAGCCATGGAGTCTGAATGTGTGCCCGTTTGATGGTTATAGGCTCCCGCTATTAAATGGGACCCATAACTTCCGAAAATAAACATGACTGGCGAAATTTGGGTGTACTATTAGGTACATCTCTGCCTAACCCTTCAGGGATTACAGGCGTGATGTTATGTTATGTAAAACGCATTTAAAGATTTCTGGTACAACCGGGCCCAAGTTGAACTAAACTCCTCGACTAAACCACAAAACGAAAAAACAGACGATACTGCAAAAATAATCCATAAAACTATGATTCAAAAGCAAGACTGCAAATTACTACCGTACACACAACTAGTCCACGTTGTTACTACGAATTTCTAGGGAATGGTTGACTCATGGCAAAGCCATTGTGGCCGCCAATATCGCGTGCGGTGGGGCCACACCCAGTCTGGTGTGGTACAGTAGACTGCACGTATTAATAACCAAACCAAGATGGCCTCTTTTTCCATTGACTCGTTAAACCAGCTTAAGGTCAACATTGTACCGTCTGTGAACGGTGGACTGTACGTTCAGACGTTTTGCCTTTTTTAGTACGACTGACCTTTGGTAAAACGACTTGATTTATAAGGTTTTGTAAGCCAAGTTGATGGACTCCGCTGGTTTGACAAGCGCTAGGCTTTTTCAGGGGTTGAGGTCAGGAGAAGTCGGTAAAGTAATTTTCAGTAGGGGTTTTCTCGACGATGATAATTGAGTTATCGAGGTATTTTACTTTCTTATTTGTGTTTGTGTTATTTATTGGTTGGACGGCGCCTGTACCTGAATACTCATATTTCACATAGACGAGGTGGCCTACCAGTAGCGAAGGGTCAACTTTTGTAAGAGGTAAGCCGGAGTTAATACACGTTAATAAACGTTTTATTTAAATTTAGTTTCTAAATACATAATATCTTGTTTTTTGTTGCTGTGATCGCTTACCCTCATATTTGTTATTTTTTGCTATGAACGTTGATTCTGTACGCTCATAAAAAATAAACATTTTATTGAAATTTAGTTTCTCAGTAAGTGAATTATTGTTAATTTTTGATGAGGAATAATAAAGTTTTTAAACCAGAATATCTTTAATGTGATTATATTATTTGTCTATAGAATACTGACTGCCATTTTTCAAAGGGAAGCCGGTGGGAATCGAGTTGTATGGAACCTTCGCCACTGTTATCTATCTATCTATCTACTGTGTTTTTGTTATCCGATTATGAGTCATAATACCTTCTACTAAGAAGCTCTAACTCTTGACGGCACCTTAAGAAGCCGTCTCTACTTAACAAAGTGCTTTAATCTTCAAACTTTAACTTAACTGGTGTGTTTTTAAGAGAAGCGGCTCCTTTTAAGAGCTCTGGCGTAAAAGCGTTAAGTACCTACCTACATGGAAACTTAGTTTTTCCTACTCTTCATTTATTTTCCTTCGATTAAAATATTTTGAAGATAGTAGGTCATTTCTAAAGTGTTTTAAATAGGGTTGAAAATGGATTTTGTACTAACTTTTTTATCAGAGTATACATGGTGTAAACAGACCCTTCACATAGCCGTCAACCAAGCATTCTATGCATCAAACTAAGTAACTTTACGCAAAAAATATTGCTGGGAATCGACTTTTTTTTTGGGGTGAAAAATCACGTTTTACGGTAGGACTCGATGGAAAGCACTCAAAGCATTGTGCTGATGGATGGATTGAATAGTACGGGGGTCGTGGAGGCGTGTAAAGTTAAAATCTTTCATTAAAAACATGTATAAAAAAAAAACTTGTGAAATATCTCAGTAACTAGAAGGTTATGGTCTAGAACAAAAAAATGATCGCAAAGACAGGTAGAACAAGTGCCTTTCGGCTATGTTAAGGGTCTATTTACATCCTTTATATTCCATTGGATACTGAGATAAAACGAAAGTCTGACAACCAGTATTACCAAAGGGTATCGCATTACCCAGTACTAACTGGGTTGTGGACACAGATATAGATAGACCTAGATAACGCGAGAGCAACTACTTCGCGTGCCTAGTCTACGTACAAAAATCGTAAGTGGCCAATTTCGCGCTCAGTCTGCATCGGAGCATAGCGCTAGTCGGACGTCAGGGGGCGTCATGGCGGGGGGTAGGACGAGGGGGGCGCCGTACGCGGCGGCGTCTTTGAATCGATTTGATGTTCCCATCACTAAATAGTGCTTGTGACGTCATAATAGGTAGTCAAAAAATGGCACGCTTGGTTTTCATACAGATCGTGATACTTGCGTTATCTAGGTCTATCTATATCTGTGGTTGTGGAGGTCAGTTAGGCAGTCGCTCCATGAAATATACTGGTACTCAGCCACGTCCGATTAGACTGAAAACGGACCTCAAAATAGTTGGGAGGCCGATGATGATGATGACTGTGATAAAACCTTTCTTCAACATCATTTTAATGGTTTATGATGTGTCATATTAACTCAGTGGAATTCGTTACGTAAATCAATGGATTTTATTTCTATCATTAAGTTTTGCTAATAACTGGTTCCATTGGCATTTGTCTCGTTTTCATTTACTGCCTAGTCTTCTGTATGTAGGTATACCTCAAGTAATTCATGTGTCACATTAATTTGACACGAAAAAGTAAAACGTCAAAATATACTTTTAGGTTCACAAAAACGTAGTTAAAACTCAACAACAACACTGAAATGTCGCCGCAAAAATTTCACAATTACACAATACAAAAAAGTAGACCAAATAACGAGGACTGTCGTGAACAAAATACATTCAATCAACGTTTTCATTCAATAATATGCGTGTCCTGAACTGACTAATTTTAGCTAAATGTAATACAGAAGTTTTCAACCTAAAAGATTTTTACGATGTAAGTATATTTAAAAAAAAAATAAAACGAAGTCAAGATTCTCACCAGTGGGAGACCGATTAATAAGAGGAGAGAGGGGTACTTTTACCTTTCTTATTGCGGCAAAATAACACGAATCCAGAAAGTAGTGCATTTTCTCACCCTATACGTTAGCTACCTGTTATTTTATGTTTTTTTATGATACTCTCGCCTTTTCACGGCTCAGCCATAAACATACATCACGCGCCGACGTTTGGCATAGTATGGTTTTCATCGCCCTCGCTGAACTGATTTAGTAACCGAGATTTATTTACAGCATGACTAATGGCTGCTGTTTATGATCAATTAGTGTTTAAATCTTGTTTGAATTGTGTGGTTTTACGGTAATATCTTTTCTTTTGAAGAATAGTTGATAGTTTTAGGTACCGTTTTTCTCATCTGGCTTTGAAATTATGTGTTTTGTCTCTGAAATAAAAGGGATTCACAAACGTTGCACGCTGCTTAAAGTTAATTAATAGTTTCACCACACTGTTAACCATACAATTTTTGACGTTTAAAAGTCTCTTAACTTGAACCAGCTTTTATAAATAAATCCCAAAGTAAATAGTGGGTGCTTAATTTTTTCGCTATGTTGATATTGAGCCTCAATATAAGAACTAGTGTTGTGTAAAAATCTATGATCAAATTACTTACGATTTTGGTGTTGAGGTACATAAGCTCGCGCTCGGTGACCCGACGCCGCGCGGTCTCCATTTGCTGCTGCCTGTACTGATTGTACTTATACAGCAAATACATTCCGGGCAGGGCCAATACCACGAACGGTCGCATCAAGTTCGATGACGTAGGCGCGCGCTGCGGCATTTTCTTTTTAACATTATTTTTTTAATCACTCAGCTATGCACTTCTGCCCACGACTGTACGCTGCGAAGCGAGCCATGAAAACTCTTTTTGTAATTGAAACTTTATGACTTCAGTATTAAAGATCATTTTGATTGTTGAATTAACAGTTACAGTCACGCCACATTTTATATATACTAAAGTTAAGTTAAAATATTTATGGAAGATTTAATTTTATTAGTAACACTAGAACTATTGCTTATAAGCACTTTATATAGCGTCACTACGGGGTTTCTACGTTTTTTAAACGGATTATTGCTTTAGTAATAGACCTATTTATTTACACTGCGATGTTTTAGGACGTTACCGGCATGGTACCTGAAACAAACAGACAAGAAGTTAGTACAAAAAAGTCCCCGATACACTCGCGCTATTTATTATTTTGGTTATGATTTAGAACACTGGAGGGTCTACAATTAAATAATGAATTATTCGAAGAGGATGCTATAAACTACATTAAACATACTTGAAAATAATGTTTATATACAACCTTTTTAAAGATGTTCACTTCAAACAGTAAGAAATCAAATAAGTTCCATCAGAATTTAAAATTCTGCCCTGGCATAAAAATATTTTTTACATTACCTTTATTTATCAAATACAATGTCTAACTCGGGAATTGAACAAAGAATTTTCTTAACAAAAAAGCCAAGCTTCTCATGTTATGTAAACATGGCCGCCACATATTTCTGGGCACGTAAAAAGAGCGGTAGAATAAACTTATGTGCATACATTAGAAGCCCGGCCTTCCGCGTGGCTGCATACGGTTTTACTTATTAAAATCTACCACACTAATGTAGTTCTGTTCAAACTTTATGGCGGGTCGGAAGTTAGTCGCAAGTGACGGTCTGCGCATAAACAATAGGTTAAAAAAAACCCTGCCCGATCCGAAAGGGGTATATAGGTACCTATACCAATGACATTGCCAAATAGAAAAAGAAATATAAAATACTCATGAAAGTAAAAATGAATTTTAAAATTCATGATTATATCCCAAATTACCACCGTTTCCCTAAATTCAAACAAACTTTTAAAACGTGACAACACCATCTTCGTCTTAGATATGTTCGATCGTCTATTGTTTATTTATGACGTCACTACCCGAGAAGAGACCGCTCGCGCCCGTGTGTTGAAGAAGTGTCTTCATTTTAGTATATTTAATTTAATTTTCATTGGGTTATTTTTTACTTGTTCTCCAAAAAGGATTACATAAATAGAATCTAATCTCGATACTTACTAATACCCTCACGGATTGGACAGGTTTTTTTTTAACATATTGTATTACGAAGATGAGTCCTCTGCGCCCCGTTCATACCTAAAATTCTGTTCTGCGCGCAGCTTTACGTTAGATGTTTCCAGCCGCAATAAAGTTTGAACCGTTATACCTGCGCTGACCGTCACTCGCAGCTAACTTCAGAGACGCCATAAAGTTTGAAGAGAACTGTCTATACCTACAGCTGACTAGGTAAAATAATAAAAACAATAGAGAGTGACAAGGACAACCAGTCTTGCCAAAGTGTGTCGTGTTACCCAGTAGTCAAGTAGCAGTTCAGCTGTATCCATTTAGACTGGAAGCCATTCCCAGCGTTGTTGGAAAAAACTACAGATACATGTATATTGTATATGTATATATAGATAGGATGATTATGATGGTCGAGCAAAGTATCACTGGGTTTTTCCATCAGGAAGTTCCTAGTAGCTGCCACGAAGTCTGGATTTGTCCCCGGTAGATGGCAATAGGCTCGTCCCCTACTACATGGGACTTAAACATAACTGGCAAAATGTGGGTGTGTGTCTATACACCTCTGCCAAGTACTAGTAACAGTGAAATTAACTGTAACCAACTGCTAGAGAGCATCAAAGTAAATACTTATATTAAATAAATTGTATTTTCTAAGAGAAATCGTTGAAATAACGTAGAACGTAAAGGATTGGCTCTGCGGTCACTCACAAGTGTATTTAAGCGGTCAAGTGTAGCAAATACGGGTAATACTTTTGTTCAGAGATAAGCTTTGAACTTCAGAAGTAGTACAGTCACGAGCAGCAATATGTATACACTTTCCTAAATTAAAAAGCAATTTTCGCGAGAAATAACTATTGTAACACAGAGATAGGATCTTTTTCATAGAAATATGAGTTCCAGAATACTATGTTCGTAAAAAAACATGAAATTTTAATCAGAACAGTAGGAGAAAAACAATTTTAAAAGTTGTTTAGTGTTTATATTGGTGCTCGTGACTGTACATCCTGGTATGTGAATACATAGTTGGATATGAAGATTACGAATTTTAATATAAGTTCTTTTTACGACAAATGTCATCAAGCACAGCTGGATATGACTGAAAAACATTGTCGTCATAATATAAAATTGAACTACCCAACGAAACTTTAATTTAAAAACAAAATTACTCGAAAAAGACGTTTACAAAAATACCTAAGTTCCAAGAAATTTACCGCCTTATATTAAGCTCAAAAATAAAATACTACCCCCATTAATTTTCCTAATTGCAAATACTCAACAATTTTCAGTTTCAGCCGGCAATGTACCAGGCAAACATAAATTGGTGGAAGCATTCGATAACAGCGAAAGCGATGCTGTCCCGAAACACTGCTAATAAGCGTGGGACGCCAATGAGCCGATTGATAGCTTCCTCCAGGGAGCAATGTGGCCAGTGTAATAGGTTATTTTCCTCGTATCGACAGCTATAAATGTTCGTAATACGGTATTTAATGGCGTATCGGTTTAATCGGAGAAAAATGGTCGGTATTATGGGGCGTTGATGGTGGTTCGAACATGAAGGCGAAAAAGTTTATATTCATTGTAACTACCATTTATTATTATGCATTTTCTCTTGAGCATCACGACGTTTCCTTGAAGGTGAGAGTAGACGTACTATTCCGAGTTAATGTGAGTTAGCCGTGATGTGGCTTTGACAAAGAAGCCCAAGAGATCTAGGGTCTTTACAAATAACTATTTTACAGTTTTTCTGTCTCGTCTTCACGAGTGAAGATGAATAGTCCTCCTGACCATTTTCGGTCACGACGGCCAATCTTAGCGGAGATTAACCATCGGCGTGGGAGATATTATAGTGCAGAAATGTGTGCGCAGGCCCAGGTGCATTCCCAGTTTCTTTACTCTCATAGTCCAATTCCTAATAGCATTTTTTGCCCGACTTGGGAATCGAACCCCATCCTATTAAAAAAAAAAAGTATCGCTCAGCAGTCATGGTTGTGACCACGAGAAAAACGGAGCAGTGACGATTAAAGTACATTCGGCACACCCTAGGGCCTTGACTGGGTAATCGACAAGCTACCAGCCTTACATTAACAAAATCAGCCTTTGATGTTCCCACTACTGGGACACAGACCTCCTCTCTATGAGGTTTTTACAAACACTTTTACACGTGTTTTTTTTAAATAGGTGGGACCGGTGCTTCGTACCTGACTACTGTGAGAAGGGACAGCCGAAACAAACTAGTCTCTTTTAAGGTCCAGCACGCGTAGCATGATCACCGTAGAAAAGGGTATTGTCGACTGAAGAATCGACAAAATGACAGATTTCTCGATCGGCGACAAATGCCCGTGGTCATGTTATATATGTATTAGAAGGAATCCGTTCATACTGACAGATATACTTTTAGTATATGCGAAACCCAAATATATTTTGTTCAGAATGAGTAACTGAATCGATTCCAATAATTTTTAAATCATGTTATATTTTGTCGCAAAAATATTTAGAAAAAGTTACTAGTTGGATACCGAGCGACATTAAGTACCTATCGCAATTATTTAGGAACCTACTGCCAAATTGTTGTTATGAATGAGCTCAAGACGACGCGCTCCGTGGTGACCACGTTTTTATGCGGACAACCACGTAACAGAACAAGCTTATAACTTTGTGATTTTTCATGATACTTAAACTTAAATTTTGTACATAGATTCTTTGCATAAAAATACTAGACACGTGTTTCAGGTTCCGCATATACTAAAACTAATGTTGTATATCTTGTCAACACTAGATAAAACTCCTATTATCTCTAACCGAAACAAAAGAAGACGAACATAGGAACCAGTGTTTATTATTCCTGTCCCAAAACATTGGTAAAACTATGATCCACCACGGCAACACATCAAGTTATACATGTCCAGTATAACATGACCTAGCTTTGTATACATTTCCCGTACAATGAGAGATCTGCTTATACTGGCTTTGCATAGCTTGATTGGTGTGCGTACCGTGTTTGGAACTTTCGTGCCACAAAGTCGTATCCAACAAGATTCAACAGGGTGTCAAACTGCAAACATTATGAGACGGAAGTGAGGAAAATGGAGGCTTAATAATACATTGCAAGGCTGTTATTTAATACAATTTGTTTAAATATAGGTTACTAATTGTTGGTCTTACTGTTTCTGCCTACCCGCATCGGAAAAAGGCGTGTTTATTAGGGTAATTTACCCGAAGGGTAACCAACGGGACCCTATTACTAAGTCTCCGCTGTCCGCTCGTCCGTCTGTCTGTCAGCGGACTGTATCTCATGATCCATAATGGGTAGACAGTTGAAATTATCACAGAATGTGTATTTCTGTTACCGTTATAACAACAAATAAAAAAATAAATCAAAAATTAAAGGAGGCTTCCCTAATACGATGGTACGGAACCGTTCATGAGCGAGTTCGACTCACACTTGGCTGGTTTTGTATGTATGATCCTGAAATGTGTGTTTTTTCGAATTATCATCGTCCTAATGGCTCTGAAGCAGCTTGAATGATGGATGGTGATCCTTTTGTTAGCTTATCTGGCCATCCATCTGCCTAGTCTCTTTACTCGACTACGGAGAAGCCAAAAAGAAGGGTTATGATTTTAAGTCTATGTATGTATGTATGTTTGTACTTACGAGGACGTATGTTCCTTCGTAGCGCCTAAACTATTCATCCGATTTTGATGAATAAGGTGTCAATCGATTCGTTATTATGGTCCAGGTGACATAGGCTATATTTTAACCGACTTCAACAATAGGAGGAGTCGATTTTACCTTGTAAACCCCGAATTTAATTAGAGCGTGATTTTTCAGTAGTCGGGTTTTTTAGTTGTAGTATACCACACAAAATCTTGTTCCAATTATGTCCGGCTCAGCTTCCCGTCTTACCGGAGGCAGATACTAACTTGGTTGCTTATCTGGCAAACTCAATAAAAGCTTTGAAAAATATTGTTCAATCCAACCTATGTAATGAAAACACAAGAAAATAAATGTACGAGATAACATGGGAGAAAAATGTAGCAATTTTTTTTTTATGTTCCGCTTCAATATTGAAATAGTTCTGTATAAATAGTGGGTTTTTGTGTGCAGCATCACATAGGGGTGAGTTCAAATAGAGGTACTAGGTACACACGAACGGTCTAACACTTTTCACCCTTATGCTCTAAGCAATAAGGTTGAAAACTGGCCGACCGTCAGTGAACTCTGCAATACATCATCATCATCATTTCAGCCGAAAGACGTCCACTGCTGGACATAGGCCTCCCCCAACTGCGCCACTGTGACAGGTTCCGTGCGTCTCGCATCCAACGAATTCCCGCAACCTTCACCAGGTCATCGATCCACCCAGTGGGAGGCCTTCCAACGCAACGTCTTCCGGTAGTACGTGGTACACAATTTTAACCAGTTTAGAACTTTTCAAATAAACATTTCTGTGAAAAAATACAGAACCAATCTAAATTGCATTGTTCTGCAGTTGAATCAAACATAGCTACCTAGTTTTTAATTTACTCTTTGACGGTGGGAGTACGTACACAAGTTAGTTATACAGGAAATAAAAGATAAAATGTTAAAATAAAGTTCAAATATATTTATGTATGTGTTCCTTTTAATACAGGTTCTTTTTTATGTCAAAAGCTATTTGTATTTATTATTTTATGTGACATGTTTATTGATTTGTTGTGATTTTAATTTTATTAAGTAAATGAAACGAAATGCTAGACTGGAATTTTCAAACTTATAGTTTAATTAACATAATAGTTTAAATATGAAAGTTCCTAATGATCTCTGTAAGTCATAATTATTAGATAATACATACTCTGCAATATTAGTTTTAAGTTATCTTGCTGCGCCCTAACAGGGTCATGTACTCACTAGTTTAAGCTTAGCGTGTAAAATTGGTTGTGTACATTGTGCATTATATAAATAATAAATAAATGCTAAAAAATCACTGAGTAATTTACGAAACATACTCACTAGAAATGAATCAATCGATCAAGCAAACGAAACGGTTGAAATTTCAGCAGAACTGGAATATGGACAGATTGAAGAAACATTTTATTCTAGACTAGCTGTTGCCCGCGACCTTTGTCCGCGTAAAATTTTATAGCCTATAACCTTCCTCGATAAATGGGCTATCCAACACTAAAATCATTTTTCAAATCGAACCAGTAGTTCCTGAGATTAGCGCGTTCAAGCAAACAAACAAACAAACAAACTCTTCAGCTTTATAATATTAGTATAGACTAGCTTTTACCTGCGGCTTCGCTCGCGTTAATTTAGAATTTGACAATCAATTCTGGTTGTAGTCTGCTTATAATAATATAATTCAATAATGATTCGAAAAAGACGTGGCACCATCTATGATCCTCGGGATCAGTACTTTTCGGGATGATAGGTTATGTCTGTTTCTGTACACCTGACAACGTATATGCAAAATTTCAAGATGATCGGCTCAGTGGTTTAGGGTGAAAAGGTAACAAACAAACTTACTTTCGCATTTATAATATTAGTAAGGAAGTAAAGAAGGATATCATTCGGATAATTGGCAACTACTTATATGACGCGGAGACTTATATACACGAGAAAGTGTGGGGCAAGGTTTTTTTTTAAAAAAAAAAAGGAATCACGTCACGTTTACTTTCTAGTATAGCAGTAGAATTGAAACAAAGGTGTACAAAATAACAGATACAGGAAATATGATTAGCTACTGCTGAGAATTTTCTAACAAATCCTGTCACAACACTATCCATGTTCAATACCTTCAAAGAACATTGTTATTTCCAAGGCACATTCCCTTGAAAAAGAAAAAAAATGTGTAAAAGAAATAACCGAAGACTTGAAAAGGTGATTGTTCTCACTATTACAATATTATTTACTACTAGCGACCCGCCCTTACTTCGCACAGCGCCACCTATCGGGTCCAAAACTCTATCTAATGCAGCCTATATTTTAAGTTAAGCATCTAGCAGTAGAGCGGTAAAAACTGCGTTCAAATCCATGCAGTAGTTTTTGCGTGATGAGTGTACAAACATACAAACAGAAAGACAGACAAAAGGATTTTCAGGTTTCAGTTATTTCAGTTAATTTCTGTTTCATTTCAGTTACTCCTTGAATATTGGTAAGCAACGTTCTATTCAATAGACAACTACGTACAAGAATCTTGTCGGGGTTCCAGATTGGAATATTTGCGGCGTTTCATCCAAAATCGTAGAAGATTCCAGACGAAATTCGGACAACTTCCGAAGTTCATGATTGAGTAGCACGAATACGCACGAACATTCCCGATCTCATTGTTCAGACTGAATGTCTTCGGTGACCTTTGTGTTGAAGAAGTACGAAAAAAATATACAGGATGACGAGTGGGATTTGAGGAAAATGATGTGAGAAAAACACTATGTAATGCTAGTGGGTATAGGACCCGCCCTATTACATAACCTTTGCATACAACAGTGTATTTTTGGCAGCTTAACAGTACTACCCAAAAAAGATAACTTATAGAGGAAGGATAAAAGTACTATGGTCATTCTGATAACACATGACGAAACTGGTGTACTATATACAACATTAGTTTTAGTATATGCGAAACCTGACACACGTGTCTAGTATTTTTATGTAAAGAATCTATGTACAAAATTTCAAAACTGTATCATGAAAAATCACAAAGTTATAAGCTTGTTCTGTTACCTAGTTGTCCGCACAAAATCGTGGTCACCTCGCAGCGCGCGCCTCCAGCGTCGTCTTGAGCTCATTGGTAATAATAATTTGGCAGTAGGTACCTAAATTATTGCGTAGGTACTTAAAGTCGTTCGGTGTCCAACTTTTAACTTTTTATATATTTTTGGGAAAAAATATAACATGGTTTAAAAATTATTGGAATCGATTCAGTTACTTATTCTGAACAAACTATATTCAGGTTTCGCATATACTAAAAATAATGTTGTATATACCTACAAGGGTCAGGCAGAGCCCTTTGGAAATAACAGGCTCGATAATATGTCGCTACACATGAAATTTCGCTCAGTTGTAAACTTTTGCTGCCTGAAAAGTTAATGATGTTTGTATGCACCGACATTCCTGCACGAGCCACGCATTGTCAAATTATTTTATTTATGAACAGATGTTAAGTCACCATTCAACAAAACAACTGTTAAATATATTTTAGTTGTAGGTTACTTATAAGTACTAAATTATACCATTTTATGAGAAATAACACTTCTGCGTCTAAATGTACACTTTTGCAATACTTTTTAAATATATTATTCTAATGCAAAATTCTTGTTACTAACAACCTTGCCTTGCCTATGGACTTATTTGTCTGATTAAAATTGTCTGATAAAAATGATTTTTATTTGTTTAATTCCTTTATTATTTTGTATACAAATAATTTAAAAAAATATATATTTAAAACATTAAAAAATATAAAAATAGTAGCCCACCGGTATCGGGAACAGGGTCCAGAGAGAGGAACCTCCTAACAATACGAGCCGTGTCCAGGAGTACCGCTTCCTGAATCAATGAATTATCAAATTATTTATTTTATTTTTATTCAAACACTCAACAGGCTAAATGTGGATGTACTATTAAGTACACGTCAGCCTAACCCTTGGGCATTACAGGCCTGATGTTATGTTATGTCAAGCAATCAATCATCGAAATCCATCCCCCAAAACACACACAAAACTTGGCTAAACAACAACACCCTTTCTATATCCGAAAGCTCATGCGAAATGAAATGGCGATACCCCTCTGTCCTAGCATTGATCAGTTACGTCACAACACACAATTGAAAGTATCGAGCGGGCTTTAAGATTCATAGTATGTATTGGTATAAGTCGGTACCAGTCCACGGTATCGACAGGATAGTGAGCGAACGACGGCACGAATCACTTTGATCGACAGCCACGGCATTTTGGTGCCGTTCGGTTTGTACTCGATGGATGAGATGTTTTTGTTGGGGTGTTGAGTATTTATAATACGTGTGGTTTATTTAGGATGCTTCGAATCTAATTGTTTTTCGATTATGAATTTCTTAGAAGCAGCCACGGATTTGTGCCTGGTTGATGGCAATAAGCTCGCCATCTATTACATGAGACTTAAACATAACTAGCGAAGTGTGAGTGTACTATTAGGTACACCTCGGTCTAACTCTTCGGGGATTTTTATGTTATATTCTAATCTAATGGCAAGTTCCTATGGTGGTCATTTGTGAAACTTTGTTATATTTAGTGGGAAAATAACCCATTGAAAGCACAACCATATTTAAATGGCCTGATAAGATGATTTTCTAGGATTAAAAATAAAAAAGAGATGCCATTACTCGTCTAAATATAGGGACGTAAACTCTCGCGTTTATCTCATTTGGGTAGGCAGGAACTACAGAATGCCCCCAGAAGAAAAACAAAGTTTAAATATAGAAGTGATACCCTGATATCATCTGCCTAGCCTTTTCCCAACTGGAAAACGACCTAATTCGATTCTAACCTAACCGGGTGCAGCTGAATACCAGTATTTTACATGGAGCGACTGCCTATGTGACCTCCACAACCCAGTTAGCACTGGACAAAATAATACCCCTTGGTTAACCTGGTTGTTAGACTTTTGGGCTTCTGACTATCTGAAACGACTGACAAAGATCTTCAAATGATTGCCGGGACCAACGGCTTAACGTGCTTTCCGAGGGACGGCGGAAACTCGGTATGTTATGTGTGGTAACCCATCCACGGACCAGCCTAGGCAAGCGCGACTTAAAGTGAAGATCGACCCGGGCGGTTTGATGATATGAGCCACGACCTCCTCAAATAAGGAAATACGGGGTGATAATCGATCGATAATCGTTGGACATAGTCCAAAAGATCTAGAACCACTAGTAAAATAGACAAGCACACAGTATTCGTGATACAAATATAACCAATAGAGTTCTATTGATCAAGCAGCCATAAAATCTCTGACATACATTTGACATTCCGCGGAAACGGCCTTCAACAAACAATCAAGTAATTTGTATTCCGGGAAAGCATTACTCAAGTTAACGTAATTACAAGAAAACCGCTGATCGGATATTATGAGACGTGATTGGTTGTTTTCATGCATTTAAACATGGCTAAGAATATTTTGTAGGCTTCTTATGATATCGTATTGAGTTAAAAAAAAAAGAGTTCCATTGCGTAGTGCGTTGTCTTTTTCACTCATATCTGCGTCCCTTTCTAAAAGTTGAAAACGGAAACCCAATACGACAAAAACGGCAAATAAAAATATATAAACAAAACATTGATATATTTTTTTAGCTAGTAAGATTCCCGAGTGTGGCAAGCGAATTTTCGAAAATCTTTGAATGCAGATTTATTTCTTTTTAAAAATAAAGCAAGGTTTCCTTTGAATAAAATTTTCTATCTCCAGTATTTAGTGTACTTTCCCTCCAGGTACTATATTAATTAACTCAGAAAGTTATCTTCTTTCATTTGGCATCCCACTAGAAATATTAGCAAAAAAAAAATGTTCATCGACCCTCACTGTTTTGGATGTCCTTAAGTGACCTCACCCGGAATGAAATAAAGAATCGATTGAGACCTCGTGCATCAAAATCGGCTAAGTAGTTTAGGTGCTACGGTAGAACATGACAATATAACAAATACGTACATAGACAGCTAAAATCATAACCCTTCTTTTTGTCTTTGCCGTAGTCGGGTAAAACGTTGATGTTGTGTGTTGGTTTGATAGAAACTGTGTTACGCAACTGGGGTGCTGGTATTAAAATGAGATTGGAATATTCTGTGAGCTTCTCCCAATCCTAAGTTCTTTTCAAGTTTGACGTGTCTGCCAATCTTCTGACTTTAGCCGAATATTAATTTGAAGTTTTCAGTCGAATAGTTTAATCTTTACACGACGTCTTTGTAAGACGTAGAACTCTCGAAGTCGTGCATTCGGTTTGGAGTGTTTGCTAATGCATTAAAAATTGCATCTGCTGCCAAGTTTCAAACATTTCATAATCGAATGAGTTTCACACACATTCGGGTTGTGGAGGCCAGATAGGCATTCGCTCCATGTAAAGTACTAGTATTCAGCTGAATGCTGTTAGACTGGAAGCCGACCTCAACATAGTTGTGAAAAGGCTAAGCAGATGATGACATTCTTTAAAATCACGTTGGATTACCACTTCACCTTTTATTCAAATTCGAGCAAACACACTTCCTCAATTTTCTAGCTTTCCCATCCTCACTGTCCAATCACATTAATATTAAAATC
Source organism: Noctua fimbriata (assembly GCA_905163415.1). Lineage (NCBI taxonomy): Eukaryota > Metazoa > Arthropoda > Insecta > Lepidoptera > Noctuidae > Noctua > Noctua fimbriata. The sequence continues at coordinate 5,124,788 of LR990940.1, forward strand.
CAATTCCCTTTTCGAAAACCCAATTCCGATTTCAATAAGACAACTCCACAAAAAGAAGCCACTCGGCACCTCTTCACAAATCTGTGATCCTAGTACTGTTTAAACAGCTGGAAGGTTCTAGTGTGGACGTCAAACGATCCGGTGCGAACGCTTTCCACTGATTGAGCTCTAGGATAACAGGCGTGAAACAAACTTCAGCTTTCGTGCAAACCACTCCTCTTTACTTTTCATGTATCCCCAGTACAATCACATCAATATTAAAACCTTTCTCTCTTGTCAATCATTTCCGGTTTCAATTAAGACAACTCCACATAAAGAAGCCACTCGGCACCTCTTCACAAATCTGTGATCCTAGTACTGTTTAAACAGCTGGAAGGATCTAGTGTGAATGTCAAACGATCCGGTGCGAATATCGGGATGGCTTTCCGCTGATTGAGCTCTAGTAACAGGCGTGAAACAAACTTCAGCTTTCGTGCAAACCACTCCTCTTTACTTTTCATGTATCCCCAGTACAATCACATCAATTAAAACCTTTCTCTTTTGTCAATCAATTCCAATTTCAATAAGGCACATAAAGAAGTCACTCGGCAACTCTTGAATATTCTGTGATCCTAGTACTGTTAAACAGCTGGAAGATTCTAGTGTGAATGTCAAACGATCCGGTGCGATGTCGGGATGGCTTTCCGCTGATTGAGCTCTGGGGTAACAGGCGTGTAACAAGCTTAGGTTCAAAGCATCGCTGCTGAATGTTTTGTGCAGACCCTACCGTGTTACCATGTGAAATTGGCTTGAATTCCTCTTTAGCTATGATGATTTGTTTGAGGATTTTAGTGTCCAATTTTGAAGGGTTTTGGCGCGTCAATTAAGAAGGTATGTACGGTTTATGCGAATCTCTCATTGTATAGGAAATCTATACAAAGTGAGGCCAAGTTATACTTGAAATGTATAGCTTCATATGCCCGCTGTGTGTACCATAATTTTCCGGTAATATAACTTGACAGTGTCTCATTGGAAAATCCATTTTGTTTCCACTTTATTCTTGAGTTCTTGCACAGGGAGAAAATGTGGTAACTGGAGCTGCTGCTATTTTCTCTTCTAAAAGATAACCTCCTCTTTTTTTTAAGTAGTTGTTCGTAAATAGAAGACCGCGACCTCGAGCAGTGGTTTTAATAAAATAAACGTCACTTTTCGTCAGTGATCGGGGACTTAGCGACATGTACAGACCGAAAAACATGGTAATTACAAGCTCACTTGATTAACATGGTCCATTAATCCGTAATGAGTGCGTAAATGAGATTTTTACAAAAACAACTACCTATTAATATGTAAATTCGATTGTTAATCACAAAAACAATATTTCACCTAAATGTATGTAGGTCTATAGGTTAAACGTTCGGTTTGTAACCAATAATTATAATTAGAACATTAAATTAAAACAGTTCATTAACTTTTGTTTTGATTTAGTGCTGATAGGATTTGCACTAATTAGATTTAGGTTGATTTCATTAATTTTATTGTAATTCTATTCATGCGTTAATTTAACTGGCGGGCTTAATTCATGGTGTTATAATTTAGATTCCTTTGGTAATGTTATTTTAACAATACATGGTCGTCTTACAGTACCTACTCACTATCATTAGGTAGTTTCAGTAAGAAGATAAAATAAATGAGATAATTATAAATGAGTACCGCGCGAGAAATTCGAGCAAGATCAAGAAAGTTTAAAAAAAAAATTTGTATATCGCGCTGATGTCGGAACCACCCCCAAAGTACGCATTACGTGCATGTTTAGCCAAAATAAAACTGTGATTTCGATTATACTAAACCAAAGAAAAAAAGAGGAGGTTCGCGATTCGACGCGTATACAACATTAGAAGAAGCCGACCCCAACATAGTTGGGAAAATTCTAGGCAGATGATGACTGGACTGTCTTATGCGGTGACTAGATAGTCCAGTATATCATAATAAATCTAGCCTCATACTGAGACGGAAGTAGACGAATGCCTGTTTTCAGTAACACTGAGCTACACTGCGGACAATGTGCACTGTTGGATTACCCGCAGACTCTTGCGCGCGAGATCCTATGTTGAGCCTATGTTGAATAGTAAGAAGATGCTGCAATTTAACATTATTTTTAGTATATGCGAAACCTGAATATAGTTTGTTCAGAATAAGTAACTGAATCGATTCCAATAATTTTTAAACCATGTTATATTTTGTCCCAAAAATATTTAAAAAAGGTTACAAGTTGGATACTGAGCGACTTTGAGTACCTATCGCAATAGTTTAGGTACCTACTGCCAAATTATTATTATCAATGAGCTCAAGACGACGCTGGAGGCGCGTGCTGCGTGGTGACCGCGTTTTTGTGCGGATAACTAGGTAACAGTGTTCAAGCTTATAACTTTGTGATTTTTCATGATACAGTTTTGAAATTTTGTACATAGATTCTTTACATAAAAATACTAGACACGTGTGACAAGCTAGACACGTGGTTTCGCATATACTAAAACTGTTTTATATGCGGCAAAATTCATGTAGCCAAATCTTCGGGGCGGCCATATCGACAACTCATAACATATTGCCTTACTTAATATTCAAGGCAGATACCCATGTATTTGACTTAGCTGACTCAGAGCAAGAGAAACGCCTTAATTCCCAACTGAGATACAATTTTGATGAGTTGTAAATACTTTATGAATATCAACTTTGAGAAAGATGTAAAGATGGAGTACTTATTTACCTTTCAGTTCATTTACTCAAATTAACTCAAATACGTAAAGAGGAAATGATCTCAAGATGGAGATGGAAGATTGGGTCGCAAATATTGAAAATTCAAAATTACAGAAAACTGGTTTGTTTCCTTGCATTTTAACGAATGTGTCAAAGATTTTGCGGTATGTATGCATCTATCTATACAGATGAATAAAACTAAAGTGTCTGTTTGTAATTTCAGAATAACAGCTTTTTACTACATGCCTAAGAAAGTATATCTTACAACAAAAAAGCATTTTTTCGTCAGTCTGTCGGTCTGTCAGTCAGTCTGTTTGTACCGGCTAATCTCCGAAACGGCAGGACCAATTTCGACAGGACTTTTACTGGCAGATAGCTGATGATATAAGGAGTCCGATTCAAATAGGGAAGTAATATTTTTATAATAATTTCATGCGGACGAAGGTCACGGGGCACCGCTAGTTTTTTCTCTGGCTTTTTCAGTAGCAGACCATTCTTGAATTTGTGTCCGGTTGACGGCAATAGGTTATTTGGGACATGGGGCTTGAAATAAACATAATGGACGAAAAGTGGGTGTTACTTATTTACAACATTATTTTAAGTATATGCGAAACCTGAATATAGTTTGTTCAGAATAAGTAACTGAATCGATTCGAATAATTTTTAAACCATGTTATATTTTTTCCCAAAAATATTTAAAAAAGTTTAAAGTTGGATACCGAGCGACTTTGAATACCTATCATAATAATTTAGGTACCTACTGCCAAATTATTATTTTCAATGAGCTCAAGACGAAGCTGGAGGCGCGCGCTGCGTGGTGTCCGCGTTTTTGTGGGGACAACTAGGTAACAGAACAAGCTTATAACTTTGTTATTTTTCATGATACAGTTTAGAAAGTTTCTACATAGATTCTTTACATAAAAATACTAGACACGTGTATCAGGTTTTATACTAAAACTAATGTTGTATACATCTGCCAAACGCTCGTGGAATTACAACAGCTAGCAAAAGGAATCATCGTATTTACTCACAATAAACAGAAAAATGCAGACGTAATGATAAAAAAGACACAAATTATAATATCACCGAATCTTCAAAGACTAAACTGAAGAAAGGGATACAGTCTGTTTCAAAAGACACACACAAGATTACTTCAAAAGGCTAATCAGCTTAAAAGCAACTCCAGCCTTTGACAGCAAAGCTGAATGGGAGCCAAATGACATTAGAGTAAGTTCGTACTTGTATGTGTACGTCCAAAGTTGTTCTGGAGAAAACACTGTGGAGTGACGTAATCGTAACATGTACAAGAATCTTTTGGCGCTTGAATGGCGTTAAGAGGGAACAGGGGCTGCGATTCTCCATACAAATGTATTCTCCTTTTTTTTTCCTGAATAATGCAGAGGCATTATTAAGAGCAATATTTTTTTTTTCATTAAATCAAGGTCTACAGTAGACACGTCCTTGTCATTTCCTTTCTTTCAGCAACTTATAAGTAAAGAAAATATGACTCTCCAAAAATGAAAAAATGCCCAATTTTTACGGCCGTTAGTAGAAGACTACCAGATAAATTCAAAAAGTTTTTAACATAATAGAAATTGATAGGACTAGACATACTTTTTCTTAAAAAAAAATGTCAAAAATAATTGAATCGGCTTAGTTTTCGAGGAGAAAAAAGGGGAATACGAAACGTCGGTTTCGTCAATTTTTTGTGATATAATCGGTCTGAGCTGCAGCTGTCCCTATCGCACTCTACGGGGGCAGGCTTGACGCAGCGCGACGGCAATAGTTTCTTCAAATAACTATATTTTAGCCCTGTTCCCTCTTAAAAGAGGTTCGTTGTTGGTACAGGGATAAACGGATATTAAGAATCGTGAGTCAAAACAGTACAAACGAAACCATCTTTTTTTTTAATATTTTATATCAATTAATTTTCCTAACATTTTCATGAAATAATTTCACGAATGTTTTTCAACAACACCCAACACAATGTCTTTAAAGTGCCAAAATATCCATGCAGTACAGTAATTATTAAAAAAATTGTGTCGTGAAATTATGTTGAAGAAACGAAATGGCGGCGTCAGTTCCGATTTTGGCCACGTTCCAAAAGATCATCCTTGTATAACTATGTATTTTGCAAATGGAACGTAGTACATACAAACAAAGCGGAGTGGACGGGAAAACAAAGATCTAGTGATTATCTGTGCACACATGGGTAAACAAATGTCTGGTCTGGAAGTGGCCTACTTACCACGGATTTTCGTAGTGTGTGTAGTCTGAGTATGCTCGTAAGTTTATGTAAAGTTGTACTGATGGCGCCATCCGTGAATAGATTCTTACTTTGGTGGCTTATATTTTGGAAATGTGACGCTTTAAAAGATTTCTTCTCATACAATACTTCTTTGTATTAATGCCAGCTATTGACATTTTTTTTTTTTTTTAAACTTTGCCCCACACTAGGAATTTCTCCTATATAGTGGGTGCGTTTACAAACATTTAAGCTCACATACACAAACAGCTACACCCGGAACCACTACCTGTAGGCCATAAAAATATTTGTTCCGAGCGGGAGTCGAACCCGCGACACGAAGCGCAGCAGTCAATCGCTCAGCCACTGAGCCAACCGTTACGTCATATAAATACGTAATAGCCTGTTTTTTTAAAAAAAGGAGGAAAGTAAGCATGCCAAAATATTGAAAGTGTCCTTTCATTTCATTATAGGACATTATACACCATAGACACGGATCTTCCATGGATGTTCCATTGTATAGAATAAAGAATATTTCCTTTCCAGATCTCATAAATAAGAGTAATTTAAAACGACAGTCTTGTCGCTAAAAGCAATTTTTCTCAGACGATCAAAGGAGCCAGCTTTTAGTTCTTCTTGGCAACTAAGAATATCACAATGACACTTTTCTTCTTTTTTTTTTTTTATTCTGTATGGGCTTACTCTTGACCTCAATCTAGTCCTGAGGACAGAGATGAGGTCGACGATGGAACGAGCCAACCCAAAAGAAGAAAAGAAAAGACTTCTTTTTTCTTCTTTACTTTCAATCTTCCATTGGTCTTAAGTCAGTCAGTAGAGTAGTCACTTTTGTGTCTCAGTAGACATTATTATTTTTTAACTGTTTACATGAATGACCAAAGAAACAGCATTGCCATTCAACGTGAATATGCTGTCGGCCTTTTGAAAAAGCATATTTCACTATAAACGGTGTAACGAGACCCATAACGAAGCCGAAAGGCACTTTTTCACCCCCCCCGTCATTACGATAATTTTTGGGAACTTTCTAGTTACAAAAGATAAAAGATAACTCTTATGAGTTACAACTTTTTCACATGTTTTTAATGTAAGATTTTTACTTTGAACACATCCACAAACCCCGCACTATTCAATCCATCCATTAGCACAATGTTTTGAGTGCGTTACATTGAGTCCTACGGTAAAATGTGATTTTTCACTCCAAAAAAAAAGCAGCAGGAATTTTTGCGTAAAGTTTCTTAGTTTGATGTACATAATGCTTGGTTGACGGCTTCGTGAAGAGTCCGTTTACACCCAGTATAATTGTGTTTTTAGATCGTCATATTCTCACTCATTTTAAAACTACACTATTACTTCATGTCTTCGCACAAAAAAAAAAAACGGTAGGTAACAGTTTTACAAACTCAACCCTATTTCCGATTTAAACTACACACTTTATGACTACTTCAGTAGGTGCTACGTCTTTTCCTTCCATTTATTTTGGATCGTTTCCCACATTCATAGCTGTAACGTGGAATGGTTTTCACAAAGAAACGTGACGTGGTTTCCTCAAAGTGGGGGAGCCCCTAGTGGCGCCCTCATGCGGGAAATGACTGGCAGTCTGCAAGCCCGGCTGCCATCGCACCGTCAACTTTTAATATTCTACTTTCTTTTCAGAAAATTTCTGCTTTCTTTTGTTATTTCAAACGGGCTTAGCTTTTTTTTTAGGAGGAAACGATCATTTTTTGTTTTGTTGCCAGTTGTTATTATTTCTGTAGATTATAGGACACTAAATCGTGTCTATTTTTTTTCAGCCTTACTTCAGATATTTTCAACGTTGCCTGCCTCGTTAGTCTAGTGGTTGCGCGACTTCTGAGCTGCTGGTCCTGGGTTCGATTCGATTTCGCTTTAGTTAGCACAGAAAAACATATCCCACTAATATTATAAATGCGTAAGTTTGTGAGGATGGATGGATGTCTGGATGTTTGTTACTCTTTCACGCAAAAACTACTGACTGGATTTGCATGAAATTTGGCACACAGATAGTTTATAACCTGGATTAACACATGGGATACTTTTTTATCCCGGTAATACGATCCCGTGGGATAATTAGCGAATTCCACGCGGGCGAAGCTGCGGGTATAAGCTAGTATTAGTAATATTTTACAGTAATTAAGAGAGTGCGCGAACAAAACTAAGTGGTGTATTCTTCCAAACCTCCTTTGGATCTCACGGCAATCTCAATGCGATGATAGTTGGATAGAGTTCTCTTGGGACACACGGCCTTTTTTTTTACCCCCCCCCCCCTCCCCCGCTCTGGGCAGAGCGGAAGGGAGTGTCAGACTTGTACTGACTAAAACCCATGCATGTTCCTTCTTTGCCCTGTGTGTTCCAGGGCCGCGGTAGGTATCTCTTTCGAACAGTCCCGCAGCCCTGGCAGGGATTTAAAGGGACACACGGCCTGACGTTTGTCCCGGTAGATTCAAGCTTTGTAACTTTTACTTAAATAACTTAACATCACGCCTTGTAATCCCCGAAAATTGGCGAAACGTGGGTGTACTGGTTAGGTACCCACCCACATTTCACCATTTCGTAATAGGGGGCGAGCGCGAGCCTATTGCCATCAACCGGGTACAAATCCTTCGTGGCTGCTACTGAGAAATTTCTGGTGGAAAAACCCATTAACAACATGGGTCGACGTTAACACTTTTCTCGACCTGAGATTCGAACCCAAGAACTCATGCTTAACAGATGCGCTTGCAATCACTAGGCCGATGAGACGGCCACTAGTCACTACTCAGCTAATTCGCTTGTAACACGATTGGCCTTCTAAGATGATACATAAACAGCTGTAACACATATACAGGGTGGCGCCGACAATACGACAATAAATTAAACTTTTAGTAAACCAAAAAAATATATATAAATAGTGTTGTATTTCGTTAACAGTATTATACTATTTAGTAAGTTTCTTATTTTTTTTATTCCTGTGTTAGGATATATTTGATAGTTATAAATACAGGATGGAAGGAACACCGACGCGAAAACGTTTACCTACCACATACTCAGTACATCGAAATTTTCAACGGTATTTTTTTTGTAATCTACTGTTCCATACATTTTGACTGTGTAGTTATTGTACTTTTGTAGGGAACAGCTGTTTTTTTTTTAAATTACCAAAGAAAAATTTCGATGTGGAGGGGTTTAAAATGATGTACTGAGTATGTAGTAACCGTGTTCGCGTCGGTGTCCCTTCCACCCTGTATTCCTATGAACTAGTATTACCAGTGTTTTCATTTATTGTCGTAAAGTCGGCGCCACCCTGTATATCTACCTCCTAAGTAAGCGACCCACTCGTCCATTATCTCGTAATGTTATCCCCATTATTGGTATACAAGATATTGAAAGGGAAAGCTGATACGGTTACATGTAAGTAAGTAAACATGTTATTGTGTGAGGTGGGATAATGCCGGGAAACAAATAAGATCGTCAGTATAAACAGACAAGACCAGCGTGCGTATATTGAAAATTAGGACTTGTAAGAAGAATGGATACTGGTTTTATGAAGTTATTCAGGGGAAAGGTAGATAACCCCATCTTTTATCTTTAATACATTTTTTTCCTCAGGAAGACAACTAAATGAAGAACTAAATTAAGTGATGCTACCTTTCAGACAAAAAGATTGAAATGGAAATGGGCTGGTCATCTTCTCCTTGATAAAAACAATTAGTGGCCAATAGTTGTAACCGAGGTTTCAAAGAAGTAGAGGACGCCAACGCAATCGCTGGGATGGTGGGTGACATGGTGGAGACAGCGGGTGCATTATGGGCTAGAGACACAATAGATGGATGACAATTGGAGGACCCTGGGGGAGCCTACGCGTCAAAAGACGCGCTGGTTGACGAAGACACAAGTGCAAAAGTTACTAGTATATTTTGCTTAATTTTTATTTCATTGTAATTAGTATTAGTATATCATCTAACGGCTGTAACGAAGCCATTTCAAGAGATTATTTTTTTTATCTGAGTATATTTTTATTAAAAATAAATAATTTAAAATTACTTGACCCACAAAATAAATACTAGCTCCTTATTTTTGAACATCCATTGCGCTTGTTTACTACGTCGTATTTACCGTAGCCAGTGTTAGAATATGGGAGAAAAGGTAAAAAAGTGGTGCAAAAAGTGTCAAAAAATTTTAGAATTATAATAATTTCGTAAAAAATAACACTCAAATAATTTGTTTTTCCGTTGCTATGGCGACTTTAAGACTTATAGAAGTTTCTCTTAAAATATTTCGTGTATGAAAAGATAGACCCTATATACTATTAAATAAACTAACAACAAACTATAAAAGGGCTATCCAAAAACTCCTCAACGCTGTCAGCTGGTAATTATTTTTTGAAGATAACCTTTTTGGCTTTTACGCGTTTGGATTGATTTTTATTTTATTTAAAAGGTTTTTTAATATACGAAAATCAAAATGAAAAACCGTCGTGACTGTCCTTCACGAAAATATCAATAACCGTGTACACAGTCTACGCCTAAAGTTCTCTGTCACCAAGACTCCCGATTCTTTTGTCCTCTCCCATCTTGAACACTTTTATATTAAGACGCGAACTCAACGAAGCGGAAATTTCACAAAATGCTTTGTTCACGCAAATATTAAATATCTTTGAAATGTGTGCAGTTATGTGTGTCAAATAGACGTGTGTGAATTTCTTTGAAACAAAGGCTTTCAGATAACAAGGTAGACTTTGAAAGGCATTTTGTTACAATAATTGAGTTTGAAAGTTTGAATTTCCATGTAATTTTCTGTGTATTCAAAGCTTTGTTTCCAAATGATTCAATTTTGACTTGTGTAAATTATAGTGATTTTAGAATGACGAGCACCTACTCATCATCTCCCTACCCTTGTCCCATGTTCCTTGGGGTCGGCGCAACACGTTTTGTTCTTCCATTCTCCTCTGCCAACCGTCATGCTATCATTTACTCCTTTTTCTTTCTTTTCATTCCTCACACAAGCCATCCATCGTATCCTTAGTCTTCCTCTCCCTCTCCATCCATCAATATTTATATTCATCACTCTTTTAGTCACATGCAATTCGTCCCCCCTCATCACATGCCATCATAGTCGATGATGCCGTTTAAACTTTTCTGTAACTGGCGCAACTTTTAAATTTCCTAGCACCTACAATAATTGTCAAAATATAAAATGTTTGTGACGTCGCCAAACTGATTTTTTATGTTAAGGGCATTACATTGCTCGATGACCTTGATGATTTGATCCCTGTACTGGTTTTTGTTGACTTGCCCCGCACATTTCGCAAAATTTCGGTTTTTATTTATTATTTAAAAATATTAAAAGAAATAACAGAAAAAAAACAATACAGATTGTTAAGTATATCATTACGTATTTGTTGTTACAAAATTCATGCCGATCTATTCAGCCGTTACAGAGATAATTTACAATTAAGGTTGAAAAAGGACCTATTTTCTACGATTAACCAAAAAAAATTGAGAAGGTTTATTAAAATTTTATGCAATACAATTTATTTGTGATGAACTTAACTATAACGTACTTTTTTACACGGAAAACGCACGAAGGGATTCATCAACAAATTTCTTTGAACATACGCTGTTTTTGGGATTTGAGCCATGTAATGCCCTTAAGTTATCACAGAACATAACATAAATTCACGCCTGTAATCCCCGTAGGGTTAGGCAGAGCTGTACCTAATAGTACACCCACATTTCGCCAGTTATGTTTAAGTTCCATGTAATAGGGGTCGAGCCTATTGCCATCAACCGTGCACAAATCCAGACTCCGTGGCTGCTACTGAGAAATCTTGGTGGAAAAACCCAATAACAATTTGCCCGACCCGGGAATCGAACCCAGGACCTCATTCTCAGCAGTCGCGCTTGCGACCACTGGACTAACAAGGCAGTAATTTGTTAAATTGTCATTCTATATAAAAACCCATTGTTTGTTAACATGTTTGGCAACTGAATCGCAAACACAGTAAATGTTGGTTTTTGTGTTATAGAACAATAATAATTGAACTATTATGGCATGTTCTTGCAGATGCTAACTTGTTTTGTTATTTTTTTCTCTGTTTTTACTGAATGTCACATAAGTGAGATATATGCTACTCATATGTTTTGATATTCGGTAATAGCTTTTAGTTTTGTATAGAAGAGGTTGGTACTTTACCAGGCCTTATTGTTCCTTTATTTTTCCTTTATTGCTAGCAATGTTTACAGCAAGTTGCTCTTCATTACTATGCAAGATAAACCACAAACGATAAAACATAAAATTATTTCATAAATAAACATAGTATTTGTCTCTGTCACACATATTATTTATTGCTTTACGCAATAAGAGACAATGCGGACTCTTCGCCCCGCCACCCCGCCTAGTGGGCTAGCGTTTAGGCTGTTAGTAGCGGCCAAGGGAAGGGAAGTGACGTCACGTCCGCATCCGCCGGCCATGCCGCACCGCGCCAAAGTCGCGGACATTCCCACTGTCCGCCACAAATTATTGTATTGTCAGACTCAGAACAACTGTGCCTGTATAGGGTCACCATCCGTGGACATTTTGTCCGGATTTTCAGTCCTCTGTCCGTACTTTGTCCGACCTAGTCATTTGGCTGGACTTTTTTCACCTTGAGGGATTTTATTAAAAAGTTTTATTTTTCCTCTTTATTATTTTTGGGGGTTTTTATCCACAAGGATATGTCAACCCCATTTTATCTTAAAACTAGATATAATTCACTATAATAAGAGCCGGTTTTTCAATCGCCAGTTAACTTCTATCCGACGAATAAGTTTGTCATTTTGACAGTTTTTGTATGGACATTCTGTTAAAATGTCACATTGACTCTTCAGGTAAAAGTTATCTAATGATTGGAAAATTGGCCCTATACTAAATAGAATGGCACTATACTAAATGGAAAATTTATGAAAAAAAAAAAGTTTCAGTTGGTCATCGTTCTACTGCCCTTATCCAAAGTCTTTTAAGAAGAAATGCTGCCGATCCCAAATGATTTTCATTTGGGGACGGCAGCATTTCTTCTTGTTCCATACTTCTCTATAACTCGTCATCTCAGCAGATACATCCTTTCTAGCCAAAACGTCTTTCACACAGTCCATCCATCGTTTCTTTGTTCTTCTTCTAAAATGTTTCAGTAAGTCTCAGTGAATTAACACATAGAAGTAAAATAAATAAATATATTTTCTTTCTTTCTTTCTTTCTAAATGTCCCCATTTTTCGCATTTGACATGGTAACTCTATTGCTAAACCTACGACCTTTTAGAATGAGCTGTACAATGTGCTGTTGTAGGAGGCGAGCTATATGACCTTTCGGAATGGGGAGTTTCATTTGTCGCTATTTGTCTACCAGGCTCACTGAAACGGGGTCCGTTGTTGTGTTTTTAATTTTGCAATTAATTTGAATCGATGCAATTCTCTTTGTATATAGATTTGTAATAAACGTGGAAGTACATTGCGGGTCACATCGGAACTACCAATTAGCAGACAAATTGACAGGCGTCATTAAGAAGTGTAGATTGTGAACAAAATACCAAATTATGAGGATACGTGCCATTCATCATCATCAGCTGCCTAGCCTTTTCCCAACTATGATGGGGTCAGCTTCCAGTCTAACTGGGTGCAGCTAAATACCAGTATTTTACATGGAGCGACTGCTTCACTGATCACCACAACCCAGTTAGAACTTGGTAATACTGGTGGTCAGACTTTCGGGCCACTGACTACCTGTAACGACTGTCAAAGATCTACAAAAGACAGCCGGGATCAACGGCTTAACGTGCTTTCTGAGACACGGAGGAAACTCTGTATGCAATGGATGGATGTCACCCATTCATAGACCGGCGTTGGCAAGCGCGCACCTTGAAGATCGACCCGTGTGTGTGTATTATTTAGCCACGAGCTCAAGTGTTGTAAAAACAGTGTTGTGCCGACTCCAATTTATATGGGACAAGGACAGAAATATGATGATGAGTATCTGTTAGTCTGTGATCCCAGTAAATGCACTTTAGTAATAAGATCTCGGAGTAAATTGCTGTGAAGTAATAAGGTCGCCGCTGCAATTCATTGGGCCAGATGAGAAGCCTTGGGCTGAATTAAAAGACTTTATTTTGATAGGACGCTAGCGTGGTGGATTAAAGGATTACTTAGTTCGAAGACTTTGTGGGCCAAAGGCTGTGATAATCAGCTGAGTCAAGGGTAAGTTCAAAAGAAAATAGTCTTGGACACAACATTTAAGGAAGTTCCTCTCTCTAGATTACCAACTATGATTTGGGACTTGTTGGCACGCAAAGGGCGAAGAACTAAATATTTTGTGCAATAGCCCTTAAATACAAAGGTTTTAAGGCCAATATTTCTGGTTACACTTGTGTTACCTACTCCTTGTGATGTTTTAGTCGTTGTTACAATTATACACTGCGCTCGCTGTAATGCTCGGTTCTCTTCACTTACTGGTGTAATGCTCAAATCTGAACAGTTACTTAACAGGAAAATGCTCCCGATGAGGAGCGCCTTTAAATTAAACTTTGGAAGAGAAATAATCAGTATTTTCCAGATTTTTAATCACTTCTTTTTGCTTATGCGATCGTGGTAATACTACATCGAAAATCGTTAACGTATTTGCACCTAGAGTGACTATGTCGATATGCATGCAAAATATAGTGGTGTCTCGTGGCCAAATAAAATGTACCTAAGTCATACCCGACAAGTCGGCTACGAAGGCTACCCATAAACTTTTTGGTATATAGCCACATGCAAAAGATGCACTTCAAGTGAGGCAAAATTCAAAAGCGGTTTTCTCGCAGACGTAGACTATCGATTCAAATGTATGTATAGGTACTGTATTATGGGCTGGGTACATACTTAAAGTAGGTAACCTGGTTTTTAAGATTCTAGAATATATATACATAGAATATTGACTTCCTCGTTGGTCTAGGGGTCACAAGCGCGACTGCTGAGCATGAGGTTTTGAGTTCGATTCCCAGGTCGCGCAAAGCGTTATTGCGTTTTTCCATCGAGAATTTTTCAGAACCAGCCACGGAGTCTGGATTTAGGCTCGCCCCCTATTAAATGGGACTTAAACATAACTGGCGAAATGTGACTGTACTAATGGGTCACCTCTGCCTAATCTTTCGGGGTTTACAGGCGTGATGTTATACATAGATAGGTGAAAGTTGTCATACTTCTAACTACATGAAAGTACTGTCAATGATCTACAAATGACAGCCAGGACCAACGGCTTAGCGTGCTTTTCGAATCACAGAGGAAGCTCACTATACAACATTAGTTTTAGTATATGCGAAACCTGATACACGTGTCTAGTATTTTTATGTAAAGAATCTATGTACAAAATTTCAAAACTGTATCATGAAAAATCACAAAGATATAAGCTTGTTCTGTTACCTAGTTGTCCGCTCAAAAACGTGGTCACCACGCAGCGCGCGCCTCCAGCGTCGTCTTGAGCTCATTGATAGTAATAATTTGGCAGTAGGTACCTAAATGATTGCGATAAGTACTTAATGTCCAACTTGTAACTTTTTTTACAAAATAAAACATGGTTTAAATTATTGGAATCGATTCAGTTACTTATTCTGAACAAACTATATTCAGGTTTCGCATATACTAAAAATAATGTTGTATAATGGGTCATCAACCCATCCACAGACCAAACTGCAAACGCGGCTTAACCTGAAGATCGACTCGAGCGGCTGCTATTATTTAGCCACGAGCTCCTCGCAATGCGTGCTAACTAAACGCATTACATTTAGGTGTTGCTTTGTGTTCGATATAACGGCCAATCTATATAGTCTGTACCCTACATTACAGTGTCACGTCACTCGTTTGTAGTCTCCCTCTGTAAACACGTCAGCCGTCAGAGTGTTAGCTGTTAAACGTCAAGCTTTGATCCTCTATCACTGGCAACTTGAGTAATCTGTGGTTGTATGAGTCAGCCTGAGGCTATCGTGAAACCTGTGGGAGCTCGGTTAATCTGTACAGATGTTTGAATCGCAGTTTAATTAAACGTGGTAAAGGCAATGATATTATAAAGAAGATACACTACGGTACGACTGCGATAGATAATACGGAACGTATGATACAGAAAGAGGCTATCTCTTTCGCTTGAAGTACTTAAATTACGACAATTGTCTGAATTTGTCTGTACCATTTTTTTTATAATATCATTGAGTAAAGGTAATACTGCCCTTAAAATCAGGTTACCATAGACAACGACGTTGATAAATAATATTTTGATGCCAAAGCTTTATAAATTCAAGGGTGAGTCTGTCTGTCGTTCTATTTGTTTGTCTGTTATACCCGTTCACACGTTAACTATTGTACCAATTTTTGTTAAACACGGAAGTGACACCGATGCGAAAACGGTTACCGCGTACTCAGTACATCATTCTGACCGGCACATCAAAGTTTTTCATCAGTAATTAAAAAAAAACAAGATAAAAGTTGGCACAAAGATAGTTTATAGCCTAAATTAATACATAGAATACTTTCATCCCGGTAGTACACACGATGGCCAATCAAGCTATAAAAAACCAGTTTATATGGATCTCTCATTTTACGGGAAATCGATACAAAGCGAGGCCACGTTATACTGTACTATATCGTACACAAGGCGGCACATCAAGCTGTACGAAATGTACAGCTTGATGTGCCGCCTTGTGTACGATCCTGTGGGATATTCACCGATCTCCATCTCCATGCGGAAGAAACCGCGGTCAAAGGTTAGTAAATAATAAAATGAGGTTGAAGTACTTACACCATAGTTATTTGGTTTTATTTTGCGACAAAACACTATGTTTTCATTCCTATCTCGCCTGCATTCTCTTTATCGTGCTGCAGCATTGGTGCAGAGAAAACTCGAGTAATAACGAAACACATAAATTAAACGCCAGCCCGTCTCGTCAGCCGTCTCTACAAACACGTCACACGTTTGCTCGTCACGTTGGCTCTGTTTATGTTGCCTCTACGTAGGAACGTAGAGACAGAGTATGTAATCTGCGCTATATTAGACAGGGATTATAGATACACGTCATTCAGTCGAGTGCAGTGTTATTTATGTATGAAAGGATCAGTTAAACCAATCTAGACCAATATGGACATATTGCAAAAACATCAAACACGCCAGAAATGTTATGGTAAATAATATGAGTAGCTGTCAGTAGCTTTGCTCCATGAAATATGTTTTCTCTCTAATAAATAAACGACAAACCATAATATCGGTTTTAATAAGCTAAAGAATTATAGTGAAATAAAAGAGTGAGTGACATGTTATATGACAACCATAAACTAGTAACATTACAATGTAGGTGATAGGTGTATAGAACCTCACATCATTATGTATTACTGAAATTTCTGGTTGATAGTTACAGTCATGTCTTTGTGTGTTTGTGTACTGAGTTTGATATTAGCATCAAATATAAAGTAAAGTAAAGTAAAGTAAAATTTATTTGCATAGATGCAGGTACATAAAATAAGATGTCACAATAAGAATAAGATGGGTGAGCCTTGTACAATCTACCTTATATTAGGCATGAAAACATTAGTGAGGTTGTTAACTACATACATTTAAAATTAAATTAAATAATGGTTAACAGGTAAACACAACAGTCGGCATAGTACATTCATAATACAAAAATAAAATCTACTTAATACAATTGGAATAAAAATGGGATAAATTGAAAGAATGAGTACATTAGGTATGTCAATATTAATTAAATTACATTAAATTATTCAATACATTAAACTATTCAATCATAAGTCAGTGTTATATAAAAAGTTATTTACAGAATAATAGCATTTTGCAATTAATAGTGATGTCAGTTTCTTTTTAAAATTTTGAATTATTGTTTTGTTTTTGTTGTTATAACATGACTTCTGCACTTCCCCGAAAGGTTAGGCAGAAGTGTACCTACCTAGTACCTTTAAATATATTAACATGAACCAAGCTATCATCAATCTGAATCGCGCGAATTCTCTTCTTCGTAATATAACATCACGCCTGTAATCCCAAAATGTTTAGACAGATTCGAGGTACACCAGCTAGTACCTACCTACACTTCGCCATTTTATGTTTAAGTCCCATGTAATAGCGGGCAAGCCTATTGCCATCATCATCATCATCTGCCTAGTCTTTTCCCAACTATATTGGGGTCGGCTTCCAGTCTAAACGGATGCAGCTGAATACCAGTATTTTACACGGAGCGACTGCCTATCTGACCTCCACAACCCAGTTAGTACTGGGTAATACGATACCCCTTGGTAAGACTGGTTGTCAGACTTTTTGGGCCTCTGACTACCTAACGACTGTCAAAGATCTCAAATGACAGCCGGGACCGACGGCTTAACGTGCTTTCCGAGGCACGGAGGAAACTCGGCATGTAATGGGCGGTCACCCATCCACAGACCAACCTAGGCAAGCACGGCTTAACCTAAAGATCGGCCCGAGCGGCTGTTATTATTGTCATCAACCAGGCACAAATTCAGACTCCGTTTCTACTACTGAAAAATACCTGATGGAAAAAATCAACAAAACTTTGCCCGACCTGGGAATCGAACCCAAGACCTCATGCTCAGCAGTCGCGCTTGCGACCACTAGACCAACGAGGCAGTCAAGACTTTGCTTAGTCATTCGAACACAAAAGTCTACTTATGTACACAAAACAGCTGATCACGTCAAAAACACCCTACGACACCAAAACATAATGACGTCACATCGATCCTCCTTCGTTTTAAACCCCCACGTCAGACGTCATCGTCAGGTCATAGCGTTGGCACAGTTAGTGCGGGTTGCTGAATATTTCATCTATGGTGCCGTTCTACGTCACTTCTCCTTCACCTAAAAGCCTAGAATTGTCGCTGGTTTTATAAATATAAGTGTTCTGTTTAGGCCTTCGAGTTGTCTATGTCTGTGTTTGTTCTAGGAATTGATTGTTGTTTTTGCTACTAATGATGTTATGTTAAAGTGGATGTGTAACAAAATGGCAAATCGTGAACCTGCTGAGTCAAACGCCTTGAGATTTTTTAATAGATAGTGTAAGCGTAAAGTATTGTATTGTATTTTAGATAGTGGTGAAAATTGGAATCAAAATATAACTAGTATAAGCGGATCTCTGATTGTACGGAAAATCTGTACAAAGCGGGGCCATGTTATATTGGAAAAGTATAGCTTGATATGTTCTTGAGCGCCAAGAGATAATTTCAGTACTACATTAAATCAGAAACCACGAAGAACACCAAGGTGGATTGAGCTGGATAAATATGAAAAAATCTGAAAGTCAAACAAGGAGACTTTACTGAACCACCTGGCTGGAATATTTTACAGTACCTACAAAAAGAAGCATTATTTTTATACGTTCCTTCGTTTATTTCGGGGAAATACCTACATAATGAATATCGACTGGTTTTCCTGTTAAATATTGTATTATTTTTTCAGGGAATTGGATAAAAATCACTAGCACGTTCTTTCAGAGAACTTTACATAACTTGTGGTGAAAAGTGGACTAGTACAAAAAACAAACACCATACAATATACACAAATATGTCGCAGAAAATAATTAATAAAGATTAGAGATTTATATATATCTCACCACAATACATAAACTAAGTATATTATTTGTTTCGTTAACTTATTCTAGATCAAAAACTAACCAACAGTAACACGAACTGTCTCGGCTAGAACTTTGTCCTACCAACTGCAACATTTCCAACAAAAAATTGGATTTAAAACTTTCCCCATAAAACCTCGGATCGAACTCCACTCAAACTTACAACTAAAACTAAAAAAAAAAACAGCCAGCAACAGTTGAATCTAAACCAACTTTGAGCTTTGATTAAACCAACTTCTATACATCGCATACAAAAGGCAAGCAATCAATGTATACACGCTATTCTAACCCTTAACAATCATGCTTTAAAGGTTACAATCGCGCGTACAAAACTTACAGCTAGGGTGAAACTGTTAGGCCTATTTTAACTTGTGAACAGATTTTCAAATATCGTTCAGTGTTCAGCGTGGAGTCGGAAACTAGTTAACATTTAACTAACCAAGTATAATTAACTGTGTGTTGGTCGGTTATGTATGTGTGAGTTAGGTTATATCTGGTGACAAATATGGAACATATGACTCTATTGTTTGGGTTATAGAGTTAGATTTAGCTTGTAATTAACGTGGTTATATAAGACTTAAGTGTGTCGAAGACAGGTGTTGGCCTGGTTATACAAGGTGTAAACGGACCCTTCACGAAGCCGTCAACCAAGCGTTCTGTACATCAAACTAAGTAACTTTACGCAAAAATGATTGCTAGGTAACGACTTTTTTTTTTGGGGTAAAAAATCACGTTTTACGGTAGGACTCAATGTAACGCACTTAAAACATTGTGCTGATGGGTGCCTTGTATAGTACGGGGGTCGTGGAGGTGTATAAAGTAAAATTCTTACATTAAAAACATTTATTTAAAAAAAACTTGTGAAAAAGTTGGAACTTTGACCCCCAATATCTCCATAACTAGAAGGTTCCCAGGTATAGTCTAGAACAAAAAAAATTACCGCAATGACTGGAAGAACATGTGCCTTTCGGCTTCGTTAAGGGCCTTGTTACACCCTTTATATTTTGGTGGTATTTTATCACTAGATCACTCCAACTACCTATATTTCATTGCCGTACCGTGAAGTGCAGCACAGTTTTTTATCGCCTGAGAGAGCACTGATTGGAAACATTTCTGAAAAACTTGAGCCATGGCGTTCGACTGCCTACCTAGTATTTCGGGATATCCCCAAGCGGCTGGTCAACTCTTCACGTGACCAGAGGGCTAGCCTTTTTTCTGGCCAAATAGTCAGCATTGGCTTCCAACGGCAATGTGGATTCTGAGCACTTTTTCTACTGGCATCAATGCTATAGTTTTTATATGCTATATTTCCAAGATTGCTGTATCAAAGATTTAGAGAAATAGGGTACTTGCTGGGACTTATAAGTCTCAACTATACCATAGCTGCTTACTATGCGTAGTATCTAGGTTTCTGACCCGATTCTTAGGTATTGACTTAGAAATCTAGACATGAAAACCGAGGTTGGTAACCTTTATTGAAGGTAGGTAGGTAATTGACTTCCATAACTTGCTTGCAAACGTTACATAACAACATACAAGGAAAACGTACCTACTGCTCTTCGCATATAAAACTAGAGGTTTCAGGAACGAGGTGTGAAGTTCCTCATGCACGGGAAGGGAATCCTCTCCTGATCAGATGGGTGTTTGGTCTGGTAAGCTACTGCCCGATGGTTGATGTCGTGTTATTGTACACATCCTTATCTCTCCGATAAATCTGATTGCACGATGGAGGATTTTTAGTTCTTAATTTGCGTCATAGATGTCGCTAGCGTTGTTTTGTTAATTTGATTATTTTTACTACAGAACTTACATAATATCAGACTTACTTTTCCCATTTTGATACTTATTTTTTTAATATTTTTTGTTATTATTTTAGATCTATTTGTAGTTTGTACATAATGGACATACTCAAATAAAGTTTTCTTAATACCATAATTAAAAACCGACCAAGTGCGTGTCGGACCATGCAAAATCAATACTTTGCATGCATATGCATGCAAAGTATTGATTTTACCAATTGCAGAAACAAGTGTGTATTTGCCATTTATTTACGAAATCATAAAAAAACCCTTTGTAAACGAGTTACTATACTAACACATCTCAACAATTATGTATAATTATCACCATAATCCACTCCAGAAATTCCTTTCAAATAAAATATAACCACAAAAAATGTTGACCATTCATTCATTTCATGACAAAGGGGTAGCAAAGCCCTGTCAGTCCTGTTTCTCATTAATCATTCCCTTTCGCGTAGGGTTGCCATTTCGAAATTTTAAAATTCCTGACAATAAATCAGACATTTGCAAAACACAAACAGAATATCACGCCCGTAATACGCAAAGGGTAAGCGGAGGTGTGTCTCTGAAATTACACCCATATTTTGCCAGTTCTTTTTTTTAAGCCCTATGTAATAGGACGCAGGCCTATTGCCATCAACCAGGTCCGAATTCAGACTCCGGGACACTGTGAAAATTTGGAAAAAAGTTCAGACTTTAGTTTTCAATCATTCTTTTTTCGTTATTCGTCGAAAATTGCTAAAAAATGAATATGGGGTTCTAAAAGCGGACATGTCCGGACAAACCCAAACGGACGGTAACCCTACTTTCGCAAATCCTTTTAGTTGACGTCAACCTTTCATAACTGAAGATCGGAATAAGCGGCTTACAATACGCAAAACATTGTTGTTTTGTATGTTGTTGACTCCTTTAATGGTTCATAGTGAAGGGTTACAACGTGAGGGGTTAACTTTGGTTATAAATATGATAAAAAGGGTAGATTTAGGAAATATATATGACTAAAAGGTTCAAATTTATTTCAATAGTGAACAGTACTGGATAAATTCATTCCATCGTGTTTATTTATTTATTAAAAAGTTTTTTTTTTCACATATTTTTAGGTCATTAAGTACATTATATACAGACTACAAATAGAACTAAAATAATGATAAGAAGAAGACTAAAAGTAAAAACCTATATTATTATATAAAACGACAACAATGGGGCACTTAGGCGTCAAAGTATTCCTGTACTTTGACGCCTGAGAAATGGACCATGCGGAGGACCGCATCACTGTCATCTGGAAACGTGCCCAGAAGACTGGCAGCATTGCATTGCACGCTGAATGGCAATGCTAATTCTTTGGCCAAAGAAAGAGCCCTTTGGTCACGCGAAGTGTCGACCAGTTAGCGTGTGATTTCCTTAAAAAGGACACGTTTATTTATTTAAGCTTTTAATCTTTATGCACATGTGAAAATAACATTGTACAAAGGTTGACTTAATTTTTTTATCAATATCGGTACCTTAGGGATGCAGAATTTACACGCTACAGGTCGCTGAGTTGCTGCAAGTCATTTATTTCTTCAATTTGGTAGACTCATACAAGCAAGAAACTTAAAGTAACCGCCAGTGATCTAACTTATTAACAGTCTCATAAATTTCAACCTACAAATCCATTGACACGTTTCAAACAAACCTTACCTCAGTTCAACGACTGACCTCAGTACTAATGTTTAGATAGCCCAAAAATATCATATCTACCAACTTCTACAATCTAGTAAGACTATTTCTATGTTCGACACCGATTCCGTTACTATTATTCATTCATCAAACAAGTAATGGGAGTCATTTGGCTTGTATGACTAATGTATGTTATGTTTTTTATACAACACCGTGATTATATTGCAATTACAGGTGTAGCTTTGGTGTGGAGTTTTGATGCGATCGCCTTTTATTTGGCCATGACACTTTTACTTTTGCACTGGTTTACAAATGGCCAAGTACACGGCTTGCTGAATTTGTTACTTGTTTAGGTATAATGTCCGACTGAAAGTTGATTTCTGGCCGAAGCCGAATCCGAAACCGTTAATCGGCTATCGCCACAACTTTCGGCCGAAGCCCCAAAGAAATTTAGTTCCAGATTAGTTAACAGTTAATAATAATATGTTATTTTTTAAAAATTTTAAATTTTAAGTGTATGTTGACTGTACAACACACAATTTCAAAAACCTCACAATTGGTAAAATCGACTCTTGCCTCGCCCGAGTCGGTTTTTCCATCTCGCTCTCGAGCATTTGTAACAGTTCGTCCAATTTCGGCGCTTGCTAGAAACCGTTTAGCCGATTTTACCCGAAGCCGAAGGCTTGACCAAAGCCAAAGTCATTTCAAACTAAAATCAATGTTTAGACATTGATTTTAGTTTGAAATGACTGACTTGAAAAAGTTTTGTGAAATATGCAATACCATTTTACATCTCGCAACATAAAATCCCCAAACTATGGGTTTGAGCTGAACTGACAATTCAGCCAGTATTTTTTTTTTTAACAAGAAACCCGCCCCTCTAATAAACAGCTACTGTAACGCGTGTGCCAAGTCAGAATCAGATATTTCTACAGTAGTTACTGACTAGCGTATTAGATAAAATACAATTAAAAAAGAAAAAAGGAAAGACTAAGTTTGGAAAAGTCCAATTAGCATGCAGAAAATTGAAATGGTGTTGGACAGGACATATGTGGAGAGGAAAGAAAGAGAAATGGACCAGAATAATAACTGAATGGTACCCTAGAGAAAGCAGAAGAAGTAGAGGAAGACGATTTGAAGAAAGTGGCTGGTCCAGAATGGTTACGTACAGCAAAGGACAGAAACAAATGGAAATCCTTAGAGGAGGCCTTTTGAAAGACAAGCTGTTAAGAGGTCCGATAAGCCGAATGCCGAGAATATGTTTTAGTTTCAGATAAATTATTGTTTTCTTAACTCTATTTTTTTTTTTTTTATGTAATGTTTGGTCAAATAAGTTAAAATCTAACAGCAATAAAGGCTTATTTTTATTTACTGAATATCAAGAAAGACGCTTGCGACAACATTGTGAACTCCGGCGAATCCCAGCATCCCAGGGAAATAAATAAACTGTCATGGAAGTCGCAACGAAATTAATCAGAGGAGAAACTAGGAAGACTACAGAACAACAGTAGTTTCTACTGTGACTTATTGAGCTACATTCTACCTTATGTTACTTCATATAAGTTGCATTTGTTTGGAAACTCTAGCCTCGCCACAAGGGAATTGCAGTCAACACAGTTGGAAGACCGATGGCCATTCAGCGATTAATATGTTGGTCCACAATCACAAGGCCGAGCTTACTTATTTTCTGATTACCAAAATGTGTGGGATCGAGTTGTGTTAGTATGTACTGTGAACGTATGAATAATCTGCTAGATTGGGATTGTTTTTTTTTTCGAATATTGGGTCAGGATGTCTGTCAGGTCAGCTAATATTGTTTCTATAATTATTATGTAATCTTACATAGGAGTTTGGCTAGGTTATGTGGTTAAATAATGGGTGTAAAGAAACCGAAAGATACCTACTTATTCTCCCCGTCATTGCGAAAAATTTTTGGTTCTAGACCATACCAGGGACGTTTGTTAATCAACCCGACCGATCAGTCCGATGACTGATGGTCATCCCTGCATGAAGGTTGCAGGGATTCGCTGGATGCGAGTCGCGCGGGACCGGTCAATGTGGCGACACTTGGGGGAGGCCTATGTCCAGAAGTAGACGTCTTTCGGCTGAAATGATCATGATGATGATGTTAATCAACCGTATTGCGTGGTTTGCAAGTTATCAAGTAACATGGAAGATTATTTGCGCTTAGTCTGTGGTGAGATGCGGGATATTATGAGTGAGCATCGTATCAGTTAGCTTGCTTACTAGCGTACCTAGCAATGAGATTGTAAGTGCAAATCTAAAGGTCTTAAGGTCAAGCCATGTTGCCATTACATACTGAAACAAAAATCAAAATTTTACGTCAATAAAATCATCATGATGGTTTGCTTGCCGTAAATCTGTTTTTGGTATGACTTATCACCCATAATGTAACTGAATAAAGTCTTCAAACTTAGTAAATATTATGTGCGTAACGAGTATTTTCAATTTTAAAATCGTTGGAGTTTCGTTTCGTCGCGCGTTCGTTCTAGACCCATGGTTGGACAAAACGGGCATAATAGAGGAAGGAACATCATTCATTGAGCTAATATCACCCACACCCAAATCTAGCAAACTATGCCAAATTAGGCAACCGGCTTTCATTGTCCATCTCCTTTGTGTTGGTACCATTGAACGGCCGTGTAACTGCGATTTCCAAACCGAATCTATTATGTTGTACACGGTTCAGGCGGTTTCATTGCCCAGGTCCGTATGTACTTTCAGTGAAGTATTGCTTTTCTGGGAACGTAGTAATCGAAACACAGGACGCCTTATTTGAAGTGGATATTTAGATTTGATGAGAAAAGTTTTGAGTATGAATGTGGATGACTATAAGTGTAAGGGAAGACTAAAGAAACAATGGATTGGCGGAGTGAAAGATGATATGGCTAGAAAGCAGGTGACTGCTGAGATGACAGGAGTAAGTATGGGACGGGCGCTGTCAGTTGTGCCTGGTCGTCTCTTGGTTGCCACGGCTTATTTGAATTCATTATTTTATTTTTAAATTGCTTTTTTTGTTTTGACTATAGACACTTTTAACGTAGGTACACGTCTTGCTACATTGTTATCACATAATATACCATCTCAACGAGAATGACATAACCAAGGTTTTGTAAAAATATTCTGATTTAAAATGGTGTCCATGGAGTTCCTTGCCCGTTCTTCTCCATAGAGATCTACGCTAGGGAATGAGCAACTACAGTACTTTCATAGTTTTTATGCCTTGTGACTGGGACTGTAGCTACATTTCATTGTTGTCTTTGTTTCGATGATGCAAAAGTGCCTGTAACTGGCCTACTTGAAATAAATGCTTTGGTTTTGATGTTATGGAAACGAAAATATGCTGCGTCGACCTGAAATAAATTGGTACGAGGGCAGGGGAATAATGACGGTGATGGATGATACAGAGGGTGGAAGGGACGCCGACGATAAAACGGTTACCACGTAGTCAAAACATTATTCTGAACCACATAGAAAGTTTTCGTCGCTTATTGAAAAAAAAAACAACAGTTTCCTACAAAACTGCACAACCCATACACGGTCAAAATGTGTGAAACAGTTGTTGTTTTAAACCACCCATGAAAAATTTCTATGTGGGGGGGTTCAGAATAATTTACTGAAGACGTGGTAACCGTTTTAGCGCCGCTATCCCTCCCGTTGTCATGATAAAAATGATCTCTATTTCAGCCTTAAACCACTATTGCTGAATTTTCTCCATTGTGCCTAGTACGAGTTTCTATAACTGACAAAACCAAAGGATCGTGTTAAAGTAAACTTCTATTTGTATAGAGGAAGTGTGCTTCTCCTTATTGTCACCAGACGGCATTTCCTGAGTTTCAGTGATCATGATCGACTTCATATCCCTGTCCCATGTTAGTTGGGGTCTGCGAAACATATTTTTTCTTCCATTCTCTTAATCTCGACTGTCACATAATATTCATTATCATCATTCTCCTGCTCTTAATAACCCAATTCATTTAGGGTCGGCGCAGCACGACTTCTTTTTTTTATTATTTTTTAGCATTGGTACACAATAAATACAGATCTTAGATTAGTTAAATAGGGCGCTATGTTATGCCAAGAGGAGTACAAATTTGCAATTATAAATAATAGTAGTTCTAAATTAATTCGTCATTTAAGTGTTCGTCAATAGTGTCAAGTGTAGTGTAGTGTATAGTGTAGTGTGTCGTAGTGTGTGTGTGTGTGTGTGTGTGTGTGTGTGATGTGTCATTTATCGATTAGAAGAGATTGGAATTTTCTTCCTCCATACTTCTCTATTACTCGTCATCTCAGCAGTTACCTTTCTATTAATCACATTATCATTTAATCCAATAACAATTGGATTTTTGTATTGAACCAATTACATTGGAGCTTTTTTACCAAAAAAAGTTCGCGCTAAAGCCTCTGAAGGCAAAGATCTACTTGGCTAAAGTCGGGGCTTTTTTTTCAACTCTGGCCATAAGGCCTGGACTCCACCAAACCGGAGATGAGCGACCAATCACATTGGTTAAAATCTACATGGCGTCTTTCGTCTCCCCTGTGATTGGTCGAATCTTGTACATCTTCTCTCCGCTCTGGTCGTCTCTGCTTTGTTGGAGTTCAGTTTTAAGGCATCCAGAATTGGCAATAGCAATTTTTAGAAATAGGTCAATGTAATACAGTTCAGGTGACTTTGATTCAGATCCAAAACATTGACCTGAAATAGTGATAAGAATAGATGATCTTCTTTCTTTTTAGGCCAATAGTAGTCACTCTCAAGATAATTATGATTTATTTTATCAAAAACATAATTTGAAACTGATAACAATAAGAGATTGCTTTAGCGCGTTGGAAATCTCAGCTTTGCACAATCTAATCTACATCGCATTGGGAAACTTCTGAAATAATTGGGATTAAGTCAATTTGAAATTCTATACAGTAGAAAAACCAATTTTGATATTTCTGTTCTCATCCTGCATAAAACTTGGTATAATAATGATGAGGATGGTGTTAGCAGAAGTGTTTTTGGTGTGAGAAGATTCCGCCGATATTTGTGAAGAAAATCATAACAACACCCGTAGCATGACCACCGTAGACAAGGATTTCTTTGACGGAAGAATCGACAAAATGACAGATTGTGTCGACACAATGACAGATTTTCTTTGCACTATCTGTCATTTTGTCGATTCTTCCGTCAAAGAAATCTTTGTTTACGGTGGTCATGCTACGGGGGCAGAAGATCATCACGCCTGGAATACCCGAATGGTTATGCAGCGGTGAACCTATTAAGACACCCAGACTTTGCCAGTTTTGAAATGATGGACTGCAAAAAGAGGAGGCCTTTGATAAGCAATGGGATGGCTCTGCATAACGCTGCATAAACAATATACTTTATTAACCTTCAGTAATATTGATTGAAAACACGTTATTTAGAAATACATTGGAATAATCCTGTAACTAATATAAAAAACATTACCGCAATCTATTTGTCTATCTGTAACCAGACCATAATTTTAAGTGTGAACACCTAATAAAATGACGCGTTCCCGCGTTATAATACCATACTAAGCCGTTCTCAAGACGAATGGAGTTTTCTTAAGCTTGTGATTATATCCAAAACCAAGGTTCTCATGGATTGTTATCATAACCTGGCACTTGTTATCATGTTCTTAACCTGAGATCAATTCATCTCTCTGTATTGACGTTCTTTTTTGCCGTAGTTATTATTTCAAATTTTATAATAATAATAATAATAAAATAATACCGGTGGGCTACAATTTTTTATATTTTTAAATGTTTTTTATATATTTTTTTTTAAGGAATATTTAAAAATGTAAACTAATTTGTAAAAATTTAAATAAAGGAAATAATAATAATAATCTCCATTGTAAGTTCAATACAAACAGTTGAAAATCCACTGCACGATAAAAAATCGTCGCGGTTAAAAATCGACCGTGCGTACGAGGGCTGATCTCGTCGGTAGGTAAGCAATTTAATAAAAACGGGGAGATGGTGTGGCAAGCCACAGAAATGAACAGGCGGGATGAAATAATAGATCAATGATTTAGACTAGCCCCAGACGTAGAATTCTAGGATCATTTAAGAGAGAGAGAGAAAACCTTTTACTTTATAGTCAAAAACTTTCGTAAGAATACTCAGAATCTTAGTAACATTAAGTATTCGGATGAACCTTCTTTGATTCTTATTAAAGCACAATTAATTGGCTTTACATGTAGAAAAAAAAACTTTGATAAATTTCGATCCGCCATTGAGATTCTGAGGTTGTTTTGTAGCTCAGGGTCGAATAGTATACCCCGGCAAATAGTGAAAGAATTTCTTTCCATTAAGTGGCACCTATTTTTGCTTTTGGTTACTGGGTTTAAAAAGATAGAACGTCTCTAGTTGACCCTCTGCCCTCCGAGGGTTACAGAAATGACGGTTATGTCAAGTTGTTCCTTTTTATATAACCGCCCTTTCTCTTTACCTGACCAGACATCGTTATGGTTCGTCTTTTGTTCTTTAAACTCCTATAATGCACTAGTGTTACAATGTGCTTGGATAACAAGACCGTCGATGTGAGATTACAGATTTCATAAACTGTTTACGAGATTTTGATTGCCATGCTGTTATGAGTCATAACTTTATTCTTGTATATGAGCACAATCTGCAACATTATTATACCCAGTAGCAGACCCATTATTCAACGAATTTATAGCCTGACATCCCCACAATTTCATTGTTAATACAGCTCCAACGTTTATCGTATCAAATCTCTGCAGGCATGAAAAAACCTTCAGCGGAATGTGGCAGCAATTTTCTGAATGATTTCACCTCAACTGAGTCACGCGAACATTTCGCCACAATATGTGGTACATACATACGTGTGTACTTGCCATTACCAAGGGCAAGCTCCGACCTTAAACCAAGAACTCACCTTATCAAAACAACGACATTTTTAACAGTCAATCACGTCTATTCTATAGGAAGACACTACGGGCAGCTAAAATTACCGCAACACTCACAGTAACAGCTAAATTGACAGGTTAAGACAACACACACGATTTTAACACTTCAGGACATTATTTTTATTGATGAAAAATGGTATTCGGCGTCCGCTGAGGGTCTATGGGCGACCGGCAGGCGAGCGCGCTAGCCGGCGCGCCGCCTTACTTTAACTGAAATACGCGCTCGCCAACTGTTTTTTGCGCAAGCGTACTACAACGCAGGATCGGCCGAAATTCACCCTTACACACCTCCATGGAACGGTTAAACCACCTATTTTCCACCAAGGAGAAACGCACTTTATATTTATAGCACAAAGTTGGAATTTGATCGGTCAGAAATTCGCCGTTGTTCCGTTCTGAATAGGTCGTTGCGTGTGCCGCACTGCACACGATGGTAATTAAATATGTGTTTGACAATAGTATCGAGGCTCCAGCGGCTGTGCTCTCGTGATGACGTCAATGGTCCAAACGCTCATTGGAGAGCATTCACGTAGAAACCGTTTTGCGAGAGTTTGTGAGCGATCCGCGCTCAAAGCGACCGAGCGAAAAAAAATGACGGTGATTTGCATTTGAAATTGGAATAAGCTTTTCAATTTAAATGTTCGACTTAATTTCTTTTGGCTGTTTCCCGGTGTACGTGTTATATGGAATTGGGTGAATCAGCAATTTTGTTTCGAAGTCATGATTCAACTGCCTTTAAAGGGTTAACAATTAATTTATGCTGTTCGTAATCGATGGGGTGCGGAGGCAGTTTGTCACAGCTAATTAATGTGAATCAGTTAGCCTTGTAATTTATTACCAGTAAGTTATCGGTAAACTTATTATTAATGAGGGTTTTTGAACTCATTACCCAAACATTGCCACCACCGAAAATAAAACTATTTCGTTTAATTCTTAGTACAGTCAATGTAACTCTGTTTTGTCCAGCTGGAATAAAGCCTATGTGCTGACCCTTTTCCCTCCAAAAAGTTGATTACGTCACAAAAATACGCCGTATCTATAGTCCAGCCAGTTTTGCAGCGTTAGTCAGCGGACTCCAGCTGCCAGTGTAAACAAACGGATACATACACGACCGTACCGTATGTAGGAAGGAATAGTATACAGGTAGGAATACTAGGCAATTCTGAGTATGCGGCTGTAATGTTAGCTTTGCTAACTGCGACTAACAAGTCTGTTTGTGTACTATCACTAGTGTTATAAATTGAAGCTATATGTGTATGTGTGTTTGTTATATGTATGTTGTAGTGTGACTGCCCCGTTGATATCGTGGTCGGAAGGACGACTGCTGAGCGTGGAGTCTTGGGTTCGATTCCCGGGTCGGGAAAAAGTGCTATTAGGTAGCCCGGTGTTCGGAAGTTGGCGGTATGATACCCTCCTGCCTCGGTGCGTACGTTAAGCCGTTGGTCCTGCGCCTCATCTCTCTCCGGTCGTGTCGCATTGCCGTCCCATCAAACTATGACAGTAAAGGAACAAAGACTGCACCTGTGTCTGCACACACGCTTGTGCACTATAATATCTCCCGCGCCGATGGCTAATCTCCGCTAAGATTGGAAACACCGAAAACGGTCAGGAGAACTATTATCAATATTATGTTCTAGTGGACATCAGTAACGCTAAAGGAATGTACTAACATTATGGCCAGTGTTTGATGTTGTATCGAGGTATCAGGGATATTAGAAAGTGCATCTAAGAAAATTTTATATTGAAATCACAAATAACAAGATGGAGAGGTTTGGAAGACGAGAGGAGAGGTCTTTGCTTATCAGTGGGATACAAGATAGGCTTAAAAGAACATCAAGAGGGCTGACCACCTGGTCAAAGAAGCAGGCAAGACTTGGATGCGGGAGACCCAAGACTGGGTAAAGAAGCGTACGATGGTGGAGACCAACACTCAGTATTACGTGGATACGGATACCACTACCTCACCTCTCTCCATAAACCTCTAAACATGGTTCTCTGTTCTTGTTACATGATTATTATTTATTGTATAGATTTGTATATGCTTTATGTATGTATTTATATTGATATTATTATTTGCACTAAAAACGGGATATTTACCATGTTTACTGTTTCTTTGAGTTCTCTATAGCAGTGTGTTCAGTGGTAGCGGTACTGAGTGCAAAAAACGAACAAGAAAGAGGGTAGACCGATTTGTCTGCTCATAAGCACCCACCCGCAATAACTTCAGTTTATCCGTGATCATACTGCTTGCAACAGCGCCGAAAAATCGGGAACTCAAAGTAAACAGTAAACATGGTAAATATCCCGTTTCTAGTGTAAATAATAATGTTAGTGACCATGATCAGTTAAAATGTTATTTATATTGATATTTAATAAGTACACGGCAGACTACCTGCAGTACAGTCTCTTCCTCTTCCTGTAATTCATCCAAAAGTTGTCATGAAAAGATAGCTTTTAACGATAACTCGATAAGACCGCCCATTGTGTCACCCTATGCGAATATATTCTTTTATGAATGTTAGTTGTATGGTGTACATAATAAGTAATATTTTATTCTAAGTTTTGATGAATAATAAAATGAATTTCTCACTATATCAGAAAGGAGAAAATTAAATATTTTGTTACTACACCTGCAACCTGAAATCTAGGAGTATTTAAATTTTACACTTCACATTTCATCACTCAGTTACCTGAACACCAATCAAGTGTAGGCAGCTATGCGTAGGAGTCTTAAAGATCAGAGGCACTAGCATGAGCGTGGTAATGTAAATTTAAAAGCGATTTTAACATTATAGGTATAATTATATACACTTGCTTCGGTGAATGAAAACGTTGTAAGGAAACCAAACATGCCTGAGATATATTTCTAGACTCTCTTTTTTTTCTGAACCATACTTGGGTACCTTATTCAACTGCATCCGGTTAGACTGGAAGCCGACCCCAACATAGTTGGGAAAAGGTTAGGCAGATGATGATGATGATGACTTGGGTACCTTCTAGTTACAGAGATATTGAAGGCCAAAGTTCTAACTTTTTTTTTAATACAAGTTTGAAATGTTATTACTTTACTTTAAATACCTCCATGATTCCTGTACTAATCAATGCATCCATTGAGCGCTACCGTAAACCCGGATTTTTCACACCAAAAAGAATTCGATATTGTTATTATATTTTAATTTGATGTACAGAATGCTTGGTTGACGGCTTTGTCAAAGATCCGTTTACACCATTTATAATATTTACTTATTGTAAATAATTGATTTACATACCTATATTGTTTTTGTCGCTAAAAAATATGAACCTTAATGCAATACAATTGTAGTCACAGATATAGATAGACCTAGATAACGCGAGAGCAACTACTTCGCGTGCCATATTATTATGTAGCTTACGTACAAAAATCGTAAGTGGCCAATTTCGAACTCAGTCTGTATCGGAGCATAGCGCTAGTCGGACGTCAGTGGGCGTCATGGCGGGGGGTAGGACGAGGGGGGCGCCGTCCGCGGCGGCGTCTTTGAATCGATTTGATTTTCCCATCACTAAATAGTGCTTGTGACGTCATAATAGGTAGTCATAAAATGGCACGCTTGGTTTTCATACAGATCGTGATACTTGCGTTATCTAGGTCTATCTATATCTGTGATTGTAGTATTTTCGATACAAAAATCGTTCGTGTGTTTAATAAAATTGTTCGTTTACACCGCGCGCGCATGCTAGCCCTTGATGTTTCACCGTGCCCTATGAATCATCGCCACCCACTGAACTTCACTGACATTTACCTACAATGAAGATAACGCTATTTGTAAGTGCTACCCACACTCAGTGTCGAACTACGAGGGAACTTTTGTAAACTCGTTTTTCAGCGGAATATGGCGCTATTAGTGTCGAATATATTGGAAAGTTGTAGGCACAAGGGAAACGCTGGCATTTGGTCAATCTAGCTGTGTTTAGTAGTTACGTGAAGTACGTGTATGTTTAGGTTTAAAAAATAGTGTATAACAAGTAGGTAGGTCTATAGTTCTAGAGCAGCTCTTTCTTTTTTGAACTAGCTCTGTAAAGCTTTGAATGAACACATAGACTGGATACGATTTGTGAGATTTAAAAATAACATACCTTTTATTAAGCTTTGTATTTTCCTTGGCGCTGACAATTTACGAAAGCTTACAAAATTTTCCACATTCTACCCCAAAAATGATGGTTGGCTTTGGAGGTATTCCGAACAAATATATACATAAAGAAGTCATAGATTGGAATCCTCAAGGGAAAAGGAAGTGTCACCATCCCCGAAAAACATGGCGTCGCAACGTGTTGGCAGACGCGACGAGCATCAGACTTAGTTAGAGTAAGCTTGGTAGGTAAAGCTTGCAGCTCTAGGCAATAAACGATGAAGAATGGTGTACTGTAGATGTTCTCTGCCCTTCGGGAGTACACGGATATTACACATTAATAAATTAAAAATCTTCAAAAGAGGACTCAAAGACATCTCCACCAACAACTGATTAACAACTTTTCAATGTCTACTAGTAGGTAGGTACGATCTCTACGATCGTTCATTCTACAAACTTAAAAGAGATGCCCTTAAAGTCTATTTCAGTTTGTTTATTTGCATATAAACCTGCGGTCAGTGTTCTTGAACCGAGCCGGATTCGTCTCGGATGCGGCGGATATGGAAATAGATCGTATTGATTGTAAACTGTATAGTATAGTAGTGGAAGTTCACTGATCAAACGTTTTGTAAGATTTTGATTTCCATTTTGGGAATAAACTTAAAAAATGGCTTCAAAAACTCCTCCTCAACGCTGACAACTGATGACGTCCCCAAGAGACTGGCAGCGTTGCCACGTTGTATGGCAACGCTAAGCCTTTGGCCAAGTTAAAAGCCAGCCCTTGGGTAACGGGAAGTGTCAACTAAGCGTTTTGATATTTCCTTGAAAAGGCTGTGAGCACTCGGACCCCACGGTCCTAGACTTTCAACCCTCGAAAATATCATGAAAAAATATATAGGTGGTCTCGATATAGTAATTTAGACGGGTGTCTGTAACACTGCCTAAGAAATCTGTGAGGTAATTCTTTTTTAATTTCTGTTAACAAGTTGTCCATATTAACTGAGTTGAAGGCATTATTGATAAGTTATTGTTAGGTTCGTTACTTTAGGCTATTTTATTTACCTATTTATTTATGTACACACAAAATACCTACTTAACAGGACACTAAAAATACATTAAAATACAACTTACATTAATTTATATAATGGTATATAATATTGTTACTTCAATCAACTTTTATTCAAATCAAACCATTTATTCCTTTGCAAACATGGGTAATAGGTACATAGATGTTCTTTTATAATGAGGTTCTCCACATTTTGCCGTCACATGGGCATGCAAATGGTTTGTTTACAATTATAAATTTAAAATAAGGGGCATGTCATTGGAATTGTATACAATAAAAAAATAAATAAAAAAATGTCAATATGGTCAAACTAATAAAAAATTAAAAATATTATCAGTAATGTCAAACGGAATTACGGGATTACGGGATTATTTTGGTATTCAATGTTAACCAGCTACCTGCAGGAGTTGTTAATGGGTTTATTGTGTTCGTGTGGTTTTACGTAGATACGTGCCTGCAACGAGCACACGTACCTAACACACACATTCATTAACATTAAGCGTCATTTAAGTCAACTTCTAAATATAATTACCGTCGGATTTTCATCTTCCGACGCTGGTGAACCGAGCATTGAACGTCCATTCATTTACTTAGATCTCGCCTAGTGTCGGTGAAAACCGATGTTAAACTTCTACAATCGCTCATTCTACAAAGGGATGCTCTTGAAGTCTATTTCAGTTCGTTTATTTGCATACAAACATGCGGTCAGTGCTCTTGAATCGAGCCAGATCCGTCTCGGATACGGCGGATTTAGCGGATATAGAAATAGATTGCATTGATTGTAAACTTGTACGGTACAGTAGTGGAAGTTCACTGATCAGAAGCTGTTGAGGTAGTACTTAATGGGTTTATTTTTGTGTCATATAGCCTGCCGTCTGGTTTAGCTGGTGTATTTACTACGTTAGTACCAACCTATGGCTGCTAACGGATTAGTGTAGCCCGTTTTCACAAACACTAAAGGTCACCAAAATTAATGCTTAAATAAATAGGTAAATATGATTGGACTGTGCGTATTAGCGGCGCGAAATAATTAAACACACACATTTTTGTTTATATGGTTTTTTTATTTTTATTATTTATCTATTTAAATCGCGAGTTAATAGGCTTCTTTTGGGTTAGCTCGTTCCATCGTCGACCTCATCTCTGTCCTCAGGACTAGATTGAGGTCAAGAGTAAGCCCATAAAGAATAAAAAAAAAAAAAAAAGGCTCGCGTTTTTGTTTAGGTATTTACTTAGGTACATACTTAGGTATTTTCACGAATACCGGCAGTATTAGTGGAATGTATGTGTAGTTATTGTAAAATCACGAAAAATGAACTGTTCACGAGGACAAGATGATTGATTGATTCATTGATACCACACATTTAGTAGACTAAAGGTGTGGAACAGCAAGTGTTGACATGTGATACCTAATACCAAAACTTTATATAATTACTTAGGTATGTACTTCTTTTCGAGTTTCAGGTCATTTCAATTTTCAAAAATGTACATTTTGTAAATGCCATGTAAAACGAAAACTCATGGAACTAAAAAGTTCTAAGCAAAAACATTAAAAAGTTATGAGCGCCTGATAAAATAATACAAGCAAAGGCTCAAAACTTCAACTTACTGCATATAAAATACAAAGTTACCATCGTACGTTAGATATTTAAATGATTTAGAAGCGTTTTATTTACCTCCATATAAGTTACGTAAAGTACTAGATGTTATAAACTAAAGGGGATATAAGATAGGAACTTCCACAGTCGATGCGATAATATAATATTATGCAGGAAATGGCACAGATATAACAAAGTTATTGGAAATGTTAGCTATCTGGTAGAAATTCATTGAATAGCAACGGTATTACTTTGTGAATAATCATGATTTATTTACTAATTGTGATGCTTTCATGTAGCTCCAATATTCATAAGATTCCTTTGTAAGTTGTAGCATAAAAAGGAGGTTTGATACTCAGTAGTAGGTAGGTGAAACAATGCTGCCAATCAATGAATGAAAGTACGTTTTGTTGAAAATATTAATGAAGCACTGGTTGCCTCGTTGGTCTAGTGGTCGCAAGTGCGACTGCTAAGCATGAGCTCCCGGGTTCGATGCCCAGGTCGGGCAAAGTGATATTTGAATTTTTCAGTAGCAGCCACGGAGTCTGGATTTGCGCACGGTTGATGGCAATAGGCTCGCCCCCTATTACATGGGACTTAAACATAACTGGCGAAATGTGGGTGTGCTATTAGGTACACCTCTGCCTAACCCTTCGGGAATTACAGGCGTGATGTTATGTAATCTTGTTATTAATTAAGCACGGTACCGTTGTTGCTTTAGTAAAGATCAATTTTCTAACAAGATTCTTCTATCACTAAAATTGCTGACTAGTGCTCTTTCGATCGTACCCCGCCAGTCCACGCCCAAGACTGTGATGGTTATTTCTGGCTTAATCACCAAAAACTTGGTTTATGGTACCTACATACACCTAAAAAATTATGTTTTTATCATGCTCTATTTATTTTGTTGTAACTTTAAACTAATTTGTAATCAACTAATCATCATACATTGCAACACAAAGAGCAGTTTTACGTCATATAATTATGTATTAAACGGAGTGTTCCTCGCTATTTCGTTCTGAGTTCTCAACCTTCGATAGCTCAGTTGGTAGAGCGGTGGACTGTAGAGTATAAATCGTTGATATCCATAGGTCGCTGGTTCAAATCCGGCTCGAAGGAATCTTTTTGTGATTAATTTAAAATGGCGTTTATTTCATTTTATGTTTATTTCGTGTTTTTTATTGACTCATGGTGTTATTTTATTGATAAAAATCGTGTAAAGTATTCAACAACAAAAAGAATAACAAATCCCTTTGAAAACACTGCTATTCAAACCGTAATTCATTAAGAAAATTGTTACCCATTATCAGGTGATAATTATTGGTTACCGAATTGTTATCACTACCAAAAGAGAACGCTGCGGACAGGATTCGAACCTGTGCGGGTAGAACCCAATGGATTTCAAGTCCATCTCCTTAACCACTCGGACACCGCAGCTCATAGAATGAAAGTTGAAATAAGTATTCCTATCAATGGCATGTTTCGGTATCCATTTTAAGTAATAACAGTATAATATTTGTGCTGTGTGACAAATTTATCGCGTTGTAAAATGATGTTAATAGACATACTTATTAGCATTGAACTATTGCATAAATCATACATTTATCAATTAATAGAAGATTCCAACACAAATGTGGAATAAAAATGAATTTTCTAAAGAAATTTCTATTCAAATGATCGTTAATTTATGATTACACGTCTCGAAAACATAAAAACTAAGCAGTGTTCATTTATTTGTTAAACATCAGTATACGGTTCACTTATATATATTTTGTTTTTAAAAATACAATGTAATGTTATTGAGTTAGTTTATTTTTAACCATTGAAGCAACGCCATCTCGTTTCGCAAAATATCGACTTCTAGAAACATGTTTGGCATTTTAGTTTTACTATTCGGCACTAGATGGCGTGCTTTTAAAATTCATTTGTGCCTTACTCGGTTTTGCTACTCCACAACAGATGTCGCTAGTTGTTTTCTAAAACTAACATATCCTCACCTAAAATTCTGAACCTTTGCTTTTAAAATAATAATTAATAATCTTTCGGCGATTTAAATTAAATGCAGGCAACTAATACCTAGGTCTGGTTAGAATATTTTGTTCAGTCACGTTCAATAAGCTGTACGACTATTTAAATGATACCTATCGCAATCAAAAGAAGCGATTAAAATAAAATTGTAAACAAACTTCACCTCTCACTTTTAGAAACCGCACGGTGGTCATGTGCTCAAAGCTGGACAAAAAGTCATTTATGGAAGCTTGTAGGAAAGTAGAAGCAGTTGTCTATGAACACGCGCCGCAATTAACACTTCTATTAACTACCTACTAAATATAGGCTCTTGCTCGCTAGGGTTACTGAAACACCTGCTGCAGCAAAAGGCTTAAAAAAACGGACCGAAGTTTCTTTCATTGCATATTTTGTTGGTCAAATCAAGTTTTTATTGTGATATTCATTCTTCACTCACGTTCAACTGTTCCCCATGTTTCATGATTTAAGGGTCAAAATGCCGTGATTAACTGAGAGTTAGTTTTTTTTTTTTTGTTAGAAATAGGTAACTACGCAGAGTAATTAATTATAAACTTCCTGAAAAAGATAAACTTCTAGTAAATTTTTGATATAGTTTAAATACATACGTACCTACCAGTAGCGAAGGGTTATTTTTTGTAAGAGGTAAGCCGGAGTACATATCTTTAAAGTAATTATAATATTTGTCTATAGAATACTGACTGTGCCATTTTTCAAAGGGAATCCGATAGGAATCGAGTTGTATAGAACCTTCGCCACTGCTACCTACGGAAAAACATTTGCAGCAATTCCTCTTTTTAATAGGTAGGTACGCAATATATAATAAAAAAGTTAGTTTTTAGGTACCCGGATTTTTCCCCGATGAGTCGACACTACGACAGCCCTATCATCGATCCTGTCAGGTGCACTTTCATACCGTTTTTAGATCGGCCACCGATAGTATCGTAGTAAACTACGATACCTACGATACGATACGCCGTCTATGGAGTGTCGTATTATTATTAGCTCAGTAGGTTTCTGTGGTTGTTTTTCTTTACTTGTTTACTTACTGCAATTTGCCGGCTGACATCTATAAATTGAATCAATTGCTTTGAGGTTATTGATGGGTTTCTGTTTTCTTGTTTTATTTTAGCTCAAATTACATTAAAAATTGAATTAAATAGATAATGGGTAGCCATCATGAGGATAAAAAATTAAATGTTAAAATAGGGAAGTAAGGAAAATAAATAGACCATAGGGGAAGCCGAAAGCCAACACTTTTTGTAAACAAATATACAAAAATTACCTACCTAGGTTAGGTACCACCTACCTACCTAATTGAGGATCATTTGAACACTTACGTCAAATAAAACAGTATTTACAGGCTAAAGTAATAAACTCAGCCGAATGTTTTATTTTTTTAATCACAAAATAAAACAAAGGAGATCTTTATCAAAACGTTTTACGTGTTGCCACTTGCCAATACAACGATGATTCATACTAAATTAAAGCATCAACGAATTAAATAAATTACACCTTTAATTTCTTAACAATAAGAGTTATTTATAAACAATGTAAATAAATACCTACGTTCATTCGTTTTGAGGACTTCCTAAAATTAAAACAAAAGAATCCGCCATATTGTTTTTTTTTCCCGCTATAATTGAAGTCCTATCAAATGTTTATTTCCTCGTTAGATAGGCATCACTGGACTGCAATGTGTTATTATCAATTATATTGTTAGATAATAAAAAAATACTTGAGATCTAAATCATGTAATGGAATTTGCGTGGGCTTGTTATTGTTATTATGAATATTATGATTCATAATGCTTATTAGTTAGCTTAGCGGTATTATTATTATGCATACTAACATAATTAAGTATCTGAGCTTATTATTTACATACCTACTTAAGTAAGTAATGTAAAAACTTGGGTCAGGAAAGCACGGTTGTTAAGAGGAGGTAGCCTCGAAATTCAAAATTCCGTTTTTGAAATAGTCAGTCAATGGGATTAAATGAACTTAGAGGGTTATATTGATGATTCTAATGATTATAATTCTGTTAATACATAAGCTACGGTCGCGAATCATATTTTGTTCAACATACAGCCTGACACTGACCTGCAAATTGCAAAATACGTAAGAAAATTTGAATTTCGAGGGCTCCCCTGGCGCTTTCATATTAACTTCTAATGCTATACATAGAAATAGCCAGGAAACCTTCCCTAAGTGATCAAACAACACTGTTCTGGAACTTAGAATACGCTTAGGGCAGCCAACTTCAATATAAGTAAAATCAAAGTAAGGACAATTCCATTTTTACAAAAGAAAAACTACTTCAATATACTGCAGATCCTGATTTGTGTCTGACGCAATAAATTCAAGTATTTCCAAGCACCCCCTTTCTAACTTATGTTTAGATATCACATCTCGTCTGGGGAGTTTCACTACGTAATTCAATTTGACCCTTTACTGAGTGAGCGACTGTTCTCGGACTGAGGAGCTCGTGGAAAAATTATAACAACCGCATGTCCGTGGATGAGTGATGAGTGAGATGACCCATTACATAGCGAGTTTCCTCCGTGCCTCGAAAAGCACGTTAAGCCGTTGATCCCGACTGTCAATTGTAGATCTTTGACAGTCGTTAGAGGTAGTCAGTGGCCCGAAAGTCTGACAACCAGTCTTACCAAAGGGTATCGTATTACCCAGTACTAACTGGATTGTG
The DNA here is from genome assembly GCA_905163415.1 of Noctua fimbriata. Lineage (NCBI taxonomy): Eukaryota > Metazoa > Arthropoda > Insecta > Lepidoptera > Noctuidae > Noctua > Noctua fimbriata. The sequence goes on from LR990940.1 coordinate 5,165,349, forward strand.
GAGATCGGATAGGCAGTCGCTCCATGTAATATACTAGTATTCAACTGCATCCGGTTAGACTGGAAGCTGACACCAACATAGTTGGGACAACGCTAGACAAATGTTGACAGAACGACTGTTCTTATAAGCTCCAGTTAGGATCTGCTTTTCATGCAAAACACAATATCTATCAAAAACCATAACAACTTGATCAAATTGACGTTACCCAATCTCTTTCGTGTATTCAGCTATTTGACACTGACCCACCTAGCCAGTTTGTCCACTTTTTGCCCAGAAAACGTGTAAACAACGTAAGTATTGCGTATGAATGGTCGAAGAATGTTTAAAGTAGTAACAGTTCCATGGAAGATGCGCTTCATCGAGCATTGATCGCGTTTTCACGTTTATTTTCTCTATCTACGCGTTGTACGACTTTTTGTTTGTGTGCAATATGCGTGTGCGCAATATGGATATGCTATGCTAAACTTTCTAGTTTATCGGTTAGGGAGACTGATATGATTATATATATGATATGGTATGGCTGATATGGTATATTTCGATATGATGCTTGAATGTTTTTCAATAATTTGTTGCTTCTTTTATGTGCAGTTCTGTTTTTTCGCGTTATGACGCATTACACTATAAAATACTGAATAAATCTCATTTATTTATCTTTCCTAGAATCGAAGATCTCTGATAGTGATAGGTTGCCTTGCAAATTCACGGCCAACTCAAGGAATAATTTAAAATGAATTAGCTGTTCACTTTAACTTCCATTTCAGTACCATCGAGTCCCAAGAAGCAGGTGTTCTCCCTCCCTCGTGTGGGGGGCAGAACATTCTAACATAATAGTTCATGTTGTTATTGCATTAATTAACAGTATCCTATAAATTATACGAATAAATAAATCATAGATATGACTACAGAAGACAGGCTAACAACTTGTCCTACTGCACTACAGTAATTCTAATTTATCGTTTATCTTGAAATACTGGTTTAGTTTGCGGTCCCCGTAGTAGTATTCTTAGGCCCAGTTTACACCTAAGCGGACACTGTTACAAAAGCGGGGACGTGCGGGTTTCGACCAATTTCATATTGGTTGAAATCTATATCGCCTGTCTCGTCTCTCCTGTGATTGGTCTTTTAGGTCTTCTCTTCGCTTTGGTGGGCTTTAGGGTGTATAGTCAAACTCGAATACTACGAGCGAAAATATGAACCTAAAGGCCTTTTGCCAACGGCGACTTTGGCGATGCTGCTGCGCGTTTTGTAAACGCGCTTCTGCATCGCGATATTAGCGATACAGAATAGGGCGAATGTACACACTACACAGCCAGCGACAGCATCGCAGCTATATCGTTACACATGCGCGACAGAATCGCCACAAAAAGTCGCCGTGGGCGAAGCCTCTAAAGGACAGCGGTGAAAGAACATGCTTACATACTATAAGGGTCTGGGATGAGAAATAAGTTTCTTCGTCGAATCTATTTGAAAATTTCTTATCTAGAAACTACCAGAATTCCGAGAGTTAACTCTTTTTAAAAGTTATTGCAGTAGAGCTAAAGAAGGATACTTTAATAAGAAATATGCCAACATCCATAACAATCATAACCTTATTTTAATTAATAATTACTGCACACAAATCTTCTTAAGAAGACCTTCAGTAAAAACCGCTCTAAGCCCATCAGATACCAAAATCTAAATATCAGTTTACTCAGATGATCTCGGAAACCTGGAATAACATGCGAACAACTTTGAGTTTACTTAGCCAACAGGCTTATTATCAACTAGCTGTTACACGCGACCTTCGTCCGCCTGAAATTATTATGAAAATATTAGTTCCCTATTTAAATCGGATTTTGTTAACAATTTCATGGCTTTTAATTGTTTTGTACGGAACTCTAATCCTTTTTCTAAAATAAAAGTAACCTTAGTTACACCTTATAACATCAGCTATCTGTCAGTATAAGTTCTGTCAAAATCGGTCTATCCGTTTCGGAGATTAGTCGAAACAAAGAGACAGACAGACAAAATTAAAAAAAAAAAAAGTTTTTTTTTGTTATAACCGTATACTTTCATATGCATTCAGTAAAAAGCTTCAATTTTACTTATTTGTATAGATATTCCTCCAATAACGCATCTTCCTCCGTTCCCCACAACCCAACACAACAAGATCGAGTACTACCTACCAACGCTAACCACGTCGCAGGCAACGTGAGTGCGGTTGTCACGGCATCTCGTCTAACGATAAGTGATACTGCGCGGGCGCTGCTTGACCGCAATACCTCACGGTACCTCAGGAGTCACATGTGCGTGCAGGTGTACGGAGGAGTGTGATTGGTTTACTGAAGTGGGTGAAGCCGTATATTGGAGATTGATAGGGAGCTTCTGGTATTGGAATGTTATGTGGAGGCATCCTTTGGGAGTGGTTTCATTAAAGATTTTTATAATGTTCTCATGTTCTGTTATTCTGAAGTCTCACTTATTATTATTTTATCTGTTTTGTTAGCTGCTAGTCTTCCATAGATGATAAATAAATAATGTGGTAATAATTGGTGATATTGGAAAGAAGGTTTGTACCATGATTCCTGTGACGATAGAAATGGACCAGAGATTTGCAAATATTTCACTTATAGGAGGTACCCTGTTAGCTGAATATCTTTATTTGTCGTCTTCAGCCTGCAGCTCGCTGCTGAAGACTGGAAAAGCTCCGGAATCCAGGCTCATAAATACTTTTTAACTGTTCTCAAAATACCAATATCAAGAATTGTTTTACTTATGTAGATTCCACAGAATCATATACCAATTGTTGACTCATATTAATCCCCGCTTAGAGACCAAAAAGATAGGTGTTTGTATCGAAAACGTATCACCTATTCTGACTCTAATTGTTATAAAACACCGATAAAACTAATCCCTTCAGCCTAGGGCACTAGGTGAACCGATAACCGATTAACAAAATCACCAATTACTCGATTCTTTATCGATTACCGTTATCAATGATCTCGAACTCGATTCCATTCATTCGATAGTTAGCTTCCATTCGATACGGGCCATGCGTTCCTGATGTTTCTTCGAAGGCCGAGTGCGTACGTGATTGCACTTGCGTCGAAACTTGCGCACGCGTCGATCAATAAACAATCGATAACGTAGGAAGGGTTTGAAGGAATTTCGTAAATATAAATACTTGTTTTGGTTGAGTATTGTTTATTGTTTTAATAATAATAGACATTTTTATTATTGTGAAATTATGAATTAGAGATAAACTGTTTGATTGAGTTTTCTTTGGATGTGTCTTTCAATGCTATGCTATGCTATGCTTTTATTAGGCATATAGGTACCTAGTGCTCCTTGCAGTATGAAGCAATAACAAACCATGTTGTCACCGTTTACTTCATAGATACTTTATTTAACACTGTGAGTCACAGACGCAATCAAAAGCATCAATTTATTATGATTTTCACCAAAACCAAGTATATTGGTGACACATAAGTAGAGCCCCATTTTTTCTACGTCTAGACATCCATTTTCTGCGTTGAGATAACATGGCACAATACTCTCCACTAACCAGAACTGGAGTTTCGTATCTTATATATTTAAAGCCACTTTATCTCAAATTATTTTGCGTAAAGAAAGAACCACTTGAGTACAAGGCATTGAACAATTATTACAAAGGTTACATAAAACCGCATATTAAAAAAAAAAAACATTCCTCTATGGCGCCAAGAGCTTCTTTATCTATGCCTATTGTATTTACTTTAAAAAAATATAATCTCTTCGCAAACATATCTACAAAAAAGCTCCCAAAACCGATAATGGACAAAAAATTCAAACAGGCTTTTTAATCTTTTTTTAAATCCTGTTTACGTAAAGAATGTTTTTAAATATTTTATGGCTGAACACGTTAAAGGACAATCGAAATTCAATAACTATAAAGTTCCTGAAGCATAGAGGTTTCAACTCTAAAGTATTCCTTTGCAGACATGCACTTGAGTCTATAGTCTTTGGTATTGAATAAAAGTATAGTTGCTGACAAAAGTGTTCGAGCACTGATCTTTTTTTTTTAAATTCCTTTGACATTAAAAAAAAAACTGTAAGGGATGGGTTGCTTATGGTCTAATAAAATTTGGTTTACGGGTGAGGGGTTATTTGATAGGGTCTTACAAAATTTTCGTTTTTAGAATTTTAAAGGTTACCGCCCAGCCCGCCGGTCAACCGTCACCAACCCTTCTAATAATCTAATTATATAAAAGCGTTATAATATAATCATATGTTTATCTGTTATGTATCACAATATTATGATCAAGAGAGTAACTCTGCTGTTTGAATTGATTTTAAAATAAAATAAAAATATGGAGAACAGATGACATTTAGGTTAGAAACGATATTTTATCCCGGTACTATGACCCGTGGAATTATTTCCGTCTTACACGCGGCCGAAGCCGTGAGCAAAAGCTAGTACCGAAATAAATGACTAGGGATTGAAAATGTAAGTCATTGATTGAGCTAGGCACAAATTTTGGATTAACGAGAATTTCTGTGCCAATAGGTAATAATTATTATAAATGCTAGGTGCAGTCAATATAGGTTCTAATGAACATGGTCTATGGACTTGAGTTAGCATTATTATGTAAATAGAACATGATTATAACAACTCAATCAGTGTTATATTGTACGGCGGAAATTTAAAATGCTGTAAAGGACATTGAGCTAGCTGATGGATTTGGAACGTTTTGGCTTGGCGCCTAAAGTTGATAATATAATAGAATAATAAAAGCTCAATGGCCCTTACGGCATTTCAAATTATTTTAAGAACACCATTTACTTCCTTATTTCCTACCTTACAATTAATAATAATCTCTATCCAACTCATTATAATTACAATTCAGGTGATCAACATGTTTGGCTAAGTAACAGAATGATGCCGATTTTAAGATTACGAAATTAAATAATTTGTGGTTGATTTCTTGAAATTATTAGATATCACACGCGGGGAACGCAGAAACTTCATAAAAACCATGTTCAGCATGCAATTCTTATCCCAGTTTTCATGAACACTAAGCAAAACCTAACCGACTTCCTACATAATTATTATCATTAACACTAGAAACGGGATATTTACCATGTTTTCTGATTGTTTTGAGTACCCGTTTCTAGTGTTAATGATAATGTTAGTGACTATGATAGTTTAAAAACTTACATAATTATTACCTACTGAGGCATTGGTTTATGTGTCACCTATTGTCAATGAAAACGGTCAATATTCTCTTATTGCCAGACTTAGGTTCAAAACTAATGTCATCATTTCATTGTCCCTAACACTTGTGTGCTCATCTATACTGTTTAACTTCAGTAATCACTTTCTAATGCAACTTTTACGACGCGTTATAGTGTATGCTTTTGTTTTTATGTCCGTTCGTCTGTCCTACCCCAACTAAGGTGCTGAAGTATGCGTCCACCATTTTTATTACTGTTGTGACGTATAAACGACTGGACTTAAAAGGATTTTAATCTGAAAGTTTTATTTATAGCTGAATTGAGTTTTAGATGAGATGGAATTTATTATTTGTTTTGTTACATTCGACATAACTTTATCACGCTGGTTTTCACTGAAAGTGTAGACAGAGACCAACATATCGTCGACCTAATTATATTATAGTGTAAGTCATAATTGTCCAGGATGACTATTCCGTAAAGTTCTTGGAAAACTTGAAATTAATGGTCTAACGAAAATATTATTTAATTTGCTTTAATTTTTACCGTATGGTTAGATATAACACTTTAAGACAACTCCACTTAAATTGCAAAAAGTCTTGCAATTAGTCAAATTGTGACGCCATATTAAAATTAGGTCGACGATATCGCCAGTTATACATATGATTGGGGTTGAACTAAATGTCATTAACCGGGTCCAAATCTAGGCTACGAGCTAGCAGCTCGTAGCCTGAGAATTCCTGTGGAAAAAACAAAATAACACACTCGTCCAATGAGACAGGTATTTTAGTGTCTGATAAAAAAAATGTTATTATTGATAGAATTTGCTTCCAAGAAATTGAAGTTTCGAGTTTCTACGTCATATCATGTTGTTTTTGCTACGGTCAGGTTTTCTATTATGGTATGTTTGTGAGATTGTGGAATACGATGCAGTGTTGGTTGACGTCATCATCATGTTGTTCAGTTGAAGCTACACGCGTGGGGCATTCTTATTGTTATTATCCTGTTTTGTTTTCGGATGCTATCGTCATGATTAAACGGATATTGTAATCTTGTGTCCTCTAGTACATATACCAAAATGGGGAGCTTAGCTTTTTCTATAAACACTATACAAATAAATAAAATTGAAGTGTCTGTTTGTAATTTCAATATAACAGTTTTTTACGGCCAAATAAAATTCTGTTTTTTTAACATTAGCAATAAAAAAAACATTTTTTTTCTGTCTGCCTGTCCGTCTAGCTTTCTATCTGTCTATTTGTTGCGGCTAATCTCCGAAACGGCTGGACCGATTTTGACGGGAATTTTACTCGCAGATAGATGATGATATAAAGAGTATTTAGGTACTTTTATTTTAGAAAAACAATTAGGGTTCTAGTAAAAAAAAAAAAAATCCTTTTTAAACTATAATTATTTCACGCGGACGGAGGTCACGGGCATCAGCTCGTCAGTAATATAGCTAGGACCTTCCTTGACCTTAAGCTGTTGGTCTTGGCTACATTTTTATATCTTTGATAGTCGTTACGGTTAGTCAATAACCCAAAAGTCTAACTTCCAATTTTACCAAGGGTTTTCGTATTATCCAGTAAATAGATCCGACTGGCAGTCGCCCCAAGTAAAATACTGCATCCAGTAAGGCTGAAAGCCGACCCCAACGTAGTTCAGAATAAGATTAGGTAGATGATGATGACCTCCCAGTGGCTCCCAGTTTGTTGCAGTCTTTGTAGTTAGTCCTTAAACTACATTTTCAGTTTTAGATACAACACACGCATTTGTTTGACAAAAAGAATATCATCATCTGCCTAGCTTTTTCCCAACTATGTTGAGGTCGGCTTCCAGTCTAACGGATGCAGCTGAATACCAGTATTTTGCATGGAGCCACTGCCTATCTGATCTCCACAACCCAGTTCGTAGTGGGTAATACGATAACCCTTGGTAAGACTGGTTGTCAGACTTGAACGACTGTCAAAGATCAGCTAATGACAGCCGGGACCAACGGCTTAACGTGATTTCCGAGGCACGGAGGAAACTTGGTATGTAATGAGCGGTTACCCATCCACGGACCAACCTAGGCAAGCGCGGCTTAACCTTAAGATCGAGCGGCTGTTATTATTTAGCCACGAGCTCCTCTTGTTTGACGAAATGGAATATAATCCCCTGAAACAACTTACCATTAACCTAAGTACTTCATTGATTTGAGAATAACGGCAATCTTACTAACAAAAGAAAAATGGCCGCCCGTGTAATTTGCAGTCCCATTGAATTTACTTGTCCAGAAAAAGTAGCGGTAAACATTTCTTACTGATGTATTGACAATTGGGGCATACACCGTGAAGGTTGTACCCGTGCTTCCTGGCTGGCAGACTGAAGGAAAAACTGTCTAAAATGTATAAAGAATTAAAAAAGTTTGAGGTTAGTACTTACTCGAACGAACTAATTTTTTGAATGTTGGTAGGTGGACAGTCCTTGATTTTCAATGAACTTTTTACAAAGACATTTTGAAGCATTTTTGTAACGCATTATAAAACTAAATTATGAAGTTTGACAGTCAATCACTCACTCAATTTGATATTTTTTTGGTCTGAATTCAGAAATTCGAAGACCAACCCGCACTGAGCCCGCGTGGTGGATTATAGCCCATTCTTTCTCTTAGATAGGAGGCCTGTGTCCCAACAGTGGATTCAGAAATTCAAAGACTATTGACATCTACCAACCCGCAATAAAGAATTATAAAACTCTATCGATTCGTATTCTAAAAAATCTCAACCATATGGTGTAAATAGTCCCTTAACATAGCCGAAAGGCACTTGTTCTCCCCGTCTTTGCTATATTTTTTTTGTTTTATACCATACCTGGGAACCTTCTAGTTACGGAGATATTGGGGGTCAAAGTTCGAACATTTTCACAAGTTTTTTTTTTAAATACATGTTTTTCATGTAAGATTTTTACTTTAAACACCTCCACGACCCCCGTACTATTAAATCCATCGATCAGCACAATGCTTTGAGTGCGTTCCATCAAGTCCTACCGTAAAACGTGATTTTTCACTTAAAAAAAAAAGTCGATTCCCAGCAATAATTTTTGCGTAAAGTTACTTAGTTTGATGCACAGAATGCTTGGTTAACGGCTATGTGAAGGGTCTGTTTACCTCTGTATGCAAAGGCTGATATATGTATATATATACAGTGACTTACAGCAATTAGCTATAACTCACTGTACTATCAGTATACCATGGACTAAGTCCATGCAGTATACTATCTTAAACGCATAGGTGAAAGCTGCGATATCAGTAACTTTGACACGCCGTACGAATGTTGTCATTAACTTACAAGGTCCGAAGTACCATAGGACCCTTTGCTGGCAAGAGACGCAAGCTTCAAGGTTCCTTACGAAACATAAATAAATACAATACATTAGTATTTAGGTCGATAGAACTAAACAAAAGAAGACTATGTACCTATCGATGTTGTAATACTGATAGGCTGGATATGAAGACAAAAGGTGTGAATGCACACTGCCTACAACGTATCTATGGAGGCGGGTAAACACAGAACTAAAATAAATGTACCAAGTTTGACATGTCGATGCAAATTTTCTTGACAAGCAACGCCACCTTGAACTGCACACTTAAAGTGGTCATCCTATATGTACATATGTATGTATTTAATATTCGTGTGATGGCTTCTAGAGAGGTGTCAATGCCAATCATGTCATGATAATGATGTCATTGATATCTGATATGTGGGTGATGAGATTATTATGTCAATGCACTTTACGGAAAATGTTGTCGTGTTGATGTTGTTGGAAGTTTTTCGCTTATTTATTTACAAAATCATGAATAAAATCTGCGTAGTACACGATTTCAGAACGTGTCGATATTTAATTCCATCATGTTACTGGTTCAATCATGAAAAAATGATCAGTTATAATTAAAAAACAGCGACACCAGCTGAATTCAGAATTTCATTTTGTACTGGTTCTCATATCAGCTGAACACTTTCACCATTTTATTTAGGTACGATACAGACGATTCAGTTCCCATATTAAGAATTATCTCCCTGCTTGTGTTCCAGTTTACTTGGGGTCGGAGCTGCGGCGGCGCATCACGTTCTCCTTCCATTCTCCCTTCAGTCTTGTCAAAAACAAGTTAGGTAAGACATGTTATTGGGTGTTGAACTATCAGTAATTTAACATTTTAGACAGAACCACCATGACATACTCCAGTAACGAAGTACCATAGCTACTCATTCATTGGTTAAGACTCATGGTAAAACGAGTACCCATAGTATTGCACAGCCTCCCAATGTCACGAAAGTGCCGTGTCATTGACACCACAAGCCATTCACTGGGCATTATCACAGAGCTTTCTAAGACAATGACTAATTACTGACATTCTGTTTTTATGAAGATCTAATGGAATATACATTTACTTCGGTAATAACCGGTAGTAAGTGATAACCGGTAATAACCGGTAGTAAGTGATACTTTTTTTGTGGGAGGGACGATGATATTGAATGGCTTGGTTAGAATTTATTTCTCACTGGTTTTAGTCCCGCGGCTTCACCCGTGTTTGGTTAGAAATTATCCCATGGGATTGAGCTGATGAGATGATACATTATCTTATGTCCTAACCCTGGTCAAGGTCTATCTGTGGTCCAAATTTTATCGAAATCCATTCAGGCTTTTAGGCGTGAAAAGGTTACAGATAGGCAGACTGATATAGTTGCTTTTATATTTATTTTAGTATGGATAAGGTTTCTGCTGATAAAACATTTATGTTTTATGCGAGTACTATTTCGTGAGTAAAATGATTTCTGAAGTCTGAGCACTCTTTACTCTCTCTTTATCTAATTAAAAGAGCTTTCTCTGATTTTCTCCGAGGTACAATCAGATTTAACATTTCTTTGATTGTGTTGATTTGATTGACAGCATTAATTGAAGCGTAAAAGTCGCCAATTCAATTATTCTCTCTCAGCGTTCGCAGAATTCAGAAAAACGGTTTGATTGAGTTTTTTGCCAAGTGTTGTTTTTTCGTTTCAGATTTATCAGTTCAGAATTTTATATAAGATAAATGCCCTGAATAGCACTGATCGAACAATTTGCAAAGTACTTTATGTCACATTTTCTCTGTCTCATGATGATGTTATTCAGATAACCTACTCAAGTCACATGCACAAACGTGTATGCATTCGCAATATCATGCTGACAACCGATAATGCTCGTTAGTCAAGTGGTCGCAAGCGCAACTGAGCATTAAGTCCTGGGTTCGATTCCTGGGGCAGGAATTTTCCATCAGTAATTTCTCAGTAGCAGCCACGGAGTCTGGATGTGTGCCTGGTTGATGGCAATAAGCTCGCCCCCTATTACATGGAACTTAAAACATATCTGGCGAAATGCGGGTGTCCTATTGGGTACACCTCTGTCTAACTCTTCAGGGATTACAGGCGTGATGTTATGTTATGTATGTAATGCAAAAATAAAACAAACATTGTCATGTCACTGTCAAATTTTCATAGAGACCCAATCTACACTGAACAATAAACGGCTGACAGTGGTGACAACTTGATATTGACAGGTCCTTTATTGCGTAGCAGTTAGGTACCCGATATTGTCAAATTTTACCAATCAACCTTGAATCGAATGCTTTAGTGATAAAGTTGAAAATCTATTAAAGAAATTAGACAGATTGTAGTAGCTTGATGTGGTCTTCTTCTTCCACAAACTGCAAGACATACCGCACATACACCGCATATAAATTGGGATAAGGGCAGGTGAATGATGTCACGATGATGATGCTAACGATACCTTAGTAGCGTTGCCCACGCGAGCATTCACTTACTCGTTGGCAAGACCAGATCAAAAACGGGACTCGCTGAGAAGATCCGAAGACACAGACTCCTCAGGGACTTCCAAGACAGACACGACTTTCAATTATGAAGAAACGGATAAGATGGGGGAATGTAAGTGTTACGAGTGGTTACCACTATACAACATTAGTTTTAGTATATGCGAAACCTGATACACGTGTCTAGTATTTTTATGTAAAGAATCTATGTACAAAATTTCAAAACTGTATCATGAAAAATCACAAAGTTATAAGCTTGTTCTTTTATCTTGTCCGCACAAAATCGTGGTCACCACGCAGCGCGCGCCTCCAGCGTCGTCTTGAGCTCATTGATAATAATAATTTGGCAGTACCTAAATTATTGCGATAGGTACTTAAAGTCGCTCGGTGTCCAACTTGTTACCTTTTTTAAATATTTTTGGGAAAAAATATAACATGGTATAAATATTATTGGAATCGATTCAGCTACTTATTCTGAACAAACTATATTCAGGTTTCGCATATACTAAAAATAATGTTGTATATGCTTGCCTGTACAAGTTGTTTCGCCTTTCTATTATACTATTGTTCGACTCATGTAGGTATAAGGTACTCCTACTTTGTCTTTGTGAGCCATTTTTTATGTCAACAGTAGGACAGTAGCTGTCGCGACTTATGACAGTACAATTCGACTTGTAAATGGTTGTTCGATTGAGTCAATGAACTCTCTGTGTAACCTGAACTTCCACTTCAAGATAAGCGAGTGAGACAGACATAAACCAAACGCTCTAGTGCCGAGTGTCTTAAGTAGAAAGTTTCAGGAGTTGATTGACCGACTACTTTAATGAGTCCTCGCGAAGGTATCAATTTAAATGGAATATTCTGAAGGTTGATCACGTATTGGTTCAATTAGTATCGTAATACCTACGTGGATTATGGTTATTTTGCTGCGGGATATTGTTAGGACTTTGTGGACGCTTAATGTGTCTTTGAGGGGGCAAGGTGGAGGACTTATTAAAGCGGTCGGTCTGTAGTGTGTATTGGAGGGATTATACTCTTATCAATGTCGGTGCTGACTAGCTGGAGTTTCTGAGCGCCTCGGAGCTGTTTCTGGTGATGCAGATTGATTTGTATGCTGATGAGTTTGACTCTTGATGCTGAAGAACATAGCTTAACGCTGATAACTTGATAAGGTTTGTAACTATGCGGATACGTAGCGTGCACAATCTTCACACTAAAAACACAAGACACGACAAAAAAACTTTAATGTAAACAGACCCTTCACGAAGCCGTTAACCAACCATTCTGTACATTAAATTAAGTAACTTTATGCAAAAATTATTGCTGGGAAACTTTTTTTTTGGGGTGAAAAATCACGTTTTACGGTAGCACTCAATGTAACGCACTACATTAGAAACATGTATTTTTAAAAAAACTTACCCCCAATATCTCCGTAACTAGAAGGTTCCCAGGTATAGTCTAGAACAAAAAATTGATCGCAATGATGGGGAGAACAAGTACCTTTCGGCTTCGTTAAGGGTCTTTTTACACCCTTTTATAAAAGCACAGTACTACAGTATTGAGAGGTATAAAGGTACAGGATGTACCTATAGCATCGCCTAGCTAACACTATAACCAATCTTAATCCCTGGCACAGTAGCTAGGTAGTCCTTAAGTGCTGTAGACTTGGAAGTCTGCCAGACATTTAGGCGAGCTGGCACGACCCGGCCACTTTGTATCGAGTAGCCAATAGGGGTTTGACATGTAAGTCTGTCTTCAAGCACGTGCTTCTAGTCACTCTCCAGGGATCTTTAGTTTTTAGAATATCAGCAGTTTTATATTGAAGCGGGTAAAGTTGCTTTTAGAAAATATTGGATGGATATTATGGACTTAGTACTTAAGTGCAAGGGTTTTTTGTTCCTTGCGTCTTGAAACTAGTTTGTTTGATAGTCAAGGTGGATTTATAACTGTGTCTCTTTCACATCCATTTGTAAACGAGTAAATCGATTTCACTGAGAGGTTTTGCATAGAGAACTCGTTGCTTCAGAATGTTTCTTAGTTACTTACGTCATCATCTGCCTAGCCTTTTCCAAGCTATGTTGGGGTCGGCTTCCAGTCTCGGCTTCTAGTCTAGTCGGATGCAGCTGAATACCAGTATTTGGAGGTCAGATAGGCAGTCGCTCCACAACCCAGTTAGTACTGGGTAATACGATACCACTTGGTAAGACTGGTTGTCAGACTTTTTGGGCCACGGACTGTCAAAGATCTACAAATGACACCCGGGACCAACGGCTTAACGTGCTTTCCGAGGCATGGAGGAAACTCGGTATGTAATGGGCGGTCACCCATCCACAGACCAACCTAGGCAAGCACGGCTTAACCTTAAGATCGACCCGAGCGGCTGTTATTATTTAGCCACGAGCTCCTCTCGTTACTTACCTATGTTTTATAATAATTCCTGCATTTATTTCAAGATCATCAGCACACAATCATGTTAATAGTTTCACATAGCTATATACTAGGTATTTTCGTACCAGTTTATAATTTAATCCGCTCCGTTTATTCTTTATTCAAAAATTCCGTTCACAGACTCGATCAATGATTTCAATTAGTTTAATCAGCAAAATCATTGAAGCGATATAATAAGAATTAATGATTCTGTCCCTTCGATGATGATGATACAAAAACTAATGCTAATCATCAAACCGACAGATGATCAATCATTTATTATCTATGGTACACAGCTACTTAATTATGTAAGCATACGTAAATTAATTAAAGTCACCGTGTTAAGTGACAATGATGATGTCATTAAAAAAAACGGTACAAAAAACGTCTTTGCCTTTGAAGATGAACAAAAAGTTAATAATTACTAACGGGGAGTGCTTAAAAGGTTGAATATGAAATATGAATGTTATTGTAATTTTATTCGAAGTTGTTTTATTCTTGTGGCTGGTCCTTATTTTAACTAGATCTGCCCTTTTGAGGAGCACTACAGTTTAGCATTTTACTTTAAATTAACAAACTAAGATAATAACATGTCATTTGAGACTATAACTACAATTATTGCTTTGGTTTTTTTTTATACTAAATGGGCTTACTCTTGACCTCAATCTAGTCCTGAGGACAGAGATGAGGTCGACGATGGAACGAGCCAACCCAAAAGAAGCCTATTAACTCGCGATTTAAATAGATTGGGGTCATATGAACTTGGGAACACCGACGAAAGGCAGGGAATTCCACTCCTTGGCTGTGCGCATAATAAATGATGATACACTCAAGGACCTCTCTTACTGGTTCTTGTAACAGCTCATCAGTCGCTAGCTACAAAATTTAGGGAACCACACCAGATTTGTCAAAAAAAAAACTACTATTGTTATCGTACCTATCTATAGCTAATATTGATTTAAGTTTTATTCAGTAATTGTCGCAATACCCTTCCGTGTCGGATCCCGCATGACATCAGATCCCCCTCGACAACAGGATACACATATTAAGAGTGGAGAGCGCGCTGCAATTTGTCGAGGGGTACATCTAACGGCTATGAGAATCGGATATCATATCGTGACCTATCATTATGCCAATGACGGTGGTGGATGGATGTTCGCACACTTATTTGTGAAGAGGAATGTTGCCATTCTGTTTCTCATCTTCCTGCTCTTGTTCCGTTCTACTTGCGGTCGGCGCAACACGTTTTCTTCTTCCATTCTCCCCTGTCAGACGTCACGGCATCATTTACTCCTTTCTCTTTCATATCAGTCTTCACACAATCCATCCATCTTTTCTTTGGCCTTCCTCTCCTTCTCCATCCATCAAAATTCATGTCCATCACTCTTTTAGTCACATGTGTTTCATTCATTCTGTTTCTAAAGTTTAAAACTTAGCGGGATCAAACAGGCACTGATTTTTACACCTTGTATTGATAGTTAGAAAAAAACGTACTGTGAAGGTGCGGTTAAATCGAGAGGATTGCAGAGTGGCTGCGGTCTTTGACATATTTAACATTTCAGTATATTATCTGTCAAGTCTGGTTTGCTTGACCACACCTTGAAGAGTCTGTATTTTATTATTCAAGAGTCAGAAGTTCGTTTGCAGTGGCGAAGGTTCCATAGAACTCGATTCTTACCGGCTACCCTTTGAAAAATGGCAGTCAGTATTCTATAGATAAAATAATAATATAAAGATAGCTTATATACTGTTTGACTACAGTACACATTGTAGTCGAATAGTATATTACATACACATCTGTGGGTACCACATCACAGTACAGCCATATAATTCATCATAGGATTGAAAACATTTAAAAAGTGCTTGAAGTGTTAAAATAAATAAATATTTTATTATTCAAGAGACAGAAGTTCGTTAAATCGTTAGTCTTTTGTTTCGGTTATCGAAAGTAAAACTTTCCTTATTCCATCAGTATAATCTAATTTCTAAATGAACTGTCAGACGATGAGCTTGAAATATCTATTAAAAGTTGGACACAAATGCATCCTATTAATAACGTCCAATTCTTTCCTTTGTTCCAACTTTAGAACATAAACAAACACTTGAAAGTTCAGAGCACTCCGATTAATTAATCCACTCGATTTAAAAGCTTGCACTCAAACACATAAAGAACAGATGATTAATCGTACATTACATGTACATTTTGAGCATTATACATTGACTAGTTATGCGCTACGGTTTCACTTGTCATTTCTCTTTTTGCTCAGATGCTAAGGGTCGTGATGCTAAGTCTATACTTAATGTTATAAAGAGGTAAAATTTGTTTGTAAGTTTGTATGTAAGGGGTAATCTTCGAAGCTATTGATCCGATTACGAAATTTTTTTCACTAACCTCGACTGTTAGCTACATTATCCCCGAGTGTCATAGGCCACATTTAAAACGTTCCCTAGTGTTAATTTCCGTACATAACGGGAGCGAAGCCGCGCGCATAAGCTAGTAACCACTAGCCTATAAACCTTTCTCAAGACTTGGGCTGTCAAATGCAATTCTTTTATTTATTTTTTTATTTTCAGAAATTATTTCGTTCAAACGAACAAACTCTTTAGCTTTATTATATCAAGTACTTTTAAGTATAGATATAATTATACCAATGATGTATACTGCCCACGTGGTGGTCGTACTTCTTTGTATGATACTTGTACTGCATGCAATTAGTACTGTCGTCCCACGGGAGCGATGACCTAAGTGAGACATCTGATGGTTGAAATAAGGGATATTATGTGAAGCTTGGCGATTGAGGGTTAAATATGGTCAAAGTTGGATTAATGTAGTAAGCTAGCTTGTATTCTAGCGAGTGTGTTATCTTATAATCCTTCGAAAGATCTCGCCGGGTGCAACTTATCTAACTATAGACCGACCGCTTTAATAAGTCCTCGCGAAGGTATCGATTTAAATAGAATATTCTGAAGGTTGATCACGTATTGGTTCAATTAGTATCGTAATACCTACGTGGATGATGGTTATTAGCTTTAAAGCAAATAACCTGTGGGATATTGTTAGGACTTTGCGGATGCTTAATGTGCCTTTGATGAGGCAAGGCGGAGGACTCATTAAAGCGGTTGGTCTTTAGTGTGTATTCGAGATATTATACCCGTATCAATGCTGGTGCTGACTAGCTGGAGTTTCTGAGCGCCTCCGAGCTATTGCTGGTGAAGCAGATTGGTTTGTGACGCTTGATGCTGAAGAACATTGTATATTGAGAAAGGGCTGAAAAGAAAAGAATGGAAACCAGCAGATTATGCGGTAAGAGTACTAAGGTAGACACGTACTGAACGTTGTGAATCTGCGATTCAATTTCGATATATGGAGGCAGAGTGTTGCAAAGAAGGACTTCCCTAAATATTAATTGACTATGATAAAGCATAGCACATCTTAATATTTACTTATTCTGAGATCCTAGTTCACAGACCTATTGTTCCAATCCAAGAATGCCTTTTTGGAAGTAAAGTTTTTGAATTCTTTTTAATTAGCATTTATTATAGGCGAGTTAGGTTCATGCTGAAGGTGTGTCGTCGACAATAAATTAAAGGAAACAATGGTACGAGCCTTGTTATTTCTATATGGCCAGATGCTTGTGTTTCTTTTTTTCGTATTATTGTGTCCTGAAATAGAGAGGCAAAGGTTACGCAAAACCTTTGCGGTACGTTATATAAGCAAAGAGGTTAAATTGTTCGCGAATTTTCTAAACAAATGGAAATTATTGATTTTTAATTATTTCCTTGTGGTCCTGGTCCTGGGTTCGATTCTCAGGTCGGGCAAAGTATTATTGGATTTTCGATCAGGCATTCCTCAGTAGCCAGCACGGAGTCTGGATTTGTCCCGGTTGATGGCAATAGGCTCGTCCCCTATTACATGGAATTTAAACATAACTGGCGAAATGTGGGTGTACTATTAGGTACACCTCTGCCTACTACTAAAGGCGCGATGTTATTTATGTAATTATTTCCTACTTGAGTTTCTTGATTACCTAAAGTTTCCGTACTCATTTTTTCTGGTAAGTAAACAAATAAGTGTTTATTTTATTTTATTTACTCTGTAGTAAGTGGGATATCGCTGTTTTACTGGTTTGCTTTCAGCGGAGTATTATATTATCTGTGCTTTCAGTAATAATAAGCATGTCATTGATGTAAATACAGACTTGCAAGAGTTAACGATGTTTGCAGTTAAAATGGCGACCAAAAAGATGGTTTGTTGAACCATAAACCCATTATTTAGTGAGGTCAACCACTTGTGGCATGTCATTGCCACCATGACAACATAATGAACCTCGTTTTAACCTCTAAACTCAGTAGTTAAAACAAATATTTTAATTACATAGTTTTTGAAATTCGAACCATCTTTAATTGGTAAGTAGGAACTCGTCGCACGGTACATTGTTTATAAACTGGCTGATGATAAAAAATTAATAAAGAAAAAAGATTCAATATTTTTTTTCCGTTTTTGCATGGCTGGAAAGAATTAGAATAAAAGAACAAGTTATGAAATCTTTAGTTTCAGCTTTATGCCCGACAAGATTTTGACACATGACACATCAGCTGAATCGGCTGGGTGATGCGAGTTGTCATGAAATTCAAGAATTTTCGTGAAGTTTCAATATTCGATTTTGTGATGAAAAATATGTCGCTACAGCTGTTTCATACGATGAGTTTGTGATTAAAGTCGTAAATTGACCGACAAAAGGAATTTAGGAACTCTAAATTTATATGACTCTCGATTACGATAGTGTCAATTTGAAATTCCAAAGATTGTTTAATGCTTATGTGACATTTTCGAATGTTTACAAAACAAATTTTGGGGCTCACATATTTGTCGGCTGCCGACAAACAAAGGGTCAAAGAGTACTGCTGATACGATGTAATCGTATACCAAATAAAATATTTAGGTACCCACTACATTAATACAACTTCCGCATGTTTTGCTTACACATACATAACATAAAATCACGCCTGTAATCCCCGAAGGGTTTCAAACATTTCGCCAGTTATGTTATTATGTGTTTTTTTGTTTTTTCTATTGCCAGCAACCGGGCACAAAAACAGACTCCGTGACTGCTACTGAGAAATTCCTGATGAAAAAACCCAATATCACTTTGCCCGACCCACGGATCGAACCCAGGACTTCATGCGCATCAGTCGCGCTTTCGAGCACTAGACCAACGAGGCAGTTTTATTTACCTACACCTAATTTATGTTCACGTTTTTTTGCTGAGCACATAGAATTTGACATTGACACCTTCATCTAACAGAAGCATCAACTTATGTTTACGCTCATTGTGTTTTAATTGATTTTATCGCAGGCAAAATTATCACAAGAATTAAACGTTATTCATAAAAAAACACTACCGGCCCAAAATAAGTATAAAAACTAACTTAATTCAAGTTAAATTATCAGGAAGAACAGTTACTACAAAAACACGATACTTATGTAAACTTTTGTCCGAAATACAGCTCTGGGAAAATAAGAAGGAAGTATCAAATCAAAGAATTGAGAACAAAGAATAAGCATAATTCTGTAGCACTGCAGAAAATTACTTGAACGTTGAACTCGCGAAATTCTGCTAAAAATTGGATGAAAAAATATACACATACTACATTTTGTACGTATACGTAACAAAACACCTGACTTTGCTCGTTAAAATGCATATTTATGTTTACTGCAACACTTTACGTTTTTATTCTGAACTGAAATAGACTTTTTAATTGCTCATTAACACCGAAATTACTTGTAATCTTATACTTTTGTGTTTTTTACATAACTGCACTGACAGATGTCATCTATAGGTCTTAAAATAAAATAAGCGAAAGAAACATTTCATAGTGCCTCAATTCAACCGGACAGTCATTAGCTTGGGTGTCCCAAAAATGTTTAAAATTCGATTTTCAAAAATGGCGCGTCAATTGCAGTAGTTCTTTAAAGAACTTTACAGTTACCGCAATTGAGGTGTTTATTCACGTGTAAAAGCTAAGTTGAAAGAAATGATAGTAATTTTGTCGAAAGCAGCGTAATGCATCTCACTTGGCCCAAAGTAATTATCCTGATAACCATCTTTACGGAATCGTTTACGTTGTTCTTTCAGTAATTTGATACTTTCGGCCGTCGT
Source organism: Noctua fimbriata (assembly GCA_905163415.1). NCBI lineage: Eukaryota > Metazoa > Arthropoda > Insecta > Lepidoptera > Noctuidae > Noctua > Noctua fimbriata. Next base: position 5,184,969 of record LR990940.1, read on the forward strand.
AAACACATTATGAAGATTGAGAGATAAACGACTCCAAACATTTCAGGGGTCAAGGGTGTCAAAAAGGAAACTAAATAAAAACTTTTTAGACTGTTTCTTGCTACATTGCCGTTTCTCTATGATTAATTAGGGCCATTCATTACAAAAAAACGGAGCATTATCTTTGAAAGTAATACGAGTCTTCGTTTCTTTTTCTGAAGCTTCTAAGAAATCGCTGTTAATCTTTTAAGTTATTATACGGGTGGGTTGTCCTTTTGTTTTAAAGATGGCCCATATGTTGACAAGTCGGTCTCGTCTGTAACTTAAGCTCGTCCAAATGCCAGTAAATTATTTGGACAAAATAAACAAATGTGTGTGGTCGGGTGGGAGACATCTTTTTTTTTTAATTTGTTGCCACGCAGAATGAGACCATGCGGGATAATTAGGCTCAATATTTTTCTTTCAGGCGTTTCGGTTTCAGGTTCGTTAAACATGGGAGCATAATAATTAACACTGGTAATTATTTTACAAAAACAGCATACGGGGGTGGTTTTGAGTGTCGTTTGTAGGTACTACGGAGTTCACTGAGGGTCTGCCAGTTTCACCTTTATGCGCTAAGTTATAAGGTTGAAAAGTGGTCGACTGTTAGTGAACTCAGTAGTACGTCGCTAAAGCACTTTCCTAGCTCATCATTCTTATGAAGAATGTGAAGGTCATTTTAATTTGGCATTATTGCATGTTCTGTATCGTTTTTTCCATTGATACAATAATGATTGCTACGGATCCTTCCCGTGTCGTCTTTTTATCAATGTTTTTTTTTAATGGTATGCAATATTATAGTGAACTATGCAATAAGCCTAAATTGGTCAGACTTCGTGTGTAAATTTCCAGAATAATTGTAAAAACAATTGTAAGATAATTGCTGGTAATTCAACACATTTCCGAAAGTCATATTATTTGATGAAATTATGGAAAGTTTCAACTTTAAAGCTATTAAGAAAAAGAAAAAATGTAGCGAAATTGTGTACTGGAGTGTTATTAACTTTCTTTATAATACCAATAATCATAACACACACGGAATGTACATATACTGAGATATATTATTTTCTAAAGTAATATTATAAAGAGGAAAGATTTTTTTGTTTATTTGTACCGAATAAGCTCCGAAACTACTGAACCGATTTAAACCATTTTTTCACCAATAGAAAGCTAAACTATTAGGTAGTAACATAGGCTATAAATTATATATATATATCATGCAAATTAGCCTAGCTATTACCTTTTATGCGGACTAAGTCGCGGGCGACGTGCGAGCGTGTGTGTGTGTGTGATTATATATTTCAATCATCTGCTTTCCGTCTAATGATGAAATTTCCAGGTCACAGGCACCTAATTGTTACCTTTCTAAATTATATTAATTAGATACTTCAACAGATAAATTTATCATCGAAATACGAGTGATGAGGTCCCGTTTACAGTTTGATTGATTGTTCCAAACAGTAATTAGTAAATCGCGGCTGTCAGTCGATTTTTTAGATCACCCGTTACATTACGATTATTCGGCATGACTGAAATTCTAAACTGTCTGCTTTTTTGTTTTCTTTGTATTTTAGTGGGCACCACCATCTTCTCCTTTGACCCGTTGTGCGTGTTGGGTCCCTGGTTAGCAAAGCCAGCCTAGCTCTGACCCGCGCGAAGCACAGAAGCTTCATACGGGTTCTACAGGCTTCGCGGAGATCGCTAACTACTTTATACTTTATCTATCTATACTAACATTATAATGAGGTATTTGTTTTTAAGTTTGTATATACGGGGTAATCCCTGGAACTAAAGATCCAATTCTAAAAATTCTTAATTGGCAGAAAGCTACATTATTCGTGGGTGCTATAGGCTATAAATTATATTTATATCATGCATGTTAGCCGAGCTATCACTGTTTTTACGGATGAAGTGCTAGACACCTATAAAAGTTGCAGAAGCCTAAACTCTTTTTATTGTTTCACATACTTACTTCTAAGGAAGTTATCAATAGTGTAATAGCTTCTCTGCAAGTAAAACTTCCAACTGCCCTGTATCTTTTTGCAAATCCTTCACGGTCTTCCAGCACAATACAATGGCACTTACATATATCCCTTCACGTTACTGCTCACACATAACAACAATTCCGAACATACATGGAAGTCATCCACATAACCATACAATTTGTTACTTCAGCAAGGTTAATGTCAAAACCTTGACACTTCATACCAACCTTGTAATGTTAGATAATACACACATAAAGTACTCAATGTAGTACGGATCTGGTTTTTTCATCGTCACGTTTATTTCCGTTGTGGTAGGATGTATTGTGTAGTCTATGAAAACCTTGATCATATTTAGAACCTTGTCATAGTAGTGCAATGCAAACAGTTGCATCAATTTGACAGTTGAATGTGACAACGTCAAAAATGTGAAGTTCAACGTTGATGAATTTAATTAAAGATCAAGGATTAATTGTACCGTTATACAAAATTAGTTTTAGTTTATGCGAAACCTGAAACACGTGTCTAGTATTTTTATGTAAAGAATCTATGTACAAAATTTCAAAACTGTACCATGAAAATTCACAAAGTTATAAGCTTGTTCTGTTACTTGGTTGTCCACACAAAAACGTGGTCACCACGCAGCGCGCCCGCGCGCACGCCTCCAGTATCGTCTTGAGCTCATTGATAATAATAATTATTGCGATAGGTACCTAATGTCGCTCGGTGTTTAACTTGTAACTTTTTTTAAATATTTTGGGACAAAACATAACAGGGTTTAAAAATTATTGGAATCGATTCAGTTACTTATTCTGAACAAACTATCTTCTGGTTTCACATATACTAAAAATAATGTTGTAGTTATGGCACTCTTAGAAACTTGAAGCTAAGGACAAAAAATCATGCAGCAGCTTCATGTTAAAATCATCAATACTGCGCTGAATATCGTGTACTTACAATGTTGAATCTTGAGGACAAAAAATCATCTTGGATTAACTGTCCTATAACAAATAACATAACATAACGTTACGCCCGTAATCCCCGAAGGGTTAGACAGAGGTGTATCTAATAGCACACCCGGTTGGTCGTTTCCTATGGAGAAGAACCGGCAAGAAACTCCATGGTTACTCTTTTCAAATCATTTGGTATTACAATATTATCATGGATACAGCATTTGTACTTAAATATGGGGCGGCAGCGTAGGCCCGACAATAAGTCGTTGCTTACTACACAAAAAATGTAGAACAAAATAAAAAGTTAACAAGCAGCTGGGAATCTACAAAGCCTATAATGTTCACACATTCACAAACAATTGATAAAATAATCTATAAAAAGGTAAAAAAAAATATTGTAAAATACTAAATTAAACAAGTGACACAAATATTGTTATCCGTGCTGTAACTATTCTGAGCCAAGGATCATCTTCAGGTACTTCCCATGTGTTCTTTTCCCTAAACCAACCTATCTCGTTGGTGACTTCACTGCAGGTTGCAGGAGTAGTTGACTCTTCTTGAGTTTGTATCGCTACAAAGGCATGTGGGACCTACATCCCTCGACTCTCAGCAGCAGCAACGCAACAGTGATCTTATTGCAACAGGAATAAAGATCACTGTAATTAACCGAGTTCTAAAAAGGAGGAGGTTATGTATTCTACCAGCAACTTTTTTTTTCATGTGTGTTCATCGATTTCTCCTTGAATACTGGTCCGATTTAAATGATTCTTTTTTCATTTGGTAGAAAATGCTTGCGTGGTGGTCTCATATAAATTTTATTGAGTTTGCTTCGGTACTTCCTCTATAATATGCATTGATGTATTAATGATATAATATGCATCTTTTCTTCTTCGTCTATGACTCTATGTGGATGATGTGCTAGTAATTTCTAAATACAATGTAAAATTGATACTTGACAAGAATTTGTGTGAGATACCACAACTAAAAAGGTAAGTTACATAAAAACTTTTTTGCAAAAAAAATAACCGACTTCAAAAAAACAACACAAAAAATTGTAAAATTATCTTCACTTTCGGCAGTCGAAGACTTTTGTTTGTTTCATTGAATTTTTGCTTTTATTTTATTAGCAAAAATGTTTTTTGACAGAACTGTCAGTGGCAGCAAGCAACCCAACCCAATATCAATCTTATTGTAAAGATTATTAGGATTATTGTAGATTGACAGTGATGCAAAGTCAGTCTGGTCAGCCAGTGTTCTATCACTTTACTATCAAATGCGACCCCACCAATTAGTAACAGCTAATGATCGCGCAAGTTCGGCAGCAGTCGGGTGCCATCGCACGTGGTTAGGAAGCGTTTATCTCCGGCCTTCACGGCGCCCGCGCACTAATCTCGCAGCTTCCTGCCCCGGTTGTTACTCTTAATGAATACAACACTTTTTGCTAATAACAGCGGGAACTATTCATCTTTGTTGGAGAAGAAAAATTTCAAGTTATTTCAATTAATGCTTGTTAGGGTTCTGTTGGTTGATTTTGATCGGCGCTGTTAGGTTTTTCTTTGATATTTTGAGTTGGCCTACTAAGATAAACAATTCTCAACCAAACCAAAGCAATCAAGCCTGATAAAAACCATATAATAACAGAACGATACCAAAAATATTCTTACATTCTATAAGAATTTTCGCTCTCTTCCAGAAAATAATCTTGATCAAAGAATTCGATGAGTTTTATTTTGATAGAACAAAGTGACACTGATTTGAATTTAGAGGCATTATGTTCCAATCGAACGCTTTTCCAGTTATAAACGTCTTCAAAAACTAAATACGGAACTATACCATACAATTTTATAAATCAGTGTTGCCATATTTATTCTAACTCATATCACTCTAAGAGTATTCGAAGCGTTAACATTAGATCTATGGATATTACGATACCGTAAAGTTTAACCGACTATTGAAAGTAGTCGTGAACTCGTGATAGAGCTCTGTATCTAGATTATCTTGGTTTGCTACTAACGACAAGTACAGTAATGTTAATAATGACAAATGTTTTTGTAAGTTTTGCTAGATATTATGTCGACTGAAGTTGCAATTGCGCCTCCAAAAATGGTGGCTGGGAAAGACTGGATGTATAAACGGAAGACAGGGTCTAGTGTGGTCTATGTCTAGTCCGGATCGGTGGACTGTGAACAGCTGAGTTGAATGTTAATTAAACTTCATAGCCTGGCCCACCACCGCAAAGTGGCATGCTTGTCGGACAGACTGCCCTTCGGGACAAAGGGGCCAGGAGCTCCACGAGCTCATTCCAACATCTCCCTTCTTCCATCGGGAGTCCAAACGTACTGCGGGTTATAACCCATACCTTGTCGATATTCCACCCATTCGCAGCGATGTGCTTTGCTACATCTTTTATTATGCGCACAGCCAAGGAGTGGAATTCCTTGCCCGCGAGTCGCGAGTTAATAGGCTTATTTTGGGAATTTATTCCATCGTCGACCTCATCTGTCTACAGGACAAGATTGAGGTCAAGAGTAGCGCCATATAATTTATCATTAAAAAAAAAACCTATCTGAAATCCATAAAACACTTTTCTAGTGATGGCGGTGTTATTAATGACATATAATCAGACATTGGTCTTAAAATAGTAACTGGACAAGCCTTTTACGTTGTACTACTCATATTCGACTGTGTCTGTTACCTATTCACGCCTCAAGGGGCGGTTCATAGGTAGACCATGTGTTGGGCTTGGGACATAGTATACTTTTACCTATAGTGGCGAAGCCAGGGGTAAATAGCGCGTAGGGGTCCGCATGGGCCGATGGCTGCCAGGGCTGCGGGACTGTTCGAAAGAGATACCGCGGCCCTGGAACACAAAGGGCAAAGAAGGAACATGGATAGGTTTTAGTCAGTACAAGTCTGACACTCCCTTCCGGGGGGGGGGGGGGGGTAATTTGATGATATCCCATCCTAAAAAAAAAGGGGTAGATAGCAAGTCGTTTGATATTTTGCTAAACTGATTCCAGCTTAATGAAACTAGATAACAGGATATTTTGCAAATGACGCAATGCTTTCATTTTTTGTGTAATTTCAAGTGGATGACAAACCTTCCATGGGCCATGCGTGGGTGCAAAGATAACAGATAACAGCTTATTGCGATCACCAATCAACGCCGAAAGCAGATGACGCAAGCAGTTCTAATTAACTGCATATTACCTCTTTTATCGAAAGGCTTGAACATCCGCGGAAAATTACTGGCTGAAATGAAAAAGTATGAGCAAACTTTTACTTAGCTGGCCGAAGAAAGAAATGTTATGGACAAGTTTTATATAAAATTGGTGCTACACTTTAATCATACCACACTTTAGTCATACTATACTATGTCGAATTAAAAAATAAAAATACTAGTTCGGCTTGCTTTTGGCCGCAACTCGCCTGATGTGAACCGATGATGCGGCCTAGAGGACACGCTTGCCTAGAAGAAACCGATTCATTCGAACTTTGAAAACATCTAGATTATAATGATCGGGAAACAGAGAAGCCGGCTGTGAATTCCACAGACTAGCTGACTGGACCGCACGCGCCCAAAGATCGTGACAGCAAAAAGGAATGTCTTGGAAAAAAAATCCAAGAAATATTCACCAGTGTCAGAATTAAGTAATGGAGAAGTTTTACCAGAATTCCCCATCAGTGTTACAGTTTACTGGTGTCACAGTAATCAAGGCAAAGGGTACCTCCTAATTAAGGATACCGGAGTTCCATGAATTCGGTCACGGAAGCCCGCATGTCGTTCATTTCTGGGTAACATCACCAGGAACTTCTAAAAGTAATAATTTCCTTCTGATTGCTTCGTAAGTGATGTTCTCAGAAATAAACGTCATTTCTTTCAAGGTGCTTATTTGCTTTTAAAGTTCAAGTTTGATTCAGAACTAATGTGTGGTGGTTAAGGTCAGTAGCCCAATTTTAAGCTAAATCAACGTGTCATTATTTTAAATCGCGTGGTAATGGTTTGGTAAAAACCAAAGACGATCGCAAAATATTTCGCTCGATAGTAGACTAGAATAGAAACATTTTGACCATGAATAAGAAGGCCTAGCGTAGTTCGGACTTTCAATAGCACAGGAGGTCAATTTATGTTGGTATTTTTGCCATCGGTGTGTGGCCCACCGTACACACAGGCGAATCTTGATCGCGATCTGTGATCAAAATCGCAACTCTACATAGTCAATCTCGTGATTTTGATCGACGATCGCATTCGAGGTTGTGCGGGTAATGGGTGCCAATCAAGTACCTAAGTACTTATTATCGAGTATAACAGTAATGTCCATTTTCAATTAGGTACACTAGGCAGTGTTGAATTTCAAAGCTCGGCTTAGTACCCGGAGTGGATATTTCAACAATGCAATAATACATATAAAGGCATTAATTTAGGTGACATTCGATTCAGAAGGAGCTCGCCGCTAAATAATAACAGCAGCTCGGTTCGATCTTCTGGTTAAGCCGCGCTTGCCTAGGTAGGTTCGTGGATGGGTGACCACCCATTCTTTACCGAGTTTCCTTCCTGCCTTGGAAAGCACGTTAAGCCGTTGGTACTGGCTGTCATTTTTAGATCTTTGACAGTCAGTGGCCCGAAAATCTGACGACCAGTCTTACCAAGGGGTATCGTATTACCCAGTACTAACTGGGTTGTGGAGCCCAGATAGGTAGTCGCTCCAATGAAAAGTCTGATATTCAGCTGCATCCGATTACACAGGAAGCCGACCCCAACATAGTTGGGAAAAGGCTAGGCAGGTGATGATTTAGGTGACATTCAGTGTTGGTGAAAACGGATATACGCCCTGGATCTAATCGTAAATCTACCAAAGTATTATGAGCAGGTATTCATAAATCTCGGTTGCTCAACCGGCTATGCGGGTATCGCGCAACCTCTTATCACCACTTTCACTGATATGAGCTGAAATTGCGACATTTTCATGTCACTGTGTCGTAATATAGGTAGTACATGCCTTCATAGTACATAGACAATAAGGTTGATTATACATTAACATGGAAAATATTATCTTCACGGGTTTTTCCTTTTTCGAGTGTTTTGTGCTTGCAATATTGCTATGTATTTGTATCAGTGATACTTCTAAAGTATACTTTAATGAATTTAGTACGTTTAAGAGACGATGAATCACGTAGTTATGATTCCAAGAAGCAAATACTTACTTGTAAAATAATAATATGTAATCTGAGCGATGCAGGATGGTTTTGAAGGGTTGTCCAAGCTTCAGCTCATTGTTTAATCAGCACGCACGCGTGACGTAAACACATCGATTGATGAATCAAATAGAATTTTAATTAAATTGTTTGCAACAAACACAATCAGCATCAAGTATAGATGTAATGTAAATAAGTTCTTAAAATTGTGAAAATATTATTTATTTATTTATTTAACAGTTTATGTACACACTAAATACGGAAAAGAAGAAAGGAACAGAAAATAGTACAAAGGTGATGCTTATTTCTAAAGAAATCTCTTCCAGCATACCTGTGAAAGGAGATACTAAAAAAATAAATGTTGACATACTGTGTAAAAGAAGAATAGAAAATGCAATACATTAAACACAAATCAGAACTATTTAAACATAATAATATAACAATATACTATAAATACAAAAACAAAACATAACAATATTGTAAATACAATAAAATAACTAATAATAAATACGTATGCAACTATGACGAAATGGAAAGATAATGTTCTTTCACTCTTCTTTTGAAAATTGCAACAGTTTGGCAGTCCCTAATGCCACACGGCGTGTACAGTGAAGGAATAGGAGTAGATTATATGTGAAACGAGTATTTTAAATTCTATAATCGACGTATTTACGTTTCGTTTTCACCGCACGCTTGTGCTGCTGTCAAAGCTTGTGTGATATCTACCTGTACCTGCCTATCTATAGTGATTTGACAACAAACTTTGACAAACAGTTACTACTGGTGGGGTGGGCAAAAACTGTGGTCTGCCTACCGAATAATTATGCAAATGTCGCACAAGTCACAACGTAAGATTCGTACTGCTGCTGCCATCAAGTTAAATAAGTCTTTACTTTAATGACTGTCTCGTTGGTCTAGTGGTCACAGTTGCGACTTTTGAGCATGAGGTCCTGGGTTCGATTCCGGGGTCGGGCAAATTGTAATTGGGTTTTTCCATCAGCGATTTCTCAGTAGCAGCTACGGAGTCTTAGATTTGTATCCGGTCGATGGCTAGGTTCGCCCCCTGTTAAACATAACTGGCGAAATGTGGGTGTAGGTACTACTAGCTACATCTCTACCCTTCGGGGATTACAGGCGTGATGTTATGTTAACTTCAATGGAAATTATCCATTCATATCAAATTTGCTCTGTAAGCGAATCAGCAGAATATGAATGTCATCAAAGTGTCTATGAAAAACGCGCTTAAAACGTAATCAGAACGTAATAGTCTGCACTAGGTATTGCAAATGGAGTTTTTTGGTGACTGTAATCAGGGTTGAATATCAAAAGTAGAAATAAATCTAAATCCATACTGTAATATTATAAATGCGAGAGAAGCTCTGTTCCCACTCTCATCCGAGATAATGAATTTGATTTGGCTCCGTGCAACACTATGGCCTTCTCCAAGTCTGTCTGTTATTGGCGCCCGAGCGGTTGTTGAGTCGACATCTTCTGAGGATGCGCCGTTGACCTCTTTCAAAAAACGTGTCGTATAGATGCATGGCCTGTTTTCGCTTCTCCTGGATTGTGTTTGTGGGCGGGAGGCCAGCATGCATCCTGTATCATTTTTCGCAGAATTAAAACTAAATATTTTGCACAGCATTAAATGTCATGGATTTCTGCAAAGTAACCCTTGATTCCATAACTTGTCCGTTATGAGTTGGTACCTTTTCACATTTCAACTAATAAATAAATCAATTTATTGACACACACAAGTTAGGAAACATACAAACAAGAAAACAAAAACAGTGAACATAGTCAAAAGAGTAAATAAATAGAAGTAGCCGTGGGCCCCAAACTCGGCACAGCCTGTATCTTTGTGGCCCTATAAAGACAGTAAAGGCAGATTGAATACAATCTACCACAGCACAGCAAGACATAAATCTTTCAAAAAATAAAATTAAAATAATTATAACAATCAAAAAAATGAATAAAAAAATCAAATAAAATCAAAGAGAAGAAGAACATGCGTAATCAAAAACATCTGGTGATCATGGACGGAATTTGGCGACCAGATAGACCCCAACCAGGGTCGGGATAGGATATTTTTTATCTCATCATTACGTTCCCAATAATTTTCAACCCAAACACGAGCGAAACCGCGGAAAAAGCTAGTATAGAATAGTTTTGTGCAGCTCTCAGAATTTCATAACTATACGAAAACCGATAGGAAACTTAAATCGCGACGATGCTGTGTGAAAGGATATTGAAATACAACAGTGTAGTTGAAAATAATTATGAATTTCCGTGTGAATTAGGTACGATCAAAACATGGCGCCATAATATGAAAGTGTAATTTTCCGCATTCATTATTTAAAGAAACGTTTTGTAATAAAATGTTTATCGCCAATAAAAACTAATTTAAAATGTTAATTAAAGCTCATAAACTCCGACTAATGTGCAATATGCTTGCTTCCCGTCATTTCCCCATAACATGAGTTATGACCAGTTTGAGTGTTAGTTATCTACGGTGGATGTCGTGTTATTTAAATTGTCTTACATAACCTACGTACATAACTACACTTAAGTAATATCAGTTTAATTTATCATCTTCCTGCCATTTTTCCAAGTTACGGTTGGAGTAAAAGCCTATTGCCATCAACCGAGCATAAATCCAGACTCCGGAAAAAGAAAAACCCAATAACATTTTGCCCCACCCGGGTATCAAACCCAGGACTTCATGCGCGTTTGCGATCAAAAGACGAACATGCTGACCCTATTTGGTTTCTAAATGTTCGTAAAAAAAAACTGATCATCTATCCTGTCATTGCGTTGTTTTGCGTTAAAGCATTATGTAATTGAAATATTTCAATTTCTTTTTTCTTTCCTATTAAGTGAATCAACAAAAATAAAACAATACAGTTTCAATTTGTTAATTATTCACTAGTTCAAGGGCTGGCTTTTACCTTGGCCAAAGGCTTAGCGTTGCCATACAACGTGGCAACGCCGCCAGTCTTTTGGGTACATTACCAGTTGACAGCGTTGAGGAGGAGTTTTTTGACGCAATTTTTTAAGTTTATCTTTAAGTTAGTTAGTTAATATAGGTTATTTTAATTTATTAATGTTTTTCACTAGTCTTATGATATATTCCGGATCATTGAACTTCACACTGCATTAAAAACCATTTACGTATATTGCAGTAATTAGCAAACAGCTTTTCGAAAAAATAATGTAATTCAAATCGCAAGGGTATAATTTATAGTCCATCAATTGCACGGCGCTATGCTTCGTTTGAACGACTTAAACCTTTCACCTGTGGTCAAGCGTCGCGTAGTAGGCAAGTAGCATTGTAATGACCATTTGCTTGCCTCATTAGTGCCGGCATACTTTCTCAAAGCAGTTCCTTTAGTATCATTTGTTTTGATATTTGCTTGCTGATGTCAGTTGCCTACTTGCTAAATGTCGGCGGAATTATTTTTGTACATGTTCAGTTTATGTTTGCGATTTTATTGCTTTATAGAGATGAAAGTCAATTTCTAAATTTGAATGTTATTGTAAAAGGAGAGTGCCACTTCCTTTCAATCGCCTACTTTTCCTTAATTAATTAGAACCTAAGTTTTTTATACACGGCATTTAATTAATTTGACCACTGGTTATCATGTATAACGCGAGCTGATTACATTTAAAAGCTGTCGTTTGGAAGTTTTTGTTCATGTTTGCACTAGTTATTGCGTGTTAGTAATAGATTCGTTCAGGAACAATAAAAGTCAGCAACAATAAGAAAAAGTTTGTTTGTTAAAGGTTGTAACTGGAAACCCTGCATTATCACTATCGGACTATGGTATTAGTTAGCAAGGAAATTAAAAACTTCACAAAAAATACTAGTACAAAACTCAAAACCATATCTTGGGTTGAGATGGGTTCACTTACACATGAGATAAGAATAGGTACTTTATATTATTAATTTTCCTTTTGATGTAATGTCGATGTTACACATAGATGTTACAAGATAATACGCAAGTTACGAGCCAGGTGTTATGGAAACCAGAGCAAAAAGTTCTCAGATTATTCCATGTAACTACTGCGTATCATTTGGATTGTAAATATGTTATTATGTGTACTATCGTAACTAGAGAACCGCCAATTAGGTATGTATAATGAAATGTTATGCTTTGTTGGTTGGTTTATTTGTTTGGTGAGATAAAAGTTTGTCAGAGATAAAAATCTTATTCGCTTTGTGTTTAGATTCTAAGAACCTATGGTAGTTTTTGGCTTAGGGATCGTTTTTTTTTTTATAAAGATCTGCAGAGTACAACTGAATCAATGCTAGAAGCATTCTCTTCATGAGACACATTGCTTAGAATTAAATACTAACTTCTTCTGTTCGATAAAATTCAGAAGAAGTGGCTTCTAAACGATGTTTTCTACTCCAAATTCAAATTCACGAGCAAAGTCATAGTATAGTTCAGTAAATATCGAAGACAACACGCAAGATATTACATACTCTAATTTGTAGGTAATTATCTAAGCTTTTTTGTGCTCTGCCAATTTTAATGGAAAGTAGCACGGTCGAGTAACGCAAGCAAGTCGACTTGCTCGCTCTAAAATGCATTTTTGTGCTAGTAAAATTGAAATGATTAAATTAGTAGAACAGTGGATAAAAGAAAGAAATATTAATTAGTATTTTTTGTCTTTGGTCTGAGTTTTGGATTAGCTTTGCGTGGGTTAGAATTCTACATATGAGATTAAGGTTAAACAAATCATGTACTTATTTGTGTTTGTTATTAAAATTTTAGGATGTCAGGTTTTTATTTACGTCGCAAATGTGACACATTCTTCTGTCCTCCTACACCAAACATTTTGGCCAAACTACATAGCTATTGGATTGAGGTTAATCAAATTGTGTACAAGTATGTCCTACTTACTTATTTTTGTTTTTTTTTTTTATATCGGCCTGCTCTGTCCCACTGCTAGGCAAAGGCCTCCCCCATGGCTTTCCAAACCTGTTTACAATTTGCCCTCTCCGACCAATCCGTTAAGAATGAGTCCAGACCGTCACGCCAGCGTTTCTTGGTCCTGCCTTGGTTACGACGGCCGTCCCTGGCACCCATCGTATTGTTTAGTAGTTAAATATTTCTCTGCTTCTATTTTTGTTCTCAAAAAGTTTAAAGGTTAAAGTAAACTTTTACTAACAGTCAAAGGTTATTGTTCAAATGTTATCGGTACATTTATAAACTAACTAACAGAAGTTAGTCTAACAGAAGGTCACTAAACTATCCCTACTCAACTTTGTACTGGCAACTACGAAATTACATTATCAACTATCCAACCTTTCATAATAACTTTATAACTGCTACAGAAACAATCTTATATTATAGACTAGCTTTTGCCCGCGACATTCGTCCGCGTTAAATTTTATAGCTTATAACCTTCCTCGATAAATGGGCTATCTAACACTAATAGAATTTTTCAAATCGAACCATTAGTTCCTGAGATTAGCGCGTTCAAGCAAACAAACAAACAAACAAACTCTTCAGCTTTATAATATTATATATAGTATAGATGTGAAAATGACTCTGTCTGTCTGTCTGTTTAATTCTCTTTTTACGCCTTAACAGACGAACGTATTTGGATAAAAAAAGAATCACGAAAATCTGACGAAATCTGAGAACATACTTACATGAAAAAAAGAAATGCTGGTGGAATACATAACCTCATCCTATTTTAGAAGTCGGTTAAAAAGAAAGAGGAACAAGATATATGAAAAGCTGGGTTTTATAGGTTACCTAATACCTTTTATCCCAGTAGTGTGGCGCTATCTAAAGGATAATTCCCAATTTTGTTTCTTTTTTTTTTTAAACTTTGCTCCACACTAGGAATTTCTCCTGTATCGTGGGTGCGTTTACAAAAATTTAAACTCGCATACACAAACAGCCACATACGCAACTTCAAAGACCCTTAATAAAAACTTTTTATCTGCCATAATGTCACAAACTATCGGAAATAAAAGGTGCATGCCAAAGGTAAGGCACGTTCGTTAACAATCAAGTGATTCTGGGAAGCTCCTTTGTCAACAGTGTGTCCGGGACCTAACGTCCGGTATTCGGGTATTGGCATCGTCCTGTGTGTGGTCACGAATTGCGTAGGATAATAGAATGGACAGTCTAAGAGGTATTTAGCTTCGGCTTTATGTAATTAATTATTTATAGGCTTTTATTGAAGAAAGAATGTAAAGTTAAAAAAAAGTGTCATCTTTGTTGTGAATTTATAAGGAGCTTGACATATCGCTTTACAGGAATCATTTGGTGCGTGATCTGAAATCGAATGTAAGCCCCACCATCTTGTTTTTCAATACTTGAATAATGATTTTTTTTTATGGAGAAACTGTCTCCCAAGCGACAGGTGAGATCTAGTTTGGCAGCCAGAGGACCTATCTGGAACAAAATAGCTGTATGTTTGTATTTTGATGTCTGTAACAATGTTGTCACTGTACTGAAATAAAGGATAGATTTATTTATAACTAGCGACCCGCCTTTGCTTCGCACAGCGCCACCTATCGGATCCAAAACTATATCTAATGTAGCCTATATTTTAAGTTAAGCATCTAGAAGTAGAGAGGTGAAAATTGCTTTAAATCCTTGCAGTAGTTTTTGCTTGATGCGCGTACAAACATACAGACAGAAAGACAAACAGACAAAAATTAAAAAAAAACTGTTGTTTTACGTTCTGTTGCTCTAATAAAGACCCCCCCATTTTTTTTTTCCAATATCTTCAATGTACACACATCGGTCTGTTACAATTTTATTATATGTATAGATATTATAGATAGATACATTTAATGTTTACCAAAAGCCTTACTTCCTTACCCGTTCCACGTACAATGTTAGGAAAATATGTAGCCAATTTGAGACACATTCTCAATCGGTAAAGCCGATATTGATTGGCATGATTCAATATTTCTGAGAGCTTAGGCTTAAGCTTCACAAAGCTGCAAGTGATTGCCAATTTGCACAGGATTCAGCCAAATGATGTTTTGTTATGTTGAAAACGATATAGGTACACACGGCGGCACATCAAGCTGTACATAATCAGTATAACCTGACTTCGCTTTGTATGAGCTCCACGTACGATGAGAGATCAGCTTAATTTGGATTTGCATAGCTTGATTAGCCGCCGTGCGTACCAGGTTTTACGTACAAATAATTAAGGAGTTAGCGTAAACGTTTAAAAAAAAAAACTCAGCACGTGAATTGGTGCTCTTGTGCCATACAGGGTAAAATTCAATTAACTTAGATTTTTTTTCATTTTATTCTTATCAATGCCCATCACGTATCCGAAGTAATTTAATTTTACCCTGAATACATATTTATAAGTTTTTAAACGTAAACATAATACAGGAGAAATTCCTAGTGTAGGGCAAACGATAGCACTTGGTAAGAATGGTTGTCCGACTTTCGGACCACTGACAACCTGTAACGACTGTCAAATCATCCTCATTCTCTTGCCCTTATCCCAATTCATTTGGGGTCGGCGCAGCATGTCTTCTTCTTCCATACTTCTCTATTACTCGTCATCTCATCCGACACCTCCTTTCTTGCTATATCATTCTTTATACAGTCCATCCATCGTTTCTTTGGTCTTCCTCTACTCATATACCCATCCACATACATACATTCATACTCAAAACTTTCCTCACAACATTTTCCTCATTCCTCCGCATCACATGCCCATACCACGACAACCGATTACCACACAACTTTTCAGTCACCGGCGCCACTTTCAGACTTCCTCTTATATACTCATTTCTTATTTTATCCATTCGCGTAACACCACACATTCCCCTTATCATTCTCATCTCCGCCACATGCAAATGCCTTTCATTCATCCCTTTTGTGGCCCAACATTCTGATATTTTTTGTATTGATTGTAATAATGTATTTGAATTTATTGAATTTTGACTATATGTAACTAATTTAATTATTTCTTAAAATTTAATTTGGAGTTAAGTATTATAAACTATTTTGTACGCCGAATATGGCAAAACATGTTGCACCAGCAATCTTAAACTTGTTTCCATCCAAATCTGCATATCTATGTATCATGTCACACATGTTTATACAAATAAATGCATCTTTATCTTTATCTTCTTTACAAATGACAGCTGCGACCAACGCAACTATTTACGTGCTTTCCGAGGCACTGAAGAAACTCGGTATGTAACGAGTGGTCACCTATCCACGGTTCAACCTCGGCAAGCCAACCCGAGTGGCTGTTTGAGTTCATTATAAAATTGGTTCTCAATAATGACAGGGCAAGTAATTAATTTAATTACTCTATCTAGTATCCGTGCATCGCCACACAGGATCAGTTAATGTTTAAATATAAATGTAAATAGCGCAATCCATCACCCAGGTGCGGCACGTCTGTTTACTAAGTAGTTTGTAATGTAACATGTTGTACAGCTACATTGCACCTGCTTTACACGCTCGTAAGTCTAACTATACGGCTGACGTTTGTAGAGTATGTTGTTACTTGTGCTTTGTGGTTATGATGTAACTCCACATGCGAAATAGAACGAAGTATTGTGAGTAGAAGCTCATCGAGGAGGGATGAAACACATGTGACTAAAAGAGTGATGGATGAAGAGAGCGGAAGGCCAAAGAAAAGATAGATGTATTGTGTGAGGAATGAGATGAAAGAGAAAGGAGTCAATGATGCCGTGACGTCTGAGAAGGGAGAATTGTAGAACAAAACGTATTGCGCCGACCACAAGCAGAATGGGACAACGACAGGAAGATGGTGAAGCTTATCTTGATGAGCTTGTCTGGAGGACTTGTCCTACAGACAGAGTAGCAGTTATAAAGACCTCAGAATTTACAATATTGTAACTAGTAGTTCATCACTGATTCGTTGGTCTAGTGATTAAAAGCACGGATGCTGCGTGAGGTCCTGGGTTTAAAATATCTTTGCCTAACCATATACAACATTATTTTTAGTATATGCGAAACCTGAATATAGTTTGTTCATAATAAGTAACTGAATCGATTCCAATAATTTTTAAACAATTTAATAAAGTTAAAAGTTGGACACCGAGCGGCTTTGAGTACCTATCGCACTAATTTAGGTACCTACTGCTAAATTATTATTATCAATGAGCTCAAGACGACGCTGGAGGCACGCGCTGCGTGGTGACAACATTTTTGTGCTGACAACTAGGTAACAGAACAAGCTTATAACTTTGAGATTTTTCATGATACAGTTTTGAAATTTTGTACATTTTTCTTTACATAAAAATACTAGACACGTGTATCAGGTTTCGCATATACTAAAACTAATGTTGTATAATATTATATATTTTTTCCTGTTTGGTTATTTCGAGACATTACTAGTTTTATCCTTATTCCAGAAAAAACATCCTGAAGCATATCAACATTTTCCTCGACTTACGAAGATTTTATTCACTTTACCTCGTATTTCTAGTAAGTAAATTAGGATTCTGTTGCCGTGCATTGCGACAATGTTTCGCGTCCCATTTATGTACAGTCGTGTACAGATTTATGTAACACATTTATTATTTATAGCTTCGTTTATTTGTGTGCTGTCCTTTGGAATACCCTTTTAAGGAAGTTACAAGGATTTAGTATGTATGTGTCGCAGTTTGTGAAAGTTAGAATGTGTTTAAGGATTTTGTTGTGTAATTGAGAGCATTTAATAAAAGTTTTAATGATTTTTTTCACTTTTGTAACGGAATTTACGATTTCTTTGGGGTTTAAAAAATTGCATAATCATGAGCAATTGGTGTTGTATACATTGCCATTGTAGGTGTATGTTTTACTTCGTACATTTTTATGCTGATATCTCAAAATCCAAACCAAAAGCGCACTTATTTAGTACTACAGAAAACAGGCATTAAAGTAACATTATATCAACTACTAGCTATTGCCCGCGACCCGCGACCTTCCTCCGCGTGAAATTATTATAAAAGTACAATTTTCCCCGTTTTTGAAACATTTTCATTGAAAAAACACTAAAATAATTTTGCAATTCAAACCAGTAGTTTCTGAGATTAGCGCGTTTAATTCAGCATTATAATATCAGTATAGATGTCAGTAATTAAAACTCTTAGGTATTTATTTTGACACAACTGTAAAGCTCAATGGATACTTCAAATAATAGTACCTACATAAAGCACAAACAAACTAAACAAGTAATTCGATTTCCAAAATTAAATATTTAGCAATATTATCCTAAAGTCACATTCACACGGACGCAGCCCTGAGAACCGGTACCTCCACGGTGCAACAATGGCGTCTGTCGTGGAGTCGCGGTCATCGTAACTCGTGAGGGCCGCGTGTGTTTATTTACGAGCTGCACGTGGCACGACGACCTTCAAGGACGCCGGGTTCCGTCCGACTGGACAGTTGACAGCTTATTTCTAGGAAAAATATAGTACTTGGATTTTTTACATGTTTTGTTATAACATTGTTATAGCTACCTACCTATTGAAGGTGAGACGTAGTTTAGATTCGACTAGATGGATGGGAAATACGTTCTACAACATGCAAAAACTATCTCCGTAGAAAGCGTTGCTGAAACAACATCATGCCTGTAATCCCCGAAGTGTTAGGCAGAGGTGTACCTAATAGTAGGTACACACGCATTTCTACAGTTATGTTTTAAGTTCCATATAACAGAGGGCGAGCTGCACGAGCCTATTGCCATCAACTGGGCTCAAATTCAAGGTCCATGGCTGGTACTGAGAAATTCCTGATGGAAAAACCCAATTATACTTTGCCCGTCCCGGGAATCGAACCCAGGACCTCATGCTTAGCAGTCGCACTCGACCAACGAGGTAGGCAAAAGAAAGCAAAATGTCCATTTTGACTCATTATCATCTGCCTAGCCTTTTCCCAACTATGTTGGGGTCGGCTTCCAGTAGTAGGTATTTTGACTATGTGTAATAATTATGTGAGATTATTGAAAAGGTGTCATATTTTAGTTAACATGTCCGTTGGTTTCGGTGTTTAAATATAAAAGATTGCAAATTTATGAATGAAGTTTCAGTTTATAAAAATAATATTATTATCTTTGTTTTAGCACACAAACGCGCCAAAACGTGATAGCATTATCACATTTATCACTCGTCGTGTTATCAGTAGAGGAGTAGGTTCCACTTAACTAAAAGCTCTATAAACTGCGCAGTAACAAAACTCATTCAAAAAGCTTGTTCAATGAAAACAACAATCGAGCTTTTAATCCTTACTTCCTTACTTTTCCTTATTATTAATAATATTATAAATGCGAAAGCAAGTTTGTTTGATACCTTTTCACGACTAGGGGCGTGATCTACCACTGATCCGATCATCCTGAATTTTTTCATATACCTACGTTGTCAGGTGTACAGTAACGGACATAGGGTACCTTTCATTCCGAAAAGTACTGTTCCCGAGGAAAACAACAATAACGTTCTAATGATAATAGATGACGCCACGTGTCTTTCGAATCATGATTGAATTATATTATTACAAGCAGAGTACAAGCCGAATTGATTGTCATATTCTAAATTAATGCGAGTGAAGCCCCGGCAAAAGCTAGTATTATAATAATTCATAACTTACGTCATATCAAGTCTATTCATAAATCTTAGGGTAACTATAAAATATAATATTTATATAACAAGATACAAAGATGGGCGTGGTTCTTATCTAAACATGGCCGTTTAGCCTAATGGACATGAAGCCAAATGGCTACAGCCATAAATTAAACGTAATAAACAAATCAAAACAGTGTCGCCTGAATTTATTGACGGTGCTTAGTTAGTGCAGTGCTTTATTGGGAACTTGGTAAAGGATAGGTTGCATTTGAACGGATGAATGTATGAATTTACTACCAATTCAATTAAATATCAAAGAACCTACAAAAAAAACAACAAAAACAACTAAGAACAACAAACAACAACAACAACAACAACTAACAACAACAAGCAACAACAACACACTTGTTTATTTAACAATTTTTTTCCAAGTTCTTTAATTTTGCTAATTCATTAATTTCTATTGTCATCTGTAGGTATGGTCATATGGTGTGCCTAAAACTTAGGAAAGTTATCTTTGTAATTTCCTGGTGTATCTAAAACCAATTTTAAGTTCGAGTTGGTCTCAATGGATCACTTAGTATGGGCTCGTTTCTTTGTTGGTCAATTCGATTCATCTGTAGAAAAGAAAACAAGGTGTCATCTTGTCATGGTGTCATCTTGTCATGTCAGGCAGGAACTGCCAAATGATGACAGTGATCAATGTTACTGTTGGGTTGTAAAATATAATACCTAACCGCTTACATTATTGATTTTATTTAAGTATGCGAATGCAACCTCATCATCTGCCTAGCCTTTTCCCAATTATGTTGGAGTCGGCTACTAGTCTAACCGGATGCAGCTGAATACCAGTATTTTACATGGAGCGACTGCCTATCTGACCTCCACAACCCAGTTAGTACCTACTGGGTAACATGATGCCCCTTGGTAACACTGGTTATCAGACTTTTCGGGCCACTGACTACCTACCCGTAACGACTGTTAAAGATCTACAAATGACACCCGGGACTAACGGCTTAGCGTGCTTTCCGAGGCACGGAGGATGCTCGGTATGTAATGGGTGGTCACCCATCAACAGACTAACCTAGGCAAGCACGGCTTAACCTAAAGATTGACCCGAGCGGCTGTTATTATTTAGGCACGAGCTCCTCATGCAAATGCAACATAATACCACAATAAAATGTCAGTTGTTTCACTACTTACTTATCAAATCAGCTCTATATTGACAATTAATACATTATCTACTCAAGTATGACTGCAGTACAGACAATTACGAATAACCCTTAAACAACTGTCAAGAAATATGAATAAATTAAAGCAACCTTGGCTGAATGATTTATATTGTTTTGAAACCACATTCTTCAATTGACATTATATTAAATTATAATCTGACAGAAGATAAACCTATCAAAAATATATTTAATTTGTCCTTGTGCTTAAGAAACCGATCTCATTACGATATGTCAATATTTCTTAATAGATCATTATGATTATTTTATAGGCGTTAAATTAGTTTATTTCTTTTGTTCAATGTTATATTTTGGCTTATTGTTACTTTGTTAAACGGTAGTAATAAAGCACCGAATTTAAACATTTGTCAAACTCTGTTTGACAGTTCAATTATCATTGTAGACATAAAATATAGCTTTTGCTTACAAAGTGACCTATTTAGTGTTACTACAACAGTAAGATCTGTCAAAATAATATAATCTGAGACTCGAGACACAACCAGACAGTTTATTTTGAAACGGGTAACACTGTTGGCTGATTTCTTTTAGAGTAATAAATACGACATTGAAGGTATCACTCCAGAAGAAAAAGCGCTATCAGTGGTTGGTCAGCCAGGTTGACAGTGGTCTTACACAACGGGGAAGTAGTATCATCCAATTCTGACACTTGTATCTATCTTGAGTTTAAGTAATTACTTATGCAACAATTTTTATGCAATAGACAAGAATTTGAATGAAGACCTTTCAAAGAAAGTAAAGCTAAGAATTCTAACTTTTGACAGTTCTAACTTCAAGCAATTACTAAACTACAGCATAAAAATCGTATCGTATATAAGTAGTTTTACTCAAGTAGGTAATCGTTTTTACTTGTTTATAGATACGGGTATTAAACTTATTAAGAAAATCCTCTTCTCTGCACAGTCGACAACAAAAATGAACAAAGAATATAAAACCGTAATAACAACTAGCTGTAATAGTAGGTAGGTAGGTACACAACAATCTTACATTGTCATACTTAACCCGATCGCTAGCACTGCCCTAATTTCATTGAACACAGCCTAACAACCTAACCGCGCCCGATATACGAAGAATTCCACTCAACTTATGTATTATGAAAACCACAATAATGATTTTCAAGTCCCAGTTTTGAACGGTCGAGTGTAACGGGGCCTTAATGACATAATAACAGTGGACTCGTCGTCGCGTGTGTAATTGTCCTTACTCGGGTGTTGGGGGCAGACGATTCTTGGATTGATAGCGGTTGGAATGGAAGCTTTCTTTTTGTTGGGACTCGTACTAACTTCATTTTGAGATGTCTTTTGTAACTATCTCAGAATGTCTCCATTAAGGGAATAAAATAATTCGATGAGAGTCACTTTCTTGGGCAGTGCATTTTGTTTGGTATTTCCAGCAGTTGTTTCATGTTACTGTTAGCCTACATGACCCACTTGCTGAAAAAAGCCCCTCCTCATTGCCCCATCTCACATTTGCCCTGGAACGACATAACTGGAAGTCCAGTTATGTCGTTCCAGGGCAAATGTGAGATACTGCCTGATACTGGTACATGTCGCCTTTGTAAATCTCGCTTTTTTTTCAAAGAATGTAGTTCTTTTTCTGGCATATCACAATTGGAGATTATAAAGCTTATGAATCTTAGGCAACTTTCAGTGAAAGAAGCTAAAACCATTTATATATTAAAAAAAACTTTTTTAATACATCAGTGACTAAAACTGATTAACTGATTCATTTCTATCCATGACTCTTCCACGTTTCTCTATTCTAAGTCTGAGCATTTCGCGTGATGATTTTGGGAGCGACACCGGTCGCGACTCGAGACAGTAATTCTATGTAATTGGAGCGTCGATTAGTACCATACAACCAAATGTATACAACGCCCAATACATCATGACACGCGGTGAATTAGAGAACTATTTCAAATGTACCGCATTTGACGTTATGTTGACAGTTTCCTTTGTAAGCGGCGCCTCCATGAAGTGTCAAGTTAAGTTGGTTATTTATTAGTGTAATCTACTATTGTATAGTGTGAACTAGGAACTATGTAACCGTGTCACAAATGTAGGTAATGTTACATGTAATCTTTTTCTGCGACCTTTTCTTTGGTAATAAGCAGGCATCGTGTACGTGTATTTTATTTCCTTATTAACTATTTTCTGAGTTGTATTGTGAACTTTTGGCAACGTGACCTGCTCATTTCTGGGACAGATGTATAATTCAAATCTGATTACTGTAATCCATGTGAATCTCAAACTGGGACTAAGTGAATCCAATCAACCATTACATACCGAGTTTCCTCCGTGCCTCGGAAAGCACGTTAAGCCGTTGGTCCCGGCTGTCATTTATAGATCTCTGACAGTCGTTACAGGAAGTCAGTGGCCCAAAAAGTCTGACAACCAGTCTTACCAAGGGGTATCGTATTACCTAGTACTAACTGGGTTGTGGAGGTCAGATAGGCAATCGCTCCATGTAAAATAATGGTACCTATTCAGATGCATCCGATTCGACTGGAAGCCGACCCTAAAATACTTTCGAAAAGGCTTGGCAAGATGACAAGATCTGAATACTGTTTGAGAGAATCTTGAATCGATATGCCTTACCTAACTGTTTCTATTTACTGAAAAGAGAAGACTTGATTTTCTTTTCAGATTATTATTTCTTTTCTTCGGCCTTTTATTTGAATAGTCAGAGGTATGAATTGCGCTTCGTGTCGCAGGTTCGATTCCCGCACGGAACAAATATTTGTATGGCCACAGGTAGTTGTTCCGGGTCTGGCTGTTTGTGTATGTGAATTTAAATGTTTGTAAACGCACCCACGATACAGGAGAAACTCCTAGTGTGGGGCAACGTTTATTAAAAAAAAAAAAAAAAAAAATTGGTACTAGCTACTGCAATAGGTGAGAAAGCAATTAAGGCTTGGCGTAAAAATGTTATGACATGGAACGTAAAGGAAGAAGGATGTTTCTACATTTAATAAAAGTTGACAGAAAACACTCTCTACAGTAGTACTCAGGGCATTAACTATGTCGGAGTTATTACGAAAGTGTGGATATCTGGCGATCTTGAGCCAGGGCGACAACGGCCGTCACTTCCCGAGGATATTGTAAAAGGCAAGTCAGGAATTAACGGAAAAGATGATGAATGTTCATCGTCGCGGAATTAAAGGTTATGCACCTTTAGGTTGAGTTTTGCTAATTAGAATGAGACATTATTTTTCCGGCTAGCTACGAGGTATGCGTGCTAGGTGTCAACGTTAATTGAAAAGATGACAAAGCCTTCAAGTAACTACACCAAATGCGGTGGTAGACCAAAAGGTCAGTTCATCAGTTAGGTGACCTATCGATACCCATTTCTTCGGAGTTTTGCAAGCTAATTTAATGTTTTTATTTTATTTGTTTTATTTTATTTTTATTCAAAAGGCAGCTGCAATGTAAAACATAGAAATAAGAAATACACAAAAAACTTATAAACAATATTGCAGCCCACAACGCTGTTCACAGATTAACTATAGGATACATAACAGTGAAAATAATCGCTAGGTTACAAGTACATACAAATTACAAAAAAAATGTGAACAAAATAAAATAAAAATAAAACTATGTAAAATGGTGTATGAATATTCAAGAAAGCTCCATAAGTATAAGACTTTTAAACTTATAGGGAGCACATGCAAAAATATCAATGTGTTCAAAAGTCCTATTGTAGGAATCGACCATTCTGCGAACAGGCGAACGCAAGCCAGAGTTGGACTTGGAAGTGCCCACTGAAAATAAACTGCCAGCGCGCACCCTTCGCCTGTGGACCGTCCTAGGAACCGCATAACATAACATATTGGACAGTTCAATACAGTCCAATTTATTTCGATCAATTTTATATAAATTCATGGCTTCTAAGTACCTACGTCTATTTTCAAGTGTTGCGAGCTTACTTATATATACTTAGCAAGTAAATCTTGGTATGGCAAATAATATCCATAGCATCTATAATGCATAGTACGCAAGAATCTGTATTGAACACACTCAATCATTTCAACGTACTTTTTGTAGTAAGGACTCCAGACGGACACGGCATACTCCAGTTGAGAGCATACAAGAGATTTATATAAGCAAATGTAGGAAGGAGGCATTTTAAAATCGACTGTTGCACGCATTACAAATCTGTATAGTTGATAGGCTTTATTAACAATCTTTCCTATGTGAAGGTCTAAGCAAAGCTCAAAGATCTCGAATAGAATCCACTTTAAGTAGCGGGGCATTGCACAACGTGTATGAATAGTTTATTTTGGTTTAATTTTTTGTAAAGTTTAAGAAGTTGCATTTGGGTAAACTTAGTTGCAACTTAGTTTCCTGACAATAACAGGATAGTCGGTCCAAATCTTTCTGCAGCAGAAGGCAATCACTTGTTTGTCGTATGACTCTATATACCTTGAGGTCGTCAGCATATAACAAAAACTTGGTATTGCGTAAGCATTGGCTGATGTCATTTATATATAAAATAAACAAAAGGGGACCAAGTTTAGAGCCCTGAGGTACATCAGAGAGTTGTAGGTATTGTATTGCCTAATGGCTGGGTTGTGGAAGCCAGATAGGCAGTCGCTCCATGTTTTGCTGCGGAGTTATTAACATTTTTCATTGATGCTCCACTCCTACTGCTCGTAGCGTGATATTATATAGCCTATGTCCTTCCTCAATAAATTAACTGTAAAATAATTTTTCAATTCGAACGAGTAGTTCCTGAGATTAGCGCATTCAACCAAACAAACAAACTCTTCAACTTTATAATATTAGTATAGAAAAGGAAAAATATTGTAAACACAATATCGCTTTACCTACCTAAACAACCAAAGCGTTGGTACCAATTGGTAATCGTATCACTTTCGCGCATCATTCTTCCCAACCTAAGTTCTAAGCGCAGTTGTCATTGATCACAGATTAAATAAGCCCCAGACGTAAGTCGCGAGAGAAAGTCCCACAACACTTACTTACACTTTCAAGTTACCTTTTTCGTAATACCATTTCATTTGTCGTAAGCTTAGTGTAATCTCTTTAAAAATGTTCCATAGACTATTCTGAAGCGAAAGTGTTGGGATAAGGTTCAAAGACTTCGGACCGGTGTTTATGGAAATATTAAAAAAGGAAACTTTATGGTAATGCAATGTTCGTGTAGTGTGTCGTAATTTTAAGCTGGTTGTAATATTCCTGGTGAAATATCCCTTTATGTGTATTTATTTAACTACTAGCTGTTGCCCGTGTTAAATTATTATAAAGATATTATGTAAGTACTTCCCTTATTTGAATCTGATTTTTTTTTTGTAAGGATCCCTACAAAATAAAAATGTTCTAAAATAAAAGTAGCATAAGTTACTCCTTATAATATCAGCTATCTGTCAGTTAAAGTTCCGTCGAAATCGGTCGTTTCGGAGATTTGCCGGGACGAACAGAAAGCCAGACAGATTTTTTTTTTATAACTACCCTATATCCTTTCATAATTATGCATTCAGTAAAAATCTATTATTTTGAAATTACAAAAAACTCACTTCAATTTTATTTATGTGTATGATGAAGTGGTCTAGGAGTATCTGCTTCTGCTTCTGGTTTTGAAAGCTCGAGTTTATGAAGACTTCAAGAGTTGTCACAAGCAATTAGGAGCTTGCCTCGTCGGTCTATTGGTCGCAACGGCTACTGCTGAGGTCCTGGTTTCGATGCCCAGGTCGGGTTTCCCGGGTCTTATTTGCTTTTAACACGTTTTTATTAGCTTCAGCTGTAAGTTTATAACTATGTAAAAAGCCTTAGAAGTTTTTGACCAGAAGTTCTTCCTGGTTTAAGCTGAAATTTTGCACACATGTTTAGTTTGGATGACAAAATCCAATATGGCGGACTCCCAAAGATGGCGGACTAGTTATTTTTTTTAACCATTCCCATGTTATGGGTATCAAATAAAAAGGGTTTAAATCGTGTTTTTTAGTTTTTATAAACTATAATATTTTGTTCCATCGGGTGTTCTCAGTAGCAGCTAGGAGTCTAGAATTGTTTCTGGTTGATGGCAATAGGCTCGACCTCTTCTACATAGGATTTAAATATAACTGGCAAAATGTGAGTGTACCTACTGTACACCTCTGCCTTACCTCTTCGCGGAAAACAGGCCAGTAATATTCGTATTCTGCCTAATAGTCTCACAATTTTGCTCTACGCGAAATTGGTTTCGTAAAATTAAAAACATTAGTCATTTTACATTTAGCATGACCGCATTTTGATAGTGATTGTAACAAACATTAAATGAGGGCATGTATATTTAGAATACCTAACAATACAATTATTTTACATAGAAAGGCGTTTATTTCGGTTACCATAGAGTTATGAGTCACTGGTTCAGCGAAGTTTTGTGATAACGAACATTATTCAATTAATTCTGATCATTCAAGCCATGTCAATAAATATTACCAAGAAGCTTTGAATTCAAAAGGTGATGATAGCAGAAAGGTCGTTTTAACTATTTGCTTCTGCAAAACTGACTTTCTCGTTGGTCTATTGATCGCAAGCGCGACTGCTGAGCATGAGGTCCTGGGTTCGATTCCCGGGTCGGGTAAAATATTATTGGGTTTTTCCATCAGGAATTTCTCAGTAGCTGCAATGGAGTCTGGATATATGCCCCGTTGATGGTAATAGACTGACCCCCTATTACATGGGACTTAAACATAACTGGTGAAATGTGGGTATACTAATAGGTATTAGTACTCCTCTGACAAACGATTCTGGGATTACAGGCGTGAAGATATGCTTCTGTAAAGGTCAAGAGACCGGACACTGACAGAGTGACAGATACATCAGTAATAAGTCTGGTGTCCACGGTCCAGAGCCGTGTCAGCAAATTGTCAGTAGACCAAACCCAAATAGGCGAACATTAGAAAAAACTAGGAGATTGAAATTCAAATTACATATAAGCATATATAGCATAATCAGCCTATAATGTTCCCACTGCTGGGACACAGGCCTCCTCTCTATGAGAGGGAATGGGCTATAATCCACCACGCGGGCCCAGTGCGGGTTGGTAAACAAATTACATGATAATGCTAAAATAAAACTATTTGTTGCTATTCGTTTCTGTAAGTCAGTAGGCAAAGATAGTACTTAATTCTGGAGACAAAAAACCAAACATGAATGCTCAAGGACGCACGTACGACGTATCGGAATACTTAAATACAACACAATCAAATCATCAATCTTCAATGTGTCCACCATGGATAATATAATTCAATTGCCTTTTGGTGCCCCTTTTGATTGAAAGATAATTCAACAATGTCTTTGAAGACTTGTACAACATTAGTTTTAGTATATGCGAAACCTGATACACGTGTCTAGTATTTTTATGTAAAGAATCTATGTACAAAATTTCAAAACTGTATCATGAAAAATCTCAAAGTTATAAGCTTGTTCTGTTACCTAGTTGTCCGCACAAAAACGTTGTCATCACGCAGTGCGCGCCTCCAGCGTCGTCTTGAGCTCATTGATAATAATAATTTGGCAGTACGTACATAAATTATTGCATTAATATAGGTACTCAAAGTCGCGCGGTGTCCAACTTTTAACATTTTTAAATATTTTTGGGAAAACATATCACATGGTTTAAAAAATATTGGAATCGATTCAGTTACTTATTCTGAACAAACTATATTCAGGTTTCGCGTATACTAAAAATAATGTTGTATATCGAATTTTAGAATTAAGAAGAAACACGAAATTGCAATGTTACCTTACATTTTTTTCGTGGAAAATAGGTAAATATAACTGGTATATTCATTTTCTTTCACCAGTAACAGAAACTATGGGACCCCACGTGCTACGAATTTATCTGTTACAGATGTTTGATCGTTGAACGTTCGTACGTTTTTACTTGTCAAATTAAAAAGCACGTATAAAAGTAAGTAAAAAGCCCGCATTTAACTATTCAATGGTACCTTTGTTTCATAAATCAAACAACGATTTAAACAAAAGCGAATCACTTATTGCGAACATTCAAAAATTCAAATGGCGAACACCATGTGCTCGAATCGAACCAAAGAGTACGGAGCACGTGTGACTGTTTTTGCCGATGTTTTTGCCCCGCATTCCTTTTCCAACCGTTTCGAAAAAATAATAAACGATTGTCTCTTTGACTCTTTGTAATAGAGATCACGTACCGACCCAAGGACAATTTCGACGTGTTCCTCTGTTTATTAAGTATTATAATTTCAACTTTTTATTGCAGACTGGTGTGTTACATTGGTAACGAGTTTGACGCTTATTTTTAGCCTTGTTTTTCTGCAAGACTCTGATGTTTATTGGCAATAAGCTCTTGGTAGCTCTTAGCCAATTTAATACTAATATTTTCTTGATAACATGTGGCATGTTTAAACGTTCTTGGGAAAATATACAACTCAGATATGTTTATTGTAAATATATTTTATTTTTAAACATGGTTCTTCATCGAACCGATATGGCTTAGCAACAGAACAGAAACTCATTAAAAAACGGCGCTTTGCAAAAAGAAGCCCGGTTGCATTGAACGTCCAGGTGGAAGGGTATACAATACGTCAGGTGTGTGATCTATGTCCAAAGATAGTCATCTCTTAAAAAACATAACGGGTTGCTCTATTTTAAGGCCAAGTACACACTTCACACCTGGCAGCCGTACACCTGTATTTAGGTTGAACTGTTCCTAAGGGGTCATACATTGAATCGTTTCCAAAAAAAACCACACCCAATTGGGTGTTTCTCAAATTTCGTGCATATTCCGTGATATTTCTAAGTTTCAGATTAATTGACGAATAACGTTATTTTTTTTTTTATATCATTAATATATAGATAATGTTTCAAAATTTTGTGATTTATACCTCATTTCTACGGATAACAAAGAAATTACAATGATTTAAAAAATCGGGATACGACGGTAATGAGAACTTTAAGGAGGGTAATGATTTTTTGTCGTTAAGTCAAGGGATAGGGGTGCGAAGGTAATGAAGACAAACAGAAGGTAATGCTATACTAAATCACATGTTTAATTATTTATTGTTCTAATAGGTATTCAGTAACCATAAAGGCCATTTCTCCTTGCCTTTCTACAAAATTAACATTCGAACGTTTCTTACTTACTCATAATCACAATCTTTGGAAAAATGAGATCAAAAATCAGAAATATTTCTTAACAAAAACTTAAAATCAAAAATATTTCTTAACAAAAACTAAAACACAAAAACAATTTTTAACAAAAACTAAAAATCAAAAATATTTCTTAACAAAAACTAAAGATCAGGCTTAAGTACTAATTAAACAACTGTAAACTGTTTTTTATCTTTTTTTCGTAGAGAAAATATTCAAATCATCTTCATCAGTGTCACTCGAAAAGTCAAATTTTCACCAAATTTTCAACTTTTTCTTCAATCGACATAATATTATGATTTTTCTTCTTATTGTTTATTTCTCTGTACAACATTTTTCTAATGGCATCTTTCTGTTTCCTTGTTTTTTCTATTTCTTGTTTCATAACACCGATTTCTTTTTTATGCCGATAGCGAAGTTTTCTCATAAGAACATCCTTTTTTAGACACTGTTGGCAAAAGAATTAATATTACCAGAATCCAGACAGTTTAGAGATGAACTAGGTATGGAACTTAAAGCTGGTCGTGCGAGAGGATCTTGATCAGCTGGGTCTACTTCAGTGTCACTATTTAGAGAATTAGCTGTTGAATAACTTTTTCTTTCTTTTTTCTTTCATAATGACGTTTTGCATTAACTCTCCAAGTTTTTCTCTGAACCCTCAACTGTCTAGGTGTCATATTTTCTGCATTTTTAATTTTTTTCTGTTCTTTTCTTTTAAGGTATCTTGCTCTTTCTTTTTCCTTTAGCTCTGCATACTTTTCAGGGTCTTTCTTAATTTCTGCATACTTTCTTTGTTTCTGTAATCGATCACGCTCTCGTTTTTGCTCTAATGTTTGTTTTGTTTTCTTTGGCATTTCTTATTCTTAATAATCTGTAAAAAGATACATCTAATGTTAGGGCTCATACTTAGCAATCAAGAGTATTAAAATAATCTAACAAAAACATTCACATGGAATGAATGAAATGTGAAAAAAAACACGGACGGGAATTATACAGATAATAATTATAATTCTCGCTCGTAGATTAATTTTTTACTACACAGTTTACAAATTTAATAAATTTTAATATTATAAAAATAATAATGAATTGTCTTGATTCTAATTGCCGTCGTTTTGACCTCATTACCATCGCTCAAAAAAACGACGGTAAACGAAGGCAGTGAGGAAGAAGGTAATGAGGTTTGAGACATTTATAATTTTTTACTTAAATAATAACAACATTACGAACTTCATGCATATTCTAAACCACGAAGGTACTTATTAGAAATGATAATTAGCTATTGAATAATTATTATCATAAATACTCACTCAATAATTCGGGCGAAAGGAAAGAGAACGATTCCAAAATATTCACCGCCCGCGCTACTTGACACGTAAATATTTTTTTACTACAAACAAGTGTGCACTTTCTATGACGTTTGCTGGCTGACGGAGACGTGCGCGGGGGAGCAGGCGATGGTAGTGGCGCATTTAAGGTCATACGCACACTATAATTTAGATTTACTTTCAAACCGATGGTAATGAGAAAAAATAAATGTTAAACTTTTATAATTAAAAATGTATTAGTTTACTGAGTTACTGTTATTTATATTAGGTGTAAACTTTGTATTTTTTAATGTAGTTTCTTAATATGGTTACTTTGATTGATTTCAGTATGAGTATTTTTTGGTAAAAAGCAAATGTATTCGGGAAATTAGTAAATGGACACCGAAGGAAATGAGAATACATTAAGTTTTTTATTTATAATTTAATAATTGTGTTGTTTTGACCTGTAAATATTCCATGCATGTAAGCACAACTTGATTATGTTTGGTTTCCTTAATAAGAAATACAGATTTCTAATTAATAAATAAAGATTTTTAACCTGGACGCGTAATATGCACGAAAATTGAGAAACACCCAATTAAGGACTAAAACTGCGTAAAAACAACGTATTTATTTAAGCTGGGGAAGCTGTTCCTAAGAGATCATTCGTTAAATATTGTCCTGTAGGTAATTATTGACTTTTGGGGTAGTACAGTCGCCAGCACATTAAGTTACCTCAAACTCAAATTTCTCCAAATGATTTAAATTATAAAATGTTGATGGTTAAGTTCAAAATCTAATGAAAAAAATTATCAGTTTGTAGTAACTTGATGCGCTGGCGACTGTACATACAAAAACCCCAAATAAAGATTAAATCCGGGAACAAAACAAAGTAAGTAGAGAGATTTTCATTTACTTTTTATTTTAATTGGTTGGGAAAGAGTTAAATACATAATCCAATTAAAACCAACCCCTTCAGGCGAACTAACAATGTAGAATTATCCAAATTAACATTGTTAAAGGGGTCTGTTGTTGATCTGTCCCCTGGCTACTGGGTGAGTTGTGTAAACACTACAAAGGCCCATCCAATTAGGCAGATAAACAAAGTAAACACAGGAACAAAGTCCTGTATAATTTAAATGATAATGAACCGCTGGAGGATCAAACATTTTAATCCGATTAAAAGCTTCCATGTAGCCGTTTCAACAAAGCATCGAAAAACAAACCATACACAACACTTTTTGCACGATAATTATCGTGAGCCGTAATTAAAAACAAATACATTTTCTTTTTTTAAACTGCTGTACAAACTCTTTTGTTGATTTAATCCGAAAAGGCCACAAAGAAAGTTGCCTTTGCCTGCTTAAAACATCGTTTGACATTGACAGAAAGTTTAGCAGTAGCAAAGGAGAATCCTTTTATAAGTATGACCACTTTAAGGGTGCAGTTCAAGGTAGCGCTGCTTGTCAAGAAAAAATGCATCGATATGTCAAACATGGTACATTTATTTTAGTTCTGTGTTTTCCCGCCTGCACAGATAAGTTGGTTAAAGTGTACGAACAAAAGCAAGATTAGAGACAGATCTTAATTAACAAGTCAACAGGGCTTGGTTTAACTTGACATTTTAAAGGGGTTAACCAGTCATGTCTGCGGGGCAATTGCTGTGACAGACAAACATACAGGCCAGACAGAATAAGACCAAAAGTTTGTTGCGTTTGATTAATTACTGATGGGGGAGCTGATCTTTCTATTTATAAAGCAGCAGTATTCTAGAGCTTGCGGATTATAAGACCTTATATCTGATCTACAAAATTGAGGCGTCTCTAAATATATATATTTTTTTAAATTATTTAATCAATCGTTTGTAGGTGACAGTAATAGAATGATGTTTTAAATTATGCTTAGAAATAAACAAAAGTGTGTTGAGATCTAAACGGAATTAGCATCATGACATAATTATATTATCATGCGTTTACCAAATATCAAACATACAATATCAGTATTTATTTACTTTTTTTTTTTTGAGAAAACCATTACAATAATATAACTGACAAGTTATTGCACAATATGTTACATTTACTACATATTTTAAATGTACGTATATCTATACCTGGAATGCACAATATTTTCCTTACAAATACGCGATATGTTTCAATTGCTGCATAAGTGCATACAAATAGAATTAACATTTGTTCAGATTTTCATGTGAGTTTATTTGGAATGAATGAAAAATACGGTTAGGTTTTGTGTTTGCCTTGCAAATGTTCAAGTTTCTGAAGATATATTAACTAAAAAGGAAAATTTAAGAGAAGCTCAGGATCGGCGCCAAAACATACAAGTTCTGTTACATTTCAGTTTGGTCAGGTTATAAAATAATGCGAAAATGTAAATATTATTGTGAAATATTCTCTGAATTGAAAAATAACAGAATTATTTGGCAAAATTCGTTCGACATTGATTTATGTGAAGAAAACCAGTAGCCTACTATCAGTTCCGCATTCTTGAAAACGTTCAGGAAAAGTTTTCTAGCTAAACTATAAAAGGTGAAGAAAACCAGATAAAATTCCATATAACATATTATTCAGAATCTGTTTTTTTATAATAGCTTGTTAAAAATCGTATGCATTCATTTGTTTCGAAGTCCTGTTGAATGAAAGTTATTAATAAGTTACTAATCAATATTTTTGTTTATTTACCTTATACAAATCAAGACTAAAGAAGCCGATGCTTTGCGAGCCGTTTGGTGGAAATCATCCTCCGATCTCTCTCGTTCGTATCCTTTCCGATCCGATGATCGGAAAGGATACGAACGGAGGCGGCGACCGCTGATCGCGTCCGTCAGGATATCGACGCATACGTTCGGCTCCGTGCCGTCGCTTGCGAACGTATCCGTTTCTGCGCCTAGTCGGATAGTTTCATTCCTACCGTGTTAGAAGGCGAGAGGATCCGATCGAATACGACTACAGACGACCGGAGCCGGTCGCGCGTCTCAGCATACTCTCGACTACGATCGCGTGTCGCGTAAGATGCCCGCGGTCAAGCTGCTGTGCACGGCTTGGTAATATACACTTTAAATACTGTGTACATGATTTAATATCATTTAAATATGGTAAAATCCGTTCCGATCCGATGCGATGCGAGCCGTTTGGTGGAAATCATCCTTTATTCTAATATCATGTGTTGATGCGCAACGCATAGGGGGGATTACAAACTTCAAACGCTAGTCTATAATATATTAAAATGGTGCGATTAAATGTATTACTTATTGATACTTTCAGTAACACTCCCATTCCTGACTCACAGTTGTCACTTGCAACAAAATGAATAGACAAAATTGATTAAAACATTAACAAGTGGCGCTGTGCAGAATACTGACTAATATAAGATACGCAGTCTAAAAATATGTCTACCCGTGGACCGTCCCAGTCTGTCGTCCCCAGCGTTGACTGAACTTTGAAATCGAGGACTAAGCTAGCAAAGCTCAAATCCTCAATCCATTGCTGTTTTTGTTGACCTTCATTAAATCCCCTTTAGAATAAAACCAGCATTGAAAATGGAACATCTTGTTTCAAACAAGTCGATTCAATTGTTTTTCGGTATTGGTTCGTATCAGACTGGCCTAAATGTGTCATGCTGTGACTCAAACCGACTGTCGGGTTGTTTGCTATGGTTTTCACAATGCAGATTTACAAATATCTGTAGTATTTCTGCGCTTGCACATGGCATGTGTGTCACACACGATGTTTTTATCTCTCCGTGGGGACAATGTTGTGTTGTGATTTATGGCTTTCTTTTGCAGCAGTAGCCAAAAATAACACGGTATAATGTTCTTTATTCAAAGTCTTCCAGCATCGGGAGAATCTGGAAGCAAAATAAAACATCTTAGTACAACATTATGATGTTCTGATATTATCCGGCGTGCGTATATTAATCAGATGTATGAGATGAACGTAGACGAGGCATAAGGAGTAAGCAAGGATCGTAACAGATCACGTTCTGCAGATTTTCCCTTCCCCAATTGAAAAAAGGCGTAAGTTCGCATATGTTTGTAAGTTTGATGTTCTAAACTTTAGTAAAACAATAGTGAATAACTTTAGCATAAGTACCTATTGGCAGACGAAGAACTGAACGGACAGATGATTTCTATAGCAGATAATATTGCAGAGGAGCCTGGATCTGTGATTATGACAGAAATGAAAACATAGTGCAAATGACTGGAATAGTGAATAGTGAATACCTAGTGTGTTGAACGAAGGCTGCGAGCAATGCTAACAAATATGTATATCGATGATGAGGATAAGTATAACAAAAATCAATGGTAAGTGTTGGTCACTCGCAATAATCGCGATATCAGAACTCACAAGGGAACAATATAACATGAACATCTAAACAAAACACTAACGATACTCATAATCACAATAACAAACATTATGTCCCACGTTCCAATATTTTAAATACAACTGGCAGTTAGTACATAACTCAGGCAGCCATAGGTGAGGTCGTTAATGAAGTCACGTCTTACGATACGGCAGTGTTGAGTGTTCAGATAGTAATCATGTGCCAAGTAGCCGACAGGTTTGCGGACCTTTAAGTACAGTGATAAATCATAATGTCTTATTGGAGATAAGTAATAATATCATGCATAATAGAGATGGATAATAATGCTACTTAGATGTCAACTTGGTATTGTTGATTATTGCTGTTATACGTTATTCGCTGGTTGGGTCTTGTACAGACCAGGGGAGCATAGCACGAAAAGGAAGAGGTCTGCACTTAGCAGTGGCTGGAACAAGGCTGCTGATGATGATGACGATCTTCTTGTTAGCGTTTCGATGGCAATCTAAATTATTTTTAGGGTTTTGGTTTCCGCACTTTGTCCGTAAAGTAGACCATTGTGTGTGCAATCTAAATTAATCAGGCCAAAATTTGGCAAAGATTTTGACACTTTCAGTAGCGTCCATCAACTCCTGTTATGTGCAAACAACAGGACAGGCAGGTCACAAAATCAAGTGTCCCATCGTGTGTGGAACAACGCCACATTTATACTCCAGGGCAGAGTCATCTATGAATCTCCACCTGAAGAAGTTTTCTTTGCTTCGGACCTGTATCCGGAGTTTCCATGATAACGAGGATACTGCCTTAAAACTCGTGGACCTGGATGTAACCTTAATTTCACGGACGGATATGGATACTTTATGTATTATTCAATATGGGATTTCCTATGTTATTATAACCATAGACAAAAATCTACAAAACGCGCCAAATAAAACAGTTATTCATTCACACAAAGAAAAACAAAGTTCAAAAAAGGAACAAACTAAAAAAACCGTTAAGCATTATCGATTTATTTTCTAATCTCAAATTTGATCGAAGATTCGTGAATACTCCTTACAGTACAACCTTATTAAAAATTTAAAACATCGCATTGTACCGATCCCCACGCATTTAATAAAAGATTTATGTGCATGAGATCATAATCATCACTAATTATACTTTGTAAGTAATAAAATTTAATCAACCGAGATTTTTTTTTGTCCAATGATCCTGTGGATGGGATACCCCGATAACGAGTATTTTAATTTTCTTTTTTTGAATTTGTTAGGGATTTAAGGATGCGTTAATGTATTTTTTAATTGAATAGGTGTAAAATAATATTTTTGAATATCGAGGCATCTTTAATAGGATCTAGTTAGAAAATAATTTATTCTTCACCTAACTGGGCACAGACTCGGGCAGTTGGGTCGGGTAGTTTTTTTTATTTCTAAAAATCATCATCGTCTTCATCATTCTCTTGTCCTTATCCCTATTTAAATGGGGTTGGAGCAGCATGTCTTGTTTACATACATAACCACAAGCCTGTAATCCCCAAAGGGTTAGGCATAGATGTACCCATTAGTAGATACACGTTAGTATACCTACCCACATTTGGCCAGTTAAGTTTAAGTCCCAAGAAATAGGGGGCGAGCCTATTACCATCAACAGGGCACAAATCCAGGCTCTGTGGCTCCTACTGAAAAAATCCTGTTGGAAAAATCCAATAACACTTTGTTTGTCTTCTTTATTTCTAAATATATTCAACATAATATGAAAGCTTTCTTTAAACAGGTTGAATGTTATGTTAAATATTTACTCTCTTTACCAAATATCGATTATTTATTTATATATAGACTCATACAATACAATGATTCATCTGATTTATTTCTGACGGTTTACCATTGAACGAATTGGAAACTTCAGACAAAAGTAATAAATCAATCATTTGAGTTATTTGTTTTTGAGAGCTTTTAAATGCTGCAGAAGTTGTTTTGAGTACTGAAATTAATCAGTCGTTTTACTGAGGGTATTTTGATTCATAATACAAACTGACTATAACGTTTCTTTTGTCTCATGTTAAGTAAGTAATAAAGTCATAAAGGGTGTAAATAGACCCTTAACGCACCCGAAAGGCACTTATTCTCCCCGTCATTGTGATATTTTCTTTGTTCTTGACCATACCTGGCAACCTTCTAGTTACAGAGATATTGGGGATCAACGTACCAATTTTTTCACGTTTTTTTTAAATATTATTTTAAATACCTCTTTAAATACTCTCCCGTTTACCGTTTACGTTACTTTGAGTTTTACCGTAAAACATGATATTTCACCCCATAAAAAAATCGTTTCCCAGCAATAATTTTTGATTACCACCGTAGGCGCGAGCCTGTGGACGGTGAATAATGTGCTAGCTCGCCGTCCGTCCGTCTTATGACGACAGGCCACCCGGCCGTGTCGACGGCGCGTTCGTGTTCCACGCGCGCCTCAAAGAGATGTCAGCAAATCGGAAGGGCCGATGCCTGCCGGGGCTGCGGGACAGTTCGAAAGAGATACCGCGGCCCTGGAACACAAAGGGCTAAGAAGGAACATGAATGGGTTTTAGTCAGTACAAGTCTGATACTCCCTTCCAGTCCGCCCAGAGCGGAAGCATTCATTTGATGATTTCCAATCCAAAAAAAAAAGTTGTGCTTAATTGAGGACGGTAGGCGTAAATGGGTAATTATATAATTATAATAATAATAATTTCATTGATTTCAGGTCCAAGACCCATATAAAAAACAAAAATAGACGAAAATACAAATACATAAATTATAGTCAAAACCTAAATATCACAATAACATTACATTAAATTAGAAACATTATTGAATTAAATTAAAAAC
This sequence comes from Noctua fimbriata, assembly GCA_905163415.1. Taxonomy (NCBI): domain Eukaryota; kingdom Metazoa; phylum Arthropoda; class Insecta; order Lepidoptera; family Noctuidae; genus Noctua; species Noctua fimbriata. Next base: position 5,223,565 of record LR990940.1, read on the forward strand.
TCAAAAATAAAATAAACAACCGATTCAGAAAAAAAAAAAAAAAAAACAAAAAGATTATGTCAGTTATCTGAAAATTAAGAACATCTGATCATTGACGTTGTGTCGAGATATTGATAAAACGACATTGCAATAAACATTACCAATTTCATAAAGGATGAAAGTATCTAATATCCTACCTGACATCAAAATGATAACGAATTTCTTTTCGATCTCCCATCAAATAAAACTCAAATTGCCACTTGGCATTTCAGCGCCCGCCAAGATTTAATAATAAAAAATTCCTTTGCCTGCTTCCATAAAAATCAAAAGATAAAAATGACATTTATTTTTATCGGATCTCCTTTCATTTCCTACTTTCTTTTGCGATTTATTGTAACGATATTACAATGTCGAAAGTATAAATTGGCAATAATGCTTTGGAGTACGCACTGACCTTTAAAAAAGACAATTGTATCAATTAGGGCCGGACTCCACCGAAGCGGAGACGAGATGTGTTGTAAACCACCAATAGAATTTCGTTATTTACACTCCTCATCTCCGTTTAGCTTTAGTAAAAACGGTTGAGCAGATAGGTCATACTATTATTATTATTTTTTAGTTTAGTTAGTTTCACGATTGTCTGGCAGTTTGAGTACTTTATGCGGCCTACCCAAATGTCCTTTCTTTGGTATTGTTCGTCGTGTCGTTGAGCTCCTTGGATTATGAGTCGAGCTACACGATCACTGACAAAAGCTTGGACTGTCTGGACAGGTCCAATCAAACCTGTGTGGTTATTTTTTCAAAAGACCATCTACATGGTCCTCATATGAATTTTACAGAAATAAATATGATTTATGATTTATTTATGAGGCGAGGAGATGTCTCGTAATTGTTTAGGTCAGCGGAGACGAGAAAAGATGTGAACGGTGTGCTGTCTGTGAGCGGTCTCCTCTGAGCCGCGCGGCGTGCGGTGAGTGGTGCTGGTGGTGCTGTGTGCGGCGTGCGATGTGCTGTGTGCGGCGTACGATGACACTCTCCGCTTTGAACATCTCCGCACAGCTACGGTTAAAAATCCCTAGCTTTTACGCTTCTCCTCTCCTCTTTACTTCGTACATCTCCACTTGTCTTCGCTTTGGTGGAGTCCGGTCGTTATACTTTAGCCTGCCGCAAAATCATCTGCCTAGCCTTTTCCCAACTATGTTGGATGCAGCTGAATATGGATCGAAATTCAAATGTACTGAACTTTACGGTTTTTTGACAGTTGGTTTGCTTTTGGCACTTGAATAATTAATGTTGACATTTGTGAAATTGTCTGTGGAAATTGTATTGGTAGAATAAGAACGGGTTAAGTGTCCGGTGGCACCAAAAGAATCATGAAGCACTATATTGGACACCGAATGACCGAACCCAATGATAGTAGAACAAAAGTGTTACCACACTTAACGTTTATTAACGAAACTCTAGTAAGAGGGAAAGTGAGGAGAAGGTAGTTCTATTTTATGTTTGTTGCGTACAGAACAATTGTACTTACATGAGCCGTTACAAATTGAATAGGGCTGTGCAAGACGCCATCATGCTTCTAGTTCAAAGTGTCTCTTTTGAAACATGGAGAACCTTTTAAGTTTCTACATAATTACTACAATTCTGCTTTGGAAATTTGAGCCCTATTGAACTGCCTGAGGGATGGTAGTTAATGGGTTGTTATCAATTATTTGTTCCCTTGCTCATCTATCGTTGCTTAGCAGCACATATTGCAAGTCCTTAAATACAAGATGCCAACTTATTATATTTAATCTGTAGCACCAGCACCTAGTATTTCGGTACATCGCCAAGTGCTCGACTCTTCTCGTGGGCTGGTCTATTTTTTGGCCAAAGAATCAGCATTGCCAACCAACGTGGTAATGCTGGCAGCCTTCTGGGCACATTCTCCGTTGACAGCGACGCGCATGAACTTATTGACGCCTTTATTCGTTTCTGCTTTTGATAACATAATTTTATTTTTTGTTTTAGGTCTGTATAGTTAGTAAATAATGTTTATATTGTAAAAATGGTTTGATATTAAAGTGATGTATAATAGAATAGACAGGGTGTAAACGGACTCTTGACGAAGCCGTCAACCAAGCATTATGTACATCAAACTAAGGAACAAATATTTGTATGACCTACAGGTTCCGGGTCTGGCTGTTTGTGTATGTGTATTTAAGTGTTGTTGTTGTAAACGCACCCACGATACAGGAGAAATTCCTAGTGTGGGGCAACGTTTTAAAAAAAAAAAAAAAACTGCGCAAAAATTAATGCTGGGAAACGACTTTTTTTTGGGGTGAAAAATCACGTTTTACGGTAGGACTCAATGTAACGCACTCAAAACATTGTGCTGATGGATGGACGGGGGTCGTGGAGGTGTTTAAAATAAAAATCTTACATTAAAAACATATATTTAAAAAAACTTGTTAAATGGTTGGAACTTTGACCCCCAATATCTCCGTAACTAGTAGGTTCCCATGTATGGTCTAGAACAAAAAAATGATTGCATTGACGAGGAGAACAAGTGCCTTTCGGCTTCGTTAAGGGTCTTGTTACACCCTTTATATTTAATAAAATCTATAGCATAAGTTAAACTTGTGAGTGCTATGTACAAAGAGAGCATTCCAAAAGTATCACGCACTGTAGACCTATAAGGAAATAATGCTCAAAGACGTCGATCTCGTTCATTATTCTCACATCTTCTAATAAGAGAAAGTGACGATATCATCGTAGCAAAACAAAAACAAATATTGATTGTTTTCTTTTTTAGCATGCCAGAAAAGGTATTAATAACATTCCACATGATTGATTTGGACTGATCTCTAAACGAAAGTGGTATTTATCAAACTGCTATTGTAGTACCTTGAACACGTGCCAAGAATCTTCTAAAAATATATATCAAAGACATTACTAAGGCTTTTACTAATGGCAGGATATTAATTCTTTATAAAAGCTCGATGTTTCTAATAAATAATGGTTACAATGTAACGCTAACCTAGTTTTGCCGCACCTACAATTTCAGGCCATTATTTGGGGCGCAGTACAAAATGATTACGGTCTAGTTTATTGACCTTTGCGATCGATTGGCACTTAGAATGTTAGTGTAACAGATAAAGGTCTGATTGGAGCAGTAAAATTTCTTCTTTATCGTGTTGTTAGTGCCTAACCTGGTGGACTTGGCTTTACATGCCGTCTAGAAATATCTCTCATGCTGATTTCCTCACGATGTTTTCCTTCACCGAAGCAAGTGATAATTATACAATAAGCACATGAATCCGAAAACTCAGAAGTGCGTGCCTTGGGTTTGAACTCGAGACCTATGACTTGGTAGTCCGCCGACGATCACACCACTAGAGTATCACTGCTATTGAAAAACAAGAACTCTTCTTTCGTGGTAGGTCATAATAAAAGATTAGCCATGCAGCAATTAGTGCAGGGCTGGCTACTCAGGGTGAGAGATCCTGAGGAAACCAGCATGTATACCTAAGGTGCATCTGAAAGGACGAAGAGAAAATTGTTCATGGGTTTTTTTCGCAATTACGTCGGTGGTCCCATGGAGAAATTATTTAGTTCAATGGTCTGAATCACACCCACAGAAATATGACCACACCTTTTTGGTACACGCTGTAAAACCAAAAATTCGCAGACCCGTGACATTCATCAACCCACACTGGGTCCTGGTGGTGGATTACGGCCCCCTCAGTGAGAGGAGCCCTCTGTTCCAGCAGTAAGGACATTATAGGCTGATTAAGTTGTTATGTTGGCTGCTCGGGATGTGATGCGTCAGACTTACTTAGCTATTGTCGCACGCGAACACGTGCATTGATGAATGAACCTCGATTATTTCATTGTTTGCCAGCATACGCGGATATTAAAAACAAAGATTAATAAAAGGATCACAACGAAAAAACAAAAGTTAAAAAATGTTCCATTGATCTTCGTAGATGACAAAAATTCTTTAAATTCGAGAAGCCATTTTGAGTACGCCTGCCAGATAAATAAATATCATTTCTACTTGGAACAACTACTCTTTTGGGATTTTTCGGTCATACCTCTCATAAATTATTTGTACGAAGTGTAGATTGAACTTCTTCCTGAGGTCTTTCCGCGATGTTACGACATGGATAGCATCAAGAAAAATTCTGAGAGTCCTCTAGATATCGCTTGCTAGTTTGCCACTCTATGGCAGAGCCAAGCTTAGAAACTTTATAGCTTCTACTTTCTGACTAGCTGACCGGCTTATCACGAGTCATCACGCATTTACGTTAGTCCATAAACTGTACCTACAGCCAAGGGTCTGACAATTTAACTCATTGTAAGTGACTTAATGGTTAAAAAGTGATGTGTGGTTAACCAGACTGTTGTCACTTTCAACACTTTGTTTCCTTTCTTAAGTACCTGGGTATTTCGTAATGATTGAAAGACGTGTAAAGTCTCACCTTCTTATGTTTTCACAGCTTTCTTGTTCCTGCAAAGATTCATCGTTTCCTTTTGTGCATGGTCTTCCTTCAGTGTTTATTTTTCTCTTGGCATTGTTTTCGCCATAGTAATAGTTGTTTGCTTGCATTGTCGAAACCTGCACGTTTCAAAGACGCTGAGAAAATTCATCATGATGTGAATTTCACGAGCTTCCCCTAGTTTTAATTGTACGATGCGACCCGACGTTATGACACAACGAATCAAACTACATTTGAGCTACGACTTTGGCGCTTTCAGTAGCGTAGCGTCCATCAGTTCTAGTATTTAAGAAACCACAGGACACACAGGGCACGATATTAAGTGCCCCATTGTTTGTGGAACAGCACTATATTTACACTCCAGGGAAACGTCATCAATGGGTCTCCATCTGAGCCGGTTTTCCTTGGTTGTCGTGTGATTCTTAGCTTGCATCACACGCTATCACAACTCAAGCTCAAATATTTCTCGTGTACTTAAATGATTTTGATGACCTTACATTGCGTAAGCGCTGGTAACATAATTTCGGTTTCTGTGTAGTATTAAATAACAGCCATATCTCACACTTAGTGTAACAAATACCTGCATGGCATTCAGAGCTTACGCTTTAATCTGCCATAATCTTAATTTATTAACAGAGGGGGGACACATCTGTATAAGCAACTGGTGTTAGTCAACTGAAGGACAAATCTTACAACTTTATTTACGACAGTCCCCAAACCTATTCCTATTGTACTTTGAACTCTGTATCCTTTACTTAAAGGTTGTGTATCTTGGATTGGATTGTTACTCTTTGGTGAAGTATTTGTGAATGGTACAAAGTTATTCATCAGTGTTGAAATAAGACGCTGCGGTGGCTAAAGAGCAACCCTTTAGCTTTGGATGCTTCTCGCATAATGATTAATATGTCCCGGAGACATCAATATGAACGTATGAATATTTTTGGACTGAGTAACTTTGCGTTTACGTTCAATGTCTTGAAGACCTTCGGTTGCCTTATAAGATGGTTGGTAGAATTTGATGATGAATTCTGTTTCTCTGTATTTGAGTTTTGAAGGCTATGTTCCTTCAAAATAAAATAAGTGCTTTGAATTGATGACATTCTATCAGTCAGAAAGTTTATTCCATATTAAATGCTAAAGTAACTCTGTGTGTTTGTAACCTTTTCACGACTAAACGGCTGATCGGATCCTAATAAAATTTGGCAAGGAGATAGATTATATCCTGGGGAAGGACATAGGCTATCCTCTTTTTTTCTTACGTGCACATCAAAATTTTCAGGCGAACGAAGTCACGGGCAGCAGCTACTTTTAAATAATCTGATTCTGTAAAAGTTTAAAATGGATTTACTTGATGATACAATCCTGTTAAAGTCTTGTTACAAGGAAAAAAGCGGTAAGACTGATAAAAGACTTGAAGCTGACAACGTGTAGGTACATTATTGAAAGACCAAAAATCACCTAGATATTAATGCATGGGTTTACCGTGTCATATCGAGACGACGCGGCATTGTAGGATTCACAAAAGTGTAACAGTTATTTTATGGCGGTACAAGCAATTCACATAGGGTCACCAGATCAACGCATTTCCAATAATAGGCACAAACTACTGCTCACCTTTATAAAGTAGAGCATTTCGTCATAACTTAAAAATAGACTTTTATCGAAACTATAAACTCTGTAAAGGTCACAAATTAACATCCCTAATAAAATGTAACAAAATCTTACAAATCCGAACGATCTACAAAAGGGGATGAAAACTTTATGACACACAAAAAAACCACATTCTGACGATTTTTAAAACATGTTTATTGTGTTTAATTCACTATAAAAGGGGACGCCGTTCCCAAGGACATAACTTTTGAATTTGGAACTCGCCCCTTTAAAATGTTCGAATCACGTACGCAGGATGCACTTATAATTTCACTGCCTTTCTAAATTCAACTTTGAAGTACTGTAGTCAGGGTCTTATCTCCTTTGAAAGTCATCAGCAAACATCAAACTATCACATGTGATAGAGGTCGAGTTTTCGACAAATCTTTCTAAGAATCAAAATCAGAAGATTATTTGTTTAGTAGCAAGATTAATGTTCGTGAAGGTGTGAAGGTAACAAGTGCCCCTGTTCTAAGAACTACTAATGATTATTTAAATGAACATTTTTCACAGTTCGTACATTGTTTCAATAAACATGTGCATGTAATTTGAAACGTTGTTTGTGCTTGAAATTGAATGCAGCTGTGCTGAGCTGCTAAACGATAACAAGCTTTAATTAGAGCCTTTAATTTTAGAGCTGGTAATACTTTCTGGAATATGACTTATGAGTGCTTTGACCAAAGAGTAAGTAGAAATATAGAAAGCACAATGTCTTCCATCCCATCGTGTTTTAAGATACTATAGAGAAATTATCAGAAAAAATATTGTAGAAAAAGTGATCCCACGTGTCAGCAATATAACATGATGTTTGCCATATGCAAAACTTTGTACCGACAGCACTTTGCACCTTTTTGAAAGAAGATTGTGATTTTATTCGCGTTGTGTCGAATATTTGAAAGTCTTAACTTACTATAAAATTCATAAGTTACCAAAAAGAAGTAGGATTGTCATAATATCTTTGGAACACCACAATATTATTAATTTAATTATATTTCTATTATCGTCAATCCCAAATTCCTGATCAACGGTTATTCAATAACAATAAACATTAATTTAAAAATCGATGCTCGATAAACAGGGATGGACCTTTTCTAAAAAAGTGTCGATAGAAAACAGGTAGCCAAAGATACCCAGCCAAACGATTAGTATCGACGGAGTTTTTATTTACTTTTTTATAATCTATGGATGATTTATGGTTCGTTGTTTTTTTTTTCATTTTGTAGGACTCGCGTTGGTAGCGAGTCTCGTATGTCAACACAGATTATTATCAATAACATTATCTGGTGTCAGAAAGACGGATTCCTTTCGTGATGTTTTGTGTACAAAGTTAAGATGACGGAGTGGTATTTTAGGAGACTCCGCTGTCCCTTCTAAACTTAGATAATTATTTGAGTTCTTTTTTCAAAACATTTTTCGTACAAAGCCCAGCCTGCAAGTACATAGGTATTACGTAATTGCTCACTTTGGGTCATGTTTGGTACACCTGAAGGCCACATTATAACATCTATACGTGTATCATATTATATCTACATTCATTGAGAAATAACTCCACACCCCACAAACACATTCATATTCTAAACCCGTATCACTCAGAATAAATTATAATACAAAATAGGCGATTGATATTATTCTATTGTCATTTATCTCGTCCTGTGTCGACCGTTAAAATTTGATTACATAACATAATCAAGTTAAGTTTTATTCTTCGGTAAATAAATTATGTCCAAAGCATTATCATTATAATAGGATAAAATATAGTTAGCCATAAAAATCATACTGAGAGCCGTTAAGAGTTTTATGACTTGAAATTTAAGGACTGACGTTAAAATGTAATAAAATGTTGCCACCCGTTAAACAGATTAAATGTTGCCCTAACAAAAATTAAGGACAGATGCGCAAAATAAGAAAGAAACATCATAAAATTTATATTTATATGAGAATAGAAATGGAAATCCGGGTTTTGCTTGTTTTATTGTCAGACGGTGATGTAAAGAGCTATTTCCGCTGTTTATTTCAGAATTCTATGTCAGGTTTTAATAAGAGATAAGTTATAAAATAGTGGATATTGATATCAGATCTAGTCGTGCCATTATAAAGGATTATGAGACAAAAGGCGACTCTGACCCAAAACTCCTAGAACCTTTGGTAATATTCTTGCTTATTGAAGAAGAAAGTATAATTTTCTTTGAATTACTTATTCAAAGTACAGTCATTATTTATTTCTTTACAAATTTCATACTTTTTAAAATATTCCTTAAAAAAAAACAAAAGACAAATATTTAAAAATATAAAAAATAGTATGGAATCGGGAATAGGGTCCAAGCTACGGTCCGGGCTCCAGAGAAAAGAACCTCCTAACAATTCGATCCGTGTCCAGGAGTACCGCTAAGTTCAGGATATTATTATTTCCTCGGCTCAAAATGTTATAAATTATGCAAAAACAAAATCAACCATCTATTTAACAAAATACCCACAAACAAACGCAAACATCCAAACCAATTTAGTACCTGACTCGGCAATCCATTCAGCTGCAAAACTATCATCATCATCATTCACCGGTCCATTCAAAAGGACGTTGCCTCGCCATTTTATTTCACACTTCATCGATATTTTGGTAAAGAAAAACCCGTCGGAAGGTACCGATAAATTGCTTTTAAAACCATGATTGCACAGCATGTAATGACTGCATGATTCTGCAAATTACACAGATGGACTCTCATAAAAAACATTAAGTAGCTGTAATATGTAATTAGCAAAAGTTCTTGATTAATCTAGACGAGCGTGAAACTGAAAACAAGAAGTGCGCTCGCGTATTGATGCTTTCGATTAGATTCTGAGAAAATACGGATTAACTCAACCGAATGTAGGTATTAGGAAAACCCTGATGTAGGTATTGATTAAGGGCTTTAACTTCTAGAGCTACTTAAATACACAGAAAAATCTTCTTCTTTCTTTATCGTGTGGTTAGTGCCTAACCTGGTATCATCATGTACCATTAAATTGGCTTTTACATGTCGTCGAGAAATATCTCTCAGGCATGCTGATTTCCTTACGACGTTCTCCTTCACTGAAACAAGTGATAATTATACAATACGCACATGCATCCGAAAAACCGGAGGTGCGTGTCTTGGGTTTAAACTCGTGACCTTTGACTTGGCAGTCCAACGGTTACCTCTAGGCTATCACTGCTAACCACATAAAAATAGGGACAAAAAACACCTATGCAATTCCTTAAAAAATAACACTATAAAGTAACAACAGCTACTCTCTTCGTGTACCCAACCATTTCGCACTTTCAATAACTAATAGCTAAAACATTATTTGCACATTCAATTCACAAAAACCCGGTGGCCAACGGAAACTGTATTGACCTCCAGCGTGGTGATAATTCACCGACAAATATGTCGGGTATCCTACTGGCGCCAACTGCCGCCAGCAACAAGATAAAAACCCCTTTTGTTTTAAATGGACTGAAACACGATAATGTTCAGCCTCACTGATGGATTGTCGAAAAAAGAGAAATATTTGTACACTTGCACAAGCAGACTGACGCCTTTCACGTTTGGCGCCATTTCTTTTTTCTTTCATGAACATATGGCCTATGATTTCAATAACAACGCATAGACAAAGACAATAGCTAGCCGCTTTCTTTTGTCGTGAGTTTGTGAGGATCGAACGTGCTAAAATTGACACGGAGATTTTTGTCCATTGTTTTGGATTGGTGAATGGTATGAGGATGTTTATTTATCGAAATCTAGAAACGACGGGGAGTAGATTTTTTTTTTAAACCCATTTGTGTGACCCACTGCTTCTGCGTGAAATTAACGTGGTTTCACTTCGTCCTAAACTCCTTCAAAACATCTTGCAAACCGGCTCGATGGTTGCGTCATTCATGATTGAAAACTTTTTCTGCTATTATAGCAACATTAATACACAATTATCTATTGTATTTTCAGTATTTTTTCGTGAGCATTATAGTGAAATAAAGCGAAATTTTATCAATGTTTCAATAACACAAGTTTTTGCAATGAACCTTGAAAATCCGATGCATAACGAAATGCCGGAAACGTGAAAGTGAAAATCGGAACCAAGGATTTGATATGAACAGAAAAAAAAACATAAGAGACCTTGTTTTATCTCGTGTAGGTAAGTAGGTACCTACCTAGTTGTTATATCATATTCTGAGCAATTGGAACAACGGCATCCCAATTGCGTTCGCAATTTCACTTCCAATTTCGACGTATTTTGGAGAAATCGCCTGTCAAACAACGCAACGTAGGTAAATAATGCAATTTATGTTGTTGAACTGTCAAAATGAAAGACATTGTAAAGTGTGCTAAGTTAGCACACTTCTTAACAATGTGTTTCGTTTTTTTCTTTCTCAAAAAAAAAAAAATATTAAAAAAAAATATTTTGATGTATTCAAAAGAATAAGATACCACCGTAAAATATTTTATGATTTTACTAATTTAAAAAAAAAATCTAGCAGGGCAATAAATTACTTAGAGCCTTAGCACTGGTAAGGCTCTAAGCAATTTTTTTAATATGAGTTTTCAGTTTTAAATTTTTATTAATATGAGCGCCAATGACAGCATGACGTAAATAAGGCTTGTTTACTCGTTTCAAACAGTTTTAAAGTGAGCAAAGTAAATAACACCGATAAGAGCAGGAAGGAAATCCATTATAATTGTGGTAGGTACCTAAGGTACCTAAGTAAGTGATCACAATGCAGTAAGTACGAGAATGGGTACTTACCAATACACGATATAACAAATTTTAAAACCCATGAAATAAGAGCAATTATTAAAGCAAAATGTAAGGTCAATAAATGAATCATATTGAACGTGCCATAATTGGGCATATACTAGGAAGAAAACAAAGTAAATTAGTGTTTTTATGTAATATTTCTTCTTTTCACTAGTGAGTGACGCTTATGAAAAAAACCTCTTGATTGGTGGTTTATGAACTGGAATGCCATGAATTTGCAAATGAACTTGAATAACAACCAGAAATTGGAAAATTTAGTGATGATACTTAGGGTATCTTTGACCACAAGGCGTAAGAAACTGGGTCCAATGCCAAAGTCAATGTATAATTGGGTTTCTATGGCAAAAATATCGATCTTATTTCTAGAAATAAATAACTGATGAAATTCGGGCACCTAATGCTTCGGGGACGACATGCAAAATAACTTGTTTAAAAATGAAGCCCATTTACAAGCTCAAGTTATACATAAACAAAAACATCGTCCACTAACGGATACTAATGAGATTGCGTGATCTTCCGGGTGAACAATAATAGTGTTTTTGTATTATTTCCCATGCGAATAACACACACATTTACTTGTAATCATCAGCACGTTTTATTCACGTGACTATTTTATCAGGAGCTTCTGTTTCATTCAAATTTTACTCTAAAACAGCTGTCAAACATTAAGTATCTGTAACTGAATTGCTGAAATATTTTACCAAATTGTAAATAGAGATCACTTCATGGATATTTCACTAGATTTGGCAATACATCGTCAAAAAACAACTAGCCTTCAACATAATTCTGAGAACCTAGATAAAGTGACTTTCTATCAGCGTAAATGGTGATGAAAAAGTCAAAAATGTATAGCGTTTACATGAGCTACCAAAGCCAATGTCAGTAATGTTGAATATCGGAGCTATAGACATAACACCGATTATAAACGTTACGAAACCAATTGTCATTTGTCTATGCTTTCTGTCACCCCACCTCTAGATTTATTTGAAGGAATCAAGACAAAATCTCTGTTATCTCGTGTCGCAGACCATCATCATTCTCCTGCCCTTATCGCAATTTATTTTGGGGTCGGCGCAGCATGTCTTCTTCTTCCATACTTCTCTATCGCAGACCAATGCAAGCAAATGCGGATCTAAGTATTATGCTGTCTGGTGTTATATAAATGAAAATCATTTGTTTTCTCCTCTACATTCTGATACAGTCTAGTTTGTTTATTTATTCTTAGATATAACATGTTATACTTACTAGTTACAACGATACCCAAGTGTCTGGTTACGCTAACCTTGTGCTAAGGCTACTCTGATGTCGCTCGGCCGTGGCAAATGGTCGTGATCGTCTTTTTGTTATGTTGTATGTATAATAATGTATATCTGTATGAATAATAATATTTATAGTAATAAGAGACCATCTAAAAACGTTTCGTTATACGTATTTTTATACTGTAGGTATGAGCCAATTGCTTCCGACTGTATGGATGAAGGCGCTTGTTGATTGTTGAGCCAGGGGCAAACGTGGAATGGAAACGCGGTTATATGTGGTCATTATGAATCTATCAGCTCAGCTCTAAATGCAGGCTCCTACGCCTTCCGCGTCCTGTTAGTTCTAGCCAGCCACTTTTTTGAGGTCATACTGCTAAGCCATTAAGAATGTGAAAACATTTTCTTTATAAGTTTTGGGATGCGATGGGTATGTTGCTTGCCAAGGTCGGTCTGTGGAAGGGTGACCATCAATCATTACATACTGAGTTGGTTGGTCCCGGCCGTTTGTAGATCTTTGATAGTCGTTACAAGTAGTCAGCGGGCCGAAAGTCTGTCAACCAGTCTGTCTACCAAGGGTTACCATATTGCCCAGTACTAACTGAGTTGTGGAGGTCAGTCAGATAGGCAGTCGCTCCATGTAAAATACTGATATTCAGCTGCATCCGGTAAGACTGGAAGCCGACCCCAACACAGAACTTGGGAAAAGGCTAGGCAGATGATGATGCGATGGGTATTTTGTCTAGCATGAATCAATGAGAAATGAAATAACATCACTAGGTTTGATTGATGTTTGTGAATACACAAACATATGCGGAACTATTGTTAAATTTTATTTTATTGTTAGTGCTTAGTGTAAAAATAAACAAAGAACATAAAAAATGTTGTTATGATTTATACAAATGGCCGTTAAACAAGTAAATGGCTTCTGTATTGTTACTTTACATGGTTAAATTGTTGTAAGTTACGTAAACAAAATACATAGTATAAAGATTTTCTATGGTTATTAGCTATAAAGATTAATTCTGATCACTATTTACACCAAAGAGAAATATAGAAACATCACGTAGTGACAACGTTGTATTTTTTCCGTGTTTAAGATACCTACAAGGTGTAAACAGACCCTTCACGAAGCCGTCAACCAAGCATTCTGTACATAAAACTAAGTAATTCTACGCAAAAATTATTGCTGGGAAATGACTTTTATTTGTTGCGGTGAAAAATCACGGTAGGGCTCAATGTAACGCAGTCAAAACACTGTGTTGATGGATGCATTGAATAGCTCGGGGGTCGTGGAGGTATTTATAGTAAAGTTATTAAATCAAAAAATAAAAAATACTTGTGCAAATGTTGGAACTTTGACCCCAATATCTCCGTAACTAGAAGGTTCCCAGGTATGGTCTACAACAAAAACAATATCGCAATGACGGCGAGAACAAGTACCTTTCGGCTTAGTCAAGGATATTTTTTCACTCATTATAATATAACCTAAACAATATTTTTAGTGCAGCTTCGGTTTTTGGCAGGAGGAGAGCCCGTAAATATAGCGGTTGGTCCTGCACCTGATCTGTCTCCGGTGCATAATATCGGATTGTCCTCCTACTGGACTAAGAGAACGACAGACGAGCACCATGACCGAAATTCAATCGTGAGGCTTATTACTACCGATCTCTTAATAGGACGTTCGTTTCTTCAGTGAGTAATACCTTTTTTATTATAAAACTAGCTGTTGCCTGCGACCTTCGTTCGCGTGAAATTATAATAAAAAAAATACTATTTTAAAATAAAAATAGCCTTAGTTAGACCTTATAAAATCAGCTATCTGCCAGTAAAAGTCCCATCATAATCGGTCCAGCCGTTTCGGAGATTAGCCGGAACAAACAGATAGACAGACAGACCGACAGACAGACAAAAATTGTAAAAATGTGTTTTTGTTCTAAGTGCCGTATATATTTTCATACGCATTCAGTAAAAAGCTGTTATTATTTGTATAGATGTATAGATAGGCTTGAGTTTGGCCTCAACTCGCCCGATGTGAAGCGCTGATGCGGCCTAGAGTGAAGCACGCTAGCCTAGAAGAAACCAATTCACTCGAACTTTGAAGAGATCCAGATTAAAATGTCGGGAAACAGAGAACCCGGCAGTGAATTCCACAGACAAAAAACTAAACTCCACCATTTGTCCATGAATCTGTTTAAAATACAACCACGCACTGTAGTACTAGGAGGATTGATGGCAAACAATTGATTTGATTCACGCAACCTTGTGCACGTGTGTTTCGTTCTCACGACATCGGCGCACGCGCATTCTAGCCTCATGCACGAGTACAAGCCCTACCTATGTTTACTTGCTTAGTATTGTGAATCTGGGAAACTGGATATTGAGTTCTAATAGTAGGTAATTAGGCTGCAAAGGACTTTTAATGAGCACAAGTGGAATACAATGTAAGATGGTTCCAGAGCAGTTGGAGAAAGGAATAGCCAACTAAGACTTGGTCCATGTCCGTGGATGGATGATGGTGAGTTAGATTAAGTAGCTTAATAATTGCAGAACATACATGGGGTATTTTCGGATCCCCTGGGCATGGGGAATCATAATCATAATCGTCATAACCTTGAAAATACTCACAAATGATATTTTAAGAATTTATTCCTATCTATGGATGATACTGCTTGTGCTTGGTGCAAAAAATTTAACTAAAATGCTGTAGGATAGTTCGTGGCAAATAATAACAACCGCTCGGACCAATCTTCTAGTTAAGCCGCGCTTGCTTAGGTTGGTCTGTGGATGGGTGACCACCCATTACATACCAAGTTTCCTCCGAGCTTCAGAACGCACGTTAAGCCGTTGGTCCCGGCTGTCATTGGTAGATCTTTGACAATCGTTACAGGTAGTCAGTGACCCGAAAGTATGACAACCAGTCTTTCCAAGGGGTATCATATTACTTAGTAATAACTTGGTTGTGGAAGTCAGATAGGCATTCGCTCCATGTAAAATTTCGATTGAATATCGCGATTTTCATCCGGTTAGACTGGAAGCTGACCCCAGCATAGTTGGGAGGCTAGGCAGATGATGATGATGCTGTAGGATAATTGTATTTTCGATTCAAAATTTTACATGTATACGTTACGAAAAACTTCAAAACTCGTGCTAGGGCCTCAGATCAGGAGTGTTTACCAGCAAGTCTAGTTAAACAAATGCCCATCGGAGGATTGTAGGTACCTAGAGGTAACCAATCGATTTGATTCAGCGTAACCTTGTACAAGTTGTACAGACCTACACGTGATGATCGTTCTCAGTTCTCACGGCTGCAGCACGCACAGTTTACGAGTTCCGATTAGTATCGGAACTACAATAAATAAATTGGTACCATTCGAAGTTGTGTAAACAAAACATAATGTTTTATGGTTTAGGATGAAACAATAGCAATTTAGACACAAGGAAATGCCAAATTCAAATCCGTTCCAAATATACTTTCTTAGTGACATAATTATTCTAATTAAATTATCTCGACTTAGTGCACAACGTTGTCGATACGTGGAATGTGAACTCAGCTTCTTCTTCCTTTCGTGTGGTTAGTGTCCAACCTGGTGTCAGAGATTTTATGCCGCCCATGGGCCTCTGACTTGGCTTTACATGCCGTTGAGAAATATCTCTCAGCCTTGCTGGTTTGGTTTCCTCCCGATGTGAACTCGGCTAGCATTGTGGTACCTGATAGCTAAGAGCCTCACCGAACATCTCTGGAGGCTATCGCTAGGGCCAGGTCCTTGATCCTGTTGGATGAGCAGCCTGATTCAGAAGAGCAGCGCAGTGTGAGGAGGTTCCAGTCTGTGGAGCGGGAGCCGGAACCACCGGTAGCTTAGGCTTTGCTCGCGACACCGTCGACTTCACTGGAGTTGAGACTTTTCCCCAGGAAGTCTTCTGGAAAGCACTCACTTTTATGATCTGTTTTTAGCTCATTTAAGTTACGTCCATATTCAGGAAATACAAGCAGGCTGTTATTTTATTCTCTAAAACCGAACCGAGCAGCCAGCAATAAAAGTTATAGCATCGAGAAAATGCTTGTACGGTGCAACCGCACATTCTGCAATTCAGCAGTTTACAAGTAGCCACATTCATTTCAACTCATCATAATTATTAGTTCAGTTTGCGTTGAGCTATCAACTCAGCCAGGCGTTCTCTTTACAGCCAGCAAGAGCCGCGTCACTCACTTCATTTCCACACCATCAGTATATTAAGGGCATTACATTGCTCGATGACCTTGATGATTTGATCCCTGTACTGGTTTTTGTTGACTTGCCCCGCAAATTTCGCAAAATTTCGGTTTTTATTTATTATTTTAAAATATTAAAAGAAAAAACAAAAAAAAAACAATACAGATTGTTAAGTATATCATTACGTATTTGTTGTTACAAAATTCATGCCGATCTATTCAGCCGTTACAGAGATAATTTATAATTAAGGTTGAAAAAGGACCTATTTTCTACGATTAACCAAAAAAAATTGAGAAGGTTTATTAAAATTTTAAACAATAC
The DNA here is from genome assembly GCA_905163415.1 of Noctua fimbriata. Classification (NCBI taxonomy): domain Eukaryota; kingdom Metazoa; phylum Arthropoda; class Insecta; order Lepidoptera; family Noctuidae; genus Noctua; species Noctua fimbriata. Next base: position 5,240,233 of record LR990940.1, read on the forward strand.
AATTTATTTGTGATGAACTTAACTATAACATACTTTTTTTACACGGAAAACGCACGAAGGGATTCATCAACAAATTTCTTTGAACATACGCTGTTTTTGGGATTTGAGCCATGTAATGAATGCCCTTAAGCTCATTTTACTTTAAGTATCTTTGGGACAATAAAGTACTGTTTTAATAATTTACCTTCTTCCATTCACCCGTCATCTAAAAGTAATGTATGGTCTATCAAGGGATCATACAATGCTCAAATTCCTTAGACGAGAGTTAGACACACCAGCATCATGTCCTTCGATGTCTTCACTAATCATAAAACCCATCCCACACTTATATAATAAAAACTGCAACAAACAGCCAGTACCAATCAAATTGATAGCAGCTGTTAATTGAATTCACTTGTTTACATGACGAGGCTAAATGCAGAATTTCAATTACTTTGTACAGTCAGAAACAAAAGGTTAATTGGTTTCCTATCTTTTATTGTAGTGTCTTTACTAGTTCCGATCAATTAAAGTTTATGGGTAGGTTTGCTATGTAATTGTTGTCGGATGTCCGGCCTATCATACAATAGATGAATTTCTTAGGTCATGTTTATGCCCAGTTGCACCTCAAGGTGAATGCCATCGATCATCAATCATTTCCATTTTACTCTGTCAAATATTTTTATCACAGCTGTTTGAAAATTAACTTTATCCATTGATTTACGAGTATGTAGGTCTTTTTCAGTATTCCTCTTTTTCCTCTTGCTTATTCTTCCTCTTTCATTTACAGTTGTGTACAAACTTTTTTGTAGTAAGAAAGAAAGAAAGAAAGACAATATATTTATTTGGCACATGCCACAAGTGCACACAGTATAAAAAACAGTAACATAACATAACATCACGCCTGTAATCCCCGAAGGGTTAGGCATAGGTGTACCTAATAGTACACCCATATTTCGCCAGTTATGTTTAAATCCCATTTAATAGGAGGCAAGGCTATTGCCCTCAACCGGGAGCAAGTCCTGACTCCGTGGCTGCTACTGAGAAACTCCTGATGGAAAAACCAAGTATCACTTTATCCGACCTAGGAATCGAACCCAGGACCTCATGCTCAGCAGTCGCACTTGCGACCACTAGATCAACGACTCAGGCAGTCTGACTCAGTATTTTGTAATTAATACATGGTTTTTACTAACAAGGACCACTAGCCGAAAATTCACGAACTCACCCAAACACAACCGAACGCGATTATATTCAAATTATTTCAGCACTAACTGATGTTCTGGCAATATGCAAGGAACTCAAGTTAACTAACCAACATTAATTGTGTTTATTGTTACCGTATGTAGGTATTCACAATTGTTCTGCTTGCTCTTTATGTACTGTTATAAATGCATGACACGTGATTCAGTTTAACTTTTAATGTTGCAGTAAATACGTAGTTAATTGCATTTGATGGATCTTCGCAATTACATTGTAATAGGAAAATGACAATGTAATATCTGTAATGTTCACATCATGGTTGTTTTCTATTTAAAGGGGCTTATCTACTTGTTCTTATGTACTTAGTCAATTTATAATTGATCTGCTTCAATAGGCTAGTTGACTAAATTTCAAAATAATATTAAAACGTTACCTGTTTATCTATTTAAAAAAAATATTATTTTTAAAAAAGTCGATCATAAATCATAATTAATCATCAGAAAAGCCAATCCACCCGATTTATTCTTAGTGGACACAAGCCTATTCTGATTGTTGTCCAGTGCAAATAGCAATCGTCCATTGGCTGATAGAACTGTCTAGACCCCTAGAAGAAGAATATGAAGAATACCCGTGAAGCTGATCATCAGCCTAGAGTTAATTATCATCATCATCATCATCATTTCAGCCGAAAGACGTCCACTGCTGGACATAGGCCTCCCCCAAGTGTCGCCACACTGACCGGTCCCGTGCGACTCGCATCCAGCGGATCCCTGCAACCTTCACCAGGTCATCGGTCCACCTAGTGGGAGGCCTTCCAACGCAGGAGTTAATTATGGATTGAGCAAATAGGTTCCTGTGCGTTTCATTCTTCATATTAAAAAAATTGTTCATGACGTCTTAAAGCAGGAGTAATTCCAGTGTGGGAATGAGAAGGCGCTAGACGACCTGTATAGCTCTGTCTCTTTCCCACACTGGAATTACTCTTGCTTTAAGACGTCATCGTATCATGCAAGCGAAACTCCAGACATTAATGGTATCGGTATCTAAACTTGATAAAAAGAACGGTGATTTTGAAAGAACGACCGCAGTTCATTCTGTGTCTAGCATTTTCCCAACTATGTTGGGTCAGCTTCCAGTCTAACCAGATGCAGCAGAATACCAGTATTTTACATGGAGCGACTGCCTATCTGACTGATCTCCACAACCCAGTAAGCACTGGGTAATACGTAATACGGTAGCCCTTGGTAAGACTTGTTGTCTGACTTACGAGCCACTGACTACCTGTAAGTCCTGTAACGACTGTCAAAGATCTACAATTGACAGCTGGAACCAACGGCTTAACGTGCTTTCCGAGGCACCGAGGAAACTCTGTATGTAATGGGTGGTCACCTATCCACGGACCAACCTAGGCAACCGCGGCTTAACCTGCAGATCGACCCGAGCGGCTGTTGGTGGTATTAATCAGCGACCGCAGATATTGTAATTTAATTCTGCTAATTAGTTCATCCAAATATCAAAGTATTTCAAATTTATATTCTTGAATGATCATTTGCCAGCTACGAGTGCCATACTACTTAGGAGCCTCAAATACATATTTCGATATACCCAAACCAAACAATACACAAAAGGCATCCTATGAAGCACCCATTAGAACAAATAAAGCCATTTATCATTAAACTAAACAGTCGTAATGATCGAACACCTTGACATGACTCATTGGCTTCCAAATCCGTCGCCCACTCCATTCCATCTTCATTCTAACTCCTTATTTCACTAGTTAAAGGCTGGCCATACTTGATCAGTTCAGCCGTCAGTTTCGAATTAACAATTCATAACGTGGCCTCAGGTCTGAAGGCGGCTAGACCCTCTTTCTCTTCTTCAATCCGTGTCAGTGAGCAGTGATAACCGAGTTGTGTAACCGTCGGACTGCCAAGTCATAGGTCTCGAGTTCGAACCCAAGACACGCACCTCTGATTTTTCAAATTCATGTGCATATTGTATAATTATCACTTGCTTCGGTGACGGAAAACATCGTAAGAAAACCAGCATGTCTGAGAGATATTTCTCGACGGCATGTAAAGCCAAGTCAGTGGCCCGCTTAGAGGGCGGCATAAAAACTCTGACACCAGGTGGCCTACAGAGCTATACAGGTCGTCTAGCTCCATCCCTTTCCCACACTGGAATTACTCCTGCTTTAAAATGTCATAGTAGCCCCCCAGGTTAGGCACTAACCACTCGAAAAAGAAAGAAAGAATCCATATCCACCCTGAGCGTAAATCTCCTTTTAAAAGGTCTTGGGTCTTCCGCATAATTTTTTTTACTTAAATTCTGACCAGGTCGCCGGTCCACTAGGGTCGCGGCCTGCCTGTGGCTGGACTACTTCTTGCAAATAATTAAAACTAAGCGATCACAGTTCTTCTTCTTTGCATCTATCGAGGATCAAAACTCAGCCACATAACAATTAACAGCGTTAGCACTTAGCATTGACCTCACAGAAGTTTCTTGTGGTGCAGGTGTATCATCAGACTAGCCTTTTCCCAACTATGTTGGCTTCCAGGCTAATCGGATGCAGCTGAAAACCAGTATTTTACAATAAGCGACTGCCTATCTGACCTCCACAACCCAGTTAGTACTAGGTAATACTATATCCTTTAGTAAGACTGGTTGTCAGACTTTCGGGCCACTGACTACCTGTAACGACTGTCAAAGATCTACAAATGACAGCCGGGATCAACGGCTTAACGTGCTTTCCGAGGCACGGAGGAAACTCGGTATGCAAATGTAATTGGTGGTCACAGACCAACCTAGGCAAGTGCTTCTTAACCTGAAGATTGACCCGAGCGGCTGTTATTATTTAGCCACGAGCTCCTCCTTCTGGTGCAGGTGCAATCACACCAAAAGAAGGACAGAGCCATCGTCATTCCGAATTGTAAGTAGCTCCATTCACTCGCATTGTGACTCATTAGAACATTTTAGTGGTTTCCGCTGCTACCTACCTAACTTCGTATTTGGTTCAAAGAAGTCTCACTGCTCCATGTGTGTGCTCATACCCGGTCAAGTAAAACTGACGCAAGTTTGCCTGATCAGTTCGGCCTCTCCATGTATGGAAGCCATACTCCTTAGTTAGCTGTTAAGGCCAGTGCATCGCGTTTATTATCAAAATGCAAGTCTTTGTAGGCGTGCCGACGGAATGCGTCACTGATTGGCTGTGTCGAAGAGTAGGATGAGTTGGCTGATTGTTGGTCTGTGGTGTAAGAAATAGAATAGAATAGTTACGTATTATGTAGGATTTTTAAGAATTCACTAATTCGGTTTGTAACGTAATTAACCTAAGCTATGCTGCTGATTCCGAAACCATTTCGAGATTTTAGGTTTCTGAACTTTATTTTGCTATTTATTTAACACTTCAAGCACAAAGTACAGAGGCGGACTTAATGCCATAGGCATTTTCTACAAGTCAACCTTTTTATTTAGAGCTTTCAAACTTATAAGATGGCGTTTATTTCACAAAAATACTTGAGACCACTTGACTTTCAATTCACATCCAAATCACGTCACACGTTGGACTGATTGAAGCTACTTTCGGTGTACTTGACAAATGTCCATGTAGTTTGAAGTTTCTATTAAAAAGCAAAAAACGTCAAATTTAGGCGTTTTGTTCGTGGCAAAGACATGAAACTCTTCAGCAATATCTCTGACGTCATCACGAACATAAGTTTGGAATATTTTAAATTAACTTTAGCTTGGAATACAAAAATATTGAAATCGATCGCTTAAAACGACCCAATCTACAAAATAAAAAAACACCCGAGAGTACAGTGTACCTCGTAACTGTATGACTAATCGTGCACCGTCTTGAAAGCCTACAAGAAATCTTCACAGCGTTCATTTCACTACTTACCTTATGTAGGATAAAAGCAGGCTTGTTTCTTACATACATGTCTAGCCATTGTCTTAGTATACATATACTCGTTTCGTATTATTTTCAAATGTTTCATCTATCCGTCTTTTCATTGGTAATGCTATCCTCATACTATTTTCTTTTAAGTCGAATGCTATCTCCATGTTTAAGATGTTTTTGTCATGTTTTTGTCTGTTGTGTGTGGTTAGTTAATTTGCCATGTCGGATCTCCAAACTTCGACATTTCAATTATACTTTTAACCCCAAGCTCATTAGACCAACATCCTGAATACCAAGCATTTGCAAACCGTAGCTATCAGATTTTTATCTGCCAAACAATTCAAACTATTCTTGCTACTCATTGCCAGTAACAAGCAGCCTCACCCGACGTATCTTCATATCATTGTCGCCCCACTAGTATTGGCGATACTTAATATTATTGATTGGCAATTAAATCGATCAGACATGTGTGCCGATCACGGTCAATGAACTTATGTACATTCCTCGGTGTTATATTTATTATCTGTTATGTTATAGGTGATAAGGAACGAGTATTTACCAGTGCTTAATTATTGCAATGTTGATAATCTGAAAATGTAACAGCAATTAGTATATAACGTGTGTAAAAGAAGAACGAGCGAAAATAGCACTTATCTTCGCCCGTTATTCTTTATTTCATCACAATTTCTACGTGTTTTATTAACTGGTATGTGCTTACTAAACTACATAACATAACATCACGTCTGTAATCCCAGTAGGGTTATCTAAAAGTGTGTTGAGTCGGCTTCCGGGATAGCCAAAAGACGAAAAATAAAACCGCAATTAACGTTTACCATTAGTGTGGTAAAGGAAATACGAGGTCGACTAAACCGACATCATCAACCTAATTCTAGTAAGTCATAATTGTCCATAATGCGAAAAAAAAGTTTTTATGATTAAAGCTCTTAGGAATATTGAAATTAACGCAAATATTTTAATTTTTTTTTAAATTTTATTACCTTTAAATTGCAAGAAATTCTCGTCTGGCCAAATTTTGACTTATGCCTTGTTAGAATTAGGTTGACAATATTATCCATTGGTTGGATACAAGACGAATTTTACGCATCTGGTTACAATATCCAACGACGGAATCTTCACTAACATTAAAGTGGAATTTGCATTTATTACTCAATTCCCTTTAACAGCTGGCTATAATAAACACAGTGGAAATTTACGCAATGGAAGAGGATAGAACTGATACACGCTTGTTTGTTATGTTGCCCTAGTACCTATTGCTAGATAAGTAGGTAGGAAGCTGCAATAACAGGAAGGTTCCTGGTAGGGGAATTATTGAATCTAGGTATTTTCCGCAGTAAATAGATCGATTGTTTCATCCGAACTTCACAAGTTGACAATATTATAATCTTTCCAGATTTTGCTATATACAGGGTGTAAACAGACCCTTCACCAAGCCGTAAACCAAGCATTCTGTACATCAAACTAAGTACCTTTAAGCAAAAATTGTTGCTGGGAAACGACTTTTTTTTTAGGATGAAAAATCACGGTAGGACTCAATGTAACGCACTCAAAACATTGTGCTGATGGATGGATTGAATAGTACGGGGGTCTTACATTAAAAACATGAGTTTACAAAAAAACTTGTGAAAAAGTTAGCACTTTGACCCCCTATATCTCCGTAAGTAAAAGGTTCTCAGATATGGTCTAGAACAAAAAAAATATCACAATGACGGGGAGAACAAGTGTCTTTCGGCTTCGTTAAGGGTCTTGTTACACCCTTTATTTGGGGTGGGTGTACCTTTTTTGTTCACACTATTTTTATTTCTTCATCTGTACAACTCTATAACTATTTATTATCTGCTCAGTGAAGCAAAAATAAATCTTTTTGCTTCTTCTTCACTTGATGACTGTTGGGTGACTAACTGAACAAATGTGGAATATTTCTTATTTTTGAATCAGTACTATTCACAAGCTGCAAAAAAAGGAATATTTGTATTGTTCTTAAATGTAAAATCACTCTATTTCAGATTATAAATCGATAATAAAAATCCATAAACAATACTACTTTTATCTGTTTGTTTTACACGAACATTAAATCCGACGAGTACCATCATCTCCTACCTACGCATCGATTGTTAGGTCCACAACCTTGAGTAATTGCCTATTGTTGCACTTGTATGAATGTGGCAACACTGACAATGCTGGCAACACACATAATTGAGTAGGATCTTCATATCCTTCACGCACTGACGTGGCGTAGGTTTTCAATAGACATTCAAATATACGTGCATCTTGTGAATTTGTTTTGTCTTTCCACTTATGATTTACTAGTTTATGCGCGGCTTCGCCCGCGTGGAGTTCGATAATGTCACACGGATCGTACTACCGGGACAAAAAGTATCCTATGTATTAATTAATTTAGGTTATAAACTATCTTTGTGCCTCATCTAAAGCCGGTCAGTAGTTTTTATCCTCACAAATCGCATTTATAATATTAGTAGGATTATGTTTAACATCTCGTTATTCAAACGTGTACTTCCATAATTTGACTTGAAAAGAGGCAAAGTCTGGAAAGTTCTTGCTAAAATGAGCAGACATAGAAATACTTATTTATTGCAAAGATTGGATGAATTGGTAATAAGAAGTAATAACTGAATACGGAAATCACTCATTTACATAAGGAAAGTCTTAATTAGAAATAAATTTCCTGTTAAATTAACTTGAACTGCTGTAGTAAAGGTAATAAATAACTTGCAATGTATTAGTAGAAAAACTAAAAGTAGTATCATGACATAACCCCATATCACTTATTCATCAACCTTACACAAGAATCAGTAATCAATATTATATGCAAAAATCAATCAAGAATTCATTAAAAACCGCTAACGTTCTAATTTACATAAATAAAAGTAAAATTGCATCAACCCATCCGTTGGGTAGACAGCGCGGCGCCGCACCTGCGTGTGCGCGTGTCCCGCAACTGGTTCCTATTGGCCAATCAAATGACAGTGATGACATTACAGAGATAGGGTCAGAAGGATTGATCGGAGATAAGGCATGCAAGTTTTAGTTAATTTGCCAAAATGTACGTAGATTGGTTATGTTAAGCTCAATCAAATCTCTGGCTGATGGGAATGCGTATGCTGGATCATTCAGTTCCCTTGAAATTGGGTGACTTGAATGGTTCTAACTAATAGACCGAGTTCCAAACGTCGAAATCCGGAGACGTACGAAGGTCTTCGATATTGGAAACCGCGTAATAGGAACTAAATGAGTTGGGCAGGACTCCTAGCAAATTGAGGTGATGGCAGGTGGAATAAAGCTGTGGCGAGTGGCGTCCAAGGAATGGAAAGAGAAGTGTTGGTCATCCGGCGGCAAGATGGGTAGACGACATTGTTGCCACTGGGGGAATATCCTGGAAGAGGCTGGCACAAGAGCGTGGAGCTTGGCACAAGCAAAGAGAGGCCTATACCCAGCAGTGGGTGAAGTCGGGTTGTGGATGATGATGATGATGATGAATGGTTCTGATCCACGTGTCACGTTCGTAACCGACCTTGGCAGTTAAAAAGTGCCTGTAAATGGTTTAATTCTTCAAGTTTGATAGGAAGATAAAGATAAGATAAAGATAATTTATTTGTTAAAAACATGTGTTTACACACAAATTGAGCATGCAAGATCTTAGTGAGTAGGGTAGGGTAGGTCCATACATGTTTTACCATGTGAGGTGTACAAATTTGGTTTTTGTTTACAATTTAAAACATTTCTATTTTAGCCATTTTTTCTAGGCAACTATATATTCATAATAACTAATGTTGGCATATTATTCTCATATTACAAATACAATTAAAAAATAAAATAAAAAATACAAATTGTCCAATTGTCATGAGAATAGAATGAAATATAAGGTAAATATGTCAAAAGGTAAAATCATAAAAATAAAAACATAAAAATAATAAAAATAATGGCAGTATCACATTGTACTAGGATCAATCCATCATCACTGACAGGACTATTGTAGCCAATAAGCCTGATATAGTGGTGGTGGATCGATAAGAGCGGCGCGCAATGATTGTTGACATAACGGTCCCGCATGATGAGAACCTCGTGAAAGCCGAGAAAGATAAGAAAATCAAGTATCTTGACTTGGCTCGCGAGGTTGTCGAGATATGGGATGTGGACTCAGCGATCATTGTGCCGATAGTCGTATCAGCCCATGGCTTAATTGCTAAGAGCCTCGACCAATACCTGAGGAGGCTCTCGTTAGGCAGCTGGATCAAGGGCTTGATACAGAAAGCGGTAATTCTGGACACGGCTCGTATTGTTAGGAGGTTCCTCTCTCTGGAGCCCTGACCGCCGATAGCTTGGACCCTGTTCCCGATACCGGTGGGCTACTATTTTTTTTTATATTTTTAAATGTTTTTTATATGGTTTTTGTTAAGAAATATTTAAAAATGTAGCTTTGTAAGACTGAGGTATTTTGTTGTAAATCTTAGGGGCCATACAAAAAAAGTTTTTCGACATTAGAGCAGTTTTTGATGAGTGTAAGCAAAGTTGGCTATTGTCGCGTCTGTTGCGTGGAAACGCGTCTGATAATCGTAGTTGGGGATAACTTTTTACAAAAGATGCTACTTCAAAAATGTACAGAGACGGTATTGTTAATAATTTGTATTTTATAAATACCGGTTTGCAGCTTTCTGTCGAATTTAAGTTAAACATAGCTCGTATACATCTCTTTTGTACTTTAAACGCAATTTCTTTGTTTGTCGAGTTTCCCCAAAAAAATATACCATAGCGCAGCACTGATGCTACCAATCCGTGATAAGCCGTTACCAAGGCGTCTGGATTCAGTTCTGGCGCCAGTTTGAAAAGCGCATACGCGGATGAGTTCAGTTTTTTACTCACGAGTTTAATGTGGGCTTTCCAGTTCAAATTCGCGTCAATTATTACACCGAGAAATTTGGCATTGTCGACTTTCTTTAGTACTGAGCCATTGTGCCGAGCTTCAATCGCATTATCAGTTTGTGTCCGTTGAGTGAAATGCATTATAGTAGTCTTATCTAAGTTAATTTTAAGATTATTCCGAAGAAAAGTTATTAAGATTCTTTAAACCTCGTCATCCTCGTATTAAAACTGTGTTAAAACAGCCCCTTTGTCTGACATAGTAACTAATGACTGCATTATCTTGTACAAGGTTCACAGGTATAATGCAGCAGTCTGGTTCATCATGATTATGTGGCAATCATCAACAATACTAACAGTTAACTGATCTCTCACAGGCAATCACTTGGGAAAGGGCTTGGTGGATGATGGTGCAACGCAACATGGTCTACATACAGTCCCAGATTGCAGTGAAGTGAGATATGCATAGAAGATAAATTGAAATACAAAACCATAGATGGAGATTTTAGGTCCTTGCAGATTCTTTAGCAAATAAATGTCTTGTATAAACGGTATGCACACAGCGTCTTCACAAAATCAAGGGAAGACTCTGTTCATTACCAAAGCTTTCTTCTTTTTCTTTTCATGTCGACTTCATTCATCATCATCTGCCTAACCTTTTCCCAACTATGTTGGGGTCGGCTTCCAGTCTAACCGGATGCAGCTGAACCAGTATTTTACATGGAGCGACTGCCTATCTGACCTCCACAACCCAGTTATTACTGGGTAATACGATACCCCTTGGTAAGACTGGTTGTCAGACTTTTTGGGCCACTGACTACCTAACGACTGTCAAAGATCTACAAATGAGACCCGGGACCAACGGATTAACGTGCTTTCCGAGGCACGGAGGAAACTCGGTATGTAACGGGTGGTCATGTCGACTTCATTCAAACGGCCAGATTATATTTACCTGAACTGCATAGCCAATGATAAGACTTCGTTTAAATCCAGGAAGGAAATGGCAGGAGTGGAAGTGAGCTGACCGTAAATTGCACTTTTCTTCGATTGTTGAGCTTCTGTTTCCACCTGCATGGTGCAGCTGACCGATTTCCCGCAGGTATTTTCCCTTTAATGTAGTACAAATGTAAATAGAGCAAGTGACTAATGTTAAGTGCTTTCTTTCTACGTGTTAGTTCGATGCGTAAGAGTTTGAAGAAAATGGTTTCTGGTGACATTTTTGCGCGTTTAGTGGAGCAAGCAACTTTTGAATGCTCTTAATTCATTTGAAGGTGATCCATGTATCTATGTCTGATATTATGCGTCTAATCTAGGTTAATACCTGCGATGCTTTGTCAGATTGCCATCCTTGGAGAGTCACGTGTGTCCGTGCAAAAATTTGTGCCGTTATATCTCCTCAAAAATTCAGTCGGGTGGTTACTATACAAGTTGTAGTGTATTGATGCACTACATCCCTTTTGGTACTCGCATTATTATCCTAAAATGGTTTATTGTCCGAAAATCATTATCCATAACACGTTAAACTTAAGTAACCTTATTGGTTCGAAAATTCGAAATTTTGTTTAACATAATTAGGTACCTATCTTTACTTCTATAACTATTTTGTCTTATTATCGAGTACTATAATTATTGTTATTGAATATCTCCTAATTTTGCCTGAAATAAAGTCATATGTCCTAAGTATTGTATTATATTATAATGTGTATTATTACCGCAACACATGGGTAATCAGCAATTTTCCTAAAAGTTGTTGGTTTGTTTTGGGTGTGTAATGTAATTAGGGCATATTGTATTTAGGGATTTCAATTTTATGGCATGTGATATAATGTGATATTAAGGTCGGGTAGGTTATCATTTGGACAAATGATGAATAGGACAAAAAAAAATGGAACTTTAGATTATGGATAAAAAAGTTAAGGAACACAATAGAGAACCATCCCTTTTTTGTTTTAATATTGCTAATAGCATGATTCATAACTACCAAACAGAACTTTGATTAATCAATACTCATCATTAACTACATCTCGATACACTTTACCAGTCATTCTAAAATCTACATCATAACATCGCGCCTGTTATCCCTGAAGGATAAGGCAGAGGGATACCCAATAGTATAGTATATCCACATTTCAGGGCTTCAAGGGCTGAGTATATTGACATTATCGGACAAAGGGGGCTTACTATGACGTCTTAAAGCAGGAATAATTCCAATGTGGGAAAGAGACAGATCTATACAGGTCGTCTAGCGTCATCTCTTTCCCACACTGGAATAACTCCTGCTAAGACTGAGCTATGACGTCATGGTAGGCCACCTCTGTTCTAGAATCTGTGTTGCTACTGAGACATTAAAATGTAAGTAAAAATAAAACAATATTTTATCAGACATGATTGTCACTTCAGACAAAGTTCAGTGTCATTGCTTTCATGTCTCCGTCGTATTGCAATTTGTTAACATTGATTGATGACTTGATTTCTTCATGATTGATTCCAAGTACATCTTGTTTAGTCACGAGTACCTACTGATATCTAAGTACCTAGTCATGATTCAGGATTATGATCGCATTGATAAAAGTGACGACAATTTATTCCAATTGTGCATTTCCTACTAGCAACTTTTTTAAATTGACTTATCCAAGACTAGTTGTGAGGCGATATCACGCCAGTCATGTTTGTCTTCTTGGAAAATTGAAGTTTTATACTTACGCACTTGTTTTTCTCAGCTGTCTACACGTCATATTAAGATTTTGCGATAATAATTCTCCTTATGAGAAAATTCACTCATGTCTGCTAAGCTACGCAAAAGTTTATTTGTTGCAAAACACCCTTGGTTCCTTTTTTGTTACACCATCGTAAGTATTTTGACATACTACTACATAATTATCATGTTTGGGCCGTCCGCGTCCGTCGTGTAAAAAGCTTGGTTAGCTAGTTATCTCGTTTTACAAGACGTTCTACATCCTCTAATATATGTAACTGGCTAATACCCGAAGTGCGGCTATACCTAGTTTTAACCAGGTACAACTAGGTGCGGCCGGTTAAACTTAGATGTATCCGACTTATCTTCGGTTAGAAAATGCAACCAATTTGGATGTAGCGTTCGCTCTGCTCGCGCGCGTTTGGTCACAGTTCTAACCTAACCTAACATAATCCATTTGAACGGTGTGTCCTAGCAATAAAAAGGATACAACTGTTACCGGCCGCACCTAGGTTTAGCGGGCTAGAACTAGGTGTAACCTTACTTACGTACAATATTTAAAAATCTCGTGTCACGGTGTTTGTGGTCGCACTCCTCCGAAACGGCTCGACCGATTTGTATGTTTTTTTTAATGTATATTTGATAGGTATGAGAATAGGTCGTAAAGTATATTTCACACCGCTAGTTTCACGCGGACGTAGGTCACGGGGCACAGCTAGTAATTTCTAAGTTATTATATAAGCGAGATGAAATAAACAAGTTCAATTCAAATCAATAAGGTAGATTAATTTCGTTCATCGAAGATTTAATAATGAAACGTGATTAATTAAAATCGACAAATTATTGTTTCCTAATACGCAATACCTACGCATAGGTATTTACGTAATACTTCGTTGACTAAGATATATCAGAAATATAATATCTTCTATGACAAGTTTACGACAAAAACATAAATTACGGACGAATATTTGTGTTTCTTTAGTCTTGTTCCCAATTAGCTTCCGTGAGCTTTCACTTTTTCCATATTATTTATGGCTGTCTTTGTTACCAAACTCTTTGATTGACGGCGATATATTGATGTTCTTCGTCAGTTGAAAATAATCATCCCAATAGACAGCCTCGTTCATATAGGAATTAGTAAAAGTTGAACATTGATCAAAGACAGTCGATAGGCTGATTGTATTATTTTAGAACATTGTAAGAAAACATTAAAAAAAGTTTAGGATGTCTATGGACTTTTGCTTTCGGACACAGATTTCATAGAAAAATAGACCCTTAACATAGCCGAAAGGCACTTGTTCTCCCCTTCTTTGCAATATTTTTTTTGTTCTAGACCATACCTCTCTAGTTACGGAGATATTGGGGGTCCAAGTTCCAACTTTTTAGAAGTTTTTTTTTAAATACATGTTTTACTTTACACACCTCCACGGCCCCCGTACTATTCAATCCATTCATCAACACAATGCTTTGAGTGCTTTCCATCGAGTCCTACCGTAAAACGTGATTTTTCACCCAAAAAAAAAAGTCGATTCCCAGCAATAATTTTTGCGTAAAGTTACTTAATTTGATGTACAGAATGCTTGGTTGACGGCTATTTGAAGGGTCTGTTTACACCTTGTATGCGGTGGACGCTGCATTTGTAACCTCATATTATCCGGTATACGGTCGCAAATCAATCAATCATAAACAAACAACCTGTGGGTAAATGCAAAAATGTAAGAATATTAAAATTACTTAAACTCAATTTTATAGTCCCTTTATCCAAACTAAGTACAATCGCGTAGACAAGTCCTAAGTACATTTTATTAGAAGATAGTAACCACAAGAGGTCGGTTTACCCGCGTTGCGTTACTTGTGGTCCCACAATGACTAATGTGTTTACTCAAGCAAGCGCTAGGTACTAACAGAAAGTGTCATAATGTTAACTACATAAGTATTACCTATCTCGGCCGCATATTACTTAGTAAACAGACGTATCTACTCTTCTAGACAATGTGACTTCTGCTCTCATTAACGCTTGGTAATTTTATTGATAAATTAACTTTGAAAGCTTTAGTTCTTGTTGGAAACTTTTTAGTATTTTGTATTTTTTTGTAATTTTTTTTTAGTAAAATCGACGACAAGGTTTTAGGAAACCATTTTGAACATGGCAAACGATTGCTGGGTAAAATTTAGATCTCAATGGTTGCCAAACAAAGCGACGCCGTGAAAGACCCAGGTGAAGATGGTGGGAAAAACTGGACACCTCCATGAGAGATTGGACCACAACCACAGCTGTGAGAAATGGAAGGATTGGAGGCTGCAGTGGAGCAGCAGCATAACTTACTTTTTTATCTGGATCTATTATTCAAAGCTCGAATGAATCGCTTTCTTCTAGGCAAGCGTGCACCACCCTATGCCGCATCGTCGCTTCACATCAGGCGAGTTGCGGCGAAACACAAGCCTATTTAGTATTAAAAATAAATCACATTATCTTCATAAATATTAATAAATGAGAAAATAATAAAGATATATCTCAGATACTCAAACTTCAATATTGTTTAGGCATTTGCTACTAAATAACATCAACAAAAAATTTATTGAGTCGCATTTGATTGTGCGTAGTTTTTGCATGATTAATAAATAATAATATCACTATCATTTGATACTGCAAAAAAATATAAGGCTTGTTGCTGCCGCTTGTTGCGTTTTTTAGTGTTTTGCGTCTTGTTATTGTTACTTCACGTTTGGTTTTTTGTACATAAACTTAAGCTGTTGGACAGCAAACATAATATAAATACGTGTAGAGTGTACAAATGACATGTGTTTTCGACCGAGTATATTCTATTTTAGATTTGAAAACCTTGACACACCTTCCGTTAATCATTTGTAGTAAATAAAGACTTCAGTTTCAGGAGAACCTAAAGCGGTTGAATATTCGATCTTTCTAATTTTCTGTAACCCTTCCCATATCTTTAGCCTCGTTGGTCGCAAGGGCGACCGCTGAGCATGAGGTCCTGGGTTCAATTCCCGGGTCGGGCAAAGTGCTATTGGGTTTTTCCACCAGATAATTCCCAGTAGCACCCACGAAAACTTGATGTATGCCCGGTTGATGGCAATAGGCTTGCCCCCTATTACATGGACTTAAACATAAATAGCTAAATGTGGATGTACTATTAGGTACATCTATTAATCGAGGATTATAGGCGTGATTTATCCTGAGTCAGACACGGTGTCCAATTGCGTAACGAGAAAAGTTACGTATTTTTTCACATTTTTTCCTCTTTTTGTTTGATTCTAGCCAATTCCGGGTGGATATTAGAAGTGTGGTTGTTGAGTCCGAAGCTACGAGAATGCCTTTTTCATTTATCCATATTGTGCTCTGTCTATCAAAACAACTTAGAGGCTTACTAGACAAGCTTACCTGTTAGAAACAGAATCCCACATCGAAACAAGATGATCGATCGATCATTCTCGAAGGTCACGGTCATTTGACAACGCAGCATCGAGACCGCATCCATCTTGTTTATATCTTACAGAAATGCCGCCCAACGTCAGATGTAGATAATGTTAAGAACTTTAAATGTTTTGTGAGGATTCTTTTTTTTCTAGTTTTTTCTTGTTAAAGTTCGTTAGTTGTGATAGTTGAGTATCTTACAACAAAAAAGTATGTTTCAAGTTGTTCTTTTTGTAACTTTTGAATATTATAAATAGTATTTTTTTTAATTTTCCCTTCTTGATGCTACACGATATCTTTGTTTCTCTTACTTACAAGGCGAAACATCAAGCTATACATTTTCAGTATAACATGGCCTCGCTTTGAATAGATTTCCAATACAGTGAGAGATCCGTATAGACTGGTTTTTTAAAGCTTGATTGGTCGCCGTGCGTACATAATATCGTAAACTGTATGTTTTTAATAAATTCAAATGTCAAGACTCGTGACAGCGCCTACTTCCTACGCAATTACTTTCAAAAGGTGTTAAAAAATTGAGTGAAGTTCAAAGCAATGTGATAATTGTAAATGTCACTAACCTAAAGTCAAGATATAAAAAAAAAATTGCGAAGTCTTATTCAACGTTAATTTGGAATGACTAGAAATCTAGAACTTACAATATCCAACCTACCTACCTTCAACTATAGTGATATTATTTGTAGTTCAATAAACTTTGGCTCATAGTTATAAAAAGTTTTGCAAAAATCAGGGCCCCACAAACAATCGAATCCCCAGTCACTTGATGACACTTCTCTTTACAGAAACAATAGAAAAATTCGTTCCAGTCCTACAATATGAATACAGTAATTGTTCCGTGATCCATAACAAAAGCTATCGACTATCGATATTGACAACGAACGTCATTACAGTGGAACGATCCGGATTTCGGAACGATTCGCGAAAATTCCGAAACAAAAGAGTTTTGTTCGCGATGATACTTCATTTTCATTAAAATGATTGTTGTTAGTGCTGGCTGAAGAGTAGTTGATTAGTTTCGGAGACCATCTGTTGGTGGTATTTGGTTTTCCGTTTTCCTTATCGCGATTTAACATATGGTAGCATTCCTGTGTTTTTATTGAAAGATTTCCTACTTCGTGATCATATCCATCCCACCCATTTAAGATATCTACATTTTTATTCCCTACTAGCAATTTCCTGCGTCCATCGTCTGCGTGAAATAATTATATAAATATTACTAACAAGCAACAACAATTCAAGGGTTTTTTATGCAATTTTCTAAATAAAAAAAATAAAATTAGCCTATGTTACTCCTTATAACGTCAGCTGTCTGTCAATAAAAGTCCCGTCAAATCGGTCCAGCCGTTTCTGAGATTAGCCGGAACAAACAGACAGACAGACCGACAAAAATGCATTCAGCAAAAAGCTGTTATTTTGAAATTACAAAGAGACACTTCAACTTTATTTATTTCTATAGAGACATAAATATGTATTATGTACAATTTATTTTAATTCAAGGCATAAGATTAAAACCTTTCACTTTCTCTTAACATAGCGGCAGCAATCATTTAGATAATGAACAGAACATTACCCCGTCGCAATTATTCAAAGGAAGTCGATTTTCCAATAATAAGAGCAATTTGTCCGACATTACCATAAACTAACATTAGGTTTATAATAGTAAATAATTTAGATGGACTAATGGCCTCCTGATTGTCAACTATGATAGGATAATTTCTGAAGTTCGATGTACGATGTAAGGGCGGATACACATAGACGGTATCGCTTCATATCGCCAAACATCATCATCATCCCTAACATAGCATTCCAGTCTAGTTAGTACTGACTGGGTTGTGGAGGTCAGGTAGGCAGTCCATGCTCCTTGTAAAGCACAGTAGACGACCTCAACGTATTTGAGAAAATGCTAGGCAGATGATGAATAGCGTAACATCGCACAAACACACCGTCGTCGGTGCGCATGCCAAACCGAATATGTGCATTTTAAGAACTTTTCAGGACAACAGAAAAACAGTTTTTTTCGTAATGTAAGTACTATCTTCTGAAAAAATCAAAAGAGAACAAAATATGGCAAAACATATCTATTTTAATCTAAGATAATAAAAAACTTATTACCTTCGTGTATGAAAGCTAAAATATTTTTTTTGGTGTGTACACACTTATCAAGTTTGGCAAGCGCACCGACGGCGACGACACGCTGTTATATTTTCGCCTTTACGCAAAATTCTTCGTTCCTAAGCTTCTTCAATTTAAATCGAAATTAGTTCGTCTAATGACATGTGCTTTGAGTTTTTTGCAGATGTCATCAAACGTTGAAAATGATTCGTCATTTAGTGTCAGCAATTGAACTTTTTACCCAGAAGATGATTCTTGAAATTACAGTTTTGGACAAAAATAGGTTGAGTAAAGTATTTTGGTTAACAAACCGTCACAGTAAAACAATGTTTTAGCATTAATGTATCATAAACATAATCAACCTCCCACAGCTGGGACACAGGCCTCCTCTTGGTGAGAAGTGTCACGCGGGCTCAGTGTCGGTTGGTTTGTCTTCGAATTTTTGGTTCTAGGACCCAAATGACAGTTTTGAGAGCAGGGGTTTTGAAATTAATATCTGTTAGTACCTGGGTTGATTGCCCACTACCAACAACTGGACACTGCTCCTCTTAACATCGATGTCCGTGCATTGATGAACTCGGCGCAACATGGTTTTTATTCTACCATTCGCAAATGTCAGCTATCACCCCCTAAAATAAAATAGGAATGAAGTTTTTGTTTTTTTTTTCAAGCATTACATTTTAATTTTTTACTTTAGCTCCTTGTACAATACACTTATAAATTAAAATAACCTAAAGTAACTAACTTAAATATAAAACTAAAAAATGGCGTCCAAAAACTCCTCAACGCTGTCAACTGATAATGTCCCCAAAAGACTGGCGGCGTTGCCACGTTGCATGGCAACGCTAAGCCTCTGGCCAAACTAAATTATTAATTAGCCCGCGTTGTAAGATCAAAGTATGTAGGGGCCCTTGACACTTTTTATATCATGACAGCAGCTGTACAAAAGCTCAATAATTAAATTATCATGCGGGCAGATACCCCTACGACAGTTGGTAAATTGAATTTATTCTAATTTTTTTTAAAAATGCGTCGTACGGTACCAGGTGTAAAGGGGTTGCTCACAGTATGAACCATCACGAAAAAGGGTGGTCTAGCCCAGGCCTGGTTTACGATGAGCTGATGAGGTGAGGAGATGCCGATGCCTTGCAGTGCTTCTTCTTCTTAGCTTGTCGATGACAATTTAATTGAGTCAGCTCAATATTTGGCGACGTGTTTGGCACTTTCAGTAGAGTCCAACAACTTCTTTGCAAGCAACAAGACAGGCAGGACACGATATCCAGTCTCTCATCGCTTGCAGTGCTTAAACGTGTGCGTTGAGCTTAATATACTGCAACGCATTGGGTTGATGTAATTTATTTAGAAGCTTATTTTAGCAGAAGTGTCAGCCGTCAGCCACCTTGCTTCAAGCTGTGTTATTATCTCCTTATTGTTCTACATAAAATCGATTACGAAAATTTATTAAAAAACGCTCTCTGAGTACTCTGATTACGATCAGAATACAATGGATGCAGTAATTATGACCGTGTTACAAGGCTTTATGCAACGATTATGATATTACGACAGCCACGCTGAGATTTTTACACACTTTCGCTTAATCTTGTGCCATGGAGTAGTGAACCAATGAAGGTATCGTGATAGCAGACAGCCGAGCTACTTAGCCTGACGTGTGAATTTACTTTGTGATAATGCCCCTAAGAAAGTGGCCAAGCTACAGCGTAAATTGATTATCTGCGAGATACGTATGACAGTTTTAGGCATTGGCATGTTGCGGTTTAAAACATGTATGATTATTTTATGAGAAATGCTTCTTTGAATCTTTATTGCCACAAGGTCCTGTGAGTAAAATTCCTCACCGTGTTTGTGGTGCGTATCGTATTCCTTTTGCTCACTACTCTGTGACACTTTCAAAATGCAAGTTTAAATATTGATTTACTTGTTTCATTGTACATTTTGTATTTTCATTGTATGTCGTAAGCTCCTTAAAGGTTGCCTCTGTATGCCAACTTTGTTTGCAGTTTTCCTGTGCTAGTGAGTTGGTGACCACATGGTGACCTCGCTTGCACACACCCTACGCCATTGTTTACAGTACCTACACCAATACACTGGCCACACGCCAATTCAACCACAACTGATAAAGACAGCTGTCAAGAAAAAAACTGTGAAAAGGAAAATAGTCTTCGCATAGTTTAGTAGCAAGTAAATTGTCTTTAGAATCAAAGAGTTTTTAAAGATTCTATTAGAATTAGTAATTGGCTCTACAGTCGATAAAGTAACAATAGTTCACGCCTGTTATTCTCGAAAGATGCGGCAGAGGTGGCCGTGATTTAACCTTTTGACAGTCATAGTCACATATACGTGACAATCAAGCGTGTGCCCTATACGCCAGACGACACAAATATGGGATAAAATAGTAGCTGAAATTGTGGCTTGACGTTGAGGGCACGGGTTTTGTAAAAATCCTAAATAAGCCACAGAAAGGCTCAAAAGAAGGAGATACCAAGAAAAAAATCACTGATCTGAGCAGATGAAGACCAGTTTGACGTTATCCAATATTATTGCATCTGCATCACATATTAGAAAAGACAACAAATGTCTACACGTTGATACACGACGTTTT
The DNA here is from genome assembly GCA_905163415.1 of Noctua fimbriata. Lineage (NCBI taxonomy): Eukaryota > Metazoa > Arthropoda > Insecta > Lepidoptera > Noctuidae > Noctua > Noctua fimbriata. The sequence continues at coordinate 5,261,093 of LR990940.1, forward strand.
TCTCGTGACTGTATGTTTATCTGTCAGATGCCAACTCCTTAACATAACGGATAACGTGCGAATCACGCGTTGATATTTGAAGACCTTGTTTCAATATCACGACTATTAGTTTGGTTAGGTAACGTTATGTGGTCTATTTTTTATATAAATGTAATGTAATGTTGAATTTTAGCCTGTTTGCAGCCTAACAAAAGCAAAACAAATAATTAACATTAAGAAGTCTTTCTTTTATGGGAAAATCACAGTAGACCCTCCGATCTGAAAAAAGATTTAATACTACATCGAAATCCTACCGCTTTGCGAACTTGTGCTTTTAGTGCTTCTAATATAGACTTCGGTTTTGGCTTTGTTTTAATTTTTGTGGTCCTATTCAAGACTCTTCTACCATAGGTTATTATGTATAACATGTTCATTCATCCATCATCCATCAGTAAAGCCACTTATCGAGAACTTTCTTGCAATTCTACCGCCAGATACGCATACTGACATTTTCTGGAAAAACCTTTCACATGTAGGTAAGGAAACCCCATGTTTGTGAGTGAAGTAAAATGGAAAGTAAGGCTTTCTAAGAACAATTCGAATACAATGAACGTATCAGCTGAATGAATGACGTCGACGAGAGCCAACTACGTCATTGAGAGTACATTGACGTTCATGAAATCGAGTATGGTGGAGGAGAAATTAAAGTTTTATAGCCATATTGTTTAACTAGCTGTTGTCTGCGACCATCGAGAAATTATTATAAAAATATACTTTCCTATTTGAATCGGATTTTATTAACGATTTCAAGGCTTTTAATTCTTTTGCACGGAACTCTAATCCTTTTTCCAGTAAAATTTAATTTATTTTAAAAATAGAAAAACAAAATGTTATATGTACCTTCCGCATATTATATCACACGAATTCAGTAAAAAGCTTCTAAAGCTATTTTGAAATTACAAACTTACAGCCATTTCAATGTTACTTATTTGTATATATGTTGAATTTTATTGTCTGTCGAAGAACTGGCCAATCGAAAAATGTATCGAAATATAGCCCCCCAGCTAGATGGACTGATGATTTTCAAAAGGATGCCAGGATATACCTGCTGGAAGCGGATGGCGGAGCAAAGGCTGTTAAGGAAAGAGGTCTATGCCCAGCAGTGGAATGCGATGGTATAGGAAGACGCTCAAATAAGAATCTCCATTGAAAACCAAATAGAGTAGAGACAAGCGATTCATATGAAATCTGTAGGTTTTAAATTGACGAGACAAGCTTGGCGTTCTACAATAAGAGCCGTAGTCGATACTTTTAGCTTTAACATGTGTAGAATATTATAAGCAGGTTTTAAATGTCTGTAATTAAATCGTTAGTCTTTAATCACAATAATTCCACCGTAGACACGCGTCGTTAAAATGGAGAACTGGTTTAACTGACATTTTTGAGGTGAAAATTCTAGTCAATAAAAGTATTAGATTCCTTACGATCAATTCGAATACGCCAATCACCGACATCGCTTACCAACCTAAAATTGTGGCCAAGAATCTGGTTCTTGGCCACAATTTTAGGTTGGTAAACGAGCTTTTTTTGTGACCAAAATAGTCAACGTTACGCGCATTTAGGTATAACAGAGATAGAGGTATATTTAGAAAATTATATATAAAATGGTAAAGTGACAGACTGACTGACTGTGTGATATATCAACACACAGTCCAAACCGCTGGTCCTATAGTCATGAAACTTGGAGGGCGTGGTCTTTGTGAAGAGTAAGTATCATCTAAGAAAAGATTTTTGGGAATTCCACCCCTAAAGGGGTAAAATAAAAATAAAATCTTCAAATTTTGTGTTTAGGCTGACGATTAAAAAATAATTTATACGTGTCTCAGAGTTTTTGATAATTCTACCCCGGAAGGGTTAAAAAGGGGGATGAAGGTAAGGAACTATGATTGTTCGGTGCGTTCCCGTCGGATAATCGGATAATTTTCGACATCCATGCGAGCGAAGCCGCGGGCAAAAGCTAGTAATTCCTATGACTAGACTTCTAATTGGCTTCTATTGATATACGTATAGAGGACAAAGTTAAACTATTGAATCTATACCTATAATATTATAAAGCTGAAGAGTTTGTTTGTTTGTTTGTTTGCTTGAACGCGCTAATCTCAGGAGCTACTGGTCCGAATTGAAAAAAATATTCTAGTGTTTGATAGCCCATTTATCGAGGAAGGCTATAGGCTACATAACATCACGCTATGACCAATAGGAGCGAAGCATTTATGAAAAAGATTGCAAAAACGGGAAAAATCCAAAGGCAGACGAAGTTGCGCGGGTCAGCTAGTTGTCGATAAAATGAAAATGAAATTACTTTCTCACATGAACATATAATCAAACTAAAAAACAAATATTATGATTTTACGTAAATATTTGGACGTATCAACAAGTTTAACAAACAAACCTGTTGCTCAAAGATTCTAGCCATCACTCAATGTAGTAAACCCACGCTGAGCGATACCCTCTATCTAGTACTTACTGATAACGATACTAATCTAATCTAAACCCGCCAGTATAACTCCGATGGAGTGCCAAAAACTATTGATAATACTTTTTCCTTATCAGACTCTCACTGGCCTTTCCAAATGACTTTAAGGTAAACACATAACATCACGGCTGGAAAACCCAAAGAGGTAACGCAGAGGTGTGCTGTTTAGTCCCATGGAATAGGGGGCGAAGCCTTCCTGAGTATTTCTTGATACCCAGTAAAACTTGACTCGTCCCGGGAATCGAACTCAGGACCCCATGCTCGACAATCCCGCTTGCGACCATTACTCCACCGAGGCAGTCGCTGACGGTTTAATTACAGACATTTAAAACCTTCTCACAGTGTTCTACACCGTCATGTGTGGAAGCTAAAAGTATCGACGGTGGCCCAGATTCTGGAACGTCAAGCTTGATTACGAATATTCCAACCGTAAAATCAATTCTTCTTAGCGTGTCGATGACAATTTAAATTGAGTCAGCCCATTTGACGACGAGTTTGGGACTCTCAGTAGAGAATCTATTAATCGTCAACACGCACTGTTTCCTTGTATGACAATGTTTCGATATTCCTATCCAGGAAGTTCTGCTGCCAATGATTTCCTACTTATTTCTTACCGTGACGTAACTGACAAGGGAAGATGACACAACGCACTGTTTTTCTCAGTAATGAATTAGTATATACAAAAGAACACTTACGTTTTACGAACAACGGTAGGATTGATAATTTCGGAAAGCACGTTAAGCCGTTGGTCCCGGCTGTCATTTGTAGATCTTTGACAGTCTTTAAGTAGTCAGAGGCCCAAAAAGTCTGACAACCAGTCTTACCAAGGCGTATCGTATTACCCAGTACTAACTGGGTTGTGGAAGTCAGATAAGCAGTCGCTCCATGTAAAATACTGGTATTCAGCTGCACCCGGTTAGACTGGAAGCCGACCCCAATATAGTTGGGAAGAGGCTAGGCAGATGATGGTAGGATTGATGATCTCTTACATTGGTCATCGGAATTCCCTATGAGGTATGGAATGCTTTTACTTCGGAGCATGAGTCATTGGATTTAAGTGCTTGACCTCTACATCTCATGTTCGAGAAGAGTAGGACCAATCACAAAGCAACGATTTTGAGGAAGTTGTAATCAAACTACGGAATCAGAGTTAATCCATGGTTTTAGTCACAGTTTGCATGTTGTAATATAAGTACCGGCATGGCACTCTGAGAATCTTCTGTATGTGCATATTTTTGTCGGAATGGCATCCATGTCTGGATCTAGTTTAAGTGAAATTATATCTACATAAATAAAGAGAAAAGTCCTGACTGACAGTCTGACTGACTCATCAACGCCCAGCCCAAACCCTTGAACCTACAAAGCTGAAATTTTGCACAGAGTTTCCCTTTATAATGTAGACAAGGCAGGATTTTTCTAAATTCAACCCCTAAGAGAGTGAAAGGGGTGTTGAAATTTCTGTGAATCTTTTTATTCTCTGTGTCGATTGACTTGAAAATTAGTGTACATGCTCTGCAGGTTATATTATGACACATGTGCATCAGTTATATAAAATCTATGTATGTACTATACATACATAGATTATTTATTATCCCAGAAGTAAGATCCCGTGGGCAATACCCCAACTCCACGCGGGCGAAGCCGCGGACATAAGCTAGTAACTAAATATTTTTGCAAAGCATTTTATTGAAGCTGTAATCGATATACTACCTATACCAGAATTATGGGCTAATACGACGATATCAGCTCACCATCCTCAGTAAAAGGATTGTTCCATTGTTTTTTAGGGTTACGTAGTCAAATGGCTCAAACCGAATTCTTATAGATTCACTAATTGTCTGTCTGTCCATCCGTATGACACGGCCATTTAACTCCGAGACTGTTGGCACCACACAGTTGTTTGAAAAGTAGTAGTAGTAGTTTTGCTGTTGAGTGTAACATATGAATGAGCGTTAAAATATTGTTATTTAATAATTATAAAATTTATTATTTGGTGCTACGGAGTCTTGTGTGTGCGAGTGCGACTCACACTTAGCCGGTTTTTTTTTTTAATTTCACCAACTGTATCTCGTATCCCATATGTATCTGACCATTGCCCTCCTATTAAAATAACCAGCACAAACTCTTGCACAATAAAAACAGCTAATCAAAACAATTGCAGCGCAATTTGTGCCGCTCCCAAAGGTCGGTTCACACCGATAATGAAGACATGACATATTGAGTACCAGTCCTGATAAATAGCCGATAATGGAAACTTATGTCTGTATTGTTTTCGCGTGCCTTGCCATTCAGACTCGCTGGCTGCCAAGTAAAGTTTAGTAAATAATTCGATTGGCCTTATTTGTCGATTTATATTGAGGTATTTTGTTGAGAAAATTCTTTGTTTTTGTTTTTGAATCGACATTTTAAGTCTTTTGTTTTATTGTTTCAATGGCTATTATAAACTGATATTTTGTCCGCAATTTCGCCCACGGTTCTTTATTTATTTGTCAACAACAACAACAAACAACAAAAACTACAGCAACAAAACATAACAATGTTTGAAAAAAAAAATGTTTATGGGTGTTGTTCAATGTATGTGTGTGTATGTATGTGTGTTGTTTTGGTAAAAATTAAGCTACTATGAGTAAAACAATCGTTACTACCCATGTCCTTTCACCGAAAAGGGACTTTACTTAATGCGATGTTTGTATGTTCATTAAAAAAATTACATATATGAAGTTCTTCTTGTTCACATGTTTTTAATAAACCTACACGTGAAAAGAAGTTATTCGCTTTTTATTTAAATAATAGCTATAAACTTACACATGGCTGACAACACATACATGCAAGACATCACAATTAGCAGATGTGTAGGCGAACCTTAAACTACACCCACATTTCGCCAGTGATGTTCAATTCCCATGTAACAGCGGGCGAGCCTGTTGCCATCAACTAGGCACAAATTCAGTGGCCGCTATTGAGAAATTCCTGATTGCAAAAACCCAATTTTAATTTGCACGACCTGAGACTCGAACCATAGGACCTCATGCTCAGCAGTCGCGGTTGCGACCACTAGTACAATGAGGCAATAATACACACATTATGCCAATAGGTTAACTGTTTATGTAAACAAAAAGGAACAAGTCCTTTGCCCGACTCACCTTTAACCCGACTACTGCACACACACACAGATCAACAAAAGAAATCTGTCATTTTGTCGATTCTTCCGTCGACAAAACCAGTTTCTACGCTTCAAAATGACAGATAGTGCAAAGAAATCTGACATTGTGTCGACAAAATGACAGATTGTGTCGACACAATCTGTCATTTTGTCGATTCTTCCGTCAAAAAAATCCTTGTCTACGGTGGTCATGCTACGGGGGCTGATGTAACAGGTCACCTTTCTAAGCGACAAATAAAGATAAAACATAAACCAAAATTGTAAATAAAATTTCACTGAGATGGTTTTGTTATGTGAAAATCTTTCAGAGGTGAATGAACTCGTTAAGGCGATGTCATGAACGAACAACTTGGGTTTACAACAACAACTGTAGGGTCCAAAACTATATCTAATGTAGCCTATATTTTAAGTTAAGCATCTAGCAGGAGAGCGGTGAAAACTACGTTCAAATCGATGCAGTAGTTTTTGCGTGATGCGCGTACAAACATACAGACAGACAGACAACCAGACAAAAATTCAAAAAATTGTTGTTTTGGCTTCTGTTGCTCTAATTTATTTTCAATATCTTCAAGGTACACACATCGGCCTGTTACAATTTTATTATATGTATAGATTCGAATCCGATACAACATTATCAATTTCCAACCTCACAACAACATCAACATCTACCTAGCCTTTTCCCAACTATGTTGGGGTCAGCTTCCAGTCTAACCGGATGCAGCTGAATACCAGTATTTTACATAGAGCGACTGCCTATCTGACCTCCTCAACCCAGTTAGTACTGGGTAATACGATACCCCTTAGTAAGACTGGTTGTCGGACTTTTTGGGCCACTGACTAACTAACGACTGTCAAAGATCTACAAATGACAATAAATAAATATACAATTTCCAACCTCACATAAAGTATAAGTAATTATTTAAAGAAAGTCAATTATCTATTAGCGACACAGGATGTTTACCGAAGATATATTGGTCCACGATCATATTTCCGTTGCTATCCATGTTAAGGTCCCTTCAATGTCGATTCACATACAGTCAGTAGCACTAATATCTTACTATATAATATATAATATAACTAGCTGTTGCCCGCGACTTCGTTCGCGTGGAAATTTTGGTGTGCATTTGTGAGACTGCCTCGTTGCTCTAGTGGTCGGAAGCGCGACTACTAAGCATGGGGATCGGTTCCCGGGTCGGGCAAAGTGTATTTTCAATTACATAAAGTTGTTACACCCATGATTTGGAGATCATACTTAAGCAAGGAGATGATTGTGTTAGGGGGCGTCCATTAATTACGTGAGGCATTTTTGGTGATTTTTCGACCCCCTCTTGGTGGGATGTCGTGCGATTTGGCTTGAAGGCAGAGGTGTAACTAATAGTACACCACATTTATATTATGATAGTCTATTATGTTATGATAAGTCACACGTAATAGTGGGTGAGTCTAACCCCATCAATCGGGCACAAATCCACATTCCCTAGCTGCTAAGGGGTTTGATTTCGAAAGTAAATGATCCGATTTTTATTATATCGAACACGGTGTGTCGATAATTCAGTTGTACGATGTTTTATTCCATCGATGCTTATTTGGTGCGATGTAACGTTTGTGCAAAAAATCCGAAAAACCCTACAGCGATAGCTCTTTAGTTTGGTAATTTATTAGTTCGATAGTATATCGGTTCGAAATGCCTACTGTTGTCCGTGACATTTAATTAATAATCTTACTTTGCATTATAGATGTTAAGGAAATACTAAGAAGTTCTTTATGGAAAAACCTAATAACACTTTGCCCGATCCGAAAATCGAACCCAGGACGTCATGGACTGCAGACTACTCAACCGACGAGCCAGTCAATCAATACAGTGTGAGAAAAATACAATTTAAACTTGCTAAGTGTATTGTTGTATACACATCAGTGGCGAAGGTTCCTTATAACTCGATTCGAAAAATGGCACAGTCAGTATTCTATAGACAAAATAATATAATCACATTAAAGAGTACTCCGACTTACCTCAAAAATTGACCCTTCGCTACTGATACACATCAGTGCTCTTGACTGTACATTCGTCGATTCTAATTAATTTATGAACAATTAGTATTGAGGTTGTTGATTCACTGAGTTTATTATGTGCTGAATTGGGTTAATGTACTGCAGTTATTTTATCGTTCGATTCGTTTGGCCTTCGTGTGATAATGTTTTGGTGTTTCAAGTATTCAAGGAATGTACAAGTAAGAAGTTAAATATATTCTTAATACGATGTATTTATAAAAAAAACTAAAAAAAGCCGACTTCCAAAAAAACATAAAAATAGTCTAAAATAACTGTACCTACTTTCGGAAGTCGGTGACTATGTTTATTTCATTGACTTTTTTGCCACCGACATCCGAGTTATTTTAGACTTTTTTAGTGTTTTTTTGGAAGTCGAAATTTTTTGGAAAACGTTTTTTAATTTTACATTGTAACTAGAAGTTATACTGATAAAATACGGAACACTACACTGCGCTCAAAAACAAGGATCACAGACGTAGGCAAAAAGGCTGTCAGGCTGAAATGGGATTGGGTGGGTCACGTGAGCCGCATGGATGACGACCGCTGGGCAAAGGTCTCAACACGATAGGTGCCTGAGGATGGACAACGCAGCCGAGGCCGGCCGGCCTAGGAAGAGTTGGCGAGATGATCTAGACGCGCATCACGAAGGCTGGTTCGAGGTGGCGCAGAAGAAGAGTACCTGGAAGGATATGGGGCAGGCCTTTGCCCAGTAATGGAACATACAAGGCTAATAATAAAAAAAAAAACTAGAAGTTATTTAGGACCATCATGTCAACATAGGTCTAGAAGAATGAGATGAGAATATGCCAGCCAGGGTTTACCCAGCCAGCAAAGAACATCGTAAAAAATGGCGTATGCATCAACACGTATGAAACCTTTACAATAATTACTAGTTATTTTTTATAATTTACATTACAATAGAACGGACACTTCATAATTTCGAAAACATTTTAAAAATTAATTCAATACCTTCAGTCTTATTCCCCAGTGTGGGTGCCAATATTTTTTTAAATTGAATTAGATTTTTAGTTGTGAAACGAGCAACATTAAAACAGATACTAAATTTTTCCATAAAATCGTAAAAATAAATCAATAATGCACACACAAATTTTTTGTAAGTTATTTATTAGAAAAACAGACATAACTTTTTAACAAATATATTTTTTGAGAGTGCTGACGTGATTACACTGTTCTAGGGCGGCCACCGTAGGCGTGGGCCTGTGGACGGCAAGTTATGGGTTAGCTCGCCGTCCGGCCGTCTTATGACGACAGGCCGTGTCGACGGCGCGTTCGTGTTCCACGCGCGCCTCAAAGAGATGTCAGCAACCACGTAGGGGTCTGCATGGGCCGATGCCTGCCAGGGCTGTGGGACTGTTCGAAAGAGATACCGTGGCCCTGGAATACAAAGGGCAAAGAAGGAACATGGATGGGTTTTAGTCAGTACAAGTCTGACACAAAAAAAAAGGGGGCCGCGCGGGTCATGTTGCGTACAAATTTGTCTTGTATTGTAGACCGACAGCTCAGAAGAGACGTTTAAACATAGCTCTGACTGTCGCACACCATTGTCCCCCACGGCCCGAACGGAACATACTGGTGTCGACCAACATTGTCCGACATGGCCTGAATGGAAAGTTATCACTTTATTCCGTGGCGTTGAACGTGTTAATCTGCTCTGCTCGGCAGCTACAAGGAAAGAAACTTGGGTATTTGATAAAAATATTTATAACGTTTTAAAAATATAATATCTGTTACCTGTAACTGCGAGGAAAAGGCTGTATTAATAAGGATAATAATTTAATTTTAAATTTATAATCTACAGGTTTCACATATAGTATATTTAAGTAACATTGTTCAACGGCCTCTATAAAACAATGCATCGTGCATTGTTTTGTAGATTCTATTTCTGAAAAATCATTCATAACGTCACACCTGTATTCCCTGAAGGGCTAGGCAGAGCAATACCCGCTTGACATTTTGCTAGCTAGATATTTAAGCAGAAGTTTATTCAGGAATAAGTTTTTTTTTAATAATTAATGGCTTTTTCTTATCAGCCGTAAACATGTTTTGCCAGCTAGATATTTAAGCATTTGTTCGGTTTTTTTTTTATAATTTAGGTTTTTTTTCTTTTCAGTCATAAACACAAATGACTAATATCTCTATCGGCGCCACCTATGAAGCTTTATGACAACCTATGAACTGGGGTTTACCTTATTGTCTCAATAATATTTTATGTCTGACTTATTAAATGATTATTTTGAACAACATGCTTTATTAGTGACAGCAATATTCCCCATTTGTCATATGAATTGATATTTTGCTATTAATTAAACAAGTAAATAATAAATTATTTTATAATAAGCGATTCGTAGAAGTCTTATTCAATATTGTGGAGTAAATAATTTCTAGTGCAATTGCACTTTGGCACCGAAATGCAAAAATCCCATTCTCATCATTCTCGTCTGCCATACTTCTCTATTAGTTAGTAACCCCCTTTTTAGTGATAATAAAATTATCATCGTTCATGCAGTCCATTAATTGTTTCTTTAGTCTTCCCCTGGACTTATAGCCATCCACGTTTCTCTACTCAACCGGTCCTTGACTTTCCTAACGACATTTTCCCCATTCCTCCGCATTAAGTGTCCAAACCAATGGTAAAATAATAAATAAAAAGATATATGTAGATATCGCACTAGCGCCCGCAAATTGTTGCAGACAAATTCAGACAATTGTCGTAATTTATGTACTTCAAGCGCAATAGCTATCTCTTTCTGTATCATACGTTCCGTATTATCTATCGCAGTCGTAACAACGTAATATTTGAACGCCGCTCAGTATGGACGTATCTTTCTCTAAAATATCATTGGTCCAAACCGATTTGATCACATTGACACCCGATTTGATCACAAATTTTTAGTAACCGGCGCCAATTTCAGACTTACACTTGTATCAGAGCCTTGTATTTCTAATTCTATTAATTCACGTAACACCACGTTTCCCTTGTTATCATCATCATCATCTGTCTAGCCTTTTCCCAACTATATTGGGGTCGGCTTCCAGTCTAACCGGATGCAGCTGAATACCAGTATTTTACATGGAGCGACTGCCTATCTGACCTCCACAACCCAGTTAGTATTGGGTAATACGATACCCCTTATCATCATCATCATCATCATCATATAAGCCTGGAATCACCTACAGGCTATAATCCAATGCTATATATACTATAGACTGCTTATAATATATGCTAATATATACTATAGACTGTAAACTAATATATACTATAGATGTAATCTTCAAATTATTGTTTTAAATCTCCTGGTTGTATACTTTTTGTTTGTAATCTTTCTTTTATTTTGTTATTGTTTATTTTTTTTTTCTATCTCTCCTGGCGTTTATTGTTTTGTTTTATATTATTATGATAACCTGTGAACAGTGTTGTGGGTTACATTATTACAAAATACAAATATTGTTATACTAATTTTAACGTTTCATAATGTAACTGTTTGCTGTTCCTCTTAATAAAAATAAAAATAAAAAAGTAACAGGACTCAAAATGTTAGTACTTAACAATATTACCTTACGACTATGTTAGTAAACTTAACCTACACACTTAACCTAACATTGCCTTATAGATATGAGAATCCCTGTTACAAGCCTTTAATTGATTTGGATTGAGATTTGCTATGATTTGCTTAAATTCTAACCTACTATCCTACTAATATTGATAAATGCGAAAGTTTGTGAGGATAGATGGATGTTTCTTACTCTTTCACGCAAAAACTACTGACCGGATTTGCATGAAATTTGGCACACAGATAGTTTATAACCTGGATTAACACATAGGGTACTTTTTATTCCGGTAGTATGATCCTGTGGGACATTACCGGACTCCACGCGGAGGAAGCCGCGGGTATGAGCTATTTCCTTAAATATTTTCAAACGATTTCAATAAACTCAACACATTTAACCCACACCCACTTATCGCCACCTACCTTAAAGTATTGCAAATAATAATTATTAAGCATATAGTCACAACCTTTACATAACGCAAATATTTTTCACCAGCCATTGCAAATATTTGGTACATGTACAAACATTGGCCAAGTCCACTCGCTCCTTACATTTCGACACCGCTTCAACGCAATGTTATGCTTCCTATATAAGAAATACTGCCCTAGTTAGTACCTACTCAGTAATTATTTAGTAATAGAACTGGTAATCAAAAAATGTATACGTGAAGTAATAAAAAACTCAAGGAAAACGTCGTGTGAACATCGGCATGACCTAGAATCAAAACTTTGAAGACATATGTCCCTGTGGACATAGTGCATTACAGCCCATTCCCTTTCAAAGAGAGGAAGGCTGTGTCACAGCAGTGGGAACATTATAGGCTCATCATCTTCCTAGCCTTTTCTCAACTATGTCGGGTTCGGCTTCCAGTTCAACCAGATGCAGCTGAACACCAGTATTTTACATGGAGCGACTGCCTATCTGACCTGCACAACAGATTCCGAGACACAGAGGAAACTCGTTATGTAATGGGTCACCCATCCACGGACCAACCTAGGCAAGCGCGGCTTAATCTGAAGATCGATCCAACCGACTGTTATTATTTTGCCACGAGGTCCTCAACATTATGGGCTGGTTGTACTGCAAAAAACTTTGGAACTCTTTCAAGAAACGTGGGTTATAATTTCTATCGGTATGGATTCATTAAAATACTGACTATCATGTCATTGTGTCAGACTTTCGGTCTTCTGTATACCCGTAATGATCATCAAATATGTGCTTAACTGACTTCCTATCTTAGGGATGGTCACTCATCCATTAACCGACCTCAGCGAGGGTTGTTTAACCTTGAAGGTCGACCCTTTATTATTTAGCCCCGTGCCCTTTACTGTTTGTAAGTGTACAACAGGAAAATATTAATGTAAACCATGCCCTTGACTTTCAAACACATCATCCTCAAGTTTTCTCAACACGGAAAATAAGGAGGTCGTCCATCTTTGACCACACAAACACATGGCCATCTTTGACATAGACAAATGGCCAAATGGTTATTGACAATGACAATATTATAAACAGTTTTTTGTAGTTTACATACCGATATATCATGTGTTAAAGTCACATAACTCGAAAGTTAATCCTTACTTATATTATAATTAAGAAGATTAGTTTGTTTGTTTGTTTGTTTGTTACGTCTTCATATTGTATCAACGGTTGAACGTGTTCCGATGAAATTTGACGAACTTAGTAAACCTTGATCTAGGCTAGGTATTGAGTGGTGGCGATGGTCTAAGGTGAGCCCGGACATCGCCAAGGAGTTTCGAGCCCTGAGGCGGGCTGCGCTGGATGGGTCGTGAACGTCATGCATAGCAGTTCTCGCGGCCCGTCCACGGCCTGTGGTAAGCATTAGGCAACATCAACGCTTTAAAATTTAAAAAAACTTTAGCTTGGACCCTGCTCCCGATACCGGTGGGCTACAATTTTTTTAATATTTTTAAATGTTTTATATATTATTTTTTCAAATATTAAAAAAAAAAAATGATTTGTAAAGATATAAATAAAGGCAATAATAAAAAAAGGTTCTAAGAAGAATTATTATTTAATACTTTTGTGACGTGCCTGGATAATTTCCGTTCCGGCCCACACGCGAGCGAAGCCGCGAAAAAAGCCAGTAATGAATATAACGGTCTGTAAAAGTGTTAAAAATTGTGTACCATTCTTACGTCAGTTAATAAAAGTTAGGCAAACATTACGAATAGCAGTCTAAACTCGACATTGTTTTCGAAATATTAGCAAAATGTCCTCAAACTACACTTTAGGATTGTACTTAGCTATCACTTATCCTTGACAAACCGACAAACAACAGGTCTAACCGCAAAACTTTAGGCATGCGAAAACAGGCTCTTTGTCAAAGGAAAAAACGGCCTGAAATTGCGTGATTTTTATGTAAGTCGTACGTGCAAGGATTAACGTAGTACTGGGAAATTACTATATTTACCTAAAAATGCCTATGGATGAACGGTCTACAACATGTCAATGAATATTTCAGGTTTAACCTATACCTACCTACTTTTTATGTGGCGTGTGCTATTGTGTGGTACATAATACCTACCTACCTATAATTTACTGATGCAAGCTTGTACCTAAAGACTTGTAAGGAGATACATACCTACATACAATGTATAATATAATTAAATTACACCTTGTTATGTGTCGTATGTAAAATGTATTAATAAATCTATATTAATTATGTACATATGTACGTACGTATATGTTTACGTATAATTTGTACCGTAATAAATGTACTATAAAATAATCTAATTACTACCTTTGTATGTGAGCAGGTAATGTCGTTGAAACTATGAGATACATAATTTAATCACGACGAATTAAACTAATTTCTAACGAATTAGCCAGAGGAGGCAAGACACAAGCAAGATTGGAATGGTATGAGGGAAGCTTTAGCCCAGCAATGGGACAGAACAGACTAACACAAATTACTTTATAAGCCTACGTAACGTAAAAGTAAGCTACGAGTTGCTCAACACGTTTCCACATCCACTACTCACTTCTGCCTATCCTATTATCTTCAGGGAAAACCGTTTACATTGTCCTTTGTACTAAAACAGTCGCAATTTGTGTAGGTATTCATGTAAACATACTATCCCGATGAGTAAGTGAAGAGAGTTTACGTGACTTTTAGGGTCAATTCACATCGAAGTGGCAGCGGTCGGCAGCGCAGAGGCTCGGCAGTTTCACTGTCAAACCATTCTATGCTTTATCTCCATTAGGAAATGCATAGTATGGTTTAAAAGACTCGGGACGGACGCGCGGCCGCTCGCGCCACGCGTCACGCGGCCTGTCAAAGCGGCGCACTACAGCTAAGTGCTAGACGCTGCTGGCTGCTGTCGAGCGCTGCCACTACGGTGTGAATTGACCCTTACGCTTGAAACAAATGCGAAGCTCTTCTTGCATACATTTATAAAGGTTATTTGTTAAATTCTGTCTATCAATTAACCCAAATTTTCGGTCAAGGAGCAGAACTTTGCTTTAAGTAGCACAGTTAAAACTTAAATTGTCACTTTCCGTTTAGATTTTATTAGATTTAGAAGTAATTCTCGTAAGAAAAACCATAAATGCATTGGGCATTTATGGTTTTTCATAATTTCAGAAAAGGGTTTGTGATTGATTCCCCATTGGTAAATTAAACTATGATAATTTTTTTCTACCTGGATGTAAGTTTAGTAGGCTTTTAACCACGAGACACCTATGATGGCACGCGTTTATGTGACTAATATAGTTATTTACCAATAATTATTTATCTACGTGACATTGCGCAGACGCAGCCATAGTTGAATTGATTGAGGAAACAAACGAAATATTTGTCATCATTAATAAAGGGATCCAAACAAAACTACGTAAATTACCTACCTGTTGAGATGACGAAACAATAACTGTTTATTTCTTGCATACCAAACGTATACATCGAGTGAATAACTATTGGGTGTAGCTCGATTTATATATAAATAGACCCTTAATAAAGCCGAAAGGCACTTGTTCTCCCCGTCATTGCGATCACTTTTTTCTTCTGTACCATACCTGGGAACCTTCTAGTTACGGAGATATTGGGCGTCAAAGTTCCAACTTTTTCCCAAGTTTTTTTTTAAATACTAGTTTTTAAGGTTATGACTTTACTTTAAACACCTCCTCGGCTCCCGTACAATTCAATGCATCCATCAGCACAATGTTTTGTGTGTGCATAAACACATACACGTGTTACATTGAGTTTTACCGTAAAACGTGATTTTACACCCCAAAAAAAAAAAAAATTCCCAGCAATAATTTTTGCGGAGGATAACGTAGTTTGATGTACATAATGCTTGGTTGGCCTCGCGAAGGGTCCGTTTACACCCTGTTTACTGAATTCACGATTTACTTTTCAAAAATGCAAGTATGGCTTGTTGGTGGTCCAGTGGAAGTGAGTGGAACTGCTGAAGGTAAACTACTGGGTTCGATTCCCAGGTCGGAGCAAAAACTGTGTTATTCAGGTTTTCCATCAGAAATTTCGCAGTAGCAGCTACGAAATCTGGATTTGTGCCCGGTTGATGGCAATAGGCGCGCCCCCTATTACATGGGACTTAAACATAACTAAAAATGCGGGTGTACTATTAGGAATACCTCTGCTTAACCCAACTAACTTCGAGGACTCCTGTAGTCGTGTGGTTTTAGAAAAATAACCTTCAGAGTCGAAACATAAAATTCAGTTTGCGCTACAACATCAAACATTTCATGTATTTTACAATACTGCTAGTCCTTCTGAACTCACCTTAATAAACAAAAACATAAAGTTGATATTCGTTTAAGAAGAAAAAATATAAATTGGAAACCAACATTTTAATAGACTTACATTATCTATGGTCACAATAAACAATCAAGATGTGATGGCAAATAGCCCACGACGACGCGACGTAGGTACTGTCAACATGATAATTGTATGGGCGACGGTGAGTGACTAGTTTCGGAGACAGATTGTATTGAGATTCCTCATGTTGGTAGTACATACAGGGATATAAGCTTTGGCTAAATAAAATTGAAAAAGAAGTCGTGTCATCGACACGTAGCAGACGAGGAAGGGACATGAGTGGATGGGAAGGTCATCAGGTATTTTTTGTTAAACAAGAATAATAATCATCCAGTCAACTAGGAAAAGCTGTATCTAGTCATTCATAGCGCTTTTCTACAGGAATGAATTCGGTTAATAATCCTAATAGCAAGTTTAAAATATTATTAAAATGAATTCATTAGGAACAGTTTTTGCTTACTCTTCCACCACTTCATATTTTCTTTCTAAACAAAATTACGTATGACTGACCACAACGTCCTCACTGCCGACAATCACCGTTTTTTAACACAATAAATAATACACTCACGTCAATATCAGTCAACTCGCAGACTGATTTATTGTCACAAGTCTACGTTGATAAAATAAAGACAACGTTTAGCGCCTAGCTCCTGTACTATACCATAGAGTATAGAATGAGTTCTACATTCCTTTGCGTTCTGCACACATGAATTAACCATAGTGTTACGTAACGAGGCCTTGGATGACCGCAGCTGGACTGAGCTAGCAAGGGCTTCGACTAAATCCACGTTGAATGGGATTTATGGATAAAGGTGTCTCGAAGTGATATAATGGCAATTCTGGCAATTTTTAACACCAGCTGCGTGTAACGATCATTTAGTACTTTGTTTTTTTTTCCAGTATGCGAAAGGAAGTGTCTGACGTGTAATGACTAAAACCCATCCATGTTCCTTCTTTGCCCTTTGTGTTCCAGGGCCGCGGTCTCTTTCGAACAGTCCCGCAGCCCCATCATTTAGTAATTCACTACATACTTCAACTTTAAGAGGGTCTAAATAAGTGTGAAGTTATATCAGTGATATTGATAATAGTAAAGTAAAAAAGTGTTGGATGGCACACATAAGCTTTTCCCTAGCTTATGTGAGCTACTGAAAAGCGTTGACATAAGGTTTTGCCTGTTGCAAGTAATTGCCGAAATACGCAATGTTTTGAAAACAATAGCCATTTGTTAATCCCTTTAGGTAATCCAATATGCAGGGTTTTCTCACCTTAGACACCATACTTGTTTTTTTTAAAATAAAGTGATCAAATCAAATCAAATAATTTACTTGAATATGGGTAGTTAAACATAAGCATGAAAAATACAAAAATAGATCTCAAAACCATATCCTTCCCTAACAGGTGCGCAAAGCTAGTACATATTATAATTATTATTTGAAAAAAAAACATTGGGAATTGAAATTTCAAAAATTATATACAAATGACACCTTACATACGAGTACATTAGATTACGACTTCAGAAATTAAATTGATTACATTTACCTTAATACCTATCATTTAACTCAGGAATTTAGTGATTAATAGAAATACCGAACTAAATTTATTTGTTGTTTTTGAACCACCTATGCTTTATGTTGACTGGACGTCTTTCAATAGTTGATTTCAATTAGCACTGCCAAGTAACTAGTTTGCTTCTCGATGATCAAGCAATGACTGACCCAGCAACCTGTGCAAAAAATACGTAATTACTTATTATTACTTAAGTCTCTCTCTAGACTCTTAAGTTATTACTAAAGCATTAGTGTAGACGGTCATGTCTGCATTAATTGATTGGTCGGTAAACCTGAATTGATTGGTTTGTAATGAGGTCTGACATAAAACACATCGTCTACGACTGTTTGGTCGATCTTCTTGCTAAACCTTTGAGGCATTGATTTGTCTATGATATTATAATGCGTCTAATTGATGTGATCGGTAATATAAGGACGTGTAAAGCATGGAAAATGAACTGACTACGATGTTTGTTTACATAAATAGTTAAATATTTAGTCTGTTTGTGATAAAGAATACTTTAATGATGAATCCAAAGATTTTTTGGAATAATGGGTGTAAAACTACCCTTAATGAAACGCACGTATTCTCCCCGTCATTAAAATCATTTATCTTTCCGGACCATACCTGGGAACCTTCTACTTACGGAGACATTGGGGGTCAAAGTTGCAACATTTTCCCAAGTTTTTTTTTTTAATACAAGTTTTTAATGTTTTAATATAACTTTACTTTAAATACCTCCCCCCCCCGTACTATTTAATGCATCCATCAGCAAAATGTTTTGAGTGCGTCACATTGAGTCCTACCGTCTACCTAAAACGTGATATTTCATCCCAAAAAAAAATGTCGTTTCCCAGCAATATTTTTTGCGTAGAGTTACTTAGTTAGATGTACAGAACGCTTGGTTTATGGCTTCGTGAAGGGTCCGTTTACACCTTGTATAGTCCTTAGAGTAGTTTATACAACTTGAAAATCAAATCAAATCAAATTAATTTGTCAGTTACGGTTAAAAACATAGAATGCAATTAAAAATGTTAATTATTTTATTCGCCATTCATGCCAAGTATCAAGTAAATTGCTTTTGTTAATCTTTTTTTTAGTCTTTTCGTAGTACAACAAGCAGTGATAGCTTAGTGCCGTCGGACGCACCTCTGCCTTTTCGGATTCATGTGCGTATTGTACAACATTATTTTTAGTATATGCGAAACCTGAATATAGTTTGTTCAGAATAAGTAACTCAATCGATTCTAATAATTTTTAAACCATGTTATATTTTTTCCCAAAAATATTTAAAAAACTTAAAAGTTGGACACCGAGCTACTATGAGTACCTATAGCAATAATTAAGGTACCTACTGCCAAATTATTATTATCAATGAGCTCAAGACGACGCTAGAGGCGCGCGCTGCATGGTGACCACGTTTTTGAGCGGAAAACTAGGTAACAGAACAAGCTTATAACTTTGTGATTTTTCATGATACAGTTTTAAAATTTAGTACATGGATTTTTTACATAAAAATACTAGACACGTGTATCAGGTTTCGTATAATTATCACTTGCTTCAGTGAAGGAAAACATCGTGAGGAAACCAGCATGCCTGAGAGATATTTCTCGACGGCATGTTAAGCCAAGGCAGAGGCCCACAGGCGGCATAAACACTCTGACACTAAGTTAGTTAGGCACTAACCACACGATAATGAAGATACTACAACCATTGATTGAACATTATCGACTCTGATGTGAAAACAATTGACTGCGTTCTTTCAAAACGATAAAAAAGTCATAACACGAAGGTCGCAACACTTTCTTTTCACGTAAAAAGCTCCTTTGTGTAACTATGTAAGTGCAACCTCATTGCAAAAGTTCTACATTGTAGCTGAGTTATTATAGTGTAGCACATTATCTGAATGAATGGGTGCAGTCGAGTGCGGGACTAATTATAGCAATGCTCTGACCTGGCGATAACCTTTGGAAGGAGAGTGGCAAGCTTGCAAACACGGCTGGCGTTTGTACAGCAGGTTTTGATTTGATCTAAATCACTTTTTAAAGTAAGAAATAAGAACAGTTATATCATATTTTGACCTGTTTTTTTTAAACTATATAGAGAGCAGTGGTGGCCCATTGGTGGCAGGCCCGACTTACGAACAGTAAGTCGTGGGTTCGAATCCAGGCAGGCGCATTACTTTGTGTAATTTATTTCATCACCACTGCTCTCAAAACGGTGAAGGAAAACATCGTGAGGAAACCGGCATGTCCTAGAACCAAAAATTCAAAGACATGTGACATCTACCAACCCGCACTGTGCCCGCGTGGTGGATTATAGCCCATTCCCTCTCATAGAGAGGAGGCCTGTGTCCCAGCAGTGGGAACATTATAGGCTGGTTATTATAATTATGCTTATAGGCTTGCGTTTGGCCGCAACTCGCTTGATGTGCAGCGATGATGCGGCCTACGGTGGAGCACGCTTGCCTAGAAGAAACCGATTCACTCGAACTTTGAATAGATCCAGATAATAATGATCAGGGAACAGATAAGCCGGCAGTGAATTCCATAGACTGGCGGTTCGGGAATCATACCGCTTTGTTCGGGTCCGTGAATATGATTATAATAAAAATGATAAAGACCACCGCATGTAGCTACGATAATTGAATTGAATGATATATTTGGGATATCTGCTCTTCAAAAACAAGTTTGATTTTTAAGGTCAAAATTACTTACCAAAATTAATTTAGATATGAAACTTTTTTCCAGCTCTATACTCTTTTTTGGCTCTTTGACGAGCTGACGCCATTTTCCACTCTGAAAATTGTGGTCAATAATGTAAGCAAACATTTTCTAAAACTCATTAATTTGTTAAAAGGACAAATTCGAACACCCTGTATGTTAACCGGCGTCATGGCAACACGTGGACGTATTTATGTAACACAGATTTAATTGAATGATCAATTAACGTAAAGTTAATACTCAATCAAGAGGATTATTGTATCCATAGTCATAATAAACTATTAATAATTTCTAAGAATTATTGCATGATATAACTGTGATAACATGAGGAAATAGAGAAAATAACAGCTGATGTAGATTGTTATTTCTAGTTGGTGATCAACGAAATAGCTTTGTTTTAGTAAGCCCTATACAACATTAGTTTTAGTATATGCGAAACCTGAAACACGTGTCTAGTATTTTTATGTAAAGAATCTATGTACAAAATTTCAAAACTGTATCATGAGAAATCACAAAGTTATAAGCTTGTTCTGTTACCTAGTTGTCCGCACAAAAACGTTGTCACCACGCAGCGCGTGCCTCCACCATCGTCTTGAGCTCATTGATAATAATAATTTGGCAGTAGGTACCTAAATGATTGCGATAAGTACTTAATGTCCAACTTGTAACTTTTTTTTACAAAATAAAACATGGTTTAAATTATTGGAATCGATTCAGTTACTTATTCTGAACAAACTATATTCAGGTTTCGCATATACAAAAAATTATGTTGTATTGATTTGGACTAAGTTTTTGTTCCGGGTTTCAGACAGAATCACAGTAGAAATTCGAGCAAGACAAGTATCATGTAACTATTAGCAAGATTGGCAAATTAATGTATGATATGCAAAATTAATGCGATTATTTTTAAAACCTGATGGATGTAACGATGGATGGATTGTGTGAGGAATGTTATATAGGAAAAACAAGTAAAGATAGCGTGACGGTTGACAGATGAGAATGGAAGAAAAAAGCGTGTTGTGCCGACCCCAAGTAACAAGGGACATGAAGATGACGATGATGATTAATGCGATTATTTTTTATGTCACCTTGGAGAAGCAGCTTCAATTACTTAATTATGCATAAAAAGTATGCATTGCAATGGCGAAGGTTCCATACAACTCGATTCCTACCAGCTTCCCTTTGAAAACGGGCACAATCAATATTCCATAGACAAATAATAAAATCACATTAAATATATGTACTCCGGCTTACCTCTTAAAAAAATCGAGCCTAGCGAAGGCTCGATTTTTAAACGTACCATTAAATGCATCAGTTACGAACTGATGCATTGAATGATAAGTTTAAATCGCACAGCCTTAACTTAACCATTGACGATAGAAACGCGTATGAAAGATAATGTTCTTCGAGAAATAATACGAGGGCAAAGAGAGGATTTTCCGAAATCGCACTGAAGGTTGAATGGGGCAACAAGTTGTCTCATGCAAAATGTTCCGTAACACGTAATATGCAGGTCCGTAAGTTCCAATTTTGATCACTAGGTCAGAAAAGCACTTTTAGGTGACGCATCACGCAGCTCGACCCTGTAAGGGTCAATTCGTGAGCAAGTAGTTAACTCTGGTAACTCTTAAATGAGATGCTAATGATGGCAGATAACCTATGATGCACATTATATTACATTTTTCATATGAATGAGTCTCCTCATCGATACATTGTAAACATTGATGCAATTTCTAAATTAAAGTGTGTGTCATGGTGACCGGCTTGTCATTGAAATAAGTGTTTTGGTGAAAGCGCCAGGGTACCTGCGGTTGCGGGGCTGTTCGAAAGGGATACCGCGGCCCTGGAACATAAAGGGCAAAGAAGGAACATGGATGGGTTTTAGTCAGTATAAGTCTGACACTCCCTTCCGCTCCGCCCAGAGCGGGGGACGGGGGGGGGGGCATTTGATGATTTCCTATCCTAAGAAAAAAAAGGGTAGCTGCGAAATTCAAATTTTCTTAAGTTTTTTGCAATTTGTAGGTCAGTATCAGCGTCAGTGTTGCTGTATGATGAACAAAATATATTAAATGAACTTAAAGAGACTACGGGTCGTACTTATTGATGATTTTAATGATACGATTGATACGTTTGATTTTTTTTACAGCCGCGAATCATATTTTAATTAACATACAACCTGACACTGACCTGCTAATTGCACAAAACGTAAGAAAAATTGAATTTCGCGGGCTACCCTGGCGTTGCCCCCTTAAAGGGATGATTAAATAAAATACAGAGACTTTAGTTGGCGATGTAAGAAACGATTTTCTGAAACCTCAATCATGATAAAGCTGATCAAACGGAAGACTGAATGAGGCAACAATTTAAAGCGTTCTTTAACATATAATACGGAGGTCCGTAAGTTCCAATTTCGATCACAGGTCAAATAAAAGGCACCTTAACGTGACGCATCACGCAACTCGCCCCTATAAGGGTCAAGTCGTGAGGGTACTCGTGAGACGGCAGTAATGGCAGATAACCTATGGTGCAGAATTGCACATGAATGAGTCTTCTCATCGATACTTTGTGAACATTGATGCAGTTTCTGAATTAAAGTGTAAGTCATAATCTGCTTGTAATTAGAAAAATATTAAAGAGGAGAGTTAGTATTGTAAGGTTACTTTGATAGTTTTAGAGACTTTTCTGAAACTGCAATCGTAACAAACCTGTTCAAACGGAAGATTGAATGAGGCAACAATTTGTGTCATACAAGGTGGCGCTGAAATTAAATGAAAACACTGGGAATAACTAGTTTATAGGAATTTAACGGTATTACAACTGGTAGTAAGATTGGTAGGAACTAGGGCAACAAAGGATATTTATAAACTTTCAAATAAATCCTCCAATCCATCCAAACAACGAAATTTTCAAAAAAAAACAAACAAACTAAATAACATAAAACTAAATAAAATAGAACACTATTTATAATTATTGGTTTACTAACCTTAGGTATTATCGAATGATTTTTTGTATGCAGACTGGGAACATCATGAGATATACGCAGTTTCATTTTTTTGTCGTATTGTCGGCGCCACCCTGTATAATGTTCTGTAATATGGAGGTTATTGGAGGTCCCTAAGTTCCAAACACATCAAGCACCCAACTCGCCCCTGTAAGTACATACTCGTGAGTACTCGTGAGACAGCAGTAATGGCAGATAACCTACGATGCAGAATTGTACATGAATGAGTCTTCTCGTCGTTACTTTGTGAAAATTGATGCAGTTTTTGAATTTAAGTGTGAGTTGCTTGTCATTGGAAAAAAAAATTAAGAGGAGAGCAAAGACAGTATTGTGAAGTTACGGTGTATCAGTTCTTTCGTACAGGAACGAACTACTTACACCTAATCATCATCTGCTTAACCTTTTCCCAACTATGTTGGGGTCAGCTTCCAGTCTAACCGGATGCAGCTGAATACCAGTATTTTACATGGCGCGACTGCCTATCTGACCTCCACAACCCTCTTAGTACAGGGTAATACGATACCCCTTGGTAAGACCGGATGTCTTGACCTGTAACGACTGTCTAAGATCTACAAATGACAGCCGGGACCAATGGCTTAACGTGCTTTCCGAGGCACGGAGGAAACTCGGTATGTAATGGGTGGTCATCCATCTAGAGACCATCCTAGGCAAGCACGGCTTAACGTAACGCTCGACCCAAGCGACTGTATATTATTTAGCCACGTGCCACCTAATACGAGAATGATATTCATGGTTAGCTAAAACTATACGCTAAAACTGCAAACATTTGGGTAACATCAATGATCAATGAAAATAACAATTCATGCGTCCATTGAAGTATATATGCATGGTTATTTTTGTGCCCATACTTACTTTGCCCGTTCCTTAAGGAAAACCGATCCTTCATCTGCCAAATTAGGTATGGTTATGTTGTCTTTTAAAGGAATTTGTTATTAAAAACATTATTAGGTAGGTAAAAACTTATACATATTTAATGTACAGACATAAATATTTTTATATTTTCCCTGTATGTTATGTACAAAATCAATTTGCGTACGTAATGTATATAAATTATTTGTGTCAATACTTACATAAAGTTAAATATTTACGATGATCAAACCTTACAGGCAAATAAAGAGAAGGCTTTTGAAGCCAAAATGATAAAATGTGATGATATTTTAGATCTTTAGCCTTCTATACAGGACCTTGTAGCACGAATATCTAGGTCGAAACGCACTCGTTCTCTCCATCATTGCGATATTTTCTTTGTTCTGGTCCATACCTGGGAACCTTCTAGTTACGAAGATATTGAAGGTCAAAGGAGTCAAAGCACAGGCGCGAGCAATTGCTTCCAGCACCGGCGCCAGTACTTGCTTCCAGCAGTAGCACGAGCTCAGGTGCGAGCACCTGACGCGAGCACCGGCGCGAATACTGGCACGAGCACTGGCCCGAGCACTGGCCCGAGCACTAAAGCGAGCACTAAAGCGAGCACTAAAGCGAGCACTAAAGCGAGCACAAAAGCGAGCACTAAAGCGAGCACTTGCTTCCAGCACTGTTGCAAGCACTTTCTTCCAGCACTGTTGCAAGCACTTTCTTCCAGTGCTGGAACACAAGAGTTTAGTTAAGTTTACGACCCGCATGTCATTCCGGAGGTGAACACGCATGACTGCGTTTTTGAGGGATTCGATTTCAAAGCGTAATAAATAACACACAATAATGGCTGAGCTTACTTAGAGCTGTAGAAAGTGTTGCTTCAATCTCATTGCATGACAAGTGAGCGCAAGTTCGTAAGCGCACAGGAAGCGGGTTGTGTTTAGACAGTTAGACTAACTGGTCATTCGTTAATGTTACGTTACCACTAGCAGTAAAGAAGTCAAGGACCTCACAACAAACCATCTTTTAAAACAATACTTGCCAAATCATCAAAGAATCGTGATCCTTTGGACATAGAACTTTGAACCGCAATTTGTAAATTTTTCAGAAAAGCAACGCACTCACGATTGACCTCGGGATGCAAGATACATTACAAATGTTTCTGTACATGATTCGTATATAATTGCATTTACGGTTTGATCAATAATTAAGATAAATGCTTTGTTTGTGCATTTTATTTTAAGGTGCGTTTAGACTCAAATGTCTTCATATACGATGCAAAAATTGTAACTAAATAGACTCTTTCGGCTCCTTTTTCTAACAGTCCAGTTCAGTAAGTAACTTGTCTAGTAGCTAAAATACTGGATAATGGACATATTATAATACTTAGGTAATTTTGGATGTCCTATCTAAACCTGCAGCCAGCACAACTGAATTACATTAAACTTCTACTATTAAAGTTGGCAACTACTGATGTTTATAGGACTGTTTCGCATGTTAAGTGTTAATTTAATTCAAAACTACTTGCTACAACAACAGTCCGTCTTGATGCTCAATGCTACTGACCACTAACGAGTACTAGACCAGTCTACTTGCTCGTCAATCTAAACGCACCTTAAGACATTCGCTACGGGCAAAACAAAAATCACGTTTATTCTTAAGTTTTTGAATTTGTATGGTGTAACACAATATTACGATGGGTTTCACAATTCAATCACTGAGCACTACCAGTACTTTGGTGAGAACCTTATTGAAGTTAGCAACCTTCAATCAACCAATTGGTTACCATAATCATTGTGGTCACGAGGTCTTCTGGCACAACTTGGGTGGCCCAACTTGGCCCATCTCGGTCAAAATGGGCCACGTCCAGTGTTGGAAGCATTGCAACATTAATTGATTTGATAACCTTTTTATCAGGTCGGTTTATTCATTTCTATGTATATCTAAGAGGTGACTGCCTCGTTAGTCTAGTGGACGCAATCGCGACTGCTGAGCATGAGGTCCTGGGTTCGATTCCCGGGTTGGGTAAATTGTTATTGGGTTTTTCCATCAGAAACTTTTCAGTAGCAGCCATGGAGTCTGGCTTTATCCGGTCCCGGTTGATAGCAATAGGCGCGCCCCTATTGGACTTAACCTTAAACATAACGGGCCAATTGTAAATAAAACTTAAACGGGAGGCTCAAACCTTCGGGGATTTCAGGTGTGATGTTCAGTGGTGTGTGTGTATGTGTGTTGTGTGTTTCAGGTGTGGTGTGGTGTGTGTTTTAGAAATTTCTCTTATCCCAAAACATTAACAAATAACAGAGTTATGATTATGTTCTTGTAAATATGGGATCTTTACAAAAAAAGAAAGATAGAAAGAAAAATAAAATTGCCGCAGGGACGCATGGTGGCCAATCAAACTATGCAAAACCAAATTAAGCTGATCTCTCATCGTACCGGAAGCTCATACAAAGCGAAGTCAGGTTATACTGGTCATGTAGAGGACATGACGTGCACTAGCCGTTTTCCATTCTCAATCTTTTCATAGACAAACAAAGTAGACTAGTAATGAGTCACAGAGCGTCTCTGCAAGAGGTCCTTGACTTTATGTTTAAAAGTCACGAATTAACTTGTAGGCACGTTGTTAATACGACTGTCTCTTACCTTGGAACTTGTACGGTAACAGTTCTAATGACTCATCTGTGTTTTGTTTGTCTAGTTTTTTTATTTGGAGCCATGTTTATATTATGTCCTTTTATGTAATAGTTACAGACACCTGAATTAATAATTTGAGGTCGAGGGCATAGTCAAACTCTAATTTAGCATTATTTGAAATCATCAATCTGTAACACTCATCATCATCTGCCTAGCTTTTTCCCAAATATATTGGGGTCGGCTTCCCGTCTAACCAGATGCAGCAGAATACCAGTATTTTACATGGAGCGACTGCCTATCTGACCTCCACAACCCAGTTAGTACTGGGTAATACGATACCCCTTGGTAAGACTGGTTGTCAGACTTTTTAGGCCTCTGACTGCCTAACGACCAACCAATCAATCTCCGACCGATCTCCGATCTATCGACCGATCAATCTGTAACACTATTGTTTGAATATGTTCTCTGAGTTGTATCCTGCTTATGCGTATGCAGTTTCATTAAAATCTGTTCAGTCATTTCGAAAAAAAAAAGGACTTGAAAGTATGTATGAAATGCCGTAAGTCGTAAACGTTCTTAAAGTGCATTTCTAGGCACGGCGGAAACTCGGTATATAATGGGTGGTCACCCATCCACGGACCAACATAGGCAAGCGCAGCTTAACCTGAAGATCGACCCAAGGGACTATCATTATTTAGCGACATACTCCTCAGATGGATGAGAGACGATCATATGCTTGGTTTAACATTGGAAAACTTAACGACCCATAATATCATTCATCTGATTCCAATCATAGTGGTGTCGCGACTATCACGATAGCACCGGGATTTATCTTAATGATAATAAAACGAACTCTGAACTCATATCATCTAAATATAGCATTGATTAATAACATGAATAATCATCTATCCATCACTACCACCTCTACTGATCAATCAACACACACACACACACACACACACACACACACATAGAAAATCATTCATAGTTTTACGGTAAACATCCGCAAATAACACATTATACTGATGGCTACAGTCCATTCACGGTTATTTAACCTCTGACTTTCACTGTTCGCATCACTGTCAAAATGAAAATGACCTTTATATCCGCAGCAATAGGAGATAGGTCGCTGTCGGTGCCAAGTCTGTCAGAACTTTAGTGATCTTTATTCTTGCAACAACAAGGTTGCTTTTTGATTACAGCTGAGAGAAGCAAAATAAGTGTAAAAGGACTGTACTTTATTATGTAAATGTCAGGTGCACATTAAACGCCCTGAGGTCAGCGTGACTCACCTTTGTTTATGCACGACAGTGTACTAAGGTTGACAGTGTAAATCTTGTTGATGCACGGCAGTGTACTAAGGTAAAGCATGACAGTTGACATAACAGGGGGATGTTTCCATTAGCCATTTGTTTGTGTTCAGGTGTTTTTCAATGCATTACTTACTTGCGTGTGTAGAGGGCGTGTCATATCGTTTTGTGGGCCAGTTTTAGCTCATAGTGATGGTCTTTACTGTTTTTGCATATCGCGTGGTTTGTTTTATCCCTGAAAACTTTCTGCGAAAAGCTCAATTTCCGAGCAAGAGTTGCCATAAAAGCGAAAACTTTAATTTCACTCTTATTTTGGCGATAACTATTAAACTCAGAGTCTCACGCCATAGTCGGTTTTTGTAACTTCAAATCTACAATTAGGCAACATAATATTATAATTAAAGAAAATTGAAGGGTCTGTTTGTATGTAGGGGTCCGCATGGGCCGATGCCTGCCAGGGCTGTAGGACTGTCGAAAGAGATATCGTGACCCTGGAACACAAAGGGCAAAAAAGGAACATGGATGGGTTTTAGTCAGTAGAAGTCTGACACTCCCTTCCGCTCCGCCCAGAGCGGGAATGAAAAAAAAATAGGGTCTGTTTGTAGGTAATATCAAAATAACAGCTTTTACTGAATACAAGCGAAAGTATATAGGTACGGTACTGATAACAAAAACACATTTTTTTTAAATTTTGTTGTCGCGGTATTATGTTTGTTGCGGCTAATCACCGAAACGACGGGACCGATTTTGACGGAAGTTTAACAGGCGGATAGCTGATGTTATAAGGAGTAACTAAGGCTACTTTTCAGAAAAATGAGTAAGGTCCCGTACACAAAAATTAAAAGTTCTGAAATTGTTAACAAAATCCGATTCAAATAGAGACATAAATATTTTTATAATAATTTCTCGCGGATGTAGGTCGTGTCGTGGGGCACAGCTAGTCTAAAATAAGGCAATACTGTGTGACCTTTAATACTGTGAAGTAACCATTCTTTTCGCACGATATCAGATCATCCTTTATTCACCAGCAAGAGGTACTCTTCAAGATTGCTCGCAAAGATTCTTACCCAATAAACTGTAGCATTTAAAAATTCAAATATGGAACTGTAGAGCCGCCCATGCATTGCGCAGACGCACACAACATGGCGTCAACATAAACTTGTCAGCTGCATAATATACACTTCGAGAAAGTGTTACGTCACATGTGACCTTTTATATTTCGTCGCCCACTTGTCTAATGTAAACTGAATACAGCATCCCACTTTTACCATTTTGAACCACATCTTTGTCACTCATAATTAATACTTCGCTTCAAACGAATATGGTTTATTTTGCTGTGTTGCTTGGAGGCAATGTGGGCAAATTTTGAGCAAGCATCATCATGCAAATCTAAAACGTCACTTCATGCCATAAGGTTGGAATTTCTTTAACCGTTGGTGATGACTGAGTATAGCTTATGTAAGCTCTATTTGATCAGTTAAATGCAATGTGTGAACTTTTCAATTCGCTTATTTGCTATCGGTTTGCATGTCAACAATCAATTAGTATGTTTTGGGTTTTTAAGCTTTGTCCATGTAATACCTATACATTAGAGTCTACTTAGGTGCGGTAATACAGCTAATTTACGTAAAAGTAGGTGGTGACATAATTGGTGTTAAACAGAATATTTTATACTAGCTTTTGTTGGCGGCTTCGCTCTCGTCGTGTACGGGATGTACTCACGGATTGTTTTAAGAATAAGAATAAGAATAATTTATTGTTTAAGAGATTACATTCAATGCATTGAATCCTGAAACTCACACAAGGATTCCCTGTGTCGTGAGTTTCAGGCTCCTTGGTTCCGTTCACATTTTTATTAATATATCCGTTGCAATAAATTTTTAAATCTAGTCTAAACTAATCGTAATCTAAAATAAAGAAAACAAAGAAAACAGTTGGTTACTTATGATATGTATATGTATGAATGTTATGTGTGCGTGTGTATGTGTGTGCGTGTGTATGTGTGCGTGTGTGTGTATGTGTGTGTGTGTGTGTGTTTGTGTGTGTGTGTGCGTGCGTGTTTGTGCGTGTGTGTCTTGGGGGGTGAATTAAGAAAAAATAAATGTAACACTCGGGGATAATGTAGCTTCCAGTTAGTGAAAGAATTTTCGGAATCGGATCAGTAGTTCCGAAGTAACCAACCCCCTACATACAAACTTATAAATCTTCCTCTTTACAATATTAGTATGGTAATATTCTAAGTCAATGAAAGAATTAAGTACTTACTTTACAAAATTATTGGTTCCATGGTTAAATTGAGTAGCAATCAATGACTAAAGGAGTTAAAATATATATTTTTTGCCCACAGTACCTACATAATGGCTAGTAAATCTTTCTGATGTAAATATGGGGTTTCACTCTTCTGCTTTGTGTACAGTCCCATATAACTTATCCATGCTAAGACTTTTTAGCTCTTACTCACCATTGCACACTACACTAAGCTAGACTTATAGCACCCTTATAAAAGCATTTACCACCAAAAACCATTAACGTCCCTTCACATCAACGAAGAAATCAAACGTCTTCAAGCATAAACATCCACCCTTTGACAAAGCCCATGAGCCCTAACTAAATCAAGTACGCCGAATCCACTTATAACTAGTACTTACTAAGACCACCCGCTGACTGACTATTCGTCACGTCACTAGCATTGAATGACGTGGGAACGTCACTATTTCACTAACCCTTCAGTGAACAATGTGTGAACGTGAAAGCACTTACGCGTTAATGGAGGACGGGTTGCATAGTGCGCATAATTTTTACATGACTTGGTATGTGATGAACTGATGACGTTGTGGAAATGAGTTGAGGAGAGTTTGAGAGCATACATTAAGAGAGTGTGTGAATTAAAAGTCTAACTGGTACCTACGCTTACGGGGAAATGAGGGCTATCGTTTTTGAGCTCACCATATGGCGCCACTGGCAAGTAAGGTCCTGCCATTAATTTTAGTTTATACTTTACAGTACCAATAGCTTCACAAACAGTTTATTTAATGTTGTAACAACATAGTGATCAGATACATAGTTACAACATTGTTCCTAAAATTAGCAAGCATGAAACATCTAAAAATCATCCTTACTCCAAGTACTAAAACATTTGATCCTAACTTGCTACTTAAAATCTTCAAGTCATAATTAATCAGGAACGGCTAAAGCTTGGCCACTATCGTGAATATTCGTAAAAATACGCGATAAAAAACGCACAATAAACGAACACTCTATGACATTGTCATTTCTGAAGACCTTACTCTACACGAACGCCTCTAGCGGCGAATTCATGAGCGATAGAATTCATTGCAGACGTGTCTCTGGTTACGGACACCTCTACAACACTACTGTAGTATCTGTCAGTGTCTAGTGGAGATCCGGAATTTGTCCGTAACAATTTGACTGATTCTGAAAGATTTTTCTATTACCAAGTCAATTCTCATACTTAAAAATGTTTCTTAAAATTACAGTCTCTCATCTCAGACAATCATTGTTAAAAATCTAGGTAAATAAGAGGTTTTTTTTTTTTTTAAATATGGAATTTGTCCTTCAGATGTGTCGGTCGACGGTTTATTAGCCAACATTATCGTCTAAAGAAGCCCCAGCTGCCACATATTTTCTAAATCTTCGAAAAAAAAAAACTTATAATTCGATAAAAATCTTTAAGAGGTGAGGTGTCTGGTCGCCCTGTAATATCCACATTACTTTTCAATAGGATTACAATTCTTAGGATATTAAAAACTTTTTAAAGGCAAGTGACAAAGTTCAAACGTACGATGAGACTCTTATTGAAGATCAATCGTTCGGAAATAAATTCTTTGTGTAACTGACAATTTAGGGGAAAGAATATTGGACGGCGAGTTATGGGCTAGCTCGCCGTCCGGCCGTCTTATGACGACAGGCCGTGTCGACGGCGCGTTCGTGTTCCACGCGCGCCTCAAAGAGATGTCAGCAACCACGCAGGGGTCCGCACGGGCCGATGCCTGCCAGGGCTGCGGGACTGTTCGAAAGAGATACCGCGGCCCTGGAACACAAAGGGCAAAGAAGGAACATGGATGGGTTTTAGTCAGTACAAGTCTGACACTCCCTTCCGCTCCGCCCAGAGCGGGGGGGGTCATTTGATGATTTCCCATCCTAAAAAAAAAAAAAAAAAAAAAAAAAAAAAAGGGGAAAGAATATCGAAAATATACGTCCCATTAGATTTAATGAAGCGTGTTCGCGTATTTTTGGAAGATTTTGTACACAAGGGAAAGACATTTGTGGTAATAATAATATTTGATCATGCCACGAAATCTGCAGCATTCACACCCTATCTGTCAGGTCTCCGAAATCAGATAGGAACCTGGTGGGTCCTACAACAGTCGAACTCCAAAAATAATGATCAAGCCTGGTCTAGACATGTGGGTATAAAAAAGAAAGAAAGCGTTTCGCATTGAAGGAAGCTTGTCGGTAATTTTAGGAACATTTTTCACTTTTCAATGCTCGATATGCCTGCTTGAATATCACTTAGCTAGTTGCCGGCTGGACCCCCAAAACACAGTTTTTAGTGTACAAATAATAGTTCTTAAATACCTTTATTTATTTCTAGATATACTGAAGAGTTTCCCCGTGTGTAGTGAGGGCCACCTTCTGCAGTGCTGTCCTTCTACAGGAAACTTCATCATCATAGTGGAACTGTAACTAGTCCTTTAAGTTTTTACAACTACGCGTCTACGCGTCTAAACGTTCCAGTTCCCAACTTAACCAGTTCTTCGCACCAAATTAAATGGAAGACCAGGGCTGCGGGACTGTTCGAAAGAGATACCGTGGCCCTGGAACACAAAGGGCAAAGAAGGAACATGGATGGGTTTTAGAGCGGGGGGGGGGGGGGGCATTTGATGAATACCAATCCGAAAAAAAATTAAATGGTAGAAGATATTTAAACGCCAAAATAAATAAAAGCGAAATTATGATCGTGGTCACAAAGCATATACAAACATAATAAGTTTTCATAACCAAAACGATGGATTCTCGACAAAGGACGAACGCACCCGCACCATTTTGGTAACTTTAGTGGGACAGCTATGGGTTCGCCGTAGCACACCTCTGCCATAACATGGTCTTAGGTGTGGCCATGTCATGCAATGTGTGTTCCAATTTCAAAAACATACCAACCTACTTTCGACGAATGTTACGATCATTTTAATTAAAAACGTGTAACGTGTTAGGAGTAATAAGGTTCATATCAATTAAGAAATGTCGTTTTGAAATTCACTTGACTGAGTAACTGGTTTATAATGAAACTCATGCGTTACCTTGCATCATTTTAGGGCTCATTTCAGAATTCGATATGGTTTTTTAGTTCATTGATGAATGAGGAGCTCGTGGCTAAATAATAACGGCCGCTCGGGTGGATCTTAAGGTTAAGCTGTACTTGCCTTGGTTGGTACGTGGATGGGTGAACCCATTAGACATACCGAGTTTTCTCCGTGACTCGGAAAGCACGTTAAACCGTTGGTCCCGGCTGTCATTTGTAGATTTTGACAGTCGTTACAGGTGGTCAGTGGCCCGAAAGTCTGACAACCAGTCTTACCAAGGGGTATCGTAGTACCCAGGACTAACTGGGTTATGGAGGTCTGATAGGCAGTCGCTCCATGTAAAATACTGGTATTCAGCTGCATCCGGTTAGACTAGAAGCCGACCCCAACATAGTTGGGAAAAGACTAGAAAAATGATGATGTTTAGTTTATTGTGTGTGATTTTTAAACATGTTTATTTTCAGTATCACTTACCGAATACTTCACAAATCACTCTGTTGAATTTTCAACTTTCGAACTCGGCTCCGTGAGTTCAAATTACAACAGAGCAATAATGGTTAATATTCATTTAATGTAAATAAGCATTGTATTTTTGCTTATTGTTAATGTAAATAAGCATTTTTTTTTAAATTTGAAAACGTCTAATCATAGCCGTTTTAACTACGTTTGCTACTAATGCTCAAGAATTTCTGAATAATATGGCCTCGACAACTTAAAATTCTACGTATGTTAGTAAAGTAAGCAATGCCAGTTACGACATTAAGATTAAATATAGCGTATTAAACTAAAGCTGTTAATGTTTCCCGTAAGTCGTTCTTGAACTAAACTCAAGTACCGTTCTAACAAGAATATTAAATATGTATAATATAATATATCCGTACGTCTATAACTTAACTACATACTTAAACCATTTTACTGCTTACTAACTTAAATTAGAATACTCGTTATCTCTTTCAAGTTGTCGGTAAAAACACAGAATTTGTTAATAAAATGTAAAATTTTAAGAATTGTCATTGAATTTTAGTATTATTACAGAAGGAAACATGCAGGAAAGTAATAAAAATATTTCTCTAGGTTTTATACAGTTTAATAATGCAGAATAAACCTTGAGAATTCGTGCCTGTTCGTTAATAAATGAACTAGGTATGTCAAATTATATTTTTGTTTATTTATTTTTTTCATGAATATATTTACCGCACAAAGACAAATCTTATCCACAAGACCTTTCAAAGAAACACGGTAGATCAAGTAGAAATAAATAAAATAAATACATAGTATAAAGTAAAAAACAGGGCAAATGATTACAAAAAAGATACCACAACGTCCCACAAAAGCTCAAAGTTATTTCAAGATTTACAAGCCCGCCGTTCTGTTCCCACTCTTGGAACCAAAAACTTACATTGAGAACCCAGATGAAAATATTGTCACACTGCCGTCGGCGACACCGCCAAGGGCCGGCCCAGGAAGACGTGCCGAGACGACCTGGACGTGTACCGCAAGGGCTGGTTAGGGGTTGCGAAGGAAAGGAGGTAATTTAACGAATTGGGGAAAGCCAGCTGATCATCAGTGTGACCAGCAGTGGGGCAGAGTACGCTAACAAAAAAATAATAAGTCTTATAGAAGTAATTCATCTGATTTTCAAGCAACGATCCGGGAGCGACTCCTTTATCGTTTCAGACCGTGAATTTCACATGAAACCTTTGTTAGCAAAACCACATGTAAACCCAGACATAAATATCTTCCGTCAGCATCTGAACAAGTTCCCCCGTCCTATGCTGAGCACGAAACGACTTTATCTAGCTAATCTCCTAGCGAATGTTTTGATAACATCGACGCAAGCGCAGGTTGTGCAATACGCCCATAGAGCACGGAAATGACAAAGACAAGACAGCGACGACAGGAGGCAGTCAAAAAATCTGTGTCCAAAAGTGCGTTGAGCGCAAGCTTCTGTCATACACCGCCTTGAAAACCGTCAGCACTCTTGATGAATGACTACAGGTGGAGCGGCTTGTCAAGAAAAATTGTATCAATATGTCAAACATGGTACATTTATTTTAGTTCTCCGTTTCCCGCCTGCACAGATAAGTTGGTTGAAGTGTTGTATGTTGTTTTTGGCGCTTGTAAACATTTGTAAAATATTCTGTGGAAATTGTACAGAAAAGGTAAGATGGTGGAGTTTGTTCCGACTATGGCCACGTGGACAAAAGAACTAAGCAGCACTATATTATGGAAAGTGCTGATAATGCCTCAAATCCGATCCAGCCTGTTCCTTTGCTGTCCTCCCCCAGCGACGCCCTAAGCCGAAGCTCGTACCCCAGAGGAGGTGTCATTAGCGTGTAGTCGCTTAGTTTGGCCTCCTGCCTGGAGGCCTTACACTCAAGATACCCACAGGATAGTCTGGTAAAGCAGATGACAACCTCCTAGGCTGACATCAGACGCCGCCATTAAAAAAAAAACCTCACAGCAGCCGCTGTGGTGTCTCCGTACTCTGTGAATGCGATATACGCATATATAACTGGAGTGCATTGTACTGTTTCACCCTTGCAAAATGTTTCCATTTTATTTGTAGTTGCCATTGTGTTAAGCCTAATGTTTTGAATATTAAATTGGATTTTAATCTGCCATCTTTGGGAATTCCGGGAGATTAGAATGATTAGAGTCGGTTGCTACAGTATTTGCTTTGACGATACCAATCTGAGGAATATTTTGGAAGTCAGTCTCAGTCAGTCGGGTTGCAACTTAATATACCTTTGCTGCATTTCATTGGTCTTTAATATCAATGGAGACTTTTACAAGACTGGCTCATCTCAGTAATTTATACTCTCTTTAATGGTTTAAATTGGTGTTTATTAGTTCAGTAATTTAAATCGAATTTGGTTATAAATATAAATGTATAACGACGATGGACTGTGGGACTATATTCAACAGCTTCAATTCTGGACTTCCTATTAACAAAAGGCCCTTGATTTTATTATTATCCCCATTGGGCAATTCAACTGAACCCATTATTTTCGTAACTTTAACAAGACCGATTAGTTACGCCTCATGGTTCCTCAAAAAGTACTTAATTCAATATATATTCTACACAATCGAATTTTTACTGAAAACGGACGAACATTTTGACTCAACATTAATAATGGCCACTAAAATGTAACTTTAATAATTTTTCAAACCTTGTTAAAGGATTTGTTTGAAGTTTAGAATGAAAATAAAATGAATGAAAGAAATGTCAGTAACCACCTATTCAACTTTACTAACAAATTAATACTCTCCCGAAAGATATCCTGCTGGGCCCAAATGATGAATGTATTATGTTTATTTGAATGGTAAAATATTAGTTATAGGGTGAGTCACGTATTCGTAAATAGCGTATAATGATTTCAAAGATTTTGGTGTAGCTGATGGAAATAAATTGAGTGGAACAAAATATTTAAATTTATTTGTCCAGCTCGATGAATAATACAAATCTATAATTAAACTTATGTGAACGGTCGCTGAGAGCATTCCCAAAATCGGCGAAAGCACCAAATTCAATCATTTCAAATTGAATTTTAACTAATTTACTAAAACCACAAATTAATTTCCAACTCAATTCATAAATTGAATTGACCCTTCAATCATGCCCTAATCAAACCTTTCAGAACATTCTCCGCACAGAATTCTAAAAGCATAAAATACTCTCAGTTCACTTTCATTTACCGAACCCCGTTTTATAAGACCCATTCTCGAAACAAAACACCAACGGGATGCAGACTCCCGCTGCTCTAAACACCCATTCTTCATTCAGCAGCATTTTAGCGTTCCCATTTCGAAAGAACTAAATACAGTTGCACGATCGTATCACATTGTTGAGAGCACGAAAGTAAACATGTTGAACGATTTTTGCAAACGCTACCGTACAACATAGTAATTGTCGATGAAGGCTGGAACACTGAAATAATAGTTGTTATTATTAGGCATTTTTTTCGTTTGTGGATATAATTTTGAGACGGTGAATCCGCAAAACCTAGGACGCTCTCAGGCTAGATGGAGCGACAATCTTTTCAGAGCTAGAAGTAGCATCTGGATGAGAGTTGATAGTGTGTGATTGGAGAGGCCTATCAATAGATATCCGAGCTTTTTAACAACTATGTTGGAGTCAGCTTCCAGTTCAACCGTATGCAGCTGAATACCAGTATTTTACATGGAGCGACTGCCTATCTGACCTCCACAACCCAGTTAGTAATGGGTTATACGATACCCCTTGGTAAGACTGGTTGTCAGACTTTCGGGCCACTGCCTGTAACGACTGTCAAAGATTTAAAAATGACAACCGGGACCAACGACTTAACTAGTGCCTATCGAAGCACGGAGGACACTCAGTATGTAATGGGTGGTCCTCCATCCACGGACCTGAAGATCGACCCAACGGCGGTCTATGTCTAGCGGTGAACTGCTACAGCAGTTGATGATGATCATTATAATTTTGAGATAATCATAATTGTCTCATTTTATATTACACCAGATGTAAGACGATAGGTTTCTATAACAAATACGTAGTCCAATCTTGAATGACGTCCGACAACGATGATTACTGAAGATAAATGATAACACAAGCCGATAAACAATCGATAAGTTTTATCATTCAAATTCATTCTCAGAAATACAGATTACATATTTCTCAAACATACCTACATCATTTTCCTTGTCCAATAAAAACTTTGGGGAAATGCATTCACTATCAATTTCCTTCCTAATTAAAAACTTGATAAACCAAGCCTAATGAATAATGAAACAATCATCAATGCAGAGCGTTTCAATAATAACAAAGTTGCTAGTTCCTATACAATTAAAATTGTAGATAATACAAGGAAGTTAGAAGGAAGGAATTGTTCTTAAAAAAATTCTGTATACAGCGTGTATCACAAATGTGTGGTAATATTTAAGGGTCTGGCACAGGTTCGCCAATTCAACAATTTTCTTTATGGAACCACCATAATAAATAAATTAACCAATAGAATCCGCGTTTAGCAATGTTAAGCAAAACTTTTTGTTGGGGACAAAGACATAAATATTTCGGGACAAGACGAAGAAAATCGTAATCCAATACTTGTTACAAGTAATAAGTCGGTCTGTCTCTTTTACCCGCTTGTCAATAGCATTCGTGTGTCAAAATTGAAATTTTTGTATGAAAATATTCCCAATGTCCGCTCTAAAAGTTTTTTAAATCTTTTTGGCTGCCGCTTACATTTGGGTCGAGTAAGTAAATCTTTGTATGAGACATCTGTTTATTTTTTCGACATAACGATGTTGGTTTTGTTTCATGGAGAGAGTTATTCAGTGTAATGGTCTGTATCACCCCCTTAAGATAGAATCGCTCAGTGTCAGGTTGTATGATGAACAAAATACAGAGTGGAAGGGACACCGACGCGAAAACGGTTACCATGTATTCAGTACATCATTCCGGATACCCTATATAGAATTCTGTATGATATGCGACCGAAACACGTATGTATTTATAGAATTATAATCATAAAAATCATCAATACAGCTCTGTAAATTCATTTAATCCCATTGAATGACTATTCGTATTTTGAAATTGTCATTCAATGACTATTTGAACGTAAGAACAATTGAATTTCGCGAGCTACCCTGTCGCTTCCCCCTTAAATATGACAACAATCTTCCTGATGCATGCTGTATAATTATTAACCACATTAGTCGCCATTCAGACGTGAAGAGTGTCGTGATCGTGATATCTAATAATATACACGACACAATAGGTATGCATGGTAATTACAAGATCACACCTTCACTTGGCTCTTTCCTTGTTTTGTATCATTGTCATGTGTCGCTAAACATGCATGAGGCTAAGAATTTCTATTGTGATTGAAATATATTGTTTTAATTTTAATCAGAGTATCATGGGTAGTTTATATTTCTATTCATGCCTGATGGTCATCTTTGAAAGTTCTTTCAATATTATTCGTTAGACCAACTAAAGCTAAACTATATATATTCTACTTACTACTGGGAAATCAACGGCATCATCTATTTCAATCTGGTGTGATATCGTTTCAAAATTCTTACCTAATTACGTCCAGACCATTCGTAAAGACAATGTTGCTTTTTCAAATTTTACAAAGCAAAAGATCCGCCTTTCTTTCAAAATCTAAGATGCTTATCACGAGGTAAAAGTCACAAAATATTAGATAAAACTGACGCAATCAATCCACATCTTCTCAAAATTATATGATGTCACAAGAATCAATCATCTCACCAGATACTTATTGACATCAAAATCGCTGATAACACAGAATGTTTTGATAGTGCAAGGGCAGATAACGAAGAAGAGAAGAATTTTGAC
Source organism: Noctua fimbriata (assembly GCA_905163415.1). Taxonomy (NCBI): domain Eukaryota; kingdom Metazoa; phylum Arthropoda; class Insecta; order Lepidoptera; family Noctuidae; genus Noctua; species Noctua fimbriata. Next base: position 5,300,950 of record LR990940.1, read on the forward strand.
AACTGTGATAACGTTTCTTTGAACCGATGATAAGTGGTATGGAATGCACTGATTCATAATAACAGAAATGAGGATAAGGACAATGCATGTCTGAACTTGAAAACTGTATATTCTATTTAAAAATGGACAAATTTTCGATTATGCATTCATCGCGTAGACTGAAGTAAGCAGTAAGATAATGGCAGGAAAACTAATTAAAATAAAATATCACTTTGTAGACCCCATAGTAACTAATGGGATTGCTCCAGAGGGAAATCCCCAAGGAATAGTGTGAGACCAACGACAGTAAACAACTAGGTACACACAGGCGTAATATTATGAATCATTAGTAGGACAACGAAAAATAATGAACGAAAGATCCAATAAGCAGACGAAAACAATGAAACAAATAGGAATGACAGTTGCAATAACAAAGACCGGTCAACCGCTAATGACAATGCAATACATGTCACAGTCGATGACATTTCAATCAAAAACTGTCATCTTATTGTATGATCGTTCCTTATGGTTGAACACGGACAGATTAGTAATTAATAAGTAGATACTACTGTTTTGCATGGTCAATCGCATGCACAACTACCTCAAATACGGAAGGTAAATGTAAATCATTATGCATTAATTAATTGTACGGCGATAGTGCTAGTCATCCGTTATTGGGAAAATAGTAAAAGTGATAGGTATATTACTCAATACTCACGGAGAAAACATTCACAAAAAAAAAGTTAGTTTTATTGGAAGATGTTTATGTTATTTGATACGGCAAACTGAATTAACATTATTTTCATATCACACCGTGTAGAAAGCGGGGTCTTAAATTATGGGAAAATATTTGATATACCGACTACAGTCATGCTCACGCGATTGCTCATTTTGTGTTGCCGTCCAGGAATTTTTTCACAGATCATTAGAGTTATGATTTAACTGTCTGACATGGTTTAGATTTTGAAGGAAATCTTGAATTTCCTCTTTTTCGTTTCAATAAGATTTGGAGCGTGAAGTAGGATTCTTAGCATTTCTCAACACTGAAATAATGTTATTTCAATGCATACTTACTGAATAGGAACTTTCGTGTTTTCATCAGGCTTATTAGCATCTACATTTTAATTAAATGTAGTGTTCACTAGAAACACTAGTTAGGGTTTAGAATAAAACCACCAAATTATCAGTAAGCAGATGTGACTTTAAGGGTGCGTGCACTCGCTGCCCGAGATATGTGAGGACTTGTCGACACGAAACCTTATAGCTCAAGATACGTTTATTAGTATATCAATTCTCTGCATAAATGGTAATTCCGAACAATACAAAATTATTCTGTTTTAAAGATGTATTCCCTCCATTCACAAAACAAACCCTTCTAACATATTTCTAATCAACGCCCCCTATCAAAACTTTTAAAACGTCAAACAATATTATTTTAACTAATCTACGAAAGCCATTAGACATCGCTGTAGGTCTAACAGCGTCAACAGATTTCACGGTGATCGGTTCAACGATTGACAGCCGAGGTGCATCGGGACCTCGAGACACAATAGAAGGCTATTTATACGAATGTCCTATTATCTCATAATACGGGTCGGGTTACGCCGGGTTAACTTATAATAGTACGTCTTTAAGATGAATTGATTTGGATTAGGAATGCAGGCAGGGCGGGGCTTGAGTCTTGACACAGGACCATTGGGGACATTGACGCCGAATTTAGAAACTGTGGCATTCTATATTGTTGGCATAGGAAGGAAGAAGGATTTTGTATAATATGACTGAATAGCTATCAATCATCTGGAGTAAAATATTCCAATGATCAGTAACTAACATAACGGTGAAGAAAAACAGTGTGAGGAAACCGGCATATATCCTTAAACATAAAATTCAAAGATCATCAGCGCCCGCCTAGCCTTTTTCCCAACTATGGTAGGCTCAGCTTCCAGTCTAACCAGATGCAGCTGAATACCAGACCCTATTTTACATGGAGTGACTGCCTATCAGACCTCCATAACAGAAATTCAAAAAAAGATAACAGAATATTCAAAGATATGTGACATAATTATATCAACCAGCACTGGACCCGCGTGGAGGTTAACAACCCACTCACTCTTACCGAGAGGAGATCTGGTCCCAGCAGTGTGAACACTATTACAACATTAGCTGATTATACAACAGATACCTATTTATTGAAAATGCCCTACTTCAACAATTATCCATTGCTGTACTTGAAAAATAAAATATTAACAAAGTACTTAGCAATAATTCGATGAACGTGAATCATTGAGATAGGTCCACTAACGTGTTGAGGTACAAACACAGACCTTTCTTGATTATTCGAATTGTAATCCAAACATGACTGATAGCAGTCTTGTAATAATAGAAACAAGTATGTCAGAACGTCTTTCTACACAGCAGTAACAGTTGCAAAGGAAATTGGTAACTCGAACGCCCATAGTCAGTTAGCTAACATCCTGCCAGAACTTGCACATGTTGATATTTTATTGTTAGAAGCTTACGTAACGGCTGAAGCTCGGGGTAATGTCACAAGTACCAGTCTTTTGATAGGCTTTGACATTTGTTTTAAAAGGACGAGTTCACGAGATGCAATAATGTTGGTAGGTTGAGTCACTTGAAACTAGATTAGCACATCTGTATCGCCTTATTCGGTGACTCTGCATTTGCTCGGAAGAGGGCAACTTGTTTTGGATTGTAATAAGACTTTCAACTGCATTAATATAATCTTTTCGGTAGCTTACATATAGCGTGTTTCCTCGACCTGTCCAAGGCTTCCGACCTAGTCGCGTACGATGATCTATGGAAAAAAAAAATTGACATTGATTTGCTTTTCTTGACATTGTATTTCTGATTTGATAACATTGTATTTATTTTTATATTGTGATTTGTATTTATATCGTGTTTCGTAACTTGTGATTGTAATATGGGAGAACGTGAAATAAATGGATTTTATTTTTATTGTAGCAATTCAATTATTTTTTTGAAAATTATTCCATTATCGTTAACACTGATATATTGTCTCTTTTTTAGGTCCACAGGTCTATCGGCGTCATTATTTAGTACATTTAGTATGTCATTATTTGTCATGTCAAATACTGTCCGGAATTTATCTTGTTCGATGTGACATTCCTGTAACCAAAAACTCCCATTTATCCAAAATTAGTTCCACGCATTGTCATTGACGCGCATTCCGGCGTTGGACATGCGTTGGATACTTCAAAGTTACGGAGTTTTCTAAAATTGGAGCTTCGTTGGAATGGCGCCCAATGAATAGATAACTATAAAATGTTGGCGACGTACACTTTAATGTCTCTCGACCAACCGCTTTAGATTTTTGTCCAAGTAAAAAAGTTCTATGACCAACGTTGGTAAGCGCTGGCGCCAATGTTTATTGATAGTCTCCTCAATAACCGTTACTGGCTCAAATATTTGTACCAAAAGGAGAAACTTTCTTTCTTTGTAATTAGTCATCACAAAATACCAACTCAGGTATTTTTTTATTACCATCTAACATTAATTTCGATACATATAGTCTAGAGAAAGTCATGTAATTAGAAAACGGTTTGCTGAATAAGATGTAAACTTACGTAATTAAATGATAAGTTATAAAGTTGTTAGCAAATTAATATTATGTCTGCTGGCTTACTCTTGAAACTAATTCCGATCGGTCGACATAGGAATTGCGACGTTTCGTACTCTTGAGATCGACGCTAGCGCCACATTGGTTTTAAATTGCTTGTCTATTTTGGGGAACTAATTGGAATTGGGATCGGGCTTGGCGTGCGTTAAAACGGTACTCTTGAGTGTATTCTGACAGCTGTCTATTGCGTTAGTATTACGTTGAGATTGTTTGGGGATTGTGATTATTCCAATAGTAAAAGTGTAACTTTGTTGAGATTGTTTTGTGTTTTAAGTGATTTTCAGTAAGTAAAAAGTGTATATTATGGCACGATTAACAATAATGTACAGTATTTTAAGAAGTTCTCATAAAAAACAGTTAAAACAAAGACGAGATGAGCGTCGGATGATGCGTTACACGGACAAAGCGTTTTCAATGAATGAAGTCGAATTTAAACAGAATTATAGAGTGAGCAAGGATTTATTTGAGGAAATTTATGAAAACATTAAGCCCTTTATACTACTGCTAAGAGAAGAAGTGATATATCACCAAAATATAAGGTACCTTGTCTTTGTTATATGTGTATCAATGGTATCATCATGACTTGTCCTAGAAGATCAATAGCTTAATACAAGTTGTATTAAATTCTTGCAGGTTTTAGTAGCATTATCCTTTTATGCGACTGGTAGTTATCAGAAACTAGTTGGAGGCACATATGGCACCCTAATGTCGCAGCAATCTGTTTCTCGTACTATTAGAGATGTTACGGCCGCTCTTAACCATCCAATAGTACAAAAAAAATGGATTAAATTTCCTCAAACTCGTCAGGAAAGAAATGCTATAAAAAGGAGGTAATGCTAATGACAAATACCTAATTATTTTCGAATTTAGACAAATTACCTATATGGAATCATTTAAGTTATATATCTAAAATGCCTTGTTAGTACCATAACATACTTTTCTTTATGTTCCAGGTTTTTTGAAAAATTTCGAATACCATCCGTTATAGGGAGTATTGATGGCACACATGTAGCCATAATTAGACCCATAGAAAACGAAGAGAGATTTTTTAATCGCAAACATTTCCATTCAAACACCCCAATCTGTCAAATTTCTTTAATAGATTTTCAACTTTATCACAATAGCAGAAGGTTCATGTTCGATTGGGAAAATTTGACAGATTGGGGTAGGTTGATGTGCTGGCGTCTGTACCTAGTGTTAAGTGTTTTTGATAGATTAGCAATAAAAGGCTCTTTATTTATTAATAATTATTTACTTATTATTATTTCTTGAAAGTGGAGAACTGAATAAATAGTTATATTTTACTTAAATGTCCTTTAATTTACTTGTAATACCTACCTTAACTATATGACACAAATGAATATAAAAAATCAAAACAAATAAGTAGTAAAAACAAAAAAAATATTTGAAGGCCAATGCAAGCATTTAGTCAATAGCTAAAAACATTAGCAATAAAATAAAGCTTTGACATAAATCGCGAATGCATTTTGAAAAACTTTTAACTTAGCGGACAATAATTCGAACAATATCTAGTGAATGTTAAAGACAAACTGAACACTGCACTAAACACAACACACGCACGCACGCATTAACTGCATTTAAACTTGCATTTCGAAAACATTTAAGAACCACTCAACTTAGATTATTTTTGAAATTGGAGAACTTTGACACCGTCTTTTTTTTTCAGTCGTATAGGCAACGATCTTACCGCATTAAGCCAAAGTCATGGTTCATTTTAAGATTTTTATCATTTTCTTACTCCCAAATGATTTAATATGTTATAATTAATCAATTTAACCACAATTTATATCATATTTATTTTTTAAACTTGTTTTGTAAAGGATAAAACATTGTAAAGCCTTATTAACGATTTATCGTAATGAGTTGAACAACACTATTGCGGCCCGAAACATAGCTAACTTCACGTGTTACAAAATAATCGCGGGGCAATCCCAATTTCAATCCAATGTTGACAGTATTGTTCTCAAGAGTACCGAATCACGTGACCGCAAAATTGACATAGGAATCGGATTGGCTTTAGATTGGAATTAAAATTAGTTTCAAGAGTAAGCCTGCTGGTAACCTGTTAAGTTGACTATCAACCGACTATGGAGTTTCTTGTTGGTCAGGAATTACATTGAACTTATTAAGTGGCAATAAATGGTTTTAGTTCATCGACAAAAACTGGCTTCTATCACTTTGTAAACAAGTTTTTAATCATTGAATGGATTTTGGAGATAATTGCGGATTGGACACAAATAATTTAGTACAAAATGTATTGAAGCACAGGATCCTAGGAAGCAAGAAACATTATACTTGTATGAACGATGAAAGGAACCGTCTGCTGGACACATGTTGGAATACTGATGGAAGCAACTCGATAAACAGTACTTAACATGAACTGAATCAATGGCCTGATTCATACAACTTGCATAGTAGTGGACATTACTGGGAATTCTCATGCAATATCCGATACTGTATGCCGAACTAATTAATTTTAGGATTATTTTATATAGAATCATCTGGTGAAACTTGAAACTCATATTACAGTTGCAAAAAACTGTGATGATTAAAGACTGCAACAATATCATCAAAAAATCATTAAATCACAGCGTTTATCGTTGCATATGTGTGAAGGTTAATTTTGCATTGTTAACAACAATGAAAAATTCAGATAAAAAGAGATTGTTGCATCTTTCATGATTAATGGAGAATCAAAATAACAATCACCGGACAATAGTCATCTCCCAAAAAACTATGTAAAACAAATTATTCAACCGTTGTTCCCGACACATCTCAATAAGCACCAAGCGACCGTTAAAGGAGCATCCGAATTCGAACTTTCAATTCAAAAAATAGAAGAAAAAAAACGAAAATACTATTATTCATTTCTTGTCCAAAGATACCACCCCAAAAGTGTACAATGACATAGATAAAAGTGCAAAAGTAAACAAGAAAGTAAAGGCGTCATTAAAGCGACACGGTGACGGTAAAAAATTGAATCGTAGTAGGGGACATCTGACGAAGGTCGGTAGAGCACCCGTGGGAATGATCACACGATCACAGACCATAGGGAATTTGCATCGACTAGATCCCGTACTACGAGTGCGTTTGACGATGAATAAAATAACCATTGTTGTTCCTTAGAGGATGGTAATGAAACGGAAATATTTGCTATTGTTGTTATTGTTAGTAGTTATTTAGCGGTTAGTGGAGGAACCGGTTTTTAAATAACTCGGTTTTTGATTAGTAGAAAAGGTTGGATCATTTTAAATTTTTATCGCTTAGCCGTGGTAATTGAAGATATGGTTGCTTTATGCATTTGAAAGGTCTCAAGGTTATACAAATATGCGTGTCTGTAAACTACAAGGCCAATAAAATGGTTTCTATTTCCAAAAGCACGCAATTTATTAAAATTCTTAAGTATTAAGTAATCTTTAATGATAATTGTCCAAACAATCACTGCCTTTTTACGCGTGTTACACAGTAAAGAATTCATGATTATTCATATTGCGGTTACCAAAATCTCGTTGCGGTCACAGTACCGCGAAATGTATGAAATAGCCTTGAAAAATATCATAAAAATTGTTTGTTGGTTGCAGTTATGCATTGTCATTCATTTCTGATGTTATCGCTTTATATTGTGTAGTTTAAGTCATCTTGTGATATCTTGCTGAATGCACTCTCACAAAGATTTTTATCTTGGCTTTTTTATGCATTCATTTTCTTCTAGCTATGATGATTTTCAACATCCAATTTTTTATCTAGTTGAGCATGTTTTTTAATGACATCAATATTTTTACTTTTCTTATTTTGTAGAACATTGCCGTTTTTTCAGCTTCTCATCAAATTAGCTTAACCAAATATTTGACCGTCATTAAAAACGTTGCCAGCTATTCAGTAATGATTGCAAACAGCGTTAATGAGTGATTGCCAAACAATACAACAGCTCCACCGTATCTAAATGGTACCGATGCAGTGTTAGGCAAATAACAAGCCGTAGTTTTGTAACTATGAGGCGTATGTGTAAACAGGTCTCCGTCCGCGGCTACGTCCGCTTTATTTTTTTTTTCACCCACTTCTTTTAAATAAATGTCACGGTCAGGTTTGTATGAAAGAAAATTTTGTAATTAATATTTTAATTGTTTGCTAGCAGCACTTTTCTTTTGCTTTATTAATAAATTGCACCCGTGCGAAGCTGTGACGCGTCGCTAGTATCTTTATAATAATCTCTAGTCTGTTATTCAGATGTATAACCTATAGGACAGTAAAGATTTATCTGTCAATGTCAATCCGTTCAGTAGTTTTGGCGTGTTAGAGTAACAAACATGCATCCATACATACTCACAAACTTTAGCGTTTTACTAGTAGTAAAGTAAATACGCGAGGTTTTGAAACGAGGCGTTAATCGGTATGCACTTCATTAGCTTAAATTATTCCTAATAATGTGGCAATTATACTCGATGTTGGTGATAAATATTTGTTCGTTTCGTTAATTTTGTTAGTGTTTAAGCGCTGAACGTGGGCGATTTATAATTTCTCGTAAATATTTTGTGACGTGACTTAATCTTTGTGACCGCCATATAGGTGTGTAGTAGAAATTAGTAACTGAAGGGTCCACTTTTCATATATTTCAGCGATTATCATAAGAGCTCTTAAATATTATAGTTTATGATACATAAAAAATAATTATTGCACAGTTCTTTTACAGCATTGCTCTTATTCTACGGGTACAAAGGTCTTATCGCTAAACTGTACTGCAAGTATTTAAGCTAAACTGTTTAGCTAAAGACAGACCAGTAGACCTGAGGTACTACGGGATCAATAATGTTGACTATAAATTAACCCAGAACACATGGCGACAATATTAGCGTTAATTAAATGAGGCTATGGGAAATGCTAGTGTGCAAACATTCCAAACAGATGGATTACTTTAAGAACCACATGAACAGTTCGCGCTACATCGACTGCGTCCCACGCAAATTGTTATAGTCTTGTTAGATTCAACTGAGACAAATTAATTAATTTGTATTCGTAATCGTTGTTCTGGTATACTGACCTATGTGTGTCCGTGCAATAATTGCTGTAATCGTTGGCGATACATGTGTCTTTGAGTGGATACGTTTTGGTATCATGGTCTATTTTATTGGTCATTGTTTATGGGTTTATTCAAGTCCATGTTTCTGGATTTTCTAACTGTATGTTGCACTGGATAAAACTGCGCGTCGTCAAATGTTCTTAGAATATCATTGTCATTTTTGGCAGGTCTATTCTTGGTCGGAAGCACGCAAATATTTCATTTCCTATCATAATAGAATCTTCGCAAGCATTAACATCACTTCAGTCAAAAGAGGTCCCCTTCTGGACTTAGACCTCCCTTAATTCCCTTTATGTGGTAACCACCAAGTCGACCAGTGCTTATAAAATAATATGATCAGAATAAAACCCATAAAAGGCCTTGGTGACCCAAAATATAAAGTGGAGGAAGTATTGAAGCCTAGTCTCTAAGAACCGCTTATAATACTTACGCGTCTAGATTTCCCTAGTGACTCGCATATCATAACTAGGAAATCGAACAAGGAAGATCTGAGATCTTAGCCAGTCATCTAGGTCCTAGCCTTACTTACTGAATAATAAAATACTACCGACAGCCTCTTACGTGAGCAGCATTTAATATTTAACATGTACTTTTATCAAGCGCTCTTTAATTTTATATCCCACAGTATCACAAGTTTGACTGAGTTAGGTTACGAGGAATTTTAGGATTTTAAAAAATTAGATTGAGGTTTATGGTATAGCGATTAAAGAAACTCAAGTCAAAATAAAAGATTGTCTTTAAGATAAACACACAACCATTATTGTCTCTTCGACTTTAAAAGGCTAAAACGCTAAAAATATAAAACAAAGAAAACGAAGATGTTTCATCGTTACAACCGAAAGATGTCCACAGCTGGATATAGGCGTCCCAACGTCCACCGGTCTCGTTCTTCTCGCAGAATCCCGAAATAAGAAATGCCTCGTTACCAAATCATCGATTTCAATCGAGATGGAGTAGGGACTGGAGGGTAAAGAGAATGAAGAGTTGGTTATGAGAAACAAAGATTTATCAGAGGACTCACCAACTTACCTTTTAAAAATTATAGATAACATAGAATGTTGGAATTCGTTACGCTATTCACTCTAAACTCTAAAGTTCTCACGCGATGTGGACATCATAGACGCAGTTTTTTTTGAAGAACACTCTTTTTATTGCATTAGCTTCATCTTTTACAATTAAATTGTAGATGGATATGGAAGATAGATTACGTACAACTGTATAATACTTCCCAATTACGTAACAATTCAATTTAAAGTTGCACATTATCTACGGAAATCGCAATTTAGGGTTCCGCTAGTTCGAGTAATTAAATGACTCCATATAGCATTAATTTATGATCATAGATATTTAGCAACAGTAATTAAAACTTCACGGGTAATACAAAAGATCGTTTATCAAGAAGATAATAATAGATGGCGGAAGTTAATTCCTTTTTATTATGGGAGTTTTATGTGCATTCTACGTTTGTATTGTTATTTTTATTTCCGAATTCACGAGAAAGAACGTAATGATTTTTGACCATAAGTAACTTATGGTATTTCGTTGTACAATGTTACGACACATGTTACGCCTCTGATTGGCGTATTCCCACTGTCCCCACCACCCGTGTCCTCACTGGTGGGGAAAGCGGGAATTGATTAAAATAATTAAAAATGGTTCCCGTTGTCCCCACGTTTCCGTCCCACTGAAGGGGCCAGCGGGAATTGATTAAGATAATTAAAATCAAGTCATTCAAAGGGTGTATTCTCGTTGTCCCCACCGCTCCGTCTCCACTGGTGGGGACAGCGGGAAAACGACGCTCCTATAATCCAGCTCATACACAAGAATGTAGTGAGAGACTTCGTTTACCAGGAAATGGTAAAATATTTGTGTCAAACCTTCAGTTTTGCGCCTGAGTCATGCCATAAATCATCCGTTGTTACTTTCTTACCCAACAGCCTCAGTTGGTTCACCCTTATGATTTTATCAGCTATCGATATGTTATCTCAAATCTCTGATTCTGTGGAACTGTCAGATGTCAATTGAGGAGTTTAGGGCCGGTTTACATCGAACGAAGGTAGGATAGTGTCGAGGTAAAATATGCGATGAGACCGTACCACGATCTCTTATAGCAGTATTACTGTTATTTGGGAAAGAGATGGATTTATATAGTTAGCCTAGCTCCATCTCTGTGGGAACTGATAGAAAAGGGAATAAAAATAATATTTTGGCAATTTAAATTCTGAAGGCAGAATGATCTAGAAAATGTACCTATCATTGTTGAAAAATGTCGGGACACAGTCTATCTCTTGAAGGGATATTTAATAGGGCCAAGTTGACATAAAAATAATGTTTACTTATTTTTAATGTTGACTTTTGTAAATCGACGTGTTTGGTGTGGAGTTCATTGCAAAAGCAAATTGCAATGATAGATAATATAGTACATTGCAATGTTCTCCATTATCAAGCTAATCAAGTACTTTATTACTGACCTTTTTTAAATACCAGTCGAGCAATTTAACTTAGTCAGACTATGACAGCAAATGTAGTTATTATGCGATGACATTATGATAGTTCTTTAAAGGATGAGAATAAATTGTGCCATCTTGAAAAAATACTTCGTACAATTTTTTATTGGATCAATCATCATTTAATTTAATAATATTTTTAGATTGTCATCACTATATCAGCTCATAATATGATCAGACTAACTAAGCTTTGCTGTTTTGGTCTGTCAGTGTACAGTAAAGCCCAAAAAATAAAAATAAAACATTTCTCAAATACCACAACGCATACGCACTTTTCTATGAAACCTCCCCAAAAACGGTAATTTCATAACACTAACAGAAGCAATACATCAGTAACTTGTACTAACGAGGCAGTGACATGTAAACCGTCCCATGCAAGTGAAAGTCCCAGCTGGCACACACTCATTCATCACACAGCAACGACCGTGTAGGAGTGTGGTGGGACCACATAGAAGTTTAACCACAGAAGGCAAGTGGTAAGCTTTTAAAGATTTTTTTAGTTTTACAACCACTTTCAAGGAGATTAACATAAGCTTTTCGGTGGCTAATGTCAATTCCATACATTTTTGACTTGGCCATTATGCTTATCGCTGATACAATTACAGATTATCTAGGCCTTCTGAACCCTCTCACTAAGAAAAAAGAGGAAGGGGCAAATGAGGAAGGGGTAATGCTTGGCACTGAAGGAGCTTTCAGTTCTTTGACAGATGTTTTCGAGGAAAAAGGATATCAAGTGTGGAAGTCCAGTTTTAACTTTTCCTTTCTCCTTGTTGTTCTTTATTATTTCTGACGTCATGCGGCAAATCCGGCTCGAAGGACCAACATGAAATCTCACTGTTCAACTTTTAATGACGCGGTGAAAAGTGATAATTGGCTTTAAGCTAATTCAGGAAAAAAATAGTATAATATTATAAATCATTATGCTTTCGATTTTCGTAATTGAATTTTAATGCTAATGTTCAATCCTTTGTCAAAATCAAATTAAAAAATGTCCACAAACGACTATATCACTCATTGGATAGAGTTGTCCTTCTGTATTTTATATCCATCAGACCACAAACGTCCATTAAGCCGTCCATCTGTCCATCTACAGCATTAGATTCCATTATTCTGTAAACGGGTGTGTTGCAATACGGAACCGTTTACAATTGAGTTTCGGAAATATTTATGATGTTTGGGTAATTTTAGCGCTTTATTGCGTTAACGGATGATTCTAATGCGTTTGTGCTGTAGTCGTTTCTGTCTTCAGTGCATTAAAACTTATATTATTATAGTAGCTGTTTGTGGAAATGGAAGATTTTTTCGTTGATAGTCAATCTCACCTGGGATAAAATTATGATCCCTTTAAGGTAAGATTCAGATAATTTTATTCAACTTCCGTTCTATGCAGAAATAAATTCTTCTGGTAGGTAGTTTTATGTGGCTGTCTGGAAATAAAGAAACAAGACTTAGGTGCCCCGTTATGATGGTTTTCTCGTGTAATTTTGTCCTATAATTTTATATTTTTGATTTTGAGCTATTGTGGTAAATTATCTAAAACCATTAGTGTAGCATTAGTTAGGGTCGTTCTTAAGTAGACTAAATAAAGAATAATAGAGCGTATATTTTTTTATTAAAACCGCTTTGCTGCCTCACGAGTAAATTCATGAGCAATGTTACGAAATTACTTTGTTTAAAATAGCAGTAAGAAATGTAATTTGCTTTGTTAATAATCACTAGTTATGTTTACTTAATTGTTGCGTCAAAGAGTACATTGAATGAACAAATTGTCTCGGTCGAGAGCTCAAAATAATTGGTAATCACGGAAGATATCCAGTAAGTGACAGTATAAGTTTAGAAGATAAGTCCAAACAGTTATATATGGCTCCATATTAAAAGCAAACTCTTATCAAACAAGACCGATCGAGGTGTAATAGAATGAACTCGTATTTGAAAGTAAAAGCATGCGAGTTGACCCGCCACCGCCAAGCCGTCATGTTAACCGTTTGTAATTATCGACGCCATTCATGACACAAACGATGCGCTCGCGCCGCATCCCATCACTCTCACTTTCTGCATTGTAGTCATGAGAAGGTTTAGAAGGGCTTTTGAAATGATTTGGTTGTTTAATGAATTTAGTAACCGACTATAAAATAAATTCAGTGACAAAGGAACGACAAATAGCGCCGCCGGTCCAACCGGTATGGACAAATTAATTACAGTTGCGGCTCTGGACATCGGACTCTGTCAGATCATGTACTGTCAGTGTCCAGTGTCCGTAATTTGTCGGTACCAGTTAGACCGACGTTGTTTATTTGACCTTCAACGGGAGGCTTGGTCATACTGGAAGCAAAAGGCGGTGCACCAGGTGTTGAGACACAGCTTGGATTGCAGTTGCATAATCGATAAGCTCAAGGCTGAGTTGATATTTGATTGATGTCTTATCAGCTTCCCCTGACTACATTCTTAGCATACGACAAGAAGCTTTAAGCTACGAGAAAACATCATCATCATCATTCTCTTGCCCTTATCCCAATTCATTTGGGACGGCGCAGCATATCTTCTTTTTCCATACTTCTCTATTACTCGTCATCTCCTTTCTTACCATATCTTCCTTCACACAGTCCATCCTTCGTTTCTTCTCTACAAATATGTTGTTTGTTCGAAAGGGTACGTTTATAACACCAATTTAGCTACACACAATCAGTAAACAAGAACAATAGGAGACATTGAGGGAAGCCATTGTCTAACAATGGGCCATCACCGGTGCTACCTCGACCTCTTAACATTTTCAGGATGACTACCTCTCAGAATATTTCGCGAGAAAGATCATCATCATCATCATTTCAGCCGAAAGACGTCCACTGCTGGACATAGGCCTCCCCCAAGTGTTGCCACATTGACCGGTCCCGTGCGACTCGCATCCAGCGGATCCCTGCAACCTTCACCAGGTCATCGGTCCACCTAGTGGGAGACCTTCCAACGCAGCGTCTTCCGGTTCGCGGTCGCCACTCCAGAACTTTTCGGCCCCGTCGGCCATCCGTTCTGCGAGCAATGTGCCCTGCCCACTGCAACTTCACAGAAAGATACTGATACATTTTTAACTCACACAAACCCTGAGGCAACTCGTTAAAATAACGAATAAGAAAGAAGACCACTAAATAGAAAGTCAGTAACTAGATATATCATTGACATAACAAAAAAACCCATAACAAATGTGATAGATGAGGTGTGCTCCCCTAATGGGCATATCCATCAAGATCACAGTTACAGACATTTTTCAATTGAATCCAAGTATGCCATTTGTGGAAATGGCAATTTCTGCACAATTTATCAATTGAATTGCAACGGTGAAGGAAACCCACACGGATAATAAGGAGGTCGGTACTGATGCGTAGCTGTGGTCGGAGATGATAAAAATAAAATTAAGGCCACAGAGTAGGTGTATATTATGGGTTTGTAATAAAGTGTTTTATTGTACAGGGTGTAAAGGACATCGATGAATTCAGTACATGATCACACTAGCATTTAAATTTTTCGTCTGTTACTATAATAATGTAATCAGCAGTCAGAAATAACTATTTCTTCGCTATGGTGTCTAGAATCATTTACTGAATTCATTCTTGTCGAAGTCTCTAAAACCCTATAGGTATCGAATTCCCTAATATCCTTTGGCTCAATAATGCACTATCAATAACCGGAATCTTTACGAAGATGCCAAACGTCGTTGAAGTTCTAACACCACATAAGTCAAAAATATCAATTTTACTGGAGAGAGAAAATACTGAATAATTATTATACGTAGGAAATGGTACAAAACCATTTCATAATTTGTGTTCACTTCAAATTAGATAGAGACGTTGCTTGTTTCTGATTGGCTGAAACAACGCGTCTTCCGATTCTCTAGCAAATGACATCAAGATGTCAAAACCGCCAATTTTTTTTATACGTGGTGTTAGAACTTTAACGACGACAAAACGAATGACCAAAATCTGATAACCACAGAACTTGCAGACATGGATTGAACTTCGCAAAAGCACTAAAATGTTTCGCCCTACTTTTCAATAGGCTTAAAATCAAAGCTACTTTAAAAGTACTTAAACTCTGTTTCTCGTCTATATTGTCTGTGGTCTGTGCGGGGCTACCACGATTGTTTGTGGTGCGCTTTGTTTGCCTCCGCTCGCGTCGTGACGGTCTGCTCGTGAAAAAGCTGCACTTTCACGAATTGCGGTAGGGCTGCGGATTTTCTAGTAGTGTATCGGTTTGTAATCGATTTAGGCAAAGACGTTAATCGATGTTCATATCCTACAGTGAATTGCTGCGTACTTACTCGTAAAAAAAACCGTAAAACTCTATTAGTTACCGGCCTTCAAAGGCACACCGACATTATTTTCCTAATTTATTATATGCTGTAAATTAATTATTTAATGTTGTGATTCTATTATCAAAGGCGGGAACTTTAGTATTTTAATTCGATTATCGCCTCAATAATTGAATTAGACTAATTCTAAGCACGATTTACTACTGAATAAAATCGATTTTCAAATCGATTAATTAAATGATTCGATTTGGGGTTAGTACAAGAGCAGCCCTATTCCATAACTAATTGCTACCTCAGCTGGTATTGTTCTTGTTATTATTTCGTTTTTACGCAATTGCGATTACAATCGCGACTGTTAACGCGGTTACACAATGATAGTCGCAAGTCGTGTTGCTACTTTTTTTTTTCAAACCATGTGAATGAGTTTTCATTGATTCTCTTGTTACATCTAACAACGTATATTGTACAATGGGGCTCATTATGTTTTTAACGTGTGTTTTAGTATTTTTAAAATGAATTTTCTCTTGTGTGAATTTTCTTGAGTAATTAGCTGGTAATTACTTAGCTTAATGTGACGAATGACTTTCGTTTTTAACGTAGAAAGGTCAAAGAAACACTCTTGGAAAAGAAAAGCCATCTTTGAATGTCAGTTGATATTTTTTTTCAAATAACAGATCATAGACCAAGAGCTAGTGAACTATTAAAAATGTGTCGGTGTTCTACCATTTTAATTCTGTTAATTACTAACTGTTAAAACTACAATAAACTGGCCTTTTGGCCAGTCCTGTAACCAATCTTGTATTTTTTTCGATCTTTGTAGATTGTAAGTAGTTCAAAACACATTTTTTACCGTTTCATACAAAAATATAAACCAATATAACACAAAAAAGATACAGCAACGCCCTTCACTGAAAAGGTCTGCAAACCTATAAGCTGTTACTTAAACTTATCTCATTCAAATGTGACTCAGCTACTATTATCTGCTAACCACACTAAGTAGGCCTTTATCCTATGTAACAAAAGTTAACAAAATTCTTAATCTTGTCACCAAATCTGAGTGTTGAGAGGTCTTTGTAAACTGGCGGATCTATAATGTCATTGTGAGACACCGGAATCGTATGCGTAAGCGCAGCCGTGCAACTGCCATTTAATTTCCTTAAGTTAATTTGCAACGTTTAACAATGTTGCCATGTTTTAGTTGGTAAAAGTATATTCCGCCAGAGTTTAAAGTTTTAGTGAATAACGTAAAGAAATACATGAAATAAATAGAAGAGTTTTAGTTGTTTTTGAATAATATTGTAAATACGGGCTGATTTTTTGACACTAATTGCTTTTATCGTGCGAGTAAATATGTATATGACAGTTTATCTATACAAAATCTGAGTGACTACCATATTTATACTTTCCCATTTATAAAACAAAAAAAAAGGTCATTAAATTTGCTATTTTTTTTTCTAAAAAAATTTCAATAGCTTTTTTTTTCAGTTTTCAGCAGATTTTCAAAATGTTTCACTTATATAGACCCGAAATTAGTTGTTGGCGTTTTTGCTCTAGTTGGGCACTTTTTAATCGTAGAAATACCAATATTCCCACCAATAAGACAACATTATGGCAACTGACATCTCAATGATTGTATAGTAGGTAAGTATGAGTAGTCCTTTGTCTCATGTGTACTAGTAACATAAATGTAATCATTCTTTTTTACCCCTTGTCGTGCTATTGTTTTACCGACGGAAATTAAACTAGATGTGATTTTGGATAACGAGAATAGTATGAATATGTAAACGCAAAATATGTTTACCTACTTACTTTCCAGTGTCAGTTAATATGATGCAAATTGTGCTCCCTAAGTCCTATCGTAAATCTCGAAATTTGTTTTTATTTTTCAAATGTCTTCATCGTTCTCCTGCCTTTATTCCAATTTATTTGGGGTGGGCGCAGCAAGTCTTCTTCTTCCATACTTCTTTATTACTCGTTATCTCAGTAGTCACCTCGTTTCTAACCATATCATCTTTCACACAGTCCATCCATCGCTTCTTTGGTAAGATCCTGAAATTTGTTAGTAGATAAGTTAATACTTCTTTATTCTGAAAGGGTATTTTTGTTCTACAATATTATGATACTGCCCTATTAAAATAGGAAACCGGTGTCTCAAAAAAGTCGAAATTTATCAACAGAAAAAAATTGTTACTGAAATCTCGCAGAAGATGGTCCAAAATGCTCGTATCTTCTTTGAAACATTTGAAATAAACCAGCAACAAAAGAAAGATCATTACTCACATACGTATTTCTGTTTTCGACATACAGTGTATTAACCACGACAATTTAATTTGCATCCTTAAAACTGAAATTTAATTTCAAAAAACCTTTGTGAAAGTTAACAGTAAACATTCGAACAAATTCCAAACACACCTTGTCTATCGTTATCAACTCAAAACTGGTTCACAAGCCAAAACCAACCCTACTGACCCACAAACAAAAGTTATCACTATTTACCTCTACGATGTACAAAAACATATTAACTAGATAAACCTTTTTAAATGCCAGTATTATCTAACTATGTTGTATCATTTAGTTCATTTACCCGTGTTTATATGTTAACTGCCATCATTTCATGGTTGTTAAGATTTGTAATTAGTTTTGTTACTGTATATAATTACGAGGTATTTGTGCATTTATCTTGTATATGACCCGATTTGTTACTGTAGAGTGTAACTAGGGTTACCATTTCGGAATTTGATAAATGTTGAGAGAAAGGTGTATTTTTAAGTTCCATGTAATAGGGAGCGAGCCTATTGCCACCATCTGGTCACAAATCTAGACTCCGAGGCTCCTACTGAGAAATTCCTCATGTAAAACTCGATAACACTTTGGCCGATCTGACCTGGGAATTGAACCCAGGACCTCATGCTCAGCAGAGGAACTTGCGACCACTAGACTAACAAGGCAATTTAGTCCGGACATTTTTCTTTTGAATCGATATTTTCCAAAATCATTGAAGCTTTTTCTCGTGTTATAATGGATAGTACCAGGGCGACTGAGCTATGCTCGGGTGTAAATAGAGAAAACGATTTTTTTCAGATATGAGACCCAGCTAAATTGCTTTTTCGCCCCCGTAAAGTACTTAGTGACACTTTAATCGAAATCGTTGCACCTCTGATTTTTCGGATTCATGTGCGTATTATATTATCACTTGCATCGGTGAAGGAAAACATCGTGAAGGAACCAGCATGCCTGAGAGATATTTCTCGACGGTATGTAAAGCCAAGTCAGAGGCCTATAGGCGGCGTAAACATTCTGTCACCAGGTTAGACACTAACCACACGATACAGAAGAAGAAATAGTTAAAGCCGTTTTCGATTACAAATACACAAATATAAAAATAATAATATAGAAATATTGCTTATTTAATATTAAAGGATGTCCGGACAAATCCATAAAGATGGTAACTCCAACTGTAGCAGACTTTCCCTTGGAGCTGATGCTTCATTGGTTCCCGACACGCTCGGTATGGCTCCTTGGGCGTGTAATAGATGACTGATTTACATTAAATATATGGTAATGTGTCTTTGTGCTATACATGCAGAGATGCTATTGATATAAGTCATGTTTAGAATCTAATTGTTTTTTGCTATTCTTCATAATTATTTGCTTCGTTGCGTCTCGAGGTTCTAGTCACATTAATAACGCGCTACGAAACACTGAATGCAAAAAGTTAAACAAGTACTGAGAAATTATTACGTCAAAAATGACTAAGAATACTCAAAAAATCCTTGTAGAATGCTACAAGGTTTTTTTGAGGCATTAATGAATTTAACAAGGGAGCGTTTTTGGTTTACATACAAACTGTCGAAAATAAATTACTTATTGAAAAAACGAAATAGTGAGATTTAGATTCTATTCTGGCCACAGCCCAATAGATCCATGTGCGACTTTAAGTACGTCACTGACATCATGCCTGTATTTCGTAAAAGATTGAAAGATGTGTGCATTGTACCTAAATGAAAATATTTACGCAATTAATCATTCAACATGTTAATTGTTTCTTTTTTTTATTATGCTTGCCAGACTTCCGTCCGTAGTCCCGCCAAAATGCAAACAAATTACATCACATGAAACGAATAAAAGTTGGATGACGCATAAAACCTCCATATCCAGCTCCTGTACTATAAATGGGCTTATGTGCTCGTTTCAACAGCTAAGATGCACCTACACAGGGATTGATAAATGGTTGAGACGTTTCCGCGTTTATATGCTTGCTAGACATTTTTTGAAACCTACACACAGTTCTTCAAAACCATCTTCATTGAAAATTATTATTTATTGTAGGATTAGTCCTTGTCAGATCTGGCGATATTATGGAGTAGGTACTTAGTTAAAAAACACGGCTACATCGTAACATCGAACTAAAATAATATAAACAGAGTTCCCGATGTTAAACGGACTTATGACCATCAAACTGATTACGTGTACTCTTAAAACTGATAAAGTGATAACATAAATCGTAGTTTGATTTATCATCATCCTTATATCACCTGAAAGACGTCCCCACGCTTACCTATTCCCCCAAGCTTCGCGACTTCGCCAGTTGTGCATGCTTCTTATATCCAGCGGATTCATCGATCTTAAACAGCTCATCATCATCATCTGGCTAGCCTATTCTCATCTACATATGTTGGGATCAGCTTCCACTTTTACTGGATTTAGCTGAATATCAATATTTTACATGGAGCGACTGCTACTAAATCCGACATTGATCCGGTTCATTGATAGGTTCGCCCCCTATTACATAGAACTTAAAATTAACTGGCTAGTTATGGGTGTTAGGTAACCCCTCTGCCTAACCCTTCGGGGATTATAGGCGTGATGTTATGTTAAATCCGTCATTCTTATTACTTAAGGAATTTCTTATTGTCAACTGTAGCTAAGATATATGAGATCAACGGCGAACTGAAATCACATTCCCAGAAACCTCAATTAAACATTTTCCAAGAACATTAATGTGACTTCTATAATAACCAGTCTCTTTCACTAAAAAACTCATCATCAGTTCCCGTTACCGCCTCGTATTCCTGACGTACTATAATGAGTAATCTGGAGGCGCCTGTGTGCCCCTCGACTGTCGCACAGATTAATTTACGTCTGCCCGACCCCTTGAGTCATTGCCGTGAACATATTGTTTCTCAAATTGGTCTGGTTGCCGGCGTGACTCAAAATTATAAGTCAGTGTTTGTTCCGTCTCACTGGCTTCCATGCGTGATGCAATTGGATCAACGGGAATGTTTATTTTTAGCGTTTACGGTAGTTGGTTTTTGTTGGTATTCCATTTAAAATACTAAAGTAGGTAGGTAACATGTCTATAAATAAATTTTGTCGTCAGTATCCCAATTTAGTTTAACGGTGGATGGACCCGATTCTCCAGTCTTTGGACTTATATATTCAAGAAGCTTCAAGATATCTGGCGCCAAGCCAGGATAAGTCATCAACAAGATGGGTCTCTCCACAGCGCTTAGGTATCGAGCATATGGTAACTCAAAATTGGGGTAAGGCCTGTCTATCCTCGATTATAGAGGAAGTAACATAAAGGGTATAGTCATATGAAAGGATATGCTGCAGACCTTCAAACTGACTTTCTCCCTGGGTTTAATATCGTAAATGCGAAAAAATTATCAGCTGTCCCATTCAAAATTTCAATACCTACTCGACCCAAATGTATACGACAGAAAAAAGAAATGTATGTACTATTATGTAATGATTTTATAATACAAGCAAAAATAAATTGTTATTGTAAAGGTAGTGGTCTATCACATCAGAGCATTCACCTAATAAATCGCAGATGGTTTTGCGATAATCGCAGCTATTTTAAGACAATTAAAATAGCTACAGTTTACGTCTGGTTGCATCAGTAGTCAGTCCATTGGTACGGTATTTGTGTGCAACTATGTTACTTGATTTCATTGGAATGTGGTGTACATGAATATATTCAGAAATGTATTGCGATGCGTGATTGTGTTGTAATGAATTTGTTTTAATTATGATAGAATCTAGGTATGTACTAATAGGTACATAAACTAAACTACTTGTAATCAATCTGTGTTGTACCATGCTGCACAAAGGTACTTTGCACTCCTCCATATGGGTGGTCTTCTCTGGCCAATTTTTCACAAGCGCATAGAACTAGAATATCAAAATGCTACCGCTGACAAAATAGATAAGCATGTAAATGAATCGGGTCAAAATATATCGGAATGTACCTGTACAACCTAGCACTATTTAGTTCTTAATCGTAGAGGTACTTGACTATCGCTCACTTACTTATTGAAATCCATCATCATCTGCCTAGCCTTTTCCCAACTATGCTGAGGTCGGCTTCCAGTCTAACCGCATGCAGCTGAATACCTGCTGTATTTTACATGGAGCGACTGTCTATCTGACCTCCACAGCCCAGTTAGTATTAGGTAATACGATACCCCTTGGTAAGACTGGTTGTCAGGATTTCGGGCCACTGACTTGTAAAGACTGTGTAAGATCTACAAATGACAGCCGAGACCAACTGCTTAACGTGCTTTCCAAGGCACGGAGGAAACTCGGTATGTAATGGGTGGACACCCATCCACGGACCAATCCAGGCAAGCGCGGCTTAAGCTGAAGGTCGACCCGAGCCGCTGTTAATCTTTAGCCACGAGCTACTTATTGAAATCCATAGTTTACCATCTTTAGCACGTGTTAAAAGACTCCGCAAAGCACTATTATCTCTGACTGGGTTTTCAAGAAATACTGCATCCTCATTGATAAAGAACCTCCTCCTTTTTAGATTAAGTCGGTTAAAACAGAAGCACTTATAAACAAGCCTACCTCAACATCGTCAGTACAGTCTCGGTTCATTGAACAGCCATGTTGAAACCTCGCTAACCTTGACTTATATATTAAAGCAACACATTCCGAAACAAGCCAAGCATTAACTAAACTCTACTTAAACTGCCGTTATACGTATTAAACCATTAAAGTATCATCGGACATTAATCTATAATGAGTTCGATGCGGCGTGAAAGCTGCTCTACCATAACCTTACTTAATAAATTATCTGTTAGTAGCAGAGGTAGATCTATTCTGCTTTATTGCTTATCTATCAAGTTTTAATGAATTATCGCTAGAATTAAAGGTCATGGACATTACCTATAATAGATAACTGAATTGATTCAAGTATTATTAACTTACTAGCCTGTGGCCGCGGCTTCGCTCTCCTGAACTTCGGTAATTGTCTCACAGATCGCACTACCGGGTAATGTGGCGACACTTGGGAGAGGCCTATGTCCAGCAGTGGACGTCTTTCGGCTGAAATGATGATGATCGTATTACCGGGATAAAAAAGTACCCTATGTGTTAATCCAGGTCATAAACTATATGTGTGCCAATTTTCATCCAAATCCGGTCAGTCGTTTTTGCGTGAAAGAGTAACAAACATCCAGACATCCATACATCCTCACAAACTTTCGCATTTATAATTAGTAGGAAGTAGAATTATAATCCGGATCCTTATTTTTTACGTGTGTAAATGGATGTTTTCATGGATGTCCTCCGCCGTGGGGTGTTGCAGTCTATCACTCATACTGACAAAAATCAAACGGTGTTCCTGCTCGTCACTTGTGGCGGGGGTAAGGGGACACATTTGCATTCTCCACAATCACCCCAGCAGTGACTGGTCCTGCTTTTTATGCGACTTCATCTGCACCTTGAAGGACCTGTCCCAACCCGCTGCTTGCTGGCAGACTTCTGGTTGAGGCTCATTTAACTTACTTAAGGGCATTACATGGCTCAAATCCCAAAAACAGCGTATGTTCAAAGAAATTTGTTGATGAATCCCTTCGTGCGTTTTCCGTGTAAAAAAAGTATGTTATAGTTAAGTTCATCACAAATAAATTGTATTGTTTAAAATTTTAATAAACCTTCTCAATTTTTTTTTGTTAATCGTAGAAAATAGGTCCTTTTTCAACCTTAATTGTAAATTATCTCTGTAACGGCTGAATAGATCGGCATGAATTTTGTAACAACAAATACGTAATGATATACTTAACAATCTGTATTGTTTTTTTTTCTGTTATTTCTTTTAATATTTTTAAATAATAAATAAAAACCGAAATTTTGCGAAATGTGCGGGGCAAGTCAACAAAAACCAGTACAGGGATCAAATCATCAAGGTCATCGAGCAATGTAATGCCCTTAACGGCAGGCAGGACGTTCCTATTCGGTAACTCTTCAACTTACTGCTCCTGTATTATATATGAATAGAAAATACGGTTGTCGTTCCCAGCACACATGATGATGGGGTTTCCAGATCTCCAGTGGTGTTAAGAGATTTGGAATTCCTGATCAAACCTCTACTTGTGATTTAACTTTGGGATTCCCGAGAAATCAAGAACACCTTCGTGATACACTATAGCTTACTCTCTCGTAATGGATTTTATTAATAACAGAGAAAGAGAGAGAATAAATTCTGTCCACACCTCTTGTCCACTAGTTCCTTTCTCAATATTTCTTATCTCCAAATTCAACCAATTAAAATCCCAATTCTATCTTCAAAGTACTACAGAACCAATTAATATGTCGTCGACCTATCACTTACGATAAGGGTGAAAGCAAATAAAAGAATCAAACATCCGTTTCCGAGTACATACACTTAACATAAAATGATATTATTATGACGTGTTGTATAAAATTTATGATATTATTTTCTAACAGACTGATGAGAGAAAGCTTTCATACTTTCCTTTATAGTTATTGAGAATTTTTAAAAGGGGAGTTAATGGAAGAAAGATATTAAACTTGATGTGTGGTCCTCATTTATGGACGAGAATAGACAACGCCTTGTATAGGGATGTGTTTTGAGGATACTGGGAACATAGAATGTCATACAAGGAGTTCATGAAGGACTTATCGCTAAAATAAAAATACTTGGTTTTTAGAATTCCGTAGCCATTAAAGTAGGCGAAAACGGAACTTCGAATTGCGGTTTGTTTTGAATACAGTTATTATTCAGAGACCACCAATTGGTACTAACTACATTATATCAATTAAAATTGGAGAGGTGCTGCATTATGTGCACCGCTAAACAATGGAGTAACAAAATTACGGTTTTTGTTTTAAAATTTTGAACGTTCTTTTTTTAAATGAATTTTCGTTATTTTTTTAAATTTATTTTCGTTATTTTTTTAAATTTATTTTCGTTCTATCTCTGTACGAGGCCTTTGGCCTGTAGAGAGAAAGTAGCAGACTAAGAGACAAGAGGAAGCCAGATGTTACTGACACCAGCAGTAAGGCAGGTCAATATTTCTTAAGCCAAGTATAATTAAAAATATATTTAAGCAATGCTATTTTTGTGTTACGTGCGATAAATGTGAGAATTTTATACTTTTGTCTTTTTAAAACAATGGGCCAGTGCAATGAATTATGTAAGTATGTAAATTGGGTATAGTTACTCAAGTTTACGTAGTTATTTTATGGAGAATACTTTTTTATTTTGAAACTGATGCATCTTTAATAATAGCTTGTGTAACAGTACAGTTATGATACTCTGTATTAAAAAATGACGAAGCAACAAAATCTAACAGTAGTTTGCACAATGTTTGTAAAACATTGCTTATAAACATAACATAACATCACGCCTGTTATCCCCGAAGGGTTAGGCAGAGATGTACCTAATAGTACACCCACATTTCGCCAGTTATGTTTAATTCCCATGTAATTAGGGGGCGAGCCTATTGCCATCAACCGAGCACAAATCCAGGCTCCGTGGCTGCTACTGTGAAATTCCTGATGGAAAAACCCAATAACACTTTGCCCGACCTGGGAATCGAGCCCAGGTCCTCACGCTCAGCAGTCGCACTTATAAATGTAGTAAATACCCCATAAGGGTAAGAGTGTATTTAAAGGCCCTTCTGCGCTAGCTCTCCTACAAAAAATAGGAATCATTTTCCAAACAATTTTCTCAAGAAGGACCATCTTTTATTGATCAAAATACTTGACTTGATCTTTTCCAAGTGAACCACGTTAAACTGGGTACGTCCCGTATGGTAACTTTCCCGTTTCGCCAACTAAATAAAAAACGTGCAAAACAAGTGAAAAAAGTCCCCTTTCGTAACTATTTTAATCTTCATACATTGATTCCCGTTTCGTCAACCATAAATTTCAACTGTTTTTTCTACGGTACAGTCAGCTCCCAAAGTTACAAGGAAACCTCTTGTCTATGTTGGTATTTTGTGTCTCTCTCTGGCACACTAAGGTTTGTTACGAGAGAACTCAATTTAGAATTTGAACAGAAAGTACTAGGAGAACAGAATCAAGAAGGAGATGTTGGTGCCGCTGACCTTTTTACCTACCTAATAAAACCTCCTTGGTTCATCCTCTATTGTGTTACATTCATTACATGCATAGCCTGGGAAACATAACTGTTTTATCTTGTTATGTTACGAAGTTGATGAAAGACAACGGTTGACCGACTTGCAAAAGCAAAAAAAACTTTGCCAAAATTGTTGTCATATGAAATATGTTTGTTTAACTGTTATGGACTTGGGGCCTTTTTTTGTGGATCCACTGCATAATTATTTTGTTCTTTCTTTTTTGTGTGGTTAGTGCCTAACCTGGTGTCAGAGCTGTTATGCCGCCCATGGGCCTCTGACTTGGCTTAATTATGTTTGTGACAATTAGGTGATGTCTATATTCATAATTATGAATACATTGAGGGTGATTGAAAATCTTTTAATGATTGACCTATGACTTCTATTGTGTGTTTTGTTAGGCGAAATCATTACTACGACAACCCCATTTGGCGATAAAATAATAATGTATAAAGATAGTTCTTTATACATTTTGCTCTTACCCGGGGCTTCGCTCGCGTTATTTTGGAATTTGACAATCTATTCGGGTCGGAGCGAAAGACACGTGGCGCCATCTATTATCATAAGAACGTTATTGTTATTTTCCTCGAGAACAGTACTTTTTTTCGAGATGGAAGGTGGGTTATGTCCGTTTCTGTACACCTGACAACGTATATGTAAAATTTCAGGATGATCGGTTCAGTGGTTTAGGCTTGAAAAGGTAACAAACAAACAAACAATCTTGCTTTCGCATTTAGTATATTAGTTAGGATTAGGATAGTTAGGATGTGATGAGAACGGTTTAATAACATGACATATAACATTGACCTCTACTACTTTGTCAACACCAAATAAACTTATCTTCTTCATGTGAAATTAGTGTGTGAACTCATTATGAAATTATTGACCGAGTCATTTCTAAAAATAAAAGACAATAATGATTACTTTACTTTATCAGTAAGATAAAATAGTATCCTCATCATAGATTAACAAAACAGTACAATAATCCATACTATTTCCATGTAAAGAAATATTTTACCCTATAGATAACTTGTATAGCAAGATAAAGTAAGTAGGTACCTATACTAATAACATTACGCTGGTAATCCCCTAAGTGAGAGACAGAGTTGAAAGAAGACAGCAATTATGCAAACAAACAATTTTTGCTACAACATAACATCATAACATCACGCCTGTAATCCCTGAAGGGCTAGGGAGAGGCGTACCTAATAGTACACCCACATTTCGCCAGTTATGTTTAAGTCCCATGTAATAGAGGGCGACCATATTGTCATCAACCAGACACAAATCCAGACTCCGTGGCTGCTACTGAGAAATTCCTGATGGAAAAATCCAATATCACTTTGCCCGACCCGAGAATCGAACCCAGGTACTCAAGCTCAGCAGACGCACTAGCGACCACTCGACCAACGAGGCTAAACGAAGATTTAAAAAGGTAAAGTTCGCTATAAAGGGTGTAAATAGACCCTTAATACATCCGAAAGACACTTGTTCTCCCCGTCTTTGCGATCATTTTTTTCTTCTAGATCATACCTTCTGGTTACGGAGATATTGGAGCTCAAAGTTCCAACTTTATCACAAGTTTTTTTTTAAAATACTTTATTTTAATGTATGATTTTTACTTTACACACCTCCACTATCCCCGTACTATTCAATCCATTCATCAGCACAATGCTTTGAGTGCTTTCCATCGAGTCCTACCGTAAAATGTGATTTTGCACCCCCAAAAAAAAAAGTCGATTCCCAGCAATAATTTTTGTGTAAAGTTACTTAGTTCGATGTACAGAATGCTTGGTTGACGGCTATGTGAAGGGTCTGTTTACACCCTGTATGCAGCGAACTTTACCTTTTCATGAACTGTCAAAGTGTTACAATTGTGGTGACCATAATGGCATCTTTTATCTACTTATCTACAATTTGTAAACGTAATGCAAGCCATGACTCAGTCCAATTAGATTAGATGGCCACAGATAGCTAATTATATGGAAATTAGTCAACCGCTTTGCACGTGTCGGTTCGGATTATATTATGCAAACAGATCACTTAGTTGTGGGCGGATATGGAACATAGACTGGTCGACTAAGACTTAAAGACACTTGAAGTAAAAAAAAAACTGCTAAGTGCGAGTTGGACTCGCGCACCGAGGGTTCCGTATAAAGGACTTGTTCGTCAACTGGCGACTGTGAAAATCGCGCGTGCGCGCGAGTTGACACCTTCCGATTTTACCTATTTTATTTGTCGTCAGCTCGCTGGCACATTATAAAGTACAGTCAAATAAAAACGAATTGAAACCAATCACTATACATAACTAGCTATTGCCCGCGCTGGCTGATTCGGTTAAGTACCGACTATCTGCTTAGATTTAGGGATACGGCGAGGGGATGCGGCCGACGATGCATGATAGTCAAGATGCTATCCAGCGTTGTCAGAATGTTACTTTTGTAACATTTTACGTTACTTTTGACCTTCTCGTGTTACCTCCGTTTTTTATTTTAACGTCAAGTCGTATAAAATGTCTTATACATTTAAGGTACCTATATTATACATTTTGTAAGAAGTTTTTGTAGCTGACTGTACATCTGACGTATTTAACGTCAGATTTTCAAGGTCGAGCAAGTTGACGACAAAAAAATAGGTAAAATCGGAAGGTGTCAACTCGCGCGCAGTCGCGAGTTTCGCACTCGCCAGTTGACGAATAAGTCGTATAAACTTGTAGGTATTTTGTTACTAAACTGCATATTAAAGTTTTGCAAATTTCATGATTCTAAGTCAAACGGAAGAACACCCTATAGTTTGTGATTCCCTTGTGAAATCGGAAAATATGCAATATAAACGGTCATAATTATCTTTTGATCGCGTTGACTCACAACTTTAATTTTTTCACTGCAACAGGGAGTAGCAGACCTGAATATTTGATACTATTTCAGCTTGATACCTCCACTCATTCCTGAGAAAAAGTGTCTTAACAGATGGACAGACGGACACACGGACAACAAAGTGATCCTATAAGGGTACCGTTTTTGCCGAGGTAAGGAACCCTAAAAACCTTCATGAAGAGAATGATTGTTGAACAGCTGTGGATTTCCTGAAGGATGATGACGTTGATGATGCAAATAAGCAAATCACTTATTATTCGTCTCTTTTTTTCGTAGATTATGTTTTATAATGTCTTGTCAAATAACTTGGGCTCAGTTCAGTCCTTGTTGGCGACGTCATCAGTGACGTTTTTATGAACTTTAAACTGCAGGTATAGGGACACTGGTAACTCCAGAAAGAAAGTGAGCCAGCAGCTGGTCGGGACCACCGTTTTCACACAGAGTGCGATCATTCAGTATACTATCTGAGAGCGATGGAACAACAAAAGGACATAGAAAGGACACAAGGTAGAAGCGCACCACTATTTTATGAAAAAGTGAATTGAATAGGGTTAAATGAACTTAGAGGATTGTATTGATGTTTTTAACGAATAATTACGTAACTATTTGCTTAAGTGTTACTTGCGCGTATCATATTTTCATGAACATACAACCTGTAAATTACAAAAAAAACGTTAGAAAATTTGAATTTCGCGGGCTATCTTGGCGCTTATGCGAAACTTGATTTTAGTTGAGAATATTGGTAATATTAGTAACCTTGTTATTGAAAATGTAATCAGAAACATTGAGTATGTATTTTACCAGTAAACGAACGTAGGGCAAGGACAATACGTCTTGTCATAAAATAATAACAGCACTTATAGTTCGGACCAATGAGTAATGAAAGCACTGATTAGGGAAAAACATTCACAGAAATCAGATAACTCTATGATGGTTGTTTGAACTATTATCGATTGATTATACCCATATTAGAGATACCAACACGAATTACCAATTAATAAGATAGTAAATAGTCCACAATGCGCATATTATCAAGCCATAGACTCATAAACCAGCTGTGCTTAGTCCATTAATTGTGGCGTAGTACGCCCCCTGAAGCAATTGTCACGACTTCAAATATTTGATTGTTATAGCTATTGAACGACTTACAATTAATTTGATTAATGTTATAGGGTAATGTGTTGAAATCATTTATTATTCCCTGCTAATTATTTGGCTGGGGATATTCTGTTAGTATTAGTTCCCATCGTGTCACCCCTTGGATTATGATAATGTTTGTGACGCCCAGTTGGCAGTTGAGGGTGGCAACTTTGGACAATATCACACATTTGGTTAATTTCATGCATCCCTATTTCATATAAAAAGCTAGTAAAGATTTTGGTTCCTTGTTAACTCATAAACGGCTTTCGATTAAGGTGGAAGCGCTACGGTAACCCGCGAAATTCAAATTTTCTTACCATTTTTCATCAACATACAATCTGACACTGACCTGCAAATTGCTAAAAAAGTAAGTAAATTTTGAATTTCGCTTGATACACTGACGCTTCCACCGTAAGACATTATGCGCAGACGCCAAATTCTTGACAATTGTCGCCGTTTTAATTTACAAGCATTGAACCTTAAGTAGTAAAGCAATATACCAAGGTCGAAATACTTGGATGAAGTGGTTCGCCTAGAATACGGTGAAACCACCGACGGCGAATAATGTCATGACACCACGACTGATTTTGGTCAGTGTAACTATTACAAGCAATTATGTATCCTACCTGTAGGTATTGTGAGCTAGTGACATTGCATTAGGAAAATGTACAAAGTGTAAATAACTTTATATCAATTGTATGAAATGTGTGTGTGTGTGTGTTGTTTGATTGTATTGTATTGTTGATTGTATTGTATGATTGTATTGTTGTTTGATGTTGTGTGTTTGTTGTTGATTGTATTGTTGTTGTTGTTGATGTTGTTGTATTGTTTGTTTGTATTGTATGATGCTTGTAATGTACAAGCTAGGTGATAGCTGCTAACTGCGGGAATTCCCGAGAATTCGCAAGAATTCTCCGGAAATCCCCCGACTTGTTTTTTGGCTCGTCTGTATGTTAAAAAAGAAATACTTAAATAAATAGATAGTAGTTGAATAAAATTAACGGATACTATTATCATCATCAGCAGAGCGTTAATGTCCACACAGCAACACACACGTCCCCTGTTGTCACACAAAGGCATACGGGCATGTAGCCGTGGAGCCGTAGTCATCACGCTTGGGAGGGGAATTGTTCATCGCAGTATACGCGTTCGCCTGATGTAACCCTTTGTGGAGTGAAGTGTACTGTTTTAATAATAAATAGACTTCTATATGGTTTTGTTTCCAAGGCTTGCGACTATGTAATAAATTAACTTATGTAATTCTTTAACAGGGGCCTAGACAAGAGATAATCACGTTCATCATAGCGTTTTATATTGCTACAGCGGCTTTCGAAAAGACTGGCATAAGCTTTTTTATAGCCTTTGTCAGTATTTTACTTTTTCAGTTTTCCATCATCATTATGGGTGATATGTCACTCTAGGCGCTTAGATCAATTAGATTCATCATTTGTTCTTCAGTAATCAAGAAAACGTTATTAATTCTCTTTATTCTGGTCTTGGTGCCAGATTTTGTGTATGTGTGGGTGTATGTGCTCCGAATAACATTTTCAATAAATTCTGATTAATTGACTTACCAGCTGAAATACTTTTATCATGCAGACATAATAAACTATCATATCTATCATCATTAGTCTATTTGGATTAGCGGCAAGTCTTCCATAAATAAATAAATGATTGAAGTAAAAGTAAATAAGTAACATGATTGATTTATGAACATCCGACAATTACTTGCTCGCCTGTTGGATAGAGAAACTGACTGACTTATATATTTTTTTGTTTGGCACAATTACTCAGGTTGATACATTATGTATTACGTTACTTTGTAATTGTAGGGGATGGTCAAGAAAATTCTGCACAACCCTAGCTGCACGCGTAACATGACTACCGTAAAAACGGGTTTTGTCGACGGAAGAATCGACAAAATGACAGATTTATTTTGTTGTGTCTTCCGTCCACAGAACCAGTTTCCACGGTGGTCATGCTACGCGTGCTGGTAGTAAATTGCTGAAGAGAGTTGCCAAGAATCGAGATGAATAGTGTGCGATTAGAGATGGAGTGGCCTATGTCTAGCAATAGACTGTAACTGTTGTAGGCTAATGATGTGAAAAAGCCGGATAAGTGTAAGTTGGAGTCGCGCACCGAGGGTACCGTTCAACGCGAGTTCAAGTACCACATAGGTTTTGATTCCCTTGTGAAAACGCAAAATATTCGAAAATATGAGACATAAACGGTCATATCTTTATAATGTTTTCACAGCTGAAAGAGTCTGTGGACTCATGTATTTGACATAAATTTCAACTTGATACCTCTACGCGTCCCTGAGAAAAAGGGCCTTGACAGACAGACAGACGGACAACAAAGTGATCCTATAAGGGTTCCATTTTACTTTTGAGCTACGGAAGCTAAAATAAGTCTTGGAGTTCCGTAAATGTGCAACCAATGGCAACGTTTTATTTTAATTAATCCTGTGGGTACTACGTCGTAGGTGCCACGTCAGCTTTGGGCTACACTTCATAAGTATTACCCGACTAGAACGCAGAAGAAAACTGGTAATGAATCTTACGCCTACAGACAACTTTCTTTGAAAATAGTAAGCGAAAATTGTTTTACTTAGATGAATGATTTAATATAAAATCACCAGGTACGATGAGATGTTCAATGGCGCCATCACCTAGAATTTATAACAGAGGTATTTTTATTTTTTTGTCTGGGTTGTAAGTTTGTTAAGTAACTGGTAAGTGGATAGGTACTATAGACCGACCGCTTTAATGAGTCGAAGGTATCAATTTAAATGGAATATTCTGAATGTTGAACACGTATTGGTTCAATTAGTATCGTAATACCTACGTGGATTATGGTTATTTTAAAGCAAATAACCTGTGGGTGTGTTAGGACTTTGTAGACGCTTAATGTGCCTTTGATGGGGCGTACGTAAGTCATCAACATTCTCCCGCCCTTATCCCAATTTATTTGGTGTCGGCGTTGCATGTCTTCTTCTTCCATACTTCTCTTTTACTCGTCATAGCGCCTTGATATCCGTGTCGAACTGTCGGCATATCGCAAATCCTCGTTGAGACGTCACCAAGCGACCGACGCGACGACGAAGCTAATTGTGGTAGACATAACATAATTACATACAAGCTCACAACATCACGCCTGTCTTTCCTAAAGAGTTTGTGGGAACACACACACACCTCAGACAATTATATAGAAGTAAGTTATCGTTAAATATAACCAGTTGGCACCTGACTCTCGAGCCTTTCATTCCTATATCCCGGTAGGCAACCCTATATAAGACATAGTAGTCTTACAAGTTACCAGCAGTCACCCCCCTCTAGCCATATCACCCTTAACACAGTTGCAAGTAAGTACCATATAATAATACCTACACTTATTGCTTATTAGTCTTATTGAAATTACAACAACAACAATTTAACATTATACACCCACATTGAAACCGCAAGTAGCATCAGTTGTAGGCGAAAATAATAAAGAAACAAGTATCAAAACGGCTGTCTCATTCAGATACCGCAAGTATCAAAAATGTGCTCTACAATGTCGTTACAGATTTCTTAACTGTACTTAACGTCTTTGAGATGAGATCACAAGTCGTATAGCAGAAGAACGCACAATGACACATCTTATTTACCATACTTTACTTCCCAGTATAAAGAAGAGAGGAGTTCGTGGCTAAATAATAGCCACTCAGGTCGATCTTTAGGTTAAGCCGTGCTTGCCTAGGTTGGTCTGTGGACGAGTGACCACCCATTACATACCAAGTTTCCTCCGTGCCTCGGAAAGCACGTTAAACCGTTGATCCCGGGTGTCATTTGTAGATCTTTGACACTCGTTAGGTAGTCAGTGGCCCAAAAAGTCTGACAACCAGTCTTACCAAGAGGTATCGTATTACTCAGTACTAACTGGGTTGTAGAGGCGAGATAGGCAGTCGCTCCATGTAAAACATTAGTATCCTGTTAGACTGGAAGCCGACCCCAACATAGTTGGGAAAAGGCTAGGCAGATGATGATAAACTGACCTCTCGCTGTATAAAAGATCTATACAATGTGAATTTAGCTTATAGCGGTAATGTATAGCTTGATATGTGTTCGTGTATACAATCGGAAGAAATTGTGTACTTACTTACGCTATCAGATGATAGCTATTCAATTTCGGTATCTCAACTAATTAGTAAGATACAAAATGTCATAGTAATAATCGCAAACGTCACACTTAAAATATGTGCGATGGATAAAAAATATATGGATAAAGAATCGATGGTCCGTCTGAAGTTCTTTATACGCTGTTCTAGGGATTAATTAGTTTTTAGACATAAATGCTACTACCGACTAGGACTAAAAAACCGGCAAAAGTGGAGAGACTTGGAAGACACCTTTTTTTATTTTTTGAAATCATCAAATGACCCCCCCCCCCCCCCCGCTCTGGGCGGGGAGTGTCAGGCTTGTACTGACCAAAACCCATCCATGTTCCTTCTTTGCCCTTTCTGTTCCAGGGCCGCGGTATCTCTTTCGAACAGTCCCTGCAGCCCTGGCAGGCATCGGCCCATGCGGACCCCTACGTGGTTGCTGACATATCTTTGAGGCGCGCGTGGAACACGAACGCGCCGTCGACACGGCTTGTCGTCGTAAGACGGACGGACGGCGAGCTAGCCCATAACTCGCCGTCCACAGGCCCGCGCCTACGGTGGCCAGGGGCCACCACGTGACCCCCGACGCCCAGGGCGTTGGAAGACACCTACACTTAGCATTCGGTAGCCAATGGTTGAAGAAGAGAGAAGAGAAACACACATACTGCGATCTCTCATTTTAGATCCTTTTAACAAAAAAGAAAGGAAGTACTTAATTGGTAATCTACTCCTGCTTTCTTCCACATCGGTTACAACTTAAAATCTCAGATAACATCCAATTTAAATTCTAATAAACTTCAAATATACCTCAGAAACTTTTTGAAGCTTTTCCTCTAAAGAAAAACTCTTAAAAGATGATTCACTCTCGTCCACAATCATAAAGCAACATCAAACCAACCAACAGCTGTTGAATGATTACGAGCAAACATTCCGAAATGGATGACATAACAATTTGATGGAGGATTACATCTCCTGACCTAAATATTTATTGATTGCCTGAAAGCGTAACATCTCGACCACAACATACACGCGTGTCACGACAGCGACTGCAGAAGAAGTAGGTAAGAGCAAGGCAGGAGTCTTTACGACTGCGGTGATGTGTAGAATACAATTGTGTCCGAGCACCCCAGGCAGAAGCGACGAGAAGGAACACCGTGTGGTTTGAATCTGTAGGAGTCTGACAGACCCCTCGGTGGAGGACATCCAATGAGGATTTCCAGAAAAAAAGGGCCACTCGTCATGCGACTGTACTCACGTGAGGGAAACAAATGATACGCGCGCCTGTCTCAATGAAAGTCTTGTCGCAAGTCGCATCACTCGGGCCCGTGAACGAGTCCTAACAGGCAGCTTATACAACGCTATTGATTAGGATAAATAGACCATTGTTTTTGTTTACTGTACCGTTGTTGATTGACGCGTTATTCGGTGTTATAGTAGTCTAAAAATACGGCTATCAATGGATGGCAAGGTCGTTTATATTCATTAATGTTGTTTGTACAATCGCAGTTGGGGGGTTGTTATTGACGCATCGGAACAGTGACGAGTCGGGCATAAGTCTTGAATACTTCCTACACAAAACAAAAATTACAGAAACGGTCTATAAAATATTGAAGTGCCTATCACTTCAATATTTTATAGACCGTTTCTGTTCTTCATCGCTGTCGTTGGCACCATCGGTGTAATTACGTACAGTAATGAGAATGCTTGTCTCATCATATCCAAAAATTCTTGAACCGGAGGTAATAGCCGGGTTGTTTTTATTCGAGACCCGGTCATTAGTTTAGGGACCAGCCATAACTCGCGAATCGCCAGTCCACCTGGCTTGGAGGCGTTCCATAATGTTGACGGCGGTCCCCATTCAAGGCCTTCAATTATATGCCCTTCGACAGATGTGACTGCGCATTGGCCATTCAGCTGACTGAATTAAAATCTTATACAAAAATGTGTAATACTAGCCGGTCGACATTCGACTCTCTCTAGCGAGAATTACTTACTTACACCTTCTTTAACAATATTTTTTAACTAAGAATTTGATTTGTCGAAGTAGGGGCAGTTTTTTCTACAGAATCACAAAAACGATGGTCAAGCACGAATCTGCTTTCAAAACTGTTTTTTTTTCTATTCTATTCTAATTTCAAATAGCGATTCAATGTTTGAGTATCGTTATAAAAGTCGGATCTCTGAGTAATAACAATAAAAATATGTCATCTGTTACTGGCCAGCAATGGTAGGCCACTAAAAAAAAACATTCCATTCCCAAACGGGTCACCTAATTAAGAACAATAAGAATTGGAACAAGATTAATTGTGTCGTCCCCTAAACCACTGACCTATCCGATCACGAACAGCCCAAAAAAAAAATCAAAAAGTGACGAAATAATAATTCAATTATTCCTTCCTTTCAACCCTTTCTACTTACCCCTTTACGATTCTTGGTGTCTTGTACTTGGCTTAATCCAACAACTAGACACTGTTCTCATAGACACAATGGCCTTTTCTCTAGTTTTCTGGTTTGTAAAGACGTATTTTGATTCCCACAGATATAACTGGTTTTGAAAGAAGGATTTAATTGGATTCATAGATCTTCATGCTGAGAATCAACGGCTCGGCTACTGGTCACTATTTACTGTAGCCATTCGACTATTATGAGTTACAGAATAGATCCGTCACTTCTGACAAAATGTTTCTTAAGATACAGGTTCCGTTTCTATTCTTTGTGTTTTTCCCAGGATGCTCTTTCAATGCAACTATCAGTTCTCGCTTAGTATAGGCCAGCATTCCTTCCTTCGCAATTTAAACGGAACGTCCTGTCTAAGAAGAGAATTTGCCTTAGAAGGCAATATAATGTCGCAGGATACAAACCTTCTAATGCCCCCAACGCTTCTCTAAACATCGTTAATCGTGACTTAATCGATGCTAGCAAAATTCCAGCTCGATTAACTCGCCATAAATCGATACTTGATTAAAAAATCTTAATCGTGAACATGTAAACGCGAATAAGCTCACTAATCCCTTCTAAACAGTGAGTTCATGGTCTTCAGTCTTGTCTTTCTACATTATTCACAACAGCTTTATAACTGACATTTAGCTTTGCTAAAGGATTTTGGGCTTTACCGTCTATGGTATGGTATATGCGTGCATCAGGCGAATCGATTGTATCAATCACGACGTAACTAACCTTATTTGATTCTACGCTAACCTTGCACCTGCTGCTGTCAGCCGAAACATTCTAATCTATATCAATTTTTTGTCATTAAACTTCGTTTGGTTCGTGTACTAAAGTAGAGCAATCGAAAGTGGCTTTAGAGCCAATGTGATACATACGTTTCTCATATGCTATGGATAAGCATTAGCTATTGTCATTAGGTAGATAATTTTGAATCGTCCCTCAGTGAGCCCACACAAAGAATAGACTTGGGTCCCAGCATTTGGGATCATTATCTATAAGTAGGCTGTTGATCTAATACATAGGTATCATCGAAGGCAGTTATGGTTGGAGTGCTACAAAGAGAAGGATTTTTTTCGATTTTTGTGAAAAATAGACCAAGTCCTAAAATCCTCCTTGCACCACACCCTTTGCTGCACTCTGACCGCAGTTAGTTACACACAGCAAAAATATGAACTAAAAGACATAAAACTACGTTCAGTCGTCAACTATTCTCATAATTTAGGTCATTCGGTACTAGTTTAGGTAAAGTAAGACATGTGTATGTCTATTTTGAGTAATTCAATGTCGACTAGCTATCTAATTTTGTCGAAGTCAATGCCATAGGCATATTAGTCTTGAAAGTAATTAACCGTTTTAATTAATTCATCATCATAGCCTTCAGTTTAAGTGTAACCGTATTAAACATTTTTGATATTTCTTGATGCTGACTGTTACTATTGAATGACTGCATTAAATTCTTACGAGTTAGTTATTATTAGTAAATAGAATAGAATACAATAGAATTTCTCTTTATTCGAGAACTTACGACTATGTTAGTAAGCACTGATAAAAACAAAACAACACAACAAAATACGGTGGAAGTGGTGGAATAATGATTGTTCTCCGACAATGTGGGTAAATCGTCAATTTAGTTAACAATTTCAATGTCACCACCTTAGTTTACCTTGACAGTGAAAATCCCTTTACATTACAAGGGAAAAACCCCATCTCTTCATTTCAGTAGGATCTAGCATTAACAGCGTGTTTTTTTTATATTTCGATCTTAATTTTTCTTCTATCTCTAAGCTCAAAAGATGGCGTTGTCTGACAGTGGTTAGGTTCGAACTCTCGAAGTTGCTAGTTCACCTCAAATTCCAAACCCAACACTATATATTGAGGTTAGCTTCCATTTTGCCAAAATGCCTACCTACGGCTAAATGAATTTCACGGAACAGCTGCCATCCGACCTTCACGTTCCATCTTCACTAGGTAACTAGGTTTCCTTCTCAAATGCTTGAGACAAGTAACCGAAAACCGTAACAGTTGATTTCGTACCAAAAAACGGTACCGCCAGTCACGTTCAAGGCCAGAGCATTCACTGACCGAGTTATCGGACCTATTGATAATGTAATGGCTGTTGGACAGATACTACAATGGTCTGTTATATAAAATGGTAAATTGAAAACATAAACCATATGGACAGCCATGAGATAAAATTGAATTTGGTAAAAAAGGTGATTGAGTATGTATTTTATGCAAATTCGTTTCATAGAGACCTTGAGTGGGTAAGTGTAAGCATAACCCAGAAGCAACCGACATTAATAAAGTGTAAAAAGAAAAACAACAAAAACCCTTAGAAGTTTACTAGAAAAACATATGGTTCAGCGGCTGAAACTGTTTCAATCATTAACTATGCTGTTAGCTGTTTGCGATGAAGATGTTATTATGACAAACTCATGTCATTATAAGTACATAGAAAAGAATCCTGAGTAGTGATGCCGTAGATTCAGATGAAATAGAAAATCTAGTTCTAGGAGATAAAATACATCTCCTAGAACTAGATGTTAAGCAGTTGGTACCTTCAGGTAAACTTTACGACGATAATTTCCAGCATTTCCCGTTATCCCTAGAAATTGGCTCAGGAAACTCATTGTCGTTTTCTTTTACAATTCTAAAACAGTTAGGTCGAACACCCGTAATTTTACATGTCCGTTAAAACCTTTATACCCCAACATGTTCATATTTGTTCCTTCTAATCCGCTACCTGTCTCATCCCTCGGTTCCCTTTGAACTTTTTCTATTCCTCTATCTCCATTGTTACTTTTTATAGATCAAATTACGTGTTTGTGAGGTTGCAGCGAACATTCGACACGGCCGCATTCCGGCTGCTAATTTGGTAGTATTAAATGAAACACCCATGTTATTTTGCTATCTCTTTCTTAAGCATGGGATTTTTTAGGGCCGAAAGAGATGGGGAATTCTGTCCTGTGTATCATATTTTTAATGGATCGTAGATCGTAGCGTGCGCTTGATTGTTTGGTGGGTGCTGCAGTTTTGAATGAATAGGGATATATAAGTAATAGTTTTTAGTTTTACTATAAGTACCTTGTTGTGGAAAGTTAGAGCTTTTTGATACTGTAATAAAACATACTAGGTTGGTACTGATATGCTCTTGCTGAAATGATGAAAAACCGAAAGACAGATCGGGATCTCCTAGTATGAAGTTCATGCCGAACTTAATACAAGGATCCCATCTGATTATCTAACTCATAAGTTAATTCAGGTAGATCCTGAACTACATAAGTATTATCGGATCATGCGCTCTGAACCGCACCTTAAATTCGCAGTCTTTTTTTAATTGTAACTTTCGCGTTATCTGTCCCCAAACTTATAAATGGGGCCAGATGGGAAGTAAAAGTTTTATCTGCCGCTGGAATATTTTTTAATTAAAACAGTTCCTTCGTTTTCAATTGATGTGGAATGTGCTTTATAGTTGGTTCATTGAAATATTTAGTACCTATTGCTTGTTTTGCTACACTTTCTATTACGTCGTTAACAAGGTGGCATTTGTTATTCCAACAAAGTCTATCGGCCGAGTGATCTGGCACAATTTAATGCGGAATTTGCTCCAAGTCCTGATCCTAAGCTTATGATTTTGCATTGTCTAGACGTCCTATATAAATATTAGTACCAACTGATTAGTAACTTAGATACATTCAACCGAAAACCAATTGTAGGTCCTTTTCTACTGGCATTATGTTTTATGGTTTCTTAACTCTGGTCACTTTCCACTATTTTGCGTACCTTTGATTGTGTTAATATACGCACTTATACTCCAGACAAGATAAGTTGATGCAACATGTAGTTCTCCCATGCAGACTACCCGACGAGAACAGTTCCTGAACTAATTCTGCACCCATCCATAGTCGTTGTGATTATTTATTTATGGACTGAAAAAAACTTAACAGGACATTACATTAAGATAGAAGAGCACAAAGGTACTGCTTTCTGGTTTTGTGACACGCATGTGGCATTTATTGAGAATAGATCCTTACCTTATAAGCTCTCCAATCAGTCTGATATTTACTTCCTACTATTATTGCTAATATACTTATATCTATGCTAAAAATAGGTAACCACCAGGCTTGGGCGTTGACAATCTTCTAAAGACCGACCGAGTCTTCCACCTTGCCCCATTAAAGGCACATTAAGCATCCACAACAATATCCCACTGGTTGTTTGCTTTAAAATAACCATAATCCACGTAAGTATTACGATACTAATTGAACCAATATGTGATTCAGAATATTCCATTTAAATTGATACCTTCGCGAGGACTCATTAAAGCGGTCGGTCTATAAATCGTTTATCCTATTCGCTTCTTAGGTTATCCCTGAAATCTGATCTATGTACAATCATCGATTCATAAGTAAAATAGGTAGCTATCGTAGTTTTTATCTTAGTTCATTAGTTATTATCGGTTGCGTCCCATTCTAACTTTCGTTATATTATATTTCGAGAATCTTATCATGTCGGTCGTGCATTCCACTTTCGTTTACGGCAACAAACAATAGGGAGGAGAAACAAAGCTTGTCACGATGTCGAACAAAACGTAAAGATAGCAGCTGTACTGATTGTGCAAAAGTACATCATGCATGTGTCCGGAGATGTCCTACTTGTAATACAGTTTATCTTTACGATTTGCATAACATACAGACACGCAATTCTGCTCCATATTGTACTAAAAGCTGTTGCAGTTTTGTCACAATTCGCAAAATGTGAACGCACGACAACAATAGCTTAATGTGCTGTTTAACATTTCGTAACGTAATGTTCCTTACAACACAAAGTAAGATAACTTGGAGGACGCGAAGCCGAGCTCCGTAACTCGCGACCTTTGTGCACCCACTGACATTTCACCGCCTATTACCTTCCAAATGTTATTTAATGACTTATCGCACCAATTGTCTCGTGACAAATTGAATTTTTCAATAAAAACAATAACTCAAGATAGAACAAGGCTACATTAATCATTATACTCGAATGAGTTTTCGCAAGACCCTCGCATGCTCCAAACAGTTACTGCTCTTCAAGAAGCAAGGTCACACGCTGAATAAAACAACTGAATATAATAGACAATACATCTCATTTTATTTATATTAGGTACTTCTATAACAATACTTTTAACAGTCTTAAAACGAACGACTTAGTGAGATAGCGGTCCACGCCGTTTCTATCTACAATATGTACAACAGAGTATGCGTCAAGCACACGTGAGTGAGGTGAAGGCGCGCGGCGCGCAGTGCGGCGCGCTGTGCCTCTGAGAGCACGCGCCAGCCGCGCCCGCGCCGCGCGCCACCGCCTCGAAGAACTGCCGCAGGTCGGAGACCGAGCGCGTGGGCGGCGCCTGCAGGTCGTGCAGCGACGCGGCGCGGCGCGGTGTCGTCTCCGGCGAGCGCTCGATGCGTGCCAGCTGCTCGCTACTCCGCGCCAGTCCTCCAGTAGTCCGCGACAAGGATTCGAACAAAGCGCGAC
The DNA here is from genome assembly GCA_905163415.1 of Noctua fimbriata. NCBI lineage: Eukaryota > Metazoa > Arthropoda > Insecta > Lepidoptera > Noctuidae > Noctua > Noctua fimbriata. Next base: position 5,343,008 of record LR990940.1, read on the forward strand.
GTTCCCGCACCGGGACGTATTTCGCAATAGCTTCATGAGCATTCGGGGAGCAGGACCTCGCCCGATGCTCCAAAGAGGAAGTCTTCCGCCTGGCAGCCTCCATGGCGTACCGGCCCCGCTCGGCGCCTCCCGCCGTGCCCTCCCATCTCTTCAAGTAGCGGCGCCCTTGCTCTGTTTCGGATCGCGCGGCGCGGGGCAGCGTATGATGCTGTATCGCGCCCGCGTTTAGTTTACTACAGCTGTCACATTTGATCACCTCTGCTTTCCGTACTGGCGCGTCGACCACGTCGGTGGTCTTCAAAGCGTCGAGGGAGAGGGTAAGGTCTAAGCTGCGATCGGACGATGAGTCGTAGTCGTCGTCTTCGACGACGATGCCCTCGTCCGTGGCGGCGGGGGAGTGATCCCTGCGCGTAAGCTGCGTCTCCGTGGAGGTCAATAACCTTCGACGAGCTCGCGGGGGTGGTTTAGGGGGACAAGAGGGTGTCTCATACTGAGGAGCCTCCTTCTTTGCTTCCCGACCTGCGGTGTCTGCGGCGGGCAGCACATCCAGGAACCGGACTTGTGGCAGCGGCGTCTGGCCGAGGATCTCGACGCAGAGCGCACGCACCCATCTCGCGTATTCCACGGCGTTGCAAGTCTGTAACAATAAACTTAATTGAAACATTCAGCTGCGACGGCTCTTATATTATAAAAGTTAGATTTATGACTTAATCTGTTGAAGAAACGTTACAATTTGCATAATGTATTTCATACGTAATATCCTCCACGTGAATCATAAAAAGTGAGCAAGCAGGGTAGGGTGACAATAATGGAACATCTGATCGTACGGACTGAACGGAACTAGTCACGGTCACATTGCATTCATAGATGTTTTTTTAACCGGGAGAGTATTATAGAGCGGAGTTTTCTTAAAACGTGTTTCCTTTGCGTGTCAACACCTTCGCGCTCTAGCCCTTCTTATGGTAAATAGCTACATCAAAAGGTCGCAATGCACAAAGCCCTTTGATTTACGGTTGTTTCGCTTTATTGAGGTCTATTAAAGTGTACGAATCGTGAGAAAGGCGTTATTCGGAGGGGAATAGAACGTCTTGGAAGACGTTGAAACCGCATGGTCTATGAAAAAAAAGTTTGTAAGAAGTTTTCGGCAAAGTGGGCGGACTAGCTTGGTTTATGTGCTTTTCGGAGCAGAACAAGACAGTTTTATTTTCAAAACCGATTGTCAAATCATTATGTGTTATCCTAACATCAGTGTACTATATCAATCTTGTATAAAATCTCAATCAAATTCTTCTCAGTAGTCGAAATCAAACATCCGGATCAAGTCAAAATATTTTTCTTCTCAGTGCTCAAATAGTATCTACATCTCAACCATCAGTCATGAAACATTGGTCTGTTGATAATTATTTATGTGGCATTGTCTTATGGACAATGACCGGGCTCCAGTAGCTTGTGGTGTACGTGACATGATATAATGTCTAATACAGATACAAAGTTAATCTTGCGAACACGAATCTTTGATTTATTACGTTCAAGACAGGAATGGATAATTTGTACCATTTAATAGCCGTTGCTGCGACCATATCTTTGGAAAAGACGGTATGACGTATATATCATTTGCAAATGGCGTATTTTTCATGGTTTAAAAATCCCCACAGTCTTAGAAGCAGGAAAATATCGACAATTGCCAATAATTGACGTCTTATAAACAGAGCCGAGAACGGGAAAATACTGTGTGCAGTGCAATAACAATTATGTCATTAAATGCAATTTATAGTTGACGTAAACTTAACATTAATAACAACAAACATAACACCTGCTCAATTGCTATATTGGGTAGTAATCGGACACAAGAAAACCCAGGCTCCAAAACAACACGTTGACTTTAACTGCAATAAAACTTACGTTTTTGAATAGTCACAGAAAACTAAAACTAGAACACTCTCAAATACTCTCTCACGGACACACCATTTGCAGATGACGGCTTTTACACGAGCGTTCCAAAAACAGCTTCTAAGCCAACAAAGAATGCAGTCGCCTAATCTAGCACATCTTCAGACTTCACAATAGTCATGACAACATTATGCTCTGGTTTTAGTGAAACTAGCTAGCAAGTCAGCACGGAGGTAATTCTTACCACGCACGCTATAATAATACCACAAATACCCACTATTCTTTTTTTTCAATCGATCCACACGTCCCGGATACAAAATCACTTGCGACGAGGAAATGAAAGCAGTTCTCAGATAATAAGAACTGCAAAACTCCGCAAATGTTGCAAAAACTGAATATAGTACAGTATTGTACTATGCTGATACAGTATATGCGTGTAAACTGTCATTTTAGAACGGTGAAATACTATACGCAGCTCACGTGTCTTCAAGGATCCCGCCAGTTCTTGTATTTTACGTTATAACACCTATTATGTTGGAGTGACAAATGACACTCGAGTTTTGCATGAAAATGGCGGCTAAATGGTAAATGATGAATTGGCATTTTCAATTTAACAACACACGCAACTAGGGAAGATTTGTGTAGGATTTATCGAAAATCATTAATCACATTGAAAATTCAATGAATAGGCTCCTAATTGGCAAATAAATAGCAAGTCTAAGGTTCAAAATTTATAGAATCGAACTGGCAGATTTAAAGATATCCTTAGGTAAATATTGATCGTGAATAAGACAAATTAAAACGTGTCATCATAAAGTGAGTTGTCATCTTGTAGCAATCACATGATTGACGTACAATATTGGCAAATTTAAAGACGTGTAAAATGAAAACTCGTGACTTTTTGCATCAGCACAGTCAATTCACGTGTTTGGACACTTCGCAACTTTTTGTTGTTAAATCGACCTTCCAAAGGCAGTTTATTTTAATCAGTTAGCGAAGTATGCAATGTTTCCTATTTAAGTAAGTTTCGGCTAAACGACTGAATATTGATTCTCGCATTAGAAATGGCTACCACGTGTCGTTGCTTCGGCCTACAATCATTCTCATTTAATGTTAAACCAAATTTTTCAAGAAGTTGGCAAATGTGACAACTGACCATAAAATTATGCCTTTTTTTCAGCCTTTCCCTACCTACATGCAAACATATTCACGTGGAGTAGACAATCATAATTCTTGGAAACTAAGCCTAAAGGCTATTTCTTGCAACAAATATTTACCTGAAACGTGGCGACGGCAGAGTCGTCTCTAAGCCGGGACAGCTGGAAGGCGTTGGGCAAGGTGGGGGCAGTCCGCAGGTGCAGGTCGCGGAGGGGTAGCCGGGCAGCAGCCCTTCTGGGCAACGTGCCGTCCCTCCATGCGAGGAGGCAACCACTACGGACGGCTGCCCGCACCCAAGCCCAGGATTCGGTGTCGTCATTGTAATACTGGCGGAGGACGCCTGTGGAAGAAGAGACAATTGGTTAATTTGGGAAGTTTTGGAAGTTATTGAAGCAGTATTTGCTGACGCAAGCACGCAAGTGACACAATTTGAAAAACCCTTTGTTTGGGATTTTGTATGTAAGAGTCTACTTAAGTGCGAGGGACGATGGTATTTCGGGCATTGATTATTTAGTTAATGCGAGTATCTTTGGTGAAGTTTATTTATTGTGCTAAAACGCTAAATATTCATTTATTATGCAGCATAAACCTTTAAAATATGACCATGTCACCTCAAGTGCAATTATGTCATAATTCTACGTGTGTATCCGTGTAAAAGGATGAATCATCGATAAGGCTCTTGATCGATTTATTCTGATGCAACTGTCATTGCAAGGTTAACAAGGATAAAGTAGAGCCAATAGGGCATCAAACAATACAGGCAGCTTATTGAGCCGGGAAATGTCGTGAGGTGGAATTAATACTTGCAAACGTATAGTTGTACAAGGAACTTTTGGCGCGTGTCCGAATTCAGGACTACCGTTGCGAATCAATCAGACCAATGTGTACCGAGAACGCCCCCTGTCAATGTTATTCCAGTGCCAAAATATCGTAGCCGTTTGGTAAACCACAAACATTACGCTGGTAGATATTGATAATTTTCATAAGATAACTGCTAACATTTCCGGTATAATATTACAAGCGGGTGTGATTAAAATAATAGTGACTGATTCATAATAACAAGCAAAACTTATGCAATGTCCCCATTGTCATCGGCTCACTCTCATCCAGCGTATCTTCGTCTTTAGAAAATTGAAATAAGTAAGAACTTCTTTAAAATGTTTTTATACAAATGCTGTCATCATTCCAAATGATACGAAGATCAATATGCACTTGACTTTGAACAAAGTCACTACCTTAAACTAAGCTGCAGTTTGGATCCCTGATGAATACGAAATCTCTAACGTGATAAGAATTATACCTTACGAAGACTAACGTCATAATTATTCGCCATTCCATGGGCATAATAATCTAAGTGCCTGCATTTCGCAACGTTGTGATTGTGAATGAATGCGGTATCAATGCTGAGGCGAAAGTATCATGTTGCAAAGTCAAGTTCATACGGACATCAGACACGGTATGTCATAGCGTGGTTGCTGCGTTCTTTCTTTATCATGTTTTGAAGAATGTCTGTCGTTTAGATTCAGATTTGAAAGAGTATCTATGTTGGTGTGCAGCGGAAGTTTTTTGGGGTTTTTTTCTGTGTTTGCATTGTTAGTATGTTAGAGTAATGTTTCCTGGTATGTTTGTAGTCATACCGCAAACAATTAATCTATTTAGTGTTGAGAACCGACCATGTGTTTAATGTGTAAAACCTATTACAAAGAAAACAACTCAAACTCGTCTCATTTTGTTGTGGTGGGCGGTTTACTACTATCAAAATGGGAGTCATAGACCTATTTCTACCACATTTTCCAAGAAAACAAAATTAATGAACTAACAACACATTACTTAAGTAAAGCAAGTAATATTTTCATAAATCTGGTTACGAGAATGAGGTCAGACATTATTGTATTGGACACAATGCTATCACAAATTCAGAGCGGCTCTGCAGAAGGGTGCTGTAACCGCAAACTGTGGCAAGGCGTGTCAACGTACCGGAGCGTATTGTTACATTCATTACGTTAATGTTGAGTGTTATGGCTTTAATTATTATCTATTTCTAATACCTGTATGAGTGCCTACGTGACAGGTTATGTGTAGTCTGAAGCGCCAAAGTCCGAAAGACTTTCTGTGAGGTAGTTCCTACACATACAAACTTTGTGGATAAGCTTCTGAAATTCAGCTATTCAAATAATTCTGTTGTTGACCAAGTCCGGAACAGTCTAACTGGTGAAGACGACAACATAGGTTTATAATCGAGTTGAAATCAGGCTGCTGTTACGAAGAAAGCCCAAATTTAGAGAGCTATAGCTAGCTACATTTTGGTGGCCACGCCAAATCCCATTTCATAGATAGCTTATATATCCCTAACGGGCACACCGCACACGTCCAATCCATACAAGCTACCTAATAGGAAAATTCAATTTACTCCATTATGACCCCTAGTGACATAGGTCAGGCATGATTGAATTTCTCTATCCCTTTGAACTCAAAACCTTATTGACCCGAAACTCTTCACTAAATTGAAGATGACAGGTGATATAGGATTCTCTATTAAATTAATATGAAATTACGGCTAGTTCTTTGCTTTAAAACATTCTGGAAATCTTTTTAGGTTATATATATTGTATTTCCATGGCAGATTAGTGGAGTGGGTGATTAAAATAATCGATTATGTACCAGTGTATCGTGGATAATTGAACGAAAGTTTGGGAACCGATTTCGATGTCTTTCCGTTCCTTCCATTTAAGTAATGCGTGTATGATTGTTCTGATGGGTCTCCTATTGTATTCATAAATTGTATGAATTAATGGAGATTGAGAGAGATCAATTCTTTGAAGTTAAATCGTCAAGCAGAAGCGGGTGGTCCTTAAATCTAAGGTAGGTCAATTTGCCTTTCTCGAGTCAGTTCGATGACCTGTAGTAGTTGAGCATTACATCCAATTTAGATGCTTGGAGGAATTTAATATGCCCTTGACATGTGAGTAGGAGTACTGGTCGGCTTCTGGCTTAAGCCTTATCAATAACCGTTGGTTACTGTGGCTACAATGGGATTAGACTTCGACAAACATTTGCATGGGCGAGAAAATGTGGTCAGCACTAATAGTAGAAAATCTTATACACATTTCCTGAATAAGATAAGACGAATATTTGCCAAAGATGTGATAACGAGATATAAGAACATTGCACGGAATTAATAATGTTCCACTATTTTGGAATTTCCTACATTTCACCTGATCTTTGGCTAAGCAGATGTCTTGTCTGAAAACCTGTCCTTGTCAGCAAGCCAAAAATGAATGTATTCTAGACAGTTTTGTTGTTGCAAAACCGCAGCTTTTCCATTGAATTATATTTTAGAAATTAGGTAGGCTAAATAAATATAATCTAGTGTCACATCATGTGTGTGATTAATATCGATTGCATTTTATCATTGTGCTAATAAACTCAAAAATACTCTACGTGTAGGTAGTCTGCTGATTATAATCTGTAGCAGTACGTTATTATATTGCTGAATTAAATTAGATGGAATTTAAGGTTGTATTGTTAGACAACTTTCTTTTTAACCGACGAAAAAATAAAGGACCCGTTCTCAGTTCGATACGTATTTTTTTAAGGATTGTGTTTTTTGCTCCTAAATGGGAATACAATCGGGAAATGTCCGTTTGGTAGTTTTGAATCCTTTTAAAGTCTATGAAAAGTCTTCAAGCAACAAAGTTTGATGGATCTGGCAAGTTTTCCGTGAAATCTACAAACTATTGTGATACGCCGCCGTCGTCGTCAAAACAGCTGATTTTATCTCCTTATAGAGCAGCTGATGTGCCTTTCCATTGTTGTTTTTTTACGCTAAAACTTCACGGTTCTGCCGAAGACTTTGATTATAAAATATGGCGACATTTTCAGGTAGTATTTGGGGTCATGGGAACCTTATCTGACAATACGTGTTTAGGAAGGCTTTTGACTTGCAGGTTGTTTTGAAAAATCGACAAATTTTACTTAGGTAGTACTTACTACGTAAAGCCTAGGTAGGATTATTGTACTTATGTAGCTGTTAGAGAGTATTATTTGGTAAATTCTTCTTTTTTACGTATCGATGGACTCAAATAATACCGGACCAGTCTATGGCCACCTGCAGAGCTCTCTCATTGGCTTCGTTTAAATCCTGGAAGATGCAGGTGGCTGTGCAGGATGTATTCTGAATTCCTTCATTTTTCATTCAGGAAGACCAGAGTTCATATAATACTAAATAGATTTAATAAAATTTAACTTCTTAGTTAAAAGAACTAAGAAGTTAAATGTTTTCTTTCATAGTTAGTACCTACCTAGGGTAGATAGGGATCTAGTAATAACCTTACACCGTGACTCAAAGCTATCGATCGCTGCTAGTCTAGCGTCTAGAGTCTAGACTGAACTGCAGACTAGACTGTTGACTTAGCATGTTTGCTTAAAGAGACGACGTTTCATTTTAAAGTGAACTTTTCTATATAATATACCTACTGCATTTTAGTAAGGCAAGATACCTACGAAAGGCAAGGAAATACAAGACTAATTTGATTGGTATTACAGATACTTTTTATGAATCCTACAATAAACTTCAATTTGTTAAAAACACGAGATTGAATAATTGAATCGTAAATATTTTATAACTCAAATAGGTAGGTACCTAGGTAACGTAGGTAAATAAGCGAAACTATGTTTCTCTTAGCCAATAGGTATATCTATGTACCTTCAACTTAGCTGTAGGTAGAGATACAATCGTTTATGCACTTTGTGCCAAGTGCCAACCTGTGAGTTGCAATGCACGTTAGACCTTGTTAGGACATCGCTAGCAAGTCTTTAGTACCTACCTACCTTCATTTAAATATTATTGTGAGTAATTGTAAAGTAAATATCTAGGTAGGTAGTAGGTACCTATCAATACAAGTAAATAGGACATGTTAAGTTATTATTTATCCTGTGATTTATGACTTTATGAGGCATAGTTATGTGGTGTATCTACCCACTATGTAGTTTAATTGCTCACGAGCCTACCTTCTTAGGTACTCCAAGTTTTGCATGAAATATTACTTAGGCTGCGTTTACATCAGAGATGTGCATAAAAGTAACCAATCACATAGCTAGCTTAGCTTAAAATGTGAAGCTTTACTAATGATTAGTTCCACATACATCACTCTCTACGCATCCTCACTCATCTCCGGTGGAAACGCAGCCGTCATGTCTCATATCTCATCAAGTCTCATCAAACTAAGTATCAAGTCTCATATTTATTTTACAAAATGCGTAACTTTACACCTCTTTGCGACATGCAGTAACCCACTAGGTACTTTGGCATTTCATCTAAGTTATTCTAAGGATGTACAAGTGGACAGTTATTATAGTGGGATTGCAAGTTATGTGCAAGGGTGTAACATGTGCCCTATAGCGGCTACAGCTGACGGCTTCCGAGGGATTGGCGAACGTCGTACGCACTTATTTTACACTGTTACTAAGCCTTCATTAGTTTCTAGTTGCCAGATGCCTGTCTGCCACAAAAAACCGAGTTCAAACTAGGCGGGAGCCTGTTGTTTATCCAATACGCTGATATTATTACTTTGTATTTTATCAAACGGCAGTTTAGATAGCAGGCGAACGTTTATGAATAATAATGAATGGGTTTCAAAATCTAGTTGGTTGTGAATGAGATTATTGCAACATTTTTAACCGTAGCACAAAAACTAGTTATACTAGTCGCTATTACTGACCTGATATCCTAAAATCAGGATCTACAGGCGTAGGAATAGGTCCAGGAGTTAATTCTGGGCGAAGTTTTCTTAGACCGGCCACCACCCGTGGTGCCGGCGATTGTTCTCCTACAAGCATCGCCTTATCACAACATTGCACACTAAAACACTTTCCACCACACTATTATAACAATTCATCACTAAATTATCACTATAAACAATCCAGTATTTCGAGTTTTTTCACAAATTGTTTGTTTACAATTCCTTCTATCAAAATCAAAACAATAACTGTCAAATCGTATTTTAAAATTCGAAGTTCGTTACAAATTGCGCGCAGCACATTTTGTTGTTCGTTCTGTACGACTTATCGTCTTGTCACTTAGCTACCGACTGGCCGGCCGGCCGGCGTATCAATGAATGAATGAAGTGGATTTGCTGTGCGCCCCACTTCTTTACGCCACTACTACTACGGCGATATGAGGCAGTGACGAGCAAGGCTCGGAACCGGTTTAAAATATACCGGTTAATACTGGTTTATTTTGGTTTTCCTCCGAACTTTTCTTAAGAACGTGAACGTTTTAAGAACTTTATTTTAACCTAAATTAACCGGTTTATTCGACGAGCGGCATGTCGGCAAACGCGTTGCAACGTGTGACTACTTGTAAGGATGCCGCGCATAGCGGCGCGGTACTAGACGAACTTAGTACTTACGCTATTTCTTTTCATTCGATTCGTGACTTCGCAGTGGATTTAATTACCAGTTAATTTTATTATAATTAATTATGTTTAACATGGGCAGAAAGCGAAAGAATTTAATCTACACATACTTTGACTACAATGAAAACAATAAAACTTCAAAGTGCTATTTTTAATTAAGCCACCTAAAATTGTACCTATATTAATGTAAACGAGGAGACTGATTAAATAACTGATTTATTGAAAAAGCATTTAATTTTTCTTTTTATCAAATATTTATAAAAATGTCAAATTAACCGTAAAAAAAATGTATATCTACATTTGTACCTGAACATCCATCTAAGTAGGTACTAAGTACAGCATGCAAAATGGTGTCCACACATTAAGCAGATTACTAGATTCCTGAATTTAAAATAAAACTTCGCTCTTATTTTCCTTTAGTTATTTTTATTGGTAACATTTCAGTACGAATGATTACATTGATATTTCGCATGTTCCTCCAGGCACATTATACAAATTAAATATTTATTTTGTTTGATTTCTCTCGGTGTTGATGTTTTAAAGCATCTATATACTTTAAAATATATGCTTCAAGCGCATACATGGCGGCAAAAAATGTAATACACCTATTAGCAAATTTCCAAAATAATAGTTTCTTTTATCAAGGTCCTTATCAAATATACATAAAACACATTTCACATTCGAAGTAGTTTCTTCTCCTGGTTTAGAACTGATATCTTCTCCTGGTTTGTTTTCGTTACTATCAGAACTATTTTCTGAATCCTCTTTCAAAATTTGGGTGTTTATTTTATTGAGTTGATGGTACGGTTTTTAAGTAAATGCTTGGGATTGATCTTCATCATCAGAATATTCCTTTCTTCTTTTTCGTGGTTCACCTGTTACAAAATAATATAACATTCATTTAAATAAACATTCAAATAGTTTTTATCACATAGACACACAAAACGCCCGATCTAAGACCCAGTTTCACTGGTCGTTAATACCAACAGTGAAACTGGGCCTTAGATCGGGCATTTTGTGGCCTAATTATCCTTTAATTTTGAGAGTTTAAGGCCCGCTTGCACCACGAATCACTAAACGCGTTTAACGTAGAATGCATTTAAACATCGTTCTGTTTCTATCAATCGTTTAAAGATGACAGAGACAGAATGCTGTTTTAAATATGTTTAGCGTTAAACGCGTTTAGCGATTCGCGGTGCAAGCGGGCCTTAATGTCGAATACAGAATTGAAATGTTTAGGTACTTACCGAGATATTGAGAGTTTTCTTCTTCATTATAAAGTGACTGATTATCTAACTGGTCCATAGGATCTGTGAAAAGTAATATGTATTATGTTTACCGATTATTTATCGTCATTATCAACTTAATTTCACCAAAAAAAATATTAGATACTTAACCATTTTTTTTTGTTTTTGCAGCGGAGCTTATTGATGCAATGACATAAATAAACGTCCGACCGAAACTAAAAATTTCTTACTACGGAATAAAAACAAAACAGCGCGCGACGTTGGATTATCGTGCGTCCGTATTAAACGGTTTTTATTGCTCTAAACCGTTTAAACCGAAAAAACCTTTATGTTAATACTCTTCCAAATACCGGTTTAATAATAACGGTTTATACGAACGAAACCGAATATAAAGGTTTTGCGTCAAAGTACGTAGTAACGGTTTGAAAATTTAACCGGTATCCGAGCCTTGGTGACGAGGGCGGCGGCGATAATAGGTTCTGCCATCTAGCGGTGAGTAGGAAACCTAATGAATCAAAAGTAATGTTTATTTTTTCAAATTCTAACGTAGTTCACTCCTGAATACGATTAGAATTTTGTTTTAATAATGAGCGGTTCGTGATTATAATTTTATATAAAAAAATATTTTTGTAAGTTAAGCTTTCTAAAATACTAGTAACAGAGATTCAGTATCTAATCAATTTATTCAATCACTGAAAAGAAAACCATAATTGTTCAGATTATCTATGATATAGTTGTTTATTTTTTTAAATAATAAAAACTTTTTGGAATATAATTTCAGTAGATAGTAAAACACAGCGCTATCTATTGAGCGATAGCGTTTCCGCAAATGTTCACGTAGCTGCTGCCATTTATGAACACATTGTAAGTTTACAAAGTCATTTTATAGATGGCGGTAATATAAGAACGTAAGTGGCGTCATCTAATTAAACTTATGAGAACTACACCGAAAGAACGCAATGTCCTCGATGATATAAAATAATATTAACAGATGGCGTTATTTTAAAATTTGGAGTAATGTGGTCGAAAACTGCGTTTTGTAATTTTCTTCAACATTTCATAGAGGGCACTAGGATGTAGCATTTGGTAAAATAGTGCAATATGAGTGAGTGCCATAATTGAATTGTGATGGACATTGCTATTAATTCATCTCTAAAGAAAATATGTTTACTATCTTTATATATTTGTGTACCAATGACCATTATTTTATTGTACACAATACTGAGTTTGATTTAGCGCAAGATTTCGGTAACCTTCTAAAGTTTTCATGTGGGTAGGTATCCACACATGTAAGTTTGCCGATTTCGGTCGGTTGCTTAGGTTCCCAGTTTGTATTGTCCAAACCTCTAAAACGGAAGATTCGCGAGGTACCCACTTGTTTTTTTTTTAATGCCTGGCCAAAACTACATTTAGAAAATCCCTATTAAGTTTTGTTCCTTTTTGCTTTTACGCTTAGGTATTGCTTACCTGGCCGTCTTATGACGACAGGCCGTGTCGACGGCGCGTTCGTGTTCCACGCGCGCCTCAAAGAGATGTCAGCAACCACGTAGGGGTCCGCACGGGCCGATGCCTGCCAGGGCTGCGGGACTGTTCGAAAGAGATACCGCGGCCCTGGAACATAAAGGGCAAAGAAGGAACATGGATGGGTTTTAGTCAGTACAAGTCTGACACTCCCTTCCACTCCGCCCAGAGCGGGGGGGTCATTTGATGATTTCCCATCCAAAAAAAAAAAAAAAAAGGTATTGCTTACCTACTGTGTATTTCTGAATGGGTTAGCCCCAAAGATTATATAACCACCTCTATGATTAGGGCCTAACCCTTTTTCTTTCGGTATTGCTTACCTACTATGTATTTACAACTGTCTAACGCAGTTATTGAAAGAAAAAAGCAGTCGATTTCGTAAAAGTTTAAGGTAACTAACAAAAGGCTTTTGTCGAATCAATAAGCTTTGTACAACAGTATCGTTTTCAAGGATTTTGTCATTTATCATCTCAATACTCAGAGTAATGTTTTATTTCTGAAGAACAGGGATTGGGGTAAAACCAAACACGAAATTCGATACATACATCATTTATTATTGTAATGTTCATCAACTGTTATTGTACAGTACATGGAAGACTGCGCGTGTCAACAAAGCACAATTATATAGGAAGACATCGAGATCAAATAAATGGCACATAAATAACATTCAGTACACATAAACATTAAACAATTTTAAAGCAAACATAAGGCACTTAGAGACTACTCACTACTGACTACCTAACCATACATAAATTAAAACAAATTAAAGCTTTTTTATGGAAGAAGAGACTATTAATATCACAATAGGCGAGTGACTGAGACACATCACCAAGGACGCCATTTGTTGTCCTCATCCGCCGGTGGTCCTTCGCCATGACATTCTTTTTTTGCATCGTAAAAAGCCTCGAGTTGGCGACGGGCCTCCTCCTGCTTTTTGTACTCCTGGTACTCAATCAATTTCCTTTTCTTTTTAGGCGGTAAGTTGCTGTAATCCATCGGTAATTCGCAGTGTTCCGGAAGACTGGGTGTCACCTCAACTTTGCTCTGGGGAGTCGCGTCTAATTGATTAGCGCCGGAGCATGCGACTGATTTTTTCGGCGACTGCGCAGCCTCGCTCGCCTTTGCTGGCGATCTAACCTTCCGCAGATCAAGAGTGTCGTGATTCGTGTTGGGTGGTGAGTACTGGTACGAGTACTCGCCTCTGTACGGCTCGTCTCTCTGTAAATATTTAGGTTCGGGCGCCGGCTCCGCGCTCATGTTAACGTCAACGTTATCGTTGCTACGCTTGTCCATAATGTGTTGCCGTATTTTTTGTAGAATTACGTCTTTCGCCTCGGCTGGAACTCTTTTGAAATAAGCACCGTTTCTCTGGCTGTTCATTTGTTCTGGTGGACTGTGATGGTTGATATTGTCGACCGTTGTTAGCAACCCGGTGGGAGTTACTTTATGGGTGACCCTCGCAGCAGGTCGGTTGTACGCCCATTGTTTCGGGCCGTCGCCTGAGTACACCGAATCTTCCGCGTCTGAAGAAGATCTATCATGATCGCTATAGTAATGTTGTCTATCAGATATGACGGAAGACGGCGAAGTCGGAGGGGAAAAGCTAGGTCTTTCTGGCACTTGAATGGTAAGAGGTTGAGCGGTGATCAGTCTTGACAGGTGGCTGATTAAGTTCTGGCTGACGTTAGCGTCCAAGTCTGGCACAGACATAATAAATCTGCATGCCTCAGCCGCACATTGTCCAAAACCCGCTTGAAACTTCTTGGCTTCCAAAACCGGGTCTCTAGGGCTGTGCAACTTTGTGAGATGGTTAACGGTTAACTCAAGGATGTCTGCCTTCTCCAACTTGCTCAGGTTGTCGTCATCGATCTGTGACAAAAAGGAAAAAGTGAGTAGAGTATAGCGCAGGCGCTGTGGCGCAGGCGCAGGTGCGCGCGCGCGTTCTCACGGTACGAAACGTCACATTAATATAACTGTACATGTATGTGAATAAGCAACTCCTGTTTCTTAATGGAACTTGTACTTTTATATTCCAGTTTGGTGTCGGTACGGCTCTTGATAAGTACCCAGTAATAAACAGAAGGACGACCGGTTCGTGATAAAAATAAATGGTGTGTGAATGAATGATGGATTGCATTTTGATGAACAGTAAAAGAATGATAGTTTTTATGCAAACGTATTATGGCTAAGCTAAAAATAGAGCGTGATATCTATTATCTTTGGTGGTGTGGTTTTATCTTTTATCTTTGATAGTACTCTGCCTTATTTAGAACACTTGAGCTAAATATAGAATATTCAACACCATTGAATGACTAGTCATTGTTGAAAAATAAGTATAGATATTACTCATTCTCTTCCACTTGAAACATAAATTCTTTAAGTACTTAATTCTTTAGTCAAACACACCTATTATATAACAACTTATTGTTTTAAGTACTAACATGATTAAGACAGAAACTTATTAATATAAAATAAATAAATACATACCTCCAAAGCCCCGACCATAAGATCTTTAAGTTCGTCCAAACAGCGGTTGATGCGCGCGCGCCGTTTTCGTTCCAAAAGTGGTTTAGTGATCTTCTTGTACTTTGCCGTCTTCGACAGCGGGGCCGGGTCCGAAGACATTTTCGTATCTGATGAATAATTTATTAAATTAATCACTTTGTATTTATTAACCACAAATATTTTGGGAGGTAATTAATTTTAATTGGCCTTAGTGCCGTTTTAAATTATCAGGTTTTTTTTTTTTTCTCAAAACCTACACAAGTAACATTAAAGGATTTAAAGACAAGTCCCAAAAAATGCCCAAATACGGGGAAAAGATTTAAATCACATGGAATATCAAGACTCAAAAGATACATATCAGATCAACGCTCAGCGAATCCATAACTACATCAAAACATTACACAACAAACTGTTACATAAAGATATAAACTTCAACAATACTTACATGAAAAAAAAAGGATCTCCTAGTCAACACTTAACACACACTAACTTATCGTCGGCACAGTCGGGAGCTTGCAAGCACAGAACGCGCGTCTCCACCCGCGCCTCGGCTCCAACTGCCTGAAAAAAGCCTTCTTCCCGCCCCCGCGACCCGCACCCCGCGGCCCTTCCCCGCCCTGTCCCATTCATACTGCGCGGGAGCACGTGTGGCCCAGCGATCGAGTTTCAAGCATGCGTAACATACTTTCCCAGAGAATTCTTCGAGAACACTTTGGTTTTTTGTTGTATGAAATATTTTAATAACTACAGCGTTTTAAGTTCATAAGGTATTTCATGTGGGCTCTGTAAATCAAAGGGCACGTGGCATCCATGTTTTTTTTTCTCAGTAACGTTACAAAGAATGTCGTGTTGGACAAAATTTTGTGTGCTCAGGTAAACTTAAGAGGAATTTTAATCTTGATTTGAATGCAGGACATGAATTTGAATGTACAATTTAATTTATAACGATAAATCTATGTACAGATCTTGTTTAACAAACTATTGCTGTTATTACGCTTATTTATTGAATTGGTACTGTGTACAAGTAATCCTTGATGCCTACAACATAGGTAAATAAGTGGTTCTAAAGCTATTTATACCACCCGAGACCACTTTTCCCGTTAACGGTACCTATTCACAGTTTTAAATAACACTATCTATTGTCTAAAGAAAACATAATGTAAACATCACAATAACATTTATGACCCGTAATGTAATTTTAAAACCGTACTGTAATTAGTACTACACTGTTAACAGATTTATCATTAATTTTTGGTGTTCAATCTTGCCGACATTGGAACTTTGTCGGCGTTTTCTTTAAAAGAAAATGACGTAGACAAAGGCGGTGTTTAAAAAGGTTCTGGGTAATAAATGGCTTGGTCCAATCCCGGTACAAGTTAAATGGAACTTGCGGCACGGATTCGTCCGGTATTCTTTTTTCGGCCTTCGTTTTGGCCAGGTAGAGGCGCGAGCCGAGGCATTCTGCGATTGGTTTTATCTTTTGTCATTCTTAACGTCGTTAAGATTGCCGTTTAAAAACTATATAATTATAGGTTATTCGGGTTTTTAAAGTCCCTTTGAATTTTTAATGTTGGCGTTAAAAAAGTGGGGTTGCCTGCCTTCGTCTGTTTTTTGTTTGTTTTAATTTTATGTTTTGTTAGGATCGGTTTATGGAGGTAAATCGGCTCAATGGTTGGTAATTACGATCAATTAGTGTAATGAAGAAAATGCGTTTTTGTTTTTACCATATTTGCGTAACCATATGTTTGGTTTCGATGAATATTCAAACGAGGCTCTATTTACAAATACTTAAATCAATCAAAATCAAAACAGGCTCAGCATTCAGAAATGATTAAAATTAAAATTTATAAAGTGCATTTCTAATAATATATCAGATTAACGATTATTAAATTCAATCTATACTAATATTATAAAGCTGAAGAGTTTGTTTGTTTGGTTGAACGCGCTAATCTCAGGAACTACTGGTTCGATTTGAAAAATTATTTTAGTATTGGATAGCTCATTTATCGAGGAAGATTATAGGTTATAAAAGTTTCGTCGGGCAACAGCTTCGCTTAGTCATTCATAATCTGTTCAATCCCCTCTTCGGAAGTATCAAAATCAACTAAAATAAATTCCAATTGCCACTCTAGTTACATTATACAGCCAAGACTAGATAGATACACATCTTAATTTTTTAAATTATTTCGAACAAAAAGATTAAAGTCGATTTAATTGAAGTACCTACTTAAGCAATTGTTTATACTTAAACTAATACTATAAACTTAATGTAGTTATAGGTACCTAGGAGGAGATCGTGGCTAAATAATAACAGCCGCTCGGGTCGATCTTTGGTTAAGCCATGCTTGCCTAGGTTGGTCTGTGGATGGGCGACCACCCATTACATACCGAGTTTCCTTCGTGCCTCGGAAAGCACGTTAAGCCGTTGGTCCCCGGTGTCATTTATAGATCTTTGACAGTGGTTAGGTAGTCAGTGGCCCAAAAAGTCTGACAACCAGTCTTACCAAGAGATATCGTATTAGCCAGTACTAACTGGGTTGTGCAGGTCAGATAGGCAGTCGCTCCATGTAAAATACTGGTATTTAGCTGAATCCGGTTAAACTGGAATCTGACCATGACATATATGTGAAAAGGCTAGGCAGATGATGATGTACATAGTTGTAGGTACCTTAATACACATGACAAACGTCCTAATCACATATCTTTCTTACTACATTGTCTATCAGTCGGTACCTAACTGTCTACTGCTTGACATAAGCCTTACTAATTAAATCCTCTAAAGTAAACTAATCACTGTAGTTAATAATCACAACGATTGGCGCGGCAGACATATTGATGGTATAATTGTTACATTCCTGAACGCGTGATAACTATCGCCATTTTTTTAGGTCGAGTATTTTGAACCGTCTTAGTCTGTCCTATCTTTCAAAACCCGTGGAAATTTTTGAAAAATCCAGTCTTCTTCCTTGGTTACATCAGAAAGGAAGGATTCTTAAGCGTACTGTGTAATTATCACTTGGTTCGATGAAGGAAAACATCGTGAGGAAACCAGCATGCCGGAGAGATGTTTCTCGACGGCATGTAAAGCCAAGTCAGAGGCCCATGGGCGGCATAAAAACTCTGACACAAGGTTAGGCACTAACCACACGATAAAGAAAGAAAGAATCAGAAAGGAGAACTCGGAGCAAAATTGCAGCTAGATCTAAGGTGGATCAGTCAGGGATTTCCATTTAAATGTACAAGTTGAGTTGTGTGTCTAGTCTACTAGATGGCGCCATGCGTGTCCTATCTGAATGGTTCTGAAAAAACGCTGAAACAAGGAAGGTCTTTAGACATCTACTACTTACGACTACTTTATAAAGTTATTGTGAAAAAAACAACAATATACTTTTTTCGAAAGTTCCTTGGCGTATATGAGTAGTCCTATCCATAAACGTATTATAAAGGGTGTAAATAGACCCTTAACGAAGCCGAAAGGCACTTGTTCTTCCCGTCTTTGTGATCATTTCATTTTTTTGTTCTAGACCACAACTGGGAACCGAACGTTACGGAGATATTGGGCTTGCTTTTTCATAAGTTTTTTTTTAAATACATGTTTTTAATGTAAGATTTTTACTTTAAACACCTGTATAACCCCCGTACTAATCAATCCATCCATCAACACAATGCTTTGAGTGCGTTCCATCGAGTCCTACCGTAAAACGTCATTTTCCATACCAAAAAAAAGAGTCGTTTCCCAGCAATAATTTTTTCGTAAAGTTACTTAGTTTGATGTACAGAATGCTTCGTAAAGGGTCTGTTTACACCCTGTATGATAAATAAATGTAAAATATATACATTACATATATATGATATATATATATACGTTTGTATTATCGAACACAGAACGTGTTATAATACGATCCGTATAATACGTTACGTTCAATTGTTTTCAAACCGATCTATTAACCGAATTTCGCTTCCCATAACATTGGTATCATTAAAAGTTGAAACGTTAAACTTTCCCACCGCTTTGTCAACATACCGCACATAATAATGATATGACGTCATTGTTATCGATACTCACTGAGCGTATATTTGGTCAGGGATGGCGAACCCATGACCTGTACCAGGTCAGTAGATGATTTTTAGAAGTTCGCGGGTAAGAGCTGGTCTCAAGACTCGCGCAGATCGGGGAAGAATGCCACAAATGAGAGGCTGATTAGTTATACACAGCCGTGGGAGGAACAAGGCTGTCAGTGATGATGATGATGATGGAGAACCTGTGCCTTTCATCACCATCCACAGTCTTAATTTACTATTCTTTTTACTCCTCCGCTATTCTTTCCTGATTAATTTCATTGCGGGATCCAAGACAGTTAAATTGTTTCTCTGGGACTTCGTCGAGCTTCATTGTCTCGGCGCTTTTGTGCCCCCTAGCATGACCACCGTAGACAAGGATTTCTTTGACGGAAGAATCGACAAAATGACAGATTGTGTCGACACAATGACAGATTTCTTTGCACTATTTATAAATCCTTATCTACCGTGGTCATGCTACGGGGGCTGGTGGTCGCCACTGTTGATTCCGATTTTCAGGAGTTACAGTGGTTTTGAAATAGTGTGGCGAGCTTGTCCCAAAAAAACAAAAAGCGTAATTCACCCACTGCTTGAAATTGGCGTCTCTTTTTCATGCTAATCTCTATGGCTTTCATAGCACTAAATTCTGGGCACGGTTAAAACGAAACTTACACCATTTTTTTGTCAGTTTTCTAATATTTAATTCAGATCTTTCTACGTATCTATCTGATGTATTTGTGTTATGATTACGAATCATCCGATGTTGTTTTTATCAGATATCTGAGGCTCGTCATTGATTTCTTTGAGGTGACACGCAAAAAGGTTTGCTGTCCCCGTAGTCTAGAGTCTAAGTACTGACAAATGCTTTCTCAGATCTTGTTGGAGACTAAACAATGACAAATGCTTATGCTAACTCTGTACCTACATCTAGGGAGTTCTTGTGTGATATTTTGTTGAGGAAGGACCAAAGGTAACTCCATGTTAGGCATATCATATTATAATATGATGTAAGTAACTACTTTCCTATGGACTGTATTGCTTGTCTAGTGGTCGTAACGTATGTCTGCAGAACAAACTGTTATTGGTTTTTCTATTACGTATTTTTCAGTGGGAGCCTAGTTAAAAGTCTTTGCCCGAAATTAAGTAAGTTCATTATAACGGATTAAAAAAAAAAAAAAAGGACGTTACTGCTGTACGTTACATCCTCTCCCTTTCATGTTCGGGCAAACATGCGTGATGGTGTTCCCGCTAATCTCCGAAACGGCTGGACTAATTTTGACGGGACTTTTACTGGCAGATAGCTGATAAGGAGTGATTTAGGGTACTTTTAATTTAGAAAAAGGATTAGGGTTCCGTGCAAAAATAAATAAAACCATTGATATTGTTAAAATTAAAATCCGATTCAAACTGAGAAGTATTTTTTTATAATTTACCGCGCACATAGGTCGCCGGCAACAGCTAGTATTTCCTAAATATCTCCATCTCTATGCCATTTTTATCTACAGTCTTTTTCTAATATCGTATTGGTTCGAATGATGTCAAATGCACCAACCTCAAATAAAGTGGATTTGGGTCAGGAGAATGATGCTGATGATGTTTTCGTCAGAATACAGAGTAACTACCTACCTCCCCAGGCCAAGTACGTCGGGATAAAATATAAGCAAGGAGGTACACACGGAGACTATTTTAATTTTATTATCGTAATTTTTATTCCTAAATGAAAATGAATGATAACTTAGATTAAGCGATTAAAAACACTAAATGGTAATACCTTGTTTTGTTATATATCCTTGATGATAACGTGTTCGTAAGTGTATTTGGGTTTTTTTTATCCAGCGTCTATGTAATCAGGGTCGGCTTAATCATGTAACCGTGCAGGTAAAAGCATTTATGTAATAATGAAAATAAATAAATAAATTTATTTTCTATAACTTCAATAAACATTACATCAACGTGGTCTCAACTCCTGAACTAGGACAACCTGTATGACAGGGTTTGTATGACAGGTTTCCGGTTACATAGGTCTGAATGTGGAAGCTTAGACAGTGCTTACTGTAGCTACTGTAGATCATCATCATCTGCCTAGCCTTTTCCCAACTATGTTGGGATCGGCTTCCAGTCTAACCGGATGCAGCTGAATACTAGTATTTTACATGGAGCGACTGCCTATCTGACCTCCACAACCCAGTTAGTACTGGGTAATACGATACCCCTTGGTAAGACTGGTTGTCAGACTTACCAAGGGGTAAGTAGCTGCTGTAGAAATTGACTAAAAATAAATATCTTCTGTTACGTAGAAATTGACATAATATTAAAAACTTAGCTGAATTGACAAAAACTAACAGAAGAACAGAAGGAAGATGAGGCAAAGTAAAATAAAGGCACATTTCATAATTATGGAATAGAGGTAGCGTGTGTGTGGTGTGATGTGTGTTGGTGTGTGTTTGTTATGAATATTTATATCAGTAGGTTAGAATACTTATAAGGGTTTCAGTGTCATCGAAGCTATAGTTTTCCAGCCAAAGAAGAAAAATAATTGATAACTTATTAGTGGACATGATTGAATACAAAATTAGATACTTAATGAGACCCAATATTTTTGCCACAGTAGAGAACAGTTGTCCCTTCAGCGTTTTTGCGAGAGATTTTCTTAGTGTCTCACATACGAGGCCAAACCCAGAACCACCCCCTGTGCAACGCCCGCGGGTCATCGGCATGTCACATTCCGCATAGAATACCTATAATTAGTCGTCATTTGTGTCCAAAACTTCAAACTGCTGAGTTTTCACGATCATGCTGGAACCTTTGAGATGTATTCGCGAAATTATCGTTTACCGTGGTCGCACGGGGCGGACTGACTTATATTTACAATCTCTATTAGCTAGCTAGCATACAGCACGCACCGTGGTCGCGATAACACAGTCTATTAACAATTTTAACGGTCTCAAACCACGGTGTTCTGCGGTAGACAGGAATACCATTAATTGTTACGTTTTAGACTTCGTAAGATGTCTATCAAAGAAACATGTTACATGTAAGCGTTTGGAATCGAGAAGGCAATCTTATGCGCTACAATATAAAATAATTTCAGCTTATTATTTTGATAAACGCTTCTCACGAACCGAAAAGGCATCACTACGCTTGCTCAAGGCAGATTGCGAATTCGTAAGCCTTTATTTACTAGTACTAATCCAGGTTTCAGGGTCAGACTGCCTCGTTGGTCTAGTGGCCGCCATAGTGACTGCTGAGCATGAGGTCCTGGGATTCCCAGGTCGGGCAAAGTGTTATTGGATTTTTCCATCAAGAATTTCTCAGTAGCAGCCACGGAGTCTGGATTTATGCCCTGTTAATGGCAATAGGCTCGCCTTCTATTACATGGGGCTTATAACTGGCGAAAAGTGGGTGTACTAATGGGTATACCTCTGCCTAACCGTTCGGGGATTACAGGCGTGGTATTATGTTGTGTAATCCAAGTTTCAATTCCACTGCAACTTAATATTTTCGTGAGTCTTTTAATCAGGCAGAAGGACTAGATCATTATCATCTAGAGAAGTCCCGTGATACCAGGAATATCGAACCCCAGAAAGGAGTTACCAAAAATACAGCACAGGCTAATACCAAACACTGGCTTACCTTGGGCCAACATATAGAATTGTAGACAGTATCAACCATTATATTCTTTTAGAATTGATTATAGAATTATGCACCGCCGTGGCCTTTGACCCATCAATGCCAGTTTTATGTTCCGTCAAGAGATTAGTAGACGCCGAACTGGTGGAGTATAAAATTATATTTATGTCAGATATAAAATGTGTGAGAACTGTTTGGTTGGTCAACTCTGGATGTGTAAGGTCATCACAGCTATTTACAGCCAAGTTTTATGCTTTATTTGACATTTTAACTGGCGAAATGTGGGTGTACTATTAGCTACATATCTGCTCTGTTGCCTGTTGTGTTTTATATTTTATCTTGCTTTCAGTAGCATTGTTTTTTTTTTTCAGTTCATGTCTGTGTTTCAGACGCGTCGAGTTCGTAGAGAAAGCGATTTTAATGAACCATCATCATCTGCCTAGCCTTTTCCCAACTATGTCAGGGTCGGCTTCCAGCCTAAACGGATTAGCTGAGTACCAGTATTTTATATGGAGCGACTGCCTATCTGACCTCCATAATCCAGTTAGTACTGGGTACTACGATAAACCTTGGTAAGACTGGTTGTCTGAATTTCGGATCACTGACTACCTGTAACGACGCTTAGCGTGCTTTCCGAGGCACGGAGGAAACTCGGTACCAATGGGTGGTCATCCATTCACACAGAAGATCGACCCGAGCGGCTGTTATTATTTAGCCACGAGCTCCACCACGAGATTTTAATGTAGCTTAACAGATTAAAATGCCTTACTAGTATTATTTGTAAGTACTCGATCTTCCATCTTTATCAAATAAACTGGTTCTGACTGGATTGAACTGTGGGATCGAACGATGTTCTTTTGCACAATTTTATCTGATAACGTTAAAAGAGAACGACATTTGAACATTATATAATCCTGCTTCTTACTACAGCTGGGTTGTATGCAGATTATGACATAGATATAAGATATAGTCCAAAGGTTTATTGGTAAAGTTTAAGATATTTCAGGCAGTACCTATCCTGTCTGTTCTGGATCTTATCACATAATCTCTGAAGCAAGAAATTAGTGATCGTTTACATGGCTATGGTACGGTGAATCTAAGCTTTATAGGCGGGCCAAAAATTATGCCTTTTTCTGAGTTGTCAATGGTGCACAGAGGTCACACGTTTAAGTTAGATTACACGTGTATGATAAAGTCATTTTAAATCTTAGACCTATCAAAAGATAGCACCTTAATCAGACCAAAACGACTCAATTCAGAAGGGATATATTATGTCATATTATGGTACGTAAAGCTATCGATCTTAACCAGCTCAAACCGGCTCAATCCAGAATATATTTTATAGATAGGATTATTATCTGTTATCGATAGGTGTCAGATACCTCAACCACCCCAAACCGACTTAATCTAGAAGGATCATGGAGGTAAAGACAAAGAGATATATAGACGATAATATAATATAACATGGCGCTTGTTATTCTCGAAGGGTTTGCAAAGGTGTACCTAATAGTACATCGACATTTCGCCAGTTACATTTAAGTACCTTGTAATAGGGGGCGAGTCTGTTGCCATTAACCTACTGATTTCATGATGAAAACATCAATAACACTACCCGACCATGAAGTCGAACCCAAGACCTCCTGCTCACTTGCAACAACTAGACCAGTAACAGACAAAAAAGGAAAGATACGTCTCATACGGTAATCCGAGGTATAATTTTATTAATTCGGATAGGTACCTAAAACCTCGTATCTAAATCCTATAGATACCTAATTGCTTCGTTATCATTTCGGCCAGCCGAAACGCGCGTGGGTGTCTTTTGTTTATCGTCGGCAGTTCGGCACGCGTGGTCCGTGGGAAATGAGCGGCGATCAGTTCCCACATGAGGACAAATACCTACCGCGTGAACTGTAGTGATGCGAATAAGGTGACAGATGAATGAGCGGTATCGGTATTTTTTTGGGGAATCGGTTTTTTTGGGATATTGTTTCAAAACCTGATTTGTTTTTGACAATATTTAGCTTTGTTTTCATAGTCTAAAATATGGAGAAGACCATTTACTTCACATCAAATAATGTTAGGAATTGTTGTTAGCCCGCATCATCCTACAGCTGGGCAAAGGCATGTCCCCATGACTTCCAGTTCTTTCGGTCCAAGGCTAATGTGGATTAGTCGTTGGTTTTGTCTAGCTCGTCCCGCTATCTTCTACGAGCGCTGCCCCGTCACCAAATAACATAGGTATGATTAATTGTAAGTAGCACATTAATCGATACTTCACATTCAACATCGTATTCGAATTTCAAACAATCGATAACCTTTCACACGTGCGTCACTAAGTCAAAGTAAGCGAGTGCGTCATCGAGCTGATGGCCCGAAGATGTGTGAAGAGCCCGTAATTGTTTTATTATGTAAAAAAAACGTTGACTCATTCTCCAGAGAAATAATCTGTGGTTCGTTTCATGTTAGGTTAGGACAGTTTCGTTGTCAAGGCCGGGTGCAGATTAAATTGGAACTTTATGACAGTTCTGTTTATCAACGATGGAGTCTTTTGCACATAGCATAACATAACATCACGCCTGTAAGTCCCGAAGGGTTAGACAGAGGTGTACCTAATAGTACGCCGACATTTCGCCAGTTATGTTTAAGTAGGGGGCGAGCCTGTTGCCATCAACTAGCCTCAACTAGCGTGGCTGCTACTGTGAAATTCCTGATCAAAAATCTCAATAACACTATGCCCGACCCGGGAATCGAACCCAGGACCTCATGCTCAGCAGTCGCGCTTACGATCGCTCTGCCAATGAGGCAGTCATTTTAATAAATACTAAGTTCATTTTCTATGTAACTCTATGGATATGCTTTTGTAAATGACAACATGGCCGCTTTACATCGTTTTCATTAAGTAGAAACCTGCCACTGCGTTATGTCATTGAGATTAGTAATTTTTTTTTGACATTTGTAGTTTGCTCTTTTATGTAGACAATTCTTGATTTAGTACTTTTTTTGTTGCTTTTTTGACATTGGAATTTAATTATTTTGTCACAAATTTTGCATGCCGAATTAAGTAGGAGGAATATGCTGAACTATTGTGTTTACTGTGTGTTATAAAATCTGTAAAATAGCATATTTCAAGTAAAAAATAAAATGAATCTGAATCTGAATTGGAGCACCGCCTGTATGTGAACATCATACAGGGTGGTGCTCTTCCGGAGGCTACTGCTACTATGACAGATACTAAATAAGCTTAATTTATAATCCTGGCCTAAAATTTATCGGTTGTGCGATTAATAACGATACTCTTATCGTTATTGTCATTTAAAATCATACAACATTTATTTTTGCATAATTATGTCAAAGCAAGCATTACAAAATGTAGTTCCCCAGTGCGCCACATGCGAAATTACGCCAAGCACTATTTACTTTAGTCTGGGTGACGTCATATGTTATGTGCAGCTTCGCTTATTGTGACGATGAATCACGGTTATCCTGAGAAGTGAGACTTGGGGTTAAAGCCCAGTAGCATAAACAAACTAGATTGTTTCACATAGTCTTTGTTTTGATACGGTAGCTTACACAACATTAGTTTTAGTATATGCGAAACCTGATACACGTGTCTAGTATTTTTATGTAAAGAATCTATGTACAAAATTTCAAAACTGTATCATGAAAAATCGCAAAGTTATAAGCTTGTTCTGTTACCTAGTTGTCAGCTCAAAAACGTGGTCACCGCGCAGCGCGTGCCTCCAGCGTCGTCTTGAGGTCATTGATAATAATAATTTGGCAGTAGGTACCTAAATTATTGCGATAGGTACTCAAAGTCGCTCGGTATCCAACTTTTAAGTTTTTTAAATATTTTTGGGAAAAAATATAACATGGTTTAAAAATTATTAGAATCGATTCAGTTACTTATTCTGAACAAACTATATTCAGGTTCGCATATACTAAAAATAATGTTGTATAGTCGCTTATGTTCTCGGTCATCATCATCTGCCTAGTCTTCACAAAGCTATTCCAGTTAAAATGATGTAGAACAAAAAGTCATAAAACAACAAAAACAAATTAGTGACGATTGTTTTAATTCGTACCGAACATCAATTAATCGGTTCAAATTACGTACTGAGTTTTATTGAACATTTTTTTAAAACCGTTACTTCTATACAAAAAAAATCACGAGCTATCCGAGGATATTGTGCAGAACAAAAACTTAAAACTGGCAATAAAATTTTGCACAGTTGAAGTTATAACAATTCAGTACAGTTAGGTTAGGTTAAAAAGTTTTTAATGCAAATGCTTTGGCAGAGGACAGTAAAGGCTTTTGCCGACAGCGCGTTCTTTTTTTTCACTTTAAGAGCGTTGATACAGAAAGTGGGCAACATTGCAAATAGCTGTCAAATAATTAATTTGCAATATTACTGTATAGAAATAAGAAATATGGCTAACTATTGAACTAAAATATTGATTAAGAAATTCAATAATTAATATCGTAACACCGAATATTTAGTTTTAGATGTAAAAAAAGTATTTGGAAACTTTCCAAATGCCTTTTTTACACTTTCAAATTCAGTGTTTTAATTGCAATTCATTATTAATATTCTAGTTCATTAGTTAGCCATATTTCTTATTTTCATACAGTAATATTGGCAAATTGATTAAAACAGGTAAATATTTGACAGCTATTTGCGACGTTGCCAACTTTTTGGATGCACGCTCTTAAATGTCCTTCTCGGAGCGTGCGGTGGTTGACATAGATTGGGGTAATAATCGTTAAGTTTTTAAAGGTTTTATGACACGTTAGTGGTCTTTTGTCTATGCCTCTATGAAATAATAAAACATATTGTTTTTGGGGCTCCATTGGGCGCTATGTTTTCATGTTTGCCTATAAAATTCATCTGGTGTACAGACGCCAGCAGAACAGGAGAACTGGCAAAAGAAACGTGGGTCGTCCGGCGGCGATGATGACAGACGCCAGCACATCAAGCTACCGGAAACTGTCAAATCTTTCCAACCAATCTTGAACTTAAAGCTTTAGCGATAAAGTAAAAACTCATCTATTAAAGAAATTTGCTGGCGTCTGTACAATTTGTTAATTTTCACGTTCCTACATGTCGTGAGGTGATTTTGAGATGTTCAAACTGTTTATGAATCTCAAAATATCCTGAACTTTGCTCTTCCATATCTAAAATCTTATCAATGCCTTTCTTTATCAGACGATACTCGACCCCGATACATAAATCTAATCAATCATGCAAAATTCTCTTATCATCGCGCCATGCAAGAAAAAAAAATCTGTGGACTTTTGTCTGTGCCACAATGGAACATTAAAAAATATTGTTTTTGGGAATATATTATATGGACGCTACCTATGTTTTCATGTTGGCCTATAAATTTCATCTGGTGTACAATTGAAGACATTCTTTCAAAAACCACCATTGCCAAAATTTCATGATATGATTATTTACGCAATCTTGTAGAGGAATTCGTAAGCTTTCCGATCACAATTCATATTTCTTCAACAAATAGTCAACTATTTTTTCGGCAAAAAACAGTCACGTCAGTGACAGGCTGTTTATGAAAAAAAAACAAAACTGTCACTTACTCTCTATTTCATATCAAGAAATTTTGGCAAAGGTGTTTTTTGAAATAATGTCTTCAATTAGTTTAATTACACGTTCCTACATTTCGTTAGGTCATTTTGAGATTTCTCCAGCTGTTTATGAATCTAAAAATATCCTGAACTTTGCTCTTCTATATCTCAGATCTTATCAATGAGTTTCTATATCAAATCAATCATGCAAAATTCCCTTATCATCGCACCATGCAAGAAAAAAAAATCCGTTACCGACCTACCGTTATTTAATTTAAAAGCTTTACGTAAATAAATGGCCACTTTCCACCAACCGATACGGA
Source organism: Noctua fimbriata (assembly GCA_905163415.1). Lineage (NCBI taxonomy): Eukaryota > Metazoa > Arthropoda > Insecta > Lepidoptera > Noctuidae > Noctua > Noctua fimbriata. The sequence continues at coordinate 5,371,338 of LR990940.1, forward strand.
CGGAAGCCGACCTCAATGTCAGCGTTTATCAACGCGCTTATCAACCGCCCGGTGTGCACGCGCCCTAAACAGATAGTTTACTGAACTAGTCCACAGCGCCCGCGCAGCTAATTGAATGACAGTCTTCCACGGCGGAAGCGATAGCAAACTAATCAACGGAGATAAGTTAGGAATTTTTTTTAAATTAAAAGTTCTGTTTCATCTTTTGACCAGAAGCAGCTTAAATAAACAACAACTATAATAACAACTAGTTAAGTTAGTTGTTGTTGTTTTTATACTAGTTGTTTGTATATCTCATAGAGAGGAGGCCTGTGTCCCAGCAGTGGGAACATTATAGGCTGACTATGCTATGCTTTGCAGCTTAAATAAAACTGCTTCAGTTATCTCTGCCAAATAGGCACTTGTAACAAGGCAATGGTACAAACAAATTGACTGGAATTTTTTAACCGACTTCAAAATAGGAGGACGTTCTCTATTCGTCGGAATCAATTTTTTAAATGTATGTTCACCGATTACTCCAAGACGCGAACCGATTTGGAAAATTATTATTTATTGTTTCAAAGGGGGGTTATTTTTTTCTTTCCAGGAGGTCCCATTGAAATTTTATCGAAAACGGTCGAGCGGTTTTTGAAAAATCAACAAAAATCAAAAAATTATATACATCGATGATATATTCGTTTACTCCGAAACCTCGCTGTCTCATTCCATTGCTAAAATATTTGTATAGGATATTACAAATAAAAATTCAGCTGCATTCGGTTATACTGGAAGCCGACCCTAACATAGTTGGGAAAAGGCAAGGCAAATGATAATGGTATTACAACTAAAAACGGAAAAATAAAAAACTTTTTTTTTTTTAAATAAAACTGACTTCAAAAACACACTCAAAAGTGAAAATAACTTGAAGTCGATTTTATTTTTTGCAAAAAAGTTTTTTACCCAACTGCAGAGGAAGCTAAGTGGAGGGTAGTGTTTTTCATCTTTTGATGCAATCTGTAAACTTCAACTACCTAATTTGGCACCTCATTATCATAGGCCAACTCCATATTAGCCAGCTATGACAAAATGTTCCTGGTGGTAGCAATTATTCTGAATTTACCTCCAATTAAAGCAATGTTTCAATTTATATTTGTGTCAATTCGCAGCAGAATTAATGTCGAGATCTGACAGCATCACATTTAAAATAGCTACTGATCAGTCAGTGAGTTCGGTAGCATGCCCTCAAGCGGTTATTAGTGTGGATGGGTCGTATCACGGTAAATACAGTCCGCAGTTATAAAAAATAAAAAAAAATACCGGCACTAAATACCGGACGTACGATATTACCAAGTTATATTGCGGTAATACCTGTCAATTTACTCGTAGTTTTCTATTACCAGTTTAAAAAAAACGTAGAATGAAAATAAATAAACTAATTAATCATGAAATTGCAATAAAACTTTCCTGTTGTTAGGCAAAAGAATTATCAACTTTTTACTTTTAAAATCACATTATGCAAGGTCCGACGCAGCCCTATATTAATGAAACACCGTTGTGCTAGCCCGTAATCTTGACACTTAGGGTTGTCGCTAAATGACTGTAATTATTTAAAACACTTTTATGCCAGTGATTTTAATGACTCTAAAAATAGAAATCGGTGCCTGTGACTTCGACAGTTTACGCATAAAAGCTTTTAAAATCAGTTGCGAAAGTTTTTACGCTAAAAATGCTATAATTTTTCACGCAGTGTGATCTTAATTATATAGGGCTGACCCATCACTTGTCCATCGTCACATCGCTACCGTGAAGTCGTAAACAGAGATCAAAATATTATATCTAATGGCAGGAGCTGGCTACCGTTGATAGAAATAATAACATCCACCGGGAATTGATAAATTCCTCCACCAGTCCTGCTTAGACAGGCATCGAAAACTACTGATAAAAACTTTTTCAAGAGATAGGAAAATTAGGAAATAATTATTGATGTTCGTTTTCCTATAATTTGGTAACCCTATCAGGGTTTCATTTTTCAAAAGGGCGCAACAAGATGTTGAATTCTATTAATATTGTGTGCAAAAATTAATCACAGCAACAAAATCATTCGCAGTTGTGAAGCAAACATCATTAACTCATTAAGAAAATCAGCAATACGGTTGTCAAACAAGTTCAACGACAGTAAAGAACTAAATCAATCAATTGGAAACGATTTATCATCGAGTCTGCTGACGGTACCGATATCGATATAGTTAGGTAGGTACCGATTCTTAAGATATCTGTCAAAATTCGCTCCGGCCGGAAGGCGAGCCGTGGGAACCGAGAACGATCGGTTTTCTCAAAAACAACTATATCTATCACAAATAAAGATAACTCTTTCATTTTGATACATTTTTTATTCGATTCGCGAATCGTGAATCGGACGAATGGAAATTAGTTTCTTTATTCCGGATTTTTTATTCGATTTTAGACGACGACGTTTGTCTGTGCTACTCGATTTAGCGATTCTCGATTTAACTTTTTATGATCTACAAAGGCGTTCGGGTCACGTACTCCTTTATGATTTTGTTCGTGTGCTTGTATCATGCAGATTTTACGAGTGTTTCTGCGTATATTGGCAGCAAATTGACAGCGTCGATATTGTTGATAATAAATTAAGGTGACCTACTTTAAATATTGTCTAAAGCAACATTCAATTGAAATGTTCACAATAACTTTGGTTATTTTGTTGCATATAGTGATGTAAAGACAGTCAGCATATTAACCTGGATAACATGACTGGGACGATTCACACAGTACAAAAAACTGATTGCCGATATATCTAAAAAATTGATGGATATACAAATCTTAATAAATATTATTAGGAAGTTCCTCTCTTAAGAGCCCTGACCACCGGTAGCTCGACCCTGTTCCCGATGTTGGTGGGCTACTATTTTTTATATTTTTAAATGTTTTTTTTATGTTGATATTAAAATATAAAATATATTATTAGAATATTTAAAAATGTATTTAATATGTGTAAAAATAAATAAAGGGAATAAATATTGTAGTCTATTCTATCCCATATGTTCCTCTTCAGTTTTCGAGCTGGGATCGTATCATTCTGTAAGGCTATCATATTATCTGTCCAACGAAGATCGTCTTAATAGCCATAAAGCCAATTTCCACGTGCCTTAAATCGTATGTTTGACAATAAATTAAAATACAGTTTTATAACATTTTTAATCAATTAATTTAATGAATGCATGTTTACGTATTTTATGACCGAAGCGACATCAGGGGTCACACAAAATTACGCACAAAACCACCTAACTATAGCGAACGCCATAAAAACATCATTAACAAAATCATATTATTTTTAAAAGCTCTATAATGAGATAATTTTGGGAGTCGTAAGTCGTTAAAAATTGATGAACTTTTAACTGACCTCTAATTTAATTTTATGTCGGTATTATTACGGGTTAAGGAGGATTGAAATGGGCGGCACGGGGCATTGATTACAGTGTGTAGCAGTGTGAGGGTTATCCGCTTCTTTAGTAGACAGATTATAACCCTTTGAACGGATTCCGACGTCTTTTACTCGTGATCTCGTACTAATCAAGTTCGGCATAAATCAGTGTTGAGTAAAAATGGGTTTTAAGATTACTTTTAATGGTGACTTCGGTTTTGTAACGTGAATGGAGCTTATGGATCATGCGATGTTTTTCTCTGTTTTGTGTGGAGAGTGAACCAGCTTGTGTTTTGTTTTGAGCATTTAAGTTGAAATAGCCAACAACAACCAACCAACAACAACCTGAACCGGACCGACCGGGACCCGACCGAGGAATCAACATACCATTTGATACTGAACTGCTAATTGCAAAAAAAATGTTAGAAAATTTGAATTTCGCGGGCTGCCGTGGCGCTTCTAGATTAATGTAAGAAGAAAACATTCTCTAACTTCTAAGAATATTATAAGTTGGAGAACTCTTTTAGTAATAAGTTTATTTATTTTATCGGTCAATATGGCAACACTTGGGGGAGGCCTATGTCCAGCAGTGGACGTATTTCGGCTGAAATGATGATGAATAAGTTTATTCTGGGGACTATTCTCTCTAGATAAATATAGAAATATAACTTCCACTTGTGAAAGTTAAAAGTCATTCCGTGACTTCTAAGGGAAGTCAAAACGTAAACTGTTACAACTCTTGATTTATAAGTCAAACAAAGCTTCGATTAAATTCTATCAAGTACAGAATTGAACTAAAGAACATTTTTGACGTAAAATAACTTAGTGAAGTCTTATTTGTCAAGCTAAAATCTCCATAGACTTCTAACATGATAATGTCCCCGTTGCCGACCGACCTCAGCGGTCACAAAACCTGCATTCTCGGAATATTTTCAACAGGTCCTACCTCCTCACAGACTTGTTACTGAGACTACAATATACAGAGATTATAAAGATAACACACGTGACTTTTAAACAAATAAGCGTGTGACCAGAAACTTCATAAAAATTGAGCAATCAACGTCAAAACCCGATACATCTTCCCACAAGCTGATAAATTGTAATATTATGCACAAGGAGGTCTACGTCCTGTAATGACAATGTTGTCAAAATTACGATCGACAAGAACATCGCCTATTCAAATCTAGTTAAACTAGTATACATTAGCCAGTCTCGGTCTATTAAGAAATGAATTGGACGTCGTTACCGCAAATGCAACCCTGTCAATTTAAAGAGTCGTTTGTTTCTTAGATGGATTGTTTTGCAAGTGGTCTTGGTACTTTAGTCGTGTAATACGGTAGGTGGTGAGGGGCGGGTATGCAAATGGCAGAGCTATACTTGGCCACGAAGCAGGCCGCCCGCGACCGTGGGAAAACTATCGCCTGTGGCGAGTTGTGCGCAGGCGCGGATTTGGATTAACGGCTTTTTGATTGGCCATTGTAGGTGATTGATGATTGAACGGAAGTTATGGCGGGATGTTAATGATACGTTTTTGATGGTGGATACCGACCGTGAAAGTTTGGGTGTTTTAATTAACTGTAAGTTAAGCTGTATTTCAGTAAGAACAGAATATAACTAGAAAAGAGAAATATGTATCTTTGAAATGATTCTGATGGACCCAAATGTATCGAAAGATCATACTTAAGTAGCTCTCGAAATATAGTGAATTTTTTAATCCTATGCCATACCAATAACATACAGTTCATTTCAGCATTGAAGATTAGAAGTTTCCAATTCAATTTATTGATTGACAAGCACGGTCAGCAGTTTCTAGGTGACTTCAAAGACCTTTTTAGGCCAAAAGCTAAGTTTTGTCTCTTTTTGCTAATCTACCTGTCTACACCAGTCCTCATTTCACCAAAGTTATGTGCGGCCCAGTTCGTCCCTGCTCGCTCGTGCACGACCCACAGGCGCGTGACGGCGGTCGGCGCGCGCCGCAATCACGACCGCTCTGACGTGCGACTTTTTGACGCAACCGCGCCGCATGCCTAACGTAACACTTACTTTACTTTTGTTCTTTTACTGTAAAATAAATAAATAGAGATAAAAGAAGTTGTCTGTAGTTTTGGGTTCAATTAGGGTGTGTTTTGAAATTGTAGGTATGGTGAATTGCATAATGGTTGGTCTTGAGTTTGGTTTTTTTTGATGTTCATTTTAATTAATTTCCTTTTAGTCAGATAATAATACCACCATGTTGCTGTTCTATTGCAGGGAAAAAGACTCTTTTCATCATACAGAGATAGCACGAGCATTAAATCACAGACACGGATACTTTTTAGGTTTTGATATACAACATTATTTTTAGTATATGCGAAACCTGTCTATAGTTTGTTCAGAATAAGTCATCATCATCATCATCATCATTTCAGCCGAAAGACGTCCACTGCTGGACATAGGCCTCCCCAAGGGGGGTTTTGCCATAATCGCCACGCTTGGCAGGCGGGTTGGCGATCGCAGTATGTTTGTTATAAAAAAAAATCACAGAGAACGCTGCTGCCCATTCACTGGTAAGTCCCTTAGTCGCCTCTTACGACACCCACGGGAAGATATGGGATGGTGCTATGCTTTACGTCCGGACACCATACAGAACGAAATTCAGAATAAGTAACTGAATCGATTCCAATAATTTTTAAACCATGTTATTTTTTTTCCCAAAAATATTTAAAAAAGTTAACAGTTGGATACCGAGCGACTTTGAGTACCTATCGCAATAGTTTAGGTACCTACTGCCAAATTATTATTTTCAATGAGCTCAAGTCGACGCTGGAGGCGCGCGCTGCGTGGTGACCGCGTTTTTGTGCGGACAACTAGGTAACAGAACAAGCTTATAACTTTGTGATTTTTCATGATACAGTTTTGAAATTTTGTACATAGATTCTTTACATAAAAATACTAGACACGTGTATCAGGTTTCGCATATACTAAAACTAATGTTGTATGTTGTAAAACTCTATTAATAGGTATTAGTTTTATTTAAACTTTTTGGTGAAAAGTCGTGATAATTCATTTCAACCACATCTTAAGTACTGTACTGTTTTCAACTACAGTTTTACTCGATTTCTTTGCAATTTTGTTTAATATTTTGTCTGGGCCACTTTTTTGTCACCTGGCTGTATTTCTGACATGTTCTAGTTGAGTGCACTGTCGTTTATGTAAATGTTTGGTCCATCTGTCAAACTCCAGTGCACTTGTGTTGCTTAAGGAGTTGCGCTACTGTTGCGTACAACGTTTTCAGGGCTGACATTTTTCCGAGGAGCAAAAAATTTTCTTTCAGATAAAATTATTATTAGATTCTTTTCCTTTTTTCCACCAAGCCACCTTTAAAGCACTGTAATTCGCTTCATTCATATCCTGAAATTCATGTTGCATGACGGGCAGGAAAATAGAAATCAGAGAATCAGAAATCTTTTGAAGTTGGATCCACTCTTGCATTTGTTTAGAATGGGTTAATTCTCGCATTTGCTTTTCGTATTTTTTTACCGTTACAGACCCCAGCACATCAAACTTCTACAATCTGTCAAATTTCATTAATAGATTTTCAACTTTATCGTGAAAGCATTAGGTTCAAGGTTGATTGAGAAAATTTGACAGTTTCGGGTAGCTTGATGTGCTGGCGTCAGTACAAAGTGGAACAAATTAATTTGTTCCGCAAAATATTTTAATCGTTAAGTATCGTTTATCACTGTACGATCCTTATCTTTCTTTGGTCAGTAAGTTGTATTGCTGCCCTCTATTTGCAAATAAAAACGAAAGTGCATTGCTGTGCATGTGGTGGGATTGATGAGAAGATAAGCACATGAAATAGAATGTAATCTAGCAATTCAAGACCCTTCACGAAGCCGTCAACCAAGCATTCTGTACATCAAACTAAGTAACTTTACGCAAAAAATATTGCTCGGAAACGAATTTTTTTTTATGGGGTGATAAATCACTTTTTACGGTAGGACTCAATGCAACGCACTCAAAACATTGTGCTGATGGATGGATTGAATAGTACGGGGGTCGTGGAGGTGTTTACAGTAAAAATCTTACGTTAAAAACATGTATTAAAAAAAACTTGTGAAAATGTTAGAACTTTGGCCCCCATTAACTCCGTAACTAGAAGGTTCCCAGGTATGGTCTAGAACAAATAAAATATAGCAATGACGGGGAGAACAAGTACCTTTCCCGAACATTTTCGATTTTGACACACGAATGCTACCTAATAAGCCGGAGCATGACACTTTTTTTTTTTTTTTTTTTTTGTGATGGGAAATCATCAAATGACCCCCCCGCTCTGGGCGGAGCGGAAGGGAGTGTCAGACTTGTACTGACTAAAACCCATCCATGTTCCTTCTTTGCCCTTTGTGTTCCAGGGCCGCGGTATCTCTTTCGTACAGTCCCGCAGCCCTGGCAGGCATCGGCCCGTGCGGACCCCTACGTGGTTGCTGACATCTCTTTGAGGCGCGCGTGGAACACGAACGCGCCGTCGGGAGCATGACACTAGACAGACTAGTAATAAGTATTGGATTACGATTTTCTTCGTCTCGTCCCGTCTACCGCTCGTAAATATTTGAATGTCTTTGGTCAGCCCTAACCGGACGGAACTCAAAAAACAAACCATCTCAGCGTCCATCGGAGCACAGATTCGCGCGTTTTTTACAACAATCAATTAACTTTGAAACGAGAGGTCGTCACGATTCTAATTACTTTTTATTTTTTATATTTTTAAGTGCGAGTGCAATGTTGCGCTTTTCATGCCTGCAGACAATGATGTCAATAATTGAAATAGAGATGTCTTATCTATGGACAAATAGAAATGTAATGGGTGGGTGTTGGGTCTACAGTGAGGAGTAAAAGCTTCCATGATGGTGTTTGATGTTTTTTGTATGTGTGTCTGAAGGTACGAATGTGTGTGTAATGTAATATTTAGAATATTAAGACTTCTCTTTTTTATTTAAGTTGGGACGCTTAAATAAATAAAGTGAAGTCTTCGGCTGGGAAAATTTCTCCCCAATAGCTTTCCACTGCACTGTACTCTGTATGTGGTCTTTAGTTAGGGGAATAAAAATTTGATATTCTTTTCCACAATTGGATTTGGTGTAAGATTGTTTAGTCGCCAGCACATCAAGTTACCACAAACTGTCAAATTTCTCCAAATGATTTTAAACCATAAATTGTTGATGGTTAGGTTCAAAATCGAATGAGAGAATTTTACAGTTTGTACCTACAGATAATTTCCTATTCATGACTCCAAAATTAAGAAAAGGGCCTTGCTTTTGTTTATAAAACTAATTTAGGTTATATTCAGTTTCAATAAATTCACCGGCCACATTATGAAATCTATTTGTTAGGAACGGACTATTATCTAATAGAGCTAATAAGCAATCGGCTAGCACTAGACGACTAATTTTAGATCGTTGCGAACTTTCGCCTCGCTAAAATGCGCGTAATTAGTGTGTAGTACTAAAATTAGTTGATTGAAACTTTACTCATAGCCGCTAGAGATAATTAACAAGGAAATAATTAACCATTTTGGATGTATGACAGATCTAAAACTTGCTAGGCTTCAAGAGATACATACCTTGGGTAAGCATATAAATGGTTAGGAACATGGACAAATATATACAATCATATACGTAAGCATTTGTACATTAGGGTTGTACCGCGTACAAACGTTGGCGATGATAGTATTCGACCTCATATTGTGAAAGATCCTTATAATGTACTAAAAAGAGATAGAAAAGAAAATAAGTTTTTGACAAAGAACAAATTATATTTTAAGAAGATGTATGATATAAATGTTGAATAGACTACAATTGCTTTTCTAAAATGGACTGAAATACTGTGACAAAATAATAAATGAAGTAAAGGCATTACAAACATCACTTGAAACATAACCACTTAAGTGAAAGCCAACACACGTCCGTCGTATGTCATGTGGGCATGACAAATCGATGGGTTTTGAAGAAAATCATCAATTCTCACGATTAGTTTGATAAATACTTAATAATCTATGCATTATTCAGTCCTCCTACACACGCCCACTAGCTAAATACCGTGATGGTACTCTCGAAGATGAGTTTGTGTTTGTAGGCATAACATTACAAACTGTAGATGTACTTGCATTGATGGGAATGTTGCTATGGACGATGAATATGATGACAGATGAAACTTTAATTATGATTTTGCAAAAGAAAACATTGAAAAAACCAATAATGTAAATTAAATAACAGATAAATATAATATAAAATATACTTCTAGAATTTCGAAGTGTTATATTGAACTCCATAGTCATAATATTTGCAATAAAAATACTTACTTTTTAGCACCACGTCGTCGTGCTGGTGATGTTTCCGTATTCAATTGTAATATCTATTACAAAAATCACAATAGAATCTAAGGAAACTATCAAAATGGACTATCGAAGCATCTTAGTATTAGAATCGAAAGGGACTTACGTAAAACTGGAGGCAGATTCGTAGCAAACCAACTCAATGGAAAAAATAACACTTTTACTTTTTGTTGAGTTACGCTTTCATTATTTATAGGTAATGGTATTAGGGTTATATTGGTTTATGGTTTAACAAAAGATTATAACAGTATACACAAGACAAGAATTGAAACTTACATCCCGACAGAAGAGCTAATTACAATGGTGAAAGTGACAAGCAATCCTCAGAAGAAATAATTTAGAGTGGATACCGACGCTACAGATTGACCAGAAATCTTGTGACTATTTGAATTCATGTCATCCTACTCTGTCCCACTGCTGGGCAAAGGTCTCCCCCATGGTATTCCATTTTGTTTACAATTTACCTTCTGAATATTTAGCTATTCCAAAAATGTTACACAAATTCGTAGGCCAATCAAATTCTTCGTGTTGCTGGCACAATCTACTTCAAACGTTGGCCCAAAATTTACTGCTGCCACGGCTTTTCAAACAGTAAATCCATAACATGAATCTATGATGATTAAAAGATACGGAACTCAACAGCTAAAGCTACATCACACTTACCATGACCATTGATATAGGAAGTGATCCATTCAATTACTTATTTTGTTTTATGCAATTAAACTGTTGCAATGTAAAGAGACGGGCACGCGATCAAAAGCACTTGTTTTTGTTTCGTTCAACGCCTTTACAAATAGTTCTTGTCTATCTGAAGGAAGATGTGGTAAGATGAAGCGTTATGTAACTCTTTTAGAATTAATGTGTATCTTTTATTGATCTTGTGTACAATACAATCGTTATTTTCTAGTTGTTATCGTAGTTTGTGATCTGCTACTGAACCAAATATCTTCTGTTTATTTGTTTAGTTCTACACTAACAAAATGATTTATTTTCTTAGTGTTCATGTTTTCGTTTTCTAGTTATTTCTTTCAGTTCTTCTTGTCGTCGTTTGAATCTAAAACTTTCTTTAAAAGAGTCACAGTCTTACTTAACTGTTTATCAAATATGTTAGTTAATCTTGTGATTAAGTAGTTTAGAGTCTACTACAAAATCTTGAATCACAAGATTAAACCAAAATTTCTTACTATTCTTTGAGTTATGACCAGAACACTAATAAGATTAAGGTTTTCTCACTCTTTTATCACGAATTGCATCCTACTGCATGTAATTTGTGGTACTACCTACTAAAGTACTACCTACTGAAATGACGTTTAGTCTAGACACAACTAAGATAAGCTCATCGGCTAACACACAAGCAACGGATACATATAGCCAAGATTAATCTGAGTCTGTATTATTTCCGTTTGCTCATACAAACTTATGTTTCTAGATGTCGTAATAGCTATCGTGGCGACTACATTACACGTCTTCCTGCATTTGGCGTTAATTATTATCTGTAATAGTTTCCTGCTTAGATTTATGCTTAGTTATTTTATTAATCATAAAGATATATTTATCATTAAGCTTAATAGAGGTCGAGCTTAAGAGCTTATGGATAGTAGGAGGCCTAGTAAAGACGTTTCGATCGATCGAAGGCAATCTTAATATGTTATTGCATTGCAAACAGTCATGTATGAGGGCAATAGACAATTTTCTCTAACACACGACCTTTTTACTGAACTTTATCTTAATATTTTCTTGGGTTTGTGTCTAGTTTTCTTTTCGTTCGGATAAGTATTAAGTATAACTTAGGATATTTGAAAAATCTATGTGTAAAGTTAGGAAAAGTGGTCCTGGAAAATAAAAGAAAAAATGTCCTGCATTTTAAAATGCTACTGGATATCAGTAGTAGCACAGTAGCAAAGAATAATCAGCAACACCTAAAAAAAATACAAAAAAAATTGGAGTTACTACAGTAATATCCAATTTGGTAGTTTTAAAAAGGGCTTATAAGTTTTATTGGCGTGGGCTTTATAATTATGTCCTTATTTGTACTTGCGTCCTTGTGACCTTTACTGTAAATTAATCCGTTGCAAACCAGTTGCTCTTGTCTGTACTTTCGATATCCATATATTAGTGTTTTTTTTAATTTAAATAAAAACAAAACACTCTCGTTTCGGATAGTACCGTTATGGCGGACAATGGCCAGTGTTAAAATGTTAATGTTTATAGCTCCATTTTAGTGAAGAGGTTGATCGAAGGAGTTGTTAATTAGTGATCCGGTTACACTTCACATCAATTTGTATGATGTGTTGCGTGTATTTTTTCACATTGTTGATGCTCGTTAACCGCATTAAAGCTTACGAAGCCCTGAGCATCTACAAATTTGTCAAAAAATTAAAGTTTTTCGTATAAATACAAGTATTTGTTGAGACAGCGGAGGATGCAGAGGATAATCGTAAATCTTCGATACAAAAAGTACTACAAAATCTAGACTCAATTTGCTTCTTAAGTATAATTTTACGAGTATGACGCATGGGACTGTACTAGGACCTGTTGTGTTTCAATTCCCCTTGCGATATCGGAGCGGGAATGCCAACTTTTAATACGTCAATGGGTATCCCGTCTCGTACTTGTTTAATTAAACGGATTTTGATTGTATGCTATCTATAAGAATTTTATTGTTATTCTTGACTCAAAGGTAGCCTGCCAGTCCTGAGGTGGTTAAATTTATTTTAACACTGGAAAGTGTTAATAGTCGTATCTACAATATTGTGTTTTACTTTTGTTAAGTAGATTTTCCTAAGGCCTTCGATGAACGAAGCTAGTGCCTATCCGCTGCGTTGGATCGCGAGAAACATTAATAGACTGATTCTTACACCATATAATTAGATGAAGACTGCTGACCCAAGCGGCTTACAGGCATAAATTTATGTTAATTCAACACTAATAAAAAGGTTAAACAGAAGGCGTTATTATGAGAGCCTCGCTTGATTGATAATGACTGGTAACAATGCAATTGTCAGCCACAATCAAGATTGTGATTCTTTTTGTAACAATTATTGTCAATGATATACGAACATTGATTAGACCGCTTTCTACTTTGTAACTACGCTTTGTCTTAATCATGTTATGAAAATTATCTTCTGTTCTTTTTTCTAGGAAAATATATATAGGAACTACTGTTTTATTGGAGAGTTAGTTGCTTGGTGGGTGGGTTGGTTGGTTGTTGGTAGGTACTCTTGGTAAAACTAATTAGTGATTTTATAAAAGTAAATATTAAGAAATTTTTGTAGAAGATGTTTGAACGTCGACAAGGCGAATGGAGTATGTAAGGATCGTAGCAGCAGGTGGCGTTCAGTGGCTTCTGCCTACCCCCATGGGAAAAACGCGTGGGTTTATGTATGTGGTAGAGTTTTTCAGTAGAATCAAGCCATGTAATTTTCACGACCAACAACATTGACTTCGTTTTATATTTGTTATCAAAATTTAAAATAGGCAAGGTCTGGATTTCGATTTTATTTTTATCACATTTCTTAATGAAAAGACATTTAATTAGCCAGCTTCTGTTCAATTTAGCAGTAATACTGAAAACAGTAATTCCAGATTCCCAACCATCGCAATACTAACCAATAATTCATCGCACATCAAAATTACGTTCTCCAACGTTTAGTATCAAAAAAGCTTACTGCCGTAACTAAATCTCAAATTGCGGCGATCCATAGTATTTTCACCGGGCGTTCCCACGCCTGCGCGCACGCAATGGCGTTCCAATTAGACTGTACCGAACTAATTCCTGGGCATGCGCCGCGAATGTTTAGGAGCAGAAGGCTTACTATGGTGGAAAATTTTTGTAGTTATTACAACTTTGATTTTGGTCTTACTGCTTCACATATTTGGAATTGCTTTTGCGCTTAACAAGCCACCTGACTCAAGCCCTTATGATAATATTTTTTATTCCAATTAGCGATGATGAAAAAATATGGTTCGAACGATGGTCTACTTTGTTTTTGACAGTCTACTATTTTCAGAATGCGAAAATTGTGGGAAATTACCACATGTATTCTAATTTCGGGTAGACGAGTTTGTAAAAAAAATTGAGTGTATTATTGCCAATCCTTTTTCAACTAAGTTGAGGTCCAGCTTCCAGTCTTACCGGATTCAGCCGAATACCAGTATATCTTGAAACTAATAAAAAAACAATAATTAGTTTCAGAAGTATGCATGAAAGGATGATTGTATCTTTCTATTAGAATTTGACAACTACGGTTCACCAGAATCTCCTACACGTCAACCAATTTATAAATCTCATAGTCTTTCATATTTACGAATAATTATGTTTGAGATCCTTATCAAACGTTGTTAAAAATACTAGTTATCCATTGTCGGGCTTCTGTGTCTTATTACATGCGCGCGCGCCGCTTCTCCGCCCGTAATCGCTCCTTCTAAAGGTCTTGTAACACGAACGGCTTTTTTGGATGCGCTCGATTTGGTCGCAATGATAATTAAATAATACTGTTTGTTTGATCGTGAAGGGGCTTTATTTATCAAGTGCTAATTTTATAAATTATTTCCTACCTGTTTTTTTCAGGTAATTTTGAAATTCGTTAGCGAAATTAGAGAACGATTTGTGACCGAACCGAATTTCAATTCTGACTTTTGGTAAGAATTAGGTTTTGTCATCTGGCTCTGTAATGATATCCTTTGACATAATGATGGCTATTTCTTTGCTATTATTAGGTGTCTTCACCCAAATTCATAGCTAGGTCAATTCTGGGCCGGTCGCAAACGTCGTGCGTAGCAGTTCTCGCGGCTCATCCACCAAGGTGACAGTAGCTCACAGCGGTTTTTTTTATTGAGTGCAAGCCCCACATAACGAGTGATTAAAGGGTCAGGCCAGGGATATCGGCAGTAGCGTCCTCCTGTCAAGTCAATGTACTAATGTCAATTAACCACAGTCTCACAGTTACACAGGCAACATTACCAACCAGTCATTGGGTCACCAACGTGCAGAGGTAGTGGTTCCTATGGCCAATAATCGCCAGGAAGTCAAAGAGCATTGACAAATAAGAAAATGTTGTCGAAAACCCCACGATTGACCAAAAACATATTCAGATTTCCGTTAGTTATTATTTTCAAACAGGAAGATGTTAAAATGACCTCTTGCAATAAGAATTTAAAGTTACTTTGACCTACAGTTTTACAGTTAGTTAGTGATGTGCCTTGTCTAAAGCAAATAATAATCGAATTAGCTACATAGTGATGTTAGTGGCACAAGTCTGAGTAATAAGTAGCACAATAATTATTATTACTTACCGTTAATTTTAATCACGATATTTAATAGTAGCTTTTACCCGCGTCTTTACTTATGTTGAGGTCTGAATTTTGTCCTAGAGGACCGTACAACCGCAATAAAAAAAATCTTATGTCAAAACCTGTGGCATAGTCTAGCTGTATGCCAAATTTAATCGAAATCTGTCCAGCCATTAAGGTGTGAAAAGGTGACAGACAGACGGAGCTAGTTTCGCATTGATAACATTTTTAGTATGAATGTTATTCTTAGTAAGCCGATTGTTTACATTCTAAAATAAAATCTTGTGACTCATTAATTCGTGGTTTAGTATCACGTTTTATTTTATGCGAAGCAATTGAACTGTGCAAGATTACGAATGTCAAGTGTGGTGATTTCATATTATGATCTCTTATTCGATTTGATTTGAAAGAGACATTTTGGAGTATTTATCGCAGAACTCAGTGGTCTAAATGTCTCCAATCATAATAATATTGAAGACCTTTTTTTAAAAAAAGAATAGAAACGGACCCATGATTCACCCTTGAGTCACACCAAAACAATTTATTTCATAATTATGTTGATTTGGAAGTTTTAAGAACATTTTATCATCTAGAATAGAAGCTGTTTTTATAAACCGGGTCGTTGGTCTAAAGCGGAATGATTTTATAGATCATGCTCTTGGGCAATAAAATCTGGCACGGTCGTTGAATACCGTGTGAACTACACCCGATTAAAATACAAAGAAATTTACAAGAATTTAATAAAACAGCACTCCATTACAATATTACTGAACATGTGCAATCATAGTTTTACTAACGCAATTTAGACTCAAAAGAAAAAAGAATAAGATATCTTTCAGCTTGAGCTCAAAGATTTTTTTCTGAAGCAACTAGAGATTGTAAGGAAACGAGAACTTTAGTTATGAGTTTAACCAGTGCAATATCTAATTAAGATGTGAATTAAATCTCGTGATAAGGAAATGAAGAGGCTGAGTCGTTTGTACTAACTAATTAGTTAGTTGATGAGATATTGCGGGACTATGAGAAATGTAACGAGTCAAATTGTTGAAACAAGTAATGGTATTGTAGTTGAAGAAGATTATAAGGTAGAGTTAGTTGATGAATAAATAAATAAGGATTAGTTATACATAGAATATGAAATATTTGTAATAATGCTGGAGCATCACTATCAGTGTTAGTACAAGGTGGCTACCGAAACAAAACAAATATTGTTGCAAACATTGTTTATTTTCTTTTTATCATTCATTTAGCCTACAGTTAACATCCTCTACGGTTTCGCTAACCTAACAACTCCTATCAAAGATAACTATTTATCACAGTACAACTTAGGTGCTAACTACGCTACGTGGTACTTAAACGTACAAGTAAATGCTTTAACCGACGCGGAAGACGTTGAAGTTAGGAATACAAAATAACAGATTACTACTGAACAAAAAAACCTTAATTTATTAAATTAATAAAAAAGTAAAACTTCAACAAGCAAAGCGAGAACAACCCATACTTCTTTAACACACATCAGTTCTAGGAACGTTAATAGAAACAAACAACAACTAAATGATTATCACACGTTGTCACACGGTCCAGCATGCGAGGCGGAGGAGCAGCTCCTCGTCACCACGGCCTCCACATCGACTGGGCGGAGTCGGACTCGGAGGCGGGGCTGTGCGGCGGCGAGGGCGGCGCGTACGCACGCTTCGCAAGCGCCGCTTCCGAGTCCATCGGCTCTGCTAGCCTCTTCAACCCTCGGTCTGGTAAAGATGTCCTCTGGACCACAGCCTGCTGCTGCTGGGGAGGAGCCGGTGCAATGGCCTGCAGAGGCGTCGGCCTCGCCACACCATTCGGCGCTATCGGCTGAGGCTGCACCACTTGAGGATTCTCCAATCTCCTTATACAGTTACTAAGATGCTGAAGCAGCCTCGCTCCAGCTTGAGGATCCACTGGGCCTTGTCGCTGCATGGCAGTGGCAGCTAACGTGGCGTTTGCAATAAACTGAGACACTTCTGTAGCACACTGAGTAAATCCAGCACGAAAACGTTCTTGGTAGGACATTTCAGGTTTCAGCACTAACTGTCCTCTCCTTTTGAGGCTGTGGAGGTGGCGGACGGTGAGTTCCAGGATGTCGGCTTTTTCCAGTTTGGAGACATTTTCTCCTTCAGCTTGAAGGGCGGTAACCATGAGGTCTTTGAGTTCGTCGAGGCAGCGGTTGATGCGTGCCCTCCTTTTTCTTTCTAGCATGGGTTTCATGACTTTTCTGTATTGGTATGTTCGGGAGACGGGCTCCTCGTCGGGTTGCGCGTGCGCGGGCGGGTGGAAGGCGCCGTGCGGCGGCGACATAGTACGGGCGGGTAGGATCATTGGAGCGCGCGCGACGGTCTGTGAGCGAATGGCGCGCGCGCCTCCCGTCGCTCCGCTTTTATGCGCCCTACACCGATTGTGGCAAAACGCCCGTGATAAAAATAGGGGTGGCACACACAGGGTACTGGGATTTATTTTAACCTTAGATTTATTTAGTGATTTTAAAGACTAGATTAGCTAATAGATACTTCATCAATTTAAGCTTATCTGTAAGATTGCCTTTTTTTTTCAATGAAATGTCCATCTGACTTATTATTATCATTCAAAAACTTATTTTTTTATCTACGATAAAATGACTTGATTCATAATATTCTATAAGACTCCACAGGCACCTTGCCTACCTTTTTTTGCTGTAGGTACCTTTTTAAGTTAGCCTCAAAATCCAAAGTAAAATTGTATAATAAAAAAAAATAATAAAAAATAAAAAAAATCTTATTATAATCATAATAAGATTTTCAGTAAAACAAGAGCTCAGATTACCTAATACTTGGCCTAAGTCACTTTTATAGTATATGGGTACCTTAAGATTCAGGTATGTTTTAAAGAGCTAAGTATTTTTTTAATAACCTCAATAGGCACATTGTTTTAAGTCCGTTGCGTCACAGATTTTGGTTAAAAATTGGCGCCATTTATTTCATTACTATTACTTCGTATTAAATCAAAGCCGGTAAGTTCAAACAGCTGTGCTTCCAAGTGAGGGTCTCAGCTGACAGCAGCTGCCCACCTGGCTAGCACGAGTTCCCACGCGCACCCTCCTTACGTCACCCTTACGCCACCCTGCGCGTACGCACGCCAAGACGCTCCCCCATTCGCGCGCCAAAGAATACGCTCTTACGTCACAAGGTGACTCGTGGCGATGAATTAAATAACTGTCAAGGGACACAATTCCTTTTTTTTTAGATAAAAAAATCTGCATAAAGTCCTTATTACAAGTTTTGTTGTAGTATTTTGAAATTGTAATGCTCTGGTCAATTGTTGCACAATGATAGAGGACATTCGTTGTTAAAAAAACCGGACTTCGTAATAATGTGCAAATCGCAGTCGAAAATTAAGGAGAAATAATTTTGAATATTTTGTTGGTGGTTGTGGCAGCCCTGTGCCGTCGGCGCGGGCGCAGTTCTACGGCGACATGAGGCGCGTTATCGCCTCCGTCGGTCATACAGACAGAGTGACGAATAGAAATTATTACTGTCGCACCAACTTTTTACTGCTTACGTGTGTTATTAATTATTATTTGTACCTCGTGGCCTACTTCGAGAAATGTTGCCGTGACTGCCTGCACGGCTCACGACAAACTTTATTTGAAAACCAGCAATGTGAGTTACATTTTACAAATATTTTTCCTACAACTATCTAGTTTTTTTTTCTAGTCATTTACCGAGAAATTCATATTTCATACAGGCTTTACAGTTATTTATTATAGTTGACATGATTAATTATTTCTGACAGCCATTTAACTTCTAACAGATGTTTCTATAAATATAATTTAATAACGCCATTATTCACTGTAATCCTAGAACACGACATAAAATTGCCATTTATCACAAACAACATCCTTGAGTTACAAAAACATCATCCTAATTAGTCAGTCAAAACAATAACATTGACTATCACCTTGCAGAGGTGTGAGTTTGTTCCCAGCACCGCTAGTCGACTCGACACCGACCCATTGTGCGGTCGAAGCCGCCGTGACGCTACTTACTCCAATTCTGTCTTACGCCGCTAGACGGGAAAACGTCCTATGTGTCAACACCGCCTTCGGAATAGGCGAATCGTGCCCCGAGCGCGGGCCACTTGGCGCTTACGACCTGTCAGCGCTGAGGGCCCGCTGACACGCGAGCGGATAACAGCGTAAGCGACGCTTCTCATCGTAGCCAATGAGACGTTCTTCTTCGTAGCGCGCCGTCGTGGGAAAGCCCGTGCCGCGCGCGTTCCCACACACTCGGCCGGCACAAGCCAACCGATAAATTATCATAATTCCATTGTGAGTGAGACGGTACTAAGAAATTTTATACTTCATCAATCGCCGCGTTGAATACATTAGCGCGTGGGCACCGCTTTGTTGATACGGTGACGCAAGCACAAGGAGCAAGGATACGCCCGACCTACCCGCGGGCTTTATTTTTTCTATCACGTATCTGTTTTATGACAAGAGCTATAAATTCCGTGGAGACGACGTAATATGGTGATGATATACACCATAATGTTGGGATTTTTGTGTGAAAAGTAAACCGAGAATTCCACCCACGTTGTTGAGCTAGATACATAAAACAGTATGTACAAGGTGCCAGTAACGCTAAGTGAGTAAATATGTGCTGATCATGTAGTATCGATAATAAACATTCCAAATACTTACACGACTAGGTAAACTGCCTTTTTGGAGTATTCCAAGTCACTAGTAAATACATTGAGACATATTTTTAAAACGAAGATTTTTCTATTTGCGTAGTCAGTTAAATCTAAAAAAGGTGAGAAGAGAATGACATCTAAGAGAAAACCTTTTTCCAAATTATCGTTTCAGCTAAGCTACGTGGAAAATAATATCTACAGAAAGGTCTCTCTGGCATTTCTCTAATTTCAAAATTCCGTTCAAGAGCTGTCACGGAAAAGTGACATTGACAGTTTTAATTGTAAAATTCGCTCACACTTTGCTGTTTGAGGCCAAGAGATTAGGTAACGAGTCTTCAGGGACCTAAAACATTTGCTGACAATTTAGTGGCCATATAAAAGCCATGTTGGTACTCCATAACTCGTAACTCCTGTTTCAGTAAGATTCCCTACATCGTCTACATTGCTGTAAAGGTGAAGTCGTGCCACGCCTCACGATTAGATTTGCTCAGTTTTATTATTATATTAGAGCTTCTGTTTTAAGATAGTATCGTGGACTTAATTCAAGACTTAGCATAGTTAAATGTCGAATAAGTAATTTTATAAAGAAGATTTTGTTAGAAACTATAAATTGGTAAAAGTATGTCACTTTGACGTTTGATATGACATGTTGTGACGATCGTTTTGAGTATGAGGTTTTTTAGATGATGAATTGAATGAAAGACGATGTTTCCTGAAAGAGGGTGAATAAAGATGAAGTATGGATAAAGACAAGAGGATAATGATGATCTTTCAGACTAGGTACAGAGATATTTTTGTAACTTGAATGTTTCATGTGTTCTAAAATAAAAACTATATTATGATGTTTCATAATATAATTAGAAACAATTGTAGAGCCTAGATACGACCATAGAGATTCGGTAGCTTAAATAGTTTTTTTACATTATGATTATGAAATAAGCCGGTGACTGAAAAGTTGTATAGTAATCGGTTGGCTTGGTATGGGCATGTGATGCGGAGGAATGAGGAAAATGTCGTGAGGAAAATTTTGAGTATGAATGTGGATGGGTATGTGAGTAGAGAAAGACCAAAGAAACGATGGATGGACTGTGTGAAGCATGATATGGCAAGAAAGGAGGTGTCTGATGAGATGTCAAGTAATAGAGAAGTATGGGAAAGTACAGGAGAATGATGATAATTACATGAATAATGAAATGAAGAATATGACCATCGCAGAGAAAATGACTTCTCAAAATATTTGAACACACACGCAATTCACAGAAAAAAAAACAAAATCAAATAGACAAACTATAATTCCCAGCAATCGTTCTTAAATATTTATTTTCAGTTTCGGGAGTATCGACCTCTTAACACGACTTATGGGAGTAATATCGTCGCGTAATCTATAAAAAATCAACATGGAACTTATTTGTTATTTACTTTGAGCACTTGATATGAAAATATGATATCGGCCGGTTAGTAGTAAAGTTTCTGAAGTAAACAGGTGTGTACTTAGGACACTTAGAAGTCACTTTATATGTTACTGTTAATGTCAAGTCTGGGTACCAAAGGAATTTTGTTGAGCCGAAATTACGTCATACTTTTGAACTTTTTTTTTTTTCAATTCAGGGTTAGGTTTAATATTTGGTTTACTAAAAGCTGTCTTGTGTCGTAGGTAGGTGAAAATAAATATTAGGTATGCAATTCTAGGTATTCGCATAATATTGAATTTGGTGTTTGATTCGGCGCCTTTTATGCATGTAAAAGCTTTAGCTTTCAGCCTGTCTTTCTCTCTCTAATTTAACAAAGATTTATGTTATCTTTTTTTAAGGGTTCCGTACCCGAAAGATAACCAACGGGACCCTATTACTAAGCCTCCACTGTCCGTCCGTTCGTCCGTCTGTCTGTCAGCGGGCTGTATCTGTATCTCATGATCCGTAATGGGTAGACAGTTGAAATTTTCACAGAATATGTATTTCTATTGCTGCTATAACAACAAATAATATTTTTTTTTTATTTTTTTTTATTTAGCCCGTATTGTCCCACTCCTGAGCAAAGGCCTCCCCCCATTCCTTCCACTTCTCACGATGGTGTGCTTCTTCTCGCCAATTCGCGAGGAAGCCATCCAAGACGTCCCGCCATCTTCTCTTCGGTCTGCCGCGACCCCGTCTAGCTGTTTCAGGACTCCAGTCTTGCGATATTCGGGCCCACAGCTAAAAAAATAAAAAAAATAAAAAAAAATTAATTATTAATAAAAGGGGGTTACCTACTACGATGGTTCGAACCCTTCATGCGCGAGTCCGAATCACACTTGGCCGGTTTTTTTTAAAAAGCTCTTCTGCCGTTGCTTCTAAAGTTTTTAAGGATTATTGTGATTTGCCTTGCTTCTATTTTTGTTCTTCCACCATAATGACCCAGCTCTAAAAGTGAAAACACCATCAAGTAAGGTTATAAAAGATAGATTTAACTCTGACCTAGAATGTACAAGTAAATGTCAACGGTGTCCCGCGGAACCGGGTCTTCATCGCCATCTATTGAGTGAGTATATAGGTTAGGACCATCACGACTGCAGACTGTCTTAGTCTGAAACATGCTGAGACAAACAGCTGTCCTGATAAGGCAGTTGGATCTAGACTTGTGCTATTTTGCGAGACATGTTCTAAATAGTGTTTAATTTGTGGTTTCATTTCATTTAAGAATCAAAATTGCGATTAATAAATTTATTAATTTATGAGTTTCATAAAGGAATGTTACTACTTTGTCATGTGCATGCATGCATGCTGCATACTTCCGCACCGCCTGAGAATGGTGACTTTTTTAACTGACTTTTGAGTAACCGTACACTGTACAGTATCTGTCTTTTGGTGAATTATATAACATAACATCACGCCTGTAATCCCTGAAGGTTTAGGCAGTGGTGTAACTAATAGGACACCCACATTTCGCAAGTTGTGTTTAAGTCCCATGTAATAGGGGCCTAGCCTATTACCATCAACCGGGCACAAATCCAGACTCCGTGGCTGCTACTGAGAAATACCTGATGGAAAAACCCAATATAACTTTGCCCGACCCGGGAATCGAACCCAGGACCTCATGCTCACTCATGCACTAGACCAATGAGGCAGTTTGGTGAATTAAAGATTGTAAATTAAATAAGATACTGTTACAACTACAATGGCGTAAAACAGTGCTATGCGGCTTGAAGTGTGCCCGGCATATTTCATTGCGTACAGCACTAATAAAAATTACTACAGATTACGTATTTTTACACTGTTTATAACTAATTGGTGGGACTGATATAATAATATTATCCACGACAGTGCAATACTGAGACGGACAATCGTAAACATTGCGTAAGTTACAAAAGTAGCTAAGTATTGTAATTTCCGTTTGTTGTGAATTCCATGAATTGACTAGTGCGAAAAGAATAAGTTGCAATTTCGTTCTTTTTTCATTATCATCATCATCATCATCATACAAAAAATCTATGGTTACAACTTTTTCTTCTATTCAACTATGTTCGGTTAATGGCAATCATAATCAAAATCAAAATTTTAATTTCACATAGGCCTAGATGGGCACTTGTAAAACGTCGAAAAAAGGTGCACGGTTTGGGTAGGTCGTGTCCTATGGAGCAGAACCGGCAAGAAACTCCATGGTTACTCTTTTCAAATCATCGACAATAGGTTAATCATAGGCCTATGCAGATTTAGATTTTTGTTGATTTTTCAAAAACCGCTGGACCGATTTCGATAAAATTTAAATGGAGGTCCCATTGAAAGTATACCCTTTGAAACAAAAAAAGAATTTTCGAAATCGGTTCAGGCGACATCGAGTAATCGATGAACATACATAAAAAAAAAGATTCTGACGAATTGAGAACCTCCTCCTCTTTTTGAAGTCGGTTAAAAATGTAACTAAAAGTCTAGAGCCCTAGGCTATAAGCCGATACAACGCTGATAATAAAGCATTAAAAACAAAACAAAGAAGTCTCGTCAATCGATAAAATATTAATGACAACAATAATAAAGACACCTGTTTATCAAATTCCGTTGATCCGAGATAAAAAGAATTAACACAACTATGTGATTGATTACGTACGTAATATTTATCAAGTTTCTTTCAGACATAGTTGACATTTGCTGACGATTATAATTCGCGCAGTGAGTATAGGCGCAACTTTTCATGCCTATAAAATCAAACACATTGCTTTGGGCTGAAGACAGAAGATTCCGACGTATATATTGATATATATTTATAGTATTTTGATATATCGTTATAGTATTTTATATATCCTTGTAGTTTATCTTAGTAATAAATTAAATTTTTGCAGATATATATACACCTACCACTGTTTGTCTCTGCATCACCCAAAGGTTGATTGGTAGAAAATGCCTATGGCATTAAGTCCGCCTCTGTACTTTGTGCTTGAAGTGTTAAATAAATAAATATATTTTCTTCGTACTTACATACAAGATATAAACGGACCCTTCTCGAAGCATCAACCAAGCATTCTGTATATAAAATTAAGTAATTCTATGCAAAAAATATTATAGGCAATCGGGTTTTTTGACTCGATGAACTCAATGTAACGCAATCAAAACATTGTACTGATGAATGCATGAAATAGTACAGAGGTCATGGAGGTACTTAAATTAATGTCATAACATTAAAAACTTGTATTAAAAAAAAACCCCTCGGCTTCGTTACGGGTATTTTACACTCATTATAGTCGGATGTAAATAATGCTTTCTTTTTTTTTATTCGTGTGTAAATATGTTATATAGTGTCAACTTTAAAATAAAAAATTGTGAACGCTTAGCGATCGCTTTAGTTTCTTTTTTGCCCCATATATCCCTAAGTGCCTGCCTATACCGTAGTGTTCTCGATGATACAATCAAATATACCACTTAATCGATGTTTCAGCGGACATGGCTCGTTCATGATCCGCTATACTAAATATTGATCATAAATATTGCACGTCCGCACTTTACTTCAGTTAGTAGCATTAGTGATGTCCTGTTTGTTTATCGATATTGCATGAGGTTGATTCGTTATTGGATTTCCTGTTTTACTGTCAGGCAAAAACAACACGTGGATTTCTGACGGCTCTATAGCGTAAGCGTAAATCGTACCCTACACGACTATGATTACCAGGTTGTCAGTGATTAAAAGGATGATTGTTTTTAAACTTTCGCATGGCAGACTGACCTGGAGGCATTCGGGAGTTTAGATTTATCAATTGCTAAGAATCTTTGACAATTAATCCGACACATTATCATCTGCCTAGCTATGTTAATGTCGGCTACAAGTTTATCCAAATGTAGCTCAATTATGAGCAGCTGCCTATGGTAACTGGGCGAAACGATACCTCTCGGTATCACAAACCATTCATACCTAACCAATCTGACACGTACAACTGTGAAATATCACATCTGCAAAAACTTGAACAAATCATACCTAACACGACTTCAATACAAGTATCACATACACAGTTGCTACATGCGACAACCCGCCTACCGCCCCGCCTGCGCCGACGCAGTGTCGGACTTGTACAAACAACACGTATGTTGACAGATACCTGTGATTGTTCGTCACCCACGCTTGCACTTCACGGGCATATGACGAGGTTTTCTAACCAGTATTTTGTAGCACATTTATGAGCGATGAGTAGGTATGATTTATGAGTGATTGATACGAGGAAAAACTTGTGAAATTACATTTTTTCTGTCACTTTTTCTCGTGTCAAGTATCAATTGCATTAGGAATAATGAAGTATTTGATATTTGTAAGATGTTGTGCCGTATTTGTGTTGAAGATTGCTTGTTAGTCCAGTGGTCGGAAGCGCGACTGTTGAGCATGGGGTCCTGGATTCGATTCCCGGGTCGGGCTTTTCCATCAGGAATTTCTCAGTATCAGCCACGGAGCCTAGACTTGTGCCCGGTTGATGGCCCCTATTACAAGGGACTTAAACATAACTGGTGAAATGTGGGAGTACTATGTATAAGGTAATCCCTGTGCCTAACCCTTCGGGGATTACGGGCGTGATGTTATGTTTTAAAATAAGCTAGTAATAGAAAGGTACTTGTACGTCGAAGGAACGCGATGTAGAACGTAAAACGGTTACTGAAAGGAAAACGTTCATGACATCTGCGAGTAGCAGCAAAGCTATGCTTAATTATTGCATGCAATTGTTTAGAGATACTAGTTCAGTTAGTTAGTATGTTGTGCTGTTGGCTTTCTGCACGCTTTGGTGCAAACTGTAAGTGCGGCAAGTATCTATTTAAACAAATAAATAAATAAATCTGAATAGAAATTGGTAAAGAAACTAGACGCGTTTTTTTTTCTTTTTATTTTTTTTTGTACACAATAGAATACTGACAGCTTTAACAGTGGGTATCTTGGTGAGTACTACACACAATTAAATGGATCGAAAGATCTATTTACTATCAAAAACACTATTAAATCGGTACTATTATAAGAATATTAGCATGAATAGATAACTATTATAATTCGAACCAGGTTATAAAAAGATTTTATTATATTATTCACCTTAACGAGTTCTTAAAATAAAACATTGATGAACCATAATTTTGGAAAACACACTATAAGGTTTTACGTAATTTCGTGAGTAATTGATGAATTAACATTCTTATCAAATAAAATCGTCATGTAGATCAAATAGCAACATTATAATTTTATAGATAAAATTTACATTATATTATTATCCATTGATGATAGCATAGGGGATCCCCTATTCACTTTACACGATATTTCTTTTAAAATAATGGTT
Organism: Noctua fimbriata; assembly: GCA_905163415.1. NCBI lineage: Eukaryota > Metazoa > Arthropoda > Insecta > Lepidoptera > Noctuidae > Noctua > Noctua fimbriata. The sequence goes on from LR990940.1 coordinate 5,397,900, forward strand.
TCAATGATATCCTGAAAAAACACTGTTTTATGCTTTCACGGTTTAAAACTAAACTTATACTGTCACTTACGAGATAATTATCTTCCGTAGTTATTAATTATTTTGAGCTCCCAATATTTTGACGCTGTTACAAGTGCCATGATCGCGGGATATCCCGTAAGTGAAAAGTATAAGTTTATCCTGAAGAAAGTTCGTCAGCTGACGTTTTGTATTGATGGCACGTTTCGAGAACGTATTCAACAAATTAGAAAAAAAATATTAAAACAACAAAAAAGTAAGAAATTATTAGTCATATTTATCGATTTTACGAAGAAGAAGCACAATTTCCAGTAACTGCACTAGATAAACAGTAAAGACAGTAATACGTTTACTCCACCACTTTTTTTTGGGGGATCAATTCTACCCCGCCGGGATTTAAATCGCAATGTGTTTAGAAGAAAAGTTATATTTTTTGTATAAGTACATACATATTATATTAAAAACGTCAGTTTCATGAATAATGATTAATCTATTAGGAACTTAAATGGCATTATATCTAGGCACATATTTGCCTATACCTTCGTTTATTTTGCGTTGCACTGAAAAATGACCAAGTAGCCTATTAACTCAAGTACCTTAGCGAATTATCACACGTTTACCGTGAGTTACTACTAACCAGGTGTCAGTTTTGCCAACGTGGTCTTAACGACAGTTACGCAAAGTTCCCAGTTCTCAGCCTGTAACATAAAACTGTAAGTACACACCACTGAACAATATTAATCTCGGAGCGCGTAAATTGTGTCTAAAATTACCACGTTTAGTCGATTTCATATCACTTCCAAAATTGAATAGTCGATTTTTGATTGGAATTTGTAACTGGCCAGTATTGTTGACAAAAAGCTTCAATTTTTTAAGGTGTCAAAATATTGAATGACAGATTCTAGAATGGCAAATTCCAAAGATATTCGATTGAAATTTGAAACTGGCCAGTATGAATGACAAAGGGTTTGAAACTTTTCGTTGTTAAGTTTGAACACGTTCTAAACTAAAATATTTATGCTGTGGGTTTCATTAATTGTCCATGGCTCTGGAACGTCGCATAGGTAAAGGAAATTACACAAAAATGTTGTCAATATTATTATAATCATTGCAACATAATGGCACAGTTTTTTTGTGGTTAGCGAGGCTTCTACTCTGCAATTGACATTTGCGGGCTGATATCTTGATGATGATTACGATTACGATACTTCCCTAGCTTAATTATCATAAAAACGAAAAGGGCCCTGATTAATCAGTTACACAATCTTTAGAACATTTCCTTTTCAAAACAAGTTACGTATTCTGAGAACATTTAAGATATCTTCTTTGGTATGAATATTCATATCTCCTTGAAGGTATTTTATGTAAACGTTTAAAGAGGCGTCTAATTGGTGGACAAAATGTATTCAGCAGTTGATCTAGATGGAAAGAACCTGTTTATTACGTAAAAGGGTCAAGAAGAAGATCGTATCGTTAAAAGTGACGGGGTTGTCACTTTCTATGTGGTTTAGGTATGGCTGTTAACGATACTAATAAGCTAAAGATTTTAATTGACTTGATGAAAATTAAGGTTAGGCTCAGTGATTTTTTCAAATACATTCGCTTTGAGTACAGTATAAAAATACTTAGGTTTAGGTGTAAAGTAAATATCTACATTGTAAACAGACAACAGATGGGTAAATTAAATTGATCCTGAAAACGAGTACACTCGTTTCACAGAAAAACACTCGCTCTCTCTCTCTGTACACTAGTTTTCAGGATCAATTTAATTTCGTCTAGTCGTCTGATTAATTTCATTAAATTAATTAAACCGACAGTTAATATTAGGGCATGCGGGACCCGGTTTAGGTCTCATAGAAAAACCCGGGTTTTGCTATGGGACCAAAACCGATATCTAAAGTTAAACAGTTAATAAATCTGTTTAACTTTAGATATTTAAGAATTGTTGTTTATTGGGCTTGTGCTCGTTGCGTTACTCCAATTTTTGGACTCAATCATATACCTAATACTCTAGCGTCATTAATGACGTACGCAGAAATCGTGAAGTACTTATTCTATGACGACATTGTACGTCACTATGGCGTTGTAGTATTTGATGATTCACTTTCAATATTTTACTCTTTACCGAGTATTGACTCTGTTCCAATACTTCAAATAACAAATATACCGTATACTGGATGTCGTTTCCCAATTAATTAATAATGCAAAAATCGAGTTGCCATGGTAATTATTTCTATAAAATACAGGATACGGGTCTCACGCTATTGGGCGTTCGTTCACTTATCACGTCCGTGTGAAATTCGACACGATAGAAAAAACACCACATCAACCGGTCGCGGGCCCGACTGGCGAATTTGCTAAAACACGGTAGCCACACAAATTGTCTTGGACCACAGATGAGTGAGTTATTGGAGGGATAGGCGAATGAACGTGGACGAGGTGGAAGGATTGTGTCAGGATTATAGCAGGTAGCGGCCTGTAATTTCTGCATACCCAAAAAATAGGAAAAAGTCTTAAGTTTATCTATTTATTTATGAACGTTTTCTGCAGAGGATGACTACAGTGATGTCTTTGGGAGATAGAGATTATTGCGGTAGCTTTTATTGTGGTAATTTTGCTAATCACGCACAACTGAATAAGATAATTCATAACTGTGAGTTTGCACTGGCGTAGCGAAACATACACTTATAACGTATTGTCTGATAGAGATTAAGGTTCAACCAAGACAGGAGAGGGGTAGAGAAATAGAGATTGTTTAATAAGGGAGTAATGCCCTTTTCGCCAAGCTTGATTAATTGTTTGACAGTAGCTTCGTGTAATATAAAAAAACAGCACATAGCAGAATGCTTCCTTTCAATGCCTATAGTTTTACCTTTGACCATGACTACCTGATGAAATCACCCGCACCTTCAAGTAAACCACACACTGATTTTGTACCTCAAACAGTTTGTCACTCCATTGCTTACTTCTCCATGGTGCGTACTAAACGTCAATGTTTTGATGACAACGAAATTTATGTCCTCGTTTATTAATGATCGGTACCGCTGGTGGCGAATTATCGATACTTATGCTAATTTTGATTGGATATGTGCTAAATCTTAGTTTTAAATGTGACTGTGGTGACCCTTGTTGGTAGGTTTATTACCTTTTAAAGTTATAGCTAAATATTTATGACTATATTATGCAACCGTTAGGTGTAAACTGAGGAGGATAAGACTGGCTTAGAGACATGAAGATTGGCACAAACAAATAGTGGCCTATACCCAGCAATGGTCACCCACTCGTCGTTATAGGCCTCCGTCTCGCTGTGGATGATGATGATTAAATAAAAACTTTAACGTCGAAAATCCTTCAAGGCATCATTCCTTGCAGGTTTTGGTATGCTTGTAGTCGCATGTAGACGTTTATACGACTATCATCATGCCTTGAATATCTCATACTCCATTTTAATTGATTAAAAGGGAATATAGTAGTTTTTGTCTAAAATAAACGAAAACACGGAGCTGTGATTGGTTAAGACGGTGAGTTCGTTTATCGATTGCAGACTCCAGTGGAGATTGGCAAAAAATGTGATAAAGAGACCTAGCGAAATCGGCGATGAGATGCAAAAGTTGCCCGTTCGCATCAGCACAGTGTTGTGTTAAGAGTTTTTGAGATTTTTTCCTTAATACTTACCTACCATAGAGTTTCTTGCCGTTTCATTTCCATGGCAAACGACCCATCCGAACCGAGCAACCTATTTTTGGAAGCTTCTTAAGTGTCCATGTAGGTTTAAAATATGAAATAAATTATTTTGAATTTGGAACTCTGTCACTACTACACTAGTTTTAACTGCTGGCAAATGGCTATTCTGTGCTGCGTTTAGTTGTTTTAAATTATATTACTCATTTTAAATTAAGAAGAACTGAAAGTCAAGTCTACGATAGGGCGATAGAATTAAAGAAAATTGACTCAAATCTAGATTTTCTAGAATAATCACGAATCATGATCTAGAGACTTTATTAACGAGATGGGTGGTCGGTCCATCTTCTCCGTGGACACTAGACCAGTCATAAAAAATATCTGGAATTAAAATCTAGTTTTGGCTATAATGTGTGATTATAATACTCTGCTATTCAGTATGGCCGTCTCATGTTACACTAATTTCGCCGTATCACTTTGGCAACACTGCGGCACGTGTACCTGGTACGTACTTTTGTTTAATTAAATTCTACACATGCCAAATAACAAATTGAAGGTTTTGACACGTGCCAGTTCAACTTACTCGTGGAAAACGATGCCATGACAGTTTTATCTGGGTGAATATTTTGCTGATGTTTTCTAGGTAATGCTGAATGTAGAACATACATTTGAGAATCATAACAAGTTTTATTTTTAACCGCTCTTCAAAAAGGAAGAAGTTCTCAATTCATTTGGCTCCTGAAATACAGGTACTCTAACCTAGCTCTGGAGCCAGGGTCTCACATTTTTCTGTACCCTGTTTTTATGGCAATAAAGAAATTTATTATTATTTCCTTTCCTTTCCTTTCCTTTATTTGTATTTTTTTTTTGTAACTTCGTAACTCCGTCATTTCTAAGCCGTATTTGTTTGGGCCACTAGGAAAGACGTTCAACGATTTTATTTTTATTTTGGCCATCTAGGTAAGTTCAGTATTTTGGTTTGGTATTGAACGTGTTAATACGTATTTTTTAACTTCTAGTAACAATGTAAAAATTAATTCGTGACATGAAATTGTGTGGTATACTACAACTAAAAAGGGTAAAATAAAAACCTATCTGTAAAAAAAAGGCTTTAAAAAAACACTAAAAAAGTCTAAAATAACTTTACTATCGGATGTCGGTGGTAAAAAAGTCAATGAAACAAACAAAGTCACCGACTTAAAAGTTTTTAAACTTTTAAAGAGGAAGGGTATGTAATAGTATCACTTTTTCTATTAGTTAATATAGGTTATCCCACTGTTGGGCAATGGTTTTCTCCGGTAGTGCTCCAGTCCTCTTTATGTTTCGTTCTTTTTGGAATTTTTCGGCCAACTCGGCAAGAACGAATCCAGATCGTCACGCCAGTGTTTCTCAGTCCTGCTTCGGCGACGACTGTTGATGACTACGGGCTGTTCACTTCTTCTTGAATTATAATGTAAAACTATTTCATCGACTTCGTTGGTCTAGTGGTCGCTAGCGCGACTGCTGAGCATGAGGTCCTCGGTTCGATTCCCAGGCCGGGCAAAGTTTTATTGGGTTGTGCCATTAAGAATTTCTCAGTAGCAGTCACGGAGTCTGGATTTGTGCTCGGTTGATGGCAATAGGCGCACCCCCTATTACATAAGAATTAAACATGACTGGCGAGATGTGGGTGTACTATTAGGTGCACCTCTGCCTAACCCTTCGGGGATTACAGGCGTAATGTTATGTTATGTAAAGTTATTTTGATCTGGGACCATTTCCCTGATACTGATTTAAAACTACAGACTTAAAAAATACAGTTCACATCTTCGGAAGCAAGATGAAATGAATTTCACAATGTATCAAGATTTAGTCAGAAATGTTGAGAAATTAAAATTATATTTTATGGTTATAGTCTTTCACAGACCAGTTTTCGCTGACCTTTGACCTTTTCACCAGTTTACACTAATAAATGTTTTTTTTTCGAGTTAAGCTGGGATTAGTTTTGCTAACAACTAATCCAGACTGACGAGATTCCATTCCGTCGGAATTCGCGTTTATTTATGGGAGAATAAGAACCACACAGGCTCGAAGGCACCTAAGAAGCCGATTCCTGCCGGTTTCCCTTCGGGAACAAGGCACTCTACGTAGTGTCTACTGTAGTCAAATAGTTTATTAGATGCACATCTGTGGGTATCACATCACAGTACAGACATTTAATACATCACAAGATTGAAAACATTACAAAAATGCCAACGATTATCGTGTCAACAAAGAAAACAACAGTCGCTGATAACGAAAATGGGGTCAAAACGAAAATAGAATACGGGGTGACAAAAAAAAAATACAATTCTCATTTTTTTTCCTTCGGCTTCCCCTTACACAAATTTGACCCTCCGCCACTGCCAGACAGAAGTCTTTTTGAGTTACCACGATTCTGTTACTATTATGATGAACTTCGAACAGTGGATCTTCATCTATTTATCACTTTCCCTTGACTCTGCTAAAGCAAAAGTATTATGTGAAGTCCCCCAGCCAGATGGTTTGACGAGGACTTAGAAAAGGTGGCTGAAATAGACTGAATATGGAAGGCTATGGCGTAGCTTGAGAGAGGCTTATGTCAAGCCAGGTTCTGTGACTTGAAATTGATGGATTGCTGAGGCCTCTCCAAGCTATTTAATGTGGACCTCCGAAAGTATTCTCATCTGTCCATGATGGAGTATCTAAATATGTAACTTTGCAGTCTAACTCAAGTAACCAAATGGAACAATAAAAAATACCTCAATTTCTTTTTCAAACAATCATTTTGCAGACAATCATACATCATGGGTTCATGCTCAACTCAATACGGCTTATAAAAAACGTGCGTGAAATGCCCGTTCTTTTTTTCTATATAAATAAACAAACCGTAAACACACAAGTACCGTAATAAGAGATTTAATTATAAGCCTCGGTCCGTCCGTCCGTCTGTAACAATCATCTCATGTCAAACGCGAAGTACCGAAAGTTGCGCGTGCGCTATCTGTTTATTGTGAAAGAGAGAAACTTGAAAAGTATTGTTGACGTGTCCATACTTTTGTGTGTTTGGCAGGCAGAAGATCGGGAAAAAGTGTTTAATGAACTTTATTGTTTCAAAAGTTTATAAAGTGTCTACCAACAGGACAGTTAGAGATCTATAACCTGAGAGGCAGCTAGTAAATACATAAACAAACTGGAAACAATAGAACGCCACCAGTTGCCATACTAACGTTCTTAGATCAGCCCCCGTAGCATGACCACCGTAGACAAGGATTTCTTTGACGGAAGAATCGACAAAATGACAGATAGTGCAAAGAAATCTGTCATTGTGTCGACACAATCTGTAATTTTGTCGATTCTTCCGTCAAAGAAATCCTTGTCTACGGTGGTCATGCTACGGGGCAGTTTATACAACACATGCCAGTTGCGATTACTATGCGTAGTACTCGTACGCTCATGAAGGATATCATCAATAAGGTCTGTGTACGACCTTCTAGGGAATCCTATCTATTAAAAGGACAACAATAAAATTGTCGAATGATTTTATAAAGTCCTGTAGCTAAGCTAGGAACATACGAATGGGGATCCTTCTCAGATATGACGGAAATCAAATCTATTGAAAAATATTGATAAAATCTATCTTTATGCATAGGACAGAAATGTCTGTAAAAATCCTTTGCCTTGCTACAACAAAGTAAAAAAGTGAAAATAACAGTGTAATGTAATTGGCGCCCTGAGCGAGTCGACATATCGCTCGTAAAATATAAAGCAACAATAAAATAATAAATAAAAAGCGAATCGCTAACGATCCTTATCGACACAGCACTATTTACGTGTTTAAGGCGCGGTACACATCGTGCATACTAAGGGCATTGTAATGAGCTGTTTATTTTCATACCAAGCAAACAGTAAAGTGTACCCATAGAATATCGTAATCTCAAGTCAAACCTACTTCAAAGAATAAAGGAAATTCCAATTTTCCACTATTATTTTGGCAATGAAAAGTTACAAATAGTCCGTGGCCCGAAAGTGTGACAACCAGTCTTACCAAGGGGTACCATATTACCCAGTACTAACTGGGTAATACGGTACCCCTCCATGTAAAATACTGGTGTTAAGAAGCTGACCCCAATAAACTTGGGAAAAGGCTAGGCAGATGACAATAGTTTATGTAAAAGCTTATATTTTTTTTATAATCGTTTTCGTTTTATTTCAAGCATATTGATTACTTTTCACACCAGATCATCTCAATATATTACAAAAAAACTCTATAACATCACTCATTTCAGCCTTAAACAAATCTGTAACACCAACAACGAACAATCAACATTTTTCTCAACCAACAGAATGGCTTCGTGAACTATCAAAGGAAATCTCTCCGTACATCAGCACCCTAGAAGAATATATTATGTTGTATATTATTTGTTGTGCTGCTAATGGTGGGCCCTTTATTGGACAAATTGCCCAGGGCACCAGCACTAACATTTAAATCAGACTTAATGGAACCCATTTCCATAAGTAATGCGAATGTCATATCTTGAGAAGTGGGAATGTGTGGATGTGGTATGTGGTACCAATACGAGGTACAAGAGGAGAATCTTTTACTCTAAAAAAGTTTCGTAAATTCGTATTCTTCATAATATCGCGGGCACGAGATACTTCAAATTTTGTTGGCAGTTTAGATAGTACATAAATTAAGATGAAGTTTTTATCATAACTTATTTATTAGCTTTTACAAAAGTTTAATCAATTTTTCGTACAGCATCGTTTTTCTATGGACGTTTGTCCATATAGCCAGAATCTAGTTGAAAGATAAAATAACCCGCCTTTTAAGCTTCGCCACAGTCAGGTAATAAACAGATCAGTGAACTTTGCCTGGCTCTGGTACTTATTTTTGGTTAAAAATCAATACGCATTAAAACATAGACAACTAACTAACTTAACTTATGCTTCTACCCAGACCCGTTACTTGGGACTGGATAACTTGCAATTAATGACTGCTTTTGTTAGCTTGAGTCTTACCTGTTAAAACAAATGTGTGTGTTAATGAATAATAAATAAATAAATAACTACACTCAACATAATTACTGAAAAGCATGCCCTCTCTACACATGTCTCTCGCATGTCTACTTAATTTAAAGAAAAAATTATTTGCGTTAGAAACGAAAAGCAGCAAAATAATACCCATTCATTTTCATTATAAATCCATGTAGTAAAATTACAGATTCATAGGTCTGTAGCCATATTCCGCGTACAATTGAGTTATCACGTTAATGCGATTTAAATTGGCCCCCGAGCTGTTTGACACCTGTGCCGACCTATGGGAACGATTGGGCGACAAGAAACATCATCTACATGTAGGGACACCATGAATAAAACGTATACAGGATTTTTAAAACAAGTTGTTGGGACGAATAGGGACAGTTTAAAATATTTTCAGGAAACAATGTAGCTGAAAATGTTCTTAAACGTATGGGTTATAGTGGTGTGTTTTGATTGATCGTAATTTGAGTTGCTCTTGATACCTAAATATAAAAAAAAAAAAATAGAACTTGTATGTATATTACAGATAAAACAAATTACATTCATTTCATAGTAAAAAGCTATGAAATTACCCCAATTTTAGATTGTCTTTAACTTCGTTTTCGAGCTTATATATGTTTCGCGCTGTGACTTGAAGATACAAACAATCTACGTTATGTTAGAAAATACAACACAATTTGGAACTGTCATTTTTCCGTAGCTCTTCAAAATTAATTTAACAGCAACATAATTCAATACACTATTTGTCGTAGAAATTGATATAAAACAACAGCCAACATAGCGGCTAACAAATTCAGTAGAACATCGTGATCAAACATGTCTCGAATACGTCCTCTTTATGGTAATCCTAGAGTCTTGTGACTTATTGTGGTCAATCCAACTGACCACGCGTATCCGTGCATAATTTCTGGCCAGCCTTATTGCGTTTTTGCATACATCTACCTACATACTCGTACAAATACATACGTAGGCAATTCGGATTAGTGGCTTTTTGTCACGTTAATGTGGTGATTACAGATGCTCGATTTTGTCATGGATATCTACGGACTTGACGATTTGTGGTAACGAATTGGGTATTGAGATTGTTAGGTCGAAGCTTGTTTCGAACATAACCATGACTGCCTTGTTGGTCAAGTAGTAGTAAGCGCGACTGTTGAGCATGAGGTCCTGGATTCGATTCTCGGGTCGGCTAAAAAAAAATGTGTCATCATGTCAAAGTGCTAAAAAAAAAATAAAAAAAGCGCAAAGAATAAAGTACTATTTATTGGGTTTTTCCATCAGGAATTTCTCAGTAATAGTCACGGATTCGTGCCCGGTTGATGGCAATAGGCTTGTCCCTTATTACATAGGACTTTAACATAACTGACGAAATCTAGGTGTACCATTGGGTACACCTCTGCCTAAGCCTACTGGGATTAAAGGCGTGATGTTATGTTATGTTACAATAAGCAAAGTCGTCAGCATGAAAAGTACCCAGCTTTTTGCTATCTGTTTAGAAGTAAAAGTTATGAAAACGAGGAGGTCTTTTTCGTATTTTTTTAAGAACAATCAATCCTTTCGTATTCATCTGTACACAGCTCATGTCTATGAATTCGAACTACATTAAATATTCACCTTGACCAAAAAGTTCCAGGATTCGTTTTTAGTTTTGAGTGTTATCACTTTTAGGAGTATATATAGAAGGCTTTTTATTTTCCTCTCTTCATTTCAGCCGAAAGAGGTTCACTGCTAGACCTAGGCCTCCCCCAAGTGTCATTCTCATCATTAGGGGGTTTTGGCATAATCGCCACGCTTGGCAGGCGGGTTGGCGAGCCGTACGGTTGTTACAAAAGCACAGAGTACGCGTCATACGACACTGAAAGCTAAATCAACTCAGTGAAACCTTGTTACTTTCTCCTACTGACCAGCTAAAGGGGCTCCCTAGGGCTTATCACACATTTAATATTATCGTCGGTTTAACTGTGGTTTAACGATCGTTCAACAGCTTGTTTTACGACGTTTCATTTGTTTCAATGCACTGACCATCCATCGTTTGACAATTGTCGTGATTGCAGGATGGTGATGACTAACTATGTAGGGCTGCTACCTACCCCCTTTTAGTACATTAATTAATTCAATACTGTGTCATTGGCCTAGTGGTCGCAGGCGCAATTCAATTAAAAGTGTTATAGCATCCACGGAGTCTGAATTTGTACCCGGTTGTTGGCAATAGGCTCGCCCCCTATTACATGGGACTTAAACATAACTGGCGAAATGTGGGTGTACTATTAGGTTCACCTCTGCTTGTAGGATTGCAGGTGACGTTATTTTATGTGTAATTTCTCAGTAGCCGCTACGGAGTCTGAATTGGTGTCCGGTTGATGGCAATAGGCTCGCCCCCAGTTATTACATGGAACTTAAACATAACTGGTGAAATGTGGGTGAGCGATTCACCTGGCTTCTTAATCTGTTGAGAGATTTCCAGGTTGGCTATGGCAGTTACCCGAATTTTACATGAAGTTTTCGGAACTGTCTACTTGCATGTACGAGAATAGGATAGGCTTAATTATAACAGCTAAACCCTTTTGGGTCATACAAAAATGGTAACACTGAGTACACAACTACGCTCACTTTTATTTAACATTACTAACGTTTGGCTACACTACACTACAAGGTAAGCTCTTAGCAAGATCTCAAAAAGAACTTTAAAAGGAGGCCAGTTAATGTTAGAAACTCATTTTAAAGAAACCGTAACAACAAATAATGAAGACACGCATGACAAGACGCACGTGACATTTTACGTGTTTCTCTTTATATTTCCTACCGCTTGATGATATTGCCCCATTATTTACTTGCATAATAAAGGATTAGAAAAGTGAGGAGCTCATAGCTAAATAATAACAGCCGTTCGCGTCGAGCCGCGCTTTCCTAAGTTGGTCCGTGGATGGGTGACCACCCATTACATACCGAGTTTCCTCCGTGCCACGAAAGCACCTTCAGCCGTTGATCTCGGCTGTTATTTGCAGATCTTTGACAGTCGTTACAGGTAGTCAGTGGCCCGAAAGTCTGACAACTAGTCTTACCAACTTAACTATGTTGTGAACGGTTAGATAGGCAGTCGCTCCTTGTAAAATACTGGTATTCAGATGCATCCCGTAAGAGTGGAAGCCGATGCCAGCATAGTTGCATTGTTGCAATTGGGTGTATTGCTATTTTATTTTTGTTTAATTGAAAAATCTGGCATTAGTCCGTTCGCATTTATAAAAATATCCCAGTTAAACAGGGAAACCTATAATTGGCCATATTATCTGTAACACGCATATTTTGTAAGATATTTTTATGGATCTCTGTTGGTTACCAAAACTAAATAAATAAATAAATAGTTGGGAAAAGGCGAGGCTGATAATAATAGTCACTTTACGAGGAAAATAATGGTTTTAACTTGAGAAGTAGCAGCCCTACGAACGAGGTATAATTCAATGATTTGCAGACGCAATTGAAGCACAACTGTAATTGCAATTAAATTGTTCGCGACATTTGATGTAGACATTGACGGTTACACGCTAATTTAGCGGCTAACAGTCACTTACTGCTTATAAAGACTATATCTTGATATCGTTTACTTGACACTGTTTTAAGCTTTCACGGTTTACAACTAAACTTGTACTGCAACTTACGGAATATCTTCCGTGATTGTTCATTATTCTGAGCTCCCAATATTTCGGCGCTGTTGCAAGCGCCATGATCACGGGTTGACAACCCGCGAATAATGAACAATCATGGAAGATATCCCGTAAGTGACAGTACAAGTTTCGTTTGCTATATCTCGATTTCTAAAACTTTTTTAAGTCTCCCTCCTAGGCAAAGGATTCAGCCAGGCTGGGGCCTTGCCTATGGACTTTGATGTCTAAAATAAATGTATTTTTTTTAAAGCCTCCCCTATTTCTTCCACTTCTCACGATGGTGTGCTTCTGAAAGCTTAATCAATAAAATTTATCGTTTTATTTCTGGTCAACTTAGGTGATTGTAGCTTATTTTGTATTTTATTTACCCAACTAGACAAACAGCTAGCTAGCACGATGTTTCAGAGTAGTTTTAACGATTAGAATCAAAACTGGAAGTTCCTGAGTGAGATAAACACATCAAAAAGGCTGATATACTGAAAATGTAAGAATGTCCCAGGTCGAGCAAAGTGTTATTGGGTTTTTCCAACAGGTATTTCTCAGTAACAGCCACGGAGTTTGGATTTATGCCCGATTGCACAAGGCTCGCCCCCTGTTATATGGGACTTAAACATAACTGGCGAAATGTGGGTGTACTATTAAGTACACTTCGCGACAATAGAATACATAGTCTGTTATGAGAAAAAGTCTCAAGGAAAATCTATCTTTTTCTGCCTTTATTTGATTTATAATAAGTAAATACGTATGCAGTAGAGTATATTGAGGTTATGTGTAATTTCTTCTCAATTAAATATCTGTGCTTAATTTGTACGCATAATTGTAGGTACCTATATATGATAAGGAAGGGCTTCCTTTATCAATTTATACGATTTATGAACGTAATCTGCATAGTAAAGACAAATTGGATGGAGTTGAGAGGAAATCCGATATATTTCAACCATAAACAATAATAACTTTACATTAACTCAACGAATTATTAAATAACTCTAGCCCTTAACTTGGTAAAGGTAAGAGCTATAGTATATTATGTACAGTGTCAAGTTAAGTTTGTAATAGTATTCATTGAAAAACTAATATTACGCCATCAAATCAAAGAGCTCACTAAACACGGATCCATGGGGTTTTACAACGTGCAACTGAATAGTTAGTCATTAAAATACCAGTTTCAACGGATATGAGATTACCGAAACAGCTGCATTTTTATATTCATAGGAAATACTTAATATGACAAATTAATTTTGAGTAACTTTAAAGAAAATTAAAGAAAGAACCTTATGATCAACTCAATATTGCGTGATGATCACTATTTAGAATATCAATGAAATTACCGTAAGCGGAATACTGAATGAATATTTATTTATTCAAAACTTAAAACACACAAATATACAGAGGCGCACTTAATGCCATAGATATTTTCTACCAGTCTACCTTTGGGTGATGCAGAGACAAACTGGAATATTGTAAAGAAACACAGACAATACGAAACCAAACCAAATATTTTTTTAAATTTACCACAGAGTTTCTTGTCGGTTTTTCTCCATAGGAAACGACCAATCCGAACCGTGCGCCTTTTCTCAACTTTTTATAAATGTCCATTCTATTTTTGAATATTTCTATATTAATGGCTGAAAAATTGACACATTGTATTGGTACGATTGCGCCAACATTCCGCACTACCATAAATCTTGAGCCAATATATTAGACCCCACGAAAAAAACGCCTGCACCGCTACCAACCCACGCACAAACAAACCTACGAATCATTTAATCATAAAAAGTCAACACAAAATGGCTCCCATTTTAATTAATAGTCACATATTTACTGCCGATCTCTGCTACTGATGATTTATACTAGTGTCGATAGCTGGGTGGTCTTCTAAGAACCTTTATTATAATTATAATAATTAATAATACACAAACACCTGTTTGAGACTCTGTTAATGATTCTGACTCTGATTGTTTTGAGTGCAGTCAGAAGTTGAGGTAACTGTTTGTTAGTAATTTGTTTTTAATTATTGGCTTGATTGAGGCTAGATTGGGAAATCAGTAGTCCGATTTTATATAATTTATACCTCAATTTAACTCCAACAGATTAAAGAGCCACCGGTTCATGTTAACCTATAAATTATTTCAAATCAAAATACATTTTCGGAATAACAAAACAGTAGCTGAATTAAGGTAGCATTTTCTATCGGCCCGCTCTCGGACAGCTCTGGCCCGCGGCGAATTCGGCCTGCCCCGCCTTCTACAAAGCGAGGCATTAAAAATAAGCATTTGAAATAAGCAACTTCTTCTTAGCGTGTCAATGGCATTTTAAATTAATTCAGCCTAAAATTTGGTAACGAGTTTGGCACTTTCAGTATCGTCCATCAGCTCCTGTGATGTACAAACGACAGGATAGGCAGCACACGATATCAATTGTCGCATCGTTTGTTGCATAGCATCACAATTACACTCTAGGGTATAGTCATCTATGATGTCCACCTGAACAGGTTTTCCTTGCTTGCTGTGTCCGGAGTCTATTTCAAGACTTCCAGGTTATCATAGCAACTCGTGTCCAGGAGGAAGATTTGACGGGAAAGTGTTTCCTCACCCGATCCATTTGTGCCAGTTTTGTGAATAAGCTGTTTCTCTCCTAAGAAATACAAACGATCTAACAATAAATATGTTGTCTTTTTCACAGCGATTTCAGCAGTTTACTTATTTTTTTCAGTATAAAAAAGACAGTTACATACCACCTTGGATGCTAGTTATAGCGGCAAACTCGTACTTTAGTTCTGGGCCGACTCATTATAGATTACTATCAACTTACTAAGATAAACAAATGATACCACATTGCCTGTAGGACGGAAAAAGGAAAAAAACATAATTTAATGTAATGCACCTATTTTATATCTTCGAAACAATACTCTTTTATAAGTAGGTACTAAAAGAGCCAAAAAACAAAAGACGAAAACAATCGAATCAAAAGTAAGTTCCATAATTAATTCAAACGTAGATAAATTAATGGTCTTTGTTTAATTGACCATAGACATGAGCGTCGACCTTTTAAAACAAGTTTGATCTCATTATGGGCGATCAATTCTTTATTAATTATTATGTTTGGTACCGGATTACTGAGATAATACGACATAATATTTAAGTTATTGCGTTTTTATGTATGTGGGTACACCTACTTAAAATTTTACGAGAATCTTATTACAAGGAAAAATATTTTTCTGTTATCATTGTAATTAAAGGAAAAAGGCAACATTGCGTTGGAACCAATTTTACTTCTATTCTTTGTTTTCTTCGTTCTGTAAATATTACATGCAGTTGAGTATCTCATACAACATAGTAAGTAAACAATGTTGCAAATGATTGTTGTTAACTAGCTTTAATTAGGTATTATTATTTACAGCACGCAAGACAGGGGGGTTACTACGACGTCTTAAAGCAGGAGTAATTCCAGTGTGGGAAAGAGATAGAGCTATACAGGTCGTCTAGCGCCATCTCTTTCCCACACAGGAATTACTCCTGCTTTAAGACGTCATAGTAACCCCCCTGAACTGCTGAAAATTTTACAAAGCCGTTCGATTTATTTCTCTTTCTTTTCTTTCTGAAAGCCCACAAAGGTACATTAGACTATCATTATGATTATGTTTCCAATAAAGAGCCAATAACTTAAACAAAATCTGTTAACAAATACTGTTTTAAGCTTCCACGGCTTATAACTAAAATTACACTGTCATTTACGGGGCATCTTCCGTGATTTTCAGTTATTGTGAGCTCCCGATATTTTTTTTAATCACCGAAGATACATACGGAGTGGAAGGGAAACCGACGTGAAAACGGTTACCACGAATTCAGTACATCATTCTGAGCGCCCCCCCCCCCTCCCCCCAACAAAGAAATATTCCATCAGTAATTTAAAAAAAAACAGCTGTTCCATACATTTTGACCGTGTAAGTATTACATTTTTGTAGAAAACAGCTGTATTTTTTTTAATAACCGATGAAAGATTTCAGGGCTCAGAATGATGTACTGATTACTGGTCTCCCTTCCACCTTGTATACCGCAAGAGACAGTGTAAGTTTAAAAACAATCTGCATCGCTATTCATACTATGCGCAAAACTGTAAAGACAACTATTCACCTAACCCGCCAAGCTCCTTTCTTAACCCTTCGCGTGCCATGAGATCACCATTCCTATAACATAACTGAAGTCTAAACAAATCACACAATTATCAACAGTAAATGCATTTCATTTAACACACGTAGGTGTTCCAAGACGTACGTATATGTTTTCAGATAACTTGACAACCAACATCCGTTGGCTTGTGGGAAAAGTCGACAGGTGTTGTCATGTATCGCCTTTTAAATATCATAAAACGCTTAATTACATACACTACACAATTCAAAACATACCTTTCTGTCTTTAAGAATATGGTAGAGTTTCGTGTGCAGTGTGGTGTTAGTTTTGTTGGTGTGGAAGTCAAATGAAAGACTAAGTGCAATGAGGTATCAATATAGTCGTAAAGTAGTATTGAAATGAAGATATGTTCCATGTTTTTTTTTATACACGCAGTGAGTTTTGAATTACAGTATTAATTATGCGTGGTTAGTCATTCTGTATGTAAGTATAGCCATCATTTCAAGAGAAAATTAAAGAATTGCATTTCTGCAACTTCTATTGGTTTGATGGACCGTTTTTCTGCCCTGTCTTCTGGCTGGATTTGTGCTCGGTCGATGGCAATAGGCTCGCCCTCAATTACATGGGACTTAGACATATCTGGCGAAGTGTAGGTGTACTATTAGGTACACCTCTGCCTAACCCTTTGGGGATTACAGGCGTGATTGTTATGGACTGTTTTTCATCGAAGGGCTGATTGTTTTTCAAAAGGTAGGTAATATCAATGCTCATACCTTCTCTGTGTTATTCCTTTCACACAGAGAAGGCAGCCTTTGCTTTGCAGTAGGTCAGTAAAAGAGTTTGATGGAATTGGTTCTGTCATCATCATCATTATCAGTCCGGAATCACAAACTGTTGGCTATAGGCCTCACTTTAGAGCCCTCTTAAAACTCGTTGCGTCAACGATATCGACAATATAAACCTGAAAAAAAGTTTTAAAACCAAAATCACACAAACACCTATATAATTTTTTTAGGCACTATAGTTTTCTTGCTACAACGTTACTTTCAGCGTTACTTAACCAATTATATCTAAAACCGTTAAATACGCTCGTGATTTCCATACCGACCCCTTTTATTATTGATATCCTTTCACCGAACTTTTAGCGTGTGAAAGAAACCATATATGATTCACAATATCATGTCCTTACCACTTCCTTAACGGCCTTGAAATCTGTCCAAAACTATAAAAAGTGCAATCTATATTGAATTACGTAAAGCCTGATAAATGCTGCAAAAAATCTTTTTAGAGATTTTCTATTGATCACACGGCCATACTTGATGCCCTGGCTACTACTGGGTCTTATATTGTAGTATTAAAATACCTAATGAGTGAGGACAATAAATAACAGCATTCATCATCATTTCATCACACTAGTGAACTCACAGTTATACGTTAGTGCGTGGATATTAAACAGGTTGATGATGCTCATCATCATTATCACCATATTATCCCGGAATCAGCCACTGCTGGTTATAGACCTTCCCTTTCTTCAGCCACACTTTTCGTTTCTGTGCGTTCCTGGTCCAGGTATTTCCCGCGATTTTGAAGATATCATCGACGCAACTAGCTTCAGGACGGCCCTGGTATTTTTGACCTAATTTGGCCACCACTCGGTCAAAGCCTTGCTCCATCGGCCATCTCCGCATCTATCCAAATGTCTTGACCAGGTCCACTTGAAGCGCCCCACCCGGTCCGGTTGATAATGCTGCCTATCGCTTATTAATGTTATAGGCATTTCATAGCGGTAGATTTAAAAAAGGCTTAATCAGTTTTCCAGAAACAAAGGGTTTTACTCCGATCTTGAAAACTCATCATCATCTGCCTAGCCTTTTCTCAACTTTGTTGGGGTTGGCTTCCAGTCTCACCGGATGCAGCTGAGTACCAGTATTTTACATGGAGCGACTGACTATCTGACGTCCACAACCCAGTTAGTACTAGGTAATACGATACCCCTTAGTAAGAATGGTTGTCAGATTTTTTGGGCCACTGACTACTTGTAACGACTGTCAAAGATCTACAAATGACAGCCGGGACCAATGGCGTAACGTGCTTTCCGAGGCACGGAGGAAACTCGGTATGTAAAGGGTGATAACCCATCCCCAGACCAACCTAGGCAAGCACGACTTAACCTAAAGATCTATCCGAGCGGCTGTTATTATTTAGCCACGAGTTCATAGCCACTAATATAAAACTTTACATTTAAGTTTCACTAACCACTGTACGATCTATCTAACCATCTCAAAACCTACACAAAACTATTATCACTTCTAAAATACGCAGCTTCTGCTATTCGATAAAAATCACAGCTACCATAAAGCCGTTATCTCGGCTTCCTGACGTCATCATAAAAATAAAGAAACACACTTGAAACGCTGCGATAATATCACACTTCCTACAGCCACTAATTAGACTGCACTTGTTAGAAAAACGATTTAATTAAGTTCACTTTAGTTCTTTCATGAGTAAGTTGTTATAGATAGACCTGTGTAGACCAAGCATCTTGAAAAAGTTTACACCTTCAATTTTTACGAAAGCTTGAAAGCTTGTTAACATACATTGTAGTTGTTTGTGATAAATTACCAACATTTACCTATACGGAGTGGTAATAGCTATAGGGAACAGTTTAATATATTTTCAGAAATAAATCATTAGAATTCACTGATTACAAAATTGTGAGGTCTCAAGAAAAACGAATAATCTAGTCACTACATAAAGACTTTAACACAGAACTCGATTCAACCAATTAAATGGGCAGTAATATATGCTGAAGACGAGATATGCGCTTGAGTATCGTTCTTCATGTAGTATTTTGTACAAGATCTAAATAGTTCTGACACTATTCACGTCAAACATAACAAACTGTTTCACCAAAAATAACTTAGACCAAACATCTTACCCAGTACATAATATACCTAATACATAAAGTAATTAGGTGTGATATCTTGTGCCACGTGTGCGCGCGCGCAGACCGTGAGAACCGCTCCCGAGGGAGCGAGGGACGTCTTACACAAGTAGGGATATTGTTTCTTGAGCACATGCCAGCCACGCGTATGGTTTAGTATGGATATGACGGTTTATTTTTATTTTGGAATGGATAATGATAAGTAAGTATAATCTGGGACGGTGTTTCGTTTTGTTTTTAACACCATCATCAATCATTAAAAGCCTTATTCTATCCACTGCTAATTTTAGGCCTTTTCCTTTTGTGTCATGCTTTTCTGGTATTTGCTGGTCTCATTTAAGTCTTTTCTGTGATCTTCTGTAGGTCGTCCACCCATCTGGAAATAATGATTGTTTTATTTTACTCCCATGTGTTGCTCAGTTTTTAATTTTTGTCAACATACTCTTTATAGTTTCCTTTTATTTAGAACTTAGTTTATTGTTTCTAAGTTCAACAGTTAGCAGAAAGCTCACCTCTTAGAAAACTTGTATATATGAACACAATGACCTTATTGGTGAGATTCTTCAGAAAAGTCCGGTGCGTAATACTCGCAACCGGCGTGCGTGTATGACCTGATGTATGAAAGTGGATGAGGCAAAAGGAGTATGAAAGGATAGTAGCAGAGGGCGTTCCGTGCTTTCTGCCTACCCCCATGGTCCAAAGGCGTGAATTTATGTATGAATGTTTGATACTGAATTTTCGAAATTAGTGTATCTGAAAATTAAGTACAGAAAATCGAATACTGTTTGTGAAAACAGAAAGGGAGGATCAAAACGTATGTCAATATTGCCGAGTACTGCAATGCGATTGCCTCTTGCAATTTTCACATAATTTATAACCACGCCTTCTTCAACTGAAACTAGCTGCCTTAGTTCTAAAAAAACTACACAGAAAGTCTATGTAGGTACTTACTATAGTTTACTACCGTCTTTCACAAAAAAAATACAGAACAAAATAAAACGTTTAAAATTACAAAAGTAACCGTCTCATCCACTCTAGTCTCTCGTAACTCCCGTCTGATTGAATAAGTCCCGCATAAAAGGATGATTCGCCATCTGCCGCGTCTCCGCACTCAATCATAAACATAACACGACACCAATGTATACCTATACATTTTATACAATGTACATATACATACATACAATGTACGTGTACATATTTATGAGTACCTACTCTCTTTAAACGACTTACTGTTCCCAATACATGGCCTAAATTAATGTAAACAGGATAAATCGTATGTGCCGTCTAGATTTTTTGTTTTGTCTTGGTTATTCATTAATTGGTTTTTATAACATGTGCGCTATAGATATCTCTTTGTCCTAAAAATGTTCTAGTTAGATGACCTAAAAGTCTGTATATTCTTGTGCTATTTAAAAAAAAAAACATCTGAAGGAAAAGGATAAAATAATACCTAGTTGGCTTTCTAATTGAAAGCCAACTAGGTATTTCTGTATTTATTTCTAAGAAATACATGAAGCTATCGCGTCGAATAAAAGTTGCCATATTATAGATGTTGCCAATAATAATTTAAATTAAACCAAAATTCCTTGTTAGATACGAATAAGAGAATGAAGAATCTCTAGTATCGAAGAAAACGAATTTTCCAAAAAAAAAACTAGTTCCCCGTGCAATCAATTCGCAAAAAATAACTTCAGAGAAATTCATAAGACACCACTAGCAAAAGACCTCAACGTATTATTTTGTAAGTATGCCAAAATAATAAAAAAGCAAATTCAATAACCCAGAATAAAACAAGAAAAAGTCAACACGACCGTTTTACGCAAGTTTCCAAAAAAAAAAAAAAGTAATTGTGTTACAAACACAGTTTTCCCTAAAACCTACGAAACGCTACAAAAAAATCAGCTACGTGCGCGTAGACCATTAACATTCCCATTAGTACGGAATTAAAAATATGTTATACATTCTTCTCAATAAAATGTAATTCGATGTACATTGTACAGTACGGTATCAACCGAAAAATTAGTGTCCATACAACAATAATTGTAAAGTCCGAGCCCCGGACCACGTGTCCCGTATAAAGAACTATTATTACCATCAAGCCGTGTAGGTAGCAGCGTGCGCGATCATAATTGTATTAATCATTCAGCGCGACCGGCAGACGTCGATTTTCTTCAACAAAGTGCTCTTGTTTGTTTTTTTCGTAAGGAAGTCGGCCGAAGGTGAACCGTGGGAACGCCGGGCGGGTGCACTTCCCAAAACATCGACGCACGGCAGCGAGTCCGACATGCGCCGGACAGAACGAGATAAAACATCCAGCTGCTCAAGTAATAGAAAGAGACGCAGAATGTGACGTGTGCGCGCCAAGCGACAGCTCACAATCGCGTGATCATCTACAAGAAATAATAAAACGGCAATAAAAGAAACACGAGACAACGGTAACGATGGCCCGCGCGCGAGAGCGGGACGGAACTCGGTGGCCGAAGGCCTGCGCGCGCGCCGCTCGAGTTACCGCATTCGAATTTCAAAGATCAATGATCGATGCGATAGGAGCGAGACGCGCGACAAGCGCTCTAATACCGTTGAGTGAGAGGGACGCAAATAGTGTACGGCCGTTGTGAAAGAAGGATGGCATTATCAGCTTGGCTCGTGGCGGTTTCAGCACGGGCCAGCTCTCCTTCAGCGCTCTGTCGACAGAGGGCGCTGTTTACATTTCAGTGGCCATATTGAAAGGTTTTATGCTATTGTAATTGGCGAGTTTAATAACATATTTGTTTCAATGGCGTTAAAGTGAAATTTTGCAAACAGTTATGAGTTTGGTAAACACAAAGTGATTTGTCGGTAAACGTCACTTCCTTTGGAATAAAAAGTCCCGCCCAGAATTTTTCAAACTGTACTTCAGATCATGGTTTTAACTTTTTAAGTCTAGTTAGTATGTAATTCAAACTTTTCATCGTTTTAGACACCGTGCAAGAAAAGTAGAAAATTATCAATTTGACCGAATCTAGTCACGAGCATGGCTTATTAAAATAAGCACCGTTGTGAAAATGTAATCAAAATCGTCAATATTGACGTGAAATCAATATTTTCTGTAACACTGCCGCGTGAAAACTGGGTTCAGTCGTAACGAACGGGCGATGACAGCGCTCGCGTGGGCGTTTCTTAAAACATTTAGTTCTGTTATTTTCACATAGATGGCGCCACGAGTATTATTTTGAAGCGCACGTTCAGAGAAAGCTTTACTTAGATTTTTTCGAACTAGTATGTATTTCATTTGATTTAAAGTATGGAAATGGATTAATTGTCGTCTTGTGCTCGGCAATATGTGGCAGATCCCTTATTTAAACATCAACAAGTTTTTTTTAATATTCAAGTAACAAATAACAAAAAATATTTTTTTTAATGTTTAATACTTCCCAATTCCAGACCAAGTAACACAACAACAATAATAAGTAGTTTTTTTTATGAGAAAATAGGACGTCCAGCAACAGACTGTCAAAGAATAAATATAAGTGATTCTGTAATTAAAAAGTATGAAGATAATTAATCTATACTAATATTATAAAGCTGAAGAGTTTGTTTGTTTGTTTGTTTGCTTGAACGCGCTAATCTCAGGAACTACTGGTTCGTTTTGAAAAATTCTTTTAGTGTTGGATAACCCATTTATCGAGGAAGGTTATAGGCTAAAAAATATAAATTTTACGCAGACGAAGGTCGCGGGCAACAGCTAGTTTAATTATAAACACATAATAGTTTTCTATACTAAAAAGCACATTACTAAATAAACATTTGCTACGAATCGCACCGAGGTGATGGTTTATCAAATAATATCTGTTTTGTTTTACATTGAGCACGTGATACACGTATAACGGGTGTTTTAAGAAAAATAAGAAATATTGTTGCTAACTCAAATGATTTTAATGTTGAATAAAATGGTTGACGAAGGAGATCATAACATTGCATGGTGGATTGTGGCCTAGGTACTCAGTGAAAGGAGTTGTCCAACAATGCGAACAATGCAGATTGTACCTGTGCATAGCCTGCATTGTTCGCATTGTTGGACACCTACTTTCAGTAAGTACCTAGGCCACAATCCACCATGCGGGTTCAATGTGGAGTTGTCGATGTCATCATCATCATCATTTCAGCCGAAAGACGTCCACTGCTGGACATAGGCCTCCCCCAAGTGGCCACATTGATCGGTCCCGTGCGACTCGCATCCAGCGGATCCCTGCAACCTTCACCAGGTCATCGGTCCACCTAGTGGGAGGCCTTCCAACGCAACGTCTTCCGGTTCGCAGTCGCCACTCCAGAACTTTTCGGCCCCATAGATGTCATGGCAGTACCCAATTCTGATGATAAAATTAAACCAAGAACCTGAACTAAAAATTGAATTATTGAACTGAATCATCTGCCTAGCCTTTTTCTAATTGTGTTGGGGTCGGCTTCCAGTCTAACCAGATGCAGCTGAATACCAGTATTTTACATGGAGCGACTGCCTATCTATCTCATTTAGTACTGAGTAATACGATACCCCTTGGTAAGACTGGTTGTCAGACTTTTGGGCCACTGACTACCTGTAACGACTGTCAAAGATCTACAATTGACAGGCGGGACCAACGGTTTAACGTGCTTTCCGACACACGTAGGAAACTCGGGATGTAATGGGTACTCCTACTCAGAATGTAATTATTGAACTGAATCATTTTTTTTTGTTTACGTATTGAGTTTAGTGGGGGGTTCAGAATTTTTATTTTTTATTTTAAAAAAACATTGCCCCCCCTCTCTAGGAATTTCTCCTGTATCGTGGGTGCGTTTACCAACATTTAAACTTACATACACAAACAGCCAGCCCCGGAACAACTACCTGTAGGCCATACAAATATTTGTTCCGTGCGGGAATCGAACCCGCGACACGAAGCGCAGCAGTCAATCGCTCAGCCACTGCGCCAACCGTGTCGTCAATGAAGAATGATCTTCCACCTTGTATTGTGCTTTAACTTTCTAACCATTTTCACTTAACATATCCACACTTTACCTATCTACATCTCGTGTGCTCTTCGCCATAAAAACAGTCATTTCCGTGCTCAAATAGTAAGTGATCACGAAATGATTTTAATGTTGATGTTCGACAAAATTAGAGAATCGTTTCGATAAGCAATCGAAGTCCCGTGTGTTGATTCTAATTTCCGGTACTAACCGTGTATTGAGCGTGAGATTTAAATTAAGAACATAAACTTGATTTTTTTTTCTTTTTTACTTATTTGTGGCAGGTTGTGTTGCATTTTTAATAGTTTAATTTACATGTGATTCGTTTTTTTTTTAATTGTGTTTCTTGGCTGTCGTTAATTAATACTAGCTTATGGCCGCGACTTCGTCCGCATCGAATAAATAGATATTCTATGGCACTGTATAATAGCTGTAGCTTAATGGATTAATTTTCGAAATCGGATGAATAAAGTCGGTAGTTTGAATTTAGGAATTATGCTGCTCTGAAAGGTAGGTACTACTTCTACTACTATTGTTTTTCTTCCGTTTATATTTTATATAATTTTGTTTTATAGTTCATTTAATCATTTTGTTTGGTCCCGTGCGAGGCAAATAAACATTTTTTTCCTGCTTTTTATATTATGAGTATAGGTTTATGTTGTTTAATTTTAATTGTCAATACACCCATTCAATTTGTTACTTTCTATTTCCCCTTTAAACAAAAAACAATATCGTTCTCTTAATCATAATGTTCTAATTTAATTCATTAGTAGTTAAAAACTTTATCTGTTAGTCTTGATCCAGATTTCAATGTATCTGACAGATAGATTATTTCCAGAGACAATTCTTCTTTCTTTTTCGTGAGGTTGGTGCCTAACCTGGTGTCGGAGGTTTTATACCACCCATGGGCCTCTGACTTAGCTTTACATGCCGTCGAGAAAATATCTTTCAGGCATGCTGGTTTTCTCACGATGTTTTCTTTCACCGAAGCTGGTGATAATTATACAATTCCAGAGACTTAAACTGGTTGTTATAAACAGGGTGTAAACAGACCCTTCACGAAGCCGTCAACCAAGCATTATGTACATCAAACTAAGTAACTTTACGCAAAAAATATTGCTGGGAAACGGCTTTTTTTTTTGAGGTGAAATCACGTTTTACGGTAGGACTCGATGGAAAGCACTCAAAGCATTGTGCTGATGGATGGACTGAATAGTACGGAGGTCGTAGAGGTGTTTAAAGTAAAAATCTTACATTAAAAACATGTATTTATAAAAAAACTTGTGAAAAAGTTAGAACTTTGACCCCCAATATCTCCGTAACTAGAAAGTACCCAGGTACGGTCTAGAACAAAAAATAAAGCAAAGACAGGGAGAATAAGTGCCTTTCGGCTTCGTTAATTTACACCCTTTAGATCACCATCAAAGATTTCCTCAAACTTAAAAATAAGATCAACGATACTCATGTCCTCGTGTATCAAGATTTCGGATCGCTCATCTGAGTATGCACGATCGTCGCACGTCTGACGATATCGCATCGCTCGTCCAACGATAGCACATCGCTGCGTGAAGTTAATTTCCGTTTCAGTTGATTTATCATTTATGTGTGTTAATTGATCGTTACGTCCGAATTGGTATTTTTGAGCGTGTCTTAATTAAAATAGGTGTAGATTGGCTTTTACTTTAATCAGTGTTTTATAAGAAGAGGTGCCTCGTTGGTCGAGTAGTCGCAAGCGCAGCTGCTGAGCATGAGGTCCTGGGTTTGATTCCTAGATTGGCCAAAGTATTATTGATTTTACCATAAGGAATTTCTCAATAGCAGCTACGGATTGTAGATTTATGCCTGGTTGATAACAATAAGCTCGCCCTATTGCATGGGACTTAAAACCTATCTGGCGAAATGTGGGTTTACTATAAGACACCTCGGGATCTCGGCCTAACTCTTCTGAGATTACAGGCGTGATGGTATGTTATGTATTATGAGGTAATTTTTGAAGCTATTGCAAAATCAATGTTAAAAAAGGGACATTGTAGTGAAGTAATAATGACATGATGTGGACTACCGTAACGGACCGTGACTTCAATAAAAACATTGACAACGCATTGCCCATATTTTTATTTAAATCATTCTCACACACAAGCTGAGCTTACACACACACAAGCTTAGGCATATAGACAAAGTTTTACGTTTTAAAAGTCAAATAGACTTTTATTTACATAAGAAAGCCCTCTTGATCCACTTATTCAAATCATTCAAAGAATCTTAACGCTCTTAATAGAACAGTACCGAGCAGTTAAACAAACACTTGGCAAAATCTATTCACCGTCAAATAACGGTCGAAATTAGAATGCTCGAACGTCTATTTGAATTCAAAAATAGAAGTTAGGAAGGCGTGCATTCGCGCTTAACGCCCGTGGGCCGAAACAAGCGTTACTATTGGCCAGAGGTGAGCCAATCACGGCCCGACGCTGGCCTAGGCGTGATGAGGTTTTCCGCGCAAATTATTTTATTGTTTGGGAAAAACTGCGTAAATACGATTCTTGTTAGAATTTTTGACATTGGATAGTTGTAATGAATTCACGTGTAGTCAGTTGGTAAAGATATATAGTTTCCTAGTTAATGGGGTTCCTGGTCCGAGGAGGCACGGGAAAAGAGTACATGGAAGGAATTGGGGGAGGTCTTAGCCCAGCAGTGGGACAGTACAAAATAATTAAAAAAAATGGGTTTTTAAATGAGTTGTATCGTTCTTAGAGCCATTAATTATGATGAATATTTTTACAGAGAAGGTGAACTTTAATATTAATTATAGATGACTGCAATTGTGTATTTTTTTTATTATGATGGATATTAAGCTTAGCTATCATCTAAATCTATGGAAATTTAGTTTTGTTTAGGTCTATGAATTGAAAAATTTTACTATAAACGTGCCCCTCTGTGCTGCCCTATGTAATTATAAATTGTATGAGGCCGATATTTATTTAAAATCTCATATTTCTAAACTGCCCTACTCAAAACGCAAAAAGCGAACTACCCAAAAAACGTGACGGACCAAATCCTGCGTATGCGCACAAAAAATTAACCAAATCTTTATCAAGTTTTGCCCTAATGCCCTCGAAGTGAACAATGGGGTACAAAAATACGAAACCCATGCATATTTGAACAATAACAATAGCACACCTGCTGGATTGCCATATATTCTGGTCACATCATCGTTTTTTGCTGACCCACAATTTTTGTAGACCATTTCAATGCTCAGGTATGATTTTTTAAGTTGTGATTCTGATTTTCAAAAGGATTACGAGAGAGGAATATTTTGAGGAGTGTGAGTTTTCTATGCCGAAGATGCAAGGATTATAGAACATAGAAATGCTACAAAAAACAAAATTTACGTTTAAAAAAAAACAATTTGATTCTGGACGACACGGTTAGCGCAGTGGCTGAGCGATGGGCTGCTGCGCTGTGTGTCGCAGGTTCGATCCCCGCACGGAACAAATATTTGTATGATCTACAGGTAGTTGTTCCGGGTCTGGCTGTTTGTGTATGTGAGTTTAAATGTTTTTAAAAGAACCCACGATACAGGAGAAATTCTTAGTGTGGGGCAAAGTTTAAAAAAAAAATACTTCTCTGCATGTTTCTTATAACCATTTAAGTTGCCTAACAATGTAAACTGGTCGAAAAATATATACCATTTATTATTTTATTTTTATGTATACTTTTTTAGCCTATTGAGTAACCCTCCGCTGGGCCAAAACCTCCCCGTTCTCCTTCCAAACCTCTCTATCCTGTGCACTCTTTGTCACACCACCTTCACTGCGGTCTACCTCGACGAGGGGATTACCTCTGACAGGACTCCAGTAAGTGACGATCGTTGCCCATCTCTCATGAAAATAATATAAAGAATAATTAGAAAAAGCATACAAGATATCCGAATCCAAAAAAATTTAAAGGAATTCTGAATATAAAAAAGAATAAAATCTTCTATCTTCTTTTCTTCTTATTTTTTTCTTTTTTTTTCTGAATTCTGTATTTTAAGAATTTTATTTCGAGAAAAAATTAAAATTTTTTATTTAAAATGTCCGACAACGTAAATAATGCATTAAATGAATAGCCAACAAGAAAGGCACGCAATTACTCGGCTGATTTCCACAATGCAAGTCAATTAGGAAAATCTATTTGCTCATGAGGGAAGCGCCAGGGTAGCCCGCAAATTGCAAAAAACGTAAGAAAATTTTAATTTCGAGCTTTCACAGCGCTTCGGAGGTTGCGCTGAGCTAGCCGTTAATAAGTTTTGCTAGTGATTTTTTTTTAATAATGGGTATAAAAGTACCCATAACGAAGTCAAAAGGCATTTGTTCTTCCTGTCTTTGCGATATTGTTTTTGTTTTAGACCATACCCGGAAACCTTCTAGTTACGGAGATATTGGGGGTTAAAGTTCTAACTTTCTCACAATAATTTGTTGTTTAAATACAAGTATTTAATGTTATAACTTCACTTTAAATACGTCCACAACTCCCGTACTATTCAATGCATCCATCAGCACAATGTATTGAGTCTTACCGTAAAAATTAGATTTCCCCTCCCCCCCCAAATGTCGTTTCCCAGCAATATTTTTTGAGTAAAGATGTACAGAACGCTTGGTTGACGGCTTCGCGAAGGGTCCGTTTACACCTTTAATACTATATACGCTTGCGTTTGGCCACAATTCGCGCCTGATATGAAGCGATAATGCGGCTTGGGGTCAGCTTGGTTAGAAGAAAACGATTTACTTGAACTTTGAAGAGATCCATATTATAATGATTTTTCTATCGTCAACAGATAGAAAATTCTTTTTTTTTATCATTGTCCCACACTAAGAATTTCTCCTGTATCGTGGGTGCGTTTACAAACATTTTCACACAAACATCTTTAAGCCATACCTATCCCCGCACGGTACAAAATTACAAATATTTATTTGTAATTTTGTACTGTGCGGGGACCGAACCCACGACAAGTGATGAAGCAGTCAATCGCTCAGCCACTGTGCCGACTTGAAAGTCAAACAATACAATCATTTTAAGGTGTCGCTTAATGTTAGTGAAAACGCATACTAATGACCTATAAACACACCAAGGGTCAAACCTCTCACCTTTACTCGCTGATTAACTAATGCTAAAGATGCTTGATAACAGATGACTTCCTGTATGCTCGCAGAGGTTAGATGGCAATCGCTTCGCATAAAATTATTTGAAAATAGCTGTAGGGATCTTATGCAGTAGGCTCGTCTTTTAGTAACTTCAATACTTCACAGAAATCTTTTAACATTAAAGAGCCATGTCTTCTATTCTCTATATTTACGAATTCATTATCGAGCAAATCGTGTGTTTGTTTTTGAAAATCACGAAAATCCTCATGTTCCTGCCCTTGTCCCATTCTATTTGGGGTCGACGCAACACGTTTTCTTCATCCATTCTCCCCTGTCAGACGTCACGACATTATTTACTCCTTTCTCTTTCAAATACATTATATTTTATTTGGCCTTCGTCTCCCTCTCCATCCATGAACATTTAAATACATCACTCTTTTAGTCACATGCGTTTTTATCTATCCTCATAACATGTCCATACCAAAGCAAACGACGACGAGTTGTTACGAAAATATATCTACCTAATGAAAAGTTTCATTGAAAACACCAATGAATTCTACTCAGAGCCTCTATTCTATTAAGCCTCTATTTTATTTACCAACTCCTGAACAAATCAACTACATACTTAACCAATATTAAAACGACTGACATTATTATCATAATAAAATGCTATTACCATTCATAGTCCTAAGTAAAAACAAAAAAGGACACTGTCCAAAACCAAAAAGTTGCAAAAAATATTAGCAAAAAACTGGCCGTTAACTGACAGCCATAAACGTGCCATAAAAATGAAAGACGAGATGTGCTCGCACGAAAATTCAAAATTGGAAGGAAAGTGGTTATTTTAAATGCAAGAAGGTTGTTTAAAAAAAGGTTGTGTGTTACACCGTGGGAGAATGGGCAGGTGTGAGCTAGCGGGTACACTTGAGATCGTACGCGTACATTTTTTGCAACCCACTATATTGATTTTTAATTAATGCTCCTCGAATTAAGTTTTTTTTTTTGTATAAATAAAATTGTGCTCGTTTTGGGGTTTCAAGTTTTGATTGGGTAATTTTGTTTTTGATGGGTTATTTTGTGTGACAGGGAAGAAGGGGACTTTGATATAATTATGTTAATGATTGAGTATAAATATTACCGCATGTTTTTGTTTATTGTACTTAGCTAAGTAATATTCGATATGATAACTCTTTATACTTAAGAGACAGAACAATTTCTAATGACAATTAGAAAATAAGACGAACAAGTAATAAAATTAACAATCAAAGGAGATTGACCAAAAAAATATTTAACTTCACAACCACTCTTCCCCTCTTTTGTCTAGCCCAAAGCATTAAAGAACACAACCTACTAATTAGACCCAATATAAAATAAAGCACAAAATAACAGACACGACTTTCATAGTCCCGATGATTTGTCACAATATTGTCCTGCACCGGTACCCATAACGGTTAACCGCTTCGCGCCATTTTGTATTTTTTTTTTTTATACTACGACAACCTTCTTCGGTCAGGTTTTGCAACTTTTTTTTAAAGCCTAAGAGGACAGTATGGACTATTTTTACCTCCATTTTTGTTTTCGTTTTAATGGTAACGGATCGGACTTAAAAATAGTACGTTAGACTTTTTATAACCGTTTAAGGAGCCGTACTGTTTCTTATTTGTTTTGTTCACATGGTTTATTTTCGGACTGTACTGGGAAGATGTATTTTTAGCTTTAGAAAAAATATATACAACGGGCTTGTTGGGGGTGTTGTGTTTGGTTAATTTAATAGGTATAGATGGATCAGTTTTCAGCGTTTCTCTTGATTATGGTGAATTGTTTTTGTTTGTTTATCGAAATCACGCTTTGAAGTGTATTTCTCGATAACTTGATTATTTCACTTCTGAAGTTTGAGTGTATTATCAATTCTAACACAACGTCTATCTCGAACCGATTGAAAACCCACCAACATGTTTTTAATGTCTACTTAGACCGAATAATCAAAACAACATTATTATCAACGGTCACTCTCATAATTAGATAACGAATGTTCAACTAAACGTAATAAACGAATATTATTCATGGGCACGTCATGTCATGCACATAAAAGCATTAGGGTCGCGCCACACAGATTCGTCGCGTGACAAGATAAGCGTGCGTGTTTCTATCACTGTAAGCGACGCCCGCGCACCCGACCGCGCCCGACTTCACCCGAAGACGGCCGAACGCTGTCGTGGGAAAACGTGGCAGGTGTTACCGATCCGTAGCACTTCTTACTGAGTAAACATTCAGCGTATACAAAATTATAACCGCTTCGAAGCGTCTGTGTAAATGGAAAACATATTTTGTGTGCTTAATGATACTGCTTGCTTTTTTGGTGTGGCTCGGTTATCAGACGACAATGTTTTTTGCGACGGTTTTGAGGGCTTCGGGTTTTTATTTTAGTTAAATTTATTGAGAGACCCTTAATTGGTATGGTTACATGAAGTGTGGTTTAATGTGCGCGTGACCTTTCTGTTGCAATTGCGATTGTGAAGCTTCATGGATATAATGGACTTATATTACTGTGTCTTTTAATATACATTTGTGAAACTTTGTACGACGTCTTTGAATTAATGTAAATTACTTTATATGCTTATACGCTTTTTCTGGAGAGGAATAACTGTCACAATGAAGTCTATGGTTTATTTGTTTGTGCGCTTTTTAATGGTAAAAGAAAACACTAAATTGCTTTTTGTGCTACCTTTTAAGGATCCACGTTTAACTTGAGATTAATAAATATTTATTAAAGGTCATGTGGATTTTATTTTATTTTTACTTATCTGCCCTTAAAGGAGAGTAATGTTTTTTTTTATAGAAACAGAACTAGCCCCCACAAAACTTCGTTCCAAGAATTATTTTAAAAGCTTTCATTTTTTTACATTTTTCTCATAATTGTATCAATAGACTGCGTATTTGAAAATACAACAAATACATTTATAATTGAGGAAAAACAAAACAGCGTGCTGAGGTTTCCCTGAAAAAGCTTTCAGCGGTCACATTTTTTTGTCTTATAATTATGTATTCAAACCTGATAAAACAGAAAGATTTAAAAGTCACGTTAGTACAACTAATTGGTTTTATATTTATTTAAACCCGCTAGCTTAAACCCGCGGCTTCACTCGCGTTGAGTTCGATAATTGTCCCACGAGATCATACTACCGGGATAAAAAGTATCCTATGTGTTAATCCAAAAAAAATATTTCATAAAACAATTTAATCCTAATCTAAGCGCGACAGGGCTGAGCCAAATTTAGGCTGTAAAAGTTGTCCTAAAAACTCCAAATTTTCAATCTCAAACCGTTAACCACGAAATTTTAATGTAGGATGGTATTTTGGCCCTGGATTAACACAGGATACTTTTTATCCCGGTGAACGGATTTGGATGAAATTTAGCACAAAGATCTGTGTTATCTGTGTGCTAAATTTCATCGAGTAACAAACATTCATTCACCCATCCATCCATTTTCACAAAATTTCGCATTTAATAAGATAAATTAGTCCTTTTTTTTGTAAATATTTAGTTTCAAAACTTTATAAGATAATAATTACAAGAAAAGTGCCTGTTTTTTGTGATAGCTTAGGCCTATTCCAACTAGCAAGAAAACGTGTTCAAATTCTTGTTTGAACATCTATTCAAGCATAAAAACCTGAAAATGCCTACAAGTTCATGCAAAAATTATTGTTTCTGAAAGAAACGTGATATTCAGAGCAGCAATCACGCACTATATAAAAGAGGTCCTAGTACTGAGCCCTTAATTACTCCCAGCAGTTACTAACAACCTACAGGTGTCGTGTAAGTAATTGGCTTACGTACCTACTTAATTTAAACACGTACTACAGCGGTACTTAATGACCTATCATTGATTCTAAGTAGGTAGTACATTAATGAGAAATAATATTGGTCATACATTGGTGTGTTGGCAGTATTAAGGAGACGAGGAATGCAGACGACTTAAATGGCTGATGTTGACAAAATACGCGAATATACAACATTAGTTTTAGTATATGCGAAACCTGATCACGTGTCTAGTATTTTTATGTAAAGAATCTATGTGCAAAATTTCAAAACTGAATCATGAAAAATCACAAAGTTATAAGCTTGTTCTGTTACCTAGTTGTCCACACAAAAACGCGGTCACCACGCAGCGCGCGCGTCCAGCGTTGTCTTGAGCTCATTGATAATCATAATTTGGCAGTAGGTACCTAAATTATTGCGATAGGTACTGAAAGTCGCTCGGAATCCAACTTTTAACTTTTTTAAATATTTTTGGGAAAAAATATAACATGGTTTAAAAATTATTGGAATCTATTCAGTTACTTATTCTGAAACTATATTCAGGTTTCGCATATACTAAAAATAATGTTGTATTTTAAAACGAAACATGACTTACAGGGATGAAACGCATGTTACTGAAAGAGTGATGGACATGAATGTTGATGAATGGAGAGGGAGAGGAAGGCCAAAGTAGAGTTGAATTGACTGTGTGAGTAAAGAAAGAGAAAGAAGTAAATGATGCCGTGACGTCTGACAGGGGAGAATGGAAGA
Organism: Noctua fimbriata; assembly: GCA_905163415.1. NCBI lineage: Eukaryota > Metazoa > Arthropoda > Insecta > Lepidoptera > Noctuidae > Noctua > Noctua fimbriata. Next base: position 5,432,054 of record LR990940.1, read on the forward strand.
AGTAAACGTAATGTATGTAAATAACCCCAAGTAGAATGGGACAAGGGCAGGAACATGATGATGGTATGACTTATAGTTTCAACGGCTTAACTATGAAAATAAATTATTACAGGAATACTTTCTGAGCTTTGCTTGAAAGCTGGTAAGCACACCTAAACCACTTTCAAGACCTGCCTGATGACTGCGTTGATCGCGTTCAGTTTTATCAGTAAAATTCGCCCTCGGTGGCGGTGACAGATCGTGAATGCGAACCCTACTCCGAGCGCTATTGATGTGAAGTGAGCCCGTTCCTATTGTCAGCCCATTGTTTGGTAAAGCTGAGAAGGTCAATAGAAACTAGAAATGTAAAAATCCACTTAGAAAAAAATTATTGGCGCTTGCAACAACGCCAGCGTCGAAATATCGGGAATAATTGATAAACACGGAAATCCCGTAAGTCACAGTATAAGTTTAGTTATAAGCTGTAAAAGCTTAAAACAGTACTCTGATTCAGCTCTAGAACCTTCTCAAAACTATTCTAACTAAATACATTTAAAAAGAAACAATAGTCCTCAACTATAAATAACCCAAGAAACCAATTACACAGAAACGTCCAACTTACAGAGAAATGAGATTTTAAAAATACTACATAATGACCTAAATGCTGGCCCATTACGAAGCACACCCCATAATATGACCAAGTGTTTAAAATTATTGCCTAGCAACGCAAATAGTATAGAAAAATGAACGTCGCAAGGCTATTACTGGATATTTTCTTTTAGCAATAAATGTAATTACTGTCATATTTTAGGGTTCTTTGTGTTGAATAATCAATCGATTTTAATGGCTTGGAGTAAAATATTCGACACTTCGTTGTTTATTTAAGGCCTGGTATGCAAATTTAAATATAATTCACATTCATTAAAATATTTTTATGTTATCTAGAATTGGTCACAGTGAGTTGTAAAATTTAAGTATGTGAAAGCATTATATTGGATTTTTTTATCCTTAAATGGAGGATCAGTCATTTTAATAGCAATATTAACATTTAACTGATATTTGTCTTTCTAGTTCGCATTAATAAATATTAACATTAAAAAAAAAAACGGAAATTTTTCTTCTTAGTTGACATTAACAACATCAAGTTTTTCTAAAAACTTCATTATCTTGGTTAACTGTCACCTTTTTTTAAATAGCATTATGTTTACTTCTTTCGAACTAAATAACTGGACGTTATAAATAGCTTTGATACTATCTCTCAACTCACACAAACAGTTTATCATGCTAGTTCTATAGATGTGAAACACAACTACAGTTAATACGTAGGTGTGTCTTCTAATCTCTTTCTATGAATTACCGCGATACATTACAACGACACATGAACCAACCTCCAGCTAAAAACACGATCTATCTACTCGATAAGACTTAAGTTCAACATTAATAATTAAGTACACAGTTAACAAGTAAATGGAGATGCATCTATACCAATTATAAAGACGGATTGATGGAGCCGAGCGGGCGATGTAATCGTTAATCACTACGGAACCATTTGAACTAATGCGAGTTCGTACTTGCGTTGAAACTGGTGTGGAGTGGGCGTTTCTTATTTTCTAAGAATTCTCGCCTCTGTCTGTGTTATTATGACAAGTATATTTTTTATTATTATTTATTTGGATTGCGTGTCGTGTTCTGTGTTTATGATTTTAATTATGTCTCCGGTTTTAATTATGTTTTGCATAGAATAATCTCGTAAAAGTTTTATTTTAACATAAAATATTATACAGGATGGAAAACGATTACCGTACGATTATTCGTATTCAGTACAGCATTCCGAGCGGCCACATAGAAATTAATTATCGGTTATTAAAAAAAAAATCTGCTGTTTCCTACGAAAGTGCAACCTACACGGTCAAAATGTATGGAACAGATTTTTTTAATAACCGATGAACAATTTTTATGTGGGGGGGCTCAGAATGATGTACTGAATACGTTCGCGTCGGTGTCCCTCCCACCTTGTATTATTATCATGCCTGTAATCCCCAAGTATATGACATAGTGTACCACCCACCTTCCACTCTCCAATCCTTTGGAATAGGGGGCGAGTCTATTGTCACTAACCGCGCACAAATCTAGACTCCGCGTACTACTCCGAAATTCTTGGTGGAAAAAACCCAATAACACTTAGCCGACCCGGGAATTGAACCCAGGACCTCATGGTCAGCAGTTAGCCTTAACGACCACTAGACCAGCGAGTCAGTTAAGAAAAAGAACAACAGCAATACTTCAGGAAACAAAATTAATGATGCCTCGTAACCTTCAAAATCATGACCAGCAAAGCCTCAAACAGTAGCTCAAGTACGACAAGTGACGAGATGATTACAGCCTCAGGGTCGACCCAATACATGATTAAGTTTGAGGAACTCGTTCATAATTATAACCACTGACGGCAAGTCGCACCCGTCGTACCTAAATCTGACAGAATGGGGATGTCCCCATACTGTCAGATTTGTGAGTCTCAGCCCCTCAATATTGAAGAAATGTTTTCTCAATATCACTGGGAAAAATGAAGCATACCTATTAAGCTGCCAGAAGAGTTTTTTTAATGAAAACCTTTTAATAAAAAATAAAAATTTGCTATGTACAGTTGCATCAAATTACTACAAATTGTCAAATTTTCTCGATTTTGAACTTAACCATCAACATTTTACGGTTTTAAATCACTAGGAGAAATTGGACAGTTTGTGGTAACTTGATGTGCTGGCAACTGTACTGCCACTAATGACATGTCGAACAGTAGCCCAAGTTCGAGGCGCGATGATTGCAGCCTCAGGGCTGACCCAACACGTAATTCCGTTTATGGAACTTACATAATTATAAGAACTTCATAATTATAACCACTGCGGAAAAATACTTAACGAATTGAAAACAAGATCTGAGAGAATGGAGAAATTTTCTCAACACCAACTATAAAGGGTGTAAATAGACCCTTAACATATCCGAAAGGCACTTGTTCTCCCCGTCTTTGCGATATTTTTTTTGTTCTAAATCATACCTGGGAACCTTCTAGTTACGGATAAATTGGGGGTCAAAGTTCCAACTTTTACACAAGTTTTTTTAAATACATGTTTTTAATGTAAGATTTTTACTTTACACACCTCCACAACCCCCGTACTATTCAATCCATCCATCAGCACAATTTTTTGAGTGCTTTCCATCGAGTCCTACTGTAAAACGTGATTTTTCACCCCCAAAAAAAAAAGTCGATTCCCAGCAATAATTTTTGCCTAAAGTTACTTAGTTTTGATGTACAGAATGCTTGGTTGACGGTTATGTGAAGGGTTTGTTTACACCCTGTATACTACATACTTTGCAAAGCTAAGCATTTAAATATAGTGAGTTTTCTTTAAATCAATTTTTCAGATTCCTGAAAACCTTTTCTATCTTTAGCCAATAATAATAACACGTTAAACAGTAGCACAAGTACGACAAGACGCGGTGATTATACCCCAAGGGCCGAAAACAACATATAATAACGTTTATAGAACTCAGTCCAAAACCATCAGGTCTGGTGTCTCTAAAGTGATAGGCACAGTTGTATGTAGTACAAGGTTTTCCCTGTTATGTGTAAGTTCTAGCCTATTGTCATCAACCGGGTATAAATCCAGTCTCAGAAAACAAATCAAATCAAATTCATTTATCTGCGTAAATAAGATACTTATAAGGTTCTTAAAGATAAGTATACTATAGATGTCTTATTCTGCCATAAATGTCGGCAAGCAAAATTATACAAAACTATAAATTATATAAAGTAAGACGAGCCCCTACTGAGAAATTCTTAACAGAAAAACCAACATCTCTTTAATTGAGTTGGGAATCAAACCTAGAGCCCTACGACTACTAGGTCAACGAGGCAGACAATTCTCAATACCAACTGCATATTTTACAAACCTAAGCTACATTTAAATAAGTACTAATTTCCTTTAAAAAACATTTTTCAAAGGATTCCCATTCATTTAAGTGTGGAGTTTCTTGCCCGTTCTTCTCCATAGAGATCTACGCTAGGGAATGGGCAACTACAGTACTTTCACAGTTTTTATGCCTTGTGACTGTGACTGTAGCTACATTTCATTGTTGTCTTTGTTTCGACAATTCAAAAGTACCTGTAACTGGCCTACTTGAATAAAATTAAATGCTTCAATTTTGATTTTATTTATTTATTGATTGATTAAGGTTACCCAACAGCTTCTTCTTTTCTACTTCATTCAAAAGAAATCCTCTCCCATCCTCAACCTATAATAAGATACGTCAAGTAACTCCAAACAGTAGCTCAAGACGCGATGATTACAGCCCCAGGGCTGACCCAACTCATAATTACGCATAAAGAACACGTTCATACTTCACAATATATAATCACTGGAGGAAAATGTCACTTTGCCTAAGGACATGAGGTAAATGTTGATCGGTTATCAATTACTGGGAAGGTTCAATGTCATTAGGGAGGTACTTTATAGGGAAAATGAAGTAAAGAATTTCTCAGTACCACTGGATTTGTAATCAAAAACAAGAAACATTGTCCAAATATCAGGTTATAATATGTGTTTAACATCAACAAATACAGAGATCTCGTCAGACTGCCTCGTATCGAGTGGTCTCAAGTGCAACTGCTGCGCATGAGGTCCTGGCTTCGATTCCCAGGTCGGGCAAAGTGTTATTGGGTTTTTTCATTAAGAATTTTTCAGTAGCAGCCATGGAGTCTGAATTTATGCACGGTTGATGACAATAGGCTCGCCCTCTGTTACATGGCGAATTGTGGGTGGAATGAAAGGCCATCTCTGCCTAACATGATGATTTGATGTGTGGAAAATGGAGTCTGAAATTAAGCTAAGGATGATATCGTCAGGGTCCGCTTTATGATCTCTGTATTTACATAACATAACATCACGTCTGTAATCCCCAAAGGGTTAGGCAGAGGTGTACAGTACACCCGCATTTCGCCAGTTATGTTTAAGTACCATGTAATAGTGGGCGAGCCTATTGCTATCAACCGTGCATAAATCCAGACTCCATGGCTGCTACTGAAAAATTCCCAATGAAAAAACCCAATAACACTTTGCCCGACCTGGGAATCGAAGCCAGGACCTCATGCTCAGCAGTTGCACTTGAGACCACTCAACCAACGAGACAGTCTGACGAGATCTCTGTATTTGTTGATGTTAAACACATATTATAACCTGATATTTCGACAATGTTTCTTCTAGTGATAAAGTTTGTTTCTGATTAAATAAACTGCTAATTTAACAACCAAACTTATCTCATTTACGATCTCTTTTAAGATGTAGGCAGTATTCAAAGCTGTATAAAATAAATTATGTAAACTACATCGCTTCTAGTAAAATGACGGCGCGGTTGGCGCAGTGGCTGACCGATTGACTGCTGCGCTGCGTGTCACGGGTTCGGTTCCCACACGGAACAATTAGTTGTTCCGGGTCTGGCTGTGTATGTGAGTTTAAATGTTTGTAAACGCACCCACGATACAGGAAAAATTCCGAGTGTGGGGCAACATTAATAAAAAAATAAAATAAAAGTTATCATGTTAGATTGTTGAGTGTTGATCCGTCCTTGCTACAACAACTTACTACGAATATCTAAAGACCAACAACCCTTCTTACATCCATTTCAACCCTCATTAACCCTTTAAAACTCATTACATCAACCCTAAACAGGTACATCAAAGAAGAATTACCATCTATTTAGCGGTGACAAAAACTAACATAATTACAAATTATCGGGAGGGTGGCATCAACGGCCATAGGGCACGGCCCGGAACGGGACACGTACCGGTCCGGAACAGTCGACAGGTACCGGAACAAGTGCGGAAAGGTCAACGTTGAATACCGATTGTTATCAATAGTGTAATAAGTGTGGCAACGGCTTTTGTGTGCAGGTTGTATAGGACGATTGTCGGTTTAGTGAGTGAGTTGTGTATCGATTTGTTGATTGTCTTTTGTTTTTCTCCCAGTTTTTAGAGCAGTGTATATTTTGTTTTTTTTTTGTTTTTCATGACGTATAGGTGTTTTGTAAACGATGGTGTGTGTCAGAGTTTTCTATATAGTTTAGACAACTTTATCAGTAGATTTTTTGTGTTGGTGAATGTTACAGGTTACGTCTGCTGTTATATGAAAAGACAGAGTGTTGTGGTTGGCTGGATTTAGTATTAAGCTAATCGAAGAAGAACGAAACTTTATATTTACTGTAGCGAGTAGCGTTTTAGACTCTAAATTCATTGTGCATCATTTAAACATGCGATAATGACTTCTCGCGCCAGATCGTTCTAGAACAGTCAACTAGTTAGCTTATCAAATAGGGTGGTTCTATTTACAGACGAGTGCAACGTGTCGCAAGTCGGGTGAAGCTCTGATAAGATGGAAGCAAATCAGCAAGTTCTGTTCGTGTTGAACGTGAGCGACGATAAGAGAAACACGTTTACAGATCACTTGATAGGCTAGAGGCAATTAACTGATTACACTGATAACATCGCAAGCAATCAGGTTTAGAATCATCTACGTGCAGGGAGGTTTTGTGCGAACACGGTGCATGAAACAGGTTAAAAAGAACTGGAATCTTACAGATTGACGTTTTAATAAATTGTATTAAATTAAAAGTGCTTAATTACAGAAAATGACATCTGAATTCTCAAGAAGCTGGTTATGAATTGGGGTTATAACAGCCGCTAAGTATACAGACTGGACACCGACAAAAACCATAAAAATTACTTTTCTATAAACACGAAATTATTGACGCAATCGATTAAACTCGGAGAAATCTTCATCGACACACCCCCGTCCCGATACCATCGGCTTCGGTATCATTAAGATAAAATTAATTGGGCTCCACCGGCTTCCGCGTCCTCGCCGAGATGAAAAAACTGGGCACACGTGGTCACTACCGTTCATTTACGAACGCGAATTATGCGTAGTACGGCAGGTGGCAGGTGGCGAGAGCATGGGAACTCGGGGTTGAGGCGAGTTCCCACGGCCGCGTCATTCACCACGCCACACCTGCGCCCCTTAACGGGGATGCTACACACACGCCCGCCACGCGAAGGAAAGCGCCGATTAGAAGTGCCACGCGAGTGTGCGCGCGCGCCGTACGCGTCCCCACGCGCCCGTCGCGTATGTGTGCGCGCAGCTCGAGTTACAGGATTTATTCAAGTAAGTGCCCGTAGAGGGGCTGTTTACGTTATGCTCTACGTCGCTCGCACGTATGTGTTTTAACAGGTGGCGTATATGTGTGTTGGCGTTTGATTTATTCGTTTATGTTAGCTTTATGATAACGACGGCCGTGTTACGTTTTCTTTTGCTTCTGTAATTTATTTTTATAGAGTGATCTGTATGATAAGTACCCGCACAATGTTTTTTGAATTTCAATACAATCAACGGAGGCTGTCACATAAAATCTTCAGCGTGCGACAATCTGACGCTATTGATATCCTGATGATAGAGAAGAAGCCATTATGCAAATGTAATTTTCCTTGAAAGTCCTGTCTCATTATGCTTTTATATTAAGTTAATGATAGTCTCCGTATACATAGTGGTAGTTTTACAATTTACACATTATAGGCTTAAATAAGCCAATACCTATTCAATGAGGAATTTATCATTAATAAACGTATGCATTTATTCATGAAGCGTTCAATAAAAGTTTAAGCGTAGGCATGTTGACGGCTTAAAAAAGTGTCAACGTCCTAAATGAGATAGCATCGTTATTTTATTAGCGTCCGTTTTTTTTAATAACCAATATAGATTTGGGGGCTTATCGTAGTTATGATAGATAGACATGCATACAAATGGGTGCCCTTCGGTTGACAATGGGGTACGCGATCGAAATGAGCGGCGCGCGTCATGGTGGGATCATGATCGCCCTTACTAATATGAAAGCGTGTAGGCGCGTGTATTGTCGCGGACAAACAACGAATAAAGGAAAGTTGGAGAGTGTCTATTTATTTTGAAAGCTATAAGTACTTGAGTAACTAAATAATAATAGACCGACCGCTTTAATGAGTCCTTGCGAAGGTATCAATTTAAATAAAATATACTGAAGGTTGATCACGTATTGGTTCAATTAGTATCGTAATACGTACTTGGATCATGGTTATTTTAAAGCAAAAAACCTGTGGGATATTTTTAGGACTTTGTGGACGCTTAATGTGCATTTGATGGGGCAACGCGGAGGACTCATTAAAGCGGTCGGTCTATATTTCCTATGGTATGCTAACTGAAATATTTATCTCGGTGATCTTCTTCTTCTTCTTCTTTATTGTGTGGTTGATGCCTAACTTGGTGTCAAAGTTTTCAGGGCCTCTCACTTGACTTTACATGCCGTCCAAAAATATCTCTCAGGCATGCTTGTTTCCGTTCGGCGATCGAAAAGGGAATTAAAAGATTTCTTTTTCACTCAAAGATAAGTATAATTTCAAGCATTGAGAAGACATTGAGTTACCATGACCATAACTTACCATTTCAAAAAAAAAAAAAACAATTCCAAGACTAGTTAAAATTCATTCCCAAAGTGTTTTCTTTCGCCTTTTACAATAACACTCCACAGCAGCCCGCTAACAATACAATTAACCCATATCTTGCCCGCTGCTCTATTGTCACGACGCACGCAAAGGGATGCTTACCGTGCGGCGTGCGCACACGCAGGCCCTGACCACGTGAGCGCTTTATTTACGTTCTTCGAGATCGTGATAGTATTTTAGTTGTTCGGATGTGTGAGCGAATTTGTACAGGTAGTACTGAGTTTACTGTCGATCAGCCAGTTTTCACCCTTATGCCCTAAGTTATAAGGTTGAAAAGTGGTCAACTGTTAGAGAACTCAGTAGTACATAGCTCGATGGACCGACAATCTTAAAACGATGGCTGAGTCAGAGTGAACACGAGAGGTGGAGGACAGGCTGTTGTGGCGAAACTTGGGAAAGCGCCATGTTTTTATTAAAATTATTTGTGACAGTAACTGCATTCGGTTAAAAATAATACTGTGGGTTGCGAGCCTCCTCAGTGAACGTTAAAAAGTTGACGAATACATTTTGACAAATGCAAAGTGTATAATTCTTTTAAATCTTTAAAAAAATTATACAGCGGACATTGAGAATAAAGTCATATAAAATGTTGAGCCCAAACATTTCCGATTTTGACACACGAATGCTAATACCTGACAAGCGGGCGTATGACACTAGACAGACCCATTTGTTACTCAGTGGTAACAAATATTGGATTGCGATTTTCTTCTTGTCCCGTCTATCGTTCGTAAATATTTGAACGTTTAGGATAAATATCATTTTCATCGACGTAAAGCTGATTAGAGGGATTCGAGGTAGAGCAGCGGTGGCCCAGTGGTGGCGGTTCCAACTTACGAGCAGTAAGTTGTGGGTTCGAACCCCGGCAGGCGCATTACTTTGTGTAATATATTTCATCACCCCTGCTCTCAAAACGGTGAAGGAAAACCCCGTGAGGAAACCGGCATGTCCTAGAACCAAAAATTCGAAGACATGTGACATCTACCAACCCGCACTGGGCCCGCGTGGTGGATTATAGCCCATTCCCTCTCATAGAGAGGAGGCCTGTGTCCCAGTAGTGGGAACATTATAGGCTGATTATGATGAAAGCTGATTGTAAGGACAAATTAAAAAATAATCTCAAAAAAAATATTTTCCTAGTCATTTCCCAAATTACCCTACATCAAACACTACAACAACATATCACTAATGACAGCCCGCATAGTCCCTGGAATGTCATTGTCACAACACTGGCAACGCGTGTCTTGCGCGGGCGCACATATCTGACAACGTGATTGTTTTATTGACGCCTCTGCCCCTTGAATAATTATAGCCCATAATGGGGTAACGAATAGCATTGTTTTGGTAAATAATAGTTATGAGGCATAGAACTATGAATTGATAAATATTTCTTGAACACCGTAGCATCACGCCTCCAATAACGAATGGGCTAGGCAGAGGTGTACCTCCTAGTACCCCACATTTTGCCAGTTGCGTTAATGAAATGTAATAAAGGGCGAGCCGATTGATATCAAACGGGAGAAATCTAGACTCCAAGACTGCTACTGAGAAAATCCTAAATAGAGCCAAATAATATAGGCGACACTGACTGGCATAACTGCCTCGTTGGCTTAGTGGTCGCAAGCGCATGCTGCATGAGGTCCTGGGTTCGATTCCCGGGTCGGGCAAAGTGTTATTAAGTTTTTCGATCAGGAATTTCTCAGTAGCAGCCACGGTTTGGATTTGTGCCCGGTTGATGGCAATAGGCTCGGCCTCTATTACATGGGACTTAAACATAACTGGCTTAGGTACACCTCTGCATAACCCTTCGGGATTACAGGCGTGATGTTATGTTATGTTTATATAGCCCACAATAGTGGTGGAGCATATGTTTTAGTAATAATGGTTATGAGCATAGAAATATGAAGTCAAAAGAATATTCCTATTGTATGGTAATTGGTGCGAGTGAAAATCTTATTGGAAATGCTGATTTTCTTTATTGGTATGGCGAAGGCATAGCTGAGACACTGAATTAATTTATTGTTGAAATTAGCATATCGTTTATGGTAGTACACTGCATTGATTTAATAGGTAATAGTTATTTGTCTTTATTATTTTCTACTAAACGTAAAACAAAAAAAGATACAGGAAACTAAACGATCATCATTATTTTATAAGACCGGTGTAACAATTTTGTTAAAAAGTATTCTCAATCTGTATATCTAAATAACATTAACTTCAAAACCCAACCAAAATAAAACCATCATACAACTTTAAAACTGCACTGGAATGTCCTCAATAAAACACATAAATTAATATGAAATATCACTCTTCATCAAACAAGACAATATAGACCCTCACTATCACGCAATAACTACCCTAAATCCTTTAAACTAAGTCAACAGTACCCTGGTGTGTGTTGTCCACACTTCAAACACACACACACACACATATACTACATAATATTATACCATTGTATCCCTGATATACAAAGTTCCATTTTGTAACCCTACCCCAAAGGAGACGCGGCAAAAAGCGAACACTTTTTTTAAAAAGCATCGCTGCACGTGGTCGGGTTGTGGTCGAAGGAGATTTTTTTTCCTTTTAACGAAAGTATTACGTTGTGAAATTCTTCAGTAGAGTGGAGAGTATCGGTTACCCTTTAGGTTTTTAGTTGGACTGGATTTTATTTACTTACATTACTCTTACTTATGTAGTTTGTTTTCAATTTTAAGATTGTAAAGGATTTTTCAAAGTATCTAAGCATTTTATCTTTGAATATGGAAAACATGAACATAGAGAAAAACAAACGAAATATATGAAAATGTTTTTCTGTTATCGTTCATTAGATTTTTACTACATCATTCGTCCAATTGGAAAGAAAATATATTTATCTAATATTCTCATTAGACTCCTGATTATGATTATTATTAAATCTCGTCGGTTCTTATATGAATATTGTTTTGATGACGCGAAACAGGCAATTATTTATTAGCCCAAATACGAGTTATTAATGTAAAATTAAAGACTATAAAAAGTTCGTAAAAATTAAGTGCCTGGATCACTATATTTTGTTAATTAGGTCATTTTATTGCACTGTTTAAGGGAACGTCTTAATTAAAGCTAAAATAAAACAAAGCGAATCACATTTTTAGTATAAAAGGTGCATAAAATTTTAGGTTTGAGTAAATAAAACCCTTTTAAACTTGAAGTTATATTGCGCATTAATATTCTTTTAGTAACTTACAGTCTTATCAACAACATGGCTTTTATCAGTGATATGATTCAAAAGTGGCATCAAACACACTTTCACCTATTTTTCCCTACAAATATTTTCTGTTTAACTAATCTGTAGATAGAAACTTAGAATCGAGTGCAAAACTGCATAAAACCAAACTCCGTCACTGATATTTAAAGGTTATTTATAACTGTTATCGCATCCGTTCGCAATACCCAAGTTAAAAGAACTCATTAGAATACATCATGCACGCAATAACGCACTTAAAGCAGAATACCATGTCGCCTTTATTAATTAAAAATAATTTTATCAACACCAAATAAATATTTAGTTTTATTAACCATTAAATGAGTTAAATAATATTGTTATTGCAGTTTGCTATACTTTTAAGTGATAATCTGATTATTTTGCTCTTATTTTTATTAAATAAAAGTGTGGCAATTAAAAAGGGGTATTCAATTTTTATATTTAAATTCAAGAGCATTACTTTTTCATTTTTATTTCAGTGTCGGCACTAAAACATATAAACGAAAAAAAAACATAAACGAGTTTAACGCTAGTCTCGTAAAAATTGTATTTGGCGCAAAACGTCGCGCTTTTAATAGTGTTATTAAAACAGGTTAATAATTTTAATAAAATACGATAATTGTCGAATTATAACGACTCGATATTTATTGTTTGTTTACAGACTCGTGTAATTACAAAGATGAGAATATCTTCATCTGTTCTTGGTTTTTTTTTTAATGGCATCTTACTGGTCAACCTATGAGGCTAGCTTCTGTTTAACCGGACTGTCCTGTGGATGCCTTGAGTGTAAGGCCTCCAGTCCCATCCGTTCTTTAATCGAAAACTAAAGTCTTATAGCTAGAAAAGTACTTAAATATAATTAGAGTTCAAAAAGGTAATATTACAAAATCTTATCAGACTTATTGGACATGGCTACTATCGTGAAAAAGTCTCCTTGTCACGTAAACACCATACATAACATCACGCCTGTAATCCCTGAAGGGTTAGGCAGAGGTGTACCTAATAGTAAACTCACATTTCCACTATAATCGTGGCAAGCCTATTCCCATGAACCGGGCTCAAATCCAGACTCCGTGACTGCTGAGAAATCCCTGATGGAAAAATCCAATAACAATGTTGTGTCCGATCCGGGAATCGAACAAAGGACCTCATGCTCAGCAGTCGCGATTGCGACCACTAGACCAAAGAAACGTAAACGTAAATTACCTGCTGCATAACTGGACAAACAATATTAAAAACAGAAGTAGTGGTCTTATGCGTAATTAAATATTTATAAACCTGTATCAAAAATCAAATTACATCAGAGCCTTTTCCATTTTAATGTTCAATTCTTGAAATAGCTTTCTTCTCAATATTAAAAACAACACTATTACAATAATAAAACAAACAATTCAAATACAAGAAAATGTCAAACAACAGATTCCGTGATAAAATGACACCGATTAACGAAAAGTTTCGTGATTTTAAAAAGGTATCCTATTACAAAATGTTCTTTAAACAATATAATTTGCATATTATATCCATGGTATCCGGACAATCGGTTTTAAGATTATATCAAAATATTATTAAAATATTCGGTAGCGCTTCAAACGCGCGATCTATTATGTAAAATGGGTATTCAAATAGATAACCATCTTGTAAAAAATACTTTTTGGTGTTTTGTATCCAGTAGAATGTGTTGGAATCTGAATTGTATTGTAAATGGTTGAATTATACATTATGCTGTAATTAAGAATATTTTTCATTAACTAAGATAGTCGTCGTCCTGTCGGAGGAAATCGCCGTCGAGGTAGACCGCGGCGAAGGTGGTGTGACGATCTGATCTCGTTTGCGGGGCGACCATGGCCTGATATCGCACAGGACAGAGAGGTTTGGAAGGAGAAAGGGGAGGCCTTTGCCCAGCAGTGGGACACTCAAACAGGCTAACAAAAAAAAAAAAAAAAAAGATAGTCGTAGGTTACTTAAGAAGAAATATTACGACAAAGTCAAAGAAAAAAAGGAATTAAAGGTGGGTTTTTTCTAATTTGTTTTTAATTAAAATAAGCAATAAAACCATCCCTGGTCGTTGGAATAAGTCAGAACTCTTTTCAAATCAATCACTTTTGTTGCATCCTGAATTTTGAAAGTCTTAAGTTAAAATCATCAAACAAAAATTCAACCAAAACAACAGGTATTGAAATAACTTAAAGCAAAACAATGTAAACAAAGGTACAGCTGGCGCCACACTAAATTACAATGATAACTTACATTTGAAACTAAAACTGACTGCAAGATAAACATTAATTCAAACTAGAACATGTCATTATCTTAGTTAAGGTCTACGAGATTTGGGTGCTACGAAAATGCTACGACCTCGTAGCATGCGTAGACGCAAGATCAATTTTGTTTTTTAGGTTTTTTTTTTTGTTTTGCTGATTATTTTTCCTTATTTGTATTTGCTACTGTAAAAACTGTTAAGGTATGTCAGTAGTAGAGGTAGTGGTTGCTCAGTAGTAGTTTATTTAAACATTGTCAAAGTTTTGATACCAAAAAGTTTGTAACTACCCACAAAAAAACCCAAACTTTTTCCATAACTTCTTCGAAGTATAAGTCTGGTATCTAAACGAGACAATATCGAACGTGCCCATTTAACCGTCACACACAATAAACGCTACCTTTAACGGTCTTTCCATTCACACGGCGCGGGCGCAGACTTGGTTCTGTTCAACTGCGTACTAAACATGCGATTTGAAAGAAACATTGTTGTTTGTACTGAGAACTATTGAAGTGGTATAGAACTTGAGGATGAGTATAGACTTAATCAAGACTGTCTATAAGATAGACCAGGTCTGTCAGAACAATAATGACAAAAGCAACAACACAATCTCATAATCTAAGTTTTCAAACCAAATCAAAAATGTTTATTTGCAAGAAAATACATACAAATTACAAGGAAAGATCTTATATTTCAGAATATCTTTTAATTTGGTACTGAACGTAAATGAACTACTGAAAATCTTATGGTGACACACGTAAGATATAACTGTTTTATAATTTGTAAGCACAGGTTAAAAATGGTCAATTCACGTGTATGTGATCCTTAAAACAAAAATTGGAAGCAAAAAATCCCTTTGCTTAATTTACTTTAACCTTACTTTAGTTACAAAGGTTTTTAGGACACGAAGGACCGACATAGCCTATATCCTGTATCCGGACACGGAAGTCAGACACATGCCCACTTAGACCGCCTTAGTATGAGAACTATGTGCGTAGAAGCCGCCTTGACCACTTGTGTTTTTGACTTTGAGCATTCCAAAGTGCTTGTAATTGGTCTATTTGAAATAAATGCTTTAAGTTTGAGCGTATGGCTCAGTAAGGCAACTGCCAAGAAAACTCAAAATATTATAATACATATTATTATAATTTAGCCGTCGCTCGCTCAACTGACCGGAGGAAATGATTTATCAGTGCTGTGTACGTGATTTGCGAGCGCGGGCGCATGCGATTTAATCACAGGAAGCAACACCGGCGTGCCGTGATAAATCTGCAGGAACTTATCTATCCGATGGCCAGCTGCGGCCCGTGATTCATAATGCAGCGATACTGCTGTTTATTTTGCTAGGAACCGCCTTAGGTGACGGCTAGCTAAACTAGTATACTATTATTGCCTATCCGAGACACCGGCCTCTTTGTACGTCTTGTTTTATTGTCCAACAACAGATTTATAGCAGAAAACTAATGACAAATTAATTCAATGGCCATTTTAATTCTTTTTTCGCTTTGGGTCTTCAAATTCTCCATATATGGATTAGTTTATGCAGCCATATATTATGAAAATGGCGCGACATTCACAACCAAGACGAACAAGAATACTGATTTATTCGTAGCGCTATCGGACACGAAATCTAAAATAACTACAAGTCATTATGGTAAAGAAAAACAAAATATATCAAACTCATTTTGAAGAGATCCCCATATCAGAGCAAGTTAGTCATCAATAAAGCTTTACGAGCACAATCTTCTGGTACTCTGCAACTATTCCGAGTCGCGGCACGTCAAAGCCTCTATTCGTAGAAGTTGTTCGTAAAAACCAGTCTGTAGGCGCGCGCTACTGCTCGCGTGCTGCGCGCGCGTCGCCCCGCTCCCGGCGCACGCGCATGCGCGGCGCGCGCTCCTCGGCCCTACTATATAAACCCCTCGCCCTTCCTGATTCAATCATTCCCTGCTGACGCATCGTGCGCGCATGACGCTCTGTATCTTATCATAGTCGCCCTGTAAATACGTAGTCGTAACTTGTTTAGTCTAAGTTCGTAGTATAACAGTAGTAAATAAATAGTTAACATGTGTTTGGCTAAGGATGACACGCAATCCCCGCAGAAGGAGGTCCCGTCACCTCGCTCGCCTTGGGCGAAGCTTTTGAGCCGTCAGGTAAGTTTCCAGATTCAACCGTCGCTGACTTAATCACTTGCCACAACTTGTCTCTCTTGGTGCCCTCCCTCAACACACGACTTGTTGTCGAGTAACATGTTTACTCATTTTGTTTTCTTTGTTTACAGAGCTCCAAGCCCCGGCTTCCCCACAAGGTGACGACCTCTACGCGGGTTAATCTTAATAAGTGCTGGTCCAAGTTGGGCGAGTTGATCTCCAACTCGGGCCCCCGCACTGACCTACCATCGCAAAAGACTGCATACCCCGAGGAACCTGTTCTTATACCTTTCTCGGACTTCTTCATGCCCTTGGACCCGGTGAAACCGGTGCCGGTCGAAGAGAACGACAACGCTGAGAACCAGAACATCGCGAACAACCGCTTCGAGCTCATCAACGAGGATCTGGAGATCAGCGACAACATGGCCAACGAAGTGCGGGAGATCTGCTACTCGGCCACTAAAAACTGCTTCGTATGTAAACTTTGTTATTAGTTACTTATAAACCTTCGCTTCAGTTCTTCCCTTCGGTACTAAAATGCAGTGAAAAAAACAAAATCGCGTCTTCCTTCAGTTAGTTTTAAACGTGCTCGGTAGCACAGATCCAATGTCTTCCATTAGACTTAGTGATGTGACTGGTGCGACGCCTCTGCCTGTGATGTAGCCATAAATGTTTGTGATCTCTAGTAGATAGTAGTGAGGCGTTGTGTCATCCTTTAAATTAGTGTTGTAACAGTAAATTGTCACAAGTTTTGGTAGACAGCTTTAATTGAACTGCACTGTATAATTATCATTGCACCAATCTCTGGCTATCCACTGAACTTCTAATGCGTAACAAATCTGCTTTGTTTCTCTTACTTAATCCAACGTCTTCCAGTAGTGTTAAGTTTTTGCCTGTGATACAGATTTTATATAACGATTGAAAGCTTTAATTAGATGTAAGTAAAGTTTATTATTGTATAAGACAAGTTTATTAGTGTCTAAGTTCTAGATTGGTTCGCTAAGTGTTCTTGAACGTCACTTGTAGGTAACTTTAGTTTATTTTTCATGTGATATTTGCAACACTAAGTGAACTTTATTAGTTAATAGACATATTGATATGAACGTAACATATCAATAGAATGAAGCTTTAATAGTTTGTAAGAGTTAAGTAATCACTTGAACTTCCATTGTTTATTTCATTATGATTATGAAATGATCTACACATTACACATGTTTAGATCATTTCGGTTTTATCTAAATTGTCTTTATCATTTTATAAGTTTCGCAGAAGTGGGCCGAGCGTGCCAATCTTAATTAATTTAGTTTTAGTTATAAGTTAGTAAGTACTCTTTTACTTGTTAAGTGTTAGTTAAGTTACTTTTTTTAATTTTTTTGATGAATTCTTCCACTTGTGTCAATTGTTTTAGGTGACTTTTTTTTTCTCTTATCATTATTCTTTATCATTATAATTATGTTAAGTAATTAAGTTAGATAAGCACTCGTATCTTAGACTGATAATGTTAAGAATTCAAGACTTTCGTTTGATCTCCAATTCTTAATAAACATTAATGTTATAAATTAAACATGATTCTTATTTAATTACCCTATAACCGTTACACATGTATCGTAAAACGATGTTTTAATGTTCATACATAAAAACAAGTGCGAAACACGTGCTTAATACAGCCATTCACATTATAAAACCAGTTATAAAATAATCAGAAAACAAAATAATCAAACAAGTTTGATAGCTCACAACACTACTTACACTTAAAAAGAAAAACAACAACTATACTAAGTTGTACCAACAACAGTTATCGATTACTGTTGAAGAGTAATTTTCGCGGGAAAGTAAACAAAGTTCTCGCGCTTTGAAACAAAAAAAAAACAATCACAAAAGTAAATCGTACTACGATCTAAGCAGTCCATATACAGAATCAAATGTCTTTTGTTTTTCATTCGTGAGCAAGGTATGTTTGAAAACACACAAACAAAACACTACAACACACACAGTGAGGTTGGTCCGAATTTGTCGAACACAACAATATTTGCATTCTTCAAAACGAATTATCTATAATATTTAACTTAAAAGAAACTAAGAAACGCTGACGTGTCGATTTGGACTCGTTCCTGACTGATTGGCCAGAGAAGGCAAAACACCGAGGGATTAGGAAAGGAATGGGGGAGGCCTTTGCCCAGCACTGGGACAGAATAGGCTAAAGCACAAAAAAAAAAAAAAAAAAAAACTATATACTTAAAAACTTCAATGTATTTTTTCTAGACAACAAGAAGACATGCTGCGCCGACGCAGGCAAAGGAAAAGAGCAGGAGAATGATGATTTTCATAAATTTTTTTATCAATCAAATTTTTCACAAATAAGTGAAAATTTAATTAAGTCGTTTTGATCTTAACACCCTTTATTTTAAGCACGTACGTCTTCCATCACTGTTCTATTGACCTGACTGACCACTGATCTGGTCATCCAAAGAAAGGGAAACCAATACTTAATAATAGGTCTTTAACTATGAAATTGCCGTATTTTTCTCGCATTTGGTCTGTTGGAACTTTGACGTATATAGCCCTTTTACAGTTTAAAAACCGTATTAGTAGTTGCATATTACCTCCTATATGTCTCAACGCACATGTTTCAATATGCCATCGGTTTCACTATTTCAAGTAAGTAAGTATATTTTTGTCATAGACTGTGTTTTGAGAATTTAAGATACGCAGTGCAGGGCAGCTTTTTTTACTCTATAGTTTGCAATTGCATCATACATAATCGGTTCAGGCGTTTCCAAGAAAAATAAATAGTTAATATGGAAACAACACTTTTTACGAAATCGACAATTTCATACTTTAATCTCTAATATTTAGCTTAATAACTAAAACTTAAAAGGCTATGTTGTGTAAATGTATTGGACTTTACTGGTTCACATAATTACTGTTTGTTCGACCCACGTGTAAAGTTACGAGCGAGAATGAAAAGGTCAAATTTGTTGTTCACAATCTATGACAGTTACTGAATTTATGAATCAATTTAAGTTAAACACGCCTTCATTATTTATGCATTTAAAAGCTTGCACAAGAGTGTGCACTTTTGCGCGCGAAACTTTCATTGTTTGATGAGAGACATCAACATGGGTTTGGAAGAAAAATAACTAGTTTAAATAAACAAATAATATGCGAAGATGGTCGATGAGGAATACATACTTACACATAAGGTATATATACTTTGACGCCTAAGTGTCCTATTGTCGTCGTTGTTTAGACGTTTATATTTTCTTACTTTTAGTCTTATTATTATCATTACTTTAGTTCTTTTTAGTCTGTATATAATGTACATAATAGATAGAAATTATTAATTAAATGCTTAGACATACATAAGTTTACGCCTTTAATCTCCGCAGGGTTAGGCAGAGGTGTACCTAATATTACAGCCACATTTCGCCAGTTATGTTTAAGTTCCATGATAGGGGTCGAGGTTATTACAATCTTATTAAATTCCTGATGGAAAAATCCAATAACAATTCGCCCGGCCCGGGAATCGGAACCCAGGACCTCATGCTCAGCCGTCACGAGACCAATGACGCAGTTAATTTGTTATGAGGTAAATATACGGATAAAAATTCTTGAGTAAATCTTTCACATTTAAAATTAATCATTCGAGAGCAATGTTCCAGGACAACTTTACCAGCTACGAGACCAAAATATTTGAAATACTTCAATGCTTTCTAGGATCAGCTCTACTCCCAGTCAAGTTTAAAAAAATAGGATAAAATAAAAATAATTCAACACTAATATCATTTATAACTTGCAAACTCCACACGCTACCCTTATTCCAGCATTGATGCAACATGATACGTGCACCGACTTGTACCAACAGGTCGCGACAAGTCCTGGAGTCAACGCCTACACATCATACCTGCTACCTACAGCAAGTAGGCTCTGAAAAAAAATGACATTGTGAGACGCCTGACACATTCAATATCTTTTTATAAATACAATTATGGCATGAAACTTGTTCTTTGAGCAAAGCTAGGTATATATTGTAAAAGAGATATGAAAAAGGCTTAAGATTTATTTGTACAGAAGATTATTTATATTGAGATAGAAGGTATTATGTTTTAAGCCTCGATAACTAATCTGGGGGCACGGCAATGACCCCGCCAAGACGATCTTAAAAAGAAATGGGCGCTACCTACCTTTTCCCGAATTGTAATTGGCCAGTATTTTCTTTCAAATGTTAACTCATTTAAAAATTTAAAAATACACAAAAATAGCCATTTCAAATTAGTATAGCCATCTTTGACCAAAGATAGGATTGACCATCTAGCGAGACTATGCTATTATGTCCATTAAGCTGAAAATGTTATGCAGGCTATCCAATTTCCTGCACTGGAAACTACGACGGTCAAAAATTCTCATAGGAAAGGCATATCAAAGAAGCAATTTCACTCATTTACCTACACAATCCATTCCAATTTCCGTCAAACAGTGGCTCCTTTATTTAGAACAGTATTAACAAGGAGAAAACTAGGTAATGTTAGAATTATTCACTACAATTCCTGTAACAAACCGGACTAGACTAAACTTAATGACAAGAGACAGTATCTTCCAAGCACCATTGTAAACCTAGTTTATGTTACGTAGTTAAGAACAACTGTACCGTTTAGCATATTATTCCATGCCTTGCTAGACATGCTATGCTTGGTATAAGCTTAAACAGCCTGTATCATTTCCACAGCTAGATTTTGTCTCTTTGAAAGGGAGACAGCCATAAACTACCTCGCGGGCAAATAAAAGGCAAAATAAATGTGAGAATCATTTAAAGTCTTTTTAGTACTTTCCATAGTCTTTGTATTAGACAGCAGTGACATAGGTTCTAAATCAAAGATTTCATGTCTGGAGACATGAAAATAAAGATAGTTTCTACCTAGTCTTTTTTTATAATTATAGAAATAATGTCTACCACACCTTAAATAAAATTGTCATTGATTAAATAAGTCCGATAATCGTTACTCAGTGGAACATATTTTCTTTTAACCCCAGATAAAACTTAAAATAATGTCCAAAATACATTTGAGAGTAATAACGATGAAGATACCTATCTTTATTGACAGTTATTTAAATCATTAGTTTGGACGAAACTAGGGTTACCTTCTATCCGGACTTGGCCGGCTTTTTCGGCCTTGGTCTGGACTTTTTAAGGCCTTGTCATTTGTCTGGAGTTTCCGAAATAATTGGATATTTTTTAAGCTAAAAAACGCGTGAAAAACATAACCCTGCCTTTGTTATCAAAAGGGTAATCTAAAACTGAATAAAAACAAACTTAAGTGGCAGTGGGCAGGGCACATTGCTCGCAAAACAGATAACCGATGGGGCCGAAAAGTTCTGGAATGCCGACCGCGAACCCGAAGACGTGGCGTTGGCTAGGTGCACCGACTGCACTAGGTGGACCGATGACCAGGTGAAGGTTGCGGGGATGAAGGGTGCGAGACGCACGGGACCGGTCAATGTGGGGACACTTGGGGGAGGCCTATGCCCAGCAGTAGACGTATTTCGGCTGAAATGATGATGAACAAAGACGGATTAATAAAGTCATATGTCTGGACTTTTTTTTACAAAAGTTGGGCTATTTATCAGGACTTTTTAACTTTCAAGGTCCCCCTAGAAGAGACCTCTTATCTCCACGACAACCCTGACTTATTTCCCTTCGCCATACTCATAAAAAACAACGACAGTCATCAAGTTTTACAACCAAATAATTATGTTATTTAAAGCCCATTTACTTATCTTTTACATGGGAGTTTTATTTTATTGGTATACATTAATATTTTACTTATTTGGTTGAGTTGAGAGGCATTGGTTGTAGGTGATAAAACAGCGAGGAAGATTTTTAGTCAAACTATAGAGTTCCTATTCGTAGCAGAAATGGTACTAATAGTGTAGCTATTTTAAAGTCGGCTGTGATAAGCTCCTTCTCACAAAATTTACTTACGACCCCACAGTGGGAAAGATTAATAAGCTGATTATACTTATGTGATGTTAGTAGCTTATCCTATAGTATTAAATGAGTAATATTTGTATATATTTGTAATCACGTTCTCGAAAACGGCTCTAACGATTTCGATGAAAGTAGAAATAAAGGGGGTGTATGGGGACGAAAAATCGGTCTAGTTAGTTGTTATATCTGGGTAAATTCGTTTTCTCTATTTTCACCCGAGCAGAGCTCAGTCACTACTATATGAAAAGAGAAACTGAAAATACTCAAGATTTATTGAATTGTGACAAAAATTCACAAAATCTCTTGCTGTAAGAGATTCTAAATAAATCAAACATATGCATCGGTGGGAAAATAAAATCATTCGTAAAGGGGAATATCAATTCTTTCCCACCGTCATCTCCCGAACGAGTAAAACAAGCTTGACCACCCCTAAATCTTCGAATAAAACTTGTTGAAAGATTCTGTACCTAATATACTTTGTTTTAAAACAGGGGTTTTCGACAATAGCACTACAGCTGGGGTGAGCATTTGCTCACTCATTCATTCATTCACTCATTCAGTGGGAAAGGTCAGACACCGTGAGAAAGGTCATGACCCCTATACAGTGCCGACTCGTGGCTCATTTTGCACAGTTCAAAGGGTTTAGAAATGTAATAATATATTGTTATAGTGTTGGTTTTCTTTGTATGGTTTCTTATTATTTGTACATAAATGTGGCTATTGAGTTCTATTACAATTATTATTTCAATGGTAAATTATCCTTAGAAAACTCGATTTGTTGAATTGTGTAATAATGTAACTAGTTATATGGACTATCAAGTGAGAAAGTTGTACAAACGCTAGCACAGCAAGCTACTACCTGTGTAATCTGTATTTTTTTTTAAATAGATTTTCAACTTTATCACTAAAGCATTAGGTTTAAGGTTGATTGGGAAAATTTGACAGTTGCGGGAAGCTTGATGTGCTTGCCAAGTTGATTGTTCTACTTGGACATGACAACTGGGTAAAAATAATTTAAAAACAAAAACATATTAGCTATTACTAGAATGTTTTAATATTTAAATATTATTATATACCTACAGTTGCATTAATTCGGTTAAAATAAAATAAATACCTATTAACTTTAATCACGCGTGTCATCGATTAACGGCGGTGTTAATAATAACCGCTTTCCATTTTTAACCTCAATTCGGAGATCAGATCAAATAAAACCAGAATCAGATAAATTAATGGTAGTATAACATCGTGTGATCTTTACCGCTCTTTAGGTGCTATGGAATGAAATGAGTTTGTTGTTGAAGGAGTGGAGTGGAGTGGAGTGGTGGAGTGGTGGTTGGGAATGGTAGACAATATTATCTACTCGAGTTTACAAGGCAGTGGAAATAAGTTCGACATTGCAGAACATTACAATAAATTGTTGATAGAGAACGCATAGCTTTGACATTAACAACTTTGACTGAAGTACAGTCTGAAAAATGAAAAACGAAAGAATGAACAATTTGGAAAAACCGGCCAAGTCCGAGTTGGACTCGCGTATGAAGGGTTCCGCATCATCGTAGTATGGGAGCCGCCTTTAATTTTTGATTGATTTTTATTATTAATCTGTTGTGTTTGCGGCAACAGAAATACACATTCTGTGATAATTTCAACTGTCTACCTATTACGGATCATGAGATACAGCCCGCTGACAGGCAGACGGACGGACAGCGGAGGCTTAGTAATAAAGGCTTAGCTAGGCTAGGCTTAGTAAGGGTCCTGTGGTTACCCTTCGGATACGGAACCCTAAAAACGAACACACCGAGGATACTCTGAGAAAGCTTACTTAAAAAAATACGCAGCGCGTTAAATATAAACTTTCGGCTTAACCAATACCTACTAATTGGTAAAAAATAATATTGATTATGATCTTCTCTTCCACCAACTGTGCAAATAAACCTTTAATCAACATCATGATACCGCCATCGATATTATAATCGAAATCCAACCTTATCAACCATCTTAATTAGGCCCTTAATTGCAATCCTTTTAACACAAGAACTTTTTCTTAACATAAGTTACATCCACCATCTTTTCCGAATGTCAGTTTATTACCAATTAATATTACTTTAAAAAAACAATATTAATATTAAAAATAATTAAGACTCTTTCGCAGTAAAATAAAATGTGTTTTCTTGTACCATCATCTCGTTATGCATTATTTAAAATAATTATACAATTATCTTCAAAAGGTTTTCGTCATAAAATTTTGAGTTGCATTTAAATGGTATATTTCAGATTCTGCTGGCTAATTTCTTTGTTAATTATTTCATATTAAAATTGTCGTAAAATGCTCGGTGAGGCCTGATGTCCGTTTATCCTGTACTTAAGATGATGTTGCGCCTGCGTTTAAAATGATAACCAGGTTTTGGCCACGGTTGTAATGAGAAACACCAATTATAACTTGTACTTAATCATGCGTTTCGTTCTGCCAGAGAATTTTAATTTATGAAGCGCAATACTGTTTTTGTTTTCGGAAATAAATATTAATTAGCAAAGTATTTTCGATGACTAGCCGCACCATGCGTTATTAATTTTATTTATTACTAGCACTTCGCCCGCGACTTCTTCCCGCAAAAATAGTGATAGTTCGACTAATATCCATGATATAAATATAATTTATAGCCTATAACACTCACGAATAATGTAGCTTTCTGTCAGTGAAAGATTTTTTAGAATTGGATCATTAGTTCTGGAGATTACCCCCAACATACAAATTTACAAACAAATTTTACTTCTTTATAATATTTGTATAGACTTATATTGTGAAGGCAACAGTAATTGGGCTTCCTTCTTATATTGGAACAGAGGCATAGATTGGAAGAAAAAGAAAATATATACAAACAGACCAAAACGAGTGAATACATACTTCTTTTACATGCTTTCATAACCACACAAACCACATAATAGACAAGTACACCTAGATAACGCAAGTGTCAAGATCCGTATGAAAACTAAGCGTGCCATTTTTTGACAAAGGAGTGTTGAGTTTTTTTTTTAGCATAAGCACTATTTAGTTACTACCTCGCTACTATGCAAAATAGACTACGTTTTTATTCTTTAAATGTCTCGGTTTTTGTGTGTGTTTTCTAGTTCGTTGTTTTAAACAAATAAGCTTTCTGCGACAGTAGCCACGTTAAGCATAAAATGCTTAAGCGGGGCATGCGGAGTAGCTGCTCTTGCGTTATCTAAGTATATCTATATCTGTGATACAAACTAAAGCACGGGTGTGGTCACCAAGACACCAGTCTTTTCCATCACATACCTATTCTTTAAAAACAGACCTACGTGTCACGAATACGTGACATTTGCTAAGGACGAGGGATGTCCATTTAGTTGGCATCACAAAGACGGCTAGCGAACGGCGGTTAAGAATGATAAATCGGTCGCTATTCTGTTCGCGATTCGTTCCGATTCGACGGTGCTTACAAAAGTGCGACACCTTAGGATTGACAGGGGTTATAAACCTTTGTGGGGGTGGTTTGAAGTGGTGGGCTTCTTCTGGGTTCTTAAGCAAAGTTTGGTAGTTAAGTAAGCGTTTGTGATGACTGGGGTGGTTTGAAAATGGTGTGATTGTGGATTATTGGGAAAGACGTTGATGCATGATTTTTAAAACTAACTCTTTAGACATACACTTACTTCATGAATATAATACATGGGTACTATACACTACTTTATGAAATAATGTTTGTGCATTATGTTTCACTCAGTCAATTGATATCTTTATAAAACTTTTTACAACAGCATTTTGCCACTGTTCTTTTTTATTGCAATCAATTTCATTTACTGAGACAACACTTAACATAAGTATAAAAATCCTAGCTTCAAAAACCAACAATACGACGCAACGAAAAAGGTTGACAACTCCCACGCACACCGTCAAAGGTTTTATCGCACGCAGGATACAGTAATAGGGCACCGTGAAATCGCGTGCGTATCGAATCGCTGAAAAATTTCGGTTTTTCGGTTATTTCTTAGAGATTTGTACGGGCTTTCTTCGTCGATTCGATACACTGAACGGATGTCAGCATTACAAACACATGTCTTTTGATTCAGGGTTTGTAAACTATTGAACGATGTGACACGGCTTTTAGATTTTCGCGCGATTTCACGGGTTTCTAGCCGTTACATTGATGTTGACTTACCTTCCGTCACAGCTGCTGCATATGAATCTTGATTTTGGCAGTTTTACAGAATTCTGTAATCCTTATAATAGAGGCAGATCATTATTTATGTTAACTATGTATGTCACATGTCCCATAAAACGTGCTTATTGAATTCCGTTCGCTTTGTTATAGAATTTTCTTAGTTTGTTCTTAAGAAACGTTAGATAAACTGTACTAGTAACAATTTCTTTGATATAATCGGAGCTTTACCAGTTGGGTACTGGCTGAAAAAAAATCCTACGATTATCAAAACAGCTCAATTAGGCAGGCTCGTGTTATTTTACACTAAACTATTTTTATTTTTATGAAAAATATATCGTATGAGCGTTGAGCGTTGTATCGTGCGTCGTCGTTCGGCGTTTGTATTCTCTTTTGAACACGAAATAAAAAATTTACATACAAATTGCAATAATTTAGCTTATGTACGTAATTTCGATTGCAAGATTTGCAGAAGAGGATATACCTATGTGTAACTATATTGCCAGATCACCATAAATGTTGTCTAAGTTCACTTATAGTACCTAGATTACTCTCCTAGAGATTTTATTGACCACATATAAGTTTAATGAATAAGTACACTAGATTTCCAGTAACTTAGTATGTGACGATTATCACTTATAAGCTAATCTCTATGTCTATCATCGGTTATGTTACATAAACTCAGGTCAAGTGCCAGAGATAAGCTACATAAGAATCAAATGAATATCTGTGACATACCCTTTGTGGGATTACCAGCGTCTTAATCGGATTACGGATAAGATATAGTTATTCTAGCTAGCGTCTCGGTTATTACATACTTACTTTCCCTTTTATAGTTATACAAACCCTGTTCCCGATGGAATTTTCTATCAGCAGTGATGATGAACCCTTAGCATAAAGTTTCAGTAGGTGTAAAGCAGTGTGCCCACTACACCGTACCACACCATCCTCATCTCTATGAGAGGGAATGGGCTATAATCCACCACTTTGCCCCAGCGCTAAAATTTCATATTCTTGTCCACATATTACGTAAGCATTAGAAATTCATGTGTCATAAAGTGTGTGACTTAAAACCTTAACATACAAGGAAACTGAGCAGGTTTTGGTTAGAGTTGGTTAAACAATTTTATTTCCTCCGTATCAATAATGTAAGTACTCACCGAGTATTATCTATAAATTGCTTCGAACATGTGTTCGAAGCACTTCAAAGAAGAAATACACATGCACATTCACACACCTTCCAACGCAGCGTCTTCCGGTACGCGGTCGCCACTCCAGAAATTTTCGGCCCCATCGGCCATCCGTCAGGCCTCCCACTAGGTGGACCGATGACCTGGTGAAGGCTGCAGGGATCCGCTGGATGCGAGTCGCACGGGACCGGTCAATGTGGCGACACTTGGGGGAGGCCTATGTCCAGCAGTGGACGTCTTTCGGCTGAAATGATGATGATGATGATGATTCACACACACAACACATACACACACAACAATTCAATCAATGTTTAAAAACAAGACGCACACACAGTTTCACAAAGGCATACAGCTACAGTTACACAAAGAGCTGCTAATTAGTTTATAAGTCATTACTGTTTTTCTTCTTGAATTTATTTTTCGGTCACCTTTTGTAATTTGGGTGCATGTTGCATGTTTATATATTTGCGGAGGGTGGTGCTGCATCCAAGCCGGGATCTATTTATTATAGATAAAACTAAAACCTTTGAGTAGCATTACGTTGTAAAAATTGTCAAATTGATCTTCATCCTACAAAAATTCTATATCCCAACCGGACAGCGCACAAATAATCTATTTCAAATTCTTGCCTACATATTACATAAGGCCAGATAAGCCGCAAAAGGATCAAATGTTCATGTGTGGCACAAGGCGCTGCTCGTGACTATTTGTGACCACTGTGTGAGGATCGCCGCCTCTTTGTCGGCGCCTTTGTGTCATCCGACTGAGATACTCAGTTATTTAGAGCGGTATTGTATGGTTGACAAAAAAGTGAGCTTGTGTTGGTATGAATTCGAGAAAAAACATTAATGTTTTGATTGTTATATACTTATTTGGACATACTGAAAATGTATACGTGTGCAGTGTATGGACTATGGACGAAACAAATACATTTACAGTTTTGGTAGTCATATTATGTTACATTTAATAATCAGAGTGTTTGTAAATTAGAAAACATGAAAATTCACTTCAAATATACATAACATAACATCACGCCTGTAATCCCCGAAAAGTTAGGCAGTGGTGTACCTAATAGTACACCCACATTTCGCCAGTTATGTTTAACTCCCATGTAATACGGGGCGAGCCTGTTGTCACCAACCGGGCGCAAATCCAGTCTTCGTGGCTCCTACTGAGTAATTCCTGATGAAAAAACCCAATAACACTTCGCTCGAACCGGGAATCGAACCCAGAACACCATGCTCAGCAGTTGCACTTAGATCAACGAGGCAGTCCAAATATTATTTTATATATTTTCACCACGAACAGCACTGGATAGGGATAAGTGGAAGAAGGGGACGGACGCCTCTGCTCTGCAGTGAGACACAGATGGCTTATAATAAATAATAATAATAACTCAGCGATCATTGTGCCGATCGTCGTGACGGCCAATGGCCTTATAGCCAAGAGCCTCGACGACCATCTTTCGAGGCTCTCCTTAGGCGGTTGGATCAAGGGCCTGATTCAGAAGGCAGTACTCCTCGATACGGCTCGTATTGTGAGGAGGTTCCTGTCTCTGGAGCCCTAACCACCGGTAGCTTATACCCTGCTCCCGCTACCGGTGGACCACTATTTTTTATATTTTTAAACGTTTTTTATATGTTTTTTTTTTAAGAAATGTTTAAAAATATTTAAAATAAGTTTATAAATGAATAAAGTAAGTAATTTTCACTCTGTTAACGAAAGTGTCAATTACCCTTTTAATGCTGAAACAAGCGAATATGACTTTATTCGAGAGCAAAATTGTGGTAATCGTACTTATTTAGATTTTCTACAACTGAAGCATTATTGGTAATTTATTTTTTTTATAAACTCACGACTACAGCATATATTACTTAGAAATTGCATAGCTTTCTTGCTACCACTACTGAACAAGGACACAACTAATACAGATCAAATCAACTGCATCAAAATGAGGCCAGACACCCGTTCAGAATCACAAGTCTGTGAACACGAACACCGATACCGACACTTGTCTTGTTAAAATTCACGGCCCCACACAATTCCCTTAGAAACGGCCTCATCTAAAACAAATAAGTCTTGCGTGAAATTCAGATAATGTTGTTGGTAAAACTGTTGAAATACCAACATATCTTTTGTAGCTACAAAACTTAACAACCATCAAGTATAGCCTTTCGTTCGTTGCGATAAAGATCAGAGTGTCCCCAATTTGAGTTTGAGAACGGTTTTGATAATTTGGTATTAACACTTCACGCTTCAATATTCCAACAAGGGAAGCCAGCCGAAGTGCCGTATTTAACAAGTCCTCAAGGTTTTTGAGGGTGCCAATGACTGGTTCACGGGTCTTAGGTTTATTAAGAAGTATCGCTAATATTGATTCATAGTCAAGGCGTGAATTTTCTTAAAGAAACCCGGTGGTTATCGGAATAATTTCGTCAATACAGCTTTATCTTTGGTTTGGGACAAAGGAGATTAGATAACACTGGGATATGCTTTTAATATAATAAGACTTTGCAATGCTTATACAATGTAGGATAAGCTCGATACTTTTGTCGTCCTAATCAAACTTGCAGCCTGTAGCATGCCTACTACTTTAATTTTGAATAGTTAACAACATTAAATGATAACGGTAGAAATAGCACCTACTTGGACAGGTTCGACCAGATAAGCTCTTCTCTTGATACGAAATTTCATGATGCGCTTGACTTGGCCAAGGATAGACAGAGATGGCGAAAAATCGTCAGAGAATAGATGTTTTCAAGGGAGGACTCTCAGTAATGAGGAGTACGACTTGAGGAGGAGGAGACAGGTAAGTGTATATGAAAAATAGCATAATAATCAATTTATATCTAATTCATTTGACGTTTTGGCACCTATTCGTAATCCAATAGAAATTTTACCGACCACTTGATGTGAGTGTGGTGTTTCTGACCAACACTCAAGGTGCGAATTCAAGGGTCCATTAAGGCCCTCTTAAATCCCTTTGTCCATTTAAAATTAGCATAGCTTCCATCTGGGCCAAGAAACAAGAGGAAGCATGAGTTAAGAATAAAAACCGCCAAAAGCCCTTAAATATAACCAAAAAACCATTAGCACTTCAAACAATTGCAGTGAAACAAAAAAGCGTCGCTTCCATCGGCAGCCAGCTATCACAAGTGGTTCCCACTGTGTAGACAATGGGCGGCAACGTCTGCCATTGACACGACACTCGCATTAGTGGTGAAGAGGCTTGTTTTTCGCAAAGCACCGCTTGTACAGGAAGCTATTACTGAACGCAGATAATTAGGTGCGTTGGGTAACACTTAGGCGCTTCCGATTGGCGTGTAGGGTGACTCTGGAGCTGCGAAAAAGATTAAAGTTATTTTTATGAAGATAGATTGTGAGATTTTGAATGTTCATTGAGTACAATGTCATTAGTAATTTATTCTGATCAAAAATATATTTGTGTCGAATACAGGATTAATACAATAATAATAATCAATAAAGTTACAATCAATAATATAGTTAAAATGTCAAAAATAAAATAAGAATTATCAAGAACTTACTTAAAAAAAAAAAAACAAAATAAGAAAATAAAAACACAATTAGGCTAATTGTGTTTTTATTTTCTTATTTTTTTTTTGACTAGGCTAGTCAAAAAAAAAACAAACATTCAACTAAATCAAAAAATAACATATCAAGAATTAGACTTAAACTTAAAGAAATAAACAAGTTACACTGTGGCATTATTTTCGTCTCTAAAAAACTCTTCTATACTATATATAGTAAGCACTTCGTCAATAGGAATGAGTTTGATTTTAATTTGGTTTTGTTTGTTTTAGAAGTCACATTTAAAAAAAGACATAATTGAAACAACATAGACGTAATTTTCAGTTGATATACGCCACTCTTTTGGATGGAAACAGGCTTTTGCACTGCAGAGGTACCGCTGTATAAAAATACAAATAGCAATTTTCCTGGCTTCTTCATTCTTAATCGTGTGGTTATTGCCTAACCTGGTATTATTTCATTGCTATTACAGCCCGACGTATATAATCTAAGAGCCTACCAAAACATTTACTAAAGTATTGTGACAAATTACCTCGACTTAATAAATTCGTGTAAATGTAATATTTCTAAATAATAATTGATTCAATGAAAATTCATTCATGTGGTTTTAATTGATTCAATTTGATTTATTCTGATTTTATTGTATTTTATTTTATTTTATTTTGATTCTATTTAATTTAATCTGATCCTAAT
This sequence comes from Noctua fimbriata, assembly GCA_905163415.1. Classification (NCBI taxonomy): domain Eukaryota; kingdom Metazoa; phylum Arthropoda; class Insecta; order Lepidoptera; family Noctuidae; genus Noctua; species Noctua fimbriata. The sequence continues at coordinate 5,463,855 of LR990940.1, forward strand.
GGTTATGTCTTGGGATTTCAATCAATTTATGTGTTGGTGTTATTTAACTAAAATAAATCAATTTATTATTTTTTAATAAGCTCTACTTGTTTAAAAAAATATTCTAATTAAGTTCAGCCTATGAAAGATAAAGATCTTTCTTACACCAAATTAGAGAAAAAGACAAACTTTATCTATAATCTCAAATCTAACCCAAACTCTTGGCCACACGACGAAACAGCAAGCCAGGCGCCGCAGCCGCAATATTTGACGCAATCAACGAAAGGAAATGTGGCGACAACACGGGCCCATTAGCCCAATACACAAATAACACACAAATCACAAACACGTGTCACAAAATACTCCAAAAAACTTAAACCTACGAATTCCAAGTTTCTTCTTACTTTTTGTAACTTTCGCGGTATTTTTTGTAACTTACGCATATTTTTTTGTTACTTACCGATATTTTTTTAATAGTAACAAGTGGTATTTTAATCTGCACGTGTGTGTAACGGCGGCAATTTCGTGCGGTTTTAAATTACTCCGCATTCCAATTTTTTTACCGGAAACTGCGGATTTTTGTGCGTTCACGAAAAAAGTGGCGAAATTTCTGACAACGACGAATTTTATGTGATGATGAATAAAGTGTTTCCCGTTATTATGTCTTTTCTGACGAATCCTGTTTTTTTTTTCCAATAAAATGAGCTGATTTTGCAGTCAATGAACACTAAAGTTCATGCACTTACAAATGATTTTTGTTGTTTGTTGCTTTTTTTTGACCATGCAAAAGTGCCTGTCAGGGGTCTATTCGTTATAATGAAAATAGTTTTTCATAAATGCTTTGAGTTAGAGTTTGCATAAGACTAAACCATCAGATTCATACTGTACTGTCAATAAGGGATACTGATTCTATCTGATTACTATATCACTGAAAGGTACTCGTACGACGCACATACAAATATCAATCGATTACTATATCACTGAAAGGTAATCGTACATACAAATATCAATTTACTGTCTCTTATGTAATTTGAAGACAGTATATAAAAGGCAGGTGCGTTAGCTATAACTGAGACGTCCAATAAAAAAACCGTGGCTACTTATCTCCAACAAAACGTGTCCATTCTAAAAGATAGATTTATACAAAAAAATCGCCAAAGAAACTCCAAAAACTTACGTATACTGCAAACGGTTTTTATCAAAAAACTATTTCATCTAAGATTCGGTAACTTAATACTTACCGACTGACCGAAAAAAGGAAAAAAAACTGAAAAAACTTTAATTGTTCTCGCAAAAATTTGGTCGAAATCCTGGCCTCGGGCACAGGAAATAACGTGGCGGCAAAAAGCTCAATAGAAGCCTTCGAAACGTCTTCGATTTGATGGATCGCCGTAACACAATCATTTTACGAGAGAACTTAGAAGAGCCTTAAAGTGCCCCTTAAAAATCAAGAGATATTCTTCACTTTTATTGATGCTATAAACAGGTATCTTCCTGAACCAAGCACATCCCAAAACAAACTCTATTCACTTTAATCTATCGTTCAAAACCAAAAGTATAAGCTCAGTCACTTACACCAGTCTAACACGACAACTTTTCAGAAGTGCAAAAATTTTCACCACTGAGTTTTACACCCTATTTTCTTTTAGCCAAGGTTGGATCTTCTTCAATTCCTGCCATGTTATTGTATCAGTACAGTTAAGTAACAAAGCATTTTGAACACGTGTTAGATGGCCACTAGAAGGCATTGGAGCTTGTTTGCGTGTATCCAACAGATAATGGGAAGTCGTTATCGCAAGTAGGACGGATGCTACTGACAATGGGAGTGACCTATGGATAAATTGTTTGTTATAATGGCTGGGCTTTGTATATTTATTGAGGAAATTGAAGTGTGTAATTGTTTTTGGAGATGTTAAAATCTCATAGTTTGAATATACCCATCAAAATCTCCTATAAGGTGATTCATTATTTCAATATCAGTAAACATTTTCTAACTTAAGTACCCAGTCTAAATCTCCCCGATCAGATAAACCGGTTGGCCAGCAGTGGCCTAGGATATAAAGCACTTACAGCGCTTATTAAAACCTTTTTATTAATTCTTTTTTTAAAGACAACCTACAACTTATGAGGAGGTATCAACACATGACCTCGCAGTGACAATACGTGCAACACAATAAAAATGAAACATAATACATGTATAGGTACCTATTATATCATCAAAACCTTAGCACACAGCACTGCCACAAAAACGGTAACCATAAACTTATTCTTTAATCTTTAAAAACTTTTGAAGACTGCACAAAAAGGATCTAAAAAGTGGGCGTAACTTTTACTGTCATTTCTGCGCTAGCGCATAATAGGTGATGCCTTAGCTCGCGCCGGCCTGTTATCTAGCAACAAAAAATATACCCCGCCTCATACAATTCAAAAATTTGAAACGAAGCGTAGCCTTTGCGAATCTGGGCAATAAATTCTTATTGATTGAATTTCGGACCCATGCTGAGTATAGGGGCTCATTATAGTCCCAATCATTTTCGTAATTTTTTATGGGATATGTTTTTTTTTGTTTAATTTTATGATGTCTAATAACGATCTTTTGGTCTATTGGTCAAAGACAGTCATCTTTAAGTGGAGCGCGTTGAAGTCTTTTGTATTAGCGGTTATTGGTTGTAAATGTTTAGTCTACAATTTCAAGTTATTGTTATTTCAATTTCTTGGCCCGAGTGCGCGTCTCCTTTTTAAGGATATCTCTCGCCGACTGGTCGACACTTCTCGTGATCAGAGGGCTGGCTCTTTCTTTGGCCAAAGAATTATCATTGCCATTCAGCGTGGCAATGCTGCCAGTCTTCTGGGCACGTTTCCAGATGACAGCGATGTGGAGGAGTACTTTGACGCCTAAGTAATCTATTGTCGTTGTTGTTTATATGTATATAGGTACCAGTAACGAAGGTTCCATACAACTCGATTCCTACCGGCTTCCCTTTGAAAACGGGCACAACCAGTATTCCATAGACAAATAATAAAATCAAATTAAAGGTATCTACTCCAGCTTACCTCTTAAAAAAATTTACCCTTCGCTACTGATAGCTATTTACTTTTAGTCTTCATTTCAAGTTTAAAGTCCTATAATTTAAAAAGCTCTTGTTTGAATTGCAAGTATATTGTGCGTTAACCCAGTTTAACTTTGGAAGTACTAAAGAAAATGAATTAGGGAATGGCAAAGCCACCAATTCTCACACGAAGCTAATTTATTAAAGATAATAGTGCTTATGTAAATATGTGGAATTCTCACTCTTCTGTTATTGAACACATCGACCGTAAAGTAAACCTCTTACAACTGCGCTCACGCGCAACTCTTTATATTTACGTTTCGCCAACTTATTGTCAATTTGCTTATAGTTCGTAAAAATCAGCAGCTTTTTACCCATGATCTAGCGCTGTTTATAGTTCACATGAAATAATGAACAATCACGGTAGATATCCCGTATAAGTTTAGTTGTAAACCGTGAAAGGTTAAAACAGTGTCCACATGAAATGTTTTTACGGGGACATAAAGTTGGAAGTTCACCCTGGAAAAAAAACCTAGAATATCCAGATGATATTATTATTATATATCACCAGATATCAAACCGCTGCCTCTTTCGCAATTTTTATGCTTATCTCATTTATCACTCATCATTAAATTTAGTCGTTAGATTCTGCCGAGGTGATAGATCCTTCAAAAGGGCAGAAGTATGTCATCATTTTATTTTTATTCGCCTGTACTGTCCCACAGCTTGGCTAAGGCCTCCCCCAATTTCTTCCATGAGCTCTTTTCCCGTGCCTCCTCGAACCAGCCCTCGCGATACGCGTCCAGATCGTCTCACCATCTCTTTCTGGGCCGGCCTCAACTGCGCCATCCGTCAGTTTGTCATAGTACATACTAAAGATGCAATAGCGGAAGCTAAGGTAAGGCTTAGGCGCGAAAATGGACCCAGTAGAAAGCGACTCAGGGTCACTTTCTCATTTACCACAACAATTATAACAATAAGGCGTATTGTCCGACCTTTTGAAGTATTCCGTATCTTCAACAACAATAAAATCAATACACTACTCCTCTCCCCCTTCCCTCACCATTACGTAACACCACTTAAACGACCCGTTCATTCACTCTTAAGGATTTTAGTATCGCCTCATGAATGGGCGTCGCACGCGCAATCGATTTCACAACGGTCACTCAGACCAGTGAATGGCGGAAACTGACCAAAAAGGCTTCGCGGGATTCCGTGAGAACCTCGTGAAATTGCTTCTTCAGTATTCTGTGAATTTTAAGCATGTAATCGACGTTTCCTGGTTATGTCCAGTGTGGCTTGCATGTAGGAATTATGTAAGGTCCGTGTGCCTTTTGAAGAGCGTTAGTCAGTCTTTATGAATGAGGATTGAGGAGTTGATTGGTTACGGGCATGTATTTTATTGGATAACATGGTAGTTTAGAATTTTAGTGTATTTAGTTCTGTTCTTAATAGTTTTGGGGTTTCCCCTGTGAAGCAAAGTCAGTGCTTGCTGTAACATCCACAAAGCTATGATAATACTATAGACATCTGCGCAAAAATATGAAGATTAGTTGTACTCAAATTAGGAAGGAATCAAAAAACTGTTTTATTCGCTTTTTTTTTAAACTGCGAGCTTATGCAAATATAAATATGGTTTATATGAATAAATTATTATACTGATTAATTAGAAGTAAACTCTTTGCTCGCAACATCGTACTGAGGTCAGAAATTTAAAAATACCACCAAAACGTAGGAGCAACAGGGACAAAAAGTATCCTATGGTCTAACTCAGGTCATTGGTCTATCCGTGTGGCATATCATCCAAATCTGTAAGTCAGCCGTCACAGCGTGAAATGATAGCAGACGGACAGGCAGATCGACAGACGAACAGAGTTACTTTCGCATTTATAATACATATTAGTATGGATGGTGCAAACCGTATCAATGAAGGAGCATGTAATCGGCATTTCCTTATTATCTCCTAAGTATATTTCTTACCCTTGTGTAAGGCTGAAGTACATTGTATAGTAAACCTTTATGAATGAGTTTAAAGTACATTCCGGTTAGAGTTGATTAGATACGCGCACGTTTGCAATTCTTTGTAAGTTTGTACGTCTATTGTAAAAATATTCATTGATTCCCACTTTATGTCACTTTAATGCTTTTGCGTTATGTTCTGGGGAAGCTATTCATCTTGCTTTCAATGTCAAGTTTATGTATTTGACTTCTATGAAAGTCAATTCTAAGGGAGCTGTACCTACTTCTCAACTATAGGTATCAGTTTTGTTACCGATTGGAGCATAGATCATCGTCACTCGGTCTGTCCAGGCATAAATTATAAAAGTGCTTTCCGCAGCTCATAAAAGTCTCCACGAAATCATCGGGAGCGTTGCTGAACGTTAAGAATGAGAAGTCACATGTGTCTGTCATTTCTCCTACAGCTAGGAGCTCCAAAATGAAATAGTCAGTCGTAAGTTTAAAAAAATGGATATAGTACAGTGGTATTATTTTCGTCATTTTTCCGATTGGTTTCCCATTTTAAGGAAGTACATAACGCCTAGACATGTTGTGTCAATTGCTGTCAAACCGTTTCGCATACCTACATCGAGTTTCGACAAGGAGCGAGGTCGTGGCTAAATTATTTCAGGTGCTCGGGTCGATATTCAGGTTAAGCCGCGTTTGCCTAGGTTGGTCCGTGGATGGGTGACCACCCATTACATACCGAATTTCCTCAGTGAAAGCATTTTAGGTAACTACCTAAAATGCTTTCAGGGAGGAAATATGACAAATGACAGCCGGGACCAACTGGTCCCGGCTGTCATTTGTAGATCTTTGGCAATTGTTACAGGTAATTAGTGGCCCGAAAGTCTGACAACCAGTCTTATCAAGGGGTATCGTATTCGGTTGGGTCGTATTACTGGGTTGTGGTCAGATATACAGTATTCAACTGCATCCGATTAGACTGAAAGCCGACCCCAACATAATTGGAAAAGGCTATAAAACCAACAAAATTGGCATAAGCTTTTCGTCAGCTTATGTCAATTTAATTTTATTATCGTTATTGCTATGAGAATTTCAATGTATACTAGGGTCTTAGACGAATTAAAATGTTACGAAATAAGTAGCCTTATTCTCACTCTTCTTCACCAAGAACTAAGCTGTAAATGCATTTAAAATATCTGAACTCTCGTAAACATCTCGTCTTTACGTAAAAGGACCGAAAGTAATGTGTAACTGATACATTCCTCCTTCCTTACTGGAGCAGGATGGACAAATAAATAAAATATCAACCTTTTAAATATGTAGATGGCCACATTTTTGTCAATCTTATATATGATGTCCACATGCTTGTCAAATTTTATAAATAGCGACACATTACCTAGGCTTATAGTATGGCCTGCAATAAGTGATTTTGAAATTCAAATCTGGAACGGAATTTGTCGCAGATGCCGCCTTCAATTTACGAAATATAAAAATGTAAGATGACTTCCGACGCTTCCTATATTTGTATTGAGTAATGCCTCGTAGGTCATAGTCATTTGCGAAGATGCTGAAGTTTTCCCTTCAATTGAAAAGGCTAAAACAAACGAGAGCTGTGTCTGGTTAGCTTGGAAGATATCTGTAAAGACTAAGACAAACAAAGGACACAGAACTGTTAAAAGTTAAGATTGAATCACGCAATCTCGAAATCCACAGTGTGCATATTTGGGGAAATAAGACAACCAACCCAGAAAAGAAAAACATCACCCAAGAAACCAATCGCACCAAGAACGTGTCATATTTGAAGTTATTTAACCTTCACACGCATACCATCATCTTTCTAACCTTTTACCAAATATATTGGGTTTGGCTTCCAGTCTAGCTGGATGCAGCTGAATACCAGTATACTACATGGAGCGACTGCCTATCTGACCACCACAACCCAGTTAGAACTGGGCCATACGATTACTCTTGGTAAGACTGGTTATCAGACTTTCGGGCCACCGACAAATTTTAACGACTGTCAAAGATCTTCACATGCATACCATTTGCATAAAAATCAGCATCACCATACTTATCCAATTATCAACAATAAATAAACACTCCTGCTACGAAAATAACTCCTAAAACCTTCCCGTAACCTACACAAACATTTAATAACCCGTATCTCGTTCGCCGCCATTTTGGTTCCATCACCAAACAGCGCCCCCGCACTTGTTTGCAAAGATAACAGAATCCTGAGACCAAAACAAATATGTACTCAGCTCTCAAGGACGACCGTGTTTGGTAATAAACCAACCAGTTTAGGTAGACCTTCAGGGTTGGTACACGTTGGTGTGAAATGGAAGATGTTTGTGGGTCTTGATAGAATGGTGGGAGAAGATGTTTTTTTAATTACAAAAATATGGAGTATGGCCACGCGAATTAGGTTTGAAGTGGTTCTGATCTGAGCAAAGGAGTTTGTCAGATTTTAACAGCACACGACGCCGATTTTGATGTTTGCCAGGTAGCTATTTATTTTATTTCCAGCCAGTACTGTCGCGCGGTACTGGGCAAATGCCAGTTACGTACCCTCTTTCTAGACATGTCAAGCACTACCAGTCCAAGTAGACATAACAGAAAATTAATAACTATCTATAAGGCCTTGGGCTTTTGCGACGAAAAACGCGGCTACTATAGACCGACCGCTTTAATGAGTCCTCTGCCTTGCCCCATCAAAGGCACATTAAGGATCCACCACGTCCTAACAATATCCCACAGGTTATTTGCTTTATATAACCATAATATACGTAGGTATTACGATACTAATTGAACCAATACGTGATCAACTTTCAGAATATTCCATTTAAATTTATACCTCCTCGAGGACTCATTAAAGCGGTCGGTGTATAGATTCTATAAGCATCATCTTGTGTTCAATTGCGGTAGGAAGCTTTTCAATATAATTTTATAATCGCCATCAACAACTAGGCTAGAAACCCATTCCTTTAATTTAACTTTACCACCAATTCGCCAATAATACACATTTACGTTAACACAAATCCAATCAAGATTACTTTACGAGCCCGTATCCAGCTATTTCCCCACAACCCACCATATACCGCCGCATTCACAAACAGCACACAACACTAATTACAAAATCGGATCGCTATCGCCCTCATAAGACCGCGCCCTATAATTCAATTAGGCGACCAAACATAAATAGGGTTGTCAAATCTAAGATACCTTCTAAGGGCCCATTCATTGCGCACGTGTGCCCACAATGGCGGGTTAACCCGACAAGCGCTGCGGGTCGCCAAGACCGAAGTGAGAAATTTCACAATAGTGTCAAAGTATTGAAGTTCGGCGTGACGGTTGGGGGATAATGTCCCAGTGTGAAGCCATTCGAGGAGTCTTGATTTGTACTCTGATTGCCAAACGCTTTGTACGCGGTGAATCTATTTGGGGCACAATAGGGCTTGGTGGATCTTGGCGTGTTTGGCAGTTTTGATAGTTCTTGAAAGAGATTCCTTGGAGTTTTTAAAGTACCGACAATCACTTTGTCACGTTTAATAGTCGCTCCAAAACTGTACGTGTCTAAAGAAAGCCCATGATTATCAATGGGGCTTTCAAAATCTACGTTCGACATTATACCGAGAACTTATCTTGAAAACTCGAAATTCGTGAGTAGTCTAGTAGGTACTCTCAACAGCACATAGAACCTATCTAAAGTACCCCAGTTTCTCACTGTGGGTCGTTACATAATGAACCATTCATTCACTTAACGTAATCAGGTACTTTAAATATTGGTCCCTTAACACCAATATTGGGCGACAACTCTTCACTAACGGGTTAAGACTTATCTAGCGACCGAGTTTCACTTTCAATCTTATGACTTATAAGACAGAGTTTAAACTTGATTGTTTGATATGTAAATTAAGATGACATTCCTAACCTAAGTCAAGTATTGTTTAAGTAAACCGACAGTATCTACACAGGATGCAAGGTTGTTAACAGGCTTTATCGCTTCCTTCTAGGTATTCAAATGTAGTGTTCGGTCTTATTATAAACAATTATGTGCATATGTGATAGGTCTGTGTTATGCGTCGGCGCGAGTTACGAGGTGGTCACGACGACGGCTGGTATTTCTTTATGTTATAGGTTACGTGACTGCTGAGCATGAGGTCCTGAATTCGATTCCCAGGTCGAGCAAAGTGTTATTGGGTTTTACCATCAGGAATTTCTCAGTGACAGTAGCTGTCACGGAGCAGTGATAGTCTAGTGATGTGACCGTTGGACTGCCAAGTCATAGGTCACGAGTTCGAACCCAAGGCACGCAGACAGGCAACTCTGATTTTTTGAATTCATATGCGTATTGTATAATTATCACTAGCTTCAGTAAAAGAAAACTTAACCAAACATGTAAAACCAACGCAAAGCCCATGGGCGACATAAAATTTCTGACACCAGATTAGGCACTAACCATGCGAAAAAGATGGGAAGAAGACGGAGTCTGGAATTGTGCCCGGTTGATGGCAATTGACTCGGCCCCTATTACATGGGCCTGTGCGATACAGGGTAAATTTTTCAAGTAGGCTTGGATGGCCAAATCCGAAACTATGAGGAATAGCGAAAACTCCTCAAAGGAGTCTCAAGCCCGATTTTGACGAAAACTAAAACTGCATCATTAGATTTTTGAAATCTGAGAAAAATGCTGAGGATTCCCAAAATTCAATAACATGCGAAAATCATAACAATAAATTACAGTAGGATAATAGGAAACAATTCCTGTATCAACTCTAGTAGAAATCAAAATGCATTTTTCTGGTCAAAGTTCATGCGGAGCTCAGGTGGTCTTGAGTCCGATAGAATAATTATGTTCAATCTTCAGCAAATGTAACTCATGCTTCGAAAGTGGCCATTTCGTCCATCAGTCCGACATTGCAATTGTATTATAAATAAGCAACCATAAATAAAACATCTACAGCTACTTTTAAATACTGACACGTCTCCAAACAATTAATTCTAATTCACGTGCGTTCTCAAAAATAACAAAAGACGACTTATGGAGACAAATGTACGATATTTCGGTGCAAATCACGCTCGTGCTTTGAAACGACTTTGTTAAAAGCATTTGAGAGCATTTTAAAGTAAGATGGGTAAATAGGGGCAATAAATGCTCGGTGGTCGAACCTCCCGCGGTGAGAGCCGCGGACGTGCAAACATTGTCGCCAAAATTCTGTTAAGGTGCGGTTTCGATGCTGCGATTTGGTCGTTGATTTATTTTGGGTGCTTGACAAACTGTACGGTATAAAAATGTGGTAAATATTGACAGAAGTACAAAATAGAGTTAGTTTTTTTCATAATAAGCACTAGGCAAGTAATTGTCCTAAAAGATCAGCAAAATAAACTAATTAAATCTCTTTCAACCTTCTTTGGAATTGAAGTCAAAGGATCATAAAATATTCATAAAACAAGCTTAACTATCTAGAAGACATAATTCGTAAAATTCACCACCAAAATAAGGGTACAAGTTTTCATTGTTACTAACAAATATGGAAGTGATTCTGAAATAAATGTTTATTTATTAAAAAAACAAAAATAGAAACTCCGAAGTCGCACCAGAGGAACACCACCTTAACGTTATCCCGTGGCTCACAAGAAAACGCTAACTGTCCCACCGGAGGCATTGTTTCTTTCATTCCTAAAGCAAATATTGGTCGAGGCTTATTCAGACCGTTTGCAAACATTGCCCTACTGGGTGGCGACTAACAAAGACTTTCTCAGAACCCTCGTGACAACACTTCAAATACAGTGATTATACACTAATTGTGGACAAACACCTGGACTTTTATATAGTTTTTAGCGTGAACGACATATTTTGTGTATCGCTTTAAATAGAGCTGTCGCGTCTAATTGATGGTACTCATTGTACTTGGAGTAACAAGTCGCGAACATGAGGAAATTCGTGTTGTTATATTAAAACATCTGCTGGCAAGGAGTTGGTAATTTATGATGAGACACTCTTTGGAACATGTTCGTTAACGTGTCAAAATATTTCTGTGTAGCCTACTTTTGTTGTTCTTTATTTGTTACACAGTCGTCATCTGTGATCCCAAGAAGTCTTCGAATTGAACCAGCATGATTCCTAAACAGCTTAAGTCAAACGTCATACAACGCTGAGTGGTCAGCAGCTTGTTATATAGATTGGAGATCACAATATTATGATCAGTGTAAATGAGGTATGCCGAAACCACGATTATGATTAAACTATTTTGCCTAACACTTCCATTCTAAGTGCATTACATATGTGAAAACGTCGTCGTCTAATTCCATTTTTTTTCTTAGTCTATATGGTCCCACTGCTGGGCAAAGGTATCTCCCATAGTCGTCCACTCTTCTCTCTGTGCGGTTTTCTCCGGCAAATTTTTCTAAGTCCACTACATAATTATGTGAAAACGAAAAAACAAAAGATCGATCGAAAATCGATAGCAAAAGTCGCAACGTGCAATACGACATTATAAATTTAATTTTAAATCATGACATTATTATTAAAATCATTATGTTATTGTATATAAAGTAAATAGATAGAAATGATTAAGTTAATCGGACCCCTTTTCGGGAAAAGGCCTCCTTGTGTTGAAAGTTGGTCTGTAATACTACCACCTCTCACATACCTGCACCCCCTATTTCTAATTTAATTTTGTTTCATCCTGGCTGTATTTTAATTTGTTCTAATTTAATTTTACTACAATCTCTATTTTAAAATTAATGTTGTTTTTAATTCAATTTTTAATCTAAATTTGTTTTAATCCTGATTTTATTCGAATTTTGTATTTGATTTAAAAAGTTTATTTAACTTGGTTTTAGTCTAATTTTTCTAATTATATTTTTAGTGCGTAATTAAATGTTTTAATGTTTAATGTTAACTTATTACACTTAATTTTAAGTTAAATAATTTTGCAACCTTTTGCTGCATAACTTGCCCTATTGTTACCTAAATGGAAGAAATCACTGGCTCCTGAAATACAGGTACTCTAACCTAGCTCTGGAGCCAGGGTCTCATATTTTTCTGTACCCTGTTTTTATGGCAATAAAGAAATTTATTATTTATTATTATTTACCTCTCTGGGTCTCTGTTTTGACCAGAATTATCATGAAATTGGGTGGTTTTTGACAGTTAGAAAGTATAACTTAGCCGTTGTTTACGCCCACCCATATTCCAGAAACGCGAATAGTTAAGTGTTTATTTATTTCACAAGAAAACCAAATAGGTATGCTAAACTAAACGTACTTATTTATTTATCCAAAAGAGCCCAATAACAGGAACAGAATACATACATAATATTTGCAACGTTACCAAGCACAATCAATAAATACCAACCATTGTTAAAATCCACTTTTCATATTTCTACACGCTACAGAGTTTAACAATGACAACGGATGATCCTTTTCGGCCAATGTTTGGTTAGGTGCATGTACATTGTCGACTCTGAAATCAATTTACGATAATTGTCATTTATTATGAAATAAATATGATGCTTTATCCTGTGTCCTATTGTGTAGGACTACCTCCAAAAGATTTGGACCATTGATCGCATTTTATTTTGCGAAGAAATTCATTGGTGCGAAAGAATATGCGCCCGCGCGGATGGCATTTGACAATAATTATATTAAAGGAGACCATAACTTGGATGATATTAGGCGGAACGCGAAAGGTTTTGACGGTAGCCATGTCAAAGGATGTTTTCTCAGCTTATAAGCAGATGTTGAGAATAATTGTATTGATATTAAATGAAGTGAGGTCTTAAGATATGTTTGTGAATCCAATTAAGTGGATCTACATCAAACAAAGTTTGTGTGTTGCATCTTAAGATGTCTGTAACAATGTTGCCATTTTATTGGAATAGAAAATTTTATTTTATTATTAACTAGCTGACCCACGCAACTTCGTCTGCGTCACATATGAGAGAGAGAGGGTTTATTAATGTGATCGTAGCGTGATGTTATATACCCTATAGCCTTCCTTGATAAATGGGCTATCCAACACTAAAATATTTTTTTAATTCGAACCAGTAGTTCCTGAGATTAGCGCGTTCAACCAAACAAACAAACTCTTCATGTTTATAATATTAAGTTTAGCTTAGCTATTAAGCTTTTTATTAGCTTGTATAAGTAAGCTAAAGTTTGGGTTAGCATCACATTAGCGAGTCGATCTCTTCAAGTAGAAATTTCTTCGCATTACCTAAAGCTTTCCTTGTAGTTCTAAACAATTGCGTGGTCATGTTGCTTGACCACAATGAAAAACTTGTGTGACATTACTTTGTTATTTTTACAAAACTGTGTTATTGTGCAGTCGCTTGATAAATATATTTTTTTGAATAATAATCTTGTGATTAATAAGCTGAATTAATTCTCCATTTACTTACAAACAGTCGCCGTCGCTTAGAATCGAATTCTCTAAAAAAGAAATCAATTTCAGTAAATATAAACATTTATCACCGTCTATACAATATCAACTAACGAAACGTCAAAATAATTCAGCATTAATATATTTTATTACTAATTAATTTCCATCTTTAATAGCTCTTAGCTCCATGGTTCATAAAAAGATATATTTGAATGTTACAAAGAATGTTATCTTTTATGGAATAGTGTGATATTTATCACCATTGGTCTCACAAACATGATAGAATTGGCTTTTAAAGTGAATTTGTCTCGTTTGAGACTACTAAAAGGTCCATTAAATCGCCTTTTGTTGACTATTGATTTGTAGTTGGATGGTAGACAAACCGTGAAGGAGGTACAGGCTGCTTCATTTTTGAGTTGTGTAGATAAATAAATAATTGATACAGAATATTAAATTATTTTTTAATAACATGTAAAACACTGGTTAGTAGGCACAGTATTATTATAAAAATAACACAGTTCTAAAATAATACAGTTCTGTATAATTAAAACTTTGTAAAGGTTTACATTGGAAGTCTATGAAAGAACCTCCATTTTGCATAAATTTGCAAGAAAAATTAAAGCTTAGCCTTTGAAGTTGCCATTCTAACTTCACCAATATTAGTAAAATCACAACGATTTCTTATTTTTTTTATTTAACCTAAATTCCATCTAAAGTAACAATTAAAATGACAAAATTAAAAAAAAAAAACATAGTTTTAAAAACATCCTGTACATTTAAAATCGTTTAGCAAAAACTTGAACCGTCTAAACGACAAAAGAACTAATAACATCAATAACTGACTCGTATAATGACTTCCAATTCTCTCGCTTGGTCGAAGCCTTTAACTTGAAGTCTTTCAGCGACTTCCAAATAGCAACTTTAATAAATCCTAACGCACCTTTAAACTGTTGACAATGATGAAGAAATTTGGCGACAATGAAGACAAATGTCTTGATATCCAGTTCATTTAAGCGAATAAAATGAAGTCTTTCGCATTGTTGAAATTATAAAGCGTGCCATATAAGTATATTATGTCTGTTGTCCCTAGTTAGTGAGATATGTGTGTGTGTGTTTCTTGGAATGCTTATTCGTGCGTTGATATAGGCAATGCAGACGTTACGTGTATTAATTGGAATTACATTGTATATCAAATATAAAGATACATCCATAAATATATTGGACTGGGTCGTTGGTCTAGTGGCAGGAAGCGCGACTGCTGAGCATGAGGTCCTAGTTTCAATTCCCAGGTCAGGCATAGTGTTATTGGATTTTTCTTTCATTAACAGCCACGAAGTCAGGAGGCTCGCATGCCCTATTACATGGGACTTAAACATAACTGGCAAAATTTGGGTGTACTATTAGCCGGTTACCTCGGCCTAACCCTTCGGAGAGTACACGCGAGATGTTATGTTATGTTAATAAGCTGAAGAGTTTGTTTTTTTTTTGTTTGATCATGCTAATCTCTGGAACTACCAATCGCATTTGATAGCCCAATTGTTGAGGAAGGTTGTAGGCTATTTAAGATCACGCTAAAACCCTTAGGAGCCCAGCAAAAAGGAAGACGGCGGATAAAACTGTGAGGCACAGCTAGTCGGGTAATAAACTTTATTCATGAATAAAGCGGGATGATTTTTTATTTTTTTTTAAAAAACATTGCCCCACACTAGGATTTTCTCCTTTATCATGGGTGCGTTTACAACCATTTAAATTCACATACAGACCCGGAACAACTACCTGTAGGCCATACAAATATTTGTTCCGTGCGGGAATCGAACCCGCGACACGAAGCGCAGCAGTCAATCGCTCAGCCACTGCGCCAACCGTGCCGTCAAACGTACGTAAAGCACTTTACAATGTTATTATTGAGTAAAAATTAACTTCTCTTGTAACATAAGATACACATTTTCGAAACTAAATATGGAGAAATAATAAAGCTTCCGAAATATTTTTTTTTTTTTTAAATGAATTACCTACCGAAAAATTAATACAAAATTAACCGACAGAAAATGTTGTATTTAACAAAAAAAAACATGAGCTTAATCAAATATTAATTATAAACAAAATTTCCGAAAAAAATACTAAGTTTCCGAAAAAAATACTAAGTTTTGCGAAAAAAATACTAAGTTTGCGAAAAAAAAGTACTAAGTTTTCGACTTGAGGCACCCCGACTTTAGGTTAGGTTAGGTTACTTTAAACCCTGCAGACAGAAGTACGAGCCCCGCGTGGCGGGGCTACGTCGACTACGCCTAATTACAACATTTTGATATTTATCTTGACGTTGATTTTATACCTGTTTTATTTATTTTAAGATTAATACGCAATTTAATCTGGTGAAAAAATATTAAGTCAGCAAATGCTGTATTGATTTTCGGAATTTAAAGTATTTTATTCGGTCGTTTCAGAGTCGTTTAAGATTAGTATTTTAAGCAGTAAATTTAATTATTTTGAGTATGCCCATTTTGTTTTTTTTTTCGGAGTTTTTATTACTAGCCCTAAATATGTATAATAAAACGTTTTTTCTTTGCAATACAATTTCATTTTACACAACATTTTCCGTCAAAACCTTGAACATTTACCGATGATCAAACAGAACTATCTCTTATCTTCTAATACCATTCCATACAAACAACCACACAACAAAACATAATATATCACTGTCTCAAAAACAATACATTAATACGACAACAATAAAAAACACGATCATAATGCCCAATTTGTCCCAAGTCCACGTGTCGCGATGATTCGACCCATTGTTTGGGTCCATACTCGGATTAAGGCCCGAAGGCCGCCAGATAACATCTTGGTCCTTTCAAACGAAAGACGTAGATCCTGAGATAAGAACATTGAGCACTTATTGTGTAGGACAAAGCATGAACTGAAAAAATGAGCCTCTGAGTCTCCGATGGCCGTGTGTCGCTTTTTTTGTCTAACTGTACTTTGTGAACGATTGTCTTGAGTTTTCCAAAGTTTGAAGAAAAGATGGCGCCTTGGTGTTGACTGAAAAAATGTGCGTAGTCATCTGTACTTGAAGTTGACGAGCACTTTTGTCTGTGACTGTTTTGTTCATAGTACAATGGTGGTCATCATCACTCTTTATTCTCATTTGTTTTTTTTAATGTCAGTAAAGTTTGCACTTGAGAAAAATAAAGTAAGTAGGTAGGCGGTTAAACCAGTTACTAGATGATTATTGATTTAAACAATGACTTATTTTTAGAAATCTACTGACCAATGTTCATCTTAATTTTATAAGATGTTGTCATTCTAAGTTGGTCTGTACTTCATTTCCGTTAAAGTACCAATCTTTAACAGCGGTTTTCTTAGAAAATCTCTTGAATTATACCAACTGACAATAAACTAAAAACCGCCATCGAAAATGCCGACATTACACTTCAGACATAAAGCGGTACACGCATAGAAACATCTAACAAAAGAACCAATCTTGACCAAATAATTTACATGTCACTTTTGAGTGAAGAATCGCCTTAAAATACTAAGCGGGTTGTGTGTATCCAGCCTTATTGAACACCTCTAGTGTTGGGGCGAAGCGAGGGTTCGCGCTCTAGGCGTGATAGGGCGGGGCACTCCATCCTAGGGCGGGGAACTCGAAACTTCATATTTGAACTCGAAACTACTTCTCAGAAACACCGCCAATTTGTGAAATTAATTTCTGTGTGTTAAAAATGCCGACGCAAGCTGCAAACTACGGATTCTGTCGAGTCATTCAAGAAATAAATATTTTAGATTTATAATCGGCAATGATAAAATTTGACAGCACGCAATTTGTAATTTTTATTAAAGATGGGTTATCTTGCTGAATGTTTTTTTTCTGCGCCTTTATTTTTCGGTTGTAAAACATATCTTCATACAAGTAAATATGACTTGTGATTAAAATCTACTAATATATGTCGGATCCGGTCATTAGTACGGACATAAAATGAATCGTAAGCTTTTTGCATTCGCAGTATGCTTCCGTTGCACGAATCCTTTAATCTGCCCACGTGATTTCCGTGTCTAATAGAATTAATCCTGATAACATAACATATAAATAACTAATGGGGCATTTAAAACCCAGATGATTTTATCGACGAAATGAAATCAAAACGCGTGCCAACCAAAATAACTTGAGTTTTATCGACCAAATGTTTCCTGGCTGATAGAAAAAACAGGGCAACACTACACCAATCTGAAATCGTCGACTCACATAAAAGTGCGAAGACAACACCTCTCAGTATCCATTCTTTTCTTTTTCGTGTGGTGTGTACCTAACCTGGCATCAGAATTTTTATGCCGCTCCTGGGCCTCTGACTTGGCTTAACATGCCGAGAAATATCTCTCAGGCATGCTGGTTTCCTTACGATGTTTTCCTTCACCGAAGCATGTGGTAATGTAATAAATTAATTTATTTCTCTAATCAACATCATAAACAGTACAGAGTCAAGTTTCACTACATAGATACTGATGTCTTTTTTAGGTAAAACCTGTATAATACAACATTATTTTTAGTATATGCGAAACCTGGATATAGTTTGTTCAGAATAAATAACTGAATCCATTTCAATCAATTTTAAACCATGTTATAGTTTGTCCCAAAAATATTTAAAAAAACTTACAAGTTGGCAACGTGCGACATTAAGTACCTCATCATCATCATCATCATCATTTCAGCCGAAAGACGTCCACTGCTGGACATAGGCCTCCCCAAGGGGGGTTTTTGCCATAATCGCCACGCTTGGCAGGCGGGTTGGCGATCGCAGTATGTTTGTTATATAAAAACCACAGAGAACGCTGCTGCCCATTCTCTGGTAAGTCCCTTAGTCGCCTCTTACGACACCCACTTAAGTACCTATCGCAATAATTTAGGTACCTACTGCCAAATTATTATTATAAATGAGCACAAGACGACGCTGGAGGCGGCCGCGCGACGCACTGCGTGGAGACCACGTTATTATGCGGACAACCAGGTAACAGAACAAGCTTATAACTTTGTGATATTTCATGATACAGTTGAAAATTTGAAATTTTGTACATACATTCTTTACATAAAAATACTAGACACGTGTTTCAGGTTTCGCATATACTAAAACTAATATTGTAGATCACCTGGATAACCCTCCGTCGGACATTTATCTTATGCCATAAGTAACTGCATTCAATTTTCATACACGATGAATTTAACATCATCATCATCATCATTTCAGCCGAAAGACGTCCAGTGCTGGACATAGGCCTCCCCTAAGTGTCGGCACTTTAACCGGTCCCGTGCAACTCTCATCCAGCGGATCCCTGCAACCTTCACCAGGTCAATCAAAGGAATTTAACATTGTTAATTTATTTAAGATTAGCAATAAAATTAACACAATTTTTAGAATGTAATGGTAGATGGTAATTATACAACACGCACATGAACCCGAAAAATCAAATGCCTTGGGTTCGAACTTGAGACCTATGACTTGTCAATCCGATGGTCACACCACTAGTACTGTTAGTACTCATCGAAGAAGCAAGGTAAAGTAAGATCATGGTATTTCTTCAATCACCCGACACAAATCTTTAACACAAATCAACATAATAGCTTCAAATTAATGGTCTCTAACAAAACGACCAGCCTATTTCACAAGAAACTTGTTACACCAACCTGATGGGCGTTCTGGGTGTAGAGCGATCTTTGGGCGGGGATCTATCACTGACCCACTTATAGCCTCTTGTTGCCCCTTATAGCCTCTCATACAAATAGCCAGGTGACTCAAGTTATTTCAAATAATTAATTTCTGTAGGCGTGGTCCCAAAGCAGCTGAACGTTTTCAATCAGGATTGTTTAACTAGGTTCCCTTAAAGAGATTTGCTTAGTAAGCCCTTTAAGATCGAAATTGATAATATAAAAAATAAATTTTGATACAGCGAAGATGTTTTAATAGAGTATTTGATTTGAAAGTTAAAGAAACAAAATTAATTTTCGATAGCTCTTAAAATTTTCAATCTAAGATGGCGCATATCAAAAATTAAGACACATTATTGTAGTATAACAGGGTTCAAAATTATCAAGATAATCCTACTTGATACTTTGGGGAGAGTTGCTTAACTTTTCTTAGACAGGTTACACTCTTTAAATTATGACGCAAAACATTTTTTTTTTGTACTTGCGCACTCGAGTTAAACTCAAACAGTGCCGTTATTTTTTGGGTCTTAAATAGTGAAATAATAACATACAAAACGAAATACAAAAATGAACTAAATATTCTGTTTGTTGAGCGATTGTTTTATTAATAATTGTTTTATGATTCTATTATTATCAAGATAATTATCACTTCAAACCCTGCAGTATATGGAACAACATAAATATTTACTACCATTTACGACAAATCAAAGCTCAACAAATAAACCCCAGAAAGGTCTTCATTGGCCCAATTTAAGTTCCGCAAATATTTAAATCACTAAACCTTTAATACCTATTACAAAAATTACGCCAAGCATCCTCGAGACATCGTCTAAATATTGAAATAGTATTAAATGCATTATTTTCATACAATATGATCGGAACAAAATAGAATCTCCACACAATGCGACCGTATTTACCGTGACTCATATTATAAATGTGTAAAACCATTTAAATAGCAAAGTATCAATAGATGAATGTTTCTTTGTATGGTGAACCAACTTGGCCGTGATATTCACGCACATTTTATTTGAAGATTTTATTGAAATCGTTTTAGAGTATCTAACACTCGGAATTAAACTTTAACACAACCGCACCAAAACTAAAATTTCAACGCACAGTTCAAAACTGCGAAAACATCAAGTCCAGCTGAAATTCAATTCTATTTGTACAAGTCTAAAATTCAAAATCACACATCCAGCCCACTTCAAATTTACTTTTATTAGAAGGGCTTTCAGAGGCAGCTAAAGGTATACGTATTGTCGATAATCAGTGAAGCAAACACTTGTTATTTTAAGAGATCATCCACCCTTAAAGCTTCCCTTTGAGTTTAACAATAAGGTGTATAATGTATTATTTATAGGACACAGTCGGTAGGCACATACGGGGCCATGAATGTGTATTGTGGAGTATAGAAGACTCGACATTGCTAAATTGTACGACCACTGTATCATCAATCAGATGGTTTTATTTCTTGACAATTGATCTACAATATTGTTTGGGATGTTATAAGTTAGGTTTAGTTGTCGTTGGTGGAAAGAAGAAAGGAATACGATTTGAGATGGTTTTCTTTCAAGGTTTTTAGGAAGAGGTCTTGGGGTAGCCTTCGCGAATGTTATGATAAGACAACTAAATGGCAAAAATATTTGAAATAAGGAGCTTAGCGAGTCAGCACAAGCTGTTATTATAGTAATAGAACCATAAAGTAATTCTCAGAGGTTTCAAAGTGGATAAAATTGGACACCAATTTGTACATTTTTTTCAACTGGCGACTGTCCAAAACCCAACTGCCTATACATGCCAAAACAGTTTTTTTTACCCAAAATCAATTTCAGAGGACAACAAAAACTCCCGTCGCCATTATAAAAATATTAATATACAGAAACTTTTTCGTCCTTCTATTTGTTATTTATTAATGTCGCTGTCACGAGTCTTATAAAAAGCTCCGCTCCAAAAAGTGACTCACAAAGCAGACGCTAATCTCTTCGGGGCACGAACGGAGCATGTCAAACCAAAAAAGGGTCCAATTCTAATACTTAGTAACCATTAAATAAATTCAGAACACAAAAAAGTGGAGAAAAAATTGTCCGTAGCCCCGTAGGCAAACCACTTTTAAATATTTGTGCGCATATGGCTTCCGGTTACTTCGAGTGGGTTATGCTAAAAAATGCATTAGACCCTCGGTTTTTGTATCACGGTGAATTGAATGTTCTATGATATATTTTCCTTTTGAATTGAACGTTCGAGGGAGATTAGGTACGGTCCGAATTCCTGAATAGATCCCTAATCCAAATATATGGCTGTCCTCTAATTTACAAGGGTTTTTTACTAAGTCTCTGAAGCTTTCTTGTGTCCTACACAAGGCTTATGTGTGTGGTACAATTTCACGTTTCACTTTTTACAGGTTTTAAGCTATAAAGTGATATTACAGGAATTATCTATGTCATGGGTCTCCGGAGATGCCTCAACTTCTTTTTTTAAGCAAGGAATTAACACTTAAACGGCTGAGCTTTTTTATAGTTATGGAATAAATCAAGTTCCATGTTACGATGGGCCACATCGTGTCTCCACGGTAGAATGATACTGATGGTGGGGTCCATGTAAAGATAAAATGTTAAATAAAAAAACCAACATAGATAGTATGACTTACCTCTAACGCCCACTACAGAGTACAGATACACACACATAAATACATTTTTAAATTAATTGTTTTTTTCCACCATCATATGCCTAACCTTTTCCTAACTATGTTGGGGTCGGCTTCCAGACTAACCGGATGCTGCTTAATACCAATATTGTACATGGAGCGACTGCCTATCTGACCTCCATAACCCAGTTAGTACTGGGTAATGCGATACCGCTTGGTAAGTCTGGTAGTCAGACTTTCAGACCACTGACTACAAGACCTATTAATCTACAATTGTGTTGACCCACTACTGGACAAAGGCCTACTAATGCATACCCTTCCATCGCTCATTATGTGCGATTATAAATACAACAAAAATACCGAATGATTTATCAATTCACAGCGCACACCTAATGATCGCTACATCATTCAGCCATTCATAGCTTTATTATCAGGAAACCCATAACTGTTATAATGACGAACAGCCTCATATCTGCATAGCAGGTAGCCTCATCAGCGCAGTGTGAAATATCGTACACCTACTCTAACAGCCTACTGCAGTTCGTAACACAGTAAAAATTATTGCGTACCACTGCCAAAATAGTAGCAGCGTATATAACATGTAATCGCTATGTATATTTTGTATAGCTAATGCATACATAGCCTTTGCCTTCTGCACGCTATGATGCAAGTAGCTTCTTGGCAGTCGAACAAAACACCCACCGCGCTATGATAAAATATGGACATAATTATTCTTTTCTACAGGTCATGTCAAAATATATGGAGTGGAAGGGACACCGACGCGAAAACCGTTACCAAGTATTCAGTTCATCATTCTGAGCCCCCACATAGACATTTTTCATTTGTTATTTAAAAAAAAATAGATGTTTTCTACAAAAGTGCAATACCTACACGGTTAAAATGTATGGAACAGCTGTTTTTTTTTTTTTAAATTACCGATGAAAAGTTTATGAATCTCAGAATGATGTACTGAATATGTGGTAACCGTTTTCGCGTCGGTGTCTCCTCTAGGTTATATCACACGTTCTCTTGTGTATTCTCTTCAGCTTGAAAGCTAAGTGCTGATACCTGAAATATTATAAAAGACTGGCCACATACAGTGTGTTAGACGATTGCAAAAATAGTAACACTTTGATATAAGTGGGGAAACATTGTTATTGCATTGGAGGCGGAATTAACACCCGAGCTGCAAGGGAGGGTGTTATGAAACCGAGAATTGAAAAATATTAAAAATCCACGGGTACAAAATACATTGCAAGTTGAACCTAATCGTAGTGCGATAAGAACCAGTTTTAGAGAAAGTGTATTGAAAAAGATTTAAATGTCAGCGAAAAGCCTGATTAATATCCCCTTCTCACTGAGCGTTCAAACTTTTAGCCACTGAACCAAACATACTAAATAAACAACAACTTCATCACTGATTTAATCACAGTGACTTTCTTCTCAATAAATATTCATGAAACTGTCTCTAACGACTATACACGCTGACCTATCGTGTTGAACTATCGTCGGCCGCGCAATTTACACGAGATTATGATCATTACAGCTACCTGCCGACGTGACGCGTATTAAGATGTTATCTCCATCAGATAAGCTTCACAGAAGGCGTTATAAATGTATGAGGAAAAAGTAAATAACCTGTAAGTTAATTCTGCTTAAACTTGTGAGAAAATTGCAGAGGAAGGAAACTGCGAGTTTGTTGGATAGAAGTTTGCCTCATTAGTTAATTAATTCATTATGATAAGGAGAGGAATTGCTGGTAAGACATTAAGGACATATTTACAATTACATACACACACACTCGCATACACACATTCATACATACACATATATACATATACACACATATTACATTTCATATTTTCCATTATTTTTCAGCAAGTTATTCTCACTGCTGAGATGATACAGGCTAACAGGAACAGTAAATTGCTCCTGAATTAATAATAACAGCTGCTCGGATCAATCTCTAGGTTAAGCCGCGTTTGCCTAGCTTGGTCTGTAGATGGGTGACCACCCATTACTCGTAACGTGCTTAAGTGCTAGTTGCGTGCACGTTAAGCCTTTGGTGCCGGCTGTCATTTGAGATATTTGACAGTCGTTACAGCTAGTCAGTGGCCCGAAAGTCTGACAACCAGTCTTACCAATGGGAATTGTATTACCTAGTACTAACTGGGTTGTGGAGGTCAGATAGGCAGTCGTTCCATGTAAAATACTGGTATTCAGCTGCTTCCGGTTAGACTGGAAGCCGACCCCAACTATGATGTCAAAATGGTTATAGGCTAAAAACTTATTCAGCCACTCCCATCATCAATATTTATGTGTGTCTGGTATGGCCCTAATCTTTTCTTTATCATTAAATCAATCCCTCATCTTTACCCACAACTGCTCAATGGACAATTTTAAACGAAAGTGGAATTCCAAGGAACTACAGATACTTAAACAAAAAAAGCAACTACTAATACTCAACAAGGTCTAACAAAGCGTTTGGTAGCGGAACTTGAAAGCGCTTTCAGTCTATTGAGAACTCAAGGCATGAAACAGAAACGAGCCCATTCACCATCACGTAGATTCTGCGTCAAAGGATACAAGGACCATGCGGAACCCATTCAAGAACCGTAAAATGGGTGCTTCTATTCCACATAACACCGTACCACGTTATAATGTAATTCCGTAACCGACAAAGGGTTCCAAAGCTGTAAAAACAATCTTAGTAGTCCCCCGAACTTAATCCTTCTCAAAGTGTACCGACTTACCAAAAGTATTTCCAAAACAGTAGAAAATCCCTTTCGGTACCAATTTGCCGCCTCAACTACTTCGTTCGTGTTTTAAAAACATTCCATTTTAAACGGATTTTTTTCGCATTTCCTTTTCGCATTGTTGAAAAACTGTTTGCGAAAAAATTAAGATAAACAAAATATGGCGGTAAATCGTTTACCGCCTTTTATGGGTTTTTTTTTATCTATTTGTGTTGTAATGTGCCTTTGATAAGGTAAATATTGAACAATAAGGATAACAACATGCTGTATAGTAAGATCGAAAAAATTGGAGCTAGAGTAGGTAAGCTTTTTCGGGTTTACGTTGGCTGAATTTGAGATCCAAAGAGACTAGAAACTTAGCTATTACGAACTAAAGATATTTTGCTTTTTGATGCAACTGTACTGCTTTATTTTTTTCAGAACCCATCCTCATATTTCCTACTTAAGTTCCTTCCATACAAGAACACAGTTATCCGCCCACTAGTTTTTATCAACGCAATATTTATTGCGGAACCGAACTGAACTTGAAAACACTTTTTATATCCACCTTAACAAAACGCGAAACGTTAGATAGGACCTAAATTCTCGGTGCACAATCGACCACGCCCAGAAAGTGTACTATTATAGTACAGTTCACTGTTAAAGGTATTTCGCATCTGTTCGCACAAAGAGCTTCCTGTTCGGATTACTAGATTGCGATTGGTATCTTGCCTTGGGCCACGGTGCCTTTATACAATTTATTTTATCGGACCGTCAATTCGCAAGTGTGATTTGATTGATGGTGTTCCGCTACCGAGATCTTTGTTGTTGGAGCAA
The DNA here is from genome assembly GCA_905163415.1 of Noctua fimbriata. Classification (NCBI taxonomy): domain Eukaryota; kingdom Metazoa; phylum Arthropoda; class Insecta; order Lepidoptera; family Noctuidae; genus Noctua; species Noctua fimbriata. The sequence continues at coordinate 5,489,149 of LR990940.1, forward strand.
TTGTGATTTTGAAATTAGTTACGTACTTATGTATGTAGTTATATTTTTAGTCATATTTTTCAAACACCCAAAATGTAACTGGCTAACCTTTCGGGAACTGCAGACGTAATTTATGTTATGAAGTATTTTTTTTTGATGACATATTTCTAAAACCGTTTTTTTTTTTTGACCACTTGAAAGAAAGAATATGAATTTCTGGTCACAAATTTCAAGATTAAGTAAAAGGGGTGTAAATTAGGCCTGAATCTCATTTTTGACAGAATGAATACTTAACGAAATATGTAGGTATAGAAATTGCACAACACTTTAGTGGTACTAATTCGCGATAAGAAACGTCTGATTCCATAATTTATATTTGGACTATTTTCCATAATTTATATTTCGATTAATAAATATTATAATGATCCGTTATGTGATGGAAACATAACGGATCATTATAATATTAATTACTATCACATAATCAAACTGGTCATCATTTCATAATGTTTTTCTTAATACACTTGGCGCTATTCCATCTATTAATTTCAGATCTAATATAAAAACTTCACTCAATCAAACCTTAAATAACATCTTCGCTATATCAACCGATAATTATAGAAACTAATTAATACCAAAAAATTAAAAGCGCAAAAGTATTTCTTCGGAATTCTGACAGTTCCTGTAGCATACCGACCACCCCGATTCGTTCCGCACTCGAAATAGATCCTGTCTAAAACTTCACAGCCTAATTATGAAAAATAAGACATAGTTTACAATTCTCGTGTCTTTAGTTAACACGTGCTGTCTTTTTTTTTTCTTCACAAAATTCCTCTAAAAATTAATATCGGAATAGGTTCGCAAAAAATGCTAATTGCTTTTTGTATCGCCGCGTAGGTTTTTGTGTCTGTCTGTCTGTATTTCTCGAAGCAAATGTGGGCTTTGTCAGTGAAAAGTGTCAAATTACGTGGCACGAGATGGGAGATATACATTAGGGCTGGCTCTTTCGGAAAACAAAGTTAAACACTCGTTTTGTCTACTTAGTTTATTGTGGTGTTATTTCCATATTGAAGATTAATATTAAGAGTGAAAGGTTTATTAAAAATTGTTAGCTCTCTTCAACTAAGATCAGTTTTCCTGCATATATTCATAAAGATCTTGAATCTAACCTACTATATGCAACAGGATTTAATTTTCAAACCGAAGAGGTAAATCAAAAATCGGTCCATCGTTATAAATAAAAACCCTCAAATCCAAAAGATATAAATTCAACATAAATAATATTTTAATGAAAGAATCCCATCAATTTAGTAAATTAACGATATAATTAAATTAAATTTATTTTACAGCCCTTACATCCCTAAACTGGCATCACGCTTTTTGCGCGCATCCATTTTAGTTTTTCGTAAAGATTTTGCTGCAGATAATAAACTGCTCCCAATTTTAGAACGACTCAACCGCTGAACACTGTCCAAATCAAAATTAACCGTATCAGTGGAAGACTAAAGTTCAAATAAGGTTGTGTCGATGGGTTATTTAAGTTAGGTGGATTTGAAAAGGCAGTCACGTTGCAATAGGCAACTAAACGGAAAGGAGCGGTAGATAAAACAGCGACAAGTTGGAGAAATATTTCCAAAATATTTGTAAGTGAAGCCGGGGGACCGCCCGGGGGCGGGTAGGGCAGGACGCACTAGATACCGGAATTCATCCGCTGAATATGATGAACTTGAAACCGCTTTTTTTCAAATTTGCGAAAAAATATGATGTGCTTTGAGAAAATGGTAGCATCTTTTATTACCTACTTATATTTTTTTAACGTTGTTTAAGTCATATCTAAATGCTGTAGGTATTATTTAGCCTGATTTTTAATGAAAAAAATACCCAAATATCAAATTATAGATGTAAAAAATCTTTAAATTTATGGCGGTGCTGGGATATTGATGATTTGATGAATATTGGAACATGAAGAAACCACTCAGGAAATCTTAATATGTTAAATCCTGACCCTAGCTAGACAATCACAAAGGCACCTTGCAAATCGACAAAAACAATAATTACATAAAAACACACTAAGAATAATGATGAGAGAAAACCAACCAACCATCCAATGACGTCTTAAACTTATAACCAAATAATTACAACTACGCACATCCACAAAAAGGAGGTACTATAGCACAAAAAGATATAAAACATGGTAACAAAACCTTAGATTATTACATCAAAAAACCTGGCAATACATAAAAGAAATGTTATTCTTATTTCAAATTAATTCACGCGTGAATTTTGCATTGGTAGTACAAAACAGGAGGGTTATCCTTACTGTCCTTTTGTTGATACTTTACCTCTGATTTACAATATAATAACCTTTATTTTAGTTGGCATAAGGACGGTTGCAAAAGCTAAAATAACTGTGTAAGAACTGTAAGGTTTATATTGAATTGGCAGTTAGTAGAATGTCTCATTGTAACAGGACACCGAATAAAGATGGTGTCCGCGAGATAAGGAAGGATTTAGGACGAATGTACCGGCTGTGGCAGATTTACACCGCGTTTCTATAAACTATTATTTGTAAGATTAAATGGTAGTGTTACATATTTGTTGTAAATGGAACGGATATGTATTTGCAGAGGAAATAGGCGGCGTTTTTAGTAACGATTTTAAGATTTTCGCCATAATGAACTTGAATTAAGTTTACACAAATATTAGTTTCACGAAAAGTAAGTACGTGGTGTTTCTGATGACATAGTACCTTTACATGAATAAGTTTTAAATTGCTTAGAAAAATATTATACTAGACTAGCACTTCGCCCGCGACTTCGTCCGCAAAAATTGTGATAGCTCGGCTAATATGCATGATATTAATATTATATTAATATATTACAAATTGAAGGTGTCAAAAATATTGAAAATCGGCTACTGAAATACTAAGTGAACTACAAACAGTGGGCGAATACAAATGTTTAAAACAGTGACAAACAGGAATCTTAGTTCGCTCACTTCGCTCGCTCACTAGACCCCGCCAACCCCTTCGAACCTAACCTGTCCGAGTCGGGGTGCCAAAAGTCTTTCTCAGCCTTCGCTCGCTCTTGCTTCCTATATTCTCCTTGCCGCAATGACCGGATAAATAGTTACTTACTTGGTACAATAGTCGCCCATTCAGTGTATTGGTCGCCAATTAAATTTTTATTCGGCCGATTAATAATTTCCCAAATTAGTATACATATAGGTAAATATGAAACATAACCGCCTAAAACAGCCAGCTAGCTACAAACACGAAAACTTTAGAGCTAATACCAAAATCTGTATAGATCCATCCTTATGTAAATGCACCAACCCCAAAAACCTCTGAACTACCCTTCAAAAAACCAACAGCGTGTAAGTATGTCTATAAAACTAAACACACAAACTGCGCCCACGCATTACCCTCACATATTTGCACAATGCAATAATCTCGTCACGCTACACTTGACACCAATAACGCTGCCATTCATCAAGGATTACCACCGAGATGTTTATCAATATTCCTCTAACAAATATTTAGAGATACCTTTCATAAAGCTATGTGTCGAACATCTTACGACAATGACATAATATTTGTATAGCTGATACATAATCTTGGTATTGTGTAACGACCTTTATACACAAGAAAAATTTTGCATGACATTTCATTTTTGCGAAAAAAAACAACAAATGTTTCTTTTCTTAATCTAAGGGCCATCTTAAAGTTTTGTGAAGGAGAATATAAAAATTATTATGTTATTTAGTATCTTTCTCATCGGTGCTTTACTTTGTTATTATGGCATATTCTGTGGTGGTCTCATGCCCGTTATCTCCAAAAACAAAGAATATTTTTTAATAAACTCTTCAGAGTATGTCATTAATATTTTTTACAAACATAAAATATTTACTGCGGACAAGATGACTAAAAATTTGTCTTTTTTTGGATGTTAAAAGTTAAAAATAATATTAATATTTTCGCTTATTGCAGCAACATTGTAGCGGCATAAAAGTCATATTCAGTTAAAACACATATTTACTCGTACTGTAGAATCGCAGTTCAATAAAACCAACTTTAATCGATGAATAATATCAACATTTTTTATTCCCGACCCAATAAGCTGAAACAAAATAGCCTACACAACAAATACAATTAAACAGAATCAAATAAAAACTGGCCCTGTCTCTTTGGTCAAGTTTAACGCAATCAAACCGAACCCTCAACTCACTGGAGCAGAAATCACTCAGTCCACGGATATCTGATAAGACGTCTCGAACGATAAGTTGTCGACATACAGACTTGTGATCAGATAAGGGCACATCATCAATGATCTCCTTATTGCCTTACCCTCGGTCGTCGATGTAACCAACACCACAGATACAGAGATTTGAGATAATTGAAAAAATGGAGCGTGGAGGTCTCATTTGTTTGAGTTTTTGTTGTGTTTGGAACTATTTTTGGATGGTTTGGGATGAAATAAATAGCTGAGATAACTTCCTCTACAAAGGTTAATGTGCTTAATATCTTAAACTACCATAGGACAATTAATCCCGACGTGCAGCAAAAACGAAAAAAATAGACAGAAGTAGGACTGAAAGAACTGGAAGTCATAGGGAGAGGCCTTGCCCAGTAGTAGGCTGACGCAGGCTAACAGTAACACCAAGCAGGCATTCACTTTCTGGCAGAAAAATCGCCTCGATGAAACGATCATGTAATTTTTGATCACCAAAACAAAATCGTAACACACCTAATCATTATACAACTCGATCACTCAACCCAATCAAAAACCACTCCCCATCAAATTAATCTAAACTAAACAAAAGCTACACCCAATCATGTATTATTAATAGTTCACAAAAACGAAAGCCAAGAACAGAAACAAAAACAAGAGGGTTGTCCTCCCGGGGGACATAGAAAGTAATCAAATTAGAATTAACTAAGTCGAGACTATCTGTCATCGTTGTGCTCACGAAGACCCCGATCCTGGGTGATATATCATGGGGTAGTGACAGGAAGTCAGGGTTATAACGACAGGATCGGAATCTGGTGTCAAAGATGGTGACACATGGTTCTGAGATGTACGATAGGTTGTTGTGTCAACTGCGTATTATTTATAGTCAATTTGGATGGAATTTCTGGAATAATGTGATTGGTGGTGTTGCTTGAGACGACTTGAAGACGTAAGTTCATTATAGTTTGATTATGCAAATTGCTCCTAAAGGAATACTGAAACCGCTACGGTTCTGCAATCTACAGTACATTCATAGATTGGTAAAAAGTTATTATTAAGAGTCAATTATGTTTTTCATATTCCTCCGCTATTCTTTTCTGATAAATTTCGTTGCGGGATCCAAGACAGGTAAATTGTTTCTCTGGGACTTCATTGTCTCGGCGCTTTTCTGGTGGTCGTCACTGTTGATTCTGGCTTTCAGCAGTAGCAGTAGTTTGAATATAGAGTGACGGGCTTATCCCAATAAAAAAAAATTGTCCAAAATGAGGTCTTGTAAATAATTGTCTGCTGGTGTTTTAGCCGCTACAGAATCCATTCATCTAAACCTTTTCCAAAAAGAGCTCAATGGGTGGTGAAAACGAACCAAAGTCCGACCAGAAGCTTTAGAGATTAGCGGGATTAAAGGGATTCAACTTGGAGCTTTGTTTTTTGTGAGATTTAGGGACAGATACTTCTAGGGACTTAAACAAACAAAGATCTGGCCAGAGCAGCAAGCACGTGACATTTAAATTCAAAACAAGTAAATGGAAGAAAAAGGCGTTTCATTCAAGGGTTTATTAATAAACATTGGTTAAAGTTAAGAAATATTCAATCGTCAAAAATTAATGGATTAGCAGGTAAGCACGCGTTAAACAAAAAACCCCTAAGTGTACTATGCTTTGGATTGGGCAACTACAGTATTTTCACAAGTTATCATGCCTTGTGAGTGGAACTAGTAGCTCTTTTGTTTTGTTTTTGACAATGCAATAGTGCTAATAAATGGTCTTATTGAAGTAAATGATTTAAGTTTACTGAAAAGATTTCCTTAATAGGCATGACAATCATCTTTCTTCTTTTTAAAAAAAAAACGTTGGCCCTCTCTAATTATGCAGGTATATCTATCTAAGCTTATTCATTCGCGATTCATTAATCGCCATCCGAACCTCAACATGCTCATCGAAGTGAAACATAGTTATTTACGGCCAATTTATTATCTTGGAAACACTTAGTAATACCTTTCGATATCTCAATACAACATCATAGGTGTCCTAAAGGTCAATTACGTAACCAATGAGTGTTGAACTGATATCAGCAGTTAAACAAGGGCCACACCTAAGCCACGTGCAGCTGTAACGTATGGAAATAAAGATCATTATCAATTAACAAGTGAATGGGACAATTGTCTAGTTTGTGCTGTTCGGGGAATAATGACTACTGAATTTGATTTTGTTTAATTAGACAAGAATAGGTCAAATGTAAGACTGCTGTATACAAGGTGTAAACGGACCCTTCATGAAGCCAAGCATTCTGTCCGAAAATTATTGCTCGGACACGACTTTTTTTTGGGGTCAAAAATCATGTTGTAGGGTAAAACTCAATGTAACACACTCAAATCATTGTGCTGGTTGATGAATTGAATACTAAACGGGTCATGGAGGTATTTAAAGTAAAATCGTAATCTTTAAAACTAGTTTAAAAAAATCTTGTGTAAAAGTTGGTACTTTGACCCCCAATATCCCTGTAACTAGAAGGTTTCCAGGTATAGTCCAGAACCAAAAAATATAAAGTATTATTTATAAATACTCTATAAATATTAATATTGCTATATAAATGACGAGGAGAACAAGTGCCTTTCGGCTTCGTTGAGAATCTATTTACACCCTTTATGAATGAGGGTAATATTGTTTTTCCACATCATTGCATCAACCTGATAGAAAAGACCTGATGCCGCACTGAGCAAAAGTTCAAGTTACTCTGAAAAGATGCCGGTGGACTGCCCTTGCCCTGAGCCAACTAGCCACTTTGACATTCAATCAACGATTACAATAATGGTAACATCAAATGACATAGACTACCAAAAATCTTACGTCAATATAATTATATATTAAAATTGTAACAGGCCGAAGTACATTGGAGATCCTGAAAAAAAATATTTGGAGTTCTTTATAAAAGCAACAGAAGCCAAAACAACAGTTTTTAGAATTTTTGTCTTTCTGTCTGTATGTTTGTACGCGCGTCATGCAAAAACTACTGCATGGATTTGAAGGCAGTCACCGCTCTACTGCTAGATGCTAAACTTAAAATATAGGCTACATTAGATATAGTTTTGGACCCGATAGGCGGTGCTGTGCGAAGCAAATGAATAAATGTTGTAGAAATAAACAAACACCCACTGATATACAAAGATAATACCTTAAAAAGAAATTATCACTTGTCTAGACCCTTCTGGTTTTCTGTAGTAAGTATCACAGGATCCTAATGTATTTTAAAGGACACAATCCTGAAAATTCCCTTTACAGTAATTTTACCAGAGTTCTTAGAACTAAAACACAGCAATCTTCTCAACACCCGGATAACAAATTCACTGTCATCCTTTCTCTTGTCTAATGCTTGATAAACGAAATGGCTCCAGTTATCCAGTAAGATATATCTCTCTACATCGTGTTATTAAAATCACGAAGTTCACGTACAAACCACACGTAACTATTTGGTCACACCCACGACTTTATGACTCTCTGGCACGAGTTCACGGCACGAGTTCACGACGCGAGTCACGATCAAAGCTCGAGGCCGTTTGAGGTCGCGGGCTTGTGTGATTGTGTCTATGGTGAATACGAATGTACTTAATTTTCTGTAGAATTGGGGACGCTTGGGAATGACATAGAAGTGATTTTCAATAACTATGTGGCTATCAGTATTCTTGAATCTTCGATAAATCAAATTTCATAAGTTTTTCACAAACGTGCAAAACTGCACTGTAAAAATATGTGCGGTTCCCATCTTGTGGTGCGTAAACACGCCAGCCACAAAGAATAAATTAATGGATCCTGCAATATCTTTCTGTTCGCAGCACCACGCGAAATCAATGTATAGAAGTCCTCCTGAACGTGAAAACGTGGAACACATTATAACTCCTCGTCGTAATCACATCCTACGTCCCTTACGATTACAGACGATAACAAGTCTTATCCCTATCAGCCCACTACAATAAATAACGTTACACAACGTGCTACAAACAACCCTATTTTTAAAGGAAACTTGAATCATTATCTCTACAAAAAATCACGAAGGAATTCATAAACAAAAACAGATGATTGTGCTCGCCACGTGCCGATCGTGGCGAGATAACATTGTCCCGCAGTGATTCTCTCTATAATGCATTACCACAGTGTAACTACTTACGGTTATTCAACGCAAACAAAAACTGCAGTATCGGTACTTTGACGTTTGAGTGACAATGTTAGGAAAGCGCTGTTAGTATTTGTGAAAATTGTGCAAAACAAAAAAAGATTAGAATTACAATAATAATTAATTTACTAAGCCATTGTTACAAACATTTTCTTAATCTAACTTAGCGCTATGAATACTCGTAACAAGTAAAATTCTAAACTAGATATAAATTAGATAAAGCTCGTTAAAGCTTTAATTAATATAATATTTTAATTGTGAAAGTTTCTAATCTACGTGATATTAGATAATAGATACTCACACTCAGCAATATTATTGGTTTTAAGTCATCTTGCTGAGCCCTAACAGGATCTTGTACTCATTAGTTTTAAGCTTAGTGTATAACTATGTGTACATTGTGCATTAAACAAATAAATAAAGAAATAAACTAGGCTGCGCCTGTATCTTGCCGCCACACGCTAAATAGTCCATGTGCATTTGATAGGGTCTGGAAAGTGTCAAAAATTTTGACATTTCTCATCTTGCACTATGCTCTGCCACTAATGCATTTGCTAACGTTATGTCTACGGTGAGCGGAGTTCCTGCAAATGGATGAACTGAATTGAACAAGTGCACAAAACCTATCTACTTATGTCTCATCGCTCGTTTGATCTGCGACCACGCTCAGGTTGACCGACTGTAAGGCTGTTGCACTGTGACATCACAATACCCTTTTTATTGAACACTTTATAATCGCCTACTGAGTGATATGAATTTCAGAACAATGGTGTTTTTTGAACGCACGCTAATTATATTTTTGTGCCTTCAGATGACAATGGGGTATGATGAATGGGAGAGTAGATTATACGTTTTTATTAAGTTATTGTCTTTTTACTTAGTTTATCGTATAAATATATACAATAATCTGTTTGTAACTTCAAAATAACAGATTTTTACTGTATATACATTTTTTACTAGAATTCGATTTTTAGTAGTTTGTTTCATTTTGTTGTATTAGTCTACGACGTAATAAGGACTTTCGTTAGTTGATGCATTCAGAAATTCACATTTCATTTAGATGTAGTATTTTAACACAGTTAATTCGCTTCAACACGCAAACCAAACTAATTAATGATTTGCATTGACGTCTGTTTCTAAAGTAGTGCATTGTTTCAACTAAGTAGCACTAAGTAGTTTAATTAACAGTTATTAGAACGAGACAGTCATGATCTTCAAACAGAAGAATCATCAATTCATCACAATACAATATCATATTACCTATTACTTCAAACTACATTTCCGTACTGGCTTAACAAAAGATGATGTAATTTTGTAAATTTTTGATAATCCGTAACCTGAAAGAATAAATAGATGCTTAAGAGGTTGTAGCAAATGGTGTAATTATAAAGCAGTCTTTTCCTAAAGATACTAATGAATGGTCTATTAAAGTAAGAAATTGTAAAACACATGAAGACTGTAGAGATATTAACGTAAGGAGAAGAAATAAATAGGTGCTTAGGCTTAGCACGCGGTGTAATTGCTAAGCGTCTTCTAAAGAACTATCGTTTAAGTACCTAAATTAAACACAAGATAATAGCAGGAAACGAGACAACATTTATGATCATCTAAAAGCGTCGAAACTTAATCACGTGTTTTCTTAACGACGCTCCTGAAATCAAAATATTCTAACACACAATATCTAAAAGCATTATCGTGGCTGGTTAAAAAAATGTGGTAAAAAACGGTGGTGAGGAACCCTGGAACCGGCTATTATCTCTGAACACCGAAGTCATTTTAGCTATAATAAGATAACATTAAGGGAAGACGAGGACAGAGGTGCTCAAAGTTTGGTGAGGCATTTAATTATCATTTAATAACGAATTGATTTCGCACATTTCCCAAATTGACTTAGTTTTCCCTCTCGTTTGTATCTTTTTCTTAATATAGTTATTTGTTTCTGAATATTTTAAACAAATTGATCAAACACAATACCCCATCCTCATTTATTTCAGTCTCCATAAAGAAAACTGCTTTTCAAATAAACATTTTCCATCTTTTCCCAAAGATATTTTCCAAAAACATGACTCCTGCTTAAGCTTTAGTAGGAATGCAATCCTACTAAAGTTCTATAACCACTTGAAAAGTCCCCAAACTTTGAGAATGAACCCTCAAAAGATCGTGTCAGCGGACCTGTCGCTCTCGACTCTCAGAAACAGGTATTAGTTTTTTCTTTTACGTTTTTGCGCGCGCGCACGTGTGCGCACAGCCCCTTAATTACCGACGCATACCATAAACAGATCTTTACGCTCCCTTAAATAAATCTTCGGGTTTTTTTTTCTCTTGTTTTCTTAGGGCAGTAATTTCGGAGCACAGTTTTCGGTTTACCAAACGAATTGGACAACGGAACGGAGCGGTTCTAGAAATGATCGATGATGATTCTTTGTTTTTACAGATTTATCGGTAAATCGATTTGGTTGTTTATAGAGCTTTACGGGTTGACGGATGTTTGAACGTGATGCGGAGTTGATTTTGTTAGTTCATGAATTTGGATCTTATTAAGGCGTTTGATGACGTATACGACCTGTTTATATGATAAATCTTTTCCCGCTTGTGGTACCATTGACATAAATATATTCCATTATCTTACCACAAACAAAAATAAATAAATGTTTCGTTCTACGGTCGGAACATTTAATATGTTAGCAGATTACAGAACTAACCTTAGAACCCTCGATAAGGGTATATTTTGTGGCCTCCCCTGATCCAAGATAACTTGGTCCTTTCCCTTTCTGGTTTTATTGTAGTGTTAAACGATATTTTATTATCAGGACGATAAAATTCTTCCACGACGACACGACATATTTATCTTTAGAAATCTTTTTTTATACGGCACTTTATCACTATTATTTAGAGGCATGATAAAATGCTAAAATATGTTCCAGGCTTATACTTTATTAAGGTGATTTAAAAGGATTAGGATATTAAAATGAATAAGCCTAATTATGGAGGAATTTAATCCTGATCAGCATACATAACTACAATTAAGTTTTGGGTTGATATTAAGGAGTTTTGGTTTAATATTAGAGGCCTACGTGCTTTGGGAAGCAAACTATATTTAACTCGTGACTGACAAAAAGGGTGTAAGCAAGTTTATACTATACTAGCTGTAGCGTGTAGTTATTATAAAAAATATGTCCCTATTTGAATCGGATTTTGTTAACAATTTCAAGGATTTTCATTTTTTTGCACGGAATCCTTATTCTTTTTCTAACATAAAATTAGCCTAAGTTACTCTTTATAACGTCATCTATCTGCCAGTAAAAGTCCCGTCAAAATCAGTCCAGCCGTTTCAGATATTTTCCGGAACAAACAGACAGACAATTTTTTTTTTTATAATATATGCACCGTGACTTTTTAGTCGTCCTACAAAGGTCGTCCACTCAATTTACCCAACATAAAATAGCTCTAGGTGCGATTTTTTTTTTATCTTCCATAATAGGTACAAAGAAAAATATTAATAAAAAATTAGAATTAAATTATGAAACATCCTGTTAATGATGTTTACGTGTCAAATGGGAGAAGTACACCTACCCAGCACTCGATCATCGCTCGCAACAGGGTGTTTTAACTACGTCCTGCGTCATAATACTGAATAATATTTTTATTTTTAAATTATTAAAATCTCATAAATACCTATTTTTTTATGAATGTTTAGTATTCATCGGATACATGAAGTGGGCTGCCGTTGTAAGACGACTAAAAAGTCACGGTGTATATACCGTATATGCTTTCATATAAATTAAGTAAAAAGCTGTTATTTTGAAATTAGAAACAGACATTTCAATTTTTATTTACATATTTGTTTAGATTTACAAAGAAATAATTGTTTGATATAAAAATCTACACTTAAATAAAAAATATGTAATGTCGTGTAAAATTGCGCAAAAGATGAAGCTTTCTAGACAATTATTTATTTAAAAGCCCTAAATGACACAGTTCCTGCGGATATCTAAATTAAATCTGAACCCAATTTAATTTAATAGTCCTAAGTGCCAATACTTTACGACATAATTATCGCCAATTAAAAAAATATCTAAAACGCTCATAAAATTTTATAAATAGTTAACCTAATGATGGCCAATAACTAAAATTCCCCGTGAATGTTTCGAGCATAATTTTCAAGCTGGACCGCACGGGCGGTTCACATTTTAATGCTGTAATTTACCATCATTAAGACAAATCAAGCCGAACGACGCCAATCATCGTAAATTAGGTGTTCCGGGACTGCATTAGCGCAAAAAGGTGTTATACTCGAGGCTTTTAAACCCGTTCGTGTATTAAAAACTCATATGAGCGGACGACGGGTTAAGTGTATCATTTACACTAAAAATATCGTTTAAGGACACGTAATTGCAGTGGTTTGGTAACAAGAAAGAGCTGTTCGGGAGAAATTAGGAGGCTGAAAGTGCAAATCGTGTTTTGGACACATTTTGTAAGCCAATTATATCTTTATCCGTAATGATCTGGAGGTGCGTGTAAATTGTTATGTGCCATTATCACAAGACTGCAGATGTTCTAAGTACTGATGATTTCAGCGAGGAAATTCACGCTGAATTTTATTATGGGGGCGAAGTTGTTAAGGACCCGATACCTGGGGTGATCAGACGCGAGTAAGCATGACTGGGGCAATCGGAAATTATTAAATTTTTCAAAGTAATGTGATAGTACTTTCAGGATTTAAACTGTACGTTGGAAGTTATCAAGAGTCGTGAAAAGAGCACACCCGGTTTTTTTAGATAATTACACATATACATGAACTATCGCATGTTTCTTATGAGGGTAGCTAGATACTACAGAACATTACCTACTATAATCTAACTAAAGTCCTGATGTTAAGATTCTACCGAGCTTTAAATAGCACTTTTGCCTACAAGTCAAGAGTGCCTCGTTGGTCGAGTGGTCGCAAGCGCGACTGCTGAGCATTCCCGGGTCGGGCAAAGTGTTATTGTGGCAAAGTGTTGTTTTCCAAAAGTAATTTTTCAGTAGCAGCCATGGAGTCTGGATTTATGCCCTGCTGATGGCAATAGGCTCGCCCCCTATTACTTGGGACAGAACATTACTGGCGAAATGTGGGTGTACTAATAGGTATGATTCTGCTTAACTCTTCGGTCATTACAGGCGTGATGTTATATTATGTATAAATAGCACGTTTTCACTCCTAAAATTATAGGCCAATTACTTAAATCCAATCAAAACACACCTGTCTTAGTGTTAGCAAACTTAACCACCCAATTTACCTCAATAACCTGACAAATTATTTCTTTATTGTAGTAATCGTTAACTTTTAACCGATTGATTGCCAGTTAACCGAATCCTGAACGCACGTGAAGGGTTAAATTGCCGTCCGTTCACAACAAAGGGGTTAATTTTGTTCCAAATCACGAACAACCCTCCATTGACGTGTTAATATCGTCATAAATAACAATATCGAGGTTAAACGGGGTTTGTTATGCTCCATCTTTTAAATGAAGCATCGAAAATTGTTTTCGAAAATCAGTAAAAGGGTTGAAGAATTATTTCTTTAAAATTAATCGATGGTTTTTTTGTTTACTATAAGCATCATCATATCAAAAATATTGTAATTAACAAATCCCTTCAAATCCTTTACAAATCAAAGTGATTCCAAATAATTCCGTCGAAGGTATCGTCGTCATACGTCGGCGATGCTCCGCTGCGTGTATGCAACACCAATACGCTGCGTCTACAAAGCTCCGCTACGCCACGTCTACATAACAGAGCTACAACACTTCTAGGAAATATCGCTACGCCACGTCTACGAAACACCGTGCACCGCTACGCCGCATCGACGTCGCATTACTAAACGGTGCTACGGTACGTCTACGGCACGCTACTACGCCACGTCACGTACATAATTTATATTCATAATTATACACCCAATTAAACACATCTAATAATTAATAATAATATTTTTGAATTGCAGCTTAGCCGTCTTCCTCTCTCCTAATGTTGCTGTGCCCGACAGGGTCCAAATTGATATTTTACCTTGTTACACCAACTATGTAATACATATGGAATGCAATAAAGATTTGAGTAATGAGTATCTACAGAACGGTGCTACGCTGCGACTACGACACGCTGCATCGAAATAACAAAACTTAAGCTGCGTCTACGCCATGCGGCTACGCCACGTCTCTGTCTAAGCAATGCTTTGACTACGCCACATATAGTTTTGTTTACTTTAAAATAATCACATCGACAAGACGGCGTTTTTGACTTTCAAAAGTGCCTGTAACGGTCTAATTGAAATAAATAGTTTGAATTTGATTTTGAGAAGTCAACCAAAGCTTATCCCAACCACTACTATCGTTCATATCTATGTATTCTATGTAAGACACTTATGATATTCCAATGATAAAGATAGGATTAACCTTTGGTATGTGTGATGACATGACATGGATCTTTTCATGGTCCTTTGGTCCTGGTCCCGTCGTCCTGGTCCAGTATAACAAGACTTTGAATAATATAATTTAGTTACGTGCCTATTTCATGTTTACAGTCCATGAATACGCTTAAACATTTTATCAGTCGAAAGGCCGTTATTTTTTTAAATAAATGCTCCTTTGTCCTATCTGGCTATTTGGTGATTTATTGCCGCCCTAGATGAAAGATCTTATTCTATCAACCTTTTCAGATGGACCACCAAAGTAGTTCGATTATCTATCATCATAAAACCTTCTTACGAAGTAGACGCGGTTATTTAGTAATTTAGTAAATTTTGTAAAGAAACACGAGTGAACCGCTTAAGATTCTCTCTGAACTCGCTACTCGCTAACGACCATAATTATTTCTAATTTTATTGAACGCCGGCTTCGGATAAAAAGAAGGCGCCTTGTACCTGCTACTACTCCAAACCCTGCTAAATTTGTAACAACTATAGTGAATACATCGAAAGATCACAAATACATTGATGATTTTGTTTAATAATGCAAGCAGCGATCCCTAACCTACCTATCAATGGACTTGAAACAAATCAGTGATGTCACTTTCCGCAACTAATGTTGAATTCTTCAATGCATTGCAATTACAAGTTAATGAACCCGCGTTTAGATTGGTATACGATTATTTGTCGCTTTGTTTTGTTTTGTAATGTAAGTATAAACATTAGTGCAAGTCTTCATGACTCGTCGTCTGCAGTGAGTGCGTGTTCGCTGTTCCTAAGTGCAGTTTAAGATTAGTATTTGTGATTGAACATTGTTCGACTACTTTAGAAGTTTTTCAGTGATATTAGCAACGATATATACTTAAGATACATGGTGTACAGAAAAACTGCTGGCTCCTGGCAAACCATTATTCATTAATAAACATTGACTGGTTTGGTTTCATTTCGATGCAAAGCAAGATGATGAGAAATGTTTTACGGGATTAGTCACTTGGTTGTGAAACTATTTTCTGCATACGTCCTGATATACTACAAATAATCTGAGGTGGCTAAAACAACAGGCATAAAAGTCTTGATAATAGCCAAAAAATTAAATAAAATTCTTAATAATTGTCTTGGAAAAGAAAAAGGCCAAGTTACAATATGTCAAATTCAATGTAACACAAACGCTAATAATATTGTTACAGCCGAATGCGGGTCAGGAGACATGACTGTCTTCAAAACTCCAAGATTTTCGAAGCAACCTGAATTAAAACCAGTTTAATGGATGGCAATTTTATTCACACTCAATGTTTAATGCTCATTCGAGTAATTCTTCTTCGGCACATTAGGTCACCCACAAAACAAGAAAAGAATGACCCAATATACCGAAGACGGCTAAGTTAAAACAAAAATACCTGAATGTCCATTCATAAGTAAGTTTCAAGATACAAGCGAACCAAGTAAGGACCAAGTTGGGCAATCCGATTAGATTAATATGGTAAGGTTTATATTTATGCACAAGTTAACATTGTGCAAGCCTGTATACCCTTTTTGGTGATAAAGGAATTTGAATTGTGATGTTTTTAGACCATTAATTTTAGGGCCAATCATTAATTAAGGGTAACGTATTTTGGTTTGATTCTTGTTGAAACCGAATCCTATCGGGGACTTTCGTTGTTAATTGTATATTGTTTTTGAGTGATTGATAATATTATTGTGGAAATGGAATATAGAACAAAATTCCGCTTTTGATATCAGGGGGTATTGTTTACAAAGACATATTCATACTGTTTAAGTAATTTTATTGAACGTAACAAATACGATAAACTACTAGAGTAAATAATACCTTCAGTTATCATTTATTGCATTGTATTAGAAAGTCCGCCTGGCTCGTTTGTCTAGTGATCGCAAGCGGGACTGCTTATCATGAGGTCCTGGGTTCGATTCTCAGTTCCTGCAAAGTGTTATTGGGTTTTTCCATCTGGAATTTCTCAGTAGCAGCCTCGGAGTCTGGATTTATGCCCGGTTGATGGCAATAGGCTCGCCCCCTATTACATGGGACTTAAACATAACTGGCGTAATATGGGTGTACTATTAGGTACGCCTCTACATAACCCTTCGGGAATTACAGGCGTTATGTTATGTATTAGAAGGTGATTGGAAAGCCGAAGTTCATCAGATGTTCTACGGACACAAATGATTATACCAAGAAATACGTTCGGATTCTATTAATATTCTCCACCAAGTTCTCCACAAAGAGACGAATACAAATTAATTTATTTCATCAACACCTCGTGTGATGTAGTAATAATTTCTCGAGTCATAGACTAGGAGACGTTCCTTTTTTATCATTTTATACTCATCCTGTTCGTCATTAGTGAGTTTTTTCTCCACAACTTGTAAACTAATAACGTGATGCCTTCAATCTGTCTAGTAAGATTTGCTTTTTCTTTTTAACAAGCCCCGTAATGATGGAATTGATTGATACTGCAACAAAGTAAGCGATACAAGAACGTATTTACAAGGTAGCTTGGATGTATGTTGTGGTGTAATTATTCAGTCGTTTCTCATCTGCTGCATCATTTATTTGCTGATGGCATATATCAATCCTCCTTTTTAATCAGCTTAAAAAAGTAAGAGGCTTATAAATGATATCTTTTTCTTTGAAACATTGTCCTACTGTAAGAATTTCTTCTGTATCGAGGGCGTCAAATAAGCACCAATCTCACAAAAAAAAACACAACACAAAAATGAAATTACAAGCTACTTATAATCGTTAACTTGAAATACATTTTATATAACCATGTAAGATTAACTACAATATAAAGAACTCATTTGCTCTTAACAAAAAACCTCTACAATTACGCTAGAACATTAAATAAAAAGTAAGCAATAAGCAATCTTAAGAAGCACATTAGCCCAACACATTAAAGTCACAGTTTTTCTTCAACTCCAGTCCCTAGAAAATTCCCTACAAGAATCAAAGAAAATCACCGACAGTTTTTCCACTAATAATGCCATTCAATCAGCGTGTTGGCGATGTTTTCTGCTATTATATATAATATTAGAGGGCGGTAGGCTGCGCGGGCGACGGTAATCCGCGGCGGTCGGTCTAATGGGCCGGCTCGCGACAACTATTAGCTACAATTACGTAGTACGTGCGAGGTAAAGCGTAAGGTATAAGCGGTGAGCGGACGGTGGTTGAAGGTTCGAGATATAGGTTAGTAACGATGATGGGAAAATTAAATATGTATAGGACTGACATAAGCAACGGAAAAGCTTGTGTTGAAGGATCAACACAAAAACAAACGACTATAAACAGGAGTTTATAGTCGTTTTAGAAATACAAATAGCTTTGAAAGCGATTGCTCTTTGACCAGGACTTCAGGAATGAAAAGATCTACTTTCAAAAAATGAAATGATACTTTATCATCACTAGGTAATGTTTCAGGCAAAGGATGATCATATGTCCTTAAGGTAGGATAAACAGAGATAAAGGTGTAATGACGACTTGGTGCTGCAATCTGTTGGATACGTGAACCGTAGGTTGGCTGAATCGTGTGGGACTTCTAAAACCTGATCTCTGAAACTAAAGTAAGTAAAATAATCTATATAAATAAATGTGCCTGTTTGGAATTTCAAAAGAACAGCTTTTTTACTAAATTCGCATGAAAGTATATACGGTACTTATAACAACAAAAAATATTTGTCTCGCTTTCTGTTTGTTCCGGCTAATCTATGATTAAAACGGCTGGAACGATTTTGTCGGAACTTTTACGGGCAAATAGATGATGTTAAGAGGAGTTAGTAATGCTACTTTTAAAATTTTTAAAGATTCAAATAGGGAAGTATATTTTATAATAATTTCAAGTGGAGGAAGGCTACAGTTTTTTTTTTAAATAGGCACAACTTCTATCTCGCCTATAAAACATTTTTTAGTACGTATTATATTCCTTCAAGGAATAAAACAGTAATAAATTTCACGAATCACAGTCAGTTAAACCAATAGGCCGAGTTGTGACAATTTATTAAACTAATTACCTACTACGTGTAGTCGTGGGTGGAATTTATTTATAATCAACTTGCTGCTTGGGTTGCTTTTAGCGATTAAATCTAACTCAAACAAATTGTGACTTTAACGGAAATACTGGAGTATACATATGTGTTACAGATATTATTGTAGACAGATCAGAAGAAAGTAGGTACCTAAATATTTTGGGCATGCATCTAAATTCAAATTAGATCTATTAGGTATACGAAAAAATACATACAAAGAGACGACATGAAGATAATACGTTTTAATCGTTGTAATTCGTGATTTATTGGGAAATTAACAGCATAATGTTTAACAATATTTGTCGTACTTATATTAGTATATCGGTTATTCCAGTGTAATGGTCCCTCTGCAACAACTATTAACAATTACAGACAGATTACTTACCATTGATAAAAAGTTAACTAATACTTAAATAACAAATTATATTAAAAGGCACTTACTTATACAATAATAACACTAGCCTATTACTGTCCCAGTGCTGGACAAAGGCCTCTTCTCATACAGAGAAGGCCCGAGCGTTCACCACCACGCTTGTTCAAGACGGGTTGTCGATTTCAGACTTATATTAGTAAGTAATAAGTCCAGGTTTTCCTTCACCAATGTCAGTGATGTTTAAGATAAACTTAGAAAGTACAAAAAGTCATATTGGCATTTGCCCAATAACTTGAGAGGCGAGGTCACAACCTGTGGGCCATCACGACATTACACACAGTAGGCGCTCATGTGCGTGATGAGAGTCCTTTGATGTCGATGAAATTTCTTGATTGGCAAATTAACAGCAGATATAGTACTCTTACATAAGTAGATAGCGGTCATCGCCGCTTATCCCAGTCGTGCGGTGTAATGGCCGCTTCGCGACAACTATTAGCCACAATTACATACTACTGCGTGTGCGCACCGCGTGTGAGTCTAGAGAGGAGAGCGATTTTTTAATCAAGTCGAAAGGATACTTTTTAATTTCACGTTGATAAAGTCTGTTTCTTAGGTGTTATTAATGTATGAAATTTTCGATATGAGTGTAAATGTAATGCATAGTAAAATCATAAATGATTAAAACACAGACAAATATTTACATATAAGTTTTTGCAATTTCATGGTCAATAACATTATCATTAACCTGGAAACGGGAAAAGTAAACATGGTAAATATGCGGATTTTTAGTGTTAATGATAAATATTTATATACGAAAGCATTTTTTTAATTAAAACTAGAATTAAAATTAATGTTTCTCCTCATATTTTTACGAAAGCAAAGAAAAGACGAAATATGATTATATGCCATTATAAGTGCAGTGATATAAGATATTAAACTATCATGGTCACTAACATTATCATTAACACTAGAAACGGGATATTTACCATGTTTATGTTGTTTTGTTGTTGTTTGTTTTGTTTTTTTTTGTTGTAGGTGCAGTGAATTAAGTAGATAATGTACTCAAAGTCCTCAAAAAAGGATTTTTTTTTACTATTACCTATATTTTTTTTACTATTAGGTACCTATTACCAATACATTGAGTATATAACTGGAAACTATCTCAATTACAAGGTAGAATTTAAAGACTAATTCCATTAGTATTCTCTCCGACATGAAAATCAAGGCCCTCGATGAACTACTTGATTCAATTCAATTCAATACAAAATTACACTAAACCACTGCTACTTAATAAAAACGCTACCCGCCTACACCTTGCGTCCCATTATTTGTACCAACAACAAATTGCTGGAATTAACCGTCCGTTGCACTTAACTATTTATTTATAGCCCGTTGCTTGTTGTTGCCGCCGGTTGCCGGTTGCGGGCAGCAAATGATTTGACACGAACAATCAGGACATACCCTTAACTCTTAGCCACGAGTTACAAGCTCAAGTGATTCGCGACAACTGTGCTGACAGAGGACCTCTAATATACTGAAATAACTGCCAAATCCTAGAGTCCGCAGTCAGTCCACTCTCAAGTCCGCTCGGTTTAACTGCATCTTTATGACAGCGACTGGAAGACAACCGATAAAAGAAGTCACAGCGATGCGTCTTGCGGAGTAAAGGTCCTCTCCCGAATGAAGCGAGTGAAGCACGCGCGTGTCGTGTCGCAATTCGTATCGCCCGTGGTCGTACACGGAGCTTTACACCCGAAGAGAAGAATGATGAAGCAATTTATTAATTAGTAGTTCGGCCCATTGTTATTGGTCTAATTAGTTGTGATTACGAATCAAGTTTATTCGTTAGGATATTAGGATACAAGTTGTGTATTGACCGACCGCTTTAATGAGTCCCCCGCCTTGCCTCATCAAAGGCACATTAAGCGTCTACAAAGTCCTAACAATATCACACAGGTGCTTTAAAATAACCATAATCCACGTAGGTACGATACTAATTGAACCAATACGTGATCAACCTTCAGAATATTCCATTTAAATTAATACCTTCGCTAGGACTTATTATAGCGGTCGGTCTATAGGATATTTCACCCTATTAATAAATGACTGGTCTTATTGGATGACGTGCCTTTTTCTACTTATTTTATTGTGTATTGAAGCCTTTTTAGAATAGAATAGAATAGAATAGAATAGAAGGTTTTTATTTCAGACCAGGGTCCATAGGGTTAGTAACAATTTAACTTAACTTCTAGTGTTAGTAGGTTACAGACACAGATGAAAATATTTACGTTAATATACAGCATGGAGCCGCATCCACCTTCGCAACATCGGGGAATCCCACCCATCATCCTCTCCAAAACCCTTTACCTTGCGGGTTTTGGAGCTAGGGTGCTTGAGTAAAAAAAATCCAACTTTCTTTGGTAGTGTGGACCAGTAGTACCAACACTACCCCAAGTATAATTTATTCACAGCTAGATGTTTGTTTACACCGTTGAATACGAAGTTACAAAAAATATTTAATGCTAGGACCCTATATGAATCGCGGAGAATCTTAACACCGCGATTCAGAAATCGCTCACAATTGTACAACGCCATCTAGTGACGCGTAAGTTAACAAAATTCGACATTACCATTGCGATCGCGTTTGTTTACAATTTTAAATGTGATATTAATGCTACGCGGTTCAACATTCCGCCCACCAAGGACATTTTGTGAAACATTATGTCCTTCCAATGTTAATTTCCTAGTTTAATTACAAGGTGATCATTAATATTAAGTTCACTGATCTTACAATACTAATTATCTTTACCATTTGACTTTTACATCTAAACTTAAACAATTACTTACATAACTAAACAGTGCTTAAGCTATCAACAACATTCTTAGGCAATAGGCAAGACACACAGTTTTGATGTTGGCCTTTTAAATATGGAACCATTACTGCGGAGTGTGACCACTCGTGTAAGACCGTCCAGCCCCGGATGCCTTTCAATCACCCTGCCAAGAAGCCACCGACAAGGAGGTAGGTTGTCCTCCTTGATTAAAACTATATCCCCCTCGGTTGGTTCTGGAGTTTGCTTGGACCATTTATAACGATGGAGCAGCGTGGTCAAGTATTCATCGGACCAGCGGCGCCAGAAATGTTGCGTCATCTGTTGGACTAAATGCCACCTTTTTAAGCTAGGAATATTTGCATCTTCGTAGTTATGATCAGGTACGTTCACCATTGGTTCCCCCACAAGAAAATGCCCTGGCGTTAATGCGTTAAAGGTGTTAGAATCGGTGAGTCTACACAAGGGACGTGAATTTAAACATGCTTCTATTGCTGTGGTTCGCTTATGCACAAAATTTCTGAAACGCGATTTGCCACGAATGTCTTCCACTTGTTGGGATGGCTATTTAACCACGCTAAAACGATCTCTGAATCGGTCCAATAGTACAAATTAGATTTGTGAATACCCATCACTTCTGAGACTTCCGATAAGAGTTTTGCTAGGAGAACTGCTCCGCACAATTCTAATCGAGGCACTGAGACTGTTTTTATAGGTGCAACATTGGTTTTCGCAGTGATCAAAGTTACCTGTATACTATCGTCAGCCCCAACTACCCGTGCATACACTACTGCAGCGTAAGCTGATTTTGATGCGTCACAAAATCCATGCAAGTCAACCTGCTTGTTCTTCATGTGCAACCATCGAGGTACCGAAAACTCCGTTAAGCCTTGCAACTCCTGCCGGTAAGTAAACCATTCTTTTTTTATATCATGTGGAATTTCTTCATCCCAGCCTATTCCAGAAATCCATAATTTTTGTATTAGTATTTTTGCTAATACGATTACTGGAGCGACCCATCCTAAAGGGTCAAATAGTCTTGCTATATCTGACAATAACTTTCTTTTCGTTACAGAATCCTGCAGCGGTGGCAACTGAACAGAGTACTGGAAGGTGTCGCAGCTTCGGTTCCAGGTAAGTCCCAACGTTTTAAATATTTCATCCTGTTTTATGTTGATTTCCCTTTCTACGCCATCCTGTCCCCTGTACGAGTGCCTTTCGCCAATGATTTTTGCTAGTAGTTCACTGCTGTTACTTGACCATTTCTGTAAAGTAAAGCCTGCCATTGCTAATAATTTATTCATTTGACTATATATCTGCATACCTTCTTCTATTGAGTCACAACCAGTCATGAGATCATCCATGTAATAATCCTTAAGGACCTTTTCAGCTGCCAGAGGATAATTGACTCCTTCATCGTGCGCTATTTGCTGCATCGATCGAACTGCTAAGAAGGGCGCTGAAGAGGTACCAAAAGTAACAGTAAGTAACTTATAATCCTTAATTTCAGATTGCTTGCTGTCTCTTGAAAAATCTTTTATCATCTTTGTATTGAGACTCACACTTGCTGCTTACGGAGTGTCTGTGTTATATCTCAGTTAAACATGAATGAGTTAATACACATACAGAGTGTAAACAGACCCTTCTCGAAGCCGTCAACCAAACATTCTGTACATCAAACTAAATAACTTTACGCAAAAATTATTGCTGGGAAACTACTTTTTTTTTGGGATGAAAAATCACGGTAGGACTCGATGGGACGCACTCAAAGCATTGTGCTGATGAATGGATTGAATAGTACGGGAGTCGTGGAGGTGTTTAAAGTAAAAATCTTAAAAACATGCCTTTAAAAAAAACTTGTGAAAAAGTTGAAACTTTGACCCCCAATATCTCCGTAACTAGAAGGTTTTCAGGTATGCTCTAGAACAAAAAAATGATCGCAAAAACGGGAAGAACAAGTACCTTTCAGCTTCGTTAAGGGTCTATTAACACCCTTTATAACTTTCGAAATAAATGTTCTATATGGTGGTGAAAACTACATCAAAATCGACTTTGTAGTTTACGAAATTTGACTTTAATTTGTAATATTAATAGTTAGAGAAAAATATTTTTTTTCCAAAAATTGTACTGGTAAAACTTACAAATTGCCTGCCGCTGTAAATGGTCACTTCGATAGGACTTTTATAGTGTAGTAAAATATTAGGTCAATTTCTTTGAATAACATTGTAATGCAATCGATTACTATTTAATGTGTTATTCACAAAATACAGAACACATTCATTAAGCTATTCCTACATACACAATTAGTCACAGGTGAAAAATTTACTTATAATGTACATAGATTTTATATCTTAGAACAAAAATACCAATTTTACGACACCGAAATTACGTTTATTGGTAAAACACTAATAACAAAAACTCTTTTTTGCAAAAAAATAAAACCGACTTCAAAAACCCAAAAAAAAATGAAAAATAACTTTGGCTTCAGAAGTCGGTGACTTGTTGGTTTGATTCAGTTTTTTATCACCGACTTCCTCCTTTTGGAAGTCGGTTAAAAACAGGAATATCGTACAATTTATACACTATGTTTCCATAATAACTGAGGGCGATATTATTAAATACAGAATAGAAAAAGACAAAATGCAGCTTAAATTTTTATTGTGCCGTCAAAACAGAGGGCATCGAATCAGTAATGAATACTTCAAAGGTATAACGATCCTTTTTACCGAATATCGTTATTAAACTTAATAAAGTACAACTCCCAAGCTATTAAGTAATACTCCCGAACTCATCTTCTGGAAGTATACAAAATAAAACAACAATGTAAGTCTACGTCTCACTGTAGGCGGGTTTCGTGGCCGCATAGCAATTCGTAGCACTTTGTTTTTGACGTAGAAAGAAGATACAAGTTACATTATAGCTGCAGATAAAACTTTTCGGCACCTGACAATAATCGTAACTTATGCCGTTATTTTTTTCAGTCATAATTTAATTATTACAACACTTTCACAATTTTGTTTATCAACAGCGTCTTCCTCGTTGGTCCCGGCTATCATTTATATATCTTTGACAGTCGTTATAGTCAGTGGCCCTAAAAGTCTGACAACCAGTCTTACCAAGGGGTATCATATTATCTCATTCGGAAGCCAAGAATCCTTGCATGACATGAATATGTCTTATTTAAAACTAAACTTAAAAACTACTTATCTGACAAATACTATTCACCAATATTATAAAACATAGAAGTATATCTGCTTGTTCTTACACTCACCAAATCTTGTGTAAAGTATGTTACGGACCACTGGAAAGGCCTCTTAATTCACACTACTTAAAGCGTTTTTCCTACGCCCGACAAAATCGCTCACAGTCAAACCATAGCTCTAACGAGAGTATCGAAAAACGAAGCCTTATTATCACTTCCCACCTCCTTTAATGACGCCCTCCTCATTAGGAGAAGTTTCTTACGTTTACAATAAAAGCAAAACTCGATAAGAGCCTCATACCCTTTCTTTCTGTTACTATGAATATTGTTACAATCAACGAAATAAAACAAAAAAACGAAAACAAAAAAAAAAATTGTTGAAATCTTTTCTTTTTATTTTAATTAAGACCCCATCCCATATGGGATACATTTTACTCTACTCACTAATAAAAATTAATGTTTTACTTTGTTTTTATCATGGGATTAGAATTTAAAGAGCAAGAAGAAATCCTAGTACGAGTGCCAAAGCACTCCTTTGACACTTAAGTGCACATTATATTCGACCAAATTAGTATTTAAGGAGAATTACTGTACCCATTTTACTAGAAATATATTTTATAGAAAGAATGAAAAACCTCAATATGAATATTTATTTAATTATCGTCTCGGAGACAATAAGTTACCAATTTTTCGTTATTCTTAAACTTAATAGAAAATAAAGGAAACAATAAAATACAAATCCAGCATTTTATTAATAATACACATAACACATTTACATAACAATAACACAACAACCTATAATATAAATAAAATATCAATACTTTATCCATTATTCATAAAGGTTTGGGTTCACGCAAATCTTCATAATTTTTTTATCCAATTTAAAATAAGTTTACCTGTGATTCACTTAATTGTTCGACAACCCCTCAAATTTACCGCCCCCATATACTTTGGCCCCTTCACCAAATTATATCTTACAACTCACAGCAAATGATAAAATCGAATGGATCTCTATTTCAATGAAATAGAGTGCATTTGAGTAAAGAAAAATTTTAGGGGTGGTACTGAAAATCTTGGTACCAAATTCTCATACAGTGTGGTGATGCAACAAGTGTAGAAGCCAACAAAAGAAGCGATTAGGGATGATTTATACATTCTTTTATTTTCCACCCTCAAGTTCAGTTCAAGTGATACCGTAACTGAAATTCCCACGCACAGAACAGAGGGGGACGCAGTGATTTTTTTCTCTTTTTGACAGTTGGAAAATGTCGTTTTTCAATCAGGGATGGAACTTTTTTTTTTTATAATACATACATCTTGAGGTAGCAGTTCTAAATAAGACTTAAATAAAGATATTAGAAAAACCAGATTATTTACAATTATTATTATTGTTTTATTTATAAAAAAATATAATTATCTAAACTTAAATATTATTAACAAGCATAATTTTTAAAAGTTAAGGCACATTTGTGTAAGGCACGTCAATTAACACTAGGAAACGTTTTTAAACGATATCAATGAAGATAATTAACCAACTATAAAATTTTACTTTACTCCATTTCTCCATAACATATTTACAAACAAAACTACAGAAACAAAACTGAAATCTAAATAAAATAATAAAAAATATTTTTTTTCACAAAACTTAACACTACTAAGCATGCATATCACAGATTCCAATTGGATTATTTACTTATATTTAATTAAAGCATAAGTGAAGCCTACGTAATACTTTATATTGTTAATTATCTATTTAATGTATTATTACAATTTCTGTATAAATTTTAAATAAAGCATTTTAACAGTTTTCACTAAGAATACTCAGCATTTATAGTACACAGAGTTTGCTAAATTCGAAATCAGTTTTAAAGTAAAGGGTATCTGGATATACTGAACCTCTTTCTTTTCCAAATAAATTAAAATGTTCGAGACTGTTACAAATGTTCAATACTGAACAGTTTTCGAATTTGCCATAAATAAATCAGAAAAGCTATAAAATAAATCGTTGACAAAATCAATAATTTTCCATTTTCCGAGCGGTCACTTACTGTTATAAAAACAATACCTGACCTAGCTAAAATACAAACTACTTAGTTTCAGTCTTGATGTTTCACAAACTTCAAAATGTTTTTGGTACTTTGTACATATTTACATATCTAAAATTACATTATATACATTTATCCATAACGTTACAAACCAATTTTCTTTTTACATAGTCACTACGAATTTAATATAACAATGATAAATACTAAAAAGTTCAGCCAAATCATATTTCACAGCCCTCAAAAAAAAATCGAATACAATCTGACCTCACCCTCTAGCGCAACAAGTGGAATCATAAACAGCTAACAATAGAGGATCGTCATTATGTACCCCGCGTCACTACACTGTGACGTCACAGTCACTTGTCACGCCATCGGGCACAATGCCTTGCGTTTTAAATCACGCAAAGTATCTTCCTTCTATCTATTCTTTCTTTTGTAAGTTTTTGCATCTTCAGAACGTGGGAAACTGGACTGGCGTGACCTGAAAAAAGTGACAAATTTATAGGCAGGTAAGTATGG
Organism: Noctua fimbriata; assembly: GCA_905163415.1. Lineage (NCBI taxonomy): Eukaryota > Metazoa > Arthropoda > Insecta > Lepidoptera > Noctuidae > Noctua > Noctua fimbriata. The sequence continues at coordinate 5,516,968 of LR990940.1, forward strand.
GAATGTTTTATTTCATGGTAGATTCGCTACGTCTTTCAAGCTTCGATGAGTGCGCAAAAGGTGAAAAAGTTTGAAGTAGAGAAGTCTAATTATTCATGTTCTCGTTTACGATTCAAAGATTAACGAGCAATAAAAGCTATTCAAGTCATTTACAAGAATCTAACTCATTCTAATTTGCATCATAAATCTCTCAATCCAATCATCAAAAGCAATCTTTTGATCGCCATCATTATAATGATAACTTCAACCCCTAACAATATCTCCTAATCATCTCAAAACGCTCCTAATAGACATTTAATTATAGAGCTGGTCGAGTTCCACTGACCCCTTTTACACTTGTTTACATCTTCATCCCCTCAACCCCCGCACAAACGCGCTGAGCCATCAAAATGGTATGTTTAATTCCAATACCCCATACGATTTATTATAACAAAGCTGAACGGGAACGATCGACCGCTTGCCATCTGTCGTCGTTCCGAATCTCGAATCGCCGAAAAAAACTCAATGTGCGAGCAACCCTGGGAACCTAGGAACGAGGAGCATTCCCACGAACAACCCCTCAATTTTCAATAACCAAATTAGCCTTTGCGTTACCCTATTTCGGATATGAGGGAGTCCTGAATCTATTCATATCGATAAAAAATATCGCACGTCTCGCTCGCGACCCCTGTGAATGCATATGTTCATCCTGTTCGAATGCACGTGTTCAGAGATCGTATATTTAAACTGCGAGCGTGTGTGTGCGAGAGCCTTCGGATCGTAGCACCTGCCGGCGCGCGCGCACCCCATTGGCTGAGCAACCACTATCACCGCTACACTGATTTCTTTTAAACTTAATTTTTTTTAATACTCTCTTCGGACATGTTAAGAAAAAATCCTACATGTTTGGACCGGTACGAGCCGAATATTTTGTGTGTAGGTGGCATCCTACTTTAATAATTCTTTTTGTAAACAAAATGCTAATGAACTTTGACTTGGATGACTCAAATTCCGGATCTAAGATACGTGTAAGAATTACAAATGGAAACACTTGAATTTATTACACCCTATTCTTGTGGCCGATGATATTATCATAGTGCATTATATTAATGATAGGATCAACAAAAATGCATCAATTAATAACTGAGGTTACCCTAAATCGTGTCGATATTAGGGTCTCGTGACGTGCGCGTGAGTAGCACGTGAACTGGCCGCGCGAGGGTCCGTCCCCCTGACTTAGTGACCTCGGTAAAGGGATAACAATCGCATTGTCGCCACTGGGGCCCTGGAGCCCTGGAGCCGGGGGGCAATCAACATGTGTTGTGTTTGCCCACACTTGGGCGTGTGGACGGCACGTGACCGATTTTCCCATGGAACCCCTTCACACACTTGTTTGATATGATAATAAGAATCAAATAGACACATGTGAAAATTAACCGACAAGTGCTCGATGAGAAATTCATAGATGTGAAATAGACATAGTTATCTTTGCGAAGAGAATAAAAAATCTTAGTAGTTTGCATAGCACTTGTCTAATGCCGGGTTTCTGAGTCAATTTTAATGGTGGTTTATCTATTCATTAGCGCTATTGGTTCGATAACTTGTGAAAGTGCGTTTCCGAACACCGCAATGTAAGTTAAACTCCGTTTAAACTAAGGTCAACTTAACTGACCAATTTGCGGCGTTTATCGGTTCCATAACTATAATTTGACATTTCATTTCTCAAACTACGTTAACTTTTAGGTTATATGTACTTGTAAAACGTGTAAGTTTATTATTATTGTATTAAATTGCCAGTAAAAACTAAGTATTAAAAGTCGGTAAAAGTATTTAAAGGAGAAAACATCAGTGTTAGTATAATATGAATACGAGCAGTTCATCAGAATCTGATTTGGAAGTAATGGAGGTTATTTTTAATATATCAGTGCCCAGAAACTTAAGACATAGGAGAAATCCTTTCGAAATGTTTACGGATGAAGAATTTCAGTTGAGATATCGCTTTGAAAAGAACACTGTGATACACCTTAGTGATATTATTAGCCCTGCTCTAGCTCCTGTTACGCATCGCAAATATACACTGTCTGTTTTGGAACAAATTTTTATCGCATTAAGATTTTACGCTACAGGTACTTTCCAAGTAGTAATTGGTGATGATATAAACGTCCACAAAACCACTGTATCACGAGTAGTGTTTAAAGTAAGCAAGGAAATAGCAAAGCTGGCTAGAAGTTATATAGGTATGCCAAATTTAGATGACCTGAGAGAAGTCAAGGCACAATTTTTTAATATAGCGGGATTTCCAAATGTAATTGGTTGTGTAGATGGATCCCACATACCAATTCAATCTCCTGGTGGTGAGCAAGCAGAACTATTCAGAAATAGAAAAGGTTTCTTTTCTATTAATGTACAAGTTGTGTGCGATGCAAAGTTGTGTATCCGTGATATAGATGCTCGCTGGCATGGATCAACACATGACAGTACCGTGTATCATAATTCATTCCTGCGAGCGCGGCTGGATAACAATGAGATAGATGGTCACCTCCTGGGAGACAGTGCTTATCCTTGTGGAAGATTCATGATGACGCCAATTTTAAACCCAGCTACAAATGCGGAAAGAAGTTATAATGAAGCACAAATCAAGACTAGAAACACAGTTGAAAGAACATTTGGTGTGTGGAAAAGAAGATTTGCATGCCTTTCTCAAAAATTGAGATTAAAATTAGATCACACATTAGCTGTAATTGTTGCAACAGCCGTGCTTCATAATATAGCTCTACAGCAAAACGATACCGTACTATTTGATTTTGCTCCTGAAGAAGATATTGTTACAGAACCCACTGAACGATCCCTTTTCTCCGAAGGAAACCATTTTCGTCGGTTATTGTTGGAACAATATTTTAGGTTGGTAAGGTTTTTCAGCAAAATTGTATGTTGTTCATACCATGGGAACACAAAATAAAAGACAAATGATATTGAGTATATATGTATATTTTTTTAAATTTCAACTTCTGAAATGAAGATGCTAACAACCAAAAGGATACAAACATGGGAGTTTCATTGATTCATATCGTATTAAAGAGAATTCTCTTAGAATATGCTTGTATGGACCTAGAATTTATCAAGAAGAATTTTAATATCAATACTATTTTCATAACCATTATAAATTAAAATTCTTCTTTTTATATTCTAGGTCCATTTTAGCATTTTCTAGAAGAATTTTTTTTAATTCGATATCAACATCCAGTAAAATTTTAGTTTTTTCTAATTTCATTACTTCTTGTTGTCGTTGAATCTCCAATATTTCTAACCTTTTACTTGTTAGGGCATCTTCATTAATTTGCTTCTGATTTTTCCTTTTTATTATTGAAGCACTAAGGTTATTTAACTGTTTTTTCTTTATTTCAGTTAAACAAAGTTTCTTTGAGCTTGGTGTGCTTTCTAAATCCTTCAAGAGCGGTGACATCGGTGACATAGGTCTTTTTACCGACTTCATGGAACATTCAACTTGTTTAAAAGTTGATTTGGTTCCAGACACCAAATCTTCATCTACTATGAGGACTTGAGAAGTACCTGGATGTGCATCTCCACTTAAAACTTGTGTTTCAAAATCTGTAATGAATAAATAATGTTACTACTGCATACTTGATGATTGTACTGAAATGTAAAACATGTAACACTGATATGATGTCACTATACTAATAATTATGTGTAACATGGTTTCATATAATTTTAAGGAAGTCTGCTAATTGAGAACATAATTATATTGTATGTGAATTTGTAATTGTTTTTTTTTTGATATCACTATAAAAGTACAGCACTAGTAAAGAACCTATGCTAGATGTATTGCAAATGAAAAAATTAACCATTCAACATAATGATATGTTCGATGTTAGAAAACTCTTTGAACTTACCCAAGTTGTAATATGGTGCGGATGAATCAAATTGGTTAGACGCTGGTTTGAATTGAGGAGTCAATAAGGCCACAACTTTCTCATCAATTTCGGTTGTCTTAGGACAAAATGTTCCACCTCCTGTCTTGTACATCTCGGACTGAAATTAAGATTTAGCATGAATTAATTACATTCTTTTATGGCACTATTGTGTAACATAATGATAGTCGTAGCACATGAGAAATATATTGATTTGCACTTTGCGCACCTAAAATATACATTAAGGACTTTAAATACGTAAACAGTACATTTACAGGGATACGACTTACCTTATCATCGCTCATATTTTTTCTCGCCTTTTTCTTTATGTTATCATATAAGGCATGTAACTGCTTTTCAGTCCTAAATCCAGTTTCCGAGACAGCATTATATTTATTACACAGCTCCATCCAAGCTTGTTTTTTGGCATCTACAGAAGTCCCGTCCGTTCTTTTGTTGTCGATTATGTGCACAAATTCTTTAGCCACTTCGATAAGAAGCATCTTCTCTCTTTCAGTAAAATTTTTACTGCGTTTTCCAGATTCCATTATGATAAAAAGAATAGATAAAGCAAATACGATATAAGTAATAAAATCACACGGCAAAGCAAAAACTTTGAAGTGAAACGAGAGAAAGACGTTTGGTTTTAAACACGAATTGACAGTGCTCACAGATAAAGTCGACATTGATGTTGTTCGTAAATAATGACTTATCATATTTTTTTAACTAAAACCGTGTAAACTACTTATTTATTCTCAAAAAAAATATTCTAGTAAATAAAACTAGTATTAAAAGACGAATTAAACTAATTAAATCAATTTTAGACACGATCTCTTAAACAGAGCCATCTAGCGGCAAATAAGGAACTAGTTATCGGTTAGATAGTTATTGAATGGCTTGTTGCGTATTCAGAAACGCAGTGGCAGTTAACCGACGTTTATCTTACGCTTAACTTTAATGAATCATTAGTTAGTGAGAAGTTATCTGGGGACTTCAGAAACCGGGCATAAGACACATCTTTAAGTTAACCATGCCATATTCCATTCCAATAGCATTCAGCTTCAAGTAATCTCATCAGTGTACTTCTTTGGTAATAAACAAGCTGACAGTAATTTACTCATCCCCAAAAATATGATGTCCAAAAAACTTGTCTCAGCTCTACCAAAATTATGAAGACCTGTCACGAAATACGAAATGCATATCGGGGTATCGAATAAACCACTTGACTTACCCACACATACAAAGGGCGCTTTTCACGTACGCGGGGCCTTTTGTGCCGGGGGCGGCGCGCACAGTATAAAAGCCCGACCGGCCCAACCAGCCCCACATTCCCGCCTGTGATCTCACTAGCGACACACGCTCTCTCTACTATTACTACTTATCTATCAAATCTTTCAACATGTCTTACTACGCCAACAACGAGTATATCATCGCGACAAACAACTCGATCAACGAGAACAGATATAACAGTGAAAAGATGAAGAACAGCGGCATCAAGGCGCTTCTGAGGCCTTTGATGAAGCTCATCAAGAAATCAACGAAGCGCGCTCCCGCCAAAACTTGCGACACGTGCTTCGAGGAAGAGCAGAACTCGAGCAACGAGATGCTGGAGCGCAAAATCTGCGAGGAGATGGAGGCGTGCCAGCCTGGTGCAGCCTTCCTCGTGTACAACGAGAACGACACGTGCGACCTTGTGCCAGTGACCCCCGACAACTTCTACGTACCGGTTCACTTCGCGAGGACCGACGCCGGCACCTTCTTCTGGACCACCGTCTCCAAGACCGAGGCTGACTTCGCAGCGGCGCACTGCTACACGGAGTGCCAGACCGCCGAGCAGCAGTACCCAGTCCTGCAGGACCGCTGGGTGCAGGCTTAAACTGCAATCAAAACTTGACAACAATCAGTGTCTTCCGTGAAACCAGTGCCTGCTCCGTTGGTTTCCGCAACCGTCTGTGATGTTAGCTTTAACTTAGTTCAAGGTGCCATATAGGAATAAGTTAGGTTAGGCCTGCTCAATACGCGTGATAACTCCTCGAAAGCTTTAATTGTATTTTCGATAGTGTTTGTGATATTTTTTGAAAATATTTTGTATTGTATAATGATTTAATATTAGGGAATTAGTGAGCTTTAGCATTGTGATCTTCCTTATCGAGCTTTAATTGATTTAGGGATAATTTATTGACGTTTACTCGTGTTATATGATAATATACCAATTGAAATGAATTTGCTATCTTTTACTACGACTACAACCCACAAACCCTTACACACAAATATTTACAACACAACAAACGCAAAAACACACAAGAAATCTCTATACAGTAGTAAAGTAAAACCGCAAGGTCCAGTACTAATAAGACGAGACAGCATCGATAAAACCCACTTGGAGCTTTCTTGGTTTGTATTTCGAACCAAAAAGTGGTCGGACGAGGTCGGCTCGCGCCGAGTCGCCCGCGCCTCGGCCCGAGCCGCCACTCTTGCCTCGCCATACTCGGAGAGCAACATTTTGAGCGCACGCGCACGTGCAAGCCCGAGGCAAAGCTACCGGACTTTTAATGGTCGCTTTTTTAAGACGCCGCGCTTAAGTCTCTTGTTTTGAACTGTTATTTATTTTATACAATTAGGCACGTACTGTTGGTGGTGTTACGTAAATGCTGGTCATAAATTTTAATGGTTCTCTAGTCCGGAAATACGTTTATGTCGCTTATGCTAATACATAGTTGAGAGATAAATTACTTGATAATGGTATTTGTCGGTTTAGGATTAATAGATCGACGTTTATCAGTTTTGTGAATTTCTGTATAGTCCTGAAATATTTGCATTGAAATTGTTATTGGCATGCATCGTAATGAGGTCAAAGTCAGCTTGTTGATATAATTTTATTACTTATCAAAGAATTTACTTAAAATAAAACAATAAAAAAATACATCACACAGATGTACAATTACCTAAACACACTAATTTCACAGATAATAAAAACAAAAACAAGCACAACAAAATTAAAAACAAACAAATAGCAAATCTAAAAAACAAAATCCTATTAGACATCTATGAAACTTTTGCGATCATTAGCGACCGCGCCAAGACAAGGCACGTTTCGATACAGCCTCAGTAATAAACAGCCACATCGCACATGCATTATACATCGCATCAACATAACCACTTTCATTATTCATAAAAAAAACCTTCAATTTAAAACCAGCACCTTACATAGTAGTCAAGACGATAATAACAGACTCTCCAAGCAAAACCACGTATAAGCATCTCTCCGCAGAAAAAACACGAGAGTAAAAAGGTATAGTTAAAAGTCAAACTTCCCTGGAGACAAGTTCCAACCTGTTACAAAAATCGAACCTCCAACAAGTTCGAACAAGTCTTTTAAAAGTAAAAAAATCGCTCTATTTAAATTCAGAACGCATTGTGCAATCAAATAAAAGAGATAAAGGAATAAGATGAACAATTGATTGCGCACAATGAGAAGAAATTTATTTATGCAGAAAGCACGTGCGTTTTTGAAAGCACTACGACTATGCTTTTACTATGGTGGCCATTCATTATTGTTAGTTAACTTTGCCATTGTTAGTAGTAAAAGTAAAATGTGATAAAAGAAGCTACTATGCAGATTTATTGTTATCAGGTCACGTGCAAATACACAAAGTTTATTATAGTACCAACACGAAAGTCCAAAATAACCTGTAAAAGGATATCAAAATCAAAACGTCATGTTAGTGGGAAACATGCCCCTGAAAAAACTCAAACTAAATCATGCCTCGGAAAAAACAAATTATCACACTACAGATGCAGATATTTGTTAAAATAATTATACACAAGTAACTAACATACCGGAAACATCTAATTAACAAACTATTAATATAACAACGTCCATATACATAAGGGTTAGTATCAGAGATAGTGAGATACAAATTACCTCTATTTATTTACAGCATGCAATAATACGATATATTTTGTAGATACAAAAAAAATCCGTAAGAAAAATCAATTAAGAAAACCAAACTTTAAATCAACGCACACAAGGGTTAGAATCACAAAAAAAAAACAGTTTGCTGCACTGGTATTGTATAGACTCTATACAATACCAGAGATCATTGTATCAAAGCATGTTAGTGAGAATCAAAACAAATTAAAACGTCAGAATACTGTAATTTACAGTTATTCACACTCGAAAAACGATTAGTGGTTGTATTGCATTCTTTTTTTATTACCCGATGAACATTCTAAAAAACTAGTTTTGCAAAAAAAAGCAAGTCTCGGAAAGTTTCGGAATAAATCAATTCAGGATTTTCCGAAGCTTTCGAGTAGGAAACACAGAGGTGATGTCATCCGGCATTGCAAGCAGGCGCCACTACCGTTGAAAACCCGCTCACTTGTCGGGATAACCCTAAATGGCTATTGGGAAATTCTACTTTCGATAACATGCTAAATCAAAGACCGTGGAAAATTATATAAAAGCAAGAGAAACCCACATTGCGACAAAACTTTTCATTTCTTAAAGCATTAAACAACGCCTACAAAGATAAACATAATAAAATCATTAATGTCAAAGCATACCTTTAGTAACCATAAAGACAACTTGCAATCTTACAATTAAAAGATCTTTTCATCTCTTAAAGCCATTCAGTATCAATAACAAACCAAGTGTTGTAATTTGCATCTCAAACTTTGCATTATTCTGTTCACGTCGCGCTAAACGACTTAAACCAGATATGCTAATTGCTACGATTGATTAAAAAGTGCCCAGCGTGAGGTACCGCTAGCCCAGTTGTCATAATTACCAGAACAGACCACTACAAGATCTATAATACACGGGTAGAGATAGCGAAGTGGTCCGGTGTAATAATACCATACGTAGCGCTCGAGCGACGGATCCGTGAGAAATTTCGGCAGATGTACAATTCCTTGACGCGGTACGACGAGTGAACGCTTATCTTTTTTTTTTCTTTTTCCAGTTTAATAATACGGCGTTCTGTATCGACGTTTCGAGGCTCGTTCGTGACTCATCGACGCATTGTTACCTCATGCACGTGTTCGATGCGTCGGACGCTCGGGTTAGAAAGGATTTTTTGCAACCCTTATTTCGAATTCCGCAACTCTTGCAAAATTTGGGTTAACTTTTTTTTTCGTTCTAATTTCGAATGCGGCATTTTTCTTGTACACGTGCATGGCCATTGTTACTTTTAGAAGAAATTGGCGATTTCTTGTGTACCCACGTGCAGAGATTTAGCATTGAAGGGCACGGTCATTCTGTAATTGAATCGGGCTGGGTAGCGTGTTATTAGTCCGTAATCATTATGATCTATAGCTAATTGAAGATTGAGCTTGGCGGGAGAGTTAATTAGTTTCCAATTACAATTAAATTGCTGTTAGGGTGCTGCCGATGTTATTAAGGCGATAAAGGTAATTAGAACGGAATATAAAACCGGGACTATCATCTGGATATTACGGGTATTATTTGAGGGTCTTATTTTGATAGATAGTATCTCGAAAATTCTGACAGGTCAAAAAATTTTCTGTCGGTCGGTACATTTCAAAATAAGAAGAAGCTAACCATAGTAATTAAGGCAACGTGCATTTTTTTTCCGATTACCATAATTTCCATTTACATTTGGCAAGCAATCTCTGGCAAGGTTAAAACACGAACAAAAACTTAAAAAAAGTACCGCAACGACAACACTACCATACAGCCTTCGCTCTTCAAAGTCAAGTCACATGATAAAGCGTAGAACAGAAACGTGGAACACCTAAAACACCTGTGTAACTGAGCCGGGTCTACACCGGCGGTGATATCATCCAGTGGCTGTTTGTTCAGATGATGGCACACAACCAAACACTGATCGTGTCAACAACTACTTGCGTCAACGATGAGCTGGCTCGAGCTTCATTAAGGCGAGGTTTGAGGCTTTACACGGTAGCGCCATCAAAAAAGTGTTTCAGGTCCAAGTTTTTCCGGGATATACTGACTTGCTTTGCTAAAAGTTTGTTGCTTTATGGTTTATTGGGATCAGAACCAAACACAGACAACATGCATTACTAAAATCTAACATGCACACATGCACTACAAACTTTTCAAAAATCGACTTCAGAAACCCACGCATACAGGTAGTTAGTAAACAGCTTGTTTAAACACCAGCTTAAAAAAAGAAAAAGGCATTCCATTTTCAAATGTCTAAGGACGAACAAAAATGAACGTGACCTAAAATGCGTTCAAGAACTGCCAGTTTTGCAAAAAAAAAAAGATGATCTATATGGGCTAAAGGGCATCACACAGTTATGCTTTAACGGTTAAATTAAGGCAAAGACAACATGCAATAGAACTTACTGTGGGTCATGTTTTAATTAAAGAGAATGGTTGGTAAACCCTCTTGTTGAGACTAATTGCGTTGATGATGACAAATATTGACTCCTAACCTTTTAAGCAAGGAAAGTATAAGTGATAGTTGAGAACAACTTCAGTTTGCAGCAATGATTGAAGATAACATGTTGCAAGTGTGTGAATCACATTAAAACGTGCCTACAATCATGTAGCTTAAATATATTGCAAAAAATGTTCTGATGTTACCACAGAGTGGCTTGCACAATTTAAAGCATCTTTAACATCTAAATTACTATTTATTTACAATATTTTGACAATCTACCGTCACGCACACCAATTACAACTTAGCAACTTTTACCCTACTGTATTAATTGCTATTTCTTGTTGTTCCGAACACAGTATTTCGGAACCTTTATTTTTATGAAAAAGGGTGTATCAAAGTTGCAACCGTCATTCCACAAGAAAAACTATAGAAATTAGATAAGTATATACCTATTAGTGTTAGTAACTTTACATCATTGATTTTGATATAATTGACAATTTACATAAGGTTTTGAAAGATAGATTAAAACAATTAGGGCCTGTTTCACCACCTACGATTAAGCTCCCGTTAAGTTACTTGGCAGGTAATTTCAAATAAATTCTATTCCATTTTTGAATTTTTTCGGTTACTAGTGGCTACTCGGACATCGTGAAAAATAGGCCCTTAGGTAGACATATTGCAAATGGCAATGTCATTAAGTACGTACGAGTATATAATAGGTTATTAATAAGTATATACTAAATAATTTAGGTAAACTTACTCGACTTAACAGTAGCCAACACAGTGAGTCATTGAAGCCGCACTTGTGAACGACACACGCCATTAATTGCACAACTGATACAATTCATTATGTGGTAGACGTCAAATAATTTACTCATTGCTTACATACATACTCGTACATAATTGTATATGAGTCACGTTGAGTGTGATCCGCCTTTTTATTATGAGTTTTACTTGCGAGATTTCTTCTGTAATCTAAAATCCTGTGCAGCCATTGAGCAAACATGATGAACAAACAAGCATTGATCATCACCTCGGTTGCTCAAGATTCTTTGTAGAAGCATATGATCTGTATTTATGATATTGAAGGAACTCTCGTGGCTTTGCTCTAAATGATTACCCTAGATACTAGATATTATTTTAACCGACAGCATGGCAGGTTTCATAAAATTTTTCATATTTTAAAATGAGCCACAAATATCATGTAGCGAAATGCAAAAACTATTGAATCCAGAATGTTAGAAAAAGCAGTAGTAAATCAAAAATATCTAATCACGGCTTAAAAAGTTGGTTGCATGTTCTGGTATGCATCATGCATGAGTTAGTATCATCATCATCATCATCATTTCAGCCGAAAAGTCCACTGCTGGACATAGGCCTCCCCCAAGAAGGGGGGTTTTGCCATAATCGCCACGCTTGGCAGGCGGGTTGGCGATCGCAGTATGGATGAGTTAGTATGGATTTTCGAAATTGTAGGTAGGTTATACAGTTCATTGACACGTAATTATTATTTAGAACTATGTCTTAGAGTCCCCTAAAGCACTAACTTCACAAGACTATCTTTACCACAAAACACATCACTCTTCAACTTTAGCGCTTAAAACACTTATTTCACTAACATCACACATTTCACGACACTAAACTTTAACTTTTTTAGAAGTACTAATTTCACATCACTAGACCTCCTTAATCACAGTCGAGATGCCGTTACATCCTGGTCGAGGACACCCAAATAACTGAACATGAAATTGTACCGTACACTTTATATACAGGAATCACCCTCCAATATTGCAATATTTCCCACGGAATGAATGCACTCTGACCTGAAGACATTGTCTGCGAATCTATTGTCTTGCAAATACTTCCGAATTCCGACACCCCTGTCTGTTTTGAAAGGGAATCTGTCCGCGTTAGTTCAGTGATGGCGCGATAGATGGCTCTGATTTGAGAGCGGTAAAACTTTAAAGAAAAGCTGGTATTTTTTAAATTTATTTGAATGTGGAATATAACAATTTTAGGTTTTCATAGCTTTTTCTGAGAACTGGTTGCAAAACAGCGTGTGCAAATAAAACCTAAAAAAAATCTGACGTTTTTTCTTAAAGTCAGTAGGTATTTGGTAGGTATGTAAAAAAGTTTCATGTTGTAATTAGTTAAGCTTTAAGTCTTCTCCAAAATGATTACTAGAAATGGGTCCTCTTTATTTTATAATTAAAAATTTCGCAACGCAGAACCATATAATTCCAATAAACAACAGAAAAACTCAACAAAAACACATGTGTGTGCACATCAAAAACAAATTAAAGTCACACCTAGGTAAAGCACAAACAGCTCGATAAAGTTATGATATCATGAGTAAAGTATGTGCAAGTACAACAACAACGCGGCACGGGCGGCGCACGCGCTGGCATTTACTTAACAATTAGTGTGACAATGCCCTAATAGCGTATTGTTTCGTTGTTGCTGTACAAGGTGATCTATCACGGTAGTGTGATAAATGCAATTGTTGTTAGAGTGTTGTTGATGTTGTTATCTAATCACTAAACTTAAAACTGCTTCAGATCATACTTAAATAAAATCGCGCATTTTTCACATGGGAGGACATTTACTTCAATGATACTCAAAGAAGACACGTGTCATGACCAGGTGTCGTCACTCTCCAATTTAAAATTTAAAAAAAGTCGTATTTCAAATATTCTAAGAAACCACAGTTGAATAAAAAGTGTGCAATTTTCCTTACATTTTTACTCGAAATATTATTTCCCAACCAGAAAAATAAAAAAAATCCTTACACGTGACAGTCCATAAAATAAACTGAGCAAAAACAAATTAAATCACAATTCCACCTACTAAATTAGGCTGCCCACTGTTCACGCTCTACTAATCATCAAACACAAATAGAACATCGACATAAAGTAACTCAATAATTTTGTTAATTGGCAATCATGACACGGTTTCACATGGCAATGTATGTAGACGCCCGGTGTTCACTCGAGCTCGACCCGTGGGAACAACGACAGTTGCGCGCGCACAACCACCTGCCCCCCCGCCTTAAAAAACATACTATTCCGAAATTCAAATTCGGAATCGCTCGACCTTGGTGTTTTGAACTTTTTTTTTTATTTTTCCTTTTTGTGTAATGTACTTTGTAATTTGATTTTAAAGTTTGAGGTTGGGTTGGTTATGTCTATGGGTGATTGAAAAACAATAGCTGTGAGTGGATTACATTAAGTACTCATTTCACATTTTGCAGCAATACGTAGGAATTCCTGAAAATATTTTTCAGTGGTTATCTCGTTATTTTATCGTGTACGTTATTTTATTTTTTATTTCACTGCTTGCCTGTACCTACCTATTGCTAGATGGACGTAAATTTGAAAAAAAAAAACAGCACATAACAGTAACAAAAATCCGCAATTTCTAATTACCAGCCTGACAGACTACCTAACAATCTCATCATCAAAAGCTACAAACAGCCTTATCAGATCACCTAAAAAAAGCCGGTAAACGACGTCGCATTATACCGGTTTCTTATCTCTATTTACAGGAGAGCATCATCCTATAGATCCGCTAAGTCCGAGTGAGTTTTTTGTGCACGCGTCACCGTTGATCACGCGTAAGTGCAGCCAGCGCGCGCGCCATATGTCGCGTGGATCGTGGGAACGGATCCTCGCGTAAAACGCAATGTGTGCTAGTCTCAACTGTCGTCACCCGGCGTCGACCCACGCGTTCCAAACACGAATTTAAAAACAGAGACATAGAGCTCAATTTCCAAATATGTTTTGATTTCTTTCTTGAGGAAGGGGACATGCCAAATTCAACTTTAGACACACGAAGCTTGAATAACAATTTGAATGAATTTGGTAATCTGATGTAAGAAACTTTTTATGCACATGCCCCTTATTGATTGAATGTGTATTATGATTACTCACAGGGAAACTACGCGTGAAAACATTATTTGGATTATGAAGTGTTTGTTTTTAATTATACGAATGGTCTAGAACATTGCCTGTAACCGTTTGGTGAAATAATGTGAATAATGTATTTTTAGTTCACTTTTCCTAGGAAAAGGACTCGTGAATAAACGGTACAATCACAAAAACGTTCAATTCGCATATCCATACAAGAACAAGTTATTCTAGTCAACACGTTGTTATACTCGAATAAAAATAATTATCAGATAAAAAAACATATAATACCGTTCTTATTCGCTTGTCACACAAAATATCGCCATAATAATAGAGAAAAAAAAAGATCCAGGGGAAGACGCTCGCAACTGGCGCGAGCGATCGTGGGAACGCGACCAGTTTTCAAATATAGAACGCCTTAGAAAAGGTGCAATTCCTTTTTTGTTCGAGTTTTTATATTAATAGTGGTCTTGCAACGCGAATGGATTTTGAAATTGGAACCCGTATGTTTAGGGGTATTTGGAATGTGTTTAGCGAAAAAAAGACGGGCATCACTTCAGTGATGACGTGAAAATATTGTTAAGTACTTTACATAAATGTATATTGTGGCATTCAAAAAGGCAACATGTTTTCAGCAGTAACTATGAGTTAGCTGTACCAAAACTAAAAACTGTATGATCTCTCATGCTTAACATAAAGTTTTACTTCGTTAGATTTGGCAAAATATTTTTTTAATATTTTCCACGTCTCTGGAAAATCATCGAAAAATATTCATAGGTTCCGAAGAATCGAACTACTAATCGAAAACTAAAAATCCCTCGTGGTAATATTTTAATTTAATTAAGACTTTGAAAAAGTTTTTCCATTTTTGCACATCAAAGAAAAACCTATTTTTTTGGTAATTTAGTCATGTAAACGTATATCTAAACAAAAAGTATCCAATAAGATTCCCAAGCAATAAGACGTCAATCAATTCACTTTTCAAACGACTCACACTTAACCCTAGAAATGGCGCGCATCTGCCGGCACAATAGCGTACCCCCACATTATGCCGGCACGTATTTTTTCTTGACCTCGATCGGCCTTTATGCCCAAGGGGCGAACCGTGGGAACGATCTTGCACAATCCCTTTCCTTGGCCATATGCGACAGAAAAAAGTGCAATTATTTATTCCCCCTCGAAGAAAAGGGGAGTTGTGAGAACGTGACCTAACAATGCGCTTCCTGGCTTACGATACATTCTGTTCATAAAAAGGACATGTGATTCTAGTTCTTAATACTTAACACAAACGTGCGAAGTTGCGATAACACACGTACGCATTTTGATGTTTTACAAATAGTCTCAAATAGTTACTATGAAATCGATTTTTGATCGAATATGTACTCTATTTCTTGAACGATTCAGATCGATTTTCGCTGTACATAATGGTTTCTTATGTTGTTTTCTCCATAATTTATGGTTGGTTTCTTTAGTATGGAGTAATGTAAGCTGTGTGTACACTGAATAGCATTACGCGTGACCTTTAGATAGTCGATTGTATGAAAATGATAATCGATCTCGCTCCGTTAGTTATTCGATTCTTTTGTGATTTTCTCGCGCACACGCGTAGGAAGCGTATTGTTGTTATTTTCACATCGGCTTCTGTGCGTTGGTTTTTAAATTATTTTATTAAAATAAATGCTGGTTGGATAGTAGCAATTTAGAATCATGGAGGAGCGAGTTCGTGCGTTAATTAAAGCGTGATTGTGGCGGTGATAGCGTGTATACAAGTAGATAAGGGTACCGTATTGTGGCCGCGGTGTAAGGTGACGCTCTCGTAGGCGCTATTAGCGCAGTATAGTAATGAGTCCCACCAGCTACTTATAAGGCAGGACGTGAACCGTTGGCTAATCTTAACAAATGAACGTCTCCTCTTACGTCCTAGTATTTATCAGATTTTCTCTTAAGGGCGTTGTACCAAGAAGTTGTTGGTCATTAGTATTGCACGCACATTAACAATTAGTAGACACTTTTAAAAAACTACTGCAACCATGTTTATTACCTGCCTTTGACGTTTATAAAACGCTTGTCCCCCCAAAAAGAGGTAGGTATGATAAAATGTTTTCTACATTTTAAGAGGCCGTTCGTAAATATGTGTTGTTCTAAACCTCTTTCAGCAAAATTCACAAAACAGCTGTCGGTTTGAGGTCGATTAATCAAAATTAAATATCAAAAATAAAAAAGCAGCTAATATCACATCATAATTGACACGATCTTTCATGTTGTGCATAAAAACTTATAGAAATACAGTATTTAACCTTAAAGTAGTATTTTAACTTAATTTAGTATTTCAACAAAATTTCGTATACGGCCTCTTAAGCAAAGATAAATCACTATAAAGGCCGGACCCAATCCATGAAAAATACCAAGATAAACTAAAATGAAAGACAAAACATTTATGCAAGAGAACAATGTACCATCAAATTAACGTACATTGCATCGCTTCCGCTGATAGCGGCGCCTGCGACGACGCACGTGCACAGCGAGGTCGTAAAAGACAAATGTACAAGCGAAATGTTATTGTGACTGTATTTGTACTGTATTCAAATTGACTTAATTAATTTACTTAGCATCACGCCTGGAATCCCCGAAGGGTAAGTCAGAGATGTGATACAGTAGTTACACTGCTACTAATTTGTGACGAGAAAATTGCATGGTACAGACGCCAGCACATCAAGCTACTACAACCTGTCAAATTTCTTTAATAGATTTTCAAATTTATCGCTCAAGCATTAGCTTCAAGGTTGATTGGGAAAATTTGAGTTTTGGGTTGCTTGTACGGTGTCTGTACAAAATAGATCAGACATATACTCAGGAGTGTGTGGAACAAGGCTGCCAATTATGGTGATGATGATGGAAATTCACATAATTGTAAAAAAAGAAGTTATATTAATTGGGTCCTGAAGACGAAAATGCACTTGTATTGGCAGTTGCAGAGTAAAAACTGATTCCGGGTTTGATGATCGAGGCCGTATCATTCTCCTGCCCTTATCCAAATTAATTTTGGCATGTCTTCTTTAAATTTCTTATCTTAACATAACATCACGCCTGTAAACCCCGAAGGGTTAGGTAAAGGTGTACCTAATATAGTAACACCCACTTTTCACCAGTTATGTTAAAGTCATAGAGTTTATGTAATGGGGGCGAACGTATTGCCATCAACTGGGTACAAATCCAGACTCCATGGCTGCTACTAAGAAATTTTGCTAGGAAAAACCCAATAACACTTTCCCCAACCTGGGAATCAAACCCAGGCCCGTACTCAGCAGTTGCGCTTGCGACCACTAGACCAACGAGGCAATAAGCATTAAATCATCCCAAAACTTCAAATGCCTGTGCTTCTAGACTTTTTAAAAAAATCAAGAAAAGATCATAAAAACTACAATATTACATAAAACTTCCTATAATACCTTCTGCATGCAACATCCTCTTACATAAAACTACCTACACTGCAGTTTAAGACATCCGTGTCTGAATTAACTTAATGATATTCCATGAAATAGCCGGCATGCGTTGCAGTATTCATGACGTACCCTCAGAGTCGCACGCGCACGCCGGGGTCAAACAGCACGAGCGCGTATGCGTGCGCGCAGATCTTAGGTGATTGCTATCTCCTTTACATAATCATGACACTTAAATTACAGTTACTAACATAAAAGCATGGGATTATCCACTAACGGGGAATGGATACTAAAATTATTAATGTTCTGTGAGGCGAACGGGAAAAGACACGTGTTCAAAATGATGTTTTTCTATTAATTTTCCATGTGAAGTTATAGCTCTGCTCGTATATCTTTTGATTTTTTATCCCATTGCTCATCAACGGTTATCTTTATAATCCTTAACTTTCCTTGACTCCGTCATGAATAAAGATGCAATACTATAAAACACCATCATTAATCCTCAAGCTCGCTAGCAATCCCTTTTTCTGAACAGTTTTGCACTCCATAACTCTCCTTATATGAGTTATGATAGGCATTCTATGAAATAAGGCTCGCCTTTCTGCTTATGGCAGCGGAGTGTCATGCGCGGCGCTTGCGCACACGCGCGGTGTCGTAGTCGCAAGTCGCAGGGTCGCACGCGAACAATGTCACGAGTCACGAGAACACACGCGACCCGCGCATTGCACGGGTTAACTTTTAGCATTGTTGGCTTGTTGCTGTACTTATGTGGCGGGCATAGTGCACATTCTTGGTACTTGTAAAAATTGAGTTTTATTGTTCGTGTTTTGTTTTTATATTTAGGGGACTTAGTAAGTATCTACTTATCGTAATTGATCGCGATTTTGAGGGTAAAAAAATAGAACGATTGCACACATTTTATTAGATTTTGTTTTCAAAAAGTAATGCTTGGTGATTATAAAATTTGTCGTAAATATTAAGATGTTTTTACGAAGCTAAATTGGAACATCATTGTCTATCATTTTGGACCAGACTTGTTTCATGCACTTTCCGTACAACAAAAGAATTAGTTTTGGAGGAAGTGATAAATCACCCGTATGGTCTGGTTTCGTTACATAAATCACCAATAGAGATAACTGATAAGTAAATTAGAACTAATATTTCGTGCCGTTTGCATTAACATCAAGGGACGGTGTTGTTGCTGCTTTCAAGACTTAACAGTAAAACCAAGGATTTATTACAATTAAAAATCAACCTTCCATAAAAGGTATTAAAGCATAAAAACAATACTGCAATTTTAAAGCGAGCAGTGTCTCTAGTAATGGCCTTCCGTGTTTAAAAGCGGGTCTTGTTAAACCTGCCAATTTGTTTAAGGAAGCCGTGGTCAGTTTAAACTAAGAGCAGAAATGTGCCCATAAAAGGAGAAACTGGTGCTCTCAGATAAGCATGGCAACAAAACACGAGAAAGTTGGGAACAACGACATTCTAGCACTGGACTACATAAGCTAACATCGATTGCCTTACTGTACTCGCCACTATACTGGCTACTGGGATTTCTCCTCCGCCCACACTTGACAAGCCTCTAAATTTGCACAATCACCTCGATTAATTATTGTTTGAAATGCTGACAGGTAGCCTGATAATCTAGACTGGACAACACGGCTCCTTGTTGCGCAACCTCATCGGTTGATCACCTTTCTGTGCGTTCTGATCAGATTGCATATCATTTGAGTTCTCATGTCCTTTCACTTTCATGCGTGTCTCTATGATAAGCTGTCCAATCAAGTGACTGATTGAAGTATTAACCGTTAATAGGAGCACACTCTGCCAATATGCGCTCTTGACTTTCTTCGTAAAAAACGGTATCGTTAATTCACAATTAGCGCTTAAAAGTCAGTCTAGACCAACGAACCTTCAGTGAAAGAAGAGGCATTTTCTCCACTTTCATTGCTTTAAACTCTTCAAATAGCATTTTGCAATTGGAACGTGCTGTGCGGGCACTTTATTTCATTGGCACGAGTGTCCGGAGTCGAATCACGCGCAGCGGGCGGGGAGGCGCGCGGGGGGCGTCTGGCTCGAGCCCGACCGTGGGAACGATCTGCCTTTAACGTGTCGCACGTGCTCGAGACGCTACTACCGCGGCCGCGAGAGGAAACGAGACGCACAGCGCACTGCCCACGGATAAGACAAGGACGCCGCAAGATTCTACATTCAAATGAAAGCAAAAAAAATAATACGACAATAAAATAACGAGAACCAACAATAATTTGTGAGCGTTCGAAATTCAAAGCGTGAAAGGGACAGAGGCGAGTATTATTTATTCGAAAGTAAGAACAAAATTGTAATGGAGACGTTGATTTATCTGCGAGGTGTTGCCGGCCAGACTCGTCGCTACTGTATTTAAGAGCCGTTTGTTATTTTGCAATTGCGGCCGACGCGAGAGCCATGATTACAATGAAATAAATTGGTGGCGAGTCGTTTATTAGCTGTCTGTTAGAGTGATAACTTGCGGCTATTTTAAAATGGTCGTTACAGAGAATTATTGAATAATAACAGCCTTTTTGCTTGATTTAACATGACGTAAACAAGGAAGGCTATAAAAAATACCTCCTTGGTCGACCTTTGGCACGCCATGTGTTTAAGCATGTGGCGTGAATCTCGGCGAAAGGTATCGGTTGGCCGAGGTCGGGTTACAGGCCAAACGGCCACATTTGGCGGCCACACTGGCTCTGGGGCTGGCCAAATGCTGCAAAAACCCAGTCATTGAGGTCCAACGCTCATTGAGCCGTAAAGCCGCTCCTGGAAATCCTGACCTTACGAGATTTATGAGTAGTAAAAAACAACATGCGGCATGACACGAAGACACAGATGACAGGCAATGTATGGAAGAAGACAAGCTGCGTTGACCTGAAATAAATTGGAACTAGATTGGCAGAAGGATTATGATGATGAGATGATACTAAGCGAAGTACATAACAAAATGATAACGAATAAGAAAAAACTGATAAAAATCGCAACAGAACACTACCCACTAGCTGCAGAGCAGATCAAAATACCAACTGCAAAAGAAAACCTACACGATCCTAAGTTCTAACGCAAACCAAAGCGTGTTAAAAACAAAACCACCCTCGAAGTAAACTAAGTATAACGTGACGTAACATAAGATGTTTTTGTTAAAATCACTGAAACATGAGCGCCCCATCCGGTCGCCAACCTGATTTAATAGACTGACCTACACGGTTGACAATCTCTGGTGTACAAAAACTGACCACATAGCGCACATGCGAAATAAAACCTTAGAGAAGTAAAGAAAGAGTTGGAATTTGAAGGGTGGACTGTGAGGAGGGTATTACCAAAGACGAAGGATGAGCAATTTTTATTGTTAATTCGACTATAACATTCAATGGCTTGAACGTAACCAAATTGCGAACATCCGGGGTGCCTATTGATGCACCGGCGATTCTATATACTAACATCTATTTGAGAAGATGAACAGCATAACAAGAAAATTACATCGTCTTTTGTTAAGCCAGTACGAAGATGTAGTTTGAAGTAATATGATATTGTATTGTGATGAATTGATGATTGTTCTCTTTGAAGATCATGACTGTCTGGTTTTAATAATTGTTAATTAAACTACTTAGTGCTATTTAGTTGAAACAATGCAATTACTTTAGAAACAGACGTCAATGCAATTCATTAATTGGCCTAGTTTGCGTGTTGAAGTGAATGTTAAAATACTAAATCCAATTGAAATGTTAGTTTCTGAATGCATCTACTAAGTATACCCAAATAATTGTCATCATTACATCGTAGACAGCTAACAACAAAATTAAATAAACTGTTACAAGTCTAATTCTAGTTGAAAAAGTAAATTATGTATATCTAAATACTAACATTAGATACTATCACTGAATTTTATAGATCATCACTAAAACATGATTGGATTAACATCAGTATGACCGCACTTTACACAGTTTGGTGGTCGTATACTTATGTCATCAGAAAACTGATAACGATTTCATCAACCGTCTCCACATAATATCATATAATCCTTTCGTCACTTCTTTCATCACCTTAGAAGTTAGGTTTTACCCATTGACCACCAAAGTCACTCCAGTTATTCTTGGAGACCTTTAATGTCAAACCACAGTTTACCTTCAAATCTGGGATTTCAATGTAAACTGTGGTTCAACAACCGAATCAATAATGGGGAAAAAACGTGAGGAAATCAGCTATTCCAAGAACCAAAAATTCGAAAACTTGTGACAGACTGACAGCGCTGAGCCGGCCTGGTGAAATTTGGCCTACTTCCTCCTATAGAGAGGAGACCTTTGTATCAGCAATGGTAACATACCATGCTGATTATAGCCATGCTGTGCAATAGTAGGGTGAGTGCGGCTTTAACTCTCCGGTCGTCAAAAGTCAGACTTCAGAATCTGAATATGCCAAAACGACCATTGGGGTCAGCTTCCAATGTAACCGGATGTATCTAAATGCCAGTATTTTACATGGAGCGACTGCCTGTCTGCCATCTGACCTCCACAACCCAGTTAGTACTAGGTAATACGATACCCCTTGGTAAGACTGGTTGTCAGACTTTTAAAATAAAAGTTGCTGGAACCGATCCTGTAATTTACATCGCCCTTTTACTTGTCATATAAAAGCTTATAAGTAAGTACATCAACCAGTCATTCCGGGGGACACATGTGGAGCACCCACAACCCAGATAATAACCACTCAGCTGGATCCCAGTACAGTTACCCAGCGCATGACTTCATTTAAATTTAAAACCCACTCTACCAAATACTTGGTCCATATCATGCTATAAAATATCAATATTGTACCGAAGATTTGGACCGCTTTATCCCAAAGCGTACCACTCAATATGTAATTTGACCAATCAGGTCGTCATTATGCCATAATGCACCATCCAACCCTCTGGTGCATTACCATTGGCTCCAAATTAAGCGATCACAATACTTAATGGCATTAAGAGCTTTCACTGCCGCGGGCCGCAAGGTTAATGTTATTAAAATGTCGTTAGTTTCCATCATATTTTATTTTAAGTTATTTTTTTGTGGTTCGATACTTTGTTGTTGTAGTATGCAAATTGTTGCGGCGCCAATAGGGTCAAGTTCCTCTTGCTATCGTCGGAACTCTATGACATATTCCGTGACACGTGCGAGATCCAAAAAGTTTCAAAATAATCGCATAACATCCGTGTCTGTCTAATAAATAAATAATCAACATACAAATAAGTAAATTTACATAATATAATAATCAATTAATTAACATTAATTTGCAAGTCAAAATGTCAGCATATCTGTATCTAAATCAGCTTTAATTGCGTCGAAGTAATAAACCGTAGCTCGTAGCAATCGATTACCGCCAAAATGAGGCTACGAACATTAGTTGCTGCGTCCCAATATTGCGCTTTTTTTCACTGCTACGGTGCTACGCGCGCTACGCTACTACGATATCTATCCCTTGTGCCGTCTCGCTCTAGCGCGCAGGCGTAGGCGCAGTGACGCACGTGCAGTGCACGCGAGTCACGGCTCTCGCTCACTCCCGCACACTTCCTGCGCGCGCCTCCAGCCCGAGCTCGACTGTGGGAAAAGACGGCAGGTGTTATGCGGGATCGTGAACAACCACGCATTACCATTCACATTATTCAACAATAAATAATAATAATAAGAAGCCGTGGAACGAGTGGCGAGCACGCGCAACGTCCTCGCCGCGCCTCACATACTAATGGGTGACGCGTGTGTGTGTGTGTGCGTGATTTTAAGTAGTGTGAGTGTCTTATGAGATGATGTTAGTTGGTAGTGGACGTACGTTTTTTTACGGACGCTTCATGTGGGCGGGCGCACGTCACGGATTTAACTTTGGATTAACTTTCGTTAATTGTTTTGGGATACGTTTTTTATGTTCCGACTAATTGACTTTTATGTGGACAAGCATGTATCTTGGAGCAGTTTGACGTACTATTTTGTACAGACGCAATATACATAACAGTCTAATCGAATAAAAGTTTATTGGTACTAATTAAATAAGACGGAATAATTCCCCAATAAATCAATTGATTTCCATAGTGAGAACTAGTTCATAAATAAACTATACATTTTCATAACCTTTAATTCAGTAGGTACCATAAAACCGTAATGTTTTAGTGCAAAAACTTGAATTTAATTACAACCAATCCGAAGAACTGTAACTTACAAAAAGGCAAGCAGAAACAATTACCTCCCAATAATAATACGTATTTCAATATAATTGTAATTCATTCATGTATCGGGTCTACGGTAATTGCTCTGCGCTTGCGCCTGTCCGAGTGAATGCTCCAACGGTTACTAGCGCAGATAGCCCCGTCCATTCATGCGCCTGGGCAAGTGGGCAATACACACGTTACCTATTCGGTAAGATCTTGATAGGTAAATTGCTCAATTAATGTACTTATAAGGTTTGGAACGAATTAAAATGCTCTCGAACCTTTTAATCTTGAACAGTCAGTGGTTATTTTGTGTTGGACGACGTATTCCGTGTTTTGTTTTTTTGTTGACTTTTAATGGTAGGGTTGGTGAATTTTTATGTATCTGAGATGCTTAATAATGTGCTTTGCGAATAGTTCGTACAAAATAATTATAGTTTAATTTCCATGACATTGTTCATGAAGGAGAATGCTACTACACTTTTTCTTTTTGTCGTAAAGGCTATGTCCATTAACCATTTATAGATTTTCTGCTATAATAAAATTCATATATGGTTAATTGCCATCATCCATTAAAAAATCCATCTTAATCTCTTATAGATCATAAGCGTGATGTACTTCATATTTTAAAACTCGCATTCAATTAAAACATTAATCACTGTCGCACTTAATTGAATTTCTGTGACATTTAATTTAATGAAATATTCAATTTTCGTGCAGGTTGCTCTCATACGCAATTAACGCAGTTTCAAATTGGTTATTGATTTTCAATCTTTGGGTACCGAGACCAATATATTGGCAATTTTTGACTTCGTTATTCCGTAATCAATAAGAGTGATTATCGTAGAAAAGTTTTTGCAAAAAAAAAATGGTGATAATTAAGAATATTATGCGAAATTCCGTTGAATATCTGCGCAGACGACGTTCGTGACGAGAAATAAGACTAAGATCACACGATCAGTCATGCGTCGACAGCTTCACGTAATTGAATATTTAATTCGCGGTGTATGAGACTGAATGATTTAATGGCACGTTCGGCTAACGGTGAACTATGTAGTGAACTATGATTGATTAGGTACCTAGGTGCAGAGTTTCATTTCGTCGTAAAATGAAGACGAAGAACCTAAACACTGAATAAAATAATGATTTTCCAAAAATTAGAGAGGTGTTAGAGAAACCATTTATAATCATGAAAAATTCGATTGATGACAAGAAAATCTATCTGTGTTTAGAGAATTCTGCAACGTGGAAATGCTAGCATCTTACTTAAATGCGAAAGTATGGATGTTTGTTACGCTTTCACGCAAAAACTACTGAACGGATTTAGATGAAATTTGATACATAGATAGTTTATAACCTGGATTAACACATACAATAATTTTTATCCCGGTAGTACAATTACCGAACACCACGTGGGCGAAGCCGTGGGCATAAGCTAGTGTATCATATATTTCCATCTTTCTATTTAATTTATCCTTTCCTGGTCTTCCTTGCGAAGTCTGCAATAATAAACTATAAGGGTCACCAACTTTCTTCAATTAGTTCCCACGTCCATGTGCATAGGATGTCCGGTCCCATTTAAAAGGGCGTTAAAGTACAATTGCACAATTTGTTTACACAGAAGTTTATATGATTCATACAGAGTATGTTGATGGTCCCAAATGAATTTAATGAGCACCCAAGTGGCACTTGAAACTTTTGTAGGTTTAGTTTCATCTCATGGGTGCTTCATGTGTGTGAAATGGGCCCATCGATTCGTGATTCAGGTTGTGTTTGAATACTAATAAATCAACGGCACGGTTGGCGCAATGGGTAAGCGATTGGCTGCTGCGCTGCGTGTTGCGGGTTCGATCCCCTCACGGAACAAATATTTGTATGGCCTACAGGTAGTTGTTCCGGGTCTGTCTGTTTGTTTTTGTGAGTTTAAATATTTGTAAGCAAACCCACGATACGGGTGAAATTCCTAGTGTGGGATAACGTTATTAAAAAAAAGAATCAAACGCGATTTGGCTAGACAACTTGGATTTAACATTGCTATTTAATAAGCCTTATTGATAAATTTCAGCTGACTGCAAAATTCCTATAATCACCAATGAAACTTACGACTCTGGGAAAATTCTGAAGTCGACAGAGAAATTAATAACAACTTAAAAATCCCGCAAATTCTAATCACAGCAGTGCAAGGACTGTTATATGAAATAAGTACAACACGGCAAATGAAGGAGGCTTCCAATTTGCTTAACAAATAATTTCCCCGACTGTAAATGCCTTAATAAATATGACAGCCTAGTAAAACTATACCTTAACTACATTGAAAGGAGAATCACAATAAGTTTGGCGACGTGTTGTTGAATGACAGCCGCCCGATATCATCTGTTGATTATGTTATAATTAACGAGAAACGGTGAAAATAACGTTTAAATTTAACGTTACGCGAACTGTTTGATCACATAAATCTTGTTGAGAGTGATAAAAACGTTGTGTAAAGATTGAGGAAATAATTTATTTCTGTAATTGAGTGATATTTAATAATATTGGATTGATTTTAGAAGGGTTTTAAAACTTGCAGTGAATCTCGTAGTATCTCAATCAAAAATAACTAAAGTGAAATATATCTAGTTTTAATAAACGATCGGACAGACTAAACCAGAACCTATCATATAGGTTCTGGTTTAACCAGTAAGTTGTGATGAACATCTGATACCTACTAGCCTTCTGTATCATAATCATCATCTGCCTAGCCTTTTTCCCAACAAATTGGGGTCGGCTTCCAGTCTAACCAGATGCAATCTCAATACCAGTACTTTACACGGAGCGACTGCCTATCTGGCCTCCACAACCCAGTTAGCCATGGGTTATACGATACCCCATAGTAAGACTTGTAATCAGACTTTTGGGCCACTAGCTACCTGTATCCACTGTCAAAGATATACAAACGACAGCCAGGGCCAAAGGCTTAAGTCGACTAACGGTCGGTATGTAGTGGGTGGTGACCCATCCAAGGACCAACCTAGGCAAGCACAGCTTAACCTAAAGATCGACCCCAAGCAGCTGTTATTATTTAGCCACAATCTCCTCTCTCCTTTATCATAATTTTGCCAGTTATTGCAAGATATTCAACTACGTAAAGAAAGCCTTCTTAGGGGTCAGTATGTTCTAGGCCGTAGGCAAAATTCTCAATTCTTATTATTAAGTTACATACCCATATAATAACCAATACAACTCATCAAGAGACTAAACGAATATCAAAAGGAAATTATACGATAATAAACCATTGCATATCTTAATAAAATGTACCGTTACCCGCTTAGAAACTTGTCTTAAGACCTGCTATCAAAGGAATTATAAAATGCTATTAACTGTAAACTCAAATAATTTATTCTCATGTTATTAGCTTAGAACTTGGTAATTGCATTCATTTATCTGCACATGCATGTAGCTGGGGTAATTAATTTTCAGACACGTAAATCGTTGATACGTCTTAAAACCAATTAAAGCTGTGTTTTATTTGTTTTTCTTTTAATTATTTAAACTCTAGGTAATAATATTTTTCCTAAGAAATAAATCTTGAAGTTTTTCTTTTATAGTACTGCCAATTTAAATTTGTTATTGGGTAATCCCACTAGACAGTGCATTAAAATTGTTAGGGACGAAGCTTAGCTTGGGATTGTATTGTTGCACTTTTTGTTACCCTACCGATAAGAAATCTCATCTAGGTATTAAAAACAAAAACTGACCTTTAAAATTTAATACACCACCATTAAGAAAACGCGGTCATAACTTAATAGAACATGGTATAAAGGTGATATCCCATTAAATTAATAAAGTGCTACAAAAAACCTTCGGTGCGCGGCCTTAAATTACTTGAATGTCATTAAAGATCTCATTACCTTACCTGTTTCGTGTAACTAT
The DNA here is from genome assembly GCA_905163415.1 of Noctua fimbriata. Classification (NCBI taxonomy): domain Eukaryota; kingdom Metazoa; phylum Arthropoda; class Insecta; order Lepidoptera; family Noctuidae; genus Noctua; species Noctua fimbriata. The sequence continues at coordinate 5,544,715 of LR990940.1, forward strand.
TTATTTTTCTATCCTCGAGCGGAAATGAGCGGAGCTGAGCGAGCAATCAAAGCGAATAGATTGGCGGCGGTAATAACAGTTTCGCAAATACTCGTTATTGGCGCTATTGAGTCTTTGTAAGTGTCTATTATTTTTATGGCACAATGTTGGAGTGGTTAATTTATTAAGGATTTTAATTGGAGCCTTTGTGGCTGAAGATTTTTTTTTAAATAACAAACAATGTTATTCTAAAAAAACAATAACAAAACAGTGTATTTCGCAAAAACTACAGCAATTGATTGCTATTTTTGTTTGCGTATGAAAGATACATTTGGAAAAACAAATGAAGCGTGAGATTCTTTGGCACAAGGTGAAAATTGCAATTTCCAGATGAAAAGTTTGTCTAACAACTTGCAATTGAATAAGCAATTTCTTCCAGTGATAAATTATAAAAATAAACTGTTCCTAAAACGAAAAGTGAAACAAATTACTTTAATACAATCTTGTTGAGAAGCGACGCATGAGAGAAACTGTCGTGTCGACACCCGGTAATTGTCGCGACGAATGTCGCCGACGTGACGCTGGGATCTCGTCTCGTCTGTGGGGGCCTTAATCTGGTGCCTGCCACTTGTGTCAACTGTCTGAAGACCAGACACAAGACTGACAGACACGCCTTTAGCAGGAACGGCGGTTTCTCCGCAAACGGTTGACATTTTCGTCCAAATCTAGCACTGCTAAGTTTGGTTAACAGTTCAAAACCAGACGTTTCCGTGATATTTAATTGTACTGTGTAAATATACGTGTAGTTCTAGTTTTTCCTCATCATGATTATACCTAGTGCCGGACGGACATAATAAGATAATGCATGGAACTTGTAACGGAACCGATACCAGCAACTTGCTCAGGCGCCACTCACTGCCAACTATAGCGAAACTATCTGAAGGCGACAGCTTGATAATCTGGTACCTACAAGTACATGCACTACTTGATATCCAGCACTACTTGATATCCAACTGGGCTGATTGGTTAACCAGTGACAGGGTCGTGCTGAACTGGTTACCTATTTTGCACGACCCTGAGACCTTACCTACTATCATCCACTGTCAACGTAGGAATTTAAAAAAAAGTCCTGTTTTCTTCCGTAAGTCCCAGATTGATAATGCCAGCCAATTATATTATCCTTGTATACAAAATCCTTTTGTTTTCCCATTTATTTGGTGTGCATTTTTGGAATCATCAAAATTAGTAACTTTAAAAAATACAAAAAGGTAACGAACGACCTCTTTCCTGTTACAACTGCCAGTATCAAAATATTGCTTGTGACATCAGTACATTTAATCACTGTCAAATGGTAGCGTGCTCAGGAGACAATGGTAATTGCCACGTTTAACGTCAATACTAATTCTGAGACAAAGTAAAGATCACGCCAGAGTTTAGGTGTAAGCAATGTTCTAGAACATGACAGAGTATAAATCAATTGGTTAAGGTGGTAGCGCCAGGGAAGCCCGCGAAATTCAAATTTTCTTACTTTTTTTTGCAATTTACAGGTCAGTGTCAGGTTGTATGTTGAAAAAAATATGGTTTGCGACCGTAATGCGTATGTATTTACAGAATTATAATCATTAATACAACCCTTTATGCTAATATAATCCCATTAAATTACAATTTGAATTTCGCGGGCTATCCTGGCTTCCATCATAAGAGAAAGATGATAATGTTAAGGAAGAAAGTGAACACTTGGAAATTGGAAGAGATATGACATCCACCAACTTACAAAGAGCCCGCGTGGTGTGCTATGGCCCACGTCTTCTCAGCAGGTTGCAGTTGGAACCTGCCAGGCTGATTACACAAAATGCATTGTACACCTACCAAATATTTACGTAATCATCAAATGCAGTTCTTACAGAACGACGTGGAAATTTATCAAACATTCTAGAAGTACAAAGTACGTGGTTACAAACGCAACACATTAACAGGCGATGACGTCAAGCTGTTAATCGCACAAACCGCAGCACGAGGCGGAAAACCAGCAAATAAATACAGATACATAATGTATGTATATAGCAAAGGTTATGTGAACTGTTATCCCCAAGAATGTCAAGATTTGCTAGAAAAACCACAGACTTCGCGATTATCTTGCGGCATGTCTTAGAAGAAGTTTGGTGTGAAAAAGTGTTGAGATAATCAGGTGGGTGAGGTTCCGTAGATTGGAATTTACTAACGTTAAAGGAAACCAGTGGTAGCTGAATGGGTGAAATTCTAACTCTGGGGAATGGGGCTTAATCCTACTCGGAATTTTTATTATGTTGGGCAAAAATCAAAATCATATATTTTATTGCACATTGCACTAATTATAAAACGTCAAGGAAAGGTGCACGATTCAGGTTGGTCGTTTCCTAAGGGGAAGAACCGGCAAGAAACTCCTTGGTTACTCTTTTGAAATTATTTGGTTTTACAATGTTGTCTAAGTATGGAAGGACTGCGTAGGCCCGATAATATGTCGTTGCTTACGTCACAAAACGTAAAACAAGATTAAAGAGAAGTTAACAATCATCTAGAAATCTGCACAAAACAAAAGAAAAATAAATTTCAAATTCTCTCAGCCCAAATTAATATATTTGTGTGCAATTTTAATATGAGAAGTTGTTGTTGATTAATTGCGATACTCTTTATTGCGGTCGTAAATGACAACATTCATGATTCAAAATCAATATATATATAAAAAAGATAGTCTCTCAAAAATATTGTAGAACCCCAAAAAACAAAATAAGAACCCTACTGACCCAAACTCCCAATGATAATTTAGGAACCGGTTTCGATTTTACAAATATTTTTTTACCCAACAAAAACGGTACTAAAAAAATTCCCAATACCAGCACCGATACTGAACCCTAAATATGACCGGTAGTCATTAAAGAGATTACACAGATAGGTGTTTGGTTAGCCCGCGAGCGGTAGCGGACGAGCTCGTCCCGCGTCCCGCATCCCGCGTCCGTGATTGTACACAATTAATACCGGATCGTAAATACGTCAGCCGATAACCGGTACCGGTAACGATATTAATCGGAGATAAGGCGTCTTATTGTTTTGTGAAGTAATCGAATAGTGAGATTGTAGGTAGTTGTAGAAGATTTGATGTTGTTTATAATGGATTCGGATGATACATTTTGAATGATATCTTCGGAAGGAAGGCAGAAGGCTTAAAGTCACCCAAAGGGCAATGAAGAGGGCTATGCTCGGAGTTTCCTTGCGTGATCGAATTAGAAATCAAGATATCCGCAAGAGAACCAAGGTTACCGAGGTAGCTCGAAGATTTGCCAAACTTAAGTGGCAGTGGGCAGGGCACGTTGCTCGCAGAACGGATAGCCGATGGGGCAGAAAACTTCTGGAGTTGCGACTGCGAACCAGAAGACGTTGCGTTGGAAGGCCTCCTACTAGCTGGACCGATGACCTGGTGAAGGTTGGAGGGATCCGCTGGATGCGAGACGCACGGGACCGGTCAATGTGGCGACACTTGGCGGAGGCCTATGTCCAGCAGTGGACGTCTTTCGGCTGAAATGATGATATCTTCTTATCAAACAGACTTTCATTTCAACTGCTTTTCGTGTCTGCTTGTGTAACTGACTTTGATGCGAATTTTACCATAATTTATTTAGAGAATTTATTCCGAAAGATTTAAATACAAGTGTTTTGTACATCAATACAAAATTAATACCTACTAAAATCTCGATGTTATCTCAAGTCGTAAAAACTGTGCGAAGCCGAGGACGCTAGTTGCTAAAATATTAATAAAAAAACCTCGTGCATTTAGGAGAAACAGGTTTTATTTTGTCAAATTAAATATTATTGTTTATCTTTCCCTTGATTTTTTCCTCTATCATATCTCAAATCAGATGGAATGTCTATTAATTAATTCTAGTTTTACATTTACCTACAACTAAGCAGACACCTACGAAATGACTTCACCACAAATCTTAATTTACGAGACAACTATCAGGAAAATCAGGCAACAAATGCAGTCAGTAATTATAACGTTATACACAACCAACGTTACAAGATTATAAACGTGATAATATCTAATTAATTCTTAACAATCGTGGGTATTGCTTGCACTACCGAAAACAAAAAACGGATCTAGATAAGCCACTTCTAGAGATACTAAGTCGGATGTTATTTAGTAGTCTTATGATTATTATTATGTAACAAATGCTTTAGCGGTTTAAGACTATTAAAATGCTTTATTTTCAAAGTCCCGGCTTTTTGGTTCAATCTAAACTACTCAAAATTAAATAGGGCCCACCATGTTTTTTTGCTGCAAGTTAAAATTGCACCTTAGTATTGAGCTTTTATAAATATACAAGTTTCAAGTGAGTATTCAGGAATAGTGTAAACATATACAATAGAAACATTTGTTTATTTCGTTTAATAAAAACACAAAATAACAGTTTTTAGGAAAAATTACACAAAATAAAGGAAAAACATGATCGTGCAAAGCACAACTATTCTGGAAAAAAAATTTGGTGCTTGTTATTTTTTAATAACGAGTGGAGAATGGAGAATAATATTTATCGATACAGGTACGTGCCTTGGGTTCGAACTCGAGACCTATGACTTGGCAGCAGTGGCGAAGGTTCCATAGAACTCGATTACTATGAAAAATGGCACAGTCAGTATTCTATAGACACCTTACCTGTTACAAAAATTGACCCTTCGTGCATGGCAGTCCTTTGATTGTCCAGATTCATGTGCATATTGTATAATTATCCCTTGCTTCGGAGAAGGAAAACATAGCGAGGAAACTAGCATGCCTGAGAGATATTTCTTAACGGCATGTAAAGCCAAGTCAAAGGCCCATGGGCGGCATAAAAACTCTGTCACCAGTTTAGGCACTCACCACACGATAAAGAAGAAAGAGGATCAATACAGGTTTACCAACTGCTTCTATATACAATGTTTCCTAAGGTAACAATTAATCTTGGACTGAAACAGGTATTACTCACGTCATGATGCGGTGGTATACTGATTTCGGGCCACTTGTACCGATAATTCATCAACTGATTTCAATGAGCCCGCATCCTGTTTAAGTCTGACAAACCAATAAAATAACAACAACAAATAGCACCAACAAATAAAGCTTAAAAAATAAACATTTTCCAAAATGATGTGACCGCGGAGGTTTCGACATTCGCCGAGATTAATCCCCGAGTGAACGATCACATCGCAAACTTGATCAGATTCATATTTATGTTTGATTTAAATATTCAGATTTCTTGTAATCTTTTCACTGTGTGACGTCTCTCATGTGTTGCTATCATAACGTTTTCATAGAATTATTTGTTTTTTTTTTCTTTTAAGCTGTTATTCGCATTCATTAGCGAAGCCATCAAATACCAGCATTTTATTAGTTCTACAATTCCATAAATTCTTTCAATTGACACGAACCAGAATGTCTTTACGACGACATTCTTGACCTCTATAAATTAACAATAATATATGTAAAGTTTTATATAAAACCACGCTAAAAGCATCTAATAAGAAACACATTAATGTCGTATCATTCTGTCCATAATTACTCTATAGGAACCATAAAATTGCGGTGACACCACAAAGAGACTAAATGCATAGGCCGAAAGAATATAAAACTAAAATCAACCGTAAAATTTAAACTAGACACCCCATTAAAATATGACTTTTAAAATCGTAAACATCCTTTCCTATTGAACAGGCTCTGCCAAGAGGCTCTCTGGAGGCTCTCGAGCAGCGCACATAAAGCCTTTTCAAGTATTTTATTATTTCTAGCGCGTCCTTCACTATTATGGGCATTAGACCCTAAACTACGGCCGTTTGTCGGCAACTCGGCAACCAGCGCGTGCACGGTTTCGCACACTTAACACGAAAAGGGGTTTTATCTTTCCTGGAATCCTGGTAACGCCTCGTCAAACCGAAAACATAAAGGCGCCTTTTCATTGAAATATTCACGTATTTTTGGACCAAACTATTATTTTACGGCGAAACTTACAAAGTATTCTTTGAACAAAGCTCTACAGAACACAACAAATCCTTCCACATCGAGCTAACCCGCAATTGTAAGAAAAGACGGATATTATGCGCTTCCTCGAGTTGTAATGCAAGCAATTATTGATTTCCAATAAATCCGGTAGTCTGTTGCCATTGAATCGGTACAGAATAAAGGATAAGTTAATTTTACGCTGAAAGTATGTATGTTATTATATTGTGCGGTACACAATAAACATAAAGGAATTACGAGAAGGAAAATACATCTTACATTTTATAAAAAGTGTCCGTGCAAATGCATAGATCATACGCCCACTGGTTATCGGGACTGTTCGTATCACGTCGAGACTCTAGAGGCGTTCCTATTTTCGGCTTGTCATTAGCAGTCGCATTCAAGTGTCCTGTCTTCTGACACTTGACGGTTTTAATACAAAAGCCAGATATTTCACGTCGTTTGTTCCGACACCTCCCGGCCTAATCTAGAGGGTAGTTAGAAAAAGTTGGCGCCATATTGTGTTATCTCGGCCCCCTGGGTGCAGTGACTGTCTCAAGTGTCCGTTCCTTTGTTTATTTCTAAAATGCACTTGCCTCGGTACCTGTTCTGCCATCCATTGTCGGGTTTTTGTTTACTTCTGAGGAAAATTAGCCACGAACACGTGTTAGTTAGCCTATTGTCTCGTTCGAGAGGTTATAAAGGCGCCGACGAGGATAATGCGTTGTGGAAAGAAACTGGTTTTTATTGCCCACTATAGTTTTATGGTTAGGTACCTGCAATGAAAGCAGGATTCAGTCTAGCAAAAACATTTTATAGGGGCGTCCTAAAAGTGCAGTTATGTTTGAATGCGGGGATTCGAAAGGTATTTCAACCTGATGCCAAAATTACCGAAAACATGTCGTCAAGAATTCGGTTTCCCCTGGCAACATCGTTTGCAGTGACGCCTCTCAACATCTCCCGACCGTTAATACCACACATCAACGTCTGCATCTGCGAGACTCCGACGCGGCAATCATTATGAACATTAAGCTCTTAAGCTTTATGGCTTCAAGTGGCAAGTGAAAAAATCACAACTTATCGCTCTTGACATGCAAAAAATGCTGTGCACATGTAAGTCATTAGTTAGGGCCGACATGTCGGCGCAAATATTTGGCGATGGTTGCAAATCCAGGCGCCACCGACGAGCCACGACACAAGAATGCCTTTTACGAAAGCCGCCAGCGTTTTCAAGGAACGGCAGCTAAAACAATATTTGCTGAGACGCTGCGTGAACACAAATGACCGTTGGATTAGGTATCGAGAAGTGCTCATGCGCACAAAACTCAGTATGTTTATGTTGACTATCGAAGCGATTTTATGGTTTTATGTCAAGGTTCTTAACGTTTTTACGGCTACCATTAAACTTATGCAGTTAAATATGTACTTAAGTTGCTTGTGTGATAATGCAGGAACAGTTAAATATTTTGCACTATAATTTCAATACTTTGATGTTTGTTGCCCGTGGTACTACCAGTATTACTACCAGTAGTACCATGGGTTAAAAAAACCCCGTAGAACTACCAAGCGATACAGTAGTACCACGGAAAGTTTTCAAAATCTCACACTTTAAAATATCAAACGTTGAATATAAACATTTGAACAAATTTAAAGTGTTGAGATTTTGAATCGTTGAGATTATGGTGTTGAAATTTTCAATGTTGAGATTACGATTGTTGATCTTATGTACTAATCCCGACTATAACACGGGTTAAAAAAAACTACACGTGGTACTACTAGTAGTTTTACGGGATTTTTTTTACCCGTGGTACAATAGTACCACTACCAATAGGTAGTAATACTATTAGTGCCACGGGCAACAAACGACTTTGATCAACAATGTAGGTAGATCCTAATTCAGAACATCAGATAGGCAGAATAAAAAATAGATACTAATATATATCTGACTATAGACACGTAGCTTGATTGCACCACTTTGTATATATTTGCTAATCCGATAGCAATCGGGTAACGATATCACTGATAGCCTTATCCGGGTCCGTAGTATGACTCATACTTATCGATACCAGTTAATCAATCAGTACTGTTTTAGTTCAAATGTACTTGGAACAACGCCGTGGGGTATTTACGTCATATTATCAATGTAGTATCTTTAGGAAGAAATGAGGTTGTACCTAGCACGTATTAGTTCTATGTAAAGGAGTGACGACTTCTAAATTGTCTCTGGTCGAGTGTCACTCTTGACGGGAACATCGCTCAAAGGGCTGTAAAATTAATATTCTCTTTTTTACTCGCTATTTTTTGTAAAGAATTACGTGTTAATTGATTTTTTTATGATTTTGGAGGTTTAGTTTCGTTTCAGTGATTGATATTTTGTTCCTAAATTAATATAAAATTCATTATGTCGTTGTCTTTTTTTAAACATCTTCGCTTCTGCTTGCTAAAAGTATATTATAAGAATAAAGAATGATCAGCCTACAATGTTCCCACAGCTGGGACCCAGGCCTGCTCTCTAGAAGAGGGAATGGGTTGTAATCCACCGCGGTGGCCCTGTTAGTATGGTAACTGTCACATGTGTTCGCATTTTCTGGTTCTAGGACATGCATTTCCTCACGATTTTCCTTCACGATTATGAGATCAATATACCTAATGAAAATATATTAATTCAAAGTTATTCGGTATTTTTCTCAGAACAGGTTTTTAGTTTGTTTTTATTATTATGTTTTTTCCTCGAGTTTTATTTAGCAAGAGCTGCGACCGAATGTTTAATTTCATTTCTAGGAAAAACATGAGATTAGAGGAAATTAGCCAAATTTTTCCTGTTGATTTAGGTGTCAAATACAATCACAATACATATCTTTCATTTACGTCTTGAAGATCCAAAGGAGCTTCATAGGACACAAAAAATCTTGAATTTAAAAGGATATAATTACTGAGAACAATGAGTTAAAGAGTAAGTACTCTAATGCTGAGTATTGTTTCTTATTATCCTATCTTCTATTACTGGTAAACAACATCCTTGAAACCATTATGTATTAAGGACTTCCGATACTTCAAACATGTAAATTACCTATTGAATATAATTACGTGTAATTTACACAAGTACTACTGTAATATGAACAGGGAAATCCCTAATTAAGAGCACTTCACATCCTACATGAAGTTAACATATCGCCACCTCCCAAAACAATGACACCAATGAACGTCACAATTATGACACTTCCGACTTTCAAACACAATGACGTTTACATGACACATACACAAACGTCATCAATGAAAGGAACTATAACACAAGTGAGAAGGATATCTGGTGAATCAGAGCACGTCACCGGTGACTGTGGAACGATGAGGTCGCAGCGATTAGGCCGCGTCATTCGACCACGGTCGATCTCGTCACCTCAGAAACCGGTTCTCGATTCTCGCGAACATAAACATCAGATACGTGATATAAATGCGTAACTCGTAAAGCCGGTTCGCGGGCTTTGGTATAACCTGATTAGGATTTTGCGAAATGACGTTAAGATGTGATAGTTACATCTCATTCCGATGACGAATCAATTTATTTTTTAATCGGATCTGTAAAAACCGGAAGGGAATGTCCGCAGGCCGAGTAATTAATTTCTCGAATACGGAATTATTTCTTACGAATCTTATTTCGATGAACAAGGATACAACGACGGACTTTAGAACGATGCTGTCATGAGATTTGATTTATGATGGATTAAAGTGTAGCTAAGTTTGATGACATAAACAAATTCCACTTGGGTGACTAAATGCAGTTAAATGTTAAACTTTTGTCAGTTGTGGGTAGTAGTGATAGACCGTCGGACTGCCAAGTCATAGGTCTCGAGTTCAAACCCAAGACCACCTCTGATTTTTCAGATTGTTGTGCGTATTGCATAATTATCACTTGCTTTGAGGAAGGAAAACATCGTGAGGAAACCAGCACGCCTGAGAGATATTTCTTGACGGCATGTAAAGCCAAGTCAGAGGCCCATGGGCGGCAAATAAACTCTGACAAGTTAGGCACTAACCACACGATAAAAGAAAGTTGTAGAATTGTTTCAACAATTTGATGAATTCGTAACTCTGACACTCCGTGGGTATGCTGAAGGTTGTAATTTTACCGATTTAATGTAAGACATCTCAATACTAATATTTCAATGTCAATTTGAGGTACTCCATATTTAAAAAGTGGAAAAAAAAGTTCTCGTAGCCGTAGCGATAGTCGTAGCCCCGTAGCAATCGGAGGTGTGACCCTCTTTTTTTTTCTTCACAATTCGACCTGTATTATTACTTCATTAGATTCATATGCGTTTAACTTTTCCCGTCATCGCAGATTTCTTTTTTCTGTCCATCACCTTATGACGACCTTCGCAGGGTGGCTGGTAGCGACTGAATGAGAGTTGCTGCAAATCGAGTTGAATGGGGTGCGATTGAGGAGGTATATGTCCAGCAGTGGACTGCTATAGGCTGATGATGATGATGACCTTATGTTTAAGTGAACTAACACTCTAAAAATTATTATGATTATTGAAATCCTCAAAATTAAGTTAAAAGTCATGATTGCAGATGACGTTATTTCTGCAACCTCACCATGATGATACGTAAAACATTTTTTCGTGAAAGAATCTTTTATATCTATTAACATAGTTATCTTCGATATTAATTAAAGTCACGTATCTCATGTATCTGTGTGATCATGTTGTTCATCTCAACTACGTAACAGATTCGAACTGGTTTTCACCTCATTACGTACTGCTAGTTCGCAATAAAATGGGAATATACCAGAATTTAAAAAAATGTCCCGATGACTCAGTAAAATATTTCTTATGTAAACTTAATAAGTATGAAAATCCGTGTATACCGCATACGATAATGGGGCGCTTGATGTAATTGGAAATTCCGCTCACCATGTGATATCGATATTAGAAGAAAAAAAACATATAAAGCAATGATTCATGAAAGAGGTGGCGAGACGATCTGGACGCGTACCGCAAGGGCTGGTTCGAGGAGGCACGGGAAAAGAGCTCATGGAAGGAATTGGGGGAGGCCTTTGCCTAGCAGTGGGACAGTACTGGCTAAGAAATAAAAGAGAAATCATACGGGTTTACAGAAATTTACATTGCTTTTTTTTAGTTTCTTTCTCAACTCGACCTGTGGTAAACGCTCTTAGAAACAGATGAAAATAAGAATTCTTCTCGAATTCTAAAATGCGAAATTCTCGAATCTAAACAGTATGCAACATATAAGACGTTTTAATATCTCAAGACTGAAATCACAGACTTGAAAGTCGCAAGATTTGTTCAGTGTGACATGTCTGTCATGACGATGCAATGAAGGAAAACATCGTGAAGAAATCGCAAAATTTTAAGCCAGCTGACGTCTGCTAACTCGCACTGTTCCCATTCAATCTCATGGATAGGACCCTGTGTCCCAGCAGTGGGAATATCTGATTATGCTTACGCTAAGAGTTCTTTGGAGAGGTTTTACGTCGTTGCGACACTATGGAGCTACTGAGGAAAAGATCTTACAAAGAGTTCCTTATAAAAGTTGCCAAAACGAGTGACTTACTGACTGACCGCATCTAGACCATGACTACGCTAGATTATGGCAAACCAACTGTGTGCGTAAGAGGAAAGAAGACAGCTTAGAACACTGAGTAATAAAGGATGATCGGCATTGATGACGAAGGAGGTATGTTCAGTTGCACACTGCATATTAAGTAAGTAACTTAGTCTAAGTTATATTACTCATAAACCCACGATATTTAATTTACGTATAAAAGTTAATTTCTTTAATAAATTAAGTGATTCACGATGACCGTGCCATTTCACAATGCATACGCGTATAAAACCTAAATAAAATGTGATGATTCATGCTGACTACTGTTCTTAGATTTTATAAAACTAACGCGAATCAAGTAAAAATGTACGAAGTAGGTGTTTCCTCATGCGCGCAGGCAATGCGGCAAGTCGACAACGTTCGGTTCGGCACGTGCGACGTACTCGTGTCAGAAGTCATGCGCATGCGTCATTGGTAGGGTTGTCAACTGTTGGAGTAATTATGCGGCGCGCGCGCCTCTTGTTATGTCTAGTCATGTTTTGAAATTATTTTTCTAATGTCTGTGTTTATGTGAAGGTTATGTGATGAATGAGGTTGTAAGTAAAACATGTCTGCAACAAGTCGCCGAGAAGTGTCTAGATCGTTATAATGACAAATTAGTCATTTACAATCCTGCCTCGAGTGTTGTGTTTTAGACACTGCATCAAAATGTACCTACTATAACACCTATATACATATATATTTCTCAACTTATGGTAAACGATGATCCTGTCGATGCCGATTCATTGCAAATCTGGAAGGAACAAAACCAATCTGCCTTTGACAAACATCATCATCTTCATTTCAGCCGAAAGACGTCCACTGCTGGACATAAGCCTCCCCTAAGTGTCGCCACATTGACCGGTCCCGTGCGAATCGCATCCAGCGGATACCTGCAACTTTGACAAACATAAAACTACATAATATTCCCAACAAAAGCAACATTGCTTTAAAAAAACTATTTAAGTGACATAACATAACATCACGCCTGTAATTCTCGAAAGTTTAGACAGAGTTGTACCTAATAATACACCCACATTTCGCCACGTTACGTACGTTAAAGTCCCATGCAATAGGGGCCTAGGGGGCGAGCCTATGGCCACTGAGAAATTACTGATGGAAAAAACTAATAATACCTTGTCCGACCCGGGAATCGAACCCAGGACTCTTGCTCAGCAATCGCGCTTGCAACCACTAGACCAACGAGGCAGTTTATTGTAATGCAAGTCTTCAATGATCTAGATACTAATTGATTATCCGATGTCGCCACAATCCCAAAGTGGTCAACCCTACAACTATCGCAGTATAGCAGAGGAGTGTTGAACGCATGGCAACTGCACACGTCTCCTACAGCACGTACATGTCTCAGCGACCACACAAACCACGCAGTATTGCTGTATACAGGATAAACCTCCTCTAAAAACTCAACGCTGGCTACGTGACTATTTTCGCGTACCAACAACCTAAATAATTATACAACAGCAAGCAAATTAAACCCGTATTCTGTTCGCATTATTTCTGAAATAGACAATGTTATATGTAAATAACTAGGTACCGGATGTTTGTTGGTAAACTTAACAGAAACTAATTTCGTTGCGGTGTTCGTTTTGCTTGGTCTCAGCTGAATTCCTGGCAAAACCTGTGGCTGGTTTCAGTTGTTCTATGTTAGTTATAATCATAGTGTGTATGTGTATCATATGTATCAGTGGCGAAGGTTCCATACAACTCGATTCCTACTGGCTTCCCTTTGAAAAATGGCACAGTCAGTATCCTATAGACAAATAACATAATCACATTAAAGATATGTACTCCGGCTTACCTCTAACAAAAATTGACCCTTCGCTACTGATATGTATAATAATTCGCTAGTCTAGTGGTAGCAAGCTCTACTGCTAAGCATGAGGTCCTGGGTTCGATTCCCAGCTCGGTCAAAGTGTTGTTGGGTTTTTTCATTAAGAATTTCTCAAAAGCAGCCATGGAGTCCTGATATGCTCCCAGTTGATGGCAAGAGGCTCGTCCCCATTACAATAAGGGACTTAAACATAACTGGCAAAATGTGGTTGGACTATTAGGGACCTACAACTCTGCCTTACCCTTCGGGGATTACAGGCGTTATGTTATGTTGTTTGTTTACCGGCTTATGTATATGACCAGAAGTTTGAACGATTATGTAAGGATCGTAAGCAGCATAGTCCTGAAGTGTCTGCCTACCCCCATAGGAAAATGGCGCGAGTTTTGTTTTTATGTTGTCCCTTATGTACTTTTGCATGTGTAATTATGATAAGACTATTTATACTTTTTGACGTGACAACATGACATGTCAATTAATTTAGATAACATGTCTAAGCCTGTTTAAAATTACTTACAGTAAACATTTTCCTCCAGGCATAATGATACATTCGAGGGCACGTGTTTTACAGCGTGTGATTCCTATCAATCATGCGCGTGCGCTTACAATGTGCATAGTACAGTGGACCGCACGTCATAGTGGTTAAAAGTCTATTGAAACTCCGTTCCACGTCCACGCTATATAGGTCAAGGTCAAAGGGCACAATAGTGTTTGGTTGACTGTACACAACCATTTACATACATTATCATTAACACTAGAAACGGTATATTTACCATGTTTACTGATTGATTTGAGTTCCCGATATTTCGGCGCTGTTGGAAGCACCATGATCACGGATAAACTCAAGTTATTGCGGGTGGGTGTTTATGAGCAGAAAAATCGGTCTACCCTCTTTCTTGTTCGTTTCTAGTGTTAATGATGATGTTAGTGACCATGATAATTTAAAATCATTTACATACAAATTGTTTGCACGTCACACGTCTGTACCTAATAATATTGTTACCATCTTGCATGCACGTATTTTCTTGTATGTATGACACATGTTTACGCAAATAAATATTATCTTAAGTGATTTTTTAATTTGTTACGAATATAGTATTTTAGAACCCATTTAAAAAAAGACCTTATCTCAAAGTCGGAAACTTTATTCTCCCAGAAAATCAGTCTAAACTTTTTCTTAGCACTTGCAATGTTAATTCTTGTGACTATACATGTTACAATGCAGTCCCTAACAGTTCCGTTGTTAACAATGCTTGAGGTCATTCTTCACAATTTAACGTCGTGTTAGTAGCACGCGCGATTGAATGACCTTGAGATATGTGAGACATGATTGTTATCAGTTACAACATCGTTGGCATGATTGGCTGTAGGTAGGTGAATAATTTTTATAGCTGTCTCATCGGCTAGTTGAAACGATGAGGAAAATTGTGATTACATAGTTAGGTATTAGATTGATAAGGAAGTGGCAGTGTTTAGTCATAAAGACAGTTGACTAATTTATTTATCGCCATACCTACGTACCCATAGACCAAAGGTATATAACATATATCAGTGACGAAGGTTATAAAACCCGATTCCTACCGGCTTCCCTATGAAAAATGGCACAGTCAGTATTCTATAGCCAATAATATTATATACAGTAAAGATATGTACTCCGGCTTACCTCTTACAAAAAATGACCCTTCGCTACTGATATATATAGATCCCTCACGCAAAATACGCGCCTTGGACGTGGAGTTGCGGACACCAGCCCGTTATACAATACAATAATAAACATACATATATATGCGCCGTTGGTCTAGTCGCGACTGCTGAGCATGAGGTCCTGGGTTCGATTCCCGGGTCAGGCAAAGCGTTACTGGGTTTTAAATTAGGAATTTTTCAGTGGTAGCCACGAAGTCTGGATTTGAGCTCGGTTGATGAAAATAGAGATGAAAATAGAGATGAAAATTAAACATAACTGGCGAAATGTGGGTGTACTTGTTAGAGTACACCTCTGGCTAACCCTTCGAGGATTACAAGGCGTGATGTTGCGTTAAGTTAACATTCTTGTTAACTATCTAAACGAATATATTTAACTAACCTCGTGAATTCTTCTTGGAAACCTTAATATTATTTATTCCGTCATAATTATATGAATGAAGTGAGAGGTTGAATATTAATACGAGCCTTCTCTTCGCGGAATATTGCCCCATCAGGTCATCGTGCTCGCGGGCTACCCCGGCAGGCTATCGATGAGTCAGCCTTATATTCAAACGAATCTATACTTAGGTAATATTAAAAAGTGTGTTTGTATGTAGGTGGTAATCTTCGGAACTGCCGATCCGATTCCAAAAATTCTTTCACTAACGGGAAGCCACATTATCCCCGAGTGTTATAGGCTACATTTAAAACGTTCCCGTGGGTTAATTTTCGTATCTAACGGGAGCGAAGTCACGTGCAAAAGCTAGTATTATTATCAATCAATCAATCAATCAATCATTTTATTATCAGGCAACTGAGGCCCATAGATAAAAATACACAAAATAATCTTATAAAATAATAAACTAATACATATAAAAAAACCTTATTTAACTGTTCGTTTTCGTGTTCTGCTGCGTGGTGTCGCGTAACCGTCCTCGGAATCGTCGGTATACGACACCTTTCGGCCAAAAGTCCTCTTTCAAGAAGGTCTGCAGATGGTGAGTTGGAGCTCGAACCACGAACGACTTGAAGTTGATGTTGTGGCGCGATTCCAACCTTACGACCCTCAGAGTCCAGTTGGTCTTCACTCTTAAATACTCCACGACTTCCTCAACCTTCACCCTTTTTTCCTTTCTTGGTTTTATAAACACAGTAGTAGCTTCGCCTGTCTGTCTGTTACCTTTTACGTCTTGACGTCTGAACGGGTTTCGCAAATAGTTACACTGTAACCTGGGCTAGGTCATATAGGATTTTTTTTATCCAGATAGTACTATACCGCCCAGTCTTACCAAGGGAGTGTTACCCAGTGACTGGGTTGTGGAGGGCAGATTGGCAATCGCTCTTTGAAGAACTGGTATTCTGCGGTTAGGCTATAAGCCGACCCTAACATATGTAGTTGGGAGAGGGCTACCCTGTTGCATAAATTCCAACTTCCACACGAGCTTCGCCGTGGGCAAAAATAGTAGTCGATTTTAAACTAAAAAGGCCGTATATCCGTGAGCCAAGGCACGCAGGCGCAATATACGACATCAGTTAGCGCCTCGTGGAAAAACCGGCGCCTGCGCCGACCGCGACCGTGACATGTAGACCTGAAAAATATACGTGTGTTGAATGATGCAATTTATTATATCTACTGATGTTGATACAGTTATATCACACGTATTTATGTACTACTTGGTTATGGAATGTTACCTTGATCCAATATTAAATAACTTATAACCAAAATAACATATAGAAATTTTATCGAAATAACTAGGTAAGTACTATTAAGAATATTAGAAACTAAAATAGAATAATGGGTCAGAACTACAAGCCGCGTGTCACTAAAATAACTAAAGCATTATGAGCCACTGTTATCAGATAGCTATATTTAAATAATTGTAATTAATTATCTCCCAGTAATTACGTACGCGTGCTTCCTAACAAACAATAAACAAAGACTTGCGGTATAAATAGGAAAATTCCTATTATTATAATCAAGTGCAAGATAATTGTGATACGAACATGACTCCAACCATTAACCTGAATACATTATCTGTATGACAACATTGCAAATAGATATTTAATGTCTTCATCCATTAAGTGTAATTAAGAAAAAGGAAAATTTAGCAAAATCGCTTTTTGGTCGTTAATTGTAAATATTCCTTTGACCTACGCGAGGAAACAGGAAATGAATAAATACTTTAAACATGAGTTTGTAAACGTGATTTGATTTTGAGAATATTAATTTGATGCACAAAGTAGGTACCTAGATACTCATGACACATTGAGCAGGAATACTAACACCCGTATCTACAGGGTGTAAACGGACCCTTCACGAAGCCGTCAACCAAGCATTCTGTACATCAAACTAAGTAACTCTACGCAAAAATTATAGCTGGGAAACGACTTTTTTTTTGGGGTGAAAAATCACGTTTTACGGTAGGACTCAATGTAATGAACTCAAAACATTGTGCTGATGGATGGATTGAATAGTACGGGGGTCGTGGGGGTCTACAAAATAAAAATCTTACATTCAAAACATGTATTTAAAAAAAAAAACTTGTGAAACAGTCGGAACTTTGACCCCCAATATCTCCGTAACTAGAAGGTTCCGAGGTTTGGTCTAGAACAAAAAATACTGCTTTCTTGAGTAAACGTATTTTTTGAGATACAATTTTAATTCTCTAGTTTAGTAATTGCTTGAAGTTAGAACTGTCAAAAGTTAGAACTCTTGGCTTTGCATGGACGGTTCTTACTTCGTTTAAATTCTTGTCTTTTGCATAAATTTGTTTGCAAAACTAAATACTTAAAATAAAAAAGTCACTACTAACTTGACTATAGATATCCGTATCTATAGTCAAGGTAGTAGTGACATTTTTGATTTTGAAACACTGCGAAACCAAACGCCCGTGTTAGGCTTCGCAGTGTTTAGGGGAATGAGGAAAGTATTCGTCATCTAAGAATACCAAGAAGCCTTTCTTTTGCGTAGGCTATCCTGCATGTTGGCGGGAATTTTGCCACACCATGAATGAGTAAACTGAAATCAAATTAGCTGGAAATAAGGATGACCTTTACTAAACATTTCTTTACCAAAGAAGGTTTTAAGCTCGTAGTACTACTGCTACTAGTGACGTACGTCGTACACACAGCAACACTATATGGATATATTTACAAAACCGCATGGGTTAGGTAATGTTACCCGCTGCCGAAACCGCATCATTATCAACCCACGA
The DNA here is from genome assembly GCA_905163415.1 of Noctua fimbriata. Taxonomy (NCBI): domain Eukaryota; kingdom Metazoa; phylum Arthropoda; class Insecta; order Lepidoptera; family Noctuidae; genus Noctua; species Noctua fimbriata. The sequence goes on from LR990940.1 coordinate 5,563,052, forward strand.
TATTATGTTGATATTCTGTAATACCCATTAGGTTACACACACAAAACACACACACACACATAATTTTGAGAAAATACGTGTTAAAATTTTCCACATCCATTTGGTTGGTGTCTTTTGAAGTAAAAACCCAAAATCATACATATGTATCATGTATTTTGTGGTCGATTTCTAAAATAATGTAAAATACTGCATATTTTTGAGATATCCATTTTAAAACTATACCAATATTATAAAGCTGATGAGTTTGTTTGGTTGAACTCGCTAATCTAAGCAACTTCTGATTGAAATTTGAAAAATTCTTTTAGTGTTGGATAGCCCATGTGTCAAGGAAGGTTATATTACATCGCTACGGTCAATAGGATCGGAGCATCAATGACAAATGTTGCAGAAACGTGGAAAATAGTATGCTTATAATAATTCCACGCGGACGTAGGTCGCTGGCAACAGCTAGTATTTCTATTAAAAAAAATTAACATTGTTTTCATGTTTTATTGTGTGTGTAATGGATGGTGTAGTGTGCCATACGGGAGGCCTAATCTAGTGCTAAGGTAAGTTGACTGATTGCGTGATAAGAGAAGCTTATCTACGTTTGGGAAAGCCCATGAGTCGAACAATTACATAAAGGTATCTAATTTGGCTTCACAACAATCACAGTCCCGTTAATTTTCCATTCTACACAGATAAAAAAATTATCCAAAATAGATGTCTTGCAGAAGAAATAACATGTTTCCTACCATAATCTTTATACCTCATTCATGAATTTATTTATCAGGCAAAGTATGTGTGTATTTCCGGTGCAATGAATGACTCCTTAATCAAGTCACAATCATCATTATATCAGTGTAAGACAAGGCTATAAAGATTATAAGTAAGAAGACATATCTACGTCATGTTTTCGTTATTTATTTTGGCACGTGTAAGTACTTATGATTCTCTTCATTACTGATTAGTCGCGATAAGGCAAATAGTGTAAAAGAGCAGGTGCTTTTTTTGAAACTGTGTGCAAAAATATTAGTAATTCTCCTTGTAACAAGATCATTTCCTAACTACTAACGTAATTACATTATGTATTTATTCTATTGTTTCAATATGTCATACCGCGTGCGTCAGTATGATGCATGTACATAATGACCCTATTACATAATATAACATGCACGGTAACGCAGTACCTACCTAACTAGTTCTCAAGACATGACACATCGAACATAGGATTTCTTGTGATTTACATAAAATACTGATGAAATACTAGTTCCGGAAGTTTTCAGCATGATCTAACGCTCCCAAAGGTGAGTCAGCCATTGATCAGCTGGTTTTTTATTCAAGGATTGTCTTAAGGTGACCCTGCGAGGAAATGTGTGTCATTGATGTTGATATTTACATATGGGAGAGGCGCTGAATCATCGCTTTTTTATAGTTGTTTATTTTTTTATCTACGTTGCAATTGCAAATAGTGGCTGTTGTGGAATACTAGAATGGTTAAAAAAAAAAAAAAAAATTCAATTGAATGAAAAAAAAATGAAAAAAATGAATGAAATGAATTGAATTGAATTGAAAAATATGATGAAAGGACTATTTAATTAATTAAAGTTGGTACGATTCATCATCATCGGAGGAGCTCGTGGCTAAATAATAACAGCCGCTCGGATCGATCTTTAGGTTAAGCCGTGCTTGCCTAAATTGGTCTGTGGATGGGTAACCACCCATTACATACCGAGCTTCCTCCGTACCTCGGAAACCACGTTAAGCCGTTGGTCCCGGCTGTCATTTCTAGATCTTTGACACTCGTAACCAGTCTTACCATGGGGTTTCGTATTACCTAGTACTAACTGGGTTGTGGAGGTCAGATAGGCAGTCGCTCCATGTAAAATACGGGTATTCAGCTGCATGCGTTTACACTAGAAGCTGACCCCAACATAGTTAGGAAAAGGCTAGGCAGATGATGGTACGATTTATCATCATCATCTGCCTAGCGTTTTCCCAACTATGTTGGTGTCGGCTTCCAGTCTAACAGGATGAACGATTGCTTAACTAATTTTATTTGATAGATAATTTTAAGTCAATTCGGTTGATGTCGTTTGACATCCTGAATAATACTCGTAAGAGTGTCCTGTTGCCAAAGCAGAATATTCCACATCCAGACCATTTAAGGCACAATAAAGTTGCTAAAATCCAAACACTTTTTCGTCACCTTTTACAGATACTGAGAACATCTTCACTAAATATAACAGGTAATCAAATGTCTTGTTACTCATATTTATATTTCCATTTTATTTCCCAATTTAATACATAATATGGCAACAAAATGTCGTTGCAATAAATGACATGCAATTACCTGCATCCGGCCACCTACGCTTGTCCCTTATATTATCGAAAGTGCTAACGGACTTTGATGAAATCAATGTGGATGTTACCTAATTTCGGCCATGTCCTTTTTGAGCAACTTAGATATTTTGTTACGATCATGAAATGGATACTAAGAAGTCTTGTGTGCTGAGAATTTTATTAGTATAACATTGCAATTTTATAACTTTATAAGTTCTTATTAAGGTTCGTGTTCCTTCTGCGAAGCAGTCATGCTGGCGAAAGAGGTGGCAGAACGTGAGAGGGAAAGAGCCTCAAGTACCGGCCGCCTCGGGAGACGCCCCGGGCGTCGGAGGTCACGTGCTGGCCCCTGGCCACCGTAGGCGCGGGCCTGTGGATGGTGAGTAATGGGCCAGCTCGCCGCCGTCCAGCCGTCTTATGACGACAGGCCATGTTGAAGGCGCGTTCATGTTCCACGCGCGCCTCAAAGAGATGTCAGCAACAAGGAAGGGGTCCGCAAGGGCCGATGACTGCCAGGGCTGCGGGACTGTTCAAAAGAGATACCGCGGCACTGGAACACAAAGGGCAAAGAAGGAACATGGATAGGTTTCAGTCAGTAGAGGTCTGACACTCCCTTCCGCTCCGCCCATAGCGAGGGGGGTCATTTGATGACTTCCCATCAGAAAAAAAAATGGTTCTTGTTTCTCTCTACCAAAGTAATTTTATGGAAATTCTGTAGCACTAGGCTAGACGGCATTTTACGTCTTTTTAGAACAAGGCTTGTTTAATAACAAAAACCTATCATTATTCAAACAATAGTAGAAAACAATCACAAATACAAATCATAACGTTACCAACAAATAGTAAGAATCAAAGTACCTATTTCAGTTAAAAACAAAGCAAATTAAATCCATACTTATGCTTAAAAAAAAAACAGCAAAGCCTCTCCCCACTTCTAATGGTGTTATCAGCATTTTTTTTTGGCGGCACGCACGAAAAGGCCAATGCACGAATGCACAAACCGTTATTACTGACGACAGGTAGTCAGCACGGATTGGGTGCAACACTATTGTGCATACCCTGAAACAGGTTGGAAACGCAGTATTGGTTATTGTTTGTTTCATTATACATACATAAGTCCTTATCAGACCGTAATCCGGAGATAATGAAAGAGTTCATGCTTGTGCCAGACAATAATAGATGTTTTTATAAAAGTAGTAGTGCCTATTCTAGGTATAGATTATCGGCCAGTGTCTGGGTCACAGACATATTCAGGATTTTGTTTTAGATAATGCACATGGCTGCAATTTTTTTTCTTCTAATCAATACCACGAGTAAGTAAACTATGACCACATTAATTAACGTAACTTTCCATGCTCTAATGTTACTAGTAATTAATATGTTTAATAATGGTCTTACTCATCATGTCGTATGGTTGCGGAGCGTGCCCGGCGGCATGGCTGCCCGGCACAGTTCCTCAACGATTAGTACAAATTAACATTTTTCCGTTGCCTCGCACTAACTAGCGGAATATTTCGATATCGCCCATCAACAACAAGATACAACGCTTTCTTAATAACTTTTGTAATACACACAATATTAGCCACTAATGGACACAAATTGTTCAAGTACTTAACAACAATTCCGAGTGAAAAATGGAATGCGATTGTGTGAGTCATCTGTTAACGCTAAAAGATATCTGATCTTTAAATAATTCGCGGCCGTTACTGATAAAAACAAAACCCACGCCAACAAGATAAGAGACGGTATCAATTATTATGTAAATGATATCTTCAGCAGCATGATGTAGTTTATAAAATATGCAAATGTCATAACCTACACGTTGAACGTGCATATAGAGAGAGATACATAAACATTTGGAGTGTTGCTGTGGGTGTAGTTCGGAGAAAGCACGCACTCACGCGGCGCGATCGGCGATAATGAACGCGTGTCGATACCGGACGGTGGACGATATCTCATCGGCGTCAGGCGTAGGCCGCCGCGCGCCGCCCACTCGCCTGCGCGCGCGCCGCTCTGACTAATACCCACCTACGTCCCGCGGAGCCGCAGCGCTACCGACCACCGCGCCATGCGCCGGCGCCACCACACACATCAACATCAACACACATTACACATCAGTACACAACACCCGTTGAGAAACCTTCTCAATCCACTTCTATGTCATTACCCAAGATACTCTCATTTAGGGCGATGCAGCGTATCGCGACTGTTATTCTGTCTGTCAATAATTATTACGGCGCGTAATCCGTGATTGATGAACGCCAACAGTAGCCGAGAGCCGATCAGAATATAATTGACGCCGCCATTGTGCCCCGCCTGATTGATCGCTTTACACCGGCATTACGTTGCGAGTTGCGACATTACGTGCATAAATCTGATCTTAATTAGACGCAGCTTTAATTAAATGTGTGCTGATGAAATATAAACTCTGTTTATGCAGCAATAACACTATGATTAATTGCTGATGCAACAATCGGAGCAATTGGAGATGACAAAATACTGTGCTACGCGGGACCCGTAGCAGTAGCTACGCGCTACGAAACCCTTGAACAAATTGACATACCTACTACGAGATTTGAGGTCTCCTTGCAATAATCAAACTGTATACAATCTTATCGTGACCATTCTGCTACTGTTATGAACGTATCAGTCCATTGTATAAATCTTACTACGGACATCAACATTGTATCTAGCATAGCAGTTAGTATCTGTATATGGCAAGTTCTAAACAGTGTTCTAGCTCAGTCGGTAGCGGCTAGCATAGAATCCGTCCGCAACACCGGCAATTACCGGGGCCAGGCGTCGCGGCGTGCGCCCGCGCCGACGATTGTTTACGGCGCGCACGCGCGGCGCGGCGCGTGTCCCCCCGCGCCCCGCGCCCCGGCGGCAGCTGCTCCGCACAGGTGGCGCGTGTGGGAACTCGACGGCTCTGTGCGTTCCCACGATCGCGCGCCCTCCGCACGCTATATAAGCCCCCGCCAGGCGGACGTACGGCATTCCGCGTTCAACGCTCAGCGCAAACGCACAGCTCCACTCGCTACACACAAATGTCTAACATGTCTTACGAGATCGCGTACTCGCTCGCAGACGACGGCCCGCAGCCAGTCTCGCGTACTTATCAATATCGCAAAGTGATGAAGCCGATGCTTGAGCGCAAAAGACGCGCTCGCATCAACCGCTGCCTCGACGAACTCAAGGAGTTGATGGTCAGCGCTCTTCAGTCTGAAGGAGAAAATGTTGCAAAATTGGAGAAAGCCGATATTTTGGAATTGACCGTTCGCCACCTTCACAAGCTCCGCCGCCAGCGCCGCCTGTCGCTGAACCCCACCGTGGATGCTGACCGCTTCCGTGCTGGATTCACTCATGCTGCCAACGAAGTGTCTCGCTGCTTGGCTTCCATCCCTGGTGTAGACGTGAGGCTGGGAACTCAGCTCATGACCCACCTGGGGCACCGACTCAACGACATGCAGCGCGCCGCGGCCTCCGCCGACACTCCTCCTGCGAGCCCGCCTAGCCCCGCGCTGTCCACCGCCTCCTCGACCTCCGGCTACGTGACCCCATCGCCGCCTGCCTCGCCCGTGCACATGCACACGGCGACCCCCCTGGACTGTTCCACCACCTCGTTCAGCAAGACCCCTGCAGTGTGGCGACCATGGTAGACAGTGACCCGGAGCTGGTGGACCCGGCTCCGCGGTCACATCTGTTCCAGCACCGCCGGAGTCGCACGCTCCACTTGTGTCCGCTAACATCCATAAGTTTAGTGAATCATGTGGAAGATATCAAGATAACTAGATCTCACAATCAGTTAGCATAAGTTAAAATCATAGATCGTAAGTCCAAACTTGAAAGCTTTAATAAAAATTAGGTTGTAAGTGTACTTGTGATATTAAAGAGTAAATATTATTGTATAAGAAATGTTGTATCGAACATGATCGAGTTCGTATTGTTATATTTTTATCGTTGCAAAGAATTCACAGAATAGTGAAAAAATACTTGAAAAGAGTAAGTTAATAAAAAATACTATTATCTACCCTATTTCTGCATTTTATTACACTGACCTACGAAACCCTGAATCTATTGAAATGTAATTGAAGTAATTACATATTCATTGCATTGTTTATAAATAGATTCGACTGGAATCTGCCAAAGTATAAATGAAACATAACAAATCAGACAGTGATAAATACAAAGAGGTTAAGGGCGCGACTCGGACCTCTGACACGCTGGTCCGCAGCGCGTGCTCGGTAACTTTCCTGTTTACAATGTTCGTACACAACTACACATCGCACATCACTGATACACACTTAGTAACTTAGAATCAGTTGTTCAGTAGTGTCCACCAGACAGTAAAGGCTAGTCGCTGTCGGCTCCACATGGACATAAGCCTTGTAAACAAGCTGTCTATTAAGACGTCCGCCACCACAATTAAGATACGATGTTCCGGAGATGTAATTGAGATGGAAAAATATACAGATACATAATATCTTTCTTCTGCAACCTCATTTACGCAGTACAGAGAAAACTTCGTCTGGTATCACACGTCCAAGGTACGAGACTCATTATCCAGTGTTTTTATTCCTCATTCAATGTAGATATCGATGAATACATTTAAACCCGGTTGCCGATCAAGGTGAGGTAGGAAATTTATAAAAAACAATTTACATCAACACGTACTCGTGTCGTTAATTAGAGAAAAAATTATAAATATTGCAGAAAATACAAAAAAAAAACTGGTAATCATTAAAAATATATCCATAAGTAATAAATAACCAATGATTACATTAAATCTCATTATAATATCACCTCATTACCGTCATTAGGTAAATCGATTAGCCTCAGCTAAGCACATCCCATAACAAAATTGTCCGTGGCGGTGGCTTAACTCAGAATGAGGCAGACAGCGCCATCTCTTATGATCTACACGAAGTTTTGGTGTTGTCTCACCTGGTGTCATCTGACGGCAAGCTTTGGAACTTGGGAAAGCTTTGACACAGTGAATGTTATAAGACCTTACGAAGCTTTCAATCTTGTAGAAGCTTTGTTCCAAAAGTCAACCAAGTAAGTAAATTCAACGTTAGAATATTTTTTTATTGATGATATCTAGATAGATAAAACATTTATTCAGTGCACTCAAAATACATAGCGCAACACACCGAAGCACAATAATTGAAAACAAATTACAAGAATATATACCTATATAAAAAAAAGGTGCCAATATACAAAAAGAAAAATATATGTACTTAAAGAAATATAGTAACACCACATGACATACTCAAATAAAATAACGAGTTTACAAGGTGCGGTGTGCGTCTTAAGCGCGTCAGCAAGGTATATTTTCTATATAAATTTTCGAGTGACCGCACACGCAGCTATAATATGTATGCTATGATTCATATTAATATATATTATAGCTGCGTCTGTGACGGGCTTCAAAGTTGCACCAAATGGGAGTCCAGCTCAGCATGTGTCAGGCATACCTGTGGTCGATACCTGACGTTGATATTCTGCTGGAACCCTGTAGTGATATACGGACGACGAGCAGACGAGATCAGACGAGATCAGACGAGATAAATTGGTGTTGTGACAAAGTGTTATTCATGCGCGGAGTGAAATTATGTCTGTATACCCTCAACTTAAATTAAATATTCTACAGTAAGTTTAGTTTACTAGAACGTTCTTCTTCATTGACGTGTGTTTGAATACTTGAGCATTTATTAGGTTATAATGTAGTGTATAAAATATTATAGTAGCGTAGATGCGAATAAAAATAAACGATTTGGCTGTGTGACTGACACTGGCTTGGCCACCATCAGGGATTTTAATTTTGATAACACAAAAAATTAGTCGCTAATTAGTAAAATACTTTAAGTAGTTTCTAGAAACGACGCAAAGTATTTTGTACTTGCTTGTACCGCTGTATGGGGAAATTGAATTCTTTAATATCTTTTTAATTACACACCGACTGAATCTGTAACTTGACGACGCATTGCGACTAATTAGCGATTAAATTTGGAACAAAACAGATCTTCACTAGGTGCCCTAGTTTTTGATATCTTATAGATATTTTTTTTAATGTGGCCAAGCTGGGGAGACTCTCTCCAGATCGGCCACCCTTATATCTTTTGAACCAGTGACCGACAAATTCTGATATTTGGCGACAAATTGCGACTAATTAGCGACAATATTTTTGTGTTATCAAAATTAAAATCCCTGATGGTGGCCAAGCCAGTGTCAGTCACACGATTTGGGTAGACTAAATTATGTTTACAATAGATAAATAAAATTCACTATCATGTGAAGGTATTATAATTATAACTATTGGCCAACAAAAGATCCATCAACGATTCGATTACTAAGTACTCCCTTACCCTCACCTTACCTAACCACAAGTTACACTTTAAATAGTCAAATTGACTCGGGAAGAATACAACAGCCAGTTATATAATGGACATCATTTCAGTATTTTTGGAGTAAAATTCGTTCTACTAGTAGTTGTTTGAAACTGTTTTTAAATACCCTTGAATAATTCTGGATCTTGGTACACATATTCTGAATAATCACGCCATGAAATGACCAAGGTGTAGGCAGAGTTTACAATGAAACTCTCATAATTATGTCGCCATGCAGATTATTATATTCCCTTAAAAAATAAGAGGCGAACTTGTATACGGTACTTATTTCAGAGAAGTTACTTGGTACGTACGACGACCATTCAAACTATACAAAACCAGTTTATGCCGAATCGTCATTGTACGGGAAATCTATACGAAACGAGCCCATGTTATACTGTTTTTTTTTTTCTACGTATGTTACAATAAGTGGGTATTGCCAAATTGCAAGACAGTTTGTTAGCAATGTTCTCGTGGATAGAGCTCTCTGTTGACATAACATTATTTTTATTACTCATCATTACGAAGGTAAGGACACATAATGTTATTATGATAAGGGTAGGTACATCGCCTTGTATCACCTTATATCGGCATGCCCAATGCTGGACTGGAATAGCTTATGCTTAGCTTTATGCTTGATGTGTCGCCGTTTGTACCTATAGTTAGTTTATGAAATAGTTATTTGTATTTTTTTTTGGACATATGTAGTGGGTACCATCCTACACACACAACAATACAAAAACTGCTTAAAAACAAGACGCACACACAGTTTCACAAAGGCATACAGCTACAGTTAGACAAAGAGCTGCTAATTAGTTTATAAGTTATTTACTGTTAATTTTTCTTCTTAGATTTATTTTTAGTCACCTTTTGTAATATTTTTTGCAATAGTCTCAATATTGTTAATACTTAAGGGAAAGAGCGAGATAGCCCTAACACAAGTATTATCAACTACTTACTGGGGATGTCTCATTATAATCTATGTAACTGCTTTTGAGACAAATAAACATTTTTATTTTACATTTTTTTACCATAGTCAAAATCTCACTCATACTAAAGAACCAGACATACTACACGAGGGTAAAGTCCACCGCAATTCCTTCTAATGAACTGATTTAATTTATCGTCTAATTACTCAGCTCGTCACTTTACTCGTCAGACGGTTTCGTGCAGTGATAACAGATATAAACTTATTAGTACACCACATCTTCCTATTGCATCACTATCTACTAACACACTGATAACAACTGTCAAACCATAGATTAAATAAATCGGAATTAACGTCTTAATGAAAATCCCAAAGAAATTGGATCAAGTTGACAAGTTTTATTATCTGTTATATTTCGCTCCGGAAGTTCTTAACATTCCATTCAAAGGTTTCCCATTTGATAATTATTGTGAAGCGTGTCTTCATTACGTAATCTTTTTGTTATTTGTTATCAGCGCAATATTTTAGCTTTACATACCCACTAATGTTATCTTTATACAATTAATAACAAGGGCGACTATGGAACAGAAATCTTTTAGAAATCAATATCACCATCATCATCATCATCATCATCATCATTCTCCTGCCCTTATCCCAATTTATTTGGGGTCGGCGCAGCATGTCTTTTTCTAAAGTCACTCAAGGTGTCCACAGGATTAGACCGGTTAAACAGAAGCCAGCCTCATAGGCTGAACTGCGAGAAAAAAGCATGTCTTCTTCTTCCATCCTTCTCTATTACTCGCCATCTCAGCAGTCACCTCCTTTCTAGCCATATCATCGTTCGCACAATCCAGCCATTTTTTAATTGTTTTTTCTGAAGATAGCAGAAATCTTTTGATATATTTTGAAAAAACGATGTGCTAGAAATTCAACACGGCAGAAATCTCTTCCAGTTGTTCTTTTTTCTTTTAGCTAGGTTGAAATAAGGCCCAGGGTGATAGGTGCTAGAATCAAGAATAAATAAATCCAGAATCTAGACTAAACACATAATTATTTGTGTCCTTTATCGTCCATTCCCTAAATACACAGTCCACACTGCTGACTATTAATGTCGGAAAGAAACAAGCAACACTACAGTAATGTACATCATTACTAACAGCCTAAGAAATGTGAGAGTGCCAGGTCCCAAAGGCTATCAGTTAATTGACTTCGTGAGTTGTGCTGAGAGAGTGACCTAAGAAAGGGTTATCAGGTCTCGTAGGAATTTACCTAGCAACCTAATCAATCATCGCTTACGTAAAACCGTGATTGAGTGAATAGTCAACACGGTACTAGTGCATGATAGGTTTCTCTTTGTTGTGTACTATGTAATCAGTCTAATTGGCGTCAAAATACCCTTAGCGAAGCCGAAAGGCACACACTACCCATGTCATTGCGATCATGTTTTGTTCTAGACCATACACTTCTAGTTGACGGCACTGTTGGCGCAGTGGCTGAGCGATTGACAGCTGCGCTTTGTGTCGCGGGTTCGATTCCCGCTCGGAACAAATATTTGTATGGCCTACAGATAGTTGTCCGGGTCTGGCTGTTTGAAAACTAAGTTCAGTTAAACATTGTTTTAAGCTTTCACGGTTTACAACCAAACTTATACTGTCACTTACGGGATATCTTCCGTGATTGTCCATTATTCTGAGCTCCCGATATTAACAAAATCAAAGAATGAGGGTAGATAGATTTGTCTGCTCTTAACAATTTATTTTCCATCCACCCGCACCGAAATATCGGGAGCTCAAAATAATGAACAATCACGGAAGATATCCCGTAAGTGACAGTATAAGTTACGGGATATCTTCCGTGATTGTAAGTAAGTAGTAAGTGACAGTATAAGTTAAGTTCAGTTAATTATCTCAAAAGTTCAACTTTACTAGCACTTCTTAAAAAAAAAACGTAGATTATTGTCCTGTTTTCGTATGGGTCAGATAAACGCCCACATTTGCACTTACACACCTTTCAACCTAGTATCGCACCCACTCAATCTCTCAACCAGTACAGTCCACAAGCAGACTATAATCAACCCATAGCTACATAATTATCAAGAAAGGATTTACCTACGGATCAAATCAATAAAATTAATCTATCTCACTCCTCGAAAAACAAGTCTGATTAAGTGTTTACGCGTGAAATTTTCCTTCGAAAATTATCAAAATCTATCATCATGATCATTATGATTGTATGTAACTAGCCACACTGTTTCAAGCGTGCTTCGTGAGTCATGACCGCCTGGTACCCCACGTGAGAACCATATCGTAACGATACCATCGGTAGACAAACTGATAAGCTTTATCAATCATTTATTTGATAACTGTTGCATAAGCCTAATCAGCGTATCATGTTCCACATAGCCAATGAGGACTTGGACTTAACACTTGGCCATGCTGGTTTCCTTCGTAGTTTGAAGAATAGTTGAGAGAAAATATATTACACAAAGTAACGCGCGTAAGGTATGCGATATCAGTGATAGCTAATAATAAGTCTGACGGATCGGATGTGGCATTCGGTGGACGCCGAATGCTAATCTTATTATCAGAAATTTATAACAAAAATTTCTGATGCAATCCTTATTTAGATCACATTTCGGGAGAACCTTCTGGGTGTAACGTACACCCAGAAGGTTCTCCATATAGGGACAACTTTAATACCTATTTAAAACATCCTTGTCTTTCACATATGTTTTTAAATGCAGAGGCTTCCTTGGTTCGGTCCGGTCGGCTCCTTTGCCTCGCTGGTCTAGTGGTCGCAAGCACGACTGCAGAGCATGATGTCCTGGCTTCGATTCCCGGGCCGACCAAAGTGTTATTACGTTTTTCCATCAGGAATTTCTCAGTACCAGCCACGGAGTGTGGATTTGCGCCCGGTTGATGGCAATAGACTAGCCCCCTGTTACATTGGAATAAAAAATATTTGGCGAAATGTGGGTTTACTATTAGGAACACTTCGGGGATTACAGGCGTGATGTTATATAAGTTTATGACCAAAGCACATTGATGTTTTAAATAAGTAGGTAAGTTTAGCGATGATCACATTAAAATTTTGTGATTTATACCCAATTTCTTTTTATGTTTTCTTAAATTACAGCTAGACATAGCCTCGCCTATTATACGCCATCGAAGTCGATCTTTGGCCATCTATCTTGTCACAGCCACCTTGCAAATATCGAAGCGAACTAACTCGATGAACCATAACAAAATAAAGAACACAGTTATTTCTTTCTTCATTTTCATGATGTTTTTCTTAGAAGGTTGTGAGAACCTTTGCGTGCACAAATGCACGGTTAAATGCCCATAGCCGAAGGTTCCGTCCACCTTGAAGGAATACCTTGACAGACTGAGAAAACGAATAGATTATTAAATTATGATATTGAAGGCGAGAGAATGAAACGATCTACCTTTTAATGTGGAGTGTAAATCTTCATCTCCAAGGCTACCGACGTTACCGAAGAATTGCCAAACTTAAGTGGCAGTGGGCACGGCACATTACTCGCAGAACGGATGGCCGATGGAGCCGAAAAGTTCTGGAGTGGAGACCGCGAACCGGAAGACGTTGCGTTGGAAGGCCTCCCACTAGGTTGACCGGTGACCTGGTAAAGGTTGCAGGGATCCGCTGGATGCGAGTCACACGGGACCGGTCAATGTGGCGACACTTGGAGGAGGCCTATGTCCAGCAGTGGACGTCTTTCGGCTAAAATGATGATGATGAAATCTTCATGTAACATGTATAGCTTTAACTGACAAAATTGGAGGCTTCCGACGTTAAACTGCTACTGATTAGTTTTCCAGTGCGGCCATCATTAATCCATTCAGAGGACGAGTTCCAGGGCCTGCATTGGACGAGGAATTATTGCAATAGATAATTATGGTAGGTCTATAATTAACGAAACACAAAATATCGCAAAAGCCTGCACTGATACGGATCACCTATCTATTCTATAGACCTTGTAGGTATCTTTTTGATATGTGCGGGAATCAAACCCCTGATAAGGTGTGTTGACCTAAATTCTACCGCCACTGCATCAATTGTGGACCGTACTATCAAGAAGAAAACATCCGGGACGCAGTATCAACAGCTACCATTATATTCGCTTAATCATGAACAGGAATAAAAAAAAAACACAACAAAGTACTGTATTCGTACTGTCGTCAAGAAAAAACAAGAACAAGACCGAATACCGATAGCAGTCTATAATTAGATGTACGTCATTAAAACAAGAGCCCAACACGTAATGCACAAATGGAAAGTTTATTCCTCAGATAAGGCGACGTAAATAAGGATATTAATCATGGCGGCGCAAGTCTCATTCGAACAGCACATGATTTTATCGATACCGATCGGTATTAGCTCGGTAGACAACACTGATAAGTTTGTAGAAGGATTTAATTTTTTAATGTTCGGTTTGAAAAACAAACGTGTTGCTTTTATGGTCAGTAATCTAACAAACTTTGTACCGAGCTCAATGATATTATAAAGAAAGATACGCTACGTTCATACCGAGCGGCGTTCAAATATCGTTGCGTTGTTACGACTGCGATAGATAATACGGAACGTATGATACAGAAAGAGATAGCTATTGCGCTTGAAGTACTTAAATTACGACAATTGTCGGAATTTGTATGCAACAATTTATACGTGCGATATCTACGAGTATCTATTTTTATTTATAATATGACTGAGCTGTTTAGCTCGCTATTTCACTGTAATAAAAAATCAGTTCATACCAGAACCTATCTGGGTTGTGGAGGTAAGATAGGCAGGCTTCTGCATCATATAGACTGGTAGCCGACCCCAACATCTTAGTTTTAAAAAGGATAGACTGATAAGGTAATGTCTAACGGATTTAGGTGAATTGGGCCTTGGTTTACGACGTGCCATGAAATGGCTTTGCTACGCTGGTTGTAAATCTAACCACCAAGGCTCCAAGTCATGCTTGTGCGGAGAGTTATCACTTTTTTTTTGTTTTTATGTGCATAATTACTACTGGCCAAACCAAAAAGGGTTTAAGCCTGACATCAGACCAGAATTACGATATTCTGGAACTTCTTTTTAATTCCCTTTTAAAATATTAGCAGTCCTCTGAAAACACACTAGACAATTTTACTTGAAAAAGGTTACCTATAGTACCTAAGCTATGAAGACGACGCTCAATACTGGCGGATTTACAGGAATCATTATAACTAGGTACCTACATAGACTGCCATAGACATCATAACACCATACGAAAAGAAGCCTACGTGTTGCACATCTCGCATGCGCTTACCTATAAGAAGTAGGTACTCTACTACAAAAGTACACAATGCAAACCACTAACCACGCAGACGATCCACTTACTCATATAATAACGTAGTATAAACGTCAAATGACAACAATACAAGGAAATTCAGGAAAATATATCAAATTCCTCATTTATTGGCTTGACGACGGAACAATGGGGGCATACCTATCAATATGACGCCCACATTGCTTGCTACGCATTATCCTGTAATGTATATTGCTACGCATTACAGGATGTCGATACAGAAAACCCTCTCATTAGGATAAATATAAAAGATTTGCGTCACACAAGCAGATAAAGATGGAAACTCTGAAATTGTATGTTGTGTTTTATTGTTACTACGAGGTCATCTATTTTTGTGTTTTTGCGTAGTAACTGCTAATTTTACGCATTGTTTTTGTGACTAACCTCTGTAATATTTCTGTAGTACTACATGCTTTTTCCTAGAATAAATTATATGGCTAAAAAAACTTGTTTACTAAACATTCAATCGTGGAAACCGAACAATACGTGACCACAGACATAACAAGTCCTGATGTCTGCACGTTACAAAAACTGATGGAGGGTAGGCGAACAGAACTGAAGGCGCCAAACTCGTAGCCAAAAACTAGGCTAACTTAATTTACATTGCCATCGACACGCTAAAGGATACCAAAAACATGACTCCAACTCTCTCTGACGTTGACATTGTAAGTAGGTACATAGGTAAGAGTATAAAAAACAATTGAATTTACCAAATTGCAGTAGCGAAGAGTCAATTTTTGGAAGAGGTAAGCCGGAGTACATATCTTTAATGTGATTACCACATTGTACACTTAGTTTTGACTTTGATTATACTATGTGTCTATGGAATACTGACTGTGATATTTTTCAAAGGGAATCCGGTAGGAATCGAGTTGTATGGAACCTTCGCCACTGCCAAATTGTACAACTATTTCAACAGTGTTTTAACAGTCAAGATCCTGAAATCAACTGGTTCAATTTTGATGTAAACCTAAAAAGTATTTTTTTTTTTTTTAAACTTTGCCCCACACTAGGAATTTCTCCTGTATCGGGGTGCGTTTACAAACATTTAAAGTCACATACACAAACAGCCATTTGAGTAATGCCAGCCCAATTGAGTAATCGTGAAAGAAATTTCAATCAAATCAACTAGTTTCGCAGAGAACGAATTGAGAGGGAAATTTGCTCCATTTTGTTTTTCTGTCCTCGTACTCAACCACCACCTGCAGTCTGAGTGTGTTTTGAATTTCTGTTCCAAAACGTAGCGATAAGAAGGATTGTACTAAAATAGATTATCTCATTAGTTTACAATGCCTATAATTTGTTGTTACTACACGCCTTATCATTTGATAATAATAGGTAGGTACCTAAGACCGAGCGGCATTCGAATGTATAGTTAGATTATTGTAATTTCAGTCCTAAAGTGATACCTACGATTACTTTTCAGTCTACCAGTCTATAGATACCTATGATAGCGATATCTGTTGATTCCTAAGCTGTCGTTCCAACATGTTTTACTTTAAGTCATGCAAATAGAGAAAGTCTTTGTGCATCATCATCATCATTTCAGCCGAAAGACGTCCATTGCTGGACATAGGCCTCACCCAACAGTCGCTACAATAACCGGTCGCGTGCGATTCGCATCCAGCGGATCCCTGCAACCTTCACCAGGCCATCGTTCCATAAAAAAGCCTATTTAGATATTAACAATTTTATTGATTTTTCATACCTCATTATCTGCCTAGCCTTTTCCCAAGTATGCTGGGGTCGGTTTCCAGTCTAACCGAATGCATTTTACATGAAGCGACTGACTATTTGACCTCCACATAACAGTTAGTACTGGGTAATACGATACCCCTTGGTAAGACTGGTTCTCAGACTTTTGGGCCACGGACTACTTGTAACGACCGCCAAAGATCTACGAATGCAGACAGCGTAAGTTGCATGCTTCCGGCTGTCATTTGTAGATGTGATTCAAGTTCCAAGACGCGGAAGATCCACATCCAGTATGTTTTATACCTATTACAGTAAAAAATACAGACGTCACATAAAAATATGCATGTCATGTATCATAGTGATAAGCAGATGTTCCGAGATAATCTATATATTCTACGTGATACTCATCCGATATCTCCTCTCACGCCTATGTCACGCACAATAAATTCGCCATTTTTATCAGAACGTGACTCTGGAGGCTTGCCTATGTTATTGTCAATAAGATATCACGCACCATAATCCCATATTGGCACAATTTTTTGGCAATTGATAGTAGATAATGATAAGCAAGTTTTGATAACGATCGGTCTTATTACACACTTCAATTGAGCGTGATTGCGTTAACAGCCATGCTTAGCTAATAGGTAAGCAATTAGAGGTAACCAAACATAATTATTATGTACAACAATTTTTCAAACCACGTGACACAGCAACGTGTTGTGTCAAAACATAAATTTATCATTCTTGATAAGTTCTCACGAAATATAATTATTATTTTTCTTTGCTTACTAGATTCCGCGAAGTCGTGCGTCAAATGTCAGTCGCCTCATTGCCGAGGATAATTTGTAATCGCATGCAAAGTGCAGCGATTCCAACTCTAGCAACAATTGTGTTTAATTAGACCACTGAGTCATAGTTAACTTGTTTGTAACACGTTAATTTTCGTCTGTGGTACATTTCCACTACGTAGGCGCATAGCAGGAATTGCAATGTCATTAAGGAGTTTACTTTCTCGTCAGTGGCTTTTCAGTGTTCCGTAGCGCAGCTACGGGTTTCGTAGCGTTCATGAGCTTCGGTTACGGCCAATTCGTAGCAAGCTACAAAAACTCCATAGGTATATTATTTAATATTACCTACAGGGTATTATTATTTACCTCGTTCCTTCGTGTAAAAGTTCTCGGTGTCATTGTGGACTACAATGAATAAAATCTCACTGCCGGTCACAGAATGAATAAAACGTCAGTAGATACTAGATAGGTTCCATAATAATAAACATATTGCAAACCATCTGTAAGATTTGCGAGTGAAAATAAGAAGTTAGAGCTAGATTACTGGATATAGCAGCAGAACGCAGCTTTTTCAATAAGCAGTGTTAATAAGTTATTATTGTAGGGGCTTTTGATAAACTTCATTATAAGTCTTAAAAGTTCCATCCCTTTGTTGCCATGTCATCTTGTCTGTTACAAAATATGATAAATTTATAGGAAAATTTTAACTTGTTTACGTAAACATAACTACAACCGATATTTTTTGTGTGCCCTTATGAATAAATAACAAAAACAACATTTCCTAAATATGTTCCGCGTTTAGTGAACTTGTGCACATTGATTAAGTTATAGATATTTACTTTGTCCTACTGAATAAACATAAATGTTTATCAAAGCAATTATAAAAAAACAAATAAGAAGAATATTTCTTATAATTGCGCAATTACATAAACGGGTTATTGCCACGCAATAAATAATAAAATGACAGCGGGAATAATAAATGTTTCGCAATTTTGTTGCAACTAAAGTAATTTCTAGAATACTCGATCATCCTCTACGTTAAGTTCCTACACATGTACAAGATTATAAATATTATTACCAATAAGTAACCGTTTCTTTATTATTACCTAAAAATTACCCATTATCACAGAAAGCAACAAAAAGTTGACGCACATTGATTACAACATGCGTCCTCACGTTTCTTATACGCCGCAGACCTTAAATCAAGTTATTTATCATTATATAACCAGCTAGCAACACAACGGCACGCGAAAACCAGAAAAATCTGATGAACTCGTGGTACCTACTGTTAATTCATCAATCGGAGATCAATAGGTGGCCTAGCGACGGAGATAACAGCACATTTTTAACTTATCTTCGTAAATTTAAATTGAATTGGGCCTGACCTTGGTATCAAAAAAATCCCTAAGTTATCATTCTTATCTGCATAGATTGGTAAGGGAATGGGAACTAACGAAACTTTCCATTTTGATTTGTGTTTATCAATAAGGTTGTAGTTCGCTTGTAGATGTGGAGTGAGATTCTGAGTGTTGTCGTCAGTTGTTTGCCGTGGAATCTTCCCGCGCTGTCGATAACCCGCGTTATCACAGAGGCGGCGCCCGCGCACGAGACCGCGCCTGTTCGCGCGGTTATTTATAATTTATCATGAAGAGGATGACACAATTGTCGCAAACACTGGTCCATTGGCGGGCCACGTGCTGGGTAATGCATGTATCAGCGTGTCTACGTGATTTACGGTGTACAATACCCACAATCGGTGAAAAGCACGAGATATTTGGCCAGTTGTACCTACCTACAGGAATTTTGAGAGTAGCTAGCTGCTTTTTAATAAATCATAATGATGACTTGTGATTTCTTTACCTCCAGGTTCACGAGTGCTTTGGTTCACTTAAACAACATAAACAATAAACACCAAAGAGATCTAGAAGCCAACGAACTAAACAAAAAATACTACACTAGTGATGTGACCCTATGAAGCCTTGGTCCAGGTCAGTTGTGCCCCAACCGTACCTACTGACGTTGCGGGTAAAAATAAGACAGCATATCCCAAATGGAAATCTTTCCATACGGGATGTGATAACGATCGTTCTATCGATCGAGTTATGAGATACGATTTTAAGTATCATTGACTAAGATTATACTTTTCAAATGTCATTGACAACGAAACAGGAAGGTACGAAATCATTTTCTGACACGGTACGGCGATTCTACTAGATTTAAATCACTGGGGTGGATGCATTGACAACCTGCACGAGTGACTTAACCAGTCCGGCGCTGTCCTGGAGTTAAGGCTAGCGCACGCCGTGGACGGCAGGGCAGAACATTTTATATTTACCCAACGTAAATTCATACGTAGCTACCACTATAACAACATACTTATACTATATAATGAATTCCTGAAGTGAATGATACGCAGATTCGACAACTGTTATATTTATTATTACAGATAGCACAACATAATTAGTTTTTACGAGTACCAACATGACATACAATATCTTCCTCCAAATATTTTTAATAAGACAATTTTATTTTATAATAGAAACATTCCATAAGATATATATATACTAAATACGTGCATATATTTTAACCTAGTGTATACTCTACGTATGGAATATGTGAGTGTGTGTGTGTGTATGAGGAATATGTATTTAGAGACCGACCCCAAGGGTGCCTAAGGCATCAATAACGCGTTCAGGGCGGTGTTGAGGCTGCCCCGCTACTGCAGCGCCTCGGCCATGTTCGCGGAGACGCGCACCGAGTGCGCACACGCGACGATGCGCAAGCGGTGCGCGACTCTGGTGCGCAGAGGGAGGGGCAGCGCCAACACCGTCCTGGCGATGATCGCCAACAGACTGGATTGCCCTTATATTCGGCAATGCTGCAGCAGACATATTGTTCCCTTTTAAGTGTTCATTTTTGTCTGTGCTTGTTATCCTGTCTTTATCCTTTTGTGTGTTTCTATATGAGCTTTGTTACTTGAATTAAACTCATTTTATTTTATTTTATTTAAAGGGGATTTCCCTTCACGGCCTTGAACATTGGAATCTGGATCTTGTTACCAATGCCATCCCCCGTGTGCGCTGGCCCCCAGGGATTTAAATACTTGGTCTTTACCAACTTTATTGACAGAACCTTCACAAGACTGCTTGAGCTCATCTAGCATCCGACAGAAAACTAGAATTTCTAGCAATGTTGCATTACAGACGGACGGATAAACATAAGGTCACATAAGCAAGGCAATGGTAAAATCTTTTACTGTTTGTCCCGACAAGTTGATATTTTACTTAGGAATAAATCTCCCAAGTCTACAAACAAAACCATTGTCAATATTTCCATGAATAAGTTAACAGCTGCATACGCATTATGGCGTCCTACCAGTGGCGAAGGTTCCATACTAATCGATTCCTATCGGCTTCCCTTTGAAAAATGGGACAGTCAGTATTCTACAGACAAATAATATAATCACATTAAAGATATTTACTCCGGCTTACCTTTTAGAAAAATTTACCCTTCGCTACTGTGTCCTACTTATATTTTATCAACACGGTATTTATTATCCATAAAGATATTGCATAATCCAATTGCTATTTTAAGAATGTCTTATTCTGGCACATTCGCCAACAATCACTTCGCCAAGTGTTCGCCTTATCGGATTGCTAATATCGGCTTATATCTAGTAAGCCCATTGTAGCCTTATCGCGGCTGACTAGACCCAGACATTGAAATAGTTCAATATTATGATGTGTTTTACTACTCCCTCGTTGGTCTAGTGGTCGCAAGCGCGACTACTGAGCATGAGGTCCTGGATTCGATTCCCTGTTAGGGCAGTTTTATTGGATTTTTCCATCTGGAAGCCCTCAGTAGCACCCACGGAGTTAGGATTTGTGCCCGGTTGATGGCGAGCCTTTGCTAGCCTATTTATGACATGAGACTTCAACAAAACTGGCGGCATGTACGTACCTCTGCCTAACCCTTCGGGGATTGCAGGCGTGACGTTGTGTATGTGTTATATTTTACTATTAAACTTCATTTTTAATGATAAGGATTATATGCGAACGATAATATTCCATTATCGTAAATCATGTGATGTCAAAATCTAAACATAGCCTCCTTATCAACTAGACAAATTCGTAACTTTTATAGGCCAATGTCTAATTACGAAGATAGTATATAGATTTACGGCTCTCCGTTAATCGTGACAAAACTATCTCGTGTATATTACGACAGTATCAGGGGTCAGCGAGGAAATAAAACAATGTTAACATAATTACGCCGGTTGTATTCCGCTCATTTATAACACTTTATATCTAGCCTTGTTGATCATGTGGTGAGCAGAAGTCTGTAGTTTCAGGAGCTCTTCCTTGATAAGACGTGTTATTTCCGACTTGGCTTTGGCGACGGCTAGTTCTTGAGAACTTTCTATAGCGAGGTATAGCTTGCGCTCGCCTTCGGGAGGCGTCTTGCCCGGCGGGACGTAGGTGCCTCGCACTGTGATACCAGCCTCGGAATACTCGCTGATCAACGCTAGCGCCTCCTGTAAATAAAACAAAGAAACAGTTAATAAAGAGTGAACTCGCCGAGATATCAGATATGCGACAGAATGATGAAATACTTTATCTGGATGTAAGAAAAAACAAATCCAGTAAAATCTGTTGTAGTAAAAAAACTACGCAGTAGAAATGGCAGGGTAACGTTTAGGCAGCGACCCGGGGCCACCTATCGAAACAATAAAAACAGTGTTTGACTTAAGATTTATTACTCAAACACTGTTTTGGGAGGGAGGGAAGGGGCTGGTAATCTGTTTGATGGGTTTTTCCTAGTGCAGATTCCAGTCTCCCGCAAAGGATTTATCAGATGTAGTGTCTTCATATATTTAAGGTGCCTTTGTGGAAGAGAAATAAAAAATGTTTAGTATTATTGTTATAAATAATATAAAACGGACTTTTTACCTCGACTAATACTAATTTAATGACAATGAAAACATTTTCCATGATACGCCCTTTGCCGTCTAAGCAGCTTGACACACATAAATATGAAAGCACCAATAATAGCTAATTTGAGCAACATCTTGACAACTAATCGCAGCGGGTTGAGAAATTGCACTGAGGCGAGTACATACAACGCGCAATAAAATGTACTTGTACCTATATACAAGGGTTATCGACTTTAAGGTCAAACCGACCCCTAAGTAAATAAACAATGTAAGAAAACGAGGTTATTTACTCTCAATAAAAAATCTATCCAAGGAGGGTCGTAGGACGCCTTTAGTTTTATCTAGAAAAAAAAATTACTAGCAAAAAAACAGTCCCTATCTTTTGTTTCGATAAAGTAAGCGTGTAGATGACGCAATCAATCGACGCGTGATTGGCCGGTGATTTCTTTTGGATGAATGACAGGCCTGATTAAAAATAATTCTTATTATTTATAGTATGTTTTATCTAATTTATTAGGTTCATAAATAATAATAAAATTCCTTGAATTCGCAACAACATCCCATTTGCCTACGCTTCAAAGAACACAGTGGTCCAGACTTTGAAGTGGTAACATTAGGACCTTGAGCTGGCCTACCATATGGAGTTTCAAACGTTAATAGTCCGTAGTTTCAAAAATAAGTTCACTGACGCGCGGTCTACCGTACAACGCGTCATCAAATGACGTAGGCGACTAATTAAAACTTTAGCAGTTAATTATCACAATAGTTCTGTAGGTTATTGACGTTATCTCCAGAAATTAACGTCAAATATTGCATCAGTGAGTTAGGTGTCTCAATTAATAAAAATATTACATATGATTTAACGAGAATAACCTATATTGACTCAATTAATACGAATATTACAACAAATAAAATATAATTTCATTTTATGACCGATTGTTTTCGCAATCGAAATGACACGTTCAACAATTCTGCAGTATTCACTTTTTGAACAAAGATTTGACATGTGGGTCTTCTTCTTCGTCGTGTCTATGGTTCCCTTGTGTGGGTCGTGTGCAAATGCAACTACGCAAGCAAATGGTCAGCTGAGTCACAAATACGCGGTGTAAGGGACAAAGACGCGCAACCTGTTACTATGAATTCAGTTCATGATTCTAGCTAGACCATCATTCTGAATTCGTAAAATCAACGGGTTCGATTCGTGGCTGGGATATTGATTTTACAAAAATCCAATGTTGCAGTGTCATCAAAATCGGGCCCGAGACTCCTTTGTATATTAGTATCCGTATTGGCCATCCACGCCCACTTGAAAAAATCACCCTATAAACACGTACGTCCTTGAAAAACATCGTGAGGAAATCGGCATGTCCTAGAACCAAAAATTCGAAGACATGGGATATCTACCAACCCGCACTGGGCTCCTCGGTGGATTATAGCCCATTCCCTCTCATAGAGAGGAGGCCGTGTGTCCCAACTCTGGGAACATTATAGGCTGATTATGCAAACTTGTATGTCCCACAGCCTTAGAGCACAAGCGCATCCCATAGATCTTTTAGACAACCTTTTTTTGCATCAATTGTAGAACAGTAAAAGTCTATTAATGTTACAACTTAGGAATGGTAATTTATTACATGTAATCAGAATCAAAACTCCTTCAAAATAAAAGTATTCTCATGCTGGGAAATCGAGTAGACACCGGGTACCGAAACAGCAAAAAACCCTCTCGCGGTGACCGGAGTACTAATCAGAATCAGATTATTTGTTCAGTACATCACTTAGCATGTGATTTGACAACGAGATGTCCCCGTCTCTATCGTGCACTTGGTAGGTTTGCCAGTTATGCGACAGTAACAGTAATAACGCTTATAGTCGAGTGCAATTAGGCAATAAGGTGGAACGAAGTTTAAAGTGCTCGGATTTTCATGGGGCTTTTTTTATTGAGTTCCTAGAGGAGTGGAGAAGATAGTTACAAAAAAAATTTCGCCGCTCGAGACTTTTTTTTAATTTCCTTTGGATGAATTTGGATTTTTTTTCGTTTATGAATTATGATTCATATTGTGGCGTAATAGTTTGACCTGCGTGCATCCATTAAATGCCAATTTGGTTGTTTCGTTGTTCATTCTTGTCGATGTAATGCATATTTCAAGTATTTTTTGAAAATTTCCTATTTTCTTCAATTATTTCTAAAATATCGAATTTTAAGACTAAGATTTGTTTTGAAGTTGGTAACTGATGCTTTTTTACAGATACGTAAAAATATTCGAGAAAACTATTTTCATGAGTGTATTGACTAAAAATTCATTCACATTGAGTATTTTTTGTCTAATTGCACTCGACTTTTAGCCAAAGTTACATTTTAAATACACCTTATGGGATACGAAAATAAATCACTGAATGGCACAAGTGAAAGATTTTTTACGCAAAGCATCGACACAGAAAACATAAAAAATAAGTTTTTCAGAGGACGTGCGGTGTATGAGCAGTGCCCTCGATCAGCATCGCTTTAAGTAGACCCGTTCTCTATTATTTATATGAAACTCCATACTGTAAACTTAGAGACTTCGCAATGGTATCGGAAACTTAAACTGGAATAAGACAGAATCGTTACTATACCTTGCTAGTAACCCTCCAGCGAGCTTGCTGCGGGAAGTCGTTGATCTCCAGCTCCGTCTCGTACTTGCGGAACACCTCCTCGGCAGGCTCGGACGCGCTCTCGTCGCGCGGCTGGTAGTTCAGGCGCGTGTTCAGCTTCGCCGCTAGCTGCTCTGCTACAGTTTTAGCCTGGTGGGGTGAGAGAAAAGTACGAAGCTGGATAGGCTTTTTAAAAACAGGCACTTGATTGTTAGACGCAGTGTTTATTATAAAAAAGGAAGGGTTTAAACATCATAAAACTTGATTTAGTTTGAGAACCGTTTACGCATCGTTTATGAATAAATCTCAGAATAAGAAAGACATTCCTTTGTGATTGTTGCACTGGATACTAAATTGCACAATTCTTGGCAATCAAGTATTAATTAACTATGACGTCTTGACAATACTAAGCAAGTATTATCCAGTAATTCTAAGACTGATTAGGAATTGCTATGAATTGTGCAATTATGTTATATGATTAACTTAACCTGCCAGGGCTGCGGGTCTGTTCGAAAGATATACCGCGGCCCTGGAACACAAAGGGCAAAGAAGGAACATGGATGGGTTTAGTCAGTACAAGTCTGACACTCCCTTCCGCTCCGCCTAGAGCGGGGGGGGGGGGGGGGCATTTGATGATTTCCCAACCTAAAAAAAAAAGGGGTGCGTAAAGAAGCACAAATTCATTTTTTTTTATTAATTACGCCTAATCTCGTGGTCAAAGCTACACACGATCTACGGAGAAAACCAATTAAAGAAGTTGTTTAGGGGTTAACCGCGAGGCGACTTGTGGAGCGACAGAACGAAACAAACAAGTGACGCAAGTCGTGTCGCCAGGCGGATCGCGTGAGGCCGGAAACGGGGCCTAATTACATTACATACCGTGATGAGCGTGTGCGCACTGGGCGCGCCCTTGAGGATGGCCTCTGCGGCCTGCTGCGTGGCGCCCTTGTGCTCGGCGCCGAGCCCCTTGGCGATGTTGATGCGCGAGGCCAGGCGGCGCGCCAGCTCCAGCTTGCCGTCGGCGCCCGCGCCCGCCGCCGCGCCCGCGCCCAGCGCGCCGCCCGCTGTCACGCCCGGCTACAACAAAAACAACTTAATGAGATCTTAATAAAACTTACGTATGAGGTCCCCTGGTCGAACAAAATGTTATTGGATTTTCCATCAAGAAGTCCTTCAGTAGTAATCCGGAGTTGGAATTTGTGCCCGGTTAGTGGCAATAGGCTCCCCTCTTATAACATGTATATTCAAATCAAATTGGCGAAAGGTGCTAATTTTATTTACTGTCGGATATCGATGCGTACATATACGTTTTATTTGAAACTAACAAAAATCTAGAATAAATTCTAATCTAGAGGGAAACCCTGTTTGTCAGGAAATATCAAACATAGAATCAGACAATCTTAATAATCCATTCAATACAAATAAGCCAATAAGCTCAAAGATTACAAAAAAAGACTTCAAGCCTTTAAGTCGTGGCACTAAGTACAAAAGTGTTTCTACTGACGTGCGCAAGCGCCTATGGCTTTATACCTATGTATAAACATTCGCACGCATACAATATTACTAAGGAAGAATCGTGAGAAGTGAGAACGAGACTATAATAGATAACTATTGATAATAGCGAAAATTGTGTTTATAAAATAAATGATTTAATGAAAAATATTTTTAGTGATGATCTCAAAGTTTTACAAATATCTCTATGTTATTATAAGCTGTTATATAGAGTGCAATTCAGTGCAGAATGTGTAACAGTTGTTTTTATACATTTACTATTTTATATGGCGCCAGGATTTTTATCATTAGCATCCGAGTTTTTATGAAAAACTAAAGTCAAAGTTTTATTCAGAATCCTAACTCCTAACTAATATTATAAATATGAAAGTAAGTGACCAGTTTGTTTATTACATTTTCACGCCTAAACCACTGAACCGATGATCCTGACATTTTGCATAAACGTTGTCAGGTGTACAGAAACGGACTTAGGGTAACTTTCATCCCGAAAAAAAAGACTCGTGTCCGAGGAAAGCAACAATAACGTTCTTGTGATGAATAGATGGCGCCACTTGTCTTTCGAATCATGATTCAATTATATTATTATAGAAACTTGTCCTGCCTGTCCTGTTGTTTGCACATCACCGGAGCTGATGGACGCTTCTGAAAGTGCCAAACTCGTTGCCAAATTTTTGGCAGACTCAATTTTAATTGTCATAAGAAGATAGAAACTTTAGTAGTGTGTTAAAGAGTTTAATCGTCAAATTCTAAATTAACGCGAGCGAAGCCGCGGGCCAATGTTGTATAATAATGCAAAACCATCCAAACCCAGAACAGTTTACTTTAGTTGAATATTTCTTTTGTGTTCAGAAATTAACAGAGGTCTGCGTCAATTGAGTCTTCAACTTTGGAGACTTTTTGGAACCAACATAACCTAACTAGACATAAAAGCGCTTATAAAAAATGGTACATCAATATGTATAAATAAATTATCTCAAGTTTGTCAACTCTTCTGGATATGGCAGGGTTCAAAGTCTAAGTATTGGACAGTCTGTCAGCCGATAGCTGATGATGAAACCATCTTACCTTGATCTCTTTAACAATCTTCTTGGCAGCGAGCATGACCTCTATCTGTTGGTCAAGGTCGCCCTCCACATCTTCGTCATCAGAATCCTGAAGACCCAGGGCTGCTTTCTGGTATTTCTTCTTCTCAGTAGCTGCTTGAGCTTCGGATTCGTCGAATTTGAAACCTGGGAGTAAATACAGTGTGTTAATAGAACAGTTTGGTGCAGCCTGACAGTTTAATCTAATGAAGTAAAACGACATTGCCGCCTAGGTACAGCTATCTTCCAGTAGCGAAAGGTAAGTTTTTGCAAGAGTTAAGCCGGAGCACATATATTTAATGTGATAATATTATTTTTCTATAGAATACTGACTATGCCATTTTTCAAAGGGGATCCGGTAGGAATCGAGTCGTATGGAACCTTCGCCACTGCTATCTTCTTACATAAAGTTTGAAGGTCGATTAAAAGAGAAGCAGCACCTTATTGAACTTAAACGAAATCCAAGTCTATCCCACTCTTGAGCAGAAGTGGGAGAGAAGCCTTTGCCCTTTCTTTTGTTTTTCTTGATAATGCTCTTTCGCCAATGAAGACATCCAAAGATCGGCCGGCTCACCTGGCGGCGCAACGCGGCATAGCGTGGCAAACGATTCATCGAAATCCCGAGGGACTCTGAACAATCCTTCGGCATCCCGAAAGGTCTTGTGTCATGCCGAGTTATGCCACTGGATACTGATGACATACTATATAATGCATTCAATTCTTCTTCAAGCCAGCCGAGAAATACCACAGCTTCCCGCGATATGCTCAAGTCCCCTTGTAACAATATCAATGAAATGAGGGTCCTAAGGTTTTGAAAATAAGATTTAAAACCATTTCCTCTTACACAGTTTGACAGTAACATCCCAAGGCTAAAAAAATACCAACCTTTCCCACTGAACCCTCCACCAGTATGGACTTTCTTGCCCTCCTTCTCCTGCGCGTCCTTGTACTTGTCCCACAGCGCTCTCAGCTCGGGCGGAGGCGCGGCGCCGGCCAGCTCGAAAGCGCGCGTGACGTCACCGGCGTAGCGGCCTTGCTCTGGTGACAGGAACGTCCACGCGTAGCCTTTGTTGCCCGCACGCCCAGTTCGCCCGCATCTGGATGAAAATTGTAGGTTAAACTTGCATCCAAAATAAAATCGTTTTTCGCCTGCCAAGAGTGAGAGAGACACGAGATAATATGGCTAGAAAGAGGAGTACTGAAATGAACTAATAGAGCAGTATAGAAGACAAAAGGAATGCGCTGACCTCAAATAAATTGGGACAAGGGCAGAATGATGAGAACTGAGAACGACACACATGCTTAGCAGCATGTCAGCATGAGTATTTAGGAAATCTCATACTACAATGTCTACAATTTATTATGTGTGTTGTTATGTGTGCGATTTATTGTGTGTTTTATTTGTGTGATTTATTGTTTGTTTTTTGTGTGTGTGTGATTTGTTTGTGTGTGTGTGTGATTTGTTTGTGTGTGTGTGTGATTTGTTTGTGTGTGTGTGATTTATTGTGTATTTATTATGTGTTTGTGTGTGTGTGATTTATTGTGTATTTATTATGTGTTTGTGTGTGTGTGTGTGATTTATTGTTTTTTTTTGTGTTTATTACGTGTGTGTGTTTTTTTTAATCGGTCGTCAGGATGATAGTAAACTTTCATTTTCTGACTGTATAAAAGGAAAACTCACCACATATGGTTCTTACATTCTAGAGACAGAAAAAGTTACCGGTCCAACAAGTGACTTGACATCCAAAATTCTTTCTACATGTATAGACTCACCTATGAACATAGTCCTCGTAATGGTTGGGACAGTCGTAGTTAACAACCAGCACCAGTTGCTTCACGTCCAGACCTCGCGCCGCGACGCTGGTAGCAACCAGTAGCTTTACCTTGCCCGATTTGAAGTCCACGATAGTAGAGTCCCTGTCGAATTGATCAATCCCTGTAACAGGCCACCATTAATATATTCGTCACTAGACAAGATGGATTTGTGCCGCAATATAAGCGTACTGCTTCGGATTTTTTAAAGTATTATTTTGAGGTTATACACCCACAGTTATTTTTCGAACCTAACCTTGTAGGTTTAAAAAAAAATTAAACTTTAAAATCAAGTTGCGTAAATTTAAATAAATTACTTATTTTAATTGTAAATTCTGTAACTTGGTAATTGTTTTCTAAATTGAAACTACCTTAGCCAATAACCCTGTATTTCCTGTTGTGTAGCGGATAATGAATATACAGAGAATACACTTTAAAATTGCAGTACGCTTATAATTGACGACAGTTTAAGTATGTTTTATTTTATAATCGAGGTCTCTCCACATCCGCTTTGGTCGCTGAAATGAAAATAGTCCGTTAGTAGATTTTTATAATCAAGTGCTCAATCATTTATTACTCGAATTTGGGTGTTTTTTATTTAAATTTAATTTTAACAGTTACTACTTGAAAAAATGAAAGTAAAATTATTATTTTAGCTAGGAGAAATCAGGACATTTTAATATTTTAAAGTTTTCCTTTTCTCATGAAGAAAAATATAATTAATAAAAACACGAAGACAGAGGCAACCTGCAAAAGAAAATATAAGAGCTTGTAGTGTTTTTTGATCCATTCTTTGTTTAATATCCTAAATGATCCGATGATCTGATGTCTCTGACTGAATCTTTACTTGAAACAAGGTATTTAGAAAAAAATATATATTTAACTGAAAATCGTTTGTAATACGTTTCGTTTTTTAATAAGACGATGAATTTAATCTACGATGCGTCGTTTTATTTACCATGAAGAACACAAACCAAATATTGGTCCTTCGAGCCGGATAGCGTATCCTAGCATTTTTCATTCTTTATTTTGGTGGAGATTGGTCAGTGCACGTTAGAACGTTAATACATTGGCAAACATTCCTCCCACGGTCTAGCGCATTTCGACCATACAAGCGTACATATTGCGCATAGAGTCAATATATTATTAACACTTATTGCAATACAATTTTACTAACAAAAATAAGAAAAAAAAAAAAAGTATGTCGAAATCTCACCTCCATGCAAGCTCATGCATGAGTAGGAGGCTTTCATGAGGTCTTTGAGCAGACTGTCGGCGTTCTCCTGCTTGTCCACGAAGACTATGATGCTTCCCAACTGGCTGTACAGCCCTAGTAGTTCTAGAAGCTTGAAGAACTTCGCGTCGTCTTCGAGAATAGCCACGTGTTGTTCTACGTCTTTGCAAACTACGCTTCTGCCGCCGACCTGGGGAAAGTAGAACCTTTAAATAGACTGGTTACTATTAACTCAAATGGAGCTTCAGTTACACAGTTTTGGGTCTAATTCGTCCGTGTTTGGTGTCCACGTTACAGCAAGCTCCGGAATAAAAACCCTTGACGGCTCAAATGCTTTTTATCTTTAGTCATCATCATCATCATCATTTCAGCCGAAAGACGTCCACTGCTGGACATAGGCCTCCCAAGTGTCGCCACATTGACCGGTCCCGTGCGTCTCGCATCCAGCGGATCCCTGCAATCTTTACCAGGTCATCGGTCCACCTAGTGGGAGGCCTTCCAACGCAACGTCTTTAGGTTCGCGGTCGCCACTCCAGAACTTTTCCGTTCTGCGAGCAATGTGCCTTGCCCACTGCCACTTAAGTTTGGTTATTCTTCGGGCTACGTCGGTAACCTTGGTTATCTTTAGTAGTTCATTTAAAATGTTTGCAAGCAATAATTGCCACGTTAATAAACGAAAACCCATTCAAAAGCTTCTGATCCTGATTTATAAGTGTGCATCAATGGTGCTATAAAGCCAAAAAGCGTCATACCTGAACTTCTATCGGTTTCTGTAATATCCTTCTGGCGAGGGCTTCCATCTGTCGAGGGAACGTGGCGCTGAACATCACGGTCTGTCTGTCTGGCCTGACGTTGTCTATAATCTTCATAACCTGCACAGAAACAAATAAAATGTAATAAATTCAGTACAGTATGCTTTATAATGTGTATGCAATACGACTGGTACGTCACGCCACATAGCTGGGTAGAGGTTAGCCAGCCCAGATGGTTAGTTATGACAGAGGGATCCTTCCAGGTCCTCAACATCGCTAGGGCTAGGGCCCCGCGATCCATCGGATCAGTTTACAGCGTAAGGTACACCACTTACAACAGCTTAGTACCGATATTTAAGCAAAATATTTGGTGTGATCTGTCGAGGAGTTACCTGAGGTTCAAAACCCATGTCAAACATCCGATCAGCTTCATCCAGCACTATGTATGTGACTCGTCGCAGATTGGTGACGCGACCCGAGTTGGCCGCTAACATGTCAATCATGCGACCCGGTGTGCAGACTATCATTTCAGCACCACGTTTTAATTCAGCGATCTGTGATAAAACAAACATAAGATTTCATTTTTATTACCATTCAATTAAACCGGTAAAAGTACGACTGGGCGAAAGGTGCACAAATGAGGAAATTGACAGAATAACGTGATCTAAGGCTAATATGCCTCCCTGCCGAGAGGGCAGAATAAATATATACCCGGCCAAAAGTTAGAAGAACAACATGAAAAGACGTAGAATTTGGGAAAGACGACAAAAGTCCATTTGCAAATACCCTCCTACTTTTGTAGATTCGTGTATGATGGAGGTAATGTCATTATGTATTGATGTCTGCAGGATCTGACGAACGCTACTGATGAATTCTAAGCCGAATCAACTTCGATTGCCATCAACAAGTTATAAGAAAAAAATTCTAATGCAACCATACCTGTTCAGAAATCCCCGTGCCACCATAAACACAAACGACCCTCAATCCCAAAGACTTGGCGAACTTCTTGATATCCTTGCCTATCTGCATGCAGAGTTCCCTAGTAGGGGTCATGATGAGAGCTATGGGGCCATCCGTGTCTTCTAACGGTGTCTGGTCCAGAACATGACGGAACATCGGCAGGATAAATGCTAGTGTCTTGCCTGACCCGGTTTTTGCTATGCCGATTAGGTCCCTGGAATAAAGGTGAAGTTTGACCATTTGTGTGCTGTTATAGTAACAGATATTATTCACCTTATATTTAAAAATCCTCTTAACACAATTCTGGGTTAAGCCCGCCTTTGTACATAAGCTATATGTTGTAATTATGTATTTCTCTTATTTTTGTATGCAATAAAGAATAATAATAAGGCTTTAAAAATAAAATGATTAGACGGAAAAATATTTTGGCCTACTGCAGTTCCCTTTCTGACCATTGGTTGAGGTTAAAAGGTCTTAGTTTGATTAATCTTATTGACCTAATGACTTTATCACCTCCTAAAATCCCTTGAAACTATTGTGCAAATATGACACTTACCTCCCAGACATAATAGCAGGAATTGCCTGAGCTTGTATAGGCGTCGGTTTTTCAAAGTTGAGCTTCCTCAATATATCCATCTCTTTCTTACTAATGCCACAATGGGCCCAAGATCTGATAGGTTTGGGACATCCTTTCCCTTTCACTCGAATACCTTCTAGCTCAGTTCTGTATGCTTCTACTTCTTCTGGCGTCATCCTGGCTAACTCACTGACCTGAAAAAAAAAACGATTTATGAGTAAATCACAGAAAAAAAACTACCATCGAGATTTTCTTTTTTTTTGCTGGATATTTACTGCTGGCTGTCTAGGATAAATTGAAAGTAAATCTTAATATTTTTGCAGAATGTGTCGGATCGCAAGTGGGGCCACACTTAAGAAAGGAATATGCATATTTTAGAGAGTTAAACAAGCAAAGGTATTTGCAAATTATGTGGCCAGCTAGATGGGCTGACGACAACAAAAGGGGGGCCAGACCAGACTACACGTGAAAAGTGAAGAACTGGAGTATCTTGGTAGAAGCAACTGTCCAGTCTTAGTCGTAGACTTAGTTGATGAGTCTGCGAATTGTTAAGCAGAAATCACTAAAGCAGTTTTTTTACACTTACACAAACAGCCTGACCCGGAACAACTATCTGTACGCCATACAAATATTTGTTCCGTGCGGGAATCAAACCCGAGCCAAGCAGCGCAGCAGTCAATCGCTCAGTCACTGCCCCAACCGTGCCGTCATTTAATAAGTATCATACTAAACCTTACCTCAGTATAGAAATTTTTCCTATAGGACATGTAGTCCAAGCTGGCGTGGTCAACTTTAGCCAAGTCCTTCCTTTGCTTCGAAGCGAGGTTCGCAGCGGCGTCTTTGATATCTTCTGTTTCTTCTTCCGACGAATATTCTAGACCGTC
Source organism: Noctua fimbriata (assembly GCA_905163415.1). Taxonomy (NCBI): domain Eukaryota; kingdom Metazoa; phylum Arthropoda; class Insecta; order Lepidoptera; family Noctuidae; genus Noctua; species Noctua fimbriata. The sequence goes on from LR990940.1 coordinate 5,596,901, forward strand.
CTGATTCTGTTCTATCAGTTCACCTGGAAAAGAAAAAAAAGTTTAAGTCTTTCTTTTTCAAGCAAGGTATATACAGCATGAATTGTAGTCTTAGGGAAGAATCGGCGGGGCTTTAATCCAGCTTATACATATGTATATTGAATGAGCTGTCAGGGAAGTTAATAATTTATAGTCAGTATACATCAAAATCACAATATGTATTGTGGCATTTGTACACATTGAAAATATTAAATTACAAAATGTTTGCACATGAAATGCTACAAGAATGCACAAATTGGTAGGGAAATCTTGACACCAGGGGGTAGTCAGTATTTGCCACCGAAATTCAAGCTGCAAAAGTACAGACGCAAGCACATCAAGTTACTACAATCTGTCAAATTTTTTAATACATTTTCAACTTTATTGCTAAAGCATTAAGTTCAGGGTTGATTGGGAAAATTTGACAGTTTCAGTAGCCTGATGTGCTGGTGTTTGTACATAAATTTGGCAGCAGAATTACCTTTATTCTTTTGCTCAGTGACTTTCTTCTTAGCTGTGCCTGTTAGCACTACAACAGTGCCTCCAGTCGTGGTCGGTACATTTATAATACCCCTCGCCTGGTCCATTTGGTTTACTTTGCGTACTTCCTGGAAATTTGTAACATTGAAATGTTAAAACTGTATGAAGAAATCAAATAATACTCGACTTCATTTGAAGACTACAAATACCATGGCTAAATGTGTCATCTACAAAAAAAAGGAAAGGTCCTTGAGTTTAGATGTCTCATTCAAATCATTGTGAACTGAACAGAAAATTAAGGTTTAATAAAAACAATAAAATGAAAAACATCAAAACAAAGCTAAAGAAAATTATTACAGTATACCAACAAGTACATAATAAATCGATAAAAACAAAATGTAAGGTAAAGTAAATAATACAATAATTCAACAAAAAGTCTTGATGAATTGTGTACAACTGTGGCAACACTGACCTGTTGCACTTCTTGCATGTAAGCATCCAGAGGATCAATTTCATCTTCTTCCTCTATCTTCTTCTCCTCCACTACTGGCTTCTCTTTGGGTTCCACACCCTGGTCTTCACCTGCTTTATGACAGTAAGAAAAAAGTAATATTAATCTTCTGTACATAGGACACAATGCTTTGAAAGGTCCCAATATGATAATTCACTAAACAAAATGTATGATGCTTTTAATTAGTTTCGTAGACATAATTTACGTACACCAGCTTAGTGACCAGATATTGATCTTCTTGGTGCATCAGATCTGACTTTTCTACTGTAAACTAAGACAATAATCGTCTAATAATGCTGGCTCCAGACCAAATCAATAAATGACTTTCATTTATTCAAATTAAGCTGATAAAATCAGCACCTTAAAACTACAAAAAACAGTAACCTATGTGTGTAAACAACAAGACAAGGTGAGGTGGTTCTGCCGGGGCTGCGGGACTATTCGAAAGAGAGACAGCGGCCCTGGAACACAAAGGTCTAAGAAGGAACATGGGTGGGGTTCCTCTCTCTCGCTCCCAAACAAACCAAATACTCAGGATAACTAGACAGAGCAATATAACAGAAAATTTAGTGAGGTCACATATTATATGAAACTAGTTGATACATACCTTCATCACCAGAGTCGTCTTCCAATGACCATTTCTTAGCTGGCAGTTGTATATTGCTCACAAGGCTGCCTTTCTGCACCTCCTTCTTGGCAGACTCCAGTTCTTTACGTTTACGCTCGGCGCGCCAGCGCTCGATGCGGTCGCGACGTTTCTGCATTTCAGCTTCCAAACGACTTTGTTCTTCTTCCTAGAGGGCAGAAAATTGTGCTGAATACATAATTGTGGTACTTCTGGTATCTAAGAGGCTGTACCAATAACCTGACTTCCAGCTATGTTGGATTAGACAAGGTGTAAAATTCTTCGTCTTTTCGTGTGGTTAGTGCCTAACCTAATGTCAGAGTTTTCATGCCGCCCATGGGCCCCTGACTTGGCTTTACATGCCGTCAAGAAATATCTCTCAAGCATGCTGGTTTGGTTTCCCCACGATGTATTGCTTCACCAAAGCAAGTGATAATTTTACAAAATTACAATTCACAAGCAAAGTCCACAAATTATTCAACATGCTCAAATTATTCTACATGCTTGTAATTTAAACATTCTTTTCTTATGTTATTTACTAAAAATGTTTTGGATACCCTCATCTAAGATTGAACAAACACTATGTTTGTGTGAGCAATGATAAGGAATTTTAGATGCAGATAATTATTAACATTCCAGATATAAAACTGTTATCTGGCAACTTATAAACCTAAATTGCCATTCACAATAATTAGCAAAGTGTTTGGGACTAGCCTCTTTCCTCTTCCACACAACACATAATAACAGCAACTAACCTTATCAACAGTTCCTGGATCATATTCAGCATCAGATTTGAGAGCCTTCTCTTTAGACTTGGATCTCTCATCTTTTTCTTTGTCTGGTGATTTCTTCCTGGAGGATTTCCCAGAGCCATTCCTCTTGTCATCTCTTTTATCACTTTAACAAACATTGAACATTATTTTGAAACATTTTATAAAAAGGTATTAGAAAAAGTAACAAAAGTTGGAAGCAGGCGGGGCCCATTTCATTTCCATAATTTTATATTCAAATGGGCCCTGCCTGCTTCCAACTTTTGTTTAATTTAAAATGTGCTTGTTTTATGCTTTTCAGTTATATCACTCGGGTTTTTTAGTTTTTTAAATTAGTTTTTTTTTCCAGCTTTTTATTTTAGTAACGAGTTGAAAGATTTCGCAGACGATTTAAGCTTTTTTTACGTGGCGTGCCACGACTATGCCACACGGAAGGAAAAATATTGTTTATTTTAGAAGACTTGATTTACTTATCGTTGCATGGTGAATGTCTGAAATAATAGGTATGTCTTAGTTCAGTTTGTCTATAATTCATTTTCCTGAACAAAATCTCTGACTGATTGATATATCAACACACAGCCAAAACCGCTGGTCCTAGAGACATGAAATGACTGAACATTACATGGAATGGAGTGTTGAATTTTCTGTGAAACTATTTATTTTCGGGGTCGCAAATTTGTGTACATACTCTTCAGTTAAAATTATAACGAAAGTGTTTTACAGTTTTTCCAAAGTCATCCCCCAATATAACATTCAAAGTCTTGACTGAGAGACTGATATATCAACGCACAGCGTAAACCGCTGTTTTTCAAGACATGAAATTTGAATGGCGTATTCTTTGTGAAGAGTAGGTATCCATTAAGAAATTTTTGTTCAAAATTCCACCCCTAAGAGGACAAAATGGGGGTAAATTGAATTTTCTGTCAAACTTAATATTCTCTGGGCCGATTGGCTCGAAAATTGGTGTACAGACTATTCAATTAAAATTATGAGACACGTGTATTACAGTTTTTCCAAAATCATCCCCCAACAGAGTCAAATAGGGCTTGGAAACTGACGTAGACGGACGAATGGCGCGCAATGTTGCACAGGGCGTGCGGGGCGTGGGAGTATTTACTATTAGTAAGTAGGTAGGATTTTTCTGAAGTAGACGTGTCTGTAAATATACTATGTGAAATCCCGATTTTCGATGATTTTTTATTTGGTTGGCACATGATGAGTATTAATAGATTGTCTATAAATAGATTCCTTATTCCTTCATTTGGTTGTCGTCACCGGTGTCCAATCTTAAACCTAGGTATCAATATTTCAAATAATATGTAATGTAATTGATATTACTATGAACTAATATTTGCAAGTTATAAGCAGTGGCATGCAGTGGTTCTCCACGGAGGGTAGGCCACCGCCCGCGCCACTGATACCCAAAAAAAAAGGTGATTTATAAAATTTGAAAAAAAAAAACATTAAAAATAAGCCTGTAAAATTAATACAAAAACTGACCATGTTATTCAAGGTTTTATTCAATTTTCTGACGATGCAAACTAGTTTCAATACGTGATTTACCAAATGTATTTAAAATTATTTTCCAAACTCCACAAAAATAAAAGCAAAAAATAAAATTCATGTAGTTTTTAATTATTTTTATAGGGCTTTTGCAATTCGTATAAATACAATTTATCATTTTTGTGGAAAGTATAAATTCGACAATAGCACTATGTTCTTATAATTGTATCTAGTAGTCATTAAGGAAACTATCGTGTCTGTCTCTTTTTCTCGAATTCTCCGCAATTCGGGGAAATGTCCACAAATTGGAAATTCTTCATTCATAAATCTGGCTAGCCAATCATAACTCGTGGTGATCGTCTACAGTGAACGGAGTTACGCCCATAATCTATACTTGTGTGCCGTTCATACACACGAAAATATGCAACAGTGTGCATAAAATTAATCAATGAAATTTATTGTTTTGTATGCTTTTCCACTTCTTGCCTCAGAATTGACAATTTGTAGCTACGAACTGACCTTACAGTGTAGTGTGAGTTTGAGTTCCTATTCAACTTTAAAAGTAAAAACTAATATTACACATAGATCTTGTAGTGTGTATGTAGTGACGTCAATGTATGTTATCCTATATAATCATGTGTAACCTAAAATAAAGGAGAGTATTACTTGGGCAGTCGCGTGTATCATTTCTCTCCACAAATACCTTCGACCTTACATGGCGACCCTGCCAGCGGATTGCGTTACCGACGCCGCCGTGCCGTATAAGGGCTGTAAGTCTTAAACAATTGGACTAAGCAAAGCCGAGCTAAGATGGATTACAATATTTTATTTGCTAACGGCTGTGACAAGTCGAATTCGGTACAAAAATTTCGAGTTTATTAAAAATGGGAAGTACGCAGACTTAAGAAGAGACCGTGGTGATGCAAAACGCAGCCGGAGGAACTGATAATACGCATCTGGAGGAGGTGAAGTTTCATATTTCCACCATCACCATACTGATGATCATAGTGGTACTGGTTCTGGGACTCGGTGTGCTGTATTTTCTGATACAAATGTATCGGCGTTGTCATGTACGCTGGATAAATCAGGAGATATACAGGAGTGCGATAACAAGAAGATCTGGAGCGAGGCAATCTGGGCATTCCCCGGAGAAACGACGGCCGAAGGGCGACATAGTATGAAAACAAAGGTAGCAGTCACCAGTTTACGCCTCTGCAGTATAAGTAACCAGTGCTAAAAAAAAAAAAAAAGTGTTAAGTGATGAAAGTTCAAGTGGTAAATTCGGTGAATTCAAATCGACCATAAAATATAAACTGTGTGGCTATACTATATCCAGAAAACCAGAAAACAACAAGCATCGTAAAATGGACTTAGAACTTTATTTGTTAAGTGCATAATCGTAACAACTATAATCGTAGTAAATAATATGTACCCGTAACTGTAGGTAAACAATAACTTGTTTAAACAAATAATGATGGTAAGTAATGGCAGATGTCTTGGAACTATTATATAAAGAATTGAAATGTATTAAAACATATTTGATTAAAATAGGCCCTAAACGTAGGCAAGGAAATGTATTAGAGAAAAAGTTGTGTGAAACAAAGGAAATTTATGATAAATATACTGATATAGTCAAGGAGATATCTGACGATATAAAGAAGGGTAAAGTAGGACAAAGTGAAAAGATATTAATAGATAAATATTGTATCGATTTTAAGTCATTGTATAACCAAATTTTAGATTTATGCGCTATGTCAAGTACGAGTAGTAGCGGTGAGGATACAAAAATGGAGTCTTTTAATTTGAAAGTAGCTCTTAGTTTATTACCTATAATAACAACAGATAATGAATGTTCCCTAAAGCAATTAATTGACAATGTAGAATACTATAGCTCGCTTTTGGGTAGTGATGAATGTAAAAAGAAATTAGTACAGTTTGTTTTGAAGAGCAGGTTGTCTCAGCACGCTAAATTGCAGTTACAGTCAGATTATTCAAATATAGACGATTTGATAAATGATATGCGAAGAGTGTTACTGCCTCAAAAGTCACCGTTTGCAATACAAAATAAAATTAATCAATTAAAGCAAAATGAACTCACAGTACAGGACTATGGTAACAAACTATCGGAACTTTTCGTGGATCTGACGGTGTCTCAAGCCGAAGGTAATTTAGAGACATATAAAACTATTAAACCCTTGAATGAAAAGCTAGTTATCAAAAGATTTGCCGATGGCCTGCGAAACCGCCGTCTTTCAACTATCATTGCAGCCAGGAACTACGAATCAATGAAGGACGCTATACAAGGTGCGAAGGATGAAGAAACATCCATAGCTAGCCCATGTTCGGGTTCCGGCGAGATTCTAGGTATGTATTCCAGAGGAAGACAACAGAAGAACCGTGGAGGTTATCAAAATAACAATAATTATAACAGGACATACTATAATAGAGGTCGAAACAATGATTTCAGTGCTCGACGAGGCTACTACAACCCTCGTGGGGGGCAGCAGACACATCAGCAGAGCCGCGGGGCAGCACAGCGAGGCCGAGGATCACCATGGCGTGGTAGAGGTAGGACATATTATAAGAATCGCGGTAACCAAGGGATAAGCCAACCGCCCAAAGACACAACTAAACACGAGGTTAATGTTCTAACGGGACCAGACAATCAAGTCTTTGAAAATGAGTTTTTTCGTGAATAACAGAGTTATTTTCGCAACAGGTACTAACTATTACATTGATTTAACTTCTAATAGCAAAACATATTCATGGTTAGTTGACACCGGTGCTACAATTTCGGCTATGAAATATAAATATGTTCTAGAACAAAACATTCCAGTCCAAAAAGAGGACATAGTCATAAATGGAATTGGTGGCAAAGTCCATGCAATAGGATATGTTTGTTTAACGTTGTCTTCGGGTGATCATCACCTTAATTGTAATAAGTTTTATGTTTTCGATACTCTGCCATGTCGGGCAAATGGCATCATCGGTCAAGACTTTATTAATAAACACAGGTCCATATTAGACTTCAGTAATGATACCTTAACATTGTTGACGCAACGTAATTTTAAAATAGTTTTACCATTACTGAGTTATAAAAACACAATAGAAATTTTCCCAAGATGTGAATCCATTCATTATTTTAGGACTGATTTTACAGAAGAGTGTGTAGTACATTCTAAGGAGATTAGTGATGGAATATTTTTGGCCAGTTGCATAGCAACACCAGTTAATGGACTAATACCGATTAAGATATTAAATACAACGGATAAGTCGTGTACATTAACGGACATTAATCCATGTATAGAAAAATTATGTAACTACAATGTTTGCAATTTTGATAAATCAGAGAGTGACGCAAAAAGAGTAAAACAATTATTTTCCGTACTGAACCTCAAACATCTAAATAAGGAAGAGCAAATTTCTATTGAAAATTTATGCGCGAAGTACTCGGATATTTTTTATTTGCCAGGAGATAGATTAACTACAACTAGTATTTATAAACATTCAATTAGTTTGAAACCAAATGTAACTTCTGTTTTTACAAAGCCATATCGTTTACCACATTCACAGAAGGGAGAAATTAAGCAATACATTGATAAAATGTTGAGAGAAGGGATCATAGAACCATGTCGTAGCGAATGGTCTAGTCCAGTACTGCTAGTTCCAAAAAAGACTGATGGTACAGGTCAGAAAAAGTGGCGACTAGTTATAGATTACCGTAAATTAAACAATTATATTGAAGACGACAGGTTTCCACTTCCTAATATTACCGAAGTACTTGATTCGCTATCGGGTTCGGTTTATTTTACGCATTTAGATATGTATCAGGGTTATTATAATATTGCACTAGAACAGGAAAGCAGAAAGTACACAGCATTCTGTTCAGGACAGTATCAAATTACCCGTATGCCAATGGGTTTAAAAACGAGTCCAGGATCATTTTCCAGAATGATGACTATGGCTATGTCTGGCTTAACGTATGAAAAATGCCTAATTTATTTAGATGATTTAGTGGTTTTTGGTAGAAACTTAGGTAGTCATAACAAGAATCTACAAGATGTTTTCGAACGATTGCGAAAAGTTAATTTAAAATTAAACCCACAGAAATGTAATTTTTTAAAGAAAGAATTGCTATATTTAGGCCATGTGGTATCTGGTAACGGAGTATTACCAGACCCGGATAAAATAAATATTGTACAAAATTATCCATGTCCAACGAATGTAGATGAGACGAGGAGATTTGTTGCCTTTGTTAATTTCTATAGAAAATTCATTCCGAACTTTGCTGAACTAGCTTATCCACTTAACAAATTATGCCGTAAAAATGCTTCTTTTGTATGGGATGAAAAGTGTCAGTCGTCATTTGATAAGTTAAAAGGAAAAATATTATCTCCACCGGTTTTGCAATACCCAGATTTTTCAGAACAAAGTGAGTTTAATCTTCAGACAGATGCATCTAATTACGCAATCGGTGCAGTTTTGTCAAACAAAAATGGTAGGCCAGTATCTTTTGCTAGCAGGACACTTAACAAATCAGAAATAAATTATCCGACAATTGACAAAGAATTGCTGGCTATAGTGTGGGCAATTAAACATTTTCGCCCATATTTGTACGGAAAACATTTCAAAATTTTGACGGACCACAGACCTTTAATTTCATTATTTAACATGAAAGACCCATCAAGCAGATTATTTAAATTTAGGTTATTGCTAGAAGAATATGATTTCACGATAGAACATATTAAGGGATCGGAAAATGCGGCTGCAGACGCATTGTCTCGAATTTCCATAACTTGTAATGATTTAAAACAAATGAACGAGTTGTGTGTTTCGGTTATGACTAGAGCTCAGAAAAGAAACCAGATTGACAATACTTCCGAGATAGGAACGAGTGGCACAACTACAGTTCGGTCTGATCAACCAAACTCAGTAAACACTCATAGTACTAGTATTTTAAACGAATCAGTAGAATTACGTTTTGTTGATGCATGCATGTTAGAGACAATTAGGAAAAGTGGTGTCATAGGAAAAGAGAGTAATACATTTATATACATTCCTAATGAAAAGACTATCTATGTCAAATATGTATCTTCTCCATCGCAACTATCGCGAGCCGAATTTGTGAGAGAGTTACAAGATTTTTGTAAAAGCATAAATATTACTGAGATATATTTAATAAAAAGTAATAAAAATAACATTTTTATAGAAAAGTTATTAAATGAAATTGACAAAATAAAAAAGTGGACCGGCCCACACTTACATATAGTAAAGGATGTACATCGAATAGAGAATAAGGATGATAAACGAGTAATACTGAACGATTTTCATCTCTTACCCACTAGTGGCCACGCGGGTATGAGACGAATGTTCAACAACATAAAAAGATATTACTATTGGATAGGATTAGAAAATGATATCAAAGAGTTTATAAAGAGGTGCAACAAATGTCAGAAACAAAAATACTCACCGCGCAATATCAAACAACCAATGGAAATAACAACAACAGCACATAGTGCCTTTGAAAAAATATATATAGATATAGTAGGGCCTCTGGATAGGGATAATTATAATTATAGTTATATTCTCACGTTGCAGTGCGAACGCACCAAATACATTGAGGCATATCCCTTAGTTACAAAAGTAACGGTAGAAGTAGCGAAAGCGTTAGTTCATAATTTTATATTAAGGTATGGAGTACCGAAGGTGATAGCGACGGATCGCGGTACTGAGTTCCTGTCATCAATATTCAAGGAGGTATGTAAACTATTAAATATTAAACAATTAAACTCAACAGCTTATCATCACCAAAGTATAGGTGCCTTGGAAAACACGCATAAGCATTTGAATTCATTTCTCCGCATTCAAACAGACAACCATCCAGAGACATGGAGTACATGGCTCCCATTTTGGTCATTTTGTTATAATACTTCAGTTCATTCAGCAACTAAATATTCCCCTTACGAGTTAGTTTTCGGGAAAAAGTGCTCTTTACCAAGTAATTTGACTAATATAGTTGTTGATCCACTCTATAACATTGATTATTATCCATTTGAGTTAAAATTTAGATTGCAAAAGTCACAGAAAGATGCACGAGACAACCTTCTCAAAAGTAAATTAGAACAAAAAGAACGATATGACAGAAATATAAATCCAGTTACTTACCAACCGGATGACTTAGTTTTAGTTAAAAATAATATGTGTAACAAATTAGATAGTGTTTATTCGGGACCATATAGAGTTATATCTGATGAGTCACCTAATGTCAAAATAATAAAGAATGGTAAAGTAGATACCATTCACAAAAACAGAACAAAATTGTACTATCATAATCAGTAATTATCTTTTACTTGTGTAATTAACTACATATGTATAACAAATAAAACAAAATTGTAATTTTATTTTATTTTACCTCGCCATGGGAGGTGTAGTGTGTATGTAGTGACGTCAATGTATGTTATCCTATATAATCATGTGTAACCTAAAATAAAGGAGAGTATTACTTGGGCAGTCGCGTGTATCATTTCTCTCCACAAATACCTTCGACCTTACAATCTTGCATAAACTATTATAAATGTGAAAGTCTGGATGGATAGATGTTTGTTACTAAATCACGCCAGAATGGCTGAACATATCTAGATGAAACTTGGCACAGAGATAGATTATAGTCTGGTATAGGACATAGATTACTTATTATCCCAAAATTAAGTCCTGTGGGCAATTGCCTAACTCTCCACATGGGAGAAGCCGCCACATAAGCTAGTTTAACATAAGATGTAAAATTCTATGGTATTCCTTTTATTTTAGATGATATGTTATAGAGGAAGAAATAATCCTTATATTTATCCCTAATCTATTTCACATTATTGGCGGGTTCACTTCTTGGTTTAGGCAGATTATTTAAAAATCTTTGAATGCAGTTCTGATTATTTTAAAAATCAAAATAAAGTCTTTTTTCAGTAAAACTTCCTATTTACAATATTTAAGGTCCTTCTGTGTGGCATAGCCGTAGGGCAGCCTGTATACGATTTTAAACGATTTGTCACTTCGAAATACTTAAACAAATAAGTTACATATATTCCCACTCGAAGGTATACGAAGAAAAAAAAATCGAACACCACAATATGGCACCCGAAATCTGCCATTTTTCTTTGTTTTTTATTTAAATATAGCCAGTGACACTCGTGCTACCAAGATGAACCTAATGATGTATAATTTATCCAAGTCTGTTCATTTGTTTATCTATCTGCATTGATTCTTTGCATTGATTGAGTCTAGCATAATTATTTGAAAATAGAATTATGTTCCGCTTATGTATTCTCCTCAACCATGGGTATTGTGTTCACTAGGAACACTAGTTAGGGTTTAGAATAAAACAACCAAATTACCAGTAAGTAGATGAACAACTTTAAGGGTATGTGCACTTGCTGCCCAGGATAAGTGAGGACTAGTCTACACGGAACTGTAAAGCGTCACTATGTGTTATTGACCTTTGATAAATTTATTATGAATTTGTTTACATACCTTTTCCTGTCTCGGTCCCTGTCGCGATCCCTGTCACGCTCACGGTCTCTATCCCGCTCGTTACGATCTCTGCTGCGATCCCTGCTACGTTCCCTCTTTGACTCTCTCTCCCTGCTACGGCTGCGCTTCCTCTTCGTCGATTTAGAGGCCCTATCTCTCGACCTAGACCTGGACCTCCTCCTCTTGCGATCGGGCGTTGCCGAACGACTATGAGACCGCCTACGATCGCGGTCTCTATCGCGATCGCGCCTGTAAACATTTGCATCATGAACACACTATGTCAAACATCGTTGTATAATCCACATAATAAAGGTAAACTAAACACTTACCCGCCTCTCACCATTTTGTTAGATTAATATCATCAAACACTACAAATTAAGCTCAGTTTGTTTTTTCACAAACCAATAATAAATGCATTCGCAATAAAAATCCGTGACACGCGTTGACGCGATGTTTGACAATTGTAGTGACGACCAGTAAACTCATAGTTTATTTCTCTATGCCAATTCATAAGTTATCAAAACCACTGAGAAACATAGTCTATGGTTGAATAAACGACTATTGAATTTTTAAATGATTTTATATTTTTATACAAATTTATTCTCGTCATAACAAAACTATATTATGTACCATAGTGCCAATGGTGGATGACGGAAGTGCCTGAAGACACAACCCTGACTCCCATTCCCCCACGGCCAGCAGACGGGCACGCTTTATATAAACAATGTTATATGACATTCCGACACTGAAGATTCACTAAGATACGGGTCATTTAAAACCAAGTGGTGGCTAGAGTGATCTTGTCAGACAAAACATTATATTTTGACAGAACACCTTAGTTAACCCTTTACCGCATGAATTTTTTATTTTTTTTCAAATTAATGTATGCTACTTTACAGGCTTAGTATGATTCAAGAAAAATATTCAAAAAAATAAAAACATACTTTCAGTAAAGTTACAGTAAAAAAACCTTTAGTTCCAAATCTGGAACAACATGTAACACTGCATACGAAAGTTATAGTTCCAGATTTGGAACATCATGCAGTTTACATATTTTGGTATTGGTACTTACAATAAAAAAAACACATTATTTTATACAGAAATAACAAAATATAATATAGTTCTAAGTATGAAAGTGAGCAAAACAATTACGATCTTTGTTCAAGCACAAGTAACATTTGCACTTTTGGCAATATATTTGGGATTTTTGCTTACATCCAATCATCTTACACCTTTAACGCTCAGACTTCCACTCGGGCCAGTGGTTAAATCCATCCCCAGCTACTTCGATTGGAGGCATTTCCAGGCGTCAACGTCTTTTTATGTTATTGATATTATCAATTCCTCATAACATGTTATTCAGCGCCAGAATCAGTATCGCTGCTGCTTACTTCGCTTTCTGGTAAATAAACACTTTCTAATGGCTTAGGAATTCTGTAGTCATCATCATCTGAAATATCTTCATCCTCACTAGTGTCTGGGACAACGGTCACAACACGAGGTCGAGTAGACATTTTGTCTGTAACAAAATATTAAATAAGTTACTTAATGCATGATGTTCCAAATATGGCCATAAGCATTTTAGTGTGTATTTTTCCCGAACTGCATGATGTTCCATATTTGAAAATAAAAAAAACATTTTACTGCATGTTGTTCCAAATTTAGCACAAAGTTCGAAATACATTATAATCAAGATATTCATGTCATTACTTACGTTTCTTTCCATAGAAGTGTTGGGGATCCATTTTTCTATGTCGTTAATCACTTAATTATTTTATTTTAAACTTTAAATGACTTTAAATCTCTCTCCGTAACTTTGCAAACTCACGAAAGGGCAAAATCGCGGAATCGACTATTTTACCTATCGAGTATGGTGATAAAGCAGTACAACAAAACTGCCATCTGTTATTTTTTCGATAAAACAGTCCATGAACTAACATATTAATGGCAAACAAGAAACAAAGATGGCATCACTAGTCCTCTGCAACGAATGTAAGTTAGTGTGACAAATTTGGCACTGTATGCGGTAAAGGGTTAAACTGATCTTTGACAATCGTTACAGGTCGTGGCCCAAAAAGTCTGACAACCAGTCTTACCAAGGGGTATCGTATTATCCAGTACTAACTGGGTTGTGGAGGTCAGATAAGCAGTTGCTCCACGTAAATTCTGGTGTTTAGCTGCATCCGGTTAGACTGGAAGCGGACCCCAACATAGTTGGGAAAAGGCTAGGCAGATGATGACCTTGGTTAAACTAAGAACATTGATGTCAATCGAATGCATTGGTAATGCATAACATAAGTCAGCAACTCAGTACCTTAACAGCTATTTGCCGTCTAGTAGAAAAACAAACATTATTTTTACGGACAGGATTAGTACCAACCGATTTCAAATAATTTAGTAGAGTAATACAATGAGATTATTTAGTAATATTTTACAAACGTACAACTCTTCGAACGTCAAAAAGGCAACACAAACAATGTCAAAATAGCATAACGGCCTAACCTCAAATACTGAATGTAGCCGCCTCTTATTGATTGCTTACTACGATTATTAACTATTTACGACACAATCTCTGCTCCGATCGTCATAATCAAAGATTTTATTGAATATTTTAACGCGTTCTAAAGCTATCCGCCAGTCATGGCAGATGATGGTGAAAATGTAAGTGTTCTCTTTCTCTGTACACAACTATTTACTGTAATTACTTTATTGAACAACTTATTGTTTAACTATTATTAAGTAATTAACTAACACCGTAAGCTGGATAATGGTTATACCTTCGAAGTAAATTCTATTGTAGGTATTATTAACTATCATAAAATTTACAGGTATCTGTGATGACAGTGAAGGAGCCTCTGGATCTCATAAGACTCAGCTTGGATGAGAGGATATACGTAAAAATGCGTAATGAGCGCGAGCTAAGAGGAAAGCTACATGTAAGTCTCAAAAATTGCAAAGATCAATAGTAAATTACCCTAGAAAGGCATTCACTGACCTTATTGGTGACTAGAAGTACGAACCTGGAAGAGACGGAAGGAGTACTTAAGGATAGTAGCAGGTGGCAGTCTGGGGTTTCCGCCTACCCCATGGGAAAAAGGCATGAGATTATAAATGCATTTCTGTCAAATTAGTCAAAATGATACCTATCTTCAATTCACACATCTGTGAAAAGGTAGCATAATCCAAATCATGATGTCATTCAAGATAAATTTATCTGTTTCAATCAATTTTAATGTGCGAACAATAAATCCATCATTGAACATAACCTGCCTCCCGTTACTGTACATAAAAGTGAAGTCATTTACTTTTGGATCTCTAGTCTATTATTAATTAATCCAACACAAGCATCTTCTATTATAATGTAGTTTTGTTTCAAGGTAGACATACTTTGAAAACAACATTAATTCCATCAGTGTTTTTATTTTAAAATGTTCTTTAATTTCAGGCCTATGACCAACATCTGAACATGGTACTAGGTGATGCAGAAGAAACTATAACAACAGTTGAAATTGATGAAGAAACTTATGAAGAAGTGTACAGAACAACTAAAAGAAACATTCCCATGTTATTTGTGAGGGGTGATGGTGTCATACTTGTATCTCCCCCTGTAAGAGTTGGTGTTTAATATAAGATTAATTTAAGTTTAAATAAAAGCTACTTTTACATGAAATTGTTTATTTCTTTTGACCCAAAAGTTTAATAACAGCTTCATTCTTAAATGTCCGATTCTTAGGCACCAATAACTCATCCTCATCCATTGGCTCAATAATTTTACCAGCTTTAGTAATGATACTTGGACGAATCAGCTTCTTATGTGCCTTCTCAGGTATAAAAGTATTACCTAAAGGCGCTCTGATAGATGCTTCATAGTCTTTAACACTTTCAAAGGGAAATGGGACATCTTTAACTTTATGAATCGCAAGTTTCGGATCTTTAAACTCTTTGATTATTATGTCGCCTTTGTTTTCATCGCGACGCGGGATTTTAGGCGGAGCTTTGAGAATAAATCTGTTTCTTTTACGTTTCTGAGGCTTTACACCTTTACCACCCCAAGCTCCCCAACCTGGTAATGTAAGATTTATGTCCTCAGGTTTATCTTTATTAGCTTCATCTTCTTTCTCTTGTCTAAAACTAGCTACTACATCATCTTCTTCAAAAACTTCCTCTATGTGTACTCTGGGCACTACTTGGTCATCATCCAACTGGTCACATTCATTTACCCCTTGTGAAATAGCACTGTTCAAGTATTTTGGCTTAACTGCAATAAATCTGTTAGGATCAATGTTAGAGTCTCCAGATTCTTGTACCGGTGTTTTTGCTGCCTTGAGTACATTAGATGTGGTCTGATCTTGCTCTTCATTTGCAGAATCTGTAATTGTTTTAGATGTTGTTTCTAATAGTTCTACATCAACCACAGCCTTGACTTTCTTGTTTTTCAGCTTAAAATATTCTAAATTATCTCTGTCTTGTGTATCTTTTATTTTTTGAGTTTCCCTTTTATTTGCTCGGCCTGCCTTTTCCAATCTCTTAATGTTTCGCCTTATTTCTCCCAGCTTCTTTT
This sequence comes from Noctua fimbriata, assembly GCA_905163415.1. Lineage (NCBI taxonomy): Eukaryota > Metazoa > Arthropoda > Insecta > Lepidoptera > Noctuidae > Noctua > Noctua fimbriata. The sequence continues at coordinate 5,612,893 of LR990940.1, forward strand.
CTACCATCTGTGCAACACTGGTTTCATGACTTTCAAAAGCCGATAATACTTCTTCTGAAGGTTTGGTATCATTAGTAGGTTCTACCTCCCAATTTGATGTGGCAACCAGTTTACTAACATCTTCATCATCCATATTTTCGTCGTTTGAGTTACTATCACTATCATCTTTCTGTTTGTTCATTTTATTTTGTATGAATTTCTTATAACCAAAGTCAAATTCAGCATTCACATTGGACTTATCTGATCTTTGCATCATCCACGGGTTCAAGGGATCTTGTGATAATGAGATGTTAGGTGTTGCTTCATCATCTGCCTCATCATCTGAGCTTTGATTGTCTTGTACCTTTTTCGTTAGACCTCTGCCAACAGCCAGTTGATCAGCTAGTTGTTGTCTCACCTGAAACATAATAAAGAGAAGTTATTCTCTACTGTTATAATACATATTATGCCACACCACATTGTTATTGCAATTGGCAGAAGTGTTGTTACTAGTAAACCCCTGCTAAAATTAACCCTTCAGGGATTACAGGTATAATGTTATGTAGTTATTGGGAATTCATTTCTTATTATTTATAATCTTAACATTCAACTCAAGAAATAGGTCTCAAGTTCAAAACCCAAGATTTTTAGGATTAACGTGCATACGGTATAATAATTATCACTTGCTTTGGTGAAGAAAATCATCAACGAGAAGAACATCTTGAACAAACTAGCATGCCTGACAGATATTTCACAACGGCTTGTAACCATGTCAGGAGTCTCAGACAGCCCCCTGTGCCGAGCTTTCATGCAGGACGCAGCCCACGTGCTTCTGCACTGGCCAGTGGTTGCAACAGGGCAAAGTACTTCGGTAACCCAGGTACTCTCCGCGACATTGTCAGCAACATCAAGCGCTGCTAGCTTTTCTTGGGGAGTTAGGGTGAATCAAATAAATTTCCCACCCATACTCAAAATATGCCCTTGGATGTGGAGTTGGGGACACCAGCCCATTATACAGTACAAAACAAAGCCAAGTCAGAGGCCCATAGGCGGCATAAAAGCTCTAGCCACAAACCACACAATAAAGAATAGAAGACTATTTAATTAAAATTATTTATAATTTTTGCCAGCATGTGTTTTTTTTTAACCAACATAATAGAAAATCAGTCTTCAAAAGTATTAATCTTTGTCTTTCCTTACCTCTTTATCATACTTGGCCCTAATCAACTTGTTCTTAGCCCATTTCCCTGTGCTCTTATGTCTCAGAGTGTGCCTCTCTAGAGCTCGAGCCTTCTCTATAGATTCTAACTTCTTTAAAGCCTCCTCTGGATCTTTCTTTTGTAGCTCTTCAAATTCTTTCAGTTCCTGCTTCAGTTTTTCTTTCTTCAGTACACTAGAATAAAACAAAATCATGAAATAACGTAATTTCTGCAAACATAAATTGTATAAGTGAGCATAACCAGCATAAAACATTCCCACTACTGGGAGACATGTCTCCACTTGATGGGAGAAAGTGGTGAACATTGACCATTTAATTATTTCCTAAATTCTTTGGTTCAAAATTAATGTATATAGTTACACACTTACCGATGATACTTTTTGCTCTTTATTTTGCTTTGCCTCTTAGCTTTAGCCGCTTTATAAGACTGTTGTGCCCTCATTTTAGCTAGATGCTGTCTGTGCTCAACCATCTCTTCATAAGTCATTGGGAAAAGTGGCTCTTCCTCCTCTTCATCCTCCACCATTGGAGCGGGATCTAATTCATCTAGTTCTTTCTCTAAATCTGACTTTAACTTAAGTTTCGTTAAGAAATCACCTGTTGGTTCAAGTTTAGAAGATACATGTTTTATTGGGAAAGCCACATAATCTACAGTCCGGGCCCTTGCTACTACTGGGTCCCATCTTCCAACTTTCTTTTTAGTTTCCTCATAACCTGTAGCTCTCTTGATCCTCTCAGCCTGTGGCTTCTCTAACGGCTTACTCAGAACTCTAGAGTCACTCTGAGTTTTTTTTAATTTCTTACTTATCTGTACGTGGTGTGCGGTATCTTCTAATATCTTGGTGACGTTGTTGAGGTCTAGTCTGTTAGTTCTCTTTATGAGGTTGAACTCTGAGCTAAGATTTGTGGGTTCATTTCGTGTAGGCTCTGTTATGTGTTGAGTTTTATCTAACTTCGAAATAGCACTCACTAAACGATCGTGTTCTGTGGCCACTAATTCTGCTTCTTCAATATCCTCCATTTCTGAAGGGTGGTATAGGGAGTATCACTTAATAAACAATTAAATTATATATTAAGCACCAGCACTACTAAAACCTAACGTGACATAACCTACAAAACAAACAGAAAGATCTGCGGGAAGGCGGGAACGTCAAGTTTTGAAGTCTCAATTTTTTTTTTTTTCTTCATTTTGGCTTTGCACTATTCGTGCTTGTTGCCACTGACAATATTTTATTTGATAAAAACAAAACGTGAGAATCGATTACTCGCGAAATGATAAAATATTACAACGGGAAATTAGGAAATGGAAAGGAGATTAGTTGTTATTAAATAAAAATTATTACAATTTACCAGAATACGGGGAATATATAATACAACAGAAAACTGTAACAATTCAACGCCACTAGGTGGCCCAGTAAAAAGGCCGACTCAGTGCGTCTCTCTATACTAAACTAAAAACTACATCATAAATTATGTACTTATATAATAAATTAAAATAATTACTCGTAGTTTATACACTTATGTTTAAATAGCTATATCATTATTTCCAAGGAAAAGTGCTATAGTTTTATAAATATCTACATTAAAATTAAACAAAATACATGAGATAGAAGAGGGAAAAGGGACTCGGAGAGAAACAAGACTTTGGAAAAGTGAGGAGTGGTCATAAAGAGGGCAGGCAAAAATAAGGTGGTTCAGATCTCCCACCTCAGCGCCACATTCACACACAGGGCTCTGCACAATGCCGAGCCTGGCAAGATGAGCAGGAGTGCACACATGACCCAATCGCATATGTATGAATATTGTTATAATCTTTTTGTTTAGCCTGTACTTGCTAAACCAGGGTTTAACAAAAATGGATGGCTGAATAGAACGATAAAATTTCCCTTTCACTGATTGCTCCGACCAAAGCTGACCGCAGGATTCCTGTAGATAAACCTTGGGCAGAGCAGCCAGATCTTGGGAGTTATTTTTGTACGGAAAAACGTATTCACACGATACGGCATCATTAGCTAACTGGTCTGCTTTCTCGTTACCTAAAATGCCACAATGCGAGGGTATCCAAGCAAAATGCACTGAATACCCCATAATAGAACACCTGTGAAGGAGTTCACGTGTTTCAAATATAATATATAATATAATATAATATAATATTCCACAACTATCACACAACGCCGTCTAGTCTCAAGCTAAGCAGAGCTTGTGTTATGAGTACTAGACAACTGATAAACATACTTATATATTTCTAAATACATACATATATAGATAAATTACACCCAGACACAGAACAAATGATCATGCTCATCACACAAACATTTGTTCTGGGTGGGAATCGAACCCACGACCTCCGGTATAGCAGTCAGAGTCACTGACCACTAGACCAACAGGCCTATACCAAAAAAAACAAATTAAACACATGCCTAGATAGAAAACAATTTTAAAGGATATCATTATTTTTTAAGTAGTCTCGTCCTCTATAATAATGATGTGAGGTTTTTCTTTACCAAACTAGGCGTGATCATTTCAAACACGAATTTCTTAGACTTTTATAAACAGTTCCTTTTGACCTAAATATCAAGATCCTTACCTTAACATTTTAAAAGCTTCTAGTACCCAATTACAGCTCCCAAAAAGAACTAAAATAAAAACAACATCCCAACGAGGCTCTCACCTAAATTTTTAACAAGCCTTAAATCAAACAAACTCTTAACGAGCCAAAAAAATCAACGAAAGAGGCTCAATGGCGGGATGAATAAAAGATGATCCACTGTCAATCCATTATTGTTCACTTGGTGAGTCCGAACAATAAGCATCCATCTATTATGGAGACAGTTTTCCCTTCTATTCTCATAATCCTCATATAATATGAGGATTATGAGAATAGAAGGGAAATCTGGCCAAAGATTTTACGGCACTCCTTGCATCAGTTAAAATTAGTGAATTCCGTAAGGCCATAGCAAGTATATATTCGACAGCTTTGAATAGGTCGTAACATGCTCCCGTAAATACAGATGATTCGGGCGGGAGCTGTTGGTGACATAATTAATGAACTGTAATTACAGTGGAATATAGGAAGAAATTGAGATTGGTGGCAGGGAGCTTCAATTAAATTGTATTTTCTAAAGCTTTTAACTAAACACGGAGTAGCTTTGTGCCTCCAGTATGTGGATAAAGTTATTTCTTCAGAGAGAATGGAAAGTTTATTTCGCAACGGATGATATTTAAATTGCAAACACCGAGGCATAAATCTATCAGCTAAAAATTGACGTCGCAAATGAAGTGGAGGGTCTCCAGATTCCACCTGAAGACAATTAATAGGACTGCTTTTCATTGCACCTGAAACCACTCGTAAGTGCTTTGGACTGAACACTCTAGTTTCTTTAAACCAGCAACATTAGCAGGTTCTAGCAAAAAGGTCCCATAGTCCAATACACTTCTAATCAATGTGTTATACAGTAGTTTTAATGAAAAGGGATGTGCTCCCCACCAAACACCAGCAAGACATCTAATTATGTTGATATTTCGTTCACATTTAGCAGCTATATAATCACAGTGTGGTAAATCAGTAAGATGTGTATCCAAAATAAGGCCTAAAAATTTTACCTGGTTTTTAACAGGCATAGGAATATTATTATACATTACTGTAACTACAGGAGGCTTACGCATTCTAGTATACAAGACAATGTTGCTTTTATCAATTGACAGGTGTAGACCATTGGTTTCCAACCAAGTCTTCAGTAAGCATAAAGAAGAGGTTAAGGAAGTACAAAGATTCGTAACAGAATGACCAGATAAATAAAGAAGTAAATCATCTGCATATTGCAGGACTTGTACTGACTCATTTATGGAGGATTCTAAATCATAAGTGTAAATATTATAGAGAATTGGACTATGTACAGAACCTTGAGGGAGACCTTTCCATACTAAACGGGTAAATGTACACCCTTCAATATGTAGATTTAATATAAATATAGATGTAGATATAAATGTATATCTCTGTGAAAACATGTTAATTATGAAATTAGACAGCATTTTTGGAATTTGTAATGCATTCATCTTTTGTTCCAGGACTGATCATCATCATTTCAGCCGAAAGACGTCCACTGCTGGACATATGCCTCCCCCAAGTGTCGCCACATTGACCGGTCCCGTGCGACTCGCATCCAGCGGATCCCTGCAGCCTTCACCAGGTCATCGGTCCACCTAGTGGGAGGCCTTCCAACGCAGCGTCTTCCGGTTCGCGGTCGCCACTCCAGAACTTTTCGGCCCCATCGGCCATCCGTTCTGCGAGCAATGAGAGGACCCAGGACCCAAGACTGATACCAGGACATTATCATAAGCTGAGCTAATATCCAAGAAGGCAGCAATTACAGAGTTATTGGAAGAGAAGGCTAAGCAAATATCAGTTGGGAACACACTAAGGCTGCTAATCGTACTTTTACCCTTCCTAAAACCAAACTGCGATGTAGCTAGCAAGTTTTTGCTTTCTAAAAACCACTCCAAACGATTTTTAATGAGATGTTCAACAATTTTAACAAGAACAGTTGAAAGTACAATTGGACGATAAGAAGTAACCGTAGAAGAAGGTTTGTTTGGTTTCAGAATGGGAATAATTGTTTGAGACTTCCAACTTGATGAAATAATGCCAGATATCAACGCTGTGTTTATGAGATTTAAATATATTAAAAGAACAGAGTCAGACAGATTAGCTATGAATAATCTGTCTGACTCTGTTCTTTACACCATCACCATGGTATACCATCTTCACCAGGAGCTGAATCCTTAACATGAGAAAGGACCCCTTTCAATTCACTAAGTGTAAAGAGAGAATTCAACTTAAAATCAGAAATAGGAACATAAGGAAAATGCATTAAAGATCTCTGTTCTGGGACTGAAGGAGGAGCTAAATGATCCATAAACTCATTGGCTAATTCTAATGGCAGTTTTGAGGCTGTTGTGTCGCTGAATGCTGAACTGAATATATTTTTAATGTATTTTTTCTTATATTTTGCCATACTAAAGATGAATTAACTTCTGGCGAGATAGATGCACAAAATCTTTGACAACCATCAAATTTCTTTTTCCTAAGGAGCTTACGAGTTGCACGAGCAGCTTCTAGATATATATCAAAATTGTGATGATTCATAGTATGACAATACATTTTTTCTGCTTCTTTTCTTTTTTTAATGGCCAGAGTGCACTCAGCATCCCACCAAGGGGGTGAAGGAATTTTGCCTGTAGCACCATTCTTAATAGGGAAAGTATTATCTGCCACCTCTATTAAATTTTTTGTAATTTGATTAGATAATAACTGAGGATCATGTAATTGTAAGGAATTAGATAAAGCAAGAATTCTTTCTTCTACACAATTTTTGTATTTATCCCAATCTGCATTTTGAAGTCTATACTTCAATCGTGGTGTTAGATTGCAGGCAGCTGGTTTTTTATGTGGAAAAGAAATGATTAAAGGGTAATGATCACTACCATAAGCAGACGGTAAAGGAGACCAGGATAATGTCGACGCTAACTCAGGTGTGCAGATTGAGAGGTCAGGACCACTTATTCCCTCATTTGGATTTGTTTGGCGTGTTGGGAGACATGTGTTTAAAATACACAAATTATTAGAGTCTAGTATTTTTAATAACTTTTCCCCATAGTAATTGGAACTAGAACTTCCCCAGGACTGATGTTGTGTATTAAAGTCGCCCATTACCAAAAATGGTTTAGGTAAAACTGAAAGAAGATTACTTATTTCAGAAAGAATATTTACAGTGGGACGAGAATAATATATACATACTAAACAGATTTTATTTACAATAGCAGCGACAGCAGATATATCGTCACTGAGACTTGGAAGAGGAAAAGGTTGAAAAGACGAAAGTTATTTTTAATAAGTATGGCAACACCGCCATACCCATTACTTCTGTCTGTTCTTAGACACGCATAGCCAGGAATTCTAAAAGAGAATCCCGGTTTAAGCCATGTCTCACACAGAGCGACTGCAAAGGGATCGTATTTATTCAATATAAAGGACAGATTAGATTTTTTATTCAAAATGCTGCGGCTGTTCCACTGGACAATCTTGGGTAGATTTGGATCCATTATAATTAAGATTAAATAAGTTAGACAGAGTATCAATTGCAGTGGCAACGTTGGACGGTTCAATATTATTATTTTTAGATAAAGTATTAATTAGCATGATAATTATATTTAATATTTTACTCTCATTATAATTTGTTACTTTATTTTGCAATGCAACACCATTACCTGACAAAGAAACTTCATTATTAATTAATGCTTGATGAGCTGCCCGGTCATACCCCTTAGATGTTCTTGGGGGATCCCGAGGTTTTAGAAATACTGTTTCTCTTTGAGATGTGAAAATTAGTGTGTTAGGTGATTGCGGAGATTGAGAGGAAAAAGAAATTTTTAAATTTTTAGTGGTATGTGATGGAGCAGATGTTACCACATCTGCATATAATTTGGAGATTGGCGGATGTAGCTGCGACGCTTCAGCATACGATACGCAACTATGGGCCATATAATGCTTAATTGCTTGCTGTCTAGTAAACTTTGGGCATTTTTTGTTGATGGCGTAATGAATGCCACTGCAATGGCAGCATTTAGCATGACGTTGACGTTGACATTGACATTTCGTCTTCAATGCTACAAGTGTCGGCAGAATGTTTCTCCCCACACTTGAAGCTTTGAGGGTTCGACCTACATTGTACCTATGTATGGCCAAAACGACAACAATTAAAACATTGTATGGTTAGGAATGTGTACAATTCTACTTGCATAGAATTGTAACAACAAAACACACGTTTTGGTAAAATTTGTCCATCAAAGGTGAGCACGACTGTTTGCGATGGTTTCCAGACAGGGGTCGGTTCGTGCACTTTATAATTAAGACGCCTTGCCTTGATAACTTTTCCGCATCCAGTGGGGACAGATATATTTTCCATAGTTTCTTCAGGAGACCATTCAGTAGGTACACCTTTAATAATACCAATGCGACACACGTTATTAGATGGAACAAATGCCTTCAATTTCTCTTTGGCCAAACAAGGGTCATTTATAAACGAATTTGCATCTAGGTAACGAGAGAAGCTTAGTGATATCCTATTTCGACCAATGCGTTTAAGTGATCCGTTGATGATATTGTTGTACCTATGTTTTTTAAGGAAGTGTCCTAAAGTAATTGGGTCCAATGTTTGAGCCGAGTTTCCCGTGTCAAATATTTTTTGGATGTGTACAACATATGGCGCCAAGTCTGTGGCTTCGTACAAAGCCCTAGCAACCTGTGGCACCTTCTCAGGAAGATCTGATTTGGAAGGGATTTCAGTCTGGGGACATTCCACAGAACGTGGAGTGGCTTCCTGAAGAATTAAAATTGAATTTGGTGTGTCTGATGATAAGTTTGGAGTGTCCGTGTCATTATCGCAATGGCAATGCGTATCTTTATTCATGCCTGCAGTAGAGTGACCATTTCTTCTTTTATTACAGTGTTTGCACACTTTGCGTGGAGCTCTAGCCCTTTTTCGGTCCGATCTGGTTAAGGACGAGTCTGTATCCATACTGGATTCATAGATGGTAATATTTTGCCCGACCGGCGGGACTGTGCCCCCCGGATCAGGCGGTTCATTGTCCATAGGACAATAAAGATAAAATATTAAAAAAAAACTTACCCTAAATATGAAGAATTAATATATACGAAGAATGAAATTAACTAATCTAAAGAATATTTATATAAATCTACACAACTTATCTCAAATCTCAATAGTTTTGAATTATTTAAAAAAACCGAAAGAAAAATCACGACCGCCAAATTCGATGATTCCCGCGCTTTCCAAGTCTCAACCTTCTCAAGTCAGGTTTCAAAATAAATGTCAGTTCGTTTTTTTCATTGCCTCAGAAAATCTTTTCCGAAATCGACTAAAGGAACTCGAAATTACTAATTACTACTTCCTTCCTAATTCCCCATACTAGTAATGTTAATATGAAATATATTTTTGTATCGATTATATTCATTAAATCTGGAAAACGAGTGAAAAACTTTTATGGTAGAAATTAATTCTTAATAATTAGTGATTTCACGTTATTTGATAAAAAAAAAATCATAAGATTTTCTTTTCTTTTTAATTTTAATTAATTTCGATAATTTGTAGAACTAGAATTTTACTTTTAATTATTTTATATTTTAAATTGTTGCTTATCTTTTGTTCGTTTTTTACGACTTCATTTAAAATGAGTCAAAGTCAGATTCCTGTAACCGCGGCAACCGGTGCAGCCCCGTCGGCTCGTACCGAAACACCATTTTCTACGCAACTTGCTGAATCGTTGATACCTCGGGATGTTTTAAATTTAATTCCAGAATTTAGTGGTGAAACTAATTTACTTAGTTTATTTTTAAGAAAATGCGAATATGTTATTGAAAAGTATCAAGGGACTACGGATCGAAATGAATTTATAATGCAGAATATTACGAGTAAATTAAAAGGTAAAGCGGCAGCCTTAATTAGCGAAAGAGGTGACTTTGAGACGTATAGCGAATTAAAATCTTTATTGATCCAACATTTTGGGGATCCCAGGAGCGAGGAATGCGTTGCTATCGAACTGGAGACCCTAAAGATCAAACAAAGCGAGTTATACTTACAGTTTTGTAGCCGAATACTATATTAATTTCAAAAGTGAATCAGAACAGCTCTACAACGTTAAAAGAAGCTAAAAAAATAATTTATGACAATACTTCTCTTAATGTTTTCCTGTATAATTTACCAGAACACATGGTGCGGATTATTCGAATTAAAAACCCTACTACGTTGGAAGAAGCTTTAAAATATGTCCTTGAAGAAGTTAACTTTCAGGAACAATATAATTTACGTAGTAAAATGTTACAACACCGACCGCAAGGTCATATGTTACCATCACGCGATGGAGGAATTGTTTTTAATTCACCCCATCTGAAGCCCTTGCAAAATAATCATTTCAGACCTTTCACAAACCCAACTCAATTCAAATTTGGTATACCTAATCAAAAGTTCGTACGCCCGAATATACCGAATCAACGAATTGGTCGACCGCAAATGGCTCAAATTAGATCCCCAGTCTTTGATAAGAAAAACCCCCAGCAACTAGGCTTCCGACCTCAAGTAGGAACATTTGCCTACAGAGCCCCAACAGCACAACCTGGTTATAGACCCCAAGTAGGACAATTTGGCTACAGACCCGTTCAAGCTCAGGCCTATCGTCCAGCTAATAATTTCCACGATAGAGACGTGACAATGAGAACTGTTCCAGTAGCAGTTAAACCACAACAAGGTTTTCCTATAAATGAATTTTATACGGACGACGAACAATACTACTACGACGTCACTTATGACGATTATATGCAGAATATGACGACAAACTGAGACTACGACTATAAAAATATGAATATTGAAGATGGTTGCGTAAATGAGAGGCCTAGTGTAGAATTTACCAAAACAGCTGAAAATTTACATTCAACTGAAACTCCGGAAGTTGCCCAAAATTTTCAAATACATTCAATACAAACCCGCCGGAAATGATAGTACTTAATTTTAACGCCAATCTAAAACATCCATACATATACATCCCTGAGATAAACGGTAAATTTATGTTGGACACAGGAAGCACACGGTCTTTTATAAGTCCCAGAAAAGCTGATAAGTATTTCCCTCAATTAAAATTCTATGAACCATTTACAGTTACAAGCATACATGAGACTAGTGAACATCATGAAGTAGCTGAAATTCCATTATTTTCAATTTAAAATAACGCAGGGTATCATAAATTTTATGTTTATAATGTGGACAACAGATATGACGGATTAATTGGAATGGATCTTATAACTCGACTTAATGCGTTGGAAGACCTCCCACTAGGTGGACCGATGAAGGTTGCAGGGATCCGCTGGATGCGAGTCGCACGGGACCGGTCAATGTGGCGACACTTGGGGGAGGCCTATGTCCAGCAGTGGACGTCTTTCGGCCGAAATGATGAATGATGATTAAAATGCCATTTTTGTCGTTATTACTTCAGTAGAATATTAGCTAGAATTATATATGTTAAAAACGACACTAAACATAAAATGCCACCTTTTTACTCACCGCAGAGTGTTTCCACTCCGAATGTGCGTCTTCAACTGATTTAGTGTCACTTATTATTACTTTGTCATTTTACTCAAAAGTATAAACTGACACTGGCGGCCATCAGAAAAACTATTGAAACTATGATAGTGTCAGTTTTTGCATTAGAAGCGCTTTGTTTCAAGGAAACTAGATGTCGTTATAACTTAATATTGCCATTTTCGGTATAACACCACTCTTGTTTTCAAGGTGCGATATATTATAGCTGCGTGTGCGGTCACTCGAAAATTTATATAGAAAATATGTCGTAATATGCCTTGCTATGATTCATATTAATATATATTATAGCTACGTCTGTGACGGGCTTTACTCTGGATCTTATTACACCGTACTCTTGGACAATGGGAGCCAATGGTATATTTTTTAAGATGATTGTACGTGACTGTCTTTTTGTGGCATTTTTTTTAAATTTCTTTGTGTTAGGACAAACCTGATTACTTACACTATAATAAAAACCAAAAGCTAAATGAAAAGTGACTATCGTAAAAAGTTATTGGTGTTTTAGCTTAAGTGGCGCCAATTCCCCTGTGTTCCCCTAAATTGGTTAACATAACCCACACCTTTGTCCTCGGGTTAATAAATGAACAAATAAGAAACGGAAAGATATTGAGAATTTTGTCTTATTTAAACAATCGACAGGCGTTTTTTAATTAAAGTACTTGCATTAAAGAGCTCTTTGTATAGCTAAGGAAACTAAACCTATGGCCCATTATACATTCTCTGAGAGTAATAACTACCTACTAGAGATGTTTTCAAAGAAGTTCGAAGCTGTCGAAAGCTTAGGAATGAAACAGGCCCTGTGTTACTGGTTGCTTTATTATAAACATAGGTATAAAAAGTCGAGTAAAGGTATTTATTTTCATTCAGTCATTTAAATTATAATAAAACAAGTTAATCAACTTAATTAGAATTAAATATCAAACAATTGAATACCTACTTACAGAAAAATTAAAACCAATAAGGTAAGTAATTACTTAAAATGGTATTGTTTCGACGTATCTACTAATATACTTATCTAGATTTATTGGCGTCTGTATAAATCTAGATACGTATACATCAACGTCATCGTCATCGCACGTCGCACATCAAGCTACTGTAATCTGTCAAATTTCTTTAATGACTATGAATGATGGTAAAATACATTTAACATCATCATTAAATACAAGGTGTAAACGGACCCTTTCACGAAACCGTCAACCAAGCATTATATAGGTACATCAAAGTAAGTAAGTCGACGCAAAAATTATTGCTGGGAAACGAACTATTTTTTTTTGGGGTGAAAAACCCCGTTTTACGGTACAACTCAATTTAACGCACTCAAAACATTGTGATGATGGATGCATTGCATAGTAAACTGGTCATGGAGGTATTTCAAGTAAAGTTACCTTAAAAACTGGTATTTAAAAAAAACTTGTGAAAATGTTGGAACTTTCACCTCCAATATCTCCGAAACTAGAAGGTTCCCAGGTATGGTCCAGAACAAAAAACTGATCGCAATGGCGGGGAGAACAAGTGCCTTTCGGCTTCGCTAAGGGTCTACTTACACCCTTTATTTATGATGATGTAGAATGCATTGCAATGCTTATTACAGGCATTATTATATTAATTCAAAACAGCGTGAGATTAGTCCGATGATGAGGGTGTAGATGGCCGAACGTTTTCGTCGTTTGGATGAAGAGGCATGCGAGCTCGCTGATTTCTGCCCGATTGTTCCCGATTACGATATAACTTTGCTTCGTCTGTGCACTTTATTGTAATACACTTTCTGTAAAAAGAACAAAAAACAATCAACTTTATTGTGTGACATTTAACCCTACAACGGCAAATGCTTTGGTAATTTCTTTTCACCTGTAGGTAGACGTCGTCAGTGGAAGGAAAGGAGAAGTGGAAAAACGTGAGCTTGATAAAGTTTTGAATCAAATAATTACCTCACATAATTCTTTGGAACACCACATCTTATTGAAACTGTCTTCACAATATCATCAACAAGTTGGGGATCTAAAATTTTCTTCGGAGGTCTATTCAAAAACGCCGGGGACTGCTTGCCTGTAAGCGAGTGCGTCGCCAGCACCCTAAAAGAAAATAAATACTTTAGAATCTTGTACAACACGTAGTGTACCTATTATTATTTTTTAAGAATATATTTTTATTTTTGAATTACCTTCGCGGGAAGACAGCCTGCAGTAATTGCCTTGTTGCAGAAGTATGCGAGCTCCAGTCAATGTCATCCATCAGTCTAGCAGGCACTTTAGCGTTGCCATTTCCAATCGGTACCTGGAAGGACACGGTGATTAGTTTATTTTCTTTTTTTCGTGATTAAATAACGATGTAAGCGTGCGAGTGCGACCAATTGCAAGATTCCTTTGAATTATTGCGACTGGGAGTACAAAATTGAAAACAATGAACATGCACTGCGCTCCTGTGTTGGATGATGATTAACCAACAATAGCAAGTAACGAGTCTTGAAGGTCACTCTGCACTATAAATCGTTATGAATCTGCAGATCGGACTATCCAAGAATTCTTGATCGTGAAATATAAAATGATAGAAATAATGATTACCATATCAACATCATTCGCAATCTCGATGTTATTAGTAGTTTGTGCTGGCATTCTACGAACGCGTGGTGTGGATGGATCAGAATTGGATTTCTCTTCAGTATTAACAATCGAACTATTCAATTGTCGGTTCAAGTTCCCACCGTTATCTTCTACTACTTCTTCAGCACCATCTTCTTCAGCACCATCTTCTTCAACAAATTCTGCTGAATTATTTGGATCTATCGATGAGTCATTCGGTCCGGTATTTGAAAGTTCCTCATCATCCTCTAAATCCTCTAAATCCATCGACGCGAGCAAAGTATTGTAGTCCAAATTGACTTTTGATAACATAAACTGGAATCTTCTGAAAAGAACTGGAACGGTTGTTCCTAATTGTTCGAAAAATAAAGCCGTTGAAATTAAATATGATGCCTCTGTCTGTGTTGCTTGGTCGAAACTTAATCTTATGTTTTCCTGTGCACTGGTGCTAGGGAGTGGTGTGCTGCTGATGATAGATCGCCGTCTTGAATTATTTGCATTCAACGAGCCATGTGCTTGTTTGTCGAATGATTCTGTACGATTGTACTTAGGAGTACATTTTGGTGTAGATTTGTTGGAGTTACGAGTTTTGCTCCGTTTAATTTCAACAATATGCTGAAAACATAATTATATTTTTAGCAATGAAACAGACAAAGTAGCATGGAAAAATAAAAAAATTGAAACCTACCTCTGAATCAGACAAGCTCTCGCTATTGTCATTTTGTGCAACCACCACACGCGGCAAAGGGTTATGACTGCGCGTTTGTTGTTGTGCGTTAAACTGAAAATCAATAACATTGTTAGAGAAGGCATAGAAGTTTCGATGATAGACCATTGCTTGTTATTCACACTTATGCACCATTTCTTACATAAGCAAATGGTAACTAAACATCATACATCCAAACGTAAAACCCCAGTAGACAGGGAAATGAGACATGTAGGTACACCGCGCTCACTGACGCTCGACCAATTTTCACCCTTATGCATGTCCTGAGGAAAACGGTGAAAATTGGTCGACCGTCAGTGAGTGCGGTAGTACCTACCTACTACCTACAGAAATGGGTTTCACAATTAGTATTGTTCTCTACCTACGGCCGGTCCCGTGCGACTCTCATCCAGAGGATCCCTGCAACCTTCACCAGGTCATCGGTCCACCTAGTGGGAGGCCTTCCAACGCAACGTCTTTCGGTTCGCGGTCGCCACTCCAGAACTTGTCGGCCCCATCGGCCATGCTTTCTGCGAGCAATTTGCCACTCACTGCCACTTGAGTTTGGCTATTCTTTGGGCTACGTCGGTAATCTTGGTTCTCTCTTGGAAATGCATTGTCACTTAGAAATACCACTCTTTGTCTTTATCCTTGTGGCAATAAAATTACCTGATGACTGGAATAGTGATTTCTCCCCAAGCCCCATATTCATCATATCAATCATAACTAGGTAAACAGGGTTTCTACATACCGAATTCTCCGATGTCATTTGCTTTACAGCCCGCACGGCAAGTCGCAGGACATTCTGAAACTGCTTATCTTGGCGCTCCAGGATCTCTCTCTGTTCCCTGACATATCTTTTGCTCTCTGTAATTTAAAAAGCCTTTTTTGTATAATTTGTTCTGAAACGAATTTTTGATTTTGATATACATAAAGTTGAATTTTATTTAACCGTCTCGCAGTTTGGCAGACTTTTTAACTCCCGACGCAAAAAGAGGGGTGTTATAAGTTTGACTGCAATGTATGTGTGTGTCTATAGAGATAGACACACACATACATTGCAGGCACCGTAGTTCTTAAACGAGAGAACCGATTTGCAGTTTTTATTATTTGATAGCTAGTTTCTTAGCGATGGTTCTTAGATACGTTTTATCAAAATCGGTGCAGCCATTTACTAGATATGGGGGATGAAAAACGGTATGAAAAATATTTTTAAATATACCCAAGTGGGGTATCAAATTAAAGGGCATGATGGGTATATTACAATTAGCCATGTTTTATCAAAACCGGCTCAGCCATTTTATTGACTTTTCAAATGTTTATTCGCTTTTCTTTGTTGCGATGGGAGTTTTTTAAATTTAATTTTTATAATTATTATATGTTACTGGGTTACAGATTTTGAATTAATCAAATTAAAAAAATAATAACTTTGAATTGTACCGGATTGTGCCGGATAGACAAAAAAAAACAACAGAATAAAGACATATCCATGCACATACGGATGATATTGGATTCGTTTCCAAAAGTACCCGTTACGATATTCATGAATGAAAATATTCGTTATCAAAAGTTGAGGAAAGTGCCTGAACAAAAGGAACAACAACTAAAACTAACCTGATATTTGCAAAATCTTCGCACGTCGAAGATTCTCATGTTTCACTTGCATGAAAATGATCTTCCCAGGATCCAGATGTGTTACATCGTACGCCACGGTGTTCACCACACCATAGGAAGGGAACAGATTATTCTCGTCCACCCATTCTACGAGGAGCCAAAATCTTGAAGCCATAGCACACAGATTTACCGTACTTAACGATGTTCAAAATGCAACTAAACGTTCCTGGGTATGTTGCACAGCACTCAGGTAAAAAATCACGACAATGCAAAGATTTACCCTAACGTTCTAGACCCTTCCCAATGTGCAAGCAAAAAAAATGCTAGTAGAATGAATATAAACTTGCATTAGACAAGCGACATCGTCAATCGAGTTTAGTCACTAGTTATTTATCAATAAAGGGCTTTCTAGCTAACAATGTACCATCTTAAATTCAAACACAATAACTTACAAAACTATGAATAATAAATCAAAATGTTTGATAAAAAAAATATGTAGGTATTATTAAAATCTAAACCTCTCAAAGTTTTATAATAAGGTACATTGTACTGGGGTCCGCAAGGGTCTATAACGATAATAGTCATTATGCCCAGTAGCATTATGCGAATTCAATTTATGCCAAAACAAATTAGCCTACAAGATAATTATGCCAAAATAAACTGAATGGCAAATAAAAAGTATATTAGGAAAAAAAATAATTTGCGAAAAGAAGGGATCCCCAGCAATGCATACTAATATATTGTAACAATGTCAAGAAACTTCCGCTACACTACTAACCTAACACTATCGTATTTTGCATGATTAACCGACATTGAGCGTCATTCATGATTCACCATCTACCCACATGACAAGACACATTGTAGTTTAGTTTGTATATTCTGTGCAACCGACATAAAGATGCAAATCTTTAGTCATTGACTAAGCAATTCACTGAATACAAATAGTAAATTGAAAACTGACGATGCTAAATATTTGGCTTATTTTATTTTGCGTAAAATATGTTATACTAACTGAAATATTTGGCTTCATTAAAATCGGTGAAATTACTAGTTGGTAAGAAAGTTATTGTTTAAACGTTCACTTGGCAAACATTAGGTTTGCGTTACAATTATTTGTAAAGAGTTTATTTGGGAAGTGATAATTTGTCAATTTCTTTTTGATGACATATGGAGTCCCATAAAAATGACTTGCCTCATCAAGGATAATCAAGACGGGTGTGTAGTAAATGGCATAATAGCAGATAGTATAATATCACTTGAAATAACGTTGTCATGATATTATTTTCAGATGCTATAAAACAAATAACTTAATTCCATGTGATGTAATGTTATATTTTATATAAGAACTTAGAAAACAAATGAAGGTACTTCTAGATAAGGTTGACGAAGTACAAGTATTGGAAACACAACTTAGAAATATAGAACGCAAGTTTTATTCACGTTCTACAATCCTAAATTTTTTCAGAATTTTCCTCCTTTCACTTAAGAAATTAGAGGGGTTGGGATACATATTTTACCACTTTGGAAGTGTCTATCTTTCAAACGATTAACCTTGAGAAAAATGGGTTTAGGAACCTCAATGTCATTTTAAAGACCTATCTATAGACATCCCGCTCGTATAGGTTTGATGAAACAAAAAAAAAATTCGCTTCTGTTCCATGTATGGGGAGTTCCATGTATATCCCTTCCCCTTAATGTTTTTTTTTTTTGTATAAAAATCGTAAAGCGGTTCACAAAATACATCTACCTACCAAGTTTCAACTGTGTAGTCCTAATAGTTTCTGAATAAAGTAGCTGTGACATACAGACGGACAGACAGACATGTTGAATCTATGAAGGTTCCGCTTTTTGCCATTTGGCTACGGAACCCTAAAAAGGTAAGGGAGCACGTGTGCAGTGACATAAAAGGAACTGAACGTAAAAAGTTTTTGCATGTATGGCGCCTTTGTAAGGAAACTACAGTAGAAAACTTAGAAACATACGTGAAGAATATATGTGGATCGTTAGTACCAGTCACGGTGGAAGTAATAAAACATAAGACTGAAAGGGATTATGCTTCTTTTATTTATTTAAACTTCATGTACAAGAGTGGTACATAGGCGGACTTAATGCCACAAGGCATTCTCTACCAGTCAACCTTTGGGTCAAATAGGAATGGAATAGGATTGGTTCGTTTTATCACCTGGTGTACCTGATAGCAGTTAAATAGTACCTCGTAATGGTATCGGAAAAATGGGCAGTGTTAAAGCATCAGTCCCACCGTTGGTTCCAGTTAATTCGGCGCAATTCGATGGAAATAAGATTTATCTATAAGAATTTTATCAGGCGTTTTACCTTGCTTTCTTTTCAATGTCGTACACAATAAATCAAAGTTACCTCTCCTGAGTTTTTTAACTCCCTAAATTCCTATGAAGTTCCTTCTGTATTTACATGGTATGGATCATGTCAAAAACAGAAAGAAAAAAACAAACACAAACAGTAAGATACTTTTTAATTCATTCGATTTGGACATTTAATTTCGAAGTTATCAT
Organism: Noctua fimbriata; assembly: GCA_905163415.1. Taxonomy (NCBI): domain Eukaryota; kingdom Metazoa; phylum Arthropoda; class Insecta; order Lepidoptera; family Noctuidae; genus Noctua; species Noctua fimbriata. The sequence continues at coordinate 5,631,690 of LR990940.1, forward strand.
CACGAGTATAAAAATGCATTACGAACCCTCAATAAATAAGAGAAAAAAATTGCTGGTAGAGAGCTACATTATTCGTAAGTGCTGTAGGCTATAAATTATATTGATATCATGCATGTGAGCCGAGATATTACAATGGTTGTCTAGCTGGCGGAAAGAAATTGCTCTTACAACTTATTTGCATGCGTTGTCTAAACAGTTGAATATAATTGAAAACAATGTATGGCAACCTGCCCCCGTAGCATGACCACCGTAGACAAGGATTTCTTTGACGGAAGGATCGACAAAATGACAGATAGCGCAAAGAAATCTGTCATTATGTCGACATAATCTGTCATTTTGTCGATTCTTCCGTCAAAGAAAAGAAATTATAATAATAATCATACAACAACAAGATATTACGACTTGGGTATTGTGTTATATAATACTAAAAGAGATTGAATTTATACAATGCCAAGATAGTTGTACAATCTTCAGCAGCTCCAACATACTATTTAATGCTATCCATTTATGCGCCCCTGTCTTTGTGGAGCAGGACCGGCATTGAGCCAAGCATTTTTATCAGCGATATAATCGTCCAACTTGTAATATACTTGCTTACATAGTGTGCGTTTAATGCATGTTTTAAATTTCGTTTCATTCAGTTCAAGAATACTTTGTGAAATTTTATTATAGCATCTCAAACAGTACCCCATGAAAGATGAGTCTACTTTAGCGAGTCTGAAGCCTGGCTAAACTAATTGGTCTCTATTTCTAGTACCGTAATTGTGTCAGTCACCTCTTTTATTGAAAAGATGTAGATTTTTCTTACATACATTATGTTTTCGTAGGTGTATTGACAAATTGACAATGTACCGTCATGATGTTAATTTCCTTAAACAGTTCCCTTAGAGAATCACGCCTACGAAGATTATATATGGTTCTGATGGCTCTTTTTTGCAGAATAAATATAGACTCAATGTCTGCAGCCTGTCCCCATAGCAAAATGCTATAAGACATTATACTATGAAAGTAACTAAAATAGACCAGTCTAGCGGTATCTACACCAGTATATTGAGGGATTTTTCTAATAGATGTTGCTGAACTTAGCCGCCCCGCTAGAGGTGTTAAATGAGAACCCCATTGTAGCCTTGAATCAAGCGTAATCCCCAGGAAAACTTTTCTTTCGTTTTATCTACAAATTTAAGCTTGTCTTTATTCAATACTACATCACAATCGCTACTTTTAAAATTCGGTAAAGCAAATCTTATGCATTTAGTTTTTTTTTTTTCATTTAGTACTAAATTCTTTGCTGTGAACCAGTTATGGACCTGAAGTAAAGCATTATTCACGTCATCTAGATTTTGGGCCAGTCTATTCATCTTAAAAATTAGGGAAGTGTCATCAGCGAATAACACCATATTTTGAGGTTGGTTTTTCAATAAATAGGGAAGATCATTTATATATACTAAAAAGAGGAAAGGACTCAATATTTAGCTTTGCGGAACCCCCATTTTTACTTTTAAACCCTGTGAGTTAACACCATTTATTTGAACTTGTTGTTGTCTATCATTCAAATAAGATTTTATCGCAAGTTAGTAAGTTTAGGTTTTAGTGCAAGTTTACCTAGTGCGTAATGCTCAAGTTTCAAAAGTAATGTGTCGTGATTTACGCAATCAAATGCTTTGGAGAAGTCACAAAATATTCCTATGGCGTCTTGGAACTCTTCCCACGCAGTAAAAATGTGCTTTAATAAGGTTACACCGGCGTCAGTTGTACAACGTCCCTTGGTGAAACCATACTGTTGATCGTGTAAGATTCTGTTGGTGTTAAAATGATTGAGCATTTGATTCAGCAATACCTTTTCAAATACCTTGCTAAAAACTGGCAAGACGGATACAGCTCTATAATTATTTGTATCTTTACTATCTCTGGATTTGAACAGAGGTATGACTTTACTGTATTTCATTAAATCAGGGAAAACTCCTTGGTCTACACACAAATTAAAAATTAAATCTAAGTATGGTGCTATAGTCTCAACTATGGATGTACAAACTTTGATAGACATTCCCCAAAGATCGGTCAGTTTGACTTTTATTTGTCGGAAAGCTTTAATAACTATCATATGGGTTTATGTGTTTAAATTTAAATTCAGGGCAGCCAGACATATTCGCCTTTAATAAACCAATTGAGACTTCAGGAGAGGAATTTAGAGCCTCCGTAGTTTATATTGGTATATCGGTAATTTCGGTAAAGAAATTTACAAATTCATGAGCTACTTCCTGATTAGAGCTTTTAGGCCCACATGCTATATTTAATATCTAATGTGTAGCTAGTGTTACGTATTACATGCACACAATTACATGCTAATCTAGCTCAACACAGGACAGTTCGACGCAATGTTCAGCCGAGAGACCTACTATGTGTTACAGACTTCCGGTACTGCTCATACCAGCTCTATTTGATTACATTATCGATGATATTTAATGAACTTCAGTAATTCTAATTTGATTTTAATACATCATCATCATCATTCTCTTGCCCTTATCCCAATTCATTTGGGGTCGGCGCAGCATGTCTTTTTCTTCCATACTTCTCTATTACTCGTCATCTCATTAGACACCTCCTTTCTTGCCATATCATTCTTTATACAGTCCATCCATCGTTTCTTTGGTCTTCCTCTACTCATATACCCATCCACGTTCATACTCAAAACTTTCATTTTAATACGTTGTATTTAATTGTAAAAGTAATTATTTAGTGATTTTTAGTAATGTTAAATAATCAGAATACTTAATTTATGTCACCTTCCGCTGGTCAGCTTCCAGTGCGCCTAATATATTATAATCAGTTAAGATTTTAATGATTATTGATCAATAATATTGTTACTAGTAGCTAATTAATATTACTGAGCTTATTGACTGATTTGATTGTAATGTTTAGGTTTTTTTTAGAAATGTTTAAAAGTCGATGCGTCGGCTATTTGAGGGCAGTCGTTTTGTAACCGTCGAGTGAAAAAGTTGTAGTGAGAACTCTGACTAAAATAAATCAGTTATAGTGCAACCATATTTTTATTTGGACCATCAAATCTGACCTCCGTCAACATATGTCATTACGTTGCATAAATTTAACACAATTTTTCAATAATATAGGGAACCTCCACGCAGCATAGATTTACGGTTAAAACAGCTACCCACCGTATAGTTCTCATAATTAATAAGCATTTGGTAAACCTTGAGCCAATGTTCAGTAAAACAAATAATGTCAAACATACTTTTTTCTAAAAACAATTCAATTTCTAATCATTTGGAAGAAATGTCTTGGATATGTTGGTGGAATAATTTTAAGGTATTTTGCTGAGGCCGTTTTTTACTAACTAAATGAGTGCAATAAGGTACCTTGATGTTGGTAGGTTTAACAATATTGTTAATGGTACCTTCTGTTGACTCACTTCCTAGTTTAAATTAAGATTAATCTGGAGTGAGCCCCGAGACTCCCGTGCCATCACCAGACAATAAGATCCTATTACCTACTAATATACCCTAATTGAGAATTTTCAATGGTGACTCATGGATCCTCCTCAGTACAATTTTTGTAAACATTTAAAGCACTAATGCTATATTTATTTAAGGTCACCACCTGTTTATTAGTAATATTACTAATAGTCGCAGTATTAATAATATAACTAATATGATGACGAATAACTACCGGAGATTTATTGTGAAGGACGGTACGGTTGACGGTACGTCACATTATCTCCGGGTGTTCTCGTCTGGCTAACGGAGAGTACTTGCATAGACACAACCTTGTAGCCAGGATTATCCATCAGCAACTTGCTCTAAAATACAACCTTGTGGAATCGGAAGTGCCGTACTATAAGTATGTGCCCGACCCAGTTCTCGAAAATGGCAGTATCACATTGTACTGGGATCAATCCATCATCACTGACAGGACTATTGTAGCCAATAAGCCTGATATAGTGGTGGTGGATCGATCAGAGCGGCGCACAATGATTGTTGACATAACGGTCCCGCATGATGAGAACCTCGTGAAAGCCGAGAAAGATAAGAAAATCAAGTATCTTGACTTGGCTCGCGAGGTTGTCGACATGTGGGATGTGGACTCAGCGATCATTGTGCCGATAGTCGTATCAGCCCATGGCTTAATTGCCAAGAGCCTCGACCAATACCTGAGGAGGCTCTCGTTAGGCAGCTGGATCAAGGGCTTGATTCAGAAAGCGGTACTTTTGGACACGGCTCGTATTGTTAGGAGGTTCCTCTCTCTGGAGCCCTGACCGCCGGTAGCTTGGACCCTGTTCCCGATACCGGTGGGCTACAATTTTTTATATTTTTAAATGTTTTTTTTTTATATATTTTTTTTAAGGAATATTTAAAAATATAAAATAATTTGTAAAAATTTAAATAAAGGAAATATAACTAAACTTCGACATACTACATAAGTCTGAGTGAATATTAAAAGCTAATAGCCGAACTATTTTGTGTCCACATCTAATAGGTAGATACACTTTACCCCGAGTCGACTGAAGTTTATCAACAAAAGTGTTGATATCAAGATATGTAAGTTTGTCACTATAGTGACCTACTAAAAAATGTACATGTTTATTTAACATGTGAATACAATTGCTTTTTCTGGTTGTCAATTTTTCAAAATATGGGAAAGCACACAATATTATTTTGCGACAACTCAACTTTAACAACTCTGTTATGTCTTGTTTTTTAATGTTTGAACTATTTCCTAGAAATATTGTTATATCAGTATTATAGACATTTCTAGTTACTGATGCCATTATCTGTTTGTAGGTTGACCCTGGCATACAATGATTTTGGTTAGAAAAACTCAGGTTATTACTTACTAATTTACCTACATCGCTTCCTATACTATCTGAGATTATTATTGAGTAAGAACAGTCATGACTATCATATATCTCAGGCTGTACCTCATGTAAATAACCTTGTGTAATATTAGTTGGTTGAGTATACAGTGCTGAGACAGATTTTCAGCCTGGGACGGGTCCACCATTATCTCAGGCTGGACGTAACTGTCTGACAACTACACTGACACATTACCAACTCATTTGCCGCATGAATATGTTTCTAATTTGGTTTTGAGAACTCACATACCTACTAGAAAGGGAACTAAGTGAGTTCTGAAGTACCTGGATTTCAGACTGCAAATGCTGAGTCTCAATTTCATATTTTTTTATACCGTCTTCTAATTTTATTTGGTAATTATTTAATTTATTAACTAAATCAACACGCTCTTTTCTCAGTGGAATATGTTTAGAAAAGTGTTTGTGTTGTTTCCTAAATTGATATATTATAATATATAACGTTATAATATATGAATACATAGGAACTGCTTATTTCTTAAGAAATTTCTGCCAGCAGACCTGCAAAAGCAGAAATGAAAAAGAAATGTAGACAATAGTGTGTCAGAAAAGGAAGAGAATAATGTTTATTTGTGCCTTACCTAACTTAATCTATATTACTATAAATAAATAAACATATAAGTAAATATTAATATATACGTATATAACAGGACATAAAGCAAAGTACAGTACAGTAAGTACATAATGCTAAGATATATAAACTAAAAAATATATATCCATAGTCGGAAGTGATTGTTTTTTTTTAATCTCGGCATAAAAATATGCGTCTTTACGGCGTATATATTTATGACTATTTAAATTCAGTTTATAAATAGAACATCATAAATAAACATGATTATTTAAAACAAATATTTACTTTTATGAACAAATTAACATTTATTTGCGTTCTAAATTCAAAAATATTTGAATATTCTATTTTTCATATTAGGCTGTTTAGCGGCATATCATACCTTTGCTTCTTCTTCAACCTGGCGAAACCAAAGCGCAGAAAAAAGCAAATTAAATTACAGTTTCTTAATAATTTCAAAATACTTTCCGTTCTAATATTTTATTTCTTCGAAAGTGTATTGAAAAACGTTGATTGATACGCATGGGGATTTGTTACTGCAGTTCTCGGCTTCATCCACTCACACGCCCTTGCCAAAATTGGGATCGGAACGAAAACTCTAAAATGTACCACAGTATAAATATATACAGTATTGTGACTCGGCCCTGTCCTTGAAATAATTACCTACATCCGGGCGGTACGTTCGCAAGCGACAGGGCTGCCGCGCTTACAGTTTTTTAATTTCATCTACTTAGTTGAATTTCTTTTTAGTTTTGTGATTGTAAATATTACATTTTTTATTTAAAAAAATGAAGTTAGTTGTGAATGAAATAAGAAGTGTTCAATAAAAAATACAAGTTGTGTCTTTTGATTAGTAGATTTATTAAAAATTATAAATTCGAAACTTTTTTTAACCCGGGCGTAGGTACCTAAATCACTTGTGTCATTTTTTCACCCTATTCATTTATTAATTAATTAATCCAGGTATTTTACTCGGTGGAAAAAGCGAAATACCTAAATATTCAAAAATAAACAAATTATGAAATAACAAATTCAAAAAAAAATATATATATTTTTCAATCAAATATTCACAAATCACACGCTTACTACGTAACAAAACCATCACAACGTTCGTTCGTCAGTGCGGCGCCGCGCATTCGTGACTTCTTGGGTACTAAGTGGGTACCAGACTCGCGGCGTGCTGGTGTAACTCGGTTTCCGACAGTTTGTGTGAAGATACAGTACTGTAGATATTATTACCGTGACAGTACAGTCACAGTTACAGCTATTACCATAGCTGTTACCTGACCCACCCTAAAAACGAACGAATTTGAACTCTCTGTCTGTAACTTTAAGGGTTATTCAATTTGTATGAGTTTATCACACTAGCGCTACTCGATGAACAAATACGAAAATAATACAAATACGCAAATATAGCGTCACGATATTTATAACTACTTGTTATGCAATTTTGATTTTTAACTAGTAAGACTTAAAGTTTATCAGAGTAGGTATTGTTATACGATTAGTGTCATTCTAGTAATTGGCAATATTTTCGCCTAACTTGTAATAAGTGGGTAGTTGAAAGATAAATATGTCTAAATATATAAAAGCGAAAGGTCACTCACTCACTCACCTATAATCACGAAATATCGAAAACCGCTTGACGTATAAAGATGAAATTTGGCAGATAGGTAGTTTATAGTTAGTAGACGTCCGCTAAGAACGAATTTTGCGACAGGGCCGAATTAAGGAGGTCTAAGGGCTCTCTCAAGTTTGTATGAAAGTCCTTCATTTTTTGTGCTACAAACTTGAAATTTGGCAGGCAGGTAGTTAATAGTTAGTAGACGTTCGTTACAAACGGATTTTGCGACAGGGCCGGATTAAGGTTTAAGGGCTCTAGCAAAAAGCATTTAATGTTGTATACAGAACGGTGTTAGAATAAAAAGCGCCTCACCACGTTCACTTTGAAAAAAAGTTGTATAGCACCAAAATAAACCGATTTTTAAAGCAATATCGTAGCCTCAACGCCATTTAATTTTGTTTCGGACCTCTGCCGCCCAGAATTACAGCACCCAAAAAGGATGCCTTTTTGTAGTCATCAGTTCATTATCACCTTTTGATCTGGCAGTCAGTTCTCACACATAACATAACATCACGCCTTCAATCCCCGAAAGGTTGGGCAGACGCGTACCTAATCGTACACACACATTTCGCCAGTTATGGTGAAGCATTTTTTTTTTAGTGAATTGAATGCAATCAAGCACAGATTACCGTTTTTATACGAAACTACGCATTTTGTTAAACCTCACGTGAGATTAGGAGGGGGATGAAGGGGTCAAGCCAAAACTCACGACATCCCACCAAGGGGGGAGGGGGGTTGAAAAATCGCCAAAATGGCCTCACGTAATTAATGGACGGCCCCTAACACAAGCATCTCCTTGCATAAATATGATCTCCAAATCATGTGTGTGATAACTTTATGTATTTGAAATAAACATATTTTTTTTAACACTGCCCGATCTAGGAATCGATCCCCATGCTTAGTAGTCGCGCTGGCGACCACTCGACCAACGAGGCAGTCTCACACACACACCAAAATTTCCACGCGAACGAAGTCGCGGGCAACGGCTAGTTCATTATAAAATTGGTATACAAATGTTACTAAGGTTGAGGGTAGGATAATAAAAATGAACCGTGACATAAAAGCTAAATCTAGTCTTCGCACAATTGCAGTGACTACGCGTGAACATTTTTTACCTTGCCATACTAAATTGCGAAAAACAACGCCTTTTTCCAATTTTTAAATTTCTTTTTTAGTTTTATTATCATGTCTCAAATGAGAATACAAAATAATCTATTTGCACGAGGAGAATGTTGGCTTCAGAGAGATTGCTAGGAGACTTAATAGCAGTAAGTGTATTTTTCTAATTTTATACTTCGTTTTTATACCGTTATATAGCTATTCCTTATGGCGTGACGTAAGCAAACTTATTTTTATATACTTAAACGTAAAGTGACACCCGTTTCATTTCTTTGTTTCAGAGGAATACAGTCAGATTGTGGTTAAGACGTTTTGAAGAAACAGCAAAGATTCAAAGGGATCGTTCAGGACCAAACAATACAAGCCGGCACTGCTGCTCACAGCCAAGCAAGAGTCCGCTTTGCCCAAGAATATCTGGATTTTAATTGGGAAGAACATGTTGTCATATTTACTGATGAGAAGTCCTACAAATCTGATAAGGATGGACGAAGAATTTTATGGCGAAAGAAAGGTGAACGTTATAATGAAAATTGTTTACTGTCGTATAGAATCAGTAGTAGAATAATTCTGGGTTACTGGTAACGAGGTTGTGTCTATGCAAGTACTCTCCGTTAGCCAGACGAGAACACCCAGAAATAATATGTCTGCTCGATTCTCCCGGATGGTGGCATGCCCGACATGTCAACCGTGCCATCCTTCACAATAATTTACATTTATATTTTCACTTTAATAATGTAAACACCTGCAGTGCGTGTATTCATGTATGTCGTGATAATAGATAAATCATTGTTGCTAGTGCCATTGTCTGATTGATATGCAGTAGTTATTGTACATATAATGCCTAAAAATGGAAAACTGGGAACCTTATCTTTTGATATAATCCTCTATTATTAATTAATCCAACACAAGCATCTTCTATTAAAATGTAGTTTTGTTTCAAACCAGCCATACTTTGAAAACAACATTAATTCCATCAGTGTTTTTACTTTAAAATGTCCTTTTTAATTCCAGGCCTATGAACAACATTTGAACATGGTACTAGGTGATGCATAAGAAACTATAACAACAGTTGAAATTATGAAGAAGTGTACAAAACAACTAAGAGAAACATTCCCATGTTATTTGTGAGGGGTGCTGGTGTCATACTTGTATCTCCCCCTGTAAGAGTTGGTGTTTAATATAAGATTAATTTAAGTTTAAATAAAAGCTACTTTTACATGAAATTGTTTATTTCTTTTGACCCAAAAGTTTAATAACAGCTTCATTTTTGAATGTCCGATTCTTAGGCACCAATAACTTCATCCTCATCCATTGGCTCAATAATTTTACCAGCTTTAGTAATGATGCTTGGACGAATCAGCTTCTTATGAGACTTCTCAGGTATAAAAGAATCACCTAAAGGCGCTCTGATAGATGCTTCTTAATCTTTGACACTTTCAAAGGGAAATGGGACATCTTTAACTTTATGAATCGCAAGTTTCGGATCTTTAGACTCTTTGATTTTTATGTCGCCTTTGTTTTCATCGCACCGTGGGATTTTAGGTGGAGCTTTGAGAATAAATCTGTTTCTTTTATGTTTCTGAGGCTTTACACCGTTACCACCCCATGCTCCCCAACCTGGTAATGTAACATTATGTCCTCAGGTTTATCTTTATTAGCTTCATCTTCTTTCTCTTGTCTGAAACTAATGTTTACTCTAGGCACTACTTGGTCATCAACTCATCATCCAACAAGTCATAAGCACTTTTTACATATTTTGGCTTCACTGTTATAATTCTGTTAGAATCTATGTTAGTCTCCAGATTCTTGTTCAGGTGTTTTGGCTGCATTCAGTACTATAGATTTATGGTCTGGTCTTTCTCTTCATTTGCAGAATCTGTACTTGTTTTAGATGTTTCAAATGGTTCTACATCAATCACAGCCTTGACTTTCTTGTTTTTGAGTTTAAGATATTCTAAATTATCTCTGTCAAGTGTATCTTTTATTTTCCCAGCTTTTCTACTTTCTGTGCTACACTCGTTTCATGCCTTTTAAGAGCCGATAATACATCTTCTAAAGGTTTTGATCCAGTATCATTAATAGCTTCTACCTCCCAATTTAAATTGGCAACTGGTTTACTAACTTTTGATTCAGCAACTGCTTTCTTTGACTTTTTGAATTATTAAGGACTTGATTAACTTCTTTTTCTATTTGTTGAGTTTCTGTTTGACGAGGTTTTCGTTTATTTGTAATTTGAACTACATTAATATTAGCTGCTGGTTGTGCTACTACAGTTTCATCTTGATTTTCTCTTTGAGACAGTTTGCTGATAGTTGCTTTCAAAACATTTGAGTTCATTATTTCTAGTAACATCTTCATCATCCATGTTTTTGTCATTTGAGTCACTATCACTGTCATCTTTCTGATTGTTAATTTTGTTTTGTGCTAATTTCTTGTAACCAAAGTCAAATTCATCATTCACATTGGACTTGTCTGATCTTTGCATCATCCACGGGTTCAAGGAATCTTGTGATAATGAGATGTTAGGTGTTGTTTCATCATCAATCAGTTAGTTTCTGTCTCATCTGAAACTTAATAAAGAAAAGTTATTCTCTACTGTTATGAACGATACACTATGCCACACCACATTGTTATTGGAATTTTATTTTAGAAGTGTTGTTACAAGTACACCTCTGCTAAAATTAACCCTTCAGGGATTACAGGCATAATGTTATGTACTTATTGGGAATTCATTTCTTTTTCATTATTTATAAGTTAATGTTCAACTCAAGTCATAGGTCTCAAGTTCGAACCCAAGACACGCACCTCTGATTTTTCGGATTTATGTGTGTAATGTATAATTATCACTTGCTTTGGTGAAGGAAAACATTGTGAGGAAACCAGCATGCCTGACAGATATTTCTCAACGGAATGTAAAGCCAAGTCAGAGGCCCATAGGCGGCATAAAAACTCTGACACCAGGTTAGGCACTAACCACACAATAAAGAAAGAAGACTATTAAAATTATTTATAATTCTTGCCAGTATGTTTTATTTTTCAGCAGTATTCAACATAGAAAATAAGTCTTTAAAAATAATTAAACTTTGTATTTCCTTACCCCTTTATCATACGGATATCATATGGATTTGTTTGTGAAATATTAAGCTTTAAAGTGCTAATTTTTGTTACTCAAGTGTGTCCCCTCTACCAGCTAAACGGTTGTGTGAAAAAATTCACAGTGGTATATGTATAAATATAACGTATATGTAACGAAATTAAAAGGAAAACTATCACAGCTAAGTAGGCTTAACAAGTTTACGAGTAATAGTCGACAAACTCATAAAATGTACTTGGATAACATATTTTCCTAAACATAATGTATAAATGTAAATTTGTTTTTTACTATTACATTATAAATCATCGTTCAGAGGCAAATCTGCATATTTTGATGGGCAGCTACGGAACCCTACATTGTGCGTGGCCCGACACTTACTTGGCTGGTTTTATTTTTGTTACTATTTGGTTAGTATATTTTTATTGAATAATATGTAGCTTGTAAGTTTTGTCATTTGTTTCTCTTTAAATAGAACAATAATTTACATAGTTTCACACATACCGATGATACTTTTTTGTCTTTATTTTGCTTTGTCTCTTAGCTTTAGCCACCTTATGAGACTGTTGTGCCCTCATTTTAGCTAGATGCTGTCTGTGCTCAACCATCTCTTCATAAGTCATTGGGAAAGGTGGCTCTTCCTCCTCTTCACCCTCCACCATAGGAGCAGGATCAAATTGATTTAGTTTTGTCACTAAATCTGACTTTAACTTAAGCTTAGTTTAAAAGTCTCCTGTAGGTTCAAGATTAGAAGAAACTTGTTTAATTGAGAAGACCACATAATTGTTACATACATAATTGTAGATTATGTGGTCGTCTCAATTGTCCAGGCCCTTGCTACTACAGGGTCCCATCTTCCAACTTTCTTTTTAGTTTCCTCATAACTTCTGTAACGGAACTCTACACTCACTTCTCAAGTCAGACTACAAAATAAATGTCAGTTCGTTTTTTTCATTGCCTCAGAAAATCATTTCTAAAATCGACTAAAGAAACTCGAAATTAATTTCTGACCTCTTTATGATCCCCATAGGTAGTAAGTAATAAAACTGTCCAGAGCTTTTAATTAAATAACTCTCTTGATGCGTTTGCTATAGTTAAAGTCAGTACAGGCGAATAGCCGATAGAATAGTTGAATAAAATAACTGAACCACTCTTAGAGCATTTATTCCTCCACTGGACCACTACGCTTTAAGCTATGGCTAAGATAAGATGATTGCCGGCCGGGATGTGGGGCGAAATTCGCACGGCCCGATTCTGAAAACAGTGTCGGAAGCGCGGGGCCTGAAGCAAATTCTATCGAGGGGTACCTTTATCTGCTAGAGAGGGTTCAAATATTGTTGTAGCTTTTGATATCAACGGCCCCCCACAATCTATCCATTGCACATTGGCCGGTTGTTCGATTAAGGATAGGTGATGGGCAGGGCCGTAGCCAGGAATTTGGTTCGATTTACCCTGAATGAAAAGCAAATAGTGGGGGGGGGGGGGGGTCAACCAATGAGCTAAACACTAATAAAGAAAGGGAATTAGGATACCTAGGATAAATGTTAGGTTTTCGTTTGATCGATCATTTGTACAATGGCTAACAGCTTTGTCGACCTATACAGAAAAGCTTACCAATTGAGAAAATGTAGAATAATTTTAGCCTTAAAGACCGCACATCGGTTAAAAAATACCCTATTTCAGACCATCATCAGATGAGTCGGTCAATTCATAATAGCTGCGATGACGATAGTAGTGACTACATCCATAAAAAAATCAACATGTTTCTAATTTCAATCAGACAGGCCCTGCACCTGTACTACAACGGATGCAGAGCCTGTGATGAATAGACACATGCTTAATTTTCATGAAGAGATTCCACCAAAGATATTGATTATGTTTTTTGTATTGGGCAATAATTGTTTTTAATTATATACATATCACTAACTCTGATTTAGTTTAAGTAATAAGATAACATAAAAAAATGTTACAAGAGAATATAATATTTTGGGCTACCATTACCCCGGTGGATCTCATTACCCCTTAAGCCCGTCACAGACGTTGGTATAATATATATTAATATGAATCAAATTTTGAATACAAAAGTGGCGTTATACAAAGAAAATAATTTTTCAGTATGACTATTTAAAGTTTTTGACGCAGCATTTGGGTCAATATCTTAGCAAATAACTGGAATAAAAGACTGTAATTGTTTTAACTTATCAGTTTGACTATCTTATTTAAGCTATGTACTGAAATGATGCTAGTAAATTATGGACTTAATTAGAAAACATGGTTTTAAAAAAAAGTTCCGCATAGTGCCATTTTTGTTTTACGTAAACCTACCCGTTTTAGAATAATTACCAAAAGACGTAATTTTTTTATTCATTAGAAAATTTGTTTTAGTATTACCTACTCTAACTTATTAAGCGACACTAAACTTAAAATGCAATTTTTGTCGTTATTACTTCAGTAGAATATTAGCTAGAATTATCTGTTTAAAACGACACTAAACATAAAATTCCACCTTTTTACCCACGGTAGAGTATGTCCACCCCGAATGTGCGTCTTCAACTGATTTAGTGTCACTTTATGTCATTTTACTCAAAAGTATAAACTGACACTGGCGGCCAAGAGGGAAAAGTATTGAAACTATGATAGTGTCAGTTTTTGCATTATAAGCGCTTTGTTTCAAGGAAACTAGATGTCGTTATAACTTAATATTGCCATTTTCGGTATAACGCCACTCTTGTTTTCAAGGTGCGATATATTATAGCTGCTTGTGCGGTCACTCGAAAATTTATATAGAAAATATGGCGTAATATGCCTTGCTATGATTCATATTAATAAATATTATAGCTACGTCTGTGACGGGCTTTACTCTGGATCTTATTACCCCATACTCTTTGACAATGGGAGCCAAATATACTTTTTTTAAAATGATTGTACGTAACTATCTTTTTGTGGAATTTATAAATTTCTTTGTGTTAGGACAAACCTGATTACTTACACTATAATAAAAAGCAAAAGCTAAATTAAAAGTGACTATCGTAAAAAGTTATTGGTGTTTTAGCTTAAGTGGCGCCAATTCCCCTGTGTTCCCCTAAATAAGTAAAAATAACCCACACCTTTGTCCTCGGGTTAATAAATTAACAAATAAGAAACGGTAACGTATTGATAATTTTGTCTTATTCAAACAATCGACAGGCGTTTTTAATTAAAGTACTTGCATTAAAGAGCTTATTGGATAGCTAAGGAAACTAAACCTATGGCCCATTATTCATTCTCTGAAAGTAATAACTACCTACTAGAGATGTTTTCAAAGAAGGTCGAAGCTGTCGAAAGCTTAGGAATGAAACAGGCCCTGTGTTACTGCTTGCTTTATTATAAACATAGGTAATAAAAGTCGAGTAAAGGTATTTATTTTCATACAGTCATTTAAATTATAATAAAACAACTTAATCAACTTATTTAGAATTAAATATCAAACAATTGAATACCTACTTACAGAAAAATTAAAAATAATAATATAAGTAATAAAATTAATTAATTACTTAAATGTAATTACTTAAAATGCTATTGTTTCGACGTATCTACTAATATACTTATCTAGATTTGTTGGCGTCTGTATAAATCTAGATACGTATACATCAACGTCATCGTCATCGCACGTCGCACATCAAGCTACTGCAATCTGTCAAATTTCTTTAATAGGTTTTCAACTTTATCGCGGACGCCTAACGTTCAAGGTTGATTGGGAAAATTGTATAGTTTCGGTTAGCTTGATGTGCTGGCGTCTGTACCTATACAAAACTGATCAACTACCTCAGGACTATGAATGATGGTAAAATACATTTAACATCATCATTAAATACAAGGTGTAAACGGACCCTTCACGAAACCGTCAACCAAGCATTATATAAGTACATCAAACTAAGTAGGTCGACGCAAAAATTATTGCTGGGAAACGAACTATTTTTTTAGGGGTGAAAAATCACGTTTTACAGTACAACTCAATTTAACGCACTCAAAACATTATGATGATGGATGCATTGAATAGTAAACTGGTCATGGAGGTATTTCAAGTAAAGTTACCTTAAAAACTGGTATTTAAAAAAAAAACTTGTGAAAATGTTGGAACTTTGACCTCCAATATCTCCGAAACTAGAAGGTTCCCAGGTATGGTCCAGAACAAAAAACTGATCGCAATGGCGGGGAGAATAAGTGCCTTTCGGCTTCGCTAAGGGCCTACTTACACCCTTTATTTATGATGATGTAGAATGCATTGCAATGCTTATTACAGGCATTATTATATTAATTCAAAACAGCGTGAGATTAGTCCGATGATGAGGGTGTAGGTGGCCGAACGTTTTCGTCGTTTGCATGACGAGGCATGCGAGCTCGCAGATTTCTGCCCGATTGTTCCCGATTACGATATATCCTTGCTTCGTCTGAGCACTTTATTGTAATACACTTTCTGTAAAAAGAACAAAAAACAATCAACTTTATTGTGTGACATTTAACCCTACAACGGCAAATGCTTTGGTAATTTCTTTTCACTTCCTGTAGGTAGACGTCGTCAGTGGAAGGAAAGGAGAAGTGGAAAAACGTGAGCTTGATAAAGTTTTGAATCAAATAATTACCTCACATAATTCTTTGGAACACCACATCTTATTGAAACTGTCTTCACAATATCATCAACAAGTTGGGGATCTAAAATTTTCTTCGGAGGTCTATTCAAAAACGCCGGGGACTGCTTGCCTGTAAGCGAGTGCGTCGCCAGCACCCTAAAAGAAAATAAAGACTTTAGAATCTTGTACAACACGTAGTGTACCTATTATTATTTTTTAAGAATATATTTTTATTTTTGAATTACCTTCGCGGGAAGACAGCCTGCAGTAATTGCCTTGTTGCAGAAGTATGCGAGCTCCAGTCAATGTCATCCATCAGTCTAGCAGGCACTCTAGCGTTCCCATTTCCAATCGGTACCTGGAAGGACACGGTGATTAGTTTATTTTCTTTTTTTCGTGATTAAATAACGATGTAAGCGTGCGAGTGCGACCAACTGCAAGATTCCTTTGAATTATTGCGACTGGGAGTACAAAATTGAAAACAATGAACATGCACTGCGCTCCTGTGTTGGATGATGATTAACCAACAATAGCAAGTAACGAGTCTTGAAGGTCACTCTGCTCTATAAGGTCTAACTATTCATACACGAAATATTTTCAGGGAAACATCTAACGGCTATAACGAAGCCATTTCAAGGGATTATTTTTTTTTATCTGAGTAATTTTTTTTTAATTTAAAATTAATTGACCCACAAAATAAATAATAGCTCCTTATTTTTGAACATCCAGTACGCTAGCTTACTACGTCGTATTTACCTAGTGTCATTGTTAAAATATGGGAGTAAAGATTTTATGCAAAAAGTCTCAAAAATTTTTAGAATTATAATAATTTCGTAAAAAACAAAACACTCATAATTTTTTTTTTCGTTGCTTTTTTTTTTTAAACTTTGCCCACTCTAGGAATTTCTCCTGTATCGTGGGTGCGTTTACAAACATGAGATGGCGACTTTACGACTTAAAGAAGTTACTCTTAAAATATTTCGTGTATGAATAGATCTTATATAAATCGTTATGAATCTGCAGATCGGACTATCCAAGAATACTTGATCGTGAATGTAAAATGATAGAAATAATGATTACCATATCAACATCATTCGCAATCTCGATGTTATTAGTAGTTTGTGCTGACATTCTACGAACGCGTGATGTGGATGGCTCAGAATTGAAGTTCTCTTCAGTATTAACAACCGAACTATTCAATTGTTGGTTTAAGTTCCCGCCGTTATCTTCTACTACTTCTTCAGCACCATCGTCTTCAACCAATTCTGCTGAATTATTTGGATCTATCGATGAGTCATTCGATCCGATATTCATATGTTCCTCATTATGCTCTGTTTCTGGCACCGAGATCGAACTATTCATTTTGGTTGCCAAATACTGGAATCTACCGTGAAGGTCTCTAAGGGCTTTTTCTATTCTTTCGATGTTTCCAGGAAATTCAGACTCCACTGTCTGTGTTGCTTGGTCGGAACCTAATATTATGTTTTCCTGTGCACTGGTGCTAGGGAGTGGTGAGCTGCTGATGATAGATCGCCGTCTTGAATTATTTGCATTCAACGAGCACTGTGCTTGTTTGTCGAATGATTCTGTACGATTGTACTGAGGAGTACATTTTGGTGTAAATTTGTTGGAGTTGAGAGTTTTGCTCCGTACAATTTGAACATTATGCTGAAAACATAATTATATTTTTAGCAATGAAACAGACAAAGTAGCGTTATTGAAAAATAAGAATCGAAACCTACCTCTGAATCACTATCGCTCTCGCTGTTGTCACTTTGTGTAACCACGAAACGCGCCGCTTGTTGTTGTGCGTTAAACTAGAAATCAATAACATTGTAAGAAAAGGCATAGAAGAAGTTTCGATGATAGACCATTGCTTGTTATTCACATTTATGCTCCATTTCTTACATAAGCAAATGGTAACTAAACATCATACATCCAAACGTAAGACCCCAGTAGACAGCCACAGTTTCACCCTTATGCATGTCCTGAGGAAAACGGTGAAAATTTGTCGACCGTCAGTGAGTGCGATAGTACCACTAGTACCTATCTACTACCTACAGAAATGGGTTTCACAATTAGTATTGTTCTCTACCTACGGCCGGTCCCGTGCGACTCTCATCCAGAGGATCCCCGCAACCTTCACCAGGTCATCAGTCCACCTAGTGGGAGACCTTCCAACGCAACGTCTTCAGGTTCGCGGTCGCCACTCCAGAACTTGTCGGCCCCATCGGCCATCCTTTCTGCGAGCAATTTGCCACTCACTGCCACTTGAGTTTGGCTATTCTTTGGGCTACGTCGGTAATCTTGGTTCTCTCTTGGAAATGCATTGTCACTTAGAAATACCACTCTTTGTCTTTATCCTTGAGGCAATTACCTACCTACGAAATCACATGTGATGACTGGAATAGTGATTTCTCCCCAAGCTCCATATTCATCATATCAATCATAACTAGGTAAACAGGGTTTCTACTTACCGAATTCTCCGATTTCATTTCCTTCATATTCCGCATACAAACTTGCAGGACATTCTGAAACTGATGATCTTGGCGCTCCAGGGTCTCTCTCTGTTCCCTGACATATTTTTTGCTGTCTGTAATTTAAAAAGCCTTTTTTGTATAATTTGTTTGGAAACGAATTTTTGATTTTGATTTTGATATACATAAAGGTGAATTATATTTAACCGTCTTGCAGTTTGGCAGACTTTTTAACCCCCGACGCAAAAAGAGGAGTGTTATAAGTTTGACCGCAATGTATGTGTGTGTGTGTGTCTGCCTCTGGCACTGTAGTTCTTAAACGAGAGACTAGTTTCTTGGCGATGGTTCTTAGATACGTTTTATCAAAATCGGTGTAGCCATTTACTAGATTTGGGGGATGAAAAACGAACATTTTCAAATATACCCAAGTGGGTTATCAAATTAAAGGGCATGATGGGTATTACAATTAGACAAAAGCCATGTTTTATCAGAACCGGCTCAGCCATTTTATTGACTTTTCAAATGTTTATTCGCTTTTCTTTGTTGCGATGGGAGTTTTTTAATTAAATTTTTATAATTATTATATGTTACCGATACCGTATTACAGATTTTGAATTAATCAAATTAAAAAAAAAAAATAACTTTGAATTGTACCGGATTGTGCCGGATAGACAAAAAAAAACAACAGAATAAAGACTTATATCCATGCACATACGGATGATATCGGATTCGTTTCCAAAAGTACCCGTTATCGTTACGATATTCATGAATGAAAATATTCGCTGTCAAAAGTTGAGGAAATTGTTAGATACCTATTACCTACCTGAACAAAAGGAACAACTAAAACTAACCTGATATATCCAAAATCTTCGCACGTCGAAGATTGTCACGGTCCCCTTTCAAGAAAATTATCTTCTCAGGTTCCAGATAGTTTAGATCGTTCGCCATGGTGTCCACTTTCACCACACCATAGGAAGGGAACATATTATTCTCTTCCACCCATTCTACGAGGAGCCATAATCTTGAAGCCATAGCTCACAGATTTACCGTACTTAACGATGTTCAAAATGCAACTAAACGTTCCTGGGTATGTTGCACAGCACTCTGGTAAAAAATCACGACAATACAAAGATTTGCCCTAACGTTCTAGACCCTTCCCAATGTGCAAGCAAAAAAAACGCTAGTAGAATGAATAGAAACTTGCACTTAGACAAGCGACATTGTCAATCGAGTTTATTCACTAGTTATTTATCAATAAAGGGCTTTCTAGGTAACAATGTACCATCTTAAATTCAAACACAATAACTTACAAAACTATGAATAATAAATCAAAAGGTTTGAATAAAAAAAATATGTAGGTATTATTAAAATCTAAACCTCTCAAAGTTTTATAATAAGGTACATTGTACTGGGGTCCGCAAGGGCCGATGCCCGCCGGGAAAAGAAGGAACATGGATGAGTTTTAGTCAGTAGAAGTCTGACACTCCCTTCCACTCCGCCCAGAGCGGAAGAAGTCATTTGACGACTACCCATCTCAAAAAAAAATAAAAAAAGGTACATTTTACTACATATCTGTCTATGGTGCTGTAAATATTCAGTGGTAAGCAAATACAAAATCTATGGAATACCTACTTACTAACAAATATTTTTATTAATTCATAAGTAAGTAAGAGAGAGATGATTTCATGATTTCACCTTTGGTAAAATTTTTGAAAACCTAATTTTAGAGCACATACAAAGTCAGTTTAACAAGTTCAGTTTTACAAGTGGTCGTTCAACTACTGATGTTGAACTTTTAGGACACATTTATAATGCCTGGGAGAATTAATGCGATGCTTTGGGCATTTTTTGCGATATGTCTAAGGATTTCGATTTCATTCTTCATGAAACATTAATCTGGAAACCACACCACTACGGAATCCGGAACACCTCTCTGGATCTTCTTACTTCATATTTGAGTGACAGGATTCAGAGAGTAGATGTTAACGGGAAAAGATCTCCCGTAGTAAGAATAGGGGTACCCCACTCAATTCTTGGCCCATTTTTGTTTCTTATTTATAAACATGGGGTACCTGCCGTTTTGCCAAAATGATTTTGACAAAATTTTATTATCAAACAAATTTTAGCAACCTTTTTTATACCAATGCCATTTTTGGAATGATTTTAGTACGCACATTTTCATTTGGACAAATTTTTACTCGGCAGAATATTACCAAGGATAATGTCATTAAGGCATTTTGATCTTTAATCAAATGATGTTTTTCAGCAAACAATCTTTAGACAATAAACATTTAGTCAAATGACTTGTTATGACAAAAATAAAACAACAAAAATAAGATTTTTTGGGAATTATATGATTAAAAAATGCACTTTTATTATAATATAATCTTCTATTTAATACAAAATATTTGTAACTTATTTTTTTTTTGCAACACATGCAGAATTGGATTACTTCTGTCGCGTTTATACAATTTTTTTTTTGTGGCGGTTCACCCGATAGTATAATCTCAATGTCAGCTGTCTCTTCGCCCGCTGGCTCGTTCGCTGGCTCGCTAGCTGGAAGTGTGGTCTGCGCTTAAACCTTATTAAGGGCATTACATTGCTCGATGACCTTGATGATTTAACCCCTGTACAGGTTATTGTTTATTTGGCGCCCATGCCGGCAAACGACCATTACTACAATAAAGATTAAGCAAGAACACAGATGTGCCGCACTGTTGTCATCGTTTTTGCCTAATTTATTCGTTCTCTGAGAGACCTGAATACATTTTGTTCCAATTTATATTTATTTTGAGATAAACTATACAGTTTGACTAATGAGCTAGCTTTCATCAGTTATTTTACTGAGTACGGGTTACCTACTTGATACATTCTGAAAGTCTGATGATGACCAGGTAAGTGCTTATCGGTTCTCAGTAACAGAAATAGTTAGAATGATGTAGCTTTCAACTTTAATCTAATTGACCACGGGTGCTTCTACATTTCACATTCTGAAGGTCTGATGATGACCTTTATGATTGAGATTTACACCTTATAGTTTTACAAGATCAAATTTTGATAGCGAAACTTCACATGCATGATGGGTATCGCCAGATAATTAAACTTGACTGTGTAGAAATAAAGTTGGATATCTGATGATGAGCGGAATAAATAAAATATAGCTTTGTTTTAATGTTGCCACGCTCTGATAAGAACAAAATGTTTCCATTCACAAAAAAGTCATTAAAATTCAAATATCTTGAACGGGTCGGTTGGTCGTTTATTGGAATTGGTGTTGGTGTTAATGGTGCATGTAGACTTTCTTGAAGTAAGCACCGCACACATTCTTATCTCCGCTGCATGGAATCGTTTTTCATCCATCTTTTTCACAGCCCAGCATTCTGATCCATACAGTACGACAGGTGTAATCAGGGACTTTTATACTTCCCACTTTAACTTGAGAGGCATCCGTGGGTCGTAAGTTGCTGTTCCAGTGACCTGTCGCCATTTCATCCATCTGAGTTGATCAGGTGCGTTACGTCCCGGTCTACTTTGACATCCCCTTGGGCAAACGATCCGAGATACCGGAAGTCGAAGCAGATCGGTATGGGCGTTCCGGCAAGAGTTAAAGGCACTAGATTGGAGAGACCGACGAAATCGCAAAACAAGTATTCCGTTTCGGTTCTACTCAATAGCAGACCAACATTCTCTACTACAGTCTTTGCCATCACACCTCCAATCTGCTCTGGCCCTCTTGGCCGCTCTTAGCAACCAGCAAAATGTCTTCGGCGAACAGCATACACCAGGGTGCCTCTTCCTGGATGTCCGACGCGAGAGCGTCCATTATCACGAGAAAGAGGTAAGGGAGGAAGAGCTAAGGGATGAGAGCCTCCTCGTAGCGGCGATTGGCGGCGGCGATCTTTCGCGTCCGGCCTTGGTTCAAGCCCTGGTCCGGAGCGAGCGAGAATGGGAAGCCGTCACCTCCTTCTGCGAAGCAGTCATGCTAGAGAAGGAGGTGGCGGAACGTGAGAGGGAAAGAGCCTTACGTCTCAACCGCCGCGGGAGACGCCCCGAGGGTCACGTGGTCGCTCCCGGTTACCGTAGGCGCGGGCCTGTGGACGGTGAGTAATGGGCTAGATCGCCGTCCGGCCGTATTATGACGACAGGCCGTGTCAACGGCGCGTTCGTATTCCACGCGCGCCACAAAGAGATGTCAGCAACAATGAAGGGGTCCGCAAGGGCTGATGCCGGCCAGGGCTGCGGGACTGTTCGAAAGAGATACCGCGGCCCTGGACCACAAGGGCAAAGAAGAAACATGGATGGGTTTTAGTCAATAGAAGTCTGACACTCCCTTCCGCTCCGTCCAGAGCGGGGGGAGGGTCATTTGAAGATTTCAACCGAAAAAAAAAAAAAAAAAAATTCCAACAGAAAAAAAAAAAAAAATGGATGAGAGCCGACCCTTGGTGCAAGCCGAAAGCCACATTGAAGCTGCCGTATTGCCGGCTGTAGACCCGACTTAAATTGGATACTGCATCGACTGTACATCGCACGGATCAACTGCACATACTTCTCTCACGGTACCTCACGGTACCTCACGGGGTACCCGGTCGTATGCCTTTTCGAGGTCTACAAAAACCATGTGCAAATTTTTATGTGCACGTCTGTATTTCTCGCACAGCTGGCGGATAGCGAAAATGGCATCCGTCTTTTCCTGACCAAGCTTAAAACCGAATTAGTTCTGCGAAATTTGGTTCCTTTCTCTCAGTCGCCTTTCAATAACTTTGTCCCAAACTTTCATACTATGTGACATCATCATCTGCCTAGCCTTTTCGCAACTATGTTTGGTCGGCTTTCAGTCGAACCGGATGCAGCTGAATACCAGTATTTTACATGAAGCGACTGCCAATCTGACTTCCACAACCCAGTTAGTACTAGATAATACGATACCCCTTGGTAAGACCGACTACCTGTAACGACTGTCAAAGATCTACAAATGACAGCCGGGACCAACGGCTTAACGTGCTTTCCGAGGCACGAAGAAAACTCTGTATTTAATGGGTGGTCGCCTATCCACAGACCAACCTAGATAAGCACGGCTTAACCTAAAGATGGATCCGAGTGGATGTTATTATTTAGCCACGAGCTCCTTTCATACTATGTGATATTAGCTCTATTCCTCTACTCTATAATCACATCACCTTTGTTTTTAAAAATGGGCACCAGCTAACTGTTACACCATTCGTCAGGAATCGTTTCTTCCGGCAACAGTTTACTGAAGAATAAAGCTAACCACGCCCATCCGTCCATCAGAAATAACTTCCATACTTCTACCGGTATTCCGTCCGGTCCTAATGCCTTACCATTCTTAATTCCATTTCCTGCAATCCTCACTTCATCCAAACTAACCTTTCTCACTAGTCCCTCATTCGCTGGTTTATTTCCAAGCACACCACTCCAGTCATTCTCCTCATTCATCACTCTTTCAAAGTAACCCTTCCACCTATCCTTAATTTTCTCACAATCCGAAATAACCATTCCAGTTTCGTCTTTGACGCATTTAACCTGACATACATCCTTCGCCTTTCTCTCTCTAGCTCTAGCAAGCCGGTAAAGGTGTTTTTGGCCTGCTGGACTATCCACTGTATCATAGAGCTGTCTTCGTTGTAGGTCGAATTTTCCCTTAGTCGCCTTTTATTTATGGGGTGGTCGTATTCTTTAATTCCAGGACCACACGGAATTGCCTGTAATATACAGGATGGAATTTAACAACCTCACCTAGAGGGCAAGTACTCTAAATGCAGATGGAGATAGCAAATTTTACTCAAAGGAAACATTACTTAATTTTTCAAAAGATACAAATCTGTATTCAAAGATTTTCGAAAATTCGCTTGCCACACTCGGGAGTCGAATCGACTAAAATTCGAAAAAATAAGATCCTGTACTTTTATGAAATTAATCGATCATGTCGAAATCGGTCCAGCCGTTTCGGAGATTAGCCGGCACAAACAGAAAGACAGACAGATAGACCGACAGAAAGACAAAAATTTAAAAAAATGTCGTTCTGTTATAAGTGCCGGATATATTTTCATATGCAATCAGGAAAAAGCTGTTATTTTGATATTACAAACAGACATTGCAATTTGATTTATTGATATGGAAGTGTAGATTTAGGCATAGCTGTCACTTGTCAAGCTATGATAGGTTCAAACAACAAAACGAAATTACAAACTACTTTAAATATATTTTATAAACGTATTTTCATTCTTATTTTACGAAATATTTATAACTGTACCATTTACAATATTATTTCATTCAGAAATCATTAAAAACGTTCAGTTTTGAATTTTATTTGGAAAAAATAACAAGCGTGCAGTCCACCAAGTCCGTCACAAGAGCCGTCAAGGCACTGACGTAAGGCGGTCCCGAGTATGAGTCACAGGGATTGCTCCGCACATTTCGCGAAATTTCGGTTTTTATTTATTATTTAAAAATATTAAAGGAAATAACAGAAAAAAAAACAATACAGATTGTTAAGTATATCATTACGTATGTGTTGTTACAAAATTCATGCTGATCTATTCAGCCGTTACAGAGATAATTTACAATTAAGGTTGAAAAAGGACCTATTTCCTACGATTAACCAAAAAAAATTGAGAAGGTTTATTAAAATTTTAAACACATACATTTTTTACACGGAAAACGCACGAAGGGATTCATCAATAAATTTCTTTGAACATACGCTGTTTTTGGGATTTGAGCCATGTAATGCCCTTAAAATTAAAATATTGTCTTAAAAAGTCAATATTTTATGTTGTTTTTTTTTTTTTTTTTTTTTCTTTTAATTTTAGGGACTTTTATGACGCACAGCGCATGTTGTGCGACAAAAGTTAGTGACAGAAACATCATCATCATCATCTTTTCAGCCGAAAGACGTCCACTGCTGGACATAGGCCTCCCCCAAGTGTCGCCACATTGACCGGTCCCGTGCGACTCGCATCCAGCGGATCCCTGCAACCTTCACCAGGTCATCGGTCCACCTAGTGGGAGGCCTTCCAACGCAGCGTCTTCCGGTTCGCGGTCGCCACTCCAGAACTTTTCGGCCCCATCGGCCATCCGTTCTGCGAGCAATGTGCCCTGCCCACTGCCACTTAAGTTTGGCTATTCTTCGGGCTACGTCGGTTACCTTGTTTCTCTTGCGGATGTCCTCATTTCTGATTTGATCACGCAAGGAAACTCCGAGCATAGCCCTCTCCATTGCCCTTTGGGTGACTTTAAGCCTTCTGATAAGGCCCATTGCGAGCGACCACGTTTCGGTCCCGTATGTAATCACTGGCAACACACACTGGTCATAGACTTTCGTCTTGAGACACTGCGGTAAGTTGGACGAGAAGATACCACGCAACTTCCCGAACGCTGCCCAGCCGAGTCGGATTCGACGATTGACCTTTTTCTCGAAGTTAGACCTACCTAACTGGATCGTTTGTCCCAGGTAGACATAATCGTCTACAACTTCGAGTGTAGAGTCTCCGATCTTGATAGGAGTGGGTGTTACATGGGCATTCAACATGATTTTGGTTTTGTCCATGTTCATTTTAAGACCCACTCTTTCGGAAGCTCTACTAAGGTCATCGAGCATTGTACTGAGGTCCTCCATGGTCTTAGCCATAACCACTATATCGTCGGCAAATCGAAGGTGAGAGATGTACTCGCCATTGACGTTGATGCCTAGCACTCTCCAGTCCAGAACCTTGAAGATATCCTCCAGTGCAGCGGTGAACAGTTTCGGAGATATGACGTCTCCCTGTCTCACACCTCGCTGTAGAAGGATAGGTTCCGAGGTCTGGTCCTGAAGTCGGACTGACATGGTGGCGTTTTTGTACAAACACTTTAGCACCTCGATGTACCGATAGTCGATTTGGCACCGTTGGAGAGACTGCAGTACAGCCCAGGTCTTGACAGAAACGATTCGCTGCAAAACCGAATCCACGTAGTCTTGTCTGCCCTACCCCTAGAGTGTAATTTAAGCCTGCTTAGCGAGGTGGTGGTGATCGTCGCAGATGACGATAAGCACCGGAGCCGTGACAGAAACCATGCCTGCTGCATGCTTGCTTGCATGCTGAATGTTGCATGCCTGCAGCATGCATGGTGTATTCTAACTTATTGTAAACTTTCCGAGATATGATAGTCCTGCCTTTTAATGACTACCGATATGAAATGTATGTCAAAAGACGATTCTGTCGATTCAATACCATCAATGGGTTCCCTATTCATTTGCATAAAATTTTAAGGCCTAATATAACTTGGCATACTTTTGTTTCTCCTAATAATATTTTCGCATAACAGTTTACGCATAACAGCTTACGCATAATTTATTTAAGCACAATTTCTTCAATCATAATAATGATTAAGCATAACATTCTAAAGAATAAATAGTCTTTCCCTACTTTTTCTGATACCTCTAGTTGCCCAATCACTAAGTATAAAATTAGGGCAAATACATTTTGTCTTCTTTTCAAAAGTTTTGTTGAACTCAGTGTGAACTATTGAAAAGAAACTATACATATAACATACAATTGATTTCTATTAATATCGTCCATATGATGGCTCATAATAACACTTAACTTGTTCTGTAGGGAAATATTATACCTATTTAATTTATTAGTAGCTATAGGTCTAAATTGAATCTGAACTTTTTCTCATGGTATGTTACACCTAAAAGTTACAGTTTGTCCGCTATGGTCAGACGGCAGACAATTTACTATGGCTAAACAATCACAATTGCAGAAAACATTATCTATACAAGTAGCAGAAGATGGAGTTACCGTTGTAGGTTCTATAAAAATGTTGGTCAAGTTAAAAAGATTTAATAACCGACTGCTATTAGAATTTTCTTCTAAAATATTGATATTGAAATCCTCACAAATAATTATAGATTTATTACTGGCTGCAAGTTTTGCCTGGACATCTTCCATTATTGATTCAAATGAGGAAAAGTTTTGATAGTTTGGGAGACTATACACGCTCACAATTACATGCTTATCTAGCTCAACACAGGACACGCAATGTTCAGCCGAGAGACCTACTATGTCATTACGTTGCTTATATTTAACACAATTTCTCAATAATATTAGGGAACCTCCACGCAGCATAGATTTACGGTTAAAACAGCTACCCACCGTATAGTTCTCATAATTAATAAGCATTTGGTAATCCTTTAGCCAACGTTCAATAAAACAAATAATGTCAAACATACTTTTTTCTAAAAACAATTCAATTTCTAATAATTAGGAAGAAATGCTTTGGATATTTTGGTGGAATAATTTTAAGGTATTCTGTTGAGGCCCTTTTTTACTAACTAAATGAGTGCAAGAAGGTACCTTGATGTTGGTAGGTTTAACAATATTGTTAACGGTACCTTCTGTTGTCTCACTTCCTAGTTTAAATTAATATTATATCTGGAGTGAGCCCCGAGACTCTCGTGCCATTACCAGACAATAAGATCCTATTACTAATATACCCTAATTGAGAATTTTCCATGGTGACTCATGGATCCTTCTCGGTACAATTTTTGTAAACATTTAAAGCACTAATGCTATATTTATTTAAGGTCACCACCTGTTCATTAGTAATATTACTAATAGTCGCAGTGTTAATAATATAACTAAACTTCGACATACTACTTATGTCTGAGTGAATATTAAAAGCTAATAGCCGAGCTATTTTGTATCTACATCTAATACACTTTACCCCGAGTCGACTGAAGTTTATCAACAAAAGTGTTGATATCAAGATATGTAAGTTTGTCACTATAGTGACCTACTAAAAAATGTACATGTTTATTAACATGTGAATACAATTGTTTTTTCTGGTTGTCAATTTTTCAAAATATGGGAAAGCACACAATATTATTTTGCGACAACTCCACTTTAACAACTGTTACACTGTCTGTTATGTCTTGTTTTTTAATGTTTGAACTATTTCCTAGAAATATTGTTATATCAGTATTATAAACATTTCTAGTTACTGATGCCATTATCTGTTTGTAAGTTGACCCTGGCATACAATGATTTTGATCCTATGAAGCGCCTCTTTTTTTCACGAATCTTCACGTTTCAACTTATTTTTTTTTATTATTTGTTAATTTTGACAGAAATAAATGTTCTCTAGTTTTATATACTTAGATAATATTTTCATTTATATTTCATTTTGGATCTTATCTCCAAGATAAGTCGGCATATTTTTGAAATTCGAATAATTCGTTACGCGTCGTATATTCAGTCATTGAAAGATCGAATTTTAATAACAGTTCAATACATTTAAAAAAATTACCATTGTTACGGTCGTATAATTTTTAGCTTTGGCCACGAAAAGCCATACTTTCTGTATTTAGAAATTGGACCATATACAGGGTGTAAACAGACCCTTCACATAGCCGTCAACCAAGCATTCTGTACATCAAACTAAGTAACTTTACGCAAAAATTATTGCTGGGAATCGACTTTTCTTTTGAGGTGAAAAATCACGTTTTGCGGTAGGACTTGATGGAAAGCACTCAAAGCATTGTGCTGATGGATGGATTGAATAGTACGGGAGTCGTGGAGGTGTGAAAAGTAAAAATCTTACATTAAAAACATGTATAAAAAAAAACTTGTGAAAAAGTTGGAACTTTGAACCCCAATATCTCCGTAACTAGAAGGTTCCCAGGTATGGTCCAGAACAAAAAAATGTTCGCAAAGACGGGGAGCCTATTTACAGCCTTTATACTATTATTCTTTTGATTACATCGAACCAGCGCTGCTTTTCAACCTCTTAAAGTTTTTGTTGAATGCTATCAATAGTGTTTATATTTTTAAGAGCATGACACAAATCTGTCCATTTTTATAATTATTTAAATGAGCAGAACTTTTCTCATGTCTGCTGCAATCACTAATTCCCTCGCAGAAATTAGTTTTATGTTTTGATTCAAATTGCAACAGAAGCAATAAACGGCATTTTTGGACACTGAATACAGCAGCCACTTTCTGTACTACTTTTCACCGTTTCCTAAATGCCTTTCATAATAATACTCGGAAAAGGTGAATGGCAAGGTTATATGGGAGTTTCGTACACCTAATAAAATATCGTGTTTTGGGATATTTTTTGTTTTAATTGGTAGTCAATACGATAGGCAAGCCCTTTTAAAATTCTTAGATTTTTAGAAGTTGGGACCTAAAAGTTATAACCAGTTTTATTTTTGTGGTTATGTCCCAATAAATATTATTACAGCTTGGCAACTTGAAAAATCGATGATTGTGGCAACATTGCTTTACTTGTCAACTGCTAGTACATTCTGTGTCAACAATGCGTTCAATCGTTTTTCATATATTTATAAAAAATATTAACTTTCGTTACATAATTAACAATTTAAAATGAATAAAACTATTCGTAGTAGTGGCAGAGCAGTGATTTACCGCGTCTTTTCGCGGTGTTTGGCCGAATCTCAAGCGGGACAAGTTTTGTCCGATATCGAGAATTTTTTATCAAAGAACTGCCGCTATGACAGGTATTTATGTACCGTAAATAAGGCCTTGTATCTTAAATAAGTTGTTATAAATGTTTTCAATGCGTACTTTTGTTGATATCCAGATTTAAGCAACTTTTAGTCTTGTTTACAGAAATTGAAAATTGAGGTTATGTTTTGTAGTTTGACAAGTCTCGTCTTACTCTCTCGTTCTTACACTACTCCCGATTTCATGAATTTAAAAAAGCAGATATAAAACAAAATACCATGTTTCAGGTGCCTACACTGAGTTTACTGCCGGTAGTTAGAGAGGACTTGGGTTATGATGGAAGCCGTGAACATCTCAGAAAGATATTACACTCACTGGGTTTTTCATATAAGAAATGTAAAACAGACAGATCGGCTCTAATGGAGAAACCTAACATAGCAGCAAAGCGGGAGCAATATTTGAAAATTATTATGGATAATAGAAAACTGCCTCCACAACTACAAAAAGAAATAATATATTTGGTTGAAAGTTATATTCACTCATCATACAAGGTGAAAAAATGTTGGCAATCAGTTGATGTTAGCGGAATGTCGTCAAAATTATCGTCATTTTATCATATAACGAAAACACAAAAAAGAAAAAAAATATACAGTTGTAAAACTGTGAAAAATGCATTTTATTGTATTATTTACAACTCTCACTAGCTAAGTATGGATACGTGGCTAAAAAGACATTGTGTCAGGTTTGAAAATATATGTCAAGTATTTTTTCAATTGTCAAACATGAACTCAAACGTCAATTCATTCGCTCTGTTGTTGTTGCTTGCGCCGGTGAATGTGTTCTGCTATGAAATTCGTATTTTCTGTGATCTTACCAACGACTTTGGCTTGTTTCTGGAATCTGACGAATCTTGCTCTCACGGATAAACTCGGCTCAAACACGGACTCTTTATCTGCTACTCTGACTGACCACGGCTTGTTTCCAAGGACTTCGATATTAACAATGGATAACTGCATTAATTGCGGTATTAATACATCTCGTTGCAATATAACGGGGATACGTCCTTTGAATGAAGAATTCATCTTATCTATTGTACGCGCATGGGTTTCTCCGCAAACAGTAAGTAGTGTTCAAATAGAATTATGTATTTGTTCCTCATGCAATTATTTAAGTTGTCGGTACTTATGTTTCGAAAATAAATAATATAAACTATTATTTATATTTAAGGTGGATTCCTGCCATCATCTCTGTCAAGCTTGCTGGGATTTGGCAGTTGATATGTTACTGTCAGTTGAGGCAACAGAAGAAACTCCTACTCCTCGAGGTCACATTCATGTGTGTATCCATTATGGACGTTCATTAAGGAATGCACGGTCCCACCGTCTCCGATCCAATCCTGAACGAGAACAAAGGATACTAAATGTTATATCGGAATGGATTTTACCCCAAACTGTAAGTATGATTCAAATAACTACACTTGTATTAATACATCAGTTATTTGTTTATCTTATAATAATATACCCATCTTGCCTGGGTAGCGGAATGTAACAATTTCCCTTCAATTGTATCTGAAACAGATTTGAGGCCATAAGGGGTATGTCTTTAGACGGATGATAATCTTTAAATTATAATTTCATTGAACAATAAGCTATAATAAAAAAATGGTAATATTAATGATACTCCATTCATTTTAGGCTGGAGCTCAGAGTGAGGTATGTCATTCTTGTTGGGTGAGGGCGGACAGAGCTGCTCGTCACTTTGTCTCACAGCCATCAACATCAGCATCAACATCTGACGTACCAACCTCACCAATTGACACATCTATTTCACAAGAAACCCCTACATCGGAAATGCCAGTGTCTGAAATCAGTACTCCAACTGTGGAAACCAATCCAGCACAAGGCATAAGTCAAGAAACAATTACATTACCTGATTATCTGAGGCCTATTCAAACCGAAAGTAAGTGTTTTATAGAAGGTTGTAATCGGAGAGAAAGAAACAGAATTCCAACAGCTATGAGGAGAAATCTTTTGAACATGTACAATTATTATGTGCCTCAGAATAACAGACTTTGTGATTATCATTTATATGCAATAGAAAGATTGGATTTATTAATTGGTCTGTCAAATAATTCTATGAATTCATTCTCGGCAAGTCACATTCAAGATATGCTAGCTTTGAAATCTCCCACATCGGTAGAACTTAATTTTGAAGATTTAGAGAGTATTCAAGACAATGAATTTTACTATTGGAAGGCAAGCAATCTTGCAATATTATTGTAATTGTATTGTTGGCAGGCGCACAGTAGGGTGTTGTGCACACATTATGTCTATAGTATGGTATTTGAGTTGGACTAGGCATCAAGACCACATATCACCTCCTGCACACTTTCGTGACACTATATTAGTTGTTTATGAAGATGATTAAATGACAAAATAAATGAAATATAGAAAAACTGTGTTCCTATTTATTTTCAGTCCCGGTAGGCACCTAACTAAGTGTTGATAAGTATGTACATTAACTGTACGGTATAGACTTTTAAACTCTTAGCCAGACCATTGCAAACACAATATCATAAAACTAATTAATAAAAATGTTTTCAGGCAATTAATCTTCGACATAGTTACATGTATTTTTGAAAACATGATCTAGGTAGATACATACTACAAAAATATCAGGTTTCGGTTATAATCACATGTAAAACGATTACCAGTAACTGTAATTGTATAACAAACCAGTTAAATAAGAATGATTTCTGATTTAATTGTAGTTGCTTGTCACTTAATCCATTTTCTAACCTCACTTTAGCCATACATTCAAATTCAAAAATCTCAGAATACAAACTGTCAATTTCATTGAAATTAAGTGACATAATACTAGGTGTATTATCCTAAAAAATAACACCAATTTCATGACTGTAACATGTAGGCCCCGAGATATAGGGAAGGTGGCCTATCTCCTTTACATGAGAATTGCAGCTATTCAGTAGGGTGCTTTAGGAGAGACCTACGTCCAGCAGTGGTCTGCAATAGTTTGATGATGATGAATGATGAAGTGCTGATGGACTTTTGAGTGTGAGTAAATAAAACAACTTTGTTTTTGTAGGAAGTTACATTTATTTTATTGTTCTTATAATTACCTAATCAATTCTTAATATTATTTCATCTAAGAAAGGGGCAGGTCGGGTCATACCTTCATGGCGAGCGTAACTAAGGTACCAAATAATGCTCATAACATGTGAGCAGCATCCCACTGTTCTTAAACCTACAATGTAATTACAGCAATGACTTTTGATTGCGTCCCGACCATTCATATTTGTTTCTGCAACTATGAAAACAAAATCTTGGTTTCTTCAGGCACAATATTTCACTCTGGTTCCATGCACTCTTGGAAAATGCAGTCTTGGTGTTTCAGCCGCTCTTCTTATATTGGGCAACACAATATGTTGGGTTCTTTCTTGTGGTCCTTCTGGAACATAGAAGCTCAAATCTCGAGCTTGGCCCCAGCAAACTCCACAAACTTCATTCATGGATGACATCTGTAAATAAATAACATTGATGAAATACAAATTGAACACAAGTTTGATAGACATAAATTGCGCCCAACATGACCAAGCTACAGAATAGTCCTTGACATACAATGATTGGTTTTCACCTTACAGAAAATCTTTACCAAAAATATCTGTGTTGTGTTAATATGAGAGAGAAGGGCTATGTGCCAATGGAAAAACCAGTACCCTTTTGTTGTTAGAAGAGCCAACATCATGACTGTCCCAGATTTAGCAACATAAAATAGTAATTGCCCTTTGCATGACACGTTTTTATAAGCTAATTACTATAAATATATTATTTCATATATACCTGCTGGTGCTCCAACAAACTCTTGATCTGATGTTGGGGTGGATAGACTCTGACCACATACAGCACACATCAAATCAGAATGATAACCCTCCAGATGATCAGGTACAATGGGTTGAACATCTTCATTTGGTGAAACAACCCTAGTTCTTCTAGCTCTTAGCCAACACGGCACACAAGCTTCATCTTCAGAACGAAGCTAAAATAAAAAATATAAATAAAGAAAAGCTTGCATTTAAAAATGCATGGTATTAGTGGGAAATATAATATTTGTTTTAACGCAT
Source organism: Noctua fimbriata (assembly GCA_905163415.1). Lineage (NCBI taxonomy): Eukaryota > Metazoa > Arthropoda > Insecta > Lepidoptera > Noctuidae > Noctua > Noctua fimbriata. The sequence goes on from LR990940.1 coordinate 5,665,673, forward strand.
ACATCAAATCAAGATACCTGATTGATAAAAGTTATAATAGGTACATGTTGTTATACCTCTCGTGGTTGGATCCAAGTAGCAACTGTGTTAGCCATTCTTTGTTCTTCTTCATTTGCACCTTCAATCAAAATCCGGCGTTGACTGATTCTTAGTATGGATCGTCCGCATACAACACAAACACTTTGATGGCCTATGTGTCTCCTCGGCATATTATCAGAAGAACGTGGATGAGTAGCTAGCTGCCAGCATGCATGGCAAACATGGTCAGCACGTGTTATCTAGAAATAATAAAGTGATTTTGAGTAGGGCTCAACATTGCTTTATATGACTATGACACTATGACAGTCATACTAACAGAGTAATAACTATTATAACAGTGTTAGGCAAACCAAGTTAGGCAACCAAGTGTTAGGCAAGTAAAAATACATGTAAACGATCACTTATGTGTTTGTACATTATATAGGACAAATTGTAAATATTTATGCAACCACAACGGTGTTTGTTATTTTTTCAAATAATGTTTAGATTAGTTTTAGTACACACATATTATTTTAGTATGATATCGTGTAGTTTAAATGGTAAGGACTACTTTTTAACACGTAAAAGTTATCACTTCTTAACTGGCACACTCGTACGCAAAATGTTATTTGGAAACTACTTACATCTCTAGGATATGTCCACAGCCGAATAGTATTGACGATATCTTCACTCTCATCGGATAAAGCGTGCCTTCTTATTCGGGACAAGCGAACGTTGCAATTGATGCATTGCAAACTCGTCATTTTAATTAAAGCACGTATACACACAGCACAATTAATAAAGGGTCCTTTCGCGAAAGTACTATCAACAGATAGAGTACGGAGGATCAGTTGCTCAACTCAACGTAAAAATGGCCAGATAATTTGCTAAATTGCTCAGATGCAGTTACAAACCACAATCCAAAACAACAGCAAAGAAATGAACAGAGACTCGGAAAGATTTTCTTCATCTGTCAATAAAATAATTGCCAATACAAAAAAAACATTGATGGCGAAAATAATTCCTATCATTAAATAGTTAATTATTAAGATTGTATGCAATAATTATTCATTGTAAGGTATAATGTGTAACTGGTTAATTATATTTACTGTTATTTCTATTTTTAAATAATTATTTATCATTTTGAGCCTCGTGATATTTTACAAATGGCAACTTCTAAAAACATAACTCCGTTTCGTTGCGTTTAGTTTAAGATTATATTACGTTTAATTACTTAAATCTTTTAATTGATATAATTAATTAATCCGGACTTCTAAAAATACTAATGTTACATGAAAATGAACGGTTTAGTTGCCTTAATAAGTGGTACAAATTCTATCACAAAACAACAAAAAAAGTATGTTGTACGAATTCTGCCGTTGTTCTTTGCGCCCCGAAAATTCACGCGGAAGATTATACTGTTTAATTGGTTTAATCGGATTTTCTATTAGTTACTGGATCAAAGTAGCATTTAAAACTTCTGGCCAGAGTCCAGGGTCATCTATGGAAAAAGTTGGTGTTAGTGACGACATTTGTCTTGGCGGTGACAATGGTGTATCAGGCAGAGGCACGGACGGACGTAACTTCGGCGGCATCATCTTAAATTAAAGACAGAAAAACAAAGACATATGAGTACTACTATCTACCTGTCTGAATAAACTGACTTACCTATCTATGAATAAATATGTATAAACGACGTTGGAACCAGAGTGATCTAAGTGACATTTTTACCAATACTCAGGTTACTACACAATGGCATGGAAAAATCATAATTCTTCCATACCACACTGATCTAAGTGCTCTTCAGTGCTCCTTGAGGGATCACAACATGTCACTATAGAATTGGTACGGTCTGCAAAGTGAAGGCCATGCGACACTGATCTAAGTGATCAGGTGCACTTACATACTGTTATGCCTTAGATCACTCTGGTTCCATCGTCGTCTATTATAAATAAATAAATGAATATTTGTCGACAATCAAACTCTGCCGTCTAGTCCCAAACTAAGCAGGGCTTGTATTATGGGTACTAGATAACTGACGTGCAAAAGTGATGTATAGCATTTTAAATTTGAATTTGATATACTACTAAATTACTTTTTTCTGCAAATAAATACATATTACATATACAAAAACACAAAGGTTTTTTTTTCCAAGCACCTTGTGGGAATCGAACCCATGACCTACGGCAGCGATTACTTGTATAAAATAAAACAGTCACGTCATCTATCAGCCACATCAAAATCGGTGCAGGCGTTTCGAAGATTAAGAAAAAGACAGACAGAAATTAAAAAGAAAACGATTTTTTTTTTATTTTGTCTTTACAAATAGACTAAAGTTACTTGTATTGAAAATTACATAAAAAGCACACACCACTACATGAAGCGTTTTACTAATCAGATTTTATAACACCTTCATCGATAAAATGACTGGTTTCTGTCTCTAATGGTTCTTTGGAAGTGGATGGTAGAGCTGTAAAATATTTACTTATTTCAGTTGTATTTTTATTACATTCTTCTTCTTGTTTTCTTTTCCTTATTAAATTCTTGTAACCAGATAATTTCTTTTTATTTCTTTATTACTATCACTTATCGTGAAAACACGTTATAACAATCATTAACACACATTGTTTTTAGTGCTAGTACTTATTCTTATTATAAAAAATCAATGCGCACCTTGAACACACTTTCGATTGAATAATTGAAGACATTATTTCAAAAACAAACTTTGTCAAAAATTTCATGATATGAGTTAGTTACGCCATCTTGTAGAGGCATTCGTAAGCTTTCCGATCACATTATTCATATTTCGTCAACAAATAGTCAACTATGGTTTCGGCAAAAAAAAAGTCATGTCAGTGACAGGCTGTTTAAAAAAAAAAACAAAACTGTCACTAACTCTGTAACTATTTCATATAATCAAATTTTGGACAAAGGTGGTTTTTGAAATAATGTCTTCAATTGTTCAATTATTTTGGCTCTCTCGTTCCATAAAGTCGGGGTATCCCCGTGACCCCACCCCGCTGCGTCGCACGCATCGCATCGGGCTGCGTTCATAAACTCATTCAAACAAACTCACGAAGGTTCTTTTGATTTTAATGCTGAGCTCGTAGCTAATGTAAACAAAAACCCAAAGGGTAAAATTAAACCACAAACGTGAATATTATCTTGGGAGACTTGTATGTACAATAAGCGCAATTTAAATGTTTTGTTATTTACAAGGCATATGTTGCACCTCTTGTACCTACTTATATATCGGTACTCCACTACAAAGAATATGTTGTTGTGTAAGTGTAACAATAATGATTTCGATGGCGGCGCCCCTATTGTCTTGGCGCCTGTGTGCGCCGCACACTTCGCACACAGGGGCGGCGCGGCCCTGGAAAGGAAACAATTAAGTTAGGTTAGGTCACATTAAAGATAAAGTTTTTTTTTTATTTACCCTGTACTGTCCCATTGCTGTGCAAAGGCCTCCCCCAATTCCTTCCCTGTACTCTTTTTCCCGCGCAAGATAAAGTAAAAAAAAAAATGTGACAATAACTACCTGTTTATAATTTGTCGCAAATGAAAATGGCATCCTTGTAAATAAATTTCTTCAAAATTTGAATTCAGTATTGCAGCGTTTCCGAAATCTAACACACATACTTTTGGTGCAAGATTAATACCGTGACCTTTGCGGTATTCTATTATTAGTTCAAACATTGTGTCATATGTGTGTTTGTCTTTATTAATCCACAAACAAAAGCACAACGAATTTTTTTTTTATTGTCCTTAAAAATATTTCCATGTACGGTATATAGCTGCTTGAATATGTTGGGCGCAACTTTAAAAGTGCCATCTAAAAGCCAGTATGTCGCACGGCTTAAAGTTGACATCATATTAAGTGTGGACATCATCAAAATCCTTTTATTAGTATCAAACGAATCTCTTATAATAAAATTTTCATTTTTAATATCAGTTTTTAATATTTTCAGTTTTAACGCAGACGTGGACGGCAAACATTCTAAGACATCCATAGACACAGTACTTTTGGCATTTTGTAATACTTTACATGTTTTCACACCAGATAACAAATCACTTTTTATTTTTTCTTTGAATTCGCTTACGCATTTCCTTGTAGGATTTGGCTAATGCTCATGATTGTGATTATCCTGATACTTTATCACTTTATGAATGCCGTCACATAATTTCATGGTTACAGTTGAAGTACAATTATATATCTTGTTTCGTCGCAGTTCACAAGTCCAGTAATAAAATTATTATTTGAGTCTTTGTTCTTTTCGTACGTAAATCCATTTTAAAATAAATTAACTCCGCCTCTTGAAGTAACAAAAACTGAGCACTCTTGAATACACTCACTCATTTTAATTATTACATCAATAAAACATACCAGAGTAACAGACCACAACTAATGATGTAAACACTTATTGTCAATGAGTCAATTTATTCGTACTTACCTACATTTTCATAAAAATAAGTTGCGCTTACCCACATAATATTACATAAATATTAAACGAAACAGATTAGATAAACAATAAACAACTAAATGAATATTACGCAAACTAAAACATTCTGCTACTTGAAAGTTGGCATTTTAAAAAGTATCATGAAAAGCAGACCAAACGTACAGTTGGTAACTGTGAGGTTGGGAAATAAAAAAAAAATAATATGTTGGCAAATAATTTTTCTGCGAAAAAATAAAAATTCTGCGAAACGTTAGTTGGCAAGTGAAAATCTGCCAAACAGTTTTCGGCGAAAGGGTCGTTTGTGTTGTTTCCTAAATTGATATTTTTTTAAATTATTCTGTTCAGTTTTGCATATTTTTTTATTTTCTTATTGCTAACTGTATAACTCTGTTTCATTAAGGAATCTTCAGTCAGATCATTATAGAAGAGGTTTGTTTCTTTAACCCGAGTACATTCTTTTTCTTTCTGTAAACTAATACTAAGTCCGAATGGGTTCAATGACTATATTTATTTTACTATTTATATACACCCAGTAGACAACGCAGGAAAATAACGTTATAATGTATGAATACATAGGTACTGCTTATTTCTTAAGTTTCTGCCAGCAGACCTGCAAAAGCAGAAATGAAAAAGAAATGTAGACAATAGTGTGTCAGAAAAGGAAGAGAATAATGTGTATTTGTGCCTTACCTAACTTAATCTATAATACTATATATAAATAAACATATAAGTAAATATTAATATATACGTATATAAATACATAATGCTAAGATATATAAACTAAAACAAATATATACTATCATCATCATCATTTCAGCCGAAAGACGTCCACTGCTGGACATAGGCCTCCCCCACATTGACCGGTCCCGTGCGACTCGCATCCAGCGGATCCCTGCAACCTTCACCAGGTCGTCGGTCCACCTAGTAGGAGGCCTTCCAACGCAGCGTCTTCCGGTTCGCGGTCGCCACTCCAGAACTTTTCGGCCCCATCGGCCATCCGTTCTGCGAGCAATGTACCATACCCACTGCCACTTCAGTTTGGCTATTCTTCGGGCTACGTCGGTTAACTTGGTTCTCTTGCGGATGTCCTCATTTCTGATTCGATCACGCAAGGAAACTCCGAGCATAGCCCTCTCCATTGCCCTTTGGGTGACTTTAAGCCTTCTGATAAGGCCCATTGGGAGCGACCACGTTTCGGTCCCGTATGTAATCACTGGCAACACACACTGGCCATAGACCTTCGTCTTGAGACACTGCGGTAAGTTGGACGAGAAGATACCACGCAACTTTTGACCTCTTTCTCGAAGTTAGACCTACCTACCTGGATCGTTTGTCCAAGGTAGACATAATCGTCTACAACTTCCAGTGTAGAGTCTCCGATCTTGATAGGAGTGGGTGTTACATGGGTATTCAACATGATTTTGGTTTTGTCCATGTTCATTTTAAGACCCACCCTTTCGGAAGCTCTACTAAGGTCATCGAGCATTGTACTGAGGTCCTCCATGTTCTCAGCCATGACCACTATATCGTCGGCAAACCGAAGGTGAGAGATGAACTCGCCATTGACGTTGATGCCTAGCCCTCTCCAGTCCAGAACCTTGAAGATATCCTCCAGTGCAGCGGTGAACAGTTTCGGAGATATGACGTCTCCCTGTCTCACACCTCGCTGCAGAAGGATAGTTTCCGAGGTCTGGTCCTGAAGTCGGACTGACATGGTGGCACATCGATGTACCGATAGTCAATTTGGCACCGTTGGAGAGACTGCAGTACAGCCCAAGTCTCGATCGAATCAAAGGCTTTCTCGTAGTCCACAAACGCCAAGCAGAGAGGCAGGTTATAATCTTCGGTCTTCTGTATAACCTGCCGCAGCGTATGTATGTGGTCTACGGTGCTAAAGCCTTTTCGGAATCCGGCTTGTTCGGGAGGCTGAAAATCGTCAAACCTGCGCGCGAAACGATTCGTGATGACTCTTGAGAACAACTTGTAGACATGGCTTAGAAGTGAGATGGGCCTCTAGTTCTGGAGTTCTTCAGCCGGGCATTGTCGCCCTTTTTGAAGAAGAGTGCCACCACACCCCTGCACCATGCCTGCGGCGTTTTCCCCTCGAGTATGACGGAATCAAACAGCTTCTGAAGGGCCTTAAGTACCGGTTTTCCACCCGCCTTCAGGAGTTCGGCCGTAATTCCGTCATCACCCGGTGCCTTGTTGTTTTTAAGCTGTTTAAGAGCCATCCTAATCTCGTACAGGCTGACATCCGGAATGTCTTCGGTATAGTGTCGGGTCAGTCTAGCTCTTGGGTTGTTAACTAGAGTTGCAACGGGATTTCTAGTTGAAGTGTACAACTGCCCATAAAAAAAACTCTCGATCTGCCTCAGTAGCTCCGGTTTGGCGGATACGATCCTGCCATCGTCGGTCTTAAGTTTCGTGAGCTGGCTCTGCCCAATAGCCAGATCTCTTGAAAATACCTTGGAGCCTTTATTCCGTTCAATAGCGTCTTTAATACGCTCGGTATTAAAGCGGCGGAGGTCGCTCTTCAAGGATTTAGAGATCCGTCCATTGAGCTGCCGGTATTTCCATGCCTCGTCTGAAGACTGCAGGATCATCTCACGCCGCTCCTTCATGAGCTCGAGAGTATGATCAGAGAGTTTTTTGTTGTGTGCACGACGTGTCTTGAAAAACTTAGACCCAGTCGTATGGACAGTTTCCACGAACGTATCGTTGTATTCGTCCACTGAGCTTCCTAGGCACTCGAAACGATTCTGGAGTTCAAGCTGAAAACTCTCGGGGTTTTGGATCTGGATCTGTGCTGGACGGAGCGTAGACTTCATCAGTCGAGACCTTTCAAGCTTTATATTGATGTTCAATGTGCCTCTTACCATGCGGTGATCGCTCCCGGTTTTCACCGAATTGATCACAGAGACATCATTGAACATTTGCTTCTTGGTTGACATGATGAAGTCAATCTCATTTTTAATTGCACCATCGGGACTCTGCCAGATCCACTTCCTGTGCTCGCGCTTTTTGAAGGAGTTCATCATATAGAGGCCCTCCTTCTCCATAAAACTAGCCAGTTGGTGACCCCGGCGGTTCCGACGTCCAAACCCAAATTGTCCCACCTGCAGCTCATCCCCATCTCGTTTGCCCAGTTTCGCATTGAAGTCCCCCATGACAACGGTGAAGTGAGTTTTGAAACCATGCAGAGCTTTAGAAATATCCTCATACACGGTCTCCACTTCGTCGTCGGGGTGTGCCTAGGTCGGGGCGTAGACCTGTATGACTTTCAGCAAATATCTTGAGGATATTCTGAGTATAAGGTACGCCACCCTGGTCGACACACTCTCGATCTTCACCACGTTATTCACGAGGGGCTTGTGGACGATAAAGCCAACACCACCCTGGGACTGCCGGTCACCCTCCCGGAAATAGAGCAGGTTGCCGGATTTCAGGATTATCGTGTCCTCACCCTCTCTTCGGACTTCAGATAATCCCACAATACTCCATCGCGGCCTGCTCAATTCCTCTTCGAGTTCCGTTATCTTCTCGTCGGTCCGGATTGTACGCGTGTTGTATGTTGCCAGGTCAAGTCGTCGGTATAGGCAGCCTGATCCCTTCCGGAGATTCTTCGCACCCGTTGCCACGCCGTAACCTCGACCGCTACCATAGTCGAGGGTAGACGGGCTGCCGGGTACTAGGGGCCATTTTTTTGTTGCGCTCACCATTGGGGGGGTTTTGCAATAATCGCCACGCTTGGCAGGCGGGTTCGTTGGCGATCGCAGTATGGTTGTTATAAAAAATCACAGAGAACGCTGCTGCTCATTCTCTGGTAAGTCCCTTAGTTGCCTCTTACGACACCCACGGGAAGAAATGGGATGGTGCTATTCTTTACGTCCGGGCACCATACAGATATATAAAATGTATCTGGAACCACGACAATAAATTAAAACGAGCACAGTACTAGTCCATCTAAACATTTTAAAACACGAAAATTTGTAGATAATGGAAAATTAAAAAAATGTAATTTTCAAACAAAATAAATAGCAGAGTCAACTGCATAAAAAGCAAAAAATAAAATAAAATAAATCATTTAATTGCTATAAACATGGTATAAAAGATGGTAATGTTGATAATGTGAACAAACATGTTTTGCTTAATAGGTATAAGCGTGCAAATACATGCATAATGAAACAATCAGTCATCATGCGATTTTATGTTCCAGGAACTCCTAGACACTGTAGAAACTTTTAGCAGACATTTATATAAATTGTTTTTGAACATTCTTGTATTTTATGTTTTTAATTCATTTGGAATTCTATTGTATACCTGGACACACATAAACATACAGCTTTTATTATATTTCGCAAGCCTTAGGAGGACATCTAACACGAGTCTGTAGGGGTCGCGCCTGCTGCGAGAATTCACATCGCTTGCTTTCGCAAACAATTCTCTATGCTTCCACACAAACAAACAAATTTCAAAAATATAAAGGGACGGTAGCGGTAACAAATCAAGTTTCTTAAACATCGGCCTGCAAGATTCGTCGGGCTTAAGGCCACATAATGCTCTTATGCATCTCTTTTGTGCGACAAATGCTCTATTTTGATCAGTGCTGTTCCCCCACATAATTAAGCCATAGCGAAGCACTGATTCAACATATGCATGATATGTTGTTATAGATGTTTTTATGTTTGTTATGTTTCTAATCTGTTTCAGTGCATATACAAACTTATTAATTCGTTTGGATACTGTATCAACATGTGCTTTCCAGTTGATGTCTTGATCCAAGGTTACTCCTAAAAATTTAGTTTGCGTTACTTCATGAATTCTATGTATATTCATTTTAATGTTGTGTTTTGCATTATTTGATTTATTAAATTGTATATAAACGGACTTTTTTAAATTTATGGATAAGTTATTCTCCTTTAGCCATTTTATCAATCTTTCAATCACATTATTAATTTCTGTCTCGTGGTCTTTAATTGTATTACTTTTTTTTATCAGATGTCACAATAATAGAGATGTCATCAGCGAACAGTATAAATTTATGATTAGTTATAGTAGTTATAGAATTTATATACAATAGGAATAAAATAGGGCCTAGTACACTTCCTTGTGGGACGCCTTGTTTATTGGATTTGAAAGCAGAATAGTGAGATGTCATATTGTTACTTGTATCTGTTTTAGTAATAGTAACGCGTTGTTGTCTATTACTTAGATATGATGATAACCATTGTAGTGTAATGCCTCTAATCCCAGTTGCCTCCAATTTCTGTAATAACAGGTCATGAGAGACTAGATCAAAGGCCTTCGATAGATCGAAGAACAACCCTGTAGTAAGATAGTTATGGTTCATATTCGTTAATACTATTTTTATAAGACTGTAGATAGCTAAAGTTGTGGATTTATTTTTTTGGAAGCCAAACTGTTCTTTCCTAATAATGTTAAATTTATTACAGAATTCAATCAGTCTTTTATACATACACTTTTCGAAGATTTTAGATAGAATAGGTATCAAAGTTATTGGGCGATAGTTGTTAACGTCTGATTTTTCACCGGTTTTATAAAGTGGTTTAACAATTGACAGCTTTAGTGCGTCAGGAAAAATGCCAAGTGAGAATGATAAATTAATTAAATATGTCATAATTTCAATAAGTTCATTAGTACATGCTTTAATGATTTTCGTGTTAATTTCGTCATAACCTTCGGAGTTTGTGTTACTCAATGACATAACCTCTACTCTAACTTCATTTTCGGACACAGGTTTAAGGAATATCGAATGGACTACTGAACATTTGTTACTGTTTATTTTAGCTCCCTTAATCGACGATTGTGCTATGTTAGTATAGTGGTTATTGAAAGCTGTTGCTATTTCTACAGGATCTGAAAGTAATATATTATCAAGTAGAATATTTTCTATGTTGTCCCTATCGTTATTGTTCCCGATTTCATCCTTTATTACTCTCCAAACAGCTTTACATTTGTTTTCACTACTGTTTATGTATTTAATATTTGCGTTCTTTTTTGATGTGTAAACGCATTTCTGTAAAATCTTTGAGTATTGTAAATATTTCGTTTTATTTCGTAAATTTTTGCTCTTATAATATTGATAGCGCAGAGATCTTTTTGTTTTGCAACTTTGTTTTAGACCTTTGGTTATCCAGTTCTGTTTCTTTTTACTATTAGTGCTTACTTTCACCTTTATTTTTGGAAAACATAACTTATAGAACAAGCCTAACAATTCGTGAAAAGAATTGAATGCTATATTTAAGTCTTTCTCACCGTAGACCTCCCACCATGACACATTTCGTAAGCATTCCTTAAATTTCTGAATATTATCCAAGCTATAATCTCTTTTGAAGAAAAAATATGTTGTCTGGTTTTGTATCTTATGTTTCAAGGGAAAACTCAACATTTGTGCTGTGTCATGATCGGACAGGTGAAGAGGCATTACAGTAGCATTAGCATTAGGAGTGTTACTGAGAATGTGATCGATACAGGAAGACTTACGAGTTGGACGATTAATATGTAGTTTTAAGTTATAATTACATGAGAGTTCTTGTAATTGGATAGTAATGTTACTGTTTTGGAGAGTATTAATGTTTAAGTCACCTGCCAAGACCAAATTTATTTTGGAATTATATTTTTTGAATACGTGGTACAAGAGACTATGTATTTAACTTACTCAAAAATTGGATGGGGTCAGACTGGGGTGTCCTATATACACAAATAATAATCAGCTTATGATGTGTTAGTTTTATGCCGCATGCTTCGAAAGTATTTTGTGTTGCATAGGTATTTATAAAAGGTAACTCTTTAAAAACGAGGTTTTTTTTTAAGCAGAATACACACACAAACACGCTTTATCTGCGAAAAGTCACTGACCGGTTGCGCAGCGGTAGCGATAGGTAGTCGAAGGTAGGTATTTTAGTCGGAGAACAACTTAGCGGCATAAACTCACTAAGTTGCACGTTATTAGTTAAAGGATCACTGATTGAATAATTAATCACATAATATCACATCACAATCAGAATTTACACCATCAAACGTTCGTGTGTCACCATATCTCTCCCCATATGTATGCAATGGTAAAGCTGCATTTTGGTTACATTCTCCTTACGTAAGTACCATGTCGGTGTACTCGGCAGCTCTGTACCTTATTTGAGGCATAATTAAACTACAAAACTTCAAACCTGACCTAAATCACGAAACTATACCTATTAAATGCCTAATTAACTAACTAATATTACACTAACACTTAAAAATAAGTCACACTAACCTACGCACTAATCCAACTATCATAAATCTTCTTCGTCATAAATCGTCTTTAATCTTAAAACTTAAAAAAAAAACCACGAAATCTGCGCGCGCGGCTAGTCTCGTGATAAAAAATTAGGCGTGTGCTCTCCTCAAAGGGCGCCGCTATGCACTGACTTTACCGAGTCCGAGACTTTTTGCCAAAAAAATCCGCTCACACACACATACGCAATGATCTATGCACCACTAATGCATAATTTGCGTAAGTAATATTTATTTTTCTTTCTAATTGTAGTATTTTGTGTGACTGGGCGGGGCGCGTTAGAGTGGAATCGTATGACACCTTTCTCTGTCTTTCAATCATATTGAGACGTAGAGAATAGAATCGTACGTTCTGCACAGGTTCTTGACCTTACAATGTTTACCTATAATTACGGACTCAGATCTACATCATGTTGTAAAATAAGATTATGAAAAATAATTTCCTGTGGCTAAAGTATTCATTGGATTTGACTGATTTTTTTTGGACTTTTTTTGGACTTCGACCGTTCGACTCGTTCGTGCGCGCAGCACAAATAACGTTCTCCGTGTTTAATATTCACATTAAGTATTAAATAGTGTACGTGTAAAGACGGAAGTAACATCAGTGTGAAGCTCAAGAAAAGCTCTGTGCTCTGTGATAGTGATCATTTAAATCGGACGAATATTACCGAAGATATCACAGTAATAAGTGAAACCAAAGTCAGTAAACACTAATCAGCTGCTTGTCACGGGTGAGTCACCGCATGCGCCGACCCGTCACACTATCGCTGTCGCAGCCGCTTCTGTGCGTACGGACTATTGCTACACTGCTCGCTCACATATCACGCACCTCCACGCACACTACGCGTGTACTGCTCGCCATTTTAGCTAGCTGAGTCACCGCCTTTGTTTGCGAACGAGAACTTTATTTTAAATTGCTCTTTTAAAATGAATACAGTTTGTGATGCTTGTAAGCAAGATATTGCTTCTAACAGATCGGTTAACTGTACTCTGTGTGATAAAAAGTACCACCCGATCTATGTAAATGTAACACTTGACTCCTTAAGGCAAAATGATAACTGGGTCTGTCCTTCCTGCCGCTGTAAAACACCACGGACTGACAACAGCGACACGCCTGTCTGCTCATCTGCTACACCTGTTGAGCTTGACGTCTCGCGCGTCAATACGCCAGCTCGCGCTCACAAACGCATGGCTATCGGTTCACCCAGCCGGGATGGCCTTGAAGACTCCTTGGTTTCTTTTTCTGAGCTGGTTACGGAGATCCGCCTTATGCACTCGGACATGGCAGAGGTCAAATTTACTCTAACAAAATTGTTTGACGGAATGGACAAGTGTAATGCCCGTTTAGACCTTTTTGAGGAGCGAATCGCTGCGCTTGAACAAAACTCCATTCAAGTGGCTGCAATGAACGCAACAATATGCTCTTTAAAAGACCAACTGAATCAGCAGTCGCATGAGAAATGAAATTGAGATCATAGGAGTGGAAGAAACTACCAATGAAAATCTTCATCATATTGCTATGGTTGCAGCAACTAAAATTGGGGTCAATTTAGCCATAGATGATATCGACTGGACCGCTCGTGCAGGCCTAAAGAAAGGCCCAACTTCTACCCCTGACACCAATTTCCCCCGGCCGGTCATAGTCAAGCTTCTGCGTAGAGCAAAAAAGGACGAAATTATAAAAGCATTTAAAACAAGGCGCAATCTATCATCCCAGGATATTGAAATTCAGGGCCCGAATAGGAGGATTTTCATTAACGAACACCTCACTAAAGAAAATCGAATCTTATTTCGTGAAGCCAGAGTCCGAGCTAAGAACGCTGGATTTAAATTTTGCTGGACGAGCAGAGGCCAAATACTCGTTCGTCAAATAGAAGGGAGAACAGCTATACAAATTAAAAACACTAGAGACCTGGACCACTTTCTTAGCACAATTCCCTCAGCTTCACCTCCCTTTCAAGATGTCTCGAAGTGAACTCTATTACTGTAAAAAGTCCCAATGCTTATATGTTATAATTATCCGAATTTTGCATATTCCTGTTTCCTTAAAAAATGTTTACTATAGGTATAAGGGATAAGTCGCTTTACGAATAGGAATGGTTACTATATATTAGAATGTACTCTAGTTAATAATACTTACGTTCGCCATACTTTTAACTCACAACTCTCCACACTCACAAAGCAAATCATTAAACTCACCACCAAAAATCAAATATTACATTTAAACAACAAAATCTCTTACTTCCTGTAACAAAATCAGCATATCTACAAATCACACACCCAGTCAAATATTCACTCACATCAGTCACACAGCAGACTTCTCCCTAAACTCACTGGTCAGCGCGGCCTATCCCTTCTCTCCGGCACAAAAGCGGCAATAAGTCCCCTTGAACCATATTTCAGCACTTCTCCAACGTTGTTAGATAATGGATAAAGTCGATCTATCTACCGAAATCGACGAAACGCTAACGTTATCTTGCCGCATTATTGACAAACCAGAGTTATGCCGGAATTTATTAGTGGACTACGATTTTAAAGTGCTAACTTGTAATATAAGGAGCTTACAGAAGAACTTTCCTGAGCTTGTTACGGTACTCCACCGCCTCGACTGCCAATTCGATGCAATAGTGCTAACAGAGTGCTGGCTTAACGATAACTCGATAGTCAATCAGTTACCCGGGTACAACTGCTTTCACACTCATAAAGTGATCAATAAAAGTGGTGGAGTGACTGTATACGTGAGAGATACTTGGCCAGTTTCAGTCAATGAACCGGAGTTTGACGAAGCCAATTGTCTGGTTGTCAACATTAGCACAAATGTTACACTTCTGGGGATCTACCGCTCCCCCTCATTTAGAAATAAAGATAGATTTCTGAACTCATTGGAAAACTCGCTTACCGGTCTGAATAGCCCATGCGTGATTGTTACAGGGGACATGAATATAAACCTCCTTGAAAACAACCCCAATGCCACCTTTATCGCATATCAGTGTCTCCTGTCGGTATGCGGGCTCCTTCCTGCTATCACTAAACCAACTAGAGGCGAAGCTTGCCTAGATCACGCGTTTATTAGAACTAAAGGATCAACGCAGGGAGCAGTCTGTAAGTCATCTATAACAGACCATAACCTTGTTATCTTAGGCACAAACCTGTCAAAATCAGGTAATCCACCACGCAATAGGTTTAAAATAAAAATAGATTACTCCAAGATCACCGAGGAGATTAGTAAAGTCGACTGGACCGAGGTAACGTCTAGCACAGAAGTAAATGACGCGGTGCTAATGTTCAACAAAATTTTAACAGACACCTTAAAGAGACACACGAAAAAAATCAGAATTAGCCGTTCGAAGTTTAACTTGAAACCATGGGTCACCCCCGGCTTGATCCGGTGCATGCGCCATCGAGACGCGCTGCATGCTCAAGTGAAAGCGCAACCATCAAACCTAGAGTTAAAATCCGTATATACACGCTATAGAAACTTCTGTAACGATATCCTTCATAAACGTAAGGCAGAGTATATGAGTCATAAAGAACATTTGTGAGTTTCCTAAAAAAATTAACGACAATCAGGAACTTCTCAGGTGTGAAGAAAATAGCTCTTCATCCATTAACTACTGCAACAGCCATTTCGTCTCAGTAGGTGAGCACTTGGCACTCAACATTTTAAACAAACTCCAGACTACAGAGAGCAAACTATGCTATGATGCCACTCTCGTAAACCGATCCAAAGACTCTCTGTTCTTTCAGCCAACAGACAACTGCGAAATTGCCAATCTCATTACTGATATGAGAGACGACAGTGCACCTGGTTCTGACGAGATCCGTCCACTCCTCCTCAAACACATTAAACCATTTATACTGAACCCTCTAAAGCATATCTGTAACCTGAGCATGTCAACGGGTACATTTCCTAACTGCTGGAAGGTGGCCGCTGTAACGCCGACTCACAAGAAGGGTGAAAAAGACTGTCCTGACAACTACAGGCCTATCTCTCTACTTTGCGTCCTATCAAAGATCTTAGAGAAGCTCGTTAATAACCGTCTCATCAGCTTTCTTGAAAAAAACAGCCTTTTGTCTGGACGCCAGTATGGCTTTAGGCGCGGAAAGTCCACAGAGCAAGCCGTAGGGCTTTTGACTGACATTGTCTCTTCAAAGCTTGATGAGGGGAAACGGTCAATTGGTATCTTTCTTGACCTGGCCAAGGCATTTGACACAGTTTCTATACAAATGCTATTAAAAAAGCTAGATTGCCTTGGCGTAAGAAGCATCGCTCGGGACTGGTTTAGAAGCTACTTAATGGATAGACAGCAGTATGTTGTGATCGGGGACAATGTCAGCATAAACCTTCCAATCACTTTTGGGGTGCCACAGGGCAGTGTTCTAGGGCCAACATTATTCACCATGTACATGGATGACATTTTGAGGCTGACTATCCCACGGTCAGATATGATTTGTTACGCAGATGACACGGCAATAATATTTCACGGTGACACATGGGCGGACGCCACAGACGCAGCAGAAAATGGCATGCGTACTATATCTGACTGGCTCGATAGAAATCTTTTAACCTTAAATGTCGGAAAAACCAGTTTTATAACGTTTTATATCAGTCGTTCCTGTCGTCCCGCGATTGATCATATCAAAATACACAGCATCCACTGTCATGGCACAAATTGCTGTTGTAATGATATAGGCAGAGTCAATTCCACTAAATATTTAGGTGTCACAATTGACCAGAATTTGTTTTTTAAAGAACATATCTCGACACTCTCCAAAAAAATCTGTAAGTTTATTTATATATTTAAATCCCTACGTGCCAGTGCCCCAAAAGACATAATTATGCAGAAAAGTTTACCTAGCTCTTTGCCAATCGCTGCTACAGTACTGTGTAGGTGTCTGGGGCAGTGAGGCCAAGTCCTATATGCTTGAACTCGAACGCTCTCAACGGGCTGTACTTAAAGTCTTCCTTGGAAAACCGCGTCGTTACCCAACAGACGAACTATACAAAGAAGCAGGAGTCTTGCGTGTCCGACAGCTATATATATTGAAGTCCCTTCTTAACCTAATTGCAGCGTCGGGCAGACAATTCACATACGTACAAAGAGGGAGGATAGGAGCTGGAAACGAACGAACGCTGGAACGGTTTTTGCTACACGGTTTTCACTCTTTCTCCCTATTCGAGTCTTTAACTAAGTTAATAAATCCACACTTAAGATCCCTGGAAATATACTAGAAGCCAAGATTGCTATAAAGAAATGGCTCCAGGACCTAACCTATGATGAAACAGAAGATCTCTTGTGCCCCTTGAAGTAACTAGCACTCAAACGTCACACTCATAGTCAAGACGACACTCAAATAGTCAAGACCTTTCCCTACCCGTCTTAAACTTTCTAACACACACACACTCACACACACACACACACACATACACGCTCACTCTCGCACACACACTGCACACTTCCACCCTTCTAATCAATAATGCCCTAATGTTATGTTTACTGATTTTATTAATTACGCATGTTGAGCTTTACTTTGATTTAATTTTGTTTTTGTTTTTTTTTATACATTTGATTGATTGTTATTATTATTTTTGATTTCTGAATGTTTTAATTACAATTATCATAATTAATTGTTACTTGTGTTTTGCTGTACTGTCACGCTGAACAGTCAATAACTCAATCTGTCATTTCTGTCTATACTGGGCCACCAAGATACAGGCTATGCCTAGTTTGGGGCCCAGGGCTACTTTCACTTATGCGCTCTTTTAACTATCACTGTTGTCACTTGCTTGTATGTTTCCTAACTTGTGTGTGTCAATAAATTTAAATTTAAATTGAAATTGAAAATTGATTTTTTTTTACGGGTTAAGAACATGACACTCTTTACGTGGTTTGAAGGATTGTCAATCGTCCTGCTCCACTTTGTATATCTATAGTCGGAAGTGATTGTTTTTTTTTTTATCTCGGCAAAAAAATATGCGTCTTTACGGCGTAAATTGAGTTTATAAATAGAACATCTTCTCTTCTCTGCATATAATAAAATCGTTAAAATCCAAATCGATGTTCCGACTTGGCGCAAAATTTACTTCATAGATCCTGTTCAAATTTTGCACAAATATCTGTAACAGGCTTCTTCAAATGTTAAGCTATATATTATCGCGCTACTTGCTTATGGGGGAGAGCCATATTGCATTATGTCAGTATTTCAATTGTTTACCGTTTCAGTCATGATATGCGTAACAACGTCTATTTCAAACTATATGTCAGCGAAACAAAGAGGAAGGAGGGACGGTTTCATGACCGTTTTACGTGCATCACGTCGCAAGTTCGATCACCAGTAAAATTGTACTTTTTGTAATTGGTTGTAATTTTTTTTTATAGAGATTTTTATTATTTATTTTGTCTTTTTTATGTATAATATATTACATTCTTATGAATAATGTTAAATCATTGGTAAAATCTCTTTCCTCATGTTTGAATCTGGCCGTTCGATGGTGTTCTGAACTGTCAACGTCGTTGTGTGCTGTCCCACAGGTGCTGTCAGACTCGATGTTTTGAATTTCACCTATCACTCCCAATAAAAATAATAGCAGTTATTGAAATTAATTTGAAACTATTTTGTTGTGTCATTGCTCTTAGTTTTGCAAAACTATAATAGGTTCAGGTTGTTTCTCTGCATTGTTAAGTCCCAAAAATAAATTCGTCTTTGTTGTCTTTGTCCGAGGGTGGATGATTGTAATGTATGATTTCTGATGCGTCTTGATTGTTAAAAAAGCATGTAATTCGTTACTTCAAAAACATTTAGGTATCCTTATCATATCTGTCTTTTGTGTCTTACTACTATTATAAATGCGAAAGTTTGGATGGATGGTTGGATGTTTGTTATTCAATCACGGATGTAGATGAAATTGGGCACAGAGATAGATTATCGTGCTAATAACTTAGGGGATAAGCAATATTGCAAAATGTCCATATTCCGCAACTGGTTGCCAACTGGCAACTGTCATACATTATATATCATTAGAATAGAAAAAAAAAACCCATTTGTCATCGAATTAGAGGATATATTAAGGAAAAATTGTTCACTTTCTAATAAAAAAATAATCCTAACTGGCGACTTTAACATTGACATCTTAAAAAGAAATAAAATTACACTAGAATTTGAATATTTTCTTGCACAATTTAATCTTAAGTTAGCCCTTGACAAGCCTACTAGATTAAGCAGCAACACCTGCATAGATAACTTTGCCCACACCTACAGAAAAGACTGTAAAGCACAAATAATTGACTTAATTCTATCAGATCATACATCTCAAATATTAAGTTCATGAAATATTGGAAAACTCAAAAGCAAGACATATGCCCAGAAAACTTAGAGAAGTTTAAAAATTATTTGAGCAATTTATCTTTCACACAAGTTTATAGCACTAATGATGTGAATGACTCGTATGACTATTTTGCAGATGATTTTTTGATGCTATATAATCTATGTTTTCCAACAAAATATGTAACGATTAAAAGAAATACTAAAATCAAATGGATATCGCGTGGAATAAAAATCTGTAGT
This sequence comes from Noctua fimbriata, assembly GCA_905163415.1. NCBI lineage: Eukaryota > Metazoa > Arthropoda > Insecta > Lepidoptera > Noctuidae > Noctua > Noctua fimbriata. The sequence goes on from LR990940.1 coordinate 5,685,013, forward strand.
CTAAAGCAGAGATAATTACTTTGGGCGTATAGACTTAAACCCGACTGTAAAAATAAAATTGATTTTAAGAATTATACTAAGATTTACAAAAAAGTTATACGACTAACACAGAAAACTCAAAATAACCACTTCATAAATACTTCTCAAAACAAAGCAAAAGCTGCATGGCAAGTAATTAACAAATCCAAATTTCGCCTACCACAACATCTAATACCGTCCTTAAAGAGAGGTAATACCACTATCACACACCCCACGGATATTGCAAACGAATTTAATAACTTTTTTGTAGACGTAGTTGAAAAAAATATAAATAGTAACGTTTCTTCGACTAGTAAAAATACTTATAACAACTTAAGTTCACAGTGATTATATATGCAACCAGTTTTACCTATTGACCTAATAAAAATAATTAATATTCTTAAAAATACAAATACTGTTGGCTACGATAGAGTATGCACTCAAGTTGTAAAATATGTCAAAGAAGTTATAGCAGCACCATTAACGCACATTATTAATTTATGCATTACTAATGGTATTTTTCCTAATAGTCTGAAAAAGGTAATTATTAAGCCCTTATTTAAAAGAGAGGATAAATCAGATGTTAAAAATTATAGACCGATTGCCAAAATTCCTATTTTTTCAAAAGTTATCGAAAAGGTAATTTACAATTGCATTTATAATTATTTTGAAAAAAATAAGTTATTTTGCAACGAACAAAAAGGATTTCGTAAAAACACTAATATAAATATGGCATTGTTCGACCTACTCTCTTATATTATGACGTCTGTCGATGAAAGAGCTCCGGTATGTGCAATATATACCGATATGACGAAAGCATTTGACTATGTGAATCATAAGATTTTGCTAAAAAAACTGTATGGCTATGGAATCCGAGGTAATATTTTAAAACTTTTGGAATCATATCTGGATAACAGATCCCAGTGCACAGAAATATCACACCTATGCCAAAAAAGCAATTTAGTAACCATTTACACATCTCAACCAAGAGCTATAAAATACGGTGTGCCTCAAGGTAGCGTTCTAGGGCCATTACTTTTTTTAATATACATAAATGATCTCCCAATATACATTTCTCAGAATATGGTTATTTTTGCCGATGACAGTACAGCTATTGTAAAATGTGGTAATCCTGTCTATTACGAGAATGATATAAATGATTGCCTCGATAAAATAATTAACTGGCTGAATAGTAATAACCTAGTGATTAATTTAAAAAAAACAAAAGTAATGCACTTTCATCAAAGGTGTGAAAAACCTCCAGTTCATGTTACTTATGATAAGTGCCAAATAGAAGATACAAACAAGGCAAAATTTTTAGGTATAATGCTTGATAGTAAACTTACATGGAAACCCCATATCGAAGAAATTTGTCTGAAATTAAATAAATCTGCATATGCATTGTTTCAGCTGTCCAAAAAAGTTAATACACAAACACTTTTAATAGCGTATCACGGATTGCTTGCATCAGTTCTGAGGTTTGGTATTCTTTTTTGGGGGCAATCTACAGATCGTGAGATTGTTTTTAAAGCGCAAAAACGATGTATTCGGTCCATGTGTGGCTTAAAAACCATCGAAACTTGTAAACCTCATTTTAAATCATTAAAATTACTGACTATGCCAGCTATGTACATTTACGAGACTGCTTTATTTGTTAAAACCAATTTACACCTGTTTCAAAAACTATCTGAAGCAAAAAAGACTCCAATGCGTTCTCAATATGTGAATAAACTGTGCGACAGAAAATGCAGAACCGCTTTAGTGAAAAAGAGTTTTTTTGGCATGGCTCCGAAAATTTATAATAAAATACCCGACAACATAAAAAATTTACCACTATTAAAGTTTCAGAAAAGTATATACTCGCTGTTAATAGAAAAAAGTTATTATACTGTAGAAGATTTTCTCAATGATAATTTTTAACATTTTGTGTGCAATAAACGTTTGATGTAATTTTTAAATATTTTTAAGTCTGTTTCTCTTTTTAGGTTGAATTTAAAATAGTTTTTATTTTTTTGTTTATGTTCTTGTAAGTGTTTAATTTTGTTTACTTTGCCGTTTATTTTATTTTTTTGTGTTTTGTTTTACTGTTTGCTTTTATTTTAAATAATATTTGTACGCCTTCACGGCAAAACATAGCGCCCATATAATTAACTTAAGACCTTTATGTAAATACCTATGTTTCACAAATAAAGATTCTGATTCTGATTCTGATTCTGATCGAAGCGAAGCGAGATAGGCTGACGGTTCACAGACCTACCTGTAAACCAGGGTTCGCAATTTCGAGTCGCAGCCAGTGTCCACTTTTTGTGATTATTTTTTCCAAAAATAATAAACTTGGTTGGCGAGTTTGATCCCCAGCCGGTTTTCACTTTTTGTAACTAGATATTTTGTTTTATTCTTATGCTTTATGATTTTCAAATCATTATAAAGTAGATTAATACAGATTTCACAAAGTAAAATAAGACAATTTAAAAGAGCTTTGGTAGTTATTGTGTTACTACCAAAGCTCTTTTAAATTGTTTTAAATTGTCTTATTTTACTTTGTGAAATCTGTATTTTATTGTGAAATAAAGATTATTTATTTATTTATTTAATATGATTTTGGTTATTTTTAACCATTCAAAGATAGTTAGGTAATTATAAATTAACAAATGTTAATTGACCAATTTTCACTGGGCGAAAAAAAATCTCTAAAAACTTTAAAATAAAAACAAAAATTAAAATTAGATAAAACCAACGACATTGTAAATTTGTTCCGTGCGGGAATCGAACCCGCGACACGCAGCGCTGCAGTCAATCGCTCAGCCACTGCGCCAACTGTGCCGTCACATTGCATTTGTGCTGAATCTTCTGCTGGCCCAACTCCGCAAGGACCACTATATACAGCTTTAATGTTTTTTTTAATCTTGCCCCAGTCCACGCCCACATTTGGAATTTCTCCTGTATCGTGTGTGTGTTTACAGACAGTTAAACTCACAAACAGCCAGACCCGGAACAACTACCTGTAGGCCATACAAAAATGTGATCCGTGCGGGAATTGAACCCGATACTCGCAGCGCAGCAGCCATTCGCTCAGCCACTGCGCCAACCGTGCGGTCACATAGCTGTAGCTGTGGCTCCCTCGAACATTGCTGCAACTTTGCTTAACGGTGGCCGGACTGCACATTCCGCTTTCATATTGCCGCTGAATCTTGCAAGTGAAGATACCTCAACATGCATCATCACCAAAAACAGCGGCCGGGGAGTCCTTTTGCAGCAGTGCAAGTTTAAAGTGCATAAGAGGCGTTGAACCGCAGCTGGCAGGACATCCGCGGCAACCAGGCGCTAATGGATGGCGTTGTCGTTTTGCTCGCAGGCGACTTTAGACAGATACTGCAAGTTATTGAGAGGGGCACACCGGCGGATGAAATAAACGCATGTCTCAAGGCGTCACCACTGTTGTCTCGGATCGAAAAGATCCATCTTACCTGCAACATGCGCGTCCAACTGTACAAAGACCACGAAGCAGGTGTCTTTGCGAATATGCTGCTACAAATGGGAGTGGGTCGTCTGGAATCGAGCGCAGATGGGAAAATTCTATTTTCCGAAGAATTTTCTCATCCAGTGCCTACAGAGGATTTTTCCAAATTTGGAGGTTAATATAAAAAATTAAGGGTGGTTGTGTAAGGGGTAGTGCTGTCGCCAAAGAACGAATGTGTCAAGCAAATAAAAAAAAAATATGATCGTCGGCGTCGACATCCATAGACCCTGTGATGGCTAATGGTGATAGTACTGTATACTCCGTTGAATTTCTCAACTCCCTGGCGTTAACTCTCAGACTGTGCAATGGAACCAGGCTTCGAATCACAGAGCTGGGCAGTAATATTATAATAGCCACCATTATTACTGGAGTGGCTAAAGGAGAGAGCGGTTTAATTCCCCGCATACCCGTCATTCCAAATAACTTTCCATTTCAATTTAAGAAGTTGCAATTTCCCTTAAAATTGGCTTTTACAATGACGGTCAACAAATTCCAAGGAAAAACCTTAAAAGTGGCAGGCATTCATTTGGGCGCTTCATGCTTCTCACACGGTCATTAAACAAATCTTTTAATGTTGTTAACAAAACGGTATTAGAATAAATAAAGAAATAGCGCCCAACAAGGCGTTTCATTGTTAACTTTGAAAAAAAAACGTATGGCACCATAATGTTCCAGTTTTTAAGCCATATCGTCGCCTCAACGCCTTTTAATTTTGTTTCAGACCTCTGCAGCCCAGAATTACAGCGTCCAAAAAGACGCCTTTTGTAGTCATCACCCACATTATCACATTTTGATCAGGCCTTCAGTTCTCACACCCGAAGGGTTAGGCACAGGTGTGTACCTAATCGTACACCCACATTTTACCAGTTATGTTGAAGTCCCATGTAATAGTGGGCGAACCTATTGCCATCAATCGGGCACAAATCCAGACTCTGTAGCTACTACTAAGAAATTCCTGATGGAATAACCAAACAATACTATACCCAACCCGGGAATCGAACACGCATACACAACAAAATTTCCACGTGAACGAAGTCGCGGGCAACATCTAGTACTTTATAAAAGGACTAACAGCTTTGTCGAGCTATACAGAAAAGCTTACTAATTGAGAAAACGTAGAATAATTTTAGCATCCATAAAGACCGCACGTCGGTTTTTCGAGCGATCGATCTAATTTTTTATGATATTCATGAACAAATTGTGAGTATTCAAATTATTTTATTAATTAAGTGTCGCCTCTTTTAACCAATAACTGTATTATTCGAAAATTGGATAAAAAGGTTTACATACGTAAATAATAAACGGTATTTTGAAAATTATTTGAAAACTTAAAACATTCGGGGTAATGGGAGCCAAATTGGTTCTCATTTCCCCACTTTATAAATGCTACTAGTATGTTCCAGGTGCCACAGAAATGGGTTAGAGTGTCGGACAAGAAGATAAACTATTCATGAAAGAAATTAAAGCACCAAATGGAAGGGTTGAAACATTAGAAAAGAAAAGAAAAAAAAAATATGAACAAAGTAAAAAAAAAGATAAAAACCCTATTTAAGACCATCATCAAATAAGTCAGTCAATTCATAATAGCTGCGATGATGATAGTAGTGACTACATCCATAAAAATTTCAACATGTTTCTGATTTGTTATGAATCTGTAAAATCAGACGAGTCAGACAAAAAAATCAGACAGGTCCTGCATCTGTACCACAACAGATGCAGAGCCTGTGATGAATAGGCACATGCTTAATTTTCAGGCAGTGATTCCACTAAAGATTATGATTGTGATTTTTGTTTTGGGCAATAATTGTTTTTAAGTATATACATAACACTAACTCTGATTAATTTTTCTGAATATGAAAATAAGTTTAAGTTATATGATAACACATAAAAAAATGTTACAAGAGAATATAATATTTTGGGCTATCATTACCCCGGTGGATCTCATTACCCCTTAAGCCCGTCACAGACGTTGGTATAATATATATTAATATGAATCAAATTTTCGAGTGACCGCACACGCAGCTTTAATATATCGCACATTGAAAACAAAAGTGGCGCTACACAAAAAATGTAAATTTTCAGTATGACCATTTAAAGTTTTTGACGCACCATTTGGGTCAATATCTTAGCAAATAACTGGAATAAAAGACTGCAATTAATTTAACTTATCAGTTTGACTATCTTATGTAAGTTGACTATGTGATGTACTGAAATCATGCTAATAAATTATGGACTTATTTAGAAAACATGGTTTTAAAAAAAAAGTTCCGCATAGTGCCACTTGTTTTAGGTAAACCTACCCGTTTTAGAATAATTACCAGAAGACGTCCTTTTTTTAATCATTAGAAAATTGGTTTTAGTATTACTTTAACTAATTAAGCGACACTATACTTACAATGCCATTTTTGTAGTTATTACTTCAATAGAATATTAGCTATGTTTAAAACGACACTAAACACAAAATGCCACTTATTTACCCAACTGATTTAGTCTCACTTTATGAATTACTACTTTGTCAGTGGCATGCAGTGGTTCTCCACGGAGGATAGGCCACATACCTCAAATATCTTATGCAAGTGTGTGAACATCGATAGTCTTTGAAAAATATTTCTATTCCTATCTACTTTAGAATTATACCTTTCTACATCTTATCTTAACTGGCTGTTAATACTAGTTTCAATACGCGATTTACCAAATGTATTTATCTTTAAGCAAGCCTCTAGATGTTTTTCTGATAGGTCGTGCTTTTTTGCCGAGGAATGAAAATATGCTTATCAATATATCCCTCTCCTCCCACGAAATGTGGAGAGAGAGAAGGGAGGCCTTTGCCCTGCAGTGGGACAATATAGGCTTATAATAATAATATATCCCTCACTCCTTACTGGAAGTATTAAACAAAATGCACGGAAAACAAAATAATTTATTTGTGTGTAAACACCCACACAGCCAGCAAAATGTTGCATAATTTTGAGGATTGAAATGACGAGTACGAGGTGAATTATCATTTTTTTGCATTAATTTCATAATTCGGGTATTCGAGTATGAATCTTATTATTAAACGATAATTGCGAAAACTTCTAACGAACACACATTATCAGCACAAACTATCAGCAGAATATCATTTTTAAGAAAATGAAAACAACAAATAATATTTACATTAATGTACGTTTCAAAACGAATTAATTATAAGTTATAACTTAGTAAGATATAGAAACATCCAAGATCGCATATAAATTGCTTGTCACATGAAACAATATGGCTTTTCTAGGAAAAATTTAATTCGTAATTTGTCAAAAAAAAAACACTACCAAATAAAATTGCATCATTGTCATACCGTGATCCTTTATAGAAGCGGTTAACTTAATTTTGCCAGATAATAATGCTGACAGACGACAGTAACGGTGGGTGGGCTGTCATTGCTTATTTTCCAAACACGCCAAAAATCAAAGCGAAAAATAAAATTCATGTAGTTTTTAATTATTTTTATAAGGCTTTTGCTATTCTTACAATTTATCATTTTTGTAGAAGGTATAAATTCGACAATACCACCCTGTGTTTTTCATTGTATCTAGTACTCATTAAGGAAACTATAGTGTCTGTGTGTAGTCTGTTTCTAAAATTTCTCGCATTTCGGGGAAATGTCCACAAATTGGGAACCCTGCTCTTCATTCATAAATCTAGCTAGCCAATCAGAACACGTGGTGAGCGTCTACAGTGACAGGAGTTACGCCCATAATCCATACATGTTTGCCTTTCCTACTCACGAAAATATGCAACAGTGTGCGTGAATTTATCAATGAAATGTAGTTTAATGTTCTTGCCTCAGAATTGACAATTTATAGCTACGAACTTACATTACAATATAGTGTGAGTTACGTCACACGGGTGCGACAATTTGCTATAAGTGTTCTAACAGGAGTTTTAACTTTTTTTAGATATTTTGTATTATTTTATTACATAATTACAATAAATGCATTTGGCGTTGTTCGTAGGGTAGGCTAGGGCTAATTGCCTCTATGGACGGCACGCCCCTGCTGTCGGAAGCTTAGGAATGAAACAGGCCCTGTGTTACTGGTTTCTTTATTATAAACTTATATAGGTAATAGAAGTCGAGTAAAGGTATTTATTTTCATTCAGTGATTTAAATTATAATAAAACAAGTTAATCAACTTAATTAGAATTAAATATCAAACAATTGAATACCTACTTACAGAAAAATTAAAACCAATAATATAAGTAATTACTTAAATGTAATTACTTAAAATGGTATTGTTTCGACGTATCTACTAATATACTTATCTAGATTTATTGGCGTCTGTATAAATCTAGATACGTATACATCAACGTCATCGTCATCGCACGTCGCACATCAAGCTACTGCAATCTGTCACATTTCTTTAATAGATTTTCAACTTTATCGCGGACGTCCAAGGGTCAAGGTTGATTGGGAAAATTTTATAGTTTCGGGTAGCTTGATGTGCTGGCGTCTGTACCTACACAAAACCGATTAACAACCTCAAGACTATGAATGATGGTAAAATACATTTAACATCATCATTAAATACAAGGTGTAAACGGACCCTTAACAAAACCGTCAACCAAGCATTATATAGGTACATCAAACTAAGTAAGTCGACGCGAAAATTATTGCTGGGAAACGAACTTTTTTTTTGGGGTGAAATATCACGTTTTTCGGTACAACTCAATTTAACGCACTCAAAACATTGTGATGATGGATGCATTGAATAGTAAACTGGTCATGGAGGTATTTCAAGTAAAGTCATAACCTTAAAAACTGGTATTTAAAAAAAAACTTGTGAAAATGTTGGAACTTTGACCTCCAATATCTCCGAAACTAGAAGGTTCCCAGGTATGGTCCAGAACAAAAAACTGATCGCAATGGCGGGGAGAACAAGTGCCTTTCGGCTTCGTTAAGGGTCTATTTACACCCTTTATTTATGATGATGTAGAATGCATTGCAATGCTTATTATTTCAGGCATTATTATATTAATTCAAACAGCGTGAGATTAGTCCGATGATGGTGTAGATGGCTGAACGTTTTCAATCGTCGTTTGGATGAAGAGGCTAGCGAGTTTGCTGATTTCTGCCCGATTGTTGCCGATTACGACATAACTTTGCTTCGTCTGTGCACTTTATTGAAATACAGTTTCTGTAAAAAGAAAAAAAAAACAATTGTAGTTGTAGGGTTAAATGTCACGCTATAATGTTGCATAGCGTGACATTTAACCCTAAAACGGCAAATGCTTTGGTAATTTCTTTTCACTTCCTGTAGGTAGACGTCGTCAGTGTAAGGAAAGGAGAAAGTTTTGATTCAAATTTTTACCTCACCAAATTCTTTGGAACACCACATTTTGTTGACTGACACCTGCAGTATTGCAGAAGTATGCGAGTTCCAGTCAATGTCATCCATCAGTCTAGCAGGCACTTTAGCGTTGCCATTTCCAATCGGTACCTGGAAGGACACGGTGATTAGTTTACTTTGTTCTTTTCGTGATTAAATAACGATGTAAGCGTGTGAGTGCGACCAACTGCAAGATTCCTTTGAATTATTGCGACTGGGAGTACAAAATTGAAAACAGTGAATATGCACTGCGCTCCTCTGTTGGACGATGATTAACCAACAATAGCAAGTAACGAGTCTTGAAGGTCACTCTGCACTATAAATTGTTATGAATCTGCAGATCAGACTATCCAAGAATACTTGATCGTGAAATATAAAATGATAGAAATAATGATTACCATATCAACATCATTCGCAATCTCGGTGTTATTAGTAGTTTGGGCGTGGTGGGGTTGGATCAGAATTGAATTTCTCTTCAGTATTAACAATCGAACTATACACGGTTACCAACAATTGAAGAGTTGTTCGATTCCCACCGTTATCTTCTACTACTTCTTCAGCACCATCTTCTTCAACAAATTCTGCTGAATTATTTGGATCTATCGATGAGTCGTTCGATCCGATATTTATATGTTCCTCATTATGCTCTGATTCTGACAACGAGCTCGAAAGATCAAACTTCGCGTTGATTTGGGATTGCAAGGATTCGCATTGCCTGTAAAGATTTCCAAGGTCAACTAGCATTTTTATGTATCTATGAGCAGATGAAAGTAAATATGATTGCTCTGTCTGTGTTGCTTGGTCGAAACCTAATCCTATGTTTTCCTGTGCACTGGTGCTAGGGAGTGGTGAGCTGCTGATGATAGATCGCTGTCTTGAATTATTTGCATTCAACGAGCCATGTGCTTGTTTGTCGAATGATTCTGTACGATTGTACTGAGGAGTACATTTTGGTGTAGATTTGTTGGAGTCGCGAGTTTTGCTCCGTTTAATTTTAACATTATGCTGAAAACATAATTATATTTTTAGCAATGAAACAGACAAAGTAGCGTTATGGAAAAATAAGAATTGAAACCTACCTCTGAATCACTATCGCTCTCGCTATTGTCATTTTGTGCAACCGCCACACGCGGCAAAGGGTTATGACTGCCCGTTTGTTGTTGTGCGTTAAACTGAAAATCAAGAACTTTATTAGAAAAGGCATAGAAGAAGTTTCGATGATAGACCATTGCTTGTTATTCACACTTATGCACCATTTCTTACATAATCAAATGGTAACTAAACATCATACATCCAAACGTAAAACCCCAGTAGACAGGGAAATGAGATATGTAGGTACACCGCGCTCACTGACGCTCGACCAATTTTCACCCTTATGCATGTCCTGAGGAAAACGGTGAAAATTGGTCGACCGTCAGTGAGGGCGGTAGTATCACTAGTACCTGCCTACTACCTACAGAAATAGGATTCACAATTAGTATTGTTCCCTACCTACAGCTTTTGAAAATATCACGCTAAAAACCATAAAAATAAGATCGGACAAAAAGCTTAGGGGATGTATATCCCACTTTCTTATTTGTTGTTTAGCATGGAATTTTCCGAAGTTCTCACGCAAAAGCCGTGTACGTCAGGCGGACCATCACTTAACTTTACCCAATTTAACGGTACGTTTTTTTTTTTTTTTTTCTTTGTTTTGCAAATTGTACGTTAAATATTGGGAAATACATTGTCACTTAGAAATACCACTCTTTTGTCTTTATCCTTGAGGCAATTACCTACCTACGAAATCACTTGTGATGACTGGAATAGTGATTTCTCCCCAAGCCCCATATTCATCATATCAATCATAACTAGGTAAACAGGGTTTCTACTTACCGAATTCTCCGATTGTATTGCCTTTTTAGCCCACACATAATGTTGCAGGGTTTTCTGAAACTGCTGCTCTTGGCGTTTCAGGAGCTCTCTCTTTTCCCTGACATATGTTTGGTTCTCTGTAATTTAAAAAGCCTTTTTTGTATTACTTGTTCGGAAACGAATTTATGATTTTGATTTTGATAAAGGTGAATTTTATTTAACCGTCTCGCAGTTTGGCAGACTTTTTAATCCCCGACGCAAAAAGAGGGGTGTTATAAGTTTGACCACAATATGTGTGTGTGTGTCTCTCTCTGGCACCAGCTCTTAAACGAGTGAACCGATTTGGATGCAGTTTTTTTATAGCTAGTTTCTTGGCGATGGTTCTTACATACGTTTTATCAAAATCGATGTAGCCATTTACTAGATTTGGGGGACGAAAAATCGAATATTTTCAAATATACCCAAGTGGGGTATCAAATTAAAGGGCATGATGTGTATATTACACTTAGACATGTTTTATCAAAACCGGCTCAGCCATTTTATTAACTTTTCAAATGTTGAATGTTGGATGTTTGTTCGCTTTTCTTTGTTGCGATGGGAGTTTTTTTTAATTTTTAATTTAATTTTTATTTCCTTTATTCGTATATTACACATATAATTTACATTTTTAAATATTTTTATACAAAGTAACATAAAAAAAAAACATTTAAAAATATAAAACATAGTAGCCCACTCATCAGGAACAGGGTCCGAGCTACCGGTGGTCAGGGCTCTTGAGAGAGGAACCTCCTAACGATACGCGCCGTGTCCAGAAGTACTGCTTTCTGAATCAAGCCCTTAATCCAGCTGCCAAGCGAGAGCCTCCTCAGATGTTGGTCGAGGCTATTGGCTATTAAGCCATTGGCCGACACGACTATCGGCACAATGACTGCTGTGCTCACGTCCCACATGTCGACAACCTCGCGAGCCAGATCTAGATATTTGAATTGTTTATCTTTCTCTGCTTTCACGAGGTTCTCGTCATGCGGAACCGTTATATCAACAATCATTGCGCGACGCTCCAATCGATCTATCACCACAATGTCAGGTTAGTCCTGTCAGTGACGATAGATCGATCCCAATACAACGTGATATTAGCATCATCGAGAACTGGGTCGGGCACATACTTATAGTATGGCACTTCTGATTCCACAAGGTTGTACTTCAAAGCAAGTTGCTGGTGGATAATCCTGGCAACGAGGTTGTGTCTATGCAAGTACTCTCCGTTAGCCAGACGAGAACACCCAGAAATAATGTGTCGGATCAATTCTCCCGGACGGTGGCATGCCCGACATATGTCAACCGTTCCATCCTTCACAATGTATTTCCGGTAATTATTCGTCATCATAACTTCGTCCATTATTGCACAGACAAAACCTTCGGTTTCCCCGAATAGGTCACCGAAGCGCAGCCAAGATACGGACGCTAAGAAGTCTACATCGGGTCCGTGTAGGGCCCGGTAAAAGCGTCCGTGAAGCTCCTTGCCCTGCCATACCTCCTTGCGATCATTAGTGTCTAACACTCTAGGTTTGCGCCAGTTCTCGTTCGCCAGGGAGAGCGGGGTGAGGCCCTTGTCCACTAAGATCACATCTTGGTGCATCTCCACGTCGTGCATGACTGCACTCCACACCAAATTCCATCCTGATGGAGCTACTGAAAGTTTCCGTTACCTTCAGTAGCTTCATCAGTTATTAGTTATTTATATTATACGATATTCATGAATGAAAATATTCGTTTTCAAAAGTTGAGGAAAGTGTTAAATACCTATTACCTGAACAAAAGGAACAACAACTAAAACTAACCTGATATTAGCAAAATCTTCGCACGTCGAAGATTCTCATGTTCCACTTTCAAGGAAATTATCTTCCCACGTAGACGTCTTGCATCGTTCGCCAAGGTGTCCATTGTCACCACACCATAGGAAGGGAGCAGATTATTCTCGTCCACCCATTCTACGAGGAGCCAAAATCTTGAAGCCATAGCACACAGATTTACCGTACTTAACGATGTTCAAAATGCAACTAAACGTTCCTGGGTATGTTGCACAGCACTCTGGTAAAAAATCACGACAATGCAAAGATTTACCCTAACGTTCTAGACCCTTCCCAATGTGCAAGCAAAAAAAATGCTAGTAGAATGAATAGAAACTTTCATTAGACAAGCGACATCGTCAATCGAGTTTATTCACTAGTTATTTATCAATAAAGGGCTTCATAGCTAACAATGTACCAAAAAACACCAAATGTACCAATGTACCTTAAATTCAAACACAATACCTTACAAAACTATGCATAATAAATCATAATGTTTGATAACAAAAATATGTAGGTATTATTAAAATCTAAATCCCTCAAAGTTTTATAATAAGGTACATTGTACTGGGGTCCGCAAGGGCCGATGCCCGCCGGGGATGAAGAAACATGGATGGGTTTTAGTCAGTAGAAGTCTGACACTCCCTTCCACTCCGCCCAGAGCGGAAGGAGACATTTGATGACCACCCATCGGAAAAAAAAAAAGGTACAGTTTACTACATATCTGTCTATGGTGCTGTGAATATTCAGTGGTAAGCAAATACAAAATCTATGGAATACCCACTAACTAACAAATATTTTTATTAATTCACAAGTAAGTAAGAGAGAAAAATGACTTCATGATTTCACCTTTGGTAAAAATTTTGAAAACCTAATTTTAGAGCACATGCAAAGATTGTTCAATAAACATTAAGTTCTTGCATAACAAAAAGTTCGGTTTTACAAGTGGTCGTTCAACTACTGATGTTGAACTTTTAAGACACATTTATAAAGCCTGGGAGAATAAATCAAATGCGATGCTTTGGGCATTTTTGCGATTTGTCTAAGGATTTCGATTGCGTTCTTCATGAAACATTAATCAGGAAACCACTCCACTACGGAATCCGGAACACCTCTCTGGATCTTCTTATTAAGTATATTTGAATGACAGGATAACCTATATTAACTAACTAACTTAAAAATAAACTTAAAAAATGGCGTCAAAAAACTCCTCCTCAACGTAGTCAACTGGTAATGTACCCAAAAGACTGGCGGCGTTGCCACGCTGTATGGCAACGCTAAGCCTTTGGCCAAGGTAAAAGCCAGCCCTTGGGTCACGGGAAGAGTCAATTAACCTTTTAGAAATGTCCTTGAAAAGGCTGTGAGCACTCGGACCCCACGGACCCAGAGTTTCAACCCCAAACGGCTCGAAAATATAGTTATAGGATTCAGAGAGTTGATGTTAACGGGAAAAGATCTTCCGTAGTAAGAATAGGGGTACCCCACTCAATTCTTGGCCCATTTTTGTTTCTTATTTATAAAAATGGGGTATCTGCCGTTTTGCCAAAATGATTTTGACAAAATTTCATTATCAAACAAATTTTAGCAACCTTTTTTATACCAATGCCATTTTTGGAATGATTTTAGTACGCACATTTTCATTTGCACAAATTTTTACTCGGCAGAATATTACCAAGGATATGTCATTAAGGCATTTGGTCTTTAATCAAATTATTTTTTCAGCAAACAATCTTTAGACAATAAACATTTAGTCAAATGATTTGTTATGACAAAAAAATAAAGACAAAAATAAGATTTTTTGGGAATTATATGATTAAAAAATGCACTTTTATTTTAATCTTCTATTTAATACAAAATATTTGTAACTTTCAATTTTTTTTTTTTTGCAATGGACATTAACAGTTTTATTTCAGAGTATTCATATTCATATTCATTTATTTTGCGTACCATAATGTGCATAAAAGATGTTATAAAAAGCTTACAGCTAAGGTACAATTATGGATCCTGTTAGGGCACAGCAACATGGTATTAACCTAAAAATTAAAATGTATAAAATAAAAATTAAAAATAACACAATTCTTATAAAATTTTGTAAAATTATGTACCTATTAAAATGTATTGTTAGTAGTTACTTATAATTCTATTGAGATCATTTATTTGTATTAATATAAATAAAGATATTAAATTTAATAAAAAATAAAATAACAATTCTTATAAAAAGATATGTGAGCTTATGTATTTATCTAAGTATTCAAATGTATAGTATAGTTCGAAATTATCATTATTATTAATATTGTTATTTAATTATGGTATATTATTTATGTATTAATATTATAATAATATATTTTTTAAGTTTGGTGTTTAAGAGAGGGGATAATTTTATTTTGGAATTGATTTGTCATCTAAAAACTCTTTTACTGAATAATATACCTTGGATTCAAAAGTTGTTTACATTTATTAATAAATATATGTGTTTTGTTTAGTTCTCTAATGTTATTCGGTAATTTATTATAAATTTTTATGGACATAATTAAAGGGCTGGTTGAGTGCATTTTTAGTCTGGATTGAGGTTTGTTTATTTTGTTTTTGTTATGTCGCAAGGTGTATCTTGTTTGTGTTTCTTCGCAATTAGTGTAAAAATCTGGGTGTTTTCTGACAAATTTACATATTTCCAAGATATATAAGCAAGGGAGTGTGAGTATTTTGTGTTTTAGGAAGTGTGGTTTGCAGCTGTCTGTGTGTTCTATGTTTGTTATAATTCGGATTAGCTTCTTTTGTAAAATAAATATGGTTTGTGAATCTGTACTATTACCCCACAGCATGACCCCATAGCTGAGCCATGCCTGAGCATATGCATAGTATGCGACTAGTGCTGTTTGCAGGTTGGTAGTTTTTTTAAGTTCGCGTAGGGCATATGAGAATGTTGACAGTTTAGCTCGTATTTTCTGTACATGGGATTTCCAGTTTATGTGGGTATCTATAGACACACCGAGAAGGGTAAATTCGTTTACTTGTTCAAGTTTATGATTATTAAACATGAAATTTAATTTTAATGGGGATTTTTGATGGGGATTAAAAGTAATTAATTTTGTTTTTGCGAAGTTAATTTCAAGATTATGGTTATCCATCCAAATTAAAGCTGTAGAAAGAAGGGAGTTTAACTTAGCATTTATGTTGTAATCGTTTTTGCATGAGGTGAGTAGGGAGATATCGTCCGCAAATAGAATACATGGTTCGTTTATAATTTTAGGAAGGTCGTTTATATAGATTAGGAACAAAAGGCAGCCTATAACACTGCCTTGGGGAATTGATGCATTAACTGCTTTACTGTCGGATCTCATTTTAATTATTTCATTTGTGTTCTTGTCAAAATATTCAATTTCTACTAGTTGTATTTCCATTCAATTTCCCTGACCTTTAGGTATGATGTGAACCATTCATGAGCTTTTCCTCGTATACCTATCCCATGTAACTTGTCTAATAGTATTTTAAATTGAACCTTATCATAGGCTTTGGTCATATCGAGCAGCATACCTACGGCGTAGTTTTTATTATTAATAATAGTAAGGGCCTCTTGTACGTACTTATATACTGCTAGCGTTGTTGACCGGTTTTTACGGAAACCGTTTTGGCAGTCGTCAAGTATTTTATACTTTTCGCAAAAAGAGTAAACGCGGTCACACATAGCCTTTTCGAAGATTTTTGACGCAGTTGGCAGCAGCGCAATAGGGCGATAGTTATAGATAAATTCACTTATAAAGCCTATACACAAGAAAAATGCCAAAACCGACCCTCGGTTTTGGAATTTTTCTTGTGTATAGGCTTTATAAGTGAATTTTTAAGTTCTTTGGGAAAGGCTCCCTCCTCAAATGATTGGTTGATTAATTTATAAAAAGGTAGGGTTAGTTCGTCTGCACATTGCCTAAGTAGAAATGGGGGGAATTCGTCAACTCCATAGCTCTTTTTATTTTTTAAACTCTTTATAATTCTATTAACTTCATAGGGATCGACAGGGCTGAGGAACAAGGTGTTCTCTGTGGGGCACATAACAGGGGCTCCTTTCGCTTGTGATATGTTTCCTCCAATAGAAGCAAAGAAGTCATTAAAAATATTAGCTATTTGCTTAGGTTCTGTTATCAAGTTGTTATTTTTATGTAGTTTTATGTTATTCTTTTCTGTTCTATTCAGACTTGTGTTGCAGAATTGGATTACTTCTGTAGCGTTTATGTCAGCTGTTTCATGCCTGCTGCATGCTTGCTTGTATGCTGCATGTTGCATGCCAGTTGCATGCTTGCTTGCATGCTGCATGTTGCATGCCTGCAGCATGCATGGTGTATTCTAACTTATTGTAAACTTTCCGAGATATGATAGTCCTGCCTTTTAATGACTACCGTTATGGAATGTATGTCAAAAG
This sequence comes from Noctua fimbriata, assembly GCA_905163415.1. NCBI lineage: Eukaryota > Metazoa > Arthropoda > Insecta > Lepidoptera > Noctuidae > Noctua > Noctua fimbriata. The sequence goes on from LR990940.1 coordinate 5,702,032, forward strand.
ACGATTCTGTCGATTCAATACCATCAATGCCGGTCATTTACATACTTATATATTGTAACAATGTAAAGAAACTTCCGCTACAAAACACAGTGATAGTATTTTGCATGATTAACCGATTTTGAGCGTCATTTATGATTTACCATCTACCCACATAACAAAACACATTGTAGTTCAATTTGTATATTCTGTGCAACCGATATCAAGATGCAAATCTTTAGTCATTGACTGAATAGAAAAAGTACATTGAAAACTGACGATGCTAAATATTTGGCTTATTTTATTTTGCGTAAAATATGTTACACTAACTGAAATATTTGGCTTCATTAAAATCGGTGAAATTACTAGTTGGTTAAGTTATTGTTTAAACGTTCACTTGGCAAACATTAGGTTTGCTTTACAATTATTTGTAAAGAGTTTATTTGCTAATTAATAATATGGCAAATGAAATTATGCGGAAAATTGTTTTGAAGTGATAATTTGTCAATTTCTGTTTGATGAAACAAGGGAGTCCCATAAAAATGACATGCCTCATAAAGGATAGTCATGACGGGTGTGTAATAAATGGCATAATAATAACGTTCTCATGATTTAATTTCCATATGCTATAAAAACAAATAACTTCATTTCATATGATCTAATGTTATATTTTATATAAGAACTAAGAAAATAAATGAAGGTACGTCTAGATAAGGTTGACGAAGTACAAGTATTAGAAACACAACTCAGAAATATAGAACACAAGGATGAAATAGTAGAAAGCAGCATTGTTACGGTAGGTCCTTCAATAGATAAAAATGCCGAAATAAAAACTCAAAAAGAAAATAATCGAGCATTTGAAGCGGCTACTTCACTAAACCAAAATCGGGTAATTAGAAATAAAGTTCCGACAAAAGAGTGTGTGCCACGAAACCATGTCACAGAAAAAGCTTCGAAGAACGTACAGTTGTAAAGGAAATAAACGGACCAGAAAATGGAAGGAATCAGTCTGGAAAAATTGCAGAAACGGAAGAGTTAACATCTCAAAAGGAAGGACCAAACACTGAAGAAAAAAAAACCAGCCAAGTGGGAGTCGTACTCACACGCACACAGGGTTCCGTAGCACCAAACAAAACAGAAAAACTAAATTTGTTTTTCATTGTATGTTAATGAGAAACTAAGTTACTGCTGCAGTTTGATAAAAAAAGTACCATATCTCAAAAACAGTGAAATCTAAAAACCAAATCTCATTCAAACCTATTTTCGTTGATACAATACAAATACATATTTTACCACTTTGAAAGTGTCTATCTTTCAAACGATTAACCTTGAGAAAAAATGGGTTTAGGAACCTCAATGTCATTTTAAAGAACTATCTATAGAAAACGCGCACGTTTAGCTTTTATGAAAAAAAAAAACGGTTGACAAAATACATTTACCTACTAAGTTTCAACTGTGTAGTCCTAATAGTTTCGGAATAAAGTGGCCGTGTCATACAGACGGACAGATAGACAGACATGACGAATCTATAAGGGTTCCGTTTTTGCCATTTGGCTACGGAACCCTAAAAAGGTAAGGGAGTACGTGTACAGTGACATAAAAGGAACTGAACGTAAAAAGTTTTTGCATGTATGGCGCCTTTGTAAGGAAACTACAGTAGAAAACTTAGAAACATACGTGAAGAATATATGTGGATCGTTAGTACCAGTCACGGTGGAAGTAATAAAACATAAGACTGAAAGGGATTATGCTTCTTTTATCATTGGTGTACCTGAAAGCAGTTATGATACCTTATGTCAATCGGAAAATTGGGCAGTGTTAAAGCATCAGTCCCACCTTTGGTTCCAGTTAATTCGGCGCAATTCGTAGTTAATAAGATTTATTTATTTATTTATTAAAACTTTATGCACAAGTAACAAAACTGCACAAAGGCGGACTTAATGCTATAAGTATTTTCTACCAGTCTACCTTGGGGTGACGCAGAGACAATATACAGTAAGTGCAATAACAGAAAAAAAGACTAGAAAATATTTATAACTAAAACATTTATGAATAAATACTTATATACATACATATAATAAACTTTATGAAGTAAAGAGAGATAAACAACATGTGTGATGGGAGAACATTTTTCAACCGGTAAAGCGACCGCAACGTTCCGGTGACTTTCCTGCTCACAATCGCGACCTGCGTACGCCAGTCAAGGCAAGTGTCAACATGCAAACCCACATCCTTGACGTCAGAGCTAAACGGAATCACTGTGCCGTCAAAGGTCACCGGTGGCACCGCTAACCCATTCAGCCTTCTCAAACTATGGGGGCTCCCTACAATAATAGCCTGGCACTTGGTTGGGTTAACCGCAACACCGAAACGATCAGATCACTTTTTGACTACACGTAAATCCCGGTTTAGCTCCTCGATCGCACCAGATAAGCGGTCAACACCTGCCTGACAGTATAGCTGAAAGTCATCAGCGTAAAGTTGATACGCACACTGAACTTCGGTAGTTATGAGATCTATAAAAATTGAGAACAAATGTGGAGATATAATACCGCCTTGAGGGACGCCAGTTTCAAGATTACGCCAGCTGGAGTTAGAGTCACCAGCAAGAACTGACTGCTGACGCCCCCGAAGATAGGAAGAAAACCATTTCAAAACCTCGGGAGAGATCATGAGATAGGAGAGGATGGACAACAGGACTTCGTGACTGACGGTATTGAAAGCATTCGAAAAATCGATCAACACTAAAACCGTAACTTTAGTGTCTTCCATTCCCTGCCTTATATCGTCCGTCACTTTAAGGAGAGCAGAAACGGTACTGTGCCCGGGTCTGAACCCGGATTGTAATGGACTGATGAGGGAGTTTTTATGAATAAAGTGGGAGAATTGCTTATGTACACAGGCTTCTAATACTTTGGATAAAAAGGGAAGGATAGAAATTGGACGAAAGTGACTGGGAAATGTGGGATTAGGAATTTTAGGTAGTGGTCGAACATGGGCTTTCCACCACAGGGAAGGGAAAATACCGGAGTAAAGGGAGAAGTTAACTATATGGGAAATTGAAGGAAGGAGTTGATCAACAACTGTCACGATCAAGTGCCGACTGATGTTGTCACAGCCAACGGCTTTAGATTTAATGGAAAGGATAATCTTTTTGATCTCTCCCGGATCGACCGGGGTGAAGGCAAAGGGAGTAATATTGGGTCGCGTCAGACCAGCAAGGTAGTCAAGGGTTTGACATTTGGTTAGACTATCGAGGGTGGGAGCAGTGGAGAAATGACAATTTAGATCGTCTAAACCAAATGTTTTAGGAAGGTCTGAATGCCGTGATCTGCCGATACCTAGAGTTCCAAGGAATTTCCAGATATCAGCAGGAGAAGCCGAAGTGATAATATCAAGAATGTGGCGGCGTTTAGCGTTGCGTATCATCTGATTACACCGATTGCGAGCAGTTTTGAAGAGGGCCCAATTATCATCCGACCGATCCTTCCTTGGATACAATATTGTCTATTATACATACTAGCAAAGTGGAATAAGCTGGAACTGGATATTTTGAAAATTTTACATTGAATGAGTAGTGGAGTGACGAGGTGACAAACACGTGTTTGGAATAAGAGTGAATCGGACATTAAGTGAAATAAAACAGGAAGTGTTTAAGCATTACAATATTAATTAAATGCACCCAACACTCATTAAATCGGTTAAAATAAATACAAAGCAAAAAAAAAAATACTTATTTTTATTTATTTGTGTATACATATTTACAAGGAATTATTTACAGACCATTAGGTTAAATCAGATTTGTATAATTATTATAGTTAATGTGTGCTTAAAATACAGTACAGTAGTGTTATTGTTAACCTACATTAGTTAGCTATTTAGTTTTCAATATACAAATATTATTTTCTAATTTGTACCTTTAAAATTAATTATTTCTTTTTGTATTATGAAACTGTCTATCCTTTATTCTGTTCAATTGCGTCTTTAATACGCTCGGTATTAAAGCGGCGGAGGTCGCTTTTCAAGGATTTAGATATCCGTCTATTGAGCTGCCGATATTTCCACGCCTCGTCTGAAGACTGCGGGATCATCTCACGCCGCTGCTTCATGAGCTACCTACGAAAGAGACGATACTGTTAATGGTCATAGATGCGCAGTCTGGCATGTCAGACTTGACAAAACAGTCCCCTGTGGTATGAACAGTCCCTTGCAGTACGAAATGACAGGGGACTGTTGGTCAGGGGACTGTCATTTTTACATGAATAAACATAACAGATTAACCAAACAGATGTGGCTACATACTATATAAACAATTATTTTAAACAAATTGTCGTTAATAAAACTCTTAAAATAGTAAAAAAAAGGCTTACCAGTGGACTGTTTCTACTAACAGAAGAGACACGTGGTTACCATCAGACTCAATCGTAGCTCAAAAAAAGTGCGGCTGCCCGCTTAACTCTACAACCGAACTGTGTTCACACCGATTGCGTTCCGTTTCACAATCTAAATGTTTAACGCCAAAATTAAATTTGAATTCAGCGCGTCGTTTAAATTTTAACAGGGGACTGTTTTAATAATTTGAGGACAACATTCACACATAGAATGTTGATTAAATTTTTATTGTAAAAATAAATGAAATGAATGTATAAAGATGCTTACTGTTTTTTTATGTAATTGGTTTTTTTAAATTCAGTTATCTATGGCAAAAAAAATAATATGGGTAATAAGATTTGTAATTCTGGAAAAGGGTCGTACCAGGGGACTGTGTTTTGAGGTGTTTGAGTTTAATTTATTCAAATATTACATTATTAAATTACTAAATAAACTGGGGCGTGCCAAGAACACCTAACACTATGTCGGTATTGATACAAAAAACTGAGAAATATTAAGATTAAGATTTTTTACATAAAATTAGCTTGGTACAGCGATTTTCCATTTAGTGGAGAATTCCCGTATATTAAGTCACTATTAATGAGAATAACAAGATTACCCGTATTATTTTTGTGAACGCGGTGTTGTTATTTTATAGGAACTATGCATTTTGTCAAAGGTATGAATTAAAATATTTAGAAACTGTCACTCGAAAAAATGATTTTCTTGTTAATAAGTTTTATATTAACTAAATAATATGAGTATAAAGAATATTTGATTTGTTATAATATGAATATCGAACATTAAATTTCATTTGTAACAAAAATCTACGATTTAATTTTTTTGTAAGTATTCTGCGTATTGAGTACTCTATGAAATGATAATATGAGAAAAAAATTATATGAAACGAAATTCTACAAACTTTTGTCTATAAAACAGTGTATAACCCTAGGCAAAGAGATATGCGTCTTTACGGCCTAAATATTTTTTGAGTATTTCAATTGTGTTTATAAGCAAAATATCATAGATAAACGTGATTATTTAACAGTAATGTTTACTTTTATGAACAAATTAACATTTATTTGTGTTTTAAATTCATAAATATTTGAATTTTCTATTTTTATATTAGGCTCTTTAGCGCCATCATACCTTTGCTACTTCGTGCGGTTATAAAAATTTCCACAGATAATATAGTTAAGTTGTTCCGTTGCCATAACGAAACTTATTACAAAGAATCGAGGTTTACGTACTGATCAAACCTAGACAGCAACGTTGTCTCTGGTCACCCTGACTGGCCGATTTTCAAAAAGTCAAAAATTGGTACGGAGCGCACGACCATTAGAACGACCGAATCCGCCATCGAAATACCTACCTCCGACCAACGTGCACCTCGAGTAAACTTTGATAGAGATTGGATTCATCGTCATCCAACACCATCATCATCACCATCATCACCATCATCATCATCATCATCATCATCATCATGAGGAACGGCAGCTTGAGGTCAACGAGTGCAGTCGCAGTCTAAGGTACGTACGCTGCACATACTTTTATTACTGTCTGCACAGAACTATTGTGAACCTCACCTTAACGGTCCCCCTAGGGTAGTAGAAAGCCATCACACCCATTTCGGCTGATGCGCATGCAACATTTGGTGCCGAAACCAGTGACCTTCCATTGTTCTAATCGTTAACAGTCATTCCACATTTGTGGTATTTCTGATTATTCAAATCGATAGGTACTTAGAATATCATCAAACCCATCGTTTTTGCTAAAAACCGTAGTATTTATCGCATTCTAGGTTATTTCATCGAATCTTCAGATATGCGTATAAATCGTATCACTTTTAATCAATGTTCACGAGTCATCACCATCGGACAAAGGTTTTCACAAATCTATATGAATACCTCCGTATTACTTTTCTTAATCACTCGGGGTTAAATTATTGTGAGAACCGTAAAATTGCAATCAATATCAAATTACCATGGGTGAATAATATGTCGTCGGCTCGCAATAATATTATCTAATATCAATATTGTTCCTATCCTTTAATATCTGAAAAATTAATTACCGTTAAAATCTACCTTCTCAAAAGTACTTTTACGCTGTGTAGAGATCTGGAGGTAATCGTAAATTCATTTTACAATTATTCGGTTTTTTTTTCCTCTCTATGGGTAGATCGAAATAAGGCATAAACACCGCGTACTTCTACTCATTTAATAAGCAATCTATGGAACCTAGCATAACGTAAAAACATTGCTTAACACAGTATAAACACTAAAGTCCGTCTCAGACGTAGCTATAATATATATTAATATGAATCATAGACGTACACGCAGCTATAATATACATAAGCTACGTGTGCGGTCACTCGAAAATTTAAATAGAAGATATGTCGTAATATGCCTTGCTATGATTAACGGGCTTTAAGCCTTAATTGTGGTGAATTTAAAGTGTTAAGATCACTACCTCGTTTTATCAAGTGTTTCCGCAAATAAAGTACACATTCACAGTGAACTAAGTGGAACAAGTATACTCGTAGTTCTCGTGTTGTTCTTTACGGTGCGCTATTTTTATAGTGTACAGGCTACCTTATAATTATACGTAAGTTCATTAGACTTTTACGTTAATTATCCACGGAACTTATATCTTGCGCAAAACCGAAAAGTTGCTTCCAGTACCATACAAACACCATAAAGATTGATTCTGAAACTTACCTCCGACAAACGTTTCTCTGCCGATTGAGCCGCCGACAGAATGTTTCATATAAGGTTGTTCAACTACAGAACCTTGCAACTACGAACGATTCGCCAACAAAATGTTTATTCATGAGCGAATCGACGACACAACCTTTCCACTACGAACGTTTCGCCGACAGAACTATTAATATTTATGAGTGAATCGACGACAGAATGATTCAGAAAAGAAAAATTCATCGACAATGCTTATTTAGGCATAGTTTGACACTTCTGGTGACTAAGTAATATAACTATATCTAACTTCCTTACACGAGACTTATAATTAACATAATCAACTCAACTGCAGTCGTACCTATCACCAACTCGTAACAAACATGTCGCTTTTAGGAAAACATTCCTCTCGCAAAGCAAGTACTTTGAAGCGATCTAAGTCGTGAGTCTATAGATATCGAATACACCACTCAGGATCTACCGTCTTTGCGTTGGAAACGAACAATCGCGCATAAACGTTTAACCAAGGCATTAGAGATAGGTATTTTAGCTACTAATGATCACGAAGGAGTGAAACAAATCACTGCGACTTTCAAAGATGCACATTCTACCATTCAAGAAATTCTTAATGAGCTTGAAAGCGATGAAATTCAGGAACGTTTCGACGAAGCGTATTACAAGGTGTTAGCGATTTATCGTAACTTAACTAGAACCGAATCATCTAGTTCTCAGAAAAGTTTTTTTCAAATATTCGGTTACCAAAAATTGCACTAGCGACATTTACCAAAAGTGGTCATAATATTATAGACACTTTTAATACGACTATTCATAACGCAACGAGTAAAACCGACACAGAGAAGTTCCACTATCTGTTACCGTCACTCAGCGGCGACGCGTTGACTGTGATCAAAGCGTTTCCAATAACACATGAACATTATCACGACGCCTATGATGCGCTCACTGCGCGTTATAAGAATAAGCGGGATCTAGCTTTTACGTGTTGGCGGGATATTTTAAATGTCGACTTTAAATGTAATGAGCCTCGTGAGTTCAGAAGATCACTTTTATTCGAAGAAAATTTAAGTATTTTAATAACACTTAACCTGCCGATTCGTCAGTTGGACTTCGTTCTAGTTTATCATATTTTATCGAAACTTGACACGAAACTGCGTCTATATATGCAGGACTATATGCTGGACTTCGAAGAAAAATATTCACATTTGGAACTGCCTACTTACAATCTAATTGCGAAGCTTTATTACGTAATAACCACTTCGTCGAGTCGAATAAAGTGGACAAGCTGCCACAAAAGGTTGTACCAGTGCCGCAGACTAAACGTAGCACTACATCACATACACTCGTAGCGACCGACAATATACAACCTGTCAGTGGTACAACCACTGTTGCGTACACAAGCAAATGTTCATTCTGTGGTGACTCACACTCCATTGCAGGCTGTTCAGAATTTCTTAAAAAATCATTAGATGAACGCATGCAGATTGCTCCCGAGAAACACTGGTGCTTTAACTGCCTGAAGCCTTCTCACCAATTGATAGATTGTAAATCAATATTTTCGTGCCGTACGTGCAAACGACAACATCACACTTTACTCCATCGTGATTCGCGAGAAACCTAAAGAATTGAACCAAACCGTATCGTCCCTGATCAGTAGCTCTCCGTCAAACACTACTGCCTTGTTGGCGACTTAGGATAGTGCTGGAGCAATTCAATCGTTCCGAGCTTTATTTGACACCGGAAGTCAAGGCAATTTTATAACAACGACAGCTGTACAACGTTTGAACTTGCAGCTTACTCGAACAAACCTCAACGTAAGCGGTCTCGGAGCGGCACAAGCTTCCATCATCGGCGACGTTACTTGTGCAATTGGAAACAACAATAGAATTTTGTTTAATTCAAATATGCACATTATACCTGTAATATGTGGCGATCAAGCTATCGCGAAACTTAACACATCTGGTACGACGTCGATTTTGATGTTCCAGGACTTATGGCTCGTGGCCGATGTTTTCGCGGAGTCACTCCTAAATCAACATATCAAAGGGAACTGCCCACAACCCATTGAGTTTAACTCTGCCTTCGGTTGGCTACTTTTAGGGAAAACCAGATTAGCTTCCAACTCGTTGATGCATACTCCTTCCAACATAAATAACGATCTAAACTCTTAAGTTCAGCATTCTTGGGATCTCGATTCTGTACCGTCGTCTTCACACGTCGAATGTTAGATGTCGCTAGTAGTCTGTAGGTACTGTTGACATTATCGTCTTACCGATGATTGATCTTGTTTGTGTTGCGAACTACTCGGTTGGCGTAGTGTTGTGCACATAATCCGCTAGATGGCGTAAGGCGTCGTGTTATACAACATAATATTGTTTACTTCAAAAACCACTTTTAATCATAGACTAATATTGCTTTCAATTACATACTTCATTTGTTCGCTAATCGCTAGCTAACTAACTAGACTTCTCGTCGCACCTACGCCGTGCGTATTCTTTGTCCGGACGAAAGTGACACACACCCAGTACAGTAATTCATTACATAGTAAGTTCATTAAAACTTACAAACAATGCTGAATACTTCACAATTAATTACAAGGCGTTATTGAGTTAAAGCTTCAGCTTCATTACTTTTTCCAACAATGTTCCCTCTTGCTTAAAACCATTTTCGTCAGATCAAAGGATTTAATACAAACAGGCCTTTCACTAATACATTGCTCTGTAAAATAATCTTGTTACTTTTTAGTTTGTAATTAGGTACAGAAACTGATTTAGTTGTAGCTGTGGTTGTAGTTCCAAATTATAAATTGAGTTATTGATCATTAAAATCGTATTCGGCGCCATATTCCACAATGTAGTGGAATGTTGCCTCAAAACAAATCTTATTGACAAATGAGCAATTGTTAAAATCCCAATTGCCACAAAATATTCGCTTATCTTAATTTTAGCTATAGTTCTAGCGAAAGAGTTTTGTTTAATAAATTAATCTTCAGAAGATCTAATCACGAACCATCTCAGAAATAAGTTAACACACAAGCCAATAGATGGCACTAGTCTCTCCTGTGAATCGATTCGATCGTTGTAATAATGACTCTATGTAATAATAGTGATTGACTGATGGCAAGTTCGCTTCCATATTATGATGAATGAGAATTATAAGTTGGTTATTAATTAGATTAACTAATAATCTTGGCAGATTCATGCGGAGACATGTACATATAATAATGAAAATATTTTTGAATAACGTTACGGCTGACGTAGTTGTGCGTTGTTATCTATCCTTATATACAGTCAAAGAGATTTAAAACATAGAGCGGACATTGGGAATACTGTCATACAATAATTTTCATCCTGGTATTTTCGATTTTGACTCAAGAATGCTACCTGACAAGCGGGCGCCGGGCGTATGACACTAGACAGACCGACTTGTTACTAAGTAGTAACAAGTTTTGGATTACGATTTTCTTTGTCTTATCGCGTCTATCGCTCGGAAATACATATTTGAATGTCTTTGTATACAGTGTTATATGGATCTTTTGACGCTCCATTGAGGTTGACAGTTCGAAAGCGTTGTTAGTAAACACTTGTGAAATGTATTGAAAAAATAAGATGGCGGCGTTAGTTCTAATTTTGCCTGCGCGACTAGTGTGGTTATTAATTATGTTATTCTAGCCAAATCCAATATTATACAAATATGCCGTGATTCCCTTTTATCTTAATTTGACCGAGACCTATCTTATGAGAGTATTTTTAGGAATTTACGCGAACTCCAAGTGTCGTCCCCACCCTGGTTCAAGCCATGGTCCGGAGCGAGAGGGAATGGGAAACCGTCGTGCTAGTGAAGGACGTGGCGGGACGTGAGAGGGAAAGAGCCTCATGTCCCAGCCGCCGCGGGAGACGCCCTGGGCGTCGGGGGTCACGTGGTGTGTAGACGGCGAGTTAAGGGCCCCACAGATTAACAGTCCGCCTGCAGTTTCTGGTCCTATCGGGCGGCCTGCCGTCCTAGGCTAATAACATCTACACAGTAATGCGATTATTGCCTACCGGCAATGGCCTGATACAACATCTACGACTACACACTAGCAGTTGCGAGTCCGCAGTTTCCCATGGACCGCACGTCGGCAATGGTGTGATACCGGTGTGAGCGTCCACACACAGGCGGTAGTCTAGTCATTCACAAAGCAGCAGCACTGTAGGGCGTAGTTGTCAGTTTTTAGCGTCATCATTAAGTTGCGTAAAAAACGATGTGCTCTTTTACTGCTTCATTTACTTTCATCATCAGAAAGGAGATATTGAATGAAAAAGTGGCTTCAACAAAGACAATCTAGATCGCACATGACATTGGTACGTGAACTAAGGCAGTCGCATCGGGAAGATCTATTTAATTACTTGCGAATGACTTCTGAAACTTTTAATATCTTATTAACAATAGTTAAACCGTACATCAGTAAAATGAATACAAAAATGCGCCAATCTATAAGCGCAGAAGAAAGGTTAATAGTAACTTTACGGTATTTGGCGACTGGACAAATTTTTGAAGATTTTTTCCTACAAGAATTTCACCACAGTCCCTTGGAGTAATCATACCTGAAACTTCAAAATATATTTTTTTTTTTGCTGAAAGATGTATAGACTAACATATATACATATATATATATGTTAATTATTTTCTAAATGTGCTTTTAAGGTTATTAATTTTTCTTTTCACGGTATCAATTGTGGCTGAAGGTACCTACTGTGGTTTGATAATATGCTAACAATTTTTTGTAAGCGTCATCTTTTAATCGCTTATTGTGATAAGAATCGTCTTTCACCTTCCATAAATATGGAAAACTCCTATATAGTTCTATAAAAGTAGACACAAATTGAGGTTTGTTGTCCATTTTGTCGAAAAAAAATTAAACAAGTCGAAAAATATAAAACTGAAGGTGCTCGACTGACACGAGATGCCGGTCGACAGGTCGCCGCCTTGGACTGTCCGGCCGACATCTATCGACGCTGACTGGAATCGTCAAGCGGTCACACACTGTCAGTTCGTAAAAGTCGACAGTCCGAAATCTTAAATGGAACTGTTAATGTGTGACCTATTGCGATTAACTGACTGGCTGATATCGTCCGGCGAACTGTTAATCTGTGGGGCCCTTTATGGGCTAGCTCGCCGTCCGGCCGTCTTATGACGACAGGCCGTGTCGACGGCGCGTTCGTGTTCCACGCGCGCCTCAAAGAGATGTCAGCAACCGCGTAGGGGTCCGCATGGACCGATGCCTGCCTGGGCTGCGGGACTGTTCGAAAGAGATACCGCAGCCCTGGAACACAAAGGAAAAAAAAAAAAAGTGTCGCCGCAGATTGCGGGGTAATCTGCCTTTGTTCCTTCCTACAAAGAGGCCCAAAAAAAAAGGTGGTACGGTCAGATGACAATGTGTACGTTTTTACAATAAACTTCCCAGCCATATTCAAGCACGAAGCTTAAATAAATTCAAATCGTTAATAAAACGGACGCTTTGGCTAAAAGAGTACCTACTATAATGTTAATCACTATATCGAAGATAAAAGGCTTGGGATTAAGCTGTTCCAATTAAATTTGCTCTGTGGATGTCGAAATTTCAGACTTCGCTTGTTTATTATTAATTCTTTTCTTTTATGCATTGTGACATTTAATGATTTGAGATGAATATTTACTTTGTTAAGTGTAGGTATTTTATCTTTTTTTTTATTGTGAATGTCATGACATTTAATAATTTTTTTATGATTTTATTGACATTTATTTTGTAAAGTACCTATTATTAATTTTATTTGATTATTGTGAATGTGAGGACCATGTGGGTCATTTTTTTTGTTTGTTTTTTCCCTATGGTTTTAACGATTGCCTGGCAGTTTGAGTACTATAAGCGACCTACCCAATTGCCCTTTCTTTGATATTTTTCGTCGTCTCGTTGAGCTCCTTGAGTTATAAGTCGAGCTACAAGATAACTGACAAATGCTTGCGCTGACTGACTGAACAGGTCCATTCAAATCTGTGTGGTACTTTCTTTAAAAGACCATCTCAGACACTAATTTGCATAGTCCTCATGTGAGTTGACCAAGATTATGAGCTCTGAGTTTGTTTCAGCTGTTTCTTCTCAGAGTAGTCTGGTACAAAACACCGACCCCATCTAGTTTAAAAAAATGATGTATACAAATGTTTGTAAAAACCTATTTGCATAATAAACATCATTTATCATGCCTCGAATAAAAAAACCTAGTTCGAATAATTCAAATTATTCTGTAAATGCTGCTAGATCAGGAGTCCATCTCCTGCATCTGCCTAGGAAAAGAAGGGACCATCAGGGACCTCGAGCATTACGTGGCCACGACTGTGACTTGTCGCTCGACCGGCTGTTATTTTGTCTACAAAACCCTCGATCAAGAAGAAGTTTGGTCGCACAATGGGGTGTTTTACCAGTTTCGTTCAAGATAGCGCACAGATATGCGACAATGTACGAGGTCCCTGAATTCATAGACATATAGACAACTTCTGTGTCCCAATATACCTAAAGTTTATTAAAATTAAAAAATAATTAAAAGCGTTGCCCCTTATTACTAGACATTTTTGTAATCCCTACAAACAATATTGGAGGCTGTAACAAAAGCCGGTGGGAGTACAAAACGAAAATAAATTGTTTTATTGTACCCAAGCTGTCCATGAGCCAACTTATTGTATTGGAATGAAGAAAAGGGAACAAAAGATAAAGATAAAGTAAAGGAAATGACGGAGCATTATGGTAAAAAATAAGAGACCAAATTATGTGTAACTTAAAATCGTCGAAATAAGTATTCAAATGTGCATCATAAATGCTAAAAGGCAACATTGTAATAGGTTTTACAAGGTAATGTTTTCTCAACAGACTTCCTCGAAAAGTGGCTCTTAGCGCACTACTATTAAGTTCCAGAAATGTGTGAGGATTTCACACTCGTGTTTTTTTTTAATTTTTTCTACTAGTTTCAGACGTCCCTTTGGGCCTTGCTTTGTTCTTTGCTTGGTATGGTATGGAGGGAAGTGAAAAACATGTTATTCCTACTCCTCCGCTATTCTTTTTTGATTAATATCGTTCCGGGATCCAAGACAATGAAATTGTTTCTCTGAGGCTTCGTCGAGCTTCGACTCGGGTGTTAACTTCGCCTCGGCAGCAATGACAAAGTTTGCCCACTTGTATCGGAATGTATTTCTTTTTTAATTTACAACATTTTCACATTTTTTAATTAGTGTAATTGTATTACGGGCTGGTGTCCGCAACTCCACGTCCAAAGCGCGTATTTTGCGTGTGGATTTTTAATTTATTCTTAAAAACCGAGTACCTCCTTTTCCAAATTATCAGTACCTACCTAGTCGAGATCGAGTCAGATTGAGCCTTCAATTAATTAAAATCTACACACACTAAGGACAATTTGAGTTATATTTCATGATATTGTATTTTTCCAGTTAGGTACATTCAGTTCAAATTTTAATTAGATTATTTTCAATCAAATACCTACCACCTAGTCAACTGTAAATACTTTCAGATATCAAGGCATGGTATTTTATGTCGGTCATGGTTATAATAAGTTATGGTATTTGAATGCCTTTTATCTTCGTCTCAACTGGAGGTAGACAGTAAAAGAAAGGCTCGTTTTTTTTTTTAATTACTGTCATTGTTATTTCAATTTTACAACTGACCAAGTGTCCGACAAAGGCACAGCAGCACAGATACCAATCTTCTCAGGTACCAAACCTTAAATGTATTTGTAGACAATAAGTAATAAGTTCGAGGGAAAATAAAGAGATTTACTTTTACTGGGTACCTGGGTGCAGCTTAACCAGGGTGGTCTATTATTTTATGACGCATTGAACCAAGACTATACAGAAATAGGATACTTGCCAAATGTAGTATTTCATTGGTATTAATTTATTAGTATTTTAATATTTAACTAGCGTTAATTAGTAATCATTGTAAGTTTGTATATTTAAATAATATTAATTAACATTACGCTCATTTATCTGCAGAGCTGTTTGTATAATTGTCTACATTTCAATTACCTATTTAATGACAAGTGGAAGTGCGGGGTCTCCTAATACAAGCAATCCCTTGCTTAAAAGGTGATCTCCATAACATGTATCGAAATGCCTATTGAAATTGAAATAAACGTTTTTTTTTTTTTATTTTTTTTTTTTTTTTAATATTTTATTGTGCTAACAATTTGTTGTGTGTTAAACCTACTATATTATTTTAACAAGTCGTTGTAGTGTTTTACAGCAAAATTTGTTTTGTATTGGGTTAATTAAATTCAGAAATATCCTTCTTTATTTAGTTACCTATCTAATTTAATGTTTGTGTTTATTATAATATTTGCATGCTATTTTTATGTCGAAATGTGTCATTGCAGTATATTTTATTTTTACCACCTTTTGTAGGTACCTACCACATTTACCGCAAATGAATAATTATGATTTTTTGTGAGTACCTAATTGTACCTATGGCATATTATTTACAGTACGATGTCGATCGTCAAAAGAACGAACAGAGAACGTGAGGCTGCTGAAATGCTGCTAGAATTGAAAGGTCAAACCCAAAACTAAGTTTGTAATTTTTTTTTTTCAGTCTGATTCCTATCAGCAAAAAAACTATTGCAAGTGTAAACCTCGCATTTTTTCTTTGCAGATGTACATAAAGATGCAGAAAATGCAAGCTTATTGTTATATCTAAGGTTTTTTGTAAAATCACATGTAGCGGTAAGTTGTTAAAGCTAAACGTGAACGAAAATAAATTTCATCGATTTCAAATTAGATGCATAACTAAATTTATGCTCTAAAGTACCTCATTTCACTGTCTACTGGGGTTTTATTTATTTATTATTCCTTAACACACACATTTGTTTTGTGGATTTTTTCATGGTATTTAGCATACCATGAAAAACCACAAAAACATATTTTACGAGAGCGAAAAACGTATTTTATTTTTGTATGTATGATGTTTAGTGATATAATTGAAACACATTATTCTTAACTTAAAGTATTTATGTGAAGAATGAAATTGTTTTACTATTTATGAACAATTGTTTTATAGGTTCGGTATTATGACCGACAATTGTATACCTACATACTTTTAGGAAATTGAAATGAAATAACTATCAGGACAACAAATGTAATCTACCAAAACACAAACATTTAAAAGTTAAAACACAAGTTATACTTTTAAGTAACAAGTTACAAAATAAATCTAGTGAACAAAATCAAAGGAATAGTTAGAGCGCGCCGCCGAATAAGGGAATGAGGCCTCAGCCACGCTACGCGTTGACTTAAATAGGCTCGGTCATATGGTCCGGGCTTTCTGGTGGGGTATAGGTTGGAGACGCAGCTAACACGGCCTCTCCTGATGTGCCGGCGTCCTCGCAGGCCTCGGCAACCACCGGAGCGTCGTCAGCGGGAGCTACCTCCGACTCGGCATTTCTGGGTGTCGCCGACGAGGTACTCGGTTCATCGGAACCTGCACATCATAAACCAAGAGTGACCATCAAAATGTTAGATGTGATAGCAGATAATTTCTTCTATTTTTTTGTTTGTTTTTACATCATGTGCTGGATGAAAGAGTTTAATCGATCAAATGCAAATGAGACATGAATTGCTTCTTAATACTTATTTAGGTAATACCAAATTCACCATGATAACATAAACCATAGCCACATGAACTCAAAACCTCATAAAGGCCTTCAATGAGCTCACGTGCCATACTACCAACCATCATCATCATCATCCACAGCCCGAACTCACCCACTGCTGGGTATAGGCCTCTCTTTTCTCGTGCCAATCCCCACGGTCCTGTGCCAGCCTCATCCAGGTTTTTCCCCCGATGGCAACTATGTCGTCTGCTCATCTCGCCGCCGGACGACCCACTACCAACCAACCTAAACCTTATGCAATTGCGCAGTTGCCATGGGCTTACATGGTATATATGACAAAGCTTGTCCTCGGGCTTTACACAGTACTTTGCCATTCACGCCCCGACTTCCTGGGTCACGACTTGATACCAACTGGTAGGAACAAAGCTACAGGCATAGGTTAAAGCTCACAAAGAACTCGTTATTTAGGCGATTTAATTCACGTCCCAGAAACAATAACAAATATCTTACACTCAAGCACTCCAGCACATTCCTTAAAACGTAATCTTGGATCAAGTACCAATAACAATAAATCGGTTCACAAACTTAACAAAAGTTTCACACGGGTGAGGTTTGTTTAGTTCATTAATTGTGAATTTCTGAACAGCTTACTTTAGACTCAAGTACGTTTTGACGCTGCCGTGCGCTTATGCGTCGTCGTCTAACGCTATAAGTGGTACCTACCACTCACATAACAATTCAAATTTCTGTTAAAATGGGCGTCAACACTGTTTTAGTTCGTATTTGAGTTTTACTTGGCTTAAAATAAATTGATAAAAATTTCACAATGGTTTCGGTAGTACATTTTGCATTCATAGCTGCAGCATGAATCTGCGGATCCTTAAAATACCGCGCACAAAGATTGCACAGAAAAGATTATTAGCAAACGCAACAAGGATTTGTCAAAGTCAGAGACGTAATAATGGTTTGATCTCACCGGGTTTAATAAAAGCTCCTTAATGCATCGATGAGGCGCTCTGCGACGTCCCCTGCAGCCCAAGTTGAAGGCGAAGGCGACAACAATCCCACTTCTGATTTTAGGAAATTGAAATGAAATAACTATCAGGACAACAAATGTAATCTACCAAAACACAAACATTTAAAAGTTAAAACACAAAAGTTATACTTTTAAGTAACAAGTTACAAAATAAATCTAGTGAACAAAATCAAGGGTAATAGTTAGAGCGCGCCGCCGTATAAGGAAATAAGGCCTTAGCCACGCTACGCGTTGACTTAAATAGGCTCGGTCATATGGTCCGGGCTTTCTGGTTGGAGACGCAGTTAAAAAATAAAAAAATAAATACTATCTAAAAAGCTGGCAACACCAAACGTCAACAGACTTCTTGTAATTTCGTTCAAATTTATTTTTGTTAAATAATTATTTTTAAACAGTTTTGAAACAAATCTCCCTTTTTATATACTATAATTTCTCAATTTTTTACTGGAGTAATAGTACAATGAAGCCAATTTATAAAATAAAACATTTAAAAAAAAATTAACAATAATGACGTATGTCACTGCATAAAATTTGAAAAACACATATGAAATCAAGAAAATGTTGACGAGATCAGCTGCACGACGCGCACGCCTATCGCCTCCGGACCCGTTGCTCAGCTCCGCCTCGCCGCCGCTGGAATCCAGCCCCGTCGTGAGTGCTGTAACACCGGCCGTGGCAGTTGCGTCGAGCTCGAGCGACGAGTATTTCTCTCCGCCCACGACGCCACCACCTGTTCGTCGACGGGGAGGACGCTGGCCGCCGGATGGTTTAGGACCTCGAGGCCCACCGGCCTCTGATAGGGTCCCAGCTCCCGGTAGGAGTGTGCAGCGCATGCGATGGACGCAATCCATCAATGCAAATGTCATGCGCGCATACTATGGGGCTACAGAGGGAGGAAACAACCTGACCGCGTACCGTGTTCAGATGCTCTCTCTGTTTCAGGTGCTTGAGCCAGCTGTCAACGTGTCGGCACAACGACTATCGGATCAGGTGCGAGTCATCCAGCGTAATCGTATGTTGGATGACACCGTACTTGATCGCTTGCGGACTGAAATGCAGAGTAGCCATGTCATTGCCACACCGCCGCCGCAGGCTGTGGTTCCACCACAGTCTACCATAGTACCAAATCGCGATAACGACGTGAGTAATGACATAGTTACTAATGTAAGTACCCAGTGCAATGAGGAAATGAGGAGTGCTTTGGAGGGTGCGATTCGAGAATATCGATTCATGCAACCCGACCTTAGACCACGCATACCTCGTTTGCCCATGCATAACAAAAATAGGGCGCTGGTGGCTGTTCTGGATTCGCAGTTGTCAAACTATTTTGATAACTGCGAAGACCTCACCGATGCTCACTCAATCCTGTATTGTGCGGCTGTAGCGGCATGTCGTGTAGCTCATGTCAAATTTTCTGATGACAGAGCTACACGACCTAAACCAGCCGTACCGCCATGGCAGTACAGGATTGAACGACGTATTGGTGGGGCCAGAGCACTCATCGGCAAACTGATCTGCTTCAGGGAGGGCAATACTCGTCCTAGAGTGATGCGTTTTGTGAGGCGGGCGTTCTCGGGGACTGATATTAGTCCTCGAGACTACATGTCCCGTATCACAGAGCGCATCGACTTCCTGAAGCAGAAAGTGTATGCATGGACAAACCGTATTCGTAGGTATCAGCGGCGGGTGGACCGATACACTCAGAATCGCACTTTTCAAAAAGATGAAAGGTGGGTATACAGGGCTTGGGAGCGACCGGACCAAAGTGTGGCTGACACGCGCCTACCGGATGATGATGCCATGTGTTCGTTCTGGCGCAGCATCTGGTCGGTGCCTGTAAGCCATACCGAGGGTGAATGGACTCGGGGGGTCGAGCGAGCGTGCGATCTAGTACCAGAAATGGGGGCAATCACTATCAGCCCCCAAGACGTAGTTCGTGCAGTCCGTCCGTTGCGTTAGGAAATCTCCAGGGCCGGATGGACTGCACAACTTTTGGATTGTCTAGGCTATTGGTTCACAAGGTCGCACGCTCGCCTGGCGATCCTGTTCCAGTCAGCCTTAGAGTCAGGATCGCTGCCAGAGTTCCTGACAACAGGTATAACCCACCTGCTCCATAAATCGGGTAGTACTGCGGAGCCCAAAAATTATAGACCGATTACATGTCTTCCGACGGTCTATAAAGTTCTTACATCCATTTTGAGAGCTAAAATTAACAAACACATTGATGACAATTCTATCATGTCCGCTTCTCAAAATGGATGTAGGAACGGGTCCCGCGGTACTAAGGAGCTACTCCTCATTGATATGGCCATTAGTCAACAGGTTCGCCGTTCCCGAATGGATCTGTCGACATGTTGGATAGACTATAAGAAGGCCTATGACTCGGTGCCACATACATGGCTAATGAGGGTGCTAGAGTTGTATAAAGTTGATGCAACTCTGCGCACCTTCCTGATGTCATGTATGGGGCAATGGAGGACAGTCCTTCGCTATCCAGGATGTCGGCAAATCCAGAGGAATAGCGAGCCGATAAGGATAGAGCGAGGTATATTTCAGGGCGATAGTTTGAGTCCACTTTGGTTCTGCTTAGCCTTGAATCCTCTTAGCACGCTGCTTTGCAACTGATGGAGCTAATGAAGGTAACTGAAACTTTCAGTAGCGCCATCAGGATGGAATTTGGTGTGGACAAATGTGCGGTCATGCATGTAAAGCGAGGGGAGATTGTGGAATCTGTGGGAACCCAGCTCTCGGATTCCATAAATCTTAGATCCCTCTCAGCAACCGAAACCTATAAGTATTTGGGTATGTCGGAAGCGCTGGGCATCAATGTTGCTGACATGAAGCAATCGTTGAAGGAGCGCTTCTTTGGCCGCCTGAAAAAAGTATTTAATAGTCTTTTATCAGGCGGCAATAAGGTACGTGCCTTCAACGGTTGGGTCATGCCGGTTCTGATGTACTCTTTCGGCATACTCAAATGGACTCAAACAGAACTAGACGCCCTGGATAGGAGGGTCCGTACATTCTTGACGGCATATGTATGCTATGTATGTTCTTGTTGCATCCAACGTGAGCACACGTCGCGGAGCGAGAAACGCTAGCAACGGCAGTTTTGAGTCGGCGAGCTCCACTGCGTCACCCGCTGCTGAAACTGCACGCGTTGCAACTTGCGCCGCCGCCGTCGCTAACTCGATCGAGGTAGTGACTCGTGTGGGTACGTCGACCCCTAAACGTGCCTACGCAGCTATCGTCGACCCGCACAAATGTGTGTCGCGGACCGAGCAGGGGATTAAGAAGAGCTGCTGTGAACCTGCCAACAGGGGTTCGAAAGAGCAAGGCCCAGCTACGGGCACGTGTGACAAGGATGGCTTCGTGAAGGTGGAGAGAAAGAAGAGGAAGAAGCCCCCCTGTCGTAACCAGTGCGGGACCGCGCTGGTAGGACCCAATGTGCTGCGTCCGGCAATACCAACGACGCAGCTTTATGTATCCCGGCTACATCACACCACGAAGGTTGAGGAGGTCGTGGAGTGGTCGCGTTCTTCTGTTATGAGACTGTATATCCCGCGGAAGTGTGGGGGGCGAGGCTTTTTAAACGCTAAGACTCTCCACAATCGCGAGATATGCAGTCTCAGGGAATATTTCCTTGAAACCGACGTGGGGATGCATCGAGATGTGGTCGCAGTGGACAAGGGCCTCACCCCGCTTTCCTTGGCTAAAGAGAACTAGCGCAAACCCTTAGTGCTTGACACTAACGACCGCATGGAGGTATGGCAGAGTAAAGAGCTTCACGGACGCTTTTTCCGGGCCCTGCATGGGCCTGATGTAGACCTATCAGCGTCCGTAGCCTGGCTACGTTCCGGGGACCTCTTCGGAGAAACCGAAGGTTTTGTCTGTGCAATTATGGATGAAGTAATGATGACGAATAACTACCGGAGATTTATTGTGAAGGACGGTACGGTTTACATATGTCGGGCATGCCACCGTCCAGGCGAATCAATCCGTCACATTATCTCCGGGTGTTCTCGTCTGGCTAACGGAGAGTACTTGCATAGACACAACCTTGTAGCCAGGATTATCCATCAGCAACTTGCTCTAAAATACAACCTTGTGGAATCGGAAGTGCCGTACTATAAGTATGTGCCCGACCCAGTTCTCGAAAATGGCAGTATCACATTGTACTGGGATCAATCCATCATCACTGACAGGACTATTGTAGCCAATAAGCCTGATATAGTGGTGGTGGATCGATCAGAGCGGCGCACAATGATTGTTGACATAACGGTCCCGCATGATGAGAACCTCGTGAAAGCCGAGAAAGATAAGAAAATCAAGTATCTTGACTTGGCTCGCGAGGTTGTCGACATGTGGGATGTGGACTCAGCGATCATTGTGCCGATAGTCGTATCAGCCCATGGCTTAATTGCCAAGAGCCTCGACCAATACCTGAGGAGGCTCTCGTTAGGCAGCTGGATCAAGGGCTTGATTCAGAAAGCGGTACTCCTAGACACGGCTCGTATTGTTAGGAGGTTCCTCTCTCTGGAGCCCTGACCGCCGGTAGCTTGGACCCTGTTCCCGATACCGGTGGGCTACTATTTTTTATATTTTTAAATGTTTTTAATATGGTTTTTGTTAAGAAATATTTAAAAATGTAATTAGTGAGTAAGAAAATAAATAAAGGAAATAATACTATCTGGGATAGCATCCAATCTTGACCTGCGTTGACCTGTATTTGTTTTTTTGTATAAACGTAGGCTGAAAAGCCGTTGTTGTATTTTGCGTGTGGATTTTTAATTTATTCTTAAAAATCGAGTAGGTACCTCCTTTTCCAAATTATCATCAAGACACAGTCTTGTACTTGCATGTCGTTAAAGAAGTTCAAAAGGTACAGTGATAGGTAGGTCTATAGCATAACAGGAAAATAAGTAAAACATGACATACAAGTCATGTACCTTAATTCTATGGGTCAGACCTCTTCCTTTTTTGCGGTCACAGGTAATAGAGATCTAAGATCTTCTTCTAAATTTCTAATAAGCCCCTCTGTTAGTCTGTACACATGCACATAGTCTTGACCACGGCTCAATAAATTTAGATTTCTAATGTTTTGGGCTTGGCGACGGTTTGCGGCAATGTCTAGGGTATCAGCTTCTTTCAGCAAACTCAATATCAAAAAAGAATGAGACATCTACAAAAATTAGAAATAGATGAAAACACATTAAGTTCATGAAGTTTTTTAAGGTCGGTATATTAGTTCATCCTAACTGTTTCACTTTTTTTCTGTAAGAAAACCACAAATATATAGATTATAGATAATTGTTCTTTTTGTTTTGCATTTATATCACATACATATTTATATATGCATAACAACACTTGCCAATTAGATACCGGTGTATCTAATTGGCAAAATCTATAAATTTGTGACAGATTGTAACGCTTTGAAAATGACACTGCGTAAAATACATGCTGCCATGGCATATGTAGTGAATGGACACCTGAGTGCTGTGCTGCATTCTTCGAATGCAAGTTTTAATAGTCTAAAATAAAACTGTTCATGTGCTGATCTTTTCATCCACTTTTGTCGTGCCTACGACGTTTACAGTCACTGATTATATTATCGTTGCATTTATGCTTATCTGACTTGTTTTGGATTGAATTGTTATGTGAGTGGTAGGTACCACTTATAGCGTTAGACGACGACGCATAAGCGCACGGCACTTATCGCTATGCGAAAAGCGTCAAAACGTACTTGAGTCTAAAGTAAGCTGTTCAGAAATTCACAATTAATGAACTAAACAAACCTCACCCGTGTGAAACTTTTGTTAAGTTTGTGAACCGATTTATTGTTATTGGTACTTGATCCAAGATTACGTTTTAAGGAATGTGCTGGAGTGCTTGAGTGTAAGATATTTGTTATTGTTTCTGGGACGTGAATTAAATCGCCTAAATAACGAGTTCTTTGTGAGCTTTAACCTATGCCTGTAGCTTTGTTCCTACCAGTTGGTATCAAGTCGTGACCCAGGAAGTACCCGTGTCTGAGGGACATCGGGGCGTGAATGGCAAAGTACTGTGTAAAGCCCGAGGACAAGCTTTGTCATATATACCATGTAAGCCCATTGCAACTGCGCAATTGCATAAGGTTTAGGTTGGTTGGTAGTGGGTCGTCCGGCGGCGAGATGGGCAGACGACATAGTTGCCATCGGGGGAAAAACCTGGATGAGGCTGGCACAGGACCGTGGGGATTGGCACGAGAAAAGAGAGGCCTATACCCAGCAGTGGGTGAATTCGGGCTGTGGATGATGATGATGATGGTTGGTAGTATGGCACGTGAGCTCATTGAAGGCCTTTATGAGGTTTTGAGTTCATTTGGCTATGGTTTATGTTATCATGGTGAATTTGGTATTACCTAAATAAGTATTAAGAAGCAATTCATGTCTCATTTGCATTTGATCGATTAAACTCTTTCATCCAGCACATGATGTAAAAACAAACAAAAAAATAGAAGAAATTATCTGCTATCACATCTAACATTTTGATGGTCACTCTTGGTTTATGATGTGCAGGTTCCGATGAACCGAGTACCTCGTCGGCGACACCCAGAAATGCCGAGTCGGAGGTAGCTCCCGCTGACGACGCTCCGGTGGTTGCCGAGGCCTGCGAGGACGCCGGCACATCAGGAGAGGCCGTGTTAGCTGCGTCTCCAACCTATACCCCACCAGAAAGCCCGGACCATATGACCGAGCCTATTTAAGTCAACGCGTAGCGTGGCTGAGGCCTCATTCCCTTATTCGGCGGCGCGCTCTAACTATTCCTTTGATTTTGTTCACTAGATTTATTTTGTAACTTGTTACTTAAAAGTATAACTTTTGTCTTTTAACTTTTAAATGTTTGTGTTTTGGTATATTACATTTGTTGTCCTGATAGTTATTTCATTTCAATTTCCTAAAAGTATGTAGGTACCTATACAATTGTCGGACATAATACCGAACCTATAAAACAATTGTTCATAAATAGTAAAACAATTTCATTCTTCACATAAATACTTTAAGTTAAGAATAATGTGTTTCAATTATATCACTAAACATCATACATACAAAAATAAAATACGTTTTTCGCTCTCGTAAAATAGGTATGTTTTTGTGGTTTTTCATGGTATGCTAAATAATCCACAAAACAAATGTGTGTGTTAAGGAATAATAAATAAATAAATAAAACCCCAGTAGACAGTGAAATGAGGTACTATATAGCATAAATTTAGTTATGCATCTTATTTGAAATCGATGAAATTTATTTTCGTTCACGTTTAGCTTTAACAACTTACCGCTACATGTGATTTTACAAAAAACCTTAGATATAACAATAAGCTTGCATTTTCTGCATCTTTATGTACATCTGCAAAGAAAAAATGCGAGGTTTACACTTGCAATAGTTTTTTTGCTGATAGGAATCAGACTGAAAAAAAAAATACATACTTACAGTTTTGGGTTTGACCTTTGAATTCTAACAGCATTTCAGCAGCCTCCCGTTCTCTGTTCGTCCTTTTGACGATCGATATCGTACTGTAAATAATATGCCATAGGTACAATTAGGTACTCACAAAAAATCATAATTATTCATTTGCGGTAAATGTGGTACCTACAAAAGGTGGTAAAAATAAAATATACTGCAATGACACATTTCGACATAAAAATAGCATGCAAATATTATAATAAACACAAACATTAAATTAGATAGGTAACTAAATAAAGAAAGATATTTTTGAATTTAATTAACCCAATACAAAACAAATTTTGCTGTAAAATACTACAACGACTTGTTAAAATAATATAGTAGGTTTAACACACAACAAATTGTTAGCACAATAAAATATTGTTTAAATATACAAACTTACAATGATTACTAATTAACGCTAGTTAAATATTAAAATACTAATAAATTAATACCAATGAAATACTACATTTGGCAAGTATCCTATTTCTGTATAGTCTTGGTTCAATGCGTCATAAAATAATAGACCACCCTGGTTAAGCTGCACCCAGGTACCCAGTAAAAGTAAATCTCTTTATTTTCCCTCGAACTTATTACTTATTGTCTACAACTACATTCAAGGTTTGGTACCAAACGCAAAATAAAGATAGCAAATGATCGATTTTTTTAAAAATAATATATTTTTAGGCTAAAATAGAAAAACAGCTAACGTTTTAATATTATTTTGAAATTTAGTCAACTAGCCTATTGTACCTATGGCATATTATTTACAGTACGATATGGACTGTTGAAAGGACTGTCATGAAGACAGAACGGGAGGCGGCTCAAACGCTTTTAGACATAGAAACTAAGGTCTGTCGTCAAACAGAAAGCTGTAAGTTTGTAATTTTTTTTTAATCTGATTCCTATCATCAAACAAACTATTGCAAGTGTAAACCTCCATTTTTTGTTTACAGCTAAGTTAAGTTTCAAGAGAGCAGCGGTGGCCCAGTGGTGGCGGTCCCGTCTTACGAGCAGTAAGACGTGGGTTCGAACCCAGGCAAGCGCATTACTTTGTGTAATTTATTTCATCACCACTGCTCTCAAAACGGTGAAGGAAAACATCGTGAGGAAACCGGCATGTCCTAGAACCAAAAATTTCAAGACATGTGACATCTACCAACCCGCACTGGGCATGCGTGGTAGATTATAGCCCATTTCCTCTCATAGAGAGGAGGCCTGTGTCCCAGCAGTGGGAACATTATAGGCTGATTATGCTTATGCTTATGCTAAGTTTCAAGTGCTTCATAGGTACGACCCAACGTAGCGGTAAGTTGTTAAAGCTAAACGTGAACGAAAATAATCATAATCATTTATTTGCAATAAGTATTGGTTTGTGTTTATTATGGTATTATTTTTGTCGAGGATCCCATAACACATTAAAAAATTTCGACCAAGCGATTCGATGTTTCGTTGTCCAACAAAACAAAAACAATTAAATTATTAAACGTAATTAATTTAAATTCATATTTATGAATATATTATTACAGGAGCCGAAACAAACAAGAACGTTAGCTCGAAGGATTATTATGCGTATCGATTGATGATTAGACGCGGCCTGGACAACGTCATTCTACGCTGTCGTGAGCTTTGTCAACAATTCATGGTCGACATGTACGCAAAGATAGAGGGCGAACGACTACGATACTTACGATAGAATCAAGTCAAGCTGCGTGCGGAAGAGTACATCCACTTGCGAGACGCTATTGTCAACAACGCCGACGCCGCCGTAATTGGTAACTCTATCATTCTACCATCATCGTACGCACGACGGCCAGTCAAGCTATACAAAACCAGTTTATTTAGATCTTTCATTGTACAGGAAACCTACACAAAGCGAGGCCATGTTATATTGGAAATGTATAGCTCGACGTGCCGCCGTGTGTACGTAGGCAGTCATATGCAAGAATATATACAGGATGCTCTGACTTTCGTGAGCGAATATGGACGACCGTGTTTATTTATCACGTTCACATGTAATCCAAAATGGCCAGAGATTACATCTTTGCTATTGCCTGGCCAAAATGCAATACATCGTCATGACATTACACCACGTGTGTTCAGACAAAAGTTGAGTTTCATTACTTAATTACATGTATTCGGTCCCACACGTTGCTGGCTGTATTCGGTTGAGTGGCAAAAGCGAGGATTACCTCATGCACACATTTTGGTTTGGTTAATCGACAAAATCCGTTCTGAAGAAATCGATAATATAATTTCTGCGGAAATTCCAGATCCGTCTACTGCTGTTTGATATTGTTACAGCAAACATGATTCATGGCCCATGCGGTACTCTTAATCGTTTATCGCCTTGCATAGCAGATCGAAAATGTATCAAAAATTTCCCTAAAGATTTCACTAACGATACGACCACAAATGTCGACGGATATCCAATATATCGTCGAAGAAATTTCAATAATGGCAACGATCATATATCAAAAACATCAGCAACAGAGACATTGTCATTGACAATCGTTGGGTGGTGCCATATTCGCCTCACAACTCTCCATGCCTCTTTCACTCATATACCACATCCTTACACACTTACAATAAGTTAGTTATTTTGCAAATCAACGTTTGCCGGGTCAGTTTTTTGCCGCTAGTTTACTGCAGGCAGGTAAGAAACGTTTACGCGCGGCTGTCGTCCAATCAAAGCGCGGCGACCCGCGCGCTGCTGCCGCGCGCGGTTGTTGCTTTATGTTTGGACACACCTTTATGAAATGGCAAAGTTTCTTATATTAATCTTCAATTTAAAAAAGGGAATGCGGAATATGGTATCAATGTAGATTTTCTTTCCAGACGATGGACGACAGTTATGCGTCTGATTCAGTTATGGATGAAACATTTACTGAACCTGAGACTCCCGAAAAAGTAAAACTACCTAATACCGCATTTATTTTTTTAAAGAGTTTTAGCGACGCACTCCCTCACCGGCAAGCCATCTCCAGCGTTTCCGAATAAGCCTGCAAAGAAAAAGTTAGATGCAGCTTTAGTCAACGACATTGTGTGTGGTGGTTGAGAAAACGTCGTCAGGTAACTTATTTATGAGACTATTTTCCATTCTTTAAAGTATCAATCAGTAGTTTTGCCTGACTTTACAAATAATGTTCTACCTTTCGTAAAGAACCAGTATTACAACAAAAAGCGCGGATGAAAGCAAGATGTTCCGTTCTAGGGAAAACAATAAAAAGAAGCGCAAACATAGAGTCGATACGGAGAACATCCCGCCAGAGTCGGACTCTGATGAATTTTAACATTTGTATTTTTTTTAAATAAATTGTTGCATTATAATTGGAATAAGGTGGGAATTTTTATTTTATCAAATAAGAATTAATTCGGTTTTTTTTGATAATTACACTCTCGCTTTGAAGTAAAAACTTTAACATAATTATTCTCGCGAACGGCTACAGTTCCTGGTCTAATGGTCGCAAGAGCGACTGCTGAGCATGAGGTCCTGGGTTCGATTCCCAGGTCGGGCAAAGTGTTATGTTTTGCCATCAGGAATTTCTCAGTAGCAGCCACGGAGTCTGGATTTGCGCCCGGTTGATGGCAATATGCTCGCCCCCTATTACATGGGACTTAAACATAACTGGCGAAATGTGAGTGTACTATTAGGTACACCTCTGCCTAACCCTTCGCCGCCCTTGGGGGATTACAGGCGTGACGTTATGTTATGTAATGTATTTTTATTGTTTCCAGAACTCATTTCTACTCACTTTAAATCGAAGTAGATGCCACTAACTCCGCCATCGGAATATCCCCGGCGGTGCCAGTCTCAAGCCTGGAGAAAAGGAGAAAAGGGTGTTCACTTTTTAATTATACTGTTATCCTTAAACAATAAATGATCTACCACTATTTCCATTACAACATGTTTTTAATCATCCAAAACCTACCTATTAAAACATTTTTGGTAAGCCTTAGTTGACTTGAGAAAACATATCAATTTACACTAAGGACCACGAAAGGATTGCTTTCCATTTCTGTTTGAAATAGGAAAAAAAAATCAATTATCTTTTGGCTGACGGACATAACATACATTACTAATGGAAATCATTCGTCAATCATTAATTGACTAATATTTAATAATAATTGTGATCTGTTTAAATGGATGAAAACTATTTTATGTCAAATTTAGTAGGTTAAAAAATATGTCGTGAGTGAAATTTTTTATTAATATTATTTTAGTATATATGTTATATTGTAATAAAAATTTAGTACCTACATAAAGCAAGATCGTTAATGTATGTTTGTTATTATTTTTAATTTTGATACGTAGTAGCACGTGTTTTCAATTTCGATGTTTTAAGTTATTAACTAACTACTCCAAAATAATGCTCAGTATATACTAGTGTATCGCTATCCTTCTCTATTGCATGAACAAATAGCAAGGGCACAGTCTTTCGTTCAACGGTTGCGCCGTGCGCAGCTACGATGCTGCGTCCTCTTCAATCGCACGGGATACTTCGGTCCTCTTTGTCGCAAGTTCCCATTCGCATCAAAATTTTACTTCTTAAAACTCGAATGGGTTCTCGAGTTTTAAAAAGTTAAACTTGGTTTGAGAGAGGGATCACTCAAACCAAGTTTTTGCAGACAACGCTATATCTTTCAGTTTAGTGTTCGCAATGAAACAGCGCTTATTTTGATATAAGATTTGTTTAGGTGTAGATAATTAGAATCAACGTAACTGTTTATACCTGCCAGCTACTAACCCAATAGTTAGGCCAGGAAAAAAGTAGATAACTCAACGCTTGCATATTTTACAGGCTTCATACTTTCAGTTGGTATTACATTTATTCGTTAAACTCATGAGTGCACTGTATAATAAAAAGTCATTTTTCAATTTTTATTAATAATAGCTTGGCCAGGAATTTTTTAGCCAACCCACTCGCGACATATTTTTTAACATACTAACATATAAAATAGTTTTCATACATTAAACAGAACAGTGAAGGTCGTTCCTAGATCGGATCTTAGACTATATAAAATAATTAGTAAACATAACGGATTTAAAACACGTTCTTCGAAACTCGACTATTTTCATGACGTTTTAATCGACTATCAATCAGAATTCGATTTTATTGTGTTATCTGTTGTTGCACGTCCACTTCACCTGTCAAACAAAAATTGTGTGATCAGTGTTGAATTGGACTATTGTCGCAATTGTTTTGATACGCATTATGCAATAAAAGTTGCGGTAGTCGTGTGTGATTATTATTGCGACACACAGCAAACAATGTCTCACGACACAGATCTTGTAATATCGGTTCCGCGTTCCCGTATCAATGAATTTTATTGCAAATATTATAATTTAGTTGAAACATTTTACTGTGTCACTCTATCGGAGAGTAAATTGTGTTCCGCAAAAGAAAAACCTGATTATGTGTATTTCAACGTCACGTTCAACTTGAATCCAGCAGATGGAAGTTTTAATCCGAAGGAATTAGCAGGAAGGATACAGGTAAATACATATGACGCAGTTTTACTAATGTCAACTATTATTGTTCTTGAAAGAAATGTAAATGTAACAAAGGATCTATTGAATAATTAAGTCGTACCGTCATCATCATTTTTAGTACATATTACATCCTATTAGAATCTAGTTGATAGCGAGATTTTATTATTACCTACATCATAGTGACCTGTGAGAGCATAGTAAAGGTTGTTATGTGTGTGAGTGAGTGACTGGAAAACGTCTTCATTAATATTTATTTAAATATTTAGAAACATTTACATAAAGTGCCTCCAAACTCAATGAATGACCTCATTTCCTAGAAACTTCCCCATTTTTGTAGATTCAAAAACATCTGTGAATTTATCAATAGTCGGGTTATTTTGGTTTATGGTAATAGAATTAATTTTATTTATTTAATTTTCGAATTATTATTAAATTTTAAATACCTGCAGTGTGTGTATTCATCATATTTTGTTGAGATAATGTAGTGATAATAGATGAATCATTGTTGCTAATTAGTAATGCCATTATCTGATTGATATGCAGTAGTTTTTGTACCTATAATGCCCGTAACTGGAATACTGGGTATCTTATCTTTTCATTTAATCCATACTTCAATTCTTAAAATGCAAAAATTACTCTGTAATATAATATTTTTTGTCTTTCCATCTGTTGCCATCTTTAATGGCCGAATGGGTTTTGATGAAAATTGCCACATGGGATAGTTTTTATCCCAGTTGTATGTTACCTTGGGATCATTTCTAACCTGCCCCTGTAGAATGACCACCTAGACAAGGATTTCTTTGACGGAAGAATCTGCAAAATGACAGATAGTGCAAAGAAATCTGTCATTTTGTTGATTCTTCCGTCACAGAAATCCTTGTCTACGGTGGTCATGCTATGGGGGCAGCATGTGGGTGAAGCGGCAGTCAAAAGCAAATTCTCATTCTTAACACTCATGAATTTTTAGTTCACAGCTAGATAAGGCTTATCAGAATTGTGATAGTCTTACTTGAAGTCCGCCTATTTAAAATTCTGTTTTTATACATGTTCTAGTAATTTATGTGTTAAAAACTTTTAAACAATTATTAAAACAAATACCTATATATAACTATCATACTTTCTCTAGACCTTTTGAAGAAACTACTTGTAATGACAGCAAAATTTAATCATTTTGTAGGCCTCCTGTATTAAGCCTATCAGTGAGTATTATAAACAAACATATTTGTGCCAAACAATGACTTTATGTAGGGAGGGGTGGGGGGGGGGATTCTGCCACAATCCGAAACTATAGTAAAAGCCATCCATTGTTTTGGGTTATTAAAGGGTACCAACGGGGCCCTATTACTAAGGCTCTGCTGTCTGTTCAACAGTCCAAATATTTGTTTAAAAAATTAAAAAAAAAAATGGTTTTTGTTTTCAAAAGGCAAGTTTTACACAATTCGGTACTAAAACATTTAAGCAATTGTGTGCTCTAAAAGTATTATTGATGTTTTTCTATTTGTAAAAAAAAAAAACATGTTTGGTAAATAATGAAGGTCTCAAAATACAATTGTAACAACAAGTGACAACACACAATACATTTGTTAATTTATGCAGAATCAGTAATGGGATAAACAATGAATTAATCTTTTGATTTGCAAATGACTTGGTTTGCATACCTTGAAAATAATGAAGCCAGCAAAAAATTATATTAATCATTTGATTGTCGCGATCAGTTCAGACTTCATTAATAGTATGATGTTATGCTGTCCTATAATTGTGCTTTCAAATGAAAAATAAAATGGTATATTGCTTATCAGAATTAATTATTTTAAACTTTTTGGTTCCAGTAATAAAAGCTTGTTTAAAAAAAAAATACTTTATTTTAATTTTTTTTTCATTATTTTTTTATGAGCACAGTGAGATGTACTTATCTTGACAACCATGGAGTTTTGGTGACAAAATTGTGAAGCATAATGCAGGTCTCTGTTTGGGGACTATTCTGCAAGCAGCTTATGCTGCTATGCATCTTAACAGCTGTTTACTAGAATGTTGTATAGACGGAGTTTTTCGGGGCTGTCAGCATTCGCAAGGTCAGATGACGTGAGTTAGTTCAAGACACGACATGCTAGCCAAGTGTTTGCAATCTATGGCGTAATGTTAAGGAAAATAGGACTAACGGACATCGAAATATGTGGGTTACTCCTTGACATATCCAATCTTGTCGTGTTTGGGCCTTTCGGCAGATTTCTACGGCGCAATTTATCCCACTATTCAGAACGCAAAAATCACGAAGTCTTTAGTCTTCGTACGTGAGCTGGTCTCTTTATTATTTTAAATAGGTAAGTTTGGGTCCCTGAACGCCTCCGACATGCGATTTACCTTGCATTGTTAGCTAATTTCCAAAGAGACACGGTACATTACCTAGTAGGTATCCATCCAGTGCGCATGCTCTAATCACGTCAGATATCGCATATATGTATTTAAGAAGTTTTATTTTGGTAGGTTAAGGCAGCTGAATAGACGATGCCAATTTACACATTCTTAATAAATACAGAGTTTTGTCGTCAAGAGTTTGCTGTTCTATACTCTTGATTTTTAGTTTTCCAAATATCATCAATGCTTATATTGATCACCATCAAAATCTGTGCTTTATAACTATTAACATAGCCCAAAGTTCCAAGGGCAGTCATTTTGTTGGGAGAATTATTTGGCCAGCTACGCTTGTACGTAAAACTCAGAAGGCTCACAGTGTCAAAGGCCTTACTCAGATCCACAAATCAATGTAAGGTTGCTTTGTGAATCGCTCGCAAAATACGTGCTTTGTATGTGGAGTTGCGGACAGCAGCCAATTCACAGAACTAATTATCTTTTTATTATTCATTTTAAGTATGTTTGGAGCTTCTCAAATGCTCCCTTATTGGTGCAATCTCCCTCCTTACAGTTTTTCGTAATTCCCAAGAAGACACCCGACATTACCAGTATCCAGTGCCTAATGCTCACGCTCCAATCACGTCAGCAGTCAGATATCGCCTTAGATAAATAAATAAATTTTATTGTAGTAAGTCAAGGCAACAAGAGCAAGACTCAATACATTCACAGTCTTAAAAAATACTAGAGAATTGTCATCTGCATACTCGTTTTCGTGACCAAGAGTTTGCTGTTGAATACTTTTGCTTTTAGTTTTACAAATATTCCTATACAAGATCCCACAATACCGGGTGACATTCTGAGTGCCGTAACTACCAAAGTTTAACAGGCTAACAGTTTCAAAGATGTTGAGTTTGAGTGCTTTCGCTCCCGAATTGACGTCGCGTGGTGTTTCCGCACGCCTCTCACGTGGAATAACAGGGCAAGGGGCAGCTCACTACTGCCCTTTACCTGAGACGGGGTTTCTTACAAGTAAACCGCTGCTGCTCACTGCTGGGGTGATTATGGAGAACATAAACACCTTTATGTTTCCCCGCACCCCAGCCAGAAGTAACAATGAGGAACACGTTGTTTTATTCAGTAGCAGTTTGACCTACCGCTTCGCTCGCCGCACTGCGGAGGATATCCGTAAAAAGGGTGTTTTCTGCTTGTTCTTACATTGCATACATACGTTAGTGAAAAGTCTTTAATTTGCCTTCAATCCAGATCCCTTATATTTATGAACCTGAATGAGACCTTTGACACTGTCAGCCTTCCAAGCTTTACTAACAAGCACAGCTGGG
Organism: Noctua fimbriata; assembly: GCA_905163415.1. NCBI lineage: Eukaryota > Metazoa > Arthropoda > Insecta > Lepidoptera > Noctuidae > Noctua > Noctua fimbriata. The sequence goes on from LR990940.1 coordinate 5,736,417, forward strand.
CGAACACTTCTTCCTATAGTAAGACAAGACTTTAGTCTATTTGATTATTTTGTACAATACCAGTTTAAAATTAGAAATTTGGTGTATAATATAATGAGTTATCTCCGTCATTATCAATTTATTAAAAAATAAATCTTATCATAATTCTTGCCAAAGGTTTGTGTTTTAAACCAAACCAACTCATATTGCCCCATATAAGAAGAGCTCTCTAGACTGAGTCTAGACTATCGCTAATCTGGTAAACCGACTTCTATTGATTCTTAGATTTACTCCTAAAGCAACAGATAAGAATATTACGGTATATTCTATATTTCGTTTACAAAAATGGTGTTAGAAAGTTCAGGTCGTTTTATTTCCGGGTAAAATTCGTCACAGTGTCTCGTATGGATGCGACAAATCCAAAACGATATTGGTTGGTAGTGGCAGAGGTCAGCGGTGCGTTGCGTGGTTTGTTTGGGGGCCGCCCGCCGGGTGCAGTGGGCGCACAACCCGGATCTCGCGGTGCCCCGCTTCCCCTTCACTCAGCGGGCTCGTGCGTGGAGGTGTGCATACGCTTGCGCCACATGATACGCTAGTCAATAGTCTTGCCGCGAATCACGCCGCGCTCGCACACGCGCGTGATGCCATGCAACGCTCTCACGCATTAATATAATATTATGTACGCGATCGAGAACTCCCAGGTGAGCGCGACACTCATATCCTCCGTTACGACACCTGTTGCACCAGGCTAGCCCATCAGGCTTGTCCTGCGTTTACGGATCTTGTTTCCTCGCGAGTTTCACAGTGAGCCGCGACTTTGTGTACATCATTGTAATGATGTTCATTCACGACCGGCCGATATAACGATCCCGGAAGTAGAGCCGGTTCGTTAACGTCATTTAGGTATGCTGATTATTGTATACAGTGCTCAAACATAGGCGAAATGCCTAGGATTACTTTTTGAGATGATTTGTTGTGCTTGTGGGTGAGTGAGAATTACTGAGTTTTTTGTGGATTGTACGTCAGTGCTTGTTGCGAGAAAATGAAAATGTTTTGTTGATGATGCACATTAGCATGATGGATCTATTGCAGTGAACATAATTAGTGCGGGTAGCATGCCATCACGTCGATTGTATGGATGTGATAGTGGTCGTCCGTCATCAGACGCTTTGCAGCATCACGTCGCAATGCTGTTGTTTTTGTAGCAGTTTGTGAAAGCAATGTTTAATTAATGTGCATGTCTTCATCTGTCGTCGTCTGTACGAAGTGTCGCAGGTCCGGCACTACTCGGATATCATGGCAAACTTTCACTTCGCCTCCGAGAGCACTGGTGATTTATATTCTTTCGTTATCTACGACATCTGATCACGGATTTGAATTGTATAAGTGTGAGGACGTTTCTGAGAATTTTGATTGTGCTTGGCCTAACTCTATTGAAGTTTTTTGCTGTTGTTTTTGTTCTAATCAGATGTCTTAAGTGTTTGCCTGTTGAATATCAGTTATCGACACTGGCTAGCTAGAGCATCGACACTTTCAGGATATCTTTGATCTGTTTTCGTTTCTGTTAGCTTTCCATAGATATCTACTACACGCGAAGTTTACGTTAAACACTCACGGATGTTTCGCAAGTAAACAAACTGAATACAAAAGACGTCACTTTCATTTTATTTTAATACAATGTTAGAGATTTTTCTTGAGAATTAAAAAACCGAGGCACGTGGGAAATAGGGAAACCCTAAGTTAGTTATAACCTTATTAAATATACGGTTAGCTTGAATTGATGATAATGAATGAGAATAAAAAGGGTCCAAAGACCATAAAAATATTTAATTACATTATTTTCCAAAGTTCATATAAGGTTCCTTGCCAAAGTCAAACAAATGATTTGGTTGATAATAAAGAGTGGCGTGGCACAGGCAACCTTCTAAAGTTACTTGAAACGTATTAGTATCCGGTATGATTATGCTCTGATGTAATGAATGTCAATAGGTAGGCAGACTGAGCGAGCGAGTGAAACGATAGGGGCCCACTTGCGGTTTCTGATGACAAAGTGCCCGAATACGTGTAAAAACGAACTCCGTCGACATCCAACGAATTTATTTATGTGACGTATCTTGATGCTAATTTGTGGTCAGATTGCTTTTTAACCACGACTTTAGAAGGCTTATTAAAATATCCTGTGAAATATTGATCAATATGTGTTTAACGTTATGTTTCTGATTTATGAATTGCCTACCATTTTTATCAAATTAAAATAGTTATGTTGCTTTGCCTTTTGACATATTATTATCATGTCCCCAAGTCGGATAATTATTAGCATCCTCTTTCTCAAGGAAGTTATTATTGAGTAGATTACGGTTTTTACGTATACTTTTTCTATTAATACTTAATGGCGTTTGTGAAAGAATGTCGCTCTCGCTAGCTGCGGCCTACTGTACAGTCGTCAAATCGACTGCAGCCACCGCATCACTCGCCTTCTAAGTATTTCTAAGGGTCTATTCTATGTGTAGACAGCCTTACTACATTTTATTTAAATTGGTGAACCTCTAGAATGTTGTTATGGTCGGAATTATAAAGCTTGAAAATTATAGCGAGAACTTTGCTTGCTCCACTACTTCAAATTCCGAATGATCGTAATCGCGGAGGAGGTTTTCATTAAAATTAATGTAAGATTCATCAACAGCCTTCGCCAAACTGTTGCTGGCAAATGTCTATATCAAAAAAGCTGTCTCAACGATATTTTATCCACGGCAAAATAGACTTTTGGTATTATGACTACCCAGTTCTTAAGTTGAGATTCGAAATTTTCATGTTTGATTTTTCACAAATATCCTTGTCCATATGTTTTTGTTAAGCATTTAATTAATTCATAGTTACTCGGTCTTTAACTCTGATAAGATCTACTGACGTCATATTCCGTTTTCATCTAATCTTGTCATTATTGTTGTGAGCACAAGTCACAACATCAAACTACGTCACGAATTAATTGCAAGCTCGTGAATATCAATTAAGAACCTTATAAAAACAACTGGCTACTTATGACAGTTTGTTTTACAGACAACTACAGGTCTATGTATTAAATAATTTATCAGAAAAGTAATAATTAAGACTGAATTGAATATTGACTTTTGTATCTCACGTACATATGATTGTGGACTTAACGCTTCTTACTAAGTAGAGAGAGAGACAATTGATTTGGCAACCGAATGTTTGAGTCGAGTGCAGTTTGTGTGGTACGCGTGTGTGTGTATATATGTTGTTTAAAGTATGTCGCGTGCCCGCATCCTGTTCGTCGCTGACGCCACATCGCACGAGGTGGCGTGCGCCGACGTCGCCCGAATGCTCCCACCCTATTGGCCGCTGTTATCTCTTCAACAAACCAACGATAGAATTTCTCCTCTACAAACGGAACTTATTGTACTCACTCGCCCAGACTGTACTTATCGGCGTAAAGAAATGCCTTCATGTAAATTAACATAGCGCTTATTGACGGATAGGAATGAGCCAACATTTCCTAGGAATACAAATCAGTAGGTTAGTCGTCGTCAGGGGATTGTTTCGGAAATCCAAACTAGACTTCGTAGTATAATAAAATTTCTTCGTACAATGAAATGGCTATCTAATTACGGTTTTCTGTTAATCAGTGCCAGTAGCATACAAGTCTGTTAGTGATACCGAAAGCTAATCAGTAGAAAGATAGTTGCCGTTCAAATATCGTAAACAAATTTGAATAGCATCTGAATTTCTAATCTTGCGCAGTACGATAACCTTTGCAAATTTACGATATAAAGACCTTCCTACGTAATTAGTAGTTCCTTGAATTGCGTCTAAACGAGATAAACGGTCTTATACTGACGTCAATACTATCAATGGAATCACTCTTGGGACGTCAATGTATAGGAAGAATTAAGTTTCGCGAGCAAAGTTCGAATTGCAACGTTACAAGGTCCGAAAAACAAATAAGTAATCATAACAAGTCGATATAGTCAGGTAAGGAGCGAAAACAAATGGATTGTGAACGAGGCCACAAGCAGATAGACAAGTGACGTAACAAACCAAAAGTAAGCCTGTGAGAAAATGTAACTGCTCTGCGAATGCTAATTGAAAAAAGTCGCAATCACGAGTAAACTGATTACGTCATGACTTTGGTTGGAGTCTATTACTTCACACTCAATCTGGTCCTGTCTTGAATCAAGAATTCAAGAAATTAGCATAGCTAAATTTTCTTCCATATTCGTTTCATTCCATATTCCTATCCTTGATACAGTAGCTACTGGTATAAATGAACCAAAAGCGGAAATTCTTTCCACGTTTGCAGTGATCTAAGCAATAAGAACTTCTAAATCGAATATATATAATAATGATTCGGTTAATTTGCACGACCTCCATGGCTTAAGTGGGTCGCGAAGATTGTTTTATTTTTTCTTTTAGTGCAGTTGTTATTTGTTTATTATATTATGGACTCGCTGGTGTTTTGTTAGAAGTCTAGTGTGTTTCCTTCAAGATTCTAAAAGTTGAATCTGAAAAAACGTAAACAAATAGTTCGTCCAACGCAACGTAAACTAGCGTGGAGAACGCGGCGCGCAGTGGGATAATCCGATGGGTTTTTTGTTTATGTCTAAAATTGGTGCTACTGTTACGAGGAAATGAATTAGACGTCTTTGCTGTCTATAAGATCGTAGAAATTTTTTGAATTTCCGAGATGTTGTCGATCCTTAGAAGTCCTTCCAAGCTCCTTTTAGGTTAATTTCGCACATTCATGCATACCGAGTCCAAGATAGCATAATGCGTGAAAAGATTGGAGCAGATAACGCTTTATTAATAACTTGTTTGTTAAATGAGACAATAATCATTATGACCCCAACACGTACATCGTACGATCCATTGACGTAACACGCACTATCGTAGGAAGCATTTAGGACATTTATTATATCATAGACACAATGAACTTATTCATTGACGAAGGACGGTGCATTGATCCTCAAAGAAATAGTGTCGCAAGGGTCGATGCCTGTCGAGGCTGCGAGACTGTTCGAACGAGATACCGCGGCCCTGGAGCACAAAGGTCTAAGAAGGAACATGGATGAGTTTTAGTCAGTACAAGTCTGACACTCCCTTCCGCTCCGCCCAGAGCGGGAGGAGGTCATTTGATGATTTGCCATTCGAAACAAAAAAAAAAGATGGTGCGTTTATAAAACTGTCAACCTGCTCCTTTTTCTTCAACTTTAGTGGAATGGCTTGAAATACCCTAAGAATCTGAAAATAGTAGAAGTGTTCATAATCGAAGAAATATTTGTAGTACCAAGACCATCAGTCTTGTGTTCCGATATAAAAGGAGTCGATGCTGCAGATACAATTAAAGCAGACTGCTAAAAAATAATAGCCAAGCGAAATAAATAAATGAAGATACACCAACAATTTTCCAAAACATTCGCCTCATCATAATCAACATAGTTCAATATCGTTCTCTAACCGCCAACTGTAACTTGGCTCGATTTTTTTAGAAAGTCGCATCCGGCTTCGCGCTGTAGGCGGGGCGCTTCCGTACTGTGCCCAGCCCGGATGTAGGCTCCCGAGACCTACTAAACTTTATCGTCTTGGTCTTACACGATTATACGTTTAGCCACCGTTTTTCTAACAGGAACTTGCCAGTTGCCGTGCACTACAAAATTCTGCGGCGCGTTTCCATTATTAGTTTTAAATCTTTTCGTGGTGTCGATGTGGTAGGTGTTTTAGTATTACGTTCTGGGAATTTTGCTTGTTTTTGCTATTATCTATATTTACAATCCTCACCTCAATATTTACAATCCTTAATTGTTTTTTTATCACTCTCATTTTTGGAAATATTTCCATCGTCAGCAAGACTGGTACGATTAATTAACAGTTATCGTTCTTAGTAAAAGTAATTTTCACAGATAATAATAAAGCAATTGTTATTTTATCCACCTACATCAAACCAAAATCTAGATTTGTATTTTAGTTTCTCAGCCAACTAGGTCTCGAGGCGGATCTTGCGGGTATGACTAACCGCTATTTTGTACACTATTAAGTAAATTTTCTAACTGTAAGCGTGTCCAGTGCGCGATAGTAGATGACGGTGGGTTATTTTTGAGTTTTTAATTCAGAAATATTTTTGTCAATCCAAGAATAATATATTCCAACCGGTACGGCCGTCAGTTGCGCACACGCTAAAGGTCAATGATCATCTGTAGATCCGCTTCGGCGCCCTCGTGACCCTGTGCTGAGCCGGTGTCGGTCGCCGTAATATCAAATTTGCTTATTGATCGATAATCATCACTCACACGCTCGCTTTACATTTTTGGATTTTCTAAGACATCGATGTCACCACGCAGGCTTATTGAAATTGCAAATATGTCGTCTCACTAAAGCTATTTTTAAGATGCTTTAATAGAAAGATCATACAAAGCTGCGGGGATTAACGGATTAGATCCGTTTAAAGCTAAATGCTCACCTTGCAACTCTGATCTTAGAAAATTCTAACTGCATTCACGTCACATCCGGCATTAATGCAAGTCATAGTCATATCATATATGTGAAAGGATAGATTATTACAATCGTTTGTAATTATTTATCTATGTTTAAAGGTTTCATGCTGACAGTTTAGAATCTAAATGCAAATATGATGTAGGAATGAACTTTAGTCTATCTAATCAAGTGGCTGTAATTAAAAGCACAATATTACCATTAAATTATAAAGCCAAAAATTACAATAGATTTTAAATGTATAATTTGACGGTACCACGGCCAATTCATTGAAAAAAACGAACAACCTGCTTACATAATTAGGCACAGTCTGTTCATCATTCCTCGTTTTTTGTTGAGAAAAAAAAGTTAGTATCAATGTTAAAATTGACGTTATTGTTTCAGAAATATGTGGAGTCATCAGTGGGATGGGCTGGCGAGAGAGGCGAAGATTCCAGCTATGACTCGGAGTGTGAGGACGAGAGTGCGCATCGCGCGGCCTCGAGGACTCCCTCCGACACTCTCGCCGCGGAGTTCGCTGAATATGTTACTCTTACACCACCACAACCCAACCAGGTAAGATCTCTAATAAGCCTGTAATGTTTTCACTGCATGGACCCGCGTTAACAGGTCGCCTCTCTTTGAGAGGGAGTTGACCGTAATCCATCACGCGGGATTAGTCCGGTTGGTGAATATCACACGTCTTCGACTTATTGGTTCTAAGACATCCCAGTTTCCTCATGATGTTTTCTTTCACCGTTCTGCTGAGCAATTCATTTATATGCACCGCATGCTGCGTAGTTGCAGTGGGTATTTGACAATACAAAGTGTCTAACAGCTAACAACTGTTTCCTGTGTATCTCCCTTTGTGGATCTACTCGAGGCACAATGACCTTATTGTGTCGGTATGATTGCGATGTAGAGGTTAACAGTACATTTGCAAGAAGTCTATATGGAGATATGGTCAGGGAGCTTCATCAACAGTGACGATTCTGCGATTATCAGTCTACGTGTTAGTCAAAATTAAATGGAATTCCTAATTTGCAATCGGGTACTTATCATCTTTTTTTTTGTTTGAGCGGAAATAAAGTGTTACACTTCCCGAAGTTTTCTGCATTACACCATAGTCCATCATGGTGTGGTTACATAAAACTGTTTACTGTAACTTATCCCAATTTCTGTTGTTTGTTTCTAGGCGAAGATCGAGTTTGCCCTGAAGTTGGGTTACTCGGAACGGTTGGCGCGGACGGCTCTCCAGCGGTTGGGTCCTGACCCTCCGTGCAACGAGTTGTTGGCTGAGCTGATTAAGTTGGCTGCTAAGCAACCGCCGCGAGCCTTGTCTCCTGCTCCCCCGGCCGAGCCTGACCCACCGCCCGACCGCGCGCCGCTTCGACACATCGTTATAGATGGCAGCAATGTCGCTATGAGGTATGTAACTGATGGACCTAGCTTTAGCCGTCTTTGACTAGACATAGGCATAAGATTTTTTTACCTTTACCTTAGTAAAGTATTATAAAGGTAGATTTACCTACTTTTTGTAATTTTGATCTTACTTTGATTTCTAAAAAGAGCTTAGAAAAATACTGGGAACTTTAAGTTTTATTTCAGTAATCAAATAAATATTTTGTTTATTATCATAATAAGTCAAAGATAAATAATTCACGTTCAACATCGTACGAGTTCCTAGATATCAATCACTCCGAGAGTTCCGGTTGATAACTGGTATTGTCACAATCTTATCTTAACGATACTGTGTTATTATTACCTAGTGTATAATTCTAACCTAATAAAGTTCAACTCGTGGCGTAGTTTATACCTAATGCTCTCTCTTTTGTCCCCAGCCATGGCAACAAGGAGGTATTCTCGTGTCGTGGCATCGAGATCTGCGTGGACTGGTTCCGCGCACGCGGACACCGCGAGATCACCGCCTTCGTGCCCAAGTGGCGCAAGGAGGCGTCGCGCCCGCACAACCCTATCGCCGACCGCGACGTGTTGGAGCGGCTCGAGCGCGACCGCGTGCTAGTGTATACGCCTAGCCGCCTTCTGGGCGGCAAGCGGCTCGTGTGTTACGACGACCGGTACATCCTGCGCCTAGCCGCCGAAACCGACGGCATCGTCGTGTCAAACGACAACTACCGCGACCTCGCCGTCGAAAATCCCGACTTCCGAAAAGTAGTCGAGGAGCGACTGCTCATGTTCTCGTTCGTGAACGACCGGTTCATGCCGCCCGACGACCCTCTTGGTCGCTCCGGCCCCACGCTGGACGCGTTCCTACGCGCGCCACCATCCCGCGCGGATCCGCCACCTGCGTGCCCGTACGGCCGCAAGTGCACGTACGGCAACAAGTGCAAGTTTCACCACCCCGAGCGCGCCGGCCGCCCGCATAAGTCCGTCGCGGAGAAGCTGTCGGAGCGCGCCGCTGCCACCACGCTGCGTCGCGCGCACCTGCATACCGTGAGCTTGCCGCCCGGCGGCCGCCCCGCCGACATCAAGCGCCAGCTGGCGCGCGCGCAGTCCGCCGCGCCGCGCCTGGCCGACGCCACGCTCGCCACGCACTTCGACCGCGCGCAGGTGGCCGGCCCGTCGCACCCGCCACCGCAGTCGCTGGCCTGTCCACCGCCGCCCGTGAACACTCACCGCAAGCTGGCGCGACAGTTGACGCTGAACCCGGCGTGCGATCCGCGCCTGCAGCCGCACGCGCACACGTTGGCGGCGCGCGTGGCGAGCGCGCCGGGCGCGGGCGGCGCGGCGGGCGCGGCCGCGCTGCTGGCGCCGCTGATGTCGCCGTGCGCGTCGGACGGCGCGCTGCAGCACTGGGACGCGCGGCGCCGCATGCACTACCACCTGGCCGGCATCTTCCCGGAGTCGCAGGTGGCGGAGGCCATGGCGGCGTACCCGGAGGAGACGGACGCGCAGAAGATGTGCGCCATCATCCTGGCGCGCTACCGGCCCAGCGAGGCGCGCGTGCCGCACTGAGGGGCCGGAGCGCGAGTCCGCGTCTCACTGCCGGCTTTTGGTAAAAAAACCCGGACCAGTAGATCTCCGCTAGCTCTGATGATGGTCGATAGAGTCGGGACAGATTCCAGCTAGGCGATGGTTGGATGAAGAAATGTTTACGAAACACCGTGTAGCAGGCCCGCGCGCGCTGACCGAGTAAGCGCGACGCTCGCACGTATCACTGATAAATAGGCATTTATATTTTGTACATATTCTACGATTTCTGTCATACGCTTCTGAGAAGCGTATGCTGATATTTAATAAATATTAAATAGTTTCTAGAATGTACAAAAACATATTTTCATGTGTACAGTTAATTATGACTTGTTGCTTGACTAGTATGGCAATGTTTGCTTTCTTGTTTTCATTCCTGTTTCTTCCAGTGAATAATTTCACAATATTTACTTTTTGCGTGAATGTAAAATTGTTACATGTAGTGACATGATTTTAAGACAATTAATTATTGATATAAATAGCTAAATATGTGATCATATAAATCATTATTGGTACCATGTACCAATTATTATTTTTATACTAATATAGTAAAGTTAAAATGTTATGATATTGAGCATTAGTATAATATTGTTTCCAAAAAATAACTTGTTAAAGTTGGTTTTATATTTAATTAAAAGCGTATATTACCATGATTTGTTTTTTGTATGAATGTTTTGTAGATTATATTGCACCATGGTTATGGCTACATTCATTTATTGACTATTTGAGGGTATATCAAAAAACTTTTCATGTTATTATTTTTCTTGGTTTACTAAGTATGTTTAGATGTAAGCAATGGCCAGCTATAATTGACTAATTTAGTCATTATTGCAGGTGTAACATTGAACCAATCTGTTGTTTGATTTTTATTAAATTGAACTGTTAAAAAACTTAAATGCAATGCATAAATTGAAAATGTAAGATACATATATCTACTCTCATGCAATACTTCATACAATGATAGTTGTTATATTTGTATAGATTCATTTTATGAAGTATGACATGATATTTTTAGTATAATTAGTTAATCAAGTTTTACCTGTAAAACCTTTTGACTGCCATGCTTGATTATGGCAATGTTTTACATAAGAAACTCAATTTGCGCTATATTATAATGTATTGATGAATTTCCTGTAATAAAATAACTGGCAGTGAAAAGGTTCAAAGGTAAGATTTGGATAGTAAGTAATAAGAAATGTTACGGGATAGCTTCAGTTAGACGTCCCAAACATTTTTGATTACCGTTTGCATTCCCTGTGGAATGTTTAACATAATATTATGTCTATTGTGACATTATAGTAATAATATTTTTGAAATAAAACATCTTTCTCATTAGAAACCTTGTTTATTTCTTTTTAAGCCTGTCTGGATTGTTAGAAAACTTCTTCACTAACATTCTCATGAAAGCTTTGCTGCTCTTATGGTCAGGTTTGTCAGAAAATTCTATAAAGTCTTGGCCTATGAATGTTCTTGTTGGTTTTAAAAGGATTTCTGGAGCAGTCGGCACAAACACTCTACTTTCCTTATTAGTTCTATACAAGAATTCATAAGTGGTTACATCATGAAGTATTCCTGCTTCTCTTGTGTCCACATCCATTTTTTCTACTACTCTTTCATTTGTTTTATTCCGTTGATTGTTTTTCTCCGGTTTAGGATGATTCTTAGCTATATCAACTATTTCCTTCTTAATATCTAATAGGCTGTTACATTTTATTCCTAAGCAACTAGTTGGAAGCCCAAAATTGACTGTAGATACTTTTCTTAGGTCACTCAAACAGAGTACATGTATGTCTTTAGCTGTGCACATTTCTATGATAGGTTGAACGATCAGTCTTGGGTTTACCTTAGCTTCAATAATGATTGCTGAACATTCTCCATTTTGTATGGCTTCACTACATTCTTTTATACCAAGTAGAAGTCCTTCCACTTTTCTGGAAATAAAATAATCAAATATTGAATGAATGAGGATGTCAAAAGTATGTATGAGTGAAAAAGAGTATTGAGAGGATCATAGTAAGTGGTGTTCTGTACTTTTCGCCTATCCCCATGGAAAAAGGTGATTTGATCAAAAGTATTAGTTTATTGAAACTTAAAATTAATAAATTAACAAATGGGGTCTTACTTTAACTTAGGTGTTTTTGGACGTTCTTCCTTAGGGATGTCTTTCAGATCTTTCCAATGTGGTTTCTTGAACTCAGGAATAATGACTTTGTGTTTTTTCAATGCTGATTCTAACTTCTTTGCCTCGTCTTCTGTAATCTCCGGCCTGTAAAATATTTTCACTTTATTTATAATAGGGTTTAGATGTGGTAAAGTGTAGGAAATAATGATTTGATGGCCCAAGCTTACCAAAACACTGGATCAGGTCGACATAAGACGTTCTTTATAGTTCGCTTTAGTTTACCCTTACTGATAGTGTTTTTCTTCTTTTGTAGAGTAGTTGCTGCTTTAGCGTCACTCATTTTTATTTTTAATAATATTTAGATAATGTAAAAACGGATCACAATATTTATTCTGTAAACTAAATTCCTAACCTAAAATTTTGTGTCAATACTGTCAAGTCAAAAGTCAATGTGAATTTGACATAATTATAACTGAGTACGTTGTTTTTTTTTCCTTTGCAGGAAAGTGTAGAGTGATATGAGTGGATCGTATCATTAGTATATATTATAATCTGCTGTGAATAGCAAATAGGTCGCAATTTTTGGTCACCAGCCTGACGCGAACCGATAACCAGCCATTCTGACGCAAAGTTAATATGAAAAAACTAAAAAACCCGACTTCAAAAACTGAAAAGTATAAAACAAACACATTTTAAATTAAACAAAAGTTGGAAGCAGGCGGGGCCGATTTGAATATAAAATTATGAAAATGGAATATAGTTTTCAGTCGGGTTTTTTAGTTTTTTCAACTATTGTTTTTATTTCCAACTTTTTAGTTTAGTAACGTGAAAGAATTCGCAGACAATTTTACGAACTTTTGACGAACTTTTTTATTATGAGACTAGCTGTGCCCGCGGCTTCGTTCACGTGAGCGCACTTTCTTTTGTCACTCAAAGTTTATGAACGTAAGCAAATTATAGATGCAACTCATGATCTATCCTAGGCCCCAACATTAATATCCTTAATAATTTAAAAAAAAAATCTTTCAGCTCTGAGAGCTGTTGATTGCGCTCTTAGAGCTGAAAGATTTTTTTTTAATTATTATTTACTTTATTTATTTTCTCACACACTTAATACATTTTTAAATATTTCTTAACAAAAACTATATAAAAAACATTTAAAAATATAAAAAATAGTGGTCCGCCGGTAGCGGGAGCAGGGTCCAAGCTACCGGTGGTTAGGGCTCCAGAGACAAGAACCTCCTCACAATACGAGCCGTATCGAGGAGTACTGCCTTCTGAATCAGGCCCTTGATCCAACCGCCTAAGGAGAGCTTCGAAAGATGGTCATCGAGGCTCTTGGCTATAAGGCCATTGGCCGTCACGACGATCGGCACAAAGATAGCCGAGTTCACATTCCACATGTCGACAACCTCGTGTGGCAAGTCGAGATATTTTATTTGTTTCTCTTTCTCAGCTTTCACGAGGTTCTCGTCATGCGGGATGGTAACATCGACTATCATTACGCGGCGCGCTGATCGGTCTATCACTACTATGTCAGGCTTATTGGCGACAATAGTCCTGTCAGTAATGATAGACTGATCCCAGTACAGCGTGACATGGTCTTTCTCGAGAACTGGGTCGGGCACATACTTGTAGTACGGTACCTCAGATTCCACAAGTTTAAATTTCAAGGCAAGTTGCTGGTGAATAATCCTGGCTACTTGGTTGTGCCTGTGCAAGTACTCGCCGTTAGCCAGACGAGAACAACCAGAAATAATATGTCTGATGGACTCACCCGGACGGTGGCATGCCCGACACACGTCAACCGTCCCGTCCTTCATAATATATTTCCGGTAGTTGTTCGTCAACATAACTTCGTCCATAATCGCACAGACAAAACCTTCAGTTTCTCCAAAGAGATCGCCGAAACGTAACCAGGACACGGACGCTAGAAAATCTACATCGGGCCCATGAAGAGCTCGGTAGAAGCGCCCGTGAAGCTCCTTGCCTTGCCATACTTCCTTGCGGTCATCGGTAGTAAGTACTTCAGGTTTGCGCCAGTTCTCTTTAGCCATGGACAGCGGGGTGAGTCCCTTGTCCACTGCGACCACATCTCGGTGCATACCCACCTCGACTTTTAAAAAATATTCTCTGAGACTTCGCGTTTAAAAACCCTCGACCCCCGCACTTCCGCGGGATGTACAGCCTCATCACTGATGATCGTGGGTGATGCATCCGGTTTGCGGTAAGCAGTGTACGAACTCTCCTATCCAGGGCATCGAGTTCGGTCTGAGTCCATTTGAGTACACCGAAAGAGTACATTAAAACCGGCATGACCCAACCGTTGAAGGCGCGCACCTTGTTTCCGCCTGAAAGAAGGCTATGTAATACCTTGTTCAGGCGTCCAAAGAAGCGCTCCTTCAACGATTGCTTCATGTCAGTTACGTTAATGCCTAACGCTTCCGACATACCCAAATACTTATAGCTTTCGGTTGAGGAAAGGGTTCTCAGGTGTATGGAATCCGAGAGCTGAATTCCCTCGGATTCCATAATCTCCCCTTGCTTTACATACATGACTGCACATTTGTCCACACCAAATTCCATCCTGATGGCGCTACTGAAATTTTCAGTTACTTTCAGTAGCTCCATCAGTCGCAATTTGTTGGGGGCAAAGAGTTTCAGATCATCCATGTAAAGAAGGTGAGATATGACCTGACCACCTCTCCTCAACCGGTAGCCTAGACCTGAATCCTCCAGCAATGTGCTCAGAGGATTCAGGGCTAGACAGAACCAAAGGGGGCTTATTATTTATATTATTTCGATTAAAAAATGTGATGGACACAAACGATGGAAACAAAAGTGAGAATGTACAAAAAAAATGAAATTGAAAAATACTGCAAACGCTTGAATTTAATGTATTTAGCAATAGAACCAGAAAGACTATGCGCTTCGATAATCTTCATGTTTCCGAATTTACACGACATTTTAGTCATATATCTGTAATATTCTAACAATGGTGATACATAAGGGACCATCCATAAATTACGTCATACGAATTTTATGATTTTTTGACCGGAAGGGTCAAAAAATCCGTCCTTATCAGAAGGTCAATTTTTGTGAGACTCCTCCAAGTGTAACGTCACATATTTTGCAATAATACATGCTGCCCGCCGATACAGTTGGAAATATTTCTTTAATAAGTTTTTCGTTAATAGTTCTAATTTCGTGTTTTAAAACTTAGCAATATTAGTTTTTTAAATGTGACGTCACCAAATTTAGGACCCCTCCCACCCCTTGTCACACAATGTCACACTTCGTTGACACCCCCCACCTCTGAAACGTATGAGTAATTAAATTACGTCATAAATTTTATGGCTGGCCCCTAATAGACACGTACTTCCATAGTAGCAGCAGCTAACTGTGACTTCCTGGAGTAACTAAAGTGTCCCTACACCTGCGATTTAGAGGACTTACTGTCAAAACTCTACTGAAACCGCGATTAACGTAGCCACCTAGGTGCTAATAATGTGATAAATCATCGATACAAAAGAAGAAGAAGAACATGGGAATTATATTAGATCTCATATTTCTGAAGATAGACCAGGATTGCCGAAGCGGATACTTTTCCAAAGACTCTGTTGAACAAAAAAAGTTGAAGTGTAGACGCAAGTATTACGCAGATCGATGTAACAAAAGTGTTGAAAGCAAGCCATTTGACTATTCACTATATTTATGTTACTACTGACTATTATTAAAATTTTGCTCCGAAGTTCAAATGCAAGTGCAGTCACTTTTAAACGTTAAAAATATGCCGCGAGTGAAACAATTGCTCTTACGGATATAACTCCTGTTCACTCTGGGGTATCTCTACCTTTATAAATAAGCCTGTCAAGTATAAAAAAAAAATCCTATTTTTACTGAGTCAAAAATATGTTTAATAAACATGAAAAAAAGCATAACAAATGGGTTGCTGATATCATTAAGTGAAGACTATTTAAAATTGCGACAACCGAATGTTATGCCATCGTGTTTGTAATAAAATTACCTATCGGTTCTTTTAATACCTATTTTAATAAGAAAATAGATGAGTGGACATATAGTATCAGTTTATCTATTTATACCTTACAACTCTGTAGTAGGGACAAAAAGATAACAACCTAACAGATTCTTGGCTCTTATGCTTTGTAGATATTTACTCTAATTCAATTTTGATTTCGTTTGGTTTGGAAAAAGGATTAGTTCCGTTAGTTTTAATAAAGGGTAGCCTTGACTTAACTTTATCAGGCAACCCATTCGCAATGTTAGTATGTTCATATAAGTATTTTACTCCGTTAATGTAAGTTTAAATAGCCGTTCTGAGGCTCGTCACTGCCGGATTTTAGCCTTTTCCTACTCGCACAATGTGGACATGATCATTAATCTACTAAATTATTAGTATTCGAAGTCATTTCGGTAGAGACATATAAAAATATGAAATTGGAAATTAGAAGATTTCCATTTCGTCCTGTTTTAATATTCAAACGAAACTATTTTATTTAGTTTGTGTGCGGGCGACATTGGAAAAAGGTGGTCTGGTTGAATTTGACAACGTCATTGTCTTATTTTGGTATTGTCCCCATAAAGTTATTATTTTGTGGGATATTGTTTATCTACCTATTATCTAAGAACTAATCTTATTTAATACATCATTTCACTAGTCACCATTAAATATAGTAAAATCCAAATAATTGTTATTTTATCACTTAAATAAACTTCAGGTTGAGTTGCTGTAAATTACTGTAAAATGCTATATCTAAGCCGGATCAGGAGGATCCTGAGGAACAGATCACCTCGATCTGTACCTCAGGACCTTCCTACTTCAGACACCTTTCGCTGTTTAAGATTGATTCATTTATTTATTTAATTATTTAACACTTCAAGCACAAAGTACAGAGGCGGACTTAATGCCATAGGCATTTTCTACCAGTCAACCTTTGGGTGATGCAGAGACAAACAGTGGTAGGGGTAAATATATCTGCAAAAATTTAATTTATTACTAAGATAAACTACAAGGATATATAAGATACTATAACGATATATCAAAATACTATAAATATATATCAATATATTATATATATGTAAATAGAAATTTACACGGATATCCTAAAATAAAAAGACAAACAATGAAGAAAACATTAACGTTGTGACGAAACTGCCAGCTTTTTCTGAATGGAGTACATTCAGAACGAACTTTAATTTTAAACGATAAACGATTGGTTGCCATCCTGATTTCCTGAGGAAGCGCATTCCACAGAGAAATAGACTGAACGAAGAATGATCGGTGAATGAAGTCAGTGTGGTGAGAGGGACATTGAAGAATTCGGTTTTGCGACGAGCGCAGACTCTTATTATGATTGGCACAGATGTATTGAAAGCCTCTTCCCCTAGATACCTTGCTCCCCACAAGGTATCTAGGGGAAGAGGGAGAAATAAGGAAAGAAAACAAGGTGGTTAGCGCCCTTTGCTCCCTACGCTGACGTATGGGCAACCACTTAAGAAGAGACCGCTGCTCTGAGACATGATCATATTTACGTAGGTTGAACACGAAACGAATGGAGTAGTTTAGAAGACGGTCAAGTTTGTCGAGCAGATCCGCATTCAGGTCAAAGTAGCACACATCACCATAATCGATAATAGGAAAAATTAAGGACTGTACAAGCATTGTTTTTGTATTAGGGGGTAAAAAGTTTTTCAAACGGTATAGAGCCCGCAACGTACCAGTAACCTTCTGGCTGACACGAGCGACTTAGGTATGCCATTTCATAGTTCTATCAATATGCATGCCAAGATCCTTTACATCAGGGCTAAATGGAACGACTGTACCGTCAAAAAGAACTGGTGGCAAGGTTGTACCATCCAACTTACTGAGACTGCGAGAACTCCCAATGATGATCGCCTGACATTTATTAGGGTTAACTGACACACCAAATTTATCGGACCAGGTTTTTATTGACATCAGGTCCCTATTTAAACTGGCGATCAGATCTGCTTTTTCGTCAACCCTCTCCTGACAGTACAACTGCAAGTCATCGGCATACAGATGATACGCACACTGAAGCTCAGAAGTTAGGAGATTAATAAAGATAGAAAATAGAAGAGGAGAAAGAATTCCGCCTTGAGGAACGCCAGTTTTCAAATCACACCAACATGATGAGGAATCCTCGACATGAACTGACTGCTGACGTTCCTGAAGGTAAGAAGAGAACCATTATAGTGCTCCGGGAGAGACCATAGCATGGGATAAAATGGCTAACAGGATGTCGTGACGAACGGTATTGAAAAGATTGTGCATATACCAGTGCCTGTTACTTCTGTTGTTGACTTGTTGAATAAAATAAAGATTTATGATTCTGATTAATTTTTTAATACCTATCTTCCGACGCCTAATATATAATAATAGCTTTCTCGTATTACTACTTTTTTTATTATTTAATTTCCTCGGAAACGAAAATTAAAAATATTTTTTTAATTTAATTTAATAATGTTATATTCTCAGCCTTTCCATCATGTCCTACTTTTACATAAAATGAATGGTTACCTTATTAGAAAGAGACTAAATTAGCGCTAACCTCTTTTTTGGTGGCAATTTTTTAATGCAAGTAAGAATTGCTGTTGTACACACGGCGGCACATGAAGCTGTAAATTTCCAGTATAAATTGGTCTCGTTTTATATAGATTTCCTATACAATGAGAGATCCGCATAAACTGGTTCAGTAAAGCTTGACTGGCCGTTGCGTGCGTACGTAGTACTTATTACTTCCGTGCAAAGAGTAAAGCCAAAAGGAAAAATAAAACAGAATTAGTTTTCAGCAATTCCGAGTGACTACACTACGACTACGTAAATTATTTTTATCATAGAAATCGCGTATGAGGTTACTAACTAAATTTTAAAAAAGATTAGAAGTATTTCTTTTGCGTCTGTTAGTCGATTTTGATGAAATAAACGGCAAATAATAGCCACAACAATGCTTCTTATTTTGTAATATTTCGATTTTGAATACAATGTTTTTACGTGATGCGCGCACAAACGAACAGACAAAAATTTAAAAAAAAAAATTTACTTTCTATTACTTATTTCTCGCACTTTCCAGTGACTTTTTTTGCAAAAATCTGTAATGTACAGACACGGAAAGTTTTACTATATGTATAGATTTGTCACTTTGAATTACTTTTAAACTTATATTTTTGTAATCATTCTTTAAAACCCTTTATTTTGATACCCCCACTCGATGGTATTGGAAGAAAAAAAAATTACGAACGCTACGATATGGCACCCTAAATCCGCCATTTTTCTCTGTTTTTCATTCATTTCAATGTAACCAGTGACACTCGCGCCACCAAGACGATTCTAACGACGTATAATTTATCCAAATCCGTTCATCCGTTTAGGAGTTACGAGGGAACATAGAAACAGACATACATACAGGTCAAACACATAACCCTCCTTTTGGACTTCGCCGCAGTTGGGTAAAAACAAACAAGTAGGAATTATTTATTTTACCGAAAATGTATACACGCTAATTTCAAGATCCAGCATCCTCCTGCCCTCATCCCAATGTATTAGCGGTCGGCCTAGCATGTCTTTGTCCATACTTCTCTATTTTGTGTACATGTTTAGTTTGGATGGCAATGCATGGTTAGGTAGCTAGGCTAGGTACTTAACACATTGCGGGACCGTCATCTCACTCCCTTTCTATCCATCTAGGCACCTAGCTAGCTTTTTTAAGACGTCTATATTCCCGCCTGACAAATAGATATGGGTATTCTGTATTCGTTAACGATTAACTTATCTGACATAAAATTTATACAGTTCCTTTCCAATTAATACTTTATTTTGTTGTAGAGAACAGTGATGACCCAGTTGTAACGGCCTCACGTACAAGTTGCAAGTCGTGGGTTCGAATCTCGCGTTACTTTGTGTGATTTATTTCATCACATACTACTCTTAAAAGAAAATATCGCGAAAAAACCGGCATATCCTAGAACCAAAGATAATTATGGCACCAACAGGCACTGTGCATTCAATCTCATAGAGAAGAGGCCTCTGCTCGGCAGTGGGACAAGATTAGGCTGGTTTTGCTTGGTAGGGTTGTGGTCCAAACACTGAAACACTCTCCGGTCATAGAAATTATGGATTTTTCTTCTTTCTCAGTAAGCTCCATCCATATGCGACTTTGCTTAGTAAATTCGGTACTAGTCCTTTCAGTTAATTTACTTCTGACAGCACAAACCCAATAGCAATCTAATAGTTACGAAAATAAAGTTCACAGTGATTTTGAAAGTGATGAGAGACGAGTTGTCAATGGCAGCAACGCCAGCAACCGTATTCGACGGTAAAGGTCACTGCGTTTTAAAAGTGAATAATCAAACTTAAAATAATTGAAAAGACTTAATGTTTGTGACTCATCAGCACAAGATTATCGAAATTATTTTAATCATCTTTTGCTGCTGACTCACTTCCTTTGTGATAAGAAACGAATAGATATGAATTATTTTGTTGTCTTTGATTTTCACTCTTTTGTAATTATTTGCCTACTGAATAGATAAAAAGAAAAACACAAACAAATGATGAAGACTTTATCTAGAAATCAATAATAATAAAAATGAACCGAATGTTCAAGGTCCTTGTCCATTCTACTTATATTTTTCTACCTACTGCTTCAACTAGCCCTTGTTGCAAACTAACAAAAAGAAAGACCAGTCAATTGTTTTACAAAGTTTTATGGCTTTCGGCAAGACAACTGGAGTTTGGAATACAAAAGAATGTAAATCTCCGCTTAGAAACTTACTAGGAAGTAGCTACCTACGTTGCAAAAAAGGATGCGTTTTTTGTGCGCCCCGGGTCCGTTGGCGAAAACCATTGTTCATTTCGAAGGGTGGGGGAAGGAATAATTGCAGTAAGGGTACGCTGTAATGAAACTTTTACCTGAACCTTTTTACTTTTGCCCTGCAATGCGTTGAACGATCTAGTGATATACCACAGCTCAAGGTGTTCGCATGTTTGAGTGATCGTGATGGATTCATGGCAGAGTGATGATTGCAAATGGTTGATTGTGGAGTGGGAAAGTGGTGAACGCGATATTGTTTACGCCAAGTCGGTGGTGAGCCCCTCGAATGAACCTACGCCAGGCGACGTGTTGACGGTGCCACGGAATAATACGCTGGAAACGGCGACGCTGATTGCGTACGCGGGTGAGTACCAAATTGAATTTTGAATTGTTGCTGCCCTTGCGCAGGTACCTAATCCGTAACGGTTAGTATCTACGAAGTTCGTAATAGTGAAATTGGTAGGCCGTTGTCTGAAATTATCTTTGTTTGAATTTGTAGGTAAATAAGAATGTGGTGATTTATTTATTCTAGAAATATTTAAGCAAAAAATTCTAGTTTGATACCAACAAGACTTTAATAAAAGTGAGAATAAACTTCGCAAAAATGTAGCATGAAACTAATAGATTAAATACAGAAGGATTTGGAAATACCAACCACGTGTTATTAAAAGGATAATGCAACTCTTCCATTGTAATCGGGCCTAAAAAAAAAACCAAGGTTTGTATAATAGAACAGTGACCGATATCAGTGAATAGATATTATTGTTACTAATAACTTTTAATAAAAATAGGTATTTTTGATAGTGGGTATGCACTTTCTTACTAGCATCATAAAATCAGTGTTGAGCTAGCTTTTTCTGCCCTTTCCTACGCTAGCAAATATACCTGTTACGTTCGCAAGAGGCGTCTGGTAACCGAAAGAATAAGTACAAATACGCACTGAACATTATATTGGCGATAGAGCAATTTGATTTGCCATCTGCCCATGTCTATTTATTGTGAGCGCGGATTCAAAGTCGCCATGACACCCTCAAGAGTTTACTTTGAACAATTGACGCATGTGCACACATTGACAATCAATTGTTTGCTTTCTCGCTTGGGCTAGACACAAAGACACTATACACCGTCCAGCATTATATTTATATAGCGTTTTTTGGTAATATTGTTTAAAACTGCTTAGTATTTATTACCCGCTCTCTTGGTAGGTATATACATTTTACATAGAAGACCCACACACGGCATCATCTAATCATAGGGCAATAGGTACAATACATTCTGTATTTTTTATGAGTGAATCAGATTTAAACAACATTATTTTTTAGTATATGCGAAACCTGAATATAGTTTGTTCAGAATAAGTAACTGAATCGATTCCAATAATTTTTAAACCATGTTATATTTTGTCCCATAAATATTTAAAAAAGGATACAAGTTGGACACCGAGTGATACTAAGCACCTATCGCAATCATTTAGTTACCTACTGCTAAATAATTATTATTAATGAGCTCAAGACGACGCTGGCGGCGGGTGCGCGGGCGCGCCGCGTGGTGTTTTTGACGTTTTTGTGCGGACAACAAGGTAACAGAACAAGCTTATAAATTTGTGATGTACATAGATTCTTTATATAAAATACACGTGTTTCAGGTTTCGCATTTACTAAAACTAATGTTGTAGGTATATGGCCCCATGACAAAAAACGAATCTAGAGATAATATTGTAGTAGACAGATTAGGGCAGGGCACATTGCTCGCAGAACCGATGGCCGTTGGGGCGGAAAAGTACTCGAGGGGCGGCACGTGCTTAAGCCTCCTAAAAAGCGGACCGAGCGCGGGACCGGTCGTTATAGATATTCTTGAGAGAGGCCTATGTCCAGCAGCGGACGTCTTCCGGCTGATAAGATGATGATGGTGAGACAGATTTATTTAAGTATAAAAACTTTTTGTACAGAAAGCAGCACATAAACCTACCCAAACCGTTAAAAGGAACTAACATTGCACGTGTGCCGGTAGAGATGCTAGCTCATCTTAGACTGGTTTTGGGTAGGTTGATGTGCTGCCTTCTGTATTGTGAATGAAATCGTTTATTGCAGTCTATATAAGTTTCAAGTCCATAAGTGTTAACAATATTCTTAACCAAATGTTAGTAAAAAAAAAGTAACTACAAAATATATAGTTTTTAATATTTTGGGTAACTATAACTTTTTATCTCTAGGTCAGATTTTTTGGCCCGATAATAAAAGTTATTAACTAGTTACAATGACATCTATTAATTGTTAAAGGTTCCAATTTTATACCTACCATCTTTTTTTTTTGGGCCAGTAAGTTGCATTGTCCTTTCAAAGTTGCAAGCCAAATTGAACCTTATTTAGACGTCAGTTAAGGTAGGTGTAGGAGTAGTGTAGGTGTGGAGTAGGTAGGTGCGGTCGGCCATGAAGATCACACAGCTTTGAATCCCAAACCGGCTCACGACAAACTATACGACTTTAGTCAGGGGATGTAGCAAAAGTTACTTAGAGGACTGCTTGTCGAAGTGTGCCGTTAAACAGGGTGAATAGAAACGAAGGGGTGAGTTGGTATTTCGCCAATAAGATCTTTATAATTAAGTATAATCGAGTGAATACAGGGTGTAAACAGATCCTTCGCGAAACCGTCAACCAATGCC
This sequence comes from Noctua fimbriata, assembly GCA_905163415.1. NCBI lineage: Eukaryota > Metazoa > Arthropoda > Insecta > Lepidoptera > Noctuidae > Noctua > Noctua fimbriata. The sequence goes on from LR990940.1 coordinate 5,759,503, forward strand.
TTCTGTACATCAAACTAAGTAACTTTATGCAAAAATTATTGCTGGGAAACGACTTTTTTTTGGGGTGATAATCCGTTTTACGGTAAGACTCGATGGAACGCACTCAAAGCATTGTGCTGATGGATGGATTGAACAGTACGGGGGTCGTGGAGGTGTTTAAAGTAAAAATCACATTAAAATCAAGTTGTAACTTTGACCCCCAATATCTCCGTAACTAGAAGGTTCCCAGGTATGGTCTAGAACAAAAAAATGATCTCAAAGACGGGGAGAACAAGTACCTTTCGGCTTCGTAAAGGGTCTATTTACACCCTTTATAATACAGTATTTGTTGGTGATATAAAATATTAACATAACGTTAAAGTCCCTTTGAAAGTTTTGTCCTTCACTGTTTTGTTTTTGTTTCACCCTTGCGACTCTAATCACCCCGTTTTACCCGATATCTTGCTTTATTTGGATAAATATGTTCAAAGTCGGTGCGTTTTCACTTACACTAGGTGACAACTAAAGCCTGAAAATCATACGTTCAGTACCCAGAGTAGAAATTCCTAACTCAATATTAGGCATTCCTTTAAGTGTTGCTTAAATAGTGTTAGTGAAAACGGTCATAGTGTAGGTAGGTATTCCGAACCAATCAGAATAAGTTATACGACATATAAGGATAAGCATTCATTCATGGTTTTTTTTCGCGGCACAGGAGATCGTGATATCCTAGATCAGATGGTAAGGGTACCACAAAGGGACGAGGAAGCAGGTCCCAGTAAGCAGAATGACGAGGAGGCTGAACCCTTCTTCTCAAGCGAGTCGTCTTGGGAGCCGAGTGATGACTGCAGTACACAATCTGACGATAGTGAGGTAACTACTTACTTACAGTAAATACGGTCCAGTGCACTACACGATGATGTAACTTCAATGAAAAAGAGCTACTAGATGTCTCGTTCATGAATCTTTTATTACTCTAGGATTCTAAGTACTATAGCTCGAGCGATAAATAGCGTTCTTTTTCCGTGTGAGGGAGTAGAAAGTTACTTACCTGAAACAAAACTGATTATCACTTTATCAAGTGCCATCGCACTACTGATAAAGTTGTAACATCATAAACGCTCTAAGGGTACTATTTAAGAGGAGATGCGGGTGGTCTTTTCTTTCTGGTTTATGACTTTAAAGCAATGATTTTTGACAGTAAAATAATGTTTCCTTTTCGATGAAATATAAGCACTAGAACCTTTACAAAATGCTCAAATTATTTAGACCGCTGACAACAGAGGCCTAGTATACAAGTTTGACAACTATTAATGAAAAAAGAAAAACATAGGGACACAGGTTATACTCTTATTATTCAGTTTATGAAATATCTTTTAAATTGGTCGAATATTGGAGGAGGAAACCAAACCAAACCTCGAATTATGACTTTTTACTTAGGCTATTCAGTGGGATCTGCAGTTGTCCTTATCGCACCAATGTCGAAACCGCGCTAGCAGTGCGACAGCGATAGTATCTTCTAATACCTAATTTTCAAAAGTTTCTCCGACCGCATTTCCTCTTAATATGTTTTACATTGTGTGTATTTGTAATCGTGAACGCCACCTGGTTTCGGCTTTGTGTTAATTTTTAAGTACATTTTACTATTTGATTCCGAGGGTAGATAGTAAAAATTTAAAAATAAAATCTGTAAATTACAGGATGAAATAACTAAAGTTAATATTGTAACTTGCAAAAAATATTACAATAGACGGCCGATCAAAAAAGTCGTCACACCTTCGCGCAGGGTTACTCCAGTGATACCAATGCTGATGGAGGGATCCAACAACAACATCATGATGAGCCACAAAAGAGAACAAAATGACAGTCTAGATCTGTCCAGAAACATATCTAATAACAAGTCCTTACCAGATTCAAGTAGAAGCAAAACGGAAAACGAAATCGATGCAGGCATTCAAACCGTGGAATTGGATAAGCGTGATCTAGAGGTTATGTTGCAAGGTTTTTCCATTTTAACAAGAAGTTTGGATCTTTATCGCCGGTTATACCATTTGAGAGTCCACCAAAGCTTAGCGGATGCTGCGAAACATGTGCTTTTACCGGTAAAAGTTGGAGATAAGAGCCAAACTTCTAACAATGAAACCGTTGAAGAGGAGCAAGAAGAGGAAAACCCTGACATTGATGACTTAAATCGGTCTGATGATAATGTACTTATAACCAATAGGTACAACAATGTGGCTGTCAAGACGGCTCAGAATAAAGGAGCGCATAATGATGAATGGGTATGTGCGTTTTTGTATTTGTGTATTTTACAAATAGCCCAAGGAATGTTTATTCGATGAACCGTTACGTTGTAGCAAAGGGCAACCAAGTTTTAAAGCAACAAATATTATTTTATGGGAGTATTGTAGTATTTTGTGCATGGTACTTTCGACATGTTGTTTTAATTTCAGAGCAACCGTACATTGATATTGTAGAAAGAGGGCTGTTGGGCATGCTGCATAAAATAAAGATTTTTTTTTTTAACTTTAATGAATTTTATACAAATCGAGTTAGAAATAAAGATGATGATGCTGATTTCAGATACGTATCGGAAGCGGTAAAACTTTAATACATCGAGATAAATTCAAGAGAGTGAATTGGAAATCATTTACGATTGCTACGAGAACATTACTCCTTGCTGTGTTTCCAAGAAGGTGAGACTAATTGTTTAATTTATTTCATGGTTAGGGATAACTATTGGATTTAACGGAATCTTTAAGAATGAGCTCTTGTCGATATTTATTTATTTGTCCAATATTAACGCCTAGGGAGACAGCTCCTAAAAATTAATCTATCTATCTAAAACCCTTCTTATCTAGATATAGACATAAATATTAAGAAGCAAGTATTTACATTGGAAACCTGCAAACATTTAATTTTAAAAAGCAAAATCTCAGATATATTTATTTTTATTGTTAACTTCGCTTGATCGCAACCCACGTTAAATGCTCACACCTGTTGATTCAAATATGTAATTCTTGACTGTAAATTGCTATAGACATAATACACATCTTACGTCCACAGGGTACTAGCAACCCATTCCTTAACTGGGAAGAAGTCACCAGCATTTCAGAACAAGCCGGCTAAAATGTGCTTAGACCCAAAGAAAATAAGCGATGTCATTATGGAAATCATGGACAGATTTAATGTCCGAGAAAATTATATTAGGTAAGTTGGTTCAGAATATTCCGTTACGTTCAAATTGGGGACAAGAGACCAACCAGAATGAGAAGTTGGTTCATGTTACAAAACAAACTGTGCGGTCCCACTTGCGAAATATTTACATGACAAAATTTTGTCTTATGAAATAAAAAAAAATCAACTGAAAAGAAAAGGGAGATAAATAGAGATTTCAACATGTTTTTTGTGAATGTTTCGCCGGTGGGATGTGAAAGCATAGCAACAAACCATTAAAAGTCTCTGACACCTCTTTTCAGAGATTTTTCGACGATGTTTCTGTAGAATGTGAGATTAGTGAAGAACATTGCATTTACAGCTGCTCGAATGCATCTAGCAATAATTAATTATTTCACTGCTGATCGTAAAACGGTGACAGACACGAGTTTTTTTTTTAAAGAATCAACCATTTTGTGGAAAAAGTCAAAACTTTCACAAATGTTTTTTGGGTTACTGGAAGATTGCCAGTTTATGAATTTAGTATTGGAATGTCCTCTGAAATTAACTTATGGTCTAAGAGATATGGTAGACAAGAGCTGGACATTTTTTTTTACTAATTTTGTTATTACTTCCCAGATTGGCTCGACTTCTGGAAATGTCAATGTGTGGAATGAAAATTCAGGCATTCATTGATCTTTTCTTTACAGGAACGTTATCACAACGAAGTGTGCCGACGAGTGCAAAATGTGGAAAACTCGACTGAATAAAAAGAAATCTCAGAATAATGAGAATATACCGCCTCCTCCATCGAACATGGAAGAACAATAAGTTATTTAACCAGCTAAGATAATATTATATTCGGAGACCCACTTGCATTTTATAGCGCTAAATGCATACATATCATTGTCTATTTAATATTCAAACGATTGACAGAAATAGAACCACGTTCTCAATTTAAATATATTTAGTCATTTATGATGCAAGTGGGCCTTAATGATACTAACCAATGAATTATTTAACTGTGATTTCTTTTATTTACTTTTAATAATTATTCTCTTATCGAATACATTTTTAAACACTAAAAAAAAAAAAAAAACTTTGAAAATATAAAATAAAAAAAAACAAAAAACGTAAAAAAAAAAAAAAAACAAAAAACGTTTAAAAAAAAAAAAAAAAAACAAAAAACGTTTAAAATATTAAAAAAATATACACCGACAAGGTTCAGGCTGCCGGTGGTCAGGGCTCCAGAGAGAGGAACCGCCTCACTATGAGTGCCGTGTCTGCTTTCTGAATCGAGCCCTTGACCCAGCCGCGCAATGATAGCCTCCTAAGGTGTTGGTCGAGGTTCTCTGCTATTAGTCCATTAACCGTTACGACTATCGGTACAATGATTGCAGAGTCCATGTCCCACACGTCGACAACCTCGTGTACTAAATCAAGATACTTTATTTTTTTATCATCCTCAGCTTTCACGAGATTCTCGTCATGAGGGACAGTGATGTCAACAATCATTGCATGGCCCTCTCGGCGATCTATCACCACAAGATCAGGTTTATTTATTTACTTTATTATTATAATAAGAATATTGTCTTTTTACTACTTATCGAAACTGTGATTTCTTTTATTTACTTTTAATAATTATTCTGTTATCTAATACATTTTTAAACTCGACTGAATAAAAAGAAATCTCAGAATGATAATGAGAATATACCTCCTCCATCGAACATGGAAGAACAATAAGTTATTTAACCAGCTAAGATAATATTATAATCGGAGACCCACTTGCATCTGCGTGTCCAATATAATAATGCACTCAGGGTACTGTTGGGGCTGCCATGGCGCTGCAGTGCGTCAGGGATGTTTGCTGAGGCGCGGGTGGATGGCTTTGCCGCTATCGTTAGGAAAAGATGCGCCTCCCTACTCGCTCGCGTTCGTGGCAGTACCAACACTATACTGGGTGTTTTTACTGATCGGTGGGAGTCCCCCATGCTGCAAAGGTGGGTGCGGCTTCATGCCGTAATTTAAATTTTGTTTTTGCCTATACTAACATTAGTTTTTTAAGTACATTGTTACTAACAAAATATGAACCTAGTCTGAAATAAATGTTTATTATTATTATTGTATAGCACTAAATGCATACATATCATTGTCTATTTAATATTCAAACGATTGACAGAAATAGAACCACGTTCTAAATTTAAATATATTTAGTCATTTATGATGCAAGTGGGCCTTAATGATACTAACCAATGAATTATTTAACTGTGATTTCTTTTATTTACTTTTAATAATTATTCTCTTATCGAATACATTTTTAAATATTAAGAAAAAAAAAAGTTTTAAAATATAAAAAAAAAAGTTTAAAATATAAAATAAAAAAAAAAATAAAAAATGTTTAAAATTAAAAAAAAAACAAAAAACGTTGAAAATTAAAAAAAAAAACAAAAAACGTTTAAATATAAAAAAATATACACCGACAAGGTTCAGGCTGCCGGTGGTCAGGGCTCCAGAGAGAGGAACCAGACACGGCACGCATAGTGAGGCGTCACTATGCGTGCCGTGTCTGGTTTCTGAATCGAGCCCTTGACCCAGCCGCGCAATGATAGCCTCCTAAGGTGTTGGTCGAGGCTCTCTGCTATTAGTCCATTAACCGTTACGACTATCGGTACAATGATTGCAGAGTCCATGTCCCACACGTCGACAACCTCGTGTACTAAATCAAGATACTTTATTTTTTTATCATCCTCAGCTTTCACGAGATTCTCGTCATGAGGGACAGTGATGTCAACAATCATTGCATGGCCCTCTCGACGATCTATCACCACAAGATCAGGTTTATTTATTTACTTCATTTATTTAAATTTTTACAAAAAAAAAAAAAAAAGGAAGTAAATAAATAAACCTGATCTTGTGGTGATCTTATTTACTTTATTATTATAATAAGAATATTGTCTTTTTACTACGTATCGATTGAGTGTATACGATTACTAGGATTATTATTGTAAAATGATTTTAATAAATATATGAAAACGTAACAAAGTATTTATTTGTGTTAATTCCACATTTTGTTGTCAAGTTATAATTGTAAAATAAATTAAATTTATATTCATTGACTAGAATATTACAATTTAAAAATTACTTTCTTTTATAAAAATGTAAAAGCAGCAGTATTTTACACATTAAGTAGTTAAAGGTATAATAAAGAATTCATACATCTATTCCTTTTTACAAAAGGCTGCCCAAGTTAATAATTGACATACATTTTAAAGTAAAGTAAATGAATGAATGAAAATATACTGATTAAAAAACTTGTGAAAAAATACCACACCCCCACATTGTTTGATCAGCATACACAAAACAAATGCACAAACACCATACCGTCAACACCAACACTTAATGTCCTTGTTGGAATATACCAAGCGGTGATAACACGATATCTGTGTTAGTACTCGCTGTGATAGCCCTCATCAGCATCATATCATCAGGGGTGAACTGCCAACCGCTCAACTGACCCAGGCTCTGCAGTTTGGGACAGCATTCGATGAGCAGGTCCACTGTGCTAGACGTGAGACGAGGGGCGTTGGGGAACCAAATGCCTTCGAGGCTCTCGAACTTGTGTCGACGAAGCATGCTGGAAAGGGTAAAGTTGTTGTGTAAATAGAAGATGGTATGGAGAATTGTATAAAATATTTTATTAATTTTACTTTGATGTAACATACTGCTGTAACCTATCATATCATATTTTTTTTTTACTTTGCCCCTCCCTAGGCATTTCGTCTGAGTCGATATTTCCGGTGGTTTTCGTGTTGATATCTTTGTAACTTCTTGACATGCAAAACAATTGGTCATCTTAAAAGTAAGGTTAGTCATTTCGTCGTGATTGCCAGTATTAAACAAGCAGGCGTTCAAATTTAGAATTTTTATTTTCAAAATTACTTTTATACCTTTTGCCGCGTCTGATTCTGCTTTTGGTACGTTCGAGCACATTAAATAAATAAATTCATTTATTACATTGCCGGAACATTGCTACGCTAATATTTTCATTCTTAGATAGTAAGTAATTTGCTCAGATTAAAAATACGTCTGATATCAGGTTGGCGGCTCACTTACTTTTTAAAATAACTCTACGTTTTATAAAAGCACATTGCTTTAAATTGTACGCACATTCCTCATATTGCTAGAACATTGCTTTCATGTATATAAAATCAGTTTTTTGACGTACACACGGCGGCACATGAAGCTGTCCATTTCCAGTATAACTTGGCCTCGCTTTGTATAGATTTCCTATACAATGAGAGATCCGCATAAAATGGTTTTGTATAGCTTGATTGGCCGTCGTGCGTACACTCGTCATCCTGATTTTCACGACTATCCGTATGTATGTCAATGAGTCACTGATGGCGTTAATAAAGTTGAGTCTACATGGGATTGGTATCTATATGACCGCCGTAGAATGCTTCTAAACCTTATGGTAATCTATAGAAATAAATAAAATGTAAGTGTCTGTTTGTAATTTCAAAATAACAGCTTTTACTAAATGTATAAAAGTATATACGGTACTTATAACAAAACACATTTTTTTTAAATATTGTGTTTGTTCCGGCTAATCTGCGATTTTTGACGGCAGATTTACTGGCAGATGATGTTATAAGGAGTAGCGTAGGCTCCTTTTATAAAAGGAATTAGGGTGCCGTGCAAAAAAATTAAAAACCATTGAAATTGTTAACAATATCCGGTTCAAATAGGAAAGGTCGCGGGCCACAGCTAGTTTCTTAAAATAAAATGAGAAATCAACACAAGTAACTTACCGCGACATATCATTGTCGTCCAGCTTAATCTCATCGCCAATGATTAGCTTCTTTAACTTAGGACTACCAGTCATCAGGTACTTAAGACACGACGTGGACAGATTGCCGTGAATAATTTCAATATGCTCCAGATTGTTAAAAGGTATCTCTTCTTCATGCGTCGCCGTCTGAATCTGGTAGAACTCTATGCTCTCCAGGTTCCTGCAAGTTTCTGCTACTCTAGTAAAGTTGAATGACCCAGACGATCCAGAAAGCATCAATGTTCCTACTCTATGTCCAACTTTATCTAACAGTTGGTGGAGCTCGTGGCACTGGAATTTATTCAGCTTTATTTTGTTAACGTAGCTTAACTCTTTGATTTGTTGTAAGACTCCTTGGTCCGGCTCCTCGAGGTAAATAGTCTCTATCATCGGACACAAAGCAACAATCGCCTTCATCGTCCGCATATTTGTCTGCATATCGTGCATGTACGCCAGTTTTGTTTTGAAATCAGGATCTGTCCTGTATATGGAGTAAACAGCTTTACCAACAAACGAGTAACTGCCAAGATTAGTGAGGTTTGGCAGCCGCCGAATTAATAAAGCGATGTCTGTGTGATCAATGTTCTCCTCGCCATACATTCCGATGTTCACCACGGTCAGACTTTGAGTCAACTGCGGGTTCCCAGACAACATCGCATCTATACCAATCTCTGTAATGTCCGTTTCACCAGAAATGTCCAGTAACTTCAACACTTTATTATATTTACCAATATATTTGAGCACTTCATCGTTAGCGATGTAAGGAATATTTAAGCACGTTAAATTAGGTAGGTTTTTAAGCAGCTGGTACATAATTGGAAGATGGTCGTCCTTAACCCACACGCCTTTCAAATTGAGAGCAGTCAAGTGGTGGCCTTGCTCCATAATGAGCTCAAGGACTTTCCTATAATAGGGAAGAGGGAAGATCCCCGTCGCCAAGCTTTTGACGTTTTCTTTGAGCAGCAGTTTCATTGTGTAGTATCTAACGGATGGCTCCAGGTATTCTGAAGTAAGTATTAAGTTAACGAGATCTTGGAATATGTCGTTGGTGGCTCCCATGCTCTCGTAGTAGGAGGAGACCATCGCGAACTCCAGCGCGGCATCTTCTTCGGATGAGACGCGTGTGAGGGCGTGGATCAACTGCCTCGCCACTAACGACAGTGTAATCTCCTGTAGCGGCGGTACGGGTATCTTGGGCGACATGTTAGCACAAAACTAAAACGTTCAACTACTATAAAATATCACTTTCACTATAACACGGCACTAAGTCGCACTAATTGAGCATCGCAGTATCAGTGCTGCGACTTTCAGTTTTGGGAACTGGGAAGAGAAAGAAGTGAAAAATGGTTGTGCTATTTAGCTCGCGCATGCGCGGCGCGCGGCTGGCAAGGCGCCAGCGCACGTTTATAATTCAAACTCACACAACTCGCGCCGTATTTTTAGAACTTTTATAAAAGGTGTTTACGGCTAGTGGCGTATGCAATTGTTATTATAAACTGGATCTGTAACATAAAAATTGAGATCTACGGAACGAGATATGCGCAAGAGTTATTATTATTTTTATTAATGACAGATTTTTATGTTTGACTTTAACTGTAATTTTAATGGTCCTGTGTTTTGCGTTCTATTATTTATTGGTGTAAATAAACTTGCGGAAGTATTTTAAAAAATGTAAACATGATTTTTTATTGCTGTTATTGAAGCTCTTTGGCATGTGAAACTTTCAATGTATTGTGCTGTATTTTAAAACGGTCGTGTCATAGACATTGAAGTACTAGTTTTGTTACTCTGTTATTGCGAAGTGTGAGTTTATTGCGTTTTATTAGGATTGCGTTTGATATAATTATTTTCACAGCAGCTAACAGCTGAAAACGACACGGTATTAAGGACTGCAACGCATAAATTGGTATTTCCTTTGTCAAAAAGTACGGGGTCTAAAGAAATAGAATAATTAATTAAATAAATTTATTTCATATCAGAACGACAACTTACAACAGCGTGATCTTATTATAATTCTAACAAGTTACGAATGCTAAGGGGGAATTGCGGCGATGGACCGTGAAATTCAAATTATCAAGTTTTTTGCAATATGTCAGTGATGTAACACGTATTTATTTACAGAATTAAAATCATCAATACAACCCTCTAAGTTTATTTTATCCCATTCAATAACTATATCATGAAAAAGTAATTCAATGATTATAACTTTACTATTGACTGCCACGGACGTCTATGGACGTCAAATCAAAAATTCCTCACGACGCCTCGGACGTCATGGCACGTCGAAAATAATACTTCTTTTTAACCTTCTTGTTTTGACGTCCATAGACGTCCGTGGTGGTCAATAGGTTAAGCTATATTTGCTACGGTAGCGAATCAATTTTTTAATCAACATACAACTCGACACCGACCTGCAAATTAAAAAAAACGAAAGAAAATTTGAATTTCGCGGGCTACCCTGGCTTGCACCTTAAAATGAGCAAACACTAACACACACACATTTTGACATCGAATTGACTAACTATTATTATTGAATTAGTAATAGTAGGATGAAATTACAAATTGTTTTATATTTGTTTTCGTGACAATTACCTGTACATGCTTAATTAGTTTCTCGGATGTTGAATGCCGAATGCCTCAAGGGCCGACTTCATCGTTGAAACTGATCGTGATCAGGATACCCAAACTGCGTTCAAGAGCTGTCAGGGTCATCATTGTTACGGAATATGTACACTGACCGCTTTTGAGCGCGGTTTGTTTAAATGTGTTGATCATATTCAGTTTTATTGGTGAAATTGAGCCATTACTTAAAAAGTATCGTATTGTAAGTAAAACTACAGCATTAATTACTTGAAAGAATTACACACCACTAAACGGTCAAATCATACTGGTAGCTAACATGAGCTGAAAAAAAAAATATATGGCCGTCTCAAATACCTACACGTTAAGAAGTATTTACCTAAAAAGGTACAAATTTCTCGGACAGTAAGATCCAAATTCGTCTGTTTCTTTAGCCTAATCAATCTACCAGTATGACTTAGCTCTAAAGGCGCACCCTCACCGGTAGCATTAGCCTGTAGTGAAACAATCCAGGATTCGATTTTGTACAGAAACAAGTGCATCTGAACTGTTACATTAAAAAAAAAATCTTTATTTCATTACAGTGACAAAATTGTTACAGACATCTTAAGATATAACATACAGATGATGTCCCACAGATAGGTCCCCTGGCTCCCAAAATACGTGATTCTCCATTAAAATAAGTCATCATGTATGTCATAGCCTCATAGGTGACCAAAATGTGACATTAAAGGCGAATGCTCCCGGTGTAGTCGCGTCATAACGTACCCTAACATAAACTCGTACTATCCCACCTCCTTACGTAGGTACAGGTAAGTTCTTAGCGACAAGCAATAGGATCTGTTCAGTACTGAAGCACCAATTGGCGATTTCCTTGGAGACAGTACACCAGAACTCCCCATGGTGAGGCTCAGCGGCCTTGCAGCGAGTCTTCACGTCTTCCTGTTGTTGCTCGTTGCCGTGGAGGAGCTCGAATTTGTAGAAGTAAGCCCAAGCGTCACCGAGGTCGGGGTCGATTTTTACCTGTGAGTAATGGTTTTTGATGTTAGTTTAAGTTAGGCTAGAAGTCTGGATCTGTGTCCATGGTAATTAGGGTATGACCACTTTAAGGTGGAAGCATCTGGGTAGCCCGCGAAATTTAAATTTTCTTAAGTTTTTTCGATTTGCAGGTGAGTGTCAGGTTGTATGTTGATTAAGATATGATTTGCGACCGTAACAAATATGGCTTTAAGAGTTATTATCATTAAACTCATCAATACAACCCTCTAAGTTCATTTAATCCCATTTAATGACTATTTCTTGAAAAATTCATTTAATGGGATTCATGATTTTGATGATTATAATTCTGTAACTACATACGTGTTACGGTCGCGAATTTTGTTTCACATATAGCCTGAAACTGACCTGCAAATTGCAAAAAAAAAAATATTTTTTTGGCTTTGCTTGTCAAGATTTGTATAGATATGTTAAACTTGCTACAATCATTTTAGATCTGTGTTTTTTGAAGAGTACCCCCAAGGTTTTGTAGAATAGAATAGAATAATCAGCCTATTAATGTTCCCACTGCTGGGACGCAGGCCTCCTCTCTATGAGAGGGAATGGGCTATAATCCACCACGCGGGCCCAGTCCGGGTTGGTAAGGTTTTGTATTGGGTGTTAAATAAGTGATTCTTCGATGGGAGCGGGTCTTCGATTTTGTGTTCGAAAGATTATTATGGGTGCCGTAAAATATTAGCCTGAATGATGCTACTCCAGCCCCCGTAGCATGACCACCGTAGACAAGGATTTCTTTGACGGAGGAATCGACCAAATGACAGATTGTGTAGACACAATGACAGATTTCTTTGCACTATCTGTCATTTTGTCGATTCTTCCGTCAAAGAAATGCTTGTCTACGGTGGTCATGCTACAGGGGCTGGGGTAAGACCCCCCATTCCTTCCACATTTGCTGAAGATTACACAAATAAATGTAACTTACAGTCCTATTGAACCACTCCCGACACTTGTTGAGTTTCCTCTCCGTCCAGAACAGCTGTGACACAGCCAGTAACACGTGCGCGTCGTGCTCGCATTTCTTTAGCGCGTCCACCTGTACAGAAATATTGTTATTATTATTATGTAGTTAACATAACGTCACACCTGTTATCCCCGAAGGGTTAGGCAGAGGTGTGTAATAGTACATCCACATTACGCCAGTTATGTTTAAGTCCCATGTAATAGGGGCGAGTCTATTGCCATTAACCGTGGCTGCTACTGAGAAATTCCTGATGGAAAACCCTAATAACACTTTGCCCGACCTGAGAAACGAACCCAGAACCTCATGCTCAGCAGTCGCACTACTAGCGTGATGCGTGACTCGACCAACGAGGCAGTCTAGTGTAGGCAGGTATGTAGTGTTCGTAAGTCGGATACTAAGCCATGGCCTCAAACTTCATATTTTAATTTATTTATTTATTTTTCAAGTACAATAGTGGTACATAGGCGGAGTTAATGCCACAAGGCATTCTCTACCAGTCAACCTTTGGGTTAAATAAGAAAACAATGTGATAGGGTACAAAATAAATATATAAAAATAACTTGCTTTCGAAAATGTATATAGGCAAATGATTATTTGTCTCTATTTCGTCCCACCAATCTCATCATCATCATCCTGCCCTTGTCCCATGTTACTTGGGGTCGGCGCAACACGTTTTTTTCTTCCATTCTCCTCTGTCAACCGTCACGCTATCATTTACTCCTTTATCTTTCATATCATTCCTCACACAATCCATCCATCGTTTCTTTGGTCTTCCTCTCCCTCTGCATCCATCAACGTTTATATTCATACCTCTTTTATACCCACCAATCTTAATAGCTAATAATTATTATTATCAGCCCATACTGTCCGACTGTTGGGCAAAGGTCTCCCTCCACTCCTTCTGTATTGCATAGCTGGTGGCTATTGTGGACCTATGTCTCACGAAACAATCGCTAGTTAAAAACACATAGGTATTATAGGTATTTGGTGTATCATAAAAAAAACTTACACTCTTAGTCTTCCTCTGCGGCCGTGACTCCATGAATATGGCCTCTGCCCACAAGCGTCCAGCGCTGGGACATTCTTGCAACGCTTTAGCCATCACTGCGTTAGCTATTTCAGCGCTGCCGTTCCGCCTTTCCAATCTTACGCTCTCTAACCTGTGGTAAGAAGTTTAATTTATTAATTACTGTGTTACCTCAAATGTATCAAATTTTTAGTTAAAAGTTTCTGCTAACGACACCGTACCATACCATGACCGTGTTATGAACGTTTCAGGCACGGAAATAAACATGATACGGACTACTATGCTCACATTGCCCACTAGAACGTATCAACAGCGTATCATACCCGTGCATAACTGTTTTAGTAACCTAGCCGTGACTTTATGGCGTTCGTGGTAATACCAATGTGTTATTTGCACCTCGTTTTGGAGGAGGACTTTTGGCCGCAGGGAGTGGTGTTCCGTCGCTTCCACGGGCAAGTGCCACATGAACGCACTGTGATAGTGCACAAGTGAAGTGTTACTAATATAGTTTTAATAATATAGGTTCTATTTACCAACAAAATTTGTATCTATCATATGTATGTCAGTCAGTAAGGTATATCTATGGGCCAAAGTAGCCTGAAAATAAATGGATTTTTTTGTTGTTGTTGTTGTAGCATCGCGTGTCATATAAGTACGGTTCCTGTTCTCTCGGTTGTAGGAATCCTCTTCGTTCTTCTCTTTGTGACGCTTTTGCCTGTTCTGAATATTTTTGTTGAAACAATAATTTCCTGTACCTACACGATGACTATTGGAAAATTGTCCATGAGAGAATTGGCAATGATAGCCATTGTTTTAGACGAGGGAGAAGCATTTCCCGCCGCTTTAAAAAAATGAAAAGTCAGGAGAGAATACTGGACATTATATAGGCCCTTAGTTGATGACGAAGAAAAATTTTATATGTACTTTCTGATTATGACGTAATTTCAATTTGGCAAGACATCATATGGCAGTTATAAACCCGTACGCGCACGACGTGTTCATAATTAGAGCCCGTGGCGTGCCATGCGCGAAGCGTATCAGCACCGGCAAGATATACACGCCGACAGTTGCTGACCGAATGAACGGTCTAATGGGCAGTCTCATAGTTTTCATTACAAAGAATATCTTTTTTGCCGTTCCTAGCACAGTCATGGTATGACACGGTGTAGTGGGCAGATTCCTTTATTGATATCGATTATCTAGACATAAAAAAAAAAGAATATTGCATAAGTTTTTCTTCCTATTTATAAGTGCATTTAACAGACAGACAAAAAAATATTTTGTGTTTTATGATAAGCTACAATAATATTTTTACAATCACATTACAAAAAGTAATCTAAAGAAAATAAATCAAAAATTGTCTTGCTATTTAGAACTTATAAGATTTCTACATGTCAAATCAAATAATGGTTCTGTATGGTGTCCGGACGTAAAGAATAGCACCATCCCATATCTTCCCGTGGGTGTCGTAAGAGGCGACTAAGGGACTTACCAGAGAATGGGCAGCAGCGTTCTCTGTGTTTTATAACAACCATACTGCGATCGCCAACCCGCCTGCCAAGCGTGGCGATTATGGCAAAACCCCCCTTCTTGGGGGAGGCCTATGTCCAGCAGTGGACGTCTTTCGGCTGAAATGATGATGATGATGAAATCAAATAAATGAAATGGGTATAAATCCTTACCATAGCTCTGCGTTCTTAGGGTTTCGTAGCCTGGCCTTTTCCAATACTGATCTAGCTTTGGTGACATTCTTCAGTTTTTCTTCTAGCCTCGCCAGTAATATCCACATTGGTACACTTGTTGCACATTTCTTAAGCTGAAACAAGAAAACTGATGAGAGTGTGGCCAACAAAAAGTCTACTGTCCATTTATTAACAAGTCAGAATTAACTTAAAGCAATTTCATGTGTTGTACATTAGGGCAAAACTAACATGACAAAATAAGTATACCATAGATATTGAGTATTAACAAAAAGTTTTACAAATTGTTGATTGGACTCAAATTAATTATGTACAATATCGTTAATTTGACTAAACCAGTAATCAAACCAAAAAAAAATACACATAACATCACCATGAAATGTTTGTGTGCTATTAGGTACAGCTCTGACTAACCAACGAGGCACATGATGCCAAAAATAGTTTACTGCAAATCTTCATTTTTCTGAAGAAAAACTTTGAGTACTGATAACTTGTTAGTGTGATCAACTCCCGACATCAGTTTATTCACAAAGCATTGCAAGACACCCGGAAATCACACAGTCATAGATGAAATGAGTCTTATTGCTTAGTAAAACGTAAATAAAAAAATTGTTCCTTACCCCTTGCGAATACGTATTCCGTGCCTCCTCATCCTTGCCCATCTGCTCCTCAATCTGCCCCTTCATCATGTGTACTTTGGCGTAGTCCGCGAAAACCTTGATAGCTTCCTCGAGCAGTTTTAGCGCTACGTCCAGGTTGTTTAGAGCCCATTCTAGCTTGGCGGATTTTATCATAACCTGTAGCATAAAAAACAAAGTGAGTCTCATCCTTATTCTAGTCATCATTTCATGGTCTTAAAGGAGGGCACATTGTTTCATGGTCATAAGGAGGGCCCATCTTTTCATGGTCTTAAAGGAGGGCACATTGTTTCATGGTCTTAAAGGAGGGCACATTGTTTCATGGTCATAAGGAGGGCCCATCTTTTCATGGTCTTAAAGGAGGGCACATTGTTTCATGGTCTTAAAGGAGGGCACATTGTTTCATGGTCTTAAAGGAGGGCCCATTGTTTCATGGTCTTAAAGGAGGGCACATTGTTTCATGGTCTTAAAGGAGGGCCCATTGTTTCATGATCTTAAAGGAGGGCACATTGTTTCATGGTCTTAAAGGAGGGCCCATTGTTTCATGGTCTTAAAGGAGGGCCCATCGTTTCATGGTCATAAGGAAGACCCATCGTTTCATGGTCTTAAAGAAAGGCCCATTGTTTCATGGTCTTAAAGGAGGGCCCATCGTTCCATGGTATTAAAGGAGGGCCAGTCAATGACTTGCATACTTAGAAGCATTGGAGATAAAAGTGGAGAACTTATTGCCAGAAAAAACCGTGAACTGTTTAACAAATAATACTGACATGAATCACAGTGAGCTCATCATCTATCAAGCCTTTTCCCAACTATGTTGGGGTCGTCATCCAGTTCAACCGGATGCAGCTGAATACCAGTATTTTACATGGAGCGACTGCCTATCTGACCTCCACAACCAAGTTAGTGCTGGATAATACGATACTCCTTGGTAAGACTGGTTGTTGGACTTTCTGAATTTTGAATCACAGTGAACTGTGTTTTCATAAATTAAAAGATTCATGGTATGGAATATTAATTAGAAAGAGGAGCTCGTGGCTTAATAATAACAGCCGCTCGGGTCAATCTTTAGGTTAAGCCGTGCTTGACTAGGTTGGTATGTGGATGGGTGACCACTCATTACTTACCGAGTTTCCTTCGTGTCTCGGAAAGCACGTTAAGCCGTTGGTCCCGGCTGTCATTTGTAGATCTTTGACAGTCGTTAGGTAGTCAGTGGTGAAAAGTCTGATAACCAGTCTTACCAACGGGTATCGTATACCTAGTACTAACTGGGTTGTGGAGGTCAGATAGGCAGTCGCTCCATGTAAAATACTGGTATTCAGCAGCATCCGGTTAGACTGGAAGCCGGCCCCAACATAGTTGGGAAAAGGCTAGGCAGATGAGGGTAAGGAATATTAATGAACACATACCTAATTGATATTGAAGTGTACCTTCGAAAGATGCTTTGAAAAGTAATGAGAAAAACAAAATATAAGTAGGGTTTTTCCTTACCCGTGGTGTAGGAGCGGAGGCTCGCGCCTTAGAAAGCAGTCGTCTCGCTCTATCGTACTCTTTGTTCTCGCTCTCAAGCTTGACGGCTGCCAACCAAATCTCTTCCGAGTTCGGGTTCGCTTGGAAGGCCAGTGATAGGATCCCTCTGGCTGCTGGGACGTCACCTAGGGAACGAGGATTTTTTTAATTAAAATGCAATGAATAAATACTCAAATAAAAAAAAAATACTTGCAATACTCTTATTTGAAATCGATCAATTTTGTACTTTTTATGTGAGTGTCGTCAAATGTCAATTAGAAAGAGTTGATTTATTAAATACTAGCTATGTGTGTGGCTTCCACATGGAGTTCGGTAATTGTCCCGGGCTAAAAAGTATCCAAAGTGTTAATCCAGGTTATAAACTATATGTGTGCCAAATTTCACCCAAATCCGTTCAACCATTTTTGCGTGAAAGAAGAACATACATCCATCCATCCTCATAAACTTCGAATAATTATATTAAGGGCATTACATGGCTCAAAACCCAAAAACAGAGTATGTTCAAAGAAATTTATTGATGAATCCCTTCGTAAGTTTTCCGTGTAAAAAATATATGTTATAGTTAAGTTCATCACAAATAAATTGTATTGTTTAAAATTTTAATAAACCTTCTCAATTTTTTTTGGTTAATCGTAGAAAATAGGTCCTTTTTCAAACTTAATTGTAAATTATCTCTGTAACGGCTGAATAGATCGGCATGAATTTTGCAACAACAAATACGTAATGATATACTTAACAATCTGTATTGTTTTTTTTTCTGTTATTTCCTTTAATATTTTAAAATAATAAATAAAAACCGAAATTTCGCGAAAATTTCTGTGACGCATACTCGGGACCGCGATACGTCAGTGCCTTGACGGCTCTTGTGACGGGTGGACGTACGCGTGTTATTTTTTTCAAATAAAATTCAAAACTGCACGTTTTTAATGATTTCTGAATGAAATAATATTGTAAATGGTACAGTTATTAATATTTCGTAAAATAAGAATAGAAAATACGTTTATAAAATATATTTAAAGTAGTTTGTAATTTCGTTTTGTTGTTTGAACCTATCATAGAGTAAGCCTGACAAGTGACAGCTATGCCTAAATCAACACTTCTATACAAATAAATCAAATTGAAATGTCTGTTTGTAATATCAAAATAACAGCTTTTTACTGAATGCATATGAAAATATATCCGGCACTTATAACAAAAACACATTTTTTTAAATTTTTGTCTTTCTGTCGGTCTATCTGTCTGTCTTTCTGTTTGTGCCGGCTAATCTCCGAAACGGCTGGACCGATTTCTGGCATTTTTGGCATCCATAAATGATCGATTCATGTCATAAAAGTACAGGATGTTATTTTTTCGAATTTTAGTCGGTTCGACTCCCGAGTGTGGCAAGCGAATTTTCGAAAATCTTTAAAACAGATTTGTATCTTTTCAAAAATTAAGTAATGTTTCCCTATGAGTAAAATTTGCTATCTCCGGTATTTAGAGTACTTTCCCTCCCGGTGAGGTTGTCAAATTCCATCCTGTATATTACAGAAAATTCCGTGTGGTCCTGGAATTAAAGAATACGACCACCCCATTAATAAAAGGCGACTAAGGGAACATTCGACCTACAACGAAGACAGCTCTATGATACACTGGATAGTCCAGCAGGCCAAAAACACCTTTACCGGCTTGCTAGAGCTAGAGAGAGAAAGGCGAAGGATGTATGTCAGGTTAAATGCGTAAAAGACGAAACTGGAATGGTTATTTCGGATTGTGAGAAAATTAAGGATAGGTGGAAGGGTTACTTTGAAAGAGTGATGAATGAGGAGAATGACTGGAGTGGTGTGCTTGAAAATAAACCAGCGAATGAGGGACTAGTGAGAAATGTTAGTTTGGATGAAGTGAGGATTGCAGGAAATGGAATTAAGAATGGTAAGGCATTAGGACCGGACGGAATACCGGTAGAAGTATGGAAGTTATTTGTGATGGACGGATGGGCGTGGTTAGCTTTATTCTTCAGTAAACTGTTGCCGGAAGAAACGATTCCTGACGAATGGTGTAACAGTTATCTGGTGCCCATTTTTAAAAACAAAGGTGATGTGGTGGAGTGCAACAATTATAGAGTAGAGGAATAGAGCTAATGTCACATAGTATGAAAGGAGCTCGTGGCTAAATAATAACAGCCACTCGGATCGATATTTAGGTTAAGCCGTGCTTACCTAGGTTGGTCTGTGGATAGGCGACTACCCATTTTCGCTATCCGCCAGCTGTGCGAAAAATACAGACGTGCACATAAAAATTTGCACATGGTTTTTGTAGACCTCGAAAAGGCATACGACTGGGTACCCCGTGAGGTACCGTGAGGGAAGTATGTGCAGTTGATCCGTGCGATGTACAGTCGATGCAGTATCCAATTTAAGTCCGGTCTACAGCCGGCAATACCCGGCAGCTTCAATGTGGCTTTCGGCTTGCACCAAGGGTCGGCTCTCAAACCTTTTTTTTCGGTTCGGAAATCTTCAAATGACCCTCCCCCCGCTCTGGACGGAGCGGAAGGGAGTGTGAGACTTCTACTGACTAAAACCTATCCATGTTCCTTCTTTGCCCTTTGTGGTCCAGGGCCGCGGCATCTCTTTCGAACAGTCCCGCAGCCCTGGTAGGCATCGGCCCTTGCGGACCCCTTCATTGTTGCTGACATCTCTTTGAGGCGCGTGTGGAATACGAACGCACCGTCGACACAGCCTGTCGTCAAAAGACGGCCGGACGGCGATCTAGCCCATTACTCACCGTCCACAGGACCTCGCCTACGGTGGCCGGGAGCGACCACGTGACCCCCGGCGCCCGGGGCGTTTCCCGCGGCGGCTAGGACGTAAGGCTCTTTCCTCCCTCCTTCTCTAGCATGACTGCTTCGCAGAAGGAGGTGACGGCTTCCCATTCTCGCTCGCTCCGGACCAGGGCTTGAACCAAGGCCGGACGCGAGAGATCGCCGCCGCCAATCACCGCTACGAGGAGGCTCTTATCCCTTAGCTCTTCCTCCCTAACCTCTTCCTCGTGATAATGAACGCTCTCGCGTCGGACATCCAGGAAGAGGCACCCTGATGCTGTTCGCCGATGACATTTTGCTGGTTGCTAAGAGCCGCCAAGAGGTCCAGAGCAGATTGGAGGTGTGATGGCAAAGACTGTAGTAGAGAATGTTGGTCTGCAATTGAGTAGAACCGAAACGGAATACTTCTTTTGCGATTTCGTCGGTCTCTCCAGTCTAGTGCCTTTAACTCTTGCCGAAACGCCCATACCGATCTGCTTCGACTTCCGGTATCTCGGATCGCTTGTCCAAGGGGATAGCAAAGTAGACCGGGACGTAACGCACCTGATCAACTCAGATGGATGAAATGGCGACTGGTCACTGGAACAGCAACTTACGACTCACGGATGCCTCTCAATTAAAGGGGAAAGTATACAAGTCCGTGATTACACCTGTCGTACTGTATGGATCAGAATGCTGGGCTGTGAAAAATATGGATGAAAAACGATTCCACGCAGCGGAGATAAGAATGTGTGCGGTGCTTACTTCAAGAAAGTCTACATGCACCATTAACACCAACACCAATTCTAATAAACGACCAACCGACCTGTTCAAGATATTTGAATTTTAATGACTTTTTTGTAAATGGAAACATTTTGTTCTTATCAGAGCGTGGCAACATTAAAACAAAGCTATATTTTATTTATTACGCTCAACATCAGACATCCAACTTTATTTCTACACGATGTAATACACAGTCAAGTTAAATTATCTGGCGATACCCATCATGCATGTGAAGTTTCGCTATCAAAATTTGATCTTGTAAAACTATAAGGTGTAAATCTCAATCATAAAGGTCATCATCAGACCTTCAGAATGTGAAATGTAGAAGCACCCGTGGTCTATTACATTAAAGTTGAAAGCTATATCATTGTAACTATTTCTGTTACTGAGAACCGATAAGCACTTACCTAGTCATCATCAGACTTTCAGAATGTATCAAGTAGGGATACCCGTGCTCAGTAAAATAACTGATGAAATGCTAGCTCATTAGTCAAACTGTATAATTTATCTCAAAATAAATATAAATTGGAACAAAATGTATTCAAGTCTCTCAGAGAACGAATAAATTAGGCAAAAACGATGACAACAGTGCGACACATCTGTGTTCTTGCTTAATCTTTATTATAGTAATGGTCGTTTGCCGGTAGGGGCGCCAAATAAACAAAAACCAGTACAGGGGTCAAATCATCAAGGTCATTGAGCAATGTAATGCCCTTAAATATCATTATATGTAATATTAGTATGATGACAAATAAAGGTTGAGCACAATAAGGCATCAATCAGATAAGGATATAGCGATGAAATAAGAAGTTCTTGGGAATTTTTAAATTTTATGTAGTAGAGCCACTAGCAACAATGTTTTTTTTGTATATCTTTTAGCTATGATAGCAATCTTACCAAAAGACAATCTACATGTAAAAAAGAAAAAAGACTATGCATTACATACCTGCCAACCACTTGGACTTGGCCCCCATGAGCCACAGCACCTCAGACTTGGGACAGTGCGCCACAGCTCTCTGCAGCAACGCTTCCAGGCTGGGCCGCGTGCCGTGCTGCTTCTCTAGGTAGGCCGCACGCAGCCATATTGACTTCTTAGACGGGAACACGGATAGAGCGTACCCGTACACGGCGCGGGCGCACTCGTAGGCGCCTTCGTTTGCACACTGTTGGAAATGTCGAAGATATAATAAAGTAGATAAAATACTAAAGTAGTGATTAGAAAATGTTTGTTAAGTAAAGGGCATTATTTTATCTACTCTATGAACAATTGAAAAGGAACCTTACAACCTATTCAATAAGATTGAGAAAAGACAATACAGTTCTTGAAGGATATTTTTCTCAGACAAAATATTAGAGAGATGATAGAACAAATACTTACTGCTTCAGCGTCTTCCATCCATGTGTGTTTTTGATCTTCAGGTTCAATGCCGTGACCGATCACCGCACGTATAATGGCCTGGTAAAAGAATAAATACGACATAAAAGCATTGATTTGAACAGCTCGATGTTTTCATTGATCCAGTTAAATAAGTAAAATAAGGCTATTAAAAAAATTATTTGGAAGAATACCAGAGCCAAATTCTAGGTTGATATAATTTAAATTGCCATCAAAAAGCTAAAAATAAACATCAAAACAATTACAGGCTGCGATATTACAAGGTATTTCAGATTTTAACATATTTGGTGACGCTATCATTTGATATATAATAAATAAGGAATTTAAGATACTAGCGACCCGCCCCGGTGCAATATATATACATATAAAACTTCCTCTTGAATCTATCTATTAAAAAAACCGCATCAAAATCCGTTGCGTAGTTTTAAAGATCTAAGCATACACATGGACAGACAGGTAGCGGGAAGCTACTTTGTTTTATACTATGTAGTGATAGTGTTTCTTATAAACAGTATACGCTTTTATAACAAGTTGCCAAAGTCCTACAACTGACTTTGGCAACTTGTTATAACAACAACTGACCGATGATAAGTTCAAAAACTACATCAAACATGTCCTTATTAAAAAAGGATATTACAAAATCAAGGACTACGTTGAAGATAAAGAAGTTTGGCTTTAGTTCCTTCTGCACATGCGGCTTCCCTGGTAGCTCATAAACGGCACAAATATATGGATGTCTCTAACTATTCTCAATCTCATTTTTTCTCTTCTCTCGAATCAGATTTTTACAATAGTTTTCAAATCATTTATACATCTTTTGCTCAGAATAGTTACAGCACTGATAACAATATTTGTGTCACTTGTTTAATTTAGTACTTTACTTTTTATTTTTTTATAGATTCTTTTTTATCGATTGTTTGTGAATGTGTGAACATTGTAGGCTTTGTAGAGTCCCAGCTGCTTGTTAACTTTTTATTTTGTTCTACATTTTTTGTGTAGTAAGCAACGACTTATTGTCGGGCCTACGCTGTCCCCCCATACTTAAGTACAAATGCTGTATCCATGATAATATTGTAACACCAAATGATTTGAAAAGAGTAACCATGGAGTTTCTTGCCGGTTCTTCTCCATAGGAAACGACCAACCCGAACCGTGCACCTTTTTGTCGACGTTTTATAAGTGCTCATCTAGGCCTATGTGAAATGAAATATATTGATTATGAGTGATTTTTCAAAACACTGCACTGTAAAGTGCATTCAAAATCGCACTATCCGAAATCTAGTCTATAATTTTAATATCTTACCTGACAAGTATGAACAGCGCCTGACTTCTCAGCTTCCATGGCTTCTTTGAACCAGTGCTCACGATTGATCTCGACGCCGTTCGCGCTTAGTGATGTGATGGCACGGTCTATGATTTTCTCTACCATGTGGGTGTTGCCTGAAGAAGAGAAAGTAAACATTAATGAGAGGAAAGCGGTCTTCTTTCTTTATCGCGTGGTTAGTACCTAGTACCTTAGTACCTAACATGGTGTCAGAGGCAAGTGATAACTTTATACAATACGCACATGAATCCGAAAAATTATTGCGAGTCTTGGATTCGAACTCGATACCCTATGACTTGGCAGTGGTCTTGGAAAGTGTCGAAAGTTGGACTTTTATAGGAGGCTGTCTTTTTAGCTTATGATGTTCAAAAAGATGTTGAATTTTTATCTTCGACAGTAAAATAAGTTCAAACTACACCACAAAAGGGTCGTTTGGCAAGACAGGCTAAAAAGTAACCAACCAGTAAATGGGCACCCTCAAATTTTAGCAGCAATTTCGAGATAAATAATACTTTTTTATTAATTTTCTCTCACAATGGTTTTGTAGCACTTAACAGTTGCAGTTGCTCTAACATTAAAAAAAAATACTCACCATGAGCCTCTTCAAGCTTAGCGGCCGTCACCCAAATCTGCCTATCAGTAGGTATATTCTCGCGAGCCTTATTGAGCACTTTCCTGGCGTTCTCGTAAGTCTCCAGACGAGCCAGCGCGAGCCACAGCTCCACACTAGTGGGGCAGCATTCGACGGCTCTTGAGAGTAAGATGCGGGCGTCCTCGGGGTTTTCAAGCTCCACGGCTGCTTTCCATAGACGGACTGAGTTGGGGATGTGTTCGAGAGCTTTGCGGTAGACTCGGCGTTTTGCCTGCGAAAGGGGAAGTTTGGGTTAGTTTAAACTTTATTAGTATTGGAATAAATGCTTAGCTGCCATACAGTAACTTGTGACATTACTAGTCAGCAGATTACTTTCTAACTGAACATGTGAACTCAAGAAAATAATCTATGTTTGATGTTTCCATAACAGATTAACTCCTCAGATGTTTTCAACTTTTGCATAACAACCAACATGTGTTGGCTTAACAACTGCATTTTTTCACCTGTCTGATATATGTGTAGAGTAGTTCAATAACCATAGCAGCACAGTTGATCTACTAAATCTCGACATTGAAGATAGGTATGAGAACATACCTTCTCATACCTATGTAAAGGGTAAACGAACGAAGCCGAAAGGCAATTTTTCTTCCCGTCATTGAGATTTTTTTTTGTTCTAGACCATACCTAGGAACCTTCTAGTTACGGAGATATTGGGGGTCAAAGTTCCAACTTTTTCACAAGGTTTTTTTTAATACTTACATGTTTTTAATGTTAGATTTTTACTTTAAACACCACCACGAGCCCCGTAATATTCAATCCATACATCAGCACAATTTTTTGAGTGTGTTACATTGAGTCCTACCGTAAAACGTGTTTTTTGACCCCAAACAAAAAGTTGTTTCTCAGCAATAATTTTTGCGTTAAGTTACTTAGTTTGATGTACATAATGCTTGATTGACGGCTTCGTGAAGGGTCCGTTTACACCCTGTATTTGGATATCAGAGGTGGAGATCCTGTACAAAACTTACCTTAGTCTCCTGCTCCAAGTCCGCAGCCTTCACCCATATCCGCACACTATGCGGCAGGTTCCTGGCGGCGTGCGCTATGACAGCTCGCGCGGTGTCGCGCGGCTGTAGACGCGCCGCCTCTAGCCAGAGCTCCTCGCTGCTCGGGTTCACTTCACAGCCTTTCATTATTAGGTTACGGGCTGATTGGACCTTTCCTGGAAAAGGTAATTTGAAGTGTTGTATTTATATTTTTAATTATTATATATTTTTCAGAACTGATTTTAATTAGTAAAAATATATGGTTTATATTTGCTCAATTTGTATTGTGGCTGAATACAAACATAGTACAATAACACTGTTTTTTCTTTTGATTGACAGCAAGGTGATATGAACTATTCTGCCAGTGTTAAGAAACATGTTATATGTTTGCTATGTTTTCAACCTTTAGTCAGTCTGACTATGAGGCCAATAGTAAATGGATGGAAAATAACTGACACAATTGCTTTCTTCACATCTGAATAACGATCTGGTAACAAACATCAGTGGCAACTTGCGAAAACTTTAGCTCAAATATAAGCTGTGTATTATAAGGAGTCATTGTACTAATTAAAGGCCTTTTAAGTTTTGGCGGATAAAGTAAGTAATAAATTGAATGAGAATATATAAGGTTCCATTAAAATAGATGGACAAACTTTTAGAAATAATTCAGACCACCAAAATAAGGGCAAGAATAAAAAAAAAAGGAAAATGCATTCGATACTTACAAAAAAAAAAGTCAGCTAACGAAAATACACTAAAAGTGTTGGTTGCATAATGATTCTAGGTCAAAATAAAATCACTTTAATGAGTGTTTATCTTTGGTAAGTACTGAATGCTGTGTTAAAATTTGTCTATATATTTGAATGGGACCTTATATTAGAATAATAATATAATAATACAAACCTGTAACTTCCTCCAACCTCGCACTTGCAATCCAAGCAGGTGGATGATTAGGATTGGTCTCTCTCACAGACTTCAACAGCAGCCGAGCCTTCTTAATATCGTTGATGTCGCCGCCGTACGTCGGTATCATGGACTGCAAGTCTGTCAGGTAGCCCTTAGGGTCTACCACTGTTTGTCCTGTTACTGAGTCCGATACTTGAGACAGTTTCACTGTCATTAGAGTGTTTCTGGCTTGACCAATCTTTCTTAAATCCAAGTCACCTGCAAATAAAAATGAACAAGTGAGTTAGGCAATTCAATATGAAAAAAACAAATAATGTGTACTAAATCCGAGATTTATATAGTAAAATTAACTTACCTGAAGGAGTTAACATGCCAGGAGTCATAACTCCAGGCATCATAGAGGCAAGACCAGACCCAGGATCAATAGATGAAGAGGACTCTCCACCCAGATTCCTGGATAGCACACTGTCAGGCAATGGTGTGAACTTCTCAGCCCGAGGGTTGCGCTGCTTTCTGTTACGAGCATCACCCACTTCAGGTATGGCGGACCATTCATCCTCAGATACTGATTTCAATTCACGTTTTAGGTCTGAGAACTGTTGCTGGATTTTCGGCCTGTAATCATGATTAGAGTTAGTTATAAAACTTGTTTTTGTCAAACACAGCCTACAACAATAACTATTTCATTGCAATTTGGTTGGTACGTTATTAAACTGTGAGATTACAGCCAAGGAGTGGAATTCCCTGCCTGCATTGGTGTTCCCAAGTTCATGTGACCCCAATCTTTGACGACACGCTTCGCGCAGTGGCTGAGCGATTGACTGCTGCGCTGCGTGTCGCGGGTTCGATCCCCGCACGGAACAAATATTTGTATGGCCTACAGATAGTTGTTCCGGGTTTGGCTTTTTGTGTATGTAAGTTTCAATGTTTGTAAACGCTCCCACAATACAGGAGAAATACCTAGGGTGGGGCAAAATTAAAAAAAAAAAAAAATTGGTGAGTTAATAGGTTTCTTCTGGGTTAGCTCATTCCATCGTCGATCTCATACCTATCCTAGGACAAAATTGAGGCCCATGTGAAATAATAAAAAAAACTATCAGAAAAATAAAATGTCTTTAACTTAGGCACTTTTCAATCTGGAGGCTGACTTTCTTATTATATTCTACGTTTGAGTGTCTTGGTTTGTTATAATGAGAGATTTTACAGTCACATGAACTAATATGTATACATGCAGTAATTTTTCAAAAATGATTTTCTCCTGCTGTATTGGTCAACATTTTATGTTTTCACGAACATAGTATTTTGTAAGCTATAGCTTATTATGAAATGGGTCTTATTTCAAAGTAAAAAGTGTTATTTCACGAAAAAATCGATTTTGAATTTTGCTAAGTGTTTACATATTAGTGCTTTTGTCTGTACACAGAAAAGTTCTCTGCATCAGTGAGCTGAGTTCGCGTGGCTGAGTTTTGGGCTAAACATAACATGCCATCGACAAGCTAAGAAAAAGATAGTAAAGTTCTAAGGAGGATTATTGTAAATTGCATACCTCTCTTGACGGTATCTCTCCAAGTCTTCTTTAAGGCGTTTCTCTCTGTACTCTTTCCTCTTCTCATCCATTCTCTTGTCAATGGATTCATAAATAGCATCTGCTTCTGCATCATCTTTATCATATGGATCCTGAAAAATTAATAATAAGATTAATTTGGGCTACTATTTTTTATATTTTTAAATGTATTTTATACATATAATTTTTGAGAACATATATTTATAAGAAAAATGCATAGACAAGATTAATTTCTGATCATTTGGAGGCTAATATTCAGTGGATAGAAGCTAATAAAGTGATGGTAAAACTACCCAGAACCCTTCAATCATTTCCCATATCAAACTTGAAAGATGGTTGATAGTTGACTTTGAAAGATTGGTTTTAGCAATAAGGCTGCCCATTGTGTTACCCTATGTAAAACTTTTGCATTTATATCTGTTATTTGTATGGTGTCTTACATCCTATACTATTAAATAAGCAATATCTGTATATGTTTGTAATCATGTTCTCTAAAACAGCTCTACCATTTTTGATGAAAGTTGCATTATAGTTGTTAGGAGTTGATGGAGACGGAAAATCAATCTAGCTAGGTTAGGCTCATATCCAGGAAAACTAGCTTACTCTATTTTCACCTGAGCAGAGCTCTGTTGCCAAAAGTAGTACATTTAAATGAACATATTTTAGTCAATCAGAAATGATATTAAACTTATACTGTCACTTATGGGATATTTTCCGTGATTGTTCATTATGTATTGGGAGCTCAAAATTATGAACAATCACAGTAGATATCCCATAAGTGACAGTATAAGTTTAGTTGTAAACCGTAAAAGTTTAAAACAGTGTTAGAAATTATATTGTAAGCTAAATTCAACTATAAAACACAGATACAATTATAATTGTCTTAAACACACCATTATTAAACATAAGAACATTGTAAACCAACCTTAGAGAACAATGAACCACTGTACCCTGAGAACTCATCATAATTGGAGTCATTCAAATCTTCATCATCATCTTCTTCCTCAGTTTTCTTGCGTTTAGCCGCCGGTGGCGCATGACGATCATCCCTAAAAGACGAAATAACCATCAACATCAACTTCTAAATTTATCAAATCAGACCATTGTTTGTATAGTAATACGAAGTATTAAGAAGTCAGTGTATAACGTTAGAGTTATACACTGACAGTATAATATTTGTTTACAATTTCTAAATATTTTGAAATAAGGAATATAAAGCAGTACTTACGACACATCATTGGCATCTCTTGCAGGACCGATATCAGAACGTGTAGTGAATCCAGTGGCACTGTAACGGAAATTAAACGATTACTTAAATCCATCCTTCTATTAAAACCTTATTATATATTGGTAAACAAACATTATCTTACCCTCGACCAACACCAGCAACATAACCTAAGGGTGCTGGGATTCCAAGGAAATGTTTTTTGTTTTTGTTTACAAACGCCTGGGGGGGCACCGACATGTTGGGTTTATGCACGCTAGTCTATCCCAGTAAAAATGCGTAATTACTGAGCAGGAATCAATATAAATTCGTTTTCAGCTAAATATTAGCGCTTAATTTTGCTTTTTTCTATCAACAATTCGCTTTTTGACATATTTTTGTCAATTGTTGACTTTGACTTTTCCTTCAAGTGTTACCAGCATTGCACTTAATTCACTTTGCAATTTGGCAGCACTGGACTCTAAAGCACGACCCACACATCCATCTGATAACCGAACTTTTGCTAAGTTACCATCTACCTCTACACTACAAAAGTCTGTCTATGATTGTTGCTTAGCAACGGAAAGTTGTATTTGAATAGAAGAAAATAATCGAAGAAGGATTCGGCAAAAAAAAACTTTTCCATTCCTAAAAATAATAGTGGGTTTAATAACAAACCGTAATAATCATGGCGCAGAGTTTAATTGGAATGGCACAAGAACTAGGGTCGAATGATAACAGCATATCGACAAAAGAATTTCTGCAATTTGAAAAGAGTTGTGAAGCTTACAAGGACGATGATGAAGAAATTAAAATGATTTTTAATGAAATCAAGAAACTGTCTGCTGCCAACAAGTCAGAGAAGGTATTAAGTGATGATATTGATGATGTCGATTTGATTCTCAAAAGGGCAGAAGATATTGCACAAGCGACCAAAAATTTGCTGAAAAGTAGCCCTATATCGTCTGTTATGAAAGCTAGCAGTCCAAACAAAAGTGAATCTGGTGCTATTCCCCAAATTAAAGTGACTAAACCTAGCGAGATTGAAAAGGATATGTTGGAGCACAAGGAATACAGTAATAATACTAAGGTAATTATATTTATTTTTACTTTTTATTCTTTGTAAAACGGTAGCTTTATGTGCTTTATGTAGGCACTAGGCATAACACATAAAAGATAGTGATGTCTGCTGCAATCAGTGATAGCTGTTTTGTGACAAACTGTTTTCTCAAGTTGATAAGGATTTCAATTTTTTGTAATATTCCAATAAATATCATTCTCTTGCCCTTATCTCAATTCATTTGGGGTTGGCGCAGCATGTCTTCTTCTTCCGTACTTCTCTATTACTCGTCATTTCATCAGACACCTCATTTGTTGCCATATCATTCTTTATACAATCCATCCATCATTTCTTTGCTCTTCCTCTACTCATATACCCATCCACATTCATACTCAAAACTTTCTTCACGACATTTTCCTCATTCCTCCGCATCACATGCCGATACCACGACAACCGATTACCACACAACTTTTCCAAGAAATAATGAAAAACAAAACATTTTGTAAGTTTTTTTATTCTTAAAAATAATGCTGCTGAACAGCCTTACATTTCTTGCATTCAGCCTTTTTTTATTACATTTCATTAAGTCTTTATTAACTATAAATGAGACTATTCAACTTAAGTATCATTTGTACATTCATGAGTATGAAATACTTTAAAAACGGTAAATAAATAATTTATGCATAATTATTAAGCAAATAAAGTTTCTTATTGTAATTTGGTCACTTCACTAGCTAAGACCCTTAAACCAGCTAAGTTCTCCCTTGCTACGGGCTCAATGTATGAAGCCGGTAGTACAAAACCGAAACGTCCTGTGTCACTCAGTTCAATAGTGTAGGTGTACTTGATGTGTAAAGACTTGGCCCAGTCATCAGAGCCGCCGGCAGCTGGGTAGAGGAGACCGCTAGATGATCCCACTTTGTATTCTGATCCTCCAGTCTTCTGGATTGCCTGTAAGAAAAAGACATTTTGATTGAAATAATCTTTTTACGGGACATCCTGCAATTATAGGTATCTGAGAGATGGATTAAACAGGATTCTTTTGAAATGCATAAAAGGATACTTTTACTAGTAAAATCCCAGGTTCTCAACTGGGTTAGGTAATATCCCATTAGGACCATTTGTTATGGATACTTGAAAGCTGGTGATGATGACACTCTAGAACAATGTAACATACAACTCTAATACTTGAACTTGACTTACCTTAGCCATTAGATTGCCCACAGTTTCAAGGTCCTTGTGGTCTGGGGGCAATGCATTGTCGTAACCCCATGGGTACAGCAAGTACTGGCCATAACTATGGTATGTCAGGTAGGCAGAGAATTTCGTTGTTATATTTTTGAAGAATTCCTGTAGGAAAAGTACCATTTAGAAAGCTGATTCTCCACAAAAAAAATAATTGGCTGTGTTGTCAAAACTTTTGGTGACAGTGGAAACACACCTTTAAACTTTAGAGTGTATAAAATTGCATTTCCATGATGCATGTTTTAAAAACCTTGGGGGTGTGGTTGTCCTTGGGGAGTCACAATGTCAGTCATTTGCCTTAATTAGGTTGAATTGCTTGGCATATCTAGGGCAATTGTGTGTTCTAGAATTTACCGTCGAGGGGTTTTGTAGTGCTTTCGTGTAGTGCTTACATGCAAAGTTCGGGACAAAATGAAATAATAGAGAAGGTCGATCTCGTATTTTTATCCAGCTTTTCCTAAAGTTCTATTTCCCATTGTCTACCGAGTGCCGACATCCTAAACTCCGAAGTGATTGAAATAAAAATAAGGATGGCACAGGGCGATGAATAATGTAAGCACCACTTACAGATATTGCTTTAGTTTCTGGTTCAGAGAACGGTCCGCTACCACGGTAAATGTCGCTGCATGGGTAACTCGAAGCTCCTTTTCCTCCCCAGCGGTATCTATGAACAGAAAAACCATTTTCGGTTAGCACCAATAACTTGTTTTTATAAAATAAAAGCGTCAAAGGCTTCCATTGTGGAGACTAAGCGCAAAATCTCAAATTATCCTAAACGCCAACCTCGACTGACTGAAGTCTGAACACCCATTAAGAAATGCTACTTTGGTTTTGTAGGGCAGTACTTAGCTAAATGGGAAAACTGAACCTAATCTTACCCCATTTTCTAATGGAATGAAATGATAATGACCCTTTTTAGATAGAACTGAAGAATCTTTAATGCGTTTCTTGCACGCTGTTTTCCGTGACAAAGCAAAATAGTTTCCTACACAGCATAACTTTTCTCATTAAATATATTAAGTAGGCACGTGCGCTAGTTTATAGTTGCCCTTGGCCCGTGTTCATAGAGCCTTGGCCCGGCACATTATCCGATCGATTCTGATCAATCACTCATTTAATCAATTCAGATTATCGTACTACTCTACAACTGGACACAAGCCTCTTTCGCGCTGCGTTTCCCGGTCTACCCGCCTTCTGTGTCCAGTCTGTACCAGCCACCCTTTTAAAAAGTCCTCGACCCATCTAGAGTGGGTGATGTCCCAAGCTGTCCTTGTTAATTTGAATACAAGCTTCCTCGTCCCTACTATTTTGATGTGCCCGACAGCTTCCGTATTGATCTCATTACATTATGGAATACCATAAATGATGGAGTTTTGAGTATTCTCGGTCTCTACGCCAGGACCACGATAGTTAATGCCAAGTAGCAAAGATTATTACCCGAAGTTCCTGTTCAGATCCGCGCCTGTGCAAGTGCTGGCACCATATCCGTATTTCCTGTTCTTCCTCCATAGACGGTCCGACCTATGCGTGTACTCATAACCGTCTGGGTTTACCACGGGCAAGAAATACCTGGAAACAAATTAATAAAATCGTAAAAGAAACAACATTAGTACCCACCTAGGCCAGCTGACTAGCTGGCCTAGGTGGGTACTAATGTTGTTTCTTTGACGTTCCTGAAAGACTTTTCAGGAACGTCGAAATAAGTTTGTTTCTACGAATGGTTTCTTAAATTCTTACCAATCAATGTTCTTGATATCATCAGATTCGACATCAAAGTTTTCAGCGAATTGGTTGATGAAGTAAGTGACTACAGCCGGGCTAATCCACTCACGCGCATGTATACCACCGTCAATAAATACTGCTTTGTTGCCTTTTTTGCCGTCTGAAATGCGTAAAACCTGAGAAAAAGAGTGTTCTATTATTTTTAGGCACGCGGCGACAAACTAAATCTGATTTAGGGCTTTAAAAATAATTAAAATGGGTAGCAAAAATAATATGTTGGCAGCTACAGTGAAATTCAATCAGTTCAATACGATCAGTATGATAATTCAAGGACTCTAAAAAAAACCTAAGACAAGGTTATTAACTACTAGATTGTAGATAAGGCGTAGTCGACGTAGCACCGCTGCGCGGGGCTCCTATTTCTGTTTGCAGGGTTTAAAGTAACCTAACACGAAGGGGATTCAGGGGTCGGGATCCCCTTCGAACCTAACCTGTCTGAGTCAGGGTGCCACAAGTCTCTCTCAGCCTTCGCTCGCTCTTGCTTTCTATATTCTCCTTGCCGCAATGACCGGATAAATAGTTACTTATTTGGTACAATAGTCGCACATTCAGTATATTGTTCGCCAATTAAGTTTTTATTCGCCCGATTACTAATTTCCCGTATTTTTAATCGGCTACAAATGGTAAGATTCCGGGGGTTCCCTAATAGATAAACTCAAGACTCGAACATTCAAGTGATGATCGTGTAGTACAGTAGTCTATTATTGATAAACATTTACAGTAGGAGACCAAGAAAGACTTGGGTTTTTGCACATAGTCAAGCACCTCGAGTGTTCGGCCACTTTTCTAGTCAAACCGATATGAACTATCGCAAATTCGTTCCTCTGTGGATATAATGTGATATAATAAAGTACCTATTGTAATAATGAACAATTCCGTGATTTATTGTGATTGATGTTTCGTCTTGCTAACAGTAAGGTGAAAAGTGATAAATTCTCATGAATTTTAGATTGTGAGTCAATCGTTGTGTTACGAATGTTAAAAGAAACTTGAAATTATAACTTGTAGAATATTATAATAACTTTAAAACTTAGGACATTTTTTTTAATTCAAGGAAGCAATTATTTTAGAACAACCGATTTACCTTAAGTTCGCGGCCTTCGTAAGATTTTCCTATAGTATTAACACTGACTATAGAAGGATAAGTTTTGGCCAAGTAGTCCATAAATCCGTGAATATCTTCCAGTCTATGGTACTGCTTCCATGTCATTCGGTGACCTGAAATAAGATACTACATTAAAATGGATATAAATCATCATTTCGTCTCACCATCATCCAAAATATCTGTTTAATCAGACGGTTCTCCCAATTTGCGAGTATGTTCTCTTGCTTCCGGATTAGTGACGAAAGGAACATTTCGACCTTTCAACTGTTAGCAACTTTAAAGAAAAATCTTAAAAATGTTAATGAACACAATCCAGATCCAAAAGGTTAGAGACACGTCATGTGAGAATTCAAAACAATTGTATTAAAACAAAGATAGTGCAACAACAATGATTCGGTGCCTAACAACAACAACGAACCCCAATTTGCATTTGGCCAATACTCCATGGGAAGGTTGAGAGAATTGTACCCCATGTAGGCACTTATGAAACCTAGTCGGCGATGAGATTCCCTGTAACGCCAAAAATTGTAAGCTCTTGCTGGAACAAAATTACATCGGCCCTTGGAATATTGTTAATCGATCTTCACAAGCTTAAAATAAATTCATTAACAATACGAACCTCTTCTGTCTTGTAATTCCAATTCGTTCTCATCTAACGGTGGGTTTTCTTCGTTGATTCTTTGCTGCAGATCTTCAATCATGACATAGTATGCAATGTCTTTCTTTTTTAATGCATCTGTTACGTTTTCAAGGGCTTTCGGTTTGACGAGAATATCGACTGTTGTGTGATTGCCTCCCCATGACGCAATGACTGGAAAATAATTCATTTTTATATTATTACTTGCCTACCAGAAATTCAAAGCATTTAGATCTAGTTTAAATTAAATTGTTAGCTTACGTTTTTCTGACGCCAGTTTGTTAATGACACGTCGAGTGCTAGGTTTATTTGTGGAGACCTTCCAAACTTGGCAACCAGTGTAGTCGATCCTCTCTTCTTCGTCAGCGATCTTAGGTTTATTGTTTTCAAGTGCTTCAGGCGCTTTTTCTCCATCAGCTGCCACTTCTGTAGCAACTGAGTCTGGTTTAGAGTCAGTTTCATTTTGAGCTAACTCATGGTACGGTTGTTTAACCGAGCCACGAGTAGGCCATTCTGAAACAAGTCATTACTGTGAGTAGGTCACTCATATCAGTAATAATTACGATTACGTCTGCATTTTTTCGTCTTAAGTGATTTACAATTGTGGCTTATTATGTATCATCAATTTGTCTTACGTGTGATTCAATCCTAATGAGTGGTCAAACTGCATTGATGTCGTTTTTTGCTGCTCATAAACACATTTTAGATATAATAGTGTGTTTAGATGGACAGATTACATACGCTTTGTTTAATTCATGGCCTTATTTTTTCACAGCGACATAGTTCTATGTGAGCATTGTTTTAAAACAATAAGCGAAGTATACAACTGTACATTTTCATTCTGAATGTTCATGTATAAAATGAATTAATTAATTTAGAACATATCAAGGTCAATTGGAGCTTTTTTATCTGAAACGTGCGGCTTTATCAACAGTGTTTATACCCAAGTCAATATCTTGTGTAATCATTGCAGGTAATATACCTATACAACAAAAAATACAAGCACATCAATTCTGATGATTCACAGAGAAAATATTAAACAGTTTTCCTCTTACAACGAGTATGCATTAAGAATACATAAATAAAAGAAATACGATCAACTTTTATTAAAGTGCGTACATAAAGGTTAATGAGCGATTTCTACATTGATTTACTGCGGATACGAATACGCGTTCACATTCACACATTATGTGTTAAGTTTTGAAGTATCGATAGCGACACAGAGCGAATTGATAATGGGATAGATTAGAATGCAAGGCTCGTATCTCCCGTGACATGTTTTAATGACTTTCTCTGGCCACGGCTTGTTTTCCATTCGCGTCTGGCCGGTCTTGGCCAATATCTTTGCCGGTCTAACGGTGCTGCATGTTGAACTTGAACTGAACTTGCCGCGCGTCCAAGGGTTTCCGCGACTTTCGATATTTGATTTTGATCACGCATTGCGAAGGCGACATTGCATACGGAATAGAGATGAACAGATCTTCGGCGAATATAAACAAAGAATGCGTTCGAATTTGTATTCACTGGATTCATGCGTTTTTTGAACTTGAAAAAATATTAGGAAAAATACGAGAACGAAAACTGATAGCTCTGTAGGGACTGAAAAAATATAATAGATATTTGGGTAGAATATTGTGATGAACAAAACTAAAAATAGACATCAAAATAAAGTTCTTCAGGCTAAACACAATTTCGTACCAAACAAAAGCAATCAATTAGAACGCTGGCATTGTTTAATGCACCGTTAATTATTTTAAAGGAAGTGATAGATCTTTTTTTCATAAATTAAATTTTTGAAATTAATTTTCTTCTCTTAAAATCCCTTACAAAAAAATATAAAAAATACGTAAACAATTCCATACCTTGTCCTGGCTGTAGTTTATTGATTAACGGCGTACATAAAACCGAGGATGTGACGAACAGGAACACGACTATCTTCGTCAAGGACCCCATGGCTACTGGCGGTGCGGACGCTCTGCCGCAGGTGATCACACTGATGCGCTCGCGCACATCGATTGCCTCTTTTAAGCTCCGATAAACAAGCTGTCGGTATTGATAGCTCGGGATACGAAATTAACTTGATGAGATTTTATTATATTGACGGTGTTAATGCAATAGTGGAGACCTAGATTTTTATATGGAAATTGAGTTGCAAGTCGTTTGTTGTTATTTGTTATTACTATTATACAATTGCTTGTGAAATACCTTAATGTTATTGTTCTCAAAGATCAGAGGTTTTTTTTTGTTTGTCATATTATGGAGACCTCTCGAAGTTATTTTTAGGACTTCCTTAAACGTTTACCGCTAGGTATATTAATAAGTCCTTAAGAATTTCTTATTTAAGAATAATGTCAAGTCTCCATGGATTTATCTGAAAGAAAATAATTATGCTGGTGATCTAAATATTGCAACCTATTAAATACTTAAGATGTGAAACCCTTGATTTCAGGTTCGACTGAGCTTAAGCAAATGTTTTTTACAACATAATTAAGATCTCACTAACAGAACATAAAATGAGAACCTTAAAGGGCTCTCCCTTTTACGACCAAAAGCCTTTACATTTATTTTTAACCGAGCATAATAAAATTATGAGTATGCCCATTAGAATCGGATCAGTGTTCGCAAAAGGCGTCACATCGCCTATAGGTACAGTATTCGTTTGAAACCAGCTTGACAACTTTTCTCTCGACCTGCGCGGGCGCCATGCCCGGTCGTTGCCACCAAGTTGCAGTTATTTAACTTTGATGACAAACTTTGTTTACTGTAAACACGTTTTTAACGATTTATTTATCTAGGTAATGTTCTATTCACGGTATATGACCGTTTCGGTGCTTGGTTTATCTTGATGGGCCTAACACTTAGACTTGCGTACCTATACACTCTGCATCTAGTCCATATGTTTATACAGTATGGAATCTCTACGAGTTTCATCTTTTATCAAGACTCATATAGCATAACTTTACTTTAAGAAAGCTGAGAAATGATGTACTTGTTTTTGTAATAATCTTAAAATGTGTTTCTAGGCTAACCAGTATGCTAAACAAAATGCTAAGGAAAACACTGAAACACGTCGTAAGCCAAAGTTAAGGCCTTTCTCCGCCGGCGTCATCGATTCAAAGAAACGAGAGACACCTAAGATTTTCAAGTCAGTGACTAATTCACCTAAAAAAATAATTAATTGTAAATACGAAAATTTGACAGAAGAATTAAAAGACACAACGGAAAGAGCAAAAGGTTTGGAATTGACGAACGTGAAGTTAAACGATGACAATAAAGCTTTAAGACAGAAGTTGAACCAAGTCACCGAAGAGAAACATGTGCTAGATTTAAAATTAGCCGAATGCGAAAAGTTTGTAGGTAGACTAAGTAAGGAATACGAACATAAGAGTACAGAATTAAAGACTGTTACGGAAAATGAAAATAGAATACTTGCGGAACTACAAAGGGAACGAAATGACAGGAAGAATTTGACTATGCAACATGAGAAGGATTTAGTTGTTATACATGATTTACAAAGACAAGTGAAAGAAATGGAGATGATTTTGAGAAGGAAGCATCCTGATTCTGTATCGGCTCTGATAGGTGAGTATTTACATAAATCCTTTTGATTTTTAACAAACTTCAAAAAAGGACGCGGTTCTCAATTCGTCGGAATCTTTTTTTTTATGTATGTTCACCGATTATTCGATTTTTTTCTGTTTCAAAGGGAACAAAAAAGTAGGTCCCATTTAAATGTGATCGAAATCGGTCGAGCGGTTTTTGAAAAAGCAACAAAAATATTAAAATTTTATACATCGATGACATTTTCGTTTACTCCGAAACCTCGTCGTCTCACTGGAGCAGTGCGCAAATATTTTTATAGGATATTACAACTAAAAATGGAAAAATAAAAAAACATTTTTGCAAAAAATTAAACCGTTAGCAAAAAGAAACTGAATCAAACAAACAAAAGTCACCGACTTCTGAGTTATTTTTCACTTTTTTGTGTTTTTGAAGTCGGTTTTATTTTTTGCAAATAAAGTTTTATTTTAAGTAATTGATTAGTAATTGATTCAAATAATAAAACATTTGCAGTAGCTTCAAAATCGTCAACAGTGGATGACAATAAAAAAAAGTTATTAGAAGAACGAATTGCTAGACTAGAACAAGAGCTCAAAGACAAAGAGGATCACTTTCAAGGAATATTGATGACGTTACAAGAAAAGTTTGGCGACATGAAACAGAAGTACGAAAGTCACATCATAGACGTAGAGAGGCAGTTGATGGATGACCGAAAGGTGAACAATGAGTTGAAACACAAGTTGAATACAGCGCATAAGACTGATGCCGCCACTCAAACAATACCTAGGAACAGACATACGGTTTCAACACAAACATTTATAAAGCCAGACAGAGCGTCTTCAGCTGTAAGCCGATTGTCACAAAATTCAGCCTTCATTTTGAATAGGCTGAAAGAAGATAGTTATTTAGTAGCCACCATTAAGGGTTTGCAATCTGAGCTGACAGTCAAACAACGAACTATTGCCAAGATCAACAGAGAAACAGAGGAACTGAGGAAGAACTTGCGCAATCTTCAAAAGGAAAAAGAAGGTATCTATACAAAGAATTCATTACAACATTTGTGATTTGTTTTACGTGTCAAGCTTGAGGTTTCTTTTAGTTG
Organism: Noctua fimbriata; assembly: GCA_905163415.1. Classification (NCBI taxonomy): domain Eukaryota; kingdom Metazoa; phylum Arthropoda; class Insecta; order Lepidoptera; family Noctuidae; genus Noctua; species Noctua fimbriata. Next base: position 5,799,044 of record LR990940.1, read on the forward strand.
TTGACAAACAAAGGACATTAAATTCCATTTCACTTTTACATTCCGTGGAACCTCTTTGGTTTAATTTACATACAATAAATTACGAACTCTTCTACTGTGTTGCTTGCTTACGTGAGCTTTTCACGTGACATCATTGGCATATAAAACATTAGCTGTAGGTATCTAAATTTGTGAAGCGGTACTTTACTCGTACATCTGCCTATTTGAAATAACAGTGTGCCCCGGAAGTTGATGACATTGTTTAAAAGTCTACAAAAAAAAGTATGAAGTAGATATGGTAATATTATTGGTCCATGCGTTCAACATTCTTCATTTCCATACTTTGATCCTTGTTAGATATGCGAGTTAAATGTTGAACGCCGGGGCAAACCCCTTAATTGACTGGAATTAGTTGGTCATCTTCCTCTTGATCTTATGTTTGGTGTCGGCTGAGCACGTTTTAGGGTTTCCGTACCTACCTCAAAAAGAAAAAACGGAATCCTTAAAGGAGCACTCGCGTGTCTGTGTGTCCGTCTGTCACAGCCAATTTACTCCGAAACTACTGGACCGATTGAGTTAAAAGGTACACATATGTAAGTCGGTGACCCAAAGACGGACGTGTAACGTAAATTAAAGAATTTCAAACATGGGGCCACTTTTGGGGGGTAAAAAAAAGTTAAAGAAGGCTCGCCTACTACGATTGTATTTTTCTTTACGTTTAACTAAATCAATTCAGAACCCACTTAAAACAGAACTTCGACATTATTTAGCTTTCCAGTTACTAACAAATACATTTATTCCAGTGTTACTAAACTTAAATCCACATACACATAAGAAGACAGCCAACAGATCGAAGTCTACAGAGAATATATTGGCAAGGATGAACACGGAAATGGAAGCCGAACTAGCGGAAATAAGGATGCAAAAGGAAGTGCTAATGCAAGAACGGAACACGTTACTCGATTCACTCAAACGGACGAACGAGGAATTCATATTGCTGAAGAAAAAGAGGATTCAAGATGTAAGTAGCAGTTGATCTATTAAAGAAATATTTCAGTTCGTTAAGTAGTGAAAAACGCAAAAATTGAACTATACCAAGAGGATGGTAGTTTTCTACAATTTCCAGTCGAACACGAGTAGTTTTTATCTAAAGAATTTTAACTGCATGTTTTTAGTTGGTTTTTTAATTCCGACGAATGACAGGAGCCTATAAATCAAAATTTAATTGCAACACGATTCTACAATTTGATTTTAAAACCATAGTTTACTTTTAGTTGGTACCTTCTGAAATTGGGTTTTGTGATTCCTCCGCCACTGGTCTGTAAATTTCGTATGAAACATTTGTTTTTACACTGAGAAACATTTTTTTTTCGCTATGAAACGTTTTGGGTAGTGGATAATAATTTAAATGATTGTGTACGTATTTGTGTCCGATTGCTTGGTCAGCCGTAAAATTAAGTGCAAGAGCTGATGCTTGTAGACCCCGAACAGTTTTCGTCAGTTCTTTGTAGATAGATGTTTGGCAGGCTCTGCGTTACTAGCTTCAAATGTTTTATTTAGCTTCTTAGCTGGCTTAGTTTTGCAGTCTGGCTTTCTTTGAGGATGTTTCATTTCTTCAGATTATTTCTGGCCCGTCTCAATTGATATTGTCTTGAAAACGGTAAGCGGGAGTAGGAAATCAGTTGCTAGCATTAAGTACGAGATTGGTGTGATGATGATTCCAGCCCCCGTAGCATGACCACCGTAGACAAGGATTTCTTTTTAAGAATCGACAAAATGACAGATAGTGCAAAGAAATCTGTCATTGTGTCGACATAATCTGTCATTTTGTTGATTCTTCCGTCAAAGAAATCCTTGTCTACGGTGGTCATGCTACGGGGGCTGGTGCTTTCTGTTTTCTATTCAGAGCATCAAGATCAAGAACTTGGTAAAGTAGAAGTGTTTATAATGCGTTATTATGGGTCACTAAATGAGTATTGCACATCAATTTCTTCTGAAAGTTTATCCGATACATTATTACGAAAAAATAGAAAATACGAAAGTAAAATATCCACATTATGAAATCCGGACGCGTATAATAAATAATTTCAACAATATAATGCCGTATTAACACAATGAGAACGTGTAACTATGAAAAATAAAATTTTCACCGCATTCTTTCTGCTTGGTTGGTTTGTGCGTAACCGAAGTGAATTATATTGAAATATCACATAAATAGAAGTGAAACATTATATTACAACTACAACTAAAAAACCCAACTACTGAAAAATCACGCTCTAATTAAATTCGGGGTTACAAGGTAAAATCGATGCCTCCTACAGTTGAAGTTGGTTAAAATTCGATTCAAAAAGTTTTGTCGTATCCCAATTTGTATCTCCATCGTAATTATGATTGGTGACTCGCACGTTAAGGGACTTGTGTTCAAGATCAAACAGTAGACAATTATGGATTGACGTAGGTATGGTATCACATAACCAGTCTGTTTGACATGATTGGGTCCGTAAATAAAGTGATCCGGTTCAAAATTGGGCGTTCAATTACCTTGTTGAAGCGAAAATAAATGTTTTGGTTGGTCGCTGTTTTGTTTTTTTTGCACTTACAATTACCGTACCTATTAGGCAGTTTTTAGAATTTATGCGTACGTCCTAATACAGGGTTCAATTAAATTAGCTAGCGAAACTACATACTAGAAATCGTCAGAGATGAAACAAAAGAAAAATGTAAGGCCAAAAATGAAATTAAATGTATGGTTATACTTTTAAAAATCCACACATAATGATACAAACGCGCTACAAAGTTTAACTTTTTAAATTCTATCAACCAGTTTTCAACCTTATTACTTGGGCATAAGGGTGAAGAGTGGCAGACCGTCAGTGAACTCCGTAGTACATTAGTAGCGATACTATAATATGTGATTAAGTAGTAACTTACTTTTAATGTATTACTCTCCAGCTCCACACCCTACAACTGGCACACGAGAAGGAGCTGATGCAGATGAACATGCAGGTCTACCCGCAGCAGGAAGAAATCAAACTCCTCAACAGAACGGTGGAGATCCTTCAGGATCGCTTGCGAACTGCCGAAGACAAGCTGATGAGGTACCAGGCTGGCATGAAAGAAGACGTGCTTGCAGGCGGAGACAATAAATGTACGAGTGCTAAAAATAAAAGGGATCGCTAAGTTTGATTGACCTGTCAGGTATAGTTCAGAGATACAGTGTACAAGGATCTTTTGGCGCTTGAATGACATTGACAGAGGGCGCTGTTGGCTGGTAATAATTTTCAAAATTGTCTGTGGGTGTGGATCATCATCTGCTTAACCTTTTCCCAATTATGTTGGAGTCGGCTTCCTGTCTGAACGGATGCAGCTGAATACCAGTACTTTACATGGAGCGACTGCCTATTTGACCTCCACAACCCAGTTAGTAATTGGTAATACATACTATCCTCCTTGTAAGACTGGTTGTCAGACTTTCGGGCCACGACTATCTGTAACGACTGAAAACAATGGCTTAACGTGCTTTCTGAGGTACGGAGGAACCTCGGTTTGTAATGGGTTGTCACCCATCCACAGACCAACCTAAGCAAGCGTGGCCTGGCCTGAAGATTGATCCGAGCGACTGTTATTATTTAGCCACGAGCTCCCCAAAATTGTCAGTGGACATTGTATAGAAAAAAAAAACAATGGCGATGGTAGAGCCGACTATGGCCACGCGCCAAAAGATCCATGTAAATCTATACCACCGTTTGTAGCATAGCTGAGTGAAATTAACGGGCGCGTACCTTAATTTGTTTCGGTTGATTTGTAATTAGAGAGAAAACTGGGTCTTTTCACGGCCTTTTTACTATTTATTATTGACTTTCGTGCAGTTTGAACTAAGGAAGGCGCAAATTTTTATTTAAATCATTAAATAAAAATATACTTTTATGTTTAGAAAATATTTAGATTAGTTTTGAACTAGCACAAAAAGTCAATTGCCACAAATTAGGAAATTTTACACTTTTGTTTAAGTTATGCTGGCTTTAGACTATTTACAATAATATTCACTAATACCTAAGTGATCAAAGAAAGAGTGAGAGAGCAAACACAAGTAAAGTTTTTAGTTGTGCGAGCAAGATCGGTCGATCGCCTAAATCGTGGGCCGTTTGCATCTGAATTGGTCATGCAATCGACGCGGGTGCAATGATTACCAGATGATTTGCCCGCGGTAAAGTCGATGGCCGGAACGAAGTTCAAACGCGTTAATGAAAACAAATTTTTGGAAATTAAATGTTAAAAAATAAATGTAATGTAATGTTAATGTTGAAAAATATATTCTCTTTAGAGAATATATTTTTTGCGATTGATATTATATTTTACTGCAGTTTTCGGCTCCATAACCCCCTTGCTTTTGACTCGGGTGTGAATTACACCTTGGCTGCAAATTTTTCCCACTTGTATCAAAATGTACTATTTTCAAAGTAGTAGCCAGTACTTTTGTTAAAGGAGATATGGCTCATAAGGTCAGAAGAAAATAAGGGCTATATTTGATAATTTTTTCATACTGCAAAATTTGGTAGTAGAGTTTATAGACAAAAGCGGTTTTTTTAATAAGTTGAAATAAAATTAGTCGTTGCATTTATAATATAGGTTTATATTAATAATAATAATAATAATAATAAAGCTTTATTCATTCCACACAATCAAACAATAATCAAATCATAATGAAATAATAACAGTAAATATTAATAATAATCAAACAAAAATTAAAAAATAGCCTTAATTATAAAATCAACAAATAAATTACATTAGATTAACAAAACATTAATTATCATTTCGCTTTAAAATTATATTATAAATTCAGATATAATGATATTTCAGGTATATAATTATCATAATTTATGTGATCACGACCAACAATCAAACAACAACAATTAATATTTACAATAATCAAATAAAAAATAAAAATAGACTTAATTATAAAAACAATATTTAAAATTTCAAATAATAAAAATTGATCATGATTAAAAAAATATAAAATAACATTATTGTGTGGACCCCCTTCGGGTAAAAGCCTCCTCCAAAGAATTCCACTTTTCTCTGATCGAGGCGGTGGTTATCCAGTCTCGTCCGGCATTCGCTATGATCTCGTCCTGCCAACGGGCGCAGGGCCGGCCTCTATTTCTGGTGCCCTGTGGACCTATCCATTTAGTTGCTCTGATTGTCCAGCGATCATCGGAATACCTTGCAACGTGCCCGGCCCACCTCCATTTTTGGGTCTGCGAAAATTTGAGAGCGTCTGCCACTTTAGTTTTATTGCGAATCTCTTCTAAATATATCACCATTATAAAAAATATTTACTCCCAAAGTTCAAGTCGAGTTAAGCTGGATAGAGTCGGGCCTGTAATCAGTATCAACAGAGGAGCCAGGCAAGGTGATCCGATCTCACCGAAATTGTTCATAGCTGTCTTACAGAATATAATGGCAGATCTGCCATGGTCGAAGAGGGGCATTAATATAAATGGAAAACATCTGAGCCATTTGCGTTTTGCCGATGACATTGTTCTTCTGTCGGAAAATCCTTTGGAACTCAACATTATGGTCAAGGAATTACAAGCAGCGAGTGAATATGTGGGTTTAGAGATGAACCTTAGCAAAACAAAAGTCATGACCAACAGCAAAATGACTCCTATCTTTGTCAACGACATGCCGCTCGAATACGTCCAGGAGTACATATACCTGGGCAAGCAAATCTCCTTCCGAAAAAATAGGAACATTGAAGAAATAGATCGAAGGGTTGCTATTACCTGGAAAAAATATTGGGCTCACAAAGAGATATTTAAATCAACCCTTCCGATCAGAATAAAAAAGACCATATTAGACTCCACAATTTTACCGTGTCTCACTTATGGCTGTCAGACTTGGATATACGACAACAAGGCGAGAACCAAGATCCAAACTACACAGAGATCTATGGAGAGAAGCTGCTTAAGTATCAAACTAAGCGATAAAATACGAAACTCAGGTTTATATTAGGTATCTAAATATATGTTAGAATTAGAAGATCGGTAGACAAACTGATGTGCCTTGTCTGTGTCCTTTGTCTCATGAAATGTTGTTAAAATAAGGTTTTTCTTAGAAAAGATACACTATTAATAAAAATCTATATATTTTACTATGTCGCGCTAAATAAATGCGGGAAATAGATTGGTATTTAACTTGTTTTGCTAACTCGATCGTTTCTGGAAGCTCTTGAAATGGTGAAGCATTGTCGACCCTTTAATTTAGGTGTAGTCGTACCTCTTCATTGATTTACCACCATAAGTTTGAATGCCACTTGCACGGCATAAAACGAAGGTAAAGATTATTGCCTTACTTACGATTGTTTAGGTATATTTACTTTGGTTTTGCCAAACGTGTAAAAGCAATTTCGAGGTTGACTATACATTAATTGTATTACTGTTAAAAAATTGTATACGAGTGCAGCGATCAATATTATGCTAGAAAGATTTTTAATGGTCATGCAAGTAGCATGCACGCAAGTTGCAAGAAGCTTGGACAATGGTGCACCTAGCAGTAGGTAAGGGCAATTGAGCAGTTTTGCATCTAAAGAGCTACTGGTGATGCTCATTTATGTCCAAGGCACCTTGGGCACACTGAACCGTACCGACAATGCTGCTTCCTTAAGGTGGAAGCCGTATCTTCGCGGGCTACACATCCGCGAAGATCTTACCTTTTTGTAATTTGCAGGTCAGAGTCATTGAACAAAGTATGATTCGTAAAAAATATGGCTTTACCGAGTTATTAATATAATATTGAAATCATCAACACAACCCTCTAAGTTCGGGACGTGAAAGGAAAAGAGCCTCACGTCCCAGCCGCCGTGGGAGACGCCCTGGGCGCCGGGGCTCACGTGGTGGCTCCCGGCCACCGTAGGCGCGGGCCTGTGGACGGCGAGTTATGGGCTAGCTCGCCGTCCGGCCGTCTTATTACGACAGGCCGTGTCGACGGCGCGTTCGTGTTCCACGCGCGCCTCAAAGAGATGTCAGCAACCATGTAGGGGTCCGCATGGGCCGATGCCTGCCAAGGCCAGTAGAAGTCTATACCCTCTAAAGTTCATTTAATTGAATAACTATTTAATGAAAGAAACAGGTCGGTAATGCAGCTTCTTGCGTGCAAGCTGCTTGTAAACCTAGTGTATGTTACTTAATTTCTCATGTAACTCAAGAGATTTGGACGGGAAATTACGAAATTATTAAACAGAACCTTCAATACTGAAGATTAAAACTAAAATTATGAAAAATTTAACCATGCAACTGTCGTGTTAAAATAAGACGAGATTAAAAACTTTCAGAAACATCTTGATTACTCTATTTTAATGATGATTTGTTTGGAACAATGTCAAGGTTTTCATATACGTAGTTATTACACTGGGACCATGTTATTAGTCATAAGGAATGTAGATTCTAGTAACTAGAGAAGTGTCTACCTACTTAAGATTATTGTGATCGTCGGTTGTTGACTAGCAGAATTAGATAACGCACAATAGCATAATTTTATTATTGTACCTAATACTAAGTATACTCGAAACTGAGACGTTCTTAAGAGTAACAAAAAAAATTCTAGTCATATTTTCGTGAGTGTTTATAAAGCTTTTAAACCACCGATACAGCGAGTCATAACTGTGGTGCCTTCGTAAATGTAAAATAATAAATAAGTATATTTGTGTAAAAACCTGTTTTATTTTAACAGTTCCTCTTTTTTGTTGAAACCGTTCCAGTAGCCATCTATTAGTAGGTGTGTAAACTAACAAGTTTTGTATCAGCATCTAATGTCATTATTATGGTTTTTGAGAAGTGGGCTTCAAGAAGTTGTAAAATTACTTAACAGATGGAGTTATTTTATAAAATAACGTAAGTTTACTCAAAATTTAACATACTTTAAAGGTGTCTGTCACTGGTTTTCCACCACACAAAGTGTCTGGCAGTTGACGAGGTAAATCATCACAGTAGGGCTAGTGTCATGATAAAAAGGAGGGTTATATCAAATTACAGAATTGCATGTAATATCAATAACCATCCTCTTGGCTTCACCGCAGTTGGGTAAAAAATCACGTTTTATAGTGTGACGTAACTTAGCAGCTATTTAGCACACCTTTGTCACCTGATATCTGCCAAAGCCACCACGAACGACTTTTAATCGTATTCAATTGTTCTTACCTATAGTAAAGTACTCGAAAAAGTTTCTGCTTTTATAAAATGACGTAGGTTTGGCGCCCACGGGATGTCCCTCTATTACTTATACCTACGTCCAATAAAATAGTTTTGGCCACCTTTTTATACGACGGCTAGAGCATGCGGGACCCGGTTTCGGTCCCTTAATAAAACCCACGAATTCCCGGGTTCCGCATGTAACGGCGACCCATCGTATTGCAAAAACAATCTCTAACCATATCATACGTGGTGTTGCTATTTAAAAATAAGCCGTCAATAAAGAAAGCGTTAAATGGACCTTAGCATGCAATACTCACATTTCACTAGTTTGCATCTTAAGTGCGGTTTCTCTTGAGGCATAATTAGATTAGCAGGTATGCGCAGGTTTTCCAGCGTGATAAGCTGGAATAAACCACTCAGGTTTGAACTAAATGCTTTCTTCCAAGAATCACCAGACGCTGCTATAAAATAAATAAATAAAACTAGCCTATTCGTGTTATATTTTTATTAGGAGTAGGAATATTTTATAATACCTTAGAATGTTACATAAGTAGGTACGCACGGCGGCCAATCAAGCTATGCAAAACCAAATTAAGCTGATCTCTCATAGCACGGAAGCTTATACAAAGCGAAGTCAGGTTATACTGGTTATGTAGAGCTTGATGTGGCGTCGTGTGTACATATAATGTCTAAGCTTGCATATTAAAAATCTCGAAACATCTGAACCATCTTGTTTGGCTTGGTGTCGAGGGTAAGCGCGTGCGTTTATGCTCTGCTATGGCGTTCACAATTAAAAAGGTTAAATTTATACCTACCTACATGAGAATTAGAGAATGCCAGCTTTTCCACTAAAAGTAAATAGATTAAATAGGTTATCAAGCCCAAGCTACCTATTTGTCGGTTACCAATGTGCAGGTAAGGGTTCCGCGGTCCGGGGGAGCGTGACGGACTGCACAAGTGCACCGGCCATAAGTAGTTGTAGAACACTGTGTGGTTTTAGCCAGGGACTCGGACATACCTTGTCAGCTCCCAGAGCGTCCGAATCATCATAATTGCCAAACGCAAAAAATAGTGTGGTGTTCTGTCTGTAGTCTCCGACCGAAGCTTCGACTTCGGCGACCTTTTTTTTATTGTTTTTACTTTTTTAGATTATTCATAAGTAGTACCGCCTTGGTCATGCTCAGTCGCACTTGCGATTCAGTAGGATTGGAAGCGCGACTGCTGAGCATGAGGTTGTCTGGGTTCGATTCCCAGGTCGGGCACTCATATTGGGTTCTTCCATCAGGAATTTCTCAATAGCAGCCATAGAGTGGATTTGTGCCCGTTACCTAATGGCAATAGGCTTGCTCTCGATTACATGGGTTATAAACATTTAGGTGCCTACGCCTCTGGCCATCCATTGAATATTACAGACGTGATGTTATTCATGTTGTTTTTATTCTGCTAATTAAGAGCTTCAAGATAGGTAAATAGTCCCGGCATGTATCTCTTGTGTAGATAGACCTTGCTTTTCCACAAATAGATAAACCTTGACTTAGTAAAAAATGGTATATGAAATCAAAGCCCGCATTTACCTAGTTACCCACTTGTGGATTTTTCCTCCTTTTATCTGTCGGGATTTCATTAGAAATTAGCAACTTATCTACATATTTTTAATGTGGGTAGACGAGAGTGAGACTACACGTTTAGTACATTCGGCGACACATCAACCTATACATTTCCAGTATAGATTTCCTGCACAATAAGAGATCCGTTTAAACTGGGTTTTACCTACAGCGTAATTGATCGCCGTGCGTATCTATTGAACACTGGTAAAATAAAAAAAACACAAAACAAACCTTGTTTGTGAGCTGGATAAACAATTCTAAAATCGGATCGGTATAACACTAGTAACCAGGTGCTGGAGTATTATCACGTTTCTATGCAAATTATTGATGACGTAGTAGTACTAAAGATAAACCAATAGGTATCTATCTTCTAGTAAACACTATGTTAGAACTTTTAACGGAATAAGACTTCTAATCGTAAATCCAAGTTATTAAGACAACTAGCATAATATACTTTTGTTTCCAATGACATTTTGACATCAATAATGTATTTTTTTACGAAGAAAATCGCCCTTACATTGCTTCTAATATACCTACACACGAAGACGTCTTAAGGATTGCTTGAATAACTATCGGGGGGCCTAAAATGGGCGCTTTAGCAGAATCATAATAGGATAATAATATGAATTACGTTACAATTATGAAAATGGTCACAAAGTAACAATTAATAATATTGTATCTGTGACTATTTTAATACATTTTTTCGATTATGATTCTACTAAAGCGCCACTCTAGGCTCCCTGTATCCAAATACTTTTCGTTCGATTTCATTCGCCTACAGAGATGAAAATCCAATATGTATTTACATTAAAAAGGTATTTCATTTTATAACAATTGAATTAATGTTATTGTATTATTTAACTAATTTGATAAAAAAATTATTGGTTGTGTTGTTCCTTACAGTTTGGCTTAAAAATGTTTGTATATTTTTGTTATACACAAATAATACGCCAAAGATGATGCAAGTTATATATGTTTATTAACATTACTATATACAATCATTGTAATTTGAAAATAGAAACATTTCATTTTGAAACTCACATAAATTTATTAAAAACGTGACAATTATTAAAACATTAGGCTTAGTGTTACACATTATTGCTACCAACAGGCTCGACATTTCATACTCGGCATATAAATAAAATAAATGCCACCAAACATTTAATCCTCGCAACACAAGTCATTGCATTACTCCATATTGGGTCTCTAATAAGTATCACAATAAATTCACTTATTATAAATAAATTATAAAATCGTCAACTGTCTAGTCTTAATATTTCAGTGTAAAAACAATGTCAAAAACGATTCACTATTAAATCTGATCACGTGGTCCATTGTGCATACAAACGCAAACTATGCTTTACCAAATGTTTCCTTAGTCTCATATCACGATAGACACAATCATCACCAATTCATTGTCAATGGAAATGACACATATTAGTCTATTTATTATGTCTTCTAATCAAAGTACATCGATTTTTAAAGAATACACTTTATATGCTAATAAATAAGCATCTCACATGTTTTGAAATGAGTGATTAGGACACCGAACCAGCGTTTCTTCTCATATTGGACATCAATGATCACTCACAATAATTCATCAATAACAATTTCGAGTTAACGAAATGGCCGTAGGGCTAAATAGATACGAGAGCGTTTCACAAGTCACTAGTTGATATTAAAGTAGCGTGTTCTGTATGTGAAGCGCGCACTCCTGCGCTAGTCGGCGTCGCCGTTGGTGACGGTGAGGGGCTCCTCATCTTCGTTATAGTCCAGCGACAAAACGGACGCGCGCCTCCTCTTGCCGACGGGCGGCTCGCTGCAGTCGCTGCCCGAGTACGTGCGCTTCTCGGCGGGCGAGGGCGGCCGGTTGCCGTTCACCGAGGCGTGCGTGGCGCGCAGCTCCTGCTGCAGGAACAGCACTGTGCTCTGCATACCCTCCACATCCTCGTCCAGCTCCTGTAGGAACTCGTCCAATTCTGGAATTAACAGTTACAGTGTTAACTTTACGAAACCTGTTCAACTACTGATGTTAAGGGATTTGGAATCATACACACCTGATTGTGACTTTTTTACTTCTTCACTAAAACTCTTCTGCAGTGCCAGATCACCTTCTAACTTCGCTATCCGACCGCTCGAAGTCATGCGTCCAAGGTCTTCATTCTCTTGGTGTAACAGCCTACACTTTGCCATAAGTTTCTTGCCGGTGTTTGAGTCTGGAGTGAACTTCCACGCCGATAATTCGTTCTGAGTTTCTTCTAATCTCGCTTTAGTTGAAGTTAGTTCTTGTTTTAGTCTTAAAATTAGTACATTAACAGCTGGATCTAACAGCGTCGGCCGTCCGTTGAGACTGGCGTGGGAAGACTTTAATTCCGTAATTTGACTCTGAAATAGAGAATATTTTTTGTTATGAATGTTGATCATACAGGTAATCTTACTGCATTCTTGTTAGATTGCTGTAAGACAGCGTAAGGGGACTTCTACAAAGTGAGTACTCACTACATAATCTTGTATTTCCTGTTCCTTGGCTGCGAGCCTTCTAACTAACACCTTCTCTCTATGTTGTGACTCAGCATACTGCTGTTTTATCCTATCTTCTACCTCTTTCGCCTTTTCCAGGCTTCCTGTACAATCAATTACACAAATTAATAACTAGTCTTTGACTAACGTTACATGGGGCATTGGGATTTAACATTCGATTTTCTTGTGCTGGCAAACATACAGCATTGTTTTGACACCATTATATTGTCTTTAACTTATTTTAGCTAATATAGTAAACCCACTTTGAATGCATAACATTTTGTCTACCATGAGATATTTTTATACTACACACTGATATGATAAAAGGTTATCTCAAGAGTAACAGTATTGTGGATATAATGCTATGCATTTTGTTTGGTTTATTTGTTTAGAATAATTACAATATTATAATCGACAACACCTTAACTAAATTATACAAACAATAGGAATAATATATTAAAAGTCCTAATTATGTTTGTTTTAGCTAACAATTTATTAGAACCAGTAAATCTGCATTTGACCTATTGTATTAGTAAAATAACATGTATATTAGACATCAGTTCAAGTAATGGCAGGCTTGTTAATAAAATGCTACTATTTCTGGCTGTCCACAAGAGATTTTCTTCTTTCTATGACTGTTTAGAAGGACTAGGAGACAGGATTATTATAGATTAATATCAGGAACTAAAAATAAACATGGTAGATATCGCGTTTTTTGTGTTAATGACTTTAAATCAAATTTGAAATTAACAAATATCATTGGAACAACTTTCACAAAAATAATGTGATTCTATTTGCAAATTGCAAGTGTTATAAAGTAAACAACAACTTTCTATCATTAACATTTCAGGAGCTTATTGCAAAACACCTAGAAAACAGATATTGTCAACTCTTGCAAGACATAATTAAGAACTGATTCTAAAATTGCTGCAGCAATACAGCACCTCTCCTGCAGAAGACCTAGCCTAGCCACCATAGGCCTTTTAGAATAGACTTTGCGATGACAATGGCCTTGCTTTATCAGTAAGACTACCACTAAGGTTAGTTTGGTGTGATTAACATGAGATTTTAACAACAGAATTTTCCCTTACAATCATTTTGTTTATTTTTATCTCACAGCTACTGCTGTGATTTGCAATCACATTTTTGGAGCTCTAGGATGCAAACCAGAGACTTTTTTTATTTTACAGTAATGTTTTTCAATTTTATGTAGAGAATGGATTAGAAAATGAGAAGATGAACTAATATTTTTAATTTAATTAACATACATTTTCAGAGCATTATATATTTATTTTAAAATGCATATTTTATTATGTCATCTTCTGCTTAGCCATTTCCCAAGCTTTGCTACATTAGGAACTTGGCTCAAGTTGGTAAACAATGCCATAATAAATACCCAAAATTATTGATATGTTTCTAAACAATAACATACTTGGACAAACTTCTGCAAAGTTTTAAACTACACAAACATCAATTAAGTTGGTAACATTAACAAAAATGTTTGTCGTTATATTTTAATTAATAAAAATAATAATTAATTACTTTAATTTAAATCCCATTTTTTTACTAAATAAATAATAATTTACTTAACATTTTTGGATATACATGTGCTTTTTGACCATTCACAAAAATAACAATTACCTATTGAAAGGACTAACTTTTTTTAAAATAAAAAATCAATATACACCTCCATTCTCTATTTCTAATCATAATTTTGCTTGTTTTCACTAACACTATGCAACACCTAATTAAATGCCTAAATCTACATGCACTCTCACCCATATCTATAAACAAGTCAAAGTGATTACTTAAGTAAAAGTAATTATTTAAGATATGATTTTCATTCTGTAGTTTAGTAATTGCTTGAAGTTGGAACTGTCAAAAGTTAAAATTCTTAGAGTTGCTTTCTTTTTTAACCATTCTTATTTTGTTCAAATTCTTATCTTTGCATAAAAATGGATAGATAAGTAATTTCTTAAACTCAAGTTATTACTTTAACTTGACTATAGGTACAAGTGTCAGATTTTCAATGGTGCAATAATATTTAGGCAGTCATTAGGTGCCGCTTAGTATTACTGAAAATGGGCATAAGTCTTTATTTTACATTCTAAACTTTATCATAAATATCATACCTTTGCTACTATACAATAATGACGTAAATAGTACCTAATAATACTTTATTTTAATAATATTATGTAAAATTATATTTACAGAAATAAATAAGTAAAAAGAAATTGAGATATGTGTTAGAAATATTCACTGAGATAGCTATGAACATGGTTCAAGTATTTATTCATGAGTTACATGCAATGACTCAAGCCAAGTAGCAATGGAGAATATTAGATGGAAAGCTGGCAAGAGAAGTTAAATACTGAGTTTATAATGACCCAGACAACATTATAATGGTAAAGGCAGGTAATAGACAATTATTTACAAACTTAATATGATATTAATTCACTTTAAACTTGTATTTTTATGTCATTTTAGCCTGTCATCAAATATACTGACTAAAGAAAATAATATTTATTTCATACAACTTCTGCTATCAGACCCATTATCAAAGACAGCAAAAGATTGATCAAATAGTTTATCAATGAATAGATAGCAGAAACATAAACAGATTGTGTTAAAAGTATAAACAAGTTCCATATAACAATTAACAATAATTGAAGACAAGATAAATAAAGCATGTACAAAACAAAATCTTAACTTTACAGCAAAAGAAGTGATGAAAACATAATTACTTTTTCATGTGAGCAAAGACCGGACAACTCGGCAACATTCTCAGTTACCGAGGGTAGCGGAACACCACTGAACATGGACACAGCTCCAGGAACATCTGGAGACATCACACGGCCTTGCACCGATATATGCACTTCCACTAAACACTCCACTGGCACCTCTCTTACACAGCAAAACACCATTTCTGCGTCTTCACCTTTTAGAACTTAAAACACCTAAATACACCCCGTACCACAATCCGTTTTATAACTAAACAATTTTCAGTATCACAGTAACATTTCAATATGTCATAACAGTATCACTAGTTAATTTTAGTTAAAGTATTGTCGATATAGAGATAACATAACAACTCGCGGGTCGAGCGCCGTAACGTCGCCGACCTGGCGCTACAAGCCGATGTAACTTTCTTAAATACCTTCCAACTGTTTGTTCAAAGTTTCGAGATGGTCAATGTACAAGTCCTGGGTTTTCCACGCGGCGCGGAGCGACTCAGCCGCGGTGGCCTCGAGCTGGTGCGGGGTCAATAACACGCGGGCTAAGCTCGACCCTCCGCCACCTGCTCCGCCTTCACACGACGCCTCGCCATGCCGCTCTGTCTCCTCGGACATTTCACTCTTACTACAACTTTAGAAGTCTCTTTTCAACTGCAAGCAAATAATCACAGTTAAATCCTACAAAGGGATACATTAGCATTTCTTCGACGTTATCAGAAACCTGTAGTAACGTTAACTGTGGTTATCAAGAGACTAGGCTACTTACAGGTGATTAGTGTACTGATAGAGACCTAATTTAATTAGAAATCACTAATATTTACAATTACTATCACACACTAAAACTATCTCTAATATTTTACGAGGTCATCAAACGAACGAAACACGACAAGACAGACGCCATTTTATCACATACCATGACAGTGTTACCAACTCACCAATAATAAATGTTAAATACAAAAAGATAAAATTCTTCTTCCTTTTTATTTTGTTTTTATGTGTAGTTAAAATTTATTATTGTGTTGTGGGCTGTTTATTTTGATGACGGTGAATGGGTTAGTAAAACATATTTTTCATTTGACAGTTGTATTTACTTGGCAACATAAATAGTGGTGACCAACAAGTCAAATTCAGTTTACGGTTATTGAAAATCGATTACTGTTTATTTTCATATTTCTCTTTATGGTTTCACTGTGGCGTAGCACGAAAAGGCAGTAATGTTTTTGTTACTGAATGAAACGGAGAACTATATCTCAATATGTCAACGGACGAGAATGGACCATTTTGAAAAGATTTACAGACGTCTGGGTACGCCATTCACTTCAGTCATGGGTCATGCTGCCTGTTGGCCATTATGTTGGCCATCATGTTGGCCATTTATGATTTTACAGTTTTATGGATTTCATAATATCTTACCCTCACCTAATCTTGGTCCACTGTAAGCCTTATAATACCTCCTAATAGGAAACCATCATGTGAGCACAGTTTCAAGTTTGTAAATGTACCTAATCAAATTAAATAGTTTAAATTTGCTTGGAGCATGAAATTAAACTGAAAGGAATGAGACTGAAAGGAATGTGATTACGGACGATATTAATTAAATCTTTGCACCACTTTAGTTTTAGGGTAGAAGTGTTGAATCACATCTGTCAGCACGGAATTGCATTTTTCTAAGCTCCTATTTTTTTCTGTCGCTCAGAACCGATTTACGTTTCTTTACTTCGATTCTTAGCTATGCCTAAAATGACTCTGACTGCCTGATGGCCCCGATCAATCTGTAACATAAAGCGTCCAATGTTGTATGCAGTTTTTCGAACTACCTTTGGGAGAGTTATATAAAATATTGGCCCTAGTCAACTATCCTATATCGTGACTGAATCATCAGTCGATGAAATGCTAAAGGTTTACTGCATAGACTTCTTAGGATAACTAGAGATCGTTCAGTAGTTGTTTGGGGTTTCTGCCACTTCGTCTACGTTCATCTTTAAAGACTCGCTAAAGACGAATACCCATGTCTACCTACTATAATGCTATTTATTCGGATCAAGATCATCCTCAGAACACAGGACAGATAGAAAACTTGAAATCCTATGAAGAAAGCGCTAGTGGATACTTAACAAAATTAAAACAACACCACTTTAATTTTTAATTTAATATTTTATTACTTATACAATTAATTTAACAATTAACATCTAATTAATGTTTAACATTAATTTAGTTGAGATTTCTTATATTACACTATCAAGAATCATAGAACAGATCATTTATTTATATCACAATATGTACAATGGAATGTTTTTGTTCGTAGGGGGAGCGAGATTGCGAAATGTCAATAAGGTCTCCACACTTCTTGGTTCCCCGCTCCGTAGAGGCCGTGTTTCACTTCGTCATTGGCTTCGCAATTCTGGACCATACCACTGGCTTCGCCGGCCCCTTGGAGCTCAGTGGTTATAGAGATGCCTCCGTCTATATCACTTATTTTAATTTCGCTCGGGAAACATTGTTCTAGGTTGTGTTTGTCGCCCGAGCTGTGCAGATGAACATGTATTTGGTTTTGATTGACTGTTGAGTAGAGGTTCGGCAGTATCATCTGCGGGTTGGGGTTGATGTACGGCGCGTGTGATTGTAGGCAGGTAGGATTGTTGTTTATATTGTTGTACTGATAGTTGTTGTAGTTGTAGGTGTTACTGGGCCAGGAGTTGTAGTAGTTGGGATCGTATCGTTGCGCCGGCATGGCTGGGGGTGAGTTGAGCTCGGTGAGCGCGGAGCCCGTACCGCTGGGACTGCCCTTCACGAAGCCGGTCGTGCTCGGTTGGAAGCCACTGTAGTCGGAGTGGCTCAGCGGGATTTCAGGTAGCACTGCGGAAAAAATAAAAGTTTTCATTATTACCTAAATATAAAAGTTACAATGTGGTGGAACTTTTACTACGGACAAGACTGACTTTACTATGGATAAGATGGTATTGATTTTAATGAGCAATAACTTCTAATGTTAACTGTTGAACATGAGCCTCACAGCCGGAACCAACCAGGACCCGTAACGACACACACGGAAACAATACTTCAGGGGTCACATGGAATGTGGTTGCTAAAATGTTTCCTGATGAAGATAAACATATTCTTCGTCAGGAACCACATAGGAAAATATAATGAATAAATACCATCAATTATATCTTGCGCTCTCGTTTAGATCAAATCATGAGGTGTGAGGGCTATATTTCATAGAATAATAATTGTATAATATAAGGATGATAGGTATGTGGTGGTCCGGTCCCTATCATGTGGTCAACCGCTCCATTACGGCTGACCACGGCTTGAATGGAGGAAGTCCGTTTATCAGCATTTAACAATGTGTGACACAAATTGTAATGGTTTTAGAAAAACTGTTGTAATGAGGTTATGCTGAAGAAAAAATATACAAACGTAAATATCCTCCCATTTCCCTGTGGGGTAGGCAGTAACTACAGTACCTACGCTTCGTTTTCATTGCCACCCCTTTTCATTTTGGTACCAAAAAATAAGTTAAGAGATGCTGTTCGATAGCAACTCGTTATTGTATCTTTTAGACTTAGCCTGATACTATTAGATCTGTCTGTCAAACATTTTTATCAGAAGTTATCTATGAAAATGCTGGCTTACACCTTTCACGCTTGTCACGCTACTTTACTACTCCTTTTGCTATACGTACTTAGCAAATGACTTTTTATTCAGATACTTTCCGTCTTGCAGTTACAGTCTTGGACTTCCCAATTTCATCCCATAACTCATAAAAGGTACCTTTAGGATCACCTAGATCGTCTTCACGACTGGTCATTATTGTAGTGGTCTAGAAAAATGATTTTCCGTTGTAGACATTTATATTATGTATACTGTTTTCGGCAATATCAGAGTTTACAATAATAACTTGCTGTTACGTTATTATGTTGCTACATTTAATTCATGATTTTCCGTGACGGGAACAAAATAAAACGAATCGCAACAAAAATAGACTGACTCATTTATTTATTAGTTAACAATGAATTAAGAGTCACTGAGGCATACATTTTGCTATGACTGACGTACTCAGCGTACTCTCAGTATGCAAGTACATGTCAATAAAGTACTAGTCTTGTATTTGTATACCGTAATTATAGACACAATTAAAAAGTAATTATGTCTCGCCCGATATCGCGTCGGTCGGTAGGACGCGAAGTCTGCGTGTAGAGTTAAATGAATGGTCACGACGTAAGCATTATTGCAATCTTCTAATCTAATACGATATTGCTCTCGGAGTGTCAAAGGTTAATCCATAATAATATTATAGAAATAACAACTATGGGTTAGTGAAAGATAGGAAAATTGATCGAAGCCTATAGGTACGTCAACTTTATTTACATTTTTATTTACTAAAGAAACGATGGTCGGAGTGTAAAGGATGATAATTATGGGAAAAGGGACGGTGACGATAAATAGAGAAGTATTTCTTTTTCTTGTGATTAGTGCCTAACCTGGTGTCAGAGTTTTTATGCCGCCCATGGGTCTCTGACTTGGCTTTACATGCCGTCGAGAAATATCTCTCAGGCATGATGGTTTGGTTTCCTCACGATGTTTTCCTTCACCGAAGCAAGTGATAATTATACAATACGCACATGAATCCGTAAAATGAGGTGCGTCTCTTGGGTGCGAACTTGAGACCTATGACTTGGTATTCCGACGATCACACCACTAGGCTATCACTGCTCTTTATAGGGAGACTGGTAATTAGTGACCGATACATAAACACGTGATTTTAGTCATGATAACAAACAACTTTCCCAAAGAAACATTTTTTAAACACAGACTTTTATCACAATAACATAACAGCCGTATAAAATGCGATCACGCGCGGCTGTGACCTATCAGCTGTTATCCGTTTAAAAAAAAATGATTATTTGGGAAAGTTGTTTGTTAACGTGAGTACAATCACGTGTTTAAGTATCGGTCACTAATTACCAGTCACCCTATATAATAGAGAAGTATGGACGAAGGAGATATGAAGAGAACATAGGTCTTGGGTCGATTCCAGGGTTTGGCAAGCTTGGAGAATTAAGATTTTCTCAGTAGCAGGTCGGACTCTGGATTTGCGTTGGTTTGGGGACTTAAACATAACTGGGGATGAAACCGTATGTAGGTGAGACCGTTTCTGGATTGGAAGAATTGGCGATGAAGACCACTGATATTGTCCCATTTCCTTATCATATTTCCTTTTTACAATAATAAACTAACAGATTTTGTAATTTACCTGCAGGTATATGTATAGCGGGGTCGGGCTTGTAGTACGGCGGCTGTAGCGGCGCGTACGCAGGGTACATGGACGCCGTCGACGGGTAGCCCGTGTTCCACTCACTGGCCCCTAGGATGTTCCCACTCGTTTCTGTAATAGAAAATATGGTATTGTTAGATTCGTAGACAGGTTTTTGGAAATAATCAAATTGGTCTAGTAAATATTGTTCAGGTGGCCACACATTTTTTTGGAAAGTATGGTCGTCATCTGTTCCACCTAAATATTATGTATTATTTGAATACATTGTTAGGCGTTTACTTAACATTTCGTCCTGTCCTTATGTCAGTCATTTTACACGGGGACTATTTATTTACTTACTCAACGAATACTTAGGATCATTCTTATTTGAATTTTTCGGTTGTTAAATCATAGTTTCCTTGGACAATATATTATGGAATGCAAACTTCTTTATTTGACGATAAATCAGTGTTGTACTTGATTATTACACCCCAACTACGGGACCCATGACTGTGCGAGTGTGCGTGGTCTACCGTTTGCCTTTTTTTATTACCAGTTTTAGGTTTTATGTTTATAATATATCACTGCGTTGTACCATGATGTTATCCCAAAATGTATGGTATCATATAAAATTTTCAGGTATCAGAGCAGGCAGGATATTTTCATTGAATTCGAAGTTAGGTACAGCAAGGATGTTTGTTTCATTACATAAATGTTAAGCATATAGGGGGTCCGATAGAAATTTAGAGTGTAAATAGCCTGCAGATATGAAATTGTATCATATTTTATATGCTTAGATTAGGAAAAATCCCAGCTTAATAAGATTTTAAACTGTCATGGTCATTAACATCCGACCGTCGATCCGTTGTTTATCCGTGATCATGGTGCTTGCAACAGCGCTGAAATATCGGGAACTCAAAAGAAACAGTAAACATGGTAAATATCCCGTTTCCAGTCTAAATAATAATCCCAGCTTAAGTTCAGGATCTAAACAAAAACAGTGTTTATTTACAGAGAGCTATACTTTCAATGTTCGATACTTTTTTCTTTGAGAAAACAAACCTTGAGGTCTACCTACACCGTTTCTCCCTTTATGCAGGGGGAAAAAGTGTAGGCAGAATTGCAGTTTGAACTGAAGCTGACTTAGACTTAATTAAAACCTTTCTTTTTCAGATATTTTCGTTGAGTAAGTTGATATTGCATTTTTGTTTGGAATAGACTTAATAGTTGTTCATGATTATGATGTTCTCCTGAAACATTACCAATTAATTGAACGTATAAAGAAGTAGAGGAAGGCCATAGACACGATAGATGGACTGTGCGTCGGATGGTATGGCTAGAATGGAGGTGACTGCAAAGATGAGTATGTAATAGAGAAGAAGACATGATGCGCCGACCACAAATAAAGGCCCGATAACGGATAAGTATTTCTACTTTATCCTGAAGAAAGCTATATCAAGTTGGAACACCTATTTATAATAGTTACGAACTATATATCACTCATTCAATGTTATCACAATAAAACCTACGGAGCTCTGCCTACCTACTGTTGCACGGTACGATAGTAATGAGACAGAATGCCGTCACGCGGCTAACAGCTGATAGGTCAAAGGCGCGAGCGCGCGATTTTCATACGGCTGTTGTGTTATTGTCATAAAAGTGAATGACTATAAAAAAATCTTTGAGAAAGTTGTTTGTTATCATGAGTACAATCACGTGTTTAAGTATCAGTGACTAATTACCAGTCGCCCTATATAACTTTCAATAACAGACGACGTATTTTCCTAATGCTTGATATACCTAAATAAGTTACTTATTGCTATTCAACCATGTAGTTACCTACGTAAAGCTAATTCTTTGTAAATGAACTGTAGGCATGTGTTCATAGCGACCCTAAATCCAGGAATCGTCATCGTTCTTCATCCGTATTCTGAATGTATTGCCATTTCCTCGTGGTTTTTTCTAGGTATTTATACCTATATATATGTTACGGCTAAAGATGGGTGTGAACATAAACTTAAGATTAGCCGGCTAAACTTAGGTTAGGTTAACTTTAGCCGGCTAATCTTAAGTTTATGTTCACACCCATCTTTAGCCGTAACACATATATAACCAATATTCTTCTAATAAAACTTACAAGTTTTGTTTGTACCAACCAATAAACTAACCAACCCTACAAATGAAAAGAAGCGAAAGGCTGGCAATTACTAGCTTTCGATAATTGTCGCATGGGATCAAACCACCGGGATTAAGTATGTGTTAATCCAGGTTATACGGGGTGACGTATTCAGTACATCATTCTGACCCCACAGAGAAATTTTTCATTGCTTATTAAAAAAAAAAATGCTGTTCCATACATTTTGACCGTGTAATATTGCACTTTTGTAGGAAACAGCTGTTTTTTTTAATAACCGATGAAAACATTCCAAGGGGTCAGAATGATGAACTGAACACATGACAACCGTTTTCGCGTCAGTGTCCCTTCCACCCCGTATACTATCTGTGTGTTAAATTTCATCCGTATCCATTCTGTACTTTTTGCGTGTAACAGCAACGAGCATCCATCCGCCCTCAGAAACTTTCGCATTTTTAATAGAAGTAACAGTATATTTAGTACTAAGATTGTGTAGCACAGTAGAGACACACACTTTCACAAGCTTTGTTGTGAGCAGATACGACCAAATAACTTACTACATACATGGAAAGGAAAGCCTCATTATCACCAGGCTTGCCTTAATTAATAGAAATAATGAATTTTATCTTACAACAGGTAAATTAAATTACACCGTTAAGTACCTATGTCTGTAGTCTGAAAGTTTCAGCAAACAGTTTTTAAGGTAAATATTCTCGCTGTCGCATTACCGATAACATACATACATAACATCGTGATGTTATGTATGGTTGGGGATTATAGGCACGCCTATAATCTAAGGGTTAGTCAGAGGTGTACCTAATAGTACACCCCCATTTCGTCAATAATGTTTAAGTCTCATGTAACAGGGGGCGACCCTATTGCCATCAACCCGGCACAAATTCAGACTCCGTGGCTGCTACTGAGAAGAAATTCCTGGTGGAAAAATCAAATAACACTTTGCCCAGCCCGAGAATCGAACTCAGGGCCTCATGGTCAACAGTCGCGCCGATAACATAGCACATTATTATACCAAGATATGGGGAGAACCCTAGAACCTTCCTCAAGTGAAAGGTTCAATATTGCAACTTGCACTTGACACTAGCAACCGGAACCAATGACCGAACGTTACTGCAGGGATATGCAACATTTCTTTCCGATTAGTCATATTGAAAGTGAAACGGAATGAATATTCATGCAAGGGTCTAGGTGATTGATTTAATGATAGGCGTTATGTGGCGCTTGTAAATTTTACAATTACAGTATATGGGTTTATTTTATGTGTGAATATTTTAGTTTTTCATTACAAAAGCGGAGATTAGGAAATCAAAGGTGTAAAGTAAACAGTTATGATGATTCAAATGTGTTCTTTTCAACATCTTTCTGTTTTCAAATTAAGTTCATATATGGAGCAATTTTTCAACTTTTTGATAGTTTCTGGAAATGTTTGAAAGTAACATGAAATTGTATCATAATTGTGATATAAATCTCATAGTATGATAGAGACTTGAATAGATCGCTAAGAAAATATTAAAACCCAATAACATTACGCCATAATAATACCTGCGATATATTATTTATGTATGTCACGCGTACGGAACTAGTGGTAACGGCTTGGGATTGCCGGCTGATTCATCAGTGGATGGAACTCAATGAAAGTGAGGCCAGCGCCCAAACAATGCGAATTGGCGCACTCAAGGTTGGTGACACCTGCCTTTTGCTTCGTATTTGGGTTCAGATTAGATTTTGTTTATGGATCAGCAATGGAGTGAAGACTCGTTGTTTTTATGAATTGTGACATAAATGTGGACCACTTTGCGATAGTGTTGGCCGTTGTTTTCCACAACAACGGTCAGTTTTTACCTATCGTCGACATAATTCCTAAAATGGGGTAAGTCATAAATGTCTAGGATGCAGAAATACCTTTTGATTCCGTAAAACTCTTGAGAAACTTGAAATTAATGTTCTAACGAATACATTATTTAATTTGCTTTACAATTAACGTAATATTAGTTATGAAACTTTTGGATCACTCCTCCTAAATTGCAAAAAAAATCGTTGGTTGGATAAATTTTGAGTATCACCATACTTTTTTTTTAATATTTTTTATAAAAAACTAGAAATTAGAATTAGGTCGACGCTATGTGTATCTTTGCTTTTATCTATTACGTGTATTTCGATAGCTAAGCTACATTGTTAGACATTGGATTGAATTACAGGCGTCACACACATGAGACACATCAACTATTTCTTAATTTCTTTTTGAGATACGTTTGTTAGTGAGATATCCAGTCCTAGGTCCCTGGTTGAGACATGTCCAAAAGTATTGCAGCTGATTAACATGACCAACACCCCAGTGAGACACAGGCCTCCTGTCTGTGAGAGCCTGAGAGTAAATCCACCACGTGAACCGAGCATATCAAATAAAAAAGTAGTTATATGAAGTCAACGTCACGTCATGTCATGGTTGCTCAATATATTCTAGTAAAAAACTTCTCAGGTAATTCCATTTTATTAATGAAAATGTTTCCAAATTATTTCTCAGATTTATTCTGACACATGCGTATATGAGTAAGTACATCGAAATCCTGGTGAAAGTACATTATTTGTAAATGATTGTGACCTTGGCATACTGCCAAGTGGCCAAGCTTTGAATGTTTCGTTCTGTTATGAACTTATGACTTATTGTATCCTTTTTTTTGGTGTGGTTGATAGGGAATACATAAGGATAGATATTTTTATTATGGATTAGTAATGGCTAGCACCCAGTTTTGTTACGTTGGTCAAAACTTTAAATCATTTCTTGATTAATTAGAGCACAACTAAAAATATTAAAAAATCAAAATGAATTTAGTAACATTTTGATTTGTCACAGATCTGATCAAGGCATCAACAGCTCAGTCAAAAAAAAATCAAAATCTCAACTGCTTCCAACTTTGCAAATAAATTGAATTGTAAGTTACAATTAATTTATTTTGTAAAATAACAAAACCCAACTACGACTAATCATCATGAATAATAAAACACACGCACAGTCGCACGCACTAAAAAGAACCGAACATAAACGCACGATGATGCACAACTTAGAGGGTGTTTCCAAAACGTGTGTCGTTTACTTTATTATTCCTCAGACCGAGTGTTGCTGACTCAGTAACATAGTACTCGTAAGTACTCAGTTGAGTACTAGGTACTGATAAAAACAAATCATTATTATGTTAATTCGTATGTTAGCTTTGTCCGCATGCATTATTGTACAAGACTCGCATCACGTACACACGTTATTTAAATTCGCGACTACAATTTTGGCGCTTTCGAAGTAATCATAATGCTGTCTTTGTCACCATTAAAGAACACTGATTTTTATCTTTAAGTTTTGAAGTGTCTGGTTTTTGTTTAGCCAGACGTCGCGACGATTGTTTAATGTTGGATTGTTCAATAAGTTTTAATTATTATTTATGTTTATTCTGTAGTTGTATTTGGCGCAATTACAAGGAAAAAAATCCAATGAAAGGTTCAATGTTATTCTGAATGCCTATAGTGTAGGCTTTCATCTATGTAGTTACATATTTGGTATATACCTTAGACTAAATATGTACCTACATATATGGAATATGAACTTAGTACCAAGATATTGATATTCCAATCTCAAACGTATTTAATCTTACCTTATAAACGGTGTATATGCACTGCGTACATTAGCAGACGTCTATACACGTTTGATAATGAGTCAGGTATCACGTAGGTCATGATTTATGCGGCTTGTCAACGTGTTATCGTATCTAAGGGCATCAAGGGGTATAAAGGCTGTTAGGATATACTTTTTGGAGGTATTCCAAGAATTTTGTATAGTTCCATTTTGCACGTCACTGCTGGTGGATTCTTCGGGTCGCATGAACAGGAAAAGGAATTTATTTAACTAATATAAAACTGCACCTACCTATAATGACCATGTACAGTCATGAGCACCAATATGTAAACACTTTCCTAAGTTTAAAAGCAATTTTCGCGAGAAATAACGATTGTAACTTGGAGATAGGATCTTTTTCATAAAAATATGAGTTCCAAAATACTATGTTCGTAACAACATGAAATTTTAATCAGAACAGTAGGAGAAAAACACTTTTCAAAGTATGTACGTATTAATTAGTACGTTGCTCGTGTCTGTACCTGTAATGATCATCTACCTATAATGAATACCTACCTACCATAAGTAAATAGGTACCTATTGATTGATGAGACCTAATAGTAAATTAACATTAATGCAACTAAAACCATTCATATTTTAACAAGGACGTATAAAAATCAATTGTTGTGGTGTGTACACAGTTTCTGTTGTTATGATTGTCATAATCACACATTGTAGACGGCAGTGAACCAAGTATATTAATTAACAATTTAACTCTTTGTTGGTGCCACAAACCACAAGTGCCTAACACATAGTAATTACATAACCTGACGGCCATGTATTGGGAGAGTACACCTACATAGAGTAAGTACTAGTTGAACTACAGCTTCACCTGTGTGTATAGTTTCCTTGCCTTAGGATTCATAAACTTATACTGCCACTTACGGGATATCTTCCGTGATTGTTCATTGTTTGTCGAAATATCGGGAGCTCAAAATAATGAACAATCATGGAAAATATCCCGTAAGTGACAGTATACGTTTAGTTGTAAACCGTAAAAACTTAAAACAGTCTTAGGATTCATCTTTGTATTACTTATATTATAACTTTGAAAGTTCAATACTGAGTGGCATTTTTAACCAATGCACAATATTTTAGTAAATTAAATCATAATTTGAATTTAATTAAATTATTTTTTAGATTGATGAATGAAATACTACTCAATATTTAACAAACCAGTAGCACCTCGTAAGTATTGAATATTAAGATATTTTTTTAATGAAAAACTTAAGTCACGTGATCTAAAATGACTAATACACGCCCGGTTTCCACAAAAGACTTGTAAATTAATTCCAGCAATTAAATAAAACTGTCGTAACTAGAACTTAGTTATCCATTGACGCACACTGGTGACCCTGGTAAAACCCAACATTCATAAATCTTCCTTTCTATTCTATTATTACAATAACAAACGGTTTAAGTTAGAAAATAAGGGTATTTATAGGACGTTTATTATGTGATTATGGTAATGGATTTTCTGTATGAGTAGCGTATAACAAACCATATTATACAGTAATTGATAGTACACTGTCTAGTTTAATATGAAATTATATTTTTGATAGATTCTTAAATACTATGGTTTCTTTGGTAGACCTGGTATCCTTACCATCTTAAAAAAAATAATCTTAACTATTTATGTATTATTATAGGTCTTTATATTATAGGCCTTTTCACAAAAAAAATTAAAACCATATAAAACTCATCCTGTAGCTACATTTCATATTGCTCAAAATAGTTGAGTATTGGTTTATTTATTATTCATATTGTAATCATAAATGAGTCAAAACTGTAGGTGAAGTGTTGCGAAAAATTGCTCTACATAACATCACGCCTGTAATCTTCGAAGGGTTACACAGATATGTACATTCTCATTTCATAAGTTTTATTTGAGTACCATATTTCTAATAGGTAGCTAGCCATTAACCGGGCACAAATCAAGACTCAAGACAAGAGATTTTTGATCAAAAAACCCAATAACACTTTGCTCGACCTGGGAATCGAACCCAAGACCGATTCCTAGGCAGAAGCGCTCAGTAGTAGAAAATTAGCTCTACACAATAATTAAAATAATTGTGTTTGTATAACAATAATTTAATTACATACAACATTGTATATACAAACAGGGAAAAATAACATTGCAACCAATACACTTATCATAAGTATATAACCCGCCCCGCGTCAGAGATGATGATCACCATCATCACACCATTAAATGACTTACTATTCAACAAACATTGTACGTAAGTGATTTACGTAAATAGCGTGACAGATGCGCGTGAGTCACTGGAAACTGTTCTACTGTTCATGGCAAACGTCTTTGGTAATTATTAATTCACAGAAAATTGTAAGGCGAGGCATTGACCCATTTTTCTTAGTGGGAATTTCGTGAGCGGTTTTTTTGTTTGTGTGTTGGTGAAAGTTGTTTGTGTGTATGGAACGACTCGACCGATATAGGTTT
This sequence comes from Noctua fimbriata, assembly GCA_905163415.1. Classification (NCBI taxonomy): domain Eukaryota; kingdom Metazoa; phylum Arthropoda; class Insecta; order Lepidoptera; family Noctuidae; genus Noctua; species Noctua fimbriata. The sequence continues at coordinate 5,827,608 of LR990940.1, forward strand.
GTTTAGAGCAGGGTGATTAAAAAAAAAATAGATTCGTGAGCACATTTTTTTAATGGCTTAAATGTGAACTGATTCATAAAGAATTGAAGCTTAGGTCTTCAATATGGCTTTAGACTGTAATATATTATGACTGATATTGACCCTGCATGCTGGATGTAACATTAAAAAAAAAACCAATAAGTTGTTAAACATTATGCGCCTAGCCGTTTCCCAACTGTTATGGTTGGCTTCCAGTCCAACCGGGTGCTGCTGAATACCAGTATTTTACATAGAGCGACTGGCTATCTGACCTCCACAACCTAGCTAGTACTAGGTAATACGATACCCCTGGGTAAGACTGGTTGTCAGAATTTCAGTCCACCGTCCAGTAACGACTGACAAAGATCTACAAATGACAGCCGGGACCAATGGCTTAGCGTGCTTTCTGGGGCACGCAGGAAACTCAGAATGTCACCCATTACATTCTCACCCATCCACGGACTAATCTAGGTAAGCGCGGTTTAACCTGAAGATCGACCCAAGCGGCTGTTATTAAGTTCTCAAACACAAACAATAAACTGTCAATTTCTACAGAACACCTTTTCGATCTTGACTCACCTTAGGCCGTAGTATATATTACATAGTTACGCCTTATACGGCGAGATGAAGTAAATAATCGGTATTCCCGATACCTCAAGGCAGTATCGATGGCCTTGGTCTCACGTAGATACAAATACGCGCAACACTTTGATCAGGCGCATTAGTTCTATATTTGAAAATGTTAGTTTTCTGCTTGTCATTTTTTTTGCGTAACTTTGTAATTCGGATCTAGGATCAGATAAATTATGCAAAGAAACGTCATTTCGCGGTACCAAGAGAGATTGTGAAAACGCTATCACCTGTAACTATAAATGAGTCATAGTGATTACTTAAGTAAAAATAATTACTTATGATACGATTGCTTATGATTTAAATTAGTTACTAATGATACGATTCTGTAGTTTAGTAATTGCTTGAAGTTAGTACTGTCAAAAGTTAGAATTCTTAACTTTACTTTCTTTGACAGTTCTTACTTCGTTCAAATTCTTGTCTATTGCATAAAATGGTTGCATAAGTAATTAATTAAACTCAAGTAATCACTTCAACTTGACTATAGACAAGGGTTAGAGTAGAAAACTAAACAAATGAATATCTATGACGATGTTTAAGAAAATTATTAAAGATTAAATTACTACATTTGCTTCTATAGATATATATATAAGACTACTGTTAGAAATAGAACATTTTGTAAAAGAGCTCGGAAATAACATAAAACATATTTCTAAAGCCGGTACGCACTGCAGCGTCAGTTAAATTATTAAAGGCACATGAGATTTTCTAACATAATATCTCCGGGCGCTACGCTATGCAATTAAAGGACTCGTAGGGCACGTTTACATTGAACAAGGAAGGTACTACAAATGTTAGAAGCAAGGCAAGACTGACATCAAGTTATAAACACATCAGATAGTGCCTTCAGAAATCAAAAAGCCTCCATTTAAAAGCTGTTGCACCTAACTCAGAACATTCCTCTAGTCTGTCCACTCAGGCTCATTTTAATCAGATTATAACAACCAGCGCATATATGCAGTAATTATCAGCCACTAGTTTATTAATCAAAAGTGTATTCGATAATGATTTTCCCTAGCCGATGCCACTCGCACCCGGCGAGGCCGCGCTGTACGTATCCACTTCATTTTGTGGTACAAACCTGAAACAGTCCTAATTTTGTTCGCTCGGACATGAAATTAAAATCGGTTTAATGTATAAATGTGATATGCACTTAATTAATATTTAATTAGGTGTCTAAATAAAAGCGCTCTGTGTTGCCCGCTGTGGTAACGATAGTGTTGCCATGTAAAATTATGTACTGGTAAATAGCGTTTTGTCATGTCGCGTTTGGGGTGGTTGAAAAATGGGTTGGTTTGTGAATTGGTTATTAAGAGATGATTGATACACATAACGTACTTATACGCCAATTAGCAGTGCCTTAAATGGCTCTATGTTTTGTCCGAATAAATGCTAAATTTTTTAGGAGATTTCTAAATTCTGAAGAACATTTTGGTCTCAACAAAAAAATCCTCAAACTTTGTTTTGAAGGCCAATATTTTTCTTATAAACCTTCACATTTACCGGCTCCATAACAAGGTAGTTATGAAAGCTAGCTGTTAACATAGGCACGGACAGGGAGCCTAGGCCTGCCGGTGACGTGGGATAATTACCGGCCGTCCCCCACTGCACCCCCACTTCGCCCCTCTACGGCCCCTCCTGCGACACCCACGGTAATGTCACATTAACACTTCCACCTCGGGCGAACGCGTGCAAACTGTCAAAACATCGCGTGAAATAAATGAAAATAGCGATTAAAATTGCCCATTTGTAGTGAAATCAGAGTTGAGAGGTGGGGTAATTGAGATTTTGTGATGGTTTTTAGAAGTATTAAAGCTATACTGAATTCGTAATGGTTTTCTAAATTTTATCTGCTCACTTTTTCAGTAGCAGAAGACCATAAGACTGTCAAGAGTTCAAGAGCATATCGAATCTTCAAAAAAAAAAAAAAACTCCAAACCAGATATTTTTATTTTAAACGTTGGTCCACGCTAGGAATTTCTCTTGTATCGTGGGTGCGTTTATAAACATTTAAACTCACAAACACAAACAGCCAATCTTATCCAAGCAAAGATCTGGCGATTTCATTTAGGTAATGTTTAGTTACTAAATGGGCAGTTCCCAGTGTAAATAGGAAGAACTGTTTGGTTTATTTATTTAACACTTTAAGCACAAAAGTACTGAGGCTGACTTAATGCCATAGGCATTTTCTACCAGTCAACCTTTGGGTGATGCAGAGAGAAGCAGTGGTTTGGTGGTCTGATTCGAAATCCCTAGAAGTTTTTCATCAGATCGAGCCCGACATCTACGTTTGTTGATTCGCCGTTTCTAAGAACTCCTATACAGGGTCGAAGGGACACCGACGCCAAAACAATCAGCTGTTCCATACATTTCGACCGTGTAGGTATTTCAGTTTCGTAGCAAACAAACAACGAAAAATTTCCATGTGGCGGGTTCAGAAATATGCACTAAATACGTGGTAACCGTACTAGCGTCGGTGTCCTTTCCACCTTGCAAATATGGTAGTAACATAAATTCACATAGTGACTTTGTTTTTAACAAAATTCAAGATGTACGTCTAAAAAAAATATTAGGTACAACGAAATGAGAGGACTTATAAATTTACTTCATATTAGATACATTTTTTTTTGTATTATATATACCTATGTTATGCCGAGTTATGCTGTTGTTTGGGTTTGATTCACACTGACCTCCGTACTAGTGAAAACTGTATCACGGTAGGTCAGTTAGTTTCACAATTACAGATTAAACATTGATTTATGAACATTTGATGATAAAAATCGCGAGGGTGGTTATAAAGTATTAAAAGTATATGCCAAGTCTTACCGTAGGTATACTAGACATGTAGTCGCTACATTGTTTTTAACACATAACCTCTTCATCACCGCCAAGTGACGGTTGTCGTATGCAAACACGTCTGGGAGCCAATCAAGGGCCTTGATTAGGGGCGGAGGGGGTGTAATTAGGCTCCTTTGATCGCGCCGCGTCTGTTCTTGTTTAACGTATGATTAGACGTTTAATCGATGTAGTATGCGGTGTGAGCTATGGCGGATGTGATGTACCGGTTTTGGGGTTGACAAGGAAATGATGGTAACCTAATTCGCTGACAAGATCTTGGTTGAGATGTGATTTGGTCTAGTCTAAGATCTCCAAAATCCGAAGTTATAATAAGAGTGTTTGAAAAATCTGTTGTTGTTTGAACCGAGGAAAGTGTTCGTGACCAGAAGTTCAGACATCAGGAAAATGAATTGCTTTGGCGTTCAATCTTACGAATCTTTTAAATAATCAAGTTTTGATAACATAATTAAATAAAAAAGCAGGCGGGGCCCATTCCATTTTCATAATTTTATATTCAAATGGGGGGGGGGGGGGGGGCGGCTGCTTGCAACTTTTGATTAATTTAAAATGTTCTTGTTCTTTGCTTTTCAGTTTTTTCAGTCGCGTTTTTCGTTTTTTTAATTACTTTTTTTATTTCCAGCTTTTTAGTTTAGTAACGGAAAGATTTTGCAGACGATTTTAGTGTTTTTTATTATACACGTTTTTTTCCCTTTTTTGTCGATTTGGCACTTTGAATTACTTTTAAACATATGAGTTAAATATATTTTTGTAATCACCTTTTAAAACCCTTGGCATTTGAAGAAAAAAATATTGGAACTCCACAATATGGCAGCCCAAATCCACGATTTTTTTACGTTTAGGACTAACAAGAAACAGAACAAAGAAACTGACAAACATACAGGTCAAACACATAACCCTCCTTTTGGGCTTCGCCGCAGTCGGTTAAAAAAGTGGTATAGTAGCAAAGCTTCCCATGGGGTTTCTTATTGAATGAACTAACCAAACTTCTAAAAAAATACACATTATAATAAAATTAAAAAAATCATTCACTTACATAATCTCATCGTTAAGGAAACCCTTACAAGTATCAAAATAAACCAAAACAGAACACATACTCAGATGAAGCTTTATAAATCTCATTATAGTCTCATAAGAATATTCTCACCCCTCACTCGATGTTTTGTTTTTATTGGTGATCACTTACATCGTAAGTTGGCGTAATTCGATACATCCTGTGCATCATGGCCGGCGTTGGATGCTGAACCACGCGAAAGGGTCGGACAGACAATGTTCCCAAAGAAAAAATGGGGAACATTGTTTAGCATTTTTAGCTTTGCAGGTCAGTATCAACAATGGGAAAGGTTGAAGATATTTTTTTATAGTAAGTGTTGAGCTTTTTGCCTCAAAATATTAGTTACTAGCACTTCACCCGCGACTTCGTCCGCAGTGTGATAGCTCGACTAATATGCATGATATAAAAATAATTTATAGCCAAGAGCATCCACGAATAATGTAGCTTTCTATCAGGGAAATAAAATTTAGAATTGGATCATTAGTTCCGGAGATTGCCCTATACATACAAACTTACAAACACATACCTCTATAAGAAATAAAATATTAGTATAGAGGTATGATCTATAAATGTAATTATTGTAACAATAACTTCTGTTTAAACTGTACTGTCTTTCCATAATATTAAAAATATCGAATGAGTATCTCAATAATTGAAATATTTAATGTTGGCTTATTATTTTGACTTTAAGTGCGTAATGTAACATTTTGGCCACTACCGTCAAAAAAATAAACATAAAGAAAGATGGTAAAAGTATTTATTAGTCCACACAGGACAAAAAAAAAAACGCTTAAATTAACAGTAAAACCAAATTATATAAAAAATTAAAAATAAGAAGAAAAGAAACGAAATTGGTCTGTAACATAACCATTTAGTAGGGGGCCAGCCTATTGCTATTGATCAGGCACAAATCCACACTCCGTGGCTGCCAATGGAAAAACCCAATAACACTTTGCCCGACCCGGGAATCGAACCCAAGACCTCTTGCTCAGCAGTGGCGCTTACGACCACTAGACCAACGAGCACCTAAAAAATAGTATAAACTTAAGTAAATAATTGTGTTGTTTTAATTGGCCCAGAAGGAGATGGCGGGATGAGCTGGACTCTTTCGCAAAGGATTGGCCTACAATCGCACTAGACCGCGAAATGTGGAAGGAGGGAAGGGAGGCCTTTGCCCTGCAGTGGGACAACATAGGCTTATAATAATAATAATAATTGCCCTTTTTGAAATCCAGTTCATTAATGACCATTTTAAAAATCCAAATTTTGGTTTTCTCTTTCTGTGGAGTAAATAAAGCTTTCCTTCCTGAACCTAGTTACCATATAAGACATGTATGTGGGTTTTGCAGGAAAATTTGTGAATTTGATTACATTTCATTATATTTTTCCTTCTAGATCAGGTTTCAGGACCATGGTTTTCAATACTAAAGTGGTTTTCCCCACCTGATTACACCACAAATCCATATGCATTTAGCGCGAAAAGTATATCAAATATTGTTCCATTTATATTAAACGTCTGTAGTTGCCGGGGACCAAACATATTAAATATGTATAGCGTAAAACGTATTTGATTTGCGGAGCAATAGCCCTATTGCTCTAGGTACTAATCGAAATTTGTTTTGGGCCCCTAAAACTCGTTGAAAATCATTGGTACAATGTCTGTAGGTAGGTACCAGTAGCGAAGGGTCAATTTTTGTAGAAGGTAAGCCGGAGTACCGCAGGATCTTTATTGTGCTTGAATTATTTGTCTATAAAATACTGACTGTGCCATTTTTCAAAGGGGATCTGGTAGGAATCGAGTTGTATGGAACCTTCGCTACTGGTAGGTATCCAAACAACGGTAATTTGACATATTCATCCCTCAACGCAGCGTCATCGGGAACGAAATAGCAACGGCATTGACAATAATTATTAGCCGGATGGCGGAAATCCGGTCTAAACTTACGTCGGACAGCCGGACAACGGATGTCCGGCTTCATTTATTCATCTTACACAAACAGCATTTCTTGTATAGAGGTTGAAAATGGTCGATTTAGCTACATTTTCCGGAAAACGCTTAGCGCTACTAACTCGGATATCTGGTTTTGGGTTTAAAGGCAAGTTTGTAAAACTTTAAAAAAATACGCTGTTTGTTTGCTCTTTTTAGATTGCAGTCTATGAAGATACATACTTAATTTACATCCTTTTACGACTCAAATTGAGCATGTCTGTACTCGTGTGTCGCAGAGTTTTAAAAAAACGTCACATATCGTCGTTATCGGTCCTTTGCTATGACATAAGTCAAACGTCTCGTTTCTGATCATTTATTGTCATTTAATTTTAATTTATGTACTTACAGTATTTACATTTTATTTGTACCAAGAATAACTTATTTGCCAATCGTGGAATCTGGAAAATTTTCCAGCTGTATTTTTGTTCCGAACACAAATCATGTATTTAGTGTAAATGAGCAATTAACCCAACAGTGGCCAAATTGTCGAAAGTACCACCACAAAAAATGCCTAGGCCTCAAATTACACTTACTATTATGCAAAATAATAATACACAAAAAATTGTAATAGTACATAATAGTAAAAAGTCGTGTAAATAAGTACAAACGGTAACATTGTCCGGTTCAATGCGTTCGGTTCTTAAGACACGTCCACTGTGGGTAATGTAAGTTGCTCAGATTAGATGCGTGGCCACTAAACACGAGGGTTTTGTTTTTCTAATCTTTTGTTCCTTTTGGGCTTTTAAATGATTGAGAAGGAGACTTGGAACGTACGACTATAAAGTACACACGTACATCTCGTCTGTTTTCCAATAACTAAAGGAAAAAGGAAATGTAGAAATTTATCAGCAACTCATAAATTAGACTTTGATAAAGTAGACTGGAAATTGCTACACCGAAAGGTGTCCAACACTAAGTTTTGGATGGGCGGAACTAAATAATGATGATGATGAGAATACTCTTAAATAACAATTGAACCATGTTTTCGTTCAAACCAGAATGCATTATGGTTTGGACTACAAGAGCAGATAAAGCCTTATTGCTCCGGTCATCGTTGGAAACAGTCTACGCTGCTTTTTCTCGCGTGTCCGCATTGCCCATTTCTTGTGCAAACTCGCTGTCGTAGTGGCTCCACCGAAGGTATTGTTACACGGAATGGATCCGGCCGATTGACGACCGTTGATACAGCCGGCCGGGCGCGTAACATTATCCCTCGAACACGCGATACGCGGGCTAGCGTTACCTATCTCGCGCACACACAAGAATCTACCTCTAGGTACATGTCATCGGCGCGGGCGCACACCCAGACACACTTATCGATATCTTTATTGACTTATTAACAGCCGTTTCTAACCATTTGTGAAACTGCTCCATATAAACTTGTAGGGACACAATGTACGTACTCAGCGAATGTATTATTGATGACGCACGGCTGCGCCCGTGATACATAGAAGTGTCAACTGTGAACTTCAGTCGCAAATAAACTCCGGTCGTAATTGGTCGTTTCTATTTAACCTGCACCCTCAACACAAATCAATAGAACACATAAATCAGACAAGTATCAAGTAGAGAATTAGCTAAGTCCTAAATAGCTAAAGTGGTGACCCCTGTGAACATTTTATGTTGGAGAGGTGTTTAGATAGACTAGAACGGAAATGAATCCTCAACAAGGTGTTTCGCCGCGTGCGCAGGGTGTGAAAGATGACGTGTCCGGCGATGCCAGTGAAAAGGCGCTGGCAAGCATAACTGTCTCTTCGCGTATTCCTGAGTTTTGGACAGACCAAACGCGACTCTGGTTTGTTCAGTTCGAGGCCGCGGTAGAAAATCAGAGGCTGAGCGATGTAGCCAAACAAAATTTGGTGGTTACGAAACTAAGCAAAGCTGCTATACAGCAGGTGAGCGATTTGTTACTAGCTCCGCCGGAGTCTCGGAAGTATCAGTCGCTGAAGGAAAGGCTACTGGAAGTGTTCGAGGAGTCGGAGACGAGGAAGTTGCAGAAGCTGATCAGCGAAATGGAGTTGGGCGACCAGCGGCCATCGCATTTGCTACGGCGAATGCGTGAGTTGGCAAGAGGAAAAGTGCCTGACGACACCCTAAAGTTGATGTGGCAATCGCACCTGCCGAAATCAGTGCGGGCCGTGCTGACAGTGACTGACTCAAAGGACTTGGATGTGCTCGCTACAATAGCAGACAAAGTGCTGGAAAGTACGGGAGAGGGCTCATCAACAGTGGCAGCGGTCAAAGCAGCGGAGGTCCAGAGAAAGACTACAGGGAAAAGGAGTGATGAATCGGCAGACATCAGCCAAATCCTGGGAGAGCTGGCGAAGATCAACCTGCGTCTCGCAGGTCTGGAGCGCGGCAGAAATAGAGAACGTTGGGCCAACGGCAGCCGGAGATCGAGGTCGTCATCGAAGCGTGGTGCTACAGGTGGTGAGAGAAAGAGTGCTAATTGGTTATGCTTTTACCACTATCGTTACAGGGATAAGGCAACGAAGTGTGTAAAACCCTGTAATTGGAGCAAGGGCCACGAGGAGTCGGCGGAAAACTAGACTTGGTGCAGCCGACGGCGGGACGTTGCACGATATACAACCGCCTAGTAGTAAGTGATAAGAAAACAGGTATGAGATTTTTAATTGATACGGGTGCTAATGTCTCCGTAATTCCCGTGAAGAAGAATCGTTTGCGTAGTAGTTATTATGATAGTAATAAGTCTAACTTCACATTATATGCCGCTAACGGTACAATAATAAAAACTTATGGTGTAGAAACACTGACCCTAAGTTTGGGATTAAGACGTCCGTATACTTGGAATTTCATTGTAGCAGATGTAAATCAGCCCATAATAGGCGCAGATTTTTTAACAAAGTATAAATTGCTGGTAGATTTAAGCGGTCGTCGTCTCATAGATGAAGTAACTAGTTTAAGTGCAGTAGGTTTAATTGTAAAGTGGAAGGGACCATCCTTAACTACGATTGATAACGCTTGCATTTATTCGGATGTACTAGCCGAGTTTCCCGAGATCACTAAACCAGTGTCTTTTAGAGAGGAACCTCCACACGCAGTGTTACATTACATTGAAACTCACGGACCACCCGTTTTCGCTAGAGCTAGGCCATTAGCCCCAGAGAAATATGTCAAGGTAAAGGAGGAGTTTCGGCGCATGCAGGAAATGGGAATATGCAGGCCGTCGAAGAGTCCTTGGGCCAGTCCACTGCATGTGGTACCCAAAAAGGATGGGCAGATACGTCCTTGCGGTGATTATAGGGCCTTGAACGCTATAACGATACCTGATAGGTATCCCATCCCGCGGATAAATGACTTTACGTATATATTAGGCAATAAGTACATATTCTCGCGTTTAGATTTAAATAGAGCGTATCACAATATTGTGATTGCACCTGAAGACATAGAAAAAACAGCAATAACCACTCCATTTGGGTTGTATGAGTTTACGCGTATGACCTTTGGTTTACGGAATGCCGCGCAAACGTTTCAACGATATATGAACAACGCGGTATTACAAGACTTAGATGCACAATTCAAGATAGGTTCAGAAGGTCAATCAGAGTCCAGTTTCTACTTCTGTTACATAGATGACATTATCGTAGCTAGTGAGACGCCCGAGCTTCATAAGTTACACTTAAAGGCGATATTTGAGCGATTAAACCGGTTCGGTATAACTATCAATATGGCAAAATGTAGTTTTGGAAAAGAGAAGCTAGAATTTTTAGGTTACGAGGTCACGTCATCAGGAATTAAACCAATACCAGACAAAGTTCAGGCTATTATAGATTTCCCAAAACCCAAAACGGTGGATCAGTTACGGCGGTTCTTGGGAATGGTTAATTTTTATAGGTCCAGTAAAAAAAAAGCCCACGTAAATGGATGTAATTTTAGTTAAGTATAATATAATTGTTAAAAAATGTACTTAGTGTTAATACTATTTTTAAGAAGGGGGCTACTGTAGGGACACAATGTACGTACTCAGCGAATGTATTATTGATGACGCACGGCTGCGCCCGTGATACATAGAAGTGTCAACTGTGAACTTCAGTCGCAAATAAACTCCGGTCGTAATTGGTCGTTTCTATTTAACCTGCACCCTCAACACAAATCAATAGAACACATAAATCAGACAAGTATCAAGTAGAGAATTAGCTAAGTCCTAAATAGCTAAAAACTCTATCATAAAAATAATGCCCAATCATCTTGCAAATTACCTGACTGGGGTGCTTTCCACTAACTTCTCTTCAACTGAACATATCTAACCAAGCTTGATGTACAAATGGAAAATTACACTAAAATTAGCAGTTTTAGTCGTACGTGGCCAGTCTACTAGTGTGCTGTAAGCTTTGTGCATTGCCTGTGCTCTTTCAGCGAGATAATCAAATCATTACCGCCTCACGACACAACGGGCACTTATTTAGAGCTAATCCTAAATAAAATAAAGTGTCCTTCTATCCGTTTACTGAGCTCGTTCGAAACCAAATTATATGATCACCTTTTAAATTGTAGTCGAAACTTGGAACATCATGTCGTAAGTCGAAACGCAAATTGCCGACACGATTTTTACAATATTTTTTAGTAAGAAACTCAAACACATTACCGACAGAAGGCAGCCGGGCACTCCAGGCAGCACGTAGAACAATAATTGATTGTATTGAGCCGGCCGACACCTCAAAAATGTATCGATAAGTATGAGGAGCGAATATTAATTTTGCGTCTCATTCTTGCGTATAAACTTTAATATGAAGAAGGGAGAAAGGAGTTGTGTACGATGCTATCCGATATGCGTTTTCCTCTGAAGGATACGACTATACGAGTACGTGATTCGGTGTGTTTTTTTCGTGGGTGGAATTATTTGTAAGGCTTCGTTATGTGTTGCTCATTACTGTACAAGCGCGTATCCTGCCGGCGACCGCAAATGCGAGACATTACGGATCAGAGGAGCCACCTGAGCCGAGGCGAGATGCAGGCGATGCTTCTGCACTTAATGCTTCATACGTGCTACGTGCACCGACACTATCGGGCCAGCGTTTTGTAAAACAAAAGGTTTATCGACTTACAGGTGCTAAAACTTTGCAGGAGTTGATAGAAAAGTTGTGGAAGACACTTGACAGTTTTACGTAAAATTTGGATGGATTCCTCCATCCAAATTTTATGTTAAATCTTATATTATAACAACTATACATTTTTTATTTATGTTAAATCAATTAATGAAAGTTTTACATTCGAAAAGCTTCAAAGCATTGTTAAACGTACCAAAATTATGGGCCGAAAAGTTTTCTTGAAAATTTTCATCCCATCCCTTTTCTAGCATGTCCTTATTTTAATTCAATAACAGCCATCAGAAATCTTGGTGAGTGAACTTATTAAAATGGTGTTTCGGTGCTTGCGGTGACGTTAGGGGCGGCCGCTACCAGCGAACCGCAGACCGAACAATAAATACTTATCTGATAGTCCGTACTAGAGGAACGAACGAATGAATGAATTAATCAAGTCAATGTAAAGTGTGTGAAGGGTATGTGGGGTATCAGGCATTTGTGGGTGTTATATGGGACCATGAGCATATAAATTTGAAGCTTATACGTCGTAGGTAAGTGGCACTTTTGAATAAGATTTTAGAATCTTCAGGATTTTCAGTTTTATTGCATTAAAAGTTAAAATTTATGTTCATTGGGATGAAGAAACACTATTCGTATTGATTCTGTGTTAAACACCTATGTGAAGCGTAAGAAAAAAAACACAAGAATTTAAGAAAGTACCTTCAGTTGATGAAAATAAGAAAACACCTTTGTTTTTAATGCATTAGAGCACAAAGAATGAGTAACTGATTCAAAATTGTTGTCGGATCATTTAAATTAGTTTTTGAGAAGAAAACATTCGCCTATCCTGAAACCAAAGTAAACAAAAAAAAAATAATTCTAAAAATATCAGACTTTTGTCAGGCCCAGTCTGCATTTTAAGCTAGTGTTGCGCTTCGAAACATGTTTTAGGGTTAATTTTAAAGCAACTAAAATATCAGTTGAATCTTTGTGGTTAGCGCTTTTACAGTGCACTTTAGTACATTTAAAATGCGCGAATATTGCCACATCGGAAAATAGTGTCTGTAATGAGTTGGGGGACATGCGAAGTTAGATGAATAATACAAGCGTTTGTCGGCAAAACGTCGATAAAATCATTCGGAAGTTAACTGTTTAGGAGTTTTGCGCTTGCTTTTTGTGCGGTGCGGGAAGGGTTGAGAAGTCGATAAGCGGCCGATGTCGATGTTTTTGAATTTCACCTTGTTGAGTTATTATAATTCAATAATTGTTTTGTTATATTTGTCGAAAAATATGGTTGCAGAGTGCATGCAACAGCTTTCGGAATATTTGGTAATAATCTTTTTGTTATTTTGTAAAGAACCAAAACTGTATAAAAACACTGATTTATTTTTGGTATATGGGTCGCAAAAGTAGATAAAATTGTCCCATAACAATTTTTATTTAATAATTAAAATGATGTACCTACGTGGTAGCAAGTCACATCAAAGAATTCAACTATAAGAAAACCATGTAAGAATTTACATGACTTTAAAAAGGCAATTATAAAATTGACGTATCGATAATACTCGGCACGTCGCAGGTTAACTGTCCAGTCGATCCAGGAGCTGTGGTTTTGTGGCCGGACTTAATTCTACCCGCGCCGCTCCGCCCACCATACATTTTAATAGTTTTAATGCCCCAAGAAGCTATCTTCAGTAGCCGATTACACCGAATGGCCATCCATAGACAACTTCCAATAGATCCAATAAGTTTTTTGTAACAGCTAGTTATAAAATACTAGAAATGAAGACGTTACGCCGTACGTGATTCATTTCCGAAGGTCGGTAATCGTGTGAGGTCAACAGGATGTCGTTTCTCAATAATTTCGATAGACATAAGTTGCTAGAATAGGGCTAAGATGCGGGTGGCTCGGCTTTTCGTTTTATTGCTCAATTTCGTAGATCTCAAGGTGTTTGAAATCAAAATGTTTCATATCCGGTGTGATGATTCGCAGCTGGATTTTCCTTACGTTTTTTTTAAAGTTGACTTCGACTTCGGTATTTCAGAGTTCACGAAATTATATGTTCTTAATTTAATTTTTAGGATATTTGCGTTACATGATACCAAAAACAGAGCACGTTAACTGTTTACGGCTTATCCTTTTAAAAACAGAAAAACAAGCTCAGTAAAAAAAAAGTTTAAATTGCATATTATTTCCAGAAGCCTATAGCAATATTGGCGCAATTGGGCCAGGTGTGAAGTGATGAGGTGGCAATACACTGCGATAGAGCGCGTGTAGTCTGTGCACCGTCGGTGCGTAGGAGGCTAATCCGTTGCCGCTTATTACATCCCACAGTAGCACACCGATTGAAACCGCAGCCTGCGGCCCCTGATTTCTGCAGCCCCATCGATCTATAGTTTCGTTATCAAATTTTCACACGGACCCTCGCCCGGCAGTCCCGGCACCAAGATTGACTTTATTTGAGTAAGTGTAACCGCAGCCGTACGCGCCAACACCGGCTAACACTCGATAACCGACGCTGTTGACTCCGCTTTACGATACATAGCCGTCCCGATACCATTTTTCAATTGTTTCTCTAGTGAATTAAAGGTATTGGAGTGTGAAACAGTGAAAAGTATCGTTATAATGCGATAGGTTGTCAGTCGGTAGCCAATCACGGCGCCCGAGATATTGATCATCGAAATTGATCAATCAAATCGAAAATATCTACCGGAAATAAGGCGCGATGTTATATTATGTTGTTCTTAGAATTGAATGTTTTCAAAAATAGATTTTGAATTTTATAACAATTTTAGTAAAAGTGTGAAATGTGGGGATTTTGTGGTTGAAAGATATTTGCGTTGGTTTCGTAGTCTCCCTACAATATTAGACAATGTATCGGTTGTGGGTAATTATAGGGCTGCGTCGGGAGCCGTTGAAATTGATAGTATTTGACGTAGAAGTGATTACACGGTGTGCCATCGGCAATAGCAGCCGTCAGTGAATGGACCGCCACTCTGATTACTTTGGATTCAAATAGTGATAGACAAGCGCTCAATGTAGCACTATGCCACTCATAGACAGGATATTGAACAAAAACTATTTAAACGACAACTTAAAGTACTTTTACTTTGACTACGAAAACTGTCGTAGACTTTCGTAGCCTTCTACGTTTATTCGCTACGAGCGTCTACGAATTTTTTAAAGATGTGAAAGGATTAACCAATGAATGATAACAATTGGACGTGACCGTTTCTAGTTTGACAGGCTGATAACACAGGAGATCACATTGACTTGTCGATGTTCCTTTATTTTTTAATTCCATAATATTGAGGTTCAGTCAAATCAGACAATAGTACAGACAATTTGCAGACGCGACTCCAGTCACTAGACTTTGATAACAAAATTAAAGTCAGAATCTGCCAGTGTCCGTCGTTCGCAGTCCGTCCGCAAAATTGCCGAACATATTAAGTAACAACTTGCAGGAAAATAAGACCATAAAGGTCCTAAACCGTTTCGTCTATTCGAAATTCAAAACCGATCTACCACTTCGCTAGTCTATGGCGCACGATGTTAAGCCGCCGTCGTAATGACATTGTGCCCGCGCGTCCGTTTTTTCTCCTCATCGCATTTGATGTTATTGTTATTATTTTTCTCTCGTAGCCCATCTAGAGGTCGACGACATTTAGTCTTAGCTTCTGCTAGGTGGACAGTGGAAAGCTGTTTCTACCTGTAAAATGTTGGGTTGTGAAAAATGCGGATTGTTAAGAGTTTTCTGGGAGGAGGGGAGGGACGGGTGTAAAAAGTGTAGGAGGATGAAATTACCTACAGATTGATAAGATTTCAGGGGGGAAACAGTTTATTTAATTTTGATTTAATTATAGCAATATCTGATTAAAATAAGATCTACATAACATAACATCACGCCTGTAATCCCCTAAGGGACAGGTAGAGGTGTATCTAATAGGATGCCCACATTTCACGAGTTATGTTTTCATTTTAAGTCCCATAGGGCGAGCCTACTGTCATCAGCCGGACACAATTCCAGACTCCGTGGCTGCTACTCTTGATGGAAAACCCTAATATCAAATTGCCCGACCCAGGAATCGAACCCAGGACCTCATGCTCAGCAGTCTAATAAGGTAGGTAAAATAAATAAGATCTTCTTAATAAGAATCTTAATTTCAATGACAGACAACGCACGGTCTAAAGCGCTGAGTGCAGAAGCAAGCAGTTTTGCTCAAGAGTTTCGTTTCTAAAGATAACCTTAGTGTTTTTGAAAGATCATCCCTTAAACCGGTTAAAAAGTATACGAAAGTTAGTAAGGAAGGTCAAGAATTTGAACGATGGGAAATTCCCGATCACACGGCTTGTATACCTAAGAATAGGATTGTATACAGGGTGAATTTTTGATGTGGGCCTGGATGCTCAAATCTGAAACTATGAGGAATAGCGAAAAATACTCAAAGGAGTCTCGAGCTCGATTTTGATGAAAACTAAAACTCCATCATAAGATTTTTGAAAAATCTATATTCCTAGCCAGGAATCGAATGAACTCTTTCCTTCAATTTGCCGTATGTCATTACTTCCCAGAATTTGATCCTTATTAGCGACACTATCGAATGGTGTCATAATACCCACAGAGTGTGTTTTTTCCCTAAAATCAATGGGTTCGATTCCTGGGCTAGGAATATAGATTGATTTTTCTAAAATGAAATAATGCAATTTAAATTTTCATCAAAATCGAGCTCGAGACTCCTTTGAGTATTTTTCGCTATTACTCATAGTTTCGAATTTGGCCATCCACGCCTACTTGAAAAATTCACCCTGTATATGTATGTATGTTGTATTTCATTAGTTCCTAGCTGTAGCTTACAATACAATGCCATGAAATTAGTGCTTTACAAAAGTATAATTAATAAAACGATCTAGAAAGTTCATTTAAAATATCGGGAAAAAGAAGTTGATTAACTTACACCAGTTATTTATAACCCAAGTAGGGTTATTCCGTTTTTCCTGAATACGTCTATAGGACTGATAACATCTCGTTTCATTTAATAAATTAATAATATTCCGAATTAAAATAATAAACAGACCTTATTTGGCCATCTATTTACGTCATTGATGTAAAATATCACAGAGTTGTTACGTAAGGAAAAATAAATAATTGGTAATATTGTTCGGTTACAACTGATTACCTACAGGACTTTATACCTACTTAATTAACTTATTTTTCATTATGTTTCGGTTAATCCCCCATTGCTGAAATTCTGTGGTATTTATTTTTTCCGTTGAATTTGAATCTAGAACGTGATTTGATTTGACTGGCTGTTTTTATTTTTGTCATCCAATCATAACAGCTCACATTACGCTGGGTATTATTTGATTTGCGAATACTGGGTTAGCTT
This sequence comes from Noctua fimbriata, assembly GCA_905163415.1. Taxonomy (NCBI): domain Eukaryota; kingdom Metazoa; phylum Arthropoda; class Insecta; order Lepidoptera; family Noctuidae; genus Noctua; species Noctua fimbriata. The sequence goes on from LR990940.1 coordinate 5,844,589, forward strand.
CAACTGTTTTTAGCATATGTGACATAAGTCCAATAAAAAAGCTCTAATAAAAAAATATAGTTTTCAAATTTTTGTGTTCTAATAATTGTGACGCCATCATAACGTAGGTACATATTTCGAATTTCAAACTTGCGTTGTTTAGTGCGCGCAAGCTTGCAAGGTGTTCGATCAGTGCGCATAATTGGCCGGTTCCGATTGTCCGGGAGCCGGCACGCAGCCCCCCATCACTGGCCGTCTACGTCATCATCCCATGACCGCATTGTTTGCCCCTGTCTGCATTGGACTGTTTTTAATATGAACTTGAAATAATTTTGAATAAGGCTTTATATTGAATCATGAAAATCGTAGATCTCGTGAAATTAATGTCAAACCTCTTATAAAATGTCTTAGTTATGTATGAACATTGACATTTATTTTGATTAAGTTGGTACCAACTGTCTGTTTGGTATTAAAAAGGGAATGTTAATATAAAAACGCACTTTAAATGAATGGTCCTTTCCAACTTCGAATGCTGGCTGTTGTACAAAATAAGTAGCCAAAATATTACTTCTTAAAAGGCTTTTTTTAAAGGATATACAAATATATTGTATATGAATGATGCATTGACGATATGGTTAGAAAAATAGTGATTAAGGAGAAACTTATAAAGAAGTACGGAAGAAGACACAGGCAGGAGATAGAACACTGATGATGTATATTGCATCAATGAAGCTTGTTCCCAATTACGGTAAAAGAAATTCCAACCCGAAATTGAGAACACAAGGAAGCTATGTACTTGTAACCACGTAGATATTGTTAAATTACAGCCGTGAGTCACAACGCAATCGAACTGGACCATTACGAAGATATTCTTATTCTTAGACAGGAAACAAACCATTACCGATGCAATATCGATCGTTTTATTTAAGTACAATTTTGTTCCATTCAACAACTTGTAATTTATAAGCTATAAGACTAAGCAATTTTACAGTTCTGAAGGCAGGAACGGAATGTAGTCGGTGAAGGATGAAAGAAATTTAACTTTAACAGTTAATTTTAAATGAATAAATAAGAAGAAACACCAAACTCATAGTCACCAAGTTCTGAGACGTCTCAATTTAGATTGCCATCGAAACGCTGAGAAGAAGAAGTAAACAAAAACCTAAAAACAACGACAAGACAAACAGTAATTTCAAGATTGATGACAAGTCCTCCATCTTAATAATCCGGCTCGAAGGACCAAAAAGTGAAGGCTCATAATTAACTGTAATACAGATGCACGAAGCAATCCAACAGTTAGCAACAAGCATTAGAGTTGACATGGGCTGTCGGCGGCGCAGACGGCTAATAACGTGCGTAATGGCGGATCGTCATTAGCGGCGCGCGCGCAGATTGCCGGCAGCGCTGATGAAACCCGCTGGGATTGCCTTGTAAACGCCTTGAGTATGAATGTGCACTTAGAACTGGTAGATTGGGCAGTTCCAGTGTTTGCGTTGTTTTCTTATTAGTTATTAGCATTTCGGTAAGTCTTTAGATTTTGAAAAAAGTATTTTTGATAACGGACAGTTCCATTTTAGAAATTCAATTGAGACTTCTGGTTGTTGTGTAAAATAATCTTCTTCCTTTAAAATTACCAACGTGAATTTACGAATATTTGAATAAGGAATCAAGTATATTTATTTTAAAATCTGGTTATTGTTTCCCGTAGAATTCTTACTTAATTGCAGAAGCGTGCAATAAATGGTATTTGATCAAACAGAATTAGCTGCCTTCCTGATTGCCTTTTGTTATTAATTTCACGGAGTCCGTCAGAAGCAATTTGTGGTAGTTTTTAATTGTCCCCAAATTGGTAACTAAACCAAGACTAAACGATAACTTCTCTACAATCAAGTCGTAACAACTATAGAAAAACATGCGTTGTAAAAAATAAAAACCGAACAGATCCTAGGGACCATTTTCTTTGGGATTAACGTGCATTTACGTTAATTGATGATTTTTCGAGCATTTGGTAGTAAGTACTGATTGTATCATTAATTTTCTCAACACTGCTCTCAAACTGGTAAAGAAAAACATCGTAAGGATATTCTAGAACCAATAATCGAAGACATTTGACATCTACCAATCCAATCCGCACTGTCCCTGCGTGGTGGATTGACCTGTGTCTTAGAAGTGATCTGTTTAGAAAAAAAACCTGACGAAAAAATATATTCCTTTTTTCAGAAATACCTAGTCTACTAGAAACATCAGTCCATTCGCAACAGCTCGTCGGTAAATAAGGCGGCAGTCAGTTAGAGGGTCGTGATTGTGAGCCGCGCGTAATGAGCGCGGATATTAATAAATTTAACGCAGCCACTCCGGGACACTTTACAGTTATTTAGGCCATAATTACGTCGGGAAATTACCTATCTGTCTGCTGTTATTGTTACATGATTTACTGGAGGGTTTTTTAGTTAGTTTAGATGTTGTTTAGAACCAAGGAAAAGGAACATCTATACAGTATTAGCTTGCGCCCGCGGCATCGCCCGCGTGTAGCTCGATAATTGTCCCACGGAATCATATTAACAGGATAAAAAGTATCCTATGTGTTAATCTAGGTTATAAACTATCTGTGTGCCAAATTTCATCCAAATCCGTTAAGTACTTTTTGCGTGAAAGAGTAACAAACATTCATCCATCCATCCATCCATTCATCCTTAAAAACTTTCGCATTCAAACTAATACAAATAGTTTATTTTCTTTCACAGGGTTTGTACTACATAGCTAGTGATAGAAGTATCCTTTTAAGCAAGTGAATGCCTGTATTAGGACACTCCACTCTTCCGTAACTTAAATTTATGTGATGTACATACAAGAATTATATTAACTACTTCTAATATATTTAATATTTATAATGTATAATAGTATTAGGAGGATACGATATTGGTAGGCGATTGCTGAAGAAGATTTACAAATCAAAAGCTCAGAATAATTTGATGAAACCCTCTCAAACCCTCTTTATAATAACCTTATGTAATTGAATGCAAAAAACCGGAATTCTAAAAAACACTAATACTTCGCAGAGGAATTGGTCCTTTGATAAACACGAGATTTGATTTAAAAGTCGTTCGTAACATATATTGGTGTGTCACTAAAAATAATGGTGTTAATTTTAAGGAAAAAAAAAAAATGATTCTGAGTTGTTTGTTTTTTTAGGATTCAGATCAAAATGATAAATAAAACTTTTATCACAGTAAACTAAATTAATGACACAATCATGACCCGAGTTTGTGTCAACAGGAAGTGTCCAAATACCTATGTCGCGATATTGGTTTCATATCAGACTTTTAAGGAAAATAGTATTTATTTAGACAAGTATTGTATGTGGTTAACCCATTGAGTTAAAAGGTTAAACAGTTAAATTAAATACTTGATTATGCGTCTTTGACTAATGTGTAATCTAGGTAACTGTGGATTAAATGATAAAAGTATGGTTGGCTGAGCGATTGACTGATGCGTTGCGTGTCGCGGGTTCGATCCCTGCACGGAGCAAATATTTGTATGGCCTACAGATAGTAGTTGTTCCGGGTCTGGCTGTTTGTGTATGTGAGTTTAAATGTTTGTAAATGCACCCACGATACAGGAGGAATTCATAGTGTGGGCAAAGTTTTATAAAAAAAAAAATATAGTCAAATTACATAAAAATCACCAACCAACGGGGTATTTAAACAATGTTAAATTAAAATGTTATCTGGCCCCCTATTCACAAACGCTTCGATTCGATTTCGATTCAGAAAGTCGTATGTCTATCTCGCTCGCTTTCGTAATGCCAAAAAAAGATAGACGTAAGACTTGTCGAATCGAAATCGAATCGAAGCGTTTGTGAATATGGGGGCAGGTGTAACTTTTGTGAACTGAATAAGCTTTACCTCTAAATAAAGGTATGATCCTACTAATATTATAATAGTTTGTGAGAATGTATGGATGTCATGACAAATAGATATATGGATGTCTGTTACTCTTTCACTGTTTGAATTAAATTTAGCACACAGATAGTTTATAACCTGGATTAACACATTGGATACTTTTTATTTCGGTAGTAAGATCCCGTGGGACAATTATAGGACTTCATGCTTCCATGCGAGCTTACGCGCGCGGCTTCGCCCGTTGTTTAATCAATAATCGCGTTTCGCTCGTATATCGGGAGCTCAAAATAATGAACAGTCACGGAAGATATACCGTAAATGACAGTTGTAAACCGTGAAAGTTTAAAACAGTGTTTGAATAATCGCAAATATTGTATCATCAATAAGTTCTCTAAATCAACATCGAAGACGCTAAAGTTCTAAAGATTCCATGAAATTTAACAGCCTGAAAAAAATTTTATTGTCTAAAGAAAGTATAAAAACTTTGACTAACCGTCTATGTACATACCTCCCGCGGGTAGGTTCGCATTAGTCTTGTACTCTCGTTCCTCGTGGGAGAGGGACCGGAGGCTCCTGACAGGAGAGCTCTTGTACTCCATCTCCCGAAGAGCTAGGGATGCGTCGCACGTGATCAGGGACCGCTGCAGACCGAAGGACCGGATTTGGTGCGGAGACGCGTTTGTACCTGTGAGGAAGAAGGGTTTTAGTTTTACGAAACTGATGTTATGCAAAGAAAGGCAAAAAAATAAAAATCGGAAAAAGAATATGTCGGACTATTCAGTCCAACGGAAATAATACCGTCAACAAAGGACGCGAGGGCTTCTAAAATGAAAGAGTGGAATAAGCCTTTGGCCAGGAGTAAGAGAGAACAGACTAGAAAAAAAATATCGCACTCAAATAAATACGTTTTTCTTTCACGGATATTCTTCTGCAAAGCATCTAATGAATTTTAAATTATACAAGAACAAACACAACTCCATTATCATACTCCCCACAATTACGATAAATTCTTCTACCTCTGTCACGCACTACAGTTAATATTTAATTTAATTTTCTAAACAAGCCTAAAAACTACAAGTTTCCGGCGACCGATCTTCAATTAAACGTCAAAGTGTCAATCACCTTATTACAGAAAAAGGTGGTCCTTTTTTTCAATCGTGGCCAAAATTGGCGGTCCTTCTGTCGGACCTCTAAAAAGGTACCGCCCTAATTATTTTGGACTTGTGTTAGAAAAAATTACATAGATAATTAGTTTATGAGTATACACAATGTAAGATGGTCGTATACCGCAATTATGTAGTGAATCGACGCAAACAAATGCAGTCGGTTAATTATTATTTGTTGTTTTACAATAATAGGGTAGTGTTGTGCTGTGGTGTTAGATGTCGATGTTTGTTTAGAATTACATACAAATTGATAGATATTTTTACACTTGTCAAGACACTTGTCTAGAGTTTTTTTGGGATTTAATGTAATGAACCCTTATGGATGTATGTAAAATTAATCAATTAATGACTATCTGAAAGTACACAACTGCAATTTTGTTATTGACAATGCAGTTGTTGACTGCATTAGGAGTTACTGACAAATATTAAAACAGTTGTTATTTTGCCAAACTTCCCACCTCAAATTGAAATCTTCCAAGCGCAACGTAATTATTGTTTGGACTACACTATTTAAGCATCATTCGCAGTTTCGACCGCTACAAATAAATTGCATTTTATCGATAGTCGATAGTCCGTGTAATGTGGGAGTACAGCGCAATTAGCGAGGGTCACTGCGAAGCGGCTTACGTCCCACCTACAAATTAAGTCTATTTAGTAAAACTTTTAAGTCCCCCAGCATACGATATCTTCCTTTCTTGTGCCCCAGAGTTTGGGGCTTATTCGTTAAGTACTAGCCTTTTGGCCCTTTCTACTCTTTGTTTGATATTGTGTAAGGATTTTTGGTGTTCGTGCAGTTTGATAAAGATCTGCTTTTAATGAAGTAGTGAGCTTGCCTTGATTGTTAACGAGTTTAATTTAGTTTAATTAAGACGACTCATGTAAGCAGAGATGGGTAGTTGACTATTCTGAAAGGTTTTTGTCCGAAATCCTGAATAAGTCTCTCTATTTTCTCTGTCTACTAAAAAAAAAAACTAAACTCTGTCTATTTTCGTTTGTTGTTGTTGGTAATACTTGGACGCAGTTTTTCTTTTAGTAATCAGCAGTATTATGCTCTAAATAATCATTTCTAATTTACATTGTGGTTGTGCATTGTCATTTGAAGTGACCGTCGTTTGAAGTGAATTTTTCAGAATATATCTCAGAAATATTCATCATGATCTCTTTCATATATTTTAAACTTATAATATTTTAAAGTTTTAAGAAATATTGTCCCTGAACGTGCTCTGCGTCATGTCGGCAGCAGGCACAAAGGTCCCAGCAGTTGTGCAGTGCGTGAGTGCAACTTATTACTGATATAATTTCACTATTGTTTGCCGCCGGCTCCGCCACTCCATATGGCGTAACGTGTTTTTTTTTCATATATTTTTCCTCCAATTTCGTCAATAGTTCGAAGCTTCGAACTCCTTTTGAGCAACTCCTTAGTTTCGCGTGACTGACAGGCGGAAGACGATGTTTTATAATATTAATTAGATATTGCTTAAATGTGGGGTGGAATTTATGGGGGATATAAGTTTATTCGTTTTGTTTTTAAGTTGAAGCAGGAAACTGTCAATATTAATTAATTATTACGAGTTTTGTGTAGTGAATCATAATAAGCAATTTTTTGGTCCTTATGCTCTTATGCTGACGATTTGACAATGTTTCAAAAATATGTGTACAGTTTTTCCATAAAGTTGATATGTTTTAAAAGCGCGATAAATTGATAACCTACTTACAAAAACCCCAGTCACCTACTACAAAATATGACCTTCACAATACAACAATGTTCACAATAAAGTAGGTAAAAAAAACACATGACAATCGGCGTATCAGCTCCGACTCCCGTGGGAAGAAAAGCGTTATCTACTAATTGCGATATCGCGGTCGCGCCGCCCGCCACTATCATATATATGAAAACTACATGATAATAATAGAAACGGTTCACATTATTATTTATATTATATTAATTGTTTATGCTCGCGGTTTTCGTAGCGCTACGTCGAATAATAACAAATTGCGCCGAGCTCAGGATACGCGCGATCGAATTATGTTTTCATATTAGTTTTTTAATTAATTGGTAACTTGTAATTTTGTATTTTATTTGTTGTTTGTTCCCAATATGACCGCATTGTTTGTATTTGTGAATGAGATGGTTATCAGAAAATAAAGTTATTTATTAATTAATTTGATTAAAAATTGTTAATTTATTTCATTGAATAACTGTATCTACCTTAATACCGAATCAATGTATTACAGAACCTAAAACCTGCACCATACTAAAAATTGACAGTATTCAGAACATCCTAACACCTTTGGGAATGTGGTGTCACCCCAAAAGGTACTGGTTATCTGTCAATAAGACGACACAAATCATTGATGAAGCATCTCCCCGTCTGATATCGTAGCGTTCAATGAGAATACGCCACTTAAGGTGTGGATGAAAGCAACAGGTTGAGGAAATAGTTGGTCCTAAACTCCTTAGAGACGCATTCATAAACAAGACTTCTTGTCTTTGCCGAAGTATGTGCTAAGGTGCAAGAGCTGACTGTACTTGAAGACCTAGACAAAGTGACATTTTATCTGCGGCACCGCCGTGGTCCCGACCCGTTTCGCCCCCGACCCATGACCCTTCCCTGTGTGTGTTGCGCTTTCTTTTGTTTTCCCCGATGTCCACACGCGCGTCTCTTCAGTATGGAGCTGGTGGCCAAGCAGTAAAACTTACTATAGTATGTGCACCCGATTGTCTTATAAAGTAAAAGGTAACTTACTAGTTTTAGAGCGGGGCTCCCGGGGTCCATCGACGGTGACTTTGATGGCTTTTTGGTACGTGGTTACTTGAGGTGGGTTCGTTGATATCGTGATTGTTAGCGAGAAGCTCTTCCCTGGAACAAAATAAACATTTATTATATAAATTATAAAGGGTGTAAATAGACCCTTAACATATTTGAAAGACACTTGTTCTCCCCGTCTTTGCGATCATTTTTTTGTTCTAGGCCTTACCTGGGAACCTTCTAGTTACGGAGATATTGGGGGTTAAAGTTCCAACTTTTTCACAAGTTTTTTTTTAAATACAATGTTTTTAATGAAAGATGTTTACTTTACACACCTCCACGACCCCCGTTCTATTGAATCCACCCAGAGCTTTCCATCGAGTCCTACCGTAAAACGTGATATTTCACCCCAAAAAAAAAAGTCGATTCCCAGCAATAATTTTTGCGTAAAGTTACTTAGTTTGATGTACAGAATGCTTGGTTGACGGCTATGTGAAGGGTCTGTGTTCACCCTGTATAAAAAATAACAAACATTGCAATAGGATGAAGCTGCTGAGATGACGAGTAATATAGAAGTATGGAAGAAGAAGACATGCTGCGCCGACCCCAAATAAATTGGAATAAGGCTCAATGCACAAGTAAAAGCAGCACTGCACCCGATGAGCATCGCCTCAATTCGTTATTTGAGCCTATCAACATTCTTTCTTTCGTGAAACTCTAAAATGCAACGAACGCTAAACACCGTAATGGCGCCTTGGATGGGTTTAGGTATAGCTGATAAAAATAAGTCGAGGTAATGCCGTTCTGATGCAGTGCAGTTTCTTGTGTACGACTGCCTCGTTGGTCTAGTAGTTGCAAGCGCGACTGTTGAGCATGAGGTTCTGATTCGATTCCCGAGTCGAGCAAAGTGTTATTGGGTTTTTCCATAAGAAATTTCTCATTAGCGACCACGGAGCCTGGATTTGTGCCCGGTTGATGGCAATAGGCTCGCCATTGGACTTAAACATAACTGACGAAATGTAGGTGTACCTACTTGTTAGGTACACTTCTGACTATCGATTCAGGGATTACAAGGCGTGATGTTTAGTTTCTTGTGTAATATTGGAACATGATCTAATTGTAGAGCTTTCTGATCAAGGAACTAAATGAAATTTATTTATTTAACACTTAAAGTACAGAGGCGGACTTAATGCCATAGACATTTTCTACCAGTCAAATTTTGGGTGGTGTAATCTAATCTTATTGGTAAAAAGTCAGACCCCTCCGTTAAAATTAAACTGTCAGCCAATTTCTTTGTGGTCATTATTGTATTAATAAACTATAGGGTTGGGTCTGTGGGTATTTTGTATATATATGTATTTTATTATATCATTAACCCAACACAGTAGCCCCATGTATGTTATAATGAAGTAAATTATAACACCGATTTAACAGACCACTAATTTTCACATTCAAATACAATCAACCTTTATAATGCGCGAACTAGGTTCAATCAAATTAATCAACTTATTAGTTGGTATATGCATCATAATTTATAACTATGTTAAGTGTACTATCGTCCGTCAACAGTGTGTTATTTATGGAAGTGCAACTCTATCAAAACATAATAAATCATAAAAAATAAAAGTCTTGCTATATTTTATTATCAGGTGAAGATATAGGAAAATTAGAACTGTCAAATCAATGTCATCTTGCCTCGTTTGTCTAGTGGTCGCAATTGCGAGTCCTGAGCATGAGATCTTAGATTCGGTTCCCGGGTCGGACAAATTTTTATTGTGTGTGAGTGTGGATTTGTGCCCAGATGATGGAAATAAGCTCGCCCCCTATTACATGGGACTTAAACGTAACTGGCGAAATGTGGGTGTACTGTTAGGTACACCTCTGCGTAACCCCTCGGGGATTACATGCGTGATGTTATGTTATGATTTCGACGTCGATAATGTTTTTCTCCCAGTTTTCCCAAACGACTAGTTACAAACTAACAATTGTCAAAATTTTCGAACACACATAACTCAGAGCCATCTTGAAGAATTTTTAAGATCTCTATTCTAAACTATATTGACAGCTTCCATTCATTTCTTTAGTTTATTCCTTCCCCCATGTGTTAACATAGTTAAGTGTAGTATAGTCCTACAGTCAACTGTCCGCACTGGTGTGCACACACGTGTGGTGGTGTGGGAATGTACGTACTAATGTGGATAGCGTATGGTGGAAAATGGCGAGCTTTTTGGGCGCCCGATTTGCGGTCACCAGTAATGAATGCACCGATAAATACCGAATAAAATTACAGTTAAAATGAGTGGATTAACATGTCTAATGCAGATAATTCGTGTGTAGAGCACTCGATTCGGAATAAATGACTGATTCCAACGTGCTCGGCCTGCGAGATTAGGCGCGCTTTCATTCTGGGTTTTGTTTGTATTCGATGTAGTTTGGTTAAAATGTGGTGCAAGGACGTTCAGTTAGAATGTTGTGCAGGCTTTTATGTAAAATACCATTCCTTAGAAAGCAAATCGAAGAACTAAACAAAAGATTCCACGTCTGTGGGCCATTCTGTCGTAATCTTGTAATGTGAAAAAACAATTGAGGAGCAAGAAAAACAGTAGAAAAGCTGCAACGTTTTATTAGGTCAGGTCAGTTTGTCACACACTTATCAAACGTCAGAACATGAACTATTTCATGTTCTAATTATTATTAATGTTAGGTATTGAATTATTTGTTCCCACATTTCATGCTTCTTTATGATAAGGGAATTCAGTTTGCTGTTTCCTGTTTTTGTGACAAGTCAAGACATGTTTTTATATTTTGTTAGTTTCAGTGGTTTTGTAAATTAAATATTATGAAAAAATGTTTTTCTTCTAGCTGTTTTATGTTATCAATTAATCAGATACAGAGACGGTAATTCCCAGTATTTTACTGAAATCTCACAATTACCATTTGACTGAAAGATAAAATTAAAGCTAAGCCTGAGTCAAAAGATGACTTAAGAATATTTATAGCACTGGTGTTTCAATATTTGTTACACCATATTAAATAGTTTTAGAGATTTCTGAACTTCTTGTAGACTCAATAGTCTGACTCATAAATTAAATTTTAAGATCAAAGTCCGAAGTGCGAATATTATAATCGTATTTGATTGGGAGTTTCTTGGTCGGGAAATTAATGATTCTTTGCAGAGATGGGCCGACTATGACTTTGGCTGACTGACCGATTAGTCAGTTGCAAAAAGGGCCAACTAATCGGCGGATTAGTCGGCCAAGCCGATCATTCCTTTCGTTTTACTTCAGTTTGGTCCAATCTTTAGTCGGTACATCTCTAATTCTTTGTATTTGAAAGATCTTTCACACCATTCTAAACTTTGTCGAGGCAAAGCAGGTAGAGCAGAACAATTTTCGCAAAACCTCACTCAATACGGAAACAAATCATCATAAAACATTGGTCGCTAAACTTTAAAGGTTTCGAACGATGTGAAATATTGCTTCTAAAGTCGCCATTAAACTTAATACACTCCACATGATCACTCATCAACAGTTTAGGACCTAACACAATACGAGTGAAGCCGTAAAACATAACATTGTATCGACCATCTCCCGGAGGTGTTGAGAGAGGCGCGTGAAATATTCAATTATTGTGCCCAGGCGCAGGTGGGCGAGGGGTGCGGGGGGGACTCGCCGCCATCTTGATTTACGATCGAGCGTAAATCCTCAGTGACATTTGTGAGTGAAGACGACTCGCAAACCGTCGCCCTTATGTATTCGACTACGTGACACGATATTCAGGAAAATATTTTGCGGTTGCTTTCTATTGCTGTTTCCAATGGCCCATAGTTCCGTAGTTCAGGTTTGGAGCGGCAATGGAAAGCGGGTAACGGCTATTTGTCGTTTCAGCGCTTAAGATTGATCGTGAGTTCTCAATATTGTATGGAACGCCCAGCGAGCATAAATATGAAACGTTATGTGCCCGTCGAGACATGTGAACATCTCTTGTCAAAGCTCTCACAGCTTCGGGAAGAACTTGAGTTATATGACCGTTTGCTTTTACAATTTATCGCTTGAAAAGCGCGTTATTCGTTGGACTGGCTTTCGAATGGTTTAAATCCTAACTGTTGCTTTCTACCCTACCCTGGCACTATAATAATGCAGACAAAGTTCTTTGCCATCATAATCTTCATTGTTATTCTTGCCTTTATCTTTGAAGCTGATTATTAAACCCGATTTTCGTATCCGTGTTGTACCATTGATATTTTTCACGTCCTACTCAATCACACACTAGTCTCAATGAAACTAGGGTTCAAAATCATTAAAACAACAGCAAAAACAATCACGGTATGAAACCTCGTTCCAATAAAACAGGCTGGTTCCAAACTCCTCACCCACAGTCCACAGTACTCCGGCAGCTATTAATATGCTGTAACTCGACACCATGGTGTGTGATCTACCATCAGTTGTGACGGGCTCATCACAACAGGGCATCGCTAATGTGACGAGATGAGAGGCGACAGGCGCGGACTGGTCCAGTGGGGTGATTCCGAACATTTAGATTTATTTTTGTTGGAGTATCATGATCTTGAAAATATTTGAGTATGTGATCATTTTAAAACCTCGGAGCACAAAAAGAGAAATTAATTATGTCTTAGACGCCTTCAGATCTAAAATATCGATGATGATCTTGTCCCGATAGATTCTGATTATACAACATTATTTTTAGTATATGCGAAACCTGAATATAGTTTGCTCAGAATAAGTAACTGAATCGATTCCAATAATTTTTAAACCATGTTATATTTTGTCCCAAAAATATTTAAAAAAGTTAAAAGTTGTATACCGAGCGACTTTGAGTACCTATCGTAATAATTTAGATGCCTACTGCCAAATTATTATAATCAATGAGCTCAAGACGACGCTGGAGGCGCGCGCTGCGTTGTGACCGCGTTTTTGTGCGGACAACTAGGAAACCGAACTAGCTTATAACTTTGTGATTTTTCATGATACAGTTTTGAAATTTTGTACATAGATTCTTTACATAAAAATACTAGACACGTGTTTCAGGTTTCGCATATACTAAAACTAATGTTATATAGGTCCTTAATAAAACAGGACCGTTCTCTCGCTTTTGAGCGTGGATTGGTAGGATCATTCATTCATCTATGTTGAAATAGACTACGACCAAACGTAATGTTTAGAGAGTAAAATTAAAGAATTCGTAGGTAATTAAAGTATACTCTAAAGAGAAGTCTTTAGAGTAGCAATTCTTTAATTTCACACGAAGGTGCTGTTGATGGTGTTTGCTCACGAAGGTGAGCAAATTCGGTGGCAACTCGATCTTAGATGCATAACAGAATCCTGTTCTCAACTTATTTTCGCTGACGTACTATTGACGTATTTTGCAAAGACTTTTAGTAGCCATCTAATAACTTGCCAAACAACATAATTACACAACAAAAAATGATCAAAATATTGCACCACATTTAGACATGTCGAAAGCAGTGATTTGATCGTAATGTGCTATGTCGAAAGAGAGAGTCCCTCATACTTGACAAATTGAACAGATAATTAGGGACAAGCTTAAACGGCATGACCAGAATGTGACCAAATCATTTTGTGAAGCGGTCATCACGGTATACGGTCGGAAATTATGTATTTTTTGTTTGACTCTGGATTTCGTCTTGAATGTCTTGCTTGTGTAACGAATATGTTGGCTGATTATGTTTTATATTATACTTTGTCTTTCAGAGTTAGGGGATTTTAGATTTTTATTGATACTTTTTTGTTTTTTTTTTTTATAGACAGATCAGATAATTTTTTTTTTTACTATTTTTCGAAATATCTTCTATGTTTTTTTTGTTAATATTTATTAGTTATATTTTGACTGACTGACTGAGAGGAGCTCGTGGCTAAATAATAACAGCTGCTCGGGCTGATTTTTAGGTTAAGTCGTGCTTGCCTAGGTTGGTCTGTGGATGGGTGACCACCCATTACATACCGAGTTTCCTCCGTGCCTTCGGGTGGCATTTGTAAATCTTTGACAATCTTTAGGTAGTCAGTGGCCCAAAAAGTCTGACAACCAGTCTTACCAAGGGGTATTGTATTACCCAGTACTAACTGGGTTGTGGAGGTCAGATAGGCAGTCGCTCCATGTAAAATACTGTTATTCAGCTGCATCCGGTTAGACTGGAAGCCGACCCCAACATAGTTGGGACAAGGCTAGACAGATAATGATTTGTTAATATTTATTGGTTATATTTTGACTCATTGTTACTAAGAAATAAAGTAGATATTTTTATGCAAACTGATATACAAACTTAATTCAGAAACTTATTTACAGGATAAATCAATATTTTATTATATAAATGTATGAAACTTCCAAAAACTACGATTCTAAGAAACTGCGAATTTTAAACAAGGGGATTTGGAAAACCCAAAACTTATTGCAACGCCTACAGTTCAATACTGAGAAACTAAAATTAAACTTTTTAAAACAAGTAATAAATTATAACATAGCTAGGTCAGATCTTGACCTATTTTGGGGTTAGAGGCAAAGAGTAGCCTACAATTATTTTATCCGTCTATCTAAAGGCGAGTTGGTAAAGACAATGGGATCATGGGACACACTGCAAACTCTGTACAGTCGGCGCATATCAATCTACTACTATCTGTCAAATTTCTTTTCTTTTCTGTTCAAGGTTGATTGGGAAAATTTGACAGTAGCGTGACGTGCTAGCGTTTGTACAAATGAGCCACTGGAACTAAATTTTAGATCTCTGACATTGGACAAATCGTGATGAAAAGAAGAGAATACTGTAGTCAACTTTCAGTCTAACCAGATGCAGCTGAATATCAGTATTTTACATTCAGCAACTGCCTATCTGCCCACCACAACCCAGTTTGTACTGGGTAAAATGATACCGCTAGATAAGACAAGTTGTCAGTAGCGAAGGCTCAATTTTTGTAAGAGGTAAGCCGGAGTACATAATCTTTAATGTGATTATATTATTTGACTATAGAATACTGACTGTACCATTTTTCAAAAGGAAGCCGGTAGGAATCGAGTTGTATGGAACCTTCGCCACTGCTAGTTGTCATGCTTTCGAGAGTTGTGACGACTGTAAAAAATATTTTACATCTGACCATGCCTTCACATCTATACTAATATTATAAAGCTGAAGAGTTTGTTTGTTTGTTTGCTTGAACGCGCTAATCTCAGGAACTACTGGTCCGAATTGAAAAATTATTTTAGTGTTTGATAGCCCATTTATCGAGGAAGGCTATAGGCTACATAACATCACGCTACGACCAATAGGAGCGGAGCATTTATGAAAAAGATTGCAAAAACGGGGAAAATCTAAACGCAGACGAAGTTGCGCGGGTCAGCTAGTTTATGATATTTCTGCACTTGCGCAAACATAGTTATGTGTTATACCAAGGTAAATACCATAGGTAGGTATAGGTATAAAATGATATAGGTATAACCTACATACCTACACATAAAAGCCAGCACCATACCGACCAGTCACATCACTGATGGCGTGTTAAAACGATCTCCGTGATTTTACTGCCCCGTCTATATTGTGGGTGCATGTGGGCTGTGATGGCGGCGCGCTGCTCTTGCGCATACAACACAATGGAACACTAAAGTGCCAACGTCGTTTATAGCCGCCTGTGGTTTGGAAATTAAAATCCAACTTGTTGATCCGACTCTGTCGTGGCATTCAAGTGTTTGGAGTAAAGGGAAATTGTTGGATCATGACGGTGTTCATTATTTTTGTTATCTGTTACAAAGAAAATACGTGTCGTTCATCAAAAAATCATTAATGAGTTAGTTGCAGGTGATATGAAATCTAGAACCAATGATTGGTTTTTATCTAAATATCGACTAAGATAAAATATCAGTAGGTTGAGCCAGGAGTTCGGGGTGTAAGGGACACCGACGCTTAATCAGTTACCACGTATTCAGTACATCATTCTTTTTTTAAATTTATGTCGGTTATAAGAAAGAAAACTGTTTCCTACAAATACTGCAATGCCTACACCGTCAAAATGAACGGAAAAGCTGTTTTTTTTTTTAAATTATCGATGAAAAATTTTACATCGTACGGGGGTTCAGAATGATGTACTGAATACGAGGTAACCGTTTTAGCGTCGGTGTCCGTTCCACCCCGTATATGTATAAAATGAAAGCCAGATTGCCACCATCTTTTTGTGCTTCCTTTAGGTTTGAGGATTACTATTGAGAGAAAACATCATCGACTGCCTCGTTGTTCTAGCTGTCGCTAGCGCGATTGCTGTGCATGAGGTCCTGGGTTCGATTCCGAGGTCGGGAAAAGTGTTATTGGGTTTTTCCATCTGGAATTTCCCAGTAGCAGTCACGGAATCTGGATTTGTGCCCGGTTGAGGGCAATAGGCTCGCCCCCTATTACATGAGACTTAAACACAACTGGCGAAATGTGGGTGAACTATTTGGTACATCTCTGCCTAACCCTACGAATTACAGGCGTGATGCTTGTAATCCCCCCCGTTTATGTAACAACATGGAATATAAATTATTTCCTACGTCCGTATAATATTTGATGGTAGATTTCTAATTCATTGACAAAATTGTATGTGTGAAGTGCGGTTCTTTTATTCTGTAAGATGTGTTTATTCAATTTATAATTCAGTTGGTGTTATATGTAAATTGTATATAACATTTCCACATACAACGTATTTTCCCACACATTTTCGCAGAACAAACATTTGCATAGATGACGCTCAATTCGGCGACTTGTGTCAGTTCTGGTAATTCGTTCTGTGCCTAGTCAGCTTTATATTTGTAATAACGTCTTGACTACGCATGTTACAAACTATTTTATACCTTATGAACCTAATGAAAGAGTTGCAATTAAATAATTAATATTGCAACCTCCTTGATGTGGAATACTTTTAGTAGGTAATCCCTTTTATATTCTAGTCCAGCAGACCAGCAGACCTAGCATGTAATGGGACATAATCGGTGACTATTTTAGATCACAGCTCATCCAACATGAAGAAAATATGTTCTGATTATCCGCTATCTTGGTGTCATTGCGGCAGGCCAAGACAAAGATGGAGAAAAGAAGTTGACTCCTACCGAAAGTACTGGCCAGCAATGACAGAATAGAATAGAAGGGGGAGAGAAAGGCCTAAGCTTTGTGGGACATTATAGGGTAAATATTTATAGATATATGAATAAGATGAAATAAAGTGTCTATTTTTTTAGATGATTGTTAACGTCCCACACTATGTAAAGGCCTCCGTAATGCGCGCCCAAGTCGCCTCGCCACCTCTTTCTGGGCCGGCCTTTGCGGCGACGCGTGACGCCGAAAATGATTAATAATTAAAAAAAAACACCGTACTAACGTGTTACTCTTAGGGTATTACTTAATGCCTGCCAGGGCTGCGGGACTGTTCGAAAGAGATACCGCGGCCCTGGAACACAAAGGGCAAAGAAGGAACATGGATGGGTTTTAGTCAGTACAAGTCTGACACTCCCTTCCGCTCCGCCCAGAGCGGGGGGGGGGGGTCATTTGATGATTTCCCATCCTAAAAAAAAAAAGGGTATTACTTAATATGATATTGTTTATTAGAACGCAGTTTTATTGTGATATTAAGTACCTAAATGGTACTTCCCGCAGTTTTCCTCTAATGAACGTTTTATACACTTATATTACAAGACGTTTGACGTCATTTGTGTTTATTTATTTTTCCATCCTGTGAAGAAGTTCTCCTTTTCCAAACAGTATTAAAAATCCCGTACAAATACAAGGGGGTGGCATCGATTGAGAACATGGAATATTTTGTTGATTTCTTTTTATTTCTATAAAATAACATCACGCCCGTATATTACCGAAAGGTAAGGCTGAGTTGTAACTATAGTTTATCCACATTTCGCCAGTTATGTTATAGGCCCGTATAGCTGCCATGCAAAACGATCCTAACTTCCATCATCATCATCGTCATTTCAGCCGAAAGACGTCCACTGCTGGACATAGGCCTCCCCCAAGTGTCGCCACCTGACCGGTCCCGTGAGTCTCGCATCCAGCGGATTCCTGCAACCTTTACCAGGTCATCGGTCCACCTAGTGGCAGGACTTCCAACGCAACGTCTTCCGGTTCGCGGTCGCCATTCCAGAACTTTTCGGCTCCATCGGCCATCTGTTCTGCGAGCAATGTGCCCTACCCACTGCCACTTAAGTTTGGCTATTCTTCGGGCTACGTCGGTAACCTTGGTTCTAAATCCCATACTTTAATGTAATAGGGAACGACTCCATTGCCATCAAACAGCAAAAAACAAAACACTGTTTCTAAATTATTTGTAAACTGCTAAATACGTGTATTAAACACCCAGTCATACAATCTAAACAAAAGCTATTGTATTTACTAGTGTTTTTTCGAGGGAATCCCCTTATTGACTCACGCATATACGATAATTACTTCGCCAAAAAGATTTTTTTCACACACAAAAAAAAAATCAATATGCTTAGTTAGCTATGTCAACTTACATTATGTCATAACTAATACCTAAAAAAAGATTTTAAGTAAGTATGAAAAAAATGGTGTATTCCCGATTAACTATAATTGAATTTTCATGCCAACTGTAAATAAATTGTCAGTTCATAGACACGGCAAGTTAACGACAAACACGGGATTTCACATTCGTGATTTAGAAAATGCGCGTTCCTTTACCGCAAACGATTATTTTGTTCATGAAGGGGACTGATCGTGGAACGGGGCCTTAATAGCGTGATCGTTTAGTTTTCTTTTATTCGATTTTATCTGTGTACAGCTTTGCGGAAATACGAATTTATTTTTTTGGTTCGTTTAATTTAATGTTGTAAGAATTAACTAGAGAAAGACTCATGGATAAAAGTTAATCTGATCATCAGCATTCTCCTGGCGTTATCCCAATTTATTTAGTTTCGGTGCAGCATGTGTGCCTCTTCCAAACTTCTGTATTAGTTGCCATCGTATGATGATATGACCCCCTTTCTAGCTAATACGTCTTTACTAATAACACAAATCTGATATTAGGGACAAAGACTTTTTTGTAATACTATGAGGGTATAAAAAGATCCTTAACGAAGCCGAAAGGCACTTGTTCTCAACGTTATTGCGATCATTTTTTTGTTCTGGACCATACCTGGGAACCTTCTAGTGACGGAGATATTGGAGGTCATAGTTCCAACATTTTTTTTTAAATACTAGTTTTTAAGGTTATTTACTTTATTTTTCATATCTCCATGTCCCGTTCACTATTCAATGCATCCATCAGCACAATGTTTAGAGTGCGTTACGTTGAGTTTTACCGTAAAACGTGATTTTTGACTCAAAAAAAAAAGTCGCTTCCCAGCAATTATTTTTGCGTAGGGTTACTTGGTTTGATGTACAGAATGCTTGGTTAACGGCTTCGTTAAGGGTCCGGCCTAGGGAAGAGCACGCTTGCTTAGAAGAAACCGATTCACTCGGACTTTGAAGAGATCGAGATTAAAACGATCGGGAAACAAAGAACCTGGCAGTGATCATAGCACAGTCAGCCTATAATGTGCCCACAGCTGGGATATGGCCTCCGCTCTTGTAGTACGGGTTGCTGGATGTCATATGTCTTGGAATTTTTGGTACATTTATAATACAAGACGTGTGACGTCATTGCGTTTACTTGTTTTTGTGTCCTTTGAAGAAGGTTTACTTTTCCATACAGTATAAAATTCCTTAAAAGAAAGAGAAGCTCATGGCTAAATAATAACAGCCGCTCGGATCCATCTTTAGGTTAAGCCGTGCTTGCCTAGGTGGGTCTGTGGATGGGTGACCACCCATTACATACCGAATTTTCTCCGAGCCTCGGAAAGCAAGTTAAGCCGTTGGTACCGGCTGTCATATGTAGATCTTTGACAGTCGTTACAGGTAGTCAGTGGCCCGAAAGCCTGACAACCAGTCTTACGAAGGGCTATTATATTACCCAATACTAACTGGGTTGTGGAGGTCAGACAGGCAGGCGCTCCATGTAAAAATTGGTACTCAGCTGCATCCGATTAGATTGGAAGCCGACCCCAACAAAGCTGAGAATAGGCTAGGCAGATGATGCCAGTATAAAATTCATTAAAAATATAAGGGAGGTGTGTCATCGGTGTCATCGATTGAAAAAACCAGTTACACAAATTGAATATTTACCTAGTTGATTAGTTTGTGTATGTCGGTTTCCTCACGATGTTTTCCTTTCGTGTTTCGAGAAAGTGTGAACAACATCATTCTGAAATACAGCCTTGACTGCCTAAGTGACTAAGGAGTTAGGCAAAAGACTAAAATATCCGACTCAGTTCACCATAAAAGGATTCATTAATTTAGTGACTGGTAGCAAACCAATTAGTTCTCAGGGTTGAACGAGAGATTATAAATTAATAACACAAAAATGAATTATAATTGAACCTAAGCTAGGTAACTTAGACAGGAAACGAGAGATAGAGATAGAGGAGAAGAGGATGAGAGAGGAGGAAGAGGATGGAGGATTTTTTAAAATTTTTTTTTTAATGGTAAATATCCCGTTTCCTGTCTAAGTAATAATGTTAGTGACTATGATAGTTTAAAATCTTATATCTAAGCTAGGTACTTTTATATAATTGTTTTTGTAACATATGGAAAAAGAAACTGTCAAAAAAACATCAAAAATGTAGTCTCACCGAAATAACATATAATAGATTGAGTAGAAAAGCAAACACGTAGATATTCGCTTTTATCACAATAACACAACAGCCGTATGAAATTCGCGCGCGTGCGCCAATGACCTATCAGCTGTTAGCTGCGTGACGCCATTCTGTCTCATTAGTATCGAACCGTGCAACAGTGGCTAGGCAGAGTCACGTAGCTAACAGCTGATAGGTCATAGGCGCGCGCGCGGCTATTGTGTTATTGTGATAAAAGTGAAAGACTTAAAAAAAAAAAGTTTCTTTAGGAAAGTAGTTTGTTATCATGAGTACAATCACGTTTTAAAGTATCGGTCACTACTTACCAGTCACACTATATAGAGACTAGAAAGAATGCTAGCCCTATGCTCGGTAATATAAAGGTTTTGTATCGTGGGTGCGTTCACAAACATTTAAACTCAAATACACAAACATCCAGACATCAGCCAGAATATTTGTTCCATGCGGGGATCGAACCCGCGTCACGCAGCACAGCAGAGCTCAAACGTGTGCCGACCGAGCTGTCAAAATAGTCCTACATGTTTCCTTTCTGCTTTTTGTTTCAAGGGCCGCAATCTTTAAAAAACACCGAGATAAGAGCCCTAAACTTAATGAATTAGAAGCAACGTTTCTCAATTAGGCTTATTTTTGAAACCGCGGAAATACCTATAGATACAACACGACCACAAATAGTAGGTACCTACTTGTATTTTACCTGCTTAGTAACCTATAAACAAATAGGTGTTATGTTATGATCAGTAGTTATCACGGCAACACTGTTGGTACACAAGAGTTCATCACCCCTGACAGGTATAAGGCGGTGCGCATACTGAGACAGGATTGTCTTTAGACAGACTATTGCTAGTACCAACAACGACAACATGAATGAATACTTGCAATACAACAGTCTTTTACAGCCATCAATGATATTATTATGTATGATAAAGAAGATACTCTAAGTTCATACTTAGCGGCGTTCAAATATCGTCGCGTTATTACGACTGCGACAGAAAATACGGAACGTATGATACAGAAAGAGATAGCTATTGCTCTTGAAGTACTTAAATTACGACAATTGTCTGAATTTGTCTGCAACAATTTGCGCGATAGTGCGATATCTACCTCTTTTTATTTATAATATCATTGACAGCCATACAGTTTTTAAACTGACATGGTCACTATTACTATCATTAACGCTGAAAAAGGGTTTTTTTTTTTAACATGGTAAATATAACGTTTTCAGTGTTAATGATAGCCATACAGTTGTCAAAATGTTCTGAAAAACCTGCACCCTAATTGTGTTAACCACTTTATATTACGATCTGGAGGATTTTAAAGGAAATTCCTAATCCATTGCTGCTTGTGTTCGAAAATTCGTCTACTCGACTGCGTACATAAAGCAATGAATGTTGTTGAATTGTCAAAATAAAAGGCATTGCCATAGTAAGTGTGTTCGCAATGACCCCGCTTCTTATATACAAGACAAAAATGCGCTATGTATGATAAAAAAGACTGTTATTTCTAGTCTACTCATTATAACACAGCGCAATGTAAATAATTAAGAGAGACCACCGCGAGATAATCACTGATTCCAATAATAGGTGTTAGCAGCCTGACGTGATTTAACAAACAGAATAAAACGTGCTATGAATGAGAACCGGTCTGCGCGCGCGCAGCACTAGTGTCGTCATCGTTATAACGAATCAACGAGTGCGTCATTCCCTCACTTCAATTTTCCAACATTTTTAATGACGTCGGGTTTCTTTTGTTTGATCGATAATCGGGAAATTACTTTGTCCCAGTTTTTAAGGTGATTTAGATATCAAGGACTTGTATCTGTCAAGGTAACTGTTCCACTGTCGGCGATTAGCGGGAAACGAGTAGAACTAGAACCTAAACACGAGTTGTTAATTTGACCGAACATCATCGGCTTGGCAGCAGTCAGCGATCAACATCTAATATAGGATGGTGTAAGGGACAGCCCTCCTCAAACTGATGGGGTGAGTTCAGTCTATCATACTAAGTTGACCGGTACAAGAAATGATTTCAGGAATGTTATGGAATCCAATAAATTTGATTTATTTTATTTCCTCATACGCAATGTATCGTTACCGTGGCAAAACGCATGTAGCGAACGGCAAGCGCGACGACGAGTTCGATGAACTCTGTAGCTAGGCAGGAATTGAACAACTGGTTTCATGCGTCGTTTGTTAGATTTTATTTTAACCGTATTATTTACATAAACGGAGTGCTGCGTACAGGGAATGTAATTTTACATTTTACATTTAAATAAAGGAATAAGTAGTAACCCAAAAAAAAAAATGAAAAAAACGGGGAAAAATTACGGTGGAATATAATTTAAAATAAGGAACTGAATGCACGCTGTCAGTTTGTGGAAGGCTGTCCCTTACACCCTGTATACAGCAGGGTGTAACAAATTAAAATGTATATCTTTTTTGTTGACAACAATATTTTGTAAGTTTCTTTAGCGAGCATATACCCAGTCGCTACCTCGTCGACAGTGCCGCAGGTGTCTTACTTTAAGTTCAAGTAAAGGTCACGGTTTGTCGTGTGCGAAGTGATTTCGTAATGATTTTTTCTGTTACCGCTCTCTGAGTGAATGATAGTACTATAGTTATTACGCACGCTGCGCTTGCGCTCATCTAACGTTTTTCCTTATCGTGACACATTTCGTTGCGTAAATCAATTACAGTCAGTGTTAGATAATAAAGATTATTAATGATTGAGTGAGATCGGAAGAGATTCTAATTTACATTTTCCTCTTTGTTATGCCGTAGGTCAAATTAACTGTTCGGCTAACTTTAACATAAGTTAAGATTTATAATATAGCCGCTGACACATCGATGTGAAATTAGTACGACCTTGACTGAGTTCGTACTAAGGCTAAGGCCGGCCTTATTCATATTTTTTTATTGATTCTCTGGCCTCTGAGCAAGAGATGATTATTTTTATCGAGAACTCGCAACTGGCTTGCAAATATTTCGTTTAAATAACGATGAAGTAAAATAACTGGCTAGGCTGTAAAGATACAGCCACACACACTACACACACACCACACCACACACAGTGACTATTGTCGGTTCCATAGTTTATGTCTACCACTAGAAAGAGTGTGTAAGTTTTAATACAATCATATTTTGCTGTAACGTGCAAGACGGATTTTTATCATCGATTCGAAAAGGAGAAGGATACTAGAACTGCTTTAGGATGAAGAACATGTTACTAACAATTGGGCTTCGTTGCCATAAATAAAAAAAAAAAAAGCAAAGCAATAAATAAGCATCACCTTTGTACTATTTTCTGTTTCTTTCTTCTTTTCTGTATTTAGTGAGTACATAAACTGTTAAATAAATAAATAATAAATATTTATTTTAATTTAATATTTAATTTATATTATGTCTCAAGAAACAGTTATACTGTGTGTATTATAAATGCGTGAAATATAAGGGTGTGTCACAAACTACTCAACAACAGCTTTTAATTTCAATTCAATCACAAAAAAATATCAACTGTCCGATACTTTGAAGTCGGGTAAGTAGGTATTGAAACTTTGTATGGGACAGCTGATAATTTTTGTTGGTTTTTTGTATCGTAATTACGATACAAGTCCGTGGAGAGCGTTGATGTTGATGACAGAGTTTGATAGTCAGTACCATGTACACACATATACCATGCACGTCTCATACATGCTTTATTTCAACGAATCCTACTGACCCAACTACTACTTGACACTGACAAAAAAATCAGTAATCCATTTATTAGACAGGCGGCGTTCGCAAATCATGGCGGTCGGCCGCGCTGAGCGCCAGATTAACCAATTACTATGCGCCCCTACTAATAGTTATACGTGTAGTAACAACGACCGGTTACTGTTACATAGTATTACAAAGTTTACATAGTGCCACTGAGTGACGATTAGAGGTTAGATATTTGGACAGGTCGAAGATTTCAAGTTATCATTATTGAAGCATAATAAAATTGTTTTATTGATTCATGTTTTAAGTAATTCTGTACTAACCGGTCTCGTCGGTTTAATGTTCGCAAGCTCTCCTGCTGAGCAACGAGCTAGTGTTATTGTTTTTACCCGACTGACTCAGAATGAGGGTAATGTATATCGCGCGGATGTATGTATTCCAATCAAGCTGTACAAAACCAGTTTATGCAGATCTCTCATTGTATTGGAAATCTATACATAGCGAGGCCAAGTTATACTGGAAGTGTACACCTGCATGTGCTGCCGTGTGTACGTATGTCCGTTCCATTTGGATAGGAAGCAGGCGGGACCCATTCAATTTTAATAATTTTATATTTAAATGGGTCTCGCCTGCTTCTAAATTTAATTTAATTTAAAATGTGCTTATTTTTTGCTTTTCAATCGGGTTTTTTAGTTTTTTAATTACTTACTTTTTTAATTTCAATAGGAATTTTTCAGGAGTAGGTCGTATTTTGCCCAGTTTATGGAAATAGGTTCGCCCTTATGGGACCTATACATATCGGATAATATGTAGTTGTACTAAAGGTACCTCTTTACCGAACTCTTGGCGGATTACAGGCGTGATATTATTATGTTTTAACCAATTATCATGCGCCCCTGCTTACGTACAGATATCAATTCAGCTGCAAGGCTCATTCACACCTTAAAACTTTTTTTTATTGTTTTGTGCCAGGTCAGTTATCAGTCGAGTCAAGAGTTTAAAAGGAGGTTAGAATTATATCTTTACAGCAGTTATTGAACTCTTATAAAAATACTGGTTTAACTTGTATAGGCGAAATTTTGTAAACAGAAACGCGTGGTGACGTCTTCTCATCTATCCTCATGCATAAATAAATTATCCAAAACCAGTTTTCCTTATTAAGCTCATGGCACACGTGTAAGCATCGCGTCGGATCAGCATCACTTCAATTCAAGCCGTTCACCATTCTTTCTTAGAAACTCCACTTGAAAATGTACACTTACTATAAGCACCGTTACGGCATCGCCTTGCGTAGGGATATAGTAAAACTAGCACTTCACCCGCGACTTCGTCCGCAAAAATGCCGATAGCTCGGCTAACATACATGGTCTAAATATAATTTATAGCCTATAACACTCACGAATAATGTAGCTTTCTGCCAGTGAAAGAATTTTTTGAATTGGTTCATCAGTTGTGGAGATTACCCCTACATATATACTTACAAAAAAATTACCTTTTATAATATTATTATAAATTATGAGAGATGGTGATGGTGGTGGTGGTGCTAACTGGGTTGTGGAGGTCAGATAGGCAGTCGCTTAATGTAAAATACTGGTATTCAGCTGCATCCGGTTAGACTGGAAGCCGACCCAAACATAGTTGGGAAAAGGCTAGGCAGTTGATGATGATGATGAGCCGAGATGGTGAGGAACCGGTGAAGTACTTATATCGGTGCTATGACCTTTATCCTTTCGGAAAAGGTCAACATTTAAGCAGAGAAAAGAGTAACTGATTGACCTCTAAAAACCGTAATAAAAAGTTGAGATTACCATAACTGGATTCTAATAAAAGCTAGGAAACACCCAAATCAATATTACAATATTTGTACGTTATCAAAACATACAATAGAAGAAAAAAAAAGCACTCAGTACATATTTAATGTACTCAGTTTTTTTTTTTCTTAATAACGTGCTAACAATGACGTATATGGAGTTTTATGACGGTTTTTCTGTAGATACTCAAATATTTGAAGCCTATAAATATGGCTACTTGACCTTTTTGGCTCTTTTTTTTGGAAGCTGGAGACACCGACATAGCTTACTACGTATACGGGGTCGAAGGGACACTGACGCGAAAACGGTTACCACATATTCAGTACATCATTCGGAGCCCCCCCCGCCCCCCCAATATAGAAATTTTTCATCGGTTATTAAATAAACAAAACAGCAGGAAACAGCTGTTCTTTACAGCTGTTTCCTACAAAAGTGCGATACCTACACGGTCAAAATGTATGGAACAGCTGATTATTCGCGTCGGTGCTTCTTCCACCCTGTATAGGACATCAAAAACCGGCCATTTGTGGGTACCGGTACTTTTCCCGGATTCCCGGGCATTTCTATTATTTTTGGATGCCCTACACGTGTAACCATGTCTGTTGAAGGACTGATACTAGAGTAGGCGATTTTTTTGGTGGATTCGTGAAAAAAGTGAATCGATCTCTTTGGAAAGATGGCAGTTCCACTATTTCTCCTTTCCAGCTAAACACTAAGAAGCGGCGAAGGGTATGCTTTTTGGGGTCTGTCTCAAAATGAGGTGATTATCAGCCTAGTTTGAATAAATTACTTTAGATTTTGGGTAGGCTGGATGCGGAAGGGGGAGCTTGGTTTTGTGACGTGACTTGGTTGAGATGTCTGATTTGAAAAGGCCTATTCCTTGATACGATTTGACCTAATCTATCAGGCTTATCACCCGCACATAGCACGTATGAGGTATCTGTTTCGATGACCGATTAATCATGAAAAAATCTGCCAAGTTTACCTACGACAGGTTATTTCCCTGTCCTGCAATCAATTTGCTTAAATTTTCTTTGTGATTCTCCTTTTGAGTACAAATCTTGTATTGCGATGCCGATGGTGCGAGAGTGCCCCCTTGCATGAAGCAAACAGTTGAACAAGGCTGTAACGTTATGGTGGCACTACACTTGGCAGATCTGGGCAAACATTCGCATTTTATCATTAAAACAAAGTGAACTATATCGCAAAAGGCATAAAAAACATTTTGTTTTGATTCAATATCGGGAAAATTTTAACAAGTGAAGTGCCAGCATTATATTTTGTAGATTTGGCAAACAGCTTTGAGTCAATCCATTTTATCAGTCTTAGACCGTAGTAGATAATAAACACTTTTTGCGGTTGATTTAATATCAATTTGTAGTCAGTGAATACATGATGATTCGGCCCTTCATCTGTGGCGGCCATTTTGCGCGTCATCAATATGTCTGTGTCAGGTCATAGGCCATCTCAGGCCATGTCTGATTAAAACTACGATATCTCGGAAGTTACGGTAGTTAGCTCTCTACCAGTAATATCATTGGAATCGTTATTAAATTAACTACATAAATCAAACAAAAGAGCAGACCTCGTTATTCATTTGTTTCATCTCACAAGCATAACAATAACAAATGACGTCATTTACGAGTGCCGTGCGGGGCGCCGGTTTGGTTAGTTCATAACGCGTCGTTCGTTCATTTAAAAATACTTGACAGTGAAAATATATCTATCTTGTTCTGTCTCCTAGACTCTGTGCAAGTTTGAGCGAGATATATACACTAATTATAAGCAATTTGCGTCAAAATATATAGAGCTCCATTTCGGAGCCAGACACAGACAGGGAAATTTTGGACAGCAACTCTGATGTTCGTTCACTTGAAATACTTGACAGAGACAAAATATCTTTCTTGTACGGTCTTCTATACTCTGTGCAAGTTTGAACGGCATAGATACAGTTTCCATAGGCAATTTACGTCAATAAATAAGGGAAACACCGAGGACTCCAATTCGGAGAGAACACAGACGCGTAAATTTTGACAGGCCAGCCAAATCGGAGGACCCACATTTGAAGGATGTGATGGATAATTGTAAAAAAATATCATGTACACACGGCTTCATTAAACATTTATTCTCCATACTAATGTGTGACGTAATAACTCTTGCGTAATGAGTAGATTTTATAAGAAGTCTTATTTGATAAGAGCGGTATTTCCAATCATTATAAAGTCAGGAACTTGTTGGGTTTTGCCGTGGAAATCGTTTAGTCCGATTTTTCTCGAATAGACTAGGTAAAGCTCGAAATTGACTTTTTGAATTGAATGGGTAAACATTAGTTTTGATTCGTGCTTGTATATACTCGTACGTTCGTTCGTAGAATTCGAACCTCGTCTAGAAGTGAATCTATTATGTCAGTCCGTATATTTACTTCATGGTGTCAATAAAAAAAGTGAGTTGGCGTTCGAAATACAGAAAAGCAAACATCATTTTCTTTTTTTTTTTCAGTAGATACCATCTTTTTTTAAACCGCATTAAAACAAAAATATGAAAAACTCACCTCTCCCACTCCTACCGACGAACCTCAAATCATTGAACTTGGCAACTCTATTTTTCATCACCGCCGAGTTGTTCCTCAGCTCTGCGGAGCAGTTCTCATCGTTACCGGCCCTGACGGTGACCAGGGTCCCGTCGAGGACCTCCCCGAGGGCAACCACCTTGAAGCCGCCTGGTAAAGTCTTGTTGGAGCGCCAGTGTTGTGGCAGCATTGAACACATGTAGTCTGGACTGCCCGTTCTTACTGTCGACAAAGGGATTTGGATAAGAGAATTGTGTTGTGTTTCAGATCAGATCTACAGCGTGTATAAATATGTGGCGTGACAGGAACAGCTAATTATTTTTAAGCGTTTAAGATGAGCCCTTGGAGAAAGTTGTCAGTATGATGGTCTGTCTGTACCACAAATTTCTGATACACATGTGGATCTGTTACTAATCAAATCTATTTTGGTAACAGACGAGAATCTTTTTCGTGTTATGGCTTTTGATAAATCCTAAAAGGATGAACAGTAAAAACTTCAAGCATAAATTATCATGTTCAATGGTTTACTATCTGATCATCATCATCATCATCATCACAGCCTATTATTAGCCCTATGCCTATAAAATCTCTTCTAATTGAACACCACTGAACTGAAACCTCGATTTGAATTGAATTGAACCTGGCATTGATCGAGCTTGCCACTTCCGAGTATTAAACTCACTCGTACTCAATATAAAGTGACCCCCTATAAAAACAAAACTGATTAGCCTCTTTGAGGCCTGTGCTGAGTTTCGTCTTCTTCGTAAGAATGGTAGGAATAACCCAGCCGCGAGCAATGGTGATACATCTACGTATTGTGCGTTATAAAAATGTTACATAAAAAGAGAGTTCTAAGTATCTAACGCTTCAGCTTTTCTAAGTATTACATTCAATGTAACTGAGCACAAAAAAACGAATAGATACGTTACTCGAACAAGGAGTTTCTAGTGAATTGAAATGTGTAATAATAATATGTACGTCACCGATTATAACGTATTGACGTAGCATTCTGCTTAGTGACGGTATAGTAATGATATCGCAGTTTGACTTATCTGCAAGACGTATAATAGAATACATCTGATTAACGCCTCTATTACGACCTCAGGCGATGCGATTTGCGAGGGTACGGCCACTTGTTTCTTTCCTGTGAATACAGGCGCAAACCCACCGCGGCTCACGGATAGGCTACGCACATTAATCTTCGCTTTGCGAGAAAATATATGTGATCTTGTCCACTGCAAACGGACACGCTATGCATCCAATGACGTCATTAGTATATGCGTGGCTAGCTCGAATAAGGCGCTCACATAGATCAACGCTGTCAACGCCATGCACGCTGTGCATGCGGTACACGCTATACACGAATATTAACCCACGACTTTACCGCGGTGGGCCACGCACGGTACAGTTGTATTTAGTTGTGGGTGTGTAGTGTGTACTGCAGTGGAAACGTAGACCCACGTTGTCAAACAAATGAATCCACGCAGCTAAAATGCGCTGCGTGCCCGTGAACAGCGTGCACCGCGGTAGGTTTGCGCCTTTACAGTCGCGGCTCGTTGCGGTGACTCTTCCTTCATTTGTTTTACCGCAGTCACTGTAGGTACACGCGCATCGCTTGAGTGCGTAGCTCGTGGCCGAGCTGTAATTATATTAGTTCCTTTGCATCCTCATCGGTCACACGTCGGTTACTACTAAATGATAAATACCGGATAAACAACTAATAAGCCAGAATTAATATAAACTCAGTTATCACACGGCTTGCCGGCTACTAATAAATTGTAACGCTAGTGTTGTAAAAAATATTAGATTGAACAAGGAAAACCGTTATTTAAAACGAGTTAACAACTAAATGTAATGACTACGTAAAAGCGGGGCTGAGTTTTAGTATTATATAATTTACAATGCGGTTTTAATCGTTAACTTTGGCCTATGAATATTTTTTGTAAAGTCATAGAATTGAAAGGATTGATAACTAACTTACTAGACTTCTATGAGTCAAATAAAAACAGTTTCTACTTGTCAAAACAAAACAGACACCGATATTACGCACCATCAATGTGTTCATAGAACGAAAGTCTTGACTCAGTCTGCACACAACCTCAGCTGATTTCGATGATGATTTGACGTTTCCAATCGATTCGTAACGATTTCGAATCGAGTAAATAGGCATAATTATGATGAATGATATCTCGATGACAGGAGCGTCAGTAATGATTGATTCATTCATTCAAATTAGCATGAAATCACTCTAAAAAAAAGTATTAGTGTTAATTTTGCTTTAATCACCTCTCTCTGTCAAAGTCGGGATTGGTGTTCGCAGTTATTAATTAATTTTCTTAATTATTTTTGCGTAATCCGAAGAGGAGGAAGATACGAGAGGAAATTGGCTAGAAAGCACTCTCGCTTTAGGGACATGCCCCCGTAGCATGACCACCGTAGACAAGGATTTCTTTGACGGAAGAATCGACAAAATGACAGATTGTGTCGACACAATGACAGATTTCTTTGCACTATCTGTCATTTTGTCGATTCTTCCGTCAAAGAAATCCTTGTCTACGGTGGTCATGCTACGGAGGCTGGAGTCAGGATCTGTACCCAATCGATGGAAATAGGCTTGCACACTTTTACATGGGAGTTAAACATAACTAGCGAAATGTGGGTGTACTATTAGGTACACCTCTGCCTAACAGCGTACAGATAGAAACAAATCAAAACAGCCTTGTGTCAGGATATCGTTCGATGAAAAAGAAATGATGGTACAGTCGCCAGAGCATCAAGTTACCACAAACTGTCAAATTTATCCAAGTGATTTTAAACCATAAAATGTTGACCGTTAAGTTCAAAATCGAATGAGAAAATTTGACAATTTAGTGTAACTTGATGCGCTGGCGACTATACGGACATAGCAAATACTAAATAAATTCAAAGTCAACGTTGTCTTAAATCTAATGAAAATGAAGAAACTGCGTTTAATGACGAAACTCATCTACATTCTAAAACAACACTAATAATAATCTAACGCCAACTCAATCCTCAAATTAGGATGCGGTCACACCGTTCGCTTCACGGACTATCTCAAAAAATCACCGTGTAACGGCTCAAGGAATCATAAAAACATTAGTAGTGTAAATGCGGTTTCACTATTTACGGAAGCTGATGGTATATAGAAATTATGGAGCCGTAGACTGCGGGTTAGGTGCGGTCGAAGAGGGGTTTCTGGAGAGATTGAGCTTAAGATTCGATGATTTGATTGCTTTTAACCTTTGAGAGTGTGAAGATGAGCACTGAGTCTTTTTTTCGTGAAGAACACACTGCTACCGCAACAATATAAAGGTGATGGATTAAGCGAGCTTTATAGTGGTATTTTTATTAAAAGAGCGTAAGAAACATCAAACATCGAATCATCATCTGCTTAGCCTTTTCCCAACTGTGTCGACTTCCAGTCTTATAGGACGCAGCTGGATACAAAACCGATTGACCATCAGACCATCTGACCTGAGTTTACATAGAGCGACTGGCTATCTGACCTCCACAAACCAGTTAGTACTGGGTAGTACGGTACCCCTTGGTAGACTGGTTGTCAGACTTTCGGGCCTCTAATTACGAAATTACACGTGGGTAACGAGGTAATGAGTGTAAATAACTTATGACGGTTCTTAGGCTCTTTTAATAAAAATAACGATATTAATCTTGCTGGATCCATCACCTCTACATCGTTGTTTTTCACACAACAAAACAGCAAGAAAATAAGAGTCTTAAGAAGACCGGTTACCTAATAAAATTAAGTTGTTAACATTATACAGCTTATAAAAACCAGAATGCTACTACATATAAAAAAGCAATAAATAATTAATTTATAATTAATTAATAACCTTGTTACAATCAAATTACTGGCTTGCACAAATGATGAACAATTATCATGAAAATACAGCATTTTTAGCTATTTCATTTATAAGTAATTAAAAAATATTGTGATATCCTTCAATATTATGCGCAGAAAAGATAGCGATATTATTATTGTTATTTTAATAATGAAATACTATGTTTTCCGTTTCGTTTAGATCATTAAAATTTTACAACTAAATTAGATTAATACACCATAGCCAATACGCAGTTATTGATCAAGCATAATAAATTAACAATATTTAAATATTTTTAATGGTTAGAGGCGGCTACTGCACAAAATCGCGATCAGAAATTTGGTCTAAAGAAATAATCGGATTAATTTGTTTTTTTTTTTTTTTAAATACTTGGTAGACCGTGATAGGTAAGAAATCGGAGACAGTTATAGACCGACCGCTTTAATGAGTCCTCCGCCCTGCCCCATCAAAGGCACATTAAGCGTCCACAAAGTCAATATCCCACAGGTTATATGCTTTAAAATAACCATAATCCGCGTAGGTATTGCGATACTAATTGAACCAATACGTGATCAACCTTCAGAATATTCCATTTAAATTGATGCCTTCGCGAGGACTATAGTATTTTCTTTGCGAGATAGGTGGATTTCAAAGCTATACATAATTAAAGAAAGATCCCTGATAAGAATTTCAACAGGTGAGAGTCCACGTCTGCAGTTATTTGGTGAACTCGACCTTCTGACCTTCAACTCTTCAAATCAGCACCCTGCTGCTATCGCAAAATATTCTACAATAAATACAATATCTAATTTGACATGACCGTACAGCAAAACATGACTGCCTTGCTGGACAAGGATGTATTGGGTTCGATTCCCGGGTCGGGCACAATGTTATTTGGTGCACTATCAAAAAAATCTTAGTAGCAGATTCTCGTCTTCGACTTCGTCCCCTATTGTATTATATAGGATTTAACCATACTTGCAATTTTCTGTTTCGATTTTAGGGACTTACGCCTCTGCCTTACTTTTCTAGGATTACAGCCGTGATGTTATGTTACCTAACAAATAAACAACAAAAAAATCGTATAAATGAAAACTAAAAAACAGCTAAGGAGTGTTGTCGAAGCCACTCATGACGGCAATTAACACCCTGAACAGTTTATGTAAATAAGTTAACGTGTGTAACTCCGAGCGGGTTCCCCAACTCAGTGACACGCACTCGTGTTGGCAAATACTTGAACTGAGTCGGACTAACATTATGTAAATCATTCATTTATTGGGTTTTTTTTACGAGGTGCTGTGGATTGATGATGATATCAATATTACGATATCTGTATCAAATAATTGATTCTGGCTGTCAAGAGTTGTAGTAGTTGGAACAGTGTGGTGGCCTTTTTTTTTCTAGCCCATGTTGGCGGTCTCACATTTTTTTAATGGGGCAATAAAAAAGAAATCTGTATCACAGAATAATCACTTAGGTGATGGTAAATATCCAGCGATGACCAACTGACGGTGGTCCTTCACCGACAGTACCCAGTGTACTGTGTAATGTAACAATGCAAGGTTCGATATTGTACAGAAAAAAAGTAAATATAAACTGTTACATTACGGGCAAGTGCTCTCGGTGATGAAGCGCCGTAAAATATGTATTTAAATCCTTGATACTTGTTTGAGTCCTTAATGTCTGAAGATAATTGTAAGTAACTTAGAAGACTTCAGACAGAGTGGAAATGGATAATATCTAAATCCGTTTTTGGATAAAAGAACCGAATAGCTTGGTAATCGAATACAAATCCTCAAAGTTCATAACCGAAGAAAAGATTATGCAATGCGAAGAGATAGACCAAGAGTTAATCAAGACGACGAGGGGAACCTCACACATTTTCACATTTTACATGTGGAAGTTTAAAGTACCCCGTATAAATAAAGTCCCTCTGCAAATATCAATATCAATTCCCTGGTAAATACTAAAACTATTGGTAAATACGAGCGAAATACGTAAGAGATTGAGCCGGTTCTGACATTCTTGACACGATATTTAGACTGGAAAAACTAGTTTTAGAGTAGTAAAGTGTACCGAAATGTTTTAATAATACTATTAGTAGCATTCGTGTGCTAGACAGTGCTTGCTCATTCCAGTATTTTTCAACTTTCCTTTATAAAATCTCCTGAAGAAAATAGCATTTTTTTATTTCGTTTTTACCGTATTAATCTTGTCCTAGGTTGATCGGTAGGGAGTGCATTAAGTCCACCCATGTACTACTATTGTACATGAAGTTTAAATACATAAATAAATGCTGGAATATTTCCTTGGATCCCATTCTTGTAAATCATGGAGAAGAATTGGACGCCCAGGCAGCCTCTTGTTATTTGCCCTCAGATTATGTTCAGTAGAAGAAAAAACGTAAAGAGAATGTTATTTTTTTTTAGTCATTGACTTATGAAAAAAGCAAAGCAAATGATCTCTGTCTGTAATATTCACAATATTGTATTCAATGGCTTCGATTTCTTCGACAAAAAGCAAACTACACATTTCTCCTCATTTCCCAAGAAGGTATAAGAGATGCAAGAATCTCGTGGCTAAATAATAACAGCTGCTCGGATCGATCTTCAGGTTAAGCAGCGCTTGCCTAGGTTGGTCCGGGGATGGGTGACCACCGAGCTTCCTCCGTGCCTCGGAAAGCACGTAAAGCTGTTGGTCCCGGCTGTCATTTGTAGATCTTTGACAGTCGTTACGGGTAGTCACTGGCCCCAAAAGTCTGACTACCAGTCTTACCAAGGGGTATTCAGACTAACTGGGTTGTGGAGATCAGATAGGCAGTCGCTCCATGTAAAATACTGATATTCAGCTGCATCCAGTTAGACTGGAAGCCGACCCCAACATAGTTGGGAAAAGGCTAGGCAGATGATGATAATGTATAAGAGATGCAAAAAAAGAGAGACCGACTGACTTGTACTCACAAGAGACACTACATAAATCTTCTCGTAACGAAATAAATAGGAAAGTATACAGATCTTATGTCGAATTGACGGTCACAAGTCCTGGCTGTCAATTATGCAGGTAAATCCAAAACATTAAAGTCCATTGCTACCCTAGTTCATCAACAGCTCTCATCCTGAACTCATTAGGCATCATTGAAAGTGTACGAGTACAATAGCGAACCGGTTCGTTACAACGAGTGCGTCGAACGTGTGTCCAGCCCTTATATCTAATTGCACTGGAGCTTCCAAACGGTAATATTGCATTAGTAAATCAAATCATCATTAGAATAAATTACCTATGGGAAATGTTAGTTCTACATATTATAGTTAGGTACATTTCTCGCCAATTGATTGGTGTGATATAGTTTTGGTGAAGTGAAAATTGATGGCTAAAACACATAAATGTTTATTTGATGAAATATGTAAATGTTTATACTGTCACTTCCGTGATTGTTCATTATTTTGAGCTCCTGATATTTCGACGCTGTTGTAAGCGCCATGATCGCGGGTTGATTGGAGTATGCGGGTGGATGGAAAATAAATTGTTAAGAGCAGACAAATCTATCTACCCTCTTTCTTTGTCTTTTGCTACGCGCACTACTGGAACTCGACACTAAGTCACGGCAAAACACACTCACAGAATCACCAGGTTTTATGGAGTCCTTATAATGAAAAATTACGGAAGATATCCCGTAAGTGACAGTATAGGTTTAGTTGTAAACCGTGAAAGCTTAAAACAGTGTATGTAAATGTATGTGTGATAGATAATAAGTAAGGTACGCCTGTACTTTGATGCTTCACAACCTAGGAGTGAACTCCCCATTCTTAATTTTTTTTTGGCCTAATTTATTCGTAAAAATTATACCTATAAACAGTTTTTTAGAAGGAAGATGTTTATTTCACATTAAATTACTTGATTTTTTGTGCTTTTTATTACTTTATTCATATTTGATGATATTTTTTTAGAATGTGGAAGTAATGACTAATGAGAATAATGTTGATTAACTTTAGTTTCATTTGTTCCACTAAGAAAAACCATTGAACTACTGAGAAAAAAAAAACTCACTAGTTACACCGTAGCTGTTCCATGGAACTAGTGAGATTTTCGATTAAGTTTTGTTTCATTTGTTCCATTATCAAAGTCCATGGAACTACTGAGAAAAAAAAAACTCACTAATTCCACCGTAGCTGTTCCATGGAACTAGTGAGATTTTCGATTAAGTTTTGTTTCATTTGTTCCATTATCAAAGTCCATGGAACTACTGAGAAAAAAAAAACTCACTAATTCCACCGTAGCTGTTCCATGGAACTGGTGAGATTTTCGATTAAGTTTTGTTTCATTTGTTCCATTATCAAAGTCCATGGAACTACTGAGAAAAAAAAATCTCACTAATTCCACCGTAGATGTTCCATGGAACTAGTGAGATTTTCGATTGAGTTTTGTTTCATTTGTTCCATTATCAAAGTCCATGGAACTACTGAGAAACAAAAATCTCACTAGTTACACCGTAGCTGTTCCATGGAACTAGTGAGATTTTCGATTAAGTTTTGTTTCATTTGTTCCATTATCAAAGTCCATGGAACTACTGAGAAACAAAAATCTCACTAGTTACACCGTAGCTGTTCCATGGAACTAGTGAGATTTTCGATTAAGTTTTGTTTCATTTGTTCCATTATCAAAGTCCATGGAACTACTGAGAAACAAAAATCTCACTAGTTACACCGTAGCTGTTCCATGGAACTAGTGAGATTTTCGATTAAGTTTTGTTTCATTTGTTCCATTATCAAAGTCCATGGAACTACTGAGAAACAAAAAACTCACTAGTTACACCGTAGCTGTTCCATGGAACTAGTGAGATTTTCGATTAAGTTTTGTTTTATTTGTTCCATTATCAAAGTCCATGGAACTACTGAGAAAAAAAAACTCACTAGTTCCACCAGCAATTAGTTCCATGGAACTAGTGAGATTTTTTTTTTAATGATCCGAAACTGCAACCGTGTTGCAGAAAAAAATCTGTTTATTCTGCACAAATAAGATGTACGTTATAGCAAATTCCTATATCTATACTAATATTACAAAGAGGTAAAATTTGTTTGTAAGTTTGCATGTAGGGGGTAATCTCCAAAACTAATGATCCAATTCTAAAAATACTTTCACTGGCGAAAGCTACATTACTCGTGGGTGCTACAGGCTATAAACTATATTGATATCATCCATATTAGTCGAGCTATCACAATTTTTGCGGAAAAGTGAAGAAAGTGTTAGTTTGGTATTTAAGATCGTGCACAATATTTGTGTATACGGCTTTATAATTTAAACAGTTATCGAATCTAATGACAGCTGCCATCACTTATATGATTGGTTGTTGTAATTTTGTCTAACTGAACACATCATACTTGAAATCATTATATCTAATGAATGTTTTGACAAGACAGGTCTATCCTACTCATTATAAATGCGAAAGTTTGAGAAGATGTACGGATGTATGGATCTTTGTTACTCCTTCACGCAAAAACTACGGAACAGATTTGGATGAAATTTAGCATACAGATAGTTTATAACCTGGATTAACACATAGGATACTTTTTATTCCGATAGTATGATCCCGTGGGATAATTATCGAACTCCACGCGGCGCGTGAAGCCGCGGGCTTAAGCTAGTTATTCAATAATGCCGCCCACGAATTCCGTTTCTTATTGAAAAATATGTAGGTGGAAATCGTTTTGTTTGATTTTAACTGTCTAAATAAATACTACACTCGACAAGTTCTCAGAACTCATTTCAAATCTGACGTTTATTTGCGCTTGCGCTACCGTTTCCGCAAAAAATAGCATTTTTACTTTTCGAAAAATAGAATTAGTAGTGTTTCCGTTTTCAGTGAATTTTTTGAAACATTTATGATTATTGTTATTTTCATACTTTTTAGGCGTGATTGAAATTCAAATATCCATATTATATTTGAATATATAGGGTGACTGGTAATTAGTGACCGATACTCAAACACGTTATTGTACTCATGATAACAAACAACTTTCCCAAATCTTTTGTAATTTATTGAATGCTCTACTGTATTTGGCTATCTGTGTTTTTTTATTCCGGAATTAACTTTGTCTTATTGAACATGTATGTACAGACTTAATGCAATATTATAATAATAGTACAATTAGTAGTAGTTGTTTTATTTGTGTTTTTTTTTTTGTAATTTTGTGTGATGCACGTCATGTCCCTGCGGCAAATAAATATACTATATACTACACTACACTACTATACTACTATACTATATTTCTTTCTTTCTACATCTCACCATAAATGCTGCTTTAGTTTAAAAAAGATACCATAATAGGTCTACAATTAAGAAACACGCAATTAACTAACGCGATATTTACGACTATTAAAATTCCAAACAACTTTTCATAACAATAATAATCGAAATTGATAATTATTATTTATTGAATTAATAATGCATAGATTTGAGTTTGAACATTAAATTAAATAAATCTCTCACTTGAGCTTTCTCTTATATTCGCGTTGATGTCTTTTACTTGAGCCCGGTTTTATCTATGTTTTATCTTTTCTTATATAATTTCATATTTTGGTTCTATACTAGTTATATTTAAAATATTGTTTAAGAAAAATATGAAAACAATGTGTATTCTAATCTTACTTTAATTAGGTATTTCTGTATCATAATTGTAACCATCAACCATACCCCGAATAAAATTATTTATTAAGACGAATCTACCAAAACTTGTTTTAAAATCCCTAAAGGAACATAATGGTTTCTTAGTAAGCGTAACAAATATTCAAGATAAACAACTTTTGACCTTAACATCACGACCGGAAAGAGCGGAATCCTATCGCCTTATTCATCAGGTTTTTGATACACAGTTCACAAATCTGTTTAATGTATGTAGGTCAATGGAAAAGTAAGATAGCTATCGTCAGCTGATGATGATAGGTCATCAGTTCAACACCAACTTCTTTTTGGTATCTTCATCATCATTTCAGCTGAAAGACGTCCACTGCTGGACATAGGCCTCCCTCAAGGGAGGGTTTTTCCATAATCGCCACACTTGGCAGGAGGGTTGACGATCGCAGTACGGTTGTTAAAAAAGCACAGAGAACGCTGCTGCCCATTCTCTGGTAAGTCCCTTAGTCGGCTCTTACGACCCACACGTGAAGATTTGGGATGGTGCTGTTCTTTACATCCGACACCATACAGTATTTAGAACACATTAAGGAATTTCAATGATATTTTACCTAGATCAGGGTACTCCGCGAGGGTCTCGTCCACGATAGACTGCAGCCACCACGGCTCCAGCTCGGCCATCTCTCGCCGCCGTCGGCCTCGGGACTCATACGGCAAATGCATCCTTCACACCATGACACTCACTCGCCGCACCGCCACAGTTGGCGTCTCCCAACTGTCCCACTGGCACAGCAAGCGACGCCGAACACTACGATACTATAAAACTCTGATGCGGCAAGTAATGGCTCGTTTGAACACTCGAATTCCAACACTTCCGCACTCTTCACGACCTTGGAACGTCTTCACTCTGGCAAACGTCCAAAAAGTTTTGATTATACACCTTGTATGACAACAATACTCCGCGTTCCTTACTGCAAGTAGGCTTCTCGTACGTGAGTCGTGAGTGAGTATTTCGTTAGCGTTGAAACGATAATTTACTATGATTAGGAAATCTTTGGATACTAATACTTTGTCAGTCTCGTCGTAACGTTTAGAGTCTAATGTTATTAATAAACTAAAACTTCGTGTTATAAACAAATACGTCCGTTGTTTCACTCACAAATCGTCCGCGTATGTCGCACTGTAATAATATTTTTGAGTATTATTTCCTTAATCCAACGACGCTCATTGTATACAAGCGAATCATTTCTTGAATTTAACTTTCGTCATTTTATGTGAGTCACTACACTAGTCCGGGGTCCACTGGGAACTAGGAGATACATGAACAGTTCCGGCTAAGTTCTAAGAACACCTGTAAGTCACTATCGCGCGGCGTGTTATGTCAACATCAGCTGAGAGTCGATATATTTATGATAATGTGCCTGGCCGGTCGAGTGGCGCGCGGGTTTTTGTGCTGGGTATAAGCCACGTTCGACGCGCGTCAGTCGTTGCTCGTCAGGTATCGCGTGATGAGTCAGCGCGCGGAGGCTGGCGCGTGTTCGCTGGTCGCGCGACTCTCTACTACTGAGCCGCCGCCATTCTGTCACTCGCTGCCTCCATTCTCTGCGGTCAATCTGCGGTTTAGCCACGCTTCATTTGTCGGGAAAATGTGCGGTGTACTTCTCCCGCTCGCACTTGTACCTCGCTCTGTTAGTGCGACAGAGACCCGTGCAAGTTTTGTCCCATTAAACATTTTTGTTTAGTTCCATTGTTGAAAGGGAAATATTATGAGCTTTTTCATTTTAAAGCGTGGTTGCGTATCTCCCTCTTTCGGTTCGCTAGCTGCGGTTACAATGGAGAGAGACGTCTATAATAGTAGATGTCATCTTAATTTCACGAAAGTTTGTAAAAAAGAAATGCAAAAAATAGTTTTTAGGTTTTAGTTAATCTGTATAACGTGCCTTATTGTGAAATTTGATTACATAGCAACAATCACATTAGAAGGCAACGCCGCTCCGATTTAATGGAACTAATGAGGTTTGATGGCTGCCAAATTGTATTGTAACTTGACACGTTTGTACTATTAAACTATATACTCATTATCATATTGGCTTAATTTGTTGGTTCGTTGCGTTTTGATAAGTTTAGTGTTACATGTAGTAGGTGTGTTTTTTCAGTATGTTGTTGGTCTTGAGATAGTGCGGTGGGCGTGTGCGCGGCTGGGCGGGGCGGCGCCGCCTACTGTCGCGAAGACGGAGCTCGCGGCCGGAAAAATTCGACGCGCCGCGCTGCCCTGTCGTGTCGCGGTCGTGTCGCAGTCGCGTCGCGCGTGCCGACTCCGCGCACTTGTTGCGCCGACTTGTGTGGTGTGCCCCGGTCTTAAGCGACTTTACAGGTTTTGCATCTATGTAGTTATGTTCTCCATTTAACATCATATGGCCAGTTATTTTGCTTATAGTGTAAGTTTACTATAAAGTTTGTAATATCTACCAATGTTATGAATATCGTTATCGAATGAAACCTCATAAAATAAAATAAAAAAACATAAACCACTAATACAAATCCTTGAACGTATGATAAATCAAATTACAATACAACTAAAATACATAAATGATAAAATCCCAATATGACTCACTTTCGCAGATACATAATGAATATTAAATACGAAAAGCAATATATGAGCTTAATTTATAGACTTATAATATATCCAGACGATATCCATAT
The DNA here is from genome assembly GCA_905163415.1 of Noctua fimbriata. Lineage (NCBI taxonomy): Eukaryota > Metazoa > Arthropoda > Insecta > Lepidoptera > Noctuidae > Noctua > Noctua fimbriata. The sequence goes on from LR990940.1 coordinate 5,886,366, forward strand.
TCATATCTATTTATTTCTATCAAACCGGTGCACTTTGATTTAATCAAACCTGTTTGTGAATTAAAAATAGAAAAAAAATACAGAGAAGTGCGACTCAGACTAGTCCTCCGAGGGTTCCGTACAAATTTGCTCGTTGAATTGTTGATGGTTTGTCCATCACGGAAATCAGATCTCAAAGAATCAAGCTCTAAAGAAAAGATAAGTCGGATTGATTAACCAATTTAATTTTTCAGTTAAAATAATACTCTTCCACGCATCGATATACGTCACCATGTTCATTTCTCCAACTGCAAATATAAATTTGTAATCGCATTTTTTGTGGTAATAATACTAATTAAAATTTTCGTTTTTTTTCATAACATCTGCGGTAAGACTTCTTCTTGCCAAATTTCATGATTATTACCAGGTATATCGGCTTTTGAGGAGCTCGTGGCTAAATAATAACAGCCGCTCGGGTCGATCTTTAGGTTAAGGCGTGCTTGCCTAGGTTGGTCTGTGGATGGGTGACCCATTACATTCCGAGTTTCCTCCGTGGTACGGAAAGGACGTTAAGCCTTTGGTCCCGGGTGTCATTTGTAGATCTTTGACAGTCGTTAGGTAGTCAGTGGCCCAAAAAGTCTGACAACCAGTCTTACTAAGGGGTATCGTATTACCCAGTACTAACTGGGTTGTGGAGGCCAGATAGGCAGTCGCTCCATGTAAAATACTGGTATTCAGCTGCATCCGGTTAGACTGAAAGCCGACCGATCATCATCTGCTTAGCTGAGGCTAAGCAGATGATGATGATGATGATGATCGGGCTTTAATTTACTAGCGAATGACCTTTTTTTTTATTGCGTTGACTAAGAAGCTTGATTTTCTTACAGCTCCACGGGACCGCAGACCTAGTGTTTGAAATAAATTTCAACTTGATACCACCACGTGTTCTTGAGAAAAAAGGTCTTGACAGACAGACGGACGGATAACAAATTGATCCAATAAGGGTCCCAAAAACATTAAGAATTTTTGTCTCTTAACTGAATTGGTCAAAATGGTAATTAATAATATTCATAATGATACTAGTTTATGCCCGCGACTTCGCCCGTCCATTGTCGCACGGGATCGTACTACTGGGATAAATTCTATGTGTTAATCCAGGTTATAAACTCCATCCAAATCCATCCATCCATTCTCACAAACTTTCGAATTAATAATATTACTGGAATTTGCATGCACAGTGATGTCTATTGTCTATGTGTATGTACGAAGTTTAAATTAAATATTTAAACTAGATTAGGTACTACCTAGGTAGATACCTACCTAAGCCGACCCTAACATAGTTGGGTACAGGCTAGGCAGATGATGATGAGGTATCTCCTTAAAATTAACTTAGGACTTATGCAATACGGATAGTCACTGTACTAGCGACCAAGCGAACCATATACTTCCTTAGGATTTTCATTATATGTGTTGTAGTTCATATTAAAACCTTCTTTATTTAAATTCCTCAGAGGTAGAATTTCAAAATATCATTTCTTAGTGGAAATCTACGTCACAAAAAAATAACATAGTTCCAGCGTCAGTGGCTTTGGCTCTGCGAATATAAATCAGTCAGAGCTTTAAGTGGTTACGAGTGGATTTTCCATTAGTCGTCACTTCTTAGGAAATCCGGATTTTGAAAGTGTGATACACCCGTGGTTCGGAGAGCACGATAATTCGTTGGCTCTGTGCTTGATCTCTCTCCGGTCGTAACCTTTTTAACCGTCTTCTGTCCGTCTGTCAAGACCCTTTTTTTCAGGAACGCGTGGAAGTATCTAGCTGAAATTTATATCAAATAATCAAGTCTGCTACCCCTTGGAGCAGTGAAAAATTGAAACTTGTAATTCAACGCGATCAAAAGATGTGACCGTTTATCTAGCTTATTTTGCGTTTTCACAAGCGAATCAAAAGCTATAGGGTACTTCCCGTTGACTTAGAATCATTTAATTTGGCAAGAAGCAATGTCTTACAGCACATGTAAAGGAAAAAAATCGTAAATATGTATTTTAATAACAAAATACCTACAAGTTTAAACAGAACCCTCGGTGCGCGAGTCCAACTCGCACTTGGCCGGGTTTTTTACCAGTTGTACTACTATCATTACCGAGCGACCATAGAGTACTTTCGTAAGCTGTTGATACAGGATTGGCAAGGAATGTTTCCTTCTGACCCACCTTTGTTTGATCACTCGTCTAACATACCAATACTTACAAGACAACATAACATCGTGCTTCCGAAAGGTTAAGCAGAGGTGTACACCCACATTTCGCCAGTTATGTTTAAGTCCCATGTAATACCGGGCGAGAATATTGCCATCAACCGGCCGCAAATCCAGACTTCGTGGTTGCTACTGAGAAACACAAGAATAGCTAATAAAATGACTAATTAACTCATCACCCAGACACAAAGGAACCACGTGACGTAATGACATAACAGCCGCGTCATCCGCGACCCGATAACCACAACGTTGTCGATGGTTGTGGCGGCAAGGAAGCCACCGCACCGGCCGCAACCGCCGCGGTGCGCGGTGGGCCCGCAGCGAGAATCAAACTGTACACTCATTGCTCTTGAACTTCAGTGGTCGCATTTGTAGGCCTTATACTGTGTTGGTTGGTGCTAGCTGTATACTTACTAAATTTAAACTTTTGTCCTGTCTTTTTCAACTATTGATGACTGTACCGTCTCGCCCAGACACTCCAAGGCAGGGTGAGTACGTGAGTGTACACGACAGCACGTCAAGATACCCGAAACTGACAAATTTTCCCAACCAACCTTGAACCTAATGCTCTAGCGATAAAATTGAAAATCTATTCAAGAAATTTGTGAGATTTGTAGTACCTACTTTAATGTGCTGGCGTGTGTATATAGGGGCGCTCATCTGGCCTCGGTATTCCGCACTTGGCTGTACACTCTCGCACTCGTTCTGTCTCGAAGTGTCTGGGCGAGAGTGTATAGTCGACTCAGCTTTCTGCCGTATATTGCAACTTTACTCACACTCATACTTAATTCTTTATTGCATTCCACAACATAGGCTTAGGTGGTAGACATTTTTCCAAAAGAAACAATCGTAGACGCTTTTGTGAAAAACTTCTTTATGCCATGATTGGATAGGTACCAAAAGAATGTTAAGTAACCTTATTTTTATCAAATTTCGTCTTCAGGCTAGCCATTACTTTGAACTAAGATTAACAGTACTCATCATTTGCCTTACATTTCCTAACTATGTTGTGGTCGGCCTCCAGTAAGAAAATGCAGCTGAATCTGAGTATTTTACATGGAACGACTTCAAAGATCTGTTTTGAACTCGAATACTGTAATAAGTATGAGTGACTCAATGTAACGCACTCAAAACATTGTGCTGATGGATGCATTGAATAGTACGAAGTAACGGGGATCATGGAGGTATTTAGATTAAAGTTATAACATTAAAAACTTGTGATACCATTGGAACTTTGACCCCTAATATTCCCGTAACTAGAAGGTACCCAGGTATGGTCTAGAACAAAATAATATCGCAATGATGGGGAGAACAAGTGCCTTTCGGTTTCGTTAAGGGTACTTTTGCACCCATTATCTCGTCATCCCCGTGACCTATAACACTGTAACTGGTGGAGTATTGCGGGCTTGTGGTAACAAAGAGTGCTGACCGCAGCAGCCGCGATGCTGTATACCGCGAATCAATTAGCTGCTCGCGGACCGCAGCGGTGCCGAGTGGGGCCGAGAGTTGCCGAATGATACCGATTAATAAAATAATTTAATAAAATTGAATTGTTACCAAAAGTCTGACAACCAGTCTTACCAAGGGGTATCGTATTACTCAGTACTGACTAGGTTGTGGAGGTCAGATAGGCTGTCGCTCCATATAAATTTATTTGTATTTAGCTGCATTCGCTTAGACTCGAAGGCGACCCCTACATAGTTAGGAAAAGGTTAGGCAGATGAATTGTTACAGGAACTGGTGACTTGGTGGACCGGGAAGGAGGTGGCGTGACGAGTGTGATTTTTACCTGAACAATTAGGTTCAAATAGCTTCAGAGAGAGAGAGATAAATGGAAAGATGGAAAGGAACTCTTTTCCCTGCAGTGGGACACAACAGTGTCATTGTTATCGTGGCCTAGTTAAAAAAAGGGCAGATCAATTATGATTTAGGGCATTTCAGCTTGTTTGGACATAATAATGTCATTAAGATTTTTTTAAATAAACTGTTTCACCCCTTTTCACCCCCTTAAAGATTGATTTACGCAAAATCACGTCCTAAATACAAATTTCTAGCATACTCTGTTCTTTTATACAGCATGTATCAGCAAGGTGTGGTCATATTAGGGAATACGGTACGAAAGATCAAACTGAACCACTTTGCCCATGGCAATACCCATGAAAAACTGGTTCCATAGAGAAAGTTTTGCAGTTTGATGGTCTCTATCACCACCTTAAATATGACCTCATTTTCTTGAAACACGCTGTATAAGCATATATGGATTATTACATACCACAACATGAATATGTCGTTGAACTTAAATAACAATTTTTTTACGATTATTTAATTAACAATAAAATAAAAAATAAAAATAAAAACGTTTATTTCAATTTCAATAGGCATTTCGATACATGTTATTGGAGATCACCTTTTAAGCAAGGGATTGCTTGTATTAGGAGACCCCGCACTTCCACTTGTCATTAAATAGGTAATTGAAATGTAGACAATTATACAAACAGTTATACAAACAGCTCTGCAGATAAATGAGCGTAATGTAGAAAAAGGCCAGTTCGCGCATGTTCGTGTGGTATGTGTATAATGAGTGAGTGTGTGGGTGAGTGTGGGTGTGAGTGTAAAGTGAGGTTGCGTGGTGTTTGAGATAATGAATAATGCTTAGTTTGTCGGTTTGCCCTGCGACAATGTCTTGGGATCGAAGGAAGCTAAATAAGTCTTCATTCACTAACCTTGCGCACAACAACCCAAATGTAACTTGGTGAATGTAATTTGGTTATTGAGAAGTAGATATATACATAAATAACACTGCTTATTTTTCATTATTTATTTAAAACACAGTACGTCTGAACAAAATACTTGAATTTTATGCAGTAACTTAACTATAAAATCCTTAACTTAGTCATTACAGCTAACAAACTACTAACAACTTAGATACTATTTACTTATATTGCTTAAAATGAAGTATATACATAACCTTAGTACCTATAACATGACTAAAAATCATGACAAAATATGATGATTTCTGTATCCCAGTGATACGGTACCAATTATGTAAAAAATTACGGAAACCTTTGATGTAAGATAACTGGTGCCGCCGACGCGTTCCTACATTTTACAAAAACTGTGTATATAATGAAAACTGCTATAACAGCAATTATAAACATTGTAGTTATTGAATAAAAGCTTCCAAATTTCACAATGTGTGGCTGATTTTCAGCTTGTTCAATCTGATAGTCCAATCGATCTAACCTATCGGAAGCCGATTTTAAAGATTCCAAGTTGACATCGTTTAATGTAATCGGAGTAAAGATCTGAGAACTACTGTTCTCCAATTTAAAGTTACAACAATCATCTTCAATAATATCAAAGTTAATCTTTAATTGACTTGGCAAAGTATTCTTATAAGAAGAAGATGGTTTAAACTGTAAACTTTGGAAAAATGCAATACAATCGTCTTCTAGTGTTAAAATTCCTGTACCTTGTATGGTGTAGTCTTTATACTGACCGGCGCATTTAATGCTTAATTTGTTAGATTTAGATTGCACGTAAATATAACTACCATTGTTCAGTTTTTGCCACAAGTTAATATTGCCATAAATTACTCTTGAATCACACATGTCGGGAAGTGAGTTCGGAATTTCAGTTAATAGTTTAGTTTCGCAGGTAGGACTAGTTATTGTAGACATAATTGAAGGCAATGGGCAGATATACTCGCCATTAACTTCCTGACAGTCACTTACACTGTCTAATAATGCGTAATTTAATTTATTATCCGTTATAGCCATGTATAATTTAGTGGGATGAATAAGAACATATGTTTCCACATTATTAGAAACACGTGGTGTGGGTAACGGTAAATTCTTATAGATGTTATATTTAACCGAACTTATGAGAGGTATCTTTATAACAAATACAATTTTATTATTATAAATATACGAAGTTAGTTTGGAGACGTCGATAATGCTATGAATGTTCTGTAACGTCAGCGGGGAGACGGGAAGTCTTGAATCTTCTTGATTTATTTGGATTTTTAAAAGTTCTTGATATAAATTTGTAGGAGTTAAAACATAAGGATGTAAAATATTAGTTTTCGCAAACAAAATAGAGTTTAAAACGGAATCCAAAATATTAGAGACAGACATCAGCGAACTTTCGATCAGATTAAAAATGGAATCAATTCTTGCCGCATTTTTTAAATTATCAATATCTTTAGTATTATTTGTTAACTTTTCATTAAGTTTTTGTAATTGTTCATTTAGTCTTTTTTCATTTGCGTTTAATTTGGTAATAGTATCGTTGAAGGCATTGATAGTTGATTTAACAATGTGGATATTTTCCTTCATGTAGTGATATATTTCATTTTCGTTTTCTTTCACAGCAGCAAAGGCTTCATCGTATTTTTTGGCATCGTCAGCGTCTAACGTACCAAAGAAAAAGTTAAGGGCTTTTCCGACTCCATCGACTAGACCCCTCTTGAACCGTTTCGTTTGTTTGTGTGTCTCGCTTACCGAAATGAGATGAGATAGCGAATCATACTTAAGATAATTAGCGCTTATTAAAATTTCCAAAGGGTTTATTGTATCGTTACAGTCTATGTGTAATGTAGAGTAACCCTGAAATTGGTTACAAGTCACAGAAACATCTGAGAGGGATTTTTTAATTTTATTCAAATACGGATCGATAGGTATAAATTCTATATGAGTGATTACGCTCAAGTAATCATTGTAAAAATGAGCAATAGATGTTGGATCGAAATACATTCCTGGACTATGTACTATAGGTTCGATTGGTTCAGAGAAGCTTGATTTGATGCGCAATAAAATGAAGAAGGCACTCACGACAATTTTGGAGACCATTATCAAAACTGAAGTGTAAAAATATCTGGTCAGTAGAGCAGCGATGTCCTCTGTTTCGGGTGACGGGAGATTCGGTGACTTATGGAGTACCTTGAGGTCACGTTGCGTTGTCCGAGAAGAGGTCACGTATCACGGAACGAACTTGAGCTGCTGATGATGATGGCGATTGAACTATCCGAAAGTCTCCTCGTCGGATATGATGGTGCGGCTTCAAGTTCGAAGCGTAGAGGCTGGCTGTTGATCAGGTTGTAGCGGCAGGACTGTTCAGGTCGTGATGCCGACTCAGGCAGCGAAGACTTAGCGCCGATCACAAATGCAGCAGGAGTTCTGCTAAGATCTACTTCAGACACCGAAACTGTGGGTCCTTAAAACACTTTGTATGCACATAAAATGTTTCCAGTGATAAAATGTAGTTATTATGTCAAAATAAGTGAGGAGACTGTGTCACTTCCAATCATGAACAGCTTTATATAGGATCCATTGTTACATCAGAAATTATTTACTTACCGATTATTTAATTATTAATTAAATTATGCATAAAATGTGGTTAACCAGTATCGAGCTTTGATGCTGTGACGACATGGCCTCATTTGTCATTCATCTGGGAATAGAATAACAAACATTAATTCGTCTCCAAGGATAATAGAAGGTATCTATCACAAAGTAGTTTTTAAATAAAAGACAGTAAAATCTTGTCACATTCTACCAAAATCTGTTGATATTTAGTGTGGATACAATGAAGAAAGAACTAAACTATACAAGGTGTAACAGAAAGGGTAGAGTCATATTTTTTTTGTTTGTATTTTATTTTAGGTACCTACCTAACCTGTGTTCCTTTCTTATACAGCGTGTTAAAGGTGTAGTTGTATTTAAGGATGTGGTACCTAAGACCATCAAATATCTATGGGACCATTGTTGTAATCCCGAAATAAAAAAATCTGCTATTCCATACATTTGGGCCGAGTACGCTGTTCCATATATTTTGAATGGAACAGCTGGATTTTTTTTCGTGAGTTAATATAAGATATGTGAAGTTAAAACCAAAAAACATAAAAATTATAATTATTTAAAAACATCTACTGTATTTAAAACTAATATTTCAAGTAATGACTGCAATGCGACCGTTTTCCCCAAAAAACTTCATAAGTTTTAGGACTCCAAATCAAATCAAATCGTTTATTGCTATATCCATAATGTACACTTACAGGTGGTAAATAAAAAAATTAGAAACAATTATGGACCCTGTCGGGCACAGCAATTTTATTAAATAAGTAGAGAGAGGAAGAGCGAACTCCGAACCCTTATAGATTCGTTCTGTCTGTCTGTCTGTCCGTCCGTCCGTATGACACAGCCATTTTACTCCGAGACTGTTGACATCACATGACCACAGATATGAAAGGAGAGTAGGTGTCTTCGATGAACCGCTACACAAAAATGATGTGAAATTAGGAATAAAAAAATAGGGGTGGCCTTTATGGATAGTGGTACGTAGGTACCGCTAGTAGGTAAAATGACTTTACTTATGAGACGCATTACCTTATTTACCTTTGTTTCCAGTATACCACGTGCGTAGTTTTAATAAGGCCTATTTTTGCCTGAAGAAGTTGATATACCTAACATACTAATTCACTAGTTATGGTAAAATATATATGTAAATATATATGGTAAGGTCTCATTAAGTAGTTAAGGGTCCACACCAGCCCAGTATTCATCGGGACGAACAGGGGGTTTACCCGTTTGTACCCGACTGCATAATAAGTTTTTATGGAATAACCTAAACTAAGTCAATATTTTCAAAGCCTGATTATTTTATTATTATACTAAATGTAACGTAATACGTTGATTGCCACTTTGGTTGAGTGATCACAAGCGCAACTGCTGAGCATGAGGTTCTGGGTTGGATTCCCGGGTCGGGCAAAGTGCTATTGGGTTTTTCCATCAGGAATTTCTCAGTAGCGGCCACGGAGTCTGGATTCGTGCCCGGTTGATGGGCTCGCTATAAGCTCGCCCCCAATTACATGGGACTTAAATATTTCTGGAGAAATATGGCTGTACTATCAGGTACACCTCTGCCTAACCCTACTGTATTAAGTTATGTAATAACGTACCCACTGCTGGGACACAGGCATTCTGTCTGTCAGAGGGATCAGGCCGTGATCCACCACGAGGGCCCAATACGGGTTAATGGACGGCTCATGTATTCAAATTTTCAGTTTCAGGACGTGCCGGTTTCCTAACGATTTCTTCTTTTGTCTTTTTGAGAGCAATAGTGATTTGAAAAATTACACAAACACAACGTTGGTTAGTGGTTCAAGTGTGAAAATATAACAGACAGACAGAGTAGGTAACAGACTGAATTATTATCATAATATTTAACATTAATATGGAAACGTAGACTGCCTCTTTAGTAACGTGTGGAGTCGTGATGTTATGTTATGTCTACCTCTTTAGTGTAGTGAGTGAGTCCTACCGTTGAGCATGAGGTCTGTTTGAATCCTACCTAGGTCGAGGAAAGCTTTATAAGGTTTTTCCATCAGGAATTTCTTATTACTTATTAACCTTACGATGACCACGGTTACTCACTATAATATAATGTCTTGAAACCAAATAATGCCTTGCCTAACCGAAATATCATTGAGAAAACCCAAATAATCAAAAAGCACGACGTAATTGTTGGATTTTGTTTACATAGCGCCAGTGACAATGAATTAAAACAAAGACGTTGCTAGACTGCGTTATAGTATTACGTCAATTAACCATAATATTAGTTGTTATGCAAGGGATTCTATCTGAAAGACGTGACGAACTTACCGACCTATTTGCTGAGCTTGAAAAGATGGTGTTGACGCGTGATTTCTGACGCGCGTAGCTGGATGTAGGGGCCGATTTTCCGTCTACACATACGCAGTTAATCGCGCAATTACTCGCGTAGTCGCGCGCAATCGCACTATAAAATATTGGTGTTATCATGAGCTTTGTGCTCTTGTCCATGTTACTTGAAGTCGGCGCTATATGTTTTTTCTTCCATTCTCCATTCCATTTCCCTGTCTACTAAAATATATTCCTTTTTGTTTTAAATAATTTCTCACTCAATTCATCCATATACTATTTGGTCTTGCTATCCCTCTCCATACATCAACATTTATAATTATCATTCTTCCATTATCACGCGATTCACACCTCCTCATTTCATACCCATATATCAAGCCACCGATTCCCTTACAACTTTTCTGTAACTGGCGCAACTTTCAAACAAGGGCTCTAAATTATCCAGACTAGGGCTGCAAGTGCGATTGCAGGGCACGAGATTTTGGATTTGATCCTCGAATCGGACGATGTGCTGTCTGTTAGGTTTTTAATATTACATGGAACTTATTAATACATACCGCAATATTTTCTGACATGGAACCTACATCTGTTGCAAAAAATATACCAGAACAGCACAGCAGCCATACGCCTAATTACCACCGGGCCAACTTTGCCCATTCAGAGAGGAGTCAAGCAAGGTGATCCGCTATCTCCCAAACTCTTCACAGCTACGCTGGAAGAAGTTCTTCAAGAGATAAACCCACACTGGCAGGACAAGGGTGTTGTTGTCGGCGGAAAGAGGTTAACTAATCTTCGTTTCGCCGACGACATGGTCCTTTTTTCTTCATCAGCAGCTGAGCTAGGCCTAATGCTCTATCAACTGAGCTACGCCAGTCTCCAAGTCGGGCTTTCAATGAATATGACTAAAACAAAACTGATGAAGAACAGCGCAGAGCGTAACATAGAAATTGGGGGTGTGGTGATTGAATATGTCCATGACAGGCCATACAGGCAAGACAAGATAAAGAAGTTGCTCGACGTACCGAGAATGCCTTAAAGAGCTACTGGTCAATGAAACATTTGATGAAGGGATCTCTCCCTCTCGCACTTAAGAGAAAGCTCATGGACATGTGCATTCTCCCCACCCTCACCTATGGAGCGCAAACCTGGTCGCTTACAAAACGTCAGAAGTCCGCACTTGGGGTCTGCCAACGAGCTATGGAGCGAAATATACTGAGTGTCAAACTTACGGACCGCATCAGAAACTCCATACTTCGCTCCAAATAGATGATGCTGGCCTTACAGCTGCTAGGTTGAAGTGGAACTGGGCTGGTCACGTCTTCCGCATGTCGGAGGAGCAATGGGCAAAAATTACGACTCAGTGGATACCAAACAGCAGGATACGACAACGTGGCAGGCCCAGAAATCGACTGAATGTCCTGTCACACACAGGTTGTGGAATTTAAAAATCTGTTATCTCAATGAAACGATATTTGCTCAAGATTGCTTACATCAGTATTAAACTTTGACTCATACAAGCTCAATTCCGGATTGATATAGTTTTAAAGGATATCACCAAACTGAGGATTTTCCATCTAAAATGAGGCTACAAAAACCCTGTTAATGTTTTTTTTTATTCAACGTTCTAACGCATACTCGTCATATATATACAGGGTGTAACAGAAAGGGTATAGTCTTATGAAAGGATATGCTGAACAACTTCCTCCATGGGTCCAATATTGTAAATGCGAAAAAAATATCAGCTGTCCCATACATTTGGGTCGAGTAGGTATTGATATTTTGTATGGGACAGCTGATAATTTTTTTAGAAGGTTTTTATTTTTTTGTAGATAGTCAAGACGACCTATGCAAAGCGAGCCTCCCCAACCGGTCGGATCAATACTCGTCATATACACCACATTCCGTCACAACGTACATACATACTTCACATTGTTTGACGACGTGTGCCGTAACCTAAGACAACACAAAAACCATTGGTGAAAGTGAAATATTTTAATAGAGATTTTTCCTCAAAGACCCGACGAAAAGTAAAATGGATGCTGGGCTACCTATCCAGGTTATGTCAACAGCGTTTGGTGAATGTAGCCGTGATGGTTCAGTAGTTACGGCCCAGAGTTACGAGATACAGGTCATGGGTTTGAACTCAGGTTACTTTGAGTAGTCGTCGCGTCGCATTTTTTATCGTGCTTGTTAGTGGTCCTAAGATTTCTACAACTTTTTACCCGACTGCCAAGGAAGGGTTATGTTTTTCACGCGTATCTTGTATGTTTCTTTGTTTGTTTTTTGTAAATTTCTTTATTACCTCGTATGTTTAAAATGGCTGGATGGATTTCGACGATTAAGGTATAAAAAAAACAACATGGCGGATTTTTGGATATAAATTGTAAAGCGTTAATTTTTTTTTCAACCAAACCTGTCGAGTAGGGTACCAAAATGAAGAAAATTAATAGGACATTATAAATAAATATGTATATAAATACATTTTAAAACTTTTATTCAGGTTTTTTGTTACTTTTAATTAAATGTTACTTCTTTCGTGTAACTCGTGAGAACCTGTTATAGCTGTTGGTACTCCTATTTATAAATAAATAAGGTGGATGCACTAAAGTCGATAAAAAAATAGTACAGATTTATACCTAATCTTACACTCTAGTTTAATCACGACCGAGTCTTTGGGAAAACACAGCGGAACAGTTTATATGACGTGGCTGTGGTCGCGGACCAGTTATTGATGGAATTTTTCTTAAGTCTATAGAGGAACATTTCCACCAGTTTTCAACTTGAATCTTACATAGTCGTTTTGTGAGAGGAAAGGACTTCTGTATTCACCAAGCAGAGACATTCAAATATTTACGAGCGATAGGCGAAACAACACGAAGTCAATCGTAATCTACTACTTGTTACCACTTTATAACAAATCGGTCTGTTTAATGTCATACGTGGCGTGGCGTTGAACCGTCGCCAAATCGAAAATATTCGGGATCAAAATTTTTGTATGAGGATATTCCCAATATCCGCTTTATAACTCTGTGAAACGTCTTTCCTACTGTAGTGGCACTACAAAAAGTACTACAGCAACATAGTACAAAAAATAGTACAGCGCCATCTATGACACAAATGAAGAACTACCATCAAAATTCTACTAAATCGCGCTATTAAAGTTATCCGCGACGCGCGACGGGCAGTAGCCCATCAGACACAAAACCCATCTGATCTGGCCGGAGGATCCTCCCTTTTTGAAGGGGGATGAAGAACTTTACAGCCTGTTCTTCATACTCCTAATACTACCAAGCGAGCCCAGTCTGAATTAGTAGATGAACTAACACATTATGTTTTAAACTTATACTGTCACTTACGGGATATATTCCGTGATTGTTCATTATTTTGAGCTCCCGATCTTTCGACGCTGTTGCAAGCGCCATGATCGCGGGTTGACGGTCAACATCACTATTTTGGCGCTTGCAACAACGCCAAAATATCGGGAGCTCAAAATAATGAAAAATCACTGAAGATATGCCGTAAGTGACGGTTTAAGTTTAGTTGTAAACCGTGAAAACTTAAAACATCATGTTTTGTTATACTGTTACCTCACGATCATTTTCTTCGCTTTTTCAAGTCTCGTGACACTGACATAAAATCTAACAAACAAACATACTGACATTTGTATTTACCATTATATTAGCAGGTGTTTATTGCACCTATTGTTATTGTTTTGACAATACTATGATCTGGGTTTTTGAAACCATTTGAACCTTAATTGTGTGCTAAATAGGTACCCAATATTGCGCTAAAGTGTTAAGTAAAGCAAAATACTGGCAATTAACTGCTTTTAGGGAAAATCCGAAGCCTAAATACTTCAAAGACATGCTTTCGGTCACGTCTTACATTCTTATCTACCTTTTGCCATTATTCATATACCACAGCAGGACAATAGTAGCCAGTTTTTGTCAAGACTAGCTGTTCCATACAACCTTCGTACGCGTGAAATTATTATAAAAATATTACTTCCGTATTTGAATCGGATTTTGTTAACAATTTCAGGGGTTTTTTGCACGGAATCCTTATTCCATTTCTAAAATAAAAGTAGCCTAAGGTAAGTAAGTAGGTTACTCCTGATAACATCAGCTATCTGCCAGTAAAAGGTCTCGTCAAAATTGGTCTAGCCGTTTCGGAGATTTGCCGGAACAAACAGACTGACAGAATGAAAAATAAAAAATGATATAAGCACCGTATTTACATTTTTCAGTTAAAAGCTGCTAAATAGCAGCTCTTCTTTATTTATTTGTGTTGATGTAACACCGCACCTCTAAACCCCCAAGGATTAAGCAGAGGTGTATCTAATAGTAGGTACATCCATATTTCGCCAGTTAATAAAAAAAATTGTCATGGGGGCGAGCCTATTGCCATCAACCGGGCACAAATCCAGATTCAACAAACACAAACAAACTAATGACTTCACTAGCCACACCCACGCTAAGCCGAATAACGTTAATTGAAGTTGGTACGTAGGTATGATACACATGAAATCCGATTGAGGAAGAAGAATCATAACCCTCCTTTTTGCTTCGCCGTAGTCGGGTAAAAAGGTGCCTCGGAAAGCACGTATAGCCGTTGGTCCCGAGTGTCATTTGTAGATCTTTGACAGACGTTAGGTAGTCAGTGGCTCAAAAAGTCTGACAACCAGTCTTACCAAGGGGTATCGTATTACCTAACCTAACCTAACCGGGTTGTGGAGGTCAGATAGGCATTCGCTCCATGTAAAATACTGGTATTCAGCTGCATTCGGTTAGGCTGGAAGCCGACCCCAACATAGTTGGGAAAAGGCTAGGCAGATGATGAGTCAGGTAAAAAGTTGTGACATTTTTCCCGTAAATAACACGATTGATGCAACATTCATTGACGTTGGCGAATAGGAAAGATAAATATTGTATTCGTCATTAAACACAGGTACAATGCCGGTAAAAATATGGATACCTAATCTATTGTTTATTCATTTATTCTTGCATTATTCATGAACTATAGTTGTTTCACGTTTAAAAATCTCGGGATTTTCCTGTAACTCACTAATAATTCGTCTAGTGGGTCTACGAGTGATTGGCTGTGGTTTTCATTCGTATATTTTTCTTATTCCTTTCTTAAACACATCTAACGAAGGGCTATCCCGCAAGGAGTGTTGGAGCGAATTCCAAAGGCTTTGCTTGGGTTTTGGAGGTCAGATAGGCAGTCGCTCCATGTAAAATACTGGTATTCAGCTGAACCCGGTTAGACTAGAAGCCGACCCCAACATAGTTGAGAAAAGGTTAGGCAGCAGATGATGAGTGGGTATAACGCATTATCTACGCTTTTCTATGTAGAAGACATAGCTTGTAGCTATCAAACCGTTACCTCGTCTCAGGTTGTAGCAGTTGCTAAGTACCAGCTTTTTTGAAGACTTACATCAATAATGCAGCTGTTAAATCTCTCAACAACACGTATATAAGGTCTATCTTTTCATACTCGAAATATTTTAAGAGTAACTTCCATAAGTTGTAAAGTCGCCATAGCAACGAAAAAAAAAAAATATCTGAGTGTTTTTATTTTTACGAAATTATTATAATTCTAAAATTTTTTGAGACTTTTTGCATAAAACCTTTACTTCCATATTCTAACAATGACAGTAGGTAAATACGACGTAGTAAACTAGCGTAATGGCTGTTCAAAAATAAGGAGCCAGTATTTATTTTGTGAGTCAAGTAATTTTAAATTATTTATTTTAATACTCAGATAAAAAAACCCTTGAAATGGCTTCGTTATAGCCGTTAGATTCTTCTCTGAAAAAATTTCGTGTATGAATAGTTAGACCTTATATAGTGTGACTGGTAATTAGTGACGATACTTAAACACGTGATTGTACTCAAGATAACAAACAACTTTCCCAAAGAAACTTTAACCCAATAACATAACAGCCGTATGAAATTCGTGCGCGTTGGCCTGCGACCTATCAGCTGTTCTGTCTCATTACTATCATACCCTGCAACGGCAGCTAACAGCTGATAGCTGTTTTGTTTATTGGGATTAAAGTGAACGAGTATAAAAAAAAGTTTATTTGAAGTTTGTTTGAGTTTATTTCTAGGTAGTTCGTGCACAACTGATGTAGTACGTAGGTAGGTAGTTGCCTTACTGACTTACCAATAATACTTTTATGCGTATGTTGGTCAGTTTGTTGGTTTTTTTTTTAGTTTTAGTAATTACTTGGGATACCTACCTTTGTACCGACAGAAGAGAATTCAGGATCAATGAAGTAATTACAGGAATGCATTTAGAGGCCATCCATAAATTACGTCGCACGTGATTTTTGACCCTCCCCCCGTCCTTGTCACAGCTTGTCACATTTGTGACACTCACACCTCCCTAGTGTGACGTCACATATTTTACAAATTTTACATGTTAATACTAATAATTAGGCCTATGTCCAGCAGTGGACGTCTTTCGGCTGAAATGATGATGATGATGACATGTTAATACAGATGAAGTTGGAATTTTTTTAAAAGTTTTTCGTTAATATGTAGTTCAAATTTCGTGTTTTAATACTTACATATTTTAGATTTTAAAATGTAAAGTCACAAAATTTAGGAGCCCTCCCACCCCTTGTCACACTTCGTTGACCCCCTCCCTCCTTAACTTGTGACGTTATTTATGGATAACCCCTTAGTGTTAATTTTCTTACTCGTGAGAAACTCGTTGAGTTCGGAAAACTCTTAGGTAAGCATTATCATATTTATAAGTATACAAGTTGTTATTGTGTAATGTTGTGGTAGCCATCAGTAAAGTTGATAAAGTGTTATTTATTTAGTAAGAATAATAACATGAATATTTACCTAACATTGACAATGAATCGTTGTCAGTCAATGCTTTGTGAATCATTCATTTACTTAAAAGGAATTGGATGCTACTTCTTTATTATATTTTATTTACCCTGACTCATGTGGAAGAATAGATACCTATTATATTAAGCTTTCCTACTATACCTAAGGATATTCTGTTACAAATTGTCAATTTAATATTTTTCCTTTAATGAAAAGTCATACGGTTTTTGATATCCTCGAAAACCCTAGATTTAAAAAATACTTAGTTACTGTCCCAGTGCGGTTAAATTATTTAATAAATTAAATTATTATTATTTTACTAAAACTGTAACCGTCTGTTACAAAATTCAAGTTAAATGCTTTGTATAAATTAGGTTTAATTCATTTTCATTCATGGAAACCACAGATTAGCAGTTTCTTTGTCAATTCTGCATGACGTACCTAGCTAGGTACATACGTACTTATAGGTACACTTCACGTCAACAGTTATCAATTAGCAAACTACTAACGCTGTTGCTGCTGTAACGGGAAAAGGTGCCTGTCTACTGACGTCAGCGCTGCATTGTGGCACAGCGTAATGTTGAATTTCAGAAGATTTTGGGAAACTCCTCCCTGGAACGGCAACTGAAAAAGTTTAGACAGGCTTAGGCGTGGGTCAAGGCGTATGATGTTAAATATATTATGATTCTTTTCAATATTAGGTATTCAAGGAGAATCGTTTAGACGCCTTTTATTTATCACACTAAATCGCTACGTTCACATAACACACAGCCGATCCTTATACCATCATTCCCCTGCCCTCATCCCAATTCATTTGGGGTCGGCGCAGCATGTCGTCTTCTTCCATACTTCTCTTTTACTCGTCATCTCATCAGACACCTCCTATCGTGGCATATCACTTCACACAGTCCATCCATCCATCGTTTCTTTGTTCTTCCTCTACTCTTGTACCCATCCACATTCATACTCAAAACTTTCCTCACGACATTTTCCTCATTCCTCCGCAACACATGCCTATACCACGACAACCGATTACCACACAACTTTTCAGTCACCGGCGCCACTTTCAGACTTCCGAATATGAAATCTTCAGAATTGCGTAACACCAAACATCCCCCTTAGCATTTTCATCTCAGCCACATGCAAAAGCCTTTCATTCACTGAAACTGACAAGAACAATGTCGTCGGCAAGCAGAATGCATCCGATGCATGCCACCAAGTTAGACACAGTACACTTAAGACACGCACAGTTGACTTTTGTAAGTTGTTACATATATTAAAAAATGGGTCTGGCACAAAAGAACTCCAAATACACAGGATCACGAAATGCACAACAATCGCTCTTTTGTATTGTTCTTATGTTATGCAAAAATGTTGTATACTCCGTCCCCTGTTATTAGGGAGCCGAGCCGTCTTGCGCCGCCCATTGGCCGGTTAATCGGTTTAAGTTGTTAATGAACTCGGACGAGACTAATCTCATTGACGGAAAAACATTGCAGCGGGGAGCTGTAATGAACTCTGATTTATGAAATATAATGTTCGTTTGTAGGTAATGTGCTTAGGGGATGTGAACGTTTGTGTAAGATTACGGATTTTGGTAGCAGGGAGAATTTTGTTAATTATTTTGTTTGTTGTTGTTTTTGATTATAAGCGAAATAACACACATGACATAAGAGGAAGTCTGAAAGTGGCGCCGGTGACTGAAAGGTTGTCGTGGTATTGACATGAGTTGCGGAGGAAAGAGTAGGTAAAATGTCGTGAGAAAAGTTTTGAATCTGAATGTGGATGGGTATAAGAGTAGAGGAAGACCGAAGAAACGATGGATAGACTGTGTAAAGGATGATATGACAAGAAAGGAGGTATCTGATGAGTAATACAGAAGTATGGAAGAAGGAGACCCCAAATGAATTTAATTATCAAGGGCAAGAGAATGATGATCTTGTTTTTTTGTTTAGAGGATTTTATTGTTGCGTGTAGACTAAGCATGGGATGCTAAAGTAGATAAAAAAAATCCCCAAAATAATGCCGTGGAAGTGGAAGGATTACCTACCTAAAGAGGAAAAGGTTATCGGCCAGCCACATTATCTACATTGAATTAGCAGAACTCAAAATATCACGTCTTGGAATTACCATTGGCTTATTGTACCTATTCGCCATTAAAATGTGAATACAATATAAGCCATGATTCCATTTCAAAATCATGGCTTATTTATCCCATTAAAATCTCACAAATAAACAAAAATCCGAATCGTAGTTCGCTATTAACATACTAACAGTAGATAGTCTCGTCCCAGTCTAAAATAATAATTTTAGTCGTTTAGACGAAACAGCAAAAATGATCAGAAAATTCCTCTGTCTACACATGTCATTGTCAACACATTGACTTGAGCAGACGGACGAATTTTCCTTCTTTGTATTATTATAAACCTGAAAAAAATATTTTATCAATGAATATGAAAATGTCTGGATTACAGGGAGACCTGTAGGAAACTTAAAAAATCATAATATTTTTTCCTGCATTGCGTATTTGAAAGATATTTTACGTATATTTGTAATAAATTTTTGTTTTTTTCTTAGACCTACATACTTCTTGTCCTACGACGCGCGACTCGCGGCTAAAATTTCGCCATTTTTCTTTGCTAAGTCCGATTGAATAGGAGCGAGCCTAACAACCAAACGTTCAGAAATGTAACGAAAAAAAGTAATGTTTCAGTGGTATAGTATAGGGTTCAAACAAAGCAGGCCCTACTTTGTTTATTTTTTTCTTATCACCACCTTTCTCAAAACGACGAAGGAAAACATCATGCGCAAACCTGCACTAGGCTTGCGTGATGGACATTCCCATACACTGAGCGAGGCCCTGTGCAGGAGAGGTGTCCGGGCGGCCGGGTTCCTAGAAGTGGGAGCGTTACATACTGATATTTCTTTAAAAAAAATTACGGAAAGGCAGGAAGGTATCCACCTACCAGTCGCGAAGGTTCCATACAACTCGATTCCTGCCGGATTCCCTTTGCAAAATGGCACAGTCAGTATTCTACAGACAAATAATATAATCACATTAAAGATATGTACTCCGGCTTCCTTCTTACAAAAAATGACCCTTCGCTACTGCCACCTACCTACTGTTTTTTATGACTTCACATTTACCCATTCCGTCAAAAACAGAAATTACCGAAATTAAAACAAGATCTACGATCTAAAGGAATGGTGAAGTGAAGAGAACGACGACATTAGTCTTTGTTCCAACCCCAATGTTACTCAAATGAGATTGTGCAACGCCATCTATCGCATTATAAGTAGTTGCGTCATTCTGATTACAGCGCCATCTATTCCTGGATGTCTATACTCTGTAGCAAGGTAGTACGCGAAGGAACCTCCTTTCTAAAAGTTCCGGCTATATAAAGTTAGATGTCAGCACTAAAGTTATTAAACGAGACTTACAGATGGCGCAGGTAAACGAGTTCTTGTGAAAAGTTTTGAATTTGATAGAAAACTGCAATTTGACCCACATCTCGCTTACAAAGTTCTAAATTAATAATGTTATTAACATTAACTAATTACTTTTTTTATTACGATTTGTATGGTGAAACTGTCGTGTGTCGAGAAAAATAGATATGGTTACTTTGTCTTTATGGAACGAGCAAGCGTCGGACACTTAAATAACAATTATAATGACCCTGTTCCTGATACCGGTGAGCTACAATTATTATTAATTTTTTTTTAAATTGTTTTTTTAAGGAAATTTAAAATGTATGTAATTTGGAAGGATATAAAATAAAGGATTACGATAATGACTCAGTGCTTTAAATAAGGTATCTTTGGCAAAGTAATTATTGTAAATAACTAGCGACCCGCCCCAATATATAAGTATATGTATATAAACTTTCCTCTTGAATCACTCTTATCTATTACTGAAAACCGCATCAAAATCCGTTGCGTAGTTTTAAAGATCTAAGCATACATAGGGACAGACAGCGGGAGGCGACTTTGTTTTATACTATGTAGTAATTGAAAGTTCACAGGTTCCACAAAAGTTGAGATAACATTCTGTTCCAGTAAGGTAAGGATTAGAAATCCTTCCTGGAACACAACTATCGACTGAAAGTTTCTCTAACCACACATTTTTAAGTGTGTCATAGTTTTTGCAGAATACTTCTATTAAGTACTTAAGTACGTTGATAATTAACTTGAGAAAACTACTTTAAGCTATGTACGCTTTAAAACATTAAAAAAACAATATCTATCGTAATTCTCAGTAGTATATTAAAAAAAAAAAAAATATTATAACTGGCATGAAATTACGCTCAATGAAAATTCTCACGATAAGGCAATCTGCCTCTTCTTTTGTAGCTACTTAGCAACAGGCTAAGATTATTTTATCACTATTGCTGTCACAAAGCCATTAAAAAAGTAGTCACACCTGTGTAGCGAACGCAAAGCAACAAACCATACCCGCCTACATTTTTATCAAAAGGAATACCCATAAATACATAATAGGATTCTGTGTAAGTAAATATTTGGATAGTGAGTCTCATAACATTTGAAAGGCCATGACTTTGGGCGCGCGGTCACGCCCTCTGTCGACACAATAAAAGGGCCATCTTCTTCTTCTTAGGTTGGACCTTCACCAAAACTGCAAATTGTTATTTCCACACGATAAAGTTTTCTAAAAGTTGTTCTTTAATGCTAAAATGAATGAAATGGTTTGTTGCGTAAACTATTAATCTTGTCAATGGAAGGCAGATGTTGTAAAAAGCCATGTTTTATTTTGAATTTTACGATTTTTATTCGGTGTTCTGCTTTTGTAACGTTTGGTTTTTTTCAAGGAAACTAACAATTCAATCGTCATTGTAGAATTATCTAATGAAATAGTAGACTTTACAAAGGCATTTGAAGCCATTGTTTCGGCACGTTTACAAGAATTACTTTTGTTTGTCGACAGGTAGGTAGGTACCTACTTAGTTTACACCTCTTGATTAACTTTAGAAACAGCTCTTAATGCTAACTAAAACTAATGTGTCTTTCTAATAATATCTTCAACCACCCGTATGGTAAAGATTGGTGTGTATTTGTACGTCACTAAACAGTCAAAACTCATGAACATGACGCTCGAAGAGGAATGAGAACTAACCTACTTTTTTTTAAAATTTGCTCTCTGGTCTCATTCTAAATTCGAAAAACGATACTAGTATTTACACTCAAAGAGGTATTGTTACAGTTATAATTTATTTCGTGAGCTAAAACTCCAGCTTACTGCTTAACTAATCTGGGGCTCTTTCAAGGAAAATACTAGACGGTAAGCAAATAACAGAGTAGAGCGAGAAGTAATAAAGAAACTCGCAAACATACATACATAGATACATGAACCCTGATAACATAACACTTCTTTTTTCGGGCAGTGTAAAAATAATTAAACAATAAAAGTTGAATCAGCAGCACCCTGCAATTTATTTTTTTATTTAGCCCGTATTGTCCCACTCCTGAGCAAAGGCCTCCCCCATTCCTTCCACTTCTCACGATGGTGTGCTTCATCTGCCCTGCAATTAAAGTTGCGAAACTGAATGTAATTAAATAGTAAAGATAAGTAGATAATAGAAGCTTAGAACAGATTTCAACAGATCACAGTCATAGCAAATCATCAAATAATCATGCAATGTCTTTAAATTATCTTCACCAACGAAATAAAACAAAATATAAGTTTTTGAAACAAATTGGATGTTACAAATACATTAGGGGTCGATGGTTGTCAGCAAAAGAACACGACGTCTTTCGCCAAATACTTTTTCTTTCAGTTTCTCACCAAAGGAATCTTGCGTCCAAGATTCGGTTTATCATCACACACTCATTGTGCGCTATTCTATCATCACTCGCCATTTATTATCACTACATGAATGGCTTGTCGCTTCGCGCCCAAACAAAGCTTTCTGAGGTATCACACCACCATCATACCAAGACCTGTCGATTTCTATTACGAAGATCTCTTTTACTTCAGCAGTTGGAACGTTGGGAAGGGCGAGGCAGGTCTTGTTAATCTGGTGAGCGTATTATAATGCGTTTAATGGCCTGTAATGAATGGCATAACATCCATAAAGCGACAATGCAGCCACTCGAACATGCCCTTTTATAATAATAAGTGATTTATAGCAGATCACCGCGAAAACTGTGATTGTTTTGCACGTGTTTATAACGATACGCCTTCGGGACGAAAGTAAAGTGACAGCAGATAATAGTGGCTGATATATTTATCTGTTAGATGTTGAATGAAGCGATGCGATGGTAGCATGGCTTTGTATTGGAATGGTATCAGTTACAATGTGGGTCTTCGATTGAGATGTTCAGATATTTTTCTAATGTTTATCGAGGTCCTACGCTTATGAAAGTGAATTAGACTTTGTAATCTTACCTTAATCCTAGTGCTCATCTCCCTCTTTATGATCAGCATCGTACTCTTGCCCGTATTATTATATTTGTCGCTAGGCGAAGCAGGTTTATTCTTCTATTAGCGATCATCTAACTACACCTCCTTTCTAGCCATTTTCATGCCTTTTTTACACAATCCATATATCGCTTTTGAAATTGTTTTTCCTACTCCTCCGCTTTTCTGATTAATTTCGTTGCGGGATCCAAGACAGTTATATTGTAACTCTAGGGCTTCGACGAGCTTCATTGTCTCGGCGTTTTTCTGCTGATTGTTGATTCTGGCTTTCAGGAATTGCAGTGGTTTGGGCATAGTGTGGAGGGCTTGTTCCAAAAAAACACATTTTTTTCTATTCCCTGTACTAGACTGAGAATCAAACACAGTTAGTCCACTGAGAATACAACACAGTCAGTCAGTCACTCAGTCTACTTTTTCTGTGTTTGTTTCCTCAAAGCTAGAATTAGACGTTAAACATTGGTTGATGACGATCGTCGATCAACGCTGTCTTATTTAATACATCCATTGTTTTGCATTCGAGAAGACAACGATAACACCGAAAATTGTAAAAAACAAATGTTGTCAATGAGGTCAATATACCATATTTCCCATTTGGTCCCCGAGCTAATTAGTGCTAAATGACGTTGTTAATATTGATACAAAATAATAATCAGTCTATAATGTTCCCACTGCTGGGACACAGGCTTCCGCTCTATGAGAGGGAATGGGCTATTATCCACCACGCGGGCCCAGTTTTGGTTCTAAGACACCCCGGGTTCTTCGCCGTTTTGAGAGCAGTGCGATGAAATAAATTTTCACAAAGTAATGCGCCAAATAATGAATGAACCAAAATACTACCTATAAATTTAAATGTGTTAAATAAAACTCTCCTGCGTTCTGTGTGTAGGTATGTAACTACGTAAAAAAAATATGTTATTCATTTGAAATCTTGACAAAAACTAGATCCATTGAATATAGTCGGCATACAAGTCTACTTCAAATAAAATCCATTCTTTTAGCCCCAGCTTACCTTAAGACGATTAGCAAAGCAAAACATTGCACCCTACGACATATGTATCTTCCAATAAAAAAACAGCAATAGAATACTGCTCTTTTTACTTCACCAGATAAAGCTCCTGGCCAAACGGTCTCCACAAAGCGAGACAGATGTCCAAATTTTTATCTCACTTCTAAAAAGGTGCGGATAAAAAGTTTATATTCAAACTCCTACGCAAAGTAGACAATAGGGGGTTAAATGTGACGTGAAATGTACAGAAGGCATAATCCACTTATACTTGGTATTATAGAAGGCATGTCGCTTTTAAAAAACGCGAAAAAAGCGCTTTTTTGCGCTGCAGCGGTACGTATTGTGAATGATTTGTTAAAAGAGTGACGCCGCAGGGTTTCCGTTGTGGGCAAACAAGAGGATGATGGGTGACGCTCTGGATTTTGATGAGGATGTAGTGCGTCCGATAGATGGCGTTAGACGTAGTGGGACGAAAAGTTTTGGAGCGGTGTTCGCTTTTTAGGGTTGACTTTTTGCAAGTTTTTTTTAGCGTAGTTAGGTTGTGAGGTTTGTAGTTTTGAGGTGGTTTTGCTAGTAATATCGAGGCATCGTAAAATAAGATGTTACAATAGTATAATTTTCATTTAAAAAAAACATCCAAACCAGACTTTTCAGGGTATCATAATACCTTCTACCTGACTATTTGAGTGAAGATAGCCTTGATGAAGGTAAATCTATTAACTAAAACTTGAAAAGTTAAGGGAAATTTGAATATTATATTTTCAAATTTCCAACTTTTAAAGTTTTGTTTTTGTTTAGAATTATTACTTGCCAGCTGATTGTGCTGTCGATTCCTACATTATAAACAATCTTCAAGAAAAATAACACTTACTGGCATGATTGCACGAGAGCAGCGGTGGCCCAGTGGTGGCGAACCCGACTTACGAGCAGTAAGTCGTGGGTTCGAACCCAGGCAGGCGCATTACTTTGTGTAATTTATTTCATCACAGTGGTGGTGGCTCTCAAAACGGTGAAGAAAAACATCGTGAGGAAACCGGCATGTCCTAGAACCAAAAATTCGAAGACATGTAACATCTACCAACCCGCACTGGGCCCTCGTGGTAGATTACAGCCCATTCCCTCTCATAGAGAGGAGGCCTGTGTCCCAGCAGTGGGAACATTATAAGCTGGTTATGCTGGCACGATTTATCCTAACCTAACCTAACCTATACGAATTACATAATTACTTAATGTGTCATACCAACTAACGCAATCGGCTATTTATTTCTTTCAGCTCAAAGCCATATCAATAAAAATATGTTTTTAATAAATTCAAACTACATCCTATTACAATTACAACTAACCTCTCTTTCGTATGTTATAATCGGTCCTCGCATTATTAGGTAGGTACCTATGGTAATCTAAGCAGAGGACATTGAATGGAATGGATAAATACTAGGACTAACACTAATACTGCCGTCATAATGAAAAAAGGCACAACTAACATTTTATAAATATGGAGAAAATCGACTTTAAAGTTTATGAGTTTTCTTTATGTTATGTTGTAAGTGTGCCTTTTCAAAGTAGTTTTTAGTAAAAATCTGTATGAAGTAATAGTCACATCTACGTATTTGTGCCTTTTCAATATAATGGTAAATAAATGTGTCTTTTCATTCTATAAAACATGAATATTTGTCTCATTTGTGCCTTTTGAGCCTACTGTATCTCCGAATTCCTTGAAGATAAAATTCTATAAAAAATTGAGTAGATGTGCCTTTTTTTCTGATTTTAAATATGTATATAACTCAATTTTGACAAAAATGTTAGTTGTGCCCTTTTTTCTTACGACGGCAGAATATTATACAGTATAGAAGGTGTTCATTAAAGCCGGCTCGTTATATTCTAGGTGCATGATCATCTTCTTTATATTCTTCACCGTCAGCTTTGGTCTTTCAGCGGGCTCAGTACCAATGTACCAAACCTACATGAAAAATCAGAGCATTCCTATAAAGTTTTAAGCAGAACTTGTAAAGTTTAAAACAACTTACACATTAAGCAAGAGAAAACCTGAAAGTAAAATAACTAATATTTATTTTTTTTAAACCCGGATCGATGTCATATCAATTCCTAACTACTACGAGCTATGACTAATTATATGTTCGTCAAACTGATCACATTTTCGTCCATATCTAATTCATTAGTAGGATAACCAAACAGTCGGAACTCTATAAAATATTCTAGAACTAAAACTAGCTAGACACTACTAGAAAGTATGATGTCTGTGATAGTATGATCATCAGCTCGTTGCTAGCCATCTCAATAACAATAGAAATGAAACGATTTTTAAACAAATATTTCCTAAAATCCAGGGTCGATGTCACATAAATTACAACCTACTACGACTTATTCCATTTTCATCTATATTCATTCATGAGTAGCCATATATATTTCCACGCAGTCGGTACAGTACCTACATAATATTCTATTTATATACCAAATTACGACCACTAAGCAGATAGAGTAGGTAGTCCGCAAAAGCTGAATCGTCACTTTCCAGGAGTATAATCAACTTCTTTCAATTCTGCTCCGTCCCTGGTCTTTCCGAAGACAGCCGTTTCAGAACGTCAAAAGACTAAAGAATCCCATAAACTTTTGATCGGGTTAAATAAACGAACTCATGGAATGTCAAACAACTTATACAAAGAGAAATCATACAAGTCCTGCCAGTAAAAACTATATTTCTTTTAATAAATTCCGGATCGATGTCACATAAATTACAAGCTACTACGAATGATCCTATTTTCGTCAAACAGCTCCCATATTCGTCTATATCCATTTATTAGTAGGTACCCACGGTAATCCAGTCGGCACTGAATAGAATGTCAGCCACTAGAGCGGTCCGCAAAGGCCGGATGACCGCAGAGTCAGTGGCCAACCCTATTCAAACCGCCTACAATAGTTTTTGTCACCTTGACTTGGCAGGGAAGGGACAGAAGTTTAAGTTGGGGCATCATTTTTGTTTAGTTAGTTATTAGTCGTCCTTTTCCCAACTATGTTGGGGTCGGCTTCCAGTCTAACCGAATGCAGCTGAGTACCATGGAGCGACTGCCTATCTGGGCTCCACAACCCAGTTAGTACTGGGTAATATGATACCCCTTGGTAAGACTGGTTGTCAGAGTTTCGGGCCACTGTAACGACTGTCAAAGATCTACAAATGACAGCCGGGACTAACGGCCTAACGTGCTTTCCGAGGCACGGAGGAAGCTCGGTATGTAATGCGTTTTGGTCACCCATCCTCGGACCAATCTAGGCAAGGGCGGCTAAACCTAAAGATCGACCTGAGCGGCTGTTATAATTTAGTCACGAGATCCTCCTCCTGTTGGATAGTTAGTAGTGTTACATGTAAAAAGTGGTTTTTCAACCTTTGAATATTTTTTTAATATTTTTACCCAGTGTGCCTTAAAAAAGCTGAAAAGTTTTATAAAATAGTGTCAAATTATTTCAAATACCCGTTTGCAAGACGCTCATCGTCAGTACCATACATACCATTTTTCATAGGCAGACGCAAAAAAAAATATAAAAAAAAATTAGTTTGGCCACTTCGCCACTGTTCTTTGTTATTTCCTGCTGAAAGTAAGGTCTATTTTAGAAGTCGAAATGACGTTAACGATGAAGGATAAGTCAATCCTGTTGAACGTTGTAGAAATACCAAATTCTTTAAAGCTACTTACTATAAGCTAGTACTTCAATATTTGTCAGTGCCCGGTTTCTGGAGCCGGCTGGAATTAGTCCTATTTACCCGAACCTCAACTTCTGGCCTCTGCCTGCACCATGACAGTTCCCTTTTCGTTTATATCTTGTTCAACTTTGATTTATGTCATGAAGCAGTCGTTACGTGTGTACGAATATCATTGTGTACCTTGAATAGCCTCCTAAAATCGTGCGAACATATCTTTGGAATTTTTCTAAAGAATTTCACGGTACTCCACTGAATGTAAATAAAGATTGTGGCCATTTATGGACAATTTAGGGTGTATTCCGTGATTAATGACGTGTTTTACTTGTTGTGCGACGTTTTGCTTTTATGTTTGATTGATGATTGTGTGGCTACTTGAGGCTGATGGTCATTTTAGGGACGATAATGATGTCTTTTACCTCGCCTATTGGAAGACCTGTATCTGTAGTAGGTATATATCTAGTCTACCATACAAATAGTAAGCACCGATGGCCTGGAATAAGAATGAGGCTCAAGAATGACAAATGCGAACATCTTATATAACTTTCATAACATCACGCCTGTAGTCCCCGAAGGGTTAGGCAGAGGTGTACCCAAGTACCCATACACTCACATTTCGCCAGTTATGTTTAAGTCCCGTGTAATAGGGGGCGAGCCTTTTGCCATCAACCGGGCACAAATTCAGACTCCGAGGTACTGTGAAAATTCCCGAAGGAAAAACCCAATAACACTTTGACGACCCGGGAATCGAACCCAGGATCTCATGCTCAGCAGTCACGCTTGCGAGCACTAGACCAACGAGACAGTATAACTTTTACACTATCATTAATAGTGAAAATCGTTGTGCGTCAATAAAAACGTTAATTTAAATTCTAAACCTCATGTATCCCAATAACAACAATAACTTGCTTATTTTTACGTTAAAGTTTTGAAAACCACTAAGTAAGTGACGATAGTCCAGTGGCTACGATGCTGACAGCAGACCTTCAGCGGGAGAGAGTTAGTGAATTTGAATCCAGCTCGTTGCACCGTGATCGGATCGAGTTGATTCTGTAACTCAAAACATCACCATTCTCTTGCCCTTATCTCAATTCATTTGGGGCGGCGCAGCATGATTTCATTCTTCTTTCATACTTTTCTATTACTCGTCATCTCATCAGACACCTCCTTTTCTGCCAAATCATCCTCCATTCTGTAACTCACAACAGAAATTAGTTTAAGAGGAGTATTTAGCAAGAACGTTTCATATACACAAAAACCCTGTTTTAAGCTTTCACGGTTTACAACTAAACTTATACTGTCACTTACGGGGTATCTTCCGTGATTGTTCATTATTTTGAATACAACCCACGACCACCCGCGACCTGTGATCATGACGCTTGCAACAGCGTCGAAATATCGTTAGCTCAAAATAATGAACAATCACGGAAAATATCCCGGAAGTAAAGTATAAGTTTACACAGAAACCGTCAGAAAAACGATAGGAAAGTGTAGCCAATTGACAGTTAACTAGTTGGTTAACCGACACTTCAGTGACAAGTCGTTAGTCAGTTACGCTGTGCGACGCGAGTTTATAACTTTCAACTCAACGTTGTGTGTCAAATGTGGTTTCAGCTTTACAGGTTTTCGAAATAGTGTTACTGTTTTCATAGTGAGTGGTTGTGAAGGTCATAAATGATTGTGTTTGGTGACTGCTTCGTTGGTTTAGTGGTCAAGAGGAGCGCTGTAGGTACTGCTGAATAAGAGGTACTTTTTTTTTTTTTTTTCGCGTGGAACACGAACGCGCCGTCGACACGGCCTGTCGTCATAAGACGGCCGGACGGCGAGCTAGCCCATAACTCTCCGTCCACAGGCCCGCGCCTACGGTGGCCGGGGGCCACCACGTGACCCCCGACGCCCAGGGCGTCTCCCGCGGAGGCTGGGACGTGAGGCTCTTTCCCTCTCACGTTCCGCCACCTCCTTCACTAGCATGACTGCTTCGCAGAAGGAGGTGACGGCTTCCCATTCCCTCTCGCTCCGGACCATGGCTTGAACCAGGGCCGGGCGCGAGAGGTCGCCGCCGCCAATCGCCTCTACGAGGACACGGCGCTGCTCCGCCCAAGCAGGGCAGGCCTCCACAGTGTGCTGCACCGTGTCCTCCGGACGACCCTCACAATGGAAACACCCGGGCGTTTCCTCCCGCCCGATTCGGTGCAGGAACCTCCCGAAACAACCGTGTCCGGTGAGGACCTGCGTCAGGCGGAAGGTGAGGGCGCCGTGGCGCCTCTCTAGCCACTCCTCAAAGAGGGGACTTATCGCCACTATGGTGGCGTGCCCTGAATAAGAGGTCCTGGGTTCCATCCTCAGGTCGGGCATAGTGTTATTGGCTTTTTACAACACGATTTTTTCAGAAGCAGCCCAGACCAGGATTGGTGCCCGATTGATGGCAAACGGCTTGCCCGCTATTACACGGGACTAAAACATAACTGGTGAGATGTGGTTGTGCTATAGATCTCTGTCTAACCCTTCGGGGATTACAGGCGTGATGTTGTGTTTTTGAAATTGTTACATAGAAAGATCACAGCGAGTGCCAAAGAGATTGACATGAGTGTGTATTTAATAGTACTATCCATTTGGTGTACTGTCGATATAGCGTACTATTGATTGGTGTACTGTCGATGTAGCGTACCGTCGATTCAGTGTAATTTCGATAAAACGTACTGTTGATTGGTGTACTGTCGATGAAGCGTACCATCGATTTAGTGTACTGTCGATATAGCGTACTATTGATTGGTGTACTATCGATGTAGCGTACCATCGATTTGAGGTACTATCGATTCATTAACCCGGCGATGGAATGTTTTCAATACAGCAATCGTCGATGTAGTGACTGTCGATATTATGAACCAGACCCGATTTTTCCAATAGCTTCGGTTAATTAACGAACGGATGAACCTTTATCCAGCTTACTTTGCCGTCACAGTGCCACCACAGCTTAAAACAGATGACTTTCCATAACGATGAAAATATAGTAGAAGCATTGAAAGCATTAAAGCCTTCAAGTCCTCAGAATTGAGAGGTTACTCCTCCAAGGGTACGTTGGACGTACTTACTTAAGACTCATTCTTAGTGGCATGGCATGATAGATACTTCAGTATAGTACCTCTATCTGTCAGAGTTCAGTGTCCTGAGCAGCTCTTGCAATTTGTCCGTACGGGTTCGACCGAAACTCTAGTTAAGAATTACATTAAATTAATTAATTTAGAATCTCCAACAGAGGATTTACACGGATCATGAGAAATAAATTATGGACGACAAAAGTATCACGTAGGTGTACGCCTTCACTAACAGGAGATCACAGCATGCATAAAATAATTTACATCTAAGCTAACAAAGCTATATTATAATGCTATTAAGAGATTTTTAAAAGTTTAAAAGAATTAAAATCAAAACTCATTTGGTAATATTTAGAAATGGAAAATAAAATAATTAACGAACAGATTAAGACATTTTTTTATACTTTGGAAGAGCTAACGAGCTAACGTGTTATATTACCTAAAAAAATATTGTCTTTATCAAGAAAAAACATATTTTCTGTAACATAACTTTTACAATAACATTACAACACCAATCCATCCCACATTAAGAACAACAAAAACAAAAGAACGGCAAACAAATCCTATACAAATCTACGCCCGCCAATAAACTCGCGTCTAAGTTAACGTAGGAATATCAGTTTTCCGACTTTACCCAATAAAGGGTAACCCCTGATCCGTCGAATAAACAGAAAAAAAAGTACTGGGGTATAACGAGTAAATCACAGTAAGCCCCAATACGCGGGGCGACGCCACGGGGTAAGCCCTGTAAACCCTTAAAGTTCACCTAGGCGATATCCCGGCCCGGAATAAACGAGACGCGGGCTTTCTCGCGTGTTTGCTGGGAACCTTTGGTGCGGTAAAGTTGTTGTAGTTTGGCATTTTTATGTTAAATATTTATATAAGTATTTTGGTTTGCCTGACCGATTTCTTAATCTATGACCACGTAAGAGAGATAGGAATAGAAGAAATACCTATCTACGTCTTATTTTAGCAAAGCGATAGAAAGTTAGCTGCTTCACGGTTTTAGCTACGCGGCTACGGCGCTATGCGTCATCATTCATCATCATTCTCCTGCCCTTATCCCAATTTATTTAGGGTTGATACAGCATGTCTTCTTCTATACTTCTCTATTACTCGTCATTTCAGCAGTCACCTCCTTTCTTGCCATACCATCCATCTTACAGTCCATCCATCATTTCTTCACGCATAATTTAGAAAATTAGTTTTTTAATAATCAAACATTATCAAATGGAGAGTTTGTCAAGCAGTTTTTTAAAGGATGAAAACTGATGGTGACTTTATTAATAGGTACATCATCATGATTATATTAAAAGCGTTGTGAACAACCCGTACAAAATTAATAAATACCTACTTTAAACTTAATTAAAACCTTACGTGGTATTAATAATGCATCAGCAATTTTATTACCAACTCGTAAATTCCAAGAAAGAATTCAGATCAAATTAGCAATAAAATGTCGGCGGCGTATCGGTTATCAGCTCCTATTATCTCAAATGACATTGTGTTACAATATCGGCGTGATTGTGCGAGTGTGCCGCGCGTGACCGCCTCGCCCGCACTGACCCCAAAGCCCAACTACTCTCTCTACGCCCTTTACACAAATTGATTTTAAATGGCGATTTATTTCCGCCTCATATCGCCGATCCCATCTTCCTATGAGTTTTACTGCCGGCTTACGCAGGGTTAAAGAATTCCAAGTTATAAAACGGTTTATTTCTTTTTCAGGACCGTACCTACCCCTAATTATGCCGGATTAACCCGCGAATGTACCCTCATTATTCGCAGATACATAAGCCGTTTCCAAACTCTATCACGATCGAGCCTAACTTCCAACAAAGGCGTGGAATTACACGAACGACGTAAACGAGTTACTAAACTAAAAGTCTAACGGTGCCGCACTTTTTTATCGCGTATTCTATACATAACGGATGTTTGTAATAAAAGTTTAACTCTATTGCAGAATTTTCACCCTTTTGCAAATTTGTGCAAATTACTTTATGAGCGCTTTCAATGTTAAGTTGCGAGTTTTTTGTCGTTTATGACTGCAGCGAGGTGGAACGGCCAACAGTCGAAGTCACCCGGCCGCGTTCAGATGCCTTTCTGATTTTACGAGCACCTTACCGGAATGTGTCGTACCCTAAACCGTCGGCTAATAGAAATAAATAGTAACCCTTCGGTGGCGGCGCGCTTGCCGCCGAAAGGTTTACTTTTATTGCCATCGACTTTCTTTCTTACCACCCCTTCATAATTGTCAGGGTTGAGTGAAAAAAGTAGAAATCGCAGTTTTTGCGAAAAAACTTCTTTGTTTAATTTTAGAAAATTGCGTTTTTTAGCAATTGGCATAACCGTTTTATTTTAGGGTTGGAAATAAAAGGCGATATAAATAAATACTGTTTGAAACAATGTGCGAATCCTTTCATTAGCTTTTTTGCAAAGAGTTGCAAATAAAATTAGTAACGGGAAAAATGCCAGCTTTCTTTTTGCGAAGCAATTTACAAATCACGAATACTTCTCAGACATGTGGCCCTAATTATTAGATTCTTAAACCAAATATATCGGGGACAATCTTATCACTTAAACAGTAAACCAACTTCCAAATCTCGTAACATCTAATTGATATCTCAACCCCAAAAAAAACGCAAATAAATCTACGGACACAGCAGGGACGTTAACTAGAACGGCGATACCAAAGCAAACTATTATAAGCGAGCATTTTTTTCTTTAATGGCTGCTCCTAGATTGAGACATTTTGCGACCGCAAGAGCCTAGCAGTGGGGGGTTGACTTGCGGAGTTGTGTCCGACTGTCGGGCTTTTTTCGCATTCCGACAATTTCGACGAAGTTGTCAACGTGATAAAGTGTTGTAACCGTGATGTGTCGAGGTAGGGGACGTAATAAAGATATCATGCAAGCGTCGAGAAAGTTTCTTACTATGGGTTGTGGTTGAATGTGAGTCAACAAGTGTACGCACCTGAGTTGAGTTTGTAAAGTTTTTGTGAGTTTGTAGTACACAGATAGATATTTAACAATTAACCTGTTGAATCTTGAAGAAAATAACTTTATTGTATAGACTAGAAACGGGATATTTACCATGTTTACTGTTTCTATTGAGCTCCTGATATTTCGGCGCTGTTGCAAGCACCATGATCACGGATAAACAATAGAAACAAAAACAGAAACAATAAACACAGAAACAGAAACAATAAACATGGAAACAGTAAACATGGTAAATATCCCGTTTCTAGTCTATATAATAATGTTAGTGACCATGATAGTTTAAAATCTTGAAAATAACTTTGTCAGACTTTCGGGCCACTGACCACCTGTAACGACTGTCAAAGATCTAAAAATGACAGCCGGGACCAACTGTTTAACGTACTTTCCGAGGCACGGAGGAAACCCGGTATGTTATGATAGTCAACCGTTACCGACTTAGGCAAGCGCTGCTTAATATTGTAGATCGACCTGTGCAGCTGTTAATCTTTAGCGACAAGCTCCTCCGTATCTGTATGTGTACTTATAATGTCAAATAGATATTTTGTTGTTGTAAAAATCCAGCGCAATACTATGTATCTATTGTTATAGAAGAATAGCCAAACTTAAGTGGCAGTGGGCAGGGCACATTGCTCGCAAAACGGATGGCCGACGGGGCCGAAAAGTTCTGGAGTGGCGACCGCGAACCGGAAGGCGCTGCGTTGGAAGGCCTCCCACTACGTGGACCGATGACGTGGTGAAGGTTGCAAGAATCCGCTGGATGCGAGTCGCACGGGACCGGTCAATGTGGCGACACTTGGGGGAGGCCTATGTCCAGCAGTGATAGATGATGATGATGATTGTCATAGACACATTTTTGCTGGAACGTTTACATTTATCTACACGTAGGTATCTATCTATTGAATGAATGTATCTACAATTTTTTGTTAGACAACAAAGTAATAACATTTAAATTTAATGTCTATTCATCCGACCGACGTTTCTGAATGAGACTGAAAAAGGGCCGGAATCTTTTTAAAATCCAATTAAAAAGAAAGCGACTTAAATCACATAATTTGGTTTTCAAATCCAACATTAGTGGCACTAACAATAAACTTTTACGTTCAATTTTTTGCTTCCATTCATAAATACATCGAAAGTGAAGTTTTTACCTTATAATCACGACTCAATAACATAAAATTTTATGCGACTCGGAAAACATAGATCGCGATAGCTCCACCCATAATGTTCCGAAAACAAAAACTAGAAAAATAAAAACCGCTTTTCGGAATACATTGCTGCACAACTTGGAAGTAGTTTTCTATAAGTCTTCGAGAAGCAGTTGACAGCCAGCAATGGAATGTAAAACAAACCTGTGAACACCATTATTTCTAATGTTTCCCCATTATTCAAAGACCACCTTCGAGCTATTTGGAGCTACATTTAAAAGCATTAAAACAGCGACCGTTCAGATGAGTAGTGTAAACAATTGTGTATAATTAAGTGAATCGCTACGCCGATTACCGAAATAATCGGCGACTAAATGAACTCCGAAATTAGTGTGACTGACTAAACGGATGAGTTCACATGACGCCTCTTTTAAAGGTTTAGTTTCACTTTGAGTTTCAATACCTTGAGTATTCAGACTTGAATGGGACAAATTTTACAGGTAAGTACCTATTACTATTGTTGTTGTTTTTTATGGCCAAACTATGTAAACTACGTCTTAAAGTTGGTTAATATTTTGTTGTATCAGGTTTAAAATATTTTCATTACCACTAGAAACGGGATATATACCACGTTTACTGTTTATTTTGAGTTCCCGTTATTTCGGCGCTGTTCACACACAAAACAGCGCCGAAATATCGGGAACTCAAAACAATCAGTAAACATGGTAAATATCCCGTTTCTAGTGTTTATGATAAAGTGACCATGACAGTTTAAAAATTTAGGTTTCAAATAACTCATTAAAGTATTTTTTATACAGAAAGACCATGTAGATATATAGAGGCCGAAAATACAAATGATTTTGGTATTTCCTGAAGCTGAAAGAAACCTTGAGCTCTGGCGCTTGTTTACAAATCAGGGTTTCAACACCCAGATGAACAGAATAACAAAGTCTGTCACCTTTGCCCTCAATTTTTTTCTAACACCATCATAACATATAAACTACGCTTAACCCATAATAAGTCTAGCGACACACGGTGCGACGGAGCGACGCGACGCGCTCGGAAAGTAGCGAACAATCGTAAAATTTTATCGTCTCTAATGGGCGCATGGCACTGATTTGTAGCCGCGCCGACAACGCCCTCTACTCTCAAATGAAACCTCAATGTATTGTTTTTGAAACGACAGGGGTGATCTATTTTCGGAAGGACAGGTACATTGTTAATTTGGGTACCTACACGCGTCCACGTGTAGCGTTTAATTTAAAATGATGTGACTCCTCTGCCGGGGACGTAATTGTACAATTTGCTGGTATTGACACAAAAACTCAAAGAGGCCTGATTTTTATTTAAAGTTCTGTTGAAAAGCTTTAAACAATGAAATATGTCATGTCCAGAACGACCCGATTTTCATTTCAAGGAAATTATTTCTCGTAATACAGCGGAAAGTCGAAAAAAGCATAAGTATGATTAACCGGAAAAAGTACACTTGAAATACCGTATTTTTCAGTGAGTTTGTCATTGCATGTGTTAGTAAGTTTATGGCCTATAGCTAATTTGTTAATTCCAGCAAAAATATTATAAAACATGATCCCACGAGTAAGGTGGACGGGATCGTCCCGAATGTTTTTGTCACACAAACATACAATTAACGTAATATTTATAGTTAAAAGATCATTTTGTTGAAATGGAGCCAAATTTCCAGGGCGAGCTTTCAACGGAATTTACAAAAAGCGCCATAAATTGGCAAATAATCCCCCGCATAACGCAACCTTTGTTTGGCCACACGTGCTTTTAATATCTGGCGAGCATCGCATTCGCGTCGCGATCGCAACAAAAGCCGGATTTAGTCTTTGTGCACCCAACCTAGAGTAAACACTTGTAAAAACTTCTAAATATGAAAAAATTACGAATATAGTTGTTAATAAATTTTATTAAACATATACAAAGGTTGGTGCAATTGTGAAGGCGACAATCGGCCGCGTCGAATTTGTCATGTAACTGCATCCTTTGTTTGGGCGATGAATGCCGTGTGAGAAGGAAGAGCTTCCGGTGCAGGCATCGCACCGGGATCGATGCCCCCGGCCATATCTTGCCATCGATATCAACCATTGTTGTTTTTTTTATCTCAAATTGATAGCTATACTGTATTCATTGACGTTCTCAACTTACAAATTTCGAAGTATTTCACATCAAAATTCCGAATTAACAAAAAAATACTCAACTGAACGAAATTGTTCAATCGTTATATTTTTAATGCATCGCACGTAACTAATTGCCTCGACGGTGAAAACTATTTTTGTTTCTTCATTCACAAAATATTCAGGAACTAAATAAAAGGTATCACAGATTGTTACTTGTAGGTAAATGAAGTGTTATATTTTTGCTTTTCATAGTCAGACAGTTGTGATGGGTTTCTATGATTAGCTTTATCTCCTATAATAAATTGCATTGAAACAAAGCAGTCTGCAGGCCATTATAATAATTTGAAAAAATATATATCGACCCTAGACTCCACTCCAGGTTAATTTTGAAATCTGTAAGAATTTAACCCAGTCATCAGTGAATCATTGCTTCCATTTTTCCGGAAAAACCCGAATAGAAAACCGTCAATCCATAGGCTTAGAAACAGAAGTCACCTCACTACGCATTCAACGTTATAAAGACTGGCTAACAAACAATCCGGTCGACATTTAAAAAAAAAGAACATTTTTAAAACAAGAAAAAATTCCAGCCATGTGTCGATCGACGCACATCGGTGGCGTGTGTATGATACGAAAAAAAAAGAAAAAGCCCGCGGTCGGAACAATCGAAGCTAAGTTATAAAATATGTATCCTAGAGCTGGCTTTTGAAACTTGCTCCCGTACTATTTTGACCACGATCGGGAATTCCGACAAGAGAATCAAATCGTAACGTTGTTAGTTGCTTTTTTTTTTCGGTGATTTTTTTTCGGCACTGAAACTGAACAATAGTCGGTCGAAAAATGAGATATAGCCGACTGAATAAAGGACTCGTTGGGAATATGTGAATCGGGTTATTTATGAAAGCTTTTCAGTAAAATTGAAAATACCTACTAGTAATTGTGTTTGTGTTGTGTTTTCAGGGAATAAGCATTATGGCAGGTATCTATTACTTGCTCGCTGTTATTCATGTGAAATGAAAAATTGGTCCGATTTTTTATCAACTACAGAACTAGCAAAGAGTAAAGCTGTTTTTTTTCTCAAAAAGTTAAATATGCCAAAGGACTTAATTCATTATTGTCCTTTATTATTTATCGACACTAGTACTCTAGTATACTTACTCATTCAATTCCACCTTAGATTACACTTAAACAAATAATTTCTTTAAACTCTATTAATCTTATGTAAAATCAAGGGAACTTAACATAAAGTTAATGATAACCATAAATAAAGTAAAACAAATACTTTCGCACACGGTAGTTGAAAGGCGACATCAATAAGACGACATGAGACGATCTTGATGTCTGCATTCCCTTATCGGCGTGCGATCGCGACAAAAAAGTCGCAATTATGTGCCGGTCATTAATTAAGTGGTCTGGACATGTGCTTTGTACGATATTATTTTGGGTGTTTGAGGTAACGTCTGCGCCTTTTTTTATTGTGACGTAATGGGTTCGAATTTTGAAATTTTATTTCTTTTTAGGACTGATAGAATATGGTTTTGGGAAAATAGCTAAGATTTTATTTACTATCAAACAGATAATAGATTTTTTAAAATTTGTTTGATAATTTCTGAAAAGCTCTTTTCTGATTAGGCAGATTTATGGCATAGAAAAGGTTTAGAAGGTGAAGAAAGACACCGATGTTAAAAAGAAAAGGAACACTACGTATACCTATATCGATATGTATTGGGCATCAAAATGACTACGAGATTTTGTATTTAAAAGGAGCGATACAAAAAACACAAAAAAAAACAGATTTCAACAGGAGTTCAAAGTATTAATGTAGCAAAAATAAAATCAATACACATACCTCCCCCATATAGCCAAACATTAATGAATACAAACAGTCGCAGGGCTGTCAAAAGTTATAAATTAATAAGTTGCCGGCTGCCGTCGCGTCGCCGTGCCGTCCGACATTTATAACCGGCCCGACCAATACTAACGTCATTTTTAACCGTCAGCGCTAATTTGCCATTGTTTTGCTTCTGACGCCACCTTTTTTGCTAAAAACCATAAAATAGATAAAGTTTTTGTCGTTTGGGGCATCCTTAATTGATTATAAACGTTAAGGTGATGTTTGATGATGAATCCTAGTATTTGGGGCTATATTGGATGTTATTTATCTTAACACGTTTTTAGAGTTTTTAGCGAGTCATTTATTTTATGGTTTTATGCGGAGTAGAGTGATCTTTCGTTGTTTAATAAACTGGGAATATTAAGTTTATTCTTTTAGAATAAGCTTCTAAGGTTAGGTTAGCTTTCGTTTTAAGTATATCAATCGGGATCAATGAATTATTTATTAACGTACATTTTCACGTCAAGCTTGGCCTTATTAACTTAGTATTAAGCCTAAACTTATGGGTATGTGGTACAATAGTTATTTTAGGAAATCACATCATAACATCACGCCTGCAATCCTCGAAGTAGCAGTGTAAGTACCTAATAGTACACCCATATTTCGCCAGTGTTGTTTAAGTACCATGTAATAGGGGCGAGCCTATTGCCATCAACCGGGCACAAATCCAAGCTCCGTGGCTGCTATTGAGAAATTTCTGATAGAAAAACCCAATAATACTTTGCCCGACCCGGGAATCGAACCCAGCACCATATACTCAACAGTCGCATACTATGACCACTCGACCAATGAGGCAGGAAATAACAACACATTCGTAAGTTCAAACAATAGTTACAATATATCGAAAGCGCCAAACACAATCACAAAACCGTTACTCCACGTTCAAAGTTTAACCCTCAAAAGATCTCAATACATCGAGCTCACCAACATATCGGAAGCGACTAGTCCCTCGGCTGGTATTTGCATAACGCCTCGGCAATAAGTTAGGCGCACCTCCGCGTCCGACGCATGAAGGCGACAGAGGCACAGCCGCCTGCTCCGCTCGCTTGCTATAAAGCACAGTGCAATAAAGAGAATGGATGCCGCCCATCCGCCGCCACCGGCCGCCGGCAGGATTACCCGAATCGCCACTATTTATCGCTGGAGCCGTGCGCCCAGGTGCCATCAATCTATTTAATGATCGGGTCAGCACATACTCTTAGTCTTTTTACCGCTTGCGCCCGCTCGCTCGTCCAAAACGAAGACGCGAACTCCTAGGCTGGGAGATGGACGTTTGATGAGGGGCTTTTGTGTCGATCGCCAGCGTTAAAAGGGTTTTGGACGCACTATCACAGTATTATAAAGGTTTTGCTTGCTTTTTAGAGTAACGGGAGCGGTTGGGGGCGAAGGTGTTGTACAAACGGCTTCCTGACAATAAGGTTATGAGGTATCGGAAAAGTCTGTTAGAATACTGGCCATTATTACACGAGTAAAACAGGTAAGTATCGACAATAAAACATTATTTTTAGTATATGCGAAACCTGAATATAGTTTGTTCAGAATAAGTAACTGAATCGATTCCAATAGTTTTTGAACCATGTTATTTTTTGTCCCAAAAATGTTTAGAGAAGGTTACAAGTTTGACACCGAACTATGTACCTATCGCAATCATTTAGGTACCTAATGCCAAATTATTATTATCAATGAGCTCAAGACGACGCTGAAGGCGCGCGCACGGCGGCGCCGCGTTGTGACCACGATTTTGTGCGGACAGCCAGGTAACAGAACAAGCTTAAAACTTTGTGATTTCTCATGATACAGTTTTGTAATTTTGTACATAGATTCTTTACATAAAAATACTAGACACGTGTTACAGGTTTCGCATATAGGTACTAAAACTAATGTTGTATAAGAAAAAACTTTTGAGGAAAATAAATTGCATGTCCAGACAAGTAACAATGATTCCTTCCGAACTCATATTTGAATGAATGCTAGTATCAAATTTGATTATTTCAAATGACTTGTTTGTAAAGACACCCACGACACAGAACCCTAAACTATCTACAAGCAAACAGAAGCGTTTATTACATCACCTATTACCGACTCAATAGTTCCCATCACGCACAAAAGTCACCAGCATTTAATCCTCGTATAAATCAGACTTATTCTGAAGAGCCCTAAGTACGGTGGA
This sequence comes from Noctua fimbriata, assembly GCA_905163415.1. Classification (NCBI taxonomy): domain Eukaryota; kingdom Metazoa; phylum Arthropoda; class Insecta; order Lepidoptera; family Noctuidae; genus Noctua; species Noctua fimbriata. Next base: position 5,927,727 of record LR990940.1, read on the forward strand.
CCACAATCAAAAGTGGGCATTGAATGGTCCCAGCACACGTCCTGCCGGACCTGGCCGTACATCTGCCGGGATCGTGCGCGAAGCAATGGCTGTAAGGATTTGACGGGTCTTTACTCACTGAGGTCCGCTTTGTTTAAACGATCTTTGTGAGTGGACCCGATTTATGTCCATAATAAAGGCGTTGAAGGATGTTTGGCTTGATGTCTGTTGGGAATTTCAGCTGGATCTTGGTGTGTGGGTAATTTGTATTGCTCTATTAACTTGGTTCGTCTATAACATTTTTACTTGAAATTGATGTAACGCTTAAACGTAGAAGTAGTGATTAAGACAATGTTACTCTAATTTAAACGTTATTTTCGTTGCGTTTAGAAATACAAAATTTCTTTTAGTTTTAAAGATACATACATTCTCAAAAAAGACACAAAGTCACATGGGAACAGAGAACTTTATGCTAATATTAATAATTAGTTCGTCACTATACATATGTATATGCTACAGCTAAAATGTTATGCCAATTTCTGCTGGAACGATCTTCATTCCACCAGGCCTATGGCAAAAACTGAAAACGAGAGACACAGACTGATTTAAATTAAAGAGATTCTCTCAAACATAACCCACAAACAAACTCCTACAAAACAAACATACTCAACTGGACACATTCAGCAATAAAAGTGTCTGCATCAGTAGTCGGTGGTGATATGATTAGCAGTGATGGCGGCACTACCCTACCTCAATAAGCTGGGGCTTGTCTACGAATCGTAAACTCGCTTACTTCACCTGAACAAACTGCCTCCCGGTGAGGGTGGAGGGCGCGGGTGCGTTGTGGTACGTCACGGGATTTCGGGGCACGTCAACAAAATACCGTCAACCTGTGCTGGGTCCGAGCGGTGAGGTGCGGTGCGGTGGGTGGCAGTTTGACATATTCGTCTATTCCAACTGTCGCATTTTGTGGAGAACCACTGCGAAGGGTGGAAAAGTTTAAGTATATAGTGTGACATTGAAAGGGAACGTAGGTCGCTGGCTGTCCGTTGTAACATGCTGGCTCGCAGGCTTGCACGTTGTACGAGGCCAGTTAAAGTAACGCTTTTCAAAGCTCTCTGTCAGTCCTTCTACACGTGCAGCCTGTGGGTCAACTTCACTCAGCGGACATACAGCGACCTACGCGTTCAATATAATAATGCACTGAGAGTACTGCTGAGGCTTCCGTGGCATTGTAGTGCATCGGGGATGTTTGCAGATAATAATATTGATGGTTTTGCCGCCATTATTAGAAATAGATGCGCATCCCTGATGACTCGTGTTCGCGGCAGCACCAACAGTATTCTCAGTGTATTTGCAGATCGATGAGATTTCCCGATGCTGCAGAGGTGGATGCGGCTCCATGCTGAATTTTAATTATATGTGTCTGTAACCTACTAACACTAGAAGTCAAGTAAAATTGTTACTAACCCTATGGACTCCGGTCTGCAATAAAAAAATTCTATTCTATTCTATAACAGAGAGGAGGTCAGTATCCATGCAGTGGTAACATTAAAGTGTGATTATTACTACAACAAAATATATTTGGGTTACTATCGAGAAAAATGGAATATTCAATTGTGATTAGATTAGAATCGAGCATAATTGGAGAAACCTTTGAGAAACCTGTTATTTTTATTTTTTTTATATCAGCCTACTCTGTCCCACTGCTGGGCAAAGGTCTCCCCCATGGCTTTTCAATCCTGCTTATGAAGATGATATTAAGTGCTAAATAAAATGAGTGCGAATTTTTAAAGGCTTAGAAATCATTGAAATTATAGTGAAATATTTTCGGTATTTAAGTACCTTCTTCAATAAAAGGAGTATCAGCATTCTGAGTATGAAAAAGCAGCACAGACAACTAAAAAAATTTGTAAACCATAGTAAACATTTTACAACAGCAGCAGTTCTCACATTTTGCGGCGAATGAAATAAATAATTAAAAAACCCAATTTTATCAACAAAAATATTAAAATTCACAACAGCACCCCGTGCAATGGACACACGCCACAAGGCGGGCAGGCCGTGGGCGGGCGCGGCACAGTTCCGGTCAAGTCGCGGGCGGCTCTCGGCTTCCGGCCGTCCAATTTGGCCACATTCAGCCCAATAGTGGGGGCAAGACGTTTGATACCTCCCCCGACGACTTGCGATTCTTGACGCCACCGTTTTATATAAGTTTTAAGTTAGTATTTTTTGGAAATTTTCGGCGCGGTTGAAATTTTGTTTTAACTGACATGGTGAGTTGATCTACTGTCTCATTTATGCCTTGTCATTTTCTCCAAAAATATTGTTTTGATTTATAATGGCAAACGGAACAGAACTTATAACTATGCATAAGCTGTTTTGAATAGCGTCTAATAAATTGATTGAGCTTTTATTGCAAAAGGCGAGAGTCTTAATTTCAACGATTATGATTGATGAGCTACAGGAATCGGTTAATACATTATACTTAGGTGTACAGGACGAAGGTACCGATAACTGTTTGCAAACTGGCGTCAAAGGGCTGTTTGCTGTGTATACTAACTAAATTGGCCTGGCTTACTTGAAGCCGATTTTAGCACCTCATCAAAGTCAAATATCACAAGCCAGCTTTGTTGACACAACTAATAGTTGCATAACTATAGACGTATCTACTAGGAAAATGAATAAAAGGTGTTAAACATAACATTTAAAAAAATACGAGAACCTCGTGTCGTCATCCTTGTGTGATTTAGCACACGAGGTTGTCGATATATGGGACAGAGTCCACCTCTGTAAATATTGTACCGATAGTTGTGAAACTATCGGTACATTTTACCTTTTTTTTATTTTGGTAAATGGACGAATAGCAAAGAGCCTCGACCAACATCTTGGCTTGATTCAGAAAGCAGAACTCCTGAACACGGCACGCATAGTGAGCAGGTTCCTCTCTCTGGGGCCCTGACCACCGGCAGCCTGGACCTTGTTCCTGATACTAATTGGCCAACTGTTTTTTTATAATTTTCAATGTTTTGTATACTCATGTTTTTAAAAATATTTAAAAAAGTAATTGATCAGAGAAAAGACGTATAAAGGATGTCAGAAAATTATACAGCTAAAGTTTTCGAATTACACAAAGTAGGGTTTTAGAGCAAGAGTTATTCTTTCCACAAAAATCTTTCCTCAAACATATAACTAGGGCCAAACGAAGATAAATGAATCACTGTTTCGACAAACCGTCTCCATAGGTACGGCGCAAAATGCTACAGCAACGACTGATACTCCTAATTATAAGATGAGCTCAAGTTAATCCTTGGGCCTCAGGCCTTGTCCGGCCTCGTTCGGCTTTCTCCGGCAAGCTTCGGACTTACGTCGTAAGCAATTAAACGGATCTCGGGCCGAAGCTAAACAGAGGGATGCCTTTGGCTTGGTCACCGTGCTGTGTACTTTGGTACTTAATTTAGGTGGCCGGGTAGGCAGGGAATTTGGAAAGCAAATTAGAAGTATGGGGTGGGATCAGCTCTGTTGTGGCTTGGGCTGGCCAGAATTCTAGAACACAATCTGGAAAATTGACTATCGCCGAGTATAATTAGCCAAAAAATACTCAAAAGGTGGAACGAAGTTTATTTTCATGAATGTGGTTTTCTTGGACATTATTGTGTACATTTATCTGTGAAAAAGTATCAGTTATCAATGACAAAAAAAATTTTAGGAGATTCGGTATTTTAAAAATAATTGAAGAAAACAGAAAATTTTCATAATGAGACTTGAAATATGCATGTCAGCGACAACAATGAACATAAACAGTTCAAAACTATTGGCATCAATAAAACAATTGTGTAAAATTACCATTTTCTTTTGAAAATCCGTAAATGGGGATCAAAATTTCACAAAAAAATATGGATAGTGTCCTAAGACCATTTTCGTGTAGCTGCAACGGTTAAGATAGTTCCCCTTACTGCCCTGCTGAAATTTTCCATCCTGTATACTTCGTTCTACCTTTTTGTCTAATTGCACTAGACTATAATATCCGACTGGTTTTCATTTTTTCCAATCGGTTTCGACGGATGTCAACGTCTCGAATTTTTTGGGAATATGCTTACGAATGTATGAAATTAATCGTCATGATTACGGCTTCGTGAAGTCTCAGGAAACATTTTTTACGGAATTAAAAAGCAGTCAGCATCAATTAAAAGTCTTTACATCCGTGTGTCTGTGCATCCGACCCCTTATTTCGTACATCTAGTAAAGAGACCAACGGCTGCGGCCAGTTTTTCCGGCTAGCATTATTATTGCAAATTTCTGTCGGCAGGTACTCACCGCATAATATCAAAACAAAGGTACTGTCCCGTGAAATCCACACTAGGTGGTTGGCAACAGCTCATTAAGGAGTCAGAAGGGTAAAAAGTCTGGTCCCTCGGACGCATCGGCCTTTTTGTAAAAAGAGGCTTAATTAGGGCCTCATGCGGCTACCCTACAACCCTGTAACTTTTAATAAATGTTCGAAGAGCGCCATTTACATAGCCTACGTAGATATACCTATATGTAGGAGATTATACGATGCCACCTACATTTGGGGATACTTTGTCCGCCAACGAAAGTATTCGATAAAACTTTGCTGGGTTAAATATAATTCGGATGATTTTTAAATTATATTCGTTTTTAACATGTTTCACCTCATTAAATTCTGAAATCAAACTCATGCTCTTAATTTTTGAATTCTACTCGATTTTAGGGTTGATTTTTGACAAAACACACGAAGAAATGCACATCACTAATAGTGACCGATGACCGTAAAATCTACATGCACGGATAACGTCACTTCAAAGGTGAGAGTCCAAACGAATTACGTCAGAATTAAGGGGAAGTTGTATTATAAGTATTACTCGCTTACTTCCCACGTACGCGCGTGTGCCAAGCGAGTCCTCGTGGGAAGGTATTAAATATCTCGAATCAGTGCACACCGCGTACTCAATGAAGTACTGATCGGACCTCCGATAGTGTTGTTACACGATCACACCAATATCCGAAGAGCTACCTCCCCCTTCGCTTGCGAAAATAATATAGAGAATGTCAGGGGTGATGTGATAGTTTTTGCGGGTCACAATAAAATGGTTGTATCATACTAATAAAGCGATGCGCCCTTATCAAGGCATCTGTCCTCGTACAATGACGGATCATCCCGTAATGCGGACGGGAAAAAACACGGGGCTATTGTGACTTTTTTTTGCAGACTGTATTCCGGGTCATTGTTACGTTGTTTAATTTTATGGGATATTTTAAGCAAATGATACGGTTTTATCATATATCTACACTGATGAAGAGATATGCGGTATGAATAAGCGGGGTCTGTTTGAGTTTGTAGATTTGTTGGCGTTGATAGTGCGTTTAGTTAGTTTTGGACTGTTTGTGGAAATGATGGAAACTAAAAGTTTTGATCGGCAACAGTGACGCTATTTTAATCAACACAAGTCAGCCTCCTTCATTAAAATTTCACGACGTGAAAAAAATCACGTTCTCCGCATTGACCCTGGATCGAAGGATCTGGAAGTCATGGGGAGAGGCCTTTACCCAGCAGCGGGTTTACAGAGTCTAACAGTAACTGAAAAACAATCATCATGGTCAAGATCTCTAAAGCAAAGATTGCATCGTAAATGTTCAAGCTACTGAAGACGAGTCCCTGCAGTGGAATTTTCAAGTTGATTTCAGCGAAAATTATAGGTGTTTGGACTGAAATCAATCTTTTGTAAACATAACCATGTCTTGTTATAACGCTTCTCAGTCTCGCAGATCATCACCATTTTTATACATGTCGCAATTGCTTACATTAAAAATCCCATGCAAAAACATCCCATTAACCTTCAAAATCATCAAAGAACAAATAGCCAGTCTCTTAAAGGATTCCTCCATAAAATCCAGCACTAAAATGCCTACGTCATATGTTTGTGTGAATCGGAATTGTTTATGAGCGTCCCAGCGAAGGCGGGACAATAATGAGAGCTATAAAGGCGATGCCACATCGGCGGCGTATCTACGATCTGCGTCTCGATGGAGGTTATTTACATAGCAATAAGGATAGATACCGTCGCCTCTATACCCCGGCACCTTATCTCTGTTATTGCCTGTGTGCACACGGCTTATGGTCGGGAGGAAAATGAACTGGGGCGTCAGGAAATAAGGTGTTTTTAAACAAGATTCCTCTGATTTACTCCCTTTGAATGTGAGATTGCAACCGTTGTGGAAAGGTTTTCATATGTACTGGTGCAGTGATTTTTATCTTGGCTGGCTTTTGTTTGTTTTTTCTTGTCAGTTCCACAATCTAGTGTCATGTGTAAATTACAGAGATAATTAGCATTGCTGGAAGAATTCCTTTTGATCTTTTGAAAAAAACCTTATTTAGTTGATGTGAGTCCGGAAAACATTTCTTTCTCTTTGTACAAAAGAAAGAACAATAAGTACTAAGATAATTTTACGTCTAAACTAGTTTAGAAAGCTAAATAACTTTAAAATTTGCAAATTTCATCAAATAACTTTAAATTTTGCAAAAATCAGTTTGAAATCGGATTTGCTTTTCTAATGATATCAAAATCAATATCCAAACACCTAATTTTTAATAACAAACCCCCTGCATATAAAGATTTGTCGCACAACAGAGAATTGACAACTGCCAGGGGTGAATCCAAATATCCAAATATTAAAATGAAAATTTATGAAGTGTGACTGGTGGGGACGTCCGATCGTCGACCGGAGCGAACCGATTTGTATGGAAATCTTGTGTTACATCTCACTGAGCGGGTGTCGCAGTCATCCGGAGGTACAATTTGATGGCATAATTTGGTACAAGGAACGTAAAACGTCCAGATTAATGAATGTTTGTATGTTTGCCTTTATTGAATGGTGTGGAGAGGAGGTTTATGGACGCTTTCTTGCTCTGTTTATTGTGTTTTGTTATTGCGTAGATTTGCGTTTGGTTTGTGGGAGTTTTAAGATTTACATACAGGGTGTGAAAGGATCCATCAGTCTGTACATCAAACTATGTAATACGGCGCAAAAAAGGTTGCTGGGAAACGACTTTTTTTTTGTGCAAAAAATCACGATTTACGGTAGTGCTCAATGTAACGCACTCAAAAAATTGTGTAGGTGGATGCATTGAGAACAGGCAGTACCAAAATCTTAAGCTAAACGGATCTGGATGAGCAGATTTGCCACAGACATAGATTATGGTGTGGAATAGTTTAAAATATGTATTTATTTTTAAAATTTCGATGCTAACGAAGTCATGGGCAACAGCCAGTATTTCAAAATATCCGACGATTCTAGTTTATACGTCAAACCAAACGCGCTGAGAGCTGCCGATGTACCATAAGACCACGCCGCGTTGTTCTGTAAATATACTGCCGGGCCTCAACTGCAGTGGCATAGTGTCATGTCAACAGTAGCTCAATATCATCAGTTTGTATAGCTTAGAAACCAGTCTATCCATCTTTTTTATTTCTGCTTTCACAGGTCTGCCGGCAGAAATTACTATTACCCATGTATTCAAATATAATATGTTAATTTCTTGTGTTGTCAACTATTTGTACATAAACAGTAAAATAAACAAATAAACACACACACACATTCACACAAGCTCATTCATTGATTCTTTCTTTTTTTCCACACATTTGTTGTAATCCTAGGAGGTCACCACGGATAAACGCTTTTTCATTTTTTTTTTCAAACAATTATTTCCTTTATACAAATTATTTACATTTTTAAATATTCCTTAAAAACAATATAAAAAATATTTAAAAATATAAAAAAATGTAGCCCACCGTTATCGGGAACGGGGTTCAAGCTACCGGCGGTCAGGGCTCCAGAGCGAGGAACCTCCTAACAATACGAGCCGTGTCTAGGAGTACCGCTTTCTGAATCAAGCCCTTGATCCAGCTGCCTAACAAGAGCCTCCTCAGGTATTGGTCGAGGCTCTTGGCAATTAAGCCATGGGCTGATACGACTATCGGCACAATGATCGCTGAGTCCACAACCTACATGTCGACAACCTCGCGAGCCAAGTCAAGACACTTGATTTTCTTATCTTTCTCGGCTTTCACGAGGTTCTCATCATGCGGGACCGTTATGTCAACAATCATTGCGCGCCGCTCTGATCGATCCACCACCACTATATCAGGCTTATTGGCTACAATAGTCCTGTCAGTGATGATGGATTGATCCCAGTACAATGTGATACTGCCATTTTCGAGAACTGGGTCGGGCAGATACGGCGCTTCCGATTCCACAAGGTTGTATTTTAGATCAAGTTGCTGATGGATAATCCTAGCTACAAGGTTGTGTCTATGCAAGTACTCTCCGTTAGCCAGACGAGAACACCCGGAGATAATGTGGCGGATTGATTCGCCTGGACGGTGGCATGCCAGACATATGTCAACCGTACCAATTAAAAAAAATAATTGTCAAACAATTATTATTAGTCCAAAAGTAACTCGGTCTATGACTTTTCAGTCCGACTGTCATACCACTGCTGATGTTAAAGGCTGAAAGAATTTCGGTGATATTTGGCACTCATGTAGACCATGACCTGCTTTAGACCTTAGGATGTCTTTGTAAGTTCCCGTGGGATAATTTCTGACCTCCATGTGGGCTAAGCCGCGGGTAAAAGTTTCTCATAAGTCTAAATCCTAATCCTAATGCCTTTATTTGGGCTCCTACTGTAAAATAGTAAAGATTATGTTTACCTTTTTTGTGAAACATTTCTTGTAAACAAATATCAATGTATGTAATCTCCCTATGCTAATGTATTCATAGGGGACGAAAGTTCAATGATCTTTCTTTTGAGTTGTGTTAAATAGTTTTGGTTACAGTCGGTAGATGGCATGAGTTGTAAAACAAACCAGTTAGTTTGTCTTTTCTCTTTACAGTCAATAAGGAAGAATTTCTCCAATGAGACCGCGGCTCATTCAAGAGGTTTCAGTATTATAATGTCTATTGATACTTACAGCTCTTGAACGCTGTTTAGATATGCTGATCGCGTTTAGTTTCTCTTTTTTCGCTGTAAGTGTTTAGTAGCCACACTAGCTACAGGAATAACATTATCATAAGATAGCATGTCTTGTAAATCAGAAATGCTTTAAATCATGCATTCTGGTTCTATAAAACTACTAGCAACCCACCCCGGCTTCGCATTAGCAGAGCATATATGCCAAATTTTTTTAGACGTATAAGGAATAATTCCGTAAAACATTGTTTTCATATAACTCCACACGGCGCATGCCATTAAAACACCCGGTCGGCATGGTTTTTTCCGACATCTTCAATAATTATCATCATATTTCAACCAATTTACAGAAAACCTAAACGAATTATATACTCGAACCTTTCTCATGAATCATTCCGTCCATTGGTGAATATTGTGTGAAAATCCGTTCTGTAGTTTTTGAGTTTATCGCGTTCGGACAAACACACAGTTATAGTAGTGATATATTCGATATTTACTAGTCTTCAGCACCTTGCATTATTCTTTAGAATTTTTCATAGTTCATAGCCGAAACATAAATCAAGTCCCATCTATAAAAGTACCAGGTAACCATAATCAGAACCAGTTGACCTACTCCACATCCTTCCTCTGTGGTCGTGCCAAAGCCGCTGAGCCGTCATATCGCTTCGGCTCGTTGCAATGGAATCGGTTGAGCCAGGTTTTTTACGCACCCATAACTGGACCGCCTATGGGCAACGCGTCCTACCGATAGACAAATTTCAGCGCGACATTTTTTTTCCAGCCGCTACTGTTATGAATTTCTTTTGTAATAAATCTAAAAAAAAACCGGGGTATGTTGAAAAGTGTTTTTCAATTTTCAACATACAGCTATGGAAGCTTAAAATACTTTCGGATCAATCCAGGGTTAAATAGTTTGATACGGTTTTATTATTGCCGCGGAAATGTTTCTTTGTAGACGTTTTCTAGTGTATTCTAATGATTACCAAAGTGCAGACAAAACTATTTGCCGTAATCCGTAATCCAATAAACTATCTTTGAAATTGAATAGTCTTCTATATAGACAAAGCGATTGAAGTGAAATGAAGCGTATATCTACTCTGTTAGAAGTCGTTTTAGAAATAAATAGAACTAGTCAAGGCCCATTGGACTTTCCTTCTTTATATCATAAAAGAAGTTGTGGTCACATGCGCTATTGAATAGAAAAATAATTAAAAATATATCTGGAAGAAGAGCTCTTGGCTAAATAACAACAACCGCACGGGCCGATCTTCAAAGTTAAGCAGCGCTTGCCAAGGTCGGTCCGTGGATGGGTGACCACCACCCATTACACACCGAGTCTCCTCCGTGACAAGGAAAGCACGTTAAGTTGTTGGTCCCAGCTGTCATATTTTGTAGATATTTGACAGTCGTTACAGGTAGTCAGTGGCCCGAAAGTCAGACAACCAGTCTTACCAAGGGATATCATTACCCAGTCTAAGTGGGTTGTGGAGGTCAGTTAGGCAGTCGCTCTATGTAGAAAACTGTTATTCAGCTGTATCCAGTTAGACCGGAAGGCGATCCCAATATGGTTTAGTTAGGGAAAAGGCTAGATACACAGACTGATGATGCTTAAAGTTAAAATATCTACATCATTTGACAAAACGATGCAAAATACGTGCTTTGGACGTGGAATTGCGGACACCAGCTCGTTATACAATACAATACAATACAATCATTTGACAAATGAAATACCTATTTAAATAAGGACTAACAGAATGATCACAAACAAAAAGTTTATATACAGTGTGTTTCAAAATAGCGGGCTAATAATTGTTGCCAGCTTTGTTAGCAGTGAATAAATGAAACATGTGAGTTGTCGCTGTACGTCGCGCGAATCAGTCGCTGTCATTCGTATTATTGTAGCTTTTTAATGTATTATTTGGATTATTCAAAGTAAAAAGTATTTGCTTTTAATATTTTAAATAATTGTTAGATTTCCCCTTTATTGAGTCCTGGGTTAGATATCCGTGTCTAAGCAAGGAAATTGCCATTACTTTTTCAGAGGATGTCTTTACAGCTGGACAAAGGTCTTTTTCAAGCATCCCCGCGACCTCGAGGACTACTAATGATGTGCAATCTTCCCTTTGTACCTTCACCAGTTCATCTGTTCATCATGAAGATTTTGAAGGCGGGCCAGTCACTTTTTACTATCCAACCTACGGGCTTTCTTCTACAATGCCCTGATTCTGATTCTGACCATATGGTCTAAAGATATCCTAGGGCGTATTCTTGTTCTTAGAAACCGAACCTTCTACTCGCTACACTGTCGTTTTCTCTTGGAGACACTTATGGCAACACTAGTACTTACCAACTGTACGAAATTCACTTGTCAGTGTCAAGTTTAGGGTCCTCACTGACAGACGCTTCATTGTGATGTCTATTTCAGAATCAGGCATTCAGATTAGTCCTCTGCATTACCGACTGCCTATCAAGCTTAGCAAGTAAAATGCGTTTTTAATATTTAAATAACTCATCAGTATATAGTCCCGGTCAAAATCAAAGCCGTTCGAAGCTGCATGCAGCTCGAATGCAAATGTTGGGTGGGGTGTACTGTGAACGCGCAGTTGGCTGCATTGTGCCGCTCCGCACTCCCACTTCACCCCCTCACAGACCCGACACATCCCGCGAGAGTTTGTTTTTCGGGGCAAATAGCTATAGGCTTGATAATGGCCTCGCGGGCTGCGGTATGATGTGGAGGTTGCTCTATTTTATAATGACAGGGATAGGAAGGACAGAGGTGACTACTGACGACTGATATACGACTAATAGAGAGGAGGTCCTGGTTTCCTCCATAGGAAGAAGAATGATGAGGGATAGGAAGGATAGCTTAATAAAAGAACTATATTGTAGATGGAGTCAATTTTCTTAGAGCTCTAAATTAGTCGATTTCGTCCAAAAGATGATTTATTAACTGACCATTTTTTTTAAATTTCTTCGTATAAAAAATTTGACAATATAATTTTTGCTACTTTTCTACCATTTCAAAGTTTTTGATAAAAGACCGGAGAACACCATTATCTTATTTAGACGGTAGTCTTTTTCAAAACCCTGCAAACAAAAAAAATAAACGTTAAAGAATAGCGAAATCATTGCCATTGCAAAACTTTTGCCACGTTGAGCCGACGCGCGACATAAACAGAAACTCAAAGTAGAGCACCATCCAAACCATTTCAACTGTATCGGAGTGGCGGATGGGTTTTGATTTTTGTAGTTTCGTATTATTTGCGTATTTATCCGCCCGCCGCCCAGCGATACATTTATTTGCTTCCACCTCCCCATACCCTGGCTACCGCCGTTCGATTGATCGCGATATCATTGCGATAATAGCAGCAGTGGAATCGGCGCGCGGTTCCGTCACGCAGCCCCGTAGAAATATGGCGGACGGCTGCGCCCGATCAACCGTGATCGCAACTAATTATTGCACGAATAGCTGATGTCAAAGACGTGAGAAGTTTATGGTTTTGGTTTAAAGACAATTATTTATCAAAGAACAAATTACAGTTCACTTAAAGAGAAACTTAATTACTTTACAATAAGGTCTAAATTTCTGATGTTTTGAAGGTTCCTGCTGTATAATTGTCGTAATGACTTTTCTCTTGAATGGACTCTCTAAAGTGGCTCAAAAACAAAGAATATAAAAGTGACGAGAGATATAATATATAAGTTAGAAGTAATAAGAGTTGAGTTAGAGCAACAGAACCAATGCTTGGGTTTGATAAATCTGTCATTTCGATAAAACCTACCGACACATCGAAAAAGTCTCTAAGAAACTTTCTACTGCAAACGCAAGTTTACGCAACGCATAATTATGAACAAACTACATTTAAGAATTAGCATTACTTATTGTGATATGATGTCTGTGGTTGTGTATCTGTCATTCTATAAAATTCGTCTTATGTTTAACGCCTCTAAGCAACTGCTGTAAAGATCTGTCAAAACACCATACTTTTATGAAGTGCAAAATGCCATTTGGGATCAATCAATCATAGTAAAATATCTTCCCAGTAAAATGTTGACAAACAAGATATGCAAACGATACCATCAATAGGCCGTGACGTATGTAAATTAGACCGAAAAGCATAAAAGTTCTAAACGACGATACGGTTAAACTTTTAACCAAATAATGTTGAACAAAAAATAAAGAATATTTGTCATGTGAGCGCATACGCATGGGCTGGTTATCAATTTAAAAGTCGGCATTATCCGCATAATGCTGCAAGGGGCTGATATAAAACATTTCAATTTGGTGATCCGGTTACCCGGCCCCCGTTTCAAATCTGCATTGTGGGACCCCATACACTAGTAGTTCTGGGTACAGTCGCGCTATAAGCTTATTCGATTGCTGATATTTTTGTTTGTTCATTTTCGTTAAAAATGCACGCGGCAAAGTAGCGTGGAAAGTTGGATATCTTATTTCATTTTCTGTTTGTTGTTTTAAAATGCTTCTCTGTGTATTTTTTGCTTGCTTTTTACGATGTTAATTTGCTTTCCTTTGTACGTAAATAATTTTGCTGGGTTCGGAGGCATGATTTTGTAAACCAGTTGATAATGGATGCTGAAGTTTTATCGATTTGTTTACTTTGTACGTATTATTTTGCAATTCGCAGTTAAACACGTACAAAATGGAAATGTATTAAACTGCACATGAAGATAAAGATGTCAAACTTATTGAAATGGTTACTGATATCAAAACCTAAATACTAATGAAACTCTATGATCTGAATAAAATCAATCAAGTTCTAGAAAAGTAACCAAAAATTCACATATCACACGAAAAACTTCAAATCCTTAACAAAATCACCAAAAATATAATACCCCAACCTATTACAACACCGTAACACTTTAGCACACAAGCGTCCCCGCAGTGGGTACCCCAAAACGCAGTGTATGCTTGGTTAGGCCCGCGCCTCCCGCGGCCGGTGGGTTTACAAGAAAGGGGTAGTTAGCCGCTATTGTCTCCGGCCCTCCTGCCCCAATACCCCCGCTTTACCACTACAGAACCGGATAAGTGACATTTTTTGACTGTCAAAATAAGTATATAATTAGGTTCTTTAAGTAGTTTTGTGGCTGGAATTGGATATAGCGTTTAGTGTGAGTCTTTAAGAAAGTGTTCGGTTACAACTTACAAGTAGTAAGTTTTTTCATTGTGGCGTTCTTTTTAAAGTTAAAAGAAAAAATATCATTTACGAGTCAGAATTCTGTACTAGTATAAGGATGCTTTATAGTATTGTTAATATTGAGTTTTTAGCCAAAACCAAACGGAGTTTTTACTCCAGCATTGTACTCAATCATGGCTATTTTTCAATTTGTGCAAAATCTTAAAACTGTATGAGTATTGAGCAGCGTATGAGTATTTTAATTCGTACTATTGTTAATGAACTCATTCTAATTTGCGACTTCTAATTTTTTAGGTACTAAAAGAAAACATGTCAACTGAAACTTGTGTGTAGGTATTTTAAAGGCAAGCTTACTAACAAACACTTTTTAATTTAGGCATAATTTATTTAATTTAATAATATTAGATGACCTGGAATAACTGGATTCATCTGGTTTATCTATTGTATCATTCCAACGTGTCGTCCTTGGAATGATACAATCAATGAGTACAACGACGTCACCATTTCAGCATGAACCGAGGGAGACAGAAATTGGTTAAAAGAAATTGAATAAAATGACCTACTTAGCGTAAAAGTCCGGGAACAGTTTTTACCAACTAACAAAACTCTCAAAACGTCAAAGTCAAAACATAAAACCGAGAAATAACTCGTTTTACCAGCAATTATTATTACACGGTAATACCCAGTTCTCGTGTACAGGCGTAGGGGAGTGTGCAATGTGCGCGGTGCCCCATTCTCCCCACAAAGACGACACGGAAAACACTTAGCCTTGTTGACACTACACTTTACACTGATTCTACTTCAGTCCCGACACTTTGATTCTACGATTGTCAATGCGATTTGTTTGAGACTGCAACCTTGCGTTTTGTAATTAAAAAGAGCTTTAATGAACTGCTTAATTATTTTGATATTTAAACGAGTTCAGTTATAGAAACTAAAGTATATCAAAGACAAGTATACCTACTCAATAGAATAAGTAAAATTAGAACAGTCAGTTCATTGAGTGTGAATAAAATAAATATGAATAATATTTTATCTGAACATATTTTGGAATGCATTGCAATTTAAATTATTATTGGGAAATGTTCTCATTGCCTGTTATCAGCATAAGATTTTTAAGTGTGTTAACGATATGATTTATGCGTATAGTATTATTACGTATTATTCTGGTATTCTATTTTTAATTTAATCAAGAAACATAAATGGTGTCCTATTTTTAAAGATGCTCTGACACAAAACTGGCTTTTGTAGTCACCGTTCCTTTAGCATATTCTCATTGACGACTCTTACGGATATTATTATGTAAAAAATATGAACTCAAACTGTCAGCGTTGACTGACATGTTAATAACAAGAAATCATGACCCAATTTTTCATTATACCTTCAGATACATAAATTATTATATCCAGTACATAACCAATACAGTCATTACTCCATTTCGAAACATAACAAAAAACATCCGTTGATAAATTATACCCATTATCGTTAATCTGCAAACAAATTACAAAAACGTTACAATAAAACTTTAAAGTTCACGACAAACAGTAGCGCGAGTGTAATGAATGGCCACAGCATTATAACCGGACTGGAAATCTAGTTTGGAAGGGGAGTGTGGCAAGTACGGTGAGCCTCCATGGCCAGACGTTCACCACACTCCGGCGTGTACTATTCCCGCTTAACACATTAGCAAAACAACCTAAGATCACTACAAAACACAACGCAACTTCAACCTTTTCAATCGAGAATAAAGTCAATTTTGCACTACCAAAATTTTTCTCTATACGCTGGATACAGACCAGGGGTTTCACCAGATCGCTATAACGTGTTCTTTGTCGCTTTAGCCACGTCCCTCTCACACAATGGCATACTTATTAGGGATTTAGTCCAGATATTAGTTGGGGATGTCGGCATTGTTTGGATTTTAATAGAATTCGGCTTCACCCCGGGCGGTTGGGTATACTTACACGTTTGTTGTTCGTCGTAGTCTACATGTGCTACCTTGACGCATGTGTTTGGAATTGATTCGCAAAAGTTATTGCTTCGTTATTGGTCTTGATGTGTTCAATTTCGTTTGTTTCTTGAAATGAACTTTAAGCTTGATTGATTGGAAATCAATTTCGGTGCAGACTCAAAGGTAAATGTGGAATTAAAATCTGAGGCCAAAGTTTGATCCAATTTTGAATTCATTCTTCCAAAATCTTTTAGTTTTGGATGGCTTATTTCTATTTTTTACCGTATTCCTCTGTATCCGTTTTTTTTTTTTAAATTTTGTTTTGTTTAGTGTTTCAATGAGCCCGTACATGTCTATAAATTAGAGATGTACGACTTCTTTAAAACACTAAAACGAATAATAGAACCGGAGAGCTAATAATTGAAGGGAATGGGAATTCCAACAGGAGACCTAAAAATATGACTGTGGATCGAAATAGTATCCATATCGAGATGTGTATGTTGTCCTGCTCATTATGTTGTTTTAATGGAATCTTTTTTGATTTTGTTATCATTCGTTGGCACTATTTTCGAAATTATTAGTGTTGTATTTGTTATGTGTATTTTGATCATGATTTATAACTGTCACACAGTTAATGCATCAAAATATTTTACTGCGTCGACTGTAGAATTTATTTCTTTCTCCAAAGAATGGAATATATGATCAGTTGCTAACGTTTCCTTCCAGTCACTGTTTACTAACTGCGGATATTTATAGTTGGATGCACACCACAGAAAGGAAGCTGAATGATGCTTTCGGCTGTATGCCCCCCGTGTGTAGTGCTGGATCGATAGATGCCCCTCATCGCGCCCCTTATTGAAAATTATAACAATGGAACACCGCGTGCTCTCTGCGCCCTCTTAACACTCACTGATTTCGGCAACGCACTGTGGATGTGCCAGCAAATAAAATATTGAATATGAACTTTAATAAACTCATATCTGGCCCTAAATAACTCTGAAATGCAGCCAAAGAACCTACATACATACATAGACACCAAAATAACGTTCTAGTAGAAAGGAACAATCGTAATGGTTATTACAATCTGATGTGTGTGTAGATAGGATCTTTACGATCGTTTTCTCTCAGCTCTTTCGTTTTATATGTCGAAACGAATTTGGCGAGATAATAAGGAAAACCAGTGAGGGTATCTTTGAGAAACCTAAGTATGATTGAACTTTCTCCTCAAACAAACGTGTCCTATTGTAATCGAGGAATTAAAACAAGACTTCACGATACCAACACCGACATTCATAAACATAAAACGAACGAATATGGTGGCACAGACAAGGTTGAAGCAAAACAAACGATAGAGAGAAAGTCGCGGGTGACAACATAAAAAAAGAACATGCAAAAATATTCCTCAGCCATATCCACACGCAGATGTATCGAATGGACGTGTTAATATATCGGTCGAATCAAGCTCGGAGGGCGGAGGTCGGGATGCAGGGATTATAATGAGGCGCAGCCCCACTAAGTATTTTCGACATGCGTCGCCGTCACCCGACAAACATTCGGAAGGCCGGGGGTTAACGAGTGCAGCGCGTCGAAAATTACACGCGCTACCGGCGAGCTTTAATGTCCACGTCATAGGTCATTCCGGGATGAGCGTAAAAAGTCTGTAGACGTCTGTACGTTTGAGCCCTGAGGAAAATTTGGTACGGACATTTGGGATAAACAAACTCAAAAGTGTTTTCTTGTTGACTTTGTTTCTTTGAATGTTGCGCAGGTCGAATGTTATGTGGGAAGGCATTATTTCTCGTTTTGATATTCTTAATATTAGTTCGTATTTCAATTCAAATTCTGTACTGTACATTTTGCAAAATGTAAGTACTTTTATTAGAGAGGTACCTACTTAGTGCAGAACGTACATCCCCTTGATAATAGTGTTTGATATTTTTCATTTGAATCCAGATATTTCTGGAACAAACAGATATTAAAAGAGAAAAATGCTTTCAACGTACTCTTCGTGAACCAAACGGAGATATAAAACAAAACCAAATGAACTAAAGCCAATATTTTCAAGTAATACGATGCTATTGATGTTCGAAATATGCTTTTTTACGATTGTGATTGGAAAAATATCGCTGGAAAGATTTCGTATTTAATTAACCAGGGTAAAAAGTACTGGATATATATGAATATCCACATTCTACATTATTGTACTGTGCAATGCATGTCCTACTACAAAAAAAAAATGAAAAAACTCAACAAAGGCATTCGATAGAACAGATGAAACACAGATTTTTTACATTGATCTGTCCACCGAGTAGTTACTGGAAGTTAACCAATAACACGATTCGGCATCCGAGGCACGCGCAACGTTTTTTAGGACAAACATCGTCCCAGTTTCACTCCATTCGAAGAATTGACACATCCAGAGAGAACAGTGTTGACAAAATACTGGAACTAATGGGTGTTATGGTGTCGCGTGGATGCCATAAAGAGCCCACAATGCGGCCGGCTCGAGATGTCATTAGCCAAAGAAATCTGCCTTTGTACCCATAGTCCTGGAAACGTCAACCTTTGTCCAGTTTCCATAGCATTGTTTTTATTTTGTTCTTTGTGTAATTGTTAGGAAGTTAAATGTAGTTAAGTCTATTGTGTGCTTTGTGTTTGAATTTCACGGAGCTACGTGTCGCCTTTTGCTCGTAGTTGCATAGAATCTGTCTAAATCGCTGTTTATTAGTGACGACGGGTCCTGTCCGAGTGATCGAGGTGTCCGTTTATTAGTCATCTCTGTTGGAGTGTATTACATCCTACGGTGCGATAATGTGTTCGTGTTAGTTAATTGTGTAGGTGAAGTTACAGGCTTTTGCACAGGGATTGGTTACTGAGATTGATGTGATGAAGCTGTTCTGTTTGAGCAATACAATTTTAGTTTAGGTAATTGTACCAGCCATGTGGCATCCTACAGACAGTGTCCCGATACACAAGAAAACAGTTGCAATAATTTCCTTACTTCATGATTAAATCAAAGTTATGGCTAATAAAATAATTTTCAAGACGATTTCTTAAATGAATTAAGCACACAAAATCATGGGGAAACGGAAAGAATCACAGCATATTTCTTGTAAATCATAAGAGTATAATTTTGGCCTTGTCCGTAATGACGAAGAAACAATAGCTATAAAAATGGGTCATGTTTTTACTCCAACCTAAGCTTGGGACTGTGTTGCCAATTTAACAAAAGCAAACAATATAGGGTAACACCAGTGGCCGTCTAAAGACAATATTATTTATGACAACAGAAGCTGTTTGACAATAAAATTACGAGCGAAAAAAATGTGACGAAACGCAAAATTGTGATGTTCGGCGTTTTGTCTGAGAATTAGGTAATTCACTATTTTTACGTTTTAGTTGGATGAAAGTAAAAAAGGGTGCGTGAATAAAAAAGCCCTTTGTAGCTTTGTTAATGTTGATGATTATTGTGATAATATTACAATGGGTATTGATGCAATTATTGGGGCCTTAGATGTTACTAGTTCAATTAGTCTACTTGCTCAAATCATTCTATCAGTAACAATTTCTATACCTATCAATAACTGTGAACCAAAGAAAGCCAAAATCATAAAAATTACAACACTACTCCAAGATTCCAAAACATCTTCAAATCTCTCTTCCTCATTCAAAACAATGTTATGATCGAACTCAACCCTACTCCCGCTATACAAAACCCGACTTCATAAATCAGAATAACAGAATCCTTCTCTCATTACTCAAAACTGTATTTGTTTACTTATACCATAACTGTTGTTAACGGGAAACATTGTATCTTGACGTCACTAGATCACATACCGTTACTCATAAAAGCGGTGTAACGGTGTGCTGAACCATTTTCGAGCAACAACCCTTTGAATAGGTAATTACACAAGGAACCGTAACTCTATCAAGTCGGTTACACAAAGAGTAACGTTGCTTAACCTTGAGGAAGAAAGTACAAAAGACTTTCTCCGTGAAAGGGTTTTGTCACTTCCTTGTGAGCGTGACCAATGGTGCCACTATTGTTGGGGTCCTGTTACTTCAAATTGTACCACAGTTACTTTATTTGGGAGTTTATTGAAAGTGATCGAACGGTCTTTTGGGTTTAAAGGAGGAAAGTTTGAAAAAAGAATCGAGGAAATTTTAGTACCATCATATAGTCGAGGAATCTTAATAATGTCACGATCAAGATTTTTATTGAAAGAGCACTAAAGCTGCGTTAAGTTATTCAGAAATAATTAATGGTAGTCAAATAATTTTTGAAAGATAAATATACAGAAATAACACAAAAAGTTATTTTTAATCTTTTGAAATCCAATGCGTTTATAACGCACGCGCGTGCCCTCCACGCCGAGCCACAATTTCACCTACCATTTTACACGCGCACGTGCTTATTTGTTACGTATATGTGACAATGTCGTTCGAAAGATTTTAACAGAATACCAGCTCGCGGGCATAATATCTTTGCACAAATCCATCTTCAAAATTAAAATCAGTACCACTAAACTGATCCAACACACCTCATCTAGTAATCACAGCATTACGTAGACATGTGACATCTATGTTTGACACAGTGATTAGCTAGGATTACGGTCTGTCTGTAGTTCTGTACCAAGTCTATCTGATGACATTCCAAATGGCGCCATAGATTTACAAGTAGCTAATGTTAGTAGAAGTTTTGTTAGGACTTTATTGTTATTGGGTTTTTCAATCAGGATGTTTTTCAATAGCTTGTTGATGGCAACAGTTTTACCCAATAATAAACACGATGTGGCTCAAATGTTACCATGTATTCACTCCATCATATTAAGTAAATCTAATGCCATTAAAGTTTTTAGTGTTTAAAAAAGGAACTACTAAAAAATAGGTATTCCATTGAAAAGTGCATAACTACTCCATCAAAATGTATGGAATAGCAGATTTTTGTTTTAGCTGAAACACAAAATGACGAACGTCTGATATACCTAAATGACTTAAGAGTAATAAAGCAGTGACGAACTTTATAATTTTGCAAATCTGGTGTCCATCTAAATAAGAATATTTGTGTTTTATAGTTTTCAAATAAATACCGTCAAGAATGGGAATACCTACTCCTAGAATAACGGATTGTAGATGAGTTTGTAATGAGCTCCAGCATTATGCAGACGCCTCTGAGGTCCAGTTTGACGTCGCGATTAGCCAGGATTACCACAGTACGACTGCAGCACATTACCTTGATGACATTACGTTTCATCCTGGGCTTCCACAAACAGGACTAATAGATTAGTGTTGCGTTCGGTAATGTGTTTCTCGAAAATCTAAATACGTTGTTGCTGCTAAATGTGTGATTGGAATTGACAAATATTGGTCCAAAAACTGACGTATTCATCATCATCATCATCATCATCATAATTTCAACCGAAAGACGTCCAGTGCTGGACATAGGCCTCCCCCAAGTGTCGCCACATTGACCAGTCCCGTGCGACTCGCATCCAGCGGATCCCTGCAACCTTAACCAGGTCATCGGTCCACCTAGTGGGAGGTCTGCCAACGTAGAGTCTTCCTGTTCGCGGGGTTGACGTATCCAGTACGTAACAATTCATGTGCAAAGATACGTACAAAGGCGATGCTTATTTCTAATGAAATCTCTTCCAGCATATCTCTAGCTTGGTGTCAAAATATTCTAATGGTAATCTGAAAAGCTGCAAATGAAAGATAAAACAAATTAACATTCCTAAATTTTAAAACCATACCATACCACCAATAGTCTGTTGATGATTGATAGATTGATCAAGATTGTGAAGCTTAACACATAATCATAAAATAATACCTGAGGCCCCAGCGCGCGGTGTAAAGCTGCCATCAGACGGACTGCATCGCAGCACCACCAGACTGCGCAGTCGATATATTTAACTGTTCCGTTGGATACACCAGTTGAATATATCGACTGCGCGCGGTTGCTCCGATGCAGTCCGTCTGATGGCAGCCTTAGGAGTAAGCGTAAAGTAAATATGTCGATTTTAGAATCGAAAATACAATTATCCTATGGCACTTAGTGTGTGTATTATTTGCAACAAGCACTACAAGCAGTATCATTCACAGTAATAATAAATTCTGAATGCTTGATTCAGAAAGCAGTACTTCTGACACGGCTCGTGTTGTTAGGAGATTCCTGTCTCAAGAGCAATGACCACGGTAACTCGGACCCTGTTCCCGATGCCAGTGGGCTACTATTTTCTAAGTTTTTTTTTTTTTTTTTTAATATAAACACTGTTTTAAGCTCTCACAGTTTCAACTAACCTTATACTGTCACTTACGGGATATCTTCCGTGATTGTACAATCACGGAAGATATCCCGTAAGTGACAGTATCAGTTTTATTAATATAATTTTTGTAATTGGCGAGAAGAGGCGCAACATCGAGAAAAGTAGAAGGAATAGGAGGCATTTGCCGCTCTTGGGCAAAGGCCTCCTATTCCTTCAATTCAGGCTAACAAAAAAAAACTGTGGGCCCGTAAAGCTCAGGATTGGTGCCCTGAAACAGTGACACGGGGTCGCGGTAGACCACGAAGGAGATGGCGGGACGACCTGTTTGACTCCCTTGAGGATGTCAAACTTTGGACCTAAGCTCTCTAACTTAATAGCAGCTGTACTATGGGTGTATATGTTGCGCAAAAGGTGGATGTATGTAAGTTCTATGTGTTGTTTTGTGAGGGCATTAAATATTGCAGAATGTGTGATGCTGTCAAAGGCTTTAGAATAGTCAACAGATGCAAGATACAAAGGAGTTTTATATTCTTGATATTTCTCGACTATTTGGTTAACGGCGTGTAAGTGGTCGGTGGTGGAAAGTCCTCGACCGAAGCCTGCTTGTTCTGGAGGTTGTTTAAGATCTAATTGGCCAGCTATGCGTTTTTCAATGACTTTGATAAAGGTTTTATAAACATGAGAAATTAGACTGATTGGCCTATAATTATTTATGTCGGACTTATCGCCTTTCTTATGGAGAAGTATAATATTGGAATGGCAAAAATTTGATGGAAGATTACCGGTACGAAGAATGTCGTTGAACAATTTTGTAAGGTAAAAAAGGAGCGATGGTTCACCCATTCTAAGGGCTTCGGTGCTGACACCATCTTCGCCACAGGATCGGTTATATTTCAATGTGCTTAATGCATCTCGGACCTCTACTTCTGATATGGGTGTTATATTTTCGGAACATGAAAATATTTATAAATATATTTATGAAAATATTTATATATATTATTATGTGAAAATTAAAAATGTATTTATATATATGTTATTATTGAGCAGGCTGCGATGGAGTATTGTGGGATTATCTGAAGTCCGAAGAGAGGGTGAGGACACGATAATCCTGAAATCCGGCAACCTGCTCTATTTCCGAGAGGGTGACCGGCAGTCCCAGGGTGGTGTTGGGTTTATCGTCCACAAGTCCCTCGTGAATAACGTGGTGAAGATCGAGAGTGTGTCGACCAGGGTGGCGTACCTTATACTCAGAATATCCTCAAGATATTTGCTGAAGGTCATACAGGTCTACGCCCCGACCTCGGCACACCCCGACGACGAAGTGGAGACCATGTATGAGGATATTTCCAAAGCCCTGCATGGTTTCAAGACTCACTTCACCGTTGTCATGGGGGACTTCAATGCGAAACTGGGCAAACGAGATGGAGATGAGCTGCAGGTGGGGCAATTTGGGTTTGGAAGTCGGAACCACCGGGGTCACCAACTGGCTAGTTTTATGGAGAAGGAGGGCCTCTATATGATGAACTCCTTCTTCAAAAAGCGCGAGCACAGGAAGTGGACCTGGCAGAGTCCCGATGGTGCAACTAAAAATGAGATTGACTTCATCATGTCAACCAAGAAGCAGATGTTCAATGATGTCTCTGTGATCAATTCGGTGAAAACCGGGAGCGATCACCGCATGGTAAGAGGCACATTGAACATCAATATAAAGCTTGAAAGGTCTCGACTGATGAGGTCTACGCTCCGTCCAGCACAGATCCAGATCCAAAACCCCGAGAGCTTTCAGCTTGAACTCCAGAATCGTTTCGAGTGCCTAGGAAGCTCAGTGGACGAATACAACGATGGGTTCGTGGAAACTGTCCACACGACTGGGTCTAAGTTTTTCAAGACACGTCGTGCACACAACAAAAAACTCTCTGATCATACTCTCGAGCTCATGAAGGAGCGGCGTGAGATGATCCTGCAGTCTTCAGATGAGGTGTGGAAATACCGGCAGCTCAATAGACGGATCTCTAAATCCTTGAAGAGCGACCTCCGCCGCTTTAATACCGAGCGTATTAAAGACGCTATTGAGCGGAATAAAGGCTCCAAGGTATTTTCAAGAGATCTGGCTATTGGGCAGAGCCAGCTAACGAAACTGAAGACCGACGATGGCAGGATCGTATCCGCCAAACCGGAGCTGCTGAGGGAGATCGAGAGTTTTTATGGGCAGTTGTACACTTCAACTAGAAATCCTGTTGCAATTCTAGCTAACGACCCAAGAGCTAGACTGACCCGACACTATACCGAAGACATTCCGGATGTCAGCCTGTACGAGATTAGGATGGCTCTTAAACAGCTTAAGAACAACAAGGCACCGGGTGATGACGGAATTACGGCCGAACTCCTGAAGGCGGGTGGAAAACCGGTACTTAAGGCCCTTCAGAAGCTGTTTGATTCCGTCATACTCGAGGGGAAAACGCCGCAGGCATGGTGCAGGGGTGTGGTGGTACTCTTCTTCAAAAAGGGCGACAATGCCCGGCTGAAGAACTATAGGCCCATCACACTTCTAAGCCATGTCTACAAGTTGTTCTCAAGAGTCATCACGAATCGTCTCGCGCGCAGGTTTGACGATTTTCAGCCTCCCGAACAAGCCGGATTCCGAAAAGGCTTTAGCACCGTAGACCACATACATACGCTGCGGCAGGTTATACAGAAGACCGAAGAGTATAACCTGCCTCTCTGCTTGGCGTTTGTGGACTATGAGAAAGCCTTCGATTCGATCGAGACTTGGGCTGTACTGCAGTCTCTCCAACGGTGCCAAATCGACTATCGGTACATCGAGGTGTTGAAGTGTTTGTACAAAAACGCCACCATGTCAGTCCGACTTCAGGACCAGACCTCAGAACCTATCCTTCTGCAGCGAGGTGTAAGACAGGGAGACGTCATATCTCCGAAACTGTTCACCGCTGCACTGGAGGATATCTTCAAGGTTCTGGACTGGAGAGGGCTAGGCATCAACGTCAATGGCGAGTACATCTCTCACCTTCGGTTTGCCGACGATATAGTGGTCATGGCTGAGACCATGGAGGACCTCAGTACAATGCTCGATGACCTTAGTAGAGCTTCCGAAAAAGTGGGTCTTAAAATGAACATGGACAAAACCAAAATCATGTTGAATACCCATGTAACACCCACTCCTATCAAGATCGGAGACTCTAAACTCGAAGTTGTAGACGATTATGTCTACCTTGGACAAACGATCCAGTTAGGTAGGTCTAACTTCGAGAAAGAGGTCAATCGTCGAATCCGACTCGGCTGGGCAGCGTTCGGGAAGTTGCGTGGTATCTTCTCGTCCAACTTACCGCAGTGTCTCAAGACGAAAGTCTATGACCAGTGTGTGTTGCCAGTGATTACTTACGGGACCGAAACATGGTCGCTCACAATGGGCCTTATCAGAAGGCTTAAAGTCACCCAAAGGGCAATGGAGAGGGCTATGCTCGGAGTTTCCTTGCGTGATCGAATCAGAAATGAGGACATCCGCAAGAGAACCAAGGTAACCGACGTAGCCCGAAGAATAGCCAAACTGAAGTGGCAGTGGGCAGGGCACATTGCTCGCAGAACGGATGGCCGATGGGGCCGAAAAGTTCTGGAGTGGCGACCGCGAACCGGAAGACGCTGCGTTGGAAGGCCTCCCACTAGGTGGACCGATGACCTGGTGAAGGTTGCAGGGATCCGCTGGATGCGAGTCGCACGGGACCGGTCAATGTGGCGACACTTGGGGGAGGCCTATGTCCAGCAGTGGACGTCTTTCGGCTGAAATGATGATGATGATGAAATGATGATTATGTGAAACGAGTATTTTTTTTTTTAAATCTACGTATCCTAATCCTACGTACGTTTACATATTTATCTTATCTTAATACCATGAATTAGCATAAAAGTGAAAAAGAAAAAAAAAACGAACAATACGTAGGCATGGCCTACGTAATCTTTACTCAACCACTTTTCACAAAGCCTCTTCAAATCTTAATCACCAGCCTCTTAATAAAAACCATTAATAGTGAGATAACATTGAAGACTTAGCCGGAACAAGGGGAAGTCATGTCCCAGCTCCTAAGAACAGATTGACTTGCGTTAAATGCGTAAGCTGTTGAGTAAGACAAAGTCGCGCTTAATCCGCACCGTCTATGCACCATCTCAGCTATTTGGGGACGGATTTGGATAGATTAAAGGCCCCTATTCACCGTGCGACTGGATTCTTTTTGTAGCCGTAATCTTGTTGTGAACTGGCTTACGAAGAAATGTGTCATGTAATGAAACAACTTGTTAATGATCTTGTTTTGTTTTCGATAAACTGCTTTTCTTTATTTCAAAATTTTAAACATGACATAACATCACGCCTGTAATCCACGAAGAGTTACGCAGAGGTATACCTAATAGTACACCCACATTTCGCCAGTTATGTTTAAGTCCTATGTAATAGGGGGCAGGCCTATTGCCATCATCGGACACAAATCGAAACTCCGTGGCTGCTACTGAGAAATTCCTGATGGAAAAACCCAATAACGCTTTGATCGACCCGGGAATCGAACCCAGGACCTCATCATCAGCATCGCGACCAAAGAGGCAACCATTTTTTAAAGTTTGTATCATTCATTAGGTACAGTCGCCAGCTCGTCAAGGTACAACAAACTGTCAAATTTCTCCAAATGAATTTAAACCAAAAAATGTTGCAATTCAAAATCGAAAGAGAAAATTTAACAGTTTATGTTAACTTGATGCGCTAGCGACGATGCCAAAAAGTTAATTTCAGTAGAGAATGAACGAAAAGACTGAAACTTATGATTATATCATGATTGCTTACATAAAATTGAATAATATTCTGAAAGTTCCGAACAGAAAATCGCTAATTAAGTTAATTAAGAGTAATGACGAATTTAAATTACTTTGATCTGATATGTCAACAATGGAATCGGATCTACTTACACGTGGTTTTTAAACGGCTACAATGGACAAAGAAGATAGGTATGCAAGCAAAACCAGTAAAAAAAACAAGGCATTACTTAGTCAGTCAGGAAACATGAACAAATGGATATAACATACGATTACTGACATCATCCGATTTCAATCATGAAAATAATTATTATGTCTCGCAGTCTTGGTTTCCCTGTTCCAAGTTTTAACAAGGAGGAACTCCTGTTTTAAAAACTTGAACGATATTAATATAGGACGCGATACGTTCGTTGCTAACATAATACAACATTACTTTTAGTATATGCGATACCTGAATATAGATTGTTCAGAATAAGAAACTGAATCGATTCCAATAACTTTTAAACCTTTTAAACCAACTTTTTAATATTTTGTCTCTAAAATATTTAAAAACGGTTACAAGTTGGACACCGAGCGATACTAAGTACATGTCGCCATCATTTAGGTACCTACTGCCAAATTATTATTATAAATGAGCTCAAGACGACGCTGAAGGCGCGCGCGCGGGTGCACCGCGTTTTGACCAAGCTTATAACTTTGTGATTTTTCATGATACAGTTTTGAAAGTTTGTACATAGATTCTTTACATAAAAATACTATACACGTGTTTCAGGTTTCGCATATACTAAAACTAATGTTGTATATGAACTTTGATCACACAAACGATTAGTAGGTGAATCACATTACGCAATTGCCTATGTTAGTCTTAAATTGAGCTAACGGTTACCACTCACCAATATAAAAAAAACGTTGCCCTACACTAGGAATTTCTCCTGTATCGTGGGTTGCAAACATTTAAACTCACATACAGAAACAGCCAGACCTAGAACAACTACCTGTATGACATACAAATATTTATATTATAGGATACGTCTTATTATGTCTGTTGTCTCCAAAAATTTCTGACGACTTAAGATTTCAAGGTTTACCTTTTAATTTAATTTATCATGTCTGTTAGAGAGTTTTGATCCTTATGAAGTTATTATTGACCCTATCGATTGGTGTTTTTTTTTTTAAATTAGCCGGTTCGATTCCCGAGTGTGTCAAGCGAATTTTCGAAAATCTTTGAATGCAGATTTATTTATTTTTAAAAATAAAGAAATGTTTCCTTTGAGTAAAATTTTCTATCTCTATTATTTAGAGAACTTTCCCTCCAGGTAGCGTTGAAAAATACCACCCAGTATAACAAGTACGTTACGTAGGTACTTATCTCTTTCACTCACAGTACTGTTCAGCGCACAAAAATGTATCAAGCTACTCGTTATCCAAGTTAAGTTCGACACGGTTAACCGTTTCAAAAAACTGTCGCTGATTCGGTATTGATCTGCAGCCGGGTCACGGTATGAGTGTTAATTCATATATAGCTCGTTAATTTTCCTTAACACCCTCTCTGAGCCCCGTACCCACGTACTAATGAATTTCAATTTGTTCGCCGCGGACGTGTGTGGAAAAAATCGTTGCAGTTGAGTATTAGGCGGAATATTTTACTTTTTATTTTTGCCCGACCGTCGACTGTTTTGGCTCACTAGGTGTTTATTTGACTAATTCGTTCGCTAGCTCCATTCGTTGCTCTTTTGAGCTGTGTGCTGCTTTGTTTTGTTTTTGGGCGAAATGTGTTTCGCTTTGGACATGGAAAATTACGTGGTTCACTAGTCATCGTGCATCACGAGAAAATGTTTTGTACTGGTTTATTTCCTGTATATGTGTATACATAAATAAATAAATAATGGAATTAATGGATTTACGCTACTGAATGTGACAAACACGTTGCCAAATTTTGTGCTGACTCAAATTAAATTGTCATCGACAGGCTAATAAGAAGAATGGATTTACTTTAACATAATAGACATTAACAGGAAAAGTAATATAATTATTATAACGTATGATTATTACATAAGTAGTTATTATGCAGGGTGTCCGATAAAATGGATAACCATGAAATAGATTAAGAAGAACTCATGGCCGTCCAAAAAACAACCCTGAATATAAAATATCATCATCATCTGCCTAGCCTTTTCCCAACTATATTGGGGTCGGCTTCCAGTCTAACCAGATGCAGGTGAATACCAGTATTTTAATCAGTTAGTATTGTGTAATACGATACCCCTTGGTAAGACTGGTTGTCAGACTTTCTGGGACACTGACTATTACCTAATGACTATCAAAGATCTTCAAATGACAGCCGGGACGAACGGCTTAACGTGCTTTCCGAGGCACGGAGGAAACTCGATATGTAATGGGCGGTCACCCATCTACAGACCAACCTAGGCAAGCACGGCTTAACCTAAAGATCGACCCGAGCGGCTATTATTTACCCACAAGCTCCTTCATGAATATAAAATATATGAATGAAAAAAAGTGTCTCCCAAATTCCCATCCCTTATTTTTATTCATGCAAAAATAGTTTTCACACTCCTTGCGTGTTTCCCGTCAGTTACTTGAGTAAATACGCAAATAAAACTGAATTCTATTGCCACAAACGCGGGGAAACGCGAGGAACCGCGAGGAGCCGAGGACCTCATTCAGATTCGAGAACACACCTGTTACTAAATTGAATAATGGAAGGTGAAAGGAAAGTTATCATAATGCGAGTGGTAAGGAATGGCGGCGTAGGGCTGCGACGTGCTTTTGAAGACGGTGAACTGTTATAAAGGAGAATTTTATTTTTAAACGTAATTATCAGTGTATACGTGACTTAAAAATCGAGGAACTCGTGGCTAAATAATAACAGCCGCTCGGATCGATCTTTCGGTTAAGCCGTGCTTGCCTAGGTTGGTCTGTGGATGGGTGACTACCCACTACATACTGAGTTTCCTGCGTGCCTCGGAAAACACGTTAAGCCGTTGGTCCCGGCTGTCATTTATAGATATTTGACAGCGTTACAGGTAGTCAGGAGCCCAAAAAAGTCTGACAACCAGTCTTACCCAGGGGTATCGTATTACCTAGTACTAACTGGGTTGTGGAGGTCAGATAGGCAGTCGCTTCATGTAAAATACTGGTATTCAGCTGCATCCGGTCAGACTGGAAACCGACCCTAACATAGTTGTGAAAAGGCTAGGCAGATGATGATGTGACTTAAAAATTTGAAAAACGAACGTTATAAGAATGGTAAAGCAATTTCAGATACTATATTCATATTGATATCTTTATTTGTATTCCATAATGTGTGAAGATCTTACAGTAGGCTTAAAGTTCAACGGCACATCAAAAAGCATAAAATTAATGTTTGAAATTAAAGAACCATGGGCCTTATGGACCAAACTAAAACTCATTCAACGGTGATGAGATATATGTAATTTTAAAGCCTGTGATGTGACTAATTTGATGTACTTTTATCATCTTTGAAAAATCATGTGAGCCCCAAAACAAGGATACAAGCTCTTGGCAATTTCTTATCGTCATCTTTATCCCCTTGTTCCATGCTACTGCACCTTATTTCCTTCCAATATCTCAAGTCAACCATCACGCTATAATTTAGTCACCATTCTTTGACTTTAAAACTTGTTTTTCATAATAACAAACAGCTTACAAAATACTTTAAGTTCAACCTGGACCATTTTACTACAATCAAAACCTATAATTGGGTTTGCTTAGAGGTGCTCGGGTGACATCCTGCCCGCTTGTCAACCGAGGCGGTCGCGGGCGCTACACGCAAGAATTTTTCATCGACTGCGTGCTGATTTGAAAGTTCGATACATTCTGAGTTTTTTTATTAGCCTGAAAGTCTGACAAACAGTTTTGCCAAGCATATTGTATTGCCCAGTTACTGGATTGTAGAGGTCAGGTAGACAGTCGCTCCAAGTAAAATACTGGCGTTCAGCTGCATCCTGATAGTCTGGAAGCCGACCTCAACGTAGTTGGGAAAAGGCTAGGCAGATGACGATGATAAATGTAAAGGCTTATTAAACACTGTTTTAAGCTTTCAAAGTTTATAACTAAACTTACACTGTCACTTATGGAATATCTTCCATGATCTTCAACTATTGTGAGCTCCCGATATTTCGACGCAGTTGCAAGCGCCATGATCGCGGGATGAAAATTGTTTAAAATCGAAGATATCCCGTAAATGACAGTGTATGTTTAAGGTTTATTATATCAGTAGTGTTCTCATAAGAAATACAATGAAAAATGTACGCAATCTGTAGACAGATAAGTAGAAAAGTCGCGTGCGCAGAAGAAAACAAAATTAATTACGACTATTATGAGAAATGCTTTGTAATACATAAATAGACCGGGAGAAAGCAAGACTGCTATAACAATGCGTCGCTATTAAATATTCCCAGAAAGTAGCGTAAAATTCGCCAGAGGCTAATTGTTTACAAAAATATGGCAATACTCGAAAAAAGCGATGTTACAGATCTACTTTTTTTTTCGTAAAAAGGTAATGACCCTGTTTCACAACAATCATTTCTAACTGCATTTCTTTACTGCGAACGACCATTGTCTAAGTACCGTTTCGACTTTTTTGCAACAATTTCTTCCAGTCTGTCCCATTTAAGTTGCATAATATTAACATATTTATAACTGTAGAAAGGATCTTGTAAAAAAATGCAATACTTTTGGGCAATTCTGGGCTCTACTTTTTACCGATTTGGGCCAATTGCTTTGGGACTGTTGCCTAAGTAAATAAAGACATTTTTATATGGCACAGTAAAAATTTTGCATTAAAAAGTTCACCGTTAGTCGAGCGCAAACACGTTGGATTTTATTTAAACTTGTTTTAAAAGTAAATTAAGGTTTAAAGCGTACCCAATTACCGCAGTGCTATGGGATAAATGTTACCTTGTAAATCGGCACAAGTTCTGTATTTTCGATAAGTTTAACGTCGGAAATTTAAATAATATCATTTAATAAATTAATGTTATCGAATGAGACCTTCATTACGTCATCATTTTGTGAGTGAGTTAATCCTCTTATATAATCCGAGAACTTAATTCATAATTTGATCAGGAAAATATTTTTTACGAGCAATGGTCATGGTACGTATTTTAAATATCCGACGCATTTACTCAGTAATAAATTTTCAGTTAATTAAATAAAAAAAATAAAAATTGTTTATTTTTTATCCAAATCAAGACAGCAAGTTGATGATTGTTGATTGATTGATTAGTAATGTTAAGCGAAGAAACTCAAGAGTTTTCAACTATCTAAATGTAATGAAAATGTAACCGTCACTTTGTGTCTATTGGCCTTGTTTTGTTCTGTCTCCTGCTGATATGGAGGGAAGTGGAAATTATGTTTTTCCTACTCCTCCGCTATTCTTTTCTAATTAATTTCGTTGCGGGATTCAAGACAGTTAAATTGTTTCTCTGGGACTTCGTCGAGCTTCATTGTCTCGGCGCTTTTCTAGTGGTCGCTCCTGTTGATTCGGGTTTTCAGGAGTTGCAGTCTTTTGAAAATTTTATGACGGCACGGTTGGCGCAGTAGCTGAGCGATTGACTGCTGCGCTTCGTGTCCCGGGTTCGATACCCGCACGGAACAAATAGTTGTACGGCGTATAAGTAGTTGTTCCGGGTCTGGCTGTTTGTGTATGTGAATTTGAATGTTTGTAAACGCACCCACGGTACTGGAGAAATTCCTAGTGTGGGGCAACGTTTTTAATAAATAAAAAAAACATAGTGTGGCGGACTTGTACCAAAAAAAGATAAAAACTATCAAAATCGAAAACTTAAAAACTCATACTAATTGTAAACGATTTATTAATTCTTCGAACCGTCGCAGTAACAACCACCCACCTCCCAAACACCACATAAGAACATTCAAAACTTATAACATTCTAACCCTCAAACGCTCACGAACTCCGAAACGACCCAACCCTCTTTCCTCAATCGTAAATACTAACAAACATCTTGCTAACCCTTCGACCGCCTTGCTAACCCGGCGGCCAGTTCGCCGGCACCCAAGTGCTGTTAATTGGCAACCGGTTGGGGAAATTGGTCCGCTGTACTTGCTTCCGTGAGTTAATGACTAGCCGCCCAGTAGATGGACGCCGAAACCCATTTAGGCGTGTGCAATTTGCGTATGTGCAACGGGTTAGACGGGTGGGATTTGGTGACGCGGTAGTTATAGGGTTATGAACTGTGGGCTCTAAGATCGTTGAAATTGAGGTTTATGTGAGAATTGAGTTGTTAAGATTTTAGTGGTAGTTGCGTTGTTATATTAAAGGGAGGTCGGTTAATGTGGCGGAAGGGTTTCATTGAGTGATATTTTGTTTTGATTTCTGCTTATTTTAACATAACATTACGGCTGTAATCCTTGAAGGGTTAAGCAGATGTGTACGTAATAGTACACCCACAGTTCGCCAGATATGTTTTAGTTCCATGTAATAGAAGGCGAGCCTACTGCCATCACACACAAATTCATTTATCAATCAAACCCAGGACCTCATGCTCAGCAGTCGCGATTGCGGCTACTAGACCAACGAGGCAGACTTATCGTATTACCAACATAATCAGTTCAGTACAACAAGATCATATCAATCTTTCTCAACTGTATTGGTTTCAGTTTTCAGGCTTCTAACTACGATTAATAAGCTTTCAAGACACGGCGAGGTTTTGTGGCATGT
This sequence comes from Noctua fimbriata, assembly GCA_905163415.1. Lineage (NCBI taxonomy): Eukaryota > Metazoa > Arthropoda > Insecta > Lepidoptera > Noctuidae > Noctua > Noctua fimbriata. Next base: position 5,961,610 of record LR990940.1, read on the forward strand.
AATGTATGGTCACCAATCAACGTACAGACCTCAACAGGCGTTTCTTCACCTTGGTTAACTAGCTGGTCTTAAATAAAAATTTGTCTCAACACAACAAGAAAGTAATCAGAAACGTCTAATTCAATTTTAACATACATGATTCTTTAGTTCGTCTACGAGATTGATACGCGTAGGCGTCGTAGCAAGGCCTACCGTAGCAAAGACCTACGGGACTGCTACGAAAGTCTACGAGGTCTACGATCTCTCAAATAATACCTACTAGATAATGTTATCAATATTTAAAATAAAATATGTAGGTATCTATAAACCTGTTTCTTTTTCTTAAAACAACATTTCTCCATAACTTTATTGCCATATAAATTCTAATAAAAAAAAGCCATTTCTACCTAAGAAAAATAATTGTTTTAGGGAAAATTATTGTATCACCACAAAGGTAAGTTTCTTACAAAACCAGTAGCATTTGTGAGGCTGAGGGAACATTTTCAAAACACTGTTTAGTTACGGGTATTATACAAACAATATTTTGGGTCATTTTATGATTTTTTATTGCGTTTGCCCTTTCATGTTTGCCGGCCGTCGGCTTGTTAGTTGCCGACTTTCTTTAAACATTGCTCTTGGTTATAGTAAGATCGTGTTTTGTTATATAGAAGGTCATAAACCCGCAGATGTGGTGTTTTTAAAAAGGTAATACTGCTACTTTTAAGTTTATCTATGACAGAGTTTGTGTATAAAGTTTATTTCTTTAGATCTGCAGCTAAAACAAAACAATGATTTAACAGCAACAACAACCACACATCACGCATCCATTACACACACACACACACACACACACATACATCCATTCACATCCATTTATTTGTAACAAAGACCCATAGATAAATACCTTAACAAAAATTTACATACAAATATTATTAGTGTTAGTATAAGCAACTTAGAACTATGTAACACTTCACTTGCACGATGTTTTGTGCGATTTAAGCTCGATTACTTATAGATATAGCAAAGTTGTATACATAACATAATGGATTCCTGGATTCCTCGAAGGCTTAGGCGGAGGTGTACCTAATAGTACACCACATTATGTTTTTTAGGTCCCATGTATTAGGGTCAATAGGGAGCGACCCCAATGCCATCGACTGGGTACAAATGCATGCTCCCTGACTGCTACTGAGAAAGTCTTGATGGAAAACCCAATAACACTTTGCCCAACATGGAAATCGAACCCGGGACATCAGTATCGATTGTGACCACTAGCAGTCACTACATGTACTGACATTTACTCGTAGTTAGGAAATCTAGATTCTCCTATGACAGCAATATCCAATAGCTTAAAAATGGAATATGGAACGTGTAGAATTTTAAAACTGTGTTCTTAGTCAGGATTAAAACAGATGATACTTTCAGAGTCCGCCAGAAATGGTTTAAAAATTCGTGTTATTTTAACGAAGAATATTACTTTTGAAATGTGTTAAGTATTTCTGCTTTTTTCCCTCAAATTGTCGTCAAAATGAAATAAAAATGTGTATCAGAAATGATAATTATTTCTTCATCGCTAATTAATAAGAACTAATTAATACTGAACTTAATATTCAATTTTAATATAGGGTAGTAAAATATTTAATTTCAGGTTACGAAACATAATGTCAATAAATCCATGACAGCAAAACCGAAATTCATGCTCTCATTAAGTTTCATAATGTTAATTATGCAGCCATGTTGTTTTTATTTCAGTTAATAAGATGAGAAATTATTACGAAAATGTACGAATAAAATTTTTCAATGAAGGTCTATGGTTCATGTACGGATGAGCGTAACACTTACGTAATTTACGCTGCTCAAAATCTGCGTGACGTACTCAGCTAATTGTATTAAAATTCAAGGAAGAGGCTGACACAGGAGCATGGAGCTTGGCACAAGCAAAGAGAGGCTTATACCCAGCAATGGGCGAAGTCGGGCTGTGGATGATGATGATGACGAAAATTCAATAAATATTTCTTTAAGGCATCAGGACCGAGTTTGATTCCCGGGTATGGCAAAGTGCTTTTGGGATTTTCTATCAGGATTTCTCAGAGCAGCCACGGAGTCTGGATTCGTGCCCGGTTGATGGCAATAGGCTCTCCCCCTATTATATGGAACTTAAACACAACTGGCGAAATGCCACATTTCGCCAGTTGTGTTTAAGTAACCTATTAGTACACCCCTGCCTAACCCTACGGGGATTACAGGCGTGTTGATATGATGTTAAATTAACCACAATTCTAGTTATCAAAATCGTAATACTTCATATATCGATCAAGGATCAAGATACAAAAGCTCGCATAGTTTACAGAGGACTAAGTCTATACTAGTTTTGATAACCAGTCCAGTAACTGGACCACTCAAGTTTCAACTCTAAAGTATTGATAGTCAGTGCAGAAAAATGGGCAGCTAAACTATACGTTGTGCAGCAAATAATGGCTGCTACTGCAATGTTGAAGCAAACATTCTCCAAATAGTAACATGTCGTCAGTGCTAGACGCTTTATTTCACGTTTTAGGGAGATGAGCCTTGAGCATTTTGACGTTGTAACATGACTTTTACGCTAGTTTAAAAATATTCTGTTGATGTTGTGCTTTTTGATGTCTCGACTATCAGAAAGCTAACGAAAATGTTTTGTTATTCAGCCAACATTGTCAAAGAAAAAACATAACATCACGCTTGTAATCCTCAAAGGTTTAGGCAGAGGTGTACCTAAAAGTACACCTACATTTCGCCAGTTATGTTTAAGTCCCATGTAATAGGGGGCCAGCCACAAATCCAGATTCCGTGGCTGCTACTGAGAAATTCCGGATGGAAAAACCCAATAACACATTGCCCGTCCTGGGAATCGAACCCAGGACCTCATGCTCAGTAGTCGCGCTTACGACCACTAGACCAACGAGGCAGTCGTAGAAAAAGAAGGCAGAAAATGATGAGAGATTATCGATACATTGCCATAGTGTGTGTCTTTCGGTTAAGATTTGTTCTAATGTAGCAAACTCTTCACAGATAGGTGTAGCAATCGCGATAAGTATTGGACCAACTGTTCACGGAATACGGAATCATAACATCCAATTAACCCTCTCAAACAATTCCAGAACAGCAACGAGGAAAACCTCCGTACATCTGAATGTGAAATGTTTCCATCAATTTATTTATCCGATTCATTAGTCGATCGAAGTGTTTCGGCGAGATTTATTTTTTTCCCCATCTTGGACGGATGGAGAGGAATAAATATTAATAATAAAGGAGGGTTTGCCTTCAAAATTACGTAGAGGAGGCAAAGCGTGTTGACGACTCCTAATTTGACGTAATTTGCATAGATTATGCCGGTTCGTTGAGTGCCAATCTTTTTAAGTGGCTTCTTCTACTCATTTTGTGTTCCTGCCGCGGCCCAATAAGGAATTTATTATATCCAAGTGCTTTCTTTGCGAATATTTTATGTGTTTCATGAGGTAAGTTCGCGTTCCCCGCCTGTTTTTTAAAAACAACACATTACTTTTTGCATTTACATAATATATTACATTTATTTTTTACGATTTTCATTGAGATTTCTCCCCTGGCTACAGCTGGCTTGGGAGATGTTTTATGTATGTAATATCTACACTTGATGATAAAGTGACATGGTCTAGAAGTTATTGACTTCCAAATGAAGTCAGAAACATTTCACGGATCGAGTTTATTTGTCTTAACTGCCATCGCGGCAACGCGCGGTCCGGACATCGCGCCGAGTGGCCGCGGACGCTGCCTTCATACATTCCGAACGCAAATATCACCTAATCCAACCCCGGCCCCACTCTGTAAGCCAACATTATCTCATGTTATTTTTCGATATTACCCCGTTACAGCGGCCGGGGGCGCGTAAATCAAATTTATAGCCTTTTTATACAGGCATTAAAATTTTATCAGCGAGATTTCTTTCTGAATTGTCCAGTATGGCTCTGTCGCCCCTTCTGACTTTCGAGTGGGATGACAAGGGATTTGTCTGTTATATTTTTGGGGATTTTTGCGAAGTTTATTATTGATTCTAATCGGTAGAATTGTTTTTTTTAGAATGGAATTTAAGATTGATTGCATAAGATTCGGCCTTGTTAGTCATTACATTGGGGAAATTGTAGATGATGGCGACACACGACAATCTGAGACCCACGATTTTTTACATCAGTTGAGTTAGCATACCCTTCACAGCACTCCCGAAAAACACTCAATACCAATAAAACATTACTTAAATTCTAGGTAATGGGTGCTAAGTGATATCTGTACGATAAATCCATCGACATTTAGGATACCTCCATTTAGAATTTTAGCCGGGTCGAGCCCGCGGCGATCTTCCGCCGAGCGGGTTGAAACGGGTTAAAACAATAAAAGCAGGTGCGATTGGTGCGATGTCGATCTTATCGATATATGCTGTCGCTCACTAGCCGGCGGCGGCGGCGGGTTAAGCCGCGGTTCCTGCATTGCGACACGGTAGAATTAAAACGTTTTTATTTTACGTAACGTAGGCCGTGTTTCGTTTTTATCCTTGAGGGTAAGTAGAGTTGCCAACTGTTGTGATGAAAGTGAGCTTTTTTTCGCGATTTCAGGATTGCCTGTATAGTTTTCAGTGATTGGTTTCCATTCAAGTGTGCACCTCGCCAGGGCTGCGGGACTGTTCGAAAGAGATGCCGTGGCCCGGGAACCCAAAGGCTAAAGAAGGAACATGGAGGGGTTTTAGTCAGTAGAAGTCTGACACTGCCTTCCGCTCCGCCCAGAGCGGGGGGTCATTTGATGGTTTCCCATCGGAAAGAAAAAAAAAGGGTGCACCTCGACTATGTCTAACGATGCAATAATGTGGTTACTACCCAAACAGTTAAGTATAAAATTGATTGATTGGTATTGCAAGAAGTCAAGTATTAATGATCGTAGCAAAGATCACCAGTCGTACATTGCAATTAACTAACTTAAGTGTATTTGCGTTCTATTGCATAATAAAACTATAACAAATAGCAGAGGTATTATTTTTATCGATCAAATCTAATTCTTGGATAAGTTTACTTTTTAGACTACACGTGAATTCTAGACATTTACTGGAAAAAAAATTCAGGACCTCTCAAAGAGAAGTTAAAAAACGACATCGAATTTTCCATGAATCGCTTGTTGTATCGTTGAGAGATTTTACTAGGAATAGACTTTGATTAGGACCCGCCTTACTACAATAAATATCTCGATGAATTGATCACCTTGCACTTGTTTTGCATTATTTCAGTTTTCTGCAGAAAATTTTTACCAAATCTATGTAAGGTTTTGAATTATTTAAAGGTAAAGAGAAAAGGAGATATAAACACACATTTCGGTGCATCATAAGACAAAAACTAAAAAGGTGAACACTAAGCAAATTGGAGTTTTGTTTTAGTTTACCTTACAAAGCATGTCATGCCAGAGATAATAAACCAAAACTAAAAAAGAAAACAAAGCTGAAGGCACTCATTGGACTCTCTAATTTACCTGATATAGGAAAATGTAGATAGGAATCTACAAACACATGGAAAAGCTATAAATAGACCCACATAAACAGACACACATAGACAAACCTCATACTGTAATCACTTGCGCATTGAAAACATACGTCCATTGGCTCAAACAAAATTTCAAATTCAGAATATATTCACTGACGCGCCCGTCTGGCCACAAGTTTTTAATACGGCCAAATAGGTTGGTTGTACACTGTATGGAAAATGGTTGGACCAAAAAGTAAGTCATAACATAACGAGTGCGAGAATCAAAGGTTTGTGTAATGAGGTGCTTCTATTCACTCATGTATGCGACAGAGTTGGATATGATGCTGAATCATGATGAGTTTTGTTTTTAATTCATTTTGTTTTAGTTTTACAGGCGGTTTTTAGAATTAATGTTGAAGGATGGAGGTGGCTATAGAAAGTAATTTTTACTTTGGTATTGAGTGCAACAATACAAGACCACCCGAAATAATAAATACAATTACGTTTTTAGACACCTAAACCCAAATATATGAAGCCATTGAAAACGAAGTGTTGCAGTAAGCGTTGAATTGCCTCGTTGTAAAGGTCGCAAGGCTGATAACGAAGTCATAGGTTTGATTTCCAGGACGGGCGAAGTGTTGTTGAGTTTTTTCATCGAGAATTTCTCAGCAGCAGTCTGGATTTGTGCCCGGTTGATGATAATAGGCTTGCTCCTTATTATAAGGAACTAAAAATTAGAGATGGGCTGATTATGACTTGGGCCAACTAGACTACTGGCTGATCATTGCTTTCGGTGGAGGTCAGGGTACAAGTCGTGCAGGTCATGGCGTTTCATGCACATATAGCTGAGTACTTCGTATTCAGTGGGTATCATACAACAACAACATTTTATGATTTGTCTAAGAAAGGTAACAAACTGTGATGCTGATTATAAAATAAAAATGATTAACAATAAAGGTTATAAAACAATTCAAATATCTAGATCTGGCTCGCGAGGTTGTCGACACGTGGGACGTGATTACAGCAGTCATTGTGCCGATAGTCGTGTCGGCCAATGATTTAATGGCCAATAGCCTCGACCAACATCTGAGGAAGCTCTCGCTTGGCAGCTGGATCAAGGGCTTGATTCAGAAAGCAGTACTTCTGGACACGGCGCGTATCGTTAGGAGGTTCCTCTCTCAAGAGCCCTGACTATCGGTAGCTCGGACCCTGTTCTCGAAGCCGGTGGGCTACTATTTTTAATATTTTAAATGTTTTTTGTTAATAAAAATATTTAAAAATGTAAAAAATATGTTAGAAAAATGAATAAAGGAAGGTTATAATTTCATTTCAATCACTCGAGCCGACTATAGACTGACCGCTTTAATGAGCCCTCGCGAAGATATAAATTTAAATGGAATATTCTGTAGGTTGATCACGTATTGGTTCAATTAGTATCGTAATACCTACGTGGATTATAGTTATTTTAAAGCAAATAACCTGTTGAATATTGTTAGGACTTCGTGGACGCTTAATGTGCTTTTGATGGGTCAAGGCGGAGGACTCATGAAAGCGGTCGGTCTATAGCTGGCACTATTTGCCGACTAGTCGCCGACTTTTCGCCGACTACAAATATATATGGGCAGCCGGGACATCTCTACTTCAATATAACATGCGAAATGTGAGAGCACTACAGATAAATTTACTTAGATGTACTTCTGCACTTGAAACAGCTCTACTTTCTGGGAAATATTGGCTTCCGTAACATGATAATGATGTTACGGAATGACGATGAATCAATGATGTTAAGTTAAGACAGCAAGACATTGATTTTTCATTCAAACGTATCAGTTTTTGTTTTTAACTTATAGTCTTTTAAAAATAATACTGTGCACTGTCACTGATAAAGCAACTATTACTTTAATAGCAAATAGTATGTTCGGTGGTCAGTTGTTTGTTCATGACGTCACTACCCGAGAAGCGACTGAAGTGTCGCCGCCGCGCGCGTGTTGCCATGTAAGTTTCCTTATTTTAGTACAGTTAATTAAATTTTCATGGTGGTATTTGTTTTACTTGTTATTCAAAACGGATTAGGTACATAAATATAATCGGGGTATTCCGCAGAGCGCAACCATTTTTAAGCGCAACCAACTAAGTGCAACTAAATTATTCTTTGTAGCGCAACCATTAGTTGCGCTCACAAATTCAAAATAAAAATATTATTTATTTATTCCTCAAAGCGCAACCATGATGAAAAATAGAGAGGGGTATGATGGATTCATTAATGATATCTCTCTATTTTTCATCATGGTTGCGCATAATATTTTTAATTTGAATTTGTGAGCGCAAGTAATGATTGCTCTACGAGGAATAATTTAGAGAAATAAGTTGCGCTTAGTTGGTTACGCTTTAAATGGTTTCGCTGTGAGGTATACCCCACATAATCTAATCTCGATACCTAATAATACCCCCACGGATAGCTATAAAAACATCAAAATATTCTAAAAACATAGTCATATCCACCCCTTCAGGTAACCAAACGTTGTTTGAGAAGCGGCGCGACCGCGGCTGCCTGCAATCAGCTAACTAGATCAGCAGCAGCAAACACAATTGATAGCGCCCACTCGCCCAGCGGCCCATACGCATCTACGTACTAATGCCTGAAACCTTTGTGATGACATTTTGTACTTATACACGATGGTTTTTTGTTTTGATTGTCTGTATGTATAAGGTAGCTGTTGAAAATTGTAACTATAGGCGATTTTCCGCCGTTAAATTAAAAATTTGTCGTGACAAGAAATACGGGGTGGAAGGGACACCGACTCAAAAAATTCTATGTAAAAAATCAGCTGTACCATACATTTTGAACGTGTAGGCATAGCACTTTTGTAGGAAACAGCAGATTAAAAAAAAAAAAAAAAGTTTCTATGTGGGGGGCTCAGAATGATGTTCTGAATATGTGGTAACCGTTTTCGCGTCGGTTTCCCTTCCACCCCGCATATTAAATGTATATAATTTTATAAAATATTCTAGTCAAGGAGCTAATTTGTCCGTATATACGAACTGTACGTCAATTATGTGTTCAGAAAATTGTAATAAGTTACACAGTTTCAAGATGGCTTGACAAAAATCTTTTTGACTCGTTCTGAACTACGAACTCCACGCATAAGTAAGCAGTGCACTATTGAGTTTTCCTCAGGATCGTAGCTGGTGGCGTCCTATATCTCTGCCTACCCCTTTTAAATTATTGAAAGATATAATTTGATTGAATAATTGGAAAATCTTGGTTAGACAGAGGTGTACCTAATAGTACAACTACATTTCGCCAGTTAGGTTTAAGTCGCATCTAATAGGTGGCGAGCCTATTGCCATCAACCGGGCACAAATCCAGACTGCTGCTGAGAAATTCTCGATGAAAAAACTCAACAACACTTCGCCCGTCCTGGAAATCGAACCCAGGACCTCATGCTCAGCAGTCGCGCTTGCGACCACTAGACCAACGAGTTAGCGAGCAACGAGGCTATGTGAAATAAAAAAGATCTGACCTGATACTGTCACCGTTTATCCATCACACTTTTTTCAGCAGCATGTGCCCACCTATCGCCCGGCTTATAACGATGCACCCGGACGCCTGTAAGCCTATAACCAACTTCAAAGCTAGCCGTAGCTTCGGGATTCAATTTTTCTCACTTTCCAACACTTACTGCGCCATCAGAAGCCGAGCACACGGCCACTGGATTGTGATTGAAAATTAATGAAGTCAGTACCAAAGCTGTGGAACTGTGTTAACTGTGTCCTGAAAGTGTCGGGCTGTACCTGGTATATTATTTACTTCATAGGTTCGAAGGCTAAACCTAGAAGGTTTCAAAGTTAGCATGTTGGAAGGTTGAATCTTTAATGAACCCAAAAATATATGGCGTAGCCACTTTAATCTATTAAAGATTCAATTAATTTTGTTTTAGTCATCTGCCTAGCCTTATTCCAACTATGTTGGGGTCGGCTTCCAGTCTAATCGGATGCAGCTGAATTATTATTATTATTATGAGCCTGATGTGTCCCACTGCAGGGCAAAGGCCTCCCTTCTCTCTTTCCATTTATCTCTGTCTTTGGCTATTTGGGCCCAATCCTTTTGATAAGAGTCCAGCTCGTCACGCCATCTAATTCTGGGCCTGCCACGTCGCCGGGTTCTGTTGTTTGGAACCCAATCTGTTGTCACTTTCATGCAGCTGAATACCAGTATTTTACATGGAGAGCCTTCTTTCTGACCTCCACAACCCATTTAGTACTGGGTAATACGATACTCCGTGGTAAGACTGGTTGTCAGACTTTCGGGCCACTGGCTACCTATAACGACTGTCAAAGATCTACAAATGACAGCCGGAACCAACAGCTCAATGTGCTTTCCGAGGCACGGAGGATCCTCGGTATGTAATGGGCGGTCACCACGGATCAACCCAGGCAAGTGCCATTTAACCTAAAGATCGACCCGAGCGGCTGTTATTATTTTGCCACAAGCCTCTCCGGTGATATGAAGTGATCTGAAGAAAAAGCGACGCTTTTATGGAGCTCGAAGCTTTGGGCTTGGATCTAATCCTGGCAAGTATCAATATGATTTTGTTACTTTTGTTATTAGTTACGAGCACATCATACATACGCTGCGGCAGGTTATACAGAAGACCGAAGAGTATAACCTGCCTCTCTGCTTGGCGTTTGTGGACTATGAGAAAGCCTTCGATTCGATCGAGACTTGGGCTGTACTGCAGTCTCTCCAACGGTGCCAAATCGACTATCGGTACATCGAGGTGTTGAAGTGTTTGTACAAAAACGCCACCATGTCAGTCCGACTTCAGGACCAGACCTCAGAACCTATCCTTCTGCAGCGAGGTGTAAGACAGGGAGACGTCATATCTCCGAAACTGTTCACCGCTGCACAGGAGGATATCTTCAAGGTTCTGGACTGGAGAGGGCTAGGCATCAACGTCAATGGCGAGTACATCTCTCACCTTCGGTTTGCCGACGATATAGTGGTCATGGCTGAGACCATGGAGGACCTCAGTACAATGCTCGATGACCTTAGTAGAGCTTCCGAAAAAGTGGGTCTTAAAATGAACATGGACAAAACCAAAATCATGTTGAATACCCATGTAACACCCACTCCTATCAAGATCGGAGACTCTACACTCGAAGTTGTAGACGACTATGTCTACCTTGGACAAACGATCCAGTTAGGTAGGTCTAACTTCGAGAAAGAGGTCAATCGTCGAATCCGACTCGGCTGGGCAGCGTTCGGGAAGTTGCGTGGTATCTTCTCGTCCAACTTACCGCAGTGTCTCAAGACGAAAGTCTATGACCAGTGTGTGTTGCCAGTGATTACTTACGGGACCGAAACATGGTCGCTCACAATGGGCCTTATCAGAAGGCTTAAAGTCACCCAAAGGGCAATGGAGAGGGCTATGCTCGGAGTTTCCTTGCGTGATCGAATCAGAAATGAGGACATCCGCAAGAGAACCAAGGTAACCGACGTAGCCCGAAGAATAGTCAAACTGAAGTGGCAGTGGGCAGGGGACATTGCTCGCAGAACGGATGGCCGATGGGGCCGAAAAGTTCTGGAGTGGCGACCGCGAACCGGAAGACGCTGCGTTGGAAGGCCTCCCACTAGGTGGACCGATGACCTGGTGAAGGTTGCAGGGATCCGCTGGATGCGAGTCGCACGGGACCGGTCAATGTGGCGACACTTGGGGGAGGCCTATGTCCAGCAGTGGACGTCTTTCGGCTGAAATGATGATGATGATGATGACATCATGATCTTGAGGGAACCTGGATTCTTAACAGCTAAGCTAATGTGACTCGTTTTTTCTTTGTATTATGAGAAGCCTTTGCTCGGTTATAATTTCCTATAGAATTAAATTTAAAATTTAAAAAACCCCCATCGCAACAAACATTTGAAAAGTCAATAAAACGGCTGAGCCGGTTTTGATAAAACATGTCTAATTGTAATATAGACATAATGCCCTTTCATTTGATACCCCACTTGGGTATATTTGAAAATATTTAATTATTCATCACCACTTTCATCCCCCATATCTAGTAAACATATCTAGTAAATGGCTGCATCGATTTTGATAAAATGTATCTAAAAACCATCGCCAAGAAACTAGCTTTCAAATAAAAAAACTACATCCAAATCGGTTCACTAGTTTAAGACCTACGGTGCCACAGACAGACACACATACACACATTGTGGTCAAACTTATAACACCCCTCTTTTTGCGTCGGGGGTTAAAAAATAAGGAATTTTAAATTCACTTAAGTAAAAACATCTCAGTAGTGAGTGTGCTGATTTGATTCATCATGCTTCCTGCGTCATTTTAGTGTGCGAGTGTTTATAAGAGTTCACGGTTAACACAACAATAACATGTGCCATGCACATTGTGTTCGTGCATAAACTGCATTTCCATGTAAATGTGTGGAAGGTGAATGATTTTGCATTGCTGGTTTTGGATGATAATGGTTTTGATTTCGATTTCTTGGTTTTAAAGTCGTATCTTGTCTTCTAATCAGACATAGGAAACTAGGAGTGTAGCTAACTTTTGCAAGGCCCGACCATAAGTTTTTAACAACGAGACAGGTGTTGTAATTTATAAGCAAAATGAATTAATAAGCTGATCGACTTTCTGAAAACAAAAATCACTTTTTAGGGTTCCGAAGCCATATGGCTAAAACGGAACCTATATAGATTCGTCCTGTCTGTCTGTCTGCCCGTCCGTATGCCACAGCCATCTCTCGATACATGTAACCGAGGTTTGAATAAAACAGTTTCAAGGTATAAAACTGTGTCGGGAATTTATCGATAGCTCTTGAAAAATTATATCGAGATTTCTATAACACTTTTTTTAAGTTAATGGTTGTTGAGATATTAGCTTCTAAAGCCGTAAAACCCCCTCTAATTTTTAATGTAAGTGGGTTTGAAGAACGTGAAACGAATTTTCAACGAAAATTGGTTTGAATAAAATTTGTTATTTATATCTTTTTGAGACATGGGACTTTTTCGTGAAAAATAAAGTTACTGCAGCAGAGCAGTAACTTGAACATACTATGAAAAATAAGTTTAGTTATGCTGTTGAGTGTAAATTGACATACGAATGAACGTTGAAAATATTCTTATTATATTGTTTGGTGCTACGGAACCCTTTGTGTGCGAGTTTGACTCGCACTTGGCAGGTTTTTTATGCTGTGAAAGTCTTGTTTTTTGTCAGAAAATTTATTTTTGTCTGCATAATTAATTCGCCCTCAAGATGCAGCGAATTAAAAAAAACCATTGTTGGATTTGGGTTTCTGTTCAAAGTAATAAAAATCAGTGTTAATTTCTCAGAATCTTTCTTTTATCTCGTTACCTCTAGATACGTATATACATTTCGATTATACATTGCCAACTGGCAGACATTCATTGTACATATCGTTCGTTTAATAAATACCTTTTTAAACTATTTACAATTATACATTTGTCTTTCTTACCCATTAAAGTAATCAGTCGTTTCTCGAAGAATATTAAAATTTCATTTATACATTTACAAATCAATTTACATTTATATTTACGAGATAATTATCATATAGATAAGCTTGAACACATCTGCAATAAAAGTAACAAATAATCTATCAACATTTACTTTGCTAATCTAGACTCTAATGCTCTAAAATAAATCTAACAATAAATATCTGATATAAATCAAGGGATTTGTAATACCTATATTATGTACAAGCTCATGGGTTTATCACATTTCAACAGATCCATCATCACGAGGGATACTTTACTAAGAAATCTAGCACTAGCACAATAATGTCAATATGGCCGCCACACTGATTTGTGCGTTGGTATCGTGCCGTTTGAGATTTTGGTGGACGTGGGACTAGAAGACAGCACTCTCGTGGTGCGTTGTGAAGGAGCCTTCAGTTCATTTTTGACTCGCGGCCTATCTGCCACTGTAGAGTCCGCAGCCTGGACCCTCTTCATCTCTTGGAGCTCAACATTCGCTGGTCGCGTTGGGTGGAAAGCAGATTTTACGACTTCAATTGGTTCCTCGTCTGATTCATCAGTGATCGTTGCGTCATGCATCGAATTGACTTCTGATTTTGAGTCAGCTTTGGATCTATCAGGGCTAGCGTTGACTATGCTCCTTGGGCTAACACTTTGTCTGCTGCTAGCAGGTGATAGTCGAGCGCTTGATGTGTCCATTGAAGACACATTGCTTTGTAAGTGTCTCAACGCTTCGTATGGGTTGATACCATTCTTTAGTGATAGCTCCGGTGGTAACGATTTCATTGCCAGGTCTGCAGGATGTGGAGCGAAAGGAAGAAGACCATTAGGTGGTAAGAAAGCGCCAGGGGGAGGGATCAGTCCTCCCGTCGGCAGACTCGCCATCGCAGGTCCGAACGGGAACAGTTCTGCTCCCGGTAACGTTACTGGTGGCGTTGGTATTGAGCCTGGACCACCTGTTGACAAAGAAAAAAATATCATTAGTGACCATGTAATTTTTTTTAAAGATTTTTTTGTTGTTTTAAGATGTTGTCGATTTTGATGTAAAGTATATTGAAATATATCGAGCTACCGTTGGTTGATTTGCTAACATGACGTAATATGAGAGACGAGCCCCTGGGGATGGCCCGCGGCGCTCGGGCACTCCGTCTATTCCCTGAACAACGGGGGTGCATAATCGTACTAAGGATAATGTACAATCTGTAGGCGTTTAAAGGCGGCATCACCGAAAGGGATGTTTTTTTAGTGGGATATCGGGAGGGTGAGGGTGCAATATTTATTTATCCGAACTCCGAACACGACGTAGTTCTTTGCAACACAGACACGGCATTCCGTAATTCGGCACGATACGACTCTTTCTGTGACAGAGAGTATGTCCCGGCGCATTATTGATGCAGGGCACGTGTGTAGGTGTTGCAACGGACACGTGTGCACTCCACAAAGCCGAGAGCATCGCGATAAGGAAGTACACCTATCTCCGCACACGGCGGACAAAGAGAGCTCGAAATGTGAAATTTTCATTAGCAGCTGTGTTCAAAAAGTTCTTCCTGGGGAAGCTTTGATTCTCGATAGCGTGTAAGAGAAGCTAGCGCATAAAAAGGACACGACGGAGGCGCAGATTGGGCCACAAAGAGCTCCGAGGTGGTGCTACGTTCGTTTCTCTTTTGCACTTTTTCTGTTTGCAGCAGTGGCAGTGCGCAGACCACTTTAAAAGGCAACGGGGGTGGGAGGGGTCGTAACTAGGGGGTAATTTGGCGAGGTGGGGGCCAATATCGGCGTCGCGCCTGATTGAGGTGATTCCCGATCGTTGAATTTGATTCTGTTTTGCTTTGGCCGTTATTTTTAATTAGCATTTATTGGGTTAACCGGGTCCGGTCCCTGGTGCGGAGAACAATGTGTAAATAGCTCGTGTACGAACAGAATTCACTTTTAATTTTCGTGATGTAACATCTCCGTGCGCTTTGATCGATACGTTTCGCTGGGGAACTTCATATAATCGGAAGTCTTGCTTTATTTCCATCATGTTCTGATGCAAAAAGCGCAAATCAATGACACATTTTCAAAGTACGTCTCACGCTTGTGAGCTCGCTTTTACGTAGGTTTAATAAAAGTCTGTAGGTGTTTGAGTACATCGCTCCTCGCGTTTCAGAGTCGGAAACAAAAAGTGGCTGGTGGCGCGGTCGCCTACATTGGAATAAAATTGACTCCACACTCTCTCGAACGTGAAGGCAGTGCTTTTTTGTACGTTTAGCAGCACCCCCCACTTCCCCCCGTGGTGCGGACTTCAGCGGGTGGTTTTGCTTCGGTCGGGCCGGTGTTGTTTTGCAGAGTTCAAGAGTCGCTTCTTTTATTTGAGCCGCTTTTGCATTGTACAGCCTTGAGGGGCGGTACTGTTTCCAGCAACATGTTTTTGAGTGCTGTTTGCTAAATCGGGAATTTTTAAATTAACAAATACCGTTATTGTACGCCGATCGAAAGTTTAAGAGGTACTCGAATGTTCCGATTTTGTAATACAATTCGTTTGCTCAGGCGTTTTATGTTAGTTTTTCAACAAACATTTTTAGATACTTTTTCATAGAAACTTTTCTTACTTTTATTTTCAACCAACGGTAGATGGAAGCTACCGTTGGTTGCTTCCATCTACCGTTGGTTGAAAATAAAAACTCATATCACGTGTAACAAAGTTTTCAGAACAAAAACAAATTGAAAAACGTAGCTAGAAGTGACACCAAAAAATACGATACCTTTTACAAGCGAAGCGGTCTGGTCTCGCATTTGTGGCGGTCTGAAGTAGTCTACCCACGCATAGTTGAGGTAGGCCGCGTCCAGCCAGCCGGGGTTCAACAGGAACGGGCTGAATGCACCCGGGTGACCGTAGCCGTAATCTGCAACAAAGGAAAAAAAACGTTGTAATATCTTGTTTGTTTGGAACAAAGATGAGCAAGTAAAAACAGAGCAAGAATATCAAAGAGGTTTGATTAATTTTGTTTATTTTTCTTGACTCGGGACGCCAAACATGCTTTACGAGTCTAGTCAGACCTATTGATCTGTTCATCACAACCGGAATCCGCAGTCGCCGCCAAACGACAATGTAATTTCGGATCCAAGCAATGGCTTATTAAGTAGATATGTGCGCGGCGAGGTCGCTACCGTCTTCAGCCACGTCCGCAAGTACTAAAGTCACAAAGGGTGGCCGTAAAGGCGGCGACACACGGGCCGCGCTCTGTTTACCGCCCGGCGACTATAACAAGGGCTCTGTATACAAAACGAGTCAGTTTACTACTGCAGTTAGCCGGCTCCTCTGTGCCATACGTTTTTACGACCCTCCAACGTCACGTTGCCTTTCGCCTTTCATAGCGAAACGCTCTTTTTATTTGTTTAATCGATACACTACTGAAGACAGCGGCCATCGTCTATTTTCGGGTTTTTACTACATTTTTAATCCAATCTTGAGACATCCCAATTGATGCGATCAGGTGTAACGTTTTTATTACCGGATTAAACTGTTTACGAGCACTTTGTCTACTTTGTTTTGAACTTTGTATACGCGGTGCTTCTTAGCGACTCTTATACGAAGTTTGTTGTTGCGAGTTTTGTGTGAGTAGCCTAATTATATCGTAAGGTAAACAATGCATGTGATTGAGCGTCTTTTGTTTTACGTAGATGACGTTTTTATCGCGTACTAAAATGTTGAGGAAACAATTAGTTTTCGTGTGTAAAGCGTACCCCTTTCCGCGGGGAGATTAGCGAGTGCTCCGTGAGAGCGTTTCCCAGATCGCGGGCATTTTAAATTAAGAACTTGATGGATGGCCCGTCGCGCTGTCACGCGCCGATCCGAGCTGAGGAGCGCTCCGACATCATGGAACAATAATAAGTTAAATGTGGAACTCGGAAACGGGCTGCTCCATTTGTTAATGCCAGTATTCAATTAAATTCAGTTCCCCGACCCTTTGCATATGCGGGGCTCTGAATATTAACGCGGTAAAGAGAGCATTTCTAATGTTGAGAAGTGGTATATGATTACTGAGTGCTTGAATTAATATTAATTCGGGTAAGTGGGGACGTTAACCGACACAGACTTTGTTCGGAGCTGAAGAAAGCTAATTTGATACTCTAGAAATTTTCAGTGGGATCGTTAAGAAGCATTGTACCTACATTATTTTTTTACTTTGGGATGTTGTCCAATTAAATCAGTTTCATCCGTATTTGATAGTGTAACTAGAGGCAGAGATATGCAGGGGTCCATCCAGGAATCATAAAATATCCTATCAAGTCTTGGTAGTGAATTAGATTCTTGATTCTCGAAAAATCTACCGTAGATTTTCGGGTAACAACCGTCACGGAACTTCGATACAATATAACAGAGAAGCCCCGTTCAATTTCCGTCGACATACAAATATTCGAACCGGAATTCCAAACAAAAATACTGCACTCGCACTGTGAAAGTGTTGTGAATCTATAAAGTTATTTCTGCGTACGTTAATCACCGTCGACCTAAAAATGTACAATGGTTAAGAATGTGGCTCGGATCAAAACGCATGGAGGCCGAATTCGTACCGCTTCAGACGAATAAACTATACGACATATAAGTGTCAGAATGAGCGTTAAATATCTCGAGATGAGATGCGAGCCGGTTGTCACTCGTAAATTAATGTTAAGGAGTCTCTTGAATAAATGGAATCAGAGTTATGGCTCATAATTTGGAGGGTGGCGACGATGCTCCATAACTAACACCGCATTAATACGTCTTCGTTTAATTGTCTGGTTTATGGCGATTTAGTGCTATCAGCTAGTGATCTGGATGTGGAAATGGTGGAGGGAAACACGCGATTTGATGAGGAAGTTGAGTTTAATCAGGAAGTTTTATCAGGGATACTTTGTGATGGTCTTCTAAGAAAGTCTCTGATAGGTGCTGCCAGATGTGGCATCTTTCTAAATAACATATAGTAAAGACAGTTTCAACCAACAATTTCTAGGACGTAATATCGGTTGGTACTTCAGTATACTGCGGGGAGGGAAGGAAATATACGGCCAAACTTCTCAAGAATAGTTTGAACGACTTTCAGTTAAATTTTCCATAAGTCGTTTGGTAATGTCGGCAAGGTCCTGGCAGCCGGGTGGTTATGAGGGTCACTGCTATGGATGCGGTGTTTTAGCAGCTAGCAGAGACATAAAATCCATATTTTAGAGGCACCGGCCTCGGGGTGCAGGCGGGGAGATCAAACGGGACTTTACGACGCGGCCCGAGATTGTTTACATCTGTTACGGCCACCGCCGCACCGACGAACTTGGTAACCGCTGGTTCACCAAGTATTATACCGATGTACCATGCCGACTAGATTCTAGAATACGCCTGAATTATTCTGAACAATAAAATTGTTTGCTAAGACGCAGAAATAAACAGCTATCCCGGTTCACATATGAAGCGGTATTAGAAATGTTATTCGCGGTTCGCAATTTTAGTTACTATAGAATATTCGCTCATTACATTTTTCGACATGTGTGTTTTAATTGTCTAAACAGATGTATTTTTAATTAACTCTGAACTAGTTTTGGTAACATTTCGTTTATTTTTAAAAACAGTAGATGTGTTATGTGGACGCAAAACATTCGGGATCGTAATCCGCAAGTTTTCAGATCACCTTACGTCAAAAAAAAATAGTGATGCGAAATATGTAACTTTTATATCCGCACTAAAACTAAAAACTAAATATACCCAGCGCTAAACCACGTCAAAAACTGTTTATTTACTTTGATAATGTGTCTAAATGTTAGTTATTTTACTAACTACATGTTAATTAGAACGTACGGTCATTAAGGCAGCTCCATTGATCGCTTTATGAACTCGTGTTCTTTGAAGTTTATGGTCCAAGGATGTTAGTTTTTCCGCATACTGTCGTTTTTATGATTGGTCGAAGTTTGGGCGCAACTGTTTGTTTAGACAGACGTCTCGGTGTACGTTGTAACATCTAAAATAGATTTGTGGTGTGAAAACATTATGATTAGAGTTTAATTTGTTGATTGCTTCGTATTTGTTGTTGAATGGTTATGATTTCCTACGCTTGATTGTGATTGATGGCGTCTGCCGCTGATTTAGCGGTTGAGTTTTTTGGACAACTCAATCGTAGAGCTATGATGATGTGATTTTATTGGTATTGATTGAACGTCTTTACTATCGTTTGCTTGGGCAATTTGAAAAATAGGATTGATTCGTTTTAAGTTTTCGAAACTGACAAATAGATTGTTTTAAAAATGCCCGGATTATATTTAGTTAAACTTATCATAGCTTTTAAGGGAGGAGCTCGTGGTTAAATAATAACAGCCGCTCGGGTCGATCTTTAGGCTAAGCCGTGCTTGCCTAGGTTGGTCTGTGGATGGGTGACCACCCATCTCATACCGAGTTTCCTCCGTGCCTCGGAAAGCACGTTAAGCCGTTGGTCCCGGTTGTCATTTGTAGATCTTTGACAGTCGTTAGGTAGTCAGTGGCCCAAAAAGTCTGACAACCAGTCTTACCAAGGATCTTATCGTATTACCCAGTGGACGTCAGATAGGCAGTCGCTCCATGTAAAATACTGGTATTCAGCTGCATCCGGTTAGACTTGCAGCCGACCCTAACATAGTTGGGAAAAGGCTAGGCAGATGATGATTATCGTAGCTTTTTAAACTTTTTGCATTTATTTTTAAGTGTCAAGAATTCTGTTTATGTCTTCTATCTACTTGCTTCTTGTTTTCTAACTTCCGAGCAGCTTATATTCTGCTAATTTTACATCACGGAAGAAACAAATATAGATGAACATCGACCTTCACTATCCTCATATTAATTGACTTGTATATTTAGACATTTACCCCGCACACGAAAGTATAAAAGCATGTTCTTGTAAACACCAATAACCATTTATAAGTCCCACGTCAAAACACGACTCCTTAATGTTAACTCCTTACTCACATAAAAGCAAACAATCGGTGTTATTTCGAGACAGAGCTGTCTTAGCCGTAATTCTTGGCGTAGTGAGGAGATTAAACTGAGGAGGCAATTAATGTCCCAATGATTGACTGTCTCTGTTTCGTCCACACAGATGTTAATTCGGTTGGCCGAATTTTTCCCCGCACTATTTTTAATAATAAAAAAAAAATGAGTAGAACTAAACGCAGATTTCTCGCGTTGAAAAAAAATATTAGATTTGAAATGTATCAGAAAATAAAACTCGTTTGAATGTGGTTGAATGTTGCGGCGCCGCAAAATCGACCTCGGGTCTGTGGACTGGCGGAGAGCCAGCGGCTGCCGACTCGCGCACGCGCATCCAAATAACGTTTTATAAAGATTAATCATTTTTTTATTGTTTCTGCATGATATTGGACTTATGGTTGTGCCTAGGAAGCTAGAATATAGGTCAAGAGGTTTGCTAATTTGGGATGCTGTAAATGCGCGTAGCTAGTTACCTACTACTGGTCTTGAAGTAAAATTTAGGCAGTAATCAGAAGGCTTGGATTTATTTTAATTATTTTTGATAATTATTTTGGCTAGTAATGTGTTATTTTAATTGTTAGTGCAAAGGAATATTCTGACGATAAATGATAATATTCATGATGATCTGATAAACAGTCTAATGGTGATTTTTTCGAGCCGATGACGAAATTACTTAAATGGATTTAATTAGGTTTTTTTTTAAATTTCAATCATAAAATAAAAGTCCCACAAACTTTTATAATTCTAAAATTTTTACTCTAGAAGATAGAGAAGTAATACAAGGAACTAACGACGCAAAGAAAAAGTTTGAAAGTAACTTTAAAGTAGTTAGAAACTTACTTTGCTTAGTTCTGGGCTCTCTGGGGCCATCGACGGTGACTTTGATGGCTTTCATATAGGTGGCCACCTGGTGAGGGAACGAACTGATAGTAATGGTCAGCGAGAAGGACTTCCCTCGACCGCTACGACCCACGAACCTCAGGTCGTTAAACTTCGCGACCTGGTTCTTCATCACCGCCGTACAGTTCCTCAATTCCGCCATAGAATTCTCATCATTGCCAGCCTTTATCGTGACCAGAGTGCCATCCTGCACGTCGTCCAAAGCCACCACTTTAAAAGCCACTGGCAGAGACTTGTTGGACCTCCAGTGGCCGGGCAGCACGGAGCACAGCACCGCCGGGGAGCCGGTCTGCACCAGCTCACCGTGGCTCTGCCGGTAGTACTCATGGATATGAGCATAAACGTCCGCCATGCTGGGGGCCGGAGGGCTCGCGTGCGGGAGGTGCATCGACTTCAGTCTACCCTCTACGAACACCGCACCGACTCTCGACACGCCACTGAAGTCCTTTGTCACGCCACTGTAGTCTCTAAACACTTCGGACAAAGTTTCAAAACACGCGACCGGTTTACAAACTCGCGGGAAGTAAGCGTCGCGTGCGCGGAGCGCTCGGAAAGTTGTGCGAAGTACGGGCGCGAGACTCCGTGTGAGCCGCGACCGCGAGCTGCGAGCAGCGTCTACACCACTTGTTGGGCGCGGACGGCAAGACGCCGGGCGGGGGGGGGACTCGGAAAAATAAACGGCGGCCGGGTGACTCGCCGACACCGCAAGCCGAAGACGCACGACGCGCACCGAAGTCGTGGCGAAGGGACGCGTGCTCACGAGAACTCAGTTTCAACTGATGACTGTGATACGACGCGACTTTTTCCGATGGTCAATATTTTGCGTTCGCGCGGTCGCCGCCCCCACCCGGGTGGCGGCCCCTACGTCTCGTAAAAAGCGGGAAGGAGACGAAGGGTGCGGGTGATGCGGTGTCGCGGCGGGAACGAGCGGGACGGCCGCGGTCGGTGTCTGCGTTTTTATAAAAATGCTCGTTGGAGTGGGACGCCGGCGCTGCCCGCCGCCTAGTGGGAGAGGGATGGGTGGATTTTTTTGAATCACCGCGGTGACGTATCGCGAGGCGGCGGTAATTAGGCCGCGGGGCGGCGGGAAACCGCGGCCGGCGCGAAAACCTATCAACGAGCTCATGAAAAATTATGATTTTCATGTTTGGAGTCGGCGCCGCTCGCGGGGTGGCACTTCATTTTCGCTAAAGCACGCGAGGAATTTTGATGACAGGGGTTTTGACTGACACTTTTAATCACGCCTGATATTTGGTGGACTTATTTTTGTAACATAAATGAGTGTAAAATACGGTGGCTGTGCTCAATTTTGTTAATAAACTTAAAGCATACTTATATCTAGTTTTCTTCGCCGGGTATAATATTTGGAGTGTTTTTCATAAGTTTCTTTCTAAAGTTATGTTACAGATGACATTACCTTCTAAAAATAAAAATTACTTCTACGCCCTCATAGCTAAGCAATACTACCAAGCATCTAATACAAGCTAACAAAAAACAAAAATTGAAGAAATTAAAACAGAAGTCAAAAATTTGCGTAACTACAAAGAGTTGATACGGGCCGCGTCCGCGTGCGGTTAGCCGCTGTGTTGCGGTGTGAGAAGGAGACCGCGGCGTGCGAGCGGGACGGCACGCGAGGGGGCGGGGCCAGGGGGGCCGGCCGGTAAACTTGTGCGGAACTTTCCGGAGTTTCCCGCGCTTTCCGCGAAGCGACGCGCGGCAATGCACGCGTTGACGGAGTAAAGTTGCGGGTTCCATTTGAAATTAAATAAAGATAAATGTTGGAAACTGTTTTCTTGTGATTTTATTTGTGATTTGTCTTCGTATTAGTGTACCCCTTGGGTTGTTGTGTTAGTTTTGTAAGAAAACTGTTTTTTGATATAAAATGCACGTAGGTAGATATTTAAAGATATTGTAATGTCAAATGCGAGACTTGGGTGTTTTCATGACACCCGATCTGTCATTCCGTGAGCATGTAACCAAGATCTGTAAGAAGGCGTACAGAAACTTAGGATTTGTTCTGAGACAGACACAAAGCTTCACAAACATTACAGCAGTTAGGGTCCTGTATGAGCACTAGTCAGGAGTCATCTGGAACATAGTGCGGTCATAATATGGGCTCCACACGAAGCCAAGTACACTGTAATGTTGGAGCGCGTTCAGAACAAGTTCACGCGAAATTTGTACAGGAAATTATATGGGGTATATCCGTTTTACCCACTGATGTATCCCACTCTGTTTGTCCTGGGCATGGTTGGCTATAATCAACTGCACGTCCGACGGGAGTTTGCGCTGGTCGCCTACTTGGTGAAGGTGCTTCGTGGAGTGGAGAGTAACCCGGGAGTATTGCAGCGCTTGAGTCTGTGTGTACCGGATCGCTACGTGTGGAGGCGGCGCAGCCTGCCACTGCTACTGGTACCTTCAGCCAGAACTAACCTGCTTGCCAAGGCAACCCTTACCAGAGCTTTCCGTTCCATCAACGACCTTCAAATACAGATCGATGTATTTACATGTTGTTGGAGTGAATTCGCAAGGGTATTACTATTTATATTAAGCTACAAGCAAAATAATATTATTAGAAGGCCTCCCACTAGGGGGACCGATGACCTGGTGAAGGTTGCAGGGATCCGCTGGATGCGAGTCGCACGGGACCGGTCAATGTGGCGACACTTGGGGGAGGCTTATGTCCAGCAGTGGACGTCTTTCGGCTGAAATGATGATGATGATGAAAATAATATTTATTTTTTATTTTATTTTTTAAAGTAAACTATGTTTGTGTTTAGGATTTTTGTACTATGTTTATATAAGTAATTATGTTATGCTGTTGTGTGTTTTAATGGTGTAAATATTTAATAATGTTGTTATTTTTAAATTTTGTATTTTTTTTTTATTGTAAGTATATTAGTTTAAGTTCTTAACTGTCGCATTAGGGTAACCCTGTAAAGATAGTCTAAGCTGTTATAAATAAATAAAATAAATAAATAAATTGTGTGCGGAACTAAATTAAGTGCTAGTTAGGTTCTCTCAAACATATTCAAAGTTCACAACCATTCTAAGAAAAGCATTTGTTGTTTAATCCTTTATCAGGTGTTAAAAACCCAATTTACCGAAATTCACACGTTGATAAAGGAACCACAGGGGAAAATAACACTAAACAACGAACAAAATATTTAAAATTTATTAAGATATACCAAACTCTTCTTATCAAAGTTTTAAAAATTTACTGCTTTTATCTAAAACGAGGTAGACCCAAAACAGTCCCATTGTTTTACCAAAACTTATGGTTTTTAATGGCAGGCGGTGCCTTTGGCGGCCCGTCTATTGTACCAATATATGGCGAAGACTCTATTGTCTATGCTCCTGCCGTAAAGTTTGTGCTTTATGGTTTGAAGTTTGCGAATAAAACAATTTGCGAGGTATCGTAAAGTAGGTATTTTCGTATATTTTTATTGCTGTGCACATTTGTGGGTAGTTCGATTTTCTGTATGGTTAGTAACGGTTTTGGTATGGAGGCAGAATATAAAATCATATGTTCGGGATGGTGTTAAAGAGTTCTGTAATTATTTTATTACTTTTTTAACCATTTTTGGGCGGCAATTTTGGGTTTGTCGGTTTGGTATTTGTGTGGGGTTATTAAATCATTTAGTTTTATGTTTTAGAGGACACAAGTGTCAGAACGTATGTATATTAAATGTATGTATAAGAGAGCATTTATAAAATTACTAGCTGTGCAATGCACCTTTTTTTACCCTACCCTACCTACCTACCCCCTAACCAACTAGCGGTGTGAAATATACCTTACGACCTCTTCTCATAGATACCAAATATATAAAAAAAAACATAAAGTCGGTCGAGCCATTTCGAAGGAGTGCGACCACGAACACCGTGATACAAGATTTTTATATGTATATAAGAAAGATATGAGAAACAATTTGTCCTGTCAAGCTGTAAATCATCAACTAATACCGAATTTTACACTAAACTTTTTGTTTTAACGTCTTTTCTAGTGGACGTTGAGTTTGGTTAGGTTCCTTAGGTGGCTACATTTATAGCACCTTATATGGCATTCATTAAACATTCAGAAGAGAAATAGTTACGACACTTAGAATACTCTAGCAACTGACTCATATTCAGGGGGGTTACCATGACGTCAAGCAGGAGTAATTCCAGTGTAGGAAAGAGACAGAGCTGTACAGGTCGTCTAGCGCCATCTCTTTCCCACACTGGAATTACTACTGCTTGAAGACGTCATGGTAGGCCCCCTGTACCGCACTCAAATTGGGTATCGGACGGGTCTGTAATTATTTGTTTATGTACCATTTTTCAAAGATGTGTTTGCAGCGATAGAAAATAAACTGTTTGTGAACGGCTGATAGAAAGTAGGTACTGAATGATGAAACGGTATTTGGGGTCGGCGAAACACGTTTTCTTCTTCCATTCTCGCCTGTCAGACGTCACGGCATCATTTTTATTTTTATTTATTTTTCTTAAAAAAACTTTGCCCCACACTAGGGATTTCTCCTGTATCGTGGGTGCGTTTACAAACATTTAAACTCAAATACACAAACAGCCAGACCCGGAACAACTACCTGTAGGCCTACAAATGTAGCATTCAATCGCTCAGCCACTGCGCCAACCGCGCCGTCAAAATTTGCTCCTTTCTCTTTCATATCATTCCTCACACAATCCATCCATCTTTTCTTTGGCCTCCCTCTCCCTCTCCATCCATCGTCAAAAGTAGGTACTGGATATAATTTACAACAAAAACAGTACCAATATTGCCTTATATAAAATTATTTAGCTCTTTATTCTTATAACCACGATTTGAAGTAACAAAAATATCTTTGTTAATATTTTTTGGGAAAAGTTACTTTATATTGCAACCATAAATTTCAGTTTGCACAACACCTTTATTATAGAACTAGCGGCTCGTCGCAGCTTCGAGACACGCTCAAGGGTGGATATTTAAAAAAAAAAATGTCTATTATACTCAGGGATAATTTAGCATTCTAATGGTGAAAGGATTTTTGAAATCGGTCCAGTAGTTTTTGAGTTTATTCGTTACAAATATACAAATCTTTCCTCTTTAAAATATTAGTGTAGATATGGAATTGGGTGGTAGGTACCTACCACCTATTGTTTCAGTGGTCGTTCGCATTCGTAAAATATTATGCTGCCAGAAAAGTATGTTAAAACAATGATCGTTCTCTTTTGCCTTTACCTGTAGGGGCTCCATGTATACGTAAATGTGTTAACTATTGTACACAATTCACTAATGTTAGCAGCAGTAGCAGTAGTAGAGGTACTCATAGCATAGTTCAATAAAGCACGGGGCAACATTTTTGTACAAACATACCCATTTTATTTTCTCTATAACCAGGTGTCAAAAACGGTGTATTTGACACCTTCATGGTTATGCAAAAAACGTCAATGTTCAAGAATGAACTATAAAAAGCCGATTGTAGAGCATAATCAAGTTTGTAAACAAGATCTTAATAAAGAAACGTCATAAAATTTAGAAAGTTCAAATACTAGGGCTGATGACACCGCTGTTCTCACAGGGGTACTCAATTACTGCAATAAAAATAATATTGTAGCTAAACATTGGGAGCTTTGAAGTTCGCGCCGGTAGCTACCGCGTGGTTTTGTGCAAGCGCAGTAAGTCCCACAAACAATGCGTCTGCGCACAATACAGGCTCGGCTTCTAAGACTCCCTTTTATGTTGGGCCAAACATTGGCATTGGCGCATTGTGGGCGCTATTGTTACCCATTTACCGACTTTTGGGTTGTTACATTCAAGGGGATGCTGACAGAGAGCCGCTCGGTAACTCGCAGAAAAAAATGTTCTCAATCTCTGTTTCTGAATAGATCCATCGGCGGTTGAATAATAAGTTAATTGAGTTGTACTATTTAACGTTGGGCAATTATTATAGTTTTTTTTTGGTAAATTAATTAGGAAGATATTAAACTGAAGTTTAACTATTTATTTATTCAAACAATATCACGTGCTGAAAAAGTTGCTTGTGTTAATGCTGGGAGGTAATTCGTACATGTTTTAGTAAGCTTTTGAGCAATCGACCAACGGCTGAATCGACTGTAAATCTACCGCTTTAATGAGTCCTCGCGAAGGTATCAACTTTTTTGGAATATTCTGAAGGTTGATCACGTATTGGTTCAATTGGTATCGTAATACCTACGTCAATTATGGTTACTTTAAAGCAAATAACCTGTGGAATATTGTTAGGAATTTGTGGACGCATAATGCGCCTTTGATGGGGCAAGGCGGAGGACTCATTAAAGTGGTCAGTCTGTAGCTGTCACCCTATGTGAAATGTCTTCTTTTATGTTGATGTAATTTTTATGGTGTAACATCATAAAGAATAATGTCTAGGTATGTAACTTTCTGATAAGGAGACTACAAAGTTGGGTTTTCCACCTCTGAAATCTAGAAAATATTCCGTATAAACTTATATTGTCACTCATAGATTATCTTCTGTGATAATCCGAGCTCCCGACACTTCAACGCTGTTGCAAGCGGCATATGATCTCGGAATGACAAAAATCATGATGATGGGATGATGACAGTAATGGATAATCACGAAAGATATTCCGTAAGTGACAGTATAAGTTTAGTTATAAACCGTGAAAGCTTAAAACAGTGTTATTCGGTATATACTTCAGTGTCCTAAATTTAAGGTGTCAATTGATACTTCATTCTCAAACTCAAAGCAAACTCAAAGCATTTATTTCAATTAGACCATCACAGGCACTTTTGAATGTCAAATAAAACAAAAAAAAAGCGAAGCTACAGTCACAGTCACAAGGCATAATAACTTGAGAAAGGAATGTAGTTGCACATTCTAAAGCGTAGATCTCTATGGAGAAGAATGGGCAAGAAACTCCATGGACACTCTTTTAAATCAAAAGATTCTTACAAAATCTTGGTTACATCGTTCATGTTGAGATTATACATATGTATATGTGAGAACGATGTAGAAAGACGTACACATTAAGAGCGTCCGGAGTAAAAGATAAAAACAACAAAAAAAAATAAAGAAAAAATAAAGATTAAATTCCTGCCCGTGTCCTGTTACTTTGGGTCGTTGCAACACGACCAGTTTCCTTATACATGTAACTCAAACTCAAACTCAAACGTATCATCATATATCATAACGTTGATAAAGGTTGTTAATAAGTACCAATACAAAAACAATAGTGACTCAGGTCTTTTAAAATGTAATGAATAACATAACATCACGCCTGTAATCCACGAAGCGTAAGGCAGAGGTGTACCTAATAGTACACCCACATTTCGCCAGTTATGTTTTTAAGCCCCATGTAGTGGAGGGTGAGCCTATTGCCATCAACCGGGCAAAATTCCGGATTTCGTAGCTTCTTAGTACTAAGAAATTTCTGATGGATAAACCCAATAACAGTTTGCTCGACCCGGGAATCGAACCCAGGACCTCATGGTCGGCAGTCGCGCTTGCGAATCCACCAACGAGGCAAAAATAAATGATAATATGAAGTAATGATACCTAGCTTTCAGACTGCCTGAGTCATCGTCTGCCTAGCCTTTTCCCAACTATGTAGGGGTCGGCTAACCGGATGCAGCTGAATACCGGTATTTTACATGGAGCGACTGCCTATCTGACCTCCACAACCCAGTTAGTACTGGGTAATACGATACCCCTTGGTAAGACTGGTGGTCAGACTTTTTGGGCCACTGACTACCTGTAACGACTGTCAAAGATCTACAAATGACACCCGGGACCAACGGCTTAACGTGCTTTCCGAGGCACGGAGGAAACTCGGTATGTAATGGTTGGTCACCCATCCACAGACCAACTTAGGCAAGCACTGCTTAACCTAAAGATCGACCCGAGCGGCTGATATTTAGCCACGAGCTCCTCAGACTACCTGAGTGCTGTTGCAAATTTTTCAAAGTAACTCAACGAATTAAAACAACATTTTACCAAAAGAAATTCACGTACATTTAATTTTAACCATCGAATCTTGTAACATATGTTCGAAGCGTGAGTTACAACATAATCGTTGGACGGAAGTAGGCACGGCGACCGCTGGGTTAAGGGTTCGATTCCGAACAATAACGATCGCCTAATTGCCAACAAATGTTTCTTTTGCTTGAAGGGTTAAAGACTTTTAAACGGTCTTGTAACTTGTAAGGCAGTTGTGGAGTATTTTAATTAGGTTACGCCTTTTTTAATTGGGGGAACTCGTGGCTAAATAAGGTCGATCTTTAGGTTAAGCCGTGCTTGCCTAGGTTGGTCCGTGGATGGGTGACCGCCCATTACATACCGAGTTTTCTCCGTGCCTCGGAAAGCACGATAAGCTGTAGGTCCCTACTGTCAACTGTAGATCTTAGACAGTCGTTAAGTAGTCAGTGGCCCGGAAGTCTGACAACCAGTCTTACTAAAGGGTATCGTCGTATTACCAGGGTAATACGACGATACCCCTTAAGGTAAGACTTTTTGTCAGACTTTCTCAGTAAGTGCAGGTACTTACTGGGCTGTGGAGGTCAGATAGGCAGTTGCTCCATGTAAAATACTAGTATTCAGCTGCATCCGGTTAGACTGGAAGCCTACCCCAACATAGTTGGGAAAAGGCTAGACAGATGATGACGCCTTTCTTTAATTTGACATTAATTGAGTTTTCAAAGTCTTGTGTTAATAAGGATTGTTGGTCTGTAGTTATGAGTTGATGTCTCCGTCAATTCTCCAACATTTGATAGTAGATAGTGGAGGGCGGGGGCTTAGGCGTTACCCAGTTATTAATGGAAAGCCATTTTGTTTCTGAATCTGGTTGCAATGTCATTCTTCACTTATAAGAGAACTAGCTGACCCGCGCAACGTCGCTTGCGCTGGGATTTTTCATAAATGCTCCGCTCCTATTAGCCGTAGCGTGATGTTATATAGCCTATAGCCTTCCTCGAAAAATGGGCTATCCAACACTAAAAGAATTTTTCAATTCGGACCAGTAGTTTGTGAGATTAGCGCGTTCAAGCAAACAAACAAACTCTTCAGCTTTATAATATTAGTATAGATTATCGGCTTCCTTTACGTGAAGCGCTAAAAGTCCATTATTTTCGCAAGAAATAGGAAAAGAAAAGGTACAATAATTAAGTCCAAATCCATTCCACTCCAAAATACATTAAAATAATTGCCCAAAAAAGCTCCTAACACAACCACCGAACCTTTTAATGCTCAAGAGGTGTCACAAAACGGACGTTGCACATACACAAAAAGTACAAAATCAATTTAGTACTTGAATCGGTCCTGCTGTGCCGTTGAGTAATGTTGAGCTACTGGCCCACAATGTTGCTAAACGTTGAGCTCACACAGAGGAGTGAATGGTCCTTGAGAACGCGCGTATGAAGACCAAACGCAGCTCCGTAATTGGCCACTTGAATTTTAAGGGAAACCGTCCCCGATGTATAGAGTTAGAAAAGTATAGATAGGGTGGAATATTTATTGAGAAGATCTTTAAAGGCGTACATTTAAAAAATATATATATTTATTACGAAATGGGCCTGCTCTTGAACTCGATCACGCCTGATGGGAAGCGATAGATGAGGTCTATGATGGTCCGAGCGTGCCCAGAAGATGCCTGTTCACTCTTTCTTTGAAGGCACATACATTACAGTACGCGGCAACGGCGGTACACATATTTGATCAATTATACAAAAAAAGGTTGAATTAACAATAAAACAAAAAAGAACAAAAACTTAACATAAGAAAAATATAAAACAAACGAATCTATTGCCACCAACCGGGAACAAATCCAGACTCCGTGGCTGCTGCTGTTGAGCATGAGGTCCTTGGTTCGATTCCCAGGTCGGGCAGAGTGTTATTGTGTTTCTCCATCAAGAATTTCTTAGTAGCAGCCACGGAGTATTTTTTATTCTATACAGAACAATTTTCAAAGATTGTGTCGCAAAATTAATCTCTTATACAAACAGATGACCGATGTTGTTGAATGGATTAAAATTAAAAAACCCATCCATGTTCCTTCTTTGCCCTTTGTGTTGGGGGCCAGGGCCACGGTATCACGGTATCCCTGGCAGGCATCGGCCCATGCGGACCCCTACATGGTTGCTGATATCTCTATGAGGCGCGCGTGGAACACGAACGTTCCGTCGACACGGCCTACGGTGGCCGGGAGCCACCACGTGACCCCCGACGCCCGGAGCGTCTCCCGCGGCGGCTGGGACGTGAGGCTCTTTCCCTCTCACGTCCCGCCACCTCCTTCAAAATTAAGCCTCAATGCGCATTTTGTATTAAGCTTAAAAATCAAAATCATTTTGCATACAATGTTATTGCTGACTAATGCGAGTTGTCTTAGTATATTTGTATGACTGAAATCAAACCAACTGTTGTTATAATTGAGTAGTCAAGCTTTTTGACCATCGGGATAATTTTATTAGGTGGACTTATGCCACAAGACATTCTCTACCAGTCAACCTTTAGTTCACATGCATCTTTTGGTCATGTTGTCCACATTGCACTGTGGTATTGCCATAGGTCATAGGGCTGAAATATCGTTGGCAAATTATAATGTAATTTATCGTTACAGGATACACAAATAACCCTTCTACCCCCTTCTCTCAGGTATAAAAGAAATTGCAATAACATTTAATTTTGTGCACACGATGTGGTTACACTTCATTCGTGCTCATTAGCGTTATCTTATCGCCGAAGTTTCTATTGTTTTCAAAGTGTTGTTTTTCTCGGAAATTGATTGTTTGTGATATCGTTGTGCCATGGGTATTGAAAAAGAAGGTATGTACGTCATTTTTAATCCTATTGTGTTTACTTTAACCCTGTCATTATCTGTAACCAGCACCGTCGAAGAGGATTTCTTAGTTTTTTGCTACTTTCCCACATTCAATTAGACTTTTACTTAGAAAGGAATGAATCGTTAAAGATGAAACATTTATCCAAATAATCTCTTGTTTGTCTAGTTTAAGAAACTGTAACGTCTAGGAGCGCCAAAGTGCGCCGAGGATTGCTATAGGTCATTGAAAGCACTAGGTCGTCTGTAGGTACCTTAGGTATTTTTGTAATTTTGTTTTTCTCTTATTCTGCAGGGGCCACCATGAAGTGTTCTTTTCCTCGAATGGTTGTCATAAACACTTGGTTATCTGCGACGAATAAAGAAAATACTAAGAAACTATTACTAGAAAGGAAATACTATGTTCCGCTATCTATTATCTAGGTTTTGCTCAGAAATAATAAATGTATTAAACCAATTTGATTGTTTCCTACCTATTTTTTAGTATAAATGAATGTTTTTTTTTTTGAGAATATATCTACCTTGCTTTTAAAAAAATATTTTTTTACTTTTTATTACCCTTAGAAGCTCAATACAAACATTTCTTAGGTAAAAAAAGTTATTCTTTCATTTTTAATCCGAACGGCAAGCCCTATGACCGCCCTTCGTAGGAACCGGGACCACTGTGCATTGTGATAGAGAAAAAAAAATTAGAACAATACCAATTTGATAACATAAAATATACATAAATACAGATAAAATCACGAAAGATTAAAAATAACATTAATGCACTTTGCAGAAATCATAAAATTAACCCAATCATTTGTTGATCCATTCATCATCTGCCTAGCCTTTTCCCAAATATGTTGGAGTCGGCTTCCAGTCTAACCGGATACAGCTGAATACCAGTATTTTATATGGAGCGACTGCCTATCTGACCTCCATAACCCACTTAGTACTAGGTAATGCGATACCCCTTGGTAAGACTGATTGTCAGTCTTTTTGGGCCACTAACCACTAGTTTAGTGGCCCGTAACGACTGTCAAAGATCTACAAATGACAGCCGGGATCAACGGCTTAACGTGCTTTCCGAGGTACGGAGGAAACTCGGTATGTAATGGGTGGTCACCTATCCACAGACCTAACAAACCACAACATAAGCAAGAACGGCTTAACCTAAAGATCGATCCGAGCGGCTGGTCATCACAAAACAATTTCTTAAAATTACCTAATAATTTCTGATGCCTATTTCAATAGATTCTTAACTCTACAACCATCATCGCCGAGCTAGCGGTAAGTATTGTGCAAATAAAGTAAATCCGGTAAGCGCCCGCGGCGATGTGTGGAGTCCTTTACATTTCAGGTGAAGGGGCCCAACAATAGGTTTAGGAAGTGAATGCCCAGATTTTGCTGCAAAAGGAAGTAGCTAATTACGGCAAATTAGGGACACACTAATCCGATGATTTTATAATAATTTTCTGATGCAACAGATTTTTTTTTTTATTCAAACTTTTTTTTTTGTTTGCTGGGCATTTGTTGCGCTTATACAGAAAGTGGGCAACGTCGCAAATAGCTGTCAAATATTTCGCTTCTTTGATAAATTTGGCAATATTATTGTATGAAAATAAGAAATATGGCTAACTAAAAAACTAAAATATTGATTATGAAATACAATAATTAATATCGCAACACCGAATATTTAGTTTTAGATGTAAAAAAAGTATTTAGAAATTTCCACATGAGGCCATTTACACCTAAAACGGTTACAACATCAAATTCAGTTTTTTAGTTGCAATCCATTATTAATATTCTAGTGCACTAGTTGGCCATAATATTTATTCCCATACAAATTAATTAAAATAGGTAAATATTTGACAGCTATTTGCGACGTTGCAAACTTTTGGGATCAAAATCAAAATCAAAAGTCATTTATACAAACTAGGCTGAAAATCAGCACTTTTCGAACGTCAAAGTTACATAAGACAGTCCCCCAAAAATGCCCGCCCGTCACCATGAATGAATGCTCTTAAGCTCATTGTATAATTTTGTGTATCCGTATCATAAAGGTTGCAGGGATCCGCTGGATGCGAGTCGCACGGGAGCGGTCAATGTGGCGACACTTGGTGGAGGCCGATGTCCAGCAGTGGATGTCTTTCGGCTGAAATGATGATGATGATGATGATGATGATGTATCATAAAGTACCACCATACCTAAATGTCAGTAGGTAATTATTTGTAGAGTTTCCTTAGTCTATGACTGAGTGTCCTGAGTGACTACCTCGTTGGTCTAGTGGTCACAAGCGCGAATGCTAAGCATTAGGTCCCGGGTTCGATTCCCAGGTCGGGCAAAGTGTTATTGGGTTTTTCCTTCAGGAATTTCTTAGTAGCAGCCACGGAGTCTGGATTTGTGCCCGGGTTGATGGCAAAAGGCTCGCCCCCAATTACATGAGACTTAAACGTAACTGGCGAAATGTGGGTGTACTATTAGGTACACCTCTGCCTAACCCAACGCGGATAACAGGCGTAATGTTATGGTATGTTTCTTGAGTGTAGAAAACACATTGTATCAGCGACAACAAAATGTATGGAACTGACATTAGCTACCGAAAAGCTTCTGTTATTAATCCTGTAGAAAGTTGTTCTAGAAATGCTTAACGTTCTGTGGTTTAGGACATGGTAAGCTAACTACGATTTGTCACCATAAGACGTAAGACAGTCAGTATTCATAACGACTTTTGTGCACATACAGCTTCAGTTTATAATCACAGAATAAGGTCTTGTGTTCAAAGCTCATAATAATGAAAATAGACTGAAATATGACAAGCCCGTCACACTATTCCCAAACCACTGCAACTCTCGAATTAACAGTAGCGGCCACCAGAAAAGAGCCGAGACAATGAAGCAGCTCGACGAAGTCCCAGAGAAACAATTGAACTGTCTTGGATCCCGCAACGAAATGAATCAGTAAAGAATACCGGAGGAGTAGGAAAACCATAATTTCCAAGTCACCATTTCTGATATATGAGTAACGAACTCTCATTTAAATATTCACATAGGGATCCTTAATGAAATGAATAAAAATAGAACAAAAATCATTGTCCAATGAAGTGCCTCGCATAGCTATCGAGTAAAAAATGCGACATCATAAATCCAAATAATCAGAAGTATGCGTTGTATGTGCGAAATTCCATAGTAACATGGTTGGGGAGGCCGGGGCAGAGTGGAACTCATTACTGGCACGTGACACGGCCTCACCGCGCCCACTCTCCCCCGACACTGTTATATTTCGCCAATGAGTTATTGAGTGCGCCGAAAGCTCATGTGTTAACCTGATGGTATTAATGCTTGACTTTGATGGAAACATTAAAAATGTTTGTTGGACACACCGATTTTAGATTTTTGTTTGTTTTATCAATACGTGAGGGTTTAGGTGGCTTATGCATTATGGACTTTACATATAATATGAGTAGGTAGATTATTTTATACAGGCCAATATTTTGCAGGAATTTGTCAGGTTCAGTTAAACGAATAACCGTGTCGAAAATGTTACAAGAGCTCAATATAAAGTCGCAAAATACTGTTGTTATTTTTAAAACGAACATAGATAAACGCAACCTTTCAGAATTTGATATCATAATAGTCCAACAACAATTTTATAGCACGCCACTTCAACGGCAGTCATTGTTAATTGCATTTGATTGATGACGCAATACAAAACGTCAAATTACCCTACAAATGTGGCCCGGACTGCGACAAAACCCGACGTTTTTCGTTCACACCCGCCGTATTTTTCTAATTGAATCATGTGTGATTTATTATTGGTCTGATGATGTATCATTCTTTCAACGCCAGCCGCGGCTCACCCCATGGGCTTGCGGGCCAAATTATTGCTACAAATGTTCGCATCCGCGCTTTTTAACTGCTGCGTCGCTCCCCGACCTCCCCTCTGTACGATTTTTATTAAAGTGAGTAATCGATTTTTTTGGCGTTTTATTGAACTAGACACGTTGTTATAACGTTAAATAGATCCGTTGAGACTGAGATTTGCGATTGTTTATTTTCTTTTGAAATATTTTTGTGACTTTTGGCGTTATTTTTGGCGAAAACACTACTCGTATCTGGAGAAGTTGGGTAAAAATATCAAATCTAAAGTCAAAAATTAACGTGACAACTTTTCGTTCAATACATACCCGACAGACAAAAAACTTCATATTATAAACGAGGCTCAAACTTTTCCAAGATCTTTTCGTCTTCTCGTCTTCAAAGGCTGCAAGGTCACTACTGATTACGATTCACGTAATGACCTAAGTATCACTTGGAGCAACTCGAAGCACTGCAAAATGTGACAGAAGAGGTTATATGCGGTGAAATCCCGAGATCGACGAGCAAACTTCTTACTGTAAATTCATTAAATAACTACCAAATACTTAATATCCGTTAAAATTGCTGATCTGTTCCATACTTTTTGTCAGTCCGTGTATTGCACTTTTGTATGAGACAGCTG
The DNA here is from genome assembly GCA_905163415.1 of Noctua fimbriata. Taxonomy (NCBI): domain Eukaryota; kingdom Metazoa; phylum Arthropoda; class Insecta; order Lepidoptera; family Noctuidae; genus Noctua; species Noctua fimbriata. The sequence goes on from LR990940.1 coordinate 5,997,777, forward strand.
TTTCTTTTTCTAACAATGGATTTTAAAGTATGTACAACCTTTGTGGGTCTATCATCTTTGCGTTACATTCTGTAGGTATTTCAGCAATGCATTGAACAGTGTTTCAAACTCAGGTACCATAATTTTAACCCATTTTTCCACCTATACAATAGCTCCTGACACAGCATCCAGGTACTCTCATCTCGGCCTCATCAGCTAAGAGATGCCCTTCCAGCCACCGCGCACATTGTTGGTGCTGCCATTGTCGCGAGCCCAGAAACATGATGCTGTTGTGAGAATAGTGTGAGCACATGACGGAGGGTTAAACAGTGTGGAGTAGGTAGGAGGCTGCTATACTTAATATGTATGATGTAGTTGATAGGTGCCACAGATTGACGATATTTTTCTGTTCCAAGAATGAAGGAAGGAAAATTTGGATTTATTTTTAAACGACTTCTAAAAAAGGGAAAGGTGAGGCCGTCATCTTTCTCTTTTGAATGTGTGTATACCGATTTCTCCGTGATTACTGCATCGATTTACGTAATTCTTCTAGAAAAACACACGCGGTGGTAATATAATTTATTCAATTTGTTTGTTCTCAAACAAAATGTTAACGATGTGACACTAGTAATCAGTATTTTTTCTCATTTGTGAATGTTGATGATATCATATAATAACTTCTAGTTACAACGTAAAATTGAAGAGTGACAAGAATTTGTGTCGGATATCACAACTAAAAAGGAAAAAATATTTTTGCCTCTGCCAACTTACCAAAAAAAAGACGATAACTTTTGCAAATGTTTCATTACTCAAGAGTTTTTATACATGTGTTTAACTTAGGCGTTATTGTGAAAACAAAGAGTTTATAGAAACTTTGAGTAGATTTTTCTTAAATAGTGAATTCTAATCCTATTTTAGTTTCATTTGGGTATCTCCGTAAATATTTAGACATCATCACACTTAAACTAATACAACATTCAGGGTGCCACATTCTATAACAAAATACTATTTAAACAAATAATAAAAATAATGACACAATCATTTGTTTTTTTTTCTACAAATAAATCCTCGGTCGGGGCGGGTGCCGTGCGGCTCCCCAGGGTTGTCACAATGCCCGCGCAGTTTCTACACCGCTGGCCACCAACAAAACTGGGAGAGTGGGAGCACGCGGACTAGTTGACACCCCTAATGTCACTGGCTCCGTGTGTGTGGTGTTGGGTACTGTGAGGTTCGTATCCTTGTACGAGCTGATGGCTAGGGTTGGTGCTGTTAATTTTGGCGAAGAAACTTTTTGGTGAATTTGTATACCAGAATAAAAAAATGTCTTTCAGGTCACCTGAAGAATTGTTCGTAATGGTTTGTGCTATACGTCGCGGCACTTATCATGGTTACTAACTGACCTTGTATACCTTACCGAGGAAGTCAGAAATTAATAACGTCGACAGGAGAGGAAGGAATCGAGGCACAATTTTACATCGAGCGGAATATCGTTAAAAGAGTAACCTTGGAGTTTCTTGCCAGTTCTTTTCCATAGGAAACGTCCAAAACGAACCTTATCCTATTTATCCTACTTCTTTTTTGACGTTTCGTAAGTATCCAAGTACGTTTAGGTAAAAAAAAAGGATTTGTATAGTATAAAGTACTTCTTGGTTTAGTCTTACTAAAACAAGGACCACGAAATTAGACCAACGGACATCAAACTCTCCTAAAATAATCCTGAACAACATTACTCAATCCAGTAACACAGGAGACCAACACAGCCACACTAAAAAACCCAATCCACATCGCTAATCAAATCTGACATCACCACACGTAATACCCTCGCGCCAACCCTGCTACCCTGGTGTAATGTGGGCAAGCGCGCCGCGACGCCCCGTCGACTCATTGTGCGTCCGCTCCCTATGACGTCACGCCTTTGAATGCGACTTTTGTTTTGCTCAGCCCTTAATTATCTTGATTAGGAGCGTCGAATTTAAGAGAAACGCACACTAATTGCGAATTACATCAAAGGAACTGAACGCGATTTGAACTGCGTTCAAGAACTGTAATCTGATCATTGCTTCGGAATATTGACATGTCAGTGCTGTCAGGACAGTTTCCAGTCTACTTTTTTTCGAGTAGATAGTACTCTTCAGATCAGTTGGGCTTAGCCACGTCATTAGCAGCGTTAGTGGCGTTCGTGAGGTCTTCAACAGTGCACTTCCAACATTTAGGACAGTTCAGTAAGTGGGTCATGTTTTGCACAGCACCGGATTCTCTGGAATGGTAAATTTTGAACATGTTTTAGATGTGATAATTGCGTTGAATTTCGTCTGAAATTGGTCTTTATAAGCGCTGCACCGGAGTGGCATCACCTCACTTATTTTTACTAGCTGATCCTGTTCCGAAGCGAAGTTGTTACGGTGCAGAATCACGAACAGTGCTTGGTAACTGTACGCTGACCTTTAGTCGGATGTGAATGCTTCATACATTTGCTTTTACTTCAAAGTATCGTTTTGTAGGTGTATCTTGCTTGGATTCGTGAAAGAAGTGGTTTTGTTAAATTTTTGGTTGTTATTAAGTTAATTAATGTTGTGAAGTCTAGACTGACACAGAATGGCATGAGCATTGACGACTGAAGTTTGAGGCGTTTTACAGTCATGCCAAATTAAGTAGATATATGGTGGTTAGTAGTGATAAGATTTTAACGATGGGTTAGACCTTCAGCAATTTCTTGCAAAAAAAATGATCTTTACGCGATCAGCAGTCACTTCAATGAATGTGGTAAGTATGGAGATTTTTCAGAAGATCTAGTACTTATGGCTTGCAGTTAATTGCTCTGATGCAACCACTATGGGCTTCAGAGGAAGTAGGTACCAACCTTCTTATCTTTATGCGTTCCATCTATTTTTCTAAACATTAAGAGGTGTATGAGTGCACAAGAACCAGACGCTCCAAACATCAATCGCACCTCCATGTTATGAGCAAAACTGGTAAGCAGTCCTGCGCATGCAACGAGGTTCTGACGTCCGACAAATGGCGGGATATCCCGTACGGGATTGTTGGCGCAGGATCGAGTTAAGAGGAAAAAGGAAAGGGAGGCTTTGCCCTGGAGGGGGACAAAATAGGCTTCATTATAATTAAAGTGGTGCTTCAGAACTAATGTCACATGAAATCAGTTTCAAACTATGAAATAACGTAAAATTACCATGACCAAATGACCTTCATCCCCTCAAAAGACCCTTCTTTAACCCATATAGGTACTAAAATAAAAATAAATAGCTCCAATTGGTATCGTACAATTATGTTTTAACCGACACCGAATGGTTCATGGCAAAGGGTAATGGTACGTGACCAAGCCACCACGCTCAGCTGATCACAGGCCAATTAATTGGTTTTATATAAGAAACTATGTGGTATATAACTTTAAAGGGCGTGAGTATATGGATTTTTTAAGATTTTTTTGCAATAATAAATGAAACAAAGAAAGAAAATACATGTTTTTGGCACATGCCACAAGTAAAGAAAAAGGAAAAAATAAAAACATAAATCTTAACAAAAAAATGTGATTGTGTGCTTTTCGGCTGCGCCAAATAGGCCCAGTTCAGCAAAATGCCCGACAACTAGTGCCCGACGCTGGTTTTCAACTGTACCTGGATGAACCCCTCCTCCTGTACCTTGTGAGGTTACAGGAAGTGAAGCGGTGGTGGTGAATAGAAAAAAAAACGAAAAAAAGAGAGAAAAACGAGCGAGAAATGCCTATGGCATTAAGTCCGCCTCTGTACGTTGTGCTTGAAGTGTTAAATAAATAAATAAATACTAAATAATAGGTACTTAAAATGATTTAATATCCAAATCGCTGGATGCTATACGTCTGTCACACCTTATTGTCACTGTTTTAAGTTTTCACGGTTTACTACTATACTTATACTGTCACTTACGGGATTTCTTCCGTGGTTGATCATTATTAAAAAAAAAAAAAAAAAAAATTAAAAAAACAAAATAATGAACAATCACGGAATATATCACGTAAGTGACAGTATAAGTTTACATCTGACTGTGTCAGGGACATTGATGCACTGCTGTTACCATGAATTCAGTATGTGATACTAAACCCATAAACAAGTGTTGAGACCTTTCTTCGATTATTATTTAATTAACTTAACATTAATGTTTTCATTTCATGATGAGTAAGTCTAAACTAGAAAATTGGCTATTGACGACAATACTGTAAAAATTAGGACATAGATGATACTCAAAATTTTTAAAGATACCTAAGAAAAAGAATTAAAAAAAAAAAAAAATTAAATGATGATGATTGAATTTTTAAGATACCTTTTTTTATATTTATTTTTTTGTAGTTCAGCTAACACCAACTGCTAAGACAATATCTTCAACATTTCACCACACTAAAGATACAACAGTGGCGAATGTTCTAGACAACTCGATTCCTCCTGGCTTCCCTTCGAAAAATGCCACAGTCAGTATTCTATAGACAAATAACATAATCACATTAAAGATATGTACTTCGGCTTACCTCTTACAAAAATTGACCCTTCGCTACTGATATACGATCAACAAATTCAAGTCAACCGTCAGCTGCGGAGCATTAGGCATCGTATCACATTATTTAGCAGTCGTAATAATAAAAAGCCAATAAAGTCATAAAGTCCGCATCTCCTGCGGCTTACCTAATGGCGGCGTTTACTTTAACCGTTCTAAAATGGTTCTAAACAAATAAAACGTTCCGGAACTGTGAAATATAACTGTAACAGGTGGATTATCTGTTTTTTTTTTCTACTCTGTGTCAGTTGGCGAAGCAGCCCTGAGTAATTATACGTTTAACATGCAACCTGCTGTTATGTGTCAATTTATTAAACGAAGGTATTGTTTTTTCTTTTTAAATTAAATATTTAAATTTAGCTTTTGTTTCTTGGGAGATGGATGACTTAATTTTGTTTGAAGATACTGGAAAAAATACATATTTTACATAGGTATTTTTTTACGTGGTTACCATAATCTTTTTAGTGTCTTTTTTTGTGGACGTAATCAACGTCTGAAACAAAAATCTGTCTTAATTTTATTTTACACAAAAAGCGTTCTAAGAAAATATCTTTACCAACTAGAAAATTTGTCTCGACAGCTTCCCTATACCGAAGTTGAGACTTTTTCCCATAAAAGCAACATTGTTTCTAGAAGTAGGTATATGAAAAGACAGTGAGGTTGCGGAATATCGCTCACGTGGATCGGAAGCGGTGTCGCGGGAAGCCGATACCGCCGCCGTACATTCATGATAGTCGAGGAGACAGTGTGAATTTCTGAATAGGGTAGGGTATTTTTAGCAATTGATAAGAATTTGTTGGTATTTTTTTTTATTTTTTATAAGAAAACTGTATTTTACTTCGGGTATTGAGGTACTGCATATTTTTTGAGAAATTTGTTCCAGTAGACCAGCGAAAGGAGAAATGAAAAAAAAACAAACAGTCTGTATCTTGTTTACACAGACAGAGTACTGTCTCCTGTCCATTGAAAAAACCGGAGGTAACACAAAACCATTCCAAAGGCAAAACCCCAACGCCATCTTCAAACTGGAATACAGTGATGACCGCGATGTCAAAGTTCACGTAGTTTCAGAGCTTGGTGGGAATTATGGGTTGAATATGAGGAATAAATGTAGCTATTAATTTTTCACTGACCTGAATGTCGAATAGAGAAATCGTTCAATAAGTTATAGCAGTGATTAAGTTGAAAACGCAACCATGCCCATAGTTGGGAAATGACATAAAAAAAATCATCATATCACTTAAGTAACTCCTCAAGCACCTTACTCCTAGCCTATATATCTGCTAAGTCAGCTCCCGATCCTATCAGTGGCGTCAATTGCCCGTGCCAAATGCCACTTCCCGATCTTCACCCCCCGATCTTCGTCCCCCCACCCCCTACGTCGTCTAAAGACGTCTTATCTCGGAGTTGAGGAAAAAACGGACGTGATTGAATGTTTCCGCCGATTTCATGAAACTGATAATCTTTGTGTGAAAACACAATCCAGCAATGATGATTGGAATACTGATGGGGTGGTATTTTTTGGAAACCGTATTTTAATTTGACAATATCGGTATAGGAAAAGGTGGTGAGTTGATACGTATTTTAGGACTGAACATGGGTATTGTCAATTAGTTGGTCTTCGAGGTCGGGAGACAGAGGACAGGAGTTTGCCGCATCTAGCCCGACTATCTAATACAAATATAGGCTCATGAAGATTAAATAGACTGATTACGTGAAAATATATTTACGACTTGCGACCCGCCCCGGCTTCGCACGGGTGCAATATATACAAATAAACCTTTCTCTTGAATCCCTCTATCTATTAAAAAAACCGCATCAAAATCCGTTGCGTAGTTTTAAAGATCTAAGCATACATAGGCGTAGACAGACAGCGGGAAGCGACTTTGTTTTATACTATGTATTGATGACACAGTATTTCACTATTGATGAACTTTTAAAGCTACGTCATAATAATACAATAAGAGTATTTTCAGGAATACGAAAATTAATTATGAATGTTAATACTCCTGTAAATACTAACATTATTGCTTCCAGCAACAGTAATTTTTAGCCCTATAACTTTTTCATAGCACGTGAATCTTTCTCTGCAGTTTAATAACCATTTTAATTCGACACACAAAAGCAGAACTCCTGATAAATCAGTCACAAAAATCGCCTACCAACACAGACACACAGTCGACACACACTGCATTCGGCAACACAGTTGCAATGCAATTCTCCCGTCCAGAATTAACGCATGTCAGACCGAATTGACCTCCCGTCTGCAAGGAACGATCGATTATCGTTCCACAGCTTAATTGCGATGCGTTTAAACAAAAAGTCTGGCCAGCCTGCTGCCTAATGACGCTATAAACTCGAAATTATACGCTCCGTTAGTTCGGGCAACCGTTGTTCCTCCTATATGGCTGGTAGGGTTCATTGCGTATCGACGTATGGACGTGGGTGAAGGTTGGTGTAAGTAGTTGAGTTGGTTTGTGGGTTATTGTCCATATACTGCCTATGTCTTAGAGAAGAATAACTAACACTATAGGCACCAGTGGCGAAGGTTCTATACAGCTCGATTCCTACTGGCTTCGCTTTGAAAAATGGCACAGTCAGTATTCTATAGACAAATAATAGATATTTACTCCGGCTTACGTCTTACAAAAATTGACCCTTCGCTACTGGTAGGCACAAGAAGAATACGCTACTTTTATGCATGAGGGTTCGATCCCTGGCTTAGGCAAAGTGTAATTGAGTTATACCACCAAGAAATTTCTCTGTAGCAATATTCTCCTACATTATACAACATTATTTTTAGTATATGCGAAACCTGAATATAGTTTGTTCTGAATAAGTAACTGAATCGATTCCAATAATTTTTAAACCATGTTATACTTTTTCCAAAAGTATTTAAAAAAGTTAAGTTGGATACCGAGCGACTTTGAGTAGTTTTTGTGCGGACAACTAGGTAACAGAACAAGCTTATAACTTTGTGATTTTTCATGATACAGTTTTGAAATTTTGTACATAGATTCTTTACATAAAAATACTAGACACGTGTATCAGGTTTCGCATATACTAAAATTAATGTTGTATATGGTGTGTGATGGAGTTTAAATAGGTTATATTTTAGTTTCAGTGACCCCAAGTTTATTCCTGCGTATTATCCTACCCAAGATACAAGTAAAAAGCGTCGTGAAAAGCATATTAATCACTTACTCGACAATATAGCTAACGAATGAAACTATTTCAGTAGAGACTGGTGTCGTCTGAAACTGATACAGCCTGCCCTATATTCCAAGCCTTCCATCACGGCTCACCCAAAAGAAAAATGTAAAACCAAATCCTGCACGTTAACATAATGTAGCATCAAATGGAGCAGCACGGACGTCGCTATCGCATATTGAAAGAGGCGGGTTCCAACAAAGTTGTTTTATCAGCGGCGATAAGGATGAATCCCATTTATGGGAGCCACCGTTACTTCCCTCGTAAGCCAGAGAGCGGTAACTTAAAAAAATCGAAAAATTCTCTAACATATTGAACCATCGCGTATGAAATAGACGAATCCAAACAAAAAATATTTACGAGAACAAAAAAAAAATGACAAGAAAAATCTGCATTTATCTTCTTCTTGGACTATTTACACAATAACACTCCTTGTTCGGTCGGGACTGTCTCGTCGGTCTAGTGATCGCAAGCGTTACTACTGAGCATCCTGTGTTCGATTCCCAGGTCGGGCAGTTACTGGATTTTTCCGTCAGGAATCAAGACGCCTTGGTTGTTACTGATGGCAAGACATGGCAATAAGCTTACCCCTTATTAGATGCATAGATTATGGTACTGAGATTATTGATGGAATTAAACATAACTGGCGAAATGTGGATGTACTGGTTACACTTCTGCCTAACATTCGGGCATTACAGGCGTCATGTTATGTTACATATTCCCTATTTTCTCGAAACATAGACTTGTTGACTTACTGCTTTTCTCCTACGTGCGCACCGATCTATTGCTCCGAAGCGCTGAGCCGTGGCCCGGCGCCCGCGACTAGACCGCGTTTTTCCCGCATCGTTTTATGAGTCCCCTAGGGATAAAGACGCATACAAGGTACTGAGTTCGGTTCCTAAGTTGGGAAAAATCTTAAAAGGTTTTTGCACTAGGAGTTTCTCATTAGCAGCCACGGAGTTTGTGCCCGGTGGATGGCTGAAACATATCAGGCGAAACGTGGATATACTGAGGTAGACCTCTGCCTAACCCTTCGAGCATTACAGGTGTGATGTTATTTTGTATATTCCTTATTTTCTTGAAACATAGACTTGTTGAGTTACCGCTGTTCGGTTCTCGTGAGCACCGATATATTGCTCCGACTCGACCACGTTCTTCCCGCACCGTTTTATGAGGCTCCCAGGGATGAAGACGCATAAAATTCAATGTTACATACGTATTGCGCGGAATGGAACGATTTAGTTTTGCGTTCAATTTGTTGTCACCGGGGTTTGTATGTAATGTCTTTACCGCCTCCTAAACATGACAGTAGTACCTACCATAAAGTTTGTATATGCGTTGAAAGATTAAAAGATGAGTAAAACCGATGTTAGTCATGGAATCTGCGGCCATGAAGCTCGGCAACGGAAACTTATATTGTGGGTGGTTACTATACATTTAAGTTTTCCGGACAGATTCTGCTATCTATATTTTCATACAAATGTTATAAAGCTTTTCAGTCGTGTTATTCACGAATCTTATGGTCGGTCTCAATTTTTTGAAGAATATAATTCCCTTAGGAGATGAGAATTTCCTCAGTAAAACCGTTACTCCATAAACATTTTTTTTTAGCAACCTCCGTAAAAAACTATTTTACATAAAACAAAAAAGAGTTCTCACCACTTACGTGGCAGCTAACTGACCTTTGAAAGGAATACCGTGCATATAAAGCGAACAAAAAAAAAACTCGACCAGATTTTCGTGTGGTCAGCGGAAAAAAACCGGGAAAAACTATCATCCGTGCGCCGCGCGACTTTATAGCTACGATAACGAAGCCGGCGGATTGGGGCCTGAGCGATCCAATGTTATCTCACTGCGCGGCTTTTGCGATATAAAATAAATGTTTGAATATTGAATGGATGAAAATGCGGATTTTTTTTATGAAAGAATACTGTTTTCAATAATTATTAACAGGACAGACGCCTGTATGGATTCCATTCTTACGCTGGATATCATTGAACTGTAAAAATAGGGCGTTTCAAGGCAAAACTGATACTTACGCAGTGTGACGGACCTTTTCATTATTACGTTTTGCAATTGAATTAATCCATACATCCTTACATCCTTACATCCGTAATTCAATACTTGAATTTTAAAGATCGCCCTTTCCGCTATAAAAGACATCCCGATAAAAAACCTCGCATCAAATTACCGGAAACATCCATATCTCAGACATTGGTCCAAAGGTCCATATTCTCTAACACCAAAAACTTCACTACTGGCTGCAAAAATGTAACTTCACCGTAAACGACCGTCTTTTTTTCCAAAATCGAAATTCAAAAATGTTTGACATAAATCATAGTTCGCGCGAATGGCCAGACACATCAGACACTGCATAACACTGATATGCACAATGTGTCACTTTGACGAAGGTCACAAGCCCGAGACTGGCCACGTGCCCGGACACGGATATGACGAGTTTTGTTCTTTTTTTGAAACGTGTTAAATTTGACAAATATTTGTGTAGCTGATAGACAGGGATTTGAAGAGTACTGTGGATAAGGCCGACAATTTAGCTGGCCATTAGAATTTTCATTGGAATAATCATTATCATAGTGTGATAGGCCTTACTTGAGGCCTAAGATAAGGATAAGAAGAAAAGTTACACTTTGTCTTTTGAAACTTTACTTAGGAGGAATATAAGCATAGAACAATGTCAACATCGAGAACCAAACTAAGGACCTCACACTTAGCAAACGCGCTTACAAACATCAGTGACGTTAACCAGTGAACCATACATCATGTAAATAAATACACAAACAGTTGGTGTATGGAATAATGTTACCTGATTACTTCCGTAAATAAAAATATGTGCTCACACAAAAACATCGTAAATATAAATATTTGTTATGAATGCAAAGCGTATTGCCAAACTACACGTAGCGTGGATAACTACCTCACTGAGTCGCTGACCATTTTTTGGGCGCCATTGTTACACTCGGATCAGTTTTCTACATGACATTTCAATACGATATGCTTGTCGAATGGCAAATCTCGAGCAGATGTTTATTCAGTTTATTCAACAAAAATTATCGCAACAACGAGATCTAAATCCATACACCATAACTAATTACATCCACCGTGTAACGTGTATTGTTCACGAAACTTTTGTTAAAACCCGAATTACTAACCTAGTTTTGGGGATATTTGCAAAAAAATCGTACTTGAGATATCACGCTTTTTCGGTTTTGAATGCAAGTAATATTTTCTTTTGTCGGTCGGGTATTAGTGAGCGGTGTTTAGTTACGTCGGTGTATCGTAGTTTGTTGTTACGAGCTACCGAGAGCCTGTCTGACGCGGTGGCTGTATTACAAAAGTTTGACGGCCGAGTCGTTCGATAGCGTATCGATTTAGCTCGGCTGCATCCGATCCCGTTCGTTTATTTTTCACGAAATCGGACGTATGTAGGTTTTCGGGTTTGCGGTGCGTCTGTGTCCAGTTAGTTGTAGGTGGTCTGTTCGAATAAAAATGTCGTGTTTCCTCTTTTTTATTGAGATTTTTCTATTCCGCGTGTCAACAGAATGCGGGATATTTCGCTTGCCGTTTTTGCGACTGTATTGACTAAAGGAATCTGGATTGATTAATCTGGATACGTTGGCCTTTTTATTTAGATTCTAGTCTTCTGAATTAACTCAAATTCCTTCCGTAAGTTATGACTGCCACGAACACAGTGATTTTATAATTATTTTTGTCGTGATTGAATTTATTTACAAATCCGATTGGATTGTAATTTTGATGAAAATGTTAGGTTGTTTCAAAGTCTCTAGTGACAGTGTATGTTCCAATACATACACCGATTGAATAGGTATTCCGTTAAGTTACATGTATGTATCCCCGTAACTGAAGAGTTTAGAATATGTTTGAAATGTGTAAGCATTGGAAAACTGCCGGAAATTGCAAAGATGACAAAGACACCACTATGTAGCCTGCAGTAGGCTATACGTCTCAGTGGCAGCACTTGGAAATTGAGCTGACCTAACGTTAAGAGTTTCAATGGGATATGATATGAGGCCAGTTTATACTGATTTTGTCACCACTGACATGCGGCATATCGTACTTGTAGGTAAAAAATTACAAATTTTCATAATTGACCAAAGTCTACGCTCTCTACACCTTCGTCTTCAAACTCCAAAACCCCAAGTATAATTACAGTATATCATAGCAAACATAGACTGTTATCAGCTTGATTTAATAGACGGCGTATAAATCTATTCATCGCTAAACCTTTACACAAACATGACTAATGAACGTGGCTCGCCTAGCACCCGTAACTAAGTTACGTTCGCGGTAGCGCGCTCACAATCCATTTTTTCCAGTCTATAGAGTTGGGAATCGCTTAAACGTTGTTATTTTTGTGTTTTTTAGCATTTCTTTATGTAGTTTGTATGAAATTGATTGAATTGGAGGAACTTGTGGCTAAATAATAACAGCCGCTCGGGTCGATCTTGCCTAGGTTGGTCCGTAGATGACTGATCGCCGAGTTTCCTTCGTTCCTCGGAAAGCATGTTAATCCGATGGTACCAGCTGTCATTTGTAGATTTTTGACAGTCATAACATTTAGTTTGTGGTCCGAAATTCTGACAATCAGTCTTACCAAGAGGTATCGTATTACCCAGTACAACCTGTGTTGTGGAGGTCAGATAGGTAGTCGCTCCATGTACAATACTGGTATTGAGCTGCATCCGGTTAGTGGCATAGTTGGGAAGAGGCTAAGCTGATGATGCATGAAATATATTTAAGTAATAAAGGTATAGATAAAGATTTAAAAGGCACAGTAGGCAGTAGTTCTAAATGGCATCATTCCGCCCTTAGGCTAGGTGGAACGACGACCTTCGCAAGATGGCTGGTTGCAACTGGATGAGCGTTGCCGGGGTTCACGCTGTGTGGCGTGCAATTAAAGAGGCCTATGGCCAGCATTTGACTACTGAAGGTGGATGATGTGTAGCTAAGTGTTGTAATAGATTGATAATTTAACAGTTTACTAAAGTAGGCAGACCTTTGTACAAACATGATTAATCAATCAATCAATCAATCAATCATTTTATTATCAGGCAACTGAGGCCCATAGATAAAAATACACAAAATAATCTTATAAAATAATAAAAAACTAATACATATAAAAAACAACCAATGAACAAAAAACAAAAAAAAAAACAAAAAAAAACAAAAATGAACGAACGAAAAAAAAACAAAAACAACGAAAATGAACGAAAAAACGAAAAAACAAACAACAAAAAAAAAAAAAATCAATCGCGCAAAACAATCGTTCGTTCGTTCGTTCGTTCGTTCAATTAATGAACGTGGCTCGCCTAGCACCAAACAAGAGCTACTGCTTATCTTGTCGTTCTGGGTTTGATTCACAGGACGATCAAAATGTTATTCGGTGCAGTAATAGTAAGACACCCAGTCACCCACTTTTCGTCAGTTATTTTTTAGTCGGCGGGGCGGGCAGGGCGTTATGGGGGCGATCTTATTGCCATCAACCGAGCACAAATTCAGGTTCCGGGATGTTACTTTGAAATACCTAAAGAAAAACCCTATGCCTCTAGACTAGTGGGTCGCCTAGAGACTAGCGAAGTGAAACGAACGTTCTAGAATCTTCGCAACCGGCCGGTACAGCGTGCTTGGCTGCTTCGCTAGTCCAGTACAGCTGGTGGCGAAGATTTTAGAACGTAACCTTTATCGCCTAGGACCTGATTCCACAGCAGTAACGTTTGCGATCAATAGCCCAACGATTTTTTGTAGTAAAAGATGGGTAAGGTAAAGTAAATAATGCGTTGTACAAACATCACTAATGAACGCGGCGTACCATGTAACTTAGTTACGATCGTGGTTGGCGCGCTCAACAGCCATTTTTTTCAGCCAGTTTTTTACTGTCGGCCTTATTGGAAATAACGTGATGGGTAAATAATCTGTTGTATCCGCGACAAATATGGCGAGACAAATAAATATAACTAGTGAAATAGTAAATTTGAAATCTAAACGGCGTTCAGTCGATGTCAAAATTTCATAGCTCTTTAACCCAGTTATATAAGTTATGATCGCGTTTAGTTTTACTAGTGATATTCACCTATAGTTGATTTAACTGATAGACATAATTCTGAAACCACTACGCATCTACATTCCTGCCAACCCATTTCTGAATTCAAGTAATTTTTGAGTTTCGTAATCGAGTATCTAATGTGTAAACCGTATTGTAACATTTTTGATACTGTAACTTTTCCTGGTACACTTTCCACCAAATACTCAATTGTCAATTAATAAATCAGGTAACATTGACATCATGACTCTTACCGGCGACTCATCAACTCAGCCTATCGTAGTTCATAGCTGGACATGGGCCTCCCAACCTACGCTAAAATACCTAGTCCTCCTGCCTTCAGGATCAATTTTTTTTTATTACTAACTCGCTTGATGTGAATCGATTCGATGATGCGGCCTAGGGATGAGCACGCTGGCCTATAAGAAACCGATTCACTCGGACTTTGAATAGATCTAGATTATAATTACCAGGAAACAGAGAAGCCGGCAGTTAATACAGATACAATAAATTTGGAAATTTGAAAGTTCCAAATTTGACCCAGCCTAGATAGTCGGTACATCTAGCTGGGTATCCGCAGCGCTTGCCGTTACGTAGTTTTCACTCCAGACTCGTCACGGTAACTAAAATAGACAAGAATTCTCTCATTATTCTCAAGAGAAAAACACACCAGAAACTATCGTAAAAAGACCACAGTGCAACCACGAAGCACCGTTGATATTATCACTGAATTGCTTTGTGCAGCCGAGTGTCCAATACATAATATGTATGCGCTGCACAAAGTACATAGAGTGTACTGTAAATAAGTACATGAGGTAGGTGTTTAAACAGTTTTTCACTGGCTACAGGCCTGTCGTTGTAATTCACTGACAAACGCATATAAAAGAGTCCGGTGGCGGACAACGAAGGCTATGGAGATGACTTGGTTGTATAATATTTATTTTTCATGATTAATATTATAACAATCATAAGACAACATCTCGCCATGAATCCCCAGTGTAAGGCAGAGGTGTACCTAATAGTAAATTCATATTTATGTTTGTACACGCCAGTTATGTTTAAGTCCCATGTAATGGGGTGCGCCGGGCGAGTCTATATATTGCGATCAACTAGGCACAAAAACAGACTCCGTGGCTGCTCTGAAAATATCTGCTGTTGTAAATACCCAGCAATACATTTGCCTACCTGGGACTCGAACTCACAACCTCGTGCTCAGAAGTCTCACTTGCGACCACTAGACCAAAGAGGCATTTACAAGGGACTTAGACTTATCTGGTGAAATGTGGGTGTACGATTAGGTACACCTCTGCCTAACGCTTTGAGAATTACGTTCGTGGTAAGGTTGGAAATAACAAATTCAAGGTTGCTCAGTACACTTTGAAGCGAGTTATGCTCTGATATTCTCTGAAAGTCAAGATCAGAAGAGAACTGGTGTTCCCAGCATAGCTTAGGTACCAACAGTAAGCAAGGTAAAATTGCATTGAAATGGCTATGTTTGTCGAACCACCGAGAGCCAGACCAGATAAGTCCTAGGATGAAGACAGCGTATTGGAACGTGAAGCGCGGGTCAGCCAAGCTTGATATTGTCTAAGACAGACTGCAGAAGACGGAATTTCAGATTTCGTCACGCAATTTGGTATTGATCTATACAACATTATTTTTAGTATATGCGAAACCTGAATATAGTTTGTTCAGAATAAGTAACTGAATCGATTCCAATAATTTTTAAACCATGTTATATGGTGTCCCAAAAATATTTAAAAAAGGCTACAAGTTGGACACTACGTATCTTTCGCAATAATTTAGGTACCTACTGCCAAATTATTATTATCAATGAGCTCAAGACGACGCCGGAGGCTCGCGCGCGGGCGCGCCGCGTGGTAACCGCGTTTTTGTGCGGACAGCCAGGTAACAGAACAAGCTTATAACTTTGTGCTTTTTCATGATATTGTTTTGAAATTTTTTACATAAATATACTCGACACGTGTTTCAGGTTTCGCAAAACTAAAACTAATGTTGTATATCCAGCAGTAAACTGGTGCGGTAGGCTCTATTCACGAACGCATTAATAGTTGATGCCACCAATCAATTGACATACTTTTTATGAGCTGTCAAAACGCGATAGATCTATGCCATTGCAAACTCTGACGTCACTAATTTGCCGATCCAATGACTTAACCATTTATTGAATTCAAAACCAGCAAAATCTAATTTAACAGGCCAAAAATTATCCCTAAAATAAAGTTTTTTTTTACAGATACTGTGGCAACTACCATATTGTTTTTTCTCCCTTCTAGATCATAGATAACCATGTAAGAATAGACCTTAACAGCATAATAATTACCTTAAAATAATCCCACAGCTGGGACACAGCCTCCTCTCTGTGAAAATGAAATGTGCTAGGGCTTTAATCCACCACGCTGGCCCAGTGCGGGTTCGTCATACTGGCTGCCACACATGACCACACGCAGTTTTCTGTCACTGTTTTCAGAACCGTGGTTACTCAAACAGAACAGGCACAAAAATAAAAGTTCTACAACAAAATATCGAGTCAACTCCACAGCCGTCGCTGTCCACCGGTCGCGCTCGTATCCTCGCGGGAGGTAATTATGCATGGGCGCTTTTTAGCGCGTCCACCAGCGAATAAAATATAAAACGCGCCACAACTAATGATTTTACGTACACTCCGCCTTATATACTTCATGTAATTGCACCGTTATATACTCTGTAGCAGGTATGAGTGACCTTGTTTGTTAATAAATGCTTATCTCTGCTTTTAATGTATTATTTTATGTTAGTAGGTTAATATTGTTACGGAGGATTAAATTAGGTACTTACCTATTATGAGAGGAGCTGAAAACTACAGAATTTTGTTGGAGTAGCAATAGGGATTGACGTATCTTCGTCAATCATTTAAAGTAATTGAACAATTTTGAATTATCTAAATCTTAATTAGTTTGCATTTTAATTTATTTAATATTAAAATGTAAGTAGATAAAGTAGTCATTTTAATTAATTACCCAAGAAGAACTAATATAAAACAATAAATATAAGTGGATCAGTGATATAGGTCTATAATTATACTAAAATCCAGTAATTTCGACTCATTTCATTTTCTCAAATAAAATTTTATACCAAAAGAAAAAATAGCAAAAAAACAAAAAGCTTCGTTTTTCAAATAACTTATTACACCGCCATCTGCATAAAAACATCGGAACTAGAGAGCTTTCTTTGTGAGTTCGTAAAACTTCCGAGCATTTCCGCTGAGCGCGAAGAGCGCTGCGATCGTTTTTAAATGTGGAAACTCGGCAATTTTCCCCGTCATTGTGTGAAAATGTTGTAGAGTATGGACGTTTCGCTGCCGTGGACACAAACGGGCTAGATATTAGACGAGAACTGTTTACGAGTAAGAAATTTTTTTTTCAGGTTGTTCAAGCGCGACTGCTGAGCATGGGGTCCTGGGTTGGATTCCCGGGCAGTGTTATTGGATCAGGAATTTCTCACTAGCACCCATGGAGTCTAGATTTGTGCCTAGTTGATGGCAATAGACTCGTCCCCTATTACATGGGACTTAACCATAACGGAGAAAAAGTGGGTGTACTATCTGGTACACCTCTGCCTAACCCGTGATGGCGTGATGTTATGTAATATGTTTGGTACATTAGTTTTTGTTGCACTTTAGACGTGCAGTTTTCGCATAGGTCCTTTAAGGCATAGATGTTATAATAGGTTGAATAACATGTTCAATGGTACCTACCGTAATTAATAGGTAACCCGTAAGGTAAGCAAGATGATCTGTTTTAGTTTTTAAGTTTAAGTACTCTACATAAAACTGATTTCGAAAAGTTTCATCATTATCCGCCTAGCCGGTTTGTTATGGGTGGTCTTACATCCACAGACCAACCTAGGCCAGCGCGGCTTAACCTGAAGATTGATCCGAGGGGCTGTTATTATTTATCAATGAGCTTCTCCTCCTTTGCTTATTTCGAAAAACTTATGCGTAGGTAACACATTAAATTAAACTTAAAAATAGAACAGAATTCTCGATGTTTCAACATGTCGCCTTTTTATCTAGGTATATGCGAAGCTACGGCAGGTCGCTATGGACCGACTGCTTTAATGAGTCTTCCGCCTTGCCCCATCAAAGACGTCCACAAAGTGCTAACAATATCCCACAGGTTATTTGATTTAAAATAACCAAAATCCACGTAGGTATTACGACACTAATTGAACCAATACGTGATCAACTTTCAGAATATTACATTTGAATTGATACCTTCGCGAGGACTCATTATAGCGGTCGGTCTATAGTGTTATTTTGTAATGATGATAGGTATAGGTATTACGATACTAATTGATCCAAAACGTGATCAACCTTCAGAATATTCCATTTAAATTGATACCTTCGCGATGATCCATTAAAGCGGTCGGTCTATAGTTATTTTGTAATGATACAATACAATACAATACAATATCTTTATTTTCTCTCTTCACAAAGGTTCACATAGTTATAATAAATATAATTGTAAGAATAACATTTGATGATGATGGTGTAGTCATCCATGCAAACTAATTGGTCAAATATCAACGTCCCTTAACAGTAACTCTATTACTACATACGCCCTGTATTTACTTCCAGTTATGTATGTATGGTCATCATTAGATATGTAAATACATAAATGCTAATTAGTACAATCCGCAGCTGTAGTTACATTAGGTAAATTAATAGCTAACTTATTTATATAGACGTTCTAGTGTACATAGATAGAACAAGTTTGCTCAAATTAGTATTGAGCTAAGAATTGGTGGAAAACCAAGTGATGCGTGGTAATACTAACAGAGATATAAGATCAATAAGAACTATAGTAGTTAGAGTAGGCAACATGATTGAACAGTAAAATGAAAACAATGAATAGAAAAATAAAAATTAAATCTATACTATCTATACTAATATTATAAAGCTGAAGAGTTTGTTTGTTTGTTTGCTTGAACGCGATAATCTCAGGAACTACTGGTTCGATTTGAAAAATTCTTTTAGAATTGGATAGCCCATTTATCGAGGAAGGTTATAGGCTAAAATTTCACGCGGACGAAAGTCGCGGGCAACAGCTAGTGAAATAATAAAATAAATGAATGAATGATGGATGTTGTTAAATGAATGAATGAATGAATGAATCCATCAATCAATAGTCTTTACTTGTAAACATAGGTTACAACAGTGTGCAAGATGTTACAATAATTGTTTTACATAATATAGTTTCTCTATGTTTTGCCATTTGACGTACAAATATACGTTTAAAGGAGGCTTTTGCTAATTAGGTAAATTAATCTATAGGCACTAGTATTATAAAGAGGGAAAATTTTATTCGTAATATCAATATCAATTTAAATAAAATGCATTAGGTAATGTCAGGTAATGTCAATCTTTAATTAAATACGATAATGTCAATAATAAATGGTTATGATGTCAATAAGTTACTGCTAAGAAAAATGTCTAAATTGATATTGTCCATAGAACTGTGAAAGTCGTCATGCTTTTATAGTCATGTTACGAGCATACAAATATTTTATGTCGAAGAGATGTCATAAAAGTAGTCGCTGAGAGAGTAGTAAGATTTCTGTATTAAAATAGTACATAATTTACGCTTAAAATTATAATAAGAATATACAGTAAGTAGGTCCTTGTAGGTAAATACCTACTCCTTATGGTTTGTTTTGCAGAATTTCAATTATTTATAATCACGTGTGCTGGTGGTCATCTTAGCTTTTTGAAAGACATAACATCACGCCTGTAGTTCACCTAGGATCAGGCAGAGGTGCACCCAATGATAGTACACAGTACATATACATATATACAAGTCCTATGCCATCAACCGGGCACAAATTCATTAGAGAAAATTCCTGATGGAAAAATCCCAATAAAACTCCAACCGACTCGGGAATCGAACCCAGGATCTCACGCTCAGCAGGCGCGCTGGTCACTCGACCAACGAAAAAAAACCTAACCTATAAAATTCATTAATGTTATTTTCGAGCGGTTTTACCAAAATGTTACCACTCACATCTGCATAATAAAAATGTTGTTGTCTATCGTCTATTTACGAAAAAAAACACAAAAAGACTCAACAATCCCGCAATCAAATGTCACTCAAACGCATCATTAAACCAAAATTTGAACTTTGACACCACAAAAACTGAAGCATCACATTTCTTTCTCCCAGACAGCTTGGCACCAACTTTTTGCATACTTACACGTCTAAACCAACAACTTGGTCCCAACATGTGACCAATAAATCTTCAGACCGGATATGGTCACACAACTCATACGGTCTCGCTGACAGGGACACCATGAACGCGTGGCTATGATGATAAAAGAAATTCAGCCATTTTTTTGGGAGAAAAAAAACTAGTTGAGAGTATTTGAATTTCGAATGTGAATATTGTGTTGATGAAAACGTTTTGGTTTGTTTTTTATTTTGCTTTGCGAATTGTCTGCTCTAGGCAGTTGCAGTTTTTTGATAGTGCAATGATTTTGATAGGCTTAGTTCGTGCACAGTCCTGCTGCTATTTTTCCAACATCACTTCGAAATTAAATTAAGTACTTAGTCTACTTCGAAATTAAAGTAAAATGGGACTGGGCAGGCCACAACTGTCGCATGTTGTGGCCAAAATGGTAACAAATTGGGTTCCGTGCAACAGAACCCGGAGACGCGGTAGGCCCAGAAAGAGATGGCGTGACGAGCTGGACTCTTGTCAAAAAGGTTGGGCCCAAATAGCCAAAGACAGAGATTAATAGAAAGAGGGAAGGGATCGGCCTTTGCCCTGCAGTGGGACACATCAGGCTCATTATAATAACTTAGTCGACGTGTTTTTTTTAAACTTTGCCGCCACTAGCAATTTTTCCTATATCGTGGGTGGGTTTACTAAACATAAATTCACAAACATAAACAGCCGAAAACCGGAACAACTACCTGTATCTACGTCAAACAAATATTTGTTCCGTGCGGGAATCGAACCTGCGACTCGCAGCGCAGCAGTCAATAGCTCAGCCACTGCGCCAAAAGTTACACGCCGAAAAATTACTAAACTCTAATTTCACACAAATATTGCGTTCTCAACCCAATATTTGTGTGAGGCCACTTGGTTCGTTGTCTTAGTTCAAGAAAGTTTGTTAAAAGCCGTGTACTATTCTTGTTTGTGTTTACCTAGCACATTTTCGATTTTTTTGCCAGACTAATTAACCCTACCAAAAAATCCGAATTACACAGCCAGCACCCGTTTAAAAACTTACACCAAAAAACACGGACAAACAAGCCAACCCCAACATACCGGGGCCCATTAAATAAAACGATCACAAAACCTAACAGCTCTTCAAACAGTATCCGGGCGAAATTACTCCCGGGCCGGGTAAACAAAATCATCATTGTAACACGTGTAATTTCGCGTTCACCGGTCATTACTTTTGACCGGGTTCCCGGGTCGCCGGTTGAATAATTGAGCGGTGTGCGAGAGATGGACCTCCCAAAATATGAAATGATCCTGCCGGCGCGGAACGGGTTAACCCGTGATTTCAGGTGTTGCTGACAAATGGGACTCGTTGAGATGTCAAGGGTTGAGTCCAGTGCGCAGTTGGCGAGCAAATATGTTTTATACGGGATTTGTGGCGCTGTGCTGCGACTTCATATAACGTGTGAACGATGAGAGTTTACCTGGTCATTTTATTTCGCGGCAATCTGAAAAGTAAATAATAAAACAGTGTAGTTTATCTTTAGGAGAGTGTACCACTCCGCAATTTTAGGTTAAAGATAAAATGAAGATTAAATAACATGTTTTTGTTTTGTTGTTTAAAGCACCATCATTTTACCATACACTTAACCATGACACCACACACAAACGTCACAAAGACTTGAATAAGCTTATTGAACAACATTTGTCTGTTGGTACGCCTATCAGACTTGGTATCTCTTAGGCAAATCCTACTAATATACATATTAGAAAATTTAACACACAGATAGTTTATAACTTGGATTAACAGGATACTTTTTATCCCGGTACTATGATCCCGTGGGATACCGAACTCCACGCGAAGCCAGTCAGTAAATAAGAGAATTTCTCTTTTATATACTAACAATTATTATCTTATGCAATCACTTTTTAATGTAGTACAGTAGATCTTTTCATGTGATCTGATTGGCTGTTGATAATTTAGATAACAAAATACACAGGCACTGGACAATTTGTTAGCTATTTTTTGTTGATTGAGATTGTTTTGTTGATTTTTGATCCAAGAACACGGCGGCATCTTATTTAATACATTATTGTGTTACTACTGCCTCTTACTACTTCTAAGCAGAAGTGATAGCCTAGTGTTGTGACCGTCGGACCACCAAGTCATAGGTTCAACCCAAGTCCGAACCCAAGACACGCACCTCTGATTTTTCGTATTCATGTGCGTATTGCATAATTATCAGGGAAAACACCGTGAGGAAACCAGCATGCCTGAGAGATATTTCTCGATGGCATGTAAAGCCAAGTCAGAGGCCCATGGGCGGCATACAATCTCTGACATCAGGTTAGGCACTAACCACACGAGAAAAAAGAAGACTACTGCCTCTAGCTCCTTATTCTACCTCTCGTGTGTCGTCTCAAAAAGCTCCTAATTTTAAAATATACATCATTTCGCAATCACTGTCCCTTTCTTCACCAACCTCGTAACTAAACCCACGTGAACATCAAAAAACTTAATCTCTCCAAATAAAAACGCGTGGCGGCAGCACACGTCGAGTGTCCAACCGGGAAGTGAACCCGACACCCGACCGCGGCCCACCAACGTTTCTTCCTCCGCGCCAGATTGCGCTGGCCGCACTAAATTTATGGTTCCGGTCACCTTTTACCGTAGACACGTGAACAAATATAGACATAAGTTGTTAAAACTTTTTGGTTGGATCTTGGACGTCGTTGTGAGAAATTGTGATGATTGGCTTTGAGGGATTTGTTTAGTGTAAAAAGTTAAGAGGGTGTTAAGTATTGGTTTATCTACAGTGATGAAAAAATCTTTGGAACAGAACGATAAGACGTAGCAGGTACTGATTTAAGCAATATTTGTAATTGTATATGAAGTTCACAATTGCTCTGTATTTAAAATGAGATTTAAAGTAATCGATGCTCTGTAAACTGTAATTTTAAACGTTACGTTTATGTGTTAAGCCAGGTAAATTTAAGTATGGTAGTAAGAGATCTTTAGGATCTAAATTTAACTTGTTTACTTGTTACTTTTAGCCACAGATATATAAATATACTTAGATAATGCAAGTATCACGATCCTTATAAAACCAAGCGTGATATTTTTACCCGACTGCATCGAAGCCCGAAAGGAGAGTTATTTGTTTGACCTCTAGGTAAGTATTTTTTTCAATTATTTATTCAAAATCTGTAATACAGTACACATAAAAAAGTCTGCCAAACTGCAAGACAGTTTGTCGGCAGTTGTTCTCGTTTCACAATAACAATTACAACAAATTTGTTTTTTTTTTATAAAATAACTAAAATAAAGTATAAAAAAAGAAAGTGAATTTAGAGATTACATTCTCACATTTTACACCCATACATAATAGATGCAAAATTAGCTATAGACACAATGAGAGGTAGTGTTTTTAAGAACCTTTTTAAGTTGGCTGGTAGATTTGACTTGCGATATCAATTGTGGGGGTAGCTCATTCACTAATGTCGGTAAAACATATTTTCTAGTGCGCTTACCAAAGTAGTTTGTCACTTTGGGAACAGCAAGCGTCTTCTTTTTCGATAAACGAGTTGGGTACATATAACTACGTTTTTCCTTGTGATTTTGATTATAAAATATAGTATGTATGTCCGTTTCTTTGTTCCCTGATAACTCTTAAACGGATCAATAGACTACGTGTTTGTTCTACAAATGTCTAGAATTCAGTCCTTGAGTTGTGACGTTATTTATCTAAACAAATTAGCTTGCAGTAGCCACCGTAAGCATAAAATGCTTAAGTTGCACACGCGAAGTAGGGGCTCTTGCGTTATTTAGGTATATCTACGAGTATATCTGTGCTTTTTGCTGTCTTACCTCATTTATCTTATCGCCTTTGTTTGTGTAACCATAGAGACGTACCAAAAGACCAATTATAATGGTCTTTCGGTACATTTAATTAGCTGTAATGACACATTTGAAAAATATCAAACAAACACAACCCCTTACAATTTCCACGACACTAAACACATTTTGAAAACCCATACACACATACCCTTCTATACTTTATCGTCAGCCTCCTATCTGAGACTCGTCATTGTGCGTAGACGTTCATAATATTTGACGTATGCGAGTAATGAAGTGAAGTGTGTATTTATTAAGTTAATTAAACCGTTCTTGAAGCCCGAGGCTGGGGTCCGGACCGGGAATACCTATCTATCTGTGTATGATAAGATTTTGGCTCAGATTAGAGCGGGTAGAAGGTATTTTGGTATGTTGGATTCGAGAATTTTGGCTGTATGAGTAAAAATAGCTGCTTGGCCTGTTGTTTAGGTAAAGGTTTTAAGCCTATTTGTGTTTGCGAAAATTAAAAAAAATACCTACCTACATACCTGTAGTCCGACATTAAGTATTTTTGTTTTCCAAGATTTCCTAAAACCGTATACCAGAATTAATTGAGTTCACATGCTTTGAACCAACCCAAAACTCAACCCAGAATGCTTGCTATGGAGTTACTTTTAAAATACACCTTGAGATCATATTTTCTATTATTTCAATTTTACTTCCGTCATTCTTTGCATAAATTGTGTTGGGGTCAGCTTCCAGTCTTACTTCTTACTGATTGTCAGTATTTATATGGAGTGACAGCCCACCTGATTTCCACGACCCATTTATTGAGAAATAATGGTTTCCTACTTCA
Source organism: Noctua fimbriata (assembly GCA_905163415.1). NCBI lineage: Eukaryota > Metazoa > Arthropoda > Insecta > Lepidoptera > Noctuidae > Noctua > Noctua fimbriata. Next base: position 6,022,503 of record LR990940.1, read on the forward strand.
GCACTGCACCACGTGCTCGCAAACGCTTTTACTGAGCATAACTTCTTGCGTTCGATTCCGATGTCGGGCACTGATTTGTTTTTCCATCAGGAATTATCGCAGTAACAACCCGGAGTATGCAGAACATAACATCACGCCTGTAATCCCCGAAGGGTTAGGAAGAGATGTACCTCCAGACTCCATAGCTGCTATTGTGAAATTCCTGATGGAAAAACTGAATAACACTTTGCTCGACCCGGGAATCGAACCAAGAACCTCTTGCTCAGCAGTCCAGCTGTTTGCGACCACTAGATCAAAGAGGCAGTATGCATAAGTGCTCCTTATATCGCACTTCATAATAACGTATGTACTATAGGAACACCAGCTATACTAGTTGCATAACCCCTCGGCGTGTCGTTATGTAAGTATACTTCCCTATTTTAATTATTTCCTCATTCCTACTCAAACATAATAACAAATGTTTATAAATAAATCTCCTTAAGTTAAGCGTACTCATACGAGTCTTAATTTTAATAACGTAAAGCAATAATGAGACATTATTAGCTGAGAGACTCATATTTAACTTTTGAAGAATCGACGGCGCTCTAATGAAGCGTAGGGAAACAATTCATTAGACAAATAATATGTAGGTAGGTTGTGCGTATGTGTGAAGAGCTCGTGGCTAAATAATAACAGCCGCTCGGATCGATCTTTACGTTAAGCCGTGCTTGCCTAGGTTGGTCTGTGGATGGGTGACCACCCATTACATACCGAGTTTCCTCCGAGCCTCGGAAAGCACGTTAAGCCGTTGGCTGTCATTTGTAGATCTTTGACAGTCGTTACAGGTAGTCCGTGGCCCAAAAAGTCTGACAACAAGTCTTATCAAGGGGTATCGTATTGCCAGGGCTGCGGGACTGTTCGAAAGAGATACCGCGGCCCTGGAACACAAAGGGCAAAGAAGGAACATGGATGGGTTTTAGTCAGTACAAGTCTGACACTCCCTTCCGCTAAGCCCAGAGCGGGAGGGGGGGGGGTCATATGATGATTTCTAGCCCTAAAAAAAAAAAGGGGTATCGTATTACCTAGTACTAACTAGGTTGTGGAGGTCAGGTAGGTACTCGCTCCATGTAAAATACTGATATTCAGCTGCATCCAGTTAGACTGGAAGTCGACCCTAACATAGTTGGGAAATGGCAGATGATAACGATGATGTTGTGCGTGTGTGTGTGAATACGGATATTGTGTAGGAAATATGTTCGGATTAAAAGGCGGGTATTAATGTTCACGTTAGCAACAAGTTGATGTAGTTCGTGGGCAGAAGGACCAATTACCTGAAGCAAAGTATCGAGTGTAGTAGTAGCAAATCTTCTTGACTTTTGTGAGTTGATTTAATGTTTAATAATTAATAATTAAGCCTTTTTTATTTCCTTAATAAAATTCAATACACAATTATATTACGATTAGATAGCATGTAATTTATTTAAAAACAATAAAATTCAAAGTTAAATAAAATTCATTTCAATAATTTCTAGGTAAAAAATCCAGAACTAAATTTAATTTAATTGAAATTAATAATTATATTTATTTATTAAGGGCCGTAAATGAGGAAAGTAAATAAGAATACTTAGTATTAATACTTTTTGACAGGGTTCAAAATTATCAAGATAATTATTTTCTTTGATGATTATTATGTCTTTGTCGTCATTTGATCATGATCGGATTAAATCCACGCTGATTCATGACTGAACCTCTTTATTTTTTTTTAAGTTGAGACCTAACGCGTTTGGATACGCGTGGATTGTCAAAAGTTTTTGAAGAAACACGAAAATCTTTTCAAATCGTTGTTAATTTGTAATATACTAACAAAAAGAGAAATGTTTGATTTAAAGCAATAACGCAAAAACACAAAATCAATACAGAAACTGTAGCAACACTACCAACTTGAATACAAAACACTTAATACAAAATACGTACTCAAACTAAATCACAATAATATCCCTCTAGAGATCCATCTCAATTCGAAACATGGTGCGAAGCCCTGAAACATAGATCACTCGAAGACAGCCGAAGCCTCCTCAGTAATGAAGACAGCACTCCTACAAACTATAATACGCCATCTAAATGCACCGTCGACAGGCATAAACAATTGAAATAATTATCAGGATAAGCCCGTCGGATCAGGGAAAGCCCTTGAGAATCTCAACCCTTCTTAGGACCTCCTGACAGCGTCTTATGCAAATTCACAAACTTGCCAACCCTATAAAGCAATCACATAAGTATTAACACACTACAATCAAAACTCGACCTCAACTTCTCCTGCTAGAGTTGCATTTTCATCGTAGTTGTGGTGATTTGTGACTTTATGAACAGATGCGATGGTAATAGATGCTCAATTGGCTCTCCTCTATGATATGCTAACTTATGTTTTGTTTGGACTCTTGTAGTGATAACAACTGCCACTTAAAATGTTTTGAACTTCGCAAACATCTGCCTGATGTACTGAATGAGGGGAACATGCTAAGGTGTTGAATACTTAACTATTGTGCTCTATATCCAGAATATTAAGTTAAGTAAACTAAATAATGTTGATTTTATAGTCAATTCGAGACGACTGACGTTTTCATACTCTTAGGTATCGTTCACAGCAAACGTATTGTCCGCCGCCGACTGTGAGTATGTACAAATGTACAACTCACTACGAAATAGCGTATAGTCGGTTCGGTGTGAACGAATAGTTAAATATAATTATATGGAAATAAAAAACTGAGTAACGCGCGCTCACAGTCAGCGGCCGACAATACATTCGATCTGAACAATGCCTTAAAAATAAAGTGTTTTTTAAATGACTCTAATTTCCGTAACAAAACGAAGCATAATATTTTGACTAATTCTTTTATTGCACATCATTAAAAGAAACTCCAATGTTTCTGCAAAGAGCAAATGCAATACATTAACAGGATCAACAAACATCTGAACAAACTTAAAAGAACCGACTTAAGACATTAAAACCTTATAAAAACACTGCCTCTAAGAACTAACGAATCTCATGTTTATTTTTCCGTCTAGTTCCTTTAATAAAATCCTCCTTAGCCGAAGTTGCTTCGTGTTTACTCGGTAAACATCGGCGTAAACAAAATTTAGTGATATGTTGAGCCATTGGAGCGGCTGTAAAGTGTGGTCGAATGAATATACAACGTATAAATGTGAAAGTGCGTGTGTGTTCACAGTAATGTGATGCAAATGATGAGAGATTGACGAGTGAGATATTTTTTAGGGGAAACTTCAGCTAGCTGAAGGCTCAAAAATTTAAGATTTAAAATTTTTTGGCTTACGAATGGAAACAATAATTTGGTCTAAAAAGGCGTAAATGCAAGAACACAAATTACTGACTGAAATACAAAATCGTAAAACATTAAATAAATAAAAAAAACTCTCTTAGCAAATAAAACCCTCCTTTTCCAATTTCTGTAAGAAAATAACCCTACAAGTTAAACTAAACCAATTTGGTGTACAAATTGGTCCTTTCTCCTAACAAATAAACGCTTCATCTGAACGTACAGTCGGCACCTACTTAACGTAGGATGTGGTCACATCAAAAAGAGATCTGTTCCGTCTTGAAGGGTGGAGGGCGGAGGGTCCGAGGTCACGGAATTATTCCCGAATCAAAGGCCCTTGGGTGGCCAGCTATAACAATAATTGTTTGGACCTCAGAGAATTCGCTGAGAAAACGCCGACAAATATCTAATTGGAATTTCTAATTAGAGTTGCGAAACGCGGCCCTAATTAGTTTTCAATTGGGGTGGGTGATGATCAAAAAGGTCGATGTGTTGTTTGAAATCTAACCGGCTTTGGCTGTGTAATAGAAATTCTTGATGTTTGAATATAATAGAAGAGTTGTGTACTGAGATTTTAGTCTACAGGGTGGAATTTTTCAACACCACCTGGAGGGAAAGTACTCTAAATACTGGAGATAGAAAATTTTACTCAAAGGAAATATTCCTTTATTTTTAAAAATAAATAAATGTGGCAAGTGTGGCAAGCGCTTGAAAATTCGCTTGCCACACTGTAATCTAACCGGCTAAATTCCAAAAAAATAACACCATGTACTTTTATGGCATTAATCGATAGGGTCAATCATAAGGAAAAAATCCGTCTAACAAACATGATAAATTAAATGAAAGGAAAACCATGAAATCGTAACTTATTTTAATAGAACAAAAAAAAAGGGTAAACTAACTAATTAGTTGCAAGACGTAAGTAGACGCAAGCAAGATAACGTCAGTCTTTAGAGCATTACAGATCTCTATAGAAGACAGTAGTCAGACTTACGAAAAAAGTTGGGACCATTTCTTTGTCTTTAAACTGCTTTTAACACTTTTGTTACCCTACAAGCTCAGTTTTATTCCCCTTAAACAACGGAATACCACCAAAAATACGAAGAAAAAGAATCAAAACACACCTGACGTCCTCCAAAATTAGCCATAGAACACGCGAAACAAGAGGGAACAATTCCACTGACCCTTTCACATAAATTGCAAGTGCGATTTCTATTTAAACACACGGAGGGCATTAGGGTTCCTCTGGCATGTTGGAGGGACGCTTGACCGTACGGGCCCCGCTGGAAGAAAGGGCTCATTTTCATTAGCAACCAAGCGTCCTACGTAGATTTATATAGAATGCAAATTAACGGGATTCTCAAAGTTTTTTTGAAGGTGGTTTGTTTTGTGGGAGATGCATTAGAATATTTATTTAAGTGGATAGTTCTTGCCTTTACTGTATCTTTGAGTTTCGCTTATCACATAATATAATTATTTATAAAAAAGCGTATCCCCGCATAACCATAACGTAACCTAATAGTGTCTAAATCAAAGCCAACTCGAAGGACCAAAAGCTCTCTCCACGTGTCTATGAAAACCTATTTATTTAACAAGACATTGTACAATTAAAAAAAAAAAAAAGTTTCTTAACTCCTCTCAGTCCTGGTATTGTAAAACAGCCTTACGTAAAACACGAAAAGTTCAACATATTAGCTTATGTATAATTTTATTTTTTTTTCCTTCAAGATTAAAAATACTCTAATATTGTAATACTAGCTAATTACCACAACTTTGAGCACCTTAGCCCTCGCTAACGAGTGGGCAGTACGTCCGGCGACCCTTCGTTTGAAGCCGGGCCAGCACTTTTTGTGTGCACCTACATTCCTAGCAAGGAACTCGACGCACGCTGCAAAGGAGACGATCGCTGAAGTATGTGGACACTGGGCTTAGATGCCTTTCTGTCTGACAGGTATGTAGGTAGGTAGGAGGGCAGACTGATTAAAATTTTATAGGAATACTTGATTTAGTTTAAAGCTGCCAGCACACTTGTTGTTCTGCTTATAATATGACGAGCAGAAAAAGAGTTAAAAGTGCTCTGTTTGATAGGCTTAAACTTGTCTGATTTATGTAAATTTCTACTATTTCATTGTATTTAAAAAAATATATCGGATTTGTGTGATTGCTTTTATAGAACTAATAGGTATTAAAATACCAATAAGACTTGGAATCTGCAAAGACAACCCTAATCAATAATTCTTATTAGTATCGATATGTTCCTTTACTATTGAACTATGTGTTATAAGAAGAAAGTTTACTGTTCAAAGTGATTTTACTGGCAGAATGCGAACACTGCGAGAATAATACAATACAATGCGAGTAAAGTTCACACAGAAGGTAAGCAAAAATGGCACGTTCTAGTAGCTCTCAATGAAAAAAAAAAAATACCAACTTGTATAATACCTTTCAGGAAACAATTTATTGTTTAATTTCCACACATACATGTACAAAGCACTGAACACGTCCAAACCATTATCCCAACGAGTGAGTCCGACTTTTGTTTTAAAATGTAGAAAATTAAAGTTTCTTTTTTCGTTGGAACAATTCTAAACTCGGCAACAACTTGTATTTTAGCGGGCCACCCTCACATGTTTGTGGAAGTTTTAAAAGTTCGTGTAGCGGACTTTAAAACGGCGATTCATTTCACTTTAGTCCCACAATACGGAGGAATATTTTAATTGGTCCTGCGATACGGAATACCTACCGGCGCGCGAGTCGTAAAAGAGATGTAAAATGTTATATTTTACAACGCTGCTGGGTGGGGCCGGTGTTCTAAGAAATCATAAATGTGAATTAATTATGTATAAAACTGCTGGCTATTGTTGTAGTGGTACACTGACGTCATAGTGAGAGAATCTGGTGGAGATCTGCTTTTGTAAATAAAAATAATTTTCTTATTTTTTTAAAGCAAAAATTTTCCACCTTCACGTCAACGTTGATCGTTTGAGAAAAACCGTAGATACAATAAATGTAAGACACGTGGTAGACGACTTTCCACATAGTCAGCCTTATGCCTCGCCAGTGAATTTAATTCATCTTCCACTGTCCAGCGCTCGTACCCACGACGAGCAATCAAGCTATGCAAAACCAAATTAAGCCAATCTCTCATTGTACGGGTAGCTCATATAAAGTTCGAGGTCAGGTTATACTGGATATGTATAGCTTGATTTGTCGCCGTGTGTACACAACGAAACTTTACGCAAGAAGAAAAGTTTTCAAAATGAGAGGAACCTTTCATAAACACTCCATGCAACAGGCTATCTCTGCACCAAATTCTGGGAACTTTTAAGTTGAACACTGAAAATAATCGAAGTGGTAGGACAAACCGCCCACGTGACCACCGCTTTGTCGGTGAGCGCTCATTCTGAGTGGTTTACACTGACGGCTTGGAATGCAGCTATGTTCATTGGTGTTGCTAGACTGAAGGGATGATACGCTTAATGCCTTCACTATCGGTTAGCTTAGCTGTCAACTGTAATGAAAAAGAATAAACATGTAGGCAATAACTACGTGATTATATCCTAAAAGTGGTGTAGGAATGTCTTCTGACTGTTGTAGTTTTAATTTATTACAATGTTAACTACTGCCAGATAACAAAATGACAGATTGTGTCGACACAATGACAGATTTCTTTGCACTATCTGTCATTTTGTCGATTCTTCCGTTAAAGAAATCCTTGTCTACGGTGGTCATGCTACGGGGGCAGGTGGCCCATTTTCTGGACCAATTGCTTGTCGATTACCGTGGATTCAGTATGTGCAAATAGGCGTTATATCTTTACTTCTATACTTATCTATACTAATATTATAAAGCTGAAGAGTTTTGTTCGTTTGGTTGAACGCGATAAACTCAGGAAATACTGGTTCGAATTAAAAAAAATCTTTTAGAGTTGGATAGCCCATTTATCGAGAAAGGCTATAATAATATAAAAAATGCTGAAGAGTTTGTTTGTTGGAACGCTCTAATCTCTGGAACTAAGTGTCGAATAAAAAAAAAATTCGCATTTGATAACCCAACTCTTGAGAAAGGCTATTAAACATACATAAAGGTTATTTAACATCACGCTACGATCCTTAGGAGCCGAGTAAAAAGAAAAAAATAGATGGCGGGTGAAACCGCAGGGCATAGCTATGTAGTTCGGGTAACTGTACCAGATAGATATCCTATAAAATATTTCAGGAGTTTATCACATGCACCGAGTGTAGGTGTATATTGTATTGTATTGTATGACGGGCTGGTGTCCGCAACTCCACGTCGAAGCGCGTATTTTTCGTGTAGGTGTATATTGTAGATTACTTAATTATAATTAAATATATACTACGGCTTATCGACGTATCATAGATACTACGCCTTGAGGAGCTCGTGGCTAAATAATAACAGCCGCTCGGATCGATCTTTATGTTAAGCAGTGCTTGCCTAGTTGTTCTGTGGATGGGTGACCACCCACTACATACCGAGTTTCCTCCATGCCTCGGAAAACACGTTAAGCCGTTGGTCCCGGCTATCATTTGTAGATCTTTGACAGTCTTTACAGGTAGTCAGAGGCCCAAAAAGTCTGACAACAAGTCTTACCAAGGGGTATCGTATTACTTAGTACTAACTGGGTTGTGGACGTCAGATAGGCAGTCGCTCCATATAAAATACTGGTATTCAGCTGCATCCGGTTAGACTGGAAGCCGACCCTAACATAGTTGGGAAAAGGCTAGGCAGATGATGATGGTAGATACTATACTACGGCTTTTAACGGCAACAACTATTATTGTTAGAAGCACCCAGACAGTTCTAAATCATTTCTTTAGCTTTTACACTCCCTTCTTTCCCCAAAACTTATAATTTTTTTTTTTTTTTCCGCATTCATATCGTCAAATGACTCCTTCCGCTCTGGGTGGAGTGAAAGGGAGTGTCAGACTTCTACTGACTAAATCCCATCCATGTTCCTTCTTTGCCCTTTGTGTTCCAGGGCCACGGTATCTCTTTCGAACACTCCCGCAGCCCTGGCAGTTTCCCCAATACTTGGACACAAATTCTACATACATGGCGTGATTAATCAGGTTCTGTGTTTAAACGCGGCTGCAGGCTCGGTAATTAGATGTAGTCAGATATTAAGCTAATAATTATACTTATTTTTTTACTTTCATAAAAGAACAATCTTTAGTCAAATATCAATATGACATTTCATTTGGTCCTGGGTTCGATTCGTGGGTCGGGCAAAGTGTTATTGGGTTTTTCCATCAGAAATTTCTCAGTAGCAGCCACGGAGTCTAGATTTGTGCCCGGTTGATGGCAATAGCCTCGCCCCCTATTACATGAGACTTAAACTTAACTGGCGAACACACACCTCTGCCTAACCCTTCGGGGATTACAGTCGTGATGTAATATTAATTAAATAATCTTTGGTCAAATATCAATATGACAGTTCCTCTTCAGAAACCATTGGAACTTATCTTTACGGAGCAGCCCAAATCTTTCCACTCAAAAAGTCAGTCTTTCTTCAACTAAACTTCAGTATACGTACATACATGTGGCGTGATTAATCAGGCTGTGCGTTTAGGCGCGGCTGCAGGCACGGTAATTAGATTTAAGAACAACTGGGCGGCGTCAGCGGGAGAATGGCCTGCATTAATTTGAGCTTCTCTAACGAGGGCGACGGACGCTACAGACTGGGTAGGACCTTGGGACACAAGTGCAATGGAGACGATGTTGCTTGTTCGTAAATTTAGTTTTGAAAGTGTACAGCAACTTTAGTTAATTATCTTTAGGTTAGTATTGTAGAAAAGACTTCAAAGAGCCTTTTTTTGACAGTTTTGAGCAGTTTGTTACACGTTGTGTACCATGTTAAATCCTAGTCAACTTATCATCAATATCATCGTTTTCTAAACAAACACTACAAAACTTTATGTTCATAACCTTATTTGTTTTCTTCATATTTTTGTTTTTACCTAATAACCTGAAAAGAAAACAAACCTGTGCATCGAAGTTTACTTCACAACAAAAAGTCAAATTCAAATTCAAATTCAAAATATTTTATTGTGGATCATAGGTAGGTACAGTTCTTAACAGTTGAAAATTTTGATCCGCTATGTCCCGCCCGTAGGGCATACAATAATCACACAGAAATTGACTGTTCGATAAAATTAACATTATTACTAATTATTATTATTTTCCCTCTAGCACAATAAATAAAAAATAAAATAAAAACCAAAAGGGCACAAATTAAGAGAAATGTCAAATTCAAATTATATAGAAAATAAAATTACATTTAACACTCAAAAGATAAAAAGATAAAGTCAAACATAACAAATTAAGATAGGAACATGTCAAATTATACACATAAAATTAAAAAAAAAAATTAAATTATTCATAACAAATTAAAATGTCAAATTGTAAAAATCATACATAAAATTAAAAAAATAGAATATTGAAGAGAACAAAATTAATTAAAGTCTGTAGGTCATCGAACACATCATGACTGGGTGGGACTATATTTAGGCAAAGACTTGTCGGACAGAAATTCTTTTACAGAGTAGTAACTTTTGTCTACTAACAGATCATGGAGAGTCCTTTTAAAATTTTCCTTTTCCATAATTGTTCTAATAGGCCCCGGTATATTATTAAAGATGCGAGAAGCTGAACAAAAGATGCTCTCATGCATTAGATGAGTTTTACTGGCTACTGTACGTAATTTGTCCTTACGCCGTATACGCGTGTAATAGCTAAACATGTGGATATTGTTTTTAACAAATACTGCAGCCTCCAGTATATAGATACATGGCAGTGTTAATAATTTATTGTTTTTAAAAAATGGCTTACAGGAGTCAGTTCCGCATAAATTAAATATAGCTCTGATGCAGCGTTTTTGAGCAATGAAAGCGCGCTCTTTTTCCGTACTGTTGCCCCAAAATATTACACCGTATCTGAGAATAGAGCCAACGTAACCATGGTAAGCTGTTAGCAAAGTACTCTGATTCGCTATTTTCCTTAATCTATATAGTGCATATGAAAATTGTCCCAGCTTTTTGCAAACATGCTCAATATGAAATTTCCAATTAAGTTTGTGGTCAATATGTAGCCCTAGAAATTTCGTTACTTCCGTTTCCTCAATGTCACTATCTAGGTAATGAATTTTTAAAGCACCTGTACGTCGAGTTCTTATTTTAAAATTCATTATTTTAGTTTTATCAATATTAATCATTAAATTATTCATTTTAAGCCAATCTATAATCAATAGTATTGTTTGGTTAATGTCAGATTCTAAATTAATTGAATTATCATTAGCAAATAAAACGGTACTATCATCAGCAAACAGTGTAACGTCATGAATAGTTACCGAAGGCATGTCATTTATATAGATCAGAAAGAATAGTGGGCCGATAATACTCCCTTGAGGAACGCCGAATCTAACTGTTCTATATTCAGATACATATAGTTCTTCTGTTTTAGTACTAAAATTTATCCTCCTTACTTCTGTGAATTGTTGCCTGTTGTTAAGGTACGATTCTATGAGTTTGTACACATTTCCTCTTACACCATATGCATCCAACTTTCTTAAGAGGATTTTGTGATCGACACGATCGAAAGCTTTCGACATGTCCATGTATAATGCGACAGCTGACAACCCTTTATCCAAGTTAATCATTACCTTATGTAAGAAGTTATAAACTGCTACGTTTATGGATTTGTTTTTTCTGAAACCATATTGATTGGGCGTTAGGATGTTTTTTGCCTCAAAGAAATTATAAAGACATTTGAAGATAACCTTTTCAAAGATTTTCCCAAAAATAGGTATTAATGCAATGGGCCTGTAATTACTCATGTTGGTTTTGTCTCCTTTTTTAAACACTGGCTTTATAACCGATATTTTTAGTTTTTCTGGGAAAGTGCCTTCTTCTATAGATAAATTGACAATGAAGCTAAGTGGTTTTGATATAATATGGGCTACATCTTTAACAATATTTGTCATAATGTTATCATAACCGGCACTGTTTTTATTTTTTAGAGCAATTATTATTTTATTAATGTCATCAGGGATCGTCGGTGTCATAAAGATTGAATTAGAATTATATGTCAATTTATTGAATGATTCCTGGGGTACACTAGTATTGTTATTGCTGATGTCAAGAAAAAAGTCATTAAACGAATTAGCAATGTCTTGAGGATTATTTATGGCTACGCCATTTGTAATTAATTGAGCCACACCCTCATTTGGAAACTTACATTTGATGTCATTTATTACTTTCCAAGTAGCTTTGTTCTTATTTATTGCAGATTTAATAAAGTAATCGTTTTGAGATTTTTTAGTCAGTCTAATTATAGTTTTATACCTCTTTGCATATGCTTTAAAAGCAGTTTTAGTGTTTTGATTTGGATTAATCCTATATTGCCACAATAGTTGACATTTACGTTTGCTACATATTTTTAATCCACGTGAAATCCATTTCGGTCTAGATCTGTTATGTATCTTGACTTTCTTAATAGGAAAACAGAGATTGTATAGCATAACGAAATTATCATGAAATATGTTGTAGGCAGTATTCGTATCCGAGCAACTATAGACGTCATTATTGGTTAGCTGATTTAAGTATTTTATAAATATTGCTCTGTTGCCTTGAGAGTAATCCCGTTTTAATATATACCAGTATTTTATGTTGCAGGTCTTTTTAACTGGAACCTTTACTATTTGCGCATTATGGTCTGATAGCGCTAATTCCTTCATAGTGCCTTTACAAGCTCTTATGTTATGGGCTATGTTGTCTATGCACGTTTTACCAGGAAAGAACTTATTACACACAAATTGAGAATTCTCAATTCAAGCGCACAATCTACGCGTCTCTACAGCGGTCTACGTCGTCCGTAGTCAAGCTGTATCTGGTGTAGCAGCATGCTACGGGTCCACTACGCTATCTATGTTGCAATTTGGCGGTTAAAACAAAATACTCACTCAATATCTTTAATCACACACCAAAATTTTCAACCCAAACTCCGTCTACGCGGCTCTACGGAAGCCTACATCATCCGTAGTCAAGCTGTGTCTGGAGCAGCTTGCTACGCGTCCACTATGCTATGTTTATTGCAATTTGGCGGTTAAAACCAAATACTCACTCAATATGTTTCGTCACACACCAAAAATCTCAACTGAAACTCCGTCTCCACGGCTCTACGGCGGCCTACGTCGTCCGTAGTCAAGCTGTGTCCAGCGTAGCAGCGTGCTACGCGTCCACTACGCTATGTTTATTGCAATCTGGCGGTTAAAACCAAATACTCACTCAATATCTTTCGTCACACACCAAAAATCTCAACTGAAACTCCGTCTCCACGGCTCTACGGCGGCCTACGTCGTCCGTAGTCAAGCTGTGTCCAGCGTAGCAGCGTGCTACGCGTCCACTACGCTATGTTTATTGCAATCTGGAAATATGCACTCAATAAATTTCCTCATACGAACAAAATTCTCAACTGAAACTCCTTCTACGCGGCTCTACGGATGCCTACGTCGTCCGTAGTCAAGCTGTGTCCGGCGGAGCAGCGTGCTACGCGTCCACTACGCTATGTTTATTGCAATCTGGCGGTTAAATGCCCGTCTGCTTAGTCCGCTTATACCGCCCTTTTGTTACCCGGATTGCAGCCCCTGTATATTTATGTTATCTCCTTTTAAAATGCTCAAATTAAAAGTATAGGTGTGGGTGTTTTTTATTGTCTGGCGAATAGGGTGTTTTTGGAAGTTGTTTTAATTAAATTGGATATTATTTTATTTTATAATTTAAGGTGTTCAAATTATTCTAAATTGCGATTCATCTATGTTGAAACTTAGATAGATTTATTAATTTTATATAATCGTAATGTCTGGGCAATGTCATTCCAATTATCCTTTGGTCCATTGAGAAAATGCGATACGTTATTTTAATTTTTTACGTTTACTTTGTCTCTAATAGATCCCAAGAACAACATTATAAAACAACAACAACAACAACAACAATAACAACCAACAACAATAACAACAACATTATTAAATTTTTTGCCATACATCTAACCAACCAACATCATCATCATCATCATCATCTTTGTGCCTTTGCCCCAAACTACTTGGGGTCGGCGGAACATAAGAGACAGCCCTCCGCAGACTGTTGGGGTTAATTCATTATAATAATATCATTCTATGACGACCGGTACAAGAAATTATTTCAGGAACGTTATGGGAATTCAATAAACTTGATTTGTTTTATTCCTCATACGCAATTTATCGTTACTGTGGCAAAACGCACGTAGCGAACGTCAAGCGCGACGACGAGTTCTATGAACTCTGTAGGCCCAGCTACGGAACTAGGAAGTGATAGACAGACAGACAGATGATTTCAAGTGTCGTCCGTTAGAGTATTTCAACATTAATTGTTGGTTTTTTGAGTTTAGCCATATTTACATAAATGGAGTGCAGCGTACAGGGAATGTAATTTAACATTGAAATTACGGAAAAGTAACTGAAAAAATTACAAAAAATGAAAATTTTCCAGAGAAAAATTCTGGTGCTATATGATTCAAAATAAGGAACTGAATGCACCTTGTCAGTTTGCGAGGGGCTGTCCCTTGTACCCTATATTTTTTTCCTTTTCCCCTGTGTTTTTCATATATCTTTCCAACCAGCCAGCATAATGACCAAAATCTACCCCCCTACTCCCACCTGTGAGCATCAGGACCACTATCTTCATAATCAGAATGGGCGTTATTAGGTTAGTGAAGCCGCTTGATGTCAAGCGATTATGGCATTACTGTCTCACTCTCCCTGATAACGGTCTTGAGAGAATCGTTAACGGGAATATGGCAGATGATTACGGAATGAGATTTCATTATCATTGTTGGCTGACGTTGATGGAGTTAATATTTATAATTTATAACTTCAATATTTTAGAAGATAATTATTTCGTTTCTTTTATTGTTTGAGAAGTTTTTATCGAGTATTATGTGTCATCATCTGGCTAGCCTTTCTCAGCTAAGTTGGGGTCGGCTTCCAGTCTAACCGGATGCAGCTGAAGTAGTTATAAAAATAATAATATTCCACAACTATCACACAACGCCGTCTAGTCTCAAGCTAAGCAGAGCTTGTGTTATGAGTACTAGACAACTGATAAACATACTTATATATTTCTAAATACATACATATATAGATAAATTACACCCAGACACAGAACAAATGATCATGCTCATCACACAAACATTTGTCCTGGGTGGGAATCGAACCCACGACCTCCGGCATAGCAGTCAGAGTCACTGACCAATAGACCAACAGGCCAGTCAAAAAGTTATACTTACTTTAATAATAAAATAAAAATACGTCAGACATTTTTAAGATAAAGTCAATCCAATGGAGCCTGGAGTCTAGATATGAGTCCGGTTGATGGCAATACCCATCGATTCACCATTATGCTAGAATTCAATACTTCTGACTAGAACACTGAACCTAGAACCTCACGATCGTCAGCAATGCTTATTTATGCTAGATTTATTTTCATTTCTACGTAAGTTTTTATTCTAAAAACTGTCTCATTTGCATACTCAAAAACATACGTCAAAATAATAATGGCCCTGAAAATTAATAAAACAATCGCCTTTAAATCATAACATAATCTAATCCTTTCGTATCACCGGTCATCTAAAAGGGTTGTTGAACTATCTCCCCCAGCCTCTGCCCTCTGCCCTCTGCCCTTCTGCCTTGCATCCCTTTGTGTGCTCGGACTTAAATAAAAGGTTTGATTTCATGTTGTAAGGGGGCATTGATCAATATTTGCTGAGCGGACCGAAGGACCGACCGATCTGCATACCTTTATTAACATTGGTCCTTTGAGGTCTTTTACCCGTGTTTGTATTCCCTTTGCGGATATGGAAAAGTATCCAAATTGTGTCGGTTTTACGGAAAAGTATGTGTGCAGCCCTGTGTAGTCTTTGTGGTTGAAGGTTTCGGGAACCGGTTTTTTAGCATCAATTTACAGGTTCAGAACTTCTTGCGATAGAATGTGCGTGTAATTTTAGTTTCCTTACTACTGCTGACATTTACTAACACACCTCACCGTCCTAACTTATTGTAACGTAAAGACATCTTCTCATACGGATGGAAATGAGCATTTATCTGTGTTATAGATCCTAAATTCGAATGTCCAGGTTTTCTTATGCAGGTTTCCTACGCCATAAGTACGCATCCCGAAAAAAAAAAAAATCCATCGTGTGGTTAGTGCCTAACCTGGTGTGTATTTATGCTGCCCATGGGCCTCTGACTTATCTTTACATGACGTTAAGAAATATCTTTCAGGCATGCTCACGACAAAATAATTTTGAAACTGAAAAAGTTATTGGTATCTTAGTGTCTGCACAGGTAACGATTCCTCAACAAAAGCCTTTGAACCATTAGGAATTTACCCTTTAACAATATTAAATAATAACAATATCTTAAGCACACATAGTTAAGAGGCACTGCGCCGAGTTGCTTGCGAAAATGACAGCTGCAGCAAGCTGCTCTAATGGCTGTCCTAAGGTCCGCACATTGCAGCTCCCACGCCAACCACCACCACACTTAAGCCCAGGCAATAAGGCCTAAATTCCAATGGCAATAAAGTAATAGATAGTGGGACACAAACCGAACCGTCAATGGATTGTTGTAGGAAATTTATTGTGTGAGCACACGTTCGGAACCTTGTAACGGGGTGCGTCGCAAACGATTTGTAACTAGGAGCTGGTGCTTTTAATATTATGTGGGTCGATAGATAGCTATAGTGAAGTGTAAGGGAGTTATCGTGAGTGTTTTTGATTGAACTTTGAAATAATTCTGTTGTGATTTGCCAGAACTCCTTGCTAATAACTGAGGTTTTGGGTAAGTTTGAAGACAATATTATAAATATTACTTAATGTTAATGAACACCAACAGGTTTCGACTTTATCCTACAGTATGTCTTTGAGAGAAGTAAATTGAGGAAAAAAATCTGGTGTTTAAATTTATTTGTGGCTTGTTGTTTTAGTCCAGCATTTTTAGTAACTTAAGATATTATTATGTTCACTTTACTTTCAAATATTTTACTAAGTAATAGTGAGTTACATTGTTGAAATATTTGTCTAACTTTAAGCTATACTGCAAGGTCCTTGCTACGATTTTGCTACGGAGTGCTACGGCGTAGCACAAAATATTTTCTGCTAGCGAAACACTTTTTAATTTATATTTTTTTTGTTTTATAATGCTTAAACTAAAAAGAATAATGTTAGTTTATCCTTTTTAAAGTTCAAGGTTCTCTAGAATACCGTAGCCACTGTAGTTTCTTGAAACGCGACATCCTTCATTCCAATTTATTTTAATTACGTACAAAACACCCATTTTCCAATACATTCATCTATTGTCTGAACACAATTTGCATTCAAACGATCATCATAAAAGCCCAATTTTCCCCCTTCGCACACATCCTCTATAAAATTCGTTAATACAGCGGCTCCCGAAAGGTGGGAGCTAAAACTTGTCCGTAAGCAGATTGAGTGAGTCCGAGAGACGTGTGCGTCTAACAGGCTTCGTTAACTCGATCTACTGCACCCCTATCCCGACTCATTATGGCAACACTCGCGACGTCAAATCACTATAGTTACCTTACTTTCATTATGAAGGAGGAGTGTTTAACTATGTCTATGTAGTTTAAGGGTGGGTTTAGCGTTAGTAGTTTGTGTTTCGGAAAAAATATTTATTTTAAAAAGAGGGAAAATTAGATTTTGTTAGGATATTTTCTTTGTTATTTATTTGGGTGATGTGAAGTGTGTAGAGAAGATTTTCTTGGAAAATTTCGTAACACTCTCTTGTCTGATTTATAGAAACGAAAGTCTTTGAATGGTTTATTCACTTCGCGTTATTTTTGTTTTGACCAAATCGGTACGAATGTGGTGACGGTGTTCAGCGTGGTGGTGGTGGCACGGCGTGGTGGACCGGCTGCCGGCGGATCGGCTGCTAAATGCCGCAAGAGGCGCTCGCCATCCCGCTTGCACCGCCGCGCTCGCCATATCTCTCGCTCGCGCCGGCGCGAACACGTGTTTATTTGTATGTTTTATCCTTCGGCGGCTTTAAACCCAACCCACCCTGACCGCAAAGTGCGCTCCGCCGCCCGCCGCGCCCGCGCGCCGTCGCCGCCTCTCGCTCGCCGCCGCCGCTGCCGCCGAGCCGCACCGACTCACCCGCGAAACTTTGTCCGAAGTCGACGGGCGCGGACGTACGCCGCGTATTAATAGCCACCGCGAGTGGTCACCGCAAGCGAGCAGCCAGCCCCACGCGCCACGAGTCGCAGCACGACCGCGCGCCACGTCGCACGTGTCCCGCCACGCATCCGTACGCGTAAACACGAACAAGTCCCGCGCGCGAAAGCGAAACTCAAAACAAAACTACAAAAAAATTAAAAAACATCGTCGTCAACGGTGAAAGTGAGAGGGACGTGCGTGCGGCGATCGCGTAAATACGCGGTGCGCAAAAAGTGCCGCCGTCAGTGAAACTAGTGAAAAGTTTTTTCGCCGCGTACGGGGGAACCACCCCTCGACGCCGGAAAAAATCGGCCCCTCGCGTCCCTCGCCCGCCCGCCGCCGAACTTTTCATTCACCGGGGAAAAAAGTGTGGCAAGGCCGCCGTGACGTCACCGCGTCAAGTGGCCACGCGCGCGTTCCCTAGCAACGTGTTGACACGTCTCATCAGCGGCCCTTCTTGTCGAACTTGGGACTGTCTTGAGTGCGGGCGGCATCTTGAGTGTGATTATGTTATCAGTGTGTGACGATGATGTGTGGTGGCGGTGAACGTCGGTGAGGTGTGTGCGGCAGTGTCATGTAGCGGTGGCTGGCAGGCAGTTGACTCTATGTGTAGCACGCAGCGCGCGCGGGTGTCGAGGATGCACCTGACGGGCGCCAGCAGCGGCGCCGTGTCGCCCGACACCAGCTCCTCGCTGCTGCACGAGACCTACACCAAGATGACGTCCGATATCCTCGCGGAGCGGACGCTGGGGGACTTCCTGTCGGAGCACCCGGGCGAGCTGGTGCGGACGGGCAGCCCGCACTTCGTGTGCACAGTATTACCTCCGCACTGGCGATCAAACAAAACACTGCCGGTGGCGTTCAAAGTGGTAGCTCTAGGCGACGTCGGCGACGGTACGCTGGTCACCGTGAGAGCCGGCAACGACGAGAACTGCTGTGCGGAGCTAAGGAACAGTTCTGCGGTGATGAAGAACCAGGTCGCCAAGTTCAACGACTTGAGATTCGTCGGCCGCAGCGGTCGCGGTGAGTGCTGAAGGTGCAGTTACGTGATACAATGAATTTTAGTGATTAGTAGCAGCTCCAAACTACTCGAAACAATCGCGATAAAAATACAACCAGTCATAAATAACAATCATAACACTAGTTAAAAATAAAGAATAAAAGTTATCGGCGACAGTAATTGAAAAACCGTTCCAATTCACGAAAACAATCACCCGAGAATTCCCGACAAAAAAATGCGACGGCATTTACAAAAAGCGAAAAGTTAAAAGAATAAAAACAGAGCAAGTTAAACATTTTAAAGTAACGAACGATTCCAAGTGATTACAACTGCAACAAGTAGCTTCAAGCAATAATAACATTTAAATATTATGTCAAACTTCTTAAGAAGGGGAACCGTCGGTGGCATTGCAAAGTACTCGAAACTTTTTCCGTGCAACTTAAGGAAATCCGCGAATGTCAAATAAGGAGGGCGGGAGATTTGGGCGGCTATTTCCGCCCAATGAGTGTCCCGCCCGCCCTTTCTAAGAAAGTTTACTTTTTATGAAGGGCAGAGAGTTTTACTCGAAGTTACTTTTTCCGAGGACATGAACCGACATTGAAAAATTCTAAAGTTATTTAGTGTTAGTGTTTAAGATCATGAAATATACTTATATCGGTTTTATTAGGTGTGACAGTTGATGTCCGAGCGATGTTATTTACGTTTAAATTATCAAACGATAAAACCAACTAATCTAGACAAATCATCAGCGATTAATTTCCCGCCGGTGTTTATTATTTCTATCTGATTTAATTACCTGCTAAACTTTGTGTTTATTATTTTAACTCCAAACTGCCAAAACTAACATGTCACAACTTAATTTCTCGTCAATGTATTTTTTTATTCAATTAAATTTACTAACAAAAAATATTTAAATCGGAAGTCTGTATACATAAACATAGTTTAGCCAAATACATTACGGCATTTATTATTATACATATTTATATCCATCAATGATAATATGATTTTTGGCTTATGTTTATTGCTGTTCCACTGTAGCACTGAAATGACAGGTTGCACTTGACGAAGGTAACATTTAGCTGACCTAATTATAACAAAATCAAAATAACTAATATTAATTTGACCAACACTTAGTTATGGGTGAGCTGTTAGAATCTCCTAATAAAAAAATACAAAATGGTTGCAGCACTTACTAATTCTTTAAAATGTTATGCAAGGTTCAATTGACACCTATTTATAGCCAGCATTGCCCCAGTAATTATTTACAATATTTGAAGAATGAACAATAAACAAATATTTTGTTAGGTGAAATAATTTGCCCACCCTTATTTAACCCTTTAAAATGCTTCGTGTTTATTCTAGCGTTTCGAGAACTAATCCTGGGTCGCTTACTAAACGAGTGCTCTTTCAACTGTAGATCTATCTTTTTAATTGATTTTGGTAAAGTTTATTGTAAGTATAAATGTCTTCTGTCTACAGTATAAATAGATCACTTTGATTTTTTTAATAGATTGTGGATATTTAAAGATAGCCCTATCTGTCAAAAGAAGATGCTCGATCCGTTTCGTTTAAAATTATCAATTTAATTGTGATTTATTTGTCTAAAACATATACCAAAACATATCTAAATGTTCAAATTAACAAACACGAACGGTCACACTATCTCGAATAAATTTGTTAATTTTGAATGGTCAAAATGAGTCGATCAGTCGAAAACAAAATGATGAAGCTACACACAAACATTAAAATAACGGATAAGATTTATCAGTTTAATTATGTTTTATTATTATTTCTAAAATAAAGGTAAATGTAAGAAAAAGGTATATTGAAGGAAGTTTAAAAGTTGCGCCAGTTAAAGAAAACTTGAAAGGGAATCGAAATGAATATAAATGTTGATGGATGGAGAGGGAGAGGAAGACCAAGGAAACGATATATGAAATGAAAGAAAAAGGAGTAAATAATAGCGTTACGGTTGACAGAGGAGAATGGAAGAAAAAAAACGTGTTGCGCCGACCCCAAGTAACATGGGACAGGAGCCGGAAGATGACATTGTTTCTAAAATACCTAAGTATGTTAATAGACACGCTGCTATTTAAAATAATTTTAAAACAACCTACAATTAAAATAGATTTAAAGCATTTTGCTCTGAAAGATTTGTTCCATTTAAAACTGGCTCAAAAGACCAACAAACTAATTCAGAATTATCAAGAAAACAGTGTGAGATTTATATTATTTCTCATATAATGTATCGATTGTTATACATTATATACTAGTATTAATACTAAGTACCAAAATTAATATTAATTCTATTGAACTTTCTAAATCGCTGAACAAATTCTGACGGTCCTTTTCAAATTGAATTTTGCATTAATCATTGCACATTGCGTATGCTTTAATCAATGTGTGTGCGTATGCCCCAGTCATCAGTCAGTAGTCACCCCACTAGGGTGAAGGTTGAAGGGAGCAGGATATTGCAGGTACCGTTTTGGATATTGCTTATTTCATATTGAAAACTGGGGTAACTGAAAAATGACCGAACTGCAGCTTTAATTATAACACAGTTACAATTTAAAATGCGAGTAATTTTAACAATATTCGTTATTGCTGTATACACGTAAGTGATTTTTAAACGCAATGAAGCAATGGATTAGGAAATCTTTTGGATTGTGATCAAAAGTGTGTTACACAATTATGGGACGGTTCTATTTATATCCTCACGACATTATTTTAATTTATTTGTGGTCGGCTTCGCGCGTCCTTCATTAATATCTCAATACCTTGTAGCCTTATCTTCACAATGCATAATCAGCCTACACAAGGTGTAAGCGGACCCTTCACGAAGCCGTCAACCAAGCATTCTGTACATCAAATTAAGTAACACAAAAAAATTTTGTTGGGAAATGACTTTTTTTTGGGGTCAAAAATCACGTTTTACGGTAAGGCTCAATGTAACATATTAAAAATATTGTGTTGATGGATGCATTGAATATTATGGGGGTCATGAGGGAATTTGAGTAAAGTTATAACATTAAAAAATTCTATTTAAAAAAAAAACTTGTGAAAAAGTTGTAACTTTGACCTCCAATATCTCCGTAACTAGAAAGTTTTCAGGTATGGTCCAGAACAAAAAAATGATCGCAATAACAAAGAGAACAAGTGCCGTTCAGCTTCGAAACTGTTATTAACTTTAATGGTGTGAGTTACTAATTATAATGTTTTATAATCATACCAGACATTTCATTTGAAAGAAACCACATCCTATATAGTGATAAAAATAAAATATTATCTATTATAATCATTCAAACGGATGTGGTATGTATAATCAGTAAAAATAAAATATTTCCAAATAAAACAACGAAAAACGTAACAAGCCCTACACATTGTCTGGGAATCGAACCCACAACAGAGAAAAGCGAACGCTACTCTTGCATCAATTAAATAAGCTTAAAGGGGGATGGGCATTGTCCCTTTATCCTTTTACTATAGGTACAGTCAGCGACATAAGTTGATTTACATCAGTCCTAAGTTTATTTATTTATATTTTTTTTTAGTACCTACTTGGAGGACTTACAGCTCATAAAAACAAACAAAAATGGAAACCATAGTTACAAATTCTCACGTATAGACTTTGAATAAAAAAATTATGGTGTAAGCACAAAAACAGAAAATACACCGTTTTAATAAAAGTAAGAAGAATATAAATACTTGGCTTGCAATTATATGACTAAAACAATACGGAAAAAAGTAAAACAATAAAAACAATAATATATAAGGTCTAACCATTCATACACGAAATATTTTCAGAAAATCATCTAACGGCTGTAACGAAGCCTTCGAAGTTTCAGAAGAATTTGTGTTTGTTTGTTTTAGTGTTTGATATAATTAAATAATAAATAAGTTTGACGATATTTTGAATGATGATTTTAGAAATTATTAGTGAATTTTCTATTGACGGATAGTACGGATACAGTCGAAGAAAAAAGTGGATTCATCATAATTTAATTATTGTTCTGATTGCGTTTCTACGGTACACAATGAATGTTCTTATAGAATGAAAGTTCTGATAGGTCAACTGTTTTGGAAAGTGCCCATTGTTTTTATTTCTATTCTGAAACTATTGGTAGAAATATATTTACTTTAACTTGACAAAAAACTTTATGTTGCGTATAATAAAAAAAAAACATTTTTCAATGAAATTTTGCCACAAATCACAAGAACTATTATTCATCTTTTACCTGAAAGGTTGTTCTCATTTTTATACTAATCTTTATTTGTAAGCTTGAAGAGGAAGTTTATAAAAATGCCTTAAAAGTAGAGACGTAGGATTTTCAAAGCTTGGCTCAGACCCTAGGGTGAAAATTCGAACAGTGCTATAACATCTAGTTTTTCATTTAGGTGTCGCGAAATTTACCCTCATTTGTCCCTAAGACCCGTATTGCAGAACGTACCTCAAGACTAAAGCATCATCATCATCATCATTTTCCTGCCCTTGTCCCATGTTATTTGGAGTCGACGCAACATTATTTTTTCTCTTCCATTCTCCTCTGTCAACCGTCACGCTATCATTTACTCCTTTATCTTTCATATCATTCCTCACACAATCCATCCATCGTTTCCTTGATCTTCCTTTCCCTCTCCGTCCATCAACATTTATTACTCTATTCATCAATCTTTTAGTCACATACGATTCGTCCCTCCTCATCACATGCCCATACCAAGACAGTCGATTCCCTTTCAACTTTTCTGTAACTGGCGCAACTTTTAAACCCCAGGACTCAAGAATTAATTAAAATTAATTTTAACCAATCAAATGGCTTGAATCTAGTTTTAAACAATGCTCGAGTGACGTTTTTAATACGGACCTAAGAATGAGAACCTTGTTTTTCTGGATTTTGTGACCTCCTTTTATCAATCAACATGCGAACTATTTGCTAAGCCATACAAAACGAACGTAAATATGAATCGTTCACAAAAACATCAACTGAAAAACATACATGACGGTTATAACTACGCTAACAAACCCGTTACTAATAATTGAATTTTCTCCTTATGATGAAATCATTTGTTCCTTTTGCTGCGAGCCACCTTTGAAGTTACGCATTGTTAAACAGAGTTAAAATTTATGATACAACTACAGGTAGGGTGTCAATAGGGGCGGTTGCTATGAAACTGTCGGATAGTGTGCTTCAAAGTTAACAAGCCTTATAATCAATTAAAATAAAACATAATAAAGATATAATAAATATTAAAAAATAACAATACCTACCCAAGCAGTAATACTGCTTAAAATCTCATCCAAAAACTCAAAAATGTGTGCAAGTCTTCATTCTAACAACGACGCTCGATGACCTAGTAGATTGAAAATATGAATGAAATAATCCTAGAACCATCACTTTTTTATACCTTAAACCCTTATTATTGGTGTTTTTGGAAACTTGAATCGATTTAAAAGAATATTTGAGGAACAATTTTACCGCGATTTCAAAACTGTTCGTTTTTAATCTCCCTGCAACAAAAATACTTTAAAGGAGAATGCCCAAGTTTGTACGAGAGTTCTGCTGTTCTTGCGTCTCGAGTGAATTATCGATAAAATATAGGAAACGTTGTCCGGTATAAGTAAATGAAAAATCATTAATACTATATATTCGTATTTATATCTTTATTTGCATTCCATAGTGTGTGAAGATCTTACAATGGACTTAAAGTTATGGGCTATTTACAAACAATGAGCTGGAATCTACAAGGGTCCCGTTTTTTGACATTCGGCTACGGAACCCTAAAAACTGCATTTAGATTCACATGCATTAAACTGAACTCCATGTATGTTTCATCCCATTAAACATGGAAATTATAATAAACTTGTATCATTTGGCGTCTGTGGCTTACCGGGCCCAAAGTGACTAGTACTCGGGGCTGTAAAATAATATGTAAATAATAACAAAAGATTGCGGATGCTGAGCTTCGAAACAGTACACTAGTTATTTTTTACTATCTTGTAAACCCCTAGTTGCTTCAGGCTAAAATAAATATGTGAAATGATAAAATTCAAACAAAGATTTTTGCGTATAAATGGAAAAGACACCGATACAACCTGCTTTATGGCATTCTATTTTTTGATTATCGCTAAGATGAGATGACAAAAAAAGTATTCAAAGGAATTGTCCTTCAAAATTATAAAAGAAGAGACCGTCGAATTTGAGCGTCATTTATGTGTTTTTGTCCATCTTTCACCTTATTTGCCTCCCTTTTCATTGACTACCGTTTTTGATCCTCTGTAAGGATCATTGTCCTGTGAATTTATTTTTCGATATGCAGGAACGCCATTGACAATAAAGCGTCGCGGTCACAAAACAATTATTGCGTAGGGGGGGCGGCAGAGGGGGAGTGGAGTGCCCAACATCCGCTTTATCCTATCATCCAGTGCTGATTGATGTCGAAGTACTTGTCGGCAGCAAGTTTAATAAAAATTTGCAAGCAGCATCACAAAAATTGATTGTTGAGTTGGCGCAGTGGCTGAGCGATTGACTGCTGTGCTTCGTGTCGCTGGTTCGATTCCCACACGGAACAAATATTTGTATGGAAAACAGGTAGTTGTTCCGGGTCTGACTGTTTGTGTATGTGAGTTTAAATGTTTTTAAACACACCCACGATACAGGAGAAATTCCTAGTGTGAGGCAACGTATTAAAAAAAAAAAGATATGTTTTCCTACTCCTCCGCTATGCTTTTCTAATTAATTTCGTTGCGGGATCGAACACAGTTGAATTGTTTTCTGGTGGTCACCACTGATCATTCTGAAGAATAAACCAGCTTCACTAGATATATGAGATACTACCGTCTATACCCGCGACTTGGCCTGCATAAAAAACACATTCTATATGACACTCGACAATAGTGTAGTATCCAAAAGAATTTTTGTAATCAGATGAGTAGTTTCAGAGATTATCTTCTACATCGAAACTTAACCTCTTTATAATATTGAATAACTATTGCTCGCGACTTCGCTCCCGTTATGTAAGGAAATTAACCTTCGGGAAATTTAAATGTAGTCTATGCCACTCGGGGATAATGTAGCTTCCCGTTAGTGAAAGAATTTTTGGAATCGGATCGGCAGTTCTGGAGATTACCCCCTACATACACATAAACCGATACATAAAATAAAAAAATTATAGATAAAGACTTTAAGATGCCCACGACTTCGTCTACTATCCAGGATGAAAAGCATAGTCAGCACCATGCTGAGATAACTGTGCACGAGTCAGCAAAAAAGCGCAGTGTGAACATAACATAATTAGTATGTGTCTACTGCTACTGCTATGAAGTCACAATATATTAACATTTCGTAACATGCAAAATCGGCCTATAATATTCCTACTGCACAGGCTCCCTCGGAGCTCCCTAGATTACGTCATGAGGACCTTGGAACTTTTGGTTCTAGGGCATAAGTTAAAGGAGCTATTTCTCTAGTTTACCCGTATCCCACTTCTGATGTCGCATCTTGGTACATTGTAGCCTGGCCAGGACATATTCAAGGCTTCCTCACGATTTGTTTGCTGATTTATTAACATTGACAGTGTCCAAAGGTTGACCGTTTATTTGAGCAGAGTGGGCAAAGCTCTGACGGCTTACTCGACTCCTAAATCAGAGTTCAAGATAGCCTGAAAAAAGATAATTATGTATTACCGGTGGCGTGTATTTGAGCTCGCGAATATTTTCATAGAAAACTGACAACCAAGAACATGCTCGAGCAGTTTACTGTCAGGTTTTTGCTAACCTTAACCACTTAACTACGAGCTACACACACACGAGCTCAAACACGCGTTTCAGTAAAGTGCATCAAAAAAGCCTCCACATGATCTTTCAGCTGCTCGAATTTAAAAATTTGTTTGTAAGTAGGGGTAATCTATACACTACTATAAATTATATTTATATCATGCATATTAGCCGAGCTTTCACAATTTTTGCGGACAAAATTGCGGGCGAATCAGCTTTGAAAACCATCTTTTGTTGAAGATTCTTAGACGTACACAGTGGTATTTTTAAAATCATTTTCATATGTAATTTTATCTTTTTTAACACACATTAGGTAAACAAACAATTTGGGAATTCATAAATCCCCCAAAATACGAAGAAACCCCTTTAAGGTCAAAAAAACCCTAGGATGAGTAGATTAACAGACTGTCGATTTACAAGTATTTTTTTTCTACGAAGGACACATTTACGAAAAGGTGTTTTTCTATAAATTCTCATAAAGGCCTTAAAGTTCAATCGAAGATTATTCGTAATAATATCATCCTTTGTAAATTTTTGTATTTTTTTATCTGCTGTTGGCCATAATTCCTTCCAAGGAATACCTCAAAATCATTTTGAGAACTTTGGTTTGAAAATTAAAAAAGTTATTCACAAAAATTTTAATCATTTTTCGCATTAATATGCTAGGGTCGACTTTCAATCTGACAGAATGGAACTGAATACCAAAATATTCATGGAGCAACTGCTCATCTGCCTCCTCCACAGCCCGATCACTGGATTTTTTCACGAAAACAAATAAATCTGAGAAAAAAACATCCTTTAGTTTTGGCTCTAGAAACTATCTCAAAACTCCGCACATAAAATTGTCCAACTTTTTTCAGTTATTTCACCGTTTCTTTCTTTAGATTCTATCATAGTGATATTATGCTCAGGTTTATTTTGTTTTTTTTCCAATTTAAAAAAAAGAAAGAAGACAATACTTTATTATATATTTCCTAATTTGATTAAGTGAAGATAAATTAAATACAAAGTGGCTTCCATTGAAAGTCTCCAGGCAATATATTTTAACCGTCTCAAAAATATCAAAACAAACCGACTTTTAATATACTTCGCTAAAGGAAGAGTTGCCGCAACTTATTAATGGAAATTGAAGATCCACTGCATATTACTTAGGCCGGCTGCAAACAAAAAAAGTACGTCTCGAGAAAAACCGCACGGAAGTTCCACGTTGCACTTTAATCTGAAGCTATATTTCAGTGCTGTGCAAATGAAAAGTTAGTCTCCGCGAAGACTTGAAGAAGGCCCGCCTTCTCGCTCGCCAGCCAATGGAAAAGGTCGGGAAAGCAACTTCTTCCGTGGAGGCGGGGCGAGCACGGTTGCGGTCGCTTCGCCATTTGAATAAAATTTTTCCTTTGAAGAATTCTTTATTTGAATATATTGTGGGCGCGTGGGACGATTGCGTTACGTTTTATTTTAGCGCTTTATGATACACCTTTTGATTGCTAAGGATTTGTTGAGACTTGCGCGGACTTTAAAGTATTGAAAATGACTTTTCTACTCGCTTTGTTAAATAAATTAAAAACTACAAATTTTAATTCAGTCTTGCAAAAAGGTCAAAACAAAAACACACATCCCCATCGATTCAAACTCGACCCATCAAACGCCAATAAAAATAGAACCTGACGCATAAAACGCAAAAAGGTTAGTCTACACGCAAACACCGTGCAGACGCCGCACGCACGTCCCGTCACCCACAACAGCCCTTGTCAACCATAACGCGGCCGCAGCCGGTTAACCGGGTGGCGGCCGGACCGGTACACCAACCCGGTTAGCCGGTTAGCCACGGAAAACTACCATTTCATTTACGGTCGGTCCTTGGTTTCGGGTAGTTGGTAACGGAACCCGCAAGTTACGTAACTATGCTTTGTGGCGCCGACTCACTCACGCTCTATTAACCACCGTTTTGTTATTAGTTTAGGTATTAGAGTTGAATGTGTGCTGAAATATTACTGAAGTATGAAACGGTTGTGCTTGACAACGTGCTTTACTGTTCGGACGTGTTACGGGTGACGTGAATGCGCGCTACTGAATTTTGGCAACAGATAACTTAGAAGTCCTGTCAGGAATATTATAAGGCCGCATCTCGACATGCGACTACAAAACACTAATGTCAAATATTAAGCTGTGTAGCACAAATATGCTTGCATCGTAAAAGTTCTCTTCTGCTAGAATTTTCGATTGGAATTTGACACTAGAGGCAGAACTAGGTTTTCATCTAAGCTTATGATTATCCCTAATTTTTCAGACTGTTTTTTAAATAGCACCGTAACTTTATTCTAAAGGTTATTTAAAACCGATCACAATCTCTAATAAATATTTTTTTTAAATGGTCTCTCCAAAACAAATCGCTTAAGAAATCCTTTAACCTACAACTCACTCAATCATCTAAAATGCCAACATATTCAATCACCTACCTTACACGGGCATATTAATTCACTCAATTAGCACACGAGGGCATTAGCACGTCGTTATCGGCCGACGACAACGCTTAGTAATCGTGCGACTGCGACAAGGCGACGAGTGTATTTGACAGCTGTCAAATTGGATTGCATGCAGCTATTAGGGAATGTCGTCGGCGGCGATGGAATAGTCTGGATGCGCCGCGGTTTGTGATTGGCCTTACAATTTTGAAACTAGAATTTTTGGAAGGTTGAACAGTGAGATTCAAAATCAGGAAATATTTAGAACAACATTTTTAAAAGCCTTAGTTTCTTGATTATTGTCATCATTCTCCAGCCCTTATTCTAATTTATATGGGGTCGGCGCAGCTTGTCTTCTTCTTCCATAGGTACTTCTTTATTAATATTCTTGATTAAAGTAATGTTAAGAATAAGTAGTTTCTACAAATTTTGCCTCATTTCATTGTTTCAACTTAAGTTTTTTAATTTTCAATTCTGCTAAATAAGTGGTTGTTGTAGTGCTCCTTTCATTCATTTCATTAAAAAAAAACTATAATCTAGTTTAACAAACTTCACAAATATTGACATTTAACACTACAACCATAAAAGAATTTCTTGTGAGTAAAAAACAACTAACATTCGATCAAACCGGCCCACGGAATGTCCACAAGCTGACTCACCATCTCAAATTGAGATGTCGCATCGCAATAGAAGTTGAAACGGTGCAGTGTCGCCATGTCGCCGCGACTTCACTCGTGTGACTAAACGTCGAGTGTGCTCACTAATTGTATCAACTCATCGACTTTGGTCTATTGAAACAAGAATTTCTGCTAGCTTATTGTACATTCCAAAGTTGAAAAGAAGAAGCAAATTCTCGTATTTATTTAAACATAATATAATCATCACCCCTGCAATACCCGAAGGGTTAGGCAGAGGTGTACCTAATAGTACACCCACATTTCGCCAGTTATGTTTGTAAGTCCCGTGTAATAGGCGAGCCGATTACCATCGACCGGGCACAAATCCAGACTCCGTGGCATTGAGACATACCTGATGGAAAAGCCCAATAACACTTTGCTCGACCTCGGAATCGAAGGCAGGATCTCATGCTCAGCAGTCGCGATTGCAACTACTAAACCAACAAGGCAGTCAGATTTTTTTTTTAACTTATGGTAAATGATTTATTTATTTATTTGCTCTTATGCACATCACACATTTTACAATATTACTGTCGGTTTTTGTACATGAACCCTGTCAGGGCACTGCAAAGCACAATGCTGGTTTGCTGTTGAGTATATGAACATTAAATTAACATAATAAATTGAGTCAAAACTTATCAAAACTAAATACAATACGTTTCCGAAAAAAATATGTCTAGAAGTTGTTATGATGTCCAGTTAACAGTATTAAACACTATACAATAACACAATGACACAATAACATTAAAAAAATACGAGGCGATGTTTAGATTAAAGGAACAACCTACCTAAACGAACAAGTTAACTAGTCAGAGATAGCTAAAACTTACAAGAATAGTTTCCCCGTCAATCGAAATATGTCGCTATGGAAGAAATTCAGAAAAATGTAAATTCATAACATGAACAGACGTCGCTGCCTTTCAATGTCAAAAACTCCTTCCTTCCCTTCTTTAATCAGTGTTTACTAGGTCTTTGCCATGCTTTGATTGACATATTCTCGTCTCATACTTCCTCCAATTTAACTGTGCAGGTGGAGAAACACAGAACTACAATAAATGTACCAAGTTTGACATATCGATGCAAATTTCCTTGACAAGCAACGCCACCTTGAACTGTACACATAAAGTGGTCACACTACTTACAGTTTGACAGTTTTACGACAATGACAAGAAAAAAGCTTCGCTAAAGCATGGTATAATAATATACTTCGCCTGGTATTTTCTTTCCGTGGGTCACGTGATTGGCCAAAGAATACGTCATCAGTTGCGATGCGGTCGATGTGTTGCCATGGTGTGTGATTGAATTACCCGAGCAAAACGCATTTTTTAACTTAACAAAGCAATTGTGAACTAATAATTCAATATGTAAATTAATTTAAAACTAAATAGATGAATCACACGAGTTACTAAATATTTAAGCTAGTTAGTAATTTATTTTATTTTCATTCACTAAATGAGAAAGTCCCTAAATTTACTGAAAAGGACAATCAATGGTAACACTTGTCGTGACGTAGTCTTAGGCTACGTGGGAAGAGAATACCAGGCGAAGTATATTATTATACCATGCGCTAAAGTAGGTACGTCCTAAGTAACGCTGATAGATCTCAGTTTGTCAGATTAGTTTCCACTGGATCACCTTACCTGTTTCTAAGGCGTCCCAATTTATGCAGCCATCTGTAAATACAACTTCACAGTTCATACTCACTTCGTGCTACACACTATAAATCAACGAAAAAACAAGGCTCAAACTTTTCCCGTCAATCGAAGGTTGTCGCGGCTCGAGTGAGGAAATTGTGAGCTCATAAAAATGGCGCTAGGTATCGTGTGGGCGCCACATTAACTAGGGTTATTTATTTAGGCGCGCCGGTCGGTACCAGGCGGTATCGGTACCGGTACCGAACTGCTTTCACATCACTCATTGCCTTGTCTTGGCGCGTTGGAACGAAGGAACGTTTTTGATAGGTTTTCGGGAATGGAAAAAGAATAACTGAAAATTGAGTTATAAATGAAGTTATTGGTATTATAAACAGGTGTACAGTCACGAGCACCAATATGTTTCTAAATTTAAAAGCAAATTTTCGCGAAAAATCATGATTGTAACTTGAAGGTAAGATCTTTTTCATAAAAATATGAGTTTCAAAATATTATGTTCATAACAACATGAAATTTTAATAAGAACAGTAGGAGCAAGACACTTTTAAAAGTTTTTAAGTGTTTACATATTGGTGCTCGTGACTGTACCTACTCTGAGAATACATGAAACATAATCTGCATAAAATGTCATACGATTTTAACAAAATTACTGATACTGATACTGCTAGCCTGCGTCATCCCACTGCTGGGCAAAGGCCTCTCTCCATAACTTCCAAATTTTTCGATCCAGGGCCAATGTGGACCACTGGTCGTTAATTTTGTCCAGCTCGTCCCGCCATCTCCTACGAGGTCTACCGCGTCGCCGTCTGGCTGTGTCAGGGCTCCACATCGTTGTTATTTTAGCCCTCAGCTCGTCAGGCATGCGGCAGACATGGCCAGCCCAGTCCCACTTTAGCTTAGCGACTTTTTGAACAAAATTTTTTATTTTTTTTTGTTAGCCTATTTGAGTGTCCCACTGCTGGGCAAAGGCCTCCCCTTTCTCCTTCCAAACCTCTCTGTCCTGTGCGATATCTGGCCACAACGGAACAAAATTACATAATAAAAAAATATCATGCCTCTTCTTCTTCAACCTTTGGCCACCCAATGCTGAGGGTAGGTCTCTTCCAAATCTCTCTACTTTTGGCGGTTTTGCATCATGGCTATCCAGTTTCTTCCAGCTACTTTAATGAAACCGTTTGTCCACCTAGTCAGTTGTCTTCCCACATTCCTCCACCCAATCCGTGGTCTTCATTAAAGCACTTTCTTCCCCCATCTTTTATCCAGTCTGCGCCACTTGCAATGATGCAACATGAGAATGATGAAGTAACATAAGTTACTTGACCAAGAATACGTGCGAAATGAACAATTTAACTGTTTTCTGAAATGATGTAATACTAATAAAACCCTACACACCTTCATGTAAGTAATTTAAAAGCATGATCATAAAAGATACTGTGAAGTATCATGCAACAGTAAATATTCGAACAAACACCTAAAACGAAGAAAACATCGACGTATGTTATAAAATGTTCCCGAAAGCGTAAAGCATCGCCAACACGTTGTTTTGCGAGCGGTGCAAGCGTTCCTCCGCCGCGTTAATAAACTCCGATAGGCCACAACAAGCTGGCTGCGTGTACGGCCTCCATTTTTAACGAGCCTCACCGCCGGGCCCGCAGAAAGTAGCCTACACATGAAATCACGTATGAATGAGGCTTTTTTCAGTTTTTTCGCGTGTAGCCAGCGGCCAGCCGCTCCGGGGCCATTAAAGCTTACATGTCACTCTCCCGCGACCCCCCGACGAGGGAGGGGGTGGGGGGATTCCGCGAGGGGGGCAGCGGAAAAATCACAAAATCGGTATTGGCTGCATCCCGCAGCGCGAACGGCCGCCAAAGCGCTCTACAATACAGCTTTGACGGACGGTCATTTAATATTAACTGTGGTTTTTCCGCAGATGGAAATGTTTTTTTTATTGCCGGCGTTACGCTGTGATGAAGTGGTCGGCCCGCTGTTTGTGACGCGCGCTCAGCGCTCAGCGCTCATGTGTTGCGGATGAGTTGCTCTTTTACATACACACTCCATGTTTGAATGAGATTGTTTCGATTCAAGTGCGCGTTTTCGTTTGAACGTTTTTTTGTAGTGGTCACCGATGGAACTGCGCCTCTGTTGTAATTTCGATATAAGCCAATTTATTCGAGGGCTGATGATATTAAAACACAACATGGGGTCGGTTGAGTATTTTTGATTGTCAATATTTGTCGCGGACGTGTAGTATAGCTATTTCATACAGACCGAATCCATTTGGTACGTAGATATTGAAAACGAAGCGTCAATAAATTTTAAATTTTTCGAACAAGTGATCAAAATCGAACTACAAAAAGTGGCCGCGCAGCGAAAAGAATGGCGACCACAGATTGAATTTATGGCTTGCGCTCACTTTGAGTGAAAAGTTTGTGCAAATAATATTTTCAGTTTGTTATAATTACTTTTTCGCTACGGCGCGATTTCATAAAATGCGATGCTGTATTAAGGGAATGTCGTTTAAAGTTTTTAACAGCGAACGTGAACTCGTTTGTGAATTTTGTTTAGCACTGAAATGCATTTCTACAACACTATGTTTAATATGTCGATGTCGGTACGTAAACATGGCTGACACGCTCTGAAAAATTAATATTTAAACGAAATGTATAAATTAATATAGTAAATGTTTTATGTATAATTTTTTTAAGTTCTAGAAATCATTTCTGCATATCGTAACATATCGGGTTAGGCAGAAGTGTATCTAACAAGTACCCTCACATTTCCCCAGTTATGTTTAAGTCCCATGTAATAGGGGACGAGCCCATTACCATCAACCGGATCCGTGGCTCCTACTGGGAAATTCCTGATGAAAAAACTCAATAAGACTTTGCCCGACCCGCGAATCGAACACCCAGGACCTCCTACTCATCCATCCTTGTATTTTAGATCTCTTGTTCCATCAAACCATACCTCCTCTTGTTGTTATCACTGCTACTCTTCATATTCCAGTATCAAATAAAAGAGCTCGCGATACTAATATAACACCGTTGTTTCAGGCAAATCGTTCACGTTAACGATAACTGTATCGACGACGCCGCCTCAAGTGACGACCTACAACAAAGCCATCAAAGTGACGGTGGACGGGCCGAGGGAACCACGCTCTAAAACCAGTTAGTATTAAGGTTTATTTTTGATCAGATGGGTTATTTTTTTGCATGTGGGAGATGGATGCAAAATGAACTGATTCCTTCGCCGTCGCATATAAGATGAAAAATGCTTATTTCATATTTTGTTTCTGAATTAGCCGTGCGTCCTTAGCCATTGACGGTAAATTCTCCATTTGAATTTATGTTGTCAAAAATCTGTAAAACTATTCGGTATAGTGAAATATTTTAGTAAAAAATAGTAGGTACTAAGTTGGATTGCCGTAGGTGCATAAGTAAGTGTTTATGAGATATGGACACCTTTCTAGTAATTCGCCAAAACCCAGTAACGAAGACGATGACGTCTTTTCTAGAAATGCGTTATTGCGTACTACTATATATATATCATCATAATTTCAGCCCAAAGACGTCCACTGATGGACATATTCCTCCCCCTAGTGTCACCACATTGACCGGTCCCGTGCGTCTCGCATCCAACGGATCCTCGCAACCTTCACCAGGTCATCGGTCCACCGAGGCCTTCCAATGCAACGTCGCCACTCCAGAACTTTTCGGCCCCATCGGCCATTCTCTGTTCTGCGAGCAATGTGCCCTGCCCACTACCACTTAAGTTTTGCAATTCTTCGGGCTCCGTCGGTAACATTGGTTCTCTTGCGAATGTCTTCATTTCTAATTCAATCACGCAAGCAAACTCTGAGCTTAGCCCTTTCCATTGTCCTTTGGGTGACTTTAAGCCTTCTGATGAAACCCATTGTCAGCGACCACGTTTCGGTCCCGTATTTAATCAGTGGCAACACACACTGGTCATAGACTTCCGTCTTAAGACACTGCGGTAAGTTGGACGAGAAGACACCGCTCAACTTCCCGAACGCTGCCCAGCCGAGTCGGATTCGACGATTGACCTCTTTCTCGAAGTTTGACCTACCTAAGTGGACCGTTTGTCCCAGGTAGACATAATCGTCTACAACTTCGAGTGTAGAGTCTCCGATCTTGCTAAGAGTGGGTTTTACATGAGTATTCAACATGACCTTGGTTATGTCCATGTTCATTTTAAGACCCACTTTTTCGGCTCGAAGCTCTACTGAGGTCATCGAGCATTGAACTGAGGTTGTCCGTGGTCTCAGCCATGACCACTAAATCGGCGGCAAACCGAAGGTGGGTGGAGTATTCACTATTGACGTTGATGTCTAGCCCTCTCCAGTCCAGAACCTTGAAGACATTCTCCAGTGCAGCGGTGAACAATTTCGGAGATATGACGTCTTCCTGTCTCACACCTGGTTCCTTGCGAAGGATAGGTTCCGAAGTCAAGTCCTGAAGTCGTACTGACATGGTGGCGTTTTTGTACAAACAATTCAAAACCTCGATGTACCGGTAGGTAGGATTTACCGGTCGATTTGACACAGTAGGAGAGACTGCAGTACAGCCCAAGACTCGATTAAATCGAAGGCTTTCTCGTAGTCCACAAACGCTAAACAGAGTGGACGGTTATAGTTTTCGGTCTTCTTCGGTTCTCTTCTTTCGGAAATGACGACGATCGATCAATTGGTGTAGTAGAAACCGTCGATCGACGTAGACTTATCCATTCTACCATCGATCGATGACCTCGATCGACGATCGATCGATTGGTGTGGTAACACCCTAACATAGGTATAGTAAATTATATTCGTATATTCCATCCAAAGGTTATCTTTTTAGACCGTCATTGTAGCCATGAAATTAACATTATTGTAAAATAGTTGTGTATCAATTTTGGTGAGCAATGAAGTGTATTCTGTTGTATATGAAAACTCTTTGGTATCTAAAGTATTCGAAGATAAAGTAAACTTTTATCACCTGTATTCATTTGACCCAAGACCAACCAACTGTGTTACACAAATTAATAACAAATTCACAATAAACAAACACACGTTACTACAAACTGAAAACTGGCACAACACACGCACCAATTAATTCCACCTCACTATTCTATTTACGCACCTAACATCAAAGCGGTCCGAATGTCTAAACACTCGACAACAAACGAGCGAAACCGCAAAACATTGTAAAACACACTTAATGAAGCTAATTTATTAATAATTTGCCAAAACGTTGTACCTTTTTGAGTGCAGATACCGTGAAATGGTAAAATGGAGGGTCTTCTTGAAAGTAAAGGCTCGAATTGGTAGAATGATGGCTGTCGGTTTTCCTTTGATTTGGTGAACATATTTTGACGGGATGGTTTTGACGTTTTCGCGAAATTTATGTGAGTTTAGAGGGAGCATTTCACGAATAAAGCTGATCACGATCAGCTCATCTAAACCATGTTTTAAAGATGCCAGCATTATTGCGGAATATTGTACCCCTTGACCGTGATTATTAACACTGATATAGTGACTAAAATTATAATTGACACTGAAAATGTTATATTTACCACCTTAAACTTATACTGTCACTTATGGGATGTCTTCCGTGATTGTTCTTCGTGTTGTTTGTTGATCATGGTGCTTGCAACAGCATCGAAATATCGGGAGCTCAAAATAATGAACAATCACGGAAGATATCCCGTAAGTGACAGTATAAGTTTAGTTGTGTACCGTGAAAGCTTAAAACGGGATTTACCATCTTTGCTATTTGTTTTGAATTCCCGATACCGAGCGCAAAAAACGAACAAGAAAGAGGGTAGACCGATTTGTTTGCTCATAAACACCCACCCGCAATAACTTCAGTTTATGTGTGATCATGGTGCTTGCAACAGCGCCAAAATATCGGAAACTCAAAGAAATAGCAAACATGGTAAATATCCCGTTTTCAGTGTTAATGATAATGTTAGTGACCAAATCAGTTTAAAAACTTAACTATCTCTTGAACGTGCTTTAGATCTGCTGATGGCGTTCAGTTTCATTAGTGAAATTCACCTAGAGTAAACCTCGAACAAGACAAGTGATATAGTTTCATGTTCAATTTGTCTTTTTTGTATACTTAATATGACTTAGGTACTACACTAAAGAAGCGAACGTTTAAATATTATTTGTAATAGATACCTACTTACCTTATTATTGTATCTAGATCAATTCCGACATATTTTTTTACTCTCAGCACTATCAAAGATAGGCTAGAATTTTCTTTATTAGATTAAAATATTAGTTTAGTAGCTGAATCAGAACAGCAGTTTTCTAAAACTTATTTAATTCTGTGCGGGGTGCAAGGTTGTAGGTAACATTAAAGCACTGTTTGGATTTGGTTTTTTAAAGAGTTTATTAAAGGCTCTTAAAGTTTAATGTTAAATGTCTTAAAGTAAAATGTTATGTTAAATGTTTTGAATGTACCCGGTCTGTTTGATATCTGGTAATGCACTGATGTTAAAGTATCAATAAAATTGACCAGAATATTTACCATTAACATTTAAAGAGAGCAAGTCAGAAAATCTTCATAAACTCTATGTAAACCTTCCCAAATGCGGATAAACTATTTCAGACAACACTACGTTAACAGCACTTAACTAGAACACTACCAACAAATACACTAAGAAAGCAATTTAAATAGTTTAATGTCCGGGTGACGGTAACAAATGACGGGTTAGGACGGTCGCCCAATCGCACCTAACGGTCGATCAATCCTCATCACATGAAGAAATTAAAATAATTGCGAGTACCGCGGGATAGTGCCGACCCCGGCGACCCCGCCGTCCCTGCCGGGCCGCGTAGACCCCCGCAGCCGGCGAAGGGTTGAGTACCGTCGGACTAGCAGATTAAAGGGAATTTTACTGTTAACTTCGTTTTAGTACTTGCATATGTGTGGAGCATTTGGTACGACACGATTTAACGTTTTGTGTGATTGTCACAGTTTATAGGCATAGGCTTTTCAAATGTCTAAAAAATGTTAAGAATAATTACAGATTTTTCTATTTTAAGACAATATTTATTTTAAACAACATTAAAAAAAGTATTTTACAAATTCAGTAACAGAATTCATGATAAAATCAAACTTACAGATTGTTAAAATTCGTCTTCTGTCAAATTCTTTTAAGTCAGATAAACCAGATTAAATTCTTCACATTTTCCAAGACAAAACTCAAAGCAACCCAATGCTATCCCTACCTCTACTAGACGAATGTGAGGGCACAAAGAGGCTGCTGTAATGAATCGGTTGTTTAATTAATTAGTCAAGAAAGGGCCGGGGGAGTTAACCCCCTCACCGCGTATGCATGTGCCCTGCATATTGATTTATTATGCCTCCAGCCTCTATACGGAGCGATAAATTATTTAATTCTAGTAAGTTGCGACGCGTGTTAACACAGGATCTATACGTACTCGCGTTTATCAATTCATGTGAGGAATTTTGTTCGGTATTTGTTGTCTTACTATTCGGGTTAGTGTTAGATGGGCCGTGTAGTGGAGTATCAGCGGAGAAAGGGTTAATAATAAAGTGTCTTGTAATTAATGAACAATGTTTTTGCGATTCGCATAGGTACTGACATAAACATCTTCATTTCACAGTTTTAGTAACTAGTGGTTTATTAATACTGTATTCTGTTATTTGGCCGGGTACCACCGATAGCAACCTTCTAACTACTACGACTTTTCTGCGATGCAGTATAGCGTAAATTCCAGCAAAATTTTCTGCTCTTGTGCCATTGCATCTTCGATACGAACAGCAATTTTCAGGAATTTTAAGTCTACGTCAAACATAAATCGTCCTTTCAAATTCCGTTCTCCAAATAACCATTTGAAAACAACCGTTAAAGATGTACACACACAAAGCAGTTACCGTGCGGATATTACGGACACATTGTGTGCTACCCCTTACCCACTATTTTTATCCGCCGGGTGGGTGGCGCGTTTTATCGCATACAGTAGCCGACAGAAGCCGACTACAATTTAATAATCGGCCCGTCTAACGATGTTTTTCTTCGTGTTCTGTTCGGCTGGTTTCGGGTTATTTCGGGAACAGTGTGCACGGACCACCCGCGCGCGGCGCTAGCGTCGCCTGCGCCGATCTCAATGTTTACAGCGATAAAGTTCGTTGTTTACTTCACACGGCGACTTAGTT
Organism: Noctua fimbriata; assembly: GCA_905163415.1. Taxonomy (NCBI): domain Eukaryota; kingdom Metazoa; phylum Arthropoda; class Insecta; order Lepidoptera; family Noctuidae; genus Noctua; species Noctua fimbriata. The sequence goes on from LR990940.1 coordinate 6,061,848, forward strand.
CATAACTTTTGTGCATTGTCTATGTTGAGGGGTGATGAACTTTTAGAATTTATAGTTTTTTCTAAACAAAATAAAGATTTTATCGTTAACTATCGATCGGCTTTAATTTAATACAATGAAATTTGTTTCCATCTAATCCTGTTCAGACTCAAACACATAAATAACACATCAAGCTAAAGTCCGACTTAAATCTTCTAAACGAGCTACCATCAAGCAGACGGCGGAGGCTAACTAGTAGAAATACTTCGCATAATAAATTTAACTAGACCGGACGCCACCCGGTGTAATCCTTTAATCAGGTCCACAGTAGCCCTTGCCCGCACCCTATTTTTCCCTCCCATTTGTAATACACCCCCCTCCCAGTGGGGGGTCGAACGGTGCAAATGACAGTTTCTAATTCCAACTTGCCATGAAAGTGTGTAATTGTTGCGTCGCTGATTTATACACTGGAACCTTTTGCACGGGAATAGAGCATGTGTGCGCTTTGTAGGGCTGTCGATATGTTTTGTTTTTCAGTTCTGTGTTCATTTTGGACTGTGTTTTGTAAATTGAAAATGATATCAAGTGTGTTTTGAAATTGGAAATGAACTTTATAGGAACTAGTACGTCAGATCTGTAGTAAACAGTTTGTTATATCTAAGATACAGCAATAGTTATTATACAGAGTGTGTTTCATCTGATATACTAAGAAAACCAGATATTCTCAGTACGTATATTGTGAAGGAAGATATTGGTGTTGCAGGAAGTGGAGGAGTGTGTTTCTTAGTTTCTGATACTGTGACATACGATCGTCTATGGACGACATACACACTACTACTATAAATAAAGGGTGTAAATAGACCCTTAACGAAGCCGAAAGTATTTTTTTTAAATACATGTTTTTAATGTAAGATTTTTACTTTAAGCACCTCCACGATCCCTGTACTATTGAATCCATCCATCAGCACAATGTTTTGAATGCGTAAAACGTGATTTTTCACCCCAAAAAAAAATTGTTTCCCAGCAATAATTTTTGCGTACAATTACTTAGCTTGATGTACAGAATGCTTGATTGAAGGCTTCGTGAAGGGTCTGTTTACACCCTGTATTATAATAACACCTCTACCATCGTTCACCTATGGTTTATTACGTAAATTATGCGCCGCATAGGTAGTAACAGTTCTTGGCAGTTTCGTTATGTCTTTACCCTTTTTCGAAAGGCAATAGTGCTATAACATTTTCTCTTCCTTCTCTACGTTGTGGAACTCGACAACCCTACGGCTGTCGATGCGAAGTGTGTCCTGTGTCCATGGCTCCAATTGTTTTTGTTTGTGTGCGTGCATTTGTCAATTTAATGGCCGCGCCCCGTGTAAGTGCATTTATGCAGTTTTGCTCTGAGTATGAAATTGTGAAATGTGTTCTGATGAGATTTGAGTGACGAGTAGGTGCTTATTGGATACTGAAAGGAATTCAGCGAGAGGAGTACCGACATTTGAGGGTGTTCAATGAAATTGAAAAAAAAATAACATAAGCTCCTACTTAAACTTAGGGATCTTGACAAAAAAGTAACTTTTTCTTAGCAATAATGATGACGGAAGGGTCAAAAATGATCGATTGACATAAAATACGAAAAAGCTTATGTCATTCAAACCGTTTCTCACTTGTCAAGGCTCTCAGGATCTCTTTAACCACATGGTGACATATTTATGTATACAACATTAGTTTTAGTATATGCGAAACCTGATTCACGTGTCTAATATTTTTATGTAAAGAATCTATGTACAAAATTTCAAAACTGTATAGCTTATTCTGTTATCTAATTGTCCGCACAAAATCGTGTTCACCACGCAGCGCGTGCCTCTAGCGTCGTCTTGAGCTCATTGATAATAATAATTTGGCAGTAGGTACCTAAATTATAGCGATAGGTACTTAAAGTCGCTCGGTATCCAAATTTTAACTTTTTTTTTAAATTGGGAAAAAATATAACATGGTTTAGAAATGATTGGTTACTTATTCTGAACAAACTATATTCAGGTTTCGCATATACTCAAAATAATGTTGTATACCTACTGTATATTCGGAATTTCTCTCCTCAATAGGGGATAATAGGGGTATTGAGGAGAGAGATTCCGGATAAAGCGAACAACGGAGTCGACAAGGCCGCATTGTCTGCGACACTCTTCATGGGCGCCGTAATTCAATCACGACCCGCGGTGACGTGCAGCCGATATGTAGCTTCTGGTTGCCTGGTAATCAGAATGTGGAGTGGTACGAATTTGTGTTTATTTTGATTGGAAATAGGCTGTTGTTTAGGTGAATACATACTTCTTTGAATTTGAATGGCACTCCTCGAAATTACTTTAAAGGACATTTTTTTATCTTTGCCCCGCACTTGGCATTTCTCCTGTATCGTGGTAGCGTTTACAAACATTTAAACTCATATACACAAACATCAAGACGTTAGCTTTAAAAATATTTGTTCCGTGCGGGAATCGAACTCGTGACACACAGCGCAGCAGCCAATCGCTCGGCCGCTGCGCCAACCGTGCCGTGTTTAAAGTATAGCTGTACAGGGATCTTGTTTCTTCAATTTTTTTTTCAAAACAGTTTCATAAAGATATCTAACAACGGAATTTTAAATGCCAAAAGTTTCGTGCAGGTCTGTATAAAAGATAGTTTCGTAGGTTGTTTTTCAATGTGTACCTATATCGTCACAGTTACTTTTGAAGTTCTACAACTATTGCATGCAGTGTTGATGTAGGTACCATATCCGGCCAGGTGCGAGTCGTATTCACACGCACACAGGGTTCCGTAGCACCAAACAAAACAGAAAAACTAAATTTGTTTTTCATAGTATGTTAATGCGAAACAAAGTTACTGCTGCAGTATGATGAAAAAGTCCTATATCTCAAAAACTAAACATCAAATCTTATTCAAACCAAGTTTCGTTGAAAGATTTTTTTTCAGAATTTTCCTCCTCTTACTTTAGAAATTAGAGGGGGACGACGACACATTTTACCACTTTGGAAGTGTCTATATTTCAAACGATTAACTTTGTGAAAAAATGGTTTTAAGAACCTCAAGAATGTCATTTTTAAAGACCTATCAATAAACACCCCGCACGTAAAGGAATGACAAAAAAAAAAAAATTACTTTCAGTTCCATGTATGAGCCCTTCTTAATCTTAAAGCGTTTCAAAGAATACATCTACCTACCAAGTTTCAACTGTATAGTCTTAATAGTTTCGGAATAAAATGGCTGTGACATACAGACGGACAGACAGACATGACGAATCTATAAGGGTTCCGTTTTTGACGTTCGGTTACGGAACTCTAAAAAGGATCGGTCGCACACTGTATTACTTACTATCCTCACTCGGCTATACCCATTTAGATTAACAACATAATCAACCAACATCAAACTTCAGCCTATCTTCCTGATTGTAAAACCTCAACCAACATACCCGTGTTAATAACGTTGACATGACAATAGTGCCACCTCCCACGTACCGACATGTATAGACTGTATCGGCGCGTACACCGCGTACACGTGGCCGACCTTGATTAGCCTCGATTGGCTCACATCGCGGTTCGGAAGTGTTGGACCGTAAATCTAGGTAGATTATTAGATGGTATTCATTTGTTGTTGAGATGTGTGCAAATCTAACGTCATGCGTTGATAACTTTATTTATTGTGAGTACCTAACTACGAACAGTAAATTTTTCTTTAACCTCAAATTAAACTAAGATTTTCTTCTTAAAGAAAATACTAAGAACTAAGAAAATTTACTGATTTATGTTTTAGCTTATATCACAGATTGAATAATTATGTGCATTAAGTGCAATTTTCAAAACCAACAAACGCAAACTAAATCAAATCCAAACCTATTTTACAAACAAGTTTATTCTGGTGAAAGAATAAAAGCTCTCTAATGAATCCCAATTAATTACAACTTTCAAACGTAGCCTTCTGAATGCACATACACTCAAAAGTGACGTTGAAACTAAATTGAAATTCCAATAAGGCTTCGATATTTCAAGGCGGCAAGTTGTAACTAATTCGTACACGTGGCGGAGAGGGGCGACACAGCGATGTCACACGAGTGTCGATGAATTATCGAGTGTCTCGGGAACTCGGGACTAATCGTAGGGTGTGTGAGACCGTGGGACAGGGCTCTAACACTTGCATGTGTTACTATTTACATGACCGATTAAGTTGAGGGTTTTGGAGTAGAGAATGGAATAGTATGAGGATATTGATAGTTTGATTTTCAAACTTTGATATTATAAGATAACATTGTGAGCAAAATAAGTAAAATTGCCAACACGAAATAAGCGAAAGAGATGATTAAAAATTTCGAGGTACTCTGTATGTTTCGCCTTTATCTGGGGTAAATAGTAGCACTTAGTTTTATCATATGCCTAGCCTTTTCCCAACTATGTTGTAGTTGACTTCCAGTCTAGCCAGATGCAGCTGAATACCAGTACTTCACATAGAGCGACTGCCTATCTGACCTCCACAACCCAGTTAGTGCCGGGTAATACGATATCCCTTAGTAACATTGGTTGTCAGACTTTCGAGCCGTGAAGGAGGTGGCGGGACGTAAGAGGGAAAGAGTCTCACGTCCCAGCCGCCGCGGGAGACGCCCTGGGCGTCGGGGGTCACGTGGTGGCTCCCGGCCACCGTAGGCGCGGGCCTGTGGACGGCGAGTTATGGGCTAGCTCGCCGTCCGGCCGTCTTATGACGACAGGCCGTGTCGGCACGTTCGTGTTCCACGCGCGCCTCAAAGAGACGTCAGCAACCACGTAGGGGTCCGCACGGGCCGATGCCGGCCAGGGCTGCGGGACTGTTCGAAAGAGATACCGCGGCCCTGGAGCACAAAGGGCAAAGAAGAAACATGGATGGGTTTTAGTCAGTACAAGTCTGATACTCCCTACCGCTCCGCAAGAGCGGGGGGGGGGGGGCTCATTTGATGATTTCCAAAAAAAGACTCAAAGATCTACTAATTACAGCCGGGACCAACAGTTAAACGTGCTTTCCGAGGCACGGAAGAAACTCGGTATGTAATGGGTAGTCACCCATCCACAGACCAACCTAGGCAAGCGCAGCTTAACGTTAACATCGAACCAAGCGGCTGTTATTATAATATTTACCCACGAGCTACATACTATATAATTTTTACAAAATTACAAATTCAAAAGGCGGAATGTATCATACTGATGTAGTGCTCTTTTTCTCTTTCTCGTATGACTAAGGGAGGTTCAATGTATTTAATGTGTCATATCAAAAGTATTGTTGATTTTGAAGAGCAGCATGTATCGTACTGATGTAGTGCTCTCCCTCCTAGGGCAGCAGCAGCAGTTCCACTTCGCGTTCGGACAGAGACCGTTCCCGTTCCCGCCGGACCCGCTCGGAGGGTTCCGGATGCCGCCCATCACTACCTGCCAGAGTGAGTACCGAAAACTAACTTATTAAAGATATTTGTTTTACTTTTTTTTTTGTTTCAGGACAGTTTGAAAATCATAGGGAAATCATGAAGTATTTTATTTCCTATTTCATTAAATATTTCTCTTACAAGGTTTTTATTTGTTTAGTTTACTATGAGGCCATAAGATGTGAAGAGTATAAACAAAATTGGAATACGCTATACAGTCACGCAGTATAATCAGCTTCATGGATACATGTTGGTGCTCATGACTGTTCGTCTCCATTATTTTACTATTCCATTACTTATTCTTTAGACTACTACTACTAGACATTATTAAAACGCGCAGTAGTGAAACAAATAGAATAAATAAACAGGTAGCTGAAAAAGATACCACGACAACTTCACAACATGCGGCAAAAAGATAAAAAATACCGAGCCCGAACCAGAAATCTAAATCGGAATGATGCCGCACAAACCTTACAGGCATGCGGCTCAAAAGTGAATGAGTCGCCAAACCAAGCGATACGCTAAACTACGTTCACTAAAGCGCGGATTCAATCAGCCGTCGCCAAAAAGAGGATCGAGCTGAAAGCTGACTGCGGGCGCAATCGAACAAGCGTGCTCGAGCCCGCTAAAATCCACGGCTACCCCAAAACAACTGATGCGGCTCAAAACGGGAAAAAAGGCATTCGCAAATCGACGGCGGGAACGCGTACCGAGTCCACCGATCGCCGGCCAAAAACGGAACCGTGATACCGAAAAATAAAAGCCACTGATACCGGGAAAAAATAAAGTGTACGCAGCACAGCCGCCGGCCGCGCCCGACATCTTTATAAGTGACCGAGTGCGCTTTTCTGCGCAAACCTTCGTGTTCGAATTGATAAGTTTTGAATACACTAGAGTTTCAATTGATTCTGACAATCATTTAATGTTTAGCCTATGTACTTTTATTGTTAAATGTAAAATATATGTACCGTTGGCGAAAATATTTTAAATAAATAAATAAATGTTGAGCTCAGACATGGTTTTTGCCAGTTATAATAGAAATATTGTAGTTATCTACAAGAACAGAAAACTATATTGACTTAGGTACAACCACAAAACCGTGTTTATCAGTAAGTTATACAGCACACACGAAGATACAGATAGTAAACCAAAAGTAGCTATAAAATATAATTAAATTGAACACTATTCTAGACCTAACTTTGAGTAACTTTTAGTTTATTCGTGGATTAGTTGAACACATACCGTGGAGTAGGTTTATTAGCTCTTCAGTTGTTCTAGGGAATGTGGCTTAAAGTATCTTATCTTTAACTCAAAGGTTACTTGAAGTACTTTCTTAGTCCTTACGAAAGAACACAACGCAAGTTGCGAAATTATGAATATGAAACATTAATTTGGGCGTAAAAAGACCAACTACCAAGCTACATATAATCTGCGCATTCTTTGCAACTAATAGAAACATTTGAATGCATTAAAGATCATTACTGATTCTTTTTTTAAACAAAATATTGACTTCTTGCGCTCTCCCCAGACATGAGTCAATTCGGTCTAAGTTCGAGCAACTCACACTGGGGCTACGGCGGCGCGGGCGCATACCCGGCGTACTTGCCGTCTTGTGCTGCGCCTGCCGCCTCGCAGTTCAACCCTCCGGCGCTCGGCTTCGCCGGGACCGTGCCGGATCAGACCCCCACACAGGACTTTACTGCTAATAATACAGGTAAGGATAGATAATATTGTCTAATTTTTGAACTTATACTGAAAACCAGTAAACTGTCTTTATTTATTTTTCGTGTTGTTAGTGCCTAACCTGGTATCAGAGTTTTTATGCTGCCCATGGGCCTCTGACTTGGATTTACAAGCCATCGAGAAATATCTCTCAGGCATGCTGGTTTACTTACGATGTTTTCCTTTACAAGTTATAATAATACAATACGCAGATGAATTCAAAATTAGAGGTGAAACAATACTGTAAAACTAGGATACTATACGCACGAGGTAATAACTTACATATCCCAGAAGAACAAAACAAAACATAGGAGGTATGCTTTCGAGTTATCAAATTAACTATTAGCCAATATCTGATGTTGATTCATTATAATCATCACAATTAATTGCATGCTTAGAGAGTAAAATAGAATTTATATAACAATCCTCCAAACTTAAAATAATAATAAAATCTACATGTTTGTACAAGAAGTCGCGTACATTTTTTTTATTATTTTTTTTTTATTCTGTATGGGCTTACTCTTGACCTCAATCTAGTCCTGAGGACAGAGATGAGGTCGACGATGGAACGAGCTAACCCAAAAGAAGCCTATTAACTCGCGATTTAAATAGATTGGGGTCATATGAACTTGGAAACACCGACGCAGGCAGGGAATTCCACTCCTTGGCTGTGCGCATAATAAATGATGTAGCAAAGCGCTTCGTGCGAATGTGTGGAACATCGACAAGGTATGGGTGATAACCTGCAGTACGTCTGGACTCCCGATGGAAGAAAGGAGATGGTGGAATGAGTTCGTGGAGCTCTTGAGCACACTCACATTTAGAAAAGAGAAAATTACAGCTCATCAAAAAATTCGTACACATCGCTGTCAACAGGAATAGTGCCCAGAAGGCTGGCAGCATTGCCACGCTGGATGGCAATGCTGATTCTTTGACCAAAAAATAGAACGTACGTACGTTGTATTTGAATACAAGAATCAAAACATGAAAAAAACGAATACGTTTTGTTATAATAACGTCCATCGTGTGCACTCTTTTACTTCTAAGCAAGTTGGTTTAAAATATTTTATTAGTTTTTGTACAAACGACCATGTTTTAAACATACACTAACATAACATTAAGAAACAGCATGTAGTGTACTAGATATTGTTATATATACTTCACAATAACCATTTCCTGTAAACTACCCGACACAACAGAACCAATCAATAATAACGATGTCCAGTTTACATCTCCTATAACTCATTAATCAGTATACAGTAGGGTGAAATTAAATCCACCAGCAATCCTTTTACGACTCACATCCTCCTTCAAATGATACGCGCAGTTGCGGATGAGGCAAAGAGTATGAAATGATGCAGATAGTACAGGATCATCAGGTGTCTGTTCTTCTTTTATCAATCAATTACGAGGTGACTGGAGGTGTTTTCTCTCCATTGTAAGTAGGTAGATTTAGTGTTCGTAGTTCAAATTTACATGTCTTCAGTGGTATTTTATTTTTCCAATGGTTGTAGGCGTTATTGTTTTGTTTTTTCAATTTTGTTCTCGTGAGACAATGAGAACAATAGCCCCACTAAAGTTTAGTTTTTAAATGTAAAACAAAAGCATCCTACAGTAAGTAAGGGAAAAAACATTGTTGTAAAGAATTGCCGTGTCGATATTTGTCGATATTCGTCGATATTCGTCGATATTCGTCGATATTCGTCGATATTCTTCGATATTCGTCTATAGTAATTGAAAAGCTGGCAAAAGTGCGTTGTCCTACTCTCTGCTAAGGAACTTCAATTTCTGCACACTGGATAAAACAAATGTGCGCTTCACCTCTCGTTTATATACTCTAAGGTCTACTAGTCGGACATTAACCGGCTCTCATTATAATTTACAGCGGCTCGCACACGTCCGATCCGGCCGATGAATTTATTGTCGATGCGTGCTCGATGAACGAAAAATATAGCCATATTAAACACCATACTAAAATACTGTCGTATATCAACAATTACTATTTTTGGATTTCACAAGAATGGATCCGTTATGGGCGATTTATGGAGCGGGGCATTGTTTTTTTTAACTATAGTTTGGTTGGATATATTAATATCCATGCACGCCACTTACTTCTGCCTTTAAGTCATATCACTCTCTAATCAAATTTATTTTGTCTGTACAGTTCTTCCGGACACAACGGGGGTCGACCTAGACCAGCAGCTATCCGGCCTAGTAGGCTCCTCCCCATCGCACCACGGCAGCCTCCTCCCCCGCTACAACAACAACAACACAGACTACAGCCTCTCGACCGGCCCCCGATCACTGAGCGATAACAGTTCGCAGCCCGAGTCGCCCGTACAAGACGATCTGCTCACTTCAAACACGTCCACGAACATCGGCCACAATCACACAAACGGCTCGAACTTCCCTTCGTTAATGGGATCACAGAACACTTCGTACGGCGGCAGCAACTGTAACAACTCGCTGTACCCCGTCCTACCGGCCAGCTTGCTATACAGTCAGCTATACACCGCCGCCAACCAGACGCACAACTTCCACCCGCTGCACTCCAACTCGATACACTCGACGCAAAATCACCATAACGAGCTACAGACAATGATGGACCAGATATCTTCGACGACTAACAATCATAGGCAGCACGTTAACCATGGGCAAGACTTGCTCCTCGGCGGGGGGAACTCTTGCGCGGCGGCCGCGGCCCGCGGCGAGGACGGCCGGGTGAATAATCTCGGACAAAGAGGTAATCCGCAGCCAGACAGCAACACAGTGTGGCGACCCTACTAAACAAAGTGATGCTCCTTTTATTGTACCCACATGAACAATACGTGTTTGTAGATATAACGTCTGTGTCGATACCTCGGATAAACCAGTAGTGTGTCCATTTTGTATGTCTCATGTGACGAAAAGTGGTTTTACACTGTTTCGACGTTTCGATTTCTGATGAAAGTCGTCGTAGTTTGGCATGGAGTGCGGCTGCAAGCAACGAAATAGATATTCGATGACGATTTCATAAAATTAATTTATATGAAAAATACGAGATACAGGTGATTCGATTAGTTGAAATTTGTATGTACCTAGTTCCAAAGTTCGCTCCCGTCCTAAATTTATACGATTTTGTTGATTTAAATAATAAAAAATAACAATTTAGAACACTTTGGTCATAGTCTCGATTAGACTAGAAAATAATTGGATACGATGTTGGTGTAAGTATGGACAAATTGACCGATGGAATAAATAGATCTCGCGATCTGTGCATTTGGAAGTTATATGCGAAATTAAAACATGAACATTGTGTGTGTAAACCAAACCTTGGTTTCAAATATTGGTCGGCCAACACGAACTTGTGCATTTCATTGCTCCTTGAACTTATTGTATACGACAAGAGCGATGGAAATAAAATAACTTTGGAGATTGGCTGAAGTCAGTTGGCCAACGTTTGGACAAGTTGCAAGATGTATAAAATAAATTTACTTATAAATGTCTGTCTTTATCGACAAACTTGTAAATAAGAACTGTGAATACTAATTTGTTGTAAATGCATCTTGTAAAGTGCAATAGATGTGCAATTATGAAGTTGAGTAGATGTATACTTAGTTATAAGCATCTGTTGAGTATGTGAACTCTGTCCAGTTGTAGATATCTTTAGATATTATGTTTTTCTTTCTGTTAAAAAATTATATTGTCTAGTTTGCAATTTTTGTAACTATCGTTATATTTCAAAATTAATGTGACCGTTTTTTGGCTACTTTGTCATTATGAGACTTGTTTCTTTTTTAATGATGACAGTGCATTATAAACCAAAATAATACGTATTTGTTGCAATTAATCTACCAAAAAAAAACCATGTTACGTTATAATTGTGTTTTTTAATTAATAATAGGTATAAATTTGTCCGTCAGTGTTTCTGATATTAAAAATAATATCTGTAATGATTATACTTTGTGCAATTTACTAAATATTTGATGTAATTTTTGACATTAATTTTAACTTGCATAGCAATAAATTTGTCGTTTCCGCTTCCCGTTATGATTATTTATGTTGACTACAAGTAGCGGAATTCATTTCACAATAAATAAAATCTACAAATTCATTGCTTGTGTTTTTCTCCCTTTACTTAACCTGTTTTCATTAAGTTAATTTTTTCGATTTTCACCCATACAATTTTCGCATCTGTAAAAGTCGTTTGTGTAGTGTTCACATGCGACACAAAACCAATAAACTGGATTTTTAAGTAGTTGTAATGATTTACGAGTGAGGAGCTCGTGGCTTAATATTAACAGCCGCTCGGATCAATCTTTAGGTTAAGCCGCGCTTGCCTAAGTTGGTCTGTTGATGGGTCCACCTATTATATACCGAGTTTCCTCCGTGCCTCGGAAAGTCGTTCCCTATAATATACTGGCTATCAGCTGCATCCTGTTAGACTCGGAGCCGACCCCAACATAGTTGGGAAAAGGCTAGGTAGATATTGAGTGATTTACGAGTCAAACAAAAAGTTCAAATTACTTATGACTGTGTTTTTGTTGCTGCGTGAAGGTGATTGATTGCACACCTTTGATTTTCCCTACAGCTACGACACATCTTTAATCTGACTCCACAACATTCCCTCTAAACTCTAAATTCACGCTCTCGACGAAACCTCTCGCAATTACGAATACACAAATATATGTCACCGTGGCTTGATAGCGTCGACTTTAATGAGCTCATTACTATAGCCATCTGTTTATACACTAGCTGTATACCTGTCATATAGGTGAGCTGATATTTTGGCAACTGCAAACGAAACTCTGAAATAAATATCCCACCCTCATTAATTTGCGCCAATGCGATACGATGGACAGACGGACGCACGCCCACAGCAGGGCGGCCATGTGTTCTGTAGTTGTAGGATAGGCTTATAGTATTTAAATGAAGTGTACTGTGACTTATCAGTAACAGCCGCCACAAGTTTAACGGGCAGATTCTTAAGCTCTTCTTGACTGGCTCATCTGCTATACATATGCTCGTGCCACGATGGAAATGTGCGTCTCACAAAGAAGGAAATCTTAAAATAAAAATGAGCATCGTAAATTTTTTAGTTTTAAATTAACAGTGCTCAAAATATTTATAGTCTAGTATGATAAAGATTTATTTCATCTATTAATTTACTTAATTAACCACAAAAATACAGGCTTATTTCACGTAACATGTCCCACATAAGTTAATCCTAAAACCACACTAACATAAATTATTTATTTACCAAAAATAAATCCACCATGAAAACTAAAATAAATAAATCTCCGATTAGGCGTCCAACCAACAAAAGAATATTAATGGTATTACCGTTCCACAGCCACACTAATTCCATAATGAAATGATTGTCACCTGAGTAATGACGATAATGTATGCGATTCCACCCACGGCTTCGACACACAGGGAAAAATCGATGCCAGACCGATTTGAACGACTATAATGAGATTTAAAATTGCCAAGTAATTAATGAGGATTAGTACAGCAATTTCCATGATGAATTTTAACGTGGACACACCCTATCGATGTTTCAGGGCATAAATAATTTAAAATTGTATGAGAAGTCTTTGTGTACGTCATTACGTTTTTTAGTGTTGTTTTTATGACAAAGTAGTTAGGTATACAAAGATCATCAATTCTTTAACTGTAATACTTTGAAATTTTAAACTATCATGGTCACTAACATTATTACTTAGACAGGAAACGGGATATAAAAAAAAAACCCGAATAATAATATCCCGTTTCCTGTCTAAGTAATAATGTAATACTTTGAATTAGAAAATCTCGTAGGTACATACGGTACGTATAAATATAAAAAACGAAAAGAATAAGTGAGATTTTCCTTCAATTATGTTTACTGTGCTACGAAAGTGCTACGAATTTGCTACGAGCTACGACATTTTTCATCGTAGACCTACGAGCTACGACAAGTGAGGCTTCGCCATCTTTCTTAAGGTCCATTATAGCTATTCTTTCACGTGTATTTTATAAATATGTTTTTATCTAACATTTATTTATCAACATGAGCTAAGGAACAAACTAATTATTTATCGCACTTAGCAAATACCAAACATTCAAACGTGCGACATTGTACCATCAGTTATTGTCCACACTGACGCAAATTCCATTAAAAACAACACAGAATCTATATTAGTAGTATATTCTAAATTGGCCGGCTCATTGTATAAATTGATATTTAATTTTATCGGCTGAATGTTTGCAATTAATTACAACAATCAATAATTTTGCGCTTCGCCGAGCGAAAACTACTACACAAACTGTATGGTGGAGATAAAACGTGGCTGTACAAACAAGAGCGGTGTTATGTATGTTTACTATGTTCAGTTAATGGGATATATTGTGCTTTTTTTGAGAGATTGACATGAATATATTGTGTTAAGTATAAATCGCTGAAGAAGATGTGCCATACATGATAATGTAAAAGGAGTTTGAATTTAATTTTTAAAGCTTTTTTTTTTTTTGGGGCAACCAGTTTCGTTTTAGGCAAAATCTTCTAAAGTGTCACATTTCCGAGATAGGTATGAGCTATCCAAGTTAAGTTAAAGTCCATTCACTGATGGCATCTCCAGCACAACTTTGATTTGATCAGCCACGCATAAAACCTGTATCAGTCAATAGCTGGCATCAATACAAACAAGTTTTTTTTGAGACAAAATTTTCTAAAGTGTCACGTTTCCGAGATATGAGCTTTCAAAGCTAAAGTCCATTTACTGATGGCATCTCTAGCACAACTTTGATTTGATCAGCCACGCATAAAACCTGTATCAACCAATAGCTGGCATCAATACAAACAAGTTTTTTTTGAGACAAAATTTTCTAAATTGTCACAGATAGGCAGTCGCTCCATGTAAATAAATAAATACTGGTATTCAGCTGCATCCTATTAGTCTGGAAGCCGACCCCAACATAGTTGAGAAAAGGCTAGACAGATGATGATGATGATGTCACGTTTTCAAGATATAAGCGATCAAAGTTGTGCTGAAGATGCCATCAGTGACTTTAACTTTGATAGCTCATATCTCGGGAACGTCACAGTTTACAACATTTTACCTCATACAAAACTTGTTTGTATTGATACCAACTATCGATTAATATAGGTGTTTCTCGTGGCTGCAACTTTGAAAAAAAAAATTGCGGAAGTTCGGCCGGCTAGGCTTCATACAAAAATCTTCTAAGCCCTTTGTAAGATCTTTTGAAACGTTATAAGGTTCTTTTGTTTTAGTGGCAGTTCAAAGGCTCAAATTGCTGAGCTACCAAAGTGATAGTTACGTATGTAAATCTTATGTCGCTCGTTAGCTCTCAAAATTCTACTCAAAGCATTTATTTCAATTAGACCATTACAGGCACTTTTGAATGTCAAAAAAAAACCAAAAATAAAGCGAAGCTACAGTCACAAGGCGTGATAACTTGAGAAAGTATATTTCCCATTCCAAAGCGTAAATCTCTATGGGTAAGAAACTCCAGGGAAATTCTTTTAAATCAAAATACAAAATCTTGGTAACATCATCTCTCCTTCTTTTGAGTGAAATTGTTTGTGAATGTGTTTAATTATTGACTCTAGTGCTGATAAGAGACTTAGGTCAGCCTTTAGAGTAAGGATAGCAACTTTGTGAGAGCTCAAAATAGAACTGTCAACTCAATCCATAAAAAAATGATGGATAAGTGGAATATTTCAACCTTGCCTCAGTGATTAGGCATCATTATCTTCAAAAAGGTTTCCGTAATCGTGCCCTTTGACCTTGACCCAGTGGGGTCGTTTTTACAGTCAATAAAGTAACTCAAGGGTCGCCCCTCGAGCAAGGGTGGCGGACACGGATCGCGACGGGAAAAGCATAAATTAATGTCATCAAGGTTTTTATAAAAAGTTCTGTTCTGCACTGGAATTGGTTTGTTTTTCGTTTGGCGTCCACTTATCTTTGCTAGTGAAACTTTGCAAAGAAAATAAAACCATGTAGGCCTAGAAACATGATAATATGTTTCAAAGCAAAATGCTTAATTACTAAAACGACTTTCAACTGAATTTAACTGTTTCAGTTGCTTATGAAAATTGAGGAGATCGCGGGTAATAACAGCCGCTCGGTTCGATCTTTAGGTAAAGCCGTGCTTGCCTAGGTTGGTTTGTGGATGGGTGACATACGGACTTTCCTCTGTGCCTCGGAAAGCACGCTAAGCCGTTGGTCTCGGCTGTGATTTGTAGATCTTTGACAGTCGTTGCAGGTAGTCAGTGGCCCAAAACGTCTGAGAACCAGTCTTACCAAGGAGTATCGTATTACCTAGTACTAACTGACTTGTGGAGGTCAGATAGGCAGTTGCTCCATGTAAAATACTGGTATTCAGCTGCATCCGGTTGGACTGGAAGCCGACCCTAACAATATATAAAGGCTAGGCAGATGACGAGTTGGTTATGAAAATCCAATACCTTTTTTATTTTTACTTTTCCAATATCGTTATCGCTGGTAAAATGTGACTTTGTTGCCAAGGGAGATATAACATAACATCACGCCTAAAATCCCTGAAGGGTTATGCAGTGGTGTACCTAATGGTACACCCACATTTCGCCAGTTATGTTTAAGTCCCATGTAGTAGGGGGCGAGCCTATTGCCATCAACCGGGCACAAATCTAGACTCCATGGCTACTACTGAGAAATTCCTGATGAAAAAACTCAATATCAATTAGCCCGACACGGGAATCGAACCCAAGACCTCATTTCAAGGGAGAGTGAAAGAAAAAAACGTGGTGCGCCGACCCCAAGTGACATGGGTTAACTGTGTAAGACCTAGGTTCTACCAAAACCAATTACAGTTCGGTAAATTACACAATTTTAATTACTCCAAAAAAAAAAAACAAATACCGACCATTGCCGACGACATATTCGTTCCACAGCGACCCAACAGCGTCCAACCAAAGTGTTCAGCGTTCGTGTTTAATACTAAAAATCAATAATTAAGCTGTGTACGTATGTAATTAATAGTGCGTTGGTGTGGCAACTCGCCTGCATTATACACGACGGCTAAAATGCACGCCTCGTGCATTATGAAAATGACGTGCTGATAAGCCTGCCGTCATTTCGAAAGGCTTGTTTTATATGCGATAACTGGTGGTAGTTTTATGGATGGAATATGCTTTTTGTTTATGGTATGTTATGATTTAGGTGACTACTTATCTGGGTAGGATGTTGTGTGTGAGAGTTGTTTGGGGCTTTCGGAATGCATTCTAGTGATTTTGTTACTTTACACAAGAAAACCAATGAGTATATTAGAGGAAGTTTGAAAGTGGCGCCTGTTACAGAAAAAATGAAAAAAAAGTCGTTTGTCTTGGTATGGACACGTAATGAGGAGGGATGAAACGCATGTGACTATAAGAGAGATGAACATGAATGTTGATCGATGGAGAGGGAGAGGAAGGCCAAAGAAAAGGTGGATGGATTGTGTGAGGAATTATATGAAAGAATAAGGGGTCAATGATGCCATGACGTCTGACAGGGGAGAATGGAACCAGGACAGGAAGGTGATGATGATACAAGAAAACCTGCAAGCTGGACTTAAGTAATGTTTTGAGAAAGGAACCAGGTTGTCTCTTAGTAAAAATAAATAACAATGTGTTCAATTTCAAGTTTTTTGGCTTCAACAGATGTAAGAATTTATTTTGAGAGCGCAGAATATGAAATCATAAATCAAATTAATTATTCTTCTGTAAGTGTACATGATTACAACACCCACAGCGGTAGATGTGAAGTCTTGCATTACGAAGTAAAACACCAACATAACATAACATCACGGTTGAAATCCTCGAAAGGTTAAGCAGAGCTAGATGTACCCAATAATACACCCACATTTGGCAGACATGTTTAACTCCCATGTAATAGGGGGCGAGCCTATTGCCATTCACCGGGCACAAATCCAGAATCCGTAGCTGCTACTGAGAAATTCCTAATCGAAAAACCCAATATCTCTTTCTCCAACCTGGGAATCGAATCCCAGACCTCATGCTCCTCAGTCGCACCTGCGACCACCAGACCAACGAGGCTGTACAAAGAGAGAGAGCAGAGGTAAAACACCAACTTAGAATTAAATCAAATCTACCTATTTCAGGTTCTGAAACCAATGAACGATCTATTCTCCGCTTACAACCATCAACCATGCAATAAAATCTAAAAATCAATCATTTATCGTTTGTTATACCGGAACTATAAAAAATAAATAAGTAATTAGGCCAGTTTTAAATTCTCATTAAATAGTCGTAAATCATAAGATCTGTTAATCTTAATGTTATTTCCTAAAGAAACAAACTATTTGGCTGTATAACTGACCGGACCATCCAGTTAATTGGTTAAAAGAATGAGTATGAAGTATATGTATACTAGTATATGTGTTAGACTCGGATATATATATATATTTCTAATGTTGAAATGGGCTTACTCTTGACCTCAATCTAGTCCTGAGGACAGAGATGAGGTCGACATTGGAACGAGCTAATCCAAAAGAAGCCTATTAACTCGCGACTTAAATAGATTGGGGATAGGATTGATTATATGGGCCGACGAGGGGTTTCGTGCAATGAAAAACACTGGGTACACTACTTTTAATAAACTAACAAATTACTTGAAATTACAATTTGATGGGCACAATGAATCGAGTACAGTTCCACGACGTCTTAACTCCGCTGCAATCAGACACTGCATATCGTCCTCGCTGCGAGCTCAAAATATCAAGACTCTGTAGATGCACGCTGTAGACTGGTAAGTAGGTCGCATGATTTTATGGCGCGCTTGTGATTCATTTTATATCCGTACTAATGACCGGATCCGACATAAATATATCATGTCTGTCTATATCCTGAAAAACAGCAAACCAAGTTTGATTATGCATTTTTATTAGAGTAATAGAAGGTTCTTATTGGGTTGATACAGTTTTCGTATTAAATACAAGTTTTTAATCGACTTGGTCTTCTCTGAGGATTAAACCTCTGAATTTTAACAAATCTCATCCACAGCACTTTGACACAGAAACCTCAAAAACCTGACAAACTTCAACCACACAAAGCTAGGTACAACTACACGAAATGATCAACTAACCGCTAGACGGCCTGTCGAACTGCAATCGTTGGGAGGGGGGCGTAATTTAAAACCGCACTGCACCCTTCACCCCCCTGGCGAAATTAAGTGCGAGGCAGTGGGTACGTGACACCGGCAAATGCGACGCGCCTACTCGTGTGTACCCGCCTTAATTGTGAAACTTCATTTGTTTCGTGTCACAGGTTGTGCTGCCTTTGTATCGGTGCCATTGGTACATTCTTGGTTAATGAGGTGTAGGTCGAACTATAGAAGAATGGTAGGTACTTAAATCATCATCTGCCTGGTCTTTTGCCAACTATGTTGGGGTCGTCTTCAGTCTAACTGGATGCAGCTGAATACCGGTACGTTACATGGAGCGACTGCCTGTCTGAACTCCACAACCCAGTTAGTACTTGGGTAATACCATACCCCTTGGTAAGACTGCTTGTCAGACTTTTTTGGGCCACTGACTATCTTAGGTTTAGGTTTAGGCTATACGGGAAAGAAAATAAGTGTCAAGTTGGAAGTTTTTGCTCCACCTTGATTAATTTATTGCTATAAAAGCCCAAAACAGAGGAGATGGGTACACACGGCGGCACATGAAGCTATACATTTCCAGAATAATTTGGGCTCGCTTTGAATAGATTTCCTATACAATGAGAGATCCACATAAACTGTTTTGGTATAGCGTTTGGTAGCATGTGAACTGAAAGTAGGTTTCATGATCGGTCTTAAAAGGACAGCAAATACTTTTGAAGAAACCAAACTTTTTATCGGAGAAAAGAAGTAAACTTTGAGAACAACCAGAACATTAAATAGCTCTTTGAACTAGAACATTGGACTGCTGCATATCTATTAGGATGTAAGAAGACTGCCATTTGTAAAAACCATTCTTGCAAACTCCATGTTCCCAGAAAAGCCAGACAACTAGTACGTCAAGTTATTATCCAAGTCCTGATCGAGCACATACTCTGCGGACGCAAACCGCTGCGAGGTTTGACACATCAATCATACATCCACCCGACGCCTGACGCCTGCTCGCCACGGCCGCAGATTTTATGATGTGTTGGCAAAACTATGCTAATACTAACCATTGCTTGCATGAAGCACTTAGGGTGAATTTTATCATCTAGCGGATTGCACCTAAAGCAGAAAAAAAACGTATTTTACCAATGAAAGAGAGAGACCGCGTTCAGGAAATATAACATAACATCACACCCAATAGTACACCCACATTTCGCCAGTTATGTAACAGGAGGCGAGACCGGACACTAATATAGACTCCATGGCTGCTATCGAGAAATTCCTGATGCAAAAACCCAATAACTCTTCACCCGACCCGGGAATCGAACCCAGGACCTCATGTTCAGGGGTCGTGCTTACGACACGAGGCAGTCAAGAGATATCAGTATCAATACCCCATAATACTGATGACACTGACTGCTCTTGATCGTGGTTTAGTAGTGCTGATCACGTTTAGTATGATTGCTAAATTCGCTCCAAGTCAAACAGTTTTGATTGTTTTTAGAGTATTTGTAAACTTGTGTGTAAGTTTGTCACATCAATCATACATCCGCCCGACGCCCGCTCGCCGCGGCCGCTGATTTTATGATGTGTTGGCAAAACCACACTAATACCGACCATTGTACATGTTTGAAGCACTAAGGATAAACACAACTCTTGCAGTTTTTAAAAGAGGAGTGAAAGAACATTATCTTTCCATTTCTTCATAGTTGCATAAGTATTTATTATTAGTTTATTTATTGTATTTACAGTATTGTTATGTTTTGTCTTTGTATTTATAAGTATGTTAGTATATTCTTATATGTATTATTATGTTTAAATTGTTCTGCTTTGTGTTTTATGTATTCCATTTTCTCTTCTTCTTTTACACACTATGTCTACATCTCTTTTTTTAGTATCTCCTTCCGCAGGTATGCTGGAAGAAATTTCTTTAGAAATAAGCATCACCTTTGTACTATTTTCTGTTCCTTTCTTCTTTTCTGTATTTAGTGTGTACATAAACTGTTAAATAAATAAATAATAAACGCCAATGAAACTAACCACGTTCAAGAGCTGAGAGTGTCAATTTTCCCAAGCAATAATGACATTCAATGCGGTTAAACTTTCACAGTTAAGTTGGCCAGCCTACGGTTTGAAGGATTTCTCTGTATACATTTTTTTAACATAAACTTCGTGCTAGACAATTTATTAGACAGCGGTAAAATAAGTGTACAAGGACAGTAGATATAATAATCGTGTTAGGACCCGAGCGATTTGCGTCGTATCTGAACGCAGACTTAAATAAAAAGCATATTTCACGAAATTCCTTCATTGTAAGTCTAATAAAAAAATATAAATTAATAAGGAGTATTTTTTCATTTTAACTAGAAAGAAATGATTAAGAACCTTATTCCTCGAAATAGTTTTGCTATTAACACAATTATTGAAAAATGGACAATCCCAATTGTCCGGAAAAGTCGTATGGCAACCCGACTTCACGTCTAAGAATCATATGTGCCGCGGTAGAACGCTACAAATCAAAAATCGTCTAAAGGAGATGTTTCAAAATGTATGGAGCCCCGGCCAGGCCTTTATACACTATTCTTAAAAATTGAGAAACTCTCACAAAACAGTTTTGAACTAACCTATTACTTTAAGTTGGCTTTGTTTGGGAGTAAAGCACAAGAATATATACTTGAAATTGCAACACACAACAAAAACCCGTGGTTGGTTATGGTTTACTGAAAATGTTTTTAAACCATAGAGTACCTAAATTAGTGAGACGCCATGTTGAAAGTCGATAAAAATAATTGATAAAAGTATGAAATGATTACAAGAAAAGTATTCATTTAAGCTCTTTATCTATATTTTTCCCGAATTTCACGGATTTTTCTCGATTTTTCGAGGTACTGTACACATATTGGGCCCGATATGAAACATCTCCTTTAACGAAGGTATAATAATATGTTGAAACATATTAAATTATTCCAAACTCAACCTTGACAAGCTTAAAAAGAAAAACGAATTCGAATAAATGAAGAGATTAATTACAGCTTTCCCCTTTTCCGAAGTCATTTGCATTTGCACAAAGATTTGCAAAGACAAGAAGTCAATGCGACAAAAACAAATACACACGTACACAACTCCCATCGATTCTTACCTTTGTATAACAAACACCATGTAAAGACGAGTCCTATTGTTCGCAGACGTTCGAATGTATGTAATTACTGCTTTCATGTGGACCCTTCTAATTACGGGTGGCTTTGTTCTGCTACAATTATTGTGCTAAGTAAATAATAAGAAGCGTGTGCCTTAGATGGCGCTTTGTTATTAGATGGGTAGGTTGTATTGGTGCTAATTTAGTAGGCGATGTTCGTTTTGTTGCAATTCTACGTGAGGCTGATTTTTCTGACTGTAGATGAAGAAGAAGAAATAGCTCTTATGTCTTCTGTTATAAGGTTAATTGTGATTTTATTCAAATACACAGCAAAGTTGAATAAAGTGGCGATGTATAAAGGCGTAGGGCATTATTAACTGTTGAAGAACACTATACAAATACACTGCTTTGTGCAGTAAAAATAACATGGATCATATTTTTCCTAGATCCGCATGAAAATAATCACAAAATAAGTCATAAAGCCGCTAGGTCGGTAGTGGAGCACTAAGGAAGAATTCTTTAAATATTCATACCCTAAAGGAGTTAAATAGAAGACTAGATATAGAAAATTCCGCTTGTTCTTTATTTAAAACAGTTACTCAATATAAATAACATAAACACAATATCAACCAAGCCTTAAGTAAGTACGCTCAAATCCAAAATCATAACTCACTCGCGAACCCCCAAAAAAATGAAGTACCCAAAAATATCAATGAATACTGATTAGGGTTGTCGGTTTTAATGAAACGAAGCTCACAGTAGCGGGCACGGTGGATGGGAATATTTTAATTACCAGCAGCACCGCGCCTGCACGTAAATTTCCCACGACTGCGATAAAGAATAAACATCAGCGTTGTCTTAAAGCCCCGCCAAGAATTACTGCAAGCGAGGGTTGGTAAGTGGAAGTAAGACTAATTAAATTATATGAGAGAGTGAAGAAAATAATGCAGCAAGACCATTCTGAATTATAAAAATGTGTATTAATCGGAGTGCGTGTATGACCAGGTCGCGCACGATGCGCAAGGCGTATGTTAGGATCGTAGAAGGTGGCGTTCTGTAGTTTCTGCCTACCCCCACGAGCAAAAGGCTTGAAGAGTTTATGTATGTGTATTAGTGCTGTGTTATGCTGATTTACTCTTTCACTATCAAACCCAACATTGATTGGGAGGTCCATAACTGAGTAAAAAGAATAAAATTAATCAAAAACTTGTTTTCCACGTCCGCTTTTATATTAAACAATACTTTTTTAACCTTAACTACAAAAAGATAGCGACATTTATTATGACTTATCTTTTTTCTCCTGTACATACAGCTAGCCCTCACTGTGAACCATGATCCTTCTTAAGCCATTTGCCCTTTCTTTGGTATGGTTCGTCAAGTAGTTGAGCTCCCTACATTTTGAATTGAGCTACACGATAACTGATAAATGCTTGCACTTACTGGACAGATCCACTCAAATCTTTGTAGTTCTTTCCTTAAAAGGACCATCCGAGACACTAATCTGCGTGATCCTGATACGACTTGACCGAGATTTTATGTTTAGACCAACATTTAAAAGAGATGGTCACCTCTGATTTTGTTCCGGATGTTTCTTCGCGGTATACTGGGGTAGGAAACATTTCGTTTTAAACACAAGTTATTTTTGGCGTGTGTTTTTACTACAACCAATTTACAGAAATAAATGCCATTTCATTTAATTCCATATTTCTTTTATTAATTTCTTCAATTGAACTGTATCCGTAGCAGCCCTACTCGGCAATGGCTCAAGTCGTGAAGCGGCCGCTCCCGGCGGGGCCATTACGCGGTCACCGCCTGATTACCGCCCCGTCTTGATTTCAACCCCTTCTTTATCTAACTACGTACTACAAAGCAAGCAAGATTCACGACCCTAAGTATGTGTGGGTAAGCTGAGATACTGACTTCTGTGGGTTTTTTTTCGCTGTAGTACTGGTATTGTTTTGAACGGGAAATCTCTCCGGGGATATTTGGTCAGTGGCTAATTACTGTTAGTGATATCCAATAATAAGCTTTGCAGCAACATTTACTCATTCTTCAGTGTGAAAACATAATAAAGCTTCATTTTCTTTTAAACTTAATGTGTGATTCCTTGAATCTCAGTCACAGAAGCAATATCAGAGGCTAAGTTGCTCAAATCAACATCTAACAATATAATATAGCTTAACGTGCATACCTCATGGTCACTTTTGGAGGAAACCTTATCTTACTTCACGTTTGCATTATGATGAGTTGAAAATTCACAACATAATATCCTCATACTATGTTATTTTCAGTTTCACTTCCTGTGTACTTACACAGAAACTAAAATACTTTTAAATTCATAATTTGTAAGAACGGACCTTCCACCATTTAAAATGCTTCATTAAGAGATTTCTGACGCAAACTCAACACCGTCTGAACAGCAAAAGGGCGATGTCCCAGACAGTCCCGTGGTGACCATTTCGCGTTCACCGCTTGATTGCCGCTCGTCTTCAATTCAACTCTTCTTTCAGCCTCCACCTCTACAAAATGATTTTTATTATTATTATTCCTTGCCAAAGATTTAAACAGATTGGTACTACTGTATCTTGTAGGACTTGCATTGTTTTAAGTTTTTTTTTTTTATGCCAAGATGAGGAGTGGAGTTGGAAAGGATGGTGTTCTGTAGTTTCTACCTAGCTCTTGGTGTAGGTTTTCTTTTCAAAAGCGATGCTCGAAGACTAAATAAAGACACTAAACTTATTCTCCTCGTCATTGCGATTTTTTTTGTACTGGTCCGTACCTAGGAACCTTTTAGTTACGAAGATTTTGGAGGTCAAGTTTTTTTTAACAATCTTAAATAATAAATAAATTTACTTTAAACACCTCCATGTCCCCTGTACTAATCAATGCATCCATCACTACAATGTTTTGAGTGCGTGACATTGAGCTCTACCATAAAGCGCGATTTTTCACACTAAACAAAAAAGTTGTTTCTCAGCAATTGTTTTTCGCAGTACTACTCAGTTTTTTTGTACGGAATGCTTGGTTGACAGCTATATAGATGGATCCCTTTACACCCTGTATTTTAAGACAACTAGCGCATCACGAATAACTGTTTGTCATAATTGAATGTCATGATTTTCGTAGCACACACATTGAAACATTTTCGGGCCTTCTGTTATTCCAAAATTAAACTGGTTTTGAAGACATTTAGGTAGCACCACTGACAGGATACCAAATTACCTCTAGTCTGGAAATATGAGGGGGTTCTAGTCTCTGACTGGTTCCAGATTCCAACGGAGACTCCAGAAAATACAGTTAAAGAAACATGTTTTATCAAATTTGACAGTATGCCTGAGAATGACATCATCATCATCATTTCAGCCGAAAGACGTCCACGGCTGGACTTGGGCCTCTCCCAAAGGCGGGGTTTTTCCCATAATCGCCACGCTTGGCAGGCGGGTTGGCGATCGCAGTACGGTTGTTAAAAAAAACACAGAGAACGCTGCTGTCCATTCTCTTAGACAGTTGTGGTTCAATATCCAGACAATGATTTGAGTTGGTCGTTGTAAGGGCATGAGCCTTTACACTTAATGTTGAATGTTAATAAAATAAATGTTAATGTTTAAAAAAGGTATTTAATACGAAATTGCACTAAATTAATGTAATAAGAAAATAATAGAAAATGTTACAAAATGTTGATGTTGCGCGAGCTCGATATTAAACCGAAGACTCACGTACTTACGTACGTGATGATATTACATTTTTATAAATTAACAAAATTTGCAGTATTTAAACTAGGCTAAGGTACAATGTGCGGTTGCTGACCGTACAGTCGTCATTATTTGCTTCACAATTAATTTCTCTGGATTTACCTACGTTTATAATCAGGCTGCCACCAATTAATATCCAAACATTCCCAACAACAGCGTAGCTTTAATGAAGGTGGATAGGTACATTAAAGCATAGGGGGGCGTAATGTGACCAGCGAGAAATAAATAGTCCAGAAAATTACCAGCGACCCCCCCTCCCATCCCTCTTCTCTCCCCCCCCGCCACCACCTATAGTAGTTAATGTTTGTAGATAATATGCTCGTATACATAAATATAGTGGAGCTTGGAAGCCATGTTACGTAAAAATGGTAATGAAGTTTGATAATGAGCTTCGATTTTCGTTAAAAGTATGTTTAATTTGATGTGAGTTTCGATGTTGAACTGGTTACATGTTTTCCGAATGAATCATGACAGTGTGTGTGTGTGTGTAGCGTGTATCATAAAGGTTGTAGTCATATTTAAAGGTATGATAGCGACCATCAAACTGAACAATTTTCTGTATGGGACTAGCATGGTAATCGCAAAGAAATCAATCAGCTGACCCATACATTTGAGTCGAGCATGGTATAATAATATACTTCGCCTGGAATTCTCTTCCCACGTGGCCCAAGACTACGTCACGATAAGTGTTACCATTGATTGTCCTTTTCAGTAAATTTAGGGACTTTCTCATTTAGTGAATGAAAATAAAATAAATTACTAACTAGCTTAACTATTTAGTAACTCGTATAATTCATCTATTTAGTTTTAAATTAATTTACATATTGAATTATTAGTTCATAATTACTTTGTTAAGTTAAATAATGCATTTTGCTCGGGTAATTCAATCACACACCGTGGCAACACATCGACTGCATCGCAACTAATGACGTATTCTTTGGCCAATCACGTGACTCAGCTGTCATGGAAAGAGAATACCAGCCTCCGTAGCATGACCACCGTAGACAAGGATTTTTTTGACGGAAGAATCGACAAAATGAGAGATAGTGCAAAGAAATCTGTCATTGTGTCGACATAATCTGTCATTTTGTCGATTCTTCCGTCAAAGAAATCCTTGTCTACGGAGGTCAGGCGAAGTATATTATTATAGCATGGGGTCGAGTAGGTTCTGAAGTTTTGTACGGAACTGCTGATTATATTTTTTTGCGATTACGCTAATTCTCCCATGGACAAAGTTGTTTAGTAAGATGGCCACACACCTTTATATGTAATACGTGTTGTATAGGGGATAATTCCTGTTTAAGCTCGTAGCAGCTCGTAAAGTAGAAGCTACAGCTAGTAAAGTAGGAGCGTATCGGCATCACCTCACCTCTTTTTTAGAGTTCCGTACCTCAAAAGGAAAAAACGGAACCCTTATAGGATCAGACGCGTGTCTGTCTGTCTGTCCGTCTGTCACAGCCAATTTACTACGAAACTACTGGACCGATTGAGTTGAAATTTGGTACACATATGTAAGACGGTGACCCAAATACGGACGTGTAACGTAAATTAATGAATTCTAAACATGGGGCCACTTTTGGGGGGTAAATTAGAAAATGAAAAAGAAACGTTTTGCAAACAATATCGAGTACTAAAATAGGGCCGAAAATTTAAAAAAATATACAATAAATTGTTCTTTGC
Source organism: Noctua fimbriata (assembly GCA_905163415.1). NCBI lineage: Eukaryota > Metazoa > Arthropoda > Insecta > Lepidoptera > Noctuidae > Noctua > Noctua fimbriata. The sequence goes on from LR990940.1 coordinate 6,088,659, forward strand.
CTATAGATTACAGGAAAACCTTTAAGAAAGCTATAACAACAAATAATAAAAAATAAATTAAAAATTAAAGTAGGTTCGCCTACGACGATGAACCTTAGGAACCCTTTATGCGCGAGTCCGAGTCGCACTTGGCCAGTTTTTTTTACTAGCTGACCCTGATACAAGGCGTTACGAAGCGTATTAGTTCCCTATGTATTAAAGTATGGAGTATCTGTTTCACAGCTCAAATTGAGGCGATATTGATCTGATGCAGTGCTAATACGTGTGCATTGAGCTTTGTTCTTCGCTACAAATTGCAAGAATGGTTTTGGGATGGCTGTTGCAGAACAGGCCGATGTGGTCGCTTAATAAGTACGAAGTCAACTTCCTCATCGTATAGATTGATAAAAACGAGGAATCAGGCTCTCTCTCCATGAGAGACAGTCGGACTTTTTAATAGGCCACCGGCAAGTGCCCCATGAACGCACTGTGCCATAATGGCCAAGTGAAGTGTTACTAACATAGTTTTAAGGTTCTATTTACTAACACAAATTGCATTTTTACTATAATGTATACATTAGTCTGTAAAGTAATATACCTATGGATTAAAGTTACCCCGTGCGCGATGGTGAATATGACATGTTTTCGAATTTATGTCAGTTTACTCTATACACCACTATTTTTAATTAGTACAAATATTTAAAGGGCTTATTAGAGAAGGTCTTGTTACTATATATGTAAAGTCTCAATAAATAGTATTCATAAACAGCAAAGTTATAAGCGTTTGTTTATATCCCAAAATGTCACACAATTTATGGAAATATAGTTTGCCGGGACCTATGAATGGCGACAGGAATGGAAAAGCACTGCGCGTAGTATTTTCTAGTGGTAATTGTTATGAACTTACCTTACCAGTTATGACAAATTTTCGTGGACAATTTTGAGATTTCGTTTTTTTGACTTTTGATTACACAAATATGATCAGTAACGGTTACGGATAGAGCTTAATTTTTTTGTACTAATTAAAAAATAGTGGTGTAAATTCTTTAATAAGCACGTTTCGTAGTTAAAACTATCAACATCACCCCTTATGCTAATTCCACCATACCGGCAGTAATATCGCTAAAGTTTTCCCTACTATCATTAAGAAGTACTATTACCGGAAGGGACCCCTGTTCCACTACTCTTCAAGGACTATTAACCGCTAATCAGTCGGTAGACGCTCCATCATAATTAGTGTTCAAATAATGTACTTCATGGAGGGAAGATTTTCTTGTAAGTTTTCGTCCATTGCTTATTATGTTTGGGGACATTATCCGTGTTAAACATGGAACGCTCTCTAATAATTAATACGTCTTTAACTATGAAAATTCACGTTTTTTTCTCACATTTGGTTCTGTTTGTAACTTTGACGTATAGTTATATTTTTTACTAACTCCATTTTTATTGGATTAATTGTAAAATTACGTACCTTCTAGCGTTTAAAAACCGTACTAGTTTTTGCATATTACCTCATAGGGTAATGTGTCAGAACACCTGTTTCAATGTGCCGTCGGTTTCACTACTGTAAGTAGGTATATTTTTGTCATAGACTGTGTTTTGAGAATTTAAGAAGTAAAAAAGGTGAGATGCATCGCAGCTTCTTCCACTCTAACTATAGTTTGCAATTGCATCATAATCGGGTCAGCCGTTTCCAAGAAAAATAAAAAAATGTTAGTATGGAAATATCAGACTCATCCACTAACACTCTCTCCAACACACACACACACACATACACACACGCACACACTCACACACACACACACAAACTTACTTTCATAAAAATCACTCAACATACTTTGACTTTTTAATTGTTTTACATTTATTACTCTAATACTCTTTTGTGTCTCGTTTTTAAAGCTCACTAATTGTTTGAAACTTTTGTTATTTGATACCAGATGTAAGCTATCAAATGTGTAACTTTAAACAGGTGGGGACAGGTCCCCACCTGTGACCTGTAATACAGGTGTTACTACCTTTTTGTTTTTTTTTTGTTTATCACTTTTCACGAAATCGTCCATACAAATCGGCAATTTCATACTTTAACTCCTTATATAATTAGTAAACGCGATCATTTCTTTGAAATATAAAACTTAATTTTAGTTTTTTGTTATTGTATAACAACCAAGGAGGTGACTTGGACCTTGGAGGTTCTATCACAGTATCCTTAAGGCATCTACGCTACCAGGCCTTGCTATGCTATAGCAGAGAAAAAGCTGAAATGGCTGTTTGTGTATGTGAATGTAAATGTTTGTAAACGCACCCACGATACAGGAGAAATTCGTAGTGCGGCGCAACGTTTTTTTTTTTTAAAAAAAACAAACTATTTGGCCAAAAGTTAGAAAAGAACAATGTGAAACTCTTTTACGTCAATCAAAGCCTACACGTTTAAATTTTTTTCTATGACTTTAAATACAATAGAATTACGTTAGTTAAAGAAGGTGTATAAAAATATAGTTTTAAAAGGGCATAGGCAGGTACAGACCATTTAAGAGTAAGAGTAGAGAAAGACCAAAGAAACGATGGATGAACTGTGTGAAGGATGATATAGCAAGAAAGGAGGCCACGGTAACGGTAAGGAATCAGCCGGTAAATGAAACTCAGAAGAGACCGTATTTACAAAAAAATATAATTAGTGAAAAAAATATTATATAACGAATTTTAGAATCACCCAGTAGAGGACTGGTGTGAGTTTTTAATTATGAACGCTGATCCAGCAATGGAATATTTGGAAATAATACATCTAATAAATACTTATTAGCTGACAAAGCTAATATTGATAGTTTGGGGTTCCTTAACTAGCGCGTGTTAAGTTCTAGACTGCCTAAAGAAAACCACTATCCTGCAGTTTCCAGAACGTAGGTGACTGGTGGCATCCAGGTAGGTAGGTCGGTCTTCTACTCCGAGGGTAGCGCGTAGCACGCAGGGTTGTCCAGCCACAGCCCCTGCAGCGGCAGCTAATTAGGTTGTCCGGTACTGATGAGATGACGAGTAATAGAGAAGTATGGAAGAAGAAGACATGCTGCGCCGACCCCAAATGAATTTGGATAAGGGTAGGGTAATAATGATGAGGCTGGTTCAAACTAGACTTGCAAAATTTTTCAAGACTTAAGTAGCACTCAACGACGCGGAAAGGAGAATGACAACCAAAGGGCACCTAGTTTTGGTGCCGTGTCAAGACTATTTATTTCTCAAAAATTAAGTCGTATTTTTATGTTTAAGTTTATTTTATCAACATTTATTTTGCCCTAGCATTGGGAAACAATATTAATATTTATTTTATTGAATTTAGATCAGTTCCGCCATTAAAACTTAACCTGAATGTTGCCAGACGACAGACTATGTCAATTAAATAATTGTAATCGATTGAAAATATCGACATTTTACTAATCCGCCGACTAAAATGACCGGAAATAGGCTACAATAGCTTTACCCCGTCGTAATCTAGCTAACACTACACACACACTTTGCAGCCTACCTGTTCACAACTAACACTTTAGTACAAACAGGTATCCTCAATTCTTACTAACATAAACAAAACATAATTAAACTAATCTAACTACAGAGTAAACTCACACATGCTCACAACTAATCTTCTAAAAGCGTTTCCAACTCATCTTTCAAACGACTATCGAGTTTCAGACACTCATTTATTTCAGCCGAAACCACAAGACCCGGTAACGCCATCTTACGGATATTTTCCGTACTGCTAGCACACTAGCGCCATTGTCAACACACATTTTTATCCGTCTGTACGCACACTCACTCACACACGACCGCGGAAAAGTTGCCAAAAATTGTCTACGCGACTTTTGTTGTAAACTCTCCGCGATGAAACAAGCGATTGTGAACTTTGTGCAGATGTAGCAAAGTTGGTTTATGAATGTCTTGACCAAAAAATAATACCCATTTTTGCTTGTAGAGGGATCACTCTTATAGATCCAAAACGACACAGCGTAGCGTTTTTCTATATCGACTTACGCCGTTCTTCCACCGATAGCTGTGAAAGTCAGTAGCGTAGATTCAGAAGGTCGTACAGTCACGCTGAAAAGTATCACTTATGACGTTTTAACATGAGAGGTGGCACTCCGTTTCTGAGGGGAGAGTACGCTGTTTGAATGTGTGAGTGGGGACAGTGTACGTGAACTTTCTTCCAAGGAGTTAGCTTTCTTAAGAACGCGAAGAAAGTGAAAATGTTCGCACTTGAAGGCGTTTTGTTAAAAATAGGGAGCAGTTGGTTCGGGCCTGTTCCGTTAGAGGGCGCGTTTTTAGACTTTTTTGTAAACATAACTATATATAGGACTGTTCTGTTGGATTTTAGTTCTTTGTTAGAGCTTACTCTTGTAGCTACAGTGATTTTGATATTTCTTCGTGTCTTTTTAATTTTTAACAGTGTTTTGCGTTATGTTAGTCGATAATTAAGGTATTTCTGTCTAGTTTTTAGTACCTACAGTAATAAAAGCTGGTATAGGCCCCACAAAACCAAATTAAATCAATTTATCCCATAAAACAAACCCTTCAACAAATTCCTAATGCTGATTCGTCGAAAATTCAGCACTTGGGGGAATATAAAATAGATAATCAACACTCGTAACCGCAGCGACCAGTGGCGAGTCAGCCGCGCGAACAGCCCCGATACAAATCCTACCAACTGTGTCCACAATCACAGCCCATTATAATCTTAACGAATAGCGTTTCGCGGTTAACCGCAAAATTACCGCAATCCACCAATCACAGCTCTCAACGACATATATTTTCCTCTATCTATTTTTCCAGGGGTGAAAATCTTAGAAACCACACGACTAACCACAAAGGTCAGGTAATCGACCAATCAGAGGTTGTAAATATAACCGCAAACCACGCCCATTTAACCGCAAACCAACCACAACGCGAGACGTTCACTTCACGTCATCGATCGTGGTAACGGGAACATTCTTTTTTCGAATTACGATCAGCGGTTGGTTATTTACGGCGAGATGGTTCGTGATTTATTCGTAAAACGTTGGCGGGTTCGATTTATGAAAAAGAAGGAGAGTTGGGAGACGTAAACTGTTGTGTTTAAAATAGTTTTTTTTAATTAGTGGAAGCGTGTCGTGTGGTGTGTTACAGGATAACATTAAATCGGCAGCCGTGCTCCACAAAGATGAAATATTGATTCCACCGCGTGGTAGAAAGGCGCGCACCCACACACGCGTGCCCCACGTACCAACGCACAGACACAAGCGCGACCGCATTATATTCATAATGAATACAGCTATCCCACTCGCCAGTCGTCTTTGACTTTGTATAAATATATTTTGTCTCTTTCGCTCGGCACTTGAGCGAGCGTTTCCCCCTCGCGGGAGAGGGACGGGTGAGGGTTAGGAGTTTGTCTTCGAGAGGTCGCCAATTTCTATTTCATTAAGTGGCGCGCCTGAAACCGCAGCGGATCGATGGAACTTGGCCACCTGAAAAATGTGTGTTCGGCCAAATCCTGGTTGCGAGATGTAGGGAATCTTGGGAACTACTCCTTGACTTTGTTCACGATAAAGGTATTGAAGGATAATCTGCTTCTAGATACCATTCTTGTCAAGTAATGCTTGACTCTTACCAGCTAAAACCAATCATCAATCCTCAATAGACTTGCGGCGACGCTTCGGGGTCTCCAGAGATTCAATATTACATGTACAAAAAAACAAAAAAGAAATTAAAAAAAGAACAAAAAAGCATTAAAAAAAAACAAAAAAGCAATTTAAAAAAAGAACTTTATGTATCGCCGAAATATAGCTCAAGACCTCACGTTTAAAAGCCGAGCCAAGTCTGCACCTGCGGCGGTCTTACTTCAGCCAAAAACTCAATACAATGCATGTTGAGACTTTCTGTACCATGTCGATCAAGTTGAAAGACAATGACTAGATGTTTTTAATTGTTTTTTTATTATAGGGCTTTTTTAGTTCCAATTTCAAATATAGATCAGAATAAATTACTCGGTTTTAAAATACAGTCTTTCCATTCCACTTCTTTACATATCAGGAGTTGGCTTGCAGTGACTACGTATTTCGTTACTGCATACATGCATACAACATATATAATCTCACGCCGTTTTTCTATTGCGGGTAGGCAGAAACTAAAGAACGCCACCTGCTACGATACTTACATTCTCGTTTCGTCTCGTCCACGTTCATACATCAGGTCATACTGCATGGTTCTTGTAACTTTTTGACAATTTTCATATCATGTATTGTGCGCTAATAGCAAGTTTTATCACATTTTTGCAACAACATAACATAACATCACGCCTGTAATCCTCGAAGTGTGAGGCAGATGTGTACCTACCTAGTAGTATAAAAAGTGGGTTTCTGCCAGTTATGTTTGTTTAAGTCGCATAGGGGGCGAGCCTATTGCCATCAACCGGGCACAATTCCAGCCTACATCTGCATTGTGCGCTAATAGAAAGTTCTATCACATTTTTGCAACAAGATAACATAACATCACGCTTGTAATCCCCGAAGGCTGAGGCAGAGGTGTACCTAATAGTACATCCACATTTCGCCAGTTATGTATGTTTAAGTCGCATGTCATAGGGGGCGAGCCTATTGCCATCAACCAGGCAAAAATTCAGAATCCGTCAGATTTTTGCACATTTCGTCAGTTATTTTTAAGTCCCATGTAATAGAGGTGAACCTATTGTCATCAACCGAGCATAAATTCAGACTTACATCTGCACTGTGGGCTAATAGCAAGATCTATCACATTTTTGAAACAACATAACATCACGCTTGTAATCCCCGAAGCATTAGGCAGAGGTGTACCTAATAGTAGATACATCCACATTTCGCCAGTTATGTACGTATAAGTCGCATGTTATAGGGGGCGAGCCTTTTGCCATCAACCGGGCACAAATCCAGACTCCGTCAAATTTTTACAATAAATAACTATAATATGGATTTATTTGAACACATTCCCATATTGTATTCAGTAGTATTTCCTTTGAAAGTGGATTCTTATTGTGATTTGAGTGCGGCATTAACTATTCATCGGAGGACATGGTGCGGAGTTAGGGAAGGTACCTCATATTGTGCCTATCTACATAATATTGTGTGTGTATGTAGATAGGCTAGGTACTCGTGTAGTGATTGAATCCACGAGCAAACAGAAAGCTTGTGACGGAGCCTTACTTCAAAAAACTGGTCAATCTCTACTGAAACGGAGTTGACAGTTTTCGCCATTTTTTTTTTTTTTTCAATACAGGCCGTGTAGTCAAGGAGTTTCATCATAATCATCATCATCCACAGCCTGAACTCACCCACTGCTGGGTATAGGCCTCTCTTTCCTTGTACCAATCTCCACGGTCCTGTGCCAGCCTCATCCAGGTTTCCCCCGATGGTTAACTATGCCGTCTGCCCATCTCGCCGCTGGACGACCCACATTTCTTTTACTTGCCTTAGTCCACCTGACATCACTGCGCCTTGCTAGGAGTCCTGCCCAATACCATTTGAGTTCTGTAACGCGATTTCCGAAGGTGTTTAATGTCAATCAATCAATCAGTCAATCAATTCTATTTATATTGTAATTTATTTTATTTTTAACTAAATTGTGATGTTTTTGTTTTTTTTTTTTTGTGTTTGTAGTGTGAATATTGTCTGACTGTATTGTATTAATTGGCAATGGGTGTAAATAACCTAAATAAACGAATTTATATTATTTTATATTAATAATGTATTAAACAGAGACAAGGCCTACAATGTCCTAAAAAAAAATTGGCTCGGCGTAGGTAACGCAAGGAAGAATTCTTGAGTTATTTTAATAAGAGTTCTTATTCTATATTGAAGAAGAAGAAGACATGCTGCGCTAAATCCCATGGCAAATAAATTGGGATAAGTGCAGGAGAATAATGCTGATTTCTACTCTTATAAAAAACTTTTGAATACTAATAATGTCCTACCAAATTTTCTAGTTTCCTTTTTTATGTTAAATGGGCTTACTCTTGACCTCAATCTAGTCCTAAGGACAGAGATGAGGTCGACGATGGAACGAGCTAACTCAAAAGAAGCCTATTAACTCGCGACTTAAATAGATTGGGGTCATATGAACTTGGAAACACCGACGCCGGCAGAGAATTCCACTCCTTGGCTGTGCGCATAATAAATGATGTAGCAAAGCACTTCGTGCGAATGTGTGGAACATCGACAAAGTATGGGCGATAACCTGCAGTACGTCTGGACTCCCGATACAAGAAGGGAGCTGTATTTAACTTTAAAACGTAAATGCCAGAATTGCCAGAGCATCCTTCTGAAAAATCTCAACACAATCGTGTTAGGCAGTTAATAGGTTGTATAAAGGGTGTAAATAGACACTAAACATAGCCGAAAGGCACTTGTTGTCCCCGTCTTTGCGATCATTTTTTGTTCTAGACCATACCTGGGAACCTTCTAGTTGCGGAGATATTATGAGTCAAAGTTCCAACTTTTTCACAAGTTTTTTTTTTTAAATACATGTTTTTAATGTAATATTTTTATTTTACACACCTCCACGACCCCCGTACTATTCAATCCATCCATCAGCAAAATGCTTTGAGTACTTTCCATCGAGTCCTACCGTAAAACGTGATTTTTCACCCCAAACAAAAAAGTCGATTCCCAGCAATAATTTTTGCGTAAAGTTACTTAGTTTGATGTACGGAATGCTTGGTTGACGGCTATGTGAAGGGTCTGCTTACACCCTGTATATGTAATTCCTCACATAGAATCAAACAAAATAGCGACATAACTAAAACTAATTAATTTCCTTAGTGATTTGAAATCGAAAGATTAATGAAGTGTGCCGTCTTTGTCGCCGTAAGGTGTAGGCGGTAACTAAGATAAATGGATTATGGACGGTTACGCTCATAGGCAGCCGATAGACTTGGCTGTACGAGGCTATAGGTCTATGAAACAGCTAAGTCTTAGTCAGATTACCTAATATCGGCTATCGACGACGCGTTCGTGTTCCACGCGCGACTCAAAGAGATGTCAGCAAACCAGAAGACCTCCGCAAAGCCGAAGCCTGCCGGGGCTGCGGGACTGTTCGAAAGAGATACCGCGGCCCTCAAACACAAAGTGCTTAGAAGGAACATGGACATTATTCTGAATGGCAGACAGAAAATATCTGCTGCATAGTGTTACTGTCCTCCATTGTAGGTAACGCTATTGTATAGTAGTAGGTAGTAGTTTTCTTACATGAAATAATATAAACCTTGTATGGTCTTCATGTGCTCTACATGAAGACCATACAACGAACCACCTACCTATATACCTTCTTAACAAATAAGTCGCTATAGAATCCCTCCAGGTTGGCTTCCACCAGCAACCACATAACAATCCTTCATTTAATAACACCAATAAAACACCAAAGGCTTTACTGCAAGCCTCTAAATTAAAGATAATTCAAGATAAACTCAACAGGCGGGCCCTAATATTAATTAGGAGAAATATTTTGGGGGATATTATTTACGTAATAAAGCCTAATTTAAGGCCCCCTAGGTAAAATATGAGCAATTGAGGAGAATAAGTACTTAGCACGGTCGTTTATACTCACCTCATTTGAGAGTCAGAAACGGGGGAAAGATGTATTTGGTGGAATTATAATTTTAATTGGTTATTTGTATTGTATGTGGTATGGGGTTGTATCTTGGCGGAAACTTTCAAAGAATCGTCAGGGAATTTTATGTAATTAAAGGAAAGCCGTATGCACGATAACCGCTGAGCGAAAGTCTCCACACGATGGTTGCCGGAAGACGGACGGCGCCACCGAGGCCGCCCAGAAAGAGGTGGCGAGACGATTTGGACGCGTACCGCGAGGGCTGGCCCGAGGAGGTGCGGGAAAAGAGTACATGGAAGGAATTGGGAGAGGCCTTTGCCCAGCAGTGGGCTGACCCACTGCTGGGCAAAGGCTAAATAAAAATAAAAAAAGGAAAGTCATCTTCCATCATACTATTGTGTATTGTTGCCAATCCAGATGAACCAAAACCTTCGAAAAAGGCATCTGTGTTCCCTCCCACATTTAAACCTGTCTGCTTTCAAAGCAAGAGTGAACAGGCATCTTCTAGGCATGCTCATCCTATCATGGACCTCATCTAACGCTTTCCATCAGGCGTGATCGAGGTCAAGAGCAGGCCCATTTTGTAATAAAAAAAAATATTTTCAAATTGTTAACAAACTAGCACACTAATATCAAACGAAGCTTTCTTTAGAACATAACCCAAATACAGAATTACCAAAACATTCATAAAATAATGCAGTAATCGGTTCAGATTTTCTATTTTATCTGCCTCATAGCGTTCCATTTATTTGTGCTTACCCTCAATACATTAGAAGCAAGGTATCTAAGTTAAGCAGCGGCCGTCCAAAAATAAGATCAAACAAGACCTGAAATTCCAATAAAACAATTAGTTACGCTGAAAATTTTTGATTCTCTCAGACCCCACCTAATTCAGGCTCTTCAGAGACCATTCAGTCGTGATTCGATCACGCAAAAAGTCAGCATACACATTATTTAAACACAATGGTCGTTCGTTAGGCTGGCCTCAAGAGTTCGATGCAAGATTTAATTAAATCGCCCCCTCCCGGGAACTCGCCCCCTCCCGCGCGACTCACCCCCGGCCGCGTCGTCGGCAATTTCCTCGGGGGTTGATTTATTGTCGCCTCTGGCCGCGAGGTGCCGCCTCGCAGGCCTACGGTAAAGGATTGGGCGATACATCTATGTTGCTTGAATCTGTTCTGTAAACATATAGATTAGCTTGTGTGATATACGATTTGTCATTCGGGGCTTGTTGCCATGAGAGCAGGGACTGCTTAACAACATCATTTTGGGCGATCTATTGTTCTTAAGACTCTGATCTTAGTACCAAGACTAGATAAACTAACAGCTAAAGACCGACCAATTTAATAAGTCCTCCGCCATGCTCCAAAGGCACATTAAGCGCCCACAACGTCCTAACAATATCCCACAGGTTATTTGCTTTAAATTAACCATAATCCACGTGGGTATTACGATACTAATTAAACCAATACGTGATCAACCTTCAAAATATTCCATTTAAATTGATACCTTCGCGAGGACTCATTAAACCGGTCGGTATATTGACGAGAAGTGGTCGAAGGTCACGAAAGTTTTCGCCATGTCCTGGAGAAGCGAGAGACCGATACAATGTTTACTAGAACTTGCTAGAAAACCAAAAATGAAAAGCAAAAAATTAGTTAACCAGTTTATCTTGTCCATATATTCAGAAACTATGATATATTTAAAAAAGACTCCATAAAAACTTAAAATATTTTAACCCGCTCTACGCTACTTCACCAAAATCCCTTCCCTCCCCAAAGTCCCAAGGCATCCCACCTTTTCAATAAAGAAATCCAAAAACTTGATACAAGTACATCGTGTTAAGTGTATTCCTATGTCCGGCAGGGTCGGGTTACTTTTTCTTGCAGTATATTAAGGCGGGATCAGACCGGGGCGCGTATGATTTATGCCGCCCGGTGACGCGGGGTCCCAGGGTTGCCATTTGTTATATTTACCGTACTAGACGTTTGCCAAGACGCCGTGTGGGGAATGTAGCTGGAACTTATTAATTGGGGTGATTAAGGATACTGTGGTTCGGTCTGCTATGGCAATCTTGTGTGATTTATTTGTATTTGTTAGCGTTGCAATGAATTATTAAGATAATATTACTGCTTCAGTAAAACTCCCTTTGTAAGATTGCAGTTAGTTACAAATCTTTAGTTGCTAATGATATGAATGAAGAAAAAAACTATCTAACAGTGTCAAGGAATTTAGAGGTAAATATTACAAATCGAATACTACCTATAAAGTGTTGTTGTAATACGATACGAAAATCTTTAACAAGGTTCTTTTAAAAGTATTCTCAATTCAAACTAACAGTGCCAAACAGAAAAGAACGATTTTCCCAGAAGTAAATAGCAGCCCTAAAGCACGGGGCAGCGGTATCACGAGCGATACGTCACTTGGACACCGGCTGACAGTTCACGCGATAACGCGATACGCATCAATGTGAACACGCCTTATCTTCGCAATTTATCCGACACAACACTTGCCCTTACATGTTACGTCTTGATTCATAAGGCACATATATTTTAGACCCCCATTTGGTCTCAAGACTAAATAAACAACTAATCTTCATACGAATCTGGTTTGATTTGTCCAAATATATCAATCTTATTAACCTTATGAACGCCGGAGCATAAAGCCACGCGCGTGCCCTCCACGCCAAGCCACAATTTCACCAACCATTTGGTCACATATTTGTGTCGTTCGGCGTAGCTACAGTTAGAAACTACGCCGTAGCTATACGGCGTAGTTTCTTGTCACGTATATGTGACAATGGCGTTCAACAGTTTAAAAGCAACCTAAGGACATAAAGAAGCTTTCTTCAGCTTGTTTTTTCTAACAGATTTTTTTTCACTTAAAAATTCTTACATTATCATTAAACATGATATCCAAACACATAACAGGAAAAAGAAAAAAATAAATAACTTTCGAAAAACCTGACACAAACGAGAAGTTATTTATGAAGAGAACACGAAGATGTCCTAATCACATCGCCGTCAACCCCTCGTCTCATCAAAGCCTACAAGTTTCACTCAAAAAGACGTTTTGTAGAACTTCGCTTATTAAGTCAAACAAACTCACAAACTCGCCTACTTTTCATATCAGCCTTACTAATTAATCAGCTATCCGGAATACAACAACAAAGTATTAAATTACAACTCGGAAATGTTCTAATAACGTTAATTAATAGAAAACTTTTGGGACCTCAACGAGTGTTGGGGATTGATTTTGGATCTCATTGTTGACATTGGATACCTACTTTTTTAGTAAGTCTCATTTATCCATGGTTACAATACACTATTTTAAATCCTTTTTTTTTGCCATAGTAAACAGCTTGAACAATATGCTAGGTGAGTAGAATTGTGTTATTGGGTTTTTACGTAAGGAATTTCGCTATAGCAGCCACGGAGTCTGGATTTGAGTCCAGTTGATAGCAGCAGGCTCGCCCCCTATTACATGGGACTTAAACATAACTGGCGAAATGTGGGTGTAGTTGTTAGGTACACCTCTGCCTAACCCTTCGGGGATTACAAGGCGTGATATTATATAGGAAAGTATTTACCAGGACAAAAAATGAGTAACCAAGTTTTGGGAATGCCTGTTGAATTCCTCGTCACTAAAGACAAATCTCGAACATATATTCAGAAGGTATCTAAATCACCAGATCCATATTTAAAGCCCTAGTATCTCTAGAAAGCAATCAGTGCACGACAGCTCAGAAACAGAGCGACCATACAGAGCCCAGTTGGGGTGGCTACCACGCAATATATCACGCAGTCCCCATTACTCATACGCACAAGAGTGTTTATCATTTCTTTGTCCACCCCGGAGATTTATCGAGGCGATGTATGTCGACCCTGAGCCCTTGGACCCTAGAGCCAGTCTTGGCGACGATAACTCAACTAAAATGTTATTTATTTGCTTCATATCTGATGTGATAACTTTGATAGGTTGACAAGTTGGAATGGCATTCTAATTTGTGAGAAAATGGCAAAAAATCGCCGAGATTTTTGGAAAAACATGTAATATTTACCTAGTGTCAAGCGAATTTGCAAAAAAAATTTGTTTGTGAATAAAATGAGCGAATTTTAAAAATGTACATATGGCTAACTCTAACTGCAAAACGCAGCGCAATATTTTAAAGGTTTGATAAAAAATACCAAATTCTAAAAAAACGTTCCTTAAAAATTTTCAAGCTTTAGGATAATTCCCTTTATTATAATCGCAATCTAGTGGCACCCATCAAAGATAAAGATATATTTATTTTGTAAAATATGAGTAGGTATGGTATACTCTATACAGGTCTTAAAAATAGAAGAAAGTAGCTGCATGTTTTGCCAAAATACGGGAATAACCAGTCTGGTTGATTTCATAAGACAAGTATCGTTAGATAAATTCAACACATCCCTATCTATTTTGTTACCATATCGAACAAAATCAAAACAAGAACGTATCTAAGAAAAATCTCTCACACTGTAAGAATCTCAACAACATAGCTATGGCTGCATCGCTGGCTCGATTGCTATTAAAGGATTAACGTACTACAAAGCGATGGCATTTTGTTCTCCTTGCCCCTTGTCCGGTCACCCCCTACGTCCACCCCTTTGCCCCTCTCACCCCCTGCCCTTCTGCTAAGACCCTCAAGACCTTCGCACATTTGCATAGCTTTAGAGCTTAGGTTTTTTGCTTTCACTAAGTTCTTAAAGGATAAAAGAAGGAAGCAAAAGATTTTCACTCGGTTTTTTTTTTCTTAACGGACCGTGTGTTGGCTGAGGAAAATACAAGGGGTGTTGGTTGGTTTTATGTTGCCTTTATTAAAAGGCTTCTTCAGCACTTTGTTCAAATATTGGCATTGTCACAAAATACATTTCTCAACCAGCATTGTGTCTTCTGATCTTGGGGTCGTCTTCCAGTCTAACCGGATGCAGCTGAATACCAGTATTTTACATGGAGCGACAACCTATCGACCTCCAAAAGCCATTTAGCAGCATTGTGTCATAATAAGTTGTAATATAACAAGTATCGCCGAGTCTGTAGGACACCGGCTGATTTAAAAAGTAGACCAGTTGTCAAAATACTGTACATAAATTCGCGTCTACGCAGCTACATCGCGTTGACATAGCGTCTACAAAGCAACATCGCATTGGCGTAGCGGTAGCGGCTACACAGCGACGATACTATGGCGTAGCGGCTACGCAACTACGACACTATATCGTACCTGCGTAGCCGCTACGACATAGTGTCGTAGTTGCGTAGCCGCTACCGCTACGCCAATGCGATGTTGTAGCGGACACGCCGCATCGCTTTGGCGTATCTGCTACGCTATATCGCTCAAGTTGGTTTGTGTAAAGATATTCTACTAAAGAAAACATTCTAAGCTGATTGAAATATTCACAGAATTAGTATAACAGTCTCTAAAACACTGTCTAAATCCCATCACCTGATTGCTAATTAAAAAGCCCGTACATTTGTATGTAGGTAAGTACAGCTACACGTCGTACTCGGGTGAGCTCTGAAGCCTGCTTTCGCTTTTAATTATTAATTCAGACCAGCTGAACACACTGGCCGTCTGCATATTCATGTGGAGGACGAACATGTCTATAATATTCAGCCAAATACAGTACCTGTAAAATATTCACGTCGTTTTACGAAATGTTAGAGCTTTGAGGAAAGTTTGAACGAAAATATGCAGACAACATAATACGGGTGGCTTCAAAATTGAAGGTAAAAGAGAACTAATTTGTTTTATTGAAACTAGTATTATTACATATAACATTATTTTGAAAATAATGTTATATGAAACATTATCTGTTAAATTGAGTACCTAATGTATAGTATGTCTCTGTACAAAAAAAAATCAACCGAATTGAGAAGGTCCTCCTTTTTTTGAAGTCGGTTAAAAACGACTTTGAATATGTGGAGTTTGTTTACAGAATAGAAGGATCAACAAATCCTTGGTAACGTTTAAAAGCATAGAGGCCGTTTTTTTGATTACACTAACCATAAAGTTATCAATTCGTATAAAGATTTTACAGACTTACTTCAAAATATAACTGAATAAACATTTGTGTCTCCAGTAAGTACGTAAATTTATATCTTAATACTTAATATCTTGTCCTGCGTGTCCTGTTGTTTGTTCACTACAGGAACTGACGTACGCTACCGAAAGCGCCAAACTAGTAGCTCAGTTCTGGGCTGACACAATTTAGATTGCCATCGACAAGCTAAGAAGAAGAATAACCTGTACTGTCCCACTGCTGGGCAATGGCTTCCCCCAATTTCATCCATTTACTCATTTAGAACAGAAATTTTATTTATTTATTACAGCTAGTAGAAATTCATACACAGAACTGTAGATAACTGTATAATAACCTACTTCGTGGAAGACAGGTTCTATACGGCCGGGTATTGAAATACCCAAAAACAAGACTCAATAACCCTTTCACCTTCGCACAATGAAGTGCCAGTAGCAAACAGCGGCGCATTCCGGCAGCTCAGCAGGTGCATATCTTGCATAGCGGGACATTGGCACGGCACGCGCGGCACGCCGAATTCTGACGCCGACCAGCAATATTATTGGCACATTCCGATTACGGCACAAATGTAAAGGGAATTTAAAATAATCAGCCTTGTTTTGTCCCTGTGGAAAATGCAGTAACTCAACAACGTTTTGAGAAAACAGAGTACGTCTGTGAAAATTGATTCTCTTACTAGCCTTTGTCTGCGGGTCCGCTCACTTTAATTCTTTAATTTTTTAGTAGTCTGCCATTCCAGGTCTTCTTGTAAATGTTCATCTAAAGTCTTCCAGTCGTTTTAGCGTGAAACAGTAACAAACATGCAAACATAAACAATACAATAAAAAAAAATAAAAAAAATATTTTAAAAATAGTGTGAATAAATGATATTCCACCATATACATCTGATGCGAGATATTTTAAGCTGCTAGATACAAATAAAACAGTATATTCGTTTTTTTAGTTACCCCTTTTTGGCTTCTGTGTCTGTCAGTCAGTGTGAAATGATTAGAAGAACAAACGTTGTGGTTGTTCTTATTTTTGGAAGTGAATAAAGGCTGTGGACAACAGTAGCGGAAGGTTCCATACAACTCGATTCCTACCTCTATTCTATAGACAAATAATATAATCACTTACTCCGGCTTACCTCTTACAAAAATTGACCCTTCGCTACTGGTGTACAATATTGACTGAAGTGTGATGATTGTCTATGTCAAAGCCAATGAGAGACAAGCTTTATAATAAGGCGGCCAATATCACAACTTTTTCAGTGCATTTACAATGGAAAATTGTAGAAACTACTTCTTTCTTTGTACTTTGAACTACTTTCTTCTAAACTGTAGAGATTTTTAAAACAAGTCTTACAAATAGGGACTCTTTTGGGAGAACCAATTATATTAGAATCTATAAAGGCTGGAATGAAGGGGCATACATCTCACATCCTCATTACATCGCCCACAAGTATCACAAAAAGCATTAGCAACTCGCAAATGCATTCGTCTATTACGATCCGCTGTCCATTTACGTAAAACTCAGCTTATTCTTCAACTAACATATTGCAGTCTCCTTGGACTTTACACCCACGACTTAAGAGCTAATTTTCTCTGATCACATACGAGTTTGGTAAGTTAAATCTCAGCCGTGTATTCTTCAGGAACGCTCACATTTTGCAGTCATCTTCTACCGTATGGTGAAGAGCTAAGGTTGGTTTTTGGGTAAATGGAGTGTATGATGGAAAGTGACGCGATATTGGCGTGATCAGTAAGTTGACACGAAGGCTTCGACAAAGTTCGCCGACGTCTGCCCGTCTGCCCTGCTCCGAAGATATCCTAAGTTTCACGTATCGGTCCGGTTATTTGTAAATTGTATTCGTGTGAAATGTCGATACATGGTATTGTTGAGTTTGCTGGGAATTATCGGAACTTGCTGCAGACGGTACAGTATCATTATTATTTGTCCTCTTGTTGGACACATATTGATGAATAAGTGCAATAAATACTGGTTTTCAGGTGCATCTGTTTAGACTAGAAACCGACTCCAACGCGGTTGGGAAAAAGAAATGCAGATGATAAACCAGTGTATAATTCAAATTCAAATTAAAAAAAAAAAAATTTCAGACCAATGGATCCATTTAGTGTTAGTATGAACTTGTCCTATGTTCATCATCATCATCATCATCATTTCAGCCGAATGACGTCCACTGCTGGACATAGGCCTCTCCCAAGTGTCGCCACATTGACCGGTCCCGTGCGACTCGCATCCAGCGGATCCCTGCAGCCTTCACCAGGTCATCGGTCCACCTAGTGGGAGGCCTTCCAACGCAGCGTCCTATGTTAGTAAATAACAATTACTTAAAAATACACTAATTGGCTACATAAACATGTGCAGGTGTCTGCCAGCCCAGAGTCTAATAAAAGGTCCGTCAACTGTCCGTAGATCCGTCAAAGGTCCGTAAAATACTGTCCTGTGCTGTATAATGAATAAAGTGATTCCCAGTAATATAGTATACCACCACATACCCCATACACATATACAGAGTTCACATTTTCGTCTTTCAACGAGTATTTCATTCTATGCTGAAGCAGCTATACCAGGAAACAACTTATTTTAAATGTTAATCGTTAAAGCTTATTTTGTGTATTTTCAATGTCATGAAAAATTTTCAGAAAAGGACTTTTAAGTTCCGATTCAACCCCAAAGCGCTGATGCAAACAAGATTCTCAGAAACACATCGATCAGACAACAAAACAAAGTATAGTCATTTTACATAAAGCATAATAATATTCAAGTAAAGTATGAAAATATTAAACTGCATTATTATCTCGACAGGTGGATTGCAAATATTCCGTAAATATGCCACAGTGTTCACGTCGCACATTCTGGCACGCACCCTCACTGGCAGGGTAGGTACGCACTAGCATGAATTTACTATCACACTTAAGGGGTAGCTGTCAATAAATATGTAACGCATGTAGTTGATGATGGGTAGGTAGTTCATGGAGAGGTTCTATGGGGTGTTAGTTTTATAGGGTGTTTCTGCACTGAAAGCACAAATTGAAACTTAAATTCAACTGACAAAAAAATCTAGAACTAGTTGTTAATTTTGGGTGTTAAAATGGTGTGGTTTAATACCAAGAAAGATGGTTAAGTTTCACAAAATGTGCAGTTTGTTCTATTTCATGCTATACTAAAGTAACATCTCCGTTCAAAGGAAGCTAAAAAACCGAGAAAAATCTATACATAGATATTAAAAACGAACCGACTAAAAACCGAATTATACCGACGATTCCGAGGACGGTTACGCGACACCACGCAGCAAAACACGACGCCGTCAACGATTCGTGTCTAGTTTTAGTTAAATAAGGTTTTTTTATATGTATTAGTTTATTATTTTATAAGATTATTTTCTGTATTTTTATCTATGGGCCTCAGTTGCCTGACAATAAAATGATTGATTGATTGAAATCTCGGAAACAAAACAGACACCATATCCCTCTTTTTGGCCCAGTCGTAGTCTGATAAAAATATTCATGGCACATTTAGTCCAAGGTTAAGCTCATCCGCCGTCTATATAACCCCACCTGATCAAAATACAGAGTCACAGACAGGTAGGTAGGTACTTAACAATATTATCAACATGTTGACATGTGACGTGCAAATATTTCCCTATAAACATGTTCGGCATACCTTCCTCGCACCCTCTTGCTTACATCACTCACTATCGAACGATGTGAGGTAACTCTGCCTGTCGATAAAGTCATGCTGAACATGTACAGTCGCGAGCATTAATATGTATACGCGAAGCAACTTTTAAAAGTGATTTTGTGATACTGCATTGATTAACTGTATATGACTGCTCCCTTGCTCTAGTGGTCGCTAGCGTGACTGCTGAGTATGAGGTCCTGGTTTCGATTCCTGGGTCGGGCAAAGTGTTATTGGGTTAGTCGTAGTAGTAGGCTCAGTAGCAGCCACGGAGGCTGGATTTGTCTCCGGTTAAGGCAATAGGCTCGCCCCCTATTACATCAAACTTTAACATAACTGGCAAAATTTGGGACTACTATTTAGGTATACCTCTGCTTAACCTTTCAGGGATTAGAGGCGTAATGTTATGTGTTATTTTAAGTTGGGATATGTCCTGGAGCTACTATGACGTCTTAAAGCTGGAGTAATTCTAGTGTGGGAAAGAGATGGCGCTAGACGACCTGTATGGCTCTGTCTCTTTCCTATGATTTCATGGTACGCCACCTACACTAATACTTACTACATTCAAAAACCTAGATTCAAGTAGATAGTAATAAATAGTACTTTCCCTAACGAGCTTCCATATCCTCTGGCCAAATATCCGCATCACTGAATGCTCAAGATCCCAATACATTCGACCTCACGTTTATAGCCATCTGTATCGTTCATTATATGTTTTATTGCCTTGGTAATAAGGCCAAATTATATGTATTCGGAAGTAGAGCAGTAATGTGTTTCTATCAGTTCTTATACTGGTTTATTGCGGATACTATGCCAAACAACGAATTTACCAATCAATTTATTGTTTCCATGTATTGGCATAGTTTTATATGGGGCGTGATATAATTTGCCTTTGGTAAATGGTGGTTATATCCTGGATGAGGCTGGCACAAGAACGTGGAGCTTGGCACAAGCACAGAGAGGCCTATACCCTGCAGTGGGTGAAGTCGGGCCGTGGATGATGATGATGATGTAATGGTGGCTTCAGGACTATATCTTATGGAATATGGTTGTGGAGGGAGGAATTTGCCCAGAAATCGGACAGAGCAGGCTAGGAAAAAGAATGGTTCCAGAAGTATATTTCAGTAGTAGTTAACTTTTTCTACAACATTAGTTTTAGTATATGCGAAACCTGAAACACGTGTCTACTAGTTTCCCGCACAAAAACGTGGTCACCACGCAGCGCGTCTTGAACTCATTAATAATAATAATTTGGCAGTAGGTACCTAAATGATTGCGATAGGTACTTAGTATCGCTCGGCGTCCAACTTGTAGCCTTTTTAAAAATTTTTGGATCGAAATATAACATGGTTTCAAATTATTGGAATCAGTTCAGTTACTTATTCTGAACAAACTATATTCAGGTTTCGCATATACTAAAAATAATTATAAAACATTATTTTTACTATATACGAAACCTGACAAAAGTCATGTAAATGCTATTTACATGCTTTTTGTATCTAGTCGCTGATTATCTTAGTCTTAGTTTATTTTTTACCCTTTTGCACCGCCGTCAAAAGCACAATAATCTTTATTTTGGTAGAAATAACAACTGAGCAGCCTGTCAATATTCTCGCGCCACATTTGCGTATCAAAAAACCGAACGCGCGTACGCGCTCTTATTCCAGCGTGTTCACTCGAACTGGTGGATTTATGCCGGGTTTCTGAGTCAATTTTAATGGTGGTTTATCTATTCATTAGCGCTATTGGTTCGATAACTTGTGAAAGTGCGTTTCCGAACACCGCAATGTAAGTTAAACTCCGTTTAAACTAAGGTCAACTTAACTGACCAATTTGCAGCGTTTATCGGTTCCATAACTATAATTTGACATTTCATTTCTCAAACTACGTTAACTTTTAGGTTATATGTACTTGTAAAACGTGTAAGTTTATTATTATTGTATTAAATTGCCAGTAAAAACTAAGTATTAAAAGTCGGTAAAAGTATTTAAAGGAGAAAACATCAGTGTTAGTATAATATGAATACGAGCAGTTCATCAGAGTCTGATTTGGAAGTAATGGAGGTTATTTTTAATATATCAGTGCCCAGAAACTTAAGACGTAGGAGAAATCCTTTCGAAATGTTTACGGATGAAGAATTTCAGTTGAGATATCGCTTTGAAAAGAACACTGTGATACACCTTAGTGATATTATTAGCCCTGCTCTAGCTCCTGTTACGCATCGCAAATATACACTGTCTGTTTTGGAAAAAAAAATTATCGCATTATGATTTTACGCTACAGGTACTTTCCAAGTAGTAATTGGTGATGATATAAACGTCCACAAAACCACTGTATCACGAGTAGTGTTTAAAGTAAGCAAGGAAATAGCAAAGCTGGCTAGAAGTTATATAGGTATGCCTAATTTAGATGACCTGAGAGAAGTCAAGGCACAATTTTTTAATATAGCGGGATTTCCAAATGTAATTGGTTGTGTAGATGGATCCCACATACCAATTCAATCTCCTGGTGGTGAGCAAGCAGAACTATTCAGAAATAGAAAAGGTTTCTTTTCTATTAATGTACAAGTTGTGTGCGATGCAAAGTTGTGTATCCGTGATATAGATGCTCGCTGGCATGGATCAACACATGACAGTACCGTGTATCATAATTCATTCCTGCGAGCGCGGCTGGATAACAATGAGATAGATGGTCACCTCCTGGGAGACAGTGCTTATCCTTGTGGAAGATTCATGATGACGCCAATTTTAAACCCAGCTACAAATGCGGAAAGAAGTTACAATGAAGCACAAATCAAGACTAGAAACACAGTTGAAAGAACATTTGGTGTGTGGAAAAGAAGATTTGCATGCCTTTCTCAAAAATTGAGATTAAAATTAGATCACACATTAGCTGTAATTGTTGCAACAGCCGTGCTTCATAATATAGCTCTACAGCAAAACGATACCGTACTATTTGATTTTTCTCCTGAAGAAGATATTGTTACAGAACCCACTGAACGATCGCTTTCCTCCGAAGGAAACCATTTTCGTCGGTTATTGTTGGAACAATATTTTAGGTTGGTAAGGTTTTTCAACAAAATTTTATGTTGTTCATACCATGGGAACACAAAATAAAAGACAAATGATATTGAGTATATATGTATATTTTTTTAAATTTCAACTTCTGAAATGAAGATGCTAACAACCAAAAGGATACAGACATGGGAGTTTCATTGATTCATATCGTATTAAAGAGAATTCTCTTAGAATATGCTTGTATGGACCTAGAATTTATCAAGAAGAATTTTAATATCAATACTATTTTCATAACCATTATAAATTAAAATTCTTCTTTTTATATTCTAGGTCCATTTTAGCATTTTCTAGAAGAATTTTTTTTAATTCGATATCAACATCCAGTAAAATTTTAGTTTTTTCTAATTTCATTACTTCTTGTTGTCGTTGAATCTCCAATATTTCTAACCTTTTACTTGTTAGGGCATCTTCATTAATTTGCTCAGTCAGTATATGTGAGAATCGCTCAACGCTCGTACGAGTTGCGAGTGTGGTAAAAGGCGCTCGTATACGCGCTTATAAACGCTAATCTGAAACCGCCCTTAGGTCCTTTGACATCTTTATGTGACACTACACAATGTGAAGTACGTGCGGCGCGTGTGTCGTTGATATCCTGGAAGATGCAAAGTAATTGTGCACGAAGGAAAGAAATAAATTAATGATACTTTAACAATGACGATTTAAACTGAAAGGACGTTAACTTATTTAAATGTATTGTTAAATCTTGTGTCGACTCGGATGAATGTTTTTTTACAAAATAGTTTATTGCCACAATTAGCATAATCAGTACATTAAAACGTGTTCGGAGCCTCCTTTTAATCAAAGCAGTGCCAGTATTAGGAGACCCCGCGCTTCCATATCATTGCCAAATACTTATACTAACTGTGATTTTGCTCAACCAATCGTTGCGGCTAACTTGAAAAGGGACTGATGGATAGACAAAAGGACTTTTTAGGCTGTGGGGGTAAGGTACAACTTAAAACTTAAAGCCTTTTTTTGAGTGTGGAAGAAGTTATGGATATCCTTCGCATGATAAGGCGTAGGAATCCTTCAGACTCTCACTGAGTAAATACTAGGTTTGAGAATCGGTCAAAGTGTTATTATGTTTAAGTGTTATTATTTTCGGTAAATTTTCCTGTTGCAGCCTTTTAGACCCGGTTTATATCACAACAGGCTCTCATCAAGTGTGTTCAAGTCCCACGTAACATTGTATTTTTGTTCCTGTTTCCTAAACTCGCTTCATAACTGTTGTAAATGTAAATCAGCTAACGACCCATTATACAAATAGCACCTACGTGTTAAATTTACATTACACCACGCCTGTAATCCCCGAAGGGTTAGGCAGAGTTGTACCCACTAGTACACCCCCATTTCGCCAGTTATGTTAAAATCCCATTTAATAGGGGGCGAGCCTATTGCTATCAACCGGGCAAAAATCCAAATCCTGATGGAAAAAGCCAATAAAACTTTGCTCGACCAAAGAATCGAACCCAGGACCTCATGCTCAGGAGTCGCGCTTGCGACCACTAGACCGACGTGTTAAATTCTTCAAATAAATCAATCACCAAACTGAACACCGCACTTCTAACAAGTTCAAGTCTTAGAACATCACTCATAACCGTCAGGCACCCTTCAGCGAACTTATCCGTAACTTAGCCTCTCGGATGTACCGGGCATACAAATACCCCGAAGCCCTTTCGGGGCACTCAAGACATCCGTCGTGTGACCCCAGTTGTATGGGATATTTTACTACTTACCCATGGGAACTGGTGCAGAGTTTGCAAACTTTATTGATGGGTTGTCAGTACCTTTTAAAGGAATAGCCTTTTCGCTGTCCGGTTGGGATTGGATCTGATGTTTGGAGTTATTTGAATTTGATAGTTGGCCTAAAATGGTCATGTATGGGGTGCTGCGTTTTAAATAAAGCTTTGCCTTTTAATGCCCCTAAATTATTTTACAAATTCAAAATAAGGGTACTTACAAATTCCAATGTAGGTACCTACATAAAATATTTTAATATTTTGACCTCATTGTGATAATCCAAAAATATGGGCCATAACGCAATAAGGTATGAAACTGTTCTTTGCTATGAAAAATAATCCGCACTTTAATATAATTAATTACACGGCCGTAATTACATTAATTGGGACGTTAAGAGAAATAAAACCATGCCTACCCACATTTTGTACATAACACTTTTACAAGCGCAAAATAAGTCACTGTAAATACTTCTGAAATCTTTAATGATAACAATAATATTTCCATAGTACTCCTCGATACGGCTCGCATTGTGAGGAGGTTCCTGTCTCTGGAGCCCTAACCACCGGTAGTTTGGATCCTGCTCCCGACACCGGCGGACCACTTCTTTTTATTTTTAAATGTTTTTTATGGTTCTTTTTTTAAGAAATATGTAAAATGTATAAAGGAAATAGTTACATAATTTACAACTATAAACAAACTTAAAATAATTTAAAATGAATTAAAGGGTGACAAAAATTCGTCCGCATCACAATGTGCTCTTCAATTTATAGACTAGCGACCACGCTTTACACGGTGTCCACAACTTGTCAAAAAGTCGCGATTAATATTATTATTATCAGCCATTTGTGTCCCACTGCAGGGCAAAGGCGTCCCTTCCCTCCTTCCAATTATCCCTATCCAGTGCTGTTGTTTGCCAATCTTTTTTAAAAGAGTCGATTTCGTCCCTCCATCTTCTTCTGGGCCTGCCGCGTTGCCGTTTGATATGTAATAAGTAATTATAATATTATGTGAGTTTAGTATTATACATTTAACCTTTCGGTATACATTTTATTATTGATGGTAAAAACCACTGAATAAAAAAAATACTTTTTATCTATTGTGTGGTGAAAACCAAAGATTTCATTTGTCATATCCTGTTCACATGCAAAATATCCGCTTCACATGTTGAACTCCGAAAATAAAGATATCATTGTGAAAAATAAATAAAATAATTTCTTCTACACCCACGCAATCAAATGTCAGGTTACATTTCGCGCCATCGAGTCGTGAAGTGGGGGATATTTCTTACTTTTGCCTGTTTATGTCCCCAGACCAGACAGGCATTTAATTCAATAAGTATCGCAGAGCTACGAATATCAGAACCACATTGATAGGTATTCTTCTCGTAGGTGTTAAAATTTCAGTAGGAAACATTTCGTCTGTTTTATTTAAGAAGCAAAACGGGAAAATCCAAGTTAATTGCGGTTGATGGTTACCAAGTTTGTTTTTACAGTTGAAGATAGATATTTAGCGATGCACTTGCAAAATATTTCATCTCATTTGGACATATCGAACGATTAAAAACTCGACAAAATCATAACCCAAGAAGGATCAATTAGTCATGGATTTATTTTTGTCCACACATTATTTTACAATTAGCATTTAGTTTTTCATGTATACTACTGAAATGAGGCACACCGACTAGGATTAATATCATTTTATTTATTTATTTATAGAACACTTTCTTGTTTGACAAAACCAACAAGCATTTACATAAAACTAGGACTATTTTGTCATTAGTGGCGGTACTTTCATAGAAGCCTAAGCTGACTTGCCCTTATAACCTACTACTCTTCATGATGTAAGGGATCCTGAACAGTCTGCTTGCCTTATGGGCTTGCCGTATTGCTGGCTCCTAAGCACGCCACTGATCGTCACCTGTCCTCAACTAAATAAAATACCACATCCAATAAACTAACATCTCAAGCCAACCAAGTGGGGTCCGGTCGGAAAATCACTAAGTACTTACACTGATTGAACAAGTTTGCGCCATAAGAACCGGGCGAAGCTCAGTCTCGTGTGAAATTAGCCGACGATGCTGATTGGCTGCCATATTTTGTTTCTTTCGTTGCTCATAACTTGTGATTGTAATTAGCGAGAATGAAGAACATAGATGGTAGGTAACACAATACTTACTTTTATTCTTTAGTGTTGACAAAATGTCTTGGCAATTTACAAAGAGACTTGACTAGTGTTGATATGACTTTCAAAGCACAATATAAATTTGGTATTTATTTGCTTAAAACAATATTAAATACATTTATAAATTAAAATAATCTTAATAACTAACTTTACAATAAACCAAAAAATGGCGTTAAAAAACTCCTCAACGCTGTCAAGCACAATTAAATAAAAAAAATTGATAAAGTCTCTGAAAATGGTTCATCATCATATGCCCTTCTCCTAACAATGTTGGAGCCAGCTTCAATGAGTTCTCCGCCTTGCCCTATCAATGGCACAATAAGCGTCCACAAAGTCCTAACAATATCACACAGGTTATATGCTTTAAAATAACCATAATCCACGTAGGTATTACGATACTAATTGAACTAATACGTGATCAACCTTCGGAATATTCCATTTAAATTGATACCTTCGCGAGGACTCATTAAAGCGGTCGGTCTATAACTGAATGCACTGAAATACCAGTATTTTACTTAGACCCTTGTCTTACTCTTGGTAAGACTATTTATCAGACTTTCAGGATTCAGAGCGAGCGAAAAGATTTATGGTGGTACAAATATTTGGTGCGTTAAATTTTAAATCTTTTACTTTTAGTAGATATAGCAACAAACATAAATATTTAAATTAAGGATCTAACTTAAGACAAAAAAGTTACTTTCCTTCGAAAAAGTCTGTGCAGCGCCAGAATAACCTTCGAAAATCAATTTTCTTACGTTACGTTACGTTTTTTTGCAATTTACAGGGCAGTGACTTTTCTTGGGATTTAATGAACTTAGACGGTTGCATTGATGATTTAAATGATCATAACTCGGAAAAGCCATATTTTTTAAGGGTCTCAAATCATAGTTAAATCAACATTAAACCTGACACACCCTGGTGCTTCCACCTTAAGTATTATTTTCACACTACTTACTAACTTTATTAGCCTGCCATTATGAGGCATTGCTATTAATATTACTAATATCAAATAAATACATTACAAACCTATACAACATCATTTTTAGTATATGCGAAACCTGAATATAGTTTGTTCAGAATAAGTAACTGAATCGATTCCAATAATTTTTAAACCATGTTATATTTTGTTCGAAAATATTTTTAAAAAGTCACACCGAGCTACACTAAGTACCTATCGCAATCATTTTGGTACCTACTGCCAAATTATTATTCTTAATGAGCTCAAGACGACGCTGGAGGCGCGAGCTCTGCGGCGCCGCGTGGTGACCACGTTTTTTTGCGGACAACCAGGTAACAGAACAAGCGTGCAAGTGATTTTTCATGATACAGTTTTGAAATTTTGTACATAGATTCTTGACATAAAAATACTAGACACGTGTTTCATGTTTCGCATATACTAAAACAAATATTGTATACCACACCCCACCTCCCATCTCCACCTTGACATGTTATAATACGACTAATGCAGGTTCGACTATGTAATTACCAATGACAGCTAGTAATCTCCACTAATGCTGAGTAAATACCTCCCTGTCACCCAGTAATTAGTTAGACAGCCTCATTTGTTTGAATTACCTATTTACTATGATTTATGACATGAGATTACAGCTATGATTATATTGTCTTATTGATTGTTGTTCTCGAAAGACCACTATTAATACAAGTTGTAAACGGACCCTTCACGAAACCGTCAACCAAGCATTCTGTACATCAAACTAAGTAACTCTACGGAAAAAATATTGTTGGGAAATGTTTTTTTTTTTGAGGTGAAAATCACGTTTTACGGTAGGACTCAAAGTGACGCACTCAAAAAATTGTTCTGATGGAGACATTAGCAAATAGTACTTAAGTTACTAAAGTTAAAACGGGTAAAATATTGAAACTTTGACCCCCAATATCTCCGTAACTAGAAGGTTCCCAGATATGGTCTAGAACAAAAAAATATCGCAAGGACGGGAAGAACAAATGCCTTTCGGCTTTATTAAGGGTACTTTTGACATCTATTATGTTATTGGTCCCTCGATCTGATTAAAATATCGGAGAGAAACAGTGAAGTACGTTGATATTTAAAAATAAAAATAAAACTAAATTATTGGAGATAATCTATTAGAGTTATTTTTTTTATTTTAAACCAGCTTCTGCCCGCATCTTCGACTGCGTGGACTGAAATAAAATAAAAAATCAAATGTATCAAATGTGTTAATGCCAAACATCCAAATCCGTTTTCTACCGTTTTTCCGTGATTGAGTAACGAACATCAGACTCCGAAATACTGAGAAACTCCTAATGGAAAAACCCAATAAAACTTTGGCCGCATTGGGAATCGAACCCAGGACCTCATGCTTAGCAGTAGCGCTTGTGACCACTAGACCAACGAAGCAGTCAGCGAAGCTACCTAACATCTGATATTTAAATACACAACTACCAAACCTGCAAATATACGATTAAATCAATCTCAGTTCCCGTCTTTGCTACGAAAATGAAAAACAGATAAAATGTTTGAATCATTTGTTGCACATAGGGCTCGATTTTTTTTGCAATTCATTCTCACCATACCTTTTTCCACATTCAAGCTAAATCACGATAAAATATATTCTTTAATCGAACCAAAACGATCACCAGAAAGCTGTAATCCCAAAAGAGTTTTCCGCGTCATTCGCATCGAGTTAAGCGACAATAAGATTTAATTTAGCCGACAACGCGGACGGCGTGTCATGTGTTTACCGACAAGATGACGGTGATCGAGCGTCCCTTGGGTAAGGCGTTACTTTCAAGCTGAACGGGAAAAAATGCCACGTCAAACAGTAATGGGATACCTATTTTGTTGGTGTATTTACGATATTTTTGGTGTTATGTTTTGTATATTGTGAGTTGTATTAACTGCAAGTGTGGAGTGGAGTGGAGCTCGTGGCTAAATAATAACCTCCGCTCGGGTCGATCTTTAGGTTAAGCCGTGCTTGCCTAGGTTGTTCTGTGGATGGGTGACCGCCCATTGTATACCGAGTTTCCTCCGTGCCTCGGAAAGCACGTTAAGCCGTTGGTCCCGGCTGTCATTTGCAGATCTTTGACAGTCGTTAGGTAGTCTGCCAACCAGTCTTACCATGGGCTATCGTATTACCCAGTACTAACTGGGTTGTGGAGGTCAGATAGGCAGTCGCACCATGTAAAATACTGGTATTCAGCTGCATCCGGTTAGACTGGAAGCCGACACTAATACAGTTGGGAAAAGGCTAGGCTGATGATGTATTAACTGCAAGTGTGATCAATATTCATGCATTTTCTCATGACTGAATGAAAATATTCATTTTCTGTGCAGTGGATTGTTCCATTTCAAAAAAAACATTATTCTATTATTTTTAATAGGTTTTTTTTTAATCTTTAGGCTAAAGGTACTTGTTAGCATTACCGTAGCTACATTAGAAACAGTATGAAAAGATGTCAATTGAAACATTAAAATGAAATTCTGTAATTCAGTTTCAGTTTTTTTTAATAGCCTTGACTGCTGGGCAAAACCTTTCTCCTACGCTATTTTAAACCGGCCTTCGTGATGTGTGCATTAATTTCATCTCGGGACCTCTTCCTAGCCTCAGATTAAGTTAACAACGTAAAATAAAATACTACTCTATCTTAATGCAAAGATCATTCTACAAAGGTCTACTAACAATCATGTTCGTACAATTAAGTACCTAGACAAACATATCCCCTGTATAAAATCTTGGAGCATTGTCGTCTAACAACCGGCCCTGTCCGGTCCGGATCCGCGGGGTTCCGTTTATTTACCCGCCGGTCGTCCTCTGTGTACTTAGTACGGCTCTCATTTACGAAGTTAGACGTCCGGCGAAGCCTCGTCTGTCTTATTTGGATAATGCCAAGCAAATATGTAGATTTGCAAGCATTATGTGCCCTACCAGTTTTTGACAACGTTAAAAATGCATGGAGCTGAGTCACTAGACACCCTTTTTGCTACCTACAAAGTCTACGTGCACATATAATTTGTTTGACTAAAAAATTAGGGACTTTATTGCTCCCTCTTTAGAAGGCATTAGTAGTCGGTTTTTATAGTTTTTTTTTTACATATTTTGTGTCGTATAGCGATGTTGGCGCGACGCCGAGCCGCGACAATAAAATTTCACGCGACGTAAAGCAAAAACACACCCCAACGCATTACCACTGTTATATCTAACGACCACAATATCATGACCTATCAATATTCCTACAAGACTCCCTAAAAACTACTTCTGCTTCGACGTGGGAAGGGGAAGGGAGGTCAACTTGTGTGGCGGATAAAACACGTCTTGTTATGGTAGTGCGGAAATCGAGAAACTTTAGTCGGATGTTGAGATAACAACTATGAAAAGTAGAACTATAACAGTTCACGTTCGGTTTAATGAACATCATGTTTGTCTGTTTTGATGCGTGATTTGGAAAGATTCGTTTTGTGGATCTTAGCACAGCTGCAGCACCATACACTTTTGATCGCAGTTTCGATAAAACTCATCATAAACAAGAAGGACGCGCGTGCGAGGTGTCCAGAGACGCGTCTCCGCGCGGACCAGCGATCTACGCAATAAAAAAGGGTGTGTGCCCAAGAAAAATCTGGACTTCCGGTCAAAATACCAGTTTTTGATTGAAAAATTTTTGGTTTTCAACCCTCAACCCGGACTCCGGCTCACGGAACGCGGACCAGAACACAGGGATGAAGGGTGAGTACTATTGAAACTATAATCTGACGATATTTTTGGAAGAAAATTTGGAACCTGTAAAATCTTCTGAAGAACTCCTTGTGGTCATTTATAGTTAAGTTTTCCTTAATAATCCTAATGATGGCTTTTGTATGTAATTTATAGCACTCATTATTTTTTTCTAGACTAGAATCTTGAAGATTTGAGTGGAGAAACAAATGCGTTACGTACGAACATATGCTACAAAATATGTTGTACAAAAATAAAATAAATACACTAAGAAAACAACGACCCTTGAGCTCTTAATGAATAAAATAAATGTTACTCAAGTATAAAAAGTTGGTAAAAATAAGTCAATCAATATTCGCCTCCAAAGGTACACCGACTTGTTGGATAAAGTTTAAGAAAAATTCTTGATACTTTGATTACAAAATTAATCTTTGAAAGATACAGTACGTTTAGAAGTTTGATTGCATTTCTCTGGTGTAAATACGTGCATTAGTTCACTATATTTCCCATGGGGGGTAGGCAGAAACTATAGAACGTGACGATCGCGTACGATCCTTACATACTCCTTTCACTTCGTCCAGGTTCACACATCTCATTATACAATAATGCTTTTTTTTTGTCTTAGCCAAAAATAAATAATGCGAAACTATTACCCCATAAATGCAATGCAATCATTACATGATTTAAAATAAACTGATTGAATATTCAATCAGCCACAAAAATGATCTTCACTTTGCTCGTATGGTTAAATAAAAAAACATTTAATAAAATAATAAAGTATCAAGTTGTCTCGGCGGCATAAGTTAATCTTGTAGAATTTTAACGTTTGCGCTCGTTAGTCTGTAATAAGACGGAGTTGTATCAGTCAAATATTGATGCTGAGCTTCTTCTTATTGATTAGCACGCCGCGCCCTGCCGCTGCTCTTATCTATCATTACGTGAAGTTAGGTAATATGCCTGAGCATTGTTAGAAATAAGTAGGTATTGGTGAAATGTGGATGGCTGTAGGTACCATAGTTGCCTAACCCTTCGGGGAGAACAAGCGTGATGTTAGAGTGAAACAATATGAAATTAGCTGAGAGTTGAGTTGACCTTAAATGTATTGTTAGGTTTTCATATTGTGGTTAAATATCTTGCAGTTGCCAGAGAAAAAAAAATCGAAATGTTTAAAAGAATAATCTAGATTTTAAAGGATTTTGGGATGGAAGAACGAATAATTTTGTGCAACTGATTAAAATAGCCACGAAATATGTTAACCTATATTTTTTATGATAAGTTTCCTCCGTGCCTCGGAAAGCACGTTAAGCCGTTGGTCCCGGCTATCATTTGTAGATCTTTGACAGTCGTTAGGTAGTCAGAGGCCTAAAAAGTCTGACAACCAGTCTTACCAAGGGGTATCGTATTACCCAGTACTAACTGGGTTGTGGAGGTCAGATAGGCAGTCGCTCCATGTAAAATAATTCAGCTGCATCCGGATAGACTGGAAGCCGACCCCAATATACTTGGGAAAAGGCTAGGCAGATAATAATAATATTTTATGATAAGATTGAGTCGAAACATATCACAAACTTACTCTTCAATCTTCCAAAATCTCTGTATTTTAGGGACCCAAGCGTATAAAAAAACAGCCACCTTAAAGCATTACTCTCCTTTTAAGCTTCACGCAGTCGAGTAAACAAAGCTTATATACCCAGTTCCTCTTCTATGTAACACAATACTGTCCGTCTTCATTAGTGTAACGCAATCAGCGTGAACGTTCGCACCAGCACGCACTCCCCCGCTCCAGCTACACGTCACTACTATTGGATTTAAACTCGCATAGATACTGCACTAGACGACAAAGTCCCCAGTGAGAAAATGTATGGGAAGACTTTCGAATCTAGATAGTAGAATTTAGTGTATTTAATGAGTCTTAGTTCATGTTCATGTCGATTTTTTATACTTACCACATTAGTTTATTCAAACTTTATTCAAATAAAACAACAAAGACTGATGGACTTGAATGGAGAGGGAGAGGAAGGCCAAAGAAAAGATGGATGGATTGTGTGAAGACTGATATGAAAGAGAAAGGAGTAAATGATGCCATGACGCCTGACAGGGGAGAATGGAAGAAGAAAAGGTTTTGCGCCGACCCCAAATATAATGGCAAAAGACGATGATTAGTTTATTCAAACAAGCATTGAACACTCAACAATGGGCTACGCATTTTGAAGAGAAGAAAGTTTATCTCTTCTTCGTTTAGAGATTAATAGATAAGCCAGTCACCAAGCTTCGTGTTTGTAGAACGACTATTAACATGATGGATCCCATAAGCGATGTCAATCTAGTACAATTTTGAATTCTCCAGCATCGTTAAACGCCGCTCATGGAATCTCACTACTTCTAGGTCCTTAGGATGCACCGGGCATGCAGACCTGTATCTTTATTCTCCATTGAATTCATTAAAACCTTCTTCTTCATTTCGTTGACTTCTTGTATTTTAAAAAAATTGTTCAGAGGCGTCGATTTCGTCAACGGCAATACAAAGACCGCTTTGACTGCGTAATGTTGGGGCACAGTGGACATCATAGATGGACAGCTAAAGCCTTACTTTTTGAAGTTACTGTACCAACACTACCTACTCCACATTAATCTAACTTTGTGGTAACTAGTTTGATCCCAACACTAGTGATTCTGTATCACCCTAGATTTAAACAGATCGTCGTACCAATTTAAATGTCTATTCGTTAACAAAGCTAATGAGAAAATCAGCGAAATTTCACAACTAAATACGACTGACCTACATAGAGAGAGTTCGTTCTGCCACTAACAAGTTACAAAATTAAGCTTCTGCTCTACAAAGTGATCTCTACAATTAAATGTCCAGTCAAATTATGAAAACAGACTATCTGTTTTAAGGTTAAAGTTAGAAATAGAACGTAAAATGATATGATTATAATAAAATTGTTAACTATGCAAAATAATGTAATGCCACAGTTTCGGAAATAAATGACAATTTCTTTAGTTGAGTAATTGTAAAAATACATAATACAACGGTTCGGACTGGCTACGGACACCGGACGCTGACAGATGACTGACCCGGAGTCGCGTCCGATAATTACATTAATTTTAGGAGGTGTCTGATGAAATGACGGGTAATAGAGAAGTATGGAAGAAGAAGACATGCTGCGCCGACCCCAAATGAATTGGGATAAGGGCAGGAGGATGATGTTTGACTTAATTTTTTGCTATCAATAAAATGTTATATCTAAGCCGGTGAGGTTATTTATTCCTCAGGACAGGACCTTTCTACATCCAACACCTTTCTCTATATAAGATTGTTCAAATTTGAACCAGCGCCTGTAATTCTTGATGTCGAGATAAATAAAGCTTATGATTATATTTTTATGTACCAGTTTGACTGTTCTTTAAGAGAGTTCATTCGACACATTCAAATTTTCTTCACCTACTAGATTATGAAATTTCAAATAATATGACGTCAATATCTTATCTACAAATTAAACACATAATTATTTTATTTTTCGTCTGAATCATCAATGTTGTTTTTTTTTTATTAAAAAATCGTCCATTATTTTGGATAGATTAGTTACAATTTATTGAATTCAAAAATAAGTTTGTTCAAAAAACATAGACACAAAATACAAATCATAAACTTGAAGCTTGAACCTTCAACGTCGGTAACGATATAAGGGGAGTTACATAAGAGCGCGCCGTCGGCTTTGCATCGTAATTGTTGGAGCTTGCGTCGCATAGTAACGCCGGTGCTGTGTGCCGAGGCGCGAAGCGTGAACGACACCTGGCTTGCTACCTGAGCCTCATCGACCACTGCCTCCTACCGTGTGTACTATGACTTACTTTACGGTGAGATTATTGTTGATAGTGAGATGCTGAGTTAGGATGCTTGTTAGGATTTGTGTGTGTGTTATAAATCATATTTATTTCTGTAAATTGGTTTACAAAACTCTTTTACATGTCACAACATGTTGTTTTAAAACTAGATGGGGCCGGTGTTTCGTACCTGACTACTCTGAGAAGAAATATCCGAAACAAACTCAGAGGTCACCGTCTCTTTTAAAGTCCAGACATTTGTCAAGTCAAATCTTAGAATGATGTAGTTGAAAGATAATTGAAATAGGTTTTAATAAAGCTGACAATGAATTACCTTGGTTGATAGGTAGTAAATGACTAAAGCATTGAGTCCGCCTTTGTATTTTTTTTCCAAAAGATTAAATTAATAATTAAACCTTTTGTACTTGTAGTAAATACATACTTGTATTATGAAGATTGCGTCAAAATGCTACGCGTGCTACGCAAAAATGTACCTATCAAACTTACATTTACTTGTATTAATTGCTAATTAACTATTTCATTTGCCGATCACGATAAATCAAAGAATCTGTCTACATATTGCCGTTAGCCACACCCAAGCTATTCATCAAACGAAGATTAGCACCATCAAATGCAGAATGTGTCGCTCCGAAGAATATTTCAATTGATAAAGGAAGGAAAGATCACTCACAACAAAGAGAGGACCCGGAAGTGCCTGAGGGTTGAATAGTTTGAGTCCTCCGACCTCCGAGGCCAGAGGGAAGGGGAGGGTTTAGACGTTACTTTATTTCCAAATATATAAATAGGTCAACTAGGACCAGTTGAATTTATGTATAGATTTAGATTAAGTTTTCATGATATTGAAGACAAAAAAATATTTTAAAGATGATTGAGTAAATTAAATTATTAAGTTTAGAAAAGCATTCTTAGATATTCCTCAAGAAATCATAATTTACGATCATTAATCAATCTGTCAACAGCAAAATAAACATAATTTTGAATAGAAAAATACTCACAGAATCTGTGGATTCCATATTAAAGTAAGTACTTTAATTTGGAATTCAAGGATTGCACGCATACAACACTTTTAGTTTTAACTGTATCGTTTTGTCCGTCAACAGTATTAATAATGAAGATCTGGTCGTAGCTTAACCTCAGCAACACATTATTCGTAAAGAACCTCTAATACTTCATAAAATGAACAACTCACTTGAACCTCTACCTACCCTCCACGCAACGTTGCCATGAACACAACACATACTTATAAACTTGGCAGCTTCTCCCGTTTTCTCGGACACGTCTCGGCGGGTTGCATGGGGTGTAATTTGAACAAATGAGCGACGGCTACCGAACCAAATTAGATTCTCGCCGGTCGACCGCCGTCCGGCGCGACGCCGGCTGCCGGACGGCTACCGGATCGCCTCCACAGATTACGGCACTTGGGGCCGGTGCCGACGCAATTTGTATCGTCTCGATAAATAGATCTTATGCCTTTTTGGAATCGGATTAGGGAGACAATGGGGTTGGTATCGAAATTGCATCGGTTGTAAGTTGTATTAAATTGAAGCTTTTTATTATTTATGGTTTTGTTGACTGTGTCTCATTGGTTTAGTAGCAGCAACCGCAACTACTGAGCATAAGGATCTGAGATCGATTTTCATGTCGGGCAAAGTGTTATTGAGATTTTCCATCAGAATTGCTTCAGTAACAGTCTCAGTCTCTGGTTGTGTCCGGTTGATGGTAATAGGCTCCCCTATAATATGGGACAGACAAACATAACTAGCGAAATGTTGGTATACTGTTAGGTACTTCTCTGGCTAATCCTCCGGGGATTACAGGAGTGATGTTATGTTATGGTATGGTTAGACTTGCTGACTGACACCTATTTTTACTAGGCTTATGCTATTCTCATGAACTTAGTGCCGAAACGAGAGAAAAACAAGTTCGCTGTGTTATGACTAACTGGGCCGTGGTATCAGATAAATATAACCAGGATCAGTAAGCTTATCACAGTGCACAGTTTAAGTAATAGCTTTAGGTCTTTAACAGCACTCCATAGTAACTCTTTTCAACCAACTAGTCGACCAATTTAGCTTTCAGAAAAACAAACGATGCTGTCTTCAATCTAGAAACTGCAAACTTGTTCACATAGACACCCCGCCATGTTACAAATTAAAAACAGCTCCAAAAAGAGCAACTTAAAGAATAAATCAAATCAATACTGGCCGAATGTAAATAAATGCCGTGTTATACGGTGTTTAAACAGTGTAGGGCGTCGCCCCCACGGCTCCTAATCAAAAAATTGAACTTTCAATAAAGGGAATCATTAATTCTGCTTAGGGAGGGATCCGGATCCTAACGAACTCCACAAGAATCTTGGGATGTTTTTGTCGGATAATTATTTGAAAGAAATACTTTGGAGCACCGAGGCTCCGTCCACTGGGGAAATTGTTTTCGACGCTTTGCGAGCAGCGGAGAAAAATCTCTTAGTTTTACATGTTTGGGTATATTAGAGACAGGGTATAAACAGACCCTTCACGAACCCCTCAACCATGCATTCTGTACATCAAACTAAGTAACTTTACGCAAAAATTATTGCTGGGAAACGATTTTTGTGTTGAGGTGAAAAATCACGTTTTACGGTGGGACTCGATGGAACGTAATCAAAGCATTGTGCTGATGGATGGATTGAATAGTACTGAGGTCGTGGAGGTGTTTAAAGTAAACAATCTTACATTAAAAACATTTATTTAAAAAGTTGGAACTTAGACCCTAGAATATACCACTAACTAGAAGGTTCCCAGGTATGGTCTAAAACAAAAAAAAAGATCGCAAAAACTGGGAGAACAAGTGTCTTTCGGCTTCGTTACGGGTCTATTTACACCCTTTATGTAGCTTTAAATGCTAGAAGTGTGTATCTTTGCGATTGATTTTGGTAGACGTTAAGATTAAATAGGAAAAACTTTGAATTTTAATGAGTTTGTTGCAAGCAAAGATACTTAGTAGAACTTTTCAATTAGTTCAAAACTAAAGTGCTTACTATCTTTATGCAGACGATAAGTTTAAGACTTCAAGTATGATTAAGATTAGGCAAAGGAGATATTTCGTTTAGATTTCACAAAGAAAAACAGAAAGATTACATTTTAGTGTAAAATTGAACAATGATAACCGAGTAGTGTGACCGTCGGACTGCTGTCACAGATCTCGAGTTCGAACCCAAGACACGCACTAGTGATTTTTCAGATTCATGTGCGTATCTTATAATTACCACTTGCTTCGGCGAAGGAAAGCAAACCAGCATGCCTGAGAGATATTTCTTGACGTTAAGTAAAGCCAAAACAGAGGCCCATGGGCGGCATAAAAACTCAGAAAGAAGTGTAAAATGTTCGTCACCTAAGTAATACTATTAAAATAACATTAAACAAATACACTAATTATTCTTTATTCCGTATTCAGCATCACATTTTCACAAACAACAATCAACCACAACAAACTGTCGGATATTGATCGGATATTTTTCTCAGGAGCTATTACGATAATGCAGCCAATCTCCCGACGAGCGAGGAGCCGACATCGCGACCGGCGGGAATTAATGATGTCCTTTATTGGAGCCACCATTTTTTGATTCCATCCCGCACCTAAAACACGACAGTTTGCCGCTCTTCTTTTATTTCAACATACATTACGCAATTTGAAAACATTACGCAAGTTCAGTCTTTGATAAAACGCGCAATGAATTTTGAATTTGGATAAAAGTCCGTGCTCGGCGGTTGCACTAAGCTTTTTACTGAGAACAATGGCCGGAGGCGTAGGAAGCCAACAAAATCCTTGTTTACACGATCTGGGCCCACATTAAAAGCATACCCCAGTCGCTTTAAGGCATTATTCGGATCTGTCAGGGATTACTGTATTATATTGTCAAAAAGGGATGTTACCATTTCGATTTGTTAACATAATGTTTCATTGGTTCACCCATTTTTATATTACGTTTTAGTCTACGGGCAAATCATCAATAAAAAACACCAGACATACACACCTTTACACATAGAATCAGTTACTTTAAAAATACGTAAAATATCATATACCTACGATGACCTAAGTTTAAAATAAATACAGCTTCGGGTCCTTTTCATAATTAGGCCTTTGTATCCTTTTATTCCCTAACGTTTTAGCTGAACTGGTCGCAGAAACTAAGAGAAAAAGACTTGCCGAGTATCTTTCAAAACATCTGTTTCAATGACGTCACGATTCCACAGTACCGCGCTTAAATTCCACAGAACCACACACATACCACGATAACCTCCATCCCACCAACTAGCACCTAATGATAAAGCTTGCGAACTCTTTGACCAATTACGACAAACAAACGATACAGCGCGTACGCAGTACTGTTCTTTCACAGTACACCTACTTCAGCTACTTCAGATTGGGCATAACTGTCAAAATGAAATGACCTTTATTACCATCGCATAAGGATGATGTTCGGTTGTAACCACTGACAAGTCTATCAAATAAATGTGATCTTTATCTTTTTTGACATAAGGTTGTTTTTGGGTTACTACTGTCAGACGTGAACCGTCTATGAAAGTACTGTAGTCGACTGATCGCATCAGCTCCCGCAGAGGCGAGCCAATTAATTGAAGGCACTAGGAATTCAGTGTCGCGTTGAGCCGGGATTAGCCAATGAGCGTGTGTCAAAATACTGTTCATTAGTAGTTGGGTCGATCTTGTGCTGTCTAGTGATTAAAGGTCGCGATTTGGGTTGTGACAAGGGTTTTTTGTCTAAATAGAAATAGAACGTTATTTTTTAAAGAATTATTTTTAGAAAGACTTTTGCTGCTACGAACAAAACTCAAACTCAAAGCATTTATTTCAAATAGACCAGTGACAGGCACTTTTGTATAGTCAAAAATAAGCTACCTAAATTCCAGCCACAGGCATAGTAACTGTGGATGAACTGTAGTCACCCATACCAAAGCGTAGATCAGATGGAGAAAAGTTGGCAAAAATCTCCATGGACACTCTTTTTAAATGCTCACGCCAGCGCCAGCGCCATTGGTCGCGCCTTAGAAGTTACGTAAACGGTCGCGTGGGGTGCGTGACACCCAGATCATATAAATGAAATACGAAATACATGCAAAATCTCGATTTTGTTCGATACAAGATCATAAAGCACACGTGTTTTTTGAAAGCTAACGGGAACTCTAGCGCGCAAAATTCAGAATTAAAAAAGTTCTAAGCCTTCAAAGATGCGCTGGGGTATGTAACACGTGTACAATTAAGGGTTAAACTGACACTGAGGTACCGTTATAGGAAGCCTCATTTTTCTAAGGAATAGCCAAAATAACTCAAAACAATAGTTAAATAGACATCGACACTTAATCTTCTACTACAAATTAAGATGCGTAGCGTATAGAGTAAGAAAGTTTCAAGATCTTATAAAAACTATGAGCAGATATAATTATGAGGATAGGTATATCCTCTTCTGCAAATCTCGCAATCGAAGTAAAGTTTGCTGTAAGAAAACCCAATTCTAGGTTAAGGCGCAGATATAGGAGTTTTAATGATTTTAAATTGAACTTCTAGTCTTATTTGAAAAAAAAATATGTTATACAAATGTACAATGTATGTCAATTTTCTGCATAATTTGATATGTGAAAATGTGAAATTATATTTGTATAACATAGTGTAATTAATTTGTAAAGTAATGTCTAACGCGGGCAAAAAAACTATAATCACGCAAAAAGTTTATTATACGGCTTTTATTTGTATTGTGTTTAATAAATCAAGGGGGGTTGTTTTTCCGAATAAACTTGATGCGCGTTGAAGCGGGAGATCTTGCGGGCGACGACGCGACGGCCCGACAACTCGCTCAAGGGCGCTGGCGCTTAATGTCGCCTTAAGCTCGCTGTTGTACATAAGCTATACATTAAAACAATGACAGATGTAATATAATGGTTGATTAAAACAATGACGAACAAAGATACACATCAACTCAATAAGGAACAACACCTCCTAACCCTAAAAAACACGCCAACGTCTTCCAGAACGCTCTTTATTTATCACCATTTTTCAGGAACACCGTCTATTCAGTCTCCGTCGTACGTATCAATTAGGCGGGGTGCAGACGTTCGCGCCACTATCTTCACAGCCATCGCGTTAATTATCGCCAAACGGTAACCCAAGTTATTGCCCCCCCCGGATACTTGCATCTTAACTAGATTAGCTGTCGAATTGTGCTCTTTACGATCTCTTGTGCTCATAGCTTTACTTCTGACTCCTTTTGTTGTTTTGTAATGGAATTGTTGAACTTTGTATAGAGATAATGGAAAATGTTATGTTACGTTAAGCTAAGGGTGAAATTATTGTTTTACTCCATCAATGGTTTAATTTAGTTTGTATGAACACGGGCAACTAGCTTCAATTTTCTGACTAATTGACCGGAGACATCTCGACAACTCAAAGTACGAGTAGTACTTCAATAAATGGTTTGACTTAAATAAATGCTTTGAGTTTGAGTTTTGAGTTCATGTGGAATAAAGTATCGCAACATCAGCAGTGTAAAGCCATCTATTTTTTATTCCAGATTTCTGTTCAGTACAAATAGAAATAGTTTACATAACATCACGTCTGCAATCCCCGAAGGGTTAGGCAGAGGTGTACCTAGTAGTACACCCACATTTCCCCAGTTATCTTTAAGTCCCATGTAATAGGGGGCCAACCTATTGCCATCAACCGGACGCAAATCCAGACTCCGTGGCTGCTACTGAGAAATGCCTGATGGAAAAACTCAATAACATCTTGCCCAATCCAGGAATCGAACCCAGAACCTCATGCTCAGCACTCGCTCATGCTCACTCGTCCTTGCGACCACTAGACCAAGGAGGCAGTCAAAATAGTTTACGTGATCTAAAATATCATCATACACAAATAAAACACACACTAGCCCTGTCTTTCATTCCTTTAAAAAACCTTTCCACCACAATTTCCTTGTCAAATTACATAGAATAAAATTAGAGCAATGAAAAGCATGTAACAATAGCAAATTGACATCGGCTAAGGTCGGAGTCGCATGTCCATTACAATCAATCTAATTTGTTGCAATTAGCGAGCTGCGCGTGTACTCGAGTGAGCATGTCCACGTCAAAGTTGAAGCGTGGAAGTTTGGAGCGAGTGCGGCGGATCGCGATGTCGATGCGATGTTGTTTTACGATTGTGAGTTGTCGACTTTGTAGGAGGCAATGAAATCGTCAGTGTACCCTGGGAAGACCTGTTGTAGTTTGTTTGCCAAGCGCCACGTTCTTGTGCCAGTCTCACACAGGATATTCCCGCTATGGCAACGAACAGCCAGACAGAGCGCCGCGCGCGCTGGACACGCGTGCGGTGTGCGCGTTTGCTGGTGATAGTACTAGAGATAAAAATGTGATTGTGATGTGTGTCGCAGCCAAGGCACAAAGTTGATTCAATTAGTCGTAGCTACACTGATTTGTGTGAGTCACCAAAAGAAGTATGACTTAAACGAACACCTTTTATCTTAATTTACTGCGTCATTTTACATAGATCACAAAAGCAGATATAACCTAGGTATAACTACAATAAGTCTACAGCGTGTACCTCCAAGGTGTGGTCATATTTCAGGGTGGGATTCCGACTCATCATCATCTGTTTTACATGGAGCGACTGCCTATTTGACCTCCACAACCCAGTTAGTACTTGGTAAGACGATACCCCTTGGTAAGACTGGTTGTCAGACTTTCGGGCCACTGACTACCTGTAACGACTGTCAAAGATCTACTAATGACAGACCATCAAACTAAATTACTTTCTACATTTGAACAACATCATAATCGCGCAAATAAAATAGCTGTCCCGTACAAAACTTCAATACACCTACTCGACCCAAATGTATGGTACAGCAGATATATATTTTTTTTCGCGATTTTTATCGTGGTTCCATAGAGGAAGTTGTATAGTTTGATGGTCTAAATCACACCCTGAAATATGAGCACACCTTTCTAATACACAGTGAAGATATATCTTGGAAAATTGAAGAAATACACACGCACAACTTAGCCTCCGGTAGTTTACGGACTTCATAGAAAAAAGGTTACAAAAGAACCAAGTTTATTGATCATCGCTGAGCCAACACTCTCGAATCGATAACAGCTTCAGTGTAGATGACTTTATCGATATTTTTAAATTTTAAAATTATATCGTATCGTTTTCTTCTCGATATAGAATCTAGATAGATTGGCCGGATCATGATACTCCATCGCAGCGTGACATTGTGCCCGTGTGATTGGCTGCCTACCGCAGCGCGGCGGCGCTCGCCGAGTTTTCTGCTCGCGGTTTTCTAATCTGAGCACGAAATTCGTTCGCGTTTTCGACAGTTGCATTGAAATGTTTTATCTGGATGTCCGTATGGTGTGGTTGAAATGTGCAGTTTTATTTTGGATATTGACTATATGTGA
Source organism: Noctua fimbriata (assembly GCA_905163415.1). NCBI lineage: Eukaryota > Metazoa > Arthropoda > Insecta > Lepidoptera > Noctuidae > Noctua > Noctua fimbriata. The sequence continues at coordinate 6,131,966 of LR990940.1, forward strand.
ATCTATTTATGGTATCAGTTGAAAGACAAAACATACGTTGTGATTGTGCTACAGGCCTGTGTCCCAGCCGTGGGAACATTATAGCCCCTATAATGTTTCCACTGCTGGGACACAGGCCTCCTCTCTATGAGAGGGAATGGGCTATAATCCTCTATATCTCTCGCTTTCCTCACGATGTTTTCCTTCACCGTTTTGAGAGCAGTGGTGATGAAATAAATTACCCAAAGTAACTCGGATGCCTGGGTTCGAATCCACGACTTACTGCTCGTAAGTCGGGGCCGCCACCACCGAGCTACCGCTGCTCTCAAGATGTAGCAAAATAATTAATTTATTGAAAAGCGGTCCCTCACCGACTTCGACGCATTCGCATTCGACTGTAATATAAGAAAACCAAAGATTCGATTTTGTACAGAAAAAGTGATTGTTTCAAATTGTATTGCTACAGGTTGCGCACTGTAATGCTCGATTCTCCACTTTCACTGATGTAAAGCTCTAATCTGAACTGTTCACAGGAACATTACAGGCGAATATTCCCGGTGAGGGAGTGTCTGAATGAATAGGAACTGTGAAAGCAGGGGCAGATTAATCGGGTTAAAAGATTAACCGGTTAGACCTGTAACCTTAAAGTATGATTAACCAATATACGGGTTAACCCTTATAATATATGAGTTAACCATTTAAATATTACTTATTAACCAGAATGAAAGAGACAAAGCACCGAATGCGGTCTAACACTAATACTTTCTTGCATAATTTGTATGTACAAAAATGAACTTTGTGCGTAAACCGGTTAATTCTGGCTGATTAACCCAGGGTTAACCTTTACTCTAGGGTTTTTCATCTGTAAATCCAAAATCCCAAAAACCTAAGCGGTCCCTGAGTGAAAGAGGTTCAAACTTCTGAAAAAAAGTTGCTAATTGTCACACACTGTTTTTAATAACAACATTTTTTTTTTATAGTCTATGTCACATGTCAAAAATGTTGGTAAATATTTCAATAACGTCATTTAGGTAATGCAAAATTTATTTCGATATTGTATTTGTTCACTTCGTAAAATTTCGTGAAAGTATTATGTACCCGTTAATAAATAAGTAAGAAAAAAAATGCAAATGAAATCCAGAACAAACTGAATTTATTTTTGAATACTCGCATGAGAATATATTCTAATAAAACGTAACGCATACGCAGTAAGCACACCGGCAGTGTAATTATATGTATTGAAAGTGATTCCCTTTTCATAATGTACAGCGTGAGATCATTAGGCGCGAATTACACAGAAACGGCATAAGGTGCAGACGCAGCGCAGGCGTGGAATTTATAAGGAAATGAAAGAAGGGAGTGCCTGCACCGCGCCGCTACGCCTACGTACATTTCGTATGAAAACGTTTTGAAGCGGCATCACGCCTGCGTCGCGCCTTCACCTTACGCCGTTTCTGTGTAATTCGCGCCTAAGGCATACTTTAGGCTACGCCTTCTCTTGAGTGCCGTGCTTACCTGGTATATGCGAATACGACTCTCATCCATGCTCTGCAAAAACTAGTGCCTTGATCACCCTCAACGAGTCCATTTCTGTTGTTTCAATTATCAAATAAAGGAGAATGCTCGTGAGGTATGGGAAAAAAACCCAGGCACGGCGCAAATGAAATATATCTCAGATTTTTAGTATTTATACATGACAAAATAATAAGTAGGTGGCATTTTCAAAATGATTTTCGAAATGTCATAAATTGCTCGTTGTTTTTTGTAAGGAGCTATACTGAAGAGTTAAGAAATAAGGATTTCTTCCTTTTTTCTTGTCCTATCTATTATAACTACGCCACCTACATAATCTGCAATTTAAATAGTCAAAAAACAAGGGTAAATACAATTAAGTATATTAGTATATTATTATTCCCTTTATTCATTTTCAAACACATTCATTACATTTTGACATGATTGCCTCGTTCTATCGATCGATTTAGTGCTCGCAAGCACGACTGCTGAGCAAGTTTCGAGTGCTCCGAGTTTCGATTCCCGGGTCGGGCAAAGAGATGTTGGGTTTTTCCATCAGGAATTTCTCAGTAGCAGCCACGGAGTCTGGATTTGTCTCCGGTTGAAGGCAATAGGCTCGCCCCCTATTACATTCGATTTAAAACATAACTGGCGAAATGTGGGTGTATTATTAGTTACACCTGGGATTGTAGACGTGATATTATGTTATGTAATTACATTTTTTTTAAATATTTCTACAAAAACACCATTTAGAAAATCATTTAAAAATAAAACACATTGAGAAATGTTTCATTTGCTCCAGGACTGGGTTTTTTTAAGCATTATCCTTTATGATACAAAGGCTATCTGAAGAAATGTAATGTTTTTTTTTTTGCAATGCATGTCTCAGTGAGCTATCACGTAATTACTTATTTCCCAATTTTCACACGTTACACTTTTATCAAAAACTAGTTGGCTCTTATACAACATTATTTTTAGTATATGCGAAACCTGAATATAGTTTGTTCAGAATAAGTAACTGAAACGATTCCAATAATTTTAAACCATGTTATATTTTTTCCAAATATTTAAAAAAGTTAAAAATTGGACACCGAGCGACTTTGAGTACCTATCGCAATAATATAGGTACCTACTGCCAAATTATTATTATCAATGAGCTTAAGACGAAGCTGGAGACGCGCGCTGCGTGGTGACCGCGTTTTTGGGCGGACAACCAGGTAACAGAACAAGCTTATAACTTTGTGATTTTTCAAGATACAGTTTTGAAATTTCGTACATAGATTCTTTACATAAAAATAATAGACACGTGTTTCAGGTATCGCATATACTAAAACTAATGTTGTATAGTACACTTTTTTTTACACTTTGTTCGCTTTATCGGGCGATTACCAAATTACTTGATTTTCTTTTACAGGTAAATTGTTCCGGCTACGCCTGCTACGCATCCGGGCATCCCACAATGTAGTAACAAATACCGATTTATCGGACATCGATTGCCATACATTGACCACAATGACTGGCATTCGATTTGTACCTCCCGCAGGGGAATATGACTGTAATTCACGCAATATATTGTCCGCCATTTTAAATAAACAATGGGGATACAATATCTGTGTGACGGTTTTTGAATTTATATCATCTCGTCTTGAATATTTTGAGTATTTTGATAACGATATAATTAATACTGTAGTATTTTCATTATTACCTGGAGTTCCTTTTAGCAAACGGTGTTTGAACTTTTTTTTTACCGATGCTGCCATAGTAATCGCCTTTTTATTATTTTTGTTTGTTTGAGTGCCCTTTGCCCATATTATTCCCGATTCATTCAGTGCTCTAACTTTGAAGGGAAAAGGGGTTGAGATTACTATGCCATTTCGGTTCTAAGACCTTCAAATATTTTAAATCAGCTTATATTTTATTTATTTTCCCAGTTAAACGATCATCGTAGAAAATGAGCGTAGCCGTGAAGTCTGTTCCCACTCGACGAGTCAAACCTAAGGTGCCGAGACCTGATATGTTCTATATCTACGATGACAGCCATACTGGACACAGTACAGATTCAAACATGTCTGTGAAGATTAAACGTGCCAGTAACGGCACACAAACCAAGAATGAACGTAAGTAGTTTTTTTAATGTATAACTAATTCTGATCAAATCTGTAGACATGTTTTTTCTTATCTTAGAGGGGTTTCATACTAGCGTCGTATTCTGTAGCGAGTAGGTATAATGTGGCGCGCGACACGCAAACTCAGCGCACGAGTCAGAAGGAACAAAAGGCGGGAGAATACTCGTGTGCATGCTCTTCCAATCTAAAATCGTAGGAAATGTGTAGGAATCTTTGTGTTCCACTTTTTGATTGAAGCGCGTAATATGGTGTGCGTGTACGCGCGTAACCCAGTACGTGCTTATACGCGCTACAAAAATACGACGCTAGTTTGGTACCACTCAAAGAGAAGAAAGAAAATTGGACTGTTGTTTTAAAATCTTCGCTATAACAGCGGAATCAGCCTAACCCTTTGGGGTTTCATAGGCTTATTGTTGTTGTTAATCGTTTAATGATATCGATGCAGTCTAATATCGGTCAAATATCTGCCAAGAAGATCTTTAATTTAAGGCCTTATTTAAAAAATGCCACACTTTAATTAAAAATAACTATAATGTATTGTGTTCAAGGGTTGGGCTCGCGACACCCTATACAAAATTTTACAATTATGCCCAGGAAGAAACTGAAGAAAAAAAAAGGTAAAACATGTCATGATTTTACATCTCAATACTAAACACAGAGTCATAGACTTTCGCTTATTATAATCACCGAGTCATAGACTTTCACTTATTATAATCACCGAGTCATAGACTTTCCCTTATTATAATCACCGAGTCATAGACTTTCCCTTATTATAATCACCGAGTCATAGACTTTCACTTATTATAATCACCGAGTCATAGACTTTCCCTTATTATAATCACCGAGTCATAGACTTTCACTTATTATAATCACCGAGTCATAGACTTTCCCTTATTATGGTCATAATGTATGATACACTCCAGGGGATCTAAAATGGCCACTTTCAGCAATACCTATAGCAGTAATTCATTTTCCGAATTCCCAGCAGATCATTAGCAATTCTTCTAATTTTCATGAAATGGTGACACATATTAACTGTATCATACTCAATTAATTTCATAACAGAATTATATTTGTTGTTTAAAATGTTGCCACGTGAAAAAAATAAAGACACTATTAAGAAATAGGTCTTATCTCAAAGTAGAAACCATCATCATCATTCATCATTATCTTGTCTTTATCCCAATTCATTTGGGGTCGGCGCAGCATGTCCTCTTCTTCCACACTTCTCTATAACTCGTCATCTCATCAAACACCTCCTTTCTTGCCATATCATTCTTTACACAGTCCATCCATCGTTTCTTTGGTCTTCCTCTTCTCATATACCCATCCAAAGTAGGAACCGAAAAAATACTTAGAATTAAGTATTAAAAGTAAATATACTTTTTAATTTTCAGTGAAATTAATGGACTGGAAAAAATATCACAGATTGAGCGTAATATACTCATTTATTGATGATCTAGAAAGAGACTTTCCAGCGATTTGTACCGTGACAGTGATAGGAAAATCCGTTCAAGGAAGGGATATCAAGGTAACCAAATATTTTTAGTAAATGTACATAGTCAATCTTAAGAACGATGTTGTAGGTAAATAATACGCTGCGGCCACTAATTTATGGCGCATACACAATTGTGAGGCACCATCACGCGACGTCGCGTGATGTAAAACAAATGATCATGTTGCATGCCGAAAACGCAGGACACGTTGTTGTATTCTGGCACAGCTTAAGAGAGGCCTACGTCTAGCAATGGACCCCATCAAGCTACCAAACATGAATCCTGATCGATAAAAACCCGCAATAAAGAATTAAAGACAGTAAATCGAGATGATCACCCTCTTTTAGATGTTGAAGGTGTCGAACAGCAACGCAAGCAACTCGGGCGTTTGGCTGGACGCTTGCATACATCCTCGAGAATGGATCACTACTGCAGTTGTCACGTTTATAGCTAACTTGATAGTCAGAAACTTTCACAAATTATCAAGTGCTGTTACAAATAAGGATTGGTAATGTATCAATTAATAGTAGAAAACTATGAATACACAGATAGTCTTTATAATCTAAGCCAATTACTCTCAGTAAGAAAATTATATATAATTCAAACTATATTTAAAAACATAAGAATCTGTGGTAAATCTAGTCGCAACGCATGGTACCTTTGCATTAAATAATGATCATAAATATAATTTTCAGGTTTTTCGTGCCAGTTTTAAATCCAGATGGTTATGAATACACGCACACAACCGACCGCATGTGGAGGAAAAATCGGGCGACGTACGGAGGAGAATGTGTCGGCGTTGACCTGAACAGAAACTTTAGGTACGTATTATAAATCATAGGAACTTTTAGAATCATAGAGGAGCTCGTGGCTAAATAATAACAGTCACTAGGATCGATCTTTAGGTTAAGCCGTGCTTGCCTAGGTTGGTCTGTGGATGGGTGACCACCCATTACATACCGAGTTTCCTCCGTGCCTCGGAAAGCACGTTAAGCAGTTGGTCCCGGCTGTCATTTGTAGATCTTTGACAGTCGTTACAGGTAGTCAGTGGCCAAAAAGTCTGACAACCAGTCTTACCAAGGAGTATCGTATTACCCAGTACTGGGTTGTGGAGGTCAGATAGGCAGTCGCTCCATGTAAAATACTGGTATTCAGCTGCATCCGGTTAGACTGGAAGCCGACCCCAACATAGTTGGGAAAAGGCTGGGCAGATGATGAGGAACTGTTAGAATCATATTAGTGGTAAGTGTCGTTACACTTAACACGAAGTTGGGGCCATTGCCCTTACTTAGGAATTATTGCTCGTGGCTTCGAGACCAGGCTGGCGCATTACCTGTAATTTATTTCATCACCACTGCTCTCAAAACAGTGAAGGAAAACACCGTGAGGAAACCGGCATGTCCTAGAACAAAAAATTCGAAAACAAGTGAATCTATCAACCCGCACTGGGCCCGCGAGCTGTGTCTCATTATTGACTACTAAAAGCTAGGTGTAGACCTTTGGACAAAAGAGTGGCAATCAAAAAGCTGATCCACCAGCCCCCGTAGCATGACAAAATAACAGATAGTGCAAAGAAATCTGTCATTGTGTCGACACAATCTGTCATTTTGTCGATTCTTCCGTCAAAGAAATCCTTGTCTACGGTGGTCACGCTACGGAGGCTGGTAGCAAGTAATTTCCGCCACCAAAAGACACACACTTGCGGCAACTAAAATAATGTTTTTTTAAGAGCATTATACGACAAAATGTATTTTTATTTTTCCAGTTATGCATGGGGACAAAATTCTGGCAACGAAGGTTCCTCAGACGAACCATCACATGTTTTTTATAGAGGTCCAATACCATTTTCGGAACCAGAGAGTGTCGCAGTTAGGGTAAGTTTCCAAATAGATCCTCTTGTGGTTGTATTACATGCGTATTACTGATAAATTGACAGGAATATTTATTTTGCTTCAGGATACAATATTGGGATCTATAACGCCTTTCAAGGTGTTTCTGTCCTTTCATAGCTACTACGAGTTGATAATCTTCCCATGGGGCGACCGAACGGATCCGTGTCCAGACTACGTGCGTCTACTGGAAGGTGGCACTATCATGGCTAGGGTAAATACTGATATCCCTGGAAAAGTATGCATTTCAGCAATAATCGTCTTTCTTGGGAAAATACGACACGCGGTTAGCTATTAAAACCAAGGAAGTACCTATGTTTACCCGACTACGGCGAAACCAAAACGAAGGGTTATGATTTTAGCAGTCTATGTATGTATTTACGTATGTTCCTCCTTAGCGCCTAATCAATTCATCCGATTTTGATGAATAAGGTGTCAATTGATTCGTTATTATGGCTCGGGTAACATAGACATTTTAATCGATTTCAACTATAGGAGTAGTCGATTTTACCTTGTAAACCCCGAGTTTAATTAGAGCGTGATTTTTCAGTTTATAACATTTTAAAACTTTTGAGTAACAGGACGGGGTACGTCTAGAGTAGTAGCCGTATAGAGAGAAATCATTATAAAAAAACGCGATAGATAAGTGTACAACAACAAAACGCGGCAGTACCAAACCTGTCTCTGTGGAGCCTATTTCGGAAAGGCATGTATTTAACGCGGCGACAAACTAATCTGATTTAGGGTTTTAAAAATAATTAAAATGGGTAGCAAAAATAATATGTTGGCAGCTACAGTGAAATTCAATCAGTTCAATACGATCAGTGTGATAATTCAAGGACTCTGAAAAAAACCTAAAACAAGGTTATTAACCACTAGATTGTAGATAAGGCGTATCGACGTAGCACCGGGCTCCTATTTCTGTTTGCAGGGTTTAAAGTAACCTAACACGAAGGGGATTCCGGTGTTTTAGTACGCTCACTTCGCTCGCTCACTAGACCCCGCCATCCCCTTCGAACCTAACCTGTTTGAGTCGGGGTGCCACAAGTCTCTCTCAGCCTTCGCTCGCTCTTGCTTCCTATATTCTTCTTGCCGCAATGACCGGATAAATAGTTACTTACTTGGTAGAATAGTCGCCCATTCAGTATATTGGTCGCCAATTAAATTTTTATTAGCCCGATTAATAATTTCCCATTCGGAAATACGAAGATCACCGAAACGCATACGTTTTCTAGTTTAATTAACTGTATATGTATAGTATAATAACTTTAAATGCAATATTTGGTGATTTTCAGGCAATATTTGAAACATCTGGGAAGACTTTTAAAGTAGGGAGCACAAAAGACCTCACTTATAGCGCCTGCGGGACTAGTACAGACTGGAGTTACTCGATAGCGAAGATACCGTATTCGTACATGGTGGAGCTAAGAAGTAAAAAGCACAAGTTCAAACTTCCAAAAGAGCAAATTCTGGAGACTTGCGTAGAAACTTGGAACGCTGTTCTGAAATTGATGGATCATGTCGATGAACATTAGGCGATCTTCACACCAAAGCCCGGTTGGAGGCTAAACCACTGGGTTAATTTCGAAACAATCCTGCAGGCAGGTTATCCCACAGATTCCTCGGCTGTCGTCTCGCGACACCGACAAAATTGTTTCGGGCTTGCACCGTCTTGAAGCCTTAGATGGCTAACACGAATTGACCCCGCCGTCTACTTTAAAAAAAACCATGTCTTGAACTTGTACATTGTATCGTCAAAACCTATGGTGATGTCTATAGTACTAATACCCAAGTAACAAAAGTTTCTATAACCAAGGCGTTTTATCACCAAAGAGTGATATAGTAGGCCTAAAATGGTAACCATTGTCACTGATTGTACTATAAAGGTTTTTAACAGAGCGTTTTGGTTCTATACGATTAAAGAGCATCCTATAATTTAGCTCTTAGAACGCTTACAGGACCATAAAAAAGAATCTTTAAAGTGTTGCACTGTAAAAATATGAAAGAAGTGATTATGGTACTATTTGGTACTGTAAGCAACCTTATTGACACTTTTATGTATCTATTTTACACTAATAATGCGTCAAAGTAACTTTTACAGTACTAGTATTGTAGCAGTATCGAAAACACTTTTACAGGATCAATCTGCACTATAAAAGTATCTTTCACAACCATTACGTAACCTTTTAGCTTCTTAGAAGATCCCTCAACATCGTAATGGGGCTAGTACTAAATAGCACCATAGAGACTCCTGGTGCAGCTGCTAAACAACTTAAATTCTAAATAGCTCTACAAATGACTTTGTGGTACTGTTACGAGACTAAAGCGTGACATAAAAGCACTAAAAGTGTGTCACGACGTGATGTAAAGGATAGCTTACTGATATATTTTGTTTTCTTGGGGAACACTCAAAACGTGTGATAAAAAAGATCACTGGAATCGTTTACGGTGCAAAATAGCACTATAAAAATGTTTTGGTTATTTTTATAGTGCAAATTTGTGACATAAACATTGCAGATAGTACTATTTTAGTACTAAAAAGCGTTTCTCGACACTTCTACATTTCAACTATAGAACTGATTTATCACCGTGAGAGCCTTTATGTAATGTTTATAGAATAAATCAGTGACAAAACTAGGACCTTTTTGGGTTTCTGTAAGCGTTTACAAAACCATTATAGTACTAATCATGAAAACTAATCAGCACGTTCTAATACGTTCTCAGGACTTTTATAGAACCAAATTTTGTTACTTGGGTATTGAACTGCCACTTATAATGTAAGTGTCTGATTAAAATAAATGTATACATAATTTGCATTTCAATTTATATTATCCATCATTTCAATTATTTTAAAAGTATTGGTATTGTGTTCGAGTTTTAAATTATCATGTAAAACAATACCACAAAATAATTACTGTCTGAGTGTTTTAGCATTAACAACACAATTCGTGCATCGTGTTTTATCAACGAATTTTACGAGAGCTTTAACTCCGTTTAGTACTTCTTGACAACAGATGGGTATTTCCTCTTTAGGCATCGCGAATTTATACCGTTTACCTCTCAATTCGAGAAGATAGGAGTAGGGAATGCGAGCTGTTCCATAGCTCCAGTCGATACTCGTTCCAGCAGCATAATACATAATATCTTTGAAGTTTCCAACTTTATACATGCGACCACTTGTCTCGAAGATCGCCTGAAATAAAGAAAAAATGTTAATTTTAGACTCGGGGAAGTCCAAAGTAATTATTAACCAATGGAGCGCAAAAGATGATATAGCTGCAAAAGGGTTAACATATCGACTAATAGAGAAGTATGGAAGAGAAGAAGACATGACCCCAATGAAATTGGGGTCAAAGTAGCTTATGATGAGACTCAATCCGCGCGACGATAGTAATCGTATTAAAAATAAGATCTTACTTTAGCTATAGCAGTTCCTCCTTCTAGTAAAGTGACATAGTCAGGGCAAGGCTCCGCTGTGTGACACCACGGGAAAGTAATAACTTCACTATAAGCGTGAAGTGTCAGGAATATCTTGAACGGTGTTCCTGAGTACAGAATGATGTCCTATAAAAGCATTTAAGCGTGTTTCATTACTACTATAGAATTTTATAAAAATGTTAAAGCTGAAATCACCTTTATTGCAACAGATTCAGGCTCCGAAAACGGTTCTTCACCACGATAATTAATATGGTATGGATCACTAGATGAACCGTCGTTACCACCACAACCCCAATTATACCTGGAATATAAATCATGCAGCGGAAATCATACATCAAAATCTAAGAAAACCTTCATAAAGCTAAAGATTTTTTACCCAAAATTTCTGTTAATGTCAACTCCAGTAATTGCCTTTCCAAAAGCCGCTCTGTTTTTTCGCCACATCCTATCTCTTGTGTGAGAATGATTGTATCCATCTGGGTTTGCTACTGGCAAAAAATACCTGAAAAGTTAAATTTTCGTTTTATTCTTTTCTACTATTTGTATTAAAACTATTATTATTACTTTTATGCTCATTTGTAATTCAGAATGTCATTGCATCATTATTTTCCTGGCCTTATGCCAATTTATTTGTGGCCTTCTTCTTTCATTCTTCTCTATTAGTCTTCATCTCAGTAGTGTCCGCCGCGTGTGTGTCTAGCCGTATATCTTTCACACAATGAATTTAGAATGTTATTTACCAGTCCTTATTGGTGAAATTTGGATTCATTGAATCAAAGTTCCTAGCTACGTGGTCAGCTATGTACGTGACAACTGAAGTGGTGATCCACTCACGCGCATGAATCGCGCCGTCTATCCAGATTCCTGTATTTTCTGCATCACTATTTGAAATTTTAAGCATCTGAAAAGTTAAAAAAAGCTCTTTTGAAATAGTAATTCTAAAGTCTCTTTGCCACGGGGCGAGTCGGTGGTGGACATATCGTTCGCTAGTCCCGCTCTGTCGCCGCGTGTCGTTGACTGGCGCGTCATGGAGGGGGTGGAGACCTATTCCGACCACCGGTATATCCGGTTCGACGTCTCCACCCAGACCTCAAGCGCGCCGGTCCTACAGGCCCCGAGTGGTCCGCGATGGGCGCTGAAGCAGCTGGACCGGGAGCTCCTCCTGGAAGCCTCGATCGTGCAGGCCTGGGTGTCATCACCGGCCAGGCCTGCCGACATCAACAACGAGGCGGGTTGGTTCCAGGAGGCCATGTCCGAGATTTGCGACGTGGCAATGCCCCGAGTTCGGCCAGGAAACGCCCGACGTCAGGTGTACTGGTGGTCGCGGGAGCTGACGTCTCTACGTGAGGCGTGCGTTGCCGCGCGGCACCGGTACGCCAGGCATCGCAGGCTCCGCATCCGCCCTCCGGATGCGGCAGCCATTGAGGCGGAGCTTTACGAGGGGTACAGAGCGGCGAAGACCGCCCTCCAAGAGGCTGTCCGGCGGGCCAAGAACCTGGCCCGCGAGGAGATGCTGGAGTCTCTGAACGGAGATCCGTGGGGGCGCCCTTACAAGATGGTGCGGGACAAACTCCGCACCCGGGCCCCCCCGCTGACGCAGAGTCTCCGGCCTGAGCTCGTGGAGGACGTGGTGAGCGCTCTGTTCCCTGCGCGAGGGAGGCATCCTCCCCCGCCTATGGCTCCGCCGCCGCTTGCGGTGCCGGAAGCGGACCACACCGATGACGACGTTCCGGAGGTAACTGGGGTAGACCTGAGAGTGGCGGTACGCAGGCTGAAGGCCAGAAATACCGCCCCGGGACCCGATGGCTTGCCTGGCAAAGCCTGGGTCCTGGCCTCTGAGGCTCTCGGGCCCCGACTGGAAGGGCTCCTAAGCGCATGCTTGGAGAGAGGCCAGTTCCCGCTTCGTTGGAAGACGGGGAAGCTGGTCCTCATCCGTAAGCCAGGGCGCCCTGCGGACTCTCCGTCCGCATACCGGCCCATCGTGTTGCTCGACGAGGTGGGCAAGCTCTTTGAAAGAGTTATTGCTAACCGCCTCGCCGGGCACCTCGCGGGAATGGGGCCGGATCTTGCGGAACACCAGTTTGGTTTCCGCAAGGGGCGCTCGACGGTGGACGCCATCATGCGCGTGAGAGCCCTCACGACGGGGGACGCGGTTTCCCGGGGCGGGGTCGTCTTGGCGGTGTCTCTTGACATCGCCAACGCCTTCAACTCCATGCCCTGGAGCTGCATTGGGGAAGCACTCCGGTATCACCGGGTGCCAACCTACCTTCGTCGTGTGGTCGGGGATTATCTGACGGATAGGGACGTCACGTACCCCGGTCGGAGCGGAGAATGGAACCGGCGAGAGATGTCGTGCGGTGTTCCACAGGGATCGGTTCTGGGGCCGGCCTTGTGGAACATCGGTTACGACTGGGTGCTGCGCGCCGACCTCCCTAGCGGCGTCAGCGTAGTCTGCTACGCTGACGACACGCTGGTACTGGCACAAGGGAGGTCGCACGAGGCGGCGGCCGAAAACATGACACGCGGGGTTGCGATAGTCGTGGAGAGGATCCGGCAATTGGGTCTCGAGGTGGCATTGCACAAGTCCGAGGCCATGTGTTTTCATGGGCCTCGGAATGCGCCACCGTCGGGATCCCTACTGACGGCAGGAGGGGTTTCCATCGGCGTCGGGTCGACGCTGAAGTACCTGGGACTCGTCCTTGACAGCCGGTGGAACTTCGTGGAGCATTTCCGATGTTTGGCCCCCAAACTGGAACGGACCGGGGCTGCCTTCAAGCGGCTCCAACCTGGGGGGTCCAAACGCCTCCTGCCGGAGGCTCTACGCGGGGGTCGTGCGGTCCATGGCCCTTTACGGGGCCCCAGTGTGGGCGCGTTCTCTGAGGCGGCAAGCCGCCCGCTACTTGAACGCGCCCCAAAAGGGGATAGCCCTAAGGCTAGTCCGGGGGTACCGCACGATCTCCGGTGAGGCGGCGAGCCTCCTTGCCGGATTGCCGCCATGGGATCTGGAGGCGATAGTCCTCGCGCGCCTTCACGAATGGCGCGCGGAGGCACTACGTCGGGGGGAAACTCCGCTGCCGCGGTAAATCGCCGCTCAGCGGACAGACCTCCGGAGCGATCTCATGGTGACATGGAGAGAGCGACTGTCGCAACCCCGTGCAGGGCACGCCACCATAGTGGCGATAAGTCCCCTCTTTGAGGAGTGGCTAGAGAGGCGCCACGGCGCCCTCACCTTCCGCCTGACGCAGGTCCTCACCGGACACGGCTGTTTCGGGAGGTTCCTGCACCGAATCGGGCGGGTGGAAACGCCCGGGTGTTTCCATTGTGAGGATCGTCCGGAGGACACGGTGCAGCACACTGTGGAGGTCTGCCCCGCTTGGGCGGAGCAGCGCCGTGTCCTCGTAGTGGCGATCGGCGGCGGCGACCTCTCGCGCCCGGCCCTGGTTCAAGCCATGGTCCGGAGCGAGAGGGAATGGGAAGCCGTCACCTCCTTCTGCGAAGCAGTCATGCTGGTGAAGGAGGTGGCGGAACGTGAGAGGGAAAGAGCCTCACGTCCCAGCCGCCGCGGGAGACGCCCTGGGCGTCGGGGGTCACGTGGTGGCCCCCGGCCACCGTAGGCGCGGGCCTGTGGATGGCGAGTTATGGGCTAGCTCGCCGTCCAGCCGTCTTATGACGACAGGCCGTGTCGACGGCGCGTTCGTGTTCCACGCGCGCCTCAAAGAGATGTCAGCAACCACGTAGGGGTCCGCACGGGCCGATGCCTGCCAGGGCTGCGGGACTGTTCGAAAGAGATACCGCGGCCCTGGAACACAAAGGGCAAAGAAGGAACATGGATGGGTTTTAGTCAGTACAAGTCTGACACTCCCTTCCGCTCTGCCCAGAGCGGGGGGGGTCATTTGATGATTTCCCATCCCAAAAAAAAAAAAAAAAAGTCTCTTTGCCAATCGATGTCTTATACATAATTGTATTTTCCTGATAGTATCAGATTTATCTTTTTAAGGTGTGGCCATACTGGTACAGACAGATTGCGACCACCGGGCACTGATAGATACTTCTGTAGTCTAGTGTGTCTGTATTATTCAAATTAAATTAAATACTTACACTACTTGACTATTCTTTATTACCTATTCAACTTTAAAAGTAAACACATATATCTTAAATAAACTATTTATAAGTGCGAAAGTTTGAATGGATAAATATTTGTTACTCAATCACGCCAGGACGGCTAAACAGATCTGGATGAAACTTGGCACAGAGATAGGTTATAGTTTGGCATAGCACATAGATTACTTATTATGCCAGAAGTAAGATCCCGTGGGCAATTCCCGAAATCCACGCGGGCGAAGCCGCGGGCATGTGTGAAATAGTGACAACAATCAAATGATTCATCAAGAATCTATAGAAATTATACATTTACATAATATCAATGTCGTGTATCACGAGCTAACGCGAAGATTGGGATTTCACATATATTTACAGACACGTCTACCTCAGAAAAATCCTACCTACTTACTAACAGGTAAATACTCTCGCGCCCCGCACGCCCTGAGCAACACTGCGCGCAATGCGCCCGTCTACGTGAGCTTCGAAGTCCTTTATGACCCTGTTGGTGGATGATTACAAAAAAAACTGTAACACACATGTCTCATAATTTTAATTGAAGAGTGTGTACACCAATTTTCGAGTCAATCGACCCAGAGAATATTAAGTTTCACAAAAAATTCAACTACCCATTTCACCTTCTTAGAAGTGGAATTTCGAAAACAACCTCTCATAGTTGTGCGTTGATATATCATTCAGTCAGTCAGGACTTTGAATTTTATATGTATAGATGTACAATTGTACATATGTATGTATGACCGTTTCTTTGTTCGCTCGTAACTCCTAAACGGATGAACGGATTAGGATAAATTAAAGTCGTTAGATTCGTCTTGGTGGCCCGAGTGGTGCATTAAAATTATAAAAAACAAAGAAAAAAAAAAGTTCATATTTTTTTTTCTTTCACTTCAATCGAGTATCAAAATGAAAGATTTTAAAAGAATATATCCAAGTTATATGTTTAAAAGTAATTCGAAGTGACAAATCGTATAAAAAACCGGCCAAGTGCGAGTCGGACTCGCGCATGAAGGGTTCTGTGCCATCGTAGTAGGGAAGCCTGCTGTACTAGCCTGTTGTAATAGCGGCAACAGAAATACACATTTTGTGAAAATTTCAACTGTCTACTTATTACGGATCATGAGATATAGCTACAGCTCGCTGACAGACAGACGGACGGACGGACAGCGGAGGTTTAGTAATAGGGTAACAAAAAGGACCCCTTTTGGTTAACCTTCGGTTACTGAACCCTAAAAAGGGAAAAAATCGTATTTTATAAAAAAAAAATGTTACTAAACTAAAATGCTGGAAATAAAAAAGTAGTTGAAAAAACTAAGCTAAAACCCAACTGAAATCAAAAAACAAGCGCATTTTAAATTAAACAAAAGTTGGAAGCAGGCGGGGGCCCATTTCATTTCCATAATTTTATAAGTATTTAAATTCAAACACTGCTTTAAGAAGATTTTTCTTACGGGTGTTTTAGTTTTTTCAACTACTTTTTTTATTACTGATTTTTTTTTCTTTTATTGCACCATATTGGTTCCCAATTGAAGGCATTGGCACAATACAATAGAAATTTTACGTCAACATGCAATGGAATATATTATTAAATAAACATAAGGTAAACATGTTCTACGGTGGTAACAGCATGGTCTATAAAAACCTTTATATCTCGACCTTCCGCAGTTCGCCCAATAACGGACACTGTACATGTTGATGGAAAAGCAGTTTCTAATTCTCCTAAAAACTGGTATACGCCTTTAAGTGGATAAAACTCTTTCCAATCTCTTTCACGTCCTGAAAATAAGTACACTTTCTGTAATTTCTTCAATATAAATTATAAATGCTACTCTGCCTATGTGTATGCCACATTTTTACTGCTCAATGGCTACCGCTGAACTTTCTGAGTTTGTTTTCGGTTTTTGATCGGTAAAAGTCATCATCATCATCATTTCAGCCGAAAGACGTCCTCTGCTGGACATACGCCTCCCCCAAGTGTCGCCAGATTGACCGGTCCCGTGCGACTCGCATCCAGCGGATCCCTGCAACCTTCACCAGGTCATCGGTCCACCAAGTGGGAGGCCTTCCAACGCAATGTCGTTCGCGGTCGCCACTCCAGTACTTTTCGGCCCCATCGGCCATCCGTTTTCAAGTATTGTGCCCTGCCCACTGCCACTTAAGTACGGTAAAAGTGTTATTGGGTTTTTCCATCACGAATTTCTCAGTAGCAATAACAGCACGGAGGCGGTGCCAGATTGATGGCAATTGCATGGGACTTGAACATAACTAGCGAAGTGAGGGTGTTCTATAAGTACACATTTGCCTTATCCTGAGGAGATTCCTGGCTTGATGTTATGTTATGAGTGGAAAAGAAGATCTATTAATCCTTCTATTTAAAATACACAATGGTCTTACTCAAAGGCGAGCGTATTCGGCTACCCGAGCCCTGTCGGAATCGGTGGTGGGTGCCAGAAAAGCTGGAATCGTTCACTATAACGTTGTAATGGATACTCCTCTCTCGAAAGAGTTTGTCCACATGCATAGCCCGCAGACCCTCCACCAGTATTTCCATACAGCTTTCCGTCTCCTTGTTGATGATTATAGCTGGGAACGAGAAGACGTGCTTATAAGAGAACGCTTGATTTCTGCCACCATCGGCCACGTCACATGGGCAGCAGGCAAGCAAGTAACTTCTAAAACTTCTTTGATCTATTTGTAGACTTTTTTTTTGGGTGGGAACTCATCATGATTCCTCCCGCTCTGGGCGGAGTGGAAGGGAGTGTCAGACTTGTAATGACTAAAACTAATCCATGTTCCTTCTTTGCCCTTTGTGTTCCAGGGCCGTAGTATCACTTTCAAACAGTCCTGCAGCCCCGGCAGGCATCGGCCCTTGCGGACCCCTTCATGGTTGCTGACATCTCTTTGAGGCGCATGTGGAACACGAACGCTCCGTCGACACGGCCTGTCGTCATAAGACGGCCGGACGGCGAGCTAGCCCATTACTCACCGTCCACAGGCCTGCGCATCTATTTTTAGGCCTGCATCCACGAGTTGAGGTCAGAAGACGGGACAGCGTAACTGATCCACTTCCATAGCCACTTACAATTGAAAATACATGTCGACTTACCACCTTTGGTGTACAAGGTTTTCAAAAAAGTCTTTTGACCCTCCTTCGAACAGTATACCTCCCATATTTGATATCTAGAGTCTTTGCGTGCCACCTTGAATGATATTGAATGACTAGTATAAGAACATTAGCTTCTTTTTTTAATCAAAATTATTTATGAGATTATGATGAGATGATGTGATTTAACTAAAATTTTTACAAACACCGTATATTTAATAATTGTCAACCGTTACATGTCTGACATAATATTGAGGTTAAAATCATTTATTGTCAATGGGAGTAATAGAGACAGATATAAATAAAAAAAAACTATTTAAAGTCCCCCTTCTTTCGCAGCCATGACCAACCTGTTAATATTTAGATTACAAACTATGATTTGCTTGAAGAAAGTTACCACCTAAAAGCTTAGTTATCCTGTGGTAACGGCCCAAGCTGATGCGTACTAAATGCGACTAAAGGTGGTAGTGGTTGGCCACTGCCTCAGTCTGAACAAGGCATTACAAGTAATAGGTCCTAGGGCAGAACCCAAGCAAATATGCGCTTTAATTTGTGCAACATATTACATCACCTCTGCTCTCAAAACGACGAAGGAAGACATCGAACATACATACGGAAAACGTTTGTCCTTGAAGCAAAAATCCGACGAAAAGTGACATCTACCAACCAACACTGGACCTGCAAGGGATAAAGTGCGGCCACTAGTAGCCCACTTTACTTACAGAAAGTAGGCTTGTGGCAAAATAGGCCGATTATGTTATACAAGCAGTAGATGGCAGTATTTAGGGACCTCGCGCACTACGGCCACGACCACCTCTTGTCGCATGACTAGCCGCTATCTTAAACAAACTAGTCGGACGCCCGATCGTGCGACCAAACTTTCTTCCTGGTTTCGACCAAAAGTCGCTTCTGCGGCGAAACGTCGTGGCCGCGCCGGCGTAGTGCGCGAGGTCCCTTATACCTCCACGAATATCTTTTGTTTTTAGGAGTCAATAACCAACCTCATTCCAAAGTGTCGGTCCCACCTTGTAAAATTTTATGGCAACAAAGAATGTGGCTCATTGCTCGCGAGCTGCGCCGAGCGAGCTGGCTCGATAATTACATGTAATCAGATATTTTCTGTAAGCGCTCCGCTCGCCCCCGTCTCGCCTATGCACTCGCCACTAATGAAACAGAATCCCTTACCATCGGTTTCTGGTGTTTAAATGTTCACGTTGTTTTCGCTTCGTGAGTTTTTTTCTGATACGTTACATCCTTGGAAGAATCGGAAGCATTCATTTGAACTATAACTATTGTAGCGTGTTCATCGTAACTTAGCAATGTCGTAAAGATCAATACATAAACTCACGCCTTTATATCATGAAGCTGCAATGATCCTTACATGTTCGTCTATAACTAAAGATGAATAAAAAATATTGTGAACCTAAGACTGATCGCCACACACAGCTGTACACTGAAGTTACCGTAGCTTGCAAAGTCGTGATGAAAACAACACTAGGTGCATTTTAAATGTATTCTGCAAGGGATGTACAATTAAAGCCAAGGTAAAATCAACGTTTTTAAACTGACATGGTCACTAACACTATGATTAACACTTAAATCGAGATAATTCCCATGTTTATTATTTGTTTTGAGCGCCATGATCACGGATAAACTCCTCGTAGTTTACGGCGCTTGCAACATTGCCGAAATATATATATAATATATATAAGAACTCAAAACAAATAATAAACATTGTGAATATCCCGTTTTGAGTGTTGATCATAACCATAATGAAGATTGATTGATGAACACAGTCATATTACGTGCCACATATGCAAAAATAAAACAGGAAAGAATAAAAGGCAACTAAAATGGATATAAACAAATATCAGGAACATTGGTAACCGCTACCCGCTCAAAGCAAGTTGCACCATCAAACTGGGTTACTTGTGTGCAGCCAGCCAGTCAATTCATTCTGTTTCCAATTCCAGTTTTCCGTTAGATAAATAACCAAGTGCTGTGGGACCGATATTTTGAGTTCAATAAAAGCCGAGCCACGAATTACATGCTCAAAGCAACATGCGTGTTGCGACAATGACTGCGGAAAAAAATTAAAGAAATTGCATAGACTTGCGACGAGACAGAGATCATATACTATGAAAGAACAAGAGAAACACGCATGGCAAGTCGATGCACGTTGCCTCTAAAATCACATCGCCTGAGGTCCTGAACCGTTTGTAACAAGTGGATCAAAATGCTCAGTAATTGACAGTTTGGGGAACGCGGTTCAGCAGCCATAGAATTACGGTCCCTTTATGTGATTATTTGGTAGGCCAGGCAACAAAGGCCACTCTTGTTACAGAAATGAGCTTGACCCAAGTCCCTTACTAAATGGCTTGCAATTGAACCAAGGCAGACTAACTGCCGATTCTAGTAACGGATCTTTTTTCTTCTTTTTTTTCTCATTTGGCAACCTAATCCTAAAGTTGGAACTCTGAAAGATACTGTTAAATACTTCTAAAAGATCTAACAGATAGACTTGATTCAACACCACTTTTTCAATTATCACGTGGCAAGTATATTTTGAACCGACTTCAAAAAGGAGGAGCATATCAATTCAGATGTTTTTTTTTAATGTAATTTCGGGCAACAAAAGCTTTTTTTGTTCGAAAGGGGTTTATTCCGAAATGGTCCCATTTAAATTTCATATAGATCTGATGATATGTTTCGGAGACAGACAACGGAACTCTTCAAAAAAAAACAGCAAATCTACCGTGATTGCTGCTATCGCTTAAATATACATTGTTTACGCAATCACAGAACCGACCACCACCTTAACCGACTTCAAAAAAGAAGGAGGTTCATTTCGTCGAAATCTTTTTTTTAACGTATTTCACCGATTACGCGATTGGTCCCATAGAAATATTGCCATGATTCAGATCATGGACTTCGGAGATATGGAACGAAACTCTTCAGTAATAGACAGCAAATCTGTCGTGATTGCTGCAATCGCTTGGATGTTTATTGTTTATACATATATCATGACATAACATCAGCCCCTTATGCTCTGAGGAGGTACACAGATATATACAGTACACCCACGTTAGGTATGTTAAGTTCCATTTTATTGGGGATAAGCCTATTACCATGAAATGTATTATTAACAATGTAAAATAAATGCAAAGCATTTTTATAGGATATTACAACTAAAAATGGAAAAATAAAAAACTTTAGCTTCAGAAGTCAGTGACAAAAAAACTAAATCAAACAAATAAAAGTCATCAACTTCTGAAGCTAAAATAAATTTTCACTTTTTTGTGTTTTTGAAGTCGTATTTATTTTTTGCAAATAAGTTTTTTATCTTATTTTTAATCCATCTATGAGATATGGCTCAAGGTAGAAAGAGGGATTTGGAAAAAGAAAGGGAACACAACATGAGTAACAACAAAGAAAAAAAAAATAATTTACAAGAAAACATTATTGAAACAGTGACATTATCTGAGATAGAAACAATAAGTAGGGACCAAGATCTGTTGGTATCCCGCTAACCAGCCGGTGGACCCCAAACTGCGACCCGCCCGGCTGTCACCTCGGCTCGGTCTTACGCGCGTTTATCTTTTTAATTGTACACCCTCATCCCCCTCCCTCCCTCGCAGACTACCTCACACCATCGCTTGTTACTAGCTCGTTAGATTTAGCGAATCACTCATATCATACGTCTTCTTATTTATTTCTTGAAGAAGATTTAGGTTTGTTTCTTTCTTGCTGTTATTTTATTTCCTTTTTTTCTTCCGTAGACTTACGTGAGGTTTTAAGTATTACCTACATTTTTTTTTGGAAACGCGTTCTGGGTGTGCTACTTTAGTTCTTGGTAGCCATAAGTGTAACTTTCGTTTGCCTCATAAAAACTTGGTTTGTTTTGATATGATATGATTCTACTCGTGATGACAGACATACTTTGTTGGCGTTTATACTTTAGTTTACTTTAACATAACCCAATATGTAACACTACTTTTTTCAGTAAGGGTCCGTTTAGTCAATTAATTTAACAACTTAGCTGATGTTCTTGGAACTATTTAATACCCAGCAGTTCATTGCTGCTCTATGTAACTCTGCCTGATATAAAGTTAAGATAAGAAATTAAAGATTGATTTAAGAGTTGCTTTAAAACTTTGTGCTACATAGAATCATCTTTTTAAGTTCATTCCTCTAACACTACCGCTAAAACTATACAAATCACTATTGCAATTCCATCCTCATTATTTCTTCCTCATAAGGTCTACTTTAGTTTGATTTAAACGAAATAAACAAGGATTAACAATTAGTTGCAAAATGTACGCACCAACGGTTAGTGGGTGCTCAGGGGTGGTAAATCGGTAGTCCCTGTCACAATGCAAGAGAGATCAGAAGACTCATTTGTTTAAATTTCTCTGAAAAAACAAAAACAAATACCTATACAACTGTAGACAGACTGTTTCCATGCATGTATGAAAAGTTTTTTTTCACGAATCGGATAGGAGTTGCTTTGGGAAAGTGGTTTAATATGACGGGTAGACTCACCTCTTTGAAGGATGCAGGTGACTAAATCGCCGCCCTGTATAAATAGAGAGTTAGAAGTTAGTTAGTACAGAGTTTCTTCTTTTGGGTAAAAGTTTGTAGCTTTGCCTGTATACAGGGTGTAAGGGACAGCCCTTCTCAATCTGAGAAGGTGTATTCAGCTCCTTATTTTGAATCATATTCCACCGGAATTTTTGTTTATTTTTATTTTTTTTGTCAGTTACTATTCCTTTATTTCAATGTAAAATTACATTCCCTGTACGCAGAGCTCCATTTATGTAAATAATACAGCTAAAATAAAAAAATCAACAATGGATGTTGAAATACTCTAACGAACGACGCGTGAAATCAGCTGTTCATTTCCTGCCTAGCTACAGAGTTCATCGAACTCATCGTCGCGCTTGCCGTTCGCTGCGTTTTGCCACGGTAAAGATCAATTGCGTATAAGGAAATAAAACAAATCAAATTTATTGGATTCCCATAACCTTCCTGAAATAATTTCTTGTAGTATGATATACTGAATTCACCCCATCAGTTTGTGGAGGACTGTACCTTACAAGGGTGTACGAATTTCGTTCATGCTTTATTTTATACAGGTGTATAAAATTCGTTCTTATTTGTTTTCGAATCCCAAAACTTTACTACATTTTATACATTGAAATAAGTGTAGCATAGCATAGCAAAATTAGCATACAATGTTCCCACTGCTGGGACATAGGCCTCCTCTCTATGAGAGGGAATGGGCTGTATCCACTTCGCGGGTCCAGTGCGGGTTGGTAGATGTCACATGTCATCGAATTTTGGTTCTAGGACATGTCACACCGTTTTGAGAGCAGTGGTGAAGAAATACATTACACAAAGTAATGCTCCTGCTTGGGTTCGAACCCACGACTTACTGCTCGTAAGTCAGGGCCGCCACAAGTAAGTGTGCACCAAATAATTAGTAAACACCTACATGCTGATATCTGGTATTACAAGGACCAAGGATCTGGAAGTACAAGGACCTTCTAGCCATAACCTAAATCGTTTAACCTAAACTAATGCCGCCATCTTGCATGTACGGTACATTTAAAAAAACTAAGCCACATCTATCAATGTCGTTCAAGTGGTTCGAGAGAGAAAATATTCATGTAGCACCGTTACGTAATTACTATTGACATGAGCGAAGTACACCAAAACATCTTCATATTTCACAATCGTCACAAAGTTGTCCTTCTGCTCTTACTTGAGCCTTGACTCTGCTTTGTTTTTCATTAGACGCTGCTTATGGGGACCGTCCTCGCGTCGCTAAGCACTTAACTGCCTTCCCTGACTTAGTATTTAATGAGAAAAACGTTTTAACAATCTTTTTGAAATCAGATGAAACTTTTGTTCTTAGGTCTATCGTGACTAGAATGTTGCTTATATGTATGTTATCTGAACTGAAATAGGGAATAAGGCTTCGTATATATAATCAGCCTATAACGTTCACACTGCTGGGAGGCTTCCTTTTTGTGAAAAAGAATGAGCAGTAATCCTCCACGCGGGCGCAGTGCAGGTTGGAGAACGTCATTTATCTTTACAACATTATTTTTAGTATATGCGAAACCTGAATATAGTTTGTTCAGAATAAGTAACTGAATCGATTCCAATAATTTTTAAACCATGTTATATTTTTTTCCAAAAATATTTAAAAAGCTTATAAGTTGGACACCGAGCAACTTTAAGCACCTATCGCAATAATTTAGGTACCTACTGCCAAATTATTATTATCAATGAGCTCAAGACGACGCTGGAGGCGCGCGCTGCGTGGTGACCACGATTTTTTGCGGACAACTAGGTAACAGAACAATCTTATAACTTTGTGATTTTTCATGATACAGTTTTGAAATTTTGTACATAGATTCTTTACATAAAAATACTAGACACGTGTATCAGGTTTCGCATATACTAAAACTAATGTTGTATATACATATATATAGCTTGGCTGGTAATTAGTGACCGATGATACTTAAACACGTGATTGTACTCACAAACGAATTTCCGAAAGAAATATTTTTTTATACCTACTCGTTCAGTTTTATCCCAATAACACAACAGCCGTATCATATTCGCGCGCGCCTATCAGTTGTTAGCCGCGTGACGCCGTTCTGTCTTATTACTATCGGTAGGTAGGTGGTAGGTAGGTGGCAGGTAGGTGGCAGGTAGGTGGCAGGTAGGTGGCAGGTAGGTGGCAGGTAGGTGGCAGGTAGGTGGCAGGTAGGTGGCAGGTAGGTGGCAGTTAGGTGGCAGGTAGGTGGCAGGTAGGTGGCAGGTAGGTGGCAGGTAGGTGGCAGGTAGGTGGCAGGTAGGTGGCAGGTAGGTGGCAGGTAGGTGGCAGGTAGGTGGCAGGTAGGTGGCAGGTAGGTGGCAGGTAGGTGGCAGGTAGGTGGCAGGTAGGTGGCAGGTAGGTGGCAGGTAGGTGGCAGGTAGGTGGCAGGTAGGTGGCAGGTAGGTGGCAGGTAGGTGGCAGGTAGGTGGCAGGTAGGTGGCAGGTAGGTGGCAGGTAGGTGGCAGGTAGGTGGCAGGTAGGTGGCAGGTAGGTGGCAGGTAGGTGGCAGGTAGGTGGCAGGTAGGTGGCAGGTAGGTGGCAGGTAGGTGGCAGGTAGGTGGCAGGTAGGTGGCAGGTAGGTGGCAGGTAGGTGGTAGGTAGATAGTTATGGAACGGGCGATCAGGGCATTGGGGTGCTTTATGGCAGAGTAGAATAGAAGAGTAGAAAGGCGTCTCATAAACTGAAGTACGGAGGGCACTCTGAAGTGTAAACACACATTACGGACATAGAAGGGGGCTCCCCTGACTATACGTTAGAACCGGTTTGGGTGGGTGTGCATCCCATGTAGACATATGCGGGCTTGCAGTGAATGAATACGACATAAGCGTATGGTATGATGGGACGGATGACCACGGTATCAAGGCGCAACTTGCACTTGCATGACAACTTGCCTTTTGCTGTCAACATGATATGAACGCCTAGCCATGACAAAGGCTAAGACCGGTTTCGTAGGACAAAAAAAAATACCTTTTTTTTTAATATATTTTTTCATAATATTAAATTAAAAACCCGAGCAAGCGAAGCGTCTTTTGGTCAAAAAACATGAGAATGCGATTTTTTATCTATACATTGCATAATTTTAAAGATTGAAACTGATTCCAAACCAATTTGATCTTTTCAATAGTGAAAAATAACGTGATGCTGGCAGGGGGGAGGAGGGGTAGCCTAAAACTTTTTCTCGCACACTTTGGCTCACTCAATTGTAACACTGTTCTATAACTACTTGTTGCGAACAGCAATTTCAAAGACTTCCTGCACTAGTTTTTCCATACATCTCCACATGCGCTGACGAAACGCAGTAAGTAATATGCAAGTGAGGCTCAAAGGCATACGTCTAGACTTCTAGAGCAAGTTGAAGCCGCTCTCTCAGCGGGAGCATTTAACTACAATGTAACAGTTCAATTTCACATTTTTCTGTACAAAATCGAATCTTGGATTGATACATTACAGGCGAATACTTTCAGTAAGGGAACGTCTTAAAACGAATTTTGTAAGCCAAATAGAATGGTCTGTCAAAAGCAATCTAAACTATTTTCCAATTATATTTTATAAAATAAAAAGTCTGTCAAACGTCACTTCAGTCACCTATATGTTCTGTTACACTTCAACCAAGTTATCTATGCAGGCGTGAAAACACAGAACTAAAATAAATGTACCAAGTTCGACATATCGATGTAATTTTTTATGACAAACAAAGCCACCTTGAACCGCACTTTAAGTGGTCATACTATATCGTCAAACACCACAGGTCACGTGACCAAACTTACTTGTAACATGCAATTTTTTGCTGTATCAAAATGAAAAAATAAATACACATCAGAATCATTGCAATAACCTCATACTTTGTATAATGGACCGATCACCAGATTATAAGCAAAAATCTGCACCTGAAACTAAGCCCAGCTACTGTGATACCTACGCAGCCGAAAATACATTCGAAAAACTTCTCGTTTTTGCTGTTAAAACCAACTCGAACGTATAACCGATTTGAGCCGAACATCTGTCTTCTAACGTTTTAAGTGTTCGTGTGTGGGACAATCACAATGCCTAAACCAACAAAAAAGCATTCCGCTTCGCGGACTGGAACTTATTTCTACCAAAAGTGTCGTGTCTGGCACAGACCTCGCAGCACGTCCGTACCCAGTACCCCGTTCTCAACTTATTGCCTGTTCCCATGTCGTAACACGTCACTACCTTGCAGCCCGTCAAGGTCTCGCAGCCCATCAGTACCTCTCAATCCGTCTGGACACCGTAACCCATCACTGTCTCGCAGCCCGTCCGAACTTCGTTGCCCGCCAGGGTCTCGCTCCTCGTCCGTATCTCAAACTCCGTCTATATCTAGCGTCCCATACGTGCCTCATTCGATAAGGAAGCCAAATTCATATGGACCCCGAATTCAGAAGTACGACGAATACATCAATTTGTTCGACGACAGTGATGATAGTGATAAAGATTTATCCGGCCGCAAAAAAGACCAAAATCTAGAAAAACCAGCTAAAGGCGACAAACCAACAAAACAATATGAACCAAGCCCAGCCAAAGTCCCGAGTAAACCCATCATACACTGTTATACCACAGACACAAAAAGCAAGGACTTTTTGAGCAACCCGAATACTACAAAGAAATCGGCTCCTATTAAAAAGTTAAACTTTATTTTACCAGGTAAGTGTTTTGTACTAAAACTGTTATTAGTCCTAGTATCTTTTACAACTCTAATGATCTACACGGGACCAAAAACCATCTCATATAAAGTACCTATCTTTGATCCTTATCATCTCTTTATTTTAGGTTGTAAAAAGCCTCTTAAATCTGAACATATGGACTGGAAAAATTACCATAAACTCAATGTAATATATCAATTCATGGATGACCTTGAAAAAAACTACCCATCTATATGCACCACCTCTACCATTGGCAAGTCTGTAGAAGGACGAGATCTGAGAGTAGGTGATCAAGTCTAGACTATCCTTTTGTTAATGCATTAATTATTTATTTTAAACTTAACTGCTATGAGGTAGACTAAGTTTAGCCGAGGAATAGTCAACTAGTTTTTTGGTAAGAAGGCAACTAGTTTTTTAGTATTCTATCAACCATGCAGAACAATAAGCTATGGTTCTCTCTATTTATCATTATTCACCTTATTATTTATTACTAAATATGTTACGATCTGCTAGATTCGTTTGCTAGATAGTACATGAAACGACTGCTATCTGACTTCTACTATCCGAGTAATTAGGAAAATCGATCTTCGTCTGTCGTTCGTATATTTGATAATATACATATGTGTGAGGCACCTGGAAACAAAGTGCTTAGGGCCTTTAGAAGCATCGTTATGTAAAGTTGAGTCCACATAGATATGCCTATGAACTGAATCTATAACCTACGTATCCCTTGGCTGGTTCAGTTAAATCTCGACGTTTATTCTTCTCAATCAAGTCCTCTCTTCATTCTCTTTGTTCCTGCGCTAGATACTGAGAATTTCGAACAGCAACGCGAGCAACGAAGCCGTTTGGATCGACTCGGGTATACATGCGCGTGAGTGGATCGCGCCCGCCGTCAATACGTACATCGCGAACCACATCACCAAGAACTTCGATAATCTTCCTGAGAGTGTCAGAAATAAGGACTGGTAACATAAAAATATGTATTTACACTCACGGTATAAAGGACATTGACACACAATCTGTTGCCAAGAAATCAGCAGATGATTCTAGATACAGTGTAGAAATTACGTACATCGGGGAAGTATTATTATTAAAACCTTAGTACCAAGATTTGATGTCATGTTTAGATATGTACTCATCAAGTCTGCGGCGTTTAATGTGACCCTGAATATTAATATTTTTCTCAAATTCTAGGTACTTTCTGCCTATAGCAAATCCAGATGGGTACCATTACACGCATAGTATAGATCGAATGTGGCGCAAGAATCGCGCATTACACAATGGTGAACGTTCCGGAGTCGATCTCAACAGGAACTTCAGGTACTTTACCGAGTATTTTTTACCATAACAATAAAATCGGTAGTAATTTAGCTCATCATCCAATAGCTCGTGTTTCGTCGGTCTAGTAGTACTAAGTCCATCTAATACCATCGAGGCGATCCAGCCAGTACTCGACTAGCTCAGGAGAGAAAGCACGGCTGCCTGACGTTTCGGGCGACGAAGGTGCTCTCGGGGCACGGCTGCTTCGGGAAGTAGGTACTGATGGCGCATAAGCAAGGAACCGGACGCCCGGTGGCATCACTACGTCCATTGTCTTCAGGACACTGTGCAGCATACGCGGGATGAGTGTGCTCCGTGGGATGAGCCCCACCATGCCCTCGTAACGGAAGTGGGAGGTGACCTGTCGCTTCCGACGGTAGTTCAATCAATGGTCGGCAGCGCAGACTCCTGGGATGCAGTGATGTCCTTCTGCGAAACTGTCTTGTCGCAGAAGGAAGCTGTGGAAAGGGAGAGGGAGATGACGAAGTCCCGCCCATCCCGTAGCAGACACGTTCGACCCCCGGATGTAGGCGGATGTTATTGGGTTTTTCTACCAAGATTTCCAAAAAAGGACAACTTTTAATTTCTGTTACTGACATATCGTCAAAGTCGTTGAAAACACCTTGATACGAGGGGCACGGCATCGGGTAATATAGCAGGCCCTGCAGTGGGTGATTCTGGGTTGACATGGTGATGACGATGAAGAACTGAACCATTATTAAGTTAACAGCCATACTTTCTTAACTCATAATATTTTTAGCATTGGCTGGGGTCGAAGAGGTTCATCTGATAACCCACATAATGCGTTCTACAGAGGACCTCATCCATTTTCTGAGCCTGAATCAAATGCTATGAGGGTAAAGTATTAATTTTTAATATCAAATAGTTCGTTTGTATGAAGCTTTTATTCTTAAATCTTTAAGGCTTTCCATACTTACTCGACCCGACTCGTAATTAAAGCCTGAATATGTAGGTCAAGGAAGTTACCATTATTTAAAGCAAATGCATTTAATTATGATAACTTATTAATAACAACTTAATACTGTAGTTATTAGCTACATCAAGTTTCATACAGCAGAAAGCACCGTTTGTTGCCCGTGGTACTACCAGTATTACTACCAGTACCACGAAAAGTATTTTATACCCGAGTAAAAAAAAAAAAAATTTTCAATTTCAACATTGAAAATCTCAAAACCATAATCTCAACATTTTTAAATATCAAACGTTTACTAACTCAACAATTTCATAATCTCAACATATTAACTTATAATAAACATTAATCATTTTTTTTTCAAACTGTAATTCTAAAATTAAGCCTGCACAGCGGACACGTGGCTCAGGCTAATAAATTAAACAAATAGTTTCGAAAAAAAACTAAAAATAGGTACACCTGTTTGAAAAATAAAAATAAAAAAATGATTACTACCCTGCCGGCGGCGGCGGCAGCGTGCCCTATGCAAAGTAAGGCCTAATATAAGAATTAGTTAAAAAAAAAAGATTAATGTTTATAATAAGTTAATATGTTGAGATTATGAATGGTTGATTTCTTAAACGTTTGATATTTTAAAGTGTTGAGATTTTGAATCGTTGAGATTATGGTGTTGAGATTTTCAATGTTGAAATTGCGATTGTTGATCTTATGTACAGTCAGCCCCAAAAAAATGTAAACACGGACTAGGAACAGTTGGAACCATTTCATTGTCTACAACCATTATTCCATAATCGTGTCTACAATGTAAAGCTACAAAACATAGTAACAATTCATGTCACCAAAACCTCCTACACAGGCCGGATATATAATAATATGAACTCTCTTATGTCCAAAACAGGGTAATCTACATAAATTTCACAAATATGAAAACAACAATCGTTCAAAACGAGGTAAACAACTCTAAAAGGCTGTAAGAAATAAGTACTTAATTGAAAATGCGGTATCATAGACTATCTACATATTTACTGTTACGCGTCAGACTGACATAATTTATTAATTGTCATCACAACGATAATATATTAAGGTAGTCACTCACTGCATGGGAGCATTACCGAGTTACAGTTTCAGATTCGACGCGAGCGAGTGAGCGTTACATCAGTGAACTTGTATGGCTAACATTATTTCCAACAATACAGCAGTGTATGCGGAAAACCGATCATTACATCACATATACAGTTCGAGCGAATGCTCCTTGAGCAGTCAATCGAGCTGGCGCAGTATTGTAACGCAATGTTTAAAAGTTAATTTCTTTCATTGTTCATAACACGCGAATGATTCCGGTGAGTGACCACCTTTAAAGGGCTAAGCATCATTCATTAGATAATATGTATTTCAAGTTCGACAAAAAACAAATGACACGTCACTGACGTCATGCATGAAATGACAAGGACAGAAATAAAGTTCTTGTTCTTCTATCAAACGATATTCGAGTTGTAAGTCGTATGATATTGTTATTCTGTGTACCTAGTTTTGGCCATAGGGTGTTTGTATTATTATGTATCCGGCCTAAGAAGAAGGTTTTGGTGAAATGATTGCAGACAATGAATTGGTTCCTACTTTTCGTAGTCCGTGTTTACTTCTTTTTGGAGCTGACTTTACCAATTCTACCAATCCCGAGTGTAACACGGGCAAAAACAAAATTCCAGTGGTACTACTGGATCGCTAGGTCTATCTACGGGATTTTTTTTTACCCGAGGTACTACTGGTAATAATACTGGTATTACCACGGGCAACAAACGTTATTATATTCAAACCACTGACTTCATAATAAATTGCCATAAATCACAGTCATATTTACCCCCATCATTCATCAAATCGCAAAAAGAAAAAATACAACAAACAGACAATCTAAGCAGCCAATAGAAGGCATCGGCAAGCTCCGACTATTCAACACATTTAGATGGTCCAAATGATCATTGGAGTGGGTTCCCGCGATCATTTGACTGTAATGTTCCGTTGATGCCGAATTCGTGTCATCGCCATTCCATGCAGAGATTAAACTACAAACAGGGTTTAGTCGTAAATCAATTTCACAACGATTTTATATCATTCTGTAACATTAAATTATTCTCTGTTTGCGCTTTAAAGCATAACCTGATTACCTGCCAAGAATCTTTTGTAATGATAATAATTTTTTTAACTTTTCGAGAATTTACGCCGAGTTCAGAAAACTGCTTTAGTTCAGGCGAAATAAAGCAGTTGGTACAAATAATATAGCATATAGCCAAATACTTAGAAATAGTAGGTATTGTATTGTATAACGGGCTGGTGTCCGCAACCCCACGTCCAAATTTATCTAAAACTTTGCTCAAATCACCGTTCTTTCTAATTTCAGGACATGTTGTTAAACTCAGGAATAAATTTTAAAGTGTATATAACACTGCACTGCTATGGGCAAATCATAATATTCCCATACTCCTTTACTTCTGAAATGGCCCCAGATTATATTCGTCTGCTTGAAGGAGCTACTAAAATGTCAAAGGTACTAGCAAGCTTAGATATCGTAAAGGCATTAATTGTTTGAACTTCAAACAGATTATATTTTGTCCAATTTATGTTGAGCAAATAAGATTCTTAAAACAGTACTCTTCACCGTTATAATTGTATCGACAATTGATAACAATTCTAATGTTTGCCACCAGGCTATCTATAAAACCAACGGCATCATATATAAGGTGGGCGTTTCGAAAGACGTCATGTACAGTGCTTCCGGCACTAGCAACGACTTCGCCCATGGACATGCTGGTATTCCTTACTGTTACCTCATCGAACTAAGAAGCAAACAATATAAATTTAAATTACCAAAAGACCAAATAGAAGAAACCGGCCAAGAAATACTGAATAGTGTTTTAGCGTTAGTGGAATACATTGATACCTATCCCTATCAGGATAGAGTAGAACAGAATATCGATTCACTACTGAAGAATGACTCATTTTTAAATAGCCGTTTCATAGACAGCTCTGACAGGAAAAAACTCTTGGAATACAAAAAGTCAAAATATTGTAACCCGAAAAAGATTGATTCGTTTAATGATACTCAAGGTTCTTTCATTAGATTGACCCACTATCATGGGGAAAGTGACGATTCTCGCGAAGAAATAAGTGATACTGAGTGTTCTGATTCTTTAAAGAATG
The DNA here is from genome assembly GCA_905163415.1 of Noctua fimbriata. Lineage (NCBI taxonomy): Eukaryota > Metazoa > Arthropoda > Insecta > Lepidoptera > Noctuidae > Noctua > Noctua fimbriata. The sequence continues at coordinate 6,164,342 of LR990940.1, forward strand.
TGAATGAGAATAAACACAAACATACTTCAAAAAAACAAACGAGTCCGGCCAACACAAATAGCTCAACCAAGCTCCTATATTCGAATAATTATTCCGACAGCGAAGCTAATTCTGATCTGGAGAACAACTATACTTCGTGGAAGAATATGGATCCATACAAGAAAGTTAATGGATATTTGCTAGATTCTGTCGAAAACGGGAATGAATCTGTTGTAAAGAAAAAGTTTACTTCTGAAAAGGGAACGAATTCACATAAGGAAAGTAATGAATATTTTTCAGATTCTTTCAGTAACGAGAATGAATCTGTTCTAAACAAAAAGTATACTTCTGAAAGGGGAACCAATCCATTTAAGAAAGTTAATGAATATTTGTCAGATTCTTTCACTATAGGTAATAGATCTGTTCTAAAGAAAAACTACACTTCTGAAAAGGAAACGAATCCATCTATGGAAATTAACGAATATTTGCTAGAATCTTTAGATAACGGGAATGAATCTGTTCTAAAGAAAAAAAATACTTCTAAAAAGGAAACTAATCCATCTATGGAAGTTAATGAATATTTGCCAGATTCTATCAATAACGGGAATGAATCTATTATAATGACAAAGTATACTTCTGAAAAGGGAACCAATTCATCTATGGAAGTTAATGGATATTTGCTAGAATCTTTAGATAACGGGAATGAATCTGTTCTAAAGAAAAACATCACTTCTAAAAAGGAAACTAATCCATCTATGGAAGTTAATGAATATTTGCCTAATTCTGTCAATAACGGGAATGAATCTGTTATAATGACAAAGTATACTTCCGAACAGGGAACCAATCCATCTATGGAAGTTAATGGATATTCGCTAGATTCTTTAGATAAAGGGAATGAATCTGTTCTAAAGAAAAAAAATACTTCTAAAAATGAAACAAATAAAAATAAGAAAGTTAACCAACCTTTGCCTGATTTTTTCGATGACGAAAAAGAATATCGGAACAAAACTAATACTTCAGAAAGGGAGACGTTATCCGTCTCCCTTTCTGAAATATACAAGGAAGAAAACCAATACTCGAAAACCGATTCCATTGACACTAGAAATGTATCTGATCTGCTGCAGGACGATGAACGCTATGGTTCGAAACAGGAGGCGGTGCCATCTAAGAAAGTTGACCAAAATGCCTGGCCTGGTGCTACCGACATCGGAATTGAATGTAATCTGCTGATAGACAATCCATCGGAAAACGAAATAAATCGATTAAAGAAAATTAACGAATATCTGCCTGGTTTATTATTTCAAAAAACTGGTTTGAAGAAAATCGGTACTTCGGAAAAAGGAACAAATCTAAACAAAAAAAATAACCAATATCTGTGTGAATCTCACATCAACAGTGAAAAAGAATCTAATCTGAATAAAATCAATGCTTCGAAAAAGGAAATGAATACATCGGAGAGAGAATATTTGAATGACTCAGATGATTCTTTACTCATTCGTTCCGATTCATTTATAAACCAGGCCGAACCTACTAAAGTTGCAAGTGATGCAAGCGGATGTTGCAGGGATCCAGAACTATCCGAGACCAACTCTTTAACAGTCAAAGATGATTCTTTCGAGGACTGGAACAGTTTTTACGAGAGCAAGAGCAATTTTGACAGGATGAGAAGCTGTTTATTACAGAAAACTGACAATACTTTCGTCTCAAATGATATTCAAGGGTATTTATATTTTGATATCTTTTGTTTTGAGACTTTGCAAAACCCATAACAAATCTAGTGCTGGGAAATGTTGTCAGAAGTGGCCCCAATTGATAGAATCTGTTTTACTGCTTTCCCGATTCAGTACTATCTTAATAATATCAATGTAAAAAACCGGGAAAGTGCCAGTTGGACTCGCGCACCGAGGGTTCCGTATAAACTTGTAGGTATTTTGTTTTTAAACTTTAAATAACGGTTTTCAAATTTTTCCTTTACATGTGCTGTAAGACATTACTTCTTGCCAAAATTCATGATTCTAGGTAAACGGGAAGTACCCTATAGATTTAGATTCCCTTGTGAAATCGCAAAATATGCGACATAAACAATCGTATCTTTTGATCGCGTTGACTCACAAGTTCGATTGTTCTACTGCTCTAAGAGGTAGCAGATTTGAGTATTTGATATTAATATCAGCTTCACGCGTTCATGAGAAAAAGGGTCTTGATAGATGGACAGACAGACGGACACCAAAGTGATCCTATAAGGGTTTTGTGTTTGCAGACTGAGGTACGGAACCCAAAAAATGACACTTTGTTAGGAATTTAAAAAAAAATGCTTAAAAACAGCTAATTTCCAGTCTTTGGCCAGTATATTACACAAAAAGTATGTTAGGATTGTAGAGTTAGCGCAAGAGGTGGCGTTCTGTAGCTTTCGCCTACCCCCATGGGAAAAAAGCGTGAGTTTATGTATAAAGGGTGTAAATAGACCCTTAACATAACCGAAAGGCACTTGTTCTCCCCGTCTTTGCGATCATTTTTTTTGTTCTAGACCATACCTGGGAACCTTCTAGTTACGGAGATATTGGGGGTCAAAGTTCCAACATTTTCACAATTTTTTTTTTAAATACATTTTTATAATGTAAGATTTTTACTTTACACACCTCCACGACCCCCTTACTGTTCAATCCATCCATCAGCACAATGCTTTGAGTGCTTTCCATCGAGTCCTACCATAAAACATGAGTTTCACCCCAAAAAAAAAAGTCGATACCCAGCAATAATTTTTGCGTAAAGTTACTTAGTTTGATGTACAGCATGCTTGGTTGACGGCTATGTGAAGGGTCTGTTTACACACTGTATACTGTTATTTTTACAAATCGTTTTCTTTTTGTAGTCTGCTCAATACCTCAGCTTCAGTAGCTAGTACGTGTCCTGTCTTGGTAAACGAAAAAAAATAAACCTGACGAAGGTTTACGCAAGTCAAGTGTACGTTATAGATATAACTTATGTTATGTATATGTCACTGTAAAATTGAAAATACCGTTAGATTATAATCTATCTCCAGAGATTGTAAACTGTCGAAAGACTGTGAACTGTAACATACTGCTTACAATTTAACGCTTTATTTTTCGGTAGATTATAATCTATGGAAGTAAAACCGTCAAATTGTGAAATGGCATGCGACAGAACGCACCTCGCGAGCTGATTCGTTGAACATCATGTGCCACGGAGCAATGTTATGACAACAAACGAATTAATAAATAAATATGGCGGCGGGGGACATATGACGTTCAACCAATCAGCACGCAGGGTCCGTTCCGTCGCATGCCATTTCACAATTTGACGGTTTCACTTCAATAGAATATAATCTACCGAAAAATAATGAGTTTCACAATGAGTTTCTTATTTGGGGTTTAGTTTAGCCCGCGGGTTCACTCGCGTTATGTACGGTAATGTCATAGAATATTCCTATATCATATAGCCTACGTCACGGACGATAAAAATGAATTGATTAAAACCTCATTCATGAAAATCGCTACAGTAGTGCGCTAAGGTGTTACTAAACATACATACATGTAATTGATAAAATCATAACCCCTCTTTTTGTCTATGCCATACTTGGGCAGAAATAATTGGCAGAAAAGAGTTCACAGCCTTCACAAAGAATCAGAGATAAAATTACTGTCAAACAGCTTTCATAATGACTACCACTAATGACATCACTATTAACGCAGATTGTCATTGCATTGCAAACCAAAATTTTCAGTAATGTAGGTACCGTTAAAAAACAACTCGGCCAGATTCCTTTCTGGCCCATAATATTTTTGCCACTGAAAAGTAACGTAACTCATTCAAAGTGGATCCGATAGAGAAAGGGTCCCAAGTATGGGAAGTGATATTTACTGAGGAAGGTCAAAGACAGTTCGTGAAGACCTTGGACACTTTAGGAGGTGCGTACTAGACCTGACTGACGAGGTCCCTAGAGTCTAAAAGGAGATAAGAAAAGTCTTATAAATATTTAGATGAAAATGTCTCGTTTGAACCTAAAACGTAACACTTCCGAGGAAGATCGGATGAGGGTGGTATCGAATGACGACATTTTTGCCGGGATACTCTTCTTCATAATACACTTTGTGCAAGCGGCAAACAGTCGTCAGTATAAATTTTATTATTTTCACGTTAAAATAACTACGCAAACCTTTTGAAACTAAGCTGAATATTGTGTGTTTACAGCTCTCAACATTTGGAAAGAAAAGCAACATAGTGCCATGGACATCATGGTCAACGGCAACAAGACGACCCAAGTGGCTGCATTATTCACCGAGAAAGATATTCCATTTTCCATAGTAGTAGCAGACATTACCCCATTGCTGGAAAAAGAACAGATTAACACAGTTGTTTTAAAAAACCAAAGCAAACGTAAGAATTAGACTTGAATTTCTGTAGATTGTCTCCTCATACTAGACCTATGGACTATACGCACAGCTAAATTCATTAACCATTAGTAAAATAACAATGACAAATAGATCTTTGTTTTTTTTAACATTGTCAGTAATGGGCCATATATTGTGATTCCCATGGGCCAACACCCTTGCATATGAGGTCCAATACTTTGAAGATGCTAAATACTGAGATCGTCCTAAACTTTCATATCCTAGACACTACCTACCCTACTTGCCTCGCGTTAATTTGGCTATGTAGCCCTTCGTTCTATTGTCTGTGCCTCGTCTAGTAAGCTTATGATGACTTCACAAAAATATGTCTCGTTCAGAACGAAGAAGTCTCAAGGTCGCCTTAAACGCTCACAGATAGCCAAACCACATTGTTCAACTTCTTAATACATTTTAAGCATGATTTGCTGCAATGGCATTTTTTTTGTGATTATGATAAGACGTTTAAACAGTTGTCTTCGAAACAATACAAATTCCTAACTCATTCTATCGTAAGGCCTTATTCAAATATTAACTAATAGAATTACCTGCGACTATATTTCATTCATTAGTACTATTACCAAATTTATTTATTCACACGACATGTTTCCTTTGCCATTACAGATAGTAAATCTAATGCGACAAAGTAACTTAAAATATACTAAACTATACCTTACATGCTACACAGTACGTGGTCCTTGTGAACTCACCCAGCGTACAGGTGAATATGTATATGGCATCCGCCACCGCGTTGAGAGTGCGCAGAGCACGAGTCAACGACGGTGCGCGCCCCAGTAGGTTAGTGCGCGCACTCGGCACCACCAGCAGCCGTGGCTTGCGCCGCCGCGCCACGTATCCTGTAAATTAAATCCTATTTCTGATAGTATGCCCAAGTTTTGTATACTACCTCTTAAAACTTTGAATATATACGTTGCCAGTGCCACTTCACGTCTAAGTTCTAATTTGTAGTAGCCCACCATACCGAGACAGAAAATAGGGTAGGGGTCCCGGGTATTTCCCATACAGATGTAAATAAATAAATCTGACGAATTTGTTCTGTATCCGTTCGAGCATATTTTTTTTTATATCACTCGGGCTCCAGACGGCCGCATTATACTCCAGATGGCTCCTCACAAGGGCCTCATACAAAGCTCTCAATGCACTAATGTTTGTGAAGTCATTTGCCTGACGCAGCACAAATCCCAGATTCCTGTACGCCTTTTTACAAACGTGTACCACGTGTTTGTGAAACTGCAGATCATTGGTGAAATGAATGCCTAAATCCTTAACCTCCATAACACGCCACAGCGGCTCCCCGTCCATGCTGTACTGGTGGTGTTGTGGAATTCGTGTACGAGTGAATGTAAGCACCGAGCATTTTGATACATTAAAGTATAGCTTATTGCAGTGACTCCATTCAGTGACCTTATCCAAGTCGTGCTGCAGCATGTCACGACCACAGTGTTTTTTATGACTGCAGACAACTTCAAGGTCGTCAGCAAATAGCATGCATATTGACCTGACTACCTTTGGTAAATCGTTCACCATAACAATGAATAATAAGGGTCCCAAATTAGTACCCTGACTGACGCCCGATCTGGTGTAGTAGGGCTCCGATAATGTGCAACAAAGGTTCTATTAATACCATGCGGCAATCTCTCAAAATGAAGGGTGGAATACCGTCCGGACCCACTGAGTGCTTAGGCGGCAGACCAGTCAGCGCGCGCCGGACAGCCGCTCGTTCGAGGCAGGCGAGGTGCGCATACGCGCTGCTCGGCGCTGCCTCCCCGCACGCCGCCCCCGCGCTCAGCGTGCCCGCTGTCGCGCTTTACACAGAGTGAAAGAATCGCGCATATATCCTTAGCGAATTCCCTTTTTGATCAATTTTTACTGACTAGAAGTGTCTTTTTTCGACCTTACGTAATTCCAGAATGATTTAGGGTCTGTACCGAGATGGTTCTGTACTCGATCTCTGTACCGGAGATGAGAACTCGCTTTTTCCGCCTTCACCCTATTAAATTAAATCGTAATGAGCTCAATATAATCATAGCGGTAGACAATTCTGTGGTCACGAATCAGGTGATGTCTACAATAGACCGACTAGGTCTATTGTAGGAAGCACTTAATTATCGCCTGCCTTTAAAAACGAATCGTTTGTTCAAAAAAGGATCATTCTTGCATCATTACTATTAGCTAATATACCGTTGAGAAATTTAAAACTGACAAATTGTGAATCGATCGATCTTTTAATAATATTAACTTGACGTAAATGTGAAATAATAATAGATATGTCGAATCCGGTCATTAGTACGGACATAAAATGAATCGCAAGTGCGCTGGTGGTGACGTCACGCGACCTACTTACAAGTCTAGTCTACCCACACCACAGCATGGCTTCTACAGAGCCCTGATGTTTACAGCTCGAAGCGAGGAGGACAGTCAATGTCTGATCGCAACGGAGTTGAGACGTCCTGGAACTATATCTATATCATTGTGCCTCGTGTTATTGTGTTAAATTGTAATTTCTAGTAATTTCTTAGTTTATTAGAAACAGTGTATCGCACCCAGTGTATTTTTATTCCACGAAACCCATCGTCTGCCCACATGATATTGATAACAGATACTACATTACATATACCTATGACTAAAATAAATGAACGAATTGATAATACTGTTTTTTTTTATAAATGCTTAGTATAATTAATGAATAAATTGTAATAATTAGAGTCAATATTACAATTATGTAATTAAATAATATGATATATAAAATTTGCAGTGCCCTTACAGGGTGCATGTCTTAATACTGTGTCGTGAAATTTTAATGCATGCCTACTAACCAGTGTTCTAGATGTTTGCAAATTAACATAATACACATATAATTTTTAAATAAAATAAATAAATAAATCAGCAACAAAACCTAGTACAGTATTTAAAACAGGTTCAGGTGTAGACAAATTAAAATAAATATAAGGAGAATAAGAATATCATTCAATAATTCTGTCCTTATTACAGAGGAGACTATGGATTGGACGAACTACCACAAGTTGGATACGATCTATGCTTTCTTGGATAACTTGCAGGCTGAATATCCGTTTTTGTGTTCAGTACAAGTTATTGGGAAATCAGTGGAAGGAAGGGATCTCAAGGTATTTGTTATTGTTATAATTTTCGTCAGTATCATCGACGTTCACTAATTTCATTCTAAATTAAACTACTTTTATTCAATGTGATCAACGCAGACCGTTGTGGCAAGTTTGAAGATCTTCGTCATTACTACTACTGCCGAGTATGTAATTGGCCTCCCCTGTGTCTCTCGTTAAAGAAATATTTATTACAAACAAATTTCTCTATAATCGCTATTTTTTTTTTATAAATGTAAAGAGAACCAAGGTAACCGATGTAGCCTTTTTTTTTTTTTTTTGGGATGGGACATCATCAAATGACCCCCCCCGCTCAGGGCAGAGCGGAAGGGAGTGTCAGACTTGTACTGACTAAAACCCATCCATGTTCCTTCTTTGCCCTTTGTGTTCCAGGGCCGCGGTATCTCTTTCGAACAGTCCCGCAGCCCTGGCAGGCATCGGCCCGTGCGGACCCCTACATGGTTGCTGACATCTCTTTGAGGCGCGCGTGGAACACGAACGCGCCGTCGACACGGCCTGTCGTCATAAGACGGCTGGACGGCGAGCTAGCCCATAACTCGCCATCAACAGGCCCGCGCCTACGGTGGCCGGGGGCCACCACGTGACCCCCGACGCCCAGGGCGTCTCCCGCGGCGGCTGGGACGTGAGGCTCTTTCCCTCTCACGTTCCGCCACCTCCTTCACCAGCATGACTGCTTCGCAGAAGGAGGTGACGGCTTCCCATTCCCTCTCGCTCCGGACCATGGCTTGAACCAGGGCCGGGCGCGAGAGGTCGCCGCCGCCGATCGCCACTACGAGGACACGGCGCTGCTCCGCCCAAGCGGGGCAGACCTCCACAGTGTGCTGCACCGTGTCCTCCGGACGATCCTCACAATGGAAACACCCGGGCGTTTCCACCCGCCCGATTCGGTGCAGGAACCTCCCGAAACAACCGTGTCCGGTGAGGACCTGCGTCAGGCGGAAGGTGAGGGCGCCGTGGCGCCTCTCTAGCCACTCCTCAAAGAGGGGACTTATCGCCACTATGGTGGCGTGCCCTGCACGGGGTTGCGACAGTCGCTCTCTCCATGTCACCATGAGATCGCTCCGGAGGTCTGTCCGCTGAGCGGCGATTTGCCGCGGCAGCGGAGTTTCCCCCCGACGTAGTGCCTCCGCGCGCCATTCGTGAAGGCGCGCGAGGACTATCGCCTCCAGATCCCATGGCGGCAATCCGGCAAGGAGGCTCGCCGCCTCACCGGAGATCGTGCGGTACCCCCGGACTAGCCTTAGGGCTATCCCCTTTTGGGGCGCGTTCAAGTAGCGGGCGGCTTGCCGCCTCAGAGAACGCGCCCACACTGGGGCCCCGTAAAGGGCCATGGACCGCACGACCCCCGCGTAGAGCCTCCGGCAGGAGGCGTTTGGACCCCCCAGGTTGGGCAGGAGCCGCTTGAAGGCAGCCCCGGTCCGTTCCAGTTTGGGGGCCAAACGTCGGAAATGCTCCACGAAGTTCCACCGGCTGTCAAGGACGAGTCCCAGGTACTTCAGCGTCGACCCGACGCCGATGGAAACCCCTCCTGCCGTCAGTAGGGATCCCGACGGTGGCGCATTCCGAGGCCCATGAAAACACATGGCCTCGGACTTGTGCAATGCCACCTCGAGACCCAATTGCCGGATCCTCTCCACGACTATCGCAACCCCGCGTGTCATGTTTTCGGCCGCCGCCTCGTGCGACCTCCCTTGTGCCAGTACCAGCGTGTCGTCAGCGTAGCAGACTACGCTGACGCCGCTAGGGAGGTCGGCGCGCAGCTCCCAGTCGTAACCGATGTTCCACAAGGTCGGCCCCAGAACCGATCCCTGTGGAACACCGCACGACATCTCTCGCCGGTTCCATTCTCCGCTCCGACCGGGGTACGTGACGGCCCTATCCGTCAGATAATCCCCGACCACACGACGAAGGTAGGTTGGCACCCGGTGATACCGGAGTGCTTCCAAAATGCAGCTCCAGGGCATGGAGTTGAAGGCGTTGGCGATGTCAAGAGACACCGCCAAGACGACCCCGCCCCGGGAAACCGATGTAGCCTGAAGAATAGCCAAACTTAAGTGGCAGTGGGCAGGGCACATTGCTCGCCGAACGGATGGCCGATGGGGCCGAAAAGTTCTGGAGTGGCGACCGCGAACCGGAAGACGCTGCGTTGGAAGGCCTCCCACTAGGTGGACCAATGAGCTGGTGAAGGTTGCAGGGATCCGCCGGATGCTAGTCGCACGGGACCGGTAAATGTGGCGACACTTGGGGGTGACCTATGTCCAGCAGTGGACGTCTTTTAGCTGAAATGATGAAAATGATGATAATTTACAGAATACATAAATCATATAAAAAGTCTCAAAATACGCACCAAGAGCAATGATGATACACTTCTAAATAACCTTAATCTGTTTTACATTATGTAGATGCTAAAAATTTCAAACGGTCAGAAAGCAAACTTCGGAATCTGGATGGACGGGGCCATCCACCCGCGCGAATGGATCAGCCCGGCTGTGGTCACTTACTTAGCAGACAGGATCGTCAGGACATTCAACGAAATGCCGGAGAGCGTAGTCAATAAAGACTGGTGAGGAGTCCTCCGTACGCCTGCACGGAAGCCGCTGCCAGAAGCGGCCTCACTTTTTAAAGTATCATCATTTTAACACAAACTAAGCGTGTCACTGTTAAGGGGAAAGCGCCAGGGAAGCCCGCGAAATTTAAATTTTCTTAAGTTTTTTTTGCAATTTGCAGGTCAGTGTCATGCTGTATGTTGAACAAAATATGATTCACGACCGTTTCGCGGGTTATCCTGGCGCTTCCACCTTAACTTATAAAGGGTGTAAATAGACCCTTAACATGGCCAAAAGGCACTTGTCCTCCCCGTCTTTGCGATCATTTTTTTGTTCTAGACCATACCCGGGAACCTTCTAGTTACGGAGATATTGGGGGTCAAAGTTCCAACTTTTTCACAAGTTTTTTTTTAAATACATGTTTATAATGTAAGATTTTTACTTTACACACCTCCACGACCCCCGTACTATTCAATCGATCCATCAGCACAATGCTTTTGCCTTCCATCGAGTCCTACCGTAAAACGTGATTTTTCACCCCAAAAAAAAAGTTGATTCCCTGCAATAATTTTTGCTTAAAGTTACTTAGTTTGATGTACAGAATGGTTGGTTGACGGCTATGTGAAGGGTCTGTTTACACCCTGTAGAGCACAAATGGCGAATACAAACTGACGGTTTGAAAGCGCTCCATGACAAAAGTTGTATGTTCAACGCATTTTCGGCGCTACAAATATTATTAGTAGCTATTACTATCTCTAGACATTGCCGGTACGCGGCGCAGTGACTCCGTATGTAATTTTTTCCTACTCCACTTTACTAATTCTTTCCAATGTTGTTTTTTACAACACCACCTTGCGTTATGGTGGAAGTATTATATGCGTTGCGTAAGTGGCTCTAGCACATCATAATATCATAATAATTAGTCTTCATATCTGTAGTTTTCTGGACTGGGTGTGACTACTTAGAGAAATTCTCGGCAAATGTAAAAAAATGCCCATAATTCCGTTCGGCAAATGTGTGCCCATAATTCCGTTCGGCAAATGTGTGCCCATAATGCCGTTCGGCAAATGTGTGCCCATAATTCCGTTCGGCAAATGTGTGCCCATAATTCCGTTCGGCAAATGTGTGCCCATAATGCCGTTCGGCAAATGTGTGCCCATAATTCCGTTCGGCAAATGTGTGCCCATAATGCCGTTCGGCAAATGTGTGCCCATAATTCCGTTTCCTATACAGGGTGGAAACCTTGACCCGTGTCTTTTTTAGTAGTCATACGATGGTTGGTCCAATAAAAGTTTTTATTAGTAGTGGAAATAGGATCGATTAGTATCAATATCAATAAAAAAAAATGTGTAAAATGGCACAACTCAATGAACAATGTGTACAATGGCGTAATTTTTTTAGAAAATCTGTGAATGGGGATCAAAATTTCACGAAAAATTATAGATAGTCTCCTAAAACCATTTTTGTGTAACTGCAACGGTTAAGGTTCCCCTCACTGCTCAAAATTTCCACCCTGTATATTATATGCGGCTGAAATGATGATGATGATGATGATGATGATGATATTATATGTATACTTGGTACTTTTTAAAGTTTTAGTTTTTGTTTACCGTAAAAAAAACACCTTTTACACGATGAAACTTCCTTGATTTTTTTGAATGAAAAGAATTTATTTTCTAGGTACATTCTACCAGTATTGAATCCAGATGGCTACGAGTATACCCACACGCACGACAGGATGTGGCGCAAAAACCGAGCTCGCTATGGCGACTGCGTTGGCGTAGATCTCAATAGAAATTTTAGGTAAGCGTAGAACGTTTTAAACTTCTTTATTATACTCGTTGATAGGCCCGGGGCCTACCTCATCACCTCATCATCATCATCATTTCAGCCGAAAGACGTCCACTGCTGGACATAGCCCCCCCCCCAAGTGTCGTCACTGACCGGTCCCGTGCGACTCGCATCCAGCGGATCCTCATCACCACGTATAAGAAAATTATTTTAATCTTTGATAAATAAATAGAGCTATACAAGGTCTAAACGGACCCTTCATGAAGCCGTCAACCAAGCATTCTATACATCAATCTAAGGAACTCTACGCAAAAATGATTGCTGGTAAACTATTTTTTTCACGTTTTACTGTAAGACTCAATATAACACAATCAAAACATTGTGCTGGTGAATGCATTGAATAGTACCCGTACTATTCAATGCATTCACCAGCACAATGTTTTACTTTAAATACGATGGTGATGAGGTATTTAAAGTAAAGTCAAAACATAAAAAAGTAGTATTTAAAAAAAAACTTGTGAAAGAGTTGGAACTTTGAACCCCAATATCTCCGTAATTAGAAGGTTCCCAGGTATGGTCTAGAACAAAAAAATAATCACAATGACGGGGAAAGCCAGTGCTTTTCGGCTTCGTTAAGAGTATTTTACACCCACTATGTCCTTCATATCTCCATCTCTTTCCTATACCGAAATATGAGTAAAGTGATACTATTAAACGAGGTGGTAATAAGCTTTCAGAATTCGTAACAAACACTTTAATTTTCATCTCTTTTAATTTGAGGCTTCAACAATATTAATATGACATTATTTGGTGTCGATGAGAAGTTATCCAACAGTAGCGGCACTACAAAAATTACTACAGCAACAAAATACAAAAAGTACCACAGCAACATAATACAAAAAGTACCACAGCAACATAATACAAAAAGTACCACAGCAACATAATACAAAAAGTACCACAGCAACATAATACAAAAAGTACCACAGCAACATAATACAAAAAGTACCACAGCAACATAATACAAAAAGTACCACAGCAACATAATACAAAAAGTACCACAGCAACATAATACAAAAAGTACCACAGCAACATAATACAAAAAGTACCACAGCAACATAATACAAAAAGTACCACAGCAACATAATACAAAAAGTACCACAGCAACATAATACAAAAAGTACCACAGCAACGTAATACAAAAAAAGTACCACAGCAACATAATACAAAAAGTACCACAGCAACATAATACAAAAAGTACCACAGCAACATAATACAAAAAGTACCACAGCAACATAATACAAAAAGTACCACAGCAACATAATACAAAAAGTACCACAGCAACATAATACAAAAAGTACTACGACACAAATGAAGAACTGACATCATAATTCTGAATCGCGCTATTTATTAAAGACATTCGCGACTCGTCGGTCAGTAGTCTACCAGACACAACACCCGTCTGGTCAAAGAAGCCTTCCTTGTCTATAGAGTACCCATAAAGGACTGTAGAAGTAATGACAAAATCCCACACTCCCCGGTCTTATCCCCAAAGACCGGTCGCCTTTTGAAGGTTTCCCATCGAAAACAAAAAAAAAAAAAATGTTTACTGAACACGCCAAAATCCTTGTTAAAACAAGCTTACCTCAAGTTTTGAAGACAAACTACCTTTATTATAAAATTTTACGCATATTATTGTATTGAATTTTAACGTATTTTTATTTTATAATGATAGTTTGATTGGGTAATGTAATGAAATTAACTTATTTTATTTTTAAATTTGATTGCGGACTTTTTACATTGTATATTTTTATTTGACGAGAAATGATTGCATTACTTTAATTTAAATTTTATTTTGTGTACAACTTAGTTATAATATTATTGTGGGGTGTGTATTTGTATCTAATCATTTGATCTAAAACTAACATTATTTTTAAGTGTACTTACTAATTAAATTATGGATCGTTGTGTCTGATGCAAATAAATAATAATAATTCAAAAATCTATTCCAGTTACGGTTTTGGTCAAAAGGGGGAAGAAGGGTCATCAGATAATCCTGGAAGCGTATTTTACAGAGGCCCGAAAGCCTTTTCTGAACCAGAGACCACTGCAGTCAAGGTTGGTTCCGTAATTCGGTCAAAGGTAAACAACACACAAAACAACATAACACAACACACATAACAACAACATACATAAACAACATAACATACACAACAACAAACAACAACAACAACATAACACAACATATAACAACAACAAACAACAACAACATAACACAACACATAACAACAACAAACAACAACAACAACATAACACAACACATAACAACAACAAAACACCATCAACAACAACACACACACACACATGGTAACATTTATAAATACCAGTGGCGAAGGTTCCATACAACTTGATTCCTACTGGCTTCCCTTTCAAAAATGGCACAGTCAGTATTCTATAGACAAATAATATAATCACTTTAAAGATAATGTACTCCGGCTTACCTCTTACAAAAATTGACCCTTCGCTACTGATAAATACTATTATTTATTATTTAAGCCATTTATTTCCCCAAAAAATTGATTTAAATGCATTACTTAATATCTTAATTAAAACTATTCATTTGGTTCTTAAAACTAATAAATTCATTCATAATAATTGAACATACATTTTAACAATAATTAATAGATTGACTTCATAGATTAAAAATCAAATATAATTTTGCTACATAATCATATCGTAATACTGTACTTTTAAGATTACGAAGTAAAACCCAGTTATGACCAAGGCTTTGGCAACCAACAAAACTTAAGTGAAGACCGTTTCACCTCTTGCACATCTATTAGATTTTCTACACATAGTTAAGCAAAGTTTAACGGCACGGTTGGCGCATTGGCTGAGCGATTGGCTGCTGCGCTGCGTGTTGCGGGTTCGAATTCTGTACGAAACAAATATTTGTTTGGCCTACCGGTAGTTGTTCCGGGTCTGGCTGTTTGTGTATGTGAGTCTAAATTTGTAAACGTTCCCAGAATACAGGAGATATTCCTTTTATATAAATAACCTCCAGCTTTTGGCAGTCGGTTAAAAAAAGTTCATACCGTACCGTACCTACATAATCTTTAATCTCACCGAGCTAGCTACCCAAGTAGATAGGTCTACCTAATAGAGAGTGAAAACATGTATGGATATAAAAGTAATCTCTCAATTTTTGATGAAGCATTCCGTATCATACCTCTTCATTTGATTTATAAAGTTCATCGAAGTTACTGTTTTTGTGGAGCAACTTTTTGCAGTGATCACATTAAGCAACTTTCTGATACTTTTGCGACTTTTATCCGTTGTTGAATCCGGAGGAGTTCGTGGCTAAATAATAACAGCCGCTCGGGCCGATCTTTAGGTTAAGCCGTGCTTGCCTAGATTGGTCTGTGGATGGGTGACCGCCCATTACATACTGAGTTTCCTCCGTGCCTCGGAAAGCACGTTAAGCCGTTGGTCCCGGCTGTAATTTGTAGATGCAGATCTTTGACAGTCGTTAGGTAGTCAGAGGCCCAAAAAGTCTGACAACCAGTCTTACCAAGGGGAATCGTATTACCCAGTACTAACTGGGTTATCGAGGTCAGATAGGCAGTCGCTCCATGTAAAATACTAGTATTCAGCTGCAGTCGGTTAGAGTGGAAGCCGAAACCAATATAGTTGGGAAAAGGCTAAGCAGACGATGATCCGATGTTGAATACCAGGAACCCTTGCAAATATTCCTCCTCAAAGTGGACGCACTTTATTGAATCTTATTATTTTCAGCGTGCTATAAGCAATGCGCCGACGAAGTTCAAGGCTTTCCTGTCCTTCCACAGCTACGGTGAGGTCATCATCTTCCCGTGGGGTTACACCAGTAATTCCTGCCCCGACTACATTGATCTGCTGGAAGGTGGAGCAGCCATGGCTAAGGTAAAAGAAATTATGGAATCTTGTCTTAAAATAATCGATCTAGAAATAAACATATCTGTATCATATTCTTCATTTGCAAAAGAACAGTTTTTGAGAGTATGGAGAACAGGGTGTAAAGTTCTTCACCCCACATAGAAAATGGAGGATCCTCCGACCAGGCGGGATTCACACAATAGCTCCCCCAGGACTTTGGTGGCGTCGACCGGGAGATCGAACTCTTAACCGGCCGAAAGCGCAGTGTTCCTGCAGGTCGGGTGATGTCGGGAAAGCTGTCGATGTCCAGATATAACAGCCGTCTGGTCGGAGGATCCTTCCTTGTCTATAGGGGATGAAGAACTTTTCACCCTGGTCTCCATACCCCCCAAAAGTTTAACCATTTGGTCTACGATGAAGTATACTTCTTTACATAGTATAAAACAAAGTCGCTCCCGCTGTTTGTACGCTTAGACCTTTTAAACTCCGCTACGAATTTTAATGCAGTTTTCAGCAATAGGTAGAGTGATTCAAGAGGAAGGTTTATATGTATATACCCGTTCGATGCCGGGCGGGAAGAAAAAAAATAAAGAAAGCATGTTTATAAATGTGGCACAAGTACACACAACATAATTAAGTAAACTTAAATCTAAACAAAACAAAAAAAAAATTGTTGTTCTCACGACTGCACCACACCCGACGCTGGTTTTCAACTAGACCTGAAGTAGTGATGTGACGGGCGTGAACCAGTGTTGTACTTTGTATATGTATACCTATGTCT
Source organism: Noctua fimbriata (assembly GCA_905163415.1). NCBI lineage: Eukaryota > Metazoa > Arthropoda > Insecta > Lepidoptera > Noctuidae > Noctua > Noctua fimbriata. Next base: position 6,180,921 of record LR990940.1, read on the forward strand.
GTCTATTTCCATCATCTATTATTATGTATGTAAATAATAATTAAGAATCAAATGAAACGATTTCTTGCGGATTATAGGTTTTTTGCTTCCATTACTGCGCAAACCAGAGAAGCGTGCACGTCTCAAAGCTTCAACTCTACAGAGTGTGACAGTCGTAAGTAGTCCACTTTGATGGTCTGAATCACAACTGCAACATCCCCTGTATAAAACCGCCCGAAAACGTCATATGTTTCGCTAAACAATATTTCATAAAAACTCTTTGCTCCAGGCTATCTACAGAACGAGCGGGCACACATACAAAGTGGGCAGCACAAAGGATCTCATGTACTACGCTGCTGGAACCAGTATAGACTGGAGCTACGCAGTCCCTAACATACCATATTCCTACATGATAGAACTCCGAGGTAAAGAACACAGGTTTCTACTACCAAAAGAGGAAATCATTAACGTAGCCACCGAAATTGAAACAGGAGTATTCAGACTAATGGCCTTCATAGACAAACGATGTACTGGAACCCAAACTTGTCCATGTCCCAAATAAACCATGTCATGAAAAAAAGAAACGTTTATGGTCTAAAGTAAGGACCAAGCTAAATCGTTTTGTATGTAATTATGAATCTCAAAAATTTAAATCATGTTAAGACCTAACAGTGATATTTACACCAATAAGTTCTTGCAACGTATTTCTAAGTTATTGTCTCAGTACACACTAAATAAAATACCGAACACTATTAAGGTTTATTTATTACTAGCGACCCACCTCGGCTTCGCACTGCAATATATACATATAAAACTTCTCTATCTATTAAAAAAAACCGCATCAAAATCCGTTACGTAGTTTTAAAGATCTAAGCATACATATGGACAGACAGACAGCGGGAAGCGACTTTGTTTTATATTATACTATGTAGTGAAGTTCCTTGTAATACTTTCGCAAGCTCATCATATGCGTAAATGATTAATAAAATCGTGCAAAATAAAATGCCTCTGTCTATTTGAAAGCGTGTCGTTTCGGTCGTCTTTCTGATTTAAGACCACCAGCAAAAAGTAGGTACCTTTTTATTATCAAGTCTAGAAACTTTAGAAATACAATTAAAGCCACTTAGATTATTTAAGGATTTAAACACTGGTTCAAACCACGTTTGAATAATCGAGACGGGTACAGTAAGCCGCAGCTCTCTAACTATCTAGCCAGTCTTTTCAAAACAATACTTCTGTCGTAAGTAGTTTGATTTACAAAGCATCATCTGCCTAGCCTTTCAAATCAAATCATATTTATTTCTGTAAATTGGTTTACAAAACCCTTTTACACGTCACAACATGTTGTTTTAAAACTAGATGGTGCCGGTGTTTCGTACCTGACTACTCTGAGAAGAAACATCCGAAACAAACTCAGAGGTCACAGTCTCTTTTAAAGTCCAGACATTGCTCAAGTCATATGAGGACCATGTAGATTAATGTCTGAGATAGTATGTCTTTTCCCAACTATGTTAGGGGCGGCTTCCAGTCTAACCGGATGCAGCTGAATACCAGTATTTACATGGAGCGACTGCCTATCTGACCTCCACAACCCAGTTAGTACTGGGTATCACGATATTCCTCGGTAAGACTGGTCGTCAGAACTTCGGGCCACTGACTATACCTGTAAAGACTGTCAAAGATCTACAATTGACAGCCGGGACCAACGGCTTAACGTGCTGTCCGAGGCACGGTGGAAACTCTGAATGTAATGACTGGGCACCCATCCACGGACCAGCCTAGGTAAGCGTGGCTTAACCTGAAGATCGATCGGAGCGGCTGTTATTATTTAGCCACGAGCTCCTCAAAAAATATGTGACAAAGCAAAAATAAATATTTGATGTTCAGGAATTAATGAAAAGCTCAGTCGGTAAATACACGGCGATAAAACATTTCATTTCCATACATTGATAATGCCTGAACGCAATGACCTGTGCCAAATAGCTCGCTGTGGTCACGACTATAATGGACACTATCCAAAACTTTTTATTCGTGCAGCTTTATAAAATATTTATTTTTGTGGCTATGTTTTAAATGAATTTATAATAACAGTTTTTAGATGTACAGCTCCAGAGTTCTGTTAAGTTTGAATGCAGTTTTTTTTTACCCGTGACAATAGTCCAGTCTGTGGGGGGGTGGCATAAAAACGCCTTAGCTCTACAAAAGGTGTTTATATAAATATATATAAAAGCGGTTTTGACATATATTGTTTAGGTATGGGGGCCTAATAAAAATCCAAGTTAACGACCTTGGCGAGAGAACGCACGGGCCGCCATCTTAAATTGAATGTGCCAAAATTTGACTTTTTTTAAATAATGTCTCAACAGTTGACTTTGTGGCAAAAGTGTCTATGAAAAGTATAAAGAAGACAAAATTACTTACATTTCTTACATACATATTTAATCTGTAAGTCTTATAGGTAAAAAGTTACAACTGGCAGAAAAAAAATATTAAAAAAAAATATCAATTCACTTTAATTTTTGTTTAAAATTTTACTATTACTTTCCGGGTCGATTAATGTTGAGAACTTCATTATCATCGCCTACATTTTCTGTCTCATTCTCTGTGCTTCTGAAAACTCTTTTACTCCATCTTTTGTAGGGCAAAAATACCCACAGACTGTACTACAACCTTCTGGGCCAAAATAATTGTAATTGAAGTTTGGATTAGTATACCAAATAGCCCTCGGCCCACTAATGTCTACAAATGAAACACCACAACATAAAAATTTCGATAACTTTATTTACAGATTTTGCATTATCTTATAATACAGTCAACAATTCATTAAACGTTACGATTTGAAATTCACATTCAGTTATCTAACGTAAAAACACCTATCGATCGACATTAAAACACTATTTTACCGTATCCATAAGACAAGCACAATTTTCTGAAGTGTCTAATGTCTGGGGACGGGTGTGCCGAACGTTATTGTATAAAGTTAAAACTGTCCACTACACGTATTATCATAACCTTCTCCTTTTTGCAAGCTTTTATTTAACTTGCCTTGTTAGTAACTCAGTTATTTAACGTTCACTCTTGAGGACTTACTTCACTTACAACACTTGAATTTAAACACCAGGAGGTGTTCATGGGAGCGGCAAACTGTCGCGTGATGCAAGATTACATCATACCTTTCTTGACCATGATCCTGGCTGGGGTCATGAAGTCCAGACAAACTCTAAAGGTTTTCAAAAACCGTGGACGACTGCCGATCAAGAGTTTAGAAGACACTCTTTGAAGCAATGCTGCACCAACAAAGTACGTTCCGTCCATCCATAATCATACATATCAGTGGACAGCAAGGTTTTCCTGTAATTGTCACTAACACGACACTAATACGGACGCCACACATCCACCGGTCGTCTTTCCGACGTGATCAGAGACTTACTCCGAGTTCTCATCCCTTGTTCTGACCAATCTGGGGACGCAGGACGTTTCTTCCCAGTCCCTGATGCTGTTGAACTTTCCTCTTCCCTTTCTGGACTTGAAGTGTTGGAGTCTTCTTGAGGAGGCGGCGGTCTGAGCCACCAGTCATAACCTCCATAAAGTTGAGAGTATAACCACGCTGGTGGAGTTGGAAGTAGAGGAGAATTGAGGAATAATTGAGCAGCTAGTGCACTATGGAAAAGTGTCGAAGGTGCTGGCAGTGGCTGCATCGGTTTCCTTGATCTAGTCACTGATGTGAAGGCTCCTGGACGGTCGTCTGGCGGTGGGGAGCTGGATGCTGTGACGGAGATGTCGTCATCTTGCGGTGAGCTTGGACGCGAGTTTGCCGGACTCGTCGTGCTGTGCGCATGCATCGTTATTGGATTGTCTGACGTTATATCTGCAATGAAAAATAGTTCTTTGGTGCAGGGAACAGAATCCTTTGTAGATCTTAACTCTAAGATGATGTCAAAAAGGTGTATTTACCAGTTTCATGCGGTGGTGGGGGTATATGCTGAGGTTGCGCGTGTGGCGGCAAGACGTGCGGCGTGAAGTGCGCCGGGGTGGGCAGCAAGGGAGGGGGGTAATGCCGCGCTAGTGCACCCCATTCACCCCCTGGTAGACCCGCCAGCTGATGGGCTATACCTGGACAAATTGAGAGGAATTTCAGGCTATTGTTGCGTTTGTACATTGCCTACACAATTTGAAGTTTTGGTATACTTGTAATTAGGTCATATAAATAGTCAAAGAAGACTGGATTAGGGACAAGGATCTCTGTTAACTCTTCTTGTTCAAACGCTCTGTTTGAAAAGCCTTGCCAACTACTACAATACACATTAAGTATATTTGCAAAAATCCAACATTTAATAGTAATGTGTGTCGCTGAACAAATACAAAGTAACAATGAAGAAATCTGAACACCAAACAAAGCGTCACCACCTAGTTTCCACCCTACAACTGTTCAAAATTCAATCAACAAAACAATAGCGTTAAGAGTTATCGTTGAACGCTCCACTAACGCTAATGCGATACTTAACGCACTCATCAGAATATTTAAATAATGAGAGAAACTCCCCCTTCACCCCTCGCGGCTTGTACACTTCGCGCCTTATCTCTGTAGACACTCCTCAATTGTTAAGGAATACTGATTGTTCATGTAGTGGAATTTGGGCTTAAAGTTTGTTGAAGTGCTATTTGAAAACGTATGTTGATGGCATGTCGAAAATTGTATCATCATTTGTTTTTGAAGATTATGAGCCCTTTTTCGCTAAAACATCTGACGCTTGGCCAAGACTTCCTTTGACAAGAAACAGCAAAACAAATTCAATATAGGAAAACATTGATCAGGGAGCATTTCGCCTCCATTATCTAAGCAAGCATTTCCCCAGGTCGCTCTACCCATTGCTCTTCGTCTTTTAGACCCATTCCTACCTCAGTTAAAAACAATAACATGTAAATAAAACAAATAAGCTATTATCGCAACAATCACAATCATACAAATAGGAAATGTGTTTTGGCGTCATAATTTTCAGTTGACATTTTTAAGCGCATAAATTAACAAAGTTTGCCGGCGCCGCGACCCCGTATATTCGGCTTAACCCTTTAGCACCCACCTTGGGTAATTCCCACCCCGAGCCAACCCAACCCTTTCAGCAATAGAATAAATTACAGGCCGTTTTATGTCGCAGATACCGACGGTACGAAAATGTAAAACACATTATTTTGAATCCGACCGCTTAGCCTTTATAGGTGTAGTGCTTTATGAGTTCGTTGCAATTAGACAAGAGCTGCTTTTTAGGATTAAGCCGGGCTTAATCTTGCCTCCGAGCGCCTCACGGCTTTTACGATAATGATTTGAAATATCGAATCGCCCGCGCCGGCGACGGGTTAACTTTACTATTATCTACTAAATAATTCATCGTGAAATTTGGAACTGATTGAAACATGATTTTTATTGATATAATCTTGCCATTAATTTCGTAATAACTACAATAAAGATACCATTAAATGCTGTGTTTAACCTTAAGTGCAATGTCCGTCAATGAGCAATTTAAAGAGTATTTAATAAGTGCATTAAGTGGACATTATGCGAGTAGCTCGGAGCTCGGTATTCAAAGCTTTCTTGCAGCTAAGAGCATCCGTAGCTCAGACAATATCCGCATCGCTCCCAGCGCAAAAAATAACACTGAAGCTCAAGATTACTCGCTGGCACGCGAACCCGGATTATTCGTCATGGAGTCGAGAAGAAAGTTTGTGGAATAGATTGGCTATTTGGTTAAAAACTTTAACTTGGTGGATATTGATTAATGTTCTAGGACATATTAGTAGATTGACAATTATTAGAATAGAATAGAATAGAATAGGTCTTTATTTGCTTAGAATGTAGGTACACAAAAATAGGTTGTTAAATTATATAATAGGATCCATGTACATTCTGCCTTAATATAGCATGCAAATGTAGTACATAGCAAAGGATATTACAAAAAATTATCATTTAAGAAATCCTGCACAGAATAATAACATTTGTGTACAAGTAAGTCTGTGAAAAGTTTTTTAAATTTTTGTAATGATAAGTTTTTAATTTGGGCCGGTATTTTATTAAAGATTACAGGAGCCATACAAATCACATTTTTTTTTAATAAGCTACTTTTAAATACGCCCGTGCACAATAGGTTCTGGTATTGAGATCTCATAGCTGTACTTCGTTTTCTAGATTCTATTAAAGTTGCAAATAAACATCGATATTGATTTGGTTTAATTTAAAGAAAACTAGCAGTTACCTGCGACGTCGTTCGCTTGAAAATTTTGATGTGCATATGTGAGAAAAAAGTACCCTATGTGCTGTTCCAGACTATAATCTAGCTCTGCGCCAAATTTCATCTAGATCCATTCAGCCGTTCTGGCGTGATTGAGTAACTAACATAATATAAGATAAACCAAATCTTATGGTTGAATAGTGCCTAAATCAAGAAAAGAAGCCATAGGCCAGTCTTCATTATTAGTTTAACATCATGCTCTGTTGAATTTTGAATAAAAAGAATGATGAATTTCTTAACTCGGGTGAATTTTTAATAAAACTTTGGTTTTCAAAGTTCTGAAAATTCACTAATATTGATTATTCTGTATGAGTTATGACCTTATCAATAACTATCTTCTAAAAAAAATATAACTCTTTTGGTTTAAGACATGAAAAATGGCAAGGCATTGTTTCATTATTTATTCTGTGTTGAAAGATTCAAGAGAAAGGGCAGCACTAGACGATTTGCATTCGTTAAAAAATGTCGGAATTCTTTGTTGTGTGCACGATGCGTAATCGCTGTATACCAGGATTGAGTGATCTTGACCCTTGAAGACAATAAATTTAAATGAATATTTTAAGCAGTTATGAAAACAGTTTTATCTCACATTACCAGAACACTGTTTTGGAGTCGACACTGTTATATTGCGGTATGCTCAACATCTTATTTTATAAAGCCAGAGTCTGGCTGAGGCAAGTCTTAAGTAGGTCTGTACTAACTTTAGTGAGTACAAGAAAACTTTTAGAAAAAAAGGTATTACACGTATTTTTAACTAAAAAATCTGTTTTCACAGCAAAACTTCTTAACGAATCCAGAGGTAGGCGTTGGTTTATGATAGGTACTTATTTGTTTTATTAAAACACGAAGTCGGTGTTTCAATAACCACACACCAGTGTCTGAACGAAGAAATGAAGGTCTCCTAATTAATTGAAGATGTACTCATACTTAAATTAAACACATTTTTAATAAGTGAAAAACATTTGCTCTACAAATTCTTACAACTGAAACAAAATAAAGTATCAAAACTGTCAGCGCGCGGTAGTAGTGGATTGGCCGCATCCGAAGACGTGCCAGTCCGCTACATTGCCCCGGACGAAGGGGTTTTTTCTTCGACTTTGAAAAATCGCACCGCGCCGCGAGAGGGTTGAACCCAAACATTTTAATGCCATTTGCTAGATTGCGTCTTGCATTTTTCCTGCCTCCGATACTACAGCGCTAATCCGCGAAGACGACCGGGATTACACGGATAAAAGTATTTACGTTTTTAGTGTGATTCCAATGTGCCAGGATTAGGGTAGAATTTTTTAACGACTCTTTGAGACCCTCGGTGATTAGAGGAAAGGGTTGGAAGCACTTTCCAGTAATTATTTTACATTTCTTCGAACATCATTTATAGAACACTTAGTTGAGCGACTTCCCTCTTTCTTTTGTGTTAGGACAACTTCTATTCAAATGACTTTTTCATTGAGGACAATATTGTCTTTGTAAGCTTATGTTATAAAGTAGATTATCTCCTCTATTTATCTTTATGAGCCACTTATATTGGTAAGTTTGTAAGTTTGCGTGTCTATGTGATGCAGGAATGTTGATATTTCTCGCTGAAACTAACAACTTAAATTAATTTTCGCGTACGTTTCTCGTGTCACGTGTGCGTTTTGAGTTTCTCTACTTTGATTTTCGTGAGTGGAAAACTAAAACTATCTACAACATTATTTTTAGTATATGCAAAACCTGAATATAGTTTATTCAGAATAAGTAACAGAATCGAATCCAATTATTTTTTTTTAAAGTTACAAGTTGGATACCGAGCGACATTAAGTACCTATCGCAATCATTTAGGTATCTACAGCCAAATTATTATTATCAATGAGCTCCAGACGACGCTGGAGGCGCGCGAGCGGGCGCGCTACATGGTTACCACGTTTTTGTGCGGGCAACCAGGTAACAGAACAAGCTTATAACTTTGTGATTTTTCATGATACAGTTTTGAAATTTTTACATAAAAATACTAGACACGTGTTTCAGGTTTTGCATATACTAAAACTAATGTTGTATATAGTTAAGACTTTAAAATACAGGTATTTCTAAGTTCAAAAATTTCTTACCCATGTAGCTCATTCTATGTTTAATTGTTAATTAGTTATGACATATTTTTGGACTTTTACTAAAAGTAGACCATCTAAGAAGCTAAGAAAATTATGGATTTGTTGTATTAGGGACATGTGCCTCCTTTTAATAACCTAATCAAAGGGCCTATCATTCGGCAAGCCTGCATTGGTCTCAAGCTACAAAGAAAGACCCGTATTCTGTTTTAACTTAGACACGAACCCATGTAATCCACAACCATGTCTTAGAACAGGTTGCTCCACATCGTAACTTATGACACCATAAGCTTCTAGTTAGCGCTAAGGGATGACGTCACAACCCGGAGTTAGCAAGACGGATGCCCTCCGTACATCATAAGGTTAATAAGAGGGCTCGCGAACTAACGACGACGCTTTGTCAACGCGCCTTAACCCGCCGCCGCCATCTTGGATTTCAATCTGCTTAGCGTTTAATGAATTTGCGTCTATTGATTTTGTTTAACCCCTTTTTGTTTTGCTTAATTAACCTTTCGGTGTAGGAAAGTGGCTGTGACAAGGGAGTTAACGGGCTAAGGTTGCGAACTGATAGGTACGATTAATTAACTATTGGTAGGAACTAAAACTTTGACCCCTGGTTTGTGTGTTTAGTTTTGGACAGGTAACTTTTTGTTAACAAAATGATAACAACCTCAAATAATTAAATACAGTTCCACCAATCATCCTAAAAAGACTACTCATGAATTTACAACATCCACGCTACCGTAAATTTTGAGTATTACGTCACGTCAATAAAAATGACGTCACATTTGGAGTTAATCGCGCGGGAGGCGTCATCATACGAATCCATTTGAAACCGTTTAAAATGTACAGTGAAAGCGCGAATCACGTCATACAAAAGGCTGTATGAGGTGGGTGGGACATTTAAAATTTACAAATGCGTAATTATGCACCCGCATTGTCGCGAGCACTGAAGGGTTATGTGGCCCCCGTTTCTTCTCCCCCGGCCTCCACAATCCCGGGCTTCCGGGCCTAATGCTATATTTAATTTTCTCTAAGACTCCCTCATTAATAATGCGAAGGCTGCGACTTTAAGTGGCGCTCACACGGCGACGTGAGATACGCGGATGTACGAGAATGGTGCGCGACTGGATGTCGGAACCAATTAGGAATGTCAACTCGTGTGCTGGTTTTGCTGTTTGGACTTTGAACTTGCCATTTGTGACTTGCTAAAGTCAAAATGCTTTGTTTGTAGGTAGATATGTACATAAATACAACCACGCCTGTAATTCCGAAGGATTAGGCAAAAGTGCACGTAAAAGTATACAACTTTGAGCAAATCCAGTCTCTGAGGCTGCTTCAGGGAAATTCCTGATGAAAAACCCAATAAAACTTTTCCTGACCAAGGAATTTCAATGAAGAGTCTTATTATGACACTAACTGTAGCCCGTGACCTTCGTCCGCGTGAAATTATTATAAAAAAATATTCCTTCCTTTTTTGAATCGGGTTGGGTAAAATTTCAAGGGTTTTAATTTTTTTGAACGGAACCCTAATAATGTTTCTAAAATAAAAGTAGCCTTAGTTAGACCTTATAACATCAGCTATCTACCAGTAAAAGTGCCGTCAAAATCGGTCCAGCCATTTCGGAGATTAGCCGGTACAAACAGACAGACAGACAAAAATTTAAAACAATGTGTTTTTGTTATAAGTGCCGTATTTTCTTGTACATTCAGTAAACATATGTTATTTTGAAATTACAAACAGACACTTCAATTTTATTTATTATAGAAAACCTCCGGCCTAGATGTCGCATCCGTATTTTAAACCTCTGTGTCACAAATTCGCGTCTATAAGAGGAACGCGCGAACGTGAGTATAGATAATTTATCATGATTTCACGAGGGTTATTGGTGCCGGTAAGAGGGCAGCGGAGACTTGCCTTCGGAACAGCCGCCAAGCGAGGAATTTACATATTGAAGTGCTCGCTAAATTGTTTCTAGAGAGAAACAACAGACGATGCCGTCTGATGACAGAACCTGGCTATGAAGTGAGCTTGTTATGAGCGTGGGTTTTGTCAAATAAGAGTTAACTGGAGTGACTAGTACTTCGCAGCTTCATGTTATTGTTGCCAGATTAGGATTTGATAAACCTAAATTAGAAATAGTGTCAACGAGCTTAAGGACAATAATGCTAAGAACGTTAATAGCAAGGAGGTTCAGCCTTTGTATGGTAGCAATATTTTTATCCTGAATGAACCATCAATGAACCACATAAACTTTAAATGAACCACAACTAGAAGTCACATCACGTAGCATACAAGGTCAAAAGATTACTGTCTTCTACTCATGGATCAATGCTCGTATCTTCAACAAATGACCTCTGGATACTTGCACTTAGGAAATTTGTCATACAGACTAAGTAAGATTCACATTTCATAAATACACTTCACATCACACAACATAGAAAACTTTTATAACGTGAGACTTGAACATAACTGGCTAAATGTGAGTGTAGGGACTACTATAGGTACACCTCTACCTAAGCCTTCGAGGCAACAAGCGCGATGTTAACTATCTTACCCGACTACGGCGAAGCCAAAAGGAAGGGTTATGATTTTAACAGTATGTAGGTATGTATGTTTTTAATTACGTATGTTCCCCCGTAGCGCCTAAACTATTCATCCGATTTTGATGAATAAGGGGTCAATCGATTCGTTATTATGGCCCGGGTAACATGTGCTACATTTTAACCGACTTTAACAATAGGAGTGTCGATTTTACCTTGTATACCCCGATTTTATTAGAGCGTGATTTTTCAGTAGTCGGGGTTTTTTAGTGGTAGTATACCACACAAATTCTTGTTTAATAATAAATAGGCTTGCGTTTGGCCGCAACGCGCCTGATGTGAAGCGATGACGCGGCCTAGGGTGGAGCACGCGTGCCTAGAAGAAACCGATTCACTCGAACTTTGGAGAGATCTAGATCATAATATTCGAGAACAGAGAAGCCGACAATGAATTACTTATTATAAGTACGCTTCACGATCACAAAACAAGCAGTTCCACCTCATTACAGATCCGATATAAAATCCTAACTAAATTACCATGCATTAATTCCGGTGTCTTGGCACGCTTGGTGTCGCCGACGGTACCTACGTGTTGTGTAATTAAGTTACAGCCCTTTGACACCCGACGTAACGAGGTTTGCGACGACACTTGCGTACTACGAGAGAACGACAAGCGCGTACTACGAAAGCGTAGTACGCTGAGGTGATAAAGGCAGCTTGAGAGTTAGAAATGTAGGTAAGGTGGTAAGTTAATCTTTTGTTGTGGTGTCGAGGTGGAAAGCAAAGGTTTTGTAAGGGAATTCGTTTCTTGAAGGCAAGGTAACATTACTTATTGTCACTGAAGTCTCATCTAAAAGCTTCTACATTAACAGTAGTATTTCAGTCTACGGGCCTTATCGTTTTAATTTAAGTAAACTGGCAAAACTCAACATATGTATGTGTGTGTGTGTGTATTTGTTACTCCTTCACACAGAAGCTGCTGGATAGATTTAGATAAAATTTAGTACACAGATAAGCTATGGCTTGGAATAGCACACAAGCTATTGAAAGTATAATGAAGCTGCGAGCAAAAGCTAGTATTGATGTACTTAATAGCAGGCTTCTACGTCTGAAAAAGAGACCTACGAAAATATATTAAAAACTTTTCTATTTCGGCTCTTTTTAATAATGTGGCACACAATTACGACGGTGTTTATTAGGTGCAAGTGAAGGGAGCGGGCTCCTAGCGACGCGACCCTGCTTAGCGGGGCGTCGCGAAGCGCCTCCAATATTGAGGAAATCTCATTCACCTGCCATATTTGTTACGGGAGAATGTCGGCTCGCCTATTTTCAATTTTGCAGTAAGACATTTTTAGATGTAGATGTTACTGTGAATACCTACGTGATTTAAGATTTTGTCGTGCTGTTTTATACCTAGACGAATGGTGATATTTTTTGAAACCACATTTAGGAGCTCGTGGGTACATAATAACAGCCGCTCGGGTCGATCTTTGGGTTAAACGAGCTCACCTATAGCTGTCTATGGATGGGTGACCACCCATTACTTACCGCGTTTTCTCCGCGCCTCGAAAAGCACGTTAAGCCGTTGGTCCCGGCTGTCATTTGTAGATCTTTGACAGTCGTTACAGGTAGTCAGTGGCCCGAAAGTCTGACAACCAGTATTACGAAGGTGTATCGTATTATCCAGTACTAACTGGGTTGTGAAGGTCAGATAGGCAGTCGCTCCATGTAAAATACTGGTATTCAGCTGCATCCGGTTAGACTGGAAGCCGACTCCAACAAAGTTGGTAAAGGCTAGGCAGATGATGGTTTAAAACCATCTACATTGATTAATTATAAGTTTAGTCGGCTGCGGACACGAGAGACTGACAGATACTTAAAACATAGTCTGTCCGGTCCGGTGTCCGGAGAAGTGTCCGGAGTCGTGTCCGGGGTCGTGTCCGCGAGTTTTTCGTTCCGGTTTGACCGAGCCTTAAATACGAATATTGATTTTGTTTTCATTCAAATATCTTCTAAAAAGATGCAAACATAATATCAGCGTATTTTTTTGAAGTTCAACAGAACCATCACGTCCGCCCCACTATCAAACTCAAGAAACTTCATAATTGTTAATGTTTCTAGAATATTAAAACACAGTTCGTGTACTCGCAGGTGTCAAGTTGAGGCCCCTCAAATTGATAATTAATTGTCACGCAAAACTTTTGGACCGAATTAAATCCCCTTTTGAGGCGCAGACGAGGAGTGACAACGGTCCCGGCTGACAATTTAATATCTTTCGGATAGAAACATCGTGCCGTCAGGACAGGGGATAGGTCAGAACTCAAGTTTGAGGAACGTCATTATGGATAGCTTTATGTGTGTTATGCAATAAGTAGGCGCGTTTTGTATTAGCCCTGGGGGGTTACCATGACGTTTCAGAATGTGGGAAAGAGACAGAGGTATACAGGTCGTCTAGCGCCATCTCTATCCCACACTGGAATTACTCCTACTTTAAGACGTCAAGGTAGGCCCCTAAGTATCTATAGTCAAGTTAAAGTAATAATTTGAGTTTAAGCTATTACTTATGCAACCATTTTTAAGCAATAGACAAGAATTTGTAGTAAGTAAGAACCGTCAAAGAAAGAAAAGCTAAGAATTCTAACTTTTGACAGTTCTAACTTCAAGCAATTACTAAACTACAGAATAGAAATTGTATTTTAAGTTATTGCTTTTACTGATAATCGTGTATCTGAAATGAAGTGTCTTGTTTACCTTCTCTAGATAAAGAAGTTTATAGCTCAAAGCGCGGGAAAAAAAAAGCAAATTAATTCATAATTAATCAATTCTGGCTCGGCTGCAATGACAGAGTTTGCTCACCTGTATCAAAATATACAATAACGTAGAACCGAGTGATTCTCACCTATAGGTGGTCGTAGTTAGGACCTACCTTAAAAGAATAGGTACCCTCTTATTTTTAAGACAAGTAAAACCAGCATCAATCGGAAAACTGATGATTTGTAGTTAGCTAACTGGTTTCTATAGGTCTATAGATGTTTGGGATTGCTTAACCAAATACCACCACACTCGACTCTGTTGAGCGCAGAGCCAAGAGGCTCATTGATGACGGTATGATGGTGGGTCCCAAGCTTCATAGCCTGGCCCACCTCCGCAAAATTATGCGTTTGTCGGTCTTTTACAGACTTTACTTCGGTGAGTGTGCCAATGAGCTCCACCTGCTCATTCCACCATCTCCCTTCTTAAACGTACTGCAGGTTATCACCCATACCTTGTCGATGTTCCACACATTCGCACGAAACGCTTTGCTACATCCTTTATTATGCGCACAACCAAATAGTGGAATTCCCTGCCAGGGTCGGTGTTCCCAGGTTCATATGACCCCAATACATTTAATTTGCTTCTTTTGGGTTAGCTCGTTCCATCATCGACCTCATCTGTGTCCTCAGGATAAGATTGAGGTCAATAGTAGACCCATAGAATATATTTTTTTCAAATAGACTGCGGCTTTTAAGGAAACCATGACTCCTGACAAATCTTAATTGAATACAGTCCTTTCACACTTATTTCTCCTCTGACTATGAAAGACCAGAAGCTACCAGAAGCTTTGTCAAAATCACAGTTATCTTAATTCTCATTTCAATAGAGTTACTATTGGATTGCTGCTTCTAATGGTAAAAATAACCGTGAAAAGACAGTAGTAAGATGAGAATTTGTACCTTACCTGATAACTTAAAAGGAAGCGAGCCCATCAAGGGGTCAGGCGGGAACCTCGGCCCGAAGTGGAAGGGATGGAAGCCGTGGTGCCTGGTCTTGGACCTGGGCTCCCGAGGACCGTCCACCGTCACTTTGATGGCTTTCTGGTACGTCGCCACTTGAGGGGGGGACGTCGCCAGCATTATCGTCAGGGAGAACGATTTACCTGTATCAGTAAAATATAGTATAAGCTTGAGAATTTTTCAGAAGTAGTCACCTGGCTATCCGCACAAAAACGTGGTCACCGCGAGCTCGCTTCCAGCGTTGTCTTGAGCTCATTGACAATAATAAAATTTGATAGTAGGTACCTAAATGATTGCGATGATTGACCTACTTAGTGTCGCTCGGTATCCAACTTGTAACCTTTTTTAAATATTTATTGGACAAAATATAACATGGTTTAAAAATTATTGGAATCGATTCAGTTACTTATTCTGAACAAACTATATTCAGGTTTCGCATATACTAAAAATAATGTTGTATACGAGTACTTCAACATAAAAACACAATAAAACGTAACATAAGTTCAATGAGTATAAGTAGGTTTAAGAGATACAAAATTGTAAGAAATGCTGAAGGTAGAGAGTTTATTCTTGGAACACAATAATAGGATTGTATTCTTTTCATGTTATTCTGTATTATTTATTGGTCCTTCGTTCTGCAATTCTGAACGCCAACCAACCTATAAATACATATCTATATTTATAAAGCTGAAGAGTTTGTTTGTTTGGTTAAACGCGCTAATCTCAGAAACTACTGAATCGAAACGAAAAATTATTTTAGTGCTGGATAGTCCAATTATCGAGGAAGGCTATAGGCTATATAACATCACGCTACGGCCAATGGGAGCCGAGCAAAAAGAAAACAAGCCAGAAGCGGCGGGTGAAACCGCAGGGCACAGCTAGTTGTAAATATTTGTATGCCGTTTTCCACGGTTCATGTATATATGTATTTATTAGCTACCTAAAACTAACAGCTTTGTGTCTACATACAGACGATAGCACATCAAGCTACCCGAAACTGTCAAATTTTGCCAATCAACCTTGAACCTAATGCTTTAGCGATAAAGTTGAAAATCTATTAAAGAAATTTGACAAATTGTAGTAGCTTGGTGTGCTGTGGGTCTGTACCAAATCTTGCGAATCCTTTTCATTGAAAATCCACACCTAACATCACAGGGGCAATTTCCATATTTATAAGAACGTTCTGATCCTATTGCTAACTAGCGACCCACCCCGGCTTCGCAATGGTGCAATATATATATATATATATAAACCTTCCTCTTGAATCACTCTCTATTACTGAAAACCGCATCCGTTGCGTAGTTTTAAAGATCTAAGAATACATAAGGACGGACAGACAGCGGGAAGTGTGACAGTCTTTGTTTTATACTATGTAGTGATCGTAAAGTACGCCTTATTAACCAACTTCTTTAATGATGCTAATTAGCCTTCTGGAGTCATCAAAGTTCTCTTTCAAAATCCTATGACCAAAGTGAAGGTCCTGTATTATTCGGATCGTTGAAGGTATGATTCTCCAATAACAAAGGTGATATATGTGTATGGTGGTGTGGTTGTGTGTGTGGTGGTGCTGTTTGTCTCTGCATCACCCAAAGGTTGACTGGTAGAAAATGCCTATGGCATTAAGTCCACCTCTGTACTTTGTGCTTGAAGTGTTAAATAAATATATTGGAAAAAAAAAAGATTTTTCTATTTCGTGTAACTTGTTAAGTATGTGGAATAGGGATTTAACATTTTGGTATATGTTTTTTGACTCTTTGGTCTAGTATCATGTAAAAGGAATACACGATTCAATGATTTTTTCTCGATACAAAAAAATTGCAAAGTTAGATCTATTTTTTTACTTTTTTCGACATCATGGCGTAACGCTTAAGTGTTATTCAGTGGAATTTACTTTAAATCATAGAAAATTATCAAATCAAAGTTTACTCAAAGTAGTTTTAAATTTAAATCATTTATTATGTTAAAAAAGGAGTAAATTCGTTTTGTCACATACGTAGTTTTATTCCGAGCGCACGCACATTATGGCCATCTCTACTTTTCCATTTCAAAAGTAATTGCATCATTTTCGCTCGCTTAGTAGATCAGTCGAGCTACGATTTATTTTCGAGGTAGCGCCTTACTCCTAAAACCCATTTCAATAACCAAAACAGAGCCCACCGAAGCACGTACAGAAACCATCTAGCAAGTTCCAGCCTTGGAATGTATAAAGAATTCGCGGCCGCGTCGTCAACCCATTCGGTTGCCGTCGGCGGCGGCAACTCGGTTGATTTGTGGGGCTCCGCCGGCCGAGTAATCGTAGCTTGAATGCCGACACGAACACACGGATTACTAGCACGACGATTTACTAAGATGTTCAATGTTTTGAAGAGAAATGTTGGTATTCAGTTGGCTTTTGTTTTGGGTAGGGGGTGACTGAAATGGTACAGCAAAAATGGTGTCGAGAGCAGCGCATGAACCTAAGTAAAGTTTTCGTAAAGCTACTCATATAATTAAACTAAAGACCTGTATTTTGATTAATAATCTGTCACTAATGCGTGTTTAGCCGGGTATTCCAATTTTAAAACCTGCTTTGCCACCGGGTGAAAAAACTTAAAAAACAAGCAATGTGGGCAACCACATTGCTTGTTTTTTAAGTTTTTTCACCCGGTAAGCAACTTATTACAAGTGTCCAACCGCTCAACGCACAAAATGATAAGCTCTGTGTGTAAATGTGGTCGTGAGCCATGCTTTCACTTAATAAGTGTTGGAACTCGCGACAATGACGTCACGTAACGAGGCAATATCCTAAACAGAACCCATTGCCGTAAACGTACCATTCAGCGATGTACAGCGCTGGATAATGAAAGCAATGGATGCTTAACAATCGGGTATTAGCGTGTTATATAGCGATGGAAAGCGAGGAGTGGTATAGTCGAAATGCCATCGTAACACATCGACCGCAGTGCGACCACAAACACGGCGCCAAGCGTTTGAACAATCACGGACGTATCGACACACATACCGAATGGTAATTCTGGTAAAGTTCATCGGTTGACATACTACACCCCGCAGTAATGAATGATCATATAGGTGCTAATTGAATAATTGTATGTACCACAAACTGGATGTGGGGTTTTTCGGAATTAATTGTTGAATGATTACGCTGAAAGTTTTGTCGGAATGTTAATCACATTCACATTATAATAAATGTGTAATATTTTTTGACAAAATATGCAGCATTTTATTATGTACTTACATGAAAATACATGTCATACCTAATCTTCAGTAAAAACCTAGTTTTGTCATATTTATCCCCTGTAAACAAGAGCAGAAGCAAAACAGACATCGCTAACAAACACTATTTTCCTCCAGCATCCCGCACAGCGAAAGATTTCATATTTAGATCCCAAATTATATTCTGAATAAAAGAAACGAACCGAGATAACATTCCGTGCAAAACAAAAGAGAGACTAGTATCCTGAGCGTCTGGCTTGAAGCCAAAAGCCGCGGCGGTGGTCCTCCGAGCCATGAAAACGACATAAACACCCCCCTCCGCGGGCCGCGACCCCACCGCACACCCCCTCGACCCGAAATGAGCGGCCACCCGCTTATTTTCATAAAACCCGCATAAACTCGGCGAGAACTTAAGAGAGAGACCAAGAAATTGTTTTTGCGCAAATATACGCAGAAAAGAAAAGTTTTATTGTCTCCCGGACGGAGTTCCGAATTACCCATTTTATGTAATATGGATGGAATGGCGAGGAATCTACATGAGACATAGCTACGGAATGTTTGTAGTACGCTGGTTAGTATGCATAGAGTATACAGTTATTGGCATCTGTATGTCAAAGGGTAAATGATTACGTACTTACTGTAATTGAACTTTGTTTTTTTTTTTCTGTGAGTGTAGTCATAAACTACGAATCGCCTCGTGATACGACTATACTCTTTGGGTTATATCCATATGAATATGTTATTTCAGTTTATACTCTGTATGTACTTTTCTTTGGGGTTAATCAGGCTTCATCAGTTCTAGAGTCGAAACAAATATGTTTTTTTTTACTACCAGCAAACCACATAAACGATGGATGGACTGTATCAAGGATAATATAGCTAGAAAGGAGGTGACTGCTGAAATGACGAGTCATAGAGAAATATGGAAGAATACATCCTGCGATGACCCCAAATAAATGACCTCACACAGCACAGTCAGCATTTGGAATTAATTCAATAATATATGAAAAAAAATCGTAATTGGAGGCTAATTATTCTGATTCTACAGGGTGTAAACGAATCCTTCACGAAGCCGTCAACCAAGCATTATATCTGACAAACTAAGTAACCCTATGCAATAATTATTGCTGGGAATCGACTGTTTTTTTTGGGCGAAAATTTACGTTTTACGGTAAAACTCAATATAGCACACTCAAAACATTGTGCTGATGGATGCCTTGAATAGTAAACAGGTCATGAATGTAATTAAAGTAAAGTTATTACCTTAAAAACTGGTATTTAAAAAAAAACTTGTAAAAAATTTGGAACTTTGACCTTCAATATCTCCGTAACTAGACGGTTCCCAGGTATGGTCCAGTACAAAGAAATGGTGGTTAAGGGTATTTTTACACCCTTTATAATCCATTTCATACTCCACTACGTTCCATAAAAACTCCTTTGACATCAACCATATAACTACATACATCTAAGTACATAAAACCTAAGCAACAATCTACCAGCAAAAAACTTTCAGAAAAGCAAACATAAAGCCATTTTCTAACTCCATAAATCATTTAGTTATTCATAAAAAGCCTTTCTGCCCACCCCCGACGCCGCGCGCTAACATATTGCACTTGCACGTGCTACTCACTTCATAAACTGTGTGTATCCGCCAGGGGGAGCCACTGATTGTTCATAAAAATATTGTGTTTAGCTACAGTTAGTCAAACATTTTTTTGAAGGGGTGACATTGATATTTTTTGTTTAAAATTCAACTGAATTGTTTGATAATATGAAATTTTCGTGAGTATTATGAATTGGTTCAGTTTGATGTTAAAAAAAATCTTTCTTGAATGTGAAATAAGTTAGCCTGGTTTTATGAAACACTCAGCGCCATCTATCGAGCCACACCTTCATTTTTTTACGTTGACAATGTGAACTGAGAACTAAGCACGTGCAGTGTGTTTAATTATCACGATGCCTGTATAATTTTATTGATATCGAATATAATATGTATGTGTTTTACAGAATTACATTGTACCTACTTTGAATAAGATAGCAAATTCCATTCCAACTCACTAACTCATAAATAACTACCCGAAAGTACGCTCACAAAACTGATAACAGTTAAAATATTATTCCAAATTCAAATTCAGTTCCAAATTCAAATTCGGCAATTTCCCGTTCACGTCGGATTAAAAATCAGCTTTATAACGTCATAAAGTAGGCGGGAGGCACGTTAAGATAAGAGTTCTCTCTCGCAACGCTAAATAAAAAATGAGCCACAATGGCAATGGTGGAGAGCTCCTTTGATCTCGGTTACACGGCTTACTACGGATTTTCGGCTTAGAGGAGCAATTTGGATATAAAATACCTAAAGCCAACCGATACGTATTAGGGACATTAGCGAATTGACTCTCCATTCATGTGGAATATATCAAACATACTTGCATCATAAACATGTATACGTAGATATTTTTATGTTGTTGTCGATGCGGAACAAGAATCTACGATACGTACGTTTATTGCATTATATTTCCGCAGCAATATAAAACTTCTTCCCCAAACAATAAAATAACTAATACAAGCGAGACACCGTAAAATCCGAGTTTATTGAGGCGTCTCAAAAGAACAAGAGGAAAAGTCAAAGCGTGCACAATTAAAACCAGTCCCCTTGGAAGGTCCTACCAGCCAGCCAAGCGGTCAATATTCCGAGACGAGACCCTCAATTTTCACCACTCTCCCCAACGCTAATAACAATAATTAGGAATGAGTGGTTCAATAATTAAAAACGGAAAGAGAACAACTCCAAAAAGACGGAACGAAATGAAAAGAAACTTTGTCTATCCTTCTCTGACCCACAGAAAAGCGTATCACCATCCCTGTCGGGCGACCGTCTCAATTTCGCTTATGAATTTTTGTACCCACCCAATGGTTCTCTTTTAAATTAATAAAAGTTAAATGGATGCTCATCTTAAACTGTGGCGGTAGTTAGCGATGCTCTTAACAATTACGTTGAGACTTATTACTACAAGTGTTTTTGAGATGTTGATAACTGTACAATAAACTTTTCTGGACACATAACTTTAGAAGAGATGTGAATTTACAACTGGTAACACGATTCTAAAAAAGGTATCCACATTCATCTTAAATACAAGTTAAACACTTTAAACTTAAATACAAATTTACATTTCACGTATCTTTCTTGCAAGCGTAGCATGACCACCGTAGAAACGGGTTTTGTCGACGGATGAATCGACAAAATGATCTTTTGTTGATCTGTCATTTTGTCGATTCTTCCGTCGACAAAACCGGTATATACGTCCGTTTCCACGGTGGTCATGCTACGCGTGCTGCTGTCTAAACATTCACATAGTTACCCACCATTATGAAGCAACTCCTTATAAAACCACACTTATCCTAAATCTCCATTTACAATATTAAAGCTCGTTCTATTCAAATAACATACCCTTGAAACGCTAATTTACATCCTCAATCATCCCATAACATACAGCGCAAGGTTTTCAAAATAACAGGGCGAAATTGAAATCATTAGTTGGCAAAGGGGCAGTGCATCAAAGGGGGTCGAGTTAATAACGAAAGGTGAGGCCGAGATCTTTTTCGCCGTTCTCTATACAAAAATAATTTTCCTGGGGGTGAAACATGGCGCAGATGGGGTGAGGACTGGAGCTCGAGAGCCCATTGTGTCCTACCGACACTGTTTGGTTAACTGTAGACCTTTGTTAGAGCTCAAAGATTAGGAATGCCTGCGTTGGTTTGTTTTGCAATCGTAACCTGACTGTCGGACAAAGAAAAAGTAAAACTTTAAATCTGGAACGCAGGAACAAAGAAATGTTTCTGATTGGCCCATTTATTTGTGTTTTTTTTTATTCTGATTTTGACGTTTCGTAATTTAAGCTTGATGAGCCTTAAGTATGATCTCTGGTTCGAGCAAGGTGTATAGTTGTAATCAGGTTTGACCAATCTTGTGAATTTCAAGGGACTTGATATCAATAAGTTCTTCAACTATAGTCAAAACTCTGGACTTTAGACAGTAAATAATAGGTCAGAATATTAATCAAACAAATCAACATATTTTCAGGAATATTATGAAAGCTATCATAGTGTCCTTGAAAATATAGCTACCCAAAACATTTTCTAAAAATCTCTCCAGTCGAAATCTTTCAACGCAAAGGCAATTACAGAGGCTGTGTAGATGATCAGGGACAAGGGACAAATGAGACTAGGGGCGTATTTTTTATCGAGTCTAGCTGTAAGGTGGGGGTCAATCAATCGATTAGCAGATGTCGCTTCTTGCCTACTGGTGCGTTAAATTGCCCTCTTACTACACCACTCGGGGGTATAATAAGGTAAGGTTAAATTTAAACCAGCCATGAATTGAAATTGTGTAGGCTATGCCTTTTTAATTTGAAAAGTGTGAGTTAGTACTTCTTAATTTTTACGTTTGTCTAAGAAATGAAATGTGTCATATCTTGGTTTTTGTTCGGGAAAAATATTATTCAGTAATATTAATAGTAATATTATTTAATTTTATATTATTTAAGCGAAATGTAAGACTTAAAGATTACTATCGAGAAAAACATTTTTATCCAGCATTATCATGTTCCGTAACAAGTAATTGGGTATATTACACAAGCTCCAAAATAATTTGGAAACAAAGAAAAAGATCTTACGAGTAATTAATAATTCTTTTCTAATACGAAGTATAAAGGCCTTCCCTTGGCTAGCTGACACGGCAAACCGTGGCAAAAAAAGTGGTTGGGGGGCCCTCATTAAATTTTTCGCTTATTAAAAATTCCCCGCGCCCCGTCCCTCGATGTTAGATACGCAACTTTTTATCCCGGAACGAAGCAAAAGTTATGTTCCACAGCGATCCCCCTTTGTCTTTTTTACCCGATAATTTGAGTGAGATTTTCTCGCAATTTAAGATAAACAAAGAGAGCGCTTACCCTTAATTGGAAAGCAGAGCGTTATTCAGGAAGGAACGTGACAAATAGACACCTCTTAACTTCTTTTCTACTTTCCCGCCGCTCTGGGCTATATTGGTTTTTTTCGTGTACACGTTAGCCGAAAGCTTTTGTTTGTTTGAGGAATTTTTAATGAGGGTTATATTTGTACAACTGGGGTGAAATCCACTTTAATGTTTCACGCGTCTATCAACTCCATCCGAAGGAAATTAGCGCTCTTTAACAATTAGCTTATGCTTCGACTTTGTTAAGTAGCATACAGTGCAGTCCTGATAAAGCTTGTGATTGACCGATTATTTTTCATTTTTAAAAAGGGGTACAACCCAAAAACAATTACCATTAAATGAAACTAACCCATCTAACACCTATCAACATGACACTTTCCTCAAAATCAAAATGTAAACAAGAACACAGCGTATTAACATGATTATATGAAACAAACAATTTATCCCGCCTTCGCTTGTTTATCCGTCATCGACACGGAACACAGTGACACGCATGACATATTCAGTGACATTTTCTTACGTCACATCACGCCAAAGGCTCGCGACCCCATCTTCCTTCGTTAGCTCCCCTGCACTATTTGAATATGAGACGAGAAGCAAGTTTACAGTTCGTATGCTCCTGTTTGCGACCCCTAACTTTAAGTTTGTTTCCGCTCCGTTGTTCATTTACATCGATCCGAACTGTTTACGTTAATGCTGGTTTACGTTACGTTGATGGTAACGAGATTTTGTTTATGTAATGGGATATTTTGCGAAAATGGGGCACTGATTTACGTTTTACTCTTGGAACACTTTTGGACAACTCGTCACCATTTTTCATTTTGAAACTATTTGAAGCTTTTGCCCAGAAAATGATCATATGTATTTTTCTTTTTAATGTCTCATCCTTAAAAACTTTTATATTCAAATCGTGGCTTACGACAGGCTACAGTCATTTTGGTCCTACTTTTTATCAAATCCCTAATAAGACCCCGTAAGGCCCTGTGTTATTTTTTTGCAAAATATTACAAGCAAAAACCCCACAAATAGCAAAACCTAAATGTAACTCCTATACATAGTTGCCACCGCTTAAGTTGCGTGTCCTGACGCTAATAAGGGTTAAACACCAAAGTATCAGTTTGAGCTGTAAAGAGATCCGCACAGAAGAGCTATAAGTGCGCAAACGATTACTATTATTCCGCTGAACTTGATACTTTCGTATCGCTTAGAGATACTACTCTACCATAGATTTTTATACTCTCTAATTAATGATCAAGTGTGATAATCGAGCACCCGAATCGCATCACACTATCAATAATAACAATCTGAAAGATTTTGAAGAAAATTCCTGGGACATTGTTTGACAGATTTCAAAAATTCGTCTGTTTAGCAGCGTCAATAACGCAATGAATGTTGCTGTCAAAATGAAAGGCATTATCATTGTTAGTGTTGTCCCAATTTTACCGTAGACTTGCTAAAAGTGCTTTCGTTAGGGTGCCTGAGAAAAATGTAAAGCAATAGCGACTCTGTGTTGATAATCAAGGAACTCAAAATGTGGAGCAGGCTGTCATTCGACTAGGTTCAACGAGTCCCTGAGTGCTGTGGTCCTGTATACCGTAAAACAAACGACAAACAGAATATCTCATTACCAGCCCCCGTAGCATGACCACCGTAGACAAGGATTTTTTTGACGGAAGAATCGACAAAATGACGGACAGTGCAATGAAATATGTCATTGTGTCAACATAAGCTGTAATTTTGTCGATTCTTCCGTCAAAGAAATCCTTGTCTACGGTGGTCATGCTACGGGGGCTATTGTGGTCCAAAACGCCGGTGTAACCAAGTCAGTTCCACCGTCGATATTCATGAAGTCATGCATCATCATCATCTGCCTAGCCTTTTCAGAACTATGTTGGGGTTGACTTCTAGTCTAACCGGATGCAACTAAATACCAGTATTTTACATGGAGCGACTGCCTATCTGACCTCCACAAACCAGTTAGTACTGGGTAATAAGATACCCCTTGGTAAGGCTTGTTAGACTTTCGGGCCACTGACTACTGCCAAAAATGTACTAATTACATCCGGGACCAACGGCTTAACGTGCTTTCCAACGCACGGAGAAAACTTGGTATGTAATGGATGGTTACCCATCCAAGGGCTAACCTAGACAAGTGCGGCTTAACCTGAAGATCGACCCGAGCGGCTGTTATTATTACTGGTTATTAGCCACGAGCTCCTAATGCGTACTACCAAAACCGAAGCCGTAGAGCGTTCACCTCATCAGACTTAAAGTGACCCGTGGTTGTGGATTCTGGTACCAATAGACACTCCCATCGGAGGTTATTCAAATAATCCCATTGTTAGTAAACCCTCAACTATTTCCCGATTATAACCCAAGAGGTAGCCTACCCGCAAGTAATCGGCCACTAGTCTTACATCTGAATCGCCACAAGTGCAGACGTCGCGACGCAGAGGCGGCTGACCGCGCAATTACTTCAATACCTACTATCCTAGTACTGTGAACCCTGTGTCGTGTATCACTTATACCCGTCTTAGGCTGCCTGTCCACCGGAGCGGAGCGAGGCTGCGGAGCGGAGAAACGGAGATATATTAACCAATAGGATTGCATACTGGAGCGGAGCGGAAATTTTATGCAATCCTATTGGTTAATATTTCTCCGTTTCTCCGCTCCGCAGCCTCGCTCCGCTCCGGTGGACAGGCAGCCTTATAAAGGGTGTAAAAAGACCCTTAACGAAACCGAAAGGCACTTGTTCTCCCCGTCATTGCGATAATTTTTTTGTTTTGAGGTCAATGTTCCAATTTTTTCACAAGTTGATTTTTTGAATAGCTAGTTTTTAACGTTATAAATGGCTTTATGTACCTTAAGGACCCTATTCAATGCCTCCATCAGCACAATGTTTTGAGTGCGTTACATTGAGTTTTACCGTAAAACGTGATTTTTAACCCCAAAAAAAAAAAATTACCCACAACCGCAACAATTTTTAGGCTTACTTAGTTTGATGTACAGAATGCTTGGTTGACGGATTCGTCAAGGATCCGTTTACACCCTGTAGGTGGGCGACACAAAAATGAATGCCTAGATGTTTGTTGGGATTTGAACTGTGAGTGCAGCCTAGCCTTGGCCTGGCCATGAGGTGTCTTGGCTTTACATGCCGTAGAGAAATATCAGGCATGCTTGGTTTCTTCGCGATGTTTTACTTCACCGAAGCAAGTGATAATTATACAATACGCACATGAATCAGAAAAATCAGAGTGTGTGTTATGGGTTCGAACTCGAGAACTTAGCAGTAGCTGGCAGTCTGACGGTCACATCACTAGGCTAACACAGCTAGCACTGCTTACTAACCGAGAGTAGAAAACCAGCGTTTTATTTAGGAATTCATAAAGAAGCCACATAGTGTGTGTGAAAACGGACAGTAGTGTTTTCAATGGTCTATAGGTTTTGGTAAAGCTGGCTAACGAAGAAATCATACTTAAATATTGTGTTTGATTTTGGAATTTCGTTTGATGTAAGTTTGTGGGAAAGGCTTTTTGCAAGTAGGTATTTTTTGTTAAAATATTTCTATCGGTTGGTTAATTGTAACCGCCTCAGTTCACTGCTACGCATGCTTCGGAGTTTTTGTTCCGGTGACACTCCAGAGATCTGTGGAGACTTTTAGAGTCAGAGGCTTTGAGAACCCCGTAGTGTTTTTACATTTTGATATTGTGTGGAGTTCGTATCAAAGAGCACAACAGATTAAAAACCTACTTTTTAAAAAGTATCCTAACTAATATTATAAATACGAAAGTAAGTTTGTTTGTTACCTCTTCACGCCTAAACCACTGAACCGATCATCCTGATATTTTGCTTATCCGTTGCCAGGTATACCAAAACGGACATAGGCTACCTTTCATTCCAAAAAAAAGAACTGTTTCCGAAGAAAACAACAATAACCTTCTTGAGACATTAGATGGCGCCACGTGTCATTCGAATCATGATTGAATTATATTATTACAAGCAGAGTACAACCCGAATTTATTGTCAAATTCTAAATAACCGCAAGCGAAGTCGTGGGCAAAAGCTAGTATTTTAACATTTTCAATTTTTCTATCTTAAAAACGGTAAGCATATATGAATGTTTACAATAATGCAGACATCTACTCATAAAAAATCCCCCGTCTCTCCTGAGTACGCACTCAAAAACAAAGCCCGGGGAGGTTCGCCTTCTGAATATTTCAACAGGTCTTCTCTTTGTAGGAATATTAAGTCAATGGGGGTAATTGATCTGTTAAGGCCCCGCTACGAAAATCTATGGCATAAATCTTTAAATAGGTTTAGGTGGGTATGTCGGAAGGAAACCTCTTAAATTAATAACGTGGTAGATGTACCTATTGTGCGGAAGTTATTTGGAATATTGGTAATATTGAGTTCAGAATGATAATACATAAATTTTCGTGTAGAGAAGTTAATGACAAAACATCACGCCTCTAATCCCCGCAGAGTTAGACTGAGGTGTACTTAATAGTTCGCCCACATTTCGCCATGTAATAGGGGGCCAGCCTATTGCCATAAACGGGCGCGAATCCAGACTCCGTGGATGCTACTGAGAAATTCCTTATGGAAAAACCCAATAACACCTTACCCGACCTTGGAATCAAACCCAGGACTTATGCTCAGCAGTCGCGCTTGCAATCACTAGACTAACGAGAAGCAGTTAATAAATTAAAGTTATTTGTGACTCTGTGCCGAGAATCCGAAGTTCTACCAATCCGAAGTTCTAAAATGCACCCAAAGAAAATGTGTCATGATCTATCCTATATCTATCTTAGTTCAAAGTTGCTATGATGTGCAATGTGTGTTTTTTCTTGAGTGCTGTGCTACGCCATGAGTGGTAATCTGCTTGTCGCAGTCACGACGTGCAAGTTGTCAACGTCTTTAATTAATCTGTACTTTTGTAATTCTAATTATTTGTAATGCTTTGTATTTCTACACGGGGTGGAAGGGGGGTGGAAGGGGAGTGGAACGGGGGCCCGGGAGCTCGTCATTATTAAAAAAAATCTGCTGTTTCCTATAAAATTGCAATACTTACATGATCAAAATGTATGAAACAGCTGATTTTTTGTAATAACATGTGATAAATTTCTATGTGGGGCTCAGAATGATGTACTGAATACATGGTAACCGTTATCACGTCAGAGTCCCTTCCACCCTGTATTATTTATTTTTTGTTATTTTTGTGTGAACTGCGACAAATAAATATTTTTACTTTCTTTCTTTACAAACATGATTAGCTCAAATTTACATTTTCTGACCATCTATGTTCCCACTTTATTTGCATTCTACCAAGATCTATAGACCGACCGCGTTAATAAGTCCTCGCGAAGGTATCAATTTAAATGGAATATTCTGAAGGTTAATCACGTATTGGTTCAATTAGTATCGTAATACCTACGTGGATTATGGTTATTTTAAAGCAAATAACCTGTAGGATGTTGTTAGGACTTTGTGGACGCTTAATGTGCCTTTGATGGGCAAGGCGGAGGACTCATTAAAGCGGTCGGTCTTAGTGTCTAGTCTATTCCACGTCGCTTGATCTTGAGGATCCGGGCTAAGTTACGGTACAAATTCGAACTCAATATAGCGTACTACGTGAATAGTTAGATGTATCATAATGTACTAAAACTCACCTCGCCCACTCCTCCCCACAAATCTCAAGTCATTGAACTTGGCGACCTGGTTCTTCATGACCGCGGTGCAGTTCCTCAGTTCCGCGGAGCAGTTCTCGTCGTTGCCCGCTCTGACGGTGACCAGGGTACCGTCCCCCACTTCCCCTAGCGCCACCACTTTGAAGGCCACTGGAAGCGTCTTATTTGACCGCCAATGAGGGGGTAGAACTGTGCACACCTATAACGAGGAAACTCAATATAAATCGCATTTAGTGGATTGGTCATAATTATGTAGAAAAGGTAGAATTAATAAAATTTGTGGAAATAAGTATTTCACTTTCGCACATTTCATTGCGCGTCACATCATATTGATGCCTATAGATATCCTAGAGCACGGTTTGTACATTGTTTTATACGCTCTACACACCAAAGCCGGCAGCCATGTCATTACTTTCGTACGCGTTACATGCAGTATTCATAAAAGTAGCCCTCAAAACTTTCGAGACAAAGGCGCAATTAGGCAGTGCTGATAGATTTAATTGCAAGAAAGCCTCCGAACTCAGAAATAATAGAATAATTTATCTCCTTACCACATGAGGACAGCCTGTCTTCACCAACTCTCCAGGATGATCCGCCAAGAGACCTTCCAAGGTCCTTTCAGCGAGCAGCTCTGCCGTCAGAGGCTGACTCGGCAGCGAGCCTCCATAGCTCGACGACGGTGCCTCATGGCCCAGTCCACTAGTCGTCGAACTCACTTCACTCGATAAATGCATCGTCCTGGCTTGTCCTGACCACACACTGACGCCTCCTGACCACGGCCTGACTTTAGTCCACTTACACACACTTATACATAATGGGATACGTCATTAGAGTCTAGTTTGGATAGTTCACAACCGTCACATGACTCTGACGGTCACGGGCTGGTCCGAGCTTGAATTGTCAACCAACTGGAGAGGGAAATGTCTTGAGGGTTGTGATGACATGTTTATTGGTGGTATCTGGAAAGAAATAGTCCATTTTATTGAAGTATTGGTGAGGTATGGCGTGAAAAGTATCTTCTGCCACATATTTTAGTGACTTATATTACACTTCAACACTTGAGCCGATATTCTACACGCTTTTGTGTTTAACTAAATCTATCTTTACTTAGTTTTGTCCTTGACTGAACTGTACCTAGTGGCTTAGCACTATCGTTCGTTATCTTCTTTACATCTTTACATAGTACAAAACAAAGTCGCTCCCGCTGTCAGTACGCTTAGATCTTTTAAACTACGCAACGGATTTAAATGCAGTTTTCAACAATAGATAGAGTGATTCAAGAGGAAGATTAGATGTATATTATCTACATTGCACCCATGCGAAGCCGGTGCGGGTCGCTAGTCTTTAAAATAAAATTACAAAAGATTATTACTCAATGTCGAGCAAAACGTCAGAGGTCAACCGCCCCAAGATTAAAAACTTCAAACTTATAACACAGCGTAGCTCTTTAAAAACTTTCCTAAAAAGCCTAGTTATCGTCAAATGTAATACACTCAAACTGCCATAAAATCACGAGTTGCAAGAATGAGTTGGAGTCAAAACCTTTGAACTTCGTTCAGGTTACTTATTGACAATGGTGTGTGAGGCTTCAAAGTAACTTCCTTCGGCGCAAGCACGCACAATCAGACGCGCGTGGCAGAGGTAGGGTGACAAATGAAGCGTATAGAATAAAATATTAGTATTTTTGTAACATACGACTTTGTACTTTGCTAATATTGACTCCACGGTATTATATTACGACGGAAGTTTAAAATGGGTTGCGTTTTATTGCAATATGTTGTTTGCTTGTCAGTTTGCTCGCAGCGATTTTGATATTAGGGGAACAATTTAATGCTGCCTACTTGTTAAAATTTGCTAAATTGAGCATTGCTAGCATATTGCTGGCAAACACAAAAAAAAATTGTAATTAAAAAAATTTAATCCACTAACATTTTACAAAACAAGAGAAAACCTTTACATATTTTATCTTAGTTTTCTTCAATTAGGACAAAAATGACAACTGTTAAAATAAAAAATTAAATCTCTCTCTCATCTCATGTCCTTGCATTGTTCAAATCTGTCACAATAATCATAAAGTCAAAATTATAATGGGCATGCTCGTTCAATATCGGTATACTGGTGCATCACCCCCGACACACGGTTGGTTAACCCCGCACTGTGATTGTTACTCCTGTCAAATAATAATTTATGTACGTATGTCACAGGCCCTTTGATCTTTGACACTGGAAATATGTCGCAAATTATTATGATTCACGATTATGGGTGTTAGGGACAGTCCTCCACAAACTGATGGGGTGAATTCAGTATCACATACTAAGATACAAGAAATTTTTTCAGGAACTTTATGGGATTCCAATAAATTTGATTTGTTTTATTTCCTCATATGCTATGTATCGTTACCGTGGCAAAGCACACATAGTGAACGGCAAGCGCGACGACGAGTTCGATGAAATCTGTAGCTAGGCAGGAAGTGAACAGCTGATTTCACGCGTCATTCGTTAGAGTATTTCAACATCCATTGTTGGATATTTAATTGTAGCCGTATTATTTAGGGAATGTAATTTTACATTGAAATAAAGGAACAGTAACTGAAAAAAAAAAAAACAGGTGAAAAATTCACGAATAACGAATTTTGGAATATGATTCAAGATAAGGAGCTGAATGCACCCTGTCAGTATGTATAGCAAAAAGTTGAATTCTTGTTTAGACAAAATACTTACTAACAACAACAGGTACTACTTTGCGTTTGTTAAATAAAATATCTGTTGTGGCATAACACCTTAGATTACCCAAAACTAAAATAGATGACACCCAATCTGCTTACGCGCCAAAAATCTAATTACAAAATGGCAGTCCTAACCCTTTCCTAGTTCGACAATGTCTGATAACAAACTGACAATAATACTTAGAACGATGGTCCCTCACATCCCCTAGGCGTACAAAATAGCCTGTTATACGTTCGTGAAACACGATATGTCGATTGGGATGTTAAACTTAATTCAGTTTAGGGGTGAGCCGACAACACGCCTTTTACTGTCTTTTACAATGCGCGCTTTGATTCCAACTCGTAAAAGTATTGTGGATTGATCTGATGGAAGAGATAAACAACGTAGGGTTAACTTTTTTCATTAATGTCGGGCATCGAAAGAGAGGATTATTGATAAATTGGGACAATAGGCAGGCTATAGGTCTTGTAATTTGTTGATAAGACGTGGTGGTTATAGAAATATTCTCGTGTCTGTAAATTGAATAGAACGGCTTTAAATAATGCCTTGTAGTCGCCTGGTAAGAACGAAGTCTACTCTTTTGTATCGTACTATAAAAACAACAGTCTTCAGAAGTTACTGATACTAGACTATGACGTGCGGGCATGTTATTAAGGAATCTGTTGCAAAAATCAATATCTATCTTAATGCTTTCTCCCAATTGATCTTCATAAATTCATACCAACTTTATCAATCAAATCTCGCGTCCAACTTCTGCATTCACGTAACAAACGCACCATAACCAAGATAAACAATCAAAATTCACTCTCAGCTTAGCTTCCGCACCGGATTGAGCTCATGAATAGCTTCGCAATAAAATCTTAGCGTAAAAACATACATAAAGGGTAATGCTCGTAAATAATAAAGCATGTAGGATCGTGTAGGGGGTCCCTACAAGTGGATAATGCTCGTTACCCGTGCCCTTCACAAAGGAACCCGAATGGGGCAAAGATACATTACACCAACCGTTTCTGTTTCACTGCGCGGGTTAGCATTCGGACAATATTTTTAATAAAAACCTTACGCGCCGATAGACTTCAAAACGTTTTTGTTTCATAAAATACTGTTTTGGGACCATGATTAAGTTGGTACGCCTTGCGTTCGGTTTTTGAATTTGTTAAATTCTGTTTTAGGTTATTCTACTTTTCTTTGTTATCGCGTTCTAAATAAATGAGCTTCTTCAATTTAATTTCGTTGCTAATTTTCAGAAATTAACTTTAAAACTTGCCTGTTGCAGAAAAAACTAAAGTTTGCAAAGAAAGTGCCTACTTAATTAATTTGAAAATGAGTAACTTGCTTATATTTTTGAATAAAAGTTGCTAAATTACCTTCATTAGTAACACAGTATCACAGGCGTCAAAACCGTAGCGTTATTTTCAGAAATCTCAATAATGGCGTAGCATCTGCGCGTACAATAAAACGCGTCAAGCCCCCCGAGCTCCAATAACATCTATTATCGGCCCAATTTTAAAGAGGAGTGAATGTGAAGGGAATCAATAGGACAGCGGGGACACAAATTCCTGAGGGCGGTCCCTGAAGGACGCCCGGCCGGTCGGACATGGATAATGATCGTAGAACGACCAGCGACGGGTACAAATGGGTTAGCAAATGTAATATCCGACGGTGTCCGAACCCTCAAGGCGCAGATATTCAAATGAACGGAAAGCCCTAGCTGTAAGACGGTGACGGACTTCCTGATTTTAAAGTCGGCGCGCGTTTTGTGACGTGTCCTGAATTTATGTGAAACTGATTTAGGTTCTACTGAATTAAAGAAAGAAAGAAAGAAAGAAAATATATTTATTTGCCGCAGGTGCAATTAGGGCAAGTCGAGCGATTTTTCCATGCTTTTTTTTTCTTTATCTGTCATATTAGTAGAATCAAAGTACCTAAGAACTTCGATAATAGCTTCTAGTTTCTAGTTTTTCATATTTCTAGGAATAATCTACGAAACAGATATTTCAATTAAACTTTATCTGAAAGTTTTAGCTTACTAATCCTAGCATTATAAAAGAGCGTGGGAGAAGCCCAGTGTCTAAGAAACGATAGAGGGCCTAGTCTAAAAATTGAAAAACAATTATGTATACCTAAATGATGCTCTTATTATATATATCACTAGCTGTTTCTCGCGACCTTCGTTGGCGTGCATTTATTATAATAACAAAAACCCATTATTATAGGCACTTCCCTTTTTGAATCGAATTTTGTTATCAATTTCAAGGGTTTTAATTTTTTTGAACGGAAGCCTAATTATTATTCTAAAATGAAAGAAAGAAAATATAACATGTTAGACCTTATAACATCAGCTATCTATCAGTAAAGTAAAAGTCCCGTCAAAAACGGGCCAGCCGTTTCGGAGATTAGCCGGCACAAACAGACAAACATAGAAAAATATGTGTTTTTTGTTATAAGTACCGCAGTATATTATCATAATTGCATTTAGTAAAAAGCTGTTATTTTTGTATTACAAACAGACACTTCAATTTTATTTATTTGTATAAATACACTCATTTATTTTTTAATAATTTATGTTGTCCAATGCAGGGCAAAACCCTTGCTTTCTTGCCTCTACCTACTTAGAAGTCAGATTCGTCCCGTCACCATCATCATCTGCCTAGCCTTTTCCCAATTATGTTGGGGTCGGCTTACAGTTTAACCGGATGCAGATGAATGCCAGTATTTTACATGGAGCGACTGCCTTTCTGACCTCCATAACCCAGTTAGTAGTAGTACTGGGTAATAATACGATACGCCTTAGTAAGACTGGTTGTCAGACTTTCTGGCCACTGACTACCTGTAACGACTGTCCATAGTAAAAATAAAATAATTAATTCAAACAAACCGTGGCAACCAAGAGATGACCAGTCACAACTCACAGCGCCCGTTCACGAACATGACGCATGAATCGGCACCTTGAATGGTGCCGATTCATGCGTCATGAACTCATCATTTTGAAGGGAACTAAATGATCCGACACACGCGCCACCATCAGCGAGATATTTTAGTGAGCATGACATACTCTTAACCGCCAGGGCACATCCAAGTCAAGAAAATACGTAGGTTTCCAGCGAATGACAGCTTTCTAGTACAGAGTGCTCACACAACCTAGACAAGCGCGGCATAACCTGAAGATTGATCCAAGCGGCTGTTATTATTTAGCCACGAGCTCCTCAAATTCGTCCCGTCTCCATCCTAATCAAAAAACACAAGTACCAAATAAATATTGAAAGCTATAAAAACACAAAACAAAGAGCGTGCCCTTCCTACAATATTGGTGACAATAAACAACGCAGTACAATCAAGCAGTTAAGTAAGAATCGCGAGGAATGCGACGCGGGCGGCGCCGCGGGGCGAAGCGATGCGGCGTCATTTATTAAAATCCTGTCGCCAACTGAGGGTTACGGGGTTTCCACTTACAATACGACTTTATGGTGGCATCTTTAATTGAAATTGACAAGTACTTGTGAAGACCCTGTTGCGTTTCTCTCTAAACGATTTGAAGCTAACATTATGGAGGATTTTTTCAAGCTTGGTTGTAGGAGCGGCGGTACCAATGTTTGCAAGCTACGACGTATTGTGAAAAATATGTTCTTGTAATGCAATTATTTACGAACGATTTTCGTGTGCCTAGCCTTCCTTTCCCTTCCTTTCGGCTTCCAGTCTAACTCTGAATGCAACGGAATACTTGGAGTAGTCATCAGGGAACAACTGATTATCTGACCTCCACATTACTGGATAGATAAAACGATACCCCTTTGTAATATTGGTAAGTGATTAGCAGTATTTTCAAATGGTAGGTCTCATTTATAAAGTTTTGAACGTTAGAATGTCTCCAACCGATTTAAAAAAGTATGTCAAAATGATCTCTTATTACTCTTATTACTACTTAGTATAAGGTGTAATAAGAGTTTTGCTTGCATAAGCTCGTATCTTAGGTGCCTATAAAACAAACAAGTAGATACAGAAAACCCTTAAATTTAAAGTAAACAAAGCTTAGACTCGAATGCCGGAGATCAACGGAATTCTTCTTGAAATTACTGGTGAATTAAACATTCTCAAAGCGCGCTGAAAGGCTAATAGCACACACATTCTATCAAACACATTTTAATAAAATAATTATTAATAAAAGCTAAAATTAAAACCAGTGAACATTTCGTCACTTTATGCCTACGTCTACGAAATAATTAAAAAAATGTGTTAAAAGTACCTTTGTCTGCTTATTCTTCTACATATTTTTTTCTATTTTCGTATTGGAATCTTAGAGTTTTAAATGCTAAAACTATTATTTTGCAATTTGAATAAACTACCTTTCTGCTACCAACGAATAAGTTTCAATTAGGATTTATAATATTCAGTACGTTTAATTTTCGACAGACGAAGTTCAACATCTGTACCCAAATAGCGTTTAACATAGTGAAAAAAAATCTCTTTACTGGAAATGAAAAAAGAGAGTAAAAATGCCTAGTAACACAACATTACGGAAAATAGCAAACATTTATTTGTCACTCCAACAACTTCGTTATTGACACGTTCCTCCCTTCGAAGATGTCACTACATGCTGCGAGGGCGGCAACTTCGTGTAAAATTCAAAACGTTCCATGTTCCAAATTCAAAGGTCGCGCAAACAACAAGTCGAAGCCCGCGAACAATGCCGCCAACCCCACCCGACGAATGTACAAAGGAATTATCCGATACAGCCTCCGAGGATATTGACGTTCGATTAATATTGATGATTAATTTATTATTGTGTTAAAATTCTTATTACTGAAAAATTATTGTACTCATTTTCATCTTGTTTTTTTTCGCCATATCACAATGAATGTGTGGGTTTTTTGCACGCTAAAGTATTTCTTT
This sequence comes from Noctua fimbriata, assembly GCA_905163415.1. NCBI lineage: Eukaryota > Metazoa > Arthropoda > Insecta > Lepidoptera > Noctuidae > Noctua > Noctua fimbriata. The sequence goes on from LR990940.1 coordinate 6,217,073, forward strand.
CAGATTTTCTTGGAAAACGTTTGTAATTTTATTTGATTTCTGAACTATGAGCAGGTTTTTCCTAGAATATTGTGACAGCTGAAACTGAAGAAAGTTCACTAAAACGTCTTTTTTGTTCCAACTAATAATAAGAGCCTGATTAACTTCAGATGAACAGAAAAGCTTTATTTGTGGCCAACTACCCACCCCTGCTTCGTACCGGCTAGATTTATTTAACATTTAAGTTTATTAAGAATGTGTACACCAGAACATTCCAGAATACACTCATCAAAATTAGTAATTAGTTGCGTAGAACACGTGCGGTGTTCTTCTAATATTGGTACTAGAACAAGTTTAGGTATCGACAAAATTTTGTGATTAGATCCTCCTTTTATGCAGATAGTGTATGTGTTAGGAGAAAATATACGCAACGTATTTTTAGGCCCCATAGACAGATACATTTGTATGTATCTGTAGACCAATGTAATATCACAATGCAGTAGATATCCATAGTAAGTAAGTCCTAAACAGAAGGTGAAAGTGACCGACACATACAGCCATGCATATTTCAATAATTAATTCACGCCGCTAATCCCTGAAGGGAATACTGAAGGGCTGCACAATTCATGCTCGCTATCAATGGAGCATTTGGATGATTAGCATGAGGCATGTCTGATTAAGATTGTATTACCTACTTAGGCACTGTTTTAATTTATTGATGTACTTACTGGTATAGTAGTTATCAGTAGCGAAGGATCAATTTTGTAAGAGGTAAGCCGGAGTACATTTTTTAAATTTAATTAAATTGTGCCATTTTTCAAAGGGAAGCCGGTAGGAATCGAGTTCTATGGAACTTTCGCCACTGATAGTCATGATTACAGTAATATTGCATGTGCTATTCTTGTAGTTTTTTACCACTGGCTGTTAAGAAGTCTAACCAAACGTGAGGTTGTCAAAAAAAAATTGTGAACACAATAATCTGAGGTTAGCCAACTTAAAAATAGCTAGTGCTAAAATAACTGTGAAAAGACTCCGGTTTAGATTTTATTTTTAATTGATTCTTGTCTATGACAGACTGAAATGCATTAAAAGAAAAAAAAATCGCCCTACAAGTGTGCCGTTTGGCTGATTATTTTAGGCAATTATTTCACATTAACTAACTTTAATGTAAAGTTTAGTTTATGATAATAACTACTTAGATGATAGCATCCCTAATTACAGCCAAAGCTACAGACCCAGTTTTTTTTTACACTGAAACAAGAAGCGATTTGCAAAAACCATTATACTCAAACTTTTTCCCTTCTAACAAACGTTGCTTGATAATTACACAATAAAAACACCTCAGTGTAAATTCCTTTACACTTTTAATTTTATTTCACCGTAAAGCGCATCGCATACATGCGTATGTTTAGAAAATAATTCGGTAAAAGTTAACGAGCGTGTAACATGGCCCACCCGGCCGTGGGCCGTCGTGGCCCGCGTGCCCGACCATTACAGGTGAAGTTTAGGGATCGCTACAACCACTCTAATGGGAGTTCACGCTTACTTTTTAACAAGTTTCCGCCGACACCGCCTAAATGGGACATAATTGTATTACGATGTGGGCGCGCAAAAATATAAATTGTAGCGAGTGTTGGGAGAAGTGGGACTTGGTAATAGTTTGGTATTTGATTATGTGTTGTTTTTGTACCTGCTGTAGAATATTTTGATATAACACACGATGGATTTAAAGAAATGACTTATAACTTTGCTTGCCGGCTAAAATAAGAAACAAACGTCTGATAATTTAATGTTAAACTTCGTATAAATATTTAAATTTAGCTAAATATAAAAGATTAAAGAATTTTTTAAATCATTGAACATTTATAAACGTTATTCTCATAAGATACGTTATTTCAAATTAAAATATGTTTCCAACACAAAACGGCTCATGATCCCGCAACGTAACATAAACAAAACTAGAAGTAATCTAATCAAAGTCATAGGCAGTACGTAACAAAGCGTTTACCCGACGTTATCACAATACGTGCCGTTATCTCGGAGTTTAATCGTCGCGGCGTAGTGTGCGCCCGGGCTAATGAGCCTGCGGTTTTGGGAAAACAACACGCAAGTGTGCGCCCGCCCGCCGCCCGCCGCCTCACGCTCCGACACACTCAAGTTTACCGACTTAAACAAACTTTCTACTAATTAATTTCAGACATCTCGTCATCATAGTTTCTTATCAACTCAACCCCAAACTAATCTTAACAGAAAACAAAGTAAAGTTATTAAAACTCCTACCTCAAAAAAAAAATTGCTCTCTCAGAAAAATCCACAGACAACACAATACACCATCCGCACTAAATGAAAAAAAAAGTTTGGACCGGTAACCGCGGAAAGGCGCGGGCGTCCGCCACCGAAACGTGGTCGACATTAAAACCTTAGCGGGAAAGAAACGGTCCCCTTATTACGTCTCGAAAGAAATTCGCCCGCACACACAGACGGGGCGAAAGAAGTCCACTCACACAGGCGTGCGCTGCAACGCGACACGAGGGGACGCGGCTATGTGAGTGTCGGCACAAATAAGTATTAAAAGAGATAGTTAGGTGCGGGACAAGTCGGGAAATGACAAGAACAAGAATGTACCTTTAGTGTGTTCCTTATTGTGTACTCTCTTTTGTTTCTTTCGACAATAGACAAATGGTTTGTTTGGTTTTTCCTCCTTTGAGTTTTTTTTTTTTGTTTTTTTCGTGCCAAGAAAAATAGTTGCTACCAACATCGCCAAAAGCATGATCTTTAGCGCTTTATGTGTCATCTCTATAGAAAAGTTTTCGTATATTGAAAAATAAATTGTCGAGTCAACAAATCTCAGAAGCAAGTCTCAATTAGTTAATATCTTTCATCAAACAGGAACTCGTATAAAATTAAATGTTCTTTAGAATAAATACAGTACCTATCTCTCCATCTTACCGCGGTTTGGAAACCACATCTTAATTAGCAGCCTTTAGGAACGAGCTCCACTTACTCACAGGCTATGCGATATTATAAAGTATATTTCGTAGTCAGATTTTCCTTCATTTATTTGAGTATACTTACGAATTAACCGATTAAGGTTAATGAGTCTTTCATACTGTTTGTCGAAGTTAGTTTGAGCTGACTTGCCAACACCCAAGCAACCAGAACTAATGGAATATTAACCTAGAGCAAAATTAATCTCAGTAACATAAGGTCGAAAGTGCCTCCAATGTCAGACATCGCCGCATAAAGGACCTCAGAGCCCTCGAGCTAGCCGACAATGGAAATTTTATATCGTCGTAAAATTTAACTGCGCACTTTAATAACTAAAGCACCAAGCCGATATAGCGCCGTATCGTTGACAAAAGGATGAGCGGGCTTCCAGTACAACCTTTGAGTACAGTCACGCACACATGCAAGGTAATACAACCACACGACTGTACGTACAGACGCAGACAAAGACACCTCACCACTACGCGAGCAAAACCCACACGCCCACCCGCCAAACACGCCCAACGTCTTGGGTTTTCTTATAAACCACGTTGTGTTCGATGTCCTACTCTCGCACACGGCGTCCCGGCGTGCTGACTCTGTCTAGCGCAATGACGAGCTTCACATAAAGCGACGCCACATTCCCGCCTTTTTTCCCACTCCATTTTGACAGCTCGCGGCTCCATATCTGGCCGGAAACTAAGACAGCGTTCACAGAAGTTGAAGATATTATCCTAATACTTATTGCTACAGACTTGTTTGGTCCTAAAAAAAGGATAGAGCAATCCACCTCAAAGTACCTACAAAAAATTGTTCGAGAATTAAACTATAAATCTTAGTGTACGCATGTGAACTATCGCAAAAGAGCAACATGTTAAAACAAGTGAGCCTTTGCCCCACACAAACCCTTTGATCCCAAGTTTGTCTGACAGAGACCTACTTAAAAGATTTCATGTTTGATTCCACACCTTTTTCCCGTTCCTAACCAATTCATCAAGATAGCCATATACCTAAGTTACGGAGAACGTCCAAAACTGCTTCTTATACAACCTATAAGCATCACTGCTTCTACAACGAGATCATGCGGTAGCCCGATACAACTGTCATCATTTCAAGACAGATATAGCCAACAATGCAAACTCCTTGCTACCGAAAACCCTCTTAAAGTTCCTTGAGCCCGCTGTTCTAGAGCAGTGTGTGTGTCGTCTTAGCGACTAAGTGGCTCAAGACGCGTTAGCGGGCGCGGGTGCGGCGCGGAGCTGGGCGGGGCTCCGCGGCGCTGCGGCGCTCCGCTATCGGCACACCGAAACACACATTTTTCCCGCCGCAAACCTCGCGCCGAGGGTTAGCCGCGACCCGCAGACCTCGTTCAGGAAGAAAGAGATGGAGTGTCTTGACGTCTCTTTCTCGCGCCCCCACGCCTGCGCTCGAAGGTTTTCCAGCGCGGTAAATTTTGACAGTTCGTCGAAGAAGTTTTCGTGGACGGACGGATGGGAGATGGTCGTCTTCAGCTTCGTTCCTACAACTGAGCCTGTTTGAAATGTGTGTTCATTATCAAAAGGCATAACGTAATTTCATACCAATGAAAGTCTTAAATTAATTTAATTTAGATTTCGTGTAGTAATGAGAAGCCAGTCTAAATTATCAATGAGTCAATCAGTAATGTTACGACCATTAATTAAAAAAGAGCAGTTAGGATGATGACTTTGGCGATTAAAACACAACCAAATTACCTCCTACCGATAAATCACATTAATTTATACGTAATAATATAGAAGGTGTCTTAATACTTTGATTTCAAGCCACTAACAATTCTAAGCACACTGCTACGGTGCTACGGCGTAGCACTTCCGCTACGAACTCCTGCCTGCCACACGAAGCGGACTATAGTCGCTAAATACTGCTCTTGATCTTCCTCTCTTTATCAGGTGGTTAGTGCCTAACCTGGTGACAGAGTTTTATGCCGCCCATGGGCCTCCACATGGCCTGGCTTTACATGCCGTTGAGAAAATCTCTTAGGCATGCTGGTGTCCTCACGATGCTTTCCTTCCAAAACAAGTGATAATTATACGATAAAAATCAGAGGTGCGTGTCTTGGGTTCGAACTTGAGACCTATGACTTGGCAGTTCGACGGTCACACCACTATTCTATCACAAGGATAACAAGTCCGCTAGCAATAATCGAATTAAGATTAAAAGTGATAGGTATTCACAGACAATATTTTGTAGGAGACGTGTAATGAAGTGAGTGACAACTAACCTCACAATCACCTGCGTATTTTAAGCCACCACAAAACAGATTACTCCAAATCATATTTCCGACTGTCATCACACAACCAAACAAACAATGACGCAGAACTAGTTGAAGTTGCGAGTGGGCGGTCGACCACAAACTGCTCGTAGCTGGGCCGAAACTTACATGGCATGTGGCCACAGCGCGGTGCGGACGGGTAGCGGGTAGTGCGGGTAACGGGTACCGTAGGGCATATCAAAACAAAACGGCCAGCGATACGGGCTAGCTAATCATGCGGTCATGCGGTCACGCGGTCGCGCGGTCGCTCCGCTGACAATTTGCAGGTTAGCCGTCGACCGCGACCGCCGCTGCGGCCGCCCGGCGAGACGAACGCGTCATAAAGTAACGTTTACTTATGATCGGGTGACGGATGATTGGGGTAGTGTTGTTGCTTTGGTTTGTGGAGATGTGTTTGTAAGAAAACTACCATAAATACTTTGTTAATATTTATTTTTTGATGTCTTCAAAGCTTGAGCTCGACTAGCATAGCTCAACGCATACCATAACATCACGCCTGTAATCCCCGAAGGGTTAGGCAGAGGTGTACCTAATAGTACACCCACATTTCGCCAGTTATGTTTAAGTCCCATGTAATAGAGGGTGAGCCTATCGCCATCAACAAGGCACAAATCCAGACTCCGTGGCTGCTACTGAGAAATTCCAAATGGAATAACCAAATAACACTTGTCCACCCGGGTATCGAACCCAGGACCTCATGCTCAGCAGTCGCGCTTGCCACCATTCGACCGATGCCGCAGTCACTAGCATAGCTCATGGTCATGCTGCTCATGGGGACAAATTCGGACTCCGCGGCTGCTACTAAGAAATTCCTGATGGCAAACAAAATAACACTTTGTCCGACCCGGGAATCGAATCCAAGACCTCATACTCAGTATTCGCGCTTACGACCATTCGACCAATGAGCTGCCTCATTACTAGCATAGCTCATGCTGTCACAATATTAGAACTATAGACTGTCATCGAGCGAGATAATAACTATAATCAGATTTTATTTCAAATAAAAAAAAAACAAATGAAATCAAATCATTGATTTTGCTTGAATATGGGTACACTTAAGGATGTAACATAACAATATAGCTCAGGACTATATCCTACCCTTACAGGTGTGCAAAACTAGGACATAGTATAATTTAAATTATTATTTTTAATAATTTCGTCATAATTTATACATCATGGGGAATTGGAATCGTATTAACTGGGTTATCCATGTAAAATACTGGTATTTAGCTGCATCCGGTTAGACTGTAAACCGACCCATAACTTAGTTGGAAAAGGCTAGTCAGATGAGGTACTGTCCCACTCGTGGGCAAGGCCCCCATTGCTTCCACTTCTTCACAGTTTAATTTATTTATTTTCAGATGTAACCAGAACAATAAAAAATAAACAAAAACGGGTGCAGACTGCCTTTTCGACAAATCAACTGCGGGCTTTAGAAAGGGTGTTCTCCCGCCATAGGTACGTTAACTCAGAGAAACGTGTTGTGCTAGCCAACGCTCTGAAAATCGGTGAAAAATGTATCGAAGACTGGTTCCAAAACAGGAGAATGAAGTAGAAGAGGAAACCATCGGATTCAGCCCCATTGCAAGTAATTATTGATCTAAAGAACACTGAACACTGTAAGAGTCAATGACTCTTAAATGAATTGTATTGCCATTCTAAATGGAATGGCAATACCATTCATTTAGGCAATGCAGCTGTATTTATGGCATTATTTAAATACTACGTATTTAAATAATCTTAGTCTTAAAATTTTGAAGAATTGGATTAGAAAATTATCAATCTCGTTCAAAATCTTTTTGATTGTTTTAGAAAAAGTGTTTCAGTGAAGTGCTAGACCTGCACAATAAGCTGAATGAAAAACCCGAAGGAGAACATGTATATAATAAGATAAAACCCAAAGTAAATATCTCAGATCTAGAAAAAAGCCAACGAAATTAAGATAAGTTTAATTGAATTATGTCGGGATAGATTAACTGAATTAATTTGTAATACATCCAGTACAGCTGTCACAAAACACTCAGTATTCTGTAAAATCTACCATAGTCTGTTATTCTTTTGTTAAGACGTGGATATTGGTGTGGGTTACATGTTTGTGATCTTTAGCTTTTAAGATTTTTTTGTATTTTCCGCTGCATGTAACTGTTTTATGTCCCTAATTAAATAAATAAATAAAGCCAAATATCATTGCTTTTTAAGCTAATCCCAAGTTAACATTTAATTAAAGTACCCGGAACGTTGTTTTTATTTATTTAATACTTTAATTCGATTCACAAGACTCATAGTGTTAATAACTTACAAACTATGTTAGTAATATACTCACAAAGACAAAAACAAAAGCATATTGTGACATCATTGCTGCAAGGTGCCAGGCCCAGCCGAAACCTTGCAGCAGTGGTTCACAAACTCACAATCAAGCCTGCTTGAAAATTTTCGAATAAACTATCGGAAGAAAGCAAATTAAGGCAGTAACGACTCTTTCTATTTCCAAACAGGGTTGTAAATGCCATCTGTGGCCGAAAGCAATTCCCAAAAACTGCATTCACTAGCACTAACACTGCTAGACAATCTCGAAGCGTACCTTTTGCACGACTGTTAGGCATGCCCTAAGTACTAAAATAACTGCAAGCTTTTTTGGCCCACAATTTGTCTGCGACAAAAATATCTGACGAAGATTATTAATTCCTGGACTTGAAAAGAGACTAATCAAATGTAATCTCGACGTCTTATCGTAGCAGGTATACAAGGTGACACCGGCCTCATCTTGTTGTGTTTTTTTACACATAAGTTATTGTCACGTGTCAAAGTTTTTTTTAAATCTATCTTTCTGATATTTTTTTTTATATCCTTCCCAGTTACATTTACGCTGGGTAACTTCAGAGCTGTAGCAGCTAACTTGTTTAAAAAAAAATACAAGACCAAGAAGTTTCATTATTATCAAATAAATTGCAATCAGGCCACTATTCAAAAAAAAACTTCTGAAGCCATAAAGTATGTAATTAAAAAACAAACACTTTTGCTCTTTTAGGGTTTTATGGCTTTATTGTATTTTTTTAGTGACTTGTGGCAGTATCAAGAAAATAGTATTCAAACCTTCTTGTTGGAAAATGTGAAAGGTGATTACAAATACCCAGCATATACCTACAGTGCCACAAGGATCTTCTGAAAGTTGAATGATATTGACTGAGGGGCGTTGTCGCTAAACATTTGTAAAATTGTTTTGTGAAATTTAATTGAAAAATCAAGATGGCAGTGCTAGTCCTGATGTTAACCGCGCGCCAAAAGATACACATGCAACCAGATATACGTACGAAAGCAATCGACAGACGGTAACACCGACGTCACTGAATAAATAACTTGACACTTGTTCGCAAATAAACAATTTAAAATGTCAAGAATAGGGAAAGGGCACGCGAGTACGACCCAACCCTTCTCCTTGCCGACATTATGTTTTCTGACAACCAATTTTAAAGCTGTTTGCATTTCCGTACGTGTTTATACAATGTTAATGTTTTGTTGTTAGTTTTGTTATTATGTTTCTAGTGTGCTTTTAGTCGCATAGATCTGGGACCAGATTAATCAAGTGGAAAAACTGAATGGTTTGTGTAGTGTATCTATCTAATAGATATGTTCACACTGTCTCACAGCCACAAGTATTCGAGTAGCGTTCACTAATGTCAACTGTCAGCCACACAAATGGCGGGCAGTTGGAAGCTGAAGCGTACCCTGGACTGGGGCTTGGTGGTGCTGGTGAGCTTGTGATATAGTTAGGAAATTGTGTTATCAAATTATTAGCTATACTACAAATGGATAGTAGTATCCACTTGACTTGTGACATTTGTGTTTTATATTGAAAAAGAAACTAAAAGAGTTTTGGTAAAAGTCATCATTTCTATGTGCTTGAACAATCTCTAAATTTTTGACCACGACTATTTCTGCTGACATTTTAAAGAAAGAAGCTATCATTAGATATCTCATTTAGAAACCTAAATGAACTCTCAAGCTTCGCGAATCGCGATACAAATAAAGCAGTTAAGTAAAGTTCCGCACACGTTCACATGTATCGCGACTTCACTAATCTAGTTATAACCGAGTACCGGCCGAGCTACAGCTGTGTCTGAGCAACGAGCGCCTGCCGCAGAGAAGTGACACGTGTCGATATATTGTATCATATTGCTGCATTCACAGTACACTTTACTAAGCTAGTTATAATCTCTCACCGGCCGAGCTATAGCTGTATCTGACAAACGAGCACCTGCCGCATATTGTGTCAATGTCCTATCGATATATTGTGTCACATTGTTTAACTCGCAGTACACTTCACTAAGCTAGTTATAATTGAGCACCGGCCGAGCTACAGATGTATCTGTGCAACAATTGACTGCCGCAGTAACGCGACACGTGTCGATATATTATATTATACTGTTGCACTCGCAGTACACTTATAATCGAGCACCGGCCGAGCTACAACTGTGTCCGAGCAACGAGCGCCTGCCGCAGTGGCACGACACTTATCAGTATATTATGTCACATTGTTACACTCGCAGCACACTTCACTAAGCTACTTATAATCTCTCACCGGCCAAGCTACAGCTGTGTCTGGGTAACGAGCGCCTGCCGCAGTGACACGATCCGTGTCGATATATAGTATCACATTGTTACACTCGCAGCACACTAAGCTACTTATAATCCCTCACCGGCCAAGCTACAGCTGTGTCTGGGTAACGAGCGCCTGCCGCAGTGACACGATCCGTGTCGATATATAGTGTCACATTGTTACACTCGCAGTACACTTCACTAAACTAGTTATAATCGAGCACCGGCCGAGGTACAGCTGTGTCTGGGTAATGAACGCCCGCATAGCGACGACACGTGCCTATAATATACATCCTGTAGACATTATGTATTAATATGTATTAAAAAAATCAGCTGATAACTTTATTTAGATTACAAAAATTATGCAGTCTAACTTTGGTGATAGATTAGAAAAAATAACTTATCGTATTTCATTTATTATCGTAGTCGCCCAAGCCGTGGACACTTAAAAACCACAACAAAAACATCACCCATAAACAACATCAATTCATCATCAAAATCAAAACATCGACAAGTCCATGTGCGCAGGGGTGCGCAACCCTTCCGTTGCCGCCATATGCCGCGGCGCTGCGAGCGCCCTTAAATTACAGAACTTCTCGCTCATAATACAGAGATATGCCTTTAATATCTGCCGGAAACTGCCTCTGTGCCTTGTTTACTTTTTGCCTCTGTTCTTATATTAGACATTGTGTGTACTGTGAGCTAACTTGCTCAGTTATTGTGAGCGAATATGGGGTTTATGGCGGATAATGTTCCATTATGTGGAATAGATTAATTTAAGGCTACGGAAAATGGTGATTAGTTACAATGCCGCATTACGTGTATTGAACATCATTACTTTCTATTCTCAAAAGCATTTTTAATTTTAAAAGGTACTTCAAAGACAACACTACAGAATTCAGTTATACCTACCCAATCAGAAAACACAGCCCCAATAATAAACGAAAGATATATAAACACAAAAAAGCAATACCAGCTAAAATAGACAATAAAAATCAACCCCCACAAACCGGGAGCAATTTCAATCACAATTGCGCGACTGTCCTGAAGCGCACCTGCTGACTGTGACGGCACAACACGTGCCCGACTAAGAGGCTACTTAACGTAAGTGACCCTACTTACAGAATCCCAACTGTGCCGTCCAAGACACTCCAATAGCCGGCAATTTCACGAGCCCCGGCCACCATCTGCGACCGACGCGCCAAAAAATAACATTCCCCAAAAAACATTTGCGAAAGAAAGGGATATTAGTCTCCGCGGGGCAATAATCGAAGCCAATCGGCCCACCGAACGCCCCGGTACGACACTTTCTTTATTTATACCATTACTTTACTGTATGGTAATATCGTAAAGAATATTTTATGTTCACGTGTAGACACCTTCTGATTTCGCGATATTGTTTGTTACCCCTGATCACTAGGTGTAGGGGCTGGTTATTGACGTTTGAGTGTTCGATTGAGTTTATTACTTCTTTATGTCATAATTTATACATACATAAATGAGAATTTATTATTTAGTTATGTAAAAGTCACTTAAATTATAAAACAGGCTTCCAAAGTATATTTACTACCACAACCATGTCAACAAACTGGAATGTCCTTTCATCTGATATTTAAGTCAGCTACATGCTCCTGTAAATATGGTTAATGTCTACTAACATAGTTGTGAAGTTTTTATGTTACTAACATATTTGTATTTGTACGTTTACATAGTTTTTAAGTGATCATGCACTAACATATAATTATGGAATTTATTCTGAAATAAAGAGATTATGATGATGATAACAATACAACTTTATTTACTTACGATATCTCTTCAGTTTACCTTGAAATTGTTATGTCACCTTCGGTCGTCAAGATAATTTCAAGAGATGCGAAAAAATCTGCAGCTTTTGCCTGTACAGCATAGCCAACCTAGGCTAGCGATTTTATTCACTGTCTCGTTGATCCAGTGGTTGCAAGCGCTTCTGCTAAACATGAGGTTCAGTTTTCAATTCTCTGGTCAGGCATTGTTATTAGATTTTTCCAATAGACTTTCTCATTAACAATATAGAGTCTGAATTTGTGTCCGATAAATGGCAAAAGACTCGTCCCCTATTACATGAGTAATTAAAAACATAATTGGCGAAATTTGGATGTACTGACACCAGCATATCAAGCTACTACAATATGCCAAATTTCTTTAATAAATTTTCAACTTTATCGCTAAAGCATTAGGTTCAAGGTTGATTCGGAAAATTTGTCAGTCTCGGGTAGCTTGATGTGCTGGCGTCTATACATACTATATATAGTACACGTAATACATCTGCCTTATCCTTTAGGGAAAACTGGCGTGATGTTATGTTAATTTTAATAGTATTCATAGGTTATGTAGTATTTTTATTATAGTATGTTTAGTATTTGCAGAAATTAAATATGCAACAGCAATTTTTATTTAAATTTATGCTGGCTGGTAACACTGACTGTGTTCTGAGTGCCCGCCGGTCAACGGCATAATCTTGTGTCGTTATTTTAATTAAACAACAAAATAAATAAACCACCTCGTTTTTCTTCGAGTTGGTGCTGAACAAAACCACTAGGTACAAAAGTATTAAGCAGGTATATACCTACCTATAATTTCTACCACAATACAGCTTCGTTATGGAATTTTCCAGTCTAACCTGTACGTAGGTACCTACCAAACTAAAACTACCTCTACAAACGATAATAAGTGTGGCACAACAACATGGCGGTGTTGTAGTCGCCATTAGTCGTCGCGATTAGATTTCACGAGAGGCGACAAGCGCGCGTGTCGGTGTCACCAACACTTCGCGACCCTACCGTCAACGTATAAGACGTTCGCTACGATACAGTGCATTTGTACAAGGTGTAAAAATACTCATCACAATGCACAAAACATCGCACGCAAAACACGCATGCAACAGTACAGGCTGGGCTCGTGGGAATATTTGAAGTTCTGTAATAACGCTTAAAAAACGTGACATATATTTGGAAATTTGATATTCAATATCTACGTAACCAAAAGGTTTTGGTCCAGTAGGTACCTCAAAATGATCGCAATGACGGAAATCTCGGTTTCATTAAAGGTGTTTTTACACATATTATTGCTTGTCGTCCGTCACTTCTGCGCTGAATGGGAGTCGACATAACACGCACGCATTTTGTGAGTTTTCTTTTTGTTTTCATTTGATGGATGTACCTTCTAGTTAGACGAACTAATTATTAACTTCATCTTTTTCATGAACTGGCTAAGTACAACCGTTGAAAAACTCTGTAAATTCTAGAATAAAATTAGATAAATAAATTATACACAGCAAGGAATAAATCTCTGTATACTCCACCGAGCATGACATCCAAAGCTTTTTTTACATAACAAATACAACGAATCATTACCATCAGTCTGAAGTAGTTCACAGGCGTTTCCAATTTCAAACGCAGAACAAAAGTCGCACCCTGTCACACCGCGCGGCCATCTTCCAATTTCTCCCGCCATTTCCCCGCGTATTTTTTCAATACGCGTTCAAGATCATTTAACATTTTTATGTGTAATCTTGCTGGGTAGCGATAAGACAAGGAGATTTTTGCGCGCCTCACTTTATTTTATCGACTACGTTTTACGGCGAACTCTAAACAGATTAAATCTAACGCTAGGGCGTCTTCCGGACACAATGTTCATTTATTGGCTTGTATTTTGGCTTTATAAGATTACTGGGGATTTTCGTGTCGAGTTTTTCTTATCTTCTGTTTATCGACACAAAAAATGTTGCTGCATAATAAGTGTTACATATTTGGCGTAGAGGCTTCGTAGTAGGTAAAAGTATACTTACCTAATTAGAATTTTATCTCGGAAAACCTTCTAACGTATAAAATACTTCTTATTAAGTACAGAATTCTGTATTTTTTATAGATCAACCCTAGAACATTCTCAAATTTTTTAAATCATAATTTTGTTGTTATGGTTTACCTGTCTGACTGGCATTGACAAATTAATCTATAATTCTATTTTAATAACTGCATGTCAGTGCATGGATACCTTGAGGCAAATGTGAAACTATATCATTATTATTTATAGAATAATATGAAATGTTACAGAAAGAAAATAAGGATAAATATTATTTTCATTAAGGGGTGCAGACAGAGTTGAAATTTGCTTGAAAATTAACATTAGTCTACTGTTCTTCTTGCTAACAGTATGTATTAGTTATACCCTAGCTATAACCTAACCTAACGGACATAATGTAAAATAAGAATCCCCCTCTTCATTTCGAAATCATCTGTCTTTTGTTATGCAGCCTACAATCCTACGTGGCAAAACCTTTTCAACTTCACATCTAAACGCGTTCACACAACGTAAGTATGACGGTCTACATAATGAATCGTATAAAACACGAGTTTTATAACGCGAGCGGCACATTCAGAGTCCTTTTTAAATTATGCAACATTTGTATGGAAATACAAACGTCACCCCTGGCCTACGCTGCCTCCTTAAAAATACATCTACTGTTATTTGTAGCATGGTTTGACGCTCACTCGCGATTTGATTGCTTTTTCATGGAGATCATATCGTGTTCTGCATGCATAGGAAAAGTAAGGACGATACCTAAATTGGATGGTATTTTAATATAGGTACAGGATTTATTTAAAGAACGAAAATAACGAGTATTCTAGGTTATTTTTAATCATAATTCGGACACACACTTCAATACAATTTCAGAAAAAAAACACATACGCATGGCACAAACGTTCAAGAAAAGCAGAAAATCATCACCCCCTGTCATTGTCATCTCACTCAAGCGCCAATAGATCCTTGTGGCTCTGTAAATTGTAATCACATTTCACATTTTTCAACAGGAAGGTTTAAATACAGAAAGTATTTAAATAATTAAATTAGACTGGTCACTATTCACGAAAAAATGTGAAACTGTAAAAAAACAAATATTACATTTATTTTTAAATTGGCTTAAGGCTTCAGAAGATTGTTTTGGGAAAATGGCCTAACTCCGATTCACTTATTACTAATGATACTTTTTAGTCATGTATTTTATTACCATCCAAGATAGCTAACGCTAACGTCTTAAATGTGACTGGGCAGGATATGTAGGGCTGCCGCATGCTAGTCGAACTGTGCGCCAAAGTAGGTCAATACTGATGCCTTGAGACTGTACGGGGTCGCAGCAGACCATAAAGGAGATGGTAAGACGAAGTCACTGATGAGAGTTCTTATTCTATTAGATATCACATTAAAAATGTAATACGTTTTTATTCTTTTCATTTATTTCCTTATGCACATTACTACACACTAACGGTATGATGTAGATAATTATGCTATTCTTCATTTAAACCAACTTTATTTCTTAACCACTGGCAGCAACAATAAATACTTATTATACAATTATATTTTAATACTGGTCTAAGCTGCATTTGGTTAGACTCGAAGCCGATACCAACATAGTTGAGAAAAGGCTAGACAGCTGATAATGACAAAGCTATTCTATTCTAAATTTACTATTTATTGTATACTGGTGGCCCATTAGTCATTTGATCAAATGTAGCACGAGCATTAGTCATAAATTGAGCCACTAGCTGAAGAAAAATGCTACCAAAATACAAAGCTAACTTGGAACCTCTGACCAATGGATTATCATTTGGTACAATTCCATTTTTTGGCGGCTCTGGGATTATACTACTGGTCTCTAATGAGGTTTCAGCCTTTTCTTCGACAGCAAGAAGTGGTGGAATAGGTTGTACGGAATTCATATATTCCCTTACTGGCTCAGCTCTCAATACATCAGTAAAAAGTCCAGGAGGTGGTGGTACAACCATATTTGAAGATAAAGGCGGAAGACTTCCTTCCATTCGTAAAGGTGGAGGTTGCACATCACTGATTATTGGTTTCTTTAGAGGAATCACCTCCACCACCTCAGGAATAGAAGGTGGTGGCACATTTCTGATAACAGGACGAGGTACAGGAGTTACAATGACACTTAAAGGCATTGGTGGAGGTGAAGAAACTATAGGAGGTCCGGGAGAAATTAACTGAGCATGTATGGGAGAAACTGGAGGTACAGGTGCAGATATTAGCAAAGGTACTACAGATCTAGGAGATTGACGAGGTAGAGTTACTAAAGGAGGTGTATGCAAATGATCGCTCTCCTCAACGTGTTCAAACACCGGCGCTGCTGGTGGGGGTTCAGGCACTCCTGTGATAGGTGTCACGACGGGTGCTGCTTGACTAACTGCTACATCCCCGCTACCTGAATTCCTCTTCTGTAGTGAATGCTTTTTTCCAAACACTCCGAAAGGCGACCATTTCTCTTTTATGAAGGTTATCGGATTCCTTATTAGAGGTTTGAAGTTGATTTCGAAACCTCTTTGGAAACTTAAGCTTTGAAATAATGGTGTTCCGTTTGCTTCGAGCCACAGCACAGCCACGATTAGTAACACGATCTGGGGACCAGAACGATAAGATTAAAGTCCAAATAAATAATACACACTACTTAGGTCACAACACTTCACAAAATTATACCTGAAGAGACTTCGTCATGCTGCAATGGGAATCACAATGAAAATAAAAGGAAAACCATAGAACTGACTTTAAATAAAATTTACATGGACAATAGGACGTTCATTCATAATTATTGGTAATTATTTCGACCTTTCTTACTAAGCACGCTATGGCATTACACTTCCCAAGGTTTTCATTGTCTTCATAATTAATTCAATGTCGATTTTCTTTAGATTGTTAATCTTTACTTTTAAATTCATAAAGATCCTATCATCCTACCGTGACTGACTAACAGTGATGATTAATCTAGTAATTTCCTGAGAATAATTTCAGGTCAACTGAGGGCTCATCGTTTATAAACTTATCACACAAAATGTAATTGTGTCGCTTTTAAAATAACATTCGGCGTGCTAAACACTAAAGAGTGTTAACGACTTACAAACGACAAACTTTCAAGTCCTTTTTTTTCGAAATGACTGAACCGATTTTAATAAAACTTTATACGCATAAGTCTAAAAAGTTGTCAGAGTACTTTTCGAAATGTCTTTCATTTTCAGGATGCATGCTCTTAATTGCTCAAAACGGAACATACGATTCGGCACTATTTGTTAAAAACAAAGCCGGCCCAAGCAATTTCCCGGTACATGTATTCTGTTTTGCCGCTCGGCTGGGCCGGTTATACTAATTCATGAGTTGATGAAGTCGCCTTGCATGGGACATCAGTAAAATTTTTGGACTATGTTGGCGACATCACAATTGAACGCGTCGCTAGTTTTATATAAAAAGGAAATTTGATTGTAGGTACTTCTATCCCTTGGGGCCTGCCTATAAGGTGTCCCAACACATACGGCACTCGACAGGTTCCGCCGACTCAACAACAAACAACACTCGCAATCACTAGTGCAAATGTTTACGGTTCTATTCTATTCGTACGTGCGCCACACTACTTCAATTCGAATTTTGAACCACGCGCGTTTTCCTACGTCAATGTAGATAAAAAAAAAATTAAAGTGAGTTTTGAAAAATACGCACCTCTTGAAACCCTTTTGAAGCTCAAGCCTAACCTTCATAGCAACTTATCTCTGAAAGGCTAAGGTTATGTAAAAAAAATGCTAAAGTGTTTAACCGAAGGTAAACAAACTCTTAAAATATGTTTCATTCTGTTCCACCCATTGACTTATACGACCACACAAGCTCCTAAACATGTCTATGCAGTCAAATGGAAAGATCTGTCTTGTAGTTAGAACTGCATACCTATTAAGTAACAAAATAAAAGTAGGTACCTATCTAGGTAGGACATATATCAAAATAAAATGGGGCGCCTACCCGGTCACCAATATTTCCAAAAATGAACAACTGTTATAATACGCACGTGTCCCTTTGTTTATATCATATTTTCCATCGAGTAGGCTTTATTTTATTATTTGTACACGTAACCTTGCCGGCTAGAGGCTAGGACAATTTTAAACCACCATAACAGTACAACAATTTTCTATTTACGACCTTAGCCCATATTGATAAAACTGTATTTCCTCTGTGTTATGATAGGTGTAAGGTGGGATCGTCATTCATGCCAGCTAACCTTATATTCTTGGAAGAATGGTTGGTAAATTTTCAATAGTCACTTTATAAGGGGTGAGGGCGGAAGCAGGGCGAGTGAAACTGGCTTTATTAGATTTTCTAGAACCGTGAGTCGGAAAGTGGTGAATTGCATGGCCTGCGTTCGACACCTCGATATTGAAAATTGTTACGAAATATGTAGGTACCGGGTGTGAAGTACCTACCTAGCTGAGTAAGTTGGCACCAACTTGCTTTGGTCAGTGTAAGGATTTATGTTGAACAAAACATTTTTACGGTTGCGAATCGTATTTTAATCAACATGACAATCCTGAACCTGACAAAAAGCTGACAATGACCGGCAAATTGCAAAAAACGTAAGAAAAATTGAATTTCGCGGGCTACTCTGGCGCTCCTTATTTTATGACTGCCTAATACGAGACGTCTTTTAGTAAAAGTTGCTCGCCGACTTTGGCTTCGAGCTTACTGCCTACTCGTAACGACTGTCAAAGATCTACAAATGACAGTCGGGACCAACGGCTAAATATGCTTTCCAGGGCAACTCTGTATGGGCTGCGGGACTGTTCGAAAGAGATACCGCGGCCCTGGAACACAAAGGGCAAAGAAAGAACATGAAGGGTTTTAGTCAGTACAAGTCTGACACTCCCTTCCGCTCCGCCCAGAGCGGGGGGGGGGGGGGCATTTGATGATTACCCATCCTAAAAAAATGGATGATAACCCATCCAGAGACCCCTCACCTGAACCTTGGCAAACGTTGCTTAACCTTGCAGATTAACCCGTGCGGCTGTTATTATTAAGCCACGAACCCCTTTTTTTTAAATAAAACTAATATTCTTTTTTGGTAATTATGTACAGACACCAAGCACATCAAGCTACTACAATCTGCCAAAGAACAATGAGCAGAAGTGGTCCAAATTTCCACCACTATTGGGGGCTATGTAAGCTTAAAGTCGACTAAATACCATACAATTTTGACTACTAGGCGAAAAAAATATATTCACTCAGAAAAAAGTTATGACTGTTTTAAAAATACGTATTTTTAATTATTTAACCGTTTATTTTTTTCGCACATAGACACCAACCCACAATTCTACTTCCAGCTGCGAATCTAGATAATTTTATTGTGGATGAAGACATATGAGATGTACTCTTTTAAGGACAGACCCCACACTGTGAGACAGGAATAAATAAGACTATTGTGAAATATTTTTGTGTTTACATTCTTCCCAGTATTACAAATATTTCAAAATAAATATAAGCATTGTTAAGATAGGTATAAGACCTTTTATTTGATAACCCACATGATAGGGTTTGATTTTTTTGACGTAGCGAGGTACTTACCGCGGCCGCCATATTGTTTTTATTTTGACGTCATATGCTTATATCAACCAAAATAACGTATGAATTACAACGAAATGTTATACACCTAAATCAATCGAGTAGTTTAAAAGATATAGTGAAGCGTAAAAAAATTTTAAATTGCAAGTTTTCATGGGGTCATAACTTTTTACTGAGTAAATATTTTTGGTTGCGGTCTTCTTATAATGATTCAGTACGCTGTGTTCCATCATATGCCATAGTTCTTATTGGTGGTGGAAATTTGGACCAAGCTCCATATATTTTTGCCCATTCCCCTTTCTTCAATAGATTTTCAACTTTATCGCTAAAGCGTTAGGTTCACGGTTGAGTACCTATCATTCTAACAGCCAAGAATCGAGCACGATTTTTTTTACAAAGAAAAAATTCTACACGGGATAAGAACAGATGTGTCCGATAGTACTGCTACATTATATATGCCAATGGGACCATTTGACAAAACGACTACAAAAACGAAAATGTAAGGCACGGCCTAGAGATATTAATACAGACCAATATTCAAATCAACGCCATCTATTTCTTGTATCTAAAACTAAATATCCTTTCCACTACGAGAGCAGTTTATACTATGCTTCACAGATGGCGTTATAAACTAGAAAATTATTTTCCTGAAAAGACAAAGCCTGATAAAGGACTTTTAATCATTCATGTCATTGGCCTGAAAAGACTTTCATTCATTACTAAGTAAAAGCTTGCCTAAGTAAAAAGTGTTCGCCTTTTTATCACGTATTTTTACTAATATTCACGATTGTGGTCAAGATTGAGAGATGCCTTGGAGAGTAGCAAGGTAGGATCTAATTTGTAAGTACTTGGTGAATGATTTTTAAGTGTTTCATGCTTGCTAATTTTAGGGAAAGTATTGTAAATATGTATCTGATGTTAACACTATGTTGTTATACGTAATAGAATACACTTTTTTATGAAGTTATTGGTACTTGAAAGTAGTATAAAATAGATTAAATGACACGACCTTACTCACCAGTGGCGCCATCTGGAGAGTTCAAAAACGATAGCCCTCATTCAACTACGTTCAAGAGTAATGGAAAAATAATATAATTTATTAATTGTTTGCAAAACATAATCACAATACAAGTATTCAATAAAACATGAAATTCTTACGTTTAATACGGTATGTGCATAAAGATTTTTCCAAACAACTTCATAAAATAAAATACGAAAAACCGTAAAAAGCGTTCAATACCGGTACGCGAGTCCGACTTGCACTTGGCCGATTTTTTATCTTCAAGTCACGTTTGTATTTTTGCAATGGCAATATCCCGATAAAAGTGAGGTTATGTATTTATTTCTTGCTGCTGTGATGTGTCAAAGATTTTAATAAATAACATCGTTCTGAACAATTTCAGTGAAATGTTAAGTCAAACGTGAAGGCTATCAAATACTTTATTGGACGCACAATGGCTGTTGTGATTGAAACAACCCTTGGGGACATCACCGTGGATTTATATCTAGATCAACGACCCGTAACATGTTTAAACTTTCTGAAGCTGTGCAAGATGAAATTCTACAACTTCAACTTGTTTCATACGATCAGAAGTGGCTTCATAGCGCAGACGGGTGATCCATCAGGTGAAGGTTCAGGCGGGCAGTCTATATTCGGGCTGCTGGAAGGGCCTGACAAAAGGTTCTTTTCAGGCGAAAAAATGCCAAAAATTCGCCATACGGACGTAGGTTTGCTCTCAATGGTGGGCACAGGAGATATGATGATTGGTTCACAGTTTTTCTTTACCCTCGGTTCTGACTTAGACTCTTTGGACGGCATACATTGTGTTATTGGAGAGGTTACAGAAGGACATGATGTGCTGAGGAAGTTGAACGACGTGATATGTGACGAGGGCCACCGTCCGTACCGCGATGTGAGGATAACGCACACGGTGGTACTTGAAGATCCCTTCAATGATCCTCAGGGACTAAGAGCACCATCAAGGTCTCCATCTCCAAGTGCTGAACGCCTAAAAGGTGGTAGAATTGCTCCAGACGAAGAAATAGATGAAACTCAAGGCAAATCTGCTGCAGAAATTCAAGAAATAATTGAAGAAAAGGAAGCTAAGGCTCGAGCTACTATCCTTGAAATTGTAGGTGACTTGCCAGATGCTGATATTGCTCCCCCAGAGAATGTTCTCTTTGTTTGTAAACTGAATCCAGTCACTACTGATGATGATCTAGAAATTATATTCAGTAGATTTGGGCAAATTGTTACCTGTGAAGTTATAAGAGATAAAAAAACTGGTGACTCATTGCAATATGCTTTCATTGAGTTTGGAGACAAAAAGTCATGTGAAGATGCTTATTTCAAAATGGACAATGTGTTGATTGATGACAGGAGAATTCATGTTGACTTTTCACAGTCTGTTTCTAAAATGAAATGGTTGGGCAAAGGTAGAGGTGTGAAATATTTTAATGATGAAGAAGCTAAGGAGAGAGAAAGAGAAAACTACAACATAAAAAACGAAAAGCCCATTCCTCACGGAAGCCAGAGTAGTGAACAAAGGAGCCACCACCATGATAGAAATCAATACAGTAATAATAAAAGGTCTGATGACAGAGATAAAGACAGAGATAGAGAAAGACGGTCAGAAAGACATCACAGGCATGAAAAGGAAACAAATCACAGAACAGAAGATAAGTCACGCAGGGCTAGAAGCAGGAGTCGGTCTAAAGTAGGTAGACCAAGGGATGACAGAAATAATCATTCAAATGACAATAATGTTTCAAGAAACACAGATAGAACTGGCAAAGAGCACAGAAATGAGTCTAATAGATACGAAAATGTGAGAAAAAGGGATAATTCCACTGAGAACAATATTGGAAGAAATTTAGATAGAAACATTAAAGAGTACAAACGTGATTCTAATCGGCAAGGAAATGAACGAAATAGAAATAGTTCTAATGATCATAATGTTTCAAGGAACACTGAAAGGAATGCTAAGGAGTACAAACATCATTCTGATAGACATGAAAATGAAAGGAATAGGGTAAATTATACTGACCAAAATGTTTTGAGAAATTCGGAGAGAAGTACTAAGGAGTCCAAGCATGAGTCCAGTAGACATGAAATTGAAAGGGATAGGAATAATTATAATGCTCAGCGGTCAAGGTTATCTCCATCCAGGCAAAGAGATGGAGAGAAGTTGGAGAACTCAAGAGATCAAAAAAGAAGACATGAAAAAAATGACAGAAGAGAGAGAGAAAAGGAAACAGAGAACAGCATGTCAAAACATAAAAATGAAGATGTAGCATCGGAATCGAGTAAGAAGCATAGAAAAGATCAAAAAAGTATTGAACCCAGAACTCCCACACCAACCGATGGTAAGAAAAAGCGCAAGACGACTTCCAAACACAGTGAAAAAAATGAAAAAGTTAAGAGAAATACCAAGAAGAAACGTAAACCTTCCACATCATCTGAAAGTTCATCAGATTCCACCTCTTCCAGTAGTGATTCCAGTTCATCAAGTGACGCAAATCGTAAGAAGAAGTCTGTGAGGAGGAGAAAGAAAAAATATTCTACATCAAGCACTAGTAGTACTGACAGCAGCACTTCCAGTTCGTCGTCCAGCACGGACTCCAGTTCTTCCAGCTCAAGTTCAGATGACGCTAAAAAGAAGAAGAGTAAGAAACATTCTAGTAAGAAGAAAAATTTATAGTATCAATACTATCAGTATAATCATACTGATATGAAAAAACGTAGGGAAGTAATAATGAGACTAAATTTACAGTGTCTATGTAGTTAAACGATGTCTTGATGAAGCTTAGATTAAGTGCGGGTCACACGTTTGCATGTTGTGTGGTGTTTAAGTGAGTCTCAAATGAATATTCCATGTGGCCATTTTTGTTTGTATGTATTGCTTTCATTTAATTTTAATTTGTTGGTTTACCTACCAGACTGAGTGGGCACTTACTTAATACACTATTCTGTAAAAGACATTAGAAGATGTAATTTAATCAATTATAAGATGTAATAAAAATAGAAACCAAGAGATAATTTAAAATAAAAATACGAGTTATTACAAATGTATGAAGATTTATTAGAATTTCTAAGGATCAATCAATTTGTGAGCTTAGAAATACTAATTAATTAATTAATAATTATCACATGAAGCCCATAAAATAAGGTTAATAAGAATAATAATTGACATGACATGAAAATGTAAGAATGGGTACCGCAGTTACTTATTGAGACTAATGTATTTAAATTAAAAAATAATGTAGGCATAGCTAGGGTAGGACAGGACGCGTAGATATAGATTCAGCCTTTTTCCAGTACAATTATGTCTTATTAATAGTATTGTTGATAAATTCCTACTCTATTTTACTGAGTATTTATCAAAGATATAAGAAAGAAGTTGTTTGTTTATATTTCTATGGTATTTATGGTCACAAGAAGCAATATTATTATACAATAGACTGAGTAGAAAAGCTTTTAGCATGTTTATTACCGTTTCATATATTGCACTGGAGTTGTTAAAAAAAGTTATAGTAAAAAAAAAACAATTATGTAAGGTCAGCAACGAAAATTACAAAATAACTTCATAGGTAGTAGTAGGTACGTATTATGCCACGCTTTTGTAGTCGATGTCGCGTGTTCGTACGATAATTAACTATGATATTTTTAAACTGAAGAGTTCTTTATTGATTGACTTTCTTACTGACTGTACTCTGTGTTGGCTTCGATCAATTAATTATTGATTGGTGATGGACAAACTGCAGGTTCAGCTATTCAATCAGATTCTGATCAGACGCGGTCCTAGGGCCCAGTCACAGGGGTCATGACGCCCCAAATCATACACGCCAAATTAACGAAATTTATAATAGTTTTTTTCGGATATAAATTATTTATTTCCTGCTTAAGAAAGAAACTAACCTTTCCGAGGCAGAATGCAAAAAGAGTCTAATCCTATATATATGCTTTTTCAATTCTGCAAAAGTTGACAGAGTCCCTCCTATTCTCATTCCTGTATGAATGAACAAAAATAACTTAATTCCGAGGAAGGGTGTAAAAAAGATGCACCCCCCCCCCCCGGAAATTAATCTATAGGCGCCCATGATCGTTTTGAATAGGTAAATACGAAATTATTTCAACCATAGAGATGGTTGAAATAATACGTTTTTCAAAAGTTGCTCCTACTAGTTTCACACCCCCTTCCGCCCCCCCAATCTATTCAGAGTAACCGTCCCATCCAAATTCCTGGCTACGGCCCTGTGTGACCCCCCAAAGTCTTATGCTGAGACCGCGCCTGGTCTTAATTCGATTGGGTAGATAAGAACGATATAAAGTAATTGATAACACTTATCTATTAACTGAAATAGATCGACCGCCTGAAGTAGGTTTATATCTAATTTCCTACGCGATTGGTTTCAAGTATTAATTAATTAATTTGTTGTTGGGTACTGCATTCGTGTTTTATTTTATTGCATTTTCAAATGGATAGTTACATTACCGTACAATATTTTTTCACAATTGTTCTTTATTGACACACATTTTTTAAATTTGTTATAGTTTTAAGTGCCTAGTTATGATTTGATTTTCCTTCCACCTGATAATTCAGGAGCTCTTTTCTTTTAGTTAAGCCGTATAGAAATTGTATTGTAGGTTAGGTACAAATTTATGTATTAGATTTTTTGTATATTAAATAAAAGTGTTCAGTGCAACATTTGTTTTCTTTAAAAAATACCTTCATCACCTGCCTACCCTTTTCCCATTACGTTGGGGTCAGCTTCCAGTCTAACTGGATGCAGCTGAATACCAGTATTTTACATGGAACGACTGCCTATCTGACGACCTCCACAATACAGTTAGTACCTAGATACGATACCCCTTGGTAAGACTGGTAGTCAGACGGAACGGCTTAACGTGCTTTCCGAGGCAAAGAGGAAGCTCAGTATGTAATGGGTGGCGACCCATCTACGGACCAACGTAGGCAAGCGCGGCCATCGACCCGAGCGGCTGTTATTATTTAGCCACGAGCTCATGTCAATTAAAGAGGGATGTTTCTAAGTACCTACAGTAACGAGCAGGTTACTACAGCACTTTTCCTTAAATTACCAACCTTACGCTCTTTTCCGTTTTGAGAGCAGTGTCTGCCTAGGTTACCACTTACTAGTCGCAGTATTTACCACTGGCCACCACCAGTTCTCCCACTACCTATCACTGTTCAAGGACATGTGACATCCACCAACCCGATTGGCGGATTATGGTGTTAAGCGTCCTTTATCCCACCAACGAGAACATAGGCTGATTACGCTATGCTAGCTTTCTCTTCACGTGAATTTCCTGTCGCTGGTCGCTATTTAAGTCGCTCGATGAAAAAGATGCGTCTCCAGAGTGAGTTGATTTAGCAGAGCCAGCTCCAGTGGTACAAATCTGTCATCGCAGTCTTTGTTTGGCTGTTGAAGGTACCTTAAATGCTCTTCGATGGAAGTAGTCCTCGAGAGTCCAGTTCCCAGATGCCATTACTCTGTGCCTACAGATTAATTTTACCCAAAATGATGGTATTAGCAGCTGCGCTACACAACAATAAAATCTATGAAGGTATTGACTTGGGTGTCTGTATAATGAATAGGTGTGGGCAAGTTAATTTATGAAGAAATATGTAGATTGGCCGCTATATTGTAGTTATAGCAAAGGAAATCATAAAGCATGTCAAAGTTTAAAATGGAAGGTAGTCTGTAATCCTTAGCTAGCGTCTATTTACAGGACGTGCTCAGGACATAATCGGGAACGTTCCATTGGCTTGCCTTTGTGTGTTTAAGTGTCAGAACGAGAAGATTACTCTCGTTATATGAGCCCATTGTGCACCTTCGGCCACTGTATTATTGAACTGTGTACCAGACCAGATCAGTATGTACCTATAGGGTACTACGTTTTAAAATGATTTTATACTAATTTTGATTCATATTTTAAGTCAAGTACCTAGGATGTCAAAATATTTACGAGTCAAGCAACCATACTGTACCTACTAACCCACCAATAGCGGACATAGTTCGACGTACGGTAGGAACTGTATCAATGGATTCCTATAACAGTAATAAATAGCTAGGTAGGTACCTAGCTATCACGTCAAGGCTGTTAGTTATCACGTGGGAAATCTATAAATTGAAGTGGATAACTACTTGGTAATTACGTAATGAACAGGCATTATACAGCGATAATAATCATCATCACGCTTTTATAAAAACATTTGGACTTTCCAGCTGTGGACGTTACATCGCCTTAAAAAAGAACCTACACCCCTAATATCTCATACGAGATGAAGCTTCGTAAAGATAGTTCGTACCTAGGCAGTTAGGTACCTACAAAACACAATAGAACTACAATCAAGGGAAGTGCTCTCAATCTGTGTACTAAAGGCACGGACTTGGAAACAGCCTTAATTCGGTCGTCTGAAAGTGAGTGTAAAAGCTTGAACATGTTTAATGTAACGTAATTAATAAGCACTGACGCCGATAGCGTCGCGACTCATCCAAGGCAATAACAAATTATTTTATGAAGGGCTTGTTTAGTTCAGCCGTAGCGGACGTCATAGGTAGGTACCTAGGTGGACGGCAGGGGCGGACTGAGTGGGCACCGAATACTAGAGAAACCGGTAACATAGGCCGTTGTCAGGCCACATATAAAGAGGGAAAGACATAGTATAGTTAGTCACATATTTACCCTACGATCATGGGGGGCTTGGCAGCAGAATATATCTACGCCACTGTAATAAGTAGAACCCAAGACTTACCCAAAGAGACATTCAAAGAAAAGGTTGGATGATAACTGACTGAAACAGCATTGGGCAGATTGGGTGACAGCCTAATGTAGAAAGTTTGAGGAGGCCCTTTACTAGCGAGTCCGCGTAACACTGGTCAGTTTCCCTCACTCGTCAGTTTATTAATTCGACAGTTTCGTTGATTAGTCAGTTTCGCTGATTGGACAGTTGCGTTAACTCGACAGTTTTCATAATTTGCCAGTTCCTTCGATTTGACAGTTTTTACGCGGACTCTTGCCAACATGTAAAAAATAATGTAATGTGTAATGTAACCTACCTATGCAAAATACGTAATAAAAGACATGAATTTTTGTGAGATACCTACCATCATACAACTAATAAAAATTCAGAAAAACAAATTTTTGCAAAAAAAAATTGACCAAATAACACTAAAAAGTGAAAAATAAATTTAGGTAAGTACTTTCGGACGTCGGAGGCAAAAAAAATAAATAATGAAACAAACAAAAGTCATCGAATTCCAAGTAAGGTGGAAGTAAGGTTATTTAATTTTTCAAAATAGTACAGTTTGATATACTTAAGTGGTGAAACTTTGCTATTGCAGTCGAGGTGGAACACACCCATACCGCAGGCGCGGTTGTTATAGAGTCGAGAGCTGCAGTAACAAATGGCGACGTGTATCAAACGACGTTTTTCAAGACACTTTCGAAGAAATAAAATAATAGAATGAAAAGTAGTTTTTCAAGAATTATTGGTAAACTATGATTTAATTTGCTTTTTTTCTGCGCTTTGCTTTCGCCAGGTTCAAGAAGAAGCAAAGCCGCTAAACAGCCTAATTGAAACATAGTTTTTTTTTTTTTTAGAACACAACTAAATTGTTAATTTCTTCATAAAAGTAAATATTTTTTTAAATAGATAATGATGTTTATTATGTATGATATTCTATTTATAAACACAATTTAAATATTCAAAAAAAAAAAAAATATTAAAGACGAGTGCTACATGCGTGAATACATGCGTCATGTTCGTGAATGGGCGCTGTCAGTTGTGACTGGTCATCTCTTGGTTGCCACGGCTTATTTGAATTAATTATTTTATTTTTGAATTGTTTTTACTATGGACACATCTTGCTTGCTTTTAACGTACACATCTTGCTACATCGTTCTCACATAATGTACCTACTCAACATGAATGATGTAACCAAGGTTTTGTTTAATTATTCTGTGTCCTTGGAGTTTCTTGCCCGTTTTTCTCCATAGAGATCTACGTTAGGGAATGGGCAACTACAGTACTTTCACAGTTTTTTTGCCTTGTGACTGGGACTGTAGCTACTTTTCATTGTTGTCTTTGTTTCGACAGTTCAACAGTGCCTGTAACTGGCCTACTTGAAATAAATGCTTTGATTTTGATTTTGCCACATATTATTCTTTGCCGAGATAAAAAAAAAAAAACAACTAAAGGAAAAACTATAGGAATTGAACCAATTTGTACTTATTATTATTTCCGCACACGTTGTGATAAATGATGATGTGTGATTTTTAATACATTTCCGCAACCGTGCGGAAATAAAAATTTCCACAGATAACTATACTTATACTCAAATCCGCCGACTATAGTCATTGAACCCAAATGGACTTACCAAATGGGTTCAATGACTATAGTCGGCGGATTTTTTTATTTAAATCTCGACAAAGAGATATTTATTAGTATTTAAATTGTATTTATAATTAGAATACCATAGATAAACATGATTTATAAAACATATATTTACTTTTATGAACAAATTAACATTTATTTGAGTTCTAAATTCAAAAATATTTGAATTTTCTATTTTTCATATAAGGTTGTTTAGCGGCATCATATCTTTGCTTCTTCTTCAACCTGGCGAAAGCAAAGCGCGGGAAAAAAGCAAATCAAATCATAGTTTCCTAATAATTCCTGACAAAAATACTTTCCGTTCTAATATTTTATTTCTTCGAAAGTGTATTGAAAAATGTCGTTTGACGCATGTGGGGATTTGTTACTTCATTTCTCGGCTCCATAACAAAGTTTCCCCACTTATATCAAAATGTACTATTATTTGGTTCTAAGGTAGGTACTTACATACAACCGCGGTGATATTAGACAACTGTTTGAACATCGATAGATTGTTTTTCAACAAATCGCTCCTTTGTTGAAAAACATTGTTTAAAACCACAACTCACAAACATTCGATTTGCGTAGGTGTATTTTATGAAAGAGTTCGTCCCTGTGTTCCACACTGCGCATGTCGCGAATTTATCGACAGGAGCAATGGGTTTTCTCTCCAGCCTGAGCTCCGCTAAACGGCACTCGCTCCCTGCGCTCGGTCACAACACAGTCGCAACCAGTGTTCCTCCTTATTCTCATATTAATTCTATATTAATTATCTTTGCATAGTAAGATTCGGCAACGATGTTATTATTTAATTTAACCGCATTTTTTGCGGTTTTCCTGATGGGAGGTGCGCTGCCGACGCCTACTAATAAAGGTATGTAACCCTTCACTTGTCATGTACGGCTTATTAACGATGTCTGATTGCTGACTTATCAATCTGCGCAAGGATACCTATTTGTCGATTCATATGTGTTGTTTTGGTGAGAGTATCGATCAGTCGCGGCCGGGAGCGCTCTATATATAGCAACAGGTCAACAGGTGTCCTTTTTGCGTCGATGTTGTTCTGCGGCGTAGTTCCATCTTTTCCCATAAACTATGACCTTTTGGACACAATAGCTTAAAAATAAATGCTGGTATTGATTAATGTAGCCTATTCAAACAATTTTCATAGAATGCGCCCCTATAATATGGCCTTCTTTGAAGCGGGCCGTGTGGGCGTTGTTATGTAGGTTGGCTAAGGTTGGTGCTGTCTTTGGTCAACAAAGGGCTTATGAATAATCAAGGTCGAAGCAAGAGGGGTCAAATCTGTCAACCTGTTTCGGCTGCGCTCTAGAATACTTAATTACCTTATAAATAAATCAAATAGAGAAACAGGTAAGATTAGGTAATTTCATGTGATTTACTGATGAAAAAAAAAAAGATATAGGCACATGCTAGCTAACCTTATTGCCACTTGGAAAATTTATAACTTAAGTACTTATTTCAAATTGTCGGTTAGATAATCAGGATTCAGCGCCTTTGCCGAAAAGTCATCAGACGTAATATTTCAAAACTTCATCAGTCTATCAATTTCGCTTCACTACCGCTTTCCAAGTCCACAGCTGGACATATTGGGCTGGCTTAGGTAAACTAGACCATAAATCCGTTGACGAGTTGACTCTACCTCTCTAAACAATCGTCCTACGTGCCATGATTTATTTAATTTGATTGATATCTACGTAAATGTAACTGACGCCATTTCATCTACTGATCGACGACACCCATTTTTCTGCCACGTAGTATGGTCTTCATTCCTCGAATAGTTACCTAGATTACCTAGTCCTACCTATTAACCATCGTCAGAGGTATTATCATGGCTATCTTAAGCTTCTCATAATCAAACAAGTATATGGTTTAGAAATAGTCGGAATCATAAAATATACTTCACACAGAAAGCAATGAGAATAGGAATCAACATTTTATAAGTGAAACCTATCTAGTAAAGTCTGTCAAGAGAAAAGAACGCCTTAGCACAGAAGGTTTTTTTAATTTAATGAGTTCGGTTCGGACATTGTGTCATTTACTGCACCCAGTACAGTCTCACGGTGTCTCGAACGTATTTCGAGGCACACTATCAATATAAATAACATTTTAGATGGTGGCGGCCCAATTGGTGAGCTCCCCGAGAATTGGGACCAGACAAAAGACGACACTCAATCGCTTTTCCTGAATAAGAGCGATAAAAATGACTTGGAGCCTTACCCGTTGGCTCTGAGCGAGGAAGGTAATGACAATGGTACACCCGAAAAACTTGTTGCTTATTATGTACCTACCTATATGTATCTATCAAAAGGATAATTGAACATCTTACCTACAGGTTCACCTGTTATAGGTTTACCTGAAGCTTTTATTTTTAATTTGCGCACTTCTGGTCATTAGCTTACTTTGTCTTTTTTGGCTAGAGAAAAATCTTGGAGGGGAATAATCCGGCGAAATTGCGCTTTATTCGCTGCGTTTTTCCGCTGGAAAAAGTACCTATATCAATTTGATTACATTTCTAAAACGTAAACGCTAATGGTAGGAAAGGTAAATATATTAGACTTATTTTTAAATGCACATCAAAAACATTATCACCCTTAAATTTTTTATTTTTTTATTTATTTTTAATTAAATATTTTTTACATCAATAATACATTTTGATATAAGTGGGCAAACTTTTTTATTGCATTCGAGGCGTGATTCACACCCGAGCTACCAGGCGAGGTTGTTATGGAGCCAAGAATTGCAGTAACAAATCCCCACGCGTATCAAACTACGTTTTTCAATACACTTTCGAAGAAATAAAATAATAGAACGAAACATATTTTTGTCATGAATTATTATGAAACTATGATTTAATTTGCTTTTTTTCCGCGCTTTGCTTTCGCTAGGTTGAAGAAGAAGCATAGGTATGAAGCCGCTAAACAGCCTAATATGAAAAATATAAAATTCAAATATTTTTGAATTTAGAAACAAATAAATTTTAATTTGTTCATAAAGCTATGTTTTTTTTTAAATAATCATGTTTATTTGTGATATTCTATTTTTAAAAACCCATTTAAAAATTACGCCGTAAAGATGTATATCACTTTGCCGAGATTAAAAAAAAAACAATCATAACTGACTATAGTCATTGAACCCATTTGGACTTAGTATAAGTATAGTTATCTGTGGAAATTTATATTTCCGCAAAAGTGCGGAAATAAAAATATTAAAAATCCACGCGTGTGAAATACATTGCATGTTGAACCTAATCAATCGTAGTGCGATAAGAACTAGTTTTCGAGAAATTGTATTGAAAAATAATTATTGTAATGCAAACAAACCAAATCTTTAACAAAACTAGTACTAAAAATAATCCGAAAATATGCATCAAGCTTATTATATTTTTTCCTTTACTGCGCAACAAAAAAGTTGTCCAATGTACAAAAATATTATTTTCATATTTAATATACTGATTGCACTTCAAATTTACCATAGCGTAATACTCACACAATTATAACAAAATAACTATTTTTGCAACATGTTTTCATCGTAAAAAAGTTATTGCGTCAAAGACAACATAGGATGCAAGAGCGAGCGAAGCGAGCTCGGGACTTGTGGCATCTCGACTCGGACGGGTTAGGTTTGAAGGAGATGGCGGGGTCTAGTGAGCGAACTAAGCCCCCGTCATACACTTCGTGTTAGGTTACTTTAAACCATGGAGACAGAAATAGGTCTACGTCGAGTCGGCCTATCACAAAATATTGATGTTAACCATGAACTTAGAACTTTAGGTGACTTTAAATACTAAAAAGTCAGTAAGAGTCTATTCTACCCAAAAAAAATGCTACGGTTGTTTTATTGCTTATATTTAATTATTTAATCATAATTTTAGGTACAAGATAAAATGATGTTTCACTTAAATAAATTCCATAATTATGCGTTAAAAAAATAGAAGCTTTGTTTAACAAAAATGAACTATAAAGTTGATTGTGCGCAAGTTATTATTAGATATGCATTCATAAAAAAGCTCTAATTTTCAATTAATCGCGATGCGTCACGAATTCAAATTGTTGCTAAAATAATAATATTTTGAGGTAACTATTTTGCTGTGCAATCAGTATTTTTGATTAGGATTGGAATTTTTTTATATAAAAAAGGAAGATACTTTGATTTACAGTTAAATACTACCCTTAATATTAATTTTGGTGACTCTTATTATGTTTCAGCAACATTTCTAACACTATACCGTGGTTTTTATTCAGAACAATCATTAGACTTTTGCACCTACCAGCCATTATTTAGATGCAAACATCCGACTCCTAGACGTAGGTGTACTAATAGGACCTAATATGACATCGACAATGTGCACTGTACAGTAATAACGCACTGATTGTGAAATTGTGCACTACAATGCGCAGTAGATAGGACAGGTTGCACGTGCGACGTCTGTAACCATCCTTTATTGGCTGATGCAGCTTAAGTGGACAAGAATAGAATTTGTTATAGGCGTAGGGATTTACATAAACGTTAACTTATCATTAACCTTAATCTGAAATGCAAATAGATGCATTGTTAGACGAGCTTCAGTATCAGACTTACCTGATAGCCTACCATGACATCTTAAAGCAGGAGTAATTCCAGTGTGGGAAAGAGATGGCGCTAGACGACCTGTATAGCTCTGTCTCTTTCCCATACCGGAATTACGTCATAGTAACCCCATCATGGTATCGGTTTGGGTTATGTTTGTAGTTAGGCTAATGTTAGGTTTTGGTTTCATCGTCTTGTTCAGGTGAATGATTAGGTAATTTTAAATTAAAACCTTCTTATGAACTTTTATTTGATGTCGGAATAGGGGCACACTAACATAACCATAACTTAAATTATTTCAGGAATACGGACACAAATGGCCCAGCCGATTATTTTTAGAAACTCTGCATTTTGATTCAACAACGACACCAACTTTTCTTGCAGGAAATTCTGAAGGATTCGAACAGGCAGTAGATCAAAGATTCGATTCCGCCCAGCCTAATGGGGAACTCGATAACTTGATCATGAGGCCGGAACTATATGGGGAACCCCCAGCAATGGAGGGGCTAGCTACCAGTTACGACTCCCGGCGTCGTAAGCGGGGTAGCGGAACCAAAGTCGGCGGTGCCGGGGCCGCTACTAAAGTAGCCACCAAATCCGGCTCGGGCAAGAAAAATCTGAAGTGAGTGCTTTAGTCATCTCGACTGATACCAGTTGGATCGATTTAAGCAAAAATGATCCAATCCACACAAACCTCATTTAGAGAATTCGGTATTTCACTGGTATTTTTTAATTTTATGGAATCCTAAGTGTACTAAACTAATGTGCATGCATGTATTTAGTTAGTGAATAAAGTGTAATAGTTTTGGAGATATTCATTTTTCCCAAATTATTGGGATAAGGGCAAGAGAATGATGATGATGGAGTTTAGGAAATATTCAAGAAAACTTGCGCCTGGGTCATTATTACAAAATCAATTATGTATGGAATTAGCTGTGTAGGCTGCGGAAAGAAAAATGCAAAAATATTTAAAAGTATGACAAAAATAGAAACTCTAAAATGTTTATTATTTTTGTTTCAATTAAAAAAAACAGGCCAAGTGCGAGAAGGAGTCGCGCATGAAGGGTTCCGTACCATTGTAGTAGACAATCCCCCATTTAATATTTAATTTATTTTTATTATTTGTTGTTATGGCTTTCTTATAGGTTTTTCTGTAATCCATAGGCAAAGAAACATCTTTTTTTCTAAAATTTTCGGGCCTGTAGTTTTGGAGTTAAGGTGTGGTCAATTTTCGTCTATTTTCTTAAATAACTTAAAAACTATTTATCTTTAAATTATAAAAAAAAAATGAGATGCTCACAATAAGCCCTTTCATTTGATATGTAACACGGTATAGTTTGCGAAACGTTTTTTTTTTCATTTTCTAATTTACCCCCCAAAAGTGGCCCCCATGTTTAAAGTTCATTAATTTCCGTCCGTCTTTGGGTCACCGACTTACATATGTGTACCAAATTTCAACTCAATCGGTCCAGTAGTTTCGGAGTAAATTGGCTGTGACAGACAGTTTTTAGGATTTTTATAGATTCGTCAAATTTGTCTGGCTGTCCGTCAGTATATCACAGCCACTTTATTCCGAAACTATTAAGACTACACAGTTGAAACTTAGTGCGTAGATGTATTCTGTGAACTGCTATACATTTTTTATACAAAAATAAAAAAAAAGATTAAGGGATTATCTCCATACCTGGAACTGAAACTATTTTTTTTTTTTCGTAAACCTATACATGCGGGGTGCCGGGTGTCTATAGATAGGGCTTTAAAAATGACATTTCAACGTCATATTTCCTAAAATATTTTTTTCTCAAATCAATCGTTTGAAAGATAGATACTTCCAAAGTTGTAAAATGTCCCACCCCCTCTAATTTCTAAAGAAAGAGGAGGAAAATTAAAAAAAAATGTAGGATTGTAGAACGTAAATGAAACTTTCAACGAAAATTTTT
Organism: Noctua fimbriata; assembly: GCA_905163415.1. Classification (NCBI taxonomy): domain Eukaryota; kingdom Metazoa; phylum Arthropoda; class Insecta; order Lepidoptera; family Noctuidae; genus Noctua; species Noctua fimbriata. The sequence continues at coordinate 6,252,292 of LR990940.1, forward strand.
GAGACAAATCTTATTCAAAAATTTTCGTCGTCGATGAAAAAGTCAAGACATGGGACTTTTTCATCAAACTGCAGTAGTAACTTTGTTTGTCGTTAACATGTTATGAAAAGTTTTGCTGTTGAATGTAATACAATACAACATATGAATGAGCCTTCACAATATCTTTTTATTATGTTGTTTGGTGTTACGGATCACTGTGTGCGTGTGAGTACGACTCGCACTTGGCCGGTTTTTTTAAGAATTAAATTGTTTGTATTTCTATATTTAAATAGATATTCATGTGGATTGAATCAGTGTAGTTCTGTAGTCGAATGTTATTTTGAATTGATTTTAAATGATTCAAGATTATTGGAACATTTAAGCGAATGATTTTTGTAATATTTTCTATATTGTATTAAAAGCATAATTGTTTCAAATAGTTTGAATCATTATAGCAAAAAAAAAATGAACACATATCAGGGCAACATAGAGGTATGAGTCTTTGATATGTTAAAATATACCTTATTTGGAGTACATAGGTCACAAAACCTCGAAATTGTCGAGGTTGTGGGTTGGATCATTTTTGCTTAAATTCGTCCAATTGCACTTTCTATTATAAGAACACTAGACTTACTGTATTCTATTTTTTAGACCGGAGGAGCACGATGCTCTCTCGCCCGTGGATTCGATGACTCACGAACACGACGCACACCGCCGCAAACGCGGCAGTGGCACTAAGGTGGGCGGAGCGGCCGCTTCTGCCAAAACCGCCACCAAAAATTCCGGTGGAAATAAAAAGAACTTCAGGTCAACATAAACCCCCATCATACAATAGGTGTAAGTATGTAAGTCAACAAAATAATGCCGTTACTAAATAATTTCATTTACATTTAGGCCCATCTCAGAACGTCGCAAACGAGACTCTGGTCTCAGCGCCGCTGATGTCCGAGCTCTTCTCAACTTGTGGGAGGCGCAGGAACGCAAGAAGCAAGAATGGAACGCGCAGAACCAATGGGTACCCCAACAATATTATGGAGTCGGACATGGCAATGCTGAAGATGAGCAGCCCGAGGTAGACGAGAACGGAGACATCTGGTACAGCGAGCCAGTGGTCATTTCTCCTCATGAGCGAGACTACCCTCGTCACTCATACTTCTCGGAACAGAACCGCATGGCCCTAGCCCACGGCTACCCCGACATGTATCAAGTAAACCCGGCAGAACTAGCCCAACGGTATGAGGAGGCACGTCGTAAAAGGCAATATGCTAACAAGATGAAGCGTTTCATGGTCGCCAGGAAGCGTTCGGACGGCATGATGAACCACCAGAACAGCTACCGGCCCCGCGACGACCTGTACACGCTGGCCGAGCTACTGCGCTCCGCGCCACGAGTGCAAGAACAAGACATTCCTGTATATCGGCGACTGATACTGTAAAGCGTTGTTAGAAAGCGGTGTCCATTCTCAACAACCTGTGATTCGTAAAACAACAATGGTTACGTTTTCGAAGATGCTGTCAGAACGTAAGAGCGAAATAGCAAATTGATATGTCGCTTGTTGTCGGATGGACGCCTAGGAAGGTTATGATTTGGAGTGGGAGATTGTCGTGCATTTAATTCGCAGTTTTAGCGGATACCTAACAGACCTTAGTTATAGAAATAGTATTAAAACACTGACACAATAGCAGGTAGCTACCAGATTATAAATAATTTCTTATTTTACGCAAGTCATCAATTTAAGGCCTAAGAATAGTTTTTACAGTATTTAAAAGCCATTTTTTAATTTAAATTCGTATTGCTACTTTTTCAGTCAGTTGAAGTACATAATATTTAAATATAAAATTTATTTTATGTCTGTTTTGTTTTTGTATTTTCTTCTTAGGATACCTCAGTTCTCATATCCTGTTACCTACTTATAATTTAGTAAAGTGTAACCAATTTTTAAATTATCATATAGATAGGCGTCTAGTTTCATTGAACATTGATAGTTTACGGTGGAGTTAAACTTCACATTTTACTATTATACTCTACATTGAAATAGAATTAGTGATCGTATGTACATGTAAACTTGCTGTATTAAATTAGTATTACATTTAATTATTGTTTTATTATGTTCACCACTTAGCAAACCTCAATAATATTACTAATCCTTTTAACATAATTATAACCACCGAAATTGAAGGACTGGCTGCATACATTGCTGTCAATTTTAACACGTGTCAATATGTCAATCATTATCGAATAATTACAGCGCATTCACGTCAGAAAAAAAAAATAATTATTCTAAAAAGTTAATGTAATTTAAGCAAAACTGCACATTCGTAAGTTAATATGAAAAGAAACACTCACAATAGTAATATAAGTATTAACCAGAGTACGCCAGAAGTATCGTACAAGGACGCAGTCACATCTACCGACAGCCACCCAGCGCTCGATGGAGAAGGCTCCGACTCGCCAGTCTCTATGTATGCATCATTTTATTGGTTGATTAATTACATTAAAATGTGTAACTGTCGGTTAGCAAATGACGTATATACATCATTTATGAGTTACTGGTTCCCCGGCCGCGTGTTGCTCCCGCCTCATTTACTGCATCTCATGCAAGTGCACAACAGGCTCCGCGCAGAACGTGAATCGCACACGGTCACCTACAGCAGGTACAAGTTGATCAATCATCCTTGTCTTAATTCGGCAAACGAACGCTCAACACAGACAATTTCGTTGATTCCAGAGAGCGACCAGGAGCCCTATCAATGAGGAATATCGTCAACACTTTAAAGTCCTATATTCTTTCCAGCGAAGATGAAGCAGGCATCCGCTATGCCCCCAATGATCTTGGTTACCTTGCAAATGACCGTGAACCGATGTTCGTCATCGTGGACTCGAGCTGCGTCAGTAATCCAAGTTCCCGAGAATTGCTAATCGATAATAGATATCACACGAGGGATCCGATTCCGAAAAGACACTTCAATATGAATGTGATGCCAGTTGACGTGCCTTCTACTAGCAGAGACCTCAGAAATGATTTCAGGCCGTCAGCGCCATTGCTGATTGAATCGGAAGCAACTGATGAAATGCAAATGATTGACATAAACCTCCAAAGTGATAACGAATTATTGATTGGCTCAGATTCTGAGTGCGACAATGATTCCATAGTAATGTCATACCTAAAAAACAAAGACGCTTTTCTTGACTTGGAAGGTACGCTAATGTCTACGAAAAAGAAATCGTCTCTACTGGAACATGTGCCAAAAATGGAAACAATAGTAGAAAGCGAACTGTTTTATTCCTTTCCGATTATACCTCAATCTGATTCTACTTCACTGGATTTGCTTAAAAATGGGGACAAAACAAATTAAGTAATAATCTAAAGCACTTAGCGTATTTTAAACCAGGCATGTGTGATATGAATAATGAAATTAATTGTATCATCTTAATTTCATTAAAACATTTCAAAGATTTATTTGCTTTTATGTTATGTTTCAACAATGCTCTTATTATGCTTTTAGTGGATAATGTTCCACAGTAGTTACGTTGCAAAGTAGATCTATATTAATTTTCGAAAACAAGTAGTTATTTGTATTTATTCTTTTTTATCACCCTATCATAACCAAAAGGTAGACTGGTAGAGAATGCTTTGTGGCATTAAGTCCGCCTATGTAGGTACCACTATTGTACGTCAGTTTAAATCATCATCATCATTCCTCAATCGCACGCCACTAAACTCGATTCTCAGCAACTCCCATCCAGTTGTAACAGCCACCTGCGAAAATCGTCTTTCCACCGAGCCTGAGGGCGTCCCACCTTACGTTTGCCGATTCGCGGTCTCCACTCAAGAACACGTCTACCCCAACGGTCTTCGGTTCTACGACTAGTATGACCGGCCATTACCACTTCAGCTTACTTATTCTGTGAGTTATGTCGACACCTCCGGTTTTCTGTCGGATCACCTCGTTCCGGATGCGATAACTCAGAGAGACTCCAAGCATAGCCTGTTCCATAGCTCGCTGAGAAACCTTGAATTTATGGACAAGCCGTACCGTGAGTGTCCACTTTCGGCCCCGTAAGTCATAAAAGGCAGGACGCACTGATTGAAGACCTTAGTCTTTAGGCTCTGTGGAATCGCCACGGGATCTGGAGGCGATAGTACTCGCGCGCCTGCACGAATGGCGCGCGGAGGCACTACGTCGGCAAATCGCCGCTCAGCGGACAGACCTCCGGCGCGATCTCATGGCGACCTGGAGAGAGCGACTTTCGCAACCCGGTGCAGGGCACGCCACCTGTGTGGCTAGAGAGACGCCACGGCGCCCTCACCTTCCGCCTGACGCAGGTCCTCACCGGACACGGTTGTTTTGGGAGGTTCCTGCACCGAATCGGGCGGGAGGAAACGCCCGGGTATTTCCATTGCGAGGATCGTCCGGAGGACACGGTGCTGCACTGTGGAGGTCTGCCCCGCTTGGGCGGAGCAGCGCCGTGTCCTCGTAGCGGCGATTGGCGGCGGCGATCTCTCGCGCCCGGCCCTGACTCAAGCCATGGTCCGGAGCGAGAGGGAAAGAGCCTTCACCAGTTCCAGCCGCCGCGGGAGACGCCCTGGGCGTCGGGGGTCACGTGGTGGCCCCCGGCCACCGTAGGCACGGGCCTGTGGACGGCGAGTTACGAGCTAGATCGCCGTCCGGCCGTCTTATGACGACAGGCTATATCGACGGCGCGTTCGTGTTCCACGCGCGCCTCAAAGAGATGTCAGAAACCACGTAGGGGTCCTCATGGGCCGATGCCTGCCAGGGCTGCGGGACTGTTCGAAAGAGATACCGCGGCCCTGGAACACAAAGGGCAAAGAAGGAACATGGATGGGTTTTAGTCAGTACAAGTCTGACACTCCCTTCCGCTCCGCCCAGAGCGGAGGGGGGAGGGGGGTCATTTGATGATTTCCCATCCTAAGGTTCTGTGGAATACGCGACGAGAAGACCCGACGAAGTTTCCCAAATGCTGCCCAGCCTAACTAAATTCTTCTGTCAGTCTCTCTCTCTCTCAAAGTTGTTCTTACCAAACTGCAGAGTTTTCCCGTGCTAAACATATTCTCGAAAAACCTCAAGAGGACCGCCACGTCCACTTCCTTTGGGGCTGTTTCTTAAAGAAGGAAGTTTAAATACTCCTAAATAAATCAAATGGGGCTGGGCAGGCGACGTCTGCAAAGCTGTAGGCCAGCTAATTTGCAAAACGGGAGCCCTGAGACAACTAGACAATGTTTCAGACTGAGGAGAAGATGGCGAGACGCTTTGGATGGCTTTCTCATAAATCAGCGAGAAGAAGCACAACATCTAGAGAAGTGAAAGGAACGTCAAAATGCCTTAGCCAGATAGCAGGCAATTCGGCCTATTTAAAAAATACTTGCTTTCACCCACGACTTCATCCTTCCGACATCATCGTTCTCGTGAATTTCGGTTATTTTTATTCGCAAATAAACGTCAATTCCCGTTTCATTATGCATAGTTCAGGCAGACGCGGTGCTAGGCACGGACCTATAGTTGACTGTGATTCTCTCTGACATAGCAGTAATGTCTCCATGTATGATGATTTGTATCGCCGCCACCTTAGACCATTTTTATATTGTCTAAAACCGCCACCGTTACCACCACTGTTCTGTCTTGAACACATTAAGAAAGTATTCATAGGCACCGTACCGAGTTCATTAACAAAATGTACCTATTATCAGAAGATCGTACATTGTAACGTTTGTTAGCGTTACCTATATTTAAACGTCATTGTATACATATAAACATCACTCTCCTACTAAAAATACCTTATTCTCGTACACACAGACTGGTCGGAAGATTCCTCCTCAGATGATTACTTCGTACCATCGGCGTCATCAAGTAAGGACATATCATCATCAATATCAACCGAGTCTGACCACGGCTTGCCCGACATAGAGGTGAAGTTTGTTGCCAGGACTCCACCGCCAAGCGAGATTTATCATGGACTTAAGGAAGCAACTGAATTTCTGCACCAAGATCTGGAATTCTTGATAGCAGCTGAAATGGCAGACGACAATATGTTACGAATATTAATCAAGTTAAGAACCCTTTTGTTTCTTTTTTCACTTTTGATCTTGCTTTATGGGCCTAGCTTCTTCCGCAATGGTGTGGCAAGTCCAAAATTTTATGCGGGCAATATGCATTTTGCGTGGCACTTTGAGTCTGTCTAGAGACTTTAATGGGGAGGCCTGGATTTGTAAACTTTTTTTGAACGTGTTAATATTTTGCGGTAAAAAGACTTTACTTTGGACTGTATAAAGAATGATATGGCAAGAAAGGAGGTGTCTAATGAGATGACGAGAAATAGAGAAGTATGGAAGAAAAAGACATGCTGCGCCGACCCCAAATGAATTGGGATAAGGGCAAGAGAATGATGAATATTTTGCGGTAAAAGTGGTGATTTATACCAGAAGTCAGGATTCATCAGCGAGCTTTAAAATAGTTCCTGGAATAGGTTAGAATTTATTTTGACTATTCATAAAAAAATATTACGTCTAACCTTTGTCGACCTACGCATAAAACGCTTAAGAATCAAGATAATCTACATATAGGATGCAGAACGAGCTCAAAATTGTATTAACCTTCCTCGGATTGGTTAGATTTCTTTCTTTTAAAGGTCATAATGGAAGTAAGAGCAGTTAATGTTCATTGTTAGTTTATGGTTGACTCAGGCCCGCCGCTAGCTGTTTCGTCGCCCGCGTGCAAAACCGATTATGCCGCCCTACGATTACTTCCTCTGAGTTTTGTCAAAAAATGTGTCCTTCACCACACAATCCTCACCTTTGTAAACTTCATGAAAATCAATTTTGAGTAAGCAAAAAAATAGTCATAAATGGTCACCAAGGTTAAAAAAATAGTCGCATTACGATTCCGAAGTTATAGCTACATGTTGGTGAGGATTGTGGGGTGAACTTCTCCACACAATCCTCACCTCAGTGCTAGCCAACGGCTGAGAGTATCTACTAGGTTTCAATTCCAAAAAAATAGTCAACAAATAGTCGTAAGGCTATGCGAAATCTGAAAAATAATCATTGAGGGATTCCAGAGATATAAAGGTGTCTTGGTGAGGATTGCGTGGTGAGCCTTTCTGGCTACAATCCTCACCTGATTACCGCGGAACGCTTACGTTTTTGAATCTGAATTTGATATCAAAAAATAGTTAAGAAATAGTCGTCTCCAACCATGATAATTTCGACCTGCTTTACGTTATATGTTAAACTTCCATGTAAACTTCTACATACATTATGTTTTGGTACAGTCGCGGACACTAAAATTGCAAAACTGTTTTATTTAATATTGTAGTGTATTAATTTAAAACGGTAATAAAATACTATAGTTACTTACATTATGTTTCCTGCTACTTCATTTCTAGACAAACATTCTTCCGGTGGCAGCAGAACTGAATAACCTTCCATATATTTTTTGTAATAGTATTAACTCATGTTTTTATTGAAATTCAAAATCCTAACCTCATAATACTTCTGATTTTGTGTTCGATTCAACCATCATTCAACGTAAAACATGTCATGAAGCGAGTATTTTCCTCACATCACTTTTATGAAGTCACCGAGTCGCGCTACACCACATTTTTATTTTCATAAAGATCAAAATATTTTTCTTTTGTATTACGAAAATATAATTTAAATCAGCAAAACATGCACTTAACATACGATTAATATGTGCTTTAGTAAAAATCATAGCCAGACCGTAGGATTGAGGTCATGTTTGAAACCAAAAAGCGCTTCGACAGGGAGTATGACCGAGTATATGGTATTCGGCTAAATCAAACTCATACTCAAAGCATTTATTTCAATTAGACCATCACAGGCACTTTTGAATGTCAAATAAAACAAAAAAAAAGCGAAAGTCGCAGTCACAAGGCATAATACCTTGAGAAAGTACTGTAGTTGCACATTCCAAAGCGTAGATCTCTATGGAGAAGAATGGGCAAGAAATTCCATGGACACTCTTTTAAATCAAAATATAAAATCGTTAAATCAAAATATAAAATCATTTAATCATTATTTCATTATCATTATTTTTTTATTATTTTATTCATAGTATTACTTAGTACTGAAGATAAGTTACTCTATGAAGTGCCTACTTACTAAGGAACAGTTGTGCCTTATACAGGTTTTATTTAGCATAAGAGTTTGTTTTATAGTATGTCATGATTATGATATGTGTACAATAAATATAAAACATATTTAAAATATTTACCCAAAATAGCTACATAACAAACAATAAGGTGACCATTAAAAATACGTACATAATAATTTTGTTCTCGACTGTACTCGACTCGAAAATGTATGTAGAAGTTTACATGGAAGAATGTTAAACTTCCATGAGTTTAACATTCTTCTACATAGTTAACCAGGTCGAAATTATTGGAGACGACTATTTTTTTATACCAAATTCAGATTAAAAAACGTAAGCTTTCCGCAGTAATCAGGTGAGGATTGTGGCGAGAAAGGCTCACCACGTAATCCTCACCTTCATATCTCTGGAAACCTTTAAAGAATATTTTTGAGATTTGGCATAGCCTTACGACTATTTGTTGACTATTTTTTGGAATTAAAACCAAGTCGATACGCCCAGCCGTTGGCTAGCACTGAGGTGAGGATTGTGTGGAGAAGTTCACCCCACAATCCTCACGAACAAGTAGCTAGAATGTGTGTAGTCGGAATCATAATGCGACGATTTTTTTAACCTTGGTGACTATTTATGACTATTTCTTGACTATTTTTTGCATACTAAAACTTGATTTTCATGAAGTTTTCAAAGGTGAGGATTGTGTGGTGAAGGTCACCAAAAAATGTGCATGAACGTTTGGTATTGCATCTTAGTTTTAACGTATGCCAATAGATGGCGGTGTTAACATCATTAGGTCGGATTTTTTTGTATGGTATGACATTTCTTATTATATTTATGGTAGGGTGGGTATTATGACAATGACTTCAATTACGTGATGAGTCGCTCGATTTGCCGCCCCCTGGGTGTGCCGCCCGCGTGCGGTGCACGCTTTGCACGCCCGCTTACGGCGGCCCTGGGTTGACTATAGAAAATGGTAAGAATGAAAAGAAAGCCACGTTTTCTGCAAATACGAGCGAAAAATTTGGTTTCTCTCCTCGAATAGCTTTGATTTTCTTTTGATGGCCTTATCTGATACTTTTCAAGAATTGAAGAAAGCTATAATAGCCAGTAGCGAGGCCCGTCGGACCGTGAGGTCGTAGATTAGAAGCCACGCCCGCCCACGCCTGCCGCCGCGCCGCTTCTACTCATCTGCGGTTGTCCTCTGAACTCTAGGCATATTAGTTACCTTATAAAGCTGGCGGCATAAAATAGTTTGAGATGTTGACGATGATGGCAGGGTGATGAATGATTATGATGGTCATATTTTCTTGCAGTGAAGGAACCAATATACACTTAAGAGACCACCTCGGCCGTAACGCACTACATTTTGCAGTCCACTCCGAAAAACAAAAAGTGGTCGACACGCTCCTGAAAGCTGGGGTCGATCCTAACGTTCAAGATGATTTGGGCATGACGCCGCTCACCCTCTGCTTGATGAGGAGGTGAAGAATAAAAAGATCTTTAAAAAATAAAAAGGCACCATTGCGCCATAAAATATTTTGTATGGCGCATTGGTCCGTTTTTATTTTTTTAACGGCTATTAACGAAAGTTTATACCTATATTTAGAAAAAAATAACATAACAAACTGAATTTCTAAACTGAGTTGTATCATTTTACACAGGGCGATTTGTTGTTAGCTCATGAGGGCTCAATCTGGAACTATAGAGCTGGTAGCATGGTCATGATCTTAATTTTGGAGAAGAATTTACGCCAAGCAGTATTCGTTTTTGAATCGAACCTGGAGTATTATTATGTATGAAAATTTTATTGTCATTTTGAGAAAGTTACCTTTTTATTAGTGTCCGTGAACGAGTTAATCCTTACCTGCTACACTATCGATTAGTGCAATAATACAGAATGCTGTTTTTGTAAAAATAACCGGTTCGATTTCTGGCTCCAGCCAAAGCTTTTTCTAAAAAGCTATAGTTACGTACTTAACTCTGATGAGCTAACGTAAAATTAGCCTGTATAAACTGATTTAACGCAGTCAGGACTGAGTTCCGAGATTTACCGCTGTACAAATTTTGTTTGCTATGTTATTGTCACCAATTTGTACTTATATATTTCGTTAGTGGCCGCGAAAAATAAAAAAGCACTAGTTTTGTTCATTGTCATTACTTTGTAAAGGAGCGACTCTCACCTCCCCATCCCCCAGACAATTTACTGTCCCCGTACAAGTTAAATTAGTCCTAGTTCAGTAGCTACTTAAGTACTTTTGTGAAATACAACGAAAGATTTCTTCTCCTTTAAGTATGTTTTACTGCGGTCCTCGGCTCCATAACACCCTCGCCTGCAGCTCAGGTGTTAATTCCACCTCGAATGCAATAATAAAGTTTCCCCGCATATGAAAATGTACTATAATTATTTTCAGTCCAAATTTGCCAATGGTGTCTTTATTACTCGAGTATGGTGCCTTACTTACACCAAGAAGAAGTCCCGTGGAACCGGGTTTGTTCTTGCGTAAGTAATTTTTTAATAACTTTAATTAAGTTATTAATACGGTAGAATGTTAGCAGAGAAGCACGCTATGAAGATATCAGAGAGAGATATGTAAGAGGATGCAAGGGGGCGCACTTGGCATCTCAGTGCCCCAAGTCTTGCTTGTGGTGCATTCTGCTGACCAACAAACATGGCTCTAACAACCGACAAATGGCGGTATAATCATTATTACACAAAAATTTCGCAGCTAAATGGTGAAGACTAGTAAGCTCTGATCTGCTACTGCCAACCGGCATGGAAATAGAAAGCCAAAAACAATCCAGGCCCCGTGGGGTTCTCGGTAGCCTTGCTATTCGTAATTAGATGGAGCTATAATCTCTGCACGCTCGCTGGTAGCAGCTAGATGAGAATTGCCCAGAATCGAGTTACTTGGCGTGATTGGAGAGGATTATGGTCAACAGTAGACTGTAAGCTTGAAAAACTTTGGTGATGATGAAGATATCTGTCTGTAAGATACAGAATGAGTTTTTTATGTGTTCATCACGTCTGCGGAATTTCGCTCGCCAATTTAATTTGACGCTATATATAAAAGATCCTGTGCTAAACTACTACAGACAACTTGTTTTTACTAGTCAATTAGTATAAAAATATACAACATTATTTTTAGTATATGCGAAACCTGAATATAGTTTGTTCAGAATAAGTAACTGAATCGATTCCAAATTTTTTAGCCGTGTTATATTTTGTCCCAAAAATATTTAAAAAAGTTACAAGTATACACCGAGCGGCATTAAGTACCTATCACAATAATTTAGGTACCTACTGCCAAATTATTATTATCAATGAGCTCAAGACGATGCTGGAGGTGCGAGCGCGGGCGGCTACGTGGTGACCGCGTTTTTGTGCGGACAACCAGGTAACAGAACAACCTTATAACTTTGTGATTTTTCATGATACAGTTCTGAAATTTTGTACATATACTAAAACTAATGTTGTATTAGAGGCGTACTCTACCGGACTAGTGCGGGAATTTCAAGTAAAAGTGGTACAAAAAGCCGCTATATTCCAGCAGTTGATAGTAAAAGAAACATCCTGCTTTTTCCACTCTATAACCCAATAATTTTATTTCAGAATTTGCAATGATGTGCGTTCCAACTAGAGAAGAAGAAAGTATAATTCGCCTTTTAGTTGAGAGTGCTGGTGCTCTTGTTAACGACCCAGGTGCCCCTGCTGGACGACAGGCATTACATTTTGCAGCTATGAGTAATAACACTAGACTTATCAACATACTAGTGCACTTGGGAGGCGATGTGTTTGCAGTTAACCATAGAAATGAAACACCTAAACAGGTAGCTGCGATATTTCGTAACAAAGAAGCGTACGCGCTATTACAAAGGTTTGAGAATATGCCCCCTATTATTTTCGCGAGGAATCCCACCGCCAGCGAGCTTGATAAAATGGCCTCAGAGGAGCCTAGACGAGAATTTCAAGGAAGCTCTTAATTTTAAATTAATTAAACTGTATTGATACATCTTACTTCTTACTATATATTTGTACTAGTCTTACTTTAAATACTATTATAAATTGTGAAACTTTGGATGGATGTTTGTTACTTCAATCACGGCATAACGGCTGAACGGATCTGGATTAAATTTGGCACAGAGATATATCTGCAATAGCATAGGCACTATTTACTTTTTCTCACACATACACATCAAAATTGCCACTCGAACGAAATCGCGGGCAACAGCTATCTATAATAGTTTTACTTATTTTATTGTAGCCTAGCCCTTGTCAGGCTACATAAAATAAATGATTTCGCATATCTTTACAAACACAACAGCCTAGAATAGCCTAGCTAGCTAACCTAGCCCAATACTAGTCAAGCCCAGGTCCCAGGCCTAGTCAGTAGTAGCTGGCCTAGCTGCCTAGCTTACTGTGGCTGCTGTCACGTCGGATGGTGTGGAGGTGGCTGGAACTTTGGATGCTATTTTTCTTAGCTTAGGTAAGTTCCTCTCTGGTTTGCCCTGACTTGTCTCATAGTGGTGGGACGAGGGTTTAAATCCATAAAACCTAAAAATGAGCATAAACTGGGCAAAAAAAAAGAAGGCTATGTTCGTATGTGTTTTTTTTAAAGTGTCTATAGCCGTAACTCCGTTGTTTATGAACCGATTTAGATGATTCTTTTTTAAGTGTACCCACTTAAATATATTCATGATCTGATAAGTTCCAGGGGGAAGATACCGTGTTTAAAGATATTTGCTGTTTCTTAACAGTGTAAAACCAGTCCATCACTTTCCATCTGAGGGTCTAACGATGTCTTAGAGACAAAAAATTCAACTCCTCATCGAATTAGAATACTCCAACCGTGTTTTGAGTGTGTTTTGAGTTATTTGTTATTGGTACCGGTTACATTGCAAAGCCAGCATATCTTTAGGAGTATGAGGAACTGGGTGTAAAATTCCTCAATTGTCGTTGATAAGGGAGGATCCTCTGACTAGAACGGTGTTGTCTCTGATGGGCTACTGCCCGACAGTGCCTGGCGGGCGATAGTGGGATAAGGTCCTGGTTAAGTGGACATCCACTTAAGAGGTATTGCGCTTATTCTGTTACACTCTATTTATTTAAATAGGGTTCGGTTTCGGTTTAGGCCGAAACTGGGATCAGAGCCGAAGGTTCAGTTTCAGCTAAAAATCCTGTCGGCGTTTATTCAATCTTCCCTATGTGCAAGCACTGTTTTAAGCTTTCACGGCTAGTGTCGAGTTCCAGTAGTGCGCGTAGCTAAAGATAAAGACAGAGGGTAGACAGATTTACGTGCTCCTAACAATTTATTTTCCTTTCATCCGCTTTTTTCAGTCACCGCGAAATATCGGGAGCTCAAAATAACGAACAATCACGGAAGATATCCCGTAAGTGACAGTAAAGTTTACCATATGTGCCTAGGCATTATTTTTGGGCCTCAGCAGAGTGAACTTGATTCTCACAAGTTCAATAACTGTACCTTATAGATACAATAGATTCAGAAAAAACCAGAAAAGGTATGCGTTTTGGTAATCTTCTTTTACTTACTCGGGCGTTGAAACGTAAATTTAGAAATGTTTACGATTTTTAATTTATTGTAATGGTACACCACTATCATGGTGTGACATTTGTTCTACAGTTTCAAAGATGGCTGCCTTGTCGCAGTTGCTTTTCTCTGCCAAACAATACTGAGAAAATTGAGATAACCAACTATTTTTACATTTTTATAAAGAAAATTAGGTAGATATTAATAAATAACGTTATAGTAACGTGCTAGTCATTTTGATAATGTGATAACAAGTATACCCATGGCTTCCAATGTGCAAGACTCGCCTGTTCAGCAGACATTTGTGGAGGAGATAGATTACAATGAGATTCAAGAGTTATCGGTAAATATCAGGACATAATATGTTTTATAATGAGCTATAGAACGTTAATGAGAACTATAAGTCCTGAATTTGTGTCTTCAGGTGGTGGGCAAAGGCGCATTTGGTGTAGTATGGAAGGGTCTGTGGCGGAACACACTAGTAGCAATAAAGCACATCAATTCTGAGGCTGAGAAGCGGGAGTTTTCGATAGAAGTGCGACAGTTGTCGCGCGTGTCACACCCGAACATTGTGCGGCTGTATGGAGCGTGCACGAAGGGTGCCCACGTCTGCCTGGTCATGGAGTACGCGGAGGGAGGCTCGCTGTACAATGTTCTGCACAACCGCCCCAAGCCTAAATACACAGCAGCGCACGCCATGAGCTGGGCTCGCCAGTGTGCAGAGGTTTAACATTGTTTTGATTTTATATTTATTCAGCTATGTTAGAAAGCTGAAATATTTCTGTAAAAGGTGCCTATAATAAATGGAATAAAGGCAAAGATAATGATGATGTGCCTGTATAATAATAATAAGCATAATTATGTGCCTATAATGTTCGCACTGCTGGGACACACGCCTTCTCTCTATGAGAGGGAATGGGCTATAATCCACCACGCGGGCCCAGTGTAGTTTGGTAGATGTCACAAGTCTTTGAGTTTTTGGTTCTAGGACATGCCGGTTTCCTCACGAATGTGCCTGTATAGTAAACTGATATTAATTGAAGTTGTTTTGTCCAAACAAAGCAACTTCAGTTAATATCAGTAATTATTAGTCTGAAATCTGAACTTACATCTTTAAAAGAATGTTGGTGAATATATTATACAAATTTTATTTTCTAGTCATTCGAATAAATATATAAATGCATGGAAATCATAACAGTGTTATATTACAGGGTGTAGCGTACCTGCATTCAATGAAACCAAAGCCGCTGATACACAGGGATTTAAAACCACCCAACCTGTTACTAGTAGGAGGTGGCCAGAGACTAAAGATCTGTGATTTCGGCACGGCCGCAGATAAAGCTACATACATGACCAACAATAAGGGCAGTGCAGCTTGGATGGCACCTGAGGTTAGTTATGATTATATTCGCAAAAAATCCAAACAATATACCTATTAAAATATTCCATATCATAAGATATGCATTTACCATACTTTAATATTGACTTATACAGCATTATACAGTTTATGGTTGTGGCACAGACCATAAAACTGAACAACTTTCTCCATGGGACCAACATTGTAACTGTGACAAATAATCAGCTGTTCCATACATTTAGGTTAAGTAGGTACAAACTTTTCTATGATTTTGTGAAAATATTTTTCCCCATTTGCTTGTTGACTTTATCCAAAATATGTAAATGCAGATTGCAATTCCTCAAAAAGTTACAGACATTCTCACAAGACCGTTTTCCTGTAGCTCCAGTCTGAGTGGTAAAGTTACCTGCCCTTACTGCCCCATCTTAAAAATCCACCCTGTATAAATAGTTGCCTACAGTTGCCCCTTATTTGTAAAAAATATAAGGGATTTTGTTTTTATACAAAATCTTTGATTTTTCACACATAAATAAGTAAATAATAAATCTATTGATGAAATTATAATTTAGATAAAATCGCAAATAGATATTGATAAAAATTACTGTAGGTGGTTGCCTGTTCCTTAGTGCCAAAATCACTGATTACAATGATAAATGGTAAACATATAATTATAGTGTAGCAAAAAAACAGTAAATTCATATTGAGTCTTAGAAATTTGACACTTCATAGTGCCGCTATCAAAACTTTGTGAAACTCAACCAATTAAGATCCATAATAAAATACAAAAAAAAGGATCTCAAAGGATAACAAATCATCTTTCTAACATTATCATAACAGATACATAATTCCAACAGCTGATAGTGAGATTGAATACAGCTTAACAGGCCTTTGTCAAGTACATAGTAATAAAACAATCTCACAATCTAATCATATCCATGCCCAAATCTTTTACTCTATCTTATTCATACATGTGTCAATTTCTTTATAAAGATAGTAAAAGGTATCATTTTCCTTATTGATTTTTGCTTTATGAAATTATTTTCTAAGAATGTAAGTTATACACATCTTGAGGTAGTGTGGTTATCAATGCTTGCCTTCTCTATTTATGTGAAAAGGTCTTTGTCCTTTACAGGCTCAATACATGCTGTTTCTAGTATGTTGTATGAGAATATCCGCTCTGTACAAGCAGATATTATAACTATTACAATAAGTAATAAAAGTATACATATTGGGAAAATAATTAAAATTAGCTTGTTTTCTTTATATTACAGGTGTTTGAAGGATCAACATATACAGAGAAATGTGATGTGTTCTCATGGGGTATTATTTTATGGGAGGTTCTTTCCCGAAGGAAACCTTTTGAGGAAGGAGGATCAGCTTTTAGAATAATGTGGGCTGTGCATACAGGTATTGTATAAAACTGGCTTTCATACTGGCTGGTAGGTCGATAGTGCTTTGAATGTGTGTAGATAGAAGTAATACAACCTCATTGTCATTTTTTAAATAATTAAATTTAGATACCTCGAGTTTTCAATCTAGATTTGTTACGAAAATTAAATCTCATAAAACAAAATACAGTCAAGCAATTTAAAATCTAGAATTAGGTATATATAAAATGTATAATGTATATTTTATACTTTAGTGTTTCTAATTTATGCAAACTTATGACACTTGACACACTTTCATTATCTTTCAAATCAAAATGCTTTGAGTGTAAAGAATATTAATTTGGGGTTGAAAAAGAAAGGGAATAAAGAAAATTACTAAGAAAAGATGCAAATATTATTGGTCAGCAAAATGTCAACCGCTGGTCAGCAAAATGCTGACCAATCCGGACTAAAATAATGTGTTGTTAGAAACAATATTGAGATCAATTATGTGCACCCACCATATCATATTTTATGGTCATTACACCTTTTAACATCCTACCTGCATGTTTACTCATCAATTGTAAACAATAAAACTACCTATTCAAGTTTTAGTTCCATTGAATTATGATATCATACTGATGTGATTCAATCTGCCTACCATTAATTATAACTTCCATAATATTCCACTGAGTGCATCCTCTTAACATCATTTGTATTTAAACCTCTTTTGAGATCTGACATTTGTTATCATTGAGAGACAAAAAAAAACAAATTTAGTATTTTGTTTATGGGCTGTTCTTAATATAAAAAGATAAGGTGTGGTCTTGTTAATATTATTACCTTTCATAAAGTGTAATCTTGCTGAGTTAAGTTTTATCAAAAGTGTTATTATAAAATTGTGTTCATTATAAAATTCTAGGTCAAAGGCCAAACCTGATAGAGGGTTGTCCTGAGCCAATAGAGCAGTTGATGACACAATGTTGGCACAAAGTTCCTGCAGAGAGACCCAGCATGGCCAAGGTAAGCCTACCTGCCATCCAAATATAAATGATGAGTGGAACAATCTGCTGCCAATAGTAAAGGTTCCGCTATTATTAATTGATTAGTCACCTGTACTGGTGCTGGTGTTAACAATGCACAATACAAGTAGGAGATATGAAAATGCGTTTTTATAATTCATTAGTTCTACAATTCTAAACAGTAGCTAGGATTATGTGAAGACAAGGCATCCTTATTACTAAGCACTAATAATAACATAACTGTAATCACCAATTTCATTGTTTGTTATGGTGGTTATATGTATTGATTTAAACCTCAGTTATTACATTGAAATGATAATAGGGTAGACAAAGAGGGCGTAGGATAGACAAAAAGGTGTTAGTAAAAAAAAAAACGTAAATCTTTTTTCGATGTCTTTAACCTTTTGAACGCCAGTGTCACATATACACGACAAGAAAGCACTTGCCCTGTACGCCAAACTACACAAATATGTGACAAAACAGTATGTGAAATTGTGGCTTGGCGTGGAGGGCACGCGCGTGCGTTTATGCTCTGGCGTTCAATAGGTTAAACTTTATAAAAGGCACACAAAACGAGTGGCTTATTTATTGAAATTGATGTGGTACATTCCAGGTGGTAGACATAATGTCTGCGCTGTGTGAGTTCTTTCCGGGCGCCGACACGCCCATCAACTACGACGACTGCGAGGACGACGACACGGAGTGCTCGGATGACGAGTACATGACATACGACACGCAGGACAGCCTGGACTCCGACCACACGCTCTCACAAGTACACATCCCCACGCAGTTCGACGCCACCGCCTCCAACCCCGTCCTCCTCAGAAACATCGACCATACCATCCAGCCGCCCCGGCCGCGCAGCTTCGTCGAAACTCAAGTGAGTAAGCTACAGCACTTAATGGCCGCCGAGGCGCAACCCAAAACCTCGGCCTTACCTAAAGATGAACCGGATGTACATAACAGAATAGGACCGGTTCGGATTCCACAGCAGTTTAAAAAGCCCGAAGCGTATACGGAAGCAGTGAGGTCGCCGGTGACCATCCACCGGACGTCGAGCTCGCCGGTCGCGTCGGGCGCCAGTGACGTCACCACGCCGCAGGACTCGCTGCGCGTCGTGTACAGCCCCGTCGTGTTCAGCGAGAGCTCGTCGCCGCGCCGCTTGTCGCCAATCGCCAACTACAACATCGGCAACATGAACCCGCGCCACATCGACATCGAGCACTACTGGAACAGGGAGAACGACAAGCAGCTGTCCCCGGCCCGGAGCCTGTCCCTCACCAGCAACTCCAACTCGGTGCGGAAAGAGGACTATAACCAGAACTACTGCGACAGATTCAGCGCCGCGAACAGTCCCATGATGCCCGTCAAAGAGTACAACGGAAATCTGTCACAGACAGCCATTGATCCAAGATATCGAACGCCATTACAGATCGAAGTGGATCCAGTAAGTCCAATAAACGTATATAGTTATTACCTTGTCCTGTCCCTTGAAGACGCAAGTTATGTAGCGAAGATAGCACAACCGGTGGAGGACCAACTAACATAGTCATAGTTATTGTATTTATGTATATATTATTATGGTTTTATGCATTATGACGCTCTAAGGTCTTGTAACTCTATATAAACTACTTGTTTAATTTTTCAGAATTCATGGGAGTTGATCGACGTGCCGATTGCATATGATGATTATGTGGAAGTCAGAAATGCTGGTGGATTTGATAAATACTATACCGTGGGTGAGTATTGCATGCTGTGTTCACTGTGATATTGTTGTTATTTTCAGCTTAAAAAGTTCTATAGAGGATTCTATTCATATCCTTTATTGTAAATACTAGACCTAGCGATCTGAGTTCGAACCGGGCATGACATGCTACGAATTTCTTTTATATTTTCCAAAACCGACTGTGAAGGAACATCGTTAGGAAGCTCATATGTCAGAATTTCCCAACCTGCACTGACCAAATGTGGTAATCAATACCTTCTCTCTTTGAGAAAAAGCATATGCCTTGCAGTCAAGGCAAGTACAGTATAGGTTAGCTAACGCATTTTCACCGTATGCAAGATTTCTTTGTGAAATATTAGAATCAACTACCATACATGGTTAATTTGCGACACATTTGAGTGAGAGTGTTATGAAAAGCTTTGTAATCAGGTGAAATTATAATAGTTTTGCTACCAATATTTCCGCGTAGTATAAGAATAGTACCACTCTGATGATTCAGAGATTCGTCTAACTGACCACGTGCGAGACTGACGCGGGGGCACGTGAGTCTGAAATGGCTTTTAACTCAATATAAATACGCACTAACACTGAAAAACTCACATAAATCAGAGGCTATTGTTTTTAAAGTGTAATTAAGGTGAGATTGAGTCATGTAACAGTCTAACAAGCTAGAACCGAAAATAAACAGAACATATTCTGTGTCTGCAATGATTGTCACAAAAGAGCTTTTAGATGTTGTAAAAAGAATTGGCACTCGAAATGTTTAATGTAAAGCGTCACAATGCGGTTTCATACATCATTATAAACTATCTGTACGGCCAAATAAGTCGCGATAGTCCATTTTTTATAATTAATTATGTTTTTTAACGTGGACGGAGCAATATCATCAGCATCAAATCTCGATCCATCCCTAAATATTTCTTGGCGTGTCATTCTTTCGATTTACTTTCAAGTTCGTTGTTCGCTGATAAAGTTGCGGTTAACTTATTTTGCAGACATTTCTTAACCTGTCCCTATTGTTTATGGTGCATCTGTTAAAAATTTACCGATTTTTGCTTGAAACATGACTTGCTTCCAGAAGCGTGTTTAGTTCCTACGTGAGAGCATAGATGTCGTTGTTCTTATCACAAAACTTTTAGAATGTACAGCACCCGTCTTAGTTTGATTATTCCTTTGGATCTCAGATCTGCGTTAAAATCAAATTTTTATTTGGTTTCAAATCTTTTATTTGTTAAAATCATTGGTTCCCAACCTATGGTCCGCGGACCACCGGAGGTCCGCATCACATCAGGAAACCAATTTGACTGATTCACTACATTCAGCCAACGATTTTATTTGTAGTAACGTTTGTTGTACTCACTCATAATACAGCATACATCTGAAGGTTTTCGACCACATAATATGATAACTTTGAATATTGGAATGATGACAAAATGTTATGCAAAGGTAACTCTTACATACTGTGACTGACTTTTGTTTTATCCAAATCAATGTAGATTCTCTCTAGATTCGGTGACAGTGTAATGATCCGTACGATATTAAACACAAATAAGAATATTGCATACTCAGTAGTTAAATAGCAATCTAGCTCTACATTAGACTAAGACGTTATAATTATTAAACGTGATAGTTATATCGGTCCAAAACATAAGAGCAGACCATAACTCTTGAGATTCGAGATTGTCGTCTAAACTGGTACGAATGCATCAGCGCATGAGTAACCGTGCACAAATAGCGGAGTCCTGGCAGGACACGCTCGATCACTGACTCACGCGCACGCTAGCGTTTATTTTACGTTCAACGCTTTACATGTGGGTAGTTTTGTTTTTGTTTGTGATGAATGTGTGGTTAATGTTTACCAACATATAGTATGTTGTGATGACTGCTGTCTTATTTTTTTTTGTAAGCCTCGTTAGTATTATATGTATAATTCTTGACTGTCCTCCAGTCATTTCAGTTTTCATTCCCCTTTCTAACACCTAGTTTCACCATAATCTATCGTTTCCTTAGTCTTACACTGTTCTTATAGATTCTTTATCCAAAAGAGAAAGATATTTTTTTTTAAACAATTGTTTTTTTATTCCATGTTGTTTTATAAACTTTAACCTTTCAAAGTCTTTGAATAACTCTGACCAACATGCATGATGCGCAAACATGCGTACATCCAAACATCCTTTTCACTGGCTGTGACTTAAGTAACTTTCATATGTCATGGCATTTACAATGCTTTGAAAAATATGTCTTTTTTGATTTCGGAGTTTTTAAACTGAGTTTTGAATCTCCGAAGGTTCAATTTAAGAAAAGCTGCAGACACTGGTACCTCTAATCGAAATCATCCCATTATTTGAAAACAAAATGATTAATTACCCAATTTCCCCAAAAGAATGACAAGATGATCATGGATGTCTTTGTATTCTGCAGACCTCAATTACTTCAAAGTAACAAAGAAAATCTCGTTCCCCATAGAATCAATAATTTTGACTATAATAGGCATTTATATGCTTCAGTCCTATGCAAGTTTAAGTCCAGCAAGACCTACCCACATGATAATTTCTTCACATAACATTTAAACTCATTTGTTGTCAATTCAGTTGTCACACAGCCATCCGCTGACTTTGACAAACTGCAACAGAAATAATGAAAAATGTAAAAGCAATTGTCTACAAATCTTTCTGTCAAGCAACATTTCAACGCGCACATTTATTTATAAAACAAACAGTCCAACTGAATATACACTAGTTCTCAGGATACGCTAGGGTATCATTTACAGTCTGGCCAACAACAAGAGCCCTAATGTTAATTATAATGCATAGTGTTAGCAGTTCTCAGAAAGTCGTGGTACAGGCGCGCCGCCATTTGACAGCAAATACCGCGCACTCAAATATCAAGCGCTTAGTCATACCAACAGACATGTTATACTAGTTTTATTATTACATAACTTATTTTTGCACTTTGCTCGAAATAAGTGCGTTAGAGTATTAAAAGATACTACTGCGTCTAATCCAGGCTTTTAAACACAAAGTGAATCATCGCCGACATTATAAGTGGATGTGTTTAAATGTGGATGATGGAGCCAATCTTATTTGATGTTATTATTTTTGATGTTGTTGCAAATCTGTTTATAGTTACTTCTTTCAGTTAATTTTCTTTATTTTTGTGTTTAAAAACTGTCAATGGGGAAGAAATATTAACGCTAACATTGCCAAAAATATAACCGTGTAACCTATTTGCTTTCCCTAACGCCTTGATGAATGGAGAAGTGCTATAGCAGAAAATCATAATTTTACATTTCTCAATAATAAATGAGGGGCCGACAGTGTAGTTCCGGCATTATTATTAGAGCTTTTTCATATATTGCCGAGTTCTAGATTCGATTTTGGGTGAGATCATAAGCGTATTTATTTGTTTGGCAGTAACATAATAGAAGTATACTATTTTTTCCACTTGCAACAGACACATTGGGGTCAAATCGGAATGGTGTTAACGTTGAAGTGTCTAGTAATAGCGGGTTTTAGTGGTTCGCAATAAAAGCGTTGCGTGTTTGTCGTTAACGTCGTAGTTGCACGTCCCGGTGCGTGGGCGCACGTTGCGTGAACTACGGAACGTTGCTGCGTTGCGGGGCGGCGGTGGTGCGGTGGCGCCACGCACTAATAAGTAATTTTTCTCTATCTTACTTTATGGATTGTAAATAAATAGATGGATTTTGTTTTGAATATAGAAATAGCTGGAAGTGGGAATGTTTTGAACCACTTATTTGTTTTCAATGTAAACCGTTTTGCAATATCATCAAGGTCTATACTGCAACTTATATTGTTCGGTAGGTCTCTTAACCCAAAATAATCAATATGAAGTTTAATCATCGTGTTGTTTTACTCCGCCGCTGTACCACAAAAAAACAAAGCATAATAAATGAAATCAGTTGACCTGATTACTTCAACACAAACACAAAACACTGTTCAAATCATAATTCCTTGAAACAGTATAAAATGGTAGCGCCACTTAATTCAATAAATCTTGTATGTTAGGATTTCATACTTCGTAGAACGGCTTTCCACCACCAATGGAGTTTATTGTGAATTTCATGACTAATCTCAAACATAGTCGGTTCTAACTCAGCATCAAAATAAATCTTGAATAAAGGCGGAGTATCTCTGGACGTCACATAAAAACAAGATGGCCAAGTTCTTTGAAACTGTTCGGACTATAAAACTGTTAGTTTTCCTTGTAGAAATGATTTTTACTCTCCCCGATTCCAAGATTTTATTTTGGCAAAAAAAAGTTGACTTGGGAACAACGCAATGTCGGTTTCACTTTTTTTGCGTCTTGATTACCTTGTTTTCCTGTTATCAAACCTGAACGAATAAGGTTCATCTTTATTTGCCATCTTAAACAGAGGTATGAAGACTCTTTATTATACATACCAGTAACTCGTTCGTGACTCGACTTTGCTCACCTTTGGCTTCGGTTGATTGATAGTAATTGAAAGGGCGTTGCCATCTCCGAATCTAAACAAAAACATCTTAAGTTTCGGGAAGTGCACAAGAAAATCTTCCAACTCCGATTCCACCGCATATTTACATGTGCTGCAGCTGTCATAAAAACACAGCATCTTTCCTGACGTATGTATTGATTAGTTGTACGCGTGTGTGTATGCGGTCCAGATGCGGCTCAGGACGGTCCCGCCATGACTCACGCTTCTCCGAAGGGGCCGCGACTATTTTAGACTGTGTCCGCTTACCTTCTAGGAACCGGGTAGTGTGGGACCAACGACCGATCGCAAAGCCAAAGTATTGTTAGATCGGTAACGGGGTTGTTCCTGCCCACCATTGGTTCCTAGTTTTATTCTCGCTAAAGAGGCGAATCCAGGAAGACTTTACTTAGCTGCAACTTTGTGCTCGTTTTTGGCTGGACGGCTTTCGTGCGTGCGTTGCTGCGAAGTCATTAAGTTTGGCATGCGTTTGATCACCTTTTGACTTGTTAATTAGTTAGAACTTGTAACGTATCTGAGTAGATAATCGCACTGGACTGGTCCATGTTTATAAATCGCATCATATTCTAGATGTTCAGTCAGTTTTTCTCGGTCTGTTCCTGCGCTGAATGCCAGCTTCAAGCACAGATATATTAAATATTTCGCGATCCTTGCCACTTTCCAGGTTGCTTTCTGCAGATTTGTTTCTTTATAAACACAAAATATGAATTACTGTTTCCATGACAGTTGCTGCGAACTTAAGGCATTATAATTGAATCAGCAAGATCTGAGAATAGTTTTATGAGTCGTTCGTTAGTGCGTCGCGCAGTATTGACAAGCATCCGCGCAGATGGCTAGACAGATCGCCTTTTGTTTATCTACCGCTTCCGCTCGTCGCAACACCCATCACTGAACAAGTACATCGCAAATGTCACCGGACCACAATGCAGACACACTTAATAACATAATACTATGTGCATTGTTATATTCTTCGTGAACGTTGGTAAATGGCCGTGTATTTCCCACAAATAATTAGTGGCATACATTGTTGTTGTGTTTTATGTGCGGTACAAAACGATCGCGGTGTGAAGACTTATCAGGTGCTTCCCAGTACTTTCAGGCATGTGTTTTATCAGATTTGTCTTCGTAAATTGCTTTCTATAAGTGTTTATCGTTCGGGAGAGGATAAGACTTGCCAAACATAATTCCTTCTTAGTTATTGAAGATCGTGAGATTGAATTTTTACCCAAATTATCATACACACGGTCGCATCTCGAAATATTCTCGAGACATAGTTCAAACAGGACCTATTAGATAACACTGGATCCATTATAACATTATTCAACATCGAACATAATTTTTTGGATTGAATGGGTGCACAATGCAAGATTAATTCATTGCACCCTGAACTGTAAATTCGCAATTCGCGTGCAAAAATTACCAAAACGGTAGCTGTAGACAGTGTATTACAGAAACATTTAGCATAGGCGGGTGATGTTGCAAATTTCTCAAATGTGTTAAGTGAGCCGTGCCTCGTGGCTCGGCCCTGCTGACTCAGAGAGCAGACGTCAATGCGGTAAGAACAGTATCGCGGTAAAGTAAATAAGTCGTAATATTTTCATGGGTGCCGCCGCGGCGGGCACCTCGCCCGTTATGCGTTGCTCAAATAAACAAACGTGTTGATTTTTATACAGTATCGGCGTTTCCAGCGGCCGAACATAACCAACCGCGATTCCAGAGAACGATCATCCATGTTAGTTGTACCTACTCACTTCGGCCGTTACTCGGAATATGCGTGGTTAACTCAGAGCTAACGAGAAACCCATTTTTTGTAAACTTACCGTAGCAGGTAGATGCTTTTTTGGCTCTGAATCTTGATTACGTTTTATTATTGTAATCATTTTATATTGTTTTTTTAGTGTGACCTTTTACCATCGAACAAAAATGTTTCTTTCTGACCCTCCTGCAGATTTTTATAATTGGAGGAACGTTATTTGAAAGGATAATAAACTCGGGATCCCAACACAAACCAAATTCGGCACAAGGTCTCATAAACTTATTTCAATTGCCGAATATTTTTTTCTTTCGATTTTTAAAAATGTTTGTGCGCAATATTTTCTTGCGCCAACTTCATTCTGTGACTCTACCTACTTGAAAGTTTTGTCTATGTATAAGCTCGGCCGTTCACACATCGTTAACCCACAGACGGTGCATCATGGGCGAAAAAAAAATTCATTCACCTCTCATAATCCTCAAAATCTAAATTAAGCGAACGCATTTGTCCGGTGTCAACAAAAAGAAGCGCGTCGCGGGCCACGCATGAATCAGCGCGATACAATTAATCTAATTTAAGGTTATCGGCGAGGCATGGCTCGGGCCCGACGACGCACAGTCTCGCGCTCCCGCCGCGGCCGGCGAGCGCGCGCGCTGCACTCGGATGCAACCGCGCGCCCGACGCACTCACACGCACCCCGCGTTTAGTGATCGCAGTGAAATGCCGCAAACAGACTGTTCCGTTCAAGTTTCGATAACAGTGCAACCGGGTTACGATAAATTGCAAGTGTTCGTTGACGTTTACATGAGTGAGTAGCCCGATTTGAACAGTAGTTTGTAGTGATGAAATTATGATGCTGCCCATAAAATTATGTAAGCCAAAATAATAAAACTGGTACTTAAAACCGAAAGGAAGCTTTCAGGTAACTACGGTGTATTTATCACAAAGTTTTATGTGACCAAAACTATTTCACAATATTGTAAAATTAATATATTGTAAATATTCAGTCCTTGAACTCGTGTTCTCAATTATCTAGTCATGCAATGTAATTTTTTTTATAAGCAAAGCTCTTGAAGAAATGATTACATGGAGATTATTCTGCCTCTAAGAACAAATTCTGTTCGAAAAACGCTGCTGAGGACATATCGGGGTAATATGCTGTTTATGAGAGGCATATGAGCAACATATCTGAGAGACATATGTCTTTAAACGCTTACCATTGACTTAAAGAAAACCATTCGAACCTTACTTGATTAATTACACTGTGATACAAACTTTCTTTAACCGGCCTGTAATAACTCATCTTCAGAATTTGAATTTGAAGAAATTACTCCATGGAGATTCTTCTTTTCTCTATCAGAATAAAGATGAGAAGTTCTCCTGAATTATTAGCGGCTGCAAATGTATAAACAATGTGACAGAAACCAATAGTTAAAGAAAGACTAAAGGCAAATGAAATATCAATATTGATTTCAAGCAGTCTTATCTTCCTGGCCAATTATTCTTGCTAACAACTTTGCTGCCCAGCAAATCTTTTGACCTAAGTACGAGGACCTTGAGGTCAAGATGGAAATGCAATGTAGATACGCCAACATGAGTCAAAAATCCAGTCTTTTGACGGAATATGTTATCATCATGTGGATTGTGAGGTTCCTTCTGTTCTAATCTGTGAATGAATATATGTATTTACAAACAACTTCTAGTCTCTGCATACTGATAAAATATCAGTACCTATTCTAATTTAGTTAAAGTTTACTGTTTTTTCACTAGCCAATAAACAACAATTTATTGAAATTACTAGCTCTCATCAATCAATACAAAAATAAGAATTGACTGACACAGTAATCACGCGGTAAATTTTATCCTAACGATCGGCGACAGTGAAATAATCGTCTGTCAAAAGGTAATGCCAAAATCTCTCAGCTAACGGCTATCTAGCAACGACGAGTGACGCTTTCGGCGCGCCGATGAATCACTGCTAATTATTTTATGATTCGCGAGCCGAGCTGCGCGTGCGACGCCTCAACTAAACAATTAGACGAGCCACTTACACCACTGCGAGGTTGCTACCCTCCAAAACTCTCTCCAGTCCTCCGTATGGCAACACCGGCCTCTGACCGTAGCATCTCGGCCACTGTCCAAAATTACGACTCTAAATTTATTCCCAATGTTATCTCTTTTGTTGTAAGAGATCTTTAGGAGACGCTAATAAACAATTCTCTTTGAAGATTCCAAAATAGTGTTGTTTACACTCCGTAGTGTAGTGTTAACAAGTAACCCTTTACCTATGGCAACGGTTCTCTCGATGCTGCATCTGGTTAGTTCGAAAATAACTCGCAGTTTAAACAAATCTATGATAGAACTTCAGTTTTCAGACAAATCGGCTATACCTGACCCAGAACCTGGTCCGCGCAGGCGGTATACAAGTTGGACGATGATGTTCTAGAAATCTAGATTATATCAGTGAAGTTCGTCTACTTTCTACAGCCTACGCCGCGTCACGTTTATAAACTGTTGTATTGGAGCCAAACTGACTATTTTCTTTGATCTTGATCTGTTACCAATAGCAACGCTCTGACGTGACCTTCAATCTGAACGCCCGTCAAGGCGTACCATATGTGGTCGCAACAATAACTATAATAAACATCGTAAATACGGCAGTGATGAGACATTTTGCAGACGGCGCCTACAGTGATTCAGTCTGGAGCGAGATTGCCTTTATAGATGGTGGTTGGTCGCAGCGGCCGGGCCGTTGGCATCGGCATCACGACATGACTAACCGCCGCCCGCTCTAGATACAATCAAAATATGTGACAAGTTTATTTCTATTCGGAACAACACATTCTGCTCGATATATCCCGCGCCTCAAAGTTGAACATCTGCTGATTTTTTCTACGACATAAGTAGGTCGGGGCTCGCATCTGCGTCACGCGCCCTGGCCCCGGCCGCTCACCGCCCGCTTACGTTTACGCGAAATCGTTACGCTGTTTTTCTATGCCGTCGCATCGTGAGCTGTATTATATGTTTTCATGCAGCTAAATGCACTGCCAAGTAGTCAGTAAGTTGTCCAACCCACTGCCCGGCCATCCCAACCCACTAGCAGCTTATTTCCCATTGAATTTGCCTTTCCTGTATCTAACTCGAGAAAGATTTTAACCAGTAGATTTAAATTTTTCAAGGTTAATTTTGTTACTTAAAAAACAACGTGTTGTGTTATTTTATGTTTAAAGTAGATAAAATATCAATTATAAACGAAAGTACATAATAACTGTAGCAATTTGATTAATGTCAGCATCATTCATCTGCTACAAAATTTGATTTTATTGGTATCTTGGCAGAAGCAATAAGTAAGGCCTGTATTGATCTACAATTTGCTTAAACTTTACCAATCCTCTCTTAACGTAGTATTGACCCCTGAATTTTCGATCTCTTGTTGCCACATTCACGAAAAAGCTTCACTACAGTTCCGTCAAAATATGCTCCGGCGAATTATAGCCTAAACTAAATTGTACAGTCTTTTTCTTAACGTGTCGATGGCAATGTATTTTTTTGCGCACTTAAGTTTTCCGGAGCAAAGACAATCTCCACAAATGGGGTTTCTTGGATGTTTCTGATCTCCAATGTACACTGTATTTATTTTTATTTGTCGAGATTTCTTTATGCGGCGTCTTAACAGACCACACCTATAAACATTTACGCAACAATTGAATAAGTTTTATTAGAAACAAAATAAGCAACATACACATATAATCAGTAAGATATAAGTGTACGTAAGACGGAGCGTGTGTTGTGGTGTAGGGGCTGGTCGGGCGCGCGGCGCGGCGGGTGCGCTCCTCACAAATACCCGGTGACTCAGCGCGCGTTTCACAACGATACCTTTGCCAATAGCTGTTGTATTACTTCCTATTGCTGCTACTGTATTCCTCCACTATTCGTGGGAAGATTCCTCCCGTCAGGCTTTCAAAACTTTACTTTGACGTCACCAGATGTTTACTTTCAATATTATTGCTTCTTTGGTGGGATAAATTAATCATATTTATACAGAAAAAAAAAACTAAAAATGAAATTAAGGAAGCAGAAACTATTGAAAAACGACAAAAGGGACTTGTATGACACTATCCGGATAGTACTATCCAGCAGATAGGTACAATTGACCGGTTAAATATGATAATGAAACAGAATATCTATGAAATAATCTGTCAGAAAAAAATACTGGCATCTCCTGGAATGGTGAACCAAAGCATTACACTTTGTTAGTGTAGATGTTGAGGATAATCTACCCAAAAACATGTTTTGTAAAAGTTCTCAGCGTACCCCAGTGATTACACATCGCAGAAATCAATAATATTCTGTTTATATCATCAGATTATTTACGAATTGATGACGCATACTATATTTTTATTTTAAATGTCCATGTCACGAGGACTGATCCAGGGAAAATGGGAATTAAGTAATAGGAAACTATACAAAAAAAAAGAAAACAAATTCAATGATGCATTCGGTTTTTTTGTTATATTGCTACTTTATTTCTACTTAAACGTGATTAACCAGGAAATGAATTTATTATTCATTTGTGAATAACTGCTTCTAAATATTTACTTTGCCAAGCATAAAGGGTGTAACAAGACCCTTAACGAAGCCGAAAGGCACTTGTTCTACCCGTCATTGCATTTTTTTTTTTGTTCTATACCATACTTGCCTCCGTAGCATGACCACAAGGAATTCTTTGACGGAAGAATCGACAAAATGACAGATAGTGCAAAGAAATCTGTCATTCTGTCGACACAGTCTGTCATTTTGTTGATTCTTCCGTCAAAGAAATCCTTGTCTACGGTGGTCATGCTACGGGGGCTGGGAACCTTCCAGTTACGGAGATATTTGGGGTCAAAGTTCCAACTTTTTTACTTTTTCAAGGTTTTTTTAAATACATATTTTTAATGTAAGATTTTTACTTTAAACACCTCCCCGACCCCCGTACTATGCAATCCATCCATTAGCACAATGTTTTGAGTGTGTTACATTGAGTCCCAGCGTAAAACGTGATTTTTCACCCCAAAAAAAAGTCGTTTCCTAGCAATAATTTTTGCGTAAAGTTACCCAGTTTGTAGGTGTACATAATGCTTGGCTTCGTGACGGGTCCGTTTACACCCTGTATAATTCAATGTTATTCCCCCACTATTTGGCATCGCTTCAGAAACTATCTGGAAAATAAGATTCAACGGTTTAAATGTTTCAATAGGTGTTAGAATAATACATAATTGTCAATAGTATCGTAAGACATAACAAAACAGTGGCTCATCTGATCCACTTCCGAGTGGCTCGCCAGTCGCCACCCACACCGCGTAGTAAACTGAACCACAACAACATTCCTCAACTATTGCTGCTTTTCGTAAATTAACACAACCACACTATTCTTTAAACAATCACTATTTCAATCAAGAATTAAACCCTCTTCAGCTGGAACTCCAACATCAATCTACTTCAAACTTTACGTTCGCGATCGTAGTCCAGAATAAACGAAGCTTACGTCCGTTTCTATTGATTTTTACGAGTTGCCTTGGGATAGCAAATCTTCAGTCGCATCTGTCCTACGGACTCCTGCGTTGTATCCCCGTCGGCGGGTCTTTGATGTGATCTGGATACAATCACCTATATAGCGCATTAACGGTGACTGGCCCAGTTCTAGTTTCGCTGTAGAAGTTGGCACGAAATTGTAAACTGCCCTCTTTACTAAAGGCGCTAAATATCCAAATAGCATTGTACTATAAAATGATCTTGTACGCCATCTTCTGAAGCGTGGGAATTTATTTCCGAATCCACATTTGCATATTGTTATTTCAAGTACCAAAGTTCCTTCAATATACTCTAGAAATACTTGCTACAAAAAGATAAATGTATCTGACTACTTTTAACTCTTTGTGAGTCACAAGTTTGTCTTCTCGCCGTTACAGATTCACATGTATTATTGTCCTTTAGGTACTTTAAAATCGTACACAAGGACGCCTAAATTCGCTCGGTAGATATTTCCGTATCGAATGAAAGTGTCTCTGGTGAATCAGACTTTTTTAAATGTACGACGTAATTCCCTGTCAGTTGCCCAACGTGATCCCAACATTAAAAGTTTGGACATTCTGTAAATTTTTGGCACTGGTCGGTAAAGTAAGTGAGAGCATTTCAATTTGGGTGTACCTATGTTTATAACATAGCGGATATTTGAAAAAAATATTCTCTGTTAATGACATATACAAAAGTTTCCGTGAGTCGATGTAACATTTCAACGTCTAGAAGCGTTAACCGACTTTGTAGACAGACATTTGCCTGCTTGTCATGTGGCCGCTCATAAATCGGCCCGCTAATAGAATAAGTGTCGTTCCGTGGACAGTTTCCGTGAGGTGTCACCGCGACTGACGCAATCGGAGCGGTCTGCGGCCCGTCCCGACGCCAAATCGAAAACATATTAAAGCCGCCGATCAAAGAGAGCTTTCCCTCGCTCACCAGATTTATGGTATTACCGAAATGTTTTGTAGATCTCGCGTAACGTTAAACATGGATTAAAAGACGTCTAAATAAAATGTGCTGTTAACGGCTTTCGGTAAACTTATGTGACACTAGCCAGAAATTGTGTAAGACACCAGGTTTAAGGAAAATCAGACCGTAAGCTATCGATATCTGCCGTGTCGACGGCGCGTTCGTGTTCCACGCGCGCCTCAAAGAGATGTCAGCAACCACGTAGCGGTCCGCATGGGCCGATGCCTGCCAGGGCTGCGGGACTGTTCGAAAGAGATACCGTGGCCCTGGAACACAAAGGGCAAAGAAGGAACATGGATGGGTTTCAGTCAGTAGAAGTCTGACACTCCTTTCCGCTCCGTCCAGAGTGGGGGGGATCATTTGATGATTTACCAAACGAAAAAGAAAAAAAAACTATCGATATCTACGGGATAAGACAAAATTATTTTGATATTATATTCAGGTCATCAGCTTGACGTGTTAATGAAGTCTTCATTTATCACTTCGTTATCCTTTTCCATTACTACCACGGAACACCATTGAAACAACCATGGTTTAGAGTGTCCTCATAGTTTTCGGTTTACTCATCCTATCTTTTCCATCTTCGTGTGATAATCATCTCAGTTCATCGAAAGAAGCAATAAGCCAAGCCTAAGCCAAGCATAAGCCTCTACAATTTTAATGTTTGATCCCTAAGTCAATCGCTTTTTACGAACTTTGAGTCAAAAGCTACAAGCAATCAAGGCTCAGTAAAGCTCGCTATAGTGACTCATTTTCCATCTTCATTGTATTTTTTCTCACTCAATGATTGCGAGTTAATAAACTTACGCACACAACGTCATCAAACTAGTAACGGAAGTTTGGAACAGTCAAAGACCTTTAAATATTCTCTGTAGGTATTGTTATGCTAGAGTTTTTGTTCTCACTTTTTTATTCGGTGACCGTAAACTGTATAAATGCTAAATAAAAATGTATTGTATTTCTAATCTAGCTTCTTCAAATTTTAATAACACAAGCCGGACCATAGCCATATATTGCTTTGGCCTTCAAAATCTTTTTCTTGTCCCCAAAAAGGTTATATGTTTTTCATATTTGGTACATACAAGACGCTAGCTTACTAACTTGGTAACCTTCATAAAAGTATGCTACCAAAGATTCTCATTTCACATCGTTTCATTTTTTTCCAGTCGATGGTAAATGAACTTTGACATTAAAAAAAATAGTTGGGCCCATAGAGAACCACGCCCATCGCGCGGCATCTGTAGTGTTTTTAGGTCTACAGAAGTGCAGGTGCCTGTTTTGTTTGCAGATCAAATTGAAAGTGAATATTATCTTTGTTTCTTTAGCTTTTTCAACAGTTTATTAGGAGCATATCAGTCTTCATACTCTACTCTTATGATTTCTTCATCCATCAAGTGAGTGTTATTAACGAATTGAAGTGCATCTAACATTCCACCTTATCTAAATGCAAAACAGCTATGGATTACAATTTGATAGATAAATCTCGATCTCATTGAGGTCAGGAATCTCATATCCCCTTGTCTTATCTTAAAAGATTGTGCCAGAATGAAACGAACAGTTCCCGGTTTTCATTTTATAGATTCATCGAAGTTTTGCCCTCGTAAAGTGTGGTGTGTTAGTCATGATGTTCTAACTACCTAGCTAGCGTTCCGTTCGCAGGCGATCTGTTAACGAGTTTGCCCCCGATGCCTTTCCACGCCCCCTGCTCGTTAATTATCACTTCTGTAACGCAATTAGCTTCTTATGTACTATACGCTGTTCATTAGCGTATCGTGCCAGTTAATAGCGTTGCAGGTGTGGTTTAAAGCGAGAGTTATTGGCTCCAAGAATAGTAAGCGTCCTGTTAGGTTTTATACTGACAAAGTTTTCAGTTTCAGGACAGCGAACAACTACTTTTTTATGCTATTTTAGAGGTATCATCTACTTAGTCAATCATCTGTAGTATTCTCCTCATAACTGACTTCTTAAAGACAAAATAACAAAGTTAAAAATGTCAGAACAGATTTCTAAAATAGACACGAAATCTTTTAATCCTGGTGTGTCGTAAAAAGCATCGTTCATAAAAAATAAACGTTTACTCAAAGCGTTTTTAAAATACTAGGTCTAGTTGCGGAAACTTAAAACAAATACTTCGCTTTCCACTTCCGCCGTCAAGATTTATGCGTTGGATTATTCAGGGCTCTTGAGAAGTGCGTAAGTTCTGCTCATGTTCTAATGAGCTATTAAAGTACGAGTTGGCACGCCGGCTGCATTATGCTGTAGGGCACGTGCTACTCATGCTCCATGACATCCTGCCAGTTATTTGTTGTCACAGCCTGCTCGCATTCACATTGTCTTGGTAATTGATGTGAAATACGAGTTTGTACCAGTGTTGTGCTGAAAGCATAGTTTTTGCTGCACAATGGATCTAAAATTTGCTGGATTTCATATTGTTGGAACCACAACTAAAGCTGCAGAGTTATAATTCGTTGTGTCCCAGAACGGGTAATAGAATTCTTCGCTTATTTAGTTTTATATGAAGAAAGTTTTAGATCTATAGATGTTTAGAACTTGCAGCATAAACTGCATAAGATGAAGACGATACAGTGCGTCGAAAACTCGTGTGAGGTCACAAGCCCCCCACTCATGATCTTTGATGCGTTTTATCTTAAATTTTTATTGATTTGATAAAACAAAAAATACGTATTCAATATTTTTCGATAATCTAGCTGACGGACTAAATAGAATCATATTTTTTTTTACTCAGGAAACATCCCTATACCAATGGAGGTGATGATGTTGTACAGCATGTTTTCTATTACCCACATAGATTTTGAATAATTTGTTTACTATCATAATATAACAACAACAACAACTTATTTACTGTACGGTAACGAACCCTGCGTGCCACTCGCGTGTACCGCCTTAGTCAATACGAACTTCATGTTTGGCGAGTTCTTCCAATAACATGCCCAAGTGATGTGACAGTTTTATAGACGTTTAACACATGTCACATGTTGATGGTGACATGCATTTACGTCGGACCTACGTTGCTTTTGCGCACTGCACATTGGCCTGGCGATGCACGGCGCAATCGCGCCTATGAAGTAGGGCTGTGAATGCTGCGATGCCGCAATCATTGAGCCCTAATTTATCCCTGCGCAAGCCACGCGAGCATCCCGCCGCGCGCGTCATGTGACGCAGCACATCGTCGGCGCTGTTCCGCCGCTACATGTATGTTTACAAGCCGCACGAAGTTTACAATCACCGATAACCTGTAGGTTATGAGTCAAAAGGAAGCAAGTCGGGTGCAGGTGAAGCGGGGTGCGGCTGTATGTGGTGGTGCGGCGGTGCCGGGTGCAAGAGCAGCGCGTGGGCGCGGGTCGTCGACCGCTGCACAGAGCGCGGTGCGCGCCCTGCCAGCGAAAACGGCAGAAAACCTCACGAAGGGCGGCAGCACACGGTGTCCGCATTTAGCTCGGGCTGACGTCGCTGAGTCACCGCTCCGCGAATAGCGTCGATTTGTTGTTGCATCGCTCGCTCCCGGCTCTCCCGTCGATTATTTCGAGCGGGCGGCGGCGTGCACAGCAGTCCTGCGCGCACTGTGTCCGCGAGAGGTCGCGCCATGCCCCCGCTGCCCGCGCCGCCCGCGCGCCTGCGCCGCCCGCTGGACGCGTGTGACGCTGGAGGCATCGTCACCACCATCAGGGACACAGTCAGCTGTAGTTGGATATTTTATAGTGAGTGTCGCCCGCGCCGCCTATCGACCACCGCGACGCGCCCTTAACCGTGGACCACGTTTGGTGTTAGCGCGCTACCAAAACTCGGTTTTCCGACGCTGTTTAGTGTTGTCTACCTTCATAGGCTTATTCTACGTTTGTTGTGAATTTTTAAATGGATTCTGGCCTCCATATGAAATTAAGTGCTACGTGAATTGAAAATACTCAGTATTTTTATCCGAAACTTTAATTTTAGT
Source organism: Noctua fimbriata (assembly GCA_905163415.1). Lineage (NCBI taxonomy): Eukaryota > Metazoa > Arthropoda > Insecta > Lepidoptera > Noctuidae > Noctua > Noctua fimbriata. The sequence continues at coordinate 6,288,140 of LR990940.1, forward strand.
GAATTTGTACGTATCTACGTGCTACATAAGTAAACCATTTCTCATTTCCGCATACTATCGAGAAGTCCTAGATTCACTTCTCACTTTGTAGACATCAACCACTACTCGTTGAAAAATCAAATCGTTGCTGCACCGCTATAAGCAGCGAATTAATTAAAACACAATCGAATCGCTCACATAAACATATGTGCTATAACAAACAGCCGCCATCGCCATCGGCTGTGTTGAAACAGGCGCAACACTATTGTATCGATGATGAATTGCTTATCAACGCCTTGTTAGTACACACTACCGCCATCTATTTGCGGGAAAAGGAATCATAATGTTGAAAGCAAGAAATCTAGGTGAAGCGTCTGACATCAGCAAGTCCGGAGTAAATTTAACTCTTGACGTATTTAACCGTGCCGTGGGACTGCCGCCGATTCCTCCAAACAGTCGGATTGTTCTCGCATTGGCTCCTATTAGACGATCATTGTTTTAATTGCGTCATTGAATCGCGCGCGGCATCATTATTATTAGTTGCGTATGCGTCTTATAATACGTAATATTTTGTTGCTACGACTGTTTCGGCGGTGAATTATGTATGTCTAGCTGTACTGGGCTCTTTTTGACGTAGTTTTGAGCTTTGGAAGGCAGCTTTTTTGTTCTTTCTATATTTACTTGTAGACCTTGTGATATTGGCCAAGATCTCTTTTCCTTTAGGCGATACAGCTATTGTTGCAGTGCGATTTTCTTTTCATACTTTTTCCGTATAACGTACGTTATGTCTATCTCCATATCTGAATGTGTGCTAAAATGTATGTGTTTGTTTTGTTCAGGTAACAGCAGCGCGTCGACAGGGGGCGAAGGCGCTGCGCCGCCGCCCTCGGAGCCCGACCCGGCGCTGGACTCCATGCACATGATGCTGGACCCTCACCTCAGGCCCATTTCGCCGGACCTCAACAATGAGGAGTCCAAGAAGATATTTGAAGAGCACAAGCAACTTGCGCAAGAGTACCTCAAGGTAAGATTTCTATCTGAGAAAATATCTTTAGTTGAGAAAATCATCTCGTAGAAAGTCAAAACCCAAAACAAAAGGTAGGTTCTAAATGATCTTTTATGGTCATATAATTATTCAATCAGGAGGAATAAATTTAAAAGATTAAGGGTGTAACCACATTAACACGCACAGGTCGCTTACTGTCGCTTTGAGAGGTCCAATCACACGTTAAAATGCTTCGATGCGGATGCTTGGGAGCGCGGTTCTCGCTCTGCCAAATGACATGACAGAATGAGTTAGAGTTACATTATAAATCCTCGAAAACGCTGATTCGTGATTTAATTCTGATACGTTTTGCTTTTGTTACATAAAGGTTCTTGATTGTAATGGACTGCAATCTTAGCTGGCCACAATTACGGTACTGATATTCAGTAGAATCGTGATTTTGCACATAGGGGTGTCATGGCATGTCCATAACAAAATACAGCTAATTCAAATCACATAAAAGACATTTGAGAAAAGAAGCAAAAATATCCATCTAAAATAAGAGAGAGAAAAATTATCGAAACGCTTAAAGAACATCAATCGCATCATAAATCCAAAATGATCATGCAATATTTTAATCGAGTAATTTGCAAAATTTCAGATACAGACTGAGTTTGCGTACCTCAGCAATCACAAAGCAGAGCTGGAGGAGAAAATGGACGACGATGAGCTTCGACAGAAGCGGGAAATTATACAGTTGGAGAAAGAAAAGGTAAAGATTCCATTTTGAGGAATATTTAATCCTTATAGGCCCATTTACTGGTAACAATCATTATGGTTTTCATCCGAAAATTATCACAACTGTCAGGATAACTCTGGGTTAAAAGATAACCTTGGTTTGTGTAATTGTGCTTTGTATGAAAATACTAAAGCCAACTGTACAAATAAGCATCGTGTAGTCCTACAAAATATCGCTTATTCATGCATGCACTTACTGCATAATAAATTGAGTAAAATATTTTCTACAATATTGAGTGATTCCGGTCTTTGTTATCGGTTCTTCACGAAATTATTAATCTATATTAGTGCTTAGGCAGAAGCCTATTGGATTCTCCATAAGCAACGACGATGAAGGTCGCGAAAATCGCTTGTTGGTGGACAGGGCAGAACTGGGCGTTAGTGACGCTTGAGAGAGGCTTTTACCTGGCGAGGACTGCTTTCGAATGAGATGTGCTCAACACAAATGGTACTTTACATACACGCAACTAAAACTCAATATTACATTTCTTTCCAGGACTCATTGATCAAGCTATACTGCAGCTTAAAGAAGCAGCTAGCGCGAGCGGAGAACGACAGCTGGCTACACACAGAGGAGATGCCTAACGAGTGACCGCGTCACGCTGGACACCGCCGGGACCACTGTGACGTGCTTCATGTGTCATTGATCTCAACATACCAAATGAGCCTTCAACTTTTCGTTCTCTCCCTATTTACAGGTTTAGTTTATAGTGCATGTTGATATAAAATAATTGCGCTTGTACGATAATAATAACTTTTAACGCGACAAGTAACCAACACCCTGTCTTGTTTAAACGATGTATTGCGTTCCAGCAGCCCTAGACAAAATACATCCGTACGTGTTTCCGCACACGCTACGGACTGAACGTTAGCGTGAGTTACAACAGTGGGCGAGCGTAGACAACGTTTCGTGTACAAGCGCACCTACAGGCATCTGTAGTATATAGTTTTGTAACCTTGACATTTTATCAGTTTCGCTGTTATTATACATAACCATAATTCTTTCAATCTTCACTAACTTTACCACCGTAAACAACTAATGTCTTTGTCGTTGTAAAAAGCACGTTTTAGTGCTTTAGATGTGAGTGTTACCCAAAATATTAAAGTAGTTTTTCATCATTTTATACGGGAGTATAGAAATGTGTTTACATTATTATTTTATCTCATTCGATCATTTATTTTATAGAGTGTGGTATGCATTTGTTTTGATTGTATAAATGTAAGATAGTATTTAGCAGTATTAGATAAGTTAAATTATGTTAAGTTTAATAAATTTTTGTGAAATATTTTACGATTTTCATTGCCACACCTCGCTAAACCACGGTGCAGTTTAAATAATTTTAAGAACCAGCAACTTGAAGTGTCATGTGATCACTGTCCTGCTGGTAATCCAGTTATTTCCTGGCGGTTGCAGTAGTTTATAAATCAATGTTATTCAGATAACATTCGCTTCTTAAAACGCAAGTCATTATAAATATGCTTCGCACATCGCTTTCACACAAGAAATAGGAGTACATAAACAGCAAAATATTAAAAATTATCTCGAAGCCCATTTGCTAGCGCACACGCACACTCAATCTGACTGCGCACGCACAGGCATACAGTCTGGGGGAAATGCACGCGAGACAAGGCCTATTTCAGAGCGAATCCGAGGCCGGCTGCGCATTTCGATATCAATAGACTTTTATGATGGCGTTTACTGTTCAACGTGCGCCGGTCGACAAGTCGGTATACGCTCGGCCGGGGGAGGGTTGAGGCGACGGTAACGTTAACGGCTTAAAAAGCGTAGAGAGCGAGACGTGGGCCCGATCGTGCAAATTTATTTTTTCATGTTAGTGGTAGTTTCTCATTAATTTTGAAGCGTTAATGAAAAGATTTATTTTAGTTTGCCAATATTGACCTACGAGTAATTAATTTGTGATTATACAGGGTGTAAGCAGACCCTTCACATAACCGTCAACCAAGCATTCTGTACATCAAACTAAGTAACTTTACGCAAAAATTATTGCTAGAAATCGACTTTTTTTTTTGGGGTGAAAAATCACGTTTTAGGATAAGACTCGATGGAAAGCACTCAAAGCATTGTGCTGATGGATGGATTGAATAGTACGGGGGTCGTGGAGGTGTGTGTGTTGATGATGATGATGAATCTATCATCATCATCATCAACTTACAGCAGTCCACTGCTGGACATAAGCCTCTCCAAATGACACAACACTCAATAATAAACCAATAATCTTAACTTAACCTTGACAGTGGCACGGGATATCTTCCGTGATTTTCAATTATGCTGAGCTGAGAATAATTGAAAATCACGGATGATGTCCCGTAAGTGACACCGGCGTCGACATCATCGAGGCGATCCAGCCAATACTTGACGACTGGATCAGGAGGATACACGGCTCCCTGACGTTTCGGGCGACGCAGATTTTTATTTATTTATTTAGATTAACCAACAATTGCTTACACTATATACATTTCTGATTTAATGACTAGAGTAACATTTACAAGTGCATCAATTAATTACAGGTTAACACCACATGCACAGAAAACGGCTTTACATAACATATTTATAAAATATTGAAATTAGAACTTTAAAATGCAATGCAAAACAATAATAAACTCTCGGGCACGTTTGCTTCGGGAAGTACCTGTGTCGCATAAGCAAGGAGCCGTACCATCACGGTACCATGACTGCGTCCACTGTCTGCAGGACATACGTGCTCGGGTGACGTGTGGGATGAGCCGCGCCGTGCCCGAGCTTACAGAGATGGGAGGAGACCCGTCGACCGTTGTTCACGCCATGGTCAGCAGCGCGGAGGCCTGGGATGCGGTGAAGTCCTTCTGCGAAACAGTCATGTGGCAGAAGGAAGCTACAGAAAGGGAGAGGGAGATGAACTCCCGCCCATCACCCTCCCGGCATCATCGGCAACACTCGAACAACGCCTTCTGGCCCACATAAACAACGGATTCGAAGACATCCGAAGCCCCCCCATCACACTGGACCCGAGAAGGTGACGTGTAGTGTTCCACGTGCACCTCTTTTAGACATAACGGAGGGAGTTTTGCACATCAAACCGCCCGGCAATAGTCCGAGCCAGCGGAAGTCGCATAAGATCCCGCAGCCCCCGACGCAAGTGTGCGAGGGAACACCGGTGTGGTTTTAGTACGAGTCTAACAGACCCCTCAGAACAATGAGGATTTCCAAATCGAGAAAAAAAGAAAATGGAGGTTATAACCTACTTACTACTCTTCATAATGTTGGGTTTCTGAGCAGTCTGCTTGCTATATTGTTGGCATGGCATGTCGGATACGGTTCGGCATGCTAATTACAATACCAGAAGATTGGTCGATCATTGTCAATGAACCCCAATCACTGCCAACTCATTATAACTTTTTTATGTAATACCAATTGCTGTGAGCCTAGTACATAAATACTCTTTGGCCTAATACTTTACCTCTGCTTGTATAGTTAATGTTAATTTTAGGCCGATAAACAATCGATTTCCCAAATAATTATAGAAACAGTGTATCCTAAATATTGCAGTTTAACTTCGTATTTGGGCCGAATCAATTGAAATTAAGAGAGACGAGGGTAGATATTAGTGAAAAATAAACAAAACATGTCAGTCCAAATGATTTATTATTTCAATTGTCATAGTCACAATATAGATTTTTTGTTTACTGGAATGCTGAATGAATATTAAAAACATAGTCATTGATGGTTAATTTGGCACTTTTTGTTATTAATCCATCAATATTTGTTGAGATTCAAACCTTAGACAAATAAATGCTTTTAAGATGAACACATCATCATTGTGGTTTATTATATGGACGATTCTTCAAGTAACAACTTATGTACAATATAATTACAATAATCGTCTACATGACTACAATACTGGGCCGCGGCGTCGGAACAGGCGGCGGTGTCTACTCCGCCCGCTTCGATGCGACCGTGAAGTTCAAAATGTTAAACAATATACAAAACAGTGTCGGGTGAAACAGATATCCTTGAAAATCTAAATTTGCTGTTTATTTTTAATGTATATTTATACTATACACTGTGATGTACTGTATACAATTTAGGTAAATAAATAAACTTGCAAATTTTTCTACTACTATCATAAATTTACAATATTCTTTTACTTTACGTAGTGATATGATCTTATGTTTATAAATTTTTGTAATAAATAGTAATAAAAAGCGATATAACTCAAATCACTAACCAATTTAAATACATCCAAATTCATGTACAGAAATAATTCGGCATCGAGAGGAACAATCTCGGCCCCTTTGAGTTCAACCAAATCATCAAATTTCTACTAATGGAAATAATATAACGTCACATTCAAAATACGACATATATTAATAGTCGTCTAATAAAATATATTTTCGTTGTCAAGGCCCGATGTATTATGATAAACTATATTATTTTAAATTACACAGGAATGAAATCTGCTAAAACTTCAACTTAGCTACCATTTTAAATACTAATATGAGAAAATCATAATAAAGGCAATTCCAACAAGCCTTTTTATCATAATGATGATATACATACACTAAAATATTATAATTATTTTATTAACTCCTATCAATAACGCCGTGATTTGAAACATCATAAAAATAATTAAGGCAACAGTCGCTTTAAAAATATAGAGCTATTGTTACATCTACAAGACAATATAAAGTCGATAGATAGACATAACAAAATCGTGTCATGTTGTAGGTGTAACAACGAGCGTATGGAACAGTCCCCTTAGTTACACATATAATAATCTCACACTTGAAGTAGTAGGCACAACACAACACTGTGCAGTGATCAACTAACACGATAGTGACAACTCTCGAAACACAACATTCGACAACTAGAACTAACTGGACATAATTGTATGAAAATATTCTCTCGGGAGTAATGGCCGCAGTGATCCTAACAGTTTGTAAAAAAAAATACTATATTAAAACGAAGATTTAAACTTACATTATCGGATTGTTGGTGGCAACTCGAAGGCAGTTTAGTTAATGGGGTGACACTCTTGTGCCTCTAGCTTTACTAACCGATCATGACAAGAAGCCGAAGGTATTTAAACCCTATCTTAGTGGCAAAGATTAGCACCGCGAGCATTAAACCATTCTATACAAATACTAGAAGACAACGAGACGATTAGAACAGTTTGTTTTATGATCAAAATGTTATAGGAAATGTACATATTAGAATGAAATATACGGTTTTAGAAAATAGTGTATAATGTTAGAACAATTGTAAATGCTATCAGACTGGAAGTGACAGAATGATTCTGGAAACACTTGAAAAATTATATTAAACAGTATAAAGAAGAAAAACATCTTTAGATAGAGGCAAACATTAACTATTTGAATATACCTAGATTTAACTGGTCATGGAATGGAGTAACACCAGAGCTTTTGCGCGCGCGCATGTTACCAGTTATTTTGAGTATATTTAAGTAACTAAAAGTCTACTAATGGCTCGTTCGTGGGCTCAACCACCAGTCGTTATAAGGCGACACAACGCATTACTATAGAATACACTAGCTCTCATCAAGCAACAAAATAGTGATTCATAAGTCATAACTATAATATAACATTTTTTTTTTCAATAAATATCTCTCGCAATTACATACGTCTATTCAATAAGAAACAATATCAAATAAAGCACACTCGACGCAATACTAAATTGAGCAACTTTTACGGGAATACAACAATTACAGCGTTCACCATGTATTGTCAACAGTTCTTAGGAGCACGTGGCGTACATTAAACCTAATAGATATAAAACTTCAGATATAGGAATAAGGAATAAAATCTGATATTTAACAAGAGGGGAAGACTGGTATGGTCAATCGTTGTCATTCCTGAAAACAAAAGAAAAACATCACTTAGAATATGGCACTACAAAGTTTTTTTTTTCGGAAGAAACAATAAATTGGTAAATATCAAATTAATGAGGTATTTTTTTAAGTATTCGAATGAGCTATGCATTATGCAATGGTCCATCCATTGTAATAACTACCGTGTCATTATGTTTTATGTATTTCAGACAATGCATTTCTAACAAAAAAACCGCGTAAGTCAATAAAATAGAACAAATAGTGCAGTTTACACAATGGCAGGTAATAAAAATTAACATTTTATTACCCATTATATTTATGTTTTTAAATTCACATAACATTTAAAGTGTTTGAAATAAGTATTATTTTTTATTGATTTAACACTTAACTGTGATAATTACGTATAGTGTGCTAGTAAGTAACATATAAATAGGTCACATTTACTTCATTCTGTATGTTGTTCAATGCTTGTATTTCAGACGGAGACAAAAACTCCGGACAATACATGTATTTGAGGATTAGTTTTTTTTAATAGCCAGTACTGTCAAGGCCAAGGCCGCCTCCAATCATCCCTTTCATGTGCTCTTTTCCCATGCCTCCTCGAACCAGCCCATAGATTAGTTTAGATTAACATAATTATATCAATAGTTTTAAAACATTTTCAAAGAAGCCACGCCAAAGATTTTAATCATTAGATGTCACCTTACTTAAGTCGCGTCGCGTGAAATAGATTTTACACTTAGGAGAGTGAACTCGTATGAATGTGCGAGACAATACTATTCAAATATTAAAGTCAACGAAGGAGGAACACGATCATTTTCTGAAGCGGTAGGGTGAATCTAACAACTTAAATCTTAAACATAACCTAACATCACGTCTGTAATCCTCGAAGGGTAAGGCAGAGGATTACCTAATAGTACACCCACATTTCGCCAGTTACGTCTAAGTCCCATGTATTGGGGGGGCGAGCCTATCTATTTAAATCTTAAAGTCCCGCACTATTTAAAAAGGACTTATTTTGCATCCCAGTAACGAGGTGACAAGTAGCCACAGTGTAGAGGAGCCTTTCAGACAGCCATCTACCATGAACAAATCTATTTGCTAATAAAATGTTTACAGTCTGACTATGATGGTAATGACATAATTATCTAGTTAAGTTTCTACTTACCAACTTTATGGTGTGCAATGAAAAAGAAGTTTATTACCTTCTCTACTAATAATATCGTCATTTATTTTTTTAATTTACTCATAAAAATTGATTCCAGAATGTCATACCAAAACAAAAGATAAATAATCAAAGATACATTTTCAAAACCAACATGAATGTGTTTTAAGAGCTTATTACACTTGGCTGAATTTTGTCGTATTTTTTAGAAGAGAGTCTGCAGTAGAGTGAAACATATCGCGACTTAGCTTACTTTATAATTCGGTTAACTTTTGAAGAGATGTGACTTAGCCATTTAGTGCTGATTTTTCAATAATCCGAACTTTTATCTGATGAACAAACATTGTAATTTGACAGGTTTATAAGTATGTCAAACTGAGCCTAATCTCACTTCGGTCATGTCAGAATACCGTCTCATAATATAATATGAGGGTGAGCAGAAAGACAGTGCATGTACTTAATCATTTGCCTAGCTTTTTCCCAACTATGTTGGGGTCGGCAGCTAATTATCAGTATTTTACTTGTATTCTTGTGCACAATGATATTTCGTGTACCGAGGGCTCTACAGGAAGACCGAAAACGGTGAGAAAGTATGTCAAACTGTCATATTTATTATTCAGATAAAAGTTAACGGTCTATTGATTTTTCAATATCCAAGTGGAATGAGCGCTTTACTTGTTTGTGTGTGAAGACTAGCTAGCTTGGTCGTGCTTCGCCTTGCGCGCTTGCCACTTGAAGTCGACCTGCATGAGCCACTGCTGGCCGCGCGACCGGTTGCACTGCCGCAGCACCGGCTTCCACACGTCGCTCGCGTCCGGTTTGTCCAGGCACATGCCTGTGTTCGAGTGCTTTATTGTTCGCGTCTGGAAATATACACAGAAGCACTTATTATAAATTAATGATGCTTACATAACACATGTTTCAAATTCAAGTCGCTATAGATGTCTAATTAATTTTATACAACCGATTTCATTTTCAATTTTCATCTGAATAGTGTATATCAGATCTGCAGCAGCTTTTGGACCAGACTTTATTAGCCTTCCAGAAATGAAGGGTTGGTGGCAATTCGATTGTTTTACTGCAAAATATGCACTTGGACGTGGAGTGCTCGACTGGGCAGAGCCACCCCCCCCCCCAGCAACCCCTTTACTTATTATCCCCTTATGCTAATAAAGGACAGCTCTCTGTAGCTGGAGTCTGCATTTGTACCCAGACAATAGTACTCTCCTCTATTAAATACTTCTGGCAAAATTCACACTTGAGCCTAACGTGAAATTACCTTAAAATCGTAAGTCCACTCCTGGTTGCCCCGCATGCCGTGGCAGCGGATCAGCTTGATGGGTCCGCGCGGATGCGCCGCGTCCAGGCAGTTGTCGTCCGACATTATCTGCTTACGCTTCGTGTACGCGAACACCTGCCACATAATCATTATGACCAGCATTATCTTTCTGTCCTTGTCCTATATTCCTAATATGTTAGTAAACCTAGATTGCTCCTTATTGTTTGTGTGTGTATTTTAATTTTATCTTATTTTAATTTTAATGTTATTTTTGATTTTAATATTAATGCTAATTTTGATTTTAATGTTAATTTATTATATTTTTAATTTTTGACACCGATTCTAATGTAATTTTATTTTTTAAATTCTGATAGTGATTTCAATGTTATTTCATTTTACCTATGGATCAAGTTATCTGAAATAAATGAATTTATTGTTATTATTATTTATTTGTTATTGTCCTAAGCACTTTCTAATTTAATTTTTGTACTGCATTATTGTGGTTATTGTGTAACCTAGCTAGGATGCCAGATTTACTACTGCACTGGGTACTCCTTTAGTTTCACTATTAATTACTAATACTATAAATGTGAAAGTTTGTGAGGATGGATGTTTGTTACTCTTTCACGCAAAAACTACTGAGTGGATTTGGATGAAATTTAGCACACTGATAAATTAAAACCTAGTTAAAACATAGGATACTTTTTATCCCGGTAGTTCGACCCCGTGGGACAATTACCGAACTCCACGCGGGCGAAGCCGGAATAAGCTAGTCCCTAATATGTAAGCGATACCTAACGGACTATACCGATTTTGTGTATTATTAAAATACTATTTTGAGGTCGGTGGAACGTTTTTTTGCTTCTATTACTTCCTTGTCAGCTATCTATTACTCCATTTTCTTTCATGCAATCTTCTTTCTTTACACAATAATTATGATGAGAATTTGAATCTTTCTCTACCAGAGAAGCCATTTTAAATGGAGATAACTGGTTTCATTGCAGGATCAGTTTTTAGATAAATAGTGAAAATAATAAAGATCGGTTTTAGCGACAAAAAAAAAATCGGTTCCGGTTTAAACGGTTTTAAAACCGATCTTTATTACGTAAAATGTCTACCTATAATTTGTATCGTGTATGTAATAAAGGTTATTCTGTCTATCAAAACGACCTTATGCACCTCGTTTTGGGTAAATTGACAATTATTAATGCTTAAAGAAACCCAAAAGCAACTCTACTAAATAAAACTATTAAAACTACAGTATCACGAACACTCTGTAATATAATAAAAGCAAACATATACACAATACACATACACATTATTGTAAAACTACGGCTGTAAGCTTCCGTTCTAGAGTCAGTTCAAACCGAACTCTAATAATGCTGAAATACGTCTTGTTATACCTTGTTGTTTAGTAGTGTTTATTTATGGGTAGGCAGATTATATCGGACTTGGCTAAGCTTACGTCAGTAAAATAGGTAGGAATTACACGAAATAGGCTTCCACCGATAGAGCCACGCAATAATACGGTCTGTACATAATTAGAAAAATTTACTACATCAGTTTAACGTCAATTTTTGCTTACAATCATAAATACATCCGGCAAAGTTTTGTCAGCGTAATAAAATATATAAATACATTGTGTTTTATTTAAGGCAAAATACCTATATACAAATAATGATAAATAATAAATTGAGACGAATAAAATAGTAAAAAATCAGTAAATAAATCAATTAAAAAAGACATTTTTAAATGCACATCAAAAAACTTATCACCCGTCAATTTATTTACATCAATTAAATATTATTTACATCAAAAATACTGATTGCACATCAAATTTACCAGAGCGTACAAACGTAATACTTGTAAGTATTACATTTAACAAAATATTTTTGCAACATGTTTTCATCGTAAAAAAGGCATTGCGGCAAGGACACCATACAATGCAATAGCGAGCGAACCCCGCCGTGTGGCACCCCGACTCGGACAGGTTAGGTTCGAAGGGGATGGCGGGGTCCCCATCATCCACTTCGTGTTAGGTTACTTTAAACCCTGCAGACAGAAATAGGAGCCCCGCGCAGCGGGACTAGGTCGACTCGATTTCACTTATATAAATTGCCAAATGCGTTAAAAAATAGAAGCTTTGTTTTAAAAATAAAATCAATTACAGTGTTTATTGTGCGCTAGTTATTATTAGATGCCCATTCATCCGCTCTTCAATTAATAGCGATGCGTCACTAACTCAAATGATTGCTAAAATAATATTTTAATGTACAATCAGTAACTTGGAATGTCATTAACCTTGGGATGTCATTAAATAGTCAGATCTCATGGAAATTACACATAAATAAAATCTGCAACTAAATAAACAGGTACGTTTACGCTCTTTGGCGTCTTACACGAATATCCAGCCGAAAAACAGCTTTACAAGCCTATCATGGATATGTAGCCTCCAACCTACGATATGGTATTTTATTATGGGGTGGCTCAGCAGAATTTAATAGAGTATCCCTGGCTCAAAAACAGTGCATTCGCGCACTTTGTAACGTCGATTCTTTAACTTCATGCAAACCATTGTTCCAAAAGCTAAATCTACTAACAGCACCGTCCATAATTATATTTGAGTCTTGTATTTTCATCAGTACCTATACAAATCCTTTGGTGACTATTGTAATTTTAATACCCGGTATCCTAATAGCTCTCCCTTGCTAAACATAAAAAAACTGATCTTTATAGAAGAAACTGTTACCCCATGTCAATTAAGTTATTTAACAAATTACCTAGTGAACAAGACCTACCCATTACTATATTCCGAAAAAAATTGTACGCCTGGTTAGTCAATAAATGTTTACACGACCCAGGAATACCTTAGTTATAACTTTTAAGAATAGAATAAGTAACACTATGCTCCTATTCTAGTGCAATAATAGCTAGCTAAGTTACTATGCAACGAAGATTAAAAAGAGTACCTATATGTATAGTTACGTCACCCATTCCGTTTTATTATTATATTATTTGATTTGATAACTATTTTGCTGTGGAGTCAGTATTTTTGATTACGATTGGGATTTTTTTTATATAGCAAAGGAAGATTTTTGATTAACAGTTAAATACTAGACATTAAAAAATAAATAAAATATCAATCAAAATAATTTAAAAAAAAAACAATGAAATCGTATAAAAATTAAAACATAATCGCACCTCTGCATCCGATTAGAATATTTGTAAAGAAATCCTGCATCATCACTTCAGCATAGGCATGCCCGACATAATAAGCGCTTATTTTCAATGATCGGCGTGCAGTTAGTAAATGAAATAACTTCCCTCCTTTACATAAATAAAATCTATGTACAAACTATAACATCACACATTTATGTAAAAGGCTCGTGAAATTTGTGTAACAATGTGAGCAGTGTAACGCCGGTGTAACACGACGGAGAACACTGTTCATACATACATGTTTCATTGGACTTTCTCCATGTTTTTTTTTTCTTGGTCGCCTGTACTGGTCGTAGTAAGGAGAAGTAACGTCATTACTTATATTCGAATAAAACGGGACTGACTACAATCGCCGTGGAAAAGGCTTGAGCCAGTAAAAAGAGGTTTTAACTTCATGCAATAAAAGCGCATAAGACGACATTTCATTCGGTTCGGTCGACGCGACTTGAAGCCACGACGAGATCGCCTAGATGTGATAAATTTAGTGATACGTGATCGGCTCAAAACGATTCCGCGTCGAAAAATGTGGTCAATTTAAAGGGTTACGTAGAAAGTGTAGATAGAGACCTGGTTTCCGCCCATTCCGTGGCAGTATCCCATGCCGAGCGGCTGTCCCGCCTTCCCGCCTAGTGTGTCCAAACAATTCGACGTCTCAGCGTTGCGAATCTGTAAACAGTAATATTTTTTGGTCAAGCAAACGTACACACTTGTACAAACACTTGTTCAGAAATAATATATTGATATTTCCAAATACGTATTACACTAATATGATAATGTGTTGAAATGGAACTATAACATCTGTTTAAATATTGTACATAGTCTGTTTCAGCGGTTACATTTTATTGATATTTGTAAAATATATGTATAACATATAATACAAATAGAGGTATACATGTGTTGTCTTTGTTAAACCGGCTTCCGTATTTATCTACTATAATGAATGCTTAATTTTGCATTTTTGCTAATTTATCTACTTCCTTGTTGACCTAATGATTACATAGTTAGTTTAAACAGATGAAAGATACTGGCCGTATTATACTTACTTAATATTACTATAGCCTCATAAAAGAATGAGTTAGTATTTAAATTAAAAGTATTTTCCTCCTCAGTTGCGCCTTGTAAAATACTGGTTTTCAATTGCATCCAGTTATACTGGAAGCCTACCCCATCATATTTGGGAAAATGCTAAGCAAAAAAGGTTTTTCCTTCTCAGAGATCTAAATCCTATTCCAAATCAATAAAGTGAGCACTCACCTCTCCAAGGTAGTAGTACTCGAGCGGCATCTGACTCTCCGGGTAGATGTTCTCGAGGTACCACCTGAAGCTCTTGCACTTGAGGCGCTCGCGCAGCGCCTTCCGCTCGCTCACGTCACCGACCGGCACGCTCAGTGCGCCTGCTCATCATAGCACACATATTATGAGACGAGAGGACCACAATCTACATGTAGTGTGCGTCATGGTCCTTTTAGCATGTGGTCAGAATCGGAACTAACGCGGACACCTTGTTTTTCTAGTACAATATCCACAGACGACAGATTTTGACCAACAGCGCCCTCATGCGAACTATGACGCACTAATAGCTTTACTTTATTTTGTTAAGAACTTCTGCAAGTGTCAAAAATAGTGCTCTCACTTTCTTGTTTTCACATGGATTTGTATTTGTGGGTCTGCCTGTCAGACTGTGTATCGTTACAAAAACAGTGGAGCTTGTAATTGTATAAAAGATTGAAACCTAGAAGTACAATCAAGCACGTCAACTGGCAATTTTTACTATTACCGTGTCAAATTAAAAATTACCTTATTAAAAATCAATTTAATTTACATGGCAATACTACTATTAGTTTGAAGCATGATTTCGTTATACCCAACAATGACGTACAAACAAATGAATTTTGATGCGATCAAATGTTAATGACTGGTTAATTTTGTTAAATACATGCTGGTAAGTAACACTTGCTTACGTTTTGTGAAAAAAAAAACATAAATAAATGTTAGCATAGATATAGAGGGTTAATTTGTTACATAACACAAATGATTACTTTATCCTAATTGTTATTATTTTGAAAGCAATCAACCCCATATATCATAATCTGCGCTAAATACGGACGGACACGCAACATGTAGAAATCACTGACACAAAAAAAGTTGAAAATAAGTTTTTCCTCGACTTCTTTGTTCTTAGTCTTATCGATACATTTATGATGGCTATTGAAATACACGCTTATCGCTTAGCCCACCTGTTCTGAATTAAGTCAGGCGAACAGAAATAAAATAAGTGGAGCATTCCACCATGGTTTTATAACTTGTTCATCAGCTACTTTAAATAAGAATTTTGCTTTATCAATTAAATTTCCGTTGAATTTGGTTTCTTTTGACAAAGCCTTAACAGTTAGAATGTTTAAAATCAAATGAAGCCTTAGATTCTTCACTGCTATGACTAAAATTCGTTTTTAAGCAAAGCTTGGAAACTTGAAACGGCATTTTCTTTTGTATCTTTAATGAATTGTATATCTTGAGTTCAAGTACCTATGTTACAACAATTTCTTTAGTTTTATTGTTCCCGGTTGATGGCAATTACCCCCTTTTACATAAGCCTTAAATTAATTGGCGAAATGTGGACTAGCCTAACCCTTCGAGGATTACAGGCGCGACGTTTTTATGTTCAAGGTACCAGGCTTTACTTAAAAACTTCACAACTAAAGACTCAATTGCGAACAGGCTAGCCCGTACCCGGGTTAATATTGTAGTAGAAATGCTTCCAGTCGTCGAGCCAGACCTCGGCGAGGCGCGCGTTGTTGTGGTTGACGACGCGGCCGGTGCCGCCGGGGAAGGAGTAGGGCGTCGTCTTGCGGAACACGTGGCCCACGTGCGAGCACGGCGCGATCTCCAGCCGCCCGCCGCACATCCACACCTGGCGCGCCCCACCACCCCGGTTATGTATCCAAAGCGTTGTAGCCAGGAAGATATGCTGGTTGTTTTGGTAATTCTGAATTTGGTCTTTTGAGCCGAGCCACTTGCGAATGAGGAACACTAAGGCCTGTATTATAGAACGTCACTCATGACTCAAGCATTACTTAAAATTAGTTTAATTCAACCAATCAAATGGCTTGAACCTAGTTTTAAGTAATGCTGGATTCTTGATTGACCTTCGGTAACAAAAACCTAAAAGATGTTCTACGTAAACGACGTTTTTGTATTTTGACCACGGGATGAGTAGTTCAAAACCTAAATCATGTTCCTGGTAACCATGGTTCATATTACCCTAATTTGGGGCATCAAGGACTTTCATTAATGATATATGATTTAGTGTTATTTTTTTTTGAGTCATGACTGTCGTTTGTGGCGGTTTGCGAAAAGACCAAGGTTCAGACATTAAAATCGGTCAGCTTTTCAGTTTTTTTAAAATACGACTAAATTCAATATATTCGCTATTTGTAGTTATTTTTTTACATTTTAAGGGTTTAATCGAACGCAACGGTCGTTATCAGAGTTGTAATTCTTCATAAAACTAACTAAAAGTAATTAAAACCTCCGTTCTTTGTAATTAATGATCTAATAGTAATTACCTGAAACCACACTTAACTGGTCATATTGCAATTGTTTATTTCTATATGACAGCGTGTTTCATCAATTGGTGACTGAAACACTTCATTTATAAATAGAAGATTTTCTTGAAAGTGTTGACTCAAAATCTTCAATGTAATAAAATTAAATTTGTAGACATAATTCGTACTTCCAGTTTAATACTATGCTTACACTGGTTGTAACTAATATTACTAACGATCAGTAACGAACGGTCAATTTTTGTAAAAGGTAAGCCGGAGTACATATCTTTAATGTGATTATATTATTTGTCTATAGAATACTGACTGTGCCATTTTCAAAGGGAAGCCAGTAGGAATCGGGTTGTATGGACCCTTCGCCACTGTTAACGATTACTATTACCTATGTCCATTTAATCGTTGATATAACACATAGGTTTAAGTAATCAAGTTTTATCGCTAACTAAATTTCCCGATATCTTCAAATTGGTTACCTATCGTGATAAAACGTACTTATTTGTTTTACAGACATCCTATTAAGATTTTAATTTCCTTGACGATTTTTTATCTACAACTGAAAGATAACCGATTTTTAAAGAACTTAATTTTCAAATTAAAATTGCCTTTCTTCCTGGCTACATGTCTGATGTTATTTTACATATCACACCTGTTAAGCGTTCACTCACTATTTCATATCAGTTACTCAAATACGCGTAGTTGCCTTGTTATAATACTTAGCTGGAGCACCACTCCACAAGTGCGAAATGTTCACACAGCCACAAGCAACAATAGGAACAATTATAAATGAGACTTCTTATTTATCTTTTGTCAAAACAATGAATTATTGCCAGTGCCTAAGTCAATATTCACCATGTTATAAAACGAGATGTTCATTGTTAGCACTAAGTTTAGTGTAAAACTATGTGATATTAGTAAACCTAAACTCATAAAAAATACTTTAAGAGGGAACAAAGGAGTACCTGCGAGGAATTTTATAAATAGGTATTTGAAGAAACTATTGCCGTCGCGCTGGGTCAAGCCCACCCCCGTAGAGTGTGATAGGGACAGCTGCAGCTCAACCGATCATAGCACAAAAGCTTCGACGAGATCGATGTTTCGTATTCCCCTTTTTTCTCCTCGAAAACTGAGCCAATTCAATAATTTTTGACATTAATTTTATAAAAGAGTATGTCTAGGTTCTTATCAATTTTTTTTTTATTTTAAAACTTTTCGAATTTGTCTGATAGTCCTCTAATCACAGCCGTAAAAATGGGGAACTTTTTGTAATTTTTTCTTTATTTATTAGTTGCTAAAAAAAAAAAATGACAGGGACGTATCGATAGTAGACCCTGTTTTATGAAAAACAAAATGGATGCTCTAGAGGCATTATTCAGGAAGAAAAAAGGGGAATACATTTGTAAGGAGAACCGCAGCCCCTGTTCCCTCTTAACTACAAAACGGAAAAAGCCAGTAAAATGCTCCCAAGATCGTTGCTAAAGTTACTGAGAACACTACAATACCAAGAACTTGCAATTGTTTTGAGAACACAAACGATAGTGTTATGTGTGTGATAGTGTTTATGTTCGATCTCAATAACAATTTGAACGATTAGTCTAACAATAATATAAGCATCGTACAGTTCTGTATAAACGTTGGGTTTGTACCAGATCTCGAGGCCGACCTTTTGGCCTGATATAATAGGAACAATTATGACTGGATGACTAACAGAACCACCCCATTACGTAAGTATATCTCTCGTCACGTCTCATTATATCTAGTACATACCCATTTCTGGAATTTTAACAACAATCTGGGATTATTATTAATTAAGTATTATAAACCGGAAAAAAAAACAATACACACATAGATTAGGCAACACACAACAGGAACCGATATGTTAATCGATCTTCCTCTGCAATTATTAATTTTATATTAAAGTCATAGCTGATAACACAGTTATACACAATTCTATTAAGCCATGATAGACGAGCTGCGGCAAATGATACAGAAATTGCTAATAAATGAGATATTATAGACAATTAATTTCATAACTGACTTATTATGCCAGTCCTACACTAAAAGGACCGGAAAACGATCAGACGAAATTTCGTTTGGCAAAGGACCGTTTCTATGTTAAGCAATATTCTCTAGTTCATTTTTGGATATCGTGTGACATTTTAATGTGACATGCGTCAACATAATTATGCTTCATGCATTTTGATACTTGCTTTTTTAAGTTTATTTTTAAGTTAGTTAGTTAATATAGGTTATTTTAATTTATTAATGTATATAATATTTACATAAACGAAAATGTTTTCGTTTATTAATATAAATATGTAATATTTTTCTATTAGACCTCAATGTAAGTTATCCAAAAAAAAAAAAAAAAAATTATTCACTAAGATTAAAGTTAATAGTGCGAACTGTCTATACCGTATTTACTAGATTGAATAGTAACCTGATTTTCAAAACTATCTCATTTAATAAGTTAATCGATAATTAGCTAATATCATTTACCACAACCCATAGTCTAAAAAGGATTGCTGTGGTTAATTCTAACATTGGTTGTAGATAATTATTAATAATCATAACTCATTGCTTCTGCATTAAGAAGAAGCAGAAAATATGAAAAATATCAAAAGAAAACAGCGAACAGAAACAAAAAACTGTGTCACAGGATCAAAACGATTTAGGAAAAATATTTTTGAGCTTAAAAATTAAGTAAAAAGCATGATAACGTGACACTAGATTATTATTTAGTATTTAATCCTGCAACACAATTAAGAATAATAAAATAAACATAGAAACAGGTAAAAAAGAGCGGGAAAAACACATAGATTATAAAAAAGCGATGAAGCAAAATGAATGGAAAATAAAATGACATGCCGAGACAAAAATGAATGCAGGCGCAATGGGGTTAATGTTAAGCTTTCTGGATTATTCAAATGTTAATGATGTAATGTATCAAAACTTTACGTTGTTAGTGTTATATCCCAAGCCACAACAAAACTTTTGTATTTTATACCTTCACTTCTATCATTTTGCTATTCAACAATATACTTTATTTTATAGGTGGTATGGTAATATATTGCTGCGTTATCCTAATCTTTTACGCTTATTTCATACTTAGAAAGGCAAGGATAATGCAGTGTAGTCAAACTACTAATACTTGATACTAAACCAGTTAAAAGCTCTTCAAACTACTCATAAATACCAAATACTGGCCTTACGTTAATGATCTAACCACACGACCCTATATTTAGATCAACTTCAGTAGTCCGGAGTACGAAAATAAAACTCTACGGCACGTTCAGACGGCTATTGTTTTCCCCTAGTCTATTTAAGGGTTAATTTATAACAGGTTAACATTTAAATGTATGGCTTTAGCGTCAAATTGAACTGTGTTTCAATTGAATTAAGGTCCAAATTAGGAAATAAAATGCTTTCGGATGAGGAAATACCACAACACATCCTTGTTACAAGTAACCGCACCGCGATTACGATAGTTATGTCACCGTAAAATTGTAAAAACCGCTAGATTATAATCTATCTCGCGAGAGTGTAAACTGTCGAAAGATTGTGAATCGTAACGTACTGCTTACAATTTTTAAGCATTATTTTTCGGTAGATTATAATCTATCGTAGTGAAACCGTCAAATTGAGAAATGGCCTTGTTAATTCGTTTGTCGAATGTAAACAAACAGTGTTTTGGTGATTGTAAATTGATTTCATGTTGAAAATACCGCTTTAGAATTAGTTACATGAAATTGTTCTGGAAGTTAAATGAATCTGTGATTAACCAAAGAATGCAGTTTGAATGAGAAATAAGTTAGTGTAAGTCACCGAACGTAATGGACACAGAACGACAGTACTGTACTGTAAGACCGACAAATCAGGGTCAATTGACAATTTAACGAGCGACAGATTGTGATTTAACAGTTTCACTTCGATAGATTTTAATCTAGTGAAAAATAATGCGTTAAATTGTAAGCAGTATTTTACGGTTCACAATCTTTCGACAGTTTACAATCTCGCGAGATAGATTATAAACTAACGGTATTTACAATTTTACGGTGACAGTTACACAAACACTGCACGACCGATATCTCCGAGCGTTGAGATGCGGAAAACCGGCCGTCTAAACGTGCTTCAAATAGCAAAATGTTAGTAGCGTGGGTACTGTCATCCAGACTCGAACCTGGGTTCATGGCGTAATAGAACTCTCCCCATTCGTCCATCCAGACTTCAGCGACGCGGGCCGCGTTGTGGAGCACGACGTTTTGCACGCCGCCGGGGAACGAATAGGGCGACTTGTCGCGGAACACGTGGCCCACGTGCGAGCACGGCACGATCTCCAGCCGCCCGCCGCACTGCCACACCTTTACCCCACATTTTTATTTGTTTTTAGAGATGACACTTTTGATCATCCGACGTTCAGATATGCTGATACGTCAATCTTCTTATCACAAAAGAAGCAAGAGGGTACTAAACTTGTTCACTGTCCTAATTATTTACAAGCAGAACATAATATGAGTTAGCCTCCTTCTAATTACGGAGCATATTTATTTTGTATGTGTGCGCTTCTGAACTATACTTGGATGCAGTTAATGCAATATCAAAAAGTTTCTTAAATCTTTTAAAATATGGGGGAAATTTAATTTAATAAACTTACCAAAGTTTGCCCAAAGAAAGATCTAAACCATTCGATTTAACTGTAAATTTGGAGTAAAACAATGGACTGTTTATAACTCAAGACTACGGTGTAGCAACACAAAAACCAAATCGCAGCTAGCTAAACTACGTACAGTCAGAGCCAAGCATTACCTGACCCCACTTTTCCAATCACTCTTTGTAAGAAGGGTTAACTAATGCAAGGCACTGACTGTACTATCTACCTTGGGTTACTCGGTGGTCCTATCACTCTAATAAGAAAATTTACCCTGAAGCTCATCTCGAGGTTCTCTCCACCCCAGATGTCCATTCCCTGGTCGTAGGAGCCGATTTGGTAGAAGTAGTCCTTGTCGATGGCAAACAGTCCTCCCGCCATTGTGGGCGTAAGGAGTGGCGCCGTGCGGTCGCCCCCTCGACGGGACATCTCGCGTTCCGGCACCCTATACCTAAGATTAAAACAGGATCCATTTAAACACTCATTAGACTTCGATAAGTTCTTTACCTTATCTGACCGAAAGACGGATATTTTGACGTATGAAAACCACCTTTATCTGCCAGATTGTTATCCTATTTGGTCGTAATTAAAATATTACTTCATGTCTAAAATTGATAAAAGGTAATAAACAGTTCCGCGATCAATTTGGCGTATTGAGATAATGAAATACTCAATTTGTTGTTTTTAAATGTAATTCAATTTTTAACAGCGTCCTTGCTGCCTCTGCTTCGGAAGCAGCCAGGATGTTGTACATGCATTTGTATTATTAGTATTTTGACGAAATGATTTGTTATACTGTAGCACTCCGCATCGAAATACCAACTTAATTCCATGAAATTACATAATACTTTATCTACAAGGAAAAAATATTTATAGAATGATATCCAATATCGACTCACACTAGCCATCTACGTGAAGCAATTTTAATTGTATTGAATTGTACCCGAAAAAACAAAATAACTACAATATTGCTAGATGATGTTCAAATAAAATGATTGGCAAACGGCTCCTAAATGTTGACTGTATGCTCAGGGCTACGTTTCATATAAAATTAATTACATTTCATCAGGTAATAACCTACATTTTTGTTTGATTTGGGAGCTAAGTTAGTATTTCATCGATATACAACACTCGATTTCTGACATTTAAAAAACAAGAATAAGCCCAAGTACGCAGGGGCAATTTTTTTTTTTTCAACAGGGGCTTAGCTAGCACGCTGCCAATCTCATGCAAACTGCTGCTATCCCGATGACAATTCTTTAAAAATTCGTTGTTAGTGATTTATTCGAGCGGTGCTTAATACCCAACCCGCTCAGTCCGTAGCCGGCCTGAAATGCAATTCGATTTCAAACAGCGTCTTGTGACGTCAGCGTAGTTCATAACAAAGCGAACTTGGCCCGTTCACCTATTTTCTATGCAATACCATGCGCGAGGCACGCGTCGCATTCGTAATTAGCCGGCCTTAATTCCAACTAAATATCCATTACATCTACCAGACGGTCCAGACGCCATTACGCCACTTGAACTTCATTATCTTAAGAGTCCGATACAACAGAAAAGATCAAAGTAGTCCTATAATTTAGATATATCCATATTTTAGACGTTGTCAAGTTAAAGTGGAAGCACCAACAGGTTTTTTTGCACCAGTAGGATTTGCAGGTAAGTGTCAGATTGTAGGTTGACGAAAAATGAGTCGCGCTAGTTTCAATCTGTAACTTGTTGTAACGTGTTGTATGTAGTTACAGAATTATAATCATTAAAATCATCAATACAACCCTCTAAGTTCACATAATCCCATTGAATGACTTTTTCATGAAATAGTCATTAAATGTGATTAAATGAACTTAAGAGGGTTATATTGATGATTTTAGTGATTAAAATTGTGTAACTACATACGTGTCACGGTCGCGAATCATATTTAGTTTACCATACAACCAGTCACTGACCTGCAAATTGCAAAAAACGTAAGAAAATTTGAATTTCGCGGGCTACCCTGGCGCTTCCTTAAGTACACTTTTTTTTATGTGTTAACAGAGTTTATTTTTGCATATCAAGGTTGGCCATTTCCGGCCATTAATCTCGCACAGAAATCCCATACAAAACACGGTAAAAATCGCATTTACATTTGTGTAGAAACCTGATTATTTCCGATATCGATAGCGCGTATTTGTGCGCTTATTAATGAGCGTAGTAATCAAGGTATTTTCCAGTGCAATCGACGAAAACTAAGCAATGGAAAAGTACTGTAATCCTAATCAGTCATAAGAATAACAATAGGGCGTATATTTGTTAGTTATGCCGCAAAGCACACGTGTCGTACAAAGTTCCAATTAGTAGACAATAAACAGGTGATTTCGTTTTGCGTAACTGAAACACGCGTTGTTATTACCGTGAAAATTTAGCGTGTAAATGTAATTCAGGGGCATTATTAGACGTCACAGCCTTAATTTTACTTGTACTCTAGTTTAAGATACTATTTTTTCTTGGGTTTCAAGACTTACTTCAAAGAATAAAAATTGGGTTTCAACATTTATTTCCAAAATTTCTATTAAATGCCGAATATATATTTTGTTTTAGCGTTTAACAAATCCTAAATACTGTTTTATTTTTCCTTAACACGAGGCAGAATTTCGTTTTTTCATAACATGCCTCTAGCCTTACTTAATTGAGTAAATAACAGCGAGTTTGCACCGACACGTGTTTATTTATCATCGCCATCTTCCTGTCCTTGTCTCATTATATTTGGGGTCGGCGCAACACGTGTTTATTTATAAAGGAGGATATAAATATTTCAAGGTGTACTTACCACCTAAAGTTGAGCTTCCAGTTGAAGCCACCCCACGTCATATCCGAGGCCTGTATGTACTCGAAGGTGGTGTCGGAAATGACGTCAATGATGGGGCACACCACCGTCGTCCGGTCCTCCACGATCCGCGCCAGCAGCGGTTCCAGCCAACCCTCTACAAAAGGGTAAACAAATATAAGTTAAAATCTATCATAACATCACGACTGTAATCCTGGTAAGACTGAGGTGTTGTTGGTTCCTGGAAGTCAATTGGTATTCAGACCCGGAGTGAAAAGTTGCTAAGAGCTAAAAAAGTAAAAAATTACCAGATGATTTCTTAAGAATAGTAATAATAAGCAACGGTAGATTTTTTATACATATATTATTTGTCTTAAGAAATATTAAAAAATGTTGAAAAGGTGTACCGTATCAAGTAATTAACATAATATAACATCACACCAGGAGGGTAAGATAGCGGACTTTCTATTCACTCACATTTCGCCATTTATGTATGCCACATGTTGTATACATATAGGGGTTGAACTGGGCACAAATTCATACTAAAGGCTTTTACTAAAAAAATCCTGATGAAAAACCTCAATAACACTTTGCTTGACCTGGGAACTGAACCCGTCACGCAACCAACCTCTCTCTACTATTTATCTCTCGAATACATAGTATACAGGGTGTAAGGGTCAGCCCTCCACAAACTGACAGGGTGCATTCACCCCCTTATTTTGAATTATATTCCACCGGAACTTTTTTTTTCTCACTTACTATTCCTTTATTTCAATGTAAAATTACATTCCCTAAACGCAGCACTCTATTTCTGTAAGTAATACGGCTAAAATCAAAAATCCAACAATGGATGTTGAAACACTCTAACGAACGACGCGTGAAAGCAGGTGTTCACTTCCTGCCTAGCTACAGACTTCATCGAACTCGTCGTCGGGCTTGCCGTTCGCTACGTGCGTTTTGCCACGGTAACGATACATTGCGTATGAGGAAATAAAACTAATCAAATTTTTTGGATTCCCATAACATTCCTGAAATAATTTCTTGTACCAGTCATCTTAGTATGCAATACTGAATTCACCCCATCAGTTTGTGGAGAACTGTCCCTTACACTGTATATATATATATACAACAGCTATATTGTGTACAATAAAGCATATTCTATTCATCTATTGTCTATCGAGTTATTGTTTGATGTATAGTTTACTAAATTGTGTAAGTATGAAATTTTGTTGTAAGCATCCGTGACTAAGTTTGTTGATATTTATCAACCTATCAAGTCATATCTCGATAATGAAAATCAGGTACACTTAAATAATCTTAAACTTTTAAGTTTAAGATTAATATTATCTACTGTGGGAACCCCCTTATCTAGCAGCCATGCGTTCATTTCTAGCTATTATTTATTTATTTATTACTCTTTAGATTTTTTAACGTTAACTTTTTTTAAACATAAATAAGTATGTGGGTCCAGCTGAGCTGGACTCTTTCGCAAAGGAGTGGCCTACAATCGCACTAGACCGCGACATGTGGAAGGAGGGAAGGGAGGCCTTTGCCCTGCAGTGGGACAATATAGGCTTATAATAATAATAATAAGTATGTGGGTCTGTGAAGAAGGTCTAAGGCCTAGTTGCACAACGAATCATTTATTTAATTTTTAAATGTGTTTAGACCTAAGAGTGCTTTAAACATTATTCTATATCTTCCTTCCACATACAATGGATAAAAACGGAGCGATATTTCCAAACGTTTTATTTCATCACTAAACGAATTTTAAACATCAACACTGTCATCTCCAACCGATTGACGGAACAAAACGATGTTTTAAATTCGTTTAGCGTTAACTGTGTTTAATGGTTTGTTGTGTAAGCGGGCAAAAAAACAATGCCATATTATCGCGTGCAGACGAAAAATATTTAGCAATAAGAATAACAATGTATCTCCGAATGCGGGAAAATTTGCTTTTAAATTTGCGACTTGTGGTGTTTCGATATCACCCCACCACAACTGCCTAGCCTTTTCCCAATTATTTTGGCATGGGCGCCGGCAGCAGGCTGCAAGGAGGTGCGCCCTCTAATGGAAAAGAAAATACATAGAAAAACCAATGCATCCGACCCAGAAAGCAAACATTTTCTCAAAACTCCTACCCCATACTTGTTTCTGGATGTATGAACAAAAATAACCTAATTTATACGAAAATATCCTTATATATTCAAGCGAGCTCAGACATCTTATCGTCGGGGGTAGTGCAAATCCGCAAATCTACCATACGTAATGTGCGCGTATCTGCACTACGTGTAGGTTTACAGGGGAAGGTTATAAGTTTTTTTTATTTTTATATATCAACGATTTTTGACCTCATTTTTACATGAATAGTAAGAACACATGAATACATAACGAATGTGTTCGCGTTCGTGAGTCGCTACGACAATGCATCATTGAAATTGGCTACATTTTCACGCGTGTCTGACAAATGTAGCCAATTTCAATTATGCATTGTCGTAGCGACTTATCTAATCCAGGTTCCGCGGATTTGCACTATCCCCGACGTTATGTCCTTTACGTTGATAAGCTTTTATTTTTATAAGGCAGAATTAGCCGTATTTCTATAAAAAAAAAACCCAAAAGACAACCTATCAAATCAATACTACTTTTTTCGAATGATGGACTTTTCTGGATAGATTGACCAAGTTACTATTTGAATCTAACATAACCGAGGTGGAGTGCAAAAAAAATTGCTGTTTTCATGTAACTGTAGGTACACCTCCCTGGAAATTAACCTGTCGGCGCCCATGTTTGTTGGGGTCGGCTTCCAGTCCAGATGCAGCTGAATACCAGTATTTTACATGGAACGACTGCCTATCTGACCTCCACAATCCAGTTAGTACAGGATAATATGAACCAGTCTTTACCAAGGAGGTAAGACTGGTTGTGAGACTTTCGGGCTTCTGACTACCTGTAACGACTGTCAAAGACCTACAAATGACAAGTCGGGTCCAACGGCAAGAGGTACGGAGGAAGACCGGTATGTTATGAATGGTCAGCCATCCACGGACCGACCTTGGCAACCGCGGCTTAACCTTGAAGATCGACCCGTGCGGCTATTATTATTTTTTCTGTAAAGTTAATACTAGAATAATTGTAACATTTCCGGTAATATTGGCCCCAAAAAAAATCACCTTATCACTTTTTTTTAATCATGTTTAGATAATAATATAAATTTTCATCACCCCTGTCGCGTTTCGCTACTTGAATTTATTAATCAGAAATTGCATTCATAAAACGGCCTATAAAAATAAGAATGTTCGCATAAACCAATAAAGAATCATCGCCTTTGTATCTAGGAACGTCCGTACGACTTACGTCTATAAGAAGCTAATGACTCGGATAAAAATATGGGATACCAATAACGGAGTTGCGTCATGCATGCATGAATTTTGAATCAACATAGTATCTCGCACAAGCGAACAATGCATTTAAATCATTGGTGTATTGATATACCGCTTCGCAGTGATAAATTGTTGCGATTAAATGAATTGCACCTCAATTTGTTGCCTGCAAATCTTAAATGGCTTGCTATCTGGCTCAGATTTCAGATATTAGCAAATGAATAGCATTAGCTGTGTAGTTACTATTTATTTCATCAAATCTGCAATCCTAAACGTAGCTATACTTTAGACCGCGAGTGACTTCTTATTTATGTATAAAAATAAAATATGTGCCAAAAACACATTGTCCTTAAGACTAGAAATAAATGAACATCGACCGATCAGCTGAGTATTTCTGTGAACTCGTGGGAAGTCGTAGGAACTCGTAGGAGTCGGTTGAGGTTAACCGGTGACTTACTTCACCGGTGACACTTGGTACTTAACCTGTTTTTTCTCGAACACGGAAAGTAAAAGGGCCTAAGCAATGCATTATTGCGAGAAACTTATTGTGCAATTTCAATATACTTTGACCAGACCGATATTTATAGATATACCAGCTAAACTGAAAAAAAGTGTACAAATAAAGAGTGGAAGTCACATGGTTGCATTTCATTATGCCAATTTCAACCGTATGCAAAAAGAATTTAGTTTTAATTTAAACAAATCGATTAGGGTCAAACGATGTACCTCTGTCTGATGATGACATTGCTCAACCAACAACCTGTCTTTGCAGTTAGATGATTGCAAAAGTATTTCTTGCGATACGAATTACGATTACTCATGATCATATTGTATCGTAAGGTATATTGAAGGTTGCGATCTAGGGGATCCCCAAAACCGTAGAGGTTACAACTTTGCAATGTAAACGCTTTTCTACGTCACTAATTAATATAAAAATGATGTATTACCTGTACATTCACAATGGGCATCAAGGAACGTGATGACATCACCCTTCACGTGTTTAGCGCCCAAAAGACGCGCTCGGATGAGACCAGACCTGTTCTCAGTGCGGAACAAATGCGTCGGTACCGGCAGCGTCTTTATGTAGTCTTCTAGTTTCTTGCCGAGATGTTCTGATGAAGGAAAACATACCATAAGTCAACATCGTCATACTGGACCTGTCCGCAAATGAGCTGTTGGCTTGAAAAATAAGCCCCAAGAGGTGCTCATTGATAACAAGGTAGATCAAGGAGAAAGCTGGACGAGCTAGGCTCACATTAGCAAATTCCTGAGGGTACCGAGTGTGGGGATAATACAGGCTAGATAGATCCTACTCAATTTATTCGGGACGGTGGTGGCGCAAATGATTTCCTCTTTCTCTTCTATACATCAGTGTCAGCACCACCTCAGTGATCATATCTTGTCTAACAATATTTTCTAGGATAAACACACACCACACATAATGGGTTCCACTAGTAAAGATCCGTAAGTATGCACGTCCGGTGCATCTAGGACAGTCAGTCCATCTAATATACTTTCTGCCAACACAGGAAAAGCAATCATAATTAAATAACTAGATATGATACAAACGTTTTGTGGTGTATTTGCGGTACCATTGTGTATATGGAACAAAAGTGATACCTCCTTTGTTACGCAGCCATAATTCAATGTCAATGAATCAATTGAAAAGCTGATGAGAATGTCATATTACACTTTAGTCTACGTTCACACACAGCGTATAGTCGGCCGCCGACTGAGCGCTTGGTAAAAAATGTACGAAGAAAATTCAAACTACCGTTTGTTTTTTCATACATTTTCAACTTGATGCTCAGTGTCGGCGGCTGACTAGACGCTGTGTGTGAACACGGCCTTAATGTGTTGCGAAATGTGACATATTCAACAACTTGGCAGCTCGTTTTCCTTAAACCAATTGCCAAAAACCTACATCCTCATAATGATCCGGCCTGTTGTGGTTTTTTACTGTTTGAACAGTACCTAGTTTTTCTTTATTTTCCATTATTGCCGATATTGTTGCCGAAATTTCCAAGCTATCAATTTCCTGTTGTAATTTGTAAATCATTAACCACCAACATTTGGTTTCCCACGTGAGACATTTCGTATTATACAAACTTCGGTAGCCTTGAAACTAAAACCATCAGTCTATTCCAATTTTCATTAAAATTCCCTTCCCTATATTAAAGAAAAACACTTATATGTGCATTTCCATAACGGATGAAGGAAATAAACATAATTTTCCTCGACAAGATTAAACATAAGCAATACCACCCCCTGTATGAGAGTATCTGCACGCACAAGACTGGGTTAAGTACACTTTTTACATTTGCTTGTAAGTGACGTAGGCCGTCTCGACAAGAGGCGCCAGTATATAAGTAGATGCATGTCTGAAGACCTTTTTATGAGTATAGGAGTATAGTATAACTATCTCATTACAAGCAGGAAGGAGCTGCATCGATCATTATAAAAAAATTTTTCAAAATTACAACTTGTTAACTATGTAGTTCAAATGTGGTATGCATGCATAGCTAATTCGGCATGCACATAAAAGGTAATCGAAAGAGTAAAAAAGCAATACGTAGCTTCTTACTTGGCAAATAATTATAAATATAGAAATATCCTGAAGTAACAAAAAATCATATCCGATGCAAGATTGTGGTTTCTGAAGATGTTTAATTTATAAAGGTGAGTCCACACTGGGACCGTGACGTTGAACGTTGTGTCCGGGATGCGCTGTTGTCTGGTCGTAACTCAGTAAATACTCATTGCGTGGCTGTCTGTCTAAGTAACAGGGTCAAGAGTTGCACGATTGTGACGTAAACTTAATTGAAAATAATTTTCCTTTAACCTTTGTTAATCAACACAGAAGAGATCGTGATTAAAGCGAAGGGAAAAGTGTCTAAGAGGTTTCCGTCATCTTTACAATTATTATGACAAATTCCAGTAATGTTTGGCATTTACCTACACGACTCTCACACAATGAAATAACACAGTCTCTGTGAACAAAATAATAACTATTCAACGGAGACCAGTTATGAGAATAGCTAGACTTGAATATTATGGGCGAGAATTAAATAATTTCGCGAGCTCATTTGCAATGCAACTACTAACACCAGCTAAAAGGAGATTTAGGGCGCAGCCGGACTGTTTAAAACGACATAGATGCAACAGGAACTAACTAGAACAGAAATAATGTAGCATGCCGCGTGCAAAACTGCGTGAAAGAAAATGTCACCGAAATAATATTTTAGTCAAGAAGTAGCTGCTCTAAGTATTTTCTCCGCTTCAAGTAATCGCCGCATTAGTATGAAACCAGCTTTAGAAGCATTCAAGGCGAACGTGGATCTTATTCATTCATGATTTTAATCTACATATTTATTCAATAATATGCATGGAAAACAGAAACCTGCCAGCTCGTGGTCAAGCCACTAGAAATGTTCAAGATACGAAAATACATTTTACAAAACGCATTACTCATTCAACATGTTTTTTGTTTCTATAGTTGACGTGGAGCCCGATCGGTCAAAATGACGTGGTCATTCACGTTGGTAAAGGTAAATTACAATTCAATGTAGATAAGATATACTCCGATTTATCGCTATCACTTTCAAGTAAAAAAATATGATTATGATCAAAGATAATGTTTGAAAAGTTGTATTTTCGATTTCTGTGCCAAATGCCTAATTAATGGCCTTTTTATATTTGCTTTATCTATTTCATGGCGTCTTCAAAACATTGCAGCGCTTTATACTTTGATAAAGGCTACAAGTACTGTAGATTTTATTGTAATTTTTAATGCGTTGTAATAAAAACTTTTTACTGTTGTTGTTTATTAATCGTTTTAAATCAAAATAACGACAGTGCACTCAATGTGCACTGGTGCATACAAAATTCATTAATTAGTACCTACTTTTCGGGAGAAAACTATGCTAATTCACTAAAGGCCATTTACATTATCACCGTTTTAATTTCACGACAAATTGCAGAGTAGTTCTGAGTCTTCAATTAGGAGCTATTCACACGGTCAAGTCGTTAGTGAAAAGGTCATGATGAGTCGTGAATGTCACTCACGAAAGTAATCAAACATTCAAAAAAAACTTGTGAGAAACTATTTGTTATGTTTAATCAAAGATTGTTATGGAATTCTTACTGGAAACTTAAGAGGGAGTCTGAATAATCTCGAGTGAAAAGATTGTTTCAGAACAAGCCTGCGCCATCGCTTACGATCAAGTCAAATGCCAGCCTATCTGCCTGACCTTGAAGAAAACATCTTGCGACGATCCCTCGTCATTATACTCGGGGTCATCGCAAGACGTTTTCTTCTACTTTTCCCCCTGTTAGCTGTCTCATTATTCGTCTCCTTTCATATCATAATTTCATAATTTTCCATTACAAAAGTTAAAAATAATCTTACCCTTTTCACTGGCGTCATCAACGAGGATGATCTC
Organism: Noctua fimbriata; assembly: GCA_905163415.1. Classification (NCBI taxonomy): domain Eukaryota; kingdom Metazoa; phylum Arthropoda; class Insecta; order Lepidoptera; family Noctuidae; genus Noctua; species Noctua fimbriata. The sequence continues at coordinate 6,320,250 of LR990940.1, forward strand.
CCTGAGGAGAGGGCGTGGCGACCGGTTGATGGTACTCCAAATTGTGCGTATGAGTGTCGTCCATGCTTCATTGTGGAAGACTATAACCACACTTGTCGTAGGCAGGAGCGCTGGGTAAGGCTTTTCCCGGCACCTGGGGGCAAAAGAAATGGTCAGAGAAATGCTTGTATATTTTCAAACCCTCTTAGGTTGGCTTTCGACCAGAAATGTGCGAGGAAGTGGAGCGGTCAGCGAGAACTATACGCCTATAGAAATGATTCACAGTAAAAATGGACCAATAATATTGTTGGATTTTTAAAACCTGCTCAAAGGTTGAGTTTCGAAATTTTATTCGTGTATCTTTCCATATGGATCAATTTATTCAGGGGTGAGTTCAGGAAGTACTATCAGTACATTTGGACAACTTCTAAGGATCTTGCTGCAAAGTGCTTCCTACTTTCATCACATAATATGGTATCTATCTGTACCAGTATTACTAATACTACTGGGCCACTAAGGCTATAATTCTGTACGTAATGAAGTGCATGCTTGAAAGCACTTTCAAATTGTGACAGCCATGTGTGTGTTGCACCACGCAATATACAAGATAATAATTACCTAGTAATTTTTAGTACACACTTAAACTAACTGGCAACTTTTACACCGGTAACGAGTCTTTAAACTAAGTTGTAGTGAGGATTCAACTCTCTAGGGCTTGTACGTACACACTTTGATTAGCAGTAACTGCAAAAGGCTTGTTAAATTCAGTAAACAAGCCGTTTTATTAATCTCTGTTTTACGTGACCTATTGTGGTTTTACTACGATTTATAACACGTTGAGCGTTTCCGCCGTGTTGCGTTATAAAGCGGGATATGATGAACAGCCTGTTTTTAGTGATTGGATGGAGAATACTACACATCCAATAGTGACCAAAAATAAAAATCAGAATTAGAATTGCACTCTTACATCGTCAAGGAATTTAGGTCATTCGCGCCAAAACGGTAGAAAAAAAAAAGAAGTTACATAATTAAGTAGGCCATAAAACGTTGTCAGTAAACGGGCAATCAGGATGTATTAAGAATAGCAAGTTTAACGACGCGCAAAACAGCATAAACTCAATCGCAAAAGGTCATAAACCTTAGAAGTCACTACACACTTTCGTAGATAGGAAAGGCAACTTGTACTGCGAATGCGATAAAAACTTCATTCTTTTGTGCTCAGCCAATGTAACATCGACTGGAAATGTAGCTCAAAAAATGTCCTTAAATGTTTTTTTTTTCATGTTAGGTATGTGACCACAACTCGAGATACATATATGTAGCATTATACGATTAGTTGAGGTCAATAATCTATCGTTGCTTTGACAAATAGGACAAGTTGACAGCACAAATGAGCATAATATAGATCTATTTTCATAAGTAGCCGCTCGCTCAGCGGTGCCAACCTGTCCATATTGTAAATGCCGTCATACAAGGTGATTTAATGGCGTCAAATTCTTAAATAAACAACGGGACGCGTCGTTTGACTATGAAGGGTAACCGTAAGTTACCGTGGCAATATATTATCAATAAATAACGGTGAAACTCCGAGATGGGTTCCGTCTAGCGTCTGTGCAAGAGCTTCGTGCGGTGTCGCGTGGCGGCATCCTCAAAATCATCGCGTGTATCCCCCTCACTTCACAAGGTCGTCGTGGGCGCATTAAGAAACTCCATTGATTACTAATATATGTTGATGACGAAGGCGACGCGTCGTCTGCGTTTATAACTAAATAGCAACATTTTGTTGCATTGTGTTGGTGAACCATTATGCCTGTTTGAATTAACAGTTTGGTATAACTTGAAATGGAGTAATAAAGTAGAGTTTGGGACGCATCCAGGGTCACAAAAGTTTTACATCGTATCAGTTCGTCGTTCCTCGTTTTCAGGAAGTTTTTGTCGTGCGCTCGGTCTGAAGCATCGACCGTTGTTGTCATAAATTTGATGCAGAAGAACATTTAATAAACAGAAACTTCTCAAAGAAAACTTCCATTGACCACAAGCTACAAACGAGTAATATTTTATAACTAGGACATTCATTTATAAAAAGTGAAGAAAATTATTTGCTTGTATCATAATACCAACTTATAGTTCACCTAATTTTCGACTATCTTTAAGTTCCATGTAAATATGTAATTTTGCCACGTGCTATATGTTCGCAAATCGAAATGATGTGATATATCACTAAACGTCGATATGTACTGTTGTAAACCAAGATTAAATAACACGCCGTTTAAATAAACCGTACAATGGCTCACCGTGCTGTGACTAATATTATTATGTGTAACAAAATTTTATCGCACTTTCTACATCATATGTGATGTTAAATTACCAACGTTTATACACAATTTCAAAGAGTATTTATTGCTTTTGCATATTAATTAATTACTCTTTGATAAAAGACTGCACACGTGTACGTTCTACATTGTTATTTAATTTCCTTTCTTTGTTTTAATGTGAATTACTTTTACTTCATGAAGGAGAAATGTTATGAATGTTTCAATACGATTTAAAAAATCTTGGAATGTACGTCATACATCACTCCATCAAACGCACGCACTATTATTTTTTATGCAAAAGCGAAAACATCATCTGTAAACGGTTTGCGGATTATAAATAAAAAAGTAAACAGTGTGAAAATTTTTACACCTCTTATCTCTTGGCTCTTTGCCAATTACATAGCGTTCAAGCACTGTTAATTTGAGAGGTCGACCATAGAACCGGCTTGTAATAAAAGCCGGTGAAAAGGAAGTCAGAATGATACACTGGTTATAGTGGTTATAGAAACAATATAAACGTGTCAAGGAATTTCTTTGAAGTTCTGTACTTCCTTTCTGCGTGCGTTTAATCCATTTGCGTATATAATTGACTATCGCCCCTTTATCTCAAACTGGCTGTATTTTATTGCAGATTAGTATTTTATTGAGGAAAAGAGTATTTTATACGGCATTCTAAAACACACATAACATTACACCTGTATTCTATAAAAGGTTAGGCAGAGGCGTACTACTGCACTCGCATAAATATTATATTGCCAGTTATGTCTTAGTATCATCCTCCCTAAAAATATTAATTGCTGATGGCCATTCTAAAATTCATAACCAGTGTAACTTTGCATTGATAGAATCAAGAACATAAAAAGTAATTTTGCATAGATTAAATAGGATATCTTATTATTTACTAATTGAATACTGATGTGGTACAAGTAATCTACTCGGGACCACATGACGATTTTATTAAAAAATTAATAACGTTTTGTTGTAGGTAAACGACTTTTGTTACATCATCTATATACAACATTAGTTTTAGTATATGCGAAACCTGATACACGTGTCTAGTATTTTTATGTAAAGAATCTATGTACAAAATTTCAAACCTGTATCATGAAAAATCACAAAGTTATAAACTTGTTCTGTTACCTAGTTGTTTGCACAAAAACGTGGTCATCACGCAGCGCGCGCCTCCAGCGTCGTCTTGAGCTCTTTGATAATAATAATTTGGCAGTAGGTACCTAAATTATTGCGATAGGTACTCAAAGTCGCTCGGTATCCAACTTTTAACTTTTTTAAATATTTTTGGGAAAAAAATATAACATAGTTTAAAAATTATTGCAATCGATTCAGTTACTTATTCTGAACAAACTATATTCAGGTTTCGCATTTACTAAAAATAATGTTGTATATAAAATGGTAAGCTGACTGACTGACTGGGTGATATATCAACACACAGCCCAACCTCTGATCCTAGAGACATGAAACTTGGAGGATGTGTTCTTTGTGAAGCGTAAGTATCCACTAAGAAAGGATTTTTGAGAATTCCACCCCAAAGGGGGTAACATAGGGGATGGAAGTTTATAAGAAAGTCCGTCAATTTTGAAGTTAGGATCTCCAAATTTTGTGTTTAGGCTGACAATTGAAAATTAATTTATACGTGTAAGTGAAAGGTTAAAAAGGGGGATGAAGGTAAGTAATCTGATTTTTTCGACATCCACGCGGGCGAAGCCGTGGGCAAAAGCTATTATAAAATGAGAAAAAGTTTATAAAACAGGAAATTACGAATAACCTGTTTTTGAAAACCTGCTCAAAGGATCAATTAGTTTTCAAATTACATGTCAAGTCATTGATTGAACTAAGTTTTGCAGCAGTTACTTATCAACTTTGTAAGGCTGGTAAGCTGGCAAACTTTGCAATATTTTTATTCCAAGGATACAATGCCATTGCAATCTTGTTTTAATTTAATGAGAAAATGTCCTAATAGCGCGAACATTAAGCATTGTGCTCTATATCCACGTCATGAACTACATAATGCGTAGCCCACACATCAAAAGGGAGGTGGTGCGTATGGGGGGCTAGTGATGTACTTCATAAACTATCGAAAAAATACTTACTTTTCAAATCTGACGTCCGTTAAAGACCTGTTCATTGAGATCATGTCACTGGCCAGCAAGTTGAACTGATTCTCTTGGAACTTTTCCAGCATCAGCTTCTCTTGTTCTATCGGTATGTTCACCGCCTTACCTGCAATATAGACACATTTTAATTCAGAAGTTCTTAAAAAACTTAAAGCCAGATTCAGAATAAAATAATTTTCAGTTGAGAACTTATAAAACACTAGCGTTTACTTAGAGCCCTTGCCCACCGGTACTTTTAGCAGCGATGCAGTAGTAGCAAACGCAAACTAGCCGCTATACAGTCGTGATGCTGTCTCTGACTGTGCTACCTTCGCTCATGTTACCACGATTCTGTATCGCTACTAACGCGCTTCAGTCGCGAGTCCCATATTAAAAGACGGTGTTGAATGGTCATATATGTTGTTGTTGCTACGACATTTATGGCCATTGCTGCATACAACCTGACACTCTCCTGCAAATTGTAAAAAACGTAAGAAAATTTGAATTCTGCGGGGTTACCTTAGCGCATGGAGGACGCTAACGTAGCCCGCGAAATTCAAATATTCTTTCCTTTTTCAAATTTTCTTAAGGAGGATTCAAATGTTCTTTCCTTTTTCAAATTTTCTTAAGAAGTATTCAAATGTTCTTTCCTTTTTTCAAATTTTCTTAAGGAGGATTCAAATGTTCTTTCCTTTTTCAAATTTTCTTCCTTTAAAATACAAAATTACCTACGCAAAAAACGTGAGATACTTTGAATTCCGTGGACTGCATTGAAAGATGATAAGATTGGTTTCGTGAAACCGAAAGGTTAGTAGCCTGATAACGTGGGAAAAGGTTGATCTAATTTTAACTCTTTGACCCCAAGTTAACGGGTCAAGTTTGCATCTATTTAGAGAATATGTCGATCGTCGCGTATCGACATTTCGCATTAGTTTGCATATCAAATCAGAAGGAGCATCGAACGCTTATAATTAACACCAATAATATGCTTTCTCTTTTCTCAGACGCAATCTTTTCTAAAACACATATATTTATGTATGTATATCTAATTGAATTATCTAAATGTACTGAATTATGGACGCGTGACGCCAACGAATCAGCGCTACTTTACTTTTTTGCTACCAGCTGTAAATGTACTATTATTTTTATAAATAGAGCAAGAAATATGCTTTATGAACGCTTTAAAAATCGTTTTTTTTTTATAAATTGGTTCAATAAATTATATTTTTATAATACAAACAAAGATAATTCACTTTCCTATTTATTGGTTTAATAGCTGTTGTCCGCAGCATAGAACGTCAGGATACTGGGAACTAGTTTAGTTTATTTATTAATAATTATCAAAAATTACAGGTCATATTTTGAAAAAAGTAAAAACACAAATCATTATTCATTAAAAAAAGACAAACCCACACATCACACAATCCTCATGAGAACGTACTTCTTACTTCATTACACACACATGTAACACACACATCTCACTATCCTCATGAGAACGTACTTCTTATTCGTCGTTCCCTCAATGGTGAGGATCGCGAACACATACGACGCGTCTCTCAAGCTATGTGATCTTCGTGACCACTCGCCACTCGCCTGCTCCTCTTACAGCCTTCTTGATCGTATCTCAACTCTCATCATCTCATCTCGTTCGTTCTTGGTCATCAACTTTAAGACGTTCGTGGTGCGAAAGCCAACGAGCCAACTTGGAAGAGGGCTTTTGGCCGCAGGGAGTGGCGTTCCGTCGCTTCCAGGGGCAAGTGCCACATGAACGCACAGTGACATAGTGCACAAGTGTAGTGTTACTAACGTAGTTTTAAGGTTCTTTTTACTAACACAATTTGTATTTTATCATATGTATGTTAACGAGGTATATGACACGGGGTCGCGACAGACCACGAAGGAGATGGCGGGACGAACTGGATGTCTTCCTTGAGAATTGGAAAGAAGTAGCACAGAAGCGTGACCTTTGGAAGGAGTGGAGGGAGGCCTTTGCCCAGCAGTGGGACAATGTGGGCTAGCTATAATATAATAATGTTAACGAAGTTATATGTATATATATAATGAATTTTACAGGAAAAGATTTTAAAAAAACATTTTATGGCAGAAATATGAATCAAGTAATTTTGAAATCAAAATATGTGTCATTCGGAATATTGAACACACGCCAGGTACAAGCTCTGCATGCGAACAAGTTTCGGTACCATAAAGAAAAAAATCAAACAATAGGACTTTATTTTTAGTCATTTTATACGGCCAGGCCGTCCTTATCTTTTAGACATATCTGTGCTGCGAATAGAAAGTTACACTCGCATACAAATAGCGTATCATCAAAAATAGCATTACTAACAGGCATGACTTTAACTGAAAGTAAAATAAACTAGGTTTTGACATTTTTTTAATACAAAAATGTAGTTTTTTTTTTTTACTTTAAGTCGCTACACTGAAAGCCGGTTCGATGGTTTAAATCGCGCGAAAAAATCTATGTCATATATGTCTCCGAGATTAAACTCATCTTATGGAGTATGTCAGGATTGTTTCGTAGCAGGTAGCGCTCTGTAGCCTCTGCGTGCCCCGTGACAAAAAACGGTAAGGTATGTTGTGTATGTTTAAAATTAAACCTGTCTACAAGACTAGTTATATTTTATTATTTAAGATTTGTCAGAATTTTCTGATCGTCAACTTGATCTGATCATAACAAAACATGACGCCTGTATTGCTCGAAGGGTAGGGGAGGCTTCCACCTATTCCACATTACGTTACGAACCCGGAAGGGGTGAGCCCATTGCCATCAAACTGGCCGTTGTTGATACTCATTTACTGAACAACAGAGAATCATCAGGCTATCATAAATTACCTTGAGGCTTTATTTTTAAGGAGGAAGCGCTAGGGTAGCCCGCGAATTTCAAATTTTCTTACGTTTTTTACAATTAGCAGGTCAGTGTCAGATTGTATGTTGATTAAAATAAAATATATATATAAAATATGGCTTTACAGAGTTATTATCATTAAAATCATTAATACAACCCCTTTAAGCTCATTTAATCCCATTGAATGACTTTTTCATGAAACACGACTGCCCAATAAAAAGAATATTATGTTTTTCAAGATATGGTATTGACAAATATTTATTTAAAAAATTGTGAACATTACAAGCAAATGACATTTTTGCTTATAAGGAAAGTATTTATTAAACTAATCATAGAGCAACTACGTCATTATGAATCATGACATGTTTTCCTTACCATATAAAAAGGGCATTAATTTATTACTCAATAACATACAGAACTGTATTTTTTTATAAAGCACTGTTTATTTTATTAGGTTGGTAATACAGTAACCTACCTTGAACTTGGAAAATATGTTTATTACAAAGTATTGTAAATAATCAGTTTTACTTTTTGTTCTGAAATTTTATCTTTGTTAGTACACTACAACATACCTATACCATGGGCGTACCCACGGTGGGGCAAGGTGGCGCTTGCCCTACCCTGCTCTCAGACCCAAAGCAAAAAGCAAACAATCAGCAAGCAAGCAATCTTTAGGCAAAATTAAAATAATGTTAACATTTTTCACATTAAAATAAAAACTTGGTTAAGGTCAACAATGACAGAAAACCGTCTTGTCGGCCTCTGTATGATGAGTGAGCATAGAAAGAGGGTTCTGGAAGCACAACATACATTTAAACTAAATTTTAGCTAAATTTAGCCAGAACCCTTGCAGGTGAAATAAGATGTAGTGTAGTCAATAAACCGTATCAGTCAGTAAATAAAAAGCATTTTTTATTTCCTACTACTTAGCTTATTTACTTCTGCTCCACCCCTTAAAACATGCTGGTTCCGCCCATGACCTATACTCACGATACTTTATTTAATTTTATAGACATACTTTATATAGTAGTCACCAGTTGATTTATTGGCATATACATACATACATAGACACATGCTTTCCAAGAGGGTGGGCAGAAATATTAACTAGTAGAAAATTCGTTCTAAAACATGAAGTAGCAATGTACTAAATTATAATGCAAAGTTTGATCAAAAATATATGGTAAAATGTATAAACCGAGTATGTTTTATAATAAGACATGTAGATCATTACTACAGGTGGGAGCTAAGTGTTTTAGACTAAAAGTTTTCTATACCAAACTGATTAGCACAGACTATGCTGAAGAGCTTGTTGCTTCAATTCTTGACATCTTAACCACTAGGAAGAGGTGCAGGAGGCATGTTTTGAGAGTTGTATTTTCTTCAAAAAAGGTTGTATAAACCATAATTATATAAGATGAAGTTCTTTTTTACATAAATTATTTAAAAAAAAAATACTTACCCATTTCTCCAGGTAATGATTCCCCTGCTGGTTTGACGAAGGGTGCTTTCTCCCACCTCTTGAGTCTTGATTTTGAATATGGTGATAGTAAAATGCCATCTTCTCCTATTTCCTGTTCAACTTCATTTATTTCTAAGTTAGTATCATCATCATCAAACTGGTTTCCAAGTTGTGCTGCTGCTATTGCCGCCTTTTTGCCTCTGTGCTCTTCTTTAATCTGTTGGGCATAAATAAGATTTTTTTTTCTCTTCTCTAGCTAGCACAAAAGTGTTGTTTTATGTTTTAAACATCATCATTAATGACTTATTTTTTTAAATTTCTGATGAAAGTTGCCACACTGTTGGACTTAGGCCTTCCCAAGCAAGTGTGAAATGTAGGTGTCAAGTATTCTATAAATTCATACTTTAAAAAAAAAAATTGTTATTACTATCAATTTCATTTACAGTTTAAATTAGATGCAGCCACTAAAGACATGATCAAACTCAGTATAGTACAGGTAGACATTAAATCAAAAGTAAAATGTGTTGTCATCTAGAAATTCTATTCATAGACAAATAATGATTGTGTATAATGTAGATACAACAGGTATGTTTACAAATAAATTCTTTACTTATGATATTCTTCAAGTAGATCTTTAATAGTCTAAACTACAAGTATAATTCAGAGTCTTGAATTTAAGTGCTCTACAATACTACATTTTGACTATTATTCAAACAATTATAATGATTAAAATATGTAAAATAAAACACACAACATCACAGTATTTGTCATTCTTATAAACAAGGTTCTCATGAAGATCACCCAAAGAAAAGGTCATGAGTCATTGACATTTTGTGCTGCTTGAGATGAGGTTCATTGCAAAATACTACATATACATATTCAAATAAAGTTCTATTTGTGCAATCATGGATGAAGTTATGGTTGCAAATCACATGTTAAAGGCATGGAAGCATGTTTTCTGGTGAGCTTATAGTGAGTTCTCATGAGCCAAATAAAGATATCAGCAACTTTCCTTACAATACCACTTCATAGATTATTGGAAAAAAGTACTTATTTCTTAGTCTTACAGAGGGGAATAATATACAAGAAAACTGTGAAGTGTCTATGGCAGACCAATTTGTCTATGCTATTTAAAATGTATCGTTGCTAGGATACTGTTATAATAAGAACGATTTGATTTTGTTTCTTAATATAAAAATACTGTGTTCTTTTATCAATGTATTTCCCTTAATAAATATTAATTTAACATAGTAGCAGAGCGTGTACGTATTGATAAATTTTGAGTACCTTCCCGAAATGTCGAGCACGAAAATTGACCCTCTAAATAGAGAGAACTACGACACTTGGGTGATACAGGCTGAAACTGTACTCATATGACACAATTTATGGAAATACATCGAGACTGATACTGCAGTGGTTGATAAAGAAGGCGATAGACAGGCGAGATCTGAACTCATACTTATAATCGCTCCTTCTGAGCTTATACAAATTAAAAAATGCACTAAAGCATTATGGGAAAAATTTAAACGCCAGTAAGGGACCTGCGCGAAAGGCATCCTTATTAAAGCAACTGATCCTAACAAAATTAGAAGGACACGATGTAAAAACTCATCTAAACAAGTTTATGGATATAGTTGACAAATTGGCAGACATGGACGTAGCTATTAATGAGGACTTGTTAACAATCATGATGTTGTACAGTATCTCAAATGAATTCGAGAACTTCAGAGTCGCTATAGAATCACGAGACACTCTTCCGAAGCCAGAAGAGCTTCAAACTAAAATAATAGAAGAATGTGGGGCACGTCATAGCCAAAACATGACTAATAACGACGAAACTGAATCCTCTTTTCAGGAAGAAGCCCTATACACGTCCTGTAAAATTTGCAAACGTAGTGGTAATATCTTCAAACGTAAGACTCACAAAATTTGTACCAATTGCTGGGAGAGAAACAGTGAGAAGCCTAATAGATATAATAACGGTTCTTAAAGAACAATTTTGCTATCCAGTGCCTCCTTACAAATAACGAAAAATATGAAAACAGCATTTGGGTTTGGTTTTGCGTTTGGATAGCGGTTGTCCGTCTCATATGACTTATAAAAGAGACTTATTTAAGACTATAGAGAGAACATCCGGAAAATTGAACTTTACAACTAATGAACAAACTGCAGAGATAATCGGAAAAGGTACAGTCTCTTTTGTAACAAAGAATGGTAATGGCATAGCCCTTACAAAGCTACAAGACACTTTATACGTACCTAGTCTGTGCACCAACTGCTATCTGTTAGTATATAAGATGACAGATGCTTTCTGTTCTGTCCTCTTCACAAAGACTAAGGGGACAGTTAACAATAAAAAGGATGCAATAACTCTCACCGCTTTTAAACAAGGAGATGGTCTTTATTACATCAAACCAAATAAACATGAGCGTAACAATCTGAACTGAATGACGACACTGTTTCGACAATTGCTAAAAAGAAAGCGAATTCATCAAATATGTACGACTGGCACAGAAAACTTGGTCACATGAAAGCCAAAGATCTGAAACATGAACTCAAAAACGAGAATTTGATCGGCTTGAACTTTGATGCTTCTGAAACCTTGGCAGAGTGTGTAATCTGTATCCAAGCAAAACTTCATCGAGTACCTGCCACTCGTGAGAAAACAACTCAACGAGCAACAGAACGCTTAGAAATCGTTCATAGCGATGTATGTGGACCTATCAGAACGCCCCAGTAAGCGGAAACAAGTACTTCGTTACTTTTATAGACGACTATAGCCGATACAGTCGAGTTTACATGATTAAAAGCAAGAACGAAGTCTTAGAAAAGTTTAGACTGAAGTGAAGACTTCAAGGACTTAGCGAAAACGCACATTGGGAACAAAATCAAATTCTTTCAATCAGATAATGGTACTGAGTATGTGAACAAAGAATTCAACGCTTATCTAAAAGGTTGCGGGATACAGAGACGTCTCACCGCACCCTATACCCCAAACCGCAACGGAGTTGCTGAAAGAAAGAATCATACCCTTGTGGAGAAAGCGTGAGCAATAATGATTGACGTACAGGCACCATTAAAATTCTGGGGCGAAGCAGTGTTCACTACAAACTATCTATCAAACAGGAGTATAAACAGCGCCATTCAGAACCAAAATCCATTCGAGCGTTGGGTTGGGAGAAAGTCATGTATACGTGTTTGGTTGCAAGACATACGCAATTCCTGGCATGTTTGCGGGATACTCTGAAACATCTAAAGCTTTCAGGATCTTCATACCTTCGAAAAACAGCATCTTAATTTCAAAAGATATTAGGGTACTGAAGACTATGTTCTATGATGAATCAAATAAAAATGCAATCTACAGAATGCTCGCCGATTTAAAGTTTTAACCTAATAAAACATCATCACAGAAAACAACACGCAAGCAGATGGATATTAAGCTTGACAATCCTGAAGGAGATGATCAGCAACATGTTATTGATTTTGAGGCAGATGATCAAGATGTAACGCTGCAACAAAGTTTGGTTGATAGCACTGACGATGTTTGACAAATGGAATCAAGAAATAATGAAAGTGAATATGAATCTCTTTCAGGATCTTTTACCGATGTCAATGATGATGAACCTGATTCTGATGCAGAAGAAAATGTGACAGTTCAAACGAGGTCTTTGAGAGACAGGTCAAAGATCACAGCTCCTAAGCGCTACGATGATTTTATTTTGGCAGCAGCTGAAGGAATCAAATATCTTTACAAGCATAAAGAGCCTGAGACCTTAAAAGAAGCGATGGAATCTCCTTACTAAGCAAAATGGCAAGATGCCATGCACAGTGAAATAACTTCACTATTCGACCTCCGCAACCATGTTACTGGTCTGACTGGAGAAGACTGCTTGTCAAACTATCGTACTTCTACGTGTAACGACTGGTGCAGACTTAGAGCTACTAACTATTGGTAGAGGGCCCATTTTATTGTAAGAGAATGTGTTATGCAATGGAGACTTCGACATAATGCATGTTCCTTCGGAGCAGCAGTTGGCTGATATGTTAACCAAACCACTGTTTGCCCCCAGGCTGCATAGTTTAAGTTCAGCATTAGAATTAAAGAATATATTATTATAATATTCTTCAAAAACTTCCGAGGATGTGAAGTGTCTATGGCAGACCAATATGTCTATGCTATTTAAAATGTATAGTTGCTAGGATACTGTTATAATAAGAATGATTTGATTTTGTTTCTTAATATAATAATACTGTTCTTTTATCAAAGTATTTTCCTTTAATAAATATTAATTTAACAAAAACACTAAACTTACTTAAATATAAATTGAATAGTAATGTGATTGATATCTTAGGTCTTACTTAGATTCAATTTCAACCATTGAGGAATGAGGTACAATATGAGAAATGATATGACATTCTCTAAGCATTCAACTCACAATAGCTGTACATATTTAGGGATCTGTTTGTGTTGATAGGAACCATTTAGTCTCCCTTTCACTACTCACATTCTGTTGCTAAGTGTTTGTGCTTACAGCATGTGTCACCAAAATAATTGTATGAAAAACTGTATGCTTTTGGAATACCTATGTGGGTACAGGTTGCAGTGAACCATGTAGCATCGTTTTATATTTAAAAAGGAAGTCCATGAAGAAAAAGATTCATAAGCAAAAAAATGTTTACAGTTCAGTCACATCCAGACATTGAACTTGAACAAATCCATACCTGTATCATATTATTTTCACTGTCTGCTTTTTTACTACAGTCCCAGCCATCACCGAAGCAGTCGGAGTACATGGCCAGGAGCATCACGTCCACCAGTAGCCATACCAAGGAAGTCAGCAGTATTATCCGACATGTGTGTATCCGTATTTTACTCCTGAACATTGTAACTGATCAAGTTCGTACGCACTCGAGTTCACTGCCTCATGACAACACGGCCACACGAATGTCACGTTATCTTCCCGACCTGCAACACACGCGAATTTTGAGCAAACAAAGCAAAACTAACAACGAACATTTACACTAATTAAACTTTGACACGACCCAAATTGAACCCATTTATGCTCAAGATACCTTGCTCTTATAGTTAAATTTAAATAGAAATTCTAAAAATCTAAGCACAATTTCGCAGTAAGTAGGTTTCCGGATCTAAATTGTGAATACTGCACTAAATATTACACCAAGTTTTTTCTGTATTAATAATAATTCAAAACTAATTATTTAGAACAACGAACTCACGAGTTATTAGTTATTTTATTACCGTTTTATTTTCTATGATATCTAAAGTTTGTATGTAGTGCAACGATAGTGAATGTTGGCTCGCGGTCGACATTCAACTCGTCGACGACAATCAATTCCATCGACAATCGCCAATCGCGACAAGCCAAAATGTATACGTCAAACTTTCTACCGTGTCAAATCGTAGGATTTCATGATTGCCATTGTGCAAAGAATATTGACCAATTTGTCGTAGTCGATTTAACGGTTTTAAAAGTTTTGCGGTGAGAGTTTTATAAACTTATTCAATGCTCATAACTGAACATCACGCCTGTAATCTCCGAAGGGTTAAGCAGAAATGGTCCTAATAGTACACCTACATCTCGCCAGTTTCAATCCCACGTATAGGGGTGAGCCTATTATCAGGGCACAAGTCCGGAATCCATGACTGCTTCACCCGACCTGAAAATCGAACCCAGGGACGTGAGGGACGTCATGCTCAGTAGTCTTTCTTGCGACTACTTAACCAACTAGGCAGTCCTCGCTATCATAATCAAACGGTTGGTTTCACCAACTTAACGTAACTACTATGTCAAGAAGATGATGGCTGTTCAGATAAACGCATGATACCAAAATCATTGTAGGAAAAAAAAAACTAAATTTTAATATTCTACAACCCTATGACCATCGACAATTTTGCTTGACGTGTGTGTACGCGCTTTGACAACAAAATGCTTGACAATTACAGTGTTCTAATAGACTGACAGTTGTTATGACTTGTTCTTGTTATCAATTCATTATCAATCTTGCTCGCAAACTCAGAAGTAGTAACTTATCCACTACATAATAATAAAGCTACCGTGTAATTTTTGTCTGCCCATCTTTGTGCGCTTTTATAAATATTTTTTTTAAATTAATATTGTGTACTGCTGTGATGGAGCACATCTGAACAATCAACTGCAGTTTGTTTGTTCATCTACGTATAGAAAAGTGGCGGTCTGAACAGCAAGTTGTTTTGTTAGATTTAATATGGCAGCGAGTTATGGTGTGACAAAATGAATTTACTCATCAAATTTCCGCCCCACATCGAAGAGAACTGAAACCATTAAAAACAGCTGGAACTTCTACAAGTATACGTTGCGCTTCTGATTATAATTAGGCAAGTGTTTTTTTCGCTAATTAATACGTGTCATTTCATATCAGACTCATTTGTTTAATAATAAAATTATGAACAGAAACAAGAACAATTCTAGAATGGTGCGAACTACCGAATGCGAGCCCGAAACTAAGACTACAGACACGCCATACAGACTTATTACAAATGAGGAAAAGCCACCTGACATTAAGTTTGAGAAGGAGAACTCATGGGTGGCTGGAGTACAAATGTTTGTGTCCTTCCTACTGGCTGGGTTTGGCATGGTGGCAGCCAGTCTCCTGCTGGATGTGGTGCAGCACTGGGATGTGTTCACCAAAGTATCTGAAGTATATATCTTAGTGCCAGCCCTCCTAGGGTTAAAAGGTAATCTGGAAATGACATTAGCATCTCGACTGTCAACTCATGCCCATTTGGGACATCTGGATACTAGTTTGGGATCCCTGGTTGTGGGTAATTTGTGTTTAATACAATGTCAGGCAGTTCTGGTGGGGTTCCTGGCAGCCATGGCTGCTGTTGCCATGGGTTGGATTCCAGAAGGACAATTTGACATTCATCATGCATCATTGTTGTGTGCGTCTAGTGTGTTAACAGCATCATCTGCCAGTTTTGTACTTGGTTTAATCATGATAGGAGTGATAGTAGTGTCAAAGAATATGAATATAAACCCTGACAACATTGCCACACCTATAGCAGCCAGTCTGGGAGATCTGACAACCTTGGCACTGTTATCTTGGATAGCATCACTACTGTATACATCTATTGGCACAAGTATTATATTACCATCTATTATTATCATTGTTGGCGCGCTTCTTGTACCGGTGTGTGGCTATATTGCTTGGAGCAATAAATTTACAAGACAAGCATTGGATGAAGGATGGGTGCCAGTTGTTTCTGCCATGGTAATAAGCAGCGCTGGAGGACTTATACTCGACCACACTGTGTCAGTGTACACAGGTATTGCTGTGTACCAGCTAGTAATCAATGGAATAGGAGGCAACATGGTAGCAGTACATGCATCTAGGCTATCAACCCAACTGCACACAGGCCAAAAAGAAGGTTCTGTAATGGGGAGCACCACAAAACTCCTGCTCTTAATGGTGATACCAGGCCAATTAATATTTATTTACACTATAGGATACTTAAGAGCTGGTCACACATCCACAACCCCCACTTTTATATTAATATACATGTCAGCTGCAATGTTGCAAGTGTTCTTGTTGCTAACCATCAGTCACTACATGGTTGCATGGATGTGGAAGATGGGTATGGATCCTGACAACTCGGCAATACCTTATCTTACTGCACTGGGTGACTTACTGGGCACGGCACTCCTGGGTGTTGCTTTCAGCATCCTATATGCAATCGGTGATAAAGACAGTGATTTAGGAGACTAGCATAGATCTCAATGTAATATCTGCTTATGCTGCTCAAAACTATTTAGAAGCTGATAAAAATCTAATAATTAATTAAGACAATATCTATATGTAAGCGATTCTATTCTAAATATGTAGTATATATAAGCAGTATTATTCAGTCTTGTGCCATTATTTTTTCGTTCATGTAGTTAAAAAGTGGCACACACTTAACTTTTTGTGAGAGAATTTTAACTATATGTAAGTTGTTTGCTTCCTTTACTATAAATACATGTAAACTACTTAAAAATAAATTGTACTTATATACAATTCATAAACTTTATGCCAATGTACATAAATTAAGACTTAAAAAACATAATTCATATTGGTGCTACTAATATAAAAATAATTTTAAAATGAGGATATTTTTATAAGTACATAAAATGGAAACTTAATTTTGTGATTTTTTAATAAAAACTTGTTGATTTTGATATGTCTTTATTTAGTAACCTGACCTGCTTTAGGAACTTACTAACTAATGATGCCTCTATTGTCGAAGTGGTCATGGGTTCCGATTTCCGTGTGGATCAAAAATTCAAAACTAATTAATTTTCAGGTCCATGGTAGGTAGGTAGACACATAGTATTTTCGAGAATGTCTGTTTTTAACCCTGGACGCAAAAAAAAGAAGGGTATTATAAGGGACTAACCACACTTACTCAGCTCTGTTCAGCTTTTGTCCATAGAAAACAACGATTTTGTATGGAGCTGAATAAATGTGGTTAGTCCCTAAGTGTGACCGCTATGTGTGTGTCTGTGACACTGTAGCTCTTTCACTATGAGCCATAAACACTGCATAAACATAGCTTAACTTTCAAGGTAGGAACTGTATAAAATAGCTCAGTGGTTTAATTAATTAGTGATAAGATAATCATAATAAATCAGCCACTTAGTTTTATTAATTGGTATTGGTCCATTTGCTGTGAAACGATATATAGAATGTTAATTGGTATTGAATGGTGCCATTATAACAGACTTAACAGTGTTGCTATACCTACTATTCTGCTTTTACGATCAGCCATTTGCCAGAATACCCAATAATGTGTTAACCAATTAATACATAGGCAGGTACTTAGAATGTCATGACAAAGAAAAATCAGATAACGTTAGCTCAGAGTCATAGCGTACTCGAAGGCGCGTTAGCACAGTCATAGCGTACTCGAAGGCGCCCGTGAAGCCTTATGATGTCTGCGCTGATGCTCAGACAACTTTGCACTATACTGCAATGATGATAATGTTTATTATTAAAGTCACCATAAAAACGATGATTCGATTGGTAAAGCAACGAGTGATAGAGTAGAGCTAAATCATAGCTAGGTACATGGCCACTACGAACACTAGTTCGTAAAACCTAGCTTGTGGGATTTTAACTGTGGCGTGCCTAGGGGCCAACAATACGGTAAGCCCATAAGGCGAGCAGACTGAGGGCAAGCCATTGATATTATAAATAAAAAGAGGTAGATATCGCACTAGCGCGCGCAAATTGTTGCAGACAAATTCAGACATTATCGTAATTTGATTTAGTCGGTTAAAGCAGTGAGCGTAACAAAGTGTGTCAGTTGTGTGACAATAATATACCTAAAATGCCAAGTTATGTGTTAAGAAAGTGTAAAAACTATGGTTCCAAGATAATAAGAGTGAAGGAGTTTCATACCATAGGTACGTAATTATACTAAAGGAATGTCATATTTGTATTTTTCACGATTTTATTTATCAATTACGAAGACGTAGTGGATGATGAGACCCCACTCATCATCCTCTACGTCTCGCGTTTCGTAATTGTCGAGTCAGTCCTTCGAATCCGGTCGCCTTCGCATTCAGGGTAACTGGACCAAAACCTCGTCATGGGTCCAGAGTTAACACCTCCGCAGTCCGACTCAATGCCCTAGAGAAAAGACCACCAAGAATTCAAGACAAAACGACCGCGACGCCACCGCTGGTGGTAGAAGGCCATATTTCTACGCATCATCACGAAGACTTGCACGGTGATGGCATCAACACCAACCCCTGAAGACTACAGTGGTATAAGTATTCCACTCTTTGGACTACAGTTAGCAGCTAGGTAGGACCATATTGCGCCGTTTATTTTATTTTTTCCAGTCAAGGCAACCTACCTATGTAAAAGTACATTTAAATGGAGTGATATCACTCCGCTCATAGTGACTCGGTAAACAAAAGTGAGATTAAAAATAAACCTTGCAAAATAAATACCTTTAAAGAAGATAAAGGTATCTATTTATTTTCTCAGTGTCGAAACTTCGAAAGCGTATTAGGTACTTATTTTATGTAAATGTAGAGAAGTCTAAGTTATGGTACCTGTTTCCCCCGAAGAATTAATTTATTAGGTAAGACCTATGTACAGACGCCAGCAAATCAAGCAACCCGAAACTGTAAAATTTTCCTAATCAACCTACTTTAAAACAGCATATCGATCATCATCGCATCAGCATCGATTTATGCTCGATATCATTTTTCAAGAGCAGTCGATACTGCTCTTGAAAAATGATATCGAGCATAAATCGAGATTCCTGAAATACTTTTTTTTTTTAAGTCTTTATGACATATTCGCATCTAAGGCCATTATTTTATTTCCTTTTCTTACATATTTTCCCAATTTTCAGGGTAGCTGACTTTATGAAACACCAGCCGGTGTTTGATATTCTCAGTATTGTGGGACTGTATATACAATGTGGATCTGGAACCACGACATTAAATTAAAACGAGCACAGTACTAGTCCATCTAAACCTTTTAAAGAAAATTAGTAGATACTGGAAAATTAAAAAAATACAATTTTCAAACAAAATAAATAGCAGAATCAACTGCATAAAAAGCAAACACGCTTTATCTACGAAAAGTCACTAACCGGTTGCGCGGCGCGGTGTGGGGTGCAGCCGCGGGCGATGGCGGTAGGTGGTCGAAGGTAGGTATTTTAGTCGGAGAACAACAAATTAGCGGCATAGACTCACTAAGTTGCACGTTGTTAATTAAAAGATCATTGATTGAATAATTAATCACATAATATCACATCACAATCAGAATTTACACCGTCAAACGTTCGTGTGTCACCATATCTCCCCCGATATGTATGCAATGGTAAAGCCGCATTTTGGTTAAATTCTTCTTACGTAAGTACCATGTGGGTGTACTCGGCAGCTGGGTACCTTATTTGAGGCATAATTAAACTTCAAACCTAACCTAAATCACGACACTAGCCTATTAAATGCCTAATTAACTAACTAATATTACACTAACACTTAACAATAAGTCACACTAACCTATGCACTAATCCAACTATCATAAATCGTCTTTAATTACAATAACAACTAAAACTTTTCATAAAATCACGACACTGCGCGCACGGCTCGTCTCGTGATAAAAAAGTTAGGCGTGTGCTCTCTTCAAAGGGCGCCGCTATGCACTGACTGACATAGTTACCGAGTCCGAGACTTTTTGCCAAAATATTCCGCTCACATACTCATACACAATGATCTATGCACCACTAATGCATAATTTGCGTAAGTAATATTTCTTTTTCTTTCTAATTGTAGTATTTTGTGTGACTGGGCGGGGCGCGTTAGAGTGGAATCGTATGACACCTTTCTCTGCCTTTCAAGCATATTGAGACGTAGAGAATAGAATCGTACGGTTTGCACAGATTCTTGACCTTACAATGTTTACCTATTATTACGGACTCAGATCTACATCATGTTGTAAAATAAGAAAATGAAAAATAATTTCCTGTGGCTAAAGTATTCATTGGATTGATTGATTTTTTGTATACGGGTAAAGAACATGACAGTCTTTACGTGGTTTGAAGGAATGTCAATCGTCCTGCTCCACTTTGTATATTATGTTAAGGCACCTGCTTGCGCCGTTTCTTCAAATGAAACTAGGGGTCCACGTTGCAGGATTAAGTTTAAAGACATTTATTTCGCATAAGAACTTATAAATTACTGTTTACTTATAATGAGATACAGAGTTATTCCTAAATAATAATGGCTTATGTTTAACTTACCACCAGATATAGTAACATATAACAGACAAAAATAGTAAATGATCACCAAAATTAAACCCGCATCTTAATGTAAAATTATAACCAAAGTTTTAATATCTCGCTATCCTGTTTAGGCAAAATGACTCCAAATAAATCATTGTTAACCCAAAAGTAGTAAATGATCACCAAAATTAAACCAGCATATTAATGTAAAATTGTAACCAAAGTTTTTACATCTTGCTATCCGATTTAAGTAAATTGACTCCAAAAAAATCATTTCTAACCCAAAAATAGTTATTGAAAACCGAATTATTAGCCACATTTCAATTTAAAATGACATGCAAAAAAATAACATCTTGTTATCCGATTAAAGTAAATTACCCTCAGCAAAGAAAATATTTTGCCAAACATAGTAAATAAGTTCCTAACCTTATGTCCCAAATTGATTAACCACTACCAAAAAAAATAATAATATGTGCGTTTCGTTTACTCAACCGAATGCTATGCCTAAAATAAAAAATAAAACTCTTACAATTTGAATAATCCTTTTTTTAATTATTTTAAAAAAACATAAAAAAGTTAGTCCTCTTAAAACTAATAATAAACAGTTTAAACATCTTAAAACTAAACTAATAATAAACATTAAAAAATCTTAAGAAGAATCAGTCTTCTGTTGATTTACTGCACAATTAATGCTTTCTTAGCTTTGGCTGGTCGTCCTCTTTTGCGCTTCATGCCAATCGGAATAGCTCTGGTCTCTGAAGATGGCTGAACGTGCTTAAGCCGAATACTTTATTTGGTAATAAGCCTACATTTTATGGCAATGACAGTGGTTTATTTAGGTAGAAATAGTGCATTAATTTGCTCGCTAAGATTTGGTGATCATTTACTACATTTGGTGTTCGAATACAATTTGAAGTGCAGTCGTGACTAAAATAGCTAGTACTATTGTAATTTTAGACTTTATTTTTCTGGTGTCAAGTATCTATTTTTGGTAAAAGAACTAAGGGTATCAAAGCATTTTATGGTGGTCATTATATTTAACCCCAATAATAATATAATATTTGCCTCTGGGGCGTTGGCGACTTTATAGGGTACCTACATACGTGTTTTTTTAGTTTACTCTTAAATATGTTAATATTATCACACTTCTTTTTTTCTTTTGGTAAATCATTAAACAGTTGTGCTCCCTCCACTAATACTGTTTTTGCCGTAATTAGTCCGTGCACGTGCAGTCATTACTTGGAATTTGTTTTTACTTCTTGTGTTGTATGTTATATTTCTTTTTTTGTACTTAGGTATGTTTGATTTCACGGGATTCTTGGTATTTTTTTATGAGAATGCAGGTGTATACACCGAGAAGTTTTAATGGTTGTTTTCCCGCAGCGAAATGGTTTTGTCTCGGTAATACAATCGTTTTATAAACAAATAAAATATTAGAAACAAACCACGGCAGATTTACCATTGTGATAAACAAAACTCGAAAGCGACCACGAACCAATAGTAATACTTCCCGATACCTACGCTCGCTCGCTCGACACAAGCCGGGCACCGGACGGCCGCGCGGCTGTTGACCCGCAGGTTTTCCAATCAGCTGATAACTTATGAGTTAATGAAACATAATAATAATAAGCTTTACCCAACAAGTTGTTCAGATTCTCCCTTCATACTTGTACGGGCTTAGGATAGTCAAAAATACTTTTTTTGTTGCAATTTACTGAACAAGAAATTAAACAAAAACAAGTTTATTATCTAAGAAAAATAATTTTCTGAATTAGATACCTAACAAAGTATTTGAGGCGTATTTCTAAAATTTGAATCAACTTAATTACAATTATTTTAATTAACTAAACTACGTTGCGCTCTCATTTGAACCGACATTTAAACGGCTATAATTAGTTTCTCATTCGTTTTTAGTTTACTTGGATATTTTTTTATTATTTATTTTGTCTTTAATTTTGTGTTTATTAGTGTAAGTCAGTTTTTTGATCTCATCTTTAGTTTAAGTCCAAGATGTTTTGTTTTTTATTTAATGTTACATGTTACATTTTATTTCTTTAAATTTACTATAATAGCTATAATGTACATAAGAGAATGTTGTGTACACCTGTAATTGGTACCTACATAAGAACCCTAACCTGTACATTTTTATTGTTAAATGTAAAATGTATATACTCTTGGCGTACCTATTTTAAATAAATAAATAAATTTAAAATAATCACTATTTACAAAAGAACGAGTAGGTTCTTACACTTCCCGGTAACGGAGTAATCGTTCGAAGTGCAAGCCACTGCGTTGAATACACAATCGAGGACGTTTTAATTGATTGTCTTTCAATTCTAATAAGGTGTCTCTGTCACTTCTTACGATATCGAAAGCGTCCACTATCGCAGTTATTAACACGTCGCAAGTTTCGTGTTCCTCACGGTACACCAGGCGCTTGAGCTCAGATCAGACCACAAGTAAAAGTCTAACGGAGCTAGGTCCGGGCTTCTTGCTGGCCAAGCCACTGGCTCGCCGCGTCCGATCCAGCGCTGAGGAAACACCGAGTGCAGGTGCTCTCGCACTGCGCGGTGATAATGAGCCGGGCACCCATCATGCTGATAGTACAGATTTTCCACGGGCGCCGCTAGCGGAACGTCGTCAAATAAGTCCGGGATAACGTTGCGTAACATTTCCAGGTAGGTTCCACCTAGCAACGTACTCCAAATTGCAATAACTGTAATGTCGATCCATTGCACTGATAACGCGTGCTGCGCGTACGATATTCGCGGGAAAACTAAGTGCGCCGCCGTAATAATACAACAGAGAGCCGACGCGCGGTTTCGTATGTAGTTGTTGCGAGCAGGCTAGTTTATGCCGTGTCACTACATGCGAGAACTTATTTTGCTTTGAACATTCATAAATTCGTCTGTACTTTGTCGGCTTCGCAGCTGTGTTTTGTGGTATGTGCAACTGTATGCAAGAGCTGATTATGACTCTCATGCTGCCCGGCGACTTTACGCGGAGCCGCAACACTTGGAGTCGCTCCGTCTTCGCGGGGTTCTGAACCCCCAAGTCCCATCGGCTCGGACGGTCGTAGCGGCGACACAGCGGCTACTCGACCAGGGGCAGTTCCAGACACCAGCACATGCACAGGACAGAGGTCGATCGGCTGTTATTTCGCCACAGCTCGACGAGGAGATCATCGAGTACGCGTAAGGCTGCGGCTAGGTTTGGTGTAAGCTAATATTACGTCTGGAAACTGCTCAACTGTGAAGGACTGCATCCTTACCATTTTCGTAGAGCGACAACGCCTAACGGAATTGATTGTACGCATTAATTGCGTTTTAGTGTTAATGTGTGGGCTGGCATAATAAATGGCTACCTCATTGGATCGCATTTTGTGACAGGACACTTAACAGGTAGAACCTACCTGGAAATGTTACGCAACGTTATCCCGGACTTATTGGACGACGTTCCGTTAGCGGCGCTCGTGGACAATCTGTACTATCAGCATGACGGGTGCCCGGCTCATTATCACCGCGCCGTGCGAGAGCACCTACACTCGGTATTTCCCCAGCGCTGGATCGGACGCGGCGGGCTAGTGGCTTGGCCAGCAAGAAGCCCGGACTTAACTCCGTTAGACTTTTACTTGTGGTCTGAGCTCAAGCGCCTGGTGTATCGTGAGGAACACGAAAATCGCGCCGTGTTAATAACTGCAATAGTAGACGCTTTCGATATCGTAAGAAGTGACAGAGACACCTTATTAAAATTGAAAGACAATCAATTAAAACGTGCTCGATTGTGTATTCAACGCAGTGGCTTGCACTTCGAACAATTACTCCGTTACCGGGAAGTGTAAGTACCTACTCATTCTTTTGTAAATATTGAACATTTAATAGTAGTTTGGTTATTTAACATAATTGTAATTAAGTGATTCAAATTTTAGAAATACGCCTCAAATACTTTGTTAGGTATCCCTAACAAAGTATTTGAGTTTGTTAGGTATCCCTAACAAAGTATTTGAGGCGTAAAAAAAAAATTAGATTTTTTTTTTCTGAATTAGATATAATTCAGAAAATTATTTTTCTTAGATGATAAACTTGTTTTTATTTAATTTCTTGTTCAGTAAATTGCAACTAAAAAAGTATTTTTGACGGTCCTAAGCCCGTAAAAGTATGAAGGGAGAATCTGAACAACTTTTTGGGTAAAGCTTATTATTATGTTTTATTAACTCATAAGTTATCAGCTGATTCAAAAGCCTGCGGGTCAACAGCCGCGCGGCCGTCCGGTGCCCGGCTTGCGTCGAGCGAGCGTAGGTATCGGGAAGTATTACCATTGGTTCGTGGTCGCTTTCGAGTTTTGTTTATCACAATGGTAAATCTGCCATGGTTTGTTTCTAATATTTTATTTGTTTATAAAACGATTGTATTACCGAGACAAAACCACTTCGCTGCGGGAAAACAACCATTAAAACTTCTTGGTGTTTTTAGCTTTAAGAAAAGTTTTTATTATTTTCTTTTATAGGTTTACAATCTGTGCATAACAAATTTATTTTAAGTATAATAAAAAGCTGTATTACAGTATTTGCGCCGCTTGGGAGCAAATACTGTAATACAGCTTTTTATTATACTTAAAATAAATGTGTAACCTTATTGGTAACTACAGTTTTGAGCCGTTTGGGGTCGAAACGCTCGGGTCATGGGGACCGAGTGCGCGTCTTGTTTTTAAGGAAATCTCTCGCCGACTGGTCGACACTTCGCGTGACCAGAGGGCTGGCTCTTTCTTTGGCCAAAGAATTAGCATTGCTATTCAGCGTGGCAATGCTGCCAGTCTTCTGGGCACGTTTCCAGATGACAGCGATGCGGAGGAATACTTTGACGCCTAAGTGTCCTATTGTCGTCTTTGTTTAGATGTTTATATTATCTTACTTTTAGTCTTATTTATATCATTACTTTAGTTCTTTTTAGTCTGTAAATATATATAAAGTTGTAGAAATATGAAAATAAGAATAATTAAATATTAGTAAGATTTTTTGGAAGCTATTATATATGCATTATGGTAACACTAAATCGGTCATCAATGGTGTTGAGGCGGCATTTTTGACATCTTAATAATTGTTTTGTAAATTATAAGATTTATCTGCGGTTCTGTTTTATTTTTACTGTGAAAATGGTTCAAAAGTGTTATATCACGTCATGTAACAGTGAATCATATGGTGATTGTGGCATTTTATTTCACAGGTAAGGAATATTACAGATTTTGTTTACTAACAATGATTAGTGTGACCATTTTTTACAGACCAAAGACAAATGTTTCCGTGTATTTTTTATTATTATTCCTTAATTATTCGCATGAGAAATATAATTTGTATCACATTATTGAAATATTATTATTTTTGTTTGTTACAGCTTTCCATCGAAAGAAGGCAAAAATGGTTGAATGCGATTCCCGAATTTCAAATCACAACCAAAAGTTCTGTTATGTGCAGCCTCCATTTTAAGCCAGAGGATTTTCATACTACAAAATCACGACGAGCGTTAAATGCTTATGCAGTACCATATTTTTTCCAGTAATAAGTATATAACATTGGTTTTATCATTTTCTTTATTCGTATTTACACATGTAAATTACATTTTTAAATATTCCTATACTCCTGGCAACAAGGTTGTGTCTATGCAAGTACTCTCCGTTAGCCAGACACAGAACACCCGGAGATAATGTGACGGATTGATTCGCCTGGACGGTGGCATGCCCGACATATGTCAACCGTACCGTCCTTCACAATAAATCTCCGGTAGTTATTCGTCATCAT
Organism: Noctua fimbriata; assembly: GCA_905163415.1. Taxonomy (NCBI): domain Eukaryota; kingdom Metazoa; phylum Arthropoda; class Insecta; order Lepidoptera; family Noctuidae; genus Noctua; species Noctua fimbriata. The sequence continues at coordinate 6,346,557 of LR990940.1, forward strand.
AACTTCATCCATAATTGCACAGACAAAATCTTCGGTTTCTCCGAAGAGATCCCCGAAACGTAGCCAGGCTACGGACGCTGATAGGTCTACATCGGGCCCATGCAGGGCCCGCAAAAAGCGTTTTTATCATTAGTACAACTGATGAACGCGGAAAGAAGGCAGGTTGAGTTTGCCTAAAAGATGTTCTCGTGTGCGGAGCTCTCTTCAGTCCAACGGCACTGGCGGGGCCTTGCAACAACAGGCTCCGGCCGCTCCGGGTATCTTGCAAGGAACGACGTGAAGAAGGAGGTTTTCGTTTCACAGAGATATTTTTTTATTAGATTTTCCATTTAAAAGTTCCGGATTGATGACTACAATTTGTTCAAATTTTTTGCGCACTTACGGACCTACTTCAGAGGTTAGCCGCAACGAGAAGAAATTTTAGCATTTTGATGCGCTTAAAACACATATTTTATACAAGATTCAATCATCTATTTAGTCCACCACATTCTAACCAATGTATAACGGATGAAGAACCACACGAATTACAACCAGTATAAGCATTGGTTAATTCGTATTTAAATTTAAGAATATTCCATCATACGAAATGTAATGCATTGAGAAACTTAGGCAGTAAGATTGGCTTACGGCAGAAACTCCACAAAACAATTCTGTTTAGCTGTGTTTAATTTTAATATATTTATGTTTGTCACACAATTAGTTTTATTCCCACCATATTAATACCCAGACACCAATTCTGCAGAGCAAACGGAAAATGAGCATGGAAAGGCCATGGTTGATGTGTTAACCGGACACAAATTACATCTGTCAAAACGAAGTTTCTCATTTGTTATAAAATGCTTGGTCCCCCTACTAGAAAGAGACAAAGGGCTCTGTTATAAATATCTCTCTCGTCACCATTTTCTGGTAGAGTGCTCAGTCCAGTTTATTATACTAAGTCCATAAGTGGGAACCATAGAAAATAAATAACCAAAACTATGATTCGCCAAATATGCTTTCACCTACCACAATCCATTCAATTATTGCCACACCCATATAATGATTCACCCCGGTTTGTAATGGGCTACAACCTGCAAGGTTAAATATGGACTGAATCATCTGTACCAATTTGTACAAATTCAAAGTTTATATTTTGATTTTATCGTATATATCGATTTTTCTTCATAATCTGGAGAGCATGAATTTGGTAGAGGTTTGGGGGAAACGACAGGTCTCCAATCCCTTCAAAACCCTTATTAATTTATAAAATATTAATGAATATAATCTGTGGAAGATAATAATAAAATCTGGCAGCACTAAGGAGTGCGGTAAAAATAAAATCGCTACGCTATGGTTATGACATGCCTTTTAATTTTTATAAGTTATTTAAATCAAGATGTTTCGATCCATGGTTTTAAGAAATCAAATTGTTAACAGCCTGAGAAAATCTGTACGGTCAAACATCAAGAGATTTTTGTGCACTGCACTGACCAAAAGGAAAAGTTTTCTGTAAGATTCAGTTCTTCAAGTAATTCACAGGCTTATTCAAACATTTTGGTTGTTTTTTTTCATAATATCGAAATATCAAATTAAAAAAAAAGATAGAGAGGCCGTGAAATGTCGCTGCGCCCCCGCTAGGGGGTGCAGCAACCGGTCCCGCGGCATCACCCCCTGGCCGCGGAGGCCATACCTTGGTCCGTTAATTCAGGCCCGTCGTTAAGTAGCCTCTGAGGCTAGGCCTGCGGACGCTCACATGGCACGTGCGTCTGGGTGTGTGATTGCTATGAAGTTTTTTCGTAAGCGCGCCACAGCGCTGATTTCTGCACGGCACCTCGGCGGCTTGTCCCCGCCAGGTGAGACCCCCAGTTACCCAGGGGAGGCCCGGCGGGGGACGACCAGCAACAGAGCTGCCGACTCCGACGCACCTACGAAGGATGTGTGGCTCCCGTCCGTCCCGCTTCCAGAGCTAGCCGGTCACGGTCCGTACTGAGAGGCCGTTGTGTGTGTGTGGGCGGTATTGTACTGTTTAACACCGCCTAGTGTCTGCGTGGGTCGCGAGCTCGCACCGCGCCCCCACGTGTGAGTCTACATGTGTGTAGAGAAGGTGCATGTGTGATTTAGCTGCGCGACGCGCCTATATTAACTTAGGACGCGTCAAACAGCAGGATGCGTGTGTAATATGTGGAGTCTCGTAGTGCAGGTAAGCTGCGTGTAACCTGGTACAGCTTACCCGGACGTCAAGTCCGGTGGGGTGGGGTCATCGTCCGCTACCAGGTCACGGGGGAGGGGGCGCCTCGCGTCAGGGGGGCGCGCATGTCCGGGCGCAATGTGCTTGACGTGAGGCCAAGTAGATGCGTCGGCACGCGCGAACATTCCCGTCGCAAGGCGCCGGATGAAGACGTCCAGGCTCTCGATCTCGAAGTCCCGCTAGATAAAGTCGTTCCTCACGTGCAGAGGGGCGGCGACTATGTCCGTCCGAGATGTCGCAACAGAAGCATTTCAAACACCTTGGAGATGGTGGGTAGCAAGGTGATGGGCCGATAGCTCTCCGGCTTTAAGATGTTCTTCCTCGCCTTGGGCAGCATGATGACGCGCCCCTCCTTCCACGAGGAAAGAAACGTCCCCGTGCGCAGTATCGCCGTGAACAGGCGCGCCAGGGCCGCAACCATGCGGTACGGCAGTTGGCGCAGTACTGCGTTGGTGATACCGTCAGCACCGGGGGCCTTCCTGGGCTTCGTCCTCAGGATGGCGCGTCTGACTGCCTCAGGTGAGAAAAAGATTGGATCCTCCTCAGGAGCTATCGGCATCGCGAAGTACTCCCCAAGGTGTCTCTCGACTGTTGCGACATGCGCGGCGTCGCTGGTCGTGTTCGGTTGGAACTGACGCTCCGGGAGCTCGGCGAAGACCTCCACGCGGTCCTCTGCGACATACTAGAGCGCCCCGCCGCTGTCCAGTAATGGGCGCACCGGAGCTGGGGTGTCGTCAGTTGGCGTCAGAGACGATGGGCGGATGGCCAGCTGCCAGCCGCCTCCTCGATGCGTTACTCCCAGCTTTCGGCGTCTCGGCATCTCAACTCGGCCTTAATTTTCTCCGCGAGACGATTGAGCTTCGTCTTGAGCGACGGGCATCTAAGTTGTTGCCACTGCTTGCGGAGGCGCTTCTTGTCGGCGATGTACGCTGACAAGGGCGGCTGCTGCACTCTCCCCTGCGGTTCCGTCGTAGTCGCCGACCGCCGGCTGACTTATTTACATAAGATAAAATCATTTACTTTTTATTATACTCCCCCTGCATTTTATGCTTGACTTTTTTTTCGGTATTGTTGTCATGGGTGTCATTTTCGTAGTTTTTGAGGTCGCTGACAACTAAAATTAGGTCAAAATGAAAAGTCAAGATGGCGCCGAAGAAAATTTTCGGTTTTTTCGTCATGAGTGTCATTTTCATGGTTTTCGGGGTCGCTGATAACGAATATTAGGACAAAATAAACAGAAAAATAACTAAAAGAAAACAAAAAAAAAAATAATTCATTTTTTTTCTTCGGCTTCCCCTGACTTAATTTTTGCCCTTCTCCACTGGTAGGTAGAGTGATCAAAATTTCACTTCGCCACTTTCTCATTTGCTAGAAGAATTGAATTTGAATTTGCTAAGAATTTGCTCATTATTAGCGACACCATCGAATGGTGTGATAATACAGTGTGGTTTTTTTTTCCAAAATCAATTGATTCGATTCCTGGCTAGGCTACGAATATTGGTTTTTCAAAAATCTAATGATGCAGCTTTAGACATCTTTGAACATTTTTAGTTATTCCTCATAGTTTCGGATTTGACAATCCACGCCCGGTTGAAAACTTCAACCTGTATATCATATAATAGATGATGCTGCCTATGCTGGCAGCATCATCTTATAAATTATTATTAGGTACCGAACTGTCTATTACGTAGATATTTATTTAATGTTTCAGAGTATTTAATACTCAAAACAGAAGAATTTTGGACAAACCACAATGGATGGTTCAGGTGAGACATTACGCAGACCTACCAACTCACACAAAGGTAAACTTGCCAGCATTGTCACCTACTATGGAGAAAGGTAGCATTTTGAGCTGGGCGAAAAAGGAGGGTGATAAACTGAGTGAAGGTATGAGTTTCTTGATAATTATTTTGATTTAAGGAAGAATATGTGGAAAATTGTTGGCAGGGAGCTCTGGACCATTCCCAGAAGGCTATTCGAGATGTGGCATGTGTGTGTGACTGAGCAGTAGTCAGTTACAGCGTTTGAGCCTTTGCCCAGCAGTGAGATGATGCTGGCTGACAGTAACTGGTAGATAAGGGCAGGAGTTATGTTTATGACATTTCAATAAACCATGTGAATAAAGCAAAACAAAATAATGGGCGTACCCTTATCGAAGCCGAGATGCATTTGTTCTTCCCGTCATTGCGATATTTTTTTTGTTCTGAACCATACCTGGTAACCTAGTTACTAGAGACTGCACGTCAAATTTCCATATTTTTCACAAGTTATTTTTTTATAATACATTTTTTTAATGTTACAACATCACTTTAAACACTTCCATGACCCCTGTACTATTCAATCCATTCATCAGCACAATGTTCTGAGCTCGTTACATTGAGTTCGACGATTGTGATTTTTCACCCAAAAAAAAAGTCGTTTTCCAGCAATAATTTTGGCGCAGAGTTACTTTGTTTGCACGACAGCCAATCAAGCTATACAAAACCATTTTATGCGGATCTCTCATTGTATAGGAAATCTATACACAGCGAGGCCAAGTTGTACTGGACAAGTACAGCTTCATGTGCCGCCGTGTGTACAGAATTCTTGGTCGACGACTTCCTGAGGGGCCGTGTACACCTTGTATTTAAAACCTCTGACATACCTATTTTAGGCGATCTTATGTGCGAGATTGAAACTGATAAGGCTACAATGGGATTTGAAACACCAGAAGAAGGCTACCTGGCTAAGATATTACTTCCAGCTGGAACTAAAGGCGTGCCGGTTGGCAAACTACTGTGCATCATTGTATCAGAGAAAGCTGATGTAGCTGCCTTCAAAGATTTCAAGGACGATAGCCGTAAGTACCTAATCCAAAATACATAAGTAATAGGTTTGGATAATGAAGTGTTCCTGTGTTCTTCACTGATCTTAATGGTAAGGGTAACCCTTCATACTTTAAGAAATTGAACTTACATCATTATTACTAACAAGACGTGTTTGATCTGCGGTAGCTTACTAGTTTTAATAATATTGGTACTCAACCTACATAAAGGCCAGTCCATTTTATCTTTACCTAGCGTAAATTCATTCTTAGCTAGTAGACAAGATACATATTGCCGCGAAGGGAAATCTCTTTTAACGCCTTGCGGTTGATCTCTAAACATTGGAATCTGTATCTTGTTACCACTAGGTACGTATGAAATTACGTTGGCTAAAGATAAAAGGCTCTGCCGTTAACCCAGGTCTGAGTTAGACTTAGGGCTGCGGGGTTTTTTTATAATTTTTTTTTTCCTGTAAATAAGCGCATACCTACCTATCTAATTTAAAAATAATTATGCTTTATTTTAGTTTACTGTGAGTTACGGATAGCGCTTCTAATTTTGAGAAGTCCTCTGTTTTTGCTTGAACATTTAATATTTTTCCATTATTAACCGACTTCGAAAAAGAGGAGGTTATCAAGTCGACTGTTTTTTTTTTGTGTTCGTTCAGCGATATCTTCGCTAATTATTGTGAACCGATTTTGATGATTCTTTTTTTGAATTTGGTGAAGATGTGATGTTGATCTTCGGAGATTTGCAATGGAACTGTTTAATAATAGACTGCAAATCTGTCGCGATGGCTGCAATTGCTTGGATGTTCATTGTTTACACAACATCATAACATTACGCTTGAATGCTCTGAGATGAGTACCTACAGTTTACAGTACACGCACATTTCAACAGTTAGGTATGTTAATTTCCATTTCATTGGGGATAAGCCTATATATGTTCCCTGTTTTTGCAACATTTTCAATTCATGCTCCGCTCCTTTTAGTTGTAGCGTGATGTTTTATATAACCTATAGCCTTCCTCGGTAAATGGTCTATCCAAAACTGAAGGAATTTTTCAATTCGAACCAGCAGTTACAATTAACAATAACAATTTAATTTCTCAATAATAAAATATTCTACTTATGTTTACAGTCATACTCCATCTAGGTCAAAAGTTCTCATTAAGGTGCATGAAATGAGCCGAGACACGATAAATCAGCTGTAAACTGTTGCGGACCTCTTGCAATTGGCTTCCGTCTCCATCGTCAGACCTTCGATGACAGTCATACTCCAGGCAGGTCTAAAGTTCTCACCAAGGTGTATGCAATGAGCCCAATAACAATATAAATGCTGTAAACTGTCAACAGTTTACGGCATTTATATCAGAGGTCCTCAAGGACCTCTTGCAACTGCCTTCCGTTTCCATCATTAGACCATCGATGACAATCATACTCCAGCTAGGTCTAAAGTTCTCATCAAGGTGCATGAAATGAGCCGAGGCACGATAAAGCTTTTTTTTTTTTTTTTTTGTATGGGAAATCATCAAATGACCCCCCCCGCTCTGGGCGGGGCGGAGGGGAGTGTCAGACTTGTACTGACGAACAGCCCTGGCAGGCATCGGCCCGTGCGGACCCCTACGTGGTTGCTGACATCTCTTTGAGGCGCGCGTGGAACACGAACGCGCCGTCGACACGGCCTGTCGTCATAAGACGGCTGGACGGCGAGCTAGCCCATAACTCGCCGTCAACAGGCCCGCGCCTACGGTGACCGGGGGCCACCACGTGACCCCCGACGCCCAGGGCGTCTCCCGCGGCGGCTGGGACGTAAGGCTCTTTCCCTCTCACGTTCCGCCACCTCCTTCACTAGCATGACTGCTTCGCAGAAGGAGGTGACGGCTTTCCATTCCCTCTCGCTCCGGACCATGGCTTGAACCAGGGCCGGGCGTGAGAGGTCGCCGCCGCCGATCGCCTCTACGAGAACACGGCGCTGCTCCGCCCAAGCGGGACAGGCCTCCACAGTGTGCTGCACCGTGTCCTCCGGACGATCCTCACAATGGAAACACCCAGGCGTTTCCACCCGCCCGATTCGGTGCAGGAACCTCCCGAAACAACCGTGTCCGGTGAGGACTTGCGTCAGGCGGAAGGTGAGGGCGCCGTGGCGCCTCTCTAGCCACTCCTCAAAGAGGGGACTTATCGCCACTATGGTGGCGTGCCCTGCACGGGGTTGCGACAGTCGCTCTCTCCATGTCACCATGAGATCGCGCCAGAGGTCTGTCCGCTGAGCGGCGATTTGCCGCGGCAGCGGAGTTTCCCCCCGACGTAATGCCTCCGCGCGCCATTCGTGAAGGCGCGCGAGGACTATCGCCTCCAGATCCCATGGCGGCAATCCGGCAAGGAGGCTCGCCGCCTCACCGGAGATCGTGCGGTACCCCTGGACTTGCCTTAGGGCTATCCCCTTTTGGGGCGCGTTCAGGTAGCGGGCGGCTTGCCGCCTCAGATAACGCGCCCACACCGGGGCCCCGTAAAGGGCCATGGACCGCACGACCCCCGCGTAGAGCCTCCGGCAGGAGGCGTTTGGACCCCCCAGGTTGGGCAGAAGTCGCTTGAAGGCAGCCCCGGTCCGTTCCAGTTTGGGGGCCAAACGTCGGAAATGCTCCACGATGTTCCACCGGCTGTCAAGGACGAGTCCCAGGTACTTCAGCGTCGACCCGACGCCGATGGAAACCCCTCCCGCCGTCAGTAGGGATCCCGACGGTGGCGCATTCCGAGGCCCATGAAAACACATGATCTCGGACTTGTGCAATGCCACCTCGAGACCCAATTGCCGGATCCTCTCCACGACTATCGCAACCCCGCGTGTCATGTTTTCGGCCGCCGCCTCGTTTTTTTTTTTTTTAGGATGGGAAATCATCAAATGACCCCCCCCGCTCTGGGCGGAGCGGAAGGGAGTGTCAGACTTGTACTGACTAAAACCCATCCATGTTCCTTCTTTGCCCTTTGTGTTCCAGGGCCGCGGTATCTCTTTCGAACAGTCCCGCAGCCCTGGCAGGCATCGGCCCGTGCGGACCCCTACGTTGTTGCTGACATCTCTTTGAGGCGCGCGTGGAACACGAACGCGCCGTCGACACGGCCTGTCGTCATAAGACGGCTGGACGGCGAGCTAGCCCATAACTCGCCGTCCACAGGCCCGCGCCTACGGTGGCCGGGGGCCACCACGTGACCCCCGACGCCCAGGGCGTCTCCCGCGGCGGCTGGGACGTGAGGCTCTTTCCCTCTCACGTTCCGCCACCTCCTTTACTAGCATGACTGCTTCGCAGAAGGAGGTGACGGCTTCCCATTCCCTCTCGCTCCGGACCATGGCTTGAACCAGGGCCGGGCGCGAGAGGTCGCCGCCGCCGATCGCCTCTACGAGGACACGGCGCTGCTCCGCCCAAGCGGGACAGGCCTCCACAGTGTGCTGCACCGTGTCCTCCGGACGATCCTCACAATGGAAACACTCGGGCGTTTCCACCCGCCCGATTCGGTGCAGGAACCTCCCGAAACAACCGTGTCCGGTGAGGACCTGCGTCAGGCGGAAGGTGAGGGCGCCGTGGCGCCTCTCTAGCCACTCCTCAAAGAGGGGACTTATCGCCACTATGATGGCGTGCCCTGCACGGGGTTGCGACAGTCGCTCTCTCCATGTCACCATGAGATCGCGCCGGAGGTTTGTTCGCTGAGCGGCGATTTGCCGCGGCAGCGGAGTTTCCCCCCGATGTAGTGCCTCCGCGCGCCATTCGTGAAGGCGCGCGAGGACTATCGCCTCCAGATCCCATGGCGGCAATCCGGCAAGGAGGCTCGCCGCCTCACCGGAGATCGTGCGGTACCCCCGGACTAGCCTTAGGGCTATCCCCTTTTGGGGCGCGTTCAGGTAGCGGGCGGCTTGCCGCCTCAGAGAACGCGCCCACACCGGGGCCCCGTAAAGGGCCATGGACCGCACGACCCCCGCGTAGAGCCTCCGGCAGGAGGCGATTGGACCCCCCAGGTTGGGCAGGAGCCGCTTGAAGGCAGCCCCGGTCCGTTCCAGTTTGGGGGCCAAACGTCGGAAATGCTCCACGAAGTTCCACCGGCTGTCAAGGACGAGTCCCAGGTACTTCAGCGTCGACCCGACGCCGATGGAAACCCCTCCCGCCGTCAGTAGGGATCCCGACGGTGGCGCATTCCGAGGCCCATGAAAACATATGGCCTCGGACTTGTGCAATGCCACCTCGAGACCCAATTGCCGGATCCTCTCCACGACTATCGCAACCTCGCGTGTCATGTTTTCGGCCGCCGCCTCGTGCGACCTCCCTTGTGCCAGTACCAGCGTGTCGTCAGCGTAGCAGACTACGCTGACGCCGCTAGGGAGGTCGGCGCGCAGCACCCAGTCGTAACCGATGTTCCACAAGGCCGGCCCCAGAACCGATCCCTGTGGAACACCGCACGACATCTCTCGCCGGTTCCATTCTCCGCTCCGGCCGGGGTACGTGACGGCCCTGTCCGTCAGATAGTCCCCGACCACACGACGAAGGTAGGTCGGCACCCGGTGATACCGGAGTGCTTCCCCAATGCAGCTCCAGGGCATGGAGTTGAAGGCGTTGGCGATGTCAAGAGACACCGCCAAGACGACCCCGCCCCGGGAAACCGCGTCCCCCGTCGTGAGGGCTCTCACGCGCATGATGGCGTCCACCGTCGAGCGCCCCTTGCGGAAACCAAACTGGTGTTCCGCAAGATCCGGCCCCATTCCCGCGAGGTGCCCGGCGAGGCGGTTAGCAATAACTCTTTCAAAGAGCTTGCCCACCTCGTCGAGCAACACGATGGGCCGGTATGCGGACGGAGAGTCCGCAGGGCGCCCTGGCTTACGGATGAGGACCAGCTTCCCCGTCTTCCAACGATGCGGGAACTGGCCTCTCTCCAAGCATGCGCTTAGGAGCCCTTCCAGTCAGGGCCCGAGAGCCTCAGAGGCCAGGACCCAGGCTTTGCCAGGCAAGCCATCGGGTCCCGGGGCGGTATTTCTGGCCTTCAGCCTGCGTACCGCCACTCTCAGGTCTACCCCAGTTACCTCCGGAACGTCGTCATCGGTGTGGTCCGCTTCCGGCACCGCAAGCGGCGGCGGAGCCATAGGCGGGGGAGGATGCCTCCCTCGCGAAGGGAACAGAGCGCTCACCACGTCCTCCACGAGCTCAGGCCGGAGACTCTGCGTCAGCGGGGGGGCCCGGGTGCGGAGTTTGTCCCGCACCATCTTGTAAGGGCGCCCCCACGGATCTCCGTTCAGAGACTCCAGCATCTCCTCGCGGGCCAGGTTGTTGGCCCGCCGGACAGCCTCTTGGAGGGCGGTCTTCGCCGCTCTGTACCCCTCGTAAAGCTCCGCCTCAATGGCTGCCGCATCCGGAGGGCGGATGTGGAGCCTGCGATGCCTGGCGTACCGGTGCCGCGCGGCAACGCACGCCTCATGTAGAGACGTCAGCTCCCGCGACCACCAGTACACCTGACGTCGGGCGCTTCCTGGCCGAACTCGGGGCATTGCCACGTCGCAGATCTCGGACATGGCCTCCTGGAACCAACCCGCCTCGTTGTTGATGTCGGCAGGCCTGGCCGGTGATGACACCCAGGCCTGCACGATCGAGGCTTCCAGGAGGAGCTCCCGGTCCAGCTGCTTCAGCGCCCATCGCGGACCACTCGGAGCCTGTAGGACCGGCGCGCTTGAGGTCTGGGTGGAGACGTCGAACCGGATGTACCGGTGGTCGGAATAGGAGAAACACCAACCTCAAAATATGGTGTTATTCGCTGATGATACTTCCCTAATTTTTAAGATAAATAGACGGGCCCAAAATCTAGATGACGTGAATAATGCCCTACTTCAGGTCCATAACTGGTTCACAGCAAATAATTTAGTATTAAATGAAAAAAAAACGAAATGCATTAGATTTGCTTTACCGAATGTTAAAAGTAGCGATTGTGATATAGTATTGAATAAAGATAAGCTTGAATTTGTAGATAAAACAGTTTTCCTGGGGATTACGCTTGATTCAAGGCTACAATGGGGTTCTCATTTAACATCTCTAGCGGGGCGGCTAAGTTCAGCAGCATATGCTATTAGAAAAATCCGTCAATATACTGATGTAGATACCGCTAGACTGGTCTATTTTAGTTACTTTCATAGTATAATGTCTTATGGCATTTTGCTATGGGGACGGGCTGCAGACATTGAGTCTATATTTATTCTGCAAAAAAGAGCCATCAGAGCCATATATAATCTTCGAAGGCGTGATTCTCTAAGGGAACTGTTTAAGGAAATTAACATCATGACGGTACATTGTCAATACATATACGAAAACATAATGTATGTAAGAAAAAATCTACATCTTTTTAATAAAAGAGGCGACAGACACAATTACGGTACTAGAAATAGAGACCAGTTAGTTCAGCCAGGCTTCAGACTCGCTAAAGTGGACTCATCTTTCATGGGGTACTGTTTGAGATGCTATAATAAAATTCCACAAAGTATACTTGAACTGAATGAAACTAAATTTAAAACATGCATTAAACGCACACTATGTAAGCAAGCATATTACAAGTTGAACGATTATATCGCTGATAAAAATGCTTGGCTCAATGCTGGTCCTGCTCCACAAGGACAGGGGCGCATAAATGGATAGCATTAAACAGTATGTTGGAGCTGCTGAAGATTGTAGAACTATCTTTGCAATGTATAAATTCAATCTCTTTTGTATTATATAACCGCATAGCCCATATTGTGTGAGCACTCTGTACTAGAAAGCTGTCATTCGCTGGAAACCTACGTATTTTCTTGACTTGAATGTGCCCTGGCGGCAGTGTTGGGCACAATTGAATTATTTTTTTAATTGTAGAGGCAAACAATTACAATTTTTATTTCAACTAAATTAATTACAATTAAATTAATTAAATATTTTTTTAATTGAGAAATGTAATTAAAATCAATTGCAATTAAATCTGTTAATTGTGGTTTACAATTAATTCAATTGCAATTAAAATTTTATTTGCAATTAAATTAATTGTTTTAAACAATTAATATTTAATTTAACTACGTATTTGATGAATGTAAATATGGCAGGAGTCCATAGTCTACACTTTTACGTAATGTTCTGGCTTAAATCCAGGCTTTACATACCTTTAAGAATAAAGGAGAATGCTCTTGTATTGTTTGCATTTTGTTTTTCAGTTACTGACATTTATTAATTGTTAACTGTAATTGTAAACGTGTATCAAACAATTAACAATTAATCAATTGTAATTGCAAATTTTTACAAGCACAATTAATTTAATTGTAATTGCAAAGTTTTACAAGCACAATTAATTAATTGTTAATTGCGATACGTTACAATTACAAATAATTATTTTAGTTGTTAGTTGCAACTAACTTTGGCAATTTAATTGTTAGTTGTTAATTGTTTTCACAATTAGTTTTTGCCCCACTCTGCCTGGCGGTTAGGAGTATGTCATGCTCACTCAAATGTCTCGCTGTTGGTGGCGCGTGTGTCGGATCATTTAGTTCCCTTCAAAATGGTTGAGTTGAATGGTGCCGATACATGCGTCATGTTCGTGAACGGGCGCTGTCAGTTGTGACTGGTCATCTCTTGGTTGCCACGGTTTGTTTGAATTATTTATTTTATTTTTTACTATGGACACTTTTAAAGTACACTTCTTGCTACATCGTTCTCACATAATGTACCATCTCAACATAAATGATGTAACCAAGTTTTTGTAAAGTATTCTGATTTAAAAGAGAGTCCATGGAGTTTCTTGCCCGTTCTTCTCCATAGAGATCTACGTTAGGGAATGGGCAACTACAGTACTTTCACAGTTTTTATGCCTTGTGACTGGGACTGTAGCTATTTTTCATTGTTGTCTTTGTTGTCTTTGTTTCGACAATTCAAAAGTGCCTGTAATTGGCCTATTTGAAATATATGATTTTGATAGGTCTCCACCCCCTCCATGACGCACCAGTCGAGGACACGCGGCGACAGAGCGGGGCTAGCGAACGATATGTCCACCACTGACTCGCCCCGCATCCGCACGCACGTGGGGACAGAACCCCGATTTAGGACGACCAGGCCTGTCTCCAGAGCCCAGTCCTCCACCATCCTACCCCGCACATCCGTGTAACGAGAACCCCAAGCCAAGTTCTTGGCATTGAAGTCCCCGAGCACAAGCACGGGGAGAGAATGGCTCCCGATGACGACACTCAACTCCCTGAGGGAGTTGTGGAACTCGGCGAGAGTTCGGTTCGGGTAGAAGTAGACTCCCACCACAACGATCTCCCCGAACCGTGCTGCTACGCACCCCTGACCCTTCCTGACACTCTCAAGGGTCGGGGTACCGGCGGCGGCCGACGCAATTATGGTCACTGAGCCGCTAAGGTCCTCCATCCAGTCATCCCTGGGCGGGACAAAGTACGGCTCAGAGACCACGGCGATGTTAATCGACCACTGCGCCATGCTCTGGATCAACAGATCCTGAGCGCAGGCGCAGTGGTTGATGTTCGCCTGGAGAAGGCGTAATGGGGCCGTTATTGGCACTCCATTTCAGCCCCCTCCCGGGCCCCCTGCGAGGGCCCCGCTGCGGAAGTTGCAGCAGTGGCGACCGCGGCGGCGACAGTGGCAGGGCACCCACCGGTCCTGGTGACGGCGGCCACCACCTCCTCCTCGGTCACCGAGTCGTCCAGACCCAGGATGCGCAGGTCTGCGCATTTGATGGGCCTGGACACTCGGGCCTCGTCCGCATTTAGGGACGCTCTAAGCTTTTCAGCCAGAGCGTCAGCGGACGAGCCACGGGTTTCGCCGGGGATCTCCAGCACTCGAGCCCCTGTCGCGGTGACCCTGAGGCGGAGGCCCCCGGTGATCCCGAGCTCCCCTAGATCCACCGTCGCCCTCGCCTTAGCGAGCACGTCGCGGTACCTCACGCCCCTCTTTTCCGCGTCCGGCTGTAGTGTAATCACTACAGCTGCGGTCTTCGGGGCCCTGAGCCTAGCCGCGACGCTCCGCTCCTTTTGTTGGCGCTTCCGCTCCCGCTTTCTGGCCTTTTTGGCTGCCTTCCGCTCCCTTGACCTTTCTCCAGCCACCTGCCACCCGGTCTCGGCCGCGGAAGGCTTAGGGGGCGGGGGGGGCGGCGGTGGCGGCTGCCTCGCGGCTGGCGCTGGCGCAGTCGCCGCCTTGCCCTTCTTTTGGGTCGCCGCCTTGCCCTGCCTCAGGGCCGCCGCTTTCTTGGCCGGAGCCGGTTTCGCCGGAGCCGGCCCTTCAGGGGACGACGCAACCCTGCTGGAGAGCCGGCCAGACGGCCCCGGTACGGAGAACCGCGCCTGGAAGGCAGCCAGCTACTGCCGAACCAGATTCAGGACCTGGTTCTCAACCGGCACGGGCTGGCTTGGTCGCTGCTGGCCCCCATTTTGGGGCGCCTTGCGGGAGCCGGCCTCGCGCAGACCGGCCAAGTCTGCTCGGAGCTTCCTGTTCTCCTCTTGGAGAAGCTCCGTGGCAGCCGTCAGGCGAGCGACCTCCGCCCGCAGTTTGGCCACTTCGTCTGACGGGGGCCCCCCATATCTGGCCTCCGCTGACGCCATGATGGAGACGATCGCTGCAGGCATGGCCTTATGCCTGGTGGAGGGCTTCTGTTTATATGAGACAGCCCTCAGCGCCGCCTCCACCTCCTTCGCGAAACCGGCCTTACGCTCCGCCTCGGAGCCGCCGTCTGCACCCGCCTCGTCGCCAGAGGAGCCCGTACGGGCCACCCCGCGACCGGCCACCCCCGGGTGACGCCCCTCCTCGGCAAGCCATGCCGACCTCTCGGTGGCAGAGAGGCCTCTCCCCTTGCCGCGGATCCCTCCTCGCTTACTGGTGGGGATCTTGCGAGCCGAGGCCAGCTCTCCCTCCGATGACGACCCTCGGTCGCCCTCCGGCCAGGACCGCTTGCGGAAGAACTTCCCGTTCACCGCAGCAGCAATCCCGGGCCTCCCGCGCCGGGAGCTCTCTGAGCCTCCCGCGCTCACATCGCTGGATGCGGCGCCTGACTCCGACCCCGCATCCCTCTCCTCCCTTCCTTCACCGTTACCAGCCGTCGTTTGGGTTGTTGGTTTTTCCGTACTGTTCCCACGAGCATGGGGGAAATAAAAAGTCCATCTGGGCAGTGCCCCCTGTACCCAGATAAGCCATAGCCAGGCCCGGCAGTGGTTCGCACTAGTGACTGATTTTCCATAGGAACCCGTCAGCCATACATCTCCTCGCGGTGCGCCGCCGCTTGAGATTCGGGGTAACTTTTTATAGAGGTTTTCTACCTCGCGGTCCGGGCTGTTAAGCCAAGACCGTCGGTCCCAATCAAAGCCGCGAGACGTGATCCACGACACTTCGACGGTGGGATTACGATATCGACGGGGACAGTGAATGACTGCGTCCTTCACTGTCTGCTCGGCGGCCGGGTAAGTGCACACCGAGCCCGCCCTTGCTCCTCCGCTGTGCCCTCTGCTTTTCAGAGGGTCACGCGGAGTAACGCCCCCTTGGTCCACAAAAGGACCCCTCCCATGTCAGAATATTAGCCATAGACAGTAACATTCCCCAAGGAATAAGAATCTCTTCCCATTCCTCGGGGAAGGATACTGCCCACGCCCAGGGTGCACCGGCCCGGCAGCTGCTATTCCCTCCCGACGTATCGAAAGGGACCGGCAGCCATCGGGCACACGAGGAGGAATTCTGACAACGCACCCCAGACACGATATAGCTGCTGTAAACTGTTGCGAACCTTTTGCGACTGCCCTCCGGCTCCATCGTCAGACCTTCGATGACAGTCATAATCCAGCTAGGTCTAAAGTTCTCATCAAAGTGCATGAAATGAGCCCAAACACGATATCGATGCTGTAAACTCTTGAGGACCTCTTGCAACTGCCTTCTGCCTCCATCGTCAGACCTTCGATGACAGTCATACTCCAGCAAGGTCTATAGTTCTCATCAAGGTGCATGAAATGAGCCCAAACACGATTTTTCAATTTTAAATGGAATCAATTTTGAGATATACGCTTTTCACAAAAAAAAGAAGCATATCGTACTTCTCTGTAAAAAGTTATGCATGGTCATACATGGACCATTCTCCTCGTTATCGTTATTATTGGTCATTAGTGGTTTAGTGGGCGACATTTGGGTGAAATGCGAGCACAAAACAAAGTATTTACTGTTTCACAATTTAATGGCAGTTTTTACAACGTTGAGAATCACTGAAGGAATCAATATCTCATAATAAATAATTTGCTTAAAAATTTATATTCGAGCAGCAGGTTCGTGACACTGACACCAATTTAACTTTATCACCAGCGATCCACCTCGATCAACCACCGTTCTCCCAACAATCCTCGCTCCGTCACGCAAAAGTCAAGATGGTGCCTCGTTCCTACTCTAGATTTATCCTCTGCTCTGATTAGACATTATACAATGCAGTGACTTTTAAATAAATTAGTTAGATTTTACACAATATTAAAATGTAAAAATCCAAATCAAATTAAGTTAGGATTTAACAAGTTATTTTTAATTAACAATCAAATTTATCAACTAAGCGTATGCAACTAACAATCAAATCTCCGTGTACTTCTACTTCCTTTTCCTCCGACAGATAAATTCCCTCGCGGACTTTTTGTAGGTAATAATGAGTACTTTAATCATGTAGGACATAATTTTCAAGAATCATCAATAGTTTTCTCAGCGCACGCCAAATAATGAATTTTATGGGCAAAATTTTGCTTCTTCGTTTTACATTATTGCAATTTTCTTCAGGATCTCAATTTTTTTTGAAAATAAATAATAGCCTATGTTACTTCCAGATAATTTTACTTTCTACTGGTTAAAAAAAATGGTTCAAAGTGGTCCAGTATTTCGGAGCCTATTCGGTACAAACAAACAAAAAATCTTTCCTCTTTTTAATGTTAGTATAGATCAACGACTCTCAGGACGAGAAGTTTGAAATTTTCACAGTTATCATCTTGGATTTTGATTTAGGTATCTATCACCAGTCACCACCATCTTCGACATCCTTACATCGTGTCGGGGCTGTTTGAAAAAGGCTCAGAACGCGTTATGGCATTTCTTAATGGCCAGAATGTGTTGTGGTTGGTTTTTTCGCTCGGTCTTCGGTCTTTGAGCGTAACAGTTATACCGAATCTCTTATGTATCACAAACAGGTACCTACTGTCTGTCTACTAATCTGCACTTATGTACATTGTAGCGGCGCCAGCCCCGCCACCGGCCCTGGCCCCGGCCCCGGCCCCGGCCCCGGCACCGGCCCTGGCCCCGACACCGGCCCTGGCCCCGGCACCAGCTGCGGCCCCCCGTCCCAAGACTGCGCCGGCCCCCGCGCCCGCGGGCGGCAGGGTCTTTGCCAGCCCCATGGCGAGAAAACTGGCTAAATTAAGGAATATAAGGCTTGAAGGTAAGAAATACATTTTCGTACTAATTCATGTCAGTGACTACCCGACCACCAACGCCAATCGCTTCTAATAGGTATGTATTTTTTCAGCATCTGAAGTCGATTTTATCAAATTTGCATATACAATGTGGATCTGGAACTACGACATTAAATTAAAACGAGCACAGTACTAGTCCATCTAAACATTTTAAAACACGAAAATTAGTAGATAATGGAAAATTTATAAATTGCAATTTTCAAACAAAATAAATAGCAGAATCAACTGCATAAAAAGCAGACACGCTTTATCTACTAAAAGTCACGGACCGGTTACGCGGCGCGGTGCGGGGCGCAGCGGGCGATGGCGGTAGGTGGTCGAAGGTAGGTATTTTAGTCAGAGAACAACAAATTAGCGGCATAAACTCACTAAGTTGCACGTCGTTAATTAAAAGATCACTTATTGAATAATTAATCACATAATATCACATTACAATCAGAATTTACACCATCATCATCGTTCGTGTGTCACCATATCTCTCCCGATATGTATGCAATGGTAAAGCCACATTTTGGTTACATTCTCCTTACGTAAGTACCATGTCGGTGTACTCGGCAGCTGGGTACCTTATTTGAGGCATAATTAAACTACAAAACTTCAAACCTAACCTAACCGAAACTAGCTACGTATTAAATGCCTAATTAACTAACTAATATACACTAACATTTAACAATAAGTCACACTAACCTCTGCACTAATCCAACTACCATAAATCGTCTTTAATCACAATAACAACTAAAATTTTCATAAAATCACGTCATTGCGCGCGCGGCTTGTCTTGTGATAAAAAAATTAGGCGTGTGCTCTCTTCAAAGGGCACCGCTATGCACTGACTGACATAGTTACCGAGTTCGAGACTTTTTGCCAAAAAATTCCGCTCACACACACATACGCAATGGTCTACGTACCACTAATTAATGTATAATTTGCCTAAGTAATATAAATCTTTTTCTTTCTAATTGTAGTATTTTGTGTGACTGGGCGGGGCACGTTAGTGTGGAATCGTATGACACCTTTCTCTGTCTTTCAAGCATATTGACACGTAGAGAATAGAATCGTACGTTTTGCACAGGTTCTTGATCTTACAATGTTTACCTATTATTACGGACTCAGAATAAATAATTTCCTGTGACTAAAGTATTCATTGGATTTGATTGATTTTTTTTATACGGGTAAAGAACATGACACTCTTTACGTGGTTTGAAGGAATGTCAATCGTCCTGCTCCACTTTGTATATTTTGATATATCTGTTGGGTATATTTTTAATTTTTTTTTCAATACCTACTTCGATTAAAAATAAACCTACTAATTCTTAACCTAGCTGTAACAAAGTAGGTATTGAATAGGGAACTAATTATTTGTATACTTGGAATAGTTGTAGCATGCCCTCTTTTTCGGCGCTCATGGTGGTCCTGCTGAAAGGAGTGTGCCTACCGACGGACCACCTTCAGCCAATTTTCTCGAAAACTACTAAAGCACCAAATTTGTTGTTCGAGCAATCAGTGCTCGAACAACAAAATTACCAATTGAGAACTAATTATTTACCAAATATGGAAGCGATTGGCGTTGGTGGTCCGGACATACTAATTCAATACATTCAGTATTTTGTGGAATTTGTTTCGAAATGGTTACCGTGAGCAATTTTCTGTGTCCATCCACATTAGAGTCATAAGTAGATTTTATTCAAGTTTCACTTCTGAATGAACTAAAATGCCTTGCTCCATCTGCTCTACCCAATTTCCATATCAAGGTACAAAGGAACATTGACATGAATGTCAGCCTCTATTCTGATGGCATGAAATAAAGTAAGTAGGTCAGACATATCAAATAATAAATCAAATATCGAGTTAAATTTATTTACTTTATTTGATTTTAAGTGTCGAGTTAACTTAATTCGATTCAATTCTACTTTAAAATTCAATCAACTTAGTCTGTCGCAGACGCAGTCCACTGCTAGACATAGGCCTCTCCCAAGTTGCGCCACAACACTGTACACTTTGAAACTACAAGGCTCAAATATGTTATTTCATGCCATCAGGACAAGGTTCCGGCCTATACGGCTCGCTGAAGAGTACGGACTTGTCAGGCGCAGCAGCTGCCGCGCCTGCGCCTGCGCCTGCGCCTGCGCCTGCGGGCGCCTCCTTCGTGGACATCCCGCTGACGCAGATGCGCGCCACTATTGCCGAGCGGCTCACAGTCGCGAAGCAGACCATCCCGCACTACCAGGTGACGGTAACCGTCAACATGGAAAACACAATAGCAATGAGGAATCGCATCAACAAGAAGCTGGCTGCTGAAAAGTCTGATCTTAAGGTAGGTATACAGTTTTTAGGGTTTCGTGGTCAAACTAAGAACCCTTAGTAGTACCACATACAAACAATAGGTACCTACGGGGTCGAAGGGACACTGACGCGAAAACGGTTACCACTTATTCAGTACCTACATCATTCTTAACCCCCCCCCCCAATATAAATTTTTCATCGGTTATTAAAAAAAAACAGCTTTTCCATTCATTTTAACCGTGTAGGTATTGCACTTTTGTAGGAAACCCTTCCACCCCGACGCACAAGCGAACGGTTACCACGTATTCAGTACATCATTCTGATCCGACAAAATAAAGTAGTAGTAATAAGAAAAACAGCTGTTTTCTACAAAAATGCTATACTTACACGGTCAAAATGTATAGAACAGCAGTTTTTCTTTAATTACCGATTATAGGGTTGTCCCGGTACTAAAGTACTGCTACGCTACTTATCCTACCTAACCTAGGCACAGGTAATCCTAGGAGGATATTAAATAAAAAGTAGGTAGGCAGTAAACTGGAACATTTATTTTATTTTAAATGACTCGGTAGGTAGGCGAGGGTCGATTAAAATTGGGTTAGGGCCTGTACAGCGATTATCCTCCTCACTGGCCTAGCACTCCCCTGACGTCACTGGCCGCTGCAGGAGACGAGTGCTCGCGCGTCGATCGCCAGGTCCAACTGCTGGTGTAGGGTTCGCAGGTTGTCCCGCTACGGTCCACCACGGGGAAGCAGGGAATTAAGGTGTACGTGAAACCCTGTAATGCGCAATAAGCGAAAGCATTACACGCTGGCCGTAGACGGTGAGCACCCACAGCAACGTTGAATAGGGAAGCACTAATATGTAGATGTGTTGCTGTGGATGTTCACTATCATATACGGAGATGACAATAATTTCGGTTACTTAGCCGTTAATTTAAACATTTGAAATTTACAACGGAAACTAAATTTTAATATGCAAGAATGATATAATTCTGAAAATGTGGGGTAGAACTACAAAGAGAGACAAGTAATGAGCGTCTAATAGAAACAAAGATAAGCAAAAAACACAAATGAAAAGATCACCAGGTAGGCAAAGCGAAAGAAACCGTTACGGTTTGCTAAGCTACTGGCTAATTATAATTGTGCAACACTTACCCAATCGGGGTTTAATTCACACACACAGAATATGTTTGAATCGAGTCGAGTATTACTCAGTATATTTCTGAATTAAGATTAAATGTCGAGGGAACGGTAGGGACGCCTTCAAAAACTTGATCGCGGTTACGATATAATTATATTCGTATTAGGGACCGTGAAAAAATCTGACGTGCGTTCGCCTCGACAACCAGAATCGTCCTGCCGGTGGCGACGTGGAAGTGTTCTGTCGCCATACTCGCCATGGACCTTGCCCCCGCGCCGAGAACAAAGAAACTAGTTTCTGGGTGCCTAATATGTCGCTTGTTTTAATCGTGCGTGGTGATAAACTGTTGCTGGCCAGAAGTCTGATTTGATGCGTTCATTATTAGTTTATTTTTTTATTTTAGTATTGTAAATAGTTTTTTTTTTTTAAATTATATTATTGTAAATAATTTTCTTACGTTTATTTTTTTTATTATTATTTCCTTTATTTATCTTCTTACACATTAGTTACATTTTTAAATATTTCTTAACAAAAACCATATAAAAACATTTAAAAATATAAAAAATAGTGGTCCGCCGGTAGCGGGAGCAGGGTCCAAGCTACCGGTGGTTAGGGCTCCAGAGACAGGAACCTCCTCACAATACGAGCCGTATCGAGGAGTACTGCCTTCTGAATCAGGCCCTTGATCCAACCGCCTAAGGAGAGCCTCGAAAGATGGTCGTCGAGGCTCTTGGCTATAAGGCCATTGGCCGTCACGACGATCGGCACAATGATAGCCGAGTTCACATTCCACATGTCGACAACCTCGTGTGCCAAGTCTAGATATTTTATTTGTTTCTCTTTCTCAGCTTTCACGAGGTTCTCGTCATGCGGGATGGTAACATCGACTATCATTACGCGGCGCGCTGATCGGTCTATCACTACTATGTCAGGCTTATTGGCGACAATAGTCCTGTCAGTAATGATAGACTGATCCCAGTACAGCGTGACATGGTCTTTCTCGAGAACTGGGTCGGGCACATACTTGTAGTACGGAACCTCAGATTCCACAAGTTTATATTTCAAGGCAAGTTGCTGGTGAATAATCCTGGCTACTTGGTTGTGCCTGTGCAAGTACTCGCCGTTAGCCAGACGAGAACAACCAGAAATAATATGTCTGATGGACTCACCCGGACGGTGGCATGCCCGACACACGTCAACCGTCCCGTCCTTCATAATATATTTCCGGTAGTTGTTCGTCAACATAACTTCGTCCATAATCGCACAGACAAAACCTTCAGTTTCTCCAAAGAGATCGCCGAAACGTAACCAGGACACGGACGCTAGAAAATCTACATCGGGCCCATGAAGAGCTCGGTAGAAGCGCCCGTGAAGCTCCTTGCCTTGCCATACTTCCTTGCGGTCATCGGTAGTAAGTACTTCAGGTTTGCGCCAGTTCTCTTTAGCCATGGACAGCGGGGTGAGTCCCTTGTCCACTGCGACTACATCTCGGTGCATACCCACCTCGACTTTTAAAAAATATTCTCTGAGACTGCACATCTCGTGGTTGTGAAGGGACTTCGCGTTTAAAAACCCTCGACCCCCGCACTTCCGCGGGATGTACAGCCTCATCACTGATGATCGTGGGTGATGCATCCGGTTTGCGGTAAGCAGTGTACGAACTCTCCTATCCAGGGCATCGAGTTCGGTCTGAGTCCATTTGAGTACGCCGAAAGAGTACATTAAAACCGGCATGACCCAACCGTTGAAGGCGCGCACCTTGTTTCCGCCTGAAAGAAGGCTATGTAATACCTTGTTCAGGCGTCCAAAGAAGCGCTCCTTCAACGATTGCTTCATGTCAGTTACGTTAATGCCTAACGCTTCCGACATACCCAAATACTTATAGCTTTCGGTTGAGGAGAGGGATCTCAGGTGTATGGAATCCGAGAGCTGAATTCCCTCGGATTCCATAATCTCCCCTTGCTTTACATACATGACTGCACATTTGTCCACACCAAATTCCATCCTGATGGCGCTACTGAAAGTTTCAGTTACTTTCAGTAGCTCCATCAGTCGCAATTTGTTGGGGGCAAAGAGTTTCAGATCATCCATGTAAAGAAGGTGAGATATGACCTGACCACCTCTCCTCAACCGGTAGCCTAGACCTGAATCCTCCAGCAATGTGCTCAGAGGATTCAGGGCTAGACAGAACCATAGTGGGCTCAGACTGTCTCCCTGGAATATTCCCCGTTTAATCCATACAGGTTCATCGTTCCCCTGGATCTGTCGACATCCTGGATATCGAAGGACCGTCCTCCATTGCCCCATACACGACTCAAGGAAGGCGCGTAGAGTTGCATCTATCTTGTACAACTCCAGCACCCTCATGAGCCATGTATGTGGCACCGAGTCGTAGGCCTTCTTATAATCTATCCAGCATGTAGACAGATCCTTGCGGGATCGACGAACCTGTTGGCTAATGGCCATGTCGATGAGGAGTAGCTCCTTAGTGCCGCGGGACCCATTCCTACATCCATTTTGAGAGGCAGACATAATGGAGTTTTTGTCAATGTGTGTATTAATTTTAGCTCTCAAAATGGATGTAAGAAGTTTATAGACCGTAGACAAACACGTGATCGGTCTATAATTTTTGGGTTCCGCGGGACTACCTGACTTATGGAGCAGGTGGGTAACGCCTGTTGTTAAAAACTGCGGTAAGGACCCAGACTCTAAGGATGACTGGAATTGGGATGCCAGGCAAGTGTGTGAACTACTAAGCCATTTGAGCCAGAAGTTGTGCAGTCCGTCCGGTCCCGGTGACTTCCAGTTCGGTAACGGACGAACTGCTCTCGCTATATCTAAAGGTGTTATCAAGATTGGCTCCATTTCTGGGATAGGTTCACACACTCGTTCGACATCACGCATCCAGTCAGCCTCAGTATGACAGACGGGCACCGACCAGATGCTGCGCCAGAAAGAACTCGTAGCAGCATCATCCGGGCGGCACACGTCTGTCATATTTAGCTCGGGTCGCTCCCAAGCTCTGTATACCCACCTCTCATCGCTCTGGAACATGCGATTCTGTGAGTACCGATCAACCCGCCGCTTATACCTCCGAATACGGTTCGCCCATGCATAAACTTTCTGCTTCAGGAAGTCGATGCGCTCTGTGACACGGGACATGTATTCTTGAGGACTGCTTCCAGTCCCCGAGAATGCCCGCCTCACAAAGCGCATCACACGTGGTCGTGTATTGCCCTCCCTGAAGCAGTGTAGTTTGCCGATGAGTACCCTGGCCCCGTCGATGCGGCGCTCGATCCTGCGCTGCCAGGCTGGTACAACTGGTTTTGGTCGAGTAGCTACGTCACAATTTGGGAACTTGACGTTAGCTAAACGACATGCCGCAACAGCCCCACAGTACAGGATCGAGTGTGTATCAACGAGGTTCTCGCTACTCTCGAATATATTCTCGAGTTGCGAGTCCAAGGCACACACCAGCGCCCTATTTTTATTATGCATGGGTAACCGTGGTAATCGGGGCCTAAGTTCGGTAGGAGTGGATCGATATTCACGAAGCGCATCTTCCAGAGCGCTCCTCAATCGGTCGTTGCACTGGCTACTTACCACAGCAACCCTATCATCTTCCTCTACAACAGCTGGGTTGAACCGCGGCGGGGTTGCGTCAATAACTGACGCTTGCACCGCGGTTTGTGCCGGAGTTAAAACGATACGGTTGCTCAGTACCTCTGAGCGCAGCCTATCAAGTACGGCGTCGTCCAACATGTGATTGCGTTGGATGACCCGCACCTGATCCGACAGTCGTTGGGCCGAAACGTTGACGGTTGGTTCAAGTACCTGGAACAGAGACAGCATCCCAACACGGTACGCAGTGAGGTTAGTTCCCCCCTCTGTAGACCCGTAGTATGCGCGCATGACGTTCTCGTTAATGGAATGAGTCCATCTCATGCGCTGCACACAACCACCGGCAGCGGGGACCCGGCTCGGGGCCGGATGGCCCCTAAGTCCCAAGCTTCTCGGTGGCCGGCCTCTCCCCTGCCGACGTACAGGTGTTGGCGACGTCGGCGGAGAGAAATACTCGTCGCTCGAGCTCGACGCAACTGCCACTGCCGGTGTTACAGCACTCACGAAGTGGCTGGATTCCGGCGGCGGCGAGGCGGAGCTGAGCGACGGGTCCGGAGGTGGTAGGCGTGCGCGTCTGGCTGCTGCTCTGGTCAACATTTTAAGTCTTCATGCTTTATTTTCAAAATTTTCTTGTGACATGGCTGTCAAATTATGTCAGATGAATTGGGTATTTTTTTTATAAGTATTCTTAGCGGTTATATTTCTCATTTTGGAGTATATTCTAATATTTTAGTGATAAAACTGCTATTTTAAAAGTGTGATATGGTTTAAAATTTGCGGTATATTGTTTTACTGTATAAATTTAAGAAAATATGATAAATTGGTTACGAAGACGCTTATTTGACGTTAGTGTTGCCAGAATTATTATTATTATTTCCTTTATTTATTTTTTTACTCACTAATTACATTTTTAAATATTTCTTAACAAAAACCATATAAAAAAACATTTAAAAATATAAAAAATAGTAGCCCACCGGTATCGGGAACAGGGTCCAAGCTACCGGCGGTCAGGGCTCCAGAGAGAGGAACCTCCTAACAATACGAGCCGTGTCTAGGAGTACCGCTTTCTGAATCAAGCCCTTGATCCAGCTGCCTAACGAGAGCCTCCTCAGGTATTGGTCGAGGCTCTTGGCAATTAAGCCATGGGCTGATACGACTATCGGCACAATGATCGCTGAGTCCACATCCCACATGTCGACAACCTCGCGAGCCAAGTCAAGATACTTGATTTTCTTATCTTTCTCGGCTTTCACGAGGTTCTCATCATGCGGGACCGTTATGTCAACAATCATTGTGCGCCGCTCTGATCGATCCACCACCACTATATCAGGCTTATTGGCTACAATAGTCCTGTCAGTGATGATGGATTGATCCCAGTACAATGTGATACTGCCATTTTCGAGAACTGGGTCGGGCACATACTTATAGTACGGCACTTCCGATTCCACAAGGTTGTATTTTAGAGCAAGTTGCTGATGGATAATCCTGGCTACAAGGTTGTGTCTATGCAAGTACTCTCCGTTAGCCAGACGAGAACACCCGGAGATAATGTGACGGATTGATTCGCCTGGACGGTGGCATGCCCGACATATGTCAACCGTACCGTCCTTCACAATAAATCTCCGGTAGTTATTCGTCATCATAACTTCATCCATAATTGCACAGACAAAACCTTCGGTTTCTCCGAAGAGGTCCCCGGAACGTAGCCAGGCTACGGACGCTGATAGGTCTACATCAGGCCCATGCAGGGCCCGGAAAAAGCGTCCGTGAAGCTCTTTACTCTGCCATACCTCCATGCGGTCGTTAGTATCAAGCACTAAGGGTTTGCGCCAGTTCTCTTTAGCCAAGGAAAGCGGGGTGAGGCCCTTGTCCACTGCGACCACATCTCGATGCATCCCCACGTCGGTTTCAAGGAAATATTCCCTGAGACTGCATATCTCGCGATTGTGGAGAGTCTTAGCGTTTAAAAAGCCTCGACCCCCACACTTCCGCGGGATATACAGTCTCATAACAGAAGAACGCGGGTGATGCATTCGATTTGCCGTCAACAATGTACGGACCCTCCTATCTAGGGCGTCTAGTTCTGTTTGAGTCCATTTGAGTATGCCGAAAGAGTACATCAAAACCGGCATGACCCAACCGTTGAAGGCACGTACCTTATTGCCGCCTGATAAAAGACTATTAAATACTTTTTTCAGGCGGCCAAAGAAGCGCTCCTTCAACGATTGCTTCATGTCAGCAACATTGATGCCCAGCGCTTCTGACATACCCAAACTTATAGGTTTCGGTTGCTGAGAGGGATCTAAGATTTATGGAATCCGAGAGCTGGGTTCCCACAGATTCCACAATCTCCCCTCGCTTTACATGCATGACCGCACATTTGTCCACACCAAATTCCATCCTGATGGCGCTACTGAAAGTTTCAGTTACCTTCAGTAGCTCCATCAGTTGCAAATCGTTGGGGGCAAAGAGTTTCAGGTCATCCATGTAAAGGAGGTGAGATATAACTTGACCACCTCTCCTCAACCGATAGCCTAGACCTGAATCCTCCAGCAGCGTGCTAAGAGGATTCAAGGCTAAGCAGAACCAAAGTGGACTCAAACTATCGCCCTGAAATATACCTCGCTCTATCCTTATCGGCTCGCTATTCCTCTGGATTTGCCGACATCCTGGATAGCGAAGGACTGTCCTCCATTGCCCCATACATGACATCAGGAAGGTGCGCAGAGTTGCATCAACTTTATACAACTCTAGCACCCTCATGAGCCATGTATGTGGCACCGAATCATAGGCCTTCTTATAGTCTATCCAACATGTCGACAGATCGCTTCGGGAACGGCGAACCTGTTGACTAATGGCCATATCAATGAGGAGTAGCTCCTTAGTACCGCGGGACCCGTTCCTACATCCATTTTGAGAAGCGGACATGATAGAATTATCATCAATGTGTTTGTTAATTTTAGCTCTCAAAATGGATGTAAGAACTTTATAGACCGTCGGAAGACAGGTAATCGGTCTATAATTTTTGGGCTCCGCAGTACTACCCGATTTATGGAGCAGGTGGGTTATACCTGTTGTCAGAAACTCTGGCAGCGACCCTGACTCTAAGGCTGACTGGAACAGGATCGCCAGGCGAGCGTGCGACCTTGTGAACCATTTAATCCAAAAGTTGTGCAGTCCATCCGGCCCTGGAGATTTCCAGTTAGGCAACGGACGGACTGCACGAACTACGTCTTGGGGGCTGATAGTGATTGCCCCCATTTCTGGTACTAGATCGCACGCTCACTCGACCCCCTGAGTCCATTCACCCTCGGTATGGCTAACAGGCACCGACCAGATGCTGCGCCAGAACGAACACATGGCATCATCATCCGGTAGGCGCGTGTCAGCCACACCTTGGTCCGGTCGCTCCCAAGCCCTGTATACCCACCTTTCATCTCTTTGAAAAGTGCGATTCTGAGTGTATCGGTCCACCCGCCGTTTATACCTACGAATACGGTTTGCCCATGCATACACTTTCTGCTTCAGGAAGTCGATGCGCTCTGTGATACGGGACATGTAGTCTCGAGGACTGATATCAGTCCCCGAGAACGCCCGCCTCACAAAACGCATCACTCTAGGACGAGTATTGCCCTCCCTGAAGCAGATCAGTTTGCCGATGAGTGCTCTGGCCCCACCAATACGTCGTTCAATCCTGTACTGCCATGGCGGTACGGCTGGTTTAGGTCGTGTAGCTCTGTCATCAGAAAATTTGACATGAGCTACACGACATGCCGCTACAGCCGCACAATACAGGATTGAGTGAGTATCGGTGAGGTCTTCGCAGTTATCAAAATAGTTTGACAACTGCGAATCCAGAACAGCCACCAGCGCCCTATTTTTGTTATGCATGGGCAAACGAGGTATGCGTGGTCTAAGGTCGGGTTGCATGAACCGATATTCTCGAATCGCACCCTCCAAAGCACTCCTCATTTCCTCATTGCACTGGGTACTTACATTAGTAACTATGTCATTACTCACGTCGTTATCGCGATTTGGTATTATTGTAGACTGTGGTGGAACCACAGCCTGCGGCGGCGGCGTGGCAATGACATGGCTACTCTGCATTTCAGTCCGCAAGCGATCAAGTACGGTGTCATCCAACATACGATTACGCTGGATGACTCGCACCTGATCCGATAGTCGTTGTGCCGACACGTTGACAGCTGGCTCAAGCACCTGAAACAGAGAGAGCATCCGAACACGGTACGCGGTCAGGTTGTTTCCTCCCTCTGTAGCCCCATAGTATGCGCGCATGACATTTGCATTGATGGATTGCGTCCATCGCATGCGCTGCACACTCCCACCGGGAGCTGGGACCCTATCAGAGGCCGGTGGGCCTCGAGGTCCTAAACCGTCCGGCGGCCGGCGTCCTCCCCGTCGACGAACAGGTGGTGGCGTCGTGGGCGGAGAGAAATACTCGTCGCTCGAGCTCGACGCAACTGCCATGGCCGGTGTCACAGCACTCACGACGGGGCTGGATTTCGGCGGCGGCGAGGCGGAGCTGAGCGACGGGTCCGGAGGCGATAGGCGTGCGCGTTTTGCTGCTGCTCTGGTCAACATCTTCATTTACATCTTCATCGTCTTGATTTTATTGGTTTTTCAATTTTATGTATGTCATTATGTGTCGTATGACATGACATACGTCATTATTGTTCTTGTTTTTTTCTTTTCTGTTTGTTTTTATAAAATTGCTTCATTTTACTATTGTTCTAGTACAAAATTGAGAAATTATAGTATATAAAAAGGAAGATTGGTTTCAGAACTGTTTTAAAATAATTATTTAACTAAAATAAAATTGAACAAAATTACAAGATGTCTGTTGACGTTTAGTGTTGCCAGCTTTTTATTATTATTTCCTTTATTTACCTTCTTACTTACTAATTACATTTTTAAATATTTCTTATAAAAACCATATAAAAACATTTAAAAATATAAAAAATAGTGGTCCGCCGGTAGCGGGAGCAGGGTCCAAGCTACCGGTGGTTAGG
The DNA here is from genome assembly GCA_905163415.1 of Noctua fimbriata. Classification (NCBI taxonomy): domain Eukaryota; kingdom Metazoa; phylum Arthropoda; class Insecta; order Lepidoptera; family Noctuidae; genus Noctua; species Noctua fimbriata. Next base: position 6,376,144 of record LR990940.1, read on the forward strand.
GCTCCAGAGACAAGAACCTCCTCACAATACGAGCCGTATCGAGGAGTACTGCCTTCTGAATCAGGCCCTTGATCCAACCGCCTAAGGAGAGCTTCGAAAGATGGTCATTGAGGCTCTTGGCTATAAGGCCATTGGCCGTCACGACGATCGGCACAATGATAGCCGAGTTCACATGCCACATGTCGACAACCTCGTGTGCCAAGTCGAGATATTTTATTATTATGTCCTTTATTTATCTTCTTACTTACTAATTACATTTTTAAATATTTCTTAACAAAAACCATATAAAAACATTTAAAAATATAAAAAATAGTGGTCCGCTGGTAGCGGGAGCAGGGTCCAAGCTACCGGTGGTTAGGGCTCCAGAGACAAGAACCTCCTCACAATACGAGCCGTATCGAGGAGTACTGCCTTCTGAATCAGGCCCTTGATCCAACCGCCTAAGGAGAGCTTCGAAAGATGGTCGTCGAGGCTCTTGGCTATAAGGCCATTGGCCGTCACGACGATCGGCACAATGATAGCCGAGTTCACATTCCACATGTCGACAACCTCGTGGGCCAAGTCGAGATATTTTATTTGTTTCTCTTTCTCAGCTTTCACGAGGTTCTCGTCATGCGGGATGGTAACATCGACTATCATTACGCGGCGCGCTGATCGGTCTATCACTACTATGTCAGGCTTATTGGCGACAATAGTCCTGTCAGTAATGATAGACTGATCCCAGTACAGCGTGACATGGTCTTTCTCGAGAACTGGGTCGGGCACATACTTGTAGTACGGTACCTCAGATTCCACAAGTTTATATTTCAAGGCAAGTTGCTGGTGAATAATCCTGGCTACTTGGTTGTGCCTGTGCAAGTACTCGCCGTTAGCCAGACGAGAACAACCAGAAATAATATGTCTGATAGACTCACCCGGACGGTGGCATGCCCGACACACGTCAACCGTCCCGTCCTTCATAATATATTTCCGGTAGTTGTTCGTCAACATAACTTCGTCCATAATCGCACAGACAAAACCTTCAGTTTCTCCAAAGAGATCGCCGAAACGTAACCAGGACACGGACGCTAGAAAATCTACATCGGGCCCATGAAGAGCTCGGTAGAAGCGCCCGTGAAGCTCCTTGCTCCTTATTATTATTATTTCCTTTATTTATCTTCTTACTTACTAATTACATTTTTAAATATTTCTTAACAAAAACCATATAAAAACATTTAAAAATATAAAAAATAGTGGTCCGCTGGTAGCGGGAGCAGGGTCCAAGCTACCGGTGGTTAGGGCTCCAGAGACAAGAACCTCCTCACAATACGAGCCGTATCGAGGAGTACTGCCTTCTGAATCAGGCCCTTGATCCAACCGCCTAAGGAGAGCTTCGAAAGATGGTCATCGAGGCTCTTGGCTATAAGGCCATTGGCCGTCACGACGATCGGCACAATGACAGCCGAGTTCATATGCCACATGTCGACAACCTCGTGTGCCAAGTCGAGATATTTTATTTGTTTCTCTTTCTCAGCTTTCACGAGGTTCTCGTCATGCGGGATGGTAACATCGACTATCATTACGCGGCGCGCTGATCGGTCTATCACTACTATGTCAGGCTTATTGGCGACAATAGTCCTGTCAGTAATGATAGACTGATCCCAGTACAGCGTGACATGGTCTTTCTCGAGAACTGGGTCGGGCACATACTTGTAGTACGGTACCTCAGATTCCACAAGTTTATATTTCAAGGCAAGTTGCTGGTGAATAATCCTGGCTACTTGGTTGTGCCTGTGCAAGTACTCGCCGTTAGCCAGACGAGAACAACCAGAAATAATATGTCTGATGGACTCACCCGGACGGTGACATGCCCGACACACGTCAACCGTCCCGTCCTTCATAATATATTTCCGGTAGTTGTTCGTCAACATAACTTCGTCCATAATCGCACAGACAAAACCTTCAGTTTCTCCAAAGAGATCGCCGAAACGTAACCAGGATACGGACGCTAGAAAATCTACATCGGGCCCATGAAGAGCTCGGTAGAAGCGCCCGTGAAGCTCCTTGCCTTGCCATACTTCCTTGCGGTCATCGGTAGTAAGTACTTCAGGTTTGCGCCAGTTCTCTTTAGCCATGGACAGCGGGGTGAGTCCCTTGTCCACTGCGACCACATCTCGGTGCATACCCACCTCGACTTTTAAAAAATATTCTCTGAGACTGCACATCTCGCGGTTGTGAAGGGACTTCGCGTTTAAAAACCCTCGACCCCCGCACTTCCGCGGGATGTACAGCCTCATCACTGATGATCGTGGGTGATGCATCCGGTTTGCGGTAAGCAGTGTACGAACTCTCCTATCCAGGGCATCGAGTTCGGTCTGAGTCCATTTGAGTACGCCGAAAGAGTACATTAAAACCGGCATGACCCAACCGTTGAGGGCGCGCACCTTGTTTCCGCCTGAAAGAAGGCTATGTAATACCTTGTTCAGGCGTCCAAAGAAGCGCTCCTTCAACGATTGCTTCATGTCAGTTACGTTAATGCCTAACGCTTCCGACATACCCAAATACTTATAGCTTTCGGATGAGGAGAGGGATCTCAGGTGTATGGAATCCGAGAGCTGAATTCCCTCGGATTCCATAATCTCCCCTCGCTTTACATACATGACTGCACATTTGTCCACACCAAATTCCATCCTGATGGCGCTACTGAAAGTTTCAGTTACTTTCAGTAGCTCCATCAGTTGCAATTTGTTGGGGGCAAAGAGTTTCAGATCATCCATGTAAAGAAGGTGAGATATGACCTGACCACCTCTCCTCAACCGGTAGCCTAGACCTGAATCCTCCAGCAATGTGCTCAGAGGATTCAGGGCTAGACAGAACCATAGTGGGCTCAGACTGTCGCCCTGGAATATTCCCCGTTTAATCCATACAGGTTCATCGTTCCCCTGGATCTGTCGACATCCTGGATATCGAAGGACCGTCCTCCATTGCCCCATACACGACTCAAGGAAGGCGCGTAGAGTTGCATCTATCTTGTACAACTCCAGCACCCTCATGAGCCATGTATGTGGCACCGAGTCGTAGGCCTTCTTATAATCTATCCAGCATGTAGACAGATCCTTGCGGGATCGACGAACCTGTTGGCTAATGGCCATGTCGATGAGGAGTAGCTCCTTAGTGCCGCGGGACCCATTCCTACATCCATTTTGAGAGGCAGACATAATGGAGTTTTTGTCAATGTGTGTATTAATTTTAGCTCTCAAAATGGATGTAAGAAGTTCATAGACCGTAGACAAACATGTGATCGGTCTATAATTTTTGGGTTCCGCGGGACTACCTGACTTATGGAGCAGGTGGGTAACGCCTGTTGTTAAAAACTGCGGTAAGGACCCAGTCTCTAACGATGACTGGAATTGGGATGCCAGGCAAGTGTGTGAACTACTAAGCCATTTGAGCCAGAAGTTGTGCAGTCCGTCCGGTCCCGGTGACTTCCAGTTCGGTAACGGACGAACTGCTCTGGCTATATCTAAATGTGTAATCAAAATTGGCTCCATTTCTGGGATAGGTTCACACACTCGTTCGACATCACGCATCCAGTCAGCCTCAGTATGACAGACGGGCACCGACCAGATGCTGCGCCAGAAAGAACTCGTAGCAGCATCATCCGGGCGGCACACGTCTGTCATATTTAGCTCGGATCGCTCCCAAGCTCTGTATACCCACCTCTCATCGCTCTGGAACATGCGATTCTGTGAGTACCGATCAACCCGCCGCTTATACCTCCGAATACGGTTCGCCCATGCATAAACTTTCTGCTTCAGGAAGTCGATACGCTCTGTGACACGGGACATGTATTCTTGAGGACTGCTTCCAGTCCCCGAGAATGCCCGCCTCACAAAGCGCATCACACGTGGTCGTGTATTGCCCTCCCTGAAGCAGTGTAGTTTGCCGATGAGTACCCTGGCCCCGTCGATGCGGCGCTCGATCCTGCGCTGCCAGGCTGGTACAGCTGGTTTTGGTCGAGTAGCTACGTCACAATTTGGGAACTTGACGTTAGCTAAACGACATGCCGCAACAGCCCCACAGTACAGGATCGAGTGTGTATCAACGAGGTTCTCGCTACTCTCGAATATATTCTCGAGTTGCGAGTCCAAGGCACACACCAGCGCCCTATTTTTATTATGCATGGGTAACCGTGGTAATCGGGGCCTAAGTTCGGTAGGAGTGGATCGATATTCACGAAGCGCATCTTCCAGAGCGCTCCTCAATCGGTCGTTGCACTGGCTACTTACCACAGCAACCCTATCATCTTCCTCTACAACAGCTGGGTTGAACCGCGGCGGGGTTGCGTCAATAACTAACGCTTGCAACGCGGTTTGTGCCGGAGTTAAAACGATACGGTTGCTCAGTACCTCTGAGCGCAGCCTATCAAGTACGGCGTCGTCCAACATGTGATTGCGTTGGATGACCCGCACCTGATCCGACAGTCGTTGGGCCGAAACGTTGACGGTTGGTTCAAGTACCTGGAACAGAGACAGCATCCCAACACGGTACGCAGTGAGGTTAGTTCCCCCCTCTGTAGACCCGTAGTATGCGCGCATGACGTTCTCGTTAATGGAATGAGTCCATCTCATGCGCTGCACACAACCACCGGCAGCACCCGGCTCGGGGCCGGATGGCCCCTAAGTCCCAAGCTTCTCGGTGGCCGGCCTCTCCCCTGCCGACGTACAGGTGTTGGCGACGTCGGCGGAGAGAAATACTCGTCGCTCGAGCTCGACGCAACTGCCACTGCCGGTGTCACAGCACTCACGATGGGGCTGGATTCCGGCGGCGGCGAGGCGGAGCTGAGCGACGGGTCCGGAGGTGGTAGGCGTGCACGTCTAGCTGCTGCTCTGGTCAACATTTTAAGTCTTCATGTTTTATTTTCAAAATTTTCTTCGTATGACATGGCTGTCAAATTATGTCAGATGAATTGGGTATTTTTTTTATATGGATTCATATCGGTTATATTTCTCATTTTGGAGTATATTCTTATATTTTAGTAACAAAACTGCTATTTTAAAAGTGTGATATGGTTTAAAATTTCCGGTATATTGTTTTACTATATAAATTTAAGAAAATTTGATAAATTCGTTACGAAGACGTTTATTTGACGTTATTATTATATTATTATTTCCTTTATTTATTTTCTTACTTACTAATTACATTTTTAAATATTTCTTAACAAAAACCATATAAAAAAACATTTAAAAATATAAAAAATAGTAGCCCACCGGTATCGGGAACAGGGTCCAAGCTACCGGCGGTCAGGGCTCCAGAGAGAGGAACCTCCTAACAATACGAGCCGTGTCTAGGAGTACCGCTTTCTGAATCAAGCCCTTGATCCAGCTGCCTAACGAGAGCCTCCTCAGGTATTGGTCGAGGCTCTTGGCAATTAAGCCATGGGCTGATACGACTATCGGCACAATGATCGCTGAGTCCACATCCCACATGTCGACAACCTCGCGAGCCAAGTCAAGATACTTGATTTTCTTATCTTTCTCGGCTTTCACGAGGTTCTCATCATGCGGGACCGTTATGTCAACAATCATTGTGCGCCGCTCTGATCGATCCACCACCACTATATCAGGCTTATTGGCTACAATAGTCCTGTCAGTGATGATGGATTGATCCCAGTACAATGTGATACTGCGATTTTCGAGAACTGGATCGGGCACATACTTATAGTACGGCACTTCCGATTCCACAAGGTTGTATTTTAGAGCAAGTTGCTGATGGATAATCCTGGCTACAAGGTTGTGTCTATGCAAGTACTCTCCGTTAGCCAGACGAGAACACCCGGAGATAATGTGACGGATTGATTCGCCTGGACGGTGGCATGCCCGACATATGTCAACCGTACCGTCCTTCACAATAAATCTCCGGTAGTTATTCGTCATCATAACTTCATCCATAATTGCACAGACAAAACCTTCGGTTTCTCCGAAGAGGTCCCCGCAACGTAGCCAGGCTACGGACGCTGATAGGTCTACATCGGGCCCATGCAGGGCCCGGAAAAAGCGTCCGTGAAGCTCTTTACTCTGCCATACCTCCATGCGGTCGTTAGTGTCAGGCACTAAGGGTTTGCGCCAGTTCTCTTTAGCCAAGGAAAGCGGGGTGAGGCCCTTGTCCACTGCGACCACATCTCGATGCATCCCCACGTCGGTTTCAAGGAAATATTCCCTGAGACTGCATATCTCGCGATTGTGGAGAGTCTTAGCGTTTAAAAAGCCTCGACCCCCACACTTCCGCGGGATATACAGTCTCATAACAGAAGAACGCGGGTGATGCATTCGATATGCCGTCAACAATGTACGGACCCTCCTATCCAGGGCGTCTAGTTCTGTTTGAGTCCATTTGAGTATGCCGAAAGAGTACATCAGAACCGGCATGACCCAACCGTTGAAGGCACGTACCTTATTGCCGCCTGATAAAAGACTATTAAATACTTTTTTCAGGCGGCCAAAGAAGCGCTCCTTCAACGATTGCTTCATGTCAGCAACATTGATGCCCAGCGCTTCCGACATACCCAAATACTTATAGGTTTCGGTTGCTGAGAGGGATCTAAGATTTATGGAATCCGAGAGCTGGGTTCCCACAGATTCCACAATCTCCCCTCGCTTTACATGCATGACCGCACATTTGTCCACACCAAATTCCATCCTGATGGCGCTACTGAAAGTTTCAGTTACCTTCAGTAGCTCCATCAGTTGCAAATCGTTGGGGGCAAAGAGTTTCAGGTCATCCATGTAAAGGAGGTGAGATATAACTTGACCACCTCTCCTCAACCGATAGCCTAGACCTGAATCCTCCAGCAGCGTGCTAAGAGGATTCAAGGCTAAGCAGAACCAAAGTGGACTCAAACTATCGCCCTGAAATATACCTCGCTCTATCCTTATCGGCTCGCTATTCCTCTGGATTTGCCGACATCCTGGATAGCGAAGGACTGTCCTCCATTGCCCCATACATGACATCAGGAAGGTGCGCAGAGTTGCATCAACTTTATACAACTCTAGCACCCTCATGAGCCATGTATGTGGCACCGAGTCATAGGCCTTCTTATAGTCTATCCAACATGTCGACAGATCGCTTCGGGAACGGCGAACCTGTTGACTAATGACCATATCAATGAGGAGTAGCTCCTTAGTACCGCGGGACCCGTTCCTACATCCATTTTGAGAAGCGGACATGATAGAATTGTCATCAATGTGTTTGTTAATTTTAGCTCTCAAAATGGATGTAAGAACTTTATAGACCGTCGGAAGACAGGTAATCGGTCTATAATTTTTGGGCTCCGCAGTACTACCCGATTTATGGAGCAGGTGGGTTATACCTGTTGTCAGAAACTCTGGCAGCGACCCTGACTCTAAGGCTGACTGGAACAGGATCGCCAGGCGAGCGTGCGACCTTGTGAACCATTTAATCCAAAAGTTGTGCAGTCCATCCGGCCCTGGAGATTTCCAGTTAGGCAACGGACGGACTGCACGAACTACGTCTTGGGGGCTGATAGTGATTGCCCCCATTTCTGGTACTAGATCGCACGCTCGCTCGACCCCCTGAGTCCATTCACCCTCGGTATGGCTAACAGGCACCGACCAGATGCTGCGCCAGAACGAACACATGGCATCATCATCCGGTAGGCGCGTGTCAGCCACACCTTGGTCCGGTCGCTCCCAAGCCCTGTACACCCACCTTTCATCTCTTTGAAAAGTGCGATTCTGAGTGTATCGGTCCACCCGCCGTTTATACCTACGAATACGGTTTGCCCATGCATACACTTTCTGCTTCAGGAAGTCGATGCGCTCTGTGATACGGGACATGTAGTCTCGAGGACTGATATCAGTCCCCGAGAACGCCCGCCTCACAAAACGCATCACTCTAGGACGAGTATTGCCCTCCCTGAAGCAGATCAGTTTGCCGATGAGTGCTCTGGCCCCACCAATACGTCGTTCAATCCTGTACTGCCATGGCGGTACGGCTGGTTTAGGTCGTGTAGCTCTGTCATCAGAAAATTTGACATGAGCTACACGACATGCCGCTACAGCCGCACAATACAGGATTGAGTGAGCATCGGTGAGGTCTTCGCAGTTATCAAAATAGTTTGACAACTGCGAATCCAGAACAGCCACCAGCGCCCTATTTTTGTTATGCATGGGCAAACGAGGTATGCGTGGTCTAAGGTCGGGTTGCATGAACCGATATTCTCGAATCGCACCCTCCAAAGCACTCCTCATTTCCTCATTGCACTGGGTACTTACATTAGTAACTATGTCATTACTCACGTCGTTATCGCGATTTGGTATTATTGTAGACTGTGGTGGAACCACAGCCTGCGGCGGCGGCGTGGCAATGACATGGCTACTCTGCATTTCAGTCCGCAAGCGATCAAGTACGGTGTCATCCAACATACGATTACGCTGGATGACTCGCACCTGATCCGATAGTCGTTGTGCCGACACGTTGACAGCTGGCTCAAGCACCTGAAACAGAGAGAGCATCCGAACACGGTACGCGGTCAGGTTGTTTCCTCCCTCTGTAGCCCCATAGTATGCGCGCATGACATTTGCATTGATGGATTGCGTCCATCGCATGCGCTGCACACTCCCACCGGGAGCTGGGACCCTATCAGAGGCCGGTGGGCCTCGAGGTCCTAAACCGTCCGGCGGCCGGCGTCCTCCCCGTCGACGAACAGGTGGTGGCGTCGTGGGCGGAGAGAAATACTCGTCGCTCGAACTCGACGCAACTGCCACGGCCGGTGTCACAGCACTCACGACGGGGCTGGATTCCGGCGGCGGCGAGGCGGAGCTGAGCGACGGGTCCGGAGGCGATAGGCGTGCGCGTCGTGCAGCTGATCTCGTCAACATTTATTTATCTTCATAGGTATATATTCAATTCTTCCAAAATTTTTGACAGACACGTGAGATGTCATATTGTGTCACTTCCATGTATTGGTTTTTTTCTTTAATTTTCTGCTTAATTTCATTTTTATTTCGCTGTTTTGTAATAATATTGCTATAAAAAAACGGTGGTATCCTTGAAATCTTGCAGTATAATATTTAACTATTTAAATTTTTAAAAATTTGGTAAATCTGTTATGAAGACGTTTCATTGACGTAAGTGTTGCCAGCTTATTATATTATTATCTCCTTTATTTATTTTCTTACTTACTAATTACATTTTTAAATATTTCTTAACAAAAATCATATAAAAAAAACATTTAAAAATATAAAAAATAGTAGCCCACCGGTATCGGAAACAGGGTCCAAGCTACCGGCGGTCAGGGCTCCAGAGAGAGGAACCTCCTAACAATACGAGCCGTGTCTAGGAGTACCGCTTTCTGAATCAAGCCCTTGATCCAGCTGCCTAACGAGAGCCTCCTCAGGTATTGGTCGAGGCTCTTGGCAATTAAGCCATGGGCTGATACGACTATCGGCACAATGATCGCTGAGTCCACATCCCACATGTCGACAACCTCGCGAGCCAAGTCAAGATACTTGATTTTCTTATCTTTCTCGGCTTTCACGAGGTTCTCATCATGCGGGACCGCTATGTCAACAATCATTGTGCGCCGCTCTGATCGATCCACCACCACTATATCAGGCTTATTGGCTACAATAGTCCTGTCAGTGATGATGGATTGATCCCAGTACAATGTGATACTGCCATTTTCGAGAACTGGGTCGGGCACATACTTATAGTACGGCACTTCCGATTCCACAAGGTTGTATTTTAGAGCAAGTTGCTGATGGATAATCCTGGCTACAAGGTTGTGTCTATGCAAGTACTCTCCGTTAGCCAGACGAGAACACCCGGAGATAATGTGACGGATTGATTCGCCTGGACGGTGGCATGCCCGACATATGTCAACCGTACCGTCCTTCACAATAAATCTCCGGTAGTTATTCGTCATCATAACTTCATCCATAATTGCACAGACAAAACCTTCGGTTTCTCCGAAGAGGTCCCCGCAACGTAGCCAGGCTACGGACGCTGATAGGTCTACATCGGGCCCATGCAGGGCCCGGAAAAAGCGTCCGTGAAGCTCTTTACTCTGCCATACCTCCATGCGGTCGTTAGTGTCAAGCACTAAGGGTTTGCGCCAGTTCTCTTTAGCCAAGGAAAGCGGGGTGAGGCCCTTGTCCACTGCGACCACATCTCGATGCATCCCCACGTCGGTTTCAAGGAAATATTCCCTGAGACTGCATATCTCGCGATTGTGGAGAGTCTTAGCGTTTAAAAAGCCTCGACCCCCACACTTCCGCGGGATATACAGTCTCATAACAGAAGAACGCGGGTGATGCATTCGATATGCCGTCAACAATGTACGGACCCTCCTATCCAGGGCGTCTAGTTCTGTTTGAGTCCATTTGAGTATGCCGAAAGAGTACATCAGAACCGGCATGACCCAACCGTTGAAGGCACGTACCTTATTGCCGCCTGATAAAAGACTATTAAATACTTTTTTCAGGCGGCCAAAGAAGCGCTCCTTCAACGATTGCTTCATGTCAGCAACATTGATGCCCAGCGCTTCCGACATACCCAAATACTTATAGGTTTCGGTTGCTGAGAGGGATCTAAGATTTATGGAATCCGAGAGCTGGGTTCCCACAGATTCCACAATCTCCCCTCGCTTTACATGCATGACCGCACATTTGTCCACACCAAATTCCATCCTGATGGCGCTACTGAAAGTTTCAGTTACCTTCAGTAGCTCCATCAGTTGCAAATCGTTGGGGGCAAAGAGTTTCAGGTCATCCATGTAAAGGAGGTGAGATATAACTTGACCACCTCTCCTCAACCGATAGCCTAGACCTGAATCCTCCAGCAGCGTGCTAAGAGGATTCAAGGCTAAGCAGAACCAAAGTGGACTCAAACTATCGCCCTGAAATATACCTCGCTCTATCCTTATCGGCTCGCTATTCCTCTGGATTTGCCGACATCCTGGATAGCGAAGGACTGTCCTCCATTGCCCCATACATGACATCAGGAAGGTGCGCAGAGTTGCATCAACTTTATACAACTCTAGCACCCTCATGAGCCATGTATGTGGCACCGAGTCATAGGCCTTCTTATAGTCTATCCAACATGTCGACAGATCGCTTCGGGAACGGCGAACCTGTTGACTAATGGCCATATCAATGAGGAGTAGCTCCTTAGTACCGCGGGACCCGTTCCTACATCCATTTTGAGAAGCGGACATGATAGAATTGTCATCAATGTGTTTGTTAATTTTAGCTCTCAAAATGGATGTAAGAACTTTATAGACCGTCGGAAGACAGGTAATCGGTCTATAATTTTTGGGCTCCGCAGTACTACCCGATTTATGGAGCAGGTGGGTTATACCTGTTGTCAGGAACTCTGGTAGCGACCCTGACTCTAAGGCTGACTTGAACAGGATCGCCAGGCGAGCGTGCGATCTTGTGAACCATTTAATCCAAAAGTTGTGCAGCCCATCCGGCCCTGGAGATTTCCAGTTAGGCAACGGACGGACTGCACGAACTACGTCTTGGGGGCTGATAGTGATTGCCCCCATTTCTGGCACTAGATCGCACGCTCGCTCAACCCCCCGAGTCCATTCACCCTCGGTATGGCTAACAGGCACCGACCAGATGCTGCGCCAGAACGAACACATGGCATCATCATCCGGTATGCGCGTGTCAGCCACACCTTGGTCCGGTCGCTCCCAAGCCCTATATACCCACCTTTCATCTCTTTGGAAAGTGCGATTCTGAGTGTATCGGTCCACCCGTCGCTTATACCTACGAATACGGCTTGCCCATGCATACACTTTCTGCTTCAGGAAGTCGATGCGTTCTGTGATACGGGACATGTAGTCTCGAGGACTGATATCAGTCCCCGAGAATGCCCGCCTCACAAAACGCATCACTCTAGGGCGAGTATTGCCCTCCCTGAAGCAGATCAGTTTGCCGATGAGTGCTCTGGCCCCACCAATACGTCGTTCAATCCTGTACTGCCATGGCGGCACGACTGGTTTAGGTCGTGTAGCTCTGTCATCATAAAATTTGGCATGAGCTACACGACATGCCGCTACAGCCGCACAATACAGGATTGAGTGAGCATCGGTGAGGTCTTCACAGTTGTCAAAATAGTTTGACAACTGCGAATCCAGAACAGCCACCAGCGCCCTATTTTTGTTATGCATGGGCAAACGAGGTACGCGTGGTCTAAGGTCGGGTTGCATGAACCGATATTCTCGAATCGCACCCTCCAAAGCACTCCTCATTTCCTCATTGCACTGGGTACTTACATTAGTAACTATGTCATTACTCACGTCGTTATCGCGATTTGGTATTATTGTAGACTGTGGTGGAACCACAGCCTGCGGCGGCGGCGTGGCAATGACATGGCTACTCTGCATTTCAGTCCGCAAGCGATCAAGTACGGTGTCATCCAACATACGATTACGCTGGATGACTCGCACCTGATCCGATAGTCGTTGTGCCGACACGTTGACAGCTGGCTCAAGCACCTGAAACAGAGAGAGCATCCGAACACGGTACGCGGTCAGGTTGTTTCCTCCCTCTGTAGCCCCATAGTATGCGCGCATGACATTTGCATTGATGGATTGCGTCCATCGCATGCGCTGCACACTCCCACCGGGAGCTGGGACCCTATCAGAGGCCGGTGGGCCTCGAGGTCCTAAACCGTCCGGCGGCCGGCGTCCTCCCCGTCGACGAACAGGTGGTGGCGTCGTGGGCGGAGAGAAATACTCGTCGCTCGAGCTCGACGCAACTGCCACGACCGGTGTCACAGCACTCACGACGGGGCTGGATTCCGGCGGCGGCGAGGCGGAGCTGAGCGACGGGTCCGGAGGCGATAGGCGTGCGCGTCGTGCAGCTGATCTCGTCAACATTTATTTATCTTCATACATATTTAATTCTTCCAAAATTTTTGACAGACACGTGAGATGTCATATTGTGTCACTTCCATGTATTGGTTTTTTTCTTTAATTTTCTGCTTAATTTCATTTTTATTTCGGTGTTTTGTAATAATATTGCTATAAAAAAAACGGTGGTATCCTTGAAATCTTGCAGTATAATATTTAACTATTTAATTTTTTTAAAATTTGGTAAATCTGTTATGAAGACGTTTCATTGACATAAGTGTTATTATTATTTTCTTAAAGTGTTTTTCTTCTCAGTCCTTAGACTGGAATTCAGCTACAGTTACGGGCCGAAACCAAAGTAAATGCAGCTTGTGGTGTGTTAGTTTATGTGTTGTGATGAGGTCCTATCTCGTTCTCTTCTAACTGCATGAATTTCCTAACGATTCTACATGTATTTTAAATAGCAGCTTTTTGCAGTGTAATGTAGAGGGTTTCTTTAAGGTCTAATAATTTTAAGCTATGGATGAGATGATTTGGGATTACCCCTGTTGTGGAAAGGACTATTGGAACTACATATACCTTTTCTTGTCGCCAAATTCTAGTAACTTCTTCTTTGAGTTCTGCGTATTTACTTATTTTTTCTGTGATAGTTTTCTGTATGTTGTGTGTGTTGGGGACTGCGATGTCTATCAGGTATGTTACTTTGTTTAGTTTGTCCTGTAGGATTATATCCGGTCTGTTGTAGTGGATTGTCCTATCAGTGAGAATAGCGCGATCGTAGTAGAGCTTATGTGTTGTATTTTCTAGGGTAGTTTCAGGTTTATAATTGTAGTAAGGAGTGTTTGTATTTTGAATGAGTGTGTGTTTGAGTGCTAGCTTTTGGTGAATGACATTGGCGACTTGATTGTGCCTGTGAGTGTAGTCTGTCTGTGTGAGAGTTGTGCATGCTCCTGTTATATGCTGGATGGTTTCTGGATGGACGTGACATTTGCGACATTTGTCGTTAGTTAATGTAGGATCTTTGATTATGTATTTTCTGTAGTTTTTTGTGTTGATGATCTGGTCTTGAATTGCTATTATAAATCCTTCAGTTTCCGGGAATAAGTTGCCAATTTTTAGCCACTTATTTGACGCTAATTTGTTTATGTGGGACTGCTCTAGGTCATGAGGGTGCCGACCGTGAAGTACTTTTCTTTTCCAGTCTTCAATTTTTTGTATTTGCTGGTCGTCATTGGTTGTGTTTTGGGTTTCTATCTGATCGCTTAGGTTAAGTGGAGTGTAGTTAAGATCGTTTGTTACTATGGCTTTATGTATATTACTAGTGCGGGATTTAGTGTGGAAGAACAATTTTAGTCGACTAACTTGTTTCCGCCATAGGTGCTGTATATCTATAAGGCCTCTCCCTCCATGTTCTCGTTTAATGGTGAGTCTCTCTATGGCGGATTTAGGGTGAAGGTTGTTATGTTTCGTGAGTGTTGTTCGTGTAGTTCGTTGTAATTGTTCTGTATCTGTTTTGGTCCATTTTATAACTCCGAATGAGTACGTTAATACTGGAATGGCGAAGGTATTTAAGGCCTTAATTAAGTGTTTACCTGAGAGTTGGGTTTTACAGACAGCGTTAACTCTCTTCTTGTATTCTGCAGTTAGTGTATTTTTAATTTTTACGTGGTCAAGACCTTTTAGTTGCGTGTACCCTAAGTATTTATACAAGTCAGTCGGCTCCAATGCGGTTATAGAATCTGACTCATTCACTACATAGTCACCGGGCCGCACCTTGCCTCTAACAATGTGAAGTGTTTTACATTTTTCTAATCCAAATTGCATGTTAATGTCCTTACTAAACTCTGCTGTAATATCTACTAATTTCTTCATATCTTTTTCTGATTTTGCATACAGTTTGATGTCGTCCATGTATATAAGGTGCGATATTGTTGTTTCATCTGTAGAGTGTTTGAGGCAGTACCCGGCCCCGCAGCGCTGCAGCAAATGAGACAGAGGATTGAGGGCAAGACAGAACCACAGGGGGCTCAGGGAGTCACCCTGGTAGATGCCTTTTTTGATAGATATCTGTCGCGTTGTGACATTGTTATTGTTGCTATTTATTTGTAATGTGGTTTTCCACTGTAGCATTACATGGCGCATGAAATCAATTATTTTCGGGTTTACTCTATAAATCTCCAGAATTTGTATCAACCAGGAATGCGGTACACTATCGAAAGCTTTTTTGTAATCAATATAGGTGCAGTGGAGATTTCTGTTTTTTGAGGTGGCGTGTTTATGTATAGTGGAATCAATTATCAGCTGTTCTTTGCATCCCATGTGGCCCTGCCTACATCCCTTCTGTTCCTCTGCTATTATATTGTGGTGTATAATGTGTGAGTTAATTTTCTTTGTGACTGCAGATGTTAGTATCTTGTAAATTGTTGGTAGACATGTGATTGGTCTGTATTGGGAAGGCTCTGATGTGTGTTTAGTCTTAGGTAACATGTAAGTAATTCCTGTTGTAATAAATTCGGGTATATTCTGTTGTCCTAATATGATATCTGTTAAATTTTTTGCTATAGATTTGTGTAATGTAGTTAACTTTTTGTACCAAAAATTATGTATTTTGTCTATTCCAGGCGCTTTCCAGTTATGTAACCTAGTTGTAATGTGTATAATGTCAGACTCTGTTACCTCTACGAATTCCATCACGTTTATATCTCTCCATTTTTCTTCTTCATCCACTATCCATGATGCTTTGTCGTTGTGTTGTTTTTGCTCTTCCCAAATACTAGCCCAATATGTTTCCAGTTGTTCTTTTGAAGGTAGGTTAGGCGTGTTTGTGTTATTTTCATAATTTCTGTCGTTTTTAGGGTTATGTAAGTTTCTGTAAAATATTTTTTCGTTTGTGGTAAATATCGCGTTATCGTTTTTGCGCTGTTGGGCTTTCTTATATCTTTTGAGCCTATGAACTTTGAGTGCTAGTTTTTGTTTTAAGGTGTCTAGAAATTCTTCAGGTTTTCTGTTATTTAGTTCGTGTCTGGTGTGCGTGCCATTGTTTCTAAATATGACCTCAACTCTTTTTACTAGTTTATTAGACCTGCATACGTTGATATATTGAGTGAGTCTACCAATGTCTGCCCTTAATTTTTCAATGCCTTTTTCTAGTCTCTGTTGCCATGCTGGTGCTACATTCTGTCTTGTCCTTGTGGCTCTTGTGTGGTCGGTGATTTTAAAGTTAAGTTCTTCAGATATAACTACGGCTGTGCAATATATGAGTAGGTGAATGTCAATAAGCTGTGTGTCGTCAGATATAAAGTGTGTGAGTATACTCTCATTAAATAAATTAACTAGACGAAATAGGTTAGGTGTGTATTTAAGTTTAGGTAACCTTGGTCGAGCTGCTGGGTCCATCCCAGAGTATTGTGTTATTGTTGTTCTAAATTTGTCGTTAATTTCTTGAATATATATATCTGTTGTTAAATGTTGATCTGGGACGACTATGGTCTCAATGTCATTTTCTAGCGTAAGAGTAATGGATTCGGTTTGCGTGGATGTGTGCGATATTTGTGTATAGGCTTGTGATTGGTTGTACGGTTGAGATTGAGTATAAATAATTTGTGATTGACTAAGCGATTGTGGTTGTTCTTGATGACTAATTTCGCTTAAATTTTGTGTGATATTGTTAGTGTCTGTATAATTTACTGTTTCTTCATGTAGTAATTGTGTTCGTACTTCTTCTTTTAATTGATCTATAACTTCTTGAGATAGAAGTTTATTTCTAACTATGGTTCTTCTTTGGTCTGAGATCCTTTGTTCTGAAACCGTAATGTCAGGATATTGTCGGGTGAAAAGTGCATGCAATTGTTGTCTGTATGTGGTCATGTCGGTCTCTAATTTAGTTATGTGTAGGTAAGTTCGCATGATGAATAGATTGACTTCTTTACTCCATTTCATGCGAACTCTTGCTTTTCCAGCCTTGGTGGACGCGGGCAAAAAGGTAGATACCCCCCGCGCAGCATTCAAGGTCGGAGTGGGTGGAATAGTATTTAAAGTAATAATGGGGGGTGATAAAGGTGTAGGTGACGATGGTATGGATGATGATGATCGCCTAGAAGGTGTGTATGATACTGTGCTTGGGCTATACGGTTCTACAGGGGTGTCTGTCCTGTCCGTTAGTCTGTCACCATCGTCAATGATTTCGGCTGTAGTATCTTTGTCGGTGGGAGCCCGCCTGTTCAACTCCTCACCGCTGACGGTTCGCATGCTGAGACACCCAGCGTCAGCTCCAGGTGCGCCCCGGCGATCGCCCCCGGGCAGCGGTCCTATACGTTTTTTCTTTGAACGGGTCTCCATTTTTAGTGGGTTTCCAGAGCCACGTTAGCCACGCCAGTAATTTCTCAGTCGTGTGTCCGCCCCCCACGTGATTAGATGGTCAATCAGGACGTGTGGTTGTTTAGGGGGCTTATTATTATTATTTCCTTAAAGTGTTTTTCTTCTCAGTCCTTAGACTGGATTTCAGCTACATTTACGGGCCGAAACCAAAGCAAATGCAGCTTGTGGTGTGTTAGTTTATGTGTTATGATGAGGTCCTATCTCGTTCTCTTCTATCTGCATGAACTTCCTAACGATTCTACATGTATTTAAAATAGCAGCTTTTTGCAGTGTAATGTAGAGGGTTTCTTTAAGGTCTAATAATTTTAAGCTATGGATGAGATGATTTGGGATTACCCCTGTTGTGGAAAGGACTATTGGAACTACATATACCTTTTCTTGTCGCCAAATTCTAGTAACTTCTTCTTTGAGTTCTGCGTATTTACTTATTTTTTCTGTGATAGTTTTCTGTATGTTGTGTGTGTTGGGGACTGCGATGTCTATCAGGTATGTTACTTTGTTTAGTTTGTCCTGTAGGATTATATCCGGTCTGTTGTAGTGGATTGTCCTATCAGTGAGAATAGCGCGATCGTAGTAGAGCTTATGTGTTGTATTTTCTAGGGTAGTTTCAGGTTTATAATTGTAGTAAGGAGTGTTTGTATTTTGAATGAGTGTGTGTTTGAGTGCTAGCTTTTGGTGAATGACATTGGCGACTTGATTGTGCCTGTGAGTGTAGTCTGTCTGTGTGAGAGTTGTGCATGCTCCTGTTATATGCTGGATGGTTTCCGAATGGACGTGACATTTGCGACATTTGTCGTTAGTTAATGTAGGATCTTTGATTATGTATTTTCTGTAGTTTTTTGTGTTGATGATCTGGTCTTGAATTGCTATTATAAATCCTTCAGTTTCCGGGAATAAGTTGCCAATTTTTAGCCACTTATTTGACGCTAATTTGTTTATGTGGGACTGCTCTAGGTCATGAGGGTGCCGACCGTGAAGTACTTTTCTCTTCCAGTCTTTAATTTTTTGTATTTGCTGGTCGTCATTGGTTGTGTTTTGGGTTTCTATCTGATCGCTTAGGTTAAGTGGAGTGTAGTTAAGATCGTTTTTTTATATTATTAAGAATTAAGACTTGTAACAATTAATGTTACATTACCCCCCTCGTCTCAGAAAGAGTTTTGTTCTCAAAGAAAACTCGTCTATAGGTTACCACTAGCACTACACAGTCATACTATCATCTTTCAAAATCCTTCCATAATATCAAACAAACAACCTTACACAATAGCTTCAACAATATAAAATGATGTTGACGCGACCTTACGTAAACAAGTTATCTGTGATTTATCGCACAGAAAACTAATGCTAGTCGTTAGAAGTTAATTTAGAGGTGAACTGTCTCAACTCCTACAACAATAAAAAAAATGACACTTAACAACTTTTAACTGCACTTAATGTTTTTTAAATCTTTGATATGCCAGACGCCTATATTTTTTCCTGACATATCTTCCAGAACAAAGACAAGTGGAGACCGTTTTTCAATTATACGGCATTTGATAAATTTGGGTGCAAGCTTTTTACTGAAATACTTGTCTTTATTACTTAAAACGAATGCGCGCAGACTATGTCTCCTACATTAAATTCAGCCGGCTTTCTACGTAGGTTGTAGTGTGCAGTATTCTTTTCATGTGCGTGCCATAACGAAGCCTGCACATCGTTGAATATCGTTCGAAGACAACCTAAGTTTTCAGCGTATAAGTCGCGAGGAAGGAACAACACTTCATCGCCCAGGTCATTATCAGTATAGTGCGATCCGCATAGAACTAATTCCCTACCGTAAACTAAAAATGACGGCGTATAACCGGTGGCTTCATTGACGGAATTGTTTATCGCAAACTGAACCTTGGGGATGGAGATGTCCCAGGATCTATGATCGTTTCCAACAAACGTAGACAAACTAGTGACAATGGTTTTGTTGTATCGTTCTACCGTGTTGACTTGTGGTGTGTACTTCGGCGTGAAATAAACGTTAGGAATTTTATATTTTTTAAATAGCGCGTCAGTAGACGAACTTATAAACTGCGTCCCATTGTCCAAGAAGATTGTTTGAGGAACTCCGTGAATCAAGAAAATTGAATCTTCTAAAATTTTAATAACTATATCCGCAGTTGCGCGACGTACTGGGTAAATAAGACTAAATTTTGAAAAACAGCACGTTACGACCAATATATATGAATTTTGTTTTCGACTGGTGGGAAGAGGACCCACAAAATCAATTGAGATCATCTGAAAGGGTCTCGAACATTGTTTAGGACGACCCATCTCTCCCAATGTAGTGTGATTTTGTGCCTTATAAGATAAGCAAACCGAGCATGAACCTACATATTTAACGACGTCCTGGTGCATATTTGGCCAGTAGTAATTTAATGACAAGCGCCGATAGGTTTTAAATATGCCAAGATGTCCACCTGTTGGCTCAGAGTGATTTTCGGCTATGATGCTTTCACGGAACTCGCTGGGTACGACTTCCTTCCAGTCAAATTCTGATGTTAATTGGCTGTTAGTATTTTTTGAGAGTCGAAATAACGAATTATTTTTAATGGCGAAGTTTGGGAAATTTGAAGGAGTAGTCAGGCAGCCGTTGTATATTTTTTTAAACCAGACATCATCTGTGTTGGCATTAGCTAGAGATATTGCATTAACGGGAAAAGCTCTAGACAAGGCATCAGGAATAACATTGTCGACACCTCGACGGTGTTTCATAATAAAGTTAAATGAGGACAATCTTACCCCCCATCGTGCTAGTCGTCCTGTGGGATTTTCCAGAGACAAAAACCATTTTAACGCGGAGTGGTCAGTGTACACTGTAAATTTTTGGCCGTTTTCGAGATAACATCGCCAGTGCTCGAGAGCCGTTAACACAGCAAGGGTCTCCCTTTCAGTAATACTGTAGTTTTTCTCTGGGCTGGTGAAAGATCTACTCATGTAGGCAATTGGGTGTTCTTTACCGTCAATAGTCTGTGTTAACATAGCACCAATACCGTAACTACTCGCGTCGGTGTGCACTTCAAAAGGTTTGGAATAGTCCGGACAAGAAAGAACTGGAGCGGAAACCAAACATTCTTTCAACGCATTAAAGGCCGCGTCAGCTTCTGGTGACCACTTGAAAGAAGGAGCGTTTTTCCCGTTAGCAGTGAGCTTATTGAGTGGACCAGCCACTGTGCTAAAGTTAGGGACGAAACGTCGGTACCACGTAGCAGTGCCGAGAAAGCGTTTCAACTCCTTCCTATTTGTAGGGGTTGGAAAGTTAATAATGGCTTCCACCTTGTCTGGGTCAGTGCGTAAACCACGGGAATCTACCACGTATCCTAGATACTTGAGTTCGCTTCGAAAGAACTTACACTTTTCGAAGTTCACGGTCAAATTTGCCTGTCTCAATTTGTCCAAAACTCGCAACAATCGAGAAACATGCTCATCAAAGGTAGAACTAATAACAATGACGTCATCTAAATAAGCGAAGGTCTTAGACTCCATGTCACTAAATAACAAGTCAACGAGACGTTATTGCGTCGCGGGGGCATTCGTTAATCCAAACTCAGTAGTTTTAAAACGAAAAGTGCCACGGCCCGGAACGTAAAATGCGGTTTTATCGCGGTCTTCTGGCGCTATAGGCAGTTGCCAAAAAGCTTTGGACAAATCGATACTGCTCAGGTACTTAGCATCGCGAAGGTTATCCAATATCTCCGAGACATATGGCAAATTGTACGCATCGCGCTTAGTCACTGCATTTAACTTCCTGCTGTCTAAACAGAACCTTGGTTGCCCGTTCTTTTTATTAACAATGAGAACGGGAGAAGACCAGGCGCTTTCGCAAGGTTCGACAACGTCAAGGGACAGCATTTCGTCCACCTGCTCAATTAAAATGCGCTGCCTTTCGGGGGACATCCTGTAATAACGTTGTCTAATTGGTTGTGCGTCACCAGTGTCGATGCGATGGCATATCAAATTTGTTCTACCCAGGCCCTTTTCTTCAGTAGAAATAGACCGAAACTGCGCAATGACATTATCAGCTATCGCTTTCTGCGACGCCAACAAATTATCGTAGGAGTTAATAAATGGTTCGTCGCTACTTACCTTTATTTCTGCCAAAGGGGCATTTGACATTGTGATACTACCTATATAATTAGGGCAAATTCGAAAAGCGCGCCAAAAATCTACGCCTAATATAATTGATGTTTCAATTTCGGGAACTACATATGCCTTAATAATGTGAAACTGGCCCTCAAATGTAACTGGTAAATGAATGTAACCTATGGTTTTTAATGATTGACCGCCAGCAGCTATCATATTAGTGTGGCCATCCTGGTTTAAAGTGCAGTCTGTAAGATGTAAATGAAAATTGTTTCCCAGAATCGAAACTGCAGCTCCAGAATCAAGTAACCCAACAGCATCGATGTTATTGATTTTAATATTTACATAAGGCCTAGAATCGTTCAATGGTTTTGATAGCAGAATTGTAGCAACTCTGTATGAAGAGGAAAATGTTCTTATAAAATCAAGCCAAGTTTCCCAGTCTTGCTTGCTAAAATTGTTACAACTCTGCTTAATCAGTTTTTTGAATTTGTATCTGTTTTACGACAGTTAGGACAGTCGGGTGTCTTCACATCCTTCATACCGCACTTGAAACAAACAATGTCCCGTGGAGCCTTGCATTGACGAATGTGATGGGTATTATTTCGACACCTAGGACAGTATGGTTCCTTTTTAGCCTCTTTAATTGCATGTACATATTTATTGTTATTTTGAGTATTATTATTATTCCTATATTGATTGTTATTATTGTAGTTACTATTTGTATTATTATATTTATTGTAATTGTTATTATTATTTGCCTTATTTATAGGTTTATGGTCATCCTTAGTGTACGCAAATTCAGGAGCTAGCGTATCGGAAG
Organism: Noctua fimbriata; assembly: GCA_905163415.1. NCBI lineage: Eukaryota > Metazoa > Arthropoda > Insecta > Lepidoptera > Noctuidae > Noctua > Noctua fimbriata. The sequence continues at coordinate 6,398,313 of LR990940.1, forward strand.
TAACCTTAGGAGGCTCTTGAAATTGTGACAGTCGAGTCTGAAATGTCTCATAGTTACGACATAACGATCGCAAAGTGTCTATGGTTGAGATTTGAGGAGCTGCTGCTAATGTACTAGCATAGCAGGGTCTAATATTATGCAAGAGAATTTCCAATTGATCTACTTCAGGAAGAGGAGTAGATAGACGCGAGAACATTCCATTCATAACTGCTAGATAAATAGTTATATTCTCACGTTCTCCTTGAGTACGAGAAAGAATTTCGGAAATGAGTCTATAATCGTAATCAGTTTGACTAAAATCCTCTTTTAATAAACGCGCCAACTCAGGCCAAGAACTGACTTTGTCCTTTACCGCACGATACCAGTGAAGGGCATCGTCTTGAAAAATTTCAGATGCAAAACTTAGGACTTTTTGTTGTGGAATATTCCTAGCCAGTATAAATTCATCAACACGCTGTATAAACGAGCGAACACAAGTTTTGCCAGTAAACTTTAATTTAGTTAAATCAGATGATGTTCGATCGCATGACACAGAGATCACGTTCTGTAGTTCTGGCACTGTAGGTGCTGATTCTTTGACAGAACTAGCACTAGCCACATTAGAAGATGTACTAGCAGAAGGTTTTTTAGCTAGCAAGGCAGAAAGCTTTTGCGAGAAAATTTTATAACCGCTAACAATGTCGTCGTATTCCGTTTTAATGTCGTCACTACGCGTTATCCTCTCGACACGATTGTGTAAATGATTCAACATATTCTGTGTCCGCAATAGTGAAGCAACACTAGGATCACTAGCGTCAAGATTTAATTGAATTTTCGTTAAAACTTCTAAACAACCCTTAAGGTCCTGTCTTACATCGAGTGGAGACTCTAATATATATTCCGAGGGTAAATCAGGAGATAATTTTATAATTTGTTTTCGAAACTCCTCAACAGAAGGTGCAGGAGTCGCGCCTCTAATACGAACTTCATATTCCAACTCTGATTTTTGAAGAGACAGGAACTTAATAGGAAGCATGATAAAAATTAATTAAAAGAAACAGAAAGATAAGTGACGCACTTCTACTGCTGACTACACAAAAAGCAAAAGCAAAAATAAAAAAAACAAAGATTACCGGAAAAGAAACAACACGTTCTCCGTTCTGTTACAAAACAAAATTTAAGAACGTCTGGTTTTTTTTTTACGGAAAAATAAAAATAATTAAAATGTAAAAAAAAAAAAAATTCAAGCAAAATCATAAAAGAAAAAAAGAAAATGCTACTAATGTGTACTATGACCGTAAAAATACGTTATTTCTTTTGTTGTGAAGAAAAAAAATTTTAACGAACAATTTTTAAAAGCGTCGTTTTAGGTGCCCAAGACGAAACAGTAAAATAAAATATTTTAACAAACTATGCAACTAAACGACTTTAAATGAATAATTATTAACGTAGGGTAGGTTAATAATGACCAAGATTAACTTATACAAAGAAGTTGAAAATTCGTGTACACATTAGTAACGGAAAAAAAACCAAAAAGTAAAAAATAAAGACGTTTAACACAGACAACCACTAACATACACAACCCACAACCAATGGAGGAGGAATTAATCAGCTGTATTTCTACCACGATTAAGGGGCGCCAGTGTCCCGGTACTAAAGTACTGCTACGCTACTTATCCTACCTAACCTAGGCACAGGTAATCCTAGGAGGATATTAAATAAAAAGTAGGTAGGCAGTAAACTGGAACATTTATTTTATTTTAAATGACTCGGTAGGTAGGCGAGGGTCGATTAAAATTGGGTTAGGGCCTGTACAGCGATTATCCTCCTCACTGGCCTAGCACTCCCCTGACGTCACTGGCCGCTGCAGGAGACGAGTGCTCGCGCGTCGATCGCCAGGTCCAACTGCTGGTGTAGGGTTCGCAGGTTGTCCCGCTACGGTCCACCACGGGGAAGCAGGGAATTAAGGTGTACGTGAAACCCTGTAATGCGCAATAAGCGAAAGCATTACACGCTGGCCGTAGACGGTGAGCACCCACAGCAACGTTGAATAGGGAAGCACTAATATGTAGATGTGTTGCTGTGGATGTTCACTATCATATACGGAGATGACAATAATTTCGGTTACTTAGCCGTTAATTTAAACATTTGAAATTTACAACGGAAACTAAATTTTAATATGCAAGAATGATATAATTCTGAAAATGTGGGGTAGAACTACAAAGAGAGACAAGTAATGAGCGTCTAATAGAAACAAAGATAAGCAAAAAACACAAATGAAAAGATCACCAGGTAGGCAAAGCGAAAGAAACCGTTACGGTTTGCTAAGCTACTGGCTAATTATAATTGTGCAACACTTACCCAATCGGGGTTTAATTCACACACACAGAATATGTTTGAATCGAGTCGAGTATTACTCAGTATATTTCTGAATTAAGATTAAATGTCGAGGGAACGGTAGGGACGCCTTCAAAAACTTGATCGCGGTTACGATATAATTATATTCGTATTAGGGACCGTGAAAAAATCTGACGTGCGTTCGCCTCGACAACCAGAATCGTCCTGCCGGTGGCGACGTGGAAGTGTTCTGTCGCCATGGACCTTGCCCCCGCGCCGAGAACAAAGAAACTAGTTTCTGGGTGCCTAATATGTCGCTTGTTTTAATCGTGCGTGGTGATAAACTGTTGCTGGCCAGAAGTCTGATTTGATGCGTTCATTATTAGTTTATTTTAGTATTGTAAATAGTTTTTTTTTTTTTTAATTATATTATTGTAAATAATTTTCTTACGTTTATTTTTTTTATTATTTCCTTTATTTAATTTTTTACAAATTGTCCTACATTTTTAAATATTCCTTAAAAAAATATATAAAAAAAACATTTAAAAATATAAAAAAAATATAAAAAAATTGTAGCCCACCGGTATCGGGAACAGGGTCCAAGCTACCGGCGGTCAGGGCTCCAGAGAGAGGAACCTCCTAACAATACGAGCCGTGTCCAAAAGTACCGCTTTCTGAATCAAGCCCTTGATCCAGCTGCCTAACGAGAGCCTCCTCAGGTATTGGTCGAGGCTCTTGGCAATTAAGCCATGGGCTGATACCACTATCGGCACAATGATCGCTGAGTCCACATCCCACATGTCGACAACCTCGCGAGCCAAGTCAAGATACTTGATTTTCTTATCTTTCTCGGCTTTCACGAGGTTCTCATCATGCGGGACCGTTATGTCAACAATCATTGTGCGCCGCTCTGATCGATCCACCACCACTATATCAGGCTTATTGGCTACAATAGTCCTGTCAGTGATGATGGATTGATCCCAGTACAATGTGATACTGCCATTTTCGAGAACTGGGTCGGGCACATACTTATAGTACGGCACTTCCAATTCCACAAGGTTGTATTTTAGAGCAAGTTGCTGATGGATAATCCTGGCTACAAGGTTGTGTCTATGCAAGTACTCTCCGTTAGCCAGACGAGAACACCCGGAGATAATGTGACGGATTGATTCGCCTGGACGGTGGCATGCCCGACATATGTCAACCGTACCGTCCTTCACAATAAATCTCCGGTAGTTATTCGTCATCATAGCTTCATCCATAATTGCACAGACAAAACCTTCGGTTTCTCCGAAGAGGTCCCCGGAACGTAGCCAGGCTACGGACGCTGATAGGTCTACATCGGGCCCATGCAGGGCCCGGAAAAAGCGTCCGTGAAGCTCCTTACTCTGCCATACCTCCATGCGGTAGTTCGTGTCAAACACTACAGGTTTGCGCCAGTTCTCTTTAGCCAAGGAGAGCGGGGTGAGGCCCTTGTCCACCGCGACCACATCTCGATGCATCCCCACGTCGGTTTCAAGGAAATGTTCCCTGAGACTGCATATCTCGCGATTGTGGAGAGTCTTAGCGTTTAAAAAGCCTCGACCCCCACACTTCCGCGGGATATACAGTCTCATAACAGAAGAACGCGGGTGATGCATTCGATATGCCGTCAACAATGTACGGACCCTCCTATCCAGAGCGTCTAGTTCCGTTTGAGTCCATTTGAGTATGCCGAAAGAGTACATCAGAACCGGCATGACCCAACCGTTGAAGGCACGTACCTTATTGCCGCCTGATAAAAGACTATTAAATACTTTTTTCAGGCGGCCAAAGAAGCGCTCCTTCAACGATTGCTTCATGTCAGCAACATTGATGCCCAGCGCTTCCGACATACCCAAATACTTATAGGTTTCGGTTGCTGAGAGGGATCTAAGATTTATGGAATCCGAGAGCTGGGTTCCCACAGATTCCACAATCTCACCTCGCTTTACATGCATGACCGCACATTTGTCCACACCAAATTCCATCCTGATGGCGCTACTGAAAGTTTCAGTTACCTTCAGTAGCTCCATCAGTTGCAAATCGTTGGGGGCAAAGAGTTTCAGGTCATCCATGTAAAGGAGGTGAGATATAACTTGACCACCTCTCCTCAACCGATAGCCTAGACCTGAATCCTCCAGCAGCGTGCTAAGAGGATTCAAGGCTAAGCAGAACCAAAGTGGACTCAAACTATCGCCCTGAAATATACCTCGCTCTATCCTTATCGGCTCGCTATTCCTCTGGATTTGTCGACATCCTGGATAGCGAAGGACTGTCCTCCATTGCCCCATACATGACATCAGGAAGGTGCGCAGAGTTGCATCAACTTTATACAACTCTAGCACCCTCATGAGCCATGTATGTGGCACCGAGTCATAGGCCTTCTTATAGTCTATCCAACATGTCGACAGATCCCTTCGGGAACGGCGAACCTGTTGACTAATGGCCATATCAATGAGGAGTAGCTCCTTAGTACCGCGGGACCCGTTCCTACATCCATTTTGAGAAGCGGACATGATAGAATTGTCATCAATGTGTTTGTTAATTTTTGCTCTCAAAATGGATGTAAGAACTTTATAGACCGTCGGAAGACAGGTAATCGGTCTATAATTTTTGGGCTCCGCAGTACTACCCGATTTATGGAGCAGGTAGGTTATACCTGTTGTCAGGAACTCTGGTAGCGACCCTGACTCTAAGGCTGACTGGAACAGGATCGCCAGGCGAGCGTGCGATCTTGTGAACCATTTAATCCAAAAGTTGTGCAGCCCATCCGGCCCTGGAGATTTCCAGTTAGGCAACGGACGGACTGCACGAACTACGTCTTGGGGGCTGATAGTGATTGCCCCCATTTCTGGCACTAGATCGCACGCTCGCTCAACCTCCCGAGTCCATTCACCCTCGGTATGGCTAACAGGCACCGACCAGATGCTGCGCCAGAACGAACACATGGCATCATCATCCGGTATGCGCGTGTCAGCCACACCTTGGTCCGGTCGCTCCCAAGCCCTATATACCCACCTTTCATCTCTTTGGAAAGTGCGATTCTGAGTGTATCGGTCCACCCGCCGCTTATACCTACGAATACGGCTTGCCCATGCATACACTTTCTGCTTCAGGAAGTCGATGCGCTCTGTGATACTATTATTATTATATTATTAAGAATTAAGACTTGTAACAATTAATGTTACAGGGTGTCCCTTCCAGCCTGTATATTATTATAATCAATCTGACAAATGTCACCTAAAATACTATTACGACTTCTGACTTTTTTAGTATTCCAATCTAGGGTCAGACTGGCCATATAGTCGAGGTGGCGTTTGCTAGCCGGGCCCCCCACAGGCCTGGCTGGCTTGCGGGGCTTGCCGGAAGCGAAGCAGTAGGTAGCTTATGGGGTCCGCGCTGCCATAGGCGTTGCCAGGAGCCCTCGCCCTGAGACTTTACTAGGCAATTATGGCATACATATACAATAATTTTGGACATTTTGATCTCAAATTACATATATCTGAATTTATTCGAGGCAAGAAGGGAAAATTTTCGAGCTCGCTTCACTCGCTCTTATCTTGGATAACCTATATCTTGGATATTCGTTTTGTTAATAAGTCGCCCGAGTGACTCCGCTAGGGCGAAACAATTTTATTCTAACCTATCCAAGGTAGGTAAGGTGGTCAAAATTTTGAACGATAAGTGAAAAATATAAAGGACCTTAATTGTAGATCGTAAAAAAAGCAACAAAAAAGTATGGCATCAAAATTTTCGTATCTCAACGGAGACCCGAGTTATTGTAAAAATACTGAATAAACCCTTTTTTCAAGATGGCGGAAAATGCACATAGGAAATCTTGGTCGACAATTTGAAGTTATGTTTTTCTAGACCTCCCCACGTAATATCCAAAATTTTGCCAACAATAATTGCAATTTTGCAATAATTGTAAAATTTCTCAATAAGACGCCCCCATTACCTACCTTTTTTATTACTTTAACGTATTTTTCATCGTATTAGCTACCCAATAGTAAAAATGGCATGTTTATAACTCAAACATAACATTTTATATCCAATGTTAAAAGATGGCACTCCGAACGCGCCATTTATTGTTCTCTTAAGGATGGTTTATTTGGGATGATAATTAATACAAAAGAGTTCAATTAAAAACCATTTATTATTTGACACATAATTTAATGCATCAGGTTCTCAAAATGTCCACCTCGTTGTTGTAGGCACAAAGCCGCGCGTATTAAAATTTGTTGTGTCGCTCTCCTTATCATTTCGGGATCATTGCGAATATCATTCGCACAGTTAATTATGCGGTCACGCAAATCGGCCTCACTGTTGATGGGGGTACTGTAGACGCGTTGTTTCATGGTCCCCCATAGAAAGTAATCAAGGGGCGTCAAATCGGGTGAACGCGGAGGCCACCCTACAGGTCCTTGCCGGCCGATCTATTTATCACGATAATTATCGTTTAAAAATGATCTAACATTTGCAGCATAATGAGCTGGGCATCCGTCCATCTGCAAAAACATCCTTCGACGCAAAGCCAGTGGTACATCCTTCAATAATTCAGGTAGATCATTAGTCAATAGACTTAAAAATCTTGCACCGGTCAACGTTCTCAGTAATATGACTGGTCCAATCAACATATCATCGATAAGACCAGCCCAAACATTTACTGAAAATCTTACTTGAAAAGTTGACGAACGTTTCAATCTCGGGTTTTCACGTGCACGGCACCATCTGTGTAAATTTCGACAGTTAGTAATACCGTCTCTAGTGAATGTCGCTTCGTCCATCCATAGTATGGTTTTTGGAAAGTTTGGGTTTGCTCTAGTTTTTCTTTGTATCCAAGTGGACATCACACACCTTGGACGGCAGTCTACGTCTTCATGTAGATGTTGCACCCTTTGGTAGTGATAAGGATGCAATCCTTCTTTCTTTAAAATGCGCCACGCTGATTTTTGGCTTATTCCGTGACGAAGAGCCAGTCGTCTAGTACTTATGGATGGATCAGCAAACCAATCACTCAGAACTGCTTGTTCAGTAGCTACATCGATAATTACTGGAGGCGGCTCGCGACGATCTCTACTTGATCCAAGTCCAGTGATCGACAACCTTCTGTGAACTTCCTGAAAGTTGCGGGCAGATGGCACTGGTTGCCTGTTAGGAAACGCAACTATGTAAGCTGCGCGCGCAGCTCTGGCGCTTCCTCGTCCCACTCCATAATAAAAATTAATGTCGGCAATGTGTACCGGGGAAAATTCACTTAAACGCGGCATCATGTAAAAGCGAACGAAAGTTACGAAACTCAGGTAGCAGCGAACGAAAGTAACGAAACACATGTAGCAGCGGCGAATAATGCGGAGCGACTGCCTGTCTGTCATAATTGAAGGACCCTTCGGCTAGCCCAACCTCCCCGCACCCCGACCCGCGCACATTAATAATAAAATTCACAGAAAATGCTGTCTACCTGCTAAACAATAGTGCGTAGCCGTGCGCTGGGCCTTTCTTTAACAGTTGATAAGAAATGTTGGGATTAAGTTAAAAACATGCAATTTTTACCATTACGTGGCTAATGCGATGAAAAATAACGTAAAGTAATAAAAAAGGTAGGTAATGGGGGCGTCTTATTGAGAAATTTTACGATTATTGTAAAATTTGATGAAGAAAAAACAGATTTTTGCTAAAAAAAAGATGTTTATTTTCAATTGAGGGTAGTATTTTTCCCACAATTTTCATTTTATGAGGACGCCTAATTACTTCCAATCATTATGCAGTTCATTTTGTTTCATCGCGATAGATAATTCGGTTTAAAAGTTACACCGTTTTGTTTACACTGGGGTCACAGTAGCGGACAAAATATTTAAAAATTCCATAAAAAATATAAAAAAAATGTTTAGATTTTTTAAAATATTTTTTCCGTCGATAAAATTAAGCATAGATTCCCTCATTTCGATATGTGCACATTATAAAGACTCACACTGTATATTAATGATCTCCCTGAACACACACCAATCCTTGCACATTATTTGCAGATGACATTTCTATAATTTTGACATCACCTATGAATACTGACATAAATAATTACAGAATTGACATTAATAACACAATTGAATCAATAATTACTTGGTTAAACTATAATAATTTGCATGTAAATATTAATAAAACAAAAATTGTTCAATTCAGGACTTATGGTCGCAAGAGGGATAAACTTGACATTATTTATAACGGACAACCTCTACTAGAGACAGAGGAAACCATTTTTCTGGGAGTAAAACTTCTTCTCCTGGAAACCGCACGTAGAAAAAGTTTGCAACAAATTCGTTTACGTCCTCTACACACTGCGAAAGACCTCGTCGCTGAGTACTATGTTGACTGCGTATCACGGCTGTGTTGCATCGACTTAACAATACGGCCTTATACTATGGGGTAACTCAACAGATGTGCATAAAGCCTTGAAGGGTACAAAATAAAATGCATCCGAGCCATTTGTGGCATTCCACCATGGGAATCGTGTAAACCGTTGTTCCTAAAATTAAAAGTCCATTACCCAGTATGTATATTTTAGAATGCGCTAAATTTGTTCGAAAGCACTTTGACTTGTTTAAAAAGGCTGACGACCGTTGCCCTCGAAAAGTCAGAGATCCAGATAGAATAGTTCTGCCTAGAGCGCCAAGGACTTCTCTATATAAAAAGAACTCTTATAATATGTGTGGACTAATCTATAATAAAATACCAAAGAATTTCAAAGAGCTAACTAATAATTTATTAAAGCTAAAATTATGGCTGAGGGAAAAACGTTTTTATTCTATTAATGAATTTATAAATAATGCTAATGATTAATGTTAATACATTTTTTTAATAAACTATTCGGGAAACTTACAGCTAATATAATCAATGTTCTTAAACAATACGAATTTGAATGCCATTTACAAGTTTTCACATATAATTATTCGTGGTTCTATTGATGAATTTAATGTTAATGATTAATCTTTTTAAAAATAATGTAACTTTAATTTTTTATAATAATAGTGAGTGATAGAAACCGACATTTAAAAACATTATTACGTATTGCTTGCTCTTACATTAAAATATTGTAAAATTTTGCATGTCATCTATATCTGACTATGTATTAGGAACCTCAACTGATTTAAGACCAAAATGTACCAATACTTATTGCAAATAAATGATTATGATTATGATTATGAAACAGAATTATCTAGAGTACCTAAATCATGTAGCCAAAAAGCAGGAAGTATGTACGCCTGAAATAAATGGTACTGGTAATCTGGTACTGGTAATCTGGTGGTGAAATGATGATGATGATGCCATCTAGCCGATTTCGGCCACAGCGACTGCATTCGATGGCTTTCTAGGGAGGTTGTCGAGAGCTTTGGTACGCTGCTCTATCATGTGCTCTCAAGTGGCTAGCATACCCAACTTTGGCCGAAAAACTCCGAGCACAAAGCGGACATGTCAGAACACCATTGACGAAATTGTAGGGTATAGCTGCAGGTGGCCTAGTTTTAAGGTTATCACGCTTTAAATCTAGCTGCGACCTTCTTCTCTCTTCGAAGGCGTTGACCTGCCGATGCACACGACGTCTCCACTCAAGCCGATTTTGTGCCTGCTTTTCCCACACTAAGGGGTCAATTTCGCATCTTTTGAAGTGTCTATTGTGAACATCCTTGTAACGTAAAAACTGACCACCACGTTTCCATTTTCCTTCCTGGAGTTCAGAATAGAAGATGCGCTTCGCCAGTCTCTCTTCGTGCATTCTAGAGACATGCCCGCACCACCTTAGCTGACGTCTCATCAAGTAGGCCTCTATGCCAAGTACCTTGGCTTGTCTTAAGACGTTCGTATTTCTAATACGGTTCGACCATCTGATGTTCATGATGTTTCGGAGGCATTTAAGATGGAATTTGTCCAAGGTCCGTATATGTTTACGATAGAGACACCACGTTTCTGACGAGTACAGAAGATAGGGAAGAACTATTGCCATGTACACAGACATCTTGGTAGTCAGCTCCAGATCGTGCCAACTGAAAACTTTGGACTGCAATTTGCCAAAAGCTGCTGCTGCAGCACATATTCTCTGATTAACCTCTGCGTCGAGATCGCCTTTACTGGTAATTGTGCTGCCCAAATACTTGAAGCTTTCTACTTGTTTCAGCTTGCCATTGCCGATTAGGATGTCAGGAACTAACAGCTGTTCGTCTACGTTCATAGCCATAACTTCGGTTTTTTTGACGTTTATTGAAAGACCAAACTTACAACAAACGTCATTGAGGCCACTTATCAGCGCCTGCAAACTGTCGCAAGTGTCCACCACGATGCACAGGTCATCAGTGTACATAATCTCTGTAATCGTGGTAGAAGAGACTTTTATTCGGGCTTTCAGTCTGGCAAGGTTGAATAAATTGCCATCGGTTCGGAAACGAATCCGAATGCCTTCCGAAATATGTTGTAAGGGTTTCTCGAATGACGACGGCAAAGTACAGAGCAAAGAGTGTTGGCGCAAGAACACATCCCTGCTTTACGCCACAGGTGACATTAAAAAAGTCTGATTGCTCGCCTTTTACCACGACGCAACAGGACATATCGTCATGCAGAAGTCTTATCATTCTAACAAATTTTTCAGAGCATCCTAGTTTTATTAACAGAGCCCACAGACCTTCCCGGGGAACACTGTCAAATGCCTTTTCAAGATCGACAAAGCAGAGGTATAGGGGTCGACCTTGTTCTTTACTTATCTCTTGAAGCTGGCGAACAGAGAATATAGCTTCACAGGTCCCTCTGTCAGGACGAAAGCCAAATTGGGTCTCTGGAAGGATTGTTTCTGACAATTTAATAAGACGGTTGAGGAGGATTTTCACAAATACTTTTCCAGAGGTAGACAGCAGCGATATTCCACGATAAGAGTTGCAGTCTGTTCGGTCGCCTTTGTTCTTATATAGGGCGCTTATTCGACATACTTTATAAGTATCTGGCACCCACTCTTCATTCCACATTTTCACGAAGAGATCCCTGATGACTCCATGCAGTCTCTCACCCCCGTACTTAAGCAACTCCCCTGGGATGTTATCAACACCAACCGCTTTTTTGTTGTGTAGTTGTTTGATGGCATCTTGGACTTCTTTTATAGTTGGGGGTTCGTCTAGCCCAGTGGCTGGGGGTAACGTGGACATAGATAGAACATATGTCATATCTGCTGAGCGATCTAAATTGAGAAGGTCGTTAAAATGCTGGGCCCAGCGCACAAGCACTTCGTCTTTAGATGTCAAACGCTCAGAACCATCACGTGATTTAATAGGCACATTAACACGATGGCTTGTGCCAATCAGGTTCCTCACCTCCCCATAGAATGCACCAAGCTGTTTAGTGTCCGATAGCCACTGAATGTATTCGGCTGTTTCGAGCCACCACTTGTCCTTAATACCCCTAGTTAATTTCCGTAATTCAGAACTACTCTGTTTGATGTTAATTACGGTTCTATATGGTCTACTGCGATCTCGTTGTTTTAGCAGATTTCGGTGCTTTTGCAAAGCTTCTGCCAAAATCTTATTATTCTCATCAAACCAGTCCTCGTTCTTGCGCATTTTTGTGCCCAGTATCTGAGAACCGATGTCCAGCAATCGAGAAGAGAAGTCTTACAAGTATCCAGTGCAGAATTAAGAGCATGGACATACTCCTCCCTCGTATCGAGATTCTGAAGTATCCTTACGTTTAAGTAAGTGGGTTTTACTAGCGGCGATCTACGAGGAGGACGAAGCCGAAGTTTTAGCTTCTTAATAACCAGCCTATGGTCTGTCCAGCAATTTGCACCTCGCATTACACGTGTAATTCTAACTTGGGGTATGTCTTTTTGGCGAACGATCGCGTAGTCAATAAGATGCCAGTGTTTGGAACGAGGGTGCATCCACGTAGCCTTGTGTTTCATCGGTAGTCTGAACAGAGTATTCGTAATGGATAAACTGAACTGGGCACAAAGGCTGAGTAGTGATTGCCCGCAGTACGCCTGTACAGTCTAGTTTTCCTACTGAGCAATTTTTTCTTTAAACCAAACTAAAGACACTTGCGCGATAGACTCATGCGTGACGCAAGTGTCTTTCACACAAGGACGCAGGCTGCGTCCTTGTGTGAAAGACATTTGCGCAAATCCATTTTCAATGTTTTTATACAACGAAAATGTAAATCCAAGATGGCGCCAAAAATATCCAGATTTCGCTAAGGGTCTCAACAACTTTATTTCCTTCCTGATGAAATAGTTAGATACAGCTCTGCCCATCGCTTCAGGTAATATCAGGAGTGATTTTATGTTTTGTCTGTAAAGAATGTCACAGACCACAAGTCGTGCAAGTGTCAATTCGCGATAGTGGTTTCGCGCAAGTGGATTCATAAAAGTGGCCTGATACGATGCGGTACCGTACAGTAAATGTACTGATTCCCGTTACCGTTACTTATTTCGAGAACCTAATGAAGGTAAATTGAGTAGGTACTACTAAACCGGTATTATTTATCATATATATAAATGAAGTGACATCGTGCTTTCACAATACTAGCATATTCCTTTTTGCACACGACCTAAAAATTTCAAGACCCATTAGGTCTCAACAGGACGTAAACCTAATGCAAGAAGATATCAATCGAATATCTGCATGGTGTAATCATAATAAAATTTCGTTGAATAGTTCGAAATGTAGTCACATAAAATTCACCAGGAAAGTAAATACAGTGAATTCGGCGTACCAAATAAATGGAGTAAACTTATGCGAGGTGGTTGTAGTACGAGATCTGGGAGTTATCTTGGACTCTAAACTCACATTTGTACCACATATTGAGAACATAATCAGTCGATCCCAACGTATGCTTGGATTTGTTATTCGTAATGGAAAGGTATATCAACACCTACATACTAAATTAGTTCTCTACAATATCCTTGTAAGAAGCATCCTGGAATACTGCAGTGTGATATGGAGGCCTCACTACGCAACCCACTCACTGCGGATAGAACGAGTCCAAAAAAGGTTTATCCGATACCTTGGGTACTCAAAGGGAAGGCAATTTAAATATCTCTCCTACCTTAATAAATTAGGCTGCTACAAAATGAGTACCCTGGAAGCTCGAAGGAAGCTCTTGGATTTGAGATTCGCATATAAACTGCTCAATAACACCATTGACTGCCCACAATTAGTACGTAATTTCAATTTTAGTACCCCGAGGACCACCTCGTAAACCTGTAACACCCTTAGCTCCACCTCTTCGCCGTACAGTGTTTGGTGCTAATTCGCCTATACCCCGCATGTGCAAACTCATAAACGAACGCAGCGACCTGGTTGACGTCCACGCAGACTCTATATCGACGTTTGTCAGACGTAATTAGTATTTAGTATAATTATCTAGAATTTAAGTAGGTACATTAGTAGGTCTTTAAAATTAAATTTATAATTAAACAAGCATTTTGATTGTGGTGTTTGCCTGTAATTGGTTGTGCAGTTAGATTTAAGACACAATTACTTATATGTTCCTATCTGTGTAATATCTGTAACAACTGTTGGTGAACCTTAATTAAACAAATAAATAAACAATATTGTAAGAGACTCTTTAATACAAATGTTCTTTTTGGATAAGTTTGAGAAACTACACAAAATGTGATAGTAATTATCTAAAATTAATTCTCGAGTCTAGAATCGTCTCGATAGCTCCTCGAGAATGATAACAAGTACCGTATGTGCTAGTATACTTATACATAAAGTGAAAATATTTTTCAGATTTCATTGAACGACTTCATAGTGAAGGCGGTTGCTGCGGCTTGTAAACGAGTTCCTGATGTCAACGCACACTGGATGGATTCTTTCATTAGACAGTAAGTTCATGGGCTCCGTTTACGCAAAGTAAAGTGCCTGTTTCTTTCGAAAACAATCAGGAAAAGGAAATCGATCGTCGAATCGATAACGCCTGGAAAAGCTACGATCGTCGAATCGATAACGCCTGGAAAAGCTACTGGTCCATGAAGACGCTAATAAAGGGAAATCTGCCGATCTCCTTGAAGCAGACTCGCATATTTTTGCAATATTGTGTCGTTCTGAATGAAATTTACCCTGATTCTTCGTAACCCGTTCTCCGTTATACTATCGAAACCCTGTACGTTTTATGATGGGATGTTAAAAAAGAAAATGAGAAGTGTGAACGATGACGCTTAATGATAATCTAAGCTACGATTAATAAAATAAAAAATCTAAGTACAACAAAAGATTAACTTTTGTTGTGTAGGTATTTGTTGTAAATTGAGTTATTCAAAATCAATAAATTAAGTTAATTTAGCCCTCTTGGAAGGTTCCGTTTGAAGTTCGTCCGTATCTGGATCGTCGTATCGGGATGGTATATCTCCATCAGGGGGTGGTGATGTCGGCCTTGTGGAACATCGGTTACGACTGGGTGTTGCGCGCCGACCTCCCTAGCGGCGTCAGCGTAGACTGCTACGCTGACGACACGCTGGTACTGGCACAAGGGAGGTCACACGAGGCGGCGGCCGAAAACATGACACGCTGGGTTGCGATAGTCGTGGAGAGGATCCGGCAATTGGGTCTCGAGGTGGCATTGCACAAGTCCGAGGCCATGTGTTTTCATGGGCCTCGGAATGCGCCACCGTCGGGATCCCTACTGACGGCAGGAGGGGTTTCCAACGGCGTCGGGTCGACGCTGAACTACCTGGGACTCGTCCTCGACAGCTAGTGGAATTTCGTGGAGCATTTCCGACGTTTGGCCCCCAAACTGGAACGGACCGGGGCTGCCTTCAAGCGGCTCCTGCCCAACCTGGGGGGTCCAAACGCCTCCTGCCGGAGGCTCTACGCGGGGGTCGTGCGGTCCATGGCCCCGGGGTGGGCGCGTTCTCTGAGGCGGCAAGCCGCCCGCTACCTGAACGCGCCCCAAAAGGGGATAGCCCTAAGGCTAGTCCGGGGGTACCGCACGATCTAGAAAGAATAA
The DNA here is from genome assembly GCA_905163415.1 of Noctua fimbriata. Classification (NCBI taxonomy): domain Eukaryota; kingdom Metazoa; phylum Arthropoda; class Insecta; order Lepidoptera; family Noctuidae; genus Noctua; species Noctua fimbriata. The sequence goes on from LR990940.1 coordinate 6,413,631, forward strand.
AAGAAAGAAAGAATGAATAAAGTTTATTTGACGTCAGTTCATCAAACACACAGAATAAAGAAAAAAAAAAAGAAACAAAATTAGAAATAAATTAAAAATTTAAAAAAAAATATTAAAAAAGAGAAAATACGTGTGCTGTGTGCCTCACGGCTGCGCCAAAAAGGTCCATTTCAGCATTCATGCCAGACAGGTGATGCTGTCTGACGCTGGTCTTCCAATGAACCTTTGGGGGGTAAGTGACGGAACAACAGTTTCAAACATAATATACTTATACATATAAATAAATAGATAGATAACGAGTAAATAATGAAATGTATATTTACGAGGTTTGATAATAAAAAAAATAATAAAAAATGTAAGTAATAAGTATTTAGTATGTTAGAGAGTGACACTGGTAACAATAAACAAATACAGACATAAAATAAGAATAAGCTAGGTGAGGGAAGAAAGTGATGAGAGTGGTGAGTCAGTGTAAAAAATATAGGTTGCACAAAAAAAACTGAAAAATTGAATAATAACAGAAGAGGCCAAAACCTTGTGGTGATCTGACAAATTCTAAGCCACAGACGTATATAAAGGTAGGTACGTGCACGGTGCACTCGCACACAAGCGCTGCAAATTGCTGAGCGTTTATATTTATATTAACGAAACATTAACTGCGACCATATCCAATCTCCGGTGAGGCGACGAGCCTCCTTGCCGGATTGCCGCCATGGGATCTGGAGGCGATAGTCCTCGCGCGCCTTCACGAATGGCGCGCGGAGGCACTACGTCGGGGGAAAACTCCGCTGCCGCGGCAAATCGCCGCTCAGCGGACAGACCTCCGGCGCGATCTCATGGTGACATGGAGAGAGCGACTGTCGCAACCCCGTGCAGGGCACGCCACCATAGTGGCGATAAGTCCCCTCTTTGAGGAGTGGCTAGAGAGGCGCCACGGCGCCCTCACCTTTCGCCTGACGCAGGTCCTCACCGGACACGGTTGTTTCGGGAGGTTCCAGCAGCGAATCGGGCGGGAGGAAACGCCCGGGTGTTTCCATTGTGAGGATCGTCCGGAGGACACGGTGCAGCACACTGTGGAGGCCTGCCCCGCTTGGGCGGAGCAGCGCCGTGTCCTCGTAGAGGCGATTGGCGGCGGCGATCTCTCGCGCCCGACCCTGGTTCAAGCCATGGTCCGGAGCGAGAGGGAGTGGGATGCCGTCACCTCCTTCTGCGAAGCAGTCATGCTAGTGAAGGAGGTGGCAGAACGTGAGAGGAAAAGAGCCTCACGTCCCAGCCGCCGCGGGAGACGCCCTGGGCGTCGGGGGTCACTTGGTGGCCCCCGGCCACCGAAGGCGCGGGCCTGTGGACGGCGAGTTATGGGCTAGCTCGCCGTCCGGCCATCTTATGACGATAGGCCGTGTCGACGGCGTGTTCGTGTTCCAAGCGCGCCTCAAAGAGATGTCAGCAACCACGTAGGGGTCCGCACGGGCCGATGCCTGCCTGCCAGGGCTGCGGAACTGTTCGAAAGAGATAACGCGGCACTGAAACACAAAGGGCAAAGAAGGAACATGGATGGGTTTTAGTCAGTGTGTTCTCACAACTCTTCTTGCAGCCGCAAAAATCATCCGCAAGAGCTTTTGTGGGGCTGCGTCTCTGGCCATCATTTTGTTGTGGATATTCACCCCCAGGAGAGAGGGTTCAGTGTGACTCTCAGCCACGCCTGTACCTGTAACCTAGAAGATGAGCAGTTGAATAATAATTGAAAATGATGAATGAGATGTAATGCAATGTGTATTAGTGAATGCTTTGTACCTGATGGAAGCAAGGAGTGAAATCGAGCAGTCTCGTGTCGGAGGTAACCTGGCCAGATAGAAGCTGGTTTTCGTCGCAGCCCTGGCGAATAGATGGTACCGCAGCTCGTCAAGGTTGTAGGTGTTGGGGTTGCCTCCGTATAGAGCAATTACGACTTGCTCTCCTGCTGCTGCTATCTCGTCAATTGTAGAGTTGCTGTAGCTAACACACTCCTTCGGAGGTCATTAGAACTACATCTCGCTAGAGTTGCTCGAGTGACGTCTAAAATATTGCAATAAATTGCGAAGTTACAAAAAATTATGAATTATGAAAAGCTTTATCTCGGAAACTGCTGGGTCTACAGAGACAATTCTCGTTTCGTCTCATATTGTAGCAAATTAAGTCGATCTTAAAAACGTCCTGAAAAGGTACTATCAAAAACTAGTCCTTTAGGGTTATAATCGACAAAATCTGAAAAAAATACAAAATCTTCACGGTTTTTTCGATTTTTGACAAAGTTGCGTTCGGCGCTCGAGGTCACAAACTTGAATTATTCATTTGGCTAACATCATAAACAAGTCTGCAAAAAATCAGAACTACCGGATTTGACGCAAAGTACCCCGTACTTTTAGGCGACAAGGCTACTGGATTATTTTTGTAGAACAAAAAAAAAGGAATTTAGTAGGATTATTTTTAAAGAAATTGACTTAACAAACTTGACTTGTCCGGAAGTAACAAATTTCGGGGACACTAATTGTTTTTAAGTTGTAAATATATAAGAGTAATTATAAGCATTATTAATTATTTATAAATGTACATATATACAAAGTGTATCTGGAACCACGACAATAAATTAAAACGAGCACAGTACTAGTCCATCTAAACATTTTAAAACACGAAAATTAGTAGATAATGGAAAATTTAAAAATTGTAATTTTCAAACAAAATAAATAGCAGAGTCAACTGCATAAAAAGCAAACACGCTTTATCTACGAAAAATCACTGACCGGTTGCGCAGCGCAGTGCGGGGCGCGACGCGGTGCGGGGCGCAGCGATGGCGGTAGGTAGTCGAAGGTAGGTATTTTAGTCGGAGAACAACAAATTAGCGGCATAAACTCATTAAGTTGCACGTTGTTAATTAAAAGATCACTGATTGAATAATTAATCACATAATATAACATTGCAATCAGAATTTACACCATCATCATCGTTCGTGTGTCACCATATCTCTCCCGATATGTATGCAATGGTAAAGCTGCATTTTGGTTACATTCTCCTTATGTAAGTACCGTGTCGGTGTACTCGGCAGCTGGGTACCGCGGAACCTAGGCGCGAGTCGACATCAGAATTGGGATCTAATCGAGCAACACCAAAACCACAACTCCCAGGCTTGAACGCAGACTCGTGGCAGGCGTTGCTAGAAGTCCAAAATCGTTCCATGATGCAGCTGATTGAGGCCATGCGACCGCCACCGTGTCCGCCAGTCCTTAGCCTACCGGAGTTCAACCCTGATGTTGGGGATGCCGATCCACGTGCTTGGTGCTCAACTGTCGACATAGGTTTGGCCGAGCGGCCGTTGGAAGGCGGAGCTCTAATCATCGCCCTAAGCAAGGCACTGAAAGTTACCGCGTCGACCTGGTTGTCGCAAGTATAACATGTGGGTATGACGTGGCCTTATTTCAAGGATTTGTTCATTAGTCGCTATGAGTGCACAGAAACGCCACGCTTGGCAGGCGGGTTGGCGATCGCAGTACCGTTGTATAAAAGCACAGAGAACGCTGCTGCCCGTTCTCTGGTAAGTCCCTTAGTCGCCTCTTACGACACCCACGGGAAGATATGGGATGATGCTATTCTTTACGTCCGGACACCATACAGAACGAAGATTTTATGCACACTTGTAACTATTTGGCCGCACTGCACGTCTAGTCGTAGCTGTAACTGCAGTCACTCGTAGCTGTTCAGGCCGCAGTGCGCGGCAGGCGTTGTGGCGGGGGCCCGGGTCTCGGAGATACTATTATGTTTGGTCGACTTGGAGTGACCCGGAAGTCATGGAGACTTTATGATGTGTTTGGGCTTGGTAAGCCCCGGGTGACATGTGTCACTAGAATTTGCTGCCTGGGGCAGCCGGGTTACAAGAGTGTGTGCAATTAGTGTAGTATTGCTTTGTTTGATTATGCACAGTACGACGCGAGATTTAATTGTTTTGAATTAATGCGATTGGACCTTTAAATTGGATTTGCTTTCATGATTATGACTATGACTCTATTGATAGAGACCTTTATCTTGGTCAGGTAGGCCGAGTCTACTTTAAGTTGTGTTCTCGTTGGTTACAGGTACCATATCACCACAGTCAGTTCTGGCCGTGTCGGATATCCGGTTGATTTTTGATTAAAAGTTGTTCATTTGAATTGTATGGTAGTTGGTGAAGCACGTGGTTAGATCACGTGGGCAGAGTCATAGTGGGCTGAGCGCCATTTTCGGACGGGCAGTCTTGATCGAACCGTCGAAGTGAGAGCACCACTCTGAAACTGTCTCTTCACCTACATCCGCTTAACGTATTTTGTAATCATGTGATTTAATCAACGCAATATAATATTGATCGAGTGTGTGTGGTTTTCTTGCTCGAACACCTACGCCATGTCAGACCATGAAGCAGGCAACGCCGCTGATGCCGCGGAAACTAGGCGCGAGTCGACAAATTGATTTCATTGGAATTTAGTTAAAAACGTTGTAAAAAAGGTAAACTTTCAATTAAGAGGCTATTTTAACCTAAACAAGGAAACTCCTACAAAAAAAAAATTGAAGAACATGTCAAAATGAGAGTTGTACAAAATTTTTGATTCTCCTCATTTATTGTTTCCAGGTTCGCTAACGTAGACGTATGCGTAGCAGTAGCGACACCTACTGGGTTATTAACACCGATCCTCTTCAACGCCGACTCTCGTGGTATCTACGAACTCTCCAGGAACATGAAGGAACTGGCAAAAAGGGCCAGGGAGGGCAAACTTCAGCCTAACGAGTTTCAGGGTGGCACTGTCACTATATCCAACCTTGGAATGTTTGGTGAGTGGAATAACATGAATACTGTCTTATTTATCATCATGATCCTGCTCATTTCATGATTTGCTCACTTTGGGTGCGGAAAGCTTGATCTCTATGAGCTTGCATTCAATAATCACCCCTAATTCATATTAACACATCCGTACACAATTATTGGGAGGATAGACAAAAGAGTACCAATATAAGTCGGAACATAGAATTATCTCTGGATCTTGTTACCCTATCAGTCCGTAGAAACAGACAACCTCGACGGAACATCACTGAGGTGTGAGGGTGTAGAGCTGTGTCACAAACTATGTTCCACTTTCAAAACATGCAGCCACACAGTGACTTCTGCGCCACCATTGACGATGCCGCACAGTGGATCGTCCCATACAAGAGGTTGGACATAGAATTAAAAATGAGAGGTCAAAATTTTGGGCCAACAAAATATAAAATACAGTCGTGCTATCGACACGAAGAAGAAATCGAAGATACTGTCTATAATGGTTCATCGCTTACACGATTGAACAATCATAAAAACAATGCCCCTTCCTAGGTATCACTGACAGTCAATTTATTTATTGTTTGTCGTGAGATAAACCCTGGATGGTGCGTTTTCCATATTTTGATTACTAGGCAATTATTTGCCTGAAAATAAACGATTAATAATTATTAAATAAATCAAAAAACGTAACAGTTTTGTCAGCTGCTATAGCCAACTATAGCAGCTGACAAAACTGTTAAGTTTATTGTCGTTTTTACCAGTTCTTTGTATTCCCAGGTGTCCAAATGTTCAATGCCATCGTTAATCCTCCTCAGTCATTAATACTAGCGTGTGGAGGTATACAGGAGATGGTTATTCGTAAACCTAAGAAAAAAAAAAAGAAGAGAAGAGAAGGGTAGGTTGCATTTCTGAAAATAGTTACTTACTTTTATCTGAATTTGACGTTTTAAAATGAATTCGAATGTTTTGAAAATTCAAAGCACAGAAATAACCTCTACTAGATTCTGTATGTTGAACCCGTTCCGTTTGTTGAGGTTATCTGTGTTTCAAAGCCTGTGGCAAATTATACAACACTAGCACTTCGCCCGAGACTTCGTCCGCAAAAATTATAGCTTGGGTAATACTATGATATAAATGTAATTAATAGCTATAAAGCACCTAAAAATAATGTAGCTTTCTGCCAGTGAAAGAATTTTTAGAATTGAATCATCGGTTCCAGAGATTCCTAGGCCCCTACATACAAACTTACAAATTTTACTTCTTTATAATATTATTTAGTATAGTATAACGACAGTGGTACAAAAACAAACAGGAATTGATTTATATGACTGGCTGGCTGGCGGCTACATCACCTCCCCCGGCTTGGAATATGGCGGGGCAAGGCTCACGTCGTGGGGAAGTGACGTAGCGGCTAGGCATGGCTGGCTTGACAGCCGGTTTAAGAGGGCCCTTGCCGGTCAATTGTCAACGCGAGCATGGTGGAAAAGCTTGTTGTTTCATCCAGAGCTAGAGCGGCGATCTTCTTTCAACTCTCCCGTCAGACCCCGCCCCGACCCCGTAAACCTCGTCTCCCGCGCGCCTTATACCGCCTAACGCGATAATATTGAACGAAAAATAGTGTTTGAAAATTTCATAAAACTTGTTTCAGGAGATACGTTACGTGGTTTTGAACAAGCCTCACAAGTTTGTGAAATAAATATATGTCATTTACATGTACAATGTTTATATCAAGATATTTTCTTTACTTTTACCATTTATGAGTACATTATGAACGGCCAAAGTTCAGTTAAAATTTGTGCAAAAAAGCAGTTTTTTGCAAATTTTTTTTTTTGCGTTGATAGAAACCTAGATATAGTGCACAAGATAACTATTACTTTAAAAAAAGTCAAAGATAGATGTTTAACAACGGCATAATCACGTACGAGCGTTTGTATGAAAAGTATGTCGGGTTGGCCGCTCTTAACGGCTGGCTAGCGACATCTAGCGTTACAATAGATTCACGCCCGGTTTCGGAACAATTTGCGACGCGTCAAAATTAAACTCAAATCAAGTGATGCGATTAGCGGTAAATTCATATTGATAAATTCATAACTGATCAATTTGACTTGCGTTTAGCCAGGCGATCGTGCAGCATGGTTTTTTCGCGTTTGAATGCCATTGCCAGGAGTGCGCTGTTTGTGAACATTGGTGAAATTATGTTGAATTAATAAAATGGCGGCGTTTGTTTCGAATATGTTCACGCGCAGAAGAAACCATGCAGTACTATACAAAAACGACATCACGCCTGCCTGTAATCCCCGGAAGGTTAGGCAGACGTGTAACTTAATTATATTTGAGGTCTTTCCTCCATTATTATATGGAACTGTGTTAATGATAAACAATTATTTATCATTTCCTTTATTTAAATTTTTACAAATTATTTTAAATTTTTAAATATTCCTTAAAAAAAATATAAAAAACATTTAAAAAAATAAAAAAAAATGTAGCCCACCGGTATCGGGAACAGAGTCCAAGCTACCGGCGGTCAGGGCTCCAGAGAGAGGAACCTCCTAACAATACGAGCCATGTCCAAAAGTACCGCTTTCTGAATCAAGCCTTTGATCCAGCTGCCTAACGAGAGCCTCCTCAGAGAGGCTCTTGGTAATTAAGCCATGGGCTGATACGACTATCGGCACAATGATCGCTGAGTCCACATCCCACATGTCGACAACCTCGCGAGCCAAGTCAAGATACTTGATTTTCTTATCTTTCTCGGCTTTCACGAGGTTCTCATCATGCGGGACCGTTATGTCAACAATCATTGTGCGCCGCTCTGATCGATCCACCACCACTATATCAGGCTTATTGGCTACAATAGTCCTGTCAGTGATGATGGATTGATCCCAGTACAATGTGATACTGCCATTTTCGAGAACTGGGTCGGGCACATACTTATAGTACGGCACTTCCGATTCCACAAGGTTGTATTTTAGAGCAAGTTACTGATGGATAATCCTGGCTACAAGATTGTGTCTATGCAAGTACTCTCCGTTAGCCAGACGAGAACACCCGGAGATAATATGACGGATTGATTCGCCTGAACGGTGGCATGCCCGACATATGTCAACCGTACCGTCCTTCACAATAAATCTCCGGTAGTTATTCGTCATCATAACTTCATCCATAATTGCACAGACAAAACCTTCGGTTTCTCCGAAGAGGTCCCCGGAACGTAGCCAGGCTACGGACGCTGATAGGTCTACATCGGGCCCATGCAGGGCCCGGAAAAAGCGTCCGTGAAGCTCCTTACTCTGCCATACCTCCATGCGGTCGTTAGTGTCAAGCACTACAGGTTTGCGCCAGTTCTCTTTAGCCAAGGAGAGTGGGGTGAGGCCCTTGTCCACTGCGACCACATCACGATGCATCCCCACGTCGGTTTCAAGGAAATGTTCCCTGAGACTGCATATCTCGCGATTGTGGAGAGTCTTAGCGTTTAAAAAGCCTCGACCCCCACACTTCCGCGGGATATACAGTCTCATAACAGAAGAACGTGGGTGATACATTCGATATACCGTCAACAATGTACGGACCCTCCTATCCAGGGCGTCTAGTTCTGTTTGAGTCCATTTGAGTATGCCGAAAGAGTACATCAGAACCGGCATGACCCAACCGTTGAAGGCACGTACCTTATTGCCGCCTGATAAAAGACTATTAAATACTTTTTTCAGGTGGCCAAAGAAGCGCTCCTTCAACGATTGCTTCATGTCAGTAACATTGATGCCCATCGCTTCCGACATACCCAAATACTTATAGGTTTCGGTTGCTGAGAGGGATCTAAGATTTATGGAATCCGAGTGCTGGGGTCCCACAGATTCCACAATCTCCCCTCGCTTTACATGCATGACCGCACATTTGTCCACACCAAATTCCATCCTGATGGCGCTACTGAAAGTTTCAGTTACCTTCAGTAGCTCCATCAGTTGTAAATCGTTGGGGGCAAAGAGTTTCAGGTCATCCATGTAAAGGAGGTGAGATATAACTTGACCACCTCTCCTCAACCGATAACCTAGACCTGAATCCTCCAGCAGCGTGCTAAGAGGATTCAAGGCTAAGCAGAACCAAAGTGGACTCAAACTATCGCCCTGAAATATGCCTCGCTCTATCCTTATCTGCTCGCTATTCCTCTGAATTTGCCGACATCCTGAATAGCGAAGGACTGTCCTCCATTGCCCCATACATGACATCAGGAAGGTGCGCAGAGTTGCATCAACTTTATACAACTCTAGCACCCTCATAAGCCATGTATGTGGCACCGAGTCATAGGCCTTCTTATAGTCTATCCAACATGTTGACAGATCCCTTCGGGAACGGCGAACCTGTTGACTAATGGCCATATCAATGAGGAGTAGCTCCTTAGTACCGCGGGACCCGTTCCTACATCAATTTTGAGAAGCGGACATGACAGAATTGTCATCAATATGTTTGTTAATTTTAGCTCTCAAAATGGATGTAAGAACTTTATAGACCGTTGGAAGACAGGTAATCGGTCTATAATTTTTGGGCTCCGCAGTACTACCGGATTTATGTAGCAGGTGGGTTATACCTGTAGTCAGGAACTTTGGCAGCGACCCTGACTCTAAGGCTGACTGGAACAGGATCGCCAGGCGAGCGTGCGACCTTGTCAACCATTTAATCCAGAAGTTGTGCAGCCCATCCGGCCCTGGGGATTTCCAGTTAGGCAACGGACGGACTGCATGAACTACGTCTAGGGGGCTGATAGTGATTGCCCCCATTTCTGGTACTAGATCGCACGCTCGCTCGACCTCCCGAGTCCATTCACCCTCGGTATGGCTAACAGGCACCGACCAGATGCTGCGCCAGAACGAACACATGGTATCATCATCTGGAAGGCGCGTGTCAGCCACACCTTGGTCCGGTCGCTCCCAAGCCCTATAAACCCACCATCTCTTTGGAATGTGCGATTCTGAGTGTATCGGTCCACCCGCCGCTTATACCTACGAATACGGCTTGCCCATGCATACACTTTCTGCTTCAGGAAGTCGATGCCAATGACAATTATTATTATTATGAGCCTGATGTGTCCCACTGCAGGACAAAGGCCTCCCTTCCCTCTTTCCATTTATCTGTCTTTGGCTATTTGGGCCCAATCCTTTTGACAAGAGCCCGTCACGCCATCTCCTTCTGGGCCTACTGCGTCGCCGGGTTCTGTTGTTCGGAAACCAATCTGTTGCCACTTTGGCCCAATTTTGTTGCGACATGCGGCAAAAAAAAAGATAAAAATGAAACATTTAAAAATAAAAAATAAATAGTAACCCACCGGTATCAGGAACAGGGTCCAAGCTACCGGCAGTCACTGCTCCAGAATGAACCTATCAGTGCAGTGCGCCGTGTCAAGCAATTCCGCTATCTAAATCTAGCCATTGGCTGACACGAATATCGAGACAATGATCGCTGAGTCCACATCCCACATGTCGACAACTATTTAAATTTTCTTACATATTTTTAACATTTTTAAATATCTCTTTTAATAAAAACCATATAAAAAATAATAGTCCGCCGGTGTCGTGAGCAGGGTCCAAGCTACCGTGGTTAGGGCTCTAGAGACAGGAACCTCCTCACAGTGCGAGCAGTATGGAGGAGTACTGCCTTCTGAATCAGGCCCTTGATCCAACCGCCTAAGGAGAGCTTCGAAAGATGTTCATCAAGGCTCTTGGCCGTTACGAGAATCGGCACAATGATAGCCGAGTTCACATTCCACATGTCAACAACTTCGTGTGCCAAGTCGAGAATTTTATTTATTTCTCTTTCTCAGCTTTCACGAATTAATCATTTATTATTTCCAGTTTCAAATGGGCTAAATTTGTGACGTTCACGGCGTCAGCGAACCATAAAGTGATAGACGGAATGATGACAGCAATGTGGATGAAAGCCCTCAAAGAAAACCTAGAGGATCCTTCCAACATAATCCTCTGAACACCGAAAGTTTCCATACGTATTTTTGATGTGCATCTGGATTGAGGGCCCATTTTTTAAATCCTTGAGAAACGAAATAAAACTTATAGGGTAATTAGTTAAAAATAGTAAATGAAAGTCGAATTTTACTAAAAACGTCTGAACTGGTGGCCCGATATTTTAGGCTTTATTGACTAGGCTCAACCTTATAGATTAACGCAAATTAGAATAAGTTTTTTTACTATTTTTTAACTAAAATGTAACATATCGTCCGTTCCTTTTAATGCCTTAATGAGAAAATTGATTTTATATTTTTTATAGGAGAAAATTTTGTAGGGTGCATAGGATTTTGTTACTTTTTTGGACTGACCAGTATCATGTGCCCTCATAGGAGCTATTTTTAAGCGATTTAGTAAATATTTGTTGCTTAAACTGTCGGAAGCGACTGTGTTTGATATTTTGTATTGTATTTGGTATCCATAATGTAATAATTGACGAAAAAACTTCTGTTCATCATTGAAAATAGAGCCATACGGGGTCGAAGGGACACCGACGCGAAAACGGTTACCACATATTCAGTACATCATTCTGAGCCCCCATACAAACATACCTACATATTTTTTTTTTATCGATTATTTTTAAAAAAACCAGCTGTTTCATACATTTTGACAGTGTAGGACTGCACTTGCACTTTTGTAGGAAACAGCTGTTTTTTTTTAATAACCGATAAAAAAATTATATTTGTGGGGGCACGGAATGATGCACTAAATACGACGTGGTAACCCGTCGGTGTCCCTTCCACCCCGTAGGTATAGTTAGCCGCTATTTTTACCCAAAAATTATAGCATTCATAACGAACTTCGCCTACTCGCTTCTCTGAACTAAACCTTTTCCGATTTAAACCGTTTAATTGAATAGTTGTTACAAAAAGTTTGTAAGTAAATTGTATTTTTACGGTTTCAGACTATTTTTAAGTTACATTTATATGAAGTAAATAGTTTTCTTATCTTTATACCGATCGTGTTTTAATTATCGAAATGAATTTGATTGATTTGCGGATTGAGAAGTCTCTCGCAAATATATGACTTTCCGTCCAAAAATGTAACAAAATCATATGATTTTGTTACATTTTTGAAGTTTTTTTTTTACCGTAAAAATTTTGTAGGGAGGATATCCTCCCTACAAAATTTTATCCTATGAAAAATATAAAATCAATTTTCTCGTAAAATATGGTATTTAGAGGAACGGACGATAAGTTACATTTTAGTTAAAAAATAGTAAAAAAAACTTATTCTAATTTGTTTAATCTATGAGGTTGAGCCTAGTCAATAACAACAAAGCCGAAAATATTGGACCCTCAGTTCAGACGTTTTTAGTAAAATTCGAGTTTCATTTACTTTTTAACAATTAACTTTTGTGTCATTATTTATTTTTAACTAATACACAGAGGTATTTAACAAAAATATATTAAAATCTTATTTATGTATTTCTTTAGAAAAATCCATGTTTTTCAGATTCCTCAGTCCAGACATTAATTAATTGAGGGCCCTATATACCGCCATAAATTTGTATGGTCATATTCTACAGATTTGGGAATTTCTTAAAATGTTTAAGAAAATCTTAACTAAATTCTTAAATAAAAAAGATTAATCCAAAGATAGTACTATTTGAGATTTAGGATATGCCACTTTACGCACTTGGGCCCTCAATCCAGACGGATTGAGGGCCCAAGTTATATGATCATAACAGTTTTAATTCACGTTTAAGAAATTTATGGCCCTTTGCTTTAAGTTTTTACGATTTTTAACTAATTCCCCTATGTCTTATTTCGTTTCTTAAGGATTAAAAAAAATGGGACCTCAATCCAGATGCACATGTGTTTTTGACAAATCTGCATTGCATATAACATCTCCTAAACTATGTAAGTAAAAGAAATAACATAATATCCAGCCTGTAATCACCCACATTTCGCCAGTTTTGTTTAAGTCCCATGTAATAGGGTCCAAAATATAATTAAATTAATAGATAATAAATTTTTTTGCTGATTCGAGGTGGCGCAGGAGATCAGTTCTTGGAAGGATATAGAGGAGCCCTTTGTCCAGAAGTTATACATCATCATTCTCCTGCCCTTATCCCAATTTATCTGGGATCGGTCTTATCCCATCCACATTCATACTCAAAACTTTCCTCTGCGATTTTGAGTAATCTCAATCTCCTTTCGCAATATTTTCTCCCAAACTTTCATTCACAAGCTATATCGACCGTTGGTGCATACATCGGTCTCGTCCGAAGACTGTCGACAAACGCACCATGCATACGATGAGTGTGTTAGTGCTGCACAGACCATACGTATGCTCGCATCTACATAGCGAACGTAGCGAAATGAGAACTTCTGTCAAGAGAGCATGATATGTGTAGCATATAAAGAAGTTGCACCCTCGGACCATAACGATTTTTTAATCTTTGTTTTCTTTACTTGTGAATGTCCTGTGTAAGAGTTTACTTTTTAGAAAACTATGTTTTTTGATGATCAAGTATATTTAAAAAAAAATGTATTTTTTACAAGTATATTTAAAAAAAAGTTGTATTTTTTACAAGTATATTTAAAAAAAAGTACTGACAGCGAGCAGCCGCGCAAGGCAAATCCTCAGTCGGTCAGGAAGTGCCTCGCCCGAGGCAAACGCACGCGCTGCCTCGCTCGAGAATGCCTCGTCCCGAGCAGTGTTGTCGGTTTTTGTCGATGCTCAAAAGTGCCTCACTAGGTTTGCTACGCGCACTCAAGACTGTCGTGTTTTGCCTCGCTTATTCGACGAAGACGAAAGAATCGTTTACTTCATAGATAAAGGACAGTGTCTTAATTTAATACAAATGGCAAATGTAGACTACTTTGGGACGCGCAATGTCCTGAATATACTAAGAGAAGATGCCTGGAGAAAAATAAACTGGGGCTTTTTTTTTTCTTCTAATGTTTTGGCCGTATGGGTCTTGAACAAAACTGGTCATAAGCCGTCCGGTTTTTGTTTGACTTCACGTTAAACCGAGCGCTCGATTTTGGCGGAGCCTCACCCTGGTTCGGTCTTGCGGCAGCCTCATGCAATAAGTCTACATACCGAGGCTGCCTCGCGAGGCAAACGTTGTGCGGCAAACGTCCGAGGCCGCCACGCGAAGCTGTTCGCTCTGTCAGTATGCGGCTATTTAATGAATAAAACAATGAATTTTGGTGATTTGTTTATTTTCTTAAGCTAATGTCAGATGTTTACTTGACCTCACGCAATCTTCTGACTGCGGACCTGCAGGAGGAGGCTGCAGTGGTGGAGAATACCCAAGCACCACCAGCTACAGTCCTCTTACAACGCTTGCATGACCAGATGCCGACGCAGGAACGCTTCATGGCATCCTAGAATGAGAAATTAGAACATTTTAGACATTATTTACATCTGCTTAGGGCATCTTATGCCATAGTATTGATTAATTATATTATAACTTCAGTGCTTCTGCTGTACATGACACCCAAAGGTGACAAGGGACATTATATTTACCATTCACAAATTAATAAATCACAAACCTTGTTAGGTAGAGGCATACCTAACTGTACACCCACACTTTGCCAGTTAGAACCTACCATAAATGCAAGCATATAACATGATTTGAAAATCTATTCAACTTGTATTGCGGAGAGCTTATTAATATTTATTTTTGAACCATAGAAGTGTATTTTAAGCTAATTGGCCCAAGATCCCAGGAACACCAGATTTAATTTTTTTAATGTTACACCACTACGAATTTCTCCTGTATTATGGGGTGTGTTTACAAACAATCAAACTCACATACACAAACAGCCCAAGAAGCTTCAGCTTTTAAAAAATGACATAGGTCTGGTGGTCAATCTCCCTCTAAAACAGCCCAAGAAGCTTCAGCTTTTAAAAAATGACATAGGTCTGGTGGTCAATCTCCCTCTATATGTATATGCAAATGGTGAAACAGGATTTATAATAAAGTGATATTGAAAAGAGACAAATTTAAAAGGTTTAAAAATTTTGTCCTAAGTAATTGCAAGTCTATTGCCATCAACTGGGTACAAGTACAGACTGTGGCTGCCTGTGAGAAATTCCTGATGAAAAAACCTAATAACACTTTGCCCGATCCGAGAATCTAACCCAGGGCCTCATGTTCTGCAGTTGCGCATTCAACAAATAAATATGCCAACATCCAGTGACTGAAACTGCTTCCTAATGGACATACAATTTAGAGAATAATATTTACAGCCAATGAAGAGCCATACTTTTCCTGAATCAGGAATTATTATGATTGTAATGATAATATATGAATACAGAATTCCTTGTAAAAAAACAAAAGATATGGTTCAAAATTTCAATTAATTTCTTCAGAGCTATCTTACATAAAATGTTGCAATATATTGATTGAATACTTAGAAAACATTGCTTATGATATATATAATCATGCTTGTCATTGTTGCTAGTCCTGGCTAGACAGTCCAGGTTAGGAGACAAGACATATTTTATTAACGCTAAAACAAAGGTAAATGCAACATATGTCAACGCGACTTATGGTTTAGTTGCAATGGGTACAAAGGCAGGAAATAGAATTTGTATAGGCGTCTTAGAACTATGTTAGGAAACATAACCCACAAATCATAATAAACTTCAGTCAGTCAAAACCCTAAATGTTTAATATCACTATCAAAATATCGCTTTAATAACAGCATTCTTATCGTTGCTCATAAGCGATATGTTTAAGAAACAGAATTGCATCCACTATACTAACTTTTCCGCAGAACGAGCAAGTGTATTTTGCGTGCTGGGTGACTTCCATTTTTTTGACCATTTTACGGAGGGAGGCACCGTAACGTGTGCCATATTTGCCAGTAATTCCGACCTTCTTCGTGCGTTTGGCCTGAAAACATTATAACATTTCATGTAGTTGCATTGAGCACTGCCACCAAAAACCGACCAACTATCCAGAGAATAGGTGTCCGGTGCACAAAATATTCATTTTGAACACTAGGAATATTCACTAGCAACCTTTTGATAAGGTTTATCACTGATTTTATGAACGGATTAGTTAAATATTCTCAAATTAAATCTCACCATTTTTGATAACCTGTCTAACACAGCGGTTGACAGAAAAGAAGAGAAACAACAATTGACAGCTTAGTGTTACCCACTCAAAATAATTAAATTGAATACATGTTGAAAAACCGCATTTACTCGAAATAAACATATCATGATTTTATGACTAAACCTAAAGGCCCTAGTTTACGCCCTAGTTTTAGTGTACTAGGGTTTCTTGAATGATTTTGCTATTTCCGGCGGTGGCCGGAATTTTCTCTAGCGCTGAAGCTCCGTCGATCGTCAATCTAGAGTAGATGGTCCTATAGTAGCACTCTAGAATTTTTAGAATCGGCGTCCACTTACCACGGTGGATCATCATGGCATCTCTTGATATTAGTGCTCACTGGAAAATAAAGAAGTTAACACAGCTTCCTTGCTGTGCCGTGCCGATGGTATATCCTGGTCCTAATATCACGGTGAGTCTGTTTCTGTATGACAGGCAAACTTCATCAGTGGCTGCAACTTCCTTTTGGTATAATTATTATTTTACTCAGGCTTTCAGGTAGGCTTCTACAGCCTGAACCTGACAGATTAGTTTTTCCATCACTTATTCTTGCATATCCTTGATTTTGTTTGATAATTTGCACGAACCTTTTCCCAAGTTCATACATCCTGGTCATACTATTACTTTGCAGCGCCATTATGAATTAAGCATTAATCGCAAACAAAGAGATTTAAAAGAGCTAAATCGCTCGTAAGTATCTAATATACTCCTTGACTCTTTAGTCATCTGACAACTCATCCTGTATCGAATGACTACTAAACATTCATTAAAAAAATAGGTATTTATGATATTTGAATAATTTAAAAATAAAAATATTATTAAACTTAAACTGTCACTTATATCTTCCGTGACTGTTGATTATTTTGAGCTCCCGATATTTCGACGCATGAAACACGAAAACGAAAGAAATGCGAAAGATACAATCACGAAAAATATCTCGGGTAAGTGACAGAAGTTTAGTCGTAAACCGTAAGCTTAGCAGTGTTTAAAAATATTATTCATTATTATGACGCATGGACACAGAACATTATAACTAGCGAGTCGCATGGGCATGATGTAGTTGAAACACCCTGTTGCGAGCGATAATCTACTCGACTCGTGCACTGGGTTGGTACGCACGGCGGCCAATCAAGCTATGCAAAACCAAATTAAGCTGATCTCTCATCGTACGGGAAGCTCATAACAAAGCGAAGTCAGGTTATACTGGTTATGTAGTGCTTGATGTGCCGCCGTGTGTACATTCTACCGTTTGACACGTAAAATTATTAACAGGCTGTTTCATAATTCACTGTAATGTTTTATTTATTTTTCTTTGTGCAGACATCAAACCACTACAATCTGTCAAATTTCTTTAATAGATTTTCAACTTTATCGCTAAACAATAAGATCGCTAAATAATAAATTTTCCCAATCTACCTTAGATTGGGAAAATTTGACAGTTTCCTGTAGCTTGATGTGCTGGTAAAAAAAATCGCGCCTAGGTAATAAAAGTCGGATACATTGAGTGGACCACCTTTTTAAGACGACTAAAAAGTCACGGTGTTTTAATGTCTTTTATCGTAAATGGAAGGCTTCATACGGACTCTTACAGTTAGTTCAGCTGGTATTTCGTTTATAGAAAATAGTTTGTAAAATGTATGAAATGTTGGCGTACTTATTTTAAATAAATAAAATACGATAAAATTAAATAGTAGTCCGTTACATTATAATTATGTTAAATTCATTTCATGTATCCAAAAAAGCACGTCCCACATTTGAAAGTTTTGGAACGCAAACGGAAACCCCAACAGATTACAAAACAGATGATTTCAACCGTCTCGTGATTGGATCCTATACTGTCAAAACTTATGATTTCCAGCGCCTTGCGTTAGCAAGGATTGTTAGCATTAACAACGACCTACAATAGTTGTAGGTCGATGATGCCAGTTTAGGAATAATCTCCCCAAGTAGTGGAAACGTTATCCTAATGCGGGCTATCGTTTTTGAGTTCACCAGATGGCGCCACTCCCGAGTAAGTTCTTGTCATTAATTCTATTTTATACTTAAAAGTACCAATAACATTATAAAAAGTTTATTTTATTACGCATAACAACATAGTGTGAACTTCAGATACATATTTATAATATTGTCCCTAAAATTAGCAAGCATGAAATATTTAAAAATCATTCTTCCTCGAAGTACTAAGAAATTACATCGTAACTTGCTACTTAAAATGTTCAAGTCATAATTAATCAGGAATGGCTCAATCTTGACCACAATCGTAAATATCAGTAAAAATACGTCGTGATAAAACATCGAACACTCTATGACATCTGACATTTAGACCTTACTCAACAAGAACGTCTTACAATTTAATATAATGACACGGGGCACAATGAATCGGGTACAGTTCCAGGACGTCTCAACTGGGATCAGACAAATGTCGTCATCACCGCGAGCTGCAAACATCACGACTTTGTAGAAGCACGCTGTGGTGTGGGTAGACTGGTATGTAAGAAGGTCGCTTGATGTTACCACTGGCGGGCTTGCGATTCGATTGTATGTAACATTTCTTTATTTAATGATCATGAGACAAAACGTGTCGCCCTGATCCCGAGTAACACGGGATAAGGGCAGGCCCAAATAAAAATGTACCTCATTAGCGATAGCCAGCTTCCCGTTCCCGATGTGATGAACAGAAATTGATTATCTACTATAGACAAAACTTCCTGGGATATATGTTTAAGAACGCTGTTTCCTCGTGATGAAGAATAAAGATAAATTTCAAAAAATATAATAAGCATTCATTAAGTTAATGATCTGAATGTATGTAGTGATATTCTGGGTAAATTTTACGGTAAACACAGGACGACTATCTGGCAACCCCACAACACTGCCGGTAAGACTTGGAAAAAGGTCGATCTTACGGAAATTTTAGCCGTCCCGATCACCTGGACGGAATTGTTTTAGCAAAAAACAAATCAAAATGTTGCGATCGATTTTTGTACGAAACCAAGTTTTAAACGATGCCTTGAAAAAATCTTTACGGTCAAACTTGACGAGATGCATGAGCACAGAACTGTCCAAAAGGAAACTTTCTCACAAGTAAGTTCATGGTTTTCATTATTTTTGATTTAAACTAAAGATGTTGTTTTGATTCATTGACACTTAACGCGAATATATCGCAAATATTGTTTCTTGTTACCGCTCAAATAAATTCTACTAGTTGCATAACCAAAATGTCAATGGTTTTCACCTTGCAGATTCGTATTTTGTTTAGGAGAGTATTTACCGGTTATTCCACGAGTCTTGAATTACTAGAATACTTCAAATTAATTTATTGAATGAGTGTAATGTTTGGGTAGTATTGCCAATATACTATGTTGAAAGAAACATGTTTATAGAGTTTGGTGCCAATGAACTTGAAAATGAGTACTATGGATAAGTATTGGCGATGTGTAAACGTGCCTTCTAGTTATTCATTTGATTATAACTAGAGTAACTGAGATGTAGGTGTTGTAATCAAGATCTGAAACTGATTACAATCAGTCAAGTGTTAATGCCACTGCAATATTACAGTAATAAGACATTCTTTAGTTTAGTAGGTGTTGTGTCTCTCATTCGAATTTTTATTGCATTTTATAAACAAATAAAACAATAATACTCAAACAATGCCAATATGATCAAGCTTGATTTCTATGATTTGGTTCCCATTCTTCTCATTATATGTTTTAGGACGTCTTAAATGATTCAGCATAGATATATTAAACCTAATAAATAAAGTTGTCATTATACAATAACTTGATGGAAAAAGAATGAATATTATACAACAGATTTATTGTAAATGAATGATTCACTTTCAGCTTTCATTATCTTGAGGCTGATAAAGTTGTCTGAAATTTTTTTACAACTTTTTGATTCAATTAAAATCAATTCAATAATGCAATATTACAGAATAATCTGCTACTAAAATGTTCCAATTCATTGTATTAAAAATAGATTGTCTACTGCAATTTGAATATTTAAATGGGAGTTCCATTTTAAAATTCTAATTGCAGTAGACCATCTAATATTTATGTTACAAATAAGTTCATTTGGACCATCAGCTTATTGGGGATAGCACTGTGTAAGAATTTCTGAAAATTATCACAAAAACTATGAATTACTTTGAATTTGCGCCTGATTAATGGCAATAGGCTTGCCACCTATTACATGGAACCAAAAGATAACTGGCGAAATGTGGGTGTACTATTAGGTACGCCTCTGCCTAAACCTTCGGGGATTACAGGCATGATGTTATGTATGTTATGTAACAAAAAATAGAAAAAAATAATTGTTTACTCAGAGCATTATAGATTTTCCTCAAAGATTAATTAAAAAGCAATCCTTCATCAAGAGATGAGATGTGATAATGTGACACATCTATGTTTATCTAAAAGCTTGCAGATATCATTGAGATGTCTGAACTATGTGTGACTGATAAGCGAACACATAATTTAAACTTATCTCTCGGTGACTTTGTTAATTACTTTACGCACACTGCTAATTATTATATAATTAGTAGTAGGTTATAAGAAACCTTGGTATTTAAAATGTATGGATTTTCAATTTGTTATACCAATAGGAATCTCTCCTAAATTAGACTGGAAGTTTTTATTCCAATATACTAATGTATGTAAGTCACAGCTACAAATTAGGCTATGAAGGAGACCTTTTACCAGAAGCGGGACCCTATAGGTTGAATAAATAAGTAAGCTATGGTTTAAAAAATTCTCAAAAGAGGTAGTCTGTTAGGTGCAAGGCTTGTCTGTGTTTGTGGAAAATATGATAATATGATATGCTTTCCATAACTATCATTCATTTAAACATTGGCATACTCATTCTTCTGATATTGTGTTCGTAGTGATATGTTGGTATCACCACACCAACATATATCATATCACAGCATCCTTGTTGTTAAACAAACACATTTTCTTTCCAGAGTATTAAATGCTCAGAACAGGAGGATATTGGCCACCCCACAATGGACCATTCAGATAAGATATTATGCCGACCTGCCAGGTCACTCAAAGGTGAACCTACCAGCACTGTCACCAACTATGGAGAGTGGTTCCATTATCAACTGGCAGAAGAAGGAGGGTGACAAACTGACTGAAGGTATATTTATTTTCTTCTTAAAAAACGTTGCCCCACACTAGAAATTTCTTCTGTATTGTGGGTGCGTTTACAAACATTTAAACTCACATACAATATATGTTTTCCTTTATTCTATTTTGACAAGAACAGATACAAGTAAAACAGATGTTACCATGAGCAGACTCATGGCTCATGGCTCAGACTCTGTATGGGATATCCACCAGAATAGATATACAAATCTTATCTAGAGTTCATGAAACAGGGTTGTACAAACAGCAAAAAAAGGCCATTTACAGATGCTCAAAACTCGTGATTTCTCTAATAAATTTTAGGTGATCTTCTCTGCGAAATTGAAACAGACAAGGCTACTATGGGCTTTGAGACCCCTGAAGAAGGTTACCTGGCTAAGATCTTGATCCCAGCTGGAACTAAAGGTGTACCAGTTGGTCAACTGCTGTGCATCATCGTAGGAGACAAAGCTGATGTAGCTGCCTTCAAAGATTTCAAGGATGACGGCTGTAAGTACTATGCTTAATGTAATGGAGTTTATTTTTCGTACTAAGTACCATTGTTAATCTTCATTCAGGTTAAGCTAAAATATTTTATTTTTTTAGTATTAACTCGTTAGTTTTAGTTCTACCAAAACAGTTTTACTCATGTGATAACATCTTAAAACTGGTGAAATAAATAACAAATCTGACATCTAATCTATGACAATTTTACGAAAGACATTGTGCATTGTAATGCTTTTTGTTATGTGAAAAATATAAAATATCAAGATTTGGGCAATTTAAAGACTAATTTGGGAGATTTTTGTCGTCATATCTAAAAAGACATTGCCTCAATATTAATGTTATGATTATTTTTCATTTCAATGTAACTCATATTGGCTGTACAATTTGCATGTGTTTGTCTAACTAACCATTGTTTGTACTCCACAGCAGCCAGTCCGGCCAAGCCTATTGCCAAGAAAAAAGGTTATTTTTGTTAACATTTTTTTAAAGTGGCTTTTGATTTAGTCACCTGCAATATTTCACTGATTCATGAAGGAAAAGTTTTGCTTTTGAGAACTTCACTAGACAGACAGTATGACCCTTGATTTGCATGTGGCTAAATCAACAGCCTTTATAATCAAGCTGCTGGGATAAATATTGGTAATGGGTTGCACAAATGAAATAAAACACGAGTCTGCAAATTCGACGTACTTATAAGTGTATCATAACTGCAGCAGCAGGTGGAGCCCCAGCGCCCGCTGCAGCCGCGCCCGCGCCCCCTCCCCCGGCCGCTGCGCCCGCTGCCGCCGCGCCCCCGGCCGCTGCCGCGGCGCCAGCTGCGCCTGAAGGCAGCAGAGTGTACGCCAGTCCCATGGCAAAGAGGCTCGCTGAAATCAGGAATGTCAGGCTTGGAGGTAAGAATGACGCCATGTACAAGCTACTGGTCGTTTTCCCTGAGCCTTAGAAAGCACATTAAGCCATTGGTTCTGCAAATGATATCTCTCTGGTCGTGTCGGATTGCCGTCCTATCGGACGATAAGAGAAAAAAAACACAGTGCTCCCATGTTTGCGCACACAATGTTTTGTGCACTTTAATATTTAATGCGTTCTTAACTAGCCTCCGTTGAGATAAGCAAAACAGTTAAAAAGACTGCACTGACTACTTTATTAAAACCTTGTATAACGACGCCTTTGTCTATACATATAAAAAGTGTTTCACATCGTACATGAAATGCAACCTTCTCGTTGTTTATTTCCCGACTATCCTTTTTTACTTGAGAAACAACCAGACCTCGCATGATACGATAATTTACTGTCAATGTCAGCCTCTATTCTGATAGCACGAAATAAAGTTCATACTGAATCTTGTTATACAGCGTGTTTGGCTACCGGTTGCCATATAGGGCATATTTAAATACTCATTTCTATCGACAAATACACGTTTATAAATACTCCTAACCCCACACCCGTGCAGCCATGTCATTTTTTTAATCGTTTCATCAGGGGTATGTTCAATGAAATGCTAATATCTTTGAATCTATGAGATCTAGAGACGTGCATACGATCTTATTGCAAGGATAAACGCCAAGGCTATCAAATTATTAAATAATTTTCCTGAAAAATAAGCAAAAGTAGCCTAATAAAAAATGAGAAATTACGAAATTTTACATATAAGTTTTATTTTTTTTTACATACAGAAGATGGCGTGTATTTGTTGATAGAAATGAGTATGTAATATGCCTTTAAAGTATCGGTAACCGGTAGCTAAACACACTGTATATACAGTGTAACGTAGAGTGTACAGTAGAATTAACAATTCGAATGTTGATTTTAGTTTATTCAACATTTCATGATTAAAATTAAAACTGGTATTTTATAGTCATAAACCTATAATTCTTGTTTTTTAAATGCCTAAGTGAACTTTTCTCTTACAATTTCTTTTGACTTTAAATTCCAAGGCTCAATACGTTATTTCATGCTATCAGGAGAAGGCTCCGGTCTATACGGCTCACTGAAGAGTTCGGACTTGGCAGCCGCCGCCGCCCCGGCCGCCGCGCCGTCGCCGGCGCCGGGCGCCAGCTACGTGGACATCCCGCTGTCCAGCATGCGCGCCACCATCGCCAAGAGGCTGTCGGCCGCCAAGCAGACCATCCCGCACTACCAGCTCACGACCACCGTCAACGTTGAGAAGACCATTGCGATGAGGAAGACTGTCAACGAAAAGCTGGCGGCTGAGAAGGCTGGAGTTAAGGTAAACTTGCGTGAAATGATTGGTATTCTAAGGAATGCGAGTAGTGTCATAGTGGTAATAACGATGATTCCTATTTATGGATAATTTTAATAAAACAGTTAATTCCTTTTAAATACTTATAATTGAATGGAATGGATTTTGTGCCCGATTGATGGCAATGGGCTTATCCCCTATTACATTGCACATATCTAAGCATAACTGCCGAAACGTTGTGATGTTTAATTAATCTGGTATACCTTTGTCTTACCCAACGAGGATAACAGTCGTGATGTTTTGTTCTCCTATCTACAAGTTAATTTAAAAATAATCAGTTTAGCAATATTTTGCGTTTTTCAGATTTCAATGAACGATTTCATAGTGAAGGCGGTGGCTGCGGCTTGCAAGCGAGTTCCCACAGTCAACTCACACTGGATGGACTCTTTCATTCGGCAGTAAGTTCATGTTGCTAGTGCAATAGCAATTAAACACGAGAGCATCAAAACAGGCTGAGAATCGCAGTAAAAAATAATTATTTTCGACCTTATTTCTACATTCACAAAGTTGACTTTTATGAGTGGTGCTTCGGCGGTAGAGTTGATTATAGAAAAATATTTTTTTTGTGCACCTCTACACATTCATAAGAACATTATCTACCAAAAGTAAGCTACGCCAGTCAGTCCGCAAAAATTAATATATGTCGGATATGTCAGGATTTATTCCGTTGGGCTCGTACATCATGTGGGCAGAAGATGGGTTTCGTGCAATAAAAATACACTGGGTGCGATACACTGTTTATAATAAACTAACAAATTACTTGAGATTACAACTTAACACGGTGCACAATGAATCGGGTACAGTCCCAAGACGTTTCAACTCCACCGCGATCAGACATTGACTGTCGTCCTCGTCACGATGTAAACATCAGGGCTCTGTAGAAGCCACGCTGTGGCGTGGATAGACTTGTCAGTAGGTCTCGTGACGTCACTACCAGCGCACCTGCGATTCATTTTATGTCCGTACTAATGACCGGATCCGAGATATATTTAAAATCATTTCTTGTAAAAAAGAAAATAAAAAGAAGAACGTATCAGTTAGCATTCTGTAATTTATGCCTGCCCGTGGGAAAAAGGCGTGTGTTAATTGTATGCATCATTTCTCGTTTCCAGGTTCGCTAACGTAGACGTAAGTGTAGCAGTAGCGACTCCCTCCGGGCTGATCACGCCGATCCTGTTCAACTGCGACTCTCGCGGCATCATCGACCTCTCCACGAACATGAAGGAACTCGCCGCTAAGGCCAGGGACGGCAAACTTCAGCCCAACGAGTTTATGGGTGGCACTGTCACTGTATCGAACCTTGGAATGTATGGTAAGCAGAAAGGTGTTTGAACTTGTTTCTTTCATGGAAGCTGCTACGTCAGCCTATCGCCATTTTGGTTTATCATCAAAGTTCTGGCGCACTATGAAACTAGGATTTTCGGGTAGTAACTAGTACTAGTGCACATTTAAACAATAATTAATGAGATATGGATGCCTAAAGTGATGCGATTCATTTTTCAACCTTCAGCAAAAAGAAGTGTCCTCAAAGTTTCCCTGTGTAATCGAATCAAAAATGAAAAGATTATATACATACTTTCGTTGTATTTCCAGGTATCACAATGTTCAATGCCATCATCAATCCCCCTCAGTCGTTAATCTTGGCGTGTGGAGGTCTACAGGAGCTTGTCATTCCTGACAAAGATGATTCCAGAGGGTGAGTGCCATTTTTCTAACTAAATTTTGTTATCTGCAGCTGATTTGAAGGATTTGATGTCTGACGTACATTTTTATATACGACGTATGGCAGTCAAAATGCTTGTACAAGAAACATCATGTCACTATAATTAAAAAGTATGTTTTTAACTGTTTTTACAGTAGCTTTGCTCCCGTAGTCTTTGCCATACTCCTATGGCATAGACTACGGGAGCAAAGCTAGTCTAATGTAAACAAAGTATATTTTCATTCATATAATTACTGTGTTGTTTTCCCATTTCCAGTTTCCGATCGGCCAAGTTCGTGACATTCACGGCGTCGGCCGACCACAGAGTGATCGACGGCGCGGTGGGCGCGCAGTGGATGAAGGCCTTTAAAGAGAACATGGAGGACCCAGCCAACATTATTCTCTGAACACTGCCTAAAAGCTCCACGCATTTCGATTAATGGGCATCTGTGTACAAACAATATCATCATTATGTAAGAGCAAAGCGTGTGAGCAATTTATAGTAAGGGTACTTAAATGTAAGTGACAAATCGTGTATATTTCAATAGATTTTTATGCTTGCAACATCCCTACCATTCCGGCATTTTCTCTTGTCCGAAACATTAATTTATTTAAATAAGCAGACGCGATTGTCGGCCTAAAATCGTTCAGCCGCCATTTTTGCGATCATGAAAGTCACCTGTGACAGACGGACAGTGGATTAATCATAATCATTTTCTATTATTTTGCAAGCAGGTGTCCAAAAATCGAACTGTAAAGAGTTACTGTGATTTCCTTCGATTAAATTGTCGAAACTAGTTTTGATATAATTTAATTGATTGTTGTCTTTTTACAAGTTTATTTATCTGTGCTGTGATTATCTGTCTCGTACGTTTGCTTGTAGATATGCAAAGTAAAGAACGTAGTTATTGCGAGAACGCGAATTAGTCGAAGGAAGCGCGGTTTTTACCAAAATAAGTGATTATTTATTTAGTTTTATAAGGAATGGTAATCGTACAATGTTCAATATCCGAAGCTCCATCCCTACTTGTAATATTGTTAATACTTTTATAGGGAAATCACGCACTTATTGAATACTATTTAATTTACACATGTTTGTTATCGAATATACCATTCGCATTTTTGTATAGATATTTATTTCATAAAATTCTAATCAAGTTTAATTAATAGTGATTGGAGCAGAAATCTAGCCACATTTTGTTTTTGAATATTTTTGTGCCTTAATTGAAATTATAATGAGATATTATTTGATCAGAGGTATACTATATATGCATGTATAATTGACGCAATAGTGGGCTTATGTGTCTTTTGTTTACACCTGTTTATTACATTTTGAAGATGCAGATGATTTTATGAAAGTTAGTGGAATATAATACATATTTTACATTTAGACTTTTTGTTTTATTGTGTCTCATTCATTGATATTATTGATTGACGCAACATACGACTGCCAAGAATCATTATTTCCGACCTGTAAAGTTCTTGGCAGTCATTTCTGGCAAACAACGAACTTGCAATGTATGTACACTGATTTTCTGAAAAAAAAAGGTTGGTTTGGTGATAAAACCTCGAGCGTAGAGTCTGCCTGCTCAGAGCCGATGGCTCTGGAGGTGTACAAAGCTCGAGTGAATTGGTTTCTTCTAGGCAAGCGTGCTACACCCAAGGCCGCATCATCGCTTCACCTACATCATCGGTCTGTGGTACAAGCTAGACAATTTGTGTGACAATTTATTGTGTTGTTATAAAACTTATAAAAAAAGTATAAGTCAAATGTTTTAATATTATTTATTAATTTAATGTAAAGAAAGCTTATTGTGGTGGAAGATGACGAGCGGTGACTTATAATTGGGAATTTAAAATTTTCGATGATATGTATGGTTAACTTCGTTAATATTTTAATGCGCCTCCATAATATTGGTGTTTCAATATTATTTATAAAAATAAAATACATAATTGTCATCAATAGTTTCCGCCATATTGCCAATAGACATTTGGCGACTGCATTTAGACATCTATATAACCATTGGTTTTATAGGTACATGTTTTTTATATGATCTATGGCGTCCACCATGACGGTTGCAATTAGAATTCATAAGTTATATTAGAATAACGTTTTAACCTTAAAGTTACGTAAAGGTGGAATATACGACCTAATAAGATGATTCTATAATAGTTAATTATAAAATCATTACATAACAGTTTGTTATTTAAGTGTTGAATAAAAGGTTCTAAATTTACAAAACATGGCAACTCATCACTATTTTCTTTGACTGAAACGTTTACTCGACTTAACGTTATATGACCGTCATATAAATTATTGAGATGACGTTTACCAGACACATTAATATGACTTAAATTATAAATTAAATTATGTAACTAATGCGTCGAACTGAATACTACTTTACCACTGTTTAGTTGCTGCAAAACTGTTATAAAACCCTTACAGGTCTGTTAGTTGTATAGTTCTAATATTATATAACTTTTTTGCTAGTTGGGTTAATGGTGAGTACTTGCACAGACACAATCTAGTAGCTAGGATTATCCACCAGCAACTTGCCTTGTAATACAACCTTGTGGGTTCTGAAGTACCAGTAGTAGTAGTATAGTAGTTCTGATACCTACTACAAGTATGTGCCCATTCTCAAGAACGGTCATGCCACATTGTATTGAGATCAATTTATCACCACGGACAGGACTATTGTAGCAAATAAACCTGATTTTGTGGTGATAGATCGCCGAGAGCGCCGTGCAATGATTGTTGACATCACTGTCCCTCATGACGAGAATCTCGTGAAAGCCGAGAATGATAAAAAAATCAAGTATCTTGATTTAGCACACGAGGTTGTCGACATGTGGGACGTGGACTCAACAATCTTTGTACCGATAGTCGTTACGGTTAATGGAGTAATAGCAAAAAGCCTCGACCAACACCTTAGGAGGCTCCTCCTAGAGTAAATATGTTCCTTGGGAGGCTCTCATTGCGCGGCTGGTCAAGGGCTTGATGCAGAAAGCAGTACTCCTGAACACAGCACGCATAGTGAGCCGGTTCCTCTCTCTGGAGCCCTGACCACCGGCAGCCTGGACCTTGCTCCTGATGCCGATGGGCAATCTATTTTTTATATTTTTAAATGTTTTGGTTACTTTTGTTTTTAAAAATATTTAATAGTGTATTAAATAAGAGAAATGATGAATAAAGTACATAATAATACGTTTATTTCAGAAACAATCCAATCCAATAATGCGTGCCAGCAATCTCGTTGGCGCCACATGGCCGGGAGTCCGAAAGAGTGATATTTGACCTTGTGGAAATATTCAAAGTGATTTCTATTACCCTGCGAAACAAGTCTAAAACTAAATTATGACTTGGAATATAATCTTAATTTACAGCAAAATTGACCTAAAAACGTTAACCTATTAAAACCTATTGTCCCGTCCTCGACACACCAACTAGTAAAATAGTTTTATGGTAATTTAGCATCCAATAACAAAGAAAAATATTCTCGTTACACTCATTAAGGTCATGGCCGCAAATACGCGTGCAAAAAACTTAACACGCGACGTGACATAATCATATGGGACAACACCTGTCAAACTGTCACCTGATTATTATCAAAATAATTTTAATAGAGCTGATACACGGTATGAATATTTAAACTACCTACATACGTGACAAGCAAGCGCGTGCCCTGTACGCCAAACGACACAAATATGTGAAAACTGGTAAATTAAATTGTGGCTTGGCGTGGACGCCACGCGCGTGCGTTTATGCTCTGCAAAGACATTCAAATATTTCTGAGCTATACACAGGACAAGATGAAGAAAATCATAATCCAAAACTTGTTACTATTAAGTAACAAGTCGGTCTGTCTAGTGTCTTACGTCCGCCTGTCAGGTAACATTCTTGAATCAAAATCGAAAATATCCAGTGTCCGCTCTATATCTCTTTGATGTTCTGTCATTCAAAAGGTAACTTAGGAAGCTTTGAGAGACATAAGATAACATCATGCCAGTAAGACTTAAAGGGTTAGGTAAAGCAAACTAATAGAGCACTCACAAGTGCCATATAATAGCCTAATAGGCGATTCTATTGTTAGCAACTGGGCGAAAAACAAGAATCCAGGCTGCTACTATTCTGCGGCTGATAGACTTTAGTATTATCACCAGTATTGGTACCAGCCCCCGTAGCATGACCACCGAAGACAAGGATTTCTTTGACGGAAGAATCGACAGAAGACGGAAGAATTGACAGATAGTGTAAAGAAATCTGTCATTGTGTCGACACAATCTGTCATTTTGTCGATTCTTCCGTCAAAGAAATCCTTGTCTGCGGTGGTCATGCTACGGGGGCAGGAAGTCAGAAAAGAAAGAAAGAAAAAGTATTTATTAGACTCACAGGAAAAATAAAAAAAAAGTAAATTAACAATAAAATAAAATTTACCAACAAATCACTTATACAGAGTGGAATTTTTCAACGCCACTTGGAGGGAAAGTACTCTAAATACTGGAGATAGAAAATTTCACTCAAAGGAAACATTCCTTTATTTTTTTGTTAAGATTTCATGGTTTTCCTTTCATTTAATTTATCTTGTTTGATAGAGAGATTTGATCCTTATGATTGACCCTATCGATTGATGCCATAAAAGTACAGGTTGTTATTTTTTTGGAATTTAGCCGGTTCGATTCCCGAGAGTGGCAAGTGAATTTTCGAAAATCTTTGAATGCCGATTTATTTATTAAAAAAAATAAAAGAATGCAGGAAGCATAATTTTCTATCTCAGTATTTAGAGTACTTTCCCTCCAGGTGGCGTTGAAAAATTCCACCCTGTATATTACTGCTACGGACAACAAATTTATTTCTGCTGCCATTAAGCGATGCAGGTGGTACCTATTGTACTCTATGGATCTTTTTTTAATTCTTTTATCATAACGGACCCATGAATGAGTCATTTCTACTTTCTTTGGGGTGGTAATGGTTAAGTGGTAAATGCGATGCCTTCCACTGGTATTACAGATCTGCTTTGGCGGCGGTGACCATTCGCTATTGAAGGGCCATCTGAGTGCTCACTTCGCCACTGCAAGAGCAGCTACTATTATTTACCTATCTAGCACGGCACTGTACAAAACCATACCTTACCAGGACGCGTTCAAGATTGGCGTTGTATTTTGTTACCATCATCGTTATGCTCCTGCCCTTGTCCCTTTCTCCCTTGCTTGTTATTTGGCTCAGAGGAACACTTTTATCCATTACACCCTGTCACTCGTTATTACCTTAATATACTAGAAATAGCGGCTGCTCCTTCAGCTCGTTTAATTTCTAAACAGCAGTCTGCAGTAACCTCAAACAAAAAACCTTGCTCAAATTCGTCACGTCAATCGTCTTTTCTTCCGTAAAGATACGATTAAGAAGGTAGGTTGTAATTAGATAATAAGTACCAACCTAGAGTAGTAACTAGTAGGGAAAGTCGAGAGTATCATTTGCTACAAGTACCTACCTACCTATGTACTTGTAGCAAATGATATTCACATTGTAAAATTAGTCACAATTACCGTAACAATAGACAATAGAATTTAATATGGGAATGCGTCTTGGTTTAGTACCGGTGTTCTTTGTGGCGCAAAGAGCTATGCAGATGATTGGACAGACTGACTGGCATAGTTGTGTTTCCAGCATTGTGCTGTAAAATTTACTTATCGAGAGATTCACACTGCTGTGGCCACGGTACTGGCCACTAGGTCTCAACGCAATTTAAAGAGAATAGTTTTATCTACTACAGCAATATCTTTGGTGCAAAGATTAAGACTGCTACTATAATTTAGTTTTGGAAATTTCAAAACCTTAGCCAAGTTATGCTATATCCTTTATTTTAAAGTTTGATATTCAAAAGTGCCTTTAGTGGCCTAATTGAAATAATTGGTTTGACTTCACTCTCTAACACGGTATCTTCTAAGACCACAATATCACCTCATACAAGAATAATAAATAAAAATCTACAATCACAATTTCATAAACGTGCTACTATTAATCAAAAATGTTTGTGTTACAGGGTAAACCATGACGGATACTTCGGGAACTTCAAAAACTCCAAAGGGACCAGCATCTCATCAAATTCCTATGATATCGCCGATAAATGAGGTTGATGTCGACGACCAAGATGAAACCAAAAAAGAGAAGGTCAAAGAGAAAGAGATACCAGTGATGCAAGACACTGGGTTCTTCGTCTTCGACACCGGTGACACATACAACGGGGGCTTTGAGATCAGGAAGAAGGATCTCTCTATTAAAATGCATGGTGAGTGAGATCCTCTAATTTTAACCGACTTCTTAAAAAGGAGGAGGTTATATGTATTCCACCAGCATCTTTATTTATAACATCTCCGTCTCATGAAGCTATGAAAGTATTCCAAATCCAAAATGATAATTGACTGCCTGGTTTTCCTAGTGCTCACATCAGGTGTAGGTTCTAGTCTAAGTTTTCGATTTCCACCCAAGCTGGACAAATTTATTTTGGTTCTTTCTTGAGGAATCTCTCAGTAGCAGCTTAGTAAGAACTTTTGCCGGGCTAATTGGTTCTCCCTACTGTCTACTGAACATTTTGTCTTTGGAATTTTGCGTACTCCGTGAGGCATTATAGACGTGATGTTACGTTATGCCGATAATTTACACCACTGTATACCTCTCTTCCATGACAAAATTAACATAAATAACTGCAAGTTGCAACCTAATGCATTCTCCTAGCGTGTAATATGTAAAACTAAAATTATTGCAAATAACGGCGGACACTGCACTCAATCTTACATTTGCGAAACAAAACTATGTATTGTCTAGTGGAGCCACCTATTCATCGGTTGTAAACGACGGAGGAAGCTGATTACTTTTGAAATATCGAGTGTGGTCTAATGGACCGTATCGTAATCCATTCCATGTCGAGCACAGACGAGCCTCGGAGCGTCACGCTCTCATTACTAACACTGTTGTGTTAGTAACTGCTCATTGTGCTTATGTTTGTCTTATGGTTAACAATATCACTAACCGTTTTAGGGCCCGGCGTTTATACGACGGCTGAAGGCGACATCTACACAGGAAACTGGGACTCTAACGTAATCGACCACAAAGAACCCACTGTCGTATCATACACCAACGGTGCTAAATTCGAAGGATTTCTAAAAGAATGGTGTTACAACGGGAAGGGTATTTATACATATCCAGATGGGAGCGTATTGACATGTGATTTCTCTGAAAACTGTCCCGTAGGTAACTTGGTTTTGACGGATCCAAATGGACATGTATGGTTGGGGAAGGCTGATCAAGGATTCGCGTGGTGCTCGCCTGTTAATCACTTTTATGACATGTTGGAGACGACTGTTACCAGGACAAGGCGGCGTCATAGGCACGTTTCGGTTTCGGAAGTGACTTCACCCCCACTCTCGGTTCGAAAAGGTGGCAAAACGACGAAACCGACAAAAACAACTAAGAAGTGAGTACTTGTTAGTGTTGTTGCCTTATTCACTTGTAACCCTATTGAACAAAGGAAAATAAATAATTATAGAATACCTATACTTAGGTAATATTTCTATTTTATTTTCTTAAGATAAATCTTATCCGAGACAGCAGCAATTCGTTAATACTAAACATACACATTCGACACGCGGTAATCGGTCAGTAAGTGAATGAGTTCCAAGTTGTCTTGCTAAGTGTGAACTTGTAAATGTATAGGCGTGCTCCAATCATTTATGTAAGCAAAATGATAAAAAGAAATGTAAACAAAGGAAACGTTTGGTGGATTGAGAAACTGGTCCCTACCGAAGTACATGTAGGTATATTGGTCGCTAACTGCAGTTAGTCACTTAACTAGTAAGGGGCACTCCATCTTGTGACACTCCGCCGGTGGAACCCACTTACGATACACGTAAATCATTTGGTTGTACTAATACAGTCACCGACAACAGTTTTGTAAATTAAGTCATGGAAGCAAAGTATTTTCTTGTGTTGTTTGGGGTTCTATAGACTGGCAGCAGGCTATCATTGCACTGAAAATTGTCACAGTCCCTTAAATTCTCATAGATAATCACGATGACTATCATGATCTGATGCTGCAGCCTGGATCGTCTGCTTACGAGGGAACTCCTCAAAGGTTATCAGCACGAGCTTGGTATACTCGTTCAATATCGATAATAGTGATCATTTCTATCCTGATTTGATGCTGCAGCCAGGATCGTCTCCTCACGAGGGAACTCTTCAACGGTTAATAGCACGGACACGAGACATTGAATAGTAGGTAGCTATGTGTTCAACTTCTGTATGAACATCTGTACAGTTCAAAACATATCAGCAAGAGTTCTGCAACAACAACTCGTTACTTTTATCCAACTTTACTTTTAGAAAACTAAAAAGGAGTAAAATAAAGAAAGGTAAAAAAAAATCGGATCAAGCAGCTATTAAAATGCATCTAGCTCTTCTTTTTAGTGCAGTTTGAAAAGGCTAGTAAAAAAAACACTTCATTTGGAATGAAGTTAACAAAGTTACTCAACTTACGTAGGTACCCATCTACTAGTGAAAGTTAACAAAGAAAATGAGTAATGACTGCATTTCACGGTAGAAAGATAACGCTTATTAGGTACTAGGTTAGGCCTGAACAGCGTAACTTTGATAATGAGCTGCTCATAAAATCAAACGGTATTATGATTTATAAACAAAGTAACAAGTGGCAGCCAGTTGAATGATGCAACCTCATATATTAAGAATGGCTCGTTAAGGTTGCGCAATTTTCCACACGGCTCCATTTGGTATGATGACATTTATTTGCATCGTCATATGTACAGACAGACTGCTGGCCGCCTACAGGCCATTTGTATCACTTCAATGGTTACGAAGCCTGTGAACGAACTCTTAGGTTTGTTATTTTGGCTTCGAATGTACACCCACATTTGAATACCACTCTCTGAAGATCCTTGTAATCTGAGGAAGTTTCACTTATCGAGCCTATTTCCTGCACCGATAAGGGGGCCGAGGTGGGTCAAGTTGGAGTGGTGGTACGGCGCACTTTAGAGTAGCATAGGAGTGGTCCGGTGCGTGACTCGTAGCCGTGTATCTTGCGAACTACGTCGGTGTCCATAATTAGTAATTAGGAAGGACAACAGAATGGCTCGGAGGTGAAGGACACTGATTTTACTACCTGTTTAATGGGCTTGTAGGCTATTAATTCGTGACTGTACAGGGAGGGGGTCTACGTTCAGTGTAATGCCGATTGTACTTTCCATATCGTAAAATGACTGCATACTCGATGTAACCAATTCGTGTTCAGCCTTTTGACACGTTTTGAGTTATTTATAACGTGAGTTTAATCATATTTCTACTTTTCTAGGAAGATCTTAATAATATGAATATACAAACATATACTTAGGTGCATAATTAAAAATAACTGCTAGATTTTTATTTTAGAAATGACTAGTTAATAATTAAGAGAGCATGTCAGCAGGTCTAACCTTGAGTGTCGGTTAAAGGTAAATAACTGGCAAAAATATAATAGACAAGTGTTGATCTTTTGTGCAAATTTGGAGATTGTGCTACGACTCTCGACTAACAATCTGTCAATGCTAGAGCATTGCATGGAACATGTGAACAAAGACACATTGCACCATGTTTGTACTTTGCAGGTACGAGATGCAGTCTTAGTTCTCTTTCAGCGAGATATACCTATACCTGAGAGTATTTTTCATAATTATTAGTATGTACTTAAATAACAACATATTATCACATCATAACATCACGGATGTAATTTACGATATGCTAGGCAGAGGTGCATCCAGGTTTCCTCAGTTATGGGGAAATTCCATGTAAGTAGTAAGGGTCGCCCCGGATCCCATGTAATATTGCCGTAAACCTGGCAAATCATGACTCCGGAATACTATTGTGAAATTACTGATGGAAAAAGGAATAACATTGCCCGACCTGGGAATCGAACCCAGGACTAATGCACAGTAGTAGCGCTCGCAACAACTATACCAACGAAGCAGTTAATAGCTAAATAACCTACAGAATAATGAACCCTGTTGTCTTAAAATTTTATTGAAAGGTAATGTAGGTCATGATGAGATTAACGTTCACTATAAGCACGGTAATAGTGCTATAAGTACACATTTACAAGGGAATAACATAAGTACCTAGTTAGGTACACGGTACAACGCACTCTCATTGCCCTAATTCTCTTATCACTCGATCATTGTATCACCTGCACCATTTTGTAGACAGGACTTCAAAATTACCGAAATTAGAATTCCACAGACTGTCTACCCCTTGACGGTTTGACAGCGAGATAGTTCCACGACATGATACATCACGTGCGTATAAGGTAGCGGTAATGCTATCGGCAACCAGAACCACCATATATTGCACACCTATTAGCGTTTTCTAATGCACTTCTAATCTTATCGGGATCCAAACATCAATTGGCGTAATTCGGCGAGCGTAGCAGCGTACTACGAGACTACGAGAAACTACGACAGCTTATCGACACCGTGAAGCGAAACTACGAAGCAACGAAGTGTTGTCAGTTAGAGGCGCGGCAGATGTCGAGCGGCAAAGACGTGAGGCGCGAACCGGCGCGCCGGTACTCGCCGTCCGCGCCGTATCGTTATCACGTTATCAACCCTTATCAGTTACTCATCGCGAATCCGATCGCACGCCGCCATTCGATACACACGCGCCAACAGTTCGATCCAGATGTGATTTGTTACTGATCATTTGATCATGTACGGGATTTCAGTGATTGTTTTTTCATGTTTATTGTTCGTGAAAATCGAGCATGGAAACTGCCAAGGTGAGTTTTTCATACATTTTTCTCGTTGATAATGAAGACTATTGTTGTCTATACAAAATTATGCACATATTTGCCTTTGGCTATATACGGATATGACTAACAGTCTCATACTTATGGATATGGTAGAGTAACTTAGATACTTTGTAATACTTACTTAGGTATTGTATTCATGAAACTGTTAATGTTTCAGTAAACTAGTTCTTACAATATTTACTATGTGATTAACACACGATGAAGGTTGAGATAAGAAAAATACACTTGAATGGAACTGGATTAGATTTAAAATGTTTCTGTGTCAGTAGGTAACTTTTCATGCATTTTAATCGGACTGGATCAGAGGACTGTTAATGAAAACTAAGTAAGTTGATGATGATTTTGATCTTTGTAAAAGTAAGCAGAGGCGAAGGCCGCTGTTGTAGGTATTCGCATGATGTTCGCCCACAATTATGAAGTCACAGGGGGGCGTGCCCGTCGAACTGGTATTAAAAGTATTGCTACAACTTATTTAAGTGAAAATGAAAATTAGAAACCTACCGAATCAGAGTCGAAACATTTTTTTAAGGATCAAAATAAATTGTTAATATAATATAAATATAAATCATTTATTTTCTCTACACAAGTTACTTAATGCTAGGGTTACAGAGGCGTACGAACATGAAATTAACTTTGTGAGAGACTGGTGCCTGAAGTAGATCTCTATAAGAACCTGTATTACAAGTGACCAGAATTATGTTGTTATGTTATGTATGTATGTTATGTTATTTATAACTGCTGTAAGTTGCCTTGTAAGAAGAAATATACATATTCATTGTACAGACTGATAGTGATAAATGGGTACCTGTAATACCTTTTCAGCGAATTCAAGGCAAGTCAACACAAACGAATGATATTGTAATAGCCATGAAGATTGTCAGTATAATGATTACATTAGAGACAGACATTCTGAAACTAATAGAGTAATCACAAACGCTAAAGTATCATTTTTCAGGATGAAAATAAAACAACATTAAACTTTGTTAGAACACTAATCATGAAAGGATATTTTAATTATTATCTACAAACAGGACGGAAGTCTAAAACTACTCATTATTATATTATTATGGCGGTGCTGAGCAAGATTAAAACAAAATACAAACTTATTCGTTATCTCAACACGGAGATAAATGTAACTTCAAACGGAGAGATTTATTTTATGCTCATACGGTAACTAAAATAGCCGAAACAGACGCAAGGCAGGAACACACCTGTTACGGACATTCGTTTTCGAAAATAGAAAATCGGAATAGGATTGACAGTTTTATTTCCAGTTGCACGCCGGGAATGCGTTTTCCGAGTTCACAACTTGTTGCGTTACAACACTAGTGTTGAAAAGTATTAGCTGTTCAATGTTCAGCTGAAATAACATGGTGTTATGTTCGTATTTAGTTTAAATGTTGAAACTGGGTGAAAATTAAAGCAACTGTTTTGGTATTAAAACTGAACTTTATCCTAGGAAGTCTAACCCACTTTACCGCATTGCTGAAATCGATGGTACAATGCTTTAGCATTAAATGCTAGGTGTGGAGTTCAAAGAAAATTAATTTGACATCAGAAACAGTGGTGAGATCATCGATAAGTCTGTGAGTGAGATTATCGACATGTGGGAAGTGAACTCGGCTACCTTTTTGTCGATAGTCGTTATGGTCAATGGACTAATTGCCATTAATATCGACTATGACCGGCGGGATTATTACTTAACACATTGACAATGGCAATGCGTTTAATTTTGCTAGACAGACAAAAACATTCATTGCGTTATTTACGATCAGGCGAAATTTTCAAACCTAGGAAGCAGTGCCAATCACAATCCGAAGGAATTTCCTATACTTCAATAACTGTGATTGAAAGTGTGTATGTCTATCGTTGGGCAGCAATAGTCATGGACTTGCTGAAGAACGCAGGACTTCATATCGGTGAACTTACCGGAGTCAGGTTGGATACGGTTCGTATCTTTAGGATGTTCCTTTCCTTGGCCTCTAAATTACATAAAACCATAACATCACAACGGTAATACCCGAAGGGTTAGGCAGAGGTGTACCTAATAGTACACCCATATTTCGCCAGTTATGTTTAAGTCCCATGTAATAAAGAGCGAGTCTATTGCCATCAACCGGGCACAAACCCAGACTCCGCAGCTGCTGCTGAGAAATTCCCGATGGTAACCACAATAACAATTTGCCCGACCCGGTAATCGAACCCAGGAACTCATGCTCAGTACACTAGACCAACGAGGCAGCTAAATACTTAGCCATAATCCTCACAATGCCGGTATCAGGGCTACTTACCTATGCAGCTAGTTTATAAGATGGTGATTTGTGCAACAAGGAAGTGATCCGATAATATTTGGCAACTATCATCTTTCTGGTTGGTGTATGCAACAGGAAGTCGTAAAGTGAACGTTTGATGGGCTATTTAACAGAAGCTCGCCACTTACGACTCACAAGTAGGTATTATATTTATGATACACTCTCCCCACTTACAATTTGTGCTAGATTTACAGCAGTATTTCACAGATTCAGGAAATAGGCACCATACAGGGTGTAACAGGACCCTTCACGAAGCCGTCAACAACAAACTAAGTAACTTTACGTTAAAATTATTGCTGGGAAACGACTTTTTTTTGGGGTGAAAAATCACGTTTTACGGTAGGATTCAATGTGATGCACTCAAACATTGTGCTGATGGATGGATTGAATGTCGTGGAGGTGTTTAAAGTAAAAATCTTATTAAAAAAAAACCTAGTAAAAAGTTGAAACTTTGACCCCAATATCTCCGTATCTAGAAGGTTTCCAGGTATGGTCTACAACAAAAAAATGATCGCAACGACGGGGAGAATAAGTGCCTTTCGGCTTCGTTAAGGGTCTTGTTACACCCTTTATATTTGATCTAAACGCACTGGACGGTATGCAAGCTCTGACTGAGGGTCGTACGGTTCCTGGTCTGGATTTTGATATGCATTTCTAAGTCCATCATCAGCTGCCTAGCCTTTTTCGTTGGGGTCGACTTACAGTCTAACCGTATGCTGAATATAAGAATTTTACATAGAGCGACTGCCTAATTGACCTCCACACAACCCAGTTAGTACTGGGAAATACGATACCACTTGGTAAGGCTGGTTGTCGGACTTTCGGCCACTGACTACCTGTAACGACTGTCAAAGATAATGGCAGCCGGGACCAACGGCTTAACGTGCTTTCCGAGGCACGGAGGAACCTCTGTATATATTGGGTGGTCACCTATCCACGAACGAATCTAGGCAAGCGCGACTTAACCTAAAGATCGATCCGAGTGGCTGTTAGTATTTAGCCAGGTCCTCCTCCATTTCTGCTCAGCTCATTTACTGCAATGCAGTGACCAAGCATTGCAGTACCATAAATAAAAAATGAGAAGACAGTCTTTTTAGAGAGCAGCCTAGTGGTATCAGCCCATCTTCCG
This sequence comes from Noctua fimbriata, assembly GCA_905163415.1. NCBI lineage: Eukaryota > Metazoa > Arthropoda > Insecta > Lepidoptera > Noctuidae > Noctua > Noctua fimbriata. The sequence continues at coordinate 6,453,421 of LR990940.1, forward strand.
ACTTGCTCCTGAGTTCGAATCCAAGTGTGTACGTAATTTGATTTCTTCACTACCGTTCGCAAAACTATGAAAGAAAACATCGTGAGGAAACCGAAGACATTATTTGAAGTCATTTGACATCCCTGGACTCGCGTGGTTTACTTGGCCAACTCCCTCGCACAGAGGAAGCGCATTCCCAGCAGTGGGAACATTATAGCCTGATTACGCTTTTTTTTTGGTGCTTTCACCTAACCCAGTCGGTTAGGTGAAAGCACCGAACATTGGGATCATCTGAATCCGACAGAGATAGGTTACCGGCTTGGCTGGCTTCATTTTGATGCTTTCAAAGAGATATAAAGACTTATAGAGCGGACATACAAATATTTTGATCCAGAACATTTTTGATTTTGACACACGAATGCTTCCGATCCGGGCTTGTTTCGCTAGCGGGCGTATGACATTAGACGCAGACCGATTTGTTACTAAGTACGTAGTGGTAAGTAAGTAGGAACAAGTATTGGGTTACGATTTTCTTCGTCTTGTGTCGTCTATCGCTCCTAAATATTTGAATGTCTTTGAATGCTTTGCAGTTACATATTTTCACAGTGTGTGTGACTCGCTGCAGCTGCTGCTAACTTGCTGGCTAGTGCGTTATAAGTTTATTTCCTATTGTCCTAGGTTTTAAAATAAGGATGACGATACTTGATATAATAAGGATAATTTAATGGCATTGGAATATTACCATATTATTGTTGTTGTGATTAAAGATCACACGTAACAGCTATTAAACCACATTGTCGTAACATAAACATGATGTACTGTAGAAAAATATAATTATGATTTCAGAGGAATTAACTTATTTCCTTATAGTAAAATACAATAGGTCGGAATACAAAACATATGCTGATTTTAGAACCTTGCTTAGCTTGCTCCTTGTAGGCAACAAGGCCATTAAAGGATCCTGCCGAGAGGAGAGGAAAGGCAGCAGTTCAGCAGTCTCCTCTTACATACTACAATCGCCAATCCCTTTGCCAATCGTGGTGATTAATTATTGATAGGCCACTTATCAGGCACTGGGCAGGTAGACACGTGCGCACAGGCGTTCATGACGCCAATTAAATGTATTTTTGTTACTTACTAACAATAGGTTAAGTTTACACTAACACTATCTCATTATCTGTGGTCTGAATTAAATAAATAAATTATGTAGCAATTTGTCATGTGAGCGATGATTACTGGAGCGATCGTAAGAAGACCCATTTTCAGGAGAGAATTTAAGTAAACGATCTGAAACAATATAACGAAACAAAAATCTAAATGTATTTAACTCAGTTGAAAAATACCCGGCATACTTAACCGTAATCAATCAAACAAAAAGCTAACAGTAAAAGTAAACTGTAATCAACAGAATTGATTACACATTGTCACCGTGTCCGGTTATGTGTGTAGGTACATCTATGTATCTGTTTCGGATAGTATCGGTCTGTTAACTCGACGGGCACGTGCTGACAATTGTGCCGTATATGTGGAGATTAGCTCTGGTCACTTCGAAAGGAGACGGCAGAAGGTTTAGCTAGGTCTTGGGGAGCATTTCCGAACGCATGCTTCAACAATTCTTGTGTTGATAGATGTGGGTTTTACGAATAATATAGATAATTTAATACCAGCCTATTGCTGTCCCACTGTTGGACAAAGGCTTCTTTTCATACCGATAAAAACATACTATAAAGAAATAGCCGTTCTGTAAAGTTATAGGGCGTTCTTATGGGTGCAAACTTGCAGAAGTAACCATTTACTTACTACCCATTTACCGAATTTACACCTTGTACAATTTGTTTGCACGTAGTTACCCACAAGCTATTACATTTTGAATTGTAATACCTTTTAACTATGCAACTTTCTCATTTAGTTTTTGCTTTTTTAAGAAATCTTATGAAGTGAGTCTTCTAAATAGTTTGCCGCGTGGTGTCCCGATTCGGCCGTAATCTGCTCGACGCCCACATAAATTATGTCAACGTCTAGCGCGCTTCTAATACCACCGATTTTGGTGGTCTATTTTAACTTGTTCGTCGCCCTACTCCGTGTGTCAAGTGCTTCTTAAGATATGCTATTCTCTTTTTTTGTTTTGGATAGGAATGAATTCGATGTTTCAGTCTTTTATTTTTGGAATGTTGATTTCGAAATTGTTGGAGAAGTTACCGTAAGGAAACTTTGGTTGCTAAATTATAAATTGACTTGAGTTTCTTGTAAGAGGTTTTATTATTATCAAGTAGATACTTCGATAGCAAAGATATTAAATTAAATATGACGTACTTACCTGTACCTACTAGTAGCGTAAAGCTGTTAGGTTTACGCCCATTGTTTATGACGTATTCTGTGGTGAACGCGAATACAATCTGGTATTAGTATTAGGTATGCCAACTACCCAATGCAATTGATAATCCGCTTTACAAATCCCTCACACTTACGGTCCCGTCTATATTTGAATGTTTTTGCTTACGGTAAAGATAGCCTGCCTTTCCGAGAACGTAGACAAGACGAAGAAAGGTAATCTTTTTCTCAGGGTATTTTTTCAGAAAGAAAACAATTTTTTTTTTTTCACAAAAAGCAGCATCATCATCATTCTCCTGCATTTTTCCCAATTTATTTGGGTTGGTATCTCACAAAAAGGAATGCGGCTTAATGATCACTGGCAGTCAGGCTGAAAACAAATGCTTGAATACAAAATAGAAATAAAGTTTTGACAAATGTCAAAAGAAAAAAGGCGGGAAATCATTTCATTTTTACGATATTATTTACAGTTTTTGTCTTTTTGTTTCCAATAGTACAACAAATGCTGAACAAGTTGGTGTGCATCGAACACGATGAGTGTGGCGCATGCTTGTCTGCGGCATCGCATTGCCGCTGGTGCGCTGACATCAACTACAACTCCGGAGCTCCGCGCTGCAATGATGATGAGAGGTAAGGGAGACAGAAACTGACATTTACTTAAACTAAAATAGTATAGGTAACATTAGTTTACACGATTTTGATACCCTAGCTGAAAGTTGTTAATACTTCTTTATTATGGAAAGAGAAATCCAGATAAAAATAGTCATTCCGGTTTTGGAAATATTTTTTTACATGAAAACGACAAAGTCTTAGTACAAAAAATAAAAATGGCAAATTATCGACTACTTTTTTTTTAGTTGTGTAGATAATTATAAAAATATTTTACGGCAAAAATCCTTGATAGGTAGCCTTCAAAAGTCTTTCTTCGATCTTGGTAAAAACGCCCGCCCCTGATAGCAACTCATACTTCCTAAGTTTTCAGAGAAAAAACGTTAACTTTTGATGACCAATGCAGTAAAACGTTTCTACAACTTTGCACGACACAAGACACTTGGGAACCAAGTTTTTATCTTGGTTTGCAACAGGAAATCCGGAAATGTAGATAATGCACATTTTAACTAATCTCTAATGGGTCTGTTCATTTTTGAAATTATAAACTATCCATCTATTAAACACTTTCTGTTAAACATTATAATTAAACTTGAAACAAGTTATTTATTGTTTGTGTCGAATAAATTAACATGAAACTACAACTCCCAATCTGGGGTAGCAGAAAAATATGATTTGACAGTAAAAAAAATGGGACGTGATGGGATATTTCTGCTAACACTTTTAAAATCTTAATAAGTAAAAATTTGTAAACTTGTCCACACCTCTAGGAACTGAATAAAAAAACCCTATGAAAATCCGACAACTATAAACTTCGTTCCACCTTTTGAGTATTTTTTGTCTTATTGCGCTGAGCTACAATGCTAAGCAGAATTAAGGGACGTATATCTGAAGTCGACAAAATCAATGATAGTTTTTAGGGAATGTTCCCTAATTTTGAGAAATGCAGGATTTTTCAATGAGCGATGACGTAAAGCACCTTGTGTTGTCTATCTAAGTCCTTCAGACAAAAAAAATACAGGGTGTAACAAGACCCTTAACGAAGCCGTCAACTATGTATTATGTACATCATACTAAGGAACTTTACGTAAACAATTATTGCTAGGAAACGACTTTTTTTGGAGCGAAAAATCATGTTTTACGGTAGGACTTAATGTAAGGCACTCAAAACATTGTGCCGATAGATGCATTGAATAGTACGGAGGTCGTGGAGGTGTTAAAGTAAAAACCTTACATTAATGTTATATATTTACTTTTTTTTTTTGATTTCTTGTTCTTATGAACATGTACCTATTTTAAAACAAAACTTGTAAAAAGTTGGAACTTTGACTCCCATTATTTCCGTAACTAGAAGGTTGCCAGGTATGGTCTAGAACAAAAAAAATATCAAATCACACGGGGAGAACAACTCCCTACGTCTGAGGTGGAAAATCATTCTCATATTTTTATATGAGATATAAATTCATTATCGAAGTGTGCAATTGCGTGAATATTGAATACTTGTGACATTTAAAGTTAATAGTAACCACTAGAAGAATTATCATTTTGTAAATCGCTAGAGTACACTCAGAACCGGCTGTATCCGCCATAACATAGGGCTTAGGTCAAGTTAGTACGCAAATAACATTAATAATAATAAATATTAACGAACGGATAATTAATAACACTTTCACGGAAAAGCATAATTTATTTATGATGTTGTAATGTTCTACAATCGACCGAGTAGATTATCTAGCGCGGGCTACTAATTAACTTAGTTTGTTAAGTAATAATGGGCTTTTGTAGTATAAATTCTATGCCCTGAATATGTAGCTGTAAGCAATTTAATTGGACATTAACTTAGTTTATTTCTTTTTCCCACAAAAATGTCTATCAATTACAGAATTACCTACCGCATCACCAAAAATTCACATATTTCCAAAAAAACTCCAATTATTCATTGTATTTTGTGTTTGTCTTCATAATTAAGGCCTAACTAGGTATTTGGAGGAAATGTCTGCCGATCGCAATAACAAGGGATCATCATCTCGTTATCTCGCGTAGATCTCGGCAGTTAAGCGACGCCCACGACACACAGTAATTGGATGGGGGACCGTTGACGTAGGATACTAAGTAAGGTCGGATGCTGTCCGTCCTTGACGTACCTAAGTGACGACACGCTTCAGGTTTTATGGGAGCCATGAAGCATAAAAAAGGCCAATAAAAAGTAAATTTTGTTACGAACCATCAAATGAAGAAACAAAAATTTTGCATCTATCCTTGATGTGGACATACAGCATTTCAAATAATGTTTTTTAGAGTCAAAATCTGTTCATTTACTCAGATAAAACTTTTATCATTTTAAAGACAGCCTAAATAAATATTAAAAAAAACATAGTACGAACGACCTCTCAATTTGACCTTTCCCGAAACCAATACCTCTTCACACCATCGCATCTGCCCGAACCAAAAACAATAAAAAGTTCCGCTTTATTTCGCTCAATCAATTAAGTACCGCGAGCGCGACGCAAGCGCATTCCTCGTGCTCACTTCACTGTTCCCACGTTCACTGACCGATATTTGGGCACTTCGGCTACAGTATAGAAACATTAATAGGCAGTATTCCAACTAGGAACAAATGATCGGAATCGGTTTATGCACACAATGCAAACGGGAACACACTTGCTTGAGGTCACAGGTTACTTGTGGGTAAGTCGGGGCTGGCATATCGAGACAGGTGGTTACGTTTTGTGTGCGTACATAAAGACACGTATCTTTCCCGTAGCGGTATGCAGAAACTGCAAAATGCTACCTGCTGTGATCCTTGGATAGGAACAAATGGAACATACTCCTTCCGCCACGTCCACGGTTATACATCTGGTCATACACGCACGCCCATTGCGAGTCCTACACACAATAACAGAAAAACTATAGCTGATAACCCTACCACCCGCCTTTGATTTCACAAAAGGGCCTAGTTGAGACACTGATCATCTTTACACTGTGCTTCGGCTTTGGGCAGTCCGTATTTCGGCCACTTCGGCTCCCCAACTAATCAAGAGATCGTTGTTTGATAGTTTATTGATTGTGCGGGAGCATATGAACGATTTTCAATGGGCTGGGACTTAAAGTACCACCCGTACTTGCTGGAGGAAAGTGGGTAACGAAAGTAAAGTAGTCCATGTTAAGTGTTTTGGTACTTAAGAAGATTTAATTTGTTTATTTTGGTAGTTTGAAACTTGAACGTGTTAAGTAAGCCTAGTCCGGTTGTGCTGATCATTTATCTGTTTGAGGAAATTGAATAGTTTAATTTGACTATAATTTAATGTTATGGGTTTGTATAATTTGATTTCAAACACTCCATTACTGTAATAGATATCAGGAAATTGGTTCAATTTTAAGTTAATTCGACTCGGTATTTGATAAGTTCTCATCATCGACTAGACTATTTCGACTTTACTTCGTACCTTAGCAGTAAGTTCGGTAAAACTAGGTCAGATCTCATGGGTGCCGTTAATATGATGGGGTCAAGAGGATATAGCCTTCACCTATATTTTGTTTTTATATCATTATGTAATGAAATTGCTACACAACCGTTTAGCATTGCATTTTCTATTAAAATGTTTTCATTATCTATTCAATTCTAGCGGTCAGTCTTACTATTCTATCAAAATTATCCAAGTTTATGGAAAACCTATGGCTTGATAGTAATACGGGGAAAATTTTGTATAGCTGATCAAGCGCTTAAATGAGCCCTGTCTTCTTGTTCTTACGTGTTAATGCTCCAACAAATGTAACCTGATTGTGATCCAATTAAAAACGATCAGGATCAAAAGATCTACATGTAAACGTTACTTTATACAGTTTATACACACTTTGGCTAAGCATTTTTCGTACAACTGTCAAATGACAAGTGCAAGATAGATACGGGAACACGTCTAAGCCAAAGCACGTTCTCCTAAATATCGTTTATAGATCTTGGCCAAAGTACACGAACATTAATTTCTTTTCCCCAGTCTCGTGAACACTGGCTGCAGCCAAGGTCTGATCCAGCGACCTGAGAAGCCAGTATGGGAGGTGGTTGAGAACAGCTCACTCCAGGATATGTCGCCGAACAGTGAGGAGAACGTAGTACAGATACAACCGCAGAAGATTCACCTGTCTTTAAAGCCACGTAAGTTTTTTTTGGTAAGGTTTTTTAATGGTACATACCATTGGGGAAGCCAGTTATTATCTTGTGAATTGTCAAGGAGTTGGTCAGCTAGACAGAAAGTTGGAGCTAGTTTCCAGTTCCAAAACGTAGATCTATATACTAGCAAGAAACTGCAAGGATTCTCGGAAAATCAACGATTTTTCAGTCTTTTTCACAGTCTTTTACTCTTTACAAATTTTTGTTGTATCGTTTTGTAACTTTACTGGGCTTTTAGGTGATTCTCCCACTGCACGGCGCTTCGTCGCGTAGCGCAGAAAAGTCATTGTATTTCGCGTTGGCACGCGTCGGCGTATCGAATTGCCTTACCGCATTTGCGCGTTTTTATTGTTCGACGGTGAAGCTTTTCTGAATATTTAAATATTTATTAGAAACATGTTTTTGATTTAGGCTAATAGCACCGTCACGATTTAACTACGCCGCTGTAAAGATCATCATTAGATGAAAACAATGCACTATTATGCTTGGCTTCATCATAATTTGTATAATACTAAGGTTTTACAACGACAATGCTGAATGGTCATTGAAATAAATAACTTTAGATTGCGACAGTAGTAATGTTAAATCTTCTCAACTTATATTAGATATTTTTAACTTTGAATAACTTATTTCAGGAGAGACGCAAAAGATTCAGTTTTCTTATAGACCAGCCAAAAATTACCCCTTAGATTTATATTATTTGATGGATCTCACTTGGTCTATGAAGGACGACAAGGAAACTCTGGTGTCTTTGAGAGATGATCTGCCTGCTTTACTGAAGAATCTTACTGATAACTTTAGGTAAGCTAAGGAACACTATATACCTTAATAAAATAATTTCCGCATTTATGATGTGAAACATGTCTGCCATCACGGTAACAAACAGCCACAACCTGTCTTTTAAAGAATTAATAATAATTATAAATATTTTTTTATTTTTTATTAATGATTTTGACATAATTGGTGGTAATTTTGACATTATTGTAATGATTTTGATATTTTATTATTGATTGTTTTGACATTATTAGTAATTATTACCAAAAATTTACGAATATAATTATGTACTAATACTAGTGCTTAAGATGTGTATGTATTATTACTAACAAATTGGATTGTATGATCTGATAAATAAATGATTTGATTTGATTAAGACTAAAGCCATGGCGTCGGTATTTGCAACATTAACTGCCCCATCGCTCATATGCTAATTGCTAAGTTTAAACGTTTCACATAAATAATACAGCTAAATTCCAGGCTCGGTTTCGGAAGCTTCGCCGAGAAACCCCTAATGCCTTTCATAAGTACGGACGCCCGAAGACTGGCAAATCCTTGCTCAGTGGAAGAAGAAGCCTGCGAAGCAACCTACAGCTACAAACACCACCTGTCCCTAACAAACCAGGTAACATTGTTATGCATCTATTCACAGTTTCACACGTCGCCGTATTGTAAAAGGAAATCCTTAATCTCTTCTCTTCCATTTTTAGCAGTTCGTAAATAGACGAGACTAATTTGTTGACCATACAATGTTGTGGTCAGATGCATTTGGATGCCTATTTAGTATCAGGGCTTTACGGGTACTTATCGATGCATTTGCGACCTTTTTTGGCTGAGTGTTGTTCAGACACAGGGCTTGTAATACTACACTACGTGGGCAGTGCGGGTTGGTGGTCTTCGAATTTATTCTTCTTGGCCTTCCGATTTCCTCAAAACGCTTTTCTTCACCGTTTTGAGAGCAGTTGTGATGAAATAAATAAATTACTTAAAGTAAAGTACCTTTTCGAATTCGAACGGAGTTGGGTTCGAACCGATAACCATCAATACACGTAAATCGGGGCCATTACTGCTGGTTCACCCTGCTCTGTATTTGTAGTTTGCTCCTGTAATTTCATGATTTATAATCATACCGTTCTTTGCTCAGGTAAACGAATTCATAGAACACGTTAACAGTAGTTCAGTGACTGCTAACCTGGATAATGCGGAAGCTCAGCTGGATGCCCTGGTCCAGGTCATAGCGTGCGGCGACAAGATCGGATGGGCCACGCACAGCAGAAAGATTATCATCCTACTTTCTGACGGACTTATGCATACAGCCGGGGACGGGAAACTTGGTAAGGATAATTGGGCTTGTAAAAACAGTTGATTGGAGATATCCTAGAGCAACGTCTAGAGCCGTCTACCGACTTCATGGATCTAGTCGCCGAATTGACACTGACAATTTTGATACATTTGCCGCACAATATACTTTTAACTTTATACGTACGGTACGTAAAAGATATGTCATTGTTATGTCAAGGTTGTCCTTAAATAGATGTAAAGGAAACAGGAAAACTTAAATCTCTACACACAAATCATTTAACTAAGTAGTTACTAGTAACTTTAACCATTTATCAAAGAATTTCTCAAACTAAAAACCACACTCTATTAAATGAAAGGAACTGTGTAATCAATACCAAACCAATAAAATGCGATAAAACAGTTAAAGTTCAAGCCAACAATCAGTTAACAGTTACCAAACACACGAGCGACAAACATACCAGCGAAGTCAAATACCACAATAAATAAGATTTAACATTACACATGTCATCTGATAACGAAGTCTAATCTGTTAAAGGTGGCGCGACTAAGAAGAACGATGATCAATGTCACTTGGACGACAAAGGGTACTACTCTGATGCCGCTACTTACGACTACCCGTCGGTAGCGCAGTTGTATAGGCTACTGGAAAAGTACAAGGTAAGATTTACTCTAAGATAAGCGAACATTAAATCTGTCATAGTTTAGAAGACAATTATGTTGTTAAGGCAGAGATGTACCTAATAAACCTCAGTTATGTTTAAGTCCCATGTAATAGGGGGCGAGTCTATTGCCATCAACCCGGCACAAATCCAGACTCCGTTGCTACCACTGAGAAATTCCTGATGGAAGAACTCAACAATTTGCCCGACCCGAATCGAACCTAGGACCTCATGCTCAGCAGTGGGAATTGAGACCACTCGATCAACGAGGCAGGCTAAGGATAAAACCATAAAACAAATACAGGACCCCCAACACTAATCATTTTGGCCGAAAAACTATCAGGCAGGCACTGTTGAAAACTTTTATTATACGCAATGAAGTTTTCTTTCAGAAAAAACAATCTCTGTTAAGCTCGCCTTTGTACTTATCTGTAATATTGTAACAGTGTCTGTGTAATTTATATGTACAACTATATTTATAAATAAGATTACGACACGATTACGACACCACAAATTCCTGAAGACTGAGTCTTCCACGATTTCTTAGTTAGATCAAAATTGATTGTCTTGACACACCTTACATATGTTAATAGATTGACATTGCCCCAACAAACACCATAAAAACTACGGACGATCAAACATTAAACGTTCACGACAATTTTCAGGTCAACGTAATCTTCGCCGTAACAGAAGGCGTAAAGGATCACTACGACAGTCTGAATCAACTACTCGAAGACTTTACTTACGTTGCCAAATTAGAGAGTGACAGTTCTAATATTTTAAAACTAGTAAAGATGGGTTACGAAGATATTGTAAGCGTGGTTAACTTTCATGATGATTCTGACCTGGGACCAGTTAAAATTAGGTACTTTACTGACTGTGGTGTTAAAGGAGGGCCTTTGAAAGAGGAGACGAGATGTACTGGTGTGGAGTATGGAATGACGCTACGTTATGAAGCTCATGTCACTTTAGAGGCGTGTCCTGAATTTAAGTCAGTAAGTAGAATGTTTTGACCATCTTACTTTTTTGTTCGTCTAAATGTGTAAAAATTCATGCAAGGCCCCCATCCTTATCATCATTAAATTCTTACTATGATTTAACTATCGCTGTTTTCTGTTAGCTGTCCCTTCATCTTCCATTTTTATTTTTAGAGTTTGGTTTTCTTTTCCTTTACCTCAAAATTAGATAGAACTACCCTGATACAATTAATCAATGCAGGACAAACTCCGTTAAAACAATCACTATATTTATTTTAATTCTATTTCCAACAGTCAAAACAAACAATCCGCATATCAGAGTCTCAGCTGGGCCAGGACGCTCTGACCCTAGAGGTGGACATCCAGTGCGGGTGCGCGTGCAGCGGAGAAGCACAACCGGACATGGCGCCCATGTGTCCTGTCAACGCGCATTTCGTGTGTGGAGTGTGTCAATGTAATAAGGGATGGTAAGTTACCTTTCATATCACTAAAGCATTCTTTTGCATGTAGCAAAGGTCTCAAAATTATTGCTGCAATGAATATATGTTGATTATTGTTATGATAATTAAGCTTTGTTGACGAATCACCGTCTTCACTACTATGTATAGCGTTGCTAAAGTGACTGTTACTTAGTATCCATAATACCTTTTACTTACACACCACACATTGAGTAAGGAACGCCACTGCCAGTGTGCCAGAAGATTCGTTTTGTCAGACTCACGTTATTTGACACATACTTTGTAACGGTATTTTAAATTAAGAACAAACATAAATTCGATATGAGATGATAATCTGATAGATCCGTTCCGATCCGTTACTCGGTACCTTTACCATACTGCATTGTACAGACGCCAGTACATCAATCTACCCGAAACTGTCAAGTTTTCCTATTCAACTTTGAACCTTATGCTTTAGCGATAAAGTTGAAAATTTAGTAAAGAAATTTGACAGATTGTAGTAACTTGATGTGCTGGCGTCTGTACATACATGAAGTTCTTAATGCAGTGGCTTCATAAGAAGATGGTTGCAAATAATGTGACCGGCCAATTCGCACCTCGTGTGCAATGTTTGCCAAAGCAATAAAGACAGGCTGGAGACCTATTCTAGTTACTGCTCCCTACTTCGTACATGACACGGCAATTACGGACATATTCTTGGTATTGTCCTTTGCTTTTCAAGCGCCTCTTGTAAAATTACTGCGGTAAGGACAAAAACTTAAGTGTTGTGGTGCAATGACGTAAACAGATTTCTTTTTTTTGCATACGATTATGGCAAACTGCTGCATTTTTGCTAAAATTAACAGACGACTGACGGGATTTTGCATGTCCTGCCGTATTCTGTCAATGTCCTCTAAAACACCGATAGATCTGCTGAAAGTTAAGAGCTTCTAAGACCAACCTCTACCACCATTTTTCCAGGTCTGGTCCATCATGCGACTGCGCGATAGGCAACGAGATCGAGTCAGTGGAACTGATGGCGCAGTGCCGCGAGCCCAACGCGACGCGCAGTATAGCCTGCTCGGGCGCCGGCGACTGTATGTGCGGCCAGTGCGACTGTGACCGGGGCTTTACGGGCCGGTACTGCCAGTGTGCAACCTGTGATGTTAGCCTGTGAGTATTATTCATTTTTTCCTTTTGAACAAAGCCGATGTCTCAGGTATAAGTATTGCACCAGATCGATATCGGCTCAAGCATTCTATAAAACTCCATACTGCAACGTACAATTATAATTCGCCGCGTATCGGGATCAGTTAATAGAAATGGGGCGAGGTGATGCCGAATTACCGATCCCGTGCTGCGCTTAAATTTTTCCGTTATAATTATTGCTATAACTTTTTTAAGTCATGTCAACTTCAATTCTTGAATTGGTGCTCCACAGGGTTTAATCAGAGGTCCTAGTTAGTTTTTCTTATGACAGCTGATTGTGAGTCCACTTGCGATTTGTTATTTTATTAATTGAAAGATAAAGTTATTTAATAGATTTTTCCCATTTTCATTTCAGTTTTTACGTAGAATAATTATTTGTAACAATACTTCATCACTCACAGAACCAAAATTAAAAAAAATGCAGGAAACAAACTGCACAGATTTTTCGTTATTCACGGTTATAAAGTATAGACTTTTTTCTTTAGAAATTCTCAGTTACTGTACCTCAGCCCGAACGGATGAGCACCCGGTTTAATATCAATATGCTTACAATGAGACAAAAACTCACTGACGGCTTCATTCAGTATGTCTCTGGCAGACTTCCTGTGCTAATTTCTTACATCAGTAAATCAGTTGATTTTAACCAGACACGCTATACGTCGGTAGTTATTGAGACCATAAGTAAATACACTTCATGTTACCGACCATCGACACTTTGGAGTATTTCTGGATATACGCGGAATGTGTTTACTTGTCTCATTTGGAATAGGCGCGTTAGTTCTACTGATAGCTGTTTAATGGGCTGGTTAATGTGCCTTCACAAAATAACTGCCAGTAAAGTTATGCAAATGAATGAGGTTGAAATGTTAAAACAGTAGTTTCTTCCATGGAATTTACATTCGGACCAAAATACATTCGTCATATTAGGGTATTAGTCGCGCAAGTATAATCCTAGTATTCTAAGGTTAAACTCAAAGGCAAACCAGCCTGGGACTAAACATTAGAGAACATACCACCGATCTGAGTGACTTTGGTCTTCTATACTTCTTTATCGACGGCATGTAAAGCCTTTACATGCCGTCAAGAAATATCTCACAGGCACGCTGGTTTTCTCACGATGTTTTCCTTCACCGAAGCAAGTGATAATTATACCAACAATACGCACATGAATCTGAAAAATCAGAGGTACGTGTTTTGGGTTCAAACTCGAGACCTAAGACTTGGCAGTACGACGGTCACACTACTAGGCTATCACTGCCAAACTCTATACTTAAATAGGATTTTGTAAGCCCACATTAACACTCTTGTCCTGTCCTTTCCATGCATTCTTTCAAATCCATCTTCTACATAAACCGTTAATTGACTTTCAAATACTTCCACAATATTATGCAATAGGTAATCTCATCCTAAAAACACTTTCAGTGAGAACAGCCTAGAATGCGGTGGAGTTGGTAGGGGAGTGTGCGTCTGTGGGCAGTGCGCTTGCACTGAGGGCTGGAGCGGCGATGCGTGCGACTGCACCGACAGCACCGACACCTGCGTGTCGCCGGCAGGAGGCGGCGTGTGCTCGGGACACGGGGACTGTGTGTGTGGTGAGTTGAGTGTAGATAACTAGACTATAGAGTGGGTTAGAGAAGAATCAGGAGAGTTTGTGGTAGGGTATTCATAACTCGATAGAGCTTTAAATTCCCAAAATTAAAACAAGGTCATACAACACACAAAGAAGAAGTGCAACGAAAGTTAAGCGAAATTCCTGCTCATGTTCGTACGTCCGAACAACACGAGCTCCTTGAAACTCATGCTAATGTGTTTCAATATCATCGCTACTTACTTGATTCTTTCTTTCCGATATTTTATCAACTCACCTTGTCACCACCCCCAATTTTCTATTTCAGGTGTTCTTAAAATATTCTCTGTTTTCTAACGTATCCCGTTTCCCCAGGTCATTGCAATTGCCACGTGGGCGACGAGAGCGGCGCGAAGTACTCGGGCATGTTCTGCGAGACGTGCGCGACGTGCGACAACCCGCTGTGCGCGCACGCCGAGCCGTGCGTCACGTGCCACCTCAACACCAGCTGCACCGACACCTGCACCATCGGGAGCGTCAACTTTACTGTCGTTGAGAGGATGGATGGGCCTGGTATGTGATACTTCTAGCTGTTGTGGCAGTGACCATATATCAAGACACACAAGGAAAACACAACAACACATAACAAAGAAACACAAGGAACCACAAGGAAACACAAGGAATCGGCTTTAGCCTGTCAAAAAAAAAAAGAAAAAGCTCTTTGGTTGCTCTTTGACTGCCTCGTTGGTTTGGTGGATCCAAGCGCGACTGCTGAACATGAAATCCTGGGTTCGGTTCCCAGATCGGGCAAAGTGTTATTGAGTTTTTCCACCATTAATTCCTCAGTGGCAATAGTCTTGCCCCCTATTACATAGGACTTCAAATAACTGGCGAAATGTGGGTATACTATTAAGTACACCTCTGCCTCACACTTCGGGGATTGCATTTACATGATTAAATGTCGCGGGCTACACTAGCGCTACAATCTTAAACTTAACGGTACGTGGTCGGCTATTTTAACTCTTCTCATATTTTCAACAAATAGAAAAGACATATAATGATTTTCTGTGTAAATATTAATGCTTTTGTATAATTCTACCTTCCAAGTTTATGCATTTGGCTCACTCTCATGAGGCAGAGAAAGGTTACCGTTAGAGGTTAATGTGTTAAAACAACGACGCTCACTACAAAATCTTAAATCTTAAATTGCGGTTGGCATTAGTTTCTTACACTTGAAAGCATTTAACGTAATGGCAGTCGTCATCTAAACGGTCGTGGTTTGTGGTTTAGAGACAGCTTAAGAGCACTTTAATAATTTTGTCATTATTTAGACGATTTGTCTCATCTTTACGTATAATTGCTGAAGTAGAATAGGCCTTAATTAAGTCAGTTATTTTTCTTCATGTTTAGTTATTTTTACCGTTTTTTGGAACCGTTGCTATCTACAAAAAAAGAAAATTTAGCAGTAGGTTTCAGCTGCAGCCAAATATGATCTTTTTTTATTTTTTTATTGAGGGATAATAAACAACTACAACATTAGTTTTAGTATATGAGAAACCTGATACACGTATCTAGTATTTTTATGTAACGAATCCATGTACAAAATTTCAAAACTATCATGAAAAATCACAAAGTTATAAGCTTGTTCTGTTACCTAGTTGTCCGCACAAAATCGTAGTCACCACGCAGCGCGCGTCTCCAGCGTCGTCTTAAGCTCATTGATAATAATAATAATTTGGCAGTAGGTACCTAAATTATTGCGATAGGTACTTAAAGTCGCTCGGCGTCCAACTTTTAACTTTTTTCAATATTTATGGGAAAAATATAACATGGTTTAAAAATTATTGGAATCGATTCAGTCACTTATTCTGAACAAACTTTATTCAGGTTTCGCATATACTAAAAATAATGTTGTATATAACACTTAAGATTAACGAAAGTAAGGAGTAATGTTCCAGTCCACTGCATTATCCGCAATAAGACATATTTAAAGATCAGTGGTTTCTACTACATGGGCCTTACCAAAATTAACAAATATTTTGAAATAAATAAATAAGTCAGATACTATAAGCTAGCTATAGCTACAAAACCAAATCAGATCAAAAACAATTTCATTTCCTTACATTATGCAATGACTTAATAATCAAACGTCTTTATTTCAGACATCAAATTTTCTAAAATATAAATATTTAAAAAATATACCGGAAGATTTAACCGATACCACCGTTTTATTAATAGCATTTTAAATAAAAATACCAAAATGAAAACGAAATTCAATAGAAAAGCAAAGAAAAAAACCACAATTTGGAATTGACACAATGTGACATTGTCTGTCACAAAAATTTTGGAAGACGAAGAAAAATATGAAGATAAATGTTGACGAGATCAGCAGCTGCACGACGCGCACGCCTATTGCCTCCGGACCCGTCGCTCAGCTCCGCCTCGCCGCCGCCGGAATCCAGCCCCATCGTGAGTGCTGTGACACCGGCCGTGGCAGTTGCGTCGAGCTCGAGCGATGAGTATTTCTCTCCGCCGACGACGCCACCACCTGTTCGTCGACGGGGAGGACGCCGGCCGCCGGACGGTTTAGGACCTCGAGGCCCACCGGCCTCTGATAGGGTCCCAGCTCCCGGCGGGAGTGTGCAGCGCATGCGATGGACGCAATCCATCAATGAAAACGTCATGCGCTCATACTATGGGGCTACAGAGGGAGGAAACAACCTGACCGCGTACCGTGTTCGGATGCTCTCTTTGTTTCAGGTGCTTGAGCCAGCTGTCAACGTGTCGGCACAACGACTATCGGATCAGGTGCGAGTCATCCAGCGTAACCGTATGTTGGATGACACTGTACTTGATCGCCTGCGAACTGAAATGCAAAGCAGCCATGTCATTACTCCGTCGGCGCAGGCTGTGGTACTACCACAGTCTAGCACAATAACTAATCGCGATAACGACGTGAGTAATGACATGGTTACTAATGTAAGTACCCAGTGCAATGAGGAAATGAGGAGTGCTTTGGAGGGTGCGATTCGAGAATATCGGTTCATGCAACCCGACCTTAGACCACGCATACCTCGTTTACCCATGCATAACAAAAATAGGGCGCTGGTGGCTGTTCTGGATTCGCAGTTGTTAAACTATTTTGACAACTGTGAAGACCTCACCGATGCTCACTCAGTCCTGTATTGTGCGGCTGTAGCGGCATGTCGTGTAGCTCATGTCAATTTTTTTGATGACAGAGCTACACGACCTAAACCAGTCGTGCCGCCATGGCAATACAGGATTGAACGACGTATTGATGGGGCCAGAGCACTCATCGGCAAACTGATCTGCTTCAGGGAGGGCAATACTCGCCCTAGAGTGATGCGTTTTGTGAGGCGGGCATTCTCGGGGACTGATATCAGTCCTCGAGACTACATGTCCCGTATCACAGAGCGCATCGACTTCCTGAAGCAGAAAGTGTATGCATGGGCAAGCCGTATTCGTAGGTATAAGCGGCGGGTGGACCGATACACTCAGAATCGCACTTTCCAAAGAGATGAAAGGTGGGTATATAGGGCTTGGGAGCGACCGGACCAAGGTGTGGCTGACACGCGCATACCGGATGATGATGCCATGTGTTCGTTCTGGCGCAGCATCTGGTCGGTGCCTGTTAGCCATACCGAGGGTGAATGGACTCGGGAGGTTGAGCGAGCGTGCGATCTAGTGCCAGAAATGGGGGCAATCACTATCAGCCCCCAAGACGTAGTTCGTGCAGTCCGTCCGTTGCCTAACTGGAAATCTCCAGGGCCGGATGGGCTGCACAACTTTTGGATTAAATGGTTCACAAGATCGCACGCTCGCCTGGCGATCCTGTTCCAGTCAGCCTTAGAGTCAGGGTCGCTACCAGAGTTCCTGACAACAGGTATAACCCACCTGCTCTATAAATCGGGTAGTACTGCGGAGCCCAAAAATTATAGACCGATTACCTGTCTTCCGACGGTCTATAAAGTTCTTACATCCATTTTGAGAGCAAAAATTAACAAACACATTGATGACAATTCTATCATGTCCGCTTCTCAAAATGGATGTAGGAACGGGTCCCGCGGTACTAAGGAGCTACTCCTCATTGATATGGCCATTAGTCAACAGGTTCGCCGTTCCCGAAGGGATCTGTCGACATGTTGGATAGACTATAAGAAGGCCTATGACTCGGTGCCACATACATGGCTCATGAGGGTGCTAGAGTTGTATAAAGTTGATGCAACTCTGCGCACCTTCCTGATGTCATGTATGGGGCAATGGAGGACAGTCCTTCGCTATCCAGGATGTCAGCAAATCCAGAGGAATAGCGAGCCGATAAGGATAGAGCGAGGTATATTTCAGGGCGATAGTTTGAGTCCACTTTGGTTCTGCTTAGCCTTGAATCCTCTTAGCACGCTGCTGGAGGATTCAGGTCTAGGCTATCAGTTGAGGAGAGGTGGTCAAGTTATATCTCACCTCCTTTACATGGATGACCTGAAACTCTTTGCCCCCAACGATTTGCAACTGATGGAGCTACTGAAGGTAACTGAAACTTTCAGTAGCGCCATCAGGATGGAATTTGGTGTGGACAAATGTGCGGTCATGCATGTAAAGCGAGGGGAGATTGTGGAATCTGTGGGAACCCAGCTCTCGGATTCCATAAATCTTAGATCCCTCTCAGCAACCGAAACCTATAAGTATTTGGGTATGTCGGAAGCGCTGGGCATCAATGTTGCTGACATGAAGCAATCGTTGAAGGAGCGCTTCTTTGGCCGCCTGAAAAAAGTATTTAATAGTCTTTTATCAGGCGGCAATAAGGTACGTGCCTTCAACGGTTGGGTCATGCCGGTTCTGATGTACTCTTTCGGCATACTCAAATGGACTCAAACAGAACTAGACGCTCTGGATAGGAGGATCCGTACATTGTTGACGGCATATCGAATGCATCACCCGCGTTCTTCTGTTATGAGACTGTATATCCCGCGGAAGTGTGGGGGTCGAGGCTTTTTAAACGCTAAGACTCTCCACAATCGCGAGATATGCAGTCTCAGGGAATATTTCCTTGAAACCGACGTGGGGATGCATCGAGATGTGGTCGCAGTGGACAAGGGCCTCACCCCGCTTTCCTTGGCTAAAGAGAACTGGCGCAAACCCTTAGTGCTTGACACTAACGACCGCATGGAGGTATGGCAGAGTAAAGAGCTTCACGGACGCTTTTTCCGGGCCCTGCATGGGCCCGATGTAGACCTATCAGCGTCCGTAGCCTGGCTACGTTCCGGGGACCTCTTCGGAGAAACCGAAGGTTTTGTCTGTGCAATTATGGATGAAGTTATGATGACGAATAACTACCGGAGATTTATTGTGAAGGACGGTACGGTTGACATATGTCGGGCATGCCACCGTCCAGGCGAATCAATCCGTCACATTATCTCCGGGTGTTCTCGTCTGGCTAACGGAGAGTACTTGCATAGACACAACCTTGTAGCCAGGATTATCCATCAGCAACTTGCTCTAAAATACAACCTTGTGGAATCGGAAGTACCGTACTATAAGTATGTGCCCGACCCAGTTCTCGAAAATGGCAGTATCACATTGTACTGGGATCAATCCATCATCACTGACAGGACTATTGTAGCCAATAAGCCTGATATAGTGGTGGTGGATCGATCAGAGCGGCGCACAATGATTGTTGACATAACGGTCCCGCATGATGAGAACCTCGTGAAAGCCGAGAAAGATAAGAAAATCAAGTATCTTGACTTGGCTCGCGAGGTTGTCGACATGTGGGATGTGGACTCAGCGATCATTGTGCCGATAGTCGTATCAGCCCATGGCTTAATTGCCAAGAGCCTCGACCAATACCTGAGGAGGCTCTCGTTAGGCAGCTGGATCAAGGGCTTGATTCAGAAAGCGGTACTCCTAGACACGGCTCGTATTGTTAGGAGGTTCCTCTCTCTGGAGCCCTGACCGCCGGTAGCTTGGACCCTGTTCCCGATACCGGTGGGCTACTATTTTTTATATTTTTAAATGTTTTTTTATATGGTTTTTGTTAAGAAATATTTAAAAATGTAATTAGTATGTAGGAAGATGAATAAAGGAAAGAATAAAATTACAATTAATATAAAAATTTATAATATTAGATTTAAATTTATTTTTCGTGCATGCAAATATATCAGTATCAATGAAATTTGAATTATAGGATTCTAAGATTCTATGAATAGCGCAGCGTAAGACAGAGTTCATACGACAAGAAGTCCATAGACGAGTTCCTTAATTCTCTACAAGCCTTGTTATGTCCTCGGGCCGACTATCATCTACCTACAAATGAAATTAAAACTCACACAACACTAACAACTAAAACATTATTTACAGTATTCGACAACGTGACGTCATGCTTCCTCCGTCTAGAAGAAAACGAGTTAGAATGCGAGTACAAGTACACCTACTCCCCCGAATCTACTGGAGTCGAGATATCCATCGGTTCGAAGGAGTGTTACACTCCAACTAGTGCCAGAATCATGTGGAACGGACTCATAATCATGGGCTGTGTGGTAGCCATCGGTCTGATCATCATTGTGTTCTTCAGGTGTGCTCAGGTATTCTCCGATAGACGAGCCTATGCGAAATTCGTCAAAGAAGCCCAAGAGAGCAGGAAGCATATGCAAGAATTGAATCCCTTGTATATTTCGCCTATTTCAGAGTTCAGGTTGCCTGATTCTTTTCCTAGGGATAAGAATGATTAGGTTTTGTGTAATGGCTTTGTTATGATGATTTAATTACCAGTTTCTAGATTGAATAATTGAACTTTAGGACTAACTTAAGTTTTAAATTAAAAAAATCCAGCGCCTATACATTACATTAAAGGAACCGCCTGCATTATAGCTTGAGCAGTAACTTATACAATCAGAAACTGGGCATTAAACTTAGTTTTCTATTTAAAGTGTACTTATTGATTCGGTCATTCTGTCTAAAAGAAAGTTGGTTAATAAAATCTTGACAGTAGACAGTGCCTCTAGTGGTAAAAAGTGCCACTTTCATTATATTTGTACTTATTACCATTTACTTTACTTTTGTATATTAGTTGATTTGTTTGTACTAGTACTTAATTATTGTAAGGAGCAAATTTTTATATACAACTTCAAGACACGTCATACGAACGAACCTCACGTAGAACAAAATGATAATATACCTACTGATCCTCTTTCGTGTATTCTGTGCAATAAGAATGTCCTCGCACTAGGCGTAGGCTGTTGCAGCCACGGTGATTCGGCGTAGACCCCGCGTAGCAACTGCGTAGCAGCCACGTAGGCGCGGCGTAGGCTTCGCACAAACGCTGCGTAGCACCGCGACAATCACAAAGGTGCCTAGTTAACTTGCTTTAAATTAATCATGCAAAAAAATATGAGTACTTAAGAATAGCTTGTCTTTTTATTATAAAAAAAATAAGATTGTATATCTAAAAACTTTTTTATTTAGAAATACAATCTATCGGTCATAATATTACCTGTAATAAATAGTACAAAATATATTTTGTATAGGTAATGTACTTACGTAAAGTATAAGTAAACAGTTAAGATTTAAAATAAAGTTGTTGCCATTCGTGCCTTTTGTCGTCACGTGTTTTTTAAAGTTATTAAGATTTTAAGGCTTATTTGATTTTTTATTTTGTATAATGTCATAATAAAATTTTATTATCCTGTTACTAAAAAATCTCCTAATGAAGGAAGTCTGAAGAAAACATAATAATTATTTAAAAGTACTTAATTTTTTTTTTTTTTAGTTTCGGAATATTAAAGTATTTTTGCTAGTCTTGCAGCATTGCATTTTACGTCTTTATAATAAGAACCTAATTTGAATAGTGTTAAGATAAGTTGTCGCACAACCATCGATCGCTTTAAAACATCGAAATTCTGTAGAGTAACGTGAGAATTCAGAGCTAAATGCAGCCGTTGACTTGGTGAAAACAGATACGAAGTTGTATGTGTTTTGTCAACGTTGAAAAATTGTAAGAAAATATTAAAGGTATACAAATATATGTTTATGACAATAACATAAAAATGTTTTTAAATACCTAACTGTTCAAATGTGCAATGAATTTTTAAAAATCTTTTTTACATTTAATTAGTAAGTTCCTAAATATAAGTTGTTTTGTCTGAACAAACTGTTTTTATAAAATGTTTGTAAATAACTAAACCAAAAATAAAACACTCGTTAACATTTTCATCTTTTTATTAATTTTGACGCGTTCATAGAAATATTCTCATTATGATTCTGAATAATTTGTAACGATCAGAATGAGTATAAATGAATGCATCAATCACTTCCACCGCAACATATTGGTAAAAAAATATAAGTACAAGAGGTAACACTATTTTGCGTGTTAGAGTAAACTGGACCTTATGTATCATCAAGATACAATTGTGTGTCGCTAGCATCAATGATTTTTTATTCTAATAAATCTGTCAAATTAAGACTTTACTTACGGTCAAGTTAGATACAGAAATTGTCAAGCTGTGTTACGATTAAATCTAGGTAAGCTATTAAGAGGGAACAGGGGCTGCGATTCTCCATACAAATGTGGAATATATTTGAATGGAGAATATTTTTCTTGCTGAATAAGGCCTCTAGAGCAATAGTTTTATTTTTTAAACCGAAGTGTGCTGTAGACACGTCCCTGTCATTTCATCTTTTTCAGCAACTAATGATTAAAGAAAATATGACCTAAAAATTACAAAAATGCCCCATTTTTACGGCCGTGATTAGTGGATTACCAGATAAATTCGAAGGTTTTAACATTAAAAAAATTGATAGTAACCTATACATACTCTTTCTTAAAATTGAACTGCAGCTGTTCCTATCGCACTCTACGCAGGCAGGATTGACGCAACGCGATGGCAATAGTTTCTTCAAATACCTAATTTTCAAATTCCTCGCAGGCCGTTCCCTCTTAAGGTCCAACTTTTATTTCATTTCGAAAAGACAAGTTAAGTGAAATACTGAAAGCGATCAATATTTCTAAACCGCGTTCAAGCCGTCAGTTTCAATATTTCATAGCAATGATGAGTCTGGACAGCTTTTGAACGCACTTTATACTTCTGTCATATTATTATGTGCTGTTCATTTCATCCCTAAAATCAAGTAGATAATGGTCCAGTTTACCCTTAACAGTAACAAAGTTATTAGCTGGAAGACTATACAATAACTAACTAAACATATTTACATATCCTTAAGCAGTTACATTGTCGTCCCATTCCGTTATTTAACTATTCTTAAACATAAATAAAAAGAAAACTTATTTTATAAGAGGTATACTTGTAAGTACAGAATGCTCTTTTTCATACAATTTTTTTTCTTTCTCTTCAATTAATAATATAATTTCAATTTATAGCAAAAGAGTACAATTTAATTACTAACATTAGCGGTAGAAAAATCTTATTTATAAAATCACATCCAGAATATCTTAATTATTATCTTAGTTTGACTAAGTACCACATGTGTCCGTACATAACTAATTCTTATAGAATTTTAGCAAAAAATACATACGTGGAAGATATAATTGTGGTTTTTCTCCGGCAAAAGTGCCTGAAAGCATGCAATTATTTTATTTAGTTTTTGAATATTGTATGGCTTGATCAAATGCTGGTTCAATAGAATTTAAAGGTATATAATATTTTTGAAATAGGCAGTAGATTGGCGAACCATATATAATTTTTTTTAAGTCTCTGGTTGCCAAAATTATGTCAGTTATTTAAAACAATGGCTATTAATCTTGAAAAGATATTATCCTTTGCTATGTAGGGTAATAAATGCATACATAAT
This sequence comes from Noctua fimbriata, assembly GCA_905163415.1. Taxonomy (NCBI): domain Eukaryota; kingdom Metazoa; phylum Arthropoda; class Insecta; order Lepidoptera; family Noctuidae; genus Noctua; species Noctua fimbriata. The sequence goes on from LR990940.1 coordinate 6,477,255, forward strand.
GTTAAAACGTGAATATGCAGGATTTATTTCTTTTTTCAAATTCAAATTCAAATTTTTCTGGGCGTTGTTTGTACATTACTGAAGGTAAGTGATTTTGCATAAATACCTCCGTTTTTCTGTGAATGACTTTTAATCAATAGAAGATGCATTTGTACTTTTTTACCGTATTTTCATTCAACGGTAAAATTATGTATTTTTCCTTTATTACACTTGCATTGCATCTCTAACAACAGAAGAAACGCAAGCTCAGCTTAGCTTTAACTACATACAAGTTTTAAAATGCTGATCAGCAAATCTTTTTCTTAGTTCTTTTTATAAGGCCCCGTCAATTTTAGCTCATATAAAAGGCAACACAGCAGTCATAGATTGTATAGTACGATTACATGCGATATTGAACACAATAAATGTTAAGTTATAGTATTACTATAGTAGTATTATGTTGTACCTACATGTAATTCGATATCAACTAGCCGTAACTGCTATACTGTTATTATTTAACATAGAGGTGCGAGAGGCTCGACCAAACTGATTAGCTTTGATCATTTTTTCATTACTTACTTACTTAGTTTATTTTTAACTGAAAAATGCACTGTATTACGAAACTTCAGGATGTTTCCAAAATCTATAATCATGTATAATTTACAATATTACAAAAGGTTGTAACATTCCAAAATCTTCGAGCTCTTCAAAATCTTTTTGTATTAATTTGGGTAATTTTACAACCTGCTGTATATAGGTTTTGAGACTCTTTTGCGTATTGTGTTTATACGTCCGTATTGTTTGATTTAACTTATTTCTCGTGTCCAAGTTAGCATAAGCCTCGCCTCTCGCCTCACAAAACTATTGCTACAACGCAACCCGTAGTGTCGTCACACTTGCCGGTCGTGTCTCGCAGGCGGCAGTACGGTCATGGGACCTGCGCCGGCGCCGTGCTTAGCGTCCAAAGATGGCTTGTTGGCAACTTTAGCGGCCACTGGCGTCGAACGTGCAGGGATCGGCACAGGCACTGCGTCAGGGACCAGTCCTCGGATCAGCTCTGATATGCACGGCCATGGCACCAGCCTGGAATGATACAGTTTTTGTTAAGAAGGATGTGCTAACGAAACTTGGTGAGCCAAATCCAATGTAAGGTAGACGAGTAAATGTAGAGTACGAACTTTTTGGAAGTGGGTCTTTAAAGTTAATGGTTACATAAGAAAGATTTCGGTTCAATCAGCCCAGATGATGCCAAAAGTGCAAATAAGACTGGAGAACTGTTTCAGGAAGTATCTGAAAAACCTATATAGATGTACCTACTATTGGAGTTACAATAAACCACGTAACACCGTCACTTTATCAGCTTTGACTCAAATCTATGCCTGACTGGACCAGTTCTTACGTAGAGTCGTATCATATGTCATACAGGAGTATTGTGTCATGTTGTGCTTGCGACTCTTGTGTCATAGGAGTTGACTTACCACTTGAACGACAGCAAGACGCGGAAGTAGCCGGGAATGAGGGCGAAGGGCTCGTCTGTGCGGATCGCCAACACCACGCGGTCGGCGACGTCGTTTGAGTTCAGTTGGGGCACGAATCTGGAAAAGAGATTCTCTATTTAATATTTCACATAACATCACGCATGTAATCCCCGAACGGTTAGGCAGAGGTGTACCCATATATGTAGTTCACTCACATTTCGTCAGTTATGTAATAGGGGGCGATCATTTGCCATCAACCGGGTACAAATCCAGACTTCGTGGCCGCCACTGAGAAATTCCTGAAGGGAAAGCTCAATAAGCCCACTTTGCCCGACTAAGGAATCAAACCCAGGACCTCGTGGTCAGCAGTTTTTCTATTTATGAGATCTATAGACCATGATTCGCGGGAGTCGTCGGGTGGTAGTAATAAATTGAATGACACATGCTTTGAGTGGAAAAGATTCCGTCATGTTTCCGTACAGGTTTCCGGACCCGACTCAAAAATAAAAAGAAGATTTTCAAAAGTTGATGTGTTTTTCGACCTTACTTTAGTGCTTTGAACTTTACAAGGTTGATGTTTTTGTGCGATAAAGTTTTATTCATCCTTTACATCCCTTCCTTATTAAATAAGTTTTTGCCTGGTTTTGTGTGTGGTTTGACGTCAATCATTCATACATTTATTTAAGACGTGCATATAAAATGTGAAGACAAAGAAAATCACCGTAAATCATCACCTCATGTTCTCACATAAAATATAAGATATACAAAAGCAATGTTTTAAATTTTTGCATTTAGTATTTTGTTTCAGAATATTTTTATATGACGCAAATTGTCGGGGATGAAAACCCATTTTGGTGAGTTAGACAAGATGGATGTTCCAATAAGTTTCTTATAACCTTACCTAGAGTTAACTTCTTCAAACATGCCAGTAGAGCGGATGAAGTACGGGCATATGAGGGAAGTGCGGACTCCTGTGATGCCTTGGGTCTCCAGCTCCAATCGCAAAGCCTCGTCGAAGCCACAGGCAGCCGCCTTGGAAGAGCAGTAGTCGACCAGCTTGGCCACTCCGACGTGGCCAGCCATGGACGCAATGGTCACTATGTGCCCATCATTGTGTTCGATCATGGATGGCAGGAACGCTTTTACCGTCTGCGAAAAAATTAAATGTTGTTTAGGTGAGTACAAATGCAACTACAGTCCTTCCATTGTGGTTTTTATTGTCATTACAACAAGGTTTAGTTGATCTTGGTGGTAAAATGGCTCTGACTGAAGAGACTGTACCTTGATCTTTTATTTTTCACTTTTCGATACCTACTTTGACAAATCAAAAGTGCTCGTAATTTATGTTTTATGTCAATAAAAAATATTCGGGTTCAAATATGGTCATTGGGGTCTCATAACCAAGTTCAAAGCCCTTTTAATCCTTTGTTGCAATTAACCGTCTACATCCAATAAATATTCCGGTTTTTATGAGAAAAAATTTTCCTCACCGTTGAACATGCTTTATGCTTGAATTAACAATGAAAAAGTTTGATGACCTACCATAGCAAGATTTATTATATTAGGACGTAATTTATTCAAAATTATGATAAAATCCGTTTTCGCGCCTGTCAAACGGTTAATTTATTCTTCCTGTACAAAATTAATGTATCCTCGCATAAATTATCAGGTTACCGGTTCAATTGAAGTGTTAGTACCAACGTATTAGGTTATTTTTAATGTTCATTTATAATTTTGAAATTAATCAACAATTTATAAGTTTATTGTAATGTTAATTTATAAGTTTAAACATTTTAACTGTCAATTATGATTAAGTATATACGTATCTACCTACATTGTTTGCAAATGAGATGTAAAATTAAGGACTACTATTAAAATAACAATTCAATTGATACAATTTTATTAAAACAAGGTTTATGCGAGAAGAACTTGGCAACTAAATGGAGCCGTGATAAATGAATTGCATTGGTTCGTGTTTTATTCGTCTTGGTGACAAATTGATGTAGATACAGTCAAAACCTGATCCATCCGATCATAACCCTGTGGTCCCCGAAGGATTCGGCAAAGGTGTACCTAATAGTACGCCCATTTTAAAATAATTTGACTTACCCAGAAATGTGCTAAAATGTTAACATCGAAGGTTCTCTGGATGAGATGGTCGGGCGTGTCGAGGAGGTAGCTTCCGGAGACCACGCCAGCGTTGTTGATCAGCAGGTTCACCTGGAAATTCAAACATTTTTTGTAAATATTGGAAGGCAACATACACATGCACTTATAAATACTGCTGAAAAACCAAATCAGAGTGGTCCTGTAGTTAGATCGTCAAGCGATTTCCTACAATCCGTCCTCACCTCGTAAGGGCTCCACGGTTTTAAAGATTATACTTATTTAATGACGTTGTGGTGGCCAAGGTTAGGCCAAACAACGGCCAAACAACAAGGGCCGTCCTCGTTGGGTGGATGATATCGTCAAAGTCGCGGGGAACACCTGGATAAGGGGCGCTCAGAACCCGGAAGTGTGGCAGAACAAAGTGGAGGCCTATACCCAACTTGGGTGATTCCGGCCCGATATGGTGATTATGATTGTCGTCTCGAGTTCATTTTTCTTAAGGCACTCCCTCACCGGGAGCATTCGCCTTTTTTTTTTGTTTCGTGTGGGAAATCCGCTCTGGGCGGAGCGGAAAGGAGTGTCAGACTTCTACTGACTAAATAACCATGTTCCTTCTTTGCCTTGGAACACAAAGTTCCAGGGCCGCGGTATCTCTTTCGAACAGTCCCGCAGCCCTGGCAGGCATCGGCCCTTGCGGACCCCTTCCCTGTTGCTGACATCTCTTTGAGGCACGCGTGGAACACGAATGTGACACATCAGATTCACTCGTTTCTGTACAAAATCGAATCTTGAAATGTTACATTACAGGCGAATGCTACCAGTGAGGAAGTGCCCTTATGTAAGTACTATCGTCGTAGTTAGGGTTATTCGATATTTGTCGGGTTAACGTAGTTAAGGCTATCTTCAAAAGAACAGCAACTTTGAATATATCCTACAAAAAACACGAAAAAAGCTGGGTGTAGATATAAAGAAAGATAACCCAATGGGAATCGTGAATAAATAGGTACCTACCTACCTATAACAGTTAGCCACTAATGTGGTCGAGTAGTAATAGTACTAGTTTAAGTACCTACCTAAGTTAGGAACATAGAAAAGTATTTAATTTTACGAACACAACACAATCAACTCTTGTGCACTTATGTCAATAAATTTAGGGTGAATTTCGCGTCCAAATTAAGTATTCACATTTGACTCCACTAACAAGCCTTGTGGCTGAGATTAGCAGCAGAATTTTCTTAAAGCAAATATGTATAGTTAGGCACTCATACCTAATTATAGTGCGAGCTTTCCTTCGCAACTTTACTTGCATTGAGCATGTTGACATTTTTCACTATGTACCAACTTCCTGACTCAGTGCTGTGTCAAGATAAATATCATATCCGTCATCTTACAACGTTATCTGAGTATTATATAGCTCTCCTAGGCGTTCGAGTGTTTGCTAGGAATATTAATTAGGTAGTAGAGATTTCTCACATTCTTTTAAAATAATATTAGTGGTGACTAAAGGTAGTCTTGCTGTTGCGGATTTTACTCTGTAGGCCATGTATAGGATTGTATAGAGATAACCTTTATGATAATTTAAGAATAATGTCTGGCGCATTATAAATAACCTTACTAATATTGTTACTCTTTCACGCAAAAACGACTGAACGAATTTGGATGTGATAATTTATAATCTGGATTAACACTTAGGATACTTTATATCCCGGTAGTATGATCCTGTGGGACAATTACCGAACTCCATGCGGGCGAAGCCGCGGTCATAAGCTAGTAAGATATAGATATTATTAGAATAGATTATGTTGAGAAGAAAGGGTTAGGTAGGCGTCCGTCAGGGTATTGACTTGTGAAAATATTATTTAAGAACTTAATAAGAAACAAAGTTAATTACCCAATACGCCTTTTATTTATATTTAAACCCACCCACACGAACCGGATACCACAATATCTACCTACTTGATTAATCTGAATGAATGCAATGTAGTTGATTTTATAAATGTTTAAATAAAAAATATAACCTGCATTGTTAACGAAATTAAATATTAAAAATGTGTTTGTTATTTAAACAATTATCATAGTTATAATTACTGTCATAAGGAAATGAAAACGTTGATGAATGATTTTATAAATTAAAGATGTTTTGGCTCTCTTTGTCTGTTCACTGCATTTTGTCGAAACGAATTTTTATTTTAAGTTAGTACCTACATAAAAAGTAAGTAATTTGAGTCATTAAAGTTCCATTTAATGACTCAAATTATATCGGTAAAAGATCACAACACTTTACGAGTTGCCTTTGCCAATATTAGCACAGCGGTCTTTAACACCTTTTTACCGATTTATATTGACAATCAATAGTGATTATTAAAAAAAAGGTCATAATATGTATCAACAACAAATAATTTTAATGGTGCAAATATACATTTTAGTAACTAAATATTTGGAATGCTATTATTTACTTAACATGACATCGGTCCAAAGTAAAATAACTTTAAAAGGTTTTAGCAAGCATAATCCTGTCCAAACACGTTGTATTTAAGGGGATGAATAATTTAAAATAATCCACAAGAGGCATTACTTTGACATACACAACCTGAGCAATTAGTCCCGAGTGACCTTTGAGCGACCAAAAAAAAAATGAAAAGGAGTAAATTATAATTACCCTAATAATATATCCTAATATATGTGCTGTATTTGTTGTGTCTATGTAACGATAAATGTAAGATTTATTATTATTATTTTTTATTGTAATAGATATTTGCACACCTGTTAAAGTAGGTTATGGCCTAAAGAACTTCTATTATAATTATTAATTATGTATCACCACATCAACCTACCCATATTCATGCAAATAAATGATTTGATTTGATTTATAGCGTGACGGTTGACAGAGAAGAATGGAAGACAAAAACGTGTTGCGTCGACCCCAAGTAACATGGGACAAGGCAGCAAGATCTCTGTGCTGCCACCGACGACGCCGTAGAAGTGGCGACGTAACAAAATATAAATACTGTCGTGCCAGCGATACAAAGAAGAGGAAGCCCCAAATGCTCTGATAGCATCTTGCTGACTGGCTAGTCTATTAGTAATATTAGTATCGTACCACGGCATAAACTATTCAACTAATACGAGAGAAGAACTAAGTAGGTACCGTAGGTGTATGAACGTGGGCAAGACGAAAGGAGTATGAAAGAACTAAGGATCGTGTAAGTAGGTACCGTTACATGTAGTGCCTCGCTGGTATCGTGGACGCAAGCTTGACTGCTGAGCATGAGATCCTAGGTTCAATTCTCAGGTCGGGCAAAGTGATATTGGGTTTTTAGATCAGGAAATTCTCAGAAGCAGTATGACATAACACAACTGGCAAAATATGGGTGTACTGTAAGGTACATCTCTGCCTTACCCTTCGGGGATTACGGCCACTAGGGGCATGATGTTATAAATCTAGCAAGATCTTTACGTACCCTGCCGACTTCTTCATTGACCTTCTTGGCAACCCTGTAGATGTCTTCCCTTTGCGTCAAGTCCACCACGTACCCGTAGCATTTGCCACCGATTCCTTTCACCAGCTTCACCGTGTCTTCCAAGCCTGAAACAAAACAATTCAGGTCATCAGTACCTTGACTTGCTAAAAGTATACTTTTATTAAGTATATTTTTTAATGTCTTCAGAATGTCAATGACAAAATTGCACGTTAATACGAGGTTACAGATATTAGAATGTTCGGTCAAAGACTTCGTAATAAAACAACTATTTAATAAACACCATTGACATTTCAAAAAAAAAAACGGGGAGAAAAAATAAAACTTGACGAAGTATTAAAAGTACAACTTATTTTATTTTAACAAAGAATCTGAAAATGTGTCTATAAAGACGTAGGTTTAATGAACTCTGTCGAACTTGAACTTATTTGACATTCAAAAGTACTGTTGCACACAAAAGTAAAAATCCATTAGCCAACTTTGCCAGACAAAGAAGCATGATGCATCCATCTCTCGTTCTCAGAATCTGAGAGAAGGTGCGTCTTTTGAAGTGTCTGATTTTGTACTTTCATTCTTCTCACTTCTGTAACCGAGTGTATGCTAAAGTATACTTTCTATAGTTAAGTTGATGGCAATGTCCATTAACGAGCCGAGAGTCCGTTATAAGTAGGTATTTTTTTTGTAAATTTCGTCGAGAAAGTAACGGTTTGATGCAATACGAAAATAGCATACACATGAGAGCTTATAATCCGTTGACCACTGATTACATTCAGATGTAAAAATAACGGATATAGATCAGAAAGAAAATTCATCAGAAAATTGAACTGAGTCTCTGATCTTTATCTTAGTGGAGTATGTGTACTGTGGTACAACTGGATACTGTTAGGCTGCATCATTTTTTGGCTGGGCAAAGGCATCTCCCCATGACTTCCGGGGCTAATGTGTACCGGTAGTGGTGGTAGAGGCTACTATTAATAGCCTCAGCGAAATGTTTTGTCATTACAATGAATGCAATTTTGAAACTAAAACGTTCAACCAGCGCTTAGCCTATACAAACGTATACCCCTGTTTTGTTCCTGGAAAATAAAACTAGACCAAATATTTTTTGTATAATCTATATCCATCCCTACCATGCCACTTTGTTTCGGTTTTTTCCATTATAATTAAACATTACTCTTCAGTTCTCTTTAAAAGAATATGCACAAAGTATTAAAAAAAAAACGCGATGTGGCTTAAGTGTTTTACCTTTATTTGCTGCATTCGTATAAATATCAAACCTATCTTTAATAAAATTTTAATTTATTTAAGGACGACTAAAGATATTTTAATGACATTGAGATATTTTAATCAAAATGCCATACTTTCCATTTCACATGTAACAGTAAAAAGTTTGTGCTACTTAACCACTGCTAATCAGATTAAGTGCACCAAATCTTGATTGTCTGTGTGAATGTATGTGTGATAGTGTGCGTTGTCCATGAAGCGCGGAAGCAGCCGTGGCGTGTGCGCAAGCGCAGCCTCAAGGTGCCTTCACAAAGGCGCGGGCGAGCGGTGCGACGGCGGCGCGCGGCGAGCCGAACAGTGGCAACTAAGTCAAAAAATTCAATTCCGTCGCGCCCATCTTTAGGGCCTAGATGAGCGAGGATGCTCAAGGCAACAATTTATTTTTTTGTTTGTACGTTTAACCATATAGCCGCATGTATGCAAACAGATACACAAAACTCGTAACGCGCGGCGGTCGAGTATAGCGCGAGTTCACGATAGTCATCTTTTGGTGTGAAACCAACTTTACCATTAATAAGCGTGCGCAGTGCAAGAGATTGCTCTTTCAGCCGTGCCATCGTACTGTTACGGTACGACATGATTTAGATGTTGCATTGGTATAGTTCAAGTTTAAAATATATTTCATGTAACCAAGCTACTTATAAAAACCTGAACATGAGCATGGCTTCAAGTGTCGTTTCCGACGATTATATTATTCCTTCTGTTTTAGATGCCACTTCGAAGTTGTGTCGTAGTGATACGTTTATTGTTGCGGTTTCGGAAACATAGTTGAGGATTAACGGAAGTTCTTAGTTAACTATAGTTATAGATTTCTGCTTTGTAAGAAATTCTTTCGGGGTTTTTCTTTATTCTTTTTTAAGGGTTTTTGGGGGTTTTGGAAAGTTCGCGATACTTTTTTAAAGCCATGCTACTCATCATCAAAACGCATTGGTGGGTCTTGAGGTACGTGTTCGCTTAGTTTTTCGTAAAAGAACACCAGCTTCAACAACGCTGCTAGTCTTCGTGCTATATTTAAAGGGCAAACAGTTTACTATGCGTGCGGCCTGTAAACGAGTGCTCTTGGCCGAATACTCTTGAAACATGCGCCTGATTCAATTGATCGAACACGAGGTTCGTTGCGCAAGCGCCAGAATCCGGCTCACCTTGACGGTTTCATGCAATTTGGCCCATAATTTTGGTTGTTGCGTCTAATGCTATAGTTAGGTACTCATTTACTCGTGGGAATTTTGTTTAATGTCCATTCAACGTTACATACATTAATGCAACGTTAATTGGTTTGGTTATATTAGGTATATTGCAGGTAGTTTTAATTTAATTTAAATTTTTGTTTGACAGGTTCATTTCTCATAACAATACAAGTGATGGGAATCATGGTTTCATTTAAATAAAGATAATGTTTACGGTTGTCGGCGGTCAATACGGTAATCATCTTCGAAATCATTCGCTTTATCGTAATGATTCGTTTTGAACATTAACAGAGTATTAGTAGATAAAGTGTTAATTTTAGCCCTTGTAATTATTTTTCGCACAAAAAATTAATATTTGTTTTTATGATTTACTACTGACAAGTAATTTTATATACTGACAAGTAGTTTATGTAGAATCATTGTTTCCTGAATAATAAACCTGTAAGTACCTATTAAACTTATAAAACAAAGATTTTATAGCGTAGGTACCATTTTGATTGATTAATTACTAGTTACTACTTTATTTAAAGTCTCGATTTATTGAAACCGAGCATTCAGTTGTTGATTATCTCAAGTACAAAATGAAAATTGTAAAAGCCTAGCCAAAAAAAAGAGATACCGATTACCATAGAAGTCCTAATATGTGTTGATCAATCCATTTTGGAAACTAATTGGTACAGGGCATTGATCGGGCAGCGACCTTTATGAAATTGCAAAAAAACTGCATACATTTACAATAATTCATGATGTAGGTAACTTCATGAATCAAAGCCGTTTCAAAGACTGACAGAGCTGTGGGAAACACGTCACAATTGCACCAAGTCTTTCCCTAAAACCAGTTTAAGTACTTATGAGTCTGACTCGTTGGTTTAGTGGTTGCAACCGCAACTGCTGTCCATGAGGTCCTGAATTCGATTCCCATATTAGGTCATGAAAGTGTTATTTGGTTTTTCTTTCAGGAATTTCGCAGTAGCAGCTTGGAGTCAGGGTCTATGCCAGCAAGGTTACATGGGATATACATATATAGTAGACGAAATGTTGGTTAGTCGTAGGTACAACGGGGTTTCCAAGCACGATGTTAGGTATGTTTATAAAATATAAGTATTTTATATCACTAAAGAAAATCTATAGTACCTCATCATCGGGTCGGCTTCCAGTCTAACCTGATGCAGCTGAATACTAGTATTTTACATTGAGCGACTGCCTATCTGACCTACACAACCCAGTTAGTACTGAGTAATACGATACCCCTTGGTAAGACTCTTTGTCAGACTTTTTGGGCTATTGGCTACCTGTAACGACTGTCAAAGATCTACAAATGACAACCGGGGCCAACGGCTTAACGTACTTTCCGAGGTACGGAGGAAACTCGGTATGTAATGGATGGTCACACATACACGGACCAACCTAGGCAAGCACGGCTGAACCTAAAGATCGATCCGAGCGGCTGTTATTATCCAGCCATGAGCTCTTTTCCAAATCTATGGTGCCTATTGTACAAATATTCTAAAGTATGTTAGTTTTAACGGTGAATGAAAACATCGTGAGGAAACCTAAAACTAACATAAACATAACAAAAAATAATCATCCTATAATATTCCCAATGCTGGGACACAAGCCTCCTCTCTATGAGAGGGAATGGGCTATAATCCACCACGCGGGCCCAGTGCGGGTTAGTACATGTCACAATTCCACTGATTACAGCAAAAATAACATTCAATTATGCAATTAAAAAACTATTGTAGCGATTTACCGATTACTTTTGATTTGTTTACATAATTTAAAACCTGAAAAAATTAAGAAGTGGCCACGCTTATCGACGCGGAATTGACGTGAGCTGATCAGAAGACGCCTTGTCCATGCAATAAAAGCGATAAAAAAGTCTCTCGCATTATTTCGGTTCGGATAAAGCGACTATACACGACTCGACACCGCAACAAAAGAAATGCGAAAAATGTGGCGGTACGTGATCGGCTGAAGCTTATTCCGTTCGATACCTAACTGTGAACACTACCTTTAGTCAAGCCGAGCAAAGACCTGTTTACACAGACCATGTGAGCTCACCCCAATAACAAGAAACGATTTAGCACTAAGATATTTTCCCAGCCAATTGTGTATCATCATCATAAGTTCATGACATTACAAACCTTTAGGCATCAAAGCAGCTATTATCAAAGCCTCATTGTATATGGAACGTAGCAATTGCGGGAAGCGTGTGACCAGAATATGACTGTGACAACCCTAAGCAAATAATGATGGCAATTACTAAGCGTTATCCGCGATAGACTCGTGCGCATAGCGGTCATATTAGAAATGGAGATCAATGGAGGTATTGAAAGATCATGCAGGAATTACGACGAGCACTGAATGAACTTTAATAGAAGCCTGATTTTGACATTAACGAGTAAAAGCCTTCTTTTGTTTTGCTTTAAGCTTTGATTTATTACTTCGACTATGTGGTAAAGTCAAAAGGATCGGTATGATTAAAGCAGTCTATGTATTCATTATTGTATACTCTGAAACAGGTATGTACTAATTTTAATTTTCTGGTACTGTCCCTCAAAAAGTTGTATTAAAAAATTAATCTAAATGTTAACATTAAAAGATTTTTAATTAATTAAAACAAACATAACATAATTAAATGTAAAAAACTATGGTCCATAAATTCATAAAAAATTCTTGATGCAGATGATTGTATCGACCTACCATTTTAAGTTGTTTACAGAGTTTTTGAATTTAAAATTAAATAAACGAAATGGTTTCGAATCTACATGGTCAATAATGTGATTTTTAGAGTTCGTTTAGAGCCAAATGTTTAAAGTATTTTAAAAGACTAACAAGCGCATATTCCCCCAATATGTCTGCAATATGTTTTCCAACAATTTTAAGTTTCTTCTCCGTTGACAATGTGTATGCTAATGCAGGCTATTGACTGAACACTGTGACAGCACTTTCATAATACGCTGTACAATGTACATATTATTTAGTGTTCTTTAGGAGCGGCCATGAAAAGTTGACATATTTTCTTGTTTCGTTTCGTCTATTGATTTGTGTTAGAAACATATTTCAATTTCAAAGTAGTTTGGTAAGTTTGTAAATTTACCTACATAGTAAGTTTATGCTGCTTCAATCAGATTCAAGAAAATATTGGTCTCTTATATTGATGCTACTTGGAACGGTTCCGCCCGATCGCCTTTGTACATAGGTATGATAAAACGATTTTAAGTTTTATGAATATCAATTTTAAACAAGAGCGACATTGCTTCCCATCGCTATTTTCTACCGCAACACGGTATAAATCTTCCTCAAGAAATGGAAAAGGTGGAAACCGCATTAAAAAGCATCGATCTTGCTTGTTTTCGAGTTCGGAATCAAAAGATCATATTTTACTAGGTACTTGGATTTATAAATGTAGAGATGGAGGTCTATGGATTCATGAGAGGAATAGGATGATAACTACAACTTATACATGAATATCGTCTGCATATCTCCTGACTTTGGAGATTTCACAAAGGATTAGAATTTTCCTTTTGCGGCCTGATTATGGACGAGTATCATCACACATAATCACACATCATATCACATAACGAAGCTAAGTTATGAGTTTCAAAACGAGTTCGGTGTGGTATAAATACTTTAGTGTTTAATCAGAAAGGTCTAACTGCTGCACTGTCATAGTCATTTATTTTAAAGCAATCTAAAATCAATCCAATAACAATCCAGAATTTCCCAGTGTTGCCATATTTTCATGATAAGTTCACTTTATTAAAGGGTGGCAATACTTACGATGTCCCTGACACAATGCTTTGTTTTGAGGTGAACAAGTATTATATTTGGTAACATCAACTTAATTAAGATAAGCGGCTTGAGAAGAAGATATGTTTGTTGTTGAAGAAACAAGTTGGTAATGCAATTATTATTGTTAACGACATCTATAAAGTATGATTTCTCAACCAGTTAAAGGGCGCCTTGTACGATTTTATGACTGTATTTATTTGTAGGTATTCTGCACAGTAAGTACAGTACCTGGGCGACCGAGCCCTGCTGGGGTGAAAATAGAGAAAACGAATTTTCCCAGATTTGAGACTGATTTTTTTCCCTTGTAACATCGAAATCGTTAGAGCCGTTTTCGAGAACATGATTACAAATATACAAATATTGCTCATTTAGTGGTGGCACTACACCTGGCAGATCTGGGCAAATATTCGCCTTTTATCATTAAAACAAACTACTATATATCGCAATAGGCATAAAAACATATTGTTTTGATCCAATATAGCTAAAATTTGGACAAATACGCCAAGTGAAGTGCCAGCTTAATAGTATAGAATAGGATAGGAGTTTGTTTACTCTTTGCTCCTTTATGTACAGTCAGCAATATCTTGCCCTTCTCACAAATAAGGGGTCAGGTAATGAAGTGAACTGACTGTACATTATAGGTTTGCTACAATTTTACTCTAGTTAATCATTTCAAGTTGTCAGAGTCAGAGTGGCTCAATTATTGTATTTAGCGCTAAGTTGTTAGTGTGCCGTCGTGCAATCGGACTTTATCGTTTCAAACGCTTTCACGAGCTGTTGGGCATTTAAAGCTACCGCAGTTCCTGGAATGTAATGAATTAGATTTAACAGTTCTTTAGATTTTACGAGCACTAACTTTTATAGGCACGCTTTCAGGTACGGATAGACTTTCTTAGTTACTGGAAAAGCATAAAACAGAGTTGTTCTAAGAGAGCTAAGTCTTGACAAAATGCCTATATTTGGAGAGAAAGGTTCGCAGTTATTTGTGATATCGGAATGTGAAAATGTATTGTCCTAAGCATAGGTAGTAAACATTATACAAAGAAAATGCTTTGTAAATAAAACGTCGTTGTTTAGGCGCGCTGGTAAATTATGACTAATTTTAACGTTTGTGTACTAGAAAGTAATAAATAAACTTGTAATTCACAGTGTAACTAGAGAATTAGTAAATATTAAACACTGTTTTAAGCTTTCACGGTTTACAATTAAACTTGTACTGTCACTTACGGGATATCTTCCGTGATTGACACGGAAGATATCCCGTAAGTGACAGTACAAGTTTAATAGTAAATATTGTTGTGATTTTTTCCCATAGGGGTGAACTACGGGGGTAAAAGGTATCCTATGACCTAACACAGGGCATAATCTACCTGTGTGATAAGTTTGTCGAAATCCGTGCAGCCCTTTAAGAGTAAAAGGTAATAGAGACTATTACATACAGACAGAGTTAGTTTCGCATTTATAATATAAGTATTAAGTGTTTATTGATGGGCCCTTTAATAAGTTGTAAGATGATAAAAGTAAAGTGTATCAGAACTAAATGCTGCCATGTCACTATGTAAACAAGACTTCATGATTAAATACCACAATTAGTCATCAAATTACTATCAAACATTGTCTTCACGTTATCGATCAAAGTAGGTGAGTTAATAGCACCGTTTAAACTGTTAATAGTCAACAATGTAGACCGTTGTATGTACCTACACTCTTATTGCGGACTCAGATAATTGCAGTAGGTGTTAGCTATTACGTAACTGTACACCATAATTTGTGTCATTACCGTAGTTATGTAGCAGGTGTAAAACAAAGTGTTTTTATTCTATTCTAGTTTGTCGTCTTAGTCTCCGTTTTACAGCTATCATCTCCCGTATTTCCAGGGTATAATCCTGTATTTGAGAGCTGTATTTTAGGCAGGGAGTGGATGTCCAAGCAGCTACTTGGATAAGGTTAGTTGTATACCAAGCTGTATTTTCTATGTCGTCCTCAGTTTTAAGGGGGCGCTCTGGAATGAGTCCCAGTCAGTTTTACGATTATATAACGTCTCTCGGGGCTCCTTCCATATAATTGCTGTGCTCAATGTGCATACCACTAGTGTATGATCGGAAATGCCGTCTAGGCATGATTCGACTTTTGTGCATAGTCCTGACATTCCTTTGGTGATAAAGAAGTCAATAAGATCAGGTGTTTTATTGGGATCAGATGGCCAGTGTGTTGGCTCCCCCGTTGTCAGTATACTGAGTGAATTCGAATCTATTGCCTTCTTCAACTCCCTGCCTCTAGTTGTGGTCCGTCTGGAGCCCCAAAATGTATTTTTGGCGTTCCAATCCCCTCCAGCGATATATCTGCTTTCTAGCGTGTTGAGGAAATCGCTAAACATTTGTTCGTCAACTCTATGCCGAGGCGGGGAGTAAATCGCAGCGATGTTGAGTGGGCCCTTTTTTTTCGGATGGGAAATCATCAAACCCTCCCCCCTCCCCCGCGGTATCTCTTTCGACTTACAAGCAAAGACTCCAGCGACATAAAAATGAAATCGCTGTGACACTACTGAAGTCCTCAGACTTTACCTACCGACTTAAAAGAAAAAGAATAGCGTCAATCTGAATACCATCAATACATAACGGGATGGTGCATCGCAGGATGCGAAGAATTTCAAAGTGCCAATTAAGCAACAACCAATCTGATTGGTTTTTAGAGAAAAAAAAATTGTATTCTCGTTTATTTATGATAAGGATAACACTAATTTTATTTTTAGCTAAGTTTGCAAAGTTTTTCATTGAAAGAAACAGTTGCATTATAAGAACTTGCAACTAGTTTACCAAAATCAACAAAAAAAATCTGTCATTTTGTCGATTCTTCCGTCGACAAAACCCGTTTTTACTTTGGTCATGCTATGTGTGCTGGTAGACACAGAAGTTTAGAGAAATAGAGTTTCTAATCACTAGGAACTTTAGTAGCCCTTTGTAAGTTCAAACTCTCATCGCTTTAACAAAAGAACATCCACGACCTTCGATATTTCGCTCCAAAACCCAAATAGCAGATGCTGGCCTTACAGCTGCTAGGTTGAAATAGAACTGGGCTGGTCACATCTGCCGCTTGTCGGAATGGGCAAAAATAACCACTCAGTAGATGCCAAATGGCAAGAAACGACAACGCGGCAGGCTTAGAAGACACTTTCGCAAATGATGGGCTTACAATCGCATTTGACCGCGAAAAGTGGAAGGAGGAAAGGGAGGCCCTTGCCCTGCAGTGGGACAATATAGGCTGATAATAATAATTCATGATCTGCTCACGATACGTAGTCCTCCTGGCCGTTTTCGGTCATGATGGCCAATCTCCGTGGAGACTAACCATCGTCGCTGAAAATTTTATAGATATAGTGACTCTATCTTCAATACACACACACACACTCTATCTTCAATCACTCTCATAGTCTGAAGGGACGGCAATCAGATACGACCGGAGAGAAATCTGCGTAGGAGCATCGACTTTCGTGCTTTCCTTGGCACGGAGTTAAATTCCTAATGCAAAACCCCAATGACACTTTGTCCGACTAGGGAATTGAATCCAGGACCCAATGCTCAGAAACTTGCGGTTGCGACCACGAGACCTACGGGACAGTTAAACTATTACAAGTCTGTGAATGGTTATATTTAATGTTAGTTCTCGGTAAGGCCGTTTAAAAATATGTTTAGATACGTTACCTAATTAGTTTTAAAGTAGACTGAATTAATTTAAATCGCTCTAATAACTTTACAGCTACAAAAAAATCCTTCATTTAAAAAGCAAGTGAAAACAGTTTGATTGTGAATTCATTGTAGTGATGTAATGGGAAGTCGATACAAGTCGGTATAATGATTGGTTTGAAGTGGTTCACTCATGCCTCCACTGACGTAACCGAATGAACTTTCTATAAGAAGCTGAGATACGTTTGTTCTTCAATTTCCGTCCTTGTTTTGATCGTTTGTCGTAAGTGGTTATTTGATTGCCTCGTTGGTAGAGTGAGAAGCGCGACTGCTGAGGTCCTGGGTTCGATTCCCGGGTCGGGCAAAGTGATATTGGGGTTTTTCATCAGGAATTTTCTCAGTAGCAGCCACGGAATCTGGATTTGTGCCCGATTGATGGCAATACTCTCGCCCCCTATTACATGGACTTAAACATAACTGGCGAAATGTGAGTGTACTATAATTGGGTACACCTCTGTCTAACCCTTCGGGGATTACAGGCGTGATGTTATGGTTAAAATTTGGGTAATTCGATAAACAAGTGGTTTTAAAAGTAAAGGATCAGTCACACTGGAACGGACAAATTGTGGACTGGCTGCGGACACCGGACACTGACGTATGGTGTAATAAAATATTTATCAGCATTTATTATTTGGCCGTACCGGCTTGACCAAAAAATAAATTAATTTACAAAAAAAAAACCATAACAATGTCAATATTTTGATTTGCGCCCGCGTTGATGTCTTTAATTCTACGGGAAAAAAAAAATTATAATGTGAGATACATTTTCGCACGACTTGTTGACGACGTAACATATTCGTAACTCATAATGTGTTACACTTAGGTACATCACAGCGTCATGCAAGTAACGGGCAGGACAATGGCATGACAACCTGCAAGCTAACACCCGTGTCATGTCACTCTATGTCAGTCTATGGCAAAACTTGACTCGTACTTACACAACACTATTTTAGAGCAACAGCTTCATACCTATGTGAAAATCTTACGGTCGTATACTCAATATTACAAGACACAAGTCACGATTAGTCTTTGAGCAACTGGGTGCGAAGTCAAAAAGCCGTTAAAGGATGATTTCCACAAAACGGCTTGCATCACATCGGATCGGAACGGATTTAAACGATGTTAAATCGTGTATAGGTACAGTATTTAAAGTCTATACTACCAAGCTGCGCACAGCAGCTTGACAGCGATCGACTCCATTCGCCTGTCGTCATTAAACTATTTGACTAGGCGCAGAATCGGATACGTTCGCAAGCGACGGTACGGAGCCGATCGTATGCGTCGACATTATGCCGGACGCGATCGGCTGTCGCCGCATCCGTTCGTATCCTTTCCAATCCGATGCGACGCGAGGCGTTTGGCGGAAATCATCCTTAACACAGTTTTTAAAAGCTAAAAGACTGTAAACAAATGAAAACTTCAGTAATTAGCTGACTGAAGTAACAATAGCCAACTGAATTACTTGACACGGATATTTAATAGATTGTTTTGTAGCTGCCTCGTTGGTCTAGTGGTCGCAAGCGCGACTGCTGAGCATGAGGTTCTGGGTTCGATTCCCAGGTCGGGCATAGTGTTATTGGGTTTTTCATCAGGATTTCCTCAGTAGCAGCCAAGGAGTCCGGATTCGAACCCGGCTCATGGCAATAGGCTCGCCCCCTATTACATGGGACTTAAACAAAATGTGGGTGTACTATTAGGTACACCTCTGCCTAACCCTTCGGGGATTACAGCTGTGGTGTTATGTTATATTTGTTTTGTAGCTGATTTTTCTATTGTCTTTCAGAAAAGGACCTATGTCTGATGCTACCCATGACTAAGTATCGTAACCACATAAATTGACAGAAAGTTTAGTGTAGTATAGTATGAGTATTCATCCGGTATTAACAGCTTAGAATGTGTAGAATGTGTACGATTGAAGTAAACGCAAGGCTAGCTGTGTGTGTTTTCACGAGGAAGGTTCACGAATTGGCATGTGTAAAGTTGAAGGTTATTGCACTTTGTTAAATCATAAATAATATAATAAACCAGTAAAGTAAGAAAGTCGTTTTGGGCTAAAAATAACACATGATTGAGTAAAAACCAAATAGGTATTGCCAAAATAGTTTTGAATTTTATTATTTCTTGTGGTTGTTTTTGCTACATAGATAAAATATAAATCCTAGAAACCATATTTGGATCCGAAATCTGAATAAATGATACCGCCGCCATCAACAACGGTGCAAAGTTGAATATTTGTTTGTTTCTTCGTGTTTGTTTCGTTTTTGTGATGTTTTTCTTTTATATGTACATAAAAGTTGTTGACATCGACTCCACAAATTTAATATCTTCTTAGTAAATAATAGTAATTTTCTTCATAAAAAACACTTCTTGAGTACGTCCAGTTTTGGATCCATAAAACGTCAGAGTAATTAATCTCACCTGGTTGATTAATTATTAGAGTAGCTTGGATACCAATCTACTCATCAAGGACTCAATCTAAGCTAGTGTAGATAGCAAAAATTATAATTCTGACCTATTCTGTCAATGGGTATTAACTGTACTAGAGCGTTCGGCCTTGTCAGAGAATGATCGCGTATTGTGCTGCATCTAAACGCATAGTGCTATACTTAATAAAGGCTCTATTATAACCGTTATTAAATCTTTAACCTCAATGGACTCCATATGAATCCATAATGGATGTCTTTAGCCTAGCCCATTTATTTTAAAACGTCTACCAATATTACTAACCAATCATTTTTATATTAAACCTTGATTATAGATGAAATCATTAGATTTAATTGGTTACAAAATCAAGCACATGCCAAATTTTCTAATCGATGTTTAATGATTTTCTAGCTCAATTAAGTTCGAAGGCGATTATTCCAAGAAATTAATGGAATCATTATCAGATTTTCCTTAACATTTGCCGAGTCTAGAAAACACATTAGCACTTGCTGCGCAGTTATTCGTTGTTATGTTGGATTGGAACTATTAAATTATAATTTATCAACATCAAAGCTCATATACAGTTACCTGACATGAAATATCTCGGAGATGATATTATACAGTACCTACTTAGCAACGGTATTTTTTCATGGTGGTATCCATCCGTTTATTTATGGGCCGAAAAGAGGTCTTTTGCTATCTCTGCAGCCCCAATAACTCATCCTAGGTCCCTCGAATTTTTTAATTTAAAAAAATGTATATTTTTGAAAAATCGCAAAGCTTAACATTTATACCTAAACTTGAGTTTTAAGTTTACTTTAATAACTTTTTTAAAAATTTTGTTCGATCTTTTAAAAAAATACGTCCCAAACTGTACAATCAGACCCAACTTTAAATATAATTTATATTCAAGCGCGGTTTTCTTAAACTGCAATTGCCAAAACAATTTACTTATTTAATTAAACTAAAATTGAAAACGTGTTACCTTGTTAAGCTTCGGTCAAGGTTCAGAATATTATCACCTAGGTATCGAGTGTGCTCGTATATTTCGCTGTCGAAGTGCTGTTGGCAAGAGCAACGAACAAATAAAACGCAAGGTCTCACCGCTTCATTGCTCACTCTTGCGCCTAAGAGCCATTTTCGCAGAATAACGTAATTTCTAACAGACCACGAAGAGATTAACTTTACGGTTTTATTGATGGACGAACATTCAAAGATTTTTTTATGACTACGTGTTAATCAAAACAAGTTTGTTTTGATTAACACGTAGGATAGATTGGATTAGAAAGGATTACTTTCGTACTAACTGTTCTTAGATATAATTTTGCACGAAATCGTGTGAGGTCTAGCTTTTGACAAGGTTGTTTATTTACAAAAGGTCAATGAATTAGAGACCTTTAATTTTATAACACTGTGTTAGTCTTTTTGGATTCTTGCCGGCCATCTTACCCTCTAATGAAGATAAAATCGAAAAATAATAATCATCATAATCATCATTTCAGCCGAAAGACGTCCACTGCTGGACATAGGCCTCCCCCAAGTGTCGCCACATTGACCGGTCCCGTGCGACTCGCATCCAGCGGATGAAAATATAAAAATAATCAATTGTACCTAAAATAACAAAACAAATACATAAATGTTCTCCAAGGTGTTATTTTGGGGCCGAGTTGGTTATCGTTTTTTATTTGGATTGAAGTAGTCACTGTTTTAAATTAATTCAAAATGTAACTAAAATAATTAAATATTTTGCATATGGAACAAAATAAAAGATTTGATATTTTCAAACAAAGATCGACTAGATTCGTGGTCATAAAGATCTTTGGTGAATGACGTATATATTATCAGCTTAATTTTCAACCACAATTTTATCACAGCAATAAGCTCTTATAGCAATATTTTGTTTAATTGTGGTAGTTTTAAAAAAAGATATTAAAATGAATGACTTGCTTAATTGCATAATCTTAAGACTATTTTAATAAATTTTAATTGCTGTTATAAGGCCAATCGAATGGAAGTACCTATATACTAATTGCTTAACATGTTAGATAGAAGAAAATATAAAAAAATACAAAGATGCATTAAACATATTAGTTTTTCGTCGCTTTTAATAATACTTCTGATATAAATACATATATCTTTCAGAGATCGGATCAATCATTATTTTATTTTGTTTTCAATCAAGTAAGTTTCATCAAATGCCTGCGGCTTTCGCGTGCTATGATCCCCACATCGAACTATCACAGTTATTGACCTACTACGATAAAATATAACCGAATCGCCACATAATAAACTCAATGGTAGGTAGCAATGATAGATGTAGCAGAGGCAGTGATTTTTTATTATGAAGCGAAACATCATTCTTAAATCAAAACAAGATGCAATCCCAACTATCTTTAAATCTTCTTTGAAATATATCCAACCATTAATCAATACTCCAACGACGGCCATTATTTATTTTCGTAATCTTGAAGAGTGAGAACCACAGCGAATGCCTTCCGACGGTTTATCATATGTTTGCGAACAAAAAATAAGGTTTTGTTAAAGTCAAAAGTTCACTTTGTTCCGTGTTCCCGTTATTCTTAACGCGAGTTTAAGTTTTTGCTGGCTTTACACAGAATTCGCTGATGAAGGCGACTACAAGAGCTAAAAGCATGTTTTACAATACAAAAACACAGAAAAATATATGATATTCTTCAATATATATGCTAGTTCGATACTGTGTTGAAAACATAATACTACAAATTTGATACGATAGAAAAAAATCGCAAAGATGCCTCTAACCATTTCTGTTTACGAGTAAAAACCATACTAATATACATGCAATCATTCTGATTTTTTGTTAAATTATTCTTCACGCAACAAAGTAACGTGATACTGTTTTAGTTTTTTAATCCAATCAATAGATTTTTTGCAAATCACATATTCTTATCTCTGAACAAAATACGTGCGCATGTGTGCGTAAACGCCTGTGTACCGACAGTGCCGGCCGAGGCCTGATGCTATACGGACGTGTCGCTCGTTTTGCCGCATTTTTCGCTCATTATTACGCCAAGGTTGTTTACTGTTTTGTATAATTTTATTCATAAATTCATTGTTGTATGTCTTTATTCCGTAAATATTTTTGTTTCGTGTAAATATAAAATTATTTAAGTTAAAATAGCGTAATAAATAAGGTACTTCTGGTAATTTGTAAGTATGGGAAATAAAGTGAAACCCATTACGAGAACTAAAAAACGTTCATATAAATCAAACGCCCAACATATGAACGATATTAAAACGTAAGAACATTTTAGTATTACTAAATATTAATTTTTGTTATTAGGTTCTGTATGGTGTCCGGACGTAAAGAATAGCACCATCCCATATCTTCCCGTGGGTGTCGTAAGAGGCGACTAAGGGACTTACCAGAGAATGGGCAGCAGCGTTCTCTGATTCTACAACAACCATACTGCGATCGCCAACCCGCCTGCCAAGCGTGGCGATTATGGCAAAACCCCCCTTCTTGGGGGAGGCCTATGTCCAGCAGTGGACTTTTCGGCTGAAATGATGATGATGATGAAATATTAATTTTTATAACGATATAAAAAAAACAAGCATAAACGCACAAACTGGTTTTTATATAGCTTGATTGGCCGTCGCGCGTACCTAATCTTTTACTTGTGGCTAACAATTTTTCAAACTCTTATTATACAAAAAATAAACGAAACGCAATTACCCATTGCTGTGTACACACGGCCGCTCATCAAGTTCGACTGTTTGGACTTTGAACTATTAGAAGTTGAACGCTGCGAATCGTGCGAGAGGGTCCGATATGTTCTTATTATTTCGTCTTTCTCACGCGCAGACCTTATGGTATGGAAGCGCCGTCGCGCCGCATTATATCCATACCATATCTATACGTAGATCATGTAGGTAATTTAATAATATTATTTTGTAAGCGAGTTGAGTTCGTCGCATAATGATTGTTATGATTAGATTATTTTTCTATTTGCGCTGCACCTGTGCACTAATACGTCTATTATTAAAAGTATAATAGCGTTTTTAACAACGATAACTATTGAAGAAAATGTATGTTTAAGAGTATAAAAGTAATGTTTTAGATTGAACTCATAAAATTAAATGAAAAAGTTGAAACTAGGTAATAAAATTAAAATAATGAAAAAAAAATAAGCCACAAATGTTTTCTTCCATTCGCACTGGCATATAAGTGTCTACTGTGATATTTAATCGTATTACTATTAGGTATGGTTTTTGATAAAATAGTAAAAGGCATTTCAGTTTCACAATTTCGTGAGGCACATTGATTGGTGCCAAGCAGCTTAGACAAAATACATAGCTAGCTGCCTATAAACTGGATGAAAAGACGGCAAGGTTGGCGCAGTGGCTGAGCGATTGGTTGCTACGCTGCGTCGCGGGTTCGTTCCTGCAGAGAACTAATATTTGTCCAACTGTTCCGGGTCTGGCTGCTTGATACACAAGCAGTAAGATTAAAGTTAGTAAAAGCACTCACCATCGAGGAGAATTACCAATTGTCCTCGAATGCTGCCTTTGTGATTCTTGAATGACAGCGCATGCTTGCGATTCTCATCTAAGACTTGCATTGTGTAATCATTTAAATCCTAATACTTGTAGTAAAAAAATTCTAAACTGTGTTTGTTCGTTACTTCTTTTCGTCACAACAATCGACGATATTCAACAGACGTAGTTGAAAGCCTGGGAAAATATATTATTTCTCTTCACTAATATTCGAAATGTATATGTGTCAAAAGCTATGATGGTACGACGCCAGCTATGATGCTACAGCAAACGCTCAATAGAAAAAGCGATTGAGCAAATCCGGGGGTCGAAAGTGTTTGTCCTCCCTCGCCTGGAAGGAGCCACCTGACGAAATTGACTAAACCTGGTGGCGTTATTGTCGTTTCGAAGCCGTAGATTCGTTCAGAAGTCGAAAACTGCTACGGCCTGTTGTGCGCATCGCATACATCTTGACTTGATCCCGAAAATGAGAATTCCAGACCCACCTTAACGCACCATTTCACAGAAGATCTACCAGAAGTCAGTCAAGGTGAAATCGAGGCGGTTCTCAAGACTGGAAAAGCCCCTGATGAGGATGGTATAACGACTGAGCTTCTGAAAGCGGAATTATGTCCTCTATTAGGAGAATTTCTTTTTTAACTCGGTCCTGTTCTCTGGGAGAATTCTAGAAGCGTGGAGAAGGGACGTGGTCGTTCTTTTCTTTAAAAAGAGAAACAAAGAAAAAAGAATATCATACCCATTTCGCTCCTTAGCCACGTGTTTAAGCTGTTTGCAAGAGTCATCACGAATCGTCTAGCGCGAAGACGCGACGACTTCCAGCCACCGGAGCAAGCCGGGTTTCGAAGAGGAAACACACTATAAGTCCGACGAGTATAATCGGCCTCTGTGTCTTGCATTTGTGGACTATGAGGAGCCTTTTGACTCTATCAAGATCTGGTCAGTTCTGGAGTCTCTGCAGCAATGCTAAGAAGACTGGCGATACATCCAAGTGCTGAAAAGTCTTTATGAAAACGCCACAATGATCGTCCAAACTTAGAACCAGCAAACGGAGGATATCCCATTGCGTCGGGGAGTGAGGCAAGAGGATGTAATTTCCCAAACAAAAAGGCAAACTCTGCAGTTTGGTAAGAACAACTTTGAGAGGGAGGCTAACAGAAGAATCCAGCTGGGCTGGTCAGCATTTGAGAAGCTTCGTCAGGCCTTTTCGTCACGTTTTCCACAGAGCCTAAAGACTAAGGTCTTCAATCAGTGCGTCCTGCCTGTTATGTTATGACTTACGTGGCCGAAACGTGGACACTCACGGTACGGTGGGTCCATAAATTCAAGGTCACTCAGCGAGCTATGGAGCGGGCTATGCTTGGAGTTTATCCAGCCTACGTTCTGATTTTATTTTCGTTTCTGAATAACTTGTATTTGGACAAATTTATGTTGTGGTTGTGGCTTATTAGTGTGAGCCGTGTGCAGCTATTTAACACCTAATTTGGACTCTCTATCTTTTAATTTTTTCGGAGAAATGCAATTTTTAACATTTTTGTTAATTTACTTCAATTTATTTCTAAAATACCGAATTGAAAGCTGATATATTTTCACAGATAAACAGGCATAAAAATGTTCTAGGAAACCATAGCGAATTAATTTTTTGTCACTACTATTATTAATTATGAATGTAAGCTACCGGCTAATGGCCTTTTTAACGCATTTGTATTTTAAAATATTTAAAAGTATAAAATTATATCTCCGAAGAATATAAAGGGTGTAAAGGACAGCCCTCCACAAACTGACAGGGTGCATTCAGCTTCTTATATTGAATTATATTCCACTGGAATTTTTCTCCGGAAAAAAATATATTTTTATTTATATTTCCAGTTTCTATTCCTTTATTCCAATGTAAAATAAAAGTCGCTGTACGCAGCACTGCATATATCTAAATAATACGGCTAAAAACAAAAATCCAACAATGGATGTTGAAATACTCTAACCACGCGTGAAATCAGCTGTTCACTTCCTGCCTAGCTACAGAGTTCATCGAACTCGTCGTCGCGCTTGCGGTTCGCTACGTGCGTTTTGCATTGCGTTTGAGAAAATACAACAAATCAAATTTATTGGATTCCCGTAACATTCCTGAAATAATTTCTTGTAACGGTCATCTTAGAATGATATACTGAATTCAGCCCATCAATTTGTGGAGGGCTGTACCTTACACCCTGTATACACAAAAAAATATACAATAAGTACTTTCGAATGAGAATTCTACAAATTCCACAACCCAACAAACCCTGTAACGTATTATTGAGAATAAACTTCAGATGAATAAGTCGTGGGAGGCAATAATACAATAAATTGACTTATGTTTCTACATTTTAAATGACGGGTTGTGTGTCTGATCTGCGAAATTGACAGATCAATAATAATTTAGAAAAGAAACAAAATAACCGAAAACCCGAAAAACCCGGTTTAATTCAACAAAACCGTTTTTTTTACAAAGCTAAAAACCGGGAATTCCCGTTAAAAATCGGTTCGTATACTTATATGTAATAGGTAGGTGGGTATGCCCACCTACTACCTACCCACCTATCTATTACCTACCTACTACCTACCTGCCTTTAATAAAAATGTTTTAAGTTTCATTGAATCAGTTTTATTTCAAAAGTTACCCACATCCTTAAGAGCGCTTGTATAGAAAGTGGGCAACGTCGCAAATAGTGATCAAATACTTCGTTGTTTTGATTAATTTGGCAATATTACTGTATGGAAATAAGAAATATGTCTAACTAGTAAACTAAAGTATTGATTATGAAATGCAATAATTAATATCGTAACACCGAATATTTAGTTTTAGATGTAAAAGAAGTATTTGGATACTTTCCAAATGAGGCATTTTACACTTTAACGGTTACCACCCCAAATGCAGTGTTTTAATTGCAATTCATTATTAATATTTATTTTTATTTGTCTGTTCTTACTTTCGCGCCATCTATTGAATATTCGGGAGTAATCTCTCTAGAGATTAGTCTTCAGAGTTAATTGTTTTGGGTGTCGTCGTTAGATGGCGTTCACGTTTATTGTGTAAATGTGTGCGTGCGTCACTCAAGGTCACTTAGCCCTTGTAGTCCTCTTATCGTTTTATTGTGATACGCACGTAGGTAGGTCCAGGCACAGACCGGTAGTCAGTTAATTATATTCGAGATTTTAGTTGTCGTTTTAACTTTTAAGAAGTTCTGAGAAACCCACAGCGGCTTTATCTTACACGTTCAAGAAATATTTTTGTGAAAGTGTGTGTGTGTGTGTGTGTGTGTGTGTGTATATTTTTCTGTGTGTGTGTGTGTGCGTGTGTTTCCCTATGTGTATGTGTGTGTTTTCCTGTGTGTGTGTGTATTTTATATTTAAGTAGGCGTCTTAACTTTTGAATACCTAGGTAGTAAGCATACATAATAATTGTCCAAGTGTATATTACACTTAGTTAAATTAGATACTAGGCGTATTTCTCCCTGGCATATATAAACAAATCCAATAAGTTATTCTAATTGTAGCATATCGTAAAACACAAACTATAGTTCGACGTTAAGTCTCCTTCTTTGTGAGTGTTTCATATGAAATTAAAGCTAATTAAAACGGTAATTAAGGATTTATTTTAGATCTCATTTTACATTTTTTTTTTTTATAATTATCTAATTATACTTTTGTACTAGATTTGGCTAATTATAAACATCAAAGTCATCATCTACATCTAAGTTTAAATACTAACGTAGTTAAGTAAGTTCTGTATTTTTACTAACATTGGGAATTGATTTTGTGAACATTAATGTACTTAGGTATATGGATTTGTGATATCTGAATTATATGTTTCTTTTTTTATAAATAATTTTGTATCTATTTCGATTACCGTCACCGTTACAGATATTTCAATCTAGATTTAATCAACCTAGATTTTTTTTGCTTCCTCCTTATCCTAATTTATTTAGGATCGGCGCAGCAATGTCTTCTTCTTCTATACTTCTCTATTACTCGTCATTATTTTTTAAATATGAGCAGGAAAATACATTTATATTATTTTTAAATCAAAGTATTGGCTGGAAATATCCCGAAGTATGCATAACCACGACACAAATTGAAAACTATAAATCTGAAGTAAACGCTACACACACTAAACATTGTAATGATTGTAATTATAATTGTCAAGCAGAGTGATTAATCACTCTGCTTGACAGTTAGGGGCGTTAGGTCATAAAATTCTAATGATAATGACCTACCAAGACATTATACATATTCTATAATTGATTTTTAATATTGATTTTAAGTTAAAAGCATGGTATTAGATAAAACTATATATGAAATTTCAGTCAGTTGTTTGTGGACTGCATCAGTGACCAGAATTAGATCTGGATTTTGATTTAAAATTATTTGGTTTTTTTTTGCTATCGATACGCTAAGAAGAAGGTGCATGAAATGATTTCGTTTTTAATTGTTACCTTTTCCCATTTTTATGTAGTTCTTTCTCCATCATAATTTATTTGAAATTATTTACAACAGCATCACCCTTGTTTTTTTAGCCTGCATCTTGAATCGATCTCTTACTTCTTTTCTCAAAGCCAAACGAATAATTAAATCGTGCGTAGTTAATGGCATCTCCTTTGATTAAAGTTACAATGTAACATTAATGAACGCAGTATACAATTAAGTAAGCGCTTCTTTGCTTATTTTTCCTTTACCTACATGCACCTAGTACCTTATACTGCCATGTAATTATGGACAACATGTATTGCATGTTTTTGCCGTAGTCTATGATAAGGATGCTCAATGTATGCATGCGTGCTACGAATGGAATGCGGCAGAAAATTCTGGGCGAAGTAATTTAAAGTTCACTTTACATTCGTTCAGATGTACAGTTTCTTGTTACTTATCTTAATCTTATATGTGTTGAAAGCTATTTTGATGAAGGATTTTAATGAGAGATATTTCAGTTATGCCTTAGTGCTTTTTTCAGTTGTTTGTTGATATGACATTGGCAATCAACCAACGTGAGGGGTTCTCCCTATCGCTTATAACGCTGGCGAAAAAAACAATAAATGTATGGTGGATGGTTACCGACATCAAGTAACGAAGTAGGTACTTATGTTTATTCCTTGGTTTAATTCCATTGAAAGTCGATGTAGAAGTATGGAACGTTTAGAATGCGTTTGTCATTTTGTCTTCCTCTATGCTGTGTCTATGTCCTCTAGTCTATGTGTGACATAAAATATACAAATTCACCACCTATGCAATACTCGACCTTAGGACAGACGAGTGTCAACTGTCAACCATTGGGTCAGTTTCGACAACTCTCTATGCGAGATAAACAAATATTAACAAACCTTCATACAACAAACTACCTAGAAAACGTACACGAAACTAATACGCCAGTACATTGCGTACTAACAACGGATGTGTTGACAACGCTATTAGAGAAATTACGCAATGGACTACACAACACAGAAAAACGTGGTTTATTGCAATTGTCTATATAATAACACGTCGGTATAAGATTGATGATGCTTATGTATTTCACATCGATTTATTTATTTTATGACGTAATTCGGGAGTCTACAGTTTCTCACAGAATTTTAACTTCAATACTATGGAGGTTTTAGTTCTAATTTGTGGTAGATTTGTGATATAAGAAAAAGGTCAAGATCAACTAAATAAATACCAGTATCGGTACCAAAAATCAGTCTTAAACAGATCTTTGCTATGAGTGTTAGTGGTAAGTTAGAAACATAAATATTTAAGGTTTATTATACCTTACATATCGTGAAATACTCTACACAAACTGTAGGTTTATCACTAAGCCCTGTATTATGAATTAATATTAATAACTAACCTCGTCTAACATAAATTTAACGTCGCTTAAGTTGCATGAACAAAAAACAGATATTATATAATGGCGCATACAAATGATTAGTGAGGCCTAAGGCCAATCAAAATATCCAACAAAATTAAAAGCAATAAAATCAATCAACACACTCTTATTCATAGTCGTTATCAATTTTTATAGGAATATTACGTATTAGGAAAAAAATAATTGGGAAAAAAACTTAATAAATAAGTAAATAATTGGGAAAAAACTTAACCTTACTTTAATATTATAAATGCGAAAGTAAGTTTGTTTGTTTGTTTGGTACCTTTTTACGCCTAAACCACTGCACCGATCATCCTGAAATTTTGCAAATACGTTGTCAGGTGTACAGAAACGGACATAATGTACATTTCATCCCGAAAAACAGTATTGTTCCCGAGGAAAACAACAATAACGTTCTTATTATAACAGATGGCGCCACGTGTCTTTCGAAACATGATTGAATTATATTAATACAAGCAGAGTACCTTAATTGATTTTCAAATTCTAAATTAACACTAGCGAAACCGCGGGCAAAAGATAGTAAGTAAATATATTGGGTATTTTCCGTTTTTGTTGAATGTTGACCCGTAACTCGTTCTGTTGCTTATCTGTCGCAAGATGAGACTTTAAACCTCAAACCGTGTTTAAGAAGAAAAACTTGAAATATGTACCTACGTATGTATGTAATATATTTACTTACGTACATACTTGTACATCTGCCTCATGTAGCTTGCAAAAAACTACAAAAGCTTCAAGTACTTGAATTTAAATATTCGCTACTGGTATTTGTTGAACTTGGTGTATTTTGGTCCTCTTTATATATATATCTGGTAAAGAAGTACTATTGTACGTAAGTAGTGACATATAAATCATAAGAATGTTCTTAAATTCTTATATTACAACGCCTGACTTAAAAAAAAAAAGACCGGACCACTAACAGCGAATCTTGGTATAAATGACGATGTTGGAACCAGAGTGATTTAAGTGTCATTTTTACCAATACTGAGGTTATGACACAATGGCATAGAAAAATCATAATTCTTCCATGCTACACTTATCTAAGTGCTCTTCAGGGCTTTCTTCCTTGAGGGATCACAACATGTCACTATAGAATTGGTGCGGTCTCTAAAGTGAAGACCATGTCACACTGATCTAAGTACTGAGGTGCATCTACATACTGTTGTGCCCTAGATCACTCTGGTTCCAACGTCGTCAAATATACTTCGCCTGGTATTCTCTTCCTGTGACAGCTGGGTCACGTGATTGGCCAAAGAATACCTACGTCATCAGTTGCGATGCGGTCGACGTGTTGCCACGGTGTGTGATTGAATTACCCGAGCAAAATGCATTTTTTAATTTAACAAAGCAATTATGAACTAATAATTCAATATGTAAATTAATTTAAAACTAAATAGATGAATCACACGAGTAACTAAATAGTTAAGCTAGTTAATAATTTATTTTATTTTCATTCTTTAAATGAGAAGTCCCTAAATTTACTGAAAAGGACAATCAATGGGAACACTTATCGTGACGTAGTCTTGGGCCATCGTGGGAAGAGAATACTAGGCGAAGTATATTTTTATACCATGCAGCGACTTCAAGTTTCGAACTATACAACAAACAAGAAGAAAATAAGTCAGTTCAGGACCTCTAGATATACAGAGTAAAATAGAATTGTTTACAGATTAAAAATGAAAATGTTTACTCATCACAGCTGTAGTGTTACCAGCCAGGCACGCGTGACGTGCACATTTAGTACTAACAATGTTAAACATGCCACAAGCCACTAATTGCCTGACTTAGAACTACTCTCGCTTCGAGAACACTGAAAACCGGAATCAAATAGAAAAAGACAAATTTTAAACTGTGTTATGATGACTTCTGTTATGAATCTCTCTGTAGGTAATCAGTAAAATTAATTTATAAACATCAAATTAAACTGGAGCACGGAAAATTGACAAAGCATTTAAATACTTAGCTATAAAACTTCATCACTAAACTATGATTTAATAAATTCTATAGTCTTATTTATTTTAACTGAATATCCAACGCCGAATGGCACGAAACGGAGAAATTTATTTTCGTATTTAACAAAAAAATTACGATTCATAGAAACGCCAATAGGTATTTGCTACATACACAGTCATTAATAAAGGTCAACATAAGCTGATGCCCGCACCACACATGCAATGTCCATAACGCTACAGGAAGGAAACTCCATGGTAATGCAAACATGTAGTACCGACCTTATACCGAGCTCCTGTACCTGAGCACATAATAATATTTATCTTCAAGATGTATTCATCACTGTTTACCGATACTTAATACCTTCCGTGTTATGTATTTTAATGACTTGGCGCTTAATAATTAAATGTCAAGTTGAATTTATTTTCGCACAACGTTGAGCATATTAAATTGTTACAGTATTATAATGTGGTATAGTTTTAAGATTAGAGGCCACTGTTATGTAGCAACAGATAGATTTATGCAATTCCTGATGCAAGAATACAAATATTTCTATTTAACATAATATTATAATGTAAAATTAATACGGTTTCGTTTACGATAACATTCATTCAAATATATTTAATATTGTAAAAGTGGGCCCTATGAGGTAATTTTCCATATTTGAATGAATTCTCCATTATTTATTCATTTACACAAACTGAGTATCAAAATACAAGCTTTTGTTTTGCCTACGTTTTACTCTAATAATATAATATTAGTGAGCATGATCAAATTTACAAAAAAAAAAAAACCACCACTAATTGTCTGCCTATACCGTACTGCCGTAGTAATAGGGTCACGTAAACTCATCACTCAATTACTCACGAAAACAAAACATCTGTCATTTGTTTCAAATTACAAAATATTGCTGACATAACATACATGGATACTAGGTTATTAATTTTGATATACAATAATGGACGAAACGGTACAATTTTACTTCAGTGTAAGGTATTGTTTGATCTCCATTGCAACACAAATGCGGAAAGCGCTCAAGCTTGAGTTGGGAAATAATCTTCAACACGTCTCCTCAACTGTGCAGGCGTGTTACAAGATTAATCTCGTGTGGGGATGTTAGTCAACCGTGTATTAAACCCTAGACACATGAACGACAGTTATTTGTATGAGTGGCGAAGGTTCCATACAACTCAATTCCCACCGGATAGCATTTGAAAAATGGCACAGTTTTTAAATATAATTCAATAGACAAATAATACAACCACATTAAAGATATTTACTCCGGCTTACGTCTTACAAAATTGACCCTTCGCTACTGGTATGTATGTATTAGTTTAGCTTAGCCAAGACTTCAAAAGTCAATAGACCACATAACACCTACTAAGCTAAATAACAATGATACCTACTAAAACTTGCCTAAAAATTACTCTAAAACTGAGTCGATTTGGTGAAAAACTCCCTGAAAATCTACATAATGGGAAGTGAGCAACATATACTTTAAACTTTGACATAGAATTTGCAGCATCGCAAATAGCGAAGCTTCCAAGGCTACACTTGATAAGTTTTTATAATTCAACAAAAAATCGTCTATGCAAACCAAGTGATTACCCATACTCAATATCGCACGGTAACTTGAAGAATTTACTAATAAAATACCCCAAAATGACTCCACTGTGTACACCACACTTAAAAAGAAGAACGTTCATTACATGAAAAAAGGCCTTCACGAAATTACATGTGAATACGCAACAAGTACAATAAGCCTGATGCATTTGTGGTTCTACATAAGTGAACCACATTGCGGTTTTATGATGAGAGTGTGTCGGAACGCGAAGTTGTTACGCACTATCAATTAGGCTTCAAAGTTTCTGTTGACCTTTCCAATGGCATTTAGATGGAGTATGGGAGGCTTTACACTTATAAAACAAAGGCGAGGAGAGGTTCGACATTTTAGAATGTGAATTAAAATTAAATGTTGTTCGTTCGTGTAAGTGCATCAATTGAGAACTGCAGGACCGATTTGGGTTTATTTTTATTTGGACAGGACAACGTCTGTCAGCTTCAGCTAGGCGTATGCAAAAATCCTATGCAGAAAGCATAAATACGATCTGAAGAAAGGTTCAAAGAAGACTATTCATTCCGAAAATTTCTTAGTTTACCAGAAAGAACTTAACATGAAGAAGACGAAATAAGCGGGTGGAAATAGTAAATTTTTAAAACATCCAGATGATTGGTTTAACAAACAATGCTCTCCACTGTTTGACAAGGTATAATTAAGCATCTGGCTGTGACGAAATGAATAATTGCTTAAGCAAATCTACATGCAGCTACAAAAAATAATGACATTGTAGCAATGTACATATTTTTGAACTTTGCATTGGTTCGTCAATGACCGATGGACCTCTATTGATCTGTCATCACTTTTGTAGATACACACACACTCGAATATTTTGACGTATAGATGTGAATGTGACTGCATTTTCTCAATGTGTTTCGTAGAACAAGTTTTAAAATAAATTCAGGTACAGACGACACCAGCACATCAAGCTACTACAATCTGTCAAAGGGGAAAGCCCATTTTAGGCCCAAAAATGCTCAAAAAATTTGTATTATTAAAAAATCTCATGTAAATTTTACGTAATTAACTCCGCTATTCATGACGCGATAGAAGTTGGAAACATATTTGAAAAAATAAAAATATTGAAACAATAACCAAATTCTGTATCTGTGAATAAAGTGGAATTACGTTTTTTTGTGCAAAAAGAAAATCTCAGTTTCATTTAAATATAATCCTAAAGATTAATAGCGAAAAATTAAACATTTGTTGCAAAAAATTAACTTACAATACATGATATAATAAATTTAATGATCTTTTTATGCGCCGATTGAAAAATAAAAACCTTATAATTCCGAAACTGAGTTTTTTCAATAATTTTCTTTTATCAATAAATTATTTTTGGTGTATACTAATATTAGCATTCGGTCTTACATGTAGGCTCAGGGCCTAAATCACTATGGCGGCCTGCTATTCCCCTTTCTTTAGTATATTTTCAACTTTATCACTGAAGAGAAGAGTTCGAGATTGATTGGTAAAATTTGACAGTTTCGGGTAGCTTGATGCGCTGGCGTCTGTACATAAACATATTAACATATTTATATTATATTGGGTACAATTTACGATCTGTATGAAATGACTACCAACGTGTGGAAATTTCGAATGATGTGTTGACGGATTCTACAATCCCAATTGTGTTACATTTCTCACTCTTTGTAAGAAATGTAACACAAAGTGTAGATTATAGGAACAAACAACGTTAATCCCATAAAATTATAACAATCACATCCTCCATGGTGAATGTCATTTGTTTTTTATACATTTCACACTGCATTGTTATTCGTAGTAAATTAATTCCCAAAGGAACTTTTTTTTTAAATCTGCAAACGTGTTTGGTGCTTGGCCAGTAATAATCTATCAGAGAATATGTTATTTATATTACGCAATTTAAATATGCTTACGTGTCATCGAGCAAGTCGTGATTATCACCTGTACGTGCGATGTTATAATGCGGTAATTCAACTGACCTTGTTTGTTGATATCCCATAAGACGATGGTACAGCCCAGCCGCGCTAGCCTCAGGGCTACGAGGCTGCCCAAGCCTCCACCGCCTCCTGTCACCACAGCAATAGCACCCTTAAGGTCCTTTTTATGTCGGCCAACAATGGTCAGGTATGTAGCTTTTATCACATATCCGATACCGACGATGACAAACATTATAACGTCTATAATCGCTTGCACGACGGTGTATTTGTCTCTCATACATTCTGGGATCTCCCTCGTGAGGGGTCCCGGCCTCATGCCATTTATGTATTCCTGAGTTTCAACAGACATCTTTTGGTTTTATTTAAATTTTATTAATTAAATGTACAACCACTGAGCATCACTTTTCACTAATTGTTTTAACACTTCACTTGTCTTTGGTATCTGTAACAAAATAATAAATACATAAGTAAAATGTACATTTATAAGTAAAGTCTTATCATACGAGTTAATAATGTCGTCATTAATTTGTAACATTACAACTATGTATATGCTACAATATATGATGATTCCTCTGAAATGTCGTTAAAATGTATGTTAATTTTAAATACAGTAATACTCTAGGAGATTGTTTATGACATTACAAGTAAGTAGGTACCTGCATAACTCTAAACACTTCAGTTACCATTGTAATTACAAAATACAATTAACTGTTACATGCCTTTTAAACGTAATTTGTTTGTCATCGTCATTAACTACCGCATTATGTAACCCTGCTCTACATGGCTCTATCTGCTACATACATAACAAACTGCTCTTGTGTAGCCTTATTTTAGTAAATATTGTTGTGCTTTTGATGTTTGGTATTTTATATGCCCCAACCAACTTTGTAAAACATTTTTTCAGACAAATACAAATATTTTTTTTTAAATTATATATTTAAAAATTATAAATTGTTTTTTTTTATAAATTGTTTAAATTGTTTGTTTAAGTTATTTTTTTTTTAATTGTTGTATGTAATTTTTTTTTAATTTATATTTTTTTAATATTCTACATTTTTTTCTAATTTCATCTTAGGCTCTTTAATAGATGAAGCATTCATTTTTGGAAAACAATCATTAATAATGTAGACTTATCTGGCATTGAAAAACATAATAAAATTATTGTTAATTTAGTCAACGTAAACTTGACATAATAAATTACGAAATCGGTTGAACACAAATATTTCCACCAAGGATCTGCAAATGAATGTGCATAGGCACACCAAAAAATGTTGACACTCGAAGAATACCCGAAATTGACTACACATTAAGAATATTTGCAAAGACCACAAAAAATTACCTTGAAATCATTAATTGAAGAAAAACTAAAAAAAATGAATCACCTACGTGACTGCAGAGCCAAGAATGGGACGATATCTAATTTCTGACTAGAATTTAACTATGCCCACATAACTACATGAGTAAATAAAGAGCAATTAATAAAATATGTCGTAAATGAATGATGGATATTCCTTCGATTCTTCACTATTCTACAAAAAGTTATCGGTAAATAAACCGTTCGAATATTATTATAATAGCAATACCTTCTACTGAAAAACATGTTCAAATCGATGTTTTATTGATTGCCATATACTTACTACATAAAATATTTTTTTTATAACAAAAAAAAATCTTTGTGTAACATAACGACATTATTTATATAAAATCGCTATAATTATGTGTTTGTTTTATTTTCTACAACAATTTGGCCTGCGCAATTAGAAAACAAATTGGTTTTTTCTCTGCCTTTAATCATCCATTTTTTTTTTCATTTCATTTAAAATCTTAAGTGGTTTATTTTTACAGTGAATCATACAATATTTTATAATCTCATAAATTCATTAACATTATTGATTATTTCGTATTTTAATCATTATCATTATGTAGTTGGAAAACATTGAGAATCATGTTTTATATGCAACAATTAATATCTGCCTGGTCAAGGATACAAACATTATAAATATTTATGAAATTGAAACAAACTGTTTAAGAATTCATTACATAACATAACATCACGCCTGTAATCCTTAGGTTAGGCAGAGGTATAGGTACCTAAGTACACCGATATTTCGCCAGTTATGTTTTACGTCCCATGTAATAGGGGGCGAGCCTATTGCCATCAACTGGGCACAATTCCAGAGTCCGTGGCTGCTACTAAGAAATTCCTGATGGCAAAACCCAATAACAATTTGCCCGAATCAGGAATAAAGCGGGACCTCATAGTCAGCAGTCGCGAGTGCGGCCGCTGGACCAACGAGTCATTCATGGATTTATTAATATTTACATGGTCCTAAGCCCAAACAACTCTTCTGTTTGGTCTAAGTATTATAATAGTCATAATTTTCTCTCACATGTAGATACTTGAAATTCAAACACATTAATAGAACTGTTGACATCATAAGACTCAGACAATGATTGAAGATTAAAAGACTAAATTGTTACACATTATGGACATCTGTGCAGTGTGTTAGTAAACAAAGAGTTGGCAATGACCAGACAACCAAACGGAAAACTCTAGTTTTTCATTGTAAAGAGAGATTCGTAGATCGAAACTAGATGAAATAACGTTATCAAAACTGGAGACTTTCAAATCCCCAATGAATAAGTACTATCTTTTAGCTAAAATCCTTTTGTAGTTGAAACTCTTGGATTAAACATATCATATCACAAACACTATTTTAAGCTTTCACGGTTTGCAACTAAACTAATACTGTCACTTACG
Organism: Noctua fimbriata; assembly: GCA_905163415.1. Taxonomy (NCBI): domain Eukaryota; kingdom Metazoa; phylum Arthropoda; class Insecta; order Lepidoptera; family Noctuidae; genus Noctua; species Noctua fimbriata. Next base: position 6,515,416 of record LR990940.1, read on the forward strand.
GGATATCTCCCGTGATTGTTCATTATTTCGAACTCCCGACCAACTCGCGATCATGGCGCTTGCAACAGAGTCGAGATATAAGGTACTCAAAATAATAAACAATCACGGAGAATATCCCGTAAGTGACCACAGTATAAGTTTATATCATATTACAGTATAAACAGCTTAAATATTTGCTAAAGTCGTTTACCTATGTGACTAAAACATTATGGGAGTAGATGGCGCTGTTCTCCGCACACATCGGCGGTGTCGCAAGCGCAGGCAGCGGCCGGTGAATGCAACCATTGCACAAACCACGGCATACTGAGGACCGGCCGGTATGAAGGTCGCCTTTAATATTATCAATGGGTTCATTTCACTATTGGGCAGATTTGATTAATATTGTCAAGGTTGCCTTGCAGTTTTGTAAGGTAGAAGTTGCTTGTACTAAAGAGGGAATATTGTAAAAGTGACGCCATGTATAACGTCCCCATCTCCAAATTCTATTCGATGTCAAAAATCACATCACTGTCATTTGAAAGAACTTTGATTAGTTTGGGTAATTCTTTCGATCTTACCTACTAAAATTTACTTTAAATAATAACTTGAAGACGACTTTCGACGATACAGTTCTAAAATTTTTTTTAAGTTTTATCTCAAAATCGCAGTCCCAATTTCAAAAAAAAAAAAAAAAAATCAAAATCATATATTTCAAATAGGCCAATTACAGGCACTTTTGAATTGTCAATTAAATAATTTTGTAAAGACCAAAATGTAGAGAAGAAAGAATACCAAGAAATGAAAGAATCGAGTAAGAAAAGATCTGCCATCTTGTTATTTTAGAAACCGTTTGCGTAAGCAATTATTTTTTCTCTCCGCTCTGGTGTGATTTTTATTGGGAGAAAGTATGAACATGAATGTGCTGTTTCTATACAATATATCGTATTATTTTGATAGATTTGCAATCATACTTCACGGCATTACTGTCTAAAAAAAATATTTGTAAATTATTGATATTCTAAAATATTTCCTGGTGAAACATTTTTGCCATGTTTTACAAAATATTATCCTCAATAATTTATATTTAGCCAGTCTGTAATATACTCAAAATAAATGTGTCTAGTTGATAAATGATTGAGATTAAAATAAACACAATGTGAGAATAATAAATAAGTTACATATTTATAAGGAAGATAGGTAACATAACAAAAAATAATAATTATAGTTGAACTAACTATGACGTCAGAGAGCCTGATCGTATAGGAAAACAAGATTTAGCTTCGATAATAACATAATAAATAACTCGCTTTGTTTAATGATTATTTAATTTCTTAACTGGTTATGGACTTAAAAATATATCCTAAAACTTGTCTTACAAATTACAATGACGTAAATTAGGTAGTTGGTAGAATAAAAATGTTAAGAATATAAAATCTATTTTCGTTTTTACAATCTTTGATCTTAAAAAAAAACAAACATGATTATTTCAAGTGACAAACGCTAAGGTTATCAATTTAGCAATAATGCGGTAGATTTTGCAACAAGATATTTTTTTGCCTTTTTAAGTGACACATGCAAATTAATAGGGATAGTGACTGCCAAGGTTCACAGGTTTTTCACGTGTGTGCAGGAAATATCAAAATTCTAAAGCCATTTATAAATAGCAAAACAGGAACGAAAGCACAAGGTACCAGTGGCGAAGGTTTCATAGAACTCGAATCCTACCGGCTCCCCTTTGAAAAATGGCACATTCACAAAAATGGCATCACATTAAAGATATATACCAGCTCTAGCTTACCTCTTACAAAATTGACCCTTCGCTACTGCAATGTACCACATAATGCGGTCCCTTTTTAACCGACTTCCAAAAAGAGGAGGTTATCAAGTCGACAGATTTTTTTTTGTGTGTATGTTCAGCGATATCTTCGCCAATTGTGAACCGATTTTGATGATTCTTTTTTTGTTTGGAAGAATATTATTCCGCGGTGGTCCTATTTTTTATTTGGTGAAGATCTGATGCTGATCTTCGGAGATTAACAATGGAACTCTTCAATAATAGACAGCAAATCTGTCGCGTTGGTTGCAATCGCTTGAATATTTGTTGTTTACACAAAATCATAACATAACATCACGCCTGAATGCTCTGAGATGTGTACAGTCTACAGTACACCCCCATTTCAACAGTTAGGTATGTTGAGTTCCATTTATTGGAGATAAACCAATTACCATGACATTTATTGTTAACGGTTCACTAATGTTTCACCAAAACTCCTTTGACAAATTTAAACCGACTTAAAAAAAAGGAGGAGTTTCTATGTTCATCATTTCAGCCGAAAAGTCCACTGCTGGACATAGGCCTCCCCCAAGAAGGGGGGTTTTGCCATAATCGCCACGCTTGGCAGGCGGGTTGGCGATCGCAGTATGGTTGTTGTAGAATCAGAGAACGCTGCTGCCCATTCTCTGGTAAGTCCCTTAGTCGCCTCTTACGACACCCACGGGAAGATATGGGATGGTGCTATTCTTTACGTCCGGACACCATACAGAACGATTTCTATGTTCGACTGTATGTATTTTTTTTTATGTACCGTATGTTCACTGATTTCTCCGCCAATTGTTGACCGATTTTCATAATTCTTTTTTTATTCGAAAGCCTCCTGAGGTGGTCCCATTGTCACCAAATCAGAATCTGATGATGGAATCCCAGGGAAATCGAGGGCAACCCTCAAATTTAATAGGCACATACAATGTTTTTCACATACTCTCTAACACAATTCAGATGTTTGTGCCGGGTAATCATCACCTTGTGTTGCTGAGCTGATGATGGAAGGTATAAGTCAGGATCAGATGATGCAGTCCCAGAAAAATTAAGGGCACCCCTCAAATTTTATGGGCATTGTTTGAAAAAGTATACTTGCCATGTGGTCGCATGGTCATCATGATGGGATCCTGGAGAAATCGAGGGGACTCTCCAAATTTTATACTATCGATAACTTCGACAACTGTGAACCGATTTCGACGATTTTTTTTTAATGTGGAAGAAAATTATTCCGCGGTGGTCCCGTTTCAATTTGGTGAATCTGATCTTCGGAGTTATAAAACGGAACTCTTCAATAGTAGACAGCAAAATCTGTCGTGATTTTTTTTGACACACACACACGCACGCTACGCGCTCACGTACACTAAAAATCTAAAACTAAAATATCTTTTTTTGAAAAAAAAAAGTCGTTTATCAGCAATAATTTTTGCGTAAAGTTACTCAGTTTGATGTTCATAACGCTTGGTTGACGGCTTCGTGAAGGGCCCGTTTACACCCTGTATAACGTTATTTCACTTAAATAAAAAATCTATTTTTGCAAAAAATAAAACCCACTTCAAAAACAAAGCAAAGGGAAAAATAACTTTAGCTTCTGAAGTCGGTGACTTTTGCTTGTTTGATTCAGTTTTTTTATCACCGACTTCTGAAGCTAAAGTTATTTTTCACTTTTCTTTGTTTTTGAAGTCGGTTTTATTTTTTGCAAAAATAGATTTTTTATTTAAGTGAAATAACGTTATACAGGGTGTAAACGGGCCCTTCACGAAGCCGTCAACCAAGCGTTATGAACATCAAACTGAGTAACTTTACGCAAAAATTATTGCTGATAAACGACTTTTTTTTTTGGGGTGAAAAAACATGTTTTTTTTTTATAGGACTCAATGTAACGCACTTGAAACTGATGGATGGATTGAATAGTACGGGGATCGGTGTTTAAAGTTAAATCTTACATTAAAAACATGTATTTAAAAAAAACTTGTGAAAATGTTGGATCTTTGACCCCCAATATCTCCGTAACTAGAAGGTTCCCAGGTCTAGAACAAAAAAATGATCGCAATGACGGGGAGAACAAGTGCGTTTCGGCTTCGTTAAGGATCTTGTTACACCCTTTATTATCCTCGGTAGGTACCCTCCACATTCGGCTTGCCCCCTAAAAGTTAAAAGTTAGTCAACCAGCCCAGATCTCGCGTACGTACTGAGGCATTTCTCAATTAATTTGAGCTGAACATACCAGCCAACGTAAGAGCAGTCAAAACGTTACAACTGCAATGTCGATCTGCTAGATCCAAATTAAGCATCTTATTTTTAGCGTGAATCAGAATCAGAATGTTTATTTGTTAACATAGGTTGTTACAAACTGTATGATGATGAGTTGTTACATTCTCATGTGTTCAATGTTTTGCCATTTGCGTACAAATATTATCATCAATTTTAAATTCAATTAATTACGTGCAACAAATACAATTAATTATCAATTAAAATTATAAAAACAAGAATGTCAAAGCAAGTCGATCAATGAATATTCTTACTAGTAAACACCTTAAAAATACATAACCCTCTTTTTGGGCTTCGCCGCAGTAAAAAGTTCGAATATTATTACGTCTAAAGGGTCAACACATCGTAAAGAACACATCGTTATTTTACCAGTCAAACAATCGTACTTAATTATTGACAAATCTATTCAAAACGGAGTGTCGTTGCATTCACAAAAAGACAGGAAACAGTAACATCAGCTAACCTTCCAAGGCCGCTGGTAAAATGGGGCAATGTAATTGCGTTATAGCAGTGGTTAATTACTTAAACCATGATTACATTCTCGCTAGATACGTATCTGCTGTGGTAATTGTGTGTGACTGTCTTGATATGTATGCGCGTTTTGTAGATAAAGAAAGAAAGTAGCTTTGCTTACAAGGCTGTTGCAATTATGGAAGAAATTTTAGGTAAGTTTCTTGTTTTTTTCCTAGAGTATTTGCAAGAATTAACTGCGCGTGCACTCCTATACTCCTATCGTCCTCATTATTTTCCTGTCCCTTTTCCATGTCATTTGTGTTCTGCGCAATTTTTACGTCTTCTAATTCCAAATATTTTTACAATCGTCATCTCATTGTTTCTTTCCTTCGATTTACAAAGATATTATCAAGCTCCAACCAGCTCTGATTACATAATGCACCTTTACTTTGAAGTGACTAAATGTTGTGGATGTGGAACTCCATCCCAGACTATGTCTCACCTCCTTTTTTGTGTTCCGTGCATTGGGGTTCAGTAAAAATAATATCTGTGCACTGCCACAGACGATGCTGTAGAAGTGGCGAAGTTTTGGGATAATATTTATAACCATTGACACGAAGAAGAATAAGACTAAGGATATTGTTATTGTCGGAATAACAGCCATTCAAGCCAATGCTATTCTGGAGAGCTGATCACTGTCATTGTTATTCTGCCTCCCATTCATGACGCGACAGCCGCCTAGTAACTTATCGATGACGCACGCACTATCGTTTATCGTCCACGCACTCGTGATCTGAATGTAAGGATCACTGTTAGTCTTTGGGCGATGCATTCAATGTCACATTCAACGTTTCATTGAACGATTCAAGGATCAATGAGGCATTTGACCACAAATGTTGACCGCAACATGCTGGACTATTGTTTGTATGGTTTACGATCGATTGGTTTTTATATTTTGAATATTTTATTGTACATCAGTTCATGATATGGAATTTTACGTAATACGTTCTAAATTATGTTATGCATCATCATCCACAGTTCATCCACTGCTGGGCCCAGAGTTTTTTTTTACTTGTCTATCACCGAGTTATTACATATCACAAATTCAACATTCCAATATTACGAAATGCAAGGTTAGAGGCGTTACGTCCACCGCTATCGGCGTTGGCGATGCAATTATTTATTTTGATTATACTACAGCCATAATGATGGCAAGTGATGGTAATCTTGTAGCATAATTCCGTGACATGATCATGATCTGGCGATCACGTGAACTTCATTTACTTTAATATCAACCGCATGACTAGGCATAAATGTATGATAGGAGAGAAACAAATCACGTCTTGTATGGAATTAGAAAATAGGCGGTTTTGTAGGCTAGATGTGAGAAAATGCAATGTGGAACTGGGATGGTCAGCACAGAATTGGCCAGTATATTTCGCAGAAAAAAATGAGAACCCAATGAGTAAAGATTCTATATTCATTCAAGCCAATAAATAAGCTGATCCTAGTGCAATACCAATGATATACCTTTTTAAGTAATTCTTTAAATTAATTAAAACTGTCTGGAACGTCAGTTATGCATTTATGCCTTTCTAACCTAGAATGTAAAAATACTCCATAAAAATTGAAATTAAAATCTAATAGCCCCTTAGAAAGTAAGAAACCGAGTTGATAAATAAGCACGCGGGCAGTTTCATGGCTATGGTGCAGCGTGCAGCGTGGCGACTAATTGACGGCGGAGAGTTACCCACCGTGACAAGAAAATACTGTCCATCGAATGGCCGTCAACGAACCATACATTTTTTACGTTATAGGGTGGCAAAATAGACCACGGTCTATCTAAAGGCGTGTGGTAACCAATCTGTAGAGACATTAGTAAAAACAGAGACAACGCTTGCGTTGCTGTTCTAGAGAAAAAGCTGAAATTTTTCATGTAGCTGCAATTCTGCCTTTCGTAGATCTTTGACTTTATTTTTCGTTGCGGTTATTTAGAAGCCCGAAAAACTAACAACCGGTCGTGTCAAGGGGAGTCGTGTTACCCAGTGATGTGGGTTCTAGAGGTCAGGTAGGCAGTCGCTCCATATAAAGTACTAGTATTCAGCTGCATCCAGTTAGACTGCAACCCGATCCGAACATTGTGTAGTTTTGAACGGACTAGGAGATGATGATGATCACTGCAATTACACCGACGTCCAACAAAATGGAGCAATGCTACTTGCTGGTAGATATGGGAATGGTGCTAATACTATCTCGCATAAGCTCCTTCACGAACAGATCTACTAAAACTCCATACACAATCCATAATTTACGAGTTTCTAGTTTAAGTACACGAGTATTTCGTCGGTGTGACGTGCTGTTGCAACTTACGCTACGTCCTTACGTCTGATGTCATCGGCTAGTTACAAAATGATTACGTTTTATCGGAAAAGTGTTTTGCCATATTTTTTCGTCATGTAAATATTGATAGAACTTGTTGAGTAATTTTTGTTGGCAGTTCACATATTATTAACGAGAGACAAATAGCCTAAAGCATTGAATAATTATAAGGTGGATCTTGCAAAAGGTTTTTAAAATCTCCATGAGTTCTTTTTAGTCAAGACAGGAACTAAGATGAAGCCTTGAGGGACACTTATTTGGTGATAAAATCTTTTAGGTTTTTGTAGTTTTGCCATCTTTCAACTATTCTTTACAATTATGCTCTTTGCATTTAATGTAACGCTATATCGATTGTTAAGTTTGTAATTGTAAATGTGACATTTTAAATTTAGTTTTGACAGTTTTTATCCTGTGTCGTAAATGTTTATGGCAGGATTAAAACAATAAATGTTAACTTACGTTATAAAAGTTACGTACCTTGAAATAAAGCCATAAATAATAATAAACTAATTTTATTACATAAAAACTAGGCACATATAATTAAAGCCGACAACGCCGCACCCAAATTCCATGCAGAAAAAACGCAACATTACGAACTTGCAAAATAAAATCTGACAACAACATTTTTTTTAAGCTCATTATTCAGTACAATCAATCTTCAAGCGTAAGGTGGGACGCGCCCAGGCTTGGTGGATCGACGATCTCCGCAAGGCTGGTAGCAGCTGGATGAGAGTTACCGAGAATCGAGCTAATAGGCGTGCAATTAGAGAAGCCTATGTCCAGCAGTGGACTGCTGTAGGCTGATGTTGATGAATTATTAAACGAGATGGCCATTATAAACAGCACTGTGTACTCACACAATAAATTCGACTGGGCGTCAGAGCAACTTAAGAGACGAGTGAGGCACTAAAAAATATATGACAAAAATATTTATCTATTTGAAGAAAACTATACATCTATAAATACCTGTTTGTATAGATAGTCTCGTGAATTCTCGTGCTATATTCCCAACACATTCACTCTAAAAAATGTCGTGACTTTCAAAAACGAACTTTTACACGCGTGTGTTATTTGTTCAAATACTTCAACATTACTAACGGAATCTGGGTTTCGGGCTTAGAATCCTTGATCTTAATTCTCGTGTTTAGTTTTAAAGTTAAGAACAACGGAAGGTCACGCAAATACCAAGATAAAGGTTAATGCACACGAATGCATCCGTTCGACGTACGTATAAAATAAACAATGTACTAGTTACACCTTTTTTTTTTCTTTTTTTTCGGATGAGAAATCATCAAATGACCCCCCCGCTCTTGGTGGAGCGGAAGGGAGTGTCAGAATTCTACTGACTAAAACCCATCCATGATCCTTCTTTGCCCTTTGTGTTCGAAAGAGATACCGTGGGGTATCTCTTTCGAACAGTCCCGCAGCCCTGGCAGGTACTAGACCTGAAGTAAGAATAACGTTATAAGGATGCTAATATATATTCTACGGCTATTTGTCGTAAGAATAAATCGATTTGTAAACTACGGTATCGGAAAACACATCTTTGTGGTCTCATCAGAGTAATGCAACAAAAAGTATTGCGGTGGTAGAGTTACTCGTATCATTAGTTTAAACATGTTTTGTATGACATAAGTATCGCATATCATGGTGCGTCCATGAATTTTATTAGCTCAAATTGTTTCTTGAAAACACCATTAAGGGAATTCATATCTTCAACATTAACCTACACATGTTGTTTTATTACTTACACTTTTGCCTTGTTCCTTTGTTTTTCGACAGACAGTCTATTATCATAATCATAACGGCCCAATCCGGCATTTTTCTCAGTAGTGTCAAGTTAAAGGTGAAGCTACATTTCCAGTTTGCCAGCACCGTTGTCCGAGTGTTTCGGTGCGGCCATGTATTTTTTGCGACCGCTTTCTCTCATGCTTTCACCATGACGACCGATGGCCCGTCATTTTGGACATATTATACGAAATGTTTGCCCGGAGCTTTTGAATTCTGACGAGTCAAACAATCGGTTACGGATATTATTATAATAACGGTTTGTCTTAAAACAATTATATATTTTTTCTAATAGGTACATATGTATTCCCGATAAATAAGCAACAAACGTATAACAAATTAGGACAGTCTAGTACAGGTTTCTTATGCCGTAGAAATTATAAGAATCTAATTTAAAAGTTTAATGGTAATCATTGTACACAGCTACAATGGACATCGTTAATTCTTACGGTACAATACTGACTTTTTAATGTTACATGCTCGTAAAGATGAAAATTTTATTGTAACAGATACTGTTAGTGTTAGTCCGGCTTTTCTCAATAGTAATTACTTCTTTGATGCCGATGCACAAATGCACATGCACACAGTAATAAATTATGTGCAATAATTAATCAACAATAGATTGTAACTTAGGAATTCTGTCTTCATTCATTCAAACAAATGTTTCATTACTTCATCTAAACACTAAATACTGTTTTAATCAAAAACATTAAAACATCAAACAAACTGCGAAACACAGCCTAAGCAAGTTTCGTTCCACCTGAGAAATGTCAAAACATTTCTCAAGCCACGCTAAACTGAGATACAAACTATTTCGATATTACTAGAAGTAGTATTGCAATTCCTTGCAAGATCATCGCGGGCGCAGATCGATCGCGGGGTATCTAACCGGGCGGCCTTCTCGGGACGTTTCCCAACCTGCGCACGCGTTGACGTGCCCAGCGGAAGGACGTACTGCCTTACACCATAGACATACGCTAAGTGTTAGAGTGCTCCATCACAGAAAATTACACCTACAAAAGTCTTGTTTGTGATGATGGGTTTGATTGACCTTTTCTAAGACATTCACCTTTAGCAAAGGAATTTGTTTCCAAATTGTAGTTATTTAAAATATCTGCCTATTTTGTCATTTAAAAATCTTCAGTGTCATCATCCATTTATCTCCTTCAAGAATCTATCACTAAAATACTAACCACCACTTTTTATTACAAAACATCAATCACTAGGTACATGTACTGTCAGCTCACTGTGTTCGCTGTATCAACAGAACAGTTTCCATCATAAATTTTAATGCCCACATGAGTGTAACCATATTATGCAACTCTTGTATCTTCGGGCCGACAACTAGTACAAAATCTGTTAGAAATTAGGTAATTAGTTCATTTGAAATATGCTTTCACAGCTTGAAATTTGAGACAATCTGACGTAGCGTCTTTTGGAAATTCGCATTGCAATCATTTGTTTTTTGCCGAGTCTGCTTTAATGTAAGAGAGTTATTCAATTCCATGACATACCCATTTATCATTTACTAATTATCTTGAAGACTTGATTATGTATGGTCAGCTAGTTATTGTCCCTCAACTGGACGGTGATGGCGGTCGAGTCAATATGGGTTACCATTACCATGATTCTAGTAAACAATGGGACAGAATTACCTACATTTCCTTAGAATACGGTATTGTGAGTTAAAGGCTATTATCGTTATAACAATCACTTAATTATACCATGAATGAACCCTTATTTATTATCATTACACGATTCTTTTGTTCTGTACTGACCTAGGCTCTTGTTATTTGTTAAGAAAGCTTTAGTTGTTCTCTCTTGGGCCAGTCTACTAATTTGTATTTGTGTCCTTGAACGAAATTACTTAAGTCGAGAAGGTTTGTTATTGAAGCAGCGCCTATTCCATTTCACATACCAACTGATTTACCAATAGGTTACTATTGAGAAATGTATAATCTTCTACTAGCGTTATGTTATTATGAGCAATGTGATGTGGATCACGTAATTGATTGAGTTGTAGACTTTTTATCTCGTTTCTTGTCGAACGTCATTTTTATTCGACATGCCATTTAACTCTTTTATATGACGATCGTTGTTATAATGGTGATTATATTCATAAATCTCGTCAAAGAGGATTTTTGTTTTATTTTATTGAATATTAACTGCAGTTCAAATAAACAGATACTAAAAAATGATTGTTTATTTATATATTTTTTTGTTTTTTGTTCTTGATTAATCCGTTGAACTCTGAGTCACAGAGGATATAGTTGCATTAAATACAGTTCATTGTACCAGGTAAATGATTTACCTATTAGGGTTGCCCTTGAATTAACTCTGCTGAATGAAGTATTTTTGGCAATTAGCCCAACATTTATTTCATGAAACAAGATCTAGAGATAGGTTTGATGAAATCATGTTGTCTGTACGAGAGCTCATAGAGGCAGGATCGCCTTGAAATACTTTCGAACCACGTGAACTATGCGAAAACGTTTACCTAGTAGAATCAACATTTAACCCTTCGATGACAACAAACTTACCTATGAGTACAGGTGTTAATCAGCCGGTGATCAGCTGATCACAAACACTGGCACTATGGAAACTACTTTTTATTTTTTTAAATTTGGAACAGGTGGTTGGTGTGTTTTAAAATGGATAAGTCCGCGACGGATGTGGTAGTGTTTGGTGTAGCGTCGGCCTGTGGCGGCGCGCGACGCTGCAGATCGACTGAGAGGGACTGGCGCGCGGCGACGGCTGGCTGCGCGCGCACCGCGACCCTCAGACCCTCGCCAGACGGCCTTCACGCGCGCCCCACGGGGTGGCTTCCCATCACTACAATAAACAAACAGCTTTAATGCTATTGTCATGTCATTGCCCGGTGATGTGCGGATATTTTGTCAAGATGTCGATTAATTTACTATTCCGACCACTTGAGATTTTTCATGGAATGTTATATTAGTTCTCGTACAAGTAAATTGATGATACAAAAATATTTTAATATGTCCGTTCTAAAATAATAATATTTATGATTTGTCTGCGGAAGAATGGATGTTGTACAGTCTGAAGTATTGTGAGAGGGTGTGATTCATGATAATGTTTTTGACTTTGTATTCGTCTGAAAATGTCTTTAATTGTTGGCCTTAAGTAAAATGAAACTTTGAATGAGAAGGAAAATAAAACTTAGGTATATCTGTGCAAAAAAAATATTTAAAAAAATGTAATTGTTTTGTTATTGTTTTGTTTTGTAATTGTAAAATGTAATTATAAATTGTTGTATTGTAAATTGTGTATTGTATATTTAAAAAAAACTCTTGATAATATATTCCAAAGCCGGACATTTCTAACAATTAAGGAATTAGGTCAAGTAACGGAATCGACTAGACAAATCTTCTCCGCAAAATAAACGCAATTATATGTCAAATGGTGCTAGACGAAGATATCTACTAATTAACAGCAATTTGCTAAATAAAATCCGCGTGGGTGAGCGATAGATTCTTGTGTTAACTGTAAATGATGAATTCAAAGCCGGAATATATTTTGATGGCTTCCTTTCTCTTTATTGAGAGTCGTGTTTATGCAGAGGATTTATAAAATAAATAAATAATAAATATGTGCAGGAATTTTTATTATGCTTTCTACTTATCCTATAGTCTTCTTGGCTATAGGCCATTTAATACTTTTAAATCGTAGTTAGTGTGTGTAGTGTTTTTTTTTATTATATTATCTATAGAAATAAATAAAATTGAAGTGTCTGTTTGTAATATCAAAATAGCAGCTTTTTACTGAATGCATATGAAAATATATACAGCACTTATAATAAAAACACATTTTTTGTCAGCGTGTCTGCCGGTCTGTCTGTCTGTTTGTTCCGGCTAATCTTCGAAACGGCGGGACCGATTTTGACGGGACTTTTACTGGTCTAACTTGGACTGCTTTTATTTTAGAAAAATAATTAGGGTTGCCTGCAATAAAAATTAAAACCCTTGAAATTGTTAACAAAGTTCGATTTAAAAACAATAATATTTTTTTTATAATAATTTCACGCGAACGAAGGTCGCGAGCAACTAAAGAACTAACCGCCGTTATTGACTTTTTTTACGAATTTCTAGCTAATCAAGCTTAGTAATCTTAACTTCCCCTTTCCAAGACTTTTTTGTGTGAATTAACGAACTATTATTGTTAATTGAGAAGTAGTAAGATACTGGCTCATTGGTCTAGAGTTCGGAAGCGGGACTGCTGAGCATTAGATCCTGGGTTCGATTCCCAGGTCGGGCGAAGTGTTATTGGGTTTTTCCATCAGGAATTTCTCAGTAGCAGCCATGGAGTCTGAATTTGTGCCCGGTTGATGGTAATAGGTTTGCCCCCTGTTACATGGGACTTAAACATAACTGGCGAAATGTGGGTGTACTAATGGGTACATCTCTGCCTAACCTTTCGGGAATTACAGATTAAGATACCTTAATAACTTGTCATATTATTTGGTCAGATTGTTGAGTAAGGCGTAAATTGGTCCTATGTTCCGCGTAATCATTCGTTTCTATAATGTGGTAATCATTATTCCAAGGCAACGGTGGATTATTTAAACTCCTGATTGGACATGACTATCCAATGGAGATGGTGTAAGAATCGACTTCGCTTTCAGTGGCGAAGGTTCCATACAACTCCATTTCCACCGGCTTTCCTTTGATTCAGTCAGTATTCTAAAGAGAAATAATATAATCACGTTAAAGACATGTACTCCGGCTTACCTCTTACAAAAATTGTCCCTTCGCTACTGGTCGCTTTACCAACATAACTTCATGCGTCAAGAATGTGAACTACTTGAATATCTTACCGACGGTACCTTTTTAGTCAAGGACCGGTCTGTCCGTATCAAATGCTGTCGAAATTAAAACTTGATTTAAACAGTTGGAATAGATCTGGTTCAAAAGTAGTACCCTCTATGTATAAAACGTGAAAGAACAACATAACAGTTATGTGAACTTTTATGTGACGAAATATATTTGTTTTTAGTGGACGATTTTTAGAAATAAATGATAAGTTTTATTTCCATCATCTATCAAGCCTTTTCCCTACTATGTTAGGGTCGGCTTCCAGTCTAACCGGATGCAGCTGAATACCAGTATTTTACATGGAGTGACTGCCTATCTGACCTCCACAACCCAGTTAGTACTGGTTAATACGATACCCCTTGGTAAGACTGGTTGTCAGACTTTTTGGGCCACTGACTACCTAACGACTGTCAAAGATCTACAAATGACACCCAGGACCAACGGCTTAACGTGCTTTTCGAGGCACGGAGGATACTCGGTATGTAGTGGGTCGTCACCCATCCACGGACCAACCTAGGCAAGCCGGCTTAACCTAAAGATCGACCCGAGCGGCTGTTATTATTTAGCCACGAGCTCCTGATAACTTTTATTTGACAACCTAGATGACCTTGCACTCATACTACATCTTATTCCTTTATTTATTTTCTATACATATAATTTACATTTTTAAATATTTCTATACAAAGTAATATAAAAAAAAAATATAAAAAAATAGTAGCCCACGGGCATCGGGAACAGGGTCCGAGCTGCCGGTGGTCAGGGCTCTTGAGAGAGGAACCTCCTGAAGTACTGCTTTCTGAATCAAGCCCTTGATCCAGCTGCCAAGCGAGAGCCTCCTCAGATGTTGGTCGAGGCTATTGGCTATTAAGCCATTGGCCGACACGACTATCGGCACAATGACTGCTGTACTCACGTCTCACATGTCGACAACCTCGCGAGCCAGATCTAGATATTTGAATCTACATCTTATTATTATTAACTCATCATCTTCCTGACCTAGTTCCATTTTACTTGGGGTCCGCGCAACACGTTTTTTTCATCCATTCTCCTCTGTCAACCATCACGCTATCATTTACTCCTTTATCTTTCATATCATTCCTCACACAATCCATGCATCGTTTCTTTAGTCTACCTTTTATTATTATTATTATCAACTAATTAACATCATACAAGTATATTTTTTGCAGTTCGTTTAAGTAATAAATATAGCTATATAAGGCATTTAATTTTTATACATATAATAAAGCCATCGACCATGACAACTGCATCCGCTCAAAAGCTATTTCAAAACTTACGAAATATGCATATATGTGCAATTCATTTATTTAGTTATTAATTCTAATCGTTAAATGCAAAGGTTGATTGAGCAATATTATGTTAAAATCGTGCATATCCATGTTAATGTAAAAACTAATTTGAAATAATTGTCATTATGATAGGTATTTTCTTAGTATTAGAACAAGCCATCAGTAATTTGGGATACAGAAAAACATCGTGAGAAAATCTGATAATGCAAACATGAATTAGGCGGTAGGCCTTCACATCATCATCTGCCTAGCCTTTTCCCAACTATGTTAGGGACGGCTTCCAGTCTAACTGGATGCAGCTGTATACCAGTATTTTACATGAAGCGACTGCCTATCTGACTTCCACAACCCAGTTAGTATTAGGTAATACGATACCCCATGGTAAGACTGGTTGTCAGACTTTTTGGGCCACTGACTACCTGTAACGACTATCAAAGATTTAAAAATGACAGCCGGACCAACGGCTTATCGGGCTTTGCGAGGCATGGAGGAAACTCGGTATGTAATGGGTGGTCACACATCCATAGACCAACCTAGGCAAGCACGGCGTATCCTAAAGATCGATCCGAGCGGCTGTTATTATTTAGCCACGAGCGGTAGGGCTTCACAAAAGAGTTTAAATAATGTGTTTTCATTTGCTTTGCCTTTGTAAGTATTTTGTGGTAACTGAACTTGCAGTTGTAGAGGAAAATGTTTGGAACATGTACCAAAACGCCTTCCGATATGACGGCCATCAAAGATAATCAGAACTCTGTATTCAGTAAAGGTCTTGCCCAGTCAAATCACAGTAGGTATCTGCAATAGATTGGTAAAAAAAAGAAATATCTCGATAAGTAGTAAAAGTCAGCACTGTAGCAGCATTGTGTGCATTATAAACTACAGACTATACCTAGTTAAAATACCATAGATAAAGGTCACATTGTATTATACCTGTAGAGTCTACACTACTCTACAGTATACGAGTCTCCACGGGGCGCTTGATCGGGTCGGCTCAATTGATTAGGCAGATTTTGATGAACAAAAAAAAAGCCGATTCGAAGCAACTGCATCTGCAGATATTCGGCATTCATTCCCACCGTGCCGAACGCCAAACTCTGTTCGGCATGTACTATCTCCGAATATTGTTCTTGTCGGCAAAGTCCGAGCTTAGCCGAGAGGATTTTCATTCCATTTTGCCGCCAACATGCCAAACCTGAATATATAACCTCTAAATGATGCAAACGTGAGTACATAGTGTGCAAGCGATCGCGGAATCCTATCGATGCGCATACGCATGGTTGATTGTTCGTAGCCGTGCTACGGTTCACTGATGCGTTCGTAGCGATAAACCTTCCGGTTTTCCTCATGTTTTTCCCCAAAATTGTGCGTATTCTACTAAACGTTTGCTGTTTAATATTTGTTCGTGTATATTGCGCCAGTAAGTGTACCTAGATAGATTGTAAAACCGGAAGTATTAGATAATGAAGTTGTATGAGTGTCGTTTCTGTAGTTGGTTCTTGTTTTTACCTTTAGCATAAATAACAATTATGTCTGTCAGTATTTTTTGTCGGAACAGTTAACTCAAGTTTAAAGGTTTACGAGTTCTTATAGG
This sequence comes from Noctua fimbriata, assembly GCA_905163415.1. Taxonomy (NCBI): domain Eukaryota; kingdom Metazoa; phylum Arthropoda; class Insecta; order Lepidoptera; family Noctuidae; genus Noctua; species Noctua fimbriata. The sequence continues at coordinate 6,531,832 of LR990940.1, forward strand.
ACAAAAAAATATTTACTTCGTAATTGTTCTAATAATTTACGCGCATATTACGACATTTAAACAAAAACCATACACATTAACAATTTTAAAGGTAAGAAAATTGGCAAGAAGTTTTTACATCGTAAAATATTTCATGGGCGAATGTTTAAGGGTCATACAGCCAAAATGGAATCTTATTAATTACTTACTAAGCCTCAGTTCGTCTATCCATCTGTCACACACAGGCTGCATTTGCTTAATCGCTTTCAAAGCAAGAACCTACTCAGTATGTTGTCTAGTTTCGATGGTAAGTACGAAACTCTAAAGGTAATTGGTAACTATCTTTAGTGAATGAACTGCATTATCTATTAATCTACTATAACTATAATTATTTAAATGTGCCCAAATCCTTTAGAGTAAGTCCAGAGTAATTAAATACTAGAGTATGTATACCGACCAGTATAATGTATAGCAGCGCCACCTATACTTAACAATACGAACTTTTCAACGTTCTATTTGAGTAACTTACGTCCACTAAGTTACTATGCTGTCAAGCAAGTTCAAGCAACGGTCTATGCTCTTCGGTAGTTCTCCGGTAGAGGGCGCCACTTTGATTACATCTATACAAATAAATAAAACTGAAGTTTATGTTTTCATTTTCAATATAAAAGCTTCTTACTGAATGCATAATTAAAGTACATGCGGTACTTATAACAAAAAAACAAAAAACTTTTGTATGTATGTCAATCTGTTGGTAGAGATATTTCTTGACGTCCTGTAAAGCCAAGTCAGAGGCCCATGCGCGGAATAAAAACTGACACCAGGTTGATAGGCACTATAACCACACGATAAAGAAGAAGTCTGTCTGTTCCAGCTTATCTCTGAAACGGCTGGACCGATTTTGTCGAGACTTTTACTGGCAGATACCATCATTCTCTTGCCCTTATCCCAATTCACTTGGGGTCGACGCAGCATGTCTACTTCTCTATTAGGTACTCATCATCTCATCAGATGCCTATTTTCTTGCTTGTTGGTTGATAGATGATATTATAAGCAGTAAGTAACGTACCGAACCTTTTAAAGTTTAGGGATCCAAAAAATTCAAACCCATGAAATTGAAAACAAAACCCGATTGAAATATAACATTTTTATAATAATTTCAGGCTGACGAAGGTCGCGGGCAACGGCTAGTAATAGATAACTTGTGCTCAATTTATAGAGGGGGCTCCCATGGCTAAGTAAAACAACCGCACAAGCCGATAGATCAAGGTTTTGCAACACTTGCCGCGGTCGGCCCCTTGAATGGCAGATCTACGGAAAATTTAAGTCGCTGGTGCTGGTTGTCATTAGTAGCCCGAAAATTAGACAACCTATCTTACTAATAAAGAAACGGCGTTGTGGAGGTCAGATAGGCAGTCACTCGATGTAAAATAAGTACTGGTGCTCTAATGCATCCGGTGAGACTGGGAAAACGCTAGTCAAGTGATGATTTTGTCTACTTGCAGGAAGTCCGATCGCGTTTGTGTGGGCTTATTAATTGATGGTATTAGCCACTGGAGAACTGCGGATTTGTCGAGTTTTTCTACACACTGTTTTACCAACAGGGTATATATGTCACCGTAAAATTGTAAATACAGTTAGATTATAATCTATCTCGCGATATTGTAAACTGTTGAAAGATTGTGAACCGTAACATACTGCTTACAATTTAACCCATTATATTTCGGTAGATTACATGGTAGATACAACATTATTTTTAGTATATGCGAAACCTGAGATGAGATGTTTGAGTCCAATGTAATACGGGGCGAGCCTATTGCCTGTCACAAATCCAGACTCCGTGGCTGCTATTGAAAATTTGGGATGGAAAATCCCAATAACACTACCTGACTCGAGAGTCGAACCCAGGACCTCATCCTCAGCAGTCGCGCTTGCAACCACTCGACGAGGCAAATGAACCGTAATTACTCGTCTACTGAGCTGACAGCAGCCTGTCCGGACGATTTGAAATCTTTAAATAAATAATTGCTACACGAATGCGGCATTTACCTAAGCTAGTACACATCACTATGTCTAAATTATTGCATGCCAGTGTTTTTCCATCACATGATATCGGTGTCGACATAAAAGAAAATACATCCTAACAAGATATTGGGATATCGTTTTAGATGGTTTTAGATAAGTGGGACGTAACAAATAAGAGCATTATGTTTCTTTTTTTAATATTTGCCCCACACTAGGAATTTCTCCTGCATCGTGGGTGCGTTTACAAACCATTAAACTCACAAACAGCCAGACCCGGAACAACTACCTGTAGGCCATACAAATATTTATTCAGGGCGGGAATCGAACCCACGACACGCAGCACAGCAGTCGATCGCTCAGCCACTGCGCCAAGCGTGCCGTCAATGGCACTTGACATTTTGTTACATTTATTTCGACCCGTAAGCGCACAAGGAATACATACTACTCGAAAACAAACTCATTTGTTTTGAAATGAGACTGTCTCGTTGGTAGTTAGCGCTATTGAATTAGTTCCTGCGTTTGATTCCCATGCCAAACAAAATCTAATTATGATTTTCTAAACGGAATTTCCCAGTAGCCAGCCCAGAGTCAGAATTTGAATAGGCAATAGACTCGCCCCCTGGCAAAACTGCGAACTGGCGAAATGTAGGTGTACCTCCGTGGGTGTATAGATATTATATGTACACCTCTGCCTTACCCATCGGGGATCATAGACGTAATGTTTTGTTATTTATTATCACGATATCTCACTTTGGCACAGATTCAAATTCTAAGTAATGTTTAGATCAGGCCCGTCCAACATACGGCCCCCGGGCCACTTAGCAGCCCGTCTAGGGCGAACATTGTTTAAAAAAATGTCCCTAAGTCAATTATTCCCGCGCCCCACCTCACTGACCCGCGAATGCAGACCGCATCTTCGCAGTCTAGTCGGAAGTTAGTTTTTTTTTTAATTTAAATGTCACTTTGCATTTCTTTTCGCCCACTACGGTAACAAAAAAACCTAAACTTGTCCATAAAACTATGTTTGCGACCCCTATTTTAGATGATGGGCTGGAAATCCTTTTTAAAGTTACGCCACAACATCTAGGTCTCTGCCTTCCGCATCAGCATACGATGATCACATTACCACAATGACTGCTATATTCTCGTAATGGCTTTCTCTTGACTGACTCATGCTTACATTTGAATGTGATCCCACGGCTACTGTCCATTTTTAAGACAATTTATAAACTTGCTGGCGCCATCATAAAGTGAAAGGACTGGGTTTTAACCTTAATTTATATATGACTAGCGAGCCGCTCCAGCTTTGCAATGTAGACATACATATAAACCCTCCTCTTGAATCACTCTATCTATTGCTGAAAACTGCATTAAAATCCGTTGCGTAGTTGAAAAGATCTAAGCGTACAGACAGCGGGAGTGACTTTGTTTATCGAATTGTCTAGTGATCCCCTAATCGGATTAGTAAAATTTTCAACAGCCTTGTTTTATACTATGTAAAGATGTATGCACAAAGCACAAGCAAAAAAAAAATACACACAAACAAACCTTCAATCTTCATGGAACTTATGTAAGTTCCATGATGCACTGAAGGTCATATTTTCCCCAAAATATGAAAGACTAGCTTATGCTCGCGGCTTCGCCAGCGTGGAGTTAGGTAATGTCACGGTAATAAAATCTATTTCATCCAAATCCGGCCAGTAATTTTTGCGTGAAAGAGTAACAAACATCCATCCATCCGTCCATCCATCCATCCATCCGTCCATCCATCCATCCATCCGTCCATCCATCCATCCATCCGTCCATCCATCCATCCGTCCATCCATCCATCCATCCATCCATTCTCACAAACTTTCGCATTTATAATACTCGTAGGAAGGAGGATAAAGACCATGATGAAAATCTACCCCACGCAAACGTAACCTTAACCAAAGCCCATCATTAGTTGGGTAGAACGACGCTCACTATATTTCGCAGGGTCAGATATTTTATGAGCTGAGGTTCTTTAACTGGAACAATGCTATGGAAGACATGGTACATCGTATAATGGGCGTAAAACCATTAACGAAGCCGGAAGGTACTTGTTCTCTCCGTCATTGCGTATTTTTTTTGTTCTAGACCATACCTGGGAACCTTTAACTTAGGACGATATTGGGGGGCAAAGTTCTAACTTTTTAATAAGTTTTTTTTTTAGATACAAGTTGTTAATATTATAACTTTACTTTAAACACCTCCACGACCCCCGAACTATTCAATGCGTCCATCAGCTCAATGTTTTGTGTGCGTTACATTGAGTCCTACCGTAAAACGTGATATTTCACCCCAAAAAAAAGTAATGACTAAGTAACGCTACTCAATATTTTCTGCGTAGCGTCACTTAGTTTGATGTAGGGAACGCTAGGTTGACGACTTCGTGAAGGGTCCGTTTACACCTTGTATATGCCAATGTAAGTCATCATTTATTCAGTAATCATATTTTTTTTACACTTGTTACGGAACTATAAAATAGGAACAGATTATAAAGCCCTTGATTTCCAGATCCATTATCCTCTAGCAGTGACTTGAACAAGCTTTGGCACAATAAAAATTTCGATAACTGTGGCTAAATTACAGCAAATTCGGTGAACAGGAAAACAATCACTTCCTTGCATATATATATTTTTTTTAAACACAGTTGAGAGAATTAAAGGACATGTAATTGACATAGTTTTTAATTCCGGAAAAAAACGAGTTAGTAGGTACATAACTGTTCAAATTAATGTGTTTACTATTTAGAATTTTAGATAGTGGTTTATAAGACCTAGTAGAGACCTTGAGGGCTGGTGTAATCTATTTACTTTCAAAAATGCATTAACAGCATTCTGTTACGACATGGAATACGTTTTAAGTTCAGCAGAGTTGTAAACAGATGTGTGTACAAATTTTTAACTACAAAAAAATTTGACGAATCCTCAACTCAGGCTATTGTAGTCCAGTGCTGGATTCGTGATCTTATGGTCATCGGTCTCTTTGGTAGACATGGACAGCCCACGGCCACTTCAGCTTGCTAACTCTTCAAGATATGTTGGGAAAATTCGTGTTTTCATTCTTAAAAAAAAAACTAAAACTATAGACCGACCGCTTTAATGAGTCCTCGCAAAGGTATCAATTTAAATGGAATATTCTGAAGGTTGATCACGTATTGGTTCAATTAGTATCGTAATATCTACGTGGATTATGGTACTTTGTGGACGCTTAAAGTGCCTTTGATGGGGCAAGGCAGAGGACTCATTAAAGCGGTCAGTCTATAATTGTAGCCGAACCAAAACTTACAAAGATGCTTGATCACTATAATTATGTAAAGAATCCGTGATCAGAAAAACATTTCTGAATCAAAATAAAATTCGAAGCACGTTTCCAATATGTTACCCTGAATGATGGTTAAACCAAAACCACTCCCAACCAATGTTTCAGAAATGACAGAAAAGCAATTCGATCTTTTGGAGGCTACCTCTAAAGCACAAAATTACATAACAGAACCATGAATTTTTCAGCAAGATTTTCTTAAACATTTGCTCTTTTCATAACGAAGTGTTATGCAACTGTTTATTTGCATAACACAGTGCCGCTGCGACAAATTAGTGTGACCAACGTGTTTCGCGTATGTTATTTTGTGGCAATACTGAGTGCGACCCCATTGTTCCACAATGCTTCTTGGAACAATAATAAAATAGAGTTCATTTTTGAGAAACACTGGTCCAAGGAGGTTCATTATGTACTGTTTCATTGAAAACATTGACAAAAACTCCACATTATGTAAAGTAGGTAGTTAGGTACCAACCGAAATTATATTTTTGTGATTTATTTGGTGGCGTATCTACTTTGCTTTGAAACCCATGTCTGACAACTATTGCTTTAGTAGTTTATGCATAAATTAAAATGGTTGGAGGACCTAGACCAGAAATAATCAGACCAGGCAGATATGTTAGCATACAACCATTGAAAATATTCAATGGTTGCGCTTTGGTACATCATTTATTATGCGCACAGCCAAGGAGTGGAATTCCCTGCCTGCGTCGGTGTTCCCAAGTTCATATGACCCCTAGGCTTCTTTTGGGTTAGCTCGTTCCATCGTCGACCTCATCTCTGTCCTCAGGACTAGATTGAGGTCAAGAGTAAGCCCATTCAGTACAAAAAATAAAAAAATAACATCTATTTTTTATCGACTGCCTCGTAGATCTAGTGGTCGCAAGCGCGACTGTTGAGCATGAGGTCCTGGGTTCGATTCACAGTCGGGCAAATTATTATTGGGGTTTCCCACAGGGGTTTTCCATCAAGAATTTCATAGTAGCAGCCACATAGTTTGAATTTATGCCCTGTTGATGGCAATAGGCTCGCCCTCTATTACATGGGACTTAAACATTACTGGTACTATTAGGCACACCTCTGCCTTACCCTTTGGAGATTACAGGCGTGTTTTTAGGTTAAGTCCAAGTTTTTTTTTTTTATTTGTGCGAGTACCGTCTTCTGTATCGAATACTTTATTCGACCTCGTCACTGCTACAACATAGGTGTCAAGTTATGTCAGAATTTAGACATTTTAGATAAGTTGTAACTTGTGTTGTAAGAACGGATGGCCGATGGGGCCGAAAAGTTCTGGAGTGGCGACCGCGAACCACCGGAAGGCCTCCCAGGCTCCCACTAGATGGACCGATAACCTGGTGAAGGTTGCAGGGATCTGCTGGATGCGAGACGCACGGGATTGGTCAATGTGGTGACATTAGGGGAAGGCCTATGTCCAGCAGTGGACGTCTTTCGGCTGAAATGATGAGATAAGTTGTCTAAACTTTATGGCGCTGTATCTAGCGATCAAGATACAAGCCCGACGGCTTGAAGACATTATGCAGGCGCGTGCGGCCTCAGGTAATGAGTATTTTACCGCTTCAGAATACAAATAAGCTGCTGTAAGGTGATATGGCTCTTTGCTGCTTCATACAAAATTTAATAAAAATAAAAAACATCGAATGAATTGTTTGATTGAGGTATTGGTCTGATTGGATTATGTGAAATTAAATTGTCATTATTTTTGTCAAAATTTCGACTTACTTTTTTACTGGTATTTTGTAATGAAACTAGTAAACAGGTAGACATGCTACTAAAACTTCATTATAATTAAGTAAGTCAAACTGGGTTATGCCCACCGAGGGCGGAAAGTGCTACTGGAAAAAAGAATCATATTTCTGTTTGCCGAATTTCACTTACATTTAATATTTTGTATGGAACAGGCAACAACATCAGACTCTTTATCTATTGTCTCTTTATACAATTGAATCGTGGAGTCGGGGACATACATTATTAGTATTATAGACGCGCAGATGCAATCGAGTGGGCAGTTTGGTACACCAGATCTGAGTTTTAATGGATTACGAGTTAGCAGTGTTTATAGATTATCGAGAGTGAAACTTGATACAGATTCCTTTCACGTGTTTGCAGTTTGTTTGACACAAATGGAGAAGAACCGGGTAAGTGTTTCCTGGTTGTTGGGTTGTTTTTGCTAAACCTTAACTGATTACTTCGAGTTTTCTTCATGCTAATTCCTGATTTATTTCGTACGGTGGAACCCAACAGGGGCGAAGGTTCCATACAACTCGATTCCTACTGGATACCCTTTTAAAAATGGCACAGTCAGTATTCTATAGACGTATAATATAATCACATTAAAGATATGTACTCCGGCTTACCTCTTACAAAAATTGACGCTTCGCTACTGGTTCCCAATCAGTAAGTCGTATTTAATATTTTGTTCTCAGTCTGATAGATTGGTATTATTTGGGATTGTTTTTAAATATCCTTGTCTAACTCCGGTTAGAAATCAGTATTTATCATTTTTTTAAAACTTCGACAAGATTTCACAATATTTTTTAATTAAATCTAACACAAACAAGTTATTATTGAATTTGACCGCTCACTAGTCACTTGTCAAAAGGTTAATCGTTTCATCAGCAATTAAATTACAAAATGCCAGACCACATGAAATCTAAACTTAACTTTCTGTCTTTCTCAACCAGTCATCTTTCTGCAACAGTTCTTAAGTGTGGCGACCCATCTTCTCCATCAGCCTATAGCAGAAGGAGTGATAACCTAAATAGTGATAAGCAGTGATAGCCTAGTGGTGTGACCGTCGGTCTGCCAAGTCACAGATCTGAAGTTCTAACCCAAGACACGCACCTCTGATGTTTCGGATTCATGTGCGTATTTTATAATTATTACTGGCTTCGGTGAAGGAAAACATCGTGAGGAAACCAGCATGCCTGAGAGATATTTCTCGACAGCATGTAAAGCCGAGATATAGAGGCCCATGGGCGGCATAAAAACTCAGACGCAAGGTTAGGCCTAAACAAACGATAAAAAAAAAACAGAAGCAGTCCAATGCTAGACATAGGCAGAGTCCTACACATTTGTAGAGATAATTGTGTCTCTGTGTCTGATCTCCCTTCCTTCGGTCACACATGGCTACTTGAAACTACTGACTTGTATTATTACTTAGACAGGAAACGGGATATTTATCATGTTTACTATAACGTACTACTGACGTGTTACTGTTTATTTATAATGTTAGTGATCATGATAGTTTAAAATCTTATATCTACTGACTTGTGTTTGTAACACTTTGCTTTTAGGTAGCGTCGTCGTCGCCTTTTAATGTTTTTCTTAGCGTGACGATGGCAAATTTTTATTAAATATGTTTAGCCCAAAATTCAGCTATGCGAACTCCGGTCGCTGTTGCAGTCATAAGATCGTCAAGTGCGCAGGTGTTGCATGCAGCGCATTTGGAAGATGGGCCATTGTCTGTGGAGACTCGCCTTTTAATGCAGAATGTTTGTATAAAGCCTGCCTTACTTTATTCAAACTTTACGGCGTCTTTGTCCTTAGTTTTTTCATCTGCAAGCAGACTGGGACTGCTAACTCATGTCCTGTAGTCACTTTGTCTTTCCATTTAAAATCGCATCCAAACGGCAATGCAGACCGTCTGCAGGGCCTATGCCTTGACAACCACCTTAAGAAGTTCATCGTTCCACTTAGCCTGGGGGTTCCCCACACTAGTCAATCATTCTTGGACTCGGTATAACACTAATAACTGGGAGCCTAAAGCAGCTGCTTTAGCAGAAAAATAATAGCTTAGGATATTAATATGAATCACTTTAAAATTCTTAAAATGGTTACTGACGCAGTTAATATTATGAATTGACACTTTGCGACCATTTTACGAATTTTTACGTAATTCTTATTATGGATATTAATTATAATCCTGCTAAAGAAGTACGTTAACCCGTTGGTCCCGGCTGTCATTTTTAGATCTTTGACAGTCGTTACAGGTAGTCAATGGCCCAAAAAGTCTGACAACCAGTCTTACCAAGGGGGGGTTCTAACCCAGTACTAACTGGGTTGTGGAGGTCAGATAGGCAGTCGCTTCATGTAAAATACTGGTATTCAGCTGCATCCGGTTGGACTGGAAGCCGACCCAAACATAGTTGGGAAAAGGCTAGGCAGATGATGATAAAGCAGCCAATTTAGGTTCCCTGGTACTGCGAACTGAAGAGAGATCCCTCCTCTTTCTAAACGGATTTAAATCATCGTTCTGAAGGTGAACATCATGAAGGGTAACGGATGATGATTAAACCAATGATTTATCAATGCCAATTACTCCTCAAATAATATCCTGTAGTCAACTATATCCGTTATATGATTTCGTACTTCCACATTTTATCTAGCGTGGAATCTTATTTTTAGTTTAGGTAAGTATCGCAAATTCCCAGAAACAGAGAGCCAAAGTTATGAGAAATTCTCAGTAAAAAACAAAAACCTTGTTTTGTGTCTAGTGATTATTCTCTTGCCTCAATTTTTCAATGAGTTTGTTGACGAAATAGTACAACTCTTTTTTTTAATTAGGCTATTTATTTACTGTATAACATGAGTAAAGGATACACATCGAGAGCATCTCCAAAGAAACCTTGACCGAGAAACTACGCATCAATCGGTCATCGCTTTCTTGTTAGATTTAACTTTCACTTTAATTCAATTTTAAGATCTCTACTGCATCACACATGCTTGGATATAGTACAGTAGTGGTATAGTACAGTAGTGGTATAGTATAGTAGTGATGGTAGTAGTCTCAAGAATACCTGGCAGTGGCGAAGGTTCCATACAACCCGATTCCCACTGGATTCCCTATGAAAAATGGCACAGTCAGTATTCTATAGACAAATAATATAATCACATTAAAGATATGTACTCCGGCTTACCTCTTACAAAAATTGACCCTTCGCTACTGATACCTGGAAATCCCAAACAATTAAGTAACTTGAGAAATAGAACTTTTAATCTATATGTAATAGTACCTACACTACCTACCTATAGGTCGACTCTCAATAATGATGGCCATTTAGTAACCTAGAAATACAGGTATGCACTTATTTCGACGTCACACGCGGGTCTCGAGGCACGGGAAAAGCGGTGGATTTACCGTTATCGGAGAAAGCCGGGGAGTAGAGCAGCGCACGCGCAGTCAGTGGCCGGGCGTCGCACGCGCATACACGAACGCACCGCAGGAATATTGTGTTCTATATTGTTTATAGTTGGTTGTCATAAAGGTTTTATTAAGTGGATTCTCTATTATAAATAAGGTATGTTTATTTGTAAAGTTTGTTTTTATTATATTTTAAATTATTAAGATTTTTTTTTAATTTTTATCATGATTTAATTTAATATTATTAATCTTTATCAATCAATTATTGCTGAAAATTCAGGGTAGGTATAATACGCACTATCCCAGAGCGTCAGAGCAAAAAAAAAACAAAAATCAGCAATACACTATAAAAAAGAAGTCTTGACTCTGGACCTGAATCAGCATTGTGGAGTGCTAGAAGTGATATGTTCCACCGACACATACGTCATGATACTAGGTGACAGCGACAGACAATAATACTGACTAATATAATAGCGGTTCTATTGGTAAGCTAGTATAGTCACCAATGATAAGATGACCCGAAACGAGTCAGTTACAGCACAAGTTAACACCATAATAGTAACGTAGATTTACAAGTATTTAGATTTTAACTTAGTACAAATCCTAGTGCAATCAATGCGGAAGACCGAGTACCAGGTCTTGTGGTACACCTTAAGTCCCTAATCACTTGGCATACCCTGTCTGTCTACTACAAAAATATCAGAGATATGATTCAACGAAAACAGTATTTAGATTTTGGGTATTTCCGCACCAAAAGACAAGAAAAATATACATAAATGCTTACTAGGTGATATCTGTCCAAAAACTTGCGATTCATCTTCGTAATTATATGCTGTATTGTTTCCTATCAATCGTTCAGATAGGCAGTCACTCCATGTATAATACTGGTATTCAGCTGCATCCGATTGAATGGAAGCCGAAACCAATCCAATTGGGAAAAGGCTGGGCAGATGATGATGAATCATCATTAAGAAGAAACTCCAGCTTTCCCTCAAAACCGTTGAAGTACATTTTGTAAACATCTTCCTAATTTGAAGATCACAGGCCTTTTAACATTGACATAGGTATAAGTCTCGCTCAAGATATGCATGTCGCACTCCAATGACAATAAATAAACTTTGCAAATACAAAGCAATGTGTTAGCAAAACAACTTTCGTAAATCCACTTTCTCAACCTAACTTGTTTATTTTGTAAAATGCAAACGAGTATCAATGTTGTTTAATTATTAATAAGTACTTACTCAACATATTATTGATACTGCTGACTTACACAACTGCAGAAATAAAGTTATTGTTTTTGATAAACTCGATACCTATTTTATAAATTGGTTAAAATTACACTTTAAAACGTAATTTTTTTATTACTGATGTGTCAGATATACCTACTGTCATTTGTAGCACAATATTATTTTATGGGATCCCGGTCTATTAAAACGAACTACTCTCGCGACGTATACCTAATTCATGAAAATAAGTTACATTAGTATTCTCACAGTAAGGTAGCTTTTTTTAGGTATTGTAGGTATAGGTCTAAGTGCAGTTTTAATTCCTTGCTGAACTTGGACCTAGCAAAGTACAATCACCATACCACACCATACCACACGATATCATACCACCATACCATACCATACTACCATACCATATTTATAAGAAACTATAAAATCGACTTGTAAAGTACCCTGACTAAGATTTATGCTGTCCCTTTCTACATCAACATTAAGGTTACCTTCGAGTAACTAATACCTGAGTACCTAACCTAGATCTTAACATAAATAAAATATAGTATCAAGTCGTTATTCTGTCGGTGTAGCCAACCACATCTCGCTGGCTAAGATCCTTCACGGACTGTTTAACTTTATACCACTCTAACACAACGCAAGAACAAGATACAAAATAGCTGAGTAAATGACAGTAACAAAAAAAGTTAACACATTTCTGTTAGCATTCGAGACCCGGTTCTTCACCCCAAAACTAGTTAGGTTTATTTGGTCAGGATGTTAAACCAACCGTTTAAAATAAAAGTTTTGGTTAAAAACGATAACTAATTACAAATCGAGTCGGTAATTAAATAAAATTAAACGGAACTCACACAAGAATTCACTTGTGAATTATTAACCTAGTTTTAACAATCCAATGATCATGGACTCGTTAGTCAACAATCAAAGTTCCTAACATCAGAAAGAAAGACTTGTGCTACGTTTATGGCCTTATCTCATGAGACGCCAATAGCAGGTATGACGTTCTCAAAAACAACTGAATGCTACACCGACAGAGTTCATCCTTGTAATCATATTCGAAGCTTCACTAAACCAAACCTCTTTGCAATCAATCAATGCGAATGGAAACTTTTTACTCGTAGTAAAAAGTTGTCTCACTCTTCCTTGACCTCTTGTAAGATCTCATAGCAGCTCCCTACACCCGTCTAATAATAAACTGATTAACTGAATGGTGAAATAAGACAGCCTTGACGAACATACAAAGATTCGTACAGATCATCAACTTTTACACATCCGTTGGACTTTATATAATCGGAAGTAAGTAATATATTAGATGTACAATACATTATTTAATTAGTGTGAATCATCATTCTCTTGCCCCCATCCCAATTCATTTGGGGTCGGCGCAGCATGTCTTCTTCTTCCATGCTTCTCTATTACTCGTCATCTCATCCGACACCTCCTTTCTTGCCATATCATTCTTTATACAGTCCATCCATCGTTTCTTTGGTCTTCCTCTACTCATATACCCATCCACATTCATACTCAAAACTTTCCTCACAACATTTTATTTAATTAGTGTGAATAATGGGTAATTAATATGCTAATTAAGAATGGAGTTTCGTGCAATATCTAGGATAAAAATACATAATTATATCTAGTGATTTTAGTGATATTTTTATTTAATGATTTTTATTGATTTTTGTAATTAATTTTCAATGATTTTAATGACTTTCTAATGATATTTTTTTATGATAATCTACTTTACTGTTTTTTTTTTGTATTTCATCTTAATTTATTTTTTTCAGTTGTATATGAGTATTTTGCCAGAATTAAAACAACTTTTTTTATTTATTTATGTATATTCGATACTACCGAACCGACTATTTGAATTTCAATCATGAATCGATGATAGTCGGCATAAACATTCTGAAGCTGTAAAGTTTTCAAGTGTGTCTTCTACATGCTTTTATAAGATCCAACTCAGCTCACGTAAGTCATATTGCACACAATGACGTAGATCCGCAGTCAGTCCCCAGTGGATGCAATAGAAACCGTCTGTCATTACAGCCAGGTGCCTACAGACCGCAACTGTAGTGGTATCCGTTCACCATAATCACAGTGAATTAGTTTTGCGAAACGCTAAAGAAATTACCTCTGTGGTGGCGTGCGTTCTTGAGTTATAATAATGGTGAAGAATGGTAGGTGTAGTAAGTTTGTTATACCAAGATTTTTTTGAGCTAAGGTTATTTCTTCAGAAATACTACACACGATCAGCTCATCAAAACGGCGCGCTAGAGGTGTCAATATTCTATAGCAAATAAGACACTGGCAGCTCTGAAATTCGCCCGTATTGGATATGAATAATCAAACTCTGAAGGGTTATTGCGTAAGATAAGTAGGTTTCTGTTCAGAGATGAAAAGAAAATTTAATTCAGCCTGCCCTGGTCCCATGTGTTACGCGAAATCGGGCCAAGAAAAATAACTATAACTATAAGAATATGGCTTGATGTTTAATACTCTACTAAAGACAGCATTAGATGCAACCGACCCTAAGTCTTATATTTATCTTAGTTTCCAAGGGCGACTTTCACCAATGAAACTGAACGCGGTTAGCCCATCTTAATCGCGTTCAATATCTGTTAATTATTTAATTGTTACCTTGCTTAATTAATATTACAAAACGCAAACAGCCAACTATATCTTAGATAGAATACTAATTTATTATTAGTATCTAGCCTAACAGGAAATTAACGTAATAGCTAATTAATTTTAAATTCAAATATATTGCAGCACAATAGAAGTCATCAGGGACCCTCTGTCCTTACTGCGATATCTTCGCAATGAATTTAAATGGCTTTAAATTGGCCCTGTAGACAATGACCGATATTGCACACGACACCTACCTCGGCGATCGATGTCCAAACGTGCTGTTGGTCATAATGAGGATCATCGAAGGAGTTATAACTCTTATGTAGGGAACTAAAAAGAGTTGATAATATTATAGTATTCGACCGCAAACAGCTGCCAAACTTACTGCCCTAGATTTGAATCAAGGTCTGGTGAATGGCTTACTGGGTTTTTTTGTTGGAAAATTAAGTTACTATACAGGGTGTAAACAGACCCTTCACGAAGCCGTCAACCAAGCATTCTGTACATCAAACTAAGTAACTTTACGCTAAAATTATTGATTGGAAACGACTTTTTTTTTGGGGTGAAAAATCACGTTTTACGGCAGGACTCGATGGAACGCACTCAAAGCATTGTGCTGATGGATGGATTGAATAGTACGGGGGTCGTGGACGTGTTTAAAGTAAAAATCATAAATTAAAAACATGTATTTAAAAAAAAACTTGTGAAAAAGTTGGAACTTTGGCCCCCAATATCTCCATAACTAGAAGGTTCCCAGGTATGGTCTAGAACAAAAAAAATATCGCAAAGACGGGGAGAACAAGTGCCTTTCGGCTTCGTTAAGGGTCTATTTATACCTTTTATAATAGGACTGGGTTATCCCCGGCAATAAGGCCAATAACCAACTTCAAGGTAGGACTAGATTAACACTGGTTTAAACCTACGAACCTAATGAAGGTATTCATTGTGCAACGAGGTTCTAATATACAACCTCATTGTGACAAAGTACTTACGAGGCATCCAAATACTACTGAAGGCTTCTGTCTGTGCAAAAAATCTTCTTTTACCCGTTCATATGACGTTATAAATATTCATCTGCTTCTAAACTTGTTACAGGATCAAAAAATGTTGGAGGG
The DNA here is from genome assembly GCA_905163415.1 of Noctua fimbriata. NCBI lineage: Eukaryota > Metazoa > Arthropoda > Insecta > Lepidoptera > Noctuidae > Noctua > Noctua fimbriata. The sequence continues at coordinate 6,547,326 of LR990940.1, forward strand.
AACGAAGATCAACTCTCCGTCACAAATGGCGAGCGTTTTCGACATCGCCAAGGACACAGTCCTCTTCCTAGTGTTATCCTGTTACTACATCCTGGAATCCCTATTCTGGACCTTAGTGCCTAACGCCATAAGGCCCATGAAGAGTCTGAGAGGAGATGTGGTGTTGGTGACCGGAGGAGGTGGCGGTGTTGGTCGCCAACTCGCAGTGAAGTTGGCCAGACTTGGAGCCAAGGTCGTAATATGGGACATTAGCAAAGAAGGTTAGTTGTGCGATCAATTTAGTTTCCTTTTAGGTACGGCTCGTTTGGTAGGTCGTCGGGCAACCTTAGACTCGTTTCTTGTTAGGTATAATGTGGTGATTGCGTTTACATGTACGTTCGAGGAAAATTCATTAGATTTAAGGTAGTTGCATGAAAAAATATGACAGTAGTAAACTACACTGTCATCATCATCTGCCTAGCCTTTTCCCAACTATGTTGGGGTCGGCATCCAGTCTAACCGGATGCAGCTGAATACCAGTATTTTACATGGAGCGACTGCCTATCGGACCTCCACAACCCAGTTAGTGCTGGGTAATACGATACCCCTTGGTAAGACTAGTTGTCAGACTTTCGGGCCAGTAAACTATACTGTAAGTATACCAAGGCAACCTAGCTACCTCGGACAGTTAATTGTGTGTTTTGTAATACTTACATTATAAGGTATTTTTTCACTATTAAGGATTATATTGTTGTCCGAAACTGAACAAATAAATTTAAAAAAAAACTAAAAAAACAATTCCTACTGAGGATTATCTGAGCAATTATACTTACAGCTAAAGTACTGAAATGCTACACCGCGGTTTATCATCAAGCCTAAGTCAAAGGTTTTTAGGCACTTATAATAATTGACAAGTCGTAAACCAACATAATAACTTGATGGTGGTCGTGTCAGGTGTCAAGGTGTCGCCTCCGCGTAATTAGTTAATTATTACTTGTTACTATGTCCTATTATATTATCTAACTTCTATATTTAGACATGTTAGTGACGCTCAATTACATAATTACCCATTATTATAATTACGGCTTTGAATAGCTATAACAGTTCTAAATAAAGGAGAAATCACAAATGTAGTTATTAGTTTATGTTTTATTGTATGTATTTGATGCATAATTAAATAATCATTTATGTATTCCCTATTTTCAAATCAACAATCAATCCTTTTTTAATGTATGTATACCTATGTACGTCAAACTTTTTATTTCATATCACAGGTTTGCAAAAGACATGCGCAGCGGTTATAGATGAGGGCTACGAGATCGCGAGCTACGTCGTAGACCTCGCCGATCGTAGCGCTGTCTACGCCGCCGCGGAAAAACTCAAGAAAGAGGTAACGTATTGTTTGTGATTTATTTCGATAATTATTATTATTCGTCCTATTATTCAGAACTAAATGGCCAGTTCAGTCCCACAGCTGGGGAAAGGCATTCCTCTCCGTTTTCCACACGAATCTGTTTTTCTTTTACTAAGGCTGGCCAGCGATATAGTCAAGTCCGTCCAGTGAGTGGTTGTTTAGTCCATTTCTCATGAGAATGGGTGTAGAATAATACTTTTAGGGACTTATACTCTAATTTATGCCTTATTTAATTACAGATCGGCAAAGTGGACGTGCTGATCAACAATGCAGGAACCGTGTTTGGAGAAACACTGTTAGACCTGTCTGACACAGCCATAGAAACTACTTACAAAGTCAACATACTCTCACATTATTGGGTAAGAAGACTGAAATATAACACCTATATAGGTACTTCTATGATTTACTAAAAATCATGATCTAACTATGACTTGTAAATTGACGGCTCGGTTCGAGTCGTGGCTAAGTGAATTTAGTGAATGGTTGCTACATTCTTCGTGTCGCGTATCCGATTAAACTCTGATGGTGTCGATTATTATTTTTAGGACCGCCAGATAAGTGTTCGAGTAGATGCAGAAGAACTTCCTAGGGCCTATTGCGTATTCTTATTTTAATTCATTCTCTCTGGCAAAATGTTTTAACGACCAGAGTCCCAGAGAACCTGTGTTATTGTGTCAGAACTGACATTAAAGTCAGCTTGCGAATCACTTGCAAAGTAATCATGTGTTGAGTAACTTTTAGAGTGTACGCTATGATTGAACGATGCGAGCGATTACCTACTCAATGAGAGGCTTAGCTCTAGAGTTAGACTGAAGGTCATAATTATAATCTAAGTTGAGTGTCTGCCGATCGTAAGTCATGTTTTTTTACCCTTTTACACAAAAAACTGCCGCTATCGACTAATAAATGGACCCATGTTTTGGAACCATGTCCTTTCTCAGTGTGTTTTAAAGCCCATTCTATCAACAAGTTCATGGTTGAATTTTATTAACAGAATGATCCTATATGTTTCCCAGCCAAAGACTATATTCTCTATGTTCCCAGCAGTAGGCTGTAATCCAAAAACAATCAGCGCGGGATGGTGGACCGTGAATGTCACATGTCTTCGAACTTTTCATTTGAGGACCAGCCGGTCACCGTATTGTGAGAAAATATATTATTAACCCATATTTAATTCTTCTTGCAGACCGTGAAAGCTTTCTTGCCCGACATGATCAGCTCAGGCAAGGGTCACATAGTGACGGTGGGCTCAGTGGCAGGTCTGCTCGGCACCTACCGCTGCACCGACTACAGCGCCACCAAGTTCGCCACCGTCGGCTTCCATGAGAGCCTGTTTACTGAGTTGAGGGTATGTAGTACAGTTGTCTGTCTTAATCTAACGGGTAAGGAGACGGTGGCTCAGAACACGACGGTGGCAAAAGTTAGGGAGAAGTAGGTACACCCTGATTTCTCCACTTCTCCGGTTATAATCTTACGTCATCATCATCTGTCTAGCCTTTTACCAACTATTTTGGGGCCGGCTTCCAGTCTTACCGGATACAGCTATTTACCAGTATTTCACATATAGCGACCACAACCCATGAAACCAGTTAATACTGGATAATTCAATATCCCTCGGTAAGACTGGTTATCAGACTTTCGGGCCACTACTTATAACGACTGTCAAAGATCTACAAATGACAGCCGGGACCATCGGCTTAACGTGCTTTCCGAGGCACGGAGGAAACCCAGTCCGTAATGAATGGTCATGCATCCACGGCCCGACCCTGGCAAGCGCTGCTTAACCTTGAAAATCGATGCGTGTGGCTGTTATTATTTCTAATTGGGAGTAAGCTTACTGCTATATAAGCAGATCAAGGGCTGCACAACTTTTAGGTAAAACGGCCCGACTCGGGAATAAGAACACCTCAACAGTGGCGCTTGAGATCACTGGACGACGCAGCTATCGTTATTATTTGAGTGATTATCAGAATGGAAGAAAAAAACGTGTTGCGCTGACCCCAAGTAACATGGGACAAGGGCAGGAATACGATGATGATGAACTCAACCAACATGATGAATCAGTTTAAGTACAGATTTCTGATATTATCTTTTGTTCCGCCAGGCTCACGGACATACCACAATCCACGCGACGCTTGTCTGCCCGTACTACATCAACACAGGAATGTTCGACGGCGTCACCCCTCGCCTGATGCCCATGCTAGAGCCCGACTACGTGGCCGAGACCATGATCGACTCCATTCGGAAGAACGAGGTCAACTGCATCATGCCCGGATCTGTGCGATACCTTCTGCCTCTTAAATGGTGAGTAGGAATGTGGTAATTTATCTTATAGGATTTTTTATCGTAGCATAGGACTCCGTAGGACTGATTCTATCTGCGTACTTCAGCTACCGATCAACCAAACAGTTGCTTATTTTTCATTGCAGTATCTAGTAGGTACATTTTGTATCTAGGTATGACTGATTTATAATCGCAGAGCTTAATGCAATAGTTAGGAGCAGTCTATGTAAATGACTTCTTCATTAAGTTAATCACTTTTATTTTTAAATATCCAAGCCACCACACAGTTCCAGGATGCAGGGACCAGAGAGACGAGCTTACCACAGACAATTCACCTTGTTTCTTAAACCATAGACTGACTACTGAATTAATCTATTACAGTCTAAACGTCGTATCTAGATCACAAAACAGCGGCAAGTAACAAAACGAGATGACTCGAAGCAATGCAAGTGGCACAACACTAATGTGCACTCCAAACTCGGATCACGTTCGGTATCGCTTACAAATACATAGTTTGTTTACCCCAAGTAAGCGATTTCTTTTCCTATTTTCAACAGAGAATACCTTTATCCTTATAAACTTCATTATATAGTCGGCGCCTACCCACTTCACTACTCTTTTTAACAATGTTCTCTTTTGTCATTCCAGCCTGCTCCCCGCGAAAATGTGCTGGGACCTGATGAACCGAGTTATGAAGGGACCACAGTCTATGATGGAGTTCAAGGGAAAGCCGAAAGCTGTAGCCAGTTAGAATATTAGTTGTAATTGCTCAATTTACTTTGTAAATAATGTTTACTATTACATTTTAATCGATCTTTTAGCGATCGAAAAACGGAAGGCCTACCATTTGACGGTCGATCTTTAACCTAGTGTTGATGAGGTACATGATTCGTTTACGTGTACGCGACCATCAGGCCAAAACAAGCCAAACTGACTCGGACTCGCCTGTCCAGTTTTGCCTCTCCACTTATGCTCGAGATTAAATAGAAGACTGAACAAGTTTTCAGTACGATTTTAGGATTATTTTTTAGTAATAAACAAAAAGATAATTACATATTTAGTTTAATTTGTTTCTTAAAAAAATCCCGGAATTACGAATATCACAAACATAAATATATTGGTACACTTAAAAGTACTATCACACACAATCAGAACAAATCGTAGAAGTAGTCGAGGCCTTGCCCCAACTCCCATATAGCTACACCAGTGCCATACTCCTTCGCTAGCTCAAGTCGCTTCTGTATTGAATATAAGGTGGGGTAGAATATCTTCTTAGTCCCCTGTGGTGTTCTGAAAAGAGAAAAACCATTCGAAGTTGTAATACTGAGAAAAAATAATGCCTGATTAATGATTAGTTCATGTTCCTGCCATTGTCCCATTCTACTTGGGGCCGCGCAACACATTTGCTTGCTCATAAAAAATAAAGTAGGTGGCATAAATTGATTTCCATGTAAGTTGGCTATAAAGAACGATATAGTGATACGAAAAGCCTTTAGTGTAATCAAAAGATGTGGTTATCAGTTCATAAAATACTTCAATCAATGAAACAGTAGAGCTACACCTTCAGCAATATGTGTATATGGTTATGTTAGGGTGAAAATGGACCTGAAACTAAAATAAGTGACTGTCATGTGGTCAAGCAGCCTGGTTGGTTCAGTGGTTGGAAATGCTATTTTTTTTTTTTTTGAGATCCCTTGTCAACTCCATGCCCAAAACCGGTGGGCGGTCGGTAACTGGTACAGATGCACCTCGGAAAGTAGGAGATAACTGTACAGGCTCCTTTTAGCAGTAAAAAGACACGCCTGTGTTTTCAGAGCATTGAATTTTACCAGATTGTCGTCACCCTACTGCTGAGGGTGAGGTTGCAGGTTCGAATCCCAAGTCAGGCAAAGAGGTTGAGTTTTCTCAGTAACAGCCTGGAGTATGAATGTGTGTTAATGGCAAATAAATAAGCTTGCCCCCTATTACATAGGACTTACATCAAGTCATCTGTACACCATTGTCAAAACCGTCGAAAATACGGTGTCATGTAATTTTTTGTAATAATTACCTGATCTCAACATAATTCTCTCCCGTATTATTATTATACGACAAAGCTTGATTGTTTTTTGCATTCTTCAGTAACTCTATGTACTCTGTCCCAACAATGGGACCTCCTCCATTAGCAGTGTATGAGTTACCATAGAAGTTCAGACCTAGTAAGATCTTAGACCTCTTTGATGGGTTCTCATCACTGTCAATGAGTTTTTCTACACACAACCTGACCCAGTACAGGGGTGCATTGGGCCCTGAAACAGAAAATAAATTAATAAGATAAAAAGTTGACTTGCTGTGTGCTCATTTACTGTTGGTTTCTTAATTGAAAATTTGCAGTTGAGGACCTGTCAAACTCCTCTTTAACAGTATAGGTAATTAAGTACCTTTTAATTTGGCTTAAAATTTAGAACTTCAACGGACATGTTCTCAACTTAAAATTCTCAATTCTGACTCATTTCTTTCCATAATTTTAACCAATCTTTTTACTTTTTGTACTATTTGTTACTGTCTTGCAATTTGGGTCTTGCAGAGTTCCTCGGCAATATGCTAAATAAGTTATTGATGGATTTCACAGACAACTAGATGGTTTTGTACAAAAGTGTAAGTAAGTACTTCTCATTAACATTTCTAGTAAATTAAAATAGAAATATTTCTAGTTTTAAATAATTTATTCAAATAACATCTTATTCTAACAACCAGGTTGCGCAGTTGTATTGGGTTTTTCCATCAGGAATTTCTCAGTAGCAGTCTCAGACTTTGGAGTTTTCCCGGTTGGTGGCGATAGGCTCGCCCTCTATTAGATTGAACTTAAACATAAGGGGTGAAATGTTGGTGTGCACACCTCTGCCTACAGCAATTACAGGTGTTATACTGTTATTTTACGTTTTCAACTACTTGCCTGGTTTCTGTGGATTAGAGAAGTCATAAGTCATGACTGACACTGCTTCTACATAAGGATAGATATCATTAAATGCTTGGATGAAGAATTCATCGGTAGGATACCCTCGGAAGGGTGGGTAGACTAGAATTAGACTTAGATCATCATCACTCATCTCCAAACCTGAAAAATAAGGATAATTTAAGAATATAATTTCAGTACAGAAAGATATGTGAGAGCATTGTTATCTTCCTGCCCACATCCCATGTTATGTTACTTGGGGTTGGTGTAACAGGTTTTGTTTCTACCACTCTCTGCTATAATTTCTTCTTTTTCTTTCATATAATTCCTCACACAGTCCATCCATCTCTTCTTTAGTCTTCCTCTCCCTCTCCATCCATCAACATTTATATTCATCACTATTTTAATAAGAAATGTGAGAGCATGACTTTATTAAAATGAAAAGATGAACATTGAATTCAAATATTTAAATACAAAAATAAAGATAGCATCATTTAATACATCCTTCAAAATAAGTTGATTCTTATGATAATTTCTCGGAATTTAATCTTCCTTCCATGCACATGCTGGAGGTAACTAGATCAAGCAGTAGCATCTGAAAACTGATTTCTTACCAAACTGCTGTATAAACTTGACAGACTTGTCAACATATTTCCCGATCTGCGAGAGTACCTCAAGTACTACACCATCAAACTTCCACTGTTTACAGACTTTCTTGATCTCGTCAATGAGAGCCTTTTGTTCTGTGTGGGATGTTGGCTCCATGAAGAATGCTTTCAGGTCTGATGTTTGCCAGTTCTCAAAGAGAATCCTTGGCAATACTGCAACAAAATTTTTATTAATGAAACCTAACCTACATTAAATTAAAGATAAATAGTTAAAGAATACTCTTATTCATCATTCTCTTGCCCTTATCCCAATTCATTTGGGGTCGGCGCAGCATGTCTTCTTCTTCCATACTTCTCTATTACTCGTCATCTCATCCGACACCTCCTTTCTTGCCATATCATTCTTTATACAGTCCATCCATCGTTTCTTTGGTCTTCCTCTACTCATATACCCATCCACATTCATACTCAAAACTTTCCTCACAACATTTTCCTCATTCCTCCGCATCACATGCCCATACCACGACAACCGATTACCACACAACTTTTCAGTCACCGGCGCCACTTTCAGACTTCCTCTTATATACTCATTTCTTATTTTATCCATTCGCGTAACACCACACATTCCCCTTAGCATTCTCATCTCCGCCACATGCAAATGCCTTTCATTCATCCCTTTTGTGGCCCAACATTCTGATCCATACAAGACAGCAGGTCTAACCATTGTTTTATAAATCTTCCCCTTAAGTTTAAGGGGAATGCGGGAGTCGCAGATTGTTCCCGTGACCTGCCGCCATTTCATCCATCCCGTGTTAATTCTGTGCTTTACACTACGATCTATTTCGCCATCGCTTTGCACGAGTGAACCGAGATACCGAAAGTCGGAGCAGACAGGAAGAAACGCGCCATCTAGCGCTATGGCTCCAGAACTGGAGAGACCGCCAAAATCGCAGAACATGTATTCTGTTTTAGTTCTGCTGATTTTTAACCCAACATTCTCCAGCTTCTGTTGCCATTTCTCCAATCTGCTCTGGATCTCAGGTCCATCTTCACCGACAAGAACAATGTCGTCGGCAAACAGCATGCACCAGGGTGCCTCCTCCTGTATGTCCGACGTCAAAGCGTCCATAATCAACAGGAAGAGGTAAGGACTTAAAGCCGACCCTTGATGCAAGCCTACAGCCACACTGAATTCATCGGTGTTGCCAGCAGCTGACCGGACGTAGGTACAAGATTGGCTGTACATAGCACGAATTAACTCTATATACTTCCCAGGTATACCTTTCTCTTTCAAGGCCCACCACAACACATCCCGAGGTACCCTATCATACGCTTTCTCCAGATTAATTAATTAGTATTATAATACCTTTGTGGATTATGGTTATTTTAAAACAAATAACCTGTCGGATATTGTTGGAACTTTGTGGACGTTTAATGTGCCTTTGATGGGGCAAGACTCATTAGAGCGGTCGGTCTATAAGTGGTAGCACTTTGAAGGTCTGACTCAAGGGACCCTAGGCGAGAACCCTAGACTCTAGGGTAAAGGTAAGATAGGTCTAAGGTATGGTAAAAAAAAGTATCATAAGGTTCACAAAATTACCTATTGATAATGAATTTTAAAAAGACGACATCAAAATAAAGCTGTTCAAACAAAATATAAGTGATACATACATTTTAAATTGGTAGCTGAGCCTTTTGCCTTGACCAACTTCATCCAGGCATGGTCAACATCGTGGAGCCCCGATATGAGGTATATATTAGGAGACTGACGCTTGACTTGGAGCCAAACCGGAGACACATAGTTGAACTTAGGCGCCCAAGTCTTTGCCACATCATAGCCTTTGTTGTTCCACTATAAAATTAACATGACATATTACATTATAGGTTTTATTTGTTGGAATATTATTGACTTTCTAGATGTGGAAAAAACAGACTATATTAAACAATAAAAACAGAGGATTTCAGTGAAATACTCACGGGAGTAACGTAACCCAAAACAGCATTTTTAAAGTTGCGAGTTATTACGTCTTGGTGATAGGTAGCATGGTATTTTATAATATCCTTCACCAAAGGCGTTTCATTTACTAGTTTACGATCCAACACATTGTTTTTCCTCGGACCCTCTTGTGGTTTCACCCCCTTCTGCCCCTTTTTATCGGAGGGTGGCGATAATGTCGCCAAACACACATTTAAAAGAAAAATTATCTGCAGCACTGTTTTAATACATTTCATTTTTCTGTTATATCTCACAAAGAATTATATTTCTCTCAAAGTTCACTGCAAATCGTAATTGTAAACTGTGATAGCCGCTCCGACAACACAACATTCGCCGGGTGAAGTATAGAGATGTAAAAAATATCAATACTGTTGATATCGATTTTTTACATTTGACGTTTGTGACGGTACATTTTAATAACTTTAAAAAATATTAAATCATAAAAATTTAGAAATAAACACTGAGAAACTTGCATATTTCTTTTATTTTGTAAAAAGAGTGCTTTGAATAGTATAAACGATAATTGCGTCGATATTCGTGTCGATAAATAATTGGAAAATAGACATCCCTATTTATTTTACAAACCACAGATAAACTAGAGTACGTGGTTATAACCACAGATGTTAAAATAAAATGTTAATTCATTTTCATTTTGGCAACATAACATCACGCCTGTTTTACTCAAAGGGTCAGGCAGAAGTGTACACAGTACACCCACATTTCACTAATTTTATTATTAAAGTCCCAGTTCCATGAAAACTCGTATTGAATATTCTTGTTACCTCCACGTAAACTCACAAAATTAACAAAAATGTCCAAATGTATGGAAAACAGTATCTCTAATAGTATATCTAATAGCTACATAATAATTATAGAGCCCATCAAGTGTTCCAGTAATAAAACAGTATTGAGTTTAGACTCAACGTTCACAGTCACAAGATCGCTGACCTTTGTTGAAACAGCGTTACGCTCGTTTCACCAAGTTTCTCATACATATTGAATAGAAAGACAGATGCCAAGAACCTCTTCTATAACTTACCGAAAGAGTCGTGTCAACTATGAAGCAAGACCGGCGTGAAAGAGCAGCTACACTTTATTACAACTTTGTGTGACTCCTTTTAACACTTTCTTAATAAGCGGTCCCATGGTGTAATTGTTAGCACTTTGGATTCTGAATCCAACGATCCGAGTTCAAATCTCGGTGGGACCTGTTCTTATAATAGATTATTTGTTATACAGCATTGTTTAACAATAAATTTATGTTGTTATCCCAGCATTGTTTACCAATTATTACACAATAGAGGAGCTTGTGGCTCGATCCGAGCGGCTGTTATTATTTATAACAGCCGCACGAATCGATCTTTAGGTTAAGCCGTGCTTGTCAAGGTTGGTCTGTGGATGAGTAACCACCTATTACACACCGAGTTTCCTCCGTGCCTCGGAGAGCACGTTAAGCCATTGCTCTCGGCTGTCATTTGTAGATCTTTGACAGTCGTTACATCTGTAACGACCTTGGTAAGACTGTTTGTCAGACTTTTGGGCTTCTGACTATCTAGTCAGAAGCCCAAAAGTCTGACAAACAGTCTTACCAAGGGCTATCGTATTACCCAGTACTAACTGGGTTGAGGTCAGATAGGCAGCCGATCCATGTAAAATACTGGTATTCAGCTGCAACCTTAGACAGGAAGCCGACCCCAACATTGTTAGGAAAAAAGGCTAGGCAAATGATGTTATCCCGTTAAGTTTATATCGTTAGGTAAAAGTGGATCGCGCGTAAGGAATCAAGATCAACAGCGATCGTATACTTAGATCGTATTCTTGAGATCGTATACTTATGACATAATACAAAGAGATAGCCGTGAGCTTCACTATGAATAATTAATTAAGTAGCTAGAGATCTATGACAACTGGTCTTGCAAGAAAAAGGCACTATCATAACTATAGACCGACCGAGTCTTTCGAGTTCTTTAATGAGTCCTCCGCCTTGTCCCATCTAAGGCACGCAAAGTCCTAACAATATCCCATAGGTTATTTGCTTTAAAATAACCATAATCCACGTAAGTATCACGATACTAATTGAACCAATATTGTGATCAACCTTCAGAATATTCCATTTAAATCGATACATTCGCGAGGGCTCATTATAGCGGTATGTCTATAATTAGGACTCCAAAGCATTATGTATCTAAGCTATCTCCACCACTTTTAACCAGCGGCGTAAACTAGGAGGGACCCATTTCAATTAGGCAGATATTACCTAGGAACTCATATATAACCAAACTAATTAAACAAAAACCCATTAAAAATAAATATGCAACAAACACGACGCATATAAAAAAGTTGTTTTATTTTCCTTTCTTTTTGTGCAACACCCGACCTGCGTCCACAAAGCAAAAGAAAGTAATGATCGCGTCTGACAATATATGAGTTGTTGATAACTCAGTGCTTCCACGGACACCGAGCTCGCAACATGGCTCGACAAACACAGCTTTCACGATTACTCATAACTTTCGTAATAACTTACTTGTCCATAGGTAAAGTGTGACTTTCCTTCATGTTATGTGTGTTTTCTTTAAATTATTGTGCTAAAAACATTTACGTAAACATAAAATAATTTTTCAGGTGTGCAAGGAAAGCTTAGAAGCAAAAGAAGCTTATCGGATGTGAAGTGTCTCGAAAATGGAAGGTTTTACAGGTACGTTACTCACCCTCACTTTTTTCCTCGTGGCTATATATTAAAGAGCAGCACGGGTCGATCTTCAAGGTCTCTCAAGGTCTCTCGCAACTCTTGTAGAGGTTGGTCCCTGGATAGGAAACATACTAAGACTCTTCCGTGCCTCGACAATCACGTTCTTCCGCACGAAAGTCTGACAACTAGTCTTAACAGGGGTTATTTGTACCCAGTAGTACTTATTTTAGAGCAGGCCCGAGATCCAGGTTATTTTAGTCAGATAGGCAGTAGCTCCATGTAAAATATGGTATTCTGCTGCATCTGACTAAACTGGAAGTTGTCCCAAAGCAATTGGAAAAGGCTAGGCAGTAGATGTAGAACCCACACAATTGCTACATGAATTGGCATGGGAGGCCGAGCTCTCCCGATCCGAGGCCCAGGCGTAAGGTCTTTGCTTTGACTCCTAGATCACGACACGATTACTTAGTTTTTTTCTCACAGAAAATTAGGCAAGTATTTTAAACCGAGGGTCACTTATTTAACGTGGGAACAAATAGATAATATTATCGGTGATCTGTCTGTGGGTAGGAGCTACCTAAATTTGAAATTTAATTATTGTAGGTTGAAAGATTCGACTGAATATCGCTAACAAAGGCCATAAATGCCTTTGTTAGCGATAGCAAGTGATATTCACAGCACGTCCCTATTCTACAACACCTCAGAGTGCAGAATAAGTAATTAAAAAAAAGTAGCGAATAAACTAGTGAGAGTGAATACCTACACATCACAGCTATACATAGCAGGGAATTCAACTAAATCATAAAAATAAAAATTGGTATCATGAGGTTCAGGGTTCGATTCCCAGGTCGGACAGTGTCATTAGGTTATTTCATCAGGAATTTCTCACTACCTACTTACTAGCAGCCGTGTCTGAAATTGTGCCCAATGATGGCAACAGACTGGGACAAATTATTACATGGGTCTTCAACATAACTGGCCAAATGTGGGTGGTACTTACCTAAGAACATCTCTGCCTAACCAAATAATTTTTATTCTTATTTTTAACACCTTATTATTTCACCAAAAGCTATAAAATATACACACCTACTGAACGTAAAATTGTGTTTGTGCAATCACATTCAAAATCAACCATTAATAGAAACAATAGGATAAAGTCATCTGATACAGATGTGTCTCTGGTTAACTTTTACCCATTCAAACATCTTCACCACTTTCTGCAAGTAGCATTAGTAATTAAGAAGACAAAAGTGTTCCCACGAAAGTCGACAAACGTATATTTTACCAACATGATGTTCTAATCACAATAGCAAGTATACACAGCCATCACAGCGAGTGACATAACTACGGAATTATTTTAAGAAAAAACCGATAAGTGCGAGTCAGTTAAAAACATGAGTACAACTCTGTGGCATTCACATAGACAGTTTTGTGTTATACTATGGGATGCCGTTTTCCTATTAGAACCATACATAATAGAATATACAAAGGTAATGCCTAATCGTCATCGAAATTGGTACTAAGCGGAGCCTAAGAAATTCAGTCGTATTGACCCATTCAAAGTTCTTTATATCAGGCACTATGGACAGTTCAACAGGGAACAAAGCACCTTAAAATGATTCCCATTTCGGATAAACATTGACCCCTCTTCTTCTTCGTAGCGTGTCGATGGCAATCTAAATTGTGTCAGCCCAGAACTGAGCTACTAGTTTGGCACTTTCGGTAGCATCCATCAGTTCCTGTAGTGAACAAACAACATCTACTACAACTTTAACTGGCTTGTTTTGGTTCGTATTAACACCCTTTCGCCCGTTTTCACTAGTAACTTGGGCTGTGTTAACCCCTTAAATTACTTTTAGTCACAATTGACCAGTGATACTTCTATTCTATTGCTTCCCCTTGATTTTCGTTTAGGCACATCACTAACTTTGCCCGTATCACTTCCTTGATGAAGCTGGTTGAAACTTTGGTGGCAATGAATCGAAGAACAAAGTAGCTGTGTAACATTGTGTATCGTAGTATCGTGTAGAATTTAGTAATTATTGTCACGTTATGTCACATTCAATAATCGATAAATCATAAAGACACAATTACTACACAATTTTCACAGCATTTTTTTTCCATAATTCTTCACTTAGTGTCAATAACAATCTTACCAACATCAATAATTACTATCGATATTATTATACACACAAACTATTATGATGGCTAGATAAGTGTGTCAAGATTGTTACATAAACTAACCGAATTTGCATATGGTAGTATAATTATTTAAATGTCTACAACGAATCTATATTGTTATGTTACGATGCCTATAACACTTAAGCCTAGTTATTTTGAATCTAGGTATGAATATTCGGTTTTGGTATTTCTTCATCTTTGAAAGTCGTTACGGTACATCCTAAAGTCGGTAGTCAGAATCTCAAAACGTTACGGGTAGTCAGAAACGCAAGAACTATGCTAACCTTTCTAACCAAGGTGATTTGTTTTACCTACTAGGTAACTGCGCTCTGGAAGCCAGATAAGCAATCGCCCCATGTAAACTATGGCCAGCTACTTAGTAAACTGCCTAGCCTAACATATTCGGTAAAGACTAGGCAGGTGATGAGTAATATATCATATTTCTAATGCTACCTATGGGGAGGGAGGGAACCCTCTGCTTCTCGACTAAACGGAAATGACTTCTTACCAATAAAAATAAAATTTCCAGAACTCTTAATATTTGATACTGAAACAGTTAGCCTGCATTATCACACTGCTGGGTAAAAGCCTCTCCCCATGACTTCCAGTTATTTCAATCCAAAGCCAATGTGGACCACTGGTCGCTGATTCTGTCCAGCTCGTCCCGCCGTCTTCACACTTCTTCACACCTCGTTGGGCATGCGGTCAACGTATTTGATTCAACATTTAAAATTGGTACCGATACACATTAATCTATTATCTAGCTAATTAATAAGGTAATCCATAAGTGACTATCTCTATCGTGAAAACGGAAACTTGCAGCTTTTTATTAGTTCCTAATGAAAATTACATTAGGTGAACTACTTCCGCAATGAGACTTGGAATATAAAACCACGTGAATAAAAACGACGCGTGTGTGCTGCGTGCAGAAGGATGATTTTCCGCCATTTTCGTAGCGCGGACAACGACCCCGGGTGACTTTCGCCGCAACCTTGACTGAGCCACCGTCCGCTTGTATCAGCATTACCATTTCCTACGACACGTCTTGAGAAATTCACTTTCGCTATGCATTAAATCTGTGTGACTCGTGCGTGCATGCTTAAAAACATATTGGCCAAATGCTGCACCTAGGTTAGGTAGGAGTGCTTTATGGGTCCTGGACTGATTTCTTAGAACAAAACAGGCAAATAACTTAAATAACAAGATCAGTTACGGCTTGAGTAGTTAGACCAAAATCAACTTAGAAAACAGCATTCAGTGCAATGGCTAAAGGGGGACAACTCTCTGCCTTAGGAAGTGAACCCACACTAGCAGTTCGCAAATTGATAACCTACTTGCCTGTTGTTCATAAAACTATGTAATTATTCTTGTGCAATTAATTCAGGAATCCGGACCGGTCTGAAGATAAGATGTGGACGATTGATGAGTGCGCTAAATACTACCTGTGTTTGGACGGCGACGTGTTCGAGTTCCACTGCTCGCCTGGCTTGATGTTCGACGTCAACAGGCAACTGTGTGACATGCAACAGAATGTGCACAACTGCGATCTCACTACAGGTAGGTTTCGAAGACAAGATCGATCGGTCATTATTTGCTACATTTCACGAAAATTGCATCGACCCTTTGAAATCCTGACTTAGTACTGAAGGGGTAACTACCAATTCTCAGATCCATAATATACCTACTAGAGAAATATATTAATATATTCCTAAATTTAACGTAATAGCCCCTAACATCAAAATTATTGAAAAAAGTTCTCTTCGTCTCCTTGGGTCTCCAATCTTCGAGAATTCCTTTCCCGATTTTATCGAGGAAAAAATTCAAAATTTCAATGATATTTCGGAAAGGTTGCTCCAAATTAATATGCTTTCGGCCATCACCCTAATCCGTTACTGTTGTTTCGGCCCAAAATTAACATATTTCCTACGTGCTTCCCCTTTATGGAAGCACACTCATCTTTTGGACAAAATGGACCAAATTATCAAAAATACTATATCGTCCGTTTTAAATGTGGCTTTGGACGACCGTGCTTGGATACAAGCTACTCTTCCCATTCGTATGGGAGGACTCGGCGTCCGCAAAATTTCTAGTATTAGTTTACCGGCGTTTATATCTTCGGTCCACGGCACTGAGAAATTAATCAGGAATATCCTGGCTTCCACACTGATTGATTTTGATGTGCCGTGCTTCTCCGAGGCTATTAATGCCTGGAAACTCGCTTGCCCGAATTCTGAAGAACCCGTCCATCCATTTTCCCAGAGACGTTGGGACGAGCCGCTCTGCAGAGTAGTTCAGAACAATTTACTGCTCACGTCTGCTACTACTGCTGAGCGTGCGCGTCTGCTGGCTGTGGGTGAGTGGGAGTCGGGTCTTTGGCTTCACGCACTACCGTCGTCGAGCATAGGCACTTTGCTCGACGACACTACTTTCCGCCTTGCTGCTGCTCTACGCCTAGGCGCCCCTTGTTTTTCTCCTCATCGCTGTCACTGTGGTGAAGCTGTCAACAGCCTTGGACACCACGGCCTTTCATGCAGCCGAAGTGCGGGCCGCTTTGCACGGCACGCGAACTTAAATGATATCATCCGTCGAGCTCTTGTCACCGTCGGCGTTCCAGCTTTATTAGAACCAAATGGCTTGGCACGCGACGATGGCAGGAGAGAGAATGTCTTTGTTTCCATGGAAGATGGGTAGGCCTTTAGTGTGGGATGCAACTTGTGTCGATACTCTTGCGCCATCCCATCTTCCTAGCTCATCGTGCTGTGCTGGTGCTGCGGCTGCGGCTGCAGAGAACCTCAAGCGGCGTAAATATAGTAACCTTATTGGTAACTATATTTTCGAGCCGTTTGGGGTTGAAACTCTAGGTCCGTGGGGTCCGAGTGCTCACAGCCTTTTCAAGGACATTTCTAAACGTTTAGTTGACTCTTCCCGTGACCCAAGGGCTGGCTTTTACCTTGGCCAAAGGCTTAGCGTTGCCATACAACGTGGCAACGCCGCCAGTCTTTTGGGTACATTACCAGTTGACTACGTTGAGGAGGAGTTTTTTGACGCCATTTTTTAAGTTAGTTAGTTAATATAGGTTATTTCTTTACTAGATATATTATTAAAAAAGAAGAAACAAAGGTCATCCGAACTAGACCCGGTCATCCGTAGTATCCATAGATACTTCAAAGGTACCACAATATAGATCCCATACAATAAGCATTGTTTATTTCAGAAACCCGAATTCCGAAGCCTCTTCTCGACATGGCAGATTGTGCCAATGACACTCACATTGGCTGTTCCAACGGCAACTGCATTCCCGCCGAATATTTCTGTGATGGCTCCATCGACTGTACGGACGCGTCTGACGAAGTAAATTCCCACCATCTTCATCTAAACTGAAACATTTGTAATTTCACACGTTCTCGCTTCATTATGACTTGCAATTGCAAATTGATACAGTAAGCTGAATCGTTTTCTAGTCGTCACCCTAATTTTTATACTTTCACTCAATAATGTTAATGCCGTGTCATTCATCATAATTTGCAGTTTTCTCTCAATGTTTTAACGCTGTTTAGGGTTGGTGCGACGTGAACTATGATCCGAACGCAGCGGAACCTTGTGACCCTAATCTCTGCGTGCTACCAGACTGCTTTTGCTCGAAGGAAGGCTATATAATACCTGGAAATCTTGTTCCCAGTCAGGTAATTATGTTTATTGATACTCGAGATGGACACTAGACAGAAGAAGCTCTCAAATATTTTGACAATATATATCTTATTTGCAGACTCCACAAATGATCACATTAACCTTCGATGGTTCAGTGAATCACGAAAACTGGGATGCCTACACAAAGCACCTGTTTACTCCAGAACGTAAGAACCCTAACGGTTGCCCAATAAAAGCGACATTCTTCGTTTCGCATCCGTATACTAATTACAGACACGTACAAAAGCTGTGGAATGACGGACATGAGATAGCAGTAAACTCAATCACGTAAGTAACATGTCAATAGAAATCGTTAGGAAAGTGATGAAGTAACAAAATAGCAGAATAATGACAAATGTTCCAAATCTTGCAGTCGTCGAGGCCCGGAAGATTGGTGGTCGAAAAATGCCACCGTTGAAGATTGGTTCGACGAAATGGTCGGTGAAGCGAATATGATAAACAGATTCAGTAGAGTTCATATGGAGGACTTCAGGTATTTATTTTTCTGGAGATAAAGGGATTGTATTTCTAGTTTGTCGATCGTTTACGTATTGGATAGTTGCAACTTGATCGATTGTTAGACGTTACAGATCATCAACAGATTATTTACCGCTGTATTATTATGTACTTTCACATTTATTTCACAGAGGAATGCGAGTACCGTTCCTGTCAGTGGGCTGGAACCGACAATTCCTGATGATGCAGGAATTCGGCTTCGTGTACGATGCTACGATAGTGGCACCGCTGTCTGACCCTCCATTCTGGCCATATACCCTGGACTATAAGATGCCGCACCAGTGTACTGGTAAGACAAGAGCAATAAGTTCTTCCTAGAGTATTATTTGCCAACGAGGGTTTGTCCTGATAATGTAGGGTATTCCGTCTATTTTAAACGCACCGTCTTGTTTCGATCTCGGTAGCAATAGCCGCAGTTTGCTGGGTTAAAATGATGAAGATGCTTTAAATGGAATACCTACTTTTAAACATACACTATTAAATGCTATTGATTCATCTGAACGCCTCGTAACTAGAGCGTGTGAGTTGTTAAGTAAGATGTTATGAGCTGCGATTGTCGATGACGACGCCGCACGCGCATCCGACGAGGAGAAATTGCGTTCTGCGCGCCTATTGTTTGTGATATTACGCATAACTACCTGGAATGCGGAATTGCACAGCTTTGGAATCACGTTTCGATCAAATTAAGTCCCATTATTGCAAGTGTTTGGGTAGGCATTCTATTTAACAACTGAAGTTGTACTTTATTGTGGACCTAGAATGTCCGTTACGTTTAGTTAATCATGCAATGTCTTGGTACATTAACTAATTCTTGGAGTAATATGTATTTAGTAGCTACACTGATTAGTAGGTAAGTACGGTAGGTAGGTATCACGTTCTATAATGGACAGATGGTCTATTAGCCAACCTCCATTCCATCTTCTTGCGGAAACAAAATTAATTTCACTGTAGGAACTTTGACATTATAGTACCTGTCTGTAAAGTTATATATTAGGCCTTTAAGTCTGTAAAGGTTAACCACTTAAGATTTATGCTAGGTTCAAACGCCATCGCCAATTGCAGCTTGTAAGTACCTGAATAGAAACTCGCCATAATCGGCTTGGGTGGGGGCTGTTCATGCTATCGTGCACCAGCTAATAACCGCACCGCTCCTCATTTTAAATAACAACGACAATGACCATGATTATAGTCCAGGAAAATATTCGAAACAATTATATTGTTAAAGTTAAAATTAAATAAAATTCATATGATGAATTTACGCACGTTTTTCCGCTATAGGGTGAATACATTCGAAATAATGGTGGATAGGAAGGTAGAAACAGCGTTACGCGCGATGTGCATGCAGTTTATGTCGAAAAGAACTAGCAATATGACGAATGAGTTCTAGCTATAGAACATTTTAACACGCTTGCACAATCTGACATAGGATGTTTTGTTTGCATTTCTCCAATGCTAGCGATTGTCCTTCGAACCGTTTTCGATCATGGCCACCAATTTCGGCGGACACTGACCATCAAAGCAGGAAATATTATAGTGCACAAATGTCTCCGAGAACAAAGGTGGACTGATTCTTTCAAGGCTTAGTTTCATGGCTTGGCAATCTAACACGACCAGAGAGCCGTCCTGCGCCTGAATTTTCTAATAAAAATCCAATGAAATATCTAAACATTATTATAAAATGCCATTTTGTTTTCAGGCAACAATCAATATTGCCCAACACGGAGCTACGCAGGAATTTGGGAGATGGTGATCAATCCTCTTTCAAACGGCGACCATACGTGCGCCACTCTGGAGTACTGCCCTTCAAACCTGACTGGTGAAGATGTCTACCACATTCTGGTTAACAACTTCAAGAGACACTACCAGAAGAACAGAGCCCCATATGGTATTCACTTGAGTTCGACGTGGTTCAAGAATAACGAATATTTACAGGCTTTCAAGGTAATTTTTTTTTATTCATTCGAAAATTCAAAATTTATGTTCTCATTCCTTCTTTGATGAAGTCATAACTACATATTTTTACCAGAAATAAAATATTTTGTTGTCGTTCCAGAAATTCATCAGTGAACTACTGAAAGTCCCTGACGTCTACTTTGTAACATACAAAGAGCTGATTGATTGGATGAAAAGACCTACTCCAGTTCTTCAGCTCAAAAAGTTCCAACCATGGCAGTGCACAGAGCGTCATTTGGAAGAGGCAGAGATCGCGTGTGTCAAGCCTAACACATGTAAACTATCTTCGAAAGTATTGGAGCAAGACAAATATATGATCACATGTACTGAATGCCCCAAGAGTTATCCCTGGATAAGAAACGAATTCGGATTTGATTAACAGTTTTAGTATTATAATTTATTCACAATTTACCAGTTACCAGCTAATCTAGAATAATTTGAGAGGGACCTGAGTTTTAAGTTTCTGCAGCTTTTTTATGTTTGTTTAATTTTAAGGGTGATATTATACTGGTGTTTTTCAAGTGATGAATAGCAGCATGAACTCTAATGTACTACAACCCTTTTTGTAAGTTTTAACCTTTCATAACAGTATTTTTATAATAATTTTGTACATATTTTAAGTGTTTGTGTGCAATAATTTATTAAGTAGACTAAATACATGTGAGCTTCTGTGTCTGATATTTGGAAATAAATTGAAATATATTGTTTTATATTATATACTTAATTTATAATTACACCTTAAATATAGACAGCCAATTTATTTTAGGTTATTATCCTTCCTGTGTAATGAAGGGGTTAGGAATGGCTTCCATACCATCCATGGGACATATTAGAACGACAGAGGTTCCGCGGCAAACTACAAGTCCTAAAGCTCTTGTGTCATCCAATAGTTTGTATGGGTCATCAGGATCTGTAAAGATAGAGAATAATTTGTGTAAATTACAGTAAAACGGCTAAGGGAGGGAGAGGGACGGACAAGCTTATGGGTACATAATAACAGATGCACTGGTTGATCTTCGAAGACAACAAAATAAACAGGGCCTGCATCACCTTTTGGCAATGCAGAAGGATGATAGGTAAGAAGTGGGGCCTATCCCCTAAAATTATACTTTGGTTATACTGCGCGGTGATCCGACCCATGATTGCCTACGGGGCAGTGGTCTGGTGGCCCCGCACCAGACTAGCCACAGCCTCCATCAAACTGCAACGCATGCAAAGGCTTGCCTGCATGGCGACCACGGGATGCATGAGGACTACTCCGACCGCAGCCCTCGAAGCCATGTTAGGACTCCCTCACCGCGGTACTGGAGGAATTCTATAATGAGTTCCCCCTGGCAAAAGCAATAAACGACCAGATACCCAAACAGTTTGTATTCGATAAAAAATACAAAATCCAACTCCATGAAGACCACCGCTGCGAGGGATTAAGCCCGGCAGAACTTCGGATCTTCATGGATGGATCTAAAACAGGTACTGGCACTGGAGCTGGAGTATTCTCGGAGGATCTCAACATCCATATAGCCACACCACTGGGAGCCCACAACACAGTATTTCAGGCAGAATGCATGGGCATTTCCCTGGCGGCTTCAGCCATCTCAGCCAGGGGGGTTGTGGACCACTCTATTCGCATACTCTCGGACAGCATGGCTGTACTGTTAGCACTAAACAACCATATAAATGCATGAATGGTTGTGTAGTCACAGTTTTTATAGTGTCAAAGACTTCTTTGACAACAAATGTTAAATATTCTCTGGAAAATTTTGCATGCTTATTACTGTTAAGCAAAAACATGTATGCTCTTTCTTTTTTGTATTTTACCATCTTTTTATACCATGTTTTTAAGCAAATAAAAATTATTCTATTCTATTCTATAGTCAACTCTGGGTTAATACACGAGTGTCACCAACGCCTGAACCAGGTTGGTAATCTCAATAATATAACCATACAATGAATCAAAGGACACAGCAAGTCCCGAGGCAATGATGCAGCGGACGAACTCGCTAGAAGGGGATCGAGCATGGCAGCAGTGGGACCTGAACCCATTGTGCCACTCCCTTTCGGGTATCTACGCATACTGGTAAGGAAACGAACCAGCGAACAACACCACAAGCTATGGCTGGACCATGGCGAGTGCAGGCAGGCCAAGGAAGCACTTCCTACTATCGATGGCCGCCTGATCAAATGGGCGCTTCGGCTGACCAAATTACAGCTACGCACACTAACAGCCGCCATCGCTGGACACGGCTCTTTTAATAAACACCTCTTTGTGTGGAGTCACAGACAGCCCCCTATGCCGAGCCTGCATGGAGGAAGACGAAACAGCAGCCCACGTGCTTCTTCATTGCCCAGTGGTTGCAACATACAGGGCAAAGTACTTCGGTAACCCAGGTACTCTCCGCGAGATTATCAACAACATCAAGGCGCTGCTGGCTTTTCTCGGAGAGTTGGGGTGGATCAAATAAATTTCCCACCCGCACGCAAAATACGCGCTTTGACGTGGAGTTGCGGACACCAGCCCGTTATACAATACAATACAATGATCTTTGAAGTTAAGCAGCACTTGACAAGGTAACTCTGTCTCTGGGTGACCATTCATTACGTACCAAGTTTCCTCTGTGCCTTGGAAAGCACTTAAGCTATTGGTCCCTGTTGTCATTTAATGATCTTTAATAGTGGTTAGAGGTAGTCAGCGGCCCGAAAGCCTGAAAATCAGTCTGACCACAGGGTATTGTACTAACTGGGTCATGGAGGTCAGATACCCAGTTGCTCCATGTAAAATACTGGTATTCAGCTGCATCTGGTAAGACTGGAAGCTGACCACAATACAGTTGGGAAGAAGCTAGACAGATTGCGATTACAAGATTCAATGTAAGACACAAAGCTACAGAATGGTAAGTTTACCTCTTAAAAACTCTGTAGTGTTGTCCAATACGAGGTTCAGAAGAGGATCGTATCCTTTTAGAATTCCCGCCGCTTCTCGCCCGCCAGCGAACTTCACACGAATGCTCTTCTCTAAATATTTACTGAGATCAAGAATAGACTCTTTCCTCCTCTTTTCTTTATTGTCTCCAGCACCCTGAGAGGACTGGAAAGTTCAAAGAAACAACAGATTTTATTTGATTTGATCGGATGATTTGACGATAACAATAATGCACGATTTAAAATTTAATTAATTTAATTTGAGGCGCAAGCAGCAATATTTATGAAAGCTCTTACCTTTCCTTTATCACCACCGCTTTCTTTTGATGCCATTTTATATTATCTGCTAGAAAGCTGTTATTTTAAAGTGAATTTTTAATTTCGGCGTCTCAAAACAGTTCGACATCAAAACTTTGAGGTTAGTTGATTTCGATCAGAAATTTATAACGTCAAAGTCAATAAACAAAGGGTTCCTCTTTGAAAAGAGTTGTTTCGGTTTTCAGTTTCAAAACGGAGAAACTAGTGTCAACAGTGTGACAACAGAACTGTCAATCGCAGCTGTCAAATGCCAAATGTCAACGTCAAATTTTATTGTCAAAAACGCCCCGTCTTGGGAAAAAGTCGCGACGTAAACAAATATAGAAAAATAGAGAATAATAAATATTTCCTGATAACAAACACAAAATAACCGTTAAGTAGTTTATTTATTGGCGATGGATAGTGTATTTGAAGCGAAACCAGTTAAATATCGCTATTGATAATCAAATGAGATATCAATGCGCTCTTCGGTGAGCTACATTCTGTCTCACGCGCCAGGAGAGTCGGTGATGTCGCACCCTGACTACTCGCAGCATGCCCAGCACCATGCGTGCCTGCTGGTGCTCGTCAAAGGCATCGGAGGTATGCTCAAGAACTTTAACAAGCTCTGGGAGAGAATACAAAGGGTCAACAATATTAAAGTGACTGGTAAGCAGTTTTAGTCGTTTTCACATTAAATATTAGCGTTTATTTAATTATTTGCATTCATAAACCATCAACTACTTTGCTGTAAGATAAAATCCAGACCACACGCATTCTAAATTATGCTAGAAATCCAATTCCTTGAAAAATACTATGTCACTCACCATCACCACATTCCTTTCAAAATACCGCAGACATGCGATTCAGCAATTTGTCACACAATATTACTTACCATTTTTAGCCATACTTATTTATTTTTGGTGTGGCCATGATAACTCAAAAGTGTGTTATCATTTATCATTCTTCCATAGATTCTTCTGGACAAGTAAGAGACATATGGGTTAGATATGTTCGAGACTATCCAGTGGAGAACAATGATTGGGGAGACTTTCAAACACATAGGTAAAGGTTTTTACTTTATTTATTTCATTAATTATTTAATTAATTGTGTAAAGAAAAGTTAATCATGTATACATCTGACTAATGATTTTGGAAAAGTAGGTGACATGTTATGTGTCAATTCAAATAACAAGTATTAAAACTAAGAGGTTGCTTGAAATCATAGCTTGAACTGAGTTGAACTATGATTTCCCAGACTTATAAAAAAAAGCAAACCCCATAGGTAAATTAAATTATATAACCATTGATTTACAAAACTTCTACTCAACAATCATTACTTTGGGACTAATTAATTGGCCTACCTACGATAATTATAATTAGTTAACAGTTTCATTGAGCATTAGGTAACTAATTTCGCCAATGTTTAGTGCGTGTTGGGCAAATGGATAGTAATAGGCAATTAGGCATTAATTTGATGTCTCAATTTGCTAATGAGCTAACACTGTTTATATATTAGGCCAAACTAGGTCAAACTAGTTTTAGTTAATAATTTTGTCTCAGTGCATAGATAAATCTAGCCAACATAATGTGTTTATTTCATAAAATAATACAAAACAAGGGAAAAAACAAAAGTATATAGTAGCTATAGTTTATTTTTCTACATTCTTCAAAATTAGGGATGCATCCGATACCCATACCGATATATCGACGATATTGCGAGTTTTCCGATATATCGGAATCGGCGATATTAAATTTGCCGATACAACGACACTTTTTTGAAATGAGTTCTGTTCCAAATTCAGTTTAAGTTTCCAAATGAATTCTGTTGCATTCGAAAGACCTCTGCTGGAAGCATAGATTTAGGTCTATAATTAGAAGGATCACTCTTACAGTAAGTCTTACTTACAACATAAGTATGAAAATCTTGATCTGATGTCAAAGATTTTTCGTGATATAAAGTATCTCTGCTTTTTCTTATTCCAGCAGTGACCCATTCACTAAATTTAGATTTAGAATTGACTTAAACTTGAACTGTTTTCAAAGGACACGTTTTATTGAATTCTTGGCAAACTAGAAAATAATGTGCCATAGTTTATATAGGGGTCATCTGAATCAAAACTAGCGTTAGAAAGGTTGCTAAGAACATTATTATTAAAAGATTTCAATTTATTTTTAGAAAGACGAACTTACTAAAAATAAATCGCACCTTGAAAACAAAATTGGCATTATAACAAAAATGGCAATACTGAGTTATAACGACATTTAGATTCCTTGAAAATAGCTTTTAATGCAAAAACAGACACTATCATAGTTTCAATTCTTTTCCCTAGAGGCCGCTAGTGTCAGTTTATACTTTTGGGTAAAATGACAAAGTAGTAATTAATAAGGTGACACTAAATCATTTGAAGAGAATCATTCGGAGTGGACACACTCTAATGTGAGTAAAAAAGTGGCATTTTATGTTTAGTGTCGTTTTAAACGTAGGTAAATCAAGCTAATATTCTACCGAAGTACTAACTACAAAAATGACTGATGATTTAAGTATAGTGTCGCTTAATAGGTAAGTTAAAGTAACAAATAAAACAAAAATTCTGATGAATATAAAAATGACGTCTTTATACTAAAACGGGTAGGTTTACGTAAAACAAAAGTGGCACTTATTTTTAAAACCATGTTTCCTAAATAACTCCATAATTTACTGGCATGGTTTCAGTACATAACTTAAATAAGATAGTCAAACTGATAAGTAAAATTAATTACAGTCTTTGATTCCAGTTATTTGCTAAGATATTGACCCAAATGCTGCGTCAAAAACTTTAAATGGTCATACTGAATGTCAATTTTTGTATAACGCCACTTTTGTTTTCAAGGTGCGAAATATAATAAAGTTAACTGAGTAGTTTTAGCTAAGTGTAACTTTTTGTCTAACTCAAAAGGTACAAGTTGACCAGTAGGATCTGACCTAACGCCACTAATTAAAAACGAATCTTTTACGCTACAATTAGTAAATGCATTATCTATGCATGAAGCTGAAGTTGCTGTTATTCTAGTCGCTTCATTAAATAAATATTTTAAATTGAATGATTTGAACAATGAGATGAGCTTACATTTTTCGGGTGAATTGACAACACATCAATATTTAAGTCACCACAAACAAAAGGTGGACGTCTTTCGGCTGAAATGATGATGAAACTCTTAGTAGCAGCCCAGAGCTCTGATAAATGCTTGATTAAAGACTAACCTCTATTAAACGGGGCATCGTAACAGGTGATCAGATCACTGACAGTCGGCGAGAACTCTCTATCCACAAGAAACCAAGAGCTCATCATCATCATCATCTGCCTAGCCTTTTCCCAACTATGTTGGGGTCGGCTTCCAGTCTAACCGGATGCAGCTGAATACCAGTATTTAAGAAACCAAGAGCTATCAAAGAAAAAACTCGCGCAGTCACACTCGCTTGGTGGTAGAACACAGAAACCAAGAGCTATCAAAGAAAAAACTCGCGCAGTCACACTCGCTTGGTGGTAGAACACTGTCATATATTAGTCTATGTGCATCACTGTGTGTCTATGTGTATCTGTATGTGTGTGTGTCACTGTGACTGAGAGACTCTTGCTTGGTACTTAGGGCCTTATCACACTGGCGATTTGCGAGCGAGTTCAAAGCGAGGCGATTAACCGACACGACAGAGAAGAAGATACAAGCATGATGTTAAAACACCCTGTTTTTTTTTCAAATTCACAGGCGATTATTAGGCCTCATCACATTGAGTAAGTTCACGAATCAAGTGGAGCTGAACGAAGTCTGTCGGGTCCACGAGTCTCTGAAAGTGAAATACTCCAACACCCTATTTGATTCTCGCGCCTTCATGTTTGGTCCAGTAAGTAATATGAAGAAACCGGAACAGGAACCAGAGACTTACAGCTACTTTGAGGAGGAGAGGCCTTTGAGGGAAGGGATGAGTGATAGGTGGGTAATTTTATTCTTGAGCTTTTTTTTGGTGAATCCAACATGGATCTCTTGGAGCGCGGTCAAAATCGGAAATAACGCTGCCGTCATGATTTTTCAAGCAAAAGCGCCAAACTGACAACATCATTTCAGCACCAAAAAAAATTTGAAAATGTTCAATAATTTTATTGTATAAATATTACGAAATACAACATTTTGAATACCGCAACGAGTTTCCTTCATTGCAGAGCACCAAGCGAACAAGCAGACAGCTTATCTTCTTTAGAAAGCTTCCATCAATCCACCTCCTCTAACTCTTCATACCCACTCCAAGAAGAAAACTTCACCACTCCTTCAAACTTCAAGACTCATGCCATGTTCTATGGAGAGAATGACGCAGTTCCCGACTTAGAACAGAATGTGGCTGATCTTATCAACTCACTGTTCTGGGTCGTGGAGTCCAAGCGTTTGGAGAGATCCAAGGAGAAATTGGAGAAGGTTTCCTTACTACTGGCGCCCTTTGAGAAGAAGGACTTTGTTGGTGAGTGCAATCTTGGTATACAGCGTGTATTAGAAAGGTGTGCTTGCCATACAAAACTTCAATACCTACATGAGCCAAATGTATGGAGAAACTGTTTTTTTTTTTGCGATTACGATTTTGATCTCGTGGAGAAAGTTGTACAAGTTTATGGTCATACTTTTCTGATACACGCTGAATAGTGGTTTTATTTTATTTTTTCAACTAGCTGTTGCCCGTCACCTTCGTTCGCGTGAAATTATTATAAAAAAAATATAACTTCGCTTTGAATCAGATTTTGTTACCAATTTCAAGGGTTTTCATTTTTTTTGTTCGGAACCTTAATTTTTATTCTAAAATAAAAGCATAGCCTTGATTACTCCTTATAACATCAGCTATCTTACAGTAAAAATCCCGTCGAAATTGGCCCAGCCGTTTCAGAGATTAGCCTTTTGAATCGGATTTTGTCAACAATGTCAAAGGTTTTATATTTTACACGGTACCCTATTAATTTTTCTAAAGTAACACTGTCTGCCAGTCAAAGTCCCGTCAAAATCGGTTCAGCCGTTTCGGAGATTAGCCAGAACAAACAGACAGACAAAAAAAAAGTGTTTTTATTATTAGTGCAGTATTTATTCTCATATACGAATTCAGTAAAAACCTGTTATTTTGATATTACAAACAGACACTTCAATTTTATTTATTTGTATAGATTAGGTGAGTGCCACCGCAAGTATTTCCCTGCGCGAGCTTTTTTTTACGTGCCGAACACATTAAGCATCTGTTCAGTGTACAGCTTACGTAAGACTGCGTCAGTCCTAATTCTGCTGTAACTTCTTTGTTTAATTTTCTATAGGCCTCGACATGGAGTCTCGCAACAATAAGAAGCGATGTATGGGCCGCGTCACGAAGAACCTGGCGGATCTGACGCTGCAAGCTGGCTTAGTCGTTGATAGTCTAAGCTTATACAACTCCTCTTCTGAGTTACTGAAGACTGACTGGTTGTGGTTAGCCGCAGCTAAAGAAGGTGACAAAAAACGATCGCATTTTCCTTCTTCTTTTTGGTTGGTTCAATAGACAAATATATGTAGATATTTAAAAAATCCTGTACACTAAACTAAATGTGCGACCGCGTCCACGATAGCTTTAATCACCTAATTGATTATATAGAACACATAACTCACATCAATTTCCTTAACTAATTCATTTGTTATAGGCCTCTGCACCGCTTCAGCGATACTCCTGTACCCAAACCTCCGCAACCCTACCCCACTGCACAGGAACGCGAGCCTCCAAGAAAACTCTCCAAACAAAGCGAAGCAGCTTTCCTTATTCCAACCAAACTCAGACTCGCTCAGACGGTTGAAGCTCACTTCATCTCCTTTACGAACGTCAAAAACTTCTAGTCCTGTCAACCCACCAAGTGAACTGACTCCAACTTCTTCCGACAGTGTCGAAACGTCCTCCAGGCAATCTGAAACCGATAACGCCGATTCAGAATCTCTCGCATCCTCAAGCGATATTGAGTACCAAAGCCACAAATCATTCTTAGCTCCGGATCTCCCATCCATTCCTCGCCAACCGCCCTCCCAGATCACCAATCAGTTCTTACTGAATGGGGAAGAAATCGCTGAAAGATACCGTGAAGCTATTATGGATTATAGTAAATATAAGAATGCTGGTGTGATTGAGACTGAAGCCTGCTTCAAAGCAGCCAGGATCGCCGTAGAACAGACCAATAGTTTGCATGCGTCTAGTTTTCTGCAAAATGTCATATTCATTAACTTGACTTTAAGTGAACAAGAAAAGATTCAGCGGTTTGAAACACTTGCGGAACTTTATAAGGAAATTGGTGAGTTCAAGAAACATTCTAAAAAAATGAAAAAATAGCACAATACAAATAAAATACAAAGGTCATCAAAAAACACCGAGGTAAAAAAAACGGTGGCTTGATCTTTTTTGACGCCCAGTTTAATTATAGTAAGAAACATTTCTAAATATCATAAACTGTTTCTCCAAGGCTTCCACCGCAAGGCAGGTTTCTGCCAGCGCCTAGCAGCTACTCGACAAGTGAGCCCCAACAACCCCAGTCCAGACTGGCAGAAGTGCTATTACTTGATGCTGCACAGTTTCCCAGGGTACAAGCTCAGTCTGGACCCTAACTACGTCATTCAGCATCAAGTCGGTAAGTTATTTTATGAACATAGCCGACATTCATAATACTGATACTACCAATGCTGGGAAAAAGCCTGCAGTCCTTCATTCAGCTCTCCCTCACGCGCCTCAAAACCGTCCGGGGTACTCTTCACGGCATGCTAGGCTTTACAAGTAAGCACGTACCGAACAAAAATTTACAAAATTAATATCATCCCTATAAACCGGAAACAGTTTTAAGCCTGGGAACAATTCACATGTCAAAATGTAAATATCATCAGTATAAGAATCATCGATGTTGGCATCGATTAAAAAAACATAGATGTACGATAATTATCGAAACGGCAAAATAATGATGTCCGAAAACATAGATGTTTGTCATGGGTGGTAAAAAAAAAACAATTATTTTACTTAACTTTTACTACTTATTACACCAACTAGGACTAGGACTGCAAAAAAAAGTAACCTTTTAGAAGTTTTGCTGAAATAGATATGTTGACCCGCTTTTAAAAAAACTCTTTCCGAAGCTGTCCATGTCGCAGCACATATTTTTAATGGCGAGTTACTTTAACTGATGTGAGCTAACTACTGTAAAATAATATCCTAAACCCAATTCACGCTAAACCTTGGCTTCGATTAGAATATACGAGAACTTAAGATCGATGTAAAAACATCGATGTTTCACCGCCAAACATCGATGAATATCGAACATCCTCCTTATGTCAAATTAAGTCAAACAGCCTTAAACGTCTTGACCTCTTCTTTGTCTTATGTTTGTTTTAACCCGCTGTGTGTATTCACGAAATCCACGCTACTTGTTTTAACCCGCTGTGTGTATTCACGAAATCCACGCTACTTGTTTTCTGTGGTACTGAAGTTGTTTTGCTACTGAACGTATTCACGTACCGTGAATAAAATGTCTACGGACTCTGACTACTTTTCATACAGCAACGCACACTACTGGGATATGTGTATGTGTGTTTTTAAATGCGACGATGAGATCCCTGCAGGCCGATTAAGGTACCATGAAAAATTTCCCAACCGTCCGCTACCTCCAGAAAAAGTGTTTGAAACGATATTGCTGCGGTTAAAGACCACGGGTTCGTTTCACACGCCGCTGTCGGAACCTTCACGATTACGGTCTGGTCGTATACGTATAGTTCAGCAACCCTATAACGATGAGACGCCGACGACGTCAGCCGAAAATGTTGTGCCGCCGGTGTCGTTTATTCAACGTGAACGCAACCGAACAAATGTTCAAACAAGAACACCACGCAGGTGTTCAAAGCAATTGTTGCCATCGGATTTTGGCCCTAGAGTAGAATTTTGCCAGTGGTACTTGGATCGAGTTAAAGAAAATCCCGAGTTTACCCAAAGAATTTTATGGTCAGGTATGGCTACAATCACAAGAGACAGTATAATAAATGAGGAATACTGGTCATATGTAAAACTTAAAGGTAAAGCGCCAAGTTGGCACATCAATATTTGGGCGGGGATAATTGGTACAAAGCTGATTGGGCCAATATTTTTGCCCAAGGATGAGAAACAAAATTATTTGGCTACCATACTGACAACTCTTCAAGATGCTCTTGAAGAGCTGCCTGTTACTAAACTTAAAGACATAGTATTCCAACACAGTTTAATTCCACCAAGTTTTAATTACAACTGGAAAAATTGTCTGGATGAGTGTTTCCCTGTTTGGATTGGCGAAGGTGGTCCTGTAGCCTGGCCTGATTGCTCAATGGACCTGACTCCAGTGCACTATTTTCTGTGGGGTCACCTTAAGACTCATATGTTTGAGAAAACTTGCAAAAGTGAAGCAGAGTTGCGCCAGAAGATCATTTCTACATTTGAGACTATCAGGAACACTCCAGGACTGATAACAAGAGCTATCAAATCGGTCCATAGAAATGCCACTTTATGCATAGAGTGTGAAGGGCGCGATTTTTCTCATTTTCTGTAAAAGCATCAAATTCACTTTCTTTGTTTATTATACATTCTTTTAGTGTTTCAATTTTTTTTGAATTTTTTTTTTGTGGTTCAATTCAATTGTTTAAAATCAGTGTTTAGACTATTGATGTGTCCATTGGATTGGAGCACAGTTGAAAGGATACAATGTTGATTTCAGAAAGGGTGAGTTCCAAGATATCATGATTAGTTTTTAAATATAAGATAAAAGAGTAAGAGTAACCAGAGCCTCATCAAACATCACATCACTACTGTATTCCATGACTGGGTAGGCAGAGGTATAATATGTACCATATAGTACTCACACCCCCATTTTGCCAATTAGGTTTTAACCCCATTTTTTTGAATTAATTAAAAATGAACTGAAATGAGAATATTATTTTGTTGTTAGCGTCTCCCTAGCCTTTTCCCAAATTTATTGGGGTCAGCTTCCAAGCTTCCAGTCTTGCCTGATGCAGCTGACTACCACAATACAATTTTACATGGAGCAACTGCCTATATGATATAACAAGTTGTCAAAGTCAGTTATAGAACAGACTGATGGAAAATTCAAAAACTACATCAAACATGTCCTTATTAAAAAAGCATATTACAAAATCAAGGACTATGTTGAAGATAAAGAAGTTTGGCTTTAGTTCCTTCTGTGCATGCGGCTTCCCTGGTAGCTCATAAACGGCACAAATATGTGGATGTCTCTAACTATTCTCAATCTCATTTTTTTTCTTCTTTCAAATCAGATTTTCACAATAGTTTTCAAATCATTTATACATCTTTTACTCAGAATAGTTACAGCACTGATAACAATATTTGTGTCACTTGTTTAATTTAGTACTTTACAATCCTTTTTTTTTACCTTTGTAGACATTCTTTTTTATGAATTGTTTGTGAATGTGTGAACATTGTAGGCTTTGTAGATTCCCAGCTTTTTCTTTTTTTTTTTTTAATTCTGTATGGGCTTACTCTTGACCTCAATCTAGTCCTGAGGACAGAGATGAGGTCGACGATGGAACGAGCTAACCCAAAAGAAGCCTATTAACTCGCGATTTAAATAGATTGGGGTCATATGAACTTGGAAACACCAACGCAGGCAGGGAATTCCACTCCTTGGCTGTGCGCATAATAAATGATGTAGCAAAGCGCTTCGGCGAATGTGTGGAACATCGACAAGGTATGGGTGATAACCTGCAGTACGTCTGGACTCCCGATGGAAGAAAGGAGATGGTGGAATGAGTTCGTGAAGCTCTTGAGCACACTCACTGAAGTACAATCTGTAAAAGACCGACAAACATGCAACTTTGCGCCGATGGGCCAGGCTATGAAGCCTGGTATCAACCAGCTTATCGTCACCAATGAGCCTCTTGGCTAAGCGCTCAACAGAATCGAGTGTGGCTAATTGGTATTTGGCTGAGCCATCCCAAAGGTGACAGCAATACTCCATGCCGGACCGAACTTGAGCTTTATATAAGACTGAAAGCTGTCCAGGCTTGAAGTAACGCTTAACCTTGTTTAGGATACCCAGCTTTTTTGCCGCAGTTTGGGCTTTCGACTCAATGTAGGCACCAAGAAGCTCGAGGCTGTCGGTGACTGGTACAGATGCACCCCGGAAACTAAGAGCCAGATTGAACGGACTCCTTTTGGCGGTGAACAGGCACACTTGTGTTTTGGTGGCGTTAAAAACAACCAGATTCTCATCACCCCACTTGGAGACGAGACTTAAGGTTGAATTCGTTCGCTCTACCATGGCCTCTCTCAATAAACGCACTTCATCACCGCTGGCTTTCGCACTGCTTGTTAACTTTTTATTTTGTTCTACATTTTTTGTGTAGTAAGCAACGACTTATTGTCGGGCCTACGCTGTCCCCCCATACTTAAGTACAAATCCATGATAATATTATAACACCAAATGATTTGAAAAGAGTAACCATGGAGTTTCTTGTCGGTTCTTCTCCATAGGAAACGACCAACCCGAACCGTGCACCTTTTTTTCGACGTTTTATAAGTGCCCATCTAGGCCTATGTGAAATAAAATATTTTGATTTTGATCTCCACAATCCAGTTAGTACTGGGTAGTACCCCTTAGTAAGACTGCTAATATTATTTTTTTGAAATAATTATGATTTAACTGTCACTAATTGTTATCGAAATCCCCTTTTTTAACACACTTGGAACCAAGCTACCTTCAAATATGCTTGTAAATAAATTACTATCAGTTTTTAAAAATCCCCAGGTTGGCCAGCACTTCAGATCCAGTTATTACAAGAGCTGGTGGTGG
Source organism: Noctua fimbriata (assembly GCA_905163415.1). Classification (NCBI taxonomy): domain Eukaryota; kingdom Metazoa; phylum Arthropoda; class Insecta; order Lepidoptera; family Noctuidae; genus Noctua; species Noctua fimbriata. The sequence continues at coordinate 6,581,645 of LR990940.1, forward strand.
CAGCTCGTCGCATGGGTCACCCGGCCTTGGCAACCCGGCACATGACTTTCTTACTGCAGACCATGTGGCCGCATCTGTCCAGGCAGGAGCATAGGGAACTGGCCATACAATTGCAGGTAATTCCTATATTTGCTTGTTGTTTTTTGCAGTGTTTGAGAGGTTTGCATATGTGGTTAGCAGTCAGTTGAAGAAGTACATACTATATTATTTATACAAAGTAAATTTAATTCAGCTAGTGAAACTGCAGAAGTCATGGGGATGGATATCTAAACTAAACCAAAAATAGACATTCTTAATCCCTTAAACTAAAGTGCACCTAAAAATACCACTGCAGCACATAGTGGTGATTTTTAAACCCGACCTGGGTTTAAAAATCGAATTATTTATTTCAAGTAGGCCAGTTACTGGCACTTTTGATTGTTGAAGCAAAGACAACAATAAAATGAAGCTACAGTCCCAGTCGCAAGGCATAATAACTGTGAAAGTAATGTTACGCTTGTCTCTACTCAACGGGTGCCACATTTGCTTCAATAGATACATAATTTCTCCTCAGGCTCTTTCAGCACAATGCGAGGGCGGGCCCGTTCCCTTAGTCCTAGAAACAGGCGAGGTGATCCCTCCTGCAAACTTGACCCACGTGCCTCATTGCTCCTGGTTCAATACGCGACCGTTGCCGCCAGCTCGCGGACCGCATCTGAGGCAGGCCAAACCAGCACATGGACCGTTCATATTCACGCCCATACACTTTGGGAGTTTGGAAAGGAACGCTAAGAAAGATGAGGGGAAAATGGGTAAGATAAGTTGCTTATTTAACACATAAATTCGATCTTTATGCGTTTAGTATTTTATTAATTGGTTTATACCATGAATGAAATGAAAATATATTAAATTGAACAAATTAAGGATTACACTTTAAATTAAATGTTTTATTGGGTATTATACAAGGTGTTTAGTGCATCGTTTGCCAAATAGAACGAGCCAAATGAATGGGTAATTTGCTGTCTCTTTAGCCCCAACATCTCATCCTAGGCCCCCTTGGATTTTTTAATTTCAGTTTTTTAATATTTAAACAAAAAGGGTAGCCTCCAAATTTAATTTAAATGTATGTCTATTGTTTTCTGGTTCTATCAAATTCAAACTTGGTCGCAGATAATATCTAGTTTTTTTTTTAACTTACTAAATTTAAAAATAAACTTAAAACTTAACTTCTAGTTTAAATGTCCAAATTGGTGACTTAAAAATCGACACGCAAAGAAGAAATTGATCACTCACATTGTGTTCCCTAAATATTTCCAGAATACCTATGGGTAGAAGATGACATATGCGAAGTGCAAATGAAGCTAACAAACCCTTTACCATTCGAACTCAAAGTTTCGAACATGAGGCTGCTAACATCAGGCGTCGTATTCGAGTCTATCCCTGAGACTATAATCCTTCCTCCCGACTCCCCGACTACAGTCAACCTTCACGGAACGCCGAAAGAAGTTGGGGAGCTGCAAATACAAGGGTACTCGACACATACGTTAGGTGTCAAGTCGAATTGTCGCTTGAAAAATATGCCTGCACCTCATAAATTCCCGGCTTCATATACTATTGAAGTGATTCCAAGTCTTCCTACAATAACTATTGAGACGATAGTAGCGCCCTCTGGTAATGCAAGTGTGACGAGCATGGAAAATGTGGGCAGTACCACTAATATTTCACTGTTTAATGGAGAGAGTACTGACTGCTCGATAAAGATTACAAATACTAGCAATGTGCCTATTGAACATCTGGAGCTGGCTATTCAGGTTAGTGTTGAACTTTTGTTAATTTCTCAATGTGCCTACCATGCAAAGGTGTATAGTAGAAACATTACAAAACCTGTGGAATTACGAGCATGGGATGCATGAGGCCCCACTCTCAACACTTGCTGTGACACACAGGACAGGACACACAGATTAACACGATTAATATCGATATTTTAGACTCATCTCTTACTATTACCTTCCAGTCAAACATGGATAGCCAACTTCAATCAAAAGTATTCCAGTACTCCAATGAGGATATACAGTCCCTCCTACCAATTCCACCCAACGAGACAGCTACAATAGCAATCAAACTATACGGAGAAGCAGATTTCTTGGACCTGGGCGGTGTAGGGGTGGAGAACTTGTTCCCTCTGAGTTTGAACTCCAACTACCCGTCGAGGGTCGGCTCTCCGGTACCGAATGCTCAGACTTCGCTGCCGACACAAAGTTCCAACCCGCAAACATCCTTGAGCAGCGGGCTTATTCCTAATAGAACTTCTGGCAGCTTTAGGTAAATATATTTTAATAGATAAGTTTAATTGGTCAACATAATAATGAATATGGCTAAGTGATAGTTCTATTATTTTATATTTCTTTTAGATCTACAAACTCTCATACAACTAGTTGGTCAGCGCCGATTTCAGTGATGTCTCCATCTAGAGGACGCCAAATAGAAGCACAGGTAAAAACTACCATTATTATAGTAAAGGACGGTGTTGTAATGAGAGTCCTACTTATAGGCTATGCATAGGCTAATTCTTCCCCATACACTTCTTCATCTGTTATCAATTACTGGGTTACCCCTGGGGCAAACACTTTCATTTGTTGTTGGACTTTTTACATTCTTAACAAAAAACGCAAATTAATGAGGAAGCTCTGCCAACTTTACTGTACAACATGAACTAAGCAACGCTAAGTCCCAGTCTGAACAATGAGGTCTAGCTATCTTGATAATTATGTAAAAAAACAATTACAGATAACGATGCTTGGAACTATCTAAATTAGCGCCATTAGTTCCACATTTAACCGATTGAAGACATCATTTTGATTTGCCATTTCAGCTAATAATCAGATATTCGGGTGGCGAAGGTAAAGAGATGCACTGCCGTCAGTCGACGCTTCAGATCAATCTAGAACTGCTTCCGAGCGTGTCAATAACACATTGGGATGTTTTGCCGGCTGAGATGTAAGTAGTCAGGTTAATTGAACACCCAGTTTCTGAGATATCAGGTCCAGTTATAGCAGAATATTGTTCTTGATTTGTATAGAAAGTTAAAGGCTATAAAATTAAGCAAGATCGTCAGGAATCAGCTAATTCTTGTAAACAGGTTTGATCCATCATAAATGGACAATTTAATCTTAACCATAGCCAAAGACAAATAAATGATACTTTGAATTGAAAAAAACTGGGCGTATCATACGCCCCGAAGCTGTTTGCGAAAATACGTGATTTAGACGTTCATAGTGTGTGTCTCTTTTAAACTAATAATTACATTCTGTTCCAACGCCATTACCTTTGTTATCACTTTATTTATTTCCTAACTTTCAGTCCATCTCAACTATACCTGGTGCTCGACGTGACGAACCTAACATCTGAGGAGATGGACTTCCACTACGCACCAAGCAAGCACATCCTCATAGAGAGCAAGGAGTCGTGTCGTGTGCCCGTGCCTTTAGACCGGTGCCCCTTCAATACTACACCTAGCAAACCGGTTGATGAAGGTAAATATGTATATACTTCCCAAACTAATTTTTATAAAACTTACAGCTTATAAAGGTGTAAACTCTAGATCTCTGTGCTTATTTGTGTACTTTATTTAGTTAGTGTCCTATTCGATTTTGTGCTCTTGAAACCTGCACCACCGAAAAATACTATTTTTATCATTTAACTGTGCAACACAACACATAAATGTTGTGTTTTTCTTCTGTATTACACTAAATTAATTATTTATCTAAAAAAAATGGTGAACATAGTATCCTGCGGAACATATCTAGAAACAAAAATTCGAAGACCACTCATCTTCTTATTATGGCCCTAAAAATGGAAACGTAATAGGCTGATTATTATTTATGTTAACACCTCAATTATATCCTCCACAGAGCTAGTAGAATCCAAGTCAACAAACACAGGCACCTCAACCAACAGCCTAGAACTGATGTGCTCGGAGCACATCACAAACAATATCTCTTTGCGCTGGCATTTAATGCAGTCGGACATTACGGGGCGCGCGTCTGTTAAAGGCATTACGTTGTCGCAGGCGATGATGGATATCGTGCGGATGTCGCCTTTGAATTGGGGTAAGTGGCAACCACTTTTATTTACCTACTACCCTAGGTGTTAGTAGTCTGGTCCTCATGAAGGAACTCGATCGTCGAAATACCTACTCCATCTTCCCAAAAAGCGGCTTGGTGATCAAACGGTCATCGCCAAGCCGTGTTTTAGTGTTCCAGTTTTTAGGTTATATTGTATGAGTATCGGTGTAATAACAGGCATCTCTGTGGTGAGCTTGCTCACCACAATATCCACCAAAATGACCACCATTATTCATAATTACGGTAGATATAATTTTTATTTATTAGGGTAAGCTAGACCTTGGAGCTTATAACTATAAAGGTACCGCTACTCCTGTCGCGGGCTTAGTCGTTACAATTTTTGTATTATTTTTACTATGTACCGAAAAAAAAATATGTTCCGCATTTACAGATTATAAAATTTTATTTATTCAACAGAAGTCAGCGTAAATAGCCAATGCATCAAGCCTCAAGAAGAATACAACTGCTCAGCCGGCGAGTGCCTTTCGCTCGGTGTGGCAGTGTGGAACCACCTCAGTAGACCGCTGCACAAGCTGTGCTTGTCCGTGCAGTTCTACCAGGACTATAACAATGGAGTGTTGAGCTATAAGCTTGATAATAGAGTTGCTACTGCTGGGAATAATAAGTAAGTGAATCCAATTAACATGAAACATACAGGTCACCACATGTTCAGTACATCATTCCGAACCACATCGAAATTTTGTCATTGATTATTTTAAAAAGAACTGTTGTTTCCTAAAAAAGTGCAATGCTGCCAACACGGTCAAAATGTATGGAACAGTTGCTTTTTTTAAATTATCGCTGAAAAAATTTCTTTGTATTCAGAATTATGTAATGAACATGTGGTAACCGTTTGTGCATTGATGTACCTTCAACCCAGTACAGTGAGTTACACTACTAGACAGCTAGATGACACCGGAGTCACCATTTTATTTGTAATACATCAGTCAAAGCCAAAACATTTACCTGAAATAGATATAAGGGTGTGACCTGGATAAGTTCAAATAAAAGCCTAGGCATCTGAATGTTGAAACTACTTTTGAAATTTATTTATAGAGAAAATGTAGTTTCTTATATTTAAGCATGGATAAGAAACTTCTTATCCATGCCTGTATATCTTTAAAAAGCCTTTAAATCTGGTTATCTGGTAAGAACGATGATATTAATGATTGCTTTATCTTACTTTCAGAGTGGTACTCTCAACACTACCAGAATCAGCCAAGGCCTACCACGAGTGCACCGTCGTTTTCTTGACTCCTGGAGAGTACAAGATCGACATTCAGTGTTCAACCACTGAACCTATACTAGATGAAGTTTCCCTCATTAAGGAAACTGAACACCCATCCATAATACAACCTTGTGCCGGAGAAGTCAGTCACATTTGGCGGTTTATACCACCTGTAGCTATAAGCGTTACTGATTAAGTGTTGATTTGATTAATCTTTTTATATATCTGTCTACCCTAACGGGGAATTTAGGCGAAATGTTATGTTATGATAATTATAATTGGATGAAGGCGCAAACCTTGCAACGCACGGCCAAATTTAATTATTGACCTAAGGTTATCTTCGAGCTATTGCAAATCTATGCCTTATCCATTTTTTACTTATTTCGGGATGGAATAATTAACAAATGCAAAACAGCTGACATATTACCAGTGAAAAAAGATAACCATAAATACAATAAATTGCATCTTACATTAGGTATCTTAAGAAAATATTGTATGTTTGTGCACTACATCCAATTAATTAGAGTGGGCACTCTTATCGATGAGGTATCAGCTTGAGCCAGTCAGAACAAGCTCAAAAGTCCACACAAGGAAATCGAAAAGACTCATTCCGGTTCGGACAAAACAACTCGGCACCGTGTTTAACTATTCGCTTGTGTTGCATGACATGAAGGTTTTTCTGAGCTGCTCAAACTGATTCCGCGTCTTGTGGTCACTCCCTTATATTTATCCAATTTGTTTACTTACTTATTTATAATTGTATTATTTTGTAATATGTATTAATGTCAAAAATATAAAGTGTCTATTATGTCAACTGCCTATTTTATTATTTGAATTATATATTCTATCAGGGCCAGTTTTAATATCGCTGTTAATGGCCTTTGCGGAACATAAAGGTCCATAGGACACTTAAACGACTCTGCTCCAACACCGCCCTAAACTAAGACGACTGCTCGCAGTCCACGCGGTGACAGCTAGCAGGCACCCAGCAGTCCACGTGGCGACAGCTAGCAGACGGCCAGCTATCCACCCGCCGACCGCTCTCGCTTTTCGCGATAAACTCAGTGCGCGATCGGTGTCCATTAAAGCAACTCGTATATTTACTATGTCCCGATTCACAACGCGCGAAATAGCAATTATTGCTATTGCACTTGAGGATGAAGAGAGAAATAACAGACGAAGATTTTGGGTGCATAAAATGCTGAAAGCAAGACATGCAGAAGGAGAATTTTAGCAGATCCAGAGACACCTATTAGATGACGAAGAAAAATTCTACATTTACTTTCATATGGATCGGTACTTATTTGACTACATATTATCATTTATTGAAAAGAACATAACAAAGAAGAATACGAAATTCAGACAAGCAATAACACCAATAGAAAAAATTGCCGTCACGTTAATGGTAAGTAAAAGAGAAACTTTTCATGTAAATTTGTACACATTTATTTAAAAAAAAAAAATGGAACAATCGGTCTCTAATTTCCATTACTTATCACTTACATTGTTAACTCAAAATTAATAAAGAAACAGTTTTCTAGCACATATTAATCTTAGAAATCATTTTTCTGAGTAGCATTAGGCAATTCACTGTTCAATATCGGTTCTTCTAAGACTGGAGGATTATTGCCTGAAAGCTGTGCATTGCAGGTATTAAAGTCGGAAGGGCCTGCATTATGGATGTTATAATCCGAAGATCCTATATTGTGGGTGTTATAACCCGAAAGTCCTTTATTGTAGGTGTTATAACCCGAAGGACTTTCAATATCAGTATTGTGTCGTGAAGAACCAGCATAGAAATTAGTTTGTCATACCGCATAGCACCGATAAGTCCTGTGCAGTTAACTTGCGCAAGATAACAAATAGTAAAATTGGTATGCGAGCTCTTCGCAAAGAACATGCAAAGATCTCGATACCTATGCCGTATTGACAAAAGGATCTAAAAGCCCACACCTACGGAGACGCACGAACAACGAGAAATGCGGTTCGCGTGCATCTTATGAACATTAAATTCAATTGCGCAGCTGTGCATTGGATCTTTGAACGCGAATTGGAAACGCAGGTTCACACAGGCACACGCTGCAGGTGTGAACCCGCCTTCAGAATACAATCATCATAAAATGTACACTATTACTTCACGGACATTTTACTTCTATTTCCAATGGGGAAGATAACTGAGGGTTATCATTATTGAGTTCACCAGATCGCGCCGCTAGCAAATAAGGTCCTGTCACTCCTGTCATTAATTTGTTTTTTCGTTGATTTTTGGTTTTTATATGGGTCTCTGACCAGAAATAAATGGTTTTTTTAATTAATTGTATTTATACTTTAAAGTAGGTACCAATAACTTAAGGTATCAAAAGTATATTTTATTACTAAATTTAAAAAAATCGTAGTGTAAACTTTAGACACATATTTACAATATCGTCCTTAAAATATTTGAAATCATTCTTCCTCCAAGTACTAATAAATTGGATCCTAACTTGCACTTAAAATGTTCAAGTCATAATTAATCAGGAATGGCTTAATCTTGACCACAATCTTGGATATTTGTTAAAAATACGTGATAAAAAACCGCAACGCGCGAACCATAGAGTAAAGTAATATAACGGCGCGAACGCCGCGAACCAAAGAGTATAGTAATAACCGCGAACACTATGACATCTGACATTTCTGAAGACAACAACACGAACGCCTAGCGGCGAATTCATACACCATAGCTGCTATTGCGTTAGCATAGCTATTCCCATGATTGTCACTGTCTGAAATTCAGGAATATCGTGTTATATTAAAAAAAAAATACAAATTTATAACCTCTTTTTGGACGTAACTATGGACCAAGCTATGGACACGCCACGTACAATAAGTTTTGGGCGACCTTTCACATATTTCTAATTTTGTACCGTTTAGAGACGTACAGTCGTAGTGCGCTTCAAGTTACCACAAACTGTCAAACTTTCTCATTCGATTTTGAACTTAACTCATCATCATCATCATCATCATTCTCTTGCCCTTATCCCAATTCATTTGGGGTCGGCGCAGCATGTCTTCTTCTTCCATACTTTTGAACTTAACTATCAACACTTTATGGTTTAAAATCATTTGGACAAATTTGACAGTTTGTAGTAACTTGATGTGCTGGCGACTGTACAATAATTCAAATTATTCGAGCAAACATCGGTTCCAAGTAAAACGGAACGCTTTGGAATCATGACAACTGCTGTCTTAAAGCACGTTTCATCACTGAGTATTTGTCGTGATTATTAGCATAACTTTTTCCTCCTCGCCCCTTCTTTTTCGTTGGAAATCTACTAAAAGTAAATTATTCTATGAATTTCTATGCCAAGTGTATAGACTGCACTTGTGATTGTGACGTGAAATTTAAAATCCAGCATTGTTGATTTTGTTTGTGTGATTGTCAATGAATACGATTTGTGTTCCAAATAAAATATTTTCAATAAACTCTAACCATACACAAAATTCCGTATAATTGCCTTCGCTACTCCGTATTATTAAAATTAGACCAACTCAACAACAATGTCTCAGGTAGTTACAGCTACTCACTGTGCTATTGAAAACTGCCGGACAACTGTATTAAACAAACCACCGGGAGTTTCATTACATCCGTAAGTTTTGTTTCTCTATCATGTTGTTATTGAAGTGAGTTACTAACTAGCAAACTTTGCCAGTTAAGTAAAGGGCAGACACATTGCCTGCACTTTGTAATACATCGCTTTGTTTCTCGCGAGTGTCGCGGGCCTAGCCTGCTAGCTTATCCCGATTTTGTCATTTATAATTTGAACCTGATTAAGTACCGATGTTGACTACTATTTCATATGTTTACAGATGTCCAACAAACAATGAAATGAGGAAACGCTGGCTGAGATTGTTAAAAAATAAGTGTTCTATACTAGATTGGTACAAAAGCCAAATCTGCTCGAAACATTTTGAGTCAAAGTATTTTGATTCACAAAGAAAACTGACTAGTAATGCCGTACCAACATTATTTGCTCCTAGTTTCCCAAAAATTGCACCAAAACCTGCACCAAGCTCTGCCAAAGTAAGTTTTATTTGAAATATTATTTGTTTGACTTTCAGAGAAGCTAACATATTATTAAGTCACTATCAGAGGTTGAATAAATTTTGTAGAACCGGTGATTATTTTATATATGTGTATATTATTATGTATTGTGTCTTATTTTTACACACATACCTCACACATTTCACCACTACACTTGATTGGATTTGGAAATGCTAAATACCAATGTCCAATGAGAGCCGGCCAGCATGGCAGTTGTTATGCACCTATAAAAAAAAACATACCTAATACACACTTATCAATAATAGAATACTTAATTCTTATGGGGTTCACTTGACATTTGGAGTGTTTTATCTTATGCACTTATGGGGTATCATGCAAGAGTCAAGAGGTTAAAGTAAAAGCTGATTTATTAATGTCTGCTTTTCATGTATGAAATAAGTACCTAGTCCTACAAACAATAATTAATAGGTAAGGTAGGGGAAAATTATGGAATCTGTAGGATTTCAACTCTAGGATTCCATATTCTTCCAGATCCCTCTCCTCAACCGAGACCTACAAGTACATATTTGGGTATGTCGGAAGCATTAGGCATCAATGCTGAGGACACGAAGCAATCTTTGAAGAAGCACGTTCTTGGCTGTCTGAATAAAGTTTAATGAGTCTTATCAGGCGGAAGTTCAAGTTGCGCGCCTTCAATGATCGGATCATGCCGCTTTTGATGTTTTCTTTCGGCATACACAAATGGACTCAGACAGAACTTGACCCCTTATATCACCCACGATCATCGGTGATGAGACTGTATATCCCGCGGCAGTGTGGGGGTCGTAAATGCTAAGACCTTGTACAACCGCGAGGTGCGCAGTCTCATACTTCCTTGAAGCCGACTCGGGCATGCACTGAGCTGTGGTCTCAGTGGACAAGGGCCCCACCTGCTCTCCATGACAAAAGAGAACTGGCGCAAACCTGTGGTTATCAGTCGCAAACTTGTGGTTAATGACCACAGGTATGTATGGCAGAACAAGGAGCTACACGGACGCTTTTTGACCTCCCATACCTCCTCTCCGTCTTGTGACCTCTTTGCCTGGCTCTGTTTTGGTGGCCTCTTTGGGGAAACCGAAGGTTTTGTTTGTGCGATTATGAATGAAGTTATCATGACAAATAACTATCGGAAATAAGGATGGTATGGTTGACATCAGTCTGTCGGGTATGACATTCACATGTGGAACGTGGACTCTTTAGTCATTGTTTGTACCTATAGTCTTTACGGGTTAATGGACTAATAGCAAAGAGCCTCGACCAACACCCTAGGAGGCTCTCATTGCGCATCTGGGTCAAGGGTTTGATTCAGAAAGCAGTACTACTGGACAAGGCACACATAGCGAGGAGGTGCCTCTCTCTGGGGCCCTGACTACTGGCAGCCTGGACCTTATTTCTGATTTTATTATTTAAATAAAATTCAAAATATAAAATAATATGTACAGAAAATAAATGAATGAAAAGTATACCAATAATATAAATTTCTTAAATACTCAATCATTATACTGTTCCGACTGGCTCGCTAGTCTAGTGGTCGCTAGCGCGGCTGTTGAGCGTGAGGTCCTGTCCTGGGTTCGATTCTCAGGTCAGGCAAAGTGTTATCGGGTTGTTCCATCAGGAATTTCTCAGTACAGCCATGGAGTCTGGAATTGTGCCCGGTTGATGGCAATAGGTTCGCTCCCTATTACATGGGACTTTAACATAGCTGGCGTAATGTGGGTGTACTATTGGGTACACTTCTGCCTAACCATGATATATTTTATGTTTATGTCAATCATTATAATATTGCTATGTTTAGCCACAGAATAAATTCTCGAAGCTTGATTCTGCACCATTATCACCTAGCAAATCTACAACTAAACCAAGCTCCTCAAACATGCAAGGCAAAAAAAAGGAGTATGTCAACAAAAGAACTGGGTTTGTCTCCCGTGTCCCATGGACCTATGAGACAGAACCACGCCATGTAAGTTGGGATCATACCCCATAGTTACGTATGTTTGTGCATTGTAGTGGTTACCATAATACCTACAAAACCTTGACTGTGCACATTACTTAATGTAAACCATGTAGTTAGAAAAACTTTTGCTTTCTTACTATGTGCAATTGTTTATGTCTACTTTATATCCATTGTATGTGCATTGCATGGGGCATAATATGTTTGACTGCATTTGTGTGAAAGCTACGGAGTATTGGGCAAAAGGAATATCTCAACATGAATGATGTAATTAAGATTTTGATTTAAAAGAGTGTCTTGTCCATTCTTCTCCATAGACATCTACGCTTTGGAATGGGCAACTACTGTACTTTCACAAGTCATTATGCCTTGTGACTGTAGCTTCGCTTTATTTTGTTTTTTTTTTGACATTCAAAAGTGTGTGTAATGGTCTTATTATAAATGCTTTGAGTTTGACCTATTGTTAAAAATATTCTGTATGTATTCTGTTACTTAGATTTTATGTAAAAACTATTATAACTGTTAGCCTTAGTTTATTTGTGTATGCTACTGCTATGGTCTGTAATCATTATAATATTGAGATCCTCAAACATTTATCTACATTACTTTGTTCTTAGGGTATGGAGCCACCAAGATCTAAAGTCGATAGATTATTGAACAAGCTGACACAGGGGGAACTCACCGCTAATATAAAAGCAAGTATGAACAAATTGAAAGAACCAGCTGACTTGGACTCATTTGTCACTGATGACCTAAGATGCCGCCCTGACGCACCAAAAGAGGCTATCCTATGGCTCATGGTGAAGAAACAGGAACATTTAAACAACAGACTTATGGAACTGGTAGTCCAAACCAAGAAGCATGTGGAAATCCTTAGCAATAATTCAGAGGAAGCTAAGAATGCTAAAAGAGATAATGAACAAACTATCGAATCTCTGAAGTATATAGTGAAATGCCTTCAAGAAAAACATGCCACACTGGAAGAACAGATTGAAATCCTGACTTCTGTTGAATCTAGATAGTGTTCTAAACTATGACTTTTAATATTTTCCTAGATGACAGTTGCAAACATTATTTCTGTAAGATTAATGCTGAGGAAGTTTTAGTGTTTTATGTTATGTATGCATAAGGTTTTCAATTGCTAAGTTAAATAAAAACAGTTTAAATATATTCCTTTTATTGAAGTAATAAATCTAGTTTCCTTAAAATTAAGAATAAAATATATTCATATTGTGTTTGAACACATACAGTCTCATTGTTAAGAGGATCATGATTATTAAAATTATAATTGACAATAAATAAATATTTTGCTACTTATCTAACTCACTATTTACGTCTTAATTGTTTTTCCAATACTTCCCTTAATTTTAATTTCTTATTTATTTTATCAGTCATTGGTCTACCGAGAGGAACTATTTCCATTTGCAGCAAACGTCGCCTAAATCTCTGGTAGAATTCTAAAACGTTAGGATCGGCCCACACGTGGCGTGAGTCGAAATCTAGGACCCTGAGCGTGTCTAGACTTTGTGCTCTGCTTAGGGCCACATATGCTTGGCCAGCCTCAAATATTTTGGATAAAGACATTTCAACACAGTCCAATGTCAAACCTTGAGACTTGTGTATTGAAAACGCCCAAGCCAAATTCAAAGGGACTTGTCTGCGACACAGTAAAGTCCCATTCGAATTCTTAACATACCAGCGTTCAGATCTTGCTGTATACTCCTTTTTATTCTTAAATCTTACAACAGGAAAGCCTTCCTCAAATCGAACGACTACGCCTCTTGCCCCATTGACTAAGCCAGCATTAACATTAATATTTTTCAACAGCATCACTTGAGCTCCCACTTTCAGTAACAGTTTTGAAGGTGCAATAGTTTGCATATCAAGTTGTTTTGTGGCATTATCACTGTCTTGTGATGAGAATATTTTCTCTTCACCATCTAAGTCGCTTAGTTTTGAATCATTTATCATTTTTGAGTCATTTGTGTGAGAGCACAACCTTGTTGCCAGAATGCCATCACTTTCTATCTTCTGTCTGGACGTGCCAGTAAGGCGCTCACTGATTTCTTTGGTGACTCTGCCAATTCTTATGCTGTTTAGAATAGAGATAAATTCTGAATCTTTTTGTCTATGCACTTGCTTGAGTTCAAAACAGAGTTCAATACATTTGTCCCAGCAAGCCGACTGGAAGCAGAACCTCTTCCCTGTCTTGCCTTTGTCCACAACTGGTGGTAGTTGCAGGAAATCTCCACATAGTATAAGTTGTATCCCACCAAAAGGTTTGTCGTTTTTCCTTACATATCTAGCAACTGCTTCCAATTTCTGTAATGGAAAAAGGTATTCAAGTAAATAAAAATAATGGATTTTGATTTGACAAGGCTTCTTTTGATAAAATGGTAAAGAAGGCTAAAAAAATGATACCTCAAAGAAACCTCCATCCACCATAGATATTTCATCTATAATGAGGTGTTTGCATTTTCTCCACTTCTGTGCCACCAATGGTATCTTCATGGCTCTTTCACAAAGATGTTCTAAGGTTCCACTACCATCTCCAATGCCAGCAAATGCATGAAGGGTTGTGCCACCTGCATAAAAAGGGAACAAAGGTTAGGTTAGCACCATAAAAAGAGATTTATGAATGAAAAAACTTGCTAGATTTTACTTGTTTGTATTTAAGAGAAGAGATAAGGAAAACTTTTAAGTATGTACATCTAATTTAAAACAATTATGTGAATGATCTATTAATTAGAACAGGCCAAGTTTTTATCAGTATAATCATCATCATTTACTTGCCCTTGTCCCAATTCATTTGGGGTTGGCGCAGCATGTAATTATAATTATTTCATTTTATCAGTGTAATGTATGTTATAATTTTACTTTAAACACTTACCAACATGGCAAGCAGCAACACCAGTGGAGGCAGTAGGAACAGTGACATCAGGCGGTAAAGCTGCCACAATCCTCTTCAGTAAGAAACTCTTGCCTGTCCCTGCCGACCCAGTAAAGAATATGTTCTTCCCTCCAAGACAAGCCTCCAATACTCTCTGCTGCTCTGGGTTCAACGAACTTGTACTTGTCAATGGTGATGGAGAATATAATTTCTTTGGTGCTGGACCACGCGCACCATCATCCATTTTACGCTTCTTTGATGGAGGTGAAGGGGTTGTCAAAGTAGATTTAGGAATATTCTTCTTAGCCTTATTAAGATCGGCTACTGTTACCGGACTTATTTCTTCAAAAGCCTGAGCTTTACCACTCAATAGTTTTGACCTCATGGTTTGTTTTGAAGGTGTTTTATTACTGCTACTGCTTGGATCTTTGTCTCCTGTCATTTTGACGAATATTGTTCTCAAAAAACCCACGAGATTAGTTGGTGGCGCGTTCGATATGAACAAAGTGCAACCAGCATCTTGAAACTTAACGCTTGCTTTACCTTCTACCATGAACTTTTTAAACACATTTATACCTTTCAATGCCAACCTAATAGCGGCGTGTTTCTCACTTGTAATCTCCATAAACATTTCACGAAATTCGTTTCGTATCAAGCGAAGTGATGCTGTCTTGTAATTAACTTTCCTTGAGATAGATCCTTGTGTCATCCATTCTAGAGTCACCGCACATGATAAAAATGAATCTCCACCTTCCATTTTAACTTTGGCTTAACTTTTAATTCATTAAAATAATATTGATACAAAAGGCGCGTAACGTAAAATTTCATACACAAACTGACAGTGACAGCGACAAGGCATCTGGCATAGGCGATAACGACTAAGTTTGACAGACACCAGAGACTAAAACTTCTACAAGGTCAACGACCGAGTGACAAAATCTTTTACGTGATTGGGGTTGTAGTCTTTTGACTACCGTTAAAAAACCGGTTTTATTTTTCAGCACCACCAAGTCCCGCTTTGATTTGAGGTATATCAAAATGCTTTTGAACCAAATATTCCTATTTCTTATTTTGTTATTTACTGGGCTATCTCATTGGTCTAGTGGTCGCAAGCGATACCGCTGAGCTTCGATTCGTTCGGTTCCTGGGTAAGGCAAAGTGTTATTCGGTTTTTCCATCAGGAATTTCTCTGTAGGTACATGTAACCAGTAATCCTAGAATACAAGCATTATGATTAGCACCTACATATGTCTTAATTATTCCAAAAATATACCGAACAGCTTATTAAGATTAAGTCCGACCGAAGGTCGATTTTGGTCGAACTCGAAGCCGATTAATCGGTTATCGACACAACCTGCGGCTAAAGCCGAAGGTTTAATAAATCTAGGAATTTAGTTCAAGATTGGCTAAAAGTTTAGATGTTGAGGAGCTTGTGGCTAAATAATAATAGTGAGGCTATTATTATTTAGCGACGAGCTCCTCAACTTCGATCAGGTTCGATCTTCAAGGTTAGGTAGCTCTTGCAAAAGTCGGACCGTGGAAGGGTGACCATCCATCACATAGGTGTCGCGGAAGAAACTAAAGGAAAGGACCAATGTCCTTTCTGTCATTTGAAAATCTTTGACAATGGTTGCAAGTAGTCAGTGGCCTGAAAGTCAACCAGTCAGCCTTAATACCAAGGCAAGAGATAAGGCATATGGCTATCATATTACCCAGTGGCCAGTACTAACTGTGTATTCTCGATATCACTATCACTACATAGTATAAAACAAAGCCGCTTTCTCTGTCCCTATGTCCCTTTGTATGCTTAAATCTTTGAAACTACGCAACGGATTTTGATGCGGTTTTTTTTAATAGATAGAGTGATTCAAGAGGAAGGTTTATATGTATATATTGCACCTGTGCGAAGCCGGGGCGGGTCGCTAGTTTAATAATAAACTATTTTCTTCTTATTTGATGTATTAACTGTACTGTGAGTGTAACTGAAGCTTCACTCTGCATTTACAGTATTAATAATTAATATTTACTGATGTGAACACACAGTTGTAGTGGTATTCTTTAACTGTGGGTGTTGTACCTTTTTGGTGTTAGTAGTTGTGTATGTGTGTCTATTACCCACGCAGAGTATTCCTGTTAGAAATAACAACGAAATATTACTTCACAAAAAACTATATAACTTATTGGGATATTTGTAAATAAAACATTGAATTTTCATATCTTAAATTTAAATTTTTCTTTAGAATTACCGACCTATTCAAAAAAAAAATTGCTCTAAATACATGTATGACAAGATGTAACGCTTTAAATCTTACTAGGTACTGCTAATAAAACTATAAATTCGATTGTGGAAACCACTAAATAAAGAAAAATTAAAACATATTCAAAATAATTCATAGTGTAAGGCGTATCTTAGCTCGGCTTTAATTAGTCCAATTTTTTTAAATGTTAACTCTTTTATGACACGGCGGTGTCGGTAACGTGATCGCGCGGCGATGTCCGCTGGCAGGGTCGCAATGTAAGGTCGAAGGTGTTAGTGAAGAGAAATTATAGTCACGACTGCACAAGTATTCTCCTTTATTTTAGGATAGAAATGACTATATAGGATTGATTACATACCTACACATAGGTACAACAAAATTATATTGACATCAATTTTAGGTAGATGCACTACAATAGGTAAGCATGTATAGCACAGGTGTACACTTCCACAGCTAAGTGTAGGGTAACTGCGCTAACCGGCGCAGTTACCCTAAATGTGCGAGGTAGCTGCCCAGCTACGAGGCTGCGTAGCGATTCTGTGAAACGGTGCGAAGATGTGTAGCCGGCTCGTTTTTCGCTCGCATTTGTCCCTAGCACACATCCCTCGCACACATCCTACCCTTGTTTTGAATGTTCAATAACCTCGCTCCGCTGAGCTGTTTCCACTAGAGCTGCGCTGAGCGAGGCTAGGTAAATGAAGTGATTAGGTATATTGGTTCTTAACAAACTCATCCCTCGCCACGCATCCTCGTACATCTCTGGTGGAAACGCAGCCTAAGGCTGTTTCCAACTTTGCGTTACCATAATAGTAGCAAAATTATATTCATAGGAAGCTATTTTACCGGGTATCTACCAGATATTATCAAGATAATTACGAAATAGTAAATTGGGATACGATATTATAATTTTAGGCAAGTAACGAATATGATTTAACGTTCTGCGCTCCAGAACCCAAATTGCCAACATAGCTTATAAAGCTGCGAGACTAAAATGGGACAGGGTAGGCCATGTCTGCCGGATGCCGGGCACAGTTGTGGGCCCGAATATCGTAAGACTGAAGCCCTGAAACAGCTAGGCCGAAGCTATTTTTATTCGACTTCTGAGATGCTTAGTTTCGTCAGGTTAGTAATAAAGTTAAATTTATTGTAAAGTAATGGAAAAGAATGGGACAAAATAAGCTTATTAAAAAAAAATGTAAACGATGCTTCCAATTTAGCACCATCTCCACCTACTGAAATAGCGGAAACAAAATAGCATCCCGTCGTTTTTTCAGTTCTTCTGACAATGTCTCAATTACTAGCAAAAAGGTAGTAATTCTGAAATTTTCGCGACCATTCTTTTCTTGCATCTCTCCACCTGTATTAGTCTCGCCAGGAAATAGCTTACGCTTTCGATTGCGTCTAATTATTATTATTTTTTTATTTTTTAAAACGTGGCCCTTCCCTAGGAATTTCTCCTGTATCGTGGGTGCGTTTACAAAAATTTAAATTCACATACACAAACATCCAGACCCGGAACAACTACCTGTAGGCCATACAAATATTTGTTCCGTGCGGGAATCGAATCGCGACACGAAGCGCAGCAGTCAATCGCTCAGCCACTGCGCCAACCGTGCCGTCTCTAATCTCAAATTCTCTTCTCTTCGCGCGTAGCAATATTCTTCCTCATCATCTGCCTAGCTTTTTCTCAACTATGTTGGGGTCTGCTTCCAGTCTAACTGGATGCAGCTGAATACCAGTATTCTACATGGAGCGACTGCCTATCTGACCTCCGCAACCTAGTTAGTACTGGGTAATACGATATTCTTCTTAAATCACATAAATTATATATACGAAATATTTTAAATGTACGAAATAATTATTACTTATATTTTTATACGTAAAAAAAAGTGATATAGGAAGATTAGTGTTATACGATGTGGTGCAGTGCAGCCCGCTAGAATGTGCACGGGCCTTTAAAATATTTAGGTACTTTGCATTTGAGTTATTTCTTGTTATCTTCAGTGATTGTTTTGTCACGATTTGCCGCCCCTAATATCTGGCCGCCCTAGGCCCGGGCCTACTGGGCCTTAGGGGAAATCCGCTAATGGTCGCGGTACGCCGAAGAGAAGATGGCGGGACGTCTTGGATGGTTTCCTCGTGAATTGGCGAGAAGAAGCACACCATCGTGAGATGTGGAAAGTATGAGGGGAGGCGTTTGCTCAGGAGTGGGACAATACGAGCTAACTAAAAAAAAAAATATAATAAATTTTATTTTGAGCATACCGTTAATGTTCTGCAACAAACCTATCTCTAATAAATAATACCGTTATAAAAAATTTGCAGAATTAAACAGCGGATAGAAAAGTCCGGATTTTCTTCCGGAAATGTTATCCTTAGCCTAAGCTAATCCACTATTAGACGGATTTCACCGCGGTTCATACTGCGAACTACCGAAAGTGCCGAACCGAAGTATGAAAAGAGGAGAAACGTTGATCGCCCGGCTCGCTCGCTCGCCCGCTAGCTGGCGCTGTGGCCTGCGCTTTAAGCTAGCGAAATGTGGGTGGGGTGTACGATAGACGATAGGTACACTACACTTCTGCATAAATCTTTGGGAAACCCAGACGTGACGTTGTGTGCTTGTGTAATTATGTTATCTACAACGATTAGCTTAATTCGTTATCGCATCGGTCGCTCAACGTGACGTCTCAACGAGGATGTGCGATATATCGACAGTTCGACACGGATATCAACGTGTTATCAATTATAAGTTTTTTTATTATTTATTATTATTTATTATTTCTGGCCAACCAACAATTGTTTATACGGTTACATTTTAAAATAAAGATTCTTATATCAAAGGTTAGTATAACAATTTCTTATAGGTTAGCACCGCATGCCCCATAAAATAATAAATGTTACATTAAAGACTAAAGTAAAATTGAAATCAAAGTTTAAAAACAGAATTAAAATCAAAATTAAATTTAAATACAAAATCAAAATTAAAAACAAAGTCAAAGTTAAAAACAAAAATTAAAAACATAATTAAAATTAGATACAAAAGAAAAACAAAATTAAAATCAAAAGCACAATCAAAATAATACAATACAAAATCAAATTCACAAGTAAAAAGTCAAAAAAGCAAATTCATAATAAAAATAAACAAAAAATCGAATTACAGTTAATCTCAAAAAGGAATTGCAGTATTACACACTATTGGATGTTATTCTGTGGAACTTGCCAAACGAGTCAAAGTGCACGTCGATCAGATCACTATATTCGTTGAGCTGTTTACATAGCCGAGGGACAATAGAACTGGTGCCGAGAACTGTTCTACGCGGAGGGGGGTACAAGGGAGTAATAGGGGTACGAGGAAGTCTAGCAGGAGCACGAAAACGGAACTTGCTTAGCAAGTGGGGACAGTCAATTTTATTCCGGAGAATTTTATAAAGAAAAATGGAATCCGCGATTCTTCTACGCTTTTCCAATGTTACCATCTTAAAATGTGCGAGTCTGGCTCCATACGACCGTTTTCTTCTGGCGATTCCACTAGCATAAGCCAGATGCCATATAAATCTTTTTTGTATCCGCTCTAATCTCAGATTGTGCGTTGCATAGTGAGGTCTCCAGATTGTGCTGCAGTATTCCAAAATACTCCGTACAATACTGTTGTACAGTAAAATCTTGGTACCACTGCGCTTGAAACCGGCAACATTCCTCACAACGAATCCCAGCATTCTAGAAGCCTTTTTGGCTATATTTTCTACATGAGGTATGAAAGTCAGCTCATTATCAAAAGTAACACCCAAGTCCCTTATTTGATTCACCTCTTGGATGACATTACAGCCAACACGGTATACACTAGCTGTTAATTTCTTTTTCCGGGTGAACTTAACGTGGTAACATTTTTTGACATTTAATTCCATTTCATTATCGTTACACCATTGAAGTAAAGAGTCGACATCACTCTGAAGTAGTTTAGTATCGTCGCTAGACTCAATTAATCTGGAGAATTTGAGATCGTCTGCGTACATGTAACATTCTGAGTATTTAAGGCAGTGTGGGATATCGTTAGCGAACACATTAAAGAGAATTGGTCCGACATGCGAGCCTTGAGATACCCCTGAGGTGGTCCCATAGGTTTGAGATTGGAATCCATTGACTGCGACATAGAAGAATCGATTTTGAAGATAAGATTTTAGCCAGGTATGAAGTGTGCCAGTAATTCCGTACGCAGAAAGCTTTGACAGCAGTATATGGTGAGGAACTCGGTCAAAAGCCTTACTGAAGTCAGTGTAAATTACATCGACCTGCTTGCCGCAGTCGATGGCATCCGTTAACATCTCTGAGAAGGTCGCAAGGTTAGTGCTAGTTGACCTGGAGGCTACAAAACCGTGTTAGGAGTCGCTCAAATAGAGTTTGAAGTGCGACTGGATGTAGGGACAAATTAGGGACTCGAAAACCTTAGCAAAAGTTGATAAGATAGAGATGGGTCTGTAGTTATTAATATTGTCTTTCTCCTCACTTTTATAAATCGGCACAACTTTCGCTTTTTTCCAGAAGTCTGGAAATTCACCTGAACTGAGAGACATATTAAAAATAGTTACCAAGGGGGACACCAAGAAGGTGGCGCACTTAACAATAAAATTAATATTGTCTTTCTCCTCACTTTTATAAATCGGCACAACTTTCGCTTTTTTCCAGAAGTCTGGAAATTCACCTGAACTGAGAGACATATTAAAAATAGTTACCAAGGCGGACACCAAGAAGGTGGCGCACTTAACAATAAAAATCGGCGGAATACCATCAGGCCCAGCGCCTTTACGAATATCTAATCCCTTAAGTTTATTGTTTTGAATGGTACCTAATCAAAACAACCGCAGTCTCACCTTGTTATGTCAACGGCGATTTGTGCCTAAAGTTGGTGTTATCTGCGGCGACCCGGAGATGTCCTTATACGGTGGGAAAGATCCCAATCAATTTCAGACGGTTTTTTACTGAACTCAAGTGGGTTTTCGAAGCAATTACGCCAAGCACTATCCTACCCTAGATACAATATTTATTGCTATACTAGTTGGTATTGACATGTTTTTTTTCGTATGTGCATCTCGAAGGTCAATCTATGAGGCTGGCTTCTGCTTAACCGGACTATCCTGTGGGTGCCTTGAGTGTCAGGTCTCCAGCCAGGGGCCAAAAAAAAACCTATAAACTAAGCGAGAGCGCGCTAAGTTCGTACCCCACGGGGGCACCCCCTTAGTTTAACTTCGGCTTGGGACGACGCTGGGGAGCAAAGAGACAGACCGGATCTGAGTCATCATTCTCTTGCCCTTATCCCAATTCATTTGGGGTCGGCGCAGTATGTCTTCGTCTTCCATACTTCTCTTTTACTTGTCATCTCATCAGACACCTCCTATCTTGCCATATCATCATTTACACAGTCCATCCATCGTTTTTTTGGTCTTCCTCTACTCTTATACCCATCCACAGTCATACTCAGAACTTTTCTCGCGATATTTCCCTCATTCCTCCGCATCACAAACCCATACCACGATAACCGATTACCACACAAACACGAGTGAACCGAGATATCCGAAGTCGGAGCAGACAGGAAAATACTCGCCATCTCGCGCTATGGACTGGAGAGACCGCCGAAATCGCAGATCATGTATTCGGTTTCAGTTCTGCTGATTTTCAAGCCAACATGCTCCAGCTTCTGTTGCCATTACCCCAATCTGCTCTGGATATCAAGCCGGATCTGAGTGAGATCATTATTTAGGGGTTGATTTAAAACTACAGTATTGCGGGCTGGCTCGAACAAGGGGGGGTCGCCGCTTTTTTAGGTACTGACCGAGCGCACTGAGCACAGTTTCTTCGGTGATTGTATCCGCGTAGGGTCAGACTTACCTCGCAAGGGTCACCGGTGTCCTGGACGGGTTCAGAACTCGCGGTCCATCGATATCTGTCTGTCTGAAGACCAGGGGTGTTTCTCTGTGGACTCATTGACTGTCGGTAAGACAGTCTAAGTTGTGACGCGAGAAGAAGAAAGCCGCGCCGCTAATGCACTCTCTTCGTTCGTCTGATCCTATCTTATTGCTTCTCTCGCGGTTTAAAAAAAATGTAAAACACATTTTGTTAAAACCGCGAGTTTAAGTGCCGTAAAGATTTTTATATACATTCAGTAAACAGCTATTATTTTGATATTACAATACAAACGAAGTTTCATTTTTAATTATTTGTATAGATTATTTAAATATAGACCAACTGCTAATCCGTTATGTAGGTACCTATTCCATACCCTCACGGAACTAAAGCATTGATTGAACAATAAATTATATCACATTACTCTATTTATTAATAAGTTTGACGTAACTAATCAATAAATGAGCACGAGCGCGTAATTCCTACATAATATCATCCAATGATAAGAAGCCATGCAGTGATATACCTATGGAGCGTTATCCCTATCTTACGAAATCAAAACATGAGTGTATTTTAATGAATCATTATCTAAAGAAAGAAACCAAGGTAGATCAGCTGATCCTACAGCCGTTACCTACTACTCTAAAAGCCTTCTTCGTCGCGTTTGAGCATCTCGCCGATGTTCTGCATTGAGAGCGTTTTTCTGCCACTCAGTCTTATGTAATAAGCCTTTCTAGACAATGGGAGTATATCTGTAAAAACTGAGGGTAAGCTCCTGGTATATTGTAGATAGCTATTTGTTGATGTTGTAGTTCTCCTGTATGGACTGATTCGTTCTTATGGTGGTCTATGGTATTCGAAGCAGTCTCTACCAATACCTCATTTTCTTTATCTCACTTCCTTTTACACTAAAGGATCTTGCGGACTACTAACGCGGCTACGACTATAACTGGTTTGCTCGCACCGTCAAAAGACCGGTCGCAAGCTCAAGAAAGTTTGGCCGCACTACTACACGCGTAGCATGACCACCTTAGAAACGGGTTTTGTCGATAGAAGAATCGACAAAATGACAGATCAACAAATCAGTCATTTTGGCTATTCTCCCGTCGACAAATCCCGTTTCTACGTTGGTCATGCTACGCGTGCTAGTAGGTAGGACCCGTAGGACTACCCGCCGGTCGTGGTCGCATAGTTCGCGAATTCCATAATCCTTAATGTCAGCACTAAAGCCGGCTAAGTCTGTGCCTAACTTCTGCAACGAATGCCCGTTTTCACAAGTGTTAGTGAAAGAGAAACCTAAATGAATACCTTAATATTATAAACTGTTGGAATGTCTACTCACGGCGCTGAACACAGCGGTGAATTGAAAATTCGTAGGTGCCGTAGTAACGAAAATGGCTCATAATAATTCAGTCAGTCAATCTTACATCACATTACATAAGTAGGTACAATCGACAACAGGATAAGCCTGATATTGAATTGCCTTGATATTAAATCTTAAGAATACCAAAAGCACTGGATTTGACGACATTTGTACACGTATACTAAAACATGTAGCCTTGAAAATTAGTCCTCTTTTTAGTCATATTTACAAATTTATGTTTTACTCATGGTGTATTTCCTGATAAATTAAAGGTCACAATAATCAAACCACTTTTCAAGAAGGGAGATAGATTGTCCGTAAATTGTATCTCCATATAACTCTTATACCAGTGTTTTCAAAAAGTATTTGAAAAAGCAATACATGATAATATTTGATAAGAATAACTTGTTTGCAGATGAACAATCGGGGTTTAGGAAAAATAAATCGATTGATATGGCAGTCTATAATTTTTTAAATGAAGTAATGCGTAATTTAAATAATAAGAATCATGCTTGTGCATTAAATATGGACCTTACCAAAGCTTTTGATAATGTAGACCACAATATACTGTTATCGAAATTGTCTGCTTATGGTGTTAGAGGCAGTGCTTATGATCTAATAAAGTCTTACTTAAGTAACAGGAGACAATCGACTCAGATCACAAGGATTTGTGCTAAGACTAAAAGAGAAATAACTTACTCATGAAAATATAGAGAAGTAAAAATAGGGGTACCGCAAGGCAGTGTTTTAGGACCACTTTTATTTATAATTTATGTGAATGACTTGCCGCGCATTACGAACCATCCGACTGTTTTGTTTGCTGATGATGCCACTGTTGTATTCTCCAGTAAAGAACTGTCTAAACTAAAAGAAGAAGTAGAAAATACATTACTAACTATTATAGAATGGCTGACATCAAATAAATTAAAAATAAACTTAACCAAAACTAAAATTATGACTTTTAAGAATAGAAATGCCAAACAAACAAACGTCGATGTTTATTTCCAAGGACAGAAGATTGAGCAATCTAACCTAACCTAAACTGGAAGTCACATTTGGAAAGCTTGTGTCTCAAATTAAGTCAGCAGTCCTATGCGTTATACACGATTACTTTTAGGTCGTTCTGGAACCAAAAGCCATAAACTCGATCATCGAACTCGAAACGATTGGGACTATTTTTTTCAAAAAGTAACAATAAAAAAAATCACGTAAAATTAAATTTATTTATTTTTTTTGTTAAATAATGAGAACTCGAAGTACGACGATCGGCAACACATGCAAACGGGGGTACCGTTTGCATGTGTTGCCGATCGTCGTACTTCGAGTTCTGAAAAAATCTATATTGAAAAATCCATTCATCGATCAGACAGTATGATCCGTAAGCCACGCCCCCACCCCACGCTTACACAGTCTAGCCGACGCGATCGGCGACCTTTCTTCCTAGTATAGTCGCGCTTTTCGCTGTATTAGGTCACTCACGCGTAACCTAATCACGTGTCAAAAATGATTCGGCAATATATCTACTCCTATGTGGAGTATTGGGCAATGGTGGATTTTTATGGGATGGCGCACCATAACTTGGAAGAGACTAAACGCTTGTATGCTCAGCCGGAAAACCTGAACTCACTGCGCGCTCGTGGAATCACCGACCCTCAAGTTCCCTTCACCTCCACCATCCTGGCTGTAACCCAGCGCCTCCTCGATCATGGAATGTTTGGGCAGGCATTATT
The DNA here is from genome assembly GCA_905163415.1 of Noctua fimbriata. Taxonomy (NCBI): domain Eukaryota; kingdom Metazoa; phylum Arthropoda; class Insecta; order Lepidoptera; family Noctuidae; genus Noctua; species Noctua fimbriata. Next base: position 6,607,147 of record LR990940.1, read on the forward strand.
AATGACCAAATAATAGAGTAGAATACTATTCTATAAATCGATTAGAAGGTCCATCGAGAAATGATGTTTCAAGATAATGAGCCTTCGCGCTGCCGATGATTCGAGCTTATAGTTATTCGAGATTTTGATGCATCCTCCTTCCCCTCGTGATCCTTTTATTTTTAAATTCGTAATACAAATAGACGATAAGATCCAACTGAAGGAGAGTAGGTACTCGCGAACTTTCCACAATTGCACCAGTTCCTGAATGAAACGCCAGCGTGGCAATGACAGAAACATGCTTAAAATAGAATATACTAGGTACCGGATCAACATAATAATTACCCAATGTTATCTCCGATTAGCGATGATTTGATTTCGCACGTATCAGTGCTTATCAGAGGGGCGGTTCTTGCGATCAGTATAACTAGTAGACAGCTGGGCCGTACTGCACAGTGCAAGTCCCTCGGCCTCCGAATCATGAATAAGCTTTTAGTGTGCTGCTGTCTTCTAGTCAGCGTCGTCGCTGAACAGACGTACGAAGGAAACCTGAAGTAAGTTCTCCTCAATATCCGCTTAGTTAATTACTTTTTTATGCGTTGCGAAACTTCTTGCTAAATGTAGTCTATTCTGAAACTAAATTGTTATTAAATGATAATGACAGTACAGTTTCAGATCACCATAATGTAATGGTTGGTCTGGTAGGTAGCAAAAGCTGCTCATGAAAACCAAAAGAGGTAAACAGCTTTTTTATGTATTACATGACCAGAATGATGAGTAAACTCTTTTAATCATAATAACATCACGCCTGTAATCGCCAAAGAGTAAGGCAGCGGTGTACTTAATAGTATACCCAAATTTTGTCAAATATCTTTGAGTCGAATCCCGTGTAATAGGGGGCAACCGTATTGCCATCAAACGGGCACAAATTCAGAATCCGTGGCTAATACTGAGAAATTTCTTATGGAACAACTCAATAATCTCTATCTCCATTCTAGAAGCTATGGGTTACTTCCGTGATGATCATGGTGTAGATGCACCCCATTACACACTAAAATATAAGATAGTCGGCGTAAATTTATCTAGTGCAAATATATACATAGTTCGTTGTACATATAACAACTTACTTTAAATGATACATTAAGATCCCTCTAATAGAGTAATCTGTAATTGTTCCCAGGTTCCACCCGAGGGACACTTCGCGAGTTGTCTCATGGCGAGCGGATAACTCTACCAGTGCGCCGCCTCCTGAAGCAACATGGGCAGCCCCAACCAACGAGACCACATGGCGTCCACCGACCAATCGTACAACTTGGGCACCAGCAACGAACGAGACCACATGGGCACCCATCAATGGTACAACTTGGGCTCCACCAATTAATGTCACCACATGGCGTCCACCAACCAATGGTACAACTTGGGCACCACCGACGAACGAGACCACATGGGCACCCATCAATGGTACGACTTGGGCACCACCAATCAACGTAACCACATGGGCACCCCCAATCAATGGTACAACTTGGGCACCACCAATTAATGTCACCACATGGCGTCCACCAACCAATGGCACAACTTGGGCACCACCAACGAACGAGACCACATGGGCACCCATCAATGGTACGACTTGGGCTCCACCAATTAATGTCACCACATGGTGTCCACCAACCAATGGCACAACTTGGGCACCACCAATGAACGAGGCCACATGGGCACCCATCAATAGTACGACTTGGGCACCACCAATCAACGTAACCACATGGGCACCCCCAATCAATGGTACAACTTGGGCTCCACCAATTAATGTCACCACATGGCGTCCACCAACCAATGGCACAACTTGGGCACCACCAACGAACGAGACCACATGGTCCCCTCCAATCAATGGTACAACTTGGGCTCCACCAATTAATGTCACCACATGGCGTCCACCAACCAATGGCACGACTTGGGCACCACCAACGAACGAGACCACATGGGCACCCATCAATGGTACGACTTGGGCACCACCAATCAACGTAACCACATGGGCACCCCCAATCAATGGTACAACTTGGGCTCCACCAATTAATGTCACCACATGGCGTCCACCAACCAATGGTACAACTTGGGCACCACCAACGAACGAGACCACATGGGCACCCATCAATGGTACGACTTGGGCACCGCCAATCAACGTAACCACATGGGCACCCCCAATCAATGGTACAACTTGGGCTCCACCAATTAATGTCACCACATGGCGTCCACCAACCAATGGCACGACTTGGGCACCACCAACGAACGAGACCACATGGGCACCCATCAATGGTACGACTTGGGCACCACCAATCAACGTAACCACATGGGCACCCCCAATCAATGGTACAACTTGGGCTCCACCAATTAATGTCACCACATGGCGTCCACCGACCAATGGTACAACTTGGGCACCACCAACCAATGGTACGACTTGGGCACCATCAACGAACGAGACCACATGGGCACCCATCAATGGTACGACTTGGGCACCACCAATTAATGTCACCACATGGCGTCCACCGACCAATGGTACAACTTGGGCACCACCAACCAATGGTACGACTTGGGCACCATCAACGAACGAGACCACATGGGCACCCATCAATGGTACGACTTGGGCACCACCAATCAACGTAACCACATGGCGTCCCGTAACAAATGGCACCACTTGGGCCCCCATTACGATCACATGGGCACCACCAACCAACAGTACAACATGGGCACCCCCAACTAATGGTACAACTTGGGCACCACCAACCAATGGTACGACTTGGGCACCATCAACGAACGAGACCACATGGGCACCCATCAATGGTACGACTTGGGCACCACCAATCAACGTAACCACATGGCGTCCCGCAACAAATGGCACCACTTGGGCCCCCATTACGATCACATGGGCACCACCAACCAACAGTACAACATGGGCACCCCCAACTAATGGTACAACTTGGGCTCCCCCTACCAATGGTACAACATGGACACCTCCCACAAATGGAGCTACCAACTACTAAAAGTGACGACTGAACTACAAAATACACATTTTTTTCGTTAGTAAGAAATTAATTAGTGTGCTTTGGAGACTGTAAATGATCTAATTAAAGTGTTAAGTGTTTATAATTATAGACAGCTACTCAAGCTGTTTTACCTCGTAACATACGTACCTTGCCTGTTTCGTTTCGTTCATTTACACAAAAAAAAGTAATTAAAAAAACAAAACCCGACTGAACAAACGGAGAAGCATAAAACAAGGAAAATGGAATGGTTCCTGCCAACTTTTATTTAATTTAAAATGTGTTTGTTTTATGCTTTTCAGTTTTTGCCCGACTGACCCAGAATGAGCGTAATTTCAATCGGGTTTTTAGTATCTTTTTTTTCTAACTTTTTAGTTTAGTAATGTGAAAGATGTCGCAGACGATTTAACTTTTTTTAATGTAAAAAAAGAAAAAGAGTGGCCTCTCTGATGCGCCGCGGGCGAGGGAGCACCAACAGACTTCTGTATATCACATTGTTGATTGTCCGGTTGTGAGGCACTGGAATACTGTTCGTGGATCTGGAGGTGTCATTTACAATGTAAAAAAGTGGAAATGTACAGAATAAATTAATAATCAATAATTTTAGGATGTAATAATAATGTACTAACATAGTTATAAGAATTATTTACTAACAATCTATGGAATGTTTTTTTTTTTAATTCTGAAAATAAATTATTAAAAATATATACGATTTTTTAACTTTTTATACGATTTGTCGTTTCGAATTCTATTTAAAAGTTATTTACATTTTTGTAATCACCTTTTAAAACCCTTCATTTTGATACCTAATTAGAAGGGTTTGGTAAAAGATATCTTTGTTTTTTTTTTTTTAAATTTTTTATAGTCTGTAAAACTCGCGCCACCAAAGGGAATTTACCGACGTATAATTTATCCAAATCGGTTGATCCGTTTAGGAGTTCACGGGTCACAATGGAACGGATATACATGAAAATCATTACCCTCTTTCCGAGTCAGTCGGGTAAAAAATGAGAAGGGTGTTATTTCCCATAAGAAAATTGTATTTTTCTGGTCCTTTTTTGGTCCGATTTGTATTTTTATTTTTTCTCCTCCATACATTTTTGAAGTATTCCCGTAAATCAAGATTACCTGAATGGCGTATGGCGATACACAAATGTACCAATGTGTGTTGTAATAGCTATACACAGTTGTGAATCATCCGTCAACATCGTCTGTTGATATGCATGGGTTAAATATATTGTTGGTAAATTATTATTAAAATTTTTATTAAAGAGAGGAAAGCAAAAGCGTAAAAGATATGGTGTTTCCACCGAAGCTGTGTGGAGATGTGCATAGCGGGGAGGAGAAGAGATGTGCATAGCGGCACGCCTCTCATAACATACAGTTCACCGCACGCCGCACACAGCACACATATAACCGCACGCTGCACACAGCACACCGCTCACCGCACGTCACTCACAGCACACCGCACGCCGCACGCCGCTCACGTCTCGTCTTGTCTCCGCTGGCCTAAACAATTACGAAAATCTCTCCTAAAGCTCAACCGTTTCCACTAAAGCTTTTGGAGACGAGAAGTTTAAGGAACGAAATTCTATTGGTGGTTTACAACACATCTCATGTTCTCTCGTCTCGTCTCCGCTTCGGTGGAGTCTGGCCCTAAGAGTGGCAAACAACTCTTCGACGCGGGTAAAATTGACGTGGTTTGTGCTCAGTGTGTTAGGTGAGTACCTACAAAAGCAGCAGGTGATGATGTCAGTTTCCCCCCTTCCCTTGTTCGAGCCAGCCCGCGATGCTGAGAAGTATGGAAGAAAAAGACATGCTGCGCCGGCCCCAAATGAATTGGGGTCAGGGCAAGAGAATGAAGACTCAGATCCAGCCTGTCCCTTTACTGCCCTCCTCAGCGACTAAGCCAAGTTTCGTACCCCACAGGAGTGCCCTTAGCGCGCTGTCTCTTAGTTTATAAGTTTTTTGCCCTTGGCTGGAGGCCTTACACTGAAGGCAGTCAAAGGAAAGTCTGGTTAAGCAGAAGCCAGCCTCATAGGTTGACCTGACGAGACACAAAAATAAAATTTAAAAAAAATTGTCATTTATTTCTAACTAGTACAGCAATAACTAGTGTAGCTTCGAAAATGCACTAAAGTTCAGAAAAAACCGTTTGAAATTGATTGGAATCTTCCCCACCGTATGAGGACATCTCCGGGTTGTATAGCCGTAGATAACACTAACTTTAGGCACACATCGCTGATGACATAACAAGGTAAGAATCAAACTGCCGTTGTTGTGCAAAACTAATAAATGCGGTTACGTTGATAGCCGTGTCGAACAGTCGGCATGTCACAAATCCTCGTTAAGACGTCTCTGAGCGACCGACACAACCTGTCTTTCCCAAAGAGTTAGGTTGAAGTGTGCTATCGTACACGCACTTTTCACTAGTTTAAGTCACATTGTAGTCGTATAGTTGTGGTGGATTAGCCTAGGCTAAGGATAAGTTTTCCGGAGATAATTAATTAATTCCAACATAATATCATCAAACGATAAGAAGCCATGCTGGGATATACCTATGGAGCGTTATCCTTATCTTACGAAATCATAATATGAGTGTACTGTAATTAATCATTATCTAAATAAAGACACCAAGGTAGATCAGCTGATTCGTTACTAGTCCAAGAGCCGTCTGCATCGCGTTTGAGCATCTCACCGGTGTTCATTGAGCGCGTTTTCCTGTGACTCAGTCTTATATGTATAATAAGCCTTTCTAGACAATGAAAGTATATCTGTAATACTTGAGGGTAAGCTCCTCCGAGGCCATGTGTTCTCATGGGCCTCGGAATGCACCACCGTCGGGATCCCTACTACACGACGGTAGGAGGGGTTTCCATCGGCGTCGGGTCGACGTTGAAGTACTTAGGACTCGTCCTCGACAGCCGATGGAACTTCGTGGAGCATTTCCGACGTTTGTCTCCCAAACTGGAAGGGGGCGGGGCTGCCTTCAAGCGGCTCTTGCCCAACCTGAGGGGTCCAAACGCCACCTGCCGGACGCTCTACCCGGGGGTCGTGCGGTCCATGGCCCTTTACGGGGCCCCGGTGTGGGCGCGTACTTTGAGGCGGCGAGCCACCCACTACCTGAACGCGCCCCAAAAGGTGGTAGCCGTAAGGCTAGTCCGGGGGTACCGCACGATCACCGGCAAGGCGGCGAGCCTCCTTGCCGGATTGCCACCGGGATTTGGAGGCGATAGTCCTCGCGCGCCTGCACGAATGGCCCGCGGAGGCACTACGTCGGGGGAAAAATCTGCTGCCGCGGCAAATCGCCGCTCAGCGGACAGACCTCCGGCGCGATCTCATGGCGACATAGAGAGAGCTACTAACGCAACCCCGTGCAGGGCACGCCACCATAGTGGCGCTCAGTACCCTCTTTGAGGAGTGGCTAGAAAGGCGCCACGGCGTCGTCACCTTCCGCCTGACGCATTTCATGATTTCTCATCAGAAAAAAAAAATAGGGTGATCTCCTAGTATATTGTAGATAGCCATTCGTTAATGGTGAGATTCTACATTCGTTCTCAAGGTGTTTCTCTGATATCCTTGCACACTAAAGGATCTCGCGCACTACTAACGCAGCTACGACTATAACTGGTCTGGTCGCACCGTCACAAGACCGATCGCAAGCTAAAGCAAGTTTGGCCGCACTACTGGTAGGTAGGACTACCTGCAGTCGCCAGGCGTGGTCGCATAGTACGCGAATTCCCTAATCCTTAATGTCAGTACTAAAGCCGGCTAAGTCTGTGCCTAACTTCTGCAACAAATGCCCATTTTCACAAGTGTTAGTGAAAGAGAAACCATAATCCTTATTACTATTCACTGTTGGAATGTCAACTAACGGCGCTGAACACAGCGTTAAAAATTCGTATTTGCCGTGGTAGTGAAAATGGGTCAGAATAATTCAGTAAGTCAATCTTACATCACGTGACATAATAAGGTACAACCGACAACAGAATAAGACGTGACACGGGTCCGACTTCTACTTGGCCTTCTTAACATTTTACAGCAAAACGTAAAGAAGGCCAGGATGTTTATGGTCTAATTGAAATAAATGCTTGAGTTCACTTACTTCACAAGTTAAATAAGTCCATTCAAATTGTTATTTTCTTACAAACAGACCCTAAGTATAATTTCACTATGGAGGGATGCAGAAAGATGCTATGCTACAGCTGCCAGTGGGTAGTAAACTCGTGATCCTTTCAATTTTATTTACCTACCTTTAAAATTCGATGAAAAATACTATATATAATTGCTCAAAGCAGCATAACAAACAAGTACCCAAGGAAAACCTAAATTCGTAATACAAATGGACGATAAGATCCAACTGAAGGAGAGTAGGTACTCGCGAACTTTCCACGATTGCGCCAGTTCCTGAATGAAAGGACAAAGAGGCAAAACATGCTTAAAATAGAATATAGCCGTCTAGGTACCGGATCAACATAATAATTACCCAATGTTATCTCCGATTAGCGATGATTTGATTTCGCACGTATCAGTGCTTATCAGAGGGGCGGTTCTTGCGAGCACTATAACTAGTAGACAGCTGGGCCGTACTGCACAGTGCAAGTCCCTCTACCTCCGAATCATGAATAAGCTTCTAGTGTGCTGCTGTCTTCTAGTCAGCGTCGTCGCTGAACAGACGTACGAAGGAAACCTGAAGTAAGTTCTCCTCACTATCCGCTTTGTTAATTACTTTTTTATCCGTTGCGAAACTTCTTGCTAAATGTAGTCTATTCTGAAACTAAATTGTTATTATATGAAAATGACAGTTCAGTTTCAGGTCACCATAATTTAATGGTTGGTCTGGTGGGTAGTAAAAGATGCTCATGAAAGCCAAAAGAGGTAAACAGCTCTTTTATGTATTCCAGGACCAGAATGATGAGTAACCTCTTTTAATCATCATAACATCACGCCTGTAATCGCCAAAGAGAAAGGCAGAGGTGTACTTAATAGTATACCCAAATTTTGTCAAATATCTTTAAGTCGAATCCCGTGTAATAGGGGGCAACCGTAATGCCATCAAACGGGCACAAATCCAGAATCCGTGGCTAATACTGAGAAATTCCTTATGGAACAACCCAATACTCTCTATCTCCATTCTAGAAGCTATAGTTACTTCCGTGATGATCATGGTGTAGATGCACCCCATGACAATAAAATATAAGACTGTCGGCGTCAATTTATCTAGTGCAAATATAATACATAGTTCGTTGTACAAATAACAACTTACTTTAAATGATGCACTAAGATCCCTCTAATAGAGTAATCTGTAATTGTTCCCAGGTTCCACCCGAGGGACACTTCGCGTGTTGTCTCATGGCGAGCGGATAACTCTACCAGTGCGCCGCCTCCTGAAGCAACTTGGACACCCACAACCAACGAGACCACATGGCGTCCACCGACCAATGGTACAACTTGGGCACCACCAACGAACGAGACCACATGGGCACCCATCAATGGTACGACTTGGGCACCGCCCATCAACGTAACCACATGGGCACCCCCAATAAATGGTACAACTTGGGCACCACCAACGAACGAGTCCACATGGGCACCCATCAATGGTACGACTTGGGCACCACCAATCAACGTAACCACATGGCGTCCACCGACCAATGGTACAACTTGGGCACCACCAACGAACGAGTCCACATGGGCACCCATCAATGGTACGACTTGGGCACCACCAATCAACGTAACCACATGGCGTCCACCGACCAATGGTACAACTTGGGCTCCACCAATTAATGTCACCACATGGCGTCCACCAACCAATGGTACAACTTGGGCACCACCAATGAACGAGACCACATGGGCACCCATCAATGGTACAACTTGGGCTCCACCAATTAATGTCACCACATGGCGTCCACCGACCAATGGTACAACTTGGGCACCACCAACCAATGAAACGACTTGGGCACCATCAACGAACGAGACCACATGGGCACCCATCAATGGTACGACTTGGGCACCGCCCATCAACGTAACCACATGGGCACCCCCAATAAATGGTACAACTTGGGCACCACCAATTAATGTCACCACATGGCGTCCACCGACCAATGGTACAACTTGGGCACCACCAACCAATGGTACGACTTGGGCACCATCAACGAACGAGACCACATGGGCACCCATCAATGGTACGACTTGGGCACCGCCAATCAACGTAACCACATGGGCACCCCCAATCAATGGTACAACTTGGGTTCCACCAATTAATGTCACCACATGGCGTCCACCGACCAATAGTACAACTTGGGCACCACCAACCAATGGTACGACTTGGGCACCATCAACGAACGAGACCACATGGGCACCCATCAATGGTACGACTTGGGCACCACCAATCAACGTAACCACATGGCGTCCCGTAACAAATGGCACCACTTGGGCCCCCATTACGATCACATGGGCACCACCAACCAACAGTACAACATGGGCACCCCCAACTAATGGTACAACTTGGGCTCCCCCTACCAATGGTACAACATGGACACCTCCCACAAATGGAGCTACCAACTACTAAAAGTGACGACTGAACTACAGAATACAAATATTTTTTCGTTAGTAAGAAATTAATTAGTGTGCTTTGGAGACTGTAAATGATCTAATTAAAGTGTTAAGAGTATATAATTATAGACAGCTACTCAAGCTGTTTTACCTCGTAACATACGTACCTTGCCTATTTCGTTTCGTTCATTTACACAAAAAAAAGTAATTAAAAAAACAAAAACCCGACTTAACAAACGGAGAAGCATAAAACAAGCACAAAATAATGTTTACAATTTAGGAAAATGGAATGGTTCCTGCCAACTTTTATTTAATTTAAAATGCGTTTGTTTTATGCTTTCCAGTTTTTGCCCGACTGACCCAGAAGGAGGGTAATTTCAATCGGGTTTTTAGTATCTTTTTTTTCTAACTTTTTAGTTTAGTAATGTGAAAGATGTCGCAGACGATATAACTTTTTTTAATGTAAAAAAAGAAAAAGAGTGGCCTCCCTGATGCGCCGCGTGCGAGGGAGCACCAACAGACTTCTGTATATCACATTGTTGATTGTCCGGTTGTGAGGCACTGGAATACTGTTCGTGGATCTGGAGGTGTCATTAACAATGTAAAAAAGTGGAAATGTACAGAATAAATTAATAATCAATAATGTTAGGATGTAATAATAATGTACTAACATAGTTATAAGAATTATTTACTAACAATCTATGGAATGTTTTTTTTTAATTCTGAAAATAAATTATTAAAAATATATACGATTTTTTAACTTTTTATACGATTTGTCGTTTCGAATTCTACTTAAAAGTTATTTACATTTTTGTAATCACCTTTTAAAACCCTTCATTTTGATACCTAATTAGAAGGGTTTGGTAAAAGATATCTTTGTTTTTTTTTAATTTTTCGTACTCTGTAAAACTCGCGCCACCAAAGGGAATTTAACGACGTATATTTTATCCAAATCTGTTGATCCGTTTGGGAGTTCACAGGTCACAATGGAACGGATATACATGAAAATCATTATCCTCCTTCTGAGTAAGTTGGGTAAAAAATGAGAACGGTGTTATTTCCCATGAAATAATTGTATTTTTCCGGTCGTTTCTTGGTGAGATTTGAATGAATTCCCTTTATTTAACCTCACACGACTTCCCACAAAAAACAAAATCATTAGACAGCATTTACATAGTTTGTTGTAAAAGCATCACGTCGCGCAGTGTCTCCTCTATACATTTTTGAAGTATTCCCGTAAATCAAAATTACCTGAATGGCGTATGGCGATACACAAATATACCAATGTGTGTTGTAATAGCTATACACAGTTGTGAATCATCCGTCAACATCGTCTGTTGATATGCATGGGTTAAATATATTGTTGGTAAATTATTATTAAAATTTTTATTAAAGAGAGGAAAGCAAAAGCGTAAAAGATATGGTGTTTCCACCGAAGCTGTGTGGAGATGTGCATAGCGGGGAGGAGAAGAGATGTGCATAGCGGCACGCCTCTCATAACATACAGTTCACCGCACGCCGCACACAGCACACATATAACCGCACGCTGCACACAGCACACCGCTCACCGCACGTCACTCACAGCACACCGCACGCCGCACGCCGCTCACGTCTCGTCTTGTCTCCGCTGGCCTAAACAATTACGAAAATCTCTCCTAAAGCTCAACCGTTTCCACTAAAGCTTTTGGAGACGAGAAGTTTAAGGAACGAAATTCTATTGGTGGTTTACAACACATCTCATGTTCTCTCGTCTCGTCTCCGCTTCGGTGGAGTCTGGCCCTAAGAGTGGCAAACAACTCTTCGACGCGGGTAAAATTGACGTGGGTATAATTCACGTTTAAGTTTACGATTGATAGTTACTTTGTAATCACCGCAAATTTGTATATCGTCGTTTGTCTTGATAACCGGCACGATTGATGTACCGGAATTAGACTGCTTGATAGCTTGACCCGGTTGTTGTTGTTATCGTGTGGTTAGTTCCTAACCTGGTGTCAGAGTTTTTATGCCACCCATGGGCCTCTGACTTGGCTTTACATGCCGTCAAGAAATATCTCTCAGACATGCTGGTTTCCTCACGATGTTTTTCCTTCACCGAAAAGCAAGTGATAATTACACAATATGCACATGAATCCGAAAAATCAGAGGTGCGTGCCTTGGGTTCGAACTCGAAACCTATGACGTGTCAGTCCGACGGACACACCACTAGGCTATCACTGCTCTATCATCACCCGGTAGATGGTATCCTCAGTCAGAATCAAAGCCGTAGGCAGGAGTACGGTTTTGGGGGTCCAAACCCTCCCTGAAATATAGGATAATGATTTATGTTTGAGCAGACTGCAATGTTCTACAACAAACTTATCGCTGTAAAAAATTGTCCGGAATTTTCTTCAAATGACCGGAATTATCTCCGGAAAACTTATCCTTAGCCTAGGCTAATCCACCACAACTATACGACTACAATGTGACTTAAACTAGTGAAAAGTGCGTGTACGATAGCACACTTCAACCTAACTCTTTGGGAAAGACAGGTTGTGTCGGTCGCTCAGAGACGTCTTAACGAGGATTTGTGACATGCCGACTGTTCGACACGGCTATCAACGTAACCGCATTTATTAGTTTTGCACAACAACGGCAGTTTGATTCTTACCTTGTTATGTCATCAGCGATGTGTGCCTAAAGTTAGTGTTATCTACGGCTATACAACCCGGAGATGTCCTCATACGGTGGGGAAGATTCCAATCAATTTCAAACGGTTTTTTCTGAACTTTAGTGCATTTTCGAAGCTACACTAGTTATTGCTGTACTAGTTAGAAATAAATGACAATTTTTTTTAAATTTTATTTTTGTGTCTCGTCAGGTCAACCTATGAGGCTGGCTTCTGCTTAACCAGACTTTCCTTTGACTGCCTTCAGTGTAAGGCCTCCAGCCAAGGGCAAAAAACTTATAAACTAAGAGACAGCGCGCTAAGGGCACTCCTGTGGGGTACGAAACTTGGCTTAGTCGCTGAGGAGGGCAGTAAAGGGACAGGCTGGATCTGAGTCTTCATTCTCTTGCCCTGACCCCAATTCATTTGGGGCCGGCGCAGCATGTCTTTTTCTTCCATACTTCTCAGCATCGCGGGCTGGCTCGAACAAGGGAAGGGGGGAAACTGACATCATCACCTGCTGCTTTTGTAGGTACTCACCTAACACACTGAGCACAATTTCTTCGGTGATTGTATCCGCATAGGGTCAGACATATCTCGCAAGGCTCACCGGTGTCCTGGACGGGGACAGACCTCGCGATCCATCGATATCTGTCTGTCTGATCGGTTTCTCCCAGTGGACTCATTAACTGTCTGTAAGACCGTCGTAGTTGTGACGCGAGACGAAGAAAGCCGCGCCGCTAATGCACTCTCTTCCTACGTCTGATCCTGTGTTGTTGCTTTCCTCGCGGTTTTAAAAAAATGTGTTTTTGTTATAAGTGCCGTAAAGATTTTATATACATTCAGTTAAAAGGCTGTAATTTTAATATTACAATACAAATGAAACTTCATTATCATTTTTTAGAATAGATTATTTAAATACAGACCAACTGCTAATCCGTAATGTAGATACCTACTCTTTACCCTCACGGAACTAAAGCATTCATTAATACGTTCGACGTAACATATACATATATAAATGTGCACGAGCGGGTAATTCCAACATAATATCATCAAACGATAAGAAGCCATGCTGGGATATACCTATGGAGCGTTATCCTTATCTTACGAAATCATAATATGAGTGTACTGTAATTAATCATTATCTAAATAAAGACACCAAGGTAGATCAGCTGATTCGTTACTAGTCCAAGAGCCGTCTGCATCGCGTTTGAGCATCTCGCCGGTGTTCATTGAGCGCGTTTTCCTGTGACTCAGTCTTATATGTATAATAAGCCTTTCTAGACAATGAAAGTATATCTGTAATACTTGAGGGTAAGCTCCTCCGAGGCCATGTGTTCTCATGGGCCTCGGAATGCACCACCGTCGGGATCCCTACTACACGACGGTAGGAGGGGTTTCCATCGGCGTCGGGTCGACGTTGAAGTACTTAGGACTCGTCCTCGACAGCCGATGGAACTTCGTGGAGCATTTCCGACGTTTGTCTCCCAAACTGGAAGGGGGCGGGGCTGCCTTCAAGCGGCTCTTGCCCAACCTGAGGGGTCCAAACGCCTCCTGCCGGACGCTCTACCCGGGGGTCGTGCGGTCCATGGCCCTTTACGGGGCCCCGGTGTGGGCGCGTACTTTGAGGCGGCGAGCCACCCACTACCTGAACGCGCCCCTAAAGGTGGTAGCCGTAAGGCTAGTCCGGGGGTACCGCACGATCACCGGCAAGGCGGCGAGCCTCCTTGCCGGATTGCCACCGGGATTTGGAGGCGATAGTCCTCGCGCGCCTGCACGAATGGCCCGCGGAGGCACTACGTCGGGGGAAAAATCTGCTGCCGCGGCAAATCGCCGCTCAGCGGACAGACCTCCGGCGCGATCTCATGGCGACATAGAGAGAGCTACTAACGCAACCCCGTGCAGGGCACGCCACCATAGTGGCGCTCAGTACCCTCTTTGAGGAGTGGTTAGAAAGGCGCCACGGCGTCGTCACCTTCCGCCTGACGCATTTCATGATTTCTCATCAGAAAAAAAAAATAGGGTGATCTCCTAGTATATTGTAGATAGCCATTCGTTAATGGTGAGATTCTACATTCGTTCTCAAGGTGTTTCTCTGATATCCTTGCACACTAAAGGATCTCGCGCACTACTAACGCAGCTACGACTATAACTGGTCTGGTCGCACCGTCACAAGACCGATCGCAAGCTAAAGCAAGTTTGGCCGCACTACTGGTAGGTAGGACTACCTGCAGTCGCCAGGCGTGGTCGCATAGTACGCGAATTCCCTAATCCTTAATGTCAGTACTAAAGCCGGCTAAGTCTGTGCCTAACTTCTGCAACAAATGCCCATTTTCACAAGTGTTAGTGAAAGAGAAACCATAATCCTTATTACTATTCACTGTTGGAATGTCAACTAACGGCGCTGAACACAGCGTTAAAAATTCGTATTTGCCGTGGTAGTGAAAATGGGTCAGAATAATTCAGTAAGTCAATCTTACATAACGTGACATAATAAGGTACAACCGACAACAGAATAAGACGTGACACGGGTCCGACTTCTACTTGGCCTTCTTAACATTTTACAGCAAAACGTAAAGAAGGCCAGGATGTTTATGGTCTAATTGAAATAAATGCTTGAGTTCACTTACTTCACAAGTTAAATAAGTCCATTCAAATTGTTATTTTCTTACAAACAGACCCTAAGTATAATTTCACTATGGAGGGATGCAGAAAGATGCTATGCTACAGCTGCCAGTGGGTAGTAAACTCGTGATCCTTTCAATTTTATTTACCTACCTTTAAAATTCGATGAAAAATACTATATATAATTGCTCAAAGCAGCATAACAAACAAGTACCCAAGGAAAACCTAAATTCGTAATACAAATGGACGATAAGATCCAACTGAAGGAGAGTAGGTACTCGCGAACTTTCCACGATTGCGCCAGTTCCTGAATGAAAGGACAAAGAGGCAAAACATGCTTAAAATAGAATATAGCCGTCTAGGTACCGGATCAACATAATAATTACCCAATGTTATCTCCGATTAGCGATGATTTGATTTCGCACGTATCAGTGCTTATCAGAGGGACGGTTCTTGCAAGCAGTATAACTAGTAGACAGCTGAGTCGTACTGCACAGTTCAAGTCCCTCGGCCTCCGAATCATGAACAAGCTTCTAGTGTGCTGCTGTCTTCTAGTCAGCGTCGTCGCTGAACAGACGTACGAAGGAAACTTGAAGTAAGTTCTCCTCACTATCCGCTTTGTTAATTACTTTTTTATCCGTTGCGAAACTTCTTGCTAAATGTAGTCTATTCTGAAACTAAATTGTTATTATATGAAAATGACAGTTCAGTTTCAGGTCACCATAATTTAATGGTTGGTCTGGTGGGTAGTAAAAGCTGCTCATGAAAGCCAAAAGAGGTAAACAGCTCTTTTATGTATTCCAGGACCAGAATGATGAGTAACCTCTTTTAATCATCATAACATCACGCCTGTAATCGCCAAAGAGTAAGGCAGAGGTGTACTTAATAGTATACCCAAATTTTGTCAAATATCTTTAAGTCGAATCCCGTGTAATAGGGGGCAACCGTATTGCCATCAAACGGGCACAAATCCAGAATCCGTGGCTAATACTGAGAAATTCCTTATGGAACAACCCAATACTCTCTATCTCCATTCTAGAAGCTATGGGTTACTTCCGTGATGATCATGGTGTAGATGCACCCCATGACAATAAAATATAAGACTGTCGGCGTCAATTTATCTAGTGCAAATATAATACATAGTTCGTTGTACAAATAACAACTTACTTTAAATGATGCACTAAGATCCCTCTAATAGAGTAATCTGTAATTGTTCCCAGGTTCCACCCGAGGGACACTTCGCGTGTTGTCTCATGGCGAGCTGATAACTCTACCAGTGCGCCGCCTTCTGAAGCAACTTGGACACCCGCAACCAACGAGACCACATGGCGTCCACTGACCAATGGTACAACTTGGGCACCACCAACGAACGAGACCACATGGGCACCCATCAATGGTACGACTTGGGCACCGCCCATCAACGTAACCACATGGGCACCCCCAATAAATGGTACAACTTGGGCACCACCAATTAATGTCACCACATGGCGTCCACCGACCAATGGTACGACTTGGGCACCATCAACGAACGAGACCACATGGGCACCCATCAATGGTAC
The DNA here is from genome assembly GCA_905163415.1 of Noctua fimbriata. Taxonomy (NCBI): domain Eukaryota; kingdom Metazoa; phylum Arthropoda; class Insecta; order Lepidoptera; family Noctuidae; genus Noctua; species Noctua fimbriata. Next base: position 6,623,541 of record LR990940.1, read on the forward strand.
GACTTCGGCACCACCAATCAACGTAACCACATGGGCACCCCCAATCAATGGTACAACTTGGGCACCACCAATTAATATCACCACATGGCGTCCACCAACCAATGGTACAACTTGGGCACCACCAACGAACGAGTCCACATGGGCACCCATCAATGGTACGACTTGGGCACCACCAATCAACGTAACCACATGGCGTCCACCGACCAATGGTACAACTTGGGCACCACCAACGAACGAGACCACATGGGCACCCATCAATGGTACAACTTGGGCTCCACCAATTAATGTCACCACATGGCGTCCACCAACCAATGGTACAACTTGGGCACCACCAACGAACGAGACCACATGGGCACCCATCAATGGTACGACTTGGGCACCGCCAATCAACGTAACCACATGGGCACCCCCAATAAATGGTACAACTTGGACACCACCAATTAATGTCACCACATGGCGTCCACCGACCAATGGTACAACTTGGGCACCACCAACCAATGGTACGACTTGGGCACCATCAACGAACGAGACCACATGGGCACCCATCAATGGTACGACTTGGGCACCACCAATCAACGTATCCACATGGGCACCCCCAATCAATGGTACAACTTGGGCTCCACCAATTAATGTCACCACATGGCGTCCACCGACCAATGGTACAACTTGGGCACCACCAACCAATGGAACGACTTGGGCACCATCAACGAACGAGACCACATGGGCACCCATCAATGGTACGACTTGGGCACCGCCCATCAACGTAACCACATGGGCACCCCCAATAAATGGTACAACTTGGGCACCACCAATTAATGTCACCACATGGCGTCCACCGACCAATGGTACAACTTGGGCACCACCAACCAATGGAACGACTTGGGCACCATCAACGAACGAGACCACATGGGCACCCATCAATGGTACGACTTGGGCACCGCCCATCAACGTAACCACATGGGCACCCCCAATAAATGGTACAACTTGGGCACCACCTATTAATGTCACCACATGGCGTCCACCGACCAATGGTACAACTTGGGCACCACCAACCAATGGTACGACTTGGGCACCATCAACGAACGAGACCACATGGGCACCCATCAATGGTACGACTTGGGCACCGCCAATCAACGTAACCACATGGGCACCCCCAATCAATGGTACAACTTGGGCTCCCCCTACCAATGATACAACTTTGACACCTTCTACAAATGGAGCTACCAACTACTAAAAGTGACGACTGAACTACAAAATACACATTTTTTTCGTTAGTAAGAAATTAATTAGTGTGCTTTGGAGACTGTAAATGATCTAATTAAAGTGTTAAGTGTATATAATTATAGACAGCTACTCAAGCTGTTTTACCTCGTAACATACGTACCTTGCCTGTTTCGTTTCGTTCATTTACACAAAAAAAAGTAATTAAAAAAACAAAAACCCGACTGAACAAACGGAGAAGCATAAAACAAGCACAAAATAATGTTTTTCAATTTAGGAAAATGGAATGGTTCCTGCCAACTTTTATTTAATTTAAAATGCGTTTGTTTTATGCTTTTCAGTTTTTGCCCGACTGACCCAGAAGGAGGGTAATTTCAATCGGGTTTTTAGTATCTTTTTTTTCTAACTTTTTAGTTTAGTAATGTGAAAGAGGTCGCAGACGATATAACTTTTTTTAATGTAAAAAAAGAAAAAGAGTGGCCTCCCTGATGCGCCGCGTGCGAGGGAGCACCAACAGACTTCTGTATATCACATTGTTGATTGTCCGGTTGTGAGGCACTGGAATACTGTTCGTGGATCTGGAGGTGTCATTTACAATGTAAAAAAGTGGAAATGTACAGAATAAATTAATAATCAATAATTTTAGGATGTAATAATAATGTACTAACATAGTTATAAGAATTATTTACTAACTATCTCCATAGATTGTTAATAATTAAATAATTCTTGTTATTGTTTTTTTTTTTAATTCTGAAAATAAATTATTAAAAATATATACGATTTTTTAACTATGTATACGATTTGTCGTTTCGAATTCTACTTAAAAGTTATTTACATTTTTGTAATCACCTTTTAAAACCCTTCATTTTGATACCTAATTAGAAGGGTTTGGTAAAAGATATCTTTGTTTTTTTTTTAAATTTTTCGTACTCTGTAAAACTCGCGCCACCAAAGGGAATTTAACGACGTATATTTTATCCAAATCTGTTGATCCGTTTGGGAGTTCACAGGTCACAATGGAACGGATATACAAGAAAATCATTACCCTCCTTCTGAGTAAGTTGGGTAAAAAATGAGAACGGTTTTATTTCCCATGAAATAATTGTATTTTTCCGGTCGTTTCTTGGTGAGATTTGAATGAATTCCCTTTATTTAACCTCACACTACTTCCCACAAAAAACAAAATCATTAGACAGCATTTACATAGTTTGTTGTAAAAGCATCACGTCGCGCAGTGTCTCCTCTATACATTTTTGAAGCTTTCCCGTAAATCAAAATTACCTGAATGGCGTATGGCGATACACAAATATACCAATGTGTGTTGTAATAGCTATACACAGTTGTGAATCATCCGTCAACATCGTCTGTTGATATGCATGGGTTAAATATATTGTTGGTAAATTCGCTTCCTCCGTTTAAGGAGATGTTTGAAGAGGAGAGAGAGGAGAGGAAAGGAAACGCGTAAAAGCTAGGGTGTTTCCACTGAAGCTGTGTGGAGATGTGCATAGCGGCACGCCTCTCATAGCATACAGCTCACCGCACGCCGCACACAGCACACATATAACCGCACGCTGCACACAGCACACCACTCACCGCAAGCCTCTCACAGCACACCACACGTCGCACGCTGCTCAAGTCTCTTCTCGTCTCCGTTGGCCTAAACTCTGCTCAACCGTTTCCACTAAAGCTAAGCGGAGACGAGAAGTGTAAGGAACGAAATTATATTGGTGGTTTACCACACATCTCATGTTCAGTCGTCTCGTCTCCCCTTCGGTGGAGTCTGGCCCTAAGAGTGGCAAATAACTCTTCGACGCAGGTAAAATTGACGTAGGTAAAATTCACGTTTAAGTTTACGATTGATAGTTACTATGTAATCACCTCAAATTTGTATATCGCCGTTTGTCTTGATAACCGGCACGATTGGTGTACCGGAATTAGACTGCTTGAACTATACACATAATAACATATAACTATAGACAAACCAACGTTTCAGAGTCGGAATGCAAAAATTCTAGCGCTTGCTGTGCTTGCGCATCTCTCTCCTATGTTCATTTCTGATCGACTGGCCAAATACTACGCAAAACCGTGCACGCACAGCACAGGTGCACAGCTAAATGTATCTAAGTAACGTTTATGATTTATGTTCGAGCACACTATCATTATGAAAAATTGTCCAGAATTTTCTTCAAATAACCGGAATTTTCTCTGGAAATCTTATCCTTAGCCTAGGCTTATCCACCACTACTACACTACTACATATGACTTAAACTTGGTGAAATGTGGGTGTACGATAGTATACCTACACTTCTGCCTAACTCTATGGGAAAGACAGACGTGATGTTGTGAGCTTGGGTTGTTATTATGTTATCTACCACGATTAGCTTCGTCGTCGCGTCGGTCGCTCAGTGACGTCTCAACGATGATTTGCGATATGTCGACAGTTCGACACGGATATCAATGTGTTATCAATTATAAGTTTTGAATGGTACCTAATCACAACAACGACAGTTTGTATTCTCACCTTGTTATGTCAACGGCGGTTTGTGTCTAAAGTTGGTGTTATCTGCAGCTATACAACCCGGAGATGTCCTTGTACCGTGGGGAATTCCAATCAATTTCAAACGGTGTTTTTCTGAACTGAAGTGTATTTTTGACACTAGTTATTGCTATACTAGTTGGTAATAACGGACATTGTTTTTTTTTCGTTTTGGCATCTCGCAGGTCAGCCTATGAGGCTGGCTTCTGCTTAACCGGACTATCCTGTGGGTGCCTTGAGTGTAAGGTCTCCAGCGAGGGACAAAAAACTTATAAACTAAGCGACAGCGCGCTAAGGCCACCCCCTGAGGGTTCCGAACCTAGGCTTAGGACAGCTGGGACAGACTGGATCTGAGTGAGATCATTATTTAGAGGCTGACTTAAAACGATTGACTCAGCATCGCGAGCTGGCTCGAACAAGGGTCGGGAGAGGGGAATAGCTGACATAATCACCTGCTGCTTTTATAAGAATGCACCGAGGACACTGAACACAATTTCTTCGATGATTATATCTGCGTGTCTATATCTATATAATATCTGTCTGTCTGAAGACCAGGGGTTTCTCTCTATAGACTCATTGACTAGTAGTAGTGGAGGTAAGACCGTCGTAGTGGTGTCGCGAGACGACGAAAGCCACGCCGCTAAAGCACTCTCTTCGTTCATCTGATCCTGTCTTGTTGCTTCCCTCGCGGTTCACCACATCTCTTATTGTGTAGTTAAATACTGTTTTAGATTTAACTGAAAGCCTGATATTCCTTAAAATAAAAATAGAAGTCAACAGGTAGTAAAAGTCATGCAGGGATGTAACTGTGGAGTGTAATCCCTATCTTAGAAAATCTAAATAGGAGTGTATTGTAATTAATCATTATATAAATACATTGCAACTGCTAATTCGTTACGTAGATTCTCTATATGTATACATGATAAAATCACGGGTGAAATGGCCCTCACGGAACTAAAGCATCGATTGCACAATAAATGATACCACATAACTCAATTAAATAATAAGTTTGATGTAACATATCGATAAAAGTGCACGAGCGGGTAATTCCAACAAAATATCATCAAACGATAAGAAGCTATTCTGGGATATACCTATGGAGCGTTATCCCTATCTTACGAAATCAAAATATTAGTGTATTTTAATGAATCATTATCTAAATAAAGAAACCTCGGTTGATCAGCTGATTCGTTACTACTCCAAAAACCTTCTTCATCGCGTTTGAGCATCTCGCCGATGTTCTGCATTGAGCCCGTTTTCCTGCCACTCAGTCTTATATAATAAGCCTTTCTAGACAATGAAAGCATATGTATAAAAACTGATGGTAAGCTCGTAGTATATTGTAGATAGCCATTCCTTGATGTTGAGGTTCTACCATATTGACTCATTCGTTCTCAAGGTGGTCCATGGTATTCGTAGCAGTCTCTACCAATACCACATCTTGTTTCTCTCATTTCCTTGTACACTTAAGGATCTCGCGCGCTACTCGCGTTAGTAGCTTTCTTCATCGCGTTTGAGCATCTCGCCGGTGTTCTCAATTGAGCGCGTTTTCCTTTTTAGACAAGCCTTTCTAGACAATGAAAGCATATCTATAAAACTCATGGTAAGCTCCTGGTATATTCTAGACGGCTATTCGTTGATTTTGAGGTTCTCCTGTATGTACTCATTCGTTCTTTTAGTTTTCGATGGTATTCGTAGCAGTCTCTACCAATACCACATCTTGCTTCTCTCATTTCCTTGTACACTAAAGGAACTCGCGCACTACTAAAGCGGCTACGACTGTAACTGGTCTGGTCGCACCGTCGTAAAACCGGTCGCAGGCTCAAGAAATTTTGGCCGCACTAATGATACGTAGGACTACCTGCAGTCGCCGATCGTGGTCTCATAGTTCGCGAATTTCCTAGTCGTTAATGTCAGCACTTAAGCCGGCTAAGACTGTGCCCAAGTACTTAGTACACGGTTTCGACTTCTACTTGGCCTTCTTAACGTTTTACAGCATATAAAACGTAAAGAAGGCCAGGATGTTTATGGTCTCATTGAAATAAATGCTTTGAGTTCACTTAACAAATTCAAGAAGTCTATTCAAATTGTTCTATTCTTGCAAACAGACCCTAAGTATAATATGACTACGGAAATTATGCAGAAAGATGCTAACATATAGCTGCCAGTGGGTAGTAAACTCGTCGTCATCCTTTCATTTTTTATTTACCTACCTTTAAAATTCAATGAAAATTACATTGCTCACAGCAGCATAACAAACAAGTACCATGAAAACCTAAATTCGTAATACAAATAGACGATAAGATCCAACTGAAGGAGAGTAGGTACTCGCGAACTTTCCACAATTGCGCCAGTTCCTGAATGAAACGACAGCGAGGCAAGGACACAAACATGCTTAAAATAGAATATACTAGGTACCGGATCAACATAATAATTACCCAATGTTATCTCCGATTAGCGATGATTTGATTTCGCACGTATCAGTGCTTATCAGAGGGGCGGTTCTTGCGAGCACTATAACTAGTAGACAGCTGAGTCGTACTGCACAGTGCAAGTCCCTCTGCCTCCGAATCATGAATAAGCTTCTAGTGTGCTGCTGTCTTCTAGTCAGCGTCGTCGCTGAACAGACGTACGAAGGAAACCTGAAGTAAGTTCTCCTCACTATCCGCTTTGTTTCTTGCTAAATGTAGACTATTCTGAAACTAAATTGTTATTATATGAAAATGACAGTTCAGTTTCAGATCACCATAATGTAATGGTTGGTCTGGTAGGTAGTAAAAGCTGCTCATGAAAGCCAAAAGAGGTAAACAGCTTTTTTATGTATTCCATGACCAGAATGATGAGTAACCTCTTTTAATCATCATAACATCACGCCTGTAATCGCCAAACAGTAAGGCAGAGGTGTACTTAATAGTATACCCATATTTTGTCAAATATTTTTGAGTCGAATTCCATGTAATAGGGGGCAACCGTATTGCCATCAAACGGGCACAAATCCAGAATCCGTGGCTAATACTGAGAAATTCCTTATGGAACAACCCAATAATCTCTATCTCCATTCTAGAAGCTATAGTTACTTCCGTGATGATCATGGTGTAGATGCACCCCATGACAATAAAATATAAGATTGTCGGCGTCAATTTATCTAGTGCAAATATATACATAGTTCGTTGTACAAATAACAACTTACTTTAAATGATATATTAAGATCCCTCTAATAAAGTAATCTGTAATTGTTCCCAGGTTCCACCCGAGGGACACTTCGCGTGTTGTCTCATGGCGAGCGGATAACTCTACCAGTGCGCCGCCTCCTGAAGCAACTTGGGCACCCCCCACTAACGAGACCACATGGCGTCCAACGACCAATGGTACAACTTGGGCACCAGCAACGAACGAGACCACATGGGCACCAATCAATGGTACAACTTGGGCTCCACCAATTAATGTCACCACATGGCGTCCACATACCAATGGTACAACTTGGGCACCACCAACGAACGAGACCACATGGGCGCCCATCAATGGTACGACTTGGGCACCACCAATCAACGTAACCACATGGGCACCCCCAATCAATGGTACAACTTGGACTCCACCAATTAATGTCACCACATGGCGTCCACCAACCAATGGTACAACTTGGGCACCACCAACGAACGAGACCACATGGGCACCCATCAATGGTACAACTTGGGCTCCACCAATTAATGTCACCACATGGCGTCCACCAACCAATGGTACAACTTGGGCACCACCAACGAACGAGACCACATGGGCACCCATCAATGGTACGACTTGGGCTCCACCAATTAATGTCACCACATGGCGTCCACCAACCAATGGTACAACTTGGGCACCACCAACGAACGAGACCACATGGGCGCCCATCAATGGTACGACTTGGGCACCACCAATCAACGTAACCACATGGGCACCCCCAATTAATGGTACAACTTGGACGCCACCAATTAATGTCACCACGTGGCGTCCACCAACTAATGGTACAACTTGGGCACCACCAACGAACGAGACCACATGGGCGCCCATCAATGGTACGACTTGGGCACCACCAATCAACGTAACCACATGGGCACCCCCAATCAATGGTACAACTTGGACTCCACCAATTAATGTCACCACATGGCGTCCACCAACCAATGGTACAACTTGGGCACCACCAACGAACGAGACCACATGGGCACCCATCAATGGTACAACTTGGGCTCCACCAATTAATGTCACCACATGGCGTCCACCGACCAATGGTACAACTTGGGCACCACCAACCAATGGTACGACTTGGGCACCATCAACGAACGAGACCACATGGGCACCCATCAATGGTACGACTTGGGCACCGCCCATCAACGTAACCACATGGGCACCCCCAATCAATGGTACAACTTGGGCACCACCAATTAATGTCACCACATGGCGTCCACCGACCAATGGTACAACTTGGGCACCACCAACCAATGGTACAACTTGGGCACCATCAACAAACGAGACCACATGGGCACCCATCAATGGTACGAATTGGGCACCACCAATCAACGTAACCACATGGCGTCCCGCAACAAATGGCACCACTTGGGCCCCCATTACGATCACATGGGCACCACCAACCAACAGTACAACATGGGCACCCCCAACTAATGGTACAACTTGGGCTCCCCCTACCAATGGTACAACATGGACACCTCCCACAAATGGAGCTACCAACTACTAAAAGTGACGACTGAACTACAAAATACACATTTTTTCCGTTAGTAAGAAATTAATTAGTGTGCTTTGGAGACTGTAAATGATCTAATTAAAGTGTTAAGTGTATATAATTATAGACAGCTACTCAAGCTGTTTTAACTCGTAACATACGTACCTTGCCTGTTTCGTTTCGTTCATTTACATAAAAAAAAAGTAATTAAAAAAACAAAAACCCGACTGAACAAACGGAGAAGCATAAAACAAGCACAAAATAATGTTTATCAAATTATGAAAATGGAATGGTTGGCAGGAACTTTTATTTAATTTAAAATGTGTGTGCTTTTTAGTTTTTGCCCGACTGACCCAGAAGGAGGGTAATTTCAGTCAGGTTTTTAGTATTTTTTTTTCTAACTTTTTAGTTTAGTAATGTGAAAGATGTCGCAGAAGATTTAACTTTTCTTAATGTAAAAAAAAGAAAAAGAGTGGCCTCGGATGATGCGCCGCGTGCGAGGCAGCACCAACAGCCTTCCGAATACCATATTGGTTGTGAGGCACTAGAGTCCTTTACAATGTAAAATAGTGGAAATGTACAGAATAAATTATTAATCAATAATTTTAAGATGTAATAATAATGTACTTACAAAGTGATAAGAATTACTGACTATAACAATCTATGGAATGTTGTTTTTTTATTCTGAAAATAAATGATTAATATACGACTTTTTATATTTTTTTACGATTTGTCGTTTCGAATTTTACTTAAAAGTTATTGGCATTTTTATAATCACCTTTTAAAACCCTTTTTGATACCTAATTGGAAGGATTTGGAAAAAGTAATATTTGTTTTTTTTTTTTAATTTATAAGTAGCCTGTGACACTCGCGCCAGGGGAATTTAACGACGTATATTTTATCCAAATCTGTTGATCCGTTTGGGAGTTCACAGGTCACAATGGAACGGATATACATGAAAATCATGACAATCAATCAAGTTGGGTAAAAAATGAGAACTGTGTTATTTCCCATGAAATAATTGTATTTTTCTGGTCGTTTCTTGGTGAGATTTGAATGAATTCCCTTTATTTAAGCTCACAGTACTTCCCACAAAAAACAAAATCATTAGACAGCATTTACATAGTTTGTTGTAAAAGCATCACGCCGCGCAGTGTCTCCTCCATACATTTTTGAAGCTTTCCCGTAAATCAAAATTACCTGAATGGCGTATGGCGATACACAAATATACCAATGTCTGTTGTAATAGCTAGACACAGTTGTGAATCATCCGTCAACATCGTCTGTTGATATGCATGGGTTAAATATATTGTTGGTTAATTTCCCTTCCCCCGTTTAAGGAGATGTTTGAAGAGGAGAGAGAGGAGAGGAAAGGAAACGCGTAAAAGCTAGGGTGTTTCCACCGAAGCTGTGTGGAGATGTGCATAGCGGCACGCCTCTCATAGCATACAGTTCACCGCACGCCGCACACAGCACACATATAACCGCACGCTGAACACAGCACACCGCTCACCGCAAGCCACTCACAGCACACCGCACGCCGCACGCCACTCACAGCACACCGCACGCCGCACGCCACTCACGTATTTTCTCGTCACCGTCGTTTCATCGTTTTTTTATTCTTTTACCAAATGTTTCGTATATAATAATTTACGTTTAAATTTACGATTGATAGTTACTTTGTAATCACCGCAAATTTGTATATCGCCGTTTGTGTTGATAACCGGCACGATTGGTGTACCGGAATTAGACTGCTTGAAAACTTGACCCGGTAGATGGTACCCTCAGTCAGAATTAAGGCCGTAGGCAGGGGGACGGCTTTGGGCGTCCAAAACCTCCCAGAAATCTCGGATAATGATTTATATTTGTGCACACTGCAATGTTCTACAACAAACCTATCGTTATAAAAAATTGTCCGGATTTTTTTTCAAATGACCGGAATTTTCTCCGGAAATCTTATCCTTAACCTAGGCTAATCCCCCACAACTACACTACTACAATGTGACTTAAACTGGTGAAAAGTGGGTGTACGATAGCGTACCTACACTTCTGCCTAACTCTTTGGGAAAGACAGGCGTGATTTTGTGTCGGTCGCTCAGAGACGTCTTAACGAGGATTTGTGATATGTCGACAGTTCGACACGGCTATCAACGTAACCGCATTTATTAGTTTTGGATGGTAAACTCACAACAACGGCAGTTTGATTCTCACCTTGTTATGTCATCAGCGATGTGTGCCTAAAGTTAGTGTTATCTACGACTATACAACCCGGAGATGTCCTCATACCGTGGGAAAGATTCCAATCAATTTCAAACGGTGTTTTTCCGAACTTTAATGCATTTTCACACACTACACTAATTATTGCTGTACTAGTTAGTAATAAATGTCTTTTTTTTTTCTTTTTTTGCCTCGTCAGGTCAACCTATGAGGCTGGCTTTTGCTTAACCAGACTTTCTTTTGGCTGCAGTGAGTGTAACGCCACCAGCTAGGGCAAAAAACTTATAAACTAAGAGACAGCGCTAAGGGCACTCCTGTGACGTACGAACCTTTGCTTAGGGAGTCGCTGGGGAGGGCAGTAAAGGGTCAGGCTGGATCTGAGTCTTCATTCTCTTGCCCTGATCCCAATTCATTTGGCGTCGGCGCAGCATGTCTTCTTCTTCCATACTTCTCTATTACTCGTCATCTCGTCAGACACCTCCTTTCGTCTATCCTGTCTTGTTGCTTCTCTCACGATCCACCATATCTCTTTCAATATGGTTAAATATTGTTTTAGATTTAACTGAAAGCTTGATATTCCATAAAATAAAAGCAGAAATCAACAGGTACCTAGTAGAAGTCATACAGGGATGATTCATATAACACGGTACTCCATGTACCGTGTTATATGAATCATTTTTAAATATAGAAACCTAGGTAGATCTGCTGATTCGTTACCTACTGTTCCCAAAGCCTTTTTCATCACGTTTAAGCATCTCGCCGGGGGTGTTCTGCATTGAGCGCGTTATCCTGCCACTCAGTCTTATATAATAACCCTTTCTAAACAATGAGAGTATATCTGTAATACCTGAGGCTAACATCCTAGTATATTGTAGACAGCCATTCGATGATGCTGAAGTTCTCCTGTATGGACTCATTCGTTCTCAAGGTGGTCACATCTTGTTTCTCTCATTTCCTTGTACACTACACTACTACTCGTGATCCTTTTATTTTTTATTTACCTACCTTTAAAATTCGATGAAAATGTCATTGCTCACAGCAGCATAACAAACAAGTACCTAAGAACAACCTTAGGAACAACAACAACAACAACAACTCACGAACTTTCCAAGATTGCGCCAGTTCCTGAATGAAACGACAGCGAGGCAATGACACCAATATGCTTAAAATAGGATATAGCCGTCTAGGTACCTGATCAACATAACAATTAGCAATGATTTGATTTCGGACGTAACAGTGCTTATCAGAGGGGCGGTTCTTGCGAGCAGTATAACTAGTAGACAGCTGGGCCGTACTGCACAGTGCAAGTCCCTCTGCCTCCGAGTCATGAATAAGCTTCTAGTGTGCTGCTGTCTTCTAGTCAGCGTCGTCGCTGAACAGACTTACGAAGGAAACCTGAAGTAAGTTCTCCTCACCAATAACCGCTTTGTTAATTTATTTTTTTATTCGTTGAGAAACTTCTTGCTAAATATCGTCTATTCTATTACAGTAATTTAATTTTTGTACAGTATTTTAGTAATATTCTAAAACTTAATTGTCGAAAAAGAATAGAGAGAGAGTAAGAGTAGAGTAGTTGTCTAAATTGTTGTTGTTTGTACTCCTATTTCTGGGAGCCAAATTATCGATCCTAGATTTTCTCAAGACTGAAGCTTTCTTATTTCTCTATCTCAATGCTAGAAGCTATAGTTACTTCCGTGATGATCAAGACAATAAAATATAAGATTGCCGGCGCCAATTTATCAAGTCCAAATACATAGTTCGTTGTACATATAATAACTTACTTTAAATGATGCACTAAGATATTATCCTCTAGTAGCGTAAACTGTAATTGTTCCCAGGTTCCACCCGAGGGACACTTCGCGTGTTGTCTCATGGCGAGCGGATAACTCTACCAGTGCGCCGCCTCCTGAAGCAACTTGGGCACCCCCAACCAACGAAACCACATGGTCACCTCCACTTAATGCAACCACATGGTCATCCCCAATTAATGTGACCGCAGGGGCACCACCAACAAACGAGATCACATGGGCCCCCCCAACGAACGAGACCACATGGGCGCTCCCAATGAATGGTACAACTTGGGCAACACCAACCAACGAGACCACATGGTCATCCCCAATTAATGTGACCGCAGGGGCACCACCAACAAACGAGATCACATGGGCCCCCCCAACGAACGAGACCACATGGGCGCTCCCAATGAATGGTACAACTTGGGCAACACCAACCAACGAGACCACATGGGCCCCACCAACCAATGAGACTACATGGGTACCACCAACCAACGAGACCACATGGTCACCCGCAATTAATGTGACCACATGGTCACCACCAACCAACGAGACCACATGGGCACCCTCAATCAATGGTACAACTTGGGCACCACCAATTAATGTCACCAGATGGCGTCCACCAACCAATGGTACAACTTGGGCACCACCAACCAATGGTACAACATGGGCACCTGCCACAAATGGAACTACCTACTACTAAAAGCCGGTCAGGTGCGAGTCGGGCTCGCGCATGACGGGTTCTTACGATCGTTGTATTTTGATTTTTTGTTAAAGTTTTCTTGGTTTTTCCGTAATCTGTTGGCAAAGAACTATTTTTTGTATTTTTATCATAATTTTCGTCGCTGTAGTTTCGGAGTTAAGGAGAATGATCAATTTTCGGCTATTTTCTTAAATAACTTCAAAACTATTTATTTTAAAATTAAAAAAATATATATTTGAGATGCTCAAAATTTGATATGTAACACGATATAGTTTGCAAACCTTTTATTTTTCATTTTCTAGTTAACGCCTCAAAAGTGGCCCCAACGTTTAAAATTTATTAATTTACGTTACTCGTCCGTCTTTGGGTCACCGACTCACATAGGTGTACCAAATGTCAACTCAATCGGTGCAGTAGTGTCGGAGTAATTTGGCTGTGACAGACAGACGGCCAGACAGACACTCGAGTGATCCTATAAGGGTTCCATTTTTTCTTTTTGATAAACCAAAAAAACTTGACTGAACAAACTGACAAGCATAAAACAAGCACAGAAGATTATCAAATTATGAATTTTAAATGGTTCCCTAAAACTTTTATTTAAATTAAAATGTGCTTGTTTTTTACTTTTCAGTTTTTACCCGACTGACCCAGAAAGAACCGGGTAATTTCATGTGGTTGGCTTTGTGGGTGGCTTTTTAGTTAAGTAACGTGAAAGATGTCGCAGACGATTTAACTTTTCTTATATTACGATTTTTCGCTACTTGTATTGTTTGTCGTTTCGAACATTTTTGTAATCACATTTTTAAACCCATCATTTTGATATTAAGGGTTTGGAAAAATATATTTTTCCTTTTTTTTCATTTTGGGTAGCCAGTGACACTCGCGCCACCAAAGTGAGTCTACCGACGTTTAATTTATCCAAATCGGTTGATCCGTTTAGGAGTTCATAGGTCACAATGGAACGGACACACATGTGCGCGAATTCCATAATAAACGTCTGTTTAACTCTTAGGGTAAGACAGGCGTGATGTTGTGAGCTTCGGTTGTAATTATGTTATCTACCACGATAAAGTTCGTCGTCGCGTCGGTCGCTCAGTGACGTCTCAACGAGGATTTGTGATTACGTCGAATGTTCGACACTGATATCAACGCAACCGCATTTATTAGTTTTGAATGGTAATCACAACAACGGCAGTTTGATTCTCACCTTGTTAAGTCAACAACAATTTGTGCCTAAAATTGGTGTTATCTATGGCTATACAACCCGGAGGTATCCTTATGCCGTGGGGAATTCCAATCAATTGAACGGTGTTTTTCTGAACTCCTATGTATTTTTGGCACTAGTTATTGCTATACTAGTTGGTAATAACGGACATTGTTTTTTTTTTTGTTTTGGCATCTCGCAGGTCAGCTTGAGGCTGGCTTCTGCTTAACCGGACTATCCTGTGGGTGCCTTGAGTCTAAGGCCTCCATCCAGCCAGTTGCAAAAAACTTATAAACTAAGCGACGGCGCGCTAGGGGCAGCCCCTGGGGGATCCGTACCTTGGCTTAGGGCAGCTGGTACAGGTTGGATCTGAGTGAGAATATTATTTAGGGGCTGACTTAAAACGACTGGCTCAGCATCGCGAGCTGGCTCGAACAAGGGTCGGGGGAGGGGAATCGCTGACATCTTCACCTGCTGCTTTTATAGGAATGCACCGGCACACTGAGCACAGTTTCTTCGGTGATTATATCTGCGTAGGGTCAGACTTATCTCGCACCGGTATCCTGGACGGGTCCAGAGCTCGCGGTCCATCGATATCTGTCTGTCTGAAGACCAGGGGTTTTTCTCTGTGGACTCCTTGACTAGTAGTAGGACCGTCGTAGTTGTGACGCTAGAAAAAGAAAGCCGCGCCGCTAATGCACTCTCTTCGTTCATCTGATCCTGTCTTGTTGATTCCTTCGCAGTCCACCACATCTCTTATTATATGGTTAAATACTGTTTTAGATTTCACTGAAAACCTGATATTCCTTGAAATAAAAATAGAAGTCAACAGGTAGTAAAAGTCATGCAGGGATGTACCTGTGGAATGTTCTCCCTATCTTAGAAAATCAAAATATGAGTGCATTGTAATCATTATTTAAATACAGAGCAACTGCTCATTTGTTACGTAGGTTATCTTTATGTAAACATGATAAATTCACGGGTGAAATGGCCCTCACGGAACTAAAGCATCGATTGAACAATAAACAATACCATTTTACTCAATTCATTAATAAGTTTGACGTAACTTATCTATAATTGGGCACGAGCGGGTAATTCCAACATAATATCATCCAACGATAAGAAGCCATGCAGGGATATACCTATGGAGCGTTATCCCTATCTTACGAAATCAAAATATGAGTGTTTTTTAATGAATCATTATCTAAATAAAGAAACCAAGGTAGATCAGCTGATTCGTTACCTACTACTCTAAAAGCCTTCTTCATCGCGTTTGAGCATCTCGCCGATGTTCTGCATTGACAGCGTTTTTCTGCCACTCAGTCTTATACAACATTAGTTTTAATATATGCGAAACCTCAAACACGTGTCTAGTATTTTTATGTAAAGAATCTATGTACAAAATTTCAAAATAGTATCTTGAAAAATCGCGAAGTTATAAGCTTGTTCTGTTACCTAGTTTTCCGCACAAAATCGTGGTCACCGCGCTGCACGCACCTCCAGCGTCGTCTTGGGCTCATTTGGTGAGGTTCTACTGTATGGAGTCATTCATTCTCAAGGTGGTCTGTGGTATTCGAAGCAGTCTCTTCCAATACGACATCTTGTTTCTCTCATATTCTTGTACACTAAAGGATTTCACGCGCTACTTAAGTGGCTACGACTATAACTGGTCTGGTCACAAGACCGGTTGCAAGAAATTTTGGCCGCACTACTGGTAGGTAGGACTACCTGCAGTCGCCGGTCATGGTCGCACAGTTCACGAATTCCCTAATCCTTAATGTCAGCACTAAAGCCGGCTAAGTCAGTGCCTAACTTCTGCAACGAATGCCCGTTTTCATAAGTGTTAGTGATAGAGAAACCTAAATGAATACTTTGGAATGTCTACTCACGGCGCTAAACACACCGTTGAATTGAAAATTCGTAGGTGCCGTGGTAGTGAAAATGGGTAATAATAATGCAGTCAGTCAATCTTATGTTAAATCACATAAGTAGGTACAACCGACCACAGGATAAGCCGCGCTCCTAGGGACTTAGTAGTATTTAGGACACGGGTCCGACTTCTACTTGGCCTTCTTAACGTTTTACGGCATATAAAACGTAAAGAAGGCCAGGATGTTTATGGTCTCATTGAAATAAATGCTTTGAGTTCACTTAACAAATTCAAGAAGTCTATTCAAATTGTTCTATTCTTGCAAACAGACCCTAAGTATAATATGACTACGGAAATTATGCAGAAAGATGCTAAGATATAGCTGCCAGTGGGTAGTAAACTCGTCATCCTTTCATTTTTTATTTACCTACCTTTAAAATTCGATGAAAATTACATTGCTCAAAGCAGCATAACAAACAAGTACCATGAAAACCTAAATTCGTAATACAAATAGACGATAAGATCCAACTGAAGGAGAGTAGGTACTCGCGTACTTTCCACAATTGCGCCAGTTCCTGAATGAAACGACAGCGAGGCAATGACACAAACATACCTAAAATAAAATATAGCCGTCTAGTTACCGGATCAACGTAATAATTACTTAATGTTATCGCTGATTAGCGATGATTTGATTTCAGACGTATCAGTGCTTATCAGAGAGACGGTTCTTGCGGGCAGTATAACTAGTAGACAGCTGTGCCGTACTGCACAGTGCAAGTCCCTCGGCCTCCGAATCATGAATAGGCTTCTAGTGTGCTGCTGTCTTCTAGTCAGCGTCGTCGCTGAACAGACGTACGAAGGAAACCTGAAGTAAGTTCTCCTCACTATCCGCTTTGTTAATTACTTTTTTATTCGTTCCGAAACTTCTTGCTAAATGTAGTCTGCTCTGAAACTAAATTGTTATTATATGAAAATGACAGTTCAGTTTCAGGTCACCATAATGTAAAGGTTGGTCTGGTGGGTAGTAAAAGCTGCTCATGAAAGCCAAAAGAGGTAAACAGCTCTTTTATGTATTCCAGGACCAGAATGATGAGTAACCTCTTTTAATCATCATAACATCACGCCTGTAATCGCCAAAGAGTAAGGCAGAGGTGTACTTAATAGTATACCCAAATTTTGTCAAATATCTTTGAGTCGAATCCCATGTAATAGGGGGCAACCGTATTGCCATCAAACGGGCACAAATTCAGAATCCGTGGCTAATACTGAGAAATTCCTTATGGAACAACCCAATAATCTCTATCTCCATTCTAGAAATAGCTTCTAGAATGGAGATAGAGATTATTGGGTTGTTTTGGTTACTTCCGTGATGATCATGGTGTAGATGCACCCCATGACAATAAAATATAAGATTGTCGGCGTAAATTTATCTAGTGCAAATATATACATAGTTCGTTGTACATATAACAACTTACTTTAAATGATACATTAAGATCCCTCAAATAGAGTAAACTGTAATTGTTCCCAGGTTCCACCCGAGGGACACTTCGCGTGTTGTCTCATGGCGAGCTGATAACTCTACCAGTGCGCCGCCTCCTGAAGCAACTTGGACACCCGCAACCAACGAGACCACATGGCGTCCACCGACCAATGGTACAACTTGGGCACCACCAACGAACGAGACCACATGGGCACCCATCAATGGTACGACTTGGGCACCGCCCATCAACGTAACCACATGGGCACCCCCAATAAATGGTACAACTTGGGCACCACCAAGTAATGTCACCACATGGCGTCCACCAACCAATGGTACAACTTGGGCACCACCGACGAACGAGTCCACATGGGCACCCATCAATGGTACGACTTGGGCACCAACAATCAACGTAACCACATGGCGTCCACCGACCAATGGTACAACTTGGGCACCACCAACGAATGAGACCACATGGGCACCCATCAATGGTACAACTTGGGCTCCACCAATTAATGTCACCACATGGCGTCCACCAACCAATGGAACGACTTGGGCACCATCAACGAACGAGACCACATGGGCACCCATCAATGGTACGACTTGGGCACCGCCCATCAACGTAACCACATGGGCACCCCCAATAAATGGTACAACTTGGGCACCACCAATTAATGTCACCACATGGCGTCCACCGACCAATGGTACAACTTGGGCACCACCAACCAATGGTACGACTTGGGCACCATCAACGAACGAGACCACATGGGCACCCATCAATGGTACGACTTAGGCACCACCAATCAACGTAACCACATGGGCACCCCCAATCAATGGTACAACTTGGGTTCCACCAATTAATGTCACCACATGGCGTCCACCGACCAATGTTACAACTTGGGCACCACCAACCAATGGTACGACTTGGGCACCATCAACGTACGAGACCACATGGGCACCCATCAATGGTACGACTTGGGCACCACCAATCAACGTAACCACATGGCGTCCCGTAACAAATGGCACCACTTGGGCCCCCATTACGATCACATGGGCACCACCAACCAACAGTACAACATGGGCTCCCCCTACCAATGGTACAACATGGACACCTCCCACAAATGGAACTACTTACTACTAAAAGTGACGACTGAACTACAAAATACACATTTTTTCCGTTAGTAAGAAATTAATTAGTGTGCTTTGGACACTGTAAATGATCTAATTAAAGTGTTAAGTGTATATAATTATAGACAGCTACTCAAGCTGTTTTACCTCGTAACATACGTACCTTGCCTGTTTCGTTTCGTTCATTTACACAAAAAAAAAGTAATTAAAAAAACAAAAACCGACTGAACAAACGGAGGAGCATAAAACAAGCACAAAATAATGTTTTTCAAATTAGGAAAATGGAATGGTTCCTGCCAACTTTTATTTAATTTAAAATGCGTTTGTTTTATGCTTTTCAGTTTTTGCCCGACTGACCCAGAAGGAGGGTAATTTCAATCGGGTTTTTAGTATCTTTTTTTCTAACTTTTTAGTTTAGTAATGTGAAAGATGTCGCAGACGATTTAACTTTTTTTAATGTAAAAAAAGAAAAAGAGTGGCCTGATGATGCGCCGCGTGCGAGGGAGCACCAACAGACTTCTGTATATCACATTGTTTATTGTCCGGTTGTGAGGCACTGGAATACTGTTCGTGGATCTGGAGGTGTCATTTACAATGTAAAAAAGTGGAAATGTACAGAATAAATTAATAATCAATAATTTTAGGATGTAATAATGATGTACTAACATATTTATAAGAATTATTTACTAACAATCTATGGAATGTTTTTTTTCATTCTGAAAATAAATTATTAAAAATATATACGATTTTTTAACTTTTTATACGATTTGTCGTTTCGAATTCTACTTAAAAGTTATTTACATTTTTGTAATCACCTTTTAAAACCCTTAATTTTGATACCTAATTAGAAGGGTTTGGTAAAAGATAACTTTGTTTTTTTTTTTTTAATTTTTATGTAGTCTGTAAAACTCGCGCCACCAAAGGGAATTTACCGACGTATAATTTATCCAAATCGGTTGATCCGTTTAGGAGTTCACAGGTCACAATGGAACGGATATACATGAAAATCATTACCCTCTTTCTGAGTCAGTCGGGTAAAAAATGACAAGGGTGTTATTTCTCATAAGAAAATTGTATTTTTCTGGTCCTTTTTTGGTCCGATTTGAATGATTTCCTTTTATTTAACCTGACACTACTTTCCACCAAAAAAAAATCATTAGACAGCATTTACAGAGTTTGTTGTAAAAGCATCACGTCGCGCAGTGTCTCCTCCATACATTTTTGAAGCTTTGTCGTAAATCAAGATTACCTGAATGGCGTATGGCGATACACAAATGTACCAATGTGTGTTGTAATAGCTATACACAGTTGTGAATCATCCGTCAACATCGTCTGTTGATATGCATGGTTTAAATATATTGTTGGTAAATTCCCTTCCCCCGTTTAAGGAGATGTTTGAAGAGGAGAGAGAGGAGAGGAAAGGAAACGCGTAAAAGCTAGGGTGTTTCCACCGAAGCTGTGTGGAGATGTGCATAGCGGCACGCCTCTCATAGCATACAGTTCACCGCACGGCGCACACAGCACACATTTAACCGCACGCTGCATACAGCACACCACTCACCGCAAGCCTCTCACAGCACACCACACGTCGCACGCTGCTCAAGTCTCTTCTCGTCTCCGTTGGCCTAAACTATTACGAGAATATCTCCCCTCTGCTCAACCGTTTCCACTAAAGCTAAGCGGAAACGAGAAGTGTAAGGAACGAAATTCTATTGGTGGTTTACAACACATCTCATGTTCACTCGTCTCGTCTCCGCTTCGGTGGAGCCCGGCCCTAAGAGTGGCAAATAACTCTTCGACGCAGGTAAAATTGACGTAGGTAAAATTCACGTTTAAGTTTACGATTCATAGTTACTATGTAATCACCTCAAATTTGTATATCGCCGTTTGTCTTGATAACCGGCACGATTGGTGTACCGGAATTAGACTGCTTGAACTATACACATAATAACATATAACTATAGACAAACCAACGTTTCAGAGTCGGAATGCAAAAATTCTAGCGCTTGCTGTGCTTGCGCATCTCTCCTATGTTCATTTCTGATCGACTGGCCAAATACTACGCAAAACCGTGCACGCACAGCACAGGTGCACAGCTAAATGCATCTAAGTAACGTTTATGATTTATGTTCGAGCACACTATCATTATGAATCCAGAATTTTCTTCAAATAACCGGAATTTTCTCCGGAAATCTTATCCTTAGCCTAGGCTTATCCACCACTACTACACTACTACGTATGACTTAAACTTGGTGAAATGTGGGTGTACGATAGTATACCTACACTTCTGCCTAACTCTATGGGAAAGACAGGCGTGATGTTGTGAGCTTGGGTTGATATTATGTTATCTACCACGATTAGCTTCGTCGTCGCGTCGGTCGCTCAGTGACGTCTCAACGATAATTTGCGATATGTCGACAGTTCGACACGGATATCAATGTGTTATCAATTATAAGTTTTGAATGGTACCTAATCACAACAACGACAGTTTGTATTCTCACCTTGTTATGTCAACGGCGGTTTGTGTCTAAAGTTGGTGTTATCTGCAGCTATACAACCCGGAGGTGTCCTTGTACCGTGGGGAATTCCAATCAATTTCAAACGGTGTTTTTCTGAACTGAAGTGTATTTTTGACACTAGTTATTGCTATACTAGTTGGTAATAACGGACATTGTTTTTTTTTCGTTTTGGCATCTCGCAGGTCAGCTTGAGGCTGGCTTCTGCTTAACCGGTCTATCCTGTGGGTGCCTTGAGTCTGCCTCCAGCGAGGGACAAAAAACTTATAAACTAAGCGACAGCGCGCTAAGGCCACCCCCTGAGGGTTCCGAACCTAGGCTTAGGGCAGCTGGGACAGACTGGATCTGAGTGAGATCATTATTTAGAGGCTGACTTAAAACGATTGACTCAGCATCGCGAGCTGGCTCGAACAAGGGTCGGGAGAGGGGAATAGCTGACATAATCACCTGCTGCTTTTATAAGAATGCACCGAGGACACTGAACACAATTTCTTCGATGATTATATCTGCGTGTCTATATCTATATAATATCTATCTGTCTGAAGACCAGGGGTTTCTCTCTGTAGACTCATAGACTAGTAGTAGTGGAGGTAAGACCGTCCTAGTGGTGTCGCGAGACGAAGAAAGCCGCGCCGTTAATGCACTCTCTTCGTTCATCTGATCCTGTCTTGTTGCTTCCCTCGCGGTTCACCACATCTCTTATTGTGTAGTTAAATACTGTTTTAGATTTAACTGAAAGCCTGATATTCCTTAAAATAAAAATAGAAGTCAACAGGTAGTAAAAGTCATGCAGGGATGTACCTGTGGAGTGTAATCCCTATCTTAGAAAATCTAAATAGGAGTGTATTGTAATTAATCATTATATAAATACATTGCAACTGCTAATTCGTTACGTAGATTCTCTATATGTATACATGATAAAATCACGGCGGAAATGGCCCTCACGGAACTAAAGCATCGATTGCACAATAAATGATACCACATAACTCAATTAAATAATAAGTTTGATGTAACATACCAATTAAAGCGCACGAGCGGGTAATTCCAACATAATATCATCAAACGATAAGAAGCTATTCTGGGATATACCTATGGAGCGTTATCCCTATCTTACGAAATCAAAATATTAGTGTATTTTAATGAATCATTATCTAAATAAAGAAACCTCGGTTGATCAGCTGATTCGTTACTACTCCAAAAACCTTTTTCATCGCGTTTGAGCATCTCGCCGATGTTCTGCATTGAGCCCGTTTTCCTGCCACTCAGTCTTATATAATAAGCCATTCTAGACAATGAAAGCATATGTATAAAAACTGATGGTAAGCTCGTAGTATATTGTAGATAGCCATTCCTTGATGTTGAGGTTCTACCATATTGACTCATTCGTTCTCAAGGTGGTCCATGGTATTCGTAGCAGTCTCTACCAATACCACATCTTGTTTCTCTCATTTCCTTGTACACTTAAGGATCTCGCGCGCTACTCGCGTTAGTAGCTTTCTTCATCGCGTTTGAGCATCTCGCCGGTGTTCTCAATTGAGCGCGTTTTCCTTTTCAGACAAGCCTTTCTAGACAATGAAAGCATATCTATAAAACTCATGGTAAGCTCCTGGTATATTCTAGACGGCTATTCGTTGATTTTGAGGTTCTCCTGTATGGACTCATTCGTTCTTTTAGTTTTCGATGGTATTCGTAGCAGTCTCTACCAATACCACATCTTGCTTCTCTCATTTCCTTGTACACTAAAGGAACTCGCGCACTACTAAAGCGGCTACGACTATAACTGGTCTGGTCGCACCGTCGTAAAACCGGTCGCAGGCTCAAGAAACTTTGGCCGCACTAATGATAGGTAGGACTACCTGCAGTCGCCGATCGTGGTCGCATTGTTCGCGAATTTCCTAATCGTTAATGTCAGCACTTAAGCCGGCTAAGACTGTGCCCAAGTACTTAGTACACGGTTTCGACTTCTACTTGGCCTTCTTAACGTTTTACAGCATATAAAACGTAAAGAAGGCCAGGATGTTTATAATCTCATTGAAATAAATGCTTTGATTTCACTTAACAAATTCAAGAAGTCTATTCAAATTGTTCTATGCTTGCAAACAGACCCTAAGTATAATATGACTACGGAAATTATGCAGAAAGATGCTAAGATATAGCTGCCAGTGGGTAGTAAACTCGTCATCCTTTCATTTTTTATTTACCTACCTTTAAAATTCGATGAAAATTACATTGCTCACAGCAGCATAACAAACAAGTACCACGAAAACCTAAATTCGTAATACAAATAGACGATAAGATCCAACTGAAGGAGAGTAGGTACTCACGAACTTTCCACAATTGCGCCAGTTCCTGAATGAAACGACACAAACATGCTTAAAATAGAATATACTAGGTACCGGATCAACATAATAATTACCCAATGTTATCTTCGATTAGCGATGATTTGATTTCGCACGTATCAGTGCTTATCAGAGGGGCGGTTCTTGCGAGCACTATAACTAGTAGACAGCTGAGCCGTACTGCACAGTGCAAGTCCCTCGGCCTCCGAATCATGAATAAGCTTCTAGTGTGCTGCTGTCTTCTAGTCAGCGTCGTCGCTGAACAGACGTACGAAGGAAACCTGAAGTAAGTTCTCCTCACTATCCGCTTTGTTTCTTGCTAAATGTAGACTATTCTGAAACTAAATTGTTATTATATAAAAATGACAGTTCAGTTTCAGATCACCATAATGTAATGGTTGGTCTGGTAGGTAGTAAAAGCTGCTCATGAAAGCCAAAAGAGGTAAACAGCTTTTTTATGTATTCCATGACCAGAATGATGAGTAACCTCTTTTAATCATCATAACATCACGCCTGTAATCGTCAAACAGTAAGGCAGAGGTGTACTTAATAGTATACCCATATTTTGTCAAATATTTTTGAGTCGAATCCCGTGTAATAGGGGGCAACCGTATTGCCATCAAACGGGCACAAATCCAGAATCCGTGGCTAATACTGAGAAATTCCTTATGGAACAACCCAATAATCTCTATCTCCATTCTAGAAGCTATAGTTACTTCCGTGATGATCATGGTGTAGATGCACCCCATGACAATAAAATATAAGACTGTCGGCGTCAATTTATCTAGTGCAAATATATACATAGTTCGTTGTACAAATAACAACTTACTTTAAATGATATATTAAGATCCCTCTAATAAAGTAATCTGTAATTGTTCCCAGGTTCCACCCGAGGGACACTTCGCGTGTTGTCTCATGGCGAGCGGATAACTCTACCAGTGCGCCGCCTCCTGATGCAACTTGGGCACCCCCCACTAACGAGACCACATGGCGTCCAACGACCAATGGTACAACTTGGGCACCACCAACGAACGAGACCACATGGGCACCAATCAATGGTACAACTTGGGCTCCACCAATTAATGTCACCACATGGCGTCCACCAACCAATGGTACAACTTGGGCACCACCAACGAACGAGACCACATGGGCACCCATCAATGGTACGACTTGGGCACCACCAATCAACGTAACCACATGGGCACCCCCAATCAATGGTACAACTTGGACTCCACCAATTAATGTCACCACATGGCGTCCACCAACCAATGGTACAACTTGGGCACCACCAACGAACGAGACCACATGGGCACCCATCAATGGTACAACTTGGGCTCCACCAATTAATGTCACCACATGGCGTCCACCAACCAATGGTACAACTTGGGCACCACCAACGAACGAGACCACGTGGGCACCCATCAATGGTACGACTTGGGCACCACCAATCAACGTAACCACATGGGCACCCCCAATCAATGGTACAACTTGGGCACCACCAATTAATGTCACCACATGGCGTCCACCGACCAATGGTACAACTTGGGCACCACCAACCAATGGTACGACTTGGGCACCATCAACGAACGAGACCACATGGGCACCCATCAATGGTACGACTTGGGCACCGCCCATCAACGTAACCACATGGGCACCCCCAATCAATGGTACAACTTGGGCACCACCAATTAATGTCACCACATGGCGTCCACCGACCAATGGTACAACTTGGGCACCACCAACCAATGGTACGACTTGGGCACCATCAACAAACGAGACCACATGGGCACCCATCAATGGTACGACTTGGGCACCGCCAATCAACGTAACCACATGGCGTCCCGTAACAAATGGCACCACTTGGGCCCCCATTACGATCACATGGGCACCACCAACCAACAGTACAACATGGGCACCCCCAACTAATGGTACAACTTGGGCTCCCCCTACCAATGGTACAACATGGACACCTCCCACAAATGGAGCTACCAACTACTAAAAGTGACGACTGAACTACAAAATACACATTTTTTCCGTTAGTAAGAAATTAATTAGTGTGCTTTGGAGACTGTAAATGATCTAATTAAAGTGTTAAGTGTTTATAATTATAGACAGCTACTCAAGCTGTTTTACCTCGTAACATACGTACCTTGCCTGTTTCGTTTCGTTCATTTACATAAAAAAAAAGTAATTAAAAAAACAAAAACCCGACTGAACAAACGGAGAAGCATAAAACAAGCACAAAATAATGTTTTTCAAATTAGGAAAATGGAATGGTTCCTGCCAACTTTTATTTAATTTAAAATGCGTTTGTTTTATGCTTTTCAGTTTTTGCCCGAATGACCCAGAAGGAGGGTAATTTCAGTCAGGTTTTTAGTATTTTTTTTTTCTAACTTTTTAGTTTAGTAATGTGAAAGTTGTCGCAGAAGATTTAACTTTTCTTAATGTAAAAAAAAGAAAAAGAGTGGCCTCGGATGATGCGCCGCGTGCGAGGCAGCACCAACAGCCTTCCGAATACCATATTGGGAAGGGCTGATTGTCCGGTTGTGAGGCACTGGAGTCCTTTACAATGTAAAATAGTGGAAATGTACAGAATAAATTATTAATCAATAATTTTAAGATGTAATAATAATGTACTTACAAAGTGATAAGAATTACTTACTATAACAATCTATGGAATGTTGTTTTTTTATTCTGAAAATAAATGATTAATATACGACTTTTTATATTTTTTTACGATTTATCGTTTCGAATTTTACTTAAAAGTTATTGGCATTTTTATAATCACCTTTTAAAACCCTTTTTGATACCTAATTGGAAGGATTTGGAAAAAGTAATATTTGTTTTTTTTTTTTAATTTATAAGTAGCCTGTGACACTCGCGCCACCAAGGGGAATTTAACGACGTATATTTTATCCAAATCTGTTGATCCGTTTGGGAGTTCACAGGTCACAATGGAACGGATATACATGAAAATCATGACAATCAATCAAGTTGGGTAAAAAATGAGAACTGTGTTATTTCCCATGAAATAATTGTACTTTTCTGGTCGTTTCTTGGTGAGATTTGAATGAATTCCCTTTATTTAACCTCACAGTACTTCCCACAAAAAACAAAATCATTAGACAGCATTTACATAGTTTGTTGTAAAAGCATCACGCCGCGCAGTGTCTCCTCCATACATTTTTGAAGCTTTCCCGTAAATCAAAATTACCTGAATGGCGTATGGCGATACACAAATATACCAATGTCTGTTGTAATAGCTATACACAGTTGTGAATCATCCGTCAACATCGTCTGTTGATATGCATGGGTTAAATATATTGTTGGTTAATTTCCCTTCCCCCGTTTAAGGAGATGTTTGAAGAGGAGAGAGAGGAGAGGAAAGGAAACGCGTAAAAGCTAGGGTGTTTCCACCGAAGCTGTGTGGAGATGTGCTTAGCGGCACGCCTCTCATAGCATACAGTTCACCGCACGCCGCACACAGCACACATATAACCGCACGCTGAACACAGCACACCGCTCACCGCACGCCACTCACAGCACACCGCACGCCGCACGCCACTCACAGCACACCGCACGCCGCACGCCACTCACGTATTTTCTCTCACCGTCGTTTCATCGTTTTTTTATTTTTTTACCTTTTGACATATTTACCTAATGTTTCGTATATAATAATTTACGTTTAAATTTACGATTGATAGTTACTTTGTAATCACCGCAAATTTGTATATCGCCGTTTGTGTTGATAACCGGCACGATTGGTGTACGGTTCACGTACAGGCAAATTGCTGACGCCGCGACCTACTTTTCGCGACTCGTTTAGTTTACTTTTATAATTACATATACTTATTAAGTTAGTTGACCAATAGCTGCCGTAGCGCTATAGCCGCGGATTAGCATCCACCATAACTTACGTGTAACTTTACAAATATACTGAACTAAGGTGAAATCTGTGGTTTTCGTCAACTCACAACTTAACTACCTCTGAGCCATACATAAAAAGTGGTCCTTCGAGCCGGATGACACGGCATGTCATCTTGTGAGTCGTCGTGTCTCCTCATCAGCAGAGTACTTAGCGTGGTATATCCCAGTTACGTTAGCAAATCGGTGCTATTGGCCTCCCACAAGCGGGTCTCACCAGTAGCATTGAGACGTTGCACATAACGTAAAGGAGGGTGAGCTACACTAAGTGCCTGTAACTTACGAGCCAGCAGAGATCACATCTGCTGCTACAACTGAATTATCGGCGGAAACTTCGCAACTTGGGTGTACTTGTACTTGCGGTGACACAACTCTACTACACCAACGGTCAACCCAATAACTAACTACAATGGTTCAGAACTTAGCAGAACTAATAAGTCATCAGGAAGCTACTTTCAGAGACTTAAAACTTATCTGCACCAACTACAAGAAGGACAGTGCCACCAGGAAGAACTTGGCATACCTGGAGGAGCGTCTTTCTCGGTTGAACAAAAACTGGGAGAAGTTTGTTCATAACCACCAACTGCTGGAAGAGTCTGGAGAGACAGACCTCCAATACTTCAACGACGATATCTTCAACAGTACGAAGAAGATGTATGAAGAAGTGCTGCAAGACATGTTGAAACGTAAGTCTGAATTGCCGGCTCCATCTATAACTAGTAAGACAGAGCAACCACCTGCGACGCCTAAGCAAGGGAAGGGGCAATCGAAGTTTACTTTCGACGACATCCAATTCCACGCACCTCCTCGGGGAACAGGCGAGCCGACGGAGAAACAACAAGATCTTTTGCGTCAACAATACTGTAACTTTAGAGCATTCGAACGCACTGTGGAGAAGATCACCATAGCATTGGCAACACCAATGGAAAAATGGGAATTGGAAGACAAGCTAAGCTCCCTGAAAACTAAATGGGAGCACATCGAAAAGGCAAATTGGGAGTTAGACTACATTCTACAAGATGACGACTCAACTTACCAACAAAAATACAAAAAAAAAAAAACAAAAACAAAAACAAAAAAAAAACAAAAACAAAAAACAAAAAACAAAACAAAAAACAAAAAACAAACATACAAACACGTTTTTACATTTGTAAAAACTGCCTATTCAGCCATGGAGAAAAACAATGCAAATCAAGAAAGACGTGTAAATTGTGTCATAAGGCACACCACACACTGATGCATGAAGATGAAACTGAACCAACAAGCCACAAACAAGCAACAAGGGAAGAAAAGCCATCGTCGATCCCATCGACGTCCTATGGGGTCAATAACTTAACAAATGAAGAAAGGGAAGTGCTGTTGACAACAGTACTTCTGAAAGACAAGACTATTGATGGAAACTTCATCAACTTGAGAGGTCTACTTGACCAAGGCTCACAAGTAAGCCTATTAACTGAAAACGCGGCACAGCGCCTCCGATTACAGCGACGAAAAATGAGCGCTGTTGTATCGGGTGTGGGAACCCTTAGCGGCAACTGCAAAGGGGCAATGAACTTAGAATGTCAGTCAATACATTCAGACTACAAATTCAACTTTGAAGCGTTAATTATGAAAAAACTTATAAGTAACTTACCTACCGCATCGTTCTCAATCAACAACTGGGACTACTTAGAAAACTTAAAACTAGCGGACCCACAGTTCAACTTGTCGGGCCCGATTGACCTACTCTTGGGCGCGGACATCTATTCAGAACTTATCCTAAACGGCGTCATCAGGAGTGATAAGAGATACCCAGTAGCTCAACAAACCAAAGTGGGCTGGATTCTATGCGGGAATGTAAAAACATTCAACTGCTTGGCGACACTCAACGATTTCGAAAACATGGCAAGATTTTGGGAGACTGAGGAAATTCCAGACAAATCGTCATCAACTACTGAGGAACAACACTGTGAAGAACATTATAACGCTACAACCACAAGACTGGCAAACGGACAATATGTGGTACAAATGCCCATGAAGCCCAACTTCGAAGAAAACTTAAAAAACGCAAAGTC
Organism: Noctua fimbriata; assembly: GCA_905163415.1. Taxonomy (NCBI): domain Eukaryota; kingdom Metazoa; phylum Arthropoda; class Insecta; order Lepidoptera; family Noctuidae; genus Noctua; species Noctua fimbriata. Next base: position 6,653,234 of record LR990940.1, read on the forward strand.
GCAAGCATTAGCACAATTCCTTCAACTGGAAAGGAAAATGTTAAAAAACAAAGAACTCAGTTACGAATACAAGCTTTTTATGAACGAATACATCGCTATGGGACACATGAAACCTGTCTCAGGAGAAAGTAGGGGCCAAGTCTACCTACCTCACCATGGCGTGTTAAGAGCTGAGTCAACTACAACAAAACTAAGAGTAGTGTTCAACGCGTCGTACAAGACAAAAGGAGACAGCAGTCTCAACGATCAAATGTACTGCGGTCCGAACTTACAAAAAGATATACTGACACTACTTATTAACTGGAGAACGTACAGATACGTCTTCACGGCAGATGTCGAAAAACTTTATCGGTTCATCTGGCTAAACGAAAAACAACAACATCTGCAAACTATAATCTGGAGATCTTCCCCAAACGAACCTCTACAAGATTGGCAGTTGGGCACAGTAACTTACGGAACAAAAAGTGCACCTTATCTGGCAATGCGCACTCTACATAAACTCGCAGAAGATGAAAAAGACACCTACCCGGAAGCTGGAAACGTCCTAAAAAACTACTTCTACATGGATGATTTGGTTTACGGGCAGGATACTATCGCTGCATCGAAAACACTAGTAACAAAACTAATTGAGTTGCTGAAAAAGGGAGGATTTAACTTGAGGAAATGGAAGACGAACGAACCAACTATCTTGGAAGACTTGCGAGATGATCAAAAGAGCAGGAATACGAACATCGACTTTAGCCCGGAAGAAACAACAAACTCAAAAATGTTGGGCATGCGGTGGAATCAAGACGACGATAGCTTCACATACCAATGGGATCTACCAATCAAAACAAAGCTGACGAAACGCGTACTACTGAGCGAAATAAGCAAACTGTACGACCCACTTGGATTACTATCGCCACTTACAATAAAAACCAAACTCCTGTTCCAAAAAATCTGGATAAGCAAAATCAACTGGGATGAACGTTTAACCAAAGATCTCGCTACGGAATGGGAAACTATAAGAAAAGATATCCCATTGCTAAACAAACTTTCCATACCACGGTGGCTACAATGTCAAGAAAACAGCCTAGAGATACATGGGTTTTGCGACGCAAGCGAAAAAGCGTATGCGTGCGTCATTTATAGCCGAGTGAAAAATCAAGCTGGCGAATACAAGACGACACTAATTACGGCAAAAACAAAGGTTGCACCAATCAGCAATAAGATTACAGTACCAAGAATGGAACTTTGCGGGGCCGTTTTACTAGCTAAACTGCTAGAGAAGGTCCAGAACACTCTCTACACTAAAAACCTACATATAAGATGCTGGAGCGACTCCAAAGTCGTTTTAGCCTGGCTGCAGGGCGATATAAACCGGTGGGATAAATATGTAGCTAACAGAGTAAAACAAATAAACAGCATTATCTCGGCAAACTGCTGGGAGTATGTGAAATCAGAAGAAAATCCCGCCGACTGTGCAACTCGAGGGTTAACACCATTACAACTCCTCGATTTTAAAATTTGGTGGAATGGACCAGAATGGTTAAAAACAAATATGCCAACAATCCATCAAGACAACCGCCTGACCTACTCAACAAACACTGAGTTGCGAGAAAAAAACTGCTGTGCTGTCACATACAAGAAAAGTGAAATAATTGACACATTACTCAATAAATACAGTAATTATTTTATTTTATTTTATTTTATTTATTAGGGAAAACAAACAATTACACATTAAGGATAAAAAAAAAAAATAAGATACAACAGTAATACAAATGTGAAATCAACCACGTTCTCCACAGATAAACAATGAGACAATATGGTAAATCACAAAACAAAAAAGCAAAAAAGATTAATACAAATAGTGAAGCATCAACAACACCAACAATGAAGCTCTTAATAGTGTTGCTCAATGAAATTACAAAGTCAAAGTCACATTAGTTTTTCAATAAATCAAGCAACATTTGTCTAAACCTTCCCTGGGGTAAAGCAAACAGATCTAAGCTGCAGAAATTCTTATTATAATTGCTCGTAAGGCGACGAATAGGTGCACGCAAGCCGGCATTCGTATGACTGGTAGTAGTGGCGAATACAGGTCGTGCCCGCACCTGTCGTCCCTGGCATGTCCTGGGAACTATATAACATAGCCTGTTACTAATATCTAAGCAATCATACAAGTTATTGCATAAGTCATACAAAAATTTGGTTTCAAGATAAGTACGCCTTGAACTCAAGGGAAGCAGATTGTACTTTTTAATTAGCTCACTATAAGAGAGATAACAACTCTTTAAGCAACGGTAATGCATAGACTTCAGAAATTTGCGCTGTATGCTTTCTATACACTCACTGTATTTATTGTAGTAGGGGTTCCACACAGGCACTGCATACTCCAATTGTGACCTCACCAGTGATCGATACAAATATAAATATGTACTAGGCTGCTTAAATTCCGTGGCTGATCTCATCACAAAGCCGTACATGCGATAAGCATTATTGATGATTTTATCTACGTGTGCGTCTAAATGCAGTTTATCATCCAGTAATACTCCCAGATCACGGATCAAACTCTCCCTTGCCAGAGTTACACTATGTATTGCATAGGGATATTTAAATATATTTTTATTCTTAGTAAAGCTAATACAATAACATTTAGAGATACTGAGTTGGAGTTTGTTCTCAGTGCAATAATCTGCAAGACGATTAAGATCTTCTTGAAGCAATTGACAGTCACGTGTGGTTTTTATGGGTCTAAAGATTTTAAGGTCATCAGCGTAAAGTAAATATTTTGAATTATGAAAGCACATGCCAATATCATTTATGAATATAATAAATAACAAAGGGCCCAGTATCGAGCCTTGGGGCACCCCTGATGACACAAATATGGAATTGGAATGGAAACCATTAACTACCACTTTTTGCGTTCTATTTGTAATATAAGAAGTAAACCAACGATACAAGTCCCCGCGAATTCCGTTGAATGCCAATTTGTCCATAAGTAATTCATGATCGACCTTGTCAAATGCTTTACGGAAATCTGTGTAAATAGAGTCCACCTGTACACGTGTGTCTAAATTATTGAATAAATAATCAGTATATTCAATCAAATTTGTAGTTGTAGATCTTTTCTTGACAAACCCATGCTGTTGCTTAATAATCTGTTTATGAACAATTGGGTACAGCTGATTGTGGACAAGCCTCTCGAAGAGCTTTGACAAGATCGGCAGAATGGAAATAGGACGATAGTTCTCAACTTCATACTTTGGGCCCGACTTATGGATAGGGGTGATATTGGCTCGTTTCCACACTTCTGGGAAGGTTCCCTGGCTCAAACATCTATTATATATAATGTATAGTGGGAGACTTATCGTGTCAGCAGTATTTTTAAGAAAAATTGGCGGAATACCATCGGGTCCCGGTCCTTTAGAACAGTCCACGGAGTTCAAAGCGCTGTGCACTTGTTCAATATTAATCACAAGATTGCTAACGAGACTACTGTTGCTAGCATAGTCGGAAGTCGGCTGCTGCATGTTATTGAGAGTGGAAGGCTCATAAACAGAATGAAAGAATTTTAAAAAGAAGTTACAGATTTCGTCTGGATTGTTGGACGACTGTCCTTCGTAATGCATAGTTGAAGGGATGGGGGCTATGGATTTACGGTTAGAAACAAAGGTCCAAAAATTATTTGGTATTAAGTTTAATGCCATCCTCAACCGATTTTATGTATCGACAGTAACAGGTTTTGGATTCGTTATGAAATCTCGACCTGTATAGTGAAAATTGTTCATAATCGGTTAAATTTTGATAAACTTTCCATTTACACCATGCCTTATTTTTATTTTTGAATATATGTATCAATGATGGTGAGAACCAAACAGGATATTTAGATGACTTAACCGATGTTAAGGGAACGTGAGTTTTAATAACTCTGAAAATAACTTCATAAAATGTATTTACTGCATCTTCTGCGGACTGCCCCTGTAATAATTCGTCCCAATTATGCTTGTCCAATTCACTATTAATTTCAACATAATTCGCCTTATAGTAATTGTACCTCTGTATGGATTTACGTGTCATGGCTCGACAACCTAAATTGAAAGAGGCTATTACACATAGAGGTGGATGATAAGGATCTGGGATCAATAGTGTGTCAGTGGGTGTTATGACAGAACAGTCGTTATTACTGATCACCAAATCCAATATCTTCCCGGTCGAATTTCGTATCTTATTAAACTGATGGGCGTTAAAAATGGACATAAAGATGCTTATGTGTCTAGAAATTGGAGAGTTAGTGCTATTTATATTTTGTGCCGCATTATCAACGCGTAATACGAGTGCTAGGATGGATCCTACGACTAAGCAAGATTCGTAAGCAAAAACGCGAACTAAACTCAACCATTAACTTAACCGACAGCGGTAACAAAAAGGAGGTTGTGTGTTTAACAACACATGACATTATGGGAGCAGCAGAATTGGTTATCAAGAACGTTCAAAAGGAAAACTATGGCGTGGAAATTGAATGTTTAAAGAAAAACCGACCAATATCAACAAAAAGTAACTTGCTGAAGTTAACCCCATTCCTGGACGACAGTGGAATACTGCGCGTGAAGGGGCGACTAGGCTACTCAACGTTATCTCCCGAAGCTAAACATCCTATTATTCTTCCGGCTAAAGGAAGATTAACGGAGCTTATTATTCAAGAGGCTCATCGTGACACTCTCCATGGTGGAGCCCGGCTCACTTTGGCCCATTTACGACAGAAATTTTGGGTCATTGGAGGAAACAGGACAGTCAAGAAGGAGCTGCGACAATGCATCCGATGTCATCGGTTTAAACCAAACAGAAACGTCCAACTGATGGCAGACTTGCCAAAGGAGCGTGTCACTCCATCAAGACCGTTCACGAACACCGGTGTAGACTATACCGGACATGTTGATGTGAAAATCAACAAAGGAAGAGGAGTCACAACTTGCAAGGCTTACATAGCAATTTTCATATGCATGGTGACCAAAGCCGTGCATTTGGAATTGGTGTCAGACCTGACTACGCAAACTTTCCTAGCCGCATTCAAAAGGATGTGTGCCCGCAGGGGTACACCCCGACACGTATTCTCCGACAACGGCACGAATTTTGTGGGCGCAGCAAAACTACTTCAACAGGAATTTGAAAAACACAATACGTTTAAGACTTCTGAATTCACCGATGAGATGAGCCACTTACAAATTGAGTGGTATTTCAACGCGCCACTATGGCCAACAGCTGGAGGCCTGTGGGAGGCTGCCGTCAAAGCAATGAAATATCACCTACATCGAGTACTGGGAGAACAGAAACTTACCTTTGAACAATTCACTACGTTACTTAATCAAATTGAAGCCTGTCTAAACTCTCGTCCACTGTGCCCATTAACAGAGGATGTCGAAGACCTGGAATATCTAACGCCAGGCCACTTCCTCATTGGCGGTCCCCTACTGTCACTACCACAAGAAGAGCAAGACTTTGCTGAGCACGATCTAAGAAACAGATGGAAGCTTGTTGAACAAATGAACGTGCACATCTGGAAGCGCTGGTCGAACGAATATCTACATCAACTGCAAACCCGTAGCAAATGGCAGCATCCAAAAGAAAACCTGAAACTAGGAAGCCTAGTATTAGTAAAAGATGAACACTTACCTCCTGGGCGCTGGGCTTTAGGAAGAGTTCAGGAGCTACATCCAGGCGCCGATGGGCGAGTACGAGTTGTTACCTTGAAAACTGGAAAAGGTTCACTTAAACGACCAATAACGAAGCTGTCACCTTTACCGCTGAAACTAGAAGAAACAAGAGTAAACGAAGAGGAAGAGAAACGGACACCTACTCCGGAAACTAAAAAACTAGGAGGCACAACTAAAAACAAAAACAATCGGCTGTCACTTGTTCTCCTATCCATACTAGAGATGACGGGAATTGCACAATCAGCGCCAACGACGAATAACTGGAAGGTTACACCTATACCGAGCAATCATCCGATTTACTTCGATGAAGCTGGGACAATACAACTTATACATGACGAATGGAATCTATTGGTTTACTATAACTTAACGTCATACTGGCAAGCAACTGATCGGATCAACGATTACGTGAACCAAATAGATAAACTATGCCAAAGAATATCACACGAGTACACGCCTTGTGAAACAATTGTCGGCCACCTACGTCATGAACTGAGTCACCTAACCGACTACAACTCGATGCTGCTCACTCAACACTCAAGACCAAAACGAGGTTATTTTGATGGAGTTGGGAAATTATCAAGAACTCTTTTTGGAGTACTCGACGCAGACTTTGCCGAAAAGTACGAAAAAGACATACAGAACCTACAATCAAATGATGACTACTTACTACAACTTATGAAAAACCAAACATTGATTGTAGAGGCTGAAAATAACATTATAAAAAGAAACACTGCCTTCATGGATAAACAATTCAAAACATTGCGCGCCTATATGAAACAAACTAGCAGCGACATCACAAAAATTGAGAACAGGGCGCAAATGCTATTCGCGATGAATGACATAAATACCGCTGCGATGACGGCAACTCTGATTTTTAGTGATTTAAATCGAATAGTGGAAATGTTGATAAATGCTCTCGCCAACATTTATAGAGGACATTTAGATACACATTTATTTTCCGCTAACCAACTGATCGAACAGCTCAACATAATATCAGGCAGGTTGCCACAGGGACTGTCGTTACCGGTAAAGGACATTCAAAGGGATTTGAAAAATATTTATGACCTCATTCACGTGAAGGCTCGCATTACAAATAACTTTATGCTATTTGAAATACACATCCCCTTGCTGAGCGATGAAGACTACAAGATATATCGGGTTATACCAACACCGATCCTTAGACAAGGACACTTAAAACTCTTGCAACCAAGTTCTAGTTTCATTGCAATCAACTTCATAAAGAACTCTTATATTACTATGGAAGACCAAGACATGCGCCAATGTACATCATACGGAGAAGACGAATTCCTTTGTGTCTCACGGAATCCTGTCTATAACATGCACGACAAGTACGCCCCATGTGAGGCCGCAGTCTTCAACCAACAAGAGTCGTTATCATGCGTCCTAAAAGACGTAACATGCAAGGAAACCTGGACAAAGCTACACAAACCGAACATGTGGCTATTTACACTGTGCGGAAAACAGCTGATGCGCGTCATATGTGACGGTCAAGTTACGCCTGCGGTCATTGACGGGACCGGAGTGATTTCCTTGAAATCAAAATGCTTACTGCAGAAAAAGGACGCCACAATATTTACACACAATCAGCTGGGAAGTAGTTTCAACATGGAACCCGAGATCGAAATACCTACTTTAAATGCAACGATCAACAACATATTCGACCACGGCTGGAATAATGCAAAATTAAATATAACAGAACAAGAAACGCCAACTGCAGTGGAAATAAGAAAAATTGACCAGCAGTTGACATTCCAGAAAAACAGGGAAATATTACCGAAGGCATCCGACATGTCAAATCACGACATCTATCTCTATTCGGTTACTTCTTGGTTGTTGGGAGGAATCGCTGTGTTTGCCCTCTACCACATCATTAAACAAAGGTGTAATACAAAGAAAGGCATCAATACACGCTCCTCCAAAACTGGAGTGACACCTAGAGGAAGCGAGAACTTTGGAGGAGACATCGAGTTACAAGAAATGCAATCGACAGCAGCGGAGCCCGTTTACAGCGAAGCGAGACAGCCGAAGAAAGTATTTCACTTTGATGATTTAAATAATTGAGTCTTATACATATACTTTTACTTTTATAACTTTACAGATTAACTATTGTTTACTATCTAACTATAATTATTTACTTTACACTTTTTTATATAATTATTTGCTTTGTAATGGATGCTCATCCCACTTTTCCCTCGGGAGCATGTACGGTTCACGTACAGGCAAATTGCTGACGCCGCGACCTACTTTTCGCGACTCGTTTAGTTTACTTTTATAATTACATATACTTATTAAGTTAGTTGACCAATAGCTGCCGTAGCGCTATAGCCGCGGATTAGCATCCACCATAACTTACGTGTAACTTTACAAATATACTGAACTAAGGTGAAATCTGTGGTTTTCGTCAACTCACAACTTAACTACCTCTGAGCCATACAATTGGTGTACCGGAATTAGACTGATTGAAAACTTGACCCGGTAGATGGTACCCTCAGTCAGAATTAAGGCCGTAGGCAGGGGGACGGCTTTGGGCGTCCAAAACCTCCCAGAAATCTCGGATAATGATTTATATTTGTGCACACTGCAATGTTCTACAACAAACCTATCGTTATAAAAAATTGTCCGGATTTTTTTTCAAATGACCGGAATTTTCTCCGGAAATCTTATCCTTAACCTAGGCTAATCCCCCACAACTACACTACTACAATGTGACTTAAACTGGTGAAAAGTGGGTGTACGATAGCGTACCTACACTTCTGCCTAACTCTTTGGGAAAGACAGGCGTGATATTGTGTCGGTCGCTCAGAGACGTCTTAACGAGGATTTGTGATATGTCGACAGTTCGACACGGCTATCAACGTAACCGCATTTATTAGTTTTGGATGGTAAACTCACAACAACGGCAGTTTGATTCTCACCTTGTTATGTCATCAGCGATGTGTGCCTAAAGTTAGTGTTATCTACGACTATACAACCCGGAGATGTCCTCATACCGTGGGAAAGATTCCAATCAATTTCAAACGGTGTTTTTCCGAACTTTAATGCATTTTCACACACTACACTAATTATTGCTGTACTAGTTAGTAATAAATGTCTTTTTTTTTTCTTTTTTTGCCTCGTCAGGTCAACCTATGAGGCTGGCTTTTGCTTAACCAGACTTTCTTTTGGCTGCAGTGAGTGTAACGCCACCAGCTAGGGCAAAAAACTTATAAACTAAGAGACAGCGCTAAGGGCACTCCTGTGACGTACGAACCTTTGCTTAGGGAGTCGCTGGGGAGGGCAGTAAAGGGTCAGGCTGGATCTGAGTCTTCATTCTCTTGCCCTGATCCCAATTCATTTGGCGTCGGCGCAGCATGTCTTCTTCTTCCATACTTCTCTATTACTCGTCATCTCGTCAGACACCTCCTTTCGTCTATCCTGTCTTGTTGCTTCTCTCACGATCCACCATATCTCTTTCAATATGGTTAAATATTGTTTTAGATTTAACTGAAAGCTTGATATTCCATAAAATAAAAGCAGAAATCAACAGGTACCTAGTAGAAGTCATACAGGGATGATTCATATAACACGGTACTCCATGTACCGTGTTATATGAATCATTTTTAAATATAGAAACCTAGGTAGATCTGATGATTCGTTACCTACTGTTCCCAAAGCCTTTTTCATCACGTTTAAGCATCTCGCCGGGGGTGTTCTGCATTGAGCGCGTTATCCTGCCACTCAGTCTTATATAATAACCCTTTCTAAACAATGAGAGTATATCTGTAATACCTGAGGCTAACATCCTAGTATATTGTAGACAGCCATTCGATGATGCTGAAGTTCTCCTGTACGGACTCATTCGTTCTCAAGGTGGTCACATCTTGTTTCTCTCATTTCCTTGTACACTACACTACTACTCGTGATCCTTTTATTTTTTATTTACCTACCTTTAAAATTCGATGAAAATGTCATTGCTCACAGCAGCATAACAAACAAGTACCTAAGAACAACCTTAGGAACAACAACAACAACAACAACTCACGAACTTTCCAAGATTGCGCCAGTTCCTGAATGAAACGACAGCGAGGCAATGACACCAATATGCTTAAAATAGGATATAGCCGTCTAGGTACCTGATCAACATAACAATTAGCAATGATTTGATTTCGGACGTATCAGTGCTTATCAGAGGGGCGGTTCTTGCGAGCAGTATAACTAGTAGACAGCTGGGCCGTACTGCACAGTGCAAGTCCCTCTGCCTCCGAGTCATGAATAAGCTTCTAGTGTGCTGCTGTCTTCTAGTCAGCGTCGTCGCTGAACAGACTTACGAAGGAAACCTGAAGTAAGTTCTCCTCACCAATAACCGCTTTGTTAATTTATTTTTTTATTCGTTGAGAAACTTCTTGCTAAATATCGTCTATTCTATTACAGTAATTTAATTTTTGTACAGTATTTTAGTAATATTCTAAAACTTAATTGTCGAAAAAGAATAGAGAGTGAGTAAGAGTAGAGTAGTTGTCTAAATTGTTGTTGTTTGTACTCCTATTTCTGGGAGCCAAATTATCGATCCTAGATTTTCTCAAGACTGAAGCTTTCTTATTTCTCTATCTCAATGCTAGAAGCTATAGTTACTTCCGTGATGATCAAGACAATAAAATATAAGATTGCCGGCGCCAATTTATCAAGTCCAAATACATAGTTCGTTGTACATATAATAACTTACTTTAAATGATGCACTAAGATATTATCCTCTAGTAGCGTAAACTGTAATTGTTCCCAGGTTCCACCCGAGGGACACTTCGCGTGTTGTCTCATGGCGAGCGGATAACTCTACCAGTGCGCCGCCTCCTGAAGCAACTTGGGCACCCCCAACCAACGAAACCACATGGTCACCTCCACTTAATGCAACCACATGGTCATCCCCAATTAATGTGACCGCAGGGGCACCACCAACAAACGAGATCACATGGGCCCCCCAACGAACGAGACCACATGGGCGCTCCCAATGAATGGTACAACTTGGGCAACACCAACCAACGAGACCACATGGTCATCCCCAATTAATGTGCTCCGCAGGGGCACCACCAACAAACGAGATCACATGGGCCCCCCCAACGAACGAGACCACATGGGCGCTCCCAATGAATGGTACAACTTGGGCAACACCAACCAACGAGACCACATGGGCCCCACCAACCGATGAGACTACATGGGTACCACCAACCAACGAGACCACATGGTCACCCGCAATTAATGTGACCACATGGTCACCAGCAACCAACGAGACCACATGGGCGCCCTCAATCAATGGTACAACTTGGGCACCACCAATTAATGTCACCACATGGCGTCCACCAACCAATGGTACAACTTGGGCACCACCAACCAATGGTACAACATGGGCACCTCCCACAAATGGAACTACCTACTACTAAAAACCGGTCAGGTGCGAGTAGGGCTCTTGAATGACGGGTTCTTACGATCGTTGTATTTTGATCAAATCTGTTGGCAAAGAACTATTTTTTGTATTCTTATCAAAATTTTCGTCGCTGTAGTTTCGGAGTTAAGGAGAATGGTCAATTTTCGGCTATTTTCTTATATTGCTTCTAAACTATTTATAATAAATTTAAAAAAAATATATATTTGAGATGCTCAAAATTTGATATGTAACACGATATAGTTTGCAAACCTTTTATTTTTCATTTTCTAGTTAACCCCTCAAAAGTGGCCCCAACGTTTAAAATTTATTAATTTACGTTACTCGTCCGTCTTTGGGTCACCGACTCACATAGGTGTACCAAATGTCAACTCAATCGGTGCAGTGGTGTCGGAGTAATTTGGCTGTGACAGACAGGCAGCCAGACAGACACTCGAGTGATCCTATAAGGGTTCCAGTTTTTCTTTTTGATAAACCAAAAAAACCCGACTGAACAAACTGACAAGCATAAAACAAGCACAGAAGATTATCAAATTATGAATTTTAAATGGTTCCGTAAAAATTGCATTTAAATTAAAATGTGCTTGTTTTTTACTTTTCAGTTTTTACCCGACTGACCCAGAAGGAACCGGGTAATTTCATGTGGTTGGCTTTGTGGGTGTCAAAGATGTCGCAGACGATTTAACTTTTCTTATATTACGATTTTTCACTACTTGTATTATTTGTCGTTTCGAATATTTTTGTAATCACATTTTTAAACCCATCATTTTGATATTAAGGGTTTGGAAAAAGATATTTTTCCTTTTTTTTAGCCAGTGACACTCGCGCCACCAAAGTGAGTCTACCGACGTTTAATTTATCCAAATCGGTTGATCCGTTTAGGAGTTCATAGGTCACAATGGAACGGACACACATGGGCGCGAATTCCATAATAAACGTCTGTTTAACTCTTAGGGTAAGACAGGCGTTAAAGAGCTTCCCGTCCCAGCCGCCGCGGGAGACGCCCTGGGCGTCGGGGGTCACGTGGTGGCCCCCGGCCACCGTAAGCGCGGGCCTGTGGACGGCGAGTTATGGGCTAGCTCGCCGTCCGGCCGTCTTATGACGACAGGCCGTGTCGACGGCGCGTTCGTGTTCCACGCACGCCTCAAAGAGATGTCAGCAACCACGTAGGGGTCCGCACGGGCCGATGCCTGCCAGGGCTGCGGGACTGTTCGAAAGAGATACCGCGGCCCTGGAACATAAAGGGCAAAGAAGGAACATGGATGGGTTTTAGTCAGTACAAGTCTGACACTCCCTTCCACTCCGCCCAGAGCGGGGGGGTCATTTGAAAAAAAAAAGGGTAAGACAGGAGTGATGTTGTGAGCTTCGGTTGTAATTATGTTATCTACCACGATAAAGTTCGTCGTCGCGTCGGTCGCTCAGTGACGTCTCAACGAGGATTTGTGATTACGTCGAATGTTCGACACTGATAGCAACGCAACCGCATTTATTAGTTTTGAATGGTAATCACAACAACGGCAGTTTGATTCTCACCTTGTTAAGTCAACAACAATTTGTGCCTAAAATTGGTGTTATCTATGGCTATACAACCCGGAGGTATCCTTATACCGTGGGGAATTCCAATCAATTTCAAACGGTGTTTTTCTGAACTCCTATGTATTTTTGGCACTAGTTATAGCTATACTAGTTGGTAATAACGGACATTGTTTTTTTTTTCGTTTTGGCATCTCGCAGGTCAGCTTGAGGCTGGCTCTGTAAGGCCTCCAGCCAGTTGCAAAAAACTTATAAACTAAGCGACAGCGCGCTAAGGCCACCCCCTGATCCGAACCTAGGCTTAGGGCAGCTGAGACAGGCTGGATCTGAGTGAGATCATTATTTAGGGGCTGACTTAAAATGACTGGCTCAGCATTGCGAGCTGGCTCGAACAAGGGTCGGGGGAGGGGAATACCTGACATCTTCACCTGCTGCTTTTATAGGAATGCACCGACGACACTGAGCACAGTTTCTTCGGTGATTATATCTGCGTAGGGTCAGACTTATCTCGCACCGGTGTCCTGGACGGAAGACCAGGGATTTCTCTCTATGAACTCATTGACTAGTAGTAGTGGAGGTAAGACTGTCGTAGTGGTGTCGCGAGACAAAGAAAGCCGCGCCGCTAATGCACTCTCTTCCTACGTCTGATCCTGTGTTGTTGCTTTCCTCTTTTACATCTGTTATTGTATGGTTAAATACTGTTTTAGATTTCACCGAAAGCCTGATATTCCTTAAAATAAAAATAGAAGTCAACAGGTAGTAAAAATCATGCAGGGATGTCCTGTGGAGTGTTCTTAGAAAATCTAAATAGGAAAGTATTGTAATTAATCATTATATAAATACAGAGCAACTGCTTATTCGTTACTTAGGTTCTCTATATGTATATATGTTAAAATCACGGTACTAAAGCATCGATTGCACAATAAATGATACCACATTACTCAATTCATTAATAAGTTTGACGTAACTTATCTATAATTGGGCACGAGCGGGTATTCCAACATAATATCATCAAACGATAAGAAGCCATACTGAGATATACCTATTGAGCGTTATCCCTATCTTAAGAAATCAAAATATGAGTTTCTTTTAATGAATCATTATCTAAATAAAGAAACCTCGGTTGATCAGCTGATTCGTTACTACTCCAAGAGCCTTATTCATCGCGTTTGAGCATCTCGCCGATGTTCTGCATTGAGCGCGTTTTCCCGCCACTCAGTCTTATATAATAAGCCTTTCTAGACAATGAAAGCATATCTATAAAAACTGATGGTAAGCTCCTGGTATATTGTAGATAGCCATTCGTTGATTTTGGGGTTCTCCTGTATGGACTCATTCGTTCTTTTAGTGGTCCATGGTATTCGTAGCAGTCTCTAACAATACCACATCTTGTTTCTCTCATTTCCTTGTACACTAAAGGATCTCGCGCACTACTAATGCGGCTACGACTGTAACTGGTCTGGTCGCACCGTGACAAGACCGGTCGCAAGCTCAAGAAATTTTGGCCGCCCTACTGATAGGTAGGACTACCTGCAGTCGCCGGTTGTGGTCGCATAGATCGCGAATTCCCTAATCCTTAATGTCAGCACTTAAGCCGGCTAAGTCTGTGCCCAAGTACGTAGTACACGGGTTGGACTTCTACTTGACCTTCTTAACTTTTTACAGCATATAAAACGTAAAGAAGGCCAGGATGTTTATGGTCTAATTGAAATAAATGCTTTGAGTTCACTTAACAAATTCAAGAAGTTCATTCAAATTGTTCTATTCTTGCAAACAGATCCTAAGTATAATATGACTACAGAAACTCTGCACAAAGATGCTATGCTACAGCTGCCAGAGGGTAGTAAGCTAAGTAAGCTAAGTAAACTCGTGATCCTTTCATTTTTTCTTTACCTACCTTTAAAATTGGATGAAAGTTACATTGCTTACAGCAGCATAACAAACAAGTCCCTAAGGAAAACCTAAATTCGTAATACAAATAGACGATAAGATCCAATTGAAGGAGAGTAGGTACTCGCGAACTTTCCACGATTGCGCCAGTTCCTGAATGAAACGACAGCGAGGCAAGGCCACAAACATGCTTAAAATAGAATATAGCCGTCTAGTCTAGGTACCGGATCAACATAATAATTAATTAATGTTATCTCTGATTAGCGACGATTTGATTTCGCACGTATCAGTGCTTATCAGAGGGACGGTTCTTGCGAGCAGTATAACTAGCAGACAGCTGAGCCGTACTGCACAGTCCTTCAAGTCCCTCGGCCTCCGAATCATGAATAAGCTTCTAGTGTGCTGCTGTCTTCTAGTCAGCGTCGTCGCTGAACAGACGTACGAAGGAAACCTGAAGTAAGTTCTCCTCACTATCCGTTTTGTTAATTACTTTTTTATGCGTTGCAAAACTTCTTGCTAAATTTAGTCTATTCTAAAACTAAATTGTTATTATATGAAAATGACAGTTCAGTTTCAGGTCACCATAATGTAATGGTTGGTCTGGTGGGTAGTAAAAGCTGCTCATGAAAGCCAAAAGAGGTAAACAGCTTTTTTATGTATTAAATGACCAGAATGATGTGTAACCTCTTTTAATCATCATAACATCACGCCTGTAATCGCCAAAGGGTAAGGCAGAGGTGTACCTAATAGTATCCACATTCTGTCAAATATCTTTAAGTCCCATGTTATAGAGGGCAAGCGTATTGCCAACAAACGAGCACAAATCCAGAATCCGTGGCTAATACTGAGAAATTCCTAATATGGAACAACCCAATAATCTCTTTCTCCATTCTAGAAGCTATAGTTACTTCCGTGATGATCATGGTGTAGATGGTCCCCATAACAATAAGATATAAGATTGTCGTCGTCAATTTATTTAGTGCAAATATATACGTAGTTCGTTGTACATATAATAACTAACTTTAAATGATGCACGGAGATCCCTCTAATAGAGTAATCTGTAATTGTTCCCAGGTTTCACCCGAGGGACACTTCGCGTGTTGTCTCATGGCGAGCGGATAACTCTACCAGTGCGCCGCCTCCTGAAGCAACTTGGGGACCCCCAACCAACGAGACCACATGGGCACCCCCAATTAATGTAACCACATGGGCACCACCAACTAACGAAACCACATGGGCCCCCCCAATAAATGGTACAACTTGGGCACCACCAATTAATGTCACTACATGGCGTCCACCGACCAATGGTACAACTTGGGCACCACCAACTAACGAGACCACATGGTCCTCCCCAATCAATGGTATAACTTGGGCACCTCCAATTAATGTCACAACATGGCGTCCACCGACCAATGGTACAACTTGGGCACCACCAACCAATGGTACAACATGGGCACCCCCAACGAACGAGAGCACATGGGCACCCCCAACGAACGTGAGCACATGGTCCCCCCCAATCAATGGTACAACTTGGGCTCCACCAATTAATGTCACCACATGGCGTCCACCGACCAATGGTACAACTTGGGCACCACCAACCAATGGTACAACTTGGGCACCATCAACTAACGAGACCACATGGGCACCCATCAATGGTACGACTTGGGCACCGACAATCAACGTAACCACATGGCGTCCACCAACCAATGGTACAACTTGGGCACCATCAGCGAACGAGACCACATGGGCACCCATCAATGGTACGACTTGGGCACCACCAGTCAACGTAACCACATGGGCACCCCCAATCAATGGTACAACTTGGGCTCCACCAATTAATGTCACCACATGGCGTCCACCGACCAATGGTACAACTTGGGCACCACCAACCAATGGTACAACTTGGGCACCATCAACGAACGAGACCACATGGGCACCCATCAATGGTACGACTTGGGCACCGACAATCAACGTAACCACATGGCGTCCACCAACCAATAGTACAACATGGGCACCACCAACCAACGAGACCACATGGGCACCCCCAACGAACGAGACCACATGGGCACCCATCAATGGTACGACTTGGGCACCACCAGTCAACGTAACCACATGGGCACCCCCAATCAATGGTACAACTTGGGCTCCACCAATTAACGTCACCACATGGCGTCCACCAACCAATGGTACAACTTGGGCACGACCAACGAACGAGACCACATGGGCACCCATCAATGGTACGACTTGGGCACCATCAATCAACGTAACCACATGGGCACCCCCAATCAATGGTACAACTTGGGCACCACCAACCAATAGTACAACATGGGCACCACCAACCAACGAGACCACATGGGCACCACCAACCAACAGTACAACATGGGCACCCCTAACTAATGGTACAACTTGGGCTCCCCCAACCAATGGTACAACATGGACACCTCCCACAAATGGAACTACCAACTACTAAAAGTGACGACTGAACTACAAAATACACATTTTTTTCGTTAGTAAGAAATTAATTAGTGTGCTTTGGAGACTGTAAATGATCTAATTAAAGTGTTAAGAGTATATAATTATAGACAGCTACTCAAGCTGTTGTACCTCGTAACATACGTACCTTGCCTGTTGTGTTGGATTGTGAATTAATAAATAATTATTAATTAATTAATAATTTAAGTTATTATTTACACAAAAAAAGAAAAAACCAAAAAACCCGACTGAACCCCGAACTGACCCGAAGAAACGGACAAGCATAAAACAAGCACAAAATAATGTTTATCAAATTGAAAATGGAATAGTTCCTGCCAACTTTTATTTAATTTAAAATGTGTTTGTATTATGCTTTTCAGTTTTTGCCCGACTGACCCAGAATGAGGGTAATTTCAGTGGGGTTTTTAGTTAAAAAAAATTCCAACTTTTTAGTTTAGTAATGTGAAAGATGTCGCAGAAGATTTAACTTTTCTTAATGTAAAAAAAAAAGAAAAAGAATGGCCTCCCTGATGCGCTGCGTGTGAGGCAGCACCAACAGCGTTCCGAATACCATATTGGGAAGGGTTGATTGTCCGGTTGAGGCATGTGTGGTTGGCATGTGTGTGTGTGTTCATGGATCTGGAAGTGTCCTTTACAATGTAAAATGGTGGAAATGTACAGAATAAATTAATAATCAATAATTTTAAGATGTAATAATAATTTACTAACATAGTCATAAGAATTATTTACTAACAATCTATGGAATGTTTTTTTTTAATTCTGAAAATAAATGATTAATAATAATAATACGATTTTTTAACTTTTTATACGATTTGTCGTTTCGAATTTTAATTAAAAGTTATTTACATTTTTGTAATCACCTTTTAAAAGCCTTCATTTTGATACCTAATTGGAAGGAAAAGAAAAAAAAAAAAAGAATTCTTTGTTTTTTTTTTAAATTTTATTTACCCTGTGACACTCGCGCCACCAAAGAGAATGTACTGACGTATTATTTATCCAATTCGGTTGATCCGTTTAGGTGTTCACAGGTCACAAACGGAACGGATCTATGTGGGACGGACGTATTTTTTATGACGGAAATCGATCCAGAAGCCGATTCTGAACCAACTACTTTCAGGAATTGCGTTTATTCTGTAACACTTCGTATATGCGCAAAAATCATTACCGTCCTTCTCAGTCGGGTAAAATATGTGAAGGGTTGGAAGGTGTTGTTATGTCCCATAAGAAAAATGGAATTTTTCAGGTCGTTCTTGGTACGATTTGAATGATGTCCTTTTATTTAACCTCACACTACTTCCCACCAAAAAAAAAAATCATTAGACAGCATTTATAGAGTTTGTTGTAAAAGCATCACGTCGCGCAGTGTCTCCTCCATACATTTTTGAAGTTTTCTCGTAAATCAAGATTACCTGAATGGCGAATGGCGATACACAAATGTACCAATGTGTGTTGTAATAGATATACACAGTTGTGAATCATCCGTCAACATCGTCTGTTGATATGCATGGGTTTAATATATTGTTGGTAAATTCCCTTCCCCCGTTTAAGGAGATGTTTGAAGAGGAGAGAGAGGAGAGGAAAGGAAACGCGTAAAAGCTAGGGTGTTTCCACTGAAGCTGTGTGGAGATGTGCATAGCGGCACGCCTCTCATAGCATACAGCTCACCGCACGCCGCACACACTACACATATAACCGCACGCTGCACACAGCACACTGCTCACCGCACGCCGCTCACAGTACACCGCACGTCGCTCACGTCTCTTCTCGTCTCCGCTGGCCTAAACAATTACGAGAATCTCTCCTCTCTGCAACCGTTTCCAGTAAAGCTAAGCGGAGACGAGAAGTGTAAGGAACGAAATTCTATTGGTGGTTTACAACACATCTCCTCTCCGCTCGTCTCGTCTCCGCTTCGGTGCAGTCTGGCCCTAAGAGTGGCAAACAACTCTTCGACGCGGGTAAAATTGACGTGGGTAAGATTGACTGACTGAATTATTATGACACATTTTCACTACCACGGCACCTACGAATTTTCAATTCAACGCTGTGTTCAGCGCCGTGAGTAGACATTCCAACAGTGAATAATATTAAGGTATTCATTTATTTAACATTTGTGAAAACGGGCGTTCGTTGCAGAAGTTAGGCGCAGACTTAGCCAGCTTTGGTTCTGACATTAAGGATTAGGGAATTCGTGAACTGTGCGACCACGACCGTCGACTGCAGCTAGTCCCACCTACCAGTAGTGTGGCCAAAATTTCTTGCGGCCGGTCTTGTGACGGTGCGACCAGACCAGTTATAGTCGTACCCGCTTTAGTAGTGCGCGAGATCCTTTAGTGTACAAGGAAATGAGAGAAACAAGATGTGGTATTGGTAGAGACTGCTGACCACGGACCACCATAAGAACGAATGAGTCCATACAGGAGAACCACAACATCAACAATAGATAGATATGCTTTCATTATCTAGAAAGGCTTATTATACAAGATTGAGTGGCAGGAAAACGCGCTCTATGCAGAATACCCGCGAGATGCTCAAACGCGATGAAGAAGGCTTTTAGGGTAGTAGGTAACGAATCTGCTGATCTACCTAGGTTTCTTTATTTAGATAATGATTCATTAAAATACACTCATATTTTGTTTTTGGATAACGTTCCATATGTATATCCCTGCATGGCTTCTTATCGTTGGATGATATTATGTTGGAATTACCTGCTCGTGCCTAATTATATATAAGTTACGTCAAACTTTTTAATGAATTAAGTAATGTGGTATCATTTATTGCTCAATCGATGCTTTAGTTCCGTGAGGGCCATTTCACCCGTTATTTTATCATATTTACATACAGAGTAACTACGTAACGAATTAGCAGTTGCTCTGTATTTAAATAATGATTACAAACATATTTACAATACACCCATATTTTGATTTTCGAAGATAGGGATAACACTCCACAGGTACACCCTGCCTATGACTTTTACTACCTGTTGACTTCTATTTTTATTTTAATGAATATCAGGTTTTCAGTGAAATCTAAAACAGTATTTAACCATATAATAAGAGATGTGGTCAACTGCGAGTGAAGCAACAAGACAGGAAGAGAGTGCATTAGCAGCGCGGCTTTCTTCTTCTCGCGTCACAACTACAACGGTCTTACCTCCACTACTACAAGTCAATAAGTCCACAGAGAGAAACCGCTGGTCTTCAGACAGACAGATATCGACGGACCGCGAGCTCTGGACTCGTCCAGGACACCGGTGCGAAATAAGTCTGACCATACGGAGATATAATCACCGAAGAAACTGTGCTCAGTGTGCTCGGTGCATGCCTACAAAAGCAGCAGGTGATGATGTCAGTTATCCCCCCCCCCAACCCTTGCTGGAGCCAGCTGGCGATGCTGAGCCAGTCGTTTTAAATCAGTCCCTAAATAATGATCTCACTCAGATCCAGCCTGTCCCAGCTGTCCTCCCCAGCGACGCCCTAAGCCTAGGTTCGGACCCCTTAGGGGGTGCCCCTATCGCGCTGCCGCTTAGTTTATAAGTTTTTTGCCCCTGGTTGGAGGCCTTAGACTCAAGGCACCCACAGGATAGTCCGGTTAAGCAGAGCCAGCCTCACAGGTTAACCTGCGAGATGCCAAAACGAAAAAAAACAATGTCAATTATCACCAACCAGTATAGTAATAATAGTGTCAAAAATACACGATTTTAGAAAAACACCGTTTGATTGGAACTCCCAATGGCGGTTGTATAGCTGCAGATAACACCAACTTTAGGCACTAATCCCTGTTGAAGGTGAGAATCAAATTGACATTGTTGTGATTCCCATTAAAAATTAATAACAACAACAACATTCATTTATTTCCAGACAACTAAACAATAAATGCTAACACGTTGATATCCGTGTCGAACTGTCGGCATATCGCAAATCCTCGTTAAGACGCACCGAGCGACCGACGCGACGACGAAGCTAATCGTGGTAGATAACATAATTACATCACAAGTTCACAATATCACGCCTGTCATTCCCGAAGAGTTAGGCAGAAGTGTAGGTACACTATCGTACACCCACATTTCACCAGTTTAAGTCACATGTAGTAGCGTAGTTGTGGTGGATTAGCGTAGGCTGAGGATAAGATTTCCGGACAAAATTACGGGCATTTGAAGAAAATTCCGGACATATTGTTATAACGATTGATTTGTTGCAGAACATTGCAGTGTGCTTAAACACAATTCATAAACGTTACTTAGATACATTTAGCTGTGCACCTGTGCTGTGCATGCACGGTTATTGCGTAGTATTTGGCCAGTCAATCAGAAATGATGAGAAGCTCGCGCATCTCTCTCCTATGTTAGGAGTATACGTTGTATACGCAGTGAGCGTTAAAATTTTTGCATTCCGACTCTGAAACGTTGATTTGTCTATAGTTATCCGACATTTCAGGAGGAGTTTGAACCCCCAAACCGTCTCCCTGCCTATTTACGGCCTAGATTCTGACAGAGATGTGACTAAAATGTCCATAATTTGTTAGTAACAATATCTTATGTTATGAATTTCGCGCACATGTATATTTCCGTTCCATTATGACCTGTGAACTCCTAAACGGATCAACCGATTTGGATAAATTATGTGTATGTTATAGTTTCACTTTAGTGGCGCGAGTGTCACTGTATCCAAAAATTAAAAAAAAAACAAAGATATATTTTTCCAAACCCTTCGAATTAATATCAAAATGAAGGGTTTTAAAAGGTGATTACAAAAATGTTCGAATCGACAAATCGTATAAAAAGTGAAAAATCGTATAATAAGAAAAGTTAAATCGTCTTCGACATCTTTCGCATAACTAAACTAAAAAGCTGGAAATATTTTTCTTTTATTAAAATACTAAAAACCAGATGAAATTACCCGGTTCCTTCTAGGTCAGTCGGGTAAAAAATGAAAAGCTAAAAACAAGCACATTTTAAAAATTAAATAAAAGTTGGCGGGAACCATTCCAAATTCATATTTTTTTTTTTTTAAAGCCTTGCCCTACACTAGGAATTTCTCCTGTATCGTGGGTGCGTTTACAAACACTTAAATTCACATACACAAACAGCCAGACCCGGAACAACTACCTGTAGGTCATACAAATATTTGTTCCGTGCGGGAATCGAACCCACGACACGAAGCGCAGCAGTCAATCGCTCAGCCACTGCGCCAACCGTGCTGTCAAAATTAATAAACATTTGTGCTTGTTGTTTGCTTGTCAGTTTGTTCATTCGGTGTCTCACAGTGTCTTACCGAGGCTTCGGCTTCGGCTTCGTCCAAAATAGGCCGAAGTTTTCGCCGAAGCCCAAGGTAAAAGCGCCAAAATTCAACAAACTGTTATGACTTGATATTTTTGCCAAGTTGCAAGATATGAGTAATCATATAGTATCATCTAGTTAAGTTTTTTATACAGGATGTAACAGAAAGGGTACATAGTCTGGTATAGAAATTTAGTATGGGACAGCGGATATTTTTTTCGCATTTACGATATTGGACTCATGGAGGAAGTTGTTCAGTTCCATGGTCTGCAACATACCCTTTCATATGACATATACCCTTTCTGTTACATTCTGTATACAGTCGACGTGGACTTTTAATTTTTTATCATCTGCCTAGCCTTTTTCCCAACTAAGTAGGCTTCCAGTTTAACAGGTTGCAGCGAATACCAGCATCCCCCGTCGTGAGGGCTCTAACGCGCACGATGGCGTCCACCGTGGAGCACCTCTTGCGGAAACCAAACTGGTGGTCCGCAACATGCGCAGCGTGCCTGCTTTTACAACAAAATCAGTAAATGCTGTATACCCTTATACAGCATTTACTGACTAACCACACTTATTCAGCTCTGTTCAGCTTTTGTCTATAGACAACAACGATTTTGTAGTATGGAGAAGGGTACGCATCTGAATAGACGCGGAAAGCTGAACAAATGCGTCGGTGACGCAAAGACGAACGTGTAAAGTAAATTAATGAATATTAAAAATGGGGGCCACTTTTTGGGTAAAAACTAGAAAACGAAAAAATAATGTTTTGCAAACTATGTCGTGTTACATATCAAATGAAAGGGCTCATTGCGAGTATATCAAATATATATTTTTTTAATTTGAAGATAAACAGTTTTGAACTTATTTAAGAAAACACATGAAAATTAAGCATCGCCCCCCTTAACTCCGAAACTAGAGGGCCAAAAATAATTAAAATAAACCAAAAATTAAAGGTGGCTCGCCTACAACGATCGTACGGAACCCTTCATGCACGAGTCCGACTCGCACTTGACCGGATTTCAGTAGTAGGTAGTTCCATTTGTGGGAGGGGCCCAAGTTGTACCATTGGTTGGGGGTGCCCAAGTTGTACCATTAGTTGGGGGTGCCCATGTTGTACTATTGGTTGGTGGTGCCCATGTGATCGTAATGGGGGCCCAAGTGGTGCCATTTGTTACGGGACGCCATGTGGTTACGTTGATTGGTGGTGCCCAAGTCGTACCATTGATGGGTGCCCATGTGGTCTCGTTCGTTGGTGGTGCCCAAGTTGTGCCATTGGTTGGTGGTGGCCCTGTGGTTACATTAATTGGGGGTGACCATGTGGTTTCATTAGTTGGTGGTGCCCATGTAGTCTCGTTGGTTGGTGGTGCCAAAGTTGTACCATTTGTTGGTGGTGCCCAAGTTGTACCATTGGTTGGTGGTGCCCAAGTTGTACCATTGGTCGGTGGACGCCATGTGGTGACATTAATTGGTGGTGCCCAAGTTGTACCATTGATTGGGGGTGACCATGTAGTCGCGTTGGTTGGTGGTGCCCAAGTTGTACCATTGGTTGGTGGTGCCCAAGTTGTACCATTGGTCAGTGGACGCCATGTGGTGACATTAATTGGTGGAGCCCAAGTTGTACCATTGATTGGAGGTGACCATGTGGTCGCGTTGTTTGGTGGTGCCCACGTGGTTACATTAATTGGGGGTGACCATGTGCTTTCGTTAGTTGGTAGTGCCCATGTAGTCTCGTTGGTTGGCGGTGCCCAAGTTGTACCATTGGTTGGTGGTGCCCAAGTTGTACCATTGGTTGGTGGTGCCCAAGTTGTCTCGTTGGTTGGCGGTGCCCAAGTTGTACCATTGGTTGGCGGTGCCCAAGTTGTACCATTGGTTGGTGGTGCCCAAGTTGTACCATTGGTCGGTGGACGCCATGTGGTGACATTAATTGGAGGAGCCCAAGTTGTACCATTGATTGGGGGAGACCATGTGGTCTCGTTCGTTGGGGGTGCCCATGTAGTCTCATTGGTTGGTGGTGCCCATGTGGTTACATTAATTGGGGGTGACCATGTAGTCTCGTTGGTTGGCGGTGCCCAAGTTGTACCATTGGTTGGTGGTGCCCAAGTTGTACCATTGGTTGGTGGTGCCCAAGTTGTAGCATTGGTCGGTGGACGCCATGTGGTGACATTAATTGGGGGTGCCCAAGTTGTACCATTGATTGGGGGGGACCATGTGGTCTCGTTCGTTGGTGGTGCCCAAGTTGTACCATTGGTCGGTGGACGCCATGTGGTGACATTAATTGGTGGAGCCCAAGTTATACCATTGATTGGGGGTGCCCATGTGGTCTCGTTGGTTGGTGGTGCCCAAGTTGTACCATTGGTTGGTGGTGCCCAAGTCGTACCATTGGTTGGTGGTGCCCAAGTTGTAGCATTGGTCGGTGGACGCCATGTAGTGACATTAATTGGGGGTGCCCAAGTTGTACCATTGATTGGGGGGGACCATGTGATCTCGTTCGTTGGTGGTGCCCAAGTTGTACCATTGGTTGGTGGACGCCATGTGGTGACGTTAACTGGTGGTGCCCAAGTTGTACCATTGATTGGGGGTGCCCATGTGGTCTCGTTCGTTGGGGGTCCCCAAGTTGCTTCAGGAGGCGGCGCACTGGTAGAGTTATCCGCTCGCCATGAGACAACACGCGATGTGTCCCTCGGGTGGAACCTGGGAACAATTACAGATTACTATGAGAGGATAATATCTTAGTGCATTGTTTAAAGTAAGTTATTATAAATGTACAACGAACTATGTATTTGCACTAGATAAATTGGCGCCAGCCATATTATATTTTGTTGTCATGATCATCACGGAAGTAACTATAGCTTCTAGGATTGAGATAGAGAAATAAGAACAAAATTTTTTGAGTGCTGTATAATAATAAGTTGATCAACTTATGCAGGATCATATTTTAAGATTTACGGGAACTGATTAAGCTCCCAAGCGAGCGAAGAGAGTCCAAAAAATATAGCACTAGATAGATTGGTTTTCATTTGACCACAGTAATATGGGAGTTTACACTTTTTATGCCACAAGGGTGCCAGGTTATGTGATCGTGTCTATTATATATTATCAATTAATATTCAATAACTACCGAAATAAATACATTAGTAGTTATTTAATATTCATACAACGTTTATCAATTACTACAATCCAAAAAAGCACATTTGTATGACACGACTGGATTCCCCGAAGAGTTAAAAAGCAGAAGACATAACTGAGTTAATTGTTTAAACCTGAAAAGAGGTTTGAAAAAAGAGGGGTCGCAAGCGTTACTGCTGAGCATGAGATCCTGGATTCGATTCCCAGGTCGGGCAAAGTGTTATTGGGTTGCCATCAGGAATTTTTCAGTATTAGCCACGGAGTCTGGATTTGTGCCCAGTTGATGACTTGAATACGCTTACCCCAAAGATAACTAGCAGAAAGCAAAACGTTTCAGAATGAACTATATTGAACAAGAAGTTTTGCAATTAATAAAAAAATAATTAACAAAGCGAATAGTAAGGAGAACTTACTTCAGGTTTCCTTCGTACGTCTGTTCAGCGACGACGCTGACTAGAAGACAGCAGCACACTAGAAGCTTATTCATGATTCGGAGGCCGAGGGACTTGAAGGACTGTGCAGTACGGCTCAGCTGTCTGCTAGTTATACTGCTCGCAAGAACCGTCCCTCTGATAAGCACTGATACGTCCGAAAACAAATCATCTGTATCAGAGATAACATTAGGTAATTATTACGTCGATCCGGTACCTAGACTTCTATATCCTATTAAGCATGTTTGTGTCATTTTGTCCAGGAACTGGCGCAATCGTGGAAAGTCCTCGGTTGGATCTTATCGTCTTTTTGTATTACGAATTTAGGTTTTCCCTAGGTACTTGTTTATTATGCTGCTGTGAGCAATGTAATTTTCTTTTAAAAAAATGGAAGGGCCAAATGGGCCCCGCCTTCTTCAGTTTTTGTTTAATTTAAAATACACACAAATAAGTTTGTTTCATGCTTTTCAGTTTTTTCAGTCGGGTTTTTTAGTTTTTTCACTTATTTTTTTTTATTTCCAGCTTTTTAGTTTAGTATGATTTAACTTTTTTTAAATATGGGGCAGCTCACGACTATGGCACACGAATGGTAAGAAATTTAGGTTAAGGTGAGGGCTTGGGGTTAGGGGGGGTTTATTTTAGGTTAGAAATTTTAATCATAGGAAACAACATTTGAAATGAAATGTTAAATTTCATGGTATTCCTTTTATTTTAGAGGGTGTGTTATAATGGAAAAAAATATCCTTAACGCCTTCGACCGTTATCATGAAATAGGTACGTATGTGTTTTTTGTCACATTACTGGCGGGTTGGATTCCTGGTTTAGGCAGGCGATAGTTTAAAAATTTTTGAAAGCAGTTCTAGATTTAAAAAATAATCAGAATGAAGTCTTCTTGCTGTAAAACTTCCTGTATACAGTGTTTAAAGTACTTTCCTTCCGTGTGGCATAGCCGTGGGACGCCCTGTATACGACACCTTTTTTATACGATTTGTCACTTCGAATTACTTTTAAACTTATAAGTTAAATATATTTGTGATCAACCTTTAAAGCCCTTCATTTTTATATCTACTCGATGGTATTAGAAGAAAAAATATTTCGAACGCTACGATATGGCACCCGAGATCCGTCATTTTCTTTGTTTTTCATATCAATGTAACCAGTGACACTCGCGCTATCAAGACAAATCCAACGACGTATAATTTATCCAAATCCGTTCATCCGTTTAGGAGTTACGAGGGAACATAGAAACAGATATACATACATACAGGTCAAACACATAACCTCCTTTTGGGCTTCGCCGCAGACGAATAAAAAATAAAGGATAACGAGTTTACTACCCACTGGCTGCTGTAGCATAGCATCTTTCTGCATCCCTCCATAGTCATATCATACTTAGGGGCAAATTTAAAACAGTATTTAACCATATAATAATAAGAGATGTGGTGGACTGCGAGGGAAGCAACAAGACAGGATCAGAAGAACGAAGAGAGTGCTTTAGAGGCGCGGCTTTCTTTTTCTAGCGTCACAACCACGACGGTCTTACCTCCACTACTACTAGTCAATGAGTAAACAGAGAAAAACCCTTGGTCTTCAAACAGACAGATATCGATGCACCGCGAGCTCTGACCCTACGCCGATATAATCACTGAAGAAACTGTGCTCAGTGTGCTCGGTGCATACCTACAAAAGCAGCACGTGATGATGTCAGTTATTCCCCTCACCCCGACCCTTGCTGGAGCCAGCCCGCGATGCTGAGCCAGTCGTTTTAAATCAGTCCCCAAATAATGATCTCACTCAGATCCAGCCTGCCCAAGCTGTCCTCCCCATCGACGCCCTAAGCCTAGGTTCGGACCGCCCAGCGGGTGCCCGTAGCGCGCTGTCGCTTAGTTTATACGTTTTTTGCAACTGGCTGGAGGCCTTACACTCAAGGCACCCACAAGATAGTCCGGTTAAGCAGAGCCAGCCTCATACCTGCGAGATGCCAAAACGAAAAAAAAAAACAATACCAGCTAATATAGCAATAACTAGTGTCAAAAATACACTTGAGTTTAGAAAAACACCGTTTGATTGGAATTCCCCACGGTATAAGGACATCTCCGGGTTGTATAGCCGCAGATAACACCAAGTTTAGGTACTAATCGCTGTTGACATAACAAGGTGAGAATCAAACTGCCGTTGTTGTGATTACCATTCAAAACGAATAACAACAACAACATTCATTTATTTCCAGGCAACTAAACAATAAATGCTAGCACCTGTGTCGAACTGTCGGCATATCGCAAATCCTCGTTCAGACGTCACCGAGCGACCGACGCGACGACGAAACTAATCGTGGTAGATAACATAATTATATGACAAGTTCACAACATCACGCCTGCCTTTCCCAAAGAGTTAGGCAGAAGTGTAGGTACACTATTGTACACCCACATTTCACCAGTTTAAGTCACATGTAGTAGCGTAGTTGTGGTGGATTAGCATAGGCCGATAATAAGATTTCCGGACAAAATTACGGGCATTTGAAGAAAATTCCGGACATATTGTTATAACGATAGATTTGTTGAAGAACATTGGAGTGTGCTTAAACCCAAATCATAAGTTGTGGTTCTCCTGTATGGACTCATTCGTTCTTATGGTGGTCCGTGGTATTCGAAGAAGTATTTACCAATACCACATCTTGTTTCTCTCATTTCCTTGTACACTAAAGGATTTCATGCACTACTAACGCGGCTACGACTATAACTGGTCTGGTCGCACCGTCACAAGACCGGTCGCAAGAAATTTTGGCCGCACTACTGGTAAGTAACACGCCGGTGGTGGTCGCACAGTTCACGATTTCCCTAATCCTTAATGTCAGCACTAAAGCCGGCTAAGTCTGTGCCTAACTTCTGCAACGAATGCCCGTTTTCATAAGTGTTAGTGATAGAGCAACCTAAATATTATTCACTGTTGGAATGTCTACTCACGGCGCTGAACACAGCGTTGAATTGAAAGTTCGTAGGTGCCTGGTAGTGAAAATTCAGTCAGTCAATCTTAGATCACATCACATAAGTAGGTACAACCGACACCAGGATAAGCCGCGCTCCTAGGACCTTAGTAGTAATTAGTACACGGGTCCGACTTCTACTTGGCCTTCTTAACGTTTTACAGCATATAAAACGTAAATAAGGCCAGGATGTTTATGGTCTAATTGAAATAAATGCTTTGAGTTCACTTAATAAATTTAAGAAATCCATTCAAATTGTTCTATTCTTGCAAACAGCCCCTTAGTATGATATGACTATGGAGGGATGCAGAAAGATGCTATGCTACAGCAGCCAGTGGGTAGTAAACTCGTTATCCTTTATTTTTTATTCGTCTGCGGCGAAGCCCAAAAGGAGGTTATGTGTTTGACCTGTATGTATGTATATCTGTTTCTATGTTCCCTCGTAACTCCTAAACGGATGAACGGATTTGGATAAATTATACGTCGTTGGATTTGTCTCGATAGCGCGAGTGTCACTGGTTACATTCATATGAAAAACAAAGAAAATGACGGATTTCGGGTGCCATATCGTAGCGTTCGAAATATTTTTTCTTGTAATACCATCGAGTGGATATAAAAATGAAGGGCTTTAAAGGTTGATCACAAATATATTCAACTTATAAGTTTAAAAGTAATTCGAAGTGACAAATCGTATAAACAAGAGGTCGTGTACAGAGCGTCCCACGGCTATGCCACACGGAAGGAAAGTACTTTAAATACTGTATACAGGAAGTTTTACAGCAAGAAGACTTCATTCTGATTATTTTTTAAATCTAGAACTGCTTTCAAAAATTTTTATATTATCGCCTGCCTAAACCAGGAATCCAACCCGCCAGTAATGTGAAAAAAACACATACGTACCTATTTCATGATAACGGTCGAAGGCGTTAAGGATATTTTTTTCCATTATAACACACCCTCTAAAATAAAAGGAATACCATGAAATTTAACATTTTATTTCAAATGTTGTTGTGTTTCTAACCTAAAATAAACCCCCCCTAACCCCAAGCCCTCCCTTTAACCTAAATTTCTTACCATTCGTGTGCCATAGCCGTGAGCTGCCCCATATTTAAAAAAAGTTAAATCGTACTAAACTAAAAAGCTGGAAATAAAAAAAAATAAGTGAAAAAACTAAATAACCCGACTGAAAAAACTGAAAAGCATGAAACAAGCTTATTTGTGTGTATTTTAAATTAAACAAAAACTGAAGAAGGCGGGGCCCATTTGGCCCTTCCATTTTTTTAAAAGAAAATTACATTGCTCACAGCAGCATAACAAACAGGTACCTGTGGAAAACCTATATTCGTAATACAAATAGACGATAAGATCCAACAGAGAACTTTCCACGATTGCGCCAGTTCCTGGATGAAATGACACAAACAAGCTTAATAGGATATAGCCGTCTAAGTACCGGATCGACATAATAATTACCTAATGTTGTCTCTGATAAGCGATGATTTGATTTCGGACGTATCAGTGCTTATCAGAGGGGCGGTTCTCGCGAGCACTATAACTTGTAGACAGCTGAGCCGTACTGCACAGTGCAAGTCCCTCGGCCTCCGAATCATGAATAAGCTTCTAGTGTGCTGCTGTCTTCTAGTCAGCGTCGTCGCTGAACAGACGTACGAAGGAAACCCGAAGTAAGTTCTCCTTACTATTCGCTTTGTTAATTATTTTTTTATTAATTGCAAAACTTCTTGTTAAATATAGTCCATTCTGAAACGTTTTGCTTTTTGCTAGTTATCTTTGGGGTAAGCGTATTCAAGCCATCAACTGGGCACAAATCCAGCCTCCGTGGCTAATACTGAAAAATTCCTGATGGCAACCCAATAACACTTTGCCCGACCTGGGAATCGAATCCAGGATCTCATGCTCAGCAGTCACGCTTGCGACCCCTCTTTTTTCAAACCTCTTTTCAGGTTTAAACAATTAACTCAGTTATGGCTTCTGCTTTTTAGCTTTTCGGGGAATCCAGTCGTTTCATACAAATGTGCTTTTTTGTATTGTAGTAATTGATAAACGTTGAATGAATATTAAATAACTACTAATGTATTTATTTCGGTAGTTATTGAATATTAATTGATAATATATAATAGACACGATCACATAACCTGGCACCCTTGTGGCTAAAAAGTGTAAACTCCCATATTACTGTGGTCAAATGAAAACCAATCTATCTAGTGCTATATTTTTTGGACTCTCTTCGCTCGCTTGGGAGCTTAATCAGTTCCCGTAAATCTTAAATATGATCCTGCATAAGTTGATCAACTTATTATTATACAGCACTCAAAAAATTTAGTTCTTATTTCTCTATCTCAATCCTAGAAGCTATAGTTACTTCCGTGATGATCATGACAACAAAATATAATATGGCCGGCGCCAATTTATCTAGTGCAAATACATAGTTCGTTGTACATTTATAATAACTTACTTTAAACGATGCACTAAGATATTATCCTCTCATAGAGTAATCTGTAATTGTTCCCAGGTTCCACCCGAGGGACACATCGCGTGTTGTCTCATGGCGAGCGGATAACTCTACCAGTGCGCCGCCTCCTGAAGCAACTTGGGGACCCCCAACGAACGAGACCACATGGGCACCCCCAATCAATGGTACAACTTGGGCACCACCAGTTAACGTCACAACATGGCGTCCACCAACCAATGGTACAACTTGGGCACCACCAACCAATGGTACAACTTGGGCACCACCAACCAACGAAACCACATGGTCACCGCCAATAAATGTAACCACATGGGCACCACCAACCAACGAGACCACATGGGCACCCCCAATTAATGGTACAACTTGGGCTCCACCAATTAATGTCACCACATGGCGTCCACCAACCAATGGTACAACTTGGGCACCACCAACGAACGAGACCACATCGTCCCCCCCAATCAATGGTACAACTTGGGCACCCCCAATTAATGTCACCACATGGCGTCCACCGACCAATACTACAACTTGGGCACCACCAACCAATGGTACAACTTGGGCACCACCAACCAATGGTACAACTTGGGCACCGCCAACCAACGAGACTACATGGGCACCACCAACTAACGAAAGCACATGGTCACCCCAAATCAATGGTACAACTTGGGCTCCACCAATTAATGTCACCACATGGCGTCCACCAACCAATGGTACAACTTGGGCACCACCAATTAATGTAACCACATGGGCACCACCAACCAATGAGACTACATGGGCATCCCCAACGAACGAGACCACATGGTCTCCCCCAATCAATGGTACAACTTGGGCTCCTCCAATTAATGTCACCACATGGCGTCCACCGAGCAATGGTACAACTTGGGCACCACCAACCAATGGTACAACTTGGGCACCGCCAACCAACGAGACAACTTGGGCACCACCAACCAATGGTACAACTTGGGCACCGCCAACCAACGAGACTACATGGGCACCACCAACTAACGAAAGCACATGGTCACCCCCAATTAATGTAACCACGTGGGCACCACCAAACAACGCGACCACATGGTCACCCCCAATCAATGGTACAACTTGGGCTCCACCAATTAATGTCACCACATGGCGTCCACCGACCAATGGTACAACTTGGGCACCACCAACCAACGAGACTACATGGGCACCACCAACCAACGCGACCACATGGTCACCCCCAATCAATGGTACAACTTGGGCACCACCAATTAATGTCACCACATGGCGTCCACCGACCAATGGTACAACTTGGGCACCACCAACCAATGGTACAACTTGGGCACCACCAACCAACGAGACTACATGGGCACCACCAACTAACGAATCCACATGGTCACCCCCAATTAATGTAACCACAGGGGCACCACCAACCAACGCAACAACATGGTCACCCCCAATTAATGTAACCACATGGGCACCACCAACCAATGGCACAACTTGGGCACCACCAACGAACGAGACCACATGGGCACCCATCAATGGTACGACTTGGGCTCCACCAATCAACGTAACCACATGGCGTCCCGCAACAAATGGCACCACTTGGGCCGCCATTACGATCACATGGGCACCACCAACCAACAGTACAACATGGGCACCCCCAACTAATGGTACAACTTGGGCACCCCCAACCAATGATACAACTTGGGCCCCTCCCAGAAATGGAACTACCTACTACTGAAATCCGGTCAAGTGCGAGTCGGACTCGTTTATGAAGGGTTCCGTACGATCGTTGTAGGCGAGCCACCTTTAATTTTTGGTTTATTTTAATTATTTTTTGTTATAGCTTTCTTGGTTTTCCTGTAATCTATTTATTGGCAAAGAACAATTTTTTTTATTTTTTTCAAAATTTTTGGCCCTATTGTTTCGGAGTTAAGGGGGGCGCTGCTTAATTTTCATGTGTTTTCTTAAATAACTTCAAAACTGTTTATCTTCAAATTAAAAAAATATATATTTTATATACTCGCAATGTGCCCTTTCATTTGATATGTAACACGACATAGTTTGCAAAACTTTATTTTTTCGTTTTCTAGTTTTTACCCAAAAAGTGGCCCCCATTTTTAAAATTCATTAATTTACTTTACACGTTCGTCTTTGCGTCACCGACGCATTTGTTCAGCTTTCCGCGTCTATTCAGATGCGTACCCTTCTCCATACTACAAAATCGTTGTTGTCTATAGACAAAAGCTAAACAGAGCTGAATAAGTGTGGTTAGTCAGTAAATGCTGTATAAGGGTATACAGTATTTACTGATTTTGTTGTAAAAGCAGGCACGCCGCGCATCTTGCGGACCACCAGTTATGTTTCCGCAAGAGGTGCTCGACGGTGGACGCCATCATGCGCGTTAGAGCCCTCACGACGGGGGATGCTGGTATTCAATGCAACCTGTTAAAATGGAAGCCTACTTAGTTGGGAAAAAGGCTAGGCAGATGATAAAAATTAAAAGTCCACGTCGACTGTATACAGGGTGTAACAGAAAGAGTATATGTCATATGAAAGGGTATGATGCAGACCATGGAACTGAACAACTTCCTCCATGAGTCCAATATCGTAAATGCGAAAAAAATATCCGCTGTCCCATACTAAATTTCAATACCTACTCAACCCAAATGTATAAGACAGCTGATAATTTTTTCGCATTTTCACTCTCATATGACTATGTACCCTTTCTGTTACATCCTGTATAAAAGACTTAACTAGATGATTAAACTTACTCATATCTTGCGACTTAGCAAAAATATCAAGTCATAACAGTTTGTTGAATTTTGGCGCTTTTACCTTGGGCTTCGGCGAAAACTTCGGCCTATTTTGGACGAAGCCGAAGCCGAAGCCTCGGTAAGACACTGTGAGACACCGAATGAACAAACTGACAAGCAAAAAACAAGCACAAATGTTTATCAAATTACGAATGGCCATCTACTAAATACCAGGAGCTTACCATCAGTTTTTATAGATATAATTTCATTGTCTAGAAAGGCTTATTATACAAGACTGAGTGGCAGGAAAACGCGCTCAATGCAGAATACCGGCGACATGCTCAAACGCGATGAAGGCTTTTAGGGTAGAAGGTAACGAATCTGCTGATCTACCTAGGTTTTTTTATTTAGATAATGATTCATTAATATACACTCATATTTTGATTTCGTAAGATAGGGATAACGCTCCATAGGTATATCCCTGCATGGCTTCTTATCGTTGAACTTTTTAATGAATTGAGTAATGTAGTATCATTTATTGTTCAATGGATACTTTAGTTCCGTGAGGGCCATTTCACCCGTTATTTTATCATGTTTACATACAGAGTACCTACGTAACGAATTAGCAGTTACATATTTACAATACACTCATATTTTGATTTTCTAAGATAGGGAGAACACTCCTGAAGGAAAGAGCCTCACGTCCCAGCCGCCGCGGGAGATGCCTGGGCGTCGAGGGTCACATGGTGGTCCTCGGCCACCGTAGGCGCGGGCTTGTGGACGGTGATATCCATATATCGCCGTCCACAAGCCCGCGCCCGGCCGTTAGCTCGCCGTCCGGCCGTCTTATGAAGACAGGCCGTGTCGACGGCGCGTTTTTGTTCCACGCGCGCCTCAAAGAGATTTCAGCAACCACGTAGGGGTCCGCATGGGCCGATGCCTGCCAGGGCTGCGGGACAGTTCGAATGAGATACCGCGGCCCTGGAACACAAAGGGCAAAGAAGGAACATGGATGAGTTTTAGTCAGTACAAGTCTGACACTCCCTTCCGCTCCGCCCAGAGCGGGGGGGGGGGGGGGGCATTTGATGATTTCCCATCCTAAAAAAAGGGAGAACACTCCACAGGTACATCCCTGCATGACTAGTACTACCTGCTGACTTCTATTTTTATTTTAAGGAATATCAGGTTTTCAGTGAAATCTAAAACAGTATTTAACCATATAATAATAAGAGATGTGGTGGACTGCGAGGAAAGCAACAAGTCAGGATCAGAAGAACGAAAAGAGTGCTTTAGCGGCGCGGCTTTCTTTTTCTAGCGTCACAACCACGACGGTCTTACCTCCACTACTACTAGTCAATGAGTAAACAGAGAAAAACCCTTGGTCTTCAAACAGACAGATATCGATGGACCGCGAGCTCTGACCCTACGCCGATATAATCACTGAAGAAACTGTGCTCAGTGTGCTCGGTGCATACCTACAAAAGCAGCACGTGATGATGTCAGTTATTCCCCTCACCCCGACCCTTGCTGGAGCCAGCCCGCGATGCTGAGCCAGTCGTTTTAAATCAGTCCCCAAATAATGATCTCACTCAAATCCAGCCTGCCCCAGCTGTCCTCCCCATCGACGCCCTAAGCCTAGGTTCGGACCCCCCAGCGGGTGCCCGTAGCGCGCTGTCGCTTAGTTTATAAGTTTTTTGCAACTGGCTGGAGGCCTTACACTCAAGGCACCCACAAGATAGTCCGGTTAAGCAGAGCCAGCCTCATACCTGCGAGATGCCAAAACGAAAAAAAAACAATACCAACTAATATAGCAATAACTAGTGTCAAAAATACACTTGAGTTTAGAAAAACACCGTTTGATTGGAATTCCCCACGGTATAAGGACATCTCCGGGTTGTATAGCCGCAGATAACACCAAGTTTAGGTACTAATCGCTGTTGACATAACAAGGTCAAACTGCCGTTGTTGTGATTACCATTTAAAACGAATAACAACAACAACATTCATTTATTTCACCTGCTGCTTTTGTAGGTATGCACCGAGCACACTGAGAACAGTTTCTTCGGTGATTATATCGGCGTAGGGTCAGAGCTCGCGGTCCATCGATATCTGTCTGTTTGAAGACCAAGGGTTTTTCTCTGTTTACTCATTGACTAGTAGTAGTGGAGGTAAGACCGTCGTGGTTGTGACGCTAGAAAAAGAAAGCCGCGCCGCTAAATCACACTCTTCGTTCGTCTGATCCTGTCTTGTTGCTTCCCTCGCAGTCCACCATATCTCTTTTTATTATATGGTTAAATACTGTTTTAGATTTCACTGAAAACCTGATATTCCTTAAAATAAAAATAGTAGTCAGCAGGTAGTACTAGTCATGCAGGGATGTACCTGTGGAGTGTTCTCCCTTTTTTTTAGGATGGGAAATCATCAAATGACCCCCCCCGCTCTGGGCGGAGCGGAAGGGAGTGTCAGACCTGTACTGACTAAAACTAATCCATGTTCCTTCTTTGCCCTTTGTGTTCCAGGGCCGCGGTATCTCTTTCGAACAGTCCCGCAGCCCTGGCAGGCATCGGCCCATGCGGACCCCTACGTGGTTGCTGACATCTCTTTGAGGCGCTCGTGGAACAAAAACGCGCCGTCGACACGGCCTGTCGTCATAAGACAGCCGGACGGCGAGCTAGCCCATATATCGCCGTCCACAAGCCCGCGCCTACGGTGGCCGGGGACCACCATGTGACGCTCGACGCCCAGGCGTCTCACGCGGCGGCTGGGACGTGAGGCTCTTTCCCTCAGGAGTGTTCTCCCTATTTTAGAAAATCAAAATATGAGTATATTGTAAATATGTTACTGCTAATTCGTTACGTAGGTACTCTGTATGTAAACATGATAAAATAACGGGTGAAATGGCCCTCACGGAACTAAAGTATCCATTGAACAATAAATGATACTACATTACTCAATTCATTAAAAAATTCAACGATAAGAAGCTATGCAGGGATATACCTATGGAGCGTTATCCCTATCTTACGAAATCAAAATATGAGTGTATATTAATGAATCATTATATAATAAAAAAACCTAGGTAGATCAGCAGATTCGTTACCTTCTACCCTAAAAGCCTTCTTCATCGCGTTTGAGCATCTCGCCGGTATTCTGCATTGAACGAGTTTTCCTGCCACTCCGTCTTGTATAATAAGCCTTTCTAGACAATGAAATTATATCTATAAAAACTGATGGTAAGCTCCTGGTATTTAGTAGATGGCCATTCGTTGATGTTGTGGTTCTCCTGTATGGACTCATTCGTTCTTATGGTGGTCCGTGGTATTCGAAGAAGTATTTACCAATACCACATCTT
The DNA here is from genome assembly GCA_905163415.1 of Noctua fimbriata. Lineage (NCBI taxonomy): Eukaryota > Metazoa > Arthropoda > Insecta > Lepidoptera > Noctuidae > Noctua > Noctua fimbriata. The sequence continues at coordinate 6,690,661 of LR990940.1, forward strand.
GTTTCTCTCATTTCCTTGTACACTAAAGGATTTCACGCACTACTAACGCGGCTACGACTATAACTGGTCTAGTCGCACCGTCACAAGACCGGTCATTCCAACCGGACCGGTTGGAATGTCTACTCACGGCGCTGAACACAGCGTTGAATTGAAAATTCGTAGAAGCCGTGGTAGTGAAAATTCAGTCAGTCAATCTTACATCACATCACATAAGTAGGTACAACCGACACCAGGATAAGCCGCGCTCCTAGGACCTTAGTAGTAATTAGTACATGGGTCCGACTTCTACTTAGCCTTCTTAACGTTTTACAGCATATAAAACGTAAATAAGGCCAGGATGCTTATGGTCTAATTGAAATAAATGCTTTGAGTTCACTTAACAAATTCAAGAAATCCATTCAAATTGTTCTATTCTTGCAAACAGCCCCTAAGTATGATATGACTATGGAGGGATGCAGAAAGATGCTATGCTACAGCAGCCAGTGGGTAGTAAACTCGTTATCCTTTATTTTTTATTCGTCTGCGGCGAAGCCCAAAAGGAGGTTATGTGTTTGACCTGTATGTATGTATATCTGTTTCTATGTTCCCTCGTAACTCCTAAACGGATGAACGGATTTGGATAAATTATACGTCGTTGGATTTGTCTTGATAGCGCGAGTGTCACTGGTTACATTGATATGAAAAACAAAGAAAATGACGGATCTCGGGTGCCATATCGTAGCGTTCGAAATATTTTTTCTTCTAATACCATCGAGTAGATATAAAAATGAAGGGCTTTAAAGGTTGATCACAAATATATTTAACTTATAAGTTTAAAAGTAATTCGAAGTGACAAATCGTATAAAAAAGGTGTCGTATACAGGGCGTCCCACGGCTATGCCACACGGAAGGAAAGTACTTTAAATACTGTATACAGGAAGTTTTACAGCAAGAAGACTTCATTCTGATTATTTTTTAAATCTAGAACTGCTTTCAAAAATTTTTAAACTATCGCCTGCCTAAACCAGGAATCCAACCCGCCAGTAATGTGACAAAAAACACATACGTACCTATTTCATGATAACGGTCGAAGGCGTTAAGGATATTTTTTTTCCATTATAACACACCCTCTAAAATAAAAGGAATACCATGAAATTTAACATTTCATTTCAAATGTTGTTTCCTATGATTAAAATTTCTAACCTAAAATAAACCCCCCCTAACCCCAAGCCCTCACCTTAACCTAAATTTCTTACCATTCGTGTGCCATAGTCGTGAGCTGCCCCATATTTAAAAAAAGTTAAATCATACTAAACTAAAAAGCTGGAAATAAAAAAAAATAAGTGAAAAAACTAAAAAACCCGACTGAAAAAACTGAAAAGCATGAAACAAGCTTATTTGTGTGTATTATAAATTAAACAAAAGCTGAAGAAGGCGGGGCCCATTTGGCCCTTCCATTTTTTTAAAAGAAAATTACATTGCTCACAGCAGCATAATAAACAAGTACCTAGGGAAAACCTAAATTCGTAATACAAAAAGACGATAAGATCCAACCGAGGACTTTCCACGATTGCGCCAGTTCCTGGACAAAATGACACAAACATGCTTAATAGGATATAGAAGTCTAGGTACCGGATCGACCTAATAATTACCTAATGTTATCTCTGATACAGATGATTTGTTTTCGGACGTATCAGTGCTTATCAGAGGGACGGTTCTTGCGAGCAGTATAACTAGCAGACATCTGAGCCGTACTGCACAGTCCTTCAAGTCCCTCGGCCTCCGAATCATGAATAAGCTTCTAGTGTGCTGCTGTCTTCTAGTCAGCGTCGTCGCTGAACAGACGTACGAAGGAAACCTGAAGTAAGTTCTCCTTACTATTCGCTTTGTTAATTATTTTTTTATTAATTGCAAAACTTCTTGTTCAATATAGTTCATTCTGAAACGTTTTGCTTTCTGCTAGTTATCTTTGGGGTAAGCGTATTCAAGTCATCAACTGGGCACAAATCCAGACTCCGTGGCTAATACTGAAAAATTCCTGATGGCAACCCAATAACACTTTGCCCGACCTGGGAATCGAATCCAGGATCTCATGCTCAGCAGTAACGCTTGCGACCCCTCTTTTTTCAAACCTCTTTTCAGGTTTAAACAATTAACTCAGTTATGTCTTCTGCTTTTTAACTCTTCGGGGAATCCAGTCGTGTCATACAAATGTGCTTTTTTGGATTGTAGTAATTGATAAACGTTGTATGAATATTAAATAACTACTAATGTATTTATTTCGGTAGTTATTGAATATTAATTGATAATATATAATAGACACGATCACATAACCTGGCACCCTTGTGGCATAAAAAGTGTAAACTCCCATATTACTGTGGTCAAATGAAAACCAATCTATCTAGTGCTATATTTTTTGGACTCTCTTCGCTCGCTTGGGAGCTTAATCAGTTCCCGTAAATCTTAAAATATGATCCTGCATAAGTTGATCAACTTATTATTATACAGCACTCAAAAATTTTGTTCTTATTTCTCTATCTCAATCCTAGAAGCTATAGTTACTTCCGTGATGATCATGACAACAAAATATAATATGGCTGGCGCCAATTTATCTAGTGCAAATACATAGTTCGTTGTACATTTATAATAACTTACTTTAAACAATGCACTAAGATATTATCCTCTCATAGTAATCTGTAATTGTTCCCAGGTTCCACCCGAGGGACACATCGCGTGTTGTCTCATGGCGAGCGGATAACTCTACCAGTGCGCCGCCTCCTGAAGCAACTTGGGGACCCCCAACGAACGAGACCACATGGGCACCCCCAATCAATGGTACAACTTGGGCACCACCAGTTAACGTCACCACATGGCGTCCACCAACCAATGGTACAACTTGGGCACCACCAACGAACGAGATCACATGGTCCCCCCCAATCAATGGTACAACTTGGGCACCCCCAATTAATGTCACTACATGGCGTCCACCGACCAATGCTACAACTTGGGCACCACCAACCAATGGTACGACTTGGGCACCACCAACCAATGGTACAACTTGGGCACCACCAACCAACGAGACCACATGGGCACCCCCAATCAATGGTATAACTTGGGCTCCACCAATTAATGTCACCACATGGCGTCCACCGACCAATGGTACAACTTGGGCACCACCAACGAACGAGACCACATGGTCCCCCCCAATCAATGGTACAACTTGGGCACCCCCAATTAATGTCACCACATGGCGTCCACCGACCAATGCTACAACTTGGGCACCACCAACCAATGGTACAACTTGGGCACCACCAACCAATGGTACAACTTGGGCACCGCCAACCAACGAGACTACATGGTCACCCCCAATTAATGTAACCACATGGGCACCACCAACCAATGAGACTACATGGGCACCCCCAACGAACGAGACCACATGGTCTCCCCCAATCAATGGTACAACTTGGGCTCCTCCAATTAATGTCACCACATGGCGTCCACCGACCAATGGTACAACTTGGGCACCACCAACCAATGGTACAACTTGGGCACCACCAACCAACGCGACTACATGGTCACCCCCAATCAATGGTACAACTTGGGCACCACCAATTAATGTCACCACATGGCGTCCACCGACCAATGGTACAACTTGGGCACCACCAACCAATGGTACAACTTGGGCACCACCAACAAATGGTACAACTTTGGCACCACCAACCAACGAGACTACATGGGCACCACCAACTAATGAAACCACATGGTCACCCCCAATTAATGTAACCACAGGGCCACCACCAACCAATGGCACAACTTGGGCACCACCAACGAACGAGACCACATGGGCACCCATCAATGGTACGACTTGGGCACCACCAATCAACGTAACCACATGGCGTCCCGTAACAAATGGCACCACTTGGGCCCCCATTACGATCACATGGGCACCACCAACCAATAGTACAACATGGGCACCCCCAACTAATGGTACAACTTGGGCACCCCCAACCAATGGTACAACTTGGGCCCCTCCCACAAATGGAACTACCTACTACTGAAATCCGGTCAAGTGCGAGTCGGACTCGTGCATGAAGGGTTCCGTACGATCGTTGTAGGCGAGCCACCTTTAATTTTTGGTTTATTTTAATTATTTTTGGCCCTCTAGTTTCGGAGTTAAGGGGGGCGATGCTTAATTTTCATGTGTTTTCTTAAATAAGTTCAAAACTGTTTATCTTCAAATTAAAAAAATATATATTTGATATACTCGCAATGAGCCCTTTCATTTGATATGTAACACGACATAGTTTGCAAAACATTATTTTTTCGTTTTCTAGTTTTTACCCAAAAAGTGGCCCCCATTTTTAATATTCATTAATTTACTTTACACGTTCGTCTTTGCGTCACCGACGCATTTGTTCAGCTTTCCGCGTCTATTCAGATGCGTACCCTTCTCCATACTACAAAATCGTTGTTGTCTATAGACAAAAGCTGAACAGAGCTGAATAAGTGTGGTTAGTCAGTAAATGCTGTATAAGGGTATACAGCATTTACTGATTTTGTTGTAAAAGCAGGCACGCTGCGCATGTTGCGGACCACCAGTTTGGTTTCCGCAAGAGGTGCTCCACGGTGGACGCCATCGTGCGCGTTAGAGCCCTCACGACGGGGGATGCTGGTATTCGCTGCAACCTGTTAAACTGGAAGCCTACTTAGTTGGGAAAAAGGCTAGGCAGATGATAAAAAATTAAAAGTCCACGTCGACTGTATACAGAATGTAACAGAAAGGGTATATGTCATATGAAAGGGTATGTTGCAGACCATGGAACTGAACAACTTCCTCCATGAGTCCAATATCGTAAATGCGAAAAAAATATCCGCTGTCCCATACTAAATTTCTATACCAGACTATGTACCCTTTCTGTTACATCCTGTATAAAAAACTTAACTAGATGATACTATATGATTACTCATATCTTGCAACTTGGCAAAAATATCAAGTCATAACAGTTTGTTGAATTTTGGCGCTTTTACCTTGGGCTTCGGCGAAAACTTCGGCCTATTTTGGACGAAGCCGAAGCCGAAGCCTCGGTAAGACACTGTGAGACACCGAATGAACAAACTGACAAGCAAACAACAAGCACAAATGTTTATTAATTTTGACAGCACGGTTGGCGCAGTGGCTGAGCGATTGACTGCTGCGCTTCGTGTCGTGGGTTCGATTCCCGCACGGAACAAATATTTGTATGACCTACAGGTAGTTGTTCCGGGTCTGGCTGTTTGTGTATGTGAATTTAAGTGTTTGTAAACGCACCCACGATACAGGAGAAATTCCTAGTGTAGGGCAAGGCTTTAAAAAAAAAAAAATATGAATTTGGAATGGTTCCCGCCAACTTTTATTTAATTTTTAAAATGTGCTTGTTTTTAGCTTTTCATTTTTTACCCGACTGACCTAGAAGGAACCGGGTAATTTCATCTGGTTTTTAGTATTTTAATAAAAGAAAAATATTTCCAGCTTTTTAGTTTAGTTATGCGAAAGATGTCGAAGACGATTTAACTTTTCTTATTATACGATTTTTCACTTTTTATACGATTTGTCGATTCGAACATTTTTGTAATCACCTTTTAAAACCCTTCATTTTGATATTAATTCGAAGGGTTTGGAAAAATATATCTTTGTTTTTTTTTTAATTTTTGGATACAGTGACACTCGCGCCACTAAAGTGAAACTATAACATACACATAATTTATCCAAATCGGTTGATCCGTTTAGGAGTTCACAGGTCATAATGGAACGGAAATATACATGTGCGCGAAATTCATAACATAAGATATTGTTACTAACAAATTATGGACATTTTAGTCACATCTCTGTCAGAATCTAGGCCGTAAATAGGCAGGGAGACGGTTTGGGGGTTCAAACTCCTCCTGAAATGTCGGATAACTATAGACAAATCAACGTTTCAGAGTCGGAATGCAAAAATTTTAACGCTCACTGCGTATACAACGTATACTCCTAACATAGGAGAGAGATGCGCGAGCTTCTCATCATTTCTGATTGACTGGCCAAATACTACGCAATAACCGTGCATGCACAGCACAGGTGCACAGCTAAATGTATCTAAGTAACGTTTATGAATTGTGTTTAAGCACACTGCAATGTTCTGCAACAAATCAATCGTTATAACAATATGTCCGGAATTTTCTTCAAATGCCCGTAATTTTGTCCGGAAATCTTATCCTCAGCCTACGCTAATCCACCACAACTACGCTACTACATGTGACTTAAACTGGTGAAATGTGGGTGTACGATAGTGTACCTACACTTCTGCCTAACTCTTCGGGAATGACAGGCGTGATATTGTGAACTTGTGATGTAATTATGTTATCTACCACGATTAGCTTCGTCGTCGCGTCGGTCGCTCGGTGCGTCTTAACGAGGATTTGCGATATGCCGACAGTTCGACACGGATATCAACGTGTTAGCATTTATTGTTTAGTTGTCTGGAAATAAATGAATGTTGTTGTTGTTATTAATTTTTAATGGGAATCACAACAATGTCAATTTGATTCTCACCTTCAACAGGGATTAGTGCCTAAAGTTGGTGTTATCTGCAGCTATACAACCGCCATTGGGAGTTTCAATCAAACGGTGTTTTTCTAAAATCGTGTATTTTTGACACTATTATTACTATACTGGTTGGTGATAATTGACATTGTTTTTTTTCGTTTTGGCATCTCGCAGGTTAACCTGTGAGGCTGGCTCTGCTTAACTGGACTATCCTGTGGGTGCCTTGAGTCTAAGGCCTCCAACCAGGGGCAAAAAACTTATAAACTAAGCGGCAGCGCGATAGGGGCACCCCCTAAGGGGTCCGAACCTAGGCTTAGGGCGTCGCTGGGGAGGACAGCTGGGACAGGCTGGATCTGAGTGAGATCATTATTTAGGGACTGATTTAAAACGACTGGCTCAGCATCGCCAGCTGGCTCCAGCAAGGGTTGGGGGGGGGATAACTGACATCATCACCTGCTGCTTTTGTAGGCATGCACCGAGCACACTGAGCACAGTTTCTTCGGTGATTATATCTCCGTATGGTCAGACTTATTTCGCACCGGTGTCCTGGACGAGTCCAGAGCTCGCGGTCCGTCGATATCTGTCTGTCTGAAGACCAGCGGTTTCTCTCTGTGGACTTATTGACTTGTAGTAGTGGAGGTAAGACCGTTGTAGTTGTGACGCGAGAAGAAGAAAGCCGCGCTGCTAATGCACTCTCTTCCTGTCTTGTTGCTTCACTCGCAGTTGACCACATCTCTTATTATATGGTTAAATACTGTTTTAGATTTCACTGAAAACCTGATATTCATTAAAATAAAAATAGAAGTCAACAGGTAGTAAAAGTCATAGGCAGGGTGTACCTGTGGAGTGTTATCCCTATCTTCGAAAATCAAAATATGGGTGTATTGTAAATATGTTTGTAATCATTATTTAAATACAGAGCAACTGCTAATTCGTTACGTAGTTACTCTGTATGTAAATATGATAAAATAACGGGTGAAATGGCCCTCACGGAACTAAAGCATCGATTGAGCAATAAATGATACCACATTACTTAATTCATTAAAAAGTTTGACGTAACTTATATATAATTAGGCACGAGCAGGTAATTCCAACATAATATCATCCAACGATAAGAAGCCATGCAGGGATATACATATGGAACGTTATCCAAAAACAAAATATGAGTGTATTTTAATAAATCATTATCTAAATAAAGAAACATAGGTAGATCAGCAGATTCGTTACCTACTACCCTAAAAGCCTTCTTCATCGCGTTTGAGCATCACGCCGGTATTCTGCATTGAGCGCGTTTTCCTGCCACTCAATCTTGTATAATGAGCCTTTCTAGAAAATGAAAGCATATCTATCTATCGTTGATATTGTGGTTCTCCTGTATGGACTCATTCGTTCTTATGGTGGTCCGTGGTATTCGAAGCACTCTCTACCAATACCACATCTTGTTTCTCTCATTTCCTTGTACACTAAAGGATTTCACGCACTACTAACGCGGCTACGACTATAACTGGTCTGGTCGCACTGTCACAAGACCGGCCTCAAGAAATTTTGGCCGCACTACTGGTAGGTGGGACTAGCTGCAGTCGCCGGTCGTGGTCGCACAGTTCACAAATTCCCTAATCCTTAATGTCAGAACTAAAGCTGGCTAAGTCTGTGCCTAACTTCTGAAACGAATGCCCGTTTTCACAAGGGTTAGTGATAGAGAAACCTAAATGAATACCTTAATATTATTCACTATTGGAATGTCTACTCACGGCGCTGAACACAGCGTTGAATTGAAAATTCATAGGTGCCGTGATAAGTAGGTACAACGGACAACAGGATAAGCCGCGCTCCTAGGAACTTCGTAGTACTTAGTACACGGGTCCGACTTCTACTTGGACTTCTTAACGTTTTACAGCATATAACACGTAAAGTAGGCCAGGATGTTTATGGTCTGATTGAAATAAATGCTTTGAGTGCACTTAACAAATTCAAGAAGTCAATTCAAATTATTCTATTCTTGCAAACAGACCCTAAGTATGATATGACTATGGAGGGATGCAGAAAGATGCTATGCTACAGCAGCCAGCAGGTAGAAAACTCGTTATCCTTTAATTTTTCATTCGACTGCGGCGAACCCCAAAAGGAAGGTTATGTGTTTGACCAGTATGTATATGTATAGTACGTAACTCCTAAACGGATGAACGGATTTGGATAAGAAATTATACGTCGTTGGATTTGTCTTGGTACCGCGAGTGTCACTGGTTACATAGAAATGAAAAACAATAAAGAAAACAAAAAAAAAAAAGAAAATGGCGGATTTCGGGTGCTATATCGTAGCGTTCGAAATTTTTTTCTTACAATACCATCGAGTGGGGTATAAAAATGAAGGGCTTTAAAGGTTGATCACAAATACATTCAACTTATAAGTTTAAAAGTAATTCGAAGTGACAAATCGTAAATAAAGTTGGAAAATCGTATACAAGGCGTCCCACGGCTATGCCACACGGAAGGAAAGTGCCTTAAATATTGTGTACAGGAAGTTTTACTGCAAGAAGGATTATTTTTTAAATCTAGAACTGCTTTCAAAAATATTTAAATTATCGCCTTCCTAAACCGGGAATCCAACCCGTGGCGGGTTGAATTCATGTGAAAAAAATAACACATACGTACCTATTTCATGACAACAGTCGAAGACGTTAAGGATATTTTTTTTCCATTAAAACACACCCTCTAAAATAAAAGATAGATCATGAAATTTAACATATTATTTAAAATGTTGTTTCCTATAAACAAAATTTAAGATACTTTCCATTCGTGTGCCATAGCTGTGAGACGCCCCGTATTTAAAAAAGTTAAATCGTATTCGTACTTAACTAAAAAGCTGGAAATAAAATAAGTAAGTGAAAAAACTAAAAAGCATGAAACAAGCACATTTTAAATTAAACAAAAACGGAAGAAGGCGGGCCCATTTGGCCCTTCCATTTTTTTAAAAGAAAATTACATTGCTCAAAGCAGCATAACAAACAGGTACCTGTGGAAAACCTAACTTCGTAATACAAATAGACGATAAGATGCAACAGAGAACTTTCCACGATTGCGCCAGTTCCTGGATGAAATGACACAAACAAGCTTAATAGGATATAGCCGTCTAGGTACCGGATCGACATAATAATTACCTAATTGTCGAGGACGACACAACAGGAACGGTGTAGGCGGGGGTGTTTAGGTTCCCTTTGTCGAATGAGTGAATAATAAAATAAAAACCACTAGATTCCGTACACATAAAAACACATTTATTATAATAGGAATCACACTTTTACAGACTATATTACAAACTTGCTCACTTGGGCAGAATAACGCGGCGTATATAATACAAATACTTGTTGTCGCACCGGAGGATGTTCGTGGGCTACTACTTTTCACGCCCGCGGGCGCCCCTTTTATACTCTCCGGGCGGTAGCGCAGGTAGTGGAGAGACCGCTCCCACGCAGTAGTGAGCGCGGGGAGCGGTGTGCGGGGTGTGTCTTATATACAAAAGACAAACAATACAAATGGTTTTTGTGACTCTATATCTTACTCTATACAATAATTATTAAAGTCAACACTCGAAACTATATTTAAAAGCTTAGATTGCTGTGCTTCGCCTACATTCCACCCCCAGTAACAGGGTTCAGCCGCATTACAACTTGGTCTGTGGGAAGCACAACAATCTTAGCCACGGGCCGACGCAGGACCCCATTGGTAGTTTTAACATCGACTACACGGATGATACCGTCTTTGCCGTGGTAAACGGTTTTAACAACACCTTTGGTCCACGTATTTCTTTCTTTGTGATTGTCCACTATGATCACTACATCACTGACACGCACATTTGGCACATTGTTGGCCCACTTTTCACGTCGCTGTAGCGTCGGCAGATATTCCCGCAGCCAGCGCCGCCAGAACATGTCGGCGAGCGCGTTCACACGTCGCCACTGCCTGCGGGAGTCGATGTCTTCCATGTCGCTCGGCGTAAACGGTGTACTCCCGGACGCAGTGCCCAGGAGTAGGTGATTTGGTGTCAGCACCACAGGTTGGTTGTGGTCGTCGTACACGTAGCTCAACGGTCGGCTGTTCACGATCGACTCAGCCTCGGTGAGGAGGGTGTAGAGAACTTCCTCACGAGGCGCTCGTTCCTTTAGTGTAGCCCGTAGTGCGTTCTTCACCGATCGTACCAGGCGTTCCCAACAGCCACCCATGTGTGGCGCTGCCGGGGGATTAAAATGCCACTCTATTCCTCGGTTGGTGGCCTCGTCCCGTACTTGGTCGTGGTTGAATTCTCGTAACGCTGCTCGAAGCTCGGTGTTGGCTCCGATGAAGTTGGTACCCTGGTCAGAGTATAGATGGGCTGGTTGCCCACGGCGCGCTATCAGGCGTCGCAAAGCTAATATTGCGGAGTCGGCGCTTAGAGTAGCGGCCAACTCCAGGTGTACGGCGCGCGTGGTGAGGCAGGTAAATAAAGCTCCCCACCTTTTCTCGCGACGTCGTCCAATCGCCACCTCCATTGGGCCGAAGTAATCGACGCCCACTCGCACAAACGCTCTTCTCGTGTTTTCCAGCCTTGCGAGTGGTAAGTCGCCCATCTTGGGTGGGGCGGGTTTGGCTCTGTTCACTCGACAGTGCTGGCAATTTGCGACCACAGACTTTACTGTCGTCCTGATCTTCGTGACCCAGTATTTCTCACGGAGGTTGTTGATGACCGTCTCGTGATTTGCGTGCAAGGCCGTCGCGTGGTAGTGCGCGATCAACTTTGTTGACAACGGATGACGGCCGTCCAAAATCACTGGGTGTCGTTCGTCGAAATTTAAAACTTCGCAGTTGCTTAGCCGACCCCTTACTCTTAGTAACCCATCTATTAAAATTGGGTCCAATAGTTTTAAGCTACTATTGTTTGGAACGGGAAGCCCCTTCAGAATGGCGACCCGCTCCTCGTGGAAACTGTCTTCTTGACACAACTTGACAAGACAGTCGTGTGCTTGCTGCAGGTCTTGTGCGCGTAGCTCCGTCGTAGCCCGACGCTTGCGGCATCGGTCGATGAAGATGAGTGTGCGCGCCACAACGCGCTGCATGCGCGTCCACGACGAGTATCGATCGTAATCGAGAAGTGGTGCCGCAGGAGCCACGACAGCGTGAACCTGTTGCACACGTTCAAGGTCCGCTTCTGCCGCCTCAGCTTGGTGACATGCCGGCCACCGCGCCTGTGAATCACGCAAAAACAAGGGGCCCGAAAGCCATTTTGCGCAATTATCGGGCCAACACAGTCTGGTTGCGTCGTCAGCCGGGTTGTCCTCCGAGGGAACCCACCGCCAGTTGCCTCTGTCTGACAGCCTATCTATCTCAGCTAACCTATGTGAAATAAATTTCTGGAACTCATGCGCATCCGAGTTTATCCACTTCAGGACCGTCATGCTGTCTGTCCAGTAAAACTTCCTTTCGATCGGTAGTCCTAGTTCTTTTTCTGCAGTTTCTGCTAAACGACAGGCTAATACTGCTGCTTGCAGTTCTAATCTAGGGATCGAAACTACCTTTTGTGGTGCTACACGTGCTTTCCCTAGCAGCATGACAACTTCCCTATTCCCTTCGGAATTATAGCCTACTAGGTAAGCGACCGCGGCGTAAGCTAACTCGCTTGCGTCCCCGAACACATGTAACTCTAAGTGTTCGTGGTTTAACCCATACCACCGCGGTATCTTAACGTCATTTAGACGGTGTAAGTTCTGAAGCCATTCGAACCACACCTTGGCATCTTTACTATGCAATAGCTCATCCCACTGGATTCCCGATTTCCAGATTCTTTGCATCAATATCCGCGACTGGATGACGCAGGGATATAGGAAACCCAGTGGGTCGTAAATTGACATAATTAAACTTAGAAATTGACGCTTAGTGGGCACTAGACTACCATTTACTAGCTCTGCTGGCAATCGTTTAAAGGAAAGGTCGAAACCTAATTCATCGGCTTTAGGCGACCAGATTAGACCTAAGGTTCTCTCCTCCGTGCCCACTCCTTTTTCGAGCGCTACTCTTTCCGGCATGTCTAATTCTAACTTTTCCCTAAGCTCTGATGAGTTTGTGACCCACCCCCGTATTATAAACCCACCGGAGGCGTGTATTCTGGTCACTTCCTCAATTAGCCTGTTAGCCTGCTCCTCGGACCAAGTACTATCTAAATAGTCGTCCATGTAGTGCTTGGTCTTTATAGCATCAACAGCTTCGGGATATTCCTCACTAAACTCACTGGCATTTTTATTTAATATATAAATTGCCGTGGTTGGTGATGAGACCGCACCGAAAATCATCGAATTCATCGCGTACGTCTCGGGTTCTTTAAGTTGATCCGCGCCTCTCCATAGAAATAATTGAGCGCCTTGATCTGCTGCTCTAATCTTAATTCTCAGAAACATATCGGCAATATCCCCTGAGAACGCTATGGGGCCTACCCTGAATTTTAATAATATGCCAAGTAAGGAATTTAGCAAGTCAGGTCCCGTTAGCAAGTTATCGTTAAGACAAGTACCATGAGAGGCCGCGCTTGCGTCAAACACTAAGCGAAGCTTCCCTGGCTTGTTTGGATTTACAACCCCGAAATGTGGTAAATACCAAACTGGCGAGTTAACTACCTTGCCTTCTACTTTGTGTGCATAGCCTTCGTCTATTAACCTATGTACTTGTTTTGTGTACGCCTCTGCGAACACAGAATCCTTACGCATGCGCCTCTCTATACCGTACAGTCTCTGACGGGCCTGACTATAATTATTGGGCAACTGTATGTTGTCCTGTTTCCACAACAAACCTACTTCCCATTGTAACTTGTCGGGAGTGCGACGACTAGTATTATCTAATACATTAATCGCTCTCTCGACGTCTTTATGTTTACGAGTGTTGTGCGAAATACCTATGGCTTCTAACTCGAATTGCTCTTTCACTAGGTTGTGTAAATCAGGAAGGGATACTGTCATGCTGCTTACAGAATCACTACTATTATCACTATTCAAAGGTCCATGTATGACCCAACCTAGCTTTGTTAGTGAGGCAACCGGCTTACCAGATCGTCCCCGGCGAATGTCCCGACCGACGAGTAGCTCCCAGTTGTCCTGCCCGAGTAGTAGCAGCGGCTTGGCTCCCCTCATTTCCACGCAACCCAAGGCACGGAGGTGAGCGTTATCACTTAACACTGATGACGACACTGTCTGCGTTGGCAAGTTCATGTTTACCATGGTGCGGCACTTAACACTGTGGCACTGTCCATTTGGACCTTTAACCCGCACTTGTACCACTCGCGATGACTGGTCCGACACTTTGTAGCCACCCGCGGTTTTTAATGATAGGGGAATACGTGGTCCCGCTAGATCGGTGGCTAGGGACTTGTCTATTAGCGATACGGTTGCACCATCGTCTAATAACGCGTAACACTGTTTATCGTCACCATTTTCATAATTTAGAGTCACTGGGATTATTTTTAACAAGGCTGTAGCTCGCCATTCCCCGATGTTTGTTACACTTTCTTCTTTACGTTTATCCGCGTGTAACAACACGTGATGTCCGAAACCGCACTTTTCACACCTGTTGGCGCGGCAGAACCTCTTGGGATGTTTCTTCACTAAACACTTGAAACACATGTTCTTCTCTTTTATTATGTCCCAACGTTGCTGAACACTTAACTTTTCAAACTGTTCACACTTGTCGATGGCGTGTTCCTGTTTGCAGATCACACATTCCTTCGGCGCAAGGGATTCATCACTCTGCGTGTTCACTCGTTGCGGGAATGATGGTCTGTTGATGACGGGTCGTGCGATATTCACTGGTCGGGTTTGACCGGTGACCGGTTTCTGCGGCTTCGTAGGAGGCTTAGATGTACTAGGCTCGTACATAGATGCCTGTACGTAGTATGAAGACGACCGTGCCAAATGTACCAAGAAATGCGATACGATTTCTAGATTTGGTGACACTCTCAAGTCCACTCCCTGTGAGTTGTCCAAACCCATCGCGAAGTCACCATACTGAGCACGTTGCACTGGTGTTAACTTGGACAGCAGCTCACTCACTAATTGTGGATTATTTAAATATCCTTCCGCACGAATGTTCTTCAGTAGTGACACACAATTTCGAACTGTTGAAGAGAATTTCCTTAGTTCCCGGCCACTTTCCGTCACTCTAGGTAAATCTCTAACTTTTCTTAACGCGCACTGTAACACTAGGGTCGGATGACCGAATTCTTCCTCTAGAGCACGCATTATCGCTGAAGGGTCTGTTGACGTGCGCAGCAAGTCTTCCACTGCGATCTTCGCTTCGCCATGTAGTGATGTTTTCAGACGTGCTAAGTTTTCATGCGCCTTGAAATTGTATAATTCAGTGGTGTCCCAGTACATATTTCGATACGAAATCCAATCGGCAGGGTCACCACTAAAATGTGGTAATTCATACGCCTGCCTTGGGACCGGCCGTGGTCGTGCCATGCTCGTGATCGCTTCTGCCAATCTGTCGATTTTCCTGTCTCGTTCCCTTGACAATTCTCGCCGTCTTTCTGTATCACCCACTCCGACATCTCTCTGCCGCTGTGTATCCGACTCGAGCGTTGATACTCGAGGTACACTTGCGGCCGGAGTGGTAAAAACGGGATAGTTATCGGGAAGACGGAACTTCACTGCTGTCGACACTGGCGTGTATAATTGCGTAGTAGGTGTCGTTCTATTTGGCACTGATACTGACGCAGTTGACTCGAACACATGCGGCACATTTATAACACGAGGCACAATTGGTTCACGATAAGTAACAGATTCAATATTCACTGTACTTACATTTTTCTCGTGGGTCGCAGCTGTTACACGGGGCGCAGCCACTTCAACAGGCGCGCTTGACACTGACGGCGTACACAACACTGCATCCACACGAGACACTTGGGGCGTTGTTTCGACCCATTCTTCAACACGCTGAGCCGTGTCCACATCCGAGTTGGAATCATCACTCTCGGCGGCCGCTTCTAACTCAGCGATGTCTGCTTCCATCCTTTTCCTCACTAGCTTCTCCTTTAACTGCACCAAATCGCGTTCAGCTTCGTACTCAATCCTTTTTCGTAGGAACTCGACGCTCTTGCGACTAGTCCTAGATGAGCCGTTGCTGCTTCTGGATCCGTGGCGCCTTCTTGAGACTGCTTGCCCTCTTCGTTCCTCTGACGTACTTCCACTGTAGTCGATCACTCGACCACCCGTCAGTGGTATAATAGGAGCAGCCGTTGATGCTAGCGTTGGTGCGACGGACGGCGATCCCGGTGTCCTCTCAGACGGTAAGCCTGAGTCCGAAATGACGTCAGCCTTTCGCCGCGCACTCATTTCTTCAGCCAATCTTCTGAGCTTGCTGCGCGTGGTCACTGAACTCTTTTCACTCATTTTTACTGAACCGATCCGGCACGAAGGACCAAAATGTCGAGGACGACACAACAGGAACGGTGTAGGCGGGGGTGTTTAGGTTCCCTTTGTCGAATGAGTGAATAATAAAATAAAAACCACTAGATTCCGTACACATAAAAACACATTTATTATAATAGGAATCACACTTTTACAGACTATATTACAAACTTGCTCACTTGGGCAGAATAACGCGGCGTATACAAATACTTGTTGTCGCACCGGAGGATGTTCGTGGGCTACTACTTTTCACGCCCGCGGGCGCCCCTTTTATACTCTCCGGGCGGTAGCGCAGGTAGTGGAGAGACCGCTCCCACGCAGTAGTGAGCGCGGGGAGCGGTGTGCGGGGTGTGTCTTATATACAAAAGACAAACAATACAAATGGTTTTTGTGACTCTATATCTTACTCTATACAATAATTATTAAAGTCAACACTCGAAACTATATTTAAAAGCTTAGATTGCTGTGCTTCGCCTACACTAATGTTGTCTCTGATAAGCGATGATTTGATTTTGGACGTATCAGTGCTTATCAGAGGGGCGGTTCTCGCGAGCACTATAACTAGTAGACAGCTGGGCCGTACTGCACAGTGCAAGTCCCTCGGCCTCCGAATCATGAATAAGCTTCTAGTGTGCTGCTGTCTTCTAGTCAGCGTCGTCGCTGAACAGACGTACGAAGGAAACCTGAAGTAAGTTCTCCTCACTATCCGCTTTGTTAATTATGTTTGTTAATTATTTTTTTATTCATTGCTAAACTTCTTGCTAAATATAGTCGATTCTGAAACATTATGCGTTTCGCTAGTTATCTTTGGGGTAAGCGTATTCAAGTCATCAACCGGGCACAAATCCAGACTCCGTGGCCAATACTGAGAAATTCCTGATGGCAACCCAATAACACTTTGCCCGACCTAGGAATCGAATCCATGGATCCAGGATCTCATGCTCAGCAGTCACGCTTGCGACCCCTCTTTTTTCAAACCTCTTTTCAGGTTTAAACAATTAACTCAGTAATGTTGTTGACTTCTGCTTTTTAGCTCTTCGGTTAATCCAGTCGTGTCGTAGAAATGTGCTTTTTTGCATTGTAGTAATTGATAAACGTTGTATGAATATTAAATAACTACTAATGTATTTATTTAGGTAGTTATTGAATATTAATTGATAATATATAATAGACACGATCACATAACCTAGCACCCTTGTGGCATGAAAAGTGTAAACTCCCATATTACTGTGGTCAAATGAAAACCAATCTATCTAGTGCGGGGTGCTATATTTTTTGGACTCTCTTCGCTCGCTCGGGTGTTTAATAAGTTCCCGTAAATCTTTAAATATGATCCTGCATAAGTAAAATATGATACAGCACTCAAAAATTTTAGTATTTTTAGTTAGATAATTCCTATTCCTGGGAGCTAAATTATCGTTCTATGGCATCCTAGGTTTTCTCAAGGCTGAAGCTTTCTTCTTATTTCTCTATCTCAATGCTAGAAGCTATAGTTACTTCCGTGATGATCATGACAACTAAATATAAGATAGCCGGCGCCAATTTATCAAGTGCAAATACATAGTTCGTTGTACATTTATAATACCTTACTTTAAATGATGCACTAAGATATTACCCTCTAATAGAGTAAACTGTAATTGTTCCCAGGTTCCACCCGAGGGACACTTCGCGTGTTGTCTCATGGCGAGCGGATAACTCTACCAGTGCGCCGCCTCCTGAAGCAACTTGGGCACCCCCAACCAACAAGACCACATGGCGTCCACCGACCAATGGTACAACTTGGGCACCACCTACGAACGGGACTACATGGGCACCCATCAATGGTACGACTTGGACACCACCAACCAATGGTACAACTTGGGCACCACCGACCAATGGTACAACTTGGGCACCACCAACTAACGAAACCACATGGTCACCCCCAATTAATGTAACCACATGGGCACCAACAACCAACGAGACCACATGGTCCCCCCCAATTAATGGTACAACTTCGGCTCCACCAATTAATGTCACCACATGGCGTCCACCAACCAATGGTACAACTAGGGCACCACCAACCAATGGTACAACTTGGGCACCACCAGCCAACGAGACTACATGGGCTCCCCCAATCAATGGTACAACTTGGGCTCCACCAATTAATGTCACCACATGGCGTCCACCAACCAATGGTACAACTTGGGCACCACCAACCAATGGTACAACTTGGGCACCACCAGCCAACGAGACTACATGGGCACCCCCAATCAATGGTACAACTTGGGCTCCACCAATTAATGTCACCACATGGCGTCCACCAACCAATGGTACAACTTGGGCACCACCAACCAATGGTACAACTTGGGCACCACCAGCCAACGAGACTACATGGTCACCCCCAATCAATGGTACAACTTGGGCTCCACCAATTAATGTCACCACATGGCGTCCACCAACCAATGGTACAACTTGGGCACCACCAACCAATGGTACAACTTGGGCACCACCAGCCAACGAGACTACATGGGCTCCCCCAATCAATGGTACAACTTGGGCTCCACCAATTAATGTCACCACATGGGGTCCACCAACCAATGGTACAACTAGGGCACCACCAACCAATGGTACAACTTGGGCACCACCAGCCAACGAGACTACATGGGCTCCCCCAATCAATGGTACAACTTGGGCTCCACCAACTAATGTCACCACATAGCGTCCACCAACCAATGGTACAACTTGGGCACCACCAACCAATGGTACAACTTGGGCACCACCAGCCAACGAGACTACATGGGCTCCTCCAATCAATGGTACAACTTGGGCACCACCAATTAATGTCACCACATGGCGACCACCAACCAATGATACAACTTGGGCACCACCAACCAATGGTACAACTTGGGCACCACCAACCAATGGTACAACTTTGACACCAGCAACCAACGCGATCACATGGTCACCCCCAATCAATGGTACAACTTGGGCACCACCAAACAACGAGACTACATGGGCACCACCAATTAATGTAACCACATGGGAACCCCCAACAAACGAGACGACATGGGCACCCCCAATTAATGTAACCACATGGGCACCACCAACTAATGGTAAAACTCGGGCACCACCAACGAACGAGACCACATGGGCACCCATCAATGGTACGACTTGGGCTCCACCAATCAACGTAACCACATGGCGTCCCGCAACAAATGGCACCACTTGGGCCCCCATTACGATCACATGGGCACCACCAACCAACAGTACAACATGGGCACCCCCAACTAATGGTACAACTTGGGCACCCCCAAGCAATGATACAACATGGGCACCCCCCACAAATGGAACTACCTACTACTAAAAGCCGGCCAAGTGTGTGTCGGACTCGCGCATGAAGGGTTCCGTACCCTCGTAGTGGTTTATTTTATTATTTGTTGTTTTAGTTTTCTTATAGGTTTTCCTGTAATCTATTGGCAAAGAACTATTTTTGTAATTTTTTTCTAATGCTTTATTTTGTGTATTTTCTTAAATAACTTCAAAACTATTTATCTTAAAATTATAATTAAAATAAAAAATATATATTTGATATACTCACAATGAGCCCTTTCATTTGATATGTAACACGATATAGTTTTCAAAACTTTATTTTTTCATTTTCTAGTTTTCACCCTAAAGGTGGCCCCCATGTTTAAAGTTCATTAATTTAATTTCCACGTTCGTCTTTGGGTCACCGACGCATCCGTCTATTCTGATGCGTACGCTTCTCCAAAATCGTTGTTGTCTATAGACAAAAGCTGAACAGAGCTGAACAAGTGTGGTTAGTCAGTAAATGCTGTATAAGGGTATACAGCATTTACTGATTTTGTTGTAAAAGCAGGCACGCTGCGCATGTTGCGGACCACCAGTTTGGTTTCCGCAAGAGGTGCTCGACGGTGGACGCCATCGTGCGCGTTAGAGCCCTCACGACGGGGGATGCTGGTATTCGCTGCAACCTGTTAAACTGGAAGCCTACATGGTTGGGAAAAAGGCTAGGCAGATGATAAAAATTAAAAGTCCACGTCGACTGTATACAGGGTGTAACAGAAAGGGTAGATGTCATATGAAAGGGTATGATGCAAACCACGGAACTGAACAACTTCCTCCATGACTCGAAATTGGACCCATGGAGGAAGTTGTTCAGTTTGAGGATCTGCAGCATGTACTTTCATATGACTATATACCCTTTGTGTTACTCTTTGTATAAAAAACTTAACTAGATGATTAAACTTACTCATATCTTGCAACTTGGCAAAAATATCAAGTCATAACAGTTTGTTGAATTTACCTTCGGCTTCGGCGAAATCTTCGGCCTTTTTTGCGAAGTAGAAGCCTCGGTACGACACTGTGAGACACCGAATGAACAAACTGACAAGCATAAAACAAGCACAAATGTTTATCAAATTATGAATTTGGAATGGTTCCTGCCAACTTTTATTTAATTTTTAAAATGTGCTTTTTTTTGCTTTTCAGTTTTTACCCGACTGACCTAGAAGGAACCGGGTAATTTCATCTGGTTTTTTAGTATTTTAATAAAAGAAAAATATTTCCAGCTTTTAACTTTGTTATGCGAAAAATGTCGAAGACGATTTAACTTTTCTTATTATACGATTTTTCACTTTTTAAACGATTTGTCGTTTCGAACAATTGTAATCATCTTTTAAAACAATGCGTCGTTTCGAATTTTATTTAAAAGTTATTTACATTTTTGTAATAACCTTTTAAAACCCTTCATTTTGATATTAATTGGAAGGGTTGGGAAAAATATATCTTTGTTTTTTTTTTAATTTTTGTGTACAGTGACACTCGCGCCACCAAAGTGAAACTACCGACATGTAATTTATCCAAATCGGTTGATCCGTTTAGGAGGGTAATATAAATGTGCGCGAAATTCATAATATACGATATTGTTACAAACAAATTAGGGACATTTTAGTCACATCTCAGTCAGAATCAAGGCCGTAAATAGGCAGGGGGTCAGTCGATCAGAAATGAATTGTAAGTGTAACTTATCTCGCACCGGTGTCCTGGACGGGTCCAGAGCTCGCGGTTCGTCGATATCTGTCTGTCTGAAGACCAGCGGTTTCTCTCTGTGAACTCATTGACTAGTAGTAGTGGAGGTAAGACCGTCGTAGTTGTGACGCGAGAAGATGAAAGCCGCGCCGCTAATGCACTCTCTTCCTGTCTTGTTGCTTCACTCGCAGTTGACCACATCTCTTATTGTATGGTTAAATACTGTTTTAGATTTCACTGAAAACCTGATATTTCTTAATATAAAAATAGAAGTCAACAGGAAGTAAAATTCATGGCAGGGTGTACCTGTGGAGTGTTATCCCTATCTTCGAAAATCAAAATATGAGTGTATTGTAAATATGTTTGTAATCATTATTTAAATACAGCAACTGCTAATTCGTTACGTAGTTACTCTGTATGTAAATATGATAAAATAACGGGTGAAATGGCCCTCACGGAACTAAAGCATCGATTGAGCAATAAATGATACCACATTACTTAATTCATTAAAAAGTTTGACGTAACTTATATATAATTAGGCACGAGCAGGTAATTCCAACATAATTATCATCCAACGATAAGAAGCCATGCAGGGATATACATATGGAACGTTATCCAAAAACAAAATATGAGTGTATTTTAATGAATCATTATCTAAATAAAGAAACCAAGGTAGATCAGCAGATTCGTTATCTACTAAACTAAAAGCCTTCTTCATCGCGTTTGAGCATCTCGCCGGGATTCTGCATTGAGCGCGTTTTCCTGCCACTCAATCTTGTATAATAAGCCTTTCTAGATAATGAAAGCATATCTATCTATCGTTGATGTTGTGGTTCTCTTGTATGGACTCATTCGTTCTTATGGTGGTCCGTGGTATTCGAAGCAGTCTCTACCAATACCACATCTTGTTTCTCTCATTTCCTTGTACACTAAAGGATTTCACGCACTACTAACGCGGCTACGACTATAACTGGTCTGGTCGCACCGTCATAAGACCGGCCTCAAGAAATTTTGGCCGCACTATTGGTAGGTGGAACTAGCTGCAGTCGCCTGCCGTGGTCGCACAGTTCACAAATTCCCTAATCCCTAATGTCAGAACTAAAGCTGGCTAAGTCTGTGCCTAACTTCTGAAACGAATGCCCGTTTTCACAAGGGTTAGTGATAGAGAAACCTAAATGAATACCTTAATATTATTCACTATTGGAATGTCTACTCACGGCGCTGAACACAGCGTTGAATTGAAAATTCGTAGGTGCCGTGGTAGTGAAAATGGGTCATAATAATTCAGTCAGTCAATTAAGATTTACTGACTGAATTATTATCATCACATCACATAAGTAGGTACAACGGACAACAGGATAAGCCGCGCTCCTAGGAACTTCGTAGTACTTAGTACACGGGTCCGACTTCTACTTGGACTTCTTAACGTTTTACAGCATATAACACGTAAAGTAGGCCAGGATGTTTATGGTCTGATTGAAATAAATGCTTTGAGTGCACTTAACAAATTCAAGAAGTCCATTCAAATTATTCTATTCTTGCAAACAGACCCTAAGTATGATATGACTATGGAGGGATGCAGAAAGATGCTATGCTACAGCTGCCAGTGGGTAGTAAAATCGTTATCCTTTAATTTTTCATTCGACTGCGGCGAACCCCAAAAGGAAGGTTATGTGTTTGACCAGTATGTGTATGTATAGTACGTAACTCCTAAACGGATGAACGGATTTGGATAAATTATACGTCGTTGGTTTTGTCTTGGTACCGCGAGTGTCACTGGTTACATTGAAATGAAAAACAAAGAAAATGGAGGATTTCGGGGGCCATATCGTAGCGTTCGAAATTTTTTTCTTCCTATACCATCGAGTGGGGTATAAAAATGAAGGGCTTTAAAGGTTGATCACAAATACGTTCAACTTATAAGTTTAAAAGTAATTCGAAGTGGCAAATCGTATAAAAAGTTTGAAAATCGTATACAAGGCGTCCCACGGCTATGCCACACGGAAGGAAAGTGCCTTAAATATTGTGTAGAACTGCTTTCAAAAATGTTTAAATTATCGCCTTCCTAAACCGGGAATCCAACCCCTGGCGGGTTGGATTCATGTGAAAAAAATAACACATACGTACCTATTTCATGACAACAGTCGAAGGCGTTAAGGATTTTTTTTTTCCATTATAACACACCCTCTAAAATAAAAGAAAGATCATGAAATTTAACATATTATTTAAAATTTTGTTTCCTATGAACAAAATTTAAGATACTTTCCTTTCGTGTGCCATAGCTGTGAGACGCCCCGTATTTAAAAAAGTTAAATCGTATTCGTACTTAACAAAAAAGCTGGAAAGAAAATAAGTAAGTGAAAAAACTAAAAAAACCGACTGAAAAAACTGAAAAGCATGAAACAAGCACATTTTAAATTAAACAAAAACGGAAGAAGGCGGGCCCATTTGGCCCTTACATTTTTTTAAAAGAAAATTACATTGCTCAAAGCAGCATAACAAACAGGTACCTGTGGAAAATTTAAATTCGTAATACAAATAGACGATAAGATCCAACAGAGAACTTTCCACGATTGCGCCAGTTCCTGGATGAAATGACACAAACAAGCTTAATAGGATATAGCCGTCTAGGTACCGGATCGACATAATAATTACCTAATGTTGTCTCTGATAAGCGATGATTTGATTTCGGACGTATCAGTGCTTATCAGAGGGGCGGTTCTCGCGAGCACTATAACTTGTAGACAGCTGAGCCGTACTGCACAGTGCAAGTCCCTCGGCCTCCGAATCATGAATAAGCTTCTAGTGTGCTGCTGTCTTCTAGTCAGCGTCATCGCTGAACAGACGTACGAAGGAAACCTGAAGTAAGTTCTCCTTACTATTCGCTTTGTTAATCATTTTTGTATTCATTGCAAAACTTCTTGCTAAATATTGTCCATTCTGAAACATTTTGCTTTTTGCTAGTTATCTTTGGGGTAAGCGTATTGCCATCAACCGGGCACAAATCCAGACTCCAAGGCCAATATTGAGAAATTCCTGATGGCAACCCAATAACACTTTGCCCGACCTGGGAATCGAATCCAGGATCTCATGCTCAGCAGTCACGCTAGCGACCCCTCTTTTTTCAAACCTCTTTTCAGGTTTAAACAATTAACTCAGTAATGTTGTTGACTTCTGCTTTTAAGCTCTTCGGGGAATCCAGACGTGTCGTAGAAATGTGCTTTTTTGCATTGTAGTAATTGATAAACGTTGTATGAATATTAAATAACTACTAATGTATTTATTTAGGTAGTTATTGAATATTAATTGTTAATAAATAATAGACACGATCACATAACCTAGCACCCTTGTGGCATGAAAAGTGTAAACTCCCATATTACTGTGGTCAAATGAAAACCAATCTATCTAGTGCGGGGTGCTATATTTTTTGGACTCTCTTCGCTCGCTCGGGTGTTTAATAAGTTCCCGTAAATCTTTAAATATGATCCTGCATAAGTAAAATATGATACAGCACTCAAAAATTTTAGTATTTTTAGTTAGATAATTCCTATTCCTGGGAGCTAAATTATCGTTCTATGGCATCCTAGATTTTCTCAAGGCTGAAGCTTTCTTCTTATTTCTCTATCTCAATGCTAGAAGCTATAGTTACTTCCGTGATGATCATGACAACTAAATATAAGATAGCCGGCGCCAATTTATCAAGTGCAAATACATAGTTCGTTGTACATTTATAATACCTTATTTTAAATGATGCACATCCCATATCTTCCCGTGGGTGTCGTAAGAGGCGACTAAGGGACTTACCAGAGAATGGGCAGCAGCGTTCTCTGCGATTTTTTACAACCATACTGCGATCGCCAACCCGCTTGCCAAGCGTGGCGATTATGGCAAAACCCCCCGAATGACGAGCACAACCAAAAAACGGCCCCTAGTACCCGGCAGCCCGTCTACCCTCGACTATGGTAGCGGTCGAGGTTACGGCGTGGCAAGGGGTGCGAAGAATCCCCGGACGGGATCAGGCTACCTATACCGACGACTTGACCTGGCAACATATAACACGCGTACACTCCGGACCGACGAGAAGATAACGGAACTCGAAGAGGAATTGAGCAGGCTGCGATGGAGTATTGTGGGATTATCTGAAGTCCGAAGAGAGGGTGAGGACACGATAATCCTAAAATCCGGCAGCTTGCTCTATTTCCGAGAGGGTGACCGGCAGTCCCAGGGTGGTGTTGGGTTTATCGTCCACAAGTCCCTCGTGAATAACGTGGTGAAGATCGAGAGTGTGTCGACCAGGGTGGCGTACCTTATACTCAGAATATCCTCAAGATATTTGCTGAAGGTCATACAGGTCTACGCCCCGACCTCGGCACACCCCGACGACGAAGTGGAGACCATGTATGAGGATATTTCTAAAGCCCTGCATGGTTTCAAAACTCACTTCACCGTTGTCATGGGGGACTTCAACGCAAAACTGGGCAAACGAGACGGGGATGAGCTGCAAGTGGGGCAATTTGGGTTTGGACGTCGGAACCACCGGGGTCACCAACTGGCTAGTTTTATGGAGAAGGAGGGCCTCTATATGATGAACTCCTTCTTCAAAAAGCGCGAGCACAGGAAGTGGACCTGGCAGAGTCCCGATGGTGCAACTAAAAATGAGATTGACTTCATCATGTCAACCAAGAAGCAAGTGTTCAATGATGTCTCTGTGATCAATTCGGTGAAAACCGGGAGCGATCACCGCATGGTAAGAGGCACATTGAACATCAATATAAAGCTTGAAAGGTCTCGACTGATGAAGTCTACGCTCCGTCCAGCACAGATCCAGATCCAAAACCCCGAGAGCTTTCAGCTTGAACTCCAGAATCGTTTCGAGTGCCTAGGAAGCTCAGTGGACGAATGCAACGATGGGTTCGTGGAAACTGTCCATACGACTGGGTCTAAGTTCTTCAAGACACGTCGTGCACACAACAAAAAGCTCTCTGATCATACTCTCGAGCTCATGAAGGAGCGGCGTGAGATGATCCTGCAGTCTTCAGACGAGGCGTGGAAATACCGGCAGCTCAATAGACGGATCTCTAAATCCTTGAAGAGCGACCTCCGCCGCTTTAATACCGAGCGTATTAAAGACGCTATTGAGCGGAATAAAGGCTCCAAGGTATTTTCAAGAGATCTGGCTATTGGGCAGAGCCAGCTCACGAAACTGAAGACCGACGATGGCAGGATCGTATCCGCCAAACCGGAGCTGCTGAGGGAGATCGAGAGATTTTATGGGCAGTTGTACACTTCAACTAGAAAGCCCGTTGCAACTCTAGCTAACGACCCAAGAGCTAGACTGACCCGACACTATACCGAAGACATTCCGGATGTCAGCCTGTACGAGATTAGGATGGCTCTTAAACAGCTTAAAAACAACAAGGCACCGGGTGATGACGGAATTACGGCCGAACTCCTGAAGGCGGGTGGAAAACCGGTGCTTAAGGCCCTTCAGAAGCTGTTTAATTCCGTCATACTCGAGGGGAAGACGCCGCAGGCATGGTGCAGGGGTGTGGTGGTACTCTTCTTCAAAAAGGGCGACAATGCCCGGCTGAAGAACTATAGGCCCATCTCACTTCTAAGCCATGTCTACAAGTTGTTCTCAAGAGTCATCACGAATCGTCTCGCGCGCAGGTTTGACGATTTTCAGCCTCCCGAACAAGCCGGATTCCGAAAAGGCTTTAGCACCGTAGACCACATACATACGCTGCGGCAGGTTATACAGAAGACCGAAGAGTATAACCTGCCTCTCTGCTTAGCGTTTGTGGACTACGAGAAAGCCTTCGATTCGATCGAGACTTGGGCTGTACTGCAGTCTCTCCAACGGTGCCAAATCGACTATCGGTACATCGAGGTGCTAAAGTGTTTGTACAAAAACGCCACCATGTCAGTCCGACTTCAGGACCAGACCTCGGAACCTATCCTTCTGCAGCGAGGCGTGAGACAGGGAGACGTCATATCTCCGAAACTGTTCACCGCTGCACTGGAGGATATCTTCAAGGTTCTGGACTGGAGAGGGCTAGGCATCAACGTCAATGGCGAGTACATCTCTCACCTTCGATTTGCCGACGATATAGTGGTCATGGCTGAGACCATGGAGGACCTCAGTACAATGCTCGATGACCTTAGTAGAGCTTCCGAAAGAGTGGGTCTTAAAATGAACATGGACAAAACCAAAATCATGTTGAATGCCCATGTAACACCCACTCCTATCAAGATCGGAGACTCTACACTCGAAGTTGTAGACGATTATGTCTACCTGGGACAAACGATCCAGTTAGGTAGGTCTAACTTCGAGAAAGAGGTCAATCGTCGAATCCGACTCGGCTGGGCAGCGTTCGGGAAGTTGCGTGGTATCTTCTCGTCCAACTTACCGCAGTGTCTCAAGACGAAAGTCTATGACCAGTGTGTGTTGCCAGTGATTACATACGGGACCGAAACGTGGTCGCTCACAATGGGCCTTATCAGAAGGCTTAAAGTCACCCAAAGGGCAATGGAGAGGGCTATGCTCGGAGTTTCCTTGCGTGATCAAATCAGAAATGAGGACATCCGCAAGAGAACCAAGGTAACCGACGTAGCCCGAAGAATAGCCAAACTTAAGTGGCAGTGGGCAGGGCACATTGCTCGCAGAACGGATGGCCGATGGGGCCGAAAAGTTCTGGAGTGGCGACCGCGAACCGGAAGACGCTGCGTTGGAAGGCCTCCCACTAGGTGGACCGATGACCTGGTGAAGGTTGCAGGGATCCGCTGGATGCGAGTCACACGGGACCGGTCAATGTGGCGACACTTGGGGGAGGCCTATGTCCAGCAGTGGACGTCTTTCGGCTGAAATGATGATGATGATGATGAAATGACGCACTAAGATATTACCCTCTAATAGAGTAAACTGTAATTGTTCCCAGGTTCCACCCGAGGGACACTTCGCGTGTTGTCTCATGGCGAGCGGATAACTCTACCAGTGCGCCGCCTCCTGAAGCAACTTGGGCACCCCCAACCAACGAGACCACATGGCGTCCACCGACCAATGGTACAACTTGGGCACCACCAACGAACGGGACCACATGGGCACCCATCAATGGTACGACTTGGGCACCACCAACCAATGGTACAACTTGGGCACCACCAACCAATGGTACAACTTGGGCACCACCAACTAACGAAACCACATGGTCACCCCCAATTAATGATACAACTTGGGCTCCACCAATTAATGTCACCACATGGCGTCCACCAACCAATGGTACAACTTGGGCACCACCAACCAATGGTACAACTTGGGCACCACCAGCCAACGAGACTACATGGGCTCCCCCAATCAATGGTACAACTTGGGCTCCACCAATTAATGTCACCACATGGCGTCCACCAACCAATGGTACAACTTGGGCACCACCAACCAATGGTACAACTTTGGCACCACCAGCCAACGAGACTACATGGGCTCCCCCAATCAATGGTACAACTTGGGCACCACCAATTAATGTCACCACATGGCGTCCACCAACCAATGGTACAACTTGGGCACCACCAACCAATGGTACAACTTGGGCACCACCAGCCAACGGGACTACATGGTCACCCCCAATCAATGGTACAACTTGGGCTCCACCAATTAATGTCACCACATGGCGTCCACCAACCAATGGTACAACTTGGGCACCACCAACCAATGGTACAACTTGGGCTCCACCAATTAATGTCACCACATGGCGTCCACCAACCAATGGTACAACTTGGGCACCACCGACCAATGGTACAACTTGGACACCAGCAACCAACGCGACCACATGGTCACCCCCAATCAATGGTACAACTTGGGCACCACCAAACAACGAGACTACATGGGCACCCCCAATTAATGTAACCACATGGGCATCACCAACTAATGGTACAACTCGGGCACCACCAACGAACGAGACCACATGGGCACCCATTAATGGTACGACTTGGGCTCCACCAATCAACGTAACCACATGGCGTCCCGCAACAAATGGCACCACTTGGGCCCCCATTACGATCACATGGGCACCACCAACCAACAGTACAACATGGGCACCCCCAACTAATGGTACAACTTGGGCACCCCCAACCAATGATACAACATGGGCACCCCCCACAAATGGAACTACCTACTACTAAAAGCCGGCCAAGTGTGTGTCGGACTCGCGCATGAAGGGTTCCGTACCCTCGTAGTGGGCGAGCCCCCTTTAAATTTTAATTTATTTTATTATTTGTTGTTATTGTTTTCTTATAGGTTTTCCTGTAATCTATTGGCAAAGAACTATTTTTGTAATTTTTTTCTAATGCTTAATTTTTGTGTATTTTCTTAAATAACTTCAGAACTATTTATCTTAAAATTATAATTAAAATAAAATATATATATTTGATATACTCACAATAAGCCCTTTCATTTGATATGTAACACGATATAGTTTTCAAAACTTTTATTTTTCATTTTCAAGTTTTCACCCTAAAGGTGGCCCCCATGTTTAAAGTTCATAATTTAATTTCCACGTTCGTCTTTGGGTCACCGACGCATCCGTTCAGCTTTCCGCTTCTATTCTGATGCGTACGCTTCTCGAAACAAAATCGTTGTTTTCTATAGACAAAAGCTGAACAAGTGTAGTTAGTCAGTAAATGCTGTATAAGGGTATACAGCATTTACTGATTTTGTTGTAAAAGCAGGCACGCCGCGCATGTTGCGGACCACCAGTTTGGTTTCCGCAAGAGGTGCTCGACGGTGGACGCCATCGTGCGCGTTAGAGCCCTCACGACGGGGGATGCTGGTATTCGCTGCAACCTGTTAAACTGGAAGCCTACATAGTTGGGAAAAAGCCTAGGCAGATGATAAAAATTAAAAGTCCACGTCGACTGTAGACTTGAGGGTCTGCAGCATGTACTTTCATATGACTATATACCCTTTCTGTTACACTTTGTATAAAAAACTTAACTAGATGATTAAACTTACTCATATCTTGCAACTTGGCAAAAATATCAAGTCATAACAGTTTGTTGAATTTACCTTCGGCTTCGGCGAAATCTTCGGCCTTTTTTGGACGAAGTAGAAGCCTCGGTAAGACACTGTGAGACACCGAATGAACAAACTGACAAGCATAAAACAAGCACAAATGTTTATCAAATTATGAATTTGGAATGGTTCCCGCCAACTTTTATTTAATTTTTAAAATGTGCTTTTTTTTGCTTTTCACTTTTTACCCGACTGACCTAGAAGGAAACGGGTAATTTCATCTGGTTTTTTAGTATTTTAATAAAAGAAAAATATTTCCAGCTTCTTAGCTTTGTTATGTGAAAAATGTCGAAGACGATTTAACTTTTCTTATTATACGATTTTTCACTTTTTATACGATTTGTCGTTTCGAACAATTGTAATCATCTTTTAAAACAATTCGTCGTTTCGAATTTTATTTAAAAGTTATTTACATTTTTGTAATAACCTTTTAAATCCCTTCATTTTGATATTAATTGGAAGGGTTGGGAAAAATATATCTTTGTTTTTTTTTTAATTTTTGTGTACAGTGACACTCGCGCCACCAAAGTGAAACTACTGACATGTAATTTATTCAAATAGGTTGATCCGTTTAGGAGTGAGTTCACAGGTCATAATGGAACGGAAATATACATGTGCGCGAAATTCATAATATACGATATTGTTACTAACAAATTAGGGACATTTTAGTCACATCTCAGTCAGAATCAAGGCCGTAAATAGGCAGGGGTCAGTCGATCAGAAATGAATTGTAAGTGTAACTTATCTCGCACCGGTGTCCTGGACGGGTCCAGAGCTCGCGGTCCGTCGATATCTGTCTGTCTGAAGACCAGCAGTTTCTCTCTGTGGACTCATTGACTAGTAGTAGTGGAGGTAAGACCGTCGTAGTTGTGACGCTAGAAGAAGAAAGCCGCGCCGCTAATGCACTCTCTTCCTGTCTTGTTGCTTCACTCGCAGTTGACCACATCTCTTATTATATGGTTAAATACTGTTTTAGATTTCACTGAAAACCTGATATTCCTTAAAATAAAAATAGAAGTCAACAGGAAGTAAAAGTCATGCAGGGACGTACCTGTGGAGTGTTATCCCTATCTTAGAAAATCAAAATATGAGTGTATTGTAAATATGTTTGTAATCATCATTAATATTGATACCACATTACTCAATTCATTAAAAAGTTTGACGTAACTAATCAATAAAAGTGCACGAGCGGGTATTTCCTACATAATATCATCCAACGATAAGAAGCCATGCAGGGATATACCTACGGAGCGTTATCCCTATCTCACGATATCAAAATATGAGTGTATTTTAATGAATCATTATCTAAATAAAGAAACCTAGGTAGATCAGCAGATTCGTTACCTACTACCCTAAAAGCCTTCTTCATCGCGTTTGAGCATCTCGCCGGTATTCTCCATTGAGCGCGTTTTCCTGCCACTCAGTCTTGTATAATAAGCCTTTCTAGACAATGAAAACATATCTATAAAATCTGATGGTAAGCTCCTGGTATATAGTAGATAGGCATTCGTTGATGTTGTGGTTCTCCTGTATGGACTCATTCGTTCTTATGGTGGTCCGTGGTATTCGAAGCAGTCTCTACCAATACCACATCTTGTTTCTCTCATTTCCTTGTACACTAAAGGATCTCGCGCACTACTAATGCGGCTACGACTATAACTGGTCTGGTCGCACCGTCACAAGACCGGTCGCAAGAAATCTTGGCCGCACTACTGGTAGGTAGGACTACCTGCAGTCGCCAGGCGTGGTCGCCAACCAACGAGACCACATGGTCGCCCCCAATCAATGGTACAACTTGGTCACCACCAATTAATGTCACCACATGGCGTCCACTGACTAATGGTACAACTTGGACACCACCAACCAATGGTACAACTTGGGCTCCCCCAACCAATGATACAACTTGGGCCCCTCCCACAAATGGAACTACCTACTACTATAAGCCAGCCAAGTGCGAGTCGGACTCGCGCAGGTAGGGTGCCGTACCCTCGTAGTGGGCGAGCCGCCTTTAAATTTTAATTTATTTTATTATTTGTTGTTATAACTTCCTTGGTTTTCCTGTAATCTATTGGCAAAGAACTATTTTTTTTCGTTTTCGTTTCGGAGTTAAGAGGGGCACTGCTTAATTTTCATGTATTTTCTTAAATAACTTCAAAACTGTTTGTCTTAAAATTATAAAAATATATATTTGATATACTCGCAATGAGCCTTTTCATTTGATATGTAACACGATATAGTTTAAACAAAACTTTATTTTTTCATTTTCTAGTTTTAACCCCCATGCCCCCATGCCCATGGGTGTTTTGGCCCCCATGTTTAAAGTTCATTAATTTACTTTACACGTTCGTCTTTGGGTCACCGACGCATCCGTCTATTCTGTTGCGTACGCTTCTGAAAACAAAATCGTTGTTTTCTATAAATAAAAGCTGAACAGAGCTGAATAACTGTGGTTAGTCAGTAAATGCTGTATAAGGGTATACAGCATTTACTGATTTTGTTGTAAAAACAGGCACGCCGCGCATCTTGCTTACCACCAGTTTGGTTTCCGAAAGATGTGCTCGACGGTGGACGCCATCATGCGCGTTAGAGCCCTCACGACTGCTGACACTGCTGGTATTCGCTGCAACCTGTTAAACTGGAAGCCTACTTAGTTGGGAAAAAGGCTAGGCAGATGATAAAAATTAAAAGTCCACGTCGACTGTATACAGGGTGTAACAGAAAGGGTATATGTCATATGAAAGGCTATGCAGACCATGGAACTGAACAACTTCCCCCATGAGTCCAATATCGTAAGTGCGAAAAAATATCAGCTGTCCCATACTAAATTTCAATACCTACTCGACTCAAATATATGAGACAGCTGATATTTTTTTCGCATTTTTACTTTCATATGACCCTTTCTGTTACACCCTATATAAAAAACTTAACTAGATGATTAAACTTACTCATATCTTGCAACTTGGCAAAAATATCAAGTCATAACAGTTTGTTGAATTTACCTTCGGCTTCGGCGAAATCTTCGGCCTTTTTTGGACGAAGTAGAAGCCTCGGTAAGACACTGTGAGACACCGAATGAACAAACTGACAAGCATAAAACAAGCACAAATGTTTATCAAATTACGAATGGCCATCTACTAAATACCAGGAGCTTACCATCAGTTTTTATAGATATAATTTCATTGTCTAGAAAGGCTTATTATACAAGACTGAGTGGCAGGAAAACGCGCTCAATGCAGAATACCGGCGAGATGCTCAAACGCGATGAAGAAGGCTTTTAGGGTAGTAGGTAACGAATCTGATGATCTACGTAGGTTTTTTTTATTTAAATAATGATTCATTAATATACACTCATATTTTGATTTCGTAAGATAGGGATAACGCCCCATAGGTATATCCCTGCATGGCTTCTTATCGTTGAACTTTTTAATGAATTGAGTAATGTAGTATCATTTATTGTTCAATGGATACTTTAGTTCCGTGAGGGCCATTACACCCGTTATTTTATCATGTTTACATACAGAGTACCTACGTAACGAATTAGCAGTAACATATTTACAATACACTCATATTTTGATTTTCTAAGATAGGGAGAACACTCCTGAAGGAAAGAGCCTCACGTCCCAGCCGCCGCGGAAGACGCCTGGGCGTCGAGGGTCACATGGTGGTCCCCGGCCACCGTAGGCGCGGGCTTGTGGACGGCGATATCCATATATCGCCGTCCACAAGCCCGCGGCCGACCGTTAGCTCGCCGTCCGGCCGTCTTATGAAGACAGGCCGTGTCGACGGCGCGTTTTTGTTCCACGCGCGCCTCAAAGAGATTTCAGCAACCACGTAGGGGACCGCATGGGCCGATGCCTGCCAGGGCTGCGGGACTGTTCGAAAGAGATACCGCGGCCCTGGAACACAAAGGGCAAAGAAGGAACATGGATGAGTTTTAGTCAGTACAAGTCTGACACTCCCTTCCGCTCCGCCCAGAGCGGGGGGGGTCATTTGATGATTTCCCATCCTAAAAAAAAGGGAGAACACTCCACACGTACATCCCTGCATGACTAGTACTACCTGCTGACTTCTATTTTTATTTTAAGGAATATCAGGTTTTCAGTGAAATCTAAAACAGTATTTAACCATATAATAATAAGAGATGTGGTGGACTGCGAGGTAAGCAACAAGACAGGATCAGAAGAACGAAGAGAGGGCTTTAGCGGCGCGGCTTTCTTTTTCTAGCGTCACAACCACGACGGTCTTACCTCCACTACTACTAGTCAATGAGTAAACAGAGAAAAACCCTTGGTCTTCAAACAGACAGATATCGATGGACCGCGAGCTCTGACCCTACGCCGATATAATCACCGAAGAAACTGTTCTCAGTGTGCTCGGTGCATACCTACAAAAGCAGCAGGTGATGATGTCAGTTATTCCCCTCACCCCGACCCTTGCTGGAGCCAGCCCGTGATGCTGAGCCAGTCGTTTTAAATCAGTCCCCAAATAATGATCTCACTCAGATCCAGCCTGCCCCAGCTGTCCTCCCCATCGACGCCCTAAGCCTAGGTTCGGACCCCCCAGCGGGTGCCCGTAGCGCGCTGTCGCTTAGTTTATAAGTTTTTTGCAACTGGCTGGAGGCCTTACACTCAAGGCACCCACAAGATAGTCCGGTTAAGCAGAGCCAGCCTCATACCTGCGAGATGCCAAAACGAAAAAAAAACAATACCAACTAATATAGCAATAACTAGTGTCAAAAATACACTTGAGTTTAGAAAAACACCGTTTGATTGGAATTCCCCACGGTATAAGGACATCTCCGGGTTGTATAGCCGCAGATAACACCAAGTTTAGGTACTAATCGCTGTTGACATAACAAGGTGAGAATCAAACTGCCGTTGTTGTGATTACCATTCAAAACGAATAACAACAACAACATTCATTTATTTCCAGGCAACTAAACAATAAATGCTAGCACCTTGATATCCGTGTCGAACTGTCGGCATATCGCAAATCCTCGTTGAGACGTCACCGAACGACCGACGCGACGACGAAACTAATCGTGGTAGATAACATAATTATATCACAAGTTCACAACATCACGCCTGTCTTTCCCAAAGAGTTAGGCAGAAGTGTAGGTACACTATCGTACACCCACATTTCACCAGTTTAAGTCACATGTAGTAGCGTAGTTGTGGTGGATTAGCATAGCAGGGCATAGCAGGATAAGATTTCCGGACAAAATTACGGGCATTTGAAGAAAATTCCGGACATATTGTTATAACGATAGATTTGTTGCAGAACATTGGAGTGTGCTTAAACCCAAATCATAAGTTGTGGTTCTCCTGTATGGACTCATTCGTTCTTATGGTGGTCCGTGGTATTCGAAGAAGTATTTACCAATACCACATCTTGTTTCTCTCATTTCCTTGTACACTAAAGGATTTCACGCACTACTAACGCGGCTACGACTATAACTGGTCTGGTCGCACCGTCACAAGACCGGTCGCAAGAAATTTTGGCCGCACTACTGGTAGGTAACACGCCGGTCGTGGTCGCACAGTTCACGATTTCCCTAATCCTTAATGTCAGCTATAAAGCCGGCTAAGTCTGTGCCTAACTTCTGCAACGAATGCCCGTTTTCATAAGTGTTTGTGATAGAGAAACCTAAATATTATTCACTGTTGGAATGTCAACTCACGGCGCTGAACACAGCGTTGAATTGAAAATTCGTAGGTGCCGTGGTAGTGAAAATTCAGTCAGTCAATCTTACATCACATCACATAAGTAGGTACAACCGACACCAGGATAAGCCGCGCTCCTAGGACCTTAGTAGTAATTAGTACACGGGTCCGACTTCTACTTGGCCTTCTTAACGTTTTACAGCATATAAAACGTAAATAAGGCCAGGATGTTTATGGTCTAATTGAAATAAATGCTTTGAGTTCACTTAACAAATTCAAGAAATCCATTCAAATTGTTCTATTCTTGCAAACAGCCCCTAAGTATGATATGACTATGAAGGGATGCAGAAAGATGCTATACTACAGCAGCCAGTGGGTAGTAAAATCGTTATCCTTTTTTTTTATTCGTCTGCGGCGAAGCCAAAAAGGAGGGTTATGTGTTTGACCTGTACGTATGTATATCTGTTTCTATGTTCCCTCGTAACTCCTAAACGGATGAACGGATTTGGATAAATTATACGTCGTTGGATTTGTCTCGATAGCGCGAGTGTCACTGGTTACATTGATATGAAAAACAAAGAAAATGACGGATTTCGGGTGCCATATCGTAGCGTTCGAAATATTTTTTCTTGTAATACCATCGAGTGGATATAAAAAGGAAGGGCTTTAAAGGTTGATCACAAATATATTCAACTTATAAGTTTAAAAGTAATTTGAAGTGACAAATCGTATAAAAAAAGGGTCGTATACAGGGCGTCCCACGGCTATGCCACACGGAAGGAAAGTACTTTAAATATTGTATACAGGAAGTTTTACAGCAAGAAGACTTCATTCTGATTATTTTTTAAATCTAGAACTGCTTTCAAAAATTTTTAAATTATCGCCTGCCTAAACCAGGAATCCAACCCGCCAGTAATGTGAAAAAAAACACATACGTACCTATTTCATGATAACGGTCGAAGGCGTTAAGGATATTTTTTTTCCATTATAACACACCCTCTAAAATAAAAGGAATACCATGAAATTTAACATTTTATTTCAAATGTTGTTTCCTATGATTAAAATTTCTAACCTAAAATAAACCCCCCCTAACCCCAAGCCTTCCCTTTAACCTAAATTTCTTACCATTGTGTGCCATAGCCGTGAGCTGTCCCATATTTAAAAAAAGTTAAATCGTACTAAACTAAAAAGCTGGAAATAAAAAAAATAAGTGAAAAAACTAAAAAACCCGACTGAAAAAACTGAAAAGCATGAAACAAGCTCATTTGTGTGTATTTTAAATTAAACAAAAACTGAAGAAGGCGGGCCCATTTGGCCCTTCCATTTTTTTAAAAGAAAATTACATTGCTCAAAGCAGCATAACAAACAGGTACCTGTGGAAAACCTAAATTCGTAATACAAATAGACGATAAGATCCAACAGAGAACTTTCCACGATTGCGCCAGTTCCTGGATGAAATGACACAAACAAGCTTAATAGGATATAGCCGTCTAAGTACCGGATCGACATAATAATTACCTAATGTTGTCTCTGATAAGCGATGATTTGATTTCGGACGTATCAGTGCTTATCAGAGGGGCGGTTCTCGCGAGCACTATAACTTGTAGACAGCTGAGCCGTACTGCACAGTGCAAGTCCCTCGGCCTCCGAATCATGAATAAGCTTCTAGTGTGCTGCTGTCTTCTAGTCAGCGTCGTCGCTGAACAGACGTACGAAGGAAACCTGAAGTAAGTTCTCCTTACTATTCGCTTTGTTAATTATTTTTTATTAATTGCAAAACTTCTTGTTAAATATAGTCCATTCTGAAACGTTTTGCTTTTTGCTAGTTATCTTTGGGGTAAGCGTATTCAAGCCATCAACTGGGCACAAATCCAGCCTCCGTGGCTAATACTGAAAAATTCCTGATGGCAACCCAATAACACTTTGCCCGACCTGGGAATCGAATCCAGGATCTCATGCTCAGCAGTCACGCTTGCGACCCCTCTTTTTTCAAACCTCTTTTCAGGTTTAAACAATTAACTCAGTTATGTCTTCTGCTTTTTAGCTCTTCGGGGAATCCAGTCGTGTCATACAAATGTGCTTTTTTGTATTGTAGTAATTGATAAACGTTGTATGAATATTAAATAACTACTAATGTATTTATTTCGGTAGTTATTGAATATTAATTGATAATATATAATAGACACGATCACATAACCTGGCACCCTTGTGGCATAAAAAGTGTAAACTCCCATATTACTGTGGTAAAATGAAAACCAATCTATCTAGTGCTATATTTTTTGGACTCTCTTCGCTCGCTTGGGAGCTTAATCAGTTCCCGTAAATCTTAAAATATGATCCTGCATAAGTTGATCAACTTATTATTATACAGCACTCAAAAAATTTAGTTCTTATTTCTCTATCTCAATCCTAGAAGCTATAGTTACTTCCGTGATGATCATGACAACAAAATATAATATGGCCGGCGCCAATTTATCTAGTGCAAATACATAGTTCGTTGTACATTTATAATAACTTACTTTAAACGATGCACTAAGATATTATCCTCTCATAGAGTATCTGTAATTGTTCCCAGGTTCCACCCGAGGGACACATCGCGTGTTGTCTCATGGCGAGCGGATAACTCTACCAGTGCGCCGCCTCCTGAAGCAACTTGGGGACCCCCAACGAACGAGACCACATGGGCACCCCCAATCAATGGCACAACTTGGGCTCCACCAATTAATGTCACCACATGGCGTCCACCAACCAATGGTACAACTTGGGCACCACCAACGAACGAGACCACATCGTCCCCCTCAATCAATGGTACAACTTGGGCACCCCCAATTAATGTCACCACATGGCGTCCACCGACCAATACTACAACTTGGTCACCACCAACCAATGGTACAACTTGGGCACCACCAACCAATGGTACAACTTGGGCACCGCCAGCCAACGAGACTACATGGGCACCACCAACTAACGAAAGCACATGGTCACCCCCAATTAATGTAACCACGTGGGCACCACCAACTAACGCGACCACATGGTCACCCCCAATCAATGGTACAACTTGGGCTCCACCAATTAATGTCACCACATGGCGTCCACCAACCAATGGTACAACTTGGGCACTACCAACGAACGAGACCACATGGTCCCCCCCCAATCAATGGTACAACTTGGGCACCCCCAATTAATGTCACCACATGGCGTCCACCGACCAATGCTACAACTTGGGCACCACCAACCAATGGTAGAACTTGGGCACCACCAACCAATGGTACAACTTGGGCACCACCAACCAATGGTACAACTTGGGCACCACCAACCAACGAGACTACATGGTCACCCCCAATTAATGTAACCACATGGGCACCACCAACCAATGAGACTACATGGGCACCCCCAACGAACGAGACCACATGGTCTCCCCCAATCAATGGTACAACTTGGGCTCCTCCAATCAATGTCACCACATGGCGTCCTCCGACCAATGGTACAACTTGGGCACCACCAACCAATGGTACAACTTGGGCACCGCCAACCAACGAGACAACTTGGGCACCACCAACCAATGGTACAACTTGGGCACCGCCAACCAACGAGACTACATGGGCACCACCAACTAATGAAAGCACATGGTCACCCCCAATTAATGTAACCACGTTGGCACCACCAAGTAACGCGACCACATGGTCACCCTCAATCAATGGTACAACTTGGGCTCCACCAATTAATGTCACCACATGCCGTCCACCGACTAATGGTACAACTTGGGCACCACCAACCAATGGTACAACTTGGGCACCACCAACCAACGAGACTACATGGGCACCACCAACCAACGCGACCACATGGTCACCCCCAATCAATGGTACAACTTGGGCACGACCAATTAATGTCACCACATGGCGTCCACCGACCAATGGTACAACTTGGGCACCACCAACCAATTGTACAACTTGGGCTCCACCAATTAATGTCACCACATGGCGTCCACCAACCAATGGTACAACTTGGGCACTACCAACGAACGAGACCACATGGTCCCCCCCAATCAATGGTACAACTTGGGCATCCCCAATTAATGTCACCACATGGCGTCCACCGACCAATGCTACAACTTGGGCACCACCAACCAATGGTACAACTTGGGCACCACCAACCAATGGTACAACTTGGGCACCACCAACCAACGAGACTACATGGTCACCCCCAATTAATGTAACCACATGGGCACCACCAACCAATGAGACTACATGGGCACCCCCAACGAACGAGACCACATGGTCTCCCCCAATCAATGGTACAACTTGGGCTCCTCCAATCAATGTCACCACATGGCGTCCACCGACCAATGGTACAACTTGGGCACCACCAACCAATGGTACAACTTGGGCACCGCCAACCAACGAGACAACTTGGGCACCACCAACCAATGGTACAACTTGGGCACTGCCAACCAACGAGACTACATGGGCACCACCAACTAATGAAAGCACATGGTCACCCCCAATTAATGTAACCACGTTGGCACCACCAAACAACGCGACCACATGGTCACCCCCAATCAATGGTACAACTTGGGCTCCACCAATTAATGTCACCACATGGCGTCCACCGACCAATGGTACAACTTGGGCACCACCAACCAATGGTACAACTTGGGCACCACCAACCAACGAGACTACATGGGCACCACCAACCAACGCGACCACATGGTCACCCCCAATCAATGGTACAACTTGGGCACGACCAATTAATGTCACCACATGGCGTCCACCGACCAATGGTACAACTTGGGCACCACCAACCAATGGTACAACTTGGGCACCACCAACCAACGAGACTACATGGGTACCACCAACTAACGAATCCACATGGTCACCCCCAATTAATGTAACCACAGGGGCACCACCAACCAACGCAACCACATGGCCACCCCCAATTAATGTAACCACATGGGCGCCACCAACCAATGGCACAACTTGGGCACCACCAACGAACGAGACCACATGGGCACCCATCAATGGTACGACTTGGGCTCCACCAATCAACGTAACCACATGGCGTCCCACAACAAATGGCACCACTTGGGCCCCCATTACGATCACATGGGCACCACCAACCAACAGTACAACATGGGCACCCCCAACTAATGGTACAACTTGGGCACCCCCAAGCAATGATACAACATGGGCACCCCCCACAAATGGAACTACCTACTACTAAAAGCCGGCCAAGTGCGAGTCGGACTCGCGCATGAAGGGTTCCATACGATCGTTGTAGGCGAGCCCCCTTTAATTTGTGATTTATTTTAATTATTTTTTGTTATAGCTCTCTTGATTTTCCTGTAATCTATTGGCAAAGTTAAAGTTAAAGTTATTTATTTCATAACAAAAATACATTTGTGTCGAAATATTAAAGAACTATATTTTGTATTTTTTTTTTTAATTTTTGCCCTATATTTTCGGAGTTAAGGGGGCAATGCTTAATTTTCGTGTATTTTCTTAAATAACTTCAAAACTATTTATCTTAAAATTATAATTAAAATAAAATATATATATATGATATACTCACAATGAGCCCTTTCATTTGATATGTAACACGATATAGTTTGTTTATTTATATAACTTTATTTTTTCATTTTCTAGTTTTCACCTTAATAGTGGCCCCCATGTTTAAAGTTCATTAATTTACTTTACACGTTCGTCTTTGGATCACCGAAGCGTCCGTTCAGTTTTCCGCGTTTAAATTATCAGCTGTCCCATACTAAAATTCAATACCTACTCGACCCAAATGTATGGGACAGCTGATATTTTTTTCGCATTTTCGAAATTGGACCCATGGAGGAATTTGTTCAGTTTGATGGTCTGCAGCATATACTTTCATATGATTATACAAAGTGGAGCAGGATGATTGACATTCCTTCAAACCACGTAAAGAGTGTCATGTTCTTTACCCGTATACAAAAAATCAATCAAATCCAATGAATACTTTAGCCACAGGAAATTATTTTTCATTTTCTTATTTTACAACATGATGTAGATCTGAGTCCGTAATAATAGGTAAACATTGTAAGGTCAAGAACCTGTGCAAAACGTACTATTCTATTCTCTACGTCTCAATATGCTTGAAAGACAGAGAAAGGTGTCATACGATTCCACTCTAACGCGCCCCGCCCAGTCACACAAAATACTACAATTAGAAAGAAAAAGAAATATTACTTACGCAAATTATGCATTAGTGGTGCATAGACCATTGCGTATGTGTGTGTGAGCGGATTTTTTTGGCAAAAAGTCTGGGACTCGGTTAACTGTCAGGCGCCCTTTGAGGAGAGCACACGCCTAATTTTCTTTATCACCAAACGAGACGCGCGCGCATTGTCGTGGATTCGTGATTTTATGATAAGTTTTAGTTGTGTGATTAAAGACGGGAATCTGACCCAGGACCTCAGGCTCAGCAGTCGCGCTTGCGACCACTAGACCAACGAGAAAGTTAAGATGTGTTTACTGAATTTTACATTAAGCTCAACATGACAAGCTGTCATTAAATTGGACGTTGTTTATTTTTGGATCGCTCACGATGTAAGATAAACAAATTGTCCAGCCTATGGAATATAAACATGTCAAAATTGCTTCAAATCAATTAGTAGTTAATAATAACAGGATTGTTTATTCAATTCCTTCGAACTGCCACGCTCAGATGTACCTACCTACTTTTCTCAAAAATCACTTACTACCTGTCCTCTGTCAGTGCGTCCGTCCCTTCGAAGATTCCAATCAGTCAAGTTTTTCAATTATGTATGCCAGGCATTCTCTTCTCTCATCATATCATCATAGTCAGCCCATAATGTTCCCACTGCTGGGACACAGGCCTCCTCTCTATGAGAGGGAATGGGCTATAATCCACCACGCGGGCCCAGTGCGGGTGGGTTGGTAGATGTCACATGTCTTCGAATTTTTGGTTCTAGGACATGCCGGTTTCCTCACGATGTTTCCCTTCACCGTTTTGAGAGCAGTGGTGATGAAATAAATTACACAAAGTAATGCGCCTGCCTGGGTTCGAACCCACGACTTACTGCTCGTAAGTCGGGACCGCCACCACTGGGCCACCGCTTCTCTTCTCTAGTAAATTAAATTAAATTTTAACAAGTCCTCCGCCTTGCCCCATCAAAGGCACATTATTACTTTGTGGACGCACAAAGTCCTAACAATATCCCACAGGTTATTTGCTTTAAAATAACCATAATCCGCGTAGGTATTACGATACTAATTGAACCAATACGTGGTCATCCTTCAGAATATTCCATTTAAATTGATACCTTCGCGAGGATTCATTAAAGCGGTCGGTTTATCGATGCGTTTATTTTCTTATTTACAGTAGCTATATTCTTAATTTCTTATTCGATACATTAAAAAAAATCTATTCCAATAAGTAGGTAGGTACCTACTAGACTGAAGTGTGGGTGACTCAGAACTCCACATACATAAAGTATTTATTAAGTCTTAGTCTGAACTATTCAGGAAAAAGTGAAGCCATTTTTATTAGTCGCTCCTAAAACCAATAAATTTATTTTATTTCTCAAAATGCTTTCCTAGATAGATAATTATAATGTTTACTTACTACGTACCGACATATACCTACATGAGATACACCAGCGCAATGGTAACATGATCTTGACAAGACCATATCGATTCAGTGGCCCGCTGTGCAGAAATCGACTCATCCTGACATGACGCAACCGTGCAAGCAGACTACGCTCCGCGTCCGTCGCCGTCGGCCCGACAAGAGAATTTCATTACACATGCTATATTTCAAAAGCCTACTGTGACATTAACCAATGCTCGATGCCAAGCGATATGAGGTCATCAGTCAATCTCTTTGTAGTTTCGCTGAATTACACTGCACTCCAAGTTCCGCAGCTTCTCGCAAATCGATCTTATAATGCTGCACGTACAGTCCAAAATTCTGAAGCAACGCTTTGGCACAAGAACCAGGTTTTCGTTTTACTGAAAATATTGAGATGTTCTTGATCTTAAGGCGTAGTTAAATTATACGCAGTTAGTATAACTACACTGCAAGTTACTAGTTTAAAAGTGGGCACCCATTAAGGATGTGTCGTGTGAATTGGTAAGTAGGGACGTATTAAAATAAAATGAAGCGTCGATATTGCGGGTTCGTGGATACTAAAGTACCGAACACTGAAACTGGCGATACTTTAATGTGAACGGAAGCCGCC
Organism: Noctua fimbriata; assembly: GCA_905163415.1. Taxonomy (NCBI): domain Eukaryota; kingdom Metazoa; phylum Arthropoda; class Insecta; order Lepidoptera; family Noctuidae; genus Noctua; species Noctua fimbriata. The sequence continues at coordinate 6,734,618 of LR990940.1, forward strand.
ATTAAACGTATCAACGCCATTTGCTTTCAAAGTAAATACGATTATTTTCGCGATCATTTGAAAATATTCAATGCTGATAGAAATAAAGCCAATACGTATCGTCCCTAAAGATGACAAAATTTAAAATGGGATTCTGTTTATTTCTCCGAAGTCTGCTGATCTGCTCCCGACACTCATAAACTTTTGCTTCGATTTTATGAGTCATAAGGTGACGGGTTTCTTTAATAAGCCATAAAATATCAGTAAAGAATAGCTTTATGGTCCATTTCTCATACACAATAATTAAAATGTTTCGGTCTAAATCTATACATGAACTTCTCAGTCTGGTCTGTCTGTCTCCAAACTCTGGGTGGGATTTGGCATGATGGAACTTGAGGAGAGATTCTTATTACCTTTGGTAGATAGAAAATTCCATTAAGTTTCAATACGAGTCTAGGCAGATGATGACGAGTCTAAAATAAATGGGAATATAACAGCATCGCAAACCATCATTCCACATCGACTATAAAACAGACATTAAATTTCATACACAGCTTTTAGTCCGTCCGTGGATGACAGCATAACATGACAGGCACAAGGAATCGATACAGGAAACAAGCGCGCGCGCACATAACCCAGAATTAGCAATGTCCCCGTCGCATCTGCCGTCAGCCAACAAACGGTCACGTCGTAAACGGAACTATATTGCGAAAATTGTTTTAGCTAATGCTTGTATTATTGTAACACCTTTCACCTCGGAGGGTTATTAAATTTTATGGTGAATTTCTAGCATAGATTTACGATTTAGAGCTTTTAGAGTAGGTACGAGGATATTCTGCAATTATTTTTTTATTGGACCTAACTATCCAATTAGTTTTACGAATTGAATTATGCTAAACAAACCTAAAGGTACGTTTAGCATAATTCGATTGAAATACACTGCTGCAAACTTGAATAAAACATTATTATGACCTAAGCCTCGCAAGACCACGGAAGCGGATCCCTTGCCTATGGGCGTTTGTGCACTACAAGGAATTTTTTAAATCATAAGAAACTTTATAAATCCATCCGATTGTAGTTAAAATGAATTCTTTCGTATTTTTTTTTTTTTTTTATTCTAAATGGGCTTACTCTTGACCTCATTCTAGTCCTGAGGACAGAGATGAGGTCGACGATGCAACGTCCTGCCTCAATTTATTGTGGTTTATGTAAGATGACCCTGTCAGGTACCTTTCGCTTCAAGGGGATGAACCCAAAATCATTTTTGTCTTATACGTCTTCACACGTAGAGTAATAAAGCAAGCAACTGCCGACGTTCCAAGAAACTCATTGTTCCTCGTGTAGTTACGCGTGCGTGGCGTGTAGTTTCAAAGAGAGATACCTTAAACTGCGCAGCACCGATCCGAGTAAAGACGGACAAGTGCACAAGCCAATCATCTGTTTTTTTCATGCCACATCAGACCGTAAAAAATCGGACTGCCGGACATTAAAATTCCTTATGGTGCACAGACGCCCTATCTCTTTATAACAGCTAACGGATAAATTTCAGCGTACCTAGGTCATAGATGGGGAAGTCTGAATCGATCACAAGCAGGCTTGCCTGACTACCTACCATTGAGGAACTATGGCAACTCACAATTCCCGAGCTTGATCGAGGGCTTAATCGATATGACTGGACCTTTTTCAGAAGATCCTGAATATCACCATCAGAAACCATAATAAATCAAAAATACTAAGTGGTATATATCCTATACTATTAAATGAGCAATATTTGTATATGTAAATATATTTGTAATCACGTTGACGAAAACGGCTCTAACGATTTCGATGAAAGTTGCAATATAGCAGTTTAAGGGGGTGAAAAATCGATCTAGCTAGGTCTCATAACTGACAAAAATCGTTTTCTCTATTTTCACCCGAGCAGAGCTCGGTCGCTCAGTCAGCACCTACCTATTTATAAAAGCCACAACTAATGAAATCTATCGATTCGATTATTTTCCAGTTTTGCAGTGTAGGTAAAAGTACTACACAGATATAAGTCTATCTATATCTGTGGTATACTATTTAACATGAAACTCACGCCTTTTTCCCATGAGGGTGGGCAGAAACTATAGAACGCCATCTGCTAGCCTACTATCTTTACAGTTGCAATGCATACCTACTCATTTTGATATAGGTATTTTTACCCGACTACAGCGAATCCAAAAAGTGGGGTTTTGATTTTAGCAGTCTATGTATGTTTGTATTTACGTATGTTCCTCCGTAGCGCCTAAACTATTTATCCGATTTTGATGAATAAGGTGTCGATCGATTCGTTATTATGGCCCGGGTAAAATTTTAACCGACTACAACAATAAGAGGAGTCGATTTTAACTTGTAAATCCCGAATTTATTTTATTTAGAACGTGATTTTTTAGTAGCCGAGATTTTTAATTGTTGTTTTTTTACACAAATTCTCTTGGTTCGATATTTTTCGATGCGGCAATGTCCACCTTAATAATGCAAGTTGGTCTGGTATTCGAGCTGCATGCCCATCATACCAAAATGACAGATATAACAGCCAAATACATTCGATCTAATATTTTACAACAAAAAAAATGAGCTACAACCAAAACATTAATGCATACGCTAGACATTTCTATTTACACGGCAATAAATCATATGTTTAAGTATTTAACTGAAAAAATAAATTCTGGCTTCATAAGACACTCAGAATCCACAACACAAATGAAATGTTTATTTATGATAGTAAAACAAAAACGCGATGTTTAGATTTGTTCATGTGTAATTAGTTGGCAGGGTTCCGAGTAGGTAGGAATGCCCGGGGTTGCGTTACAGGCATATGCTGAAACAAAACAATTCGTGTGAATGCCGGACAATACCGGGGTGACGGTCTGGTGGCCACACGTTGCCGTGTTTATGTGGAGAGCGTTTCCGACTTACGGCATTTCATACAAACTTTCAAGTCCTTTTTTTTCGAAATGACTGAACCGATTTTAATGAAACTTCATACACATAAGCAGGATACATAGTTCTAAAAAGTTACCTACAGCTAAATTAGACCGATTTTAGATATTCCATAGAAACAGAAATTTCCAATTATCTTTTTTTTTAAAAGACATTTCTAAAATTTTGTATGACAACTTTTTAGACCTATGTATCCTGCTTATGCATTTGAAATTTCATTAAAATCGGTTTAGTATTTTCGAAAAAAAAAAGGATTAAAAGTTTGTCATGGATTGTTGTTTGTTGCCTTAAGACGAAAACGCTCATTGGCAGACTAAAAACGTTTGTGTTTACTAAACTAATCAAATAAGGTACAGAAAATCTATTTAGCTATAATTTAAATCATGTAATTAAAAACATTGTCAAATCTATACTATAATATTATAAAGCTGAAGAGTTTGTTTGTTTGTTTGTTTGCTTGAACGCGCTAATCTCAGGAACTACTGGTTCGATTTGAAAAAATATTTTAGTGTTGGATAGCCCATTTATCGAGGAAGGTTATAGGCTAAAAAATATAAATTTTACGCGGACGAAGGTCGTGGGCAACAGCTAGTACTTAATATAACTGCATCTTTGAATACTACGTAGTTTCAGGAAGTTCCTGAAAAAATGCAAAGCGACACGATGTGGTGACTTCTGATTAAGCATTATAATTGTTAGCTATGAAAAACAAACATATATTTACTTCATAGCTTAGAACTGCATCTATGAGCCTACATTACTTTACGTTCCAGCAGTTCCTAAAAACTGAAAAATAGTACCTAAGGCGAGACACGGTGCTGTGACTTTTATCGGATATCACTCCTCAAAATCAACAAAAGACTAAAGTAAAACAAAATATTCCTTTATTATTTGTTGGAATTGTCCTGAATGCGCATGAGTTTGGATTCGTTACCGGGGGCGGCGCGGTGGGGCGCGGCGTCGTCGGCGGCGCGAAGAGATCGCCACACATGGGACGCATCTGTGCGCTCGGCGGAGGTGTACCCTTCCAGCCGAAGCTATAGTGCGGCTCTAGCAACATTTTGTTCTAGAATATTTGGAAGCATATTTCAAAACCGATGTTATTGAAAAATACATATTGTGACACGACGTAAATTAAAAGAATGCTATTTTCATGTAAACTACTGATCCAAAAAACACAGTTGATACATTAATCTACTATGATTAAATAATTATAAGTTCTATGCTACTAAATATAGGTAGGTTCTAGGAATAAGTAGGCGCCTACTAAATAATTTAAGAGTCTGCAGGTGTGCGGATAGGCGCAGTAAGATCAGTAACGGATTAGCCGCGCACAATAATAAACGTTATCAAAGCTTTACCAGAAATACCCAAACCAGCTAATTATGACAAAGAAACAAAGTCATTGGTGAGTCAAGTTCCAACTAATTCCGTCCATTGATCCGATGCAGGTGTGCAACGGCGACTAAAAGACAAAACAATGGGCTCATTATCAGTGAATGCAGGTAGTTCAGAAAGTAGACTATGGATTCGGCACACGTGTGACGTATTTTCTTCTAAGCGCAGCTGTGGAGGCCTCCGCAGATGTTTTATGGCGCTGAATATTTCCAAGACGCTTTATTATTTATTACGATATTGCCGTTTAGAGCCTAATCTTCGTTTTTATTATCCAGAGAAACAATGGTCATCACTGGGCAGTACTATTTTTGGCATACGGTCTGCAGATGTGGTAACTTGGCGTGGGAAAGAAATATTTTCACCGCCTAAATAATTATGCTTCTAATTTGGTCGGCTATGTTTAGTTTATGTCTCTGTCAATAAAACAATATTTAGGTATCTAGCAACAAAGAGAAGTCAGGACAAAAATACCTATTTCTGAAAATCTATTTATTATTAAAGGTATTATAGGTAACCGAATGAAATATTGAATCCGCTTGCGATAAATCAATTGGGCTCAATAATATTGCTTCAGACGATCATCAATCGGGCTTCAAGGGATCTTATTAGGTAAATTGAGGAAACATTAATCAGGATTCAGGGTTTTGGAGTAAATAAAGTTTTAATCGGTAATTGTGTGTTATTATGTAAGTAATTGAATTATTTTATTTTAAATGTGTGTCAGTGTTTTCGACACAACTAACTTTATTATTATTTGTATGCTCTCGAGTAAAATGTAGCGAACTGACCATTTTATTATAACATCCTTTTGTAATGAAACATACATTTACGAATAAATTTGATTTGATTTGATCTTTGTTTCTTCATTCTTACCTAAATCTTATGAATATGTAGTGCTGATTATCTACCTAAGATTTCACCGCACTTAGTCAGAATATGAAAATTTGAGGAAATTCTCCTACCTACCGAAGTACCGAGCTATTTCATCATAATACCAACAGGGCTGTTTTCCCGGAAGGGAACCCTACATCCATATTTCGCCAGTTTATGTGCGCGTGTGTGTGTATAATGCATAATTATATTGTTTGTTGTAATAATTTGTTCATTCAAGGAACTGTTGGACGCTACCGAAACCGCCTAGCTAGTGGCTTCCCTACTTGATTTCGAAAGTTGATGTTTCGATTTTTATTATATCAATCACGGTGTGTCGATAATTCAGTTGTACGATGTTTTATTCCATCGATGCTTTATTGGTGCGATGTAACGTTTGTGCGAAAAACTCTACAGCGATTGCTCATTAGTTCGGTAATTTATTAGTGCGATATTATGTCGGTTCGAAACGCCTACTGTTCTGTGATATTTAATTAATAATCTTATTTTGCATAGCAGACGTTAAGGAAATACATTAAATACCATGAGGAAGACAGGTAACAAATTCACCACTTTTAGCTGTGGCTTGGGCAAAAGATAACGTAGACAATATCAGTGGCAGGTTGCTATTCAACGCCTGATTTCAAAAGCCAAAACTATCATACCTCAATCGTCTATTTCGATATGCACGGAAAAGAAAGCAACAGGGGCACTCTACGTTTGCTAATACCTAAAATACTCATTTAAATGGTCGTATTGGGAAGACAACACGCACTTGTGCTTGGTACAGCTTCCAAATTATTTCGGATAGTCACTGTAGGACCATGTTTGCTAGTAGTGGCATGAGTATTTGTAGGGAACCCAAACTAGTAGCTAAGTTCTGGGCCGACATAATTTAAAGAAAAAGACGATAATTGTTGTTGCGATAACGTTTTGTAACCGAGCATCGCAGTCATACAAGGTATTTTACCTCAACCTGCGCACGCGTCTACAACTGAAGTACCTACTGAACGTCCAAGTTTTCCCACAACTGTTTACCATTCAAGTACTACTCGTTATCTAAAGCAGGTGTCAGTCACCGACAAAAAAGTTTCAAAATAAACCGCGGCGCCGTAAAACTCTTAACTAAATAAACTTGCGAACGCGTTAATCTGCTTCAGTTAGAACATCTGTAGCCAAGCCGACGTAACTAGGGGATGACGTTTTATCATTAGACTGCATTAAGGGTTGATAGATTGGTAACGATTTGAGGATTAGGTTAGGTTAGTTTTCACGAAAAGCTCTGGGATTAGGCACCTACCTATTCTTGAATTGACAACAATACCTAAAGAGGTAAATCTCTTAGGAATGAAATTAAATCGGATTTGTTATGACTTGTCTTAATCTGATAATAATGAATTAGGTGAAAATGCACTGAATGGTGCTTGTTTTGGTAGTACCTAAATTATTATTATTTATAGCTTCAGATCCATAACATCGTTCCATAAGGAAAAATAATATAATAATAGCAAAAGTTCATACATTGTCTATGGCCAAGTGCATCTCAAATCTGTCCCCTGCACAAAATGCCGTTTTAATTCATGTTCCGCCTTTGCACTATGTTTCCTTATCTGCTGCTATCTATTTCGTGAGAAGCTACAGATAAAGGTAAGAGGTGACGGAGTAGGTACTTCGGTTTATGAATGAAAGTAAATTGCTTGCTACGAAATCCCATGGGCCAACGCCAGATGCTGACTCGATTCATCTTGGGAAAAAGAAAAGAAACGGTGTTTTTGAACACAAAAAAAGGCTTAGGTACCTACCTGTTTCTGGGTGTAATTGCAACACATGTTTCATTGTCTTGTCGTAAAATCATTAAAAAGCCAATGCTTGGGGGAACGGACATGCAACGTAAGTACAATGAAATGAAGAATTTTAAGGGCTCTAAGTAACAGGTAGATTAATAACTACCAATTAATATCTAGTCTAATGAAATACATATTAAAATGTAGAAACGTTAGTACTATTATTTATTATGTGGTCTAGATTAATCTCTATGCCACAACTTGTGTTTGTTGCCAAGCCAACTTTATTGGGCTAGATTCCACCCACCTATCACAATAATTACGTTAATCTAAGATATTTTTCATAGCATTCTTGTTGTCAAAGTTATTTATTACTTGCAAGCATTTTAATTTGCAATTAGAAACTATTTCGAATATGATGCGTGAAACGTTTGCATGACAAGTTTTAGAATATTTTAATCAACAGGGTAAAATGCATTTATCTTCGTAATAACTTGTTATATTTAGAGTTTGGATAATGAAGCTATTAATATTTTGTCGGGTAGGTACGTCACCGGTGTGGTAACTATTCCCGAAATATAATTAAAACTCAGTCAGCGTCTCGCGTCTCTTCCCGCCTTTTCGTCCTTTTAACGGTTGAAATTCAAAAATATTCATGATAGCGATTCACCGTTTGTCAGTATTGTGATCGTATTTTCCGTTGAACATTATTAGTTAAACTACATTTTAAATACGTATACCTACGCTACTTTATAATGATTAAGCTATAAAAAAAATATAGCTGATACCCGCATCTTCGCCCGCGTGGAGTTCTGTAATTGTCCCGTGGGATTGTATTACCGGGAAAAAAAAGTATCCTATGTTGTTATCCAAGTTATAAACTATCTGTGTGCCAAATTTTATCCAAATCCGTTCAGTAGTTTTTGCGTGAAGAGTAACTTACATTCATACGTATAACATCGTCACAAGTAAACTTTCGCATTATAATAGCATTACTTAGCTAGAAAATATTCTAGCACTCGACTTTTCTACTCAAAGATAGAATAGCCGGAAGCTTTAAAAGTTTAAAGGGATGCAAATAAAAATTACAAAAGAAATATTTTACGGGAAAATAATGACGATAGCAAATTCCACATTGATGATTTGTATTCCAGTAATAAAGTGTAAGTGACTATAAAAGGCAAATACATATAACATCTTGATGATTCAGAAAACATCCGCTTACGGACGCGCAATTTTTCAGCACCTTTATCTAATAAAGTTCTCAATATACAACGCCATTATTTTTATTTTATGCTTTCCTTGAGTAAGCTCTTTTGTTACTAAAATACTACGTAAAATTCTTACTGAATATTGTCGTTGGAGTCTTTGTCTGAGGAGGAGTTATGTGACAAATAAAATAAACTATCTACTACAATAAAAAAGCCTCAAGATAATCTTATTTAAAGTGTGTTTGTTACTCCTTCACGCATCCAACGGCTAGATGAAACTTTACAGTAAGACAGTTCATACATCAGATTAACACAACCTAAGCTATAATTTTAAAAGATGTGTAAACCAAAATAATCTACGCTGGCGAGGCCGCGAGCGAAAGTTAGTGTCTCTACATGATTTGAGTTAACAATAGATTACATGACTTTAATTTAAACGTCCGTTAGTTAAAACTGAAACCACAAACAATTAGCGCAACCGTTTAAATTCAAATTCAGAAGACAATAATAATTTTAGATCACTCCTCAAGTTAAAATAGATCACAAATACTTGCGTCTCGATCACTATAATTAGAAATGACGGTTATTTACGATGAATTGGCATCGCAGTTAGACTGTATATGATGGAACCGGGCATTATAAATTAATAATCTTAAATTGCTTGGATCGGAAATTATTTTTGAAGATTTTTTTATAGCATAATGGGCCTGCTCTTGACCTCGATCACGCCTGATGGAAAGCGATGGATGATGATCCTTTGTTTAAAATTCGACTTGCGAGGTTTGGACTTGTGATTTGCTGCATCATCGCCGTCAGCCTACAGTAGTCCACAGCTGGGCATGAGCTTCCAAACACGCACGTCATACAAATGTCTATAAATCTGCAGAAACGAAATAAAAGAAACAAAATGGAAGGATTCATAAACAACCAATCATTAAACTCAGCTTTATAGCAGTCCACTGATGGACACAACCCATTCCTAAGCTATGGCACAAGGATTGATAAAAAAATGTTATAATCTACACCGTGTTTGATAAAGACCAATACAAAATGTCTGTCACACCTAACACTGTGCAGGATCCCTCGCCGTACCAAGCTTAGTTAGTGAGATAAATAAATTAAATATTTATGATATACCGAAGGCATCGCCTGCCATGGCCGTGGGACCGATCCTGGGAGGATTGCGTCACGGATATTTTTAGTAGCGACGGGACGACGCGACGCGTCACAAAAAATCTTACAAGGAAGGGTGGCGCCATTTATCAAGTTATAGGTGGGATTAGTCCTTTGATATTTTGTGAAACTACGGATTCATTTCTAAGAGCTGTTAACTTGAAAAGCCCATGAAGTACGGAAGATATCCCGTAAGTGACAGCACAAGTTTAGTCGTAAACCGTGAAAGCTTAAAACAGTGTTTAAGCCCATGAAGGTTGCAGATTTCAAGTGGTTTGTGAAATTAGTGCGGTCCCTTAATATACAATAACTACCAAATATTAAAATTATTTTAAAGGCGTCACGGTGCTTTGACTTGCTATTAGTTTGACACTGGCCGACTGAAGCAGCCCTGACAGGATGCGCGATCACCGATGCGATCGGCTATGGCGACCGAACACCATACCTACATACACCTATCTATGTATGCAGTAAATACAGTTCGGAGATGATGGACAAGATAAACAGAAAGCGATCAACACATCGTGCTATCGCCGTCTCTGTCCCACGCACGCAGCACGTAGGAGGCGGCGCGCTGGGAGGCGCAATGGAGTCGCACCGCGATGGAGATGGTTATTTTTTTGTATCTTGTCAATGAAGGGACGGGCAGGGGCGGGCCGCGCGGGCGCAGGACTTAGTCCGTGGCTGCAGTCTGGTTGCGCTTATCGCACGCATATGTTCGTCCAAAACGCGCGTTACGCTCCTTTAACTTTCGCATTATGAATTACGAAAGTTGTGATAGTAGGACGGTGCCGATAAAGCGCGAGGAGGACCTGGAGTACCCGGAGGATGACGATCATTACTACGGGTACGTGCCGGTAGAGGTCGAGAGACATACGGAGGCGCCAGGCTTCGCGCCTTCCTCGCCGACACACCTCATGGACCTCAGCAATGGCTCCGAGCGACCCACACAACAACACCCGTGGCCTTCAAACGTCGCGTACGACGGGGAAGACCGAGACTACCAACAGGCACCTTACGCATCCTTCGAACAACAATTCATCGATCAGCGACAAAGACAAATGCCTGTAAGGAGCTACGTCTATTTTGAAGATTCCAATTCTCAAGACCGAGTTCGTAGCTTTTATGAATCATCTGAGATGCCAAAGATGGGAGACGTTGTCTACAGAGGCACGGACGAAAGAAGAGATGAGACCGAAGAACAAAGACGATCGAGGTCGAAGCGATCGAAAGCGTCGCGTAAGAAAACGCAATCGTTTGAGGAGATGCAGATACAACGAGTGATGGCCAACGTGAGGGAGCGTCAGAGGACGCAGAGTTTGAACGAGGCTTTCGCAAGTTTGCGGCAGATCATCCCTTCGTTGCCGAGCGATAAGCTATCAAAGATACAAACTCTGCAGTTGGCGACGCAGTACATAGAATTTCTATACCAGATACTGTCGAACAGCGATACGGCGGGCAGCAGCGATAGTAACAGTGACGCGGGAAGTGAACACGGCAAGTATCTCGCGCAGGACAAGTTAAGTTACGCCTTCTCCGTGTGGAGGATGGAAGGCGAGTGGACCAATGGACAAACGTGACAAAATGTGTTATAGTGACGTTATCGCCAAGTGAAACTCAAAAGACGCTTATCTTATTCCATAATATTACGGTCGATTATTGTTTTAAATGAGGTGTTAATAATGAACAAATTATATTATAAACAAAAGAAATTGAATATGTGATAGTTAATTAAGTAGTTATTAGAGACAAAACATAAATTTTAGATAATTTATACGTCTAAAAACAAAGACAATATATAGTATTAATGATTTATTTTGATTACAAATGTAGTGGCATCAAATCATACAGCTGTATACCAAAAATTTAATAACAATGTGCCATTTCTAGTAGTTAATAAGACATCTTTACTGTTGATTATACTTCCAATAAAGGTGATTATATTAAAAATTTATATTCATTAAAATGTATTTCATTTTGTATTTTAATCTGAATACTAGTACTAGGGCTTAATGGTTAAGCACACGTTTGCAGTTTTACATGATAACTTCAATTATGTGTTATAAAATTGTATACAAATAAACAAACATGGTACAGAGCGGAAATTGTTACAATCTCATATTTATAATATATAAAAGATACAGGCAAGAAAAAAACCTAAAAAGTTTTGAAATGTGCGCATTTCTGTAAGACCCCACCTATCACCGTATTGTCACAATTCTTTATTTACAAACACCTATGTACATACATAACTACATTACATACTTATTTACATGGAAGATAAGTTTACTTAGAAAACGGCAAAGTTTAACAATATCATTATTGATTATTTTAAAAAGTACAATATAAATGGATATTATTTTAGAATGCACGCAAAATACACGTTTCCACGTGGAGTTTCGGGCACCAGCCCGTTATACAATACAATACAATCATAAGAATATTTAAGTAGAAGTATTTGAAATATTTGAGTATGGATGATGTTTTTATAAATGGCGGATCTACATATATTTTAATTCTATTAGCACTCGCTACGTTCATTAAGTCTAAAATCGTTGATATTAGTTTTCTTACTTCAAGGAAGCTACATCGTGATTGCGTGCGTTATTGTGTGAACAATAAACTCGCGATGTCTGAACATGGCCTAAAATCGGTAAAGCTCACACGTTGTTTAAGGGCTCTACACACTTGTTCGGACGGCTTTCGGCGCAATCAAAAAATGTCGGGAAAAATCTACTCGAATTATGCTGAGCTGGATCGAACATGATTCAGCTACGATAGGTGCACAACGAAAGCTGCCTGTGCCCTCCACGCCAAGCCACAACTTCACCTACCATTTTGTCACATATTTGTGTCGTTTGGCGTACAGGGCACACGCTTGCTTGTCACGTATATGTGACTATGGCAGTCAAAAGGTTAAATTGTTCAACAAATACTGCCGAATTGAACTTGCCGAGTCTAATATATGTGTAGCATTCTTTTTAATAATGCATTGAATGTCACATAATATTTTTATTTACAAACCTTGATAGGACTACTTATATCAAAACGTTAGGCCATCTGATCTCTTAGTGTTCTGAGCCTGCTCAGGGCGAGTACCTTTTTTTTAGGCTACTTCAATCAATTAGTTGAAAATACTCGAGATTCTATGGACTAATATTGTAAAATTGACTACAGAATATTTTGATGATGTTATTTGACGAATATTTTATCGAATACCTTTTGTCTTTTTACTACAGCCTCCATTTGGCGATTTTGACTAAAGTCAACATTGTGGATCGTACTGCGGACACTGATAAATATTTCAGTACAGTATGTGCAACATAATCAACAGCTGCACAGGTCGATCTTCAAGATTATAAGTCGCGCTTGCCAAGGGTGGTCCGTGGATGGGTGATTGATCCCATTACATACCGAGTTTCCTCCGTGCCTCGGAAAACCGTTGGTCCCAGCTGTCATTTCTAGATATTTGACGGTCGTAACAGATAGTCAGTGGTGCCCAATGAAGTGGGAAAAGCAGATGATATCTGCCAGTGTCCGGAGTACGGAGCCACGACTGAGCCTTTAGTAAAGTCGACAATTCTTTAAACGTAATAAATAGGACTTTATTTTGTCTAAATATAGCACCTATGACTATGAGTATCCCCTAAGCACATCACTACTTTGATATTTTGTTATGTTCTAAATTCACCTGAGGTGTTATTGTGGTGCTGCTAAACAACACTGGCCCATTTTATTTAAATATTTGTTTTAAATTAAAAAAGTAATGGAGGTTTTAGAATTACGACTTTAATTCTGATTGTAATGCGATTATGTGGACCAATAAAACGGATAAAAGTAGACCCGAACGAGAAAGCACATTATCTGAGTCATTTACTCAGTGTCATACCGGCTTTTCTATTGTTTAGTGTTGCCTTATTAGAATTAACATCATAAAAAAACCAGCGCATTTGAAACAATGGAAGAACAACTTTCTTCAAGATGGCAGCGCCAGGGTAGCTCGCGCTATCTTTAAAATTATCAATACAACACTAAATGAACTTAGAGGGTTGTATTGATAATTTTAATTATTAAAACTCTGTAAAGCCATAGATTTTAATCAACATACAACCTGACACTGACCTGCAAATTGAATTTCGCGGTAGCCCGCGCGCATACAATTTAAAAAAAAAAAATTTGCACCTCATTTTACAAATCTTTGTAGCGTCAGTTAATGCACATTATTCATAGATAGGTACATCAAAAAAGGATGGCAGTTTTTGTGTGTTAACGTGTTTGTAAAAACTAGCCGTCTCACAATAGCACCTCAAATCTACATAATGTTTATAACACAAGTTTCCTTATACCCATCTTACTTATCTATTGGTTCAAGGAACTATCAGTTCGTTGCCAGTTATTCCCAGATCAATCTGAAAAGAAGAATGGTTTCTTTAATCATATCTAATATTAAACCAAAATAATTTGTCAATAAGAAATCTATTCAGACTATTTTAAGAGGTAACAGGGCCTGCGAGGAATTTGAAAAATAGGTATTTGAAGAAACTATTGTCGTCGCGCTGCGTCAAGTCTTCCCCCGTTGAGTGCGTAGGGACAGCTGCAGCTCAGACCGATTATATAATAAAAAAGTTTGACGCCATCGACGTTTCGTATTCCCCTTTATGCTCTTCTATATCTGAGTGGATTCAATTATTTTGACGTTAAAATTTTAAGAAAGAGTATGCCTTCCTATCAATTTCTTTTGTGTTAAAAACTTTTTGAACTTGTCTGGTTGTCCTCTAATCACGGCCGTAAAAATAGGGATTTTTTTAGCATTTTTGGAGGGTCATATTTTCTTTACTTATTAGTTGCTGAAAAAAAGGAAATGATAGGGACGCACGTGTCTTCAGCAAACCTTGATATTAGGAAAATAAAAATATGCACTAGACTCTAGAGCAATCATCCTCTAGAGTCTAGAGGATTCAGGAAGAAAAAAGGGGAATACATTCATATGGAGAATCGCAGCACCTGCTCCCTCTTAAGTTATTTCGGAAAAACAGCATTTGACCTTATTTATAAGAAGATTAGTTTGTAATCCAAAAATATTATTTTTTAAACAAGAATGCAAAGTTTAAAAAAAAAAATGCATAGGTACCAACCTCATGCGTCAAATCTTTATTGAGAGCCGGATTGCTATCCGTATCCGGGTTGTTTTTGATCAACCAGTCATCATCGTCAGTAATCTGTAACATTTTCGCTGCCTATTGTATTTCTGCATAAATCTATCTAAAGGGTGTAAATTTACACTTAACGAAGCCGAAAGACAATTGTTCTCTCCGTCATTGCGATATTTTTTTTGTTCTAGACCATACCTGGGAACCTTCTAGTTAGGGATATATTGGGGGTCAAAGTTCCAACTTTATCACAAGTTTTTTTTAAATACATATATGTTTTTAATGTAAAGTAAAGTAAAGTAAAATTTATTTGCATAGATTGCAGGTACATAAAATAAGATGTAACAATAAGATGGGTGAGCCTTGTACAATCTACCTTAGATTAGGCATGCAAACATTAATGAGATTGTTAACTACATACATTGAAAATTAAATTAAATAATGGTTAACAGTTAAACACAACAGTCGGCATAGTACATTCATAATACAAAAAATAAAATCTACTTAATACAAGAAAGAAGAAAGAAAGAAGTTTAGGTTGGTTTGGGTTTAGTTTTGTGTTGTTTTAGTTTTTCTTGAAGTTAATGTAAGATTTTTACTTTAAACACCTCCACGACCCCCGTATTATTTTATCCATTCGTCAGCACAATGTTTTGAGTGCGTTACATTGAGTCCTCCCGTAAAACGTGATTCTTCACCCAATAAAAATCGTTTCCCAGCAATATTTTTTGCGTAAAGTTACTTTGATCTACATAATGCTTGGTTGACAGCTTCGTGAAGAGTCCCTTTACAGCCTGTATAAAGGTAACTTCGCCGTATATCAATTGCGTAACGCACAATGTCAATGCTATTCCTATTGACGATCCCACAACTTTCATCGCGCTATTTTACGCTTTCGAACAGACAAATTATCCAAACACATGAAGCTGACTGTGACAGAAAGTGTGACGTAATTGAGGTGCGGGAGTGGTGATACTCAAATGTAATGACTGGTGCAAACTGGCTGGCCTGTTATCTAGTTGACGGGTTTTACAGCATTAATCACGCTCAAACATTTAGTTCGAACCGATATGACAGAAGATGACAAGATGCTTATTTTTTTCTGCACGCCAAACTCTTTGGCACTATGATTGTACCTAAGTCCTACGACTTAGGATAAAATGGTATTCAAGGTGTAAACGGACACTCCACGAAGCCGTCAACTAAGCATTCTGTACATCAAACTAAGTAACTCTACGCAAAAAATATTGTTGTGAAAAGATTTTTTTTTGGGGTGAAAAATCATGTTTTACGGTAAGACTCGATGTAACCAATGATATTTATAAATAAAAAGAGGTAGATATCGCACTTGCGCGCGCAAATTGTTGCGCTAACAGCTGCAGACAAATTCAGACAATTGTCGTAATTCAAGTACTTCAAGCGCAATAGTTATCTTTTTCTGTGTCATACGTTCCGTATTATCTATCGCAGTCGTAACAACGCAACGATATTTGAACGCCGCCGCCGGTCAGTATGAACGCAGCGTATCTTTCTTTATAATATCATTGGATGTAACGCACTGAAAACATTATGCTGATGGATGCATTGAATAGTACAGGATAGTGCAGGAGGAAGTTATAACATTAAAAACCAGTATTTAAAAAAAAATTGTGAAAATGTTGGAACTTTGACCTCCACTATCTCCGTAACTAGGAGGTTCCCAGGTATGGTCCAGAACAAAAAACTATCACAATGACAGGGAGAACAAGTGCCTTTAGGCTTCGTTAAGGGTCTTTTTACACCCAGTATGTTTTTATTTTGTTGGGTCTTGTTTAAATAACCTATATTAACTAACTAACTTAAAAATAAACTTAAAAAATGGCGTCAAAAAACTCCTCCTCAACGTAGTCAACTGGTAATGTACCCAAAAGACTGGCGGCGTTGCCACGCTGTATGGCAACGCTAAGCCTTTGGCCAAGGTAAAAGCCAGCCCTTGGGTCACGGGAAGAGTCAACTAAACGTTTAGAAATGTCCTTGAAAAGGCTGTGAGCACTCGGACCCAGAGTTTCAACCCCAAACGGCTCGAAAATATAGTTACCAATAAGGTTACTATATTTACGCCGCTTAAGGTTCTCTGCAGCCGCAGCCGCAGCCCCAGCACAGCACGATGAGCTAGGAAGATGGGATGGCGCAAGAGTATCGACACAAGTTGCATCCCACACTAAAGGCCTACCCATCCTCCATGGAAACAAAGACATGCCGTCCGGTCTCTTGCCATCGTCGCGTGCCAAGCCATTTGGTTCTAATAAAGCTGGAACGCCGACGGTGACAAGAGCTCGACGGATGATATCATTTAAGTTCGCGTGCCGTGCAAAGCGGCCCGCACTTCTTGTTTTGATAGACTTACTGTTCGTGACGGCGACTGCGCCTGTTCCTGTTCACTGTGTGCTTGTTTGATATGGTCCTTAAGGGCGAAGGCTCTCGCGTAGCTGGCGCCGCACAGCTCGCAAGAGAACTTCAGGTTGTTCTGGCGAGCGTGCGTTTCTGTATGCACGCGCACCGCGTATAAGGACGCGAATGGCCTGGCAAAGGAAGATTTCGTTGATTATAGATTGAATAAGTCATTTCCTACTGAATGTCAAATATCGATAGGATGATTATAACTGTGGTATTTCGATTGGAATCTACATAAAATATTCATAGTTCGACTTCGTAAAGTAACAAACATAATATTTTAAACTATCATGGTCACTAACATTATTATTTAGACTAGAAACGGGATACATGGTAAATATCCCGTTTCTAGTCTAAATAATAACAAACATAGTTAAATGTTAACATTGTAAGAGGCCGATTTGAATCTTTTTGCACAATTATCATTTCTGAATAAATTGTCTTGTATGGTTTTTCGTAATGAAACACATTAAACATATCCTATTGAAACAGTCAACATCGTGAAAGATCCACAAAAATGTGGAAATATTTTTTTTATGCCAATGTTACTTCCTGCTAAAACCCAAAATGGCCCCGCCCTCGACAATTCTAAGTTAAGGCGCAAACCCACCGCGGTGCATTTTAGCTGCGTGGATTAGTTTTTTTGACAACTACGGGTCTACGTTTCCACTGCAGTACACACTACACACCCACAACTATGTACAACTGTAGCGTGCGTGGCCCACCGCGGCATAGTCGTGGGTTAATATTTGTGTATGGCGTGAACCGCTGACAGAGTGCACAGCGTGCATGATGTTGACAGCGTTGAGCTATGTGAGCGCCCTATTTGAGCAAGCGGCGCATGTATAAATGAAGTCATTTGATGCATAGTGTGTCCGTGGTTTGCAGTGGACACAATCACATACATTTTCTTGCAAAGCGAAGCTTAACAAACGCGCGTAGCCTATCCGTGCGCCGCGGTGGGTTTGCGCCTTTATGTCAGTTTTAACTATAGCTTTTTTCAAAACCATGTATTAATTTATAGCAACAACAGCCACTTGGTTATTGCAAGTACCTAGATTACGTCATTTATTTATTTATTTAACACTTCAAGCACAAAGTACAGAGGCGGACTTAATGCCATAGGCATTTTCTACCAGTCTACCTTTGGGTGACGCAGAGACAAACAGTGGTAGGTGTAAATATATCTGCAAAAATTCATCGTCATCGTTTGCTTTGTCTTATCTATCGAAACTTAGGCTAGAGCCAAACCATCATCATTCATCATTCTCTTGCCCAATTCATTTGGGGTCGGCGCAGTATGTCTTCTTCTTCCATACTTCTCTATTACTCGACAACTTATCAGACACCTCATTTCTTGCCATATCATCCTTTACTCAGTCCATCCATCGTTTCTTTGGACCTAGAACCAAACTAATTAACATTTATTGAACTCACCTATTACAATGTTGGCAAGAGAACGGCTTGGTATGCGAGTTCTTGTGTCCGGCGAGTTGCACGGAAGTCTTGAACGCTTTGGGGCAGAAGGGGCACTTGTAGGCGCGCACCTCCGAGTGCGTCAGCAGGTGGTGGTTGTACACGCTGTGGGCTTTGAACCTGGGACAAGGAAGTATGTGATGGTGTTATGTGGAAGATTTTTTGTGGCTGCGATTTAATGTTTTTATTTTAAAACTAACTTTTGCCCGCGACATCGTACGAAAAAAAAAAGATCATTTCCTGTGATAAAATATAGAGTAGAGCGGTGAAAACTGCGTTAAAATCCATGCAGTAGTTTTTGCGATGCGCGTACAAACATACAGACAGAAAGAAAGACAGACAAAAATTCTAAAAACTGTTGTTTTGGCTTCTATTGCTCTAATAAAGACCCCCCCCCTATACGTTTTTTTTCAATATCTTCAATGTACAGACATCGGCCTGTTACAATTTTATTATACGTAAGTATAGATCACTAACACACATACAATGGCGGTAGCAGTTGCAGCGGTTAAAGGCCGTCTTACGTACCTCACATTTGATTTTAATTTTATTACCTATGTTCTTTCTTGGTTATTTTTAATATGGACTTGCAAAAGTTTGAACCATTGCTCTGTATGAGCAAGCTAAGCTGTAGTCGGCAATGGGACAATACAATGTTATAAGTGCGTCTCCGATTCCTCGTTATACGGAGTACCTGTATCATGAAGGCAATATTTACCTCTTCCCGCAGTGCGGGCAGGCGTAGGGCCGCGCGCCGGTGTGCGTGCGCATGTGCAGGGTTAAGCAGTACGACACGCGGAACGACTTGCCGCAGATCTCGCACGAGTGTGGCTTCTCACCTACACAGACAGCATACAGAGTGGGAAGTTAGTCAGCTGCATCCTTCAATGGCTAATTCTGTTTAGTATGACGGGGTACCCTCTCGACGGATGTAGGTGAGTAAAAGCCCCCCCCCCCCCCCCTTGATTAACAGAGAGAGGATGTCTAAATAGGGCAACAAGAGCCTTATGCGTTGTAGCTACAGAAAAGAATTTGTACTGGGGGGTTAGTATGACTTCTAGAAGCAGGAGTAATTCCAGTGTGGGAAACAGACAGAGCTATACAGGTCGTCTAGCGCCATCTCTTTCCCACACTGGAATTACTCCTGCGTTAAGAAGTCATGGTAGGCCACCTGGGGAGTTACTAAGACGTCTAGGAGCAGGAGTAATTCCAGTGTGGGAAAGAGACAGAGCTATACAGGTCGTCTAGCGCCATCTCTTTCCCACGCTGGAATTACTCCTGCTTTAAGAAGTCATGGTAGGCCACCTGGGGAGTTACTATGACGTCTAGGAGAAGGAGTAATTCCAGTGTGGGAAAGAGACAGAGCTATACAGGTCATCTAGCGCCATCTCTTTTCCACACTGGAATTACTCCTGCTTTAAGAAGTCATGGTAGGCCACCTGGGGGGTTACTATGACGTCTAGGAGCAGGAATAATTCCAGTGTGGGAAAGAGACAGAGCTATACTGGTCGTCTAGCGCCATCTCTTTCCCACACTGGAATTACGCACTGCTTTAAGACATCATGGTAGGCCACCTGTTCGTAACTTTCTGAGTAATATTGCTGCCTGCATTTACAAATTTTGGAGAAATGGTACTGTCAACCAGAAAAACGTAAATTTTCACTTATACATTTTTTTTAATGATCGATGAAGTACCTACATTGGCATTAGAATTAACACGTTGTTCTGGACCAACATAGGTTAGTGTACAAGAAAAGCTACATAAGACAAGAAAATACAAGATGTAAACGGACCCTTCACGAAGCGGTCAACCAAGCATTCCGTACATCAGACTTAGTCTACGCAAAAATTATTTCTGGGGACCGATTTTTGATGGCGATGACGAAAATTCCGGAAGCCAATCCGTATTTGTAGCAAATCTTCTGTTTTGGGAAAAACTTATGCTTAGTTTTGATATATGGATTTAAGTGATCATATTTGTGGGTATATGAGTGGTAAGATAGTGAGTGAGTGAGAGCGAGAGTGTGCGAAAGAGAAAGAGGAAGATGGTGGAGTCGAGTGTATGATATGACGTTAAGGTAAGCGGGAAGGGAAGCGCCAGGGTAGCCCGCGAAACTCAATTTTTGTAAAGTTTTTTGCAATTTGCAGGCCAGTGTATTTAGAACTAAATATGATTCGCGAACGTACGTGTATTTACAGAACATGACATTAAAATCATCAATACAACCCTCTAAGTTCATTTAATCCCATTGATTGACTATTTCATGAAAAAGTCAAGTAAGAAAAAAATAATTTCGCTGGCTACCTTAAGCGCCACTACTTAAGACTGTAATTTAACATATTTTGATTTGCCACACATTTTTATTCGCAGAAAATGTATAAAGATCGGTTAAGCCTGGTGTAAGTCCATACCTGTGTGTATTCTTTCATGTTTCACTTTCTCGTGCGGCCTCGCAAATCTTCTGTTGCAATACAAACAATTGTACGGTAAATTCTTATCTTGATTGTTTATTGGCGCCTGTAATAACAGTCATGAGTTAGACATACAAAATCAAAATTGACATTAAACAAATTAAACCTAAGGTGTAAGTCTGTTTGTGAAAAAATATTCATTGGAATCAATAGACAGCAATGGCGCCACATAAAATGTTGCCGGCAATGTAGTGCGTCTTTTGATTATTATAAATACGAAACCCGAAAAATATGTTGCTGGCAACATGTTTTGCAACATGTTTTCCATGTACCTACAACACAAATACATGTTGCAGAAACAATGTTACACAACTTTCTCTCCCAACGGCTTTACACATTAAAAAACTTACCTTATCCACATTATGTACATTCGTATGCATCTCCAAATACTCGATAGATGTGAACTTCTTGTTACAAATCCCGCAGTTCATTTTCTCCGAAGTTTTGTGTGAATTCTGGTGGATAGTCTTGTAGTCATTGGGGATCATTTTGTTGCAGAAATTACATCTGTATCTGCCTTCACTCACTTCTGAACCGTCCGTGTTTTCTATCGGAGGCTCTATGGGCCGTGATCTATTGAATTAATAAAGAATTGTTTGGAGACCTTTGTTATAATAACATTCAAGTCACATGACGCGTTACGTTTTAACAACACAAAGTGGAAGGGACACTGACACTAAAACGGTAACCACGTATTCAGTACACCATTCTGAACCCCATTGAAAATTTCCATGAGGTAAAAAATTTGCTATTCCATACATTTTGACCGTGTAGGTATGTATTGAAGTTTTGTTGGACACAGCTGTTTTTTTTTGAATAACTGACGAAAAGTTTCTATGTGGGGAGGAAGGGGGGGTTTAGAATGATGTGCCTTCTGAATACGTGGTAACCATTTTAGCGTCGGTGTCCTTTCTATCCTGTATCTGTATACGGGGTGGAAGGAACGCTAAAAGGATGAAAAAAAATATCCTGGTTGTTATAAAGCAGACTCTTACAAAAAGAATTTATATTTTCTCGAAGTCAGTTTAAACAAGCAAGATTACTATTAATACCTCTAAAATAGTGCTAATGTATATTATTATTATTACGAAAAAAATGCAAAAACCGTGAAGGTACAACCAGCAGGCGACTTCAACCGCCAACCGCAGGGGCAACGACATCCAATCGCAATTACTGACAACAGTGACACGACTGATTTGTATAAGATGGCTTCAGTTTACATCGAGTTACATAGAAAGTAGCCGCTGCAGATAGGCCTATTCAAACCTAAGCAGTATTCGCTGCCGCTGTGGATAGAAGTACATACCGCGCGGGTTTCGCTCAGGTATTTAGTATCAAGTCCCGCGGCTAGAGCGACCTGAGCGGTATTCGCTGCCGCTGTGGGTAGAAGTGCTTACAGACGGTAGCGAAATCCGCTTTGGTGTGAATAGTAATATTACCGCATACCCACTCGGTTTTCTCTACCGCAGACGGTAGCGAATTCCGCTTAGGTTTGAATAGGCCTTTATACCAGCATGTAGGTATACTTACTTGATAGGATCATGCATCCGTTTGTGCAATTTCAAAGACTTGTTGGTAGGGAAGACTGTGCTGCATACACCACATTCGTACGATACTGGCCCAGTGACGATGGATTCTTCTACAAAAAAAAAAGAAATTGGTCAGTGCATCGAACGCCTGTTTGATTTTAGATCATGGATGGGCTAATTGCGGGCGCGGCTGTGGACATCATATAATCGAATATCTGACAGATAATGTACTGACTGAAGGATCTTTGAGAGACTATTGTTAGCAAACTGTTCGGACCGGACCTTTATGGACCGACATCGGCTCATAGGACATTCGTTGGGAAGTTTATATGTAAAACTAGCTGTTGCCCGCGACTTTCGTCCGCTTGAAATTTTAGCCTATAACCTTCCTCGATAAATGGGCTATCCAATTCTAAAAGAATTTTTCAAATCGAACCAGTAGTTCCTGAGATTAGCGCGTTCAAACAAACAAACAAACAAACTCTTCAGCTTTATAATATTAGTATATATAAGGGCGGACGTAAAAACAATATTTTGTATTTGTTTTGTTTTTTTGTAATGTTATTATTATTAATATTTTGTGGGCAGGGTTGGCGCAGTGGCTGAGCGATTTTGGCTGCTGCACTGCGTGTCGCGGGCTTGATTCCCGCACGGAATAAATAGTTGTTTAGCCTATAAGTAGCTACTCCGGGTCTGGCTCTTATGTATGTGAGTTTCAATGTTTGTAAACGCACCCACGATACAGGAGAAATAAAAATAGGTTCACATACCTGTTTTCACTTTGTGTGCTTTCATGTGTGCACACAGAGATTTCGAGTTTTCATATGCCACAGGACAGTAGAGGCAAGGATATTTTACTAAAAAAAAACAGGTTTCATTATCAATCCAATCCATATTGGCTGATCTTTTTATGTTCAGTCAAACAATTATAAACAAAAAAAAATCTCCTGAACCAGGTCAAAGAAGATCTACCAGAAAGTGATGACGAAATAAAACAACTGATGTCAAACCTAATAAATTCGGCACCGATCGACAGATTGCCGCATTATTTCATCGATTCGCTACCGCGAATTGGCCGCGTCTGTCCGGCCGAATAATAGTTCATCGTTTGCTCATTGATTCACTGATTTATCGTATGATTCTGTATGGTCCGATTGTTTGAATTTGTGTTCTTTGCTAAAGCATTAAGTGTCCCCTTCTATCTGATGAAGTTTAAAACGGCCATCGGCTCTATCGATGATGCAGTTAAGGTGAAATATAATAATCGTCTATTTCTACTCACATACTTTACACGGATGTGTTTTAAACTCGTCCAAGTTGGTGACGGATATATCACAGGCTAAGCACTGGTACATCTTGATCGCGAACCCGCTGTCTGTTGGTACTTCTTTGACGATCACCTTGTGGTACGGGCCGCTTTTGTCTATTGCCAAAAAAAAAACACGACTGTAAAGATTTGATTATTGGAAGAATGTTGTTGTTGTTGAATGTTGTTGTTGTTTGTTGTGTTGTTGTTTTGTGTACATAAATAAATAAATAATGTTAGTTTAATGCCCTCTCGCTACATTTATTAGGTATTCATTTATTTCTTTGTTTATAGAGTCTAGCGGATTGTGTGACGCTTTGGACCACTGACTACCCATCCAGTGTATCAGCTCGTCTCCGGCCACCATAGGGTGTGGTGTGCGGGTGACGGATTTGGGGAGTCTGTCATCTTAACAGACACAGGCCTGGGACGGTGGTACGCCGTGATCTGCGCGTGCTTCTCGAGGGAAACTGTGGCGATGAATAGGTGGCTGGCTGGGTGAGCGTGACGAACTGCGCATGTTCTCCAGCACCGGCCAGAGGTAGCAGAAGAACACCATGTGCTTTTAGTCGGTAGTTTGACTGACCCCCTTCGCCCACCCCAGGGCAGAAGACATCCATGATGATATCCACACACAAAAAAAGGGTTCCAATTCAATATAGTGCTAATTTAAATTATTCCCTAAATTGTTATAATTTTCTCACCTTCAACCCCTTCAGAGTCTGCATAAAGGACAAAAAATAAGTTTCACCATTATTCAAGAAAATTAAAAAAATACTGATAATAATTTGATAAAATGATCATTAATCGAATTGTGTCAGCATTAAAAAAAATATATGTATGTAAAATCATCATTAACACATTTTTTTTGTTATCCTGTACTGTCCCACTGCTGGGCAACGGCCTCCCCCCCTCCCTTCCACTTTTCTCGATGTTGCGGCTCTTCTTGCCAATTAACGAGAAAGCCATCCAAGGCGTTCCCACATCTTCTCCTCGGTCTGCCGCGACCCCGTCTAGTGTCCCAGAGCTCCAATTTTACGATATGCGAGCCCACAGCTTTGCCAGCTTTACACAAATTTATAAAGAAAAATATAATTTTGCTCTTTAATTGGGTGTCCGAATTATTTCTTGTTTTGAAAACAAAGACCTCACACGCACAGTGAGGTCGAGGTCGAGGAATAACGAGTTCAGTTCTGAAATGCTCATTTAAATGGCCAGTGGTCATGTATTTGTAAATAATTTTCCGAAATATTCTACTGTTATTAATACTGACTGAAACATTACTAAATCTATAATTGTATCTACTCACCTTGAACGGGTTCAATGTCTAATTTCTCAATACTTTGACATTAACTATAGTAAAATTAAAAGCAAAGTAGACCTACTGCTAGTATTTTTAAACTGTGACACACACACAGTCTACCACAGAACAGCTTTTTATTCTAGAATTTCAGCAGCAGCCACGAAATCTGAACTTGTGCCCGGTTGTTGGCAATAGGCTCGCCCCCTATTACATGGGACTTAAACATAACTGAAGAAATGTTAGGTACACCTCTGTCTAACCCTTCAGGGATTACAGGCGTGATGTTATGTGGCGTGTGTTCTTGACAAGTATATAATTAGTATTTACTTCTGCAATGCTAATTTAAATTCAATAATGGTGTTTCGCATAATATGCTCACCTACAGGGCCTACAACGGGTTCAGTGGCTGCATATACCATAAAAAAAATGTATGACTCAAGAAAAATATTATTTGTAATAATTTTACATTAGTTAACAATAGCTAATTAAACCAAATACAGAGAATGCATGAATTACAGATTAACGAAAAACAATCTACATTTTTTGTTTAGTTTTAAGTTTTTTTTTTTCTTGTATTATTTTTGTTTTATATGGTGTGCACTTGTGGCATGTGCCAAATAAATGTATTTTCTTTCTTTCTTTCTTTCAAAAATCGGATGAAACAGGTGTTGTGAGTCTCATTCATATTCAAATTAGTTCTGCAAACTTGAAGCTAATTGTTGAAAACTTCACAAACTCAAAGCATTTATTTCAATTAGACCATTCCTGTAATGGACTTAACTTTTGAATGTCACCGCGAGAGGGCGCTGAGTGCTGTGACATTACGATAATTGGTCGATTTGGTACAAAACGATATATGCAAGGTTATCAACAAATAATTTTGAAACAAGTCTTACCATATGGCGGGTCTGTGAGCATGAAAAAGTAAAGTTGATTAGGTTATTTTATAAAGGGCGAATACCTAATTAATTTCCCCTATAATATACATAAGAGAATGTTTCTCAAAGGATTTCAAACCTTGCTACCTTTGAAATTAAGTTGAAAAACATGACACATAGTGCAACTTAGATATTATCAGTTCGTCTTGGGTTTTGGTTTTCCTAACCTATAGTTTGCTGCACTAGCGATAGAAATTACGCAATTATACAGGCTGCAACCCAACAGCCACCTTATCATAATATGTAAGATCAGTGTGATTTTGACAGATGTGTCAGTATTAGCAAGCTAACATCGATTTTAATTATACCAGGAATAAAGATCACTTTGGTTTGACAGTAATGTAAAATAATTATTAAGACTGTATGAAGAAAGTTTAAACATACTTTTACCTTTTGCATCAGTCTGGATGGCATCTTTGATGACACTGTCGCAAAGCTTATCCACTTGCAGAAAACGTTTGGTGAAGACGCGCAATTCTTTTTTTTCTGTTTTATTCGGGTTTTGTGTTGTCTCTGAAAATAAAATAGAGATATTAAATTAATTAGTTAATTTATTAATGTTGGTAACGGTAACGGTATAACGGGGTGGAAGAAAAAAAAATCAGCTGTTCCATACATTTTGACCGTGTAGGAATTGCACTTTTGTAGGAAACAGCTGTTTTTTTTTAAATAACCGATAAGAAAATCTATGTGGGGGCTCAGAATGATGTACTGAATACGTGGTAATCGTTTTCACGTTGGTGTCCCTGGGTGTGTGTGCTTGTGTGACCACCCATCCACAGACCCACTCTTTTATCATCTTTTGTGATCTTAGACAGTTGTTAGGTAGTCAGTCTTACCAAGGGGTAACATATTACCCAGTCGCTCCATCTAAAATACTGGTATTAAGCTGCATCAGGTTAGACTGGAAGCCGACCCCAACATAGTTGGAAAAAGGTAGGCAGATGATAGCCAGAATAGCCAGTCCCCTCTTTAAGATCGTCGATCCTCTAGTAGATAGCATCTAGTACTTAGTAGAAATACTTAATTAAGAAAAAACCCTACCCAATGGATTCGACGATATGATTTCATCCGATTTGTACATGAGTGGTTCCTCCACAATATCGCCCGTATCGGTGATGACGCGCCGAGGAGTCTGCTTGTCTGTCGTCACCAATGAGTCTTCATTCACCATTGGATCGTATTCAGGCATTGACTCAGTCTGACCATCTTCCATGGGCTCCTGAAATTATAAAAAGAAGTTTATTAATATTTTTAAAGCTGATGAAATGATATTTATTTACCTATAGATTGACCGCTTTAATGAGTCCTCGCGAAGGTATCAATTTAAATGGAATATTCTGAAGGTTGATCACGTATTGGTTCAATTAGTATCGTAATACCTACGTGGATTGTGGTTATTTTAAAGCAAATCACCTGTGGGATATTGTTAGGACTTTGTGGACGCTTAATGTGCCTTTGATGGGGCAAGGCGGAGGACTCATTAAAGCGGTCGGTCTATAGCTATAAAGATCAATTTACGTTCCGGGAGAAGAGAAGCGATGTTTTCTGCATTTTGTATTTTATTATCATTACGTAACGCACAAATAACATAAGATATCAAACGTGATACTAGTCTTTCCTAGAATTCTCGAGTATTCGAAAATACCCGCGACGGCGACGGCGAGGGAATTCAGGTAACGGCGCCAAGATAGGGTTGCAGTACATCACAGTTATCACAAAAAATAAAACTGAAGCGCGCTTCGGATTCATGCGCCTTCGTACGCCTTCGCTTTTCGACGCAATGTAAACTGACACTTAGCGACATTCAAATAAGAACAATTTTACCTCAACAACCACATCCTGATCATTATGGTAGTTCTGAATGTGCTCTATTACTGATGAGAAGGACACTTTGCAAGTGTTGCAGCTGTAGATCTCCTCCTGATTATCTTCCTGATTTTCTTGTACACTGTCTGGTGTGATTAAGTTCTCTGCTTTCAGATTCATTTCTGGAAATGGGAAAGAATTTATTATAGCTGGCTGGCTTTTGGTGTGTAATTTTGTTTGTTGTTTAACAGATTTTTGCTTTTTATTTTTAATAATAGGAGCTCTACCAAATGTTGTCAGGCCAGTATTTAGAAAAACATGAAGTCAATTATAGTTTCAAATAAAAAACTGTAAGGTTGGTGTTGGTGAAATGAAAGCCCCATTGACTTGGTGATATTTTTAAAATTGTCAGATATCCCATACTAAATTTTAATACCTACTCGCCTCAAAAGTATGGGACAGCTGATAATTTTTTCGCATTTACGATATTGGACACATGGAGGAAGTTGTTCAGTTTGATGGTCCTCAGCATATCCTTTAATATGACTATACCCTTTCTGTTACACCCTGTATAATTCTTAGTGTTTTTTTCCTTCCAGTTCTGATGGAACCTGTCTAGTTCATCCCCCCATCTCCGTAGCCTGCCGCAACCTCAGTATGTTACAATATTTTTTATCAGCTGGCTGTCTAGTTCCTAAAGACAGCTAGGGGAGGTCTGAAAGGTGATAGCCCCACAATCCCTTTCATCCCCCCACTAAGGATACCCACCCGGTCGACCAACAAAAACTTTTGGTTTTCTTAATGGATAAAAGTCTAAAGTTTCTTCAATTAAATTCTGTTCTTGATTTCTCTTCACTATCAGGACAAAATTTTTTATTGCTATTTAATTGCTGTAATTATAATTTTTAATTATAAACTCACAATATAAATACTGTTACCTTTAACCGTAGTCAGTGATATGGTTCCATCAGTATTTTGTTTTGTCACAATAGTGCCTCCTACATCGGAATCATCTTGAGTGACAATCATGTACCGGCTCTCTCCATTTTCTTTCACCAATTTAAATTCTCGTGTTTGTATGCACGGTTTCAACTGTTTGCTAAATAGTTCCACATACATTTTATTTGCCTCATTTGGGTCCACATGAGCTTCGTAAGTTTGATCTGTTGTGAAGTGGCTCCCATTAGGATTTATTTCTGTAATAATATTTTAAAATGTTTCTGAAACTTTTTTTTGCTGACCTTACTGTCTATGGCTGAGAGAGTTAAGTTATAAAGGCTTGTTAAACACCCTGTATCATGCGGTACTTTTTCAAGACAGGTTTATTTAAAGACAGGTTACACAACACACACAGGAAAGACAGGTTTTTTTAAGGGAGCGGCATTCCATCACTTCCACGGGCAAGTGCCACATGAACATGCAGTGACATAGTGCACAAGTGAAGTGTAACTAACATAGTTTTGAGAGTCTATTTGCTATCACAATATTTTTTTTTTATATTTATGTTAGTCTGTAAGGTATACATCTACGGGCCATACTTGCCTGACAATAAATGAATATTGTTAAAACCTCAGTAATTGAAAATAAAAAACCAGAAAACTATCACAATTTTAGTAGTTACATGTTACTTGTAATTTTAATTGAACTATTAGTAAAGGAATTTTCTTAAAGCTTCTTAGCTTAGCGGCAGTGTCAGGCTGTATTTTGAACAAAATATGATTTGCAACCATAACATGTATGTATTTATAGAATTATAATGATTAAAATCATGAATACAACCCTCTAAGTTAATTTTAATCCCGTTGAATGACTATTTCATGAAAGTCATTCGCTGGCTACCCTGGTGCTTCCCCCTTAAAGTTTTATAAAAACTTATGATATTATTGATAGTGAGAGTCAAGTAAGCAAAGCTGTCCTATCTTTATATCTTTTGTGTAATGAGAAGTATATGATGTCTCGTTGTTTACAAGCAACACCTAAGTTTTGGTGAGTAAATTTCAAACTGACCTAATAATATTATCTCATTTTTACATACAATGTAAAAAATACTGATTATAGTCTTACCACTCTGATATACTTTAATTCCAGAATTTCCAATATCTGATGAGTTTTCAATGCCGTCCTCATCTAAAGGACGCTCAAATATAATAGTATGTACGTTGTTAGCTGACTGACAATTATCCTGAGCCAAATGCTCCACAAGGTGTGGTAACGAGTTGCATTTGTAGTTACAAACAGGACAATATACATTCTGTAAAGCATTAGTCAAATGCTCAAGTAGAGATTGTTTAGAATTAAAAGTCGTAGTGCAGCAAAGTGGACAATTCAACGGCTGGCCTCCCATTGTAGTAGAATTACATCAGTTTACGCCCTTAATGTGTTCAGACGCCAATCATTTCTGTTAAGAAAGAGTGCATTATTTTGTAAACATATCACTTTCATTCAACCTGATAAAAGTGCTACGTTCAGTTTGTATCTAAATTCTCAACACAAAACCATATTAAATCAGAAGAACTTCACACTAATTTGTTAAACGTGAAGAAAGCACCGAACGAACGAACAACTCACCATTTTTGTCAAAACTGACATTACTGGTGTGTTTTTGAAGTTATTACTATAATCTTGAAATTATTATTTTATAAATATTAGCGTATAATTTGACGGAATATTATCTAGTTACAAAAACTTATTGTTAGAGTCTGGAAATAGTAGATCAGAAATGAAATAATTGTGAATTTTATTGGATTTTTTAACGTGAATCGATGAAAATTAGTCCAAAACTAACTTTCGAAACGCATGACACTGGTATTGCTACATGTGAAAAGCGATTAAAAAATCAATATTTTTAAAGAGAAGACTATTTAATTACGACTGATACTTGTACTTTTCCTTTTTGTATATCTTTTTTCGACTAGTGCATAGTAATTATTATATTGAAATATTTTATTTTGACTTTAATGTTCTGATTTTATTGCTTTTTATGATTTTATTTCAATGGCAACATTGTAAAGAAGTTCGCTACTTCGCTTCGCCATAATCGCCATTTTGTCGTGGTGGTTTTTTAACGTAGCGATTTTTATTTATTCGTGTTAATTATTTCTTTACATTGCAAATAAACTAATACAACTGAAATCTTAACACCAGATTGTGCCTGCTTATAATATAAATTATCGTGAACATTTATATTTCAATAGCAGAACGTTGATATGTTTGTGTGCGAGTGTTTTCGCGGGTAAATTTGATTGAAACAACATGTTGGGAAAGAGAATGCACCATAACAGCAAGGGGAGGCTAGCCAGCAAAGGCCACGATAGTGGGAAACCCTCTAGTCCAGGTATTTCACCCTACAACAAGCCTGCGAAAATACCAGGTGCCATATCTGCTGGTAAAACTAAGGCAGATCCCTGTCCTATACCATACATAAAGATACAAGATAATGCTGTACATCTGCCGCGCTTCACTGCGATCGCAGCCCGCTCTGCTGATGAACCTATTGGGATGGATGAATTGGACTCTCTACAGCTAGAGCTTGAGTCGCTGTTGGGGAATACAGCTCTCCGTATAAGATACTTTCAGGCTGAAATTGAGAGCATTGATACAAATGAATCCAAAAGAGAAAAAAAAGGAAAAGCCGCTGGTAAACAATTACAGTTTCCTGTTAAAAGAAAATTTCCAGATGACAAATCAGTGAAAAACAATAGTACTAAGTTATCCAACCAGCCCAAAGTGCCTAAGTTCAAGAACTTATCCAATGCTTCGTCGGGTGGCTCCCAGAATTATTCAAATGACATTGCAAATTCAGATAACTCGGTCAAGCTGGAACTATCACAGTTTGCTCTACCAAAGAATAATATTCCATATAAATTCTGGAGTTCGGTAGATCCCTACTGCGCTCCTGTCACTATGGACGACATAAAATTTCTGGAGTCTTTACTGGCTCAGAGCAGCAACACAACACTGCCTCCTATACCACCGCTTGGCCGTCACTACTCAGAAGTGTGGGCAGATGAACATCTGGCTGAGGATCAGAACGCTTCTAATCCTAATAAACAAAAATCATCTATGTCTCCTGAAGCTTCCAGTATCCGTAAGAAACTTGACAAATCCAATGAAAACATGATTACTGGTCCCTTGACACAAAGATTGGTATCAGCACTTATGGAAGAGAATCTAATGAACTATGAAGTGCCCGATATAAAAGTGAAACAGACAACAAACACCAAAAGTAGCTATAAGAATTCCCTTACATTAGAAAAATGCCTCAGAAAGGAGTTGGTGGAACAAGGTATACTTGATCCAGAAGATTTGCCACCATTGACCAATCCAGCTGATGATGAAATACTGGCAGAAATAAAAAAATGCCAGACTGAACTGACTGCAGTAAAGAAAGACAACTGTCGCAATCTGAAGCATCTCATTGGACTGTGTAAACAAGAAATGATTAGACTGAATCTGAAGAAACAGCTGGATCAAGTGGATATGGAATGTATTGATATTTATAAGAAAATGGTGGCTGCAAAGCAGAAAAAGAGACCTATAACTAAGAAAGAAAAAGAAGATGCTTGGCGAGCTATTAATGAACAGATCCGGCTAAACAAGGAAATAAATGCTTTGCCTTTAACAGGTCCAAATTCAAGCTAAATCTTATTTTAGTTAAAGGATTCTATGGGGTAGTTTAAGATTTGTTTTAGGTACCTATTATTTAGAAATAAATAACATTAATAATTAAGTGTTTGTGTTATTCAATCCCATAGCATTTTCCCAACTATATTGGGGTCTAGTTCCAGTTTAACTAGATGCAGCTGGATACCAGTACTTTACATGGGACAACTGCCTATCTGATCTCACAACACAGTAAATAGGGAATATGATACACTTGTTATGACTTATAGTCAGACTTTTTGGGAAAAGCTTTGACATCCATTATGTACCACCATTATTTCTTGTGTTGTTTTGTTTTTATAAGTGGTTACTAACATAGTCGTAAGTTTTACTAACAGTTTTTTTGAGTCATGGATACTCGAATAAAGAGAAATTCTCTTCTATTCTGTATATGGTTTTTCACATAAAATAACCCTCATCATCCTTTTTGAAGTTATTCATGCCTCAGGAACCCAGACTTGTAAATCTCACATAAATTATAATATAGGTACCTACTGAATACTAATATTCTAGGTACTGATTGCACAGGTAGTGTTCGTACAACATCGACAGTATAGGTAGGTACTGCAAGAAATGCATTTTTTGATAATGTTAAAATAATCATAATCGTAAATCTTTATTTATCTCAACATCAGAAGTAACAGGTACTGGTATATGCACAATCTTAAATAGAGAAAGGTGTCTGAAGTAGGTATGTCCTGAGGTAGTTGATAATTTTATGAAAATAAAACCTAGACAGGTATTACCTCATTACGTTACCTGGTGCTATAGGCTACATTATCAAAACTAACGTTGCCGCACGCTATACAAGTACGCTGGAAAGCTACGATCATCGACCTATGTACTATAATGGTGGCTGCAAAGCAGAAAAAGAGACCTATAACTAAGAAAGAAAAAGAAGATGCTTGGCGAGCTATTAATTAACAGATCCGGCTAAACAAGGAAATAAATGCTTTGCCTTTAACAGGGCCAAATTCAAGCTCGTTCGGTTTCGGTTCGGTTCCGTTCGGAGTGGAGGGCTCGTGTTCGCCAAATCAAGATCTTCCCATGTGTGAATAAAACAAGAGTCCAGATGAATTTCACCTTAAGGTTCAAAATCATTATCAGCACGGAATTTTATTTTTCCATGCACCTATCCTAACGTGCATACAAGCGCATCATCGAAGCTGCTGTGTGCTGTCCCGCTCTGTTTCTCGATCTTGTAAATAACGGTTCTGAGGTACAGAAAAGGATGAAAAATGTCATTCCATGCTGATAGATGTAGCGCAATCTTAAAGGTCCTTGGTCCACTTGGATGAAGTAGGTCTCCAAAAGGCCTAGGGTATGTAAAGATCGTAGCATGTGGTGTTTTGTAGTTTCTGCCTACCCCATGGGGAAAAAGCAGCATGCAGCGCAGACACAGCAATAAATTCAATACCGGTTCTCAGGGCAGACTGCCCCTGTATCAGCCTTCGAAATCACAGTAATCGTGAAAAGTTTGCATCATACAATTGCATTAAGCTAGAGCTGGAGTATTACGATGTGTATAAAACCGTAAAATCGAAATGCGATCAAAAGACTCGTATCTAAACAGCCATGTATTAAAAAAAATGTGACGTTTTGAAATATTTGAAAAATAACGAAGTACTTCGTGAACCGTAATCGGAAAATTAATGTTTGTGAAATAAAAGTTTTGTGTTTTTAAAGATGGATAATAAACATAATCCATTGACTCCGAACAAAATACAGAGACTTATACATTATGCGCAGGACAAGTCGTTTAATATTCCAAAACGCTTACTGCTAAACGATGATGAGATGAAACGGTAAGCGGACATGGGAAATGAACTTAGAACTTCTTCAGATTTATATTTACAAATGCCAGCTGATTCTCATAATATTGTTTTTGTTGTAGTATGGCGGCAGCTCAAGCATCAATGAGCAAATCAAACACCAATAACTGTGAGTCCTCTTCTGGCATTTTGGATTTAGATAGAATGGAAGGTATAAAACTAATTTGAATGTTTCTTGAAAATATCTTGTTTGTCTGCTAAAGCACGGTTTTACTAATAACTATGAATGTTTTTTAAGGCTTTGGAGAGTCAGGTGTTGGAGATTTTTCTCTCAGCAAATCTGTAAGTAAAAGTTTTTGACTTTGTTGTGGGTAAAATTATCTTTGCAATCAGATTTTGTTGATACCGTTGGTTTATAGACTTTATTTGTATTTCCCTAAGGTGGCATTGATTTACTTCTTAGTTTTGGATATGGGTTATTCCTCAGCAAAATATTGAGATGGGATACCTCAGAGATTCAATATTCTAATGACCTGCCTGTAAGGAAATAAATACAATTGTCCAGCAAATTTTCACAGCCTATAATTTACATTTAAACTTAATTTAAAATATAAGTTTTATTTTGATTTCAGACAGCATTTAATCCTGGTGAAATGACTGGTAGATCAACTGAGGCTGATGACTTCAAAGCAGTGCCAATGGGGCGCCACTCCTTGAATTTAGATAATATTTTCAACAAGATGGATCAGCAGTCGTCTGAGGTTCAAAATGTTATGAGACACTCTGTCGCCTCTAATTACTCTTTTCATTCCAAGGTAAGAAAAATATTCATGTTACCAAGGATGTCGATTACATTTTTACGGAAATTACATAACATTTCTTGAAAATCTAGCATACATTATCATAGCATGTCTCTTTTAGTTTTCCCAACTTTTCTAAACACAACTATGAATTATCTATGAAATGCCAAGAAACTTTAGTACACGAAATATTAGTTAAGAATCTGATACATTTGAAATTACTGATATAATTTCAGAGAGACCTCACAGCTGATGAAGCTTCGCTGATTGGGCGAGAAGCTATATTACCAGTACAAAACAATGATAATGCAAATTTTATGGAAAGCATGTCGTAAGTTGCATATAGTTTGTTTTTATTAAATTTTCCTTCTTTTTAGTCTTTTTCTTCACTTTTTTTTTCCAGGCTTTTTTTTACATAATCTTAGAAGACAAAGATACCCAAGAACTTATTCATATCATACTTCATTCATAATCATTGCTCAAACTCATACCATTTCTGTAATTAAATTCTTTAGTTACTAAAGCCTGCCTTGTTGATCCAGTGGCTGCAAGTGCTACTGCTGATCTTGAGGTTTTGGGTTCAGTTTCCAGTTATTGGGTTTTTCTATCAGGAATTTCTTAGTAGGAGGCTAGAATCTGGATTTGTAATAAATATTATATTGGGCAAATAGCTAATCTAAATATTATTTAATTTCAGAATGAACAACTCAAATCTCTCAGTTGGTGCGTATTTTAAGAATAGATGTCCAGAGTTTGGCAATGTACTTGGCAAAACTGATAGTCCGGAGCGATCTTATAATCTTATGCCTAGCATTTCTGAAGGTAAGCAAATACTTATTAGAACTCAAGAAGCATGCAGCTTTATGATACATTCCACCCTATGAGGTTGGCATAGTCACATAGAGGGCAAAAAATAGTATAAAAATTAAATGTAAAACAATCTTTTATTTTATTGGTTCACTGCTTCAATTATGCAAGTTGTTGGTATGAGCCCCTTACCACACAGTACTGGTCACTGTGGCGGCAGTTCAGTGCTCTCGACAGCACAATAGGCCGCGTGTGTCGTGCTTGGTCTCACTGCGCGCGACGGCCAATCGAAACCGCTGGTTACTTGTAATAATGGCTTCACATTGTCTTATGTTTTAGTGTCGGGTCATACAGATTCTTTACGATCTGACAGGAACCCACTTCACAAAATGGATAATACACTAGACTGTGTACCTGTAAGACAGCCACGAAACATTATGGACAGCTTCCCGGAGAAACAAACAAATGTGCAAGCACAGACGTTCTCACTGCCTAAATTAGAAAAAACAAACGAACCAACATCCAATAAAGTTCCAGAAAAACAGAATCCATTTTTCATAAGCCAAGTGCCGGATAAGCCAAAGTATGTTCAGATGACGTTAAATTCTGTCTCGCCCCAAAAGAATGTTCCTGTTGCACCCCCACCTGCTAGAGAACCTGTGCCATCAAGTGAAACTAATTTGTTGATAAAGAATTTCCAAGCATCTCTGAGATTGATGAACGAGGACACTGATGGTTCGGTTGAGAATTCTCTCAGTATTTCAAGAATTGCTGATTATTTGGGTGAGTTATATTTAAAACACTTCTAGGCAAGGAAAACAAGTAGTATTCTGAAGGATAGATATATTTATAAAGGTAGATTAATCTTTACACGACAAAAGTGCCAATACCATTGCATAAAGTTCTAAGGGTGTGACCACACTTACCGACGCGGATGGCTTGAACTTATCGCGTTTCACGTCTTACACCCTTAAAACCTTAACAGTACAAGACTTACAAATAATAGTAAAAATTAAAACAATATAATGTAGCAAGTTGCCTCTTGAATATTTCGGAATATAGCTTTAGTATAGTAACAAAGTTGAGCTCAGCGCCTTGAGCCTATTATTTTTTGGTGTTAAATATTTGTTTTTTTAAGTAAACATTCAAGAAAACGGAATTTTCAACTCTTTAATATAACTTTTACAGGTAAACAATCCAACATCAGTGTAACAGACATAATGCAACTGAACAACAAAAAGAAACAAATGAACACGAAGCAACCCCTCACAGAAGTACATTTGAACATTCCGGAATCTAAGAAACAAAACAATCAGGATGTACAAGTCACCAACTTAAAGGACTCACGGAAGACTGAGACGGCTTCATCCGCTGGGACTATAAACACAGTCATATTACAGAATAAATACCAGCAAAATAATGAGCTGGCAATCCCAGATGTGGTAGTGACTCGGGAGTCTTTGTCTGATGATCAAGTAATAGAAGTTGATGATGCAAAGTCTAAGAAAAGTGCCAGGTCTAAGTCGCCGTCGAGCAAAAGTCAGTCGACTCTGAGCACGGTACATGAAAACTTTATGAGTTTCAAATCTGGTGACAGCCCGTTACATACTAGCAAAGGTATTTGTTTGATTTATAAGGGATGGTGTAGACTTGGGCAATTTTTAATGTGACTGATTAGAGTACAGCTGTTGTTAGTTTTGATAAAATGTTTGTTTTATGTATTGTTGCTAGTTACGAGAGCTTAATAATATTCAAATTCTTACTTAGTGACTGATTACAAGGTTCAAATTGTAACGGTTGATGCTTGTTTGTTTTGCAAGGACTAACTCCACAATATCTACGCTCAAAGTCGCATGAGGCCCAAGTCTATACCTCTTAAAAAGTGTTTTTGTATAATAGTTTGTATTATAAACACTATTTATTATTCTTCTGTTTATTTATAATCGGGTTTGATTGGTTGTAGTAACTATTTAGTTGAAATTTTCAGGCGAGGCCAAAACATCACATGTTCCTTCCCCAAATATCATATATAAAGAGTTAGATAAATCTGTAGATTGGCACGAACTATTGCAACAAGAACATTTGAAACAGGAGAGCTTAGCTAAAGCTAAAGGTTTGTGGGCCTCGCTTCATTCACCATTGTGTGGGAATCTTAACATGAATAACAAACACATCTCACATCATCTTACTAATTTCTTAAAAATGGCTATACTGGGAGCCGACTTCGATATAGTTTGGTTTACTCAGCTTTTAACCTGTGGGTTAGATTTTAATATTATTAACATATTCACACTTTTCATCTTGCAGCATTCTTCTAATTTGAAACCATTTATCGTATGTACTAATATAACGACGAGTCCAAAACTGCAATGTGTAGATAAAAGTGCAATCTTTGCGAAATGCACCCAATGTAATGAATAAATCATGAGTCATAACAGAAAAAGTTGCATCGCCCTTATCGCCTACTTTTTTCATATCACTGTAATTATTTAAAAATTTAGGAATGGCCTGTGTGATGAGCACACGCATGTACTAATTACAAATGATTGTTTTTTTTTATTTTAGAACAATGGGTAGAAATATTAGCTTCCGTCGCCGATGGATATGTGGGTAAGTAAAAAAAAATAGCAATCAGAACAATAACATTTTTCGTAATATTATATGGTCAATCTCTCCGTAATTCCAGGCGTCAGCTGCTCAGTAATGATAACAGTAACAACTTTATCAGACAGCTGGTTAACTGCTAAGCTTCAATTCGAAGATCTACCAAACGACGGAAAAGACCTCACTTTCGAAATGCCCCGAATGCCATTATTGCTGTCTCCAGGCAAATCTGAGAGAATTGTACTGAATATAACATCTAATGTGGAACTGAATACTGCACTAAAATTCACTATGCACTTGAAAGACGCGTCAATTGACGGGGATATCGAACAGAAAGGCGAAGTTGAAACGGACATCAAAATGCCTATGATACAGGCTATGTCTTGCGATGGCGTTAATAAGATTACCTTCCCACCGACACAAGAAAACAGCTCACTTATAAAGTCTTTCGTACTTATAAGTGACTGTCCTGCTGATCTACTGTTAGAGTTATCGTTAGTTGAGGGTGACAGCATATTCACAATAAGAAATGTTCAGGAGATCAAGAAAGTCGATGTGAACAAGATTCTGATGGATCGTCAAGGGTCGACAGATGAGGCACAGCCACCAGGGAAAGCTAAGAATAAGGCTGTTAATAAGCAGCTTTGCAGGTTGACCAGTGGTAACGCTATTAAGGTCACCATTAAATTCAATGCGCCGAAGTTATTGGATATTGAAAAAGGTTTGTATCTATGTACCTTACTCAGAGGTTTTACTTATCTGCATGTTGCTGTATCAACCAATAGGATGACTTCACGAGAAGCTCACTAAAATATGGTCCGTTTGCGCTCTAAATCGGCATACTTGACCGCGTCTATGAACGTGGAGAACGCAAAAAGAATATGTAAGGATTAACGCAGGTAGCTTTCTGTGCAGTCTGCTTACCCCCATGGGTCATAGGCGTGAGTTTATCTATGATTAATCTCACTACCCCGAAACTAGAACCTAATTTCTGACTCAAACCGGAGCATTCTCGGGCTTATAGCGAATACAACTCACGTTATTTCTATTAAATTAACACCAAAAATATGAACTAGTTTTTCTGTTTCCAGGAGACTCAGTAGTGACACTGAGTGGGCTGATGAACGTGAATTTGATAGGAGTCAACAGTGTACTCAGGAAGGTTGATCTGATCGGCGTGGTTGGTACTGTGAACCTTGTTATGAAGCCTGCAGTCAACCAACTGCAACTATCTAATGGTAAGTTACTCAATTCACACATATTTTCCTATTTCATTTGTACAAAGGCTGACGTGAATAGTTATGTGTAACATCATTCTCTTGCCCTTATCCCATTTGATTTGAGGACGGTGCAGCATGTTTTTTCTTCCATATTCCTCTATTACTCGTCATCTCATCAGACACCACCTTTCTTGCTATATCATCCTTCACACAATTCATCCATCGTTTCTTTGCTCTTATGAACAATTATGTATAACAATAGCCCAAAAGATATGACTTCGGAATTGACGAGCGCAAATTCGTCTTTTTGTATAATTATCGTAAATATTAGAGCAAAATTCACAGACCGGAGTTTGATTTTGCAAGTAATGAAGGCTTTTTATACGAATATCAATATAACTCGTAAAAGAATAAGGTTCATAGTCGTATGAATCGTTAACTTACCAAAAACAAAAACCATCTATTCTGTGAATAGAAATTCCCTTACCTGATTGAAGCCAGAAATCAGGCAGTCACCCTGATACTTCTTCGTCTGATAAAGGCAACACACAAACAAACCATTTAAAATCTGTTCCATGACATGACGTGTTTATATCATTTATCATTTTTGCAGACATTAGGCACAATAACATTGGCTATAATAACGAGGGTGGGCGCTGATACCTATAATTACAAGATATTAAGTTATCTTAGGTTAGGTTTTGGCTGGAATTTATAACATCAACTTTAATTACCTTAAGGCCTATTTTTATTGTAAACCATATTTTTACTTAAGGTGCAAATAAACTATTTTTATTTTTTATTTACAGAACCAACAAACATAGAACTATGTAACAATGGCACAATACCAGGAATCTGGATCGTGAAGTTCAGTACGATCGCCCCAACAGACAGTATTCCTTTCAAGGTATCTCCATCCAAGTTTGAGATACGACCTGGAGCATCGAAGACCGTCAGCCTGGTTTACACTGGCCCGGGAGACGGGATATGTGAAGCGTAAGTAGAAATGATTCACTATATCTACATAACATCGTCACGCCTGTAATCCCCGAAGGGTTAGGCAGAGGGTGTACACACACTCACTATTTTCAGTTTAAAATTCATTAGAATATAGAAATAATACTAGTTAAAAAATTTGATAGACCAGGGTTACGAATCTCAGTTTAAGTGATGTTCACTTCTGTTTCGCTTTTTTGGCAATGTGGTTTAGGTGTCAGACCAATCAAACATCTTTTGGCAAGCTTGAACAGTCTATTGGGGTTGATGAATTTGCTCGAGTTTCGATTTAAGCAGCTTGGAAAGTAGTCGAAAATAAAGTTTTATATTTGGATCCATTACACCTAGAAATCTCCAATGAATAGGAAATCAAAGAAAAGGGTCTTGAATTTTTTGGCCATTTTATTTTATTTACAAAATAGCAGCCATGCAATGAAACCTATATAAATCAATAACTGGTGTCAAATCAATACAAAAAAACTTCTAAAACGTCACGTTTCCGAAATTTAAGCTAACAAAGGTAGATTTTTTTGTGCGGCCGCTGTTATGAAAATAAAATCGTAGCCTTCAAACAAAAATCTTCCAACCCCTTAAAATCATTGTTCTTTTTTTGCAGCACTGCAATATTCGTAGACTTAACATCTGGCAAAAAGAAAACAATAGAAATATGTGGAGGGTCAGACAAACCAAAATCATTCCCCATAAAGACCAACTATAGCACCATGTCTTGGGTCAGATCAGGCAGGAAAGAACTAAGTTTGAAGAATTCTACGAATAAAAAGTTCTATGTCAAATGTCAGATAATCGGCGATGGATTCGCAATAGATCTGCCGCGGGAGTCGAGAGGAAGTTACCTGGTGCCTTTCGGTCCGTGTGAATGTAGACCATTGCCTATCGTATTTTCGCCAACTACAAGTGCACCGCATAAAGCGATGCTTCATGTACTTTATGATACTAAAAATGCCAATGATTGTAATAGAAAGGTAAGGTTTGTGATGTACTGTTTTTTATTGCGTAAGCGCAGAATTATCTTAATCTTACGATAATTTTAGATACCTAGAAGTTTTCTACTCCTCAAAAATGGAGTTTCAGTATCGCCTGTTCGTTTCTCTTGCAAATGTCTGACAAACCACAATTTTGTCCCCTTATTTCAAAGATGAACAGTGAAGGACGAGCCGTTTTTGGAGGACAGTCTTCGGAAATTTATGATGTCTAAAAGTGCTGATTTTATTTTGTACCAATAGTTTACCATGGTAGACCATGGTAAACTATTGGTACAGTAAAAGTGTAACTAGAAACTAAACTAAACCCTGATTGTTTCGCTGTATAGATCGCACTGTACGGCTGCGCGGGCGGCGACCCGCTGCGCTGGTCGGGGCTGGTGACGTACGGCGACACGGCGCTGGTGCGGGCCGTGAGCCGCATGCCCATCAACTTGGAGCTCTACAACAAGTCCACCACACCCGCATTTGTGTGCGCCAGAATTCATTTTAATCGTAAGTGCATTTGTTTTTTGAGTTTTGTGTAATTTTTAACATATGTGGATTTAAAACAAAGCAAAAATGATTCTAAGTTATTTTCTGCTCCGATAAACAGCGTCAACAGCGATTGGAAACTAAAACATATAAAAAAAAATACATTGTTTTGTTAATGATGTAGCTCGTACTAGCTTTATAACAAGCGTCTATCAGATCTGAGGATAAAATTAGGAAGTTGCGCGAAAAATGTTATTTGATTTGTCCACCACGAATTTCTCAGTAGCACCCCAGAGTTTGGGATCCGCACCCTGTTAAGGCAATAGGATCGCCCCTAATAGAAGAAACTAATACATTACTGCCATATGTGTGTGTCTTGACCTCTGCCCAACCCCTGAGGAGTTACAGGCATGATGTTACGATTGTACCATTCCCACGGCACTCTTTGCCAGCGTCTGTGTTCCCTTCCTCTTAATAACTCGTCAACCTTCAAAGCAAGAGTGAACAGCCATCTTCTAGGCATGTTAGTTCCATCGCAGACCTCATATAACGCTTTCTTGAAAATTTTCAATAAAATGAAGAAATTATGTCAATTTCATAACATTTTCCAGTACAATACATGTGCGTGTCTGAGGACGCGGAACTGATCGGCGGGCGGCACATAGTGTGTCCTCGCTCGCGCCACACGCTGTGCCTGCGCGTGGACTGGCCGCGCGTGGAGCGTCGCGCCAGGCACGCGCCCGCCGCGTCGCTCGCCACGCTCACCGTGCTCACCGGGGCCGAGTACACGAGACGTAGGATACTCAAGTAAGTGGACAGTATCACAGTATACACTGGTAAATGAAGTCGCAGCTATGGTGTGGCTATTGTTGGACTTCGCCATGAGGTATTTAGGTGTCTCGTCTTGGCGATCCGGTTAGACTGAAAGTCAATCGTCATCGTACATATTTAATAGTCGTTTGAGTACCCGTAAGAAGAAACCCGAAAGTCTTGCCAAGAAGTATCGTGTTACATGACTGGGTCGTGTAAGTTGGATAGACAGTCGCTCCGAATAAAATACTGGTATTCCGCTGTATTTGAATCGACTGAAGCCGACCTCATATTGTTGTCGTGTCGTGAATCGTGATACCATTTCATTTAACAACCTATAATTTATTTACTTTCGCAGGGTCATCCGAGATGAATCAAATGGGGAGCTGGATACTTCCCTTCTGCCAGAACACCTGCGAGTATTAGCTGAGTGGTTCGCCGGAGAAGATGTTTCTTTAGATGATCAGATAGCAGACTTCAAAGAAACTAAGGTAGGTGTAACAGTGTTGTCTTTTGGCTTTTTTTAACAGTGTATTGAATTACAGATACCCAGATACCAGTAGTCTGATTTTTTTTTTGTAATTTTGGGAAAGTTCTGTAAAGTAGTTTTGGGCTAAGCCAGACATATCCACCCGGACCTTTTTCGATCGACCTTAGTTCGCCTGAAATTATTTAAAAAAAAAATATGACT
Organism: Noctua fimbriata; assembly: GCA_905163415.1. Classification (NCBI taxonomy): domain Eukaryota; kingdom Metazoa; phylum Arthropoda; class Insecta; order Lepidoptera; family Noctuidae; genus Noctua; species Noctua fimbriata. The sequence continues at coordinate 6,778,253 of LR990940.1, forward strand.
TCCCTTTTTTAATCGGATTTTGTTAACAATTTATTTTGTTAAAAGTAGCCTAAGTTATACCTTATAACATCAGCTATCTGCGAGTAAAAGTCCCGTCAAAATCGGTCCAGCCGTTTCGGAGATTAGCCTAGACAGACAGACAAAAATTGAAAAATATGTATTTATAAGTGCCGTATATATTTTCATATGCGTTCATTAAAAAGCTGTTATTTTCATATTACAAACAGACACTTCAATTTTATTTGTATATAGATATCATATCTATATTATGTTGTTTCAAGATTTTATTGGTGTAAGATTTTGAGCACATTGCGTCATCGGTAAACTTTCTATTAGTGAATTTTTTAAAAACGTTGCCCCACAGTAGGAATTTCTCCTGTATCGTGGGTGCGTTTACAAACATTTAAATTCACATACACAAACAGCCAGACCCGGAACAACTACTTGTAGGCCATACAAATATTTGTTCCGTGCGGGAATCGAACCCGCGACACGGAGCGCAGCAGTCAATCGCTCAGCCACTGCGCCAACCGTGCCGACATTTCTTTTAATAAGAGCAATTACTTTTACAAACATAAAAAAGATTATATCTTTTTAATATTAAGTTTAGATAAATCATCTAAAGGGTTCAACAAGACCCTTAGCGTAGCCGAAAGGCACTTGATCTGCCCGACATTGCGATATTTTTTTTAATTCTAGACCATACCTGTGAACCTTCTAGTTACGGAGATATTGGGGGTCAAGTTTCCAACTTTTTCACAAGTTTTTTTTTAAATACATGATTTTAATGTAAGATTTTTACTTTAAACACCTTCACGACCCCCGTACTATTCAATCCATCCCTCACACAATGTTTAAAGTACGTTACATGAGTCCTATTGTAATACGTGTTTTTTCACCCCAAAAAAAAAGTTATCTGCCAACAAAAATGTTTGCGTAGTTACTTAATTTGATGTACAGAATGGCTTGGTTGACGGCTTCGTGAAGGGTCTGTTTACACCCTGTATAACTTGTACTTGTTTTCACAGGCTTCGCTAAACGAACTCATCGCTGGTCTGCAAGAACTAACAGCGCAAATAGATCTGCCACAGGACCTTGCAGAAGAAACCACTATCATTATAAGTGATGATACCGTAGTTGAGCACCACACGATTTGCGATTGAGCAACGGTACTGAAATCTTGACTACTATTGCACTTGCTGTAGACCTTCAGTTCTGAAGTGCAGGTAAACACTTTAAACGTAAGGCTATACTTTTTCGTCTATTCGTAAATATCCGCAGAAACCTAGGTCTATTTGACCTTTTGACATTACACTTTGCCCTACTCGTTCGGAAAAACAGGCGTATCTGCAGCAAATGTATTGCATATGTATAAGTTTTAATTTATGTACCTATTTAGTTCTTATATTGTGTTACTCAGTATTTTAGTTTTATATAATTTCGTAATATATTAACTTGATGAAGTTTTAGTCAATTATGTTTGGTCTGAAATGATTTTGTTATGGGTTCTGCCAGCAGACAATGTTAAATCAGTATCTGAATTATTGTTTGGTCCGTCCTGCAAGACCTTCATGGATTTTGTTTCAATTTTGTGATATATTCAGAGAAGTAGGTGTGAAGAAATAATAATAAAAAGCTATTTTTAATTTATATCATTTATTATTTTCTTAACCATATTTATTATTCCAATCGTTTTTCCTATTTTTTTTAATCATTGTATCTAAGAGATTCGACTGTCAATCGCAGTTATCCATTAGAAATGACCTTTTAAAAATATTGCCTACAACTTATAAAACTAAAATGCATTTCCACTTACAATAAAGTCATTAAACACCGCAAAAATGATAAACTTTAATATATACAGGACTAAATTTGACGATTCATAGAGTTCACATGGTTATTTGTTGCTAATAATTATACTAATCTTTTGTAGTAAACCCCTTATGTTGCGGATGTAGATAGAAGTGTGGGAGACAGAGTTATAACATTATCCACATAAAAAAAAAAAATCGGGTGTTCAAATAGGAAAGTGTTGGTCCTCTCGAGAGGTTTACCATAAAAGACTATCAACAATACATCGAGCTTGGTGTATTTTATATTATGATTATATCTCTTACACAACGAAAAATATGTGTATACCGCGCGTGAGCTCTTTACAGTCGCGTGGACCGCGCGTCCCCGCTCGTATCACTCTCCTACTCACATACAACACTGCTGCACATTCACACACGTCGCATTTGGCAGTTTATCATAGTCATTCTCACAGTCGGTCAATATTCACATAAAACTCTTGCAACTAATATTAAAATGCAACGCGTCGCGCCGCGCGTATAAACGACTTTAACGTGAAATGTACAATATTCATTTGAGATGGAGATAAAATGTGAATATTAACTTCATATAAAAGTGAGCTCCACTTGGGATGTCTACCTTGCCGTACAATCTACATATGAAAAAATCTTATTAAAATGGAAGTACTTACACATTTTTATAAAGGTTACGATACAACTAATTGGATCAAAATGGCTGACAAATTGTTTATAGTGCTTTGAAAAATACTATTTTCATGAATTCATGGAATTACACCTATAAGTCTAATAGTCGCAAAAGAAGACATTGTGGAGACACGATTCGCAAAATACGCAGTCTAAATAACCTAGAAATGAAATAAAATTGCTCCAAAATATTACAGCTAAAATATTCCTGGTGATACATTAGTTGTGGTTGCAATGCGTCGTATAATATATACAATACACACTCACACATTTTTACAATAGGAATTAAAATATTAAACTAAAAATAAACCAGTCACTTAATGAGCTATAAAATAGATTGCCAACGATACACTGGCCTATGGCGGGCCGCGGACGACACGGCCCGCTAATGCTATTGTTGCAACAACAATGGCATCTAACATATTTATTAGTAATTGCCGAGGCTCGTGAGTTATTATAATTTGCAGTTGTTCATTCTAAATTATTTAATAACAAGTCAAATACGTTTCTCTGCTGAGAAGAGTTTACAAAAGCTATTCGCACCAGAGAACGTATTTTTAAGAGATCAATATGGCTTTATTCATGTGGCTTGCATTAAAAGTTGAACAATGTTAATTAACACAAGTTTTGGCATTATGTAATGCCACATCTATCTTATAAATATTATCGTATATAATCGTCCACTTCGGTAACAGAACAGTACCATGGTCGCCCACCATATCGACTTCACAGAACAGAATGGGTCACAGCTCACAAACCTGTCACCACAACTAATTGAGGTTCCAAAATCGACGTCCAACGAATGAATTAATGTGAAAGTATAATGCATTGAATTCAGAGAAATGTATGCTGATTTCAATTTGTCATTAAAGTAAAATTATCACAGATAACGTTAAAATAAAAGTAGGGGTATTCGCGTTTGGAATCATTGCGGGGGGGTGCCAAAACAATTTTAACTAAATCTAACGATTACAGATTTCTTGTGTGCTTATAATAAATTACATTTTGTATGTATTCAGTGCCGCTACCGCGATCGGCATCGAGTTGCGATGGAGTCAATAGTTTTATGGATCGGTCATTTGTTTCAACGCAAACCGCACAGACGTATAAAATGTTTGTTGTACACTCGACGCTCGCCGCGACACTTCGTCACTAAAAGCTAACATGTCAGAATTAATCAAGAGTTCATCTATAATGTTCTATCGCCTTTCTGGTGTTACACTCGTTAGTCGGACAAACCCGTGCGTATGTTTAAAAATACAGACTCGTCCTGTTACATTTTCTTTATCTGTTTTATTTGTACCCTTTGTATTCGTATATGGAAGTAATAGTTTACCGCTACCCGTAAAGGTGTCGAGACACTATGTACTGCGGCGTCACTCGGGCGGTCAAGGACTAGTGCTCGGTATGGACTCGTCTAGATCGTTCGGTGCGGGTTTCCCGCTGGCAGTGTCCGGTGCGTCAGCCCCAAAAATAAAGACGGCCGACGTCCGCACTCTTTCGGTACGGTGTGAGTTCGCGGCATCTTTGCAGTCCGCCTTTGTTAAGTACATTCAAGCATGAAAATGAGGAATCTATTCGGAGTCGGTCGTGCTATGGGGCGGCGACGCGGACGGGGCGGGCCGCTAGACGCGCCAGACGCGCCAGACGCGCTAGGGGCGCTCGGGCCGCTCGGGCCGCTAGGGGGCGCGGTACAGCAGGTAGGCGGTGAGCGCGGGCGGCAGCGCCAGGCGCGACGCCGCCGAGCGCAGGCGCGGCCGCCCCACGCGCTGCCGGATCACGCGCCGGCACAGCTCCATCAGCGGCAGCGGCTCGGCTGGAAACAGATACATCACGTTACTTAATGTGCGACAGACGACTGTCGATGTAATAATAGCATTCTGCTTGTAAAGAGGACGGACGACCTCATATCCAATACATTGTACATACTATTTGTTTATATTATGGCTAGTTAAAAAGTGACACCGAAACTCTATCTGTAGATAGAGTTTCGAACAATAGGGTCCGGCGACGCGGAAGGCCCAGAACGAGATAGTGTTGCTTAAGATGGGATGTGACTTACTTAAGGATTGAGTTCAAATTGCAAGTCACAAAAATAAAAAGATGGAATACTTTGAACTGCAGTGGGCAACAATGGCCTCATATTATTATCTGCCTTCTACTTGATATTATTAACAAGTGCCACCTGACAACTGATGATTGTGTCTAAAGCGGCTCATGCTCTCTGTTACTGATCGTGATTCAGATGATTGGCAGAAAGATTCAAATACCAATAATTTAAAATAAAATACCTCATAATTCCCGAATTACATTGTCTGGCAAGAGTTACAAAGGATATACTAGTTTTATGAGACTGGCCAAGCTGTCCCTGGACAGCCAACAAAAGCAATTGAAGGAAAGATTTATTGTAACGACGACAAGAGGATGTTTCGTTGCCTAAAGTGATCGCCAATGGAATAGGTGGAATTTCCGCTGAACATGGCACTTCATCAAACCATCATCATCTGCTTAGCCTTTTCCAAACTATGTTGGGGTCGGCCTCCAGTCTAATCGGATGCAGCTGAATACCAGTAATCTACATAGAGCGACTACCTAGATAGGGAGGTGGTTGTTTCTTATCAAGTAAAATTGGTAGTCCAGACTTTCCGGCTTTTGACTACCCGTAACGTATGTCAAAGATCTACAAATAACAGTCTGAACTAACGGCGTAACGTAATTTTTGAGGCACGAAGGGAATTCTGTTTGTAATAGATGGTCACCCATCCACACTTGTCTTTGAAGATCGACATATGCGGCTGGTATTATTGAGCCATTTTTTTCAACCATTGACCGTATAAAGGGAGATCTAATATTTACAAAACTTTAAAGAGTCAAGATTAAGGAAGGAGGACGGAAGAAAAAACCATGCCATTCGAATTATGCTAATACAACAATTATTAATAAAAATGAAGATTGTACACTCACGATCGAGCCCTCCGATGTACTTCATGGTGATTTCTGCGTGGCCCCACACGGCGGACACGATGGGGTACAGCGTCTTGCCGCGCAGGCCGCGCGCCGCCACGCCGAGGTAGCGCCCGTCGGCGCAGAAGGCCAGCGTGCCCTCGTCCATGTCCAGCACCACCAGCAGTCGGTCGGGGACTAGGAACTGCTCGTCGGGCCGCAGCAGCGCCGGGTACGTCGTACCGCTGCCCACTGTGCCTTTTACGTTGTGGTATATCTGGAAAGTGACGAGTTTTTATGAGTTATTGTTCAAATAAGCAGCGGTGTTGTTGGAGCTGTAGGTGTTTGGCACGAACGTCATAATAGTTTGTTTTGTTCCCAAAATAGAGAGTAACTGCACTCTGCATCCGGCTTTTTTAGGACAGCCATAGCGATGTCTTGGCGTGGTAACTGTTAAGTGGCTCGAGTAGGTTTACCGAACGACAAAAAACTTTAGAAGCTCTTCGTCAGTATGGACTTGGAACAGCTGTAAAATACATATTTTCAACACTTAAATACCTTATTTCTGCCCAAGTCCCAGCCCCAACTCTGGTCTGTGGCGCCTACTAGGCTCTGGTAGCCGACAGAATGTAGCGGCGCGTGTGCTGTGGCCACGCCCACGACTGCGTGCGTCCCTCGCTGCCGCGCTGGCCACACCACCTCCCAACAATGCAGGCCCCGCGAGTATCCCACCCGGCCCCTGATGCAGTCTGTGCTTTGGGCAACCGGGTGTCGGTGGAACGTTAACGCGTCCTCTTCTTTTACGAATATATTCAGTGATCTGGAATTTAAAAAATGGAGATAATTAGTATTTATTGCAAAAATCAGGTGGCAGAAGAGAGAATCTTGATTCTTGAGAGAATCTTGCCTAGTAGGTAGTGTTTTGAACGCAGATCTTGTAACATGCGGAACAATAAAGCATTCTATCGAGACGGTTTCCGTCATACAGCGAAAAATCAATATGGCCACTTTCTAGGATTTTTTTCAGATTATCATGTTCACTAGGGTGTTTCGTAAGCGTCTTGGGGGATCTTAGTTCTGATTACAGTATGGTGTGTGTTGGTCTTACCTGTCATCTGGGTTCCATGCGTGTTTCAGCTGCAGTTCGGGGTGCGCGGGCGGCGCGTCTAGCAACGCGTCGAGACGCGCGGGTCGCGGCGGCTCGGGCGCCAGCTCGCGCGCTACTACCGCCTGTGCAATAGATAACACTGCATTAGTATTTAGTACAAAACTGTGGCGCATTTTTTTCCTCATCTTGTTCGCGAACCGTCACCAATAAACTTATGTAATTAGTGTTTTATTGTGAGCAATGTAGAGTCAATGACATATGGGCAATACCAGTGATATTATCTCGAACAAATGGTTTTATATAGTCATAACTTAGTAAAATCCAGGTACCCTAGACCGAGACCTAGCCGTGGATATAATTTAGAAAACCTAGCCCTTCAGGCAACCTACTTAGTCGAGATTATAACGCTGTAAGAAGCTTTGTTTGTATATTTGACTTTTCGCCTACTGACAGCTGACGGATCGTGACAGGCTGAAAAATATAGTTATATCCTGTGGTTATATCAATATAAATAGTAGATTCCGATAGCTTATTCAACCTTCTTTTATGTTTTAAGTGGATGGTCGAAATACCATCGTAATTCAGCCTGAAAGATCGTTCAACCAGTAGATGTTTGTGAATGTTGGTCGTTTTTCAGTAATTGCTTTTAAATGTGAATAGATACAGCTATAAACTTTATGTCAATAGATAGGTAATTTTGTATACAACTCTGTGATATGTAACACTTTATGTAGTTTTAAGTAAATAATAATGTTTTATTAAAAAGTTGTAAACAAAATAAAAAATTGCAATAAAATTGCAAAAACAGGAAGCGATTCGCGATTCTTCGTAACGGTAAAGTTCCTGAAGTACGTAAGCGAGCATAGAATTTCTTCAAATCGTACTCATCAGTACGGTAAATTTTAAAGTGAAAAAATAGTGCAACAAATAGTCATGAAGAATATTATTACGAATCGCTTCCTGAAAAGTTATAAAGAATTATCTTTGTTGTTGTTATTCCTGCGAACTTAAGAAACCCTCTTCCCTCACTTCGATCGCTTTAAAATACCCGGAACTTATCAGTGTAGGACGTCAGCACCGTTTGGCCCGAAGAGACTTCGTGCACACATACATATTGGTAAGACACACACTATAAAAACATCCTCGCGTCCATCGATCACGCTCGTCCGGCACATATCTTATAGATCAGTTTGTTGTCATTTGTCCGTTATTTGATTTACAGCTACGGCAGCCCAGATTACGTCGAATGCAATAATCACCTGAAATTCTTGGAGGAAAAGTGATGAGATTTTTTTTGTATTTATACCTTGAAGGGCGCCGTGCACTCGCGCGACACCGACTTAACTCCGCCGGACAGCTTTTGCCCCATGTTCATGCCCCTACAGCGAGTGCGGGCGCGCTTGGGCAGCGCCTTGAGGCCGCCGCGCCGCGCCTCCTCCGCGCCGCCGCCGCCGCCGCCCCCGCCCCCGCCCCTCACTGAGCGCACCCCGCTCTTGTACCTGAGGAAGAAGAAATAACGGATTAAGCACATGAACTACATAAAGTGACAAATATAAGAGGTGTGGATACAGTCTGGTCGGTGGATGTTATGAATATAATAAAAACACTTGAACAATCCGACACATGTTTGGAGAAGGAATCCGAGATATTGTTCAACGTTTAGTTATTGGACATTCTTTTATGACTGCCAACCTCAATTGATAAGAAAAATTATGAGAGGAAAATCGTGTTAAACTGTTCACATCCTATATCCCACGTCATGCGAAACTTGTTGATGAAGTTACTTAACTCAGTTCAATCCTCAACTCATTATTACATCAAAGATGCTGAAGCAATCACTTCCTGGCGGATGGATTCAGTAATAGATCGTCATACAGATGTATTGTCAAAGTTCGAGGAACCGGTTTCCAAGTGACCGGTGAGTGGTGGTGTCGTCACAGCAGATGCCGGGCGTCGGCGGAGTACCCGCGCATCTTATGTAACGCCGGCCGTCTAACCGTGAAAGTCACCGCTCAAAAGCCAAGGTTAACACGGCCATGGAACCTCGTTCTAACACATGCGAATGTTCTATGATCGCTTCTTGTTAATATATTTATTTTAATTGCTGTTTATTTTTCCTGAGTCTGATGTCATGTAATTGTTCGGTTATTCCTTAACTATACACGTAGTAGTGTATGTGAGTTTACAAGCATCTTCTAAATATTAGCCACGTCGTCGTGGTCACAATATTGCAAATGGTCACGCGCGCCTGATTCGTACATCAAGCTGTGACAATTGAGGATGATGTCATCGAAGGACGCTAATAGTGTTGTTGTACCAATCTGTCAAGTATTAACAACAATAAAATTTATAGGTATAAGGTATATGTGTTGCCATGGGATTCATTAGCGTCCTGTGTAGCTATTTCTCAACTCAGTTTCAGCGGATACGTGACACAACTATTAATATTGTCAGTGGTTTAGGTTGACCATGTGTTACAGGGCTAGTGGCTCGCGGTTTTGTGAACAATCTATGTAGGATGGGAAGGGACGCCTAGAAGGTACGCAAGCTACAAGGCCGTCTGCCTTTCCGTCGCCTAGAGCGGCTGCATGACAAAAGCGGGAAGTGAAAGGCAGTGAATGCGTCCCCTCACGTCGCGCCGTCTCTTGACTAGGTACGTACCAAAACCGTTGTTTGGCAGAACACTATAAAATATTGCGTGATGGTGGGAATATATCAGCATGATTCATTTTGTTGTTGAATGTTCTTACATTTTTATTAAATTGGATTTTGTAACCACTATTAACAATAAATACAAGTCAGGCGGACTGGAGGCTTTCCCGTTGTTTTTTTTAAATCTTCAGTTTTTGCGAAGCAGAATATTCGAAAACTATTAATGGTATAAAAGTAAAATACTCTTGGTCTGAGATAACCTAGGAGCCAAATTGCTGAACCACAGAAATTCAAAAAATAATCTACAGAGCTGACCTCAAAACCGCAGCAAGATATGAAGGCAAAGAGAAAATGCAAAAGTTAGTAAAATGGCCAACTGTTTTTTTTTTGTATTAACCAACCAAATGGACGGCTTCTTTGATGGATGTTGCAGCACCTGACCGATAGCAGGAGATTATCTGGTAGGCTCACGTGGCGGACAGTAAACAAACAGAGAGGGACACGTGACCGGCCGATCTCTGACGTCTTCAACCACGTGCGTGCTATGCCGGACGTACAACTATTTGCAACCCTAAAATAGACCACACATTGCATTGTAATGTGTGAACTTTACTTTTTGATGTATTACCATTAAAGTATGTGTTTAAAAGCATTTCAGTCAATTCTTCAGTATCTTTAAGCAAATGGTTTTAGATAAACCACAAGATTACCACTTTGTGGTATGTGTGCATAACTTTACGAAGGAAGTGTGCGAAGTACCAGGAATTATTGCAATTTTATACCGGGTACTCAGCGCATGGACATTCTCACGGACAATTTGTTAATAAAATCATGTGCTACTAAAATAACTGTGATATCACTTTGCAATTGGAACGTCACTCGGCATCGTGGGAAAACGGCTACACGCCGCATCGGGGGGTATGACTAGAGTTGCAGAAATCTTTAGACTTTTCAAAACTAGTGAATAAACGTTGCCGGGTGTGGTCTCATGCAACATAACCGTTCACGCTCGGTGAGAGGTGAATGGAACATTGGAAGAGAACGTTGCTAGGCCGACAACATTAGCGTGTGCCAACGCGCGCGAACAATGAACTAGCCGAATGACGTGCGCTCTGTGTCACCACTGTAAATATTAAATCCTTTGACTGCTCTAAAACATAACAAAGTGTCACCAATTGCAGTAGCTTGCCCCTACGTCTGTTACACCTCTTGCCAACTAAAATTGATGTTCATTGAGCCAAATGTATAGATTAGAGGCGTAAATTATCTGAATGCTAAAGCAGCTGTGGTACTAATTTAGTTTTAGGATAGCCGAGTTAATACCTACTCGTACATACATATAACGTTTTAGATTTTGCTAGGATAGCGCACAATAGCTTAGAAGGATCCTCTGCACACGAATCATTGAAGCAAAACGTAATTAAATGGTATTATGTAGTTAAACAACCTTACAAGTACATACCTGAATAATAACATAATTGGTAGTGTACTCTTTATTGAAGGTTATAATTGCAAAGGTAGGTTCACAGTTGCATCGAGGGTGTTTTGCAAACAATTAGGGGCTAAACCAAAGTTCTGGGGAGCCAAGAACTGTTAACACCATCGCCTTCGCAGCAAATGAAAGTAAAATAACTATTACGAGTAAAGTCCAACCGCTCTAGTGACACAGCTGGTAAACAATGATCCCTATTATAAGAAAGAGAAACAAATCAAATATTTCGACTCAGTACACGCGGCTGTCGTACAGTGAATAAAGGAAATAATAATGGTACGTGTGACAGAAATCAATCGATTGTCAAGTATTAAATAAAACCCTGATTGCCGACATTTAATTTGTAACGCAAACAAAAGTGTCATCTACATGCGAAATTGAAACGTTGGTCCGAAACTGAATTGAATACTGGACCAACGGGGATGGGAGGATTAATTGTTAATTGAATCACAGCATGTACATTTATTATTTAACCGAATTTAAAACGATACGATATCAGACAGGGCTAAAGTGGAGTAGTGAAGAAGATATCATAAACAATATTTACTTAATTCTTGCTTAGTGCAGGCAGATATTTTTGAAGCAACATTGTCGCAGAAATCATTAAAACTACAGTGCGTGTAGGAGTGTTAAAATCAAGGCTCGACTGCGGGAACATACTTTAACATTTCTCGTGACAGTTGTAGAAAGCGACGACTTCGATTCTGGGGTCATCTTACGAAAGAGTCACCGAACGATGTCGTGCCATCTGGAAGTATGCGCTTAATTTTCAACGTGGCCTTTACTTATTTCACTTTTAACAGTAATAATTTGAGTAGACCTACTTTCCAAATGTTTGCGAACCGTCAACTTACTTAACTCCTTTATTGCTCCTCAAATTCTTAATTACATATATTTTTCAAAATTGACACTAAAAATTTAAACTGTATTTAAACTGTATTTGTACCATATTTTTTTGTGGATACTACCCCGTGGGAATACCCCACCGGACTAAAGTTGGGTTAGTATACTGGGTACTTAAGTATACCTTAGGCTAACTATCGGTTATATGGCAAGTGTTTATAGCTATATGGCTAAATTACTAAAGCGACTAAAATACAAGTAACAGTTAGTTGTAGATAAATGCTAACCTAAAAACAAGCTCTGTCACCTTGATTAGGTAATTTTTCTACTTCAGTTGGCTTACTTGTCTATAAGCTTCGACATCACGCCGATGAACTGTCTCTGGTTTAAATAACAATTAAATAATCGCTAGGGCGTGTCGGTGCAACCTTGTATCGGTTGCCGCGTTGCAACAGGGCCTTGTGTCAAGGAAAAACCTACTTAGCAGTTTCCCTGGCCCCGAATAGTTGACATTTTTTTTGACAATTTCTACAGAATACGTATCTGACGTTAGGAAACTTGAAAGCGTTACCGGTAAAGTAAAAGTCATAATAGAAGCTTGAATTTACTGATGATGATGTTTTTGTGACAAGAGTGGGTTGTTATGTGTGATCGGGTGTGTATGCCGTCGCGGTGCATTAGTCGACAAGTTGAATGATATAAGAGGTGTTGAATAACGATAGTGGTGGGTGATGATTACATAACGAGGCGATGTGACGCGGCGCGTGCATGCTGCGGTGCACTGCGCTCCTCGTGTCAAGGATGCCTCCGACTCCGCCATATTATAATGAAGCTATTGTGCCATGGTCAAACATATCACCGAAGATGATCGTCTAAAAAATATTTTGTTTCTAATGCTCATGTTTTTTATTTATTTCGGAAACGTTAACAGGAAACCCGTCCAAAGACTTTATTCCTGATGAAACAGTCATTGACGTACCACACGGTGTGGTTAGTCACATAAATAACAAACAGGTAAAGTTAATTTATATACTATAGACACATGGAAAATCCAGTTGTAGAAACGTCACGCCACGAGTTGTTTTTGATTCGACGAATATCGATTTCATTATATCGTTTGTTTTACGCATTGCCAGTTTATTGCTGATGAAAACGATGATGGTCAATAATTGAATTTAGAAATCTGGGTGTTCGAGTTCTGATTGACGCTGATATTGTTTGTTCATTAAGTGGGAGTGCGTTTTGTCGGGTCGAGCGCATGCGCAGCAGTAGAGGGCCTTGACTGCAATGCGCGCGCGCCGTAGCGTGTCAAGGGAGCGCTGCTTTCGCTGCCACACCTGCACCCGGCCTATACAGACATGACGGAGAAAAAACCTAATAAGGCAATTAAAATAAATGTTCAACAACACAAGTTTTGTCAGCGCTGCTGAACAATAATTAGGTCAGAGGTCATTTTACTAAAACACATACGGGAATAGCATTCGGAAAAGAAGAACATACGACAGCAAATAAGGAAGCTACTAAGGATAACCGAAGGTGAATCTGGGTCATTGAATATTAGCTCGCCATTAGTACACAATGGCTTATAACAATATGGTGAAGGCAAAAACAATTTGAACAAGGCCTCCGTCGAGCAATGTGTAGGCCTTAACTTGTCATGTGAATTATCTATCCTGTGCATCACTTTAAGAGGTACGCAACGCGATTAGTTGACTACCACATTCAAAAATAATTTGATAGAACTCAAATAGAACGGAACTACATCAGAGTATCTTGTTTAGTGTCTGAAGTAAAATGAATGGCAACACTCAATTACGTTAAATCACATCGCGAAAAGATTTCGATTTTCATTCCAATCGTGCGAACTAACAGGGGCTGGTGTAAATAAATCTAAAACCCAAATTGGAGGCGAGACCCGGAGTATAAAGAAGTATCGTGCGAAGACAAAGCCGAGCAATCTTCTAAGTGGTCTGGAAGGCCGGCGCGGGAACAAAGCCACCCTACACCCCGCCAGCGCCGCGGCGCCGCCCTCCACAGATAAGCACACCCTCCGCTTTTAAATGCTTTTAGCACCACTGAATGAGTCCCCGTCTAAGGAATCCAATGAGAAACTTAGCAATATCTTCTTCAGAAAACATCTCTAATGTATATCTAATGGGGAATGAATAAGTTAATATTGAGTTAGAATATATTTGTGCTAGAGAAAGGTTTATTAAAGAAAGCTCTCGAAAATAGTGGATTGTCCAAACACTGGAAATACATCAACAGAATAGTTTGTCATTTATAGCAACTATTAAATAAATTACATAAGTATATGTTTAGACGTACTCCAGTTGTGGCTCAGGAGAGTACTGTATTTTTATGAGAGAAAGGGGAAAGCCAATATTATTGTACTTTTTTTCTCAAATCACACGAGAGTAACAAAATTAAAAGTTCCACGTTGTAGTAACAAAAGCTCATCTTAAGGCTACATTTCTTTCAGTCTCCTGTACACTCCCAGCTAAAAGTTTAAAAACGTTTAGGGTTCGCACATAAAACTGGTAGGAAAGCTTTTCAAGTGGTGTGCGCAAATAAGCGAGTCTTTGAGTTAGAGGCACATTATACTCGTGCCTCAGGAATGTTACAAGCCTCGTCTGTGTCTGAGCCAGCGGCGACCGCAATTTTCGGTTGAGGGATTATTTAAAAAGGGAATGCTTTTTGCGGCATTTATCACTTCGACCCAATTTTACAGTTACTACAGTTTTGCCGTTTTATTGATTAGATTTACTTTGGAGATTTAAAGAATGCAAATAAGAAAATTCTCCTTAAGACTGACTGCGTTCTTCTGTATGTACACAGAATCGATAAAGCTTTCGAGTGGTTGAGACAAATACAGGCGGTCAATAAGAACGAATTGGTTTTACTGTGGAAACTATGAAATTCCAGCAACTTCGAAGACCGGGACAGACTGGGCGAGGGTGCGGCGACGTGAATTATTCATACACTCGTACCACAACCGTCAACTTGTCGTCAGACCGCGACACTACCTACCCTTCATCCTTCAGGTAGAGGAACTTTCTAGATTCAAGTGTCTTAACGTGTCGCTAATATAAGAGTTTCTGAAAAGGTGAGGTTTTTTATGTTAAATCGTAAAGAAATTATAAAGCCACAACAATTGCTGGAGGCTTTCTCAATGTATTACAATGTGTGTGTGGTAGTTATAATAACGTGTAGGGAAAAAAATATTACGCATTTTGTGCCATGAGGTGTAAAAACTAGCTACAAATCAGTGTGTACTAAAGTTGTTGCTAGCTTGAAGGAACACGTGAAGTTCGTATTAAAATATGGTGTGGGCAGGAAACAACATTATTTGCTAAGCAAATCGCGTCAACGAAGCGTGACCCAAGTTAATGACGAGGATTCAGTCGCTTCCGTGAACACTAATGCCAACTAACTTTGTTTTTCAAAATGAATTGAAATAGTCAATCTTTTGAAGAAACATTGTCGACTTGCCACAAGATTCAAACGAAATGGTAACACAAGTGAAGATAGCAAGCCAACAGCTTGGAGCGTGGAACAAAAAACAGATTGTTTCATTTTGTTTTTCTGTAGAAGGATCAACAATGCCGTCTCGGCTTGCTGGAAACCGGTATGAGGCGCGGTGGTGGCCGGATCAAACGCCTCGCGGGTATCGACCATAACTTCAATGTCACTCCCGATACACTTCTACTTCAATAATACTGATCAAGTACACTTTGTGATACTGTCATTGGTCATATTTTATAACAGATTAGCTTTACATTGACATCACAAACTTAAAAACCATAAACATTGTACGATTTTGCTCATTTCAATCTGTAGACCAAGAATATCTTTGGATCGGTTGATAGATTGATAGTTTTATTTAAGATGGTTTCAAGTGCATTAATATTGTGTTAGTATTAGATAATTTAAACTTTTTTTGAAATTTTTAAAAACCCGTTTTGAAATCATCAACTACGTTAGTTTTGTACAGAATTATTATCATCATTATCATCATCATCATTTCAGCCGAAAGACGTCCACTGCTGGACATAGGCCTCCCCCAAGTGTCGCCACATTGACCGGTCTAGGGGGGTTTTGCCATAATAGCCACGCTTGGCAGGCGGGTTGGCGATCGCAGTATGGTTGTTATAAAACACAGAGAACGCTGCTGCCCATTCTCAGAATTATTATGAACAATGAGAAGAAACTTTATTACAATAATTTCGTTACCTACAAAAGCTTGTACTAAACGAATAACGGATTGATCCAGTGTACAAAAACCCTGGTGCAGTGAATAGGATGTGTGTACCGAATCGAATGACAATCACTTGTCCATGCAAAATGGATAAACCGGGAGCGTGCAAACGAAAAAAACCATAGCGATATAATGTACAGTATGAGCTAAAACGTTATAAATAATAGAGAGCACAAAAGGCAATGTATAAATTGTGTGGCGTGCGTATGTGTGTTGCATGGGGCTGCGAGTGGGGTCAACGACACGCACCCCGGCTCGCAGTGGGGCACACAGGACGTGAGTCACTGCTGGGGTTACCAGCTGCTGTCGGCAAAAACTACCCTCCTGCTTCGTCAACCAGGCGGCCGTACGCTAAGCTTTATTATTGTACTAATTAAACTACGTCATTTTGATGGCACGCTTACTGTTCTTTCATTTAGATAATGAAACACGATTGTTTATCATTTTCACTGGACTGTAAAAATGATGGGTGTAATGTTGTCTTTGAACTTAACCCAGAGCTCGATTAGACTGATATGGAGTACAATGCTGCAGTTAAGGAACAATCGAAGGTGTCAACTTCTCGGTTTATGCCTGAAAAGCAAGCAATTTTGTCACCGGTTTGTTTCGCGACTACGCACGAGCTATACGTAATATCGATTGTGATGTTGGGAGTGAAAGCGGCAACATATGCGCCGGCCTCATTCACTTTATGAAGTGTGGATCTCGGCGCCATATGGTACAGGCAGCTGATTGAACTCATTGGACTGTTGGACACAGATTTAAACATAGGTTACTCTGGGCTTATAGTTTTTCATGAATTCAAGTTTGATTCTGGTATCTAAAGAAATCATGCGTCAGCGACCATAATGAAACACAAAGGTGCTTCGCCAAATCTTCGGCCAGTCGGGATAATCCATAATCAGAATCGACTGTAATAAATATTCTTTGTCAATGAAACGCAGTGTTCAGAGGGCGAGGGACTAGACAACCGTCCTTCACCTAGGGCTCGCTGGGCATCGATCCTGTGACTGCTCAAACCAGTATTTATAAATATTACTCGCGACAAGGAAAGACACTTCGCTCTGCGCATGTACCAGTCTAATGGACAACTCTGACGTAAATCTTTGACCAACAGAAGTACAATGCACCGAAACCTTATAGGTATTTGTTTGCTCACACAATACATTGTGTGCTGCAGATTTATTATGAAGCGTGTCAGTTGCGTGACTCACGTCGTTAACTACCAAACTTTAAAGGCGGAAACTCGCTTAGCAAATGACGTAATAACTATTGTAGTTATTCATTATAACAAGATCGACGTGAGAACAATCGCTACAAGGAGAAGGCAAGCATTAGGCGACTCGACTCGGCATTGCTAGTGTTCCCATGATAAAGAATAGTGGTTAGGTGAAGGCATCAAGCCGCGAGGCGTCAATAACCTCGTCGGTACGGATCGTGGAGGTTGCAATAAATACGACATCGGCGGCGCTGGCCTGGTCAAGAGCCTTTCAAGGCCGGGAGGCGAGGCGGGGAGTGCGCCCGCGCCCCACATCTGCGCCTGGGCCGAGCCACTCTTGCCCTACCGCTTACATTCCACCAGAAATGAGGTGCTCTCGCAACCGACACTAATGTAATGGTGGAACTGTTTAAGCGACGTTGCAATCTATCAAAATAGGTCGTAAAGGTTTCTTAACAGCTTTGCTAATACTAAACGTTCACGTCGTGAACGAAGAACCATAGGGTTACGTTTTTGGATTAATGTAAGCTGATAAGAAAATTGTCAAGGCTTGGAGCCTTAAGGTTACGGAAGAAAATCGTGACCGCCAATTTCTTAGACATTACGTGTGCTCGGGTCGCTGGTTTCGTAACTTAGTTGTCAAGGTCACTAAAACACAACACTAATGACTTTGTACTTGAAATTTCGACGTTACCAAGTTCCATTGCAAAAATTGCAATCGCAGAAAAAATCCTCAATGGCACCAATTTCATACTTTTCAACGACGATTTCGCTTGAGCATTGCAACACTGTCTTATGGGTTTGTGAATGTAGATTCTTATAGGAACAGAAACACCTGAGGTAAAAACACAAACACTTAAACCATCCGACACGACAGGTAGTACGCGTTGAAAAGAGACGGACACACGTCACTCGGAGGATTCAACTTCAACAAAGGATCGGTGAATCGGTCGTGACGAGAAGCGTGGTACGGCTTTGCGAACTCACCGCAGCTCGAGGAAACGCGCGGCCCTTGTTCGCCTGTCACAGGACATGTCGTATATGAACGGGTACACTGATTAAATCACTTCACCAACGAGATGTAGAAACCATAATTGCGAACAGCGCGCCAGCGTACGCGCACCACGAACACTACCAGCGGCGGCGAGAGAACGCGCGCACTGAACCACGTTCGGCTTGCGCGAGCTACCTGCCGTTTCCGCGGCGCGGTGAAGCGGAGGTGCGCATCGCGGCGCACGCGCAGGTATACCTACGTGCCGCGGCCGGAGGGCAGCCACTCTCCTAAGCCGAGGGCCCTGCCGCCCGCCAGGGCTCGTTCCCCGTCAAAACAATCCCGTTGCCGCCCCCGCCATGCCGAGCCATAAAATAATCCGATAGCTATAATGAAATCGGAGCCACGTTAAAGTAATGGCTGATAAACAAAAGAGGGAAGAATTGACCTACAGTTCCTAAATAAGATATGGGTTAACTGAAATCGTAAGTTACTAAATTTCCCAATTTAAATCGAAGAACGAGTCCCGAGTCTTTAAACTTAATATAACCTCTCTTTCAACGGTAACATCAAAGTTCATAAGTTAACATGTGGTTCCTGCACTTCGTTCATTCATTCATTAGACTATCTTAGAGAAACTTAAGAGTAAAGATATGGGTTCGTCCTAATTTACATGTGAATAATGTTTGTTCAAATATGAGTCAGTTCAAAAGTCTTGGCCAACTTTCACCAGCACTCGTGCAACAACAATTAACCGCATGAATTGTACATAATGCAGGCCCCAATGACCCGTTGTTGGACTGGCCTGGCGCTCCTACAAAACCTTAAAATTTCTAGGGTACGTTTTTAAAGCAAAAGACTAGGTATATAGATGATTTTAGCAAGTTGATTGCACCGTTAAGCGTGTAAGGCTGGAGTTTTAAACAGTCGAGAATATGCAAATAGCTTTTCCCTTTGTCTGGACAAAAGAACTGTTCACAACTCGCATTAGTGCCAGCAAAGAAGTGCTGGATGCCATTAGGGACATTTTAATAATGGTCTTTTAAATAGGGGCCAAAATGCGATCATGAATAATGAAAAATGTTTCGTAAAGAGTAACACGACTCGGCGACGGGAGTTACCTGGCTGTATTTTGAAACAGAAGGGCACACCTGCGATTGAACCGTGACGTCACAAAGTTCCTTCACCTGTCTGTCGGCCGGCTATTCATCTTGTCCCCTGCCACTCTAATAGCTACTTAAGCTAAGTAAGGAACGATGCCAACGATCGAGGCAGGCATGATGGTACAGGATAGTTGCATATCTTTTATCCTTTACCAGTTCTATCTTAGATATGCAATATGCATTTCACATGATTGCATGCATAGCTTATCAATACAAAGCTAAAGTTACTTATTAAAATTTTGCTTTTAAGCCAACGCAAACTACCTACTTTTAAGCCTACTTTTCAAGAGTTTTGTAAAGTTTACAACACCGATCACCATTAATAAACCAGTAAACTGACGATTTTCCTTGTATGAACTATTTTATTCTCAATAATTACATAGCAATACCAGCTTACAATCAAGCTTCATTGTATTCTTTTACAAAATACCGTTAATTATTCTGCTCTTCCTGTTAGTTTGTTTCTTAACTTCGTAACTAGATCGTAAAATTTCTAGTTAAAGCCAGATTTTTAATGTTAGTCATCCTTTTAGTAACAGCTGCGATACAGAATTCAGGGCGAGGGGGGTTTACTATTATCATTATCACCACGCCTGGCAAACAGTCTGGTGCATTTGGTGCCAACAATATTTTAATAGCAGAAATTGAGATAATGCGGTGATTCCGTGTCAAATGCCTTCAATATCTGATTTCTTAAAATAGTTTTGCTTTGTTTATCTTTCAGTTACATCCACGCTTTCACGAAGAAGAAGGAACTTGTATAGATTGAATTTTGTTAAAATCCAAAGCATTTTAATGTTTTCTATATATTTATAAACTTAGTTATTACTTAGGGGGTCATTGTGCTTATCATTACAAACAACTTTTAATATGGGGCCAACCCTGAAATCAAGAATAAAAATCAGTTCTTACTTACAAATTCGACAAAATCTAGGGAGCTGCTGATATATTTTCGCGATTTTAGGATTCATCTCACTGTAGCAAAAGTTGGTCGTAATGATGAGTACAATGACCCCTTAGGGAGTTTAAAGGTAGCCCGCGAAGTTAATTTAAAAAAAAAAACTTATCAGATGGCAGACACGACAAAATAAACTTTGTATAGGATGCATCATAAGTTCACTCGCAGCTGTTAATTGATCCATAAACTAATCCGGATGCGATGGAAATGATTCGAAATAACTCTTTTGATAGTCGAATTTCGATTTCATCGATTTTCAATCAGAGTTTGTGATACCCGTATACAAAAATAGGGATGAGATGAATGTCACTGTAAATAAATTTTCCAATTACAGAAATTATATTTTATATAAGGTCTAACTATTCATACACGAAATATTTTAAGAGTAATTTCTATAAGTCGTAAAGTCGCCATAGCGACGAAAAAAAAATTATCTGAGTGTTTTTTTTTTTACGAAATTATTATAATTCTAAAAATTTTTGAGACTTTTTGCATAAAATCTTTACTCCCATATTCTAACAATGACACTAGGTAAATACGACGTAGTAAACTAATGTAATGGATGTTCAAAAATTAGGAGCTAGTACTTATTTTGTGGATCAAGTAATTTTAAATTATTTATTTTTTATAAAAATATACTCAGATAAAAAAAAAAAAATCCCTTGAAATGGCTTCTTTATAGCTGTTAGATGATTCCCTGAAAATATTTCGTGTATGAATAGTTAGACCTTATAATATATTACAAAATAACTAAGTTGAAAGAATATTTTCACAATCCCCATACTCTTGGCAGATTATAATTTCTTTTCTACTACCCATCCTTTTTGATAAAGATCAAAGTAGCTCTGAACTCCGGCGACATTGCAGTGTCGGAAATGACGAAATGGTTCATTCATAGAGCTACAACAGATACAATATTCATTTGTATTTCTGCAGATATGAATAGGATTTCTATGACTATTGTTGCAATAGTTCAGAATATTCAACAAGCACTGGTTTAGGACCAGTGAATCAGACCGAGAATAATGAAAAGGGGGGAACATAAGGTAAAGGTTTCACTGATATGACAACGTATAGCTAAAATCTCAAAGTCTAAACGCACGAAACTTTTCATAACATTTCCTTAAATAACAAAGGTAAGAAAGGATTTATGATAATTCATCCCTAAAGGGTTAAATAGAGGACGACAGTTGGAAAAGTTCCCGTTTAATGAGAAAAGGATCATCGAAATTCCACTATTCGCGAAGATATCGTTGATTTAATAGAGACAGAAAAAATAATTGAAATCTAACAAATTCATAACCTCATCCATCTTCCCTCACCTCCACCTTTTGGAAGTCGTTTAAAAAAGTACGTAGTAGTAATGTTTGTTATCACGGCAGCTAATACAAGAACCTCTGATTTTTCGGATTCATGTGCATATTGTATAATTATCATTTGCTGCAGCGAAAGAAAATATCGTGAGGAAACCAGCATGCCTGAGAGATATTTCTCGACGGCATGCAAAGCCAACTCAGAAGCCCATGGGTGGGATAACAACTCTGACACCAGGTTAGGCCCTAACCACACGACAAAGAAAGAAGACGGTGGCTAATAATAATTTAATGAACAGGAGACAATATTGTTCCTATAAGACTTCAGATTAGTCGAACGATTATCTTAGTATAGATAATAACCCTGACAAAAAAAAAATGTTTTAACGACTTCAAATGTTAAATACTAAACAGACCATATAAATAGCATATAATGTAAAGCGTCGTGAATTTCCGAGTGTTTCTCTGGTGCTTGGGTTGCTTCCGCGGCTCGGCTACAAAACGGGACGTGAATTCCCACCGGAATCCTGAAACGACCCTCTTGTTTTTTCATCACTACCGAAATATCATTGTTGCCTCGCTCCCCGTTGTTCTCGGCGTAATTTAGTTTATTGTACACAAGTCAGAAACTGAGAGGCGGCGCGTAGACAACGAATTCACATTTAAAAAGATGAGAAAATTTTCACAGAGTAGGCTAGGTACGTACTTACTTCGTTATCTTGATGCGAATGTCATTAGTGACCTACATTATTAAATCAAGACTGTCCTGAAATATGATCCAGATGTTTAAAAGGCCCAGAAGCCACATGGTAAGAAGCGACGGCGCAAAATGACGTTGTTGTTTAAAAATAATATTGAAAACATGCAAAGAGCCAGTTGCAGATTATTTAGAAGGCAATTTCCGATTTAACGCGTTAGAAGCGGAATCGGAAGCGATGACGTATTTGAAAACGACAGCAAGATAATATGCGATGCTGTCGCAGCGATTCAACCAGTGCGAAAATCCCGACCGCCCAACATTACCCGCAACGAATATCATAAAGTCCGAATCGATAGCCTATCGTGGCTTCGATATTTATGGATATCGAAAATACACTCAATGCGACCAACACAATAAAGTGATCGTTATGGTATAATTTACGGTGCCACTACTACGACCACTACATTTAAACGCGTCTGAGCTTCCCACTGAGTCTTCAAGTCTGAGGCTTGCTTTTCATGTGAAAATCGGCTCTATTGCTTTTTACAACGACCGGATTTTTTTTAGGAGATATTTACCTAGACTAATAGCAAAAATGCTAATGACAGGATAAGTAGTTTCGCAGGCAGACTTTTGTTTTAGGTATGTTTGGAACATAAAGGTTCATACTTCCAAAGTATGCACTACGTACATATGAGGTTAGGTACGTAATAAAAAGCTAAATGCACGCGAAGCCGCCATTAGGAAATGGGCGCCGCCGCAACGAACAGACGATAACGATTTCACTAGGCGGCCATAGTGAATGGAGAAAATTGCGCTTTTCAGCGAAATGAAAGCCCGCTACCGTTTCAGAATTCCTGCTAGATAAAAAAGATATTATAAATTTTCGGTTCCGCCTCTCTTTTGATATTTATATGCATCCACGCTCGCAATAAATCTCTAAACTGCAACTAAAACTGTTTTTTTTTTGTTTTAATAAATCTCGTAAGGATTTTATTACTGGTTCGTTCGTAGAAGAATTAATCGCTAATGTCTGCTACCTACATATCATTATTACTGAGCATTTTAAAATAAAAGTCAGTGCAGTTGTATGCAGTTTTATTCAGGCATTAGTTGTAACTAAAGCAATTGATGTTCAATGAAGTGCGTTTCCTAGTTCTTTACTGCAAACGAAATGATGTTACACTTTCTCAAAATGCCTGTAACTTTGCACATGAATATTAGCTAGCTTGGTTGCTGGGGTTCTCATGCATGTAACAGCTGATACCACTGTGGCTGCCAAACTGCGGCTACAGCTGTAACGGGTAGGAACAGGTGTAACTGTCTTAATTATTTCTACATCTGAATTTTAACACCCGAGAAATCTCTCTTACAACAAAGTTGTCTGTCGTAAAACTATATTAAGCAGGCCAAATGTTTTACTTCGAAAAGATTAGTCTTTAGTTTGAAAGCTATTCATGCGTACAGTTTTATTAACGAAGTAAGCTTTATTAAACTTGTAGTCCATTAAGGGGTGTTCGTTAAAGAGTGCATACATATTGCCTTTTATTTCTATATTAACTTATTTAAGAATCTACCATGGACATCTAGGTCTAAAACAAACGCTCTGAAAGCGTTTAATTTTGAAATGAGCAAGGAATTGAGAATAAACAATTTCTTGAATATTCGATCGATTGATAGATTTTCAAGAGGGCCAAATCATCAGTCGTAGTTGTAACGATCTATGTCCGTGTATTATACTGGTATAAGATGCGTGGGCCCAGATAATTATTTTAGGTGAACGTAAATAGTAGCTGGATGTTGCGCTGGCAATTAGTTATAAGATACATAATTATCTAGTCATAAATGCATTAGTTCGTCTGTAGCCGCAAAAATTGCTATTTTGGCTCCATACATGTAAAGTTTTGGTATTTATAAAACGTTAAACACGTGTAAGTGTAGATCACAAGCTGATCATAAATTCCATCTACATCTCAGTTTAAGGTAAAAGCTTTCTATCTTTTACGTCTTTCTTTTCCTCGTCCGTTCTTTCTTCTTTCTGGTCCTGAGATTTAACAACTGCGATCCAACTTCCTGGGATCTGATTGTATTATGCCAATAAAATCTCTGGTACATTCAGGGACTCTGAGATTTAACACCGTCTTTAGATCCTAGATTGGTTTATCCTTCTGGGATTCTAGACGAGGCGGTAAAATACGATTGTGAACATTAAAAAGTTAGTGTTAGTCTAACAGTTTTCGATTTATTCACAAATAAAGGAGTTTTATATTGAGCACATTAAAATGTTTCTGGTAATGTGCTTCAAATCACAATTCAGAATTGAGAATAGACTTGTTATACTAATGAAGACTGCATTCATTAGTATTAATAGTAATGTAGACAGTTGATGATATATTTCACATTGTGGTTGACAAGTTAATGTAGTTCCATTATGTTTTGTGGTTTCCCTTGCTTACATGTAAATGCGTATCTCTGTTTACTTCAGTGGCAAAGTTTTTGTT
Source organism: Noctua fimbriata (assembly GCA_905163415.1). NCBI lineage: Eukaryota > Metazoa > Arthropoda > Insecta > Lepidoptera > Noctuidae > Noctua > Noctua fimbriata. The sequence goes on from LR990940.1 coordinate 6,802,889, forward strand.
AGACGGAGACGAACAAATGGTCGATCGGCGGAAGTTGGGCGACATTGTGCCTCGAACACCACAACGAGGAAGAGGAAGAGATGCGTCTTACGCAATAAAGGTCGTCGCGAACACACAAAAAACTTACTTTATTGACAAAATTCGCACGACCGCGTCTTCAAGTCAGCATTAGCTGTTAATATTCATTTAAATAAATATTTCAATCGCAGCTATGTCATCCACAGTTAATCGTCGATGTGTTTTATTAGCATTCAGAATTTATAATTTTGTGGTTACATATTTTCGGAATTTGTCTAGCATTTTAATAATGAAAAAGTACATAAACAATTTAAAAGGCCAAAATGTATCTACCAAAATAGAATATTTACCAGAATAGCAGTAGACTGAATTGGTAGAGCTAGGTTTCGGTAAAATACAACACAACAGTACAGCACGTCGCATCGCGCCGTACCTTTATTCGATGCTTGTTTGTTTCTGTCAAGTTGGGTAACAATAGGCACAGTGTATCCAGTGAGGTTACCAACGAATTTCACATCTGTCGATAGAGGATTTGCTAAAGCCGGGCTCTCTAACGAAGCCACGCTTGTTTTGGCATCGAACGTGTATCCCGGTTCGATTCTAGATTTTTATCAACATTCAAAGCTTTTTAAATCCTCTTTTAAGTAACAGATGTCTGCCTGTCCGATTAATAATTTATTGCTTTCGTTAAAATCGACAGGGGTGGATTTTTTGACGGAACTAGTAGGGATTGGATTAACTTGTATAAAACGAGCTCATATTTTTGATTAATTTTATCAAAAATATGAGCGCGGTTTATACAGTGTGATCAACGTTACCATATTTAATATGGTAACCTTGATCATTCACGTACATAATACTGATGCACGTGTTATCATAAACACATCAAGTAGCTCCTTCATGTTTTACTTATCGATTAAAGTTTCAGAAGTGAAGCGGTTTGCTAGAACTTGGGAGTTGGAACGGTAACGTTGGTGCAGAGGGGTCGATGAGGGATAGTCTTAAGTTCCGAGCATGGATCGCGTATAAACATTAAAACTTGCCGTTAACGACTTGGAAACCGCGCAAAATTAACTGTGCATCAGTGGCGAAGGTTCCATACGACTCGATTCCTACCGGATTCGCTTTGAAAATTGGCACAGTCAGTATTCTATAGACAAATAATATAATCACATTAAAGATATGTACTCCGGCTTACCTTTTACAAAAATTGACCCTTCGCTACTGCTGTGCATCATGAGTTGGTGGGACAGATAGACGTTAATCCAAGGCATGGTAAACTTGGGATTCTATACACAAGCACTCTTTGTGCGCCATGCATAATTTATTATCTGTTTGCTGTTACGTATTCTTGCCTTGATACCGGGATCGAATATCTCTTAAGCATTGCCTTGAAATCACTTCTAAGATAATTAAAATAATGAGAGATAATCTTGTAAATCTGTTCCAAGTTTACTTAATACAGTAATTTTATCTTGTTATTGCTAACTTATTTGTGAATGGAAATTACATAAAACGTATGGTAATAAGGACTACAATACCATAATAAGATAAATGAGGTTCGGTTGTAAAATCGTGGTTGGAATAAACTTGCTTCGCTAAACTTCATTAGCGTGAATTTCACAACATCAAAGGAAAATAACAGCAAACAAGCCAGGTTAACAGCAGCATTTAGGTAAAAGTAGAAAAAGAACGTGTGCGACATAACAATAGGTAATATTTGACAAAACATCGGCTATTCTTACACAAATGGTGATTTGTACACGCGAATAAAATACTAGCAAACATTTCTCTTTGTTTACTAGGAGAACGTCGCTTTGGGAAAACAGAGCAGTCGAATAATACACGTAGGTGGTGCAAAAGCTCTCTGGTGCCGTGAACACACCCCCTATATTTGTTTCTTGTCACGGCGGTACGTGGCCTCATTACTCGATACATTGTATGCTTTGCTCACTGATATCCACCCAGTGTACGCGGTTTAGGTAATGTTTAATATGCATAAAACCTTGTTCGTTCGACACCACAAGGTGAGGCAGAAGGTAGCTTCTTTAAAAGATCAAAATCACGTCTTATTTAAAAGACAAATAATATCACATTGAAAATCACTAGATGTTTCAATGTCACGATAATACAGTGTGAATAGAACCGCGAAGAAGTCCAATCAAACGTAATCGATTACTAAGATCTCCTTATTTTGTATTTATTTAACATTCGAACTTTAATGTTTAATCAGCGATGATTATCTTGCTTAATTAAACATAGTAATTGAAAAATGAATGCCGACACAAATATTCACGTTTAATTCGCGGAGAACGAGTGGTTAGTGTAGTGCTGTTCAGTAAGCATGTTCTCTTGCCTCCATACTCGATAATACCAAGGCTTTCCACTTTCGGTTACCAACCACGTTTAGGTCGCGACACGGCATTCGTATTGAAACGCAAATTTTGGCTCACGAATACTCACGATAATCATTGTACACAGTAGGTATGCTGGTCGGGCCGGTAGGCTCTATTTTGTGTACTTGAAAATATAGCTATATATTTCGCAATGATTCAGTTATATTTTGAAGGAATCCAAGTTATATGACAACTTTCAAAACGTGTGCCAAACAAGAATTTCATTGCCGCAGTAATAAAAAATATGCTAAATTGATATATGAAACGGTTGGACTAAGAACAAGTCTTCCAAGTGTGTTCGATAAAGTTAGAAATAAAAAAACGTCACGACGGCCAATCGCTGGCTGGGGTCATACACGACGTATAACATCCGCGCTGATATGAGATAAGGGAAACGGTCAGCCCGTGCGTATGTCTTGGCTATGCCGTTTGTTATTAGTACTATTTACGACATCAGCCATAGCATAAGTAAATAATAGAATAGGAGTATAAAAGTAAACAAACAAATATTAAAATGCTCTATGATTGACGTAATATCCATGTATATATATCCTGGCAAATAGTCTCAGGTTTCGCAGTAGAATAACATTAAAATAAAATATTCTTGTTGACAGTAATCAATAATTGTTATATAACTTTTTAATTTACTAAAATACAGTACAGTTTGAATATTAGTACCGTTAAGATGCTTCTTGTTATTTATTTTTTTAACTTGATCTAAAGATGATGTTGATCTAATACATTCATAGTGGCAAGTGGCAACACAACTACAAGATTACAGAATACCGAACGTTTTCATCCTTGATAACTCAAGGATCTTCTATAGTTAAACAAGAGTCCTAGCCCCACCTACTGCTAAAATGAGCCACTCAACAGGACGTCAATCTCAATCAGTACTGCGAACATTGGTAATCGCCGCTAAGCGAAATCTGCTGCTCAATTCTAAAATACAATCCACCAATTCGTATTTTACGATACCAATAGGGACCGGGTGACATAACCTTCCTCCGCAATGTCACAAAAACGAATTGTACGCGTGCAAAGCCGCAGGCGAGCCGCTAGCACGTTTAATAAACAACGTTAAAATGAACGTGGAACTTTTTAAATCACGTAAATTCGTACAAGGCTCGCAACTACACTTATAACGTTTGAATAAATCTTACAAGGAATAATTTAATACGTCATAAGTTTTAATGAAGCCTCTAAACTCGGCCCGGGAAAGTAAGATACGCCAAGTGGATATAAAAGTTAGTAGGGTCCAGCAATTGATACGGGATACATTCGAAGAGATTGTTGAACCTAATAATATGGTCCCTCCCTTCCAAAAAGTAAGTGGTAGGTGCTATCTCTGAACCAGCTATTTATGTGTATTCATAAAATTGTCACTATTTTCGTTTCGAAAATGCTTCAGCTATTAATACGCTAGCCCAAAGAAAACTTTTTTAATACTAAACAAGTACATATAGAAACTACTTACGTACAAACACTGCCACGAAGTAATACAATACTTATAAGTCCTAATAGTTTTTTAAACTGTACACAACGATTAACATACTCCAGAAGAAACAAGGCAACACTGCGCTGGGTGTATCGATTCCATTATCAGCAACACTAAGAGCGATCACAACAGAAAGTGATTTATAACAGTACTAAACGATATGCACATAACTATAAATAATGTTTGTGTGTGTTTATAAAGTGCAACACTAAATATTGTAAATACACGTGCTCGGTGCAACGCGCCGAAACCAACTGGGACGGGTGACGATCTATTATACCGGTGCGCGTGCACAGGCTCTCGGTCCATTTCCCCCACGCAACTCACTCCGTTAGATGTTTGCCGTATCGATAGTGTAGAATGCTATTACTTCACGTACCTACACCACATACGCTCAACGTTATGTATGAACGGAAAATGTTGAACCTAATAAAAAAAGTTAGGCTTGAAAACTGCTTGAGACTTCAATGTGGCCTTCACAATAATTCAATTAAAAGCTTCTAGGTATTGAAATTTTGGAATAAATACTACATCAAATTGAGTATCAGTCGTCTCCGCAATAATATCGCGAATATATTATCCGCAATAATATTATCTCTAGCAATAAAGGAATTTCAGACGTTCGAGCGTACCTTCGTTGAAAAATAAAGAAAATTGGCCACTTGTTACATTTTATCAGTAATAGGTATCACAAAAGCAATTACGACAGCACGAAACGTGAAGGTAATGGGTACTTGAATTATGAACTAGATAGATAACAATTATGGGGATCGAAGGAATTGATAAAGTGCCTATTAATTTCCGCAAATACTTAACAATGAATTTAGACATAAAGGTGATATTTTATTGAGAAAATGAGAAAGTAGGAATAAATTGCACATTGAAGTGACTGGCGCGCAAATGATTGCAGTTTACGTGATGTATGCCAAAGTATAGGAAAGTGCAGATGCAGTGTAGATTTCCCGTTACGCGTTCATGTTTTTCCATGCATTCGTGATGCGTAGAGCAAGCAAGGCCGTTATTCACCGGTGTCGAGACAGGCGTCGCACTTATCGTCACGTTCTCTGACATTGCATTAAATTCCCAAGTTTTCGAGAACTTTCTCATTGCCTTTGAGGACAAGTCACATGCCTTAAAGTCGTGTCTTATGAATGAAGCAAGGCAGATGAAGATGTTAATTTATATTATTTCACCTACTGCATTGATTAGATACGCGTCTATCTACGGTAGATGAGGTCTATAAAAGTTAATGTTGAAGGAAACCTTGGCCCGTCTTCGGTGTTTGAATAATAGAATCTGTAAGCTAGTGAGTTTCGTAATCACTTGCGACGAACTTGGAGCATACAAAACGCTATATTGTAATTTTTGACATTCAGAAAAGTCTTTACAATATTGACTTAGTGACATATCTTGTTGGTGAACATTGCAGTCTTATTGAAATGAGCATAAATGTGTAAGAAAAACTGTATATGGGTTTGTATGGCAGTGGCGAAGGTTCGATAAACTCGATTCCTACCGACTTCCCTTTGAAAAATGGCACAGTCAGTATTCAAATAGTTAGTAAATAATATAAGCACATTAAAGATATGTACTCCGGCTACCTCTTACAAAAATTGACCCTTCGCTGCTGCTGTATGGTATTCAGATTCTTTTTATTTCTATCTCACTCATTGATATCAATGCTTCAAGAGTTGTCTTCAATCTCACTGTGTACTTCATTATTCTATTATTTCTCGTTTTGAATTGGTAGTTTGAGGCAGAAAGTGAAGTATTGAAGTGTGGCAGTAGAAAGAGGAGGCCTACACTACACCCAGCATTTGGTGATTCCGGACCGATAGGATCAGATGATGATTACCTAATATTCATTACCACATGTACGTAAAGCTAACCGTAAGGTGGGACCTTTTTTTTTTCTCGGATGGGAAATCATCAAATGGTCTCTCCCGTTCTGGGCGGAGCGGCAGAGCGTCAGACTTGTACTGACTAAAACCCATCCATGTTCCTTCTTTGCCCTTTGTGTTCCAGGACCGCGGTATCTCTTTCGAACAGTCCCGTAGTCCCGGCAGGCAACGGCCCTTGCGGACTCCTTCCGGTTCGGTGGCATCTCTTTGAGGCGCGCGTGGAACACGAACGCGCCGTCGACACGGCAAGGTGGGACGCGCTCAGGCTCGGTGGAGCGACGATCTTCGCAGGGTAGCAACTGGATGAGAGTTACTGAGAACCGAGTGCTTGCGATTGAGGAGCCCTATTTCCAGCAGTGGACTGCTGTAGGCTGATGATGATGTATATAAAGCTAAGGTGCTTATGGCAGACAAGAGGACGCTAAGAATCCAGAATCCTGATGGCACGTGTTAATAGTTTTGGAATACTTACTACTACATACTGAATTACACTCATTGTTAGCTACTCAAAGTACACCCAAATTACCTGAAACAAAAATAACAAATTGTTATAATTTATATTATACTAGAGACCCGCCCCGGCTTCGCACGGGTGCAATGTAGATACACAATTACCTTATAAACCTTCCTCTTGAATCACTATCTATTGCTGAAACTGCATTAAAATCCGTTACGAAGTTTAAAAGATCCAAGCGTACAGACAGCGGGAGCGACTTTGTTTTATACTATGTAAAGATACCATTCATGAAATGAGATTAATAGTAGTTTGCAGGTGTTATATAAGTTATAAATAACAACATTACACAACAACACATACATTATTATACAACGGCGTTATCTAAGTCCATATCTCGACTTTAAAATATCCAAGGTAAGCACATGTACATAATTAATTCAGCGAAGCAAAGTTGCGTTTTCTTACATACCAATCAGAACAACAATAGGAAGCCAACAATATAAAGAAAATTAGAGTTGATTGATCCTTCTTTGTACGTTTTCGTATCGTAAATAGAATCAAATAAGGCTAGCTAGCTAAGGATAAGAGCTTTATGTAGAGCATACGATCAATGTAGCGCGCGCGACGAAGGCAATAACGTCGCTATGAATAGTGAAGATGACATCCCTCGCCTCTCGCCTATAAGTTTACAATGACACGTTTCTTATTAACGTCACTTTGAAATAAATAAGCTCAGCCACAAGGATTATGACAGCAGCTCAACGATAAGACGTAACGTTTGATAACCACTAGAACGTGTGTGCTATTGTCATTCACCCTGGCTGGACCATGAAGGACTTCATAACCTTCATGCATACAGAAATAACATCGCAATAATTGCATAATGCTAAAATCCAAACGTGTTTCACTAAGGAGGTCAAGTTCTAGAACCGCTTTGCCTCGTAATTAACGACACCGTCGCTTATTTCTCGTAAATTCATAATTTTATGATAATATACGCTTGGTTAAAACACTACCACAGATTTATTTATCAAGATCGCTATACTAAATAAACGTTAGCCACATTAGATATTATGATAATGTTTGGACTTACTTACGTCAATGTTGCGAAATGTCCACTAAAAGTCGAATGGAGAGCCAAACCTGCGGCTTCGGCCTCGTGAATGACTAACGAGTAGATGAGGCGGTAAGGTAATAGTCGGTAACGTTTGCCGCCAGCGAATGGAGCAAGGTCAGCAGTCAAGTGTACGTTTGAGGGTCACTAGAAATATTACGTATGATATCGAACGTCCACCTCGTTGCTCAGCACTTCATTGTGGCCATTAACATCAGGCTTACATAAGGGCGTCTCTCGCACTAGAGAGATATTATACGTATGAACATAATTTGCTTGCGGTTAGCGCAGGCTGCCTCCCCTGCACATAATTATGTCCTCTTCATTACGAATGATAGGCTAATAACATGGTCATTGTCGTGACATCAATTAACTGCGATGAATTGAACGTTCGCTTGCGTTATTTCCCTCTTTACGTCAGAATGTGTGAAAATTATAAATGGACACACAGAATTGATGAATACGGCGAGGCGATACGAAAACATGCAAAAAGTTTGAATATGTTAAATCTGTATAGGCTTGCTTATTATAGAAACATTCTATACCTATCTAATTAGTAGCGTATGTATGATCGGATATTTTATAAATGTACACATTAATCATAACTCGGGAAGAAACAAGTCTTCGTTTCTAAGGGAATATTAATCACAAAAGGGATCCTTGCAGCGTATCTCGTTCCTCTCAAAAACCTTAGTAGCAGTTTATCCGACCTCAGCGGGTGCCGTCGCGTCGCGCCGACGAAGATATTTGGCAATTCGATATCTTTAGTCCCAGCGGGTTAAGCAGGGTTTTGATCTTTGGTCTCGGGTTAAAGATTGTTTAATCGTTGGCTTTAATCAACGTAGCTTCGCCATTAATGAAATTAAAATTTGAAAGCCTTCTGAAACAAATGCCAGAGGAATTTCTTTAAATATCTTGTCAAATTCCTTGCGTATTACCGCCATTGCCTTTGTTAATGTTTTAACTAATTGAATGTATTTATAAGGGTGCGAATTCCGTGCACGTTGAGCGGAGTCTTCCCAGTCGATAGAGTTCTGTCCTTGCGGTGAGGGTGAAGATACAACGGGACTATTTATCACGCGGGAGGATGTCAGATAAGCGGCGGGGCCTGAGCGCGGGGGGCGACTGCCAACGATCCACACAGCTGATCGCCTCCATTACACGCCGCAAACTATGTTTAGTCGTGCGTATTATACAGGACACAATTCATGTTTATTTCATTGGAATGCTTCAGGTGTCGATTAGAGTAAAATATGGTAATTATTTTGAGAGTGCTTGAACTTGATAGGATCGAGGACGATAATGGAGTCGATCTTGTTTCATCAAAGATTGGTTATGAATAGAGGAGAACTGAATGGGTGATGACGTCCTCCTGGTCTAAGTGTTGAGTGGAGTTGTCGTGGCACAGCGTCGAAACGCTTCACCGACCGTCTGTGTACACTTGGGCAGACGCTGCGCGCGCACACCGATCAATACGCCTCGGCTGCGACGAGTTCGCACCACCGCGGCCTCTTCTCTAAATTCGTGTGCTTATTTTTTGCGATGCAGCCGAATGGTTTTAATGGAAATTCAACTCGAAATTTAACAGCAGCAACGAAAACAATTATATGCTGACTGCCCAGTACCGCAGAAAGTTTACATTATTAGTTGGCTAACTTATTTACACGAAAAGTTTCCGAACATCATGTAGTTTGTTGACGAGTAGAGTCATGCCTTAGTGAATATAATGTTGTGTGTCTGCTATAAAACTATGGGTGTAGTTTATAGCTTAATGGTTTCAGGGTAGTATGAGCCAAGTCGATAGTCCTACTTAACTAGTTCGTGTATCTACACCTTGTACGTAACTTATGGGCAATGCGCCTTAGTTTTAACTACTTTGCAAGGCAGGCTTTTTGCACTTATGGACGGAGTGCAAGAAAAGTTCTTCTACTAAATGCATTATTTTATTACTAATGTAATCTCATTCGATTTTTGTTTTAAAGCAAATGAGATATAAGGTTGCCAATTTGACAGCATCTGAATTCCAATTAGTTATTTCATTTAAAACTCAAGATAGGTTTAAATGATTTTAGCCTTTAATTGGATATTCAGTTACACATAATTTTAAGCTTGAAGCTGTAGAAAGGTGTATTTCAACTTTCTACTATGACTAATTCTTAAAATTTGGCTGCGGTATTAAAAGATCAAGGATACAATCTTAGAACGTTGCACAAGCGCACCATGCACCAAGACGAAGAGTTTAAGAAGTGACAATAGAAGAGTGTATTACACGTCACAATGGCAGGTTGGGTGGGCGGTGGTGTACGGGTTGATTGAACTCCATTGTCAATCCCCAGGTACCAGCGAATGTCTTCACCTTCACATGCAGTTCCTCAATGAAAGGCAAACTGTATGGAGGGCCGACAATGCACTTTCGGCGACTGAATGACGGCTAAAACCTACCGGAGAATGCAAATTTTAAAGTAACGTTCCTGCACAATAATTTAAGAGGGTTCTTTAAAGTTGCTTGCAGTTTTGAAGTACTTGAGTTTGTGAATGGTTTCTTCAAGCTGTACTATAGCATCATCTAAGTATATTATCAGTGCGATTTGCAAGAATAAGGCATGAATAAGAATTGAGCATGTAAGGACGTATTCGTATTCTTTTCTATCATAAATGGTAGTGGTATAATGGCATTTCCTGAGAAATATTTTTTGACGTCTGAGTTTTTGTATGGAAAAACTGTCTAAAATTATATATCTTAAAAGTATGACGAAATTCACCCTAAGACGCGCAAAATATGAACATTTTAGAGAGTTAAAACTGTATCCATGTTGGAGAGAACCGTGTGTCGTATTGCCTGTGCACACGTGTTGTCGTAGTTAAATATAACCGGCAGTTCAATGCACGAGGGGGCGCGACGCGTCCGGTTAACCTACAACTACTGCATTCACGGGTGTTATGGGGAAATAACTGAATTAGACACCCATACAAACCATTTCAGCAAAATCTACATTGTACACTGATGTAACTATTATTTTTTCTCGTTTTCATGAAACGGTCGAATTGTTGTGGAATTATTTCAAATAGATAGTACTGAAAAGCTAATAAAACCGTACTTATTTTATGTATCATGTTATAATAGTTTAAATAATATTATTTCATAATATGAGTTAACATCAACTTCCTTGAGATAAACACAACGATTGAATCAATCATAAACACATTACAAATTCGATTCGATCATTTACTAAACATATTAGTGTGCGATCAAAAGCAACAAGTTTTTGAAATATTTTTAATATTAAGTAACTCTTGTCAGTAAACGGTGTAAGTGGCTACTGGTTAATTGAAAAACAAAGTTACGGAGGTAAGCTACTCCCGCAGCCTGTAGGCAGGGCAACAGAACGAAACAATGATCTGATTACGTAACTTTTCTGCATCTCCACCACTCCTGTCATATTATTGCAACGTTCAGAATTGAGTCTAATTGATTACTGAAGCTAATCAAGCACATTTTTCTTTTGTTTGTCACAGCCGTGGATACTGAAACAAACGTGGTGGGATTGTGGGTTAGTGCAACAGCATTGAACTGGGCTAAGCGAGAACAAATGCATCGTCAGTGGACGTTGCACAATGTCTGTCTAGAACGTGTTGTCCGACTGAATGCTTACTTGTACACAGTTGAGAAAACCGATGCTGCAACAACAAAGACAGACAGTTTACGGAAGAGTGAGCACTGACGATGGCAATAAGTATAAAACCAGATTCGCATTACATTACAAAAGTTAATCTGAACTGAGATTAACTGTGACATCGGAATGGACGTTAAAATCAAGTGGATACGATTACTATTGACTTTTGGTAATCAAACTCCGCTAATTAAATACGTTCGTGTGCTACGACTGTTAACATTTTATATTTATAACCTTGTAGAGTCCGTTGCCTAGCTACAGTGCAAAAATACATGAACAGCAATAAAAAAACCTAGTAGCATTAAACATACACAACATTTGAATGGTTTGTAACAAAATTAATCTTTTTTTAGATTATTCTTAAAAAGTGTTCTTAAAAAAGAGTTTTCTTCGAGCCGAAGTAAACGATGCTTATATTTTTTAACATAAGATTGGAAAAATGGTAGCTCCTTTGTTTCAATTTTATGTTAACTCTTCTTGTCTTCCCGTTGAACAAAATGTTGCCTGATTCAAGAATAGAGCACCTTTGTAGGCGAACTATAGGCACCACGATACCTGCTTAACCTTTCTGAGAATTTGTCAGAAGGCTTGATTACTATGTCGAACAATCGCTTGACTCTATGCTTTGTTCACTACGTTTACTAATCGGAAAATTCTCAGATCCAGTCGTGTTTACTATCGAGTGATTTTCCACTGGAACGTTCCTTAAAAGAATGATTACTGAGCTATGAAGATTTATTCAAAAATAAAGATTATTCAGAATCTGCTCAGTTTAACTGCGGCAGACATAAATCAATATTTTTTGCAATTTTGAAAATTGGTTTGAATCTATTTAGGTAAGTCACAGTGCAGGTTGCGTGCAAGTCGTGGCATGTGAGTGAATAACCGCAAATTACTTTTGAGACTCGCGTCGAAAAATAGACAAAGAGGTTCACACGGCCTTGCCCGGCGTGTGCCGCACTGCCAGAAGGCTGACGAACGCGGAAATGCCTAACGAACTGCCGCCTACCAACTTTACGAATTAAGTGGTTCCATGATGACGCTTGGCTTCGAGCCTTCAACGCTCGACAACCCTAAGCACCTTGAATTTAACCAGTTTTTTTTAGTATTACATTCCCTCCAGCTAGGAATATCAAATGCACAGCGATTTACAAATTTATTAGTTATTTGCGTGCATGGAAAATTAGTATACACGATAAGAGCGTGATTGGAACGTACATAATGACGTCAATTTTCTCAAACGATAAGTTTGAAGCTTATAAGAGCAAAGTTATCGGCATAACCTCCTAACACTGATGACTTAATTTGTAGTGTTACGATAACAGTCTCTCGTATTTAAACTGTTTAAATGATTTTAAAATAGTGTTCACTTCCAGCATTCCTTATGATTCTTATTTACAATCGGTTGGTAATCTATCTATCCGTGTGCCGTTGTATAGATAAAACAATTGCACAGCAGCCACATCCTTATTACGTGTGTTAATGTTGCGTCCGTGACAGCATTTAATATATATTTTTTGCTAATTACATTTCATCACGTTTAGATGATTCGTTCGTACTTGGTCAGCCATATCAACATTGTTTTAAAGAAACAATAGTATAATTCTGATTTCCGGTGACAGAATCTGAAACAATAACTTCAAAATATCTGCAATAGGGGGATAAAAGGATTAGTAATAGAATATTTGTATTCGGTGATTAAATATTTAGACAGAAAGTAATGTTTGTCTAGAAGAAACTGTCTAGTCGAGGTAGGATAAATTTGTAATCGCAATACGTAAATATCAGATTTAGCACAATGACCCATCTTTTCGGTACCTATCGGTATCGAAAATGAGGTATTATCGTGTCGATAATCTCTTATCGTGACATGAGTCCAGTTTATATTGCCAGTCAGCAACTAAATTAAGTACAACGACCTGTAGACGGAGTCAGCGTTTGCGCCAACAAGTAGTATAATGTAGTACTTAGTAGAGTATTATACGTAATATAATAATATACCCTGGTGCTTAGCTTGATGATTTCAAATTGTTGAGCACGCTTTGTGTTATAATCAGGTTAGAACACACCGGAGTGTTTAGTATTTTTTTAGGAATGTCATCTAGTAATGCTTGCTAGGATACGATCAAAGAATCCATAACTTAAGGAGAGCCAGCAGCTTCCAATTGTAAACAAATAACTTCACTTCTACCACCAATCTGCCCACCGAGCATGGTGATTACGACATCCCCCCAGGACCGTTCATTTTGACGGTCAGCGGGGGAGGTCCATGTTCCCTATGTCGACATTTACGACTTACGATCTGTTATATGGGGATGTTGGGCCTGATGGTATGCCGCGAGCACATTTGCGACATCACTGAAGTGAGGTTAAAAAGGATATAAAAAACGACGAGTTTAATTGAAGCAGAAGGTGACATGGAAGTTTATGGTAAATGCTGTATTATTGAAACAGATGGCTCGTATATCTACATAAGAGTAAATATTTTTCGCCAATTTGTCAATATGACACGTCTGTCGTCGCCTTAAATCTAGCGATTGTTAGTGGGCGTTCACACAGAGGAGGCCATTTGAGTGGTTCTCTGGCACTCGCCACACATGTTTACATGCTCACACCGGTACACTGAACTCGGATAAATTGTCAGCGGTTCGTGGAAACGGGACAAGTGCGGACGCCCGGTCCTTTCGTTCGCGTCTGCTGTTTGTGACTGTACTCAAAACGCGCATACCAACACCAAAACCAGTTCATTGACTACAGCGTCGGCTGATGCTAATTGCAAGCAAATGACAGAAATAAAAAAACCGTTCACCTGAGTACGAGACTCCGTAAACACTTTAAAATATTAATAATTAATCCGGTTTCGTGCACGCACTTTTCTTTTTCAAAGCACAAAAGCTTGGTATAAATATAAAGGCATCAAGATTACTTACGTAATATTAAATTTTCCGAACGATTACCCAGTCAAAAAGTAGATTATTTCACTACAGCGGGTTTGTTGGTGGAGCGCGGCCGAAGTTGCGTGATACTCAGTCTTTACAAACTGTTCCACGGCAAATTACTAAAGATCAGCTAAACTTGATAGACCTATATACATTTATCGATTGTAAACCTGTACATTAAAACTGTTTAACATAATTTATTTTTATTTTCTCCAATGAAATACGACAAGGCCTTCCACGTCGTATTTCAGAAATTACACTGAAAAAAGCATTTTAGCAGGAAGCTTTATTTCTTTATTCCATTTCCTATTTATGTAAATATAACTTTATTTAGAATAAAAAAAAACCTTTCGCTTAATAATTAATTGCATTTACGCAGGAAGTATGTATTGTAATTAATTAACCACGAAGTGTATTGACTTTCACATACATCATGTGTTACATACAATGTGCACACGTACATACAACGCGTCGAAGATAAGACAGGATACAACAAATAATACGTTTTAGATTGTAAGGGTAAGCAATAAAGTCACTCTGGCAGCTAGATCTATCAATGGTAGAGACTCGGCCGTCAAGTAAGTGCCATATTTTCGTAAGATTGCGAGCGTCGAGTGAGCTCGGGACGCGACAACTCCTGGGGGAGAGGAGATAGATTGCCATTGTACGGCGAACTACAGAGACGTTATAGCTACATGTATTTGTATTTATCTTCAAAGAGTCACTCATACAGCATGATATTTTATCGGAGCTGGCCATGTATAAAATGACATGTTGAACTATGCTCAGCTGTCCGCAGTATCATAACATTTTGCCACCAACATGGGTGTCTCCGATTTCGTCGTGAGGCCCTGTGAGCGTCAAACGACGCGGGTGGTACGCTCGGCTGAATATAAACGTTCCATAAACGTTACGTGGCTACTAGAATTCACTGTAAGTCTGTGAACATATGAATAACCGAGTCACTACATTATATTCATGGGATAGTTTGTTGTCAGTGAATATTTGTTGCTTGCTTTGTGGCTTTCGGATGAGCATTGTCTACAACATTTTCTACCAGAGGGTATTTTTGACGACTAACGTCCTTTTGTGCGCCAAAGCACAATGTGATATCCAATCCGTTTGTTGTTTGTCAAATGCTGTTTATGACTATAATTTATAGCTCATAATCCCCCTCTGGAGTTGCTTAAGGACAAAGTTCGTGCTTACCAGAACTTAATTCACTAATATGAAGATTAGTCACACAGTTATGCTGTCAGAGAATACTTCGCTTCCACAAAAAATACATAAATTATTTGCAACGTCTGTGTTATACAAATGTATTATGAGTGATATGGCGTTTGCGTGTCTGGCTTCACTAGTCATGTCCTCCCATGTTGAATTTAATCGCAAAACAGATAGCCTTTAATGGCTACTCCATAGCTGGCTCTGTTTTATTGTTCATCTAGCTTGACTGTTGATGACATCAGACATGTTATTGTTATTATATTGATCGTTCAACATAAATGTTTGTTAATATAACTATGCAATTATATATAACTATATATCGTCCGAATGCCTTTTCAACGCTGCGGCATCCAGAGCGAGATAATCACTAACAGTAAGAAATGCCACAGCGTAATGAATGTGTATTAGATTTGTATGTTTATCAGTGCAGAATGCTATTTATAAAATAAAGATAATCAACAAGCAATAATTTCATACTGAGATATAATATAATGATTTCAACTGAACAATGAATGGTATACTATAGCTGTGCATAATTATTTTTATGTGCTCCTAGTCAATGGGTCCCCATGCTTTCCTATATTGAGGGGGCACCCCTGTTCAGCTGTCGGCGTTGAGGGACTGTTCCCAGTGATGGTGATGTTAATCAATAGTTTATAATATGGCAGAATACACTATACACGACCCTGTGTCGTTCCTAAATTAGTAGACTTTACTCCAAAGGCGATTTTATTTGTCAAACGACAAATATGACGTTACAAAAAGTAAGGCTATTCGACTTCGTACCCAATGTTTATAAGGAAATCCTAGATAATGTTTGATTTAGAATTGTAATTAAGGCCCCTCGTTTAGCAGTTGACGTAAACACACGGAACTAATTATTGAGGATGGTTTATTAAACTAATTTGCGTACCTCTTTTTTGTATCATGCTCGTCGTGGACTGATAAAATTATAAGTTTACATAATTCTGGGCGATTTGATGAATAATAAGTAGTTTTGATAAGATAATGTTATGATAGTGACGTAAATTTTACCTAGTTAGGTCAAGAGCAGCTGGCATTCCAGCCGGCGCGAACCACCAGGGCAGCAGCGGCGTGCACATCCGCTGCGGGCGCGGCGGGACTCTCACGCGACCATGCACAGCACTTCACACCGCTCACAGTCCACCAACAACGCACCAGTTTCACATTCACCACACAGTAAAAACTAAACGCGCCAATGTCAACGCAGTGTCATGGTTCAGCGCGCCTTAATTGACCTGAATACAGATAACGGTGAAGCAAAACAGTTTGCCAACTTAGGATTACGACCGACAGCCTCGATGATCTCAGAGTTTTCCGGATAATGAAATAGAGGAAAAAATTAATTATACCCTGTATCGTTCAATTAATCAATCGAGGAAATACGCGATGAAGGAAACGACAAGACTGCTGTGTCAACTACTACTACGAGAAATTGTTTGCTATGAATTGTGGCAGCGGCAACGCTAGACACGCCATCCAAAGAGCAAAGTAATAAAAATATTAAAGCTATAAAAGGGCAGAATCGAGAGCGACCGGATTTTTCAACTAACTTTAGGGGAGTCAATAATTAGAGGGAGCGATTGGCTGAGTGATGTGAATAAGGGTTGTTATGGCTGCAACGAAGGGTCGATAAACTTTTTGTTTAGGATGATTTTTTGGATAAATGAAAGTAAGAATATACCTATAAGTTGAATTCTTGGCTTAAAGAGTAAATGGCAGCTAGGCTGGACTTAGTTTCGGGCTCGGAAGGAAGCGAACATGTAGTAATAGTTTATCGCGGAAGACGTCGATGTGCGGTCGCGTAGCAGCGCGAGGCGATCGGTCTGTGTGTCGCTCGGTGTGGCACTGACGTCTGCCGCCGGCCGTCTCTGGCTCCGCGAAAACACTAGAGAGTGCCGTGGCGTCGCTCGCCCGCCCCCGCGCTACTGAGTGTTCTGTTCTTGAGCCGCCCTATGATAGCGCAGTTTGCCCTGTTGGCGCGTCGCTCCCTTAACTTAAAAGATGTGACGCTAAATTCATCGTTACTTTATGCTGAAGTTTTGGAAGTCATTTGGATTTTCTTTGTAACTACCTATTTGTTAGCGGTTTTTTAGTTAAAGTGATGAGCAGTGCTAAAAGTAATTAAGATTATAAAAAAGTTAAGATTCGAAAATTGAATACGTAAGCGTTAGTGGCGCTATTCAATGATACTGTGCCCGTGGTCAGAGAATGCTAAGGCTAAAAAACTAGTTTATGATATTTTCCGTCATACTTTTGATGCTACCTAATATTTGGACTAGAGGATCTGGTTTTCCCTATCATTTAAGGATTTCCAATGTTAGAAAGCAGCACCTTAACCTAATTTTACTAATACTTTTGAAGGGAGCACAGTCTCTCCTACAAAACCGTGCCCAAAATATGAGAATTGAGGGTTTCGCTTCATCATTCATTTGTAAGCGAGAAGGAAAATTCAAGTTGGAATAATTCGATGTTAATTAGTTCATCGTTTAGAGAATTGAAGGTTACATAAATTACTCATTAATATTTAAAGAATTGCAATTTAAAAGCAAACATAAATATCTTCAATCATCAACGGAAATAATTACTAACAAGATAGTAAATAATTACTTGATTAAAACAACGTTATTCTGGTCCAACGGGTCCAACAATGTTGTTGTAACGCAAGAGTGAAATTCCGTGCGATATAGTCTTACTTCTTACTTAAATGTGAATGTTTGTGAGGATAGTTTGATATTTGTTACTCTTTGACGCGAAAACTACTGAACGAATTTGGATGAAATTTTGCACTTAGATAGTTTATAACCTGGACTTACTTAACATATACGATTTTTATCCCCTCAGTATGATCCCGTTGGAAAGTTACCGAACTTCACGTTCGTTCGGGCATAAGCTAGTAGTCTAATTCCTTTGGTTATACAAAGAAAATTCGTTGTCACCTGAAAGATGAGCAGGGGTTCGATACATGAGATTTGCTAAACGGATCTCAATTTACCACCCCTGGCACGTACTGACGACATTGGCTATAAACCATTTCGATATCGGACGTCGAGGAACTGAGCCGTTCACAGAAATAATAGTGGCTCCTGAGCGTCAAAGAAAACTCTAAAGTTTTAATGTGTTTATGCTTTTGTTGAATTTCATGGATTGTTTGCTAGCTGGTATTCGTATAGCATTCATTTGGTACATAAATTATAAGATTTGGTCCTTTCAAACTAAATAGGTTTTGTATGTTCATTTATAATTTGCAATGTATTCAAATAAATTGAACGGAATTTCCCGGACAAGCCCGGAATTTTAGCTGTGTCCAGAATGCGACGGAATTCTAAACACTCGGAATTTCCAAAAATGTGAGAATAACCAACATTTGATAATAAAATAGAATTATTTTTTATAAATCATAATTAAAATCAATTCAGTCAAGTTACTCTGCACAATTTAAAAGAGATATGTCCAGAATTTTCACCAAACATAGATATGAGAACCTTAGGTTAGTAGATGGATATATAAAAAACTAGCTGACCCGCGCAACTTCGTCTGCGTTCGGATTTTCCCCGTTTTTGCAATCTTTTTCATAAATGCTCCGCTCGTTTTGGTCGTAGCTAGATGTTGTGTAGCCTATAACCTTCCTCGATAAATGGGCTATCAAACACTAAAATAATTTTTCAATTCGGACCAGCAGTTCCTGAGATTAGCGCGTTCAAGCAAACAAGCAAACAAACAAACTCTTCAGCTTTATAATATTAGTATAGATAATATACGATGTAGTATTCACTAGGCTAGGAATTCCAATTTTATGTTAATTTGTATAATTGTTCTGTTTGAAATCATTATCGATTACCATGTTTGTTTTGCGTGTTGTCTGGCTGAATAGACAATAACATGATAACAATAATACATATCCTACAGTTACGACACGCACGTTACATATAAACAAATCGATGGAGACGTCATTTGTCATATCGTTTCGGTAGTTTAGACGGTTCAAGGGAAAATTCATGCATAATTTTTATTAATGTATCATGTTCATAGGAACCATTAAAATAGTCGTTCCCTACTGGTATCATGGTAAAAAATAAAGATTTTTTGTGTACTTATTTGCCAGGAAGATCATTAAAATCAATTGTAATGTGAATGAAGAGTTTCGAACACCACCCAACGTTGTTACTGTTCATATTTATTCCCACGTTTCTGTAATAAATAGCGCACTATCATTGTATAATTATATAAAACTATGTTAATGTACAATTATAAGTCTTAAATTTACGTTAATGTTTTAGCCACACGCGCCCGATCATGATTTAATGTTAATGACGATAACAAAAAGGTAAATAGTAAGGGCCGCGGCTAGTTAAGAGGAGACAGGACTTGCGAGGAATTTGAAAATCATCAAATGCGAATTCCCCGTAGAATGCGATAGGGACAGCTGCAGCTCAGACCGATTATTTCCCCAAAATTGAGACGAGTTCGACGTTTTGTATTCCCCTTTTTTCTCCTCGAAAACTGAGCCAGAGTCAATTATTTTTGACATTAAAATTATAAGAAAGAAGGTCTAGGTTCCCATCAATTTCTTTTATGATAAAACTTTTAGAATTTGTCTGGTAGTTCACTAATCACGGGTGATTTTGGAGTCATATGTTCTTTACTTATTAGTTGCTAAAAAAGGAAATGACAGGGACGTGTCTACAGTAGACCTTGGTTTTATGAAAAAACAAAAAGAGAAACATTCTTCAAACTCTAGAAACATTATTCGAGAAGAAAAAAGGGGAATACGAAACGTCGATTTCGTCAAAATTTGTATGGAGTAATCCCCTCTTAATCAATACTGATATTTCTAACTCTTCTGGTGAGCGTAAAACACATCTGCGACGAAATGCTCGCGTGGGACCGCCGGAGCCGTGACAGAAACCATGCCTGCTGCATTTTGCATGCATGCTGGCTTGCATGCTGCATGCTTGCTTGCATGCATGGTGTATGCTTGTTTGAATGCAACTGACGTCAAACGTATTTATCCTGCTACTTCAAACAAAACTACACAATAAAAGTGAACTATCTCAAAACAAGTCGATAGAAGAAAAAACATTGCCCGCTACCATATAACTCGTATCTACTTAACGCCTGAGAGAAGTTCATAGCAAAAAAAAAAGTATTATGTGTATATTCAGTTTTACAAGGCGTTTTTATTTCGGAATTCTAATTAATCGTTATTTTAATAATCGGAATTCGTATTTTTGATATTTCGTATTATCATTAAGTCGGACTTTTTGTTATTCGATCTATTGAAACTCGGTATTCTGACAATAGTAATTATGAACGTTAGGAATATTGAAATTGCGGAATTTTAAAAATAGGATAAATGATTAATCGGAGTTGTTATATTCAGAATTTTGAACCATTCTGAATGATGAAAATCGGTATTTTAAAATTCCGATTTGTGACTATCGGAATAAAGTTTTTCGTATTTATGTAGTGTTTTATTATTTTATTATGTAAATTGTCAGTTTGTGATCGTTGACGCCCATTGCAATCACAATCAGTGCTAATTAAATATTGTTAATTAGATACTGGGAACCGCCCTGAGTAAGTCAAGGATTGTAATGATAAGATGCTAAACTTATCGTGCATCACGTTAAATATTGACGAGCTGATAATGATAGCGAACTATCCTGGGAAACAAATTAATGGATTGCGATCGAGATACTTCAACTTTTTTTACACGACTGTTTATCGCTATCATTATTATACTTAGGTAACAATCTATAAACGCAGTCTGAATCAATGTCAGTAGAATTTAGATTAGAATCGTTGGACTTTAAGGCTTGCATTGGGTTTTTGTCTTAACAAATCTTTTTTTGGAAGTGGTTTTTTTTTTGCAAAAACGTTTTTATTTTCTCCTTTTTAGTTGTAGTATCCCACACAAATTCTTGCCAAGAATTAACTTTACATTGTAACTAGAAGTTATTACAGGACCATCATTTCATCAACATAGGCCATGAAGAAAAACAGGAGTTAACTCATCAAGCAAAGTTAATACAATTTATATGGGACCACCGCGCAAGAAGAGAAGGTAGAATAATCACGTAAATTGGCCTAGTAATTACAGAGTAAACGGTATACATACATAAAAAAAAGAAACTAGTGGAATCCATAACCTGCTCCTTTTTTTAGCAGTCGTTTAAAGTATAGTATCATTTGATGATTTCCCATGCAAAAAAAAAAGTAGTTAGTTCCCTAGAAAATATCGATCTCTAAGCTCAACGGTGCTTGAGCCGACTCCATTCGAAGATCATTAAGTCTGCTTTTGGTTTAATCTAGTCTTCCCGAGCAATTGTAAAAGAAATCAAAGGGGTTTCAACATTTTTCTATGGAAGCTGGCATAGCCCCCCATACCAATTTTAATTTAACCATTTTAGGGTAAGATCGCGATCTACGCCTTGGCGACGTGAAATTTTAGGGTACTATTTCACTGGCCATTTATTGTTTGTCTAAATTACTTGTATGTGATAAAATGGGGATAGGGTATGACTATGCTACATGATTTCTTTCTATGCCCTTTTTAGGGTTCCGTAGCCGAATGGCAAAAAACGGAACCCTTATAGCTTCGTCATATCTGTCTGTCTGTCCGTCCGTATGTCACAGCCACTTTATTCCGAAACTATTAGGTCTACACAGTTGAAACTTGTTAGGTAGATGTATTCTGTGAATAAAAGATGTATTACGATTGTAAAAATATAAAAAAGAAAAAAATTAAGAGCTCTTCATACATGGAACTGAAACAAAATTTTTTTTTCATCAAACCTATACGTGCGGTGTCTATAAGTGTTTATAAATTACATTAAGGTTCCTAAAACTATTTTTACTCAAACTCAATCGTTTGAAAGATAGACACTTCCAAAGTGGTAAAATGTGTGCCCCCCCCCAGGGTCGAGGTCGATGGGCAGGAAATACACTATTTCGACGAATATATCTATCTGGCCCAGCTAGTTTCCTTCAACAACAGACAGGATAAAGAGATCTTCTACCGTCGCGTCGAAAAAGCCTGAATAATATATTTTTATACTTTTAAATGTTTAAAAAAAAATGTAATTATTTTTTATTTATATAAATAAATAAAGGAAATAACAAAATTAATAAACAATCTTTAACGCAAATGATTTAAGTAAGTATTTGTTGACGCTCTTGTATGATGTTGTGTGGAGCAAGTTCGCTGCCGGGATTTCGACTGGAGAGTGTGCGGTGGTGGAGCAATAATAACACTAGTCTTCAGAGATTCTTCTTATTTATTCTTGATGCTTCTTCATAACACTGTCGGATTTGGAATGCCTGACTTCGGAAAGTTGCCCCTTTTTTATAGGCAGCTCTGGTCAATCACAGCCCCTTGGTTTTGCACACGGCACTAATCTTTCGCCCTTCGACCAATCAGAGCGCAGGTGGCCTTTTCTATACGAAATTTGAAATATGCTGTTTCTCGTGATCAGACATCTCTTACAACGTTTTCTTATATTCCTAATCTTAGGATGGGTTTAATTAACTTATATTTATAAAAAACAATACCAAAAACCTTAATTTAAACCTTAAAATAAGAAAAATACTAAAATGGCTCTCGTTAGGGTAAAGTTTCCTAGTACATAAGCTTACGTAATTAACAAGTAGCGCCGCCAGGCGGCAGGAATGCGCAATACTTAAACTTCTAATTAGAAAAATCAACACTAATCATCCTATCAGAATATACATCTTATATAAATTAATATCACAATTACGTAAAATCTAATTAGAGATCAATAAATTCACGTATCGTCGCTAACATTTTCCCCCACGGTGCGCAGCACTTCATCCTTTGGAGGCGACGATGCGGCAGGAACCAGTACGATGATCCTTCGAGTTGGGCGGCGCAGTACTCCTCCCGATGTCCGCACGTCCAGCACTCTGGTTCTTCCGTCTGGTCCAGGATACGTCTTGATAACTTCGCCGCGACGCCACGAATTTCGTGGTAACGTGGCGTCCACTATTAGCACGATATCTCCCTTCTTTGGTTTCTTTCCCTTCGAGCTTCCTCGGCATTAGGCGGGGAAGGTACTCTTTCATCCATCTTTTCCAGAAATGATCTGCGAGTCTTTGGGTGGTTCTCCAGTTTGCCTTCCCAATTAGTTCTGTTTCGTCGAATTCTCCCGGTGCCATTGCTCCGCAGGATCTCCCCAGTAGGAAGTGGTTCGGCGTCAGACCCTCTTCGTCTTCGGGGTCCATGCTAACTGAGGTGAGAGGTCTAGAATTGACGATGTGTTCGACCTCAGTCATTAGCGTGTGGAGTACTTCTTCGGGTGGGCTTTTTTCGTTGAGAACCACTGATAACGCCGTCTTGACTGTTCGAACAAGTCTTTCCCAGGCGCCTCCCATAGTCGGAGCTGGCCGGCAGCTCCCGGGGGAATAAACTTCCACTTGATGCCCTTCTCTTGTGCGGCTTCGTCCAATTCCCTTCTGGCCCCGACGAAGTTGGTCCCATTATCGCTGAATATGGTTTTTGGGGTTCCTCTTCTGGCTGCCATTCGTCGAAGTGCCATAATCATTGAGCTCGTGCTAAGAGAGGGCACTAACTCTAGATGTACGGCTCTGGTGGTGAGGCAGGTAAATAATGCCCCCCAGCGCTTCTCAGTTCTTCTCCCAATTGTGACTTGCATTAGCCCGAAGTAATCTACGGCCGCGCAAGAGAACGGGAACTGATGATGCTGTAGTCTCTCGCCCGGTAGGTCTCCCGTCGGGGGTATTTCTAGTAAACTCTTCTTTGTCTTGCACCATTGATAGCTGTGTGCGACCGCCTTTAAAGTCGCTCTTAAGCCCAGGATCCAATATTTTTGTCGAATTTCATTTATTACTGTAGCTGTATTTCCGTGAAGAAACTTCTTGTGGTAATGTTGTGTAATAAGACGCGTTCTTCATCTTCTGTTTGCCATCTAATATGATGGGATTCATCCTCCTTTCGTTGTTGTCGTGGAATATCGACGTCCTACTTCTTAGCTTGATAATTTCGTAGTCTTCTATATAAACATCAATCTTCTTGAGCCGACTTGCGCTTTCTAAGGGGTTTTCCGCTTTCAAACTTTTTATTTCTGTCGCGAAACTATCGTTCTGGCTCATTTTCATTAGTAACTCTTCAGCCTTCTTTAGGTGGTCTTCTTCCAGGGGTAGGTACAGCCGCTTATTTTCATTTCATTGGCGGATTGATTTAAGGTTCGCGTGTTTTTCTTCTGGGTTTTTCTTTGAGGTTTCCAGGGCTCTTTCCTCTGGGCGCGGCGGTGGTGGTTGCTTTACGGGTCTTCTTCAATAAGTGGTGTGCGAAGGTAACCACTCTGGCCGTAGTGCGCAGTAGTCGCTCCCAGTTTGAGAACCTCTCTAGATCCAAAAGGACGTTTTCAGCAGCCTTAATCGCCATTACCTTTTGCTTGTTCTTCTCTTCTGGCATGATGCCCTCTGGTTTGAAGTCGTGAAACGGCCACTCTTCTTCTGGATGACGGAGAAATGACGGATCTTTGAACCATATGGCGTTGTGGTCCAATTCGATTGGAGTTCCTCTCGTGCCGTCGTCTGCTGGATTTTCTTTAGTTGTTACCCATCTCCAGTCTTCTGGCTTAGACTTTTCTACAATTTCTGCTAGTCGATTGGCCACGAAAGTTTTGAACTTCCTTGGTTCCGCCTTTATCCATTGCAGTACTGTGCTGGAGTCTGTCCAGTAGGTCTTCTTTGATATTTCGAGCTCCGATTCTTCTTCAACCGTCGCGGCTAGTCTGCTGCCAAGCAAGGCTGCTTGTAGCCCCAACCTCGGAATCGAAACTGGTTTCGTTGGCATTACTCTTGCTTTGCCGGCGATCATGGAGACATGGACTTTTCCTTCGGGCTCGACCGTCCTCCAGTAGACTACTGCTGCGTACGCTTCTTCACTTGCATCGGTGAACGTGTGCAGTTGTCCTTTTCTGCCGCGGGGTGAGACGCATCTTGGAATATTCAGTTTTGCTAACGCCGATACTTCTTCAATGTAGTTCATCCAGGCTTCTTTTTGTGGTTCGTTGATTAGTTCGTCCCAGTCAATTTTCGTTCGCCAAATGTCTTGAATTAATTTCTTGCCTTGTATCAAGACTGGTGTTGCAAAACCCATCGGATCAAAGGTAGACATCACTGCGCTCGTGACTTCTCTCTTTGTTGGAGTTCTTCTACCATCTTGCAGGTCCATTGACGTGTTACGCAATCCAACATTCAAGGCTAGTGTATCTTCTTTTACCAGCCATCTTAGTCCCAGAGTCTTCTCTTCCTTCGTTAGTTGCAGAGAATCATCTTTATTGGTGTTTTCTACTTCCGATAGTACCCCCGAAATGTTGCTGGCCCAACCCTACAGATGAAAGTTTGCCAGTTCTTCGGTTTCCGCGCCACAGGAACCTGAGGCTGTCTCGGTCATCTTCTCTTACTTTGACCCGAAGGAACATATCTTGGATGTCGGCCATGACAGCCACTGGTCCCTCCCTGAAGCGCAGCAGTACGCCAAATAGTGACTGCAATAGGTCTGGGCCTGAGAGCAAGGCGTCGTTGAGGTTCTTCCCATCAAACTTGGCAGCTGCGTCGAACACTACCCTCAGCTTCTTCTTAACTAGATGCACAACGGCGAAGTGGGGTAAGTAGAATATTCTTCCTTTGTTCGAGGTTACTGGAGCTTTCTCTGCGTATTCTTTTTCAATTAGATTCTGGATCTGCTTCTCGTAGTGCTCTTTAGCTTCTTGGTCTTGATCCAATTTCTTTTCAATGTTGAACAGACGTCGGATTGCTTGATTGTAGTTGTTGGGTAGTTTCATCTTCTTTCTTCCACAGTAGCCCTGTTTCGTATTGACCGCTTGACAGTTTCTTTGTAGTTTTCTCGAGGGTTTCTAGCGCTCCTCTATCGCTGTCATTGGTTGGCGACCGATTTTGAATCCCGAGAGATTCCAACTGAAAGTGTTCTCGGACGATTTCTTCTATGCTTTCTTCGTCAGTGGTCGATCTGCTGTAGGGAGGCTACAGGATCGGATGGTTTGCCCTTCTTCAGTCTTCTTGTTACTATCAGCCCCCAATTGTCTTGGGTTATCAGCAGCTTGGGCCTTTCGGTGACGTAGAGGAGATGACTTTCAATTGCCCTTAGATGCTGGCAGTTTCTCACGGTGTCCTTGTTTATGCATTGTTCAGACAGCTTCAGGTCGTCGATGGTTCTTGCTATGATAGATCTCTTTTCCCTTTTGTGAGCCCCTTTTATTTTGAACTCGATCTTCTGTGAGTTTTTCTTGCTTCACTTGGACTCCAATCTTCTCAGCAATTGATGCGTCTAAGAGTGTGACTGTTGACCCTTCGTCCAACAATGCTAGCACGCGGACTTGGCCTTTTGGACCATAAAGGTCCACTGGGATGATCTTCGCGTTGTGGATTGAGGCGACCTTTTCTTCTGACGTGCCTCCTGTGTCTTCTTTCTTCGCTTCTTTTTCTACTGGTACTGGCGGCTTGTCAGAATGTAGGGTGGTATGATGCCATCTTTAACACTGCTTGCAGACTGGAGCTTTACAGTTGATTCTTGAGTGCTTGAAACGAAGGCACTTGATGCATATCTTTGCCTTCTTGATCATATCCCATTTTTCGTTTAGGTTAGCTTCTTTAAACTTCTTGCATTCTATTGCGAAATGCTCTTCTTCACAGAATGGACATGAGTTCTTGTATTTCACTTGCGACGCGTCTTGTACTATATGGGCAGGTCTTCTTATTTGCTTCTTTTGCTCCGAAGGCACTTCAGGTGGAGCAAAGTCCCCACACATATCGGCTTCTGTTTCTAAGAACGCTTCAACGAGTAATAGTTCTTGAATTTCTTCATCTCTTCTGCTTCTGTGATAGGCGAACCAACGAAACTTCATGGATGTTGGCATCTTGTCTACTATAATTCTCAGTGTTTCAGGAGAACTGAGGTACTGTGGTTTCTTCAAGGCCTTGATTGTCTCGACGGCGTTCTTCACTTTGCTTGCAAATACGCATATGTCGCTTGGGTTCTCGCAGACTTTTGACAGGTTCTTCAGTTACTTTTCTAGATCTGCTAATGCCAGCGCTCCAGGTCTTCCGAATCTTGCTTCAAGTCCCTTGATTACTTCGCGTGGGTCTTCGGCGGTGAACAGCAGGCTTTGGACGGCTTCTCTAGCTTTTCCTTGGATAGCTATTCTAAGGCGCGCTAAATTCTGATTGTTACTGAAGGAAGCGGCCATATCTTCGTATGATCTCTTGAATACCAACCATTCTTCACAGGTTCTGTTGAAGTGAGGGAGTTCGATGTGCTTCGATAAAACGGGGTCACGTGACTTCTCGGATAGCTTAAGTATGACTGAAGCCAATTCCTGGATGTCGCTCTTCTTTTCTTCTGTCTCGGTCGGCCTCTGACCCTTTTTAGGCCTGTCCCCGGTCGTTATGAACCACTGCTCGACCTCTTGAGTTAGTTCAAATAGCTCTTCCCCGGCACCACCTTCTTCTGATCCTGCGGCTAGAAGTTCCAGTTCAGCTTGAGCAACTTTTGATCGTGCTGCTGCCAGTTCTAATTCCCTAGTGCCACTGTCATTCTTGCTTGCGCTTCTGCTCTCTTCCTATGCGACGAGCGAACAGAATGTGTGTCTGGATCGCGGGTCGTCTTCTTAGGGTGAGGCTGCTGCAGACTCTCTTCTCTGACGTTGGTGTGCTTCCATCGTTCAGATGCGTTTTCACTGCGACACTTCTTTTTGAATCTGCGGCGTTGGATAACTCTCTTTTTGGCGAACCGGAATCGAAGCTTCCGTGGTGCGGGTCGGGGGGGTTGTACGAGTCACTTCCCCCGGTGTTGATTCCTCTCCAGCAGTGTCCTTGGGTTGATGTACGGGTTGCTGACTCTCTTCTTGTAAGTGTCGATCGGTTTGAAATCGACGAGTTCGTAGGTTCGCTCGGCGTATCCATACTCCAATCAGTCGTACCGGTACCCGTAGTCTCCGTGGTAGCGTTACTTTCACTCGCAGTTGTAGTTTTCGACTGCGCCGATCTTGATCTCGTATTCGCAGGCATCTTCCCAGTTTTCTTGAACCCAATCCGGCTCTCGAAGGACCAATTGTTGACGTTCTTGTGTGATGTTGTGTGGAGCAGGTTCGCTGGCGGGAAGTCGACTGGAGAGTGTGCGGTGGTGGAGCAATAATAACACTAGTCTTCAGAGATTCTTCTTATTTATTCTTGATGCTTCTTCATAACATTGTCGGATTTGGAATGCCTGACTACGGAAAGGTGCCCCTTTTATATAGGCAGCTCTGACCAATCACAGCCCCTTGGTTTTGCACACGGCACTAATCTTTCGCCCTATCGCACTATCTTTTTGTTGGATGACGATTAATCTAATGGCTTAGTCAAAGTTCACTCGAGGTGCGAGTTGGTCGGAGGTAGGACACGAAGTGATAGAACAATGTTCTCACGATGGCGGATTCGGTCATTCTAACGGTCACGCGCTCCGTACCAATTTTGGCTTTTTGTAAATCCGCCAGTCAGGGTGACCAAAGACAACCTCGTGCTGTCGCTCTTGGTTTTGATCAGTAAGTGACAACCGGAAATATCGGCGTCTTGTTACTGCTATGTGCACAGACATACATGAAACTCGATTCCTTGTAATTTATGTTTCGTTAAGGTAACGGACCATCACTCTATTCTTTACTCTCCTTTTTTTCTCTTTCTTTTTTCATTACTCTTTTTTTTTTCTTTCTTTCTTTTTTTTCTCTCTCTTTTCTTTCTTTTTTTTCCTTTCTCTCTCTCTTTTCTTCTTTTTTTTTCCTCCTTATCTTTTCTTTGTCTGATCTTCGTTTAGACCAGAAGATCATTCGTTCCTTTTTTTTTGAAGATATCATCTTAACAACTTTTTGATAATTGGAAACATCTATAATTTTCAAAAATTATACATTCATTCAAAAAAGTATCGGGAATGGGTGATGAAATTCATTTTTTGTTGTTGTTAGATTGGCTCAAGTGTTCCATTTTGGCTCGAAGTTTGAGTTGCACTTGTTATTTAGATTAAATAAAGTGCTGTTTTTAGTTAGATCATATCTAGTGTGTATTGCGAATTTCATAATAGACAAAAACATCGAACAAAGAGTTGTCTTAAATTTTGCATCGTCAATGGAATTTCGTGTTCAGAGTCCCTGAAAATGTTACAGAAGGCTTACGGTGAATCGACTTATAATATATATATAAAAACACGTGCTTATGAGTGGTACAAAGCGGTCGAGATGTGATGGAAGATTTGCCACGCTCTGGTAGGTCATCAACTTTAACTGAAGTTAACATCGCCAAATAGTGACTGAAAATCCTCATTCAAGATTTGATTGATGATTTCTCATTGAGAGAGATAGCCGCTGAACTTTCTGTGTCTCACGAGTCGATCCGTACCATTTTAAATAATCACTGGGTTATGAAACATGTCGGCTAATCCCAAAAGACCTGAATTTTCTCCAAAAACTCAATCGCATAAGAGTCGCTGAGGACATGCTAGAACGAGTCCATTTCGACCCAACATTCATGAAACGAGTTTGACATGCAAACTAGTCAACAAGCTTCGGAGTGGCGCCTTCCAACTGAACCGAAACCGAAAAACCACGCCAAAGTCTAGCAAAAGTCAAAGTCATGTTCACCGTTTTCTTTGACTATCGCGGTGTTGTGCACTCGGAATTCTTGCCGGAAGGTCAAACAGTAAATAAAGAATATTATTTGAGCGTTATGCGGCGTTTAAGAGAGCAAATTCGACGAAAAAAGGCCTTTTTCGTGGTATTTTTGGAAAGTAAAATTTTTGGATTTTGCACCACGATAATGCGCCTTCGCACAAGGCTATAGTGAACGAATTTTTGACCAAAAACTCAACAAATACCATCGAGCAACCACCTTATTCACCAGCCGATTTCTTTCTTTTTCCTATATTCAAATTATCACTTCGTGGTACCCATTTTCATTCGGTAGAAGACAAAGGAGAATTTGCGAAAAAGCGTTTAAAAAACGTTTTGATGAATGGATTATTCTTTGGCGCAAATGTATCGTTTCTGAAGAAGCATACTTTCAAGGCGATAAAATAACTTTGGATGAATAATATTTAGTTAAATTTTTGAGATATTGGAATTTTTCATCCAAACTGCAGCAGTAACTTTGTTTTTCATTAACATACTATGAAAAACAAATTTAGTTTTGCTGTTGAATGTAATACAATACAACATATGAATGAGCCTTCAAAATATTTTATTATTAATTGTTTGGTGGTACGGACCCTGTGTGCGTGTGAGTACGACTCGCACTTGGCCGGTTTTTTTTTGTAACTGTCATCATCGTATTCTATTTAAAATGGCAAGTGACATAACTAAGCAAGGATCGCAAATAAATACTGCTAACATCAGCTATATCGTTCGAATTAGAATACTATTTGAACATTCAATATTGAAAAGAGGTATATTTAGTTTTATTGTGTTTCAAATGGGTTTGAGGACTTTACCAAGATTGATGAGGTTTTCCTCAAACGTTTAGGTGATGCAAGCAAATAGAGGAAAAAGTTGCCACAGAACAATTCGTTGTACTTAAATATATGCATACGGTATATTTGGAAAGCTGGATTTTATCTGAATCATTTGTCTTTTTGTAATGCAGAGTAAGGTACCTGTAGTCAAAATAGGATAATTGAAT
The DNA here is from genome assembly GCA_905163415.1 of Noctua fimbriata. Classification (NCBI taxonomy): domain Eukaryota; kingdom Metazoa; phylum Arthropoda; class Insecta; order Lepidoptera; family Noctuidae; genus Noctua; species Noctua fimbriata. The sequence continues at coordinate 6,833,848 of LR990940.1, forward strand.
TCCAAATTCTTCTAAAATAATGGTAAAGTGGTACCTTCCAGAGATGAGGCGTTTTCGCGTTCCTTCCGATACTCAAGGCTTTTTAATTCTGTGCTGGCTAGACCTGTGTATGCCTTTTTTTCTGCAATTTTTGTATTTTTTTCAAGTTTCAGATCTTCACGATTCTGAACGTTGGTTGGTATTCACTCTGGGAAGTTAAATGTAATATTTCAACCAAAACTAATATCTAAGTTCTGCTTTTTATCTACAAGTTAAGTGAGTATTTAATTTGTGATGTTATTTCCCACGACGCACCCAACATTATCTGTCACACAACTGTAATGAGGTCGTGATAAAGAAACACTTAATGCTGAAGATTTTGGAGTCTCGTATCGTCGCATCGTCTACAGAACGTTGCTCAGAAATAGACGCAGCGTTGGTCTTTGAGGTACACAGATAAAGAGCGTATTTAGGAAAAAATAATGAAGGTATGTGATGAATGCCTAGTGAAATTTTTACGTAGCTGAATGCAGAGTTCTCGTTCTTTTCCTGTAAGATAAAAACTGATCTTAGTTTCAGATCTAGAAAAAATCTTCTCCCAACTACGTTGAAGTCCGCTTCCAGCCTAAACATTTGCAGCTAAATACCAGTATTTTACATGCAGAGATTTTTTTGGGACAAGCCCGCTAAAACTACTAAACTATTCCCAAACCACTGCAACTCCTGAAAGCCATAATCAATAGTGGCGACCACCAGAAAAGCGCCGCGACAATGAAGCTTTACGAAGTCCCTGAGAAACAATTTAACTGTCTTGGATCCCGCAACGAAAACAAACATGCAGCGATTGCTTATCTGCCTTTTACAGCCCAGTTACTACTAGTCTTACCAAAGGATATTGTGTTTTTAGTCTTTCGGGTTTCTGAATACCCGTAACGATTGTCAAAGATTTAGGAATGAAACGGGGACGGCCAACACCTTAACATGCATTTTAAACCACGGACGGTCTCTGTCACTATGTAATGGACGATCATTCATCCACGGACCAACCTCGGCCATCGTAGTTGAACCTCCAACCGACTCATGCTTGCAGCTGTATTACTCACCCACGAACGCTTCACCATGTGGGAAATTTAACGTTCATATTGACGTAATTGTAAAACGGTACATCAGTATCTTAAATAACGGTCTATCAATTGTTGAAAATATTTTTCTATTCTTTCTACCCTCAGAACAAAAATAAGCAACGTTATTTTGCCCACACAAGTTGAGAATGGCTTTGAAAGGCAAACTTCCTCTTGCTTTCATGGTATAGAAAGGCAAATCGTACATACAAGACAGGAACTACACAATGTACAAAACTTGTTTACTATCCCACACTTGTTTTGCACAAGTTTCGTCTGACTTCGCGAAATATAAAATGAAAAATGTAGGGTTCTGAGTTTTTGACTACACAGTACACAATATAGATTTGTAATGAATTGACGCAAACAGGCCTCTGTGACACACTTTGCGTACAAATAAAGACGACAACGTTATGATATTCAGAACACCAGTTCCCGATCTGGTTTTATAAAGTGAAGACATCAACAAAATGTCGTAGAAAGCGTGGCTTTCACGTAAACGCAGGAGGCAGCGGCGGATACGATATGACATATGGTATAACCGCGTTGTTGACCTTTCGCACGATGTGAACGTTGATGAAATACACAATGCAGTTGACACAAGGTGAAATTTTGTACGAAGTGAACGGCTCGGCTAAAGTAAGGATGCTTGCTGAGGACACGTTGACCCATGAAACCTTGATTGCGTTCCCTCTACACTGTTGCCCAATCCAACTGCTAATGACTGCTTAATCACAACTATAACCTTAGATAAAAATTAACATGGCAATGGTAACCAAATTATTTATCTGAAACGGTTATTTCTTTGCAAATTGTTAGATTTTGGCTCTCGTTAAAGTCATGCCAGAGGCTCTCGCCGACTTTCAACTAAATTAATTTAATTGTGTTTTTACGACGGCCATTTGCTATTTTAGTTTGAAACAATATGTTTTATAGGTAATACTAATAACGGTATAGAATTGTGTAAAGAATAAAGCACGTGAAAATATATGATGATACATCACGTAGGCAGCTTCACAACCTCGACTGTTATTTAGCCTTCAAGTCTCCTTACCGTTTGAGTGTCGCGAGGTAGCATTGCGAAAGTTGACAGCACCGTACGTGAGCAGATTGTAGAGGATTCACATTCTTGTTCTGTCGCGTTCGCTTTGCATTTCAGTTTCCATTCTAATACGAATTTGCTGCTCCGTTGAACGTTGAATTGGGGATTTAATTAAATAACGTTATAAAAGTTTTTATTAAGGCACTCAATCGAAGCCAGAGTGTCTTATTACCCATTATAGTAGCTGCCACTTGGACTCCTTTAACGATAGTTGGATGGCACATTAAAGTATATTGAATACGGTAAGCTGTACGAGAGATGGGCAGTGGCGGTTAATGTGGCGCTGACGATATCATAAGAAACAGTCGTGCTCAGATCATAATTAAGAACATAGCGTCCAGACTCTTGGCGTTGTTAATGGGTTCGGTAGTAACAATGCGATATTACGACCCACTCAGGGTTCCCACACAAATAGCAAATTATATCCATACACGTCAAACAAATGGGCGCTAGAACAGCAAGGTTGCGGTAAGTAGATGGCGTAACTGCGAACGAGAATACGTACCTACTACTGATGCTAGATACCTACCAGGCGCTGTAAACTCTGAGAATCGTCTAGATAAATGTGTCTATAAAATATTCCCGAAACGTGGTCTTGATTGCGAAGTATAGTTAATTACAGATACTAACTTTCAAACTGTTACAGTCGTGTAATTAATTTGTGAATAGAAATGGAAAGTGATATTGTTGTTTTTTATTGCAGGAAATAAGTATCTTACAAAATACGACCTTAGTATCGAACAAATCAAGCCCTGGCCGAGCTATGGCGTTGGGTAACAATTAATCTTCGTCCAAACGGCAACGTGATAGGCTCAATGCTTGTAGGAATCGTGTTGCGGAATCTTATTAAATATCTACACCTCACTGGAGTTATTGTTCACCACTCATTGTTATAATTAGTCATTAATAATCCGTCTTGTCAGCGTTGGTTGAATGATTAATAAACCGAGATATTAAACACCAGCTGGCCGTACTTAGAAACAATAGATTTTTCTCATGTAGCTACAACAGATACAGATGTTGGGTTACGTACACAATTCCATAACAGAACTATTCATATTCAAATTGAAAACAGTAAAATATGGTAATTCCAATGTTATAAAATTAATCGCCAAGTTGCAATTATGATACTCAGTAGAAACTTAACAAGTTGTAAATATAACTGACAAAACTGCTCATTAACAAATGTGTAATTATGTGGTTGCTGGATTCCACGCATTAATGAACATAATACTTGATCAATTTGTAGTGAATTTATGTTTATATTGCCTACTTAAATGTCAAGTGGTTTTATAGTTATTTATAGTAGATGTTTTATATCTTACTCGCCAATCTTCCGTGTTCAAACAGGCTGAAAGTTATGAGCAATAACATCTTTACCGTAAAACGTGGCGAGTACCAGCTCGAGAGTGGGATAATAAAGTTAATGATCGTAAAGTACCTAGCCAATATAAATAGAACGGGGTCATCGTCACTTGGTGTCACTATCTGTTGGGTACGCAATTATTTTAGTGGACAATTGTTCAAGTGGTTATTTCAGGACTTGGGTGAACGGCCTAGACAAACTCAAGGCTTAGAACAGCTTGGACCAGCTGAGTGGTGAACCGTCGAGCAGTTCAAGGGCGTCGGGTGAATGCCACCAGGCAGGTTTTTTACCATCGAAACCCGCTTACGTGTCCACTGGTCTTATCGAAGCCGGATGAACATTGAGCGTTACTAATAGCTAACGACTTAGCAATAGTTCGCAGCAGCCTCATGTCGACTACGTAGATTTGGATGAATTCACTTCGCGTGTTATCGTACATGCATGCATAACGAAACACGAAAATTACTACCGATAAATGCATCCGATAAATGAACCAACGACACTCAGCTCCGCTCATAAAAGTGTAATTCAAAAAATTCACGCAACCATATGGGCAATTTGAAATCTCGTTTGGTCTCTTCCGTTGTTTGGGGAGGCGAACCTTTACTTAATTTGAATAACGTATGAGATTCCGGTGTGAGCGGTGTTGCAATGATAACGAGTAAAAGCCGTCTAAACACTTTTACGAATTTACGACGATACTTTTACACCATAGACATTTTCTCTCGTGATCCTTGAGAAAAATAAAGGAATTCTCGGTAAAAGATAACAAGTTACACCTGCGGGGAGCCCGTATAACTAGCTATAACTAGGTAAGAGCGTAAAACCTTTGTTCTTTCTCGTCCGTGGCCCGACTCGACTCTACGAAAAATTATCTTTTTACTTTTTGCTGAGTCGCTCCCGGAGCGGTGCGGACCGCCCGAGCAGGTAGACTGCTGAATATAATAAACGTTTATTCTATACGTACACATTTAGGTAACATTTGGAGAATGTCGTTATGCGTTACTATACTACATATATCCTTCTTTCAACATGAGGTCTTCGACCACCGGAGAATGGAGCCTTTGTGTGTCAAAGCACTTAGTCTTAAAACGGAATGAAATTAAAATAAGAATGCTCATGGATTTTCGAGTATCTAGAGTAGCAATAGATTAGCCGTAGTTATCTTAATATCAAGCAATTAAAAAATCCTCTCAGAGCGTAATTGGATTTCATTAGCTTTTTATTGGAAACTATCGTCACTCCAAGGGACTCTTGCAAATTAGACAAAGACCTTCGTTGAAAATGATTTGATGAAGGTACCTTGACCTTCTTAAGTTTCTTTATACCTAGTATCTACCTACCTGCTTTAAAATCTTGGAAAAATACCAGGAAACGAGTTATGCTGAGATGCAAAATATTGGTCAGTTAGACAAAAAAACTTAAATTGCTAATAATGATCACTATGGAGTTATGATTGTGAACTATGAATTCATAGAATGATATACGACGACGGTGTCTATAGCATAAAATGTAGCTTTTTTCCAATTGATTATTAAAATATTCCCATGCTTCAGATAAATTATGTGAAGAATGACACAGACGCTTCTTGATTTTATTAGGATTTTTTGAGGATAGGAATCCTCTATCCTCAAAAAATCCTAAGTCTAGTTTCTGTTCGACTGACAATTCGTCTAAGCCGGATCACGTAAGAATAATTCTTACGTGATCTTCCATAATTATTATGGAAGAGTGTTGCAAGATTTCGGGGATGATCTGAAGATAACGAGGTCTTGAGGAGCTCAGATAGGAATTAGAGTAATATATGTATGCTTTCCGAATTGGAAAATGGATGGAGAGACAGAGGAAGATCAAGGAAACGATGGATGGATTGTGTGCGGAATGAAATAAAAGGAAAAAGGTGTAAATGATTGCGTGACGATTGACAGGGGAGAATGGAAAAAAAAAACGTGTTGCGCCGACCCCAAGTAACATGGGACAACGGCAGGAAGATGATGTATGCTTTCCGAATTAATGAGTCGAAATCGGCGACCATTTGCCGAAAGACCGCAGTATATAGGAGAAGGCAATTTGTTGGGTGAAGCCCGTGAATTAACGTAGTCTGGGAACCTCCACCAAGCCTAATGAAAAGATCTGAAAGCAGCTACAGAGGAATGCAGAATAAAAACCTGTGTTGTTATGCTACTTGAAAGAAGCCTTTGCAGTAGACTATGAGAACTCCAACAATATCTTGATTGATTTGAAAGAAAGCAAATATTAGTGTGATGTCATAATACATGTGTGTGATGTTGTGAAGTTTTGTATTTCGTGAGTTTTGTTACAGATTGATGTACGAATAAATATTTTTTCCTAGTACGTAATTACATAGACAAAGAAAACATGAAGCTATTAATCAATTTGATTGCTTGTGAAGTTATTTAAGATAAATCATAATTTCTTTGTGATACAAATAATATAATAATATAATGAAGCATTCCATTTTACACACATTCTGTGCAAAATGAAGACAAAACTCAGCCTGAATTGCAGAATTTAATACCAAGCCCCGCTTCATAAATATTTAATAAGCACTACTTACCATATTCCATTGAATCTTTAAGAGATAACCATAAAAAGCACCTAGTTTTTTATTTTGTAATCTTACCTTAAAAAAAAGAAAAATAGAATTAATAATGAAACTATTTTTTTATGAAAAATAAGGAAGAATGGGATCACTCAAAAAAGTTGCGCATTTTTATACTTATGCCTTATGTAATAAGGTTGACGTTACACTCAAGAGGATGCTTTTGTCCTTTTAATGGGGTTAAAAGCTGTGTTTGATGATGATTAATTTTAATAACTTTTAAAATAGTATTAGCAATTACACAGAATGTATGCATTCTTAGTTCCACTTAATATGAATAATACCATTTACCATAATGCATAGATGATTCTTGGATGCAAAGTTCACATGAGTCAGTTAGGTGTGGTACAGATTAAAATTTAAGATTGAAATCTGTGGTCTATTTACTCAGAGGGAATACCCAATGGAGTGAGTAAATTTAATTTCTGATTTAGTTTCCTGTCCATAATAAATTTAATACATTGGAGGAAGTGGCAAAATAATAACAGCCGCTCGGCTTGATCTTTAGGTTATGCCATGCTGGCTTGATCTTTAGGTTAAGCCATGCTTGCCTAGGTTGGTCTATGGATGGGTGACCACCCATTACATACAGAGTTTCCTCCGTGTCTCGGAAAGCTTGTTAAGCTGTTAGTCCTGGCTGTCAGTTGTAGATCTTTGACAGTTGTTACAGGTAGGCTGTGGCCCAAAAATCTGACAGCTATTACTAACTGGGTAGTGGCAGTTAAATAAGCAGTCGCTCTATGTAAAATGCTGTTATTCACCTGCATCCGGTTAGACTGAAAGCCAACCCCAATATATTTAGGAATAGGCTAGGCAGATGATGAATAAATTAAATACATTGTTAAGATTTGTGTAGCACTGTTATTTGTGTGTTTGTGTATTTTGTCAGCTTGGTTAGCGCAGTGGCTGAGGGACTGGCTGCTATGCTGCGTGTTTAATCTTTGCGGCGAAGAATTTCTCTGGATTGTTGATAACCGTTTGTGACAAATATTTCTAGGTCACTGAGGTCACCAACTACAGATATAGGAGTATATTTATATAGTACCTACACAATCACAGGATATATACTAGGCTAAACTCATGAGTATGTGACCCTGTTAGGCTCCTGCAAATAACAGAAAGTTGGAAAGACTGGTGAACCAACTACATAGATTGTGAAAGCATGAAGAAAGGTGATTGAGTATTAAATATACACAATATAAGTTGATTCAGAAACAATGTAATCAATCGTTTTTTCACCCAATGTCCTCCAATAAATGCAGGATGTTGGGTGAATAAATGTTATTCCACACAATATTTTAGTTTGCCTGTAGTTAAAAGAGATAGTATCTGAATAATAAAATAGGTTTCAACATTTATTGTTATATGTACTACTAAAACCCAGGTAGGTACCTTCTTATGTCATTGCGTGATATACTATGTTTAGAAACAGTACATAGTTTTTAACAATAGTTTCTGCATTTAGAATATTTTAGGTAAAAAAAAATATGTACTGTCTATGCTAATAACATATATTGGTATAGTGTGTAGATAAATAGTTGTTAGGTTCCATTTTTTTGAATTATTATCTCAATTTAGGGTACACGAAGCATTCTGCATGAAAATAATGTGTAGGTACATAATATATGAATTTTTTTATAACTACATTTCTAGGCAGAAAATTATAATCATTTCCAAGAACATAAAAATAACATGCACACACAAGAAGCACATTCAAATTAAAACACTGAGTCAGACCTTGGTGTTTAGGAAACACGAATGGCGCGACTGACGCCTGTTTACTTTAGCTAACTATGTTTCCAGCTGTTCTCAAACACATGTACATAACTACTAAGTACTACGCGCATTGAAATAATTCCCGTGCCGTACAAACTAACGCAAACACTACTGTATAAACTTCCCCAATACTTTCAAACTACAAAATTGAAGCCGACAGGTTTAATGATTATCGACCCATGTGGCCAGCGTTGGAACTGTTAAAACTTTATCGCAAACTAAAAGTAACCAAGAAATAAGTTCCATTTTAAAATGATCTGAGTGTTTAAACTGAAAGTTTGAACCTCACATGCAGCCCTGGCATCGATTTCCGATTTTTCTTCGCAAACCAAGCGTCGCTAGAAACAATGAAAACATTTTTTACCTTCGTTTTCGTGACTCCACGGTGCCGCTTTAGATTCCCAGCGCTGAATACTATATTTATTCACAGCACTTATCATCACAATACTATAAATAGTTTAGCTACTAATTCTACCATCAAACTTTGAAAATAATCGTAATTAATTTAAATAACATAAAATACACAAGCTATGGTTATTACAAGCAAGGGTTCGGGACATGACACAAATCACAAAACAAACCAATAGAAAAAGAGAAAAAAAACAAAACGCACGACGCGCATGCGTCTCTTGTTCTCTGTCGGTAAAGCAGGGAATTTATTATTTTTAACATCAATAATAGGGTTGGGCACTGTTTGTGCTGTCATTTTATGGTGTCAATTTTCAGACCAACAAACTAACTGAATACCGATTTGTAAATGTTAATGTTCTATATTAAGTAATGAGAGTTAAATAACTATCGTATTTTTTGTTTTACTACAAATCTGGGAAACTTTACCTCAGCAGCATTCTATTTTCGTCTTTTTTTTCGACTAAACTTTTGCATCTGCACACAAGAGAGAGTATAAACTTTTAATTAAAATCATTGAGACTAATTAAGGTTGTTTTAGTTAAGTTTAGAATTTATTATGAATAAAATTTGTTATTTTTTTTAGTCGATTAATCATACTAAAACCGTAATTGCAAAGAGTTACACTAGTCGGTAAAACATCCTTATATAGTCAGCGTCATCTAGCTGAACAAAACCGAAACATGTGCCTTTGTTTTGGCTAAGTGTTTTTATTAGACGCCACTAGATGTCGTGTAAAGCCACAAAATATGGGTTGTTGACCCCGTTTTGGTTTACTTAGTGCATTCGATGGTAATGTAATAATAGCAGCTGTACATAGATGGCGTTGTACAAAAAGTATTATTAGCAGTTTTTCAGCTTAGTTTGTTAGTTTTTATATATTCTATTTTGTGTATCATTCTCATCATCAGCTAATTTCACTATTTACTAAAATTGTAACAAACATAACTTAAAAAAATCAAAACTATGCATTATGCCGTGATCATTATTTTCATTAATATCTAATTAATTTGTCGAAGCTGGTTCTATTAGACCTACTCATTACAGAAAGCTACTGATCGTTAATTTTTAATAATCCAGAGAAGTAACAGCATCTCATAACATCAAGATCGATGATATTCTGTGTTTCCACGATGTATTTACGACTTCCTGGGATAAAACACAGCCATAATAAAACAATAAGTTGAACTCCATTTCACGGTGAATTATCTTCGACAGAGAATCTTTGGAGACAGGCCGTAAAGCAGACTCGCTCATTCTCCACACTCGTTACTGACAGTTTTAGAAATCGGATACATGCATCCTTTGAGGCTGGGGAAACGATAAGCTGAGGTGGGGGGTTCTGACAACATTACTTACGTATTTAAAATCAAACAAAGTTGTTAAAAAAAATGGTTATAAAAACATTGTACACGATAGATGGGATTCTCTGATTCTTGCGATAGTTGAAATTGTGTTGACTAATGAAATCCTACATATTTTGTTTTATAACAAAAAAAAAACAAACTAACGAAAATTTCGACTTTTAATAAAAAAAAACACAGTTTTTCAAGTTTAATTAAATAAGATATTTTTTAGACTAGGTAGGACTCATGAAAACATCGTAAAGTATAATAACTTGTGTTTTACATTTTTCAGGATTGGCTACTAGTAGGTACCTACTAGCCTATATCTAACCAGCGTATCTTGCAAAGATCAAGGATGAGTCTAGACTAGAATACCTACTAAACGGTACCTAGATATTTAACATAACCTATAATATTACACAACATGGCTTCTTTCGGTAGGTATTTCCTGCTCGTTACAGTCTTTGCGAAGGAGAAATAGGATAGCTCAGTTGAACGGTATTAACTAACATAATAAATATTAATGGTGTGTTACCTAACATTCTTCTTTAATGATGAATGGTAATTTAAACGGTGTCATTATGATAACAGGGTATATTATGTCTTTTGCGAAAGTATATACCGTCTGCAGTTTACTTCCTGTCATTATTTTTGTCAGGTTTTTCGGGCTTAGCCAAAAGGAAGTGGGTTTGGCTGTCAATGTATGTTTGAAACAATGTTTTGTTTCACCGTAGCCCCTAAATTGTTGAGCTGATTTTGATGAAGAGGTGTCAATCGATTGGTTATTAGCATAGGCTACATTTGATTTCAGCAAAGTCAATATATGATGTGACAGACAGACACAACACTCAACAGAGACACGAAGTGCGTGTCTACCAGTGGCGAAGATTCCATAGAACTCGATTCCTATTAGCTTACCTTTGAAAAATGGCACAGTCAGTATTCTATACACAAATAATATAATCACATTAAAGATATGTACTGGCTTACTTTTTACAACAATTTACCCTTCGCTACTGGTGTCTACGACGTTTTCACACGCACCTATTTGCACATACAACATACAGACATAGCTCTGCTAATACGAAAACCGAAAAAAAATACATCGGGGTCTTGTTTATACACCGATGTCGTTTTTATCGTAGTCGGGTTTTCACATTTTTTTTTAGAATAGTTATCACTCTAGTTCTTTAGCATTCCTCTGGCTCTGAGTTGCGGTTGAGGTTCCTTTCTAGATGCAGATGATTTGTTATCTAACGTTTAATGACGTAACTATCGCAAAAACCTGTTCTGGCAATCTATCAATATTCAAAACCTTCTATTAGAGAATGTTTTGAAAGCTTAGCACAGGCTACCTAAGTAATCCTTTCTAAGTCTGTTATGGAGACAGGTTTTGACAACCCGTCATTTTGATAGCAAAATTACTTACGTACAACTGGTGTCCGACCGAAGCTTCGGCTTCGGCTACCTGTGGCCAAACAACACCTTTCGGTTTCGGCCAAAACTTCGGCCTATTTCAGTAAATTGAACAATCTGTTATAAATGCGCGAGAGCGTGATGGAATAACTATGGTAGTGACAGTAGAGTTGTGGAGTAAGTTTAATCTTCTATACAGTCAACACGAATTTTTAATCTCATCAATATCATAAGTTTAGCCTAACTCCCATTTATGTTGGGGTCGGCTTCCAATTTAATCGGATGTAGCTGAATAACTAGTATTTTACATGGACTGATTGGTATCTGACCTACAGAATCTAGATAATACTGGGTAATATGATACCCCTTAGTAAGACTGGTTGTCGGGCCCCTGATTACCGGTAACTACTGTCAAAGATCTACAAATGACAGCCGGGACCAACGCGGCGACGGCTCAATGTGCTTTCCAAAGCACGGAAGAAATTCAGTAAGAAAAGAAAAAAGAAAATGTAGTTTTCACTTTTAGATAATCTTGAACTGAATTTCGTAGGGTTATTAAACCTTCGGCTTCGCCCGGAAGTTGTATTTGGCTTTGGCCAAAAATCGGCCTTCTAGGTTACATTGTCTGTGACTCCACCAACAAAGTAGGTTACCGCCAAAATCTCTGTGACATTTCACCTTTTTAAATTGCCTTCATTTCGTCGGCACGTCAAAGGAGGCAAGGGCACGGGGAGGCAGCCTTGTGCCTCGAGTGGCCCTATTAGGTCCAGCCTCTTGCCTTTGACGAGGCACAGAGGCTTGACGTGTCTTTGAGATAGGAATTGGGTCGACTTTTCTTAGGAACATCAAAGAATAAGGTAAATATGTTGTAAAAGAATTATGTATTTGTTGGAGTACCTAATCATGGTTATGTGATTGGCGTCCTTTATGTTATTTACTTGATGTTTCTTATAGTCAATTAGCCGTGCTTTTTCATCCATCTAGGTATAGGTACTTGCCCCAAGAATAAGGTGAACTGCAGAAGTCTGACAGTATCTGGTTGGTGAAGTTCCCCGTAAGTAAAATACTAGTATTCAGCTTTACCTATCCGGTTTCGGTAAGACTGGAAATCGCGACCTGAACATAGTTTTGAAAAGGCTAAGCAGATGATGAATGTTAGACAAAATTAGTCCAGTCAGACTTGTATAAAGGGTGTAAAAAGACCCTTAACGAAGCCGAAAGGCACTTGTTCTCCCCGTCATTGCGTTTATTTTTTGTTCTGGACCATACCTGAGAAACTTCTAGTTGCGGAGATATTTGAGGTCAAAGTTAAAATTTTTACACACGTTTTTTTTTAAATGCTAGTTTTTAAGGTTATTTATAAATTGAATGACAAAATGTTCTGTTAACTATTCAAAGCATCCATCAGCACAATGTTTTGAGTGCGTTAAATTGAGTTTTACCGTAAAACGTGATTTTTCACCCCAAAAAAAAAAGTCGTTTCCCAGCAATAATTTTTGCGTAGGGTTACTAAGTTTGATGTACAGAATGCTTGGTTGACGGCTTCGTGAAGGGTCCGTTTACACGCTGTAGGTGACCTTTGTAGCATTTCTTCAAATAGATTTTCAGCTCTTCTAGTCTTAAACGGGTTCATTTCCCTTATCTAATCTAATACCACACGCACTAAACACGTGTCAATTTAATATCTAATTAAAATATTTCTTAAATCTGTTGCAAAGGAGGTGCGCCAATATGAAGTGATTCCGGCAGCAAACATTAACACAATAGGACAATATACTTAGGCATAATTGTGCACATGTTTGAATATGATTTCGACTTTTTGAAATACAGTCTAAACAAATACCGAGTGGTATTATGTGACAGGAGTGAACTAACTAAAAAAAAAAACTAAGTATGGGTCAGTACTTTCTGTGTTGTGTATTAATTGGTGACTGAAACAGGTAAATAAAGGGAACATAAGAAGACTGATGGCAATATAGGTCGATGACATTTGGTCGGAAAGAGCTGAACAAGACTCTTAAAGAAAGAATTGAGTACCTTTAAAGGAAATCCATATGTTATCCACTTGAAAAATCTCAGAATACTTATCATACCTTTTCAGGTATTGATGTTACAACCGTTACTGTTTTGCAAACCTACGAGTGCCTGCAACCAGCTCTTTCCTCCACCCCTTTGCTCTCACAAGTAACTTATTAGTTTCTCAAAGCGCATACATTTAGCTAACGTCAAAACAGCTAATTAAATGTTAACAAACATCGGCTCTGATGGTCTTGGATGACCTGGATACGAACGGAGGCTGGCGGGCGCGGTGGTGGGGGTGAGGGGTGCAAATCGATGTGTTGCCATGGCAACCGCGACGTCTGCCGAGGAGCCTGCGCTCTACTGTCCCTTTCTGTCTCGCCTTGATATCATATCACATGCTTCTTGGAAGAAAACGGCCTAAGAACCGTCATGCTGCGAGGGGTATTTGGCTCTAGATGATTGTGGATAAGGTTGAAAATTGAGTGAGTTGAAAGTTTTTACGTGACTTTGTGGTTCCCAAAAGCACATCTTCGTACGATATAATATAAGGAAGAAACCCTCTCGAGTCGATAAAGTCAAACATACAGGTCGTGTTCCGGGAAATGAAGTCTTCTTAGTTCGCCATTAGGTGGTGTCTCGACCCTCGCGGTGCCGACGTGTTTCAGCTACCTATGTCTGCGGTGACACTCAGTGGGTGGCTTAACAAGATATTTGGGGTTTGTTCAAGTCTGTTAACATCTGGCCCCCTTAATTTATAGGAAGGGTAAATTCCTCTCAAGGTGTAGTAATTAATAATTTATTTTTGTTCTCGAGGCCTGAATGCGGGATTGGATTTGTTATTCGTTATCAAATCTCGAAGCCTTACAGCAATTTGTTTGATGCTATTATTTTGTATGAGAACGGGAAATATTTAATAGAATGTATTGTTGAGTTACACGTGTAGGAATGATTGTTTTTATTGATATAAAAGAATTCACAAGATTTATAGAGGAAAATCGTATTTCGTGTCGCTGAAATTCAATCGATTTGATGTTAACTCTTCGTAAGGAATGAACAGATTTTACTAGGCAGGCACGTTTTTGAGTTCCGAGAATATTGCGCAAGTTAAGGAAATTAACCATAAAAGTAAAAGCATGAAATACTTAACAATTATTTTGGACTTACGAACTTATTTGTTTTGTGCCTGTTTGTAAACAGGAAAGATCCCTCTTTGTAGTGACTTACAAGTAGGCAGCCATCACGGGTAGATGATTTCATAATGTTTTGGATGTAATTAAATGAACCTTCATGTATATATAAGTTTTTGAGGCTTACTATACAGGGTGTAAACAGACCCTTCACCTAGCATTCTGTACATCAAACTAAGTAACTTTACGCAAAAATTATTGCTGGGAATCGACTTTTTTTTTAGGGTGTATATCACGTTTTACGGTAGGATTCGCTGGAAAGCACTCAAAGCATTGTGCTGATGGATGGATTGAATAGTACGGGGGTCGTGGAGGTGTGAAATGTATTTAAAAAAAAATGTCAAAAAGTTGGAACTTTGACAGTATCTCCGTAACTAAAATGATCGCAATGACGGGGAGAACAAGTGCCTTTCGGCTTCGTTAAGAGTCTATTTACACCCTTTATAGTACTTTGGTGAATAACAATTTTCTCCCCATCAGTTATTATTAAAAAAACGATGTTTAATGGATTTCTCTCCTTTTAAAATCAACTGTGTGTATACGCTACAGTAGACCGCTGTGGTCACACTTAGGCCTAGAGCTGGTCTAGCGTGTTACGGAGTCTCAACAGAAGAAGACGCCACTAGTCAGCTTATACTGGTATCCCTACCACTGACGTGCAGCCCACCATACCAACAGATCCCTGTATAAGAAAGAGAAATCATAAAATTAAAAAGAAAAAGTAAATGCACTCAATTCATTCAACCCAGGCAGGCGCATTACTTTGTGTAATTTATTTCATCACCACTGCTCTCAAAACGGTGAAGGAAAACATCGTGAGCAAACCGGCATGTCGTAGAACCGAAAATTCGAAGACATGTGACATCTACCAACCCGCACTGGGCCTGCGTGGTGGATTATAGCCCATTCCCTCTCATAGAGAGGAGGCCTGTGTCCCAGCAGTGGGAACATTATAGGCTGATTATGCTAAATTCACTCCACAGTCCTGACACAATTCTTTGTTGCTATTGTTACGTTTATCAAACAGATCCTAAACCGTTATTCTTTTGAATATGCATGGGCAAACATGGCGGCCGCTGGCGTTAGCTGGCGTAAACATTAATAAACATTAATCATTCATAAAAAAGACAAAGCGACTTCTGAGTTACGTATCTAACATCGACCTTACGGTATCATTAAAAAGTACGTGGCTGAAGCTCCTAATGACCGGTCAGGGCTGTCCGTTGTATTAAGTGTTTTGTGATGAAGGGTAAGCATTTTCTTTTAGTTTGTAGTTTTAACAACCACTTGTGTGTGGCCGCGAATCGGCAGACGTAAGCTAGGACAACCTCGGGGTAGGTAGTGATATTTAGAGGCGTTATCAGTAGCAGCTGCATGAGAGTGTCCGAGAATCAAGTTAAATAAAGTGCAATTGCAGACGTAGATAAAAAAGCTAGATGTCTTGACGACGCATAACGGGCATGCATGACGAAGAATGACGAAGAGATTCGACCTCCAATAGGACAAGGCCGGACTCTGCCTGAAATGTGATAAAACTGCATTTAAAAGCCAGCCGTGTGGCTGTTCCTAAATTACCCTAGGCTGATAAAATTTTAGTTTTTCCTAAATCATTTAAATATTAGTATCAAGGTCGGTTTCACCCTACTTTAAAGTTTGAGTTCTTGTGAAATGTAGCTGTAAAAAAGGTAAGTCCTACTTACTTACTTTTCAGTTTGTTTTGTTTATTTTAACGCACCCTTCGTAGGAAAATTACAGGTTTATTTATCAGAAATTCCTTGAACAGCTGTTGCTAAGTTTTGGTCAATGTTGTAGCGTAGGTAAATAATGAATAGTATCAGAATAATTTAATCGATATATTTTCTGAATCTTGATTTATTCAAGCGGCAGACGATGGAGACGAAAAATCATTTTTAATTCGGATTATCTTGAAGATTTAAAAAAAATATTTTTTAGTGTCACAACTCTTTTGTTGTACAAGCCTTAAGGCCAGCTATCCTTGACTCCACCGAGCCAGCCCTGGCGACCAGTCGTGTGACACGGAACACGCTAATATTTATGTAAATTGCATAGAATATGATTAGTCCGCGTCGCCTCCCCCGCTGATAATCATATTTACGGCTTCACCCCCCTCTTTACCCCCCTATCTCCCCACCCCTTCACCCCCAGGGTGGTGGGGGTGTTGCCTGCGTCCTCGATGTTCTTCAGACTCGTGCCTATCAGGCTTGGAGTTATGGTTTGTGTGTAGGTGGAATTATAGATGTCTGGTGAGATATCTTGTTGACACGCAGTCCTCATGGAAATGTTTGAGTGAAATATTTTGTGGGGAAGGTTTTGCTGTCGAATTATAAAGGAGTAGTTCTGAAACGGTTTTCTCTTTTTTGCATAGAAACTTATATAACATCACGCCTTATTCCTGAGGGTAGGCAGAAACTACAGAATGCAGGCGGTAACTACGATCGTCAAATACTCTTTTTGCTTTCTCCACGTTCACACCTGCAATTTTCTTTTAGTTTTAGATTCCGAATAGACTCACGGAACTCTGTTTTACCTTAATCTACTATACCAGGAGTATTCAGAGCCACAGAAGAACAGTCAACACTCTATCCGAAACAGAGAATGAAGTAGAAGAAGAATAACTTTTTATTCAGTAGGGACTCGAAATTTTGACTGCCTCGTTGGTCTAGTGATCGCAAGCACTACTATTTGTTAGCCGTGTTATAGGGTATTTCCATAATTGATTTCTCCGTAATCCAGATTCCGTCCTACAAGTCTGAATGATGGCCAAAGGCTCGCTCCCTATCACATGGTACTACACGATTTTCCTCAAAAATCATAATTCTACTGCCCTTTTCCCAATTTATTTGGGGTCGGTACAGCATGTCTTCTTCTTTATGCACGATTTTCCTCAAACATTTATACGAAATTTTAATCTTCAATTAACAACTTCTCAGAATATGCACCCCATCAGTAATACGAACAGATTAATAAGATATTATCAATATAAAAAATGGCGATTGTGAGATAAGTTATCGGAGTATCTGGGAGTCCAATTGTTACCTTTCATAAAGTCATTCACCAACGCAAACTGAACACGAATGGTGGATAAGCCCTATCTCACAAATCTAAGGGAGGTCTGAGGACTATAACATGTACACATCATACGAAAGAAATCTACGACGTGCGCCGTAAAAATTCACGACACGATGTCACATCACAGAAAATACTGGATTCATCAATTTCATCCCTTCATTGGCGCAGGACTGCATTGTCGCTTGCGACATTTTATGAAGCTAGTCGATATTTCCAACACACGATATCGTATCAGTACACAACATCATAAAGTGACATAATACGATGTCAAATTGTGTGATGTGTTTGTGGCCTTACCAATTATATTACATTACCTACCTATATGCTGAGTATGTTACATCGACCTCAAGTAACATGGGGCGTGGGCAGGAAGATGATGATAAGCTGATAATGTTATAGTACTGGATCCTTTGGAGGTCGCAAAGCTCCCATGAGCTGAAGATGGCCACCGTGTTAACCGGTTTTAGCTGCTGAAACTCTCGTCAAACTCTTTGTCTTACCCTCATAGAGCTTAGGGTGCTCACCAGGTGGAAATTGGTTACTGCTGTTCATTACCTTTTTACGTGTTATTGTATAATTTTGCCATCCTACTGGAGTTTACAGCTACGCTCTAAAGCGTTCGTACTCGTTCAGTTGACATGCTGTTGACATGTCGTTTCATGTAGTCTCATCTGCCTAGTCTTCCCAACTATATTGGGGTCGGCTTTCAGTCTAACCGGATGCAGCTGAATACCAGTATTTTACATGGAGCGACTGCCTATCTGACCTCTACAACCCAGTTAGTACTGGGTAATACGTTCATGTAGTCTATGCGTAGTTAATTACGATGACGATAAATTAACGATACGATATTTATCGTTTTCCAGAAGTCATTGCTGTGTTCTAAGGTAAGTACACCTGTACTCTCTGCCGTATCTGAGAATTGATAAGGCGAGGGTATAGTTCTGTTTTGTTAGATAAGTTATCATAAATAATTGAATGCAAGATAAACGTGACCAGAGGGCTGACCTTTTTTTGGCCAAAGAATCAGAATTGCCATCCAACGTGGCAATGCTGCCAGCTTTCTGGATACTTTTCCCGATCAGAGCGAAGCGGACGAATTTTTTGACGCCCTGTTATTCTTTTCCTTTTTTTACATGTACTTATTTTTTTACACTTAACATAACATTACGCCTGCATTCCTTGAAGTGTTAGGCAGAGGTGTACGTAATAGTACACCCACATAGCTCCAGTTTTGTTTTAAATCCCATGTTACAGGGAGCGATCCTATTGCTATCAACCGTGAACGAGGATTGGGATAGGAGGGGTTTTTTAAATTGATTAACCATTGATGGTAGACAGATCAATCAATCCCTTCTTTGTCCTGGGCAAAACAACCAGCCAGCCAGCCGGGTGGGCCAGTGTAGCCTCCACCCGTTTGATTCCCACCTAACAATTGGCGACAGAATAGAAAAACGGGTGTGTACCTTTAAAAGTATTTAATATTAAACCAAACTGGTTCAACTGGAGGCACACAAATATTTGTGGGTCGTGGGTTACAGTCGTCTGTTGTCACTTCTGCAGGGATAGGTACTCCCCTGTAGTTGCAGGCGAAATCCCGTTGCTGGCCGGAGATGGAAGTAGGCCGAAGTTCAGTACGGTGACGTCACAGGTAGAAAAAACGGCACGGCACGACTTGCTCAGCACAGCATTGTCCAGGACAAAGAAGGGATGGTTATTAGAATCAGTATTTAAATAAATTCAAAATTACTTTCTTCGAGTATAAGTAGATAATCTTATCGCTGAATACTTGCAGATATCCACACGAGGTAGTTTTTTTTTTTTCTTTTGGGAAATCATCAAATGACACTACCCGCTCTGGGCGGAGTGGAAGGGAGTGTCAGACTTGGACTGACTAAAACCCATCCATGTTCCTTCTTTGCCCTTTGTGTTCCAGGGCCACGGTATCTCTTTCGAACAGTCCCGCAGCCCTGGCAGGAGTAGCTGAGGTAGCTGATATGAAACAGTGAAGAAAGATAGGTAGCTTCAGTAAAAGTGCTTACATAAAGATTATTCTTAGCAGGGGGGGGGGGGGGGGGGAAAAGAAGCCTTTTATATTTGTTTCAAAGTCATTGTAAAGCTTCGTTAGCCCTTTCTTTTTCAAAGTCTATATAAATAAATAAAATTGACGTGTCTGTTTGTAATATCAAAAAAACAGCTTTTTACTGAATGCTTGTGACAATAATATGCGGCGCTTATAACAAAAACACATTTTTTTCAGTTTTTGTCTGTCTGTTTGTTCCGCCTAACCTCCGAAACGGCTGGACCGATTTTGACGGGACTTTTGCTGGCAGATAGCTGATGTTATAAGGTCTAACATAAGCTACTTTTATTTTAGGAAAATAATTAGGATTCCCTGCTGTTTCTTGAAATTGGTTACAAAATTCGATTAAAAAAGGAAAATTATATTTTTTTATAATAATTTCACGCGAAGGTCAGGTAACGGCTAGTATCAAAATACACAAAGGTACCGCTTATTTAATTTTGAAATATCTTCTAAATTCAAACACAAGTCAAAGCATTGATTTCAATTAGACCATTACAGGCACTTTTGAATGTCAAAAAAAATAAAACACAAAAAAAAGCGAAGCTACAGTCACAAGGGACAATGCTAACTTGTGAAAGTGCTGTAGTTGCCCATTCCAAAGCGTAGATCTTTATGGAGAAGAATGCGCAAGAAGAACAGTATCCATGGAGTTCCATGGATACTGTTCTCTACTATATTTAAGGTTATTATTATAGGTTATTTTTTATTTTTATTTTATAGACTAGCAGTTGCCCGCGGCCTTCGTTAGCGTGAAATTTTTATAAAAAAATATGACTTCCCTTTTTGAATCGAATTTTGTTACCAATTTCAAGGGTTTTCATTTTTTTGCACGGTACCCTAATTCTTATTCTAAAATAAAAGCCTATGTTAGTCCTTATAAGATCAGCTATCTGCCAGTAAAAGTCCCTTCAAAATCGGTCCAGCCGTTTTGTAGATTAGTCGGAACAAACAGACAGACAAAAATTGGGTACATTGTGTTTTTTTATAAGTAATTCTTTTCATATGCATTCAGTAAAAAGCTGTTATTTTGATATTAAAAACAGACAGATTGGTCATTTATTATTTCATCATCATCATCATCATTTCACCGAAAGACGTCCACTGCTGGACATAGGCCTCCCCCAAGTGTCGCCACATTGACCGGTCCCGTGCGACTCGCATCCAGCGGATCCCTGCAGCCTTCACCAGGTCACTTGTGCTCGTCATTTAGGGGGGTTTTGCCATAATCGCCACGCTTGGCAGGCGGGTTGGCGATCGCAGTATGGTTGTTATAAAACACAGAGAACGCTGCTGCCCATTCTCTGGTAAGTCCCTTAGTCGCC
Organism: Noctua fimbriata; assembly: GCA_905163415.1. Taxonomy (NCBI): domain Eukaryota; kingdom Metazoa; phylum Arthropoda; class Insecta; order Lepidoptera; family Noctuidae; genus Noctua; species Noctua fimbriata. The sequence continues at coordinate 6,854,692 of LR990940.1, forward strand.
TCTTACGACACCCACGGGAAGATATGGGATGGTGCTATTCTTTACGTCCGGACACCATACAGAATTTATTATTTACGAAAATTCAAATACTGAATAAACAACCGAAATAAAACCTTGTACCGTCCACATTAAAGACGAATACTCTACCACAGCCCTTACACAAACCATGTTATGTATCTACAACTTTATTAGGTACTAAATAATGTCTCTAGATACATAGAACTTAACCCGTGTACGATTGCTGGTGTAAGCCTTGCTCGTATGTCTCCTACACTCGGGAGAAGGTGGGGGGGTGGTGGTGGGTAGGATGAGGCTAACTCACCCTCGCTGTCCGACGATAGTTTAGACCTACACTACAGCTGGAGTCGAACGTTCGCTAGAACGTCAATATGTTAGCGGGCTTGTTAAGATTACGTTTAGACTTGGATGAAAGAAGATTAGATGTTTTATGTCAAATAGTGGACAAGTAAGATGTTGAAGATATGTGAATTATCATCGATATCTTAGACAGCATAAATTTTTTAATGTCCCGTTTTGTCGCACTGTAGCTCGATCCACTTCCCCTATACCGCGTCTATGCTTACAATGATCGACGCGCTCGTGGAGACCAACACTTTGAATTTTTTTTTTTTAGTCATCAAATGACCCTCCCCCCCGCTCTGAGCGGAGCGGAAGGGAGTGTCGGACTTGTACTGACTAAAACCCATCCATATTCCTTCTTTACCCTTTGTGTTTCAGGGCCGCGGTATCTCTTTCGAACAGTCCCGCAGCCCTGGCAGGCCTCGGCCCCTGCGGGGCCCTACGTAGTTGCCGACATGGAGACCAACCTTGGATTAGACTTGTTTGCTGATGAATGAAAGACGATAATGTTAGAATGTTTGTGGTTCTGTGAGAAGAGCGAGTAAAAGGATTACTTAATTTAGTGTTAATGGCTTATGCTGTACTAAATGTAATAAATAAATCCTCTTTATCTTTCGTATTTACTTTACGGAAAATATTACAATGAAATTATGTTATTCCGATTCCTTTCAATGTCTTTGTTAAACAAGAAATGAAACCTACATCAAATTCAATAGGACGAAGCCGATGAAGCCTTTTTTTCGAGGTAGAGAAATAAATTTAAACCAGTTAAATTTATTTCTCTCGAAGAAAGAACTAAACATATACGTAGTGTCTAATCTATGTAGTAGTTGGGCAACACCTGATAACCTAAAAAAATCTTCATCATCATCATTTCAGCCGAAAGACGTCCACTGCTGGACAAAGGCCTCCCCCAACTGACTCGCCATCCAGTGGATCCCCGCATGCAGGTCAAAAAATCTTATAATTAGTAAATTAATAAGAAAGAGGGCTTCCTATGTAAATCATCATCAATGTGTTGGCAACTCCCCTTTACGACATCTCGAAAGTTCATAGAGGCTGTTCCAGAAGGTCGCGTAGCAGATGTGATTTCTTCTAGCCAGCCAGAAATAATGGCTAAACAACTGTTTTCTGAAATTATTTCGTAACAAAATATTGAACAGATGTAATTGATTGAAAAGAAAATTTTGAGAAGCCATCGAATTTCCTCCCCTGTCGACCAAACTTAGTTAAATTTAATCAGAACGTTATATAATGCTCCACCTTGTGTTTCATAACTGAGTTGTGAAACTTTTGACTCTTCCCGAAGCTCTCAATTGTGTACTTATGACCTCCCCTCTCCCTGTAAAGTTTTGTTACTTGGGACGCTAGATTAGGGAATATGTAGGTGATTGACGGCAGTATCAGTCAGCATACGGCGATGTAAATGTACTGTTTCAGGCCAGTTGAACCTTGAGCATGAAGCCTGTCGTCATAGCGGCGCGTAGGCGTCGTCTAGCCCCGTGGGTGTTGTCGCGTACGGCGTAAGGCTGGCCGTGCCGATGCCGAGTGACAGTTGGTGGTTAGCCGCGGCGGGCCGAGACAGCGCGGCCGGTCACTATCGTTTCCCGCGTGAAAATCGCTTTCCCCGCGGTCGCGGTGCGGTAGAGCACGTGAACGCAGTGTCCCGCCGACCGCTCGCGTGATACGCCGCGCTCCTCGCGCTCACCGCACCCACCACGCATCCTGCAGGAACGTGACGTACGCTCCCGGCGCCCGCCCGCGCGCCACTGCCGATCCCTCCCGAGCGACCGCGCGCTATTCAACACGTCCTGCCGTACCATTTTAGAAAAACTTTTCCAATTACATTGTAGTGTGACATCGATCGCCATTTAATAATTGAGGAGAGTGTCCTGTGCTGTCACTGCGGTGGCTATGCGGTCCAAAGCCGTCGCGAGGCGCCTCCACGCGCAAGGTGAGTTCATATTTTTCTTGTCAACTTTCAAAGTCGTCTTTACTTATACGGGAAATTGTTTTGAAATTCGTGTCCCGTTCGGTATGTATATGTACTGCTATATAGTCTCGAGGATGCGCAGTAGGTATATACAGATAAGGACAGTGATGCGCTGAGCGCGCGTGCCGATTGGTCGGCGCCTCCCCCGCCAGACAAGATAGCGAGGGACATCCTCCGCGCGCCGCTATACAATTTCATGCTCTATTATTAAACGGTAGGGCTTATATTCGGGTGCGTGGCCTTTGGAGGGATGTTCCCTCTGTTGTCATTTGTCATTGGATGAGCACGGAGGCTTTTCATTATTTACTTTGTTTATATACAGTAACCGTGATGCTAATCTTTTGTTTTATTATGTATCTTTTGTTATTGGGTCTACTACTTTGTTATATTTACAGTTGTGTATTAAAAGTTTGGTATTAGATATGAATGAAATAATACATTCGAATAGTAATAATGTTGTTATGTGAGTTTAAATATGTATTTTTTTTTTTTTATCTAACCAGATTTAAATGATTAAACTACAAATCATTTCCCACACATTCTTTCTAACAAAAGAAAGTCTGAAGTCTGACTATTGACATTGGACCGATAAGAGAATTACTCACCAATAGATGCAGGTAGTATGTACTGCCTAGGTATATACCTACCTATGTCGATAGTTGATTGTTCTAGCCAGATGAATCAGGTGTGCCTGGACAGATGTTTTCGCGACCACTCATAGCAAATCAAAGGTGTTTGCTGAATAATTCTTTTGTTTCCACGTCTTTTATACCATTTGCAGAGGTTTTATTTATTCATGTTTGTGAGAAATGTATTTAACACATAACGAAAGATTGAGTTTGATTGTGATTTGAGTTGATTTGGGCTATCTTACAAAGGCAGTTTCATTTAAAATTTATTTATTTAAAAATATAATACTGGAAATTCTCAGTAGCAGTCATGGCGTCTGGATTTGCGTCAGGTTGATGACAATAGGGTCGCCCCCTATTACAAGGGACTAAAACATAACTATCGAAATGTGGGTGTACTATTAGGTACACCTCTGCCTAACCCTTCGGGGATTACAGGTGTAATGTTATGTTATTTATTTAACAATTTATGTACACACTAAATACTGAAAAGAAAAAAGGAACAGAAAAATAGAAAAGTGATGCTTATTTCTTAAGAAACATCTTCCAGCATACCTGCGAAAGGAGATACTAAAAAAAAGAGACGAAGACATAAAATAAATGGTATATAAAAAAATAAAACAATGATTATCTTGTTTCAAAACGTGAAAAACCAGCACGTCCTAGAATTAAACATTCCAAGACATGTCACATCCACCAACATGCACTGTACCCACGTGGTGCACTATGGCCCACTCCCACTCACGTCCCAGCAGTGGGAACATAGGCTTATTATACTAGGCCATCTTGTTTTAGCTGTGCAAGAGACAGGGTAGGGCGTGGTTTAAAACTATCATCATTCATCTTCATCGTTCTCCTGCCCTTATCCCAATTTAGGCGCAGCATGTCTTCTTCTTCCATACTTCTCCATTACTCGTCATCTCAGCAGTCACCTCCTTTCTAGCTATATCATCATTCACACAGTGGTTTCTAACAATTTGCTGCGTTTTTCTTCTCCTAGCCGTTAAGGAGTTAAACCTGTAGCACCGTAGCTCCTTTCACTATAGCAAGCGTGATGAAAGCGGTTATTTTCCTCAACAAACTTTGTTTAGAGAGCTGTCTAAACACGAGCTTCGGCGCTAAGAGCTATACAAAATATTTGAATGAATTCTAGCGTTCAATTTTCCGCAACCAGAAAACTTCAAATCTCGTTAACATTGAAATGATGACCTGTCTTGTCTATAAGTAGGTTTATTTACCTAGTTATTTGCTATAGGTATACATTGCGTAAACCCTTAATTTTACAATCTACTGAAGACCTACACAAAGATGTATTCTTTCAGCATAAACGATTAAGGAAAAGTAAAAAATGTATAACTAGCGTATAGGGCATCGCTCGCGTGGAGTTCGGTGACTGTCCCACAGGATCTTACTACCGAGATAAAAAGTATCCTATGTGTTAATCCACGTTATAAACTATCTGTGTGCCAAATTACATCCAAATCCTTTGAGTAGTTTTTGCGTAAAAGAGTAACAAACATCCATCTATATGATGATAGATGGATGCATCTTTCGCATTTATAGTAGTACTAGGATATTGACATAAGCTCCTTATTTATGCTAATCCTGTTTAAATTACCTAGTCGTAAAAATACGAAACTTTTTCAAACCGATTGCCACTTGTATTTTATCTCTGATTTACTATCCATGTACTTGTTCTTTTGCTGAAAGTAGGCCTGAACAAACAAATCTAAAAATTCAATGCCTTTTGGCTTGGCCGTAGTGGGATAAATAAGCCTCTTTGTAAAGTAGATTATGTTCTTAAAAATCCTTCTCTGCCTAGCCTTTTCCCAACTATGTTGGGGTCGGCTTCCCGTCCTACCGGATGCAGCAGAATACCACTATTTTAAAAGGAGCGACTACCTATCTTACCTCCACAACCCAGGTAGTACTGGGTAATACGATACCCCTTGGTTCAACTGATTGTCATCCTTTTGGGCCCACTTTTTCTTAGCGTGTGGATGTCAATCTAAATGGACTCAACACAAAATTTGGCGACGAGTTTGGACAACATGTAACAATTGTCAAAAATCTACAAATGATAGCCGAGAGCCAACGCTTTAGCGTGCTTTCCGAGGTACGCATCATAATCTCAAAATAGTAACGTAAAAATGTCTTGAAAATCTTACTGCATCAGAACAAAACCTCCAAGCCACCATGTTTGCTCTAGTGTAGTGTCAACAATGAAATCACAGGCTTTGATAACGGTATCAGTGTATCGAGACAGCGGTTTCCAAACATTGGTTGCACAACCAAACTCCAACAAAGCAACCAATCTTCGGTTTTTACGACTACGTTTATAGCTGGCGTGTAACAGCCTTAGATAGGTGTGTGTGCACGGTACAAGATTTTATATTATCTATAAAAAAAATATTGGTATTTCCTTTATTTACTTCCCTTACATATAAATTTTCATTTTTAAATATTTCTTAAAAAAAAAAATTTCTTTTTTTATTAGCCTGGTATGTCCCGCTGCTTGCAAAGGCCTCCCCTATATCCTTCCAAAAAAAAATAAAAAAATATAGTAGCCTACTGGTATCGGGAACAGGGTCCAAGCTAGGCAAGGCTCCAGGGAGAGGAACCTCCTAATAATACGAGCCGTGTCCGGGAGTACCGATTTCTGAATCAAGCACTTGATCCACCTGCGTAACGAGAGCCTCTTCAGGTATTGGTCGAGGCTCTTGGCAATTAAGCCATTTGCATTGGCTGAAACGACTATCGGCACAATTATCGCTGAGTATTATTATTATTAACGTTTGTCTACACACTATTTATTTGAGAAAATATATACAACATAACAGATAAATCCGATCTATTGCACTGTTAAAAGAAACTAATTTACAATAAGGAATAACAAAATGTTAAATAACATAGTTAACATAACATAACAACTACTACTAAACATAGTTATTTTATTTTTAACTAAATTGTAATGTTTTTGTTTTTTGTGTTTATAGTGTGATTATAGTCTGATTGTATTGTGATAAATAGTCATGGGTGTAAATTAGCTCAATAAATGAAAAAAAAAAATACTTAAAAATAAAACAAGAATAACTCATCTTTCAAGCATCCTCTTACAGAATCTCAAACAACCACCATGTAGAAATGATGAAAAATCTGATGGAGTTTTATTATTGAAAATATCAAACTTATACAACGATTTTCAAGCATGAATCCCGTGTTAAAACTGACAGATTTCAGTGTAAAAATATGTAGTTGAAGGTTTTAACTATTAAAGATTGTTCACAATCCTGTATTCATATCAATAGGAGGCTGTTGTTAATAATATGTATTACTGACTGAAAATCTTGAATGTATTACTAAAATGTATTACTTACTGAATCAAAATATGATTAAAGAAATAAATAATGATACGAAAATATGACACTGAATCGTGAAGAAATAACGCTAACCCTAATAGGGTCGGGTTAAAATAAACATAAAATTAATATACCGAAGTTCATGGATTCAGATCCTATTAAAAAAAGTAACTTTAAACAAGAAAAATAAGTGTTTTATCTGCTTTTACGAGCGAGTGCCCACGTAACGTAGAACTATCTGTTTTCGTAGCATCTTCGTAGCAAATAGATAGCTACGAGCTACGACGCTCATTCTTATTATCCGTAGCATCTAATTGTATAAATGCCAGCACATCAATCTGTCAAATTTCTTTAATAGATTTGCAACTTTATCGCTAAAGTTTAAGGTTCAAGGTTGAATGGGAAAATTTGACAGTTTCGGGTAGCTTGTTGTGCTGGCGTCTGTTGAATTGAAGCAAATGAAGATTTCTTTCGTGTTTCATTTCAATGAACTTGATATTATTATCTATCTTCATTTTATATTTTTCCTATTGGAATTTTGAATTTTTTATTCCGTCAATAGTATTTTTCTGGCATTCCTATCAGATTAGATACTTTTAGATTTTGTAAAAGACAGAATATGCAAGTTTCGGGTATCATGTCGTTGTGTCGTTCTGTTGCATCAATGTTTTTCTTTAATAAAACAAATATTATTTAAATTCATCATCATTAATTTAATCATCTTAAAACAAAATGTACGAATACAAAGGAATCCAATACCAAAATTTAAAAAGTGAACCTGTCCAGTGAGTGCATGCTTGTACTGACTGGTCAGGTCCACTCAAATATGTGTGGTTCTTTCTTTAAAAGACCATCTCGGACCTGCATAGTCTTCATGTGAGTTGACCAAGATTATGTCTGGACCATAAAATAGACTATGACCTCTGAGCTTGTTTTGGCTGTTTCTTCTCAGAGCCGTCAGGTACGAAACACCGGCTTCGTCTAGTTGGAAAAAAATGACGTGTAAAAGTGTTTGTTAAAATCTATTTGCAAAATAAACATCATTTATAACCAACAAACCCGAGGAATCTACGCGTCCTCGTTGACCATCCAGTACATAACCCACTCCACCGCCGCCCCCCCCGCCCCCTAAGCCTTCCGCGGCCGAGACCGGGTGGCAGGTGGCTGGACAAAGGCAAAGGGAGCGGAAGGCAGCCAAAAAGGCCAGAAAGCGGGAGCGGAAGCGCCAACAAAAGGAGCGGAGCGTCGCGGCTAGGCTCAGCGCCCCGAAGACCGCAGCTGTAGTGATTACACTACAGCCGGACGCGGAAAAGAGGGGCGTGAGGTACCGCGACGTGCTCGCTAAGGCGAGGGCGACGGTGGATCTCGGGGAGCTCGGGATCACCGGGGGCCTCCGCCTCAGAGTCACCGCGACAGGGGCTCGAGTGCTGGAGATCCCTGGCGAAACCCGTGGCTCGTCCGCTGACGCTCTGGCTGAAAAGCTTAGAGCGTCCCTAAATGCGGACGAGGCCCGAGTGTCCAGGCCCGTCAAATGCGCAGACCTGCGCATCATGGGTCTGGACGACTCGGTGACCGAGGAGGAGGTGGTGGCCGCCGTCACCAGGACCGGTGGGTGCCCTGCTGAGCAGGTCAAGACAGGCACCTTACGTCCGGACCTGTCGGGCATGCGAACCGTTACGGTAAGCTGCCCTGTGACGGCGGCGAAAGCCATTATGGAGGGCCGAAGGCTCTTGGTTGGCTGGGTTTCGGCGCGGGTTAAGCTGCTGGAACCCAGACCTCTGAGGTGCTTCCGCTGCCATGTGGGGCACCACGTGTCGGTCCGGTGCACCTCGGAGGTGGACCGCAGTGGCCTATGCTTCCGTTGCGGTCAGCCCGGTCACATGGCCGCGGCTTGCTCCGCCGCGCCGCACTGCGCTGCATGTGCGGCAACCGGCAAGCCGGCCGATCACCGGGCAGGGAGCAAGGCCTGCGGTACACCCGCCAAGGCCAAGGCCAGGGGCAACGGAAGGCCCTCCACCACCACCACCAAAACCCCCACCGTCGCCACCACCGCAGCCACCGCCACTGTCGCCGCCGCGGCCGCCACTGCTGCAACTTCTGCAGCGGGGCCCTCGCAGGGGGCCCGGGAGGGGGCTGAAATGGAGTGCCAATAACGGCCCCATTACGCCTTCTCCAGGCGAACATCAACCACTGCGCCTGCGCTCAAGATCTGCTGATCCAGAGCATGGCGCAGTGGTCGATTAACATCGCCGTGGTCTCTGAGCCGTACTTTGTCCCGCCCAGGGATGACTGGGTGGAGGACCTTAGCGGCTCAGTGACCATAATTGCGTCGGCCGCCGCCGGTACCCCGACCCTTGAGAGTGTCAGGAAGGGTCAGGGGTGCGTAGCAGCACGGTTCGGGGAGATCGTTGTGGTGGGAGTCTACTTCTCCCCGAACCGAACTCTCGCCGAGTTCCACAACTCCCTCAGGGAGTTGAGTGTCGTCATCGGGAGCCATTCTCTCCCCGTGCTGGTGCTCGGGGACTTCAATGCCAAGAACTTGGCTTGGGGTTCTCGTTACACGGATGTGCGGGGTAGGATGGTGGAGGACTGGGCTCTGGAGACAGGCCTGGTCGTCCTAAATCGGGGTTCTGTCCCCACGTGCGTGCGGATGCGGGGCGAGTCGGTGGTGGACATATCGTTCGCTAGCCCCGCTCTGTCGCCGCGTGTCGTTGACTGGCGCGTCATGGAGGGGGTGGAGACCTATTCCGACCACCGGTACATCCGGTTCGACGTCTCCACCCAGACCTCAAGCGCGCCGGTCCTACAGGCCCCGAGTGGTCCGCGATGGGCGCTGAAGCAGCTGGACCGGGAGCTCCTCCTGGAAGCCTCGATCGTGCAGGCCTGGGTGTCATCACCGGCCAGGCCTGCCGACATCAACAACGAGGCGGGTTGGTTCCAGGAGGCCATGTCCGAGATTTGCGACGTGGCAATGCCCCGAGTTCGGCCAGGAAGCGCCCGACGTCAGGTGTACTGGTGGTCGCGGGAGCTGACGTCTCTACGTGAGGCGTGCGTTGCCGCGCGGCACCGGTACGCCAGGCATCGCAGGCTCCGCATCCGCCCTCCGGATGCGGCAGCCATTGAGGCGGAGCTTTACGAGGGGTACAGAGCGGCGAAGACCGCCCTCCAAGAGGCTGTCCGGCGGGCCAAGAACCTGGCCCGCGAGGAGATGCTGGAGTCTCTGAACGGAGATCCGTGGGGGCGCCCTTACAAGATGGTGCGGGACAAACTCCGCACCCGGGCCCCCCCGCTGACGCAGAGTCTCCGGCCTGAGCTCGTGGAGGACGTGGTGAGCGCTCTGTTCCCTTCGCGAGGGAGGCATCCTCCCCCGCCTATGGCTCCGCCGCCGCTTGCGGTGCCGGAAGCGGACCACACCGATGACGACGTTCCGGAGGTAACTGGGGTAGACCTGAGAGTGGCGGTACGCAGGCTGAAGGCCAGAAATACCGCCCCGGGACCCGATGGCTTGCCTGGCAAAGCCTGGGTCCTGGCCTCTGAGGCTCTCGGGCCCCGACTGGAAGGGCTCCTAAGCGCATGCTTGGAGAGAGGCCAGTTCCCGCTTCGTTGGAAGACGGGGAAGCTGGTCCTCATCCGTAAGCCAGGGCGCCCTGCGGACTCTCCGTCCGCATACCGGCCCATCGTGTTGCTCGACGAGGTGGGCAAGCTCTTTGAAAGAGTTATTGCTAACCGCCTCGCCGGGCACCTCGCGGGAATGGGGCCGGATCTTGCGGAACACCAGTTTGGTTTCCGCAAGGGGCGCTCGACGGTGGACGCCATCATGCGCGTGAGAGCCCTCACGACGGGGGACGCGGTTTCCCGGGGCGGGGTCGTCTTGGCGGTGTCTCTTGACATCGCCAACGCCTTCAACTCCATGCCCTGGAGCTGCATTGGGGAAGCACTCCGGTATCACCGGGTGCCAACCTACCTTCGTCGTGTGGTCGGGGATTATCTGACGGATAGGGCCGTCACGTACCCCGGTCGGAGCGGAGAATGGAACCGGCGAGAGATGTCGTGCGGTGTTCCACAGGGATCGGTTCTGGGGCCGGCCTTGTGGAACATCGGTTACGACTGGGTGCTGCGCGCCGACCTCCCTAGCGGCGTCAGCGTAGTCTGCTACGCTGACGACACGCTGGTACTGGCACAAGGGAGGTCGCACGAGGCGGCGGCCGAAAACATGACACGCGGGGTTGCGATAGTCGTGGAGAGGATCCGGCAATTGGGTCTCGAGGTGGCATTGCACAAGTCCGAGGCCATGTGTTTTCATGGGCCTCGGAATGCGCCACTGTCGGGATCCCTACTGACGGCAGGAGGGGTTTCCATCGGCGTCGGGTCGACGCTGAAGTACCTGGGACTCGTCCTTGACAGCCGGTGGAACTTCGTGGAGCATTTCCGACGTTTGGCCCCCAAACTGGAACGGACCGGGGCTGCCTTCAAGCGGCTCCTGCCCAACCTGGGGGGTCCAAACGCCTCCTGCCGGAGGCTCTACGCGGGGGTCGTGCGGTCCATGGCCCTTTACGGGGCCCCAGTGTGGGCGCGTTCTCTGAGGCGGCAAGCCGCCCGCTACTTGAACGCGCCCCAAAAGGGGATAGCCCTAAGGCTAGTCCGGGGGTACCGCACGATCTCCGGTGAGGCGGCGAGCCTCCTTGCCGGATTGCCGCCATGGGATCTGGAGGCGATAGTCCTCGCGCGCCTTCACGAATGGCGCGCGGAGGCACTACGTCGGGGGGAAACTCCGCTGCCGCGGCAAATCGCCGCTCAGCGGACAGACCTCCGGAGCGATCTCATGGTGACATGGAGAGAGCGACTGTCGCAACCCCGTGCAGGGCACGCCACCATAGTGGCGATAAGTCCCCTCTTTGAGGAGTGGCTAGAGAGGCGCCACGGCGCCCTCACCTTCCGCCTGACGCAGGTCCTCACCGGACACGGTTGTTTCGGGAGGTTCCTGCACCGAATCGGGCGGGTGGAAACGCCCGGGTGTTTCCATTGTGAGGATCGTCCGGAGGACACGGTGCAGCACACTGTGGAGGTCTGCCCCGCTTGGGCGGAGCAGCGCCGTGTCCTCGTAGTGGCGATCGGCGGCGGCGACCTCTCGCGCCCGGCCCTGGTTCAAGCCATGGTCCGGAGCGAGAGGGAATGGGAAGCCGTCACCTCCTTCTGCGAAGCAGTCATGCTGGTGAAGGAGGTGGCGGAACGTGAGAGGGAAAGAGCCTCACGTCCCAGCCGCCGCGGGAGACGCCCTGGGCGTCGGGGGTCACGTGGTGGCCCCCGGCCACCGTAGGCGCGGGCCTGTGGATGGCGAGTTATGGGCTAGCTCGCCGTCCAGCCGTCTTATGACGACAGGTCGTGTCGACGGCGCGTTCGTGTTCCACGCGCGCCTCAAAGAGATGTCAGCAACCACGTAGGGGTCCGCACGGGCCGATGCCTGCCAGGGCTGCGGGACTGTTCGAAAGAGATACCGCGGCCCTGGAACACAAAGGGCAAAGAAGGAACATGGATGGGTTTTAGTCAGTACAAGTCTGACACTCCCTTCCGCTCTGCCCAGAGCGGGGGGGGTCATTTGATGATTTCCCATCCCAAAAAAAAAAAAAAAAAAAAAAAAAAGTACATAACCCACTGTACACAACGCTAGATATATTGTACGTTTGAACATAAAGATTATATTGATATGGCGTTCATATCTGAGCGTTTTTATCGTGTCATTAAAACGGAATGGTTTCGAAACGCTATCCGCACCGCGGTTGCACTTTACACGTTTATAACGCATGTAAATATACACGATTTATGTTTCAAATTTACATATCCATTGGATTTTTTAATTGATCTCTTGGTCAAGGGTTTTAATGTTGTCTGATGGGTGGTCTGTCGTGAGGAGGTGGCTTAATAATAACAACTCGCTCGGGTCGATCTTTAGGTTAAGCCGTGCTTGCCTAGGTTGCTCCGTGGATGGGAAACCACCCATTACATACCGAGTTTCCTTCGTGCCTCAGAAAGCATGTTAAGCCGTTGGTCCCGGCTGTCATTACAGGTAGTCAGTGGCCCGAAAGTCTGACAACCAGTTTTACTTAGGGGTATCGTATTACCCATACTCAGTACTAACTGGGTTGTGGAGGTCAGATAGGTAGTCTCTTCATGTAAAATATTGGTATTCAGCTGCATCCGGTAACACTGGAAGCCGACCACAACGTAGTTGGGAAAACGCTAGGCAGATGATTATGATGATGGGTGGTCTGTCGTGTAGTGTACTACTTGTACCATAGTCCTTCAGATCAACTTTTGTCACTCTGAATCACTACAAATAAAAGTAGTGCTTCTATTTGTGTTACAGGTTTTTCTTTTTCTAGCCAACTACCATAATATCATGTAGAAAGCTGGATTTGTAAGCTCGGTCTTTCATTCATTCATTCATTCAATTTCTTTATTTCAATCAACAGTTGGATCATATAATGAATAGCATTAGGTCCTTCGAGCATTAGGCACATTAAATAAATAAAAAAAAAACAGAAAAATAAATAAAATAGGACAAAACACAACACTTTCATTATTACTTACAAATTAAATTGGCAAAGTAAAAAAAAAATATTAGAAATAATCATACATATTTAAAAACAAAGCTAACTGTCAAGGAGCTATCTTCTCTCTCTCTTTGAATATAATAGAATGTTCATTTATTTGCTCAGAATGTTGTTACAATGTTGCGAAAGATTTCGCTCCCAAGATTCGTACTCTGTGGATTCTGAATCATTTTGTTACAGCAGCCATCTTAGCCACGAAATACTCAAAAAATTCATCAGGTATAACCAAATCAATTGAAATAATTTGCAGACCACGCTTCCTGCTTATGAGTCAGGATTTATTAAAAGGAATAATAAGAATCTTCCAATTTTGATCTTGAATTCTTGCCGCAATCCGACACCTTCTTACCTTCATATTTCCAATATATACTATATACATAAAGATATATAGGTGCACGTCTTTACGACTCTCGTAAACGTGTGCCGAGCCAACGATCTTCTCAAAGTGTCGGGAAATTCGATCCCTGACCGTTGCCCTTTGTGTGAGCGAGTTGATTGCCCAGCCCAAGCAATTCGCTTGTATTCGATCCTACAATCGATGCTCTGGATGTACCGATTTACTTTCTCGATGTTTACTCTTAGATTTTATCATGTCTAGGGTTGGATTTTTCCGAATTGTATTTCGAATTTTTTTTAGGAACCGTAAAAAATAGGTGGTACGATACACTTTTTATCTATTGTTAAGATTTCATGACGTCATAATGTCTAACCTGTTGTTTAGCTTCAAACTTCTGCTTGGACTTCTTGTACTGTTGAATAACAGCAACAAAGACATGAAAGGACGGTTCTAAGGCAATATTACCTAATGAAGTGTAAATAAGCAATCACAATGGCTCTCTGAACAAACTTCCAGGGCTAAGAATTCGCGTCGCGTTCTGGACAATGGCGATATCTTCCATAAATAACCTGAACAATATTCAATAAGCACGACGGTTTATTCCTCCAGGAATAGTAGTCGTAAAGCTCGCAGACATACCTACGGACGGATCCTCGAATCACAATAACGCTGGAGCTCAGCAGAATCCATAATCTTATTTTTGTACCGCACCGCGAAGCGTGAATTTCGCAATTACGAGAGCGTTGGTAAGCGCAGCGGAATATCGTCGCAAAGCTTTCTCCCATAGAGGTGAGAATCGCTCGGGGCGACTTTCTCAAAATAAACACTTCTTGTCTGTACACGTGCGAATGTCGACTTTATCTCGGAGACGGAGAGTTAGGTGCGGGAGCGGCCAGGTGGCGCATGAAAGCGGACTCTTTGCGATGGCAGGAGGGCAGATTATGCGTCGCAGATGTTGCCGGGCGACATCCATTGTGTTCCCTCCTATAATTTTATCGAAGCTGATTTACGATCGATTGTTCGGCCGGCGGACAGTCGGCGAGGCGCGAGGCGCGGTGTGCGTGCGCGCGCGCCGGTGTGCGTGTCGTAACTTACCTGCAGATGGCGCTCGGATATGACGAGACCACTCGCCACAAAACGCCCTCGTAAATTAAGAAACGACGTCTTGGAGCGTGTTCTTTTCAGCTTTGTTTTATGCATGCGCCCTGTGTAAGTTACCAACTAGTGACGCCTTTCTTTATAATATTTCAGTTCAAAATAAGTTGTATGAAATATTATGCTACCATTGTGATGGTTAGACATTCTTAATTTTATATGATTAGAAGGTCGCTGCTTATGATTTATCAAAAGGCAAAACCAAAACATGTATGTGGGTAGATGTTTCTTCAAACGATCTTAATACAGTTGTTTTAAATTTTAATACCGTAATGATTCTGATATGACATTTCCTCAAACTCGAAAGTTACCAAGTTTTAAAGCAGGAAAATGCCTTCATTAAGTAAATGAAACAAAAAATCTTTTTAGTGTTCCATTATTTCATATTTGTTGAGACTTTATTACATCACATCATTCTATATTATGTTTGTCGTTTAAAATTTTGTACCGTAGAAGTAACTGTAACACATTAATCACAAATAAGGTATACAATGTACGACTATACGTACACTACTGATCATACATCGCTTCCATACGGAAAATACGAGATTCGACGTGGAGTTGCGGACACCAGCCCGTTATGCAATACAAAACAGAGCATTATCTGCCTTTTTCCAACTATGTTGGGGTCGGCTTCCAGTCTAACCAAATGCAGCTGAATACCAGTATTTTACATGGAGCGACTGCCTATCTGACCTCCACTACCCGGTTAGTACTGGGTAATGGGCCACTGCCTACCTAACGACTGTCAAAGATCTACAAAATGACACCCGGGACCAAGGAATAGGCACGAAGGAATCTCGGTATGTAATAGGTGGTCACCCATCCACAGTCCAACCTAGGCACGCATACAATAAATTGTTTAACTAACAAAACAACAAACAAATATACAGTTTTGTCTTCAATTTGTTTCTTCAGTCCTAACAAACAAGTCTAGCTTTCTTCATCAGATGTTTATAGTTGGCAGGCGGCAGCTAATGCCATGATAAAACGCTCTCGATAAAACCCCCATTACGTATTTTACCTGCAAATTGTTTTCCGGCACAATTAAGATTGAGTTTCAATACTCAATAACATGGCGTTAAGCTGTACTAGGCTTGGTCTCAGTTGGAGCGAGTGCGGCGTTCAGCACGAGTTTTTTTTTAATACTTATGTAAGAGACTACTGTAATGAATGTGAAATTGATTATGATTGAGTGTGAATTTGAATTTGATGTAACTAATTTGTGTGTTGATGTTGTATTTATTTGTGTGTGATTTTGTATTTATTATTGTTATATTTCTAATATGGGTTGTGTATGTGGTACCTGAAATAAATGTTTTTTTTTATTCGATCTCGTTAGTCAAACTACAATTTGTATTGAAGCTGAACTAGCACCCTCTGGTGACAAATATGGGAACCACAATTATTCCATATAAATTGAGGTTTACTTTTAAGTGATCAAGTAGGTTTTGTCAGAGAAAAAAACTCACGCTAGGCCCACGATAGCCCTAGTTGGCCCTAGTGGTGACTAGTTTACTTTGAAACTTGATCAAAACAACGTTCGGTACCAGAATTCACTAAAATTTGTTTTAAAAAGTAAATCATTCCGCATTCATTTATAATTTCAACTGTTATTTGCTGATTGGTAATGATATATCTCAATTTTGCCAATATCACGTAGTCAAGTTTTGGGATTTTAAATTTTTTGTCAAGTTCAGTACTTTAAGGCAACATTTTCTTAATGTTTCTGTTAATTTACGACGTTAATGTTTTGACACGAGTTTAATTCTCTTAAACTACCTTACATAACACGAACCAACTCTTTTTACATCCGTGTTGAGTTTTGCTCCATACAACAGCAGATCAAGGCATTTCTGAACAACAGCATTCACTTATACGGCTTATTGTTGCTGAAAACAACTTTACTTGACTTTTTTTTTCTAAAGAAATGAATCTTTTACATTAATCCATGGTTACAAGTAGAAAACAAAAGAGTTTTAATTTAATGAACGGAGGGCAAACGAAATATTATGACATTTTATGTAATTGAATGTTGCAATACCTCGTTGGTCACAAACGCGACTGCTGAGCATGAGGTCCTGGGATCGATTCCCAGGTCGGCACGTGTGTTATTCGGTTTTTCCATCAGGAATTTTTCAGCAGCAGCCACGGAGTCTGGATCTGTGCCCGATTGATGGCAATTGACCACATAACTGGCGAAATGTGGGTGTACTATTAGGTACACCTCTACCAACCCTTCTGGAATTACCAATGTGATGTTATGTTATGTTTTGAGTGTTGCATTGATGTTTTGCCTGGAAAAGTGCGCCAAATACCTAGTTTAAAAAAAATACGTCTTTGACTTGAGTATATTGTCTAACCCATTTACCGTAGATACAGTCTGTTTTATATTATTCAAAATTAGTCAGGTGTACTACAAATCACCAAAACATTTATTGCAGCTTGAGAGCGAATTTTACAAATTAAATTGTACACGTCATCATTGCTGTCGAATATTGACGTAAGATGAACGTCGAATGTGTTGATCACGTTCAATTGTATTAGTAAATCTTGCCCATTTTTTTTTTTTTAGGATGGGAAATCGCAAGCAATGTCAGACTAGTACTGACTACAAAACCCATCCATGTTCCTTCTTTGCCCTTTGTGTTCCTTTGTGACCTTTGTGTTTCTCTTTGTGTTCTTTGTTTTCTTGCCCTGAATCTCAAAAATACATTTGCTTCTCTAGAATTTGTAATACCGAAGAATGACGGACATGAAAAGGTGGCAGAAAATCTGACGAACGGACGTAAGCAATAATTTCGTCTGATCCGTACTATTTCCCGCTCACACTAGGACCTCGTCCCACAAGCGATTTGCGGGTCAAACGTATGTAAAACAAGAAATTATTAGGGAAAGGCGTTAACCTAAAGTCGTTAACATATTGACAGGCGTGTGTTGCCATAACAAATGTTTTGATTTCTTTTTGTTTTGATTCCTTCTGGTTTATAAGCATTACCTCATTGTGTTGACGTTTTTTATGCTCGACAATAATAGTTTGGTACGAACTCAGTATTACTGGAAAATTATGTTTTTTTTTTGTGTTGGTAACATGTGGCAATAACTCTGAAATGTACTGGCAACATTTTAAATTTTTATCAGGGGACCTAAAATGGCCACTTTAGCACAGTCATAATAGGATAATAATATGAATTACTAGCTTCTGCCCGCGTCTTCGCCCGCGTGGATTTCGGTAATGTCCCACGGGATCGTACTACCGGGATAAAAAGTATCCTAGGTGTTAATTCAGGTTATAAACTATCTGTGTGCCAAATTTCATCCAAATCTGGGTAGTAGTTTTTACGTGAAAGAGTAACAAACATCCATCCATCCATTCATCCTTACAAACTTTCGCATTTATAACATTAGTAGGACGTTACAATTTGTAAAATGGTCACAAAGTGTCTATTCACAATATTAACTGACTGCGTCTGCGATCATTTTAAGATCCTATTATAATTCTGCTAAAGTCGCCATTTTAGAATATTGCCTTTAAATCTTTGTACCATCTATCAAACTGACAAAAAAGATTGAAAATCTTATATCAAGGAACATATTATTAGTATCTACACATATTTTGTTTTTTATTTTGCAAAAAGAAAAAAAGAACGTGGGTCTACTAGGTCTGGTCTACTGGTCTCTAGGTTCTTTGTTTTTTAACCCTTAAATAAGGCTTCTATTTCCCAGAATTTTTTATTCTGATATCTCATTATTTTTCTAACCTCTTCAAGATAACTATTAGCATAAACAAACTGGTGTAAAGTAGAGAAATGTGGGCGAAGGCGAGTTATAATTAAACTAGAGTCAAGGAATGAGGTCGGCAGCGGCGGGGCTTCGCTTTGTGCAGCTACCTTTCAATTACGGTCCCGGGGGAAATGTGTTCCGGGGCCAGTCTCAGGTACTAAACTAAAGAAATTGCTCCTCTTTATTTATATATAATTTTTCCTTATTATGGAACAAGATACGGTAATTAATTGGTGTATATAAAATTGACAGACTACGTTATTTTAGCAGGTTTTACGGGGTATTTGGGTGGTAGGTAAATTTGCTAAACCAGTAATTTCTTTGATAGACAGAATATAAGTACTTTATTTTGCAACAAAATTGTTACACAGCTCTTTTACAATGTTCTTACAAAAATTTGAGTACAATAGCGGCCTTATAGCTCAAAGCGATATGATAATAAAAATATATATGTTGATCGATCTTAAAGTGAAGTAAACATTGTAATTTTTGTAGTGCTTCCAAACAACGGAATCAGCCCTCGGAAAAATCTTCAGGAATATTTCTAAAGGTGCCAAAGTATAAGTCTGTCAAAGTGCAGCATGGAATTGGTTTTGAAAGTATTCACTAACTGGTTTCAATGATGTTATCACAGACTATAATGTAAGAAACCAGGCATCTTAAATTCACTATTGCATGTGCACTGTACATTCAGGAAATTTCAATGTTTATCTTATTGATACACTTGGTCAATTTGGCTTATTCTGGACATGCCAATGAAAGTCTGTAATTTGGATATTTAAATTGGGTGGCAATTTACTTACCGATTCATTTCTCTGTGTTTTTAACATATCCAACTCTAAGAAAGTGCTACAGAACTGTGTAAAAGTGCAAATTGATACTATTCTTAGCATTATACAAACAATCTAATATTAAGTTAGAGTTAAATTGCTTATTATTTATTTATTTTAAATAGAACTGCCGAAGCCAATTACATTATTTAACATTTAATTTATTTAACCCAGTCATGCATTCTTCTCACAGAAAATCAAACATTCTGATAGTATAACCTTCCATTCATCCGCAAACATATCAAGACTTGTGTTTGAGTCCAGGAGAGCGTTAATAGCGGCTACTGTCCGAGGAATAGGTGACTTGGAGTGTGCAACAGCCAGTAACCGGTGTTTTCTGCCACGACAGTAATTGTCTGGCACAAAAAGATTGCAGATTTCATTGTGCAGATCAGGATCATCGATAATCCCACTAATAATTTTAAATTTTATAGTTATCTGATCCCGCGACCGTTTTACTTCTAGAGAGTTGAAACTTAAGCAACCTAACAGAAATTTAGTGGGATACATGAAGGGATAAAACCCGTACATGTGCTTGTAAAGAAATCTGAGGAATTCTTTTTGTTCTTTCTCTTTCTCTTTTTTTTTATTAGTCTGTTTAGACTAAATAATCGATATTAAAAACTTTATTTTGTATTAGCATAGGAACAAAAACCTCTGTTTTAAGAAGGTGTTACATTCTTACCTTTGTATTTACGAAATATTGTTAGAAGGATTACATAACAACCAGACAGACAGCATCGCCACGCGCTGCACTAGTATTACATTAATTAAGTAGCTAACTTTATCTACTCACCGTCTACTGCCATCCATTATTCTTGAAAAGTTAAATGTTAATTTCCTTTACTGTCAGATGTTTAAAATCTATCATCAACTTTCAGGGGCTGGATTCCGTATGTACAGACTCCAGCACATCAAGCTACTAAAATCTGTCAAATTTCTTTAACAGATTTTCAACTTTATCGGTATAGCATTAGGTTCAAGATTGATAAGGAAAATTTGACAGTTTCAGGTGGCGTGATGTGCTGCCTGTACGAGTATAATAAGTTTAATTTTAGTTACACAATGTCAATGAGAAACGACTAATTTAAAAGTAAATTCTGCTCACAGTGATCCTAAAAGAACCTTTACATAACTTTTACTTTTGGTCATCTTACATCATCTTGTGTTTAAGGTTTCTAATATGTATTAGTTTATTGTTGTATAAGATTATTCTGTATATTTTATCTATGGGCCTTCCTTGATAATAAAATGATTATGTATTATTATAAGCCTTCCTGAACTTAATTGATTTTTATTAGGGTATTGCAATTCCACGTTGTGTTTCCTGGCAGGGTCGCCATGTATTAGAGTGATGTAGGCAAAATGAAAGAGAACTGTTCAGTTCAACGATTCGTGTAATAATGCCAATAATTAGTGTGTGCAGTTACAAATATAAGGTTAGGCGAGCTGCACACTACAAAGTTTTCTTCAGAATCTGAAGACACTTATCGTTTTTCACATATATAGTACGGAACTCTATATTTTCTTAACTGCTTACTACATTTAATAGGCAAAGACAATAAGCCAATAACTAATTTACCTAGACCATGAACCAGTATCAGACATTGTTTTGATATCTTAATTAAATCGATATACATCTTGCAAGACGTGGATAGCATATATTATGTACAGATATTTGTATATAGGTAGACTGATAAATAGTCATTTGTAGATCTTTGACAGTCATTATGGGTATCAGAACTTCAGAAGCCGTAAAAATGTAAATTCTGTTAAGTAGTGTTTTCCTCGATAACCCGTACAGTAAATGGATAACACAGTCTGTGTTACCTGGTTGCTAGGCAGTCGCTCATCATCTGAGTAGCCTTTTCCTAACTATGTTCGGGTCGGCTTGCTGTCTTCGGATGCAGCTGAATACCAGTATTTTACATGGAGCGACTGCCTATCTGACCTCCACAACCCAGTTAGTACTCGGTAATATGATACAGCTTTGGTAAGACTGGTTGTCAGACTTTCGCGCCACTGACTACCTGTTACAACTGTCAAAGATCTACAAATGACAGCCGGGACCAACGGCTTAACGTGATTTACGAGGCACGGAGGAAACTCAGTATGTAATGTATGGTCATCCATCCACAGTCCAACCTTGGTAAGCGCTAAGTTGCTAGGCAGTAGCTCCGTGAAAAATATTGGTGTTCAGCTGCAAGCAGACCCCAACATGCCTGGAAAAGGTCACATAAATGCTGATGCTTAGGTAAGTTAACGATATTTGCAAGCCTGAACAAACGTTTTTCAAAATTCAATACAATTGGTTGAAATGAGATTTGACACAAACCTTTTAGAACGCAGTAGAAATATCACCACACACATAAGTGTAATTTTATGACAAATCACAGTAGGCAGGTATGACTGTGAGTTAACATACGAAGATGTAAACTGAATAGGTTTCCGATAAGGCGCGTGATCTCAACCAGATAGGCTTATCTGTGACTCATGGCGTGTTTCATGCGGCCAGCATCCGAGAGAAATGCATCACGGTTCATACTGTGTAGTTTTCTTCGTAATTGCTCGCTTGTGGGTATCGCAATAAAAATGGATACGATAAATCTATATTTGCGTGACTGAACAAAGAATTGTTTTGTTTTATCCAAGTTTGTTAAAAAATGTTTCAATGTAAACGCCGTCAACCAAGCATTATGTACATCAAACTAAGTAACCCAATGCAAAAATGATTGCTGGGAAACTACTTTTTTTTGGGGTGAAAAATCACATTTTTCGGTAAAACTCAATGTAACGCGCTTAGAACTTAGTGCTGATGGATGCTTTGAATAGTAAACGAGTCATGGAGGTAATTAAAGTAAAGTATAAACCTTAAAAAGTAGTATTTAAAAAACACTAGTTTCTAAAAAAATTGGAACTTTGACCTCCGTAACTAGAAGGTTTCCAGGTATGGACCAGAACAAAAAAAAATATCGCAATGACGGGGAGAACAAGTGCCTTTCGGCTTCGTTAAGGGTCTTTTAAAACCTTTTATATCGTATTGATCTATACCTATTTTTGAAATTCGTTGTCTTTTCGGCAAGTTATCATTCACGACAGGTGATATTTATTCAAATCCTATCTAGAATTTAGTCCTGGATTGTGTGTACACCGGAATTTGCTACTTAACTCTCTACCAATTTTATTTATTATTTATTTGCATCAGACACAAGGATCCATACTTCAGTTAGTAAGTACACTTAAAAAATAATGTTAGTTTTAGAAGTTTCAAAATAATCAGAGATAGTAATACACACCACACAATAATATTATAACTAAGTTGTACACAAAATAAAATTTAAATTAAATTAACACAATCATTTTTCGTCAAATAAAAATATACAATGTAAAAAGTCCGTAATCAAATTAATGAAAAGGAACCAACGAACTAACCAACCAATGTTAGGAACTTACCTTTGTACTTTATAATGAATTCGGAACTATTATCATTGTAAACTCATTTAGAATAAGAGCACATCACGCGTAAACTTGAACTAGGTTTGTATATAATAACAAAGACAAGGTGTCATCACAAATGTGGCTGATAAGAGATAAGATACACGATGAGTAATGATGGCACCTGTTGTCGAAGACGATGACAGTAGGTACAGTCAGGTACAAAAATCAGGTAAGTGGCGGTTTATACTAAACTAGAGAGGAGAGTAGGGGGACTAGAATAGTCGCTTGAGCAGAATCATAATAGGATAATAATATGAATCAAAACAATCAGTAAACTTGGTAAATATCCCGTTTCTAGTGTTAATGATAATATGAATCAAGTTAAAATTCTTAAATTGGTGACAGATGCAATTAATGTTAGTGTGAGTTTTCACTTCGTGATCATTTTACGAATTGTGTGACGTGATTCATATTATTATTCTATTATGAGTCTACTAAAGCGGACATTTTCGACCCCTAGGTGTCTTCAACAACCCCTGGGTTTGCGTTATCATTCCGCTTATACACAGCACAATAACCTACTGGTTGAGATAAGTTTTTCTGCACTATGATGTTGTGAAAACTGGCTCCATAAGACTATTCTACAAGGTGTAAAGGGACCCTTCACGAAGCCGTCAACCAAGCATTCTATACATCAAACTTAGTCTACGCAAAAAATATTGCATGGAAACGACTTTTCGTTCTGGGGTGAAACATCACGGGATATGGTAGGACTCAATGTAATGCACTCAAAACATTGTGCTGACAGACGCATTGAATAGGAGGTTTTAAAGTTATAACATTAAAAACTTATGAAAAGGTTGGAACTTTGTCCTCCAATATCTCCGTAACTAAAAGGTTCCCAGGTATGATAAAAAAATGATCGCAATGACTGGGAGAACAAGTGCCTTTTAGCTTGGTTAAGGGATTTTTACATTATGCCGTTTTAGAGATTTATGAATGAAAACATAATATTAAAATGAACTACTTTCGGTGGATGCTCCGTATCTCCGGATTTCTGTCATATTAGGTACTACAATGAAATTCTAAAATGATCATGCGCTTTTGACGGTGACAGTACTTTCGAATTATCTTTTTATGTAACGTAGCACGTGGATGATAATGTCAAGAATTAAGGAAATACCTATCTATCTGGGAATTCCTATGATATCAGTTTCGTATTAAAGTAGGTTAGTTTTGTCATTTCTTACCTAAATAGCCAGTACACCAACTAAAATCGTTTATTTTTTTTATTTTTTAGGATTCCGTAACCAAAGGGTAACCAACGGGACCCTATTACTAAGCCTCCACTGTCCGTCCGTCTGTCTGTCAGCGGGCTGTATGTCATGATCCGTAATAGGTAGGCAGTTGAAATTTTCACAGAATGTGTATTTCTGTTGCCGCGATAACAAAAACTAAATAAAAAATTAAAGGGGACTCCCCTGCTACGACGGTACGGACCTTTCATGCGCGAGTTCGACTCGTAGTTGGCCTGTTTTTTATATTTTGTAACTTAAAATAACTGGCGAAATGTGTTTGGAATATCTCCTAACCTTTCTGGGATTACAGTGGGGATTTTTGATTTTTTCTTTATTTTTCGATATTCTTCTTGATGTCAGACCGAATCCTGACAACCAGTCTTATCAAGATGTATCGTATAATGCTAACTGCATTGAACTGCGTTGAAGAGATCGGATTTGCATTCACTACATACAAAAAACTGTTGTTCAGCTGTATCCGGTTAGAATGGAAGCCGACCCGTTTGACTGTACGATTGGCGCAGTGGTTGAGCGATTGGCTGCTGTGCTGCGTGTTGCAAGTTCGATTCCTGTACGGAACAAATATTGTATGGCCTACAGCTTGTTGTTCCGGGTCTGGCTGTTCGTGTACGTGAGTTTAAATGTTTGTATGCCCACCAATGAAACTGGAGAAATTCTTAGTGTGGGGACAAAATCAACAAGGCTAAGCAGATGATGAGGATGATTTCTTGAGTTCATACGTGTATCGCACACAAATGCTACTACTCTGTAAAAGACTTCCTATCAGACAAATCACTGCTCCAATACTGTCTCCCTCAGTCATGATGCGTTCAGTAGCCCTCTAATGTGTTTCTACGTGTTTATTTTTCCCTCTATTATATTCTCTGTAAATTAATAATTAAATCATTTGTAACCCTAATGTAATAATGTATTTAATTTAACTTCCGTGCAAGTAACTGTTGTATGCCCAATGGGCGGGACATAGCTGATCGCAATTTAATTATTCAAGACCTACCTGTACCTACCTGTGATCCACAATAAAGATATTGATTGATTGATTGATCGCCTTCTCAATTGCAAAAGGTATTTCTAGTTTTCATGATCAAGCTGAAAGTTAACGAAGGTAATCTTCGGCTTTTATCTTTACACAACCGTCATTCGTTTTAACCAATTTCCCCCTGTCTACTCTTATGACGAAAGTAGCAAATAACTGCTCAAACACTGCCTGAGACCTTGACACCTAATGTTGCACTCAGTGGGACTCCGTAGCCCGGGGCGCGATGGTTCATACACATTGATTGCCGTGATTGCCCCGGACTATTGGCCACATTGCCGTGCTATTGGCGTCGCCTATTCTTCTCAAGGGTAAGGTTATAGTTACTGTTATTATGGTAATGTGATGGCGGAAGAAATCGAAGGATATTGCTGGATATTTGTACAAGGTTTTTGTGTATGGTTTTGTGTTGCTAGGGTAATCTTAAATAGTGATACGAGCATCAGGTTTAGGGTCAAGTTCAGGCACTAGTTCATCATAATCTGCCTAGTATTTTCCCAACTATATTGGGGTCGGCTTCCAGTCTAACCGGATGCAGCTGAATACCAGTATTTTACATGAAACGACTGCCTATCTGACCTCCGCAACCCAGTTAGTACCGGGTAATATGATACCCCTTGGTAAGACTGGTTGTCCCTTCAGACCAAACTGAATGACTAGGTACTTTGGCACCGAAGTCATTGAATTTTTTTGAAATTCTTGTGAAATTAGTGGTATTGCGTCAATAGTTGAAAAGCCTATGTTCGACTGCTAATCCATTTCTAGCTTGTAGCTTTAAACATCATCATCATCTGTCTATCCTTTTCCAACTATGTAGTTTTGAGCACGCGTAAGAGAATATATCCAAAACTTTATCTAAAAGTCATAAAATGTTCAAAATTACTTTAATAAGGCGAAAGTCGCGGGTGAAGTGCACATTAGCTAGCTTCGACATACCGGTTCAAAATTCGGGTTTCATGATAAGAATTACTAAATAAAAACTAATGAAATAGCTGAATAAAAAGTAGGGAAGTGGCCTTAATAGAAAAGGGCCTTATCAGCACATAAAGAAATATGTCCCGGCCATAAACATTAGTTATAATTATATCTGTAACCGCGACCGTATACTAGATACTGGGGATTTTTGTTATCGGAAATGTGATTGCCGTCAGGTTTTTGAGATTTTCATCTGCTCACGGCATACTCCTGGTGAAATGTGTTTGAGTTGTAGGTACACGTCAGTCTAACCCTTCCGGGATTACAGGCGTGATGTTATGAAGTTATGGTATGATTTTTCTGTTCATCGATACGGGTTAATATAGTTCTTTAAAATCAGTCGCGTTTCAACATATAAATGTTGCTCCTATGGTGTGCACTGTACGCACAATGAAGCAACACATAATAATCTTTACGGACATAGAAATTTTTCATAGGTTTTTAAAAAAAAATGTATGTTCAGGTTCACAATTATGTACTGAATAAGTGGTAACCGATTTCGCGTCAGTGTCCTTTCCACCCCGTATAATCTTGACTAATACAAAAACTAATAACAAAAAAATCGGCGCAAAATATCGGCACACACTGTTGAATTAGCTTTCACTCAATACTCGTGAAAAATAACGATGAAAAAGAAGCTTTTTGCGTTCAGCTTTACCAAAATATTTACGAAGAACTTTTGAAACTAAAATATGTAGAAATGATTGATGTTACAAAGTTTTGCAAATCTTTAATTTTGTAGTCAAATGTTTTTCGCAAACTAAGAAAGTTTATGATTTTTTCCAAACTAAGAATGCCCACAGCTAACACGTATTAAGTTGACTTTCATTTTGACATTGATGTCGATCACATAACAATTGCCAACTAACCTTGTCTAGAAAATCGATAAACAGATGAGGATCGCAACAAAAAAAACATAGCAAAGTACACCTTATGGTAATGGTAATAAATGGCGGTCGGTATGGATTTCTAGTTCAGAGGGCCTAATCCAAAGTCTTTAAAGATAGCGAAAAATCTTAAGTCAATACTATTATATCTTTGCCTACCTCGTTGGTCTAGTGGTCGCAAGCGCGACTGCGTATGTTTAGGGTTCGATTCCCAGGTCGGTCAAAGTGCTCAAGTGCAAGTGCAAGTGTTTTTCCATCAGGACTTTCTCAGTAGCAGCCACGGAGTCTGGATTTGTGTGTGGTTGATGGCAATATCCTCGCTCCTTATCACATGGGACTTAAACATAACTGGCGAATTATGAGTGAACTATTAGGTACACCTCTGCCTAACCCTTCGGATGATGTTATGTTATTATATCTTTCGAGACATCGTCAAGAAGTTGATCAACTCTTCCCGTGACCAGATTTTCAATATTGTTTGACAAAAGATTTTTTATTACAACGTGGCAATGCTGTCTTTAGTTATCATCATTCATCATCATTTCAGCCGAAAGACGTCCACTGCTGGACATAGGCCTCCCCCAAGAAGGGGGGTTTTGCCATAATCGCCACGCTTGGCAGGCGGGTTGGCGATCGCAGTATGGTTGTTATAAAACACAGAGAACGCTGCTGCCCATTCTCTGGTAAGTCCCTTAGTCGCCTCTTACGACACCCACGGGAAGATATGGGATGGTGCTATTCTTTACGTCCGGACACCATACAGAACATGTACTATGTGAAGGATGATATGGCATGAAAGGAGGTGTCTGATGAGATGACGAGTAATAGAGAAGTATGGAAGAAGAAGACATGCTGCGCCGACCCCAAATGAATTGGGATAAAATAAACTAGGCCTTTATTTTGACTTCGTTGTCTATCACATGTTATGTTCACATAAGCAATTCAAACTAGTTTAGAAAATCAATAGACACAAAGAGGTTCGCAATAAAAAAATCACAGCAAAGTACACCTTAAGGTAATTATAATAAATGATGGAGCTAAGGGTTATTGTCCAGCGCGCGCGATGCGATGCTATCTAGCTTCCGAGCGTCGCGCCGCCATCATTATCATAATAGTGCTGAGACACGAAACTTATTATAAAGGGCAGTTGAACTGTGATCAATCAGGTTTACTTCATTATGTCTTGTAAACCTGGAAAAAGTAAGTTAATGGTACTTGGTTTTACTTGAAAGTGGATTAC
This sequence comes from Noctua fimbriata, assembly GCA_905163415.1. Classification (NCBI taxonomy): domain Eukaryota; kingdom Metazoa; phylum Arthropoda; class Insecta; order Lepidoptera; family Noctuidae; genus Noctua; species Noctua fimbriata. The sequence continues at coordinate 6,882,641 of LR990940.1, forward strand.
CGATCTAAAATGACAAGTTGTGGGATATTATTATGAAATAAAGGGTTTAAGTAGACCCTTAACATAGCCGAAAGGCACTTGTTCTCCCCGTCTTTGCTATCATTTTTTTTTGTTCTAGAATATACCTGGGAACCTTCTAGTTACGGAGATATTGGGGGTCAAAGTTGCAACTTTTTCACAAGTTTTTTTTTAAATACATGTTTTTAATGTAAGATTTTTACTTTACACATCTCCACGACCCCCGTACTATTCAATCCATACATCAGCTCAATATTTTGAGTGCTTTCCATCGAGTCCTACCGTAAAACGTGATTTTTCACCCCAAAAAAAAAGTCGATTCCCGGCAATAATTATTGCTTAAAGTTACTTAGTTTGATGTACAGAATGCTTGGTTTGACAGCTATGTCAAGGGTCTGTTTACACCCTGTATAGTAGCGATTTACATGACATAACATCACGCCTTTAACCCCCAAGGGTTCGGCAGAGGGGTACCTAATAGATACCGACAATTCGCCAGTTACGTTTAAATGTGTTAGTCTTATGTAAGTAATAGGGGGCGAGCCTATTGCCATCAACTCAGCATTCGCGAGTGCGACCACTAGACCAACGAGGCAGTCACGATTGGCAGTAGTAGCGATTTCAATGTCTTTTTACAATTTACATCTTTTATAATGTATTAGCGACTTGACCCAGTTGCTCACGGTTTCTAGATCTAATATATAATGTATACATATTTGTGAGCATTCCGGAATAAAGTCGGCTTAGTAAAGAACAAAAAAGCCATTAGATATACACGAAAAGCGTATTTTAGAAATAAAAGTAAATAAAAGATAGCATTTTTTTAAAGCAATGAGAAAAATTAATTATCTGTATAAAAGTAAAAACACTACAAAGCAAATATTTCAATTTACACAATAAATTATAAAAGCCTAACACTGTTATAAAAAATCTAAAAAATATCAAGAAGTTATTAGTATTTTTACAAAGACGACCATTTTCTTTAGCATTTTGATCGAAACTCGCAATAACCAAACCTTCGGAAAACTATCATTGGAGATTGCTACTCTCAATAACGTTATCAGATTGATAGATGATCTCGGGTGACAGGGCGCGCGTTCGATTCCCGGGTCGGTACCATTGTCCACGTGACGGATCGACGGCGCTAGTTAGATATACTGTCACTGGCAGCTATCTTAGATGGGAGGAACATTGATTGTATTGAAATTCTAGTTAATGGTAAATGTTGGAAAAATGTATGTAAGTTGATAGAACCAAAATACTATATCTATATAGATAGATCTGTAGATATTCTGTTAGTTTTTGAACACTCACACAAATGTCTTCGTTATTAAATAATATATGACTTAAGTTCTTTAGAGTTTACTGAAACAAGTAATACCCATCGGTAGAAAAATAAGGAACGAAATGAATTTACAACACAGACAATTTATTGTCTAAAGTTCAACACTCATGAAATAATACGAAATAATCTGAATATATCATAAAACAAAAAATAGGTACAACACAATACAAAACAAAAAGAAATACAATACAAGACAAAAAGAAAATTCAGTGGGACATCCGTAACCAGTTCTATCTATGTGCTACGCGGCTACGCAGCTACGCCGTAGCAAGACAGCTGTAGCAAAGAGATAACAATTTAAATATAGAACATCGTAGCGAAGCGTCACAGAAAGTAGGGGAGCTATTCTTGGGACTGATTAGATTTGGTTCATTTCGCTTTGGTGAATGGTGACGGTCGGTGCAATGTATTTGTGACTGCGCACATGCTTTTACTGGTTGAAGACCAATGTCTGTAATCCCATCCGACAAATATTAAAAAAAAAGCTAATATTAAAACTGCGAAAGTTTGTGAGGATGGATGTATCTTTGTTACTCTTTCACGCAAAAACTACTGACCGGATTTGGATGAAATTTGGCACACAGATAGTTTATAACCTGGATTAACACATAGGGTACTTTTTATCCCGATAGTACGATCACGTAGGACAATTACCGAACTTCACGCGGGCGAACCCGCGGGCATAAGCTAGTAGCTAAGAATAGCTGTGATAGCCGAAACGTCGGACTGCAAAGTCATAGGTCTAGAGTTCAATCCAAGACAAGCACCTCTCATTTTTTGGATTCCTGTGCAGGAAAATATCGTGAGGAAACCAGCATGCCTGAGAGATATTTCTCGACGGCATGTAAAGCCAAGTCCGAGGCCCATAAAAACTCTGACACCAGGTTAGGCACAAGAGTTTTCTATGACATACAATGGATCTTATTTTTAATTTGGATTGCAGCTACTTTGAAAGTATCGACGAGCAAGCCAATATTGTTCGCTGGACGTCATTCTCTTTAATATATATTTTTTTAATAAATAGGAAGCCAGTTCAAAATCTGACGTTGAAAATTCTTTGGCACTACACTACTAGAAAAACTAATAACAATACTGCGCCCTTAAGAAATAAGTTTATATTAGCATAAGCATAATCAGCCTATAATGTTCCCACTGCTGGGACACAGGCCTTCTCTCTATGAGAGGGAATGGGCATCCATCACGCGGGCCCAGTGCGGGTTGGTAGATATCACATGTCTTCGAATTTTTGGTTCTAGGACATGCCGGTTTCCTCACGATGTTTTCCTTCACCGTTTTGAGAGCAGTGGTGATGAAATAAATTACAATGCGCCTGCCTGGGTTCGAACCCACGACTTACTGCTCGTAAGTCGGTATCGCCACCACTGGGCCACCGCTGCTCTACAAGTTTATATTAATGAAAGTTTAATTCTTTAATTTAATTCAATATACCCACTTACATAAAATCACGTTAGAATTGAAACGGACTTTTTATTCATATGTAAAGCTAGAGAGAAACTTAAAAACTTAACATTACATAACATCACGCCTGTAACCCCAAAAGAGTAAAGCAGAGGTGTACTTAATGGTACACCCACATTTCGCCAGTTATGTTTAAGTCCCATGTAATAGAGGGCGAGCCTAATGTCATCAATCGGGCGCAAAACCAGACTCCGTGGCTGCTACTGAGAAATTCATGACAGAAAATCCCCATATCACTTTGCCTGACCTGGGAATCGAACCCAGGACCTCATGCTCAGCAGTCGCACTTGCGACCACTAGACCAAGGAGGCAATCAGACTTAAATAACTTAGCAGGTTTAAATATCACATTCAGCAACCTACACAAGGTGACACATCAGGCTATACATTTCCATCATGTCATGGCCTCGCTTTGTATAGATTTCCCGTACAACGAGAGTTCCGCTTACATTGGATTTATAGCTTGATTGTCCGTCGTGCGTACCTACTTTGTTTTAAATTCGACAGTTTCATCGGTAGTCATAATATCGATTTATTTGACACTGAGACAAAACAAATGCTGTTTATAATGTTGAGCACGTTCCCTCATTACTGGGCCATTGTGTATTGTTCGTTATTGCCTCTTAATATAGAGGATATCGTTACGAATACGATACTTCGAGGGATAGATAAGATTTCGGGCGCCATTAGAATGAACACGCTGCTTAAGTTGGCTGTCAGTTTCTTAGAAAATGTCAATGATTGGAACTTAATAAAATGTTTGTTAAGTTCTTAAGAATTCTAGTAGAGTAGTTATACTGTCTAATTAGCAAATAGATCAATAATGGATTAAAAAATCACGCTCTAATTAAATTCAGGGTTTACAAGGTAAAATCGACTCCTCCTTTTGTTGAAGTCGGTTATAATGTAGCCTATGTTACCCGGGCTATAATAACGAATCGATTGACACCTTATTCATCAAAATCGGTTAAATAGTTTAGCCGCTACGGAGGAACATATGTAAAAACAAACATACTTACATACATAGACTGCTAAAATCACAACCCTTCCTTTTGGCTTCGCCGTAGTCGGGTAAAAAGAATAACTTAAAAATCTCAAATTCAGAAAGAATAATCATGTCAATTTCCCATAAAACCATCTCCACAACATTAGAATCAGATGAACTACAAAAGATTTCCACCACACTTCGATCCGATTAGGTTAATTAGGTTAAAATTTATAATTGGCCACGCATACCGAGCGCTGGATTTTTGTGCCGCGAGCATTAAGCACTAATGAGAACACATGATATTTTACGAGGCCGCTAATGTTGATTAAAGCTGGGTTTGCACTGAGTTGCTGATGTTGGGTGGTTGCTTGCAATGTCAGGTTTTTGCAACTTAGAGCTGTGATGATCCAGCGACAAACATCCTCCTTATCAATTGTACGTAGTTGGTTTGAACCAGGCAGGCGTTTAGCTTAATGTAATGTTTTTGATCACCACTGCTCTCAAAATGGTGAAGGAAATCATTGAGAGGGAACTGACGTGTCCTAGAAAACAAAATTAAAAAAATCCTTAATTCATGTTTCATCATCATCATCATTTGGGGTTGGCGCAGCATGTCTTCTTCTTGTACACTTCTCTATTACTTGTCATCTCAATAGACACCTCCTTTTTTGCCATATCATCCTTCAAACAGTCCATCCATCGCCCATAATTGTTAGTTACAAATGTCATAAAACTACATTACTGCATCATTCATAAAATCCAAATAATAAATAGTGTCAACTCGTCACATGAAGCTTGATGAATCTTCCTAGCACTGAAGACTCCGGCCTCTCAGAAATCATCCTTAGGATTCTGTTGGTGCTCCCCCGAATCCGGCGCATCAGAGAAGCTGTTTTTTAGGCATAAAGTACCCTTGCTTCAGCAAAAAGACATGTGACTACAGGTAAACCTGCAGCATGGTGACCCAGCACCACACATAGAGAGGAGGCCTGTGTCCCAGATGTGGGAACGTTATACGCTGATGCTGTGGCTTGGTTATTGTTACCTGGTGGAAGGTTGTACATAATAATATACAGACATTCGATGCCCCACTGGTCAGTACCTAAATATTGAACAGGATGCGAGTATTGTCCCTATCATATCTTGTTAGCACACGGACATTCTTCAATGTTTCAAAACGTACCCTTCGGTTCGGTATATGCAAATATACATACATAATATCAGACATTGGTATGCGTTACTGGTCAGTAAATCTTCAACAAGACGCGGAAATCGTCCCTATCAAGATATCTTCCCGTCTTAATTCATCGTTTACCTTCAACATTCCGCCGGCATTCAACTAAAAAATAGGCCTCCATGCTGCCTTCCCTTATCGTCTAGTGAATACATGGCCTTACAGTTTAAATTGTAGGCAAACTGGAAGCAGTTCTGAAGAGGCTTTAATACATGTAGTCTTACAAATAGGTCAGGAGTGCACGGGTGAATGCAATGTTGTGAATGACGGCGTTTTCTGAACAACAGTTGCAGTTTTCTTGCGTATTCGTTGACAAGTGGAACTTCGAAGTATTTTCTTGAAAAGCTTTTATTGAGTCTAATTCTAGATTTCATTATTGTTTATTTATCGATTATAATGATTTTACGTAGACATTTGAAAGGCCAACGATGAAAAGAAAAACATCATAAAAGGTGGAAAACCGATTCTTTTCGACTTAGGAGGAAAAGCTGATTAGCTTCTGCAGGGGATAATGTTCTCTATTATAAGGGCAAAATGACTGAAGTCACAATGTGCCCACTGCTGGGACACAAGCCTCCTCACAGTGAAAGTGAGTAGGCCATACATAATCCAGTATGCGGGACCAGTGCGGTTTGGTGGATTACATCAATGTTTGAATTTTTAGAAATCTTTTGTAAAATTGTATAGCGAAAGATGGCACGATGATGATTAAAATAACAATATAACAGGTATCTAATGAAGCCACAAACACGATTTAATAGAAAAAAGTGCGATTGTTCATATAAAATGTTCAAAAGCGCCCCACTCAAATCTACGTCAGCCAAACACATACTGCGTATTTACTAACCACAGTACGAGCAGGTACATATCTCACCAACACTTCCATACCTCTCTATTTACATATTAATCTAACCAGGCAGCGATGGCGGTCCATCGTAAACATTTAATTGGTGATAAAGGCGAATAATTGGTCGGCTATCGATCGATCGCTAATGAAACTGAATTACTGTGTTACTGCCTAACGATCTGTGCGATATCTCTTATCTTTTGTGTGTAGCTCGTGTAACCTACTCTCCTGTTGGAAACTGGCGATTTTGCAGCGGTTTGAAATATAAAATAGTGTCTATGGAGTTTCTTGCCCGTACTTATCCGTAGAGCTTCAATTTTCTAAGTTACTAACCAAATTTTTGATAAGTCTAAATTGCTTGTTATTGGCTTCATTAAAAAAAATGCTTTGAGTTGAAATAGAAGAAAACATGGTATCGAATTATGGTAGTAAATCGTGCGCATTTAATGCTTTATAAAATTCATAGACGAAATTATGCCATGTCCGGTTTTATATTGCTTATTTTAGTGACTTTGAAGAAAGAAAGCAATCTCAAAAAACTTTTTATATCTATCTAGTACCTTTGAAGTGCCTTCGAACCTTCGAATCAGCGAACTTTGTGTGCCTTGATGGTTTTTCTTCAGTTAAAATGAAAAAAAATCAGCTAGGCCTCTATTTTCAGCTCAGGAAAGAATTCTTACTAAAGTTTAGGTTTTATTTGTCTCAACCAAGAAATTACGTCGTGGTCATGGCTGAGACAACCCAATAAATGTACAATTTAGTCACAAACAAATCATTTATTGTCATACATCAGAATTTTGGTCACAAACAACACACTCCGTTGTTCCATTCAAAAGAACACTATCGAAACTGATATAACGGTAATAGACATGTCACTAACAAATGTCAAGCCGCTTGAAAATGTGGCTGGCTAATACAAAAAGCGCTTTAACTGCTGCCGTTAACATTCTAATGGAGTAGCACCATAAATAGGTTAAGTATTTTTGATAATAAGAGGTTATATCGTTATAAATGCTTATTAAGGCTGCGTAAGGCAAAGTCACGTCAATTAGTCGTAATCTGACTTCGTGACTTGTGACTTATGAGTGGCCGATCTTCAAGCGTGGCTTTTTCACCGATTTCTATCAAAGAAATCGGGCCACAATAAATATGATCACGACATGTTCGTTAATCGTTTGTGGAGTTTCATGGCGTAGATTTGTCATCGTGCGCCGACCTTGCGGTAATGTGTGCGTAAATGAAACTAATGGAATATCAGATTGTGGAATCTGAAGGCCATCTTTAAATTTATAGGCAGTGAGATTTTAGTCTTCCCTATTTTTATCGATGCCAAAACTATACTACAAGGTGGCCTATGAAATTCTGTATCAGTTCAGTGTTCCATTTTGGGACTCTTAATTCAATTCTCTAAATACTGATACTGATACTGTTAGCCTGCGTCATCCCACTGCTGGGCAAAGGCCTCTTCCAGTTGCTACGGTCCAGGGCTAATGTGGGCCACGGGTCGTTTGTTTTGTCCAGCTGGTCCCGCCATCTTCTACGAGGTCTGCCGCGACGCCTTCTGGCTGTGTCAGGGCTCCAGAAAGTGGTTATTTATTTATTTATTTTCATATCTCTAAAAAGAGCTGAAAGAATGAAAATCATTGAATGAAATAAGATATAATAGAATGTGACAAACTTTATTTTAAGGATATTCATAATCATTTCAGCTTGGCACGATCTTGATATATACATGGTTTCATTTATGTTGGTTAATTGATTATCCATTATATTTGGTTAATAAGTAAGATAACTCGGTAACCGACCTACGTTGATAACTAACAAAGAAAATCTTGTTTCAAGACTTAGTACATTTATACGTAAATACGTGCGTACGTGTAGTGTGTATTATGGATCGTTGTGTCTAATGCAAATAAATAATATATATATATATATATTGATTAGTATTTTTACGATCATACCTACACAATACATGATCACGACCGCGACATTTTATACGTCTTATAAAGAATGTAACAAGACCCGTCACAAAACCGAAAGGCACGTGTTCGTCATTGCAATATTTTTTTTTGTTCTAGAACCTTCTAGTTACGAAGATATTGGGAGTCAAAGTTGCAACTTTTTCACAAGTTTTTTTTTAAATATATGTTTTTAATTTTACTTTAATCACCTCCATGAGTGCGTTACATTGAGTCCTACCATTAAACGCGATTTTTCACCCTAAAAAGAAATCGTTTCCCAACAACAATTTTTGCGTAAAGTTACTTAGTTTGATGTACATAAGGCTTGGTTGACGGCTTCATGATGGGACCGTTTACACCCTGTATTTGTCACCGCTGACCTTGTATGTACCAACGCGTGTGAGTGAATAAATATAATTAAATACCTTACCTTCAATATGTGCATGTGTGTGCACGTTATATAAAACGTAATATATGTAGATTTAGTTGCAATCATGTAGAGTATTATGTCGGGAAAATACGCCTGTTTATAATAAAAACGGATGGTTTAATTTCTCTTTATTGTTTGCTATAATCTTGTAGTGTTGTGGTTTATTTTTATGTGTAAGTTTGTTGTTTGTGAGCTGGTAGGGTTGTGACGGACATAGCGATCGCTAGTAGCCTTGCAGCTTGACTGATTAATCTTGTTACGGCACGACATGGGCTATATTCATGTCTTTATTTGCATTTGACTACCTCGTTGGTCTAGTGGTCGCAAGCGAGACTGCCGAGCATGAGGTCCTGTTTTCGATTCCCAGGTCGGGTAAAGTGTTATTGAAGAATTTCTCAGTAGCAGCCACGTCTAGATTTGTGCCTGGTTGAGGGCAATAGGCTCGCCCCCTATTACATGGGACTTAAACATAACTGGAAATGTGGGTGTACTATTAGGAAAACCTCTGCTGAACCCTTCGGGGATTGCAGGCGTGATGTAATGTTTATGTGTGTTCATTTGCACTCCGTAATGTTAATTTTTCATACTGATAAGAGTGAAGAAATAAGGCATTGGGTACATGCCTTCCGGGGCTGCGGGACTATTCGAAAGAGATACCGTGGCCCTGGAACACAAAGGGCTAAGATGGAACATGGATGGGTTTTAGTCAGTACAATTCTGACACACTGTGGGACACATTTGATGATTTCCCATCCGAAAAAAAGGCATTGGGTACACAGGTCCTGGGGAAGATTAAGTCTCTTTGTCCGTAGTACCTATAGGGTTTGATAGGGTCACCCATTTTAGAAAAAAGGAATAATGGTCTTTTCACACATGCTCGGGTCACCCTGATTCGGCTCAGCTGAGCAGCAAAATATTCGACTCGGTGTGGCCGGCCCCGCTTGTGCCGATCCGAGATGTTTAGCAGGCCGCACCATTGGAGATGTTGGAACATTACTTTTTTAACACTGTTTTAAGATTTCACAGTTTAACTAAACTTATAGTGGCACTTACGGGATATCTTCCGTGATTATCCACTATTCTGAGCGCCCGATACCTTACCTATTTCTTTCTTTTTGATTAGGTTCCTTTGTCCTTCTTAGAGTGTCGACGACAATCTTGAAATGGAGTCAGAAAAAAAATTGGCGACGAGTTTGGCACTTTCATTGGCGTCCATCAGCTCCTGTGATAGAGAGAGATCCCGTGACCTAAGTCACTTTATAAAAGCTTAAACTTTTTCTGTGGATACCATACCATGCAAGAGGTAAGAACAATTAGATATTTTGAAAATTTGGTTTTATGGGATCTTGGTCCATAATGTGCAAGCAATAAGACCGTTAGGACATTACACTAATTTCTGTAAAAAAAGGTGGAAGGGACAGCGACGCTAAATTGGTTACCAAGTATTCAGAACAACATTCTGAAATTTTTCACCAGTAATTTAAAAAAAAAAACAGCTGCTCTATACGTTTTGACCGTGTAGGTATTGCACATTGTAGGAAACAGCAGTATTTGTTTAAAAAAAATACTATAGTGGTTCAGAATCACGTACTGAATACACGTGGTAACCGTTTTAGGGTCGTTGTCCCTACCGTCCTGTATATTAATGTAATCGTCCTTCTTTTGTTCATACCACCATTATTTTACAAGTACAAAAACAAAAGACAGACAAATTGTCGCCCTCGTTACCATAAAGTATATCTTACTTTTTTCTAGAGTTTAGCGCCACCATAAACTAGTCGCGGGCGAGTCGGGGAGGCGGTAATTAACTTTCAATTTGCACACATCAGCGTACAAACAAAGAAAGTGGCCATCTTGATATCAACTAAGTATTTGAATAGAGGACTGGCCCCTTGTTGAAATAACAATTTGAGTTAATTTAGATGTTAGATTACTTATTAGAATTCAATTATATGTTTTTAAAGATTTCAAAAGGGACAAGTATTTTTTTTTGACTCACAAGATTTTTAGTTTCAATCTTCGGTCACTCTTGTTCACATAGTAATTATAGTAAATAAAAAAAAACATAATTAGTTTTTCTTTAATGTTATAGATTTCAAATATTATGTTACATTTATAACATCAAGTAGGTACAACATGAAATAATATTTGTTTGAATATACATTTTACAAAAATCTCTTAGTAACTTTTATGAAGGTTATACCTACAAAACCGACATTTAAAGTTTGACAAAAAAACTAACTTGCAATTGTTACAAACTTACCTCCTCTCCAGAATACAAAAAAAGAATAACATAAGAATGTTTTTGTACCAAGGGATTCTGGTAAAAACACACAAACATTTTAAAACCAACTAACCATTGTTTCATTAAAACTTACACTTTTTCTCGAAAATATGAAAACCACGTTTTTGTTTTCCATAGAAAATCTGAAAAGTAAACAAACAATTTTGAGGTTTCATCACGTGTTTATTTGTTTATACCTAAAGGTTTGTTTGAAGCCACAGTCATTACTATAAAAATAGCCTGCAAGGCTGAGTTCTAGATTATGCGATATAATCCTCAAGTTTCTTCAGCCACTTTTTATGTGGCTCGAGTTAATAAACTTCCGCACATTATTAGCTGCAAGTTGACAATGCGATGTATAGCCGCGTGTATCAGTGTGTGCTGTACACTCGCGAGCATACGCGGGGTGGAAGGGACAGCGACGCGAAAACGGTTACCACGTATTCAGTACAACATTCTGAGCACATCGGTTATTAAAAAAACCCTTCCACCCTGTATATCACACACACTTAGCTAGGATCAGGGGTTAAATTCGCGTGAAAAAATGACTTTAACTTTGAGATTAGATCTACTATTAATAATAGATTGGTCCCCATTATAAGTACTCGTAACATCGGTACGGACAGATTGTGGATTGTAGTCCAGACATCTGAGTTTGAGAGATAAAGTAGGTACTATAGTATCTGTCTAAATCCGCTAGGTCCAGTTCTTCTGCTGCTGCATCTTTACTGATACTCTTAGCCTGCGATATTCAACTACTGGGTAAAACCGTCTCATCAAGATTTCTACTTATATTTTCAATTCATGGCCAATGTGGACCCTTGGTCGTTGGTTTTGTCCAGCTGGAACTGCTTCTCCTTTAAAATCTATTCATTTTAAGAAAATAGCTTAATAAATGGCAAGAATATTTTAATGAAAGGAGGCGCAGTAAAGGTCTATGGTACGCCACTATACAACCAAGCGTGTCTAAAAGAACGTGGATAGACAGTGCCAATATGGGAAGCTAGACGATCATTACAGCTCTTCGACTTCGTTCCGGACACATATCCTTAAATAAATTCGCATTCTTAATGGGTAAAGTTGAGTCACCAAATTGTGTAGAATGCAACTTGTTTGAGGACGTTTACCATAATATCATGGAGTGTGTTCGGAACAAGCCGGAGAGACGAGAACTGTTGATTGTTTTTGATAATATCTGCGAGACTGGGGTGTGTCACAGCGTCCTGACTGCCTCTCCTTCGGAAGCAGCCAGCATGTTGTACAGCATCGTAACTAGTGGCATTCATCGCAGAAGTAGTTTAAGATGATTTGAATATTGTTTAGTATCATAAGTTGATTTGTAACAATGAGGGTGGCATAATCTAGACAAATGTATCTAGACTCTAGATTAAAAGCCTCACTAAATAAATAAAGAAGAAAAAAATATTTGAAAGGTTTGTTAAGAGAATACGTGTCTATGCTCGCGACTGTACCTTAGCTTTCGTGAGAGAATTCGTTGTATTTCAACGTCCCCGAGTGGAAATGACTGCTTTTTTATGGAGCACTACGAGTGGTTTTTTTCGATAATAGCTTTTACTGACAGCTTTGCTTGAAACGTACTTGATTCTTTTACAAGTGCTAGATATTTTATCATAGAAACACGGAGAAATTTTGAAACAAAATAGTAATTTTTAAATGCGTCGACAGATTACAGTTTCACTTTTGTTCGACCTCTGCTTTATATCTATCTCTTTACATAATTATACGTGGATTGATTGATGAGTTGACGATATGACAACTTATATCAATACGATATGTTCGAATCAAAGTGCAATCATTCATTCTGTATTTATTAAGTGCTAATCTAATTGTACTTAAATACTTGAAAGAAATAAGTGTTTCTAGGACGATTGTTTTCTGTTTTTAAATAATAAAATCAGGATCCTCCAGTGATACATCATCACAGAAACGGCGCAGAGGTAAGCCGATAATAATATGCAAAATTATTTTAAGTATATGCGAAACCTGAATATAGTTTGTTCAGAATAAGTAACTGAATCGATTCCAATATTTTTTAAACCATGTTATATGTTGTCCCAAAAATATTTGAAAAAAGTTACAAGTTGGACACCGAGCGACATTAAGTATCTATCGCAATAATTTGGATACCTACTGCCAAATTATGTTTATCAATGAGCCCAAGACGACGTTGGAGGTCCGCGCGCTGCATGGTGACCACGATTCTGTGCGGACAACCAGGTAACAGAACAAGCTTATAACTTTGTGATTTTTCATGATACAGTTTTGGAATTTTGTACATAGATTCTTTACATAAAAATATTTGACACGTATTTCAGGTTTCGCATATACTAAAACTAATGTTGTATAAGATAATATCATACAGATTCAAAAATGTCTGTGGTTGATGGTCAATTTTGTGGACTTAGATTTTGTAATTTCTTGCTTTTTCTTTCAACATGACTAAATATTAAATTAAAATATAACCTTACCATTTACCTACCTAAATTATTATAACGTATTCCAAAAATAACACCTAAATTAATAACTACAGACTAGATATTCAGTTGCCACAGTTCGCATGTCTACCACAGGAAGGCCGTGATCCACTTACCGTGCTATCGGCTTAGGAAGTCCGTTCCACCACCCTATCCGCTCCCTATCGTACCGAACGGATTACAGTAATCTAAGTGATAGTCTTACCTTTATTGGGAAGTTATTGTGGAACTGTCGGAATTGTGAAGGGATTATGTTATGAGTTAATTTAACAGAAGATTGTCTGAGGAAGATTTTGAGGCAACATTTTAAAGCATATACATACAATCTTTTCATGTGATGTTGTTAAATTGTCGTCTTCTTCGCTCTTATAATCGATGGTTTTCCTGCCTAGAGAAGAGACGTCTAACAAAAACATTTTGGGAGATTTCATGTGAATGATGTGGTCTCCTATAATTGGAAGCGCACACTTGTACTTTTCCCTGTTTAATGTATACTTGCTTGTAATTGTGTAGTTTCTGTTGGAGATCCAATAAATAAATAAATAAAATGTGAAAGTGCGACTTTCTTACTAATGTAGGTACTGTTTGAACCAAATCAGGCTTTCCAACTTCCAATATCCTAGTTTTTTTAAGCGAGCGAGCGAGGAATATTGAAGTAGGTACCTAGGTAGGTAATGTTCCTCGCTCGTATAGTCATAATCAAATCTAAGTCAAGCAATAAAAACCTAGGCGAAGTCATTAATAAGCGGCGGAGCTGGTCACGCATGTCGCCGAGTCCGGCGCGTATCTTACCAACGAACACATTTTCTTCATTAACTTGTCCGCCTCCCGCGTTTTTTCTTCGCCGCAGTAAAGCTCCTTTCATATTAGAATATTCGCGTGTGTGCGGGCGTAAATCACTGGATTGTCACTGCGGTGGACTTATAATTTTATTGTCGGACGACGGCGACACGACAGCGCGGGCGTCACGCGACGCGCCCGACGCCGGCCGACGCTCGAACGCCTTCGCTCACACGACAACACACGGATCCCGGTTTTATTGTCCCCGCTCTAATTATGGAGTTATTTAGAATTAGATCTCACCTGAGATTACCGTCTAGACTTACACCTGACCAACCAGACTCGCTCTTTCGTGAGAGATTAATTATAATTGGACGCAATATAAAGTGGATGATTAAAATATTTTGATAGGACGGTCGCTTTACACAAAAATGTTGCCGATTCGAAACGTTAGTTCGTGCTTATGGAGATATCGCGTGAATGAATTAACAAGGTCCATTATAGATGGCTAGATGGGCAGTTATAAGGAATCATAACTTTATGTTTAGTTCTTGAACTCGACACTTTTATGGTTCGTCCTTTAAATTCCAGCCAGTTATTTTGTGAATGGTAATATATGAGGCAGTTACGAGTACTTTCCTTTTACATAGGCGTGTGCATAGGTCCAGAGGCTACAACGTAAGATCAGTGTGTTATGTTGGAAGAATTTATTTTCGATTGTTAACAATCATTTACACTTTGAACGCTAGTTTGTGATACAAGACAATCGTATTGTTTTCAAGACCTTAAAATAATCTTGTGATGCGAAATGATAAAATTATTTTTCTGCGACTACTCATGGCCGACAACCCACTTCGACAGCCACGTAACCGTCCACTGAAAGTAGGTTGTCCATTCGGCCCCGCCTACCACCATGCTACCATTATGCGACAGGATGTCGACCAGACCCGTAATAGGTGTCATTATTGTGTCGTTCAGAAATTGCTTCACTATCGGAGGAGTTATCAGCCCGGCTTTATAGGTCTAGATTACATGCTATGTACCTTTTTTTACAGGCCGCATATAAGTGGGCTTTGTAGGCCGCGCACCACCCATCGCTTATTGTTCATTACTGCTTTTAATTGGGTGTGGCTTCGCTCTGGAGTATGAGCATGTAATGATGTTTAAAATAGTTTACATTTATTATGCGGCTTGCTTTGAAGGCTTGATTGGCGATGTTTTTTTTTTGCTTTTATTTATTTATTTAACACTTCAAGCACAAAAGTACAGAGGCGGACTTAATGACATAGGCATTTTCTACCAGTCAACCTTTGGGTAATGCAGAGACAAGCAGTGGTAGGTGTGGTGCGTGTGTGTGGTGTGATGTGGTGGTGCGTGTGGTGGTGTTGACAAGGAAGTATGTGTCAAGACGCTCAAGTATACAGTTTTGCAGCAAAACGCTTTCTCCATCGGTGATTGAGGAAGTCAAAATCATGGAAATTACAGATGTAGGATGAGTATTAAGAAAAAATCGGCCAAGCGCGAGTTGGACTCGTGCACCTGGGTTTCGTATAAACTTGTAGGTATTTTGTTATTAAACTACATATTTACGGTTTTCAGATTCGGTTACGGTTTTATTTACATGTGCTGTAAGACATTGCTTCTTGCCAAATTTCATGATTCTAGGTCAACGGCAAGTATCCTATAGGTTTTGATTCCCTTGTGAAATCGCAAGTGACATAAACGGTCATAATATTTTGATCGCGTTGACTTACAAGTTTGATATTTTCACTGCTCAAAGGAGAAGAAGACCTGAGTATTTGATATTAATTTGAGCTTGATACCTTTTATGCGTTTTTGAGTAAAAGATTCTTGACAGACGGACAACAAAGTGATCCTATAAGAGTTCCGTTTTTGCCGACTGAGGTAAAAAACAACCAATGCCTAGAATCGCATGGATATTTTTGTATATATTTTTATTGCTGATTACCCATGGCTACAACTTTATTAAAAAGTGCAAAGGCCATAACTGCATATTTACCAACTTGGGACTGACCTAAGAATAAATGAAACAATTCTCAATCGTCATCTGCCTAGCCTTTTCCCAACTATGTTAGGCTTGGCTTCCAGTCTAACTGGATGCAGCTGAATACCAATATTTTACATGGAGCGACTGCCTATCTGACCTCCACAACTCAGTTAGTACTAGGTAATACGATACCCCATGGTAAGACTGTTTGTCAGACTTTTTGGCCCACTGACTACCTGTAACGACTGTCAAAGATCTACAAATGACAGCCGGGACCAATGGCTTAACGTGCTTTCTGAGGCACGGAGAAAACTCGGTATGTGTTGGGTGGTCACCCATCCACAGACAAACCTAGGCAAGCACGGCTTAACCCAAAGATCAATCTGAGCGGCTGTTATTATTTAGCCCCGAGCTCCTCAAATGAAACAATTGGCAATATGAATGAAAACAAGTCCCAGTAATACTTAATTTTAATTTAATTTCGCCTCAACCTGTTATCTGCCAGTAATTTCACTGACAAATAACCGTCATAAGCGGCTATTCGCGTTAATATATGCACCGTTTGTGGCACTCGTATTCTAGCCATGATAATGAGTGTGGCTATGAATAAGTGGCCACTAATACTGGCGGATATCCGCGATTCCTCGCGAGCCATTCTTGGCATACCAACTGAAGTGTCATGCAAGTCAAAATTTTCTTGTGGATTCTTTTGTTTTTGTCGTTTTTACTGTCTGCTATGAGGGTTATGGCTAAACAAAAATATTATGCAAAAATCTTAAATTCTACGCCACTCGATACATTCTGCAAAGTAACGGCTGATTCCATAACTAATGGAAAATAAAATTCAACTGTTTCAAAGTGTTTCAATACCTTTTCATCATAATAATTATGAATAAGGCTTGTCTTGTATTAATAGTGTGCATTTCATCTAAGTACACGATGGATTTACTATACATACGGAGTTTACATTCATTAATTAAAACTTTTATTTTTAGCAGGTCAAAAATTTGTCAGTTACATTACCTTTATTATCATCATGTAGGTACCTAGTACGTACCTAAGTACAAAAATGAGGGAACGAAAATGAACGCAAGATAAAATATGCAGCAATTCTAGATAATTCCATAAACTCGTGAAGGATAATTGGGTAAATAATAACCATAATTATTTTAATACTAATAACGTTTATTGTAAGCGTCTGCAAGTCTTACAGTAAAAGTTATTAGTATAGAAATACTTATCTCTATAGAATTTCTAAAGACAAAAGAAGTCAAGGGGTTGCGTTCTTGGACAGACATCGGACTCACGCGCGTCGTGACTCAACCTCACCTCATTTTCATAATTTCCATAACAAAAAAATGTAGGTCGTTGACCCCGCCGGTTGACATTTTTGTAACCGTGTTTATGGCTTAACAAAAATATTAGAATTATCATGGACCGGTAGGCTTTTCGATGAAAAATGGACTAATTAGTGCTGACCATGGTTGGTAGATAAAGCGTTAAGATTAACGTAATGTGTGTTGGGTTAAATGTTACCTTTACATGGCTAAGTACAATATATTTCACTAATTAGTTCCTATAGATTATGGCTGAAAAATAGCTCGAAGAATTAAAAAAAAAAAGATTAGTGTTTTTTTCTAAATTCAATTCCGTACGTGTACGTTTAAACTGTGAGTGACTGATTTAATTTAAGTATTTCATCATTTATTTTGAATCACTCTTATCATAAAATTTATCTAAATATCTTGTTTAAAATAATGAATGAATAACACATAATACCCACTCACGATGAGAATAACAAAATTACTGAGTTATTGTACAAAATATGACTGCTATTATTTTGTAGATAAGACTAGTTTATCGGTAAATAAATCTCTCAGTACGATGACTACATGTTTTATTAGAATAGCCACTTAACGCCAATCGTGGACTGTGAATTGCGATTATATAAACTTTCCTGGATCTACTGTTGTTACTAGAAGTGGCAAAAGTGATGCTTCGTGCAACTAAGCGTGGTTTATACAACTTTTTTTTTAGTATATGCGAAACCTGAATAATGAATATAGTTTGTTCAGAATAAGTAACTGAATGGATTCCAATAATTTTTAAACCATGTTATATTTTGTCACATAAATATTTATAAAAGGTTACAAGTTGGACACCGAGCGACACTAAGTAAAGTACCTATCGCAATCATTTAGGTACTTACTGCCAAATTATTAGCGGACAGTCAGGTAACAGAACAAGCTTATAACTTTGTGATTTTTCATGATACAGCTTTGAAATTTTGTACATAGATTCTTTACGTAAAAATACTAGACACGTGTTTCAGGTTTCGCATATACTAAAACTGATGTTGTAGAAGAGCTGCCATTGTATGTACGGGGAATTTTTTTAAACGTGGACAATACGTTTGCAGCGCGTAGTACTCATGAAAATAAGCAACTTTTACTATAGGACTGACCATGAAGTCACGAAAAAAATTTCAGCTGCACCACACATTGTTGGTCGCGTAACTCAAAAAAATGTAGGCAACAGCAGATTTTTTTAATCATATTACATAGTTAGCCCCATAGTAAGAGTTGCTCATATTTATGAGTACTTCACTCCCTTAAAGTATTGCCCACGTTTAACCAAACACCCTGTATACGTCACACATTAATCATGGTTTAATTCACAATATTATAAGGAGTTTATCGTAGATAAAGACGTAATCTTGTGGCATGGTGTTTAGTTTTCATATTTGAAATAAAAGACTATGGTTACTTCAAGTTAGTGTTGTCAAAAGGTAAGTTTTCTTACTTCATGGCCAAAATATCCATAGAATAACGTTAAATTGAGCCTTCAAATAAGATAACTGCAGCCTCTGCTGGAACTCTATATCTGTCTACTGAATCTATTCAAGTTGGGCACTGCACCTTGACACATAATAATTTGCTGAAATACCAAATAAATATCTTTATTTTTACAAAAAAAATATGATGTTGATAGATCAGCAAAGAGAGGAAAACCAAACAAAAATGTATGGATTGTGTGAGGAATGTTATGAAGGAAAAGGAGTAAATGATAGCGTGACGGTTGACAGGGCAGAATGGAAGAAAAAAACGTGTTGCGCCGACCCCAAGCAACATGGTACAAGCGCAGGAAGATGATGACGATGATGAAATATATCTTTACCTTTACTAAGTTTCCGAGATTGTTCTGATAATACTAAACGTATAAATTAGTTAGGTACTTCAGAACCAAGCACCCAAACTTTTTCATAAGTCCCTCCCTGCACAACACTACATCGTAACCAATTTTATGTCATTTCCAGTCATCATAATTAATGTGTTGTGCCATTAGTTCATTTTAGGGGTAGATGATGTATCCAGATTGAGGGGTCAAGTGTCCCCCCGGGGGGTGAGATATCCATAAAAGGGGGGTAATTTTGACCGCGCAGTCAGATCGAATATTGCGATAGTGACCACTGAGGGGAATAAGACAAGGTTTTATATGAAATTCTTAAGTCCTTAATTGACTTACAGATAGGTATCACGCTATGGATATTAAGTAATATTGACTTTTAGTTATTTTGTTTGGGGGGCTTTGGTTGTTGTTATTTGACTTTTGATTGTTTTTAATAGGTGTTTTTGATTTGTTTATTTTCTTGAATGTCTACTTTGTTTTATTTTGTAGAAATAGTTAACAGAAGCATAGCTATTGGTTACCTACTTGGTAGTTTAAAGTTTTATTACTACCAACCGCGTCCGTCCGTCCGTGTGTCCGTTTTTTTTGTTTTGTTATTTTACTTATTACATGAAATCAAATCATTTATTCGCATAACATGGGTAGATAGATGGTACATAAATGTTACATTACATAATACATATAGCAATAAGGTTCCACATATTCACTATTTCTGGTATACGAAACTTATATAACAATGGAACGTAACATTAGTAGATTTCTTTATACATATTACAAACTAGCTTTAGCCCGAGGCTTTGCTCGCGTTAATTTAGAATTTGACAATCAATTCGGGTTGTACTCTCCTTGTAATAACATAATTCAATCGCGATTCGAAAGACACGTGGCGCCATCTATTATCATATAAAATTTATTGTTGTTTTCCTCGCGAGTAGTACATTTTTTCGAGATGAAAGGTACCCTATGTCCGCTTCTGTACACTTGACAACGTATACGCAAAATTTCAGGATGATCGGTTAAGTGGTTTAGGCGTGAAAAGGTAACAAACAAACTTTCTTTCACATTTATAGATAATATTAGTAAGGAAGTAAGGATTACAAAAAATGATAATTATCAACTTAAAACTGAACGTAAAGTTTTCTAATTCGCATGTTTTATTTTTAAAACGACATTCATTAAAACAGCCGACGATGTTATTTAGAAAAAAGAACAACTTGATGAAGCAATAAACCTTTGGCATACAAAACAAACAAACATTTACACAATAAAATTAATATTCACCGTCAGTGCAATAAAATGTCCCGGAATAAGCCACACGACTCAAAGACCGACCATCGCAGGTTTTCCGCGAAACGCGAGTACCAAGTACTTATCACTTTCATGTCGAAAACTTACATAACGCTTCAGCATATTTCCTTCTCAGAAAATGTTCCAAGAAACATAAATTGGTGAGTACGACAAACCCTATGATATGAGTTCGCACCCCTGAACAAGAAACTATCACGTAACACGAGTGTTGGCTACAAGAGGGTAGTTTTTATAACGTCCACCAGATGGCGCATGTCATTTACTGCAGCCCTACACTAACCAACTTACGTTGAACCCCCACATTTCAAACAAACGCTCCCTAAAATGCTCAGTTTATAGGTGTTTTGGGAGGAAGGGCAGGTCCACATGAACTGGTGATCTACTGGGAGGTTAGGAGTCAAAAGGATCAGTTACGGTATAACATCAATTTCTGCAGTTATTGATAGAGGGATATAACAATATCATAATTCAAGTTTTTCGGATAGATAAATGATTTATTGTTGGTAATAGGTAAGATTGGCTATGTTTTGATCGGTGACAAGAGCAATATGTACGTAGGTACAAATATGAGGCAAAATAAGTTCAACAAAACGCGAAACTGGAAAAATAGGATACGATCCCTTGTTAAAGCCAAGCTCCAAAGCCTTGAACATCGCCGCAAAGTTTTCATTTTTATTGGTTTTTTATCAGTTACATTCCGGGGAGTGGGCTGTAGAATTACACAATTTAATTGCTCCATCGCCATTCCATCATCGGACGAGCAGAGATATGGCGAAGCGTCATCGTTATAAGATTGAAGTTCCACGGACCCACACCACACACATCTATTCATCTTTTCATCTTCCACATCTATTGTGCGAACCACCTGCCTGTGGAAATGATTGCCACCTTTTCTGTTCCCTGATCATTATAATCTGAATCTATTCAAAGTTCGAGTGAATCGGTTTCTTCTAGGCGAGCGTGCTCCACCCTAGGCCGCATCATCGCTTCACATCACGCGAGTTGCGGCCAAACGCAACCCTATTTAGTAAAAAAAAACTATACTTTTCCAAGTGCATGTCTTTTCCAAACGAAATATACAACATTATTTTTAGTACATGCGAAACCTGAATATAGTTTGATCAGAATGAGTAACTGATTCGATTCCAATAATTTTTTAAGACATGTTATATTTTTTCCCAAAAATATTTAATAAAGTTAAAAGTTGGATACCGAGCGACTTTGAGTACCTATCGCAATCATTTAGGTACCTACTGCCAAATTATTATTATCAATGAGCTCAAGACGAAGCTGGAGGGGCGCGCTGCGTGGTGACCGCGTTTTTGTGCGGACAACTAGGTAACAGAACAAGCTTATAACTTTGTTATTTTTCATGATACAGTTTTGAAATTTTGTACGTAAATTCTTTACATAAAAATGCTAGATACGTGTATCAGGTTTCGCATATACTAAAACTAATGTTGTATAGTACGAGTAGTAAGAAAAGATAATATAAAAGTAAAAAGACACAAGCAAATCTAGTCCTGTTTGGAGTTCCGTATCTAATTGTATGAGCCGACTGGAATCACGCTATCCTCAACAATTTGGACTAACGACACCACAACGTAACAATGAAGGATTAGCATTTGTGAATTCACTTAGATTAATGCCGATTTCAGTATTAGAGGGATAATTTGACGGCACGGTTGGCGCAGTGGCTGAACGATTGAATGCTGCTCTGCGTATCGCGGATTTGATTTCTGCACGGAATAAATATTTGTATGGCCTACAGATAGTTGTTCCGGGCCTGGCTGTTTGTGTATGTGATTTGAAATGTTTGTAAACGCACCCACGGTACAGGAGAAGTTACTAATGTGGGGCAAAGTGTAAAAAAATATATACAACATTAGTTTTTACAAAATTTCAAAACTGTATCATGAAAAATAACAAAATTTTAAGCTTGTTCTGTTACCTGGTTGTCCGCACAAAAACGTGGTTACCACGCGGTCAGCCCGCGCACGCGCCTCCAGCGTCGTCTTGAGCGCATTGATAACAATAATTTGGCAGTAGGTACCTAAATAATTGCGATAAGTACTTAGTGTCGCACGGTGTTCAACTTGTAACCTTTTTTAAATACTATTGGGACAAAATATAACATGGTTTAAAAATTATTGGAATCGATTCAGATACTTATTTTGAACAAACTATATTCAGGTTTCGCATATACTAAAAGTAATGTTATAAATGTAGGACTTGCTTTTTGCCCGTGGCTTTGTTCGTGTTGTAGTCGGAAATAATACTACGGGAACTTAATAAGCCGGGTTAAAGGTATCCCTTGTAGAACCCCAGGTACTGGTCTGTCCGTACACCAAAAATAAAACAGAGAGACAGACAGACAAACAGACAAACCGACGACACAAGTTACTTTCGCGTTTATAGGTTTTGTATGAATTTAATCATACATATCACAGTAGTGTGACTAAGCCTAGGCCTGGTGTTTACTAGAATGAAGCTTTGTAACATAACATAACGCCCCAGTTATCCCCGAAGGGTGAGGCAGAGGTGTACCTAATAGTACACCTACATTTCGCCAGTTATTTTTAAGCCCCATGTAATAGGGGGCGAACCTATTGCCATCATCCGGGCGCAAATCCAGATTCCGTGGCTGCTACTGAGAAATTCCGCATGGAAAAACTCAATACCAATTTGCCCGACCCGGGAATCGAACCCAGGACCTCATGCTCAGTAGTCGCGATTGCGACCACTAGATCAACGAGGCAGTCTAACGAAGCTTTCTAGTTTGACCAAATCGGATCCATCTTATACCAAAGCCTCCAAAGCCAGTTGAAATGTTCCAGAACTTTCTACGGTTTCTTCTCATACCAAAACGCTTATATCATAGGTCATATTATTATAAAGGCAAGTGACGCAATATGTAAATAAGGAGTGGAAAGCAGATGGCTATAGGTCATTAAGTAATACATTACTATGCTAAAATCAACAGTTAAAATTACCGTTTTACTAATGACTTTACGCATTGAGGTTTAGTAAGTGTAAATGCGCGGAGGTTTTCTTTTTTGAAATTACTTACTATTGTGCAAAATGT
This sequence comes from Noctua fimbriata, assembly GCA_905163415.1. Taxonomy (NCBI): domain Eukaryota; kingdom Metazoa; phylum Arthropoda; class Insecta; order Lepidoptera; family Noctuidae; genus Noctua; species Noctua fimbriata. Next base: position 6,906,091 of record LR990940.1, read on the forward strand.
TGTTCAAGAGAGAAGAAGACTATATTTTCTTTTCCAATCGTGTCGGCAATTAAATGAATGAATGGATGAATGATATATTAATAATAGAGGTAGGTAACATAAGTTCTTATGATCAATGGGTTTCACTGTTTCAGCCGTACAAATATTTAGATTTTACATTTTGGTTATACTTATATACAACATTATTTTTAGTACATGTGAAACCTGAATATGGTTTGTTCAGAATAAGTAACTGAATCGATTCCAATAATTTTTAAACCATGTTATATTTTTTCCCAAAAATATTTAAAAAAGTTAAAAGTTGGACACCGAGCGACTTTAAGTACCTATCGCAATAATTTAGGTACCTACTGCCAAATTATTATTATCAATGAGCTCAAAACGACGCTGTAGGCGCGCGCTGCGTGGTGACCACGATTTTATGCGGACAACTAGGTAACAGAAGAAGCTTATAACTTTGTGATTTTTCATGATACAGTTTTGAAATTTTGTACATAGATTCTTTACATAAAAATACTAGACACTTTTGTCAGGTTTCTCATATACTAAAACTAATGTTGTATACATGCAGTACACATTAAGTAATGTATGAAAATAACTCGTATCAAGATTAATTAATCATCAAATGCCAGACTGATCTATACTAATATTATAAAGAGGTATTTTTTTGTAAGTTTGTATGTAGGGGGTAATCTTCGGAACTACTGATCCGATTCCAAATTTTCTCTCACTAACGGGAAGCTACATTATCCCCGAGTGTTATTGGCTATTAATTTCCGTACATAACAGGAGCGCAGCCGCGAGTAAAAGCAGTCTTTAGTAAAAGTAAATTCGATGAATAATTCCATGAAGTCTGCGTTCATTTAAATTGTTCTCGTTTGAGGCAGGGGATAGAGCTGTCTATATTTTATTATATGAAATATAATTGTAATAATATAAATAAATCTTCTGTATGGTGTCCGGACGTCAAGAATAGCACCATCCCATATCTTCCCGTGGGTGTCGTAAGAGGCGACTAAGGGACTTACCAGAGAATGGGCAGCAGCGTTTTCTGATTCTACAACAACCATACTGCGATCGCCAACCCGCCTGCCAAGCGTGGCGATTATGGCAAAACCCCCTTTCTTGGGAGAGGCCTATGTCCAGCAGTGGACTTTTCGGCTGAAATGATGATGAATATAAATAAATAATAATTATTATTTTTATGTTTTTAAATAGTTTTTTTTAAGAAATATTAAAAAATATTTAAAATGTGTATTTACAATGAATAAAGGATAAAATAAATAATAAATATAATTATTTTATTTTATTATTTGTCTGTATGGGCAACCAACTTGATCATGTTTATCGTTGTAATACTCAAAAAATAAAAAACTACCGTTCTAATTTTTAACCACCGACAGAGACCTTTGTTTCCCAAAAATCTACTTTTACTGCGTGGGTTTATACTCGCAATAACAATGAAAACTCGCCGAAAGAAATGGGGGTCACTAACAACAAATAATAAACAACATCTCTTATATCACCGGCAGAGATTTTTTTCAACTTCTCCAATTTAGCCGTTCCAAGATTACATAAACAATTGCGGCCTGTGCTGTAATGGTGGCTTAACTGCTGGACGAGGCGGGGGTTAATTAAACAATAAATAGCCGTATAACCCCCCCGCCCCTCGCCCCCGCCCGACGACCTAACGATTATTATATTCAAAAGTCGCAGCTTTGAATTCGCATCACTCTCGGGTAATGTGTCAACGCGAGCCGAGAGCATCTATTCTCTAAGTCGACTTTATAAGGCTTTCGAACGCTCGATAAGCTTCCCTTGTGACGTCACATTTGACACGTTTAAGACGAATGATTGCGTGATTGTGACCAACTATAATCATTCACCATTATAGTAGATTTTGATAATGATGAAGCGTATTTATTCTCAAATATGCGCAAAATCATACTAGAAACTTTGTTTCTATGCGACTGTAACTGGTTTTTACTCGTTCTCTAATCAGAATTTAATGTGGTATCTGGGTATTGAAGTAATCAAATTGATTAAATTTATCAGAGCGACAGCAATTCTACTTGGAAACTGATGACGTTGTAAACCATAGAAAAAAGACATATTGAATGATTTGACTACAATATGTCTTTTTTCAAACAAAATTACAGTAATCTTCTATTTTAAATTAATGTGGTTCCTATTTTGCTGATACTCGTCATCTCCATCATTCTACTGTCCTTATCCCAACTTATTTTGCTTCTACTGTCAGAGATAAAATGGGAAAGGACTTTACTACTCAGGGTTACGTATGACGACCACACGACATTATGTCACAGAACCCATAGAACGACTGACTTCAGAATAGGCACCCGCCAGTCATTACGAGTCGCTCGTTAACGTTCTCTAATTGCATCGGGTTAATATAGACTTTGTTAAATAAAATCTCTCATCTACCCCCCACTACTTCTACCCCTGTTCGGCGCCTTTTTTCGTTATTTAGCGCGCTGCAGATGCCCTTAATGACGCGTTTTGAAACTTACGATGACACTTGGCGTCGCTCGCCCAGGTCGGACTCGGATGTTAATTGCACAAGGAATTAAAGAATTTCCGTTCTTCCTGTGAATTAATGGGACGGCCTATGTGTAGGGGAACGCAAATATTGTGATTTTATTTACGAATGGGAGCTGTCGGGTGTGGTTTGCGTTATGTCATTATGAGTGTGTGGGTGGTTGATTCACATGAGTCAGTCTTCAAAGAGGAACAGTCTTATGTATTTTTTTGGTTACATGTTGTTGTTTTTTTTATTAAATAAATACTGTATGTTTTCTATACTTTTTTACATATCTACGTAATCTGTAAAATGAAAAAGGCTTTCAATATAGTCATAGTCATAGTTCTTAAGAGCTCACTGTTAACCCATATGGACTCTTGTTCGTAATAAACGTTTTGATTGATTGATTGAATATGTTGGATTATTTTGTCTCTGCATGGTTTCTAGTAAGAAGTGTAAGTGAAGCAAATGTTAGAGCTGTGCAGGCTACATACTAGTCTAACACAATTTGAGTTCATCGACACATAAAGAAGAAGTAAGAAGTGGTGGAAAATCATAGAGCTATTCTAGTTAGAAACATTCTTATAAGAACATATTGCCTTTACACATTTCATCATCATTCTCTTGCCGTCCCAATTCATTTGGTTTTCTTCTTCTTCCACACTTCTCTATTACTCGTTGTCTCATCAGACACCTCTTTTCTTGCCATATCATCGTTTACACAGTCCATCCATCGTTTCTTTGATCTTCCTCTACTTTTATACCCATCCACAGTCATACTCTAAACTTTTCTCAAGATATTTTGCTTATTACGTGTTTGCAACGGCTTTATCCACATCTTACGTGTACCGAACAAATTAAAGCCCAATAATCGCAATCTCAAAATTCCTTCTAATTAAATTTTCCTTCGAAGATCTTCCCCCAGTTTTTAACTTAACTGTCCAAGTTAGAGCATAAACACTGAGAATATATTTGGTAATATTTAATAAAGTTTATAATGTTATAATTGCCGATGAGTTCGAAGATTCGTTGGGAGCGGTATGAGTGTAGTTGAGAAGTGAACGCCACGTGGTGAGAACATTACGCTCGGCAATTCGCGCACGATTTAAATTATCCTACTCAGTTATCGAGGGAGTGACGATGTAGACTTGAGTATAAGTAGAAATGACGCGGGTTTCTTACATTGTTGTGTGTTTGCACTGGTTTCGTGGTGTTGGGATGATTTATTCCGGTTGGACGTCATCGTGAATGGGACGCAACGTTTTGGTTTTCGAATAGTTGGATTTTCGAGAGTCGGTCTGTATTTGTTTTAACGTGCAGTTTGGCAGCTTCTACTTACAGCTTCCTTTTCGTCTTTTACTGGTTCCAAGTCATATTTGAGCAGTTTGTTGCAGTTTGTTGTTTGCTCCGGCTTACAATATCCTTCTAGATTTCCCTACATTTTTATTGTTTCGGCAAGATTTTGTCTATTAGGGTCCATACTACCAGCTATACACATCACATAATTTATCAAAATTAATCTCAACCAAAAATCCAGAATGAACAACAAAAAACTACAATCAAACTAAGAATTCCAACAAGAAGATTCCAATATGAAAAAATCCGAATGGGAATTCCGATTCAGTCTACATTTGAATAAGTCTATAGTCAAGACGTTCGACAAGACGGGCGTCAGTAAGGAGCGGTTGACGACGTGATTGGCGCTACTTAATTAATCCAAGGGCCCTCTAATTAATAACAATAATTCGCCGACTTGTCGCAGATGACGTCACCATACCAACAATCAACACCCGACAGTCTTCATTCGAATAAAGTTTAATTGTTCTGGATAATTGGAACAATGGAAGTCTGCGAAACTGGCACAACCCGGCTTGGATGAAATAATATTATTTGTCGTGATAAAACGTTATGTCAGACTCCGTTTGTTGTTTTGAAGTTGGCTATGGATCTGGTTGAGTCTTTCTTTTGTTAACCGACTTCTAAAATAGGAGGATGTTATGTATTAAACCAGCATCTTTTTTTGTGCTGTGTTCCCATATTTTGATTAACTTTGCTTTAGTAGTATATGAGTTAGCTCCTTTAATAAGTATTTTTTCTTCTTGGCCTATGTTGACGACATGATGGTTTCTTAATAACCTCTAGTTATAATGTAAAATTGTTTCATGACAAGAATTTTTGTGGTATACTACAACTAAAAAGGGTAAAATAAAAAACGAAGTCGGTGGCAAAAAAGTCAATGAAACAAACAAAGTCGCCGACTTCCAAAAGTGAAGTTATTTTAGACATTTTTAGTGTTTTTTTGGAAGTCGTTTTTTTTGTAAAAAAGTTTTTTATTTGTTTTAGTTTCGGTAGGAGTTATGTGTAGAAACTCCTGCATAAAATGTACCATCTTTTTGCAGACAAATTGTGAGCAGCTGTTTTCAACGTTATGCCTAAAGTCATTGTGTCTATTTTTATTTTCTGTCTAAATCCTCAACTACACCATTCTGCATTTATTAGGTTTATTTTCGAATCGGTATGTCTTCTTCGTTACTATCTCTAGGTATCACTTCGTGTCTCATCATCATTTTTCTATCTTACAGTTAAGAAGTGGAATAATAATGTATTTCGGTGCCGTGTTCAAGTCTTGATGTACAGTCGAGGCTTTAATACCTTCGTTAGTTTTCAAACTCTTTTCTTTATACAAGGCACACAATCCCTTTGAAGCTACGAGTATGAGCAGAGTATTGAAACTGAAAACCATATTTAATCATTCGAGAACAAAAAAATAAATTGCATACCTAAAGACTAATGTCGAGTTGACATCAACTTTAAAATTTTCAATGGCCTGATTGAACATTATTTCACATGTAAATCTTTTTTGAATTCGTTTTTATACAAAAATAATATGACTGAATGTTATTTTCTGGTATTGATAAGTCAGTAAAACAGATTCTACCGTGCAACGTATTTTGACCGTGACTGTACAACGGGCCTTAAAAAAATATGTAGTTGTCTTGAACCGAATTCATTTGTATTTTCTCTACTTTCTTTCTATTTTACACTTTACTTCATCCAAGTATCTTCTTTTTTGGTTATAATCGATGTTGTTTGGATCTCAATGTCGTAGCTTATAAATCTACGTGTCTGATATCCATTTTATAATCTTGATAATGAGCTATAATTAACTATATCTTTGAAGCTATCGGTAAGTATCTCTTATTTGTCTGTTAGATCACAAGGAAAATCCTGTTTTAATGATGATTATTATATATAATTAGGGTAATTATGCCTACGAAATGTATTTATGACATATAATAAAAATAATGGCATTGTTAAATATAATAGGTAATTGGGCACGTGTCGGGAGATACCATACATGTTTTTTACTGCGCCATTTTTACTTGTTTTATGAAATACTTATGCAATCTATACTAATATTATAAAGCTGAAGAGTTTGTTTGTTTGTTTGTTTGCTTGAACGCGCTAATCCCAGGAACTACTGGTTCGATTTGAAAAATTCTTTTAGTGTTGGATAGCCCATTTATCGAGGAAGGTTACAGGCTAAAAAATATAAATTTTACGCGGACGAAGGTCGCGGGCAACAGCTAGTTAAAAAATAAAATTATATAGGGTGTAACAGAAAGGGTATAGTCACATAAAAAAAAATATCAGTTGTCCCATACATTTGGGTCGAGTGGGTATTGAAATTTAGTATGGGATAGCTGATAATTTTATATATTGGACCCAAGGAGAAAGTTGTTCAGTTTGATGGTCTGCAGCATATCCTTTCATATGACTATACCCTTTCTGTTACACCCTGTATAACATCATAACGTCTGTTATCCTTCTCAGATTTCTTCCATATTTAGCTAGTTATGTTTAACTGTCATGTCATAGGGGCACAAATCCAGACTCCGATATGCTACTGAGAAAGTGGAAAAACCCTTTAAATATCTGCACCATCTTACGGTGTGCTGCATTCATAGCAGAATACGACAGGCCCAGACCGTATACATACAGCCAGTGATTTCAAGTTTGCGTATCGTAGATTGAAAATACATACACATATACGAGAACTACGTACCTGTGTAGTACTGTTACATACATAACCAAGCCGGATATGGCGACGTGTCATGAATATATAAATCTGTCAGATTATTACATGAATAGTTAAACAACGCCAATAGTAAGCGACATTCGGTTTATAGCTGTTAAATAATCGATTTATTCCACTTTGTGAATACACCTTAATAATAATAACATAACATAACACAGCTTATATGAGTAGCCTTATATGAGTTTTCACTCATACATGAAAACTGAACAAGAAGTCCTAGACAAGGTGAAATTGTTACAACGATTACGCTTAAGATAATGTCAAAAAATTAGTTAGTAGAAGCTTGTTAGTTAAAGCTTGTTTTATTTAAATGCTCTAAAAAGAAGAAAATAAACTATACATTTAATATTAAATGAAACCCATCAATTTATTTCATTATACAATTTATCTATACTTCTATACTTATACTTATATAATATAATAATATTTTAAAGAGGAAAGATATTTTTGTTTGTTTGTTTGTACCGAATAAGCTCCGAAACTACTGGACCGGTTTTAACCATTTTTTCACCAATAGAAAGTTAAATTATCAAGAAGTAACATAGGTATAAATTAGTATAAATTATATTTATATTATGCAAATTAGCCAAACAATCACAATTTTTGAGGACTAAGTCGTGGGCGAATTGCTAGTATGATACAAAACCTTGTCGCGAGATTTACCTGTGCGTTTAATATTGGATTTAGAATGACGTCACTTAGCTAACCATGCATTGTCATCCAACTAAACGTGTGTACTAAGTTTTAGCTCAATCGGTTGGGATATTTTTTTCAAAATTCAATGGTAATATGTTTTTTTTCAAGTTAGTCTTAATTGAATGTCTTAGTTGAATGTCTATTGCCATTTGTCTATGCCTTAACGTGACTAGGGAAAGTAAGAAGCCTTACAGACGATCATCTTCCGGGCGTTACGTCTCAATTATATCAACAAAAGGTGGAACTTGTCTCAAGTAAATTGCGTGATACCTGTCAAGTGTCCGAAGGGCGCAGATCAAACGCTGCTTTGTTTTATCTCCGTGTGACAGGGCGCCACCTAGCGGGCTTCGCGGTTCTTTTGTGTGACTTTCAAACGTGTAGGTGACACTTTGTTGCTTTATTTTCTGTTTATTTCCATCGTATTGTGAACAAAAACGGTCTGTTTCTTTGTGATGTTTTAGACACGTTGTTGGTTGGTGTAGATGTTTGGTTTTATTTAGTATTGACAATGGAAAGGAAATCATCAAAGAGCTTCTAAGGTTTTCAATAAAATTATGTATTCTGAATGTTTTGGTACTTTCTTGTAAATGTATGTGCCTACTGATTTGAATATCATTTTTATTTTAATCCAAAATCTTTTGTCATATTTGCGACTTACTTTACGAATTCATATTTTTTCTCATTGAATCGCCGTCCACACTGACTGACATTTATCGCTAATTTAAAACTATTATACTACTCCAAATATGTTTCTAAACACGTTCCTCCAATACAATCTAATCACCACATTACCCACAAAATGTAAAACTAACTCACTCAAAACGGCTCATCACTCAAACCAATAATAGTAACACTGTCGAAATGTGTTTAAATCCAGCCAACATTATGAAGTGGGCAAGTCCTAACAGATCACGAGCCAATGTCGTAAAGCCGAGAGTTTACGAGTCTTTACGATCGACGTGACGGCCGCGACGAAAACGCACGAACGATGACGGATCGTGTGTCTCCGGCTTTATGGGGCAAAAAAAAGTGTTTTGAGATCTGTCCCGTCTGAGTTTCGGGCAAAGTGGACCACCTATGTGGTGGTTCTGATATCAGCACTTGATTTAAGAAATGGTATGGTTATTGATAAGTTTGGTACGTAATCTTAGGAGAATGCATGGTGGTATAAGTGACGTCATACTGGTCCCCTAAGATATGCTGATACGTATATCAGCTTTTCTTCAATATATTGAGGTGTTAAAAAAGGGACGAAAAACCTGAAATGATTGAGTAGGAATTGAGGAATCGGAATTGTAATTTGTCGAAAAACAATCTTCTGAGAGCGGTTGTTAAAATGACGCCGTCCGTTTGGTTGACTAATGCATTTCTGGTGAGTACATAAAAATGTTTGGCACAAACTCTGGCAATCACACGACTCACTAATGACGAAATTGGCAGAAAAACACTTCGCATCATAAGAATTTTATGGGTTTGGGTGGTACGGTCGCAATGTGCAGTTCCACCATGCCCTCTTAGCCCAAAAACATGCAGTCGTAGTGACCTGTGCGCTGCCACCGACGACGTGGTGGAGGTGGCGAAGTTCTGGCCTAACAAAATGTAAAAAATTGTCGTGCCAGCAACACGAAGAAGAAAAAATGTGTATTTTTATAGAAATTAAAATCGATTAGTAATTGAAATGCTCCTTTGTGTTTTTGGCTATAACATTCAAATTTGGTTGATGAATCGGAATATCATCCCGATACCTCGAGCCACCGTTTTGGCAACCTTGAGCGCAGAAAATATGACTACACACATAACATCACGCCTGTAATCCCTGAAGGGTTAGGCAGAGGTCTACCTAATAGTACTCCCACATTTCGCCAGTTATGTTTAAGTCCTATATAATAGGGGGCGAGCCTATTGCCATCAATCGGGCACAAATACAGACTCCGTAGCTGCTACTGAGGAATTCCTGTTGGAAAACCCCAATAACAATTTGCCCGATCCGAGAACCCATGACCTCACGCTCAGCAGTGGCGATTGCGACTACTAGACCAACGAGGCAGTCAAAAATAAGACTTCGGAAATCACACAAGTCTCGATTATAATGGATGTTAAAATATTTCAGAATTTATGAAACCCCATGATAATGATGACGTACGAACCTACCTACTAATCATAAATCACAAAAACGAATAAAAACCGTAACATAAAAAGCTTCTATAAAACAATAAAAATGACAAATTATCTTTATAAAAAAGAAACGTTAACACCTCCTATGCAGTAGTAATGGGGTCATTACTGATAATGGTTAAAGGCCATTTATTTCATATCTGTATTTGTTCATTCGCGCCCTCGCGGGACATGTGTAACTCAATAATTTCATTGTGCCCGGGATTTGGTCCACAATTGCATGAAATACACCACTGTGCACCCCTACTGCTACCGGGACATATGTTGCGGAACCCCACAGATCAACTATCTGATCTGCGTTTGGATACGCTTCTCCAAATAATGCACGATCTTAGCACGTTTTCTAAAATATGTTTTGTGGATTGAATGCGTAATCAGTCAGACAAATTTTGATTATAATTTATCATCATGATTGGTGATTTGTTTTCTGGATGATATGTTTGGTTCAAAGGTCAGTTATAGTTTGGTGTTATGTTATAGTAAGACGTTTTAATATTTCATCAGCAATTCTTTCGTGTGCAATATGAGGTTGTTTATAAATTCCATGACTGTATTTAGTTGGACTATTTGGCATCGATATTTTTAAGAAACTAAAATATACTGGCACTTACGGGATATCTTCTGTTTTCTGAGCTCCCGATAACAACAACAGCTTCGAAATATCGGGAGCTCAGACTAATATATAATCACGGAATCCCGTAAGTGACAGAATAAGTTTAGTTATAAACCGTAAAAGCTTAAAACAATGTTTAAATTTGCCGTTGATCCCACATTACATAATGAACGCAAATGACAAATTTAAGCCTAAGCACTTCTTGCTTAAGTTTAAACTATTCATTTTTTAGAAGAAACCTATCCAATCCGCTGTAACTATTCAATAATCTTTCCAGCATCGTCACAACACATTCGTAGTAAATCCCCAATATTATGATATCGCTTTAAATTCGTCAATGCTTCGCTAATTTAGCTTGCGCAATGGGGGAGTGATGCCGACTGATGCCGACAAATCCCCGTGTCCGAACGAACGCAGATGAAAAAATATGACATCTCTATAATAGAGGATAATGGTCCCGTCGCGAGTTAATGTTAGCTTGATTAGTTATTATTTTATTTCTATTTGTGATGTCACGTGTTTTGCATGTGTTAAAACACAAAATTAAGAATGAAAAAAAATGGTTATTGGGTCTTTAAGTTCTGATTATAGAAATATTTCTTCATAATTATAAGACGTGTGTTGACTATGTTTGCATCTCTTTTTTTTGGTATCTCCTTTCGCAAATATGCTGGAAGAAATTTATTTAGAAATAAGCATCACCTTTGTACTACTTTTCTGTTAATTTATTCTTTTCTACATTTATTGTGCACATAAAGCCCAAAAAGTCTAACAACCAGTCTTACCAACCGTATTACCCAGTACAAACTGGGTTGTGGACGTCAGATAGGCAGTCGCTCCATGTAAAATACTGGTATTCAGCTGCATCCGATAAGACTGGAAGCCGACCCCAACATAGTTGGGAAAAGGGTAGGCAGAAGATGATGGTGAGTTATTCTGCACATAAATTGTTAAAAAAATAAATGAAAAGTGAACGTCAGCAGAATTAATTATCATGTCATGAATCACTAGAAAAATATTTTTCAACAGTGTTTGTATGCTTCTGTCCGATTACGGCAACGCGTAATTAGGTAAAGAGGAGGTGAGTACAATCTTCATAGAACTTGAATGAAGCATCCCACGTCCAACGCGTGCTACGCCCTAGCGTGAGCCTAGCTTAATCTGATAAGAAGTAATTTGAAAATTATCTCTAAATAATATTGATGTGGCTTAACGATTTAATCAATAAATACTGTCATGACACTGAATGATTAGTTTTGTCTCAGATAATTACTGTTTCTTAAGATAACAATTCCACGATTTGGGTTTTAGTTACAGAAAATGTAATTGACCCCACCCAGTTTGCAAATATTTTGACGCATAAATAAATGCATAATCTTTACATAGTAGTACCATATGAGTAGATAAACGTATGTACTCATGTGGTAGTACTCGTATATCACTACATAGGATAAAACAAAGTCGCTTCCAGCTGTCTGTCCCTATGTATGCTTAGATCTTCATAACTACGCATCGGATTTTGATTCGATTTTCAGTAATAGATAGAGTGATTCAAGAGGAAGGTTTATATATATATTGCACCCGTGCGAAGCCGGGGCGGGCCGCTAGTCTAGTATAAAACAAAGTGTCTCCCACTGGCTGTACGCTTAGATCTTTTAAACTACGCAACGGATTCTAAAGCAGTTTTCAGCAATATATATAGTAATTCAAGAGGAAGGTTTATATTTATATTGTCTACATTGCACCCGTGTGTAGCCGGGGCGGGTCACTAGTATTAAATTAAAGGAAATTGAAAATGTTTGGCGTAATCTAATTAGATTGTCTGTGGACATATAAACCGCAAGATTACAAAGAAACAAAACATAACGTCTGTGTTTCCCGAAGGGCGAGGCAGATGTGTTTTCACTAGCTACACCCAAATTTCGCCAGTAATGTTTAAGCCCCATGTAATAGGGGCCGAGATTATTGCCAATAAAAAAAATTCAGACTTCGGGAACGTCTGAGAAATTCCTGATTGAGACAGATTACAAAGAAACTAACAATCAATTTATTTAATAGACCTAAAGCTCAAATCCTGGCTATATTATGTCAGCATCATTACAGGGGACGTCTCATCTCCCCAAATCGACAATATCTGTAGAGGCGCGTGGCAAGTAATCCCTTAACCCTCCGCCTACCGCGTCGCGTGAGAAGTGAATTAAATCGCCGCGGGGTCCGATAGACCACTTAACGGATCGTGTTCGTGTCTTAGGATTGATAGTGCGCCGCGGAGGGTTGTTGAAAGTTAATTCGTGTTTGGTGTCACTGCAGTCGCTTTATTACGTGTTAGAGGAAATGCAGTTTTCTTATGAACTTTTCTGATCAGTGGGGGAGAAAAGAAAATTGTGGCGAGCTTGTAATTAATTAATGTGTTTCCGTCGATATTTTATTTTTAAAGTATCAAGGAAGCGGTTTATCTTAAACAATTTATTAGTTGTTTGTTGATGAAAGTACGTATTGAGTAGGTACTTTAGTTAGGGCCTAAAAGTCTACAAGTCAACGAAATAGTTAAAAATTAAAAGTGGTAAAAATGTTTCAGTACAGTTTCTCATTTTCTGATTTATGTAGATATTGTTCGAGTCGTGCGTTCCAGGATTCAAGGAAAGAATGACGATATTTTAACGTAAGTTGTAGGTTTGCTAATTGATCAATCACTAACAAAATAACCCCAAACCATAGAAAATTCCCGACAAAATTATTACATAACCAATTTAAGACATTGTCAAAACTTTATTAATCTTTATTAGTACATCAGGCGTGAACAAAAGTGATAAATGTTCGGAACTTATTGTTCTAAATAATCCTTTCAGTTTACAAAGACGACCCTCTGACGGGGCGCTGTATTAACCCTTAAATGGCGTTGTGCGGGGGTCGTGACACGCGGACTGTCACATTCACAATATAGCTTCATAGTTTATTATAATATTTTCGTTTAATATTGCCCTCATTTCCCCTCAGTAGCTTAACACGTTACACACTAGTGGATTTGCAAAGTGGCCAATTTGATTGTATGAATTGGTGTAAAAATTAAATAATATTATATGTTTTAATACTATTAAATTATATTTTTTATTTATTTATTAGTATTTTTTAAGGTAAAAAATATTAGATAATATTATAATACAATTTTAATCTAAATTGATCAGTGCAGAATCACAATAAGTTGAAATCTAGCCAAATCTGATTTTTTTTTTGTTTTGCGACTTAATTTTGAAGAAACAAGATAAAATAAAAATCAACCCGTGCAAAACACACGCGCCCTAGTACGATCCGCGATGACAATAAATCATGTAATTTGGTGACGAAATACGAATTCCGCATCCTGGGCCGTAATACTGCCAGCCATGGGTGGATTTGTACTGTTCATGTGACAGCTACACGCGGTTATTACTACAATTACAAGAATATGACAATTTATACCCCGAAACATATTACATTTGGGGAGTTTACTCATATGATCAACTGTAAATCTCCTCGCTTAAGGGGGAAATGGATTTGCCGTATTCGGGAAAGGGCTGCACGCAAATCTACTTGAATATTCTGTTTAAATTCACATTTAACAAGCATTCCAAGGAAACTAACGTTTGTGTTTACACATCAAGATTTCCTTCAGTAGTTTCTAGTGCGGCTATATCAGTACATAGGTAGTGGAAGTCATAACAGTGTATATGTAAGCCGATCGATGTGGCTGGAATGGGTACATACACAAGGCGGAACAATAGGCCAAGGCGTCGACACAATGGACAATGCCCGTACCTTCGATACGATAAATACACTCATCTGACGTCTGTCTGTGTGCGTGTCGATATGTGTTTTATATTGCATAACGTGTTTGTTTGGTTTCTACTAACAATACTGCTGAACTTATGTCTAACTCTAATGTTATAGAATATTCCTATACAAATGCTTACACAAAAACGTCAAATTTTGCAAAGTTCTGTACAACATCATCATAATCATCTGCCTAGCCTTTTTCCCAACTATGTTAGGGTCGGCTTCCAGTCTATTCGTAGTCAGTAGTTCGTGTCTAGTCGTATTTTACATGGGGCGACTGCCTATCTGACATCCACAACCCAGTTAGTACTAGGTAATACGATACCCCTTGGTAAGACTGGTTGTCAGACTTTTTGGGTCACTGACTACCTGTAACGACTGTCAAAGATCTACAAATGACAGCCGGGACCAACGGCTTAACGTGCTTTCGGAAACTCGGTATGCAATGTGTGGTCACTCATCCACAGACCAACCTAGGCAAGCACGGCTTGACCTAAAGATCAATCCGAGCGTCTGTTATTATTTAGAAACATCGTTCTAAATTTTGTTGTCACCGGGTGAGTTCGCATCACGTTTATTTTCGATAATTCATAAAACTATATTGGCTCACAGATGTCCGTAACGCTAAAGCTCGTATTATTGAAGGCGTGGTTCTGGTAGATAAGTAGATTTGTGACAGTACGGTAACGACACACATAAATTTGTTCGGACAAACACCGTTACGCGGCTTAGCTTCCTGGCAAACAAGGGCGCCGGGTCCGAATGATACCACCGCGTTTGAGGGTTACTCTTTATTAGCTCCGAATATGCCACTAATATTGCTAAATAAATATCATAAAAATATTATTGGCTCGAATTTTAGGGAGCTGGTGTATTTGAAACTGACGTTTTTTGTATTCATGACAGAAGTACACCTCATCATCTGCCTGGCCTTATCCCAACTATGTTGGGGGCGGCTTCCAGTCTCACCGGGCGCAGCTGAATACCAGTATTTTACATGAAGCAACTGCCTATCTGACCTCCATAACCCAGTTAGTACTGGGTAATAGGATACCCCTTGCTAAGACTGATTGTCAGACTTTCGGGCGACTGACTACCTGTAACGACTGTCAAAGATCTACAAATGACAGCACCAACCAACAGTTTAACGTGTTTTCCTAGGCACGGAGGAAACTCCGTAAGTAATAGGTGGTCACCCATCCACGGGCCAACCTAGGCAAGCGCTGTTTAACCTGAAGATCAACCGGAGCGGCTGTTATTGTTTAGCTACGAGCATAGAAGAAGACAAAAACAAAAAAAAGACTTTTATCAGAAATAAACCCCAAAAAAAAACGGTTCTAAGTTCTCTGACCCTCCAAAGAATGACCTTAGCACATCTGACACCACACAGGAAGACTATCGTTGCATAGCCGCGCGTGCGCCGACCGGTGTGCGCTCACAATGCAGCGGAAGGAGCCAAGACGCCGCCCTACGCAGATGGCGCTCACCAACTTGAAACTGGTACAAACTGGTTTCTAATAAACGAAACGCGGGTATTATTGACCCCAGATTTGAGGGCTGTTATTATTCAAAATCTTGAGATGCCACGTGTCTTTAAAGACCAGCTTTTTTAGGGTTAATTATTGTGTTTAATTTTAATTATGTCCATGCATATTTTCGGTTGGAATTATTTCAACAGAATATTCATGAATTTTAAGTCGGAGATATACTATTCAGTGTTACTGGTGCGAATTTGTCTAGAAACTATGGAGACACGGTAGGTACGCGACGACGCCAATCAAGCTATACAAAACCAGTTTATGCGGATCTCTCATTGTATAGAAAATCTATACAAAGCGAGGCCAAGTTATACTGGAAATGTACAGCTTCATGTGCCGCCGTGTGTACTTCTGTATAATTTTATCGCTCTATATGTGTTTTGTCATGTTTTGCTAAAGATAGTACCATTTTTTCAATTATGGCAAAGGAAGGATAATAATGTATCCTCCTTTTGCTGCAATAATGATCAAACATGACCTGACAAGGATTAACATAGTACCGTTATGGAAAAAACGAAATTCACTGTTGCAATTCCAGGAAACTTTGACCATATTATTTGAAATACCTTTTAAAGACACGTGAAGTGGGCGAGGAAAGTTCAAATAGATGAAATTATTTTAAACTTCGATCACAAATTAACAACAGAGCTACATCTGGACATCGCATTCACCCATTCCAAATTCGAAAACTGACTTCCGACAGTTGCACTAAGGCACGCGACACACTAGCAACAGGCAACAAGCACACAGACACACAAAGATAACAACACGCGCCAATTCGAGTGGCGTAATGAATGTGCCCTAAAATAAACCGCCATACAATGCGAACATCTTGTATTACACGACTTTGTATGGAGAGGAAGTGGGAGGCAGCTGGCTGACTTCTTTTCTTCAATTCGTAATGATGGTTTAGACTGTAGAGCTGCGCTTTTGTCCCGTCTCCTGTCGCGTGCCTCGCCGTATTATTTGACTAAGTAGGTGGAAAGGTGTTCGTGTATTAATGTACCGTTGAACGTCTCAAGATGTTTTGATTTGATAGCGAGGGTAGATGCCGAAGCCGCGTAATTATGACTATTATTACGCATGTTACAAAGACTTGTGTTCTCGCGACATCCTGAGTCGGGTTGCACGGAACAAATGGCTGACGTTTGAAACGCAGATTAAATGGAATCTTGTTAGACTGGGAGCTGATATCGGTGTACGTGCCAAGATATCGATAATATTCATTGATAAAACCAATACAATGGTGATAACAAAAATAATTAAGATGACGTAGCAAAAAAACCCATGTACGCTTAGTCTTGCTTTGATTTGATGAGGTACTGTTACATTTTATAAATGCTTATCTCCTTTTTGTTCCTTTGGAGTTAATAAAATCATTGCAAATACCAAATAGAAAAATTATATTTCTGTTACGACTCATAATATAGAACCGCCAGTCCCACAAACATCTTACTGATTGGGGATGTTTTTGTTCCTGAAAATGTGCTGTTACAATGTTCGCGCCGATACGACAGACAGACATAGAAACTATAGCCGAGATTTTACACGTATTTTATCACGTGTTTTGACTTGGACATGCTCCCGTGTCTATCTGGCACCTGTAGTTTGAAAGTAGTGCGACAGTGACAGGACTTATGCTAGGCCAAAGACTCAACGACGTATAAAAACAAAATCTGCTGTCCAGTTGGGTCGAGTAGGTATTGAAATTTTGAATGGGACTGCAAAATATTGAGAAAGTTATAGAAATATCAATCTATATACAGGGTGAATTTTCAACGGCTTCGATTCCTGGCTAGGGATATTAATTTTCCAAAAATCCAATAATACAGTTTTAGTTTCCATCAAAATCGTGCTCGAGACTCCTTTGAGTATTTTTCGCTATTCCTTATAGTTCGGATTTGGCCATCCACACCCACTTGAAAAATTCACCCTGCATATGTACTTTTTCTATATTTTCTTCAGTCGTTGAAGTTTATTGAACAAGTGCACTTTTGCCAAACATGCCTATCTTAAGCCGATATTACGTACTCATTGAAAATAACTGAAGCGTGAAAATAATCTTTTAATTTAAAGCACGTAGTCCTAATACTGGAATTACAACATATTGATTTTATAAGTAAGGCAGAGTTCACACTAGATAAAACGGTTGAACTACATTTTGACTACTTTGAATATGACCAGGATTTGTTACTCTTTTACCGTTTTATAGGTCGAAAAGTCGAGTGCCCGATTGGCTATTCCATAGGCTAAAATAATGAAATTTTATACAGTTACCTTTCTTATTAGGGTGCCGCACCCGAAGGGTAACCAACGGTAGGTACCCTATTACTAAGCCCCCGCTGTCCGACCGTCCGTCCGTCCGTCCGTCCGTCTGTCAGCGGGCTGTATCTCATGATCCGTAATAGGTAGACATTTGAAATTTTCACGTAATGTGTATTTTTGCTGCCGCTATAACAACAAATAATAAAAATAAATTAAAAATTTAAGGGGGCGCCCCTACTACGATGTTATCCTTCATGCGCGAGTCCAACTCACACTTGGCTGGTTTTTTTTCGTCTATGACTCCTTAATGGCTTGAATTTTCAGGCACCCTTTTGGAAACGTTCATGCTTCTATGACGATTTAGGACTTGAGCAATCTGTCAGTGAGTGCAATATTTTTAGGTTTTTTGTTCAGTAGATAGATAGTGTCAAATGCCTTGACTCAGTCTGTGCACGGTCTAAGTAGACAATTTAAGTACAAATAAAAAATATGGTAAGCAATATTATGATAAGTTTATCTTAGTTTTAAGTACATTGATATTTTTAAGATATGGCTTTTAAGATTAGGATAAGGTGGGGTCTGTCTGGTATTAAGAAGGATTTGATAGTCCAGTTTACAATTTTGCCACAAATATGAGGTTCATACGTCATCTCAGTGGCTTCTACATTCTTCAAGATGAGTTGCATATTTTTTTCAAGTGTTAGTGTGGGTGTGGCATTTATTTACAAGTAATGCGTACTATTATCAATCAAGGATCAACATTTCTTCCAATTTTGTTGTTTTTTTAAACTTCCTTTTACCTCAGCACATGTTTATTTTTGTTTTTTTTTTGGGTTCCGTAGCCGAATATCAAAATAACAAAATAAAAATAATATAAAAAAAACGGAACCCTTATAGATTCGTCATGTGTGTCTGTCTGTCTGTCCGTCTGTATGTCACAGCCACTTTGTTAGGAATCTATTATCTATATAGGTAGATGTATTCTGTGAACAGCTTTACGATTTTATACAAAAAGAAAAAGATTAAGGGTTAAAGTTAAAGATTAAGGATTAAAAAAAGATTCCCATACATAGAACTAAAACTAAAAAAAAATATTTTTCATCAAATTTATACGTTCGGGGTGTCTATAGATAGGTCTTTAAAAATGACATTGAGGTTCCTAAGATTATTTTTTCTCAAAGTCAATCGTTTGAAAGATAGACACTTCCAAAGAGGTAAAATGTATGCTCCGCCCCCCCCCCCCTCTAATTTCTAAAGTAAGAGGAGGAAAATCTCTGAAAAAAATAGGATTGTAGAACGTAAAAAAAACTTTCAACAATAATTGGTTTGAATAAGATTTGATGTTAAGTTTTTGCGACATGGGACTTTTTTTTTCATTATTCATATGAATGAGCCTTCAAAATATTTTATAATATTGTTTGGTTTTGTAGGTTCTTGCACCAACTGAAAGAATAAGAATAATACTAAATTCGCATTGTTTTGTTATTAAACTAAATGTTTCCGTTTTTCAGACTGTTCCTTTTACATGTGCTGTAAAACATTGCTTGTTGCAAATTTCATGATTCTAGGTCAACGGGAAGTACCCTGTAGTATTAGATTGTTTCATAGCAGAAACCGGAGACGCGAGTATTTGATATAATTTCAACTTGATACAGGAAAAGGAGTTCTTCAAGACACGTCGTGCACACAACAAAAAGCTCTCTGATCATACTCTCGAGCTCATGAAGGAGCGGCGTGAGATGATCCTGCAGTCTTCAGACGAGGCGTGGAAATACCGGCAGCTCAATAGACGGATCTCTAAATCCTTGAAGAGCGACCTCCGCCGCTTTAATACCGAGCGTATTAAAGACGCTATTGAGCGGAATAAAGGCTCCAAGGTATTTTCAAGAGATCTGGCTATTGGGCAGAGCCAGCTCACGAAACTGAAGACCGACGATGGCAGGATCGTATCCGCCAAACCGGAGCTGCTGAGGGAGATCGAGAGTTTTTATGGGCAGTTGTACACTTCAACTAGAAAGCCCGTTGCAACTCTAGCTAACGACCCAAGAGCTAGACTGACCCGACACTATACCGAAGACATTCCGGATGTCAGCCTGTACGAGATTAGGATGGCTCTTAAACAGCTTAAAAACAACAAGGCACCGGGTGATGACGGAATTACGGCCGAACTCCTGAAGGCGGGTGGAAAACCGGTACTTAAGGCCCTTCAGAAGCTGTTTAATTCCGTCATACTCGAGGGGAAGACGCCGCAGGCATGGTGCAGGGGTGTGGTGGTACTCTTCTTCAAAAAGGGCGACAATGCCCGGCTGAAGAACTATAGGCCCATCTCACTTCTAAGCCATGTCTACAAGTTGTTCTCAAGAGTCATCACGAATCGTCTCGCGCGCAGGTTTGACGATTTTCAGCCTCCCGAACAAGCCGGATTCCGAAAAGGCTTTAGCACCGTAGACCACATACATACGCTGCGGCAGGTTATACAGAAGACCGAAGAGTATAACCTGCCTCTCTGCTTAGCGTTTGTGGACTACGAGAAAGCCTTCGATTCGATCGAGACTTGGGCTGTACTGCAGTCTCTCCAACGGTGCCAAATCGACTATCGGTACATCGAGGTGCTAAAGTGTTTGTACAAAAACGCCACCATGTCAGTCCGACTTTAGGACCAGACCTCGGAACCTATCCTTCTACAGCGAGGCGTGAGACAGGGAGACGTCATATCTCCGAAACTGTTCACCGCTGCACTGGAGGATATCTTCAAGGTTCTGGACTGGAGAGGGCTAGGCATCAACGTCAATGGCGAGTACATCTCTCACCTTCGATTTGCCGACGATATAGTGGTCATGGCTGAGACCATGGAGGACCTCAGTACAATGCTCGATGACCTTAGTAGAGCTTCCGAAAGAGTGGGTCTTAAAATGAACATGGACAAAACCAAAATCATGTTGAATGTCCATGTAGCACCCACTCCTATCAAGATCGGAGACTCTACACTCGAAGTTGTAGACGATTATGTCTACCTGGGACAAACGATCCAGTTAGGTAGGTCTAACTTCGAGAAAGAGGTCAATCGTCGAATCCGACTCGGCTGGGCAGCGTTCGGGAAGTTGCGTGGTATCTTCTCGTCCAACTTACCGCAGTGTCTCAAGACGAAAGTCTATGACCAGTGTGTGTTGCCAGTGATTACATACGGGACCGAAACGTGGTCGCTCACAATGGGCCTTATCAGAAGGCTTAAAGTCACCCAAAGGGCAATGGAGAGGGCTATGCTCGGAGTTTCCTTGCGTGATCAAATCAGAAATGAGGACATCCGCAAGAGAACCAAGGTAACCGACGTAGCCCGAAGAATAGCCAAACTGAAGTGGCAGTGGGCAGGGCACATTGCTCGCAGAACGGATGGCCGATGGGGCCGAAAAGTTCTGGAGTGGCGACCGCGAACCGGAAGACGCTGCGTTGGAAGGCCTCCCACTAGGTGGACCGATGACCTGGTGAAGGTTGCAGGGATCCGCTGGATGCGAGTCACACGGGACCGGTCAATGTGGCGACACTTGGGGGAGGCCTATGTCCAGCAGTGGACGTCTTTCGGCTGAAATGATGATGATGATGATGACAGGAAAAGGATCTTGACACATAAGGTTCCCAACGAATTTCAGTCATAGCAGCCAATGTCTACGGAGATTAGCCAAGTAGGTACACAGGATATATCACAGTGCACAAATGTGTATGCGAACGGAGATTCACGCCTGTTACCTCACTCTTATAAGCAAAAAAAAGAAGACAGAACGAACAAAAGAATTTCCATTAAATAGCTCAAACCGGTATGGACAAAATGAAGATGTCAGTGTCCGTGTCCCGAGCCATGTCCACACTTATATAGTCCCTCCTTGAGCCATCACCTTATGTAAGCAAATCATGCGCTGACAGATTTAATAATGAATTTCGTTTTGGTTATCTTATCATACACGGGTACATTGATCAATTGTTGATGACGTTAACGACACATATGATAAAAAAATCCATGTACTGATTGCACTGAAATTTTACTGCGCAGTATTTTTACTCAAGTTGGCGATCGGAGAGCTAAAAACTCATATTTGCTTAACCAACATCATTCATTTGCCCTTATCACTTTACTTTATTTTAGTTCTCACTATTATTGTACACACGGCGGCACATCAAGCTATACATAACCAGTATAAACTGACTTCGCTTTGTATGAGCTTCCCGTACGATGAGAGATCAGCTTAATTTGGTTTTGCATAGCTTGACTGGCCGCCGTGCGTACATCCTAAGGGTACCTTACAGAGACACTTTAAAAAAAAAAAAATGATCTTTATTTGTGACCCACCTACAAGGGGTATCGTATTACCCAGTACTAACTGGGTTGTGGAGGTCAGATAGGCAGTCACTCCATGTAAAATACTGGTTTTCAGCTGAATTCCGTTAGACTGGAAGCCGACCCCAACGTAGTTGTGAAAAGGCTAGGCAGATGATGATGAACATTTGTGACCCATCTACAACAACAATAAATTATTATTCTATTCTAGTCTCTATTACCTTTGTCTAACCGAATAGGTATAAAACAAAGTTAGATATACTTATGTAAACTAGTTTCAAAAGTATTACAGAACCTTTAGTCTCTCGAACTAGACGGAATCTCTACATTAAAACCGGCCAAGTGCGAGTCTTACTCAAACGCACCCAGGGTTCCGTAGCGCCAAACAATATTATAAAATATTTTGAAGGCTCATTCATATGAATAATGAAAAAAAAAGTCCTATATCGCAAAAACTTAACATCAAATCTTATTCAAACCAATTATTGTTGAAAGTTTTTTTTTACGTTCTACAATCCTATTTTTTTCAGAGATTTTCCTCCTCTTACTTTAGAAATTAAAGGAGGGGGGGGGGGGGCGGAGCATACATTTTACCACTTTGGAAGTGTCTATCTTTCAAACGATTGACTTTGAGAAAAAATAGTCTTAGGAACCTCAATGACATTTTTAAAGTTTGTATGGAACCCTCGGTGCGCGACTTAACTCGCACTTGGCCAGTTTTTTATCAACGAATGATGACGAACTCAGTCCTACTTCTTAATTCGTCTTCATTCAGAACCACTTCTGAACCATACCAAGACTGTTTTTGGTATTTTTTTTTTAACTTACACGTGTCTATTTTTTATATAACCTGTTACAGTTTTGATTAACACGATAAACATAGATTATATTTATGAAGTAATAAATAATTTGCCAAACAGATTGTATTTTTATTTCAACCAAAATAAGAATTAAAACAGCTGGCAGCTAGTTTTATACTATGATAGCGTTTAGATAGCACTACAATTGATTTAACCGATGACAAAAATTACTTAGAAATTCCTAATATAGCATGTCATCAGTTTTTATAGAACTTCATCATTTACTTTATTATTACTTATTCTTTTTTTGTTCTGTTCACAGAGCACATAAAAAACTTTTTTTTTAATTCTCTCTCACAAAAAATGAACAAGGTCGTAGACTCGACCTTCATATTTGACTGAAAAAACAACACCTGCTCTCACGTTTTACATTCCTCTAAATTCAGTTCTATTTATCACTTTTTCATCAGTTTCTTTTTCTGCTAATATAAACCATAGGTATCTTGACTCAATAAAGACAATCTAGCACAAGTCGTGTCTACATAAACGTTCGTGGTAAAGCTTCATCGTTTAGGGATCCATTATGTTCGCAATTTAGTATAATTATCCGGTTAATATCCTGTGCGGAACCCTCTTCAGTGCTTGTCGGTGCCGGCACATCATTGAGGGCACTAGAACAGATAAATAGGTATGTTTTTCGAAGCAAGTATTTTCATTTTACAATCAAACTTTGAATAGAGTTCATAATAAATTTGTGTATTTTTATCTATGGGCCTCAGTTCCCTGAAAATAAAATGATTGATTGATTGATAATGTAGTAGCAATAGGCCTCTTTGTTAAGTTGATAGTCAAGAGAAGTCCTAATAACTACTTACGTATCTTGTCTTAGGAATCTGGTTAGAATTATTGTAATTTTAATAGGTTTTGGATAATTTTGGTGATAATAATATTAGACTGCCTCTTTGGAATTTCTCAGTAGCAACTACGGAGACTGGATATGTACCCGGTTGATGGCAATAGGCTCGATCCTTATTACATTGGACTTAATCATAACTGGCGAAATGTGGGTGTACTATTAGGGCCTCAGGCTAACCCTTCTGGGAAAACAGGCGTGATGTTATGTACTGAAGAACTACCACCGAACCAGTCCCTGCCAAGCAGTGTTGCTGAATACCGGATTAGGGTTGAACCTCAGGAGCACGGAATCACACTTTCCCATGCTGCTATCCCTTTCTGACGCTCAGTATCGTCATTTGCTAGAGCGAGAAACAGAACCGGAATGCTATAGCACGCGGCAGCTGCGACGATGCGCTTGGCTGCAGGCTCCGTGTTGACATGGAGGCGTTGCCGTCATAGCAACATTCCCTTGAGACATTTCAACTTTGTCCCTGGGACGGGAAACGCATCTGGGGGGGGGGGGGGTTACTATGGCGTCTTAAAACATGAGTTATTCCAGTGTGGGAAGGAGACAGAGCTATACAGGTCGTCTAGCACCATCTCTTTCCCATACTGGCATTACTCCTGCCTTAAGATGTCCTGGTGGGCCACCTGATCACACACCAGCGTGTTAGCCATGCAATTACAAGAAAACCCGCCCTGTTAAGCAAATCTTAATAGTTAATATTTGTTTCAGGAGCTGATGAAGATGGAGAGCCTTTAGCAAACGATGATAATACAGGTGAGTCAACAGCCTAGGCTTAGACCAATCTATCTTACCAGTCAGGTTTTCTACTTATGTTTGCTTAGTATCTTATAAATCGAAGGAAATGCATATATTTTTCTTTATAACCCGATTACGGCGAAGCCAACAGGAAGGTTTATGACTTTAGCAGTCTATGTATGTATGTATGTCTGTTTGTTTGTATTTACCTATGTCCCTCCGTAGCTCCTAAACTATTCATCCGATTTTGATAAATAAGGTGTCAATCGATTCGTTATTATGGCCCGGGTAACATAGGCTACATTTTAACCGACTTCAACAATAGGAGGAGTCGATTTTACCTTGTAAACCTCGAATTTAATTAGAGCGTGATTTTTTAATAGTCGGGCATTTCAGTTGTAGTATGGCACACAAATTCTTGTTGTTCAAAACGTTGAGGTATCGATGTTATCAGCATATTATCGATAAAGTAAAACACAAAATTGTATTAAATTGTTATCATATAATAACTACTCTTACGTAGATCAAGGCATTGTCTATATCTTTCTACTATCTGTATGATAGCTTATCAAAGCGTATCATCTGTTATGAGCTCTGGGTACTATGTTTATAGAAATAAAGACTATTGTTTTGGTTAAATCCTGTCGTCCAATCTATAATTATATAAAATATATAACGTTATCAATAATGGTATACATACATTTACTTAATTTGATATACCTAATTTATTGGTATGTAAAAAGGTACCTACTTATCTTTTGTTCATAAAGCATTACTGGGAAACGAAACTCTAGGTACGGAATGACTTACTTATTACAGATTCTATGAGTCAATTTTCTATGGCCAACAATACGGCATGCCCAAAAGGCAAGTAAACGGGTCAGAAACCCTTACCCATCATAAAGAGTAGTAGCAGGTTATAAGGGTAAGCCAAGCTTGTAGGATTGTAAGAAAGTACTGCCACACATCTAAGTTCGTTCATCTGTAAATTATATAATTAATCAATAAGTACCTAAGGACTAATAAGAATAATTTAATAGCAAGCTTTTCAGTATCATTTGTTTGACAATGCAAACTTCTAGCTCAGCTATACGAGTACCTAATTATCTTATAACTTATTTACAACAATCGAAAGATTTCCCACTTATGTGGGAAACTCCACTGTCTACAGTTGGGTATACCTGCCCTCGTAGCATGACCACCGTAGACAACGATTTTTTTGACGGAAGAATCGACAAAATGACAGATAGTGCAAAGAAATCTGTCATTGTGTCGACACAATCTGTCATTTTGTCGATTCTTCCGTCAAAGAAATCCTTGACTACGGTGGTCATGGTACGGGGGCTGGAGAAGATATCGACAACCGTAGCACAACACCTCATAATAATCAACATTATTCGATAATTACGTAATAAATTTCGCTAACAATGTAAAATATTTTCTTTTAATTCATTAATAGGGGTTATTATCGCATTGTGAGCCAAACAATTCATCGCTTACGATTATGACACGAATGATTACATATCGTTGTCTTCGCCTAATCTCGATTTA
This sequence comes from Noctua fimbriata, assembly GCA_905163415.1. Classification (NCBI taxonomy): domain Eukaryota; kingdom Metazoa; phylum Arthropoda; class Insecta; order Lepidoptera; family Noctuidae; genus Noctua; species Noctua fimbriata. The sequence continues at coordinate 6,932,173 of LR990940.1, forward strand.
TCTTTGACTACGTTAGTGATGATTTTTTTTTACTTTTCAGTGATGAAAAGTTTGCTGAAAGCGGACAGGTGTCTCTTTAGTTGTTCTTTATCTATAAAGAATTTCTTTTGTATAATTAGTAAGCTATTCATGTTAATTTGTTACGGTAAAGGGTGTTTGAAAGTGCGTGCGGGTTCTGTTAGATATCCTTGTGAGGTAAGTGATGTTTATTTTATTTTTATTAACGTCCGCTGACACCACAGATCAGTAAATTTGTTTAATCATATTTTAAACATGATTCTGATACTGTTTCCTTCAAACGATTGATTAGAAAAAGAACAGTGTTTAAAAGGGGACTTACAATACATAATATAATAAGATCGAAATAAAAAAACCAAATGATAATTTGGAAACTGAGTTTTTTCAATAATTTTCTTTTACTAATAAATTATTTGTGTAATATTAGCATTTGGTCTTACATGCGCACTCAGTGCCTAAATCACTATGGCGGCCTGGCATTGCCCTTTGAACGCATTTCATGATATGTGGTGCAAGCGTGCCTTAGTTTTAAATATTAATAAAATATTAGTTATTGTTGAGATTTTTTATAAGTTTAATAGATAAGGGCTGGGCAGAATACGTAAAAATGTAAGTTGCCAATATGATTTGCTTGTCGAATGCAATATTATTAAAAAAAAAAACCCAAAGTATCTCGATGTATATTAATTAATTAATTTAATTATAACGTATGTTTACAACCAATTACAGTAACTAAAATTATAAAATAAAAAAAAGAAACAATTATAACACATATTAAAATATACAAAATAACAAAGTGAAGTGAAAAGTGTGTAAATTTAGTGTGTATTAAAAAGCTGTTTGAATGAATTACATAAGCAATTACATAGGCATTAGGTAAAGTTGGTAAGTTGGTAGAGTGGCGAAGTTCAAAACGCTATTCAGTATTACAAAACAATTTTTTTGGACTTTTATTTCATTAGTACAGACTGCCTCGTTGGTCGATTGGTCGCAAGCGAGACTGCTGAATTTGTGCCCGATTGTTGGTAATAGTCTCGCCCCCTATTACATGGGACTTAAACATAGCTGGCGAAATGTGGGTGTACTACTAGGTACACCTCTGCCTAACCCTTCGAGGATTGCAGACGTGATGTTATGTTATGTTATATTAGTGCCGGTTTTTAACTACATATTTGTTATTTATTGTTAAATAGTGAATTTTAAGATTACAAAACTTCAAGTTAGTTCAATATCTGCGTCCCTTTAGCCAAGCGGAGACAAACTAAGTTAATATTTGAACATGTTAAACATGAAATAGGCTAAGTTTATAAGCTTCAGGTGGTAACTTGAAGGCCGTAGATTCTACAAATAATAATTTCAATTATGTACCGTCGTGTAAGCGCAAGCCAACTGGCTGTGTGAAAGTCGGTCATCAGGGAAATGATGTAGAACTTCAATTTAAAGGAAATACGTTATCAAATCAAATGATGATGATCGGATGAACGGAGGAGCTCGTGGCTAAATAATAACAGCCGCTCGGGTCGATCTTTAGGTTAAGCTGTGCTTGCCTAGGTTGGTTTGTGGATAGGTGACCGCTCATTATATACCGAGTTTGCTCCGTGCCTCGGAAAGCACGTTAAGCTATTGGTCCTGGCTGTCATCTGTAGATCTTTGACAGTCTTTACAGGTAGTTAGTGGCCCAAAAAGTCCGACAACCAGTCTTACCAAGGGGTATCGTATTACCCAGTACTAACTGGGTTGTGGAGGTCAGATAGGCAGTCGCTCCATGTAGAATATTGGTATTTAGCTGCATCCGGTTACACTGTAAGCCGCACCGTACGGTTGTGGGCTGTCTCTTCTGCTGTGTTGCTCGCTATCATCTCATTGTTTATTGCTCGTAGCCTAGTTCAATAACTAGGCTACGAGCAATAATCGTCGTCCACGGCCCCATTTTTCGTCTTCTATATTCATGACTCTTTTAGTCATATGGCCACCTCGTCACATGTCCTACACGTACTCACTTTTGATTGTATTATTTATTATGTTTAGTTGCTGTTGTCGGCTGTGTTATGTAACGTTGCGCGTTCTCTGCTAGAGGATGAATGAATTTAATATTTTTATTCAATAAAAGACAAATATGTTACGTATATATGTTTTTGTAGGCAGTCATGCCTCAAGCTGCAGGTCTAATCAAAGGTGTGACTAAACCTGGCGTGATCTTATCGACGCTATGTCGATAGGAGTCACGTTTCGCTGGCTCCTTTATCTTTTACAGATATTTTGATTTCTAAGAAATAAAGGCTAGCTTGTTCACGACGAGATGGGGTGAAAAATTTGTGCCTAACTAAAGGTTAGCTAGAAATTAATGGCAAAAATGTTGCTTAGTCCGAAAAAGTCAATTGGAAATTCACAGCTAAATGGTGTTGAACATCAGTCTAGTTCAAAATAAATGATTTTGAAGGTATAAATTCATATTTATCAGCTACGTAATTGATACTATGGGTAATCATTATATTTATCGTGTTATTCAAAAGTACAACATTTATTTAATAAGGATTTATGACGTCGTCTTTTAGTTACCATATCTGAGATATCAGTGTGTCATACCGATAACGTTTTTCTAGAAATAATATTAAGTTTGATTTTCTTTGAAAAATACGTGCGTGGGCCTTATAAGGATGTTGCGAAACTTCCTGAATTGATGTTTAATGTCCAATTATGCCAGCTATATAGGGTGTAAACAGACCCTTCACGAAGCCGTCAACCAAGAACATCATACTAAGTAACTTTACGCAAAAATTATTGCTTGGAAACGACTTTTTTTTTGGGGTGAAATATCACGTTTTACCGTAGGACTCGATGGAACGCACTGAAAGTATTGTGCTGATGGATGGATTGAATAGTACGGGGGTCGTGGAGGTGTTTAAAGTAAAATCTTACATTAAAAAAATTTATTTAAAAAAAAATGTTAAAAAAGTTGGAACTTTGACCCCCAATATCTCCGTAACTAGAAGGTTCCCAGGTATGGTCTATAACAAAAAAATGAACGCAATGACGGGGAGAACAAGTGCCTTTCGGCTGCGTTAAAGGTCTAATTACACCCTTTTATAAAATAAACAGATAATCTGTTGGTGTTCATATGAAAGTTAGTTTAGAAAACTCTGACCAAGGAAAATGTATATTCAAATATTGATTATTTTTGGAGCGATGCGTTACATGTCAGGATCATCATTGATAATATACCACCATATCCTTACAAAACATACCTTTAAAGCAATTCAGAGCAAATATGCAAATTCACCCCATTAAGACAAGACACGAACAGGGCCAAACCATTTCAAAGAACAAATAAACCCAATAAAATAATGGAAACTTGATGGTCTACGGAACTAATGATGAATAACAGGAATCCGTAGGTTTCATAGTTCGATAGTTAAATGTGTCGTGAATCGGTTCTCTTCCCGGTCGTAACCGTGTGTCATTAAGCGTCGGTCGTAAACCACGGTCGCGGTCGCGGCTATCGGAATGCGCTGCGAGGCACGCCCGCGGCCGATAAACCGGCTTCTGTCTAGTGTTGCCATGCTTAAAGGCGGGGGACGAACCTATGTATTTGTTTTGAAAATGGAAGGAAAAGATTTTGTTGGAGGAAGAGTAACCTTCATACGTGTTTTGCAGAAGCAAAGCTAAAATTTCTTCATAAACTTTGAAGGGACGTATAATCAACTGCTTCATTCATCATGAAAGTAAAAAGTAGATTTATATGTATATACAGTTGCATAATATTACCTACTTATAATTTTCATTCTACAAAACCGCAAAAAAATAATTCTAGGCCCAATTGCATCATAACTTCACAAGTCACTATAAAAAAATATTTAAAATACAGTACTATTTCTGACAAAAAAAAATAAGTTGACAGAGAAAATGACAAGCCACGTTTAACCCTAAATGCACTTAGTGATCTGTGGAGTATCCCAGGAAAAAAGGGATTTTAAAGTTTACTAACCTGGCAACACCACAGGTCCGATAAACAGGCTCCTGTCTCGGCACTAATAAGCGCCTCCTCGCTTCCTTTCGCTCGCTCCGCTTTACGAGCGTTGCAGCGCTGCATCGCTCTAAAGCCTCATTCGCCGCGGTGCCTAATTAAAATATGCGAGCGTTGTCTCGGCTCACTTTGATACCCGTAAGAAATATGAACGTATATAGAAATTATTGCTAAGTAGTAAAATAATGAAAGTATCATTATTTTACTTCAAACTTATTTAATTCCATGAGCAAATATGAGAATAAAATAAGGAAGGTCTTATAAAATTTTCAGCTTTGGGATGGATGTTTTTGCTTGTGGCTATGAGACTGGAACATCTATGGTTATGGCTAGGAACCTGAGTAGGCTAAACTTGACAGACTGGCAACACTTACTGGCCACCTAAGGCAGGCCAGGTTGCTATGTATTTTTCAGGCACTTCTTTTGCACTTTGCATGACCATTTTTACAAGTTTTCAGTACGTACATAACCCCCTTAACGGCAGTGTTTTACAGTGCCACCATAGAGACCTTAAAACTGTTGATTTTTTTTGTATGAATAGATTCATAGTTACTACAAACACTTTCTGGAATCGTTGCTTTCCTGGTCGTTGACCTATACCGGGATTTTATTGTTTGTTGGTTTTTTTGTTAATTATAAGCAAGTATTATAGATTTTTAATTACCAAAGCATTGTTATGTTTATCTTACACCATTAACTATAAGGTTTTTCCAGCATTTGTGGGTTCAGGTCGTTGAACCTTACGTTGTCGATATCATGATATTTTTATCAATTAAAAATGGCATCTGTTGTGTATGTTATACTGGCCTAATGTGAGTAGGTGTGCTAATTAGATACCAACTGTCCTCCTTCTTAGTGATAATCAAAAGAAATATACGAGACAAGAACCTACGGTAACTTTTCTTTTGTTATGTTTTTATCTAAGGACTAGCAGTTCGCCCGCGACTTCGTCCGCAAACATTGTGATAGCTCGGCTAATATGTATGACAACTTCGTCTGCGTTTGGATTTTCCCCGTTTTTGCAATCTTTTTTCATAAACGCTCCGCTCCTATTGGTCGTAGCGTGATGTTATGTAGCCTATAGCCTTCCTCGATAAATGGGCTATCAAACACTAACATATTTTTTCAATTCGGACCAGTAGTTTCTGAGTTTAGCGCGTTCAAGCAAACAAACAAACAAACAAACTCTTCAGCTTTATAATATTAGTATAGATATATATATATAATTTATATCACCCACGAATAATGTAGCTTTCTGCCAGTGAAGGATTTTTTTAGAATTGGATCATTAGTTCCGGAGATTATCCCCTACATACAAACGTACAAATTTACAAACAAATTTTATATGAAACTAATATAATTATTCCTTTTGTCTCGTCCACGTTCATCTTGGCCATACAAGACATGAATGAATGATATTAAATCGTTATGAATTTATGATATAATGGGCGTATATTCCCTCTTTACATGGTATATAAGGGTGGCACGTGCAACAGTTTTACATGAGGACCAGCACCAATTAGAAGCAATATCAAAACCGCAAGCTGAAGTGCCATCATTATCTCGGTTATCGCACGCGAAGCTAACTCTTCCTCCCCTGCAATTGGGCATAAAATTCTGTAAAATATTCATGGGTTTTTGGAGACAAGTGGAGTGAGCAATCCTGGAGCATGGGGTTGGGACATAGTTAAAGCGTTTAGGTCGAGAGTTTTGGAGTACCTTCAGCCTTTTGTGGAGTTTTCTATCGTTTTGGGGGTTTGTACCGCGGAGCTATTTTGTCAATCGTTGGGGGAGCGTGTTTCGTTTTGACAACCCTTAAATGAGCTAGCGCAGGGATGCGGGAAATTGTCGAGCATTATGTGCAGTATTATGTAATATCCGATTACGAAGCCAATATCCGTGGCTTTCTTACGACATGATAGCAGTGGCTTATAAAGTTTACTCCGACATTGTTGGTGATGTCGTTACAAACGGACAGATGTGCACTAAGAAGAACACTCAAACGGGCGTGTATAAATGAGGACCAAGCTAATAGAGCACCTACCTATGTAAGGATAGTATATCAGTCTATGCCATAAGAGCCCGAGGTATTCCAGTGGGTCATCATATCCCATACAAAAAGTGTGAGTTTCAATGCATCACACCACCACTATATTTTATATTATAAAACATGTTTCAGTATTCTTCATAATCTAATCTTCAGTTGATACGCATCAGTAATATTGATAAAACCAACATGCAATGTTATGACACACCTACATAACCAATCGCGGAAATAAAAAAAACGAATACAAATTCTTTTTGATATCCAGAAAGGTATATAAAAGGCAATAGTAGTATAGCTCGGACCGTAAAATTTAAAGGAGGAATGTAGTAGCAATGGAGGGTTACCGAAGTATTAATATCGTGAACGTTACACTACCTAACGACTGTATAAACGCAGTGAAGCATAAGCGCACTGATTGGATACCTATTTCTGATTTAATAGGATCCGCATATTTAGATATCCGCGGTACGTGAGCGAAGCAACTGCGAATGCAAAATATACACGCGGCGCAGCACTATCAAATACTTTCACACCAATATCAGCTTTAAATTCAAACAAATAAAGATCATATCAGCGTACACGATTGTGACAGTAGTGACAGTAAAGTAAGAAATTTTTCCGTTGCTGTCGTATTTTTCACGCTGGCAATTGGCGAATCATACTTCTTTTAATGTGTTTGCGTGAAATTTTAATAATTGACGCATTCTTTTTGCACGTAGATAGGTAAATACGATACGTGCATTTAATATATTTTCTTTATCTAAAATACGATCAAACTTTTTTTTTTGATAAATTATGCATAGGGACTTTTTCGTCATCATCATCAACATTTCAGCCGAAAGACGTCCACTGCTGGACATAGGCTTCCTCCAAGTGTCGCTACATTGACTAGTCCCGTGCGACACGCATCCAGCGGATTCCTGCAACCTTTACCAGGTCATCGGTCCACCTAGTGGGAGGCCTTCCAACGCAACGTCTTTCGGTTCGCGGTCGCCACTCCAGAACTTTTCGGCCCCATCGGCCATCCGTTCTGCGAGCAATGTGCCCTGCCCACTGCCACTTGAGTTTGGCTATTCTTCGGGCTACGTCGGTAACCTTGGTCCTTTTACTTGGACTTTTTACTACTATCAATTTGCATTAGATATGCATTTCATCATTACTGATAAAAGATTATCCTATCTTGCGTGGTTGTCGTCAAACGTGACTGGGATATTTCACATGATTGTCAACTGATTACGAAATACTGCGGTAATCGACATGATTTGAGTGCAATGATGAAAGTCAATTTTTGTCATAATCACACTGATACAGATTTATGTATTCATTATGCAAACGAAATCGTGCCGAATCGCGCTCAGGGGTTGAGTTTAGACCATCTTTTAGTAACTGGATGCGATCTAAGGCAATCCTAGAATGAATTGTAAGGAACATGCATTGAAAATAGTATCATGTTTTATGGTGAATAGTTAAGGCTGTGTGTTGTTTTATCTTTGTCTGCCAGACATATATTTACAGCTTTTTGGAGGTCAATCAAGAGACGAGTGCATTCAAAAACAGAATCTGTTGTTGAATGTATATCTAACTATACAGGGTAATTGGTAATAGCACCCTATTACCAATCACCTTGTATAGTTCACCATTCCTTGAAATGGGTCATGCTAGACCTTATTTGCAACATTTTCGACCACGATAACTTGGGGTTCAAACTGGGCGGTTTTAAAAAAATCGAACTTTTAAAGTTTTTTGTAAATTTTCCATCTCTCAACTAAAGACTGCTGGTTGTGAGAAATCTACGTAATTTTTCAGATAGCTTATGAACTTGATGAATCCTTCGAAACCAATCCTTCGAAGATGAGAGAGGTAAGAGGTCCATGGCGGTATAAAAACTCTGACACCAGGTTAGGCACTAACCACACGAAGAAAGAAGAACAGAAACCATGTCTACCAGTGGTCTACTATATCGTAAATGATTTAGAACGAAGCAGCATTCGTGAGAATAAAAAGTATAATAATGAAAATGGGTTCAATTAAACGATCCCATCCACTCAGTTCTTCCCATATTCCGACATAATGGGAACAAACTCTTATATTAAACTGTGACCATTGTACTGTGCCTTTGTTCCCTTTCATTGTTTTACCCCTTTTTATTACAGAGCACCATTGATAGGGAAAAGATATAAACTTTAATAATAATTAGAGGGCCTATGTAACGTGTAAATTAATAGTTCGTTCTAGATGAAACTATTTTGTATATTTTCAGAATTATGTTGATTAATGTACATAGTTTCCCATCTCGGAGGTGCTCGTGGCTAAATAATAACAGCCGCTCGGATCGATCTTTAGGTTAAGCCGTGCTTGCCTAGATTGATCTGTGGATGGGTGATCATCCATTCATGCCGAGTTTCCTCCGTGCCTCGGAAAGCACGTTAAGCCGTTGGTCCCGGTTTTCATTAGTAGATCTTTGACAGTCTTTACAGGTAGTCAGTGGCCCAAAAAGTCTTACAACCAGTCTTATCAAGGGGTATCGTATTACCCAGTACTTACTGGGTTGTGGATGTCAGATAGGCAGTCGCTCTATGTAAAATACTGGTATTTAGCTGCATCCGATTAGACTGGAAGCCGACCCCACCATAGTTGAGAGAAGGCTAGGCAGATGATGTTGATGATGCTGATATATGTCCATAGTTTCCCTTAGCTACGTTGTTTTAATTTTTTATAGTTTTTCTATTATTTTTAATCTATTCTTCTGTTTTTGGGTTAAACTAACCAAAGTGCTTGCTCCGGCAATCGCTACTGTCACTAATCACCACGTAACTCTGAATTTGTTTATATTGTCTTGGTAAATGTTTAACGAGAGAGCCCTGACACCCATAGGCCAGCAATAACACAAGTTTAATCTTAGCTTGGGTGCCAGAGGATTAAACTCAGTGGTATTTTTAAAATGTTTAGACTTGTATAGTCTGTTCTACATAGTGCTATTCTGCTAAATTTTATACTTAAAATAAAGCATTATTATTATTTAACTTTGTATACCTCATTAGAGAAGAGTTTCGTCAAATACCACCTTAATACATTTTTAGTGCGTATGGTCGCATTCTTTTCATATCTACTTGAGTAACAAGTTTGTAAGGTGTTTAGTAATTTTGAGAATACCCTAATAAATGAGTGAATCAAATTATGAGGCATCAGGCCAGTCACTACTTACGTAAGTACATGTAGGTATTTGTTTTAGCGCATTGGTTAACGCGGTTACGAAAAAATTCAATTGTTTTCTGTTCTATCAATTTATATTAATTGCTATAATTATAATATTAATACAGTACCTATTTTCCGGCTTATGACTTAATATTGGTATTATTATAATATGAAAATATAAATACAATATTTGTTAATTAATTAATATAATATACCTATTTATGGTTAAATTAATAAAATAATGGCATTGTTCTAAATATAAGCCTTGATTGTAATTTTAGCCTGAGTCAGGATGTTGTTTAATTTTAGAATTTATTATTTAATCAAGTTTGCTTAAAAATAAACATGAAGCCATGAAAAGTCAATTAACGTAGATTCCCCAGCACTTTGGGTTTATTTCTGGTCAAGGTTTATTTTTGAGGTTAAGGCTCGTTCCTTTCTTATCTCATTTAAGATGTTAGGTGAAAATTTCGTCGACTATGGTAACTATGGTACGGTATGTTGGAAGTAAACTATCTGGAGAGAATCATTCCTGTTTTCACTCTTCGAAGCGTGTCGAAGGCAATTTGAGTTGAGCAGCGGTGGCCCAGTGACGGTGGCCCCGACTTACCAGCAGTAAGTCGTGGGTTCGAACCCAGGCAGGCGCATTACTTCGTGTAATTTATTTCATCACCACTGCTCTCAAAACGGTGAAGGAAAACATCGTGAGGAAACCGGCATATAGTAGAACCAAAAATTCGAATACATGTGACATCTACCAACCCGCACTGGGCCCGGGCTGGATTACAGCCCATTTCCTCTCATAGAGGAGGCCTGTGGCCCAGGAGTGGGACCATTATAGGCTGATTATGCTTATGCTTTGCCAACCTGGGTCCGGAGTGTATTAAAATACTTTCAGGTCAGCCCAAATCCAGACTCCGTGGCTGCTACTGAGAAATTCCAGTTGGAGAAACTCAATGACACTTTCAATGGAACCCAGGACCATGAGGTCCTGGGTTCCATTGCTCAGCAGTCGCGCTTGCGTCCACAAGACCAACGAGGCAGAGTTAATAATACAAACTAGAATGTTTCAAAGCAAACATTTAAAAGTCACGTCCATTTTACTTTTTAACCCTAAAACGACCCACCTACACACAGATCACCCCACTTGTTACATCGCTACATCCAATTATCTGAATTCAAACGATGATTAACTTATTCAATCGGGTATTAATCAAACTCGCCGTGGGCTATTTGCGACGCGGTAGAAACCCGGTTATCCGTGGCTCCGCACGTGTCTGCGGTGGGGTGGGGCTCACCCCCCACAGCCCGCGGCTATACGAAATTAATTTCAAGTACGCTGCAGGATTTGTGTACACTGCCTGTGTACTGATATCTGGGTAATAGCGATGTAAGTGTGTTTTTTGGATTTTGGTAATCGTGAATTGTAAGTTGAGAATTAAAAATGGTTTTGTACTTGAGTATGATCTTCTACTCCTTTGATATCGGCATGAACTTTACAAGAATCGCATAATGATGTCGTAAATATGCAGTGCCTATATAAGCTAGTCGAAATAGGCGGTAAAAGGGCTCACTATCCAGCGAGGTGACAAACTCGTAATACTATGTAAGCCAAAGAGTGGAATTCCCTGCCTGCGCCGGTGTTCCCAAGTTCATATGGCCCCAATCTATTTAATTCGCGAGTTAATAGGCTTCTTTTGGGTTAGCTCGTTCCATCGTCGACCTCATCTCTGTCCTCGTAACTAGATTGAGGTCAAGAGTAAGCCCATTTAGTATAAAAAAAAATATGTATTATCATTTTGACTATTCCATAATATTTATTGCATTATTTCCGTTTTCGCGCTGACGAATTTCAAAAATTCGTCGTATTCTGACACACAATTTGGGAGCAAGGTACGCTGTTTTTCAATTGTTTGATGTGTGAAGATTCACTACAAGTTTGATTTTAAATTAAAGTTAAAGTAATAATTAAGTGTATAATTATCACATGCTTCGGTGAAGAAAAACATCGTGAGAAAACCAGCATGCCTGAGAGATGTTTCCCGCCGGCATATTAAGCCAAGTCAGAGGCCCATTGGCGGCATAAAAATTCTGACACCAGGAAAACTATAACCACACTAAAAAGAAGAAGATTTGTGTCAATCTGAATTTTTATAATTGAAATACAATTCTAACAAGATTCCACACAGTTTTCACGTCCTCCCCTATCCTCGTGCACCACAGCAGTAAACACAGAGAGCAGGATGTTTACCCTGCCCGGCCACAACTCGTATTATCCGCAGACACCGGCGTTTATCTACGACTAATGTTGGTCTCTATACATTTTTGATGAGCTAATGTAACTTTATCCAACATTGCAGTACATGGTCAACAATGTGCGGTTTGTGATCGTGTTTTGTTATTGTGGGACGGTTGTGGGAATCAGCTTGTGTGTTCGAAAGGATTGCACTGTATCTACAGTTGATCCAGTTAGTTTTCGCAATTAAATGATTTAAGAACTTGAGTGATCAGTCTTTAGGGTTCCCACTGCTAGCACAGACCTCCTCTCTGTGAGAGAAAGCCGTTATCTGCCACACGGGCTCTCTGCGTGTTGATAAATGTCAGATGTCTTCCAACTTTTGGTTTTAAGACATGCCAGTTTCCCCTTGCTTTCCTTTAAAGTTTTGAGAGTAACACACCTGCTGGCATTTGCTATTACCAAGGCCACTAATCCTATATTTTAAATACTTTTAAAATTATTGATTCGTTTTTCACATTAGAAACAAAAGTGTTAATGCAAACTGATATTTTCTAGATAGCACAGTAATTAAGAAAAAAAAAACGGTTAAGTCTACATTTTTGTCTTTCAATTATTAGCAAAATGTACATAATGCGAAAAACGCAGTACACTGGTAACATTACCCAATTCTAATACAACTGTAATTTCATGACTTTACGTCATTTCTTTTAACTGTCTTTGCTCATACTAAAAGAAGCTCTCAATTGTACATTAAATTATTATAAAAAAAAATAACACCAATATTTTATAAATATCTGGAGTTTGTAGGTCTAAAGATCAAGGAAAATTTTGTTTGTGACACATTTGCTCATACTTGTTATACAATAAATAAAATAAAATATCTAAGCCAGTATTTCCGTTAACTCATCACGCACCCCACCATACCTACACACCTATTTACCACCTACCTACTTCAAATCTCATTCCCCGCACGCACCGCTATCAAAGTACCGACTCTCACACAGATTGCCCATTTACAGATCCCCGGTATAAAGCCACATAGACACTTACGTGTATAACGGTACATGTATTTCTCAGAAACGTCCCTTAGAGGAAGAGAGGCTTTTAAGAGGCCGAGTGAGTGGAGAGCGGTGTAGCGATCGGCTCCACTGCTCACCCCGAACGACAGTAAAAAATATGAGCATCTCGCCAACCCCCTATATACCCACTCTCCCCCGCGCCATCTTGAAAAACTTTGTCACTTGTAGCCACAGATCGATCTGTGTCTACGACGTCTACGCCGTAGCGGCGTAGGCGGTACGTAGCATTTTTTAGAATCGTGCTACGCTGTATCTTGTCTGTTTTCGTAGCAAGTATTTTCTTTCGTATCCATTTCAAGTTATAGTTGTGAATGAAAAATTATTGGCTCCACGTCGATAATTTTCTGAATATTTGTATACATGCCCATTCATAATGACTTACTCAGCATTGCATATTCATATGTAAGGATATAATTTATAATTGCCTCCAAATCATGATGATACATAATTACTCGATTATAATCATAAAATTAACGCTTAGGTACTAAAATGACCATCACATAACGACATGTATGTGATGGTGTGATGTGTAAACTTGTCATTAAAACAACTTATTTCGACTTACATAATATAATACACGAACAGTTACGAATCGACTCGTATGGCTTCTCTTCTACAGATGTTGCATATAGTTTGTTTGGTTCAAAACGTGATTATTATGTACCACCTATTGTAAAGACCCTCTATAAAATGACTTATGTCATTGAAATGATAATCAGTAAAAGGATTTGTGTGGAATTATTCACATCACTACCTTAACTAAGATACGCCCTGTGGCTACTGATTCTTTTGTGACCAACTGAGCTTTACAGTTATGGAAATAGGATTGATTTTCGCATGTGATTTTGGTAGTTTGAATAGAAATAAGGACACCTAAGGGCCTCAGCAGGTGTCCTTACAAATGTACTCGGTAATGTCCATGTTATTTGTGAAGTCAAAACGTTTGAATGAAGAAATTGAATGGAATAATATAATCCAAATGTATAAGACAAATCTTTCAAGATCACGGGACGTACTTAGAAAGTGGGGCTGAAGGTACTCATTATAGATTAAATAGAGATGAATTGGTCAGTTGGATGTGAACGGGTTTTTGCTTTGACCAGTGCACATACTTTTTATGCGCAGTAGGTAACCTTTCTTACCAGAAGTATTATTAAAATAACGGTAAAATATCAAACTCAAACTCAAAGCATTTATTTCAATTAGACCATTATAGGCACTTTTGTATCGAAGAGATCACTGTTTTAAGCTTGCTGTTTTTCGGGAGCTCAAAATAATGAACAATCACGGAAGATATCCCGTAAGTGACAGTATAAGTTTATCGAAGAGATGCTGTAATATAAAAAAAAAGTGTGATCTTTATGACACAGTAACCTATTGACAAAATTATCCGTAGTTCAAGGTTACAAAAGGCCAAAAAATTAAGATGGGAAAAGATAACTTAATCTTTAACTAGCCCATAATTCACTGATAAAAAGATGATCGGTGATATAACAATATACACTGATTAAACCTATCCAAAATTCACACATTTCACAAAAAAATTTGGACCCCAACCCCTTATGTCAAAAGGTCAAGGAAAAGGATCGACCCTTCACGCCTTTATAGAGACAGGTAGGAGATAAGCAGAACCCTTCCGAAGATAGCGAAGTCATTGTTGCATCAAAGGGTTTCAGAAACCAAAATTAGTTGCATTCAAATTGCATGACAACCATAACGAACCGTGCGAAATTTCACACAAAAGGTTGAAAAAACGAAGCAAAAAGTTGGCGATAAAACGGTTTTTTTTGGTGATTTTTTTCGCGTTATTGGGGAGACGAAAGGGTAATGTGATGGCGTGACCCCCCACATGTCATGTTTTGATTGCACTGTATCCCTTTTTTAACGGCTTTTTTTAAATAAGCGACTTTGCGTGTGTTATCTTTGTCGTTTTTTTCATCAGTTTTGACTTCTTATCAATTTAGTAGAATATTAAACGCATATTGGACTGACTCGTTGGTATAGTGGTCGCAATAGCGACTGCTGAGCATGTGTCCTGGGTTCGATTCCCGGGTCAGGCAAACTGTTGTTGGAATTTTTTCAGGAATTTCTCAGTAGCAGCCACGGAGTGTCGATTTGACCCCGGTTGATGGCAATAGGCTCGTCCGCATTACATGGGAGTTATAAACATAACTGGCGAAATGTCAGTGTACTTAATTAGGTAAGGTACACCTTTGTCTAACCCTTCTGGGATTACAGACGTGATGTTATGTTATGTTATGTTATGTTATTAAACGCATAATTCAAAGTTCTGTGAAAAATAAATGGAACTTATACTTACTCTTTTACGTCTAACTTTGACTTTCATAACTTCTTGAATAACATCTAGTCGAAATAGTTACATACAACTAAATAATAGGAATTTGGCCTAGATCTCATACAATAAATACCTATCAGCGTATGATAACGTAATCAAATGGATTCAATTGTTTTCGGTCGGAAAAAACCAACACATAGATAATTTTAATTAATCGGTCCAAATTCGTTTATACAGAGTGATTGGTAATTGGATGCATTCCTTGATATGGGTGATACTAGACCTAATTTGCTACAATTTTGATTTCGATAACTTGTGATCCAAACTGGGTTGTTTTGAAGAAATAGAACTTTTAGAGATTTTTTTTAATTTTTCACCTCTCCACCATAAACTGATTGATTGTCAGAAATCTACGCCGTTCAGGATGTTAAACTGATACATTTTTTAGGGTCCATGAACGAAGACCTCCTTCGAAAACCAATTTGTCAAAAAAAATTGGAAATTAATTGCCAAAAAGGCCATGACCAGAATTTACAAAAAAAAAAAAAAAAAATGTTCAATTTCTCCAAAACAACCCAGTTTGGACACCAAGTTGTCGGGATCAAAATTATTGTGGGTGATGTGAGTAATTTTATTATGGTTTTTATACCTAATTGTAATGAAGGTTGAACAATATTGTCAGTTTACAGGAGTTACACATCGTGTTATGAATCATACGAAACATCCTTGATAACGATTGTTATTTGATAAAAAAAAAACGAATAAATAGATTAAAATTCCAATATTATTTCTCAGAAACAATCTAAATAATCAGTTAAACAAGACGTCCATTGCATAGCAACCCAACAAAAGGTCGCAAGTCATCTAACGGTTTGCCATTGTCTTTCTACAAGTTGCTGCGTACAAAAATAATACAAGTCAATAGAACAAATGACGTATACGCACACGGATTTATATCAGAGGCATTGTCGTGCAATCGTTCAGGGGTTGAGAACATTCATGCGACTCACGAACTTGCCCGATCGACTTCGGCAATGTCCGGATGCCTTTATACTTCGTTTACATGGTGTTCTGTCTGCGAGTGAACTAATTGTCGATGGGAATTTACGTTGAATTTTGTTTTTTTTAGATTATTAGCGGTTGTGGTTAATTAACAGGTATACTAAAAAGGGATTAGGGAATATGCGGGAAAGAACTAGAGGAAAATAATGTGGGTAGTTTTAAAACTTCCTTAGCATATTTTGCGAGTTTTTGTTCTTTTTTGTGTTCATTCTTCTGCCACGAAAATTTTCAAATATTTTTATTAACTGCATTATTTCAGTTTGAAAATGTGAACACACTATATATCGAGTAATAAAAACTAAGAAGTAGAGCATTAATTTAACTAAAACTTTTGTTTATTGACGATTTCTTTGGTAGACACTCGACTTTAATGTACCGTGAGTGCAACATGATTAAATATGAACTCTATTTCGTTGAACTAGGGCAGAATTTCGTCTAAATGTTCAGTTCTTGAAGCAGGGGTACTGAAGAATAGATATGGGGTCCGATTTGGATAGAATTCTTTTGATTGTAAGACCCATAACGGACCCCAACGTATATTTGGACAGCAACCTGAGAGGTCTGAAGTGGTCCCGAGGCTTATAATTACTATAATTTGGAGGCAGATGAAGAAATCTCAAACGGTTAATAGTACATAAATGTCAATGTGTATTATGTATGTTCAATGTAAAGGGAGATTTGTTAAGAATTTATAAAAAGTAAACGTAAAATCGCGTTTATTAATTAATAATGGTGGTTAGTAAATAAGAATATACTTCTCACGAAGAACAATTACAAGACTGGACTAGGGTAGGCGGAAAACAGGCTATTGTGGCACACCTTGAGAGAGGCCTATGTCTAGCAGTGGACTGTAACATACTGTAGATTGATCTTTAAACAAATCGTTAAAAAAAACACTCACCTTTTTGTGAGAAAAAGGAGCTTTATCCTTACAATGCGATGGACTGTGACAACTCAGACTAGTTGATTGATCTGTTTTTTTTCCTTAGCCTAAATTGTCCCACTGCTGGGCAAAGACTTCCCCATAGCCTTCCTCCGTGAGGTTTTCTCCGATTGATCTATTAGCAAACATTAATAAACACTCACTCTCCTCTTGGTAGAAAAAAAGTGTTTTCCTTACGACAAGACAATCACAGACAATATCAACAATAAAATTGTAATAAATCTATCCATAAATTAACAAAACTCCAGAGTCACGTGATTTGCACAAAAAAGTGCAAAACAAATACGTCTGCTTCGGTTTTTATTAAAAACGTGATGAGTCTCGCATGATATATGGGCTGGAGCGGGCACTGAACCAAGCTCTACACAAATTAGGGTGTACACCGTTTACACTTTATTATTTTAGACGTGCAGTTTAGTGGAAGTAGCAGGCAAGTTATTTAGCACGCGATTTTAGTAGTAGATAATTTTAATAGAAATTTTATTTTTTTTAAACGTTGCCCCACACTAGTGGGGCAACGTTTAAAAAAAATAAAATTTCTCCTATACCGTGGGTGCGTTTACAAATATTTAAATTGATTTTGAAAAACGATGAAAAGATCATTTGAACAGGAACATTTTATTCAGAATAGTGGTAATGATGAAACATGTGAAAATTAACAGTGGAGGACCTTGAGTTTTCTTTGATTAACAGAATAGGTACAATAAAAAAAAAAACAAAATAAAAAAAGAAGTACAATGGTAGAGACGCCAGCACATCAAGCTACTACAATCTGTCAAATTTCTTTAATAAATTTTCAACTTTATCGCTAAAGAATTGGGTTCAAAGTTGATTGGGAATATTTGACAGTTTCGGGTAACTTGATGTGCTGGCGTCTGTACATCAGGTATCGGGTTTCTCAAAAACCATGGAAGTTGCAATCAGCCTTTAATTATTGTAAATAATATGTTGCTTTTAACTGTGCAATAGAATTCGATTGTCTGTTATATTGTACATGACATGTTTTCTTAAATAAATAAATAATGCCTCTCTGTGAGAGTGTGCCACCACGCATGCCCAGTGCGGGTTGGAGTGAAATACCTATTATTAATTTTATACTAAAAAAATAATATTATTATTATTCATAAATCCGACTTCTTAATTTGTACCTGACTCTGTTAATAATTCGATCTACAAATTAAATAATCGCTTGATGAAAAGATTTTCCTTTTATAACAATATTGTTGAACAGTTCTTTAATTCGTGTGCACCACAGCATCGCTATGACACAACACACATCCCTATGGACCGTGGAAAAAATCTCGTTTTAAAATAAGCAATTTTTCACGGATCACGCGTGTGCCAGGCACAGTTTAAATTTTGATTTACTGGTGCCAAATGTGTATGCGATATCTGTCTGAGTTATTGCATTGTTAATGTTGTATCACACATGCAAGGAATGTACTGTTTTACACACTAGTGTTGGTACGGGTATGGAGATGTACACGTCTTGTGCAGTTAGGATGTTGTTGGTTTTTTTTATTTATTTGTGCGTGTAGTGTGTTATTTGTACCTACATTTATCAAAACAGATGTAGATATTAAATGCTATTGTTATTATTTTGATAGGAAAACTACTTACGTTTTTAATGACTGAGCTTAAATAGATTAATAGATTCTGTACTTATATATACTTGGAAATACCAATTGATTTCAATGAATTATTGATTGTTTTGTAATTGACATATTTATTAATTATCAAATATTTTCTTACTTTAGATAATACTGTCTTTGCAAACTGTGAGAGGTTTTTCAGTGTCTTATCTAATAACACGATAAGTCTTTTTAAAGTAATTAATTTCTTAATCTGAAATACATAAGTTATCAATATAATATTATGACGTTTCATTAATTAATATTTTAGTTCGATGTTATCTTTATTAGGTATTAGGAAAATGTTTTTAATAGAGTTAGCTATACATATTGAATTAATTTAATTTGAAATGAATTGCCTTAATTATTATTACCACTGTTTTGAATTCAGATGGATACTCTTTGTTTCAATTGTAACTATTTCTTACATAAACATAACATCACGCTTTGTGAACCCCAAAGAGTAATGCAGAGGTGTACCTAACAAATACATCCACGTTTCGCCAGTTATATTTAAGTCCCATGTAATTGGGGGAGAGCCTATTGCCATCAACCGGGCACAAATCCAGACTCCGCGGCTGCTACTGCGAAATTCCTGTTGGAAAAACCCTATAACACTTAGCCCGACCCGGGAATCGAACCCAGGACATCATGCTCAGTAGTCGCACAGCATATTTCGTACAGTTCGCTTCAGATACAGTTACGGGAAAAAATATTGATACAAAAAGATTAAATTAATTCCTTTACACAAAAATTATTTAGAACTATCCAGTCGTGGATATCGAATACGTAGGACCTAAGAGGAAAATATTTGCAAATGATAAAAGATATATACACATATTTTTACACATTACGTGCATTTTATTTGACTAACTACCAAATATTGACAGGACAAATTAGGATATAACAACAATTTAAGTTAATATTTAGGTACCTAGGTCGCATTGTGGTCTCAGTAAAAAGCAGGAAATATTGCCGGATGTGGGAAACGGTTATAATTAAACAACATTCAACATTTACTAGGAATGCTAATGATTTTGTAAAGTCCAAAATGAAATACGAAAGTCATCAAGTCATCAAGTGACGTGTCACAATTATTACTTATTTGAAAGCGAATTTACCTGATTTTAAAGTAAAAGATCTCTTCGACTGGTTTCCATAATCTATGACAAGCAAAGTCGCGAGCAACAGCTAACCCTTTCATTTGATACCCAACACGCCATCATTTTTTTTTTAGTTCTTGGCTTTATTCTTTTCTTTTCTAGAGGGCGCCATATCCAATTTAATGTGACGTCACGTTTCTACGATAGCTCATTTGTAGCAAATTATGATAAGTAGTTCCGAAGTTATGAGGGAACAAATAAACATACATACATATTATACCAGCCAAAATCATAACCCTCATTTTTGCTTCGCCGTAGTCGGGTAAAAATGGTAGCACTCACATGTCGTGTAGCTGCAATCTATCATGCTGCGGATTGCCGTTGTCTGCACTTGCGTGCATGTTCGAATCTCGCACTGATGATTGGAGAATATAGTCTTGACTTAGGTTTTATTTACCCTACTAATTAACGGCTCACTTGAACTTGACAAGAACAGGTATTTCAGAGGCGATTATATACGTCGATTTTTGAACCGAAAATACAATTATCTTATAGCATTTTAGTAAAATTCTCAAACACAATCAGTAACATCCAAAGATATGAAAACATTCTTCAAATCATGAAAATATTATCATTATACGTTACGCTTACACCACGCGCTAACAAAAAGATTAGCCTGTCTGCGAGTTCACACGACTCTCTCTCACAGGGTATGTCAGACGTAACCCTGTATCCCAGGGTATGTCAGACGTAAGTACTAGCCCACTCGACAGTGGTAACAACACCGGTGTGAGCTAGCCTTTTACTCTATTGTAACTCCATACAACGCTAAGTAAGCTCAAGCCAACGTGTTTCTTCGACGTACAGACTGGCAAATTTTCCCGATCAACCTTGAACTTAATGCTTCTTTACATATTTAGTATAAAACAAAGTGGCTTCCGCTGTTTGTACGTTTAGACCTTTTAAATTACGCAACGGATTTTAATGCAGTTTCCAGCAATAGATAGAGTGATTCAAAAGGACGGTTTATATGTATATTGCACCCGTGCGAAGCCGGGGCGGGTCGCTAGTTAGCGATAAAGTTGAAAATCTATTAAAGAACTTAAACTGTCACTTACGGGATATCTTCCGTGATTGTTCATTAATTTGAGCTCTCGATATTTCGACGCTGTTGCAAGCGCCATGTTGCGGGTAGTCAAACCGCGATCATGTATAAGTTTAGTTGTAAACCGTGAAAGCTTAAAAAAGTGTTCTATTAAAGAAATTTGACGGATTGTAGTTGCTTGATGTGGTGGCATCTGTACTATACTAGCATATCAAGACAAATCTCTCAATGGAAGTATAACTCAATTTGAAGCATCACGCTTACTCAACAAAAAATACAGTAGTATCTTATCTTACACATACTGTTTAGTAAAACTACCTATATACTATGACCTATATCTAAAGATTGTGTACATAGCCTTTGTGTGATCTGACGTAGCCAATTACGTATGATGGTGACAAGCCCTTTGATCATATCGACAGGTCCTGATTGACGTCACGACACCCGCTAATCCAATTAACTTGATAAGTCGTAGCCAGGAGCAGAATCAGCTATTGTATGGTAATTGGTATTACTTGCTGCTAATTATTAATTATTACGTGTTTTTTAGTTTACTAGCGACCCGCCCCGGCTTCGGACGGGTGCAATGTCGATAATATACATATACATATAAACCTTCCTCCTGAATCACTCTATATATTGCTGAAAACTGCATTTCTAATCCGTTGCGTAATTTAACAGATTTAAGCGCACAAACAGCGGGTGCGAATTTTGTTTTATGCTATGTAAAGATAAAGATTACCTACTCTGTTATGGGTAGGTTCTTATGGAGATAGTTTATGACAAAATATGGAAAGAATAAACTGATGACTGGGCTAAGTTAGACATTTATTAGAGATTTTATATTGAAGAATTGCAGAAGTAACTCTGTCAGACAGTCTGTTTGCTTTTGTTACGTAATGGTTCAACGGATTTTGATAAAATTTGGTTTACGAATAGATCATGACCTGAGTTAGGACGTAAGATACTTTATATCTGGAAATAACTTCCAGTTCCGACGTACATGTGACAAGATTGCGAGTAAAAGCTGGTCGAATAATTATAAAGAAATAGAGAAAATTTAGAAATAAAGAGGTCGAAATCTAACTTTAAACTGTATATGTAAAACAAGTTCCTATTAAAGTATTAAGTATCTGTAAATGCAGTAAATTAAAAACGTAATTTTTCTGCGTACTTACGAATCAAACCACCCGGATATCCGAAGTCGCAGGGCAGATCTAACACAAACGCAAGCCATCAAAAAAACTTGAAATTGAAATATTATCACAAAGAGAAACTCTTATTGAAAAGTGGCAACCGCCAAGGGTACCAACAGAAAGAAAATTAGGATGTGAGCCGTCAAAACTTCAAAAGCAGCCCATCGGAGCGACGTTTTAGAGGGATGTAGCCCCCGCATTACACCTCACTCATTACTTATCACATTGTCGACGAAATTAATGGCGGACCCTCGTCAAATGATTTTTATTTTATAAAATAAAGCGCGGCTTCTGACAGTTTAATCATATCTTTGTGTTTCTAATGGGATTGTCTAGACAGAGTTTAACTTAACTTTGAGTTTACATAGTAACTGTTTTATTATTTTAAAGTTTAAAATTGGATTACTTTCATACCTACCTATGTGGAATTTATTATTATTCCATTTTCACCGACTTGAAAAAAAAGAAGGAGACAAAATTGGTACTGTATTCCTTTTTTAGAACACAATGACGGTTTTTCTGACATCAAACTAAATCAAAGGCATCTAATTACCTACCGTTCCGAATTATTTTTATGTTATTTAAAAAAAAATTATGGTATCCGTTTGAAACATCTTTTCTATTTTTTTTGTAAATTGTATACTTTTTGTTCAATGATGATACGATATCGCGTCCTTGGATAAATAACAAATCATTACACAATATACAACATTATTTTTAGTATATGCGAAACCTGAATATAGTTTGTTCAGAATAAGAAACTGAATAATTTTTAAACCATTTTATATTTTGTCCCAAAAATATTTAAAAAAAAGTTACAAGTTGGACACCGAGCGACATTAAGTACCTATCGCAATAATTTAGGTACCTACTGCCAAATTATTATTATCAATGAGCTCAAGACCGCGTCGGAGGTCTGCGCGCGCGCGCGCTGCATGGTGACCACGATTTTGTGCGGACAACCAGGTAACAGAACCAGCTTATAACTTTGTGATTTTTCATGATACAATTATGAAATTTTGTACATAGATTAAAAATAAAAATACTCGACACGTGTTTCAGGTTTCGTATATACTAAAACTAAAGTTGTATATGCATCTGATCTAACTTACTATTATACAATAGGAAAATAAGAACGTTATTTAATGGAATGAGGAAAACTATCTCGAATGTATTTTATTAAAAATACTCTATCATTCATTCATGTTTTTGTTTCCGTAAATAGACAAATGGGGACATAGGTGCAGTTGTAATAGTACAACCGTGAACACGTGGTTTCATAGTAGGTACAGGAATCGATCACGCAAATAATTTCTAAAAATACATTTATCATGTCTATGGTTTCAAGCGCTCTTTTCCTTGCAATTATCCTTTTTCCTTAAAAAAAACCCGTTGTTGGTTAAAAGTTCTGAATGACATACTATTACTAAGTGCGCTTTGTTGCCAATTAGGTACGCTGTGTATATATTTAGCTTATTATATTATTTTTGTCGCAGTATTCCTGCCGATAACCCGCATATTTAATTAGCAGGATGATAGATATCTCGTGTCAGAGGTCAGCTACGAGGAAACCAAGCTTTTTGTAACAGCGTAACGTTAAAACACCATCGTTAAAATATTGTTTTAATCATCAATTTTATCATTTAACAGTTACAAACAGTTTTAATTACGGGAAACTTCGTTAGTGTCCGCCATTAAATACTTATCACTCATTTTAAATTAAAATTTATCTTTATTTTTCAATTTTAATGACGAAGTGATAAAAAATAATATCTAACAATAACCAAAAACATATCTGAAATTTCTTTTCAGTTTGATTTAAAAATGTTTGACCTAAACCGAAGTTTGATTGTAATTCTTAAAATTTTTGTTCCCTTGACAGAGGAGTGGGAGTTTTACAAAATTCTTGAATTACCAACAGTCAAGTAGCGACTTTATTGTGTCGTGTTTAGGGTTGGTGTTCTTTTGTAGTTCGTGGGATGTAAAATTTATAATTGAAGGCCGTAAATTAAGGTGACATCGACAGTTGTGGCTCGCAGGGCGGAGGAGGCCGCGCGCCGCGACGCTCGCTGGGGAAAGCCCTGCCAATATTTTATCGAGATGGTAATTATTTGATCGGCACATTGGGGTAACAGATGAAACTCGCTTCCCATAATGTCTTTCCCATTCTTTGTATTAGGAAAATGATTAATGATTAAGTTATCATTTTCAATTCTTTTTGGTGGGGTGATGCTACTAATTTATTAATGTTTACAGTTTCCATTGCACGTTCGTAGGACTTTTGAACTCGAATAGAGCGTATAGTTCCACTAGCGATTTCTCACACATTCACTCGGCCTAGAACTCGCATAAAACTAAACTCTGAAACAGTTGCCGTTTACCTAATTAAAAACCACAATTAAAAAAAAAATACCGTTCCAAAATCAAACATACGGAATCACAAAATTCCCAGCAAAACTCGCTGTACCTACAGGATGTTGCCCCCGAATCGGATATAACCAGTTGGCGATCAATCGCGCCGTGCCTCCCGCTGGCCGATTTAATTCGCGCCTTGACAAAAACCCTTTGACACATTCACTGGTGACAGATCGCAGCCGGGTGTCTCGCGCCTCGGTGACGGGTCCATTATCATTGGCGAAAATGGGAGCAGACTGTATGTCGCATTGATTTTTTGACGGTGGGTAATTCTTATTTCAATTTTCTTTATTTTTTTATATTTAGGCAGTCGCTCTATGTAAAATATTGGTATTTAGCTTCATCCGGTTAGACTGGAAGCCGAGCCCAACATAGTTGGGAAAAGGCTGGGCTGATGGTGATGATGATGTTATGGAAATATGTGAAGGTATGTGTTGATCGATAGAGCTTTTTAGTAAAGTCTAAGCCATAGAATAGAATAGAATAGAATAGGTCTTTGTTTGCTGGTTTTTTTTTGCCATCGACGATCAGAGGTCCAGCAGAGTGATCCAACAAGCTCATGTAATTCTGTTACTTTTTATAAGATTTCTTATAATGATTTTATAGGTATCTAAAATGTACTAGGTCCCTACGTTCATATGTAGTAAAATTTTACTAACCTAGTCGTAGTACTGTAGTACTGTTCGGAAGTTAAAGTAAGATTTTTGATAAAAGGAAAATCTGGTCAAGAGCGAGCGAGTCGTATACTTGGGCGTCGTTTCGCCTTTTTTTTTGTCAAGTTTAAGAATGAAACAATAATAGTTATTGGCATGTTTGTGTTACTTTATAAATGCCAACGTGAAAATTAAAAAAATGGAAAATCCTTTTTATAACTTTCTTCTACAATCATTGTCATTAAATTATTTGATCAAATAGAAGATAGAAACAGGATTTCCTGCTACAAATTATCATTTTATCTAACATAACTTGAAACTTATAAATAAAAATAAGTTTCCACCAGACATCAAAACATGGAAACCCTGTTGACGTACACGTGTCTGGGTTTCTAATCAATGTAATCTTAAATGATAAGGTATCTTTATCTTATCATTCAAGGACACACCGACCTTTGTTGATAATGCACTATAGTGTACTACATGATTTATGTAATATGTTTTAGTTTTAACTCCATTCGTATGGAAGTGAAATGATTTTATTCGAATTATACAATACGCACATGAATCCACGACACACCACGATCCATCGTCGTTACAGGTAGTCAGTGGCTCAAAAAGTCTGACAACCAGTCTTACCAATGGGTATCGTATTACCTAGAACTAACTGGGTTGTGGAGGTCAGATAGGCAGTCGCACCATGAAAAATATGGGTATTCAACAGCATCCAGTTAGACTGGAAGCCGACCCTAACATAGTTGGGAAAAGGCTAGGCAGATGACTATGATGATGCACATGAATCCGAAAAATCAGAGGTCGAACTTGGGTTCGAACTCGAGACCTCTGACTTGGCAGTCCGACGGTCACACCACTAGGCTATCACTGCTATAATAACATATTGAGACACCGCTTCTTCAGAACAAAACACTATCGCATTTCGTTGAACACCTATCATTATTTTTAATTAGAACATCATCAAAAGCACCGTTTCGGAGAAGATGGTACGAATGCTGATTCTGTGTATGGTATAGGATGCAAGGTGTAGAGGTCAGGTCGATGGTGGTTGGGTGGTCGTTATCAGTTCTGAGACCGCCGGAAGGTCAGCTAGTGTTGTTTATCTGACTGATAGTGTGGCACTTAATGAGTTTTTTGATGTGCTTTTAATTGTTTTTTTGTTATAGTGACAAGTTTGTTTTGTTTTTATCTTGATTTGATGACTGTCTTTTTTTTAAAGAATTTTAAGGTGTTGAAAAAATGTTTGAAAAATACAAAAATCAAAATTATATACCTACAGAACGTACTGACTAGTTTATTACCTATGTTTAGTAAGTTTCCATAATACGTTCTCCAGACGTGTGTCCTAAGAACTTAGACATGTATTCCGTAAGGCAGTAAGTTCACACAACTGACTTACGTTCCTTTACAGTCAATACTTCAAGTTATCTGTCAACAGTTGCCTTATACTATAAGGTATGGGATGATTTTTCAATTAAAAAAAAACTGGGGAGTTTTTTATTCGCCAACTGATCTTCATCAAGAGATAAATCTATCAAAATCGTCAACGAACTCAAAACATAACAAGTCAAAAAAAAACAAAAAACTCAAATAAAAGTTGTAATTAAAAATAAAATACTCAAAATTAAAATACGCAATTTTAACGATACCAAAACTGCACTATTCCGTATTCTTTCTCACAACAAAGTCGTTCCGTCGAGTACGATATCAAATTTCGCAAAAAATCCCGAACATTGTCATACAAATGTATCTGTTGTTATGAGCACGTAATTGCTGGTCTGGTGTGTAATTTGCGAGAGTCCTTTGTACGGAAGTCAATGCGCAGCCGTTGTTATCAACTCGAATACGTACACTTTGTAGGGTCCGAATTTTAGATGTAGACGGTGAACGGCGAATTGTTAGTTCGTGAGAATGAATGGGAGTAAGGTTCAGCAAGTTAGACTTATAGCCAAAGATTTTAAAGCATTTGACTCGCTTCGTTTCTGTTTTGTTGACGACGGCATTTGAATAGTATTTTCTCGCGCACTCATACTGAAAATCGTTTCTATGTGCGAGCATCATTTTCAGTGAATTTAGTGACATACTTCCTATAACACTTTTTCAACAGGAGGCCACATCTAACAACTTAAATCTCTGCTGTTCACTTCAATATCAGTTTTTTTATGTACATAGAACAACAGGTTTAATTCTTCGACTATCTTTGATACCGGTAGGTCTGTCTAAGGACAGAGAAGCTTCATATTATTTAAACTTTCATCAACGTTTGAAAAAGCGACTATAACTACAAGTGTTTAGTGTTCATTTTCTAAAAACATAAATCAGCACACCATTACATCCAACTTCCTAGCTTACAAACAAGTGAATTAGTTAACAAAGAGCGAAAACATCGTGATATCCAAATTGCCAACTAAAAAAAAAACCTACCGCGATAAATAAAAGCCCTCCCCTCCGTAAAGGCAGTTCCACACGGCACCTAACCGCAACTCAAGACGCATTAGCAAGATTCCTGTAATGACTACTAAAACTGAAGTGAGGATAACACTGTTACTTGGTTTGTGTGGGACAGGTCATAAGCGGTAGCGGGTGGTACGAGATCTAGAAGTTAGGGAAAAAAACCGAATAAAAATGATAATATATCGCTCCAAAGAAATTCTGTGTAAGATTAACTTATCTCCGTTGATATTTCTGTCAATGTTAAGGATAAGTGAGTTTTTATTCAATGAATTTAAAAATTTTAAGAATGAATTCCAGTAACCGGATTTTCATTGTATCTTTGTTATCTACTATTTTGAAATTCAGTAATGTATTAGATTATATAATCATGTCTATCGATCAATATATTCAGTAATCGTGAAATTATCATGTGGAATCAATGAGATACGTCTGATAACCAAACAAGGAGTGGATTAACATGAAACGTCACATTATATTTACAGCCATGATCTCATTGTCAGTTCAGCTATAGGTGGAATCTACTATCTGCTGATAGTAGAACTTTTGCACACGATTTGTGTTCCCTCCTTAGGGTCAACTACGCGGCAGTGTTACGTCAGTTAATAAACATAATGGTCGCAGTTGTGCTAGAATGACCCAACTCACAATCTCTCCACCAATCTTCATCATCATTGGCAGCCTTGTTCCTTTGTTTGTGTTTGGTCAGATATTGTCAGTCGATCTTTCCATAGAACAGTCATCTATCTGACTGAATCTCTCAATAATTCAGTTAAGTGTGGCAAAGTTCAAAATTTTCAATACGTGGTATACATATTACAACCAAGCAATAAATCCGACTTACACTAAAAACTTAGAATAGATACGAAAATTAGTCATTACTAACCATCGAAAACTTCGTAAAAAATCAACTTAAAATGAGAGTAGCGTGGGTAGATCACTTTGACATTACAGGCCACAGAAATGTGAAAAATCGCTGCAAGTTTCAAACTTGGCCGCCAAGAAAACCCAGCTAGTAGGGTGGGTTGATTGATGAGTCGACGTTGTTCTCTGATACCGGGCTCAATTACACTACGATTACTTAATTTGACATGATACTTCCCCAGCTCTGACGCTCTACGATTAACGGCAAGTGTTTTAGAAGTACGCTCCCTTTAATTAACTCTTGACTCCTGACTTGATCAAATTGAAGTTTCAAAGTTCAAAAGTTTACTATAAATTGTAGTACTACTACTGTTATCTGTCATTCTTAACACATATCGTTTTAATAGTCAAGAAAAGTTGTCCAAGAAAGTCTGAAATAACATTACATCACGTATTTAATCCCCGAACGATTAGGCAGAGGTGTACTTAATAGTACACCCACATTTCGCCAGTTATGTTTAAGTCCTATGTAATAGGAGGCGAGCCTATAGCCTTCCACCGGGCAGAAATCCGGACTCCGGGGCTGCTACTCAGAAATTCCTGAATGGAAATACCCAATAACAATTTGCCCGTCTCAGGAATCGAACCCAGGACTTCAGGGTCAGCAGCCGCTATTGCGACAAGTAGACCAACGAGGCAGTCTGAAATCTGATAATAAAAATATAGCATGCCTTCATCTATGATATGACGTTTCCATTTGAAAGGAGCCTGTGCAGTGAGAACATTATAGGCTTTGTAGATTACGACCATCCAGTTCCTCTAACAACGAAAACTCTGTGTTAGGCCCGCAGTCTACCACGCGGGCCCAGTGTTGAATGCTGGTGGAAAAACATACAAAATCGTAAACTGACGAATGCCGCCAAATTAAATTCTATTTCGAAAGCTGAACTAGATTTTATCTCAGTGAATCAAGCGCTATAATTGGCCGGTGATCCAATGATGAGAATAAACAACAATGTTTACTGTGCACGCGCGCCCGTCATGCGAGAAACATTTCCATCATGTTTCAGACATTATTAACTTAGTTGCTTCCGTTCCTGTCGTGTGCTGTTTCCAAATTGACCACCATTACACAATTAAGGTTAAGTGGGATTGTATCCTATGGACTAGTTTTTCGGTTTGTTGTTTTCATTTCATTATCTTTTTGACCATCAGTTGTCAATTCTACAAGCCATGCTTGCTTAGGTTGGTCTGTGGATGGAGGACCACCCATTACATACCGAATTTCCTCCGTGCGTCGGAGAGCACGTTAAGCTGTTGGTCCCGGGTGTCATTAGTAGATCTTTGACAGTCGTTAGGTAGTTAGTGGGCCAAAAAGTCTGACAACCAGTCTTACCAAGAGGTATCGTATTACCCAGTACTAAAATACTGGTATTCAGCTGCATTCGGTTAGACTGGAAGCCGACCCCAACATAGTTGGGAAAAGGCTAGGCAGATGATGATTGTCAATTCTACAGTGGATTCTCTTTAGTATACTTTTTTTTAACCGACTTCCAAAAAAGGAGGTTATCAAGTCGACTGAATTTTTTTTATTTTTTTATTTTTATGATGCTTCTTTTCTATCAGATTTCGATTTTTATATTTACCACTTATCCAAAATGGGTGCTTACGCAAAAGATCGTGAGGTAATCTCTATCCTCAAGTAACAGCTATACTTTCTAATGCTATTTTATTACGTCTATAAATTGTATAGAGTCGCCCCAGGAGGCGCTTAAGGAGTGGCTATCGCACTTTTCGATTTAGAACTCTCCTCACTCAAAATTGAAATGGCTCGCCCCTTTGTCGGAACAATTTAAATTGGACATTTTAAAGGTGATTCTTTTGGTGGTCGTTGAACGTTCGGGTGTTCGCGTTAGCGAAATGGCTTGTATCGGGGTAGCGGAGTGTGGGGCGGTGCGTTTTGTGAACATTGATTTAGAAGATTTAATAGAATTAGATGATGTTGATTTACATGGGGATATTAATAATTTTTTGATGGTAATAGTTGAATGTGACGGTAAAGACTTAAAGATTAAGACAGTTTATGACTGATTAATAGATCAATTAGGTAAAGATTAGACAAGACCCAACCAAGAACCTACACACGTAGCTCAATCTAGATATTTTGAAAACAGACGACGGAAAACTTTTCACTTCCAATTCACATTCCATTCTACTAAGATTACATTACTCCAGGAACCGATCTATTGTGCTCGGTCCATTGAGGGACATTTTAAACTCCATCGTTTATCCTTTGAAAGTGTTCGGACAGTGGCGGCGGCAGTTTATCACCCCGATAGCAGCGATCACAATGGGCTTGCATTCACGGAGGTAGTGATGGCTTGCCTTGATATGTATCTGGATTTAAAACTCATTGCATCGTTCTTCGTTATGATCTAATTTTAAAGTTTCGAATTGAAGAGGGGCCAAAAGGTGTTCGGAAAAATATTTAGAAGCTAGAATTGGGAGTTTTGATTTGAATTTTGATGGGAAGAAAAACAGCGCAATTGGCCGTTGTCGGCACTTGTCTTATACCTAGGTAGATTTCTGAATCATTTAATATACATTTTTAAATTAACTTAGACGAAATGAATTTGACATAATCAGGCTTAATGTAATAAAAGGTCAAAACTAACGATTTGAAATTCTTTTCAACTTGACTTTGTTATTTGCTGTTTTTGCATACCCCTTCAGGTTTGACAGTTGTTCCAATGAGATAAAAATGCCTAGAGTTAAACATTTGACATTTCACGTACTAACTACAACTCTTACTGCTACTGCTATTGATGATTGATCTTTTCGAGGTTCTGTTATTGTTCCATGTGTACACCACACAGATTCTTAGCAAAATAGTGCAATCCTGTACCAATCGAAATCCTTATTCCACTCAAGTATTCCGGTAGGGTTGTCACGCAACTAACAAAGAGGGGGTGGTGGGACGAATCCCCAAGTAAAGCTGTCGCCACAGAAGTGACCCTGGGCCGCTCTGTGTCACGTAGCCAAGTCATTTGGAATTCTGCTCGGATGCTATTGGTTGCTACGGGTTTGTTTCGACGGGCAGCCATAGTTCCGTGTTCAGCAAATAGAAGTGCAGCAACTTTGAGGAGTTGATTTATATCATTGTGGTTATGTTTGTTTATTGTTGAAATATGAATTATTTTTAAACTTGTACTGTCACTTACTGGATATCTTCCGTGATTGTTCATGTTCATTTTCCAATCCAATATTATGTTATGTTTGTGTTGTGCTGTTTATGTTATTATGTTATATTAAAACAGTGTATGAATTGTTTTTGGTAAAATATTTGCCTACCTCGTCATCATCTTCATATTCTTCTGTCCTTATCCCAATTTGGGGGTGGGCGCAGCATGTTCTCTTCTTATCATTTTATTTTTTTAAATATTTGCCACCTACCCTTTCCTTAAAATATGAGAGCTGGCCCAAAAGATAAGTCCCTGATTTCGAGTTGCTTTGGTATGAGTATTGTTTATTCTTATAAATCTTCCAATGTTGTATTGTAAGTGTCTGATTGGCGCTGAACTTTACAACTACAACATCGAGTCCTATTTTACTGTACTATGAATTTGAATTTTTATTTATTTTTCACGCAATTTCATATAGCAACATACAGTGTGAAATATTTTCAAATTTTCTTTTAGCAGAGGCTCTCTCTGCCTTGCAACAAACGTCATTCAAAATATCATGCCGATTTGAAATATTGTCGAGTTCAAAATTTTTCTCATCAATGAACTCCTTATCTGTTCAGTTCGTATTTTCCTTGAGCATGCGATATTTGTGGTTTGACCGTTATTCTATAATTAACTTGTCCTACGTAAGCATACGTCGAAGTACGTTTTTTCACCCAATGTTTGACGTACATATTAAGTACTTAGAGATCTACTGATTATTTAATTACAGATCTCTAGAATCCAATAAAGCGGAATTAAGATAAAAATTAATGATTTTAGCATTCGCTAATTGTTTGGGACGTAATCAGGTACTTTCGACTAATTAATGACCCCAAGCTCGTCCAACCGCTCAAAATTGATCCGATAGCAGATTTTTAAACAGGGCTTGGAAGATTTTTGTATGAAATATATATTATTCTCTTATTCTGAAATATCTGTATTTTTTCTTATATTTCGGAAAAGTGACACTTTAGAAGATTTTATTTTTTTTGACTTGTTTTTATTGATGCCAGCTATCGATTGATACAGGTTTTATGCGTGGCTGATCAAATCAAAGTTGTGCTGAAGATGCCATCAGTGAATGGACTTTAACTTTGATAGCTCATATCTCGGAAAGGTGACACTTTAAAACATTTTTTCTTATACAAAACTGGTTTGTATTGATACCAGCTATCGATTAACATAGGTTTTATGTATGGCCTCAACTTTGAAAAAAAAAAACAAAATGGCGGAAGTTAGGCCGGCCATTAAATTCAAACTCCTTTCAGGAGTTTTAAAACACAAAAAACGTAAATATTTTAGGTAATTCCTTTTAGTTATTTTAATAAATAGATCAAGATAGTTTTGGTGTGTCCATGGTATTTTCAAGATAATCTGTTGGTGAAGTTGTTACAAGTTAAAACAATGAATGAAACGTTTGACAATAGATTTTAAACTACGTTATTATTTGTTTTCCACACGGATATAGGTATATATATTTTGTGGTTAAGTTACAGACTTCCTTAAATTCATAATGTCGTATATTAAATGATATAAATTCTCGCTGTTGCTAAACTTTCATATGCGGGACGGGATAAATGTGATATGTGGGACATTCTTTAGAAACTAGTAAAATTGAATTTTGTGGTTTTAGTAAGTAACCGGTGGTATAAATGAAATGAGCAATTTTCTTATGAATCATGAATGCATTGATTATAAGAAATCAAATGATGGATGGATGGATCAAATGATGGTCCAGCAGTGGACGTCTTTCGGCTGAAATGATGATGATGGTGAAATGATGGAATACTTTTTTACATAGTAAATAATTATGTAAAATTTACACGACAAAATTACACAATAAGAAATCAATTAGCTTATCTTTAAGAACCTTCTGTACATTATTTGATTAGTGATTTTGATTTTGACTGAAAAGCCTTTTCAGTCAAAATGACTCTTTTACTTAGTATGAGATAATCTTATGTTGGTTGGTGAAAACCTCGAAATTTAGCTAAAGTTTGATTTTTTTACCGAAATACCTAACTTTTATTTGAAGACAGTTTGACATATTTTCCACACAAAAGCTGTCAAACCACATTATATATTTCTCAGGGGAAAGTCATCTGACCATTGAAAAATCAGCCCTAAGTAAAGTAACGTTATGAAATGAAATAGGTACTGTTTCCCTATTAACACCTGAACATTTACAATTCGCCAATTTCCATAAAAAATTGACACACAATCGATTAAACAAGAACCGAGGAATCGATTACAGCATCGGTAGAAACGGGAAATCGATTATCGGCCATCGTGTCTGTCGCAAATCGATTCTAGTTGTCACCTTCACGTTTTCGTGTTCGTTTTGTCATTCGCAGCAAAGGTAATAAGAATTTAAATTAAAACTTGAACGCAAACATCTCTGTTGATAAAATAGAAACCTATACAACATCATTTTTAGTACATGCGAAACCTGAATATAGTTTGTTCAGAATAAGTAACTGAATCGATTCCAATAATGTTTAAACCATGTTATATTTTTTCCCAAAAATATTTAAAAAAGTTAAAAGTTGGACACCGAGCGATTTTGAGTACCTATCGCAATAATTTAGGTACCTACTGCCAAATTATTATTATCAATGAGCTCAAGACGACGCTGGAGGCGCGCACTGCGTGGTGACAACGTTTTTGTGCGGACAACTAGGTAACGTAACAAGCTTATAACTTTGAGATTTTTTATGATACAGTTTTGAAATTTTGTACATAGATTCTTTACATAAAAATACTAGACACGTGTATCAGGTTTCGCATATACTAAAACTAATGTTGTATATGGTTTCTTTGCTGGTATTGTAGATTTATCAACCGAAGTGATGTCTATTGGTATTGAAGATAAAGCATGAATTTAAATGTTCTGTGAAAAAATGGATAAGATACAATGCGCATTTCTTTTGTTTTTCGGACGATTATGTTCTCCTACGTAATTTATTCTTTTGTTATTTTTCATAATGCGTAGAATTTTTAAGATAGCAATCTGTAATAATATGACGAGATAATCTGTGATATGGCATCGACTTTTTTTGCATTTTCGCAAACAGTGCTGATGCCTGAATAAACTTTATGGTATGCTCCTAATTACCACACTATCACTGTCAGCAATTCTAATGGCCTAAATGTAATTTTTAGAATTCCGTACCCGAAGGGTAACCAACGGGACCCTGTTACTAAGCCTCCGCTGTCCGTCTGTCTGTCAGCGGGCTGTATCTCATGATCCGTAATAGGTAGGCAGTTGAAATATTCACAGAATGTGTATTCCTGTTGCCGCTATAACAACAAATAATAAATTAAAAATTAAAGGGGGCTTCCCTACTATGATGATACGGAACTCTTCATGTGCGAGTCCAACTCGCACTTAGCCGGTTTGTATTTGCAACTTAAAGTCGTTAGGTAAATATAAAGACCATGTCAAAAGGTCAATAACGAACAGGAAATAAAGAAGCTGTTCATGGCTACTATACATACATAATGAACGTATACCTAAAACATCTTTAACTAACGGTGTACAGAATATGGTTATCCCTATTCTAATTTACCTAAATGGGAAATAGATTATTCCCATCCTGTTAATATTCCCCCAACAATACAGATTATAATCAATGGGAACGCCGAATTTATCCGGCACATAAAAAACAAAGCGAGCTCAAGCGGCCATTACCGAGTTACCAGATAAATAGAGCTATAAGCAATAAAATTTCAGTACTTTCGGCTTCGTCGGTAGGTATATACCGCCGGCCTCGTCCTCGATGACCGAAACACCTGCCACATCACTACAGAATCCGCTGACAGACAAAGACGCAGATAATAAGGCGCATCCCATTGGTGCATCACCGCCGGTGCCCCGCCCACCGTTCGCGGCGACCAATGGCGCCGCCCGCCGGAGATCTTGAGCGTTATCTAGTGTATCTGCCGTCTCGCTTGGCACATTCTACGGCGATAGCTATTTTCAGATACGCTGAATAAAACACAAATGTGCACTGAAATTTTAAGACAATGGACGTCTTGTATTTAATTTAATTGTTTTTAGATATTTAGAAATATGGCTTCGTTTTTTTTTTGTTTGTTTAGGATGTAGAATACTAGGGAGGTATGTATTTTAATGAAACTGATCCTGAAATTAGGTATATGTTGATAACCAATCAACATAAAGATAGCTTCCTTCCTGTATTGACACAACTCCATTTTAGACCACCTGAAAAAGTGAGTAATGATTTCAGAATTTGATGTTCTAAATTCGCGAGAAATTCATGAATTTTCAGTTAGGTATTTTCGCTTTGGTCACGTGTCAGCAATGTTTTCATTCATTTCAAATGACCTGATGATTTGAATTGGCAAAAAACAGCACGGTAGCATTACAGAACGATCGAATGCGATACGATAAGCGCCTAAGATTGCTGGCTCGCATTCAATCAAGTTTGTTTTCTTAATCGGCGCCTTGTCTCGTATCAGTGACCAGCACTTAAAGACCCCCACCACCCCCCACTCACCACACATTCACTCCACACCAAGAGGTATTCAATTGAAATATCAGAGGTCTAAGTTATCTGGTCGTGTTGTACAAGTGATTTGTTATAAAGCAGCGTCGATAACTGAAGGGCCATTGTTTGTAGGTCGCTCCCGATGTAAAATTATTGTAATAGTGTTGTTATTGTAATTTTGTTATGAATTTCATGAAAGAATTATGGGCTTTCAGGAAGAGGGTACTTTAATTTAGAGTTAAAGCCTTTCTGGGTATTGCCTCCGATGGTAACCTGACCTACAAACTTACCAAACTGCAACTTAACTAGAATAGTTGTAGAATTAGCAAAAATAATGGCTAAGAAATAAAACTCAACCCCATTAAATCTGTATGAATTCATGCTAAAAATTACCTTTACACGAAAAATTTTCAACAAACAACAGCTTTTCAAAAACTCCAGCCAACTATTTTCCAAAATATAAAGCGTTGTCCATTGAAAAAGCTCGCCGATTATTTTCAGACGGTAACCTTGTATTGCGACCCCGAAACGTTTGTGTGAGAGAGAGAGGGGTGTAACACAAAGACACAGGCGGGGTGCGGGGCGCGCGGGGTGGCCCGGGCGAGGGTATGTGATTCGGGATTCTAGGGATGAGCTGGGTCTCGCTTCCTCTCGCGTTATTCTGGCACAGTGCGTCGCCGACGCCGCACATACCGCGCCGCACTATCACACGCATATCGCACGCGAGTATACCGACACGCGTAAGAACATCACTACACAGAAAATTCATCTAATTCTAAATCGTGAATTAGAATTTATCAAGTCATCTCAATTTTTTGTGCTGTGCAGACTTTAGTGTTAAGAATTATTACTAAAAATAATTTTGTGAGAATCCACCCATTAGTGAATTAGAAATTAATGCGATAATTTTAATTAATTTTAATTATTATAGTGATTACGGACAATGATAATTAATATTTGTACGAATGCTGAATTTTGATACGAGTTACAGAATGAAGATGTCTGGTGAGTTTTGAAATGATTGAGAAAATCACAATATTCCGCATAGTTCTTTTTTAAATATTTTTGTAGTATATTAACAATTTTATAGACGATCCATTGATTGATTTTATATCTAAAAATCCAGCTAGTTTGTATTAAACAGGTTGCTTGTTTTCAATTTGCTGGAAACTTGCATTGGAAACTATGATATAAATGTTTTCTTTCCAGCCTACTACGTTCATTATCTATTGTTACGCAAATTTTATTTTTCTAACTTAACCCTCTTAGAAACGGAACCCGACGCAAGCCTTTTCAGGCCCTGTAGCAGGTACCGACTTCATTTTGGAAATATAATTTCGGCTAAACCGAAAACGCTTATGTAAAATTACATAAGCCTTCTGTTTCAGTAAAACTGAAAAAAGTGATTTTCTTTTCTCCATAGTTTATGGGATTTTTCTTCGTTTTTTGTTAGATTAATAAGTAGGTTTTTATAACTATTTCATTTTGAATTTTGTCACATGAAAAAATCAAATGCATCAAATACATATTTTGCAATGCATCATTGTTTTTTTTTATACTCATCTCAAATCATCTCCTTTTCGAACATAATCGATACTTTTAGCTACTCAAAATGCTGAGTTAGTTACATAACTATTTATCGCTCTAAATTGCCCAAAATTCTACTTCAAAATGACAAACAGTCTAAAGACCGTAAAATCAGATAAGAGGATAAGCCCATAGAGAACCAAAAGCTCTTCAAATTATTTCGCTTGTTAACCACAAATAAACATCACTAACCGTCTCTTTTTTATTTACGCTCTTAACATTATCTGTGGTTCTGTCAAGGGTGTGCGAAAAATAAAAAAAAAGTTTACACTATGAATCTATGATAATCATTTTTTCCTTTTAATTTTAAAGCTACGTGGCTGTGATCGTTTGGCGGACGCCGCCGGGTCCAAGAGATTGTTTGCTTCTTGTGCAACACACCTTGCATTGTTAAAAATCTTGTTTACATCACGCCAGTGCGAAAAAGAATCGGAATACTGGCTTGTTTGATTTGCTACGAAAATATCGACACCGACTTTTATTTTCTTTTTTCTAAAACGAGGTTACGATACTTTTCGGGACTGTTTACTCGATTCGAAATGTGTAACCGCAGTATTTGTAGGTGTTGCCATTAGTAATAAGTAAACAATTATAGGTAAATTGTAATTATAACATTCAATTAATATTATAATTAACTACACTAGTTTGTAACCGCAAATTGCGTACAGTTATAATTAGAACATACCTAATCCCCATTGAGCTAGACTAGTACCTATTTCCATACCTGACAATATGAATATTTAGATATAGAAAACATTCTAATATCCCGATGAATGATTGCAATAGCATGAAGCACAATAAGAGAATACGCACCCACTTTGAGACACCAGCACCTTTTCATATGATAATGTCGAAGTTGAAAGCATCCTTCAGTTAATTTCTTATGTGGAAATTTGCATAAGCAACCATGGTTACAACTGACTCATTAAAGCGTACCGCACCTAGGTAATGTTAGAAAGTACGGGTTTCCGCGAACTCCTAGCCATTCAGGCTCGCGCGCCAAGTGAATTTCTCAACGGTGCCGCCGAATATGATGAGCTAGCCTAACACTAGCCTAGCATCACATTCACCTGCTCAAAAATAATTTACAAACGAATTTAAACCTTAGCTCGAACAATAAAGCGTTAATTTTACTTATGGTGTGATTATTGCGCGTCTTTTGTCGAGTTAAGAGTGTTTTATGAGTCAGCACAGGCCAGGCTGTGAACTGTCGTGACAGAGAGCGACGTAAACCGCGCTTATTGTCAGTCTCCGTGGCTAACACGTGAAATCGGCAAGCCGTGGGGTCCATTGGACAAAAAATCACGCGAGGTGCTCTTAAAATCTGACAGAATTCTTGAAACAACACAAGCTTTTGAAAGTTGAAAGTTGCGTTCAAATAACAACAATTAGTTCCTAACATAAAACAATTTCCACCAATCACTTTATTCCAAACTAACGGAACATCAACATAAAGCTTTGGACACACTAGCAACAAGCCAGCCTGTAAAAAAAAGTTAGAACCACAGACCGCCACTCCATCGTGTTCTATGTCTGTGCATGTTCTTATTTTAAATCTGTCGCGGGTTTCTGCGGAAACCAGAGATTTAACGACGGCTCGTCCGTATTGTCCGCGCACGAAGCGTTCGCGGTCAAACGCGACAAATGGACCTTGCGACGGCTAATTTGAATTTGAAATTCGAACATCAGTTTTATGGGACTCCATTCCTTAAGTTGGTACGTCCCGGGTTTGCATCGCTGTTATTTGTATAAGATATCTGTATGGAAGTAGGTCCGTGGAAGTTTTGTAAAAGCAACGCTTGGCACTTAAAATGATTGTGTTAGGAAGAAATATTATTCGATATGTGCTAAAAGTTGGAGATTTGTGTCCGGTAGTTGGTATAAGACTCGCTCCTATTACATGGGACTCAAAGATTTCTGGCTGTAATATTAGGCACACATGTGCTTAACCTTTCAGAGATTACAGGCGTGATGTTAAAATAAGTGCTATTTTAAAGTTGAATCATAAGTCAAAAAAAGTTTACTGCTGAACTTTTCTAATCACACCGAAATCTAATTCATTAACATGCACCTAAGTTCAAGTAAAAAACAGCTAAAGTGACATAACATGACCTATGCTCAGATAACAAGCTTTCGTCACGTATTTCAGCAAAACGTTTTCATGACAGCTCATTAAACGTCACCTAAAAGCGCGCTTAAATAGACGCGTGCGCAGACAGCGCGTCTACGATCTGCGTTCGCGCCGACCCGGATGATTCACGGAATTGTCATTCATCATTTTGTTATTATCTGTGCTGTAGACAGCGTGGTTTTATTTCGTTATTTCGAGCTTGTTTTATTGAATGAAATAACCGTAATTGAGAAGATAACAGATTTTTGTAGAATACGGTGTTATAAGTGGTAAGTTATGTCATATTTGTAGAGTTAAATTTAGGTTATAGTCTTATGAGTAGGTAGTCATTATTGCTAGGTCTGAAAATAGGAATATGGGAACTTACAATTTTACAAAGATGAGATTTTTACTTTTGTTTCCTTCTTTCACTTAAGTATATCACTACCTATTTTTAATCATTAACTCTTCCATTCCTGTCAAGCCTTTATCGCGTGATAACCCAAATATTTGAAAAAAAAAAAATGATTTCGGTAAAAGATCTGACAAATGGAATCTCAAGTTCTCAATTCGATTTTTTCAAACTTATTTTTCATATCCAGTATCCAAAACTTCTTTTTTTTTAACGGTTCACTAAAGAACCGTTACCGTTCTAAAACTTTAAAACGTTATTTGTAACAGTTCAATAAAATAACAGTTACTTAGTACTAAATCCAGTTACTAATTAAAACAAAAACAATCGCGAACGACAGGTGAACTGGCTTGGCAACAGAACAAGGTTCAAATGAACATTCAAAAGATTCTATAACCATGGACAATATGGACATCCTGCCTATTGAGCTGCACTCTATAATGTAAAGCAGTTATCATTATTTCCGTTGTCGAATAATATTAAATACTTATGCCTTTTTTTTCTGTGTCACGTGCTATTGAAGACAAGATAGGGGCTGTTTTAACAAGTATATTAGAGTAATACTTTATAGGGTAGTTTGATTAATGGCGTGTCTCTTTCAGAGCAAGGGTCGTTTATGGATGGCACGCGTAACTATGAATTTTGTTTTCTTCGGTAAACACGGGGTGGGTTTTGTTTTCTTTGTTACTTAAAAAAAAGATGATTAGTGTCTCTGTCTATAAGCTGGATTATTTTTTTAAATGTACGCTCTCATA
Organism: Noctua fimbriata; assembly: GCA_905163415.1. Classification (NCBI taxonomy): domain Eukaryota; kingdom Metazoa; phylum Arthropoda; class Insecta; order Lepidoptera; family Noctuidae; genus Noctua; species Noctua fimbriata. Next base: position 6,973,111 of record LR990940.1, read on the forward strand.
GGTTTTTTTTTTATTGATTATTACTTCTTGTTCATCGATCGATCTTTAGGTTAAGCTGTGCTTGCCTAGGTTGGTGTGTGGACGGGTGACCACCCATTACATACCGAGTTTCCTTTGTGCGTCGGAAAGCACGTTAAACCGTTGGTCCCGGCTGTCATTTGTAGATTTTTGAGAGTCGTTAGGTACAGGTAGTCAGTGGCTCAAAAATTCTGACAACCAGTCTTACCAAGGGGTATGGTATTACATAGTACTAACTGGGTTCTGGAGTTCAGATAGGCAGTCGCTCCATGTAAAATACGGGTATTCAGCTGCGTCCGATTAGACTGGAAGCCGAGCCTAACATAGTCGGGAAAAGGCTAGGCAGATGATGACTTCTTGTTCTTGCGTGGTAGGTAAATGGCATACATTTTTCACTAACTAGACAAACCGTCACGGGTTAAACCTTGATTCGTTAAACTTGATTAGGAATACCGGAATTTTATTAAGGAACAATAGTATGTTGGGTATACGCTACAAATAATCTATTTAGGTCAATCCGCGAAACGTATTTTAATGTCATGTTAAAAAATTCTGGAAATCACATTTTTTTTCCTATTATGTAACTGTTACCTCGTTTATAATTATTTATTTTAAACTAGGCCACTACCTTAATTCATATAAAGGAAAATTCATAATTATGCAGAAGTAAAACCATCATAAAATAATTGAAAAAAAAAACGAAAATTAAATAGGTAAGTGGCTTCCTATATAGGCGGTGCGTTTAAAAAAAAAAATATTTTTAGAAAAAAAAACATACAATTTTACGCCAGTAGTTTTAGGATGAAACCTGTATTTTAGCAGAAAAAATGCATAATAATTATTGTCACTGAGAGCATAAACACGTTACCTCAAATTATAGGTTAGCAAAAGAACTCTGGTTAATAATTTAAGGTTCAATTAATAAAATAAAAAATATATCAGTCTGTGAATTTGCATTTAGAAGGGATGAACCAAAGACAGAGACAAGCGGAAGTTCTTTGTGAACAGCGGAAACAGACATAAAGCGATCAACATCTTGCACGTCTTCACTTTTTTATAATTCGCTCGATCTCGATGCTAAACTATAAAACATACCAGCCAGTGAGTTTATTGCTCTCAGATATGCTGTGTTGTTTAAACTTTGAGAATATTTAAATTAAGAATAAAAAATTAAAAAGAAAAAAAAAGTTGTGGTACATTTGTCTACATTTCCCAATAAGACAATAATGATTTTGTCGGATGTAACTTTGTCAGCTATGTATAACCAACAGTTTATCAATTCCATTATAACAGAAAAAAAATTGAGTATCAATCAATAGGTACCTAAGTACTTACTAGTATCTAAGAACTGTTAAAAGTAACAGTTCAATCTACTTTCTCATATAAATACTAGAAAATATCTAAAGTTGATATCACAAGTTGACAATCACCACGCAACAGTTACAAATTAAACGGGAACCTCTGTGGTCTATAATCGTCTGTTTAGATTAAAAACGGTGCCGGTAATGAACACAATGCGAACGAATATTAATTATTAATAGACGTGTCGTGTAGATGTCTGGAAATTAAAACTTTATCAATATAATAATGAGAAGTCGCGAGATCGCAACGCTACACTAAACATTTTGATCAGCAAGTGAAAGACGACTAAATGAGATAACAGTGTATTGTAGTAGCTGTTTGATAAACAATAATAGAGGAGCTCGTGGCTGAATAACCGCTCGGATCAATCTCCAGGTTAAGCCGCGCTTGCCTAGGTTGGTCTGTGGATGGGTGACCTCCCATTATTATGTATTTATCCCGTTTCCTCCATGTTTCGGAAAGCACGTTAAGTCGTTGGTCCCGGCTATCATTTGTAGATCTTTGACAGTCGTAACAGGTAGTCAGTGGCCCGAAAGTCTGTCAGTCAGTCTTACTAAGGGGTATCGTATTACTCAGTACTAACTGGGTTGTGAAGGTCAGATAGGCAGTCGCTACATGTAAAATATTGGTATTAAGCTGCCATCCGGTAAGACTGGAAGCCGATCGGAAAAGGCTAGGGCTATGATGATAATTATTTTGATAAACAGTTTAATGTTTTTGCATCTATATCTGTACGCACGGCGGCCAATCAAGCTATGCAAAACGAAATTAAGCTGATCTCTCATCGTACGGAAAGCTCATACAAAGCGAAGTCAGGTTATACTAGTTATGTACAGTTTCATGTGCCGCCGTGTATACATATTCAGAATAAAATCAAAATATTTTATTTCACATAGGCCTAGATGGGCACGTCGAAAAAAGGTGCACGGTTCGGGTGGGTCGTTTCCTATGGAGAAGAACCGGCAAGAAACACCATGGTTACTCTTTTCAAATCATTTGGTAAAACAATATTATCACGCATTAGTACTTAGTTATGGGGGGACAGCGTAGGCCCTACAATAAGTTGACGTTTACTACAAAAAAAAAGATAAAAAGTTAACTGGCATCTGGAAATCTACAAAATCTAGTAAACAATCGGTAAAAAAGAACCTATACAAAGGTAAAATATGAATATGTGTGTGTATTTAACTCGCGAAATGTAGGTGTATTATTTGGTAAACCTCTGCCTAACCCTTTTGGGAATACAGGCGTGATATTATGTTTGTACTGCACACATTTTATTTTAATTGAAGTCACTTTTGGTGTCTATCTGTGTGACCGCGTTGCTCTTATTAATTGTGCAACGGAATTTGGTGCGGTTTATACCATACTTTGGAAAATTGATTACGGAAAGTTTATTTGTAAACTTACAATTTACATGTAATAAAGAAATTTTAACGTTTTGTCAAGTCTTTGAAATCAGAGGAATAGTTTTGGATGATAAATTATCAGCTACACCAGCTGCAGGCAAATCAGCTTAAGACTCACCCACCTTTCGTTTATCAAACCTATCGCAACCGACGTTCGACATTCGTTGACTAGTTACTAATTTAAGTAATTTTGTCCACAGCAGCAGACAGCCAAGAGTCTGGCAGTCCTCCGCCGAGCCCGACCGACTCTGCCACATCAGAATCAGCGCCCACCTTAGTTCACATCAAGCAAGAAAACATGCCTCCAGGAACAGATGTGAAGGAGTACTACGGTACCCTAGACTTTGGGCTATCAGACACATATCTAGCCAACAACTTCCCTGACTATGGGAGAGGATACCTGCCTAGACCTCTAGATCACTTAAAGTCGGTTAAAAATGAGGATGGGACGAAGGATGATGACCCAGGAGATAGAGACTTCATATTACCTAGTGAATTGATGTTTAAAAGTGGAGGGATATTTGCTAGAGTGAACATTGCCAATGGAACTCAGTATGGACCTTTTCTGGGGTTGTTGGAGAATCAGCCGAAGGACAGGCGATTTGCTTGGGAGGTAAGTTCTTTTGCTGTTAGTGTTGTGTCTTCTTTTCTGAGGAGCTTGTGTCTTTAGGTTAAACCGTGCTTGCCTAGGTTGGTCTGTGGATGGGTGACCGCCTATTACATACTGAGTTTCCTCCGTGCCTCGGAAAGCACGTTAAGCCGATGGTCCCGGCTGCCTTTTGTAGATCTTTGACAGTCGTTACAGGTAGTCAGTGACCCAAAAAGTCTGACAACCAGTCTTACCAAGGGGTATCGTATTACCCAGTAATAACTGGGTTGTGGAGGTCAGATAGGCATTCGGTCCATGTAAAATACTGGTATTCAGCTGCATCCGGTTAGACTGGAAGACGACCCCAACATAGTTGGGAAAAGGCTAGGCAGATGATGTTGCGTCTTCTTTTCCGTTCCGTTTTTGAAAATCTGTAGCAATGCCTTTGTCGAAAGTTCTGCCTATGTCAAAGTGTCTCGGTTTCTGTCTTTAGTATCGGTCTAAAGCTTCATGATGAGTCATACATACATCATAACCACAAAAAGAAACTCAAGTTCAGACGTGGTTAGCCACCCAGTCATAACTATTCCTCAAACGGTCCACCTGTGCCCTCGTTCTGCTGCACAAATGTCACTCTGAACGTTATCATAAAAAAGCGATGACAAAGCACTCATTCTTTCTTGTTTAAGTTAATTTACAATGAACCACTTGTAGTCGGGTCAAGTGCAAGTGTCAAAATCATCGGTCTGTTCATAAATTACGCCGAAACTGAAACTCTGTCAGGCACGGATGCAATAAAGTGTCGATTTTATTGATCCTCCTCAAGTTCGTTGTGTGTCCTTTTAAGTGCACTTCTTTACTGACTTACACACTTCATTATTTTTAATCTGTGGGGCTTATGACGTCTGAACAAACTTTTAAATCATTTTTAGAATAGGGACACGTTTTTTAGCTGACTTTTTAAATTGTTTTTGAGATATGAATATGGTTTTTCACCCCGTTAGTTTAAATTATGATGTGATGAGACGGCTTGGTAAATAAGATTTAGATTTCACACTTTAAATGTTTCTTTATTAACAAAATTCCCGCAAAATGTCGCATTATCTGCAGTTAATCTATAGAGCACATGTGAGCATCGTATGAATGAAGTAAATTGTTCAATTGAACGCAGCGGAGATTTTTGCGAGGGGTGTGGCAAGTTTATCTCTGGTAGGAAACGGAAATCAATTGTTGGATCGGATTCCTCGATTACGCGAACATGTTTAAAGTAAAGTAAAAGTATTGGGTTACTTGCAATCTGTCGTAGGTACAGATTTTTTTAATGAATTATTTGAATGTAGAGCAATTAATATTACTTCTTTTTCTTCTTAGCGTGTTTATGGCAATAATGGGTCGGCCCAGAACACAGCTATGCTGTTGGCACTTATGCTACCGGTCGATCAATATGAGCTGAATTATCTAGACTTATTTATTTTAAAATAAACTGTGTGATAGTTTCACTTTACCGTTCTATTAAGAGAAAGTCATTTTCTATTACATAATGTTGTTTTAAAGTTATCATTCCTCGTTAAAATCCAATCTTAAACTGTCACCAAATTTTAAACCAAATTAAATGGATATAAAAAACGGAATACTTATAGCAAAAATATTTTCGCGAACTCTCATCGTCAGCACAAAAAACCGGACGCGAATCGGACATAATAGCGACGATGCGCAAACGCCTATCGGATGACAGGCAGTCTGCGCGAGACAGATAACGCGCATGCGCGAATGCGTGCCTGTGGGTATAAGGTATACAGTATTTCAACTAGGAACAATTCGTCAGGGCTGAGTGACAACAGCCGATCGGGACGATCGAAGGTAAACTACGTGGTGGATGGGTGAGTATCCATCACATATCGAGCTGCTCCCTGCTTCTGAAATCATGTTAATCCATTGGTCCTGGCTGTCATTTGTAGATCTTTGACAGTCGATTACGAGTATTCAGAAACCCGAAAGTCTGACAATCAGTCTTACCAAGTAACTGAGATGTGGAGGTCAGATAGGCAGTCGCTCCATGTAAAATATTGCTATTCAGCTGCATCCAGTTAAACGCTGAAAGCCAGCCCAAACATAGTTGGGAAAAGGCTAGGCAGATGATGATGGTGATTTCAACAAATTGTCAACTTGGAACATATTGTAGAAATCGGCTAACAGATATTATATGTATACAAAGCGTTTACATGAAAATTAAGCCTTTAGGTAACAAGTTACTGTATGTAGTGTTGCGCAGTGCAACATAACAAAAACTTTAAGTGACAACCCTAGCACACCCTCATTTGATTTCACAAAAAGGGCCGAGTTGCTTCACTGGTTATCTTTACACTGTGCTGTGGGTGTAAGGTTGCAGTCAAACCGCGGCATTGTTGTGTCCTCCGACGGACATGTAGTTCCGGCTGTTAGTACCATAGACAAGGTTATTATCTCGTTTTTGTACAATGAAGTAGTTGAGAGTTGTCATGACATTGCAGACAGAAGATTAGAATGGCGAGTACGTAGAAGCGCTTATTTTGTTGTCATTCATAACTGTTAATTGTTCGTAAATTAATCCTACTAATATTATAAATGCGTAAGTTTGTGAGTATGGATGGATGTATGTTTGTTACTCTTTCACGCAAAAACTGCTAAACGGATTTGGATGAATGTTTGCACACAGATAGTTTGTAACCTGGATTAACACATAGGATATTTTTTATCCCGGTATTATGATCCCGTAGGACAACAATCGATTTCGACGCGGGCAAAGCCGCGGTTATAATAAGCTAGTTGTTCAAAAATGGTTTCGGAAATGTTTTACTATAAAATTCGCTAACTGATAACTGCTAAGAGAGCTATTATATGCACAGGAGGCCCTTAGGTGTATTATTTAATGCTCCTGCTCTAGAACTCAAACAATGAAACATGTTACATGAATTTATGAACCAGATCCGAACCAGTGTTGCTTAGCTTGTAGAATTGAATTGAACCCGTACCTCTCGATAAACTTATAAAGTTTAGCTGGGTTACTTTAACAAAATAATAAGCTTATCTAATTCGAGGAGGCGCGGGAAAAGAGTATATGGAAGGAATTGGGGGAGGCCTTTGCCCAGCAGTGGGACAGTAGAGGCTAATTAACAAAAAAAAACAAGTTTAGTAGATACCTAACTAAAGACACACTGGTCATAAATTTAATTTATAAAGTACAATCACCATGCTGTCAAAAACCGTTATACTGCAGATAGGTCTACTTGAAACAGGATACATTTATTGCCCTGGTGCGTCTGAAAATTAAGCATCATGTATACAGTATATACCCATCTGTACCTATTGAATAATAAGGAAATTGACGTTAGATATATTATTATCTAGGTTAATAGATATACCTGAGTTGTTTGTTACGCATAATACGTATTAGATAGGCTTGTTGTGAATCTATCAATTAGTACCTACCTAAATAACGTTTTATTTTAATTATCCTTATTTTATTGGGAAAATACTGTTCTTTTATACAGGGTGAACACCGACGCGAAAACGGTTACCGTGTATTCAGTACATCATTCTGAACCCCTCTACACAGGAACTTTCATCGGTTATTAAAAAAAAAAATCTGCTGTTTCCTACAAAAGTGCATACCTACACGGTCAAAATGTATGAAACAGCTGATTTTTTTATTAATAACCGATGAAATATTTCTGTATAGGTAGGTATAGAGATTTATAGAAAAGTTAGTTGATTATTATATGTTTTATAATACATACTTACCAATATGTCTTAAGCCATACACGTAACATAACATTTGCTAGGTTAATGATTCCTGGGGGGTTACTATGACGTTTTAAAGCAGGAGTAATTACAGTGTGGGAAAGAGACAGAGCTCTACAGGTCGTCTAGCGCCATCTCTTTCCCACACTGGTATTACTCTTGCTTTAAGACGTCATGGTAGGCCGCCTGTACCAACAACAAAACTGCTTAATATATTCTTCACTAGAACCTTGTAGAAGTAGGTATTCTGTCTACATCCTTATGAGAATCAAATCAAAATGAGAGTGTAATCATTAAGATAACACACCAAATCCTTGCCCTTCCACACATTCTCGTCGTTAACCAACAAACATGTCAGAATCATTATATTCTTCTACAGTTCCGAATCCTTCGCTTCAGCAACCACAAATCTCTTGATCTGGTTGGTACGTGACGTCTGATAAAAGTGCCAATTCTGGCACGTCATTAGAGGTGGCAGTTGTGCCCGTTATTGTGGCACAAACGCTGACCACGCTTCCGATCCGGTGACCGTAAAGGATCCTTTGATGGTCGAACTTGCTTCAATAACAAATAACTATCGTGCTAATGGCCGTTGTCCTTTATGGTTTTGTGGGTTTTGGTAAAGATGAATCTGGGATTGAGTTAGTGGGGACTACACATAGCAAAATGCAACTAATATAAAAAAAAATACTTAGGAACGTAAAACGTAGCGAATTTTGATAACTTAATTTATCATTCTCAAGGAGACGAATTCGTGGAACATGTCTCTCAAAAATAACGGTTTTCTTCGATGAATCGTCCCGCATTTAACACTTTTACTTAAAAATAAATAATTGAAATCGCAATTTCACATGTCTACGTAAAGGGGTTAAATTCATTGTTGAATCAGTGATGGTTACATTATCTAACCACGGTTCCCCAAACGTATATCTCAATAAAAATCTTCAGAAAAAAACATCAGGGTAATCAAAGAATTCTTTATTTGAGCATCCCGTGTCAAAGTGCATTCAAAGGTTGCCAATATACCCTAATTTCGGTAGTGCCGTGGCGTGACCCCCGTCAACAATTTTTTCAAACAAATTCACACTTTTTTAACCAAAAAATCGAGGTAACGGTAAATTGTATAAAAGATATGTCGCCGTATTCAAACTTTAAAATGAAAACTTGATTGGCGAGTTTTTTTTTCAATAAAAACGTCACCAAATCTCTTCAAACGCATCTTCTTTTTAGTTCGCTAATAAAACCTCTTTTATTCGATTACCACTCGAAGTAAAGTTTAAATATTTTTCTCACAGATCTTAAAAGATTGTCAGCGAAAATAATTTCTGGTTTTGATGAGAGTTTCTCAATTATTATTTATTTTGTGCCAATATCTATCTTAACCCTTATTGAGCTACATGCAAATTAATAACCGTAGTTTATTTAAACATTTTCAGAAAATTAATAATGAAACGGATGAATTTATGATGAGACAAACTAGTTTATGACAAAGGGATCATCTCACATCAAATGTCAATCAACTTATGAATATTATAGATTTTTTCATTATTTTTGAGAGGGTAACGTGGGGACAATTGTCAAACATGATGTGAAATTGGCATGTAATGGATTCCACTAATTATTATTGGTATATGAATTTTTTATTCATTGGTGAATTAAAAAGCTGTATCGATAATTTTCGGTTGAGCTTAACAAAGGTTGGTCATGAATGATTTATTGCGTTCTGTTGATTTTTCGTCGGGAAGCGTTGGTGCCCGAGTAATATGTTAATGATGTTTATTTTATGTGAACATCTATGGTTTTTCGATTGGTACACAATTTTAAATTCTTTATTTGTGGTTACATTTTGCGACCTTAACTATTTTACACAAATTAGCGTTAGACTATGTACAAGTTATTCATCATTTAGTTCCGTTGTCAAGCTTTTATGATTATAAGCGTTGCCACATTTTGATTGAAAACATTCCAGCTATTTCTTTCATAATCCTCTGGGCCCATGAATTAAAAAGCGTTAATTTTAATTCCATAGATCAGTCAGGAGCGTTGAATCCGTTGCATTACTGTCAAAATATCTGTCATATTCGTGTGACATCCTTTCATTTCTACCCACCCCCTTCAGCAAAGGATTAGTGATACACGCGGCCCTATTACATCTTCATTACGGTAGGCGGCTGTCATACCCCACATATTGTAATAATAACAATAAAAAATATTATTGTTACTATATTTATTGCCTTCATTGATGATATTTATACATTTCGCACTGATCTCGGCTTACAATGAGCGTACAGATGTGATGTGCAGTTGTCATTGTGACAGCGAACAGTGGCGGACAAATTATTGAATAATTTTAAAGTAAAGAGGAAATACCTAATATAGTTTTGGCACCTAATTAAAACTGTGTAACAATATTTTGAATGATTTTATCAGACTGATAATACAATGTTCATTATGTTGATAACCTCGTTTTTGCTCATATTTGTTGTTTATTTGGAATAAATAGTTTCCGCAATATCACGTTGCTAATTGCTAATATATTCTTATATAGTTTTATAGTCCATCAAAAATATCAAGGCATACAAAATAATACATTTTTGCTCTCCCGAGAAAATGAAACCATTTATTTGCCCCGCAATGCATTATAATCGCAATGGCGGATCAATGCGGCATCAATGACAGACAGAAGCTGTCACATTGTCACCTGGTCTATCTGACACCATTTGATCGGCTATCGTTTGAAATAGAATTGATATTTCAACAATTGTAATGGTTAAATGTAAAATAAAAAGTATCTTGTGAATTTGGCAATATAGGTATTGTATTAACGAAAAAACATAGTAGATGAGATCATTTCAAATGCAATGTCTAAAATACCTATCTGGTATTTTAGACATTGCATTTTGAATGATTCCCTCCCGGATAATTTTACATCAAATGTTAATAATCATAACTAATTTTTATTTCGTCCATTCCTTCCCCATCTCTCTATTTAATTGGCAAGGTAACCTATCGCTTCAATAAAAAAAACATCTTCATAAATATTGACAACATCTTGCAGGGGCTTGCCCCTCAGTCTTGTATAAACATTACTCTTATTATTAACAAGTAGACACTTATCAGTTAATCTTACACTGTTACACAATAGCAGCTAATCCCGGGCGTGATAGAAATTTATCTTTGCTTCACCGTCATTGTCATTTTAGCCCCGGTCTCCCCTCTGATTCGAAGTTGGTGGATACGGTCTTACTTGCGAATTGTCGTGTGATTTTTTTATTGATTTAGTTTAATAATGTTTTTGTTTTAACGTGTTTTCAAATATTTTTGTAATGTTTTTCGATTTTTAAGCTCAACTAGGTACTATTATTAACAATTTAAACGGGATATTGGCCATGTTTATCCGTGATGATGGCGCTTGCAACAGTGCCGAATTATCGGGAACTCAAGACAAATAATAATCAGCATAAATATCCCGTTTTAAGTGCCAATAATAGTGTTAGTGACCATGTCAGTTTAAAAAAACTTGTATCTAACAAGGTAGGTAGGCAGGTACAAACAATCAGAACTTAGACTTACTTCGACAGAAGTATTTTCTATAAAGTTGTACAGACGCCAACACATCAAGCTACCCGAAACTGTCAAATATTCCCAATCAACCTTGAACCTATTGCTTTAGCGATAAAGTTGAAAATCTATTAAAGAAATTTGGCACATTGTAGTAGCTTGATGTGCTGGCATCTGTACCAGTAGTGAAGGGTTAATTTTTGTAAGAGGTAAGTCGGAGTAGATATCTTTAATGTGATTTTATTTGTCTTTAAAATAATGACTGTGTCAGTTTTTAAAGGGAAGCCGGTAGGAATCGAGTTGTATGGAACCTTCGCCACTGGCGCCTGTACATAAGAAACATTCCGTCGGCCTTTACATTTCTTCTGTTTGCGATTTGTTTTCTAGCTTACCTACAACTAAATAAACAAAGAATTGTCGTCGACAGAATAGCTTTTTCCATTTTGCCTGAAACTTTTTCCATACACCTATATATTGTATAGGTAATCTCATTGCAAAGTTAACTCACGAGTCCTCTCTGCGGCTTCTTATTTGCTCCAATATTTTTCCCAACAAATTCGTGTTCGCAAAACAGTGCGGGCGTGCACAGTGGGGCAATATTTCATCTGAGCTGGCCAGAACAATAATAGCCTGTGGAGTCGAAGCCACGGCACGTTCGCGCCACAATGTTACCCACCACCAGTTTTCGGAGACCTCCCTCGCCCTTACCCAAACTTCGATAATTAGACGCGAAAAGAGGATGGTAACGGAATACGAAGTTTCTTTTGTAACTGGTTGGTTGTATACCATCGCCAGCATCCGTGTAGACAAAATAACGAAATACTCCGAAAGCAATGCGATATAGCACCGGTTATTGGGTTAGGTTAAGCGTTGTTTACACCGAAAGCTGGGCAGAGGCGATTGTTGATGCGTCCGATGCCAAGTTGCAAACTTTGACGTTGCACTGTTATTCTATTTTGAAACGGGTCAGAATACGTGAGTGTGCGTGAAGTATTCTTAATAAACAAACGCTTATGATTTACCCTAAAATATTAAACTTATACTGTCCATTACGGGATATCTTCCGTGATTGTTCATTATTTTGAGCTCCTGATATTTCGAAGCTGTTGCAAGCGCCATGATCGCGGGTCGAAATATCAGGACCTCAAAATAATGAACAATCACGGAAGACATCCTGTAAGTGACAGTATAAGTTTAGTTGTACACCGTGAAAGCTTAAAACAGTCTCATAATAACATGTAAGTATTTTTGCATTTCGCTGCATTTCCAAACAGAGTATCGCAGTTTCGTTTACCGTTTATCAACCCCAATTCCAATAATGTGCAGCTCAAAAACATCGCACCCTATAACTTTATTGGTCTACATCTGACACCAAAAACAGCATCTATGATCTACAAAAAAACATACTGGAAATAACCGAATAATTCCGGATCCCACCGATTGTCACCGTGACGAAGCCGCCGGTGTCTTTGTCGCACTGTTTTTTTCGCTTGTAATCTTCTGGTTAATCCGTTTGAACGCTTCCAGATGTGAGGTTGCACCTCTGTGGACGATTTGCGCGTTCCCAAAGGATTCGATTGCTCTTACGCAATGATGAATACGATTTTTTGTGGCTTTATTGCGTTTTGATAATTAAAACGTCTTCTTTGCACTTTTTAAGAAAGTATTTTAAGTTTAAGTACTTACATAGATTAATTACTACTACATATTAGGTACACCTCACACGTCTGCCTATGTTAGATAGATTAATGTTTATGAATGAAAGAGTCACCACAAAGAGCTTTTTAAATATTTTAAACTTTTGCCATTACATATTGGATACTTACATAGTTTTACTTTCATGTAGGTAAAGTACATCGGTACGTGACGGTTTAATCGATGTTTTTTCAAAGCTGCGAGCCACTCTGCCCTCGCACACAAATATCATGTTACTGTTCGTCTGTTTGTGTTATTTTTACAACAAAACAAAACCAAAAACACGGACAATTGGCAGCGGCGCGATTGTTCACCGATCAGCGAACAAACGATGGACTTGCTTTGTGCCAATCAGTAGGGAGCTGTTGATACCCGATCAATGAGACATTGTGACACCCACTATGCACCAATGCTCCACTCTAATACCTGCATAGTAAAGCCTAATTTCGTTTAAATAACTGCACCCGTTTTTTTTATATGCGATCCGTTTTTTTGCGCAATGATAGCCGTTCGTTCGTGAATATTAGGTGGTGTCAGGAATTAGAACGTTTTGTCTCCTGTTAATGGTTGAAACGTGACCGTATAAGGTGGCCATAATTTCACAATAATGTGTCCTCTGTAATGTGACAATGATCGGTGAACTCCTATTGAAATTTATATGGCTAATTTATGGCCGGGAAGAAATTGATGAACGTTAGCAACAATAAAGCCGACCGGTTGAGAATGGCTAATCCTTGATGAATGATTTGAAGAGTACGGAACAATATTTAAGTTTATACGAGATTTTTCAAAACTTACAGACATCTTTGATCACTGCAGCATGTTACCAAAATTAACGTGAAATAAAGGAGTATTCCTGAGATCGCAACCATTTTTAAGCGCAACCAACTAAGCGCAACTAAATTATTAAAAAAATATATATATTCAAAAATAGAGAGATATCATTAATGAATCCATCATCCCCCTCTCTATTTTTCATCATGGTTGCGCTTTGAGGAATAAACATATAATATTTTTAATTTGTATTTGTGAGCGCAACTGATGGTTGCGCTACGAGGAATAATTTAGATGCGCTTAGTTGGTTGAGCTTGTTGCGCTCTGAGGAAAACCCCGAAATAAAGACGCCGAGACCAACCAACTTACCGACATTTAAACGGAATAAAAGCTAACTAGCTCAACCCCCGGCCACGACGTTGACGTGTAACACAAAACAAGACACTATCTACTCGTATCGGCGAAAAAACAAAGAAATAAAGAAAAACAACTCCCCGAAATAAAAGTCCGGTGGATAACACAGGAAGCAATGCTTTCCCTCTTACTGATAAACCAGACAAGTGAAGGAAACCGGTGGAAATGTGAGCAAGATGTATGGAAAACCCTGAAGAGGGTTACTTTTTCCGCTTAGCTTTTTGTCGGAAGCGGAATTTTTTCCGCGTAGTCCGACGGAAGCGTTTCGTTAAGTGATTTGTTAGGCTAATTAGATGAGGGTTGATGTTGGTTGTTTAAAATTGAATACTGAGTTATGTCTACCGGTTAAATGTTTATTTTAATTTGATGGAATCGTTTTTAGGGTTCCGTACGCGAAAGATAACCAACTGGACCCTATTATTAAGCCTCCGATGTGCGTCCATCCGTTCGTCCGTCCATCTGTCCGTCAGCGGGCTGTATCTCATAATCCGTAATAGGTAGACAGTTGAAAATTTCACAGAATGTGTATTTCTGTCGCTATAACAATAAATAATAAAAATAAATTAATAATTAAAGGTTCCCTTTGTATGGAACCCTTCATGCATGAGTCCGACACGCACTTGACCGGTTTTTTTTTTAAATAACGAAGATATTCGACAGAAATCCAAAGATCTAAGGCATAGATGCTGTATTTGGTGTCAGATGTAGACCGATGAAGTTATAGGGTTCAATGTTTTTGAGTTGCGCATGATTGGAATTAGGGTTGATAAACGGTAAACGAAACTACGCTACGCTGTTTGGAATTGCAGCAGAAATACAAAACTACAGCTGGGTATTCATTGAAAACAAACTAAAGTGTGCTCCCGTTTTTTTCAATAAAAAAAAACTACACGCACGTTACCAAAACACCAAAACCCTTTATACGCACATTTTTACATACAAAAAAGGCCACCCATTAAAATCGCGTAACCTAAATTCAAAGATACATAGCACATAGGTACGGGTAGTAAGATCAACGGTCCAATTTGGCGCAGGCGTAGGTACGCGCGGGTAAATAAGCGCTCGCAAATTGTTATCTTGTGAAACGAGACGTGTGATTCGCGCAACGACGCGTGATCCCAGCAAACCGCGCCAGGAAACGCTCTTCAGTTCACGCTAGGGATGGGCGCGGCTTGTCGATAGTTTTTTTTTTTTGATTGTGAAATTTCGTGGATGTGGGGACTAAAATTGGAAGAGGCTTTTGGGATAAAACGGTAAATTTGAGTCCGATTTTGTTAGTCAAAGTCAAAATTATTTATTTGCGGAAAATGTGGTACAAAAGGAGGTCAAAATAAAATATAGTGCTATGACATATTTCACCATAAAATAGCATGCAAATATTAATAACCACAAACATTAAATTAGGTAGATAACTAAATAAAGAGGGATATGTTCGTGCAGTTACTAATACACAGGACAAAACACAATTAACTTATCATTTTTAAATAACTGAGCCTCGAATCTTTTGGAAGCTAAAATGGCCAATGACAAATTCTCAAAAAAAAAAAACAATTTTTAAAAGTCACCATAAATACAGTAAAAAGAATGTAACTCTCTTAATGACGAGACTAAACTATGTCGACATTTTAACATCACTAGGAATTTATGAAATGTAATTTTCTGACGTGAACGAGTCACGAACATTTGTAGCTTTTCCGAGTGTACCGGGAAATTGCGATCTCTGCTCTGAGCGCAAAATATGAGATCTACCCGCAATTCGTTTAAATTGCGACCGAGCTTTTTATAATATAGCACTGTGCAGCTGCACTGTAATTGGAATTTGAACAAATACTTCACGTAGTTTACACCTTTCGTAAGTACCTAAGAATGGCAGTTTTGTACACATCTATTTGTCACTAACTGCTTTGGGTCTAAACCTGGTATGGTTTCAGGATGTATTTTTGGCAGTTTCGTCACCTTTCTTTCAGTTTTCAAGAACTCCAACGCCTCATCGTAGTTGTTTGACGTTTCCTTGAAACATTCCTCAAGTTCATTCAGTCATTCAAGAATGACTGATCTATTACGTGTTTGAAAACTTCTCTTTAAGACTTCAGACACGAGAATTCTAGTCTCAAAAACAAAAGTCATTAAAAACAATCTACTTCGTGTTAGAAAACATCCTTTTAAAGCTCATTGTCAATTGTGCTCAAAGTCACATTGGCAACATCATCACCAAATTCACCCTTAACACCGAGTCCTATCTATCAACTTGTATTAATTTCCCCATCCATATTTCACATTGTAACCCTAGTTTGTAGCAAGTGTCCACACAATTGGCATCCTTGCATCCTTGACCGGGCGCCATCGATGACTGATGGCTAACATGTGCCGCCGGCACTTGGCAGGCAACTCATCGTTGGAATAGGGCTGTGACGAAGTTTTGGCGTTCGATTTTGGGTGGCCTTCTTGTAAAGTATAACGGTGTTATGGAATTGGGATAGTTTGGATTGAAGAATCAATGAAAAGACTGTTGAGGCAGATTATTGAGGCTGAAACAACTACGCTCAAGAAATGCGTTACTTAGGCTTTGTTTTCTAAGTAGAATTTAAACATTGACTTTCCTTTTAATATTTATGATTATAAGTCTATATTGTCCCACTGCAGGACAAAGGCCTCGCTTCCCTCCTTTCACATTTCGCGATCTGGTGCGATACTGTCCTTTTTAGTACCTAAACTAAATATCAAGTATCATATAAATTGGTATAACCAAAAGCTCTAAAGACCTGTTTAAATGACTGTAATAGTTCAGCTAATGATCCCAGGTGTATCCCAGGCTCTTAAACACTTAAGAACAATGAGCCACCAAGTATCAAATCAATTCCTCCATCAAGCACAATCACCTCTCCATAAACTCACAAAATATTTCGCGCATCAGCCCTAAGAAGAGGGTGCTCTAAGATAATTATCTTTTTTACCGCTCGCACCCGACGCAACTCTAATACCGTGATAAATGCCGCGGAAGGCTTGTCGGTGACGCGGAAACCGAGGGTAGGCCAACATTCTCATTTGATTAATACTTCACTTGTTATAACATTATGTTAGTTTCATTGCAACAGATGCTTTTTATATTTTCCACGTAATTTCTTTAGACTTTTTCCTTCAAGTTAAAGAGGGATCTTGTTTTAATTTTACGCCGAATTAGCCACCTTGTTTTCTTGAGTATTTAATGCGTTGTCAGATGTTTCGCTCGTAAATTGTTTTACTTTGTGAATAGGTTGGATTTTTGTCAGTTTTATGCCGTTATTTTGATGGGTTTTAAGCAGTTTATTTGGGTTACATTAATACTGATAATACCTAGAGAAGTAGATACAAAATCCATGCCTCGCAAAATTGCAACTTAGTAAAACATTTAAAACTACAGGTCATCGTTAATATCATAATCATAATAATAATCGTTAATAGTAAACCTTACAGTGTACGTTCCATTTGACAGTAAAACCCCACATTACTCACAAGTTAGCATCGATCGTCAACCTTATGACACTTATAAGACAATCAAACGATCAATGCCTTCAAATTATTTACACCTACAGGTCGGCACCCTTGTCCTATGTTTACTGAAGCAATAGATCAAGTTTATAAACCCTTATTTAACAGTACAAACACGGAACCCTCAAGGTACACATCTTTATGAAATAGGGGTAATAAGCACCATTATTGGTATTATGACTCAATCGACGGTATAGGGAAATTTGAGTGTCTGCCCGCAAATTGTAGGTTGGGTACCCCTGGTTATGACTGCTGTGTTATTTTAGACACTTAGTCAAAGATAATGGTCTGGTTTTGGAAAAAATACCTAGTCATTACGTAAAGGAGCTTGTCCGTGTTATAATGTTGTGGTAGGTCAGTGTTATTGCATATTGGTTCCTTCCTATTAGCTGTGTGATCAATTCGTTTAGAGACAAGGAATATACCAAAAATCCGACAGGCGATACCTAATTATGGTTTTATCTCTGCATTACAAGCTCAATGTTTTACGAAACAAGTTTTAAAGATTTACTGACAGTGATTTTACAATTTTCTTTCATATTAACATGCTTTATTAAACCTTCATTTTTACCCCAACATTTTAGCACCCAATTTCGATCCCAAGTCTTGCGACTGGAACTAGTCATAAATAAACAGAAACAAAAATTAAAAACAAAATTATTCAAACAAAGAACAATAAAAAAGCGCTTAAAAAAGAGATTTATAATCCCCGAATATAGATATTTATGAAAATTAAATCATCACGCTAGGGGACGGTTAGATTGGGGAGGTGGATGACAAATGGACAAGCTGTGACGAGCCGTTACATCGTGACGCGGACTAATAGCGCCATCTATTGCGGTGGCGCGGTGTCCGTCCTCGTGTCAGTTGTCGACGGAGGCCGAGAGATGGCGCTATTAATTGTGTTTTGATGGAATGAGTTATTCTAATAAAGCGTTTTTAAATAGGGTGGAGTATTGAATAACTTGTTTAAGAGGTTCAGTTATATTTGTACAACGTGAAAAGCGGAATAAGCATAAATTATCTGCTTAATGATTTAAGTTACCAAATATTTTTTTAGGTCCTTAGTCTAGATCTAAAATACTTTTTCGATTGACAAGAGTTTGAATAGCAATTGGATTTTATAACTTCGATAAAAGTATTATTAAAAGCTACTTAGAAAGTTCGTGCACTTTTCTCAACTACGTTTCTTGAGCTTTTAAAAGTACAACACACGTCAACCAGGTGGCGCTATTACAAGTCTATTATGTTATTATTCCGATCTTCTTGTAGCAGCGCTGTTTAAACTAGTTCGATGATTTATTTTTATTAAAGAGGATTGTAAGTGTTTTAATCACTTAAAATTTTTCAAAAACACTAAAAATTTAAAAAAATTAAACCATCTCGATTTATTTCCACTATTAAGTTCTATGAACTAGGTAGTTCTATTCGTAATAACATTTTTTTTTGTTATTTCCAGGTCCGAGACAAGAATGGCCTCAGTGGCTGGTTGGATGCAACTACAGAGAAAGGAAACTGGCTCAAACTGGTGCGCTCCACGAACTACCCTCATGATGTCAACGTACAGCATCTTATGTTGGCTGGACAGGTATGATCATGTAGTCTGGAATGGGCTTCCAAAAAGCCCACTAAATAAATCTTTCCCAGGCGCTGGCGTTTGTGAAATTTTCATATGTTTAGATAGATAGAATATACTTTATTGTACACCAAAATTGGTACATCTGCTGCATTTGTCATGCATGGTATAAGTTATTCCTAAAATAAGCATCATGATTGCAACTACAACTATCAGTATAGTAAAGTTTTTGTACAATACTTATCAGATTTAATCATAGTTCCAAAAACTCCCTTCCCACTCTATTAAAAACATCTCAAGCACTTCTCAACTTAAAATCGTCGATTAAAACTAATAACGCACAAATCAACGAATGATTATCACAACGGTGCTAGCAGCCCATTGTGGCACTACCCCAATTAAATTTGAATGTGGAACGTTGGTACTTCCGGTGGCAGAAAATCGGTGTTCGACTGAACAACTGTGTGCCACTTCCGGTCAGCGAGGGGAGCGAACAGATGCGGTGATTAGATTCACTTATTTGTACCCCTGCCGAGGTTAAACGGCCTATATGTAATTTTGAATACAACGAACTATGATATACAGATTTTTTTTTGTGGTAAAATAACGTAGTTTAAAAAACGTGCTGTATTTTTCATACAAATCATGCTATTTTATTAAGCTTAAAACTTGATGTAATCAAATGTAGGGTTTTAAAGATTCAGTAATATTTTTGAACTTAAGATAAAGCGACAGATGAACGAGACAATCAGCACCGCAGGTACAAATGGTTCCTAAATTTTACGAATATTTATTCTGATTATTAATGTCAATTATCTATTTTTAGCAGCTTGAACCTTTTTTGCCCTATCTCCTTTTAATTCCTGTTAGCTAACATTCGTTTAATATTTTCAGTCATAAGATTTACAACGAATATTTTGCAACAATGTTTCAGGTGTGGTACAAGGTTGTCCGCGAGGTGTCTTCTGGCCAGGAATTACTTCTGGGTCCTCGTGCTCCTATCTACTTGGACGACTTGCTCTCTTTGGACTCAAGTGAGTACATACTTTGATATTATGTTCTAGAACAGACAGACACTCAATGGTGACACGGCAGCTAAGTCGACGCCTGATTGAGAAGACGACTTACTTTACTTCTTTCTTGGTTTCTTTTAATTAGAAATTTATTTATCTCCGAGTTTGGTTCTAGGTAATTTCCTAAAGCACATGCGAATGGATGTCCTATTCTTGTATGCTGCTTGTACAGACACCAGCACATCCCAGCTACTACAATCTATCAAATTTCTTTAATAGATTTTCAACTTTATCGCCAAAGATGTAGGTTCAAGGTTGATTGGGAAAATTTGACATTAACGGGTAGCTTGATGTGCTGGTGTCTATACATAGACGTACTTTGGACTTTTATCGATGTACCTAATGTCGATACGATAAACATCTATGAGAACAATTTGACAGCGATGTATTGATACTTCGATACTTATTGTTTCTTTAACAATATTTGTGTAGACTGTTTTATTGCAGTTTTCTGACTCTTAAACTTACAGCTGTACCTTCTATCACCACTATAAGTACCTACTTACCCATATACTTACACTACCTACCTATATATATATACATAAGGTACTCCCAGGCTATCGGGGCGTCGGTTGAATCACGGTCACGCGTATTCACGCTCCGCTGACACGCGGGGTGACAGTTAATTGGAGTCACCTGCCCTCTGCCCTGAGCGGTGGACGGCGACCCTTGACGAGTCATATGTACTGCAAGTACAGGATGATGTGAAAACAAAATCCCAGAGATAGACTTCTTTGTATGTCTACACAAAGATAGAATATGGCTTCGGCTGTGTTGTGTGTTATATAGGATGAGTACCGTATTCAAGTCTAACTTACAAAGCGTCAAAAGTTGTAAACTATGCATAGGATATCAACATTGACGTCCTGGAGCGAATTTTACGGGTTTAAAGAAAGACATCCTTAGTACGTTGTCCTTTCAATTACTAAAATCGAATTAAGCACTGGCAGATACTTAGTGGGCAATTTTTAAATAAATGAGGTAGCGTTTAAACGTACGCATACACTGCAAAGCTTTTCAATTAAAGTCGTAATCGGTTGTTAAAGTGTTAGGGAAAATAGTACAAAATATTCCGATACGACTGCCATTACAAAGTTGAAATTATTACAATTGCATATAATATCAGGTATTCCGTGTTAGTCATCGCGGATGAATTCATTCACGACTGTTGAGACTGCATCAATAGCTATTTAAATTGGTAAATCAAATGACATCATTTAGTCTACATTCCTTAGTTCGAATAGTCTTACATTCCGCATAATGTAGTCGCGATAGAGTCACTTAGTCTTGGAACTAAGAGTATCTTCATAAAACCTAGATCTCTTCTTCGTTTTCTCGAGGACTTAATGTTTTGTCCGACCAATAGATATTGACTTGGACAGCCTTGTCTTTGTTTTTGAGTCCTGAGAATTGCAGCTAGTTGTGCATGACGGACAGGACCAAAGATGTTTGACTCAAACTCAAGCCTAGCCTACCTACCTTCGAAAATATGACAAATAGGTGCTGCTAAGTCTTAGGCACATAAGAACCATTAAACATGTTTTATAAATGCACCAAAGTAAACAAAAAATTCAAATCATGCTGTATACACACGAAAAAATCTTAGGGCCTGGACACACCGACACACCGGTGCCACGCGCGCATGCGATATTTAATTTAGATAAATCGCGACGTACGCGCCGCCGTCGATGTGAAAAATCACGCATATGCTTTTGTTAATGCGAGGGTGACTGTATTAAGGGTTGTTTGTTTTTGTACTAGAAGAGACAGAAACACCGAACTTGCTTTTATGTTACTATTTAGGTACCAACCCACTTACTCATTGTTCTCCTATGCATATACATCTGCGTCTACGACAATTTTTTCTCGAAATTATTTCAGACGGTGTAGCTATCCTGAAAAAAGGTAGGATAAAATTTTGCTAGATACCGTGTTATAGGTTCAGGTTGTCTAGCACGTAGGTACATAGTATAACAAAGGAGGATAACAAAGGAGTAAATGATAGCGTGACAGTGGACAGAGAAGAATGGAAGAAAAAAAGGTGTTGCACCAATCTCACGTAACATGAGATAAGGGCAGACAGATGATAATGATTTTATGTTTGTCCATCTTAGATCATTGTTATTTACTCGTAGCTATAGGTTTCTCAGCCTATAGAGTCTTCCTCATTAAAAAAAAATAAAAAGAAATTAAAAAATGTCTACGCCCCGCTCTCCATCCCCCCACAATCCATGTCACATCCAGCAGCCGTACACCAACTGTGCCAGGTCTTCAGTGCTTCCTGTACGCCTTCCGGTAAGGCGTCGCAGCCGGCAGCCGGCACGATGCTGGTGATTTATGCGATTCCAATTGCACGTAATAGCCACCTTGCTCTAATTACGCATTGACTTGGTGACTGTTGACTTTCCCTTGCATTCGTCACTTGCTGGTGATTCATCATCATCATCATTTCAGCCGAAAGACGTCCACTGCTGGACGTAGGCCTCCCCCATGTGTCGCCACATTGACCGGTCCCTTGCGACTCGCATCCAGCGGATCCCTGCAACCTTCACCAGGTCATGCTGGTGATTAGTTTAGAGTAATTAAGCTGCACAAACTAAAAATGCCGTAGACTACGAAAATAGACCAGCATAACTGTAGAACATCCATACAAATGTTGTCAATGCGGAAATAAGTGTCATCAATCCACTGGGATAAAATTTGACACACAGATGGACCTAGATTAACACATGGAATACTTTTTTTACCGGTAGTACGATCCCATGACGGTACCCCCATCTGATATCCATGTGGGCAAAGACATGAGCAAGAGCCATACGTAGGTTGACACAGAAATCTAGAAAAAATAATGGAAAAGAGAGGAATCTTCTTACAGTTAATATTGTGAAACATAATGGTGAAAAGACAAATTGGCTATACCCTAAATTATTTACAATTAACGAAAAGCTGTCACAAAACATGCGTATCGCAGTCACACATTGAGGGACTATTTACTTAAATAACCACATCTCACCACCCACATTCATCACACAAACATAAGCAGCATGACAAACCAATATAACGTCCACAATGACTCTTAAATATCCATAATTACAAACTATTTGCAGTCAGCATTCGTTATAAAAGCTCCGGGCATTGCGCAAGAGTTGATTGATGGACCTTCGTACCAACAGAGGCCACCTATAGCTCCATTCATTGATATGAATATCTTTTTTTTTGCGAAAGGATTAATTCAGTTCGAGATAGGATTTTGAATAAATAACCTACGTGACAATGGTGATCGATTGTATGAAGATAATTTATTGCCAAGTATTTTACATACGTTTTCTTTTCGAGTCTAAAACAGTACTGTTCTGTTACGTAAGTTCAGGCACCTTAAAATTCTCTAGATAAGAGATAGTGGTCTCATAAATAATGACATAGATTTATTGTAACAGAAATATTTTGTAAAAGGTCAGTTTAGTAATCCTAGCCTCATTCCATAGGCTTTTAAATTATGAATTTTAAGCAGTTCTTGGGTTCAGATTTTTTGAATTCATCGTGTTGCTATGAGCGTTTTAATGTCAGAGCCAGCTCCTAAAACGATAACCAAGTTTGAATCTCATTTAAAAACTTGTCAGATTTGATACTAATCTCTACTCAAATCTAGTTTACACAATCCATCTCCCGTCATACGCAATAACAATAATGTGAAGTTAACCCTTTATTGGCCGTGCTTTTTTCAACTCGCAGCGTGCATTCGTGCGCGTAATGAATGAGTGTCGCGCGCTGACATTTGTCATCGTGCAATTGTCGCGTAGATTAAAATTGATGACGTTGCTTTGTCCAACGGCGCACGCACTATTGTGTAGGTCTGTAGTAGCCCTGTTATCTCGCTTCGTGATTATTATTTTTTAAATTGATAACAAAAATGGATTATGATTAGGTAGATGTTGTTTTGTTTTAATCTGTTTGTTTCTAGACGGCATTATACTGTAAGACTTATGTGTGGTTATATAAAATTGTTACGCATACATACAATTAAACATTATTTATGGCGGTCTAGTTAAGATCTATGAGCACGTAAACAAAGCACTTTCAAGGCGTTGTTTTAATTACTTACCCATTAGAGTTAAATTATTTGTATTATTCACGCCTTATAAGGACTTATAGCTACTAAAGATAGTTTCTAAAATAAAATTTCTTTAATTTTTCAAATGGAGCGAAATGCTAGGAAACAACAAAAATAAAGTGAATTGTTAAAATTCTTTAAAATTATTAATTCTTTTGTACTGCAAGAAATAAAAGGCTTTTTTATTTTATTTTTATTATTCATTATTCACGCCTTATAAGGACTCACAGCTACTAAAGATAGTTTCTAAAAATAAAATTTGTAGCATTGCATAAGCCAAACATGCAGCACAGACCGTAAATTGAAACGTCATACAATCGCAACGCAGCCCTTGCAAACAGGATGATTAATCAAAAAATTAACCAACGACAATAGTGCCACCCTCCATTAAACCGGCGACAATCGCTCGGCGTCCCACATCGCGTATTTATTTAACAATCAAATAAATATTACGCACAATAAAATAGAAATATTTCAATTTAATAACACCGCCCCCAGTGAAGGGTTGAATCTGGTCCGGGAGTCGGGAGCTTGTTTTGTTCACAGATTAGATCGTTCACTATCTTGATGTCACGCTAAATTGAATAATTTTTATACCACAATGGATTGTGAAGCGTGTCTCCACGTTTTTGTTTTGGATTTTTTTTTGATAATCCTTTTTAATATTTTTCGGTTCATTAATCTGATGACTGATATAATATTCTTCCGTACGATTAAATTATCGGTAGGTTGCTTAAATTATTCTCCAAGTTCGAGAACGGCATTAATTAACCTTTTATCCAACTTATTTTTATAACCAGCTCAAATCTACAACCGGTACTTCATGATTTTAATTTTTCAGAGTAGAATAATATAAAAAAAATATTTTTTATATTTATAAAAGGCCGTGTCCACATAATTTTTGGCCCATATCTTTCAACATACATCTACCATGCCTTCGACGGGCTAGCGCAAACCGAAGCGTACTGAGACCGTTTTCGCCGGCGGGTGTACCGTATAACGGTAACCTGCGCGTGCGACGCACCTGATCCGAAGGTACAGCCGCTGGCGCGAATAGGACCTATTTCCACGCAGGAAGCGAACCTTGGACTAACAGATTATCGACACGATTGTGTTCTAGAACACGGGTATATTAAATTGCATTGTTTTAGGCGATGATTTTGTAATAAATCTGTGGTACAGAGAAGTTTCTCATAAGGTAAAATAACATCGAAAAGGCTGTCTTAAATAGTTAGATATTTCAATTTCACGTTGAGATTGTTTCCTAATTAAATCTAGATGAGTGTTGAAAACACACTTATTATCGTAAGAAATAAAGTTAGGATTAATTTAAATTTAAATTATTTACTCTCTCCACTAATTAACGCAACTGACTTTCAACGTAACAAGTCAAACGTTACACTTAAAAATTGCGAGAAACAACAGGTGTACGTTTGGGGTGGAATTCATTACAAAAATCGGTAAGTCACCGTCACGGTGCGCGGGCGCCGCTCTGACATCTGTGACGTCGGCGTGGACGTCGTGGGAAAACTTAACGATCGCACACCCTGCCTTAAAACGCGAAATTTACCATGTGCCTTATTGTTTTACTTATTTTTATATTGAAGTGTGGGAAAAAATTGTTTGAGCTTTTCTGTTGATCGATATTATACAGTATATTGGCTGATGTGGCTGTTTATTTCTTTCTTAGGAGATTCAGAAGATTATCTTTATCAGTGCGTTACATTACATCAAATTAGTTTAACTCAGCATAGATTTAAAAATAACAAGACTCATATACAAACAGATACATAAAGCATACAGACAGGATAACAAGCACAGACAAAAACGAACACTCACCACTTCACCAGGTAACAATATGTCTGCTGCAGCATTGCTGGATATAAGGGCAATCCAGTCTGATGGCAATTACAGGCATGTTTGCATATCGTAGTAAAATATTCTCACAGCCTGAATTTTACACATAGTTGGTAGGTTATAGGCGTCAAATTAAGTAACATAACATTAACTATTTATTTGTTTAAAATCTTCATATCATTGTTGATTAAGAATGTTAATTTACTTATTGCGGGAAGCTCTATAGGCATCGTATTTACCAGTACTATCTGGGTTGTGGAGCTCAGACAGGCAGTCGTTCCATGTAAAGTACTGGTATTCAGCTGCATGCAGTTAGACTGGAAGTCGACCCCAACATAGTTGGGAAAACGCTAGGCAGATAATGATGAGGGATGACCTCTATCGCTCCTTTAACACTATATTCTCATGAAAATTGCTCTTCCTAAATCACGCCTATGCCCGATAAAACTTATTAACCCTAAGCCCGCTGAGCCACCACAATAACATCCCTTAAAACTTTAAAACCACAAACACTACAATTGTCACGCACAGATGGTTTTCCATATTTCCCCAACGCGGGTCAAGTGAGCATATTAACCCTCGCTTACAGGTGGGGTGGGGGTGTGACCGGCCCATGATAATTTGTAACAAACACTTCAGTACTGTACTGACATCGCACATAGTTTTACCTCTGACCTCTTGTGGCATCCTCTGGTGATTCCGTGGCATCCTGACTTTGACCTTTGACTTTGAGATTTTTTTTTGGAGGTATGTTGGCTTTACCTGTTGTTTTTGGTTTTGAAATCAGTTCTATCAATGTTTTGTTTTGTAGATTTTCTTTTGTTTTCTTTTTGTTGTGGTTTAAACAAAAAAAAAAATTGAGCGTTTTCCATATTCTAATTTTGAATTTTCTGTGCATATTTAAACATTATCTTTTGTTTATTTGTGTTGTGCGTGTATATGTGATTAAGTTTCAAAAATTATTTTAAAACAAACTTGTGGTCCTGAAGTATTCAATCGGTAGCAGCGCGTAATGTGGGCATCGTTTAAATCAAGCAGGCCTCTTTGCACAAAGCGAAACAAACATTGTTCAATATATGCACAACTAGCCATGAGAAATTGTAATCCATCTTCCCACTTGGTAGAAATCATTTTCATTCAATATTCATACTTCCATTCTAGATGCTAAATAGGCACTTTTACATAAACCATCTACGTCAAAATAACATAACGAATATCACGCTTGTGATCCTTTAATGGTTAGGCAGTGGTGTACCTCACAGTATACCTACATTTTGCAAGTAATTTTTTTTAGTCCTCATCTAAATCTGCTCCATATTCAACCAATAATTTTTCAAGATATCAGATATTGTCGATTCATATTTGCCCGATGATATCACGTCGTTATCTTAGCCTTGCCTTATCACGGATGCTCGTTAAACAATGCTCTAGGCGTGGTTTTGTCTCGTCGTGACTCGAATTAATTCTGCATGTGTCAATGCGAGCCATTTCATACTTCCGACGCCCTGATCGTGATCCCATACGTCAGAATATGACGATAATTGTGTGCAAACGTATGATATGTCCTACCCTGTTATTAGCCGACGGATATTTCGTTTGATATGTTTCCTAGAGTATGTACATAATTGTCATATGGTATTTAGTGGGCATTTTACGTCAGTTGGAAATTACTTTAGAGTTGTGTTGAGAGTCAAGCCGGAAAATCACGATTATCTGTGTTATATTAAATCAAAGTCATATTTAATGTTTTATGACTTTTACTTATAGCTTATTTTAGGGTTTACCAAACTTCTAGTATGTATAAGAGGCTAGTAATAAGCTCATTTAGTAGCTCATCAGTTACTGAACGGAAAAAATAAGACGATTTTGAAAACTTTCATAAACTTACTGTACGCAGTAATTTGCAATTTCTTCAATAAAACTATGCCTATTAAAGTGCTTAATTGCCTAACAGGAAGGCACAACTACCACCATAGATGTACAAAGTCAATGAATAACAAATTTAGTCGTGTCGCCATCGCATCGTAAGCTAGTTATGCATGTTACGAGACTGTCCGCCACATAATTGCATGGTTCCTATTGATTTACATAGCCCTTTATGCCTCTTAAATGACTTACACCGTGGAGGAAGCGTGGTCTACAGGTTGAATGATAAATTGAAGTTCTAGCTATTAGGCTTGCGGGGCTAGTCAAGACTGTTTAATAGGCGGGCTTTCGCGCTATGAAAACAATGATGGCACTCAAATTTTCAAACCTGACACGTGAAAACTTATGAATAAAGTTAACAGACTAAAAAATTTAAAGATTGCCAAGGATACTGGCTGGCAGAATAAAGAAGAATAGACAACAGACAAGATTAATTCCCCATGTTTTTTCTGTTCCCATATATCAAACAGTATATACCGTTCTCACTCTCTACCGGTTACCGATTTTAGTATAGAACATCACTATACCCTCAGTTTTCCACAAGTACTAAAGTTCCAACTACTTGTTTCAGAGCGTCAGTCACCTATTGAGAAGTACAGTTCGCTTGCGTCAGCTGACGACGAGGAAAGAGAGGACGCTGACATCCGCTGCAGCTTCTGTGACCTACCGTTCCCTAACATCGATGTGTAAGTACTAGCTGTACTGCTTATTATTTGAGTGTACTCGAGAATACCGGGTTTCTAACTTTCGATATCTAACCGACAGATCACGGTAAATAATAATTTATAACGATTCGCAAAGAGTTTTCCTATCGTGGACTACTACACCTCCAATTAAAGCTAATCGTGTTACAATGAATCTTAAAACGTGTAATTTTAATGTCTAAATTTGGTTGTTTCCAAGGAATAAGCGTCTACAAAGTTGCTACTATATAAGGCCCCATTAAAATTGATGGACAAACTTTTAAAATCATTCCACCACCAAAATAAGGACAATTGTAAAAAAAAATAAGAAAAACGCTTTAGAGACTTACAAGAAAAAAAAACAGTTAACGACAATACACTAAAAATGTTGGTTACCCAATGATTTTAGGTCAAAATAAAATCATCATCATTTAATCAGTGTTTTTTTTGCTTGGATATCTTTGGTTAGACGTACTGAACCCTGTGTTAAAATTTGTCCATCTATTATAATGGGACCTTATATAAGTTGAGACCACTTCTTGATCAGCAACATAACTTTTCTTTTTTCACAAAATTGTATCACACTAGCTGTTGCATGCTTGCTGTATATTGACGTCTATGTGTGAAAAAGAAGATGGTCTATGTCCTTTCCTAACATATAGTCTATCTCCTTCATCTCTTTGTCAAATTTCATTACGATCCGATCAGCCGTTTAGTCGTGAAACGGTAACAAACAAACAGATTAGCTTTCGCATTTATAATATTGGTATGGATAGTGGTAAGTCCTTCTCAGTAATCGCGTCTTGGTTTCATCATCACCACGCAGGTTTTCTGATAACATTCAGCTTTATTACTCCTAGGTATTAGGTTTATAAGGGATATTCACTAAGCCGTACTACGATAGACGATATGATTGTATCGCCAGTAACTCTATTTATATCGGCCTAGGAAATTTATTGAGCTTTAACTGGCTTAAGTGGCTACTAAATAATTCTTATCAAAACCATTGTTCCACGCATTAACATTAAACAGTTTATAATATTGCCTTTGTAACACGTCATAGATGTGTATCTTTGTTTCTTTTAAGTATTCAACTTTAATCCGTAAATGAAGAATCTAACCGGCCAGTTCAATAGGCGGTTAAAAGTCTAACCAACAAATTAAATTCAAATCAGTCAATCGCGCGTCTCATCTAAACGGTGCATTCAAGATGTCTGCCGGTACACGCAGAAGTCTATCAATTTCAAACGTCTTCGGAACCATTAACCTCCTGCCATTAATATTATTTGGTCGTAGAGGAGCGGGCTGTAACGATTTATTTAGTGCTAGTGATGTACTCGTTCGATAAGACGCACCTCGATGATTTGTTGCCGGGCGGGTCGATGGCACGCGACGATTCCGCGTTTTTGCTGTGACGAGCAGATGGCTCCCGCTCAAGCTAAACGTAATTCATTCCATAGATTCTCTAGCACAGTATTCTATGATAAAGAATGATTCGCAAAAGAATCAATAAAAAAACTAACAAAAACAAAACAACAACAGTAGCCCGATAAAATCAGTAACACAAATAAACTAAACGTCTCATCACGAATGAAAATATATCATGAATTTATTATCTATGTGACAAGCGATGGAAGGCCATAATGGCGTGTGTCATCATATTCTATCGAAGCGCTGGCTCGTCAATAATGCAAGAGATCGAGATTATCGACATGCACCGTTCTAACGTATCCTCGTAGTGACGCAGTCCTTATCGCGGCCATCACTATTGTTTTAAACGTTTACAACGTTTCTAGGGCATCAGGAGATCGATTAGTAATTAGATGTGCGCTACATTGTTGTTTTTTTATGTTTTATAGGCTATTTAAAATGGGAGGATGAAATTAAATTACCTGGCTTTCAATCTGAGATAATTATTCTAGACCATTCATTATTTTGAATGAAAGCCTCTCTTCTGTAGTCCTCAGATTCAGTTCTAAGATACATCTCGTTGACATCAGTAATGCATTATCTAAGTAGGTGTCGCATCGTATCATACAGTAGTAGAATCAAATATTCATATTATTTATATATTAAATTATAGTGTCACGTTCGTTCCGAATACTTGTTCAGGCGTATTATAATGCATCATGTGTATTACGAAATCTCATTGTAATCACTCTTATCGGATCTCTTTCCACTCTTACTTTCGTCAGAGTGCTGTCACAATTCGAATGATCATCGCCGCTGTCACACCTTGAATCGATATCAGATCGATCAGGTAGCGATTGCGAAGTCGAACACTAAAATTACAGGCTATGCGATCGTGATCCGATCTTTTGTACGATCATTATTATTTGTCTAACGCGGATTTATTTTTATTTGGCGCCGATCTAGTTTGTAGCTAATTCAATATAGGTGGTAATTTTGAGAAATTAAATTACCACGGTAATTTGATCAGGTCAATTACTTTTTCAAGGAACATTTTGATGGACATGAGTATGACAGACGGTGTTATATAATTGGTGATTAACAAGCCGTAATAACGGGTTCATTAACATGTGATACACAAACAGAGAATCGGATCGGCTGGGCGGATAATATCGATGCTATCTCTCGGACATGGACTGAGCTACGGTATTTCTCAACCGATTGTTAGCGCTAGCCGGGATCTACAATCGATTATTAAAATGTAAGCACGTTCGTCGGTAGTACATCATTAGTCTGGAGCGGAGCTAAAATGACGCCTGAACATTTATTTATAATTATTTTTAAGTTATGTTTAAATATATTTTGCACACCAAATAGGTTTGTTTTATAGGCTAGAGCGAATCTATCACAGGTAACTGGACCCCGCAAAACAATAGTCGTTTACGTTTGTTAGTATCCATTTACGGAAAAATCTATTAACTACTGATAAAGCAAAATACTTGCCACTTTTGCTAGACAATATGACATTCATTTGTCCTATTTATAATTCCCTTTTTTCTAGACCTACTATAATGTATTTTATTAAGTCAGCTTCCAGCGCATCTTAGAAACACTTAGCGTCATTTTAGTGACCAGTTAGTATCGTTGCCTCGTGTGGGCGGAGCTTAATAGATCGACTTGAAACGAAAGTTGTTCATTGGATGTTATCAATTCGTGAACATGTAGATTATTCCTATGATCGGCGGATATCAATGTCTACAGCATGTTCAGTTGCGATCTCAGCGGACGTAATGTTTCTAGTTAGCAGATTGTGCGGATGCTATCTATTAATGATGATTAATTTGTTAATTGTACTGGGTGTGTTGATAAAGAAAATTGGTCTTGTTACCATTCTGATTGATTTTATGAAAGGAGTATATTGGGACACAGAATCAAACGCTGAAAAAATAAATCAGAGGCCAATAGATACGTACAAAATTGGTTCCAATATACCGTACTAGTGCTCGAGTGGTGACCGTGAACCTTAATACGTTGCGTTGGAAGGCCTCCCACTGGTGGACGGATTACCTGGTGAAGGTTGCCGGGATCCGCTGGATGCGAGACGCACCGGACCGGTCAAGGCGTCACTCGGTGCAGGCCTAAGTCCAGCAGTGGACGCCTTTCGGCTGAAATGATGATGATGATGATGAAACACTACCAATGGTGTTCAGCAAATATGGGGAAACAAACAGAAATATCATCAAAGATACTTACGACATATCAAACGCAAAAAATAACAAGTCATGGTAGCAAGTGATAATAAACCAATGTTCTATTACAACTTACACAAAGAATGCAATACACTTTCAATTGTTATAGAAATTGCGCAATATACTATTAAAAGATACAACAGCTGTTCTAAAAGATTCGTTTACTTAGATGTTGCGGGGTAATGAAAAAAAAAACCGGCCGAGTGCGAGTTGGACTCGCACACGGAGGGTTCCGTACCACCGTACAATATTTAGGTCTATATATTTAAAAATAATATGACCGCGAACCGGAAGACGCTGCGTTGGAAGGCCTCCCACTAGGTGGACCGATGGCCTGGTGAAGGTTGCGGGGATCCGCTGGATGCGAATCGCACGGGAACGGTCAATGTGGCGACACTTGGGGGAGGCCTATGTCCAGCAGTGGACGTCTTTCGGCTGAAATGATGATGATGATGATGATTTAAAAATATAGTTTGGTGAAAAAACACACTTTTAATTTAATTTAATTTTTATTATTTGTTGTTATAGCGGCTATAGTCATACACAATCAGTGAACATGTCAAGTGTTTACCTATTACGATTCAAAAGATACAGCCCTGTGACAGACGGACGGACAGACAGACAGCGGAGTTTTAGTAATAAGGTCTCATTGGCACCCTTTGGATACGGAACCCTAAAAATACTCGTATAGTTGAAGTTTGAGATCGTAAGTGTAGATACGATGCTTGTGCAAGTGAGCCCTGAGGCTATGCGTTGTATCTCAGTTGCGCGTGCGTCGATTACGAATCTACTAAATAGCGTAGAATGTACTGAGGTACTCATTTGTGTGATGTGTTGCAAAATCTATTGATGAAACTCATTATTGTTTATGGGGCTTCTGAAAACTATAATGAGCTAGAATATAATAACGAGGACACTGCGAAATTGAGCTCCTGGTTTCGATTCCTGGGTCGGGCAAAAGTGATATTCGGTTTTCCATCAGGATTTGCATCAACGGAGTCTGGATTTGTGCCCGGTTGATGGCAATAGGCTCGCCCACTATCACGTGAGACTTAAAACATAACTGGCGAAATGTGGGTGTCCTATTAGGTACACCTCTGCCTAACCCTTCGGGGATAACAGGCGTGATGCTATGTTATGTTAAATAATTACATGTGTCGAATGAAATAGTATAAGAAACTACAAATTTAAAATGAATAATATGTTAACTAAAATACACCTGTTTTTGCATTACACAAATCCAACTAATAGGATTCTAATTGGCTGTCTACATGTGACACAGATATCAACATGGATGTTCGTACGTCTAGTCGACTTGCAAGAGAACGCAACGGACGAACAGACAGTAAGCGACGGAACCATTACAGACGGTAGATTTTATTCCTTAGATTAATTAAAAGATACGGCCACGGGCCCGCCGCCGTGCAACAGTGAAAACGTTCCATCTCGGACGCCTGACGATCACGACGCTTTCGGACAGATCGACATAGATCTACCCGTACCAACAACTAGCCAATGCTATTTCCTTAATAAAACCAGCGATGTAATCTGTGTTTGTATTAAAACGCGACTAACGAGGTGTAACAGGTGCAGCGTTAGAAAATAGCCGGAGGCAGGAGGGTTGCGTGCGGTAGGCCAGTTATGCCAAGGAGACTCACTCCGAACGTTTTTGCAAATGATATACGTTTTCCATCAAGCGTTACTATGACGTTGATAACAGTATTTCCTACGCAATCGGAGAAGATGAGGGTCACATGAATGAAGTACTCGGAAGCGATACAGAACACATAAACTATGTGTCTAGTGCGAATTTTGCTCATAAAACGTGTTCATTCAGAATTTATTGCAAAAATGAATTCATACATACGACCGGGAATGAAAACATGTTTGAATTATGTATGGGCGAGTGTATAAGTTATGTTCGCGTGGGCGATCCCTATGCATAAAGATGTTATTATTTTGTCTTCTCCAGTAAGTAGGCTCTGTAAGTCTGATGGCAGGGCCCTATTCGAGTTCGTTAGCGTAATCTCCTCACTTTCTAATAGAGTCGTCGGTGGTATGCGATAAAATACAATTACAATATAAAATGAAGTTAGATTACTGCGACGATGAAAGTGTCACTGATATAAACTAGGGTAGTTTGTGAATGTTTCTTTTAATGCAAATAGGCGATACAAATGTAAAACTAAACGAGGACGCTATCGAATACAGATGTGTTTCATACTTTATAGTCTAAAATGTCTTCTACATATTTACTGGGAATCAAATGAGACCCCATGTAGCGATGATATTAGAATAACCCTTTTATATTTTACAAACATCCATACTCTTAAGTTCGTCGATTTTACGATATAAGACTACTCTTAAATATTATGAAAAGCACCAACGTTACACATTAATAAACAATAAAGCATGTCTGTTTAAATACCTGTAACTACACGTGCTTCGAGGACAACAAGATCCCCGCTATTGATATCGGGTCAAACCTGACACGGTCGACGTATCTTTGTTCCAAGACTCACCGGAAAAAACAGCGACTAAAACTCAATAACAACTTACCTTATAGATACAAAAGAATGTGACTATCCTTGAGAATAACAGCTAAATCTAAACGACCTTCGGCTGAATCCTGCGACTAACTTTCTCTACACATACGCGGATGTTTTGGATCAAGGGGAAATTTTGTTGTCCTTGACATTTACTCGGCTGAATGATATTTTTATATAAATTTTCTCGTGTTTTGTTGCAGTCTCGATCGTCACTTGATAACGGAGCACGCCCAGCCGGCCGCTGCATTTCACTGCGAACTTTGTAACCGAGCTTACAGCACTCGAGTATTGCTCCTGCGACACCGTGCGCTTGCGCATACAGACATCAGAAAGTATCCCTGCGAGAACTGTCCTAAGGTGTGAATTGAATACTTGTAGTTTCTCAGTAGTTTAATATGGAAATTAGTAGTTTAGATATGTATTGTTTTACATCCTGAAAAAACATGGGTTTATTAAAATTTTGACTTTTATTAGCATAATCTCATTTCTCAATTTTATCTTTTAACATTTAACTTTAACTTCAATCATTTCTTTTCAAAGTGAGGCCGTCTTGCACAACAAATCACTGAATACAATTAGCGCTAAATAAATTTAGTTACATTGTTCTATAACTTCAATCGTTTGAATTTGACATACACAGAATGATGTTTTAAATAAAAAACTGTTTAGCGCTAAATGTAATTAAATATATGTCGTGCAAGCAGGCCTTAATGGGTCACTTTTAACTCCCTGGGTTTAAATATTAAATTTAGTGGGTCATTTACCGGTGGTATCTGTTTCACCGTTTGCGAAACCCTGATGTTATTTCAGGTATTTACCGATCCTTCCAACCTCCAGCGCCACATTCGCGCTCAGCACGCGGGCGCCCGCAGCCACGCCTGCCCCGAATGCGGGAAGACCTTCGCCACCTCCTCCGGCCTGAAGCAGCACACGCACATACACTCCAGCGTCAAGCCCTTCCAGTGCAAGGTTTGCTTTAAGGTGAGAATCTGTGCTTTTATCTCTTAATCCATCTTAGTGCTGAACTAAGAATTAGTTTTAGTATAATAATATTCGGATTGTAATAATTCGTTGTTCACTCCTTTTACGAAGTTTTAGTTCTTCTTCTATTAAATATGCATATAAATCCATCTAAATAATCGCAAACAATAATAAGTCACTTCCATAAAATGATGGTTTCTAAAAGTCGATTGTCTCTGTTTCCAGGCTTACACCCAGTTCTCCAATCTCTGCCGGCACAAGCGGATGCACGTCGCTTGCAGAGCGCTCGTTGAATGCGGAAAATGTGGCCAGTCCTTCACGTCTTACGCCTCTCTTACTAAGCACAAGAGATTCTGTGACACCGCTGCAGCAGCTTCCGTTAACCTGCGAGGACAAATGCCCCAGGGCCTATCGCAAATACCGTCACTACAAAACGTCGGGATGAATAACCCTAACAACACCAACCCGTTCCCGATGTACAGGGGACCCACTCTGCCCCTGCCATACAACACGTTTGCCCACTACCCGGCGCTATTCTCTGCCGCCGCTGCTGCTGCCTGCCCACCCGAGTTCCTCAGCCCATTGCTGTTCAACGTACAAGGAGCAAGACTCGCTATGGAACACGATATGGCCATGTCAAATGCCAACTTAGTTTCCAAGCAGCAAGAAGGCCGCCTATCAGTAAAAAGCATGGACAGCTCAAACTCTTTAGATGATAACAAGAAGCCTAAGGATTTGGATTTCGAAAACAAAAGAGACAGCTACAGTTCTGATAGGGCTACGCCCAACAAATCACATAGTCTTTATTCAAAGCAATCGCCTCCTTCTGGGGAGGAAGCGTCGTCTCAACGCCGACCATCACCAGTCATGCCACTGCCTACACCGATTGCTCCATTCAGTTTCGCAAGAGATGAAATGAAGAGGAAGTCTCCCTTCAACTTCCCTCTCAAGCTCAATAATAATGACATTAAGTGTCACAAGTCTATGTCACCATTACCCAAAGACTTGTCCAAGAATGTTATCGAAGACGATAAAACGTCGGAATATTCTGATGTTGAAGAAGATACGAAGAAAGACGAAGGTGACCAGCCTTTAGATTTATCGGTGTCAAGGAAACATAACGACAAGGATTCTGAAGCAGAGAATGACGACCGTTCCTTTCGCAACTCAGTCAAGTCTTATTCACCTCCTGAAAGCCCAGCCGAGAGGAGCAAGACTCCTGAAAATGACACAACAGACGTCGATGTTGAAGGTGTAGAACCTAAAAGGGAGGAATCGCCACCGCAGCTAGTATCCCCACCTCTCGCGTTCCCCATGCCCGTTCACCCGCAACACAGCAACTTGATGGATGCCATGTACCGGCCTCGATTCCCATCGTTCCACACTTCTGAATCGCTCCTGAACTCGTCGCACTCTCCTTATGTTCCGAGTCCGTTCAATTTTTTATCCCCACTTCTCGGTACTGATGGACCCGATAGGCAATCAAGCGCATATGCCAAGTTTCAAGAGCTTAGTTCAGGATCCGGAAAGCTGCGTGACCGGTACGCTTGTAAGTTCTGCGGAAAAGTGTTCCCGCGGAGTGCGAACCTGACTCGTCACCTACGTACACACACTGGCGAGCAGCCTTACAAGTGCAAGTACTGCGAGCGCTCGTTCTCGATCTCGTCGAACCTTCAGCGGCACGTGAGGAACATCCACAACAAGGAGCGGCCATTTCGGTGTCCCTTGTGCGAGAGATGTTTCGGGCAGCAGACGAATCTCGATCGTCACTTGAAGAAGCACGAGGCGGAAGGTGGAGATTCTCCAAGCTCTGCGGATACTGAGAGGGAAGATGCGTATTTCGATGATATTCGGTCGTTCATGGGTAAGGTGACGTGTTCCCCGGGTGCGCGCTCCCCGGCGGCCACGCCCCCGCACGGCGCGCACGGCGCGCACGGGGCGCACGGGGCGCACGGCACGCATGGCGCGCACGGGGCACACGCCGCGCACGGCCCGCGCCCCTCGCTCGCTATCTCCACATAGCCCCCAGCTTACCCGCTGCCGCCACCGCCACCGCTATGGACGCAGCCTTTTAACTAAGAAATGTGCTAGACCGTACAGCAAATAGACTGGCAGCGACATAATTTGATGTAATAAATTATTTGACCAAGTTGTCAGCATAATTATCCAGTGATTGTATAATGTCGTATCCAGTGTAAATGTTCCAAGGTTGAAAGTATCCCGTTTCAGTGAGCTGAACATTGTAGGATCGGTATAAATAAGTAAGCCAGTTCAAGTAGACGACACGTAGTAGTGCGGGTGATTATTACGTATAGGGACTCTCTAACGTTCATATTGAGAGCAATACAGAATATGGATTCAATATGCAATTTACGTTCATGATATGTATAAAATCTAAATTATTTTGTTTGTGCTTTAGCTTATTTAAGATACGCTGTAAGCACGCGTTGAAATACGTTTTAGGTTAAACTAAAATGTATTTCAGTAAAAAAAATATTCTGGATTTGTTTGGCATTAACACGTAGCTAAAAAACACAGTTTTTATTTCTTGTTTATTGTAAAAATGTTTTACTAGAGAAATACATTATTCTAAGCGACATGACAAATCACTTTAGTATTTTAATTATATTATGATAAAATTAATTTAAGATTACGCGTAGATTTGTTAAGAAAAAAACGTTTTGATGATAACTTAAATATTTGTTCCTAGTTCATATCTTGAAATTTAAGGTTGACTTAAAACGTATTTTCTATTATAATAAGTGTACATAAACATGTTTTGTCTGTTATTGTGTAAAGTAGAGTACAAGTTCATTAATTGATGTTTAAAAAATATCAAATTTTAGTGCTTCGCTCGATTTGTGAGCTATTTTTAAATTTAATGCGAATGGATTTATTTTATTTTAAATTATATTTTTTAAACACAAATTAATTTAATGTCAATGAAATATCGATACAGAAATATGGTATTGATATTTTCATTATATTTTGTAAATTATAAAAATTGGTGAAAAAAATGAGGTTGCTCTTTTAGTCAATGAAAACTACCAAAGTTTTTCTATATCCCAGAATTATTCGATATTTATTTGGAAAAAAAAAATATTATACAATAATAATCCAGTAATAATTGGTATTGTGAATAAAATCGTTAGTTATTTGCGTCTTTAGAAAATCAATTAATAAAATAATATTTTGTTAAATTTGTTATTTACACAATTGTTGTACATAGAGTTTGCGATACACAAAATGCATATCATGTGTTTTATATTAAATCGAGGCTCAAAGATTTTAGCGATACTTATTACAATAGTAATAAGGGTCCTATAAAAAGTTAAATGTATCTTTAAATATAAGAAATAACTTCGTAAGATTTTCTGCAAAGTAATTTCGATCACGTTGCTATACTTTTCCTATCGTCTAGACATAGTTAGTACCACAGTTTTAAGCGATTCTTTGTCTTTGAGACTTTCATCACAAACAGTAACTTAAAAAAAAAAAAAAACGTTTTGAAATTACGTCATTTTCCATTCACGACCTCCTTGCATAAAACTTTACGTATTTCTAAGGGCCAGTACACCTGTATCATAGATTTTCAAGCTTGTATCTTTGGACCGTGTGATCTTTACAATACTTGTAAAGTAAGATATTTGTAATCATATCACTCGGAGGCACTAGTTCGATAAGGTTTTAACGTCACATGATAAAGTTGTATGTTAAGTACACTTGTACTTTAATTTCAAGTTCAATTAAAAATATTGTAAACGCATTGAAAAATAAAACAATACAATACAAATATGTTGTGTTAATTTTATTTGGAACTTTTTAATCCATTGTCTCAAGTGTAACCTGAAGAAAATTCATTTAATATCGGCAAATTTACTAGATGCATACCTACAAAGTTCAAGAAAAATCATTTGGCAAATGAAACTACTTTTGTCTTACTGTAGACTGGTAGTGGCTGAGACTATTCATGAAATGCTGAAAAGATAACTAACTGTGAAAAAACTTGATGAGCCAGATATTATCACTTGCCACTGGATAAGGCCACTCTGGAACTGAAAAACATTGACAGCCTGAATGAAGCTGGCGATGTCAGAAAAAAGCTAATTAAGGATTGACATAAGTAAAGTAGGGCGCCTAGACAAATTGACATTTTATCAGGGATATAGGTGATGAAAAGGTCAAAAATATTTTGAATTGAACTAGCCTACCGAAATATAGCACTCATCTTGTTGAAAGTAATTTTGTAGATATACGAAACATTTTGAAAACGATCGTCACTTTTTTTAACCTCAAGTTGTTAAGGTGGAAGCGCCAGGGTAGCCAGCGAAATTCAAATTTTCTTACGTTTTTTTGCAATTTGCAGTTCAGTGTCAGTTGATGAAAAATGAGTCGCGCAAGTAACATGTATGTAGTTACAGAATTATAATGTTTAAAATCATCAATAAAAGTTTAAAGTTCATTTAACCCCATTGAATGACCTTTTCATGAAATTGTTAGTGAATGGGGTTAGGTACACCTTAAAAAAGCTAGCAGATTTTTTTTTTTTATAAATTACGTTGCCCCACACTAGCGATTTGGCGTTGAACTTCGTATTAGCCGAAAAGCTATGGCTAGTGAGTAAAATATTTAGTTAAGATGAATTTATTACACTTAATAAACATACAAAACACTAGTGACTCATTTTTATAGAGAAACTCCAGTCTTGCGAACTGCATACCGACGTAATAACGACGCTACGAATTACACAAATATGTAATAAAGTTTGCTCGTGATGACTCGTGATGGCCCACTGGGTACTACACTTATACTGCATTCATAATTTAGTTTCCTGTACTATAAACATCATCATCATCTGCCTGGCCTTTTCCCAACTATGTTGGGGTCGGCTTTCAGTCTAACCGGATGCAGCTGAATCAAATTATTTTACATGGAGCGACTAGCTATCTGACCTCCACAACCCAGTCAGTACTGGGTAATACGATACCCTACGGTATGACTGGTTGTCAGAATTTTTGAATGACAGCTAGGACCAACGGCTTAACGTGCTTTTCGAGGTACGGAGGAAACTCGGTATGTAATGTGTGGTCACCCATCCACAGTCCAACCAAGGCAAGCACGGCTTAACCGAAGGATCGACCCGAGTGGCTGTTATTATTTAGCTACGAGTTCCCATACTATGAACAGATATGTATATTTTAGAAAATAACTTGAGGGAGGCCGGTGTCGAGTAGTGGACTGCATTAAACTGAGTTGATTGACTGATTAGATTCAGTATGCACTGTGACTCCAACAAATATGATCTTTTCAAAAATACTACAAGTCATTCTAAAATCAACTCAATTTACACCATAAAAAAGTAGAAATTTGTTTAAATGTCAATGAGAAACAAGGATTTGTTCAGACTATAATGTTAAAATTCCCACGTATCCACTTAATTACTACAAAATGGCGGTGACACGATTCTAAATATCATCACGTTACTCTTGATACATGAGATAGCTCAGTTGTGGAGGACATTTCACGTTAGTCATCGTGGGGAATGCTTGCTGGGTTTCGTCAACGACTTTTGTGGAAGTGGGGGTTACCCAATGTTGGTTAAGGTAAAGTCTAACTCCAGCATAACATCACGTCTGTAATCCCTAAAGAGTTAAACAGAGGTGTATAGTGTACATAATAGGTGTTAAAGTACCCTTAACGAAACCAACAAGCACTTGGGCCCCCCGTCATTGCGATCATTTTTTTGTTCTATACTATATACAGAACCTTCTAGTTACGGTGATATTGGGGGTTTTAGAACCACATTTTTTTTAAAATCGATTTTTAATGATATAAGTTTACTTTAAACCCTTTAAAGCTCCCGATATTCCGACCCAACAACCCGCGATCATGGCGCTTGAAACAGCGTCGAAATATCGGGAGCTCAAAATAATGAACAATCACGGAAGATATCCCGTAAGTGACAGTATAAGTTTCGCAAACATTATTTTAGAGATAACTGAACCTAATATGGATTAGAAAGATACGTCGTTCTTTGTTTCTTCCAAAAAAAAATTCGGGTTCATGAAACCCCCCAAAGTCCCCAAAGTCTTTAGTTAAGTGTTAAAATCCTGTGGTGTTAGTAAAAACCCTGAATGTGTGATCGGCTTTTCACGTCATGTCCATGATGGTTTCCGTTTTGTTGTGATAGGTGGCGTTGTCTGTCGCCGTTATTGGGACAATAAATGGATAGTCTAAGGCATTAAGTCCGCCTTTGTACAGTTTTCGCTTGTCAATAAAGTTTTAATAAATAAATCTTAAAAGTTTTGAGATCGATATCCGTATTTTTTATTCTCAGTTTTGAGCCCCATAATTGAAAAAAAAAATAATGAATCCATCATACCCCTCTCTATTTTTCATCATGGTTGCGCATTGAGGAATAAACATGTAATATTTTTAATTTGAATTTGTGAGCACAACTAATGGTTGCGCTTCGAGGAATAATTTAGTTGCGCTTAAAAATAGTTGCGCTTTGAGGAATACCCCGGTGTTAGAACTTCAACGATGATTGGTAGAAACAAGAAAGTTTTTAGCTTGCCTGTATTACTTTCAAAGTTTCATACATACAACCAGTTTAATTTTAATTAATAATTATCTCCAGTTACGATGTAGTACTCAGGTAGTTGCGCAATCAGAATACTTATACGAGTTTATTTAAATGTCAGTTACTAAACACACCTCTATGAAGCATGAACCACAGTTAAATTATTGTTACATCAACAACCATCATAGGTTATTTTAAATACCTCGATTAATTGCGAATCCACCAATGATTACTTGTGTCTAATGTAAGATCGTGAGTTTATAAGGACACGCCGACGAAGAGCCAATCAGAGGACTCTTCCAATGTTTACTAACTCGCGATTGGCGAAGACTTCATCAAAACATTTCATATTATATGTTCGATTGTAACCGCTGACCTACAAACTGTAAACTTTATACACGCTTACAAAATAAACGTTAAAAGCGATGGCTGTCCAACACTTACGAAAATACTGTCGAGTTTCCCTTACAATATGTAATGCAGGTTCAAAACATGAATTGTGTAAGTTAAAAAGTAAAATTTGAAAGTACAAACATTGTCCTTGAAACGGATCAGTCAATAAAAACTTGAAAATTCGCAATCGATCCTCAATTAAATGTCAAAAATCAGTTCACTGGCGCAAGGGTCAACAAAAAAGCTTGACCTTTTGGGAGATTTTAATCACTCATTATTATATAAGTGATAACCTCGAGCGAGCGGCGTTATCAGTGAAAGCAAGGACGGAACAAGGACGCAGATAGCGCAATTACACTTATTATCGAGCGGCCGGTTCGAGCGCACGCGCAGCGCCTTGGTACCCTATAATAGAGGATTAAGTGGGCGATTGAGTTCGGTCCCTGACACGCCTCATTGTCTAGGATAAGAAGTTAAGAATGGACACACCTTGGGCGAGTTAAGTTCATCTTCTACATCTTGTAAAGATACAATTAATTGATACTGTAAAATAAATAAATTAAAATTCCATAAGACAGTCTAATTTTAGCTTAAAAGTTGAAATCCACTCAATCTTAATAAACAGTCAACATAAATAAAATAGTGATGTGACCACGCTGCATTCACTTCGCGTACATTCTCAATAAGGTCTTGCTTGCTAGGAATCTCGCGACACTATCGCGACATGTAGTCACTGCGCTGCCCACTCTATGTTTTAGGGTTGGGTTATATGAAACAGAGAAGATAAAAAAATATTTTAGATATTTAAAAGTAAATCCTATAAACGGTATTTAAATAATTGAAGGTTCATCTCTGCACGTTATGTGGTACTTAGTTAAGTAGATTATGGCAAAGGATTAGCACACCAAACAAAATCCTATAAGCTAGTTATTGTCGATTGAACTAGTATTAAAATTTAATTACCTAAACCAAAAGCCTTGGCGGTATCGGAAATTGGGGTGAATTAGTAAAGTTATGAGGTAAATGTGAGAAATGACTAAAATTGAGTGTTGTATTATAAATGAATTTCAAATATGATGTTATTAAACTACTAAGATTATGGAACTCCTCAAAATATTATTGATAAGTACCACTACAACATAACTACCGGATTTCAATAACATTTATTTTACGACCCCACAAACCTATAAACAACACTTCAATTCCAAGAAATCAAAGCGGCAATAAAACATAGGTACCTAAAAGCCTACGTTTATCTAAGTATTCCGCCCACATTTGATTTCCATGTAAACCAAGCTATCGCGGTGACACCGCGGCCATTGTCCGTCCTTCCCGCACAAGGCGCCACGGTGTCCCGTTTTACACAATCGTGGGTACACCCTCCACGAGAAATGTGTCTTATTAGCTGGCCCTTGCAAATGTCATAGTGGTCGAGTGGCCCTTACTAAATGCAACATGTGATATATTGCACAAATTCTTGATGGTAATGCTGAAATACTTGGTCGTTATCAATTTATATAGATCTCATCTTGAGGATTTTGGTCTAGTGTGTCAATTAGAAACTGAATTGTGACACCTTTTTAAAGGTGCTTTAAAAGAGCAGCATTCGCGTGCTTAAAAAATACAGGGTGTAAACGATCCCTTCACATAGCCGTCAACCAAGCATTCTGTACA
This sequence comes from Noctua fimbriata, assembly GCA_905163415.1. NCBI lineage: Eukaryota > Metazoa > Arthropoda > Insecta > Lepidoptera > Noctuidae > Noctua > Noctua fimbriata. The sequence continues at coordinate 7,017,306 of LR990940.1, forward strand.
TCAAAATAAGTAACTTTACGCAAAATTTTTTGCTGGGAATCGACTTTTTGTTTTGGGGTGAAAAATCACGTTTTACGGTAGGACTCGATGGAAAGCACTCAAAGCATTTTGCCGATGGATGGATTGAATAGTACGGGGGTCGTGGAGGTGTGTAAAGTAAAAATCTTACATTAAAAACATGTATTTAAAAAAAATACTTGTGAAAAAGTTGGAACTTTGACCCCCAATATTTCCGTAACTAGAAGGTTCCCAGGTATGGTTTAGAACAAAAAAATGATCGCAAAGACGGGGAGAACAAGTGCCTTTCGATTATGTTCAGGGTCTATACACCCTTTATGTTAGTTACGAGTAAATTATACAAAATGGTGATTTCAAAATTAATTAGTTATTATTAGTACCTAATGATGGAGGAACTCGTGGCTAATAATTACTGACACTCGGGTCGATCTTCAGGTTAAGCCGCGCTTGCCTAGGTTGGTCCGTGGATGGGTGACCACACATACCGAGTTTTCTCTGTGCTTCGACAAAGCATGTTAAGCCGTTGGTGCTGGCTGTCATTAATAGATCTCTGACAGTCGTTACGGGTACTCAGTGGACCGAAAGTCTGACAGCCAACCTTGCCAAAGGGTATTATTACTCAGTACTAACTGGGTTATGGAGGTCAGTTGTACAGTCGCTCGATGTAAAATACTGGCATTCAGCTGAAACTGGTAAGACTGAAAGCCGACCCCAACATAGTACGGAAAATTCTAAGCAGATCATGATAATTAGTACTTAATAAAGTTGTTAAGTATGAAGGGTAGAATCACTCCCGTTCAGTTGACTAAATGGCAACCAACAACCCTATGAACCCTTTATGTATAATGGAGTGTTATTTTGAGTTAAAAGGTTCTGGGTGGTAACAAGACTTTAGTGAGTTAAAATCCTGTCTCTGACTTTGAATTTATCAGGCCTACGAACTGACGTTAGAACATTAAAACAATTGAACAGTTAACAGCATCGTGGCTATAAAATATTTGAATCAATATTCTGCTATGTCAATACAAATTGCTGTATTGTTTAATGTACACAACTTCGCTTACTGCAATTAAATCTCGACTTGTTCTTTATATATTTTTTTCTGTAACCGCTGGTCATTAGTGCTGCTATAAATCTTTCTTCTGTCCGTTCGTCGTCGTTAAGAACTTCATTAACTTTTCGGTGACATGAGTTTTTCAATTGAACTCATGAGAATGGGAACTCGAAACGTTTTAAGAGGGAACAGAGGCTGTGAGTCTCCATACAAATATATTCCCCTTTTTACCAGACTACGCCGAAGCCAAAAGGAAGGGTTATGATTTTAGCATTCTGTGTATGTATGTTTGTATTTACTTATCTATATTCCTCTGTATCGCCTAAACTGTTCATCCGATTTTGATGAATAAGATGCCAATCGATTCGTTATTATGGCCCGTATAACAAAGGCTACATTTTAACCGACGTCAACAATAGGAGGAGTTGATCTTACCTACAAGGTAAGACCTCGAACTTAATAAGCGCGTGATTTTTCAGTAGTCGGGTTTTTTAGTTGTAGTATATACCACAAAAATTCTTGTTATCTGTGTCTACTGTAGACACGCACCTCTCATTTTCTTTTTTCAGCAACTAATGGGTAGATAAAATATAACCCTCAAAAACTGACAAAAAATGCCCAATTTTTACGGCCGTGACTAGAGGACTACGAGACAAATTCGAAAAGTTATCAAAATAAAAGAAATTCATAGGAACCAAGACATACTCTTTCTTAAAATTTTAATGTCAACAATAATCGAATCGGCTCAGTTTTCGAGGAGAAAAATGGGAATACGAAACGTCGATATAGTCAAAATGTTTATAATATTATCGGTCAGAGCTGCAGCTGTCCCTATCCCACTCTATGGGGTCAAGCTTGATTCAGCGCGACGGCAATAGTTTTTTCAAATACCTACCTCACAGGCACTGTTCCCTCTTAATATCGAGATTGCGATGTGACAAACCGCCAGGAAATCGATTCGACTTATTATAATTAATATAACTGCTCCAGCTTTTGGGTGACATTACAATGTTGGGTTTCGTTGTCATTATTATAATGCTATTAAAGTTCAAAATGGAGAGCAGAGTAAGAAAAAATTGGTTCATATTAAAGTGTAGCAGGCAGTCTTAATTTAAATGACATGACGATTATTTACCGCCACTCGTTCGCGTAATTTTATTATGAGGACTGAGGTGATTCTGTGAAATCAATGAGTGACAATATAATAAAAATAGAGCAGGTAAAATTCTTGTATTAATTGGTCAGCCACTGATTATTGATACAAGTAGTCTCCACCCACTTGGCTCAGATAAATCAGAAATGATAATTTTACGAGTTATATCCGTTTGTATGATATCGGACCAGTTATGACTTAACTTATGACGTATGGTAAGGAACTTTGCGGATGTTGGTCTTAGGATCGCGCTGCTTCGTATATAATGTATTAAAGGCTATTATTATGTTGGGCAAGGCCCGATTGATTAATCTAATAAAGAATATTATTGTTTGTCAGATCCTGTTACACCTTCATTCTATTCTTGGGTATTGGTCCTTGAAGACTTATAAGCAACATCTTGAGATAGGTCGGGTTGGTTAAAAGAAAAACGTTAAGCTTATGCACTAAGAGAATCAACCAAATTGGTTAACTAGAAATATGATATGAAATAAAGGCATATTATTAGAAAGGATTATTATCCAAGAGAATTTCAATTGGAAATGTGTAAAAAAAATATGTTGTGTCGTGTATTTCTTTTTCTTTACTACGCAACGGATTTTGATTCGGTTTTCACCAAATTTTAAAATTCTAAAAATGATTCAGGTAATTTTAAGGTTTTCGTTTTGTATTAATAAATCTACATGCTCTGTCGAGTCGCAAAAACTGTGCGAAGCATCTACGAGTCGCTAGTAAAACCGTAAAATAGAATTAGACAGAAAAATTTTGTACATTGACTCAAGCTCACTTTGAGGTCATTTTCATTCTAGACTTATTATTAAACCCTTAAATTCTTATACGGGGAGGAAGGGACACCGACGCGAAAATGGTTACCACGTGTTCAGTACATCATTCTGAGCCCCCATATACAAATATTTCATCGGTTATTAAGAAAAAATCAGCTGTTTCCTACAAAAGTGCAATACCTAAACGGTCTAAATGTATGGAACAGCTGTTTTTTTTTAATAACCGAAGAAAAATTTCTATATACAGGCTCAGAATGATGTACTGAATACGTGGTAACCGTTTTCGCGTTGGTATCCCTTCCTCCCCGTATGCTTTACGTAGCAGAAACACTACCATCATATTTATTCTAATAGCTATCTGAAGAGTGAAAGGAACACAGCCTATCTGCTGATTAACCGCCCGCGCGTTTGTCTATCTAATTGAAATGATGGAATTAGTGTACCAACTGCAGTGGAGTGGGCGTCAGCCTACTGATTACTGCATTTGTCTCCGAGAGGCTGTGGCACTTCCTATTGGTATCGTGTTGTGTTCGCAACGGGATAATTATGATAAAATAGAACAGCAAATGAATGAAGGTGTTATCAAGAGTTATAAATGAGATGTGTTCTTTAGTTGAGTGTTGGAAATTAAACCGTGTGACAGAGTAGTGAAGTGTGGTGGAGGTAACATAAGCATAATTCATTTTTCATAAACATAACATCACGACTCTAATCCCCGAAGGGTTAGGCATAGTTGTACACCCATATTTCGCCAATAATGTTTAAGTCCCATGTAATAGGGTCGATCCTATTGCCATCAAAACCAAGGATCATGTTCAGCAGTTGCGTTTGCGGTCACTTGACCAACGAGGTAGATTTTTCATACTATTATTATAATTACGAAAGTTAACTCTGTCCTTTACCGTTTCACGCTTAAACTTTTAAATTAATTTTGGTGGTCCAGTAGCACAGATTAGACTAGGTAGTTTATAAAGAGGAAGTTTATGTTCCACAAATAATTCTGAAGTTTTTGTTACCGAAGCTGAAGTTTTGATTTGGTGCCAATCGGTCTCCTGATGTCTACTTCAGGGGATATGTTGGAAGAACATCGTTATGATGGTCTTTCAATTCTTTTATGCTTTCTCCCATGCCCATGAGTTTAACGGACTTACCTTACTTTAGTGGACTTTATTTAAAACAAAAAAAACTTCATCTCTCACTCCTTGATAAATGGTCTCACGGTCGCAGGCCACTTTCCACACACATAATTACCTAAACCAATGAAACTCTCAGAAACAACCGCGGATGTACTCGTTTCGTAAGTACAACAGTTCATACCGGATATTAATTAGCATTAATGACATAGCGTTAATGACACGTAAAAAACATGGAGAACACATGAGACGGACACTGCGGCCATTTTAAGTTGACACCCGGTGTAATACGGAACTAACAAGTGAGCACTGAAAATGGGAGAAAGAAGAGTGATCAGCGCCATTCTGAGAGGTCAGGGTAAAGTGGACACTTAGTACACGATCGAATAAGTTTGACAGTACTGTGATGGATCGTGCTGGACTGATTATATCGTCATCTCGTCATACATGCGCGGGAATGAGGTGGGGCCTGGTCGGTCACCGTCTTGACACGCAACTTTGTATGTTTAGTTTAAAGGACATTAATTTTAATTAGTATTTGGAGATTTACAACAATATTAAAAAAGTTGAGCACATAAAAAAATATTTTCGACAAAATTTTAGTTTACAACTGGGCACAAATCCAGTTTCTTGCCCAAAAACAAAAACGAAAAGCCCAATAACATTTTGCCCGACCTGGGAATCGAACCGAGGACCTCATGCTCAGCAGTCGCGCTTGCGACTAAACCAACGAGGCAGCCTATAAAACTGAATTCCTCTGACTGTTAAAATGGACATAATAAATCAATGCGACAAATAAATAATCAATTAAATAATTTTCCGCATTAACACCGACTCATCGGTATACCAGTCGGTAATTCCATTACCGATTAGCAAAACATAGACACATCGTGACAAACGCTGATCTTTGCGGAGATCCTGAATACTCAGCGAATAGCTAGCATTATTCTGAGCTACTCAATATCACAGGCATTCAATAATATCTTAATAATATATAAAAACTAAAGAATTTTATGAGATATGACATGACATAGGTATGAGATACGAAGAATGTGATTATAGAGGAAGCCATTATAGTCGAACAATTCTTAGGAGGTCACTGGGTAAGGGATTTCTGAAGATTTCCTTGATCTGGTCTAGCACTATGTTATAATAGCCGGATTAATTGGCGAGAAACATCGAGAAAACTGGAAGGAATGGGGGGAGGCCTGTGCCCAGAAACGGGGCAGTTAAAAAAACAGACTTCAACGGATTAATATTTTTAGTGTCTGTTCAGAGCCTTTTTTTTTTTAGGATGGGAAATCATCAAATGACCCTCCCGCTCTGGGCGGAGCGGAAGGGAGTGTCAGACTTGTACTGACTAAAACCCATCCATGTTCCTTCTTTGCTCTTTGTGTTCCAGGGCCGCGGTATGTCTTTCGAACAGTCCCGCAGCCCTGGCAGGCATCGGCCCGTGAGGACCCCTACGTGGTTGCTGACATCTCTTTGAGGCGCGCGTGGAACACGAACGCGCCGTCGACACGGCCTGTCGTCATAAGACGGCCGGACGGCGAGCTAGTCTGTTCAGAGCCTGTGTGTGTGAAAATTTTTCGAGATGCAATATTTGATATTTGCACTGAACAAAAAATTGTACATCTAAACATCTGCTTGCTGGAACCTAGAGCCCACTAGTCACTTACAAAACAACATGGTGCTCCTTCTGGATTTCTTCCTGAATAATTTGGATTCTTCCTTCTCACGTGTGGAACGGGCAACTATAGTCCTTTCACAGTAATTATGCCTTATGACTGGGTTCTGTAGCTTGATTTTATTGTTGTTTTTGTTACGACAATTCAAAACTGGCCGACTTGAAATAAATGCTTTGATTTTATTGAGCGCCAATCAGCACCCTCATAGCGTTACACGTTTTCCAATTGCTGTCCTGAAAGGATTTTGGAAAGGCAATTCCTTAATCACCTGAACGAATTCGTCTTGTTTAATAACGTGTTATCGCAGGGATATTATTGAATTGTCAAATGAATAGCGCCGGGACTGCGAGTGTGTTACGCAATTTCCCAGCAGGCCTAAACCTTAAATGCTTTTAAAGCACAGACTAAGTGAACAGATAAATTAGTATACAAAGAGAAAACATTTACACCAAGGAAAGACCACAAATAATCATGATTGTAGTATTTATTTGTTAGTTTTTTGTAGAAAGCCCGTGGACAGTGGCTAGGGGGCGGCGCGTGCCGGGTGTTGCAAATACTTACATCTAATTGTGCTATCGCTCCGTTTTGTAGTGTTGTAGCATTTATAGCTAATGGTCATTTGTCTCAATTATTTATTTAAATTAGTCAGAAGAGGAGCACAGGTTACGAGCTACGAAGTAGAATATCGCTATAAATTAGATAGTTACTTTTATAGATCGTTTTGTTCCTGGCAAAGAATATAACTAGGATGTACAGTGGTTACTAGTTTATTACTAGTTGCTCATCTAGTGATCAGTAGGTGCATACTGCATATATACATTTTTGAAATACTTACTGAAAATGTGATGTTTATGATACCGTATACGGGCTCATATTGTCAGCAACCATGCCATGATTCATAAGAAATTGGTTCAGCTGGCAATAAAATGACATAACAGAAAACGAAATCTCGATCGGTAAATCTTTCGCGTGTAATAATATTGCAGTAACTGTAACACACGTAACAAAGATTCTTTACCGACGAAACTCACATGAAACAAGAGCAATTGGTCAGGAAACAGAGACCGTTACGAATGGCGGTCGACGCGGAAACATATCGAGCGATATAACATCGATACACGCACATCTCTAGCTAGGCGCGGCACTGTTGCAACGACACGCGAACTCGTGTGTCTTAAATATGGCATGGTCACTATGATATAGGCCCACTAAGTATCGAATTGCAACGTAATCGATATTTATGCACGCACTTCACTAGTGCCGCTATCCCACGAACGCTCGTCCATCTTATTAAGTCACTGCTGCACACAAGTCTACAATTTATTGATACACAATGTAATCGATATTGTTTAGCGTACAAACATCACTAGTATTAGCCTGGGCGCGGCGGTGTCGCAACACGCGAACCCTCATGTCTCGTAGTTTAGTTCGGCGGGTGTTTGATGCCAGTGTGCTATGTATCGATACGTAATAAGATCGATATTGTTGCACGCACATCACTGGTGGTAGTGTAGTGGTGGTTGGGCGCGGCGCTGTCGCAACGGCACGCGAACTCGTGTGCCCGGTATCTGGGCTCTTGTTAATGTCACTGTAGTTGATCTGTGTTGGGCTATGACTTATAATAATTATGAAGTTCAACAAAATATTTACATTCATTGGTACAGTTCTCTCACAAAGTATATTTTGTATGATAAATGAAATGAAGGCAGAAATCGTCAATTTCAAAACCCTTAGGCAAAATACCTGTGTGTATTAAACTATTGCAACAACGTAAAACAAATCATCGGCACATTTTTTACTCTTTTTTGACATTTCCCTATCTAAGCTTATACTATCACTTAAGGAATATCTTCCGTGATTGTTCATAATTTTGAGTACTCGATATTTTGACGCTGTTGCAAGCAAGACTGAACTGACAGTCAACCCGCGATGCAACAGTTTTACTAAACCGTGAAAGCTTAAAACAGCATTTCCCTACCTCTCTACGCCTTTCCTGTAACCAAAAAAATAAGATACTGTAGAGAGTCTACCACAAGGATTCTATACCTAAAGAGTTGAGAATTGCGGGGAAGCAAACGCCCTAATCAATTTACAAAAGCATCGAATGGCCCTACCCGACTGCGAGACCCGAACTGACCTAATCTCCGCAATCCGCATGACGTGTCGCTCGCGATCTTATTTGTAGCGTGTGCCGAGTCCCGACCACTGCACTATTGTGTACCACGGACCTAGGGGCTTAAGGTAAGGCTTTCCTTAAATCATAATAAGGTACCAGTAATACGACGGGAGATGGACGGAATACCCTGTATTAAGGACCATCCTTTTCAAGAACTTGTTGCAAGGGTTCACCGTGAAACAATAATTGAAGATTCTTTAGGTTAATGACGTGATGGTGGGCTCTTTGGCCTTAGTTTCGTTTAGACTTGACTTAACCTCTACTATGTCCGGCATAGTTGAGAGAAACAATGAAGTGTCAATAACTAAACAGCAGCATTAGAATGTACACTAGTGAACAGGAGCTGCATGATGATAGAAAATGTTGGACCACTTTCCAGACGTTCTCACTTTCGACTCGCAAATGTATATGATCTACCTAGAGCAAACACCAGCACCCGGAAACTCGGAAACACGAAAACGACTCGACTCTCTGTGGAAACTTGTAAATGGCCTTCAAATTCGAACTGTGTAAGAACAATGTTTAAATTAGCTGTAAGTTTCCGGAATAGAATAAAATAAAATAAATAAATAAAAATTTAAACAGATCCCATCGAGCCATCGGCATCAATGTGTTACACTTTATACTCAAGCTTCCTTTATTGCATCACGTATTGCTCCTATACTGATTGCTTTCGATTGTGTCATATAGTAATAAAAGTCATACGGACTCACTTGCAGGACCACAAACCAGGGTCGATTCAGTTTATAGAGCCATAAATTAAGTGATAAAAAAACAATTAAATCTTTTATCTGCAGTTGACTTTAACTATCGATAAGGTGAAATTCTCTTGGCCAATATTGGTTTGGGAGGCTGGTTGATGGTGTGACTATTAAATAAAAATATAAATAGCCTTTATTTTACACTGACCTTCTTAATACATAAACAAGTAATCAGCTACCACGTCAAGTTGTCTTACGACATAGACCTTCTCTATTTCCCTCCACTTATTGCTGTCCAGAGCAGACTGACAGACAGTGTGACTCTTGAGGACATAAATATGGGTTGAAGTATGAAATTGCAGATGTGTATGGACGATTATTTTATTATACGATACTATTTAATTTTTAATTTTTCTTGGAAACGTCTGAACCGATTATGTATGATGCAATTGCAAACTGCAGTGTGAAAAAATCTGCGCTGCGTATCTTAAAATCTCCAAACACAGTCTATGACAAAAATATACCTACTTGAAGTAATGAAACCGACTGCACATTGAAACAGATATTTTGACACACTACCCTTTGAGGTAATATGCAACTACTAGTAGGGCTCTAAAAGGTACGTAATTTAACAATTAATCCAATAAAAATGGAATTAGCAAAAAATATAACTATACGTCAAAGTTACAAACAGAACAAAATGACAGAAAAAATCGGCCATTTCGTAGTTCTTCTTCTTAGCGTGGCGATGGCAATCTAAATAGTGTCAGCTCAGAACTGAGCAACTAAATTGGAGCTTTCGGTAGCGTCCATCAGTTCCTGTAGTAAACAAACAACAGGACATAATTTCTTAGTTAAAGATCTATTATTATTGTTTTGTTGGATTTTTTACTTTTAGCGCTTAGCCACGTGTTAAATATCCAACAGTGCGTTTTGTTAGACATTACATTTAGCTTGTCACTCACTTAAAGTTTTAAGTTTAAGTGAAAATGGACAGTTTTGAAGAGTCTTATAAATGAAAAATATGATTAGAGGTCGCCTATGATCATCATTCTCCGGCCCTTATCCCAATTCATTGGAGGTCGGCGCATCATGTCGTCTTCTACCATAATTGTCTATTACTCGTCAAAAGTTCCTTAAGATACAAAATAATAAGCTCCGGATCAATCAAAGACTTTCAACACTGGAGATCTAAATATGATTTCCAATTGTAGTCGAGACTACTGCTTGAACAACCTACGGCGGATCGATGACTTGCGAGGAGGAAAAGACCGGTCGACGTGACCACGTTTGGGGCAGACCTATGTCCATCAGTGGACGCTTTTCGGCTGATATGGTGATGAAGCTAAACATATTTGAACGAAATCATACAATAGCTTCTGCTTACTCTTAGGCCTGGATTCTACGAAAAAAGACGGAGGGCAAAAGGCGCAGACAAAGAAAGGGCTAAAGTATGACACCGGCACGGCACCGGCACCGGCAGCGGAACCGGCACCGGCAAGTCTTAGAAGTCTTTTAAAGGATATATTCTGTCAGCTCCACCCTTAATGATATCATGCCTGATATCATTAGGATTGACAATCGTAAATATATGAACACAATATACTCGTATTTATTGAGGCTATCTTTGTAATTTACCATATTTGTCACCAATTTATGTTCTGATACAATTCTGATTCGAAGAAAATGTGTCATTGTGGTGAATGTAGGCGTTAGGCTGCGGATCTGTCACTAGTTAAGATTTAATGTGAATAATAGTGATTTATTAGCATTTTGATAAGTGCATAACTGCTGACCTTAACTTGGTTTCAATTTTATCAGCAATTTATAAGCTCCTTCGTGGTAAGCTTCTTTCTGTGAGTTTTGCATCAAATCACAAAGTTGAGTTGACTTTGAACTTCTGAGAACTTATACTATCCTAGTACGTATTTCTGGAATTAATAGCTAAAGGTTCCACTATTTGTCAGATTTTGAGTCTTTTTCACACCGAACGACTAGTCAACTACAGACCATCATCATCATTCTCTTGCCCCTATGCAGCATGTCTTCTTCTTCCATACTTCTCTATTACTCGTCATCTCATCAGACTTTCTTTCTTGCCATATCATTCTTTACACAGTCCATCCATCGTTTCTTTGGTCTTCTTTGCCCGTCATCATTCTCCTGTCCTTATCCCAATTGATTTGGGATCGCCGCAGCATGTCTTCTTCTTCCATACTTCCCTATTACTCGTCATCTCATCAGACACTTTCTTGGCACATCATTCTTCACACAGTCCACCATCGTTTCTTTGGTCTTCCTCTACTCATATACCCATAGCTACAGACTGTGAGCATCAAACAAAAACAAACGTCAGCCACCGACTGACTGTCTCTTGTTTTTTTTTTATACATTCTCACAGTCGGCGATGGATTATGCTTTTAGTGTGTACACGTTTTTCGCCGACGTGTTGTCATCACCCCTTCAATGAACACCAGCAGCTATTTTATACTATAGCTAACGAACGACCAGGGTTTGGAATAGAGGAGTATTTTTACCAACACTTCAAGGAAGTAAGCAACATACTCCATCTACCTATTTCGGTCTCTGCTAATAACATAACTTAGTATCTGACGAATCAAAACTCCTTCTGAAAGATAATGTACCTGTCTATGTATAACCACACAATGCAGTCCTCCCATAAACATTATGCAATCACCATAGTATAAGTATCTGAGTCAGCTTTTATTTTCAATCCCATGTAAGGCTGAGGATACATTACAAAATTTCTACGCGAGACGAACACTCGACCCAATTAGTGGGTGGCCATAGAAAAAACGCATTCTCTTGTAACTGTAACGGAAGCGAGTTGACACATTTTTTGGGTTCCGTATGATGAATGAGAAAACCGTGGCACTGTGAGTTTTGGTTCATTACTCTACTTTGGTGTAAATGTAGTCGGGTAATTAAATAATTTTGGCAATTTTAACGAATTCAAAAACTTAAATCAAGTTTTGAGAAAAGCTCTCTCTTTCTTGGCAGTCTGGCAGATAGTCCCTTAGGATTTTTTAGTTCCACGAGTCCATGTCATGCAGTATGATAAAATTAAATAAAAAAAAGGGTAAAGCACTAAGTGGGCACTGATTCTTATTCATGTCATCTCTATCTTTTTCATCCAATTTTTATTCATCGATTTCCTTTATTTCACCACTCGCGTGAGCCATACACCTGAAAGGGAAATAATATGGTCAAACCAAAAATATTAACAAAAACAGTAGTAGAACCTTTTCACCAAAAAGATTCTAACTTAACAATTTTTTTTCCCCGTATCGCTCACTGCAAAAAACGTACCGCACCTCTGCGCACGCGGCTAAAGATGTTATCCAGTCAATTAGTGCAGTTGACTGTTTAATTGCATTGTAATTAAAGGCTATATTCGCTCGGCTAATCAGCACGCTACCGCTCTATATGGGAGGGACGCTGTACGCTTGGGAACTGGTCTTAGTGCTAGCTGAGATTTTAGGCCGTACGAGTATTCTTTGATCAGGTTTTCTTTTGCTTTTGTTCGATCATCATCATTCTCACTTATCACAATTTATTTGTGGTCGGCGCAGCATGTCTTCTTCTTCTATACTTCTCTGTTACTCGTCATCTCATCAGACACGTCCTTTCTTGCCATATCATCCTTCACACAGTCCACCATCGTTTCCTTGGTCTTCCTCTAGTCTTCCACATTCATACTCAAAACTTTCCTCACGACTTACTTTTGTTCGATATTGATTAATAATTTAGTGGAACAAACTTGATTTATCATCACCTACCTTGCCTTTTTCCAATTATGTTGGAGGTCGCTTTCAGAACTCAGTTACTATTAAACTTCGTAATCTTTCATCAAGAAATACACTATTCAGAATCTGTTATTTCTAATACGTTCGACTGGCGATTTTATTGGGAATATTACTAATCAGACACAGCTTTTATGGCCAAAAAGCAAGATTGTATTGGAGTTCTGAATAATAATGGAAACATGAAGGGTGAAAATACTATCTTAAAAAAGCATTGCGATTTTTTTTTTGTACTAGTCCTTTTTTCTGTAAAGCGAGCAAGGAGATGTCTGGTGAGTTGACGAGTAATATAAAAGTAATTTGGAAGAAAAAGACATGCTGCGGCGATCCCAAATGAATTGGGATAAGGGCAAGGATGACTATATCGGAGAACCTTCTAAATAAGTTTTTTAATACAAGTTTGAATGTTATAACTTTACTTTAAATATCTCCACGACCCCTGTTCTATAAATTTCATCCATCAGCACAATGTTTTGAGCACGTTGCATTGAGTGCTACCGTAAAACGTGATTTTTCACACCAAAAAAATTGTTTCAATATTTTTTGCGAAGTGTTACTTCGTTTGATGTGCAGAATACTTGGTTACACCGTGTTTATATTGAAACCATTTCAGCACACAACGTTTTCTGTGTCCTAAGCATCTAAACGCGAAAACGAGAGTAACCAACACCGCCCTCAACGCGACCACGACCATACCCACTAAAAAACTAACCCTATAAAGGCGGCGGTACAATTTTTTCTACCTAGCCAGATTCCCTGAGCGAGGAACGTATTCCAGCGATCGAATTTCATCACTTGGATGAGGACTATCTAGTCATCGAGACCCAGACGTATATGGGGGTTAACACAGTCATAAGCCATGTTGAGACCGGAATGCACATTCACTTGTTTTTAGAGTATTAGTAAGTTAACGATAGTAATAGTTAAGATTCAGACGAGTTTTCTTGCTTAGATGCATTTTTGTTGGGAAATAGAGAAATCTTTGTGGCGTGCAGGGTGGTCGATAGTTGACTGTCTGACTCTAGTTATGATGAAAGTGGATTCGAACATTTTGTTTGGCATTTGTTTCAATCCTGTCTATAGAAAACGACGATTTTTTAGGAGATCGTGACAAAGCTGCTCGTATCGATCTTCAGGTTAAGCCGCGCTTGCCTAGGTTGGTCCGTGAATAGGTGATCACCCATTACATAAAGAGCTTCCTCCGTGCATTGGAAAGTACGCTAAGCCGTTGGTCCTGGCTGTCATTTATAGATCATTGACAGTCGTAACAGGCAGTCAGTGGCCCAAAAGTCTGACAACCAGTCTTACAAAGACGTATCGTATTATCCAGTACTAACTGGGTTGTAGAGGTCAGATAGGCAGTCGTTTCATGTAAAATACTATGGTATTCAGCTGAATCCGGTAAGACTGGAAGCCGATCGCAACGTAGTTGGGAAAAGGTTAGGCAGATGATGGTTTTTGATTTTATAAAGTCTGCTTGACAGTAGATTATTAAAACAATGTTTAGTTTAATGAAAATCAAGGAACATTAATTCGTATTTATATAAGGAGAAAAATTAATGTAAAGCTTAAGGTATAATGGAAACCTTATATTTTCAGGTTTATTTTGAAAGTCAATGCGAACACGCAGGAAGGTAAACTTTCAGGGAATTAACTTACTACGAGTCATAGAGTCTGTTTTTACCCGATTGTGGCCGAGCATAAAAATAAACTAAACATTTTAAAATACGGTAAGTTAGTCACTTAAGTTAAGTAATTAAGTATACAATCTAATTGCCTTTAAAACTTGCAATGGAGAGGTCAGCTCGAAAATAACTTAAAGATCGATTAGTTCGTACAAAGTTCGTCTAATTTGTCAGTTGTATATGGCAGCAGAAACATTATCGATTAGGCCAAAAGCGACGTTTTTCGAGCTCTTACCATATTTTGAATTTTTGATTTATTGACATTAAACTTTGCAATGCGTGCTATGTGGAAGATGTCTCAACATGAACACGACAATGCTAGCTGGTATCATGAATAGAACATTCTCAATTCAAACATTTCGACCGATACACTGCGGGGTTTTTTAGGGAAATTTAAGTGGTGTCTATGTAAAACCGGTAATGTATCAGTAGCGTAGAATTTATGTCGTGATTTCGATACTAAGTTGAGCGCTTTGAATCGATTCTAATTGGGTAAATCGATGGTGGACGTGCGTTACTCACTCGATGTTTACGAGTTCTTGTTTAACTCTACGACTACACTGATTGATGGATTAAACGTACTAGTACGTAGAATTTAGGAAAACGATCATTAAATTGCCTATAAAGTATTAGTGTTTATCTACTAAGTAATTTTATAGAGGCCATATTTACAAATATGGCAGAGTACTTGAAAATTAGCGTGGTTATAACAATTTCCATATATTTTCTAGGACTTATGTAATTATCTTAGTACCTATTTAAAACATTTTAGTTAATAACGGTTTCGCAGCTATCTAATAGGGATCTGCATAGTTTAAAATTTAGAAGCCCTGGCCTTGGATATAATGTGTTTCATGACCATTTATGGGAACAACGTTGCATTAATTAACTTTTAGTTTTAGGTGTTAATTTTAAGGTCTTGACCCAAAAAAAAGGTCAATGTGTCACTAAAAACACTGTAAATATAATTTTAGTTTTTTCTAGGTTTCCTAAGATTGTCTAATATTGTAGAATATTTTAAAGTAAGTTAATCTTGAGTTACGCGCTTTTATCATTACCTACATTTTATTTCTATTCTTTATTGAGTGTCCAATTACATTGTTTAGATTTTCCTCATAGATATGCCTTCGTGGTATGGCAAATCTTTTTTTTTAATATTATTCATGCCTTTCCAGTATTTCACTTGGTGCACTCATACCTAGATCGCCTATACAGGGTGGAAAGGACACCGACGTGAAAACGCTTACCACGTATTCAGTACACCCTGTATAAACATTATACAGGGTGTGACGTCTAATGTCACCTGCACCTTGGTACAGCGAAAACAGTATAATATTAGTATTAAAACAGACTAAAATAATCACAAGTCTTCAAGTCTACAGCTCGGACTAACACTGAGTCATAATCTATAAAGATGTCAAAGTCCATTTCATAATCAACCAGCAATTAATGCCGAATACATTGAATCACTTTCCTTATCTGCAGAATTATTCGATTACGAAGTAATTAGCAACACAAATACTGGGAGAAGTTTATTAATATGTTCGCGACTAGCTCCTCGATACTGAGATATAGTCGGGGAGCTGGGAACTAAATGTTTCCAGAATGGAGGTTTTACATGTGGATAGCAAAGTATTGAATACAATGAAATAGTTTTGATCATATTAGAATAAACACTACAGTTGTTTTTCACGAGGCATCATCATCATTATCTTGCTCTTATCCCAATTCGTTTGGGGTCGGCGTAGCATATATTCTTCTTCCATACTTCTCTATTACTCGTCATCTCATCAGACACCTCCTTTTTTGCTATATCATCCTTTACACAGTCCATCCATTGTTTCTTGGTCTTCCTCTACTCTTATAGCCATCTACATTCGTACTCAAAACTTTCCTCACAACATTTTCCTCATTCCTCCACACCACATGAGCATAAAAGGAAAAAAAGGAAGTGATAGACTCGATAGTTAAACATGCCATTGAGCACTCAAGAATTATTAAACTACATTTAGCTTGAGCTCTTTGTTCAGTTTCAACACAGCCAATGTATTTGACATGATTCAACTAAACCTAAAGTTGGTTAAAATTCTAATCAATCGTCCTATTACTTACAAAGTCTTGAATAGATCACTAATCAAATTCTTAAGCGAGCTTCTAAACCTACAAAAACCGGACGCGGACGAAAACGTTACAAGAAGTACGGGAGCTAACGAGAGACGCCTTAGTGCACAAGAAAAAATTCTTGCGCTTGTGGGTCATCGCATAAGGCAACGCCGAGTGCGCTGCAAAACTCACCTTCCATACACAGACACATTAATATTACATTAAAACACACGTTCGCGCGTAATACAGGTTGCATGTGTCAAATTGAAATATACGACAATCACACGCAAGTGACGTTTACAATAGATACGTTAATTGGTTGTGACTCAGGTGCGCCTGCGTCGCCGTCTGTACCTCGCGTTCCTCGGGATAACTTACTTTTATTACCATGATTCATTTATGTGTTATTTCGATTGTTATCTAGTTAATGACTTAATTTTATTTACCTTAGAATTCTTTGTTGGCAATGATATACTTTTATTTGTAACATTTTTCGCATTATCTCCCTTAACAGCTATATTTTACTTCACACGCTGCAATCAAGTGTGTGATGTCACATGTGATCTATGTTTGTAATGGATACCATGACTTGAGCGATTTATGTCTACATTATTACGTACTGAATCGCAAACTACTGAGACAGACGTAAAAACAGTTCAAACTTGGGCATTAAAAATATTTTAAAATTCCATTGATCGTATCTTTGCTTCCTTTTTCGTTGGGTTTTACATCAGGTTGTACTAGAAAGGGTGGCAGCTTATTACCTGTTTGCGTAGAGGGATAATGATATGCTGTTTTAGTTTTTATTTTCAAAGCTTCAGGCGCCATCTGCCATGTTTGGCATCTTCATAAACAGGCATGGCGCCGTGTGGTGAATTCATCTGGCTCTTCGATAATTTATAGTGATTTATCGTCGATTAAGTACTGGTATGATCCTTCCTTTATTGTAAAAAGTTACTA
Source organism: Noctua fimbriata (assembly GCA_905163415.1). Taxonomy (NCBI): domain Eukaryota; kingdom Metazoa; phylum Arthropoda; class Insecta; order Lepidoptera; family Noctuidae; genus Noctua; species Noctua fimbriata. The sequence continues at coordinate 7,034,586 of LR990940.1, forward strand.
CTGCCTTAAGTTACAGCTTAAGTAATACATTAAGTTCCATTTTATGGCTTTCTTTTCTTTACTTTGTCTATTAAGTGTTTAGCTTGGATTCTTAGATAAGCAAAGCATTTCTACACTTTGTACTTTTCTTTAATGATTTGTATTTCTTATAGTGTCTAGTCTACTTCATTCCTTTATTTTCATACACCAATATGTAAATGTTCTATCTCCCAACTTTTACCCAACATCATTAAAATCGAAAGTACCCAGCTACTATGAAAGCGGGGACAACTGAAACAAAATAATAAATACTAGTTTATCTAACTAAGTGGTCTATTGAATAGAAACATTGCGAAAACGGACCTTAATGCGTTACGAAAATACAAATTGTGTTTGATACGTAAGACCAGGGGGGTGACGGGGTGAAGAGAGGGGGGTGGAGATTCAAAGGAGCGTGTGCCTCTAATTTATCGTGGACGTCGCTGCCTGTTCAACCAGTTCGGTTACAAAAGCAGTAGGGATCTCAAGTTTTGTTACACAAAAGTTAGGTATAGGCATCCTAAGTTAGTAGAGACCTAGTTGCGTTTCTAAGGCAGACAGACTACTTGTTTGTCGTAAATAAGAGCTAGGTAGATAGATAGAGTCTGGACGTTTTAAAACTTATAAAGCACTTCTATTAAATGAGTTTGAGAAAGAAACTAGGAGACTCAGTAGATAACACATTCGGAAAATGAGCATGTTATCAAAGCTGGCTGATGAAGGAAATTATACATTGATTTCATTCAATAATACAACTTCAAATTGTTTATATATACATCAACTAACGCCCTTCTACCATGGGGGTAGGCAGAAACTACAGAACACCACCTACTAAGATCCTTACAAACTGTTACAATTTTCTTATTTTCCAAAGATTTCAGTACATTATCAAAAATATTGTCTTTAATTCTCAAGACCTTATTCCCTATCAACACCATCTAAAGGTGACAAACTGACAAATGACGCCCATTTCAAACAACATCTCCGAACGATGAATCACGACAATTTCAAATTCAAATTCGGAATAGAATATTCAAATGAGTGTAATTAAGGCGCACGCGCACACCGATTAGCGGCGCGCGCTCGTGTAGGATGCCCTAACTTTCACTAATAAAGTCCACATTACTCAATTACTGGTACCCATACTTTATGTAGGAAATTACTAGGGTTGTTCAGATAGTAAATGTTGTACAGTTTGTGTATCAACTATACAAGCTTGGTCAAATGTATGGTCGTGTTCTCTTCGGAGTAAGTCTTGAGGAAGTGAAGTTGTGAATGTAACATGGTTTGAATTTTAGTTGCCAGACAATGAAGACTAAGAAACATGGAACATGGATGTTGAAATATGACGCCTGCAAATATAACAGTCAAAGATGAAGAGTAGAAATAGTAGGAAAAAAGACACTGACGCCACGCCAAAGATACTTTGTAGAAAAAGATGGAGAAATGGTTTAAGACTAAATAGACCGAGGGAAAAGAAATTGATAATTTTTATGATTCAAAAGAATGCGAGTAGGAACTTCGTATGTTATCTCCTAAGTTCATCATTCTCTTGCCCTTATCCCAATTAATTTGGGGTCGGCGCAGCATGTCTTCTTCTTCCATACTTCTCTATTACTCGTCATCTTATCAGACACCTCCGTTCTTGCATATCATTCTTTAGACAGTCCATCCATCGTTTCTTTGGTCTTCCTCTACTCATATACCCATCTACATTCATACTCAAAACTTTCCTCACGACATTTTCCTCATTCCTCCGCATCACATGCCCATACCACGACAACCGATTACCACACAACTTTTCAGTCACCGGCGCCACTTTCAGACTTCCTCTTTTATACTCATTTATTATTTTATCCTTTCGTGTAACACCACACATTCCCCTTAGCATTCTCATCTCCGCCACATGCAAATGCCTTTCATTCATCCCTTTTGTGGCCCAACAATCTGTTATCCCCTAAGTTGATGACTCTTTTTTTTTTTTTTTTTTTATTTATCTCCTACTGTCCCACTGCTGGGCAAAGGCCTCCCCCAATTCCTTCCTTGTGCTCTTTTCCCGCGCCTCTTCCTCGGGCCAGCCCTCACGGTACGCGTCCAAATCGTCTCGCCACCTCTTTCTGGGCCGGCGTCGGCGGCGTCGTCCGTCTTCCGGCAACCATCGTGTGGAGACTTTCACCCAGCGATCATCGTGCATACGGCTGACGTGACCCGCCCAATCCCATTTTAGCCTAGCAGCCTTTTTGCCAACGTCCATTATGCCCGTTTTGGAACGCAGCGTGGTGTTTCGAACCCTGTCTTGTCTTTTAACACCCAGAATGCTGCGTTCCATTGCCCTCTGGCGCCTCTAAATAAGATTAATAAGAATCATTTATTATCAGGCAATTGAGGCCCATAGATACTGATACTGTTAGCCTGGGTCATCCCACTGCTGGGCAAAGGACTCTCCCCATGACTTCCAGTTGCTACGGTCCAGGGCTAATGTGGGCCGTTGGTCGTTAGTTTTGTCCAGCTCGTCCCGCCATCTTCTACGAGGTTCACAGATAAAATACACAAAATAATCTTAAACAATAATAAACTAATACATATTAATAACGTTATTAAACTATAACTATACACGTATCGTTGTCGGCGACGTGTTCCGCTGCATTGTATCGCGTAACCGTCCTCGAATACATCGATATACGACACCTTTCGGTCAAAAGTCCTCTTTCAATGAGGTCTGTAGATGGTGGGTTGGAACTCGCACCACGAAAGACTTAAAGTTGATGTTGTAGCGCGATTCCAAACTGTCGACCCTTAGAGTCCAGTCGGTCTTCACTCTAAAATACGAACCACCATACAACCATAAAGCACATTCTATCTAACTGTTTAGTAAATACTAATACCTACTATTCCTTGATAATATATTATAGTATACTCGTACTGTTGTTTGTTTCATGTGTATTCTAGTTTACAATACTGGACGAGTTACTCCAGTCAATACATTGTAAAAGTAAGAAGGGTTATCGATCCATTGGATGTAAATATGTGTATTACAAATAGGAACAGGTTGCTATACCGCCTACGATCATCAAGTAACCTGTTTTTGTCTCAGCTGATCCGAACAGCTTTTGTTTTGTTGCATAGCTTTTTGCGTAAATGAATATTGACGTACTAGATCTACAGTTTATAATATATGAATATATTCATCTGTAAAAACTATGATGTCAGAATTGTATTTGTTATTTTAACTTATGTATAAGATGTGTATCTGGGAGTTTGTGTGTTTTTCTTCACAACTTAGACACTAGGAACTGGAGTTTTGGGAACTGCTTTATTTTATTTTAACGTTGAAATGCTGACTCTTAGCATAGTTTGAATACTTAAATGAGTTTAATTGTTTTTTTTTTCGGACAGATGGGCGAATATAGTTATAAATTAGGAGTCTGAAGACGGCTGTCGTCACCAAGGCAGGCCCAAGAATTATTCCAGATCGCCACGCCAGCGTTTTTACGCTGGCGTGGCGATCTGGAATAATTCTTAACGGATTGGTCGGAGACGGCAAATGATAAACAAAATTGGAAAGCCATGAGGCCTTTATTTAATTAAGTATGCAAATTTGTGCTATGGATAATTTTGAATCTGAATAAACGTTTAATAAAAATTTGCTCAGCAAATAAAAAAAAAATTAACTATAAGTTTTCGTATGGTTTATAAGGTAAAAAAAATGAGGTTGGTGGCAATGGGTTGATGATCGAAGAAACAAGTAAACTTTCAAGCAAAATAAATGGGACAGAAAAAAATTGGGTGACAGAAATTATAGGATTGCTTTGGTAAAGTGCCACGCTTTAAAGAGTAGCAGTACCAGTAGTGAATACTGAACAGACAATTAAATTTAATCAATGCTCAAGGATAATCTGAAAAAATAAGTGGAGAAGACTTTAAATGAGCTGGAAACAAGTTGTTATGGCGGAATTTCGAGCAAAAATATTTGAGTAAGGCCTACTGAAACATCGAGGCTGCGGGACTGTTCGAAAGAGATACCGCGGTCCTGGAACACAAAAGGCTAAGACGGAACATGGGTGGGTTTTAGTCAGTGCAAGTCTGACACCCCCTTCCGCTCCACCCAGAGCAGGAATTCTCATTTGATGATCTCCCATCCGGAAAAATCGGGCCTATTTAAGCATAGATCATTTATTGATAAATAAAAAGTAGTAATTAACGAATGGGCTATAGGATCATTACTGACAGTAGGTTACATTAGGAATGTGAAAAAAGAAAAACAAGATTTACGACCAGCCTTATCAATATCAACTCTGCTAGTTTTCCAGCCAAAACTTAATGCAAAACATGATACATTATCCTTTTAATTTAAACATCAGTAAAAATATACGTTACTCATTACAAATAACCAAAAACTAAACCCGCTAATGACGGCTATCGTTTTTATATATGACTATTTTAGTCTAATGAGCTGGGACTACGATTGGTATGATATTAAACGTTTCCAGTATATCTTGACACTGGAGAGCGGCGCCACTAACTATGACAAAAGGCGATCACAATGTCAAACTCAGTACTTTTTAGTTTAGTTCCAAGTCTTGCCGTGTGTCAAAATGTATTTGACGTTCAGTTGCTCCCGATTGAGTGCAAATAAGCGGTGACACTACCAAAGCTAGGCTTGCCGTGAATTGAGATAGCAAAGGGTGAATACATATATTAGAATAATATGCTAAACTTTAGCAGATAAACCGGTCAGGACATTTACTTAAACACAGTTGGCTCAGTTTGAGATGGGAAGCCTCCGATTCAAAACAGCAACAACAAGGAAATATTTTCTAACAGCCGTCATCAACTTCTGAGGAAATCATAAATCCCCTGTCACCGATACTGCACTAAACGCGTACACTGCACACTGAGTAGAATCCTGGTGCCCTACCGAGTACCGTACACAATCGTTCGCCAGCTGCGAGATATCGCTTCGCGGGCGAACGGCAATATTTCACCAGGCCGCTGCTATCACCTGTCAAATCGTACAAGTGTTCCGCCCGGCCCGGACCTATTTAAATATCAACTGTTTTAGACGTAAATACTTGCTCTTTGTCTCACTGTAATGTGGGGTGTAAAATGCTAATTGTTAAGTAGAACTTGTTTTATTTTATTACCAGCAATTGTCGAGTACGTGACTCGGAATTGGGTAATATAATACTATTAACTGAACTTGATGGGCCAATTGATAGGATGCAATGGCTTCGCAGGAAGCTAAGAGCAGCGGTCGCTTTTAGTGCAGAATATAATAATGTTGATTGTCCATTTTCAAACCTGTTAATTGAATTTCTTGGATGTAATCGTCGTTAAGGACCCTCATTTCGTATGGTAATGTGTGAATAAACTACCAACTGTAAAATACTTTGTAACACAGTAATTCATTGTCTCTTTTCTCACACAGGACTGTATTTCATAACGAGACGACACTACTTTACATACATTTACATCCACTCTGACGCATAAAATACAGTCGGATGTATCGACGCGTGTCATCCGGCCGAGCTTTCAAAACGCCGAGTGCGACGACTTAGCCAGAAGAAATATTTATAACGCTTTGTATGCAAAATAGCCTAATGCATTTCACTACACATAAAATAGTGTCACTTTAATAGACACATCGTTATACACGATAGTCGACCTTACAACTATGCGGCGTCGATGTGCTTTTATTGTTTGACGCTGCGAATTTAAAGGCGAATATCGAATGCGAATATCGTCACGTGGGTGAGCCCCACAATCTCACTGGGATTTGAATAAAATCTGCATATGGCCCTTGTAGTTTTTGATTGATGATATTATGTGGTGATGTAACGCAAGGATCGGTGATGTTTACGGTGTGAAAGGTGACGGTATGTAGATTAGTATCACGCGTTTGGTTTGACACGCGTCGCAGATTGACACGTATGTCAAGGTCGCGGTTTCACTTCTGACTTGTCAAATAATGCTTTGTTCGTTATTTTTTCATTGTATCAAATGCATCGAACGGATTTGTTCGGAATTTATATCGAGTCACGCGCAGATCATAACGATCATTCGACTAAAAAGGAAATGTTTGTAATTATTAATATTATGACATACTTACAAAGGTGTGAACAGTTTTAATCATAAATAATTTAACATCGGCGGACATCTAATAATATGGTGTCAGTGCTGGTAATAAATTCATGTAGTAGGATGCAATTAATAAAATGTGAGAAATAGTTGACATATTGTGTCGTGTATGGAGGTCCTGCGTATATTTTTGTCGCTTGTATGGACTTTGGTGCTTAACCTTTTAAATAATCGTTCATTATACGATTGTCTCAACCGTTTACGATAAGCATCAATAGTTCTATTCAGTGATTTCTACATAATAAATTGTGTGCGTACAATAAATTGTATGGCACGAAAGTCTAGTTAGGCATCTGAGGAGGCTAGCGCACGCAAATGCATCCGCTTAAAGACAGAGGGCATTCTTGTTGGCGAATAAGGTTCTTCCTAGTTATTTTCTGTTCCTATTGAGATGTTCCGAGCCAGGCTGGTGACACGCGTATGGTCTCTGGCACACCGCGGCCAGCTATTTCAATAGAATGTTAGTGATGTTCACAAAGACCAGTTACAGACATCGAATAAGGCTCGAAGCTCATTCAAATAGCATTTGCGTGCGGGTTTGGTTGCGTAGCCGAGAGTTCGTGCTGAAATTTTCCAAATGCGAGGTGTGAAATTAAATGAGAGGTCCATTGATATGAAATCAATGTGATAAAACATTGCCTTTGTGGAGTTTGAATCCCGCTAGGAGACTTGTTGTGTTGAAAATAGAGTTACAGTTCGACTTGGCTCTAGTTGGACGTGGATGGCGGCGCTATTAGTAAAGGAAGATGTCAAAAACCTGTCCTAATCCATTTGATGTAAAATCTCTATTTTGCCACGGTCTTTTAGATCTATATTGGTCTGTAACATCTATGTTTCTGAAAACTGTTAAGTGAATAATTTCGTTTGTAGATATGATATGTGTTCCATAGCCAAATAGCAAAAACGGATCCTTTATAATAACGTTCAGCCGTCCGTTCAGAAGTCACACAACCATTTTAATGATTGTGTGACTCAGCTACTCATCATCATCATCATCATCTGTCTAGAATTTTTCCCAACTATGTTGAGGTCGCATTACTCAGCAACAATTGGCACTATCGTCATCATCTGCCTAGCCTTTTCCCAACTACATTAGGGGTCGGCTTCCAGTCTAACCGGATACAGCTGAATACCAGTATTTTACATGGAGCGACTGCCTATCTGACCTCCACAACCCAGTTAGTACTGGGTAATACGATACCCCTTGGTAAGACTGATTGATTGATTGACTTTCGGGCCACTGACTACTTAACGACTGTCAAAGATCTACATTTGACAGCCGGGACCAACTGCTTAACGAGTTTCGAAAATAACTCGCTATTTATATTGACTATTGGCACTATATTGATGAAAATTGGAAAGAAGTTATTTGTTACTTCACGTATTCCGTACGTCCGAGGCTATGTACAAATATTACGAAGGAAGTGCTTTTCACATTCGAAGAAACTTCTTAAGCACTTTTCATGAAAAAGTTCTTATGACTTGCCTTACAAAAGGCAAGTCATTCAAATTATTCCTTTTATTAATTTCTAATACTTCATTTGCCTCAGCAAGTCGCAGCTCACTAGGTACATCCGTATAAGGCAATGATAATGTCCCGCTATGTCCCGGGTGGCGACGACATATGTCCGGGATAGTCCCGGACAATGGCTGCCCCATTGTAATTGCGAGGGTTATCATAGTGTACAGTCTGTGAGGTCAAAGTTGTAATGAAATGGATATGTTTTATGTTACCTCTATGTATCTGAGAAGGCGGTGTACTTTTGTTTTCGAATGCACTGTATTAATGTTGCTAACAGATTGTCATTGAGTAAACTTACTGAAAAGTTTTCCAAGTTCATACATAACATCACGCCTTTAATCCCCGAAGAGGTAGGCAGAGGTGTACCTAATAGCACACCCACATTTCGCCAGTTATATTTTAAGTCCCATGTAATAGGGGCGAGCCTATTGCCATCAATCGCGCACAAATTCAGACTCCGTGGCTGCTACTGAGAAATTCCTGATGGAAAAACCCAATAACACTTTGCCCGACCCCGGAATCGAACTGAGGACCTCATGCTCAGCAGTCGCGCTTGCAACCACTCGACCAACGAGGCAGTCAAGTTAATTGGTGAAAATTCTTAAGTTCCCAGATACAACGCAAGTTAAAATTTTTTATTTACAAACATGACACGGGATGATTCGTGTATGTAATTTCAGGGTACCGATTAAACTGAATTTACGTTGAGAATATTATAAGACATCATCATCATCATCATCATTTCAGCCGAAAGACGTCCACTGCTGGACATAGGCCTCCCCCAAGTGTCGCCACATTGACCGGTCCCGTGTGACTCGCATCCAGCGGATCCCTGCAACCTTCACCAGGTCATCGGTCCACCTAGTGGGAGGCCTTCCAACGCAGCGTCTTCCGGTTCGCGGTCGCCACTCTAGAACTTTTCGGCCCCATCGGCCATCCGTTCTGCGAGCAATGTGCCCTGCCCACTGCCACTTAAGTTTGGCTATTCTTCGGGCTACGTCGGTTACCTTGGTTCTCTTGCGGATGTCCTCATTTCTGATTTGATCACGCAAGGAAACTCCGAGCATAGCCCTCTTCATTGCCCTTTGGGTGACTTTAAGCCTTCTGATAAGGCCCATTGTGAGCGACCACGTTTCGGTCCCGGTGACTGACCGGTGATTACATTATAAGACAAGTTTAATACAATTATTTGTTTTTACTTCAGGAGATTTAAAAATAAATCTGGTCGAAATTGAAAAAAATAATCTCAAAATCACAAGTTCTTCTTAATTTATCCATAGTTTCAGAAAAGCACTACTTATATGATAGTAGTACTTCTCGTTGCTTATTTTGCACGTTCACCAGATTCTGCAGAGAATAGGCTGCATGTACCTAAGTATAAAGGGTGTAAACGGACCCTTCACGAAGCCATCAACCAAGCATTCTGTACATCAAACTAAGTAACTTTACGCAAAAATTATTGCTGGGAAACGACTTTTTTTTTGGGGTGAAAAATCACGGTTTACGGTAGGACTCGATGGAACTCACTCAAAGCATTGTTATGATGGATGGATTGAATAGTACGGGGGTCGTGGAGGTGTTTAAAATAAAAATCTTACATTAAAAACATGTATTTAAAAAAAAATCTTGTGAAAAAGTTGATACTTTGACCTCCAATATCTCCGTAACTAGAAGGTTCCCAGGTATGATCGAGAACAAAAAAAAAATTCACAGTGACGAGGAGGACAAGTGCCTTTCGGCTTCGTTAAGGGTCTATTTACGCCCTTTATGCTATGCCTGTTCTATGTATATGCCATGGGAACAATGACACCACCTATTGTTCATACAAATCCCAATTAGGTTCCGCAAAGCCAAACAAAAGAAGACCACCTTACTTTTAATCTAAGGCTCACCATTACAATCAAGCTTCCGTGTACCATATAAATATTATCTCGTGATATTCTCGTGGCAGATAAGTTTAATAATATTATTGTTTCCATAGCAGCCGTGGCCTATGGAGGGCGATGTATTCGAGGCATCCGATATGGAGCCACCATCTGATAGCGGCTGGATCGCTGGTGAACGCACTTACAATACGTAGGGTGCGGGTTTGTGTGGAGCGGGGCGGTGAGCGATCTTGTGTACGCCCAGCATGAACATGAAGGAAAACTCAAACACTGTTTTAAGCTTTCACGGTTCACAACTAAACTAATACTTTCACTTACGGGATATCTTCCCCAATCTACCTCCTCCCCCCTTCCCCCTCCCTACCCCTTCTTCCTTCTTCTCCCTTTTAATATCTTCTTCTTATCTTCTTCTTCTTTTATGAAGGAAAACTGTATTTTAACATACTGCTAATGGCAAATAACATCCGTCGGTACAACCAAATTAAAAACATTGACTCTTTGTTTGGGAAATGTATGACCATTGCATTAATATTTGAAAAGAAGATTCATAATCCTAAGAAGATACTGGATGAAAAACGTTTTTTTCATCGACTATGTTAAACCCCCGGTATCACCTCGGTGTAGGGCGGAAATTATCTCACGGGAAACACTTCAGGGATAAAAAGAATCCTATATCATAACCCAAGTCATGGTCTTCCTACGTTAAAAGATACCTATCCTCTTTCTACAGGTGCTACATGGATAATGCCTACGTAGCATTCTATCACATAATAGGACCAATCAACGCAACAAATTCTAAATGTACCCGCTTCGTCACTCCTCTTCCCGCTCCGCTCGTGTCCATGTCTTAAGCTGCACTACTATCTGTATCTTAGCCCTTCTTTATAGTAAGTAATCATCATATAAATAGCTGCATTATTCCACTATTTAACGGTATAATGGTTTTAGATTGCGGTTTGTATGTAATGATTGGATATCAGATTATTAGCGGTTTCATGAGTACATTGTGTTTGGAACTTGAAACGGATGCCTTTGCATTCATTAAAAGGCGTAAAAAATTTAAAGTAGTACTTCTACGTCAATTATTATTCTGGTCAATGTGGTGACACTTGGGGGAGGCCTGTGTCCAGCGGTGGACGTCTTTCGACTGAAATGATGATGATGATGATGACGATGACCGATATTGTTTGGTTTCCTTCTTCAAAAATCAGAAGCTTTGGAACAAAATATCAGGACCACCCAAATAACTAGTGCAAAAATGCCAATGTCCAGGTGGCTGGAGATAAATATATCAAACCTGTCAGAACTTTTGCGTAAAATGAGAAATGTCTGTATCAGTCACCAGTATGCTTGTTCGGCATCGTGAACTATGTGGTGTGACTCCATTTCCGTTATTCCTATCGATGTAGAGGAAGAGGAAGACAAAAGAAGCTATAAATGGTTTATGCGAGGAACGAAAATAGTGTAAATGGTACCGTGACAGATGACAGGGGAGAATGAAAAAAAAAACGTTTTGCGTCGACCCCAAGTAACCTAAGACCCAGATAGGTAGATAATGATACCAGTGACCTCGAAAAATGTGTGGCCTAGTTAAAAAAATTCAGACTTCCGCGGTCTGGAGGTCAGATAGGCAGTCGCTCTATGAAAATACTGGTATTCAGCTGCATCCGGTTAGACTGCAAGCCGACCCCAACATAGTTGTAGAAAGGCTAGGCAGATGATGACAGATTTCGGAGGTGGGCCTGTTTGCTAAAATGTATAAAATCAAAACTTTACGAACATGACACTCATCTTTCCTTGACACACTTGTCTCTACGCTGAGTCACACATCCCTTACAAAAGACCACCACCTAAACACACTATAGCCTAAGTAATCCTTAAAACCTTCCAAACAACCCACAACACGCGCACAATACGTTCCCGTCATCGCCACAACTCCACAAGGTACCAAGGATTTATCAAAGCCGGGAGCAGTGAGGAGTACCTCGGTAATTTATGTGTGCGCGCACAAACAGATGCGCACCGCGGGAGTCCAGTGGCCCACGCGCATGATTTAGGTCCTAACTTCAAATAGATATGTTTACGTCACTGAGGAAGTAACGTAATGACTGCTATCTCTGTTTGTTGATGGTTAATGCTCAATAAGGTTGTGAGAATTGTTGCTTTAATATTGTTTTGTAAATGGTTTTGTTTCAATGAAATTGAGGTGTTGTCAAGTGACAAAACTAGGTATTTAGTTAATATTCTTGTAAGAAAAAAAAATCTGATAGTTAAAATTACAAGGAATAGACCTTTGTTGAGGTATCTTACCTAACTGCAAGCTAGCTTTTAGGCAACAGAAAATCAATCCACACCTGTATTTTTTTATGGAGAATATTCTGTCCCACTGCTGGGCACAGGCCTCCCCCATTCCTTTCCAACTCTATCAGTGTTTTGCCTTCTCTGGCCAATCAATCAGGAACGAGTCTAAACCATCTCGCCAGCGTTTCTTGGGCCTGCGTCGGTGAAACGACCGTCTTCAGATACACCTGTAAAGAAAAACAAAAACCAGATGTAACTTATTATACCTGCAGTCAATAAAAACACCATCACCACATTCATTACAAGAAAACAAATGAAATACCAAAGTCCAATCAATACAGAACAGCGACCACAAAACAAGAATAAGGAACAGTGCACACGGTGCGTGAAGAATCCCATTATTATAAGGTGCATCATACATTCCGGACATTGTAAGTGCATGGTATGAGTTAATGCGAGCGAGCGGTGAATAGCCCTATATCTGCCGCCTGCAGAATGTACAGATAAGCTACCTAAAGTGTGCGTAGGAAGGCGGCAGAGTTGAATTTTTGATATTTTCTTCGGCCTTCTTTTTTTGGGGTTCCGTACCTCAGTCGGCAAAAACGGAACCCTTATAGGATCGCTTTGTTTTCCGTCTGTCTGTACGTCAAGACCTTTTTTCTCAGGAACACGCGGAGGTATCAAGCTGAATTATTTTTAAATACTCTAGTTTGTTACCCCTTAGAGTAGTGAAATAATCAAACTTATACGATATGATCGTTTATTTCGCATATTTTGCGATTTCACAAGGGAATCAAGACCTGTAGGGTACTTCCCGTTGACCTAGAATCATGAAATTTGGCAAGAAATAATATCATATCTTATCTTATCTTAGCACAAGTAAAGAATAAAATCTGAAAACCGTAAATACGTAGTTTAATAAAAAAAATACCTACATGTTTATACGGAAACCTCGGTGCGCGAGTCCAACCCGCACTTGGCCGATTTTTTTGAGTAATCTCAGGTACAATGAGCCCCTTGCTGGAAATAGGCCTCTCCTAAGATGTGCCATAACACCCAATTCTTTGCCTTTCAAACTCATTTTACCCCAACTCTCAGTTAATCTAGCCGGGAGCGGGAGCTTCGTATGCTCATTCGAGATCACAATTAAAGAACATGTCTGCTCCATCGATCCTTCGACAGTCACAATTAGTCCAAGCTTGCTTGGTCGACTATGTTGATTTCACCGGCAATTTTTCGGACGACGAAAACCCCTGTTTGAAGTACCAAATCAGTACTTAAAATCATGCCTGTGACTCTAATCTATTCTAGCAGTACCCATGTTGTAGTATCTACTTCGCAGCAAGTAAGTACTTATTAGTAAAGTATGAACAGTAATTTATAATCTTTAAGTACCCTGATATAAGCTACATGGCACTTTGATAACTAACTATGGCCTACAATTAAACAATTTTGGTCAGCTCTACTCCTTTTTAGGTCTACATTCATTTGGCAGCGCATATCTTCTGCGCAAGAGTGCATTGTTTATCTACCGCCGCGTGGGGTCGGCCAATAAGGTAGCGGGTTCGATCCCAGCTGCGCTCAGTTTATTACGGTGCGGGTATGTAGCTAATAGATAGAGATGTTCCTTGCGTTAGTGCTCTTTGTATTAAAATGTTTATGTTAGAACGTTTTCGAGCTTCTGGGAAAATGAAGAGGATAAAGCACCCTAGTTGCAGTTGGTTTTTGTTTGAAGTTTTGATCCTTATCATATTTTTGCAGATACAGAATAAAAGAGAACGGGACTATAGACCGACCGCTTTAATGAGTCCTCGCGAAAGTATCAATATAAATGGAATATTCTAAAGGTTGATCACGTATTGGTTCAATTAGTTTCGTAATACCTACGTGGATTATGGTTATTTTAAAACCTGTAGGATATTGTTGGCACTTTGTGGACGCTTAATGGGCCTTTGATGAGGCAAGGTGAAGGACTCATTAAAGCGGTCGGTCTATAGCTATTAAGAGTAAGTTGGAACACACTTGTATTATTGGCTAGCTAGTAGCACTAAAATGGCGCTTAGAAAAAAAAACATCATTTTCTGTTCATGCTGTGTTGATTTTATAAAAGCGTGACTATAATATGGTTGATAATCAATAATAATAGAAAGTGTAATGGACACCGACACCCAAACAGTTACCACGTATTCAGTACATCATACTGAAAAAAAAAAATTATGTGGTGACATAATAAAAAAAATCTGCTATTTCCTACAAAAGAGTAATACCTACATACACGGCAAAATGTATGCGTCGGCGTCCCTTCCATTCTGTATATCGCGAACGGTGCATCATAAACAAATCTTTATTTACGTGAATCTTTGGCTGGATGGCCTTAATCGAATCTAACGCCATCTTATTTTTCAATACAATTTCCACAGACAATTTAACAAAAAAATTCCTACACCGTGCTTCTATCAATGTCACACAAGCGCTAAAAGAAACCACGCAGTACTTGAAATCGAAGAGGAACCGTCAAAACAAGTCCAGAATCTTCCTCATTCCTCCTTGATTTTCACGCTCAAGCCTCATAATACGGTTAGCAGAGCTGCAGGCGGAACGTGACCATAGGTTAGAAGGCGTGTAGCGGGCACACTACCTGTCTTCCTTTCGTTACGAATTTAGCGTGGCGAGACTTAGCTATTGTAAATACATACGTAGGTCCGAAGGCTTAGGCATTATAATGCCATGTTACATTGCTTTTATTTTGATAATAAAAATATACTTAGTAACACGCTTGTCACCTCCGAAATGTAAGGCACTCAGATTTCGGGTTTTGTAGTACCTACACCCATATTTCCGCCGGTAAACTTTAAGTCCCATGTAATAGGTGGCGAGCCTATTGCCATCCACCGGGCACAAATCAAGACCCCGTGGCTGCTACTGAAAAAATCCTGATGGAAAAACCTAATTAGACCAAAGAGGCAGCCTTTTTTTTTTTAGGCAGCCTGAATTGACGACGTTGGAACCAGAGTGATCTAGGGCACAACAGTATGCAGATGCACCTCAGTACTTAGATCAGTGTGACATGGTCTTCACTTTAGAGACCGCACCAATTCTATAGTGACATGTTGTGATCCCTCAAGGAAGAAAGCCCTGAAGAACACTTGGATAAGTGTAAGATTATGATTTTTCTAGCCATTGTATCATAACCTCAGTATTGGTAAAAATGACACTTAGATCACACTGGTTCCAACATCGTCAATTGTTGATTTCTTTTAAAAAAAAACATTAATGTTTGACCAATAATGAACAACGGATTGCACTGTCATGAGAAGTTGGTGCCTCAATAATAACAGCCGCTCGAATCATTCTTCAGGTTAAGCCGCGCTTACCTAGGTTGGTCTGTGGATGTGTGACCATCCATTACATACCGAGTTTCCTCCGTACCTCGGAAAGCACGTTAAGCCGTTGGTCCCGGCTATCATTTGTGGATCTTTGACATTCGTTACAGGTAGTGATCCAAAAGTCTGACAACCAGTCTTACCAAGGGGTACCGTACTACCCAATATCTATCTCTAACTGGGTTGTGGAGGTCAGATAGGCAGTCGCTTCATGTAGAATACTGGTATTTAGATCTTGGTATTTAGCTGCACCCGGTTAGACTGTAAGCCGGCCTAACATAGTTGGGAAAAGGTTAAGCAGATGATGATGATGGATGGCACGGTGATGTCAAACTCCAGTTTAGAATATTAAACAAAGATCATCAATAAGTTTTCCTAGCATGGTATTAATAATAAAAACCTGCCCACAAACTTTTTTCTAGCTTACATTCAGATGAAACTCATTTTCTTTTTAATATGAAGTGATGTACCGTCCATATTTCGATAAAATATGAAAGTTAGCAAGCATCCTGATAGTATCTGGAGGTGTGCCTATCAATCTTCGGACGTCGTATCTCAAGAATGCTCTAAATTAAATTAGAAAGGCGGACGTATCTCATTTGCGTCAGTTGACGTTATTAATACGCGTAGGCTAATTGTCGGTGGCCGGTCATCTCTATTATGTTGATTGACGAGGATACTTGAAGACTGGATGAGATGGTTGGTACAATGGTACAGGGACATACGATACATTATCATGGAAATCGATAAAGGGAGTCAAAAGACGAAAGAGAAAGAAGTAGCTCTGTCCTCTTTTTAAACGTTGCCTTTTCGTTTATCTTTCGCAAACTACAACTAAGATAGTGCAAATCAGGGTTGGGTAATTCCGCGTATCTGACAAATGTAGCCAATTTCAATTACGCATTGTCGTAGCGACTAAATTAATGAATTTAATAGATTTCTACTGTTAACATAACATAGAACACATGAATTGTTCCTATTCATGTAAAAATGAGGTCAAAAATAGTTGTAATAAAAAAAATATAAACTTATAACCTTCCCCTGTAAACCTACACGTAGTGCAGATACGCGCACATTACGTATGATAAATTCGCGGATTTGCACTATCCCCGACGATATCATAATAGGTATTTAAGATAACATCAGGAAGTTGACAATATAACACTCACTATAACACTCACTATATCTTGTAAATCCACTCTCTTGAAAAACGTAAAGAAATACTTAGGTTTACATTTATAGCGTATATCATTAACACTGAAAACGAAATATTTACTATATTTACTATTTGTTCTGAGTTCCCGATATTTCAGCGCAACAGGGAAATATCCCGTTTTCAGTGTTAAAGATAGTTTTAGTGACCATGTTAGTTTAAAAACTTTTATAGCGTATAAGTCAAGTTTTAAACATGTTTTTCGTAATAGACGTGTTAGCCTAATTCAAGTCCTGGAGGGTGTAGTTAGTTTTGTACTTTTCACACTTCATAAACTTTTGTTACACGGTTATCTATAATAAAATCTCATCTAGTTATTTCTATTCCTCACCTATGTTAGCCCACACATTCTGTTGATAAATACCACGGCAGATTCGCTTAGAGGTAATAAATTTCACAAGATTACCGCCACTAAGATTAATATACGCTTCGGTACAAAAATGAAGAGAAGCCGATCGATCAACGTGGGTGTTTAATATGAGCGTATGGTCATTTATCTTTATCGATTAGTGCTATACGGTACCGGTACTCAGTACTGGCAGAGAATAAGGATGTGTAGATCTGAATGAGCCACTTCGAGTGCATTTTAAAGGCCGGTTTCGGGGCATAAGAAAAGTTTCGCAAAGTCAGAATTGTAACTTCACTTACGATATTCTTTAGCTGCAATTTTGTAAACTTTAAAGCCTAATTCCGTCACACACTCGAAATCCCTTTTATTTTACAAAATAAATTGTTGATAAATTGTTCTTACAAAGGATTATGGTGTGCTGTGAAAATTATGCAATTGGCGGCAAGATGGGCAGACAAAATTGCTGTCAATGCAGGAAAAACTTGTAATAAGGCTGGCACAGAAAAGTGGAGATTGTCACAACCAAAGATTTATGTCTACATTAGCAGTGGGTGAAGTCAGGCTGTGCATGATGATGATACGCACTTGGAGTACTGTTGTTCAGCCAGGTTTTGCCTTTGACAAGCGCGTGATTTAATCGGTGATTGTGAGCGGTGAAAATGTTTCCCTACTACACGGTTTTCTTATTCTTTGACACCGCGATAATGATTAAGGGGTAATTCTCAACTAGATGGCGCAGAGGTAAAATTATAGGGAGGTGTATGTGTCTTTGTTGTTATGAAATTAGAGGGAATGAGATATGTATTTAATGTACAATCACGGGTAATCTAATCAATTAGGGAGGGAGTTAATTTGGCGTTGCGCTGGGCGAAGTATTATTTGATCTATTATCAGCATACATTTATGAGTCATAAAACCAGCCACGGAGTCTGGATTTGTGCCAGAATGATGGTAATAGGCTCACCCTCTATTACATGGGACTTAAACATAAGTGGCGAAATGTATGTATGTACCAAGGTACACCTCTGCCTAACCCTTCGGGGATTACAGGCGTGATGTTAGCCCAGGGTGTATCTTGCTGATAAAAGGAAAATTATGGGGTAATAAGACACTTGACTTATCGTACAAAGCTGATAAAAGCACGTATACTTTTCTTTAGTCCTTTGCTATGTACTACATTTGCATGCTATATTAAGGCAGAATGTACATGGATCCTATTATATAATTTAACAACCTATTTTTATACATTCTAAGCAAATAAAGACCTATTCTATTCTAAAAATTAAGTCAATTTGTCAATAGGTAAAATACTTTATTGAAAGTACAAAAAACAAAATAATATCGATTTACCGACTGCATTACGCAACAGCCATATCCATAAGCTCAGTAATCTTTGTAGCTTTTACAGTTTTGATTGATAATATGACAGATGTTTAAATCACCTGCACTGAGGTGAAGGGTCTCAGGTTCGACCTCAATTTGATAAATCTCACTCCGTCTCGACTTACCACTAATTACTGAAAAGTCAAGTAATCTTTAATTATTGCAACACTGAATAATGATCGACATTAAAATGTTGCCACATTTTGCACTTAATAATGTTGAAAACTGTATTTAATTTTGTGTCTGTTTGTTCAGACATCATAATTAATGAATTTTATGTTATGAAGTTTAATAAAGATTAAAAGGCAATCGGTTGTTGACATATCATTGTGATCCTGTTTATATTTTTCGTTAAAATGGTAGTTCTTAATTCTTAAAATTAATGCTATTTCTTTTTTATCAAAGAATGGAAACCAAAAAATTGTGCATCTATTGATAGGTATCAAAAGGCGCATAAGTATGTGATTTGGGTCGCTAAATAATAACAGCCGCTGATGTCGAACTTTAGGTTAAGCCGTGCTTATCTAGGTTGGTCCATTAGTTGCATTGGGTTAGACTGGAAGCCGACCCCAACATAGTTGGGAAAAGGCTATGCAGATGACGGTCAATTTCCTTTAGTTTTATTTGCAGAGACATTGTAATAGGTCCTTGACAAAGACAGAATTCGTCAACCTCAAATCATCACCGTGCTTAGCAGCTAATGTGAAATCCTATTAAGATATCTGTCAAGAGGTTATTTCGAACTTTTATTAAATTAAAACGCCCATGTTGCTATCGCTTTTGTACAAGGGCAAAATTTACGACATTGTAATAAAGAAAATCCTAACCAATATAAACTAACCTAAACCGAACTGCTCATCCTGAAATTGTAATTTACAAAAACGGACATAGGGTACCTTTCATCCCGAAAAAAATACTGTTCCCGAGGAAAACAACAATAACGTTCTTATGATAGTAGATGGCGCCACGTGTCTTTCGAATCATGATTGAATTATATTATTACAAGCAGAGTAAAACCCGAATTGACTGTGAAATTCTAAATTAATGCGGGCAAAAGCTAGAATATAAAAGCGGTTGATCAATTCATACTGGTCTACCAAAGCAATAAGTAGAGGTGTGACCCTTAAACTATTGCTAAAAACTTGTGAAATATGTTGAATGTTTGTCATTATTTGCTTCATGACAACAATGAATTTCAATTGACACCCTAACCACAACTTTTAGAGCAGCTTTAACAAACACCCCGCCTTACAAACCATTCCTTCAACTTTGACAGTTGTGACTTGCGACACAGTTACATTCAAAGTCGAACTGAAAAGGATTACTCGGCTTTAAATTTAAATTCTAAATAATAACTAAGTCTGGTAGACGTACGCACGCAACTGCGCACGCGCGGGCGGCAGCGTGCCCAATCCGCTCTAATTTCACAAGATTATCACCACAGAGTGTTTGTGCAGTAGGTCAAGTCAGATATTGATGGGGTACACCTGCGTTTGTTGTGTTACTGGTGTAAGTAGTTAGACTGTACGATAATTGTCTGGTTTGAAATTGGAAGTCTAATGAGGATTGGTGTTGTATAATTTAGAACAATAAGTAGGTGGTTGTTTTCAGTTAGATTTAGTAAGGTGTTTCGTCAATTCAGGCTGGATCAAGCGCTGACGATTCTTAGATATTATAGATGAAAACAAATAAGGCTAACGATAACTGTTACTCCGTTTTGCCTTGCACTAAATACATGCCTAGTATAGTTAAAATGGGCATAATGTCACTGTTATGGTAGCTCCGTTTTATTAATGCTATGACAATGATTAGGTCTGAAACAGAAAATCGATTCATGAATGATTTCATAATAAAGAGTAACAAAAATTCTTGGTATATTAAAACTCCAGTTTTATAATTTTTGATGCATTTTTTATAAAAAGATTGTATATAATATGTAAATAAATGTATTTCTTCCTGGGTAAAATCGTACTGTATGACTTCCATACTCTCATAACATCCCCCAACACCATTATTATCACAAGCACCACGTGAAGCAAAATTTCTGCGTTATCACCGGCAACATGGCGGCTGCTTGTAGACGTCTCTCGTCGCGCACTATATCACGGCGGATATTTACCGCCGGCCACCGCCCGCCGGTGACAGCCTTATCTGTTATCAGTATATGGATAGATACCTTATTGGATGCAGACCGTATCTATAGTTAGGGCTTTGGCCTTGAGATTTGGAATGGCGGAGTTTTGTAGTACAAAAGACATCAACGCGTCGAATGTCGAAAAGTCATGGTTTGATACTCTCATTAGGTTTATGCAAACTGGCTGCGAACATCAGACCCTGACAAATACTACAGCACATTAAATGGCATATTCGCAATACGTCAGTACCGGTTTGTCTACTTATCTCTAAGAAATTTCTTTTGTGATCAATAAATCGCGTTTTAAGGGCGATCACCAGGAAAATACAATTATGGACATACTGTAGACAGATCCTACAAGCTAAGATTGTAAGCATGTTATAAAAATAAAATAGTAAATGCGGTAATTAGAAAACATACTAAATATAGTATGTCGTCTAAATACCGAATTTTTATTTTTTTTATTTTTCACGACTTACATATATTATACCTATGAGAGACATTTTCAACCTGTTAACTTTACCACAGTAAATCCGCAAATGTACCAACTTTTAGTAGATATAAGAGAAGTTTAAACGTCCTCACGTTTGAAAGTTAGATAGAATTCCGCTGTGGCTAATTGGCGCTGACAACCATCGCGAGAATGTATGATTTAGATTCGCTCTTGCAAACTCTGTTACACATACCTGCGGGCTAAATTACTGTTACAGGTTTAATTCTTTAATTAAGTCGTGTTATAAATGTAGCAGTTTTATTACGTGTGGTAAATAAAATAAAAGAATTAATTGGAGTTATAGACATCATTCAACATCCTCTTAATTGCCACACTGTTGGTCATACAAAAAGTGGACTTAAGCGAAATACAATTCATTCATTCAGTTATGAAAAATGTATCCTTCATAGTGAAATTATTGATGGTAGAATTTGAATATTCAGAAACATGACCACTTTTTGACCTGGTAGATTGAATCGAACGATTAAAATTTTTGCCAGCTCAAAAAGTGATCGAGTTTCTGTTTAACTGACAGTGATATTTGAATAGCATTTTTTCGATCACTCATACAGAAAATCGTATCTATTTGGAGGATGTGTGAGCTCCTATTTTTCAGTGTAAAACACTTTTTCCTTAAGTATTGTGTGGGGCACATCTAAATGTAAAAAACTTTAATCTTTGGAAAAAACAAGTTTTTTTGTAACATGCCTTTTCAGCAACAAACCTCAAAAGTCAATGGGTTTTTTTCTGATGGGAAATCGTCAAATGACTCATTCCGCTCTTGGTGGAGTGGAAGGGAGTGTCAGACTTTTACTGACTAAAACCCATCCATGTTCTTTTTTTGCCCTTTGTGTTCCAGGGCTGCGGTATCTCTTTCAAACAGTCCCGCAGCAGGTTAAGACGAAATTAGTTAGCTATTATAAAAGTACGACTTCAAAAATTCAAATCGCCGATAAATCGTATCAGTACAAACTAAATCGGCTGAACTATAGCTGTGGCACTGTTACGCCAGTGAAAGGGAGGGTGGGCATCTATTTTACTAGACCAATACCACCACATCTTTTGTGTGTGTGTATAATGGTTGCGACAAGGGTTAGTGGCCTGGGAGTGGCCAAGGCAGCAGGGTACGCGGTACTTGCGAGTGTCGGCTTCAGGCTTAGCTCTAGATAACAGCATGCGGAAGCTGCGGCGTCACGTGGTTAGCAGTGATAAGGATGTGTTGTGTCTCTATTGGGTTTGGCTTTATATATGTAACTTTTAACGTGTATTTACTCTCATTATTTAGTGCAGGTATGTTGTCAAGGCCATGTCTGTGGCTATCTAAAATGGCGACTGATAAGAAAATAGGTAGTAACGAATCTTTATGACTGAGCACCACTTGAGGACGGCTCGTCCGATTTCGTTGATTTTATTTTTCATTTGTTTCTAATTGTCCGGATAAGGTTTGTATGAAAGAAAATATTAATATTGCCGGGGCGGGTCACTAGTAGTGAATAAATTGAACAATTTTGGTTTCACTGTAAGGAAGCTTCTGTTTCTGTGCTTCTGTGTGTGTTCGATAGACAAACCGTAGAGTTAATTTTAGCCACAACATACTGTTACCGTTCGCCTGACATCGGCATGGCAGACATGGCGTCGACAAATGTTTATTTATTTTAACTACAAAATGATGATGGCAAAGAAATATCTTTGGTAACAGTAGAATATCGGCCTAAAACTTCAATATATTATAGCACAAGTGCCTTATTGGAGGCTTTTGGTAAATTGGTACCAAACAGACCCATGCGTCTATAGTAAGTACCTATGTGCACTGGAAACTAATGTCTGCTCAACTAGAATGCTATCAGGTGCGTGAGTCACTACGTATGAAACTTGTTCAAATTCAAATGTATAATAGTATTATGGCAATTATAAGGACATTTGCAGTCTTATCAATATGCAGGTATTGTTGATATTGTTGAGTGAGTAGTAACAACGACATCTAAATTCTAACTGACCAGGCGTGTTCGTTGTAGGATATTAAAACATGATATTTTTTTTCCTCTACTCCTTCATATTCATCGAAATCGGGCTCGAGACTCCTTTGAGTATTTTTCGTTATTCCTCATAGTTTCGGATTTGGCCATCCACGACCACTTGAAAAATTCACGTAAACGTTTCTGTACGAAAAAGGTTTGTTGAAAAACCAGTACAATATACGTGTAGTAAAACATTGATTGATGTCTAAAAGTTAATAATTTTATTGTTTCTAATGAAGAAGCACTTCAAAGATATAAATAAAGAAACATAGGTTGATGCCTAGCGCGCAGTTACTACAAACTTCATGATTATGATAAGTTTAGTTAGCAAAGCTCTCTCTTATCAGGCATCAAGCATTCATCACAACGACCAAGGGTCGATCAAGCATCTTTCTCAGCTGTAAGAAACAGGCCTGATATTTGATCTGCCTATCCTATGGACCCCGATGTATTTATCTAGACCCTCTAGGCGTGCTGGGACGAGGAAGTATGAATATAGCTGTAGGCTTGTTTAGATATCTGCCGGATCATTACGTAATAGCCATGATAAAGGGATGAAGTATTGAGAACATTAATAAGAATAGAGGAACTTGGACGTTGATCAAAATATGCTGTAAGTACATATATAAGGTCCCATTAAAATAGATGACAAACTTTTAGAAATCATTCAGACCACCAAAATAAGGACAATCGTAAAAAAAATAAGAAAAACGCATTAGATACTTACAAGAAAAAAAATCAGCTAACGAAAATACACTAAAAATGTTGAAGATTTTAGGTCAAAATAAAATAACTTTAATCTGTTTCTTTTGCTTGGATATATTTCGTTAGACATACTGAACGCTGTTTTAAAAGTTGTCCATCTATTTTAAAGGGACCTTATATAAAAGGGTGTATCAAGACCCTTAATGAAGCCGAACGACACTTCTCCCTTAACCTTGAATAAAATATAAACTCACGTCTTGATCTCATGAGGGTAGGTAGAAAATAAAGATCCTTACAGACTGCTTTTGTTTCGGCCACCTTTATATATCTGGTCATACTCGCACGTCGGTTGCGAGTACTACGGTCCTGACATTTCTGAAACACACCACTAATAAGGTCAATGTATGTAGAGAAGAGTCCATAAACTACAGACAATAGGTAATTTAAAAGCAGTATGCAATTAAATAATTTATAACGTTGACAAAGGAAAAGCATTCAAGAAAATATTTTTATGCAGATATTTTCGCGGCAATTACAAAGCGGGCGCGCAGCTGCGATCTCTTTACAAAACAATGAGTCAACATCCCATTTAAGTACCACCGATGTTCCTAATAGGCACAATGTAAATATCGACACCAATTAAAGTCCGCACAATATATGTCGAAACATCGCACAATTAACGCGTCACACAATGTCAGAAGCGCATAAATCCGGCACAACCCTGAACTCCAAGGCTGTCCCTAATTATACCTTTCGAATGAGACGTCATTTCCTTACGCTTACGAAACATTAAATGTAAAAAGAGGCTTTTTCGCGTTTCAAAGGTGTGAATTTAAATAATTGCAATAATCGCGCCGTTGGACGGACATGCGAACTTAATGAACGGGCTACGCGTGAAGAAGACAACCTGACTGCCGACAAAGAGATGCAACATAACCGTCTGTACGACGCGACACCTTAAGTTTCGGCAACTCCGTTCACACACCTCTGGGAACAATTATAAATGAGGTCGATTCCATATTGGTAATTCTCGCCTCGGGTATTCGCATTTCCCTTATGCGTCCATATGTACTAAGTGTTAAAAAAATATAAAACGGGTAAATTCAACGTCTTAAATACAAGCATCCTGTATTTTGATATTCAATTTTGTCATCTTACAATTTCTTTTATGAGTGAGAACGTCGATTGGTTTTACAAGTTTTATATAAAGGGTATAATTTTTTAATACTCTCTTATGTTTTTTCGTGTGAATAAGTATTTAGTACATCTTTAATTTTTTATTTCTTTTGGAAATGTAAAATGGAGTGAGAACTAAACCACTATCTCGTAGTCTGCAATATGTTCACTTTTTCTTATCACAATTTCAATGAAAGTCGTAAAAAAAGTTTGGTCAGAGATAGGTGCGTTATGGGTACAAATAACAGGATTCTCTGAGCCATAAAGTCCTGATAAAGTAATTGAGATTCACACACGGTTCAGATTCTCCATCTCCGAGCCCCCGTACTTTTGCCATTGTAAAATTTTATTACCCAGCATTTGCGACAATTGTATTAACGATTGATCGAACTTGACTCACTGATTAAGGCTTTGCCCTTTCCTGTACACGACCGAATAATACTTTCCATATTATTTTCTCACTTTTATTGCTTGTAATAAGCCATTTAATTCGTAATAATACTCGATTAGTGCAAATAGAAGGAAGGGTGTCAGTTGCCAGAATGGAATCGTAAAATATTATTGTGAATACGTTTTTCGATGGTCATTCGAAATGATGATGATTTTCTTTTGTTTTGCTCTGACAGCAAAAGAAAAAGAAACAAATGACAAAATGAAACGTCATTGGCCGATTTTTTACATTTGGAACATAAATTCGTTCCAATTCAAACAACAATTTAATTAGCAGCAAAGACACAGCTATGAATATTTATACAGAGCTTAGAGAAGTGGGCTATTGACAAGACTGTCAGACCTATGTTAATAACATGTCAGTAGTGTCAGCACTCCCAGTTGCCAGCAGTAATATTGATGAGATTGACAGACGACGTACTAACTATAAATATTCTGAAACTACGAAGGTATCACTTTCAAAGCAGGATTTGTAATAAATTAAAATAGAAAACGAGGTTATAAAATAAGAGGTCTGGCTTGGAATATAGTTTGATTGAGAGTGATTGCTCCATATATCTTAAGGTCTTAATTAAAATGAAATGACCAGATATTGTATTAACAGATGAAAAGTAGCTTACTAAACACCTTTCGATCGAGCATGATTGACAAATCTGTAGTATGTTGTCGATGAAGGCTTACATTCAATTGTTTTAATCCGGCAATGTACAATGTTAATCGGTAATGGATATCCTAATGTTGAGTAAGTAATCCTGCGGCCTCTAGCCCGGCGCGGGCGGCTATCCGGCCAGTGGCCATCACTCACCAGCCGGACAGGCCAACAGCTAAACTTGTCTACACACGACTAGACCGTACAAAGTGATGAATGTCCCGACTTAACCCACTTGACAACTCATTTTCTCGTAACAGATTCCATTACCAAACGCTAAAATAACATAGTAGCAGCGATCACCTTCGCAATAGCAGACCATAATGGTAGCCTTATTCATACGAGCATCATTATTTTCTGTCTCGCAACAAGGCAAAAACAATCAATAAAAATAAATCATTTAAATAACCATAAACACGTATTACAATGCGCCGACATTACATCTCCTAATGATTTCGCTAACGAATCATTGAAAGTGGTCGGATCGCGTGCGCGCGCGCATGTCCGCAGCGATCTAATCGCGGTCGTGCGTGTGTGTGTGCGGCGAGCCTGTGTGCGTGCAATGCGGTCGTAATAATATGAAAGTGTTGTCCGGACCCCGCCCTAGCCTCGGGGCCGCTCTGTGTTCCATTTACATCTGCTCGAATACTTTATTAAGCCTTCTGTCGAGCGTGCACCAGATTTTGTGCCTTGTTGAATTACTGATAACGATAACCGTAGTATTCTTGTTGCTAGTATCCACGAAAACCAGCAAATTAATGTATTATTTATATCTAAATCCATGTTTCTGTATCTTGACTTCAAAGTAGACATAATGTAGGTACGGTCTATCGATCTTGAGCTCTAAAATAATTTTAATTTACTCAGATTATTTTTATCTATACTTTATTTAATTAAGTAGAGTAAACTAACTATTGATTTATTTACTCAGGTGATTGACTTAACCTTTAGCCTCAAAAATAACCTTAGAGCACATTTCATTCAACGTTAAACGTTCCCCGACAACATAGTAAATAATTTAGCAATATTTCATCCAGCTACTTAAGACATTTTTTGACTTACGATGGTCGTGAGCCACCGTCAACTTCACTTGATGTATTGTTAAAATTTATAAGGCAATTATTAATAAGAAGTACCTATACCAGTCCGGATATTAAATCGGTCGGCGAAACGGTAATAAATTGCAATAATTTCAGTAAAAGGTCCATTTATTATAATCATCAGTGGGTATTTTCTAGTTACACTAGTATTTTGAGTCGGCTATCTAAACTGGAGTATCAATACCTGTCTGAGTTTCACTGAACGATAGTAATGTTTTTGTAATATCTATTATTACTGTACAATTACTGTTCGACATGTTCTCTATAGTGGTTTGAAAATAAACAAAGATAGAGGCGGTCGTTGGTAATACCAACAGTTTCTGGGATACTCAACTATTGTATTTGCATAATCATCATTTCAGCCGAAAAGTCCACTGCTGGACATAGGCCTCCCCCAAGAAGGGGGGTTTTGCCATAATCGCCACGCTTGGCAGGCGGGTTGGCGATCGCAGTATGGTTGTTGTAGAATCAGAGAACGCTGCTGCCCATTCTCTGGTAAGTCCCTTAGTCGCCTCTTACGACACCCACGGGAAGATATGGGATTATTATTTGCATAATAATAGAAACTAATATGGTAGTTAAATTATTTGGATCATAACAATAGCAGTGAATTTAGTGCTCTGCCCACCTTCCTCGATGTTTGGATAATGAACCTGCCATTTGTAATGCAGAATTATAGAACCCGTCTTTTGACAAAATGATATAGACGGTACGGTTAAAATCTGAGATGTTTTTAGTCGGTTAAGTTTGAAGAAATATATTAACTATTATATTCTTGGAGACCAGAAGCGAAATAGAAGTTAAGTTTCTTATAATCTGTCTTTAATCAACAACTAGCACATAAGTAAATAATAAGTACATCAGAATTATATATCACGACCTGAACCGAAATTATTACCTCTCCTGGCACCTGTCAGTTTCCTACTCAAAAACCAAAGAGAACCAAAAAGCATAGAGTATCATCCAAAGACGCCTTTTTATACCCTTCCTCTCGGACCGGGTAGGTCGGAAAGGGAATTATCTAAGAATATACATTCATAAATTAAAATAACCTAAAGTAAATAACTAAACAATAAACTTAAAAAATGGCGTCAAAAAGTCCTCAACGCTGTCAACTGATAATGTACCCAAGGACTGGCGGCGTTGCCATTGCCGTTGTTGCCGTTGTATGGTAACACTAAGCCTCTGGCCAAGGTAAAAGCCAGATCTTGGGTCACGGGAAGTGTCAACAAAGCGTTTTGAAATGTCCTTGAAAAGGCTCGAAAGCACTCGGTCCTAGAGTTTCAACCCCAAACGGCTCGAAAATATAGTTACCAATAAGGTTCCTATGGTTACGCCGCTTGAGGTTATCCAGCCCCAGCACAGCACGATGAAATATGGAAAAAGCAAAACAGACACTCTACCAGTAACCTAATAAGAGTGGTTGGACACTTACAAAAGCTTTGACTTGTCAAATCCTATCTAAGAGGATAACAATATTCGTGTAATTTTTGTCCACTAAATGGCTACTTTTATGAGGCCTTTGAGTAATATGCTTTTTTTTTCCTGACCTGCTCTGTCCCACTCCTGGACAGGTCATGTCTGCCGCATAACTGGACTTGCCGTACAAACTGTGGGCCAAAATAGCATGAAACTGGTGCCCTGACCCTGACGCAGTGAGGCGGGATCGCGGCAGGCCACGAAAGAGATGGCGGGACGAACTGGACAAGTTCCGTCGGAACTGGAAGGACGACGCGTGGGTTCGCGAGAAGTGGAAGGAGGCCTTAGCCCAGGAGTGAGACAGAGCATATATTATGCTTTTAAGCTATAGTTTAACAGGATCAATAATTTAATGTCTTTAATCAAAAGAGCAGTAAATTCCTTAGCACAGCTTAGTTCTGATGAATAAACAGTGAACTAAAGACCTCAAATTGAAACACGTAGAGATCAAAAATCAATAGTTGTGCATACACAGTGACAGGTTACCTTCGAACACAGCATCACATTTCTCTTGATGACTCATGTTCTCCTAGTATGCACGACGGCCAAACAAGCTATACAAAACCAGTTTATGCGGATCTCTCATTGTATAGGAAATCTATACAAAGCGAGACCAAGTTATACTGGAAATATACAGCTTCAAGTGCCGCCGTGTGTACATAGAAAGAGGATCATTAATATTTATGTTGCTAATAAAATCATCAATCACTTTGATCAGTTACGTACTGTTTTTTATCGTCATACCATCATCTAAATAACCTTTTTTTAATGAATGTAGGGATCCAGGTGAAGCGGAATGTATGCAGAACTATACATTAATAACTCCAGTCTTTTATAGTCACAAGCATGTTTTCTACCAGAGGCAAATAACCAATGACTTAAGTTCAGAGGGCCCTATAAAAAGTGCGAAAGGCATGCTTTTTCCAGGTCCTCTACCTCTAATCACAGTGCAAAAGTCAAAAATGTAATGGATTTAGATATTGTATTGACACTCGCGCACACACAACACAAAACGCTTTTAAAATAATAGCACTGAACGGTTGTCTTACTCTTAGCCCTTTGATCCCTCCTCAATAATGTTCTTATTTTTCATTGCATCGCATGTGCATCTTTCGAACTGCATAATGGCGTTTAAAAGAAGCCAGTTATAATTGCTACATTTTTGCCATTTGTAACTGGCACTTACATCGCATGCTCACTGATCGCTGGGCAAAAGTCTCCACATAAAGATTGCCGGAAGACGGACGGCGCCGCCGAGACCGGGCCAGAAAGAGGTGGCGGGATAATCTGGACGCGTACTGCGAGGTTTTGGGGGAAGCCTTTGCCCAGCTGTGGGGTGGTAAAAAAATACTGGCATAGATTTTAACCCACCCTTCTCTCCACTATGACAATGAACATCAAATTACAGGAAAAACCAGCACCTAATGAGCTAGCTAAGAATAAAAACGTCACACTTAATTAAAAAAACCCCTGACTCACAACACAATCCATGAGACAACAATGACGCAGTATGGTAAAACATCCTATTTATTTTTAATTTAAAACGTAATAAGTAATACTGATACATATTAGGAATTCCGATTATTCCTCCCTCAAGCCAACAGACCAGACATTGTCCAATAAAGCACGCATTACACACTAGGCCATAAATAATGACACACTTCCCCGTCATGTGTCACTATTAATACAATAAGTCGTAAATCAATCAGCTTACATTTACCTTTTTGTATTTCATGTCCAATAGAACCTCTGATGCATCATAGAATCATAGAATAAAATGCAAAATTATGTGAAAGAATTATTACATCGGTGTGTTTTTTTTCTGTTTTGGTTGTGTAAAGCTGGGCAAGGCGTAACATTTATTATTCATACGTTACGCACACTAAGAATAAATTAAAAAGCAGAGAACAATGTGACGTTTTCATTAAAAATATGAATAATTAGAAAATGTTACGTTTATTCCACCTCCTACTTTGGCCAAGAGCTCAAAAATGTCGAAAAGTCGCCGCTCGAAATTACATCTACTTAAGTATTTAACTAAAAACTCAACCATCTAACCGCGTCCGCCAGTGTATCAGCGAATTATTGTACGCAACAGATCCGAGTCAGTTGTTCTGCGCAGGATCACGTCTGTTGAGTTGAGACACCAAAGGTCTGTGCGTACGCTTGCGAAACTTATCGTAAGTAAATAGAGCAGATAAAGGTGGGCGCAATTTCTACGAAGCTCGCAATTTGTCGGCAAAATTCGTTAATGACGTAACTTTTGAGCATTCAATGATCGTTCGTGCTTGAAAAATGCTCTTACAGTCTGCTTCGCCGGTTGTCAAGTTGTCATCTAAATTGTGTTACGTTAGAATTCTTTGTAGATCATTAATGTTTGCGTACAATGTCTTTTCGTGATTGAGACGGAGTAGTTTTTGTAATGAATGCGAATTTAGTTTTTTTTGCTCCAGATACAAGGTTTTGTCGCTTTTTTATGTAGGAAATTAGATGATGTTGCGTAGGAAATTACGTGTCGCGATGATTAGATGACATGGTATTTTTTACGTTAATTTAATCTTGGTTGGTGATTATTTTTTGCCTGAACTACGCTCCAGCGCAAGACATGACAGTTTCTTGTATACATAGTTGGTGATGGTAAAATGCAAAAAAAAATCAACGAAAAACACACAAAACACGAATAGACTACAAAAATCTACCTCTGCTGAATGCAGCTCCAATTACGCCTCCAAATAGAAACTTATTTCATCAGAGAATCTTTGCAAGACAAAGAACTGAATTCCAGTTCTTAAACGAGCCTGAAAACCTCAAAAAAAGAAAAAAAAGAATACCATAATTGAATTTGATAAAAAATAAACAAAAAAAGTAAGTATCGTAATTGAATTAAATAATGAAATAAAGCAACCAATCGTATCCGCGAACGATTTTGTAAAAGAGATGTCTCGGTACCAAGACAAAACCACGGCCGTTGCGTAGGCGCAATCACTCGGACTGCAGTAATTGGACGATAACCTTGGCTAAGCGATATTGATATCTTAGCTTTTAGTTCCTAATTTCAACGGCCTATTTTATAAGAGATAATCTTGACAAGCATTGTAAATGAGAATGTCATATTTAATGCGTATTTGCTGTTTTTTTTTGCTATGGCTTGATATTTTGTAAGGTTAATAAGTAGTTATGGGTGTAGATAGAAACAGGTATGCAATGAATTTGATTGATTGCAAGCATATTAGTAGGACTTCCTTATCGTGGAAATTTTGACACAAAAGTGATCCTAGCATTAAGTACGCAATTGGGTGGCGCACTTATGGTACAATGGCAGCAACTTTTACTTGAATTAAATTCCGTATTTATACCCAACTAAGCGAACAGACCTATTCCACGAGTATCAAGACAAGATCGAAGCCTTTTAAAAGTCGGCCAAATGGATGGGTGACCACCCATACCGAGTTTCCTCCATGCCTTGGAAAGCACGTTAAGCCGTTGGTCACGGGTGTCATTTATAGATCTTTGACAGTCGTTAGGGAGTCAGGGGCCCAAAGTCTGACAACCAGTCTTTCCCTTTAATACCCAGTACTAACTGGGTTGTGGAGGTCAGGTAGACGGTCTCTCCATGTAAAATACTGGTATTCAGCTGCATCCGGTTAGACTGGAAGCCGCCTCCAACATAGTCGGGAAAAAGCTAGGCGGATGATGACTGTGTCTTATTTGTAACTAAAATACGCTAATAATTTGATCCTCAGCTGCTCCACTTAGTCGGCGTTACTTGGTCATTAGCGATGTATCATCAGGCTGTTGGGCAACCTAACGCCGATTGTTCAGGAGTTGCGTCTGCGCACGTGCCGCTACAATCACCGACTCACTGCTACCGTAAGCGGCGATAAAAACGAGTGCTATTGCAATGACGCAGTAGCAGTGGTGCTCCAGAATTCCGGCGTGTTGCAGGGTGTAGGTTCGAACTTAGGCAGTCAGGGTTTTTTTATGTTTTCAAGATTTTTAAACATGTTTACGGAGTTTTGTTTAACCTGTTCTTAGGGTTTTTTTAAATACATAAGTTCCTACATATCTATATCTAGTTTGGTTTATTCTATAGATTTGGCTTTAGCAGTACGATTTCAAAAAGACTGTATTTCTTAATAAACATTCAGGGAAATGGAGACGTTAAGAAACGTCGCTTTAAGATATTTCTCAGGATATAAGTTCCGCTCGTTTTTAGTAGACACTTTTATGTATGCAAAAGATAACGGAAGCGGATATGGTATTATTTTTAATCTTTAATGCCTATCTGCCATTCATTCGTGTAGAAGTTACGTAACACCATTTCCCACAGATTAATTAAAAAGCTCTAAATTGAACGTATTTTTTCGTCTTTTGAGGTCATCCTTTCCAATGGCAATTTCTTTAAATCATCCAGCAATAACATTTCATTTTAACCCATTACCTGCTGTGGGTTCATTAAGATTGTATCAGGTGTTCTTAAATTGATTTTGTACAGCGTTTTAAGGGTTAATCGAATGTGAATTGATCACGAACAACTTAACTTGGAGAAATTATGTGGTAATGACCGTTAAAAGAAATAGCCGGGGGTCTGTTTTTGAAAATGAACTAAGAAACATCTTTACTTACAGTTTTACCAAAAATTCACAGGCATTTTAGTACTAGAGGCCTCTCTGCCACCGAGAGGTCGGCGCGGCTTGCCGAGGAGGGGCGTCACCCGGGGGTGGCCGGTCGCGGGGTGGCCCGTACGGGCTCCTCTGGCGACGAGGCGGGTGCAGACGGCGGCTCCGAGGCGGAGCGTAAGGCCGGTTTCGCGAAGGAGGTGGAGGCGGCGCTGAGGGCTGTCTCATATAAACAGAAGCCCTCCACCAGGCATAAGGCCATGCCTGCAGCGATCGCCTCCATCATGGCGTCAGCGGAGGCCAGATATGGGGGGCCCCCGTCAGACGAAGTGGCCAAACTGCGGGCGGAGGTCGCTCGCCTGACGGCTGCCACGGAGCTTCTCCAAGAGGAGAACAGGAAGCTCCGAGCAGACTTGGCCGGTCTGCGCGAGGCCGGCTCCCGCAAGGCGCCCCAAAATGGGGGCCAGCAGCTACCAAGCCAGCCCGTGCCTGTGCCGGTTGAGAACCAGGTCCTGAACCTGGTTCGGCAGGAGCTGGCTGCCTTCCAGGCGCGGTTCTCCGTACTGGAGGGCATTGTCCTGCGCCCCCCCCTGGCGGCAAACAGGGCGTCCGCGGGCCCTAGGGTGGCCACATATGCGGCTGCTGCGGCCTCCACACCGGGGCCGTCTGCCCGGCTCTCCGGCAGGGTTGCGTCGTCCCCTGAAGGGCCGGCTCCGGCGATACCGGCTCCGGCCAAGAAAGCGGCGGCCCTGAAGCAGGGCAAGGCGGCGGCCCAAAAGAAGGGCAAGGCGGCGACTGTGCCAGCGCCAGCCACGAGGCAGCCGCCACCGCAGCCCCCCCCGCCCCCTAAGCCTTCCGCGGCCGAGACCGGGTGGCAGGTGGCTGGACAAAGGCAAAGGGAGCGGAAGGCAGCCAAAAAGGCCAGAAAGCGGGAGCGGAAGCGCCAACAAAAGGAGCGGAGCGTCGCGGCTAGGCTCAGCGCCCCGAAGACCGCAGCTGTAGTGATTACACTACAACCGGACGCGGAAAAGAGGGGCGTGAGGTACCGCGACGTGCTCGCTAAGGCGAGGGCGACGGTGGATCTCGGGGAGCTCGGGATCACCGGGGGCCTCCGCCTCAGGGTCACCGCGACAGGGGCTCGAGTGCTGGAGATCCCTGGCGAAACCCGTGGCTCGTCCGCTGACGCTCTGGCTGAAAAGCTTAGAGCGTCCCTAAATGCGGACGAGGCCCGAGTGTCCAGGCCCATCAAATGCGCAGACCTGCGCATCCTGGGTTTGGACGACTCGGTGACCGAGGAGGAGGTGGTGGCCGCCGTCACCAGGACCGGTGGGTGCCCTGCTGAGCAGGTCAAGGCAGGCACCTTACGTCCGGACCTGACGGGCATGCGAACCGTTACGGTAAGCTGCCCTGTGACGGCGGCGAAAGCCATTATGGAGGGCCGAAGGCTCTTGGTTGGCTGGGTTTCAGCGCGGGTTAAGCTGCTGGAACCCAGACCTCTGAGGTGCTTCCGCTGCCATGTGGGGCACCACGTGTCGGTCCGGTGCACCTCGGAGGTGGACCGCAGTGGCCTATGTTTCCGTTGCGGCCAGCCCGGTCACATGGCCGCGGCTTGCTCCGCCGCGCCGCACTGCGCTGCATGTGCGGCAACCGGCAAGCCGGCCGATCACCGGGCAGGGAGCAAGGCCTGCGGTACACCCGCCAAGGCCAAGGCCAGGGGCAACGGAAGGCCCTCCACCACCACCACCAAAACCCCCACCGTCGCCACCACCGCAGCCACCGCCACTGTCGCCGCCGCGGCCGCCACTGCTGCAACTTCTGCAGCGGGGCCCTCGCAGGGGGCCCGGGAGGAGGCTGAAATGGAGTGCCAATAACGGCCCCATTACGCCTTCTCCAGGCGAACATCAACCACTGCGCCTGCGCTCAAGATCTGCTGATCCAGAGCATGGCGCAGTGGTCGATTAACATCGCCGTGGTCTCTGAGCCGTACTTTGTCCAGCCCAGGGATGACTGGGTGGAGGACCTTAGCGGCTCAGTGACCATAATTGCGTCGGCCGCCGCCGGTACCCCGACCCTTGAGAGTGTCAGGAAGGGTCAGGGGTGCGTAGCAGCACGGTTCGGGGAGATCGTTGTGGTGGGAGTCTACTTCTCCCCGAACCGAACTCTCGCCGAGTTCCACAACTCCCTCAGGGAGTTGAGTGTCGTCATCGGGAGCCATTCTCTCCCCGTGCTGGTGCTCGGGGACTTCAATGCCAAGAACTTGGCTTGGGGTTCTCGTTACACGGATGTACGGGGTAGGATGGTGGAGGACTGGGCTCTGGAGACAGGCCTGGTCGTCCTAAATCGGGGTTCTGTCCCCACGTGCGTGCGGATGCGGGGCGAGTCGGTGGTGGACATATCGTTCGCTAGCCCCGCTCTGTCGCCGCGTGTCGTTGACTGGCGCGTCATGGAGGGGGTGGAGACCTATTCCGACCACCGGTACATCCGGTTCGACGTCTCCACCCAGACCTCAAGCGCGCCGGTCCTACAGGCCCCGAGTGGTCCGCGATGGGCGCTGAAGCAGCTGGACCGGGAGCTCCTCCTGGAAGCCTCGATCGTGCAGGCCTGGGTGTCATCACCGGCCAGGCCTGCCGACATCAACAACGAGGCGGGTTGGTTCCAGGAGGCCATGTCCGAGATTTGCGACGTGGCCATGCCCCGAATTCGGCCAGGAAGCGCCCGACGTCAGGTGTACTGGTGGTCGCGGGAGCTGACGTCTCTACGTGAGGCGTGCGTTGCCGCGCGGCACCGGTACGCCAGGCATCGCAGGCTCCGCATCCGCCCTCCGGATGCGGCAGCCATTGAGGCGGAGCTTTACGAGGGGTACAGAGCGGCGAAGACCGCCCTCCAAGAGGCTGTCCGGCGGGCCAAGAACCTGGCCCGCGAGGAGATGCTGGAGTCTCTGAACGGAGATCCGTGGGGGCGCCCTTACAAGATGGTGCGGGACAAACTCCGCACCCGGGCCCCCCCGCTGACGCAGAGTCTCCGGCCTGAGCTCGTGGAGGACGTGGTGAGCGCTCTGTTCCCTTCGCGAGGGAGGTATCCTCCCCCGCCTATGGCTCCGCCGCCGCTTGCGGTGCCGGAAGCGGACCACACCGATGACGACGTTCCGGAGGTAACTGGGGTAGACCTGAGAGTGGCGGTACGCAGGCCGAAGGCCAGAAATACCGCCCCGGGACCCGATGGCTTGCCTGGCAAAGCCTGGGTCCTGGCCTCTGAGGCTCTCGGGCCCCGACTGGAAGGGCTCCTAAGCGCATGCTTGGAGAGAGGCCAGTTCCCGCTTCGTTGGAAGACGGGGAAGCTGGTCCTCATCCGTAAGCCAGGGCGCCCTGCGGACTCTCCGTCCGCATACCGGCCCATCGTGTTGCTCGACGAGGTGGGCAAGCTCTTTGAAAGAGTTATTGCTAACCGCCTCGCCGGGCACCTCGCGGGAATGGGGCCGGATCTTGCGGAACACCAGTTTGGTTTCCGCAAGGGGCGCTCGACGGTGGACGCCATCATGCGCGTGAGAGCCCTCACGACGAGGGACGCGGTTTCCCGGGGCGGGGTCGTCTTGGCGGTGTCTCTTGACATCGCCAACGCCTTCAACTCCATGCCCTGGAGCTGCATTGGGGAAGCACTCCGGTATCACCGGGTGCCAACCTACCTTCGTCGTGTGGTCGGGGATTATCTGACGGATAGGGCCGTCACGTACCCCGGTCGGAGCGGAGAATGGAACCGGCGAGAGATGTCGTGCGGTGTTCCACAGGGATCGGTTCTGGGGCCGGCCTTGTGGAACATCGGTTACGACTGGGTGCTGCGCGCCGACCTCCCTAGCGGCGTCAGCGTAGTCTGCTACGCTGACGACACGCTGGTACTGGCACAAGGGAGGTCGCACGAGGCGGCGGCCGAAAACATGACACGCGGGGTTGCGATAGTCGTGGAGAGGATCCGGCAATTGGGTCTCGAGGTGGCATTGCACAAGTCCGAGGCCATGTGTTTTCATGGGCCTCGGAATGCGCCACCGTCGGGATCCCTACTGACGGCAGGAGGGGTTTCCATCGGCGTCGGGTCGACGCTGAAGTACCTGGGACTCGTCCTTGACAGCCGGTGGAACTTCGTGGAGCATTTCCGACGTTTGGCCCCCAAACTGGAACGGACCGGGGCTGCCTTCAAGCGGCTCCTGCCCAACCTGGGGGGTCCAAACGCCTCCTGCCGGAGGCTCTACGCGGGGGTCGTGCGGTCCATGGCCCTTTACGGGGCCCCAGTGTGGGCGCGTTCTCTGAGGCGGCAAGCCGCCCGCTACTTGAACGCGCCCCAAAAGGGGATAGCCCTAAGGCTAGTCCGGGGGTACCGCACTCCGGTGAGGCGGCGAGCCTCCTTGCCGGATTGCTGCCATGGGATCTGGAGGCGATAGTCCTCGCGCGCCTTCACGAATGGCGCGCGGAGGCACTACGTCGGGGGGAAACTCCGCTGCCGCGGCAAATCGCCGCTCAGCGGACAGACCTCCGGAGCGATCTCATGGTGACATGGAGAGAGCGACTGTCGCAACCCCGTGCAGGGCACGCCACCATAGTGGCGATAAGTCCCCTCTTTGAGGAGTGGCTAGAGAGGCGCCACGGCGCCCTCACCTTCCGCCTGACGCAGGTCCTCACCGGACACGGTTGTTTCGGGAGGTTCCTGCACCGAATCGGGCGGGTGGAAACGCCCGGGTGTTTCCATTGTGAGGATCGTCCGGAGGACACGGTGCAGCACACTGTGGAGGTCTGCCCCGCTTGGGCGGAGCAGCGCCGTGTCCTCGTAGAGGCGATCGGTGGCGGCGACCTCTCGCGCCCGGCCCTGGTTCAAGCCATGGTCCGGAGCGAGAGGGAATGGGAAGCCGTCACCTCCTTCTGCGAAGCAGTCATGCTGGTGAAGGAGGTGGCGGAACGTGAGAGGGAAAGAGCCTCACGTCCCAGCCGCCGCGAGAGACGCCCTGGGCGTCGGGGGTCACGTGGTGGCCCCCGGCCACCGTAGGCGCGGGCCTGTGGATGGCGAGTTATGGGCTAGCTCGCCGTCCAGCCGTCTTATGACGACAGGCCGTGTCGACGGCGCGTTCGTGTTCCACGCGCGCCTCAAAGAGATGTCAGCAACCACGTAGGGGTCTGCACGGGCCGATGCCTGCCAGGGCTGCGGGACTGTTGTAAAGAGATACCGCGGCCCTGGAACACAAAGGGCAAAGAAGGAACATGGATGGGTTTTAGTCAGTACAAGTCTGACACTCCCTTCCGCTCTGGCCAGAGCGGGGGGGGTCATTTGATGATTTCCCATCCCAAAAAAAAAAAAAAAAAGGCATTTTAGTACTATTTTTTCGGCCCTTATTTCAAAGTACTTACCAATTATTTGTAGCCCATCTTCTACCCAATACTTAAGAAACCCTTTGGACGAGTTTTAACTCGTCCAAAGGATTTCCAAAGGATTTCTTAAGTAGTGGAACTACATATTGTGTCGGTGGTAATTTAAAACGAACATTTACTTAAACTTATACTATCACTTACGGGATATCTTACGAGATTGTTCATTATTTTGAGCACCCGATATTTCGACGCTTTTGCAAGCACCATGGTCGTGGGTTGACTCAGTCAATATCGGGAGCTCAAAATAATGAACAATCACGGAAGATATCCCGTAAGTGACAGTATACGTTTAGTTGTAAACCGTGAAAGCTTAAAACAGAATATTTACTTGTGGCAAAATGTGGGTGGTCTACACACCCCTGCTGTACTCCTTCTGGTAACACAGGTGTAAAGTGATACAATTTACTCTTAACCTTAGGCATAAATTACATTAACAACCACTTACAGGAAAGCTTTCGCAAAAAGTAACAATAATAATTAACAATCATGTTTATTTTAAAAATGTGTAAGAATATTCGTAAATTAACTTTATCATTATGTACAACAAAGTATTAAGTAATCCTACTTACTATAAAAGCCTTAAAACCGGGTTCCACTGCAATAAATAAATAAAATAAAAGATTTTCGATATTTAAAACCGACTTAAAAAATTAAGACGTTCTCAATTACCAAAATATGTAGTTTTTTATGATTTGACTAGTATTTAAAAGAGCTGGAAGGACCAATACTGGTACGTTTTGTTGCAAGTGTGAAAAGTGCGTTTTGAGACGGGAGAGTAATAACAAGAATATGGCCCAAGTGCCTCAAACGACTTTTTTCAACACTTGCAACGAAAGAATAATAAAATTTAATTACTTAACCTATTAATTTATGACAATATTTTACGTTGCGAGTTAAAAATAATCCTAACGAAGCCCGCCCCGCTTACAGTGGCAACCCAGCTTTACAACTTGAACAGCTGAACTCATTAAATAAAGACACAATGTGTTCGCCTAAGGCGCTTTACCAGGGCGGGCGGAACCAGGAGCGGCAATTAGTCCTAACAATGTTGCCTTTATACCAGTATCTTTGATTTTTCGATACCATCTGTTGAGTTATTGTGTTGTTCGTGTATCCGTGAATGTTCCTCCGTTTTCTCTGAAGGCCAGTTTGTGAATCATTGAAGTACTTCCCCACAATAAAGTACAAAGTACAAAGTGCAGTAATAATTTTGAACAGGTTTGTAATACGGCAGTAGCAGTAGGTATCAGAAATGGCTGTAAGTAATTCAAAGGTCAAAGAATCATTTAAGCGTCACACTAAAGGCGGAGCGAAGGTTTTTTTGAACACGCCTCTTTTCTGACGTAGATGCTTCCCACATATTGTGAACTTTGTAGAGAGCACGTGATGGCCTCGTTGGTCTAGCGCAAGCGGTACTGTTGAGCCTGAGGTCCTGGTTTTGATTCCCAGGCCGGGCAAAGTGTTATTGAGTTTTTCCCTCAGAAATTTCTCGCCTGGAGTCTGGATGTGTGCCTGATGGCAATAGACTCGCTCTTGGTGCATGGGACTTAAAGCAACCGGTGAAAAGTGGGTCACTTCTTCTACGTCACTCTTTGGTGAAACCAGTCGTGATGTTATATTATAACGAGGTTATAACAAAGAGGTTTAGAGAATCTCCAGAATTTACCTACAAAGATAAATAGTACCACTAAACGTTCGTTAGCGCCCTACTTCCTTGATTAGCCACGGATTTACGAAACCCAGATTTCTCCGAACCCCTTTAAATCCTATTCAACAAAGTAACTGGAGTATGTACCTGTCAGCCCATCTTTTACGGCGTATTAAGTTGAAAGTGGGATTGTTAGGTGCGCCCACGCACAGGGAGACACTATCCGCGAGTAAATCAGGCTTGAGCAAGCCTGCACCACATCTTGTAACCTTCATCGATAACGTGGACACGACATGACGATGCAGACTGTATTTATTACAAACTGTTCTGTTAATCTAAGAGTGTATCTGATGTTGTGGCTTGTTAACCTGTGTTGTTAAACGGGTTTTGGAAGATAGGATGATCCCTAACCTGAACATACCTGCGATATGTAGACGAAAACTTAGGAATGCGTTGCTAGGCTAGTTGCCTTGTAACGTCTAAATAAAAGTTGTCATAAAGGCGACGTCTTAATCATGGACTTCCTCAATGGATATCGGAGAATCTGGAGAACGGAGAACTTGACATCAGACATTTATCATCAGATAAAGCTAAAGATAAAGATAATTTATTTGTTAAAAACATGCGTTTACACAAAAATTGAGCATGCAAGATCTTAGTGAAGTAGGGTAGGGTAGGTCCGTACATGTTTTACCGCGTGAGTTGTACAAATTTGTTTTTTTTTTTACAATTATCAGATTAGAACATTTCTATTTTAGCCATTGTTTGTCTGGGTAACTACATTCATAATAATTAATGTTGGCATATTATTTTCTTTGTGTTACTTATTACAGTTATTACTAATAAAAAAAAAACAACAGATCAATATGTAGGTACTTTCTCTACTCTTGATATTACAGGAGCTACTCTATCGGTATCTGAAGGTCTAGCCAGCTGGTGAACAAAAGCTCAGCCAAAAATTTAATCACAATAATTAATTTGAACTTGCAAACATTTCATTGAACAGATTTTCAATGTAACTCTCGGTCGGTAACTGGTGCAAACAATTACTTTAAGAAATGAACGTCCTTTCGTCAACTTACTGTCAATGCTAAGGATTGTGCAACAGCCATCATGTCTGGCCATTTTGTTCCGACGATACTTATGTAAAGTTCATTTAATTACTGCACTTATTTTGAAGTTGAAAGTCACTATAAAGATCAGATTTTTATGGTGGATCCGGTAAAAAATAAAGTGGATGAGATGAATATGGATTGTTTATGATATCCTCGAATTTTGAAGATTATAGCATTCTATGCATCATTAAAATAACGTAGAATAGGGGGGCGCCAAGTGACGAAAATATAAAATGACATTGTTATAATAGGAGGTAATAACTATAATAGTACTTAATATCTGGTTAGACTGGAAGCGGACCTCAACGTAGTTAGGACAAGGCTAGGCATATCATAAATAAGCATACCTGATGATGATGGTAAGCATACATAAATATGAGACATAATATAGTATAAAGAAAGTATAGTAAAGAAAAGTATAGTGTATAGTTATAGTTTGAGACGCTCCAGTAATAGCATTTTCAGGGTTGTCTCGTGCAACCTAGCAAGCCCTATATTTATGCACTGGATTTCTGTTCATCTAAGCGGCAACAAAAAATTACGAAAGAATGTATGTTATTTTTGAAGATTATGGGTAACCTATACATACGTTTTAATTCTTGAATGATTTTATTGAAATTTTTAATGTTTTTTTTTTTATTATTTTAGTGTTTTTATTCATCTCAATTTATTATTTTTTTGTATATGGGTATTTTGCCTGAATTAAAACATTTATAATTTTTTTTTGACACCCGAAAAGCGAAGAAAATTTGTTCTTTACACATAACTAGACTAGTATAATGTTGTTTAAAACTTACCTTGGTATTAAACAACATTGAACCAAAGCTTATCTTTTGATCGGTTTTAAAAGCGAAACGTTGTACAGAATCTGTGACGGAACATGACTCTGTCTACCAGCCAGAGATAAAAAACCTTATCAAGAAAATAACCGTTTTAATACAAAACGGATAAAGAAAATAAAAACAATATCTATAATTTAACCAGAAACATATTAACGTTTTAATGAAACTGTTTCACAAGATGGAACAAAGCTTTCTGCGTACACTGGCCGAGTGAAAGGGTCATTTTATGTTCCACGAAACGATTTCAATGAGTTTTGGCGATTAATGTGCTCGGACATATACAGAGCAACTTAATATGAACTTATTTTAACAGGTTATGTCATTAAGTCAGGTGGTATACTTGAATACTTTAATGTGTAAGCGATATTTTTCTTGATGTTGAGAAAGAGACAAAATCTTTTACTCATTTCTAAGACTTCATACCTGAAGGAGGTATGAATTAAAGTAAAGTAAAAAAAAAGAAAAAAAACAGAAAAAGAAAAAATAAAAAAGAAAATAGAAAAAAGAACAAAGAAAAAAGAAAAAAGAAAAAAGAAAAAAGAAAAAAGAAAACAGAAAAGAAAAGTATGAGAAGAAGAAAAGTAAAGTATTCGAGTATACCACCTAACTAACCAACGGGATCTTATTACTAAGCCTCAGCTGTCCGTTCATCTGTCAGTCAGCGGGCTGTATCTCATGATCCGTTATTAGTAGACAGTTGAAATTTTCACAGAATTTTTATGTCTGGCCGCTGTAACAACAAATAATAAAAATAAATGAAATGTTAAAGGGGGCTTCTACGGTGGTAAGGAACCCTTCAGTCCAACTCGCACTTGGCTGCTTTTTGTTTTCTTTCGTGCTATTAATCCAGTCCTATTAATCAGTTCATCATTATCTACTCATCCACAGCCAGATTTAACCAACTGTGGGGTATACGCCTCAATTTAGACGCTACTGCACTGAACTTTGCTACAAATATCAAATTATAATCGAAAATGCCGTTATGGAAAATATTATTAGGATTTTTTTATATTAAATAGGCTTGCAATTGTTTTAGGATCAAGTAACAACGTTCTTTTTCCAATGTCCTTAGACAATCCGCGTAGAAAATCCGTCATAAATTAATCATTATGACCTTAA
Source organism: Noctua fimbriata (assembly GCA_905163415.1). Lineage (NCBI taxonomy): Eukaryota > Metazoa > Arthropoda > Insecta > Lepidoptera > Noctuidae > Noctua > Noctua fimbriata. The sequence goes on from LR990940.1 coordinate 7,077,737, forward strand.
CATATCTATGAAATTAAATAAAATTGCCTACCGCAATTAAATAGCAATCAAAAAATTGCATTGCAAAGAATTATCTCTTCATCCAACATCACAATTTCCTAGAAAGGTATCTCATATCAAATCCGGCATAACATCCTGAATTTAATAATAATTAGTGTTTGTTCACAATTTTTTTAATGATTACAAAGAATGTATTACTTTATAACTTTCCTTCCTTACTTCGAGGGCAAATCAATTAATTTATGCATCAAATTATGTGACTTTCTATATCCTGTTATGGTGGTATAATATTAATGATAGCAAATCCTGTCAGAAAATTGCCTCCTTTTTTTATTTTTTTTCCGGATCCGTCTGAAATGGAAAAGTTGATCTTTTATGTCTGAATTATTACGTTACGTAGTAATATATATATATTATTATCTTTAACATTAAACATAATATCACGCTTGTAATCCCCGAAAGGTTAGGTAGAGTTGTATCTTATAGTACAGCCACATTTCGCCAGTCTCATGTTATAAGGGGCGAGCCTATTGCCATCAACCGGGCGCAAATCCACACTCCGTGGCTGCTACTGAGGAATTCCTGATGTTGAAACCCAATATCACTTTGCCCAACCCGGGAATCCAGCCCAGGACTTCATGCGCGCAGCAGTTGCGACCACTAGAACAACGAGCCAGTCCAAAACATTATCGGTATCTTTGAATTATGCTTAAAATGTTTTGTAGAATTTTTCAGATATCAAATTACAAAAACCTTTAATTAAACATGAATGCTATGTAAGTAAATAGGTTCTCTACTGACCTCTTTAATTTTTAAGTGTTAAATTTTGTTTTGAAACGTTGATAGCTTGTGAAGAGTATCAACTGATAATACCCAAAACCAATAAAGCGTTTTTTATCAGTCAACATCTTAGATTTCATCACTCAACCATCTGGCCACCGACCCTACCACTGCAAATTCAATATTTTATTTTATAATTACTAGTTGTCATTCAAGGTGCACCGTCTATCATTATAAATTATAACAACTTCTGTGTCGGGCACGCGAGCATTAAATTAGTCAGAGTTCATTGTTAGAAATCACAAAACATGGCTCCGGGTGATACAGCGAAACAAGGACGCGCCCACAAGCCTTAACATTTTATTATATGTATTTCATTTTTAGCAAAAGATATCACATCAATCATAATTATTTGCATACATACTGTTAGTCACGATTTCGGGACTATGAGTGCTACCAGACTAAGGTGAACTCTAAAGCCCTTATATTTTTGTTGAAACTAGCTTAAAGTTTTTTCCAAAAAAGAACACATAGTCAGCGTATTGTGTTCCCACTAGGAACACAGACTGGCTTTAAGCAACAACAATATTGTACCCATGAGAGTGTAATTTCTAACTTGATTTGAAAAGAGTTTCTATGGAATTTCTTGCCATTCTTCTTTAGAGATCTACTCTTTGGAATAGGGAAATACAGTCCATTCACAGTGCTTATGACTGTGCCTGGACTTAAGATAGCTTATTTTTGACTACGCAAAAGTGTCACGGCTCTATTTGAAATAAATGCTTTGAGTTTGCTCATCTACGACGCAGGCCAGTATAGTTTGGTGAATGTCCGGTTTGTCTTTGAATTTTCTGTTCTGGGACATAGTGGTTTTCTCACTATACTTTTCTTCACGGTTTTTATCAGGGCATGTGATACCGAAAAAGGACAAGAAAAAGATTGGTTATCAGTCTATGAAACTTAAATCCTCCTTTGTGTTTTTTTATGCTGTATAGTGCAAACAAGACACATAGGGACATTACAATAGTGCACCACTGTTTCTTTTCTTTTTTTAAGAGGACTCTTTTGCTATCGAAAATACATGTCTTTTCTTGTAGATACCCAAGTCATAGCTCTGTATCTTCCCTTACGTAGACTGTCATACTCCCTCGGAACCATTGAAATTCATGTCTTAGCGATCTATTCAGTTCTAAACTCAATTTCATACTGACCATTAAGAGAGGTCTAACTATTCTGGTCAATCGTTATCTATGCATGCGAAGAGAAATAATCGAAGCGATATATGGGCCATTAATGTCCGTGCCTATTTAATACATTTTATAAATCATCGTTTGGACAATAAAGATAATCAACTATCTGGTAAGCATATCTAAGTACCTCGCCGCTACATCTGGACAATTTGCATAAATAGTGGCTATTTGATTTTTATTATTGTTTTTAAGTTACTTTGAAATAGATCTTTCGTTGGTGTAGAGGTTGCAAGCGGTACTGCTGAGCGTGAGTTCCTGGATTAAATTTCCGGGTAGGTTTTTCTCAGCCTGGAGTCTGGATTTGTGTCCAGTTGATGACAATAGGCTGGCCCTATAACAAGAGAATTAAACATAACTGGAGAAATGTGAACTTATATTGTTGCTTACGGGATGTCTTCCGTGATTATTCATTATTTTGATCTCCCGATATCCCGGTTTTGGGTTCCCGGTTTTATTAGTTTAGTTATAAACCGTGAAAGCTTAAAACAGTGTTTGGAGAAATGTGTTTGTAATATTAGATAAACCTCTGCCTAACCCTTCGGGGACTATTATGTAGATAACAAGAGTGTAGAACCAGCATCCATCTTTGGATTCAATCAACATTACTTCATCGGAATATGCTTCACACGTGGGAGAGCCCGACTCCTCACAACACACCCAGAGTAAAAGAAAATCTTCGGTCTATTCTCAAGATCATATTTAAAAAACCTTTACTGGCTCTTTATAAATTAGGTGAAACATCTTATTTCAGCGACGTTACAAGGTTGCATTAAAAAATACTGGTTAGTTATCCCATCGCTTAAAAAAAAAACTTATCTTTTGCTAGACCATAAGCCACAGGGCAGTATTAAATAAATTACTTTATTCAAATCATAATATTTAACACGTGATTTTGATCTAAAGATAAACTCCTAATTGTTAACAATAAATTACATAAAGGATAATTTGCATAAAGGTTACCTTAATTGCTTCAGTCACACGTAGAGCTAATTAAAACAAAAAATAATGCATGTTGGTTTAAAAACTGCAAGTTTTATGTAAGGCCAGGGTATTAAAGTAACCTTCTAATACAAGCATAACCAGACAGTAATATTTCCACTACTAAGAAACATACTTCCTGTCAATGATAGGGTATAATCAGCCTATAATGTTCCCACTGCTGGGACACACGGCCTCCTCTCTATTAGAGGGAATGGGCTTATAATCCACCACGCGGGCCCAATGCGGATTGGTAAATGTCACATGTCTTAGAATTTTTTGTTTTGGGTCATGCCGGTTTCCTCACGATGTTTTCCTTCACCGTTTTTGAGAGCAGTGGTGATGAAATAAATTACACAAAGTAATACGCTTGGGTTCGAACCCACGACTTATTGTTCGTAAGTCGAGGCCGCCACCACTGGGCCACCGCTGCTCTCAATGATAGGGGTTAGACTGTAATCCGCCACGCGAGCAGAGACAGGGTTGGTGGAAAAAACCCTGTGGCTACTCATCATCATCATCTGCCCAGCCTTCTTCCAACTGTGTTGGAGTCGGCATCTAGTCCCAGTTAAAGTGGGAAATACGATACCCCATGGTAAGACTGGGCTTAGCTACTAATTATCTCATAATTTCCTACTTGTGCTTCCGAAAGGCGTTGGCAGAGGTTATAGTGTACAGGGTGGAAAGGATACCGACGAAAAACCGGTTACCACGTATTCAGTACATCATTTTGAGCCCCTCATTGAATTTTTTCATTGGTTATTTTTTTTTAAATCAGCTGTTCTAAACATTTTGACGTGTAAGTGTTGCATTTTTGTAGGAACAGCAGATTTTTTTAATTACTTCAGTGTTCCTTTCACCCTGTATACAGCGTGTAACACAAAGGTGTGTTCATATTTAAGGGTAAGATTCAGACTACCACACTAAACAACTTTCTTCATGGGACCAACATCGTAATCACGAAAAATAGATCAGCCGTCCCATACGTTGGGGGCGAGTAGGTATTGAAGTTTTGTATGGGACATTGTGCCAAGTGGGCTAACCTCTCACCATAAATCATATTTATTTTAGTATATTGGTTTTACAAAACACTTTTATACGTCACAACATGTTATGTTGTATAACTAGAAGGGGCCGGGGTTACGTACCTGTCTACTCTGAAAAGAAACAGCCGAAACAAACTAACGGGCACAAATACAGACTACGCAACTTTTTCCTGTTGGGGATTGAACTCAGTACCCTCTGCTCAGCAGTCGTGCCTGCGACCACTGTACCAACGCACTCAACCTCTAGCCACTAACAAACAAATGACCGTACAATGATCTACAGTGACCTAATAACGCAAACAAACTGACATTAATACGTTGCGATTGACAATCACATATTAACAACGAACAATTAATTATCATTAATAGACACGACGAAAAAACTTCAGATCTTCGTGTTTGAGACGGCATTGAGATGACAACGGGTAGGATTATGTTATAACCAATTAACGTAGACCTTCCCATCCCTTCTTAGACTGTTAATTGTGTTGGAGAAAGGGGGAGGGTAATAGAGGTCTACAGCTCCGGTTATAATGGTTGTTGGGTCGACTCGAGTCACGCTTGTGTCGCGACCGGCCACGACCGGCGCCCTAGCATAACATGGCGCATTCCTTCTGTCAAACTGAGCTTCAAAAATTTAACTGGAAAAAATACCAAGAGTTTGCAAGGACAAACCACTAAATTCTAAGGAAAACATGCACTTCGATTAAATCTAGGTATTAGTGGCAAAAAACGACGCTCATTGAAGCATGGGTAAGTCTTGATTTGCAATTTTAAGTTTTTGTATCGCCTAATTTAGTTTAGTGCTTAAAATAATTGACGTGTGATCGGTTTCGACGTTGCATTCATAGGTAGTGTGGCTACTTTAATATGAGCATCAGTAATGCTATTTACATCATTTAGTTTTTGACTTAATTTACACTGGTGACTCATTGACATCCTTACTATGTATTAGGTATCCGTTACTTTCAAATCGGTCTTTTCTGTTTTGTGACTGAATTAGATTCTGATTTAGAGCAGTTAGAAGCAAGATTAGAGCAGCAGCGGCCCAGGGGTGGCGGTCAAAGCCAGGCAGGCGCATTACTTTGTGTAATTTATTTCATCAGCACTGCTCTCAAAACGGTGAAGGAAAACATCATGAGGAAACCGGCATGTCCTAGAACCAAAAATTTGAAGACATGGTGACATCTACCAACCCGCACAGGACCCGCGTGGTGGATAATAGCCCATTCCCTCTAATAGACAGGAGGCCAGTTTTCCGTTTCCATTATAGGCTGATTATGCTGTCTAGATGATTGCATCGGACTTCCTTGAAAATACTCTTCCTGCATGCATCGTGAAAAAATTTTGACATTCAAATATCAAATCAAACATACCCCCACTACTCTATTAAATCCACTCTTCTGAAAAGCCTTGGCAATATTGTAGGTCTACGTTAAAAAACAATTTGCACAATAGACTCTCGATCTCAATTTCGCGCTTACCAGCAGTTGCCTATTATTAAAACGAAAACTAGTTTTAAAAACCACTCGTAACATTTTATGAATTTTTAATACTTAAAGATTTATTGTTCCGCGGTCAATAAATTATAATTTCTTCAAGTTAATGTTCACTCAATCGGCTCCCATTAAGTAGCCACTGTTTTATTTTTAAATTAAAAAAAAACGGATTCGAGTGGTGGCCTCACTTCAATGGTTCCGTATAAGATTATGAGTTTGTTTAATAGATTTATACAGTTTTTTTTTTCTTTAATCGTAAAGCATGTGTGATCCGGTAGACAATAAAAAAATATTCAGACCGGAGTTAGGTTGTGGGCTGAGACGAAAGGCTTTTTAAAAAGGAACTAGAGGTGTGTTCCGCTTGAAGAGCAGTGCAAGACTAACTTTATTTAATATCAAATCTTATAAGCTAAGTATCTTAAACAAAGGGTTATTATAATCTAAATGCTTCCTGTTATCGCAGTACCAGGAAGTTACTCGTAATGTAATCTTATTACCTAATTACAATGAAGGTTATTGTGTAATGACCTTGTTACGCTTATATAACTCCTCCCCCCTTAAGATGGAGGCGTGCCGAAGGCTGCGACTGAAGTTGAAGTGTTTCAGCTTCAGGTTGTTGCAGGACTGAAGTGCGCGCCGACCTGGGTATCCACCAAAGTTTGTATGCCGCCACTCCGATTCCTGTTGCAAGTATTAGGATGTACAGGACTATTGATGACCAGCTAGGTGTGCTTGAGATGATTACTGGATCCATTATAGAGTCTTTGATTTCTTCCGATTGCTGTAAGGCTTTCTTCAGGTTGTCTAGTTCTATGTTTTCTAGCTTTATTTTGATCGGTAAAGCTTTCGGTGTCTGATGTGCACGTGGTAGTGGTATGGTTTCTCTGACGTTAATGTACCGCTGATGTGTTGTTAGGGTTCTGTCCATAACTTGTACCTTGCAGTTATTGTTCGTTGTTATCAGGAAAACTCCCTTGTTACGTTGGTATTGTACGTCATTGCCGCAGATGGTTTTGATGACTTCTTCTTGCTTCATGATGACTATCCAGCTGTTGTCCTTAATTTGTTGGATTATGTTATTTTGAAATGTTGCGGTTACATATGTGCAATTGTGTGGCTCTTGGTGTTGTATGAGTTGAGCTATGCAATCACTTGAGTGCAGCAGGGTGTTCCATTCTAGATGCTTGCAGATGACTTCGTCTTCTACTATCTTGGTGCATGACTCGTGGGGATAAGCGAACTCATTATTGCCCAAGATAAGGTAAGGATTTTTAGGTATAAGGATTGTGTTATTATCGTTAGGGATGGAATATAGGTGTAGGAGGTTATAAGGTTGTTCTGCAACTATTGGTATATCTAGTATGAAGTTAATTGTTTCATTGGTGCTATATGCTTGTACTGTGATAGCTTTTTCCCATAGTTGTATGTTGTTTAGGTTTGGGGCAAAAGCCAAGTTTGCGCTGATTTCGTTCTGGATGCTATTTAGCTCCTCCATTAAATACGAAGGGTCGATTATGCTAGGGTGCATCTTTTCAAGATGTGCGAATGTTAATGCGTTTTCTAGCGTGTCTAATCTATCGTAAAGTTGTTGAAGCGAAGTTTCAATGCTATTAAAGATGTTCATCGTTAGGTAGTTGGTTTCAAATTCTGTTTCTTGAGTTGAATATTTATTTATTGCTTTAGATATTTCTATTTGGTTATCTTTAATGTTTTTCAGATTGCTTTCGTATTGTTTCATGAATTCTTGCATGATGCTAATGGTCTTTTTCTGATTGACTCTATTACTACTGAGTGATGCTTGAATTGACTTGATTTCGTTTTCAAACTTTGTAGCATCGTTCTGATCTAAGTTACCTGTGATGGCTTTTACTACAGTGCCTAAACCGTCTATAAGGCCACGTTTATACCTATAGCCTAGTCTATAACCTATGGTTTCTAATCCTAAATAAAGTAACTTACTTTCTATCGTATCTATACGGTAATCTATTTGTTTGGTAGTGGATTTGGTATCTGCCGAACAATTTTGTTTTAATTTAATTGTGTAATAGTTACTGCAAATTTCTAAGAAAACTTCTCTTAATTTAGATGTATTGTAAATTACTGCTAGGTGGTATGTGTCTACTTGATATTGGGCTTTGGCTTCCGTTAATACCAAGATCCCATTGTGGTTATCTATTGGCTGTATGCCTGCTGTGGCAGCGGCGAGCTGGAGCACTGCGCAGCAGGCGATGGCGTTCCTGAAACATTTTCAGGGCGCCTTAGTAAGCGGAAGTGAACTCTGATTGTTTTTGCGTTCACGTGTTTGCCTACTATTTCCGCTATTTGTTCCGGGTGTATGCGAACTATTGTGTATGGTCCTAAATATTTGGGCTCTAGTTTGTTGCTCCTGGCCGTCTTTGCTACCTGTTTGTACACTGAATCACCTACTTTAAATTGTGCAGTTTCTTTGTTTTTATTGAATCTATCTATTACTTGTTGTTTATCGTTTACTAATTTATTGTTTATTAATTTTTGTGCATTTTCCATTATCTGTTTGTGTTTAATTACATATTCCTGGTAGAATTCTTTAGGGCAGTGTAATTCTAGTGGGTTTCTGCTATCAGTGTGTCCGTAAAGCAATTCAAAGGGTGTAAAACCTGTTGAGGAGTGTATCGTATTATTGTAAGCTATCATGGCGTATTTCATTAAGTTTGTGGTGTCATCTTTGTCCGTTATTCTCTGTACTCTAATTATTTCTGCTAGAGTTGAATGCAGTCTTTCTATTGGAGAGTTTGAATTTGGGTTATATGGTGTTGTGAAGTGTATGTGTATGTCATGCATTGCACAAATTTCCGTAATTACTTCGTTATCGAATTTTGTATCGGAGTCTGTTGTGATTTTCTTAGGTACTCCTATTACTGAAAATAAGCTTAGTAAAGCTTCAGCGATGTGTATGCTATTTGAAGCGCTAAGTGGTATTGCTTGTGCATATTTCGTGAAGTTGTCTATTATTGTTAGGAAGGTTATACCTCCGGTGCTGTATAGATCCATGAACATGTGCTCCATTGGTCTATGTGGTGTATCAGTTAAAGACAGAGGTAATTTTAATGGGTTGCGTTCATATTTGCTTTTGAGGCAGCTGTCGCATTTGTTAATGAATTTTTGTATTGAAGCTAACATATTAGGCCAGTGGTAATTTCTATGTATGTGTTTATATGTTTCTTGGATGCCTCTATGTATAGTTTTTCCTTCATGATATTTCCTTATTAAATCTGTTTGTTCGGAAATGTTTTCTATTAATGTGACCCTATTCATGCATCGAATTAGTTTTGGTCCACGATTGCTGAATATCGATTTGTATACTTCGCAAAATAGTGGATAATATTCCTCGTAGTGGAAAAAACAATGAAAAACTCTATCCGCAATTGTGTGATCTTTTAGGAATTGTATTATTTGTTGTTTCGTGTTATTGATCGGAATCCATACGTCTTTAATTATTATTTTACCTTTAGACCTATCATCCACTCTGTAAGTATCTCCGGGTGTTTTTCTAATGTGAAATTGTTTTAATTGTCTATCGATTGCATCATCTATTTCTGGGATTTTTTCTATATTCGTTTCTGTTTGGCTGCTGTCTCTGACTGGGTCTATCTCTGTTTGAGTACTATCTAGGTCCTGCATTTCTTGTGATCTGTTTACGGTATCCGGAGTAATGGGTATGCCTAATAGCGTTCGAATGTCTATGTCTGTCAAGTCTTCGTCGTCATTTGATGTACTGGGTTGAGGGTTGTCGGTAACTTTATTATGGTGTATAATTTGAACCCTTGAGAGTGCGTCTGCATTTGTATTGGCTTTTCCTTTTTTATATTGTACTTCGTAGTTATATTCTGCTAGTCTTAGGCGCCAGCGTGTGAGTTTAGAGTTCGGGTCTTTTATAGACATTATCCATGTAAGCGGGCGATGGTCTGTATAAATAGTAAATCGTTTACCATATAGGTAAGGGCGAAAGTATTTAATAGCCCATACGATGCTTAACAGTTCTTTTTCAATCGTGGAGTATCTTTGCTCTGTTTCTGATAGTGTACGTGAAGCGTATGCTATTGGTTTATCTGAACCTATTTGTCCCTGAGATAATACTGCGCCTATTGCTACGTCTGATGCATCTGTAGTAAGAATGAAGGGTTTCTCAAAGTCCGGATATTGAAGTATTGGTGCATTAATGAGTACTTCTTTGCATTTTTCGAATGCTTGAGTGTATTCCGGTGTAAAAGTTATTTTACTACCCTTTTTTAAACATTTTGTAAGTGGTTTTGTCAAATTTGCGAAGTCCTGAATAAACTTTCTATAATAGCCTACTAATCCTAAGAAGGACTTTATTTCTTTTTGTGTTTTTGGTAGAGGAAACTTTTTTACGGCTGCAATCTTATCTTCGTTTGGCTGAAGGCCTTTATCTGTTAATGTATGTCCTAGAAACTTGACTTGTTTCTGTAAAAATTCTGATTTGTTCAGTTGGATTTTAAGGTTGTGTGTCCTGAATCTATCGAATACTTGTTTACATTTATCCAGGTGTTCCTGTAAAGATGTGGAATAAATAATCACGTCATCCAAATATGTTAGTACGTTGTCTAATCCTCTTAATACTGAGTCCATTAGTCTCTGAAATGTGCTTGGTGCGTTCTTTAAACCGAAGGGCATTCTGAGAAATTCATAATGTCCTCGATCTATAGAGAATGCAGTTTTCTCTACGTCATCTGGATGCATCTCTACTTGATGATAGCCCGAGGCTAAATCTATTGTAGTAAAATATTGGGCACGTCCTAGTTTATCTAGGATATCATCTATATTAGGTAGAGGATACTTGTCTTCTACGGTCTTATCATTTAGTTTCCTATAATCAATAACTAACCTATATTTTTGTTCTCCTGAAGCATCAGCTTTCTTCGGAACTATGTGTACTGGGCACGACCATGGGGAATTACTTTCTTGTATTATGTTGTTTTCGAGTAGCTGATTAATTTGTTTTTTGATTTCCTCTTTTTGTTTTGGTGCCTGTCTATAATTACGTACAAAAATGGGTTTGTTGTCGGTTAGCCTAAGTTGGTGTTTAATTTCGTGTGTAAATGTTAATGGAATTTCCTCGCAATGGAAAATGTCTCTGTAATTGTAACATAGTTTCCTAATTTCGCGATTTTCCTCCGGGTTCATATGACTGGTTCGTAATCTTTCTAGGTTCTGTTTTTGTAGTTTGTCTAAGGTCTTGTGTAATTCCTTAGTGTTATTCACCTTTTCTTGTTGGATGTTTTTATTTTTTATATTTAACCGTTGGAAGTTTAGGAAGCAACTATTTTTAAGTTTTATTGTGTTATTGGATGTATTTATTACTGACATTAATGCATTTCCATTTTTTACTGTAACTAATGCCGATGGGAAAATTAATCCACTTTTTGTTGTTTTCTTTTCTGAAAAGTATTCTCCTTCTTTATAGTTACACAGTATGTTTATTACTTGCTCGCATTTGGGTCCTATTTGGCTGTATGATTTTATGTCGTCTCTAATCGGTATTATAGTTTTTTCTGTGCGAAGTACCATGTTTTTAATATCTATTTTGCATTTGAGTGGAACTAGTAAATCTAATCCTAGTAGTCCCACAAAATCTGAGTCGAAGTTAAAAATCAAGAACTTGTGAGTAATGTCTTCCTTAAATAGGTTTACCGGAAGTTTAATATATGCTACCTGCTTATGTTTGGAGGTTGCATGGGCTGTTTTGATGAAATGCGTTTCATTTTTTATTGTTATATCCATGTTTTTTGAGTTTTGAAAAATTTGCGGGCTAATAAGAGATTGTGAGGCACCTGTGTCTAATAAAAATCTACCGCCTAATTCACTAATGTAAATGTATGGGAGGCGGCTATAGTTTTGTATGTTGTTCATGAATACTATATTGCGAGTTGATTTTCTAGGTCCGTCAGAAAATTTTCATCTTCTACTTCCTCAGAGACGTCCTCCGTTTCCTGTTCTGGGGTGTCACTGGTTTCTACACTATCTTCGACTTCATTTTGGAAATGAATTTTCTTTGATTCTGAATTATTTGGAGTCTTACTTGGAAATTTCTTTTGAAACGAACCCGGTTTATTTGATCTATTATTTGATACCGATGGTTTGTATGTGTTAGGTTTAGGTTGTTCATTACGTCTAGCTCTTAGTTTCACTTCCTCCTGTTTAGCTACCGTAATGGCCTGATCTAAATTTTGCACATATTTAAGTTTAATTAAAATAGCTGTAATAGGGTTTAATTTATCAAGAAATGTTTCAAGAGCCATTTGCTCATAATAATCGCGTTTTTCAGGGTTTGCTGAAATAAGCGTACACATTAAGGCTCTGATTTTATCACCAAATGCATCTATTGTATTGTTATCTCTCTTAATTAGTATTAGTTCTTGGACTAATTGGATTTCTGTTCTGAATTCTCCAAATTTTTTTTGAAGAACACCTTTAATATCACTCCAGGTTTTGGTGCCTGGATTTTCTGACAGTGCTTCAACGGCTTTACCTGTCAGTTGATTCCTAATAAGACACGCTATGCAATCGTCATCTTTATTAGTTATTAATTCTAAAGCATTTTCTACACCTTCGATGTAGAATGCTAACGTTCTCTTGTTTCCATCGTAACAGGGTAACAATTTTGAGAACGTTGAGTAATCGGCGGGAATCGCCTTTACTTCAGTGATCTGTTTCTCATCTAGTGCTTTCTTATCATTAGACATGTTTATCTTAGTGAGTCAGATAGCAACCAAGAATGAAAAACAAGCTACAAACTTGTATTAATTAAAATACTGATACCTAGCCACTAGAAACACACAAAAGTTGCTTATAGTTAATGTGACAGGAATAGAATATAAGGAGTCTCGGGAATAATCAGATTCGATGCTTACCCCACGAGCATAGCCGATTAGAGGCTGTTCGATGCTAGATGAGTCTTCGCTGATGTTGCGCTGCGCTGCTGCTGCTTCTGCTTTTTCTGCTGCCTGACGCTCTGCTAGTTGCCCACGGTAGGTTCTTTGTGCACGCCACGGAATCTAGGTTTACGGAAATCTTCCACTGGAACCGATAAACGCGACGTACCGGCTGCGCCAGTTAGGTTGTGGGCTGAGACGAAAGGCTTTTTAAAAAGGAACTAGAGGTGTGTTCCGCTTGAAGAGCAGTGCAAGACTAACTTTATTTAATATCAAATCTTATAAGCTAAGTATCTTAAACAAAGGGTTATTATAATCTAAATGCTTCCTGTTATCGCAGTACCAGGAAGTTACTCGTAATGTAATCTTATTACCTAATTACAATGAAGGTTATTGTGTAATGACCTTGTTACGCTTATATAACTCCGGTCAATATTTTTTTCATTGTAAAACTTAAATTAAAATAATTAAATTATGTGGCAGTGGGAATATTAGTCTTGCAGAATAGAACATTTCTGTGATCATCTGCCTTCATCAACAGTCTACAGCAGTCCAGTCTGCTGGGCATAGGCCTCTTCAATCGCACCGGTTGCTACCTGCCACCATGCGAAGATCGTCGCTCCACCGAGACTGAAAGCGTCCCATCCAAGCTTGCCGATTAGCGGTCTCCACTCGAGAACTCGTCTACCCCAATAGTCATCGAATCTCCCTTACCTATCGCAAATTTTAAAACATGTTGTTTAAAACTTTCTCAAATATGCTGGGGTTTGCAGGTTAACCTGTTGAATAAGAAATTAGCTTTGCATTTATTCAAAGAGACTAAAATTCAAAAATTAAATGAAGTTCTTTCTTCTTTAGCTGTCTCAAAGCATGACTCGGCCGTTTTACAATAACCAGCGGATCTCCAAAAGCTTTCTGATAATCGCCCATTAAAACTGGAACAAGTGAAAACTGTCAAAAATCGAAATGTCAACCTGCGGCCTTGCTCCAGACACGTCGGTGTTAATTATTTGTAGCATTTAAAGTACTCGCTGTTTCTACTTTCGTTTTTCAACACATTCTTTTAGCACTTGCATATATGCGTAGGAAAAACCCAAAAGTCAGGTAATTTCCTACGCTAAAAGCCTAAAATTTCCCAAAGAAACCCTAAGAAATTCGCCATTAATTTATGGATTTTACCTTGTATTATTGGGGAGAAAATTTATTCCAAGATCAGAGTTTAAATGTTTTTTTTTGTCTGACTAATCGCTCAAAAGACCTCAAAGTTATCCTGGTTGCAGATCTAGCCTTATTCCGACACAAATAAATTAATAGCCACAAAGAAAAAAAGAAACTAATTTACCAAAAAACCGCTCAACATTAATTACACGCTTTATTACTTTAATCGACATTATCATAATAATAACAAATAACAATTATTGCGCGATCGGAGCGGAGGCGAAACTTCGAAATTCAATCGTTAGAGATCGCACGATAGCGGGCGTGACCTCGTCACAAGCCTGACGTTTGACGCTCGGATGTCAACCGATCCTTTATAATAATAATTAAAAGAGTTACTCTGTCCAGCGAAGGTCGCCAAATTATTTGAGCAGTTGAGCTATTCGGAGCGAGGTTGCGACGGACTTTTCACTCTGACGCAAGTTATGCACGCACGTCGGAGGATATTATGTGATATGTTATTATATTTTCGTTATGGACAGTGTAATGGATGCTTTATTGCTGATGCTTGATTGCTGTGACATTGAACGTGGCTCTAACCCTTAATATTTTTTGTTATGACTGCGGTAAAGGTTAGAGGTTGTGTGTCAATACAGCGTACTTGGACAATGTAATTTCATTTGGGGCTATAAGTTTTTTCGGAAGTTGTAGGTAGTTTTATTCACCTCAATTTAAATATTTACTTACATATTACATGCTAGCTTTAAACACAGGTGTGATGACGAGTAGGGATCGGATATTCGGATGCATATTTACCTAAAGTACATTTTTTTCCGGTAAAGGGTACAAAAGTATGGAAGCGGTTTCTTTAAATGCCAACTTTTATCCTGGGTTCGCGGAATTTCATAATTCGTCGCAAAGCACAGTTAATAAGTTAGTGTTGTTAGTCTATTTAAAACCATGCAAGAAATTTGTTAAAAATAACAAATTAAAAAATACTACAACTATTTGAATTCAAATGTTGCTGCTGAAAAATCGAAAAGGACAAAATGATAAATATAACTGGGCATAAATTATTTGAATTATAACAACAAACTGAAAAAAATACTATTTATTTAAATAAACCGTGACTATTCCCGTACTGACTCGCGCTCCATACTAGTCAGCACTCAAACTTTAGGTAGCCTCCGAATATCCGATCTCTAATGATGAGATACAATCGTGTTTAAGCTACGTGTAAGAACCCTACACATTATTATGACAACAATTAAAACAAATCATTGAACATGCACATCAAGGTTCAATCAATAAGTAACCACTGAGGAATGGTTGGTATCTAACAGTTGACCATAACACCGTCGTAATTATTGAAGATAACTCAAACTTATGACCTCCGTTTACATAACAAGCATATATCGATTAGACAATTTATAGTATCCTATTTGTAACGCAGAAACCCATAGTGTCCGTCTCGCAGCATGACATCATTTCAACATTTTTCCTACTAATTACACGTCTTACAATATCCCCATCGATGGAGAATACCGAACTCCTAAAGGCATGTGGCCGTCATTACCGTGTCATCAGTTATTTCTCATAAATGCCGCTTTGCTATAGGGATTGGTCCAACCGCCACGAGAAAGCGACTAGCTAAACACTATTTTCTAGCTGAAGAAACTTGAAAAGGTAATCATAACATAACATCACGCCTGTAATCCCCGAAGGATTAGGCAGAGGTGTACCTAATAGTACACCCACGTTTCGCCAGTTACGTTTAAGTCCCGTGTGTGTGATAGAGGGCGAGCGTAATGCCATCAAGCTGATGGAAAAACCCAATGAAACTTTGCCCGACCTAGGAATCAAACCCAGAACCTCATGTTCAGCAGTCGCGCTTGCAACCATTATACCAACGAGGCAGTCAAAAGATAATCGTTCTGTGTAAATCGTTCCAAACAGACGTTGTGACAAGCTTTATCTTTCTGTGTAAGTAAAAAAGATATTTAACTCCGACGAGTTCCCATTTGCCGTAGCGACAAGAGCTATCAAAGAGACTACTCGCTCAGCGATGCTCACATGGCAGCAGAACACTTTCTTTGGAACTGTGCTCGGTATACAGCATAAGCATAATCAGCCTATAATGTTCCCACTGCTGGGACACAGACCTCCTCTCTATGAGAGGGAATGGGCTATAATCCACCACGCGGGCCCAGTGCGGGTTGGTAGATGGCACATGTCTTCGAATTTTTTGGTTCTAGGACATGCCGGTTTCCTCACGATGTTTTCCTTCACCGTTTTTGAGAGCAGTGGTGATGAAATAAATTACACAAAGTAATGCGCCTGCCTGGGTTCGAACCCACGACTTACTGCTCGTAAGTCGGGACCGCCACCACTGGGCCACCGCTGCTCGGTATACAGGGTGTATCGGAAAAGTGTGTGTGTGTGTGTGCAGACCATCAAACCGAACAACTTTCTCCATGAGACTAGCATCGTAATCGCTGTCCCATACAAAACTTCAATACACCTTACTGGTAACGGGTACATGCTGTATACCTACGCGTGCGTATCAGCGAGAATCGGCCGCCACACTCAGTGCTCGTTGCTCGCTGTACTCGCTAATCGCTGGCAGTGGGACTTGTACCATGAGCAGAAAGGATTCACTTGCATGCAGGAAATAATCAAAAAGCAATGATGATTACCGCATGTGTTGTTCATTTATACAATAAAGGTTCATTACTGGATATTATTGTGTTAATGTTGTATAATTCGCATTTTTAAACTTGTTCGTTGTGTCTTGTGTGGTTCTAAGAATTGTTAATTGGTTGAAGTCTTCCTATAGATGAGTATGTAATTAAAAAATATTGATTAGGTATCTAGTAAACGTGTATCCTTGTATTACCCGACTGCAGCGTAGCCCAAAGGGAAGGTAATGTTTTATTATCTCAAATTTAAGCAAATTAATAAATGTCGCTAAAACTGCACTTTATTGCAATAAAATAGCATAATTGCCTTGGCAGCTGAAAGAGTCTTTTAAATTATGATTAAAGTCGTATTCAATTGCAAGCTTTAAAGTGGTTAATTACAACTGTTATTGTTGTTATTTACACACTTTGGTTAAAATTTTAAACACCTTTTAAGGTTAAACGCAGCAGTTTTGTTAATCCAAAGAAATTTAATTAATTATAAGCCTGAGCAGATGTAAAGTGGTTAATGTTAATTGTTTTGACGATAATTCAAAACAATTAACGTAAATCGCCTGTGTAAAAGATATCTGAATATACATCTTATTGCAAAAACTCAAATTAAATCTGAAGTTGAATTAATTTTATTGCGCAAAAATCAGTTTTAATGTAAACTAAAATGAGGCAAAAAAACCGGCATATAATTAAGTCTTGTAACTGATTTCAATATTTTTTTTTGAGATTTTAGTTTTTATTTAATTTACGTTGTGTACACTTGTGGCATGTGTTCTTCCCTTCTATCCGCTTAGATTAATTTAGAAAAAGTATGTAGTTACCATTTTAACAAAGCATTGATGAGGCGTAGATATACTTATTCCATAAACCATATGCTACTTCTCAGTTTATTTTCCCTAGTATTGTAATCGAACACGTAAATAAACATTAGACGACAATCATCTTGCTCAGAAAATCCTTTAATGTGACGACTTCATACATAATTCAAACAAACAAGAATCTATGATCTCTATAATTTCCATATTAATTTGCTATTGAACGTGTTTTGCATCACATAAATCTGTGTGATACCCTAGTATCAAACAGAGCTTCCGCAAACCGATATGTAATAATAAAGATGGCGTATAAGGTAAGTGACACAGAGTCGCAAGTAAATGGAGTAAACAAGATGACCGCACTTTGGCCGGTTCAGGTTGAGTGACAAAATATGTATTACAAAATATTAGGAATTCAAAATAAAGTAAGGATGTGCGTTAAAGGGTTAATAAAATTAAAGAAAGTACTGAAACAAACTGTTTCAGTAGTTTCTTTCGCATTCTGAAACTGGGCGCGTGACAAGAAATTAAACTACAGGTGGTTTTAGTTTTAGTTTCAGTAGTTGCATTTTCCTGCTACACACACACACACACACTATATACATCAAACACACAAATACACATATCCTATCATATTATCTTACACAATGTGTGTTGATGTGTGTGTGTTGTGTATTGTGTTGTTGTATATTGTTCATATTGTACACAATGTATATTGTATATGTATATTTTATTGTATCATAGAGCTCCATTTACTTATTATTCAATGGCAAAAAAAAGATAACGCACTTGGTACCACGCCCGACTCATTCAAACCCACGCTCGTTCTTCAAAAGATAACATGAACTTATCATTCAACAATAGAAGAAGATAAGAAATTATCATTACACAATAGAGGTCGACAGCTGGACATAGGTCTCTCCAAACACACATCATTTTACTCGATCATCGATTTCTCTTATCCAGCTGAAACCAGTCATCCTTCATCGCCTCATCATAGCGGGACAACACCCACCGTCTTCTACACCCGGTCTGTCCCAGACATCTTTAAAACTTTTTAAAAATCGTCTGCTACGAGTACCTGGGGGCGTCCCATACTGCGCTTACACTAATATTTACGCTATGATCATATTTCTTTAGGTACCTATGGTTAGATAGACTTTCAGTTTAACCTGAATTAACTGATTGTCAAGATTGTGATTACAAGAATTGATTGGCATTTTAAATTTAAAATCCAAGTCATCATCATCTGCCTAGCCTTTTTCCAACTATGTTGGAGTCGGCTGCCAGTCTAATCGGATGCAGCTGAACAGTCGATGCAGTATATAAAACAATATAGTCGAAAACTTAGTACTGGTAAAGATAACCGTGTTGGTAAGGCTACCTGTCATTCTTCAAAGATCAGAAATTTCACCTAGCCTGAGGGTGACCTACCCAACGTTTGCAGATTCGAGGTCTCCGCTCAAGAACAATACTAATTAATATAAATATACTGTTTGCAACCTGCAAGGCCACAATGAGTTTAAGCTATAAGGAAAGATAAGGTGAGTAATAAAGTATATCTCCAGAAGGAACTCAAGGTCTTCAGCAATAGCCAATCAGGTGATTATTCGCCATGTTATAGATCGTAATTGTTATAAATAGGTACATAAAGACTGATTACTGGCCAAAGACTGCAGTTGAGTCATTCCTGTTTAATATTTAGAGCGGTTATTATTTTATAATTCACTTTTATGTCATAGATTTTGATCAATACATAAGCCAAATATTACATGAGCATTAATCATACTTTACTAGCAAAATACATAGGTGGGGTCTACAGGCGTACTGTTATGTTATGTTTTCACAAGTACTTCGATAAACTTAAAGTTTTCAATAACGATGTTAGTGCATTAGTGATTGCATTTAGAATGCCGATAGCCATTTCAAATATTCTGCGAAATCAATTTTGTCCAGCATTGAACGTTTGATGGCAGACGATGATAAAGGTAGAAATACCTCATATACTTTCTTGTTGATTTTTTAACCGATTTCTAAAAAAGGAGTAGATTATGTTTTCGACGTATACCCATTTTTCCCGTATGTTCACCGGTTTCTCCGTGATGAATGGGCCGATTTACGTGATTCTTGGTAGAGGAAGCTCACATGGTAGCTACTGTGGCAGTTGCATGATAGCCACTTGGGATAAAATTAATCAAACAAATGTCATTGACTTTCTATAATAAAGTTATTTTGCACTATATAGTGTTTTCTTGTTTTAAACATTGTCCCACACTAAGAATTTCTCCTGTATAGGTGCATTTACAAACATTTAAACTCACACACACAAACAGCCAGACCTGGAATAACTACCTGTAGATCATACAAATACTTGTTCCGTGCGGGGATCGAACCCACGACACGCAGTGCAGCAGCCAATCACTCAGCCACTGTGCCAACCGTGCCGTCAATTTTGGAAGTAAGTTATTTTTTTTTTTTGGGAAACATGTTTTTACCGAATGAAACACTGCAAATACAACTTCAAATTATAGGTCCCTACCTACTTATTCGTGCAAAGTAGATGGACTTTTAAAGTTCAGTACAGCCCAGGTTGTTATTAATGTGACAGCTCGATGGTCGTGATAATAACTCATGCGCAGGTACATACATCAAATATTTATGACAAACAGTAATTTGCACTATGTGTGTGTGTTTATATTGATTTTATTTACAACATATTATGAGGTTTTATCACCTGAGATGTCCATTCGTTCTTAGAACTGAAGTATAATAAATCAGTAGTCTTAAGTACATGATTTTTTTAAATAAGGGGGAATAGTTGGAGCACCCTATCAAAAATCACCCATGAAATTCCACATTGCGCAGCCAAGGTCGCAGTAGCAGTTACGCCCGTATCTATAAACAAGTCAAACTGATTACGTAAAAGCTATTATTAAAGACACGACTTTTATTCTGTAGTTAAGTAATTGTTTGAAGTAAGAACTGTCAAAAGTTAGAATTCTTAGCTTTGCTTTCTTTGGCGGTTCTTATTTTGTTTAAATTCTTGTTTATTGCATACAAATGTTTGCATAAGTAATTACTTAAACTCAAGTTAATACTTTAACTTGACTATAGATACGGGTGTTAGATGTACATAGAAAATAAGAATTAAGAGCGCTCCTAAAAGTAAACCAAACGATTTTTTTCTAAATTAAACCCTTTCTCTGACACTGTAATAATATAATTAAATAATAATAAAAAAATAAATAAAAAATAATATAACATATATACACACACCACACACATATATTATTATTAATTTAATAATATAATTTATATACTGGGTGATATTCGAATGGCCACACTTTAAATTGGGGATCTAAAAGGAATGCCTCAGTAATTTTGTACTACTGACTGATTTATCTGCATTGTGACAACGGGACCGCGCTCTTTATCTCAAGCGAGGGGTAGTTACGCATAGTGTCACAACTTGGATTTTGTAATAGTACCCACAAACTTAATAATTTGTAACACTAAAATAATTTGTTAAATGTAAAAAGGGAGGCCTTTGCCCTGCAATGGGGCAAAATAAGCTTATAATAATAAAATTATAATAATATAATAATGTAAGTAAATAATATTAATTACGTCAGAATAATTGTAAGTCCGAGTGTCGAAGGACAATGATTAATGTATATTTAAATTTGTTCTCATGTAAGTGAAATGTTATTTCTTTATGAGAATTAAATGTCTTTAACCAGAATTTCGCCAGTCTTTACTTAAAAGAGGTCTTATGAATGCGATTAATTCATAAGTTATGGAGGTTTATGTTATAAAGCCATCAATATAATCTTTAATAATATACGTCGGTAATTAACCACCAAATGCGATAAAAAATTCTCATTATCTCCGGAATGTGGAATATTTTAAATTGCAAAAATTTTCTAAATAACTTCGACAGCTAATTGACACTTGTGACTTACCCGATACGAATATTTTGAAATAGAGCTTCATTTAGAATTCCGATATTAATCGGAATCAACTGATACGGATCGTTGCTAAATAAAATGCTAAGTTAGTTATAAAATAACGTTTTAGGTAATACGGGTACAACACTAGTTAGCGGTTCAGGGAAGACGAGGTCTCGATCTTGTTTGATGATAAAGTAATACAGGATATTTTGTAATCGATCAATTGAATTATTTATTTATAGGATCGCCCCTTAACGTACATGGGAGTTTGACATGGCTGGCGAAATGTGGGTGAATTCATTTTTTAGTTGTTACTGCTTACACCCTTGTCTATATGCCATCTCTGGTAACTTGTATTACAGGTTTCAGGCAAAAGTCTCTCACAAAGTTAATTTCATGTTCGTGCTCCACTGTAACAATTTACTTAATGCTAGGGAGCATTAAGTAAATTGTGTAGAGAAAACAAAAAAAAAAAAAACAAATGATATATATTTTTATTATTATTTCCTTTATTCATTTTTGCACATATTAAATACTTTTTCAAATACTTCTTTAAAAAAAACATTTAAAAATATAAAAAATAGTAGTCCGCCGGTGTCGGGAGCAGGGTCCAAGCTACCGGTGGGGTCGGTTTCCAATCTAATCGGATGCAGCTGAATACCAGTATTTTACATGGAGCGACTGCCTGTCTGACCTCCACAACCCAGTTAGTACCTACTGGGTAATACGATACCCCTTAACAAGACTGGTTTGTCAGACTTTCGGGCCACTGACTACCTGTAACGGTTGTCAAAGACCTACAAATGACAGCCGGGACCAACGGCTTAACGTGCTTTCCGAGGCACGGAAGAAGGGTAAGATCTTATTAATGGATCTAAAATTGAATTAAAAAATCATTAATTTTCTAGTTATCCTTCTCGCGTTTTTGTTGATTAGCCAATTTGACAACCTATAGTGTTAATAATTTACTTTTTCTCTGCTCACTCCTTTTCCATTTCAGTACTTGTTTTTTTTTCCAATTTCAATTTCCTGAATTTAATTAATTGAGTACCTACATACTCTCCGTAGGACGAGTTTCTACGACGCTTTGTAAGCACCCAATCAAATGTTTTATAGCACCAATACAGTGTAATCACTTATTCGTGGCAACACTAAGGAGTACAGGTGCAATTCTATTGGCTCATTACACCGTCGAGCCGTAAAACAGACCCAGCTCTACGAATGCCGGAACTAAGTCGACATATCACCTTTACTGATGGCGTTGCATTATTTTGTACATGTAACCACATCGGGTTATTAACAGAGGCAATATTGTTTAAGATAACCAATCTACAGCGTAATAAATAGACTAATGAGTGTCAATATCAAGTGGACCAATCGAGGCGTGCGCGTGCGCTTGTATAGAGCTGTTGATACCGTGTGATGGTGCTGTTTTATTTGTTTGTGGGTAAATGTTAATTTATGAACAAAATTGCAATTAATATTTTTAATTTAATGTTATAATTTGTGTAATATTATTTTTTTAAATAGAACTTGCACCTTATTTCGTCAGTAAATATAAAAAATGCTACACATGCTTTCCATGTGCAAATGGTTGAATAGAAAAAAAAACTGACAACAGACTAAAAGTGATTAAAATTACTAGTGTTAAATTACAAGCATGTGCACCATAATGTCTTCCGGTATATGAAAGAAGACTAAAAAAGGATAAACATTAGCAAAAAAAAAAAACTGAAAGGTGGTAGTAACCCCTACATTAAATACAGAGTAATGGTCAAAAATCGTGCGCCTGCGACGCCCGAAGGTCGTAACGACGCTGAGGCCGATCGGTCACCGCGAACAATGGCCATCTGTTGTAATTACTATTACTTATGACTTGTGCAACCGATAGTACCGCAGATACGATACACGGCGATCATTCATGCCGACCACTACTGATTTTGAACGGGACTGTACTTAGCAAGGGCTCACGGTAAATGGATATGGTAAGACAAAAAATATTTAAACAAAAAAACACATAATGATTTTTTTAAATTCAAAATCAAAAAACAAATATTAGGAGTTTTCCGTTTAATGTGCGTATTTATTATTTGAAATTTAGGTAATTGAAATTAAAGAAAAACACTGTTCCAACAGTTTTTTTTAAGTTTTTTAGGCTTTTGCGTTTATTTTTTTGAGTGATTCATAATTCTTTCTATTACACCGTCTTCTTAAAGTTAACATAGGATAATGTCAAGTCTATACTAATCTCTCAGGGGTAAGGCCGGAGTTTACTTATAGTATTCACACATTTTACCAGTTATGTTTAAGTCATGTAAAAGAGGACGAGCCTATTGCCATCAACCGAGCTGAAATCCAGACTTTGGGGTATTACTGAGAAATTCCGGATGGACTCTTAATGTTAGTTCATTATTCTACTGTCAATAATTATTGCAGTTGGCAGGATTTGTAACTGCAAGCGGAAAGCAAAGTAATGAGTTTTGCAATTGATGTAAATGACTCACGTTAGCTCGTCACTCAGGGTCGCTATTAATTTAGTTAAGTTTATGAACATTTAACTACCATTAAAATGTGTACACAAAATAAAGCACAGTGTTAAAAAAGGAAACAAAAGGTAAATTACGGCTAAAGCTCAGTAACCGATTCATTTTATTTAATTGACTTAAATTTGAATTCAATAAACACATTTATTTTTTCAAAACTAACGTTTGCCCGCGGTTTTGCTCTCGTCGAGGATGGGAAAGTTCTACCGGGTATAAAAAGTATGCTATCCTGACTCTGGTCATCCGTTTTCAACATAATCCATTCATTAAGGCGTAACAAACAAACTCACGCATATTAGTTAGAATAACAATAATTAAATAATCAGTTTCAGAAAGCGGTACTTCTGGACACCAGAGAGGAGTTAGGAGCTTCCTTTCTCTGGAGCCCTGACTGCCGGTAGCTTGGACCCTGTTCACAATACCGGTGGACTCGTTTTTATAATTGAAAAATGTAACTTATTTATGTATACAACATTATTTTTAGTACGTGCGAAACCTGAATATAGTTTGATCGGAATAAGTAACTGAATCGATTCCAATAATTTTTAAACCGTGTTATATTTTTTCCCAAAAATATTAAAAACTTGTAGCCTAAGTTCGACACAGAGCGACACTAAGTACCTATCGCAATAATTTAGGTACCTACTGCCAAATAATTATTATCAATAATCTCAAGACGACTCTGGAGGCGCGCACGCGGGCACTCCGCGTGGTGACAACGTTTTTGTGTGGACAACCAGGTAACAGAAAAAGCTTATAACCTTGTGATTTTTAATTATACAATTTTGAAATTTTGTACATAGATTCTTTACATAAAAATACTAGACAAGTGTTTCACTTTTCGCATATACTAAAACCAATGTTGTATAGAAATAAATAAAGGAAATTAAATCATCGAAGTCTTCGACAACCCTAACAAGCGCACAGAAAGAAAACACAATTCATTCCGCAGATGACAGAGTATCGATTTCTTTTGTTTTAGCTTATCTCTGCTCCGGAAATATCATATTTATCAGTATGAAACATAACTTGATGTATGTATTAACTTTCAACAGATAACTAGAACCGAGTAGAAAAAACAACACCATGTAACAATTGAACACTTTTTACAATTAAACCATTGAAGATCATTGAACACCATTGAACACTTTCTGCATTGTACAATACTTATTTTTGAATAGATGTATCGAGCTCATAGCTCGTGTAGCCCATGGCTATATAATCACAACCACTCGGGTCGATCTTCAGGTTAAGCCGCGCTTGTCTGGGTTGGTACGTGGATTAGTGACCACCCAGTACATACCAAGTTTCCTCCGTGCCTCGGAAAGCACGTTAAGCCATTGGTCCCGGCTGTCAATTGTAGATTTTTGACAGTCGTTACAGGTAGCCAGTGGCCCGTCTGTCAACCAGTCTTACCAAAGGCTGTTGTATAACCTTGTACTAACTGGGTTGTGGAGGTCAGATAGACAGTCACTCCTTGTAAAATACTGGTATTCAGTTGCATCTGGTTAGACTGGAAGACAACCCCAACATAGTTGGGAAACGGCTAGGCGGATGATGTATGAACGTGGACGAGGCAAAAGGAGTATGTCAGGATCGTAGCAGGTGGCGTTCTGTGGTATCTGTCTACCACCATGGGAAAAAAAGCGTGATTTATGCATGTATATATTTTTGTCTAGATTTAAAACTTTATATTTACACAGAATTGTTAATTTTGGTTTGAGTTAATTGTTTCTTTTAATGGAAACACTAAAGAGATTGGCCATTCTTTGTCCTTAAAAATATCGCAGGACTAATATTACACCGCAGATAAGGAAAATTTTAAGCTTTTAGCGGAAACTGTTCTTAGTAACTTTGTACATTTCAAAGAAATCAATTAGTGGTCAATTTTCTGTTTGCTAGTGTAGGTTTAAAATCTTAAAAAATGAGCTATATATGCGGTTGTTTCCTCTAGACCATGAATATTAATTTAATTGTTATAAAAATAGAAGAATTAAAGGTAGGTTACATAGTTCTCTTCAACTTCTGGTTTACTCCGATCGTTTAGGCAGAGGTTCGCCATTGTAAATCCACATTTTTCAAGCTATGCTAAGTCCCATGTAATAGGAGACAAACCGTTTGCTAACATCATCATCTACCTAGCCTTTTTCAACTATGTTGCGGTCGGCTTCCAGTCTAACCGGATGCAGCTGAATACCAGTATTTAACATGGAGCGACAGCCTACTTGACCTCCACAACCCATTTATTACTGGGTAATACAATACCCTTTGGTAAGACTGGTTGTCAGACTTTCGGGCCACCTACTACCTGTAACGACTGTCAAAGATGTACAAATGACAGCTGGGACCAACGGCTTAACGTGCTTTTCCAGACACGGAGGAAACTCGGTATGTAATGGGAGCTCGGTATATGTTCCGAGCTGCTCAATACTCTTAACGCAAATACCTCAGCATCGAACTCAAGACCAATAGCAGCACTTGCAACAACTAGACCAACGAGGCACTACTGGACCGACGAGCTAGTTCTTTTATTACATTAATGAATTACTATTTTTTTTCTGTTTAAACACCAAGTTCGAAGTATTGTCAGTAAAGAGTGCTGTTTATTTTGCGTGGGTTGCAAACCGGATAATTGAGACGTAATTTTAATAGATCCACAATGATTACTTAACAAACTACACTGCCAATATAATCATAGGAATTTGCGGCCGATTCATTTTTCTATGACGAACTTTTGCAACAAGTTTCATCAGCCACTGTTTCTTTATTTAAACTTGAAGCTAACGGCCGCATTCTCAAACACAACTTGATATTTATCGTTTCACGCTGTGCCTGCTGCTAAAGGCATAGGCATTATAGAGACTGAAATGCTTTTGAAAACATCTCAAAGTTAGATGTCGTTTGAGTATTTTTCGCTTAGACTTTCACCGAAATCAATAGGGACGCAACGTTTTTTTCGTGACAAAACGAAATAATATAGTTTCTCCGTAATAAATAATGTAACAATAAAATTGACGCGTAAAATAAAATCATCAAATTGCGTGTTTGTGTAACAAAAAATAGAGATTGACCGAGATCTACATAGTGCGATAGCGAAACGTTTTCGATCGGAATATCGGTTTCATTGTCCACCGGTACACGGAAGGCGATTGGTCGTAAGTAATTACTGTTTTGCACGTAACAATTGTGTAATAGTCAGGTATCGATAAAAAAAATATCGATTTATGTGATCGAATCTATTTGTGCGATGAATGACGTGATAGTGTGGTTTCTCGGTATTTTGATTAAACAATTGTGTAATTCTGCGTACGTTTTATACAAAAGGACGTTGATATGAATGGTGGCCATGAAAGCGGGACGTTTTACGATTCTTGATGCATGTTGCATAAGAAAACTTGCAGTGTAAAATTATAAATAAATCATTTTTCTTTATAAAGTATAATTGCACATGTCAACACTTGGTATTCTTGGTAACTGTTGATTTCAACTAAGTATGTTGTTTTGAAAGAGTGGTTCTCTTTTAGTTGGTTATTCTGCTAGTATCATCCGATCTCGATGATTGAATACATTTATGTATGTTTGTGTGTGTGTGTGTACATAACTGTCGTCTCATCGAATAAGAAACACCGGACTTATGTAGTTTTATTGCTATTTTTACGTAAAAGTATACTTGTAAAAACCAAATTACAGTATAAACAGATTTTCGCAGTCTCTCATCCGGTGTTGTGCCAAATTTAATTTCAGGTACCTATAAGTAGGTGTGGTAATAACCTCATGCTTACACTACCCCATGGAAGCTTGTATAAAAGTCTTCTTCTTCTTTCGTGTGAAACTCAAATGGTGCTAAACCAGAATATAGCCACCAGCACGCGTAGCATGACCACCGTAGAAACGGGTTTTTTATACAGAAGACAGATTGTGTCGACACAATGACAGATTTCTTTGCACTATCTGACATTTTGTCGATTCTTCCGCCAAAGAAATCCTTGTCTACGGTGATGATGCTACGAGGGCTGTATTTAGCCACCAGCAGGCGTAGCATGACCACAGTAGAAACGGGTTTTTTAGACAGAAAGATTCGACAAAATGACAGATTGTGTCGACACAATGACAGGTTTCTTTGCACTATCTGTCATTTTGTCGATTCTTCCGTCAAAGAAACCTTGTCTACGGTGGTCATGCTACAGGGACTGCTCAGCTCTAAAATTTGATTCGATTAAATCCTGAAAGGGCTGGACATTTGCATAATTAAGTTTAATCCAATTGCATAACAGACAGAAAAAATTAAACCCAAAATCGCTCCTTTCAAGTCCCCTTCACAACTGAATTCAGTTTTTCATTGAAGCATTGACAGTTCATAATAACGTATCTATTAATAGTTAATGTTTAAACGCTTGCAACCGCGAACTAATGACCATGATTAATGATTAAAAGGATATGTACAAAGTATCATTATCTAATGTTATGTCAATATTGTTCTTGTGGCGATCGGTTAGTTTCGCTACGTCATCAATTAGCAATCATTTAGTGTGTAGAAAGTATAATGTACGTTGTTTTAGTTGTTGGTTATTATTGTATGTGAAGAGTGTGGGTGTTATGTAGGGGTCCGCAAGGGTCGATGACTGCCAGGGCTGCGGGACGGTTCGAAAGAGATACCGTGGCCCTGGAACACAAAGGGCGAAGAAGAAACATGGATGAGTTTTAGTCAGTAGAAGTCTGACACTCCCTTCCGCTCCGCCCAGAGCGGGAGGCCAAAAAAAAAAAGTGTGGGTATTTTTTTTATTTTTTTTTAAACTTGCCCCACACTAGAAATTTCTCCTGTATCGTGGATGCGTTTCCAAACATTTAAACTCACATACACAACCAGCCAGACCCGGAACAACTACCTGTAGATCATACAAATATTTGTTCCGTGCGAGGATCGAACCCGCAACACGCAGCGCAGCAACCAATCGCTCAGCCACTGCGCCAACCGTGTCGTCAATCGTCGTTTGTTTTGCTAAAATTGTATCAGGATTTCTCATCATCTGCGGTCTTCTCACCTGTGTTGGGGTCGGCTTGCAGTCTAACCGGGTGCAGGTCCAGATACTGGGTAGCACGATACCCCTGGGAAACTGGTTTTCAATTTTGTCACCGGAAACTTAATAATTAATATAACGTATCACTTAATAGTACACCTACACTTAGCCAGTTATGTCTAAGTCCCATATCCTATTGCCATCAACCGAGTCCGTAGCTGCTACTGAGAGATTCCTGATGGAAAAACCCAATGACACTGCCGGATCCGGGAATTGAACCCAGGACCTCTACCTGACCCGACCACTAGACCAACGATGCAGTAAATAATAATAATTAACATCAAAATTATATTGTAGGTACTATATGAGACAGTGTGATGATTTTGATAAAACTTTTTGTAAATGGAAACTTACTGAAAAATTAGGATATTAATAGGAGCCTCGACTATTTCAAGTAAAGGATTTCTCCTGAGGTGCTTTGATTAGATTTTAAATTAATGGATTAAGTACCCGCCTATCCACACTTCAACCCACTCAAATGCATTAAACGTTTTAAGCAAAATAATTGTAGGTGTATGTTATGTTAGTCGTGAAATTCCTTTCAGCCTACATACAAACTGATCTATATATTTAATCTGATATGGATTGATATAAAACCCACACATCATAATAATCGATATGCACCTAAAGATAAAGAAGTAGCTATGATACTGACACAAAATATGCTACCTGTCCTGCATAATCGTGACGAAAAAATAACAATCAAAATAATATAAAAAATCTATTAGTCAAATTGTGTGGGAAATACCCTTGCACGAAGAAGAAAACATAACAACCAGCCAGCAATAAACAACGAAACAAAAAATTAATAGAAGCCTTTTAATTTGCAAAACGCAGCCTAATAATGTTTTCATTGTGCGTTCGAACAAAAAAACAAATTGACGCATCGACTGCCTCACAAAGACCATCAGACAATTTAATAGGACTGTCAAAGGGGCCTTAATTACTTCCTAATATTGACAAAGCAACTTTTTGTAACTCCCGGACCATTATGTCAAGCGAGGTTTAAAAAAACACAAGCATCGAATCATTCCTAATACATCCTACTATTGACATGAGCTTGGTCCCCCTACTAAGCAGTTAATGGTAAGTTTACATACTCTGTCTATCAAACAGGCCCACGCAATACGAAACCATATCTTCATCAAGACACAGTCCACTTTCTGTTGTGACATTCCATGAAGTCGGGTGTTCATAATGAATCCAATTATAGTATTACTTACAAATCACTTCTAGTTTGTTATACTGTAAGTAATGTCCATCTTTGGACAGACTGTGGACATCAATAGCCGATGGATATGGAAATGGATTACATTCGCACGTAAGTGTTCTAGAAAAATGGCCATTTTATTGTTAATTGGCAACACTTTGAAAGCTTCCTTGGCCTTCTGCGAAGCTTCGTATGAATATGCAAGTTTCTTGTAAGTGATGATGTAAGCTCCTTTACATCGGGTATTATTAGTATAATAAGTGAATGTGTAGGTTTGCTTAGCCCTTCGAGGAACAAGGGGCGTGATGTATTCCTCACTTCCACGATTCGAGGATAAAAGAAGAAATCTCACATACATTCCAACCTACGATCTTCTTTGTAACTCCCGGAACTCTACAGAAATATCTGTATCTTGGATTGGCTGAATTTTCCGGTGACATCCTTAAACTTGAACACATATTCGTAAATTTGAACACGCCATTCTTAAATTTGAACACACCATTCTGGTACACGCTGTATAGGATCGCTCATTCAGGAAGCTTTTATCTAGAGCAGTAGAACCTCGATTCCTGTAACAAATGAAACTAGAACGAGAGCGAATGTATTATTCAGGCGCGTTATCAAGGCGCGCTCGAGCCACACAAATTGCGCGCTCGCGCAGCTCCGAAGACCGACACGTCACGAAGCTGGTGTAAGGAAGTTGGATGAAGTCGGGTGATGGATGTTGAATGGCCGGGAAGAATAGGATGTGTGTTGAACATGAGGCGCGAGCGGTTTGTTACTGAAGTGGGGTAATAAGGCTATGTGTCACTCCCTGTCGGGCAGTGTTGTTTTCAGGGAATATGTTGGTGGTAAAGAACAGTTTGCCACGCATACAATGTATATTAATCAGTAACTCGTAACAATACAAATTAACAAGTTTTATATGAGATAAAATCAAGTCATCTATAATGAAAACCCCTTTTTTGATTTTTTATCCACTTCCTTTAAGCTTTTAACTACTGAAAGTATGTACTGAAAACCAGAGACTTACAATGACGGGGACAAAAAAAAACTAATATGTTTTTGCAAATCAAGAAAATAAGAAATTCGTGTTTGAATACGAACAACGACAGTTTCGTAACGCAGTCATTGCAGAAATAGTGAATAGAATGTGTTGAAGTAAAAATATTGGAGTACTTACATTTGCTTTGTACAGTCAGTACCATTTGATACTGACTATAAAAGGCAAATTAGCTCACAAGAAGCAGTTATGAAGATTCTTATGAGTAGATTTTATTTTGTGTGAGCTAATTTCTTTTTTCTACTTAGGATTTCATCACCGCGCAGCCCTGCAAACTAATTTCACTTTACTTTGCCATGTCGATCCTTTTCTTAACAACGCTGGTTATGCAACACCAAGAAAGCTAGAATGTCTACAACTCATGAGATTTAGTCCATTACAGAACTTATTCTTATAGTGTAATTGTGAACCATCGTAACGAAACAAGTATCGAGTTTTACTAAAATACAGACACTGTGCAGCTTTAAGAAAAAAAATCAGCTTGAAGATTCACAAAATACTTTAATTTGTTTAGTAGACTTGTAATACTGTCTTATAACGACAAACGCTGACTTTTACACTTTTACAAGTTACTTAAAATACTCTAAGTTCTAAATGGGCTGCTTTATTGATGTTACCAACGCCTGAGTGTTGCTTCTTCTTTATCGTATTGTTAGTGCCTAACCTGGTGTCAGACTTTTTTATGCCGCCCATGGACCTCTGACTTGGCTTTACATGCCGTCAAGAAATATCTCATCTCTCAGGCATGCTGGTTTCCTCACGATGTTTTCCTTCACCGAAAAGCAAGTGATAATTATTATTGAGTGTTGCTTGAGTGGGCGGAATAATCAAATTGAAAACGGAAAACTACAAGGTCAAAAACTACATAGTATGAAGCTTTTGGCTATTTTGTATTATTTTAAGTTTATTTTAGTTCTTATTTCTTCTTTCTATAAGTACATATGTGCACCTGATTTATTATTAATTCAGACCAAAAAGCATGTTTAAAATTGATTTTTAGAAAAAGAAATAAATTGCCATTTCAGAATTCACTTGCATTTTATACTCACTGTACTGTCTAGCTGTTACGGTCTAGTGATTAAACAAATCACTTTCATATTGGTTGACGCACTGTCTAGCAAGCTTTCGATGCAAGTTTCATCACCACAAAATAGTATATTGGAAAGCTTTGTTCAAGAAATTGTAAGTAAATCATTTTATGCGGGATTTCTTAATTAAAATTTGCGTTTGCTGTTGCACTTTCAATCGCCACTGAGATTACTTAAAGATTAAGCTTTTATGCTGTGTATTAATGATTTACTTACAATTTCTTGAACAAAGCTTTTGTTCAAGAAATTGTAAGTAAATCATTTTATGCGGGATTTCTTAATTAAAATTTGCGTTTGCTGTTGCACTTTCAATCGCCACTGAGATTACTTAAAGATTAAGCTTTTATGCTGTGTAATTATCTTCTTAATAATTATCTTTCAATCAACTTATTTTAATGCAGTCTACTGCTTGATTCATGCATAACACATCCCAGCTAGGGATGCTATTTGTCCGGAATTATCCGGACATATCCGGAGTTTAGGCTCAATGTCCGGTTTGCGGGAGGAATTCTAAAACTTCTTTAGTTGATTCCAAAATAAATTTATTTTGAATAAAATAAAACAACATTCACATAGTATCCGGACTTTATTCTTTTAAGTGGTGTCGTATGGAGTACGACACCAAAAAGAACAAAGTCCGGAATTTTATTCAAACGTCCGGAATTTTCTCCTGAAATAAATATCATAGATTTGATAACCCTAATCCCAGCCATCTTAAATCTTCTTAAAAATCGTCTCTACGAGTAGCTGGGGGCGTTTCGTACTGTACTTGCACTAATATTTACGCTATGATCATATTTCTTTAGGTACCTATGGTTCGATAAACTTCCAGTTTATTCTGAATTAACTGAATATCATTAGATTACAAGAATTTATTGGCATTTTAAATTTAAAATCCAAGTCATCTATCCTTTTCCCAACCATGTTGGGATCGGTTTCCAGTCTAACCGGATGTAACTGAATACCAGTATTTTATATGGAGCGACTGCCTATCTGACCTCCACAACCCAGTTAGTACTGGGTAACCCCTTGGTAAGACTGGTTGTCAAATTTTTTGGGCCACTGACTACTTGTAACGACTGTCAAAGATCTACAAACGGTAGCCGGGACCAACTGTTTAACGTGCTTTCCGACACACGGAGGAAACTCGCTACGTAATGGGTAGTCACCCATCCACAGATCAACCTAGGGAAGCACGGCTTAACCTAAAGATCGACCCGAGCGGCTGTTGTTATTTCGCCATGAGCTCTTCTAAAACTTATAAATAAAGTTTAAAATCCAAGTACGGGACTTATATTCAATTGATGTCAAAGTTCTCATGTGTTCAGAGATCTCCTATTCTTTCTAGCATCATCTGAGCCTTGGTAAAAAGGCAAGAATAATTGTAAATTTAAAAAAAATATGTTTTTGCCTAGCTTTAAACTATTGTTAACTCATTACCATTACTAGTAGGCCCAACCCTCCTAAGCTTTCTTTAGTATTCCTTAGCAAAACAAATGATCCCGACAGCCATAAACCAGCGAGTACGTGACGTCTAACGGAAAAGCCGTACAATATAGTCAATCTAAATAAACAATCATTAAGTTACCATGGTTACCACAGCCTACTTTCTTTCTTATCTATAGAGCCACCTGTCGAACGGACGCGACTCGAATCGAGTGCTCGGATAGCAAGATCGATATCTAAATCTTTTTTTTTTAATGTTAAGGTGTTGCCATTCTAAAAATCTATTTTCGTTACCTCATCATAATCTGAATTTTTCTTTTTTATTTCATATTTTAAGTTTATCACTTAATATCTATCAGATGACAATTTAAGAAATACATAGTATGCAGTTTCGAACACACGTCATTTAACTGAATTCCCCTTCCCTTTCTCTAAACTTTATGCTATTATATTGCAGTTTCAAAATAAATTAAAAAAGTTGTGACTGTCATATTTTTTTGTTATCGACTTTATTCGTAAAGCAGAAAAAACCCAAAGAGCAATCGAACAAATGACAGTCGAACCATCGAATTGCATCGAAATCTTTTTTCAAATATCAACGTCAAAATGATAATCGCGTGAAACTTCAATTGGGTGATTGATTTGTGACAAAAACTGTCTGAAGATAGCAAAATTGATCAGCAAAGATGTTTTTGTTCGTTACTGGGAACGCAGTAACAGTGTTTTTGTTCACTGAGATGAGAGCCGATTCTGGTTCATTTTTTTCGAAACATAATTACAATTACCTTTTTCTGAGAACTTCGTATAATAGTAGTATTTACATTGAAGGCAAACGGTAAATTAAAATGTCATGACATATTTGCGGAAAAGTGGAGCATCTACTTATTGTCACTATTAAATTGAGAAAGCTTGCTAATATCATAATTTCTTTTTTAGCCCGCACATAGATACGGACCCATTTTTAAACAAATTTTCTACTTTTCAAGATGTTTTTCATTATGTTTCAGGTTGGGACACAGACCTCAGTGCTGACTGCCTAGACCTAATCACCAAAGGAACATGTAGCCGCCGTAACAATAAATAAGTGAAATGAAGTGAATGAAGGTGAACTATAAGTGAAATGCCGTCATCAGCATCATTTCACCCGAAAGACGTCCATTGCTGGACATAGGCATCCCCCAAGGGTCGCCACATTGACCGGTCTCATGTGACTCGCATCCAGCAGATCCCCGCAACTTTCACCAGGTCATCGGTCCACCTAGTGGGAGGCCTTCCAACGCAGCGTCTTCCGGTTCGCGGTCGCCAATCCAGACTTTTCAGCCCCATCGGCCATCAGATCTGAAAGCAATGTGCCGTGTGATGTGCAATGCCCTATGCACGAGCTGCCTTAAATCTGGGAAACAACGACTTTAATGCATGGCGGTAAAACTTCCTTTGTCCATTCTTTCAAAAAGAACTTCATGCAATATCATGCTTCTTCTTGCCAACATCACTACTAAGAAAACGACTATGCAACACATAAATCATCGCCAAACTAGACCTTATCAATACATCATCTAAGCACACTATACAAAAACGTACCTAAAAACCTCCTGACCAAACAATGCACTTTAATTTCGTTATTTATATTAAACACAGCAGGCAGGAAGCCTTTGTATCGCCTAGCTCAAATCATAATAAGCCTCTGTAATCAGATACTGGAACACTTTTAATTTTGTACTGACCTTCGTCTGTCGGCCATTCACGAGTGAAAACGAGAGGCAGATTAACAATCGCGATCGTGCTCTACCTACCACCGATTGAAGACTTTTATTGTTGTACTGCCGATGAAAAAACGGTTTGGGGTGAATATTTTTTGGTTACATGTACTTATTATCTTCTTATATACTTATTATGGACGATGAACAGCGGACGATCAAGCCAAGTCAGAGGCCCCTGGGCGGCATAAAAAAAAAAAACTGATAACAGGCTAGGCACTAACCACTCGATAAAGAAGAAAGAACGAACGGTGAACGATGAGTCGGCGTCCATCAACCAATTATATCCAGCAATATCGGACAAAGAAAAATGGATGTCATAGACCTTTATAGTTCAGCATGAGAAATCTTTTCTTTCCTTAGGTTTCCAGCTAAAACTAACTGAAGCCCTCTCAAAGAAAAAGAGTAGTATCCGTAACGTTAGATTTCCCTAAATCATGATTTGTTTTCCCTTTGTGTTAGCATTGTAGCCGACAAAAAAGTTACAAATAATATAATATATAGTTGCTTTATTTGGATAACTATCCATTAAAAGGGCATAATAAACCAGACAAACAATTTTATTAAAAGTTAATTATAGAAAAATCTAAATTCCCCAGTAACAGTTTCCCCCGCGACAGTACGAATGCGCCCAATAGACGGGCGTCGCCGCAAAACCTTCGACTGGCCGGCACGTGCGCAAGCGACGCAAAATTGACGTTATTCATTCGTTCCTCTAACATGTTTAAATAAGATATAATGTTGCATCAAGGAAGCTTTATGTAACAAGTTGTCTAATGAGGTAATTTATTTTAAATGATACCCTTAGGAGATAGACTAGGGCTGCGGGACTGTTCGAAAGAGATACCGCGGCCCTGGAACACAAAGGGCAAAGAAGGAACATGGTTTTAGTCAGTACAAGTCTGACACTCACTTCGCTCCGCCCAGAGCGGGGGGGGGAGGCATTTGATGATTTCCCATCCTAAAAAAAAAAAAAAAGGAGTTAGACTAGGTAAATACTTAAATAGGACTCAGTAGTAATCTCAAAGCTATTATCTATTTAAAACAGTTAAAAATAATTAAAACCAAAATGTCAGCGAGGTCTCGCTGTATATGGAAAGTTGATTGCTCTTCTTCACCATGAGCACCAGAAAATAGTGCATGATGTTTCCGCTACAGCATTTACCACTATGAAATTGCCCTTTTTTTCTCACATTTTGTTCTGTTTGTAACTTTGACGTATAGTTATCTTTTTTCCTAATTCTATTTTTATTGGAATAATTGTTAAAAACCGTACTCGTAGTTGCATATTACCTCATAGGGTAGTGTGCCAAAACACCTGTTTCAATGTGCCGTCGGTTTCACTACTTCAAGTAGGCATATTTTTGTCATAGACTGTGTTTTGAGAATTTAAGATACGCAGTTCAGCGCAGGTTTTTAACTCTAAATATGGTTTGCAAATCATACATAATCGGTTCAGACGATTCCAATAAAAAAAAATAATGTTTGTATGGAAAACTCACATTTCACGAAATCGTCCATACTAATCGGCAATTTCATTCTTTAACCCCTAATATTTTAGTCTGTGTCAAGTGCCTTTAGCCCAATGTTATAAGTGAATTACTAACGTCTTTCAAAATATTTATATATGCTACTATTGACTTGCTAGAGCCAAGGGAAAATTCGTATACTAAAATTTAAATTATTAGTCATCTAACTAATGTGATGAGTGGACATAATATTTCTTCACAAATTAAGTAATCACGAAAAAAGCTCAGTGGAATCGTGAATGTGTCATAAAAAGAACATGCTTGACATTCTTTAGATTTTAAGATTATAACGATGATATCTTCGTGTGCTCCTGTTGTCACAGCCTCATTACGAAGGTATGTGGCGACTTAGGTAATAAAAGTTGTTTTTTAAAGTTTATAAAAATTGTTCTGGAAAATACCACTATTTAATATCTTACAGCTCAGTTTTTACATTATAACTGCTAATTGAAGAGGAAAGATTCCTTTTCCGTACAGGTGTTTTATTGAACTTGCACTTAAATACGTCATCAGAAATTATTTTAAAATATAAAAGTGTACAAAAACCTTTTCCTAGAACCGACTGATTCACTAAGTGACGTGACGAACAGACTGACCTCAGTCATAAACGTTGACATTGCAATATCTGACTAATTAAAATGCACAAATAAAAAAAATATATAATTCCGGAAAAATGGACCGAAGGGCAAGCGTTTGAAGCCAGAGTGATCTCATGATATTTAGACTTGACTTGACTTGGTTATTTAGACTTGTCAAAAGGATTGGGCCCAAATAGCCACAGACAGAGATAAATGGAAAGCCCTGCAGTGGGACACATCAGGTTCATAATAAAAAATATTTAATATATTTTTTTTTTGCTGATAGTATTAGTAGTAGTTAGCTAAAATGGATTGTAAAAATATTAGTAGTTAGTTAAGATAAACGCAAAATTATCAGTTTGTCATTTAGAAACATATTATTAATAAACATCACACACTCGCCAGAAGAAAACGCCCTAAGAAAACAAATATCCTAGAACCGAAAATTTAAAGACATCCACAAACACACACTGGGGTCATTCCCTCTCGAAGAGGGGAAGCCTGTGTCCCAGCAGTGGGGATATTGAAGGCTGATTATGTTATTTTCCATACAAACCATAAATAAAATAATAGAAACAGGTGGTGGTGTGTAAGTCAGGTGTGCTACGGTTGGGCCTAAGAAACCAGGGCCGTCCAAAAGCGTGTTGGGTTGACGATATCGTCAAAATCGCGGGAAACAGATGGATAAGTAACGCAAAGAACAGAGAAGAATGACAGTGGAAAGGGGAGGGTTATTCCCAACAATTGATCTGTGATTCCGGGCTAATAAAGTTTACTAATCTGAAAAGGGAGTAGGTACTTGCCAAAGTTGTCAACTAAAATAATAAAAAGTAGCTATCGTATTCTACTGCTGTCATGGTTTCAACCAAAATCTTAAAAAACTCCTACCGCATTCGTCATTAAAAATACGGAAAAATTACAGCATGAAAGATCGGAATTTATGTTAATTTATTCTTAATGCCCAAAATTCCGTGGAAAAATTTGTCCGCAACGATTCCGCTTTTTAACATAAAGTAATTATTTTTTGCAAGGTTGATTTAAATGAGAGCAAATTATATTGGTTCGACTGCTACTGGGCGCTAAAAAGTCTTTCAATTAAATATGTGCAACGAGTGTCTTTTCTTTATCACTGTAACTACAATTAACTACATATATGTAAATTATATTAATAATTATGTAGTTAATTTAAATACCGACAAACTGTCCTGCAGTTAGGCAGAAGATTTGTAAAATACCCCAGTAGCGAAGGGTCAATTTTTGTAAGATACCTCTTACAAAAATTGACCCTTCGCTACTGGGGTATTATGGCCCTATCTTTAATGTGATTATATTATTTGTCTATAAAATACGCCTATGCCATTTTTCAAAGGGAATCCGGTAGGAATCGAGTTGTAAGGAACCTTCGCCACTGAAATAACCGCTTTATTGTAAATTTGTTTAAAATAATAATAAAAAATAAAAAATATTTTTATTTTTTTATCTTTGGATGGCCAAGATTCTTGCAACAAAATGTAAAGCAGTAATAAAGAATAAGAATGCCTGATCTTTCGAATGGTTAAGGTTTTCAATTAATCTTTATGATGATTGGTACAACTTGATACTTGCACATTACTCAAGATAGGACTACAACGACAAGACTAAAGGCAAATAACCTTTATTTATATTCGACATAAACAACTGGACAAGATAAACACACAATTTGCATAGGTAATCAAATAATTATAATATAATTGCGGCCGAACTCAGCCGCACCTGACCAGTGCAAAGATAATCTCGATTTCTGAACTAAATGCACGGTTAAAATGTCGTTTTAAATGATC
Source organism: Noctua fimbriata (assembly GCA_905163415.1). Classification (NCBI taxonomy): domain Eukaryota; kingdom Metazoa; phylum Arthropoda; class Insecta; order Lepidoptera; family Noctuidae; genus Noctua; species Noctua fimbriata. The sequence goes on from LR990940.1 coordinate 7,116,950, forward strand.
GAATCCGGCTCTTTGTTTCTGTGCTACAACTAGTTATGTGATTTCCTAAAGATAAGTACTATTATTGTGTAATATAGGCTAGACCACTTAGATTATATATCGTATCAGTTTTAATAGCTAAACGACCTACGGATCTTTATAGTGGCCTTGTTTCAAATGGTCAAACTAGCTGATTGATTTTTGTTTTTTTTTTTAACCTTTTTTCGTGTCGTCAAATCCGAGAGCCACGTTCTATTTTTGAACTAGTTTATTTTGTTTTTCATTTTAGGCGTAGCTAAAGGATAATTTCTACCAAACGGCTCACATCGCATCAGATCGGAACAGATTTTACAATCTTTAACCGATATTAAATCGTGTACATAGTATTTAAAGTCTATATTACCAAGCCGCGTAGAGCAGCTTGACCGCTGCGTCTTCCGCGACACGCGATCGTAACCGAAAGTATGCCGTGACTCGCGATCGGCTCCGTTCGCCTGTCGCCGTACCCGACACGGTAGGAATGAAACTACATGACTAGGCGCAGAAATCCGTATGCATCGACATGCTGCCGGACGCGATCGTCTGTCGCCGCATACGTTCGTATCTTTTCCGATCCGATGCCAAGAGAGTCACCTTCTGGTGTAAGCATAATTATGCTGCATTATATATTATATTGGCCCCACTGCTACATACTATGAAAGGGAAGCACATTAACTATTTATGGACCATGCCCTAAGCTTATCTTTAGAGATAAGCATGTCCACAGTGGCCCTACAACCGTTTGACAGTTAAGTGGGAGCTGTGATCACGACCTCGCGATCGCCTGACAAAAGGGGTCAACCCGGCTGATGTCGTTCAAAAATGATATGATGATAGATTGTTACTATGAAAAAGATTAAATAATAACGCTCGGGCCGATATTTAGGTTAAGCCGTGCTTACCTAGGTTGGTCCGTGGATAGGTGACCACCCACTACATACCAAGTTTTTTCCGTGCCTCGGAAACCACGTTAAGCCGTTGGTTCTGGCAGTCATTTGTAGATCTTTGACAGTCGTTACATGTAGTCAGTGGGCCGATAGTTTGAAAACCAGTCTTACCAAGAGGTATCGTATTATCCAGTACTAACTGGGTTGTGAAGTTCAGATAGGCAGGTGCCTATACTGGTACTCAGCTGCATCCAGTTAGACTGGAAACCAACTCCAACACAGTTGGAAAAAGCCTAGGCAGATGATGAGGGGCCATAAAACTACCAAAAATCTTATGTTCTAGTTCACCTTGCTGAAATTTTCGTAGAAATACAAAACGCTTTCAAGGTGATTTTCTTGTCTTTAGCAATCGAAGACATGTTAGTGCCAAGTCTGGAAGGTAATTTTGGAGATCACATTTTGGAGAACTCAATACCATTCAACAAACAAGATATTCTTCTAAACCACATGACATTCGTGACCTACTACCACAACGCGGAAAGCCGGTGAATCAGACAGCCCTGGGAGGCGCAGGCGCAGGAGCGAGGTCGCGGCGGAGTTCGTGATGCCGACTCCATCATGCCCACAATGCCACGCCCCGCTGTAATTGTTATTTTAATCTATGCACCCTATAGATTCACGATCAGTTTAATTTAAATAGGAGTTTTGTTTAATTTGTAACAATAGATTATAAGCGCTGCAGTTGTAAATTGAGAACAAATTGTGATTCTTCTCAATTAACAACTGTAGCGTGTCTAGTAGCCGAGTACTTGGGCAACCGAGCCCTGCTGGGGTTAACATAGAAAAAAAACGAATTTTCCCAGACATGAGACCTAGCCAGATCGAATTTTCGCCCACGTTAATTAAGCACATATTGCAACTTTCATCAAAATCGTTCGAGCCGTTTTCAGATAGGCAGTCGTTCTATGTCAGCTGCATCCGATTAGAATGCAAGCCGACCTCAATATAGTTTTGAAAAAGCTAGGCAGATGATGATCGTGATGTAGGTTCCTAATTGTAACAACACTCAAACACTGAACAGTCTAGAAGAACAGCAGATAGGATGTAATATTGAGATACATATTGCAGAAAATACGCACAAGAAAAAAAAAGGTACCACTCCTATAAGCAAATCACCCAGCAGTGTTTACCATCTTATCGCCAAAGATCAAAAGCTTTTGTCTATACACGAAGCGCTTTGCTACATCATTTATTATGCGCACAGCCAAGGAGTGGAATTCCCTGCCTGCGTCGGTGTTTCCAAGTTCATATGACCCCAATCTATTTAAATCGCGAGTTAATAGGCTACTTTTGGGTTAGCTCCTTCCATCGTCGACCTCATCTCTGTCCTCAGGACTAGATTGAGGTCAAGAGTACAGAAAAAAAAAATAAAAAAAAAGTACATTCAGTTGGATGATCAAGTCATTATTTTAACAATACACGCAATAAACGCAACGTAATCAAAACTCGTTTCTTATCAGACTTCAATCTCTGTAATCGAATAAAAAAAAGAATCGGTCACTATACTCTGCGCGTACGCACGACAAAATGGGCGCGGTCTCTATTGCATCTATTCCAGTTGTAATTTATTCAATATTTTACTAACGCACTGTACTGTACGAGTACATATTTACTACCACTTTTATCTACATGTTACTACCACCACTTAGACTTTGCCAATAAGAATAGCTTGATAGATCATAAAATGTTAATTTATTTATTCCAATAAATAAATTAACATTGTATGATCTTTTATTGAATAACAGAACAATAAAAATAATTATGCTCATAAACCTATCGTTTTGCCAATTGAAATCTTACTTCATTGCATTTAAGAGTGATTTTGTAAAAATAATACTAGATAATCCTTCCTTCTTCTGTATACCACACCTATTGTAATTGATCAATAAGTTTCTTACAAACAAACACAGGTACAGTACCCGGACGGACCCGGACCCGGACCCGGTTACATTTCATAGGTACAGTAAAGATCATTAACAAAATAAAATTCAACACAACAAACAAAAGAAAAACAGTCATTAGAAATCTGATTACCAACACAATAAAATCCTAATAGTTAGACTACAATGCATACGATCACTTTCATCTTCATTTCGTTTCAGAAAAAAAAAACAAAAAATAAAAAAAGAACGTACACCGGACAGCGAAAGCGATGGAGATAACCGCTAAAGAATTGTAATTAGATCTTTGACACAAAAAAGGCCTAGAGTTTAGTGTTGTCCGTCAACTCGTTTAGATTAGCTATTCTAATCGAGATAGTTGTTTCATTGTGGCTATTGAAAAGAGCTTCACTGTTACTTGGTGCTTTAGAGAGTGCTGCATACTGGGCTTTCATAGTTTGAGTCTTTACCACGTTACACTTTCTGCTTTCTTCAGTAAAATCTATGTTTCCCGTTATCTCACCACATTTACTTACTCCGAATATGGTGTATCTTACTAATTTGCCTTTAATTGTTTAACATTTGTAGTCTCACTGCTAAAATGGGCTGCAAATAGATGACGGTTAAGTTATGCGGGGCCATCATCACCACCGATGTATATTGTACAGTCCCGCTCAGTTTCAAATACAATAGGAATGCGCTCAAAATGAGACCACTCCTTTAAGCAAACTACCCAGCAGTGTTTACCATCTTATCGCCAAAGATCAAAAGCTTTTGTCTATACACACATACAATTACTACAAACACGGCAACGTCAGAAACAATTACCACCATACAACGCTTGCTCGAGTCATTGACAGTTAAGAGCTTACAATTTCCCGCAACATCCATTGCGGCCGTCCGCCCTCTTGCACTTAACCTAATAACGGCAGCAATCTTGGCCGGTATTGCTGTCGAAATTGCGGGGTCATCTATCCGGGTACTAATTGAGACAGTTTAGCTTAAGACACTGGCCGGTCGACAGACGTCCGTAAATTGGCCGTTTACGGTGAAAGTCAGGACCATCAGGGGCCCTATGTGGAAATGTTAAAGTTCATTGTAGCTCCTGATATTACAGGCATGTTATGGTGTTGCTTCGCTCCGGGGCGCTGTCCGAGGTTCTAGACGCATTTACGCTAAGGTCGACTGCACTGCCACTGTTATTATTTTATAATACGGAATTGAAGGTAGTCGGTGCAGTTTGGTACGGTTTAGGTAGCAATTTAAAGTTGCATGCCAACTAATTATGTACTTTTTGCGCTTAATAACAATGGCGAAAATATTCGGTACTTAGTTGTAATTGATTGAAGGTTGTGTAACAACATCATTGAACAGAAGGCTCTTCGGAATAATATTCGCTTATTGGGCATTTTTTTACGAATCCCATACATAGCCGCTTCTAAACAAAACAAGTTACATAAAAAGGCGAAACGAGTGTCGACGACGCTTGCTTCCAATGTTGGCAATGTCTTTTGTGATATTTTGCTTACGATGACTACAGGTTACGATAAATGCAGTCCTGATACCAAACTGCTTTTTAAAATCAAGCAATTTCATATTTTCTCAAGGGTTTTTTTTCATATCACCCAGAGGCTCTAATTTTTTATTTTTTGTTGTTTGCCCGTATTGTCCCACTCCTGAGCAAAGGCCTCCCCCCATTCCTTCCACTTCTCACGATGGTGTGCTTCTTCTCGCCAATTCACGAGGAAGCCATCCAAGACTCTAATACCATCCACATTAACCAGAATCCGCCGATACCTCGAACTGTTCGAAATGGTGTACTGTCCATGCAATCTGATTTACGCGCGCCGCTTCGGTCCTGAAGCTAGTGTCTACTATAAAGTATACGTTTACCTTTTTAGGAATGCTAATTCCTGTACAGATTATTCATTGCTCTTGTCTACATAAATTTGTTAGCGGTACACTAAAATTGTATGGTAGGCGGCGTTGGTGACAATATTTAAGGAATTTAATAATGCACAGCTACTTTGGGTTTACGATATGCCTCAATATGGTCTGTGGCGAGAAGTAATCCGTGCAAAATGTTGAAGCTAATCGTTAGCAGCATCCGGATACAATGGAAGCCTATTTCGATCGCCAACCGGTGTTGCTGTATTCTAATTTCAAAGATTTGCAGCGGCACTACAAAAAGTACTACAGCAACAAAGTAAAAAAGTACCACTGCGCCATCTATGACACAACTGAAGAACTAACTTCCGAATTCTAAATCCCGCTGTTAAAGTTATCCGCGACTTAAGACTATATGGAAAAGCCGGACAAACACTGTCGGACAGTAGCCCACCAGACACAACACCTGTCTGGTCTGAGGAGCTTACGTCTTCTGTGGCGTATTGAGGGTCTTTGCACCCTATTCCTCATACCCCTACAGGTGCGAGTGCCAGTGTAACTGTAGACACATGAAATGGAGTTGTCTCTGGGACGAAAGCTAGACTGTGATGGCTTAGGTTTTGAAGATCCCTGATACGTGATGGCGACAACTTAGCCAATTGCTTATTTTCCTAACATAAATGAATACCAACAGCAGTGGAACGAAAAGTTTATGTCTAAGATAGAAGGTAAAAAGCTTCTACGTTAAGCTACATAACAAATCCAGTAAGAGATGACTCCTATTAAAACTACTAGGCTTAAGTAGCAATAAACTTTTTGCAAAAAAATAAAACCGACTTCAAAAACACAAAAAAGTGTAAAATAACTTGCGCTTCTGAAGTCGGTGACTTTTGTTTGTTTTATTCAGTTTTTTTGCCACCGACTCCTGTCAGGCGAATTAATATGCTCCTTTTATACGCTATCCCGTGAAACATTTCAAACATATTTATACAAAAACTGTATTGGTACAATGAGGTTTGTTCCCAATAATTCATAATCAAGATACAACAACCAATTTCATTCCAAACACCAGTAGGTACCAATTATATTGAAATGTACATTTAGCTATCCATTAGCATAAACATTAATAATGATAATATAAAGGCACCTGTAAACCTATCATTTATCTGCAATGCTAACAGCGAAGACCTTTGCTGAAACACCAAGGCTTTAATTACCTTTATTGTTTTGTTACCTATTCAATATTTAAACGTTAATATTTGTTTAGTTGTATTTTTAAATTGAATTAATGATAGTATTTGGTACTAGGTTAGGTCTTAAGAGTTTGTGATTTAATCTCAATAGATTGATTTTTTGACAAGTATAATCGTTCGTTGGATTCATCGTTTTTGTTGAGTTAGTTGCTATGTAAAAGTGCAAATCCTGGTCTAAATGGCAGGTCACTAATGGTACATTTATTGAAAGAGCTCATTCGTTAATCTTTATATAGTACAAAAACAAAGTCGCTCTCGCTGTATGTACACTTAGGGTCAATTTACACCGAAGTAGCAGCGGTCGGCAGCGCAGTTTCTTTGTCAAGCCATTTTATGCTTTATGTTCAATAGGAAATGCATAGTATAGTTTGAAAAATGCGCGGCCGCTCGCTGCTCCGCGAGACGTCACGCGGCATGAGTCTGCCGACTGCTGCCACTTCGGTGTGAATTGACCCTTAGATCTATTAAACTAAGCTACAGATTTTAATGCAGTTTTCAGCAATAGATAGAGTGATTCAAGAGGTAGGTTCATATATATTGCACCCGTGCGAACCGGGGCGAGTCGCTAATTGATTTTAATTTTAAATCAATTCAGTGGAAAAATAAGACCGTTTAATTAACGTAACTAGGTATCGAATAAAACTATTAATGCTCACATTCTTTCAGAGCACAGTTTAAAGTCTGAAGGAAAACTGATTATAGGTATCCCTCAGTTATAATAAACAATCAATCGTTTTGTTCGTTATGCACAATATTTCTACCAAATAAAGGGTGTAAATAGACCCTTAACGAAGCCGAAAGGTACTTATTCTCACCGTCTTTGCAATATTTTTTTTATTCTAGACCATACCAGGGAACCTTCTAGTTACGGAGATTTTGGAGGTCAAAGTTCCAACTTTATCACAAGTTTTCTTTAAATACATGTTTTTAATGTATTTTTTTTACATTAAAAGCCTCCATGACCCCCGTACTATTCAATACATCCATCAGCACAATGCTTTGAGCGCGTTCCATCGAGTCCTACCGTAAAACGTGATTTTTCTCCCCAAAAAAAAAGTTTTTTCCCAGAAATAACTTTTGCGTAAACTTAGTTTGATGTACCGAATGCTTGGTTGACGGCTTTGTAAAGGGTCTGTTTACACCCTATATATGTATTTATATCCAAGTAGTATAATAACAAGTTCAACTCACACAATCACTCAGACCTGTTGTTTTATTCTAAACGGCTTTTACACACATAAGGAATAATAATAAATACAAAGTCCTATTGAGAAGTTCCGACAACTCTGACAGATTAATATAATACCGATTAATCGAAACCATTACAGAACAATATTAGTGACAAATGCATAAAAAACCGGCTAAGTGCGAGTCGTACACACACAGGGTTTCGTAGCACCAAACAATATAATAAAAATATTTTGCAGGCTCATGCATATGTTGTACTAGCCTATGCCCACGGCTTCGCTCACGTGAAGTTCGATAATTGTCCCATGGGATCATACTACCGGGATAAAAGTATCCTATATGTTAATCCAGGTTATAAACTATCTGTGTGCTAAATTTCATCCAAGTTATAAAGAGTAACAAACATCCATCCCTCCATCCATCCTCACAAACATACGCCAATGGGAAAACCGGGATTTCACATAATATTAACAGACAAGTCTACCTCAGAAAAATTATACTTACTTACTAAAAGGTAAATACTCCCGCGCCCCGCACGCCCTGCGCCAGACTGCGTGAGTTTCGAAGCCGTATTTGACTCTTTTGGGGGATGAGTTTTTTAAAACTCTGATACACGTGTCTCATAATTTTAGTTGAAGAGTGAGTGCACTAATTTTCGAGTCAATCGACCCAGAGAATATAAAGTTTCACAGAATATTTAACTTTCCCCCATTTCACTCTCTAGGGATGGAATTTCGAAAAACCCTATTTTAGTGGATACCTACTCTTCACAAAGAATACACCCTCCAAATTTTATGTCTCTAGAATGCGCGGTGTGGGCTGTGTTGATATATCAGTCAGTCAGTCAGTCAGGACTTTGAATTTTATATGTATAGATTGATTACACTCAACGGCAAAATTAAATTTGTTTTTCATAGTATGTTAATGAAAAACAAAGTTACTGCTGCAGTTTGATGAAAAAGTCCCATATCTTAAAAACTAAACATCAAATCTTATTCAAATCAATTTTCGTTGAAAGTTTTTTTTTACATTCTACAATCCTATTTTTTTTCAGAATTTTCCTCCTCTTACTTTACCACTTTGGAAGTGTCTATCTTTCAAAAGATTGACTTTGAGAAAAAATTGTTTTAGGAATCTCAATGTCATTTTTAAAGACCTAAATATAGACACCCCGCACGTATAGGTTTGATGAAAACATTTTGTTTTAGTTTCAGTTCCATGTACGGAGAGCTCTTAATTTTTTGATTTTTAAAAATCGTAAAGCGGTTCACAGAATACATCTACCTACCAAGTTTCTACTGTGTAGTCTTGATAGTTTCGGAATAAAGTGGCTGTGACATACGGACGTACAGACAGACAGACAGACATGACGAATCTATAAGGGTTCCGGTTCTGGCATTCGACTACGGAACCCTAAAAAGTAACAGATTCTAGATCAAAGTTTTTGTAATACAGGTACTGCCTATAGGCTCTTTTTTTCTGATGTGTAGTTAACTACAAAACCTGACGATATTTTTTCTAGAAAAGCCCAAACACTCAAAAACAATATTAAAAGTGTGTTAAGTCTAATTACTTCGTCGCAATTATGGAGCTCAACTATTAAAACCACTCGTTAGTATATAAATGAGCATAAAATGACTGGACCCCACGCGTGGGTCGTGTTTTTTACTGTCTTTAAACGAACCAGATGGTATGTTCAACCACAGTTAACGTGGTCTTTATATAAATTAATTTCATAGGGCGTTTATTGAAGATAGGTCTATTACGGATAAGTTTAACGTGGATGTTAACCGCATGGGCGGATGAATAAGCTCTGTGGTATTTATTTGCAACGTATTTTATTCACTAGTTTTGCATGCCAAACATGGGCTTCTACTAAGCAAAACGCTAAGAAATTACAAACATGCCAACACAACATAGAGAGAAGTATGCTTAATGTTAAGAGAAAGGACAAATTAAGCCTCAAACACATTAAAGGGAAAAACAAAAATAGCGGACGTATCACTCAAAATAAAAAGGCTGAAATGGCAGTGGGCAGGTCACCTAATAAGCGGCAAAAATGAGAAATGGGCTAAATTAGTAGCTGAGTGGTACACAAGAAAAGGCAAAAGGAAGAGAGGACGCCCGATACGAAAGTGGGACGACGACCTCAAAGCGACAGCGGGGTCAATGTGGAAGAGGGAAACCCGTGACCCGGAAACGTGGAAGAATATCGGGGAGGCCTATACTAAGGCAAAACAATCCTCCGGAAACCGATGTCTGAAGAATAAAATTTCCTTATCTATACTAATATTATAAAGCTGAAGAGTTTGTTTGTTTGTTTGCTTGAACGCTCTAATCTCAGAAACTACTGGTCCGAATTGAACAATTCTTTTAGTTTTGGATAGCCCATTTATTGAGAAAGGCTATAGGCTATATACCATCACGCTACGACTAATACGAGCGGAGCATTCATGAAAAATGTTGCAAAAACGGGGAAAAATCCAAACGCAGGCGAAGTTGCGCGGGTCAGCTAGTTAAGTAAATAATGTGTAACTAGTTTTAAGATTGTTAATAAAGGCTATTGTTGTTATTTTTATTAGTTTTGCATGATTTTGTTCCGTTATTCTTCTCTCATATTTATCTTTTTTTAGGCATGAAAAGAACAACGCTGACCTCGTGGCTAGATAATAAGAGCCGCTCGGATCACTGTTTAGGTTAAGCCGTGCTTGCCTAGGTTGGTCTGTGGATGGGTGACCACCCATTACATACCGAGTTTCCTCCGTGCCTCGGAAACCACGCTAAGCCGTTGGTCCCGGCTGTCATTTGTAGATCTTAGACAGTCGCTACAGGTAGTTAGTGGCCCGAAAGTCTGACAATCAGTCTTACCAAGTTTATCGTGTTACCCAGTACTGACTGGGTTGTGGAAGTCAGATAGGCAGTCACTCCATGTAAAATACTGGTATTCAGCTGCATCATGCAAAGGCTAGGCAGATGATGATGAGGCACGAAAAGAAGAAAAATTCGCAGTTGATAGCGTATTTTCAGTAACTGTAGAGACAACAAAAGAGGAAGAAGATTAGGTGGCTAACAGACGTGGAGTGCGGGGTTTTCCGTCCAGGTACCAAAGCGAGAGTGTAGTATTTACATGCAATCGTAGCCATATCGTGCTCATAGTTTAAGCATAGCGAAGATTAGAATAGCCACAGTTACATGAAGTAAACATGAATAGCATAGCATGCTATTCATGTTTACTTCACTACTACTGTACCATACGTGCTTTTTATGTATAGCATTCTAAATTCTACCTACGACTAAGTTAGAGTTACTTAAAGTAATACCATACAATTTCATAAATTCAATAATTTAATTATCCTACTTAATCAAAGCAGACCTATTCCGATGGGTTCATCGGAATAGGTCTGAAATATTCAATCGTTATCATCAAAATTCCTTACTAACTCCACCTACCTCATAGTTAGTGGAACAAAGCAGTAAGCGCTGTATTAATCGCGAATGTCCTTTAGCTAATAGTTTAATTGCGCTGTACGTTCGGGGCAGCCATAGAGATCGCTCCAGCGTTGCAGCGGTGCGGAGGTCACCTGACGCTCCGTGTTTTACTGAACTATTCATCAGGCTTGCATAACTTGGGGAGTATTCATAGTTGAAGTTCTGTATTTTGGATATCTGTATTTTTTACACTGATATCTGATTTTTTTTGAAAATTAAATGTTCTTTATATTAGCGTTATATTAGCGTTACCGAATGTAAAAAGTAGCGAATGTAACATTGTATAGAACGGGGAGATACTAGAATTCGTCGAAGAGACCGTTTTCCTGGGGATTATGCTTGACTCGAAACTGCAATGGAGTCCTCACTTAACAGCACTTGCAGGGCGGCTAAGTTCAACCGCTTACGCTGTCCGTAAAATCCGGCAAATAACAGACGTGGATACCGCGAGACTAGTCTATTTTAGTTACTTCCATAGCATCATGTCTTACGGTATTTTGCTGTGGGGACGGGCTGCAGATATTGACTCAATATTTATTCTGCAAAAGAGGGGTATGACGGCCATCTGTAACCTACGCAGACGCGAACCTCTAAGAGAATTGTTTAAACAAATGAACATCATGACGGTACCTTGTCAATATATTTATGAAAACTTTACGTATGTTCGGAAAAACATACATCTTTTTAGTAAAATAAGTGACAGGCATGATGTTAATACTAGAAATAAGGACAAATTAGATCAGCCACGTTTCAGATTGTCAAAAGTACGTACTTCTTTTATGGGGTACTGTGTAAAATGTTACAATAAAATACCACTTGACTTTCTACAACTTATTGAGAAGAAATTTAAAACATACATAAAACGCACACTATGTAAGCGAGCATATTATAAGTTGGAACACTATATTGTAGATAAAAATGCTTGGCTTAATGCTGGTCCCACTCCACAGCCAGCGTTTGGAAACTTAGTTACTTTGATTACCATTGTGTTATATAAATTAGAAGCATTATTTCAGTTTTTGTAAATGTGAGTACCACCATGTAGACTTTCTATTATGGTTAGTAGGGCTTATCCTAATCTTTAAGGTCTTAATTGTGTTTTTTTTTTCCTTTCTATCTCTACATTGTGTTCACGTATAGAAGCAATAATTTCCTACTCCACAACCATAAGCTAACTAATTGATTACCATGTTAAATTATTGTGGAAGCTGCAGAAGATTGTAAAATATCCTTGCTTTGTATAGATTCCATATGTTAATATTATATAATTGCTTAGCACATGTGTGAGTACTATGTACTGTAAGGCTACAATTTACATTGTGTTATCTTTCAAAGTCTTGAATGTACCTTGGTGGCTGAGAGAATGTCATGCGCACTCAAATGTCTCGCTGATGGTGGCGGGTTTGTCGGGTCATTTAGTTCCCTTCAATATGGTTGAGTTGAATGGCGCTGATCCATGCGTCATGTTCGTGAACGGGCGCTGTCAGTTGGGACTGGTCATCTCTTAGCTGCCACGGTTTATTTTTATTACTTTATTTTCTTTCATTGTTGATTAAATCTTTTACTCTGGGGGCCCTTAATGTGCACGTCTTTCTACATCGTTCTCACATATATGTATAATGTCAACATGAATGTTGTAACCAAGATTTCATAACAATATTTTGATTTAAAAGAGTGGAGTCCATGGAGTTTCTTGCCCATTCTTCTCCATAGACAATCACTTTGGAATGTGCAACTACAGTACTTTCTCAAGTTATTATGCCTTGTGAATGTGACTGTAGCTTCGCTCCTTTTTGGTTTTTTTGACATTCAAAAGTGCCTGTGATGGTCTAATTGAAATAAATGCTTTGAGTTAGAGTCCGAGTTTAATTTGGTTGTAAAATTTATAAATAAGTATTCATATTATATTAATATATATTATATTCTTCTTTAACGTGTGGTTAGTGCCTAACCTGGTGACAGAGTTTAGTTTAGTTTTTTTTTATATTATATTAATTTGTATTATCTTAATTGTACGTGGTCTGGGCTTGAACTTCTCTATAGATGCTATATATTATGCTGCTAATGTACTTATTACGGCCTGTACACTGTTCATTACTACATCATGCTAAAACATTACATTGAAGTATAGCGTCAATATTAATTTCAATAAAATAAAATAAATTAGTGTCTTTAATCTGACTATGAATTCGGCATTCGTTTAACGTCAACAAAGTCCGATGAGTTAATAATATAGCACAGAATTATCTCAGAACGAGGATCATAAATAACGTTCTAGTTAATTTTTGTGCCTCTGAGGTTGAGGTCAGGTCTAAGTGATGGTTTTTTACAAAATAATTGATTGGTTTAGTTCTTTGTTAACTGTTTAGTAAGTTGTCTGGCTTACTCAGGTCAGATGATTAGCAGTAGATACTAATCATCATGTACAGAACAAAAGGATTAGTTATTACAAAATGTAGGTGCTTTATTTTACCAACTAGAATCGGAGGCAGAAGCCGAAAGGTAGGTACTTGTTTTCCCCGCCATTGTCATGTTTTTGTTCCACACCTTACCTGAGAATTTTCCAGTTACGTAGATTTTGGGGGTCAAAGTTTCAACTTTTTTACAACTTTTTTTAAATGTTACAAGTTTACTTTAAATACCTCCACGACATCCATACTATTCAATGCATCCATCAGCACAGTATTTTGAGTGCGTTACATTGACATTTTGGGGTGGTTGGGATCTACCTCCTAGCGGTCCACCCCGGGCAACGGCACCACGTGTCTTCACGGACTGTGGTGACGGCTGAAGATCCCTTACAGCGGTGGTAGGCTTCGGCCGCCTGGCGCGCGACCACCCTCCTGCCGGAGTCCGGCGCCAAACAGCTTGTCTGTGTTCCGTCGGTGAGCGGGAGTGCCAGTGCCATTGGGGGATGGATGTGGTCAGTTGCGCGGTTTCGGACCAGTCTGGGTTTCTATGTGACTCTGTACCGGGAGACTCATGCTGGAGGGTAGCGGGATCCGAGGCACGGTCTCTGCCGTTGGCCGACCGCAGTTAGTAGGGGGCCCAAGTACTGCGCCAGCCACGTGGGAAAGGCTGCCCCGCCAACTCGCGAAAAATCCCGAAATGCTCCACTGTGCCAGTTGGCGACTGGGCGGGAGGACCCGGTGGCCATTTCGGGGGGGCTCGGGCGTCCCCGCAGTCTCCAGATGAGTCTCCCACAGGTCGGATGACCTGAAGAGGCCCGTTGGGTAACCGAGCCGCGTCTCGACCAAAATTCTGTTTCCCCACAAAAATACTCCACTAAAATGAAGAAGCATAAAAGGAAAAAGGTTTTGAAGCGGCAGCACTTCCTCCCACTTAAAGTGCACCTCATCAATATCAGGGGGTTGCACTCAAATCTCGATCCGGTCCACCACCACCTCGAGACCGAGAAGCCGCACCTATTCTTTTTAACGGAGACGCAGATTGCGACTCCGTCAGACGTGGCGTACCTCAACTACCCAGGTTACTCGTTTGAACATAAGTTCGTAAAACGAGCTGGGGTCTGTGTGTACGTCCGCGATGACATATGCTTTCGGCGTCTCCGTTGCTTTGAGGATTCCGGGTTATCCACTATCTGGATACTGGTGGATACCGGGGTGGAGAAATCACTCTACGTCGGTGTCTACCGGTCGCACAGCGGTGACCAGGAGACGACCAGGCTCTTTGAGCACCTGATGGAGATGGCAGATTGTGCCCAGCAACGGTACCCGACGGCGGAGCTTCTTTTTCTGGGGGACTTTAATGCCCATCACGATGAGTGGTTGTTCCCGTTTCAGAAAACTGACCATGCTGGGAGAGAGGCGCGCAGATTTGCATTGTCGCTAGATCTCACCCAGCTGGTGACTGAAGCTACGCGGGTGCCTGATGTTGACGGACATACACCCAACTGCTTAGACTTGCTGCTAACCACTGACCCAGACAGGCACTCAGTATCGCTATCAGCCCCACTGGGAACTTCCGACCACTGTCTGGTGAAGTCCGTGTCTGTCAGCTCTCCTCCAGATGATAGCCCTAGGGGCGAGAGGCGAGTTTGGCGATACGAAGCAGCAGACTGGGATGAGATGCGGCATTTTTTTGCGTCCTTCCCTTGGCGTCCAGTGTGCTTTTCTTCGGGCGACCCCACTTGTTCAGCTGAAGCGGTTGCGGACGTGATACGGCAGGGAATGGAATACTATATTCCATTCTCCGACATACCGCTCGGTCACAAAGCCCGTCCTTGGTTCAACGTGGATTGCGCTCATGCTGAGGCTCGGATGCAGTCTGCATACCAAGCCTGGGTGCAAGCCCGTGACCGCAAAGTACGAGCTCGACGGGTTCGCGCGAAGAAAAGAGCTTTTAATTCTGCCGCAAAGTCTTGTAAGCGGGTGATCCGAAAGGCGCGTTTCGACCACGTCAGCCGTATAGGGGCTAAACTTGCGTCCTACCCATCTGGTGGTAAACAGTTTTGGTCCCTATCCAAATCGGTCGAAACCAACTTCTGCCGGCCCACTTTACCTCCCTTGCAAAAACCGGATGGGTCGCTAGCTCACTCCGCTACCGAGAAGGCAAACCTGTTTGCATCTCTATTTGCTAGCAATTCACGTCTAGTTACTGACTCAAAACAGCCACCAACGATTCCTCACTGTGATTCTTCGATGCCGGAGATCACAATACACTTGAAGGAGGTTCGTAGAGTACTCTTTAGCCTAGACGTGAACAAGGCTAGCGGTCCTGACGGCATACCAGCAAGAGTCTTGAGGAACTGTGCGCCTGAGTTGTCTCCTGTGTTGACACGCTTGTACCGCCTCTCTCTTAAAACCAGAACGGTTCCGGAGTCATGGAAGGTTGCCAATGTACAACCAGTACCCAAGAAGGGTAGTCGTGCCGACCCCAGTAACTATCGACCAATCGCCATCACCTCCATACTCTGTAAAGTTATGGAAAGGGTTCTGAATGCGAAGCTGATGGCATACCTAGAAGCAAACGACCTACTCAGTGACCATCAGTATGGCTTTCGCCGGGGACGATCAACTGGGGATCTTCTGGTGTTTGCTACGCACTGCTGGGGTGAGGCCATCGAGAAACACGGCGAGGCCCTTGCCGTTTCGCTGGACATCTCGAAGGCTTTCGACAGGGTTTGGCACGCAAGTCTGTTGAGCAAACTTCCTGCATACGGCGTCCCCGTTGACTTTTGCCGCTGGATATCTGACTTCCTGAGTGAACGGTCGATCCGAGTGGTCATTGATGGCTGCTCCTCTGACCTCATCGCTATAGATGCCGGAGTTCCTCAGGGGTCTGTTCTCTCCGCGACACTTTTCCTGCTGCATATCAATGACCTTCTGGCTCCTGGTATTGTAGGGTACGCAGACGACAGTACTCTCATGGAGAGTTATGCATCCGGCGCGAAAGCCAGCGGTGATGAAGTGCGTTTATTGAGAGAGGCCATGGTAGAGCGAACGAATTCAACCTTAAGTCTCGTCTCCAAGTGGGGTGATGAGAATCTGGTTGTTTTTAACGCCACCAAAACACAAGTGTGCCTGTTCACCGCCAAAAGGAGTCCGTTCGATCTGGCTCCTACTTTCCGGGGTGCATCTGTACCAGTCACCGACAGCCTCGAGCTTCTTGGTGCGAAGTTGAGTGCGAATCTGAACTTCGGTGCCTACATTGAGTCGAAAGCCCAAACTGCGGCAAAAAAGCTGGGTATCCTAAACAAGGTTAAGCGTTACTTCAAGCCTGGACAGCTTTTAATCTTATATAAAGCTCAAGTTCGGTCCGGCATGGAGTATTGCTGTCACCTTTGGGATGGCTCAGCCAAATACCAATTAGCCACACTCGATTCTGTTGAGCGCAGAGCCAAGAGGCTCATTGGTGACGATAAGCTGGTTGGTACCAGGCTTCATAGCCTGGCCCATCGACGCAAAGTTGCATGTTTGTCGGTCTTTTACAGATTGTACTTCGGTGAGTGTGCAAAAGAGCTCCACGAACTCATTCCACCATCTCCTTTTTTCCATCGGGAGTCCAGACGTACTGCAGGTTATCACCCATACCTTGTCGATGTTCCACACATTCGCACGAAGCGCTTTGCTACATCATTTATTATGCGCACAGCCAAGGAGTGGAATTCCCTGCCTGCGTCGGTGTTTCCAAGTTCATATGACCCCAATCTATTTAAATCGCGAGTTAATAGGCTTCTTTTGGGTTAGCTCGTTCCATCGTCGACCTCATCTCTGTCCTTTGGACTAGATTGAGGTCAAGAGTAAGCCCATACTGAATAAAAAAAAAAAAAAAAAAAAAAAAAAAAAAAATGAGTCCTACCGTAAAAAGGGATTTTTCACCCCAAAAAAAGTCTTTTCCCAGCAATAACTTTTGTGTAGAGTTAGGTACTTATTCGTAGATTGATGTACAGAATGCTTGGTTGCCGGCTTCGTGAAGGGTTCGTTTACACCTTGTATGCCTTGATTTTTTATTAGTTTCTTCCTAAAACTCAATCAGCGGCATACGAGTGAAGACAAGTACCTAAGACTTTGTAGTTTTGTAAGGAATTAGGGGTAGTAATATCACAAAATAAATATTGGTAAAACAGTAGTATCAGGCGGGTTTTATCCTTAAAACGTTATAGTTACACGTCATCTACTTGCAATCGGTGCAGCATGTTTTAGGTAGGACAAACAAAAAAAACACATTATAATATTAAAGTCGCATATTTTTTGGTACTTTTATTTGCAGCCACTCAAGTTTTTCATCTCCTGCTTGTGGCTTACGACGCTCGATGTGAACGCCTGGAAAAATCCACACGCCTGTTTAAGTGTTTTAACTATCCGCCAACTTTCCATACAATTTAGGGCAGTACAAATGGTTAGATTAATATTCATAGAGAATTCGAGATCATCGCCTAATACACCACTGCTGGCTCCGACTATTTATCCGACTAAGTAAACCACTGCTGCGCGTCATAAGCCTCTCTTTGCATGGCCCTATCTCGAACCTCCAGTATCAGCCTCATCCAGCTTTTATCCCCTATCTCAATGATGATCATCCTCATATCAGCCTAATTACGTCCACTGCTGGACATAAGAAAGCCCAAAGCGTCGTCGCCATGGCAACCGAAAGCTAATACGTCGACTACTCAATGAAATAACTTTTAGATGGCAAATTTTAGAAAAAAATCTTGTGAAAATAAATAAATGGTCATCATCATCATTGAAACTAAAACTTTTTGGCAAAAAATAAAACCGGCTTCAAAAACACATCATTATCTGCCTGGCCTTTTTCCAACATGTCGGGGTCGGCTTCCAGTCTAACTTTTGTTTGTTTGATTTAGTTTTTTTGTCACCGACTTCTGAAGCTAAAGTTTTGTTTCACTCTTTTGTGTTTTTGAAGTCGGTTTTTTTTTCATTTTTCTATTTTTACTTGTAATAATTTATCCTACACACATATTTGCTATTCATTTATTTTACATTGTTAACAACACATTTCATTGTAATATCCTCAATAAAACGGAACTTAACATACCTAACTGTCGAAATGTCGGTGTACACCTCTGCGTACTCCCTCAGAGGATACAGGCGTGATGTTATGTTATGATGTTGTGTAAACAATAAACATCCAAGCGATTGCAGCAATCACGACAGATTTGCTGTCTATTATTGAAGACTTCCGTTCCATATCTCCGAAGTCCACGATCAGATCATGACAATATTTCTATGGGACTATTTTGGGAGTATACTCTTTCAAACAAAAAAATATTTTTTCCAATTCGGTTCAGACGTCATCGAGTAATCGGTGAACGTATAACTCTCCTCCTTTTTTGTAGTCGGTTAAAAATAAATAAAAATGATAAAAAGTTATAACTAAAACCAAATTGTAAAAATAAATACCTTTCTTCAACATTTCCACAATTTCATCAATGCTTCGAACTGATGAACTCCGAACGATGGCACTGCCTATAAAAACAAATACAGAACACAAGCTTTTACCCGTGCGGAGGTTGGAAATTATCCCATGGGACCGTACTATAGGGATTAAAAGTATCCCATGTAGGACATAGGATACCTTACATCCCAGGAATCCCACTACAGGAATTAAAAGTATCCTATGTAGGACATAGGTTACTTTACATCCCTGTCAAGGTCGTGGTCTATTTGTGTACCAATTCATACAAAATTCGTTCAGCCACCTGCCTCGGTCGCTTGGTGTAGTAATCGCAAGCGCGAATGCTGAGCAATAACTTTTGTGTAGAGTTAGGTACTTATTCGTAGATTGATGTACAGAATGCTTGGTTGCCGGCTTCGTGAAGGGTTCGTTTACACCTTGTATGCCTTGATTTTTTATTAGATTCTTCCTAAAACTCAATCAGCGGCATACGAGTGAAGACAAGTACCTAAGACTTTGTAGTTTTGTAAGGAATTAGGGGTAGTAATATCACAAAATAAATATTGGTAAAACAGTAGTATCAGGCGGGTTTTATCCTTAAAACGTTATAGTTACACGTCATCTACTTGCAATCGGTGCAGCATGTTTTAGGTAGGATTAAAATACAAACAAAAAAACACATTATAATATTAAAGTCGCAAATTTTTTGGTATTTTTATTTGCACCCACTCAAGTTTTTCATCTCCGGCTTGTGGCTTACGATGCTCGACTTGAACGCCTGGAAAAATCCACACGCTTATTTAAGTGTTTAACTAACCGCCAACTTTCCATACAATTTAGGGCAGTACAAATGGTTAGATTAATATTCATAGAGAATTCGAGATCATCGTCTAATAAACCACTGCTGGCTCCGACTATTTATCCGACCAAGTAAACCACTGCTGCGCGTCATAAGCCTCTCTTTGCATGGCCCTATCTCCAACCTCCAGTATCAGCCTCATCCAGCTTTTATCCCCTATCTCAATGATGATCATCCTCATCTCAGCCTAATTACGTCCACTGTTTGACATAAGAAAGCCCAAAGCGTCGTCGCTATGTCAACCGAAAGCTACTACGTCGACTACTCAATAGAATAACTTTTAGATGGCAAATTTTAGAAAAAAATCTTGCGAATATAAATAAATGGTAATATCATCATCATTGAAACAAAGACGGTGACTTTTGTTTGTAGATTTAGTTTTTTTGTCACCGACTTCTGAAGCCAAAGTTATTTTTCACTTTTTTGTGTGTTTGAAGTCGGTTTTATTTTTTTGCAAAAAAGTTTTTTTATTTTTCCATTTTTAGTTGTAATAATTTATCCTGTACAAATATTTGCTATGCATTTATATTCCATTGAAAACAATACATTTCATGGTAATTATCCTCAATAATTACCATGAAATGTATTGGTAATGGAACTTAACATACCTAACTGTCGAAATGTGGGTGTACTGTACGCATCTGCGTACCCCCTCAGAGGTTACAGGCGTGATGTTATGATAACATAACATCACGCCTGTATCCTCTGAGGCCACAACATCATAAGATGTTGTGTAAACAATAAACATCCAAGCGATTGCAGCAATCACGACAGATTTGCTGTCTATTATTGAAGACTTCCGTTCCATATCTCCGAAGTCCATGATCAGATCATGACAATATTTCTATGGGACTATTTTTTGTGAACATTTTCAAAAAAATTTTTTTTTTTTTCCATATCGGTCCAGGCGTCTTCGAGTAATCGGTGAACATACATAAAAAAAGTATCGACTAATTGAGAAACTCTCCTCCTTTTTGAAGTCGGTTAAAAATAAATAAAAATGAATAAAAGTTTTAACTGAAATCAAATTGTAAAAATAAATACCTTTCTTCAAAATTTGCACAATTTCATCAATGCTTCGAATTGGTGAACTCGGAGGGCTGCTAGAGTCTGTAAAAACAAATACAGAACACAAGCTTTTACCCGTGCAGAGGTCGGAAATTATCCCATGGGACCTTACTACAGGGATTAAAAGTATCCTATGTAGGACATAGGACACTTTACATCCCAGGAATCCCACTACAGGAATTAAAAGTATCCTTTGTAGGACATAGGATACTTTACATCCCTGTCAAGGTCGTGGTCTATTTGTGTGCCAATTCAAACAAAATTCGTTCAGCCACCTGCCTCGGTGACTTGGTGTAGTAATCGCAAGTGCGACCGCTGAGCATTAGGTTTTGGGTTCCAATTCCAGGTTGAGTAAATTGTTATTGGGTTTTTCCATCTCGAATTTCTCATTAGCAGCCACGGAGTCTGGATTTGTGCCCGGTTGATGGCAATAGTCTCGCCGCCTATTAAATGGAACTTAAATATAGGAAACTGGCGAAATGTAGATGTACTATTAATTAAACCTCTGCCTAACCCTTGGGGAACTACAGGCGTGATTTAATATCGTTCAATCGTTACTTTCGTTCAGACGTTCAGGCAGAACCTCTTTGGTATTTATAATATTAGTAATGATAATTATTTAGCGCTGTACCTGTTTTAGAAACATTCCGTAATTGTAAATCTCGATTGAAAACCATCACATTTGTTATCAAGCTATAATACAGTTGAATATCGTAATTTCACAATATTTCGATACTTCGTAAACAAGAGCATAATGGGTGAAAAGCCGAACGCCACTTGTAAAACTGGAACATACCTTGGAACCTTCTAGATATTGGGGGTTTCCAAGTTTTTCACAACTTTTTTTTTAAATACACTCACATTTTACTTTAAATACCTCCTTGACCCCCGTACTATTCAATGCATCCAACAGCACAATGTTTTGAGTACATTACATTGAGTCCTACCGTAAAACTTGATTTTTCACCCAGAAAAAAAAGTATTTTGCCAGCAATAGTTACTTTGATATACACCATGCTTGGTTGACGGCTTTGTGAAGGGCTCGTTTACACGTTGTATAAGATAAATTTGTCCCTAGTTTTTGCAACTATATAGCTAAGCTGTTGTAGATTGTGTCTGTATGTTGTGTATTACAAATATATTAGTTGTGTATTATGTATTTTTGCCTGTTGTATTTTGATGTGGTCAGTTACTCGAAAGGCTGACAACCAGTCTTACCAAGTATAGTTGCACAGTTACGTTAGGGTTGTGGAGGTCAGATAGGCAACCACTTCATGTAAAATATTAGTATTCATCTGCATCCGATTAGTCTGGAAGACGGACCCCACATATTTAGGAAAAGGCTAGGGAAGTGATGATGTTGTATTGTGTGAGTTTGATGATTGTATACTTACATGTTGTCGATTCCGCCTTCGATGCAAGCTTCTTTTCAAACTCATCTAACGCTTTTTGTAAATCTTTCATGAAGACAGGAATTTTCGGATTATCCTTAGGTTCTGGTTGTAAAAAAGTATGTCAAAAATATTGATTTTAAAATTATTATAGTTTTTAAATTCTTATGGTTTTAGAAGCCACGTTTACTAAAAATTCTCATTTCTTTTAACTCCTTGAGGAGATGAATTTATAAAAATCCTTCCTTAGTGCTCAGTTTCGTGAGCACGCAGAGCAGATGAAAAGGTTGAGATGGATGTGTGAAGTAACAAGAATGGATAATGTAAGGAATAAGTATACATGGTGTAAGGGACAGCCATCCACGGACTGATAGGTTGGTGAATTCAAAATATCATAATAAGATGACCGGTACAAGAAATTATTTAAGGAACGTTATGGGAATCCAATAAATTTGATTTGTTTTTTTTCCTCATACGTAATGTATCGTTACCGTGGTAAAACGCATGTAGCGAACGGCAAGCGCGACGACGAATTCAATTAACTCTGTAGACAGGAAGTGAACTGCTTTCACGCGTCGTTCGTAAGAGTATTTCATCATTTAAATCCATTGTTGGTTTTTTTAATGTTAGCCGTATTGTTTACATAAATGGAGTGATGCATACAGAGAGTATAATTTTACATAAAAAAGGAATAGTAACTGAAAAAATAGTAAAAAAAAACCTGAGCAAAATTCCGGTGCAATATGATTCCAAATAAGGAGCTGAATGCACCCTGTCAGTTTGCGGAGGGCTGTCCCTTACACCCTGCATTAGACGAAGCTTGAAAGTGGCGCCAGTTACAAAGAAGTTGAAAGGGAATCTGTCTTGGTAGAGACATGTGATGAGGACGGATGTGACTAAGAGACTGATGACTATAAATGTTGATGGATGGAGAGGAAGAGGAAGACCAAAGAAAAGATGGATGGATTGTGTGAGGAATGACATGAAAAAGACAGGAATATATGATGCTGTAACGTCTGACAGGAAAGAATGGAAGAAAAGAACGTGTTCCGCCGACCTCAAATAGAATGGAACAAGGGCAGGAAGACGATGAGGAGTGCTCACTTTCATTGTGAAATTAACTCTTATGTCAAATTTCGTGTTTCTTGGGTTAGGCTGTGCGTTGTCTGTTAATGAATTGAAGATTTTTATTTAGTAAAATAGACGATAGCGACTATTGAACATGAGATCCTGGGTAAGATTATTAGATGCTACGGAGTCTGGATTTGTGGCCGGTTGATGGCAAAAGACTCGCTTTCTCTTATATGGGACTTAAACATAACTGGCGAAATGTCGGTGTACTATTAGGTTCACCTCTGCAACACCCGTCGGGCATTACAGGCGTCATGCTATGTATATAAAAGATAGATTTAGTAAATCTGCTCTTGTAATGGGTGCAGATAAATGTGGACCTAGTTTAGAGGCAGGTGGAGTAGTAGTCTGCGTTGTATCTGAGCTCGCTTCAGGTGTTGTTGTTGTTGTTGTTGATGTTGTTGTTGTTTGGTCCGGAGGTCCTGGCTCTGGAGGATCTAAATGTAGGAGATGTAATATTACCACTTTATAAAAAATTCTATGAGATTTAAAGTGATTACAATATACAGGGTGTAAGGGACAGCCCTCCGCAAACTGATGGGGTGAATTCAGTATATCATACTAAGACGACCGGTACAAGAAATGATTTCAGGAATGTTATAGGCAGAGCCAAGCAAAATAAATGCTTTGCTTTAATTAAAATTACAAAATACTATCTCGCATGTATTTAAAATACGAAATACAAAATATTTTTAAGTCGTGTATTTGAAATACAAAATACAGTACTTTGACCATTTTTATTTAACAACTGTTTTCCACTTTGGCGCGGAGTTTGAATTGCGTCTGTTATTTAGATTAAATACAGTGCTGTTTTTAGTTACATCATATCTAATGTGTATTGCGAATTTCATAATGGACAAAAACATCAAACAAAGAGTTTGTCTTAAATTTTCAATGGAATTTCGTGTTCGGAGTCCCTCAAAATGTAACAGAAGGCTTACGGTGGAGCGACTTTATCAAAAACACGTGCTTATGAGTGGTACAAAGC
The DNA here is from genome assembly GCA_905163415.1 of Noctua fimbriata. NCBI lineage: Eukaryota > Metazoa > Arthropoda > Insecta > Lepidoptera > Noctuidae > Noctua > Noctua fimbriata. The sequence goes on from LR990940.1 coordinate 7,140,927, forward strand.
GTTCAAAAGTGGTCGAGATGTGATGGAAGATTTGGCTCGCTCTGGTAGGCCATCAACGTCTTCAACTGAAGCTAACATCTCAAAAGTGAAGGAAATAGTGACTGAAAATCCTCATTAAAGTTTGAGAGAGATAGCCGCTGAACTTTCTGTGTCTGACGAGTCGATCCGTACGATTTTAAATAATCACTTGGGTGTAAAACATGTTGCCTCCGTGCCTCGGAAAGCACGTTAAGCCGTTGGTCCCGGCTGTCATTTGTAGATCTTTGACAGTCGTTAGGTAGTCAGAGGCCCAAAAAGTCTGACAACCAGTCTTATCAAGGGGTATCGTATTACCCAGTACTAACTGGGTTGTGGAGGTCAGATAGGCAGTCGCTCCATGTGAAATACTGGTATACAGCTACATCCGGTTAGACTGGAAGCCGACCCCAATATAGTTGGGAAAAGGCTAGGCAGATGATGATGTATGAAACATGTTGCCGCTCGGCTCGGCTAGTTCCAAAAGACCTGAATTTTCTCCAAAAACTCAATCGCATAAGAGTCGCTGAGGACCTGCTAGATCGACTCAATTCCGACCCAACATTCATGAAACGGATTGTTACTGGTGACGAGACGTGGGGTTACGGGTTTGACATGCAAACTAGTCAACAAGCTTCGAAGTGGCGCCTTCCAACTGAACCGAAACCGAAAAAACCACGCCAAAGTCAATCAAAAGTCAAAGTCATGTTGACCGTTTTCTTTGACTGTCGCGGTGTTGTGCAATCGGAATTCTTGCCGGAAGATCAAACAGTAAATACAAAATATTATTTGAGCGTTATGCGGCGTTTAAGAGAGCAAATTCGACGAAAAAGGCCAGATGAGTGGAAAGAAAATTCTTGGATTTTGCACCACTATAATGCGCCTTCGCACAAGGCCATCACAGTGAACGAATTTTTGACCAAAAACTCAACAAATACCATTGAGCAACTATCTTATTCGCCAGATATGACTTCAGCCGACTTCTTCTTTTTCCTAAACTCAAATTACCACTTCGCGGCACCCGTTTTCATTCGGTAGAAGACATAAATGAGAATTCGCGGCGAGAACTGAACTCAATTCCGGAAAAAGCGTTTAAAAAATGTTTTGATGATTGGATTATTCGTTAGCGTAAGTGTATCGTTTCTGAAGGAGTATATTTTGAATGCAATGAAATAACTTTGGATGAAAAACTAACATTTTGTGTATTATTGATCGTTTCCCGGTACTTTCTTGACAGAGTAGTACAGTCAGATGTTAGGTTACATAAATAGAATAGAATAATTCAATCGTGACGTTCGCACTTCTGTCTTTCTTCTATATCGTGTGGTTAGTGCCTAACCTGGTGTCAGAGTTTTTATGCCCCCTATTCGTAACTACTGCCGCTGCCGCTGCGGCTGCAGAGAATCTCAAGCGGCGTAAATATAAAAACCTTTGTGATAACTATATTTTCGAGCCGTTTGGGGTTGAAATTCTGGGTCATAGTGCTCATGGCCCGTTTAAGGAAATTTCGAAACGTCTAGTTGACGCTTCCCGTGACCCAAGGGCTGGCTTTTACTTTGGTCAGAGACTAAGTGTTGCCATACGACGTGGCAACGTCGCCAGTCTCTTGGGCATATTACCACCTCACAGCGTTAAGGAGGGGTTTTTGATACCCTTTAGTTTATTTATTTTAGGTTATTTAATAGTTTTTAATTAATAATGTATATAGTTATTTTACTCTACTTAATAAATTATATAGAACGTAAAAAAAATAAATACAAAATGAATTTTAGTAAAATTCATGGGTGAAAAATCGCTACGCATAACATCAAACTAATATTAAAAAATATCAATTTCTTTCTAATAAACTTAAGTAATACACAGAAGTTTCGTGAAAATAACCGTTTAAGAACGAAAATGACAATTGACAAGATACTTGACAATTTGACGTAAGGTACATGTGCAGTGTTGCCAACTTTAAAAGTTGTCTTATTTAACGGTCGCCATTTTGCTTATGAAAGCTATCGAGCTCTATTTTCTGCAGAACGCACCCATTATTAAGATCGCTAAATGTATTGATGTTTAAATGTATTTTGAAGCCATAAGTATTTGAAATACTAACTACAAAATACCTCAGCGTCAGGTATTTGAAATACCAATTACAAATTACGTTTTTAAGAAGTAATTGAAATACAAGTACCAAATACATATTTGTATTTCAATTATGTATTTTAAATACAAGTAATACAAATAGGGCAGTATTTAACCCTGGTTATGGGAATCTAATAAATTTGATTTGTTTTATTTCCTCCTTCGCAATGTATCGTAACCATGGAAAAACGCACGTAGCGACCGGCAAGCACGACGACGAGTTCCATGAACTCTGTAGCTAGGCAGGAAGTGAACAGCTGAATTCACACGTCGTTCGTTAGATTATTTCAACATCCATTGCTGGATTTTTTTTTTATTTTATCCATGTTATTACATAAATGGACTGCTGTGTACAGGGAATGTAATTTTACATTGAAAAAAGGAATAGTATTAAAAAATTAAACAAAAAAAAAATCCGGAGAAAAACTCCGGTGCAATATGATTCAAAATAAGGAGGTGAATGTACTCTGTCACTTTGTGGAGGGCTGTTCCTTACACCCTGTAGATAATAATATTATATTACGGTAGTTATTGAATGAACCACGCGTTTCGTATTTTAAAAAATGAATTTTACTGAACGCGTTAGTTGTATTGTTTATCGAACTTACAAGCTCATTTTTGAAAACAAGTTTTTAAATAGAGGTGTGTTAATTTTGTTTGTATTCTTCTCTGCAAACCCTTATAGTTGATACCCAAATCATGGCTGTGCAAAAAAAATAACTAGTCCGCCATCTTTGTGAGTCCGCCATATTGGATTTTTAGAATCACGTCACTTAATCGGTTGGGGATCTGTTTTTAAATTCAGTTGCAACTTGCAAGATTAGATTTTAAATAAACAAAAATACGTACATTGCAAGTTAAATAATAAGCTTGTAAAAATAGTTATAATTATCTAGAATCATACACAAATATGCAGATCTACTTAGGTATTATTTAAAGTGTCTAATAAGTTTCTAACAAATGTTACTACTATTGTTCTAAAGTAGTTTTTAGTGACAGCGAGATACCATGAAGCGGGCTAATAAGAAAGATTAAGAGCGAACAGGGGCTTTGATTCTCCATCCAAATGCATTCCCCTTTTTTCTTCCTGCCTCTAGAGCAATATTTATTTTTTAATAAAATCAAGGTCTACTGTTGTTCCTGTCTTTTCTTTTTTTTCAGCAACTAATAAGTAAATAAAATGTGATCCTCCAAAAATGACAAAAAGTGCCCCATTTTATTAGATTAAAGGACTACCAGACCAATTAGAAAAGTTTTTAACGGAAAAGATATTAATAGGAATCTAGACATACGCTTTCTTAAAATGTTAATGTCAAAAATAATAATCGGATCAGTTTTCGAGGAGAAAAATGGGGAATAAGGAACGTCGATCTCGACAAAATTTTTGTGATATAATCGGTGTGAACTGCAGGTGGCCCTATCGCACTCTCTATCCTCTTAAGATTTATGCACAATTGCACACATATCAGTCACTCAATTTAATTAATTACTCCACACTCTTTTCTTGTGATCAACAGTTTCAAATATACATACATATTTGCAAATAATAAAAATATCTTACCTGCTTCCCCCTGTCGTAAGACTAAGAAAAGAAAATAATAATTAGTTGTGAGTTGCAGATTTTAAAGGTACTTTTCCGAAGGTGGCTGCAACCGCAAGTTGCATCGGCAACGTCGCGTCGCCCTTGTCGGAATATGGAGCCTACCATCAGATTAAAATGATAATGCTATTGGAGGCAGTATTATTTTAAGACAAGAGATGGAGCTAGAAGTCCTGTAGAGCACCATCCCTTTTTCACACAGGAGTGACATTTGAGTAATACTGCTAAGGGATGGCCGTGCGTAGGTGTGTACGACCACCGTGACATGAGTGGTTTCTATCAGGGTTCGAAGTGACAATTATCATGATAATTATGTCTTGTTAACTATCTTGATACTGACAAAACTTTATTATCCGAACGCAACTTGACGCTTCGGTCGGTATCCAAACGCGTTAAGTGTTAAATAAAAAGAAAAAAAAAAAGAAAATACAATCAGTAATTAAAAATGTCATGATATCTTAGTAACGAAATTATAATTTCTTAACAAAAAATAAATACAGAGATCAAGTTATGACTGGATAATTAATAAATATATAAATTATTAGTTATTGATAATTTCCTATCATTTTCCGATAATTATCAAAGAAAATAATTGTCTTGATAATTTCGCACCCTGGTTTCCAACTCTATGACATTCGGAAGAGCAACTTAATGGTAAACTTGAAATTATACTCTTACTTGATCTGGGTTGATATGGATTTATAATGCGAATTACTCGTCTTTGAGGAATTGGTGTTGCCTTTGGAACAGTACCACGAAATTCTATTTCCATTTCTATAGCATGGTTTGGCAGATCCGCTGTAAATTGCAAAAGAATTGGTTGTAGGCAGAAAAATCGTTGTTACAGGCCTACCGATTAATTGAGAAGGTGCCTGAATTAGCTGCGCAGTGCGGGAGGGGTGCTGAAGCCAGTCAGTGGGGCTTCTACTATAATACCCCTTGCCGCGGTCGAATTGTCATGGGGTTGAATTGTTACGGGGTTGAATTGTTACGCGGTCGAGTTGTCTCGGGCTCGAATTGTCCCGATGCCGTCAGTGAGTGTTTTTTTTTTAATACTTTTGCCCCACACTAAATTTTCTCCTGAATCGTGGGTGTGTTTACAAACATTTAAACTTACATACCCAAACAGCCAAACCCGGAACAAGGACCTGCAGGCTATACAAATATTTGTTCCGTAAGGGAATCGCACCCGTGACACGCTGCACAGCAGCCTATCGCTCAGCCACTGCGCCAACCATGCCGTCAAATCAATTACTGAGGCTCTCCCCTCCCACACTGCACTTTCAGTAACTAACCTTAAATATTGGTACAAAACAATGATTATTGTAAAATGCTTTCAGGTGGAAACCTGGTGCCACGTAATACAGGTGTTTTACTACCTACCACAGGTACCAGTGATTCACAACCGTGTATATATTACTTGGTTATGCCAATAAATAAATAAATAATTATTATTGTAACTTAGGCTTTACGCCTAAGTTAGAATTATGTAGCGTGAAAAGATAAATACCTGATAATCTTCGAAGTGGTTTCATATATTTCTGGACAACATTCTCATAGGCGTTTCGGCTACGGTAATCCCCTTAAAGTAAAATAAAAGATTATTGAGTGGGTATTTAAACATACAGACATACGCGTACGTAAACTCACGCCTTTTTCCCATGAGGGTAGGCAGAAACCACAGCACGCCATCTCCTACGGTCCTTACATGGGTATTTGAAATTATAGCAAGGTTAAGCACTAATCATTCGGTATTATGGCCTTAATGTTCAGTTTCTTAACCCCTCGACTATCCTGTGACGTGAATCAGTCCAAGCGTCTTGTTCAGGTCGATTCGTTTAATCGTTTTCTTTTTAATATATAGGGTGGAAGGGACAGAGATTCACAAACCGTTACCATGTATTCAGTACATCATTCTGAACCATTCATAGAAAATTTTCATCGGAAATAAATTAAATTCAGCAGCTTCTTAAATAAGTTTCATTATTAAATATTTTATGGCCAGTGTGATCGAAAAATAATATCGTAACTGTTTATACTGATCATACTGACGAAATATAAATAAAATTAATAATCTACTCGAGTGTTACTTGAAATTAGTACTTACTGCGTATATAAGTGCACTCCTGCTTGTGAACAAGCATAATCCAAAGTAAAAAGTATGCCATGACTGACGACATGACACCAGAAGGTCACTTTACCATTATTGCACCACAAAATTAAGGAAATATGACACTTATTGAATATTTGAAGTATAAGTTATTTTGCAGTACAACATAACATTATGAAACGACAGTGTTGTTAAAAATAAATTACTAAAACCATAAACGTTATCGAAATCACCTCATGTGTGGAAATAATAATAAAAAGCGACGCAAAAATATACTGAAATATAATAAGAAAAAACAAGAAAATGCAGAGGAAAGAGAAAACAAGACTGTAGCAAGTTCAAAAAGAAAATGACCTCATCTATTTTTGTAAATCATCAGAATCATCATCATCTTTGCTTACATTTTTACTCTTATTCAGAGAGATTCTATCCCGTGAAACATTTCAAACATATTTATACAAAAACAGTACTGTAATGAGTTTTGCTCCAAATAGTTCATAATCAAGATACAACAACCAATTTCATTCCAAACACCAGTAGGTACCAATTACATTGAAATGTACATTTACCTATCCATTAGCATAAACATTAATAATGATAATATAAAGGCACCTGTAAACCTATCATTTATCTGCAATGCTAACAGCGAAGACCTTTGCTGAAACACCAAGGCTTTAATTACCCTTATTGTTTTGTTACCTATTCAATATTTAAATGTTAATATTTGTTTAGTTGTATTTTTAAATTGAATTAATGATAGTATTTGGTACTAGGTTAGGTCTTAGGTTTGTGATTTAATCTGAGTAGATTGATCTTTTGACAGATGTAATCGTTCGTTGGATTCATCGTTTTTGTTGAGTTAGTTGCTATGTAAAAGTGCAAATCCTGGTCTAAATGACTGATTACCAAAGGGACATATTGGAAGAGCCCATTCCATCTTTATATAGTATAAAACAAAGTCGCTCCCGCTGTCTGTACGCTTAGATCTTTTAATGCAGTTTTCAGAAATAGATGGAGTGATTCAAGAGGAAAGTTTATATGTATATTGCACTCGTGCGAAGTCGAGGCGGGTCGCTAGTTGGTTATAGTTTTAAATCAATATTCAGTGGAAGAATTAAGACCGTTTAATTAACGTAATTAGGTATCGAATAAAACTATGGATGCTCACTTTACTGGACTTCCAGAGCACAGTTTAAAGTCTGAAGGGAAACTGATTATAGGTTTCCCCAAGTTATAATAAACAATCAATCGTTTTGTTCGTTTTGTACAATATTTCTACCAAGTATATGTATTTGTCGGATCCGGTCATAAAATTATTATTACTACGGACATAAAATGAATTGGAAAGCGCGCCTGTGTGCAATTGTGACATCACGCGATCTATACCAGTCACAACATAGCGTGTTTCTACAGAGCCCTGATGTCCAGCACGAGTCGTGGGCGACAATGTCTGATCGCGGTGGAGTTGAGAGGTCTTGGAACTCTACCCGATTCATTGTGCTCCGTGTTATTGTGTTAAGTTGTAATCTCAAGTAATTAGTTAGTTTTGTTAGAAACAGTGTATCGCACCCAGTGTGTTTTCATAGCACGAAACCCATCGTTCGCCCACATGATTTACGAGGCTAACGGAATAAATCCTGACATATCCGACATATTTATATCCAAGTAGTGTACTCACAAGTTCAACTCACACAATCACTTACATCTGTTGTTTTATTCTAAACGGCTTTCACACACATAAGGAATAATGATAAATACAAAGTCCTATTGAGAAGTTCCGACAACTCTGACAGATTAATATAATACCGATTAATCGAAACCATTACAAAACAATATTAATGACAAATGCATAAAAAACCGGCCAAGTGTGAATCGTACTCACACGCACACAGGGTTTCGTAGCACCAAACAATTTATGATAAAAATATTTTGCAGGTTCATTCATATTATGTTTTGTTGTACTACATTCCACAGCAAAATTAAATTTGTTTTTCATAGTATGTTAATGAAAACTAAAGTTAATGCTGCTATGTTAATGAAAACCAAAGTCGCATATCTCAAAAACTAAACATCAAATCTTATTCAAATCAATTTTCTTTGAATGTTTATTTTTAAAGTTCTACAGTCCTAATTTTTTTCAGAATTTTCCTCCCCTTACTTTAGAAATTAGAGGGGGGGACACATTTTACCACTTCAGAAGTGTCCATCTTTCAAAAGATTGACTTTGAGAAAAAATGGTATTAGGAACCTCAATGGCATTTTTAAAGACCTAACTATAGACACCCCGCACGTATAGGTTTGATGAAAACATTTTGTTTTAGTTTCAGTTCCATGTATGGAGAGCCCCCCTTAATCTTTTGATTTTTGTGTAAAAATCGTAAAGCGGTTCACAGAATACATCTACCTACCAAGTTTCAACTGTGTAGTCCTAATAGTTTCGGAATAAAGTGGCTGTGACATACGGATGTACAGACAGACAGATATGACGAATCTATAAGGGTTCCGGTTCTGCCATTCGGCTACGGAACCCTAAAAAGTTTTTGTAGTATAGGTACTGCCTATAAGCTCTTTTTTGTGGTTGTGTAGTTAACTACATGTTAAATCTTAGATTTTATGGTCTTTAGTGTCCGATTCGCCAAATTTTTTCATGTATTTTATTTGTTAATCCCGATTTAAAAAAAAAAAAATAAAAAAAATAAAAAAAAATAATTCAGACTTGCGCTCCATCGCTTGCCGTTGCGATCGATATCGCCTCTATTTTACGACTATTTTAAACCTCTAAATTACTTCTAAGGGCCTTGATAACGTGCCATTACATAAGCGACAACACTGATGGAAAGATCAAAAATGTCCTAAATCAGTATATGCTAAATGTGGCAATCCTGTTGTGAATCGTTGTGAAAATGTTTGTCATTTGTCTAGGCCCTCTGCTATCGCTAAGGTCGTGTGCAAAAGCGCGATGAGTGCAAAACCTGACGATATTTTTTCTAGAAATACTCAAACACTAAAAAACAATCTTAAAGGTGTGTTAAGTCTAATTACTTCGTCGCAATTATGGAGCTCGGCTATTAAAACCACTCGTTAGTATATAAACGAGCATAAAATTACTGGACCCCACGCTGGGGTCGATTAAAATAGATGTTTTTTATTGTCTTTAAATGAACCAGATAGTATGTTTAACCGCAGTTAACTTGGTATTTATATAAATTAATTTCATAGGGCGTTTATTGAAGATAGAACTAATATGGAAAAGTTTAACGTGGATGTTAACCGCATGGGCGGATGAATAAGCTCTGTGGTAAATACCACAGAGCTTATTCATCCGCCATTTGCAACGTATTTTATTCACTAGTTTTGCATGATTTTGTTCCGTTATTCTTCTCTCATATTTATCTTTTTTTAGGCACGAAAAGAACAACGAAGACCTCGTGGCTAAATAATAACAGCCGCTCGGATCGATCTTTAGGTTAAGCCACGCTTGCCTAGGTTGGTCTGTGGATTGGTGACCACCCATTACATACCGAGTTTCCTCCGTGCTTCGGAAAGCACTTTAAGCTGTTGGTCCCGGCTGTCATTTGTAGATCTTTGACATTCGCTATAGGTAGTTAGTGGCCCGAAAGTCTGACAATCAGTCTTACCAAGGGTATCGTATTACCCAGTACTGACTGGGTTGATAGACAGTCGCTCCATGTAAAATACTGGTATTCAGCTACGTCATGCAAAGGCTAGGCAGATGATGATGAAGCACTAAAAGAACAAAGAATGGACCTCGCATAGGGCAAGAAGAAAAATTCGGTGTTGATAGCGTATTTTCAGTAACTGTAGAGACAACAAAAGAGGAAGACGAAAGTCACCTAACAGACGTGGAGTGAGGGGTTTTCCGTCCAGGTACCAAAGTGAGAGTGTAGTATTTACATGCAATCGTAGCCATGTCTTGCTCATAGTTAAAGCATAGCGAAGATTAGTATAGTCACAGTTACTTGAAGTAAACATGAATAGGATCACATGCACTACTACTGTACTATACATGCTTTATGTATAGCATTATAAAAGGCATTCTAAATTCTACCTACGACTAAATAAGAGTTACTTAAAGTGAGACGATACAATTTCCTAAATTCAACTATTTAATAATCGTACTTAATCAAATGTGTGCTTCGGAATAGGTCTGAAATATTCAATCAAAAATCCTCACTAACTCCACCTACCGCATAGTTAGTGGAACAAAGCAGTAAGCGCTGTATTCATCGCGAATGTCTTTTAGCTAATAGTTTAATTGCGCTGTACGTTCGGGGCAGCGATAGAGATCGCTCCAACGCTGCAGCGGTGCGGAGGTCACCTGCCCCGTCCGTGTTTTACTGAACTATTCATCAGGCTTGCATAACTTGGTGAGTATTCATAGTTGAAGTTCTGTATTTTGGATATCTGTATTTTTTAATTTGGTTTTAAAAATTATAAATAAGTATTCATATTGGTGAAAAAAGTACTGGTCAAGAAACATTCGCGATCAGACCACAGTCACGTGTTCTGCTGAGCTATCCCACCTCGTTCAGGACAAGGAGAAAAAAGCTGGTCATCTTCCAATAATTGGAGAGGTTTGATGCCTGTCCCATAATAGAAAAAGATAAATAGTACTCTATTTATCTTTTATTTTATAAAATAAAATAAATTAGTGTCTTTAATCTGACTATGAATTCGGCGTACGTTTGACGTCAACAAAGTCCGATGAGTTAATAATATAGCACAGAATTATCTCAGAACGAGGATCATAAATAACGTTCTAGTAAATTTTTGTGCCTCTGAGGTTGAGGTCAGGTCTAAGTGATGTTTTTTTACAAAATAATTGATTGGTTTAGTTCTTTGTTTACTGTTTAGTAAGTTGTCTGGCTTACTCAGGTCAGATGATTAGCAGTAGATACTAATCATCATGTACAGAACAAACAGAATCAGTTATTACAAAATGTAGGTGCTTTATTTTACCAACTAGAATCGGAGGCAGAAGCCGAAAGGTACTTGTTTTTCTCGTCATCTCAATCATGTTTTTGTTCCACACCATATCTGAGAATCTTCTAGTTACGGAGATATTGGGGGTCAAACTTCCGACTTTTTTACAAGTTTTTTTTTAATGTTACAAGCACAATACATATCCATACTATTCAATGCATCCATCAGCACAGTATTTTGAGTGCGTTACATTGAGTCCTACCGTAAAAAAAGATTTTTCACCCCAAAAAAAGTATTTTCCCAGCAATATCTTTTGTGTAGAGTTAGGTACTTATTCGTAGATTGATGTACAGAATGATTGGTTGTCGGTTTCGTGAAGGGTTCGTTTACACCTTGTATGCCTTGATTTTTGATTAGATTCTTCCTAAAACTCAATCAGTGGCATACGAGTGAAGACAAGTACCTAAGACTTTGTAGTTTTGTAAGGAATTAGGGGTAGAAATATCACAAAATAAATATTGGTAAAACAGTGGCATCAGGTGGGTTTTATCCTTAAAACGTTATAGTTACACGTCATCTACTTGTAATCGGTGCAGCATGTTTTAGGTAGGATTAAAATACAAACAAAAAAACACATTATAATATTAAAATCGCATATTTTTTGGTATTTTTATTTGCACCCACTCAAGTTTTGCATCTTTTGCTTGTGGCTTACGATGCTCGACGCGAACGCCTGGAAAAATACACACGCTTGTTTAAGTGTTTTAACTATCCGCCAACTTTCCATACAATTTAAAGCAGTACAAATGGTTAGATTAATATTCATAGAGAATTCGAGATCATCGTCTAATAAACCACTGCTGGCTCCGACTATTTATCCGACCAAGTAAACCACTGCGGCGCGTCATAAGCCTCTCTTTGCATGGCCCTATCTCCAACCTCCAGTATCAGCCTCATCCAGCTTTTATCCCCTATCTCAATGATGATCATCCTCATATCAGCCTAATTACGTACACTGCTGGACATAAGAAAGCCCAAAGCGTCGTCGCCATGGCAACCGAAAGCTAATACGTCGACTACTCAATGAAATAACTTTTAGATAGCAAATTTTAGAAAAAAATCTTGTTAAAATAAATAAATGGTCATCATCATCATTGAAACTAAAACTTTTTGGCAAAAAATAAAACCGACTTCAAAAACACATCATTATCTGCCTGGCCTTTTCCCAACATGTCGGGGTCGGCTTCCAGTCTAACTTTTGTTTATTTGATTTAGTTTTTTTGTCACCGACTTCTGAAGCTAAAGTTTTTTTTCACTACTTGTGTTTTTGAAGTCGGGTATTTTTTCATTTTTCTATTTTTAGTTGTAATAATTTATCCTACACACATATTTGCTATTCATTTATTTTACATTGTTAACAATACATTTCATTGTAATATCCTCAATAAAACGGAACTTAACATACCTAACTGTCGAAATGTGGGTGTACAGTACACATCTGCGTACCCCCTCAGAGCATGCAGGCGTGATGTTACGTTATGATGTTGTGTAAACAATAAACATCCAAGCGAATGCAGCAATTACGACAGATTTGCTGTCTATTATTGAAGACTTCCGTTCCATATCTCCGAAGTCCATGATCAGATCATGACAATATTTCTATGGGACTATTTTGGGAGTATACTCTTTCAAACAAAAAAATATTTTTTCCAATTCGGTTCAGACGTCATCGAGTAATCGGTGATCGTATGACTCTCCTCCTTTTTTGAAGTCGGTTAAAAATAAATAAAAATGAACAAAAGTTTTAACTGAAACTAAATTGTAAAAATAAATACCTTTCTTCAACATTTCCACAATTTCATCAATGCTTCGAACTGATGAACTCGGAACGATGCCACTGCCTATAAAAACAAAAACAGAACACAAGCTTTTAGCCGTGCGGAGGTTGGACATTATCCCATGGGACCATACTACAGGGATTAAAAGTATCCCATGTAGGACATAGGATACCTTACATCCCAGGAATCCCACTACAGGAATTAAAAGTATCCTATGTAGGACATAGGTTACTTTACATCCCTGTCAAGGTCATGGTCTATTCGTGTGCCAATTCATACAAAATTCGTTCAGCCATCTGCCTCGGTCGCTTGGTGTAGTAATCGCAAGCACGACTGCTGAGCATTAGGTCCTGGGTTCCAATCCCAAGTCGAGTAAAGTGTTATTGGGTTTTTCCATCTGAATTTCTCAGTAGCAGCCACGGAGTCTGGATTTGTGCCCGGTTGATGGCAATAGTCTCGCCGCCTATTAAATGGAACTTAAATATAAGTAACTGGCGAAATGTGGATGTACTATTAGGTAAACCTCTGCCTAACCCTTCGGGGATTACAGGCGTGATTTTATTTCGTTCAATCGTTACTTTTGTTCAGACGTTCAGGCAGAACCTCTTTAGTATTTATAAAATTAGCAATGATGCACTTCCTGCAATATTTCTCAGAAATACAGCTAAGAACATTTGCGTTCCTCTACAAATTATTTTTAATCGATCCCTGTCACAAGGAATCTTTCCTGATGCCTGATGTACACAAGTCAGGTCCTGCAGATGACGTTGAGAACTATTGCCCAATATCAATATTGTCGACCTTATCGAAACTCTTTGAAAACCTTTTACATATTGTACTTTATCCGTTGCTACATAATGTTATTGTTACACAACAACACGGATTTGTTAAAAGAAGATCTACAGTAACAAATCTTGAAGCATATTCAGAATACATTTTTAATGACATGGATGCAGGTATTCAAGTAGATTCAGTCTATACTGATTTCCAGAAGGCGTTCGATAAGGTTGACCACGAGCTGCTATTGCGCAAAATTGCATTTAATGGTATACGTGGGAACCTGTTGAGGTGGTTTTCGTCGTATGTTTCCAAAAAGATGCAGCGCGTTGTGATTAATGGTTATCAATCATTTTCTATAGCCGTGACATCAGGTGTTCCTCAAGGATCGATTTTGGGACCCCTTCTATTTATTTTGTTCATTAACGACATAGGCAAATGTTTCCAAAATTCAAAATTTCTTTTATATGCAGATGACTTAAAAATATTCAGGCCGATTAAAAACACTAGCGATTGTCTTGCTTTGCAAAGTGACTTAAATAGACTGTCTGAAAGACATTAATTAGATCTCAATTAGAGTATGCAGTTGCAGTGTGGAATCCCCTATACATTAAATATTCCAACTGCTTGGAAATGGTACAAAAGAAATATTTAAGAACTATGACTTATAGGTGCTTTCACTCTTCTGCGTCTTATGTCGATTTACTGAGAAAATATAATCTTCTAAGTCTTACTGGCCGGCGGATGTTTCTGGAGACCGTGCTCCTGTACGACCTCTGCAGAAACACGTACGACTGTTCTGATATATGCAACAGAATTTGTTATTTAGTTCCCAGAAGAATGCATTTGCGTGCAGTGCGCAAGCAACCGTTGTTTGCAGTGAGAGCATGTCGAACAAATGCTGGTGTTCGAGCACCGTTGCGACGTCTTGTTGACAATTATAATAAACACTTTCTTGACATCGATTTATTCTGTGCAGCACGTGGAAGATTCCGAAACTCGACTCACAAGTCAATCAAGGAATTAGACCTTCTTGTCCTTTTACTCATAGATTATTATGTTTCATAATCAATGCATTAACGTATTATTTAAAAGTTTAAAATCACTGTTTTTTGTTTTCATTCATATTTTTGTCACTTTTAACTTTTCTTTGAAGCGCGTTATTAATATTTTGTTTATATATTCTGTGAATAACGCCGCTGATTACATAATTGTTAATTTTAAGTTGTATGTCTCTCCTATGCTTTATTATGTAATTGTTTGTTGTTCCAAATAAATAAAAATAAAAATAAAATAAAATAAAATGATAATTATTTAGCGCTGTACCTGTTTTAGCAACATTCCGTAATTGTAAATCTCGACTGAAAACCATCACATTTGTTATCAAGCTATAACACAGTTGAATATCGTAATTTCACAATATTTCGATACTTCGTAAATAAAAGCATAATGGGTGAAAAATTCTCTTAATAAAGCCGAAAGGCACTTATAAGACTGGAGCATACCTTGGAACCTTCTAGTTACGGAGATATTAGGGGTCAAAGTTCCAACTTTTTCACAACTTTTTTTTTAATACAAATTTTACATTAAATACCTCCTTGACCCCCGTACTATTCAATGCATCCATCAGCACAATGTTTTGAATGCGTTACATTGAGTCCTACCGTAAAACGTGATTATTCACACCAAAAAAAAAAATCTTTTGCCAGCAATAGTTACTTTGATGTACAGAATGCTTGGTTGACGGCTTTGTGAAGGGCCCGTTTACACGTTGTATAAGATAACTTTGTCCCTAGTTTTTGCAACTAGATAGCTAAGCTGTTGTAGATTGTGTCTGTATGTTGTGTATTACAAATATATTAGTTGTGTATTATGTATTTTTGCCTGTTGTATTTTGGTGTAGTCAGTTACTCGAAAGGCTGACAACCAGTCTTACCAAGTGGTATAGTTGCACAGTTACGTTAGGGTTGTGGAGGTCAGATAGGCAACCACTTCATGTAAAATATTAGTATTCATCTGCAGCCGATTAGTCTGGAAGACGGACCCCACATATTTAGGAAAAGGCTAGGGAAGTGATGATGTTGTATTGTGCGAGTTTGATAATTGTATACTTACATGTTGTCGATGCCGCCTTTGATTCAAGCTTCTTTTCAAACTCATCTAACGCTTTTTGTAAATCCTCCATGTAGACAGGAATTTTTGAATGATCGTTAGGTTCTGGTTGTAAAAAAGAATGTCAAAAATATTGATTTTAAAATTATTATATGTTTCATTTTTGAATTCATATGGTTTCAGAAGCCACGTTTACAAAAAAATCTCATTTCTTTTATTTCCTTGAGGAGATGAATTTATAAAAATCCTTCCTTAGTGCTCAGTTTCGTGAGCACGCAGAGCAGATGAAAAGGTTGAGATGTATGTGTGAAGTAACAAGAATGGATAATGTAAGGAATTAGTATACATGGTGTAAGGGACAGCCATCCGCCGACTGATAGGGTGGTGAATTCAAAATATCATACTAAGATGACCAGTACAAGAAATTATTTAAGGATTTGTTTTATTTCCTCATATGTAATGTACCGTACCGTGGCAAAACGCACGTAGTGAACAGCAAGCACGACGACGAGTTCAATGAACTCTGTAGCTAGACAGGAAGTGAACTGCTTTCACGCGTCGTTCGTTAGAGTATTTCATCATTCAAATCCATTGTTGGTTTTTTATTTTATTTTAGCCGTATTATTTACATAAATGAAGTGATGCGTACAGAGAGTGTACATAAAAAAAGAATAGTAACTGAAAAAACGGTATAAAAATATTAAGAAACATTACGGTGCAATATGATTCAAAATAAGCAGAATGCACCCTGTCAGTTTGTGGAGGGCTGTCCCGCACATCCTGTATTAGGCGAAGTTTGAAAGTAGCGCCAGTTACAGAGAAGTTGGAAGGGAATCTGTCTTGGTAGGGACATGTGATGAGGACGGATGTGACTAAGAGACTGATGAATATAAATATTGATGGATGGAGAGGAAGAGGAAGACCAAAGAAAAGATGGATGGATTGTGTGAGGAATGACATGAAAAAGACAGGAATATATGATGCTGTGACGTCTGACAGGGAAGAATGGAAGAAAAGAACGTGTTACGC
The DNA here is from genome assembly GCA_905163415.1 of Noctua fimbriata. NCBI lineage: Eukaryota > Metazoa > Arthropoda > Insecta > Lepidoptera > Noctuidae > Noctua > Noctua fimbriata. Next base: position 7,157,482 of record LR990940.1, read on the forward strand.
CGACCTCAAATAGAATGGAACAAGGGCAGGAAGACGATGAGGAGTGCTCACTTTCATTGTGAAATTAACTCTTATGTCAAATTTCGTGTTTCTTGGGTTAGGCTGGGCGTTGTCTGTTAATGAATTGAAGATTTTTATTTAGTAAAATAGACGATAGCGACTATTGAACATGAGATCCTGGGTAAGATTAGTAGATGCTACGGAGTCTGGATTTGTGGCCGGTTGATGGCAAAAGACTCGCTTTCTCTTATATGGGACTTAAACATAACTGGCAAAATGTCGGTGTACTATTAGGTTCACCTCTGCCACACCTGTCGGGCATTACAGGCGTCATGCTATGTATATAGAAGATAGATTTAGTAAATCTGCTCTTGCAATGGGTGCAGATAAAGGTGGACCTGGTTGAGTGGCAGGTGAAGTAGTAGTCTGCGTTGTATTTGAGCTCGCTTCAGGTGTTGTTGTTGTTGTTGTTGTTGTTCTTGATGATGTTGTTGTTGTTTCGTCTGGAGGTCCTGGCTCTGTAGGATCTAAATGTAGGAGATGTAATATTACCACTTTATAAAAATTCTATTAGATTTAAAGTAATTACAATATACAGGGTGTAAGGGGACAGCCTTCCATAAACTGATGGGGTGAATTCAGTTTATCATACTAAGATGACCGGTACAAGAAATTATTTCAGGAATGTTATAGGCAGAGCTAAGCTAAATACATGCTTTGCTTTAATTAAAATTACAAAATACTATCTCGCATGTATTTAAAATACGAAATACAGTATTTTAACCATTTTTATTTAAAATACAAATGACAAAATACATTCAGTCAAAAAAGCATCGGAAATGGATGATTTATTTATGGTTCCAAATCCAATTTTTGATTTTTTTGTGGGATTGGCACAACTGTTTTCCATTTTGGCGCGGAGTTTGAATTTCGTCTGTTATTTAGATTAAATACAGTGCTGTTTTTAGTTAGATCATATCTAGTGTGTATTGCGAATTTCATAATGGACAAAAACATCGAACCAAGAGTTTGTCTTAAATTTTGGATGGAATTTCGTGTTCGGAGTCCCTCAAAATGTAACAGAAGGCTTACGGTGAAGCGACTTCATCAAAAACACGTGCTTATGAGTGGTACAAACCTGAGCAAAATTCCGGTGCAATATGATTCCAAATAAGGAGCTTAAGGCACCCTGTCAGTTTGCGGAGGGCTGTCCCTTACACCCAGTATTAGACGAAGTTTGAAAGTGGCGCCAGTTACAGAGAAGTTGAAAGGGAATCTGTCTTGGTATGGACATGTGATGAGGACGGATGTGACTAAGAGACTGATGAATATAAATGATGATGGATGGAGAAGAAGAGGAAGACCAAAGAAAAGATGGATGGATTGTGTGAGGAATGATATATAAAAGACAGGAGTATATGATGCTGTGACGTCTGACAGGGAAGAATGGACGAAAAGAACGTGTTGCGCCGACCTTAAATAGAATGGAACAAGGGAAGGAAGGCGATGAGGAGTGCTCACTTTCATTGTGAAATTAACTCTTATGTCAAATTTCGTGTTTCATGGGTTAGGCTGTGCGTTGTCTGTGAATGAATTGAAGATTTTTATTTAGTAAAATAGACGATAGCGACTATTGAACATGAGATCCTAGGTAAGATTAGTAGATGCTACGGAGTCTGGATTTGTGGCCGGTTGATGGCAAAAGACTCGCTTTCTCTTACATGGGACTTAAACATAACTGGCAAAATGTCGGTGTAATATTAGGTTCACCTCTGCCACACCCGTCGGGCATTACAGGCGGCATGCTATGTATATAGAAGATATATTTAGTAAATATGCTTTTGCAATGGGTGCAGATAAAGGTGGACCTTGTTGAGTGGCAGGTGGAGTAGTAGTCTGCGTTGTATCTGAACTCGCTTCAGGTGTTGTTGTTGTTGTTGAAGTTGTTGTTGTTTCGTCTGGAGGGCCTGGCTCTGGAGGATTTAAATGTAGGAGATGTAATATTACCACTTTATAAAAAATTCTATGAGATTTCAAGTAATTACAATATACAGGGTGTAAGTACTACCTACTTTTAGTATAATTTTTGAGAAATTATTTCTAGAACTATTGCAAAGATTTTTTATAAACATAAATTGTTACACGGCTAACAGTTCGGTTTTACGAGGGGACGTTCAACTACTGTTGAACTTTTAGGACATATTTATAGTGCATAGGAAGATAAATGCGATGCTTTGGGCATTTTTTGCGATTTATCTAAGGCATTTGATTGCGTTCTTCATGAAACTTTAATCAGGAAACTCCACCACTACGGAATCCGGAACAGCGCTCTGGATCAGGTACTACTCAGGTATGAGGTAAGAATACCTCATACCTGAGTAATAGGATCCAGAGAGTTGACGTCAACGGAAAAATATCTCCCGGATCTATAGTAACAATGGGAGTGCCACAGGGCTCAATTCTGGGTCCTTTCTTATTTCTTATTTATATTAATGACTTACCTTACCTCATAAAGGATAACCACGATATAGTGTTGTTTGCAGATGACACTTCGCTTTTGTTTAAACTTAAACGTCAGCAGCTAGTTACTGACGATATAAATAGCGCGATTTCAAAAGTAGTGAATTGGTTTAACGTTAACAACTAACTTCTTAGTGAAAAAAAAACCAAATGCATTAAGTTTGCACTACCTCACGTTAGGCAGGTGAAAACTAGTGTGTTGGTGAAGGGCGAAGAGTTGAATCCTGAAGATATCACGGTGTTCTTGGGCTTAACTTTAGACGCTAACCTTCAGTGGGGCCCACATATAGATAAATTGTCGAAGAAACTGAGTTCCGAAGCATACGCAGTTAGAAAAATTCGTAATTTAACCGATGTAGAGACAGCTCGATTAGTTTACTTCAGCTATTTTCATAGCATAATGTCATACGGAATTCTGTTGTGGGGGAATGCCGCCGATATTCAGACCATCTTTGTTTTGCAGAAAAGGGCCGTTCGATCAATTTATAAGTTGAGTCCGAGACACTCTCTTTGAGAAAAGTTTAAGGAGATTAATGTAATGACTGTTCCTTCTCAATATATTTATGAAAACCTTTTGTATGCTCATAAAAATATATAGCTGTTTAAGAAATATTGTGATATTCACAATATAAATACAAGGAACAAACATAAATTTACTGTACCCACAACAAGGCTCAAGAAAATAGGTGGATCATTGAGATGCCAATGTATACGCTTTTATAATAAACTACCAGACCACATTTAAGAACTAAGCCTTATTAAATTCAAATTTTTTCTAAAACATAAACTTTGCGATGAAACCCTTCTTAGAGGACAAAAAAACTTGGGATTGAAGTGCTCCAATTTGTACCCATTTTATTTTATTTCTATTACAGTTTGACATTTTACATATTTTTTTATTAATTATTGTTCGATTTTTGACATTATTTACTTTTTCAAGTACATAAGGTACTATTATTTTATTTTTTTCTTGACTCTATTTACTATTTCAAGTGTCGTATTGTAATATTTTTGTTTATTTCTGTGAATATGAGGACTACGTGGGTCGTACTATTATTATTATTTTTAGTTTAGTTAGTTCCACGATTGTCTGGCAGTTTGAGTTCTTTATGCGGCCTACCCAAATGTCCTTTCTTTGGTATTGTTCGTCATGTCGTTGAGCTCCTTGGATTATGAGTCGAGCTACACGATCACTGACAAATGCTTGCACTGTCTGAACTGGTCCACTCAAATCTTTGTGGTTATTTCTTCAAAAGACCATCTCAGACATTAATCTACATGGTCCTCATATGACTTGTGCAATGTCCAGACATTAAAAGAGACGGTGACCTCTGAGTTTGTTTCGGATGTTTCTTCTCAGAGTAGTCAGGTACGAAACACCGGCCCCATCTAGTTTTAAAACAACATGTTGTGACATGTAAAAGCGTTTTGTAAACCAATTTACAGAAATAAATATGATTTATGATGATTTATGATTTAATAGTGACTGAAAATCCTCCTTCAAGTTTGAGAGAGATAGCGGCTGAACTTTTTGTTTCTGACGAGTCGATCGTCGATCCGTACGATTTTAAATAATCACTTGGGTATGAAACATGTTGCCGCTCGGCTCGACTAGTCCCAAAAGACCTGAATTTTCTGCAAAAACTCAATCGCATAAGAGTCGCTGAGGACATGCTAGATCAACTCAATTCCGACCCAACATTCATGAAACGCATTGTTACTGGTGACGAGACGTGGGTTTACGAGTTTGACATGCAAACTAGTCAACATGCTTCGGAGTGGCGCCTTCCAACTGATCCTGAGACAGGAAGTCAACTGCTTTCACGCGTCGTTCGTTAGAGTATTTCAACATTCAAATCCATTGTTGGTATTTAATTTTAGCCGCATTGTTTACATAAATGAAGTGAGTGTGATACAGATAGTGTAATTTTACATAGAAAAGGATTAGTAACTGAAAAAATAATAAAAAAAACCTGAGCAAAATTCCGGTGCAATATGATTCCAAATAAGGAGCTGAAGGCATCCTGTCAGTTTACGGAGGGCTGTCCCTTACACCCTGTATTAGAAGAAGTTTGAAAGTGGCGCCAGTTACAGAGAAGTTGAAAGGGAATCTGTCTTGATAGGGACATGTGATGAGGATGGATGTGATTAAGAGACTGATGAATATAAATTTTGATGGATGGAGAGGAAGAGCAAGACCAAAGAAAAGATGGATGGATTGTGTGAGGAATGACATGAAAAAGACAGGAGTATATGATGCTGTGACGTCTGACAGGGAAGAATGGAAGAAAAGAACGTGTTGCGCCGACCTCAAATAGAATGGAACACGATGGGCAGGAAGACGATGAGGAGTGCTCACTTTCATTGTGAAATTAACTCTTATGTCAAATTTCGTGTTTCTTGGGTTAGGCTGTGCGTTGTCTGTTAAAGAATTGAAGATTTTTATTTAGTAAAATAGACGATAGCGACTATTGAACATGAGATCCTAGGTAAGATTAGTAGATGCTACGGAGTCTGGATTTGTGGCCGGTTGATGGCAAAAGACTCGCTTTCTCTTACATGGGACTTAAACATAACTGGCGAAATGTCCGTGTACTATTAGATTCACCTCTGCAACACCCGTCGGGCATTACAGGCGTCATGCTATGTATATAAAAGATAGATTTAGTAAATCTGCTCTTGCAATGGGTGCAGTCAAAGGTGGACCTGGTTGAGAGGCAGGTGGAGTAGTAGTCTGCGTTGTATCTGAGCTCGCTTCAGGTGTTGTGGTTGTTGTTGTTGATGTTGTTGTTGTTTGGTCCGGAGGTCCTGGCTCTGGAGTATCTAAATAAAAGATGTAATATTACCACTTTATAAAAAATTCTATGAGATTTAAAGTGATTACAATATACAGGGTGTAAGAGACAGCCCTCCACAAACTGATGGGGTGAATTCAGTATATCATACTAAGATGACCGGTACAAGAAATTATTTCAGGAATGTTATAGGCAGAGCTAAGCTAAATACATGCTTTGCCTTAATTAAAATTACAAAATACTATCTCGCATGTATTTAAAATACGAAATACAAAATACAGTATTTTAACCATTTTTATTTAAAATACAAATTACAAAATACATTCAGTAAAAAAAGTATCGGGAATGGATGATTTATTTATGGTTCCAAATCCGTTTTTTTTTTTTTTTTTGTTTGGTTTTCCATTTTGGCGCGGAGTTTGAATTCCTTCTGTTATTAAGATTAAATACAGTGCTGTTTTTAGTTAGATCATATCTAGTGTGTATTACGAATTTCATTATGGACAAAAACATCGAACAAAGAGTTTGTCTTAAATTTTGGATGGAATTTCGTGGAGTCCCTGAAAATGTAACAGAAGGCTTACGGTGAAGCGACTTTATCAAAAACACGTGCTTATGAGTGGTACAAAGGGTTCAAAAGTGGTTGAGATGTGATGGAAGATTTGCCTAGCTCTGGTAGGCCATCAACGTCTTCAACTGAAGTTAACATCGCAAAAGTGAAGGAAATTGTGACTGAAAATCCTCATTAAAGTTTGAGAGAGATAGCCGCTGAACTTTCTGTGTCTGACGAGTCGATCCGTACGATTTTAAATAATCACTTGGGTATGAAACATGTTGCCGCTCGGCTCGGCTAGTCCCAAAAGACCTGATTTTTCTGCAAAAACTCAATCGCATAAGAGTCGCTGAGGGCATGTCTTCAGCGAATCTTATGCGATTGAGTATATTTTAAATGCGATAAAATAACTTTGAATGAATAACTAACACTTTGTGTATTATTGATCGTTTCCTGGTACTTTCTTGACAGAGTAGTACAGTTAAGTGTTAGGTTACATAAATAGAATAGAATAATTCAATCGTGACGTTCACACTTGTTTTTTTCTTCTTTATCGTGTGGTTAGTGCCTAACCTGGTGTCAGAGTTATTATGCCCCCTATTCGTACCTACTGCCGCTGCCGCTGCGGCTGCAGAGAACCTATAGTGGCGTAAATATAAAAACCTTTGTGGTAGCTATATTTTCGAGCCGTTTGGGGTTGAAATTCTGGGCCCGTGGGGTCAGAGTGCTCATAATCAGTTTAAAGAAATTTCGAAACGCCTAGTTGACGCTTCCCGTGACCCAAGGGCTGGCTTTTACTTTGGCCAGAGGCTAAGTGTTGCTTAGTAAATTATATAAAACGTAAAAAAAAAACAATGAATTTTAGTAAAGTTCTTGGGTGAAAAATCGCTACGCATAACATAAAACTAATAATAATAAATATCCATTTCTGTCTAATAAACTTAAGTAATACACAGAAGTTTCGTGAAAATAACCGTTTAAGAACGAAAATGACAATTGACAAGATACTTGCCAATTTGACGTAAGGATCATGTGCAGTGTTGCCAACTTTAAAAGTTGTCTCATTTAACGGTCGCCATTTTGCTTACGAAAGCTATCGAGCTTTTATTTGTGCAGAACGCACCCATTAATAAGATCGCTAAATGTATTTATGTTCCAATGTATTTTGAAGCCATAAGTATTTGAAATTCTAACTAGAAAATACCTCAGCGTCAGGTATTTGAAATACCAATTACAAATTACATTTTTAAGAAGTAATTGAAATACAAATACCAAATACATATTTGTATTTCAATTACGTATTTTAATTACAAGTATTTCAAATACTGCCCAACCCTGGTTATGGGAAACCAATAAATTTGATTTGTTTTATTTCCTCATACGCAATGTATCGCTACCGTGGCAAAACGCACGTAGTGAACGGCAAGCGCGACGACGAGTTCGATGAACTCTGCAGCTAGGCAGGAAGTGAACAGGTGAATTCACGCGTCGTTCATTAGATTATTTCAACATCCATTGCTGGATTTTTGATTTTATCCATATTATTTACATAAATGGACTGCTGTGTACAGGGAATGTAATTTTACATTGAAAATAGGAATAATCTGAAAAAAAGTTAAAAACAAAAAAAACTGATGGCATATGATTCAAAATAAGGAGGTGAATGTACTCTGTCAGTTTGTGGAATGCTGTCCCTTACACCCTGTAGATAATAATATTATATTACGGTCGATATTGAATGAATCACGCGTTTTGTCTTTTAAACATTTAATTTTAATGAAGGCGTTAGTTGTATTGTTTATCGAAGTTACGAGCTTATAGTAAAAAAAAAAAATTTTTTGAAACAATTTTTAAATAGAGGTGTGCGTATTTTTTTTTGTATTCTTCTCTGCAAACCCTTTTAGTTGATACCCATAATATCATGGCTGTGCAAAAAAAAATAACTAGTACGCCATCTTTGTGAGTCCGCTATATTGGATTTAGAATGACATCACTTAATCGGTTGGGGATCTGTTTTAAAATCCAGTTGCAACTTGCAAGATTAGACCTAAATAAACAAAAATACGTACATTGCAAGTTAAATAAAAAGCTTTTAAAAATAGTTATAATTATCTAGAATCATACACAAATATACTAGGTCTGTATGTTTGTGTATTAAGTTTTATTTAAAATGTCTAATAAGTTTCTAAGAAATGTTAGGACTATTGTTCTAAAGTATTTTTTAGTGACATACCTACAGCGAGATACTAACTATTAAGGGCATTACATGGCTCAAATCCCAAAAACAGCGTATGTTCAAAGAAATTTGTTGATGAATCCCTTCGTGCGTTTTCCGTGTAAAAAAAAGTATGTTATAGTTAAGTTCATCACAAATAAATTGTATTGTTTAAAATTTTAATAAACCTTCTCAATTTTTTTTGGGTAATCGTAGAAAATAGCTCCTATTTCAACCTTAATTGTAAATTATCTCTGTAACGGCTGAATAGATCGGCATGAATTTTGTAACAACAAATACGTAATGATATACTTAACAATCTGTATTGTTTTTTTTCTGTTATTTCTTTTAATATTTTTAAATAATAAATAAAAACCGAAATTTTGCGAAATGTGCGGGGCAAGTCAACAAAAACCAGTACAGGGATCAAATCATCAAGGTCATCGAGCAATGTAATGCCCTTAAGTGAATAAAATATAAGCCTCCAAAAATGACAAAAAGTGCCCTATTTTTACGGCCGTGATTAGAGGACTACCAGACCAATTAGAAAAGTTTTTAACAGAAAAGATATAGATAGAAATCTAGACATACTCTTTCTTAAAATGTTAATGTCAAAAATAATAATCGGATCAGTTTTCAAGGAGAAAAAAGGGGAATAAGAAACGTCGGTCTCAACAAAATTTTTGTGATATAATCGGTGTGAACTGCAGTTGGCCCTATTGCACTCTCTATCCTCTTAAGATTTCACTCAATTTAATAAGTTACTTCAAACAATTTTTTTGTGATCAACAGTTTCAAATATTAATAAATTAATCATATACATATTTGCAAATAATAAAAATATCTTACCTGCTTCCCCCTGTCGTAAGACTAAGAAAAGAAAATAATAATTAGTTGTGAGTTGCAGATTTTAAAGGTACTTTTCCGAAGGTGGCTGCAACCGCAAGTTGCATCGGCAACGTCGCGTCATCCTTATCGGAATATGGGGCCTACCATCAGATTAAAATGATAATGCTATTGGAGGCAGTATTATTTTAATGCAAGAGATGGAGTTAGAAGTCCTGTACAGCTCCATCCCTTTTTCACAAAGGAGTGACATTTGAGTAATACTACTAAGGGCTGGCCGTGCGTAGGTGTGTACGACCACCGTGACATGAGTGGTTTCTATCAGGGTTCAAAGTGACAATTATCATGATAATTATGTCTTGTTAACGATCTTGATACTAACAAAACTTTATTATCCGAACGCAACTTGCCGCTTCTGTCTGTATCCAAACGCATTAAGTGTTAGCTAAAAAAGAAACGGTCCCAAAAATTGTGTTAATTAAACACAATTTTTGGGACTAATGGGTTAAAACTAAAGAAAAAAACAATCAGTAATTAAAAATGTATTTCTCTACATGATATCTTAGTAATCATTTGTAAACAAAAATTAAATAAAGAGATCAAGTTATGACTGGATAATTAATAAATATAAAATTAATTAATTATTGATAATTTCCGATAATTTTCCGATAATTATCAAAGAAAATAATTGTCTTGATAATTTCGCACCCTGGTTTCTATGTAACTCTATGACATTCGGAAGAGCAACTTAATCGTAAACTTGAAATTATACTCTTACTTGGTCTGGGTTGATATGGGTTTATAATGCGAATTACTCGTCTTTGAGGATTTGGTGTTGCCCTTGGACCAGTACCACGAAATTCTATTTCCATTTCTATAGCATGGTTTGGCAGATCCTCTGTAAATTGCAAAATAATTGGTTGTAGGCAGAAAAATCGTTGTTACACGCCTACCGATTAATTGAGAAGGTGCCTGAAGTAGCTGCGCAGTGCGGGAGGGGTACTGAAGCCAGTCAGTTCTACTATAATACCCCTTGTCGGGGTCGACTTGTCATGGGGTTGAATTGTTACGCGGTCGTGTTGGCTCGGGCTCGAATTGTCCCGATGTCAGTGAGTGTTTTTTTTTAATACTTTACCCCACACTTAAATTTTCTCCTGAATCGTGGTTGTGTTTACATACATTTAAACTTACTTACTCAAACAGCCAAACCGGGAACAAAGACCTGTAGGCTATACAAATATTTGTTCCGTAACGGAATCGCACCCGTGACACGCTGCACAGCAGCCTATCGCTCAGCCACTGCGCTAACCGTGCCATCAAATGAATTACTAAGCCTCTCCCCTCCCACACCACACTTTCAGTTAAGCTTTAGGCCTGTAGAATTATGTAGTGTGATAAGATAAATACCTGAAAATCTTTGAAATGCTTTCATATATTTCTGGAAAACATTCTCATAGGAGTTTGGGCTACGGTGATCTCCTTAAAATAAAATAAAAGATTATTGAGTGGGTATTTGAACATACAGTCATATGTAAACTCACGCCTTTTTCCCATGAGGGTAGGCAAAAACCACAGCACGCCATCTGTGTACGGTTTTTACATACTGATCCTTACATGGGTATTTGAAATTATGGCAAAGTTAAGCAATAATCTTTCGTTATTATGGTCTTAATGTTCAGTTTCTTAACTCTTTGACTATCCCGTGACTTCAATCAGTCCAAGCGTCTTTTAGGTCAATTCTTTTAATTGTTTTTTTTTTTAAATACATATGGTTAAATCCCTTCCACCATATGTTTAAAAAAAAAAAACCGACTCATAAACCGTTACCATGTATTCAGTACATCATTCTGAATCATTCATAGAAAATTTTCATCGGAAATAAATAAAATTCAGCAGCTTCCTAAAAAAGTTTAATTAGTATTTTTAGGCCAGTGTGGTCGAAAAATAATACTGTAACTGTTTATACTGATCATACTGATGAAATATAAATAAAATTAATAATCTACTCGAGTGTTACTTGAAATTAGTACTTACTGCGTATAATACTGGACTCCTGCTTGTGAACAAGCATAATCCAAAGTAAAAAGTATGCCATGACTGACGACATGACGCCAGAAGGTCACTTTACCATTATTGCAACACAAAATTAAGGAAATCTGACACTTATTGAATATTTGAAGTATAACTTATTTTGTAGTACAACATAACATTATGAAACGACAATGTTGTTAAAAATAAATTACTAAAACCATAAACGTTATCGAAATCACCTCATGTGTGGAAATAATAATAAAAAGCCAAGCAAAAATATACTCAAATATAATAAGAAAATGCATAGGAATGAGAAAACAAGACTAGCAAGTTCAAAAAGAGAATAAGAAATAATATTGTTGAAAACACAGACATGTTTTGATTTTATTAATATTCCTTCTGTTTAGATATAGCATATTATGTGACTCAAGGGACCATTTACGACCACAGCGTCCCGAACATACGACCGCGGTACCAGTAGTTACATATTAATTTAGAACCGCAATAAGGGCCGTAAGCATGAAGGTCAAGAAGAGCATAAAGCTCTCGCCGCAAACAATAACCTCATCTATTTTTGTAAATACACTTGATCATGACATCATCTTTGCTTACATTTTTACTCTTATTCAGAGAGATTCTGTTAATGCACGCAAACGCGGAGTAAGAGAGTTTTTGTAGATTCTATCATTTATTTGAACTGTCGGAACTGTTGGACTGAAAATGAACATGTCGAATACCAAGCTCATGACCAACAGCTCCAAAAGGAGCATACACGTAGGCGGGGAAAATATACAATGTGTCCAAGAATATATAAGGCAAGATAATATAGACATATTATCTAGACTAGACTTGGCCTAAGCAGACGCTTAGGCCAAGTCTTGGATAAGAAAATTGCAAGTCGAAATGAAAATGCCTGTAAGAGTTACTGGTCCACGAAGAAGTATTTTAAGGGCACTCTGCCCATGTCTCTGAAGCGAAAGCTAATGGGCATTTGTATTCTCCCCATCTTGACCTACAGTGGACAAACTTGGTCTTTGACTAACATCCAAAAGTCCAAACTCAAGGTTTGCCACCGTGCTATGGATGTGCGCAATATCTTAGGTATAAAATTAACAGATCATGTACGAAACACTACGCTGCGCTCCAAAACGCAAATCGTTAACGTGGCTCAAAAGGCTGCCCAACTTAAATGGGACTGGGCAGGACATGTCTGTCACATGCCGAACGAACTGTGGGCTCGTAAAGCTCAGGATTGGTGCCCTAGAACAGAGACACGGGGTCGCGGCAGACCACGAAGGAGATGGCGGGATGAACTGGATGTCTTCCTTGAGAATTGGAAAGAAGTAGCACAGAAGCGTTAACTTTGGAAGGAGTGGAGGGAGGCCTTTGCCCAGCAGTGGGAAAATGTGGGCTGGCTATATATTTATACATATATCAATTATATTTTATTAAATGCGTTTAATAAATTCTATTGAATTAATATTTTTGTAGCTTTTCATAGTAATATCATCTTTTTGCTAATTTATGCCATTTACTGCTTCTCCGTCATTTTCTAATTCTCCTCCTTGTACTAAACTGCTTTCGGTAGAATATTTATCAGCTCACACACCATCACTTTTTAAAGATTCTTCATAAACATCTTCATCATTTTTTTTACTTTTAATTTCTATAGAGTCTCTATGATTAGGTGTCATATCGTCAGGGATTTCATTTAAATCTTTAGAGTTCAATATCTCTTTAGAAAAATTTTGCAAATAATCTTCATCACTTTGGTCATTAATATGTTTTCTTATGTCTATATCCTGTTCTTTTCGTGACTGGTTATAATTTTCTTCATCCAAACTTGCTGTCATTCCTTTATCTTCTGAAAGTTCATTTTCTTTTTTGACAGCCTTGCCAAGTAATACTTGAAAATATGATTTTATTTCACTACTTCTTACAATTTCATCAGATTTTTTTGTACGCTTGTCGTTTAATTCATCTAAATGTGTTGATTTTCTCATCGGAGAAACTACGTAATCTTTTCTTGCATTTTTTGCTTTAAATTCATCCAAATATGCCACTTTCTTGTGAAATTGCGTAGTTTCATCTTGTTTTTTTGTAGCTCTTGTTGCGTCTTCATTTGATTTTACATCTCCATCCAGTACATTATCATCGCTAAATTCCTGTTTATAATCAATGATAGAACCCTCATCTGGCCCTAAATCTAATGTTTGATCTTCTAATATTTCATTGGATGGCACTAATTCTCTCTGAGAATTAAGATAATCATCTTCATTTAGCCCATAATCTATTGCAACACCTGAAACAACAAGATTTTTTAGCATTCATAAAAAATGGTTGACAAATGATGAAACTTTTTGTTTTTTTTTTCTGGAAAATAAAAGGTAAAATGTCGTTGCAGCTCAAAAGAGACAAGCATGGTAATGGCTACCACCAAACCGTGCTCAACTGCGGGCTCGTACATAACTTAATTGGAACCATTTCATGAACATCATGTGTCATGTGAGAAGATAATTACCATTTTTGAACGACTATTTTTTACCAATTCATTATGACTGCCAACGCATCTATCTACTTAGTATCAATATTTTAACAATTTGACTATTAAAATAGACATTCATTAAAATAAATGTTCAAGTATTGCAAGTATCCGAAGGTTGGTTGTTATCAAGATAAGTCATCAGACATCGTTGTAATGCGGTAGTATGTATAGGTCATTAGTTTGAATCTACCATTCACGACCAACATTACTATAATTAGAATACGCCTTATTGTTATAATAACATGTTTGGACCAGTGGCGTCATTAATTTTGGAACCCAAATTCCAAAAAGTACTAAATACTAGTACCAAGAGAATATCTTATTATACTCGTGTATATCTATAAAGAATCTGGATTATGTCAGCCACAGGTCATTATCACCTGGCCTGATAAATAAATTTTCACCGATATAAATAAAATGTAATTTATGTGGCAATGCTGCCAGTCTTCTGGGCACGTTTCCAGATGACAGCGATGCGGAGGAATACTTTGACGCCTAAGTGTCCTATTGTCATCGTTGTTTAGATGTTTATACTTTCTTACTTTTAGTCTTTTTTTTACCATTACTTTAGTTCTTTGCAAGTAAGAGAGTTTTTGTAGATTCTATCAATTATTAGAACTGTCGGAACTGTTGGACTGAAGATGAACATGTCGAAGACCAAGTTCATGACCAACTGCTCCAAAAGGAGCATACACGTAGGCGGGGAGAATATACAATGTGTCCAAGAATATATAAGGCAAGATAATATGTTTGCTTGGGCCAAGTCTTGAATAAGAAAATTGCAAGTCGAAATGAAAATGCCTGTAAGAGTTACTAGTCCACGAAGAAGTATTTTAAGGGCACTCTGCCCATGTCTCTGAAGCGAAAGCTAATGGGCATGTGTATTCTCCCCATCTTGACCTACAATGGACAAACTTGGTCTTTGACTAACATCCAAAAGTCCAAACTCACGGTTTGCCATCGTGCTACGGATGTGCGCAATATCTTAGGTATAAAATTAACAGATCATGTACGAAACACTACGCTGCGCTCCAAAATGCAAATAGTTAACGTGGCTCAAAAGGCTGCCCAACTTAAATGGGACTGGGTACGACATGTCTGTCACATGCCGAACGAACTGTGGGCCCGTAAAGCTCAGGATTGGTGCCCTGGAACAGTGACACGGGGTCGCGGCAGACCACTTTTACTTTAGTTCTTTGTAATCTGTATATAATGTACTTAATAAATTTAGTATTAATAGGTATTAGAACAAATAAAAGGCGTTATAATAAAATAATAAAAAATAAAAAAATATTTTAGTTAAATAAAAAATTAAAAATGTTAATAAACTTTACATGCGTTTTCTAATAATAATCGTGTTACTCGACTAGAAAAATAATAATATGGCTTTTAAAAGACATGTCAAGTTTGTATTTAATTTAAATAACTAAACAAGATGAAGAAAAAAACAGAAGCTCAAAGATATTTCGCGAAGTCAAGATTGCTGTGAGTGTTTCGCGTTTTTCTGCGCGCACGTGATCATTTCTTTTAACAAACACCGTTTTAAGCCTTCACAGTTTACAACTAAACTTATACTGTCACTTACGGGATATCTTCGGTGATTTTTCATTATTTTGAGCTCCCGATATCAACCCGCGATCATGGCGCTTGCAACAGCGTCGAAATATCGGGAGTTCAAAATAATGAACAATCACGGAAGATATCCCGTAAGTGACAGTATAAGTTTTCTCTTTTAACAGTTTTTTTAAATAACCGAACTAAAAACGCAAAACTCTTTCCCTTAGCTTTTGTGCGCGAGTTGATACCAAATAGTTACCATCCATCAGGATATTCGTAAGATCACCATCATGGGTTTTTCGGTTGTCACCAAGCAGGTACAGGTTATTTGAGGTTGCATCTTCAGGTTTACACGCTGTAAAGAAAAAAAAGAAAAAGAAAGAATTGTTTTTGAGTTTTTTGTTCACTGTGTTAAGGTTTTGGTTGGTGTAAGGTCGTATTTGTGACACAAAATGTCATGTCAAATGGCCATAGTAAAAAATTGTTGTCCACTGGTAATGCGGCGTTCAGCATGACGTGAGTCCATACTTTTGTTCCATTTTATGAAAAAAAAAAGTTTATTGTTAAAATGAAAATACCATACGACTTACCTGATAAGTCGTATGGTATTTTCATTTTAACAATAAACTGTTTTTTTTTAATATAAGGGCCTTCGTGGCTTCCCCCGTGTGACAGCCAGATGTTACCCCTCAGGAACTTATTAGCGGGATAAAAAATATCCTTCATAGGTCATGACCTATCCGTATGCCTTGGTAAAAGACTGATAGAAGTTTATTTCGCATGTTTAATATTAATATGGATAACTACAATCATACTCACGAGGTACACATTTTTTCATCTCAACATACTTTAAAAATTCCTTCAAAAGGTTTGACCAGTTATCAGACGCGTTCCCGCCTGATAAATAAATAAAATTGATGTAAAATTAGTTTTTACAATGAAATTCTTACAACTGTGAATCGTGTCAATTTTAAGACCCGCATCATTTTCAAGATGTGATTACCTTGTGACACTTCAAGTTTCTGCATTTAAAATACATACTTAATGCGAACACTACTAAAACTATTTTTACTACTTATTTTATTTTTTTTACTTTTGTGTTTTATTGTAATTCGTATAATAAGTATTTATTTTTTAAAACATAATTGAGAGACACCCTAATGTCTGCGATGGTGATTTGGCATCAGGCTATGTTCAGCTGCGACTGGACACCGTCGACCTATAGTCAGCCTGCGGTAGGCCGCGTTTATATTACTATTATGTAATTTTGTTTTTTTTTAGTTTGGGAAATCATCAAATGACCCCCCCCCCCCCCCCGCTCTGGGCGGAGCGGAAAGGAGTGTCAGACTTGTACTGACTAAAACCCATCCATGTTCCTTCTTTAACCTTTGTGTTCCAGGGCCGCGGTATCTCTTTCGAACAGTCCCGCAGCCCTGGCAGGCATCGGCCCATGCGGACCCCTACGTGGTTGCTGACATCTCTTTGAGGCGCACGTGGAACACGAACGCGCCGTCGACAAGGCCTGTCGTCATAAGACGGCCGGACGGCGAGTTAGCCCATAACTCGCCGTCCGCAGGCCCGCGCCTACGGTGGCCGGGGGCCACCACGTGACCCCCGACGCCCAGGGCGCCTCCCGCGGCGGCTGGGACGTGAGGCTCTTTCCCTCTCACGTCCCGCCACCTCCTTCACTAGCATGACTGCTTCGCAGAAGGAGGTGGCGGTTTCCCATTCCCTCTCGCTCCGAACTATGGAAGGCAGCCCCGGTCCGTTCCAGTTTGGGGGCCAAAAGTCGGAAATGCTCCACGAAGTTCCACCGGCTGTCGAGGACGAGTCCCAGGTACTACAAAGTCGACCCGACGCCGATGGAAACCCCTCCTGCCGTCAGTAGGGATCCCGACGGTGGCGCATTCCAAGGCTCATGAAAACACATGGTCTCGGACTTTGCAATGCCACCTCGAGACCGAATTGCCGGATCATCTCCACGACTAGCGCAACCCCACGTGTCATGTCTTCGGCCGCCGCCTCGTGTGACCTACCTTGTGCCAGTACCAGAGTGTCGTCAGCGTAGAAGACTACGCTGACGCCGCTAAGGAGGTCGGCGCGCAGCACCCAGTCGTAACCGATGTTCCACAATGCCGGCCCCAGAACCGATCCCTGTGGAACACCGCACGACATCTCTCGCCGGTTCCATTCTCCGCTCCGACCGGGGTAGATGACGGCCCTATCCGTCAGGTAGTCCCCGACCACACGACGAAGGTAGGTCGGCACCCGGTGAAACCGGAATGCCTCCCCAATGCAGCTCCAGGGTATGGAGTTACTATTTGGGTACTTAGTACCGCAGCTAAAAACGTTGTCCTTATGTCTCTTGTGAGCTCATCATATCCTCTAACCAAAGGATATGTTGTGTTCACAAAATCAAATCCGTACCGTCCTCTTGAGTTCCAGAAGGCTTTGCAGGCATTTTTGTTGTCATCAGTTGCTTGATAGGTTGAATTATAAGAAATTTGATGGTCGTCGTTGCAATTTTTTTCTTTTTAGTTACTGTAGAAGGTTTCACTGTCGGTATTATAGAAGGCCACAAATTATTCCAGCCTTTCAGGTTTTCTTTTTTTTTCATTTTCGGTATAGCAGGATACTTTTTTGTTGTCGTAGTGGATTCTAATTTACAGGTATTAGGACTATAACTTGCAGTGGCCCTTATCATTTTAGGTTGGATATAACGTTTCTTCATAGCGGATATCGGTGTAGCAGCCATTTTAATTAAATTCGTTGAAGCAGTTGTTTTCTCTTTCACTGCAAATGTACTTTCATTCACTAGTAACTCTATTTCCTTCATTTCGTTAATGAGATCAGCCCAGTCTAATCCTTTTGGTATTATGTCAAAAGGTTTTGTTGCTGAAATCGTAATATTTTAAGATCAGCCAAGTTCAATTTCTTTTCAACATAATCACAATAAATTCAAGATTACTTATAAAATGAAAGTAGTTGAATAAATCATCAATATCAGAAATGGAATAAAATTTGTAAGAACTTTGATCCCTAGACAACTATCCGTTAGTTGCAAAGCAGGCTATAATAAAGGGTGTATATAGACCCTTAACGAAGCCGAAAGGCACTTTTGTTCTACCTTCCAGTTACGGAGATATGGGTGGTCAAATTTTCAACTTTTTCACTAGTTTTTTTTTCAAATACTAGTTTTTAAGGTTATAACTTTACTTTAAATACCTCCACGATCCCCGTACTATTCAATCCACCCATCAGCACAATGCTTTGAGTGCTTTCTATCGAGTCCTACCGTAAAACGTGATTTTTCACTCCAAAAAAACAAGTCGTTTCCCAGCAATAATTTTTCGTAAAGTTACATAAGTTTGATATACGGAATGCGGTGAACGGCTTCGTGAAGGGTCTGTATATATAGAATATCATAATTAAAGGTAATAATTGAATGAAGGATGAGTTATTCAGGCTGAAGAGACAGCAAATGACCCCTTCTTTCGGCCTGTTCAATTTGGCAAGCTATGCACCAAACTTACTCGAAACTGGCGAAATGTGGATGTTTTGTTAGGTACACCTTTGTCTAACCTTCGGCGATTACAGGTGTCATGTTTTGTTCTGTGTATCATCATATCAAAAATGCCTTACCTTCTTACCTTTCGTTCTAACGTGTTGCCGTGTTTTCATTATTTTCCATTCTTTACCATCAAAATATCTTGTTGGCTTGTCTTTTGGCACTGGGGAAAATGTTTATGGTATTTTAGTATCACATTAATTTCAAGTATTACATACACAAATTATCATATAGGTACTTGTATATAATTAATTACCGTCATAACAATAATTGAATTTTGCATAAATCACACTGTACGAAATAAATAAGAAATTTAAATTCATGTTATTGCGTAGTTTTTCGTCTTTTTATTAACATAAGACGTTCGTCACTCATGCTGGTTTTTCTTATCCCATTTTACAGTTACATAGTAGAAATCGTGAACCTAACCAATACGAAAATGGATTTACGAAAACACAACGTGTGCGGTACAAATATTAAATTTAATAAGAGAATCGATAAACTTTATTGCGGAACACAAAATTATTGCGTTCGTGGATCTCGATAGTTGTCGTTGTTTGCGAACGTACCTAATGTTGCTCTTATCGCGGTCGCCGGCGACAATCGTGACGCGGCGGCCATGTGTGATATGATAACATTATGATAACTATGATTTGCTGGAATGTGCACTACGAAATATTTTAATACTCCACGTGAAGAGGAAGTTTTGAGATTTTGGTCGATAAAGGATTAGGACTATAAGATTAGTTTTTTTTGTTGCTTTTTTATTGGGTACTTTGTGACTGTACTATTTTGTATCTGAGGCAGTCTTTGTTTTTTAAATTGCACGATTGACGCAGCAGCTTTTTGCAAGGTTGCTAAAATAACGTTCAGATTACTAGAACAACTTGGAAAACCCTTGTTTTTTGTTTCTGTTTTATATTTTATCAAAATATAACTGCAACAGTGTGATTTTATAACAAAAACAAAAAGACTATGTTGGTTTTATTTATAGAAACTGACTAAAATTAACGTAAATACAAAAATTATCTCTTTTTAAATGTATGTTAATGGGTCGCTGATGTCATTTTATTTTTGCATAATTTATATAATTGTCAGTAAAAGAATCTCACGTTGTTAATTTATTAGAAAACGACGTAGAAAAAACTCTGAGGGTGCAATCAAAGAGAATATGAGAGAAGAAAAAAAAAAATTTTTCGCCAAAATCACATCTATCCAAGGTGGTATACAACATTAGTTTCAGTATATGCGAAACCTCAAACACGTGTCTAGTATTTTTATGTAAAAAATCTATGTACAAAATATCAAACATAAGCTTGTTCTGTTACGTGGTTGTCCGCACAAAAACGTGGTCACCACGCAGCCCGCCCGCGCACCCGCCTCCAGCGTCGTCTTGAGCTCATTGATAATAATAATTTGGCAGTAGGTACCTCAATGATTGCGATAGGTACTAATGTCGCTCGGTGTCCAACTTGTAACATTTTCTAAATATTTTTGGGACAAAATATAACATGGTTTAAAAATTATTGGAATCGATTCAGTTACTTATTCTGAACAAACTATATTCAGGTTTCGCATATACTAAAAGTAATGTTGTATAATGTGTGCCTTATTGCCTTTGAATGGATTCATGCATCCAAAAACCCTACTTCAGCTTCTAAGGCTTTTAATATTGTATCGGGACGTACATTACTCATTGTATTTAAAAAAAAAAAATAATAATAATAATCATGTTCGCCAACAATGTCTGAAAAAGCAGATTTGAACTATGAATACAGACGGCATTACTTGTGATTTTGGCCACGTGTCAAACGATACCTACAACTATAGATCATCCTACATACAATTTAAGAAAGTAAAGGCCTGCTCCACTAAAATGCTCAACAAAATCTAAGATAATATAATCATTTCTAATATCAAGATCGGTACCAACTGCGAACTATTTACGATACTTATAAAATACCCATATAAGTATAGAGACAATATTAATAAATATGAAACCGGTGACATTAGCACATAGTTATGGTTATCAGCCACACTTCATGGGCGGCGCGCGGGCATCCAAAACGGTGTGTAGGTACAGTGTACCGGTCAGAATCGTGACCAGAGCCGAGCCCTTTTGTTCCACATTGTGGCTTCTGCTTATACATATTTATATTCTAATGGAATGGAAAAACAGTGTGAAAGAGCTACTTGTACAGGCTGTTAATATGGCATATTGAGTTTTAGAAACGGTTTGTAGTATGTCATGTATATTGTCGTCTCTCTTTCTCATACATGCCTAACAGTCTCTTACTCGAAATGTCGTGCTTTTTAACGCCTCCCGGATACTTTATGTATACTGGCAACACAGACTAACTAACACACTGTAGATGTAGATATTTAATGTCTCATTTTAACTCTCCCTTGGTTCGAGCTCTGGCAATACTGAAGGCTTTATTGACATCGACACCGGAGTGTAATTTATTTGCCTCGAGATGGCTACACATACGTAGATGTTTGATTTTCTGTGAGAGGATGAACGAAAGGTGACGTTTTCTTGTTTTTTTTTTTAAGTATTTTATTTAATATTTTGGGCATTCCTTATTTTAAAAATATGTTTCTTGTAATCTGTGTTTTGTCTGTGCAATACCTTGGATTTCTCTGTTACATTGTACAGACAGCACATCAAGCTACCCGAAACTGTCAAATTTTCCCAATCGACCTTGAGCCTAATGCTTTGGCGATAAAGTTGAAAGTCTAATTAAATACATTTGACAGATTGATGTAGCTTGATTAGCTGGCGTCTGTATGTTTTTTCTCAAATAAATAATTTTGATGTTGGCCACTTTCAAATATCTCGTTGTTTTAAATAAATTTACTACCACTTAACCCTGTCTAACTTAAAGCAACACCGATACAACACACGATTGTAGAATGAGTTCAATAAAAGTCTAGCAAGTTTTCAATGAACACCTTTCTCGTATGCAGGTACAAATCAGTTACTTCAATTGCTTCAAATCAATTATTAATAACCTAAGCTCAATTAAAGTTAAACTGATCACACAGAAACCTATTAAAAGTGCTTAAAAGGAGTTCCATCTAGCAGGCAAGCAGCCTAATCTGTATCGTTACACTGGCGGCCGATCGCTAAGGGCTAATTTGGGGGGATTTCTATGCAAATTTGATTACACTGCAGTTGCATGCTCTAACGAAGTACGCCATTAGCTGAGGCAATACACTGCTAATATTAATTTTCATGAAGGATTGCAGTAGTCGGTACCTACTTTGATAGTTGTTTTTTACCCGACTGCCAAGGAAGGGTTATGTTTTTCGCGCGAAACTTGTATGTTTGTTTTTTGTAAATTTCGTTATTACCTCGTATGTTCCAAATAGCTGGATTTCGACGATTAAGTTATCATTAGATTCGTTCCAAAAATCCAAGTGTCCTTCGATAGGTTTTTTAAAAAAACAAACAAAATGTCGGATTTTTGGCGCTAAATTCTAAGTAGATAAAATTTTTTTTCAACAAAACCTATCGAGTAGGGTATCAAAATGGAGGACATTCAAAGGAGATTGCAAATATAAATATAGGTGAATAATATAATTTTTAGTTGGGTTTTTTGATAATTTTCATTAAATGTTACTTGTTTGTTCTGGTACTGGTTTAAAATGGGATGCTAGTGCCTACATACTAAAGTTTACCTTTGTAGGTACTTATATAGTTATCATATTTTTTGTTATAGGTACTTCTTCGGTACAGACTGCGTTTTCATAAGAGACTTGTTATGTGCATTAAGAAAGTATAGTCATCCTAGTCTTCGTTGGTCGATTTCCGAGGTTCCTAAAGTGCTGAAATAGTTTCGGCCATACGATAAGGTTCACACTTTTAGCAGCTCATCATCTGCCTAGCGTTTTCTCAACTATGTTGGGGTCGGCTGCCAGTCTAACCGTATGCAGCTGAATACCAGTATTTTACATGGAGTGACTGCCTATCGGACCTCCACAACCCAGTTAGTACTGGCTAACACGATACCCCTTGATAAGACTGGTTGTTAGACTTTCGGGCCACTGACTACCTGTAACGGCTGTCACACTTTTATCATCTAATTACCAAAATTACTTTTTCAGCACTCATAATAGAATTAGGTATGTAGGTAATGGCAAATAAAGACTTCTTACCTGTCAATTAGTGCCTACTTTTAATCACTCAAACAAATTAAAAGCCTACATAATGCAACACGCATAAAAAACTTTTACAAATCACGCGATACTTTGTCAAGGATTTCGTATTAAATATAATAATGACTAATGAATATCAATCTGATATAAATCTACAAGAAGCCAATAAAATATGAAGTGAGTGAAACGCAATTCACCTGCTTTGGAGATCATTAGCAATTTAAATATTTATACAACACAATATTACAATATAATAAGGCTTTATGTCTCTTCGATGAAACAGAGAACTGATTTTTGCTTTGAGTACACATGGTTTACTCAATCTTATTAAGCTTTTCCCCGCTACGGACTTCTATAGAAGTTCCAGATTTTCGGGTTTCTATAGAACTTCTATAGAAGTTCGTGGCGATGAAACGGTTAAAAAATCAATCAAGTCTGACTCGAGCATGAAGGGTTCTGTACCATGGTAACAAATTAAAGGGGGCTCCCCCTTTAATTTTTAATTTATTTGTGGTTATAGTGCCAACAAAAATACACATTCTATGAAAATTTCAACTGTCTACCTATTACGGATTATGAGACAACCGTTGACAGACAGACGGACGGACGTACAGCGAAGGCTTAGTAATAGGGTCCCGTGGGTTACGCTTCAAGTACGGAACCATAAAAAGGGTGTCTTTACCAAGCAGTTAATTTTAGCGAGGCCACCATAACAGATAACTAAATAAGATTGTCTAGCTAACTTACTAAATAGCTCAGGCTTGCAGAAATACGGTACCTATATCGATTTAAATAATCGATTTATAAGCTGACATTTATTTAAAAACAATAGTCAACTATTCACACTTTCCACAAGGCAGAGAAATCTATGAACAACGATCCGATTCAAACAAGTATAAAGGAATATAAATAACTGAATGTTTTCCTTTTAGCAACACCGCTCATACTGCTATCGAATAACAGTTTAACCATATAAACGAAATTCAAATTATACAGTAGAAGCCGCCTATTGGTCATCGACTGGGCATTGGTGGGCAATGGAGTGGGCAATCGACTCACCGTTTTGGTACTAAGGGTTATCGTCCAATGAGCAAGAAAGGCAAGACGAGAGGAAAGATGGGCAAGTATGTATGATTTCTCTAGAGCTATGCAGTTGAACTAAGAATTCTCAAGTAAAGCCATAAATGTGTTTATTGAACTTGCGATTTTGCAGATCAAATCTTGGCAGAGATTTATGTACGTTCTTCTCTTATGAAAGGGTTACTGATTGCATTTATTGCATCTAAATAGAACACTGGCATGACAGTATATACACCACTATTTTTTAATTAGTACAAATACTTAAAGGGCTTATTAGAGGTCTTGTTATTATATATGTAAATCCCAAAATGTCACTCAATTTATGGAAACATAGTTTGTATGAATGGCGACAAGAATGGAAAAGCACTGCGCGTAGTATTTTCTAGTGGTAATTGTTATGAATGATTGATTTAATTATGAATTTACCAGTTATGACAAATTTTCGTGGACAATTTTGGGATTTCGTTTTTTGACTTTTGATTACACATATATGATCAGTAACGGGTATGGATAGAGCTCTATTCTTTTGTGTTAATTAAAAAATTGTGGTGTATATTATGCTAGACGTTGTCCACGACTTCGCTCGCGTGGAAAGGTTACTTTGATGTGTGAGAAAAAAATAGCCTATGTCCTTTCTCAGGATATAATCTGTCTCCTTGCTAAATTTCTTCAAGATCCGATCAGCCGTTTAGTCGTGAAAAGGTAACAAACAAACTAGAGTTACTTTCTCATTTATAATATTAGAAAGATTTTGTTGGCTCAAAACTTCGCCACCTCCACGGCGTTGTAATTGCGCTTCTAGAATGACACTCTATGAATGAATACATACATACGTAAACTCACGCCTTTTTTCCCATAGGCAGAAACACTTAAGATTCAAATTCTATGAATGAATATGAATCTTTAATGCCCGTCTTCCCGAGTACTTAATGTACTGCCAAAATATTGTTACAATGTCGGATTTTCAACTAACAGTGCTCATTTGAGTGTTGAAAATATTGCGCTTATATTTCAGCACAATATTTAGATAGAACCAGCGAAAACAAGCATACAATTTTCAAGGTAAGTTCCTTATACATATGTCCATTCGTCACTCCTCAGGTCGTGACACAGTCCATCATGTTTTTGTCATCGTCATCTCCGTGACAGCCAAGCCCATCCTGCATGGGTGCGTCATTTTTGACAGTTATCGCCATGTTTTTTCTCGACTTTCTCAGGCCTCTCTGTGCGGCCACCCTAACAGCACATAGCAATTGACACCATGTAAGTCTTGCCGGTGGCTACGTTCTCCCATTAGACCACTTCCTTAACAAAAGAGGTACGGAGCCTCCTATTCTAACAATTGTATGAGCTATTTACCTTATCTGTAGCTCGCCGCAATCACACCCGGTCCGATCCACCGACCAATAAGTTTTGATACTTGCCCCATTGTTCTGTCGCTTGATAAATATAAGTCTAGATCGTACTAATATGATTTTATTTATTAGTTCCTGTTATCTTTTACTGCGATTTATAATTCTGTCGGCGATGTTTTGGATAGTTATTCATCATGTGTGAATTGGGAATGCTAATTTTATTGCTTGTTTGACATATTTATCGGAGCGATCGTAAAGAATCCGATCTCTTTTAGCGTATTTTTTAAGTGTCTGTGTATTTAAAAATAACCTGTCTTCTAATTTAGTGCAGCAATAACTTATTAGCTAAAGCTTCTGGTAAAGTTTCAAATTTTTGTACGCAGATGGCCAAAAACTAGGACTACACCGTTTGGAACAGCTTACTCATCATAATATTTTCGTTGCCTGCACGATGTCCTTTATGAAAAATAAATCGTCGTGTATATTTAATACTAATAAATCCATCCATACCAAGTTTCCTCTGTGCCTCGGAAAGCACGTTAAGCTGTTGGTCTCGGCTGTCATTTGTAGATCTTTTTATCGCTAATTAAAAAAAAAGTCGCCGCGCATAATCACTCAAAGACATCCTTAGCTGACTCGCTATTGTCTTTAAATTTGTTAGCGATTTACCAAATGAAGTGTTAAGTGAACAAAAAAATCGCTAATTGGCGAAAATCAAGACTACTTCCTCGACATACGAGCACAGTATCTGTGCAGGGAGGCGCCCGCGCAGGTTACCGCGTTATAACAGTGATAGCGGCGCGTGATGTGACCATAGCGGGACGCATGCGCGGCTCGCGTCATTTTACACTTACGCCATTATAGCACTGGACTGGACTACCGTTAGAGGAGGTAATTATTTTGGGTGTAACTTGGCTTTATTCAGGAAGGAATTTATTAAAAACACGCTAATCCTTTTTATCGATTGATTACCTTCGAAATTTGTATCGTACACCATATTGCAGTCATTCCATTTTCAAAACAGAAAATAGATTGGAACTTAATAGACATTGGGATGAGGGCTTATCATCTAGGTGCTCGGGCTAGGGTCACATTGTAAAAACTTCGGACCCCACTGGCTGCCACTACTAACTACAAAAGATCGCACTTTAAGGTAATGGGCATGACTTCATTTTTATCATTCTTTAGACTAGATTAGGTAAGCGCATTGTTAATCCTTGGTGAAATTAAACAAAGACATAAATTTAATTGTTATCTTACAAACTTATTTTTCATATCGCTCGTATATTTCTGTGATATATTGTTGTCAACAGGTTTTCCCAGGCTGCCAACTTTTTAGAAAGTAATTAAACATATGTTTCCATTTTTACATTCAATGTCTTTTTGAGACCAATTCCAGTAGTCATAATAAATTAAAGCAAGATAAATCAACAACGCGATTGTTGCTTTAAGTAATTAATTACTTACAAATGCTAAACAGGGTTGTGCTAATGTCCAAAATTAATGAGAACATTTAAGTGCATTTCTCCAACATTTCGTAAGACAGAATTTGTCGTCTAAGACTTGAGCTAAGGATTTCGACACGAGAACGGCACGTGCCCTACCTGAGCTTGAACAGAAGTGTCCGCTACGAGTCGTGACATAGTCGACGGGCGCCTGTAATCTAGAATAAATTGCGTACACTTACTGACTCTTTATAGACCTTTTAAGGTAGAAAATTTAAGATGATGATCGCCACGTTCATAATTAAGATCGGCCGTGATAGGCGACTCGTGACGTCGTGTGGGTGGTTCCACTTCCGAGGTCACGGGTGGTCTTAGAGCCAATTTGGGCAGGCTACTGATGATTTTTTTGGTTTCTAGAAGGATGATAGATTAGGTGTTTGACGTAGCTGCCATATCCGGAATCTGGTGTGTATATAAGGACATGAATTTGTTTTTGGTAAAACGGAACTCGCTAAACCTTTATTTCTGGCCTTTAATTGCGTTTGGATACTTCTAAATGCTACTATTTGTTTTAGAGCCACTAGGAAACCATAACTAGCTAAGCAAATTGACTGGATGGTTCTGAAAAGCCTTCCATCATGATAAAGATCACAAACATACGTTAAGCAAGGCCAGAAGCGCTGCCACACGAGATGCACGTTCCATAAAGTTAAGGAAGCTTCTCTTTAACAAACTAAAGTAAGCCTTTATGGCTACAAGTCCCATACGGTAGCGACGTGTGTGGCATCCCCAGATACTTCATACGTACAAACATATAATATAGAAACAGTTTATATAATACTTGGCCGCTGGACGATCCCCATATCTCAACGGGAAGTATTTTGCATGCAACCACCACCTATCTTTTGGAACAATCTGAAAACGGGAGCAAGTTGTTTCTAAACGAGTCATAAGTTTCCACCTCACCGCAGTACTTGCAACTTTATCAAGTAAAACATAAGGTTAGTTCTCATTTGATCACTGTCTTGATTTAACACTTTTGGTATTTGAAAAGGTTTTGCCAAACGCATTATTTATCGTAAATTCGTAATTGCTGATTGTGGACGAAGAAGGGAATCTTTGCAGAGCTTGATATCATGTATTAAGTGGAACCTCGTTGTTTACTTATGTAATGCTTGAAGGGAAGACTGAATGCTACTGCCAGAGGCTGATGCCGATAATGTGGAAACTTTGGATTGTAAGTGTAGAATAATGACTGCTAATTAAATCAAGAATTCGGCCATGATTGTTTGTTCTTTAGTCTTCATTTTAAAGCTCTTGAGTGAGTACGACCTTTTTAGTTAGCTTTTGAGTTGTGAAACTGAGCTAAAAAGTGAACTACATGAATTTCACTGACTAACCTAATATGACCGCTATTCAATAGTATTTTCTAATCTCATTAGGATCCCGGCTCCTTAATGCAACACTGTCCTCGAGCTACGCTTTCGGGTCGTCCTCCGGAGGCAAGAAAAACTACTCCTTATAAATAGAATTTTATTATTATTCTTAAAATCGCGGAAGTGTTTTAAGAAATTTTAATTTTCCACTAACGATGGGGCACTTAATATCGTGTCCTGCGTGTCCTGTTGTTTGTTCACTTCAGGAACTGATAGACGCTACCGAAAGCGCCAAAATAGTAGCTCAGTTCTGGGCTGACACAATTTAGATTGCCATCGACACGCTAAGGAGAAGAAGATCGCGGAAGCTATCGCTGAAGGATTGAAAACTAGTGATCATTCTCCTTACAATTTTAGAAAACTTAAATAAAACTACGAAATTGGGAATTCTTCACACCATTTATGTATATTCAATATTTATTAAAAACTATGTCACTAGGCCTACTATAGACCTTACGAAATTGACATCCAAAGTGGAATCCACGTAGAAACGTCCATTACAAAACAAGTATTATTACTTAACTTCCTCCATTCTTATCTTGAATCTCAACAATTATTTTGTTTACGATTCAAATATATTAACTGTGTCTATAATATATGCATTGATTATACGACATTCTAATAAGCTGTATCAAGCAAGTTATTGATCGATTGTAATTTTAATCACTTGTTATTAAGAGTGAAATTAGGTGAGCCACACTACATTGCAAAAATCCTATAAAATGTTCATACATTTTGTGAGTTGCCGTAGACGAAGGAATAAGATTAAGTGAGGATCGCGACGGCTGCGTTCTGAAGTGTCTGTCTTTCCTGTAACTAACTATGTAAAAAATCATAGAAGTTAAATTTGACCCACTTTCCGGTTTCCGATTGAGCTAAAATTTTGTACATGTTCAGTTTGGATGACAATGCATGGTTAGCTAACTGACGTAATTCTAAATTTAATATGGCGGATTCCGAAAGATAGCGGACTAATTATTTTTGATGCATTCCCATGGGTAAAAGCGTGTTTTTAGTTTTTATAAACTAAAATATATGTTGTATTGAAATGCGGTACACTGCGGCCCAATACAGCTGTATTGAGTCCTTAGCTTTGGACTGGAATTTTTAGCATAACACCTTCTAAGTTGGTAATAGACCAATTGATTTTTAATTATCCACCGCTAATCGTTTGATGGCCCCGTTTTGTATTACAAGTTGCGTCTGAGCAATAAAATTGTAATCTTTGTCGTAAGAGCCTCTTGTTTGTTCAACACTGACATATTTGCATGGTAATTATATATTTAAATTGTTTCAATTAGTGGACTATTATAAAATACATATCTAGAGTGCCTTGTTAGTCTAGAAGTTGCTGAGATTCCCAAATTGGGCAAAGTGATTTTGGGATTACCACCAAGAATTTCTCAACAGCAGCTTGGGGTCCAGATTTGTGCCTGGTTGATGTGTGTGAGTGTAAAATATGACTAGCTTATGCCCGTGGCGTCGCCCGCAGTAAAATTCTTCCAGGATAAAAAGTCCAAATCCTATATGTTAATCGAGGTTATAAACTATCTATGTGCCAAATTTCATCCAAATCCTTTACGTAGTCTTTGCGTGAAAGAGTAACAAACATCCATCCATACATCCATCCATCCTCACAAACTTTCGCATTTATAATATTAGTAAGATTTGACTACGCAATTCCTGACTAGGATTACACAATAGGCTTCATTTTGGCAGCTATTTACAAACTACAAATCAAGTAACGACCGTATCAAAATGATCGTGCTTATTATAATAACAGGTTCAATAATCGCCAATCTCTTTTTGATGGCTTAGCAAGAAGCCATGAATTTACACCAGCCTACAGGCACATAATATGATGTTTATAGGCACTATTTCACATTTAGACCGTTTCCTTATTGATATAAGGAAATTAGTTTTCATTGTGAGTCTAGAAGGATGTAATTTTGCCTTGAGATAGTTCACCAAACGTGGAGGAAGACTAAAGTATGGAAGGATAAGATGAAATGGATAGAAAAGCAGTGGTTATTAAATTGTCTAATAAAAGTTATGGAAATAGGTACAAACACTTGAGTGGGAAAAAGGCAGGAAGACGATCTTCTTTCTTTTTTTATCATTCGGTTTGTGCCTAACCTGGTGTCAGCGTTTTTACGCCGCCCGTGGGCCTCACTTGGCTTAAATGCCGTCGAGAGATATCTTTTAGGCATGCTGGTTTTCTCACTATGTTTTCTTTTACCGAAGCAAGCAATAATTATGCAATACGCACATGAATCCGAAAAATCAGAGGTGTCTTGGGTTCAAATTCGGGACCTACTTGGCAGTCCGACGGTCATACCACTAGACTATCACTGCTTACGAGGAGGACGATTTTAATTATAGTTCACTAAACGTAAGTCACTTTGGCAAAGGGTGCAGCTAATCTAAACAGGTTTCAGCCTTGCAGATCATTCTTGACATGGTCTTCTCACAAGTTGTGAACATAGCCACTTCACAAATTTACAGTTACCAAGCTTAGTATTACAATACTAAGTCCAAACAATTGCATTCAATAAAACACAGAATCCAAAATCGCCGGCAGTAATGATAAAAACTGACTTGACTTGGTTTAGCTGCCTCTTTGGACTTTTAGTCGAAAGCGCAACTGAGTCCTGAGGTCCTGGGTTCGGTACCAGCTCGAGCAGTATTTCTCAGTAGCGAACACGGAGTCTGGATCAGTGTCCGTTTGTAGGCAATAGGCTCGCCCCCTATTACATGGGACTTAAACATAACTAGCGAAATGTGGGTACCTCTGCCTAACCCTTCGGAGATTACAGGCATGATGTAATGTAATGATAAAAACTAAGTAGTCAGCTTTCAATTCAAGCTTCAAAAAACCTTTGGATTTTGCAGTTTCTTAGAAAATGCAATTTCTTTTTTTTTTCTCCACACCTAACCAGAGATCCTCCTAACAGATGGCACCAGCGGTTAGCGCACTGTTTATCACTTCATTAGCCGAGGTCAGAGCGTCTCTGCGACACCTCTCGTGCTAAATAGCTGATGAGTCGTCTCGATTGTGTCCCGGAGCAGTGTCGGCACGCAAGCTGGAGACTATTCAGGACATTCCTACGACGTGGTATATTGGAAAGGAATGGATGTAAGACAGATAGTGATGGTGTGTTTATAGTATTTCATATATATTTGTCGGATATGTCAGGATTTATTCCTTTAGGCTCGTACATTATGTGGGCAGACGATGGGTTTCGTGCTTTAAAAACACACTGGGTGCGATACACTGTTTCTGGCAAACTAACGAATTACTTGAGATTATAACTTAACATAATAACACGATTCACAATGAATCGGATACAGTTCCAAGACGTCTCAACTCCGCCGCGATCAGACATTGACTGTCGCCCTCGCCTCGAGTTGAACATCAGGCCTCTGTAGAAACACACTGTGGTGTGGGTAGACTTGTAAGTAGGTCGCATGACGTCACCACCATGTTGCGCTTCATTTTATGTCCATACTAACGACCGGATCCGATTTATTTATAGTATTTTATATATCCTTGTAGTTTATCTTACTATTAATTAAAATTATTTTCAGATGTATATCTGAAAATAATTTTAACCTACCACTGCTTGTCTCTGCATTACCCAAAGGTTGACTGGTAGAAAATGCCTAGGGTATTAAGTCCGCCTCTGTACTTTGGGCTTGAAGTGTGAAATAAATAAATAGATGTCTATACAAGAACAGGGAGCTCAGTCTGATATTTCCAATAATTAGTCACTGTGACGCCATTGTGCCTAAAGTTCGTTAAAAATTCCTAAATTTATGATGGTCGCCGTATAGTGTTGTGCTGGAATCGGAAATTAGGCCGTAAGGAGAAGCTTAAAGAGTTACTAAAAGAGATAAGTTGACTGCTGAGCATTGGGTCCTGGGTTCGATTCCCGGGTCGGGCAATGTGTTATTGGATTTTTCCATCAGGATCCAAGGAGTCCTTTGAGGTCCTTGGAGTCTTGATTTGATCCCGATTGATGGTAATTAGCTCGCCCCCTATTACAATGCAACTTAAAAATATAACTGGCGAAACGTGGGTGTACTCTGCCTAACCCTCGTTTACAGGCGTGAAGTTATGTGTGCTATGTTAATAGGTTAATACTGGTACTAGATAATTATCTGGTTGTCATAAAGAAACGTTATATATAGTCGAGTACTCATAATTGGTTCCAGTTTCAAAGCTGGTTTGCTTATTTTCTACTTTAGTAACCAGAAGCCCTTCTTCAGCTCATCCAAATGATCGTTTCTACAAACTTTTTCAAACAACAGTCAATGGTCTGAAATAGTAAAATTATCTAGAATGTAAAAAATCACCTCGTCCACATAAACCTACTAAAAACAAAGCCCATTCCTAAAATCCCGACAAATCCAACATTTTCTACTCGACACCTCAAGAATTACGCGAACTAATGTACAGTCATTCACAGCCGATCGTTTTCGCGCTGCATCGCCGTTAAACTACAATGTAAGCAACAGCCGACCATCAGTAACCTTACCTCTGAACCACGAACTATTACCGCTTGCCATCTAATTTACATTTCGTTGAGGCGCGAGCGCCGTAATTTTTGCACGTTCTGCGCACGCGCGGCACGTTTAGAAAAACTTGTGTACGTAAATGTACATCAGTTAGATTTGTGATGGACCTTTGTGTTGGATTGTACTTTGGAGTTAGGTTATAGGATGTTGTATTTTTGTAACTTGATAAAAATGATTTCGATACTCATTTTTAGTATGCAAGTATTAAGTATGATTTTTTAATTACATAAAATGTTCAAAACGTTTAATATATTTAATTAGAGTTAAATTTAAAAAAAAATGTGATGTTAGTGTTACGAAACTAGTTCAAGCCGAATAAGTTGCACAAATAAAACATAATTATTATAATCATTTAATTATAATCATTAAAACTCCAGTCAAATTATCTTCTATAATCATTTATTAAGTAGGTATAGCTACGTCGATAAAATCTCTACTTACAAATGTATAACAAAAACTAGACAATCAGGAAACAATTATTTTGTCTAGCAAATTGGCTTCTATTAATTTATTGTCAATCGTAGGCTTTCATGCTACAGATTATCGTGATTAGTAAAACAAAGCTTTGAATCCTGACTACCAGTGGGCGATTTATCTGTAATGACTACCTAACAATAAAACGATAGACCGTAATTAGTCTTCCAGTTACGTTATTATGACCTTTATTTATTTCTATACTCATTGAAAACATTTTTTTGTTAGCCTGTTTGAGTGTCCCACTGCTGGGCAAAGGCCTCCCCTTTCTCCTTCCAAACCTCTCTGTCCTGTGCGATATCAGGCCATGGTCGCCCCGCAAACGAGATCAGATAAAAAAAAAATTAAATAAAAAATCTTTTAATATAGTAAACCACCGATATCGGGAACAGAGCCCAAGCTACCGGCAGTTAGGGCTCCAGTGAAAGGAACTTCCTAACAATACGAGCCGTGTTCAGGAGTACCGCTGTACGGTAAATCGTGGTGGGACTGCCGGTCTGCCAAGTCATAGGCCTAAAGTTTGAACCCAAGACACGCATCTCTGATTTTTTGATTCATGGGCGTATTATATAATTGTCACTTGCTTCGGTGAAGGAAAACTTCGTGAGGAAACCAGCATGCCTTTTTTTTAGGATAGGACATCATCAAATGACCCCTCCCGCTCTGGGCAGAGTGGAAGGAAGTGTCAGACTTGTACTGAGTAAAACCCATCCATGTTCTTTCTTTGCCCTTTGTGTTCCAGGGCCACGGTATCTCTAGACCCGCAGTCCCGGAACGAGCATGCCTGAGAGATAGCCTTGACGGCACGGTTGGCGCAACGGCTGAGCGATTGGCTGCTGCGCTGCGTGTCGCGGGTTCGATCCCCGCACGGAACAAATATTTGTATGATCTACAGGTAGTTGTTCCGGGTCTGGCTGTTTGCGTATGTGAGTTTAAATGTTTGTAAACGCACCCACGATACAGGAGAAATTCCTAGTGTGGGGCAACGTTTTGTTAATATAAAAAAAAAAACAACTTGCATTCCTATAAAAGAAATCTGGATATAGTGTCAAGTCGTAAAAATGATTGAATAAGTCATAAAGAAAAAATTGTTTGCCATCCATTCCACAAAACGAGGAGCGCGTGGCTAAATAATAACAGCCGCTCGGGTCAATCTTTAGATTAAGCCGTGCTTGCCTAGGTTGGTCTGTGGATGGGTCTCCACCCGTTACGTACTGAGTTTTCTCCGTGCCTCGGAAAGCACGTTAACCTGTTGGTCCCGGGTGTCATTTGTAGATCTTTGACTGTCGTTACTAGTCAGTGGCAAAAAACTTACAACCAGACAACCAGTCTTACCAAAGGGCATCGTATTACCCAGTACTAACTGGGTTGTGGAGGTCAGATAGGCAGTCGCTCTGTGTCAAATGCTGGTATTCAGCTGCAACCGGTTAGACTGGAAGCCGACCCCAACATAGTTGGGAAAAGGCTAAGCAGATGATGATGAGTGTCAAGTCGTAAATATATCAGATCTCTAGTTGCTATAAAATAACGCAAGCCTCACCCGATCTGCGGCCTTCGATCCCTCATTAACCAGACTTGCTCTAGATCTTAATTAGAAATTATTGTGAATGGGTAATGTGTTTTATTAGTGCTACCTTTGATTGCGGATGCTAATAATATAAATGTACGCGTCAAATTGGTTCAGAGCTCTGATTGAACCGGCTTCTTTGGAGGAAACTGCCTTATTGAATTACTCAATAAAATGTATGGTTGTAGTGTTAGCGTTATTTGCATTTAAAGCTTGCGTAGCTTCCGTTTGAGGGTGAATAAGCACGAAAAAATTGCGGATCGGCTGTGGATACCGGACCCAAGTGTGAAGATGTATGTAACTCCAACCTCGTGAAGTGGGGCTACCTCGAAGGATCAGCGGTGGAGTGTGAGTGTGGTGCCATGTCGCAAACTATGCTCCACCTCCTATCCTGCCCACTGAGCACCAAAACATGCAGCCAGGGCGACCTGTTCGCTGCCACCGACGAAGCCGTGGTAGTGGTGACGTTTTTGGCTAATAAAATAGAATATCGTGCCAGTAACACGCAGAAGAAGACCGGACCCTGAGAGGTGTTCTGAAGTATCTCTCAACATCTGTCAGTGGTCACACCTGGTCCGTTATCTGTCTGTACCGTGGTTTGTACCTTATTTTTTAAGGGTAGTGGTACCGTCGATTCGATACGAAGAATACCTGATATATTATAAAATCTGGGAGCATCAAATAAATCATTTTATCCGTGACTTTCATTCATTCCTAACGTTTACTTTTATGAAGATTTTCGGGCGGAGGGAATTTCATATTCATTACATGAAGTAATTTTGCTGACTTCATCTATTGAATACGAACTTCGTCCGTTTCTTGAGCTGTTCAGCAATAAAGTCATTGCAAAATCAGTGTGACTCCCTCAAATAAAAAGAACAAACCCGCTATCGGCTTAAACTTGGACCAACATCCCAAAATGAATAGACCAGTAGATTCGATAGCTGATATTATTATGTTAAAATATCATATAATGTCGCACACATATCGTAAATCCTCAATAGCCGTATTAAACATCGCCCATAATTATACACAGATAATAAAGCTTATAAAAAATAAAAAGCCGTGTTAACTATGCTGTGGCCAATTAACTTGCTTGCAAAATAATAACTTTTAGATTTTTTGCCCAATCTGACCACACCCATGTTTGAGTTTCATCATAGTTTTAATGATTTTGATCCGCTAGATTATTTTAATCCAATTTCGTTGTTTATTTTTAGATGTTTATGACTTAGCTTCTGCTCGCGATTTTGATGATTGGAGCAATTTTGTTTATGGGCTTGTTAATGAAATTGCAATTGCCAATTTAGAGAATATTCTCGTAGCTGGAAATCAAGGACTAAGCACTCTTTACTCTAGGTACCTAAGTTCTGATGGGTCATCAGTAGCAGTCGAAAAACGATTTTTCGATTATACAAGGTGGAAGGGACCGACTCTAAAACGGTAACCACGTATTCAGTACATCATTCTGACCTGAATAATTTCAAAGGTATTTTTTTTTAAATCTGCTGTTCGATACATTTTGACCATGTAGGTATTGCAGTTTTGTAGGAAACAGCTGTTTTTTTTAAATAAAAAAATTATATCTGGGAGTTTCAGAATGATGTACTGAATACGTGGTAACCGTTGTAGCGTCGGAGTCCCCTTCCACCCTTTATAATCTAATGGAAGTATTAACACTATTCATAAGATAGTTTATAGTACTGAGAACAAACCTAAGAAGACATAATTATGTATAAACTGACAAACAATTGACAATCGCAATCAAGACATCCATAAAACTTACAGCAGCAAGGCAATATCGAGTTTATGAAATAGAGTGCCACAGTATTAATGAAAGAGAGCTGAAAATATAATGGAAGCATTAACACTATTAAAAAGATAGCGTATGGTACTGAGAACAACAATGTATAAACTGACAATATCCAGCAAGCCATCCACAAAACTTACAGCAGCCAAGCGGGCATATCGAGTTTAAAGAGCAGAGTGCCACAGTGTTAATGAAAGAGAGCTCGTTCTCTCTGTCATGAACACTGCGTCACTCAATTCTGTTTTTGCAGACAAAGGCTGAACTTTTTCTGAAACTCGACGTGTCAAATATCGGCCATGTTCTGTGCCTAAAACATATCAATCCCAAATACTATAATAAATCAATAACTACGCCAACAAGAGACAGCTGTATAACGTGATAACGTAGTTATTATAAAGCTGATCACAGACACAGCTTTCCCTGTACCCAAGCAACAGAGGAAATACGTAAGGACATCTAAATCAAGCGTGCGTCAGACGGACAGACAAGCCGACATCGCGGCTGGCGGCGAGGGCTATAACTCTCGCAGATGAAGTTATTAATGTGCTCGGAGGCAGGTGCTTTGATGCACTAACTACCTATGTTAGTATGTGGGTTATATGTATAGATTGTTTTGTACGACTGGTGATAGGAATATGGGAAATGGGGAAAGTGATGCAGGCCTTTTGACAAGCTTTTCACACACAAATTCAATTTGTTTTAGTTTTTTTTTTCTGTAACTATTTATTAAGTAGTGGAAACTAACTATATACCTTGTTAATTAAGAACTATTAAATAAACTAACAACAAACTATAAAAGGGCATCAAAAAACTCCTCCTCAACGCTGTCAGCTGGTAGTAGTTAAATAATAAATACATCATCTAAAGTTTTAACTGGAATACTGCCTATAATAGATCTAGATTTGGTAGCAAAATACAGCACCACCTTCTCGTCCGCAACAATATGCACATGCAAAAGGTGCTATCATATTGATACAACGTACATATCGTGTGTTTCGCTCCTCCTCAGAAGTTCCCCTAATTTCGGAATAAAATTATGTTGAAGACTGAAAAAGCTTAATATTAGGTGTAGTTCTTATGTCCTGCCCATCCTGCACAACCAACTGCACCTTTCAGGATTTAATCGAAGCAAATTTTAGAGCTGTGCAGGTGTCTACATACTGGTCTAACACCATTTGAGTTTCATCGACACGTAAAGAAGGAGATATTATGTAGTTTAAAACATATGAGTATATAGGCACATAGACCGCCACTAAAAGTGACTTTATTTTGTAATATGAGATATTGGTAGCCTATTTAGAAAAGTTTTGGAGCAAAATCTTTAGCGTATTTAGCCTGGGACGACACTCATTGTCGCCTGAGATAACATCTAGACATCGGCGCTGATTCAGCGTTCTACTCAGCTCCGAGATTCCCCGGGGTTTTTGTTACCCTCACACATTATTACAACTAAAAATACCACGTTCCATTTCCTAGGAAATTCCAGCCTAAAGTGGGGCTGTTAAAACAAAAGCTTGCAAGTTCACTTGTGGGCAAATTTCCGGTAAAACCCACACCTACCACGTCAATTTGACCACAGAAGTGACCTTGCAAGATTTCGCTATTTATGTGGGTTTTCTTATCGCCTGAAGACAAAAAACAAATGAAAAACAAACTTTCTATAACCTTCGCGTGACCTTTCCTCATGTGAGACGGAAGTGTTCTCGGAAATGCAACAAAGATACCAAACGAGTTATCATGTAAGTAATAAATTATCCCGGTTTATTATTTCTAAAAAAATGTTTCCTTTGCGAGGAGTATCTTTCCTGTTATTTTTCCTCTTTCATTTGAATGAGTCACAAGAAGCTGGAACTACATCAGTGTACTTGTGAAAATAAAAGACAAATATCTGCACTTACCTACGTCATTGTTTTATTTCGAAATTTTAATTGGATGTTTTTTATCTACCCATGACTTACAAGGAACTCAAGATGATTCTGGGACTAGGGG
Source organism: Noctua fimbriata (assembly GCA_905163415.1). Classification (NCBI taxonomy): domain Eukaryota; kingdom Metazoa; phylum Arthropoda; class Insecta; order Lepidoptera; family Noctuidae; genus Noctua; species Noctua fimbriata. Next base: position 7,196,007 of record LR990940.1, read on the forward strand.
ACTTTTTTAACCGAATAGCATCTACGAAATATGATGCGGTATGTTTAAGGCGAACTAATTAGGCTGACGATTATGCACGACATTCGGACTCCCTAGTTTTTCTCTAGAGGTAGGTAATGATATTTCATGTAGATTCCTATCAGCAGACCCGGCCAAAGCCCGATGTAAACCGTGGGAAAATAGCTATCCCCCTCCCACTCACTAATTACCACTAAGTGAGCATCTTCCTGCAGGGTCTAACCTTCCGTGGTCCACCTGGAAGTCCTTGAACCATCTTCGGACTCAAGTAGGAAGATGTAAGTGGGGCCTCTCGTTAAGTGGGGCTACCGAAGTGAAACAGCAGGGGGTTGTGGTTGTGGACCTGTGTCACAAACTATTCTCCACCTCCTATCCTGCACTCTTAGCCCAAAAACATTTAGCCCAAGTGACCTCTGCGCTGCCACTGACGACGCGGTGGAAGTAGCAGTGTTCTGGTCTAACAAAATATAAATTTTGTCGTGTCAGCGATACCTAGAAGAAGATTTAGATTTGATGAACTGATATAGAATTCTGCTTATCCTTCTAAATCTAGCTTTAGTCATAAAGAAAAAAAATTGCGTTCTATTCCACAAAACTTAAATTAGACCAATCCTGACCACAGGCACATAGTTTTAACTAGGTTACCGATTTTGTATTATTTGAAATACATGCGCAAGCAAACACTCGTAACGAGAACTCGTCAGTCTCATGACAGTGTGCTGCTCAAGGTCATCGACGTATCGTAAAGCTAAAAGGCCGGACACCACCGAAGCAGAGTCAAGACGAGAGGAGTGGAGGTGTGTTGTGAACCACCAATAGAATTTCGTTATTTATACTTCTTATCTCCGTTTAACTATAGTAGAAACGGTCGAGCTGAGAGATGTCTCTTAATTGTTTAGACCAGTATCCGCACTCGGCATCCAAAAGCACAGTGGAGACGATAAGGAGACGTGAATGGCGCGAGGTGACCGGTGTGAATAGAATAAAATAGAACAGAATAGAAAATAATTTATTTGCATTGAATGTAGGTACATACATTATCTGTTACAGTAGTAAGTATTTGTTCCTGGTACATTCTACCATTTGGCATGCAAAAATTTAAAATTATAAACAATTATACAACTTCAACTTAAAAGCTTTCACAACAAATCAACAAATTATTTTCTAACAAAATATCAAAATCAAAATAAAGTAACAAATAATAATACTGCTATATTTTATCTGTTAGGAAATCTGATACAGAATAACAAATAACATTTTTGTATTAATAAAGATGACAGCTGTTTTTTTTTAATTCTCAAATTCTGTGCTGTGAGCGGTGTGCTGTGAGCGGCATGCGGTGACCGGTGAACATCTCTTCTCCTCTCCGTTTTGCACATCTCCGCACAGCTTCGGTGGATACCTACCCTAACTCTAACGCATCTGGTGTCCTCTCCAATTCGCATATCTTCGATCGTGTCCGCATTGGTGGAGTCCGGGACTTATGCTGAACTTCTCCACCTGAAAACTGACAACCCTACACACCACACCAGGCTGTTAATGCATCGATACGAAAGAAAAAGATACATTCTTTCATTTTGTCTTACTAATAACTTAAACTCATACTAGCGAAGTTCTTTAACTCAAAACTGATAACCCTACATTCCACGCAAAACTGATAATTACCTAGTTAGCGATTCTAATGAAAATCAATCAAAATCCACTGACGCGGTCTACCGACGCGGGCGCAGATAATATCTCTCACTTTCACTAGAGAAGTAAACAAGCGGAGACGTGCGTTGGATTGACGCGAACCCATTTTAATTTGTGCCCGCTTCCCGCTATTAAATACGTCGGCGGATTGTGTATGGTTAGGTACAAAAGTGTTACAGAAATTGAAAAGAAAATGTATATTATATTTTAATTTGTCTGGGTTTGATTTTCGAACGAATGCTTTGGAAACAATAAAATTATTTATTGTTGTTGTAGGTGGGTAAAGAGTAACGTTAAGACTAGTGATTCTTTGCTCAAACAGTTAATCTAAATCAGTGGATTTAGATTAACTGTTTGAGCAGTTTATTACCAAAATACTAATAAAATTATACTATAATTAATGTGATTCATAGTTTTCCGTCATGGGTAGGTTACTTTCAAGACCTAATAAAATATTAATAGTTCCAGTATCACAACTGTCAACGTTTAACATGGTTGAGGAATGCAATAATTGGCTATTAATATGTATCAACAAATTGTCATACTTCCAATATTGTATCTCCATACCTTGATCTAAATTCTTTTTAAGAAACATCGATTAATTTCCCACTTTGCCAAATAAGCTTTACCGATAGTCTAGAGGCTAGATTAGCCGGGAGTCTTTGAGTCGAGAGTTAATAGGTTTCTTCAAGGAAACCTTCCATCATTGCTAGCCGTCATTTGTGATACTGTCAAATTCTTATAAGCGAACCCGAACCTGACCGGGATCTTATGACGTTTCATAAATGCCCGTGTGATATAAAATATTTTGATTTTAATTCTGAACAAAAAAAGAAGTAAAAAACTCCGTAATAACATTCTCAAACTAACTTACCTAACCCTTTTGACCCCGCCAGTACAGCAGCTGTCGATCGTCAGGGCACTCCCGTTAACAGTCCGCGCGTTGTCAGTAGGTCTTCGTAACTAAAGCTTCCTGCAGCTCGCTTGATATATTCCACTCTAGCCGAGCTAGGGAAATGAACGCCTAACGAGATACCGAGCATTTTTTACACAGGATGAGAGAATTGGTTAGCTGTATCGATGAATGTTTGGATGTTGCGTAAATTGATGCGAAACAAACTTAGTCCTGTTTCTGTGGAGCTATAAAATGGTTTGATAAAAAATTGCAATGTAGTCCCTTTGTCAGCATAAGCATAATCCGCCTATAATGTTCCCACTACTGGGACATAGGCCTCCTCTCTATGAGAGGGGCAGAATGGGCTATAATCCACTACGCGGGCCTAGTGCAGGATGGTAGATGTCACATGTCTTCAATTTTTTTATTCTAGGACATGCCGATTTCCTCACGATGTTTTCCTTCACCGTTTTCAGAGCAGTAGTAATGAAATAAATTACACAAAGTAATGCGCCTGCCTGAGTTTGAACCTACGACTTACTGTTCGTAAGTCAGGGCCGCCACCACTGGGCCACCTCTGCTCATAGGGTGTGATGGTGGTGTGGTGGTACTTTGTTAACTACGTTTTTTTTCAGCGGCAGTATCTAATGTAGACAATGAAACTGTAACTGCAGGAAAAAGGTCACTACCCATACTGCAAAATAAACAAAACATAAGCTCACTGATTTAGCAACTTGAGGGAATATCAGAAGATGAAAGTATCTAAACCTTAACAAGAAATTAACACTAACTGCAGCGTCATTCTATGGTAATCATACCTGCTCGCTGTGAGAAGAATTCTGTATCATTTACATACCTAATGATACGTAAAATATGTAAATAAATTAATTCTGTATTTTATGAATATTTAAACTGTTGTTAAATTCACTCCCTCATACCATTTGATGAGAAACATTTTCACCCGCAGAGACAATGAGTCGTTGACGTGATGAATCTCGGACGAACAAATAGTTCGGAAGCAATGTCCCCGCTCCCCATACGACAGATTCTCGCCCTCTCCCCAACCGATGGGTGTGTTTGACCCGCAGACATTTTGGGGTCAGAAAAATCTTTCTATTTAATGTGTTGTAACGTTTTCCCAACAACCTGCGGTACTTGCCCTTTCACAATAACTGCATAAGTAACATCAATTTAAGTAGAAAGTCGGATGGCTCGTTTGTAGTGTAACATAAAACCGAGGAATCATCAATGTTTATACCGAGCTAATGTCAAACATATCCTCCGGCGTCGCAAGCCTTTGATTCTTCCACAATGGACAAACTTGGTACTTGATGTTTCAAATAAATATGAATTAAATTGTGTACCTGTGCTCTTATAAGAGACAGGGACACCGAAGGTAGTACCAGAGACGGGTGGCTGGCTGACAAATGCCTAAATCTGCTTTAATTTTGTCAAGTAGCAGTTCATAATCCTGGTTCTGGAACATATCCGAGTGGACTTGCATTTAAATAAGTTTTAATTTATCTTATACAACTTACATGACAGCAGGTTTTATGTACAAACGATAAGCGTGGTTGAAGAACCTTTAGTCAAGGTTGAATTAAAAAATAACTGTTATGATGACAAATCAGTTTTATAACCCCTTTTGCCATCTCTTAACTATCCATCTCATTAATTCTAAATAAGTCTATTGTAGAATACGCCAGTGATGCAGCCGGAGCGATGCGGCCGATGCGCTTGCACATTAGCGCGGCAACAAGCCTGGAGCGCTGCGATACGGCGCGGGCGCAGAGCCGAGCGGACACTTGCGGATACTCGCGGCCGACTTAATTATCAGTGCCGCTAGACCCGTTGCGTCAGACTGATAACTGACGCTGTTCCTTTGTTGGGAAAGACTGGGTTAAGATGGAAGCGAAGTGGTAGAAGTTAATAAGGACTTTGTTAGTACTGGCTGGTATGGCTAAATAGATGAAAGAGACAGATTTAAAGACAGCTTCATAGGTTTAGTCAAAAATATATGGCTAAAGCTGACACAAGAGATATTGAAAAGGTCAGAGGTATGTTAAGCACAAATACATTTGCCTATTCTGAAGAAGCAGCAACGATTGGTACCTAAGAAATGTAGAAATCCTATGCCATATTCGAATGTTATCAAGCATCCTGTTAAAAATAAGCGTATAAACAATATTAAGGGAACAAACTTGGTAGGTAACAGGATAAAGCCTCGACAATGCCCACACAAATCAAACAGGATTCCTAATACATTATCGGCCAAGTTGTTGTGTACACCAAGCATTTGCATGGCTCGGACCGCGCGGATTGCGTGTCCCGCCCACTCCGTGCGGTGCAGTACTGTGCAATCTTACTACGTATCAGCATCACATTAAACGTTGTAAAGGCACCACAATGCGGATTTCTCCACGAACTTATAAAAAGTTATGTGTAAGGTTTTGTTGAGTGCGCTGTGACATGCGAAGACCATTGCCGCAATGTCTGTTACAATTGGTGTTTGTTAATTAGTTTACGAGACAGTTTTTTTTCTCTATTACTGCCTTACAATTACTGTTGTCTTTTTCTGACAAATTGGTGCAATCTGCTGTATTATCCTCCGCATTCAATAAGCTACAAAAACAATCTCTGCCAATTTAATCTTGCAAATTCTTTGGTCTGGGTGTTGAACAGTTTCATAACGACCTAATTGTAATCTACGCAGCTAATTAGTGCAATACACACTTGTATACGTTGACATTCTCTGCTCGTGATCGGTCGATGGGTAAGTCGATCGCATCGTCGGTGACACCCGACACCGTCGGATCGCCTGTCGACGACGATACTGCACGGGGCCTTGAGATCGCGCTTACGGAATACGCGTCTCATGCATATCGGGTTCAGATCGAATACTTTGGAAATATGAGCGTGCACTTATTTGTGGCCTGCAGTGTACGGTTTTAGGGGCGAGTTTGATGGGTTCATTTTTCTCAAAATGTAGTTTTAATTAGGTTCCAGTTGTAACATAATCCGAAGGATTTTTGATGATCCTTGTGTATTGTCAAATGATCAATATTACTGTTAGTTTTTTACGGGATTATTCTCCTGAAATGTGTCTTATACAAGGACCTTTCTGAAATATTCTTCGTTATCTATTTTTATCCTATTCAATATATCGATTCGATATATTGAATAGGATAAAAATAGATAACGAAACGAACGAACGATATTATTTCGATTTTTTCTGCGCCAGCTCGGGAACCATAGTATTTCCACAAGCTTCACAAGGTGAATCGTTTCTCGTAAAACTACCGCAATGTGAGATTTTTTTTCATGTTACTTTTTGAGTCTAGAAGAGTTTCTTGGGCTTCCGTCTGTCATCAATCAACTCATCAGTTTCCACAACACGACACATGTTTCGAACATCCCTTATTACAGTTATCATTCAATTCCATCCATCTTAATTATAGTTCATCAAGTCGTGACATTCTTTTGTTTATTTTTAAGAATCTTCGAACCTTGAAAAGCTCTTTATTAAATTCCACTTTATTTTGCTTTTAAATTCGAGTTTATTTTGTTTTTAAAGTGTTGTGTATACAGTTTGCAAGCCTGAGGGCAGGATGTGATGAACACAGCCCAAAATGTTTTGCAAGACACGCCTTTAATTCAGAAACACGTTAACACCTTGTTTTCAACATCACTTATCTACCAAAAGATATTAAAAAGCAAAATGTTTTAAGAATTTGTAGCTACTTCCACAACTGTATTCAAAATCTCAGGTCGCAAGTTTGCAGTTAATAAAACTACTAGTCACACTTTCAAGTGAAGTCAATCAATCAATCAATCAGTTTATTTGTGAAACATAGGTGTTTACATAGGTGTTTACATAAATAGGGGTGCGCTATGTTTTGTCATAATTAAGACATACAAATTTATAAGTGACCCATTAGGTGTCATTACATTATTTCATTAAAAAACAATATATATTTTGAATTAATTAATACATGAAAAGAAAAAAGAATAAAAAAAAACATCAAATACAATAAAAATAATAAATAGTCATAGTAAAGGTAAAAAAAAAAAAAAAAATGCATTTTTCTAAAAATGGTCGTTAAAAAATTCGTCTACATTATAATAACATTTGTCAATTAATAATTTGATAATAGCTTTTTTAAACTTATATAATGAAGTGCCACTAACATAGTTTTAAGTCTTAATAATTAACACGAGTTTTGTTTTTACTTTGTAGATGTTAGTCTATAAGATATGTATCCTACCTATATGTATCTATGGGCCATTTTAGCCTGAAATAAATGATGTTATGTTATGTTTTCGGAAATAAATGTATTCACAGTTACTATCACCTTTAGAAACCTAAAGGGTGATGAGCAGTGTGTTTTTATTTCCATAGACGACAAGACTGCTTGTCCCACTAACATAAATCATACTTTTTTGCAATAAGTACTGTTGTGAAGTAGACCACAAAAGAGGTGTATTACTTCTAATTATTGAAGACGCATAAGGAAATATACTTAGTGTTTGTACGCTATAATTTACAAACATTATCATACGTTATTGTTAGTGTGGGAGGCGTATGAGGTTAGTTAGCTATTATATCAGGGGTATTAGCAGCACCTAATAAGCACCTATACATTCTACAACATACTAGAAAATCCAGCTGTTGACTAACTTGCTAATATTCTCATTCTCTTCTCTCCTACATTTAAATAACGCTCAATCTTTTTGAGGTAAGATAATGTGCGCAAACGATTTATTTCACATCATCATCTGCCTAGCGTTTTCCCAAATATGTTGAGGTAAAAAAATTACCTATACGATCTTCATGATTGGCAGCTTTTTTCCACCCACTGCTGGATATCGGCCTTTCTCCCATGCCATGCTTTCCTTCCAAGTTTTATTGGACGATGATAATTCCTATTCCTCAGCCTTAAGATAGAATCGATCTATGAAGAAATACCTGAGCAGCCCAATGTGATGAAACAAGGAACACCATACATACAAACCAATCTAATATTCGTACTAACATAACAACAAAACATGCGTAGGTGCTTGGGAAGGAATTCCGTCTGTTGACATCTGGTGCATAGTTTTTTTAACAGTTCTCATGTCGAAGTCTATATTGATTGACACGTATGGGAGTTATTTCCCATTGTGATCCGTCATTCACAGTAAGTTATCTTTATACGCAGGTTTTTTAGGAAAATGTTAATTTTGTTTGCATCAGCTGTGCCTTCGATTGTACATTATGCCTTTGTGTTGTTCTCATGGGAGCAGGCGGAGTATATAGAGCACTACGTACTTCCAGCGATCCTGGCTTACTTATGCAATTTTATTGTAGCTGGTAAGTATTTGTTTTAAATAATTTTGAATTATCAACATTAGAGACTGTATTTTAAACGTAACTTAAAATCATCGAAATATGTATAATAAATGCTCTAAATATGCAACAAAAGTGACAAAATATGCAACATAATGTTTTTTTTTTTTATATTTACTACGTTTTCGACCAAATATATTTATAAATATTTATCTTCTAGAAAACCGGGTACTGATCCGAATTATTATTAATACGACACAGCCTTCTCATCATCATCCGTCTGGAACTGGAAGCCGACCCCAACATAGTTGGGAAAAGTCCCAACTATGTTGGGGTCGGCTTCCAGTCTAACCGGATGCAGCTGAATACCAGTAATTTACATGGAGCGACTGCCTATCTGACCTGCAGAACCCAATTAGTACTGGGTAAAACGATACTTCTTGGTAAGACTAGTTGTCAGACTTTCGGGCCACTGACTACCTGTAATAACTGTCAAAGATTTACAAATGACAGCCGGGACCAGGAAACTCGGTGTGATGGGTGGTCACCCAACCACGGGCCAACCTAGGCAAGCGAGGCTGTTATTATTTAGCCACGAGCTCCTCTAGAGCCTTCTGATGATTAAAATATTTTTATAACTTGAAAATGATTGTCTACATCTACTATCATCTCTGGCACATTTTTGCATTTTTCCAGTAAGCGTTTTGCATATGCAAATGCATATACAACATTAGTTTTAGTATATGCGAAACCTGAAACACGTGTCTAGTATTTTAATGTAAAGAATCTATGTACAAAACTTCAAAACTGTGTCATGAAAAATCACAAGGTTATAAGGTTGTTTTGTTATCTGGTTGTCCGCAAAAAAACGTGGTCACCACGCGGCGCGCCCCTCCAGCGAGCTCACTGATAATAATAATTTGGCAGTATGTACCTAAATAATTGCGATGTCTCTCGGTGTCCAATTTGTAGCCTTTTTTAAATATTTTTGGGACAAAATTATTGGAATCGATTCAGTTACTTATTCTGAACAAACTATATTCAGGTTTCGCATATACTAAAAATAATGTTGTATAATCTGGTGTCTAGCCATCATCATCGTTTCTATGCCAGCCTCAACCAGGTTCTACCCGCCGCGATGGCAACAAGATCGCCTGCCCTCCCGCCGCCGCTCCGGTGACCAAGTATTTACTTTAATTGTACCGTAATATTTTAAATTAATGTTACTAAAAGTATCAATTAAATATTTCAGGAAAAATCTTTAATCTTTAATGTACAATTATTTATTCAAAACACTTCTACACCATATGAATACCTGTTTATTCCTAAAAGGTATTAATTATCGTGTTTATTCGACGTCCACCACAATTAAATACTATAACATTAAGATATAATAGTGATATCTATGCAGATATATGTAATTACTAATTACATATAAGGGAGGGAGGCTCAATCGAAGACACTTGTACATATATTTGAATAAATATATGCATAAACATTAAGTTATTTTGAATTGGTAATTAACTATAACTACCTGTGTATGGCTGGGTAGTATTAAGTATGAAAAATAACTAGACCAGTTAGTGATAACCAGGAAAACTGGTGTGAGGTAGGTTAGTTTACCAGATGGCATACAGGGTGTAAACAGACCCTTCACGAAGCCAACTAACTGCAACTGCAACTACAAAAAACATCAAAATACAGGGTGTAAAGAGACCCTTCACGAAGCCGTCAACCAAGCATTCTGGACATCAAACTAAGTAACTTTACACAAAAATTATTGCTGGGATATTTTTTTTTTGTGAAAAATCACGTTTTATGGTAGGACTCGATCGAGCTCAAAGCATTGTAATGATAGATGGATTGAATAGTACGGGGGTCGTAGAGGTGTTTAAAGTAAAAATCTTACATTAAAAACATGTATTTAAAAAAAAACTTGTGAAAAAGTTGGAACTTTGACCCCCAATATCTCCGTAACTAGAAGGTTCTAGAACAAAAAAAATATCGCAATGACGGGGAGAACAAGTGCCTTTTGGCTTCGTTAAGGGTCTACTTACACCCTTATACTTGGATTTTCAAAGGACTTAAAAAGGAGAAATCAAGACAAAGAAAGAGACAAGATAAAAAGCTGAAAAGAGAGTGGTAAGCTCCCCAACAGTACTTGAGTTGCACCTTGCTTAAAAAATAATAATTTACGATCAACCCCTTCAACTATGATAATAATTGAAACTGCTAGGAGTGCGTAAAATAATGACCGTAGTGCAACATATGCAGGTCACACTCGTAACTTCAATCTGACCTTTTAACCTACGGCTAATTTTCAAAGGTTTGTGTTGTTTACCACACAATTTACTTACACAAGTCATTCAGTAAACAGGTACATAGGACCACAGCTAAAAGTTAGTTTAGCTAAGTTGAAATGCTATCTAATGGATGTAAAAATACCCTTAACTCAGACGAAAAGCACTTGCTCTCCCCGTCATTGCAATATTTTTGTTCTAGGTCATATCTGAGAACCTTTCAGTTACGGAGATATTAGGAGTCAAGGTTTCAACTTTTTCACAAGTTTTTTTAATGCTATATTTTTACTTTAAATACCTCCACGACCTTCGTACTATTCAATGCATCCATCAGCACAATATTGTGGGTGCATTACATTGGGTCCTACTGTAAAACATGACTTTTCACTCCAAAAAATATTTTTTGCTTAGAGTTACTTAGTTTGATTTATAGAGTGCTTGGTTGACGGCGGTTTACACATTGAATTATACATTATTCTGTCTGTATATTTCACACAAATATAGCAGTGTGCGTGCGTGTCGTATTTGCATGCGGTTTCCTTGTCCAGTGGTCCACATTCAGAAATCTTCTCTCGTAATTATATTCGTATACTGACGAGGATTAATGAATATGAATGCTGTAATTGGCAAGCGACGCGGAAGGTACTGACTGATGGCTCGACGATAAGGCGTGTGTTGCTGATATGGGCATGTTGTTTTGTATTAACTAGGCTACAATAGTGTTAAGGATAAATACGGTTTTGTAAGAAGAATCTCCTTATTATCTGATGATAATTTTTATTTATTTATTACATTTAGTACAGTACAAGCCATTAATACTAAAGTTAATCATTTCACTCTGTTTTCTCACAGAACCACCAACATTCTAACATTATAGTCTTCCAATTATCAGCAAACAAGTCCAATCCAGGCTTGGCTTCCACGAATGCGTTGAGCATCGTCAGCATTCGCGGTATAGGATTTTACTCATGTTATTAAAACTTGCTAAGTTTGTACGTTGATTGTTAATCAATCGTCTGTGGGTTTTTACTGGACTAAATAGGACCTGTCTGCACTTTTTGGTCAACCCTTGACACCTACCCCCTTACACCCCAGGACGCTAGATGGGTAAAAGGTGACCAAGGAATGTTCTCTGGAGAGTTGAGTTAGGGTCTTACCACACCAATCGATCGATCGTCATCGGTCGACGTTGATAGATTGGTGTGGTAGCTTTGGCTGACTTCGACAAACCCATTCTATTATGGATCAATGGCAATGATCGACGAACGATGGCATCGATCGACGATCGATCGATTGGTGTGATAACACACTTAGGTACTCATGTATTATCACCGTGTTTGCATATCCGTATACCAAATAGTGTGATCATTATTGCATCCTCTTTGAAAATAATCCTGATGTCGGTAAAACCGGAGTGATAACCAAAGGAATAAAATAAATTTTCCAATCACAAATGTTCTAAGTACACTGTGGAGTCATGAACTGATGAAACACGATGTCGCAAGTTCGAATCCGGTAGTATACCAATGGGTTTTTCAATTTTCGCAATATCTTAGGTATAACTAGGTACCTAAGGAAAATCCTCTGACTTAAGTATGTCGGGTATGTCAGGAGGATTCCGTTAGGCTAGTACATCATGTGGGCAGACCATTGGTTTCGTGCTATGAAAACACACGTTTCTAGCAAAACTAACGAATTACTTGAGATTACAGCTTAACACAATAACACGAGGCACAATGTATCGCACCCAGTGTGTTTTCATAGTACGAAACCCATCGTCTGCCCACATGATGTGCGAGCCTAACGGAATAAATCCTGACATATCCGAAATAAAGATTATTCAAACTGCTTGAGATATTTGATTCAGTTAGCGGAAAGATTTCAGAGTATGTTAAATTTTTCCATAGACAGATCCTTATATTCACTTGTACCTACGACCTACCTTCTTCGAATCGTTTAAAGAACATAGTTTTCCAGCAATTGCGCTACCTTTACTTTGAAGTCTGTGAGCTATCAAGGAGCAACATAATGACCCATAATGGTTGTTAATCTTAAATATTCATAATAAATAAACCCATAAATTATCACAGACGATCACGGGTATTTCCTATAAGCTATACATACTTAGACTATTCCAGTCTAAGTAGTATAGTATAGTAGTACCACGAAATTGTTACTTATTACCAATAAACAAAACCGGGCGACGATGACATCGTGAAGGGCACGGAAATGCGATGGATTCCATGATTAAGGGAGGTCTACATGAACGTCCAACAGTGGACATATTTGGACACAGATGATGAAAAAGATTTCAGGTGATAAGATGATGATTATAACTGATTAGTTTTATAATTTTTTTTTTTTTTTTTGAGGTGGCGAGACGATCTGGACGCGTACCGCGAAGGCTGGTTCGAGGAGGCACGGGAAAAGAGCACATGGAAGGAATTGGGGGAGGCCTTTGCCCAGCAGTGGGACAGAAAAGGTCAGTAAAAAAATATATATATATATGTAATGTGTCTGTGTTTTTTTTTGTGTACCCCATACGAAAAAGGCGTCAGTTTATGCATGTATGAATGGATTGCGCTGTTACTCAGCGACCTTGGACAACAATATATAACACTGATCTACTCCAGAAATCATCAACAAAACCCTCTTATTAGTGATGAAAGACAAAAGCAAATAATACTCGACATACGAATATAGGTAGGTACTACTCCAATATTTCCATCTACTACAAAATGTACTTACATAATCCCATACAATGCCTAACTGTAGGCATGCTAGGCATACCTAAGCAGGCCGCAATGTAGGACATATCCTGCACCAGGTCCCAGGGGCTATCATAGGTATTGCGGACACAAATTCAGCTAAAGTCCTCTTAGTAGGCATCAGTCTTGTTTACGCCTACGTTGGGCGTTAGATATTCAGTTTTATTGATAAAGCTGAGGCCCGCTGCGGAGTTGCGTGGAAATATACGGGGTTTTATTTGAGCTGACTTGAGTTTGCAAACTTACTCTAGACCCTAAAATTCATTAATGATCAAAAAATAATTTTGAAACAGTCACTGCCACTAAATCCTAGGTTATTTATTTATAACCTTATCCTTTGCCCAGCAATGCGACAGAATAGGCTAATTAAAAAATAAAGTCTGGATTGTCGACTTTGATAAAAACATGAACCTTAATCAGCAATATAATAATAAAAAAATGCGTTCTCATAATTTCATCCAATGCAGGGCAAAAGGCTCTCATTACACAGAGAAGCTTTGGTCACCACTGTTGCTCAAGAAGAAATAGCGATTTAAGATTTATAAATAATTATATCATTCAAACTCACATTAAAATTACATATATGATATAATTACTCAAAATATAATTTAGAATTTGGAGAGGAAACCAGGATACAAGTCCTCTTGATATTATTCACATTATTACATGAATATCAATTATGACCCACCTAAACTTATAAAGTTGCTTGCGCAAATTTCCGAACTTATGTTTCCATTCAAAAAATACTTTAGCAAAACACAAAATACTCCTCAAGCTTTTTCCTACTCCCAACAAATCCTCACTTAAGTAATATTAAATCCGACAAATGCCTCAATAACAAAATTAACAAACATCTGAATGGAAGCTGAATCCGTATTAAGTTTTGAGCAAATATTATAAATTATACTAAGCGTTTAGATATCGAAATTTACGGCATTCGGATTGGTTTTAGTATTCACAAGTAAGACATTGCTTTTGACGTCCATTTTGAATACACTTTCTGTATATTAAGTGACAGTATGAAATGTTGGGAGAAGGAAAGCTGGAAATAGTATTTTAATAATTATTTTATTCAACGGCTTTGTTGGTATAGTAGCTGCAAGCGCGACTTCTGAGCATGAGGTCCTGGGTTCGATTCCCTGGTCGGGCAGTCTTATTGGGTTTTTCCACCAGGAATTTCTCAGTAGCAGTCACGGAGTCTGGATTTGCGCCCGATTAATGGCCATAGGCTCGCCCACTGTTACATGGGACTTTAACATAACTGGCGAAATGTGGGTGTACTATTAGGTTCACATTTGCTTAACCCATTCGGGGATTACAGGCGTGATGTAATGTTATGTTATTATTTTATTCAAGAAGAAAAGGCTGTTGCAGCAAGATTTTATTGAGATGGTTTACTTCACTTAGTGTAAATAATTTAATCACCGCTACTCTCAAATCGATCGAATCAAACTCTGCAGTTTGGTAAGAACAACTTTGAGAGGGAGGCTAACAGAAGAATCCAGCTGGGCTGGGCAGCATTTGGGAAGCTTCGCCGGGTCTTCTCGTCACTTATTCCACAGACCCTAAAGACTAAGGTCTTCATTCAGTGCGTCCTGCCTGTTATAGCTTACGGAGCCGAAACGTGGACACTCACAGTACGGCTGGTCCATAAATTTAAGGTCGCTCAGCGAGCTATGGAACGAGCTATGCTTGGAATCTCTCTGAGGGATCGCATTCGGAACGAAGTGATCCGACAGAGAACCAGAGTTGTCGACATAGCTCACAGAATAAGTAAGCTGAAGTGGCAATGGGCCGGTCATATTAGCCGTAGAATCGATGACCGTTGGGGTAGACGTGTTCTTGAGTGGAGACCGTGAATCGGCAAACGTAAGGTGGGACGCCCTCAGGCTCGGTGGCGTGGGATTGAGGAGGCCTATGTCCAGCAGTGGACTGCTATATGCTGATGATGATGATGATGATGACTCTCAAAACGGCGAAGGAAAACATCGTGAGAAACCAAGGCTTGTCATAGAACCCAAAAACTCTAAAGCATATGACATCTGCCAATCTAGATCCCACTCTCTCACTACTCTCTTAGACAGAAGACCGGTGTCCAGTAGTGGGGACATTTTAGACTCATTATGCTGGTGTTTCAGGAAGGAACTTGTAACAAACACGTTGAGAATTATTTATTACAGTCAACATTGCCATATTGCTTTTCAAATACAGTTTCCGAATGTTTTTTATTCGAATTCTTCTATTCCAGTAAAATCATTCGCAAATAGTATTTAAAGAGCAGTAGGGCAATATTGACCGAGTGGTTTGTTAAGCTCACTCAGACCCTGAAAAATATCCTGTTACCAAAAAGCTCTTAGGTACTTGTATAAGTTCTTAGGAATGTTCTAATTTTCAAGGGTACCATGAAATTTACAAGTTGTAGTATTGTTTTTATTGGACTAGTTAATTTGGTTTCTTGAACCCAGTTTTTTTTTATAAACCAGTATGCACAAGTTTAAAAAAAAAATAGGTGGTTTTGGACATATTCTACCAGTCTACTTTGTGGTGATCTAGATTCAAAGCATAGTAGCCGCTACGTAATATAAAATGTACACTGTTAGGTGGATATTTCAATATACTATCTTTACATATAAATAAATTTTATTAAAGGGTATGTTTGTAAATTCAAAATAACAGCTTTTTACTACATGTTTTTTTTTTTTTAATTTTAGTTTGTCTGTCTGTATGTTCCGGCTAATCTCTCAAACGGCATGACCGATTTTGACGGGACATTACAGGCAGATAGCTGATGTTATAAGGAGTAACTTAAGATACTTTTTTATTGGAAAAAGAATTAGGGTTCCGTGCAAAAAAAAATCCTTGAAATTGTTAACAAAATCCGATTCAAATATGAAAGTAATCTTTTTATAATAAAATCACGCGGTAAAAGGTCGCGGGAAGCAGCTAGTCTAAAATAGCGCAATTATCAAACATTTACAGTAACTTTTCGACTCACATCTTTGTCCTTCACTCTCCACAGTCCACACTCAATCTATTTCTACCCACCCTGTAAAACTATATAAAGCAAATAACCGAGTATCACCTACACCTCTGCCTATCCAATAAAGAACAAAAGCAGTAGACACTAGCGGAGCACAAAGCGGGCATTAGCTGGGGCTGTGATAACGCGCCGTTATCACACCGCGCCCGCGACCACTTGAACAGTCGCCACATTCACTGAGAGTGTACTGCGACTGAGTGGAGTTGGTACTTGGAATAAATTGAATGAAAATGTATTTACTAATAATTCTTAATTATAAAAAAGCATAAAGTTCTTAATTCAATTCAATTTAAGTAGGTAAAAGTAAAAGTACACATTTTACAATTACTTGGAATTTAATATTTATTGTGAAGTGTTTTGAGAATGTAATGTTACTGGCACAAAACATTCATATAGGTACCAAAAATAGAGATATTATCATCAACTGATAGCAGTTTTCACAAATGATGTTTGGTGATTCTGCTTTTATTAATTAGTTAATGATTTATCTTACAGGTTTTAAGTTAAATAATAAACAACAGCTAAGGTTGGTTGTGTTGTTGTTGTTGTTATCGTTGTATTGTACCGTGGCTGTTCAATCACGAAAGATATCGCGTAAGTGACAGTATAAGTTTAGTTTTAAACCGTGAAAGCGTAAAACTTGATGACTGTAATCGAATCTTTAGACTTTAAGGGTTCTAATTTCATCGTTAACTTTAAAAATGACTAATACGAAATACTAGCAAGTACATGAGAGAGCTTTTAACACGATTTCTAAAGTACCAAAACCTCTCGTTCCTCTTACACTAGCAGAGATCATGCGATGCTTGACGCTGGAGTCAAGGAGAGCGGCCGGCGCCGACCACGCCCGCGCCCCGCGCCCGCACACCCGCCTCACCCCCCGTCACCCCTGCCCGCGCTTCATGCAAACTATGCCGGTACATCGATACATTCAATTGTTAACCATTACGTATCCTGGTCTATAATGTATTATTATGGGTTATAAAGGCTATTATACAACAAATATTTCCAATTACAACCGGCTTCCGTGACGTAGCGACCTGATTATTGGGTGTTGGGTTATCTAGGCGTAAGTTAGTACTTAAGCTTGCGTTATCATCTTTCGTTTAGTTCGTAAGAGCTTGCAGAAATGTTGCCTAGGCCTTTTGCGGCGTGCCTTTGCAGTTCTTAGTGCAAACCAAAGTACAGTGAAGTGGTACCTTGTTATCCGCGGCTTTTTGGGAAGTGTTTTAGATAAAGTTTATTTTGAAGTGAAACTGTACTTCTTTGATATTGATAGTGTAGCTTGAGAGAATCGCATATGACTCAAAGAATGATGAATATAAACGTTGATGGATGGAGAGGGAGAAGATGACCAAAGAAACGATACATGGATTGTGTGAGGAATGATATGAAAGATAAAGGAGTAAATGATAGCGTGACGGTTGACAGAAGTCAATGGAAGAAAAAAACGTGTTGCGATGACCCCAAGTAACATGGGACAAAGGCAGGAAGATGATGACTAGTGTAGCTTGTGGATATGTTGCAAAGTCATTTACCTATTACATCTGATGTGCCTAGTAACGATAGAGCATTGGAATAAATGGTGCAAAGAAGGTAATTAGGCAACTATTGAATAGTTTTCTGGTATAAAATGTTTATTATATATAAGGGATCGTAATTAAAAGTAAAGTTACTAGGTAAATAAATGATCATACCTTTTTTTTTTAGGTTGGGAAATCAACAAATGACCCTCCCGCTCTAGGCGGAGCGGAAGGGAATGTCAGATTTGTACTGACTAAAACCTATCCATGTTCCTTTTTTGCCCTTTGTGTTCCAGGGCCTCGGTATCTCTTTCGAACAGTCCCGCAGCCCTGGCAGAAATGATCATACCTGGCGTAAATAGAATGATCAAGCTCTTATGGTTGTTTCACCTTGCTTGAATATTAAGCTTTCAGATTCAATAGCTTGTTCCTTAGCACAAACAGCAGTGTTCTGTTACAAACCGTTTAGAGTGAATTTTACCTAAGAAACTTCAAGCGATGTAAATTATATTCCATGATATAAATTATGACATTGAGGAGCTCGTGGCTAAATAGTAATAGCCACCCCGTCGATCTTTAGGTTAAGCTGCGCTTGCCTGGGTTGGTCCGGGGATGGGTGACCGCCCTTTACATACCGAGTTTCCTCCGTGCCTCGCAAAGCACGTTCGTTGGTCCCGGGTGTCATTTGTAGTTGTTTCAGGTAGTCAATGGCCAGAAAGGCTGACAACGAGTCTTACCATGGGATATCGTATTATCCAGTACTAACTGGGTTGTGGAGGTCAGATAGGCAATCGCTTCATGTAAAATTCTGATGTTCAGCAGCACCCGGTTAGACTAAAAGCCGACCCCAACATAGTTGGGAAAAGGCTAGGCAGATGATGAAATGATGACACTGACAGATTTTGAACGCGGTTTGGATGTGCTGATTGCGTTCACTTTCTTTAGTATAATCCATCCAAAGAGATGACAGGAACGCCCTATTTCCTGCTAGTAGTATAAATGCGAAAGTTTATGGATGTCTCTCGCAAAAACTACTGACCGGATTTAGATGAAATTTGACACACAGATAGTTTATAAACTGGATTAACACATAGGATACTTTTTATCCCGGTAGTACGATTCCGTGGGACAATTACCGAAGTCCACGCGGGCGAAGGCATACCCTAGTTGTAAATAATTAACTGCATATTTTCTTATCAGATCCTTATAGCCTACATAATCGACACCTCAAACTCGTTCTCACGTCAGCAGACATTCCCATGTTTTTCATTAATACAAGAACATGTAAATTACAAATTAAGCGAGTAATTATAACAATCGACAGACGGACAGGCGAGTTAAACGGTGTTTAAATGACTGATTACCGGCGTGACCTTTAAGGCCGTGCAATTAATGGAAACCTTAGGGTGCCGGCAGCCGATGAAGATGGAAGATTTTTTAAAGTTTGCTGCAAATATCCGCACGCTGTGGGAAAGGCTGCGTTCATCAGATTTTTTTCCAAAAGCAGAATTATCTATAGTTTTTCAGATTATTTGATAAAATAAGTTTCATTTCTAGTATTTATCAATAATAGTGATAATGAGATATTTTTCCATATAGTACAGGCATTCGTTTTCTGTGTTTCATTAATTTAGGACGTTGGTGAATAATATAACCTTCACCAGTGACGATACTTATCTGACGATCGCTTTCCTTGGGTGCAAATTGCACGGTTTTCAAGAAAGAAATCCCACTATATCTTTATTATAAATCTTTTGGAGTGGCTAACATATACCACGATCGCGACATGATCTTCAGAAGTGGATTTAGCTAGTGCACTTTTCATTCTTGAGGAGCTCGTGGCTAAATAATAACAGCCGCTCGGGTCGATCTTTAGGTTAAGCCGTGCTTGCCTAGGTTGGGCTGTGGATGGGTGACCACCCATTACATACCGAGTAGCATCGGAAAGCACGTTAGCCGTTGTTCCCGGCTGTCATTTGTTGATCTTTGACAGTCGTTAGGTAGTCAGTCGCTGAAAAATCTGACAACCAATGTTACCAAGGGGTATCGTATTACACAGTACTATCTGGGTTGTGGAGGCCAGATAGGCAGTCACTCCATTTAAAATACTGGTATTCAGCTGCATCTGGTTAGACTGGAAGCCGACGCCAACATAGTTGGGAAAAGGCTAGGCAGATGATGATGACTTTTCTGATGAGAGTTCTTCAACTCAAAATAAGTGAGTCTTAAGTACAACATAATCAACTATGAAAGGGGTAGTTAGCAATAAGACTTCTTGTTCCATTGCTCAGAGCCGAAGATTACAATTATGCATCATGTTTGATTAACATATGTAGCTACACCGTATTTGATCTCGTTCAAGTACGTTTTTGTGCAACAGTATTTAAGACAGTGTCACACAGCAATCGAGGAGAGTACAGGAGAAGCGATTTTATTTTTGAATGGCTCAAGATAGCTTATACATAATCCTGCGTACTTCATTTGACCTGTGTCCCAGCGATGGAAACGTTATATTTATGTTAAAAATTTGAGATGGTACACAGTAATTAATTTGGTTTGGTCAGAAAAAATGTCCGTTCAATTATGACTTTAGACAATTCCAGGCGATGGTCGGTCGATTACTAGAAGTTATATTAGGTGACATGAAATACGCTTCTCGTCTTGTGTTGGCCCATATATTGGCTGATTACAATATGTTGATTTATATACTGCCTAAAAATAACATTGCCAAGAACATATCCTCGCTATCGCCTGGCATTCTATACAGCACCACCTCTGTAAAAGGCTGTACCACTCTATCATGTATGCATATGATTGAAAAAGATGCAAAAACCTATGTTTACTTGCTGTACCGACTTTGTAAGGAGAACAACATGTCCATAATACATTACCTACTGGCAACCGCATGATCGATTAGTTCTGATTTTAATATTTACATACATTACACGACCATTACGTTGGACAGGTAAATTGATCGTGGAAAATGTTTTTATATAACATCTATCTACACTTTTGATTTAGTTAGAGACTTTGTGATTCTATTTTTGAAGACACATCACTAAAATTCCTGTTGGCCTCTCAACAGTTTCAAAATTTGGCTATGGTCACACTGCAGGGTAAAAGTCACGTCTCCTAGAGAGAAGGAACGTGTTAATCACCAAGCTATCTCGTGACGTCATCATTGATTCATTTGTTCTATTTCTTAACAATATCGCACGCGAAATACCCGCCCGCTTTGACGTGGAGTTGCGGACACCAGCCCGTTGTACAATACTTAACCAAAACTTTTTTTATAATTAACGGCCCGGTTGGCGCAGTGGGTGTGTCGCCGGTTCGATTCCCGCACGAAACAAATATTTATATGGCCCACAGTTAGTTGTTTCGGGTCTGGCTGTTTGTGTATGTGAATTTAAATGTTAGAAAACTCACCCACATCATTTCAGCCGAAAGACGTCCACTGCTGGACATAGGCCTCCCCCAAGTGTCGCCACATTGACCGGTCCCGTGCGACTCGCATCCAGCGGATCCCTGCAACCTTCACCAGGTCATCGGTCCACCTAGTGGGAGGCCTTCCAACGCAGCGTCTTCCGGTTCGCGGTCGCCACTCCAGAACTTTTCGGCCCCATCGGCCATCCGTTCTGCGAGCAATGTGCCCTGCCCACTGCCACTTAAGTTTGGCTATTCTTCGGGCTACGTCGGTTACCTTGGTTCTCTTGCGGATGTCCTCATTTCTGATTTGATCACGCAAGGAAACTCCGAGCATAGCCCTCTCCATTGCTCTTTGGGTGACTTTAAGCCTTCTGATAAGGCCCATTGTGAGCGACCACGTTTCGGTCCCGTATGTAATCACTGGCAACACACACTGGTCATAGACTTTCGTCTTGAGACACTGCGGTAAGTTGGACGAGAAGATACCACGCAACTTCCCGAACGCTGCCCAGCCGAGTCGGATTCGACGATTGACCTCTTTCTCGAAGTTAGACCTACCTAACTGGATCGTTTGTCCCAGGTAGACATAATCGTCTACAACTTCGAGTGTACAGTCTCCGATCTTGATAGGAGTGGGTGTTACATGGGCATTCAACATGATTTTGGTTTTGTCCATGTTCATTTTAAGACCCACTCTTTCGGAAGCTCTACTAAGGTCATCGAGCATTGTACTGAGGTCCTCCATGGTCTCAGCCATGACCACTATATCGTCGGCAAATCGAAGGTGAGAGATGTACTCGCCATTGACGTTGATGCCTAGCCCTCTCCAGTCCAGAACCTTGAAGATATCCTCCAGTGCAGCGGTGAACAGTTTCGGAGATATGACGTCTCCCTGTCTCACGCCTCGCTGCAGAAGGATAGGTTCCGAGGTCTGGTCCTGAAGTCGGACTGACATGGTGGCGTTTTTGTACAAACACTTTAGCACCTCGATGTACCGATAGTCGATTTGGCACCGTTGGAGAGACTGCAGTACAGCCCAAGTCTCGATCGAATCGAAGGCTTTCTCGTAGTCCACAAACGCTAAGCAGAGAGGCAGGTTATACTCTTCGGTCTTCTGTATAACCTGCCGCAGCATATGTATGTGGTCTACGGTGCTAAAGCCTTTTCGGAATCCGGCTTGTTCGGGAGGCTGAAAATCGTCAAACCTGCGCGCGAGACGATTCGTGATGACTCTTGAGAACAACTTGTAGACATGGCTTAGAAGTGAGATGGGCCTATAGTTCTTCAGCCGGGCATTGTCGCCCTTTTTGAAGAAGAGTACCACCACACCCCTGCACCATGCCTGCGGCGTCTTCCCCTCGAGTATGACGGAATTAAACAGCTTCTGAAGGGCCTTAAGCACCGGTTTTCCACCCGCCTTCAGAAGTTCGGCCGTAATCCCGTCATCACCCGGTGCCTTGTTGTTTTTAAGCTGTTTAAGAGCCATCCTAATCTCGTACAGGCTGACATCCGGAATGTCTTCGGTATAGTGTCGGGTCAGTCTAGCTCTTGGGTCGTTAGCTAGAGTTGCAACGGGCTTTCTAGTTGAAGTGTACAACTGCCCATAAAAACTCTCGATCTCCCTCAGCAGCTCCGGTTTGGCGGATACGATCCTGCCATCGTCGGTCTTCAGTTTCGTGAGCTGGCTCTGCCCAATAGCCAGATCTCTTGAAAATACCTTGGAGCCTTTATTCCGCTCAATAGCGTCTTTAATACGCTCGGTATTAAAGCGGCGGAGGTCGCTCTTCAAGGATTTAGAGATCCGTCTATTGAGCTGCCGGTATTTCCACGCCTCGTCTGAAGACTGCAGGATCATCTCACGCCGCTCCTTCATGAGCTCGAGAGTATGATCAGAGAGCTTTTTGTTGTGTGCACGACGTGTCTTGAAGAACTTAGACCCAGTCGTATGGACAGTTTCCACGAACGCATCGTTGCATTCGTCCACTGAGCTTCCTAGGCACTCGAAACGATTCTGGAGTTCAAGCTGAAAGCTCTCGGGGTTTTGGATCTGGATCTGTGCTGAACGGAGCGTAGACTTCATCAGTCGAGACCTTTCAAGCTTTATATTGATGTTCAATGTGCCTCTTACCATGCGGTGATCGCTCCCGGTTTTCACCGAATTGATCACAGAGACATCATTGAACACTTGCTTCTTGGTTGACATGATGAAGTCAATCTCATTTTTAGTTGCACCATCGGGACTCTGCCAGGTCCACTTCCTGTGCTCGCGCTTTTTGAAGAAGGAGTTCATCATATAGAGGCCCTCCTTCTCCATAAAACTAGCCAGTTGGTGACCCCGGTGGTTCCGACGTCCAAACCCAAATTGCCCCACTTGCAGCTCATCCCCGTCTCGTTTGCCCAGTTTTGCGTTGAAGTCCCCCATGACAACGGTGAAGTGAGTTTTGAAACCATGCAGGGCTTTAGAAATATCCTCATACATGGTCTCCACTTCGTCGTCGGGGTGTGCCGAGGTCGGGGCGTAGACCTGTATGACTTTCAGCAAATATCTTGAGGATATTCTGAGTATAAGGTACGCCACCCTGGTCGACACACTCTCGATCTTCACCACGTTATTCACGAGGGACTTGTGGACGATAAACCCAACACCACCCTGGGACTGCCGGTCACCCTCTCGGAAATAGAGCAAGCTTTAGGATTATTATTATTATATTATTATATTTTAGGATTATCGTGTCCTCACCCTCTCTTCGGACTTCAGATAATCTCACAATACTCCATCGCAGCCTGCTCAATTCCTCTTCGAGTTCCGTTATCTTCTCGTCGGTCCGGAGTGTACGCGTGTTATATGTTGCCAGGTCAAGTCGTCGGTATAGGTAGCCTGATCCCGTCCGGGGATTCTTCGCACCCCTTGCCACGCCGTAACCTCGACCGCTACCATAGTCGAGGGTAGACGGGCTGCCGGGTACTAGGGGCCGTTTTTTGGTTGTGCTCGTCATTCGGGGGGTTTTGCCATAATCGCCACGCTTGGCAAGCGGGTTGGCGATCGCAGTATGGTTGTAAAAAAAATCGCAGAGAACGCTGCTGCCCATTCTCTGGTAAGTCCCTTAGTCGCCTCTTACGACACCCACGGGAAGATATGGGATGGTGCTATTCTTTACGTCCGGACACCATACAGAACTCACCCACAATACAGAGAAATTCCTAGTGTGGGGCAACGTTTTAAAAAAAAGTAACTCAAGCTAGTGGAACGCTTGTCACTTGAACTAAACACCTCTCGATGGCCGTGCCATAACCACTGATTGCTTTGTTCATTAATTGTAATTACTTTTAAAATATTAAGACAAAGAACCATATTATGCGGATACAAAATACTCTGATCAAACTATTTTATTACCAATCTTATCAATATCTAAATAATGATCACAGAACAGTCGTTTGACAAGCTAAGCTGAACGAAGGACATTATATCCGCGAGTAATTCGCGGTACCTTATAAACATTAATTATTAAATCAGAACAATTCCTTAAGACGGATCTAATACGGAGGTAGGTGTGATTCGGGCAAAACCAGGCGGACGCGATGTAATTCATAATTAATTTAATTTAATTAGTGATTCAGTGCTGGTCTGCTGTTGGTTCATTGACAAAAACCTGACAGTGTTTATGTATTTGTAACATCGTAACGTATTTAACTGTATACATAATTAATTGTGTATTAGAATCTTGAAAGTTTTATTTGTATTTTTAATCATTTCTTCTTTTTTTTTCATTGTTTAATTAGATATTTAGGCGCATAATATAGTGCATTTAGTGCTCTTCTTTAAGCAATGGGGCACTTAGACTTAAGTTTGTAATGTTTTACTATATTATATGTAATAGTGTACTCATTGTTGAAGAGCCAAATAAAATAATGAATTAATATCTGTCTGTTTGGTGCTGCATTGATTTCGAAGAGATTTGATGGAGTAGTGTAGCTTAGTATATGAAGAAAAAAAGTAGGTGCCAAATACGTACACACATGAAGCTGTACAATTCCAGTATAAGTTGGCCTCGCTTTGTATAGATTTTCTGTACAATGAGAGGTTCGTGTGAACTGGTTTTGTAAAGCTTGATTGGCCGTCGTACGTACATAGCGTCTCGATATAATCTTAAGCTCATCACTTAAGTAAAGGAAGCGAAGTTACCGAGTACCTACGCAACTCTCACTGCGTACATACAGAGATATATAACATCACGCCTCCAATCTCCGGAGGGTTTGCCAGAGATGTAACTAATAGGTTCGAAAAAAAAACGTCTGTATCTATAGTAGATACAGACGTTTTTTTTTCGAACCTATTGCCATAAAAACGTGGTAAATTAAACTTTTAAAGTCATGACGTGGAATTAGCTAATACTTACTTACCTAAATCATCCGCCTAACCTTTTCCCAACTATGTTGGGGTCGGCTTCCAGTCTAACCGGATTCAGCTGAATTCCAGTATTCTACATGGAGCGACTGCCTATCTGACTTCCCCAACCCAGTTAGTATTGGGTAATACGATACCCCTTGGTACTTGCTACTGGTTGTCAGACTATTTGGGCCACTGACTTCCTAACGACTGTCAATGATCTACAAATGACACCCGGGACCAACGGCTTAACGTGCTTTCCGAGACACGGAGGAAACTCGGTATGTAATGGGTGGTCACCCATACACAGACCAACCTAGGCAAGCACGGCTTAACCTAACTTACTTACCTAAATGTAATTTAATGAATACGTTAAACAGATTAATATACGATTTCTCTTATTTTGTGTTATTTAATTAAAAGATTAAATACAGTGAACCACTTTATTTGCCCTTTAGAGCAAAATATTGACATTTGCTAAAGAGAAAGAAATTACATGATTGCGTAAAATGAGACCTGTACGGACCGATACAGGTTTTAGGAAATTTGGTTCACGTAATGAGAAACTTTCATTGGACGCTGGTAATGTCAAAAAGAAATGAGCGATCGCGGTTTGATATAATTTACTGCAAAATGTGAAGTGAAACTGAGGCAGTGTGTTGAAATGAGAGTAAAAACGAAGGTGTAAAAGTGGTTGATTTTTTTTAAGTGCCCAGTGATAAGGTTACATATATGATGATTACCTTGAGGTACAGTGAAACCTTTCATACGGATCCAATAAAATTTTTATCTATGATAGAATCTAAAGGCTTTCTTACACATAGCAGTTTATTTACAACATTATTTTTAGTATATGCGAAACCTGAATATAGTTTGTTCAGAATAAGTAACTGAATCGATTCCAATAATTTTTAAACCATGTTATAGTTTTTCCCAAAAATAATTAAAAAAGTTAAAAGTTGGACACCGAGCGACTTTGAGTACCTATCGCAATAATTTAGGTACCTACTGCCAAAATATCAATGAGCTCATGACGACGATGGAGGCGCGCGCTGCGTGGTGACCACGTTTTTGTGCGGACAACTACGTAACAGAACAAGCCTGTAACTTTGTGGTTTTTCATGATACAATTTTTAAATTTTGTACATAGATTCTTTACATAAAAATACTAGACACGTGTACCAGGTTTCGCATATACTAAAACTAATGTTGTAGATAAATTAAGTTGAATAGACTAATAGTTCGCGAAAAACAGATACCATCATTGGTAAGTGAAACTATTCGTTAGTGGACATTTAAACTGGACATATAAGTGCGTTTATCTACAGTAATAGAGTGGCTTGGTCTCAAGAAAAAAGTCTCATTAAAACAAAGTACCAATCATCCCTTGAACGAGCAGACAAGAGACAAAAAGAAGCGCTTTAAAAGCTCATTACGTGGACAAAAACTATGGCAATAGCTTTTGAAGTTGAATTCTTGTAAACCAAGTAAATTCACAGCCGCAATTAGCCCATACATTTGTCCACATTACCACCCGCTATGACTCAAACTCACCATATTTGTGAAATGAAGTAAAAACTGGCGATCCTTTTATACTAACAATTAGGTTGGATAAAATAGTAACTTTGCTCTCCAGTAGCGAGAAGTTCCATCGAAATTAAGCTATAAAACTTAACGATACCATCTCATCAAAATATTGCTGTTACACATAAAATTACCATATCATAATTTGGCAAAAGAAAACCGTTGATAGCAGAATCGCTCGAACTGCAGTCGAAATTTTAACCTGTCAAAATACCTTTGCCTACCAACAGGTAGAGGTTTTAATGATTATTATTTTGGACTTTAATTTCGGCGCAGCGGGCTGACCTTTTCACTCAAGCGTTTTATTTTTTATTTATTTCAGATGTTGGTTATCTTCAAACGTCGATCTGGATAGGCGGTGTGCGATCGAGGCTGCTACATCCGTTCACTAAGGTCTCACAGCCACGCCTAACTTTGCCGAAGCCTACCGGTCGACTATTGTGGGGGATTTACACGGGTCGATTTCTATTGCACGACTAGGCCGCACGAATCGCATAGCAAATGGACAGCAGGTAACTAAATCGCTAACGCCAAAGTGGAGTCCAGGTTTCGACTTCTGCAGTGGGATAACAGGGGGCATGATTACAAATGAACCTTGCAAATTCTCAGTTGCAGGCAATTGCCTGCCACGGTATTAAGTTCTTCATCTTACATAGAAAAGGGAGGATCATGACTGGCGGGCTACTGCCCGACCGCTGTTGACGGTAATACATATATGCAAATCTCGCGGATAACTCTGCTTAAGATTTGCGGATTTTTTAGTTCATCTGTTGCGTGATGTCTCTACAAAAGGTCTGTTTTGCACTGTATTTCTTACTAAATAACTAAAGAATTTTTTTTTTAAAACATTGCCCCACTCTAGGAATATCTGCTGTATCGTGGGTGCGTTTACAAACATTTAAACTCACACACAGACCCGAACAACTACCTGTAGGTCATACATATATTTTTTCCGTGCGGGGATCGAACCCGCGATTCGAGCCGTAACAGCCAATCGCTTAGCAACTGCGCCAACCGTGCCGTCAATCCAATACATAGTATCATAAATTTTGAATCAACTTTGTAAATACATTCTATACAGCGGTTTAAGGCGATTGGTATGCAACTAGCCGCATGACGAAAATCGACCCGTGTAAATCCTGCTTTACGCACAGACTGACTTTGAGTGCTTAGAATTAATAATTAGTAGTTCCTAAGGCACATAAAATGGCATGCGTGTTAGTGCATTAAATGTTACGCAATATCTCATGTCTTTGTGAGCTTGTTAACTAGATTAGTCTAATAAGGCTACTTTTATGTATGAATCGACCATCGGAACCAGTTTTGCTGTCAAAATTGTGACAATTTGATGCATAAATAAAGTATTAAACAATTGTCGGTGTTGCCATACAACATGGCGACGCTGCCAGTCTCTTGGGTACATTACCGTTGAGGAGGAGTTTTTTGACGCCACTTTTTAAGTTTGTGGTTAAGTTAGTTATTTTAAATTATAAATGTTTATTATATTTAGCTCATAAAAGTCTACTTGTTATTGTCTTCAACTAATATATCCTTGTCATTACGTAAGTTGAATTAATAATAGAAATGCCAAACTCAAGTACACATTTCGAACAAGCAAATTAAGAGAGCGCGTATGCATGTGTTTTACTAATTACTACATTAAAAATCACTGAAAATATTAATAAAATCTAGGTAGGTACTGTTATTTTCGAATATTTATTTATTTTATTTATTTAACAATTTATGTACACACTAAATACAGAAAAGTAGGAAGGAACAGAAAATAGTACAACTAATATTCTAAGTTAACCTAAGTTTCTCAGAACTTGACCAATCCACACTAAACCCATCGAAAACCAACAAAAAGAAAAAAGAAAACTTGTAAAAAAGATAATAATCGGCCCAACCAGTCTCTTAAATCAAAGTTCAATAATCAACTCAGGTCATTCAGTACATCCATAAGTCGACCTTTTAATGGCCATCACCATCACAGCCCTTTCACTACGTTTACTTGAATCCAAGAAATTACTCACTCGTTTCAATGAATCACGTTTAAAAGGCTTCGTCCTCACTAAACTCGCATTTACCTGATAGCATCAGTTTGATTGACAGCTCATAATGAGTCTGATGCCTTATTATAATTTAGAGAAAAAGAAAAAAGCCTTAGCGCCGCCATCCGGTACTAACTACTGGTTAAATTCTTGTTTGTGTAACACATGGTCAAATGAGAGCCGATTAATAAAGACTAAGTTTTGCTCACGATTTTGTTTGCATTTGATGAACTTTCGTGAAAACTTTTTACTTTCACTGCCTCCTTGGTCTTATGGTTACAAGCGTGACTGCTGACCATGAGGACCTTCCCTCCCGCTCTGGGCGGAGCGGAAGGGAGTGTCAGACTTGTTCTGGCTAAAACCCACCCATGTTCCTTCTTAGCCCTTTGTGTTCCAGGGCCGCGGTATCTCTTTCGAACAGTCCCGCAGCCCCGAGAGCATGAGGTCCTGGGTTTGATTTCCAAGTCGGGCAGTGTTATTGGGTTTTTTTCCAATAGGAATTTCTCAGTTTTTATCCATGATAATATTGTAACACCAAATGATTTGAAGAGAGTAACCATGGAGTTTCTTGCCGGTTCTTCGCCATAGGACCTACCCGAACCGTGCACCGTTTTTTCGACGTTTTATAAGTGCCCATCTAGGCCTATGTGAAATAAAATATTTTGATTTTGATTTCAGTAGCAGCCACGGGATTCTGAATTTGTGTCTGGTTGATGGCAATAGGCTCGCCCCCTATTAAAAGGGACTTAAAGATAATTGGCAAAATGTGGGTGTACTATTACTATAGGTACCTCTCGGTGATAAAATTCATAATGTTTTTTTATGTTGATGGACTTTGGCCAGCTCAGGGGTAGACTTTAAATCATGCTAAAAAAATGCCAAATAAGACTAGCCCATTTGATGATGATTAGTGATCACAGGCTCCTACGCATATTTGTGTCATCCAGAAGCTTGCGTAGCCATTGTATGTCCATAGACAAAGCTGAAACGTTGCAGGGACTGAAACTGGCAGCGGCCCAAATACCCTTCAAACTATTACATGACAACGCTGTCTCATCATCATCATCAGCCTTAGCAGTCTATTGCTGGAAGAGATATGCGAGGAGATGCGAGGGTAGGCAAGGTCCTGTCGGAAGATTTATTACTTCACACTTATTTCATGTCATTTCAACGTATAAGTAGAATGTCCTCTGTCAGTCAGAGGGTCAGTCACGGAACTGATTAATACATTCAGATTAAGACAGATAAGTTTCTCTTTCGTCAAATTTGTTCTTGAACTTTTTTTTGTTTTATATAATAGCTGTACCTACGCATAATGACTTTCTTTGTGTGTGTTAAACAATTATCTAGGTATGTGTTTCAATAAGATGTATTGTTTAATTATCGCAAAGTAGCCACTAGCCTGGGGCTTTGCATGCGTAGATTTAATATGTGAAAACGTTTTTGTTATGGTGTAACTATAATTCGAAATTAATTTAAACATTCCGACTGGCATGTAGACATTTCTTGGGTACTATTTTTTTCTTTTAAAATTGCTTACACGTGGCTAAAAAAACAAAATACAACCTTCATATGTTTGCTATGTAAATCCTCTAAGCTATCACCAAGGCTAGTAACTTTCAATACGTATAAAAATGGTATTTTTTAAGTAAAACAGTAGTAGTAGCACTATCATAAAGGCCTATAATAATTGAGAAACAAAATTTGTATCTCACCAGTTAATCTAAATATCTGTCGTAATAAATTACACATTTATTATTTGGCACAATTGGCACAGTCTTACGTAAACATCAATTTAAATTTGAATGTTTAAAGCACAATAATTGAGCAAATTACTATGACATTATGTTCATTCTAGCTTAATTATTAGTTATAAATATTATCAATAAAATATAATCAATCAAGTTCAACTGATTGTAAGATAATTGCAGAATCAGACCTTGAGAGCTTATTGTCGTTGCAAAAGGGTGGATCTAGTGATAGGTAAATGGTTATAATTTACATATGTACATGTCATTATGTAATTAATTGGCACCTCTATGTAATCGATTAGTGACTTATAAATGAATAATTGTATTTCAAAAAGCACAATTTTAATCGCATTCCAGTCTTTAATAATAAAACTTTTGTAGCCTCGACCAGTACCTGAGGAGGCTCTCGTTAGGCAGCTGGATCAAGGGCTTGATTCAGAAAGCGGTACTCCTAGACACGGCTCGTATTGTTAGGAGGTTCCTCTCTCTGGAGCCGGTAGCTTGGACCCTGTTCCCGATACCGGTGGGCTACAATTTTTTATATTTTTAAATGTTTTTTTATATTGTTTTTTAAGAAATATTTAAAAATGTAAATAATTTGTAAGAATATAAATAAAGGAAATAATAAACTCTTGTTATTTTTATAAGAAAAAATAAAATTCAGTTTATGATAAACTAAATAAATTTTCACCTATAACTGAAAATACAATGTACTTACCTGGTCCCAAACATGTACCTTTTCTTCCAATGTTCTTATATGCCATAAAATAATATATCACTTATGTTGTTGACTTTTTTCATTTTGCATCTAAATACAAGGCAACAAAGCGTATGTTCTAAAGCCTAAAAAATAAGTACGTTAGGTCGCATGTCAGTAGTAACGAAACCAATAAAATCTTTCCTATTATTTTATATAAAGTGTTACCACTTGCCTGCAGCTTATTGTACATGCCTAAACATACAACTAGTAGACATAGAAAAACAAAAACAGGTTAAAAAAAAACAACAACTTGATCGATTACTGTCACATAAAAATACTTCAACCTAGGCTTCAAGCCTTACAGTCACTTTTAACGTTATTAAGGCCTACTATTAACTATTAAGATTGTCAGTTCAATTACTAAGTAATTGAATGCCCATGTAATGTTAAACTCTGTTGGAATCAGTATTATTCTGTCGTTATCATGTTCTTTGTCTTTTGTTATTTTATCATGTATTATCTGACAGGGTTCTTGTTGATTCTTCTACTTTTCAAACTTAGGTACAGGCTTAGTTAACATGGTGGAATATAATTAACTTTGGTTGAGGACAAAACAAGCATTCCTGAAATTTGCAACTCAGTTGCTTGGTACTTAAATCTGAGTCTAGACACCAAACAATATAGCTTGAAGTAGATTGGAAACTGAATTGAGTTACATAGTAAGTAGATTAATAATAAAATTAGACTTTATTTCTTAAGTTTGTGGTTTAAAGTTCTTTGAAGACCAAAGTCTTCTTTCATTTGTTTCCAATAGTATATCTGCGTATACCACCGATATGATATGACGTGGGCATTTAACGTAGCCAGTCCTCTGGGCACCTTTTCGCCTGACAATAATGTGAATCAGTACTTGACACCAAAGTGGCTTTTTCCATTTGTTAATATGCATTTCATAATTAAATATTACTTAAAATAACTATTAACAATATCTTACAACTCTACACTAGCATAAAACCTTTTATAGTATGAATCATTTTGTAAATACTCTGTCTATTAGTTTTTTTTTAATTTCGATAAAAAAGGTTTTTTGCCATCTGTCAAAAAAAAAGAGAGAGAGAAGAGATTTTCTTTGAAAAGTTTAATTTCATAAATAATTAGTGACCCAATCACTAAAGTATAATTTGTGTTTTATCTATATTTATTTATTTTGAAGCTTCAACAAGGTATCTACAAGCAATTACATCACACCGTTACATAATTCATAACCATGCTTTACTTTACATAAAAGCGCCAAAAACGCATAACACACTGTATAACACGAAAGAAATCTATTACAACCAAAAAACATAATGGAACTAACCATATGTGACGATAGCAATAAAATACGGTAATAAAACCATGAAAAATATAACAGACACGCGGTCAAAAATTATGTAATTTACAAAAGAGTTGAAGATAAAACTTGTGTTTAATTGAAACTGAAAGTAATGGCGATTTTACGATAGTGACTCGCGCAACGTGATTTACTGTGTCAACATACAATATGTGTCGCTGGGCAGTGGTAGAATCAGGATTTTATCTGTATTTCTCAATCAATCAAGAACTTTTATTTATATTTGTTTACTGCATCAGTGATTGGGGTTCGCGTGGCTGAGTTTTGGGCTCAACATAACATTTGAACTTTTTGCCATCGACACGCTAAGAAGAAGATTCAATCAAGCACAGCATCAATGGCTTTGAGTGAAATCTAGGACTAATTGAGTGTTGTAAAATAGCAGAGTTACTGGAGATCAATGAGTAAAAGTAGAAATCAGATCACAATTTGAATGTTTGTTTTTTTTTGTTAATATAATTCTACCATTTATGCATATTAGAAATCACAGAAGGCACAGTCGACCGCACGTATGTGGTGACACTTTGACTTTGAGCCAACTAGAAGCACGGAATTTGAAAAGAATAAAAGGCCATCTTATACACAACCATGAACTACTGCTGTCCAGCCTACTATACAAAATGCTATCTCTATCAAATTATTTTCAATTTCAAATATACACATAGACTTCTTTTATTACCTTGCAGTCAAACATCGTGAGGAAACCAAACCAGCGTCCCTGAGATATATTTCTCGTCGGCATGTAAAGCCAAGTCAGAGGCCCATGGGCGGCATAAAAACTCTGACACCAGGCAAGGCACTAAACAAACGAAAAATCAAAAAAAATCTTCCAGACTAGGGATTTTTACAGATCAACAATTTCAACATAACCCCTGCAACATTTAACATTATGACTTGCCAACTTTTTTTCCCTCCACAGTATAATTTTCATATAATTCGTTCAATTATATCTGACATTTCACTCAGTTGGACTCCACTAATTAGGCTAAAAGTTACTTTTACGGCCCATGGTAATGAATGAGATGATTTTATTGGGTCAGCAGAAGTGTCTCATAAGGCTGTCATGTTTTAAAGTAAGTGGTTAATATGACTGAAATTGAAAAAGAACTGGTGATTGCCTTTTTTGCATTTCTGCGAATAATCTTTTCGATGAGTTAGCATTGTTATCAGTTTTATATTTAATATTGAATGGGCCCACTTTTAACCTCAAACTTGTCCTGAGCACAGAGATGAGGTCGACGATGGAACGAGCTAACCCAAAAGAAGCCTGTTAACTCGCGACTTACATAGAATAGGTTATATGAACTTAGGGACTCTGACGCAGGCAGGGAATTCCACACCTTGGCTGTGCGCATAATAAAAGATGTAGTAAAGCGCTTCGTGCGAATGTGTGGAACATCGACAAGGTATGGGTGATAACCTGCAGTACGTCTGGACTCCCGATAAAAGAAGGGAGATGGGACTTACCACAAATCAAGCCCGATATAGAAGAGGAAAAGTGTTTCAATTATCTTCCTTTTTGTACACAAGCAATGGTTTTCTGTTGTAAAATTTAACTCTACAGAGGGTAGTCCTTCACAATTAATGTTAAATTACTCTCCTTCTCATAGAGAGGAGTCCTATGTACCAGCAATGAGAACATTCTTGATTATTTACACCAAGTTTTCGTAGCCACGCAAATTAAATTACATAAACATAATCTTTTGTGGTCAACTCGGACAACTTGTAATCTCAGCTAATGAGACTAACAAATACTTAACTGAGTAGATACTAAGAAAAACAGTGACACAGCGCTGTCATGCGGTCAACAGGATTGATCACTTAAGATAACAGATTTGATCACTAAACCAGATATAGTAGTTCGAAGAAATACATCAAAGTTTTCATTAGCATATTAAGGACATCTTGATTTCTTAGGGCTAAGTTGAAAGTAATTAATTATACCAACATCTATGATTACTGGATTAAACTCGAAAATGGATTATGCCACATTATGGATGTGTTGTGTTCTGTAGGTACAGTCTACAGACGCCAGCACATCAAGCTACTACAGTCTGTTAAATTTTTAACTTTATCGCTATAGCATTAGGTTCAAGGTTGATTGGGAAAATTTGACAGTTTCAGGTAACTTAATGTGTTGGCGTCTGTACTGTACTGACGTAGTCTTTTTGATTATTTAAGAGGAATGCCTTTTTTTTTTTTTTTTTTTTTAGGATGGGAAATCATCAAATGACCCCTCCCGCTCTGGGCGGAGCGGAAGGGAGTGTCAGACTTGTACTGACTAAAACCCATCCATGTTCCTTCTTTGCCCTTTGTGTTCCAGGGCCGCGGTATCTCTTTCGAACAGTCCCGCAGCCCTGGCAGGCATCGGCCCGTGCGGACCCCTACGTGGTTGCTGACATCTCTTTGAGGCGCGCGTGGAACACGAACGCGCCGTCGACACGGCCTGTCGTCATAAGACGGCCGGACGGCGAGCTAGCCCAAAACTCGCCGTCCACAGGCCCGCGCCTACGGTGGCCGGGGGCCACC
This sequence comes from Noctua fimbriata, assembly GCA_905163415.1. NCBI lineage: Eukaryota > Metazoa > Arthropoda > Insecta > Lepidoptera > Noctuidae > Noctua > Noctua fimbriata. The sequence goes on from LR990940.1 coordinate 7,231,393, forward strand.
ACGTGACCCCCGACGCCCAGGGCGTCTCCCGCGGCGGCTGGGACGTGAGGCTCTTTCCCTCTCACGTTCCGCCACCTCCTTCACTAGCATGACTGCTTCGCAGAAGGAGGTGACGGCTTCCCATTCCCTCTCGCTCCGGACCATGGCTTGAACCAGGGCCGGGCGCGAGAGGTCGCCGCCGCCAATCGCCTCTACGAGGACACGGCGCTGCTCCGCCCAAGCAGGGCAGGCCTCCACAGTGTGCTGCACCGTGTCCTCCGGACGATCCTCACAGTGGAAACACCCGGGCGTTTCCTCCCGCCCGATTCGGTGCAGGAACCTCCCGAAACAACCGTGTCCGGTGAGGACCTGCGTCAGGCGGAAGGTGAGGGCGCCGTGGCGCCTCTCTAGCCACTCCTCAAAGAGGGGACTTATCGCCACTATGGTGGCGTGCCCTGCACGGGGTTGCGACAGTCGCTCTCTCCATGTCACCATGAGATCGCGCCGGAGGTCTGTCCGCCGAGCGGTGATTTGCCGCGGCAGCGGAGTTTCCCCCCGACGTAGTGCCTCCGCGCGCCATTCGTGAAGGCGTGCGAGGACTATTGCCTCCAGATCCCAAGAGGAATGCCTGGCACATTATATATTCAAGGAAATTAACACTAATTAGAGCAATAGAAAAAATAAGAGAGAGGTTAGACGTCAGTCATTCCTTTATTTATATTTAAACTCTCTGTTCACATCTCTGGTACTGTAGGATCCCCGAAAGAGGTAGGCAGAACAGTAAAGGACACCCAACTAGCAAAAAAGTTATATAATATTAGAACTATACAACTAACAGACCTGTAAGGGTTTTATAACAGTTTTGCAGCAACTAAACAGTGGTAAAGTAGAATTCAGTTCGACGCATTAGTTATATAATTTAATTTATAATTTAGTCATATTAATGTGTCGGGTAAACGTCATCTCAATAATTTATATGACGGTCATATAACGTTAAGTCGAGTAAACGTTTCAGTCAGAAAATAGTGATGAGTTGCCATGTTTTGTAAATTTAGAACCTTTTATTCAACACTTAAATAACAAACAGTTATGTAATGATTTTATAGTTAACTATTATAGAATCATCATAATAGGTCGTATATTCCAACTTTACGTAACTTTTAGGTTAAAACGTAACTCTAATATAACTTATGAACTTTAATTGCAACCGTCATGGTTGACGCCATAGATCATATAAAAAACATGTATAAAACCAATGGTTTTATAGATGTCTAAATGCAGTCGCCAAATGTCTATTGGCAATATGGCGGAAACTATTGATGACAATTAAGTATTTTATTTTTATAAATAATATTGAAACACCAATATTATGGAGGCCCATTAAAATATTAACGAAGATAACCATACATATCATCGAAAATTTTAAATTACCAATTATAAGTCACAGCTCGTCATCTTCCACTGCAATAAGCTTTCTTTACATTAAATTAATAAATAATATTAAAACATTTGACTTATACTTTTTTTATAAGTTTTATAACAACACAATAAATTGACACACAAATTGTCTAGCTTGTACCACAGACCGATCACCAGCATAACAAAACGTCTATACGATGATATAGTTATGTTAGAGTATTACTAGAAACTATTACAAACCTTACTAGTTAAACTTACAATGTCTACGTGATTTTTACTCAACGTTGTTGTTGCTGATGCGACTGCAAAACGACCCTTACGTGATTAAAATGTTGTATAATCTGCGCCCAAACCCCCGTTATATTTACGTATAAAAAGCTATTATAAAACCATTTTATTATGGCTGAAAGTTAAATAAAAAACGTTATTGTACCATTTATATGACATGATTTTGCTACTTGGGCACCGTTCATCATCATCTTCCTGATCTTGTGCCATATTACTTATAGTCGGCGCAACATGATATACTTGTACACATTACTAGGCTTCTTTTAAGTTAGCTCGTTCCATCGTCGACCTCATCTCTGTCCTCAGGACAAGATTGAGGTCCGAAGTAGGCCTATTTAATATTTTCAAACAAAAGTTATCATACCTGAAGTCCCAGTTGTTAGCACACAGTTATATTACCTAAAGTCCCACGTTTATAGAGGATGAGACTGTTAATTTAGTGATTTAAACAATATTATCAATTCAAGTGTAATGTAATGTAGTTCGAATTTTTAAGAGATCTCTGCTCAGATAGAGTTTACAAATTTAAATTGATGCATTTGCAATTCATGCGAGAATGCAGCTTTATGCTTATGTTTACAATACTACGTCAAAAAATAATTGAAGTAACCAAAAAATTTTGCTCCAATTCCATCACAAACAAAAAAGAAATAGCATCTTTATTAATTCAAAGGTCATTCAGAACGTAATACAAAGGAGTACGTATCTCTTAGTGGAACAATGCAGGGAATCTCCCAAAGCCTTGAACTGCTCCATTATTGATGCGATTTCACACGATACCGTACGTACAGCTGGGAGCGGTCACCGATGTTACGAGAATGGTAGCAACGTGAATAATTTGAGAGGATTTTCATAATTGACCGTTTATTTTTGAGTTTTGATGAGCCCAATGACTTGACAATTTGTCAAGACTAGTCACAGAGCAGCTCGTCGCTAAATAATACCAGCCGCATGGATCAAGGTTAAGCAGCGCTTGCCAAGGTCGGTTCATGGATGGGTGACCATCTATTACATACCAAGTTTCTTGCATGCCTTGGAAAGCATGTCAGGGCATTTATAGATCTTCGTCAGTTGTTACAGGTAGTCAATGGCCCGAAAGTCTGACAACCGGTCTTACTGGCCAGGCAGAGATGATGATGCAGAGAATTTGCTTGATGCGATTTTACATGATACATTTTTAATTTTTCAGCTCCACAAACATTTATTTTTATTAACAACTTTTTTGCACAATAGAAATTTGTCCTGTATCGTGGGTGCGTGTACAATCATTAAATCTGTAGGCCATACAAATATTCATTCCGTGCAGGAATCGAACCGCTACAAGCAGCGCAGTAGTCAATCTCTTAGCCACAAGCCTGCGTGATATCAAAAACTCACACTAACAACAACAACTAAAAAACACAACACAACATTGTAAGCAGTACATACATACCTACATACAGAGCCACACAAGATTAAACCGATATCAATTTTGGCGGAGCCGAGGCCGCTTTAATGAAGAGTTACTACAGTGTTGATTTTAACATAATGAACTGAGTAATTTCAGAAACGGCACGAAAAAATAACGTGACACATTGACGCTTGTTTTATCAAACTGAATATAAATGTTTGAAGTCTTACAAAGACAGAATTATAAGATTTTTGCCCTGGCTGGAGACTTTATACTCAATGCAACCACAGGATAGTCCGGTTAAGCAAAAGCCAGCCTCATTGGTTGACCTGCGAGATGCCAATTACAAAAAAAAAAACAAAGCCATAAAATCAGTTTGAGAAGTGTACAGTCACGAGCACCAATATGTAAACACTTAACTACGTATAAGAGTTTTTCTCCTACTTTTCTGTTTAAAATATCATGTTCTTACGAACATAGTATTCTGGAACACATATTTTTATGAAACAGATCCTATCTTCAAGTTACAATTATTATTTCTCGAGAAAATTTCTTATACATTTTGGAAATTGTATACATTTTGGTACTCGTAACTATAAACTTCTTATAGCTCATCCAGTATACGTAAGTTAAGTTACAATCCCGAGATGCTGAGAAACCAGAATCTAAACATGCGGCTTCAACTCAAGAAGAGTTAATAAATTCAATGGTTTTATTGGTAATTAAATATGAGAATATTCACCTAATTCAATTCCACATAACTTTATACTAACAAACATCTACTTTATAACTAACGGATAATGCACATTCTACTCTACTAGTCTAGAAGTATTGTTCCTTACATACCGTGGATGAGCTTTACGAAAGGACTTTTGGAAATTAAACATAAAATAATATCACGGCTGTAAGCCCCGAAAGGTTAGGCAGAGGTGTACCTAATAGTACACCCACGTTTCCCCAGTTAAGGGCATTACATGGCTCAAATCCCAAAAACAGCGTATGTTCAAAGAAATTTGTTGATGAATCCCTTCGTGCATTTTCCATGTAAAAAATATATGTTATAGTTAAGTTCATCACAAATAAATTGTATTGTTTAAAATTTTAATAAACCTTCTCAATTTTTTTTGGTTAATCGTAGAAAATAGGTCCTTTTTCAACCTTAATTGTAAATTATCTCTGTAACGGCTGAATAGATCGGCATGAATTTTGCAACAACAAATACGTAATGATATACTTAACAATCTGTATTGTTTTTTTTTCTGTTATTTCTTTTAATATTTTAAAATAATAAATAAAAACCGAAATTTCGCGAAAATTTCTGTGACGCATACTCGGGACTGCGATACGTCAGTGCCTTGACGGCTCTTGTGACGGGTGGACTGCACGCGTGTTATTTTTTCCAAATAAAATTTAAAACTGCACGTTTTTAATGATTTCTGAATGAAATAATATTGTAAATGGTACAGTTATAAATATTTCGTAAAATAAGAATAGAAAATACGTTTATAAAATATATTTAAAGTAGTTTGTAATTTCGTTTTGTTGTTTGAACCTATCATAGAGTAAGCCTGACAAGTGACAGCTATGCCTACATCTACACTTCTATACAAATAAATCAAATTGAAATGTCTGTTTTTAATATCAAAATAACAGCTTTTTACTGAATGCATATGAAAATATATCCGGCACTTATAACAAAAACACATATTTTTAATTTTTTGTCTTTCTGTCGGTCTATCTGTGTGTCTTTCTGTTTGTGCCGGCTAATCTCCGAAACGCCTGGACCGATTTCGACGAGACTTTTACTGGCAGATAGCTGATGTTATAAGGTCTAACACAACAAGTAATCGGATGGACCTTTGAGTAAAAGTGCTTTATCTTATACCATTTAATTTTTAAGTTTAGATTTCATGGTTTTCCTTTAATTTAATTTATCATGTTTGTTAGAGAGATTTGATCCATAAATGATCGATTCATATCATAAAAGTACAGGATGTTATTTTTTCGAATTTTAGTCGGTTCGACTCCCGAGTGTGGCAAGCGAATTTTCGAAAATCATTGAATACAGATTTGTATCTTTTGAAAAATTAAGTAATGTTTCCTTTGAGTAAAATTTGCTATCTCCGGTATTTAGAGTACTTTCCCTCCAGGTGAGGTTGTCAAATTCCATCCTTTATATTACAGGCAATTTCGTGTGTTCCTGGAATTAAAGAATACGACCACCCCATAAATAAAAGGCGACTTAGGGAACATTCGACCTACAACGAAGACAGCTCTATGATACACTGGATAGTCCAGCAGGCCAAAAACACCTTTACCGGCTTGCTAGAGCTAGAGAGAGAAAGGCGAAGGATGTATGTCAGGTTAAATGCGTAAAAGACGAAGCTGGAATGGTTATTTCGGATTGTGAGAAAATTAAGGATAGGTTTCTTTGAAAGAGTGATGAATGAGGAGAATGACTGGAGTGGTGTGCTTGAAAATAAACCAGCGAATGAGGGACTAGTGAGAAAGGTTAGTTTGGATGAAGTGAGGATTGCAGGAAATGGAATTAAGAATGGTAAGGCATTAGGACCGGACGGAATACCGGTAGAAGTATGGAAGTTATTTCCGAAACCGTCGTTTATTCTTCAGTAAACTGTTGCCGGAAGAAACGATTCCTGACGAATGGTGTAACAGTTAGCTGGTGCCCATTTTTAAAAACAAAGGTCATGTGGTGGATTACAACAATTATAGAGTAGAGGAATAGAGCTAATGGCACATAGTATGAAAGGAGCTCGTGGCTAAATAATAACAGCCACTCGGATCGATCTTTAGGTTAAGCCGTGCTTACCTAGGTTGGTCTGTGGATAGGCGACCACCCATTAAATACCGAGTTTCCTTCGTGCCTCGGAAAGCACGTTAAGCCGTTGGTCCCGGCTGTCATTTGTAGATCTTTGACAGTCGTTACAGGTAGTCGGTCTTACCAAGGGGTATCGTATTATCAAGTACTAACTGGGTTGTGGAAGTCAGATAGGCAGTCGCTCCATGTAAAATACTGGTATTCAGCTACATCCGGTTAGACTTAAAGCCGACCCTAACATAGTTGGGAAAAGGCTAGGCAGATGATGATGTTACATAGTATGAAAGTTTGGGACAAAGTTATTGAAAGGCGACTGAGAGAAGAGAGCCAAATTTCGCAGAACTAATTCGGTTTTAAGCCCGGTCAGGAAAAGACATTTTCGCTATCCGCCAGCTGTGCGAGAAATACAGACGTGCACATAAAAATTTGCACATGGTTTTTGTAGACCTCGAAAAGGCATATGACCGGGTACCCCGTGAGGTACCGTGAGGGAAGTATGTGCAGTTGATCCGCGCGATGTACAGTCGATGCAGTATCCAATTTAAGTCGGGTCTACAGACGGCAATACCGGCAGCTTCAATGTGGTTTTCGGCTTGCACCAAGGGTCGGCTCTCATCCCTTTTTTTTTCGGTTGGGAAATCTTTAAATGACCCTCCCCCGCTCTGGACGGAGCGGAAGGGAGTGGCAGACTTCTACTGACTAAAACCCATCCATGTTCCTTCTTTGCCCTTTGTGGTCCAGGGCCGCGGTATCTCTTTCGAACAGTCCCGCAGCGTTGGCAGGCATCGGCCTTTGCGGACCCCTTCATTGTTGCTCACATCTCTTTGTGGCGCGCGTGGAATACGAACGCGCCGTCGACACGGCCTGTCGTCAAAAGACGGCCGGATGGCGATCTAGTCCATTACTCACCGTCCAAAGGCTCGCGCCTACGGTGGCCGGGAGCGACCACGTGACCCCCGACGCCCGGGGTGTCTCCCGCGGCGGCTGGGACGTAAGGTTCTTTCCCTCTCACGTTCCGCCACCTCCTTCTCTAGCATGACTGCTTCGCAGAAGGAGGTGACGGCTTCCCATTCTTGCTCGTTCCGAACCAGGGCTTGAACCAAGGCCGGACGCGAGAGATCGCCGCCGCCAATCGCCGCTACGAGGAGGCTTTCATCCCTTAGCTCTTCCTCCCTTACCTCTTCCTCGTGATAATGGACGCTCTCGCGTCAGACATCCAGGAAGAGGCACCCTGGTGTATGCTGTTCGCCGATGACATTTTGCTAAGAGCGGCCAAGAGATCCAGAGCAGATTGGAGATGTGATGGCAAAGACTGTAGTAGAGAATGTTGGTCTGCAATTGAGTAGAACCGACACGAAATACTTGTTTTGCGATTAACTATATAGCCTTTAACTCTTGCCGGAACGCCCATACCGATCTGCTTCGACTTCCGGTATCTCGGATCGCATGTCCAAGGGGATGGCAAAGTAGACCGGGACGTAACGCACCTGATCAACTCAGATGGATGAAATGGCGACAGGTCACTGGAACAGCAACTTACGACCCACGGATGCCTCTCAAGTTAAAGGGGAAAGTATACAAGTCCGTGATTACACCTGTCGCACTGTATGGATCAGAATGCTGGGCTGTGAAAAAGATGGATGAAAAACGATTCCACGCAGCGGAGATAAGAATGTGTGCGGTGCTTACTTCATGAAAGTCTACATGCACCATTAACACCAACACCAATTCCAATAAACGACCAACCGACCTGTTCAAGATATTTGAATTTTAATGACTTTTTTATGAATGGAAACATTTTGTTCTTATCAGAGCGTGGCAACATTAAAACAAAGCTATATTTTATTTATTCCGCTCATCATCACACATCCAACTTTATTTCTACACGATGTAATACACAGTCAAGTTAAATTATCTCGATACCCATCATGCATGTGAAGTTTCGCTATCAAAATTTGATCTTGTAAAACTATAAGGTGTAAATCTCAATCATAAAGGTCATCATCAGACCTTCAGAATGTGAAATGTAGAAGCACCCGTGGTCAATTAGATTAAAGTTGAAAGCTACATCATTCTAACTTTTTCTCTTACTGAGAACCTATAAGCACTTACCTGGTCATCATCAGACTTTCAGAATGTATCAAGTAGTGGTACCCGTGCTCAGAATAAAAAAAAGAAAGCTAGCTCATTAGTCAAACTGTATAATTTATCTCAAAATAAATATAAATTGAAACAAAATGTATTCAGGTCTCTCAGAGAACGAATAAATTAGGCAAAAACGATGACAACAGTGCGACACATCTGTGTTCTTGCTTAATCTTTATTGTAGTAATGGTCGTTTGCCGGTAGGGGCGCCAAAAAAACAAAAACCAGTACAGGGGTCAAATAATCAAGGTCATCGAGCAATGTAATGCCCTTAAGTTTAAGTCCTATGTAATAGGGGGCGAACCTATTGCCATCAACCGGGCACGAATCCAGACTCCGTGGCTGCTACTGAGAAATTCCTGATGGAAAAACCCAATAACACTTTGGCCGACTCGAGAATCGAACCCAGGACCTCATGCTCCGCAGTCGTACTTGCGACCACTAGACCAACCAGCCAGTTTTGGGAATTAATCCCCTAAAAGCACTAAATAGTGGGATGAAAGTTTGTGTTGAAAGGATAAGGAAGTAAGTAAGCTTCCTTATCCTTACCAGAAATATTATGAATGCGAAAGTAAGTTTGTTTGTTTGTTACCTTTTCATGCATAAACCACTGAACCGATCATTCTGAAATTTTACATATACGTTTTCAGGTATACAGAAACCGACACAGGGTACCTTTCATCCCAAAAAAAATACTGTTCCCGAGGAAAACAACAATAACGTACTTATGATAATAGATGACGCCACGTGTCTTTCGAATCATGATTGAATGATTGAATTTATTATTATTACAAGGTTGTACTCTACAACCCGAATTGATTGTTAAATTCTAAATTAATGTGAGCGAAGCCGCAAGCAAAAGCTAGTTCGTAATATTTGCTGATGAGAAATTCCATGGGACCAATAATTTTCTACGACGTTACACATAACTCAACAAATGCATGCTCTATTAAAGCCGTTAGTAAACAAAGTCGCACCATTCCGGTTCTTGTACACATCACGTCCCTTAAGTCTTCTTCTTAATCAAACCAGCCAGTTCATTAATACGGTTAGGTTCAGGTTTGAACATGGGACGACAGCGGCCTAACATCTTCGACCGTTAAGAAAAGGAGGTTTCCGTACTATCTTGTTATCTATCTATCTTAGGGAGAAACTTGAGATAGATAACGCGAAGATTTACACTTTGCTAGTTAAGGTAGTTGTAGGACTTACTGTTTAAGTAAATAAGTAACTAGAATTTGGTTTGGCGAGTGATTTAATACCTATGTACTTTATTTTTGTAAACCTATCTTAGGAAATGATGGTGGACGACATCATAAGGCCTGTACTGGTCTTAAAACCCTACTGGAACACTATTTAACGAGTAAGTGTGCATCCCCTAGTATTACCAATATTTTTTTTTCAATAATTAAGGACATATGTATATCCTCTTCTGCAAATCTCGCAGTCAGAACTAGGTTTTCTCTAAGAAAACCCAATTCTGGGTTAAGCTCGCCATTGCACATAAGCTACATTATTGTAATTTGTATGTATATTTGTTATTTTGTGTGCAATATAAGAATAAGGACTTTTAGATACAAATATTTTAGATACTCGACTTTGACTTTATGAAAGGCACAAAAATAGATAGAGCCCTAATAGTATTACACAAAAATATACGCGTCGATTTGAGAACCTCCTCCTTTTTTTCGTCGATTAAAAAACAATAAAACTAACTTTATGTTTGCAAAAAAATAATCAGAAATGTTACCTAAACAGCAACGCAGTGTGTAACACAGCCGCCCGTAGAATTTTGGCCGTTTCTCGGGAAAAACGATTAAATGTCATGACTGTTATTGCATTTTAATAAGGCTTCGTCCGGTACCGCACGGAGGCCCTCCGGCGTTCCTCTCTACCCTCTCATTGTTTGAAGAGCCTTTTTAATAAAAAATAATATTACTTATGCTCGCCCTCATTATTTATTGCACCCAAGATATGCTTATCCACAAAAAATATGGGCAACAAATAACTAATGTGAAAAATATTCAAATTAAAATTAATTTTCGTTTTGATATTGAAATTCGGTCAACGGCTTGTGATTTTTGTTGATTTATTGTGTATTTAGCGTGAAATGAATTTTGTTGTAAATAAATAAATACTATACAAGGTGTAAACGTATCCTTCTCGAAGACGTCAACGAAGCATTCTGTACATCAAACTAAGTAACCCTACGCAAAAATTATTAGTGGGGAACGACTTTTTTTGGGGGTGGAAAATCGCGTTTTATGATTAAACTTAATGTAACGCACTCTAAACATTGTGTTAGTGGATGTATTGAATTGTAAACTGGTCATGGTTCTATTTAAACTAAAAAACTTGAAACTTAAAAGGTGTTTTACTGAAAACAACCCAAAACGAGTTCCTCGCGGTTACAAACTGTTCATACATTAGACATCAACGCGTAATGATAACTTAACTTTTTCCCTTCGAATAAATTAAAAGTAAAGTATTTTACAAAACATTGTTACTAAAATAAACTACATTTATATAATTTAAAAAAAATGTTAGTCCTAACTCAATATCAACTAAAGAAATCATAGCAAACACCTAACAGCTGATCTGCTTTACTGATAAAAGAAAACTCGGCTTGATTCGATAAAAGGTAACTTATTGCATAAATACGCCACATAAGCCAGTACATATTAATTCTTCATTTTCATTATCAATTTATATAATGATGGTGCAAAATAGTTCAAAGTTTTCGTTCAAGGAAACGATCTCATACACGTAAAAATGGCGGGAAAAGAAGCGAGCGCCCCGAGTGCGTTTGCGCAGGCTGTGGTGCGCACGGGGCGGCGTCGCGCTTGCGACTAGCCGCGCTATCGTTCACGCGGCGCGCGCATCGGTCCCGTTAGACAAAGAGAGCGAAACGCCGCCTTACGTGCGAGCAGTACCGCCGCCTGCCCGCGCCCCGTCCACGACCCATCCGGAAGCCCCGCTGAAACTGGACCGTTTTCTTTTCTTGTTGTTATTGAGATCGACTCTCAAGTTCTGTTGTTGTCGCGCGCCGCGCCGCTCGCGCTGATAACGCGATGCCACGCCGACCTGCGCACGCGCACCTAGTAACGCTCCGCAGCTTTAAGCTCGCGCGGTAACTTTAAAAAAATAATTCGCCCCCCAGTGATGGAATGGATATTTTTTATGGACAAGTGCCTAGTGGTTAACTGATCGCGAGTAACTTTTTTTTTTAAATTAATTCTGTGTGTTTTACTGTTTGAACCAAATAAAGTGTTAATGAGAAAGTGAAACCGATACTCTGTGTAATTGTAATATTCTGCACGAAAGGATATTTTTAATTAAACTTTTAAATCTTCATATTTTTTGTGAGATTGTAAGAGAAACTGAAGTAATATTGACAAGGATCAGCTGAAATTTATGAAATTTTTTACCGTAACAGGTAGGTGTCTATTTCTTTTCGGATATTGCGTTTTTTTTTAATGAAAATCGCATTTATTGATAAAACAGTTTACATGTGTCCATTTAAGCATCAAGAAACAATTATTTACAACTTTTAAATATTTAATGTTTTATTAACTCTTGAGCAAATATTGTTGTTAAGCTTTAAGTTTTTTCTTAAATATATTCAGTGTTGATGGAAATGAAAATTATAAGGCAATAACGATCCGAAAATGATTTAAATATACAAAACAACATGTGTAAAATCGGATTTCAGAATAAATTAATAACTTAAAAACGTCTTAATGCAATTTGAATAGATTTACAATAAAACAGTTTTTTGACAATACCGTTTTGACTCTTTTATGGTTCGGAATAAATAAGGACTAATTTATTGGATGTTCTAATAAACGATCATTAATTTATAAGTATAAAATTGTACATAAATTTAAATATATCTGTTTGATCTTTATTTTCTTTAGGATGTCTCATTTAAATACTAAATTAGGCTTGAATATAAAATATAACAAATAAAACGATTAATGAAACCATTATTTATTTTAAATCAAAGCACATGATGACTTAAAATTAATCCTTTTTTATTGTCATATTTATTTATTTGAGCCTGAATTCATTGAAAACTTAAAAAAAAAATAGGACTTAGTCTCCCATTAATTCCTGACCTATCACAATCTCCCAAATAAAAGTGAAGGGCAGTTTCACTAGCAATTTCACTGATAGAAAATAAAGTAAAAAATGGTATAAATGAGATAATTCGACCTAGTAAAGCGAGACAGTTATTCCGCCCGCCGCGCCGCCGCGCCTGCGCCGCCCGCCGTCGGCGCACGCTTTTTTGCTTGAGTTTTGCTCATTATGCTCCAATGGTGCTCGATATTGATAAGTTACTTGCAGTTATAAATGCTTCTCGGCTTTTGTGTTGTGAAGGATTAATAAAGGGGTTTTATTTAGTATTCACTTTAAAAATTACACGATATTTGGCAAGTGTTGTCAAATGTTTGCTAGTTAATGTTTTTTTTTAATGCAGGCACATTTCCGTATTATTTTAACATTTTAAATTAGGTTCCAAAGATTTAAAACATTCTTTTTAAACTGAGAACCTTTATTTTATACTTTTTTCAACGAAACGTGAATGAATATTATCTCTTTTAGCGAATATGACCAGCCATACAAAACGAATTTCCATACCATATCAATACCGCTGCAATCGAATAATTTTAAGTTTAACTTTTTTGACTATCGTCGTCATTCTATAGAAAAGCTATTCTAAAGATTTTTCTTCCATCCAAATTATTCAAAGGATCTCTCTTTTCAAACCCAAGATTTCATCGTAACCGTACCGTGCTCTATATTAATTAATCATCTCATGCACATCTCGCGCCCATCTTTACCCCTGTCCATCTATACTCACATATGCAACGCATACTTCATAAAATCCTGTTTTGAAACGTCTACCACACTTCATGCTTTCACGCCGCAATTTAAATTTAAAAACGATTGACGTTTTTAAGATGAATTGCTCTTTGCGGATTAATGTTTTAAAATACTTTTGACAGTTTTTATGAAACTTGTTCGTGTGATCCTTTTTTGTTGAAGAACACTCGGTTTGGCGAATCGCCTAATTATATTGAACCGATTGGACCGCCGCAATCGTAAAAAGTTCAAAAAGTGGATCAAAAATGCAGACAACATTTTAGTTTAATTCATGGACAATATTGCTTTGAAGTAACAAAACATTTATTTGGTTCCTTATTAACTGCTAAAACAGATAAATCTCCGTAACTTATTACCAAGTATTTTGCTACAGATATAATCAAAATCCTTGCACGCCAAACCGACGCAATTCAGCAACCCACTATATATCAGTGGGTAGATATAAAAAGAGTACCGCGAATACGTGACGAAAACTGGATCGCTGTCGATTTTAAATGTGTAACAGGCCATAAAATGTATTTCTCACATGTATCAGCTCCTTAAAAGACATTCACTACTCAGGCGGCTACCAAAAAAAAACTGTTGCAACCGGGTTCGCGAAATTACTCTTATCATACCTTACATCACTTGGTCGAAGGTTTAAATAAAAAAGGTATGTTTATTGTCAAAGCATTTCAGCTCCTGTTAAAACTTTAAGTGTTTATACGAAAAATATTTTTATACTCCCCATTTAATAAAATAAAAACATAAAATGTTTAATTTGTAATAAAATAAATATAATATAAAAGCGATCGAGAAGCAATTCAGCCTCCTTATTTTATTCGAAGTTTATTATTTTGATTATAACAATTATTCGAGCAAGTTATGCCCCATTTGTGGACCCGTTTGAGGACCAGTGGCTTATCAGGCAATAGAGGTTAAAGTGGTTAGAAGTATTATTGAAATCAATTACGGCAATCATTTGGAAAAAGGGTTCCCTGGTATTTTTTTTTTAATAAATGATAACTATTTTTTAATGCAAATTATATAATTTTGCTAAATGTTTTAAATAAAACTAATATCAGCAATATATGAATAAGATCTAGATCTATCATAAAACTTTCATTAGATGCTCTTGAAATATCTATTTAATTTACTCAGAAACTAGACATGAAGAGTCTAGTTAATAACTTTTACTTTTATAACATACAAAAAAAAAGAAATAAAGATGCGAACATATCAACATTTTTACAATCTTTTTGTAAAACTTTATTGCCGCATCTAGAGCTAATTTAAATGAAATGAAATTGTTTATTTAACATTTAAATTACTTGCGAATACCGGACTGTAATAAAATAACAAAATACGAACATAGTTATTGCTCCTTTCGATGTTAATTTAAATGCTGTGAAACAGAGCTTTTTATTTTAAAAATCTCGCTTATTATATATTTAATCAAAGATTCAATATAAGTTTGTTTTGTTTGGAGCAGAGCCAATCACGTTCGTTTTTATTTATTATTTAATATCCATATCACATTGGCCGAGTAGATTGTCTGTTGTCATTAAAAAGTATACGAGTGTATTGTTACGAATCGGCTGGTTCCGTAGCTGTTACAGTTCAGAACATTATAGTGATTTATTTTTATTGTATTAATGACTTAGTAAAGGATATACGGCATGGTTTTACCGCCTGAAATGAAATAAGTAAACTTATATTATAAGCATTAATTTAAAGATTACTTTTTTATAAAAAAAACACACTACAGATTTATTTTAATATTCAAACACAAAAATGTCACTTCCAAGTGTCAATTGCAAAATAGAACCCTAATAAATAGAACTAAAAAGAAACGCTGTGTCATCTGTTGTAGTAAAAAAAAGTAATTAAAAAGTTCGCTTTCACTGCTGAGAATACGTGCGTAGTAACAGTTAGGTAACTGACGGACCTGCCTTATTTTATATCGATCACTTAAACGACATATAGCCGGTTTTTTTATTTCTTTGGTACATGTCGATCTGTGCTTGTTTTAAACAGAGGTATATTCGTAGAATGTTATTTTGTTCAGTGAAAACCCTGAAAAAGTCAAATCATTTTTTCTCAGAATCAGTAATAGAAGCGATATTAGTAGGTTTTTTTTACATATTTCAATTATTTAGACACAATTAAACAAAACACAAAGTTTTTGCGCTCGCGCCGTGCTATCTTTTGATTGAACTAGCGCCTTAGTTTTCCAGCTTTCATTGTCCTTATCAATTTTCTCATATTTCTTTCGAATATTCGCTTAAATATCTATGACAGAATTTATATAATACATAATAAACCTGCTATCTATCTAATTATAATTACTTTATTAAGTTACTTAGACAGTGGCGGTACTAAATATTATACAGCTTCGATAAATTTGACGTTAAAATTTAATTGGGCACTCGTCTTTCGAATAAACATCGTTAATTCAAATTGGTATTTAATTACGATTATCTCTTCTTTAATTTTATGGAACTGATAATTTTATTGCTTGTAAATATACGTATCCTTATGTACACACACACTAGTTTTCCATTCAAGATGAAACGGGACGCAGTAAATTAAACAACGGGTGAAAATTCGGAATGGTAAAGGAAATTGTCTATCGAATATAATCAGTCCGTTGGCCCGACTGCAGAAAAAAAAGTTAAAAAAATATTTTTCTTCTCTGATGCTGTCAAAACTAATTCGACCAATCCGATTCCTTATTCAAAATCAAACATTACTACACATTTTTATCATTTACTACTCATTCAAATTAAGAACTCTAAACTCTTTGCCCCAAAGGATATAAACCATGCAGTTTGTATGTCAAGTAGTTTCGAAGCACAGAGAGTCATTACAAGTCCCGGTGGGCGGGGTTTTAAAATGGTTGGTTTCAAAACGAGGCAAGTTTGTCGCGCGTCGCATTTGCATATAATTGCGGTTCATTTCTAATTATCGCCGTAGAATGGCATCTCGGACGATTATACTCTTCCTAGTGTGTGGTGTGGTGAATGGGTGATGATGCCGCATTGTTGCCATAATTTGTTCTGAGTAAGGCTTGGTGATTGAAAGTGTTAGTCGTATGCAGTTTTTGATAGAGGTTGTGAAGTTGTAAATACACAGTATCATCTGTTTTTCTAAACGCAAATGATAACCGTAAAACACCATTTACACGATACAAGTTTCTTGCTTACTACGAAATAGAAGCAACAAATATTCTGTATATATTTCACCGTTTGAATCTGACTTTACTTACACCAAGTCATAAGGCAAGAACAGGACTTATTTTTAGTTACAGATGATGCGTGGTATAATCGTAAAGTCTACTTACATACAAGTAGACATCAAACGAAAAGAGTGTAACCATAACAATAGGTACATGCAGATTTATAATAAAAACAAAAATGTTGAACGAATCTCATTGCCTTATTATTCGGTAAATGTGTTTTTTATTCATTTTATCTTGCAATCGAATATTTTAGTCTCCATGCAGACACAAAACTAGCACAGTACATAATTGAAGAAATACAGGGTGTAACGGACAGCCCTCTACAAACTGATGGGGTGAATTCAGTGTATCATACTTAGATGACCAGTACAAGAAATTATTTCAGGAATGTTATGGAAATCCAATAAATTTCATTTGTTTTTATATCCTCATACGCAATGTATCATTACCATGGCAAAATGCAAGTAGCGAACGGCAAGCGCGACGACGAGTTCGATGAACATAGCTGATTTCACGCGTCGTTTGTTAGAGTATTTCAACATCCACTGTTGGATTTTTTATTTTAGCCATATTATTTACATAAATGGAGTGCTGCGTACAGGGAATGTCAAAATAAGGAGCTGAATGCACCCTGTCAGTTTGTGGAAGGCTGTCCCTTACACCCTGTATATTCTTTATCTAATGCATATTGTATCTATACCCTGTTTTAATTCACCTATTCTATTTATATTCATCCCAGTACCAGGGTTGAATAAAAATACAGTTAAAAAATAGACAGGTTGCACTGACATGAGAAATGAGCATTCAACCTCAAAATATGGTTGTCTCAACCAAAGTACAATTGTATTCGTCTACTGCAGCAGACACATGAATCACGATGCAGACGATAAATACATTCAATTTTAGGGGTGAACACACCACAAACACCAAGTAATCTTAGTCCTAAAAAACACAAAAGATCATAGGAAAACTGACGATATTCGCTTGCAGTTTCACCTGCTGTTGAAAGACGTAGACATAGCTGGCTAATCAAAATTCAAGGAAATTCGACATATTCTGCACTCAAGTACATCACTTTAGATGAAATTCAATTTGTTTAAAATGCAGACGGAGTGTAGACGGTGGCGTATAATTTTCAGATTCATTTTCATAATGTGCAGTCGAAGCTGAGGTCATTCTTAAACTAAGAACGTCTAGATTGTGCTAGACAGCAGTGACCTAAACCTAATCGTATCACCTTAGCATTAAACCGAATAAAGTTTCCAAACGCAATTCAAATAA
The DNA here is from genome assembly GCA_905163415.1 of Noctua fimbriata. Classification (NCBI taxonomy): domain Eukaryota; kingdom Metazoa; phylum Arthropoda; class Insecta; order Lepidoptera; family Noctuidae; genus Noctua; species Noctua fimbriata. Next base: position 7,248,841 of record LR990940.1, read on the forward strand.
CTACGGTACAGTAATTAAACATTTTATAAAATAAATGCAATAGAAAATCTCGAGTTATAAACCATTACACAATAAAATCAAGAATCATCAGAAAGCTCAATAAACTCAAGGAAATAAAAGAAAAATGATCCAATTATATCGTCTTCAATTAAAAGTTAGTGTTTGCCAATAAAACAATGAAACCTCTCACCGACCGGACGTCCGTTTTACCTAGGCGTAAATAAGGATGTCATCGCCTTAAGCCGGCAAAGATTAATTCTCTATTAAGGAGAAGTCGTACCATAAACACGACCAGCTAACGAGTCAACATTGATATATAGCCTTAATAGCCGACAAAACTTTACGCTATATTAAATATTTACATTAATATCTTATATGACAGAAACAATTATACCGAACAAAATGAGCTCATTTAAATGGAAATCCATTTGTTTCCGATATTAATGTTTATGAGATACGAATTGAAATATCGAAGGAATCGATTAGTTTATTTTCTTTTGCTCTTGCGCCGATTGTGATTGTGTAAATGCCGTAAAAGGATGTTCTGATTTCGAATGTTTTTGTCGCTTAGAAAGTGATGGAGCCAATTAATGTCGCTTTTTATTTTTGTATTTAATGAGAAAAAATTTGTCCGAAAATTAAACGGAGAACTCTTAAAATATAAGTGTCTTTTCGAATATAATGAAAGGAATATTTTTTACTGCTCGACTGCCTCGTTGGTCTAGTGGTCCCAACCGCGACTGCTGAGCATGAGTTCCTGGGTTCGATTGCCAGGTCGGGCAAATTGATATTGAATTTTTCCGTAAGGAATTTCTCAGTGGCAGCCACGGAGTCTAGATGTGTGCCCGGCTGATGGCAATAGGCTCGCCCCCTATTACATGGGACTTAAACATAGCTGGCGAAATGTGGGTGTACTATTAGGTACACCTCTGCCTAACCCTTCGGAGATTACAGTCGTGATGTTATTTTATATTGAATATTTTTACAGTCATCGAATCATGTTACTAACACAACGATTTATAAACAAAACATAGCAAGGTGAACTAGAGGTACCACATAATCAGCCCAGATACATTCAACATCAAACTTATAAATTAACATACTATTACTGGGCATGGAAATAATGATAATCGCTTCGATTTTACTGCACTTATGATAACAGTTGATAGAGCGGAGAAAACCAAGATTGAAGCACAATCTATACCAGTTTAGTTATATAAGGAAATATCGGAAAAGAGTTATCATAAAGCAATGAATATGCAGTATCATAAAGATTAGCAGAATCATATACTGGCTCTAAGATAGAGTAGAGAGCCGAAAGACCAGTCTAATCTACGGACTGCGATAAGCTGAGTTGATTGATACCAGATTTAATATGAAAGTGAGCGGATGTGTCGAGCATCTTGGAACGTTTAAAGCACTGCCACCCGTCCCAAATACAATGTCAGTGTGGAGCCCCTCTGCAGGATATGCCCCACCTCCTTTCTTGCCCATCTTACACAACCACCTGCACCTTTTAGTATTTAAACGAAGCCAACGACAGAGCTGTCCAGGTGGCAATATACTGGTCGGGTATGATTTGAGTCCATCGACACGCAAAGAGGAAGAAGCACTGTTTTTTCCTTCCTTAGCCTATATTGACCCACTGATGAGCAAAGGCCTTCTACCCTTCTCTTCATGCGGTTTTCCCCGGTCAATCTCTCAAACAAGCTCAGGTTATAAATAAAAATTAATTTCATATCTCGTATTAGTTGATAAGATGGGACGCTTGATATCGTAATGGACGCTACTGAAAGTGCCTGACTCAATTTGAATTTTCATCGACACGCTAAAAAGAAGAGGTTGGTACCTGTATCCACGAAACGCTACACTTCACCATTAACTCAACAGACGTTGTCTAAGTCATATCCACTTTTTGTAAAAATAAACGATATGGCCTGATAAAGGATCCATTTTGAAAGTGACTATAACTGCAAACGGTAGCTCAAAGCGGTCCAATCGGTGTGGCAGACCCCAGCAATATGACTGACTTACTTGTCTGCCTATGAACACGGCAACGAACAGCAATTTCACTGCGAGCGTTTTAAAAAGTTACATATACACCAGCCACCTTCGGAACTGTTCTATACACAGTCAGAATCTAACTCGTGGCTAAATAATAATAGCCACCCGGGTCGATCTTCAGGTTAAGCCGCTCATGCCTAGGTTGGTCCGTGGATAGGTCTACCCATTAAATACCGAGTCGCCTCGGAAAGCACGTTAAGCCGTTGGTCCCGGCTGTTATTTGTAGATCTTTGACAGATGTTACAGGTAGTCAGTGGCTCGAAAGTGACAACCAGTCTCACCAAGGCGTATCGTGTTACCTGGTACTAACTGGGTTATGGAGGTCAGATAGGCAATCGCTCCATGTAAAATAAAGGTATTCAGCTGCATCCGGTTAGACCTAAACATAGTTGGGAAGAGGCTAGGCAGATGATGATGACTATCTGAATATAGGCGATGCCTTATTAACAGGTCTGACCACGTCTGTATCTAACTCTCGTCATGCGTGGAGTTTCTTAAGTCCTAAAAAATGAAAAGGTATGCAATACCTATGTTTCGTTTATATTTTAGAATACCGCATTAATTCAATCATCGTTGGTACATGCCTTTGGTTTAGTTTTTGTATCTAATAACGTCATTTAAGTTCATTCGAGTGTATATAAAGTAGTAACAATGTGGGTCTATTAATTTACGCTTATCTTGTCCTGTTGGAATTTTTTATTGAGGTATCAACTTGTTTTGTTGCGTCTGTTGTTATTCTTAGGTGGGGTTTATAAATATGTGATGATATTAATTGTAAGGAGGTTTTGTCGATGGGTTTCATGACCGTTCTTCTTCATCCAGATCTACGATTTGGAACAAGAAATTAGATTCATCTTTCTGATTTACTGACTATTCAAAGCGTCAAAGTTACTGACTATTCAAAGTGTCAAAGTACAAATTTATTTATGGTCGGTGCAGCATGTCTTCTTCTTCCATACTTCTCTATTACTAGTTATCTCATCAGAATTCAAAGTGCCTGTAAATGGTTTGATATAAATGCTTTGAGTTTGAATTTTGCCTGCATTCTTTACGGTAAAAAAGAGCCTGGGTCTTCTGAAATTTCTTTGTAATACAGGCTATTTTAAGTCCACTTTCCGCCATAAATATTTTTTAATTGAATTGAAACCTTAAAATAAGCTAAGTTTGGATGGGTTTGCGATGGGTTTTACCGAACCAAACCAGTTTTAGCGCTGGTTACAATTGGAGCTTCACCGTCTACAGAAAAACCTAACAGAACTGGAAAAACCAATATTTCTTGCAACCCACTTTGTTACCGATAGACCAATGTAGCTTAATATATTCAATATATTTCTTGTTAACATGCAGCATATGTATTACTTACTTAGATAATATAACTTCATCCATTTATTCATGTAATACAATGTGATACACATACATAATATTTAACATAATTGTCAAATAATAATTATGAAAAAATGCAGTTCAATTACATTCACATAAGTCAATACCATATATCGTTTTTATTGTAAGACAATACAATGACTGTGGTTAAATAATAATTAATTTTGGATCAGCCTTATGAAGTGCGGTTTAATAATAGATTTATTTAATAAATAATTAATAAGTTTTGCGAAAAATATTTGCGGTTTTCCATTTATTTTCTTGACAGAATTCTTCGTCTATGTCCGTGTTTTAATTAATTATTTTCTGAATTCCGATACCAATTACACGGTATTATAAAACTGTGAGTAATAATTAAACTTTGTTGATTACTGGCAATTAATTGTAGGTCATAGGGAACCTGGGTCTGACAAATGATTGTGATACTTACTCATAATAATAGCTTTTTTTTTTATAGCGTTTATTTAGCGTAGTACCCACAAAAAAGTTTTTTTATACGCTTACATTCTAATATAGCCTGCTGTCAGTGAGTGTTCAATATTATTCATTTGTATTCCAGACTATCCCTTAGTGACAGAGAGACTAATTTTGGTGGCATATTGCTTTTTAAGAGTGCCTTCGGCACTTAGTACTCGCGACCAGACTATGGCTCAATTGTTGAAATGACCAAAGTGTCCCTACTCCTACTCTTTACAGCATGCCACTGATGCTGCTACTGAGCTCAAGTAATTTGATACAACGCCAACGTACGATCCATAACATAGCATCACGCCATCCTAAAAAGGATAGGCAGAGGTGTAACTATTAGTACACCCACATTTCGCGGTTACGTTTAAGTTCCATGTAATAGGGCGAGCCTATTGCCATCAACCGGGCAAACATCTAGACTTCGTGACTGCTACTTAGAAATTCTTAATGGAAAAACCCAATAACAATTTGCCTGATCCGGGAATCGAACCCAGACACCTCATCCTCAATTGCGACCACTAGACCAAAGTCAACGTACCATCCATCGGTACGAAATAAGAAGAACTTAACTCAGTTAACTTAAGTAGTCGTTACTTAGTACAATCTTTCACAACCGACAACAAAGTATTAGTACTATACCTTACCTAAAGACCTCAATACACACATATCTCGCTCACACGTGTTTAAAACACACAAAAAGTGCTTTCGTTATCTACAGAATACGTCTTCGCATTGCGTAACGATTGCAAGTTTACTACAACGATGGCAATCGGTGCATGGGAACGGCATTGTTCGTACAATGTTCGCACACACGAATGCCGACGACGTTAGCTTGTGTTGTTATGATCCGAGGTAATGTGTTTAGTGGCTACTGTTTGGATTTTGCGTGGTTTTCTTTGAAACTTGTGTGAAATGATTCAAATACATTAAATTATTACAGGATTATATAGCATCACGTCTGTAATCCACACAGTGAAAAAGTGAAATAAAATACTGAAGTACCGGTTTACAATTTCCAACTAAAGTTTTTTTTTTAGTAAATACTCACTCCTAACTTACTTTTCACACAGCATCTCGCCAGTAATCCTTCAAAGGGTAAGATAGAGGTGAAACAGTGAAACAAAATACTAAAGTACCGGTGAACAATTTCCAATTAAAGAGTTCTACAAAATACTCACTTCTAACTCACTTTTCATTTGAAACTCGACAGTAATCTATATGAATAAAATACTTATACCACTCAAATTTCGCCAGTAAGTCTCATGACACAAGGGGGCGGGAGTATTTCCATCAACGGGTACAAATCCACACTCAGGGCTGCTAACAACTTTCTGAACACCAAAAAGATACTAACAAAGCATACGAACTGTGAACGGCTGCTATGACCTATCAATCTTTCTCAGCAAACCCTGCAGTGATTCAATTGGTTGTGTGTCTTTTCAACGCCGTGTAAGAAAGCTGTACGGTGCAACCGCACATTCTGGAATTCAGCAGTTTACGCCACATACATTTCAACTCAAAATAATTAGTTCAGTTAGCGTTGAGCTATCAAATCAGCCAGGCGTTTTCGATAGCTAACAAGCGCCGTGTCACTCACTTCATTTCCACACCATCAGTCCATTAAGCTCATTTTAATTTGAGTATTTTAAATAAAAAAATACAGTAGTGTTTTAAAGTACTTTACATTCTTTCATTCCCATCACCCATCATTTAAGAGTAATGTATGGTCTCGCAAGGCATCATACAAAAGCCTTTCTATATTTTCACCTTCCCTCAATTTAAGCACAACAGTCAGCTCAAACTCACTACAAATTTATTATAAAGTATTTTAAAATCTGAAACTAAAAAGATGTTATAAAAGTCAACATTTTAGATGTCACTTAAGAATCCCGCTACTTTACGAGTCTCTTTATTAGTCACCAGTAAATTGCTACCAGTATACGCCAAGTTAGTTGAAGATATACATTAAACTAAGTGTTACCGTACATTTTTAGAATCACTCGACATAGACTGTGAGAATTTTTACTTTAAAATTAGGTCGCTCAAATATGTTGGAGGTTTATAGAACTGGCGTAGTTCTGAAGTAATGCAACTATTGTAGTCTTTACTATTGTTTATGATCCTGAAGTGACTTAAATCCCAAAACATTTAATGATGGTTTTGGCAGTTATAAATTAGTGCCTAAGTCGATGTTGGATTTTGAAATGCTCGACTCGGCGAGGGGAATGAAATTACAGCAGTAAAATAATATGGACATACATTCATTTAGATGTCGCTTAGTGTTTATAAAAACGCCCTTAAAATATAATCCAAATCAAATGTAATTACAAACCTGGGCAAATCTATACTTACAATCATAAATTAATTGTAAAATCAGATGAGATAAAGGCATTTATGATATGTTTTTTGATTAAAATTATTGATAGAATTGGATATTCTAACGCTCTACAGTCGAATTAAAAAGCTATTTATATGAATAGAATAGAAATAATTTATTTGCATTGAATGTAGGTACATACATGAGTTGTTACAGTAGTAAGTATTTGTTAACGGTACATTCTACCATTTGGCGTGCAAAAATTATTCATTCAACTTCAATTTAAAAGCTTTCACAACAAATCAACAAATTATTTTCTAACAAAAAATCAAAATAAAAATAAAGTAACAATAAAAATAAAAATAAAGTAATAATACAGCTATATTTTATCTGTTAGGAAATCTGATACAGAATAATAACATTTTTGTAGAAAAACCAGAAACCAAGCGGATGATACGGTTTTATTTCCAAATGAGTTTCCTTGGCGGAACAATTGCACCCGCGCCGTTCATTCGGTTTTAATAGGTAAAATTTACAGTTTAACAAAAAAGGCCTTGATTAGAACATCACTTGCAATTTCATTTGTATAGTCAGTAACAAAAGTAACCCGCTATTTTCTAGGTGGGCAACCTATAACAATAACAATATTAATTTAGTTTCATGAATTATGTCGAAGATAAGCGCATTTGACTATTCTTTGGATTATTACAGCTATCATAAAAATATGATAGCTGTAAGTGTGAGTTCTTGTAGTATTCTTCTTTTAAATAAAAGAAGAATACTACTTCCTAAGAATACTAGCTAATGAAGTTTTAATCAGAGTATTAAACTAATTCAAGAACTGAATCATTATGAAACACCCTTAATTTTTAATCGTTACCGTAATAATCGTCTGATTTCATTTCATAATTTTTCCACTGATTGTCCAAAAATCTAACGAAGCCGTCAGTAACGTGATGATTAACAATAAGTCAGAAACGCCTACTGGCGCAAGAAATCGCGAAAAATTGCCATTGCGTCACACCAAACTGCTAATTGCCGTTACCGATTATTACAAACCGATAGTTTCCACTCGATTTGGTAATAAACTGCATCGTATTTAAATCGGATACGCACGAGTTTTAAGACTATCGATTTCGTTTTGACGTTTATTGAAAATTTACGAAGTACTTTTTAAAACACATGTATGCTCGACTGTAGATTATGACATTTCTAGTTCGAGAGCTAGGTAACTTATAAATAATTTCACTTTTACGATTCAAGACTACCGTCATTGTTTTCTTTTGTCGTCTTCATGTTATGGTGACGGTTCATTAGGGACCAGTGTCGGCCATTGTCTATGTAAGCTACGGATTTCCGTTTTGTACTAAGCATAAATGGAGCAGGTAACATGGGGAATAGGCATCTTAAGCCACAATGCCATTTATTACAATAATCTGAAATGATAATACAGTTATAGAGCATTTAGCTTGCGGTATCACGATATTAAATGTACAAATAAGGGCTTATCCGTTAACTGACAACGTATAAGAACATTAACATTAATTCACAATTACGAAAACTCGTCTCGTTGCTAATTGTAATAAAACACTATGAAACTGGACACAATATAAATCAGATATTGTTTGTTTCGCAAGACTTAATTGGTCGCGAAGTGGCGATTCCATTCAGATTACTAAAGACGCCATATTGATTTTAATACATTTTCAGCGGCGACGCAATCAGCGAACGATAAATCGTGATTAATTACGTATCCACAGAGATCTTAATAATTTTTGTGCTTATAAAATGTTGCAATATTAATTAATATATCCTGTAAGTTAATAATCCAGTAAGTAGTAGTTTACCGTGATATTAAAAAAAAAATTACTGGCTCCTAAACTTTAGAGTTGCAAGATTTTTTCAACAAGCTGTTACAAAAGAAATTTCCATATTAGGTATGTTATGGCTAGAATTTCCTATATTTTAAGCAAAAGCAAAAACATGTATGTAGTAGGTGCTACGTAAAAACAGTCATATAAATAGGTCGCAACTATGTCCTACTTGAATATATTTATTCTGATGCAGAAACAACTGTTATATTGCTTCTACAAAATACGCAAATAGCTTTGAGCACAACATACTTATTATTACAAAAAAATACATACACTCAAAACATGAAATGTAATATTTTGATGACTTTTAATGCACAAACAGCATCTACATACATAGAGACCCACACAGAACCCTTTAATCAAACTTTTAAGTACATATCAAATAATTATAAAATAGTTTAAAAAAACATAAAAAATACGCTATAGAGTTAGTCATTTTATTTCTCGTATTCTTCTCCGCAAATTCCGCTTTCATTTGATATCCATATCATGGGAATGCATAAAAATTACTAGTCCGCCATCTTTGGGAGGGCCGCCATATTGGATTTAGAATGACGTCACTTAGCTAACCATGCATTTTTACAGCTCAATCAGAAACCAGGAATTTGGTCAAATTTAACTTCTAAAATTTTTTACATAGTAAGTAACAGGTGAGCCTAAAAAATCGTGTTAAAAAAATGCAAGAGGCACATACTTGTCTTATAATAAAAAAAACCTATAAAAAACAAGCTTTACGAAGTAAAATAGGTTATCAATCACTTAACCTAGATTCAGTTTTAATATTCAACGTCCACCGGCCATAACTCATGGGGCTTTGTGATTCATTTATGCATAGTGCTGTTGATTACTCTGTGTTTTAATAGTACGAGCTGCACGTGTATCTACTGCGCAGGCGCAGATGAACGCCGAAATTTACATAGAGCCTTCACAATCTGGAGCAGTGTTTTACTACTAGTTGAACACCCTTGTTACACTGTGTTGTTTGAACGTGTTGTTCGATTGAGATGTTGGGCAAAAAGTTGTCCATTTTATGTTTCAAAACCGGTAATAAGTTTATAGAAAACCGTATTTACAGCTTCTTATTTATTATTTATTTATTTATCAAGACAAGGTTTATAAAAGTCTTAACGCACTATGCCCCACAAAACCGTTTTCACGGTTTGTCTGAGGGAAAGGAACAAACAAGAAAGGAGCAATATTTACATGTGCGGACACTTAATTTTCACTTAATTTTCACTTATTTTACTTTTTAACAATTGCATACTAATTACTAATTTACTAATATTTACTTTACCAATTAATATATCAATATTCTTGTTGAGATAACATTGTACAGATTTATTACGTAGACAACACAACTTTTGTTGGTTACCAACAACCAATATTTTCTCATCCACGTGAAAATCAATTATTTTTTAGTTCAAGCTGGCACGGTCGCTTTCAAACTTAGAGTAGCTATTCAAGTTGGCACGCTACCAAAACATCGTAAAGGAATGTGTTAGCAAAATCAGAACTACGCTACGTTTCCATTTCATAATAATTATCAAGATTAATTATGTAATTTATTACACTCATCATCAAATAGTAAGCTAATTACAAGACAAAACAACCCAATTATTCTACAACAGATTCGCTACAGTTCCCCTTCGTACCACAGATCTAGTAACACACAGACGGCCCACGTCCTTTGGAATGCGCCAATCAAACTAACAATGGCTGCCACAAAAAATCTCCCACGGCACATAATAATGAATAGTTAACGACGAAAACTAGGTGAATCTTTGTGCAATCGCCTAGTGTCTTTTAAAAGAAATATGATCATTTTCAATTTCATAACATTTCCCACACGAAGCGGCATGAATGGACCGAAGTTGTCGGCTATACAACTGACAAATTAGTGTAATCTAAAACAGATTTTGTTGCTAACACAATTTGTTGACGCGTGCCGTGTGTGCGTGAGACGTCAAATTATACGATGGATATTAACATAATGAATATCATCGGGGTTCGGTGTATTGTGCCGTTGATTTCTATGTGAAATTGAGTGACTGTAATTGCCTATGTGATTTGCATCTGTGGACTGTGGTAATTTTTAGTGCATTAGCAGACTTCGAAGGATATCTTCCTACCTTGATGGACCGCATTCTTGGTAGACGTTAATTAGATAGCATTATTACGATATTAAGTAGCCTAGTTAGTAGTTACAGCCTAGCTGCGTCCTAAATCTTTTACTGATAGCAATTTAAAGATGAATGCATGGCCTATGGAGTAATCGCTTCTTTGTGCTTGAATGCTGTCTGCGCATTAATTAATAGCAATATGTAATTATAATGGTTTCTCAATAGTGGCCTACATTTAGTTTGAAACAAAAACCGTAGTCTTTATGAATTCCTCTAAAAAATGTAACACACAGTGATATGAGCTTTTGTAGTACACACGGCGACATATCGAGCTATACATTTCCAATATAACATGGCCTCGCTTTGTATAGATTTCCCGTACAGTCAGAGATACGCTTATACTGGTTTTGTATAGCTTGATTCGTCGTCGTGCATATCTACATTTCTTGCTAAAATTCAGTCACATCTATAAGCAAAATTATAATGCAGGTAGCACATCCACTCACTATTGTCCACCTAATAACAGACAGAACACACAATACAAAACAATAGAATAGAACATAATATATCCATCCACGAAAACTGCAACATAAAAACTTCAAGCCAAGAGTTCCATCAACGATGCGAATGTCAAACTAAACCCTCACACACACTGTCTTGCACAACATTCATCTTGACATTCCATTTTGTTCGTCAAACAATCGGAGCGGTCCGTGTGAACGGTTCCCACATAAAGATAGCTGATAACTAGGAGTATAGTGCTCAGCCAGCCGGCTAAACACCAGTTAAGATAACGGGCGATTAGTGCATCCGATGATATGCATCTGCTTTTTTATGCTTTGAAAGCGGGGTGCGAAGACCTTTTATTTTTATAAAAGTTAAGCGGCTGTTAAGTTTGAAATCAGTAAGTGTCTTTTCAGGAATAAAACACTAATTTAGGTGGACCGTATATTACATTGGTTTTTCATTGGTTTAATGACCAATGGTGACGGTTTGGTGTGGAGCATTGTGTTGAAAATGGGACAAGTCATTATATATTATATGAACACAATTATTAGTAAAGTAAAATGTAGTTTAAATCCAACATTCCTAAACAGGAATCTGTGTATAACAGGCGTAAAATGCCTGTTTAGAAATCCTTATTAACGGCTAAGTACAGAAGTTTTATTTTCAGTGATGAAATGGATAGAATGGCATCTGTTTATATAACATCACGCTTGTAATCCACGAAGGGTTAGGCAGAGGTGCAATTAAAAGTAAATCCACATTTTGGCAGTTATGTTGGAAGTCCCTTCTAATAAGGGCTGAGCCTATTCCCATCAACCGGGCACAAATTCAAAAAACGTAGCTGCTACTGAGAAATTCCTAATGGAAAAACTCAATGCCACTGCCCCACCCGGGAATCGAACCCAGGACCTCATGCTCAACAGTCGTGCTTGCGACCACTAGACCAACTAGGCTGTTTACAAAATCGTCACTACATATAATTTTGTTTTCAATACACAAATAATATCAAACTGATTCATAAGAACATCATAAAAATTGGTCCAACATGACTCAGTTTCCGTTCAAACTCCAAAGTCTTAAATATTAATATGAGTAACTCTGAATTTGTCCTCGCTGGTTAGACAGCGTATTGAGCAATCGCCCAACGAAAACTATAAGTACTTGAATTACTACGCATCCTATAATCTGCGACAAAGGCGATGAATACACTGCAAGCGAAGATATTCAAGATTTATTTTTAGGGAAACTGGGTCGCAAAATATTTAAAATTGAGACACACATCAAACATATCCTAAATTAAAAAGGAAAGCATTTAAACTGCACCGGAAAAGAGAAGGAAATTAAATTTTCACTTCCTTTATGAGCGTTTTAAACGTATCGATATTTAGTGTTAAGTTTACAAACATGACTACCACAAGAAATAACAAGACGCAAGTTTTGTTATTTTTAGAAGATAAAATGTAGCTGTTATTGCCCGCAAACACTATTGATTTCCAACTTGCAGATAGAGATCTTGAGTAACATATTCCAGGATCCAAATACTAATGGCAGAGTTTTCTTTGCACCACAAACAGGTCCCTAAGCTGTTAAGCCACACATAGCTTCTAAATCTTGTAGTGTACCAACACCTTTACAAAATCAAGTGCCATTTAGACTACTTTGTTAGAGAATGCCGATTTATTAACCATTGGCGGCGCAAATAAGTAATACTTATCCAATAAAATGTGCCTAACCCCTAATTACAGCCACATTAAATTGAACATCGTCTTATTAACAATACACTACATATCCTCAGGAGTACATTTGAATTATTAATGTATCATTAACTTATTATTTATGTATGTATATTTTATATAATAACATTTTATGTGCGCAATATGTAAGCATGATTTTATTTTTAAATAATTTATTTTATTAAATATATTTATTAGTTATGTTATGTATTAGCTGTCAATTTTAAGATAAGAAATCTTAATTAAAATGTTTCAGTATGTCCTAATTGGTTGGTAATTAACATTGATTTGCAGGTTTTGAATAGATTATTAATATGGTAATTTGTGGGGTGTAGATTATTAATTTCTGATAATAGAACTCGTATGAGCACGCTAGACAACTTTAGATCGTAAATCATGCCTCGTTGAAATAGGCACTAAAAACTTTTAAAGTTTGAAGGTGTTAGATGAATTTGCTATGGAGATGAACTAAGATCAAAATCAGTCTCAATCAATGATTTAGTTACAACATTTGAGTAGGGACTTAAAAACAAAACCTATCATACCCTGGAATCTATAGTCTTGAGTTCACTTAAGTTTCAATATTTTTTTTTTTGGCCTGCTCTTGACCTCGATCACGCCTGATGGAAAGCGATAGATGAGGTCTATGATAGGACGAGCGTGCCCAGGAGATGCCTGTCCACTCTTGCTTTGAAGGCTGACAGGTTAAATGTGGGAAGATATAATTGCTTATATGCAACCTTTTTATGCAATGGACTAGGATTTGAACGCAGTGAGAACCGTCAAAGAAAGCACGGTTAAGTATTCGAGCTTTGAACAGTTCTAACTTCAAGCAATTACTAAACTACAGAATAAAAATCGTATCTTAAATTATTACTTTTACTCAAGTAATCATTTTGACTTGTTTATAAATACGGGTGTTAGTTTTCCTCTCTCAATTGCCCTTCCCTTTGAAAGAAGAGCATGCAAAGATCGTAGCAGTGAACGCTCTGTAGTTTCTACTTAGCCCATGAGTGAAAGACGTAAGTTTGTTATGTATGTTCATGTATGTGTAGTTGTACCCCATCATCTGTCTACCCTTTTCCCAACTATGTTAGGGTCGGTTTGCATTCCAACCGGATGCAACTGAATACCAGTATTTAACATGGAACGACTGACTGCCTATCTGACCTCCACAACCCAGTTAGCACTGGGTAATACATATCCCTTGGTATGATTGGTGGTTAGAATTTCGGTCCACTGACTACCTGTAACGACTGTCAAAGATGTACAAAAGACAGCCGGGACTAACGGCTTAACGTACTTTCCGAGGTACGGAGGAAACTTGTACGTAATGGGTGGTAATGGTCCGTATGTGTACCTAATATTTCAGTTTGTTTACAACGCTGCCTAGTAACCAAGTACCTCTGCCATTCGATCTGTTGCTGACCACCTATAATAAGCCACCCATTTTTTAGCAATTACATTACAAAAAACCGCCCATCTACTTATTACTAATATAATAATTCTAATAAAAAACACCACATCAGGATTTTGTATTAATTTATGATCTCATACGAAATCCAATCAGGGGAGGCGTTACCGTTGGTAATTATTTCTTAACACCTCCGTGCTACTGGGCGAGCGCTACGTGCTATTAGCCACTTCCGTATATCTGATCATTTGATTGAGACACGAGTAGGTAAGGGTTAATTAGTAAGGTTATGTAACGGGGAGCGTTACAGGGTTAGCTTTGATGAGCAGATTCAAGGGATATTTGTGTGATCGAGTATAACATAACATAACATCACGCGGGGTTAGTGGTAATCCCCAAAGGGTTAGACAAGTGTATCTATAGTACACTCACATTTCTCTAGTATTTTTTTTTCGGATGGGACATCATCAAATGAACCCTCCCGATCTGGGCGGAGTGGAAGGGAGTGTCAGACTTCTGCTGACTAAAATCCATCCATGTTCCTTCTTTGCCCTTTGTGTTCCAGGGCCGCGGTATCTCTTTCGAAAGGTCCCGCAGCCCCGGCAAGTATCGGCCCTTGCGGACCCCTTCCTGTGTGCTGATATGTCTTTGGCACGGCCCGTCGTCATACGACAGACGGACGGCGAGCTAGCATTACTCGCCGTCAACAGGCCCGCGCCTGCGGTGGCCGGGAGCCACCACGTCTAGTTATGTTTCTCATCATCATCATGCACAGCCCAACTTCACCCACAGCTGGGTATAGGCCTCTCTTTGTTTGTGCCAAGCTCCACGCTCATGTTCCAGCCTCATCCAGGATATTCCCGCAATGGGAACAATGTCGTCTGCCCATCTCGCCACCGGACGTCACAGCATTAGTCCACCTGCTATCACCACGTCTTGCTAGGTGTCGTGCCCAACTCTATTTGAGTTCCATAACGCGATTTCCAATATCGAAGACCTTCGTACGTCTCCGGATTTCGACGTTTGCAACTCGTTTAGTTAAGTTTAAGTGCCATGCAATAGGGGTGAGCCTATTGTTTTAGTAGATATCAATGTTATTGGCTCCTAAAGTACCAATATCATCAATTAGCTAAAACATATTTTATTACTGGACGAAGATTTAGCGTGAAGAAACCGTAACTCATAAATTTAAAAAAAAAATCCATGTTATGGCAAAAAGTTAATATTTTATAACCGACTTCAATAAGGAGGTGGTTACATAAAATCTCTTAACTTAGTCCGTTATACATACATCATTTATAAGGTTACTTAAATGGGTAGGTCCCTACCTACCTACTAATAAAAATTAGAACACAAGGACATCACAAATTAATCTTGCCCAAATAATTACAATTAATTGCTAGCCGAAGATTTATTTGCAGAAGGCACAGCCCACATCCTCCAAATGTATAACAAAATACAATAAGGAAATTCTCATTTCCGTCACGAAAATCTTGAAGGCAATGAAAATTGACATCAAAACAACACACGCATCTCAATGGTTAAGTACCATCAACAAAAAAATTAATAACAGTTTGAAAATATTACATTTGAAGTACCTACTTTAAAATAATCCAAAGTGCCTAAAACATTTACATCAACACATTTTAACGACGATAGAAAAATGTATGGTATTGTCATGAGCTACCGTAAAGGTTATGTAAATACTGTTGCAAGTCATTGTAGAAATAACAAAGTGATTGTTACCGATCTAGCCCTTAGAATGGCTTAAAACTCGACAGTACCGTCCAAATTGTGCACGGGTAGGAATTTTTACGCACACTTTTTCCAAGAAATCGTGTAAAAGATTCTGGAAAACTTTGTCAAAATCTATAATTTCGTTCAGAAGTTTAGTAGCGAATGCAAACAACTGAGTTTTATACTACGTATAAAGTTTAAGAATAACTAACTATATTCTGCCGGCGACATCGTCAGATTTTCCATTGATTTTGCTGTCGACCGTACTAACGCAAGTATTAACTCATCCGTACGCTCTATGAGGCTCATAAAAGATTTATAGTGGTCATGAATGAGCTGGTAATGTTTATTGACGGAGGCTATAAATCGGGAAGGTATATACGTAAGTACCTGACGTATCAACTGCTAATAATGGCGGTGTCAAGTTCAATTACACGGGCATTTAGAGAATTAACAACTATTGAAACATCGTAAGCTGTAATCACTATTAACACACATACATAAAATTACGCATTTTTCTATGGAGGTAGGCGAACAGACAGACCTGCTACGATCTGTACATACGCCCGGTGCTTCAACTACAAAATTTAGTTTTATTTATATGGGCATTCGTATCGTCTGAAAAATATAAGAAGGCTACAAATAAGGAATTTTCTTTTTTGAGTGACTTCATACAGCATTTATCATCATAATCAGCCTATAATGTTCCCACTGCTGGGACACAGGCCTCCTCTCTATGAGAGGGACAGCATTTATACTCATGAACAACTAATTGTTCAGCAGAATTTGTAATTAGGAGTCTATGACTGTTTTGGAAGCACATTTACTCAAAACTTTTCTACTGATTTCACTATCAAAGAACACACCACTTACTGATCTTTTCTCCTATCAACCATGGTGAGATATTATTCAAGTAACAGATGCTTATCATCAGGAAACCGTATAAATCAAGCGAGGGAAGCCGATTGCTCCAACATCCCTAGGATGTCTTACATAAACGACCACAGATTAAAAATATTACCATCCTGTCATCCGCTGTCAAAATAATTAAATTTATTTTCTTAAATTATTTAGAAAGTAGGTACTTACTTTAATAAAAACTAAGTGATTGCTTCCTTCGAAATAGAAAGTGTATTACCAGGGACATTTGGTTTCTAAGTAGGTACAGTCATGCACATAAATATTGACACATCTAACAAGGTCCATAAGCTTTTATGTCGTGATTTTTTTTTTGTAATTATTGCTGTTTTAATATTCTGTTTTCCCGCTTACCTACTTTGCACAATACCGTATATTTTCAGTTAATATTGTTGCAGAAATCTATTTGTGAATTTTGCAAAGTGCGACATATTTATGACCGCGACAGTACTTATCTAATTGAATTTACCTATCGAAATAAGTCATCTTTATTGAATGTTGTGCGAAAGGAGTTTAATTGTATTTCCAAGCTTCAAATTAGAGATGTTTAACTGCAAATAGGATGAGTGGAGAGCCAACACGATTCAATCATTGAATCGTTGTAAATCATTGATGAGTATTTTAGATCGAGAGCGGCAATTTATTTTTTTTATAAGAAGACTGTAGGTTGAATATTGGCAGTATTCCTGTTTATACAACATTATTTTTAGTATATGCGAAACCTGAATACAGTTTGTTCAGAATAAGTAACTGAATCGATTCCAATAATTTTTACCCCATGTTATGTTTTTTCCCAAAAATATTTAAAAAAGTTAAAAGTTGGACACCGAGCGACTTTAAGTACCTATTGCCAAATTATTATTATCAATGAGCTCAAGACGACGCTGGAGGCGCGCGCTGCGTGGTAACCACGATTTTGTGCGGACAACTAGGTAACAAAACAAGCTTATAACTTTGTGATTTTTCATGATACAGTTTTGAAAGTTTATACATAGATTCTTTACATAAAAATACTAGACACGTGTTTCAGGTTTCGCATATACTAAAACTAATGTTGTATATCTAAGTTTATATTGTACTTACTTACATACTTTAATTAAGGGCTTTATATTTATTCAATGTGGTTGGAAAAGGTTTTTTTTTAACTAAATAGTACCCTTGCGTTTGGCCTCAACTCGCCTGATGTGAAATGATGTTGCGGCCTATGGTGGAACACGAACAAGCCTTGAAGAAACCGATTCACTGGACCTTTGAATTGATCCAGATTTTAATGATCAAGGAACAGAGGAGGCGGTAATAACACATAATTAATTTATAACACTTTAACGAGAGATGTCATCCATTGAAACAGCTTAAGATTCGAATTAATCGTCACTACTGAGCTAACGATGTCTCAACGCAGAAGGCGAGTTAGCCACGCACCGCAGGGGTCGTATTCATAGTTTACTCAAATGTCGAAATTTTGACCAAGATTTTGCCGATCACGTAACTAGATCCAAATACCCGTCGTGATTTAATTCTGTCACAGATTTCAACACGGAAGAATTTATTTAAAACTAGTATCAAACATATTTCAAATTTATTGTCCTACACAAAGTGATTACCAATTTCGGAGACTTATTTTACAGTATTATGATTGAAATATTGTATACCAAAATATTGCGATAAATAATTTGTTTCACGAAAATGTTGTGACATCGCAATTTCATACAAATTACTAGATTATTTTCTTCAAATAATAATATTGTCACATTTGATTAAACCACAATCTTAAGAATTAGATAAAAATCGTTATACTAAAGCATTTGTGTAAGCAGTTACCAATATCAAGATTCGTACATTATTTTAGGATTTTCTCATACCATCAGCCCAGACATTACCTAGGTACTCTAACTATATTTTATGTATGAGTGTCTTTAACTAAGCAAGCATTAACTTAATCAATCTACAAAGTGGCCACGAGTCAGCTTATCCTACAAGGAACAAAGACACGTACAGACAGACATTACAACATCACGAAACATGATATCAGTTGCGGTTCAGTCTAAATACCGCAGAGCACTTGTGAAAGAGGCGTCAATGCGTCATCTCATCGCGGGCAAGCCGTGACAGCTGGACCGAGATGTCATTGTCATCCGTAGATGACAGCGGATGACATCCCGTCACACATCCCACTCGTGATCTATAGATAAGGCTCCGCTACTCGCTAGTTATTTAGGTTGTACGTAATGAAGCCATTGATTCATATTTCTAGGCAATACAAACGGAGATTTTATTTACACATTTTACACTAAATGTTATGAAATTTCTGTGCAGTTATAATGCTTATCGAAAACATCTAGAGCAGATCTAGATTTTCTCGCGAAAAAATCCAGCCGCGGGCGTGACTACACCATTTACCAGAGCAATTTCAACATTAAGTTTATATTTAAACCCATAAATTATAGAAACAATTTATTACTGAACGATTCAATATAGTAAATTGCTTTGATATATTTGATTCTCATAATATTTGATATAGTTTAAACTTTTAAGTAATTCACATCGTTCCAGCTCACATTTTGGTCCGATGTACGAGCAATTTGGGGCAAATTAAAAGACAATATAAATCAAATGTGTTCTGTTTCAAAATCGAAATTGCTTGTCATTAGCAAGCCTGAAATGTCATAGAACAATGCTTGTCTCGATCCGTTGTCGCAGCACCAGTACGAAGGCCGCACGTGATCACATTTCCACAGACATTAAACCCGAAAACGGTCACGCAAATATAATACGTTTAATAAATGTCTCGATACCAAAACGTTTTGGCAACACGCCGAACAATTCCACGACATCGAATTATTCGTCTATTCGGAGAATTCAATTCGACTAATACATGGAACATACAATCTGCAATTCTGTAGAATAATCGATGACCTACTGTGAGAATTGAATCCTATGAGACAAAATTAAATATCAATTTTCATGTCCCCATCGTACGACAAAACATAGATGAGATAAAGAGACAGTAATAAGCAAAAAACAGAATAATGCCAACATCTAATATTATGTAGTGAAAGGTCAAAGTTGCAAGTGGCTATAATGAAAAGATTGAATACAATATAGAGGGCAGCTAACAATGGGACAGTATTTTGTTAGCAAGTAGCCTTATAGCGGAGTGAATAGAGTGGCAAGTGAGCGCGGGTGACTAGAGGTGTTACAAAACGATGAGTGTTGGGTGTAGCGCAGCCAATGAGAGCGGCAGCACGTGGCGAGGCGCCGGTCAGAGGTCGCGCCTCGGGGAGCGAGGCGCAGCGCGTGCGCATCCATTGTTAAAACGCTCTCGGAATTATGATGTGGTACGAGGCGATAGAAAATGAAAATCGCTGTCGAGTCACGTATGTTAGATGAATAGAGAACATTATATAAACTGCATCACATTTAGAAAACATGTGCCGCATAAACCTTCAATGTTTTACATGCGAGATAAAGTTTCTTAGATTAAATTAAAGTTCGGAATGTTATCTGTATGACACGCACGCGGAAACCACAAACCCTTCAGCTTTCCCCTTATTTCATCAAGTGAGACAACCGTTAAAACCATATCTAATCTGCCTCTAACCCGAGACACACCGTTATCTGTGACATGGCGAGAGAGGCTTTAATTCAATCAGACATGAGTTTCAGAGATAGGTTGTATCTAGTGGTGTCACAAGAGGGGCGCGTCGGCCAATAAATCGGCGTTGGCCCCGCGTGAAAGATGAAGTGCCCGCTTAACATACAATGAGTTCTGTTCGCTGTCGCAACGAGGCTTAGCTCAGGACAGCGTTGCTCGGAGACAGGCGTGTTCAGACGCTGTTAGGGACTTGCGCTAGTTCCGGGCGAGTATGTCAAAATTATTGTGAGGAATTATTGCGGTGACATACCTTTAGTTGTGGTGACAAATGCTGTTAGATTTAATACCCTTTCCATGCATACAATGTTTGATTCTAACTAGAGCGAAAATGCTATGCACTATTATAAAGTTTTTGATTGATATAATGATAGTAAGATAGGTATGAAAAAGAGGCCTTCTGCTTCCAATTATGTTAAAATTATATTCATAAAAACGTGTCCTCTAAATTCCTACTGTACCACGTCCATTAAAATTTAAAATAATACCTACATGAGTAACGAATATGCAAAAAAACAAAAGCAATCTCGTCAAATCACGTGTCCTTACTATCGCATTCTTAATCCAGCAAAATAAGCTTAGTATAAAATATTGTGCGGTCTAAACGAAGCATAAGGTTAGTTGCTAACGAGTCTGGGTGTGTCCTCTGCACCAAATAACGCAGTAATAATAATTATGGGTGCAGTTAGATGCAATAGAACGGTATAAGATGTATACCAGCCCAGCTATTGGGCATAATTGAAGAATATTACCGACAATTAATGTCAAATCTACGAATAGGTGTAAAACTAAATTACCCTGACTAAATAAACTATCTACCAGTTAAACTAAGCCCCAATAGAAAGTGTACAAGGCCATAGCAATAGAATTCATGTACGCTTAAACGGCAATTACGCTGACAAACATTATGCGGCGCGCGCCATTCAAAAAATAAAACCAAACTAAAATTAATTACATTCTTGAGGCACAAGATTAACGACGAGTAGTCGCAAACCAATTACGCTGTCAAAACATCACCTTGAAAGTTGAAATAAAGAAAACATCAAACAATTGGTGCTCGACATAACAATAATAGGTCCATTGTTGCATGAAGCGGCTCAGATACTGATGTAGATAATCGGGCCATGCGAAAAACCGAAAATATTGCCTTTGTATTAATTAGTATGTTACACAATTTGTCCTCTAACGAAATCTTTTAAACTGTGATTTGTCATAGAATACGTATATCAAATTGATGAGCAGCCAAGCTTGACAAGTGACTGATACAAAAAACTGGTATTTGCAACGATATCTGTTGAAGAAATCACTATTATTTGAGTATGAAGATGACTGTGTTGACTATAAGCAGGATATAAAAGCGATTATTATTCGAAAGCAGATGAACGTATGATTAAAAAACGTCGTAACGTATTCTGATATTGAGTATTAGATTACCGTAGGCAATTGTAGTTGAGAAACCGCAAGCTATTCTAGACCTTATTTCTGGTAGGATTGCGCAACTGGTGGTTGGCCTAAAGTTTTTTTTTAAGAATGGTATTATTTGAATGCTAAAATGTTCTTTTTTTTGTTACTTTTATGATGTAGGAATTCTAATTGTTACTATAACTTACCACAGACCGTCTAAAATCGAGTTAAACTTTAGAAATTTCCCAAGAAATACTAAGCGAAAAGATGAAATCTCAAGGCCTTATTAAGAAGTGGAAAAATTTCATAAAAGAAAATATACTTCAATGACTATTAACAAATATATTACCTCTCAATTATCACCAAAATAGTCACAACAATTGCCAATTCATCTAAAACACAATAGATTAACTACAAAACATTGAGTACACCACATTTATGTAAAGTAATTTATAGCTGCTACACAGCCCATATATCTGCCATTCTATATCAATCAATAGTATAATAGCTCCGTAAACGACACTAAATAACCAGATTATAGGTTTTGACACGTATGAGTACTTGTTTACCATTTTGAAGAAGTAATTTTCATATGACACTCACGGCACGGCAGGGCCATAAATTTAAGGTCACTCAGCGAGCTATGGAACGGGCTATGCTTGGAGTCTCTCCGGAACTAGGTGATCCAACAGAGAACCAGAGTTATCGACAGAGCCCAAAGAATAAGTAAGCTGAAGTGGCAATGGGCCGGTCATGTTAGCCGTAGAATCGATGACCGTTGGTGTAGACGTGTTCTTGAGTATTGACCGCGAATTGGCAAACGTAAGGTGGGGCGCCCTCAGGCTCGGTGGAGTGAAGATCTTCGCAGGGTGGCTGGTAGCAACTGGATGAGAGTTGCTGAAAATCGGGTTGAATGGCGTGCGATTGAGGAGGCCTATGTCCAGTAGTGGATTTCTATAGGCTGATGATGATAATGAATATTCGTATGTATTGTTACTTTAACACAATTCGGAATTGTTTTCCAAGTGACTAGAAATTCGCGAAACTACTGGCAGCATTTTAAAATTAAATGGAAAATGCTTATTATTTGATTGCGTTTATTTCCGCTTTAGTGATTAAATGATAAATTTTTGACGTATTGAAATCATAGGTTTCATTAAAAACCAGCCAAGTCCGAGTCGGACTCGTGCATGAAGGGTTTCGTACCATCGTTGTGGGAGAGCCCCCTTTCAATTTTAATTTATTTTATTTTTATTATTTGTTGTTATAGCTCCAACAGAAATACACATTCTGTGAAAATTTCAATTGTCTACCTATTACGGATCATGAGATGCAGCCCGCTGACAGACAGAGACGGATGGACAGCGGAGGCTTAATAAAAGAGGACCCGTTGGTTACCCTTCGAGTACATAACCCTAAAAGTTAAATGTTTGGTAGCTTGGAGACAACAATAGTTTTAAAAGAGGTCTAATCATAATCCCAAAGTAATGTAGGTAGTCAAAGAATGAATGGCTCGTGTCTTAAAAAGCCGTCTATCTAAATACCTCACGAACCAATCTAGACGAGACCGATTAGTTCAGCATTCTTTAAACTTTCAGAATATTCAATCGATTGATGTATTAACAAAATATATTAGAAATATAATTTCAATGCGGAGTAGCCAAAATGAATGTTTCGTCGATGGCATCTGATAAGTAAGTGGTTTTCGTAACGCCCCCCCGAGCGGTCGCGATACAATCGGGTGCGCGTGCGCTGCTCTGCCATGTGTTATTTTTTAAACACACGTAACTGAACATCTGTGCGATCGAGATTAACAACCAGTTTCGTATCTTCTTTTTTCGAGTACAAAGACTTTGTAAGATGAATCAATATGTTACAAAAATAAGATCCTAATGGCCGATACGTTTCATATGTGGATAGCCATTAGCCTCAATCCCTATAGGACTTAATCGACCTTGAAGCCACATGTGATTATATCATTTATAGCTTTCTTGCCGACTCAAAGGTATCGATACGTTAATCGATACTTCAACTTTGACAGTTGAACAAAAGACACAAGGTTGTGGGCATCGATTCTGCAACTGAGATTTAAATGTCAAAGTACTCTAAGTAACAAAATCTACGTTATCATCCAGATTTATCTGGGAATGGAAACAAAACCTTTT
This sequence comes from Noctua fimbriata, assembly GCA_905163415.1. Taxonomy (NCBI): domain Eukaryota; kingdom Metazoa; phylum Arthropoda; class Insecta; order Lepidoptera; family Noctuidae; genus Noctua; species Noctua fimbriata. The sequence continues at coordinate 7,272,597 of LR990940.1, forward strand.
ACCGTTTGTACTTATCATGTGGATACCAAATAGCAGCAAACGACAACGTGGCAGGCCCAGAAGGAGATGGCGGGATGAGCTGGACTCTTTCGCAAAGGATTGGCCTACAATCGCACTAGACCGCGAAATGTGGAAGGAGGGAAGGGAGGCCTTTGCCCTGCAGTGGGACGATATAGGCTTATAATAATAACTTATCATGTAACTAACTATATTATTCGTTTTCACTCGCATTCAAGATAATCTTTATATTCTCCGATGAAAAAAGGACCTTTTTCTTTCCGCTGTCAACACATGACAATTTTGGTGTGAAGCTCAAACATACACATAACATACTTCGTTAGGGTTGTATCAAAATGTCAGACATTAGTCGTAGTCGTAGGAGTCATCTAAAGGAAAATATGTTAATACTACACGCGTAGGCGGTCGTCTAGAAATCTGTCTTCACTATACTATCGTGATCTACACCTAAAGTGAACACATTATGGCCGACGCTCCTAGCTATTTAGACGCTCCTTGTTTTAATATCAGATAAGTCATAGAGGCTTGGTTATAAATTTGAAGATGATGATTTGATAAAAAAAAACAGTGTATTTTTTTCTTTTAGTACCTTATCAAAATCTAAGACAGCTTTAGAATAAAATAATTACCGATGTTTTTAATTATACTTAGACTGCCTCGTTTAGTAGTCGCAAGCGCGACTGCTGAGCATGAGGTCTTGGGTTCGATTCCCGGGTCGGTCAAATTGTATTGGGGTTTTTCCATCAGGGATTTCTCAGTAGCAGCCACGGAGTCTGGATTTGTGCCCGGTTGGTGTAAATAGTTTCGCCTCCTATTACATGGGACTTAAAAAACATAACTGGCGAAATATGGGTGTTAAACACACACAGGTTAGGTACACCTCTGCCTAACGCTTCGGGATTACATTAACATGTTATGTTTTGTTAAGTTATAATTATATTTGAATGAAAAACTATGAAAATACCTAGCACTTGATAGGAATTTCCATAGTTTTTCATGACTTACTCCTTTGAAGCGAAACGTTCCAAGTCCAATTTGCACACCGAATTAAATGAACACAAAAATAACTTCTGTCATTCCGGAAAATATGAAGTACCCACACAGACGATGCCGTGGGCATTACAACTTTAATACGAAATAAAATACAATAAAAATCCCATTTAAAATTCGCACCTCCACTTCCCTCTCTTTACGACACCCATTGTCCACCAAATACGTATTTTATACACATATCCAACTTCACCTTTAAACTGGAACCGATCAAAAGAAACCTGAGTCCATTGCCATCATAACTTCAATCACTTTCAATGGCGAGTCATCGTTATCATGATCTTGTCGAAAGCAAGGTTAGGGATCGGTCAAGGGATAGTAGACCTTCACCTCAAACCTTGATGAGTCACAGTCGTAAGTCGATCAGCATTATTGTTCGTTGATATTGATCCTAACGACACGACTTGCAATGTTACACACTAATTATATCTTTATAACGTTGCCTAATGTTAGGGTTGGCAGTGCGGAGATGCGGGTATAGCAGTCTGTGATTAATTGATCGGTAAGGTATGGTGGTACACTGTTGAGATGATTGATTGGTATTAAAAGAGCTGTTAGTACGTTTTCAAAGGCTAATAACATCTTATACCACAAACAACCTCTGTCCTACAAGGCGTAAACGGACCTTTCACAAAGCCGTCAGCCAAGCATTATGTACATCAAACTAAGTAACTTAACGCAAACATTATTGCTGGGAAACGACTTTTTTTTTTGTGAAAAATCACGTTTTACGGTACGACTCAATGTAACGCACTCAAAGCATTGTACTGATGGATGGATTGAATTATACGGGGTTCGTGGAGGCGTTGAAAGTAAAAATCTTACATTAAAAACATGTATTTGACCCCCAATATCTCCGTAACTAGAAGGTTTCCAGATATGGTCTAGAACAAAAAAATGATCACAATGACGGGGAGAACAAGTGCCTTTCGGCTTCGTTAAGGCTGTTACACCCTTTATAGTTTTGTAACTACTGGAATCTGACAAAAATGTGGCCTATCCTCATGGAAATGCCTGCCTAGCGCTATGGGAAAAGGGCGTGAATTTCATGAGTTTGTTGAAAAAAAGTTTTGCCTGATCTTTTGTTCATACTTACTGCACAAAAGAGCATACAAAGCGTATCATGCAGCAATTCAACACACCAAGCTTTTTATTAAATCATCAAGCTTTTTATCATTCTTCAAGAGCTTATTTTAGTTGGCAACCCTACCCTAGGTACATTGTTGTGGCACGCGGGCGTTTCTATGACGTCTGTCGGGAGCATTCGAGTTCGCTTTCGACGAACGCTCGCGCTATCTGATCATAGCCGTTTCGTAATATAGATCTCTGCACGCATCGGTCTAAAATTCTTCAAGCGGCCTTGTCTTCCAACATTTGTAATTTCTGGACACCTGATAAAGATATTGTGCTGTTATCTTTGTATCAAAGTCTTTACTTTTACTTTTAGCTTGTCTTAGTTTGCTCAAGGTTTGTACTGGTGATTGAGAAAATTGTAGGGGTCATGCTACTATGTAATTATGATTTTGATGAGATTAGTTTTTCGAACTACTTATAAGGCAGTGTGGGCTGGCATCTCGAAAGAGATTATGCTCAGAGAATCAACCGTGATTTTTAGTGATGTCCACTCATGACTAGCAGTTTGTGAAACTGACAACAGCGCCTACATTCAGCAGTAGACCGAGTAGACGGTTACAGGTTACGATTGCCGTTGAAGATTTTGTTTTTTTTTTACATTCTTTAGCTGATCAAACACCAGATTCAGTCTAATCAAATTGACCAGAGTTTTTATCTGGAAAATCGCCATCATTCTCCTGCCCTTCATCATCTTCTTGCCCTAATCCCAATTCATTTGGGGTCGGTGCAGCATGTCTTTTTCTTCCATACTTCTCTATTACACGACATCTCATCAGACATCCTCTTTCTTGCCATATCATTCTTTACACAGTCTATCCATCGTTTCTTTGGTCTTCCTTGCCCGTCATCATTCTCCTGCACTTATCCCAATTTATTAATTTATTTGGGGTCGGCCATGCATGTGTTCTTCTTCTATACTTCTCTATTTCTCGTCATCTCAGCAGTCACCTCCTTTCGATGATATTATGCTTCACACAGTCCATCCATCGTTTCTTTGGTTTTCCTCTACTCTTATAGTCATCTAAATTCATACTCAACATTTTCCATTTTCCGCGTTTTAACTGGACAATATCCATGTCAAAGCCATACTTCGGGAGATAGTTTACTTTTTATGCCGATAGTCTTTTCCTTGCGATAATTTACAACTTCCACGCGAATGAAGCCGCAGGCATGAGTTAAACTAACAACTTTCTACTTATGCCTACTTAAAAAGTTCACTTGTTATTTAAAAAACGTTTGATAAGAGAATAAGCATGTATCGATAAAATTGAATGATTTGAGAATGTTTGAAGTTTGTATTGAACAATACAAAGAATTCATTTATCATAGATGGATAACAAGGTGGAGTACGAAACAATAGGCCCACTTGTAAACGTTTATTTGTTATTTATTGTTATTGATTTATCTTTAAGTTTTCGACAAGCGAAATGATGTTGTGTGATGTGTGGAGTTTTAAACTTTTTTGTAAGTTATGCTTTTCTTTTTTTAAACACTCGCGGTTTTATTTATTTTTAGTAGGTTTCAATAGGTTTTCATAAGTTTTTATCATCCCTAGTGCTTAAGTATGTGTTTAATCTTAAAGTAAATTTGATGCTGCTACCATAATGACATTAACTGGGGTAAAATGTATTTTACGCAGCATAAACCGTCTGGCAGGTTAATGAGAATAACCGTAAGATAGTTGAGCATGGACATAAAATTACATTATTGAAGTTCTATACACTTAATCATACAAGACTTGTACCACCATGAAACTTGATGAAGCGACTATTAACTGAACTGTACAGTCACATACGTAAGTGCTAACTAAAGTATGATGTCTCTCACGTACAGTCGTTATCAATATCTAATGACAGCTTTACGAACAGAAGACATATGTCCGATTTCATTGGAACTTTTTGTGTAAAATCTCTCTGTACAATTTCATAGAATTCAACAAAAATGTTGTAAGAGTATCAAAGGTTTCCCGTCAAAGTGGCATTGCTATTGGATTACAGTACTTTATAAGGCGTGTCAGTGAAAAGTCGACTTTGATACGCGTTTTTGTAACAATATCATATACGGACGCCTTAACTGGATGCGACGATCGACTTTCAAGTCGGCGGACGATTTGAGATTGTAGTTTGATAGATTTTGTTGGCCAACTATATTTGGACCGTATTTATAATTGAAAATCTAAACAAAAAGTTGCAGGTTCGCTCTGACGGCTTATTAAAGGTTTATTAACAAGTCACTGGGGAATGTTACACCGTTCGTTCTCACAATGAAAGCTCACACGCATATTGAGAACTTTACATTTTGACTTTGTCAGAGACTTAATTGAATGGCAAGAAAATTACCTATAATTTCAGGTGTTTATGATTATGACTTAAATTTTCAGTACATAAAGAGCTAAATTGTCAAGTTCTAAGTTTCCGTACACAATATCCATTTCGTAACTACTTAAGTACTTCTTTCGTACAGTGGCGGCCACATCATTTGTAACCAACAAATTCTCAATTAATATTCATCTAGATCGGTATCTCGACGCTCGACTTTTGACTGTTCCACATCGTACTGATATAAGAGATATGGCATAAGTAAATAGAGGTTTAATTAAAATATTTTTTAACTGAACGTAACTGTAAATTATCTTTGGCTATCTTGATCTTCTACGGTTTCGTCATATTATGTATTCGACGGCAAAAACTTGCAATTAAGATTTGTTTATAAAAAATTGAAATATGAAATTGCTGCTTTTATTCAATCATGAAATTTATTACTTCTTTAAATAATCTTTAAAACTCACGTCATTTGCGCAAGATACGCGATCTATTCCAAAAAGTGTATTCAATCGAAAAAAATATTCATCTCCGAATGAATATGTACTTATTATTCATTCACCATACTTTTACAACGTCTATTCATATTACGCGTTACACACATAACCATTGAACTCATTAATTACAGGAACCAGTCAAAAAATAAAGTGAGGACCACCCGCGACCAGTTTCTCTCGGCCTCTAGTGTATCGAGTTGCACTTCCTAGTAACACACGTACATCTTTTTGACGGTTTTTTTTCTTGTTTTTTTTTAAGGCAACATCTTGTAGTGTGGGAAACACTGGCTGGTTATTTTTACATTTTAATATCGGTTCAAGGAGAAATCATACTGGTCCCTTTCCCTCTCACAGAGGGCTGTGTCCCAGCAGTGGGAACGTTATGGGGTGATATCCGATGTGGCCAAGTCATAGGTCTCGAATTCGAACCCAAGACACGCCCCTCTGATTTTTCGGATTCAATTATCACATACTTCAGTGAAGGAAAATATCGTGAGAAAATGCACGGCATATAAAGCCAAGTCAGAGGCCAAAACTGACACCAGGTTAGGCACTAGCCTAACCTAGTGTCTGTTTTTATGCCACCCAATACCAAGTACCCAGTACCAAAAAGTGAAAAATCTCACTTTACACTATTACACCTACAGATATTCACAAGTTAAGTTATAAAATTTTAATCAATGATAATATATAACATTGGCAATTTAGGCCCAAATCGTTTGCTCTCGCAATCTATAAAGAAGGCCTCTCATTCAGTAGTGACCGCCTACAGTTTGATAAATTACTTTTTTACTACACAGTTTTATATTTATTAAGGGATAAAGCGGACGCATTTTATCATAATAATAACGTAACTATTAATGATTTGATTTATAATTCTCGAGTTAATTACTCCTCAACATTATAAGTATACCTGTAATTAATTAATTATTTATTACTTTTACTTTGTAGACAAATTAGTAGATAACTTTACTTTTACAGCCTCGGTTAATTTAAGCGTTTTCTGTTCAAATCAGTCACTCATTACACCTTTGGAATTTGTAAAGATAATGCATATTATTAACTGTTAAATCTACCAAAAGATTAAATTCAAAAGCTATGTCCGTAACATTCTCGATTTTATCCAATAAATATACACAATTTGTTGGTAAATTATCAAAATATTTTTATTTACAAATTTTTAAATATTTATTCATGAGAATTCAATTCTATCAAACATCGGATCTCCGATAAAACGCATAGTTATTCAATAATTAATAATTCATTACTATTAACATGCCAGATTAACATATATTCAGAAGCTTTCCCACAGATGTCACAGAATTAGTGTTACTTGAAGGCAGTTGAAGGTCATTACACCACGAAATTAATTCTCACGGCAAGGCATTAAGCTTTGATCCGTTTGAGATGAGACACATTGTTAACCAACATCTTTTCCCACCCTCAACACAACTCGCAACCTTAACACAAGTTATTACAGTTCAAATTCGTAAATGTACAGTACGATTTAAAGTGGTACTGTCAGATATCTTAAAGGAATCAGCTGTCATTTCACACGCGGCTTTGGATGTCCGACTGAATGTCACCGACTCATCTTCTTATCTCGGGATCTATAGAGAGAGGTTAAAACGTATAAATAAACAATGTTATGTTACTACCTGGTTTTGTGCGAGGGACGAAAGAATTTCCTGGGCTTGCAAAGTGCGCAAATATCTGAGGTGTAGGTAGTAATTTTGGGTAAGAAATTGGTGGTTGGGTGGTTTAATGTTTTTTTTTTTTTGTAACAAGCAAATTTATTTCATTTACTTGTACATATATTTTTTTTATAATTTCTAGATATTATATTATTTTTTTTTTAACAAAAACATATACCTAATAAAAAAATAAAAATTACAAGTTCTTGGCTGTACAAATCAAAACACACACTCGTCGGGTTTGTTATCTTTATATACAGTAAATTAAGTTTTTATGGAAATATGTACTGAACAATAAATAACCTTTGTAAACCCTTGTAGATCCGGATCAACGAAAATATAAGATCAAATGAAGTCTACAAAGAGCTTCACATTTCAGCCACAATCTGCCAAGGCTGTACCAATAATAATTTACTTATATGGACGTAAAACTGAGTTCTCTACCCACCCACGAAGGTTTTAATGCGCTCAAGATTACAGCGTCGCATCGAAACAGTAATTTCGTACCTTATTTAAGACATGTTATAGTCAAATTAATGAAATTTGCAAGATACAGATGAGTTTTTTCGTGTGGGTGTTTATAGTATTATGCTAATCGAATGTGGGTACGTTGGCAGCCTGCGAAGGGAGCTTAACAATCAATATTTTACTTGTTAAAGGAGTTGATAGGGTAATTAATGTAGTTGGGGCATCGTGATGCAGGATTGAGAGCCATTGAAGTGCCCGTAATTTTCAGGATTCAATAAAAAGCAAGACATAGTAGTTGCTGTACTAGCGGGAGGCAAGCCTTGTAGAGCAGAAAAATATTTAATCTCGACTACCCCGCAAAAAGATCATGCTGGCACTTTGTTATTTAAGTTATTAGCACACTAATGGCGTGAAACATCAAAATACCGTCATACTCTCGCAAAATACCGTCATACTCTCGCAAATAACGTATATAATGTGACACCACAGCCGCTTGATCACCACAAACGACAATTTTTACACAATTATTAACACTAAAGGTTGATCATTATTAAAATTAAAAAATAACCCCTATCATGGTGCCCGTAAAAAGACGAAACAATGAAAGTGAACAATTTTGATGAGAGGCGCAGTTTTTGGCGAGCGCGATACTTTTCGCGCTTAATTGGCCGCCCAAATGAGCAGAGTGCCTTAATTTAAGCGAATTTAAGCGAAGCGGCTACATCAAAAGCAGCTTTATTTATTGTGCCAGCAAACAAGATTAGAGTTGACGTGGCTCCGAAGATAATTTTAATGGTGCGTTTGACGTCACGTCAAGTGTAAGATTCTGTTGTACGTCGGCATTTTAACAAGCTTTCACCTTTATTTGGTAAACATTTTTGTCGATTTTTTCTTAAAGGTCATACTTAAGTAATGAGCTGAATAAAATTGGTATTAAATTATTGATTTCACGTAAAAAATTAAGCTAATTACGGACTTTAAATGCGGTTTTTTTCTCTTCCATAAGAACATGCAAAACGGTAGTGACGAGGTTCAATAATGTTAATAAAACGAATTAAAACAAACAATTATTATCAATTTAAACAACATTTTCCTCCTCCCTTTCTTGAAACACTGACATTGAAGCGAGAACAAAAAGATAAAAGACTACCAACGTTAATAAGAAGTAACATAATAATAAAAGAAATACCGCGAGTATAAAAAGATACCGCGAATGCGCGGGGGCCGGTGTCCATCACTGGTCTAGCAGTGTTTGAGTTTGATGCCCGTCGTGGGTATTGTCATAAGAGCTTTTACATTTGAGGACAAGTTAATATGCACAGTTTTTTGTTTAAATAAATGTAAGGAACTATTTTCTGACGCAGGACTTAACACTTTACTTTGTCAATGAAAAAAACTAACTGTATTGACCCAAACCAAGCAAACGCCTCCCTCTTTCTACTACACGCAATTCTGTCTTTCGTTAGTACCGAATACCAGTCATGATAGTTGAAAAAAGAGAAACATACAAAATAAAGGAAACCAAATATTTTTCAAAACACCACCTGGGCTCGTTATCATAATATATTATAGTATGTTTTTGAAAAATATTGCTCCATAAAACGGTGTCTGAAACTTAGAACAATATTTCACCATTAAATCCAAGCTGGTCAGTTTATCGTGTCCTCCAGTGTATAGCGGTTTCATCACTGCTTGCCTCACTAATATCTCATTCACGCATGCGTCACTCTCTTTACAATCTTTAATATCAGTTTTAGATCACGTTTGATCTTCTTGACCCTTGATTTCGGCTACCGTAAGCACGATTTTTTCTCAATCTACCCACTTTAAAATACACTTAAAGATCGTATAGATAAAGTTGATTTTGGATTAAATTGTGGTTAGCTAGCGGGTCGTTTGAACCATCTCATGTTAACAATCATAGATTAGTATGTTAAATAGTTAAAGTCTTGGTATTTTAGTATTGAATAAGAAAAAATAAATAAATCAAGTTCTTTTTGTTGACTGAAGAGATCGGTTTGAATGTTTCAGGGTCCGTTATTGTTGTTCGTGAGAGCGTGATAGAGCAGAAAATGTATGTGTTGTATGTTCTTTTATTCAATCTAATGGTAGTGATTTATGTAGACTTGTTAGATACTACTTCATTATTATCTATCATTCGGAAGGCGTACCGTAGGTAGGCCACCCACAAGGCAAGTCTAACTTGATGATACTATTAAACACACCCGATATTGCTGTTCATAATGTGGTAAGTGTTTTTTTAAATTATATGTAGACTTGGATTTTGTGCTCTTAAATAAAAAGACATTTGAAATTCGATAAGAATGTCAATTTATTTTGATGAAATAAAGCAAATTGTGATATCCCAAGATTAACTTTCATTATAGATGGCATAAAAGGTATTTATTTCCTCAAGTAATTATTGTACAAAAAAAACCTTAATACAAAAATGACAAAAGCCACAGTTTCATTAAAAACCCATTCACACGAACCGATGCGTCTGCGCATTGAGATCGATGTTTCGCAATAAAAATCATCGCGGCCCAAAGCCATTAAGTTAATGAATGGCGTATATGGAGCAACATCCTGTAGACGTAGGAAGTCAGACCAGTTTCTGACTAATAACGGAGATGAGACTTAATGTAGCCACATTAAAATGTACGAAACGCTGGTCCGAATTCGATGGAATGATTGTAACGTGTGGCCCGCACTTAAGTCTAAAGGTAAGGTCGTACGATGGAATTTATGTGATCATGTTTTGGATCTTCTTTCGTAATGGGATTAGAAAATTGGCATACTTATTTTTATTGGATTTTATGATGTGGTTAATTTTTGCGTCGATTTTGATACCTTCTAATCGAATACAAACAAAACCAGACAATAAAAACTTACAAATAACCTACAAATATAAAAACATATTATTGTATTTTTTTTTAATATCCAGCATATTAAAAATATAATAAAAATAAATAAAAATATTTATCAATAAAGTAGATCGCACAAAACTGATGCACTCGTTGATGTCTATTGTACTGCATTTTACTTCGTCGCGTCATTTGTATGAAAATCAAATTGACACTGAAATTATTATAATTTCGCCAGGCCTGTATTTAAACTTACCGATTAAATTAAGAGAAAGTTGTTTCATTAACTTTTACCTACGTGACGCTTTGTACAAGATATTTGTCGAAGATTCGTTTTATTTTTAATCTCTGCTTTGGACATAAAGTGGTCTTCTTCCGTTTACGCGTCTTTGGTACTTCCTCTTGACATGTTTTTTCCCATAATTTATGTTGGTGTTTGTGTGGTCTTACAGACTAGTATTTTGATTCTGTTAACAAAAATCGCAAAACATAACTTGTTTATAATGACGGTATTTATTTATTTTTGATATGGAAACTCCTTAATAAAATTTTAAGTAATGTCATTTTCGCCACTAAGTATTCAGTGACTTAAATTGTAAATATTCATAACTTTAGTCTAGCATACCATAAGGTTTCGCTCAAATTCCCTCCAAACACTTTAAATCAATAACATGACTAGAAAATTTAAAGCACACAGCAAGGAGAATCATACAGATATTAAATCATACACGGCCGATATCGTGGATTCCGTTGGGTGCTTTATCATATATAAATCAGTAATAGGAACAAATTATTCATGCGCATAATAAACAGGGGTCGTGCAGGGACCTTACTTTGGCTATCTGATTTTATATACGTCATATCGTTACTGTGTGTTATCGATTTTGTTTTACTTTAGAAGAGGAAGGAGTTATTTTTATACAACATTAGTTTTAGTATATGCGAAACCTGATACACGTGTCTAGTATTTTTATGTAAAGAATATATGTACAAAATTTCAAAACTGTATCATGAAAAATCACAAAGTTATAAGCTTGTTCTGTTGCCCAGTTGTCCGCTCAAAAACGTGGTCACCATGCAGCGCGCGCCTCCAGCGTCGTCTTGAGCTCATTGATAATAATAATTTGGCAGTAGGTAGCTAAATTATTGCGATAGGTACTCAAATACACTCGGTGTCCAACTTGTAACTTTTTTAAATATTTTTGGGAAAAAATATAATATATGGTTTAAAAATTATTGGAATCGATTCAGTTACTTATTCTGAACAAACTATATTCAAGTTTCGCATATACTAAAAATAATGTTGTATAAATGTTTGGTCTAGAAATTTTTGTAAAGATTAGGACTACTAACAAGGCAAAAGATGGTAAGTGTGGATGATGTTGATAGTGCACTTTCAGCCCAAAATCAATATCTTCTCCGTTAATTAGACTGAATTGTTATGCGGATGGAATATTGCCTACGGGCACAAAAATCCAAATCTTTAAATGTCGCATTCTTTTCAAACGAACAATAATCACAAAGCAGTTAGTCAAATCTTTTACCAAAAGCTCCTAATTCATATCCATATTAATATTCTTATATTATAAATGCAACTGTATATACCTTTTCGCTGAAGAAATTTCGAGGCACTCAGGTGACTCAGGTAAACCATGACAAGAGCACGGGCGTATCCGCGGGCAAATGTTAGTATTCTATAAAAACAGTATCTCATTGTTTTTACTTTGCTTATTTACAACTGCCTTCTCTAGGCTGTTCATTTGAATAGTTATTCCATGAATCCTGTCGTTTATTTAATTCAGTATAATTTAAAGTGTAAAAACACTAATTCGCTATTAAAATATAACATTCTGCGCTAAATTCTTGAAGCTGGTAGCATAAAATGTAAACTGTTATTGCCTAGCAGTAGTACCTACATATACTTATATTCGCATATTTATTTTGTTCCTGCATTATTTACGGAAATCATAACTATGAACATAACTAACTACGATGTGGTTTTTTTTTGCTTTTTACTACGTTGCGCGATGACGGGCGTGTTTTTAGAGTTCCGCGTTATGGAGTGAAAATGAGACGAGTTTTGATAGAATGAATAGTAGAAATCTGAATATGTAGTCGAAACTCATATAAGTCCTTCGTCGTATCCTTATATTGCCATCCAACGTGGCAATGCTGCCAGACTTCTGGGCACTTACTTTTCCTTTTGAAAGCGATGTGGACGAATTTTTTTACTATAATTCTTTTCCACTTTTGTTATTATTATTATAGATCTATTTATAGTTTTTAAATAATGTACATATTGGATTCAAATAAATATTTCTGAGGGATAAGATTTTCTTAAAAAAAAATTAACAATTTTAACCTCACAAGGATGGATTTTCCATGCCAATATAACAAATACCATACTTCAACTTGCCAAGTTCTGAATGCAACAATTTAGCAAAAAACTAGTATATTGGACGACACCTGTCTCGCCGAGCAATGCTACCGAGTAATAACCGAGACTATTCGTGCCATATGGCATATGACCATAATATGGTGCTACACTTCAAAAAGTCGAAGTAAGGATAGAAAATAAAACTGAGCTAAGTAACAAAAGTTTGACATTTTAGTTTAGTTTTATAATAAGTAATGCACATGAATTAAAATTTGATTTATTAGTTTTCTAAGTGTTAAGGTGCCTATTTATTTTAAAAAAATAGAGGAAAGTAACTAGGCTAAATTATTTTCATACAAAAACAAACAATTTACAAAACAAAATAATTTAAAAATGAATTTTTTGGTCCACATTATTAGGCGATACCATTTTAGGTAACCGTCGTTAAAAAACAACTATCATATATAAACTCTATAAAACAAATAAATTAGTATGCAAGTAAAACATAATTCGTACAGTTACTTTTTTGCCCACCATACTTAAGGTAGGTTAACGCTAGCAATAAAATTCTGATGATTCCCGGAGCAGCGCGCGCGCAGCCGTGATCTACGACTCGACGCCACTTCCTTATAACACGGAAAAAAAGAAAAAATGGCGACCACAATGAGTAACAAAGTTTCCATGAAAATACGGCGCAAACGCATACTGAAATGTTTATGGACTTATGTCAGTTATTAAATAAATTAGTACCGGATTTTAACGGTATTCTCTTCCTATTTTTATATAAATTCACGCATGTTTTCCGTCGGGGTAGGCAGAAAGTATAATGGCATCTGCTACGATCCTTACAGTCATTCAACATTTCTGCTCTGTCCACGTTCGTTCATCCATCTGGTTTTATTCTTCTGCCTATTATTTGATTTAATTATGACAGCAGAAAAGAAAAATGAAATATAACAAGCATTCTAAAAAAAATGACAGTCAAAATATATTTTTAATTTAGGGTCTGAACCACTTAAAACCTTTCAAATTGATGAATAATTTTATCTCTCTACAAGATTAAAAGAAATCGCTTTACATTCAAAGAAATATTACCCAACAGTCCTTAAATATCGTCATTAACGTCTTCCTTTTAAAAGCGATCCATTACGCAATACGAACTGCAATCACTTTCAAAAGTAATAAAATAATACCAAATCTGATGGAAATAAAGGACCCTTCTCTTTAAAGCAGCCTGTATCTTGACAGATGACGAAATAGCGGACCAAGTAATCTACCAAAATGTTGTAAAACTGTAGGGCAATAAAATCCTAGTTAGAGCCAATGAAAACTTTATTTGATCGGCAAGGGATTTCAAATTATTTAAAAGATCAGCACAAGCTGCAAATTCGAAAGTGATGTGGTCAGCAGTCTTCCTTCACCACCATCATCATCATCTTCGGGCCCCTGTCCCGGAAGATGACCATACCATAACAAGTACACGTTACAGGAGTTGTAGGACGCCACTGATGAATATCCTAAAACATAGCTAAGTTCTGGGCTAACTACGCAAATACAGGTACCTACTTAGACATCGTGCATAACGGACAGCAACCGGGTGCATTCATTTCCATCATTTTAGCGATACCTTAGCCTAATAAAATCTTTTAAGTTGTTTGAGTGTTTAACTTAGTAGCGTACCCAATCCCAACAGGTCGTCTTAGTCGCGTCCCCTACATTTTGATATACGATGAGAAAAAGATTCAAAATTATCTATTGTTGTGTAGCTTTTCTCTTGACAATATTATGAACTCACATATAGTCATTCATACTGGTTTAACTTTGCAAGATCCATAAAGAATAATGTCGTATGTTGGTCGTAAATGTTCCTAAAGTAATAACCCCAAAATTGTGATCCTTACCAACATCTCAGTGTCCTACATATGTGTATATGAATCACGTTTTTATGATGCTCATGTTTAACTACCCTTTATATCATGCTTGTGGTCAGTTGGCAAATAAAAGTGAATTCAAATCTTTGCGAAATTCATGACAACATCTTGGGTTTTTCTTTCTTCATAAAAATCCTCATTTTCATTATTATTTACATAAGACTATGATTCAACTTATACTGTCACTTACGGGATATCTTCCGTGATTGTTCATTATTTTGTGCTCCCGATATTTGGCGTTTTTCATATTCGGCGTTATTGCAATCTGCGATCATGGCGCTGGCAGCAGCAGTTTAGTTGTAAACCGTGAAAGCTTCAAACAGTGTTAGACTATGATTCGATTCTCTGTCTTAATACATATGTCTTGATATTAGCAATGAGGTACAGAATGACTCAAGTACCTATACATGACTGTCATCTGACCTCCTCGACCTAACTGCGTTATTATCTCCGATGATGATCTGTGATCTACATATTTTGATTAACGCTAATTATGGTATCGTTAGATACTTAGCTCTCAACTAGTTCTCTCATAGATGATGATTAAGAATTTAAAATATAAAAGAATCTAAGTGCAAACTTACGCTTTGATCTGTAAAAATGAGATCGAAGTATCAGTTCAGTGAAGTCCACGTAGAATGCTATACGGGCCAATTTGGAAAACGATGACCATCACACAATAGAGGACCTCGACAAATGACAATCGCTTTCAAAATATATGTATTTCGACAGTATGACCACTTTAAGTGTGCAGTTCAAGGTGGCGCTGCTTGTCAAGAATAAATGCATCGATATGTCAAACTCGGTACATTTATTGTAGTTCTGTGTTTCCCCGCCTGCACAGATTAGTTGGTTGAAGTGGACAATGACTTTTAACACGATTGTCATAAGCTTTTGAATAGTTTACGTCAGTTGAATAGATTTTCAACTTTTTCATCTCAACGCTAATAGAATGGCAATTTATTCAGGCTATGTAATATTTTAAAATCAGAGAAGGCCTTCTTGTCTTGTCTACACATAATTTTATACAGCCCATGATCAAATCAAAATTACCCACACAATTCACGTCTAACTACGTCGTACGCGCGTAATGGCGATTCGGATCAACTCCGGACAGCATCCAACATCTTAATTATTATTATTACATCTTAACCACTGTTCGCAAGCCGTAATGGCCACCGGTATCATCAATTCAAAGCAATATTTTGTCTAAATGCGCATACGCAGCTATATTTTTTCCCGGCCTTGCTACCATTTTGTTACCTAATATGATCAACATCATCAAGGGAAATTGCGCAAGACTGTATGTTTAGAGAAACTGGTGTAATGGCTGGTATGCATGAATTGATGCTGTAAACACGTTATAAATTGTTATAGAAACTTTTAAGTGATTTTGGGATTGATTTTTAAGATTACAGACTATTGGTAACCTGTTTTGTTAGGGTGCCATCTTGAGTTTACCTACAAGTGAGCTGACTCAGCATTTTTTTTTGTTAGCCTGAACTATCCCACTTCTGGGCAAAGACCTCGCCCATTTCTTCCACTTTTCTTGATATTGCGCCTCTTCTCGCCAATTAACGAGAGAGCCACCCAAGGTGTCGAGAGATTCGAGTTCTGGAGCGGAGCGTGGTGTTCTTTTTTCGATCGGTTCACCATATAAGCCGATTTAGTTTTTTTTTGCGACACGAGCTGAAACACTGAAAACTGCCAAGACTTATCGTAGGCGGTGTACACCAGAAAATTAATGAAGTTTCAATATTCTACACTCTTACATTACGATCCTGCTCTTTAACTCACCCACTAACAAGCTTCATAAAAAGAGGCACATACGTCTCACGCATTTATTACTATTGCATACTTTCAGACTTAAGTTACATTAAAAACCACTTACACTGTAGTAGTTACGATTAAACTTAATGTGACCCTAACTATTGATACTTTAGAGAAACTATTAGGTACTATTTTGTAGAAAACGATCCTTTATTTTATCAGTACAGTTTCTGAACTTCTTAAATATGAGGCCCTAGCTGGAACGTAGGGGTCATGGTAACGTCATTTTGAACGATTTTTGGAATAGAAAATGCAACTAAGCGATTGTATTTATTTATTTATTTTTGGAACTTTTTAAACTAGTTATACATATTTAATTTTATTATTTGGGTCTAATGTTTCTTTTTTTGTTTAATAGGCTTGTATTTTCTAGGTAAAGGCCTCCCCATATCTTTCCAGGTAGGTACTATTTTCGTCACCTATTATTTTATTTTGCGACAAACAAAATAAGTAACAACCATATTTTTAAATACAGTCTTAAAATTGCATGAAACGAGAATTTTCCAAACACTGTTTTAAGCTTTCACGTTTTAAAATTAATCTTGTAAAAGACAATGAAAGAGGGTGGACAGATTTGTCTGCACCTAACAATTTATTTTCCATCCACCCGCATTCCCCAGTCATCCCGCGCTTGCAACAGCGTCGAAATATCGGGAGCTCAAAATAATGAACAATCACGGAAGATACAGTATAAGTTGAGAATTTTCCAATATTCGTTTTCTAAATAATACGAATACCTCACGTTAATCGCCGCGTTGATGCTAAGTCCACTGAATGGTAGATTATTGCCTAAATGCGTAATTAACGCGAGCATTAAGTTCTATTGTCATGCTGAATAAGACTAGTTGCTTAATTTGGACCTTAACCCACATTGTGATGTGAGATAGGTGGTGCTCTGTCACATCAATCTTCACAGAGGATTAATAACGGAGGCTTCAATGCTTTGTGTATCTGTATCATCGGCCTTTGTATCTGATATGTGTTGTATTGAGAACTTGATACATACAGAGGAGCAGGATGGCGAGTATTGTAAGTAGAGATTTTGTTGCGGAACGGACTTAAATATTCAAATAGTAATAGACTGTCTTGTTGGTCGAGTGGTCTCAAGCGCGACTGCTGAGCATGAGGTCCTGGGTTCGATTCCCAGTTAGGGCAAATTGGTATTGGGTTTTTCTATCAGGAATTTTTCACAGAGTCTGGATTTGTGTCCGGTTGATATGGCTATATGCTCTCCCCCTATTACATGGAACTTAAACATAACTGGCGAAATGTTGGTATACTATTAGGTAGTTCTCGGCCTAACCTTTCAGGGATTACAGTTTAAGTTATGATAAAAAATATTAAATATTATGTTCGCACAAGAATACCAAAGAATCGTAATCTTTTTATTCCTCAAGTTTACAAATATATAAATGGGAAAGGGCATTTTGATAACAAATGCCATATTGACCTTCGATCCCGATTCAGTATAATATTTAAGAGTACTATTATCTAAGAAAAATCACAGAGGTACTTCGAAGACGGAAACTTTCGGGGTTACCAGAAACTGCCCCAAAAGATGTTTAAGAAAATCCATTCTTAATAAACTATAATTAGGTATCACATCGGCTCGTGCCCAGTCCACCAAACGCAACACCACTATGTCCGAAGAAGGCGCGGCATCCATTTTTTCAATAGCTAACCACGTAATGATACTCTCAAATTGTTTGTACCTTTGTTTCGGTATGATACTTAAGCTCATTGACGATCATACCAGCTGGTATGCCTAGTTAAGCAACCGTATCATCATCCGTTGAGAAATAGTGGTCGCTGAATCATTGTATGTGATTTTATAGCTGTGTTTTGACTTTAGATATATTGTGGCAATTAATTGGAAGATGCAGTAGGAATTTGTTGTCTAATACAATGACCGCCTCGTTAGTTCAGTGGTCGCAAACGTGACTGCTGAGCATGAGGTCCTGGGTTCGATTCCCAGTTAGGGCAAATTGTTATTGGGTTTTTTTGTCGGGAATTTCTCAGTAGCAGCCACGGAGTATGGATTTGTGCCCGGTTGATGGCAATAAACTCGCCCTCTAATACATGGGGCTTAAACATACTGCCAAACTGTGAGTGTGTTTAGGTGTACCTCTGCCTAACCCTCGAAGATTACAGGCCTGAAGTTATGTTATATTACAATAAATCAGTGCTTAGGTATTAAACTTGATTTATTTATGTTATACACACTAGGATCTTGTTAAAGATTTTGAACTTAACTACTCCATAAAATGTTAGTTACGTCCGAATTAAAATGTTGCCTCCCACAGTCTATAATTACCCCCAGTTACCTCGCTTAATTTCCATAAAATTTTAGGGTCCATTAACATTTACAAGCTTCTGCGTTGCAGGTCTAATTTTTCAACAGAAGGTTTAAATCATTATTAACTAGCTCTGTTCAACTATGTGTTCCCAGTACTTACGTACACTGTGACTGCAATAAACCTCGCCGCCGCTGCAGCCGAGCAGCGCAAGCGCATCGTAAAGCGCGCTACTAATCGATTCTATGCCTATAAAGAAATTAATTTCCGCTTATGCGAATAAAATACGTCTGTATACTATATAATTTTATCCGTGTTAAGTAGTTTTATGAATATTTAGTTATTCCTTGGGCTTGCCAGTCATATGGGTGTAAGAGACGACGGCTGGAAGTTCCCTTTCAGGAAATCTTGATAACGTCTTGTAGTAGTGAATGTAGAAATGTTTGCTTATTATGTATGTATTCGCCTGATATGGAAGGTTGTGGATGTCGGAGGAAATCATAAAGTTGAAGGCATCATTTTAATCAAAACACACGGTTACAGTAAATACTTCGTATCGACAAAATGAAAGCATTGCTGACACTGGTAAATTATCACTGGTAATAGTTTATTTACAAGCAGGATGAGTGAGACTTACAATTTACAACAAAGACTTTACAAATATACTTAATTTACGACGTCATAAACAAGATCGTTAACTTAAAAATTACGACGTTCCAGTTTAAAAGTATAATATCACGTAATCTTGTTCAAGCATCGATATAATTTATATTATTTGTGTAAAGTGAGGAACAACACTTCATTTCAGCTATAAAGCCAGGGATCGTGAATCATTCGGTAATGTAGCGACAATGCAGGGCTCGCAAACATTTGGCAACGGTTCAAAGATCACGCGATTAAAACTCAATAGACTTCTATATCGACCGCTAGGGTTGTCACGATGCGACTAATTTGAAGTCGATTTTGTAATACAATGAAATCATTCCGGCTTTTTGTCGCAACTTTATTTGGGGACGACTGAAGCTTGCGCAACCGAGCAGATGTCGATGAAATTAACTTATTGCGACTAAGCCTTATTATTTGTTAACAACCGTTATTATTTGTTGAGTCAATCACAGTCATTATGGTCGGACTAGCCGCTTTATTTGTCATCAAAACCTATACATTTTTTATTGCCAATTATTAGCCTGATTTCGTTCGCGTCTTCTTTATTAGTAACGTAACATGTTATTTGTGTATGTTTGCTTATTAAATTGTTTCTCAGAACGATCGATGGTTGTATAATTTTGTTCGATTGATGTATAATGTGGGTTGTGTTTTGTTTCAGTGTACCATTACCGCCGCCAAGCTGACTACCGCAAATGAGATTATACCCAGTTACCACGTCGAAGCGCTAATAGGTAAGTCTATTTTAGTCCTATTTCGAAAGAAAATTACTCAGCGGAAACTATGGAATTTGTATTTACTTAACTATATCTAAGTAATAGAAAACATCAAGGCTAGTAAAAGGACCATCGCATATTTTACCCTACTTACTTCAGAAAATGGCACTGAAAAATACTAAGCAAATTCTAGTTACCTATAAATCTCTAAGTATTATAACATAACATCATGTCTGTAATCCTCGAAGGGTTAAGCAGAGGAGTACCTAAGACTACACACACATTTCGCCAGTTATGTGAAAATTCCATGTAATAAGGGGCTAGCCTATTGCCTTCAAACGGGTGCAGATCAGACTCCATTGCTGATACTGAGAAATTTCTGATGGAAAAACCCAATAACTTTACCCGACCTGGGAATCGAACCCATGACCACTTGCTATGTAGTCGCGCTTGCGACCACTAGACCAACGAGGCAGTCAAAATATAATATCAAGGCATAAAAAAGGAAAGCGAAAATCGTGAATGAACACCAAAAACCCACCCATATTCGCAAATGGTTTGTAACATGCAATAAACATAACTTTAAAACAACAACTGCATACATCTCCCAATCCAATTACAAGCCCCAGCAATGAAAGCAAATCTAAATCCGACATCATGTCATCTAAATAAAATTAATGTGAAAATAATTTCCTTGCTGTAGTCCGTAGTCCGTAACCTAACATAAAGGGCGATGGGCAAACTTTATAATGGTAGCGCGGCTTATTATAATAAACGTGGCGGGACTGGCGGGCCGCGGGGCTCCTACACGGTTTGACCTCAGGCCTGCGATTAGTTGGCTACTAGTGGAGCACCTCCCCGTAATACCTTGTAACATGCGCCTGCGACGGTGTCCGGGTAAAGAATTACTGAATATGCCATGGAAAGTTTGAAAAGTTGAAATTAGGAAAACACACTTTCTTGTTTAGATTGAAGTTTTTTTTTAAATTTTTTTTTGGCGTTTACCAAATAAACGTGTTTTCTTTCAAAACTTTTATAAGAATTTTTTTCTGATCTTTTAAACCTGTTTAGATCAAGCTTGAGGAGCGAAAATCATGTTAGAATAAATAATTGTCCTTGACAGCGAATTTAGTTTTACAGGTAGTTTTTAAAGCCCATGTACTCCAAGTTTTCTAATTTCATAGACAAATCTCATAGGTATACAAAACTCCTTTTTCAATTTAAGTGGCTTTTAGAATCTCATACCTGCTACTGCTTGAATATTTGAAATTTACTTTCTCTGCAAATCTACGTCTAACATAGTACCTACTAACTAAAGTGGACAACTACCGTACTGTTCGACATTATTTCCAAACTTTTAAGGTTAATCACGAGTAGTGGAGTTACGTAAACTTTCTATACAATTTAGACTAAAGTAAAGTCGGCTAAAGCAATTTATGGAGCAATTGCAAAATCAATAAGAAAAAAAGTTTTTTTGCAAAAGAATCGCGCACTCTAAATGAAGTTACCAGTACTTTTGTTTGAGGAAGAACGCAATGAGTTACTACTTTATTTCAGAAACATAAATCTTAATGACAAACTGTCTTTTCTGCTACTTTAGGAAAAACGTGATCGAAATCAGTGAGGACTTTAACAAGATAAGCGGTTGAAATGTGTCTGCGAGTAAAAGTAAAGACTCGTACATACATTACTGAACGTTACAATGACGTTTATTACTAGAATCTACGCTTGGGTAGAAAAATGGATTTTCCGTCGTTGTCTTTTGTTTTTATGCAACTTCAAAAAAATGTGCTTCTTTAAAAATAACTTATTATTTTCATTGTGTTACAGTGGCGACTATTTAACTATGTATTACCTTTCTTCAAAATTTTAAATAACTTTAAAAATACTGAAAAAAAAATTATACTGATGTAAAGATTTTGAGAACTAAAAATCTGTTCTAATTGATTGCACTAAACCAAATTCATCTTCGTTCAGTTCTCCTCTCTGTGAAGTCGTAAGTCTCGAGTTCCAACCCAAGACACGAACTTTTGATTTTTCTAATTCATGTATTGTATAATTATCACTTGCTTCGGTACAGGAAAAGCTTGTGAGGAAACCAGCATGCCTGAGAGATATTTCTCGACGGCATGTAAAGCCAAGTCAGAGACCCATAAAACTCTGACACGAGGTTAGGCACTAACCACACGATAAAGAAGAAGTTCTCCTCCTTAACTAGCCTATTCGTCTACAACTTTTTATTCATACTCTGTTTATTCAGTCATCTACAGCATAAAGAAACATTGCCTCCTCCATTTCCCCTATCGCATCCAGTACACCAGCACAGTGTGACGATACATCGTCCACGACTGCAGCCGACTGCAGGCACACGCATTACATGCCCGATATAATCGCCGCAAACGACCGCCACGGAGAAATTTTCCTAGGAGCGCCGTTTTCCATCTTGAATCTGTATAAATTAGAGTAATTTGCATTATACGACCGTTTTATTTTTTATTGGACGTCGAGGCTGTAGTTTAGTAGATGCTTCTTTATAACTGTTGAATTTTGAAACGGAATGAGTTTGGATCTAAAGTAAATTTTATTATTAGTATTTTTTGGCTTGAAGGCAAAAGGTTCGCTCCAATGGGACTCATCATCATATCAGCCCGAAATCACCAACTGCTAAGTATAGGCCTCAACTTTCTTCTGCCACACTTCCCGGTTCTTTGCGTCCCTTATCCAGGTGTTTCCCACGACTTTGACGATATCGTTGACCCAACGAGCTCACATGCTCGCCCATTACATGTGACTTACATACGACGATATGAGGGTAGTTCCATAGGGACACCTCTGTTTAGATAGCAGTGGCGAAGGTTCCATACAACTGGATTTCTACTATAAAGGGAATCCCCCTTTGAAAAATGGCACAGTCAGTATTCTATAGACAAAGGACATAATCACATTAAAGATATTTACTCCGGCTTACCTCTTACAAAAATTGACCCTTCGCTACTGTGAGCTAGTGTACCTATGAATTCACAGTCATTTAGCCATTTAATAGGAGAATGGCCTCATTCTAGATCATATTACTATCAAACACTATGCAGGATTCAAATTCCGAAGAAAGCCTCAATGATTCATAGATATCCTATGCACACGACACCATAAGAGCAGAGGAACTATTCAGCACAGCTCGATTGTCTAACAATGTAACACTTATACACCAGCGTAGCCTTTGATCCCAATTCAGAGTTACTTCACGAGCCACCTGGTGCAGTGGTGCTGGCATATCAGACGTTTATTATACTCCTTACTATTGTACTCACTGTTCTTAGTGTGAAATACTAACATGACATGACTAATATTCGCTGTTTTCTTCTAAATCGTAAGAATTCTTTTGAATTTTGCGATGCTTTGTACAGTATCTAGTTCAAAATGGTAGATCTTGTTCAGAATGGTATTTCCATTAGCATATATACGAAAGATACTCGATATTTTTTGCCGGAAAATACTTTCGATATTTTATAACTTTGTCTAGTCCCAAATACGCTTTCGATCCTTTATAGATATCGAGAAGATGACGATGTGGCTTTGCCCTCCAAATGAATAATTATTGTCTACTTTAAAATAACCTATACCTACTAGACTACTGGAAAAATCAATGTAGACCACGTATCCAAAACATAATGATTATAATACCCTTGTATTGAAGACAGCTAAGTACAGTAAACTAATGGAATAACATTATTCATACGCACATTTATCTATTTATTTATATGTACATAAATAATATACTACAGGAACACCAGAAGTACTCCATTAATTGCTGTAAACACATTATATTACTGACAGCCGTTTAACCATCAAACTTTATAGGTGATTACAACTCACGCACCTGACTTCGCTTACATTAAATACTAATTAAAATATAGATCAGAAGCTACACGAAGTAATTACTTTTAAGTTTGCGCGTAACTTTAAACGATTTTGTTTTAACTGTTGCATTCATTCGTGTAATGGCCGCGGCTTCCTGTGTTCGATTCTAAAGTTCGTTTCCTGTGCTACCACGCGTCTTTAAATTGAAAATGTTAGGTGCCTACTGTAGTACTAATTACCTTTACGATCATAATTATAGCAAAATGTTATTATTTTGCTAAGGAATTTTGTAATAGAGAGGAGGTACTAGTGTTCAAAACCACGTTTGCTGACAAATATATCGCTGTTTCTAAGTCATTAGTGCTGTCCAAGATTAACTTAGGAAGCTCAGAATTATTTAAGCCAAGTAATTTTTCATTTTTCTAAGTTAATTCTAAGTTACCTTTCCTTAATACCGTTTGAAAGCGACTATAGCATGTTCCTATCCATTCAAACACCATCATATTAAACTATGATATTATCAGTGTCCCTGTAAATGGTACTTCCCACTCTCTTTACATAATTGCCTCGTCCACCACCCACGGTATAATACAGGGTAACCTCTTGACCACCGACAACACGGGTATAAACGACCGAACTAAAATAACAGTATACTTCTATCGGACATTGGTGTCAAATATCATTGCATTCGACGACAGTTTACGCAATACCATTACATGTGATTACCCACCGCACTAACAATTAAAAACAATACTAATAACTATTAATCGTATCTCAAAATATATTAAACGAACGGTTTATTTGACTAAACGTTACTGTTCGTGACATGACAAGTCAATATAAATATTGATAAATTAATATAAATACCCCAGTGAACAGGATGCTGGCTAATTGAAAAGTAATTTTCATTAAACGCTGCGTAATTGTCTATTTAAATAACCAATCATAATCGATCATAAAATTTTCATAAAACTCAGTTTATCATAACGGGTGAACATTGGAAATTGACACTTCAAGGCTAGCGAAAAATATTGCTTGGGATCTTGTAAATGTATATTTTAACAGGAATTTAGTTTTGTCATTTATAAATTAACTGCCAACAGGTATAAATTTACGCTGTTTAGTCATTTTGCTGAGTTATTTTGTTAAGATTTATGTGCATGATAAATGTTAGTTTAATCCTAGATAACATAACATGACGCCTGTAATCCCCGTAGGGTTAGGCAGAGGTGTGTCTTAGAATAAACCACATTTCACCAGGTATGTCTTTTAAGTCCCATGTAATAGAGGGCAAGCCTATTGCCATCAACCGGACACAAACCCAGACTCCGTGGCTGCTACAGAGAAATACATAAAGCAAAAACAAATTATCACTTTGCCCGTCCCGGGAATCGAACCCAAGACCTCATGCTCAGCAATTGCGCTTGTGACCACTAGACCAACGAGGCAGCAATTCTAGATAAGTTTTCCTAAAAAGATGATCAGGATAAGAAGTAGCAAGGTTATGACTATCAAGGTAATATATCAGATGTTACAAGGCTAGTTTCATTCCAGATGCGTTAGGCAGATGACACACTATGCAAGTTGATTGTGAAGCTGATTCAGCGGACTGTAACTTACCGTGGTCATGTCGGATTACCCTGAGTTGTTGGCGTCGAATCAGCTACGTGATTGTGCAGTCTAGCTTCCTGTCTACCTCGCATTTAAGAACGGTACAGTGATATAAATTACCTCAGTGATAGGAATTGATAAAGGTCCATAAATTTCTGACTAATATTATAAATGCGAAAATTTGTGTGGACGGATGAATGGATAGATGGATGTTTGTTACTCTTTCACGCAAAAACTACTGGACGGATTTGAATGAAATTTGGCACACAGCTAGTTTATAAGCTGGATCAACACATAAGATATTTTTTTATCTCGGTAGTATGATCCCTCCCGTCGTTAGGTAGTCAGTGGCCCAAAAAGTCTGACAACCAGTCTTACCAAGGGGTATCGTATTACCCAGTACTAACTGGGTTGTGAGAATACTGGTATTCAGCTGCATCCTGTTAGACTGGAAGCCGACCCCAACATAGTTGGGAAAAGGCTAGGCAGATGATGATGAGTATGATCCCGTGGGACAGTTATCGAACTCCACGTGGGCGAAGCTGCGAGCATAAGCTAGTACTAAAAAAATCTCTTTACAAATAGTAAGTAAGAGTCGAGTGTCGAAGTCCATACTTTCAAGTAAAGTTAAAAAAACAGCTGTTAGTGTTCAATACATTTATTTATGTTCATATAAATGACCGAAATGTATGGGCCAGCTGATTTTGTCGTTTAGTATTGGTCTCATAGTAAAATGATGTTCATAATTTAATAAACACTTTTGAAGTTACTTGCTATCTTTCCTTTACTGAGAAAAAAGTAATAGAATCTATATATGTATGTATTTAGAAATATATAAGTATGTTTATCAGTTGTCTAGTACTCATAACACAAGCTCTGCTTAGCTTGAGACTAGACGGTGTTGTGTGATAGTTGTGGAATATTATTATTATTATTCTTTGCATACTTTTACGTAGCTCGGCTTTATGCCGGTTTAATAGGATAGTACGGGCCGAAGCCAAGTACTACACCGGGAGAGTGGTGATACGATGAGATGATGACATGGTCAGGTTGTGTGATGATGAGTGTCCATTAACCTGTGTCTGTGCGGTGATTGAGGGTCGAGTGTGTGAGCTGGAGATTACTGTGTCATTTTCATTTTGTAGAAATTTTCTGACAATCCTGCAAGTGTTGAGGATCGCGGCCTTTTGAAGGCTTTGATACGTGTATGGTGGTAAATCAAGTGTTTTTAAAGACTGGTGGAGCTGTTTAGGTATAACACCTGTTGTTGATACTACAATAGGGACTATGGCTACATTGTTAAGACGCCACATTCGGCTGATTTCAATTTTAAGATCAATATATTTAGATAGTTTTTCCGCTATAGTGTTTTGTAGGTTGTGCGTATTTGGTACGGCGATGTCTATGATTAACGCGGTTTTGTTACATTTGTCTAATAAAGTGATGTCTGGTCTATTGTAGTGTATTGTTTTGTCGGTGAAGATACCTCGATCGAAGTACAATTTGTGAGTGGCGTTTTCAAGAACAGTTTCGGGCTGGTATTTATAATAAGGTACTGGAGGTGTGGAGATGAAGTTATATTTGATTGCTAATTTTTGATGAATTATGTTCGCTATTTGATCATGCCTGTGCTTATAATCAGTCTGGACTATTGCTTTACACGCACCTGTGATGTGCTGAATGGTTTCCGAAGAACTATTGCATCGCCTACATATGTCTACAGTTTGAGGAACTCTCATTATGTGTTTCTGGTAATTGCGGGTTTCTATGACCTGGTCCTGAATCGCTATCATAAACCCTTCCGTCTCAGGGAACAGTTCTCCACGCTTCAACCATTCGTTCGACGCTAACTTGTCGACGTTAGGTAGGTTGAGGTCGTGTCGGTGTCTCCCATGCAGTGACTTTTGGGTCCATTCAGCGATTTTTGTCTGTCGGTCTGTCTGTTGCTCATTACTTTGTGTTGTCCTGTCATACATATTCAATATTATTATAATCTCTGTAACGTAGAATCTATCGAGTTGCAACGATAGATATAACAACAACAACACAACAACTTGTTTCTTGTTTGTTCGTTGTTTCTTTTGTTATATAACTATTAACAATTTCAGCACTGGCGGAGATGAAGTGTTAATAGAAAATAAATTATAGTGAGCTCACACCCAAGTATTTTATTAGAAGGCTCCAACATAACCACCAGTTCAAGATAACCACTCAGATTTAACCACCCCGAGATCCAATGAAATCACTGAGTTTCGATTCAACTATTCAATGCAAACTATACGAAATATTATACATTTCTTTGTAGTTAGATACTTTATTAGAGACGAAAATTATATTTCGAAATATAACGAGATTTGAATATATTTGACGTCTATTAAGCTTTTGAATCTGATCCTAAATTGGCAAGGCATAAACTATTAGATAAATCGATATTGTGAATAGAACTTTGTATTTCAATACTGGTTTTATAATTTGTTTATGAGCCTACCAAAGGTGATGTTGGCGATAAACTGTTGAATTTATTTAGAAATTGACTTCAAATAATCTTATTTAATGTTTTTCTCGAAAAATTATAGCGAAAGGTTGTCATACTAT
This sequence comes from Noctua fimbriata, assembly GCA_905163415.1. Classification (NCBI taxonomy): domain Eukaryota; kingdom Metazoa; phylum Arthropoda; class Insecta; order Lepidoptera; family Noctuidae; genus Noctua; species Noctua fimbriata. Next base: position 7,300,521 of record LR990940.1, read on the forward strand.
TTTGAAACGTCTATTTTCAAAAACTGATGATATTTTTTTGACGATACGATATATACTCCTTGAAGATCTGCAGAATTTTCAGTAAACTTTTTCATCTTGTAGGTGACCAAAGATAATTTACTTAAATGAAAATAATGAAATGTGCAAGATATAAATGATGATGGACGGAGAGGAAGACCAAGGAAACGGATGAACTGTGTGAGGAATGATATGAAAAATAAAGGAGTAAATGATAGCGTGACGGTTGACAGAGGAGAAGGGAAGATAAAAAGTGTGTTGCGATGACCCCAAGTAACATGGGACAAGGACAGGAAATACGCTGCAAAAAACCAAAACGGAACGGAAAACTACGGTTTGCTTAAAAAAGTGCCTTTAGCGTTTTTGGAGAGGTCTGTGCAAACTGGGGGTCGAGTGTGAACTATGTGTAAGGGTTGAGAGGAAACAAATAAACAAATCTTTTTTTAGGGGTCGAGGGGCCGAGAGTGGACTAAACGGACAGGAAGACGATAATTAATGAAATGTGCAAGCTCTTTTCATGATTGATGAAATGACTAGTGACTAAGAATACATCCATCCATTCATGTAATTATTCCAATTTTAGACGAGCCCTTATTCCTTTCCAAGAAAACGTCTTTCTGATACACTACCTACCTACAAAAGTAACAATTTCTTATCAAACAACATTGTGAATCAGAGCCCCACTTTCCTCCGATACATCGCGAAAGCAACGGATCCAAGTATTTGCGGTCGCCTACAATTGATATTACGCGAGTTTGCGCCACTACTCGGTAACCAGCTCGATTTCAACTCGATTGCTTTTATATCGATGTATCGTAATTGTAGTATCGATATGTAGTTTGTATAGTTATGCGGTAATTGGAGGGAAAAAACATCTGGTCGCAAATCAGAAGTTGGTAGTCATTTGGGGTGATGCAATAATATTTAGAAAAGTGAAACTAATCGCCTTGCTCTATATTTATTCATTATCATCATTCTCTTGCCCTTATCCCAATTCATTTGGGGTCGGCGCAGCATGTCTTCTTCTTCCATACTTGTCTATTACTCGTCATCTCATCCGACACCTCCTTTCTTGCCATATCATTCTTTATACAGTCCATCCATCGTTTCTTTGGTCTTCCTCTACTCATATACACATCCACATTCATACTCAAAACTTTCCTCACAACATTTTCCTCATTCCTCCGCATCACATGCCCATACCACGACAACCGATTACCACACAACTTTTCAGTCACCGGCGCCACTTTCAGACTTCCTCTTATATACTCATTTCTTATTTTATCCATTCGCGTAACACCACACATTCCCCTTAGCATTCTCATCTCCGCCACATGCAAATGCCTTTCATTCATCCCTTTTGTGGCCCAACATTCTGATCCATACAAGACAGCAGGTCTAACCATTGTTTTATAAATCTTCCCCTTAAGTTTAAGGGGAATGCGGGAGTCGCAGATTGTTCCCGTGACCTGCCGCCATTTCATCCATCCCGTGTTAATTCTGTGCTTTACACTACGATCTATTTCGCCATCGCTTTGCACGAGTGAACCGAGATACCGAAAGTCGGAGCAGACAGGAAGAAACGCGCCATCTAGCGCTATGGCTCCAGAACTGGAGAGACCGCCGAAATCGCAGAACATGTATTCTGTTTTAGTTCTGCTGATTTTTAACCCAACATTCTCCAGCTTCTGTTGCCATTTCTCCAATCTGCTCTGGATCTCAGGTCCATCTTCACCGACAAGAACAATGTCGTCGGCAAACAGCATGCACCAGGGTACCTCTTCCTGTATGTCCGACGTCAAAGCGTCCATAATCAACAGGAAGAGGTAAGGACTTAAAGCCGACCCTTGATGCAAGCCTACAGCCACACTGAACTCATCGGTGTTGCCAGCAGCTGACCGGACGTAGGTACAAGATTGGCTGTACATAGCACGAATTAACTCTACATACTTCCCAGGTATACCTTTCTCTTTCAAGGCCCACCACAACACATCCCGAGGTACCCTATCATACGCTTTCTCCAGATCAATGAACACCATGTGCAAGTTTTTGTGTGCACGCCTGTACTTCTCGCACAATTGGCGGAGTGCAAAAGTGGCGTCCATTGTTCCTCGACCTGGCATGAACCCAAACTGGTTTTGGGTGATCTTACTCTCCTCTCTTATTCTTTTCTCTATCACTTTCTCCCATACTTTCATACTATGTGACATGAGCTTTATCCCCCGATAGTTGTTGCAGTCCTGCACATCACCTTTATTCTTGAAGATGGGCACTAGCGAACTATTGCACCATTCTTGTGGGATCGCTTCTTCATGCAACAACTTATTGAAGAATAAAGTCATTCATTAATCTCATGAAAATTTGTCTTTGAGGTCATGTGTAAACTGATTTGTTTGTTTTCCTAGTAAAAAGACTAAACAATTATGTATGAATTATGATCATATAAAATAAACTTTTTTTTTTATAGCAGTGATGCCTAGTGGTGTGACCGTCGCGGACTGCCAAGTCATAGGTCTCGAGTTCAAACCCAAAACACACACCTCTGATTTTACAGATTCATGTGCGTATTGTATAGTTAATATCAGTTGCTTCGGTGATGGAACATATCGTGAGGAAACCAAACCAGCATGCCTAAGATATTTCTCGACGGCATAAAACCTGTGATGCCAGGTTAGGCTCTAACCACACGAAAAATAAAGACTTTTTACGGATTTTAACATTTAATTTGCTTGAAATGTCAAAAAACCTTTTCAATATAAAATAAATAAGTAGAATGTTTCGAGTTCTCATAGTACCGTATCTATCACCCTTGATCTGAGAGCGACCGCGTATTAAGATCACATCAAAACGCATAATTTGTGCGCATAGCCGCTGGATACCCGTTGTAGCTTTAAAAGGTTCTTACAGGCTTTCTTTTGTTCATCTTGTATTCATAATACCTGTACTGTGTCTTCACTTTGAATATAAATACTGGAAAGGACTTTTATAACTATAATCATCGGAATAGAAATGACAGAAAAATTCTATAAAATTACTTTTTTTAATATTTCACTTTTCTTTAAAAAGGTGCATACTCATTTAGACTCAGCTGAAACATGTTAGACTGGAAGCTGACACCAAAATAGTTAAGAAAAAGGCTAGGCAAATGATCATGATGATTCGTTTCCTGCACGACCCAAAACTACGCAATCACTAACACTGAAACAATATCAAGGTATCATTAACTCCCACATTATTATTCAACACTTACTATTATTAAATAATAATACCACACACGTGCCTATTATCATAATAACACACATTCACAAACAAAACAAAAGATTTAACCTAAAACAATTTATAAATACAAAATAATAAAAGTCCACCGAACGGCGCTCGCGCCGATATTACTACCAATTTCTTAACATTTAATATTTTAATAGAACAATTTAGATTCTAGATAAAGCGATTGAGAGCGTCAAATGCGACTAGTAACATTAAAGTATGTTAATATGCAAATGTTGATAGATAAAAGAAGGTTATAACATAGTTGAGTTAACGATCAAGGTATCTGCGCGCACGCATCATGTTATAAAGGGCTCTGCACACTAAAGCGGCGGGCTAGTCGAAAAAAATTGTCGGTAGCACGAAATGTGCTACTTTTTTTGTCACTATAAAAAAAATATAGCTTGAGTGACACAAAGCAACATGCCACCAACATGAAAAGTTTTTTTTCGAATCGAATAAGAGCTTCATAGCAAAAGTTGTTAAATACGATGGGTAGAATCTTCCCCATACCGTATGCAGGTGCCTAAAAAGTCACCCGTTGTAAGGCCGCTCGCGCCGCACGCGCCGCCGGGATATGTTGGCGGGCTGGGTCGGCGGGTCGTAAGGTTTGGTGTGTAGTGCCGTTTATAGAACTAGTTATAACAGCCCAGTAGCCACAGTCTACCGTTTCACTAGCAATAATTGCTAATTTCCTTTAATATAATCTCATCTAATTGTACCACAGTTAACGAATATACGTGATTTATTTATACACCTGCTTAGAAATTTGATTTTCTTGTTCGGAAATATGTAGTTATCCGATTTCGATTTGCTTTATATAGAACTAGCTTTTGACGGAGGTTTCGCCCGTGAAATTATCCCATGAGAACGCAGTACCGACATAAAAATGTATTATCCTACCTTCGCCTATCCAGATTCAGTGAGTCGTTGAAGTATGAAAAGTTAACTGACAGCATAGCCACTACTTACCGAATAAATTCAAAAATGGAACAGAATTTGTATGAAATTATCTGCAAATTAACGGGAATTTAATCTTAGGTGGTGAAACAGTCTCTTAGAAATTCTTTCTTAATTAAATATCCTTTAACACTATTTCTTGTACTTACTAGATAGTGAAAGTTCTATACAAATCGATGAAGGCTTTTGCATCTTCGCAATCCACTCTCCTTTTTACAATTAGTTGCTATTGCGTTACGTAATAGTGTCCAGAAATATTCTACGTCATTTATATTATAGCTTTTATCTTTTGTCTATACATTCATAATTGTGCTTGATATATTCTTATACAATGTAACATATTTTGAAATCACGGCACTACATTTTAAGTCGGATCTAAACCCAACTTTATAGTAATTTTACCAGTATTCATTTTCATTTTATCATCGCTTCTTGTACCTAATTTATATAAATCAACCTATAAACTACAAAAGTCTTCTTATATAATTCGCTAATCATCATGTCTAACAGTACTAAAATTTTAACCAAATGTCTTGCTTTTAACGTTTAATTTATTTTACAGTCAAAATAACTTCAAATGTCAACCATAATATACCTCAATTAATATTTGTGTAACATTAACTATTTCAAAAGATTTTATAGAGCAGAAATCGGAGTTTTCAAAATGATTATTTCTGAAGTCACATTATCGATTACACCCCGCACATCACTAAAACAGTGCGCAAGAAAATTGCGTTTTGAAATCGCAAAACCGCGAATGGATAAGACAAGATGCATACATAATAGATTTTATTGACCAGCTCGGATTAGTAGAGATATCTTGTTTCCAATGAGTACACTTACGCCGCTCCAATTATGCCACAGCATGGGTAAAAATCGATATTCTAGATAGTGGCTCGATTAAATGAAGTGGTTTCAACTGCTCTATAGAGATGCTTGTCGACTTTTAGTGCTCCACGGTTTCACTTTAGTTAAGCGTCGTTCGCACTTCATGTTTTTATGCGAAGATGGTGTGCTGATCTGATTGAGATAGATATAGAGATGTTGATACGAAGGTTTCGTTTTAGTTGCATCCGGATTTATGTTGTATTAATTTTTCATAAACATAATTCAGCATTGGCCTAGCCTTTTTGCTACATGTTGAGGTCGCCTATGTGGTTCACATAATCTACATAAAAAGATGTAGATTATTCCAATCGGCAAGGTAAATGGCATAATTACTCTTTTAATTAGACTTAGTAACTTAATTAGTATCAATTCTAAAAACACACACACACACATTCTATACCTATTATGCATTAAAACAAGTTTATTTCCTAGCTACTTTTATGAGCATAGATCACACTACAAATAAGGCGGAAGCTTCATTATGTGGCCATTACAATAAATAGCAATCGCCGTCGAATGTGTTCATCACACTTTTCTTGAGAAAAATTATCAAGAACGGATGCGCCCACAATTACAGACAGGATGTCGGACAGTTTTCCAACAAATATGTGATGCCAATTTACTTGAAACAGCCCATAACAGCTTCTTGTGGAACCACTTGCATAATTGGTTATTGAACAACCAATTTATAGTGTCGCTAAAAAAGTTTTGCACAATTTAACGACAATAAAAGAACCGTTTAGGGCAGACATTCTAATGGAAACTGTAAAACTCAAGTTTCACCATGTGGAGCAAACAATCGAAAACGATCATTACGTGATCGAAACTATTCGAGTATGAATCGGCCTACTCACGAAGTACAGACACTGCTCAAGTCGCTACAATCTCTCAAATTTCTTTAATAGATTTTCAACTTTATCGCTAAAGCATTAGGCTCAAGGCTGGTTGGGAATATTTGACAGTTTCGGGAAGCTTGATGTTCTGGCGTCTGTACCACAAGCTGCGAATCACAGACACCGATGCTGCCTTAAATCACGAACCACTCACGCGTAAAGTGAGTGGAAAAAAAACCTTTATCAATTTTCGTTTTTATCGATTTGCTTTAATACAATTTACCGAAATCACAGGGGACTTTTACCTCCATTTGCGCGAAAGCCGAAATAAACGTCGATCGTTTTCAGATACGACGCTTTGCAGGCCTTTTAAAATGATTGGCGGCGCTTGCGCACGCTGTTCGTTAATTTTCAACTATTTTTGTAAAACAATTAGGTAATTAAGGGCTTTTAACTTTTATGTGTTTAAGGTTTTTCGCACTGTGCCGAGGCAAGATCATAAAGTTTATTAAGTGCTTATTATCCCGCGAGAATTCTCAGTTAACTGAATGTAACGGTTACTGAGATGTTGGATGTAAAAACTAGTTTAATTTGTTTTATTGTTGGGCTGCAGGATAAACTTTAAGTCAGATCGAATGGTAAATAAATTATTTGATTAAAGCTAGATAATGAACATGCCTTGCGAAATCAAAGTAATTTTAACACCGTATTTTATTACATGCAGTTAGAAGGTACATAATTTAATCATAGACGATCCTAGGTGTTTTTTAAATTCGATCACGAAAAGAAAAAGATCAGACGATAAAACTAGAGTAACTGTCCATCTAGCTCAATTAGCGGTTGAAGTAATAAAATTATACAGGATTTAATTCATCTCGAAACGGAAAGAAATCCGAGCATTTCTTCTGCTTATCAATCATTTTAATCATGGCCTTTTCATTGTGTTCATACTCCATTTTGTTTACAAAGAATGTACAAAAAGTTTAACAAAGCAGAGCGATTTGATTAAATTAAAAGATAATAGAGGTGAATTATTTAACGAATAAGGTTAAGGTCACCACATTAAAGATTATATCTAGTTAGACATCCTAAACTAAAACTGCAACCTTTGTAACACCTATTACAATTGTTCATGGTCTTTAATGATCCAATTCCAAGCGCAAAGCGCAGAAACCCGCTAACTTTGACATAACGCACGCTAATAAGCCGCACTAAAAAGCTACGACCGCGACGAAGCGTCTAATATTTTGAAAGAAGCACCATTTTATAGGCGGTATAAGTTTAGCGCGTGCTCGTTCAGTGTGTTGGAGCACTTATAACGGCTCGCCGAGTGCGCAGGCACGCGCGCCTCCAAGAGCATCAATTACCGGGTCGTGAGCGCTCCTGCACTACAACCAATATAAATAAAAGCCGGCCAGCACACGCCACCAACCACAATTTCACAGTGGCGCAATTGTAAAATGCTAGATCGAAAAGGTCTCGGGTTCAAACTCCTTATCTTTATGTCAGATGTATTCCACATAGAAGTTTAATGTTCGCGGCTGACAGATACGCTTTCCGCGCCGCACGTGCCGTTTGAACTTTAGACAAGGTCTACCAATCTGGTTTGGATTTAGATGGGAATTTCTGCTACGATCACGTACGAAATATTGATGATCCCTGATTTATAAGTGGCTCACCTAGTGTATGGATGTCGGTCGTGACGGCGGGCGGCGCGAAGTGGCACGCGCCCATCGTCACGCCGGACGGCTGCGCTTGCGTCGTACAAAAACGTCCAGTGAAGCGCGCTGCCGCGTTATTCTTCTATTTTCCGCGGCGCCTCCGTCCCATTTTCCCTTTCCTAACAATGGCCTCGGTCACGCACAGCGTTGATAAAAGCCGGATTGATTCGCTTTCGCTTCCCGTCGGCGATGTCGCAGCCGATGACGACATGCACGGCCCTTGCGGTAAACCCAGACGCTGTGAAATCAGCCTAATTCTTTGTTTTGGAACGGACTGCTAATTTGACATAGCTAAAAACATAAAGTCTCGTGTAAATCTTAATCTCCTAAATAGGACTTATCTAATATAGATCTCAAGAACATACCATGTCTGGACAAACCTTTGCCATTTTGTTGTGGACAGATTTATACAACAGTTTGCGTTAAAGCGAGTGCCATTAATTAAGACTGTTGACGGAATCAACTTCGCTTGTTATGACCTAACCCACTTGTGTCAGGGTATAATTATTATTTGTTAATGAAGGTTCCAACCGCCAGCGTAAAACAGAAAGTTAAAATAAAATCATATCTCAGTGAAATCACATTTATTACGCCATTTAATAGGCTGAAATAAAACCTTTTTATTTCATAATCAAAAGGAAACATTAAAGAGTGTTGGCAAATTGCCGGTCGAAACGCGAAAAAGAAACTTTAATTTTATTATTGCAATTTGTCGGATATATACGTCAATAGTGTCGTTAGTCCTTATCGAGGTGATTAAGAAACGTCAAACAGTCTTAAATGTCGGCTTTTTGGCAATAATTAAGGTCGATAAAAGGAAAGAGGGGTATATTTTAACGTCGTGTGAAATGGACCAATAGCATCCTCGTATGCAGTCCGTCTTCATAATAATTATAATGGCAGCGGCGGCGGTACCTAAATGCCTTATCATACTAGCGGTTTGCAAACGGCTGCGGCTCGGGGCGGGCACGCAGCAAATGCGTCGCGAACACGCTACGGTTTTCAATTCATTACAATACACTCAGTAACAAAATGGATTCCGACGAGGAAACTGCTGTTGGCTTTGTTACTTCGAAGACGCCGGAGACGAAAACGATACCATCGAAGAATTTGGGAAGATCCATTATCCGCAACGAATTCGCTGCGCATGCGCGGCGTGTTCGTTGCGCGGCCGCTCCGCTTTAAGGAAGCTGGCTATCCGCTAGTATGATAAGGCCCTTAGTGGTAAAAAAATACACTGGAAGTTTTGAACGACAGTGATCTCTGGGAATGTGGTGTTCTATGGTGTCTATACTAATACCCTTCTGGAAAACAGACGTCACGTTAAGTTATGTTCTCTTTTATTTATTCTAACCTATATTTAGTAAAAGATGATTATGAAATCGAATTAGTTCCACGCACTATCAAAATCTGCCAGATTCAAAACATAACAATGTCAATAAAATAAAATCATAATAAGAAAACAAAAACAGAATATTTTTCAAATAGAAATAGTAATTTTTGTTACCCAACAAAATACCTTCTATATAATAATATATTCAAAATACATAACATATTTATTCGCCATCGATCCTAAACATCGGTATTCCGCATTCCATGATGTAACCACGCGGTGTCCATTTGTCAAGAGATACTGCGGACTTCAATTGCGACTTAAACCTCACCTTTAAAGGACAATACACAAAAGCCTAATCAATAACAGAACCCATCTATCTAATCTTCGAGGTTATTAGTTGCTGTTAGTGTTACCATGCGTTTAGGATTGTCGGGACATGTGCGGACAATTTTAACGGACATGAATCGACGATGTGAACGTTATTCAAGAACCTAGAAAGCAGATATTATACAAAGTAATAAATAGACGATCGATTTACTTAGTAACTTGAACTATAAATTAATTAACTTGATAAAAAAGTGATTAAAACCTAAATAGATAGAATATAGGAATCGTTACTGGCATAAGCAAAACAACTGGTTTTTTTTAGCCCTTATTGTCCCACACTTTGGCAAAGGCGTCCCCCCATTCCTCTCACTTCTAACGATGGTGTGCTTCAACTCGCTCGAGAAGACAGCGGGGTCGCGGCAGACCGAGGAAAAGATGGCAGGACGCCTTGGATGGCTTCCTCGCGAATTGGCGAGAAGAACAATAATTTACGAGGCCTTTATCATTTCAGCCACACGGGTTTAATCTGGTTCTCCTTCGCTTCCAGCTGAGTCCTTGTGACTTTTTTTGAGGATCAGCTTCTGAATTTTGTAATTCTTAAAACTGTTAAGTAAACTGCAAATCAAAGTTTCGCTATCTTGAGCCAGTCCAAAATAAAATCCTTCTTTTGACATCCCTGTACTCGATTATTGAATTTAATGGTCACCGCTCGCGACGCAAGCGCAACCGGCGAACAATCGATCAGCGCGAGTGCGTTGCGTTATCTCGCTCGCCATTCGGAACAAACAAATTCAATTACGATTAAGAAATTAAACCAAGCTCAAAGGAACCGCCACCCGACCGCTTCCGAAGACACCCGAAACAGTTCGTTGACATCCGATAATCTGAATCCACAAACTACTCGTCTTTTAATCGATCGAATCAATTATCCAACCCGTCTTTGTCCAAAACCGTCTTTGAAAGTTGTCTTACATTTATTTTTATCATAATATTTTCTATACATGTCTGTGTGAATGAAAAAACTCGTCTTCTTATCTCCGGACCGATCTCTCTACAGTTTACGATACCTGTACATTCATCCTCAAGTCTAACTACCCTCTGCAAGTCATCAGAGAGCTAAAGAAACGTATTTTCAGAATGTAACGGACGAAATTTAGACACGCGTAATATACTGTTTTTTATTATGTGAAAACGCACGGCCAATTGATGCTGACTGCTTCTGTGTTGCGTTTATTTCGCCACGATGTTCTCAAACCATAAAAAGAGCTCACGCAAATAAAAACTTTTTTACGATAGCGGTAAGATTCAAAGTTGGTTGAGTAAGTTGACTTTTTTTAATGCTACTGTTGGCTTGTAATGTCTCAAAAACTCGAGTACGTGAGAAAGGTTGCTCTACTTAATGCACCTTTGACACAATATTCGATGTGTTGAACTCTTGTTGTAATTAAAGCTACAATTCACGTAACTCGGTACATCGTAAGCAGGCTGTATGTCGTCTGGGATGTGACCAGAGCACATTCTCACCATTAAAAACTGTATAATTTTATTCGTTGACATACGACGCGACGTCTGAACATTTATTGCCGTGACTCATCTTTATTCCACTCTAGAATGAGTGTGGGTATAAAGTTGTAAGCGTTAGTTAGCTGTTCCTCATCCATGTTACAAATTTATTTGAGCTCGTTAAAAATGCAAGTTTCATAAAATACTCCAACCAGTTTACAACTTGCCATTTTCGTTTTGTATTTTCTAAAATTGACAGAGTATCAAAGTGTTGTGCATTTAGCAAATACTGGATTAAATTAAAGCAATTAAAAGAGAATATTTCAAATGAAATCGATTAGCGATCTTATAAATATTAATTTCATATTTATAGCAAACAGCGGTACGAAGGTGTTATTTACGAGACGTCATGTGTAAGGGGTAGTCGCAATACAAACTACTTTTCCTCCGATCGAGTTTTCTCGCGGGGACCGGTCACAGCACTCAGAGGAAACTGTCGTTTTCAATCGCAGAACCGGAGCGATGATTCCCCTTATCAAATTACGGGTCTTGTCGGATAGTGAAAATTTTCCCACATTTTCTCGGTGTACATCGACGTACAGATGATATAAATCAGGGTGAAATTGTTGGTTGCGCCTGCGCTGCCGCCGCTCGAGGCTTCTAATAGGTGGTTATTTGTAAGTTTTCACTGGTCGCCCGTTACGCGCCATCGAGCACTTGGCTCCAACTCGACCGCTGTGACGCACGCCACCATTCTTACCCATAATCATAACACTTTCGTTTCATACTCAAAAAACTGTAAATCACGGTGAAAGAGAGATCTCCAGTTTTGAACAAGAAAATTATTGCGAGAAAAAGTAAAAGTTTGCTCCCACAGTTATGTAGGAGTTGATGAATTAAAAATGAAAAATTATTGCAATAAAAAGTTCCCTATAAAACAAAATTCCATAATAGAGTGACACAAATGTCTTAATATAACACTTTTAATTGTGGGTTGCGCAATCATGTGTGACTATTCTGAGTGACTAGCGTCGTGAACAGCTATATCAATTAATTAATAATAGATAATGATCGGTATGCGGTATTCGGTAACAGTTCCCTGCTGGGTCCTGTCGTGAGCTTGTCTCCTTAACTATTGACTATCGAAAATCGATTAAAAGATCGCAATCTTTCATAATCGTTCCATTGTCCCTAATCTGTACAAAAAGTTAGCAAGTTGAGCAAGTCGTATTGTGTAGCTTATTCAATTATGAGACATGGGAAGTTGCATCGTATAGTTCTTATTGTTTTATTTCGAAACTTGAAAAAACAGAATCATTGATTCTAAAGTCACGAAAAGTGAATTAACTCTATACATTATTTGGTCTTTTGTTAGTTTTTAGACGTTTGTTCAGTAAGAGATTTGGTGCTCAGAAATTAGATTTTATCTAATATTATGCGATGAAAACATTCTCTTGCTCTGTATTTGTGTTCACCCCAAAATTGTAGAAATATAATTTATCAGTCCTGAAAAAATATTCATTCAGAATATAAGCCCAGTTCAATAAGCTTTCCCGATGCAATGACAGCGCTATGGAACGGGACTGGTGAGGCCATTACGCGCAGACACGACCGCCGCCGGCCACGGGCGGCGATCAACTGAGGAAGTGACGCCGCGCCTAGCTGCGCACGCGCAAATCGCGCTCAGGGGTGCAGCTTCCGACAAACGGTGCTTTTTTAATTAGTCCTTTTAAAGGCTACGAAAAGATTCATTTGGTTCGAAATGTATTATGTAATGGACAACTATGCACTTGATAGACAGATTTAGAGCACTCGTATGCTAAAAAAGGAAAGAAAAAACTTAGAAATTATTGATTACGTATTCGATTTTGCGTCTTAAAAATTCCAATGCGTAGCTTGGTATATAACGGAGCAAAATACGTATCAGTATGTGTATGCAAAAAGCTGAACGAGGTGGAAATGAGCATATCGTTAGGAATACATTAAATAAATATCCTTAAAGGTATGTTATAATTACTACAAACGTTTATTCCCCAGTAACAACCTTAGTCCAAAACTTGGTCTACGCAGAGCCGTAAGGCACAAACTCCGATTTAGTATTTGAACAAAGGCACACCGCAACACGCCTGGAGCCATCGAATGTCATTCCAAGATTCAACATTAGTTTCGCATCTCGACAACCCTGAAATATCGTAAACTTTGACCACGGATATTAATACCAAACACGGTTTGAAGAAGATATAAACATCAGACCATATTTGTTTCACTATATCTTCTAGTAAAACGAGCTAAATATAAAAACAAAATGTAAACTAACTAACTTTTATGGCCAATTCCGCGCTTTATAAGTGCAAAACTTTACGCCAATTTGCAAGATCGGACACCCAGCTGTTAGCAATTTAATTTATAGAACAAACCGTGAAGGATTTCGATCGCTTTAATAATCAATATTAGATAAGAACTGTAATTTAGAGAATCACGTATTTTACAAATGTTTTTCGTGAGGCAAAGTGGGGTGGAGGCACTGCAAAACGCATACTTTCATTCAAGAAATGTCTCTGAAATACCTAGAATTAAGCGGAAAACAGTGCTTACGATAATTGGTCGCAGAAGACAATTTTATTAGACTTACGTCAAACACACAAATTCTGTTTTACACTTAAAGAATTGGTCACTTTGAAAACGTCAGAAGTCCGCACTTGGGGTCTGCCAACGAGCTATGGAGCGAAGTATACTGGGTGTCAAACTTACGGACCGCATCAGAAACTCCATACTTCGCTCCAAAACTCAAATACCTGATGCTGGCCTTACAGCTGCTAGGTTGAAGTGGAACTGGGCTGGTCAAGTCTGCCGCTTGTCGAAGGAGCAATGGTCAAACATTACCACTCAGTAGATACCAAATAGCAGGAAACGACAACGTGGCAGGCCCAGAAGGAGAAGGCGGGATGAGCTGGACTCTTTCGCAAAGGATTGGCCTACCATCGCACTAGACCGCGACATGTGGAAGGAGGGAAGGGAGGTCTTTGCCCTGCAGTGGGACAATATAGGCTTATAATATAATATAATATACACTTAAAACGTAGGTATAATCACCTCTCAAAGTGCTAAATCTCCGCACAGACACCCGCTAAAACATTGAATGACAACAAACTATCTAAAGCATTCCGTCTTATCTCTACATGTTTATAGCTTACCCATTTACAAATATTTGAATACATATTTTGCAACACTATAGCAGTGTTCACCATGACGTTGCCACTCTACAAACTAAGACATTCCGAATACCGATACCAAATTGCTTCCAAATAGTTTTCGATCGAGATCTACGATACTATCGGGGTTTAAACACAATCTTGACTTGAAATCGGGTATTCAATTATGTCAGCTAACACTTGTTTAGATATATTTTGTCTTGGCGGCGCCTTTTTAGTCGAAACGAAACCATTCTTGGAACTATAGGAACATATTTTCAAAATTCTGAGTAAATAGCAATAACATATTCCATTTCAGAATTTAAATCTAGAATACTGCTCCGAAAGGAATTATTATTTCATGTATTTTCAATAGGACATTATTGAATACTGAATATTCTGTCAAAGTAAACATCTGGCCAAGCAATTTGAATAGAATTTAATAAGCTGTCAAGTTTTACAACATATCTTGCATAATCAGCCTATAATGTTCCCACTGCTGGGACACACGGCCTCTATAGCCCATTCCCTCTCTATGTGAGGGAATGGGCGGCCCCAGTGCGGGTAGATAGATGTCATATGTCTTCGAATTTTTGGTTCTAACTTTCTAAGACGACGTCGCGATCTTTTTCTTCGCCGTTTTGAGAGCAGTGGTAATGAAAATAAATTACACAAAGTAATGCGCCTGCCTGGGTTCGAACCCACGATTTACTTCGTAAGTCGGGACACCGCTGCTCTCACACCCTACCTTACAAAGTATAAATTAAAACCTTTAGAGCACAGGTTGAGTATGTTACAACTGGGTATTAGACATTTTGATAGCTTACCTTTAAGCCGCCATCACAAATAATGGGCAATGATGGACAAATTCCCATTGATGAATTCCTGACTCATCTGATGGGCTCCTCATTGAATAGGACGGTAGACATTGAGATGTAGCCAGTCTTAGCTAGTTGACGGGGGCAATAAAATTATGGCAAAGAGTCGTAACTCGATATAGATCTGCCATACGTAAGGTTGTAAAACTCTCTCATATTTGCTGGTACACGTCTACCGTAGAACAGGGACTGATGAGCTGTAGGAATTGAGCATGGCTAAGTATCATTATTTATAACTATTACAAACATAATTGTTGTGTATTGTATTTTGGACTGGTGTCCGCAACTGCAGGTCAAACGTGAATTTAGTTTAACCAAATATGACTAGGGTACCTATTGATGTCACTTCACGATTATTTTATCTATAGGTAACCTATAGTACTCCTATATTAATGATCGTAGCACTATTTCCTCCATAACGTATTATGACGATAGCTCATCTACCAGCCGATGTCCCTTGACCAGCCGTGTATTCGCGATGTTTGCCTACAACTACCCGCTACTTGCTTTACTCGTATATTGTTACAACTTCACACTAATTCTACCAGCGCAAAAATGCTGCTAATTCGAGTATACCTCTTTTATTCTATGCCAGAACGTGACAAAAAAGTTCTTCAATCTCCTGCTCCAGTCCAAAGTTACTTGGGGTTGCCCATACATGTT
This sequence comes from Noctua fimbriata, assembly GCA_905163415.1. Taxonomy (NCBI): domain Eukaryota; kingdom Metazoa; phylum Arthropoda; class Insecta; order Lepidoptera; family Noctuidae; genus Noctua; species Noctua fimbriata. The sequence goes on from LR990940.1 coordinate 7,316,103, forward strand.
TTTTTCTTCTATTCTTCCCTGCTAGCCGTCACGCTATTTTTTACTCCTTGTAAACGTGAACTTAACCGCAGTCATTTCGTTGCGTTCCTTTCATCTCGTTCCTTACAGAATCCCACCACCTTTCCTTGGTCTTCCTCTCCATTTTGAACATAAAACAATTTTCATCTCTCAATGATTGTCGATCAAACAGTCAGACATTTATCAAGATCAGCGCGTGCGCATCGCAGTGACTATTAAATGGAGTCATGCGGCTTGAATGGTTGCAGTATTGAATGTGGCTGACAGTAAATACCTTCGTTTCGTTGCGTCATATGCGTTTTATTGGATGGATCGGTTATTTATTGACTAAGGTGTCGTTGGGGTGTAGGTGAGCATTTTATAGGTCAGACTTGCGGGTTTATGGAAGCTCATTAAATTTCCATCTCTGATAACTATCTCTTTAGTAATTGCCTAGTCTTCTTCTAGAGAAGCAGAACTAGTCAAATCTTTGACGTTTTCTGCGTAGAATATCGTCTTATCTCTGTATCTGAAAAAGCCAAATGTGCTTGATTATATTTTTTTAATCAGCTGCGAGACGATCTGGATGCGTACCGCGAGGGCTGGTTCGAGGAGGCACGGGGAAATAGAACATGGAAGGAATTGGGGAAGGCCTTTGCCCAGCATTGGGATAGTGCAGACTATTAAAAAAAAATAACAGCCACCTCATTTTACTCCTGCAAAACAAGAAGACACATTGTAGGATGAAAACTCAAAAAAAAACTCTTAACATGCAATATCTATTTAATAAAACCCCTACACTTGAACAAACAAGATAGATCACTAGAATCACAGAATCGGACAACCGTAGCTTAATTCGTCCTAAAACATTTGCCAACTTTAGAGCCTACATCTAGAATTTACTGATTCACTCTCTGATATGTCTGAAGTGACGTTTTGATGCACATATTGAATAGAGCCTTGATTATTCAAGCGTGATGTTTGTGAGCTCGTGTTATTAGAGGTCCCAGTCTCACCCATGTCCTAAAATAGATGACCTCAAAAGATTAGGGTTTCGACGGACTAAGACCACAAAATAGCTTGTGTAGTGCGATATTTCCTAGTAAAGTTTTGATACTTGACGGTTTTTTTTTGTATCTTGTGTTGCAATTATATTGGGCAATCATTGATAAGTTAAATCTACCATAATATAAGTCTAATTTATGCTAAGTCCTTGTCCATTTCATTCTCAATAATTACTGCGCTTTACATTTAACGTACTTGATCAGTTCAATGTTGCATTACACAAAAATAATATAACGTAACCCCAATCGATATTCACCGTGTCGCAAATTAGGATTATGTACATACAAATCAGTTTTCGTAACGTATCAAGCGGCTTACATCCGCCGCGCGCCGTCTAGCTCGGTGGTGCATTAAACAGTGCGCGTGGGCAGATCCGTCCACATTTCTATGATGAATCGGTCGCCGGCGCCGCCATGTTACGAAAATTCGCCACAATTTGCATACAGATACGATCCTACGACGTCGCCTGAACCTCCAATACTTCATAGCATTGTTACAAGCATTATTTATCTAACGACCACCACACTGCACACTGGTCCAATGGCCCCACAATAAACATGGCAATTGACGCCTACTTATCGACGCCAGCGAATTACTACAATGTTGTAAACATAATTTACAATTCAAATAATATTAAAAATAAGTGTACTTACTGCATGTTTGCTCAAACATTGAATAAGTTAAGACATCGTCAACATTTCAATGCAAATTTTATACATGGTTCTTTACTCAATGTTTGTCTGCCAATGCGGGCATCGAAGCCTTTTAGGAATCTAAGGAACTCGTCCGTTTTGTATAAGCCAACTTGTATTTGCTATGATTATATTATAGCACTAAGTGGCATGTGCGAAACTTCACATTACAGGCCATATAAATACGACTTACTGCTTCCATACATATTAAATATCATTTCGTCTATGGAGTTTTCTCAAATACGTAAATATATTTACATTCCGCATTCTTTAATCACACTTTATTTAATAGAACCTTAGGAATGCCTATGGTCGGTAAAATAACGTTTTCAAAAAGATATTAGAATCAGAAAGATATCAAAATCTTTATTTATAACATTCCGAACGAAAAAAATCGATACCTGTATAATGTCACTCTCTTGTCCGTCGGTCACACAACTCACGCAGGTTTTTCTCGAGCTCTACGCAAAGTAAGAATTTGAATTACTTATCACCTTCTGTAACCCTAAAATAATGATTAAAAAAACTACCGCTAAACCCAATGACCTTACATTAATACAAAGACTAACTGCCCAACAAAGCCCCGGTCAGCTGTTTGCGAAACTTTCGGCATTAGACCGTCATGGCGTCACACAAGCAATGCGCGCGCGCATGATTGATGGCCGACACGTGGGCGGGAGACGCACGCTGAAAATGCGCGCCAAATTACACGCTATGGAATAGGGCTGCACTTTAGTGGTGTTGATTTATTAGATGAGTTTTGGAGGTAAAGTTAAATGGGTGATCTTGATAGCGTGATTTTGTGGTCCTTGGCATGTTTATTGACCTACGTAACGCACACGCATTCGCAATGATATTCATTTTGAAAATTCAACATCATTCGTTGCTATATAATCAGGAGTTACTGCATCCAAGCTGGATGTTTTTCGCGGAATTAACACTAAATATTTTATAAATCACTAGCCCCGGCTTCGCATAGGCTGAGTAGAGCAAGGCCGACACTTCCAACAATGGTCATCATATTTCAACCAATTTGCACAAAAGCTTGACAAATTATATACCTAAACCTTCATCATGAATCACTTCATCTATTGGTGAAAACTGCATGAAAATCCGTTCAGTAGTTTTTGAGTTTATCGCGAACCGACAGATAGGCAGACACGGCGGAGGATTTTGTTTTATAATATGTAGTGATTCAATCATTCATTGTATTTTTACGTTGTAAAGCTGAGGAAATTTTCAAACATATGAAATACTTGGTACGAATTTCCTTCAAAATTCTTGGAATTGTCATAGAAACCTTAAATTGAGGCATCGTGTAACCGGTGAAGTTTAAGCCAAATAAGTTTTTTTTAGTATTAAAATGAGACATCCCTAAACAACAATAGCATTATTTCGATTCCGATGATGGATATGGACACAACGGTCTGTAGTGCTTATTAAGCTATCATTACTACAATGTTGTTAAATCAAATCAACTATTCGTTCAAGAATCCATTATACTGTCGTTTTATTTCGTCACTTAAAAGGCTTTAAAACTAAGGTACATTTAGCGTAGCCCTCCCCTCTTTATAAGAGGCCTGTCTTTGGTCCCGACGTGAAAAATTTGGTTCTAGGACTTCCTCTTTTTCCTCACGATGTTTTCTTTCACCGTTTTGAGAGCAGTGGCGATGCAAAGCATTACACAAAGTCCTATAACGACCCAGCTGTCATTTGTAAGTCTTTGACAGTCGTTACAGATAGTCAATGGTCTGAAAGTCTGACAACCAGGGGGTATCGTATTACCCAGTACTAACTGGGTTGTGAAGGCAGTCGGTCCATATAAAATATGCATATGGTATTCAGATGCATCCGGTTAGACTGGAAGCCGACCCTAACATAGTTGGGAAAAGGCTAGGAAGACGAAGTACTTAAAGTAGCTAAGTAATGATAACTATTAATTAATAGAAATTAAGACTAGAACTAAATCCTTACTTTACTGAACGCGAAGCGAGCCGTGACTGTATCTGATGGCATATTAAACAGTAAACGTATTTACGTGTAATGTATACTGTTTCAAATTTAATAGCGCATCGCACGCGTTGTGCACGCGCCTCTAATCACCAGCGTGATTCTGCTACCTATTTTACTATTATTCTAATAATCAAGGTATTTTCAACTCTATTCTAAAGGCAGTAAAGTTGAGAAAAGACTACTATTCTAATAACTACCATATATTCAAGGTATTTTCAACTCTATTCTGAAGGCAGTAAGGTATAGTAATGGATATTATGTAGAAAATAATTATTGCAATCGGCACTGCGAGTGAAATTCTGATTGGATGTATTAAAATTAATTTAATAAATGCAATCATTTGTGCGAGCTATCTTAAGTTTAGACATGTTTCGAGACTTAAATTAAAGTGAAGTATTTAGTGTTTCAATAAGATTATTACACGTTTTATCTCAACTAGTTTACTCTCTCGACATCCTTTGTAAGTTGCTGAATAAAAAACCTTTTATAAAACTGCAAGAAACAAAATCATTTCAATTAAAATACAAAAATATAACATTGCCTTAATGTTATTAAATACTATGTGAATTTCAATGTTAAAATTATTAATCAAATGATAGCGTAAAACCATATAATAAAACACATTGTTACTAAAGATTGCGGAATCGCCCGTCTCATCTCTAATGACTTCTCCAGACGATCCATCTTCAATTAATTTTTATTAAAACCGTATTCATTCCATTCAGTTTAGACATTTCGTGCGTAAACGATGCAACCGACGAGTATTCAATTCAATACCATTTATTTAAGGTCGATTTTGATACATTAAACGGATATTTATACACAATACGTATCTAACGAATTGTATATAAATCGCTTAATAATATTAATCAGCATGTCATTTGATTTGTTAAGATTTATTGCTTCAGTACTGCTTGTACCTTTTTGTTCGATGATACACACACAATATTATGGCACCGTTGCATAATATTGTGTGTTCATATAATATTGTATCTATTTAAAAATTACGTACACTTCGTTAAGTTTTAAAGCAAATGTGAAATATTTAATGAGCCAATGATATATGATGTGCGACTTAAATAAAGCTTGCAAAATATGACTTAACCTAACCCCGAAAATGCCGAATGCAAATAGAATATGTTCAATAATAATTCAAAGTTTCAATAAAGTCTGCTCTAAATATCTAGACAGCCAATATTAATGCACACTCGCACAAAACAATAGTTCTCAAACTACAAATGGCTACCCAACACCGTTACAATAATGAAAAATATAAAATAAATAATAACAACATAAACAACATCCGTGTTGTAATCCGCAGCCCGAGGCGAAGTTCTCAATTATCCGGCTTCTTCAGTTATGTGCATTAGTGGAACATATTTATGTTGAACATTATTGTTGAGTCGTCTGTCCGGGGCTGAATAGCACGTAGGCTTAATAAGAACAATTGAATATCTTTTATATTTGCTTTGTTAGTTGTAATTATAAAGAAGACATAAAATATCGATTTCGTATGATATATGGAAGAAATTGAGAGCATGGTCTTTCTCAAAGACAATAGATCTTAAGCTAATAAATAATAGCTACACACGGCGGCACATCAAGCTATACATTTCCAGTATAACATGGCCTTGCTTTGTATAGATTTCCCGTACAATGAGAGATCCGCATAAAGTGGTTTTGTATAGCTTAACTAGCCGTCGTGTGTACAAGATAATATCTTTTAATCATATTTAGTTTGGAATTTATGGAACTTCCACTCAACAAAGTTTACTTGTATGGAGTTCAAACAAACAGCCCTAACAGGCAGGACAATTGTATTTTTTCCCTATCAAGCTTATGAGGGAAATAAACACACTTAAATGACATCAACCCGTCACAACAAGGAAGATCTAAAGCTGCTTTATGTAACTATAACATGGGAGTATTGAACTGTAGTATTTTTCTTGCATGAAGTGACGCAGACTCCATAACTACTGCTTTTTCCTTTGTGTGCTGAGGATGTATGAAAAATTCTTAATAAAAAGATAAAAGATAGACAGATCTTTCATCACACAACATCTATAAATGAAATCACCAACACTTTGATATGTTACGTTCAAAACCACTTTGACTGGTGTCAGTAAAAACCTTATTATGTTAAAATGCGTTTTCTCCATTTAAAATATACTGTTTCAGAACGTTGTAATTACCTAGTCCTAGAATTACCACATAATGTTTTGCAAAGAGTCACAAAACAAACCTAATAAGTTTCACCGGTCAAAAGTAGTTTTGACTGATTAACAGCGGTCAAAATAGTTTTGTCTTATTAACAGTTTTGACTGTGACTGATACATTCCAAGAAACTCAACAAACAGGACAATCAAAGGTTTAACTTAACTAATTAGTTTCCAGATTTATATCAACGGCACTTGAATCCTAAGTCGATTCTAATTAGAAACCATTAAATTATAATCATTAAATTCATCGATTCGTGCATCGATATCATTTCATTCAGCATCAGTAAAGCAGTAACGTATATTATTTTACGAGTTAACTTAGATCTCATAGATCCTCATTCTTGGCTCATAAAGTGTCATTGGCCTGCGTCTGCGCATTGTAACTTGACACTTATTGAAATCACTGGACGCATCAGTGTCGATTTGAAATAGGTTTTATATGTCTGTTCGATTGTCTTTGGGTATCGAATGTGGGATGAGCAATATTGTGAGCGTCAGATGTTTTAGTAATACGATCTACTGTGTTAGTTATTTTTGGTTTTACGTTCGATTTTAATTTGTAATCTAGACAACAATCCTTCACCAAATTCGAGACTTAGGCCCGCTTGCACCACGAATCGCTAAACACGTTTAACGTAGAACTCATTTAAACATCGTTCTGTTTTTATCAATCGTTTAAAGATGACAGAGACAGAATGATGTTTTAAATATGTTTAGCGTTAAACGCGTTTAGCGATTCTTGGTGCAAGCGGGCCTTAGCTATCAATTATCTGACTTAAACAAAAAACTAAATCTTTTTTATCTATTTATTATTGTAAACTGCAAAATATCCTATTATTACGTTCTGCTCCTGTGGTATACATTTTTCGCCATGAGTATCATCAAAAGAGCCATAACATGCACTTTTCATATTCCGACATCACGTAAAAAAATTCCCTACATCTAAAATCTTCCACGGTAAATTCCTAGCAGCACAAAAACCCCCGCGGACAACATAAATATGTGCTAATATCGAAATAAAAATCATTAAGGAAGTTTCAAGGAAAAGGAACGCACTTTGAGAGGTAGAATTACCTTCCATGACTCATTTCTGACTCACATTTCCTTGCAATATCCCTACCCTTGACATTTTGTAAACATCTTTTTAGGGCACCCATCGTAATGTCCACTTACCTCCCACAAAAGTAATGGTAAAAACTGTAATGGTCGAAGCAATACAGATATAATAATATTCTCTGAATGAAATGAGTTTATAAAAACAAAATCATTACGCATCTAGACGGTTTTGCACACGGGAGTGAGCGCAATGATTCGATTGTTGAAATGAAAAAAGTCATTCTTTTGGCTGACGTTTCCGCATTGCTGACGATCATTCATTATTTTTTGAGGAGCTCGTGACTAAATAATAACAGCCACTTGGATCAGTCTTCAGGTTAAGCCGCGCTTGTCTAGGTTGGTCTGTGGATGGGTGTGTGGATCACCCATTACTTACTGAGTTTCCTCGGTGCCTCGGAAAGCACGTTAAATCGTAAGTCCCGATTGTCATTTGTAAATCTTTGAAGTATTGAAGTCGAAGTGAAGTCTGACAACCAAACTTACCCAGTACTAGCTGGGTTGTGGAGGTCAGATAGGCAGTCGCGCCATGTAAAATACCGGTATTCAACTGCATCCGATGAGACTGGAAGTCGACCCCAACATAGTTGGGAAAAGGCTAGGCAGATGATGATTTATTATTTTTAATCCATGGATTTGGGTATTGGATAGGCTCGCCTATGGGAATTGTTTAGCCACCTATCTAGTATTTACTTTTAGACATCCTCCGACTAAAATCACACTTTGGTCATCCTTACCGATCAAAATGGATCGATGCCCTAAACATTTGACTCGATCAAACAAGAACAAAGTAATTTTTCAAGAGGTGATCTCCGTGAACTTGTGTACGACTGCAGAAGGTGATTACTTAGGACAGGCAGCGGTGTATATCTTCCCAGGGTCTGTGTGCAGACGCCTGAAGTATAAACTGCTTATATGTTGTCATCATCAAAGAGTTCTTAATACCCCCATAATAATATACCCCTTAATCGATCTTTTATTTCCATGCTTAATTTCCATTCGAAATGTGCATAAGTAATCGTGGTAGCGACAGCATTATGGTTAATATTCGTTGGCGTTGGACATGCGTAGGCGCCGAGACAGTGCCTCGATGATGAACAACGGCTCAATTTGTTTCGTTTACACTCAGGGCTGCCTCGTGTTTTTATTTGGTTAACTTTTTTGCTGCCAGTATTGAATTTTATTGAAGCTTTATGTACTTTTATAACCCGAACTTTCAAATTTATGTGTATTTTTACGATTTTGTAAAGACAACGGGTTTTCTAGCATTATTTTCACGGTTATAATCAATCAAGATGTAAAATGCACGCTTTAAATGCTTTCTAATTAAATAAATGCTTTGAAAACGTACCATTTTATTGTAACCAAATGGACATATTCCGTATTCTGGTTTTAGTTTAATCTCCAGGACTCCAAATAAAGTTAAGCTTTAATGATTCAAAGATAATTTCACCTACAAATTTTTGCGAGTCAACCCTACGCAAGCGCATCAGTATTCAAGACGAGCCGAATTTCTCCGAAGTTTTTACGAACCGTCGATATTTCAACTAGACAGAATTTTTCTTCCCCAATCGTTGATTTATGGAGGCATTCATGCGATGTCTTCATTGAGTAGCTTCAGGCAGGTCGTGAGTGGGAGTATCTCTGATGACCCGAAAATACATTCAGGGTTGGCGATGAAGTAATAAATCAAATTTATTGTGCGTTGTCCATAATACGGTCCTTTGTGCGATCTTCAGACGTAAATCATGGCGATCAAAACACCTTGCGGTCAATGGGACAGGAGTTTTTAAATGAAAATATTTTTGTGTATAAAAATAATGTTTATTATTTAATATTTTTGGTTAAACACTTTTCTGAGAACAAGATCCTCTTGCTAGGTACATATATCTAATTTCAAGTGATATTTTAGATTCAGAAATTCTTTTTAAAATACGTTACACTTCCTTACCGCCGCAGTCGGGTTAAAAATATTCTGAAACTAAAGTTAGTTCATATTACATAACATAACACCACGCCTGTAATTCCGGAAGGTTTAGGCAAAGGCATACCTAATAGTACACCCAAACTTTGCCCGTTATGTGTAAGTCCCACGATTTACACGGGGGGCGAGCCTATTGCCACCAACCGGGCACAAATCCACGCTCCGTGACTACTACTGAGAAATTCCTGATGGAAAAACCCAATAACACATTGCTCAACCTGGGAATCAAACCCAGGACCGCATGCTCATGCTCGTTGGTCTACTAGACTAGGCAACGAGGCAGCCCTACATATTCCCTAAGCAAAAACGGATGATCTACATTTCGAAAAATTTGTAGTGCAAATTATACTATCATCAGCGTTTAATCTCGCAGATACCGTTATTTTAAACACATGTTCCTCAACAAACAAGCATAAAATCAAGCCATTCAACGTAGCCGCTGCCAATTAATTACATAGTACCTATACCAGCATAATTTAGTGCACCTACATTGAAGCCTAAGCCCACTTTATGGCATCATACAAAGACTAAGTAGAATTCGCTTCATTAGCACGCAAGATCGTTTATTTAAGCACACTTGATTATAAACATTGAACGGACTAGAATCAAAGACTATCGAATTTCAAGTAATGTAACTAGGAAAGAGAAATGTTTACTTGGGTTGTATTTATTGCATATTGACTGTGTGGTGTGTGTCTGAATTAGGAGTAGTTGTTGGTGGAACTTTCCTAAGTTCTTTTAAAAAATTGGTAATGAGATCTTTGTATATCATCGGCTTCCAGTCTAACCGGATGCAGCTGAATACCAGTATTTTACATGGAGCGACTGCCTATCTGACCTCCACAAGCCAGTTAGTACTGGGTAATACGATACCCCTTGGTAAGACTGGTTGGCAGACTTTTTGGGCCACTGACAGTGACTACCTAACGACTGTCAAAGATCTACAAATGGCAGCCGAGACCAACGGCTTTCTTTGTATACCCACAAATTAATTCAACGGAATTTGATTTCTTTGGCCTGTTCAATAGTCTAGTAGAGCTTCAATAAAAGATTGACGGATCTATTTTAAATTTTTGATGGAATTTTTGGTTCGAGACAAAAAAGATCGGTGGATGTTACCACCATTAGGAGAGGCAACAGTGGACGGCTTTTGAATGATCGAATTTTTAAAAAGATCTTTCTGTAGGTACTAACGTAAACAAGGCGTCACATCAAGCCATATAACATGGCCTCGCTATGTAAATATTTCCAATACAATGAGAGATCCGCATAAATTGGTTTTGAATAGCTTGATTGGTCGCCGTGCGTACTGCCTTTACATAAAATTAAGTTGAGATTTAGTTTTTGTGCCCGGTTGATGGCAATAGGCTCGCCCCCTATTACATGGGACTTAAACATATCTGGCAAAATGTAGGTGTAGGTACTATTAGGTACACCTCTGCCTAACCGTTCGGGGATTACAAGCGTGCTGTTATGTAAGTTGAGATTCAGAATCTTATTGTAAATTCTGTTAGCATTCATTAAATTACTACTGACCCCTGTCTACTTAGCCCTTTATTTCCGATTTCCCCAACAAACAATGTCCAAAAACATTACCATACCGACTCCACAGGCACCGTAGCCCAGAACGTAATCATTTCGAACAATAGTTTGTAACAAGGAAGTGTTCTCTAAGCACCAAGCTATCGATAGTACCTAAGTGCAGTGGACAGAGGGCAGTGTCGCATGCACCGTTGTATGCCCGGTGCCCCCCTTGCATACTTTCACCACTCGCTTCCCGATACATCGATAACAAGCGTTTGGACTGCACTAGTGCACGAGTTACTGGCGAAGAGCTTTCGTTTCTGATGATAATGGACTGGATTAGGGTAAGTGTATCTGTTACGTAATGATCGGTATTAAATCTTATATGTGATTGAGTTTTCTTTGATGTCTTAATCGTTTTACAGATTTACTCCAGTTTTATTGCTGAAGTAAAACGCCAATCTTTTGTATCGTCACTGTCATGTAAGCTCTAAAATGGGAGTTGTTAGTTCCACTTTCAGATAAACCTTTGACTTTTTTTTTGACAAAGCAACAGTGGTGAAGGTTCCATACAACTCGATTCCGGCTTCCCTTCGAAAAATGGCACAGTCAGTATTCTATAGACGAATAATAATAATCACATGAAAGATATGTACTCCAGCTTACCTCTTACAAAAAATGACTCTTCGCTACTGCAAGGCAATATATTATATCTTAGTTGGTGCCCTCTCAAATAAACGCAGAAACACTAATTTCAAACACGCACCAATTCCATCCACTCGCACAACCAACTAGCTCGATGTAAACGGACCATCAAAGCGTTTTCCGTCGGCGCAAGCGCTTGTTTCACATAACTTATACAGAGCGGCACTCGTAGGAAGCAACACAACAAATGCCTACAGGCTGTCTTTATTTTACCTGTTTTATTGTAGGTACCTAGTGTTCCTACTTGTGGGCTAGTTACCCCCTACATACTGGGAAGTTAACGATGGTTATTAGAACAATGTTTCGTTTTGACCCTCGTTTATCTGTGTTGGTAACTGCTATGCTAGTTGTGGTAGTGTTTCTGTTATATATAGACTATTAGGAACGGTAAGACTAGAACACGGTTTTGTCAATGCTGCAATGATGGATTTCATCTGCTCTTACAAAAAGATTCCCAAGAATTCTAGTTTTTGGTGGTTTTCGGTTGGTAGCTTAAGAAAGCACAGCTCACAATGCAATATCCATAATTTTAAACCAGCAAAGCTGAGGTCAATATTATTATAATTCACACCAAGCACATTGATAAGAAAAATAAATACTTTTTTCAACAAGTGAATGTTAAAAAGCGTTGAGATGTAATCTGTCAGCCCCAGCAGCCTCACCTTACGCAATATGGCTGCCGTTTCAACATGTCACTAAAGTACCAAAATAATTCGTGTGCTGGTGTGTAAACAGTCCAGTTTACGCACAAGCGGTGTTTTTTTTCTCTCAAGTTTTTAAACTTACTTTCCTTCGAACGGAGCGGTCGGTTGTTGAAAGTTTACGATGTGATTAAAATGTTGTCGGCTTCTGCGGTGACGCGGCAGTCGCATGCGCAGATTTGTTTGTGTATTTGTTGACGATGTAGCTTGCCGTAGAATGAATGTTGCTGTAAAAAGGGAATGACTACTGAGGTGATGACTAATAGAGGAGTATGGAAGAAGACATGCAGCACCGACCCCAAAAAAATGGAAAGAGAGCAGAAGAATGATGACAGCATTCCATAGAATACTTTTTTTAATCACAAATGAGTGTGAATTCTATCCAAAACTAGAGTGCTGTTGGATGATGCTTTTTTTAATATTTAATGAGCCTACTCTTGACCTCAATCTAGTCCTGAGGACAGAGATGAGGTCGACGATGGAACGAGCTAACCCAAAAGAAACCTATGATGATGATGATGATGACATTTCAAAAAGAAAAGCTCATAATTTTTAATTGACGGCACGTTTGGCGCAGTGGCTAAGCGATTGGCTGCTGCGCGGCGTGTCGCGGGTTGGAACCCCGCACGGAACAAATAATATGGCCTACAGATAGTGGTTCCGGGTCTGGCTGTTTGTGAGTTTAAATGTTTGTAAACGCACCCACGATACAGGAAAAATTCCTAGTGTGGGGCAACGTTTTATAAAAAAAAAAAAATATCTCATGTTGAACTAATCTTAGTTTCATAATAAAGTTTGGGATGTGCAGCTATAATTTTATCCAGTTAAATATCTTAAACTGCGAAATAAACGGCGGCATTTAACAATAAGGCTGGTCAGAGGTGCAGCGTCAAAAGTTCAAGTCGCCTTTATTATTGTCGGCCTTCATTAAAAGATGGCATTTTATGCTATACCTACTAAGGTAACGTGTTTAAAACAGTATATTTTAAGACACATACAGGGTGTAAACAGACCCTTCACGAAGCCGTCAACCAAGCATTCTGTATATCAAACTAAGTAACTTTACGCAAAAATTATTGCTGAGAGCCTGGGAAACAATTTTTTTTTTTGGTTAAAAACACGTTTTACGGTAGGACTCGATGGAACAAACTTAAAGCATTGTGCTGATGGATGGATTCAATAGTACGGGGGTCGTGGAGGTGTTTAAAGTAAAAAACTACATTAAAAACATATTTTAATTTTTTTTTTTAAACTTGTGAAAAAGTTGGAACTTTGACCCCCAATATCTCCGTAACTAGAAGGTTTCCAGGTATGGTCTACAACAAAAAAATGATCTCAAAGACGGGGAGAATAAGTGCCTTTCAGCTTGGTTAAGGGTCTATTTACACCCTCTATAATAACCCCATATTTCTGAAATCCTGTACCTATTACTTAAATCTTTATATTATACCAAGACGGAGATCACCATTGAGGCAGGATTGACCACAAAGAGAGATTTGAATGTCTATGGAGGAGACCTGTGTCCAATGTGGGACGGTAAAGATAAAATTAAAAAAAGAAATGTCATGCTACAATTTATTGACACAAGATTTGCCATTGGCTGATTCAGGCAAACCGATCGAATCAATAGCCAAACATTAACAGTTTTTTAAACGATTTTCCTTAAAACAAACAGATTTATTTAATTATAAGTTGCTTTCTTATCTCACAATGACCTTTTCAGTGACACGCATTAACATTTCACTTTCTTTATTACCTTTTTATGTGCAACAAATGTGTGAAAGATAAGACGGACTGTTGCGACATGCAATCTTTTTCCTCTTCTCCTCGTGGAGTGATGACTAAGTGTTGAAAGGATGGACAGCATCCGACTGTGGATGGTGTCGTCATATCAATTAGCAGTACGAATCTGTCGTAATCTGACAAATTAACCAGAAACTTGTGTGACTAAACCGGGTAGGTATAGTTAGTCATGTTTTCCCTTTACACATCTTGCCACTCATCTTGACAAATGATGGTATTAGGGGTTAAAGTATGAAATTGCCGATTTGTATGGACGACTTCGTGAGTAGTGATATTTTCATACTAACATTTTTTTATTTTTCTTGGAAATGACTGAACCGATTGTATATGATGCAATTGCAATAGTTAGAGTCAAAAAAGCTGCGTTGCACTGCGTATCTTAACTTCTCAAAACACAGTATATGACAAAAATATACCTACTTGAAGTAGTGAAACTGAGGGCACATTGAAACAGGTGTTTTGACACACTACCCTATGAGGTATTAAGCTACTACTAGTACGGTTTTTAAACTCTAAAAGGTACGTAATTTAACAATTAATCCAATAAATAGGGAATTAGGAAAAAATATAACTTTATGTCAAAGTTACAAACAGATCAAAAGGTAAGAAAAAAGCGGTTTTTTTTTAGTTAAAGACTTTTAGACTATTATTTAAAGTACTAACATGAAATCTGACTTCCTTCTTCCTTGTATCTTACGGTGATATGTTATAAAAACACCTTCGAAATCATCCATGAATCCAAAAGCCATACAATTCGCTCACGCACTCATTAATACCACAGACCCACTAATCCTTATAAACTGAATCTGCTATAAAAATCTTGACATAATAATTATGAGACATAACGTGAACAAAGCCCCCCGCCTTGCCCCACATCGCAACCGGGTTAATGATACCGATCACTCAATGTTGAGATCTTCATACGATACACTGACTTTATGTGAATAACTCATCTGCAGTGAATTAAGTGAATAAGTAATTAAGGCGCAGTTACGTGTTATTTTATTTGGGTAATTTGGGGAATATACTGTTAAGGGGCAGCCTGTTTAGCTGGGTTATTCATTAAGCTTGAATATTTAACTTAACTTGAAAATCGACGGCACGGTTGGCGCAGTGGCTGAGCGATTCACTGCTGCGCTTCGTGTCGCGGGTCCGATTCCCGCTCGGAACAAATATTTGTATGGCCTACAGGTAGTTGTTCCGGGTCTGGCTGTTTGTGTATGTGAATTTAAATTTTTGTAAACGCACCCACGATACAGGAGAAATTCCTAGTGTGGGGCAACGTTTTTATAAAAAAAATAGAAGCGTTCAAATTAAGTTTTTTAATCCACCTTATTTCGTAAACTTTTAAAATGAGATGAGTAATGATTACTTTCAAAGCAGAGGCAACTAATAATACAAAGATCTTCCTCATTAAGCTCTTATTTAGTTGAAAAGGAAACGCAAGAAAAAACACACTAATTATATCCATTACATCGGTCCAGGAGCCATTTGTCTCATTTCATCTCCTAACGAGCTCCTCTTCAAGCCATTCGTTGATGTCTAAACTATGGATGACCTCATACTCAACATTCCTGACCAACCAATCAGTAGTTAAATAACTCCAACCAGGATTGATGGCCACAAAAAAGCCGTTCCACTCAGAAATAAATATTAATTAAAAACTGAACTATATTTTTATAGAACACATCTACTTATAACTTATTGCCAATTTATTTAACAACTTCAAATAGATTCACAAAATCGTAAATTACCAAATCAAGCTCGGAATCTGGAGCACTTTTATCAAATATTTATAATATGCCAATCATACGCATTTACGACTTTATTCATTGATTTATTTATATTTATTAGTTTGGGTTTGGAAACTAGTCACTGTATCCGGTGAGCTAGCCTTTAAACCCACTACTATAAGTTCTCATTTTTTTATCACTTGAAGAAGTGAGTCAAGCGTTTGAATCACAAAACTATTGGGCTACAACAAGTAAATGTCTAGCTTTACTTGTGAACTGAAATAGGTAATTCTCTAAATTATGTAATCGATGATTTTGGGGCACAGTAAAACTCTAATGAGTTTATATTGACACCAACTTAAATGAATAAAATGTATGTGTACTGCTGAATAAATAAAAAAAATGTCGTCATAATTTTTCAAGACAATATTGCGAAACTTTTTAATGTTCTGATATGTTTAAAGTTTCTTGTGCCCTGTGCTTAGTGAATCACTCCGATAGAAAGATCGAACTCACTTCGTCTACCTCGCTTCGGTTACGAGTTCGTAGTAGGACTTCACACAGGCATAAAACTACGCTTTTTGTGTTTTATGACCATTGACTATCAATGTTGATCAAAATGTCGTCAAGTTCCAAGTAGCCGCCATCATTGACGTACTCAATCACCGTACGGAAGGGTAATAAAATGTCATATACTCCAATACTTCATATAAAATAGATAAAAAAAATCTAATATATCAATCAAATTGCGTCTTTAATAGCTTTAACTATGTCCTTTGGATTAATAGCCGAACTTCTGATCGTTTTCATAGGTAATTAATTTAAATTAGGGTTAATTATACAGTAGTTAAATTGATTTTGAAAAGGTTATTTTAGAATATTAATACTATTATAAGAATAGAGTATTGCGATTTTTCAGGTTTGTTCGTGTAAAATACTGGTATTCAGCTGCATCCGGTTAGACAGAAAGCCGACCCTAACATAATTGGGAAAAGGCTAGGCAGATGATGACATTTTGACGTCCATGCCTGTCACGCGGCACCATCCTTGACAACCACTCATGTCAATATGGCTGCCGGCAACGCCATGACGTTCAGCTAGCTTCACTCTATGTCTGCGTAGTTTGCAATGTTAACCATAGACGACGCCTTGTAGGGGCGCCGTCATAAGCATAAGCAGCCTATAATTATAATGTTCCCACTGCTGGGACTTTGAAACGATCAAGATTGCATCAACTTTTTTTAATTATTATCTTTATTTTCTTTTAACGCATTCGATTTCTTACAGCAATCACAGATACTAAAATTGAAACAGCAATTCAACGTGTGTAATTTAATAATATTTAACTGACACGAATTCTTAAACGAAACAGAAATTAATCATCACTCAATTGAACATTAATTAACAGAATATTTATCTGTTATAATTTCTCCAGTAAAAACAATCACGCATATGCATGCATGCAACAGGCCGCCGAAATGTCTCGGTGTTGAATTTCACAATGTTTTAATTGCCGAAAGAGATTTCGGCCTTTTATCAGCCGATGCCGACAGCCGATTGCCGCCGATTTTAAATTGAATTATGTGCCGTTACCATACGAACTCTGACAAATATTACACACGCACGCACGGTAATATTAAACGCAGGAAATTTTAATTCGATTATTTTAAATAGTCGGTCGATAATCGAGAATATTAAGGCTACATTCGTGAAACTGTATAAAATTATGCTTTAAGCTGGCTAGCGGATTAAGAAAAGATCCACCTTATGTCCGAATATGTTCCAGAGCTTTTGTTACATACCTGAATCGACAAGATGGAAGATATGTTTATTAGATTCTCTCATCAATCTAAACGTTTGTAAGTTAACCAGCTTTTTCATTTCAAAGTGAGCTTTTTACCCCGATAAAGGGACACCCAAATACCATGGCTGAGATTAAATGGTTTTCGGTGGGAACTCCCGTAAAACTCTGTTGCCACCGAGTGAAATTGTTCTCCAATCTCCAAAGACTAATTTATTCCCCTGCCTATCACAAAACATACCATTTAATAAAGCGACCAAGAATTCTAATCAAATGATTAGCATAAATAAAGAACTTAACACTTAATAGTAAAGGCAGTTAATCAAGTAACGCGTAATAAACTCGGAATGTTCCAAATTAATTTTATTACAGTACTCTAAAACATGATGAGCTCAAATGTATCATATTTGTGATATTTTTTATGGCACATCAATATTTTTACAATCAAAATAACTACTTTAGTAGGTTTATGAGCACTCTAATTTGATATAATTCATCAAACCAGATCATAAAGACGAGTCGATAATTGGTAGTTATTTTATTGCTAAGAGTAGTACACACTTGAGATCAAATTGGTAGTTTATACCAGGTCTTCCAGTATTTTCTATGCCTCAAGCCCTCGTTAAACTATAGCAGCTGACATCAAGCAATGACTCAATAATATATAGGTTGACCATAAATTTTATTGGTAATATTAAGTACACTTACGTTGTCCGGTCAAATATGTGCATCCTAAATTGCACACAACGGTGTTTTATGCTCGCAGCCTTAAATAGACATAGAAATCTTCATTCCTGAATACGAAGACACCAATAAAAATAATTCCCTTCGCGCAAACCATAACTCACTAAACACATAAGCGTCAAGTGGGCACCACGTCGCATTCATTAGATCGCTCGGGCGTGAGCTCGCCAGCTTGGCCCGAGCGAGCCCGAGCGAGCCCGACTAGGCGACTGCCCGAGCAGACGAAGCTTGCGTAAATGTGTACCACGGTTTATTGGCCACATGAAATATTATTAGTTTTCAATCGCGTCCGCTTGTCCGCCTGTCCGTTCGGTTGTCGCCGGATGCGTGTCTAACTATATTGATGGGACCAGTCTGCTCGCGATTATTGCGCTACGCCAATTTCACTCCGCGCATTAAACCTGATTTAATTGCACCGAATAAATCGCACCCTTTAAATCGAGAGCATTCCCTCCTTCAATCAGAGAGAGAGAGAAAAAGAGTAAAGAAAGTGCAATAAAATTTATACACCCAATTAAATTAGAGTCAAAAACAACTTCGATAATGAGGCAATCAATAAGGTATGTTTCGGTGGCGTGTTCCTTTGAAGCGTTTTTCGTTAACAATGATCGAATTTGGCTCAAATTAAAGTTTCGTTAAAATTCCGTACTTTGTATATTCACGTCCGCGACAAGTATTTAATGATAAACATAAATTTGACAGAAGCCTGTTTACTGTGAGCGCGTCGCCTTAACGAGACATCTGAATCAAAGACAATGGGTGGTAACTGCCGCTTAATTGATTTGTTCCAGCGCTGCCCGGCTGCCCGGCCGCGAGGTGCCCGGGCGCACGTGCTACGGAATTATTACTCTTACGTAAACCAATAAGTATTAAAAATAAACCGGTGAATAAAATTTTATTGAGTCTGATTACTCTCGCTGTAGCCTTCAATATATTTTTGTAATTTTATACGTGTTCTGTCATTCTTGAGGCCCGAAACGAAAGGTGTTCTTTCACAAAATGCAGCTCTGGTTTTTCGCAACGCATATCAATCGCTCTAAAATGAGGCATAAGCATTTATTACATATTTTATGTAACATTATTATCTGAGACTGATTCAATGTTTGCATAACGAGGTAGGTGCCGTGTAATTTAGCGTATCGATCTAATATTGGGAGTTCATAAAATTTAATATAAAATCAATAACCATAAAATGGAATAATATAATATCTAATGATGATTTAATGGCTGCCGTGGCCATCATAAACCGATATGTTAAACACGGTGATCCGCGGTGCATTAGCAGGCGGTAAGTACGTGCGCGGGCGCAGCGCCGCGTCAATTACGTTGTTATCTAGACTCCACGTTTTGTCATCTAGTCCAGTACTAAAACGTTACGATTACTTGATGATTTTCCTCATAATACACCGACACAAATTGCAGACAGGATAATTTTATTAAATTTATGAATTCCATTCGTAGCAAAAACTGGATACTGCGTAGTTATTACGCACATTTTCATTTCCGTTACTGTGATGCTAGTTGTAGCTCCTGAGCAATGGGCAAGTTGATGGTTACAACATAAAACCAATCAAAAGAACCTGCAGCTCAATCTAATCTCCAAAGACAATTTGTAATTGACACTGCATAAATTAAAAATCAGGTCTAGTTTAGTGCTAGACTAGAATAAATGAAGTGTTAATATAATGGTAGTTATATAATGGTAGTGAAGTGAAAACGGCATGCGGCGCAGACGCAGATGTCCCTCTAACAAGAGCGAGTGTCCGAGCGGTATCTAAATTCCGCACGACCGACGTGCGCCCGCGCACCGGTGAAATCATTGCGGAGTTGCCAACTGTTTCACAGTTTTTTTTTCTTATAAATCTTTATAAATTAATATGAGGAAGGGGAATGCTACTGAGATGTTGACTTATACAAGAGTGGATGAGAAGAAGACATGGTATGGCAATCCCCAAATTGGGATAAGGATAGAAGAATAATGACCATTTTATTAGAGATTTAGAGATAATTAAGTTTAAATGTGTTAGGGCATCATTTTGGGAGCATTCGTCTTTAATGTAACCGTGTAGAATCAATGTTTTCTGTCTATAATCGAATCTTATAATACAGACTGTTACATTTATTTCATTTATTAATTAAACATTTTCATTGAATGCCCTGGGCATTTTTACCTATTTATGACAAAACATAGTAGGTACAATTTTACAGAATAAATTAAAACAAAATTTCCTAGAATAAAATGTATACTTAGATAAAAATAAAATATACAAATTAAAGATAGATAAAAATACAGAGATGGAGAAAAAGAAAAACATAATTTATTGTGAGATGACTCTGCCAACTTCTTAAGTGTTCGCGAGCTTTCACACTATAGCTGAATGCTGCCGATGAAGAAGCGCCTTTAGGGATCAACCTTCAATCAGCGTATTAGATTAAGACTAAGATGAAAGTGTGCTTATAATTTTTAATTTTAAATGTACTTAATTAAAATAATAACATTGTGCAGGTTAAAATTGTAATGGTAGAATGTAAAGTAGCCATTATAGTTTTAAGATCATACTTGTAAACCTACATTCCGTCAAATAAATGGATTTGATTTGATTTAAATATTTCACTCAGCAATTTTTAATAAGAGGAGGTTTTAATTTGTTAGTAATAGATAAGAAGCTATCATATCAGTCCATTAATTAATAACATAACGTTTTTGTTTCAGGTAATTAACAGCAACCAGCTTTAAAAAGTTGAACGCTATAAATCAACGTTCAATAGTAATGGAGAAAAACGAAATGGTAATAACTTCATAAATGCTCTCAATGGTTGTTAACCCCTGTCCAGTTTCACCACAAGAACCAGTCTTCGAGTTCTTGTTGCTGATGCATCGATCCTCGGTAATAGTAATTAACGATACTACCCCGTGAAATCGAATTATGTCGACAAATCGATTTGGAATCATCGGTCAAATGGTGCCTTATTACGTACCTACTCGAAACTATTTATTGAGTTTAGTTATCGTTTTGGTAATGGAAAGTATGAGTTATTGGAAATCGTAGGGTGGATATACAGCCACAACGCAAAGAAAAAAATAATAATCTGATAGTGACGTGAAAAAGCTAATCAAATCGATAAACGTTCCATTATTGATTGTAATCGGACAATAATCACAACGTGTTCCAATCACTTTATGTAATTTCCTCTTGGGCGGTGGTGATGCAAAACCAAAAAAAAAACGAAATCACGTCGCGACGGACGTGTGGTAGGTCTCGAGTTCATCATAAAAGAAGGGAAAGTTTCACTCCTTATTATTGAGAGTACACAGTTTTTTGCACAAATTGGAGTACAGCGCCCACCCTCTGAAACACGATCGCGACCAGTTTAGCTTGACCTGCCACGCCTTCTTTCAAGTTATTACTGAAAATGCACAAAGATGATGCACCGCTACAGCTCTTCATAACCTGGCCGCCGAGTAATGATCTTCTCGCGTGTGGTCTTCCGCGTAAGAATTTCGAATTCGATTTTACGTATACAATTACAGTACGGTCAATAACAGCAAATTTACATACTAATGATCTAATTTCAATCAGCAATCTCAATTAACTAAGCAAAAAATACAGCAAATGATGTGCCAATTAAAGCGGAATTCAAATTAGGTATGTTGATTATATAATTACGTCAAGATATCGATGTCGATGAAATGGTTGTTATTTTCTACAAAAAATCTCACAGCGCTCTGCGACGGAATGCAACGTCTACATGTATTTATCGGTGACGTCTAGGTCTATCGTAAAACACTACAAGTGTTCGAGATTGCGACTAAATAAAGAGCGGTTTCACCGTTAATGGCTACTGACATCTTCTGTACATCGGCTATACCTAATGTCAATACTAGTTTTATGACGGCGACACGATTTATCGACAGTCGATAAGATCAGCTCTAACATTCATTACCATTATGTGCGAATTTCTACTTAGAATTAGCATGAAACATATAAAGTACAAATTCAAGAGCACAGCACGATTAACATTCACACATTTGCAGTATAAGACTGAAGAAAATAGACTTATAAAATCCGTGTTAAATCAACTTCAAATTAACGCTAACGAAGCATTTCTAAAGGTAGTATCGATAGTTTATCGGTGCTAGTGGTGTCACATCACTCGGAATTAGTGCACGCTCGCCGGACGGACCAGATCAGTATGTAAAGCAGGTGCGAGGTTGTGCCGTGTAAGGCGTAATGGCTTAAAGGCTTTCCAGGAGACTTCCTCTGCTTAAGAGAAAGTCTTTCGACGCCTCTGTTCATTGGTGATTTAATTCAACCGTTGTGCTGGTGATGTAATTGTTTTTTTTTAATAATGAGATTACGCAAGTTGAGCTTTATTTTGTACTTATGTGTATCATGATTCAGTTTGTTGATTGTAAAAGTTGGTTTTTAACGACGATGAGATCAGACTACAATATCGTGAGTCAATGTACGGAAATAAAATTACAAAATACTTACTAGACAGAAGCTCGTAGTTACGAACAGAGAATCTCAATCTATGAATGATCAGTAGTCTATGATAGTTTCTCTCGTAGCTATAACATCAAAACTACTTACAACCAAATGACCTACAATTAACAACGTATAAAAACTCCTAAAGCTACCACATTAAATAATGTGTTACAATAAATTTAATCACCTACCGATGCCACTTTGTTTCTGTTACGCACTACGCGTTCTAAGTTAAACACAGATGATTATTTCGTAAGATATCTTATTGCTACTAGTTCTTTCTCAGTAGAACAGGAAGGCAGCCGGTTCTCTCTTCGTTATTAATTAAATACATTATCGAAATCGGAGTTCAATGCGGTTGCTTTGATACTTTTGATACCCGTCGTACGTATTAAGTACTCTTTAGAAATTAAAGTTGAAATTAAAGGAAATGGCAATTAGATTGATACTTTGGCCACACGGGGTTTCGTCAATTAGGCTATCGAATGATGGACGGCTTCCTAAAACATTATTATCTATCTTATTAATTTAATTATTTTAACTGCGGTTTCACAGAGTTACTCTTAAATTATCTAGTTGCTTTCGTTTCAATTAATACAATTATTTCTGTAATCAAACATCTATGGCTCTATAAATTTAAGCATCCAATAGTTATAAATGAGGAAGAAGCGATAAACACAATTCCATTAAATATATTTTGATATTATCATCCAATATCTATTGACGTTGTAAATAACCTTACTGCGATAGGACATCGTAAACCTGAAAATCTAAAATCAATAAACACATAATGTGAGTAAGAAGCTTGTACTTGATGGGTTGTAGATAAAGTACCTACATGACGTCTACTGTCTTACGAACATGAATTTATTTGAGCTTCTACAGTTAGCAGCAAATCAATAGCGGCGGGTTGCGCGTGCGCATCGGAAGCGGCGCAACCCGCCCCCGCGCCATTGTGCGCGCCTACCGCCATCTATCGGACGCGCGAGGTACTTTACGACCGTCCGCCGCGTAATGTTCAGTTAGGGGACCCTTTATTACCGCGCTGATGATTTCTAATAGATACCAATTCAGTTAAGAATACCAATATTGAATTTCTCGCTGTCGCTGGTAAAAGTTGTTCTTCGTTTATGCCATAAATAAAACGATTGGTACTATGTTTAGGGATCGTTCTGGGAGACCACGCTCAATTACGAAATGCAAACATTATGAAAGAACTGATTACATCACAAGAAGTGCAGTGGAAAGACAAACCACTAATTAAAATAAAAAACTGTTTTTACTGTACTCCAATTTGAGACACCCAAAACTTCCGAAAAATTAAGCAATGCTCATTCAATTAAGACTGAGTCGTACGTTGCACAATAAATCGAAGGCAATCTTGACAGGATTACAGAAAATTTCGAAAGCATCCGTCACAGATCCGAGCAAAGAGGCCGGTAACAAAAGTCCTCAAGTTTATTCATTAAACACGTTGCTATTTAAACGCCAAGGCGAACTCAATACTGTTTTTACGTCCCCTTAATGAAGCCCATAAACGGATCTCTCGTACGCTCCAGAATTTGCATTGATGTAATTGCATATAGGAAATTTCTTCGTCAGTGCACCAATTTGGATCCAACTTGTCCACTTGATTAGTTCATGGCCCATTCAGTGTTTGATTGCATCCATGTAACACGTCACTTTTGTTCAGACTTTATTTATCGGAACTTTCTATAAGTAATTGCTTACGAGAGCTACGCTAATTTTAGTAAAGTTAAACCATAATCAATGCTTCAGCGTCTTTCTAATAAACTGTGGGCTCAATGAGATATAACTCTCTCCGAATGCATTGAAATCGATATCAATATTTCATGATTATTGTTGCAAAATACAGTAGGACTAAACTGAATTAATTTCCAGTATTCTAAGCCACGTAATTCTGTTCGGCACTGGCTTATAATGGGCTTACAGCAATGAAATAAATCGTCGCGTCAACACCAATAAGTTGATACACACGTGGGTAGGATCCTGAGACTGTAATACCAAAATTATGTTCTTGCACAATACAATGCACTCATTAATAAAAAAACTATTATTCAGAACTATAAAATATTAGATATCATTAATTATTCGGAAGTCAATAATAAAATCTTTGCAAATAAAGATACACACAGAAAAGTAGATATAGCAGCAACAGGAAAATCTTCAACAGTCTGGGTTACACGTGCAAAGAGCAAATAAATAATAATACATCAATTAAAATTTATAATCATCTCCATAAATATGAAGACAAGGACAATAAAGGACGCAAAATAATAATCTAGGGTATAAATACTAGCTCATACTAGAAGTGACGTCAGCAACCATGTAGGGATCCGCATGGGCCGATGTCTGCCAGGTCTGCGCGACTGTTCGAAAGAGATACCGTGGCCCTAGAACAAAAAGGACAAAGAAGGAACATGGATGGATTTTAGTCAGTAGAAGTCTGACACTCCCTTCCGCTCCGCCCAGAGCGGGGGGGGTCATTTGATGATTTCCCATCCGAAAAAAAAATACTAGAAGTGACAAGATTTACCCTGGTGAAGAGGAAATAAGAACAGCATATGGTAAAGATAAATTAAATGTTGAAATCATATCATTGTTTATTTAAAAAGCTGCCCTTGTGTACACATGCTCATCAATATAAATGTCGCGCATATAAAGCATTAACACTTAACAATCGTCTGGCATATCATCCCGAGGAATCTGCCAGACATTTGAAGTGAATGCCAAGGCTCTGGCACGTGGGCTGCCCATTGTAACCGCCTGTCATTGTTAATTTGTATTGGCAATATTGGGCCACTTCTATTATTGTGTCATTATTATAAATGTTGTGTTGTGAATATGAAAAGGCATTTGGCATCGTAGGTAAACGTGTTTCAGGACCTTTGCGTTTTTGTGGCGCGAAATTAGTCATCTGTGACAGACCTTCCGCCTTTCAATTGTTTTTTTGTCTTCCTTTGTTGTCTTCTTGACGCATTGGATGAAAAACAACCGTTATATATGATATTTCAAACGTCAATAAAATTGATTATCTAGAACAGGTTGGTCCTTTGATAATGTTGGTTAATTTGTCACTATCATTGACGTAAAGTTCATTTCCTTTATTATCAAAAAATATGTGTTTAAAAACAGTTATTTGTCGTTCTGCTCAAATTATAATTAATTCTTAACCTTTATAATTACAACTGTGCATATAAATGCATATCCAAATATTGTGGTCAATTCTTTTTTATAAAACTCTAATCAAAATACTTCTAACCTAGAATGACTATGGTTTTCCATGTCTAGTAACCAGACTGCGGAATTCAAGCGCTACTAGCTAACATAGATCTAATGCTCCCATAGCTGCAGCATTCAGCCTCAAGCTAAATTCACACCTTCCATTAAAGTATCCTAAGGAACCCATCACAAAACTGCTCATAACAACATCCAGCTCCATAATCCAATAGACTTTAGTCCCAGTAACTGTAAAATTATCGCCTCAAAACGATGTAATATTAAAAGCGTAGGTTGCGTAAGTACTAGGGCAGCATAAGGCATGAAGATCTTGACCCAGGGCATTATGTCCCGCAAACTGGCGATTATCCCGCGTACTTAGGACCCCGCCTTCAATGTAGCGGCTTCTATGCCCGTAATGACTGCTCGAGGCTGGTCTACATCTGCGTGTTATCTCAGAAGGTCGATTGCCTGTAATGTGCCTGATTAACAGGTGCTGCTGTTATGTAATGCGAGCTTGATGGCTTCACCATTGTGAGGTGTTGAGCTCGATTTTCTTTAATGGTAGAATCTTTAGTCAGAAATGTTATAGGTCAACGAGAGCTTGAAATTAAGTAAGTGTTGGTAATCTTTAGCGAAGAAAAGAAATGAGAAAAAAAAATATGACAAACGTACTTAAACTGAGTTTAAAAAGGTTCTGCTTACCTTTTTTAGAAACATACCCTAAAAAGATTCAGAGATAAAGAAGATTTTCAAATGAATGGACAAGTCTCGACCATCGGACGCAATTGAACTCAATTGCACTAGATTCGTCGTCGAAATCGTTCATTTTATTACTTATCTCTCTACATTTAAGTACACCAAGCACTAAAGATGTCATCTAAAACTAAATCTGAAATGTAGCAATTTCGTTACATAAACCCTGCAATACTTAACGGTGCGCACGCGGCGTATAAATGGCCTACATAACGCAGTGTGCACATAGTACGTAGGTATGACATAAAGCACATACACACTGGCCTCGTTGCTCTCTGATGCTCTAATGGGATGCATTTATGAGGGTCAGAACTGATAAGCTTGGATAGTGACGTGATGTGAATTTGATTGTTCAGAAATGGATCGAGGTGTAGGGTGGTTTAAGAGGGGATATTTAAACTAAGGTTTTAGTTACTGTGAACTCAAACTCAAAGCATTTATTTCAATTAAACCATTATAGGCACTTATGAATATCAGTCACAGACACAAGGTATAATAACTTGTGAAAGTACCGTAGTTGCCCATTCCAAGGTGTAGATCTCTATGGAGAAGAATGGGCAAGAAACTCCATGGACACTCTTTTCAATCATAATATTGTTACAAAATCTTGGTTACATCATTTATGTGAGAACGATGTATAAAGAAATGCAAGTTAAGAGCGTAAAAACATATATACAAAAAGTCAAAAATTTGAGTTTAGGAACGGACGCGTGTTCTTAAGAATCTTCTTTACTATTCTCCAGCTTTTATTTAATGTCTCGAGAAGAATTTAAATATTTAACTTCCGTCCATACTTTAAATTCCAGCTTACTTAACACAAGTTTTATTCTAGTACTTTTCAATAGCTTCTATGACCATTTGCCTAGCATTTCCCCACTAAGCTGGGGTCGACTTTCAGTCTAACTAACAGCTGAATACTAGATTTTTTTTATGGAGCGACTGTCTACGTGATCTCCACAACCCAGTTACTGGGTTTACGATACCACTATATACAGTCGCCAGGGCATAAAGTCACCACAAACTGTCAAATTTTCTCATTCGATTTTGAACTTAACCATCAACATTTTATGGTATAGAATCATTAGGAGAAATTTGACAGTTTGTGGTAACTTGATGCGCTGGTGACTGTACCTAAGACTCGTTGTCAAAGTTTCAAGTTTCTTACTACCTGTACCGACTGTCAAAGATCTACAAATGACAGCCGAGACCAATCGCTTCGAAGATACTTTCACGTAAAGCATATCAGTCACATCTTCCACCATAGCCACAGAATCATCAGAAATCGTCACTCGACCCTACTCGAGCATGAATTATTCAATCTGTTGGCATCACTATTATTGAGCCATTTACATACACGCTCCATATTCAGAGCAATCTAATCCGTATGTAAAGTACCGATACATATACGTACTTGTTACATGACTTTATGAAGACTGGTTTCCCTGTTAGACGGTATCTTTTGAATCTATTGACGAGTTTTCACTGTCGATATTGAGAGCTGCTTCGAAAAAAATTCTGGTCTGAATAATTCTATTTGCGCATCTAACTTTTTTCTCGGTCGTAATGCGAATCAGTCTCAGCGAATCGGGAATCAGACATTCTACGAATAAAACATTTTCTCGCCATGACGTTTTGCGTTCTGCGTCAAGACCTATTCGATGAAGAATTCAGTGACATGTAGCTCTTTAAATAAAACCTCTTTATCGAAAATCTTATTGACGAAAAAGATTGATTAATTAAATAAAACCATGAATGGACATACCACATTCTTCGCCGATATTACACCAAAACATTATCCCACAAAAAATAACCAGTGCAAGCCCCCAACAATTATAATAAATGAAAGTCCCCATATTTTAACCTTAAACACGATGTTAAAGAGACAACCTGCAAAAACTAGTCATTATTTTTTAACCAGATGTTCAGTAAAAACGAGTAATATCTCAATTTTGACTTGATACCGGCTATTTATCATGTGTGGGGGACTATGATCATCTGTGCAATGCATAAATCTTACCTTGGCAAGATCTTGAACGCCGCGATATCGACTCAAACGCAACAAATTACTGTAATCATAGTCGCATGCACACAATTTTAACCATTTCATAACTATACCAGTGTCATTACAGCGCACACATGTATAGGCCATTTCTATAGCTGTGTCTACTATCGATGTGTGCTATAGCATGTTTCTTGTCTGTGTTTTTGTATGAATTTAAAATAGTATAGTTTATATCGTGAATGCAAACAGGTGTTATAATATAGAAGTATTTTATTTATCGTTATATCTTCTATGATTAGCAAACACTGTTACTTCTAGTTTTTTTTTATTCATATTTTAGTTCCTCCAATGTCTATGTTTACTAATAACTAGGAGAACGAGTGAGTCGGTAAACTTTTTTCGTATGCCCAAATTCATTCCAGTCTAGATTTATATTTTTGGTTCATTCCACAATGCCGTTTTTACGCCAATATTGAGTGGAACTAATGCATTTCAGTGCATAACAAATCTGTCTAGTAGTTCTGGTCAAAATTGGTTAACAATGTTGTCAGGAATTGAATGACTAAATAGATAACTTAAGAATACTATTTTCAATACCTAGGTACACTTTTTTGCTTCTCAATGTACATTTTTTACTACGAGTTGTACATTTTTCTTGAAATTTCGAGTAATACCTGAACAAGGAACTGAAGTTTGTTTATTATATACAATAGAAGAATTACTACGAACCTTTAATTTTTTTATTAATTTTAATCAATGAGAGTGGGTTTACGGTTGACTAATTTGGAGAACCGGTATCTTACGTATTTTTAACACAGGTCCATATTGGTGAAATAAAATGTAGCAACAAATAAGAACATACAACGCTACAAAATTTTTTTGACATACTAACAATTAATCTTTTAAAGAAATCTGAACAGAAGCATTATTTCGCGCCGAACAGAAAAAATACCTGATTCAAGTCTGATGTGTCTCATTAACTAAAATTGTATCAATAGATACGATGTGTGGTAAATATAGTAACTTCTAGTTTGGTTAGAAATTCCGTTGACATAGTTTTATTAATAAAACACGATGAAATCTGACATTTGAATAATATCAAATGACAAGTGAATCCGTAGGTAATACCGGTTTAATATCAATAGATAAACACACACGCACATAGTGAGTGAACTTGCTAGGGAGGAGACAACCTTGCCCGACTTCCAGCCAATATACATCACTAGTTATAGGTTATGATGATATCACTACACTCGAGGTGATATGATGTGATATTCACATTAACATTGATGTTAGCGACTGTAGGTAGTGCAGGGCTATCATGTGCAAAGTGACGAAATTTTATTGTCGCTTTATCTGATATAAGGGCAAGATCATGGATCATGGATCCATGGAAAGTAAAGCCAAAATCGACAAAAAACTAATCAAATGTGACAAATCTCTATAAAGAGAATTTTATCGTCGTAAGGAAATTGGTCAATTTTACTCATTTCTATGTAGATTTAATTTCTTTACCAAAAGGTTAAGTATATCAGACAGTTTCCGGGTTCAGTTTCAAAGTGTGTCAGTACTTAGGGATTTGAGTTTGCATAATGGTGTCCCAGTTTTTCTTTCTTCTTTCAATGTGAGCCTTACTGATTCCTGTAGAAGGATTACTGTTTAAATAACCTATGAAATACACAACCTATGAATGCTTGTTTTATGTGTAATAAATCATTTATTGAGACTGCTTGACAAAAATTCATTTAAGAGTGTGCGTTTTCATGACTGCGTGAGACCTCTGATTTTTCGGATTCATGTGCGTATTGTATAATTTTCACTCGCTTCGCTGAAGGTAAACATCGTGATGCAACCAGCATGCCTGAAAGATATTTTCTCGACGGCATGTAAAGTCCGGGGCGCATGGGCGGCTTAAAAATTCTGAATCCAGGTTACGCACACTAACCACACGATAAAGAAGAAGATAACTGCGTGTTGACTGGTTTTTTGACTCCACAAAACCTGGTGAAACTGTGAGTGTGTTTCGCCGTGACTTAGTGTCGAGTTCCAGTAGTGCGCGTAGCAAAAGACAAAGAAGGAGGAGGGTAGATAGATTTGTCTGCTCTTGACAATTTATTTTCCATCAACCCGCATTCTCCAGTCTACCCGCGATCATGACGCTTACATCACCGTCGAAATATCGGGAGCTCAAAATAATGAACAATCACGGAAGATATCCCGTAAGTGACAGTATAAGTTTTTGGGTTAATGGAGTAACTGACACGCTAATTTTATTTAATGTATGAAATTTTTCCTAAACCTACCTACATAATCTGTTTCGAATTTATGAGCGGTTAAGTTAAGCTCTATAAGTTAATTAAACGTTGGCTTATTAAGTTGTTTTTCAACTAAGTTGGGAAGTCGGTAGTTATAAATAATTACATATTTATTCAAATAAGACCATCTTCTTTTTTAGTTTTATGTTCAACTTTATGATCTCACAAAGTAAAGGCTGACCAATCTAATAAGTAATAATATAAACTGGATTATCATCATCACAGCTTTAGTTATTATTATCATAAAAATATGAACTGTGTTAATGAGTTCACAAACCTGATTTTTAATGACCATAACTAACATAATATTTAAATTAGGAAATGTGTAAAATTAAAGATGTTGTCTTAAGTCACATTTCAAACATTTTTAGTCATTTCCAAGCATAAAGGGTGTAAATAGACCCTTAACGAAGCCGAAAAGGCACTTGTTATCCCCGTCCTTGCGATAATTTTTTTTGTTCTAGACCATACCCAGGAACCTTCTAGTTATGGAGATATTGGGGTCAAAGTTCCAACTTTTTCACAAGTTTTTTTTTTAAATACATATTTTTAGTATTAAATTTTTACTTTAAACACTTCCACGACCCCCGTACTATTCAATCCATCCATCAGCACAATGCTTTGAGTGCGTTTCTTCGAGTCCTACCGTAAAAAGTAACTTTTCACCCCAAAAATTGCGTAAAGTTACTTAGTTAGATGGACAGAACGCTTGGCTGACGGCTTCGTTAAGGGTCTGTTTACACCCTGTATAATCAAAAAT
Source organism: Noctua fimbriata (assembly GCA_905163415.1). Taxonomy (NCBI): domain Eukaryota; kingdom Metazoa; phylum Arthropoda; class Insecta; order Lepidoptera; family Noctuidae; genus Noctua; species Noctua fimbriata. The sequence goes on from LR990940.1 coordinate 7,347,760, forward strand.
TATGAAACTGTAGCAAATTATGATAAAATCTAAATCTGTAATTTAATAGGTGTTTGAGCAATCTAGATCATTTGCATGAGCCCAGTGACATCTACTTACTTCACCTGATATATAAAATTATACCAAAACAACTTAGTTACGCCGGTTTAATTAATTCACGCGATTATGATCTCTACCTTTATCGGAATAACATCAAAAATGCCTTATATTTTGACACTTGATCCAATCTGCTTTGACATCCTGTCTGATTAAAATAATTCGGTCATTATAAAAGCGGGACTTGGTTAAGTCACAGTTTAATTACGTGGTTAGAAGTAAGAAGTAAATAGTCGTACACTTTTGGCAGCTGGGAAATACAGTTATTCATCACCTGGACGTTTTCAGAGCACTGTTGCCTTTATTTTGAATAAGGCCTGAAATGTCAGCTTTTCATGATTTTATTTTTCTTGGCCTATGTTGTCCCATTGCTGGGCAAAGGCCTCTCTTATAGCCTTCCATTTTTCTCTGTGGTTGTCTCCGGCCTAGCTCTCACAAACGCCTCTTAGTCGTCACGTCAACGTTTTCTACGCCTCCCTCGGCAAGGACATCCGTCATAATATCATCATCTGCCCAGCCTTTTCCCAACTATGTTAGGGTCGGCTTCCAGTCTAGCTGAATACCAGTATTTTACATGGCGCGACTGCCTATCTGACCTCCAAAACCCAGTTAGTACCAGGTAATACGATACCCCTTGGTAAGACAGGATGTCAGATTTTTTGGGCCACTGACTACTTGCAACGACTGTCAAAGATCTACAAATGACAGCTGGGACCAACGGCTTAACGTGCTTTCCGAGGCACGGAGGAAATTCGGTATGTAATGGATTAGGTATACCTTACCTACATGCTTTCGTACTCTTAACAGTTTTTATCTAGTTTTTTTACCTTATTTACCTAACGTTGTTATGGTATCGAAGTTCTTATTGCTACATGACATCTTGACAACACAAAAGCGCTATGATAAACCTATCATTACGTCAGCTATTATATACTAACGTGTATATGGTGTGCCAGTAATATAAAGCGGGGTCAATCCAGCACTGAATCCTCAGCAACAATGCTAACTACTTTATTAACATAACATAGATGTTATAAGTGGAACATATAGAAGGCCATTATACATACAGGCTGTGGCGTAATTAATGGATAAATCCTTTATCTGCGGTGGGCGATATCATGACTGACCAGAAAATGAAAACTTGTGTTCAGTAAAATTCTCATACTTCTCAAGTTGTCGGCCATTTGCGGCCAACATAAGGTAGAATATCGTATACTGAAAAAAGTCCTTGATTTGTGATCAAAATCAGTATTTTTTTTTAATTTTACCTTTTCTGATCAGTCATACAATATACCACCCCTGATCAATCTCGCATGATTAAAGATTATCCATTAATTACGCCACACCCTGTATTCACCAGTAGATATATGAATAGTTGAGGTAATATGAGAAAGAATGTGGTGATCGCCGATCGTTAGTCGATTTAATATGATATAATTTTTAAGTGGACATCAGTACGGACCCTAAATGGTGGTTGCGTTGATTTGATAAAAAGTTGTGCTGCGCGAACGAAATGAATGAGTACAGTCGTGTACGGAACTCTTTGTTCTACACCAGCATGATTTTAGTTGAGTTTTTAGAGGATTGCAATATATGAATATCGATCTTATTAAAGATGTTTATAAGATCGAAAACTGGAGTAACTGACGTGATTTTAAAGATAGACCAAATAAAGTGAAGATGGACGGGCCATATATTGGTACCCAAGAAAAGTGGAGCAAGATTGTCACTGACTGGTATTATAGATATGGTAAACATAAAAGAAGAAGACAAGAGAGGAGATGGGAGGATGAGCTAAACCTCACAGCCGGTCCCAACTGGAGAAGGTTTGCTGGAGATAGGAAGCAGTGGAAGACGTTAGAGCTGGCCTTTGCCAGGAGGAGTACTGATACATTCTTCGAGTACCACCATAATGTAAGCAACATACTAAAATGGTTCAGATTATAGGCTTATTGATGGACTGGATTGGATATTGAATATGATGTGTGACAAAAAAAAAACAGAAAAAAAAAAAAAAACAAACTGCTGCAAACAATAACAGGCGCTCGGATCGATCTTTAGGTTAAGCCGTGCTTGCCTAGGTTGATCTGTGGATGGGTGACCACCCATTACATACCGATACCGAGTTTCCTCCGTGCCTCGGAAACACGCCCACGCCGTTAAGCCGTTGGTCCCGGCTGTCATTTGTAGATCTTTGACAGTCGTTACAGCTAGTCAGTGGCCCAAAAAGTCAGACAACCAGTCTTACCAAGGGTTATCGTATTACCTGGGTTGTGGAGGTCAGGTAGGCTGTCGCTCCATGTAAAATACTGCTGCATCCGGTTAGACTGGAAGCCGACCCTAACATAGTTGGGAAAAGGCTAGGCAGATGCTAAGATGATGATGATGTATGAAGGTGGACGAGGCGAAAGCTGTGTGTAAAGATCGTAGCAGGTGGCGTTCTGTAGATGTTGCCAGTAAGGCGTGAGTTTATGTATGTATTTATGAGGATTCTAGTATGATAAATAAAATAGTAAATACTATTACTACTAGAGCGGAAAGCTGACCATACAGCTACCAACTTTCGAATCCGAACTTACCCTTACACCCGTCAAAATACTTAACTTTCTATTCTAACAAATGGGCTCGCCGCTAGAGAAGTATAATTAAAACCTAATCGTCCAGTCTTACCTTTACGAGTGACACTATCATCTCCAAAGCAACATTCTACACTTCAGACTAAGTATTATTAATAGAGTTATAAAACTGTAGGTTTACAACCCGTCAAAGTGAAATCTAATAAGCTAATATGATACAGATAACTACAATATTTATAGTAGCGGCCATTAATTGCGTAGAGTATATCTTCTTGAATATAATATAACGGTTTAATAAAATTAGAAAATTATTTTATTTCAAGTTTTATTGGTGAATAAAACAATATTTCAAATGGGCCACTTGATATCTTTCTCTGTTCATTAATCTAAAGATTTATGGCTGACTTCCATTCCAATTAATTGTGGAACAGTTCATCTTTGGCTTTAATTATTACGTTCAGATTTACTATTGTAATTTACCTACAAGTGGTTGCCCTTCTTTGATTGAAATACAACGGGGGAATATGCTTTGGGCTATATACTTCATTAAAAAAATATATATTTGGGCAATATACTTCATTAAAAAAAAATAACATCACGCCTGTAATCCCCAAAGGGTTAGGCAGAGGTGTACCGTATAGTACACCCACATTTCGCCTGTTACGTTTAAGTCCCATGTAATAGGGGGTGAGCCTATTGGCATCAACCGGTTACAAAGCCAGATTTTATGAAGGCTGCTGATGGAAAAAGCAAATAACTCGTTGCCCGACCTGGGAATTGAACCCCGGACCTCATGCTCAGCAGTCGCGATTGCGACCACTAGACTAACGAAGCAGTCAATAAAAAAGTCGTTGAATTTTAGTTATTCCTTTGCGAAAAAAGTTCGAATGCGTTCAGGAATGTGTTCTGATCATAATTAATTTATACCAAAAACAACAGTTAAACTAATAAAGATCTTATGAAAGCAAAAGTAAATCAAAACAAAAACAGTCCATCGATGACTGTACTTATATTTAGACTTCGCTATAGCATTAAAAAGTGGTAGCTGTCAAACAGGCTGACATTCTTTTTGAAATATCAATCTTAACTTGAGATTTATAAAATAAAACGACAAAACGTCATACTGTATCTTAAATAGGGCTGTCACCTATTTAGATACAGTCTTATAGATTTTTCCTATTATATACTAGTCCCAGTTATTTTTTCTGTGTTCTGAATGCAATTTTCATCGTTTTTCGTATGGTTTACCGATTATATTTCAGTCAACAAATTTTTTAACCAATTTTTTAATATAAATTCGACTGGCCAATATTTTGCTCGTGGAAGCCCTGATCTAAGGCGACATCGTTGCTTCGCTTTCACCGATCAGATGTGTAATTATAGTAGGCGTTAATTTTCTTGCTTCACTAATAACTCTAGCGTTTATTGCGGATGGGTGTTATAATCTGTGTACTTGTCTCAAACCGTATCGTGAGTATCGTAAATTGGTGCTTGACAAAGTTGCGATCTAATGCATGATCATAAGAATCTTATAGATTGGTTTTTGTGAACATTAAAAGAATTGCACGCGTTTAGAACACTTGAACCGAGTTCAATAGCAGTCAGTTTCTTCTTTGATGAGGACCCAGACAGCTCTTGAATGCGGTTTTGATGTATAGTCACCAGCACATCACGTTACCACAAACTGTGAAATTTCTCCAAATCATTTTAAACCATAACATGTTGAAGTTTAAGTTCTAAAACGAATGAGAAAATTTGACAGCTTGCAGTAACTTGATGCGCTAGCGACTGTACTAAACAAGAACGCGTTTAGTTTCATTCGTAAAATTCTCTCCAAAAGTTTTAAGTAAACATTAATAGAACTTCCATTCACGAAAATTAACAATATAACTTTCAACAATATCATCTGACAAGTTTACATAGGGTCTTTGATTGATTATGACACGCTGAATAATTCCTAACTTCATAATAGGCATTAATTTGTATGTGTACATAGCCTTCTAACATAGGTGCTTGAGTAACGCAGTCATTATTTTAATTTACATACATTGGCAAGTTAGTATGTTTGCCGTCCGGTCTCCGATGTTCTATAATTACATCTGTGAAATTGACCATGGGTAAATTGTATTGGTTTTGGCTGGGCCATTTACAAGACTGTTGCATTACTTAATTATAATGTGGCTACAAGATTTTTATAGTGGAGTTTCTAGGCTAAAATTGAATAACTATGATAGCATATGATTTAACAAAACACCTAAGTTACAACAGTCGAAGGCAAAGGCGAAATCTGCTAAATTCCCTTTGATAATCATTATCCTATTAGCGGAATGTAATATCCCAAAAAAAAACAAATAAAAATAATTAATAGTTCTATTTAAAAAAAAAAAAAGTTTCATTGACATTGACGTTATTTTGGCTCACAGACTCATATTTTTTGTTAACATACGATTACCTAATTCGTTTATGATATTAATACTAATACTTTATTAGAGCTTAAGCTAGTACTAATTACATTTATCGTCCAAAACAAAGCATTATTCACCGCTACACTTCACTTACAACAAATCTGCAGCAAAGTTCCTCGCTATGGAAATATCAGCCGGTCTCGACCGATATTTACTAAGGGGAACTCTAATAAAGTGCAACGGGCCCCTCTAGTGGTATTGTAACTGTGATAAAGGCGTGACCACCTACGAACTAGGAATGCGTTGGCGCAATGACTTTTATAGGGGACGATTTAACTGAACGGCGATTTAGCTGAACGACGTTTGTCGAACGTTGAAGAAGAATCATTTCAGTTTGCCGTACGCATTTGTTTTTATTGTTTTGTTTTTTTTTTTATAGAATTTTAAATAAATATATTAAAAATTTATAAAAGATCTTAAACTTAAAAAAAATCTGATCACACGATCCATAAATACTATACTATAATAAAATTATAAGTATTTATTTCATTCATACATTTAAAAAACCAGAAGAAAGACTGCATTAAAAGTTAGTCGATAAAAATTTACTATTTTATGTTGATCGATTGTTGTAAAAAATAGTTTCGTAAAAGTAACCGGTAGTTTACCTTACCCATATTACGAGTAAAAATACATAATAACTTAGTTATGAAGCGTAAAATAAATGCCACTAAAAATAAACGGAAAATCTATTAAGTAACTACTTAAAATTGATGCGACACGAACGCGAAATTTGATATTTCTTACTCAGTCGATCGGTCGTATACTACAGTCGTTTCATGTAAATCTCGCGAAGGATTTCACCAGTCAACATTATTATGGCTTTGGTATGCGTTGTACCTAGGGTATTGGTTTTCGTACAAACTTGTCGTTAGTAAATTAGGATTGGTCGGATTTCGGACTTTAGAAATACTGCGAAATCCTTCTCGCGTTTTACCAGCGCAGAAAAATTTTGGCGCGCAAAAAAGTTTTCATTTGTGTCAAAGTGTTGTTGCTGGCAATTTGTGTTCGAAAAAGCTAAATGCCGAAGAAGAGAGAAATGGAGGTATTGTTTTTAATTTCATTTAATGGCTAAGCTCAATTTTTTTAGCATATAGTGCCATTCACATTCTTTTGTTTGTTAAAATAAGATTTTTAATGTTCTGACTCTTCTGATTTTTACAAGCGATGTATTTTGTTTTAGGTTTTGCTTTATTTATCTTCCAAACAAATTAAGTCATTAGTCATAATTATTTTGTCACAGTAGCTCTCAATAAAGAACTTTTAATAGTAATTCAGCTTCGTTAGTGCACTTTTAAAATAATAATGAAGCAATAAAATGAATATTCAATGTATTCTATTTTAGTTTTATTTACTTAAATTGAATTTAATGGCCATAAAAAAGTTGATTAGTGCAATAACGGGTTCGATTTATTCGCTACCGAATTCAATTACATTCAATTGAACATAAAATAGCAAGAATCTTAATTTTGTATTGATTATGTACCAGTTTTAATTGCAGAAGAATTTACTGTGCCACTTATTAAATATCTACGTAATATATTTTGTTTTAACGACTTTGAGTATAATTTGCAAGATTTTGCATTAACATAGTTTAAGTGACATGAAATTATCATTTTATCCTTGTCATAAACGTAAATATCTGTCGTTAAAGTCAAAGAAGAGTTAGAGGCGTTCGGGCTGGGAGAAATAGTTTATATTAGAGGTGCGCTTCTCTATGGTCCCGCGGAGTGCAATCAAAACTCGATACATCATTTTAATACTGGACATGTCACCGCAAATTCGAAAATGGAATGCAAATGAAATGCAGGCAGGATACAAAGTACGATGTAATGGCGGCCGATAAATTATAAGACAGGCGAGTTTTGTTATCGGCGCGCGTCCCTCTATAGAATTTCGTCGAGATTATACGCTGAATACGTAATGTAAATACATTATTCTAGGTGGTTTGCAAAATTTTGTGCTGAGGAACTCAAGTTGGTAATAGTGCAAGTATTCTGAAATAGCTTTACAATTTCAAAAATTTACTAAAGCTTCTAAAATCAGGTGTTTACATACAGAAAAATTTAATTCAAAACACACGACAACCTTTGTTTTTATGTGGTAACCAAACCGATTTCTCCGAAATTAAATTTAAAAAAATATATTACTAGGAAGTAGGAAGGCGGTATCGTTTTTAGAATTCATCATCATAATCCCCAGCCTGAATTCACCCACCTGGGTATAAGCCTCTCTTTTCTCGTGCTTGTGCCAATCTCCACGTTCCTATGCTAGCCTCATTCAGGTTTTCCTCCCGATGTCAACTAAGTCGTCTGCCCTCCTCTCTCGCCGCCGAACAACATTTCGTTTTTAGAATAAAGCATAATCAGCCTATAATGTTCCCACTGCTGGGACACAGGCCTCCTTTCTATGAAAGGGATAGGGCCCAGTGCGGGTTGGTAGATGTCACATGTCGTCGAATTTTTGGTTCTAGGACATGCCGGTTTCCTCACGATGTTTTTCTTCACCGTTTTGAGAGCAGTGGTGATGAAATAAATTACACAAAGTAACGCGCTTGCCTGTGTTCGAACCCACGACTTACTGCTCGTAAGTCGGGGCCGCCACCACTGGGCTGGCGGCTCCCAAAAGCGCATTTTAATTTAAAAAAACAATTACTTTATAACAAGAAATAACCAACCACATCTAATCCACTTCTACACTTCTGATTCAATCACTAACCGAGCACCGAGCATCATTGTGAAACGCAACTCGTTTTCTCGGCGTGAAACTAAATGTTGCAATTCGGCGCGTGCGCATACGTTTAACGAGACGTGTTTAATTACCCGGCTTCGCTACCGATGCATACCAATTACACCGCGCAATTTATTCATTTCTACATAACATTAAATATTAATGCGGCTTTTAGTACCATTTTGGGGATTATGCGGAATAGACATGGTAAGGTACATTTCGTTCATAGATGTGATTTCTCAGTTGATAATAATTACTAATTAGGTACACAGTACACTTTAGTTTACACCTTCATAGTAAAATCAATCAAACTTTATATTTAAAAATCCATCCATAATAAGAAATAATTTGACCAAACCCTGGAACAGTGGACCTACCATGCTGTATGGCTTATATTTTACCTAAGCCGAACCAATTCACAAAGCATTTGTACATAGCTTATTTCGTACAACATTCAGAAAAAATTACAAAGGTCATGGAGGTAGGATAGGCAGTCGCTCCTTGTAAAATACTGGTATTCAGCTGCATGTTGTTACAATAAAAAAAACTGCAACCGCAAAGAAAATGTTTTGTGAACATGTTGCGTGGGTGCGTTGGTCACAAACAGCCAGACCCGGAACAACTACCTGCAGGCCTTACAAATATTTGTTCCGGAATCGAGGTGGCGAGATGATCTGGACGCGTACCGCGGGGGCTGGTTCGAGGAGGCACGGGAAAAGAGCACGTGTGAGGAATTGGGGGAGGTCTTTGCCCAGGAGTGGGACAGTACAGGCTAATAAAAAAAAACGGTAATCGAACCCGCAACATGCAGAGCAGCAGCCAATCGCTCAGCCACTGCGCTAACCGTGCCGTCATTAATATGATACTAAACAACGACAGACCCCTTATTTCATAGCTTTGTGACGAATTTTAGAGATACGACAGCCTTACGATAATTCAGTAAACACAACTGAATTACAAAATCCTTAGCTAAAGAAGATTACATATTGCCAAACGTTCCAGTGTCTAATTTACATTTACAATGCAATTCTGGTCAAACACCTCACCAAGACTGCGCCAAATTATGCCGGAATTAAACCAAACAGGTTTTAATCGTTTTTTTTTTAATGCAGGAAAAGAGCTAGACAACGTGAACTTATCTTTTAATTATCGCATTTGAATGAGCATGATTCACTTAATTTTATGGCTATGTTGTAGATCTTTTTTATTACACGTAGGATATTATTATGTTGTTCCAGCTTTAAAAATGTTTCGCAACTTTTAGTTATTAGTTGTGCAAAACCGTGTTTGAGTGACGCATGCAAATATCTAAGACAAGTCTAAACACTTACTTGACGACTGAGGCTTTACTCAACTTGAAACTTGTTAAGTTCTTACACACATTTTTAATACTAATGTTGGTCTTAAATTATTCCGATAATTAAGTCCTAAAAAATTAATACCAAGGAGCTCATGTCGACACAAAATATATGACTCAATTCCTTAATAATGACTCTGATAAAATACTCATTAAATTAACTAGAAATTTTATTGAAATTTGGAGCGCACCTTAACGGTTCAGTCATCAGGATGTCACGAAATGGTCCTCCATCGTTATCTACTGATACTTCGCAGAATCGGCGTCAATATATTTAATTGCGGACGCCGCTCACATAACTAATCACCGCTAAGTAAGTTGTATGTAGGCGAGGGCAGGCGAGGTGCAGGCTGACAGAAAAAAAGTCCCGATTTCCGGCGGTTCCCACGGCGCGCGTCGCACTACGCCCCGGTTCCCACATGCAATCGCCACTTTTATAAACAACATTATCGTCATAAGTGCGCATGCGTGGCAAATCAATCCGCCATTGGCCAGAATCGACCGCGAGGTGTATTAAATGCCCACTCTAAAATACGTCGCATTCCGTTGTGATTGGTCCATAAACGCAATTCGATAATAGATTAGATAATTATTTCGCGTTGCAATTCGAACATCGGCGGGTGCGTTGAATGCTTAATTTTCGAATTGTGATTCCATTTACGCAGTTTATTGGCTTGCGATTACAACAATGCGATACTTACAGTGTACGAGGTCTGCGCCAGTGTACCCACGAGCACATTATCATGTCACGCACAGGTCAAGACATGGCCTTTATCAATAAACTACAGCTGTCATTGAATATGCTAAAGAAAGACACCTATATTTACGACTGCGTTCCATCACGATCTTAATAAATGGCATATCGACGACGGCGTCTAGTTAAGAGACATTAATGCTAAATAAATTCGCGCAGCCAACAAACTAGTTGTCATCTAAAAGATAATATTCAATGAAGAAGCTTTAAATAGCACGACCTAATATAGTGTAAGTAATGTGCGCTTAACAGGAGGATTTAGTATAGGCAGCTTTGGTTTTGCAACGATCAACGGCATAATACGAGACATGATACCTCCGCGGACATAATCGATCCATCTGAGCGTCGTTTAGTGCTGATTCTAACTTCATACATCGCCCAGCAATTTCATATCTCGCCATAAGGCGATCGGCGCGACGCGTTTCCTAAAATAGTGATGTGAAATAAATCAAAGATCGTGGTTGTCGATACGATCCGTCTAAAAAAGCGGGCGGTGCGTGTGAATCTGCTGCAACCGCGATCGTATGAGAATATCATACGGAATGTCGACCATTGACTACATGACTTATGTGATTTCCACTACTAATATTTTTGTAAATATGTTGCCAATGCACCCATTAACAATATTTTTATCTGCAGTATCAGTAATGAACTAGCCTTATCTTTATTTAGTTAGCTCAAGTTGAGTTAAAAAATATTGCCTTTATGCTCATGTTTGTACAGCGAGACATACAAGTGCAGGTTTACAGATATTTATTAACAAATTGCTTACTTCATCTGTTGCAGTCACACGAATATTTTTCCTCATTTTTTGCAAGACGATAGTCAGCGATTTATTACTTATTTCATCGCAGCATTGCGAAGGACCGGCTTCGTGACTACGCAGAGTTGCGACCTATGGAAGCCGTCAACTTTTTTTATTAATCATTCTATCGATACGCGGTAGCAATAGTTGTGGTGCAATCTCCGCTCTAGACCTATTGTTGTACGACTCACGCTTTTTTCGGACAATATTCTCTTGAAATATATTCTTTGGATTGTTGTTATGAAATTAACGTACTTTGTTCGCGTTTCCTCGTCAATCATAATCGAAAATGAAAGGATAAAATATGAAAAAAGTGTCATTATTTTCGGACATATTGGTGGTGCGGCCAAGCGTTAAAAATGAAATGTGCTTTTAATGCAATTAGGCTTTTATCGAATTGTTACATAAAGTGCACTTTCAAATATATATCAGTCACGCGAACAATATGATTCGTATGGTAGGTAAAGTTAACGAGCCGTCACGAATGAGCGCAGCATCGTATGTTACGGGCTGCCGGCTGGCGGCCATGCGAGACCACTGCCATTGGCTGCCATTGAGTAAACACTATTATATGTACCTATGTGCACTATGTACATACTAGCAGTACATACTAAATTAATCTCCGTGATTGATCGAAGTGCGCGCCTCGTATCACGCCTCATTATGCGTAATAAATTATAATAATTTATCGATAAATATTAACATTAATATGTTTAGCTAATAAGTCTGTTTAAATCTTAATATAAATTATTCAAATATTTAAGTGGGTAAACTTTGGCAAAGGTATTTTATAATTTCGATTGTGAATGGAATTAAATAGAAATAGAGTAACACGAATTCAACGTCTCATTCCCCATTCACACCTCGCCTCTAACATGATACCAACATTACATGGACTGTATAAAGCAATTTATCGCTACTATACTTTATCACAGACGTTCGGAATTCCAAATACACAACGCATAGTAAAACGAATCGTGGTAATTTATTATAGTTTTGCATAAGAAACGAGGTGGGACGTACTACGAAACGCATGAAATAACACAAAGTCACAAAAGTGGTCAGTCGCTGTGCGCCGGAGTCGGGGGAACGAATAAGCGATTCAAATGCTAATATATCACAGCGTCGGCGCGGCATGATGTTTCTCATTGGCCACGCTATTTACATTAACATACATAACGACGCTGGCCCCGCCCACCCGCGCGCGCGTCACGCCGCCCGAACATCGTTAATTACTAGTAATTAGTAGGTCGTGACTGCGCGGAGATGCGCGCGCTAAACTGCTATAAGCGCTACTTACGAAACGTGCAACTGTGCTTAAACGGACCACTAACATCGGCAGCACGAGTTACCACTTCCGAAATGTGTGTTCAGGAAGTTGTGTTTCGCTATGGATATGTAATTACGAGATTAAAAGCTCTCTTTTCTTGAGCTTTTAACGCCAAAGCTTAGATGTTCAATTATATCCCTGAATGAGTTGTAGCTATAGATGAAACGGAAAACATAAAAGTGTATCCTAAACTTATTACCTCCTCTCGCCTCTCGCCTCTTCCTTAATACAAAAATCCTGAAATCTGCACACTACTTAACCAAAAAATTTATTCGCTTCCACTCCTCCACTCATCCAGATCATTCCATACTCCTAGTTCTCACCCAATCGATTAATATTGACCGTCAACATAACGCAATTATTCACCTAATCCTTGCATAAAAGGGGCACGTCTGCGCCTGCGCCACAAATCATAAGTATGGAACCGAGGGCTCACGACCGAGCCATATATGGCCGCCCTGACGTCTATGCCCGACCCTTGTTCAAAGGATTTATGGCGGCTCCTTTTGGTGCAAATTAGCCCGTGTCGGCTACAGGCGTGAGCGAACAAATTTGTAGCAGCACTATTAGGATGTTTTGCTTTTACTTTTTATGTTAATGGCCAGATAAAATTGTATGGGTTTAACCCTACAGCAAAGGAATGCACGGTGCTAGCCGGAACCATACTCCGACTTTAGCATAATAGATAAGTTAACATTGTTTTGCCGACACGATCTATAATATTAAGCCGTAAGTTAGCCAGATAGCTGACTATCTCCTACTATCGATCCACTCTATCAGTGTCAATATGATCTACTTGCGTTCATGGTTGACCAATCAAAACTACAGCGCACATCGCCATATAAAAGCAAAGAGTACCGAAAAGCAAGCGGCATTGAGACAAAAACGATTATAGATCAGGGTACTGAGTAATGACAACATAATGTGGTTGAACATGTAAATGTATCGACGCGGCGGCGTGGCGGCGCGGGCGCACGCCAACAATGCGCGTGACGCACGTGGGTGATGGCGCGCGCCGATCTATCTTCAATGAAGTTGTCCAATTTATTGCTGCACGATTATCGGCGGATAATATTTTTGTTATAACACTATCTGTTATAACACTACGTGGGCAGAAGCATGAAATAGCGAAAGGAAAGCACTTTAATACCGTTTTACTCGTATCTTTCATGTCAATTCGTGCCTTCGATTTCACTTTTACACGAAGTGAGAGCCATTGTTGAGGATACACAAGATTGGACAAAAACTAGACAGACATATCTGGCGCAAGGTTCGGTAATAAGCATAAAGTGTTTCACTCATCACTGACTTGCTGTATGCTCAACTTTTGGACATGTCGAGCAGCTTGTTACGTGGTTGTCAATTCTGATTCTAGCCAGCCGATCGCATTCGCAACTCTTCCATAAGCAACTGGTTCGAACGCAATATATTGGCTTTATAAAGGCGTATTAATAATTAACAAAAAACTTGGTGGTTTCGGTAGCAAGTGCTCTAGTTACCGATGTCGCAAGTAAGTGGGCGTGAGCCGAAGGCGAGCGTAGGAGCCGACATCGATCAGCCGGCCACCCCCGCCCTCCCCCGTCGCACCGCAAGCGGCGTTTCGCAATGTTTATACAAGTTTTAGCATACCGGTGTGCTCGGAGGATATTGCTGATAGGGGCAAAGTTGATCAATAAAATGTGATCAGTTGTTGTGTGCCGATTGCCTCATCATGACGTTGTTGTGGTGCAGAGACAAAGATCCGGGACGGGTCTATTAATAGGCAGGTTTAGTTCTAGTACTCAAATCATTGACATAGATGAAGGCTAACATGTGTGTCGTCATGTTGTTCCAGGTCGGTGGCGCACGAGCCCGATGAGCGCGTGCGCGGCGGCCGCCATGCGCGAGAAGCACGCGGCGCCGCGCCGCCTGGCGTCCCCGCCTGTCTCCCCCCCAGGCCGCCTGCCCAGCCCGCTCAGCAGCCCACGAGCCGACGAGCCCCTGGACCTGCGCGTCACGCACAAACGCCCGCCTCGCCTGGAGGACGAGAACTGCAACCTCATTACACAGTCACCGCCACCTCACCCCACACACCCTACGCATCCAGCTCACCCCGCGCACCCGGCGCTCCTACAATTCTGTCGACGACTACCGCTGGCTCTGCCGGCATCCTTCGGCCGCTATCCTTTCCTCCCCGCAGCGGCAGCCACCCTGCTCGCCCCCGGAGCCCCGCGAGCGCCGCCAGTGCCTCAGAACCCTGGAGCCCCACGGGCACGAGACCGGTATACATGCTCGTACTGCGGGAAAGCATTTCCCCGCAGCGCCAATCTAACTCGACATTTAAGAACGCACACGGGGGAGCAACCCTACCGCTGTAAATACTGCGAGCGCTCCTTCTCGATATCGTCCAACTTGCAGCGGCATGTGAGGAACATTCATAACAAAGAGAGGCCGTTCCGGTGTCGTCACTGCGACCGCTGCTTCGGCCAACAAACGAATCTCGATAGGCATCTCAAGAAGCACGAGGCGGAGAACGGCGATGACAGTCGTCGGCGGTCCCCGGACGAGACGTACTTCGAGGAGATCAGATCGTTCATGGGGCGCGTGGCACCGGGCCGGCGCGCCGCTGCCGCCAGCCCCGCCGACCACACCTGATAGTGACACATGCTGAGTGCTGACCACACACGCACACTTACAATAATCTGGTCGATGCATCCAAATGACTCTTGTGTACTTATAGAACCTCTACTGAGTGTGAATATTTTGATCAAACTGTTAATGAATAAGCGCCAACTCTAGTTTTGCATCAGTTTAATTAACTATGACAATATGAAATTGCGAGGCAATAATAACATTGAAAATGTTTTAAAATGTCACAAGCACCAGGTATTGTAAACCTAAGGGAACCCTACATACAATGTAATCATAAAGATCACGCATCATCAATTTTGTAAATACCCATTATTGTTACCGCGTTAGCACGTTGAATTGGCGCAAACGAGTGAAAGTAAATGTACTTGCCACCAAGTCGGCTATTAGGATATGTATTATAAATAAAGTGATATTGAATCTCGTGTACTTAATGTAAATATTAAGCTATTGTAGTGTATGTAGCTAGGACGCGTACCGAATTTTCTCTACCGATAGTTATACGAAAAATATATAGTACGTATGTATGTATTCCTTGTCGTAAAGACATAATAGACAATTAATGTTAAGTGTTCCGAGAGTGTTCGCTATTATAGATTACGCTATATCGATGTATTGTATGGATGTAAGTAGTTTCTTTGTACTTTTTTTGTAAATTTCGCTTTATTCGATGTAAAATAATTAGTATTATTAGTCTGAGAGGAAACGCCGGTTACCAATAAAAATATAACTTGTTGCTTATTGAAGATATTATTAAATATTTTTTACGAAATGTTAGAAAAGTTGTTTTAAAAATTATCTTACTGTCGAAATTATATATGTATATAATGTATACTGAATGTTGCGTAAATTATTGTCGTTTTGGGCACCATCACGGGAGGATATGTTTCTGTGTTCAAATTGCCCTAATTGTTAAGTTTCAGAATATTACGCAAATTAAATATGTTTATTATCATTGTATTGAGATTTTTAAATTAGAACTTATACAGATATTAGAGATTATTTCAGGACATTGTTAAAACATTGTACGTATTCCAAAATTATTACTAAATTAATATAATTACAAATCTGTGATTTAATTTATTACTGGACAGCAATAATAAATGAAGAAATATTTTTATCAGTTAAAGAAATCTCTCAAAGAACTAATCTAAACGTTCCTGTAAGTATAGATAGATCTCTATGATTGTTGCGAGTGTAAAGTTGATATATATTTTATATACTAGAGATAACTATACCTAATTTCCTCTATATCAAAGTACACAAACACAAAAAAAAACAAAAATGTCAGTTAGACAGAGTTCAAAACTAAAGATGTTTAGTCATGGACGTATTCATTTCTATTTCCTATACAGTTAACTAGGAAACATAAAACAAATTAAAACATTCCATGACCCTCCATCTCACTTCACTGGCTCTTCTACCGTAATTTTCAAGGCTCGCTAAACCCATCGCCATACTTCAGCGACAATGCGATGCGATACGATATGAAAATATGAGGAGAATTTTTTTTCTTCTAAGAAATTCTGTCGTTAATTTTATTACAAACTAAAAATCGACCTCACGATCGAATTTTAAACAAAAAAATCGGTTGAAGCGTTTCGTTCCACATTCAAAAGTTTCGCATCGCATCGATTCGCTTATCTATGGCTATACTCTCCCGTAGTCAACGTTACCTAATGTATGAATGTTTTATAGTATACTCGTACCAAATCCTGTTTGATTCACATAAGAGATGCTATTTAACTTATCGCTATGATGTATAATGTATAGAGATTATTACCTTATCGTTTTGTACTTTTGATACCTATTAGTCGTTCAAAGGTCACCGATTACCTTGTCAAAATGAATAAATAACAATAAATCTTTTATTCTTGTATTTTTATTTTATTGTTACAATGACACTGCCCCTGAATACGAAGCTATAAACACTTTATGCTTGATGAAAAACAATAGAACATCATGCAAGCAGAAAACTCAACTCTCACCAAAATTTGGTACTAAGCCTTACTTACACATGGCGCAATGATCAAAGACTACATGAAAAGACCTTTGCTCAGATGTGGTGTCAGAATAAATATGAACCATAAGGTCAACTACCTTATGGTTCATATTTATTCTGACCCATATTTTAGGCCACTTGTACACTACGCTTAATTTGACTCAAAAAATCAAACTGTCAGAAGTTTAATTTACTTGACAGGAAAATTCCTTGTAGTGTACAAGCTGCCTTAGTTTGATTCTACAAAGCTTATGATAATTCTTAGAAAAAAACACCTTGTCCATCTTGGAATCCATCTAGACACCTCACAAAAGATGATAGACCCCATTTATAGTCTGCAACCGCATTCTTAACTTATCATTGTAAAAAGAAACAGGTTTGTAAGAGATACCTATGTTAATGGATTACAATGGCTGTCCGCAATTGACCGGTAACCCGTCATTAGTAACGTGGTCTTCATACCTGCACCTGTTATTGTTACTAGCTCTTCGACTTCGGAGTAATGGAATGGTGACTTTAGTTTCAAAGAACTAAACAAGGCTGAAGAAAATTATAATTTATGGAAGATGTGCACCATTCCTGTATTGAGAATCTGAAGTGGAGTATTTAGCGAACTTCATTGAAGGAATCACCTTAACAATGCTAATTAGAGTTTGACAAGTTGTTAACTTCCAATTCTCAATTCAGAAACCGGCTGATAACATGGTAATTAAAAGTAGACCCTTTGTTACTCTCATAGAATTGAAAACCGATCGAAAAAAATCTGCCATTCCTTCACACTGACACAAAGTAGGAACTCTAGATGTGAATTAAACGGCCTATCACAATGGTCTTTACGCTTCTGGGTCCACAGCAACAAAAACTGTTCACAAAAAACATTATTAGGTATGCTCCAACAAAAAAACTGCACAAAAAGCACCAAATACGATTAAAGTCGAGCGCCATCTTGGAATCGAAGGGCGCCCGGAGGCTAGCTGCGCCGGCGCTGCCTCACGAACGCCGTTTACGATATGATTATGCTTTATTGCCATTAATTTGCGACAAACGAAACCGCCCAACACCATCTAGACCGCCATGTTGGCAAACTATTATATTTATTGATCTAATCATCTAATCAGGACAACTGAATGCCATGTAAGAACAAAGATACCTGTATCAGACTAAAAATGGTTTTATCATCAGAAAATATAGTACTCCGATTAACCAAACTAAATTCCAATATCATTACTTCGTTACAGCGAAGCTCTAAACTAGTCTGATACAGGACGATTGGCTACAACCACCTTAACCAAAATAATTAGCATCTTAATGAATAAGACGTTATCTATATGTAGGATCTTGTTTTCGTCTGTCGATATCGAAATACGGCAGCATTAGAAAGGTATATCGTATTTGGAGGACATAAGTCGGTAATCCATAGTTTTTTAATAAGTCAACCGATAGCAAAAGTTGTGCTTAGTTTTTATGCTGTATGTGACGAGGTGATATAATAGATACAGAAAGTGGCCGAAGTAGATATGCTATAGTATATTGTGGGCACGGGAGTCGGACAAGAACGGTATCACTAAGGGGCTGGTCCAATTGACAAACGTTTTCAGGGTTTAGCAAAGAATTTGGCTTTTATGTGGTTGTTTTCGAAGAATTATAAAACGATGATAAAGAAGATAAATTCACAGCCAGCTCTTAACTGAATGAATACGAAAGCCTTCTCTGTAACCTAAAAATTACGATTGAGTAATTACTATAATTCAAATCGTTGACAGTTTGTCGTCTTTCTTTTATAAGCTGAGTCTTATTTGAGAGTCACACAACACAGTTATCTCGCTTCACTAATAATAAAAATTTCCATTCATAACAGCATCACCACTCCAAATAGCCACTACATCCTGTTTGTACCACACATTCCGCTGTCCTCTCATGACCTGCACCACATCGCCGCGCGCCTGAGCAGGGTGGGGCAGGTTGCACAACGATGGCACGGCGCGCGGCGCGGGCGCACGCGGGCGCCTTGTTAGCGGCGCGTGCGCCTGCGCGCCTGCCACCGTTGCGTTGCATTATTTATTGCTTATTGAAAAACTACCGATAGCTTTACCTACCCACTTTTGTGGTCGCTTTTCGTTTTTGTTAATTATTTTTGTTTGTTGGCTAGCTGTGATGCAAATTGGGAAAGCAATTATTGTTGGTGTTAGGAAATGTTGGGTTGTACACGTTTTCTTTATAGTCTATTAAATCTCGATCAATTATATTCGATTTATAAGAAGCCTTCAGGCATTGATTTGATATGATTGAATGTTGTCAACACCTGGAGTGTTGTAAGAAATTTTCACTCATATCGGTTTTATTGAAAAAATTACTCTCAACCCAAGACTACAATCAGTTATATGCAATAAACAATATATTATGCATCAGAGATGGACTATTTTTAATTAACTCTTTGTTACATTCATCATGTATTAAGAAATGCAAGCACGATTCAAACATAACACCCAGCCCAGCTACCATAATATTAGTGTATAATAACATTAAATATTAATGTTATTATAAACTAATATTTACGAGTCATACACATAATATCGAGGCAGTTCATTACATACTTTACTTGAATTGGAAGCAATATTCTCAACAGTTTGGTTTTACTTGAAAATGGGCTATAAGCGGAACGTTTATTATTTCTTGTTGTGTGACAAGTCAACAGCTTCATAATAACATTGTTTCTGTTGAGATAATACTAAGTTGTGTTGTAATAATTAGTAATATTCATAGTATTATGTTTCAATAAGTCCCTACGGTATTATTTTGGGCTTGGCTTTTAAGTAGGGTAATACTACTTGTAGTCGTGTGTCGTTGTACGTACTAGTAGTAAAGAAAAGGCTTTAAAAAACAGTTTCCTTCAAAATGCAGGAATACTAAAACTTGCAATTTTAGTTGTTGAACTGGCAAGTTTAGTCGTAAAAGTAAGTATTCTTTTGGTTGCTTCAGAGTCCAGGAAATCCAGCGCCTAGCGTAGCATTGATACGGCGTAGTACCAGTTGAAACATTATCTGTTGTTATGTGACCTTAGATAGGATAGGATTTAATGCAGGGCCTAGTAATTTTGAAATTTGATTTTTTTTTCTGTTATTAATAAACTTTTAACTGTTAACTCCATTGTAATATACAACATTATTTTTAGTATATGCGAAACCTGAATATAGTTTGTTCAGAATAAGTAACTGAATCGATTCCAATAATTTTAAAACCATGTTATATTTTATCTCAAGTTTCTTTTTAAATTTGCAAGTTGAACACCGATCGATATTAAGTACCTATCGCAATCATTTAGGTACCTACTGCCAAATTATTATTATCAATGAGCTCATGACGACGCTGTAGGCGCGCGCTGCGTGGTGACCACGTTTTTTTGCGGACAACCAGGTAACAGAAAAAGCTTATAACTTTTTTATTTTTCATGATACAGTATTGAAATTTTGTACATAGATTCTCTTTACATAAAAATACTCGACACGTGTTTCAGGTTTCGCATATACTTAAACTATTTTGTATGCTTCTTGTTATATTTTAAACACCTCAATGTATTTCACAGAACGTGGTTTAGATACTGATCTAAGCTCGATCAAAAACATCTTTGAACACAGATGATCAATAAAAAAGTTACACAAACTAAATTCGCAGTTTACTATTACCAAAAAGATCAGTTAAGGTCATCTAGACGTTCTTGTACAAGTACAGTCAGCGTAGATAAGATGTGACCATTGAAATCAACCTGCTTTTGATCAGTTGCGTGACTTTTGAGAGTGTACACTACAGTGACATGGCAACAGCGATGTAGAAATATGGATACGGCTTATGGATCTGAAATTAAAACACTCAAGTTGATAATATACAATCTGGTTTTATATTCTCCCAAAAAGGAGAATCTTAATGGATTGTTTTAATGTAATGTGCTTTCAATTCTGAACTTGAACCATATTAAGTCCAATGACTGTGATTTTAGAGCATTCAATTAATAACTTTATTTTTTTATGCTTACCACGTGTTACCCTTTTGCTTTTCTTTCACTCATCTTTTTAGCAAAAATACGTGTATTTAAATCGGCTCACCCCTATGTTTGAGTTATTTGTAAGAACTCAAACATAACAGGTGAAACGTGTTTGTCCTAGAGATAGACCCCAGTGTAATCCTTCGGTAAATACAGGCGTGAGGTTTTATTATGTGTCAAATAAAAAAAAAATCTAGAAAAAGATCCGCAACGATTATGAAGCCAAGCTCAATGTCGGTTACACAACTGCCATATCTAGTTGCTGCAAGTGTTTGGTAGTGCAGGTGACCGATCCATCACCGACTCACCGAGACGTGGACGTGGCTAATTAACGGAAAGCAAGGTCAGCTGATGAAACAGGCCTAAGCACCCACTCTAGTTTGTCACAAAAAATTACGTTGCGCAAGAGACGTTTCTCTTGCGCGTTTGTCACGGATTGTCCTCTCGTTAGCGAGATTCTTGAGCAAGGTGTCCGCTATCTACTAGTCGTCTAGTGGTCAACTGCTGAGCATGAGGTCCTGGGTTCGATTTAAAGATCGCGCAAAGTGTTATTGGCTTTTTCCACTAGGAATTTATCAGTAGTAGCCCCAGAGTCTGAATTTGAGCCCGGTTGATGGCAACAGGCTCGCCCCCTATTACACGGGACTTAAACATAACTGGTGAAATGTGATTGTACTATTACTTAGACAGGAAACGGGATATATTTTTTTTTTTTTGTGATTGTACTATTAGGTACACCTCTGCCTAACCCTTCGGCGATTACAGGCGTGATAGTCAAGGTTATACCGAGGTCGGTCCGTGGATGGGTGACAAAAATCTACCATACCGAGACCACGGAGGGTCTCGGTATGATAGGTATTGCAGCTTTTATAAAACTTTGGAAAGTGCAGTCTGAAGCCTTAAAATCTGAAAACTAAGAGTTATCGTGTTACTCAATAACTGGGATTCGGAGGTCAGATAGGCAGATGACATCTGGTTAGACTGGAAGATGTCCCCAACATAATTGGTACAACGCCAAGCAGATGACGATGGTTCCATAACTTTCGCTCACCAACATTACAATTTCTAAGTGCTCATCCACTTTTTCGTGGTGGCCGTTTTTTTAGGCTAGCAAGAAGCAGATGTTCAAGAGACAGTGTGTGAGTGGTGAGGTAGGTAATCGGCTTTATAACTTTTGTCTGGTTTCTTGTAACTTTTTTTTGTGATTTCGTGGACAATGTTGTGGGTTACATGTGTAGTAACATAAATATGGAATAGATTGTGTATAAATGTATTTCTAAGTATTGTGCTAATTTAAGAATCTCTTGTTAAGCCTGGCATGTTTTTTTGTACCTAACAAATAAATTAAAATAATTTGTCGCGAAACTGAGCAAGGTTTTATAATAATTATGTTAATGAGACTGTACCTAATTAGGTGATGGTTAAGTACCGGAGGTGTGAGGAAACCAGATGTTTTATTTTAATGGTCGTTTTGTTGACATCGTCTTCTTAATTGGTACTTACTTGATTTCTAAAAAAACTTGAATCTCGTAATACATAAGCAGGTGGCGCTTGACGACTATGTGGTCAAACGCGTGCCTATCAATAATTAAAAAGAACATAACATCACGCCTGTAGTCCCCGAAGGGTTAGGCAGAGGTGTATCTAATAGTACACCCACATTTCGCCAGTTATGTTTTAAGTCCCATAGGGGGCGCGACTATTGCCATAAACAGGGCACAAATCCAGCCTCCGTGGCTGTTACTGAGAAATTTCTGATGGAAAAACCCAATAACACTTTGCCCGACCCGGGAATCGAACCCAGGACTTCACGCTCAGCAGTCGCGCTAGCGACCACTAGACCAACGAGGCAACGCGAGCCAAACCTAGGTTTAAAGAAATAGAATATATTCGTATTCCGCGACCCACAATTTTCATACAACCTGCTACATTTAAATTACAACACACTCTCAGCGAATCAAGTTCCAAATCCCCTCAGAAACAGGAACACCACTTATTTATGTAACGCACGACGATATCGAAGTGCACGACTTAAATTTTGCTCCAAAAACCGTAGCGGCTATCCATTTAAACGTCCGTCGGCACAAAATACCCTGTAGTTAACATTTACACCTCCGAGACATGCGATCGTAACACGTTGTGTAACTCAGCCCTCTGACTGATATGAAAATTTCGACTTTAGACCCAATTAATGCAGTAAACTCAAAAATTATGCAGTAAAACAAAATTGTACACAACTTTTCTTAATAAAAAAGGTACTCGACTGTATTAGTGACAAATGTCACCAATCTTATCAAGGGGTATCGTATTACCCGACCGGTCCGGTCCGGTGGTGACCTGTAACAAAGGTATTGTATGCCTATTTCAGGCACCAGTCTCTCACAAATGTTTACCCTGTGTATTAGACTTAATAATTCCTGTTCACCTAGTACTAACTGGGTTTTGGAGATCAGATAGGCAGTCGCTCCATGTAAAATACTGGTAACCAGTTACATCCGTGTAACCCACTGGAAGCCGACCCTAACATAGTTGGGAAAAGGCTAAGCAGATGATGATGATGATGATGACCATGAAAAGCTGTTTGTAGGTTGCCAAAGTTTTTGTTCTAAGCTGGAATCGGTCCCAACACACTGATCGTAGAAGCATATTTAATCCTCTACCTTGCCTTGCAATTAAAAAAATACATATAAATACTTAACTCACGGATACTTTGCCAAATTCATGCAGCATTTCTTCTTCTTCTCTACTTGTCTATTCTTAGTCTTCTCAGTAGTCAGTCCCTTTCTAGCTATGTCATCTTGCACACAGTCCATCCGTCGTTCACGTTTAAGAGCGTTAAAAAAAGAAAAAAGAAAGAAATAAAGTAGGCAAAGTCGCAAAAAGCTGTCAAATATTTCCCTGTTTTGATTAATTCACTAGTTAGCCATATTTCTTATTTCCATACAGTAATATTGCCAAATTAATTAAAACAGGTAAATATTTGACAGTTATTTGCGACGTTGCCCACTTTTTGGATGAATCGCTTTTTCGCTCTTAATTCATAATTATGTTCATCAATACATTTCCTCCTCTCAGTACACATATCATAGCGTTACTACCAGCAACCAGTTAAGGCTACTTGCCCCCATTTGGTCAGGAACTCAGGACCTCATGCCTCGCGGAGATATTTTGATGAGGACGAGATAAATTAATTATAGAGTCGTACGGCCGTACACTAATAAACTGGCAAACTTGCTTATCGATACCGTGGTCTAGATATAGACACGGTAATGACCGGTCGGGTTACGTCGCGACTTAATGACGTCGCCGATTTAGGCACACGTTACTTATAAGGCCGAAGTTTAGTAAGAAAGCTTAGTTTTAAAACAATATGCATAATCTATACAAATAAATAAAATTGAATTGTGTACTTTCAAAATAACAGTTATTAACTAATTGCATATGAAAGTATTTACGGTACTTATAACTCAGAAAGTTTTTTTAAATTTTTTGTCTGTCTGTTGGTTCCGACTAATCTCCGAAACAGCTGGACCGATTTTGACAGGACTTTTACTGACAGATAGCTGATGTTATAAGGAGTAACACCTTTGAAATTGTTCACAAAATTCGATTCAAATCCCAGTAATATTATTGTAATAATTTAAGATCGCGGATAACAGCTAGTAAAAAATATAGTCGATAATGATGACTTTGATAGTGTTTGAAGTATTTGATGCTTTTTTAATCGGATTAATAGCTTCAAATGGATTATTTTCTAATTGATAGCAATTAATTTCCCCAGTGAGTAGGCGTACGCTTGATGAGTATACGCCATCACTCATAGTAAGTACTCACTCGAATAATTACACATTCATACGTTACTAGTAACACTTTCAAATTACGTGATAACAACGACGAATTAAATGATTTTATATTCATAAATCGTAATAAACAAATTAAGTACATGGCCTCAGGCGCCGAGGCCCGTAATTACCGAAATAAATTTAAACAAATTCCATTATGGGATCATTTCGGCGGTGGACGATGTTATCCATCACTTCGATGCAGTTACCACAAATCGAGAAACTTATAGCTCGGTTAATGGTGTTGTGTATCGATAATAAGTGCACGAGGATCGATAATTGCACGGTAGCTGTGACGATAAGCGCCGACACTATTGTGCATAATGTCGTCCAGTATTACTAAATTATACGGTGCATACGCGTGGTACTTACTGCCGGCAACTGGTCCTGTCTGTCTGTGGGGTTACGCTTATAAGTGCAGAAAACAGAAAATATTATGAGCTACAGTGATGTTTATGAAAACTACTTTATTATTTTAAAAATTTACACGCATAACTGCTGCATAACCTAGACAAGGCAATTTCAATAAGTAAAACTCTCATTAATTGAAATTTCATTTTACTTTCAATGCACATCTTTATCTTTACAAAGTCGCTCCCGCTGTTTTTACGCTTAGATCTTTTAAAATACGCAACGGATTTTAAGGCAGTTTTCAGCAATAGATAGAGTGATTCAAGGGGAAGTTTTATATGTATATTGCACCCGTGCGAAGCCTAGGCGGGTCGCTAGTAGAATATAATATGTTTAATAGTGCAGACGTTATGGAGACCCGAAAAAGAAACGGAGTGTTATGTTATACTCCTCTAAATACCGATTACAAGAGGAAGATCTAAACAGAGTGTTCAAAACTACTCAAATCATTCATCATGGCCTAATATTCTGCAGACTTTAATTATAAACCTACATACGGGACCCTAAGGTCGAGATCTAGATGCCCCACGTTACAAGGCGAGTCGTCACCGCCGTATTATAAATGCGACGCGGGCGCAACAAGATTTTCCGTTTAGCTCCATTATATTTAATTCTTAAAGCGCAATTTCCTTCACTGAGCTTATTGA
This sequence comes from Noctua fimbriata, assembly GCA_905163415.1. Classification (NCBI taxonomy): domain Eukaryota; kingdom Metazoa; phylum Arthropoda; class Insecta; order Lepidoptera; family Noctuidae; genus Noctua; species Noctua fimbriata. The sequence continues at coordinate 7,373,442 of LR990940.1, forward strand.
CGGAAATTAAAATGTATCACCTGGATGTTAAACAAGTTTAAATATTATAATTTCATGAAAAATAGGCTAAGCACTTTTAAACTCCGTAAGAACTTTTAGGTATGGGAAAAATCAATTAATAAATTATGAAATATGATGAAAGTATCTATTACGAAGAGGAATGCTGCAATGACAATCAAGACGTGTCCATATAAAGGATGTAAACAGACCCTTAACGAAGCCGAAAGGCAGTTGTTCTCCCCGTCTTTGCGATATTTTTTTTTGTTCTAGACCATACCTGCGAACCTTCTAGTTACGGAGATATTGGGGGTCAAAGTTCCAACTTTTTCACAAGTTTTTTATAAATACATGTTTTTAATGTAAGATTTTTCACAACTCCACGACTCCCGTGCTATTCAATCCATTCATCAGCACAATGCTTGGAGTGCTTTCCATCGAGTCCTACCGTAAAACGTGATTTATCAACCCAAAAAAAAAAGTCGTTACCCAGCAATAATTTTTGCGTAAAGTTACTTAGTTTGATGTACATAATGCTTGGTTGACGGCTTCGTGAAGGGTCTGTTTACACCCTGTATTGTATACAACAGTTCATTTCTGAAAATGTTGCTCTGCCTCACTCAGTCATCTAGTGGTCACAAGCGCGGAGCATGAGGTCCTGGGTTCGATTCCCGGGAACCGTGCAAAGTGTTATATGATTTTTTCTCACGGATTTCTCAACAGCCGTTCGGAGTTTGAATTTGTGCCCAGTTGATACCATTAGTATAATCAGCCTATAAGTTCCCACTAATGGGACGCCCGGCCTATGAGAGGGAATGGGCTATAATCCACCACGCGGGCCCAGTGCGGGTTGGTAGATGTCATATGTCTTCAATTTTTTTTTATTCTAGTACATGCCGATTTCCTCACTATATTTTCCTTCACCGAAATGAGAGCAGTGGTGATGAAATAAATTAGGTACACAAAGTAATACGCCTGGGTTCGAATCCGCGACTTACTGTTCGTAAGTCGGGACTACCACCACTGGGCCACCGCTGCTCTCGTAGGTCCTGGGTTCGATTTCCAGGTCGGACAAAGTGTTATTGGGTTTTTCCATCAGGAATTTCTCAGTAGCAGCCACGGGGTCTGGATTTGTGACCATTTAATTCCAATAGGCTCGCCCATTACGTAGGCTTTACATAACTGGCGAAATGAGGGTATACTGTAACGGTTACACCTCTGCCTGACCCTTCGAGCATGACAGGCAAGAAAATGGTCTGTTAAGTTGTTATTCCAGATAAACATGAGTGTACAAGAAGTCCATAGCAGAACCGACCCTGTTTTGCATCTAGCCAGTCAGTGTGTAAATTGTGGACGAGTTTTTCGCAACCAACTCGATTTATACGCAAATTATTGCCGCCTCAAATGAATAGCTTATACAACATTATTTTTAGTATATGCGAAACCTGAATATAGTTTGTTCAGAATAAGTAACTGAATCGATTCCCATAATTTTTAAACCATGTTGTATCTTTTCCCAAAAATATTTAAAAAAGTAATAATTTAGGTACCTACTGCCAAATTATTATTATCAATGAGCTCAAGACGATGCTGGAGGCGCGCGCTGCGTGGTGACCACGTTTTTGAGCGGAGAACTAGGTAACAGAACAAGCTTATAACTTTGTGATTTTTCATGATACAGTTTTGAAATTTTGTACATAGATTCTTTACATAAAAATACTAGACACGTGTATCAGGTTTCGCATATACTAAAGCTAATGTTGTATATCTCAACGTTGCGCTTCGGGTTGACTCATTCACGATAACAAATACTAACTTTTACATAGCCAATTAAAAAAAACTTTTATTCAACACTGCCAGAATCTGTTGAGGCTATCTTTTGCACCAAGATAAGAGAAAATTGAAGAAATCAGATGTCAATGCTGAATGTAATATCTCAAATTGTCGATTTTTCATCTTTAGACGTATTTACTTACGAGTTACGTAACCGGCGGAGAGCTGCGGTGGCCCAGCGGTGGCAGCTCCGACTTACGAGCAGTAAGTCGTGGGTTCGAACCCAGGCAGGCGCATTACTTTGTGTAATTTATTTCATCATCAATGCTGTGAAGGATAACATCGTTAGGAAACCGGCATGTCCTAGAACCAAAAATTCGGAGACATGTGACATCTACCAACCCGCACTGGGCCCGCGTGGTGGATTATAGAGAGGAGGCCGTGTGTCCCAGCAGTGGGAACATTATAGGCTGTTTATATACTTATCTACCCTATTTGTCCTGAAAACAAGAATGAAGAGTTAAATACAATAATACCTGTTTCGTTTATTAAAATTAAGTTAAGTCTACAATGACTCCTATATGGTAAATTTCTTGAGCCTGCCTAAATATAGCATTACTCAGTTACATAAAAAAGTAAATTTAAGAGCATTCACAGTAAGTTTAAAGTATGCGTTCGGGCCAAACAAGAAAAAAAGCCGTTGTGAGTTGCAAAACAAGAGCAGATGCCGAAATAATGAGGTGCGCGGAAGACGCAGGGGTCTTTGGGCAGGGTTGCCAACTTACCGGAAAATCTCCCACTACACATATGTACATACATGTCGGATATGTCAGGATTTACTCCGTTAGGCTCGTAAATCATGTGGGCAACAGATGGCTTTCGTGAAATGGCGTGCTTGCGATTCATTTTATGTCCATACTAACAACCGGATAAACTCACGACTTTTCTTCCAGAAACTTCTGCCTAACCCTTCGGGGATTACTAGGCGTGATCTTATGTTATTTCTTAAAACGAAAGCAGCAGTCCGAAATCAGTGCTTTTGCCCGGTTGATGATAATGGGCACGCCCCCTAATTACATGGGGCTTGAACATAACTGGCGCAATGTGTGTGTACTATTCGTACACGTCTGCCTAACCTTTCGGTGATGCTAGGCTATGTTCTGTTGTGATAAAAATAAGTTATAATAATAATAATTTATTTAATTCAGACCATTGATCCATATAGTGTTAGTAAAATCTTAACCTATTGTTAGTACATAAAAAGCTTAAATTAATTGGCGACATGTACGCCAGTACGCACATGCCTAGCTGCCCAGTGCCTAATGAAAGGCCCATCAATTGAAGTTATGTCAGAGACATATTGTTTAAGGATTTTAGCGTTAAGGGCAACTAGAAAGAAATAAAGTAAAGAGCTTACGTAACAATAACATCCCGAAAATGAAGCTTGTATGTGGCAACCCTGCGCCGGAGTGGCGTATGCGCGGACGCAGACACGAGGTACGGTTAATTGCACGTGTGATTTATACCAAATTGGGAGGTCCAAGCCACTCAGTTTTTCACTCAATGTATGTCTATTTTAATTAGTGTGTCGACGTTCATTTCTTCATCAGCGGGACATAACGTAACGATATGACAAGAAATCAGAGCTTGTAGTTACAAGCCTGTAAGTACAATAATGAATTCCATAAGTTAACTTATTCTTAAAAACATCCTATTATAAGAATTAATCTTTGAATCATCATTGAATTGTCCTAGAACCAAAATATCAAAGACAGGTGATTTGTGCCAATCCGCACGATGTTACGCTAAAAGACTACATAAAAAAATTTGGGATGAAATCTTGAACTAAAAAACAACTAAAAACTATTTAAGTGAAAAGAAGAAAATTAAGTTTATTTACCAAAAAAGAACGCGTATACGAAGTTTCGTGTCCGTGGATGATCCTGGCTGCAGGCTGTCATAAAAATGTATTGTCACTTGAACCAATGGGGGCTGGTTTGAAATTCAGTTGCAAGACACCAACACATACCAACCACCTAACTAACAAGGCAAGTTAAAAAAAGATCTCAATAAAAGCGTCATAAACAAAAACATTCATGACTCCAGTTTATCTATTTCAAGTCACTCGCAAAACCCAAAAAAGACGAACACCAATCTACTTACACAATTCGTCACACATGTTCCAATAATATTTTTCACAAGATGAATACTTACAATGATTTCACAAACGTCTATACAAATAATGAATTATTCATACAGCATTCCAATGTAAACAAAATTATGACAACACCAATGGAATAACACCCTTGCATAGCCCGAGGCTAGCTCGCGACTCAATAATAGACATATTGAAAGGCGACCTGATGATAAACAGTAATAACGACCAGACAACATGGTCTACCTCACCCCCCGACTTACACCAACACATGTACAAACCAAAGGAATTTAATCACATGATTGGTGTCTACGTAAATTGGTCATCTGTCCACGGTCTGTTTTCACTCTCGATACCATCCCGCTAGGTTATTTTCTACGGTGATACAGTTTTTCATTCGATGTACCTAGGTAGGTGCTCCGCGACTGGTTTCACTAGCAAGTTGCTACTGACTTCGTTGACGGTAAAAAAGTGAGGTTAAGTCAATATTTTTGATGTTGGAATTTTGTTCATAAGCTCTGGTAACGGTTAATGAGAAATATTTTGCGTACAATAGGTAAATAAACACTGGACGTTTTTAGCGAGGAATGATTGGAGCTTTCATGTTGGACTAGATTTTTTATTGAAAATTGTTCATACACGACTCGTCATCTGCCTAACCTTTTCCCAACTATACGGCTTCCAGTCTAACCAGTTGCAGCTGAATACCAGTATTTTACATGGAGCGACTGTATTTCTGACCTCCACAACCCAGTTAGTACTGGGTAGTACGATACCCCTTGGTCAGACTGGTTGTCAGACTTTTTGGGCCTCTGACTACCTAACGACTGTCAAAGATCTACAAATGACAGCCGGGACCAACGGCTTAACGTGCTTTCCGAGGCAAGGGGGGAAAATCGGTATGTAATGGGCGGTCACCCATCCACAGACTAACCTAGGCAAGCACGGCTTAACCTAAAGATCGGCCCGAGCGGCTTTTATTATTTAGCCACGAGCTCTTCCGTGTTCATACACCACTGTTATTGTTAAAAGCAAGTACACTCAAAGCAGCCAGTTAAAATATGGATAGTTTCCCGAGCCATAGGAAATTGATTCTAACATTGTTTAAAGCGAAACGCTAAGTCGTTAGGTTTGATATTAACTGACAAAGCTTTTGTACTTTAAATCTCACAAAACATACATAAAATCATACGGTAGTTAAGAATTCAGCAAAACATAGCTCACGTAAAAACGACTCTCATCTTACTAAAGTAAAACACACATTTGCAAGACACGATTTCCCAAAAACTATTACAGCTACTGAAATTATTGTACATTCACGTCGTGCACGAGTGGGTTGACTTTCTCGCTCCCGAGATGAGTACCAACGTTTTTCTTTGCGCAAAAAACTTGTTAGCGTCGGCAAATAAAACGAGAGCAAGCTGCGCATACGCACCCAATGCGGACTCACTGACCGTTTTTTCCGAGTACCTATTGAATTAAATTTTGGGGACATGACTCCATAGAGAGGTTTAATGGAATGGTCTAATCACGTTTTGTCGTGACGTAAAAATAATATACAGTAAGTAGATACTATATTATTATCGGTTGAGGTGCCAGCAATACTCAATAATCGTGATAAATAATAATAAAAACAGGATTATAAGAAAATTCTATCATCTGTGTCTTCAAAACACAATGGTACAGTGCTACTTCCGATAAAGTAGACGCTATATAAAGAAATATTTTATAATTACAACTGCAACCATGTTCAGATCTATATTTTAATTCAAGGTACAAATCAATTATACATACCAATAAAAAACTGTCAATATGCCTGCATATTTTCTGCAATGTTACAGTTGGACTCAAAGAACACAATTAAAATATTACACATTACAATCATACCTTGTAGCTCGTAAAACGGCGTGGTTGAAAAAAAATCTTCACATACTCTAGTATGTGCTAAATCTGGATCGAGAAAATTATCTGTAAATTCTCGATACGAACTTATAAATAAACAATTATAAAGCATGCCTCGATATTCGAATATCGAAACTCCCCGCTGTGTGAGAATTCGCAGAAAATAAATGACGATCGGGTATCGAATTGCAATGGAAATTCCTTGTCAGAACGTTAGTGCCTAGCCAGACAGGTGGAGGAACATGGAAGCAAATTCAAATGTGATTCATCATTCATCATTTCAGCCGAAAGACGTCCACTGCTGGACATAGGCCTCCCCCAAGTGTCGCCACATTGACCGGTCCCGTGTGACTCGCATCCAGCGGATCCCTGCAACCTTCACCAGGTCATCGGTCCACCTAGTGGGAGGCCTTCCGACGCAGCGTCTTCCGGTTCGCGGTCGCCACTCCAGAACTTTTCGGCCCCATCGGCCATCCGTTCTGCGAGCAATGTGCCCTGCCCACTGCCACTTAAGTTTGGCTATTCTTCGGGCTACGTCGGTTACCTTGGTTCTCTTGCGGATGTCCTCATTTCTGATTTGATCACGCAAGGAAACTCCGAGCATAGCCCTCTCCATTGCCCTTTGGGTGACTTTAAGCCTTCTGATAAGGCCCATTGTGAGCGACCACGTTTCGGTCCCGTATGTAATCACTGGCAACACACACTGGTCATAGACTTTCGTCTTGAGACACTGCAGTAAGTTGGACGAGAAGATACCACGCAACTTCCCGAACGCTGCCCAGCCGAGTCGGATTCGACGATTGACCTCTTTCTCGAAGTTAGACCTACCTAACTGGATCGTTTGTCCCAGGTAGACATAATCGTCTACAACTTCGAGTGTAGAGTCTCCGATCTTGATAGAAGTGGGTGTTACATGGGCATTCAACATGATTTTGGTTTTGTCCATGTTCATTTTAAGACCCACTCTTTCGGAAGCTCTACTAAGGTCATCGAGCATTGTACTGAGGTCCTCCATGGTCTCAGCCATGACCACTATATCGTCGGCAAATCGAAGGTGAGAGATGTACTCGCCATTGACGTTGATGCCTAGCCCTCTCCAGTCCAGAACCTTGAAGATATCCTCCAGTGCAGCGGTGAACAGTTTCGGAGATATGACGTCTCCCTGTCTCACGCCTCGCTGTAGAAGGATAGGTTCCGAGGTCTGGTCCTGAAGTCGGACTGACATGGTGGCGTTTTTGTACAAACACTTTAGCACCTCGATGTACCGATAGTCGATTTGGCACCGTTGGAGAGACTGCAGTACAGCCCAAGTCTCGATCGAATCGAAGGCTTTCTCGTAGTCCACAAATGCTAAGCAGAGAGGCAGGTTATACTCTTCGGTCTTCTGTATAACCTGCCGCAGCGTATGTATGTGGTCTACGGTGCTAAAGCCTTTTCGGAATCCGGCTTGTTCGGGAGGCTGAAAATCGTCAAACCTGCGCGCGAGACGATTCGTGATGACTCTTGAGAACAACTTGTAGACATGGCTTAGAAGTGAGATGGGCCTATAGTTCTTCAGCCGGGCATTGTCGCCCTTTTTGAAGAAGAGTACCACCACACCCCTGCACCATGCCTGCGGCGTCTTCCCCTCGAGTATGACGGAATCAAACAGCTTCTGAAGGGCCTTAAGTACCGGTTTTCCACCCGCCTTCAGGAGTTCGGCCGTAATTCCGTCATCACCCGGTGCCTTGTTGTTTTTAAGCTGTTTAAGAGCCATCCTAATCTCGTACAGGCTGACATCCGGAATGTCTTCGGTATAGTGTCGGGTCAGTCTAGCTCTTGGGTCGTTAGCTAGAGTTGCAACGGGCTTTCTAGTTGAAGTGTACAACTGCCCATAAAAACTCTCGATCTCTCTCAGCAGCTCCGGTTTGGCGGATACGATCCTGCCATCGTCGGTCTTCAGTTTCGTGAGCTGGCTCTGCCCAATAGCCAGATCTCTTGAAAATACCTTGGAGCCTTTATTCCGCTCAATAGCGTCTTTAATACGCTCGGTATTAAAGCGGCGGAGGTCGCTCTTCAAGGATTTAGAGATCCGTCTATTGAGCTGCCGGTATTTCCACGCCTCGTCTGAAGACTGCAGGATCATCTCACGCCGCTCCTTCATGAGCTCGAGAGTATGATCAGAGAGCTTTTTGTTATGTGCACGACGTGTCTTGAAGAACTTAGACCCAGTCGTATGGACAGTTTCCACGAACCCATCGTTGCATTCGTCCACTGAGCTTCCTAGGCACTCGAAACGATTCTGGAGTTCAAGCTGAAAGCTCTCGGGGTTTTGGATCTGGATCTGTGCTGGACGGAGCGTAGACTTCATCAGTCGAGACCTTTCAAGCTTTATATTGATGTTCAATGTGCCTCTTACCATGCGGTGATCGCTCCCGGTTTTCACCGAATTGATCACAGAGACATCATTAAACATTTGCTTCTTGGTTGACATGATGAAGTCAATCTCATTTTTAGTTGCACCATCGGGACTCTGCCAGGTCCACTTCCTGTGCTCGCGCTTTTTGAAGAAGGAGTTCATCATATAGAGGCCCTCCTTCTCCATAAAACTAGCCAGTTGGTGACCCCGGTGGTTCCGACGTCCAAACCCAAATTGCCCCACTTGCAGCTCATCCCCGTCTCGTTTGCCCAGTTTTGCGTTGAAGTCCCCCATGACAACGGTGAAGTGAGTTTTGAAACCATGCAGGGCTTTAGAAATATCCTCATACATGGTCTCCACTTCGTCGTCGGGGTGTGCCGAGGTCGGGGCGTAGACCTGTATGACCTTCAGCAAATATCTTGAGGATATTCTGAGTATAAGGTACGCCACCCTGGTCGACACACTCTCGATCTTCACCACGTTATTCACGAGGGACTTGTGGACGATAAACCCAACACCACCCTGGGACTGCCGGTCACCCTCTCGGAAATAGAGCAAGCTGCCGGATCTTAGGATTATCGTGTCCTCACCCTCTCTTCGGACTTCAGATAATCCCACAATACTCCATCGCAGCCTGCTCAATTCCTCTTCGAGTTCCGTTATCTTCTCGTCGGTCCGGAGTGTACGCGTGTTATATGTTGCCAGGTCAAGTCGTCGGTATAGGTAGCCTGATCCCGTCCGGGGATTCTTCGCACCCCTTGCCACGCCGTAACCTCGACCGCTACCATAGTCGAGGGTAGACGGGCTGCCGGGTACTAGGGGCCGTTTTTTGGTTGTGCTCGTCATTCGGGGGGTTTTGCCATAATCGCCACGCTTGGCAAGCGGGTTGGCGATCGCAGTATGGTTGTAAAAAATCGCAGAGAACGCTGCTGCCCATTCTCTGGTAAGTCCCTTAGTCGCCTCTTACGACACCCACGGGAAGATATGGGATGGTGCTATTCTTTACGTCCGGACACCATACAGGACAAATGTGATTAACTTAACAAATTATAGAAGAGAAATAAACCCTCTTGATTCAGAAACTTTGATACCCTAGGACATGGATGACAGGACTTTTTAATTTATAACATTACAGTGGTGAAGGCAGAGATGTACCTAACAAGTACACCTTCATTTCGCCAGTTATGTTTAAGTCCCACGTAATAGAGGGCGAGCCTATTCCCACCAACCGGGCACAAATCCAGACTCCGTGGCTGCTACTTATTAATGAAATTCCGATGGAAAAACTCAATTACGCTTTGGCCGACCCGGGAATCGAGTCCAGGACCTCATGTTCAGCAGTCGCGCTTGAGACCACACCACTAGACCAATGACGCAGCCAAATATTTAACTTATTTTTTATTTTTAATACACCACACGCGTTGTCTTGCAAGCAGCATGATGTTAAACACGAAAACATACTCCAGAAATAAAAAAAATATTACCATGTAAAAAAAACAAATAATATTCACTGTGACGATAATTTGCCGGATTCGACAAGTTACCAAAACGTTCTAAATCAGAGTTCTACCAAGTCATTCCAGTTACTATTAAACTATTCACACAATAGGTCTAGGTGTAACTGTCAAGCAACAATGTCGCATGCAGATTAAAATCAATGACCCTATAAGTGGAGCACCCTCAAGTGTCGCGGATTAGAATTATGAGAGGATAATGTATTAACTGGTCGTGTAAGGTGTCAGCCACACTGATAATTTGTCGTGCTGTACCTGACGCTATGGCATACGTAAGTCTTAAAATATTATACAGACGGATCTATGAATTGGTAACGACATTTCATGCTAGGTTTAATATGAGAGTTAAATCCGAGGTTCATACTTAAATCATTACATCTATACAACATTATTTTTAGTATATGCGAAACCTGAATATAGTTTGTTCAGAATAAGTAACTCAATCGATTCCAATAATTTTTAAACGACGTTATATGTTATCCCAAAAATATTTAAAAAAGGTTACAAGTTGGACACCGAGCGACACTAAGCACCTATCGCAATCATTTAGGTACCTACTGCCAAATTATTATTATCAATGAGCTCAAGACGACGCTGGAGGCGCGCGCGAGTCTTTGCCGCGCGGTAACCACGTTTTAGTGCGGACAACCAGGTAACAGAACAAGCTTATAACTTTGTGATTTTTCATGATACAGTTTTTAAATTTTGTACATGCATTCTTTACATAAAAATACTAGACACGTGTTTCAGGTTTGGCATATACTAAAACTAATGTTATATATATAAAATGGTAAACTGACAGACTGACTGACTGGGTGATATAGCAACACACAGCCCAAACCGCTGGTCCTAACGACATAAAACTTGGAGGGTGTGTTCTTTGTGAAGAGTCACTAAGAAACCACGCTGGCAAAAGCTAGTTTAAGAGATAAAATTGGTCTTATGAAAGACTGACAAGATTTTCATTTGGTCTGTTTCAAGTTTCCTGTTTCAGTGTCAGATATCCTATCTTATAGATAAATTCCAAGGACTTATCTACCAAATAAGTTTACTAGAACTCGAGACCTTTTGTTTTCTTTAAACCAAAACAACAACTATGTTAGGGTCGGCTTCCAGTCTAACCGGATGCAGCTGAATACCAGTATTTTACATGGAGCGACTGCCTATCTGACCTCCACAACCCAGTTAGTACTAGGTAATAAGATAACCCTTGGTAAGGCTAGTTGTCAAACTTTTTGTGCCACTGTTTTGTGTACCTGTAACGACTGTCAAAGATCTACAAACGACAGCCGGGACCAACGGCTTAACATGCTTTGCCGAGCACGGAGGAAACTCGGTATGTAATGGGTGGTCACCCATCCACGGACCAACCTAGGCAAGCACGGCTTAACCTAAAGATCGATCCAAGCGGCTGTTATTATTTAGCCACGAGGTCCTCCCAAAACACAATAATGCCGTGGATTAAGAGAATACAAACCTTTTTCAAGAAATCAATTTAGTTTCTCATATTGATTCAGACTAAATTCCAACATCTACCGCTGACCTACCTGTGTTCTCAACAGTACACAGTATCTAAGTGTGATTTCATACGGTCCTGCGGTTACAAAAGAAGCGATCTGTGCAACCGCACCGATTGGTTTCTATTCGCCATTGTGAGCCCGCACTGATGGGAAAGTAATTTGCCACAAATAAACTAGTTACAAAACCCATTGGAATGTATCGGTACGTTTTGTAAGAAACAATTAACGTGTTTGTTATTGTGTGAAGTTAAATGTAACGTTGCTCTGAAAACGTTGAGGGAAAACGTCGCAACTGGCAGGTCCTAGAACTAACAAATTGAAGGCATGAGACGTATCCTAACCCGCATGGTAAGAACGGCCCAGACATTTTTTTTTTTATTTATCAGACAACATGATCCAATGACACACACACACACACGCACACACACAAACACACACACAATGCAATTCTAGAAAGTTAGTAAACAATTTAACTTATAAACTATGTAAGTACTGATATTCTACTACAGACAGGCTGGTTTTTATAAGATGCCTCACTACGGGACTTTCATCATGCCTATCAGCAATAATTCTCAAGAAGCTATTGCCACTGCCACGCAATCTGGCGAGAAGAGATAGAGAGAGATAGAGGAAGTCTCTTTCTTTAAACACTTTGGAGTGACTTACCATCTGGGATCAGTATGAAGACACAAACATTTGGGTTGTGCTATTAAATTACAAGTACAGGTATAATTATGTTGACTCACATCACCATCATCATCTGCCTTTCACAACAATTTTGGAACAGGCTGATGATGATGTGATTTTTCGTATTCATGTGCGTATTGTATTATTATCACGTGCTTCGGTGAAGAAAAATCGTGAGGAAACCAGCATGCTTGAGAGATATCTCTAGACGGCATGTAAAGCCAAGTCAGAGGCCCATGGGTGGCATTAAAACTCTGATCCCAGTTTAGGCACTAACCACATGAAAAACAACAAAGAACATTTTGGGGTCGACTTCAAGTCTAACCGGATGCAGCTAAGTCTCACCAAAACGTCATTAACTCAGGATGGTATTAAACATAGAATAGGTACTGCAGTGTTTTAAGAAACAAATAATAATTTTAAACTAATCTAATTGATAAAATGCCCTTATCATATCTCACACACCTCGCCTTACAATTACCATCAATCAGCAATCACTGCGTAATACACACGAATGAATTCGAAGCCTTTAGGCGACCTGTAACTAAACCCAATGCATTACCAATACACTGGCAACACAGCCAACATGATAATACATCATATCTATGTATTATTCATATGACGACTTGCGATTTTGATGTCGCAAGGCGAGCTCAGTCGTTTTTGCTCAAAGATTTATATCGAAGTATAAATGTGATCATAAATATATGGAATCAATTTTATATGGACCGTTCGACGGTTAAAGTCGTAATTTGGTTGGAAAAAAGAGATAGGTTCATTGATATTACACGGTCGGTTCTTTGATATGAGGAGGGTGAGGTTTGGTGCCTGATTGATGAGATGGTTCGTCTTGTTGATGGCATGATTGTTTGGCGTGGAATGGAACAGAAATTAAGGTTTGAAAGTCTTTATACTTAATTCGATTGTAAGCTATGGTGTCCGCCTTTTATTTTTACGATAATGCGTCTTGTTCTTATTTTGGGAAGAGTCGGTTTATGTTTTACTAATTAGTCATTCATAAAGAGAGATTCGTCAGACTGGAGCGTAATGTTCTTCACTGTTCTCTATCGTACCACTTATAATATCACCTTCCTCTTGAATCACTCTATCTATTAAAAAAACCGCATCAAAATCCGCTGCGCAGTTTTAACGATCTAAGCATACATAGGGACAGACACAGCGGGAAGCGACTTTGTTTTATACTATTTAGTGATAAAAATTCACGTAACATTATTTCTATTAAATTGATTTTATTCAGATTCAATTAATTAGTTATTTAAAGTGATATTTTTTATACTATCAATGTATCATACAGACTATTGTTTTAACTGTTAATACCTCAATCATAATTTAATATAGTCATAATTATTAACAATCTCATTACTAATAAAATATAAGTTTGCATATCTAATATAAGGAAGATTGTATCCGGATCGCCCATTTTTTTGTAACATCTTATTTTATGTATGCACCTACAATCTAGACAAATAAAGGTTACTTTACTTTACTTTTGATTCACTTAATTAAAAAGAATCACACAATAAATAGCAACAGAAGACCAGAAGTATTTTTATTCCCCTATTCACAGGCCACCCTGTATGTGTATGCATAACAAAATGCATTCAACCCATCAAACGTCCTTCACTCCAGACAGCATGGCACCACCACCATACACGGACGATTAGGTAACGTCTCCATGAGCGTCGCTACCGTGCACACAAACAAATGACTGCGCAGGAGTTCCTTCACTGAAGAAAGGCGACGGGTCACGACCGGCACACATCTCTTAATTTTAGTATGCTATCATACACGACTATCGCTTATTAATTATTTGTTTAAGTGTCACTTTCCAACCACAGCTGGGTGTTCTGTTGTGATGCAAGTTGGGAGAGGCCTATGTCCATCAGTGGGCTGGTATCGGCTGAGTTTATGGATTGTCAGAGTCTATGATGGTCAGGTGGCTTACCATTACGTCTTAAAGCAGGAGTAATTCCAGTGTGGGAAAGAGATGGTGCTAGACTACCTGTATAGCTCTGTCTCTTTCCCACACTAGAATTACTCCCCAGGTCTGTGACCGATAGTAAAGATAATTTCACGTATAACACTTTAATGGGCTTCTACAGAACATCACGCCTGTACATTTACGAGCTCCAATATGTAAACACTTAACTACTTTTAGAAGTGTTTTTCTCCTACTGTTGTATTTAAAATTTCATGTTGTTACGAACATAGTATTTTGGAACTCATTTTTTTATGAATAAGATCCTATCTCCAAGTTACAGTCGTTATTTTTCGCGAAAAATGCTTTTAAATTTAGGAAAGTGCATATTGGTGCTATTGACTGTACAGCACTCCCCGAAGGGTTAGGAAGAAGTGTATAAAGTGTATAATACACCCACATTTCGACAGTTATGTTTTAAATCACATTTAATAGGGGGCGAGCCTATTGCCATCAACCGGGCACAAGCCCAGACTACAGTATTCTACATATCTTTTAATGTTTTCAAAACTGATGGCACAACCAGTGTTTCAATAAAACAGCATGTTATAATCATAACTCATGGTTTTGTAATATCTTATTAAGGAGAATTTATTTTGGATATGCACATTATTTATAAACTATAAATACATTTAAAATAACAATATAAATACATACAAGTATATTTTTATTTAGGAAATTCATACATATTTGACACAAAGTATAATATGAACAAAAAAAGACATTGACATAAAAAGAAATATGACGCTAAACATTGTCGTCATTTGACATTCTAGTTGATTATAATAAAGTCATTAATTAATTACTGCCTTCTCTTTTTATACAGATCACATTTAATTACTATCGATATTTTTCCATTTACCAAACAAGGATGAATGAATTATGTGTAGAAAAAGAGATCAAGAAACTGATACATGTTTATGAGTAAGACAGCAATAAATTAACGAGCAATATCTTCCTTTTATTTCCTTTTAAGGATAGTTTTATTGTTGACAATTAGAATTGAGATATAATTTAATTAGAACATTAATGCGGAAACTTTTTGCTTGTTGTAAGAATTCTGAGATATTATAACTAATAGGAAAACAAGAATAATGAGGAGGTACTTAGGAAAAACTTAAAACTTATGTCCAGCAGTGGACGTCTTTCGGCTGAAATGATGACTTAGGAAAAAACACAAAAGTCAGTCAGTAGCAATTTCTCAATTTTAATCTTGGGGAAAATGTTAAATTTGTGCAGGGTGTAAACAGACCCTTCACGAAGCCGTCCACCAAGCATTCTGTACATCAAACTAAGTAACTTTACGCAAAAATTATTGCTGGGAAACAACTTTTTTTTTGGGGTGAAAAAACACGTTTTACGGTAGGACTCGATGTAACGCACTCAAAGCATTGTGCTGATGGATGGATTGAAAAGTACGGAGGTCGTGGAGGTGTTTAAAGTAAAAAAATTACATTAAAAACACGTATTTAAAAAAAAAACTTCAATCTAGAGAAGAATAAGCTAGAGGGCTTTGACAATGATGATGGAAACGTCAAAAATGTAATTGAAATGGGAAGACTGTTAAAAGCTTATTGGTTAATTAAAGGTCTTATCTGGCCCATGAGGTCGAGCTATTTCGAAATTTAAAATTACATTACCAGATTTTCAGCCAATGACGATGCTTGGAATCAGCTATGCTAGCACCATTAGTTTCACAGTTGCCATCCCCAGTGCAATAATTGACCGAAAAGCTGTCGTGTCAATTCTTTTGAAAGTCGTCGCGGAAATACTAAACGCCTTGAAAGCAATTGTCACTAGTGTAAGCCCTCAGTATGGACATGCATCTTTGATAGCTGAATTAAATCTTAAAAGATTGTAATGACTTTTCTTCGCAAATTCATGACTTCTGAAACAGCTGGGTCAGGACTCCCAACACCAACATAAAATACCACCTCAACAATTCAATTACCAAAACATTTTCCGCCGACAACGCAGACCGATTTTCCAGGAAAATGTACCAAGTGCTAAGTGTTAGTACCACCCGCAAGAGCATGGTACACGCGTGGCTCGTGACTGGTACCTAATGCTGTTCGCTCCATCTCCGTGGCTCCGTAGGCACATATTTATGCATTCAAACACGGCATCAATCATTCTAATGAGCCGGCCAGTAGGCAGGGACGGGTGTAGGAGCCTCGGGCAGGCCCGTCACGTGATCACCGTAGTGATGCGCCTGAGATTTATCGATTGATGTGTGTGCTGTCAGTTGTGTATTAGCGCTGGATCGGATTAATAAGGCGTGGTAAAGATTGACATAAAACGAGCGTGTAAACAAAAAGAGGCTGGAATTTTGAGACCAAAGAGGCTGCTAATTATTAGGGACGAGACAAACTGATTAGCATGATACAAGGTAGATGGCGTAAAGAAGAGAAGATTAGTTGAAGTTCGAAAGAGACTGTTGATGATGGCGAAAGGCAGCAAGATGGTGCTGACAGTAGAAATAGTTAAAATTGTCAATCGAAAAGGGCTTTGATTTTAGATACAAGAAAAAACCTTGCGGATTAAACTATGTAGATAAGTAATACCTGAATGAACAATGGGCTGTACATTATTCATCACGAATAATCACCATTTGTCCTTATCAGCAGAATGAAGTTAGCTTAATACGTACTCTAGTTCTGTGAAGGTACTAGCAGATGGCTGGCTGCATTTCAAACTGTTGCAATTCGGCTAAAAAAAGTTTCTGGCTATATCTACCTACATAATAACACACAGGAGTTCTAGAACTAGTTAATAACATGAATAATTGAGATATGTGTATGTCAAATAACAGACGCATTCAAGCAACTGTATTATGACCGTTGATAGACGTAAATTACAATTTTACGGCGAATAATACCTCATTCGACTGTAATAAACTTTGTTATGAATATATTTTCGCTAACACTATACCTGTTTATTATCATATTCGTGTGTAGTTTTAGTTTATCGATATCGATATATCGATAGTTATAGTGATCAAATGAGCCCTATTTAACATAGCAGTGATATTCAACTAACAAGTTTAGCAATGAAGGAAAGAAAGCTGCCCGGAGCGTCCGGCGCTATTCACAAATTGGCACGAGCTAGGCACGCGTTGTGCCGGCGCACCAAAACGTAACATCTCCTTTTTCACCACACTAGAAAACCAACCATATCTTTAGTAACTAGAGTTTATTTTACTACAGGTGTTGTTTGAGGTATAAGTGACGTTTCAGAAGCAGATGGCTTACAAAGATTGAATGGCGCAGTGCAATGATACCGTAGAGCCATTAGTGAGAGCAAAAAGGATGGAATTCTTTCGATTGTGTTTTGTTTATTTTCTCTTTGATTAATACTTGCGTGGTATGCTAATTATTGCGTTAAGTAAATATGTACCAGCTGGTTCAGAGTTATTAAGCTCATTTTTGTGGTAGAGAGTGTGTTTTAGATTTGGAGGTCGAATCATTTGATTGTTTTACTAGTTAAAACACGTAATCAATAAGAGAATTCATTCAACAGTTCCCTTACCATGGTGCCCGGAAATAAACAATTTTTACCTTGCGGTGTCTTACTTGCCAATTTCATTAAAACATATGGCTGAAACTTTTTTCTATTTCGCTAACTCTTTCTTCTACTCATCTCCAAATGGTTTCCTTTCCTCCTTGTCCCGAGATTTCGAAAATATCGCCTTCGATCGTTTATTGTAGAAGTCAATGAAAGAACTATGTTTACTTACTTTAAGGATTAATGAAGAGAGAACATGATTATGAATGAAATAAATATTTTTCGAGTCAATTCGATTCATCGTATTTTGCAACACAATTGAACATTTAAATGTACAACTAAGCATTATACAAGGTGTAAACGGACCCTTCACGAAGCTGTAAACCAAGCATTCTGTACATCACATCAAACTAAGTAACTCTACGCTAAAATTATTGCTGGGAAACGACTTTTTTTTTGTGGGAAAAATCATGTTTTACGGTAAAACTCAATGTAACGCACTCAGAACATTGTGCCGATGGATGCATTGAATCTTACGGGGTCGTGGAGATATTTAAAGTAAAGTTATAACATTCAAAACTTATATAATAACACATGTATGAGTATAATAAATAACACATTCATTACTTCGCAAAGCCCAGCAGCTCCTGTCAAAAAACTTTCAAAAGTCTTCAATCACTAATCGTAATGAAACGATAAAATAGAAACAAAAGCACCAAACAATTTGTACATAACCTACAGTAGGTGCACGACAGTAATTAACTTTCACATTAAAGACAATCAATTAGCGGTAATCATCTCATCGAAAGAGCCTGGAGCTAAACATTAGGCTGGAACAGAAGGCTATTCTCATGTATGGTAATTAGTAGAAAAGAAGCTTTTAGTTTAGGCATTTTGATGAATTGTTATCGATATTTAGACTATGTGGTGTTGGATTTCAAATGGCTCTGACTTTGAAATCATTTAAACCAATTCTGATCTTTTCTTAACCTTGTCTACAGTTTTTTTCAGCAGATTCCTACATATATTAAGATAGTGAAAAATTGTATAAAATTAGGGACTCGGAATTAATAACAAAAGAAGCAGACCTAACGCCCTAGCGCGAGCTCACGTTTCGCGATCGCAAAGTGCGCGGCGCACGATGTAAAACGTAAATACGTCGATTTTAATATTAAAGATACCCGTTTCATTCATATCTATGGATCAGAATGATTGTGCTAGTTGCAAACAATTTAACTAAAATGCTATAGGGTATTAGAATCGACGTATTTACGTTTACGCTGCGCGGTCGTGATAGGGACTATAGTTTAATTTTTTTTTATTTTAGACCTAGTTGGAATTTTCTCGCAATTGGAAGAAAATAACACAAACTGACAACTAATAAAGACAAGGTGAAGACATTGCGTAGCGGCTTCTTAACTTGAACTGTCAAGATTTCCTCTGCACTCACGCTCAAACCGCAATCAACAGATGATTGCTGAACTGCGTTAATTTTCAGAATTTTCACTAATTACATCAATCGGCACAAAATACTAAACAAATTAATGACTCGCTCTGATTTATTTGAACTGTTTTGTATTCAATTATTGACAACTAAAGTTAAGTTAATTGAACTTTTAAGGCTGGACAAATTTTATGATTTCCTCCTTGATCAAGGAATGTGCGTATAATTTTATGTAATTGTATTTAGTACTACGGTTTGTTAATAAATCGTTAAAGTTAACGATAGATTGACAGTTTAGGAATTTACTAATTTAGAAGCGATAAAAGCTCCGCTTAATGGCATAAGTTACAGTCAACAGGTCGAAATATCAAATTAGCTATTCCAATTAAGCCATACAGGTATCAACTAATATTAGTTTAAACAAGAAGACCAAGATTACACATTTTTGAGTCAGAGACACGTGACTTAAAAATGCTTCAATATCACCAGGAAAGGATTTAGTGGTCGATTAAACCAAGTCACCCCGTGGCAAGCTCGAAGGTAGTTACTAAATATACGCGCGACATTATAATAAACTGCGCATGATCATCATCTTTCTGCCCTTGTCCCATGTTATTTAGGGTCGGCGCAACACGTTTTTTTCTTCCATTCTCCTCTGTTAATCGTCACGCTATCATTTACTCCTTTTTCCTTCATATCTTACCTCACACAATCCATCCATCTTTTCTTTGGTTTTCCTTTCCCTCTCCAACCATCTCCTTTTATATAGTCACATGCTATTCGTCCTCCTCATCACATGCCCGTACCACGACAGCCGATTCCCTGTCAACTTTTCTGAAAACTGACGAACTTTTTAAACTGCGCAAGATATTCAACTCTGTAACTGGCGAAATTTTTAAACTGCGCATGATATTCAACTCTGTAACTGGCGAAATTTTTAAACTGCGCATGATATTCAGCTCTGTAACTGGCGAAACTTTTAAACTGCGCATGACATTCAGCACTGTAACCGACGAAATTTTTAAACTACGCATGATATTCAGCTCTGTACCTGACGAGACTTTTAAACTACGCATGATATTCAGCTCTGTACCTGACGAGACTTTTAAACTGCGCATGATATTCAGCAGTGTAACTGGCGAAATTTTTAAACTGCTCATGATATTCAGCTCTGTAACTGGCGAAACTTTTAAACTGCGCATGATATTCAGCACTGTAACTGGCGAAACTTTTAAACTGCGCATGATATTCAGCTCTGTACCTGACGAAACTTTTAAACTGCGCATGATATTCAGCACTGTAACTGGCGAAATTTTTAAACTGCGCATGATATTCAGCAGTGTAACTGGCGAAATTTTTAAACTGCGCATGATATTCAGCTCTGTAACTGGCGAAATTTTTAAACTGCGCATGATATTCAGCTCTGTAACTGGCGAAACTTTTAAACTGCGTATGATATTCAGCTTTGTAACTGGTGAAACTTTTAAACTGCGCATGATATTCAGCTGCTAATGCCACAAAAACTAATATTCAATCACCGACTAAGTCCCACAATTGACAATCAATAAAAAAGCATGCACGCCGATCCGCAATAACCAAGCAAAAAAATCTAGATGAAAATTACAATAATAAATCTTGCCAACACTCGACTTTCTCAGAGCCTAGCGACGTTCTAAACGAGGCTCGGTTTTTTACAAAACCACTTATTGACGTAGTCTAAACATGATTACTATGTAAATTTATAATGGATGGGTCATCAAGTTGACTATCAAAGACATCATTACCTTACTCCTGTCACTCGGCAATTTCATATCATCAATCTTGTATTTAAATGGTACAAGTAAACGCTCTCAATGGGTCCCGAGGCAGATCATAATGGCCTATAAATCCAACATTAGAATTGAGAAATGATTAGTTCGTAAGATCGAATACTTATACGATTTTGAGTAGCACTTTATTTATCTAGTGCGTTAATTGACTCACTTCCTGTTTATCATTTCCGCTTTGGCACACTGTGAAAAGTTGACGGGATAAGGGGAATTGTGTGTTGATACAATTATCCTTCTTACCCTCCTACTCCAACATCATCGTTTGCCGAGCCTTTTCCCAACAATGTTGGGGTCGGCTTCCAGTCTAACCGGACCGAATTTTACATGGAGCGACTGCCTATCTGACCTCCACAACCCAGTCAGTACTGGACTACGATACCCCTTAGTAAGACTGGTTGTCAGACTTTCGGGACACTGATTACTTAACGACTGTCAAAGATCTACAATGGACAGCCGGGACCAACGGTTTAAGTGCTTTCCGAGGCACGGAGGAAACGCAGTATGTTATGTGTAGTCACCCATCCACGCACCAGCCTAAGCAAGCGCGGCGTAACCTAAAGATCAACGCGAGCGGCTGATATTATCTAGCTACGAGCTCCCCCTAGTCTAACAGTATAACTTAAAAATAAAGGCAATATTGACAAGATCAGATGCAATCATGGCAAAAACATAAACCTACCAATAACTACACATTTCTCATCAACATTGAATGTCCACAAGAATTTTCAGGTCTCGCTCAGCTTAAAACCTTCGCTCATAATCATATACAACAAAAAATAGTTCTTAGCTAAGAAGGAAAAGTGAGCAAGTTATTAAATACCAGTAACTCGCTCCAAATGCTTTAAACGCATCACCGATTTGCGACACATACCTACCTAATAACAAATTACATAAAAACGTCGTATGATGCAGGCTGAGTTAATTTTCTTGTCATGTTGCTAATAGGGAATTGATGTAGTTTCCAAGCATTCAAAACCTAGATAACTTAAAGACTTGAAGATAATCTTCACTCCATTTTCATCGACACTTTAGATTCCGTGTGGACAGCATTCCACGAGGGAAAAACGAAGCGCGGCTAGTTAATTATATTGTAACTAGCGAGGATGGCTCCAGTATCTGGAGTATTGCGGCACTCGCATAGTACGCAAATGGACCTGAGTCATCTCTACACTTTAAAGAAGCTGTATGTGGATGGATGAATGAATAGTTTTTAAACTTTCGTTTTTGCCGTGGGATACCTATCTTGTTCTGACCATATCGAGTAACTAGTGAGGTTCTCATGAGGCTATGCAAATAAGAGCATTCCTCTTCAATTCATCAGTCTCCGTTGCACAGCTGATATAATACGTTTCTGCAACTTTGTATTCACAGTGGAGATGGAGAATATATATCTTCCATCTGCAGTACATTTCACTTCACATGTACAGGTAAATAGCGGCTCTTAGGCACACGTCACATTATGCCAGCATGGTGCCTACAAGGAAGTTTTATTTTACCAAAACAATAAGCAAACTCGTTACATATCCTCAGAGGGTTGGCTGCGAGTGCTGCGACCGGCTCGAGAATCGCCTTAATGATGTCAAAAGGCAACATAATGTGTTCTCCTTAAACGGTCGCCGCAGTTCGTTACTGTCGCCTCCTTCCTCGGTGACGTCTCACTGCCTACCAGACGGACGCATTAAGATCACCTAAGGGCACCACCATTATGTAAAACGGCTACAGAATAAAATATATTCACTCGTTAAAAAATAAATATACGACCGGCTCCGGTGTTTGCTCGTTTTACGACGAAATTGTACAAATAAACTCGTCGTAGTCGCACGCTGGCTGCTACTCGCCAGATCTCTCAAGTACTTTTGTCATTATAAAAATGATGACGTTATGCATAATAAAAGCTCGATAAAGGAAGCCATGTTCATAATTCACGGCGTCCTCTCGCTGCAATAGTAATAATAAAGGTATTTTTTAGTTGTGAGGATATGGCCGTTCGCTGGCTGCTCCGACGACCTCGCGCCAACCTCCACCGTACACCAAATTAATTTGGCCGTATTTAGAGTGCGAACATTGAAAACGTGTTAGGGTAACACAGTGATATGACATGATCGTCGACATCCACCGTAATAACACCTCAGCTCGATATAACACGAATTAATGTTCCTATCTCTCGATAACTAAGGCCGAATCCCAGATTACAGATCGAACGACCTCGTTTGATCTTATCTCAGTAATTCTAAAATCTTTTATGAATAATTTGTCTCCATTATGTTCGCGACGTTTAATGCTCAGGGATTGGAACTTGACATCCTGTAATGCTAATCAAGTATTAAATACCTATTTTAGAATGTTGATTTATTTCCTCTCGTTTACGTAATTTATTGGGTCGGTAAAACATCAAATAGCTTGAATGGTCAATAGCTTGTAAACAATATTGTTCTGGGAGTTAATAAAACTATAACAAAGCAACTATCGAGTAGGAAGTGACTTTGTAAGAAGTATAGCGTATCATATCATACTCATTATTGAGTTAAGGAACAATAAGATGACAGTTTTTATTGCATAACATTACTGTCAAAATATTTATTGATGTAATCAGCGCAAACAAACTTGACCAGTAAGAATATAAAATGTATTACTCAGCGATCTACATCATCATATACCTACGTACACGTCCGCCTTACTTTTGCTTTCGTTTCCAACCTACGCGCATTAAAAAGACTTGAATGAACGTAACGGGTAAATTGATTGTGGGGCGCGTCGTACTACTACCTACGGCTCGTACCTTATAATTAGATGATATGAATTCGATGCGATAGCGTGGCGGTCCCTTGCGAAACTCGCCCGGCTTCTAAGGGACCACGTCCACATGTACAAGCCGAAACGACGTATAACATGATCTTATTTCAAACTAAGCACTCCTCTGCTTCCTCAATTATAGAGTTCAAAATTCTAAGTGCTCAACATTATGTTTAACCCTTTCTAATCCCATGTAGCCGCTGGACTATAGATGAAGTCACTCCGGAATGTGCTTTTACATATTCAAACAACTTTACGCTCTATTTTCTGTGTGATACAGATGTAAATCGTGTTTGAACGAATAAGATATGCGTCGTTTACAGTTATAGGCGGCGCACGCGTTAGAATCAGGATGCTGTAACTGTCCGGACGCGAGTCTAATTACCGCCGCCACTCAATATTGCAAAATGAAGCCTATTCTAGAGCACCCTTCGGCTATTACACTCGATCTATTGTTACAGAGAACATATTTAAAACGTTCAATGGTGTCTCATAATGACCTAGGTGCGGTTCACGCTACCGATACAGAAACAATAAACTATTTTATCGCCACGATCTCTATTCAACAATTTCTAATTAATCTCGTACACAACTCCAATTAATTGCTGTTATGAAAGTTTAATTATAATTACAACGTATTACGCAGGTTTTTATAATGATAAATTTTATCATTGACAAGCGTTACATGAATTTAATAGGGTTACAATGCGCATTAAAAATGTTAACAATAAAAACTAATTTGTATTTTGGTGTGTCTTCAAACAACAGATCATTTGGTCACGTAGATGAATTATTTAAATGGAAAAATCAAATTATAAACTTAGATCTAAGGCATTAACCAGTGTTAACTGTTAAGTCGTAAAAGTCGGTAACCTAAGTAACAATTAGAACCGTTGTAAATGTCATATGTCTTGATAAAATCGTGTAGATAAAGCCGTTCAATTAATTCAGTGTGGTTTAGTTTTAATAAAGCCCGCATTAACACGGCTTGTGATGTAATTGACGAGAACTATAAACATAAGGAAGCTGGGGCTATGCAAACGGCTTGTAGGACATACTGTTGGTAAAGGTGCGCGTACGCAGTATAGGCTAATTGTGGTACTAATGGTGTTAGTGAGTCAATATTGTTGGTTTTATCGTCAGTGTCATAATTGCATGGATTAATGACACTGACTGCTCTTAAACGCCGTTTATATAGCAGTGGTAGCTATTTATTGGAGTGCCCGTTGGACTGCCAAGTCATAGGTCTGGAGTTCGAACCCAAGGCACGCACCTCTGATTTTCGGATTCATGTACGTAGGTTGTCTAATTATCACTAGCTTCGGTGAAGGAAAACATCGTGAGGAAACCAGCATGCCTGAGAGATATTTCTTGACAGCATGTAATGCCAAGTCAGAGGCCCATGGGCGGCATAAAAACTCTGACACCGGGTTAGGCACTAACCACATGATAAAAAAGAAGATGACACTGACTGCCCTTAATCGCCGTTTAGATTATTGCGTCCATTTTCATTAGTGAAATCAGTTCTTAGTGTTTCACAAACTTTAGATCGGGGTGTGCTTCTCAGGACAAAAAAACTACCCTAAGTAATGCAGGTTAAGAATTTGAATTTTACACTTTCTTTTCGAATAGGACCCGAGGTTTATTTCTGATTTTTGTCTTTAAATTCGACATCATCAAATCTCGACAAGTCCACAATTTTTTTTCTGTTTGTATTTAAGTTAATCGATTGGTACTAACCAATCGATTAACTTAAATAATGACTACATCGAAAACAAAATAAACTCGATTACATTCCGGCATTCCGATCACTCATCAGCCCCATGATTACCAGTCCATGAAATGGAAGACATCCGCAGCGTGTATCAATGAGGATCAATCAGTGACGTCATAATGACAGGAAACGCTATAGTTCACGTAAAATTGATATGGTATAGTAATGCCAACATAAGGTCAACTCCACACTTCCTCTCGCCGATTGCCTGTTATGACTAGTGAACTAAAGATTGTTCATCAGTTTTCAATGACAGTGTGGTATAATCTTTAATGACTGATTAATTGGGTTTGGTAACAAGTGTGTTGCTAATTAATATTGAATACACTTCCTCAAAAACTGGCTCTTATCGCACTACGATTAGGTTCAATAAGCAATGTATTTCACACGCGTGGATTTTTTTCATTTATCACAACGTGTGCGGAAATAAAATTTCCACAGATTTTTTAATCTCGGCGAAGTTATATTCGTCTTTACGGCGTAAATATTTTTATTTGTGTTCTAAATTCTTTTTTTTTAATTGTCTATTTTTCATATGTGGCTGTTTAGCGGCTAAGATACCTTTGCCTCTCCTTCAAGCTAGCGAAAGCAAAGCGCGGAAAAAAACTAATAATTCGATAAAAAATACACTTCATTCTATTATTTTCTCCGTTGCTGATGTCATGTCGAGTGACAAGAAAACATGAAGGAATTTAAATACTGAAACCAAAAGTATCCTAAGCTGACGAAATATAAAATGCGAAGCTGAAAATTCGTGAAATATAATTATACCAAACTGACTTATTCATGTAAAATTCTACAAGAGCCATTCAACTTTTACTATTTGGGTTATTCTATCTGTTAAACAATGCTTAGTTGTAATTAATTCACACTTTTCTAATCCTTAATAATTTCTTTATTTGCCACACTTTAGTATCGTTTACTCAAATTAGTAGATTTTTAGACACATTAATTATCCCTCCTTGATCTCACATAATTCCATTTTAAATTACGTGTAATTTCATGAGGATCTCTGACCGCAGAAAAATGCATCGGCTTTGCAAAGAGGGTACTCTTTTAGGCAATGTTCTCACAAAGAGAACTTATTAAAAACCTTCATAGGACTTGGTAGGTTCATACATTCTTTTGGCCTCAACGCAGAACTGCTACATTCCGTATTTCCGAGGTAGTTTCCAACTCATGACAAAGAACGCTGGCTACAACTAGCAAGACTGTAAGAGAAAACTTTAAATGTACCAGTATTTAAGATTAAAATCAATTAAATACATTGTGTTTATGATTTTTTTTTAATAAGGATGTTCCCGCACCGCACCCTGTACTTAATATATATTATCAATAATAACACCTTATAAGCATTAAGGTTTTATTAGGTATTTTTCTTGTATTTCATTCCCACTAGTGGATGTCAATTTCCATCTACATATTAATATGTCCGTAGGTGTGTCTGTAGACCATAGCAGGGCCTATCCCTGTGCGGTATTTATCTTTTAAATATGAAATAATGTATGCAAAAACATTGCATTTTGCAAGTGCAGTTTGTTATTCGATGTGGTCACGAGGCCTACACGTAATAACTGCCAGCCGTCTGATTATGTTTTAATCTCGATAACTTTAAATTCGACATTTTCGTAAAAATTACATTAAATTATTCTCGAGCACTCCCAATCTCGAACGTAATCATCCACCAATAAAATTGATGTTCGATATGATTTTCTGAGAAACTGTTTATATTATGTGCGATGTAGGAAGATACTTTGTAGTGCCTATAATACGTAATAAGTACTGAGCGGTAATTCGCTCCAGTACTTTAGTACTTTCGAAAATCGAAGATCATTGCTTCATTTTTGGGTACTTATAAAGCAATGAAGCATTAAAATATCGAAAAATTTTAAGTACATGCTAATGTGCGCAAATTATCGATCAGACGACATGGCCGCTCCATATAAATTGGTTCGTAGTTTATTTCCATACAAATAAAATATAAAATCTACTAAAAATATTCATGAGCGTGCGTCAATCTGTTTATCTTTTTATGCCATAGTTTATTGTAATGGAAGCTTGTAATATCGTTTAATGCACAATAATAAACAACTAGCACCTATTTTAAATAAAAGCTTCTGAATTCTTGTTTAATTTATAAATCTTACACTATGTCCGGAGTATCAAGGGCCGTTCGTTATTTACGATGAAATATACTTATTTATTGTAGCCATTACAATTGCATCTGCATTTTTATTGTTTCATTGTGGAAGAGAATAAAGAGCGATGCCTTATTTATCTGTCCAAGGTTTTATTTCTTTTAGTTCCTGCGTAATTACTGTACCTTAGGTGTACTACAGGCCCGCTTACATTACAAAACCGTGAAAAAATACAGAAAGTATCATCATCTGCCTAGCCTTTTCCCAACTATGTTGGGGTCGGTTTCCAGTCCACCTGGATGCAGCTGAATACCAGTATTTTACATGGAGCGACTGCCTATCTGACCTCCACAACCCAGTTAGTACTGGGTAATACGATACCCCTTGGTCAGACTGGTTGTCAGACCTTTGGGGCCTCCGACTACCTAACGACTGTCAAAGATCTACAAATTACAGCCGGGACCAACGGCTTAACGTGCTTTCCGAGGCACGAAGGAAACTCGGTATGTAATGGGTGGTCACCCATCCACGGACCAACCTAGGCAAGCACGGCTTACCCTAAAGATCGACACGAGCGGTTGTAATTATTTTGCCACGAGCTCCTTACTCAAATACAGAAAGTATAATTAGTTTTATTTTGGGAAACGTGAATTCTTCCCACATTCGGTAGCGCAAAGTACCCACGCATCGATGCGTAATTAATACAATTATGTGAACATAAAACACATCAATAAATAACAAAAGCAGTGTAACGTGTGGAGCTGACAGTTACAGCACTAATAGCGCTCAACAAGTGGAAAGGGCAGACGAGGCCCCACGGCCGCCGCCGCCCCGCGCTTGCTCACAACTCCAAAAACGTAATTTATAACTACATTTAACCGAAGAGCCAGCCAGACGACTTCGTCCAATATTAATATCGGCGTCAGCATCATTAAGGCATTCCTTTTATTGCGACTTTAAATAAGTCCGTTCGCCGATCGCGTTTATTAAAAGAGGCTACCTTTCTCCAAGGTTTTGCAACGTCGCCCTTCTTTTGAGGCGGTTTTTTTAAGCGATAATGCAGCACACCAATTTACTGGCCACTGAAGTAACAAAAGAAATTCTTATCAATTTTTGTGGTAATTTTTACACGCTTTTTGTGCTTAATAATCACTTAATCTGCGGTGGTATTTTTGGTTATTTATTGGATGGTTCGGTGGATATCTCGGAGGTAGGAATCGGTAGCTCATCGACAAACATCGCTCCGATTCGCTGTACCGGTAATGAGATGAAATTAAAGTTGCATGTATAAGGGAAATTGCCTGTAGCTACGAGTATTTTGAGGTTGGTCTTTACATTAATATTTTAGCATAATGTTAACAGTAAATCTTGACAAAACGTGAATAATAAGTCGTGTGTCGGAATGGTGAAGGTGTCGGCTACGGGCTACCGCTGAAAGCCTCCAACACGCTGTTTGTTTATTTTATTTTTTATTCTCACCGCGGACATTTCTCACCCGTATAAATCATTTGTACTCCATGTGGGGACATAACGTAGACTACTTAAATTACCATAAGAACATTGTTAATGCTTTTATTTATTCGATATTTATTTGCCAAATCAATACTTCAATAAATAACAAAAGCAGTGCAACGTGTGGAGCTGGCAGCAACATTGGTAAGTCTGACAACCAGTCTTACCAAGGGATATCATATTCATCATTTCAGCCGAAAATTCCACTGCTGGACATAGGCCTCCCCCAAGAAGGGGGGTTTTGCCATAATCGCCACGCTTGGCAGGCGGGTTGGCGATCGCAGTATGGTTGTTGTAGAATCAGAGAACGCTGCTGCCCATTCTCTGGTAAGTCCCTTAGTCGCCTCTTACGACACCCACGGGAAGATATGGGATGGTGCTATTCTTTACGTCCGGACACCATACAGAAGGGATATCATATTACCTAGTACTAACTGGGTTGTGGAGGTCAGATAGGCAGTCGCTCCATGTAAAATTCTGATATTCAGCCGCATCCGGTTAGACTGGAAGCCGACCCCAACATAGTCGGGAAAGATTTTCAAATGTTTCTAAGGAAATCGGTGAAGACTAAGGTTGCGTTTTCTATTGTAAAAAAATATCCTCCCTTGGTGATATTCCACAGCATAAATAAAATGATTAATTATTACTACATAACACTACATTTTATTAAATTGCATGTTTCAAGTCCGGTGACAAAAGCTTTCATCTCCGAAACTTGACATAATGAACACAAAGCACGCTGCGCTGAAGCTAAAGATCCTTAATTATAATTACAGAACTTTTTCCACAGCGAGATGATTTATTTCATTATAAATACATTTTTGATACAACATGCAGGACGAGTATTATGTACCAGTAATTAACTTATGATATTTTTAAATTACTTATGAGTTCTTAATTAAGAAACTCTTTTTTGTTTTTGTTTTTAATGGGTTGCGATGAAAATTATGTTTCCGAGTAGTAGGAATAAGAAGCTGTTTCGAAATTGATACGCAAGTGAGTCGGTGATAACCATAATAGTTTTAATGATGAGAGAACTAGTTTGGATATAAAACAGTTAATTGGTGTTCTAAAGTTACTGCATCTATGATAGCACCTGTATCCGCAAATATAATGAATACAGAAACTATTTTATAAATCCATTAAAAAAGTTATGACTCAAAAATAAAGTTTTTTATTAAGTTATTTATTACTTAGCATATTATCGATGTCGAAAATCTGTCTGTATAAGTTTTCATCACTTGATGTAGCTGAAGCCTTACAATCGTAAGGCGTGTTCTACATGACCAAACTAGTTTGACAGCACATCGCCCTTGAAAACTTCAACTTAAAAAAGTGACACCTTACGACATAACTTACACCCACAAATATCGTCTTATCGCATCTAAACATTATTTATTAATAATCATGTCAATGAATAAATTATGTTCCGTGATGCATGAATTAATATCCACGAATTTCGTGGCTGGACAGACGACAGTACAGAGTAAACCTGACCGCGATCCGTTGCGTAAACCGACGAAATTTTATAATATTTGAACATCGATTATTTCGCTCTCGTCACGACAACGAGACAAGTGCAGGCTGCGGCTCTAATAATTGCTTCGGAACCAAACTGGAGCTACGTTATATAAGCAATAATAATTCTCTCTCGCTCGGAAACCCGAAAATATTGCCCTACTCCAATTTATCAGCCGAGCGGGCAAATTACCTCGGCTTTTATTCTCGCCAGTTTCGTTATTTTACGTAAAAGTGAAAAAATGTGCTGCAGTTAATGTCAGTGGCGTGTGATAATTAATGGAGGCCCCCCAAGTAATAATTCGGACAAATAAAATGTGTTCGATGTGGACATTCCCACGCGGAGCGGCTGCGCGGGCGCAGGCTGTGTCGCGAGTGATGCGCGGCATGTGAAACTATGCGAAGTTTGGGTGGTATCGGCCCATTCTCGCCGTTACGCGAAGCTATTAACATGCCTCGAATCCTGGGAAAGATGTTAGTTCACCGATGTAATGGAGAATTCAAGTTTTTCCTTTTAAATTGAGCGTTAGTAAGAATTACAAGAATATTTCTCGCTTTGAACGTTTAAAAGTTTTGCGAAAGATCGTTAGGGCTAAGACAACGAGTGTGAGTACTAATTCGAATGTAAATAAAAACCTTGGTCGATATTCCAATGTTTCTTCATGTAGACGTCAGGACCCATGGGGCTGACTCACATGAGTTATGAAAAGCTGACGTGCGCAGGGCTGTCACGTCAGTGCGTCAGTATCGACAGGTTGATCTTTACATGATGCCGCATACAGCGTACTCATTTAAGCTCTCACATATCTTGACAGGACACCATTTGCGAAATAATTTGAGAACAACAGCTATAATTTTATATTTTTTGAATTTCAAATTAATGAATTAGTAATGCAGTTGCTGGGCGACCGAGCTCAGCTCGGGTGAAAATAGAGAACACGAATTTTCCCAAATATAAGACCTAGCTAGATCGATTTTTCGTCCCCGTAGAGTACATATTGTAACTATCATCGAAATCGTTAGAGCCGTTTTCGAGAACATGATTACAAATGTCTGTATACAGGGTGTAAACGGACCCTTCACGAAGCCGTCAACCAATCATTATGTACATCCAACTAAGTATCTTTACGCAAAAATTATTGCTGAGAAACGACCTTTTTTTTGGGGTGAAAAATCACGTTTTACGGTAGCAAACAATGTAACGCACTCAAAACATTGTGATGTTGGATGGATTGAATATTACGGGGGTCGTGGAGGTTTAAAGTAAAAATCTTAATTAAAAACATGTATTTAAAAAACTTGTGAAAAAATTGGAAATTTGACGCCCAATATCTCCTTAACTTAGAAGGTTCCCAGGTATGGTCTAGAAAAAAAAAAAGATCGAAATGACGGGGAGAACAAGTGCCTTTCAGCTTCGGTAAGGGTCTTGTTACACCATATAAAGGGTGAAAGTAAATAGACCCTGTATACAAAATTACAAATATTGCTCATTTAATAGTATAGGTCAGGATAATCATTATGATATGGTGCATCAATGCCTACTACTAGTATCAAATCCAACACAGTTTCAATGTCTCCAGTCATTTTTCCACTCCTTCCAAGAAACAAGCAGCTTTTGCATTGCATATTGTTTCGTTAACTTTAATCGCCAATACTCCGAACTTATACTGTCACTTACGGGATATCTTCCGTGATTGTTCATTATTTTGAGCTCCCGATATTTCGGCGCTGTTGCAAGCGCCATGATCGCGGGTTGACTGGAGAATGCGGGTGGATGGAAAATAAATTGTTAAGAGCAGACAAATCGATCTACCCTCTTTCTTTGTCTTTTGCTACGCACACTACTGGAACTCGACACTAAGTCACCGCAAAACACACTCACAGTATCACCAGGTTTTGTGGAGTCCTTATTAATATTAGGAGCTCAAAATAATGAACAATTACGGAAGATATCCCGTAAGTGACAGTATAGGTTTAGTTGTAAACCATGAAAGCTTAAAACACTGTTTGACCAATACACAGAACCCACGTGACAAGTATAAAGTCCAGTGAAACGCAACATTTACTCGTAAGCGTGAGGTCAATGGGCAGTCACCTAAAGTGCGTATTAAATTTACCTTCATACGGACAGGTATTGACTGCCGACATCCTTAATTAAGGTAGAACGTCGGCCCGTCAACTGGATTAAAAGATCGGATTTGATTTTGATTGATACTGCGGTGAAACTGTGCCCACTCGACCGCTCTCGGATTTTCTCGGGCACTTAAGGGCTTGGACACAACGCTGGTGAGAAGGGGGAGTGCCGATCGTTGTGGTGGCTTTAGAATATTAATGTAATGAATGGTCCATCTCGGTGAGACAATTAAAGATACGGTTGTCTTTTTCGGAACAAAATATTGGCCAAGGCATTTTATGCTTATTTGATAAATAATGTAGTTGTTGAATGACATAATACAGGATGTAAGGTACAACCCTCCACAAACTAATGGGGTAAATTCAGTATATCATACTAAGATGAGAGAACATTTCCTGTCAACGTGATAATAGTATGTATATAGTATTTTGTATGTATGTTTTATATATATTGTACGCATTATGTATATTTTATTGTATGTATTAGTTAAATATGGTTATAAGATTATGTTAATTTAAGTTTTAAATGTACTGTTTATGCACATAAGCATATCCTCTTCTGAAAATCTCGCAATCTAAGTAAGGTTTGCTGTAAGAAAACCCAATTCTGGGTTAAGCTCGCCTTTGTACATATATGTTGTAATTATGTATTTCTCTTATGTTGTGTGCAATAAAGAATAAGAATAAGATGATCGGTGATCTAGTTAGATAACTGATGCAGCTGAATGCCAGTATTTTACATGTAGCGGCTACCTATATGACCTCCACAACCCCGTTAGTACTTATGGGTAGTACGATATTCCTTGGTAATACTGGTTGTCGGACTTTTGGGCCACTGACTACCTGTAACGGCTGTCAAAGATCTACAAATGACAGCCGGTATGTAATAAGTGGTCACCCATCCACGGGCCAAACTAGCGCAAGTGCGGCGTAACCTGGACATTGACCCGAGCTGTTATTATTTAGCCACGAGCTAATCTTGGTATCATAATTATAATGCGTGGAACAATATAAATGAAAGCCTTAATTCTTTTGGATGTTTCCATCTTGTAGCTGACATGTTATCCCATGACCGGAAACCAAAACTAGAGCGGCATGGATCTTTGGTTAATGAAATCAGTAAAGCCTCAATAATTAAAACTCCCAGCCTCTGTGTGGCGTAGCCTTTAATCTCCACTCAGGAGTAGAAGCAATCTCAGTGACTGCGCATGCGCACATGCGACGGATGAGAGGATTAAACACGACAACCACTGACCGTTCCAAAAATATGATTTGTTGTTGCGATAAACAGGAGTTACTGTTAACGAGGCCTGTCTGGTTGTGGGAATATAAAAAAATCTGATGGAATCACTTTACGAGTAAATAATTGACTGTAATTGGTGATCAAGAGTGACTACCTCGTAATGGTCAGCAAATGTCAATGTGATATGTATCAGGGTATTTGTTGCAGCTTTTATACGAAGTTGGACAAAACTTGAGACATCATTTATCATAATAGAATCATAGCTTCTGGAATACCTTTTAGATTGGGAAATCATCATATGACCCCCCCCCCCCCCCCCCCCGTTTTGGGTGGAGCGGAAGGGAGTGTCAGACTTGTACTGACTAAAACCCAACCATGTTCCTTCTTTGCCCTTTGTGTTCCAGGGCCGCGGTATCTCTTTCGAACAGTCCCGCAGCCCTGGCAGAACTTCTGCAATACCTGAAACTAACTATTGAATTGTTATTTATTCTATTGTTTCTCTCTTGCATCTCTGACTCAAGAAGGTATTATATCTTATTGATCTTCAACGACAATTCTGCATAATTTGATCAGTGTCGGTGATTATGAACCCTATGATCATTTATGTGTAGGTAAGATTTGACGTGAGGCGTCATTTACAGTAACTTTTCCAGATGTAAGAACTAAACTAAAATAACTGCTTTGATTCTCCATCATCGGCCTAGCCTTTTCCCAGCTATGTTAGGGTAGGCTTCCAGTCTAACCGGATGCAGCTGAGTACCAGTATTTTACATGGAGCGACTGCCTATCTGACCTCCACAACCCAGTTAGTACTAGGTAATCCGATAGCCCTTGGTAAGACTGGTTGTCAGACTTTTTGGGCCACTACTACCTGCTACTACCTGTAACGACTGTCAAAGATCTACAAATGACAGCCGGGACCAACGGCTTAACCTGCTTTCCGAGCACGGAGGAAACTCGGTATGTAATGGGTGGTCACCCATCCATAAACCAACCTAGGCAAGCTCGGCTTAACCTAAAGATCGATCAGAGCGGCTGTTATTATTTAGCCACGAGCTCCTCCTCATAACTGCTTTGATACTGCAATATAAAAATCAATGGTATCATTATATCCTCACAAGCTTTACCTACCAGGAGGTAGGTACTCTAGAACCATAAATACATAACTTTAATCAAGTTTTTCCTCTTGCAGATCTGTATTGCAATAATTCAATTTCCCGTTGACGATGTTTCTACGACAGCTCTAAGGACATCTGGGCGGGAAATACTTATTATTATGATTACGATTACGAGCAAAGCTCATGTGTGTAATAAAACATAATCATTATAATATTCATAATAAAGGCACCTTGAGAAAACGCGTTATGCCAATAAAATATATTCTAAATATTCTGGTACTGTCGGTGAATTATGTATGTCCGGATGGTTAGTGTTATAAATGAAACAATTATTGGGATGAGTGTTTTTAACCGACTTCAAGTAGTTGTTCCGGGTCTGGCTGTTTGTGTATGTGAATTTAAGTATTTGTAAACGCACCCACGATACAGGAGAAATTCCTAGTGTGAGGCAACGAATTTTTAATAAAAAAAATAAAAAAAATTTAGTTGTTACAGTTCTTGCTGCCAATGTAAGTAGCTACATCATCATCTGCCTAGCCTTTTTCCCAACTATAACACTAGTTAAATTAGTTACTATTTTAACCGGATGCAGCTGAATACCAGTATATGGAGTAATTCTACAGCTCCACAACCCAGTTAGTACGGGGTAAAACTGATTGTCAGTCTTTTAGACCACTGACTACCTGTAACAACTGATGAATGACTATCGGAACCAACGGCTTAACGTGCTTTCCGAGGCATGGAAAAAATTCGATATGTGATGGATGGTTGGGCACCCATCCAAGGACCGACCTAGGCAAGCGAGGCTTAACCTTGAAGATCGACCCGTGCGGCTGTTATAATTCAGACACGAGCTCTTTTAACATTGACCGAATTATTGACATCAACTCAGTGCAGGTAGATATATTTAAAATTTCTGTGATGGAATGATATTTATGAATTACTAGCTGTTGCTCGCGACTTTCGTCCGCGTGAAATTTTAGCCTATAACCTTCCTCGATAAATAGGCTATCCAATTCTAAAAGAATTTTTCAAATCGAACCCGTGGTTCCTGAGATTAGCGCGTTCAAGCAAACAAACAAACAAACAAACTCTTCAGCTTTATAATATTATTTATGAATTATTTAGAAAATGTATAGTTTTTTTCGTAGTTTCAATCGGTCAAATAAATAATAAAAAATACCAGTTTCGCTAGCTATTTTCTAAAATATTTGGTCACCAATAAATCAGATTTCTGAGACTAATGATCGGAACAAATTCAATCTTGTTTTTTTTTAGACAATAATTAGATTTATTAGGATCAACTATCGCGACGAAATTATTGATTTACGATTTGAAACGTTGCTTTTTGATTGAATTTAAGGCCATCATTAGTCGTAATGTAGACAAAAAAATATATAAATTGAATGGAATTGAAATCAATCAATCAAAGCATTTATTTTATTACATGCAGGCCAGTTACAGGCACTTTTGAATTGTCGAAATAAAGACAACAATGAAATGTAGCTACAGTCCCAGTCACAATGCAGAAAAACTGTGAAAGTACTGTAGTTGCCCATTCCCTAACGTAGGAGAAGAACGGGCAATTGATAACGTCATTTATGCCAATAATTCCCGTAATTTCAGAATGTTTAAATATGTAAGAAATATGGCCGCCAATTTCATGGTATCAACTTTTGGCAATAATTCTGAAAGCAAGATTCTGCTGAGAAATAAGGGTATTTTGATCAGGAATTCCCCTTTGGCGAACCTGGGAATCGAACTCAGTACCTCCTGTCATAGTCATATATGAATTAAAAGGCCTTATTTGTTGCCAATATATTCTACTATTATTTTCAAAACAACATTACTTCACCAAAACCAGAGACGATTTCTTAATCTTTTTGAAAGTTCCGTACAAAAGACATTAACAAGTTTGATAGCAAGGAGGTAGAATAAGTAGCATAGGTGGAATAGTCTGGCAATTCATCTCGATTTGTCTGCCGGGTCACGGAGGACGGTCGTGACTCCACGACACATGTGCGCCCGCGCAGATTTGTACAGACAACCGACAATTGCAGATTTAGAAGCGATTTTTGATACCTATTTTGATCTGAGGGCTGGCGTTTTTTGTTCTACAGGAATATTAAACCAATTTATTCAATAGAAATCTTTCTCTATTCAACCTGCACCCGTAGCATGACCACTGTAGACAAGGATTTCTTTGACGGGGGCTGGTTAACATAACACACACATATAACATCACGCGTGTAATCCCCGAAGGGCTAGACAAAAGTGTATCTAATAGTACACCCACATTTCGCCAGTTATGTTTAAGTTCATGTCATGAGGGCGAGCCTATTGCCATCAACCGGGCGCAAATCCAGACTCCGTGGCTCCTACTGACAAATTCCTGATGGAAAAACATGTCATGAATAAAACTCATCATCCTCTGCCTAGCCTTTTCCGAACTAAACCGTGGTCGGCTTCCAGTCAAACTAGATACAGCTGACATGACTAAAATTTAAAAAAAAAAAAACTACCGTCACACGAAAAAATTATCTGTGATAATTCTTTCTCAATTTCTATGTAAATAAATAGTAGAAACACGTCATTAACCTAACAATATCCCACAACTAAGCCGGTGTCAGCGTCCAATACAAGAAGATGAAATCAGTATTTTACACGACCCAACTGACATTTGACCTCTGCGACCCTGGGCCAAACCGATATTCTGAAGTTGTAAGTAATTACTATAGGATTTAATACGGAATTAACCTTTGCAAATAAATGACTTCGATGCAGGACAGGTGTCGTATTTTTGACTTATTCGTCAACTGGCGAGTGTGAAACTTGCGAGTGCGCACGAGTTGGCACCTTCCGATTTTACCTATTTCTTTGGTCGTCAACTCGCTCGACCTTGAAAATCTGACGTTAAATACGTCAAAAGTACAGTCAGCTACAAAAACTTCTTATAAAATGTCTAATATAGGTACCCACTTTTAATTTATATATGTTCCACTTCTATTTACAGTTTCGATCGACATTTTACTATCACAACAGAGTTTATGGTAACACTAGAAGGGATTATTTGACAAGGCGCATAATTTACGTGTCCTATAACAAATATCTAAAATTTTATATGTAGCCACATTATTCACAATCTATTCACTCGCCTGATCGACCCCCTCGTAAAACTGCTGCTATGGCCAAATTATAACCGCCCAAGGGACACACATTCAACCAACCAATGAAGGAGTTTGAACTTTTTGCGAATCAGTTAAGGTTCGTAATTCCTCGCAGAATACTTACAAAGAAAATAATCTTATGATTTAGAGCTCCATATCTGTCAACTAGCGACCGATTATGTGAATCTGTTTGCGAACAAATAGGTTTATTGGCCACTGTCGTAATAAAACTGCATGATTTATCAATAGAGATAGCGGGAGATAACATTATTTTGACGTCGAATGATGTCATTGATCCCTACCGCTGCCATATTGTGTTTCAGCCGCATTGTGCACATAGACACGACCTTTATCTTACAAAGTTGCAAAAACAAAACAAGAATCCATTTGTGTTGTGGTTTAAAATTGTTTCATCATACAACAACATATTATGGAACAGTAACACAATCAGACGCGCCTATAACGGACGAAATTATGATCAAAACCGAAGAAGATTGCATTTCTGTAATGCTGCAAACTGATTGAATAAGTAAATAAACGGCACAATTTGCCTCGATCGACAAAGAGGGTCTGTTGAAGGTTTTTATTATGACATTCATAAATATAATAAAAAAGCTGTAAAGTCATCATAAAGACAAGTAACCGGTATCGAAAATAGCGGAGTAGCGTTGTGCAAGTCACATCATGAGGCACAGGACCGACCGTCAAGGTTCTGTCCAGTCGTGCGTGGAAGTACGTGCTCGCTGAACTAAAATTAAAATTAAATCAAGCCTTTGAGCGCAAATCAGTTGGAGCACTCGACAAAGCGGTCTTCAATACCGTAATAAATGAAATTATTTTGTAAGGCAAATAAAATGAGACGGCAAATCTGATTGACGGAACATTTGTATCTACCTGGCAGGTCTTCTTGTAGCCTGTAACTCTGAATCTTCGTGATTTTCAATTATTCACACGCAATTCAGGAAAATTCTGATTTCACACCATTTTGAAGATGCAACTCCATGTTTTGCATTTTTTTTAATTCTGTCTGATACTGCTTATCTTGTAGCGTACGCTTTCGTTACCATTCTTTTCTGTTTCAGTATTTTTTTATAGTTTCAAATCTACAAAAATATTCACGTTCATTGTCAAAAATATGATCAGATAACATCGAACAAAACCAATGAACGCTCTTAGTTTACACATCTTTAAATATAACTACTATCCACAAAACTAAAAACAACAGCAATAAAATTACAAAGTAACATCATATGACATAACATCACGTCTGTAATCCCTGAAGGCTGAGGTACCCAATAGTATTCCCACATTTCGCCAGTTATGTTTGAATTCCATGTAATAGGGGGTGAGCCTATTACCATCAACGGGCACGAATCCAAACTCCGTGGCTGCCACTGAAAAAATTCTGATGGAAAAACCCAATTACACTTTGTCCGACCCGGGAA
The DNA here is from genome assembly GCA_905163415.1 of Noctua fimbriata. Taxonomy (NCBI): domain Eukaryota; kingdom Metazoa; phylum Arthropoda; class Insecta; order Lepidoptera; family Noctuidae; genus Noctua; species Noctua fimbriata. The sequence continues at coordinate 7,413,005 of LR990940.1, forward strand.
TCGAACCCAGGACCTCATGCTCAGCAGTCGCAGTCGACAAACAGCAGCAGCAAAGTAAATACAAATAAATGCGCCAAATAAATATTTAGCACACTCTTAACCCACATAGTTGCTTAATAAAGCAATTAAGTGTTGTTTAATCGCAAATGAAGTAAGGAAGATAAATGCAAACGCTCAGTATATATCGGGTCGGTAAATCTATGCGCACGCGCCGATGGTACCAAACCACCTTAGTTTAAACGCTTGATAAGATCTTAGACATATTAATCTAATAATAAATAACGATAATATGCATGTAAGAGTTTAGGATTCCTATCAATACACTCACCCATTATAATTAGTGAGCAATTTGCTCAACAATATTTAAGGTTGTTAGAATTTATTGGCGCAGATGTTAATGTCTGACTGTATGTAATTAGTTGAGGATTGTGAATGTGGTTGTAATGTTGTGCAAATATTGTGGGGTAATAGATACATTAATCATCATCTGCCTGCCTAGCAGCTGAATACCAGTATTTTACATGGAGCGACTGCCTATCTGACCTCCACAACCCAGTTAGTGCTGGGTAATACGATATCCCTTGGTAAGATTGGTTGTCAGACTTTTTGGGCCACTGACTACCTAACGACTGTCAAAGATCTACAAACGACACCCAGGACCAACGTCTTAACGTGCTTCCCGAAGCACGAAGGAAACTCGGTATGTAATGGGTCACCCATCCACAGACCAACCTAGGTAAGCACGGCTTAACCTAAAGATCGACCCGAGCGGCTGTTATTATTTAGCCACGAGCTCCTCGTAATAGATATATTAATATGTATTTTAATTTGAAAACAGATGTAAGAGCAGAGCAAAAACAAAGAAACGATGGATGGACTTTGTAAAGGATGATATGGCAAGAAAGGAGGTGTCTGATTTAGAGAAATATAGTAGAAGAAGACATGCTGCGTTTTACACACACACATTTTATCATCATACTCCTGAGTATGATGATAAAATGTTGATGATGATTGGCATTGAATAGAAGATAATAATTGTTGTTTAGGTGTTTGCATATATTTCAGCTGATAGAATTTACTAGAAAATATTCTATGACAAATCCGCCTCACTATACCTAACCGCAGCGATTCTGTGAGCCTGTATCTACCAACAGAAAAGCGCCGAGACAATGAAGTTCTACGAGAAATACCACTGCCCCAAACATTGTATGTAACCATTAAACGACTTCATCTAAGTTCATTTAACACTTTGTGTTGAAACCTGAAGGTAAGTGATACATTTTACTATCAACGTAATTTACTAGCCTATTCCTGCTTCTTTACTGGCAAGATAGTTAAATTAGGATCGTCTTTCAAAATATCAAGTTGTCTCTTCCAAGTATCTTCCACAGATTATGTCTTAAGATTGTGGCTACATTTCACACATTCATGTCGAATCCGGTCATTGGTACGGGCTTAAAATGAATCGAAAGTACGCATTGGTGACATCACGCGACCTACTTACAAGTCTACCCACCCCACAGCGTGCTTCTACAGAGCCCTGATGTTCAGCTCGAGGCAAGGGCGGCAGTCAATGTCTGATCGCGACGGAGTTGAGACGTCTTGGAACTGTACCCGATTCATTGTGCCCCGAGTTATTAATCTCAAGTAATTCGTTAGTTTTGCTAGAAACAGTGTATCGCACCCAGTGTGTTTTCATTGCACGAAACCCATGGTCTGCTCACATGATGCCATGATGCAAGCTTAACGGAATAAATCCAGAGAATCCGACATACATACCTTTACGAAATCTCAGTTTATAAACAACTTTTCATTGAAAATTGCAGAGCATCTCATCATCTGCCTTATGCCTAGTCTTTGCCCAACTACATATCTTGAAATTTTAGTCTAACCTGAAGCAGCTGCAAACCAGTACCTATGTTATATGGAGCGACTGCCAATCTGAACTCCGTTGGTCAGTAACTGGATAACACGATGCCCTTTGATAGGACCGGTTAGTCAGATTTTCTGACGGGGTATGTAACAACTGGTAATAATCAACAAATGACAGCTGGGACCAACGCGGCAACGGCATAATATACTTTCCGAGACATGGAGAGGATAATTCACGAATCACCAATGGTCAACCATCCACGCACCAACCTCGGTAAGCCTAGCTTAACCTTCGGTTGACCGGAACCCCTAACGACACGTGTATTACCAAAGATGTAATTTTAGCTAGATCAAGGTGATTGTCTAAGTTTAAATAATCCGACTGAACACATCTGACAGATGTCCAAAAATGGACAATCAACCCAATGAATATGCAAATAAATAATCCTAACTACTTCGGTTCGGTTTAAAGAATTTACTTCATACATAATACCATGAATTAAATTCGGCATCGATAATAAAATTATGAATGCGAAATGTATGTTTGTTGGTCTTCCTGTCTGTTACCTTTACACTTCTAAACGGCTGCATGGTTTGTTTTTCTATTATTAGATGTTTGACATACATATCTGTAATGAGTGTGACAAAGAACAGAGTTAGGCCATGGGATACTTTTTATCCCGGTAGTACACTTTAGTGGGATCAATTGCGACATTCAAGCGGGCGCGAAGCCACGTTGAATAGCTAGCTCAGTTTCATATACATTTTTTGTCGCAAATAATATGCTAAAATCATGCATTGTTTACAAGGCCGTCGTGTGGGTGTAGACGAGTTTTTTATCGAATTACAGTATGAGATAATGTAATAAAACAATCGAGTGCAAGCTTGTACGGTATCGAGAATATCCCTTTCATTTTCGATATGATACTTCAACAACTTTCAATAAAAATGACAATGCATTGAACATTGATTCTGCATCTTTACAAATAAGTGTATAAAGGTGTGTTGTACTCCGATGTAACTCAATTTTCCCGGAAAATATCTCATAATAAAACAATTTAACCTTGTGATGTGAATCGTATTCATAAGATTTACTTTCAACAACTGAAGCCGTTAAAGTAAGAGGCATACCAGTCCCTATCCTCGTCCACTTCTAGCCCAGACTGTGACCAATAACTATGACTTTCAGGATCCACAAAAAAACGTACATCGATCACTTTTTGCTTGTTTTTCAAACTTTGTGACCAATCGATTAAAAAAAGTGTCATTACAGAATATTTTTGGACAACGTTTGACCTTGTTGCGTCTTTGCGCCACCCGTCACTCTTGGGCTTTGTAATTTACTGCGAATTCTTCAATGCTGTACCTAGTCTTTTGTTGAACCTCTGAGGAAGTTTAACTGCACTATAGATACGATAATTACATGCCAAACGGACGGCTTTGTCGTTCAACTAAAATTAAATGGTAGGAAATAGATGCAGGTCGTTATGTGTTTTACTTTGACTTTAAATGTTCGAGACACGTGTCCTTGTTTGTTGCTGTTACACTTAATTACATGCAATTAATGAAATGTAAAGAAAAATGTTTCTTTTAACATTACAAATGACGAATAAACCTTCGTAGCTGTTTTAATTACAAGAAACTTTGCTAATTTGATAAATTACAAAGCTACCTTTTCCTGTTGTACCTAAACATAATAGTCGCCTTTCGTCTCTAGGTGAAGAGCTCTGAAATTACATCTTGAATAACTAGACGTATCCTACGCAATTATTTAGGTGGTGTGCAATCGAAGGATACCAACGAAGATCATATAGCAGTGATAGCCTAGTGGTGTGACCGTCGGACTGCCAAGTCATATGTCTTGTGTTCGGACCCAAGACATGCACTTCTGATTTTTCGGATTAATGTTCGTATTGTATAATTATCACTTGCTTGGGTGAAGGAAAACATAGTGAGGAAATCAGCATGCCCGAGAGATATTTCTCGACGGCATGTAAAGCCAAGTCAGAGGCCCATGGGCGGCATAAAAACTATGACACCAGGTTAGGCACTAACCACATCAAAGAAGAAAAACTGAAGATCATGTGTCAAAGAATCTATGAGAATATAAGTACTGCTGGGATAAAAAATATAAAACTATTCTAATCCTTAATCAAGCCCCCGTAGTATGACCACCGTAGACAAGGATTTCTTTGGCAGAAGAATAGACAAAATGACAGATTGTGTCGACACTATGACAGATTCCTTTACACTATCTGTCATTTTGTCGATACGGTGGTCATGCTACGGGGGCAGGTCGTGGTTTATCCGTGTGCCTTTGGTCCAAAAACATTTTACCCGCTAAGGCGTAAATCGGTAACAGACAAACAGAGTTATGCTTCAGAACAAAATCCTCTTCTGCTTTTCAAATTAAATACTTTTATTTTTATTCTCAGTTTCATTAAAAGCCCCCTAGCTAATAGCTACACCTATATAATTAATTGGCGACATTTTTTGTCCATCAGTCCGTCTCCTAAGGCCTTGACAACACGGAAGGCTAGACATAACGCTTAAACAACATTAAGCTACTGGGCAATAATCGTGTTTAGTGTTTTACATTAAAGATTAAACGTTTTAGGTATCCTAGACTTGTATAATGTATGCTTGACAAATTATTAGCTATGTTTAAGAATGTTTGTTTCGTTAGATCAACCTTTTTTTCTTTATAAAATGTCAGAGGTGTTGTGTTTGTTGTTGACCTATTTTAAACCTTATTACGAACACTGTAGCTACCAAAAAACAACGTAACAGTAACAGTTTTGGACAGAACAGACAAGTAGACCGTCAAACAGACAAAGGCTAAAGCTTCGACTGTTCTTTTTACATGAAACTTAAAAAAAAAATCCTTTGTGACCAAATTGTTCCAGATTCCACAACAATAGTTTAGACAATGTGCCAAAAAACGAAAACAGAATCGGATACAGGATGTATCACAAACTGGGACAGATTGGCAAACATTCAAACAAGAGCATCAATACAATTCATTTGACCGGCGCAGGCGCAGGCAGCGTACCACTCGTACCACCCGACCACTGTATACTCGCATCGTGAAAAAGAGCGTACCCAATTTCACGCAACATAAACTCCGTGAACGCTTTTTGTCATCTTATGATGACAAACAGCTATTTCCTAGTTGAGCTAATTGTCCAGGCTTATTGTGCCCGTCTTACTCATCGATGTTTTTGCCGCCATCGGCCCTCACCTTGCACTTTCGATTTTGCTCGGGTTACGCACCAATCTGATTGAAGCTCGCGGCTCTCTTTGTGTGTTACCAACGACCTGAAGCATTCCGGTTTCGGTTCCACGAAACGACTTTGATATCTCTTATTGGATTACAAAAACTTGATGTCCTTTGTGTTTCCCCAATTTCGCGTAAAATATATTCGTTTATGGTCGGAGGTGAATATGTAACAAAGTTCGATTTGGACTCGAACACCTTACTCGGTAAAAGAAATGTAACTAGCAAAGCTCGCGGTTTTGTTCACCACTATATACTTTCAACAGCTAAGGCATTAAAATAAACTATGGCACAATTCAAGTTATATTTTGTGTTAAATATTATTTAGTTTAGCAAACGTCATTGTAAGTTATCCAAACAATACTAAAACGTAAACCTAACTTAAACCTGGGGCCACAAATTATAAGCACGCTAACGGACAAACATTCCGCCTTGCAACATTAACATTAGTTACCGCGGAGACAAGTCGTTGAGTAACGCAAGGCCATCGAAAGTAATTAAGTATATAGCGGAGACGCGGACCACCTTGTGGACAATTTTAGGGCTTCCTCGTCAAGGACGATAGCTCTTTGACAAGCTCAACAGGCAAATTGCTGCGGTTTTACAAAAAAAACTTCGAGTTTCAAAATCTCAGCTTTTTTAACGAAACCACACCGCACCGTTTGGTGGGCTGGTTTAGCTGTTCTCAGGCTTTTAGCACAAGTGGTATTTTAGGACAAGAAAACAAAAATATATTTGCTTATTTTTACACAGATATAGGTTGGAAAAGTGGCTGACTTTGATGACGCTAGAAGCGAAGTGTTTCCAAAATTGGAGACAGATTTTTTTTTTATGTCTTGTGAGGCCTGCATTTTAATTATTGAAAAAAAAAAAGTCCTTCATTTAGATGGCGAGACGAGCTGGACAAAACTAACGACCAGTGGTCCACATTGGCCCTGGATCGAAAAATTTGGAAGTCATGGAGAGAGGCCTTTGCCCAGCAGTGGGATGACGCAAGCTAGCAGTATCAGTATCAGTATCATTTAGGAACATAGAAAAACTGCGTACTGATAGAAATAGATAGTTATATGGTGTGAGTACACGTTACTGACAAAAAATATTCACCTTTTTCACTAAGCCATAGTTTGCACCTCAAGTTTCATTCTCGCAACAAATAAAATAAAAAAGCATATCAATCAACGATCAAACGGCATTACCCCGGGCCAGACCACCTGTACACTAAATAAAAGACAATTAAACCATGTACAGTGTTGTGTAACAGATGCCTATGACGTATATAAAATAGAAAGTTTCGATAAGAGCCGCTTTTAATAGGTTTCAGTCTCGTTTATATCATGCAAATACTGTTACATCAATCGGTATCAAACTATCAACTGCCATTCAATTACCTAACGAACAACCTGCCTTGTAATTGACAATGTGTGTTTTTTTTTTATTATTTTTGTGCTGCAGCCTGATTTGCATCATCGCAAACCAATCAGCGAATGTCATTAAAGTTCAAACGGTTTCTATAGTGTTTTAAGCTTTCACGGTTTACAACTAAACTTATACAAATTCAAATTCAAATCATTTATTTGCAAAAACATGTGTAGATAATATACATGGTATGAAGCTTATTATAGGTGTTACAATATTCTCTTTGGCTCAACTTGGCTGGTGTACAAATTAGGTCGAAAGACCATAAGATTTTAAAAAATATATATGTAAAATATACAAAGAATAATAATCAAAAAACAATTAACATTAAATTACAAAAAAAAAGTTAAATAGTCATAAAGTCAATAAATAGAATAGATTAAATTAGTATAATTTAAGAGCGATTTGTCATTTAAAAATTCATTGACATTATAGTAGGCTTTTTCTGTCAGTATTTTTTTTAATGTTTTCTTAAACTGATCTGTATTTAGTATTTTCACACATTTAGGGATATTATTATAAATTATCGGCGCTCTGCATACAACGCTGTTAGGTCACTTACGGGGTATCTTCCGTGATGGTTCATTATTTTGAACTCCTGATATTTCGACGCTGTTGCAAGCGCCATGATCGCGGGTTGACTGGAGAATGCGGGTGGACCGAAAATAAATTGTTAAGAGCAGGCAAAGCTATCTACCCTCTTTCTTTGTCTTTTGCAACGCGCACTATTAGAACTCGACACTAAGTCACGGTAAAACACACTTACAGTATCAAGACAAAGGCGTAATAAGGACTCCACAAAACCTGGTGATACTGTGAGTGTGTTTTGCCGTGACTTAGTGGCGAGTTCCAGTAGTGCGCGTAGTAAAAGACACAACACAAGCCTCCTTGCTATGAGAAGGAATGGGCCATATAATATAATCCACGACCCGGTGGTGGTTGGTAAAAGTCAGTAGCCCGAAAATCTTTGACCCAAGGAGTATCGTGTTATTCAGTTAGGGCCTGGGCAGACGAGGGACTTTTGTCCGTAAATCTCATTGTCAACGAAATAGAAACATGAACATTTTTGGCGTAGTCTACGGACAGTCCCTCGTCTGCACAGGCCCTTACTGGTGAAGTAAGCCAGTCGTTCTTTGTAAAAACACTGGTCTCCAGCTGCCTCCAGTTAGACTGGGAGCCGACCTCAATATATGTAGTTGGGACCAGACTAGGCTGATAATGATGATGTCTATGGCGTGTTAAAGAAAAAGAGCTTTATCTTTTGTTTTGTACGTATTGTTGGCTTGAAAAATAGCAGTAAATCCCGGAATAGTGAGACTTTTCATTAGGCTACCAGTAAGCACATCAACAGTACCGGAAGCTTTGAAAATCAAGCACCTACTACCATTTAAAATTAAAATATATAAGCACCTATACACAATGTTGATTGATTACGATTCAGTTGACATATTGTAAATTAAATAGTTATTAATCAATTAAATGAAATCAGATGTACAAGTCAATTTGTAACTATAACTTATAATAGCGGAACAACGGCTTTATAATGATTAATTACGATTAAAAATAGATCTTTAACACTGGCTTAGTCAAGTTGTAGTGTTAGGAATGTCATTGAATACTATTGAGTAGTCAATATTCAATCTTACTTCGTGTGAATTATGAATTAAAGCCTTATTATCACATTGACAAATTGCCAAGCTTCATAATTGAAAGTTGGCATGTAACTATGACAACTTTATTTATTGGGTGGACTTAATGCCACAAGGCATTCTGTACCTCTCAACCTTAGGGTTTATCATCAGCCTACAGCAGTCCACTGCTGGACATAGACCTCCTCAATCGCAGGTCACTCAACTCGATTCTCAGCAACTGTCATCCAGTTGCTACCAGCCACCCTGCGAAGATCGTCACTCCACCGAGCCTGAGGGCGTCCCACCTTATGCTTGCCGATTCGCGGTCTCCACTCAAGGACACGTCTACCCAATCGGTCATCGGTTCTACGGTTAACATGGCCGGCTCATTGCCACTTCATCTTATTTATTCTGTGAGATATGTCGACAAACTTGGTTCTATGTCGGATCACCTTGTTCCAAACGAACCTTAGGTTAATATACTGGACACCATTATGGTAAGACGGATGGCATCATGGAATATTCTCCTATTTAAAACCATGTAATTTTAAAAATTATCAAATCAAACAATATTGCCCCACAGTATCAATAGTGAGACTTGTTTTGTTCACAATAATGTTTGACACATACTAATAAATTAGATCCACACCTTACTAATTAAAAAAAAGGTAATCTGACACGTGCAAAGGTCCAGTTTTCTCAACGAGTTAGCTCGACCAGGTTACCAAATGAAAGTGGTCCGTATTCTGCATATCTTACCCTTATGAATAAATAAATCACTCGGTTCCATATGTAAATCTACGTTTCCTAGATGTTACTACACCAACTTACTGTATCAGTTGCTTCATCTTGCAAAAATAAGCTAACATAGCTTTAACTATGCCAGTTATTTTTTTACATTTAATATACTTATTTTATACTTACCAGAAACATTGTAGGCCTTGAAAAAGTGATAACATAACATAACATCGCGCCTGTAATCCCCGAAAGGTTAGGCAGAGGTGTACCTAAACTATTAGGTACACCTCTAAAAGCCACAAAATGCCGCGAAATATGGGTGTTAGTACACCCACATTTCGCCAGTTATATTCTAAGTTACATGAGACTATAGGAGGCGAGATTATTGCCATCAACCGGGCACAAATCCAGACTCCAGATCCGTGGCTGCTACTAAGAAACCCCTGATAGAAAATCCCAATAAAACTCTGAACGACCTGGGAATCGAACCCAGGACCTCATCCTAAGCAGTCGCGCTTGTGACCACTCTAGACCAACGAAGCAGTCTAAAGTGATAACGAGCATGGTAAAGTCAAAATGTATGGGATTTGTTAATCCAATCATCATCATCTGCCTAGCCTTTCCTCAACTTTGTTGGGGTCGACCTCCAGTCTAACCAGATGCAGCTAAGTACCAGTATTTTAATTGGAATGACTGGCTATCTGACCTCTACAACTCAATTAGTACTGGGTAATACGATACCCATTGGACTGGTTGTCAGACTTTCAGGCCAGTTTTTGTAATGTATTGGATTTGTCAATTCAATACATTACCGAAAACTTTATGAAAATAGACAGTCATTGCACGAAATATAAAACACTTTGAAAACGGTTTCCATTTGTCTAAGCCCTATCTATGGTTGGGTAGATCATGCCAAAAACGGTTTTCTAATAGACTAATTTTGTCTATGATTACGAACGGCATGAGCCAAGCTATACCAATGCAATCCTTATCTACACTAATTTTATCTTGCAAAAACTGCCACTACCCGGGACTTCACCCGTTTGAAAACACATTACCTATAAGGCACTCGGCAATCTTGTAGCATCAATGAGTGAATGTTGAAAGTAGTTTCTGACATCACCTCCTGGACTACATAAAAAATTACAATCTGCTGAAAATACTTACCGACGATACAGATGATTCTCGGAACGTCTCCCCCTTCACCTAAGCGCAGATAGCTTCAGTTAAACCACGCTTACATCCTCATAACTAGTCCATAAACTTAGATCCACGAATGATACTAAAATCCAGCTGCGAGTACATCAAATTAGATATAGTATTAGATTAATAAAAACCGTTACAATGTCGAACATTAATAAATTTGTCCTGCGTTATAGATAGCGCGAGAGTGCGAGCGTGGACAATGAGCCTGGCAAGAGTTATAGCCATGATGGTCCATTAGTCTCCGAAGCTACAGAATAATGGCCCAAAGAGATGTACTATCTATCTACCTAGATATGGCACTGGTATTGTGCCTTTATGGTGTTTGGGCCTCCTTTAGAAGTGTTTTAAAATGGGACTGTATAAGACAATATGATTCATCGTCACCCTAAATGGGTGGTCTTTGTGGGTATTTCGATTCATTCTTGTTGTTAGCTTTAAGTTCCTGTTAAATCATTAGGGTCAGTGAATTCTGCTTTGCAATCTGAACATGCATTTATTTTAATAAAGAGAATCTGGGCTGTGTAGTCTGACATTACCAACATGAGATGAGAAAACGTGATGGTGCTCGTTTGTTACTGAAGGAGTAAGTAGGTACCTGAAACAAAACTTGTGTCATACTAATAAAAAGATTAATTCGCATGTATAACTAGGGGAAAGTGGTTTCTTAAGGCTGTGTCAACGATCAAGAGGACGACATCAGCGTTAGATTAATCATTGTAAACAAACCAAGTACATCAACCTACAATTCTGAGCCCCAACCATATCCAGCGTGCGTACATCTGCAATGCGATCCTTCGCAAATAATGGTAGTGCCAACCGGTAAGTCACTAAGCGATGGTATCGCTCGTCGATATGCTTCTTTTTATGACCATTCCGCACTCGTAGAAAGAGTTGGACAATCTGAAGGAAGAAGGCTTTATTGGCTTGTACTGGTGGTCTTCTTGAAGCTGGTTTGGAGCCTATTATTAGGAGTAAGGAATTTGTAGCAGCTTTTAGCGATTTACCACACAAATATGAGTAGATATTGTTTCTACATTCTTCAGTTCTAAACGTCAAATTGTGTATTTCACTTTTCATGTGAAAGTTAAAGATAGCTACATAGTTCAAATTGAAAAAATCCTCCTAGAAAAAGAAAAATTGGGTGACGGCCCTCCTTCCCCTCCTGGCCCTAGCTCTAGTTTTATAAATATAAATCGAGTTATTACCGTTATGCTAATCAAAATAATCATAGTCCATAAAACACTAAAGCGTATTTAAATTAACGCTACAATAGCAGACAATACTAAAGTTACACTACATGCTAAAATACCTAGATTACATATTTAATCAGAGCCCACAACACGACTTGGCTGCAAGCTCAAAATACATACAATTTGAACTAAAAACCTTTGACCTTTACCGACTCGATTAAGGACGCAATTAAGCAGAACATGGCTAATAAGATGTACAATGGGTTAATTAAGACATGCGGCTGTCATGCGCCTACGCAGCCTCCTAACATTCCCCTAGAAGATACCAGGTAGAGATTCATCCGCTGGCATTTCTAAAGTATTCGATATTTCTCCGAGAATTCGCATTAACACTAATTAGAAGCATTAAACTTGTGATTTGTTTTATAAATGATGTTGATTAACGTTTATTTGCTGATGCAGTGCTATGTAGGGCTGCCAATAGCATTTGATAACTACTATTGGTACTCATTTTCTTGCCTATACCGGATGTTTTTTAAACGTGGGTAATATTTTAGGGGCGGGTAGTTCTTATGAAAATGAACAACTTTTACTATGGTAAGAAACATGAGATCGCGAAAAAAATATCAGTTGCTCCATATATTTAAGGTCGTTTAACTGGAAAAAAATTAGGATACAGTTGTTTTTTTTTCAAATTTCAGAGTGAGTCCCGTAGTAAAAGTTGCTCATATTTATGAGTACTTCACTACCATAAAGTATTGCCCACGCTTAATTAATCACCCTGTATAAACGAAATGCAATATTAAGTACTAGGTTTGTTTTTATTTCACTCATCTTTCTTGCTAACTATTAAGGCTATCCCTCACAGACTACATAAGTTGAAACAAGAAAATTTGTTCTTGTAGAATGAGGGCCAAATATTTTGATATTTGGGCCACATTGTACAAAAATAAATTTGGTCCGCATCGCAGTATCAGTAGGCCTTAACTCTGTAACTTCAACTTCAGCGAAGAACTTGCTATATGCCTGATCATAATCCTCACCAAGTTGGTACGGTATCGTTGACAAAATCAAAGCATTTACTTCAAGTAGGCCAGTAACAGGCACTTTTGAAACAAAGACAACAATTAAATGTAGCTACAGTCCCAGTCACAAGGCATAAAAACTGTGTTAAGAAAATACGTCGATGGTCGATCTCTTGCCTCTTTTGATCCATTAAGGGCAGAATTTCAAACCACCACGGGCGATAATTCGATTTGCCACGAGAAACAGCGGCTTCAGGGTTAGTCAGAAGTTTTCTAGCATAAGTCTAGTTAATATTCTCCTGGTCATCATTTCTTACTAGGTTCGCATCATGTCGTTGAGTAATATGGAGATAGTCCAATCTCCTCGTTCTCAAATCCGGCCGAATCTCAAAAGCATCTCGCGTTTGGGGGTTTTAGTCCTAAGAATTGTTGCTCTAGTACAACAAAATAGCTAGTTTCCATTCTCCTGATCATCGCTTGTAACTAGGTTCATCATCATCATCATTTCAGCCGAAAGACGTCCACTGCTGGACATAGGTCTCCCCCAAGTGTCGCCACATTGACCGGTCCCGTGCGACTCGCATTCAGCGGATCCCTGCAACCTTCACCAGGTCAGGTAACTAGGTCGGCATTGAATAATATAGAGATAGTCCTATCTCCTCGTTCTTAAATCCGGGCGAATCTCAAAAGCACCATACGTTTGGGGGTTAAGAACTAGTTGCCATTCTCCTGGTCATCGTTTCTAACCAGCCTGGCATCGTGTCTCTGAGGAGTGCGGCGTGTATTACGGTTGCGCGGCTCGCCGGGGGCGCGCGTGGCTGTCGATGATTTATCAATAGCCTCCGCGATGCCTGCACGACGGTCTGGTCGACACCACTCTTCCTGTCATACAGAACAAGGTAGGGGATGAAGCGGTAAAAGGTATTTGAGTAAACTAGGCCACCACGTTAGTTTCTAAGACTTATGTGACAACTGAACTACTCAAATCAATAAAAATATTACAAATTCTTGAAAAGGACTTCAAATCCATAAGCTCTTTTTGAGTTAATAATAATTAAAAAAGTTAAGTCTTATATTGTCTGACGCTGAAGGAAAATATATCATGTTTTTCCACAATTCAGAAAAATATGATAAGCAAAATTCGATTTAAAAAGTCTCAGTTCTTGAGAAAGCAGTGACCAGATTTTGTTTGACCAATTCTGCTTACATATTAGAAGAGGAAGAAACATTCCTGTTGGAATTGATTAGGGTCAAAGCCTTACGGTCAAAACCATAAGGATCCCATAGTCTATGAGAGGTCACAAGTGGACCAAGGTCTGTTCAATAAGGATTATAACATGCTGAGCTCTGGTTAACGACATCGCACGTAACGTCATCAATCCCAGGTGGATATCAGGAAGTCTTCACAATAACCTCGTACTCTCGCAAATTAATTCAGCAATCCTTTCTATTCTCCCGCTTGTACCTCACACCATCGCCTAATCGTACTGTCCCTTCAGTGCCCGCCCCGCGCGCCCCTCTCCCCCCCTCAGAGCCTAGTTGCGCACGCGTCGCCACGCCCTGCCCCTACCCGCGTTAAATATATCATAGGTCATCTGGCCAGGTTTGTCGGCTTGCCTACTAAAAGCTCAACTTTACAACTGGTGCAGATGTATAGATATACTCCGCTATGTGACTTGGTGATAGTGTTTAAGTAGTTCAGGTGGTCTGTGTACGCCTATGTTTGGTTATCTATGGAAATTGACAGTGTTGTAATATTTAGTGCTTTGGTTTTTGCTGTTTCGACATGCTTTTGAGTACTTGGTTTTGATTCTTAGGGGTTGGGTGTCATACTGTCGAAGATAGTACCCATAAAGAACATAGCTCTTGAGCGGTTATATTGACAAAGGAACTTAAGGAACGTAGCATAAATCAGTTTGAACTGTTTCCTTTGCTGGGACACAGCTCCACTCCTCTCTTTGAGAGAGAGCTGGTGTCTTAATCCAACAGTTACCCAGCTAACCCAGTGCAGTTTAGTAGATGTCTTCGAATAATTGGTCCTTCGAAATGCTGGGTCCATCACCACAAAGTTAATCTTCACAGTTACTGAACCCCATGATCACTCTTTTGCTGTATAAGTGTTTTGAGACGCACGTTTTTTGCACTGCAAAACAAAACCGACAAAAAGCTTGAACTGTCGATCATCATAAGCACAAAAACAAACCTACTTAGAACTAGGACGACATAAACTGAAGCAACCGCAGAAATCGAGAGTCAATTGCATCTAAAATTAGAATACAAGACCGACAGAATCGGACACCCACCATCAAAAAACGGAATTTCAAAAGTTTCCCATACATTTGCGGTTCACTTTGATGAGATTTTGTGGCGGACTGAAGCCCCGCAATGTACTGGGTAGTGGACGTTGAAACTTCGAGGTTGGTGCTTTATAGTGGCTCCCTAGATTCCAATGAGATTCAGCAAGGGGCATGTCGTACGCAGCGGGACCGCTGCAAGCGACGCGCGCGCACGAACGGCCCATAATCAACGACAACCGACTTCCTTACGTAAGCCCAAAACAGATAAAATGGAGAATATGAATTTTACCGAACAATCGCTACCAGTGTTGCAATACTGCAAGTCTAGATTTTTGACAGACTGTCTTTTTTGATCGATGGATTACAAATTGACTGCAGATTTGATCTGCAAAACGTTTTCGACTTCGCAACAAGCACGAAAATGCAGAACTTTCAACAAGAACTTACATTGCCATACAATCACACACTGTGTCCATTCAATTGGGCATAATTTATCAATTACGCCGAAAATCATATGCAAGAAAGTAAGCACAAAAACAAATAACCTTAACTTAATGTACAGTTACTTAATTTTTGAAGACTCATTGCGGTTTCAGAGCACACCATCCTCGGCGCGGCCTAAAATGTGACCCAAATTATACAGCTCGCAATTTCGGGCATAAGCAGAGAGATGCGGCAATTTGATCCTCTATACTTAGCGTTCCAGCCAACTATAATTTACTTTAGTTGCAACATTACAGGCCAATTGCGATGGCCCTCGGTTTTCACTTGACAGAAATAATTTCGAAAATTTATGGCGTTAATAAAATCGCCTGATGGATTGATCGATATCTTGTTTATCTGATTGTACACTTGCATGTCTGAAGAAACGGGTAGATATGACAAGAATGCACGTAATTAAATTAAATTCTTTTTTTAACGGTGTATAGGAAACGGTGTATAAGAAATTATGTAACTTCATCATTCCTTTACAACTTACTATTAGATACTGTTATGACTAGGTTCCATAAATAAATATTTTATTACCTATTACAAAAATATTTTAAGTATTTGTTACATTTTATTTTATTTATATACATTTTATTTTTATTAATTTTTAACCCCATACGATCACGTACAGCCAAGATAAAAGAATAGCTTATAATAAAAATCAAATACTTGATCAAATATAATATTTTTTTAAAGTAACAGCTGTAATTTAAAACAACTATGCACATTGCGTTCAAAAAAAGAACACAGTATAAGATCTCTATTTCCCAAGTCTGTGGTCAGCTGGTACAGACGGTTGCAAGCTCCAGCTCCTACGTGATACAATCTTTACCCACATTGCCGCCTTATTTATTTGTATTATCTACCCGATTCAGATTTCTTCATTCAACGTACAGACGAGCTCCGAAATAAATTCGCAGAATGTCTTCATTTAATGCATTAAAGTCGTTATTACCAATTTGCTGTTTACTGAGAAATCATAATATTTACGATTTCGCTGAATTTATTACTGTAGTTGAGAGATACGCACTAATTTGCTTGACAAACAAAAAGGTAGTGTTATAGGTAGTCGCTTGCCCCGGCTTCATACGGTTTTCACGTCTGACAACATCGGATTTCTTCTATACATACTACGTATTACAAATAAATAAAATTGAAGTGTCTGGTTGTAATTTCTAAATAACAGCTTTTTACTGAATGCATATGGAAGTATATACTTACGGTACTTATCAGTTTTTTTTTTAATTTTTGTGTTCGGTCTGTCTGTTCCGGTTAATTTCCGAAACGGCTGGACCGACTTTGACGGGACTTTTACTGGCATATAGTAGAAACAGTGGCAGAAGTGTATAACTTAGGCTTCCGTGCAAATAAATTAAAACTTATGAAATTCAAATAAGGAAGTAATATTTTAATAATAAATTCACGAAGGTCCGCGGACAAGAGCTAGGTATTTTAAGTAAGTTTAAAAAAAAATATGCACATTATATATTCCCGAATAAATTTTCTTAATGATGTATAAAAGGCCACATCAAAATGCGTTGAATAATTGAGAAGAACAACGGTACATACTGACAAACACGAAAACCATTAAAAGTCTCTTCTGTATTCTATTTAGTATCCCAATTCCAATATAATTACATATTTACATGCAACCCACAGATTACATAATCCAGTTTTATTCGCGAACCTATCGGTTACATTTCCAATCAACTCGATTGCTCATTGAACGCGATTTCTAACGTAACACATTAGACGCATGGTCACGCCACAGACACAAGCAGGCACAACTTGAAAAGGTGATTTAGTTTATTTTATACAAAAGATTATAAAAACCATCGTGATATATAAATTCAGTGTGAAATTAAGAATCAGCGACCACCGTACGGAGTTCGATGAAATCAATTGTTTGACCACAAAACTCATTTCGTATTATGCTCGGGAAGAGTGAAATTTTGATTGATGCAGTCTGGTTGTATCTTTCTTTCTGTCACGTATACAATAAGGTTTGTAAGTAACCTAATGTTGGAAAGTTTTAGTTTTCATTAGCGGTAAGATTCGATATGAAATCTGTATCATAATCGGCAGAACTTGTAACGGTTTTAGTTTTTTTAGTTCTGTCAACTGATGTTCTTGTTTGGTCTCGGTAAGAACTGCCGTTCATTTTTCCTGGTAAAAAAATATCTAATTAGATTCAATGTGACATCTCGTAATTTTCATGCATTTTAATCAATGTATCTACGTACTGGTCCTGGGGTCAATTTCCATGTCGGGCAAAGTGTGATTGGGTTTTTTGTGTGTTATCCATCAGGAATTTTTCAGTAGCACTACTAGCATCCACGGATGGTATGTGTGTACATACGCTTTGCAACAGATGTGGACCAAGACAAGGTATCTTTGATTGTATTATTTTGATGTAGTCTGTTATCATAGACTGTTTTTATGGCTGTTTTTATGCAAATTCAATTATAATTGACTATGTGTAATTGAATTTCCTTGTTGTAAAGTATTTGCAACATAATGCCCAGTTACTAATTGAAGTGTAAATCATTATCATTATGTTTATTTATTAAACACTTTATTGTATACCACACAAAAAGAAAAAGGACAAGGATATAACACTGATGTAAGTTTACAATAGATATTAGTCTAGGTTACCGACCGACTTACGTAAAGAGAGTCTAGAATCAGTCAAAAAAACGCTGATAAACGTGACATCATCATCATCAGCCTACAGCAGTCCATTGCTGGATATAAGCCTCCTCAATCGCTCGCGACTCAACTCGATTCTCAGCAACTATCTTCCAGTTTCTATCAGCCACCCTGCGAAGATCGTTGCACCGATTCGCGGTCTCCACTCAAGAACACGTCTAGCCCAACGGTCATCGGTTTTACGGCTAATACGGCTGGCCCATTGCCATTCCAGCTTACCAAAAGGCTTAAAGATGACATATAAAAAAAAATCAATTCAGAAAAAGTAACAGAGAGA
Source organism: Noctua fimbriata (assembly GCA_905163415.1). NCBI lineage: Eukaryota > Metazoa > Arthropoda > Insecta > Lepidoptera > Noctuidae > Noctua > Noctua fimbriata. Next base: position 7,431,132 of record LR990940.1, read on the forward strand.
CCAGTCATATTAAATAATCTCAGAATAGCAACCCACTATATATAACTGTACTTTAAGAAGTATTATTTATCTGAGTGTTCTGACTTCTGACTTCACATCTCAGAGCGAAACGAGCTCACGAAGAAATCCATTTATGACACAACAACTTCAGAGATGCATGGAAGCGCCAAACAAACAAAGGCATAGGCAGTAAACTGTCAATTAAAGGGTATTTGGTAAATGAAACTTGGAATTCGACAGGGTCTGGCTTCGTCAGGTGTGGCCAGTTCGGCGGCGGCGTGAGTCACTGCGCCCGCGCCGCGAATTCCGTAGATAGCCGACAACTCCTTTATTCTCTCTGCTATATCGAGCACTCGGCCATATTCGTGCCCTTTCGGTACGCCCGAATGCTGTTAAGTTTTGAATAATTCAAATATTGGCTAATGGTCATAATAATAACTTTTGGTTAAGAGAATTCGTGGCTGGATTTTGTTAAAAAATAGGTTGAGATTGTTTTATTTACGTTTAGTGAGCGGTTTAAGAGGGCTGCGGGTTTACCTACCTACTATTACACTACTTGAGCTTAAAATTAATATACACACATTTGCAACATAAAGAAGGTATTAGATACTTGAAGGGTCAGACGATCTAGATTTTTTTTACAAATAACAACAATAATATTTTTTTTTTATAAAACAACTGCACAAAGAAAGGAAGCAAGTCACACTTGTACGTTACCTGTCTCAACTTTTATTTTGCGACAAACCAGTATAACATTGTCTCAAGGGTCGGACAAACACATCGTTAAACCAAGTTAATAACTTAAAGTCAAGGGTCAGGAACTCGCTCTAGATTTTGACCTAGACCAATTCACTTTCACTTAGTTGTGTTGGTATTTTGTTAGACTATGTTATTGGAGTTTGGACATAGGTAACCGTACTAAATGGAGTTATTTTAACCTACGACTTCTAAATATTGACCACCTCGTTGGTCTATCTGTCGCAATCGCGACTGCTGAACATGAGATCCTGGGTTCGATTCCCGAATCGGGCAAAATATTATTGGGTTTTTCCATTTTTTTTTGCAGACCATTAGAGCCTGCTACTGAGAAGGGTTACGCCTGGTTGTACCTGCAGTACACCACATTTCACCAGTTATGTTTAATTCCAATGTAATAGGGGGCGAGCCTATTGCCATCAACCGGGCACAAATCTAGACTCCGTGGCTGCTACTGAAAAAAATCCTCTTTCAATCTTTTATTTAGTGTAGAAAAATACAAAACAAAATGTATTTTAAAAGATTATAAAGGACGAATTTTTCATGTGAACGTGGATAGTCAAATCCGAAACTATGAGCATAGCTAAGAACACTCAAAGGAGTCTCGGGACCGATACCCGAACCGAAATCAAAATTAAAAATTTGAATTGAATTGGATTTTGATGAAAACTAAAACTGCATTATTGGATTTTTGAAAAATCAATATATCCAGTATATTATAAGAAAAAAATCAGGTAAGTATTTTCGTATTTCGATGTTCCCCAATACTTGATCGATGGCTTGCGGTAAGATGAGTCTCTTTCAATGATAAATGTGCCTAAAAGCTTGCGACGATTAACGCGATAAAAGGGTAATTTGACAACACTAATTTGACAACCCTGTATAACAAGTCGGCTGGCTGGCTGTTACACCGTGTTGTAACTTTCTTTTTTTTTTATATAATTTTAATATATTTTAAAGTTAAAAGAAGTTTTTTCGCATTATTTAGAAAATGTGTTTCGTTTGTTTATGAGTATTAAAAAAAGTACAAGTGAACTCGAAAAGAAAATTTCAATATTCATTGTTTACTTTATTTGAGTATGCCTCGTTGGTCTAGCGGTGACAAGTGCGACTGCTGAGCATGAGGTTTTGGGTTCGATTCCCAGGTGTGGTTGAGTGTTTCTATGAGGAGTTTCTCAGTAGCAGCCATGGACTCTAGATTTGTACCCGGTTGAAGGCAATAAGCTCGCTTTTTCATGGAACTTAAACATAACTGGCGAACAGTAGCGAAGGGTAAATTTTTGTAAGCTGGAGTACACATCTTTAATATGATTATATTATTTGTCTATAGAATACTGACTGTGCCATTTTTCAAAGATATATAGCAATCGAGATCTATGGAACCTTCGCCACTGCTGAATTATGGGATTACTACCCTGCGTAACCGTTCGGGGATTACCGGCGTGATGTTATAACTTTATGTTACTCTTCTCTCATAATACACTTAAGTGTGACACACAGCATGCTTAATTGGCGGACTAAACAAGTCTTTTAAAACATTGCCGCTGTAGGTATCCTTGCTTGTAGAAAAATACAACCATATCGAGTTCTCCCATCATCTGATTATTCAGACATCATGCTGTGAGCCGCAAAACGGGAAGCTGCGAATGTCAACAGAAATATTAATAAACTATGTGACACGTATCACCATAATTACGTACTTACCTGTGCTTAAATGGTAAAACAAAAAAAAAAAGAATACATAATTTCGTAAACTTATTGTATGATCCTGTCATTTGAGTTAATTAACACAAAATGACTCGGATAACAGAAAATAACTTTAAACAGCAGTAAATTACAATGTTACAAGCTGGGAAAAGATTAAAAAAAAAACGTTATTGACGTTTTCTCCATATTTTGAGTGCTAAATACTAAAAGAAATAAATCATTTAGTTAAATTTCCGAAAACCCTCAGGCAAGAAGCGGCACTTTTACGATGTCCTAATGAAATGGTTTTATTTAATACGCAACAGTTTTATTTATTGTTCACGATACATCTTCGCTAATCGGTTATCTTTTAATTTATCAATATCGTCGATAACAATGACCGAAATACCGATGTAGGTCAAATGGCTTCGTGGAATGATAAAAAATATATCTACAATACCTGCAATAAGTTTTTTTTAATTTATTGACCATTTAGAGGTACTAACTTTGAAATAATATTTTATACCTACTAGCTATTGCCCGCAGCTTCGCTTGCGTTAATTTAGAATTTGATACTTAAACTCTTAACACACTACTAAAGTTCCTATAATAATTTAATTCAGTCACGATTCGAAAGACACGTGGCGCCATCTATTATCATAAGAATGTTATTGTTGATTTCTTCGGGAACAGTACTTTTTTTGAGGATGAAAGGTACCCTGTGTCCGTTTCTGTACACCTGACAACGTATATGCAAAATTTCAGGATGATCGGTTCAGTGGTTTAGGCGTGAAAAGGTAACAAACAAACAAACTTACTTTCGCATTTATAATATTATAGTTACGATTATACATACATACATAAACTCACGCCTTTTTCTATGAGAGTGGGCAGAAACTACAGAACGCCACCTGCTACCTCCTTCTTTAACCTTTTTTCATATCATACTAGCTAGTTAGTTACTTACTACTAAGTAATAAGCTCTTAATGATTAACTTATTTTTACATTTCATCAAGGGCTTACGAAACATCTATTACACATTCAAATTAGAAGCTCTTCTTGACAAATACTACTACATTTTAATTAACCCTTCACCAATTGAGGTCTTTATTGCGAAAAGAAATTCAACGAAAAACGCAGAGTCATCTGAATGCAATTTAAAACGTCTGTTTTTGTCGAGACAGGCCGATCCCTATCTTGATCTCATTACATAAGTTCTGATCTCGTAAGTACTTATATTCTGTTCCTCTGATAAAGTAGCAGGAGCAAATTGTTAAAGTATGCTGAGCCAATAACTTGGGTAAATTACAGAGAGCAATATAAACCTTCACTATTAAATTACAGAGAGCAATATAAACCTTCACTATAAAATGACATGAGGGGTCATCCATAAATTACGTCACACAAATTTTATGATTTTAACCTCCCTACCCCCGTCCTTGTCACAGCTGGTTACATTTGTGAGACTCCCCCCTCTCACTAGTGTGATGTCACTTATTTTGCAAATTTTGCGTGTTCATACAGATGAAGTTGGATTTTTTTTAGTTTTATGTTAGTAGTTCAAATTTCATGTTTTAATACTATGTATTTAACAAACAAAAGGCGAAAACATGCAAGCTATAAACTATATTAACTAACTTAAAAATAAACTAAATAAAAATAATAATAATACTTACATATGTTAGATTTTGAAATGTGACGTATTAAAAAATAGAAGCTTTCTCACCCCTTGTCACACAATGTCACACTTCGTCGTCCCCTTAAGGGCATTACATGGCTCAAATCCCAAAAACAGCGTATGTTCAAAGAAATTTGTTGATGAATCCCTTCGTGCGTTTTCCGTGTAAAAAAGTATGTTATAGTTAAGTTCATCACAAATAAATTGTATTGTTTAAAATTTTAATAAACCTTCTCAATTTTTTTTGGTTAATCGTAGAAAATAGGTCCTTTTTCAACCTTAATTGTAAATTATCTCTGGAACGGCTGAATAGATCGGCATGAATTTTGTAACAACAAATACGTAATGATATACTTAACAATCTGTATTGTTTTTTTTCTGTTATTTCTTTTAATATTTTTAAATAATAAATAAAAACCGAAATTTTGTGAAATGTGCGGGGCAAGTCAACAAAAACCAGTACAGGGATCAAATCATCAAGGTCATCGAGCAATGTAATGCCCTTAACGTGTGACGTAATTTATGGATGGCCCCTAAACTGTAAAGATAGAGGGTTGTAAACTGTGGGACTGTGATCTCATTTTCCAATGAGGGAAAATGCAATTACGCTTAACAAAATAAGACAGTAAAAGTCAAACGTTTCGAGCATAAACATTGCATTAAACAGACAAAAAATCGAAATAAAATAATAATAACTACCATCATGAAAACATTTTAATTGCCAATACATCAAATGGTGAATTATTCGATCAATTGTTTCGCGAACTCATAACAACTTGCAGTTCTGAACTATAACATTTTACTTTTCAAGGTGGCCTGTCTTCACACTGTGATGTAACAATAAACGGTAATAAAGCTTTGTTTGATGAACAATCGATATTTTGTATACAACAAAGAAACATTCGATACTTTTACTGTTCCTTTCGTCGGTATGCAGTGAATGATTGAAGGCATTTAGGCACAGAATTGGTTCACCTTCTATTTGTGATCGACGTTCGAACGAGTGAATACAAATCAAGATTGTTTTCTAATAACTAATACCTTTTAACACTTTTAAAAATAAACAGACTCTCTCCATGTACAATACTGGTATTTAGCTACATTCGGTCAGACTGAACGCGACCCTAACATAGTTTGAGAAAAATTATGCAGATGAGATAATTGAGTCTACCAAAAAGTATAAACATATTTTATATTACTTAGTGTAAAATGCAGGCACAGTGTGATAGACGCCCGCCCTAACCCATTTCTGCAGCGTAACTGATTAAATGCACAAGCGAAACCAAATTTAAATTAGTTGCATTCTTTTTTGTTAATCAAACCATCCTTGAAGGAGTTCCGCATACAAACTCAGGCCAGGGATAACTGTCGCTCCAAATTTTAATAACGGATTATGTCACGATTCTTACCTATTATGGGCATGACAAAAACACTTTTTGACAAACAGTTTATAAATGTAAAAAACTAATCCATTTATTTTTGTGTTAATTCATATGCACATTAGTCACACAGTGTTGCGGATGCAAAATCAATAGGATTCTTATTACGTTGCGCTCCTCGTTTTTACGGTTCCGTACCTGAAGGGTAACCAACGGGACCCTATTACTAAACTTGCGCTGTCCGTCCGTCCGAACGTCCGTCTGTCTGTCAGCGGGCTAATAGAAAGTCAGTTGAAATATTCACAGAATGTGTATTCCTGTTGCCGCTATAACAACAAAAAATAAATTAAAAATTATAGGAGGATAGAGACTAATCGTAGTAGACTATGATGGTACGGAAGCCTTCATGCCCGAGTCCAGCTCGCACTTGGCCGGTTTTTTAAACTTGCCTGCCAAATAAATGTCTTGTTAAAAATGTCGCTAGTCTACACTCACCTCGCAGTGAGCATCGAGGAAGACCAGCACATCGCCAGAAGCCTTCCTTCCTTCCATGCGCGAATCCGACTCGCACTTGGCCGGTCTTTAAAATCCGCCTAACGTCCTCTAACAGAACACTCAAGAAAACCCAATTACAAAACCAATCACCGGATCAATAGTCCTTATTCGACATTGCTATTCCACTGAAACATTAGACATGCTTGTATTACCGTAGCCACCCAATTTCACGTATCCTTGACACTTGCTCGCTTTGGGCAGAGTGGGCACGTCCGCGCCGATGATTGGGGCTATTTCGGACAGGTGCAATCATTCCTCTATTATTTGTATTAGTATTTTACAATGGACACGTACGTGAGCTGACTGCCGTCCCACACCGACCCACTTACCGTGACCTTTTGGTTTTCGAGCAATTTCGTTGATGCAAGGTTTGAGGTTGTTTCCATTATTGACACATATTTTCAACCCTCGATTGGACGACTGTGTCCATGACTGGTTTTTACCTTTGAGAGATGGCGCTGAGTTTCCAAGTCACTCTTTTAGCTCTTGTTTTAATCCGATTTGTTCGCAACGATTTTATGCAACCATCAACTATCGCCTAGCCTTTTCCCAACTATGTTGGGGTCGGCTTCCAGTCTAACCGGATGCATCTGCTGAGTATCAGTATTTTACATGGCTGACTGCCTATCCACAACCCAGTTTGTACTGGATGGGTAATACGATACCCCTTGGTAAGAGTGGTTGTCAGACTTTCGGGCCACGGACTACCTGTAATGACTGTCAAAGATCTACAAATAACAGCCGGGACCAACGGCTTAACGTGCATTCCGAGGCCCGGAGGACACTTGGTATGTAATCGTGGTCGCCCATCAACGGATCAAACTAGGTAAGCACGGTTTAACCTAAAGATCGACCCGATAGGCGTTATTATTTAGCCACGAGATCTAATAACTATATAAACAATAAAAACGTAATAAAAAGGCACTATGCAAAACAATACTAAGTATGTAGATAATAATAATAGACCATTCGTTATTTGAATCGATTTCAATTGAATGTTGGTAATGAACATCGCGAGTTAATAGGCTTCTTTTGGGTTAGCTCGTTCCATCCTCGACCTCATCTCTGTCCTCAGGACTAGATTAAGGTCAAGAGTGGGCCCAGACAGAATAAAAAAAAAAAAAAAAAAAAACACACGTTTCATGTTTTATTAAACACTTGTATGGCGGTAAACTATTAATTAAAACATGGATGAAAAGATATGATTACAATGTAACAGCAGGGCACAAATATAGAGTGATCCATGAGATAGGCCAGTATGCACAAATACCAAATACTTTAACAAGATGAGACGAATATTTTCCCCTAACTAGGTTTTATTTCTTTCGATATGCGCCATGTTTGTCTATTTTTCTCTATTCTGTGTGCATAAGAGGTTTATTCTAACGAATCCATAAAAATGGGGCATTTTTTGTCAAATTTAGGGGTCATATTTTCTTTACTTGGACGTGTCTGCACTAGTCCATAATTTTATTTAAAAAAGAAATATAGCTTTAGAGGCATTAATTAGGAAGAAATCGCAGCCATTACTCTTAAAGTACAGACGCCAGCAAGCTCCCCGAAACTGTCAAATTTTACCAATCAACCTTGAACCTAATGCTTTAACGAACAAGTTTTAAAAAAAATTGACAGATTGTAGCTTGATGTGCTGGCGTCTGTACCTCGTTACTTTGTAACAAAACGCTGCCACACTACCTCTAAGAACCTACCTATAAACTTCTAGACGTAATCAGAAAACTATAAAACTCAGCGGAATAACTTCAGATATTTCCAGAGTTGCTACTGTGCACCTTTACAGCCAAGTCGAGCGACTTTTCCATAATTAAACTATAAATAAGTAGTAAAATAGTGGTCCTATAGCCAATCGCTGGTATCTGAGCACGACGTAATAAAATAGTCGGGAGAGTATAGCCAACAATTGTTTTTTTGGACTCAAAGGTATTATTGGTTGAGTAATTGAAATTGATGTTATCAGATCTGTTGTGGATGCTTCTTTTCTGATTTTGTTTTAGATGAGCTCGTGGCTAAATAATAACAGCCGCTCGGTTCGATCTTTAGGTTAAGCCGTGCTTGCCTAGGTTGGTCTGTGGAGTTTCCTCCGTGCCTCGGAAAGCGCGTTAAGCCGTTGGTCGCGGCTTTCATTTGTAGATCTTTGACAGTCGTTAGGTAGTCAGTGGCCCAAAAAGTCTGACAACCAGTCTTACCAAGGGGTATCGTATTACCCAGTACTAACTGGGTTGTGGAGGTCAGATAGGCAGTCGCTCCATGTGAAATACTGGTATTCAGCTGCATCCGGTTAGACTGGAAGCCCACCCCAATATAGTTGGGAAAAGGCTAGGCAGATGATGATGATGATGAACTGGGTTGTGGAGGTCCGATAGGCAGTCGCTCCATGTAAAATACTGGTATTCAGCTGCATCCGGTTAGACTGGAAGCCGACTCTAACATAGTTGGGAAAAGGCTAGGCAGATGATGAGATGAGCGTACAGGATCACTAACTTTATAATGCTGTATGAGTAATAGATTCAGGCGTTGCTTTGCGTATATCGCCGACAGTACAATGTGTATGACAGTAGTATGTTCTTCAGCAAAAATATTTAAACGCAGAGGTTGCAAGGCTTTCTGTATTCTACATCCAAGCCTAGATCTAATAAAACGAGATCTTTTTGCGTATCATTCTCTAAGACTGAAGTTTTTTTTTTAAAATGAATTATTCTTTATTGCTGCACTTGCCTAGGTTGGTCTGTGGATGGGTGACCACCTATAACATACCGGTTTACCTTCGTGCCTCTGAATGCACGCTTTGCCGTTCGTCCCGGCTGTTATTTGTAGATCTTTGACAGTCGTTACAGGTAGTCAGTGAACTGAAAGTCTGACAACCAGTCACTAACTGGGTTGTGGAGGTCAGATAGGCAGTCGCTCCATGTAAACATTATTGTAACACTACTATTATGGTATTGGAAAAGGCAAGGCAGAGGATGATGTTGTACTACAATTACCTGAACCTTCGTTTGGATGATATTGACGCACTATTTTTTCAATTTATTGATCGAAGTATTAAAATACATAAAACGTACATGGTAGCTTTTCTTTTTTTTCCTTTTTGTAAAAAGGTTTACAGATCGACACAAGTTCTTTTGGGTACCTAACAAGCATTCAAAATAAAGGTCTTTCTTTAAAAATATTGCAGATCACGTATTTTGCTCATGTGAATTCGAAGCCATAAATAAATCAGTTACTGTAACTTGAACGGCAGCTTGATATCGACTAATGAATTGTCAAAAGTTGACATACAGCATGCAGCTAAGGCGGTGTAGTAGTAACGGAACGTATGTAGACATACTCGACATACATACGTTTAGTTATGTTTATTTCAGCTGTGCAGCAGTGATGGCCAAGTGGTACGGACTCCGACTTACGTGTCGTGTCGTAGTAAGTTCAAATCCAGGCCAGCAAAGCTTTCTTTGTTTAATTTATTTCATCTCCACTGTGCTCAAAATGGTGAAGAAAAACATCGTGGGAAAATGGGGAACCTTGATGTCCTAGAACCATTTCGAAGGCATCTGACACCCACTAATCTGCAGAGGGCCATGCGTGGTGGTGTCCTAGGAATAGGAAGGTTAAAGACTTATTATGCCATGGCTTAGCTAATGACGTAAACAAAATTTGGAATTACGGTAAGTAGAATGAATCGGTACCTACGTCGATTTTATTTCAGACTCCTGCTGTCGTAAACATTTCACATGTTACAACGTGTCCCGGTGTGGCATGAGTAACTACTTAGCTATATAAGGCCAAAAGCAATACAGATAAAAGCGTGAAATTTTAATGTCAACATACTTATTAGCAATTATCGGTAGTATCAACGAATGAAATTTCCCCTAAACTGCTAAAAATCCCCTACCACCGTTTTACAAGTCTTCATTTTCAATTTTTCTTTTTCACTTCTGGGCAGATGCCTCCATTTTTCAACTAACAATTCGCACCTTACTGTAAGTTGCTATAAGAACGCAGTTTTCAAAATTCTCCAGCAAAGGCAGGAGAATAACATAAGAATTGTAGGGACACATCTAAGTACGTAAGGCAAAATGATAGGGCAAGCAAAATGGAATGCAAGCGAGACGTATGGACGGCGGGCCAGTTACTGCGGACTGGACCAAGCGATTAGATAATGCAATCAATCCTAAAGATCCCAATTCGTCTGGGGTCAGCGTAGCATGTCTTCTTCTTCCATAAATATTTAAAAAAAATAACCATAAACCAAAAAAAAATAAGAAATATCAAAAAAAAATCTAATCTATTAATTTTAATCTTTTAATCTATGATCTATGTAATCTTCTTCTTATTAGAACTCACAAAAGGTAATATTACGAGTAGGTAGCCCTGTTTCTCATCTCCATTTCAAGCCATGTAAGAAACCTGAACAGTAACCCACGCAAAAGTAATCCAACCCACTCGCAATCAAGTTCACTTTAAAAAAATCGTTTTAGTATTGCAACAGGACTCTTCGTGCTGCAATTTTTCGTGTCTGAAACTAATTGAATACAATTGGCGTGAAATAAAAACATTATCGAATGTTTTATTGAGTCGACACCGGCAATCGATGGTTTTGCGTGACTGCGAAGACTGAAAGGTTTGGTCAATGAAATTGCGGACACGCAGTTAGTTGGTTACGCAAGCCGGTGACCGACTGTCGAGAAATAGGTCTGCATTTTTTGGTTTTGTTTTAGATGTAAGTTTTTGTCGTACGCAAGTTCAATTTAATCCGGTGTGTTCTAATGAAAATGAAGTCTGAAAAGTCACGTGTTGTTGCTAATATTGTTTTAATTAGTTAAATTATTTAAAAACAAAAGATTGACAGTACCTAACCTTGTGTTAAATTGTGCAAATATTATGTCGAACATGTGAACACTAACGAGTTCGTTTAAAAAGCTGTTTTCATTCGTATTTCTGTTTTTATTTTCTTGCAACCTTAGTAGCGGCCATCGGATCATCATCGCCAGCCAAAAAAATATTTACAACGGCAATTATACGATCATACAGAACCGATCATTTCTCGATGTTTGTGTAATTTTTAAGAAATTATCACCGACCGCCTATGGTGTGCTCGTCATTATCATAATTTAAATTTTGTAAAATATACCACACAAAAATCGATGAGTCTTAAATTGAATTCGGGGAGCGCGCAAATAAGAAATGGAGGCGCGAAAATTGGACGAAGCACCGTTTAAAGTATCGTTAAGGCTTGTCGGAGAGAAAATATTGTAATCGCAGGCGCACAGCCGATCAGTATGCTTTATGAGCTGCGGAAAGCGGCCGCCATTATTCCACTGGTTGATTTAGTTCATTATAGTGTACCGGGAATTCATGGTGTGATTTTGGCAGTGGAAGGCGTGAAGCAAAGGCCTTTTGGTGTGAACAATGAGATAGCTATCAATTTCATTATTTATACCTGCCTCTGCAACGCCGCCACTATTTTGCATTTTATTTTCTCCGGCGCCAGTTACAAGCAGCTCCGGTTGACACACTAGATATCAGTTAAGAAATATTTTCTTACTTCGAACGACCATTCGTTTCCAGGATTTCTTACAACTAACAAGCTCTAATTTACATAACTGCTAAAATAATTTAGCATGGCGCGGCAAAGGATTATTATTAAAATATGTAAACGACCATATACTACGAACCTACGATGATGACACACGTAAAGCTGGCACAAACAATTATTACCAAAGGAAATAAACAGTTTGTTTTTAAAATTAGAAAAAAGAACGAACATTTCAAAAGAGAACAAGGGAAAAGAAAAGATAAATTAAAATAACGGCGCAGGATCGTGAGGGCAGCGCGGACGTGCGCGGAGTATCTCACGCGATCGTCGCCGCGCCTCGTCCTTCTGCCGATCCTATCCACGCAAACACTACGGGTCACTGTGTCGCCGACGGACATTTCGCATTCCATCGTCACCTCCTCTAATCTTTATAATTTCGTCCAATATGTAGATAGCACTTACTTTCTATCAACCCCCGGCATTTCTGCCCGCACAAAGAGATGCCGCTGCATTATTCTCAAGATAAACCTTTCATATTTCTGCAACACCGTCAAAGAAATAGCCATAAAAGGTACTATAGAAAATTGTTTACATAAGTCTTTGAAGCGACTGTATCAAAAAGTTCTTTAGAAATTATTAAGCGTGCATAAAGAAAAATAAAATATCAATAACACGGTTTTTTACTACGCCAATGCGTATAACACTAACTATTATCTGGGACCGATGAAGCATATAATTATACGTAAGAAAAACTATAATAAAGTAAGCAAACGTCAAGTGAAAACGCTTTGTAAAAGTTTAATGAGCTTACGTAAATTTCTTAAAAGTAACACCTCCGCAGCTCGGCAACTACAAGAGGAAATACAGTTTAAATAACACATTTGAAAAATGTGTTCAATAACATTAAAAAAGGAAACTCAAATGAAGTCGGCGAAGATTCAAATAGAGCCGCTAATCAAAGGACGGTAGCTCAATCAGATGGCAGTAATAAATCTTCAAAAACCAGAAGATTCAATTACACGGCTACCGGAAGGCATGAAGAGTGGCATTAACAAATTGTCCAAGATAAATAAAACCTTTTTAATCTAAAGAAGAGGTCCCGAACTCGTTCCTGTTATCGGTGGTCGCAGCGTTTTTCGAGAATTTATTGAACGCTTAATGTATCGACCAAGAATTAATTGGTCCCCCTGAGTGAAAGGTGCGCCGCTTTTAAATTATAACGATCAAAAACACTTTGAGACTGAAGATCATAAATTGATAAGATACCTTGTTACATGGGATTGTACGGTTTGATACGCATCAGGAGCTTCGATTAGATGTACAGGTGTCTACTTTTATGGTTACCAAACTAAATCGTTTAACATTCAAGTTTACAATTACTGATGTGTTAGAAAGATTTTATAAGATTTAATAAGAAGATGCTCTAATCAAAATATATGTTGAATTTGATTGATTGGAAAATAGACACCTGTCAAACATAGATAACAACGTAGAAGTAGGTATCCGTATTACTGGATAAAGTGGTTGAGGGAGATAGACGCCCAGCAGTGGACGTCAATGAGTTGAAAAACGATGATACAGTTTTGAAGACGATGATAAAGTAACACACAAGTAACCATCAAATGCTTTTTCTTTTATGAATTGCCACATGAAACACTAGAACATAATACCTACAGCTTCTGACCTCTCTGAAGCACAAATTGAAACAGATATCCTCGTTTGTGTCACTTTTATTACATACGATAAGTATCAAAAGGTATTTTTGGATAACTAGGCGACAGAATAAATGCTTATCATCGTTCTAAAGCCTACCCACGTGATGGCTTGAATAATATCGTCACGTCTTACGAAACTAGATTTCAGTGCAATGATGAATACCAAAGTGCCGAATATGAGATCAGTGATGCTGCAACGGATCTTTATATAAGTGAAAGAGCATCAGATGTAGCGTTAATAGTTATAATCTTGGGAAAAGATCGTATACCTGCAGCAGAAGAGCATGACTTATAGAAATCACATGAAGAGATCTTACACCAAAAAGTGTTTGAAATGGTGTAGAACCAAATTACAGAGAAAGACATTTAGTACAAGCAGCTTATAAAATCCTTGACGACTAAAAATATCAATCAGACGTGATCGTAACTAAAAGCTGTAACATCTCTTTCGTCTTCCGCACTAGACCCTCAGGATATTCTCTGTTTATCTTTCGGAGGCATCCGTGTGACTCGCACATGCCGACACGATGTGAGATGGCGCGTCGCTGTACCTAACCGACGCAGCCGTGATCTAGGCCACTATTTCGCACATACTACCAAAATCTCTCTCACCGTTACCTCCACCCTTATCTTTATCAAAATTAAGGTTAATATTGTTTGTGTTGACGATAGTGTTAAGTTGGTATCAAGTTTACGGTCAGCCCTATTTGGTAGAAGATCTCAGTTAGGAAGTGAAGTGACATGACACCTCTATCGATCGCGTGCCGCTGTCTGTGTTCTTATATTTGAATATTGCTGTCAACACATTATATTGTATCTACAATGTTACTGGATACTGCAGCAAAACATAACGTGCTTAATACTTTAATCATTTCAATTTCTTACACAATCATATAACCGAATTCATTGGCTATTTTTATATCAGACCAGACGCTAGACAAATATGCGATTAGCAAAATCATATTAATCGTCCCGACAGTTCACTCTTAAGCTCGTATAATAATAAAATCAGTTTCAATTAACCTGCACATTAATAAAACGAAAATGTTTTAATTGAAATATTGCATGAATACGTAATTTAAATCATCAAACCGCCGTTATAATCCGGATTAGTGAAGTCTGCGCAGGAGTGTCACTTAATTGGTCGGTATTTCATCGCCTACTCATCTTTACAGACGTGCGATCATTAATCGAATTTGTGCTATTATATGGAAACGGCCAAATGAACTGCTAACTTAATTTTGTGTTTAGTTAATTTCTGTTTCTTTGACAACTCTATTAATTTCTCTATTTCTGTACGGTATGCGTCCTTTAAGTTGATAAAGCTATTGACAGCTGAAAGTTTTGCCAGAGACAAGATTTATTTTGCTCTTTTTAGGACTGTAGTTTTGAGTGTATTGTAATCTTTATTTATAAATTAGACAACATACAGCGATTTTATTACGTAAAAGGTTTAGATATAGGTTTATATGAGATATGAAAGCGTCTAACTGTGATTTATAATAGATTTGCTAAATATTTCAGACCAGAATTAGTACGCAGGTAAGTACATGTAACGGTGCTCGGCGTGTTCATTCGAATCATCTCCAAACACGACATGACGCGAATATTCCGAGCAGTCTCATCTCAGATATAAATTTATTTTGGTCACAGATACGACGTGCGTCTTCCATGCAAACAGTTACCACAAAAATCTATATTTTAACGATGATAAATCCTTGTTTTCCACTGGGAGCGACACAATAATTTACAACGCAATGATAACGGCACACGTTCAAAGATAAAACCGATTCCTCGTGAGATTAGTGCGATAAAAACTGTGGCGGTAGTGGACGTTATAACGGAATACTGTTTATAATTAGAATTATGTTCCAGTGCTCCGCAATGATAGTGTTTATTCTCAGCGTTGCTGGACTCATTCCTTATGGTAAGCTTTCATTTTTTGTCACAGAAAAAAAGCTTGTAAACAAACGATAAAGTTATTTGTATGTAATGATTTGTTAATCTATTGTGTCTACAAGTTGACATCCGATTGAATATAAATAAAACAAAGTGCTACACGTTACATCACGCGCTTTTAAATTCATTTTACAAACCAGCCGCCCGCGCCCGTGCCACACAATGGCTTACCGAATACCGACTCATCTTGCCTCTGGATAAATATTTATTTATTCTGTTGACAATAGTATTTACATTGTCAATGCGTCTAGTAATGTCGCCACAGTGCGCGTGGGCAGAGGATTTTATGTTGATGATCACTAGTTATGAATTTAGGTCAGTTCTGTGTTGTGACTTAGATAAGTGAAGATAACGCCATTATAGGTTTGTCTAGTGCAGTCTAGTGAATTTCTATTGTGATTGTTATGGGTGATTATGCTATACAATTTCCTTGCGGCTTTATAAGCTGCACTTACAGATACTCTGACGTAGACACAGCCCAGGTACAAATGCTACAAAGAGCATCTGTATCTGTGCAGTGTCAGACAGATGATCCACTTGAAGCTATCGTCTGTTATAAGATGGTACTTGTTTACGTTTCTACTCTTAACCTATTCACTGACTGTTTACTTCGGGGCATTGAGGTTTTCAGATTTCTGTCTGTTTTCAGACAGTGTCCAAAAAAGTGTTAGATGCTAGAGCGAGCAAAGTGAGCTCGGGATTTGGGGCACCCGACGTTAGGTTAGCTTAGGTTAATTTAAACCCTGCAGATAGAAGTAGGAGCCCCGCGTAGCGGGGCTACGTCGTCTTTTTCATAGTGCCCCGTTTCGTATCCACTGACCTTTGCTTCTGTTACCTGCAACATCTACGACAGTTTACAACCAATCCTCTACCCTCCCCATGTAGGTACCTAGGTACTCCAAGTTCTTCTAGAATTTCTTTACATTTTCATCGAATACCCATATAACTTACATGGTTACAAAGTTTCACTTCTCTTTGATTAAATTTCACATCTTAAGACAGTCGGCAATCAGCTTTCTTTCGTAACTAGCGGTCACTCATATGGACTCAGATGAACGAGGAACCAATATCCTACCTGCTGAGGTGCAAAAACTGGTCCATATAGAGTTACAATAGAGACACGGCACTCGGCAGCACTAGCCGTGCACAATTATGTCAGACGCCTATCAAGCACTTTCTCGGGCGCCGGCCATAGACAAGATGTGGAGATCACAGGCGCGATCTTACGCACCGTCGCGCGTCTACGAATCGTTTCTAATAATTTGTAATTGTTTAAGTTATACAAGTACGGTCTTGTGCAGTCATACACAAAAATATTAAGATGTGTCGTTTATAAAATATCATTAAGTGATTAATTAATGCAGTACCTAATATTGTAACATTGGATTTTAAAATATTTTGCAATTTATGGAAATAATGTTTGTATGGCATCATAGGTAATTACTTTAAATAAGTTATCAAGAACTTCTGTCAAAATAAGGCTATCATATGCTTGTTATCAAAAACAATTTTATAGATATCAATGTATTTATGCTACATACAACAATAGATAGGTACCGAAGTGGTAACTAACCTACAGATCAATACGTAGATTGTTAGATACCCTACTTCAGTGACCAAACTCACTAACTACAGTGATGATAACACTATCTTTATATCTAATATCAGCTATTACAATTTAAAGAGCGAAACTAAACAGCCGGTTTAAATAAGCGTTCGTGCATACCTCGACGTCGAGAGCGGATTCTCTGCTTTCAAAGTTCCAATAATTACGGAGCGTACGCGCCGAACGGATCGAAGCACGGCTGATGGCCGGCAAAATGGCGCGAAACGCGAGAAAATGACATATGATTGCGGCGGTTAAAACAAACGTAAACTGCAGTGAGGAGTGGCATTACATGACGGGTCCGGTCCACTATGCTGTGTAAAGGCCGCTGCGCAACAATCCGATTGGACATGGACATGCATTGTGGGAGAAAATGCCGTGTGCACTGTGCAGCAGCCGTCAATCAATAATTTCGCGTCTATAACTACTTACTCATCGTGTCCTGAAACTGAGGTCCAACAGTAGTTACGGCTATTGTCTGTCTAGGTAGCTTTGTTATTGTTAAAAGAAAGACATGTGCTCAGTCCAAGATATGTATTGTAAGAGACAGAAACCATAGACGCGACCATAAAGGATGAAAACAACTAAAGGCGTGTACACACACAACAGTTACAAATGGCTTTTCAATGCACCACTCACGAATTAACCAGTTGTTGAGATACTTTACTAACCTAACTAAATCTTTTGTGATTTTTACAAAAGAGGTCAATAACGTCAAAATAAGTTAAAACAGGTTGGATTGTGAAAAATAATCCCAAAAATGCCGTTTCCCAGACTTTAAAAAGTAAGTAAAAACAAAATATTTAAAGGCATTTAAAATTTTTCAACAACAGCCAGTGACAGCTGTAATAGGACATTCCAATGGCCAAAAAGGTTTACTTAGTAATTAAAATTTGTATCTCTTTATTATTCAAAAAAAATAGTATTCCTACCTGGAATTCTAAATAATTGGTACTTTATTGCTTGGCTAGTTTCGAATATCTGACCCCTTTTAAATCCATTTATTTACTTTCCTTTTAATCAATAATACGCACTAAACCTAATCTGGACCTCCAATACCTTAGAGGTACTTAGGTACCTAATTAAATCAGCTCATAAATAGTTAGACTTACCAAAGCTATGTTACATACAAATATTTTGCATGCAAGAGAAATCAGAACACGTCATTTACCTTCATCCTGATAACATTCGCGCCAAAAACTTCTTAACGGAACATGACTTGATGAAAGTTTTGTGCAGTTTTGCTGAGCTGTCTCATAATTCTCACCTTTGCAAAACAATAAACATTTAAATTTTGATTACATTACACCCATTTTGAATAAAAATGCATTAGCCAAAGACCATATTCATTTCAAGACTTCCTGTTGTCCTACCTGTTAAATAAATTATTACCTAGTTACTTGGAAAACAATCAACGGTGTGAACAGTTGAGGTTAATGATGTGCTAAACAAGACCGTAGAGATTCCGTAACGATTTCAATTACAATAAACGTCAACGGATAATAAAATCCGCGTTGGAGTATGCGTAATCATCAGCTGTGCTTCGAAAATCAACTTAAACTGACGCCACAATGGGTGGATTATTACAGGGAACATCCAATCTTTGCACAGAATGAAGAGAATCTTTATAACTGGGCAAGTGGACTGAATTCGCAAGACATTGTAGAGACTTTGACCGTGACAGGTTCACATGTTCTTTGAAAAACACATTAGTTAGTATCTAATTATAAGAATAACAGTATGCCTAACATAATAATCTCTTGTCGACGTCCTAATTTAGGTAAATATTTAACACCTCTTTTAGAAAGGAACTTATTTATTTTTCATATTTTCGCCGGATCCGGGAATTGGAGGAAAACAAAACGTCATAAGTCCTAATTGGTCCATGTTCCTATTGCCTTAGTCATACAATTTTTAAACTAACTATCTTTTTTTTCTTTGCCTTCTCCTCAATGTCCTCAGCATTGAGGATCCCTCATCATCGAAACCACATACGACGCATGTCCAAGATGCGGTCTTCCGCAGTATATATCGCTCGGTCCTAGCTGCCACAAACAGCCTTCTTTAGACCATATTTCTGGTGCTCGACCTTAAGCGCTTTTGCCATCTTCTAACTACCCATAGGACATACCTAAATGGGGAGATCCGCCTAGATCACCGTAGAGGAGCTTTGAAGTTCACTCTTCTTCTGGAGTCTTGCGCATTTTCAACGGTCAACTTTGTCAAACTAGCGAAATGTGAGCATACTATAGGTACACATCTACTAAAACCCTTTGAGCAAACAGGCGTGAGGTTATGTCAGACTTACCAATTTTTATCTCCTAATGGCTTGCTTCGAGCTGCGTCAAACACAATTAACAAATCGATCCTTCGTTACGTTACAGCGGCCCCCGAAACCTGCTTCTACCAGCGCTGTCTGGGCTGCCACCCAGAGCAGTTGATACCACATGGAGCACCTGTGGAGTGCCAGCCCGCTAACTGGGTATCAGCAAAATGGGTACACAACTATGGACATCCACCGCCGAGTACAGATTCTAGGATACCTATCGAGTACCGCTGCTTGAAGATGGTCGCGACGCCTGATGATAAGACTTGTAAGTTTTCAGTGATAATAATATTTTTTGATTTTTTTTAATTTTTAATTTTACTTTGAGGTAGGTTTAAAGCTAGTGACTGGAAATGCAAAACGCATTGGAACACGGCGTAACACAGATGAAATGAAATTGTCTTTATGAACTCCAGTTTTATACCGTATGGTGTTCTACACAGTTCGATGGTGTTGATTCTTTTTTTTTGTGTAGCCTGTACTGTCCCACTGCTGGGCAAAGGCCTCCCCCAATTCCTTCCATGTGCTCTTTTCCCGTGCCTCCTCGAACCAGCTCTCGTGTTGATTCTACGTTTTTAAAATGTTCAATCAGAGCGCTACTCACAACGGGCCACAATTGTTATGTCGGTACCCATTGCCTTATCTGTTTTCGTTGGCTCCACTATCACTCACCCTAACCTGTCTATCCTTTTGTCAATGATGTTGACTGTTGAGGTCAGCTTCCAGTTTAACCGTATGCATGCAACACCAATAATATTTTACAAGGAGCGACTGCCAACCTGACCTCCACATCACTTCGGTACCCCTTGGTAAGACTGGATTTCCGAATTTCGGGCTTCTGACTACGAAGGGTTAGACAGAGTTGTACCTAACAAGGACACCCACATTTCGCCAGTTATTTTTAAGTCCCATGTGATAGGGGGCGAGCCTATTGCCATCAACCGGGCACAAATAACATACATACTCCGTGGCTGCTCCTGAGAAATTCCTGATGGAGAAACCCAATACCACTTTTGGCCGATCTGGGAATCGAACTCAGGACCTCGTGCTCAACAGTCGCGCTTACCGCCACTAGACCAACGAGGCTCTACCCGTAATGACTATCAAAAATCTTTTCCTACCTTAAAACCTTGCCAAAGATCTTATTTCAAAGAATATAATGGTTATTTTCAGTCGGCAACACAGTGGATACTCTCCGAGGCTGCGTCCCTCGAGCACAGGTAGATTCGGTGTGTATGGGCCTGCTAGCCGTGGAGAGAGCCAGAGGCCATAGCGACGCGCGTTGCTTCACATGCAGGGGAAACAACTGCAACTCCGCAACGCAAACAACCGTACCGCTACATGCAACGTTAGCAACATTACTACTATATTTTGTTCTTAGGTGAAATTCGGAAAAAAGTAAAGGAATTTGAATAAAACGAGTGTATAATAAACAGTTAATTTAATGACATAGATTCTCATATAATTTAATTTAATACATTTTCATTATACATTTTATACTTTTTTTTTTGTAAATCGACAACATTTGTCAAATAAAAACATTGAAGTTATAAGAGCATTTTATGTTATTTGTGACAAGTAACTGTGATAGTACGCACAACAACCAATCGAGCTATACAAAACCAGTCTATGCGAATATCTCATTGTACGGGAAATCTTTCCAGTGAAGCCATGTTATACTGGAAATGTATAGCTTGATTTGTCGCTGTGTGTACGTTGTGGCCTGTGGATTAATTCCTTAAAGATTAATCTAAAAGCACCTTGAAAAATAGCTAAGCTGCCAAGAAACCTTGCTATGCACCTACTGATCGAACAGTGAAATATTATGATTAAGTTTTCACAAATATAAAGTAAATTAAATTAATTTAAAGTAAATTAAATTATATTAAAGGCTAACTAGATTGTCTACTACATTAAAAACGGCACTTTAAATTACATTCCATATTGATTGATTAAAAATATAACTATATATTTATTTAGACCCTTAGGAATGCTCGAGAAGTGGTAACTGGAATGTATCGCCGAAATACTGTATTATTCAATATAAGAAATTAAATAGCTAAGTCCTAGATTACAAAAAGTCAGATATAAGACTAGAAGAATTTTAAAATAAATGCTGGACATGTTTTAAAAATTCGATAGAAAATATACGTTTATCAAAAAATAGTATAAGTGTTGCCGCGAATTAAACTATGTTTAAAAAGTAATATGCTGAGATTTTCAAGATACAGAATATAAGAGATACCCTACATAAAACTTATAAATAACTTTGAGAACTACTCAAAAGGTTTTAAATTAAATTCAGATGATATACACTTCGACAGATATCTGAGGTCATTATTAATAGAGCCCTTAGTGCCTAAACAATAAAATCGATTTTACTAACAATTATTGTAAAACAGGGATACAATTATACTACACAGAGAACACAGTCTATGAAACTTACATATTATTATCTTTCAGAAGGTAAGGTTAATCACAACAGTGGAATGTTATTTTAGCGGTAATGGTAGCCGCCATTTTGTATATTCGACCACATAATTTCTCTATTACCTTTGACAAAAACTACTAGTATCTAAATTGAAAGTTCACTAGGTTGTAACTATACACGTCGGAAGCGCCGACGCTAAAACGGTTACGTATTCAGTACATTCTGAAAAAATATATATATATATGTCGTATCCGGTCATTAGTACGGACATAAAATGAATTGTAAAGCGCGCCAGTGTGCAGTGGTGACATCACGCAACTTACTAAGCAGTCTACACATGGTGTGCTTGTACGGAGCCCTGATGTCCAACTCGATGGAGGACGGCATTCAGTGTCGGATCGCGGCGGAGTTGAGGTGTCTTGGAACTGTACCCGATTCATTGTGCCCCGTGTTATGGTGTTAAGTTGTAATCTCAAGTAATTCGCTAGTTTTGCTAGAAACAGTGTATCGCGCCCAGTGTTTTCATAGCACGAAACCCATGCCCTGCCCACATGATGTACGAGTCTAACGGAATAAATCCTGACATATCCGACATATACATATATGTTTCGGAATGATATACTGAATACGTGGTATTCGTTTGTGCGTCGAATTCCCTTCCACCCTTTAGATGATTAATTACTCGCCAATATTTCTCTGAAGCACTCTAAATAGACCTTGAATTTTATGACGTGCTTGTGATATCAACCCTAGGGTGGTAAGGAGATTACGAGGTCGACTAAACATAAACTATCTAATAGTAACTTATAAGCTATAACAAAAATACCTATGATGTTAATAATGTTAAAAAATCACTACTTATGGTCTTGCTCCTACAAACTAGTAATTTCATTTCAAAATAATATCATTATAAATCACAGGTGCTAAATATAACTAAGTACTCTCAATATTATATTCATTTTTAACTTATTTATTAACATAAGATTCCGAATCAGACTCAAATAATATTAAGTACTTACATAAAATCTCATTTTGCACTAAAATTAATGTACTTTTAGATTCCTGGCCTTAAATTACTGTATTTTTTTTTTTATTGCTTGGTGTATTTTTAATTTGTACTACCTACTTTTATCACAATATTAACGCCAAGGCACGCGATTAAAATACCAGATTTGTTTATCATCTGTCTTGCACTTTTTTGATGTTAGAGGATCACCGATACCCTGGGAGTCTTTAGTCACCACTAACGTAAGACATAAACCATCCTGAGTTTTTAATCTGGCGCCTTTCTGTACCCAGATCTGTTTACTACTACCACTGCAGGTTTTCCATAGGGCGCGGCCATTCCCTTGCTGCAAACACAGGCCTTCGTCAGCCATGATCTTCCCCTCTGGAGTGAAAACTACTAAACTTTCTAAGCCAATTGTTTCACAGTCAACGGCGACGGCTGGGCTTCCCAACCCTATGGTCCCCACGATAACTCCTATGCAAGCACCTTTTTGATTTTTTATTTTACCGAACCATCTCTGGTCAGTCGGGAAAAAGTGTTGGGGCCACACGGTTTTTAAGTACCATCCAAAGCTTTTGCACTTTAAGTTCTGTCTTAATTCTACTCTATCACCGACTGACTGTTGGTCGCGAATTGCAGCTACTTCTGGATTGAATTTGAAGAAGAAATCAGCCCATTCGTCCATCCACACTGTAGCTGCTCTCGCTAGGTTCGCATGTAGAACTTTTGTCACCCCTCCAGGGTATTTGTAAGGGCTGTGACTCCTAAATATATGTCCGACTCGAGAGCATGATGTTATTTCGACTCTTGCGCCGCATTGCCACGCTCGCCAGGATAGTTCTAAGTTTTCTGCACCCCATATGATCATGCCTTCATCGTAGCCACCTAGACGCCAGAAGAGGCTTTTGCGTACTGCAAAAAGGCCTCCTGCCATGGCAGGAGTGGGGTAAGGCTTTGAAGGGTTCTCTGCCTTCTTTTGAAGGACTTCGGCACTTGGTATGAGCCACCGGAAGTGTAGTCTCCAGCTGAAGGCGCCCCAGTGAGCGTCGATGCTCTTCGTGTATGCTAGAGTGTCTGCGGATAGCAGGTCAATGTGTGGACATATGAAGACATCGTCGCTTCCAGCGCGGTCTAGCAGAGGTTCGAGCCATCCTTTCGTGACCTGGAATAATAATTTTACGATATAAGTATTTTTTCTTCGACAGGATTAATGAAAGAAAATATCTTCTATTTAGTACTGAAAGATTACTGGAATCGACCCTAGCATTTTAATAAACAATCTAAGACACGCATTTTTTTGCCTAACAAAAAAAACCGACTTCCAAAAACTTCCAGACTTTTTAGCCACCGACTTCTGATAGTAAAGTTATTTCGGACTTTTTTAGTGTTTTTATGGAAGTCGGTAACCAACGTAGAACTTTCTCCTTTTTTGAAGTCGGTTAAAAAGCGATCGCCTGTTTATTAAACTTGCCTGTCAAATAAATGTCTTGTTAAAAATGTCGCTAGTCTAAACTGACCTCGCAGTGAGCATCGAGGAAGACCAGCACATCGCCAGTAGCCTGCCTGGCGCCCAAGAGCCGAGCGCCAACCAGCCCCGTCCTCACGGGGTTCCGTAGTACTTGCACATTGTCCAACTCCGCCACAGCCTCGTCAAGCTCAGCATGAAGGTATCTCCTTTCACTTGCATCGTCTACTAGAATTATCTGAAATTTGACAGTAAACGCTTATTCAATCAGCCTTTAATGGTTCCACCGCTGGGACACAGGCCACTCTCTTTGAGAGGGAGTGAGCTACAATAACCACCACGCGGGTCAACATAACAAACAAACTCTTGATACTTTCACGCAGGCCCACAATAAACTCTTGATAGTTTCACGCGGGCCCACAATAAACTCTTGATAGTTTCACGCGGGCCCACAATAAACTCTTGATACTTTCACGCGGGCCCACAATAAACTCTTGATACTTTCACGCGGGCCCACAATAAACTCTTGATAGTTTCACGCGGGCCCACAATAAACTCTTGATAGTTTCACGCGGGCCCACAATAAACTCTCGATAGTTTGTAATTACAAATATCGCATAGGATGGTGCACTTAACATCTATGTTGGAAACAAGAAAGTTATCAGTATGCCAATTTAATCAGCGCTGAATTGTATCCTGGCTATGAAATTGATTTTGACGCGTACTTTCATTACCACACAAGAACATTGTAATTTACTGAACTTAAACAGTAGATTAATTTACGACTCATTTGCATACTTGGATATTCTCCAAACGAAAGTTAAATTCTCGTTGGTCTATTAGTCGGCTGCTGAACATGAGGTTCTGGTTTTTGGAAAGTGTTAATGGGGTGTTCTATCAGAAAATTTCTCAGTAGTAGCCATGGAGTCTGGATTTGTGCACGGTTGATGGCAATAGGCTCGCCCCCCACTACATGGGACTTAAACATAACACATATTAGATACACCTCTCGTCTAACCCTTCGGGGATTACCGGCGTGAGGTTATGAAAAAGTTAAATTACAATCAATGTGTACAACAAAGTAAGTGCAATGACACTTTGTGTTGTTGAAACGATGTCATTTACCTTTCTTCTGCAATACCTAATTATAATTCTCTTTTGTTCTCGACACCATAGTAACAAATTACGACATTGATAACGATATTGTCGCTTTGTCTGTGTAGGTAGACTAATAAAATCAGTTCAATTTTTCAACTTAATTTATCATAATGATTGAAACGACTTATACGTCAACAGGCGAGTGTGAAACTTGCGCGTGCGCGCGAGTTGACACCTTCCGATATTACCTATTTTTTTGTCGTCAACTCGCTCGCACATTACAAAGTACAGTCAGATAAAAACGGATTGCAATCAAAAACTATAAATAACCAGCTATTGCCCGCGGCTTTGCCCGCGCTGGCTGATTCGATTAAGTACCGACTATCTACTTAGATTTCGGGATACGTTAAAGCCTGTGTTGGAGGTGCGGAATGAGGCGTGGGGGATGCGGCCGACGACGCGACGCATGATACCCAAGTGTGCTATCCAGCGTTGCCAGAATGTTACTTTTGTAACATTTTACGTTACTTGTGACCTTCTCATGTTACCTCCGTGTTTTATTTTAAAGTCAAGTCGTATAAAATGTCTTATACATTTAAAGTGGGGTACCTTTATTGAACATTGTATAAGAAGTTTTTGTAGCTGACTGTACATCTGAAATATTTAACGTCAGATTTTCAAGGTTAGCGAAATGATGACCAAAAAAATAGGTAAAATCGGAAGGTGCCAACTTGCGCGCACGCGCAAGTTGGCACGAAGTTTTTTCACAGACGTTATGATAATATGTTAGGCGTATATTACCTGCTGCAAAAGTTTAGGTGGAGACCTCATCAGCACAGACATAACGGTCCGCATGAGAGTGGACCACGCTTCATTGTGGAATACTATGATCACCGTCGCAGTCGGCAGGTCGTCTATGTCGAATACAACCTCTTTACACCTGAAACAATTGTGGTTTAATGTTTAATAGCACGTTGGGTTGACGATATCGTCAAAGTCACGGGAAACACCCGGATGAGTAGGGTTGCCATACTTGCTGAATTTAATTTATGTGCGGAATGCGAGGGGAATTCTAAACTGTCCTGAATGTCAAACCCTCTGAATTTTAAAAACATTTATGTTATTATAAAAATAGTTTTAATGAAATCAACAAAGGAATCAACAGCATCGCTTGCATAGGTATTATGATGTTAATAGCACACCGCAATGTTCTTCAACAAACCGTTTTCTATCAAATACATACAAATCTTTTGACCGCCAGGGCATAAACGCACGCGCGTGCCCTCCACGCCAAGCCACAATTTCGCCTACCATTTTGTCACTTTTTTGTGGCGTTTGGCGTACAGGGCCCGCGCTTGCTTGTCACGTATGTGTTAATGGCGGTCAATGTATATCGTTGAAAAAAAAATACAATAAAGTTATGGGTACTGCGCAATGAAAAGTCAGGAATTTTTATTAGGAAATCCTAGTTATTGATCTGGGAGCCCTACGGATGAGGGACGCACGGAACCGGTAAATACGGCAGAAGATAAAACAGGCCTCTCTTTTCTTCTGCCGTACTTACCGGTATATATACCCTTCAGAAGGTGATGTCGGGCTGAAATGATGATGACGTAATATGTGATGATCGTGGCGATCCTCCTCAGGCTCCTCATGCCTCAGTGCCTTAAAAAGAATAGCGCAGACCAGGTAGCAAATTAATTGAGCATGTGCTTTGCAGTCATATACACGTTTAAATACAGAAGCTAACGAGCATAACGAACACACCATTAATCATCTATTGTACGCTATTCTGAGCTGAGCTCTATTTCAGTTCTGATTCAATTTGTCAATGAAAGACTGATTAATCGGACAGCGGTAATGTGATACTGTCTGCACTGACCCGTATAGCCGATTTAATCAAAAGTCAGAATATTTATTTCAACTAGGCCATTTTGAACCCCAAACTTTACAAGGAGTTAAAACTGATGCTAGTTGCCCATTCGCAAAGGTTTCATATCTTTGCGATTGAAGAATGTATTGAAATCGGCTTTAGTAATTCATTTTTGTTGTTCAACGTGTTTAACAAGCTACAATCGTCGATTATCAACCCATGCAGTTACGTTAATGAGTCGATCACACCCTAATACGCATCACAGAATTCACAGACAAATAGTAACAAATGCCATTGTGGTGATAGACAGCTAATCATTCACATTGTAACCCTATTGTGTTGTATTCATGTGTAAACTGTGAAGCGACAGTTATCTCACTGTTCACATAGCCGTGCCTTCAATCTCTGATAGGCCTAACGGAATTGAGCCTGGATCCAACACAGATGAAAACCGCAAATGTTGTGAATCAATCCGAAATATAAGCTATCAAAGTTATGCTGAAGGCGTAGATTGTAAATTTTATAGCTTTTATATCGGAAACGTGAAGCTTTAGACGAATTTCTCTCATATGTATAATACTTGTTTGTATAGATGCTATTGATTTATTCAGCGTTTACGACTATTAGATAAAATCAAAGTTGTAGGTAGTAGGAGGTACTGATGGGGGAGATTATACTGTGATGGCTTTCATCTCGGAAACGTGACGCTTTAGAAGATTAGGTCTCATAGGTTTAATGCGAGGCCGCTATTTTGATATTGAATAAAATGGCGGAATTTAGGCAGTCCAAATAATTCAAAGCCCAATCAATGCACTTTGCTTGAGCAATTTACGAGTTAAGTCCTTTAAAACCCATGTTGATGACATGATCATATTATTATCATAATACCAAATGAGACCGCGTGGACACAGATTGTTAGATAATCCGTCTGCAGCACGCAGTTTCACATTCTAACTCTCCCTTGGTTCGCACCCTGGCAGTGCTAAATGCTCTACTGACATCGAAACCAGTGTAATTTATTTGCCTTGAGATGGGTAGGCGTATGTCGTGGGTGTTTGAGTTTCTGTGAGAGGATGAACGAAAGATTTCTTATTGTATATTATTTTTCGTTTACCCGTAAATAGCTTGGTTTTACATCTGTTATGTTGTACATGTTTTTTCGTACCTATATAAATAAAAATGAATCGCCGAAATGTATGTATGCGCATAACTTCCAAACGACTGCACCAAATTGGATAATTCTTTTGTTCGTTATTGTTAGGACAAGGTTTGTAGGTGGGACAAAAAATTAAAACGTACTCAGGTGGAGGTTCATTATTGACTCTGCCCTACAGTAAATGTGGTGCTGTTCTGCAAACGATGGGGCACTTAATATAGTGTCCTGCGTGTCCTGTTGTTTGTTCACTTCAGGAACTGATGGACGCTACCAAAAGCCCCAAACTAGTAGCTCAGTTCTGGGCTGACACAATTTAGATTGCAATCGACACGCTAAGAAGAAGAAAAGAAAATTTTGATATTTAGAAACAATACACATGATTCAATATGTACACATTCGATACACTATGAGAAAATTCGCTTTCACAATTGCTACGTGTATATTAGTGGCATATTAGTGGCCGTGACTGTACTTTAAACGCGAATGGTGTCATAGACACGGACCCCTTTAGCTGCATGCTTTTTTTTTCCTTTGCAAATGTGCGAAGCTGGAGCATCAAAATGTATCTCTCACTGAAATGTATCTCTCTCATTGTACGCACGGCCACAGAATAAATAGACACAGCGACATCAAGTTATACAAAACCAGTTTATGCGGATCTCTCATTGTACGGGGAATTTATACAAAGCGAGGCCATGATATACTGGAAATGTATAGCTTGATGTGTCGCCGTGTGTACCTATCTGTTAATACATATAACAAAAAAATAAAACTACAAAGGAGAGTCCCGAGAATATCACTATAATAGATATTTAATTGTGTCTGATTAGAACTGGGCCTGCCAGACGGATTACAGCCCACTCCCTCTTACAAAGAGGGGACCTGTGTCTCGGCAGTCAGAACATGGGCTGATTAATTATGATTACGGTTATGCTAGTTGACTCTTGATAAGAATAAATCTATTCAATAACTATCACGGAAATTGAGTACCGTGAGACGAACAAATCGATTTATGGAAAACATGCAGTCGGATATAAATAGTAATGGTGAAGGCTTCATACAAATTGATTCCTAATCTTCAAATTTAAATTAATTTAATCATTTTGTGTCAATATACTTATACATATATGTCGGATCCAGTCATTAGTATGGACATAAAATGAATGGCAAGTGCGCCGGTGGTCACATCACGCGACGTACTTACAAGTCTACCGACATCACAGCTTGCTTCTACAGAACACTGATATTCAGCTCGAGGCGACGGCGACAGTCAATGTCTGATCGCGGTGGAGTTGATACGTCTTGGAACTGTACTCGATTCATTGTGCCCTGTGTTATTGTGTTAAGTTGAAATTTCAAGTATTTTGTTAGTTTAATAGAAACAGTGTATCGCACCCAGTGTATTTGCATTGCCCGAAACCCCATCGTCTACCCTCATGATGTACGAGCCTAACGGAATAAATCCTGACATATCCGACATATATGACAAAAACGCCTACTAATTTTTTTTTTTAAAGAGGAGAACTTTCAGCTAACTTTTTTTTTATATCTCTGAAACAATATCAAATGTATATAGACTAGGAACTAAAATAGGCCCTCCATTTGTAACGTAATTAGGCTTTCCATTCCAGACAAGTTAGCTTTTCTTTAGTGTTTTTACTGAGAAATAGAAACAAATCCTCCAAGAGCGAATGAAGCGAGCTCGAAAATTTTACCACCTTTGACAGGCTAGAATTATTTGAACTCTTCATACAGGAATTACTTGGTCGACTTACAAACAAAGGCAAGATGCAAAAGGAAATAAGCTAAAGAGCAAACGAAGCGAGCTCGATATTTTTAGACACCTTGCTTTGGACAGGTTAGAATTGTTTCGATCGTTCATACAGAAGTTACTTGGTCGACTTTTAGGCAAAGCCAAGATTTAAGAGAAAGTAGCGAAGTGAAATTTTTGACCATCATCACCCCTACCTACTTTGGCCAGGTTAGAATAAAATTATTTGACCTACCGGAGTTACTTGGGCGACTTATAGCCAAGAGCGAGCGAAGCAAGCTCGAAAATTTTTACATCTTGCCTCTAATAAATTCAGATATGTAAGAGATCAAAATGTCTACAAGCTCTATTTTTGCAACCTTGTGTATGTATGCCATAATTGCCTATTAAGGTATCTGGGCAAGGGCTCCTAATTTTAGCCTCTGTCTATACTGGTCGATTACGTGAAAATCCAATAGGAGTGCCAATCCACAGGCAGAAAAAAGGAGCCTATTATGATAAAAGTTTTTCGCAGTGTTCAAAGAAAGAACCGCGCGTTGGTTTTAAGAAAATTTGTAACTTTGTAGCGGTAGTGCGAGTACTCAGAGGCTCATGTTTAGCCTTAAAAATATTTTAGTTTATTTGAGAGATTCTACTATACGCTACAATTAATTACGAACTTACTAATTCTGTGGTATCAGGCAGAATACGTTTTAAAAACTTTTAAAAATCCTGAGCCGCGGGCCCCCTATGCTACCTACCGCCTGGCTTCCGGCAAACCCCGCAAGCCAGGCCCGTGGGGGGCCGGGACCCGGCTGGCAATCGCGACCCTGACTATATGGCTAGTCCGATGTGCCCAAAGATTTAACATTTCCAACAGCATTATTTCGTCGTTGCATTGTCTCGCAATAAGGATGAGTTTTATAATTTTGTTATCAATGAAATGTGGTTGACAGTACGTCGTAGTAGCAGTTTAGTGTGAATTTTTTTTAGGTAAGGGGTAATTCGATAGTTATATGCCCGTTTTTTTTTTTTGTAGGAAGAGGTAGGTACCTTAAGGTGTGGTCAAACCCAGCGAACTGGAGAGCTAACCGAACTTTGACAGATACTGTTAGCCTGCGTCATCCAAAATCCAAAGGCCTCTCCCCATGACTTCCAGTTGTTCGATGGTCTAGTCCAGCTCGTCCCGTCATCTTCTACGAAGTCTGCCGCGAGGCCTTCTAGCTGCGTCAGGGCTCCAGAAAGTGTACATTTTAGGCAGCTCGCTGCTGCTGGCGTGGCCAGTCCAGTCCCACTTCAACCTAGCGGCTTTTTGAGCAACAGTAACTTGTGTTTTAGAGTGCAGTGTGGTGTTGCGTACACGATCGGTTAGTTTGACGCCTAGAATGCTGCGCTCCATTGCACGTTGGCAGATCTTGAGTTTAGACTTTTGAATGTTTGTCAAGGACCAAGTCTGGGATCCATAATCCACACGTCAAAATGGGAAGAATGCACATGTCCATGATTTTATAGATCCAGATAATGTAGGTACTGAATTATCTGTCAAAGTCCGCTGTCCACAGTCTTGTCCGCTCGGTTTGACCGCTTCATTTAAGTCGACCTCGTAACTTATAAAATTACCTCTATGTTGAACCAGATACTTAATTATAATCTTCTTTAGTAAAGCTTCGATTTACTTGGAATTGTCTAAATGGTAAAGCAATAAAGGGGTCGATTGTATATATTATAACTAATCTTCTCGTCGCGTATTCCACAGAGCCTAAAGACTAAGGTCTTCAATCAGTGCATCATGCCTGTTATGACTTACGGAGCCGAAACGTGGACACTCACGGTACGGCTGGTCCATAAATTTAAGGTCGCTCAGCGAGCTATGGAACGGGCTATGCATGGAGTCTCTCTGAGGGATCGCATCCAGAACGAAGTGATCCGACAGAGAACCAGAGTTGTCGACAGGACCCACAGAATAAGTAAGCTGAAGTGGTAATGGGCCGGTCATATTAGCCGTAGAACCGATGACCGTTGGAGTAGGCGTGTTCTTGAGTGGAGACCGCGAATCGGCAAACGTAAGGTGGGACGCCCTCAGGCTCGGTGGAGTGATGATCTACGCAGGGTGGCTGGTAGCAACTGGATGAGAGTTGCTGAAAATCGAGTTGAATGGCGTGCGGTTGAAGAGGCCTATGTCCAGCAGTGGATTGCTATAAGCTGATGATGATGATGAACTAATCAGGAGTAAGGACTTTTCAAAGTTATATTCTTTCTAGTAAATACAATTACTTAAATGTCAATGTAATGACAATTTTTATTTAGTAGATATTAAGTACCTATATCATTTTATAACCTAATCGACGTTAATTTTATAAATCTGTCATAGATTTCTATCTAGTGACTAGACTAGTTTTGAAAAAAAATCTTGATTAGTCATCGTCGCTTTCGTGTTTTGTTTTTTTACTTCATTTTACTACTAAAGATCACGACAAAATACACATACCTACAAAGCGGGGTGAGTAACTTTATTGTGTAATATTGAGAACAACCTACCTATATAACTTGGTTCAGAACAGATCACCATTCTCCAATAAATTTGCATTATCAGAAATGAGTCAAGTTGTAAAAAGTAGTTTATTGAGGAGCATGTATTTGCATAAGCATGTCTTTAATGCTAGCACTACAACGAATGTGTGAAATGGGTTGGGTATGGATCAAGCTAAATATAACCTACTCTTAATTCAATAAAGTGCATTATGCTAACAAATTACGAGGGTATATACGCCAAGTGTAGCATTATCAGCATTATAAATGAAAAAATCATAGGTAGATCTTTATTGTACATCAATGCTTAAAATAAGCTTTACAGCTTTAACTGGGAACAATACCAACTGTCATTGCATGATACCTATTACAATTGTCTTTTGAGCTGTCTATTAGTACGCTTAAATCTTGAAAAACATGAAATAATCAGATTTGTAATAATGATTCGGTTCTACGGCTAGGTTTCACCATATTAGTAACACACAGCTAGTTGATAACAAACTTTAGGCGTCAGGCATGATACAGATTCGTTCGGGTGTGCCTGGTCGAAAAATATAATACATTGATCGATTTTAACACTTGACCTGTACCAAATCAGACCAAACTGAACAACATAGCACTCCTGAATCCATATAAAAAATTATATTCACCTGTCACTGCGCATATCTGGGAGGCTCCTGTTAATAGCTATCTTGTCGCTAACAAATATATTGTAGGAATGTAAGGAGAACAGCTCCCTGGCTGTGATGAGTTCTCTCTGAGACAATTGCACTGGTCGCCCGCCTTCGCCAGCTCCCGCCACTGGCGCGTAGTTGTTACTGTGTATTACATCTAAAAAAGAAATAAAAAATTAGAAAGAAAATATACTGTTGACAAAAGAGACTAGACATTTCTATATATTATGCAGAAGTATTGTTGTGTCTGTTGCCTCCAGTAACACTAGGAACTTAGATGGGAAAAGAGCTTTGCATGTGATAATGATTTATAAAGAAGATGGCTAGCCAAATTAAGGACAATCAGAGGCAGCCTCTTCTTATAAAACAGCGTTAAAAGGCTACCACTCCGTATGCTGTGATTTCCTGTGTAAGATCAAAATTTTACAGGGACCAGACAATATTTTATAGTTAATCATGAGGGACAGTAAATAATAAAAACTTTTTGAAAGCAGTTTTTTTTACTCAATCTATACATGTTATGTTTGTTTAGTTGAACACGCTAAACTCAGAAACTACTGTTACTTTGTGTTGTATGGACCATTCATAGAGGAAGGCTCTAGGCTATATAACACCACGATACGATCAAAAGGAGCCGAGCAAAAAAAAAAACTAGTCAGAAGCGGCGGGTGAAACCGTGGGGCCCAGCTATAAAAAAACATATATACAGCATATATAAAAACATTCTTCATGTAAAAAAGTATAACAACATACCTGTAACATACATGTAACTAGAAACACCATTTAGTTACAAAAAGAAATTAATCAGTATTAGGAAAAGTGCAAGGCTTATCAGTAAATTAAATTATAAAAGTACAAGAGCCATGACGGCTGCTATGGCTTTAATTAAATTGTAAACCGGTGTTGTTGGCATATACAAACAAATACAAATTAAATACTACCTACTTCTACCTTCTTACTGCTACTACTTTTAGACTGTTTTTTTTTACAATTAAAAATATGTTTTTTGTGTGAATCTGATAAGATGTTAATTTTTATTTAAACCTGTATGAATGGTCCCACTCCACGCCAAGTCTCACCCACAGTCTTTCACTCTTGTCTGTATTGTCTTTTAAAGCAAAGAAACTATAGATTGATTAGTGGTAGTGGTGAAATGATAACTAGAAAGAGAGTAGTGTAGATACTGAGACGATATGTTGTGCCAACCCCATATGCCAAAGAAATTAAATAAATAAATCAAGATAAAGGGGATCACTCTACTAGAAACATCTAATTTATCATTTGACATGGCTAATTTTGTAAGTTGGCTAATAAATACATAGGAACTAGGTTTTAAAATTAGTTGTGTTAAATAATAAAGTAACAATCAAACTGTTTCCTGTTAAATCAACAATGTGTGCAGAAAGATAGATATCTCATAAATATTCAAGGTTTCATGCTTTCATTGTGAGTTAACACTATGTTAGTTTTTTGGTTTAACTATTAAGAACCTTACAGGTTTAAAATTTTACTAAATATTTTAGCATGGGATAGTTGTAGAAATATTATTTAAATGATTACTTGAAGTAGGTAAATTATGACACATAACTGGAATGGGGATCTATCCAGGAAA
Organism: Noctua fimbriata; assembly: GCA_905163415.1. NCBI lineage: Eukaryota > Metazoa > Arthropoda > Insecta > Lepidoptera > Noctuidae > Noctua > Noctua fimbriata. The sequence continues at coordinate 7,465,938 of LR990940.1, forward strand.
TTGGCATTTAGTTCACAAGATCTTTTCTATTCCATTTGTTTACCTTCAGATAAATTACCACCATTAGTTCCACCTACATAATGTCCAACTATAACTCTCATTCCACTCTCATCCACATAAGAGTTTTTATCAAAATGCAAACTGGAACAAAAAAAACTTATTAGAATAACATTGCTCCAACATCACATTATTTTAAAAACAGTCTACACAATGAGTGAAGTAAATATTTTATAATTATTTTAATATAGTTTCATAATATTCGCCTACTCACCTACTATACCAAGGTTCTTTCTGTTTCCTCTTAACAGTATTGTAAAGTTCTAAACTAACATAAAACAAGCCATTCAGTAAAAAAATCAATATTATAGTAAGCGCCAATATTTTTTTCTTACGCCCTCTGCATAGTAACGACCAATAATCCTGTAACAAAACAAGTGCTTGTTTTAAACTTTTAAGTTAAAATATTATGTAAAACTTTTGGAGACAAGCTTAATTTAACAAATTGTTAATGAACCTGTAATCATGTTAAATGATAAAAGCTTACATTTTTGAGTAGCATTGTTTTCCCAACTTTTGATACTTTGGAATATGGGTTTTAATTCATAAATACTAATGTATACAGAACATACTCGTGCATTTATACACTTTATTGGTTTGAATGACACTGACAACTGACAGACAGTCTGACACTGCTAGTGCTGGCCATTGAGAAAGAAAAAACACTTTTTATATGTCTATGGTGCTGGCTGACAAAACGACAACAGCGCAACACGAACTAAGAACAAGAGAGGTACTAAGCTGCCATTCTGTCAAGTAATTACGGAACTAATAAGTACTATGGCCCTTAAGACAACCCACTGACCTACTTTTCCGTGAGAATTTTGTAATCGTTAAAATTTTTTGAAACCGATAGAAAAAAAGGAGGAAGTTCTCAACAAGGTTCTCAATTCGACACGCGTATCATTATTTTTGTTGTTTTGTTCGAGCTGGCATGGGACAAGTTTATGGAAACACTTGGGGGAGGCCTTTGCCCAGCAGTGGGACAGAACGAACAAAAAAAAATTACCATGCATTACATTTTACTGCCTGGTTCAATTTAAATAAATATTTTGTCTTGTTTTCTTTGGTTTTCATACAGAGATAAGTTCCCTCTGTTGAAGCAATCATGCTTGCATATAGTACAGACGCCAGCATATCAAGCTACTACAATCTGTCTTTCTTTTATTCATCGATTTACAACTTAGCGTTAGGTTCAAGGTTGATTGGGAAAATTTGACAGTTTCGGGTAGTTTGATGTGCTGGCATCTAAGCAACTTTCAAGTGACGTAAGATGTAGTCACTTGGTCAGCGATGATATACGTTTGCCTAGTTAGTGATTTTTAAAATTGACTACTCGTTATCGTCTTGTATACCTACTAAGTCAAGCGTTTTTATCATTCTCATTCCCTTTTCTCAAATTATATATGGTCGGCACAGCACGTTGTTCCATTCCCAGATATATGCTGTATACTGACTGATACAAACGGTTTAAATCTACGTCTCTTAAATTCTGAAAGACTATGAAAAGCCCCTGTTCAAACTTTCTAGTGGCTCGGAAATTAGCTGCGAGTGACGGTCTGCGCATTACGTCACAGTTAAGACGATGCGTCATCTGTGCCCTGCTGATACCTACATATGTATTCTGCGCAGCTTTAAGTTAGATTTTCCGAGCCGTCATAAACTTTGAACCGATATATCTGCGCAGACCGTCACTCGCAGCTCACTTCCGAGCCTCCATAAAATTTAAGACGAACCACACACAGTAAAAAATGAAAGTTTTGAATTTCATATATGACGCTGGAAATGATGAAAATCCGCTGATTCTGATCGCACAAATAAGAGTCCTGCTGCTGATCTTAAAATAAAACCTTCAAATTCCTTGAATAAGAACCAGCAATGACTTTGTTCAAATAAAACAAGAATCCACTGACGACGTTGTTCAACTCAAACAAGAATTGACCGACGATGGCGTTCATATAAAACAAGAAATGGATGACTTTGCTCCAATAAAACAAGAACCTAAATATGATTCAGTAGAAACAAAAGTGGAGTCACTCGACGATATAATAAATCTGAATCTTTAAAATACAATCCTCTGTCCAGAGGTGTCCCCACTTGTCATATTTGAAGTCAAAGTAAGGTATTTTATCTATAATTTAAAACCAAAATAAAAATATAATAACATCATACCTGTATTTTACCAAACGGTTACGGTTATTTAGCCAGACATGTTCGAGTCCCATGTAATAGGAGGTGAACTTGTTCCCAATAACCGAGCACAAATCCAGACCCAGGGCTTCTGAGAATGTTCATTATCTTTTTTTTTATAATTTATTATTTTACTTTATGTACAAGAACGATACCATCACTGTTTTTAAACGTCACCTAGAATGTCAATCAAGTGAAATGTCATTATCGATTTGAAATCAAATTTTAGGGTCTATGTTGTATTTCTGCGAAAACAGAAAAGCTCAATATAAGACACCAGCTAAATAATTGTAAATTGTCATTACTGTGTACCGTAATGCTACTGATACACAATAAAAGTATTGGAAGATCCTGATTTATAAAATAACAGCAACGTCTAATTTGTTTAAATTTATACCCGGTGTTTATTTCACGTTTATAGGTGAAAATTATTTCCTTTTAGCAGAAAATCAGTAGTTTGGGCAAGAGAGATGTCTCGACGTGGAAATTGGAATAGAGCGCTATATAAAAACAGACCTCACGGTTTGCGCGGCAAAGATATTGGCCTCTATTATAGAGATATGCAGATCAAGAAAAACAAAAATAAGGAAAAAGATTTCATGGTAAATATGTTTCTAAATTTCTGTTTAGATTTTTGCCACAACAAGGAATGATTTTCTTTCTGAAAACGTAACCTTGGTATCAGCACAAATCACTAAAAGCGGTTAGCACTCAATACATTAAAGTTATTCAGACAAACAATTCATTTCCAAAAAGTGATTTCACTGTTACTGTTGTGTTATAACGTAACAAAATAAAACATCTTTGTATTGTCGAAATATCAGAATGCCATATGTATTAAAAAACACAAATCCAACTACTATCTCATCTCAGGAACAACTAATGTCATAAATGCACGTAACCTTAAGGCACCGTCAACAATCTGAAAGTGAGATTAGAATGATACCATCATCATTCTCCTGCCCCCAATTTATTTTAGTTTCTTATCTTTCTCTAAGATAGAATAGGACCATTTTTTTAAATACAGGATTTGCTCTTCTGATATTTAGCATGATATGTGATAGTTTATTGATTTGGATGGATTCTGGCATCCCTCACAGAAGGATGCAAATAATTAATTCTATGAAACTTGCAAATTGTACCCTGAACCTAGATATTACGCAAGTGATATGTTTTATTGATAGAATGTGTTTTTTTTTTAGATTAATTTAACAGTTCCACCAGCAATATTGTTAAGCTTACAAAAAAATATTAAATCTATTAAAAAGATAGCCAAAGACTGTCATATAGAAATACCACCACCCAAAACTATGAATTTGGTAAAAATAAAACATGAACATGATTTTTCCTATGATGTGAATGAAATAGATTTTAAACCTATAAAAGTCAATAACTTTGTGAAGTTGAATAGAGAATCAAGTTCATCAGAAGGACCAAGCACTTCTTCTAACTATAAAGCTCCTGAGGCTATGGAAGTAACAGAGCAATCTACAGTGAACAGTGAACAACTTACAGACAATATTAAAGCTAAACTAACTGAAGATGCTGAAATGGGACAATCTAGTCATAAACCTGGTGGAAGACGCCAGGATTCTCTCAGAGGAGCTGGAGATTACAAGTATGGATATGAAGACATTATCACAGGAACTTTTGAAGAAAAACTTGAAAAGTGTCTCTCTGAAGGTATTACTATATCTATGGAGAATCATTTAAATAATACATTAAATGATACTTTTTATGAAAACTATAAAACTATGACACAGTCGTATGGATACAAAAAAATGAAATCATTCCGTGAAACCTTACCAGCATACAGAAAATCAAAGGAATTATTAAACGAAATAAACAAAAACCAAGTGATTGTAATAAGTGGTGAGACTGGATGTGGAAAGTCAACACAGGTAACTTAATGTTATTAACCATTTAATCTTAAACAAAAAGGACAACTTCATCACCAATTCAGTTGGTTGTTAAGTTTATTGTAAAGTATTCCATATAACTAGTGACTCCATGAGGCTCCTGCCTCATCGCCGGTGATTAGCAAGTAGCACGTAGAGCTAGCAGTTAAAAACGAGTTGGTGAACAACTTATAACACAACAAATGATTACTGCCTCAGCAAGTACTTGCGGTTGGTGTGAACGATCAACTATTAATAATAGGGAATATGCAAGAAATATAAAACTCTTTTTATTTCTTGAAAATGCCTTGTATGGGCCCATAAAATCATTGTGGTACACTTGTTTAATTTTTTAATACAACACTTATTTTCCAATTTAATATTTTATGTAGCTTGTTTTTGGTAAAACGAAACGCAAACTTAAAACGCATCGTCCTCGATAACGCCGGTAGTGACTTCAAATACTATGTGTCAAAGAAACACTTTTTTTTGAAAACTACTCTGGTTTCACTAAGATTTTATTATAATATTTTTATTGCAATTTTTGCTTGAATAAAGCACATAAAATTAGTAAAATTATTCTTTTAAGGGTAATAAATTAGATGTAAACAAGGCAGATACAGGTAAATGACGTGATGTAACATGACATGAATGACCGCGACGATCACGGATGTTTGAACTGTTGTAGAAAATTGTAGGAGTTACATTTTTTTTCTGAGCGACAAGCTGTAGTTGAACTTAACTTTTAATTATTTTCGTGGGTTGATAGCACTATATTTTATTGATTTAAGTGAAGAAAAAATTACATGCATATTCTCTATTGTCACTTACAAGTGTCCTATAATCTTTTATAAGATATAAGATTTTAAACTATCATGGTCACTAACATTATTACTTAGACAGGAAACGGGATATTTACCATGTTTACTATTACCATTGTTTATTATTGTTTTTATTATTTATTTTTTGTTTATTTGTTTGTTTATTATTTATTTGTTTTGTTTACTGTTTTTTATTTTTTATTTGTTTATTGTCTACTTTTATAAGATGCTCGAGCCAGAAAATCGTTAATGGCTCATTGACTTGACTTGACCTGGTGACTTTGTAAATGACTTTTAATTGATTTTAAGAATGGTCTATGTCCTAGGACAGTAATAAATAAACAGCTATTTGGTTGTTTTTGTGTACAAATAAAAACATTTATTTAACTATTTTCAGATTCCACAGATAATTTTAGATGACGCAATTGTCAATAAAAGAGGTGCTAATATACATATTCTAGTTACACAGCCAAGACGTATCGCAGCGTCTTCTTTGGCGATGAGAGTGGCTGATGAAAGATCGGAACGACTTGGAGTATCCGTAGGATATTCTGTTAGATTAGAGAGGTAAGGTTTTTGTTGATTTATATTTGTGTCAAACTAGTGTTTAGACGTATAGCAGTAACTACTGTGTGTTCATCAAGGCTTTTGACTTTGATTTAATCACAGCAGGTTTAGCAGTAACTACTTACTACTGAATTTATAGGCATAGTAGGATATTAGGTTTTCCTATTTACTACAAAAGCAAATACTTTGGTGAAAATGGTGACATTATTAGGACCCCTCTCTGTTTAACATAGGTATGCCCCAAGGATCGATTTTCGGCCCTTTTCTGTATGAGCTACGTAAATGATTAACATTTAAGTTCACATTGTTTTTGTTCATTATATGTACTGTAAATGCGCCAAAACCAATGATTTTCAGTGTGGAGCCAAGACAACGCGCTAGTATTAAGTTTTGTACGACGGGTATTTTACTAGCTGAACTGGAAACTAATCAGGGTTTGACTAAATACAGTCATGTGATACTTGACGAGGTGCATGAAAGAGACTGCCATATTGATATATCTATGTTAATGTTGAAACAGGTAAAAATACCATTAATCAAAACAGAATATCGACAATGGAAAATATAACACAATGGGACATTGAACATGCTGTTGGATATTCTATTTACAGCTCTGAGCAAATCTAACAGTGGACTCGATCCCCTACATTATTTCATACTGGTTTTTGCCTGCTGTGGCTCACAAACTTACCTCTTAATAATATTAGTAGGTATAGATTCCACCGTCGATATTTGTATTTCTAATATATTTTATTGAAAAAAAAAAAAAAAACTAAATAATGTATTTTTGTAGGTACTCAAACAGCGCAAAGATCTCAAATTAATTCTAATGAGCGCAACAATAGATGCCGAGAAACTGACGTCATATTTCGACAACTGTCCAATGATGCATATTGAAGGGCTGGCTTACCCTGTGAAGGATGTTTACTTAGAGGAAATCCTACACATAACCAATCACATTCCATACCTAGAACATGGTGGTGACGGCAAAGGAAGCTTTAAAAAAGGACATAACCAGAGGAAAGAAAAACAGGCAGAAATGCAGAAGGATATACAATATAAAGCCGAAATTGGTGAGAGGAATTTAAAATGTGTGAAAGTATTACCTTCTTTTTTAAATAAAATAATAACAATTGTTTTTCCGTTTAAGCTCCATGGCTTGAGTCCATAAAGAAAGACATAAGCCGAGATGTCTACAATGCACTCAAAGATGCCAGAATTGAAGATTTGAATATCATACTAATTTACGAACTCTTGGTTTATATTTGTAAAGGGGACCCGGGTGCTATACTCGTATTTTTACCAGGAATTGGAGAAATAACAAAGTTACTGAGAAAAATCTCGGATAGTAACAACTTCCCGAGATCCTGCTGTGATATCTATCCTCTACATTCGAAGTTACCATCTTTGGAGCAGCACAAGATATTCCAAAGACCTCTAGGAAATGTAAGGAAGATAATATTGGCTACAAATATTGCGGAAACATCTATAACTATAGATGATATTGTGTATGTTATTGACTGTGGTAAAATAAAGTATAATGGATTGAATATAGAAGAAAATATTTCTACTTTGCAAACTGAGTGGGTTTCTCAAGCGAATATGCGACAGCGGTAAGTTTTGAAAAGGATGGGAGAGCGACTTTTTCCATTTTAAATATCTGTATTGGAGAAAAAGACTTTATCCTTATTATTTTAAAGCTACTTTTCATTTGCAGGCGCGGCCGTGCCGGTCGATGTCAGCCAGGTATTTGTTACCATCTGGTAACATCATACCGCGCCGGTAAGCTTGAGGAGCGCCTCTTGCCAGAAATACAAAGGAACTCGCTATTGGAGCCTGTGCTAGCTATAAAGAGACTGCGATTAGGAAAGGCTGCTGAAGCTATGAGTAAGATGCCATCTCCACCCGCTGACACCACTGTCGAACGGGCTATCAAACATTTATCGCAGTAAGTATGGCGCTCTGTTTGGTTTATAGTTGGACTGTCACTAGCAAGGCTCGGATACCTGTTAAATTTTCAAACCGTTATTACGTACTTTGACGCAAAACCTTTATATTCGGTTTCGTTCGCATAAACCGTTATTATTAAACCGGTATTTGGAAGAGTATTAACATAAAGGTTTTTTCGGTTTAAACGGTTTAGAGCAATAAAAACCGTTTAATACGGACGCACGATAATCCAACGTCGCGCGCTGTTTTGTTTTTATTCCGTAGTAAGAAATTTTTAGTTTCGGTCGGACGTTTATTTATGTCATTGCATCAATAAGCTCCGCTGCAAAAACAAAAAAAATGGGTAAGTATCTAATATTTTTTTTGGTGAAATTAAGTTGATAATGACGATAAATAATCGGTAAACATAATACATATTACTTTTCACAGATCCTATGGACCAGTTAGATAATCAGTCATTTTTTAATGAAGAAGAAAACTCTCAATATCTCGGTAAGTACCTAAACTCTTCAATTCTGTATTCGACATTAATGCCCGCTTGCACCGCGAATCGCTAAACGCGTTTAACGTTAAACGTATTTAAAACAGCATTCTGTCTCTGTCATCTTTAAACGATTGATAGAAACAGAACGATGTTTTAAATAAATTCTACGTTAAACGCGTTTAGTGATTTGTGGTGCAAGCGGGCCCTATACTCTCAAAATTAAAGGATAAATAGGCCACAAAATGCCCGATCTAAGGCTCAGTTTCACTGTTGGTATTAACGACCAGTGAAACTGGGTCTTAGATCGGGCGTTTTGTGTGTCTATGTGATAAAAACTATTTGAATGTTCATTTAAATTAATGTTATATTATTTTATAACAGGTGAACCACGAAAAAGAAGAAAGGAATATTCTGATGATGAAGATCAATCCCAATCATTGCTAGCACCTAAAAACCGTACCATCAACTCAATAAAATAAACACCCAAATTTTGAAAGAGGATTCAGAAAATAGTTCTGATAGTAACGAAAACAAATCAGGCGAAGATATCAGTGCTAAACCAGGAGAAGAAACTACTTCGAATGTCAAAAATGTGTTTTATGTATATTTGATAAGGACCTTGATAAAAGAAACTATTATTTTGGAAATTTGCTAATAGGTGAAGTACATTTTTTGCCGCCATGTATGCGCTTGAAGCATATATCAATATTTTAAAGTATATAGATGCTTTAAAACATCAACACCGAGAGAAATCAAACAAAATAAATATTTAATTTGTATAATGTGCCTGGAGGAACATGCGAAATATCAATGTAATCATTCGTACTGAAATGTTACCAATAAAAATAAATAAAGGAAAATAAGAGCGAAGTTTTATTTTAAATTCAGGAATCTAGTAATCTGCTTAATGTGTGGACACCATTTTGCATGCTGTACTTAGTAGGTACCTACTTAGATGGATGTTGGATGTGTAGATATACATTTTTTTTACGGTTAATTTGACATTTTTATAAATATTTGGAAAAAGAAAAATTAAATGCTTTTTCAATAAATCAGTTATTTAATCAGTCTCCTCATTACATTAATATAGGTACAATTTTAGGTGGCTTAATTAAAAACAGCACTTTGAAGTTTTATTGTTTTCATTGTAGTCAAAGTATGTGTAGATTAAATTCTTTCGCTTTCTACCCATGTAATAAAATTAACTGGTGATTAAATCGACTGCGAAGTCAGTACTAAGTTCGTCTAGTACCGCGCCGCTATGCGCGGCATCCTTACAAGTAGTCACACGTTGCAACGCGTTTGCCGACATGCCGCTCGTCGAATAAACCGGTTAATTTAGGTTAAAATAAAGTTCTTAAAACGTTCGCGTTCTTAAGAAAAGTTCGGAGGAAAACCGAAATAAACCAGTATTAATCGGTATATTTTAAACCGGTTCCGAGCCTTGGTCACTAGTAGGTATTAAAGTAGGTAGAGAATTACTATTTCGAATTATGTTACGTTAAGACGTACACATAATTCAAAGTAATTTGCTTAGCTCCGTCACGTCCTTCACGGAGCTCAACAAAGTTATGAAGCGAGTTTCCTCAATTTGGTAAGATCATGCTCTCGGATTTCGAAATACCTTGTGGAATTGAACCAGCAAGAAACGCCATCTATTTGTGCAAACTTGAACAAAAATCTTTTAAGCTCAATTGTAATTATCTATTTAACCGACACATACAAAGACGTTGTAACGACAAACTTGGTTTTAAAAACTATAAATCTTCCTTGAACAGAGTGGGTGCCCTGGACAGTGATGAGAAGCTGACCCCCCTAGGCTGGCACTTAGCACGGCTGCCCGTCCACCCGGCGGCTGGCAAATTGTTACTGTTGGGGACAATGTTCGGCTGCCTCAACCGCGCAGCCAGTGTTGCCGCTGTATGGGGCTTTAAAGACCCCTTCCAACTCGTTATCGGTAAGTAGGTTCGAAGTTGAAAAATTTTTCGGCACTTACCAATGTCCAGTGACAAAATGTTTCATCCTGTATATTATTATAGGGCTGTCTCATTGGTCTAGTGGTCGAAATCGCTGCTGATGAGCTTAAGGTCTTGGGTTCGATCGATGCTCAGGTCGGGCAAAGTGTTATTTGGTTTTTTCATTAGGGTATCTCTATATGGGACTTAAACATACCTGTCGAAATGTGGGTGGACTAGGTACACCTCTGTCGAAGCCTTCGGAGATTACAGATGTGACGAATGTTATGGTAATAGGTTGGTGTGTCGTGACATTTTTTTAATTAACGAGGAAGCCAGCCAAAGCATCCCACCATCTTCTCCCCGGTCTACCGCTACCCGATCTAGCTGTCTTAGGGCTCCAGTTTTACGATATGCGGGCCCACAGCTTTGCCGGCATCCAGCAGACATGACATACTCTTATCGAAATACACAAAGCAGGCAGCCACATTATTGGGAACATAGTATGATCATCATTATGAGCATCCTTGTTCCATCCACTGCTGAGTATCGGTGTCATCACATCATTTATAATACGTATAACCTCTTATAAGTTCTAAATCCATTATTTTTTTAGGTAAAGAAAAACAAGTAGACGAAATGAAACGCACCTTCGCTCTAGGCGAGCCAAGTGACCATGTCGCAATATCAGAAGCTATCATACAGTTCGAGAACTGCCATTCTTACCATGAAAAACGCAACTTCGCCTACGAGAACTTCCTAGCATTCAACACTTTAGAACAACTATGCGAAATGAAGAGACAGTTCGGTAATAACCTGAAGCAGATGGGATTCATACGTGATGGTAAAGTCACTTCTGAGTGGGAGAATCGGAACGACGATAATATGAGCCTGTTCAAAGCTATCGTTGCTGCTTCGCTTTATCCTAATATTGCGACTGTCAAGTAAGTTATCTTACCTTAAGTTTTATTCATTCTTTATTAAGATCCCGTTGGTTACGGATCCCTCCGTAACCAACGGGATCCTATTACTAAGCCTCCGCTGTCCGTCTGTCAGCGGGCTGTACCTCATGATCCGTAATAGGTAACCATTTGAAATTTTCACAACGTGTATTTCTGCTGCCCCTATAACAATAAATAATTAAAATAAATTAAAGGGTAGCCCTCTTTAATTTATTTTAATTACTACGATGGCACGGAACCCTTCATGCGCGAGTCCGACTCGCACTTGGCCGGTTTTGTCATTATGGTAATTCTCCTAGAGTATCGAAACGCCCCGGTTGATGGCAATAGGCTCATCCTTATTACATAGAATGAGAATGGGACTTTTAACTCATCTGGCGAATTTTGCATACAGCACCCCATCGTACCTACTTTAAATAACGTTATTTAAAGTTGTGATTTTTATGTAAACCGTATTATTCATATTAAGAACATTTTTTCAGATGGAAGAATTCAATGAACGGTCGTGGTGCATTCGCTCAACCCAAATTCAAAACGAGAACACCTGAAGATGGCCCAATAACTTTACATCCAAGCAGTGTAATGTCTTCCAAATACTACCCGGGACGAAAGCAATTAGTATCGGCATGTCCTACGCCGGGTGCTAATTGGCTGGTCTACTGGCTCAAGCAGCGGTCTTCTGACCTCTTCCTGATCGATGTCACCCTGGTATACACGCTGCCGTTCCTGTTCTTCGGTGAATTAGTAGTCTCGGAATGTAAGTGTTATGTATTTTATTCAGCCAAAATTACTTATCTGGTTTCGATGGACTTGTGAATCCATGTAGATGCAATAAATAGTACGATGTCTATGTCCTAAGCTACTCCCGGTCTAGCTTTTCATGACAGAATTCACTGGGCAAGCGTGACCTGGTCTTAAGGTGGAGGCGCAAGCGTAGTCCGTGAAATCAACAATACAACCCCTTAAGTTCATTTAATCCCTTTGAATGACTATATTATGAGGAGCTCGTGACTAAATAATAGCAGCCGCTTGGGTCGATCTTAAAGTTAAGCCGCGCTTGCCTAGGTTGATCCGTGGATAGGTGAGCGCTCATTACATACCGAGTTTCCTCCATGCCTCGGAAAGAACGTTAAGCCGTTACAGGTAGTCAGTGGCCCGAAAGTCTGAAAACCAGTCTTACCAAAGGGTATCGTATTACCCAGTACTGACTGGGTTATGGAGGCCAGATAGGCAATCGCTCCATGTAAAATACTGGTATTCAGCTGCATCCGGTTAGACTAGAAGCCGACCCCAACATAGTTGGGAAAAGGCTAGGCAGGTGATGAATGACTAGATTATGAAAAAGTCAATCAATGAATGAACTTACGAGGGTTGTATTGATGATTTTTATTCAGTGCAGCCATATTTGTTACGGTCGCGATCATATTTCAATCAACATACAGTCTGACACTGAACGGAAAATTGAAAAAAAAAAAAAACGCAAAAAATTTGAACTTCGCGGGCTACCCTGACATTTCCACCTTAATAACACCGATTGTTTGGGTTATTTTTGGCCTTAGACAACCTTAAAAATGAATCAATTGTTTTACTGTGCAATATACATTTTTTCTAAAAAAAAACTAACAACAAGAGACTTGTTTTTTTTTTTGTAGCGCAAGATACATCAAACTACTGCATCCAAATATCAAACGTTAAAGTAACCTGCGACAGAACAACCATGGATATACTGTGGCAAATGCGATCTCTATTAGACCAGGTTCTAGCATCAAAGATCGGTGACTCAAGCAAGCATGGAACCCATATGGCTCCTTTTGAAAATCAAGTGTTAGAGTGAGTATCAATTTAATTGCTATAGATACATGCGTGATGTTTGCGAATATTTATATCAGGGAGGTCATTCCTGACGTAAGCAACCTTGGTCGTCGTAGGCCGTGGCCTTAGTCGCGAGGTCGGCCGCACGGCCGTGGGCGAAGTCATAGTCAAGGCTAAAAGAAGACCTTTCATTGTGACAGAGTATCCCGTGGAATGATTAATCAAAAACATAACACTCCTTTTTTCGGACAGGCGTGTAACAATTCCATTAGTTTCAAGATCGATATTTCGATATAACAATAGTACGTTAAATCCAAAATGATGGCAATTATATCAACCATAATGCAAGCCTGGCAACCCAATTTAAAAATATAGTATTCTGAAATCAACTCGCTTATCTTATCGAGACATTAAAAACGGCTTTTAAATAAGTATAATATTTTTAAAACGATTATACGATAAGTGCGTTCGTTAATTATCCGAAAAAACTATAAATGACTAAACTTCTGGTTCATTTGTTTCAGTGCTGTCATGGAGCTGATAACTGCAGAAGATGGACGTGCCGAATACATCGACGATGACTCTGAATCTGATTCTGAGTATGAATCGCGTAGATGTTGGCGGCGCTAAATATATTTTATTTTCGTTATTTTTTTATTTTGCCTTTTATTTTACCTCGCTTCTTTAGATTTTTCTTGTGTGTAAACCCTATATTGACAGCTCAACGTTATATAGATTTTGATAACAACTTGTTTGATGCTTTGAGAAAGAATTTTTTTTTTTTTTGTTTTTGTGATCGCTTACCCTCATATTTGTTATTTTTTGCTGTGAACGGAGATTCTCTACACTCATAAACATTTTATTTAAGTTTAGTTTCTAAATACATAATATCTTGCTTTTTGTTGCTGTGATCGCTTACCCTCATATTTGTTATTTTTTTGCTATGAACGTAGATTCTGAACGCTCATAAACTTTTTATTTAAATTTAGTTTCTAAATACATATCTTGTTTTTTGTTGCTGTGATCGCTTACCCTCATATTTGTTACTTTTTGCTATGAGCGTAGATTCTGTATGCCCATAAACGTTTTATTTAAGTTTAGTCTCTAAATACATAATATCTTGTTTTTTGTAACTGTGATCGCTTACCCTCATATTTGTTATTTTTTGCTATGAACGTAGATTCTGTATGCTCATAAACATTTTATTGAAATTTAGTTTCTCAGTAAGTGAATTATTGTTAATTCTTGATGAGGAATAATAAAGTTCTTAAACGATAAGAATCGTTTATAATTTTATACGGTATCTCAACTTTTTCTTAATTTATAACTTTATGTACCTTGTTTCTTTTTGCGGCTGATAACCCTATAATGACAGCTCAACATGATAACAACTTCTGTTGATAAAAAAAAATACATTTTATTTGGTTAAAATCTAATTGTTTGGAAATTTAATACTAGATTGTATCAAAAAGTCTGAGATTTAGTCTTGTATTATTAAAAACAGTCTAGTTACGAAAAATGTTAGTTTCCCTTCAGGTGGGTTGAGATCGAGACTAAAAGTTTACACTTATATTTATTACTTACATCTAAGAATTTGGACTGATTATACTTTAAATCATCTGAATATTTTATTTACTTGAGTGCATTTAATGGATAACAATTTCATGCAATAATATAGCGATAGTAGATAAGAACACAGACTGGGTTCAGATAATAATGTTAAAAGTAAGATTTTTCGGAATTCGCACAGGGGTAAGAAGTAAAATTACTCTGATAATAATCCTATTACGAATAACATTATTAAAGCCACTTGGCTCTTCAAATATAAAAGAATATTTTAGCTTGTAAGACAGGATAAGAGCCCCAGGTACAGAACCACTTTCTCGGCTTGCCGATATAGGCTGGTCGAAAATAAAAATTTGAAAAACTGGCAGTGTAGTTTTTAAATAATTTTGTTTTACCTAAACTCAAAATTTAAGTGCTAGCCGTCAAGTCTGGTACATTTTTTCGATACTCAATGATAGAATAGAGATAGTTGTTAACCCCTGCAATTAGGGTAATGCCCTTTGTCTGTAGTGTTTTGGCTTCATTGGCTTAAAAATAAGAGGGCCTATCTTAAAATTATATGTAGGCTCCAGTGGCGAAGGTTCCATACAATTCGATACCTACCGGCTTCTCTTTGAAAAATGGCACAGTCAGTATTCTATAGACAAACAATATAATCACATTGAAGATATGTACTCCGGCTTACCCATTAAAAAATCACTTCTTCGCTACTGATGTAGAGGTTTGAAAAACCAAGTAGGTATTGTTCTAATACTGGTCCACTCAAACGTTTTTCTCTCAATTTCTTATTTATATAATTATTTTATTTTTTACATTTTAGGAAAGCTTACAGATTAATAAGACTATAATAACAAAATATATACCTAAATTGCTAATAACAAGCCTTCACAGATAAACACAGAATATATTAGTTGCTTATTGCAAAAGTTACTTTACAAACAAAAATCTAACACTATATAAGTAGGTACTCTGAAATTATTGATTAATTAAAGAAGTTGGTTCGTTTTATTTAATTGTTATTGAAATAACTGCAAACTTGATAAATAAACGGTTCAAGTGCAGGCAGGTGCCTCCCGTACAAAAAATGGCTTCGCTTAGAGTCTCCTTACTGTACTTGCATTTCTTTCTGCATTCTGGACCTAACTGATGTCATTTGTTTTTCAGAATAAGTGTTTTAGACCATTGTCTGTGTATTGCCGGGCTTTACATAGCCAGTACATAACAACAAATGAGAGTGATGGAACACGTGAAATTACTCTCAATCATGAGAAAACGAAGTTTGTACCTATTCATGATCAAAAAATATTTGTTAGTTAATAAGATTATTAGGTATTTCTATAATGTGTGGAATTTTTGTGTAGAAACTCACTGTCATTGGATATGATGAAATATCTTATAGAAGCGATAAATACAAACAAGGATGACACATCTTTGAGGGCTATAGTTTTGAGTGCCAAAGGAAATGTATTTTCAGCTGGTCATAATTTGAAAGAATTGGTAAGTTCGCAGACTTCTGGAAGGCTAATCAACTCAATTAAACTAAAAAGATTGAAACGCTCAAGCTGATAGGATTAAGTCACTAGAATTTACCAAAAATCTTGAATAATAAATAAAAAATTGTATAAGTTAACTGAGTATTAAATAAGCTCACGTCCTGTTCCTACTACATGATTGTGACTTATTTACTTAAATGGCTAAATGTGGGTATACTATACACATCTGCTTATGCCTCCGGGGAATACAAGTATGATGATATATCGTCGGGGATAGTGCAAATCCGCGAGTCTACCATCTACCATACGTAAAGTGCGCGTATCTGCACTACGTGTAGGGTTACAGGTAAAGGTTATAAGTTTACGTTTTTTTTTTATTTCAACGATTTTTGACCTCATTTTTACATGAATAGTAACAATTCATGTGTTTTATGTATTGTTAACAGTAGAAATCTATTAAAGTCATTAATTTAGTCGCTACGACAATGCGTAGGTAATCGAAATTGGCTACATTTGTCAGATACGCGGAATTATCCAATGCTAGTTCCGCTGATTTGCACTATCCCCGACGATATGTTGACAGTTGAATACCCTTTCAGAAAATAGTTGCTAATCTAAGATCATAATGTGCAAATAACTGCAAAACTAACAGATGATTCTAATTTATAGCAGTCCAATACAGGCGTAGATCAGCACAAGCTGATATTTACTACAGCCACTGAACTAATGAAGGCTATAATTCAAAGTCCTGTGCCTGTTATCGCTAAGGTATATGTTTTTAGAGTTAATTATGTACTTATAATACTAATAAATTTATGTAACACGAGTCATAAATCTATCTATTAACCCGCATTCATCTCCATACTAACAGCTCTTTGTTACTGTCCTATGAGCATTCTTCTATAAGAGCCGGCGCAAATATGGCGAAGTGGGGGTTTACTATCAAGCAATTATCGCCTTCTTATACTATTGAAATAAACTTGAAAATAGTTACCTACTCAGAGAGCATACTCACAGACAGAGGAACTCGTTGTTTTCGATTTTATTATAAGAAATGCAATGTTTTTAGCTTGAAAGTGAAAAACGCACTGCCCTGCGCATCGCCGCCATTTAGGTTTTGGTTTTATGAATGCTAAAGAAGTGCTAGTGTTCTGTATGGTGTCCGGACGTAAAGAATAGCACCATCCCATATCTTCCCGTGGGTGTCGTAAGAGGCGACTAAGGGACTTACCAGAGAATGGGCAGCAGCGTTCTCTGATTCTACAACAACCATACTGCGATCGCCAACCCGCCTGCCAAGCGTGGCGATTATGGCAAAACCCCCCCTTCTTGGGGGAGGCCTATGTCCAGCAGTGGACTTTTCGGCTGAAATGATGAAAGAAGTGCTAAAGTCGCAGCTAAAGATTGTGCCACCTGGTGGACTACCATGACGTCTTAAAGCAGGAGTAATTCCTGTGTGACAAAGAGATGGCGCTAGACAATCTTTTTAGCTCTCTCTTTCTCACACTTGAATTGACGTCATAGTAACCCCCCTGTGCATTGTATCCCCTCCTCCGGTTTTGTACCCCACCTGTTTATTCCTATAGCTTTGCTTTGACGCTAATTTAAATCTTGCTGTCTTAATCTTATCTCTATTGACTGGGTTTAAATTAATAGTCTGTTTGCCCTTCTATTTGGTATCTTTTGTGGAACATCTGCCATTTATCTCAAATCTACGACTAAGTACTTTACGCCTACATATCTACCTAAAGCTATTTGTGCGTGTGAATATAGGCATTTTATTGATATCCACATCTACATTACTAGCATGAGTATAATTGGTACATTTTCATTAATAATATAAAAAGGCTTGTCTAATCAGTTTTTCAGTCAATTAACTTAGGTATATTATGTGCTATATAATTTTTATGTTATACATTTGGTAGGTAAATAGTTTCGCAGCGGCAGCAGGATGCCAGCTGGTCGCTACATGCGATATGATAGTATGCTCAGACACCAGTAAATTTTCAACACCTGGGTAAATAACACAATGAAGACATACACACATTTTTTATGTACTGAAAATAATTAAGTTTTCATTAAATAATGGGAGATTTGTTAAACGTGGCCAATGCTTTCAGGGTGAGTAGTACTCATGGTCCGAAACGTGGTCCCTCATAATGGGCCTCATCGAAAGGCTTAAAGTCACCCAAAGGGCAATGGAGAGGGCTATGTTCGGAGTTTCCTTGCGTGATCAAATCAGAAATGAGGACATCCGCAAAAGAACCAAGGCTCCCAACGATTGGCAGTGGCCAATTAAGTTTGGCAATTCGTTGGGAGCACAGGCAGGCAGGGCACATTGCTCGGAGAATGGATGGCCGATGGGGCCGAAAAGTTCTGGAGTGGCGACCACGAACCGGAAGACGTTGCGTTGGAAGGCCTCCCACCGGTGGACCGATGAAGGCTGCGGGGATCTGACGGATGCAAGTCACACAGGACCATTCAATGTGGCGGCACTTGGGGGAGGCTTATGTCCAGCAGTGGACGTCTTTCGGCTAAAATGATAATGAAGATGAGTAGTAAGACCTACTCATGGAAATAACATCATGGAACTTTTACTATGGGACCGAACAAGAAATCGTGAATATCGGCTGCTCCGTACATTATTGGTCGCGTATCTCGAAAAACTGTATTTCATAGTTAGTACCATAGTGGAAGTTGCTCATATGAGTAGGTACAGACGCCAGCACATCAAGCTACCCGAAAAATTCAAATTTTCTTAATCAACCTCGAAACTAATGCTTTAGCTATAAAGTTGAAAATCTATTAAAGAAAATTGACAGATCTTAGTAGCTTGACGTGCTGGGGTCTGTACTTCAATCCAAAGTATTGCCCACGTTATCCAATGACCCTGTATTTTGCTAAACTATTTTAACACCAACTGAACGATTTCAGCGCCAACTTTGGCATATTTTGTTCAACGCCAGGAATAGCCGTTGGAAGAAGTGTTCCGAAATCCAGAGCTACGTATATGCTGTTTACAGGTTTGCTATTTATTTATTTATTTAATGCACTATTTACTATTATAGGTAGTGATTGGAGTGGCGATACGTTATCGCACTATCGGTTTCATTTCACGCCTTTATAACATTGTATGCAAGGTAGTAATAACGACCTATATTATAAGCCACCACGTCATAGGTATATGGATATGGAAAATAAATTCTGTAGGCATATTATGTGTTGTGTGTTTATGTATTGCATGACAATTGGATGTATTGTATATTAAGTTTTTATTTATTGTTAATTGTGACATGAATTTTGTATGCCTCAATGGCGGGACATAGCAGACTTACCTGTATTTAACGCAACATCTTATGAACCTATGATCCACAATAAATTATTTGAATTTGAATATTTGAGTTTTCCCATCAGCAACCATGTATTCAAGTTCAGTCGTACTCGCAAAACCCTATCAAGTTTTATGATTTCATCAGCACCAGCATAGACAAGGGCTAGACGTGCTGCGTAGGAGCTGTAGTATTAAGATCATGTGTCATGCTGAGTTTTAAGAATCCAAAGAAATTAGGCAGCATTGTTAAATAAGTCAACCTTTAAAAGTTATTCCGTGTTATGGCCAGTGGGAATGACTGACAACAGTCTTAATACAAGGGAGCTAAGACAGTGATTGGGTTTAAATACCTGATCAGATGCAATTGGTTTTGCTTTACAGTTTTATATTATAATTTTTGTGTGGCAATCATTGTTGCAGGTGAACCTTTGACTGCTCAAGAAGCTTACGAAAGTGGGCTTGTGACTAAAGTAGTTCCAGCAACTGAGCTGGACAACGAAGTTAACAGAATCATAGAGAAAATCAAACATAAGAGCCGAAGCGTTATCTCTCTAGGCAAAGAATTCTACTATAAACAAATTGATCTTAGCTTGATGGAAGCTTACAAGTTAGGAGAAGACGTCATGGTCAAAAACATCAACTCAAATGATGGTCAAGAAGGTATCAAGAGTTTTGTTGAAAAACGAAAAGCAGTTTGGAGTCATGAGTAGCTGTTATCACGAATGTTCGAGAACAACATTAATTACTTACACACAATGTGTATTTTTATCTATAACAATGTTACCTACTGATAAACACTAGTTTTCAAACCAAATGAAAATATTTTAAAAGTCATTTATAAGTTTCTGGCAAGGTTAACATGTAAGTCATAAAAAATTGTTACTAGGTGTGGCCATTTATATAAACTTATTGTAAAAATAAAAACAATCTTTATTTACACCTAACCTTTATTTGCCACTATCATAATATACTTTAACAAAACCGCGAAGCATAAATTATTATGTTAAAGCATACAACATGACATGACACAGGACATTAAAATATTTTTGGCCGATTCATCCTATATTATTTACAGATAGTAATAGTTTACCTTTATAAATCAGATGGATCACATAAACATTTTGTTAGTATCTGTATTATTATTCAGTGCACACATATTTCACAAATACAAAACTTGTAAATAATAAACTTAACCACTAAATGAAATTTTAAAAAGTTATTGATAAATACATCTAAAGTTAATATAAAGTAATATATAATAATTTACGTTACATGCTGGATCCTCCAAGGAAATGGTTTATTATTGTCAGCAACACTGCATCATGCGATATAAATACTTCTTTTGGGAAATAGTGATTCAGATATCTATTCTAACAGAACAAAACAGGTTTTATGGTCAGATATTCTTTAAGTTAAGACACGAGGAAGTATGATTATTACAAATACTACAATTATTGCATCATACATTTACAATCCAAATTATGAGAATATGATCAACATATTCTCCCTAATACTTCCATATTACCAAACAAAAGAATGATGTGAAATCTACTCTTCCTACTATATAGACAATAATTATAGGAAACTGATCAAACTATACTTGAATGATTATATAGACCATTATATGATTTAACTATATAGGGCCATTTTCACAATATCATTTATATGTTTATGGCTAGCTAAATTATAAATAACTGCATCGGCAAAACATTGTGAAAAAGAGCCTTCAGCCTAGTAGTATTAAAAAGACATTACTTGTATAATTACATAGAAATTTTCATAGTCTTATAGGTTTGTAGATTGAACAACAATCACAAGCTGAAAGTTGTCAGTCATTACGGGAATGTTTGTAGTCTGTTCCCAGTGACCGTTAGCCAACTCGATTCTCACTTCTTCGCTAGTTCATTGGAGAGCCAGTCTAGACCCTCGTATAGTCCCTGGCCTTGAGTTGCACATGTTGCCTGGATGTACCACTGCCAAAGAAACATTGTTAATTTAGAACAGGATTACTTGAAAATCAAGAAACAAATTTTTATTGTAGCTCTGATTGAACAATAATAGAAACTCTTCTATTTTTAAGGCTGTTTTCTTCTGGAAGGCAAATGGAGCTGCCTAAGAATGCTACAGAGGTTTAACGTTGGAACTTTTGCAGGTATAAAGGTACAGTTTATAAATATAAATAAAAAAGACATGTCTACTTACACGGCGATTCCTCATGTTATTTAGGTTGAGGGCATTTGTAAGTTCCGCTGCAGTCATAGCATTGGGCATGTCTTGTTTGTTGGCAAACACAAGGATCACAGCATCCCTCAATTCATCTTCTTTTAGCTGAAAACAAAAGGCAAGTTGTAATCCAAGAGGTAGTGGAATTCATGAGTGTTTACAATCATCATCATCATCATCATTTCAGCCGAAAGACGTCCACTGCTGGACATAGGCCTCCCCCAAGTGTCGCCACATTGACCGGTCCCGTGCGACTCGCATCCAGCGGATCCCTGCAACCTTCACCAGGTCATCGGTCCACCTAGTGTGAGGCCTTCCAACGCAGCGTCTTCCGGTTCGCGGTCGCCACTCCAGAACTTTACAATATTTCTAGCTTATAAAGGATGTTGTTCTGGTAAGAACACTATAAATCCAGTATGAAAAAGTTTTAAGAGTATGTGAAAAAATATACAAAAGAAATAACACTAGCAATTTAAAAGATCAAAGACCTGAAACTGGATAAACCTGTTTTTAAACATTAGCAGCTCAGAAGCGATAAGAACAATGGCCTACACTCACCATATTAGCCAGCTCATTTTCGGCTTCTGCTATTCTCTTTGTGTCACTCGAGTCTACGACGAAGATCAAGCCCTGCGTGTTCTGGTAGTAGTGGCGCCACAACGGTCTGATCTTATCCTGGCCGCCTACATCCCATACAGTAAAACTGATGTTTTTGTACTCCACGGTCTCCACGTTAAAACCGATCGTCGGTATTGTGGTAACAATCTCACCCAACTTAAGCTTATAAAGTATAGTGGTTTTTCCAGCGGCGTCCAGCCCAACTGCAACAATGGGGTTTATATTAAAGCATCAAGAAACCATTACCACACGAAAACAATGTCGATGGCGTAAAAATGTAGAAATTCTACGCAATCTTCGACCGATGAGCTGTCATGTCACTTACCCATAAGGATACGCATTTGTTTTTTGCCGAAAAGCTTGGTAAAAACACTTGAAATTGTTAAACCCATCTTGGATTTTGGTGTCAGATTACAGTATCAATTGATTATAAAACTAAAATCCTAAATTTGAAATGAAAAACACAAATTCCAGGGAAATAAAACTGATGACCATACGCACGTCAACGTTTCCAATTTTTTTTTCTCCCAAATAGTGACGTTACCGCTTCTTATTTGTTGCGTTTAGTTCTACCTATCATGCTGTCGATAATTATGGGAAAATTCAACACAAAAAAAAGACTATAAACTAATCCTATTTTGTTCTTATTCAGATAACATTTTAATTTCTATTAACAACTGTTATTGAATTTGTATTGAACGTCAGCACCTGTGAGGGTGCGACCCAAGAATTAAATAGTGGTCACCTTTTGTATATCTATGCAAGGACATGTATGACGCGGCCGCCTGGTGTTTTGGCTTCAGTTTGGATACTTGTTTTTCAAATGTGGCCAGGTGTGGTGTTGCTGAGCATGAGCTCTTAATATCGGGCACATTTGTTGCACATTCCAATATTGAAACACGTTCATATTATGTGATCTTTATATAACTATATTATATAATTTAATCGGGATTCAATTTATGGTTTGACTCAACCTATGAACTCTAACCAAAATTTATAGAAAAAATGCAGGAACCTATGATTTAGCTACAAGTTGTTTTATCGTTACTGCGACCCTTTGGGACAGCTAGCATAACTTTGGCCCCAAAGCTTTGGCAGCACAGTAAATAGAAGTAAAAAGTCTCTATGGTATTAACTTGAGTTTGACAGGCAGTCAGTGTTTGACATTGAAAATTTGACGTCCAATAGGAATCCAAATAGAGTTTTGCTGTCATGCGTCGTCATAGAAACGATTTATTTTAGAAACTTTTCATTTTTTTTGGCCGGAGCCGACATGGAGATTTACGAAGGTGAGTTTTTTACAATGTTATTTCAATAAAACTCGATTTTACCAATACTGCAGAGAGTGTAATATTAGCGCCATAATTTAAAATTATGTTAAAACAAAAACAGGTTCTCAGCGAAGGACCTTTTTGTGAACCCTGTTAATATGAATACTTGACGCTGCCTACATTCCAAAACGAAATCAATTTCTAACTATGTTAAATCATGAGACGATCAATTCCCTTTACAAACAAGCTTTTGAATGAAATCTGATTGATAAAGTGCACCATAAAAATTTACTTTTACACCACCCATCGTTTTATCGGAATAAATATAATTCATGAATGTTTGAGTTTACTATGGGCCTTCGGGTCCTGGTAAATTAGGTGCGGTTAATTATTTAGAACACCTACATTCCCAGTTACGACTACGTTTATTTACGACAGTTTTAAAACTCTTCAGAGTCCGTACTTGCTTGGTTTAAGTGCTACCGCGAGTAAATCTTTTTTTTTAAAAGCTCTATCCACAGTGTCTATCTCTTGATTCTTACCGAAGCACCTACCTAACTGATTTTTTATATTTCCATTTCGTGTCATAGTAAAAGCCAAAGTTCCTAAGAATATTAACAGTACCTAACTAACGTAAGTAAAGTACAGACTTTAAATGAAGAGGAAAATCAGACCTATCTACATAAAGTCAAGTCAAGTGCTTAAACCTCGGGTGGCATGTTTTTGCAGCACTCAGTCAACAAATCAAGTTCACCTTGATTTCAACTACGAGAAGTTCACAGTATGATGACGATGTACGGTATTCACGTGTTTTGACGCAATTAAGACAAAGTGATCAATGGGAGAAATAATAGAGACTTAGCACACATGGAATTTCCGATATCACAAGTTCAAGGTCAGGTCATGTAGACCTGACCTTGACTTTAGGCTGGGGTAGACTTTACCACATTGGTACATCTAGCTTTCGTGTTAGGCTAAGCTTTAAATAAAACTTTCGATTCAATGTAGGTAGGTACCTACCTATGGTAGAGTCAGAAATCATAAACTCGTAAAAGTCTGAGAATGCGGCGAAAGTGTAGAAAATTCAGTTCAGTCTGACTCTGTAAGCGGCAATACCTAGGTAGTTACCTAAAGCTCATCAGAGAACAAAGAAAACACCTATCACAGTCTTCCTCTCTTGAGTCTTTGTTTACATCATCGACCCCCATCTCAATTCCACCGCCATTCATTCAATCAACGCAATAGTAATTTGTTTTACAATTAGAAATATTCCCTCGTTTCAATTGGATTCAATTACGTCAACTTTTAGCATAACAACAAATACACCTAACCTGATACCAAATCGTGTGGATACAGCACTTGTTCTAAACGCCGTGGAACAAACCGACATTGTTCTCTTTCAGTATAAGGTGAACACAAATATGGCTAGTCAGTGTTTTATCGCACTTGGTTTCTATGGACAGTAAATATGCAATGGCGCGTAATAGGCCACATTACGTCATGTGTACAATACCGATCTGCTTTAGACATCTCTAATTAAAATTTTAGAACCACTTGTTTTGCCGTTTGTCTGCGAGTTTTTTTTAACATCTCGTAATTAATTTATGGACCTTTTAAAACGGTCTCGTTTTTAAAATCGAAGGCTCTAGTTTCTGATTGTCATTACGAACAGCCTTGCATATTATGTTTGTCTTGCGGTTAGTCAATGTACCTACTACTTCGAAAAGTGTAAGATTTCAGCCTCTCACACATTAATTACCTACCTATACGACTTCAAGTCATAATCATATACCTACCTATATTTTTTTCATCTCAAATGTCAAGCGGAATATGTTCCAATTTCCGTTATATTAAATTACATGTCCGTGCAACTAACGTTACAAGTCTGTTGTTACTACTTATCTTTTTTTGATACCTGATCATCAAGTTAACTTATCATGGTCCACTGGATATGAGCTTTTCAAATTAAGTTTCAACCGTCAATCTTCCACTTTCCACGTCAAATACACGTCCAATTAGGAATGCTCTCCTCTTGTCTGCAAAGCTCAGGCATACCTAAACCATTTTGGCCTTCGTTCGTGTTTCTAGTTTCCTAGCAAAAAATATTTATTCTTCTTAGAATTTTATTTATTATACAACAAAGGATTTAAGGTCGAATAAGGTACAGATATTATATCAGCAAGGTAATATTATAGTTAGTTCTTAATGGTGGTCGACCGTAAGTCGTAATTTCAAACCACGGCTGATGATCGCGTGTGCGACTTGTATTAGAATAATGTTTAATAATGGAACATGGTTACGTTCTTTTACATAAGAAACGAATATTGAAAGTATTTGAAAGTCCTCGATTACAACAGAAATGTAATTTGAAACTATTTTGGAAAGAACTCCTGTATATATCCTCTATGTATCATATACCCGCCCTCATCATAAAGGTAGTCGTTAAAAGTATTCGATTAAGCACTTATTATTTTTTCTTGCTTCTGTGAATACGCATAAATTTGTAAATAACTTGTGTTGCTAGTCGAATTCACTGGCGTCCGCATAATACTACATCTCCATAGACACTATCATTATCATTGGAATTCCTATATTATTATTAACCGAACTTTGAACTTGTCAAAGCTTTGAATCGTCGTTTCGCAAAACCAGTATTTTCATACCTCTAGGTACCTACTACAATTCCATAACGCTTGAAATTCTCACGAGAAATAAATTCTATTTTATAATAGTTTGACACCATTTTAATTTCTAATAATTTCACGGATTATTTATCGTTCTGATAGGCACTTATTATTTCTATTAATCTTGCAATTTTAAATATTATATTTGTGAAATGAAAGTTCTTTAATTTCAACATCTCCGTGCGAAATTGTCAAAGTTGCCGAAATAATGACACACAGACTATCATTCATTTGAGGTACCGACCATAATAGGCATAATTCGTGTTAAATGATGCATCAGCCTAGTTTGTCTTCCACTTATCACAATTAACGAGGTTTGTCTTCTCTCGTTTTCTTTTTTAAACAATGAGTGTAAATAGGCAATAGTGTTTTGCGTTTTCGGCTGTCTGTTTGCGTATTGTATCTTTTTGACCAATAGTTAGTTTGGAAGCTCTGCTTATTCGGTCTGAGGCTGATTTTTGAAAGGGTATTAAACTATTAATTATTATTTTAATTTATGCTTTATTATCTTTCGCGTTGAAGTCGGAAGTTATCTCACAGGAACGTAATACCGGGATGTAAATCTTGTGTCCTAAGCCTTACGACCTGCCTTTGTGTCGTACCTATTTAATCGAAATCCATTCAGACATTAAGGCGTGAAACGGTAACAGACAAACAGACGAAGTTACTTTTATTAATATTAGTATGGCCAATTTGCTTTTATAGTTTCTGAAACCACGAAAATTTATAAATCTATTTCTGAAAACCGTATAGAAAACAATTCTACAAGTTTTAACTACTTTTTCGTCTTTTGAATGTTCATCATGCTGGCAAACGGTTATACAAACTACATAAAATTTTTCTATCAATACATTTATCCTCGATCAATAAAACATTTACGTTTATTTTTCATAATCTCATAAATACCATCTAGCTTTGTCTTTGTTACAGTCGAAGCAACTTTCAATTTACTTTCTTATTTCATGATTTACACTGTTACATCCTATAACGCTTTCCTACTTCTGTCAAATTAAAGACTGTGTAGATCTCTATCAAAGTGTTTAGCTAACTGGCCAGGCATGGTTGTAAGGTTGCGTAAATATTAAATGCGTATTCAAGCCAGATTTAAGCAAGTCATGTTTTTGTTAAAATGTTTTGTACAAAGGAAAAAAAATCATTAATCACAAGTGAAAGTGTTAAAATCAGACTAATCTCTGAATACACACTGTCTGGTTCTTTGTGTGAGATCATATTGTCACTAATAGCCTAATCGGATGTAAAGCCAAAGTTGCGAGACACGCACTATCAACAAATATTTTTGTACGTAGGCTCCATGGCGCTCGCCCACTCACAGGCGGAGTCGATCCGGCTTTTTGTATTGTGGTCATCGTTCTTTAATGTATCGAAATCATCGAAGGTCGTGATACTTGTTTTGAGTGGCTATAAAAATACTTCATTCATATCATTAGGTATCAAAAGAAAAGGCGTTTAAAAACACGATTCATTTATGAATTGACTGTTGACACTTGACTTCAAACACTGTGCGTGCGCTTCACATGTGTGTTTACCGAAGATTAACTCTCCGCTATTGATATTTATTGTTATGATTCGTGAGCTAATTTCGCCATCTGTGTGCAGATGAGAATCAATCATAAGCATTTAAACTATAGCTATTGAGTCCATACTCCGATGTGAGTGCTGGCAATTGAAAAACTCTCGCATCATTCCGCTAATAAACAGTACAATGACATCGCTCTTATCAAGTATTGTTTAATTATAGTGTTTCCTTTCTATTAGCTGAACAAATAAAACGTTATATTGCTAGTGTAGTTCGGGACTTCGGGTAATTCCCCCACATTTTTAAACGTCACACTTAGTAGGCCTTAGTTATACAAAAGTAAAAAGCTATATTACTTTGTATCATGAAATTCTATATTGCCTAGATCTTGGGGTTCTATTCGGTCAATTACAATGAAAATAAAAACTCCTTATGTAATTTTACTAAAATAAGATCGAGCTAAGTGCTTGCGGTCTACTTACGCAAATAAAAGCACGCCGATGCCGATCAATAGGAAATTAGCATCATCAATCATGCATTCCCTTCGTCTGACCGACATTCCCTTCCGTGAGCCGTCCCTATTCTCATTCTTTATGAGTTATTTTTATAAGTACTTCATGAAATCAAGGTTGCACATTTTCCTAATGTTGCATTATAACTTGACTGCAGGTACTGTCTATAAATTCTACATGATGAGACATTTCCGAAAGTCTATTTTGTGCAATCATCGATTCGGGCAGGCAGATAATCATATCATATCAGATGAATTTATTGGAAAATAAAAATTG
Organism: Noctua fimbriata; assembly: GCA_905163415.1. Taxonomy (NCBI): domain Eukaryota; kingdom Metazoa; phylum Arthropoda; class Insecta; order Lepidoptera; family Noctuidae; genus Noctua; species Noctua fimbriata. Next base: position 7,494,145 of record LR990940.1, read on the forward strand.
CCCCTAGTTTGGAAATATTATTGGTACACTTCTGCACTAAAGTCATCAAGGTTTGACAACGTTTACGTAGTATTGGAATTGGAATCGATGATGACTGTATCTACTTTGAAGTTAAAAGCTTAATGTCTCATCATCATTTAGCCGAATGATGTTCTCTGCAATAGGTCTTCTCCAAGCTTCGCCGCATCGACATATACTGTACATACTAAGCTTAAAATCCATTTTCAATTTAAAAATGATGTCTGTTATTTTGGAGCGCATTTGCTATGTTGACTATATTCATACACATTGACTAAAGGAACTTCATAAAAAAAGTGCGTGGGATTACGATTGCAGACGTCAAAGTGAACACATGGTATTTTCTAACATCATCCGTAGACTGGCCGTCTACCTACAGTTATCCAGATATCTTCATTCATGCATTTCGAAGTTAAATGCACTCGACGCTTACTCGTTGCCATGTTTCGATCTCTAATCGAATATTTATTGCAATGGATACAATGCAGCTTGTCACTTCGCAAATAGAAGTCACGTCTAAGCCATTATCGGCATGGCTGCGAGTCATCTGTACACGAAAGCTTGATAAACTCAGCATGTTTCTATTTATCTTTGTCAGGCAATTTGTCCATTTGAGAATATTTCGTTGTCTTTAATTTCTTCTTTAATAGGTGTCATCTACATGATATTTACGAAACAAATATTGCTTGTTATTTATATACCTACTTAAAGAAGCAGTGTCGCCCACACACGTTCCAACTGATTTTGGACACCTGTTGCAGTGACTTCATTTGAGTAAATTAATTCGGTTACCACATCATTTATGTTAACTTTGTCATGCCCTTCAACATATGCCCCAACTTAAACGTTTTATTGGCTTACACACTTTTTTTTTTAAATTCAATTTATATCTAATCCTATGCTATCCTTCATCGATGGCACGTCGTGTTCAGATTGTCCTATAATTAACATATTCGATGCAGGCACCAACCTTGAGATATGTAAATAATTGTGAGTCGTTAACTTGTGTGTGTTAGGTGTATATTGTTGTAAATCCTATTCATTGTGTAAACTGGCCTCTCATTCTAAAACACTGCATATCAATAGAGACAACATTTTATACACATGACTAGTTATACAATTACTTAACACCTACATGTAGTTGTAACAAGATGCAAAGATAAAACGTGTCGCCTATTTTCCTTGTCACATGCAGTATTCGAGCTACGACATTACTAGCATGAATAAACTTAGCGATTTCTAAGAATGGAGTCAACTAAAATAAGGTTGCTATATTTAATCCTGTAGCTACTTTCGCAGTGTTCCTTGTCAATGTGGCCGTCGTATTTTTAACATCTCTTATACAACCAATCGAGTCGATACGAAAGTCAGATCGGCTTCGGGTTCATTGTGAAACAAGTGTATTGTTTTATACTGGACTTTTAAGCTGGCTAGCGTAGCGTGTGAGTCAGTTACGTCAGTTCCTTGTTTTGAGTGTCAAATGACAATAATGGGTCATAAACTGGTTTAGTGCGGCCTGCTTGGATTACACCGAGTTTTCGTTTCGGGCACGTGAATCAACTGAATAGACCGTTTTGGGCACATATTCCTCTCCTAGCCTTTGTGTTGCTGTATGAGGTCATAAGCTCACTCACAGAACTTTCAGGCCGGATCTTTCTAATTCGCCTTATTTGTCAAACTATTCATAAATACTGTTATCTATTTGTACTTCAGTTTCTTCATCATTGCCATTAATGATTCTTTTGCAATTACCTATTTATTTCATTTTATAGCATAATAATTATGTTTTAAAGCATTGCATTTTGTGTTGGACAAATGATACTTCCTACGTATTCTATTTAAATTCAATGTGTCATGTAAGACATGTTACCGTTATGTCCTCAAACTTGATCTGATCTCAGTTTATGTTACATATCAAATTCGTTTGTTTCACTTGGTTGCAGACTGCGGTTATGTCTATAATCAAATCTGGAAGTGAACCTTTTCAATATTGTTGATTTATATGGGGAAAGGACGGCAATTTATACCCGTAAATCTCGCAAAGATTTGATGCGCGTTTAGCAGTTACGAGATAACGAGACTATTAATTGATGTCTTATGTTATGTACTTACTTTTGTTTCTTGCTTTCTAATCTTTAATTTTTTTGCATGTTTACGAATTTACCTTTTACTTTCGCCTCATTTATATGGTTCCATCCGAGGCTTCCAAAAATGTGGATATGTGTCAGGATGCGCATCCAAGTGTGAGACAGCGGTTGGACGCGCACCATTGCGTGCGATTGTTCGAGCATCATGCTCACAGAAATCGGCAATGAATTTATTATACTCTCTCCCTCCTTTTCTCTCGTCAAGCCTTGCATGGTTGACCTATTCCGTGGTCCACCAAGCATGGCACAATAATAACCTATTATCGTTCCTCTTGTTAGCTAGCTTGCTTCGTTCATACTAATTAGAACTAAATGATTCAGTGTAGTTATAGTAGTTTCAAAAACAACTTATTTACTCAATATCAGTAAGTCAGATTATCATTTTGTCCATAGTTAACCTTTTATTCCATTTGAAAATTTTAATCCCTGTACACATGAAGTTACTTCTATGGTTACCACATCAAAAGGAAAGTCATAAATGTTTTTATCTAACCGTGTCTAAAATTCAATTCGGCTCTTATGTAAGGCAAATATGTAGTCAACTGATTCTTCACGTTCCCTTTGCAGTAATACAATTTCATTGTTATCCACTTGAGTATCATGTCCAATGTGGTTTGCAAATTGCTTTAAAGTGTGAACATCATTTCGTAAGTGGCACTCCTCGTCGGTCGGATGAAGTAAACCTAAACAAACTCTGAAATGCTAACTGTGTCACAACTATGTATGATTCTTTTACGACTTGGCATATTTCACGGCATAAACAACCATGTTTGTTTTGCGAAATGGATGCGAGTCTGGACCAACAAGGCGTGTTTAGTGAATGTTCTCCGCCATTGTCGCTAATTGCAATAGCTTGCACATGTGCTCACGATATTATATTCTGCGAAGGGTCAATATCCTTCTCAGTAGTTACAAATGGTGATCTAAAATTTTGCAAGGAAATCTTTCTGCCTAGTTCTCTCTACTGAAGTCCTAAATTCGTTATTCTTCTCCGAAATAAGGAAGTAATTTTCAACAGGACTAATTTAGTTGGCGGTTCAAAGAGGATGCATAATGTTTCCGTTAACGACGCCGCATCTAAAGTGGTAGTAATTATGGACCGGACTCCTTAGACCGAAAGTATCTTTATCCTTCCTTAAATCTGTCATTAATTACTCCCCTATGTTTAAAATAGAAGCTGTAGATATCTGTATCGTTAGTAAAAAAAACAATTCCCTTCAATTCAAAATTTTCGTTCTTGTTAAATAAATTAAACAGAATTGCAAAGTTCCCACAAATCATACTAGGATATTCTTTCCAAGTGAGCTTTAAATTCCTTTATTTTTTGTTACTTTTGTCCCGCTTCCCCTGCTCGATCCTCTCATAAATGTTTATTCCCTTCGCACCCCTTGGTGATTTATACGTAGTCCGAGCCCATTATCCAGATTTGAATCGTCGCTCTTCCCGAAAGTGCCATTCGTTAAGTTCCATTTTTAAAAAGCAGTCGGCGGATACGTTCCCTCCGGTGTTGTCACCACTGCGCCACCGGTATATCCAAATATTGCTAACGAGTTCCATACATTTCCCCGCTTGATTGAATTCCGACGGAAATGGGATTCTGTAAGCGGAAGGGGACTCAAAGTTTGTCAATTTTTGTGTCAGTGTAGCGTATACCGGTCAAGCTCTCTATTATTCTCGTGTGTTGCGCGTGCGCCGCTGCGTGTTTAGTTGCGTTCGTAGCACGACCAAGAATAGGCGTCACAGTGATGGTCCCTGCCTGAAAGGTTTATCTAGTTCGGTGTCTGAATCGTTACTACTCGTGAGCGGTCAGCGAGTTGTGCAACACTCTGTTGTGTTTTCTTTGAATTTGATACGCCCATCCCTACATACGTATTATTATCTTGTTCGAGAGGAATCATAATAAAACTTTAGTATTTCACTAGAGCCTCGGCAGTAAACTCGTGTGCGTAATTTATATTTAATTCTTATTTCACACGTTATCACTCGACGTGGGCCGGTATATTGATAGTAAGTGATAAGCATAGTTACGAGATAACCAAAAATGGGTAATGGATGTGTTTGTTTTGTCTAAAATTTGCTGTCTCACATGAGTTTGTGCTAGTGGAATTTTCTTTGCTGTAAGCTTTTATGTTTGACTGAAAAAAACTCATTAAGTGAAGAGTTTTGTGTTAAAACGTACTATACGTATGAGTGATGCGTCTGCGCGGCGGTGCAAGTGTTGCGTTAGGACTATTTTCGTAGCACGGAAATAAGAGCGGCAAAAGGAGCAAAAAGTCGAGATCGTCTGAAAAACTTTAGGACGTAGTGTCGAATGTATTTCTGTCTGTTGTAAACTGATGTCTACAACACTTGTGGTTGAAATTGGTGTAATACTGTAGGAAGTATTAACTCAAAATGAAGAAGAGGACCATATCAAAACTGAAGTCGATATTCGGCTCCAAGAAAGGTAAATTTTGTTATTGCTTTTATATGCTGTTATTAACACAAAAATATTCAGGATTTTTTGGTCATGGATTTGAAAGTTGTAACAGAAAAAATTCGTCTGGGTTAACTACTAACAAGTTTTGTCTAAAGTAAATTTCATTCGTGCAGTTGCACTCAATACGAGACGAAAAACATGCAACAACCGTAATTATATCATGCATTAATATTCATTCAATTGTATCGATTGCTTTTTTTTAATTCTGCTTTAAATTTCTAATTACATTCTCTCTAAATCCATAATGATCTTTTCGATTCCAAAAAAAAAAAAATAACATTAATTAAAGTTATGTTCGCATTTTGTTAACTCTTGGCGCTAAAAGAGTAGCCCGGAATAGTGTCAGCCGACATTTCTTAACGCAAGTACGCAGCTGGAGCAACTGTCACATTTTTTATTGCATTCGGTGTGACCCTGTTTGCGATGTACAGCTGCTGCTCTTTGATTTTTAACAACAAACGAGCCGGCTTTATTATGAAACGTCTCGTAATATCTCGCACCGGTAGGGTGAGAGATGGGCGGTGCATTTAATAATTTTGTAACGGTCGCTCTCTGCCTCAACCTCAACTTTGCCCTTTCAAGATAGTTCACATGGGAATTTTAAAAGCTTTTATTAGACGACACACTTGCTCAAATAGTTTAAAATACCATTAACTTCAATGTCTTTACTTATCTGTTACTTTTGCTTGGAACTACCCACAGTATTTTCATCAATTACGTCAGTTTGATCTTTGACCATTAACAAAAACACGCGTAAATTAATTTTGTCCAATCAAGTTCTTGGAACATTTTTCTTAAACCACAATATACAATTAAGATGATAAAAACAAGTTAAATATAGGTACTCATCCGATCGAAATAACATAAAAACCTTGAACACAACCAGTGAGTGAACACTTGTAGGTATTATTGGTCTAGGCACAATACAATACTGATAAGCACGTGGTGCCACCCGTAATGTGAGTACTGAAACTTACTGCTTACTGTGTGTTTTAAGTTCAGTGTTTAAGATAATGTTCTCAGTGTAACTTGTTTGTGTGAATATTAACGTGGGTTAAATTTTATTCATCATGCTTTGCGGTTTTAGGATTCGCCGCAAAAAAAGTAAGTCTTCCTAAACTATTTGTTACATCTGCAGTCAATTTGGTATATTTACTTTGTGATTCAACGGCAAGTAACTACACAATATTGCTTTTTAATAGTTCTTCTACATAATCATAGTAATCAAAGAACAATTTCGTGCGTTGCCTTTTGTTATATTAATTATTTTTCGTCGACACTTCATTTATCACTTCTTTCTGACATCCCGTGTTTATAGTAGGATGTCTTGTTTAATAAAAACTGTCCCACCTGTCTATTGTTTTAGTTTGGACTACGTTAGCTTCCGTGGGAGTTTCAGTAAGCGCGTCTTTCTCGACAAATTGTTTGATACGATCTAGCTCCCATATCTTGAGGATTGTCTCCATGCATGCTTCACATGTGTAAGTGTTAGGAAACGAGACTTTCTTGATTATTTTGATAAGTTTTCAATGTAGCTATTAAGATGAAATCCGTTGATTGTCATTGTTGTATAGAAACTACTGTCCAAGCATGACTGCGGTGACTTTGCCTTGTGTGTTACATTAACTGGTTTCTGTCCTAATGATCATTGTTTTTATGATCTACAGCATGCGGGTCAAATGTCAGTTTTCGCTACGTCATTCTATTGTTATTAAAATCTTGAAATGTTTATTTTTATACTTCTCGAGAAGGTATAGGTATATGTCTGACATTTTATAATTAAATATACATACTTACTTGTAGTAAACATCAATTGCATATCTGCTTCCCATACTCCCCACGCTTAATATCCACCTACCTAAAGAATTACAATCAATAAAATTCAATTGCTTAAAGCATTATGTCTTCATTAGACTACACGGTACGATGACCAAATGAATCTGCTCCAAGAATTCATGCACATACACGATTGTGAAATCTCAATTCGGAATATAATATTTGCGCCGAGACGCGACGATATCACCGCATTGGAACAATTCCGACAAGATATTTGAGATCACGATATTAGTTTTCATCAGCGTTTGATGCGGAATCGGAGCAACGCAACGGCGCCACTGAGCGTGAAGATAGAACAGATTTCTATTTGTTTATTGATGCAATGACTTTAGAAATATCATTCGTTATAATTACACTTTCACTGATTGTTCTTAATTTGTAACTGTTCAACTTGACCAAACGGCAATTCTTCATCTATTTTGTTGTGATGTTCTTTACATGGGTTTGTGGTGGTCTCTCTCATACGTCAGTATATTGTGTCACAACATTCTCAGCAGCCCAAAAGTGTTGTCAAAACTTCAAAAAGTGTAGAAAACTAGACGAACTCACTGTTCTACTTTAGGAGATCGCCGTCAAAACGTCATGTACCGAACTTACTTGACCTTTATTTACGTAAGAGGCGTAAACAAACCGAGTAAACTCACATACGTTATCTCGCACAGGTACCTTCGTCCAGTTGTTTGCATACGTTCATTCTCACGACTACAATATAACCTTTCATAAGAAAGTGTCTAATATTCTCGAAGCTAAGCTCGTAATATTTCTTTCATGTAACACTGCGGTCACTTTCGTTCCCATGTCAAGCAAGTTCGTGAGTCGACGCTGCAAATTGATGAACAATGCGTGGATGGGAAGTTGGGAACCTATCAAACTGGACTACTATTCATTTGTTTGTTCAGCGGCATAAGCGTTACGAAACTGTAATGGCAGACAGACGCTTGATTTCTCCTGAATTTTTAGCACGACTATAAAATCAGCGAAGTCAATAACATATTTGTCGCTTTCATATTGAGTTTTTCGTGTACACAATTGGATGGTCTTAACTACCGTACCATACCATTAATCATCGATTCTCTCCGCATACCACAACATTTTCCAAAGTACGAAGCAGTAGGTGTAAATGATCATGTCATGACACGATAGTTTTGATCGAAGCAGTAATGGTAAGAAGTTTATTCCTCCATGTAACTTATCTTCGACCGCAATGTTTGCTCAGATAGGAAGTAATTTCGTGCTTTATTGCATTCTTCACGCGATTTGTAGCTCGTAATTAAAGTTCATATTATAGACACGCTTTCTTCTCTAATGAGAATTATTGCATTAAGTATCTAATATAATTCGTCTCCTTATTCTGTAATTTCATAATTCTTCTTGAACACTCGAAGTGTTTTTTTGTCGTTACTCATAAATGCGGATCCTGCCATGTGTTAAAAGATTCATCTTGAAACATTTGCGTTATATTTTGTTCTGTTGGATTTAACGTTATCCGGTTTGTTGGCCCAACTGAATATTAATGTATTTATTCTACCTCTTCCAAAATGATCACGTTTAAACTCATGGACTCCAAATATAATAAATAAACATCGCACCTGGATTTTATCGAATGATATTTCCAAACCAGATGATATGCTATGTTCTTTTACAAATTCACGTACTACATGGCCACATGGACATGCCTTTAGTTCGTTTTGTTCGTGTGGTTGCACTATAAAATTAATTAGTCGTTATCCAACGTTCTATTTATAGAAGGCGCACAGCAATCCGGATCTATTTCTGGAAATCTTATATCTTACGCACATTGCTTTACACTGAACTTGAAAACATTTAAGTTTTTAGTAAGACGATGACCCCCCATAGAAGCACCTCCGGGTTCCGTGCTTAAAATTCTGTACCAGGCACTGACGAGTACCTGTCACCCTAACCCTCACTCGACACGTTCGCTACCTATGTTTTACCCTCCAATAAATGAGACTTATAGGCCATGTTGGGGCTCTAATTGGTGTTTAATATTACAAGTGAATCTAAAATCCAAAATTTACTTCTGGTATGGTTCCCTTAGTAATAACGCAAATGAGGAACCGTCGTTGAAATAAATTTATTTTATGATCTCATTAACATGACTCAAAAAAGTGCTTGGGGTTGTTAGCAACTCAATACAAAATCAAACATATTTATGTGATCTGGTTCCTCCTGAGCCGCGATAGTGGAAAGTATTCAGGTCGGCTCGCGTCGCGCTTGCAATTATATTTGCCGTACAAGATATGGTGGATTAGCGTGACATTTTATACATAACGTTGTCTATTTTAGGTAATGTACATATGTATAGAGCTGTGGTGTAGATAACTGGCATTGTTCACTGACTTATCATTGTTCCTGGTTTTCTAAGTAACGTTACTAGTACCATCGTTCTTAAACGATTTTATTTCCAGCTGCAAATAGTTCTGCCGCATTCCTAATCGAAGTTCATCAGTGGCTTTCCGCTCATTTCTTGCACTGAATCCTTTGATGTAGTACGTGTGTGTACGATGCCGGCAGACAGCGCTCCGCTTGTTAACAGCTTCAACGTTAAATAAAACCTGTATCAATTTGTGTTCATGGCACGCTTCAGTGATGTACCACGTAGCGCATATGCAGGATTTACGCTATTTAATATTGGGAACAGCGAACATCTTCTCGGAAAGGTTAAAATTGGTGAGAGCCTTTGATGGACTCAGAATTTTAAGTACCTCGCGTTTTTTGAGTATTTGCGACTTGATTGACCTTGGTATTGAGCCATTGTGGATGTGGATGCGAGAAACGTATCGTCTGTGTTATGCTTATGGTTCTGTATGTTTACATAGTATTGAATTGTACCTTTACGCCTGATACTTTATCAATCTGCATTGTTTTTGCAGGATTGCTCGGGATTGCAGTTAATTAGCATTATTTTCTTTATTGCCTTTGTGTGTTATGCTCTCTTTATCAGTACGTGTTCATACTTATCCAACAGTACCCTGTTTAGGTACTTTCGCATGTGATCTGGGGCTTCACATTATTTAAATTATGTTTTGTTCACTCGAACGGTCTTATATGTATCAAATGGACCCAAACTAAAGATAGTTGAATCGGGCCGCAGTCATCCGGTTTCTTCTAAACTATCAAGATGTTCCTATTTTAAACTAGAGAACTGTTTTACCGAGACCGACTAAAGTCAATTAGTAGTCGAGTCATGCGTGCTACTTGAGCGCCCTCGAACGGGATGCGCCTGCACTGGCCGCCTGGCGAGTAGCGAGTTCAGCCACCCGATCGCGCACAACCCGCCGTATTATCGATGGGGCGATGGTATTTATGATTTATTGCACATAAAATGCACCTTTTGTTTGTGTTACATCGTTGGATTAAGAGTTGTTTATTTAGAACCACTTTCCTGCTTTGTTATTACTACTAATGTACACGTTATCTCCGTACTTTATTTACACAAGCATCCAGTACTCCAGCGGAATAGATAATATAAAAAGCTTTGCTTTACAACCATTAATTGTGACTTTAAGATAAAACATTGCTGCGAGCCACCGTAGCTGATGTAAAAGTAATCATAACCAATATTCTCATGATTACAGGGAGTAGCATTTAATTACTTATCATCACATCACCAACACTACACTATTGGAACCGGTTTCCCACGTGAAGTGATTCAACTATTTATTTATTGCTCACATATTATGACATTTACTGTACTAATGCGTGGAAATAGCAATTGGCTGATGATGAGTGATGCATACCAACTTCATTTATTTTTGCGTTAGGATATCTTGTATCAGCTGAGAGCTGATAATAAACCCCCTAATTAACAATCCACAGTTAAATGACAAGGCGTTATTTTAACGCCACAGGTCTGGTTCCTCCGGTTGGAGCAGATATGTCCTCTATGGATTACATAAAACTTCAATACCGGTTGACATATCAATGAAACCGGAATATTAATAGTTTACAAATATGATTACGAAAGGAAGTCGTTTAACATCCACGTAATAGAATAAATAAATAGTTAGTGAACTTGAACATGGCGATTCCTTGAGCCTTGGCTCGGAAGCTAGAAGTGTTATATCCTCATAACTGATCTGCTTATTTGCAATGGATATTACTGGACGCTAAAATAGTCGAATGAAATCGCTTCATCCTATCCTTTATCTCTGTTGTTTGAGGTCAAGTGTCCCCCTCTTCATTATCGCCCGCCTACATTTGCTTTTAACCGTTGCCTTTGTCAAGTAATTTGCGCTTTTGTTATTCCCAACTTCAGCTCAAGCCACAAGTTCACAACTGTGGCCACATTTAGGGAACATTTTTACTTAGCTGGAGGTTGCGTGAGCTAGGTAGTAATTTAACTAATCAATATAGAGGTTGTGGTCGCTGGCTTGCGTCATGTTTACATGCTATTCAACCTTGCATGAGTTTGGCGATGAATGAAGGTATTTTTTTTTTGTATTGAATTTTCAAATAACCACTTCAAGAGCCTCCGTCTACACAGGCTACGCTTGAGGAATATTCGGTGTAACCTTGAAATTGTACCCACCGCTTATGTCACGAACCTAGCATAAGCATGTTTTGTGAAGAATCTTTTTGTATTGTGATTCGTTATGGGTGAAGCGTACTAGAATTTTATTCGCAGTAATGTGTTTGAAATCTTAACGTTTAAAATCAGAATATTCTTCTCTTACAATGAATATCTGGATAATTATCCTTGTTGAAGAATGTAAGTAAATTCCGTAGCTACAGGAAAGTACAAAGTTTATCGATGTCATCGTTTGAGTCAGTTTTATCCATTTCCATGGAATGGGAACCACCTCAATGGAGATGCTTTGTGGTGATTAAGGTATATTAAAGGTAAAGGTGAAGTCAAATTATAGTTACCACCATGCCGTACACCGCATAAGGGATTGACGATCAATAGGTGTTTAAGTGCAACAAAGTTGTCATTTAAGTGAAAGCTTTGATAGATCACTATACTTAGTAATGTTAAGATGATTATAATCGAGCTAGTGATGCCCTTACCCAAAGAGACTTATTTTTATTTGTATTGTTAAATGTCACCAGGTTAAAGTTGGAAATAGGTAATCTTTGTTTCTGCAGACGTTCCAAGCATACCTAATAATTTAGATTTAAAACACAGCCATTTTGTCGTGTAAGTGGCACATCGACCCGCTTGCTGACAATACGACGTTTATTTCTGATTTCGGTGATGTCATGCACCTAAAGTGAATAGGTACTGTTTTAGTCCTTAGTGTTCAGCCTTAAAAGTGCTGTTAAACTATTAAGGGTTAATCTTCTCTATCGTTATTTAAGCACTAAGTACCAAGACCGTTTGTGCCTTTAGCTGCTTAGATAGTTCGCTGGAGATCAATGACCTTCCTATGCGAAGTAGGTACCCCTATTCCTAACAGTATATTTTAATTACTAACTCCAATCTAAACTAAGTCGCCTTATTCCCTATCACATTTGAGTAATTTCTTCAAGAACGATCATCGTTTTCTGTCTGGCCTTTGCAACCTCGCTAGCTTAGCTTATTGAAATATTTAAGTAAGGCTGTTTATAAGATCAGCTGTCGCTTGTGAGGTTAGGCTGCATTCTGAAACAAAAAAATAGAAAAAGACTAAGACAGGACTATTTTAGATTTAAATGAAGGGTTTTGATGGGGATTTGGACACAGTTCACAATCTGAGCAACACACCGTGGAATGTGGTCATCTGCAGCCTATAGCAACATTCAATCTCTTCTCTCAATGAACATTCGATACAAATAATCGAATATCGCTTGACACAGAAGGGATTATTTGCGATCCGTTCTAGATGTGAGATCAAACAAATATCCTGCTTACCCGTGATAAAATGTAATCCTCGTCATTCCAGGCAAACGGCAACACCAACAAGAGAATTCTTCGAAGCATTCACGTTCGCCATCGCCGGAGCCGCCGGGGCGCGGGGTGGCGTCCCCAGATCCCAATGATGAATCGTTCCGGCCCATCCAGAGATCTCCGCCGCCAAACCGGCCACCACCCTCACCTCCGGTTCCTACGAACCCCGTGGCCCCCGTCCCTCCACAACCTGCTGGACCACTACCCCTTGTTCCATGCAATGTATGCAGACGAACCTTCCTGCCAGTGTCACTAGCAAAACACGTGAAGATATGTGAAAAGACGGCGGTGAAGAAAAGAAAAACTTTTGACTCTTCCAGACAGAGGCGAGAAGGTGTGTTTCTTTTTCTTTTTTATCTGCGGAATATATTCAAAGCTAAGTCTTAGATGTGTTTCAGTGTCCCGTACAGGCGACTACAAATTGACCTTGGGACATCTCTCCTATGTGGGTCAATAGATAAAACTTGAAAACCCAAGATAGAATATTTATGTAACAGCACGCACTGTACTAGATGTATCTACTTGTTTTCAAGTATACAAAGGCATACATGATCGAAGATTCATTAAAACGTTATAGGAAATTCTTGATTCGTAATGATCTAAATATAAAACCTTATCTGTGTTACCGTTTTGATCTTATTTGAGTAGTTTGGATGGAGACTAGAGTTATTTAGTAGTGAAGCTCATCATTTTGTTAATAATGAAGGTTGTGGGTTTACTAACTCATTTTTCTTTGGTTTTCTTGGCCATAGTCTTGCGTTTTATTTTTACTCTGAATATTATAGATTTTGCATGCCCCCAAACTTTCAGTTTTGATTTTGTTTTTTGATTTAGGTAGATAGAGGTATTTTATATTAGAAAGTAGTTTATATTATTGTTTTGACGGTAGCATGATTTATATTTAGTATGTTTATTGACGTTTCCTTTGTTGTTGTGGGTAATAAGGGCTGACCGCGGCGAACGGTGCTAATTCCGGTGAGTGGGTGAACGGTTTACATATTCCCTGCCATTCATTTAACTGTGACTCCTTACCATTGTATGTGAACGTTTTACTAACACAGCCACACACGTCCTACTGCATTATAAATGCTCGTGATACTTTTGTGTACGGTTTCCAACAATAAATTGTGTTTTCATTTCTTAGGCTGATTTTCCTAAGATGAGGCCAAAAGGAACATCCCAGATTATTGTCAGAGTTCAAATCTCTCTCATTCATCATTGTCATCTGCATCATTGCATCGTTATTTTACTGACGCAAAGTATCATTACATGCTCATTAAACTTTTGGCCATTTCAAATTCGTGAGTTCAAGAAGTCACGTTCTATCTTAAAAACAAACATTACTGACTAAAATTACTCGTTTCTGCAATAACATTTGTTCACAAGATTTGTTCGCGTAACGGAAGTTGGCTACTTATTTCTTTAAATGCGCCAATTATTTTTGACTGAAAAGTTTTCCTAGTAGGTTCATTAACCTTTTTTAATAAGAAAATATTTGTTTCTTACCAAAGTAGTACCGACATGACCGTAAGATTGACCGTCAAAGTCCCATATCCCTTCAAAAAGTGAAGCTTAAAAATATTTATGTAAATGTCGATTGTATTGCATTGACAATATGACATCCTACGGAGACTCTAACGAGGTCTGAATTAGCATATTAGTTTGTATACGTTGGCTATACGTTTAGCAACTCCGCCCTCGTAAAGTAACAGTCATCGTCGTTATACTAAGCACCACGGCTCATGTTTCTAATGAAGTCTTTAGAAATGCATGAGATGTCTGCCACGGCTTGTCACTGAACATCTGGTGACATTATAAGTGTTTGTTCTACAAATTAGTGAACTGTGTCCAATAAATTTGTTAGTTTTAATTATATTCGTTGAGTAATGTGCACTGTGTGTTGTGTGTGTCGGAGTTAGAGGTAATCGTGTGTTGTTTCAAGTAGTAATACTGAGTGGTGTTTAAATGTTTATCTAGAAGATTTATCTGTGTGACATGAGCACCGTGTTTGTAGAAAGTAACATTGCATAATGTATTTTTTAATTAATTGCTAGACTAGAGTAACAAACTTACAAGGTCTCTGGGTATGACAAGACTGCAGGAGCATGCTTCTAATAACTATTAATACTGTTTTGGGCATGCTATGCGTCACTTTTCCTTGATGGTGGGTTGATACAATGTGCCCAATCACACCTATACGTATGCTTTGTTTGGTCACATTATAGGCACAGATCTGGAGCAATACTTGCCAAAGAACTTCGGTCTTCCTGAAAACAGTCCGTTCCTAGAGAAAAGTCCGCCGCCCACTCCAAGACCGGCGCCGAAACCGAAGCCAATCAGAAACGCTATAACGAAGGTAATCTTGAATCTGTATTATGTTGTAATAGATAAGTTGTTAATTAGAAATAAAAACGACTTTAGATCTATTCTTAACAATAGAATCATTTCTTCTAAATGATAGCTCGCGTGCAGTACGGTATGATTGAGGGAAACAGTTTCTGTGCTCATGTCGGTAAGTTCTTACATGAAATAGGATAGCTTTGAGAAATTCGAGTGTTTAGTTACAAAGGAGGTGTTACCAATACGGAAAGAAACGTGTCGTCCATTTGTAAATGTCACGTGAAGAAAGTCCCGACTAAACGGAATAGAAAATAAGCCAATATGTGGTAAAGTCCTTAGTTATTCAATAGTCTTTTCCCTTCTCAGCGCTAATGGCCGCTACAACGCCACTCTGTCATGTTAATATTTAAACATCACGTCTTAATGGACCTTCTATTCAGCTAGGTGGTACCGTTTTGGTTTACAATGCAGGAATGGAAATAACCTATTTAGAGCAATAAGAGAAAATGCATAGATTCCGTAAGTATATATACAGTCCAGTAACATTGAACCGTCGAAATATTCGCGCAAGTTTACAATGTTTTTATGACTAAAGTTACTAAAGAATTGTAATTATTTTTAGTGCACCACAAAATTGGTTATATGCTTAATAACTACGTATTACTTAAAGTTCATAAAACTCGCTCTTGTTGCGTAAATATGGCGTTGATAAGAGGTCTCCCCCAAAGCGTGTCCGAGTTCTGTTTCCGCACTCCTTCCGGGGCAACAGAGGCTAAATCACCTTTATATTCGTGTCTTCAAAGTTGTCTCGTTACTTTTTGTAGAAAAACTTTTATTTTCTTAATCAGATTACGCTTATATAGTCAAATTTCTCGGCTTTTGCTCTACAAAAATACGTAGTTTCTGTCAATAGATTTGTGTTATTATTCGATTTAATCGAAGGGCCACTGTTGTATGACACGACAAAATAAAAAAATCATATATATTAACGTAAACTGAAAATTATTAGTATACCAATACACCCATAAAATTACAGTTGATATACAGAAGAATCGTTTCCCATACTTCCTCAGTGACCGCCTAGCGGCCTAGCATAATCATGCTATAGCGCTCATGTTATGTCATACAGGCTGCTGTACTTAATTATTTTAACCGACTACAAAGAAAATACGGGTTATGTTTTTATCTATGATTTTTTCATTATTTACACATGTGCGGAAGACACTAGCGCGAACGGATACTTGCGGAAAATAAGATTCCTTACGATGAATCGAAAACAAAATCAAAGATGGCGGCTGCGAAAAGTTGCGAAATTTTCGCCTTGGTAATCGAGGGCGCTCTAATCGAATATGGGGTCACGATCAAAATCAAGTTCAATATCAAGCGTGATGTTATGTTTTGTCTGTAACGAATCTCACGGGCTATTAGACGCGCAAATGTCCATTCACACAAGTGCCCGTTCGCGCAAAAGTCCATTCGCACAGGTGTCCTTTCGCGATAAAGTGCATTCGCGCATACCTAAGTCCATGCGCGCAAATCTCTTTTCGCGCAAGTGTCTTTCGCGTCAATGTCCTAGATATTAAAAAAAGTCCTTAAATAAATAAATAAATAAAAATCATTTATTTCAGACTGTAGTAGGTCCATATTAGGTTAGTAACAATCAGACTTATAAACTATGTTAGTACAATATAAAAAATAAATAAAAACAATTTTTTAAGTCGGTTAAGGCAGGTAGAGCAACTTTAGCATCATCTCAAATAATTTAAGTACGACTAGATGTCAAATGTTTTTGCTGTGAATTTCTGAGTTTTGCACAAGCAGACTATCGCCATTGGATGGAAATCACCACAGCCGCTAAATAAAATAAGAGAACAAAATTATACGTTGTCTCGTCGCTTGTTTCAGCGATGTTGTCTGGATTTTCACAATTGGCAATATATATCTAATATTTGTAGGTGGTTCCGAGTCGATGATTTCGCCTGTAATTATATGTACATATCGCCGTAAAAAAACAATATTTTTGTTTCCAGCCAATGGCCGAACTCCAAAGATGTCCACACTGCCACCGTGCGTTCGGTATTCGCGCATTCGAGCGGCACGTGGAGTGGTGCGCCGACAAAGCGAAGATCCTCCCCGCGGCGCCCGCGCAGCCGCCGCAGCACATCGCCGACGCCAAGCAGCGCCTCAACGCGCGCACGCAGTACAAGGCGCCGATCGCGCGCGGACGACGGTCAGTACCTAAAGAAATCAATCCATCAACTCTGTCTCAACGCGGATACACGGTCTCCAGTACCTGTTTGTGACTTGTGTATAGTAGTAGTAACACGCTATTTAATAGAAACCGAACAAGTAACAGTGCACAACTTCTGCCCATCCTTTTCCCTAAACATTCAATTCATACACATATATCCAACCTTGAATACATATTATATTCACCGATATTGGACTGTTCGTCCCCACCTGACTAGAAGCCTTAAGTGCCAGCCAACAGCAAATAAGTGTGATTACTAATTCGAGTCTCACATTTCTTGGACGGCCCAAGTTCCGAAGCTACACGAAGAATTTATGCATATGTCCTCTTAGTCCAATAAACACATAGTTACAATTCTAGAAAAATCTTAACAAACACGCTCGTCGTCAAAATCCAGCCTAGTTTGCTCGATCGGCAACTCTGACCAGCTAAAACGATTGTCCTACTTCTCCCAATTGTCGTGAGCCAAATCTTCAACATTGATAAAGAACCGTTCTACCATTTGATCGCGACAAAGTTACCTAACCACGTATAATTGATTGATGTGCGCGGGAGCCGTTTAGCCGAGAGCATCGCTTGCTCGGACGTCATTCATTGTCATTAGTTGTAATAACCTATCATTACTTTTTTACTTACACTTGTTATTATGTCGGCTGTGAACTGAGACGTTACTACATTTGAGGTTTTTTGTAGCATTTGCGGGTTCTGTTTCGTTTGTCATTGTCGTAGGAATGAAAATATTAGTGTATGCTCAGTTTTGAAGATTTTGGTCAACATTTTTTATAACGAAGACTTGTCTTTTATCTGATTTTATAATGGTGAACTACCCTCTTATTAACAGTCTTCATTATAAAGTAGTAATCATAATAACTGTGAAGACTACGACTGAATATTCCAAACAGACCAATCGTCAGCACCGGTTCACCGGTTACGGCTTCAAAAGCTTAGCTTTCATTGTAAACAAAACTTTTACCTTTTCCAGGTCGTCGCAAACGCGCGACAAGTCCTCAAACAGTCGATCAGCGTCTGTGGAATCTTCGCGCGGAGTTGCCTCCCCACAACCTCGTGAATATGGCGACTATAAACATGGTCGCACTAGAGCCTCGGGTAAAATAACATTTGTATACATGAAATTCAAACAGGACGTAAAAAAACTAAAACTCTCCAAAGATGTGAAAAAACCTTCGTTTTTTCCTGTTTTACAGAGTCCGTCTCTAGTAATGACTGTCACGACGAGTCTTCCCCTCACATGCCAGTAATAAGAAACTGCCGGAATTCACAAAATAGTTCGTCAGGCGACGCCCATGTCAAGGCAAGACAAGCACGACTCGCCAGGGATTTGAGCAGCTCCAGGTACGAAAATTATCTCATTCACACACAATTAAGTAAATCAATGGTACGAACATTACTATTTTCACAAGATTTCAAAATGAATTAAGATATGTAATAAATAAGGGGAAAGGATGGATCTCCATTTTTTTTACAACGGTCTCTAATATTGTAATAACTATAAACGGATTTAGTTCCTGTCTCCTTGTTTGTTACTATCTAGAGAACAAATAAAGATCTTACCCTTCCTTTCCCCTTCCATAGAAAAAAACAAGATCCCCACCTATCCTTTGCAAACCAAAGTAATACTGATCCTAATATCAAGGAAAACCAACAAAATAGTATTGAACCCAATGTCAAGAAAAGTAAAAAAAATAATATTGAACCCAATATCAAGAAAAGCCAAAAACAATACGTTGAATCTAATACAAAAAAAAAACAACAAAATAACATTGAACCCAGTAACAAGAAAACCCAACAAAACAAAAATGAATTAAATATCGGAAAAAATCAAAGTACAGCTGAGCCAAACACGAAAACAGTTGAACTGATTGTTATCGATCCTCAAATCAAGAAAAATCAGCGAAATAAAACTAATTTAAGTATCAAGAAAAACCAACATGTCCATGCGGATTCAAGTACCAAGAAAAGTCAACAAGTTAATCTTGATACAAATACAACGAAAAATGAACAAGGTAATCCCGATATAACTACCACGAAAAATCAACAAAATAATCCCGATACAACTACCAAGAAAAATCAAGAAGGTAATACCGATACAATTATCAAGAAAAACCAACAAGGTATTACTGACTTAAACGTAAAACATATACAGCAAAATAGTAATGATACAAATCTCAAAGAAATCCAGCAAAGTAGTACTGAACTTAATGTCAAGAAAACTGTATCGCAAACGAAACTCAGCAAAATAACTGCGAGAAAGCAACAACAATTGAGGAAATTAGAAGACATTGTTCATAATTATAACGACAAACGCCAAAAAACTACCGATGATATGAAAAAATCATCAAAGAGTCACAGTAGTAAGAGCCAAATACCCATACCAAATCAGTCAAATAATAAAAAGAAGAAGAAAGCATTAAATAGCTGCGATATTGATCAGTTAATTAGCGAAGATATTAGAGATATGAACTCTTCAGAAATAAATACTGAAAATGTTAAAAGACATTCTGCCAAAACACCATCTGAAGCGTCTGAAACGAATAAAAAAAATAAAGATAAGAAAAAGATGAAGATGGTTAAAGAAATAAGTATGAGTCTAGATAGTCTTGAAGACGGCTCCGCAAGTGCTGCGGGGAGTTTGGGAATGGGACTGAATACTCTCTTATGTGTTCCATGTGTCATACACGGTAACCCAGAGAAAAATGCCAACAAGAAAAATAAGGGCAATAGAAATGAAAAGAAAAGTGCTAACGAACTTGAAATTGATACGATCTCCGAACCAAAAGTAGAGGTAATATACAAAAATAAAATAATATTAGATATTGAGGAACGATTATGCGATAGAGATCCATACATTTCACAGGATTCAATCAATTCAAATTTTGATAGCCCAATAGTAACTCCCAGTACTTCTGATAACTATATCCCTGATGAAATTGAACCTATAACAGACTTTAATAGCCACGAAGTAACTGATGTTAATATTAATTCACTTACGGAAGAAGATGTAGATAATCAAATTTCAAACCAAAATATTATTGAGTCAAACAGGGGCTCGATTAGTGAAAAAATCGACGAAGATATTCACAACTTGTCTGGAGAACAGATAGAAGAGAACTATGAGCGCGAAAGTGTGGAACTATCGCGCGATAGTGTGGAACTATCGCGCGAAAGTGTGGAACTATCTTGTGAGTCAATGGAAAACAAGTATGACGATGATATTATCACGGAAACCAATGAAAGCGAGTGTCGACATGGTAGCGGCGAGACTTACACAAAATATACAGAGAACGCAGCAGACCTAGAGGAATTCATGAATATTACTGATAAATTATTAAATAATGAGCTCTCTGAAAGAGAATCTTCCAGTATTGTTAATGACATCAATAGTTTGCATACACCAACAGCGAATTCCATTGAAGCAATAAATGAACAAATTACAGATGTTGCTATCACTGAATCACCTAAACCTCAGTACTCTGATACATTTCAAGATCTAAAGAGCCATCTGAGAGAACTGCTCGAAAGTGCGGGCAATACAGTTAGCGAAGTCTTGAAGAAAACAGAAGAAACCGATAAGGATATAACATCCGACAGTAGTAGAAATGTTCGTGACATGGAACACATAACTGTTTATCAACTACAATTTTATGAAAAAACATCAGAAGCACATGAACAGAATGAGGAGGACGATGATCCCGCTCGCTTTAAATTGCCTTCAATAGCAGAGTCAAATAAACCAGGAGATAAAGTAGAATGTAACAAGAAAAAAATTAAAAACATATACAAAACAAAACGAAAAATCAAAATGTTGGGCGAACAAACTAGATCTAATAAAGAATATCAAACGTTTATCGTAAATCAAAATTCAAGTGAACATAGCGACGAACAATCAGATGCACCTGAGCCTGTGTTGAAGCTGCCCCGAATTGAAAATAAAAGGTTAGATAACTTTGTTTGCCCACTTCCGATTCTATCCTTTTCCCTACACCGTATACTTTATAATCTTGAAAATCATTTCAATGAAACAACACATGACTATCTTTTATAGATCCTCGTAATGAAACATACGGTTTGTGTTTTCAGAACGCTATCACGGCGTCATCGCTCGCTTTTTTCCGTAACATGCAAAGCTCATGTCTCATTGCGAGAACTTACAAGATCGTTAAATCATTAAAATAATAATATTTGTATTTATTATTACACTTTACAGGCTCGACGACACATACGACCCATTCGTATCAGCTGCTAGGCAAATGAAAGAACTCATGTCCTCAGACACAAACATTCCTAAAAAAATACAAACGTCAAAAGACCACAGCAGAACCCTTCCCGCCCTTCAACCCGCTAAAGATAAAGGCCCTTCCTCGTATCTGCGATCTGATAACAGCAAAATGATAAAAGACACTCTTAATAAAACTTACCAGAAAACACCTACACTGCAAAGAATGAAATCTTTCGGTAGCTCAAACAATGAAAACAGTAGTAACACGTTCGGAGGGCGATGTAGCTCATTTAGATTAAATAGGAATGATAAAAAGCCTAGTCCAAAATTAAATACAACCTTTACAAAGTCCAGTAAAGAAAACATTAGTACGGTAGAAAAGACTTACTTCAACCGAAATAACAATCTGAATAGATCATTTTCTAGTTACACAGCTTCCAGTTACAGCACACCGAAACCTAAAGATAAAATCCCTAAAATTGCAACTTCTATGTATCATAGTTTCCAACGTACAACAATTAAGCAACCTGTCAAATTAGATAAAATAAAAAGAGACGATGAAAAGAAAGATTTCGTCAATCTCGATGCCATACTTGCTGATGACAATTCTTCAATGACTGATAGTAATTATATTGATCCAAGGCTCATCAATGAAAATGACAATCTGCCCATTAATGTTAATACCATATTAAATAACCCTGATATCATTAGTAGCATGGAATCTCTTCTCACTACAGAAAACTTACCAAAAAAATTTGAATCATTTAACTCTGTTAATCAAAACAACAACAAAAACTTGAATAATAATATAACTGGTTTAAGCAATAAAACCCCAAAAAATGAGCCGAATAATAACATTAGCAAAACGGCTGCACCAACAAACGAAGATTTGAGCATGCAGTATGATAAACTTATGTATTCTTTAGAACAAAGTATAACTTCCAAGACCTCTACTAGAGATGACGATTCTCTGTGCGAGGACTTCGATCTTGAAGATTTCATGACATCTTTTGATGAAGATATAAATAAACAGAAAATAGAAAGCAAACGCACATGTAGCTCCACCACTAGGGTAGTTAAACAGTCCGAACTTGCTGACAGCAACAGGACATCAGAATTGAATAGTATTAGTTCTTCTCCCAAAGTGATCAATGGTATGAACCCTGTTAACAAGTCCATGTCTCTCAATTTTAGCAGTAACAATGTGAGTGAAAGCCTTTTCCCATCCTCTGTGAAACGTTCCACCTCCCTCCTTGATTCCATCCAAAGGAAGCAAACACCGAAGATGGACAGTGGGAAGAGCCGCCATAAATCCGAACAACTTGAACAAGACCTCATGCAGTCTTTAAAAGATTTTGACAAATTCTACGAAAATGAGAAGAACGAAAATCGGTCGAGTAAAGAGGTGTCTAAAGTTAATGGCACGATAAAAAGAGAAATCCGAATGAAGACTGAACGAAAAATCAAGAAAATTGAAAATGTTGCCAATGGAAACCATACGCCAAATGGGAAGCATAGTAATGATTCAGCTTATAGCAGGTTAGTCAGGTAATTGTTCTCATTTCATGCAGAAACAGGCTCTATTGAATTAATTGTTGGGAAAAATTGTTTGTTTGCATTATTGAATGAGGTACTAATAGGATTTCACTTTTCAGTCTAAACAGAATATCGCCGACGAAACTATCACTATGTACTTCCAAAGAGCCGAGCAATGGGTTGACGTCTCTAGAACAAATCCCGGCGGTGTCAGACTCGAGCGGCAAGGAGGATGCGCGTTCGATCTCCAGCGACGAGTTCCTCGCGATGGAGCGCTCTGCTGAGCTCGACGAACCTCTGCCGCCTCCGGACCTAGTCTATAAGGAACATGACAAACATGCCAGCGGTAAGTGCTAAAAAGTCTTCATGGACGTGCTGATGATGGTCCACTACAATAACATTACAAATGACTAAATAAAAAAAAATATACAGTAGTAAACGTTAGTAAGTTCATATTGTTCATTGTACGTGCAGAGAAGCGCGCGAGCTCTCGCGCGTCATCGTCGTGGCGGCCGCACGGCTCGCTGAGCTCGTCGGGCTCGGAGGCGTCGCTGGCGCGGCGGCCCGCCAGCCGCGAGTCGGCGCGCCGCGAGACCGCGCGCCGCCCGTCGCGCTTCTGCCACGAGTGCGGCAACAAATTCCCCGTCGACAGCGCCAAGTTCTGCATCGAGTGTGGCGTCAAGCGCCTCGTCGTCTAGCGCCGCGGGCACATCAGTGAGCGACTTCTAGTCTATTAAGTAGTGCCGGTTTCAAGTGCCTACTGGTGATTAATATTAGGCG
Source organism: Noctua fimbriata (assembly GCA_905163415.1). NCBI lineage: Eukaryota > Metazoa > Arthropoda > Insecta > Lepidoptera > Noctuidae > Noctua > Noctua fimbriata. The sequence goes on from LR990940.1 coordinate 7,517,659, forward strand.
ACGGACGTTGTGGTTTGTGCGCTCGTTCAAGACGATAGCGCCTCAAGCAGCGGATTCTACCACAAATTTTCATACACAGCATAAGATGTTGACGAAATACCAGTAAAAGTATTGATATCATGAAATACGTATCACTAATGAATAGAATGTACAGATGTCGGGAGACTTTTGTAGGATACCAAACGAAATGTGTTCTATAATTATTTGCGTGCTGAAAACGTTTTATATGAGTTTATTGTTGATTAACAAATGGTACATCGCCATGATCTTATTGATGTAGCGTTGCGAGAAAATGAAAAATACATTATGTATTAGACATTGCATTATTTAATACAGAATCTGTTTTCTAATCTGACGATTATTTATTATACCTTAGATTTACCTCAAAAATGAAAAGTATATTTTTATACTTACTAAAAATGTGTGGTAAGTATTTGCACAGATCAACAATCTTGGACCACTACTTAGATGTAAATTGAAAACTTTTCTTAAAGTAATGTGTAGCTATGTTAAAAAGTAATAACGTAATATTATTTACAAAACGTTACCAAATTGCTATAATTTATAAACTAATTTGTGCCTTCACAATTAACTAGATTGTAATGTCCTTTATTCTGTTGGTAAAATCTCTGTTATTTTGTTTGCGAAGTTTTAATTTCTGTTGCAACTTTTATCATATAAAAACTGGCCAGAGTAGCCTTGGAAATTGTAATATCTGTGATACACAAAAACATAATGTTAGATCAAAATTGTTGTCATGGAAGGTTGAATGAATTCAAAATGCCTTATTAGTGCCAATTTTTTTTATATAATTTGGGTTTTGAATGAAATTTTGTGTACAATATTAGATTTCGATTTGCTATTGTTAGCGAAAAACCATTTTATTTTTGTAATAATTTTGATTGCTCTTCCAAGGATTTCCATTAACGTCTCTTGTCCACAACATAGTTGGCCATTTTAACAAGACTGATTTTATTTCCAAAGTTTTCGAACTTGATTAATCCTTAGTTACTGTTGTATATTGTTTTTAATAAAATAACGATTTTATCATGTAATAAATTAACATTTTAATAATGATAACCTGTTGTTTGTCTCATAACCTATATTGCTCCCAAATAATAGTACGAAAGCCTACCAATTTATGATATTTAATTTAAATTAAACACTTAGATTCAAAAAATGGTTTTCAATTAAACATGAATGACTGTTAATTGTCTAATGTCTCTAATGATTATGTAATATTCTGACATATTATTTCTTATGAAACTATAATATTGTACTATACAGCAGGTCAGCAGCACTTAACAAAAGATTTTTTAGAATACTAATAGACCATAATATTAAATATTATGATTTTATTTACAACATCAACAAATCAACATCTTATTCCAATTATAAAAAAATAGTTTTTTTTTATCATTTGTTTTGTTCTTAATTTTAAAGAAGTTTATAATAAAGTCTAAATGAAGATTATAAATAACAAAATAAGGTGTCTATAGTCTGAACATGCTCTTATGTCCTTTTCTTGTTGGTATAGCACCTCTTACCCGCAGCCTGCGAAGAGCCTCTCGAAGGTGTTTGGGTTGTAGAGGCCCTGCTTCACCTGACTTATCTAATACTTCAAGAGCTGGAAAGAAAAAATACTTATGTTCATAACAATTTTGCAAACCAGTCATTATCATGTGCTAGCTGGCATAATCACATAATGTTCAAATATTACTTTTAGAAAATTTTGATGGGTTCATGAGCTCTATACTTCTAATACTTTGATTTTTCAAATTTAACCTGAACAAGGCTCGATTACAATACCCCTCATAGTACACGGTATAGTTACAAGTTCAGTATGTGAACAAAACAAGCAATAAACTATCTGGTATATGGGAGCACCCGCCCAGAGTGTTTTTCAGCAAGCATTATATGAAAACTTTATAGCTAAGTAGTTGGGTATGATGAGAAAGTCAAACCCATATATGAAAAGTTTGCAACAACAGCCTTGCTGGGAAGGGCACACTTTCAAATTAAAACTTAGCCCAAAAACTAATGATGGGTTGTTCAGCAACATTGAATTACATCTCTCATTGTATGTGGTCTGAATTAAAATGACTTGAACAAGCAAAACTTAAAGTTACAGTTCATTAAATCTGAAAACTTTAATAGTTAAGTGGTTATTTAAGGGTTAGGGGCGCGTACAAATTAGAGGCTCACGAAGAAAGTAAGCAACATTTTCTAATGTGTTAATTTCTTGTCTCTCTACTTTACTGTAATAAAATCAATAAGATAAATTTAATGCTTTATCTTCAGAATCAATCGCATAACTGAGTCTTGAGACAAACATCACTAGAATTTACAGAATCAAAGCGTTACAGACACGCGCCTACTGCGCCATAGTCGTGCACCTCTTCACGCCTTTAATTTGAAGGTGCCCTAAGAGAAAACATGATTGTGCTTACCTTCTTCCACAACTTCTCCTATAAATACTTTGGCAATACCAGACATGGCTATCACAACATTCTGGCCAACTGAACAGCCGGTGATGGTCTGCATTAGCCTTTTTATAGCAGCTTTGGGGAAAGCAGCTCGGCGGTACATCTCATATCTGTCCAACTGCTCTTCTGTGAAGTTGGAGACCAGAACTCTGCAAAACAGGATTTTTTATTGTGATTATCTATTCATATTTAAAAAAAATCATTTTTCATGTCTGTTTGTGAGACCACTTCTAAAAAATGCATAGGATTTGGATGCATTTATCAACATTATTTAGAGCATTTATTCTGGAAGATAAATACACTCAATGTTTTCACATGTCAACGTCCTCACGCATTCATGGAAAGCAAGGGTGGCTAGTAGAACAATAAAAATGTTTTGTAGGTATTCCAGTTAATATCTGAAAAAGTTCAACTTACTGCATCTTTTCACGCTCCTCTTCTTCCAATTCTTTCTTACTTTTCTTTTCCCTTTCCCTCTCATTTATGAGCATTTCATCTGTTATTTGAGATTCATATTCAACTGATTCACCCTGCTGGAACTCATTCATGTTGGGAACAATTGTACTGTCCCTATTGTCTTCTTCCAATTTGTCATATTTATCATCTGTGATATCTCCTGGTTGTTGCTCCAAGTTTGTGTGGTCAAATGAGTATTCATTGATATATGGTTCATATTGGTCAGCCAGAGTGTCTGGCTGTGAACTAGCAAATGCATCGGAGTTGTCAGTGTATATGTTACCCAGTTCATCTGCCCTGTGGATAGTCTCCACATTCTGAGAGCTATCAGAATAAGTTTCAATTACTTCACTGTCTAGGTTTGCATTTTGTGTACTCTCTGAATAGTTTACTAGAGTTGTGTCTGAAAAATAAAAGACGTGAGTTAAAAATGGGTTGCAAGCAGGGACCAAAAAAGTTTTCCACATTTTTAGTTCTTTTTTAACTTGAATAAAATGACAGGGAATCCCAGGTCGGGCAAAGTGTTATTAGGTTTTCTTAGTACCAAGGCTTGCCCCCTATTACATGGGACTTAACAAATAACTGTATTATTAGGTACACCTCTGTCTAACCCTTACGGAATACAGGCACAATGTTATGTATGTAACTTAGAAAAACAAAAAGTAGGTCAGCCATAAAATTAATGATCATCTATTTTAAACAATCTACCTACCATTTGAGTAAAAAAGAAAGATGAACTATTTTCAGTGATGACAATGAGGTAATCTCTGAAAATCTTATCCAGTCTATAATCAGCTGGTCTAACTTGCCCTTAACCTTAACCCCACTACAATCAAAACAGCCAGGCATCAACATTGCCATACTATTCTGAAATTATATCTACTCTCTCAGTGGACTTAAGCTAGTATTTCTTACAGCTAGACTACCTGATTATTATTATCCATGAGTTTGTATAAATTATGTAAGGTCCTACCTCCTACACCTTAATCTTTATTCAATATACTATATGGCCTCTAAATTGCGCTAAAAGTTATGATAAATGAACGCTAGGTACACTCTAGTAAATTGAACCAAGATCTAAGGATAAAGAAGATGAGGATACAAGGTATGATACTCACATTCTGGTTCGTCTTTCAACAACTTTTCTTCGATTTCTAATGATATCTCCTGTGAATCATCTTCATTGGAATCGCTGTGTTCCAATTCTTGAGCCAATTCGTCTTCTGAAAACAAGTATTTCAATTATAAAAGACGACCGGCCTTAAATGGAAGAAATTAAATGAACTTCATAAAAACACCCACCTCTTAATCTTTCGGCTTCCGAAAGGCCATCACTGCTAGGATTCTCAGCCATTCTCACCACACAATCACCACTAGATACGACTTATTTCAATTAGTGTGAGAATTTAACGAAAATGTTATCAACATAACAAAATATTTACGCATGTTGTGATTTTAGAAAGACAGTCTTCATATCTCAGTGAACTGAAACATTAGGTTTACAATGTTCGATTATTATGCACACACATATTGCTTTCTTTGTTTGGTTAGTCTTATTTAATATTGCTATCTTGTTCCAACTTTCTAATGCAAATAATCTGCGAAGTGACTACAAACCCAAAAATGTATAATCGGCCAAAGACAAGTTAAGCTAAGTTACTAGACTTTTTTTTTGTAACTGTAGATCTCCATCTGGTAAAGGTAAATTTCCGGTAATCGATTTATTCACAATCATTTAATAATTATACAACATTAGTTTTAGTATATGCGAAACCTGAAACATGTATCTAGTATTTTTATGTAAAGATTCTATGTACAAAATTTCAAAACTGTATCATGAAAAATCACAAAGTTATAAGCCGTTGTCCGCACAAAAACGTGGTCACGGTCCACGCGGTGCCGCCGCGCGCGCACCTCCAGCGCCGTCTTGAGCTCATTGATAATAATAATTGGGCAGTAGGTACCTAAAAGTGTGTTTTCATAACACGAAACCCACATGATGTACGAGCTTAACAGAGTAAATCCTGACATACCAAACACAAATTATCGTTATCACTTACCTACGTAGTTCCGCTGGTCACTTAACATAATTATTGTATAATTATTTGTAAAATTAGTCAAGTATAAGTAGAAGAATGTTAAATAAAATTATAAGCTTGTTAATTCATTCATGGATGACGAATAAAATAGAACTCACTGGTTGTGCCCTATCACTACCACTTTTTGTTTAGTTTGTTGTTGTAGGACAATTTGTGTACATACATGCTAATTTGTCAATACGTGTGAGTTTCTTTATTATGTGGTTGTTTTTGCTTCATATGCGTTTGTATCAATAGCGTGCATGACTCTGGGTGTGATTGTCAAACCCCCGTAGTGTGCTTTATGTTTTTACCTCACCTCCCACGTAGAACTAAATTTCCTGTCAAAAAATGACGGAAAAGTTTGTTCCGCGATTTGCTCTTCATTTCTTCCATAGCTTATTCCTCTATGCTAATGGGCAATGCACACCAGGCGTTTACCGCTTCTGAAAATGTTTCGTGTATTTGGCTGAAATGATTTTGTATGGCTCACATTTGCCCTGGATGGAAAGAACCACAGTGGGATTTCCTTAATCCTAGACTCCTAGTCAAATTCAGGCGAAAATGGCTGGCTCAGTCACGTAGGAGTAGTAAAATCAAAGTATGCCAAGTGCAATCATTATAAATGTGCCTTCACTGTACGCTCGGGATTCTACTCTAGAATCCTGACTGGAGCGAGGAATACAAGAAGCGAGATGTTTTTTTTATTTCACGAGTTGTGAACTTCTTTTTACTATTGACTATGAGAAAATAAATAGAAGTATAGTATGTATTTATATTTCTTGTGGGTTAATAATAACAGCAACTCGGGTCGATCTTCAAGATTCTTCTGTGGAATAGGCAGTCGCTCCATTTAAAATACTAATATTCAGCTGCATTCGATTAGACTGGAAGCCAACCCCAATAAAGTTGGGATAAGTCTAGGCAGATGAGTATTTATCACATTTTGATTTTATTAATAATCGGTAATTTAATAAGAGAACACAGGATTAAATAAAGGTCGTAAAGAGACCCTTAACGATGCCTAAAGCCACTTGTTCTCCCCTTCATCATTCCTTTACGATCATTTTTTTTGTTCTAGACCATACCTGGGAACCTTTTTTCTAGTTACGGAGATATTGGGGGTCAAAGTTCCAAACTTTTCACAAGTATTTTTAAAATACAAGTTAAAAACTTGTATTTAAAAAAAACTTGTGAAATATGTTATAAATTTACTTTAAACACCTCCACGACCTCCGTATTATTCAATCCATCCATCAGCACACTGATAACCATGTTTTGGGTGCGTTACATTAAGTCCTACGGTAAAATGTAATTATATACCCCAAAAAAAAAAGTAGTTTCCCAGCAATCATTTTTGCGTACAGAATGCTTCGATATGACGGTATGAATGACGGTTTCGTGAAGGGTACGTTTACACCCTGTATAAACAGAGAAATTAGAACAATGTTTGAAATTCAGTGTTATATCCTTGTCGGCACGTTTTATTAATTTTTTGTTCATGATTCGTGCTTGTTCCAAACTCAAAATGTTTTTCTTCACTCAGTGAGTTATAAGAGAGTTTTATTCACTGTTAACGATGAATCAAATCAAAAGTGGCAATGGTAAAAAAATGTTTACCCTGAGATAAGAGACTGGCTAAGAAGTCTTCTTAGTCTACCTTACGAACCATGAGATACAGCACGCTAACAGACAGACAGACGGACGGACAGCGGAGGCTTGGTAATTTTTGGTTGGTTTCCCTTCGGGTTCGGAACCCTAAAAAAACGATGATGATGACATGTCACATCACTATAGAAAAAGCATAGAAAAAGGTATGAAAACTCTCACTCGTCGAATCGTCGAGGTATCTCGTAATATGAAAACTCGTCGATCGATACGTCACTAACGTCAACTTTTGTGACTGACTTGTGACAGCTCACCGAGCAAAGCAGTGTTCGTGAATGTGATATCTGTTTGCCGAAAAACAATAAAATTGTATTCGTGGTGCGGACAGAGAGTTCCATCATGAGTGCATTAATGAAAGTAGCCGTTTCTCGAAGCCCAGCTTCATTGGTGAGTTAGTTTAATTATGTTTATACCAATATTCGTGATAACGTTATGTAATCGGTAAAAAAATGTTTTGAACATTCCTCAGTCTGGAGTTCTCATGATGCTACTCACGTGGAAATTTAGAAAAGCGCAGAATGTTAAGAAAACATTTACTAAATTCTTAATCAGAATTTTGTAAATGTTATGTGATAGTAAATTTGGAAAATTTGGTATGCAAATAAATATTGAGTAATATTTCGTTATAGGTACGAAGTAGGTATACTGCTCCTATTATGTCACCCCAAAATGTCCATTCAAGGTCACTTTAGTACTACCGGTCCCCCAAGTTACTGTCGCAAAAAGAAAACACCGAATTTATTTCACTTTTTATCCACTATGGAGGTACTCGGCAATCTTTATGCTGTTATGTGCACACTAAGTTAATCTAAATCATTAACAACAAATAATGAACTATCAAATTATCAAACAATATATTTTGACCAGTAATTTTGTGTCTCTATATGATAGTTCACATTCTCAGCTATGTTGTGTGGTCAGCCAAGTTGTTAGATTTATGCTGTTTTTCTAAGTCCCTAATGATATAATAATGAACTTTTGATGTATTCAATATTAGTACTTCACTGTGCAAGCCCTACTGGGCTTGCACAGTGAAGTACTAATATTGAATATTATATATATATTAAATTTATTCACTTGCATTTAATGCATGTTAAAGTAGTAACTTTAACATGCATTAAATGCAAGTGAATAAATTTTATGAAATACAATCAATTTAAAAATAATATATTTTAACACCCATATGTATATTTCAATTGTTTCAGGCTTCATATTTATACCGAAACCTGCACTTATCTGTGGGGGGTGCAACTCCCATCAAGGATGCCTCAACAAACACAAATACCTCAAAGGCCTACACGGTTATAGATCACAAGCATGATGCTTTAGTGATTGGAGCCGGGGGGGCTGGCCTCCGTGCCGCCTTCGGTCTTGTGCAGGAGGGCTTCAAGACTGCTGTAGTCACCAAACTGTTCCCTACTAGGTCCCATACTGTTGCTGCACAGGGAGGAATCAATGCTGCATTAGGTAACATTATCATATTACGTTTATTTTTTTCTGAAAATCTCATCTTTTGGAAAAGTCATCATTATAATTGTATTAAAACTGTGAATTACAAGATATTGGTATAAACTATCAAAGCAATAACAATGTTTTTACTGACCCTCCTCTAAAGAAAAAATACTAGCTTATCTATAGTACTCTAGTGACTAACATTACATAATCTTTCAGGTAACATGGAAGAAGACAACTGGCTGTGGCACATGTATGACACAGTGAAGGGTTCTGATTGGCTAGGAGACCAGGTAAATAAACAAGCAAAAAAAAAACATTTTATTAAGGAAAATGTTCTGTATGGTGTCCGGACGTAAAGAATAGCACCATCCCATATCTTCCCGTGGGTGTCGTAAGAGGCGACTAAGGGACTTACCAGAGAATGGGCAGCAGCGTTCTCTGATTCTACAACAACCATACTGCGATCGCCAACCCGCCTGCCAAGCGTGGCGATTATGGCAAAACCCCCCTTCTTGGGGGAGGCCTATGTCCAGCAGTGGACTTTTCGGCTGAAATGATGAAGGAAAATGAAAGACATGTTGTAGTCTTTCATTTTCCTTCTTAAAGGAGTTCAAAACTAATCAATTTTCATAATAAAATGGTCTTTGCTTACAAAACTGCTTTAAATACAAAAATACTTCTCTTAATACTACTGCATTATGAGAAATCAATTTTTTTTTTTATCTTTTGCTAAAAACATACCAAAACCTACAGAGGTTTTGTAATTTTTTCAGCAAAATTCAGTCCATGTATTGAATCATACATTAGTAAAAGACAAGCACTATCAATATTATGTGTGCACACCAATTATCAAAATGGTGTGCGTCAATATTAGCTAATCAAATACAGTTTTGCACAGTGTGATGTTTGTACAACAGTCTTATAGCAACAAAACTGTTCCATAGGGATCAATATCACAAATCTTAGATACTTTAAAAGTATATCATGAGATGTGCAATGTATAAAACCAGGTAATTATTTTTCAATTCATTCTTCATGTATGATACTCGGCTCTGGGTAAATAATCAAAAGCAACTATTTTTTTTAATCATTAAACACACATTCTTATTTTATTCAAGATACATTCATATGATCTTCTTTTGGGTTAGCTTGTTCCATCGTTGACCTCATCTCTGTCCTCAGGACTAGATTGAGGTCAAGTGTAAGCCCATTTAGTATAAAAAAAGGAACTGTAAATAATGAAAGACATACCCCAATGCATTGAGAATCTAGTTCTCAAAATAATAACAATTAAGATCTATATTTTGAATGGTGCAGTGAAGAAATAAAATCTGTATGCTATATTATTTGAATGTTTTGGTTTTGATTATACCATTTACACTGTAGGTAGATCACATACCTACGTACTTTTAAAACAGAATGGACAATACAATTGTAATTGTAACATGCTGCCTGTATTATTTAATAATATTGCATAGGAATTAAATATTAAGTTATACTAAATGTTCAGTTGACAGATTGCATACAAAATATACAGTGGACTTTAGAAACCAGTTTCCTCATAAAACTGGTTTTCTAGTTACAGATTTGGTAGTCTGCTCTTAAAAATATTCGTGTTATCAAAAACTATGACGACGTGTATATTTAATTAAGCGTTTATCTAGCTTAGCGGCATTTTCCATACATTCTGAAACATACTGTGGACTATAAACTTATGTGTGCGAAAATCAAAAGTTTGCACTTACTATTAACGTGTCTTCTCACTTTTACTTTCAAAGTAATAAACAACTTGATTAGGAATGTGTTTACTGGCAGTTCTCGATATTTTGACGTCATTTCTCAATCGTATTTCATTCGCGGTCCTAGGGCAAGGCCTTACTCACTGCCATAGTCGCGAGGTTTCGCAGGTAGCAGAGGCGAATGACCATTTGTATACAAACAAACTATACAAAAGAGATGTAACAAATACGGATTGTATACACGTATATAGTGCTAGCGACTAACTACAAAAAGAAAGCTTGAATACATAGATCTTAACATACCATCATAAGAATTTATTATTTTACACAATAGATACATAATTGATTATGGATTGATATGAATCAACTTAAATTATTTTCTGCTACATAGGTATTACATACCTGTTTATTTAAATAATATAATTATGGTGTGAACTTGTGAAGGCACTCACTACATTGTTTAAACATAAGCATTCAACCACTTTCATGACTGAAAAGCAAAAACAATTTTCCATATTAAAATGAATGAAGAAAACAAAACGACGATTGATTAAGGACCAACCAAAATACCAACCAAAAAAACCAACCAACCAAAACTACCAATTAAAACTGGGCACCTTTATCATAGAAAGATTGGCCTGGACATTTTCTACCCTCATCAGGTCAACTTTCCTATTACACCTAATTGTTCTTAGGTTTTAATAGAATAGTTCACACGCAAAGGACACTTCATTTAACAAAGTTATTTTTGTAGGATGCCATTCACTACATGACTCGGGAGGCTCCTCACGCTGTCATCGAGCTGGACAACTACGGCATGCCTTTCTCCCGTACTCCTGAGGGCAGGATCTACCAGAGAGCCTTCGGAGGACAGTCTCTCAAGTTCGGCAAGGGTGGTCAGGCGCATAGGTGCTGTGCTGTTGCTGACAGGTATGCAAACTTTTATTATTAATATCTACAACATATACTTGTGTATTAGGACCTGTGGGCATCAGCCCACAGGTGGTAATACGCTAGTATATGTAGAGTTGATAACAGCATTCAGCACATTTTTGCGACGGACGAAAGACTTCAGATTTGTGTTAGCTTACTGATATGAAACTGATAAGTTTTATTTTATATTGTGTAACATTTTGTGACTTTCAAATCTCTTTAAACCAGTTCAAACCGGCTGCTTCCAAAATATGCAGGTTTTAATCTTATTAAGATACATACCAGATTGATAAATATCCAGATAATAAATTAATATGTCAAATCAATCAAAATAACCTAAGCTTAAAGATAACATCAAACATCATTCTAAATCATACCACAGATAATAATATTGGAAGATTTAAAGACTCAGTGTGTCTATCAATAATACAATTAAAGTATTAAAGAAAGAATAGCAATACTAATAAAATAAATTTATTGTTGGCTTACCTAAATAGTTTATTTTATCATATTATTGTATTGGCTGACAAAGTCATTTGATACTATTGTCCTCTATTCTATCAGCACAACAGATTACATCTTGAACTAATAATGGCATTAAACGCCATAAATGAAAGAGTCATTGGCTTATGTAACCCAGCAGCTACTATACAAGTCCAGCATTACAACCTTTACTATATTCTTCTTCTACTTTCCTCTAGGACCGGTCACTCACTTCTGCACACCCTCTACGGCCAGTCTCTGCGTTACGACTGCGAGTACTTCATCGAATACTTCGCACTGGACTTGATCATGGAAGACGGAGTGTGCAAGGGATGCATCGCTATAAACCTTGAAGATGGAACACTACACAGGTATGTGTTTTAATACAATATGTAATATTATTTAATTTTATTATTTATTAAGGAGCTTGTGGCTAAGTAATACATGCCGCACGGTTTGATCGAAGGTTAATCGATTATGAATGGGTGACCATACATCACATCTCAAGACCCTTCCGTGTCTCGGAAAACACGTAAAGCCCGGCTGTATTTGTAGATCTTTTCAAGTAGTCGGGAATTCAAGCAGTCTGACAACCAGTCTTACCAAAAGGTATTGTATTACCCAGTAACAGACAGTAGCTCCAAAATACTGGTATCCGATAAAACTACTAGAAGCCGACCCTAACATAGTTGGGATCAGGCTGGGCAGATGGTAACACACTTGAATTTTATTAGTAGGAATAGAGGTCTTTGTGAACAAGCTCATCTGGGGAAGTACCACAATCTTACCTATTTCTGCAGGCAAACAGCATATCGTTCCAGTTTGAAACGTACCTAAAACCCTGAAATCCTAAACTAGGTGAAATTACAGGTGTATGCCAGCTTCTCTGTTCCCTGATCATTATAATCTGGATGAATCGGTTTCTTCTAAGCAAGCGTGTTCCACCCTAGGCCGCATCATCGCTTCACATCACGCGAGTTGCGGCAAAACGCAAGCCTATTTAGTATTAAAAAAAAAATGAGCCAGCTATGTCTGTAAAATCAAGTCATTTTTTCAAACTAGACTAAAGATCAGCCCTTTTTGAACGTCAATACGTCTAGAACGGGAACGCATCTGCGATACCTTTAAAATCATAAATTACAGAAGTTTATACAGGGTGTAAATAGACCCTTCACATAGCCGTCAACAAAGCATTATGTACATCAAACTAAGTAACTTTACGCAAAAATTATTGCTGGGAATAGACTTTTTTTTTTTGAGGTGTTTTACGGTAGGACTCGATGGAAAGCACTCAAAGAATTGTGCTGAAGGATGAATGGATTGAATAAATAGTACGGGGGTCGTGGAGGTGTGTAAAGTAAAAATCTTACATTAAAAACATGTATTTAAAAAAAAAACTTGTAACTAGAAGGTTCCCAGGTATGGTCTATAACAATAAAATGATCGCAAAGACGGGGAGAACAAATGCCTTTCGGATATGTAAAGGTTCTATTTACGCCCTCAATGCAGCAATGGTCACATTTACTATCTGGCGGTCAGCGAGCTTGTTTGCCTCTAAATAACATTAAAAAAATACCTTTAGAAGAATGTTCATGCCGTACAGAAAAGGTTCGTAGTCGCTTTGCTGGAGAAGTGGGTCCATGACCTTTAGGTCATTGCTCTCGCTCCAGTGACCCTGCTAAAAGATACACACTGAAGAATATGGCGTACATATTAGACAATCCCATTGTTTGTGTGTTGAAGCCTCATCTTTAATCAACCAACAGTAAATTGCACTGCAGTGTAACTGTAGGCTTCATAAATATAGAAGTTGAATTGCCTGTATGTGTTTCTCTCTACAACGCAATACATGTAATGACTATGAAAAGCGTGTACGGTGTAAGTAGCACAGCCGCGCCGCTCAGTAACAAAGGAAGATAACGGTACGGTCAGACTATTGTTGTCTCGCAAACTAGGCTTTTTAGTTGCAATTGGGATTTAAACAAATCTCTAATTAATTGGTCATTGAACCAGACAAAAATCTAGGTCACAATCTCCCTATAATATTTTTATTTGTGTTTAGCGTGTTTTAACAATATTGACAATGTAAAAAGTAAATAATTTCAATGACATTAGAATATAGAATAAATCAGTAGTAAGTAATTCATTTGTGTCACTTATGCGGAACCAACACAATGACATTGCGGAGTAATGAATCTAGCAAGACAGCCATTTTGGTTTATCACAAAACATTACCCTCCTTTTGGCCTACGCCGCAGTCGGGTAATAAATACAAAATTCATGAATATCGTATGAAATCAGGCAAAACTGGGCTCACTGACGCGACGTTTGGAACGCATATGGATCAAAGCAAGACACGCTGTTTTTAAATCTATTATACGCTAGCAAATGAAATAATTAAGGTAATTGAACAAACATAAATCAATTATTCTGCATAGTGTTATACTAATGTCGTAACGAATTTCCTTTATTTCGCACTAAAAATAATAATTTAAAGAATTAAAAGACTTACTTTTCTGGCTTCTTCTTTGTGTCGTCTATTCGGTACTATTAAATTGTATTGGGCCAATACTCGCCACCGTAGCATACCAGTTTTCTTGCTGACTGTATGGCTATGCTAATGATCCGTAAGGGTCTCATTATCGATCTTAATAAAAAACGTGACTGCTCCACATTCTTATCATTCTAATTTTATTATTTGAAGTACAATGAACTTTAGGTCATCGATTGTACTAAGAATACCGTACACAGAAAATGTTATACGTGTGAATAAATACGGAAACATACTCAATTGTATTGCAAGGACAATTCATTGAATTTGAAAACTTCGTTCGCAAACAGAAAACAATTGGAACACTGTTAAAAGAAAACAGGAAGATACGCTCACAATATGCAACAATCCTCCTAGAATAGTCTAGACGATAGTTCTGTTACTATAGGAGATATCGCTAAAACCACGAGAATTGCATACGTCAAACGCAACAACATTTTTATCTCAAACAAAAGAAATACTGATTGACTTGTTTTTGTTTATTTTATTGGTAAAAATGTTACCGATATTATTATCGGATAATGTTAATCTGTATTATGCGCAGTTGTGATTGTTATATTTGGCAAATTACAGGTCTTTTGGTAAATTATCGCTATGTTGGGGATTTTTTAAACAGATTTGGAATAAGAACTCGGCTGTAGCTAGATATCTTAGCGGTAGGAAAAGGATCTAGGTGATTATGGAGGCTGTCTTAGAGTAAATTGTTTGATTATGTTCTATGCCCACCGCGCACAGGATTGATGAAAGACACTAAACTTTTTTTTTGTTAAGTCATGTGCTCCTTTCAATTGGTGTAATTGCTATGTGTGGCGTTCCATTGCGAAACGTACATAAACAAATAAAGAAATAAACTGACAGGTTCTATTTTCTGTAAAAAATATTATTCAGTCAGCGAGGTACTAAATAAGTAAGGCATAGCGCAGCAAACGAAAAGAATAGGGCTATTAACAGACTTTCTTTGCCCAAGCGTCAATAAGAGAACAAAGATAGAATCAAGAACACACAATCAAGGTTTAGAAAGAGAGTCCACACGTATAGCAACAACAACAACAAAGCATAGCAACTCTCGAATGCAGCCGGTATATTTTCAAAACATGACGGCCGAGTAGCTAATGTAACTCAATTGAATTAGTGAAGTACTAGAAGGCCTTATTTCACAAATATTCGTAATTTAACCAACACGAATTTCATTATAGCTGATCTTCATTGTCCATAGGTTCCAAGCTAAGAACACAATCCTCGCCACAGGCGGTACCGGTCGCTCGTACTTCAGCTGCACGTCTGCCCACACTTGTACCGGTGACGGTACGGCCATGGCTGCCCGTGCTGGTCTGCAGAACGAAGATATGGAGTTCGTGCAGTTCCACCCTACTGGTGAGTGCTTAGGCTAGGGTATCATAGAACTCTTTAGGATAAAAGAGCCTTTACGGGGACTACCATTTGCGATTTCTTGAACAAAAGAAAACTTAAATAAAACAATGGACAATGACAATTTATATTTGGAATGATAAGAGCACCAACAAGGTTGCGGCTTTACGTCATATTGCAATCGCAATATTTATCATGATGAAAATCGCCTTTAACAACAATGATGATATAAAATCCGGTCGATACCAGTAGAGTTAAGTTAACATAAGGCGTAACTAATATCTATGATAACTTTCATCAACATGCGATATTATTTAGGGTAGGTATATTGTTTCAAGGTTACAGATTCTTAGGTATGCTACCTATGATATCTACTGTTGAATGGTGCTTCCTCACTGGGGGCATTCGCCTGTAATGTAATAACATTGCAGTCCCAGTACCTATAATGATACAATATGTAACAATCACTTGTTTCTTTACAAAATTGAATAATGGAATGGAACTACACTTACAGGCGAATGATCTGGTGAGAGAGCGCCTTTATAAACTGTATAATGGTCTCATTTTTCGCCCTATCCGTTTCCTATTAAGATGTTGATGATACAATTTTGCGAATATGTCGTCACAGTCATGTGACAATTTCTTTGCGCTCAGATACGCCAAGTGTTCACTTGGCCATGTACCAATAAATCAGATAATCTGTACAAAAATATACGACGTATACATAAACAACTGACATTTTATCATTGTGTTCTCAAGAAGAGAGAACAAAACAAAACAGATTTTTGAACATCAAAAACATGTCCTCATCTCATCCGACGAAAAATTTCAACGCGTGGGTCGACCAAAATATAAAAATGATAATGAAACAGTAGCAAGTGTTTGCTACGTTATCCCTTCCACTGTTTATGTTACTGATAGTTCAATAGCTCATGCTCAAAAAATTCTCATGTTTCCGAAAACTAGAAAGAGAAAGAAAAACATTTCAATCATTACACGAAATAATTAATCGCTCATGTGGGCTATAAAATACATTAATCAAGCCTTATCGTGCGTAAGAGTCTATTTTAGTGAACGGTTCGTTAAGATTATCTACAGTATGGTGTTGCTATGGATATTATTTTTACATTCGCGTGATAGCGCTGTACCCACAGTATTGAACTGCCATGTTTGTAAAAAAATAAACAATACAAGGACGCTAAAACGGTTAAGTACCACGTATTCAGTACAGCGTCCGGAACCTGATACTGATACTGATACTGCTAGACTGCGTCATCCCACTGCTGGGCAAAGGCCTCTCCCCATGACTTCCAGTTGTTACGATCCAGGGCTAATGTGGGCCACTGGTAAACGGAAAATTAAAAAAAAAAACAGCTGTTCCATGCATTTTGACCGTGTAGGTATTGCAGTTTTGTAGGAAACAGCTGTTTTTTTTTAATAATCGACGAAAAATTTCTATGTGACATAGAAATTTTTAGTCCAGAATGATGTACTGAATAAGTGGTAACCGTTTTAGCGATGTCCCTTCCACCCTGTGTGAAAGAACGCTCGCGTTGATTGCCCCCTATTACATGGAACTTGAACAAAACTACCGAAATTTAAGCGTACTTTAGGGTACACCTGTGCCTAACCCTTCGGGGTATTACCGTAATGTTATTTATATATGTTATCTAAATGTCTATGTTATAAATATTACTTACCATAAATATATTTTAATCTACACAGTTTGTCTAAAAATTTCAATTTTTGGCAAGCGCCTACAATAGATGAAATAGCAAAAGTAGTTATGAACACTTAAATAATTTGGCAGGAGCTCAAAAAATGTCTAAGCAAGCTATTATCTCTTTTTTGATTACGATCATAGTTTTATTTGTGTATGACAGGCAACCTATGTCTCACCCAGTGTTTCCAAAAAACAAGTTCAAATCTCGCACAAAAAATAAAAGTAAGATGATTATTTTTGTTTAACATTAACCAAGAATGATTAATAAATAATTTAATAAACAATATCCGTATTTTCAATCCCCATCAAGTTTCTCTAACACTAGTTTCAACAGTTTATAGTTAGAACTAGTTTTATCTAAAAATTTTATAAAAGAGTAAATTCTAGTTATAACTATAAAATATTAGTTGTAACACGTAGTTTTAACTAGAAAAAACGCGTTATAACTAAAAATGGGTTTTAACTGTAACATACATGTATAACAATATGCTCTCCACACCAATCTACTTACAATTTGTTTATTTTGAAACCATTTTGACACAAATACAATGTTGACGGGCACAAATGTTGCACGGGCCCCACGTGACATGGGACAAGGGCAGGAGATGATGATAATTGACACAAAATCCACTCATCATTATTCTCTGCCCTCCTCACAAACGATGATGACGATGACACTAACATCTCTTATTTCTTCGAACCAGGTATCTACGGCGCCGGCTGTCTGATGACGGAGGGCTGCCGCGGTGAGGGCGGCTTCCTCGTGAACGCGAAGGGCGAGCGCTTCATGGAGCGTTACGCGCCCGTCGCCAAGGATCTGGCCAGCCGCGACGTGGTTTCCAGGTCTATGACCATCGAGATCATGGAAGGTAAACCTACAACGCAATAATGGGTGGAAACAGGAAATTCGTGTGGACCTTAATGTTTACTTAAATATCTTATATTACGCATTGAGGAAAAATACGCTGTTTAAAGTCCTACGGGTAAAACCCAGCAATTCAAAGCAAGTAATACAATACTTCACTTTAATGGGTGTAAACATAAACAGTTTAATGACTAACACTAACCGCGTGTCTATACAACTTTATGTCGTTTAACCGCAATTATGTAACTGACAAGGTTATTCAGTTGAAACAATAGTTCATTTGACCACTTTATACTGAAGGTTATATCTTCACACCTGCTTATTACCATTACTCACATCATAAAGTCAGAACTGAGTTTATGACGTAATTTATTGGATATTAAACACTGTTTAATGTAAACAGCTGTTTTTAAAGTATTGTGTAAATATGATAGGTTTTCCACGGTGTATAATAAATTTATTTACATGAAATTCTATTCAATGAAAGAGTCTTATGCGTTCTTGAGAGTTTTATAAAAAAATACAGAGACCGAGTGAAATTGGGGTCGTTAAATGTCTTGCTTTCCCATTCATTAAGCAACTACTCAGTGTACGGCCAACCTTACTTAGTACCTAACTTTACTTTGTAGCATTTAAAAAAAATTGAATTAAAGATAGTTTTCTTAGTACAACGTTACTTGGGCTTGAGGCGATGCGTACTGAAACACAGGCTATAAGGCTGCCTGTCCATTGAAGCGGAGCGAGGCTGAGGAGCGGAGAAACGGAGAAATATTAACCAATGGGATTGCATAAAATCTCAGCTCCGCTCCAGTATGCATTCCTATTGGTTAATATTTCTCAGTTTCTCCGCTCCGCAGCATCGCTCCGCTTCAATGGACAGGCAGCCTAAACCTGGTTCGGTAGCAGATGCTAAAAATAGACACAATTGCAGAGGTTATATTTTTTTAAGATTGTTGTAGCTTGTTGACAAATTGTGTGAACATACGTATATTTTACTGGTCTAAAAAAAGATTTATATTATTATTATTACCGACGCGGAACGTGCGGTTGACCGTAACTTATTATAACCAAAATCAAAACATGGACACTTATGAAACGTCAAAACATAGGTGCACGGTTCGGATTGGTTGTTTCCCATGGAGAAGAATCGGCAAGCCGACCATGATGTCTTGCAACCCTATAAAACCCTTGTCTCCCCACCAGGTCGCGGCTGCGGTCCCGAGAAGGACCATGTCCACTTACAACTCCACCACCTGCCCCAGGAACAGCTGAAGCAGCGCCTGCCTGGTATCTCGGAGACCGCCATGATCTTCTCAGGAGTCGACGTCACCAAGGAACCCATCCCTGTGCTGCCGACAGTGCACTACAACATGGGAGGCACGCCTACTAACTTCCGCGGAGAGGTCAGTATACATTATCCTTAATATTAGACTGCCTACTCAGGAAAAGCCAAAGCAGGTGATGGTTAGATTACCTCGTTAGTCTAGTGTTCGCAAATACGACTGCATAGCATGCAGTCTTGCACCCGTAGCATGACCACCGTAGAAACGGGTTTTGTTGACGATAGAATCGACAAAATGATAGGTTTCTTTTGTTGATCTGTCATGCTACGCGTGCTGGGTTGCGATTCGTGAATGCATTTTCTAGTTGTTTCTAGTTTCTTTCTGACTTCGGTCCAATTCTAGGAGACTTGTAACAATAAGAACGTTAATAGGTAAAAATAAGTAAAGGAATTATATGAAGACCCCTTATCTCGAGGTCAGCTTTATGAGTGTTCCCTTTGAGTTTATTAAACAAATAATAAATTCATTTGGCTCCGTTTCATATTGATTAATTGAACTGTCAACCCTTTGGCGCGTACCACAAAGAACATTACAGCTTTATTTAACTTATTATAAAGGGCAAACGGACTCATTGGCGATAACTATTTAATAACGAAGACATAATTATAATTGCACAAAATATCAAAAAATTGTACAAAAATACAATCGGGCATCTCGGGTAAACAATTTTGGTAAAAAGAATCAAACGGCAATATCATACGGATTCTTGACTTAATACAAAAGACTTGCCTTACTAGTTATGTACAAAACCGGACCCAAATCACGATATACAAGAGCAAGCAAAGTCAAGATTAAAATCAATGGGTATGGTCTTGCCATCTGACAAAAAGTTTATAATTCCCCCGAATCAGACGAAATGTCAAGGAGTACATTTTTAAAGTTTCGCTTCTCGAAGAGGTCCAAAATCCATGAAACACTGAGCGCAACACAATTAAATTGAGTAATAACATAACATCACCCCTGTACTCCTCGAAGGGTTATTCGGAGGCACAGCATAGAAAACTCACATTTTGCCAGTAATTTTAAACTAGCATGAATTATGGAGCTAGCTACCATCAACCAGCCACAGATCCAGACTCCGGGCTGGTCGCTGTCCGACCCAGGACCAATTAAACAGCAGTAACGCTTGAGACCACTACACCAACGAGGCAATCAATTCGAAATATTGATTAATTAATTAAAACAGCGAAATATAATATTTAACAGTTATGTTGTGTTTTTCTGCCCAGGTTATCACCCACTACGACGGCGCGGACCGCGTGGTGCCAGGCCTGCTAGCCGCGGGCGAGGCTTCATGCGCGTCGGTGCACGGCGCCAACCGACTCGGCGCCAACTCGTTGCTCGACATCGTCGTGTTCGGCCGCGCGTGCGCTCTCACCGTCGCTGAGACCAGCAAGCCTGGTGACGCGCAGAAGCCGCTTAAGGACGTAAGTCATTTTAATGTATTTGTTCAGAAAATTTATAATTACGTGACAGATAGTTGAACATTATTGAAACAAGTAACATTCAATTGAAAGTACCAAAAAACCGACTACAAATTGTATTATTTATTATTATGTACCTGATGACCATGATGTACTGAATACGTGGTAACCGTTTTCGCGTCGGTGTCCACCCTGTATATATTTGTAATCACCTTATAATTTCCTTCATTTTGATACCCGACTTGAAAGGTTTGGTTGAAAAGAAAATTTACGACTAACAATTTAGCGCCAAAAATCCGCCATTTTTTTTTTTTTTTTTTAAAACGAATTTATCGCAAGAGCAAGAGATAATTCTCTTGCTTGCAAATTAAATTTAAAAATGTATTATCATGTTTTGCTTCATCTATGGGGTAAGAAAAAATATAGGTACCCAAAAAAACTGTATATCGATTGAGAAATGATTGTCCTGTTGTTGTTGAATTAGACGAGATGGCGCCACCGTCTCCTATCTGACTGATACTGATATAAAAACTCAGAGGTTGAGGTCACTTTTAGAACCAAACATATTGATGTAAAGATTCTATTGTCCACCAAGGCGAGCATTATTGAAAAAAGGGCTAATCGGTCTTCAGTAGTATTAGACTTGGACCTTAAACTTGAAACTCCGAGTACGACCATCTGTACCTCTAGTGATGGTCCCGAATATGTACCTATCACATCCACGATAAGCCTGCACTACGTCAATGACTCCAAAATCTAACCTTATAGAATAATGAATTCATAAATTACGCAATTGACCCTGACACACGATTGGTAATATCTTAAATCATAATTTATTATAACTCAATATGCAAGTAACATCTTGATCAAGAATTCAAGACAAACGGTGAACGGAGGGTCCGTTTACCGTTATCTTCGAACCTGTATTTTTTTTTGGTTTAATCACGTATTACGGTAGAACTCAATGTATCGCACTCAAAACATTGTGCTGATGGATGCATTAAATAGTAGAGCGGTCAAGGAGGTATTAAAAGTAAAGTTAAATCATTAAAAAAGGGTATTTAAAAAAAAAAAAACTTTGACCTCTAATATCTCCGTAACTAGAAGGATCTCAGGTATGGTCCAGAACTAAAAAATAATCGCAAAGACGGGGAGAACAAGTGCCTTTTGGCTTCGTTAAGGGACTTTTTTCATCCTTTATTAATTTTAGTTACTTGAGAACAGTGTTAAAATAATGTGGTATTTTTTTGTATGAATATTTGTAGTCAACCTTTATAGCAAAGTGCCTGTATCTTTACGCCAGGTAGCAACTATAAAAAAAAAAAAAATCATTGAAAGTAACAGTCGTCGTTTTAATAAATTATTTGATAAAATATGGCGTAGGAGTTGTCTTTGACACGGTCCCATTTTATTTGTGTGTCATAGGATTTGTCGTTGTTTGCGCGTCATTGCTACGTCACGGAATATTTTGTGACACACCCATTGATGATTTCATCTGATAACGCGAATAACATAAACAATTGCGAAACTGAAAACAATTTATCAATGTATCGTAAATAAATATTTGCCTACATATTGTAATTGTATGCAACAATTGCGAAATAATGTGGGCAAATTAGGTACATGCAGAAATATAAATCTTAATTTGTTCTGCTCACGTATTCTAATTTTACAAAAAAAAAAATTGCTCGTGCCTTGATCAAAATATAAATCTAAAAATGGTTAGACAGTTCCAATATCTCATGCCAATAATTTCCTATCGATCGCTGCCACTAATGCAGACGTACTTACGCCAGCGCTAATCACTCGTATTTTACTTAGAAATTGTCCGACCGAAGCTTCGGCTTCGGCCATAAAAACCACCTTCGACTTCGGCCAAAATGGGCCAAAGTTTTGGCTGAAGCCGAAAATTTCCAAGCGCTGAAATAAAACGAATGCGCTGGAGCGCGATGGAAGAGGCGACGCGTGGGGGACAGACGTCATACATTTCGAAGTGTTATTTTTTGTGATAAGTTGCAACGTTTTTTAATAATCTCGTAAAGTTGTTATAAGGAGTTAACTTGAACTTTTAATACATTATTTACTTTTAGCCAATTTTGGACCTAATTTCTTACGGTTATTAAACCTTTGGTTTTTTAATTGGTGGTGTGACGATCTGATCTTGTTCGCGGCGCAAACATGGTCTAGATCGCACAAAATTGGGGAAATTTGGGAAGGAGAAAGAGGAAGCCTTTGCCCCACGGAGGGACACAGGAAAATGTAATGTTATGTAATATATCTATCAAAAACAAATGTAAATGAAATTATTTATCACAGTAGGTTCATAATATAGTTCATATTCTGCAACTAGCTTTACATATTTAAAAATATTTCTGCCAAGACTGTTGGCGTCGGTTCGCAATTTTTCCACCTCATGTGGCACCGGCACCGGTTTTTGTTTTTATATAATCCACGTGTAATAATAGAAGCGTTAAGATAAAGCCGGTCTTGGATTGGTATTTTTTAAGTCTCCACCTTTAATATCGTGTTGTTATGCGTAGGTAGATATAAAACAAAATTAAATGTTTTGACTATATTTTTTCCTGTTCAATTATTTAAAATGGAGCGCAACTTAAATTTAAAAAGATGCTTGGAGTTGCAAGCCAGAAGTATTGATTTGGTTACTTATTCCTGATGAATTATTGAGGTGAACAGAACATGGAAAGGCCAAGAGGAATAATCGACTTAAAACCATACAATATTTTGCAGAAGCGCGTTTTTTTAAAGTGCGCTTATCAACCCGCGCCAGTAGAACAGTCGACAGAAGGAAAAGACAGACATATCATAAAACATATCACCCCAGTTTTATCTACCACAATTTGACCTTCTGTACTCTTTCGCGGAATTACGCACTTAGATTATAGTGAACAAATTGAACCTGTGACCATTATTGTCTAGTATAATGTCTATCAGTAGAATGTTCTAGAGTGTCATGTCTTCAAAGTCCCCTATACAGCGTGTTTCAGAAAAGTATGGTCATTATTAAGGATGTGGTACAAAACAACAATTTTCTCCATGAGGTTAAAATCGTTATTGCGACGAAATATGAAGAAACTTTTCTGACACACGCTGTTTAAATTTCACTGAGATTCTTCTATAATGTTTCAATTTAAATCAGTTCAGCGAATTAATTCAAACGTTGTTAATATCATAAGTTACGATGGCGAGGCGAATGTTTTCATAAGCCCATATTACGTTAATAAATACATAAACTCACGCCTTTTTCTATGAGGGTAGGTAGAAATTACAGAACCCCACCCGCTACTATCCTTTATACTCCATTTGCCACTTTAATAGTAAAACTTTTGCACAGTCTGACGGCGAGGCGAGCATTGCGAACCTGGAAAAAGTGAGGAACGCGAAAGGAACCATCTCCACGGCCGAGCTGCGTCTGCGCATGCAGAAGTGCATGCAGACCAACGCCGCCGTGTTCAGGCAGAAGAGCACCCTCGAGGAAGGTTTGTAGACAATCGAGAAATATAGGAACATCATTCTGCTGCCCTTATCCCAATTTTTTTTGAGGTCGGCGCAGTGTATCTTCTTTTTGCATACCTACTTCTCTATTCGTCGTCAGTATAGTAATTCATTCAGTCATTTTTGTTATCTTACCATCTATTGTCCCACTGCTGGCCCCATAACCTTCCACTCTACTGTGCGACTAACTTCCTCATAATAATAATAGTAGGAGTTATAGTGTGTGGATTTACTGGTTTAAAAAAATAAACTTTAGACGGAAGTTCACTGTGCACTTAAAATTAGGAAAAATGATATGATATGTATTGAAATAAGCCTTAATTTAGAAACTTCCTCCAGTATCTTGGTCATTCACCTATCTCCAGCCTTACCATAAAAATACATCAAAATATCGAAACTATTTACTTAACAGGTGCCCGCCTCATCCACGACATCTACAAACAGATCGAGAACGTAAGAGTGTCCGACCGCTCCCTCATCTGGAACAGCGACCTCATCGAGACCCTGGAGCTGCAGAACCTGCTCATCAACTCCGTGCAGATCGTGGAGGGCGCACTCGCGCGCGAGGAGTCGCGCGGAGCGCACGCGCGTGAAGACTTCAAGACTCGCCGCGATGAACTTGACTATGCCAAGCCTTTAGAAGGACAGGTGCGGTATTTCTTTCCAGTGATCTTTGATTTACAGGACAGCATAATCAGCCTTTAACATTTAGCACTGCTGAGTCGTGGGAGAGAGCGTGGGCCAGAATCCACCACGCGGGCCCTTTGCGCATTGGTACATATCGTCAAATTGGTCTAGTACATGCCGATTCCCTCACAATATTTTGTTTTACTCTTGGCCAGTAGTGGTGAAGTAAATTACATAAAGTTAGTTCAAAGTGCCTGCTTGGGTTCGAACCCACCTACACATAAGTTTGAGCTGCCACCACTGCTCCTATTACAGGGTATTTTATAATAATGGGTTTAAACGTTAAGGAATAAAGCCACTGTCAAAGTCAAAATGTTACTCATCATCTGCCTAGCCTTTTCCCTATGTTGAGGTCGGCCTCCAATCTATCCGGATACAGCTGAATACCAGTATTTTACTATGATATGAAATGCTGTTGACAACACAAAACACCGGGTTGCTGACCGTTTAGCAGAGTACGATTAGTAGAACATGACATCACATTATCTGCGAGATGAGATAATAATGCGACAAAACACGCTCGACCGACGTGATAGCAGCGTACCAATATATGATTGTGGCAATATAGCGCCACCTAATTAGGACACCATATTTTGTTACAAACCTGAATCGCGTGCGTCACCCGCCGTTTGGTTATTAATTGTCTGACCCAAGGTCTCCGCATTTCATCGAAACTGGTTTTGTGGATGGACAAAACAGCCGGAGTAATTTTCCGCATTAATATTTTCTAGCTAGGATAACAATGGCGTCATCAGGCTAAAAGTCCAGTGTTAGACATGGGACAAAAATGATACTGAGCAATTATTAAATGAATCTCAAACTTAAATAAATAATTGATAAGGAACTATAATAGCTTTACGTACTGTATGTACATTATTATAGCTAGCCCATATGTTCCCATTGCTGGGCAAAGGCCTCCCTCTATTCCTTCCAACAGTCACGATTCTGTGCTACTTCTTTCCAATTCTCAAAGAAGACATCTAGTTTGTCTCGCCATCTCAATTTAGGTCTGCCGCGACCCCGTGTCACTGTTTCAGGGCACCATGCTTATAGTAAATCAATTTTTCACCAGTTATTTTTAATTCCCATATAATAGGGAGCGAGCCTCTTGCCGAAAACCAGGCTCAAATGCAGAATCCGGGATGCTACTAAAAATTCTGATAGAAAAGCCTCCTAATAGCAGTAGCTTGTAAAAGTTAAACATCTTCAATTAGGTTAACGCAACCACAAGACGACAGTTTAACACAACGAGGCAGTTTGATAATTATAGCTAAAATCATTTATATTTATTGAAAGGTTATAATCATTTTGGCTAAAAATAGACTCTAACCCCAAACACAGACTAAACTGCCGTTCGAGAAGCACTGGAGGAAGCACACCCTGGCCAAGACCAACGTGGAGACCGGCCAGACCGAACTGACATACCGCCCCGTGATCGACGACACGCTGAATGCGCAGGAGTGCAAGACCGTGCCGCCCGTCATCAGAGTTTACTAGATCATACCTTTAGTTTTCAATATGTGAGTATACTTGCCATACCTTAAAATTATGAATACAGGAGTGGTTTTTTGTAAGAATTGAATTGAATTTATGTTTATGAGTTGAAATATCTAGCTCTTATTTATCCAAACTTAAATGATCAATACATATCGATCTATAAGTAGAAAACGACTTATAAGCATTACCAGAAAATATTATTCTATAAAAATGTTTTCTGGTAATTTTTAAAATCAATAATATAATAAATGTTTATAAAGGCTGTATTGTAGAGAAGGATCCAATACTAAAATTGTGTTTTACTTTCAGGTAATAATAATTATAATTTTCTCGACATGGGTGCTGACTGAGCTTTTCAGTATTGTCAAAACGCGACTCTGCCCTGCCACAGTGTTCATTTAACGCCACTATTTATTTTATTATTTATTATTAGCGTAGCATGGTATTAAGCGTAACAGTCTTTAGCAGAAAGAACTCTCTAAATTAAACAAACGTAATTATTATGACTAACAATCATGCTCCCAAACTTGTTCTCAGTACAAATCAAATAGTGCCAGATGGCATGTTCCTGTTGATATTGTAATGTGCTTATGTTTTTAAATCATGGACAAATATATTGTTATATATTTTGTTAATAATAAATAATATCAGCATTTATTATGATTTTATATTATTTTTATTGGCTTCAGCAGCCCCAAGGTACTTAAGAAATTTGTTGTTAGATACAATTACCAACCGACGCGTGCCTCGATGTCAGCGTGTCTTGTCTTTTTGGTATGTTACTGTTGCACAACAGCTTCAAAATATATTTGAAAAAAAAATCACTTTATGTAATATGTTTCTCTATGGGTGTTTTTAGCTACGAAAATCATCTTCATTTCTGTTAACACATTTCAAAGGGTCTTCGAGCTCAACAACAATACTGAGTTTTTTAATCAATTGTTTCTCTTAGTGTTGTAATGGTTAGTATCTTTGTAACGCATTTTAAAATAAATAAATAATGTTACAATTGTTGTGCAAATTTTATTTCGTGTTCAGTATTACGATGAAATTAAAATACAATTATGTATGTATGCAACACTGTGTAGATAATAAGATAAAGATGTAAAATATATTAAATATAAATAATAATCATAGAACAGCACCATTATTTTTGTTTTAATTAAGTTATCATTATAATTGGGCAAGAAAGAAAACTAACAATATGGTAAAGTATGACGATAATGCTTACATACTGAACAATATGTACGACAACACCACGGAAGAAAAACTCACTAGCTAATTGTTTAGAGAAACTAATGGAGCATAACACTGTTGGTTATTCGTCACCATGTACTTCGACACAGGTGCATTATAAATTTCTTTCTATCCTTAATAAACCTAGTTGTAGCGTATCGATACAATCGATTCGATTTGAGTCTATTGTATCGATTACATATTCTGTCGTCTCTCTGATTAAGCATTGTGCGGGAAATTTTCGGAGTGGTTGAGGGTCCTCGGTCAAGAGGTGTGAGACACGAAGGCAGGTGATATTAATTATAAGACGCGATGCTTAACAGCGAGCCGATATAACATAGACATAGGTACACAGCACTAGTGTTTCCCGTCTCCTGCTCACCCCGTGACACAATCCGCCTGTATATACATATGATAAACACTTCTATCTGGCTAATATTTTACACGACGTGAGTGTTAGTAGGGCCTAATTTAAAAGCATACTTGATCACAATGATCAGTTCCTCATTTTTGGTCTACTAGCTGTGCAATGCAGCTTTTTCTACTACCTACTATCTGCTTATTACCTGCCTTCTACCTACCTTACTACCTACTATTTCCGGAATCAAAAGTAACCTATGTGTTAATCCCGAATATAAGCTATCTCGATACCAAATTTCATCCAAATCTGTTAAGCCGGTTGAGCGTTAAGAAGTAACAAACACATACACTCATACAAACTTGTGCCTTTACAATATTAAGTGTGATTAACCTCTGCGCTTAGGTTTCAGTATACGAATAAAGTGGAGCAAATTAAACCTTCAACCAGTCAGGGTATAGCGGGCAGGTACCTACTGTAAGTATCTTGCATTACCTGAACCATCTTACTAAAAAAGGGGTAAGTAGAGGGTCAGGCAATGACTACATTCTCGACTAGTTGGCTGATGACTGCATATGCTTAGGTAATAACTATTCAACGGTTTCCACATAAGGAAAATGCGGTAAGTAGGTAGGTAAGTATATCTACGGCCTTTCCTCGATAGATGTGGTGAAGAAATCGAGTGTTAATTATGTAAAGACGCAATCAAACTCATCTATAGTAATATTATAGAGAGGTAAAATTTGTTTGTAAGTTTGTATGTAGAGGGTAATCTTCGGTCGGAACTATTGATTCCGAAAATTCGTTCATTAACGGGAAGCTACAGTAGGTATCCCCGAGTGCTATAGGCTACATTTAAAACGTACCCGTGGTTTAATGTCCGTACATAACGGGAGCAAAGCCCCGAGCAAAAGCGAGTTTAAAACATAATAGAAATAAATCATTGGTCCGTGACGTGTCGTCCGTCGGTCAATTTCCTTGTATTTAAGCTGTTTATTACGCAATCGCTTTCATTATTAATGCTTGAGGGGTGTGCCTACTTCATTTAACATAATGAGTTCAAAACAATTTTTTGTACAGCCTATATTGTTACCTACAATTAAAAAATCTTAAATGGATCATTGTTTATACATTTTATTTTCTTTTTGCTATTTATACAAGGTAGATACTTTGTTGTGTGTTTAGAAGAAGTAAATTTCCATTAAATTTTAATTGATTTGATCTTTGTAATATATATCTGCGCTAATTGGCGATAGAAAGTAATCTCAGCGAGCTAGATGTAACTACTAGTGCTAGGTATATTATACCTAATACTTAAATAATAATTACGAGTAGGTTGGTAGCAATAATCGCCCGAGAAATCCTGAATATTCCTAGAAATCGTAAATAGTTAGAACATAAACGTTATAGTCAAGTCCTGCACCCGTAGTATGACCACCGTAGAAACGGGTTTTGTCGACGGAAGAATCGATAAAATGACAGATTGTAGAAAGATTTCCATCTTCCGCGTCGTAAGCCATGTTAAAAATATAGAAAAGAAATGTTTCTATTCTTCAGTCGACAAAAGTCAACAACGTCAAGCATGACGACAGAAACATTTCTTCTCAACAAATATCAAAATCAAAGCATTTATTTCAAATAGGCCAGTTACAGGCACTTTTGAATTGTCGAAACAAAGACAACAATGAAAAGTAGCTACAGTCCCAGTCACAAGGCATAAAAACTGTGAAAATACTGTAGTTGCCGTGTCATGACGTGTGTCATGTAGACTTAGTCTATGATGTAGACTATTAGTGTACATGACACACGTCATCACATCGGACCTAGACAATATTCTTTTTATTACTATTCTTTGTGTTTATTGACCTATATTGATTTTAAAAACATTTTGATGTCCTAGCGCGTCGCCGTCTCCTCAGTTTTTCGGCCCAGAAGAATGAAAGTAACTCCGAATATGCATGCTGTACGAGCATTAACCGGGGATCTGATATGAATGTAAACTGAATGAAAAACACTTGGTTATAAAGCAAAGTACGGGATGTCAATCTCACCGCGCTTTATCTTTACTTTTAATGGTAGGTAAGCATTTCATACGAATATGAACACTATTCCGATTAAAATAAGGTTCAAATCGCATAAAATACTAACTTTGTAAAAACAGTGTCAGTGCGGTCTGTGAATTAGCCCTTAAGTGCCAATTCATCGGATGGACAATAGAACATGTTGTAGATACCGTCTGTCTTGACTGATGTTCCGTCTTTTTCAAGAATACCTAGAGTAGAGAGGCTACACGTACACACGACGGCTAGTAAAGATATACAAAGCAAGGCCATGTTATACTGGAAATGTATAGTTTCATGTGCCTGATTAATTGCTTATTACAAATTAAATGCTTAAAATTTACCAACCGTAAAAGGTCGTGAATCGAGACACAATTTTAAAAGGGTTTATAGTACTTTGAATTAATATGGCGTGTTGCCAACAAAGTCTCTAAATAATTAAGTAAATACAATAGACTAGGAACTCGACGGTAACATATTATAGGTACCAATAATTAAGCTTTAAAATCCCTTTCAAAGTTCGATTCAAAAGTTCACCCCTTCGCCTTTATTCACACTGTTTGTTTCACCCGGTACAAATTTAACATCTGATCTAATACCTATTTGTTGTAAAGCTTACCATTCCTCAAAATATTAACTTACAATCGGGCCGTTATCTTGAAAAGACTGGACATTCGGTACATATAGTGATGCATTACGTAGCTGGCTCGCTAGCTAACTGATAAACTTCCCCAGGGGTCATGTGCTCATGTCGCAGCCATTTTGCCAGTCACATCTTTGACGTCTTGTGATTCAGTTGAATCCCAGTGCTCAGTGGTACTCTTCTTCCTCTCCTTCTGAAAACTATACCGAGATTACATGGTGCTGTTTGGCACGGTAAAACTAGCGAACACGTACGGTGTGTGCAGGGGGCCTATAGCTAGCGGCCTCAAGATTGAAACTTTCAATAATTTGACGCTCGACACCATTTTCTTCAACTTGTGTAAAGGTAACAAACATTTCATAACGATTTCTTCTTGGCTGGTGTCTTTGTGTATTTTTGGGTTCATAAGTCCATAAAGAAACTAAACGCTAGTTATCTGGGGTCACGACGGGAGTTAATACTACGATTAGTAGGAACTGCCTGCTCGTTATTCTCAAAGCAATTTTAAGCGAAGAAATATAAGTCCTACACAATGAGTCCAACCATGAAAGATTCATTTGTTGGCTACTAAATGTCTGGTATGTGCTAGACATTGTGGCCGTTGTCTTTTGCTGTAGGTATTCCGAAACAGAACTTAAATAGCTAGAGCGTCAATGGTATTTATTACTAAAAATAAGGAGCTAGAACACTATCCTTCTCTGTGCAAATTATTTTTTTAGTAGACCTCCAAAACAAAGATGATTACCTATAGGTAGACAAGTTTTCAT
The DNA here is from genome assembly GCA_905163415.1 of Noctua fimbriata. NCBI lineage: Eukaryota > Metazoa > Arthropoda > Insecta > Lepidoptera > Noctuidae > Noctua > Noctua fimbriata. The sequence continues at coordinate 7,548,992 of LR990940.1, forward strand.
CTACTCCATAGGCCAAAGGCCAAACTGTCAAACACTATAGATACCTGGCTAGGTATCTATAGTGTTTGGCCTATGAAGTGCCAGAAAAACAAACAAAAGCAAAAGATGCAGTTAGTTTTGGAGGTCTACTGAAAAAATAATTTGCACAGAGGAGTTTTCTAGCTACTTGCTTATTAAAAATAAATAACATTGACTCTCTAGCTATTTAAGTACTGTTTCGGAACAGTACACCAAAAGACAACCGTCATTCCCGAAAAAACATATTATGCACCGATTGCTGTCTGACCACAACAGAACATAATTAACAAGTTAGGCTACGACATTCTAAAATAGCGAAATGTTTCTGACAGATATCAGACAGATACAGACAGTCCCAAGACCATTAAAAAATGTTACAATTCTAAGTCAGATACCTATAATATTGTCTTGTTACTTTACTATAACGAAAGAGGAAGACCAAGGAAACGATGGATGGAATTTGTGAGGAACGGTGTGACAGAATAAGGAGTAACTGATGGGAGACGGTTGTCACTTGTCAGAGGAGAATGGAAGAAAACAACGTGTTGTGCCGACCCCAAGTAACATGGGCAAGGCCAGGAAGACTATGATGGCTTTACTATACCAAACCAATTTCAACACTATTGTTCTAACATAAATCAAATGAACGTGAAACCAAATATTTTTTTTATTAATTTCAGCTTGTCAAATTAAGAGCATGGCATCTATCCCACCGTCTGCTTTCTCTGCCGGCCGTATCAGAGACACGCAGCGTGATATGAAGATATCGAACAAGACTAAAGGGAACGAGTCACCCAAATTCTTTAACACTGCATGTAAGTTAAATATCCTATGTCATTAAGAATTAGGTACATTTTCTGCTTATCAACCTTTACCTCAATCACATAGAAAATACCTTAAAATCGTATGGCAACAAAATATACCTATGTAGATAGAGTAGAACCTATACTTCATTGTACACCAAAATGTTAAGATAGAAAGAAAGCAAAAAGACCTGCAGTGAACTGAATCACAAACATAACACATAATTTCTTTCATTCGGCTCGTGCCGATCAGCCAACTCCGTTAGGAATCACAAATCTCGGCACTAATTCGAGCTTGTATTGTATAACGGGCTGGTGTCCGCAACTCCACGTCCAAAGTGCGTATTCTGCGTGCGGTAATTCGAGCTTAGCGCAAGTTTGTTTCGAACGTATGGACATATATCTGCATATATATACTCGTACTACACACTGTAAACATACCAAATCGTGCCGACCCGAACATGTGTAGCTCCCCAAACTACAACATCACGCGTCAGATACCCCGTTTTACGGGAGGAATCTACTTACAATGGAATAGATTTTTTGAAATACTTTTTTTTTTTCAGTTATGGAGTTATCTCCACTGAAGTACAACAGTAAGTTAATGAACAGCATCTGGGGCCTATACAACCGATATTCTCCGCATAACGTGAAGAAGATCAACGATGCTCACACATCCACTGCGGAGTTGCAGCAGTAAGTATCTACATGTAGAACAACGGTAGTAGGCATTCTATTCTAGAAGCACTTACGTCATTACGTTACCTACGTATTAGGGTTGCGCCTAGAAACAGAGCGGGAATGCTATCGCACGCGGCAGCGATACGCGACGAACTTCCAATCTTCGGCCTGCTAATGGAAAAAGCAGCAAATTGCGAGTCGAACTCGCACACGAAGGGTTCTGTAACACCGTATATTTTTTAATATTATACAGTACAGTCCAGATCGAGCAAAAAAACGTTTATTGTATGGGGACCTTTTTTTTGTACACCCTCGATGAAAATGTGAAGTGTCTACCTATTACGGTTCAAAAGATATAGCCCTGTAACAGACACAGCCAGCGGTACCTTAGTAATATGGTCTCGTTGCCACCATTTTGGTACGAAACCCTCAAATTCCAATTCGCGCATGTCTAGCTGCGACCCGAAAGCATTAGGGCAGATAACATGAATATATACCGTACCTAACTGTACTTTAGATTGTTTTTACTTTAATTTCAGATCGGCTGCCAACTCCAACAAGAACGAATCCATGATCACTTTGCCTGCAGCCAAGCTCGACAATGTTTGGGCTGCTATAAACGTCTCAAAACACTAATAAAAAAGCTTAATCACTTGAACAAAATGTTTTGACACTAAAAAACTTGCTTACCTATATTATGTTTGTTTGGTTATTTTAGAGTTCAATTATAATTATGGTTTTCATTTAACATTGATATTTTTATTTCAATATCTTGTATAGATAACTTGTTCTCAGTACTTTATGATTTACCACTTATTACAAATTATATTGATCACTGGAATTCGGATCTATCTGTTACACACAAACATTTGTGCACTACCTACACGGAATTTTACTATGCTGTGACTTTAGCTTTCCAATGAATACTGTCCCGAGTTACGCTCTTTTAGTATCAACGCTTTGGAATAAACTGGGAAATAAACACATAGGTGCATATACTACAGAGTTCACTGGCGGTCGAACACTTTACACCTTTATGCCCTGAGTTATAAGGTTGAAAAGTGGTCGACCGTCAGTGTGCGCGGTAGTACATTGTACACATGAATTAAACTTAGGCGCGAATTATACAGAAACTGCGTAAGGTGAAGGCGCGGTGCAGACGCAGCGCTGGCATGATGTCGCTCCAAAATGTTTTCATACAAAATGTACGTAGGCGACGTGTCGTGAATTACACTCAAGCGGCCTGCGCTGCACCTGCACCTTACGCCGTTTCTGTATAATTCGCGCCTAAGTTTAATTCATGTGTACAATGTACTACCGCGCACACTGACGGTCGACCACTTTTCAACCGCGCCTTAGGTAGGTATCGTAAAACAAATAAAAAGACTTTTGCACTAACTTTATTCCATTTTTGTTGTAACAATACTAATGGGTATGTTGTTTAATACAGACCCCTTTACTTTTACATTGTTATTTGTTATCACAGACAAACTAAACTATACGAAAACATTTTTCTAACTAGGTAGGAAACTCAAAACAAAGAAGTATTAAGATGAGGGTATTTTGCGTGATAAGCCGTGAATTCGCTATATATGTGTGGGCTACAGGAGCATTGTGGGACCACACACTGTGTACCAGATGTAACACACTCACAGCAACAATCCTCCTCAATTTGAACAGAACCGTAATCCATTGCTTCATAAGTTTAAAAAACCTGGGCTAAGCAACTAAGCTTGTTACACAATAATAAGCAATCTGGATGGTAGCATCCAGATGTCTGAAGATATTCAGCCTTTTGCTCTCTTGGTTTGACTTTCCATTGGTATATTTTTCTGAATAAAATTCAAGAACTGAAAATAAATTCTACTTATTCTACTGTTACAAATCACCACAAATAGTTAACTAAATATAATCAAACAAAATTGTCTATAGGTTGCAGAAACTAAGTAAAAAACATAGAATTGAATGAATCTGCATATTATGAATAACACTGAATAAACTTGCAGAAGGAACTATTTTTTTTATTATACAAAGTATAAAACATGGCCAAACTTTAGATTTTCCTCCATTAATAAATTACAGTATTATTTCAATAGAATCAATTATTACTAATGTCACTTAGAGGAGCAACGGTGTCTCACTTGAGAATTCCATGTCTAGCAGCGGAGCTATAGCCTGACGATGATGGTATTTTACAATATGTGTTAAGCTACCATTTATTTACATATAAAACAGATTTTGGATGATATTTTTAGTACTAATCAATTTTTATTGAAAAGCTGGCACCGCACGAACAGCCTAATTCAGCATTAGGGTTTTGCATTATCCTAAATGCAGATCTAATTAACTCTGTCTGATAGTCCACTGTAGCACCTTTGATGTAATCCAAAGAGGTCTCATCAATAACCACTTTTACGCCGTCTCTTTCAAATATTCTGAAAAAAATACAGTACATTATCTCATTTATTTTATTTCACAAGAGCATGTCGATATGACAGACCCTCACCACCTACTACGGCTACTGGTACTCAGTCTGACCCCTATTACATACATATTATTTAAATCGTTGGTGTAATGGTCGCAAGCATGACTGCTGAGCATGAGGCCCTGTGTACGATTCCGAGGTTGGGCTGTGTTATAGAGTTTTTTTCATCATGAATTTCTCAGTTGCAGCCATGGAATCTGGATTTGTACCCTGTTGATGGCAATAGGCTCACCCCCCCATTGGATTACATTACATAGGATTTAACATAACTAGTGAAATGTGGGTGTACTATTGGGTACACCTCTGCCTTACCCTTATGTTATTATTTAAATACCCATTATTTTAATTTATTTCATTGGAAGCTGGGCCCAAAATAGTTGAGAAAAGGCAAGGCAGATGACAATTTAAAATCCAAGGGCAAAAGGAATGACTTACATCTGTACTTGTTGTCATAACTTTCATTACTGTACTTTTGGCCCAGAAACTGTGCCGTTTTCCACTATTATTTAGGTAAAATAATGACAACAGTTTAATGAAGTTAGTAACTGAGGGTTTTTCTACACTAAATGTCATCTATGCACAAAAAATTGTTTGTGCTGAGGATGGGGATATCAATGCCTAGCTCAAACCACTAAACAGATTGAGCTACATTCAGATAGCTATCCGTTATGATCTAGGTATCCGCTTAGAAAAGATTTAGGAATATTTAACCCCTAATTAGGTGAAATAGGGATTGGAATTTAGTATGAAATATGTCACCACTAAATACGTACTTGTCATCATCTGCTACTTTGGTATCCAAATCAAATTTATACTGGAATCCAGAGCACCCACCACTTTCCACACACACTCTTAGGAAATTGTCAGCATCACCACATAACTGTTTTAATTTCTGAACGCAATTGTCACTTATTGTTATTCCATCGGTTGAAACAGGTGCTACTGCCTTCTTCGTTCCATAAAGGTTATTGCCTAGTCGGCAATAATTTTGATATCCAAATCTGAAGACCTGCCTAGGTTTCAAAAACATTTTGCTGATTTTCAATTAGTTACTGTGTTGTTCTTTTCTATTTCAAAATGGATAAAATAAACTTCGGATTTTGCAATCTCTGAACACAGTCGCAGTATTTTTTCCCTGTTGACCAGTTGTCAATTATTTAAATTTGATAAAGGAAAAAGAAAAAGAAAATGTTTCAATATTTTTTTGGTGTCCAAACTGCAGCCCAAATGTCGGTCATAGATATGACTGTCAGGTTCAGGGTTGCTAGATCAAGTTACTGAGTTTTCCCCATATTAAATCTTGGTTTTCCACAAAATGATGAGTTTTGCAACTCTTTTCCCCATTCAATTTTCAAACTGGAAATTAAAGAAATGGGGAAATATAAAACTATTTTAAATCACAAAATGGACCGGTCACTGCGCACATACGCAGTGCGCACTTTTATCAGCCTGCGGCAGTTATCGAGTAAGTTGCATCTCTTGATTTCCTAAGTTTTACAGTATGATTTGTGGGGGCTTTTTCCAAGGATTTCATTACCCGAAAACTCCAAGAACGATTTTGTTTTCCCCAGAAAAGGGAAAAAATAATCCTCAATCTACCAGCACGGGTTAGGTCTGTAAGTGTCAACTGTCAGATTAATGTTCTGTGACTGTCAGACACTCCAATGACAATCCACTGAGCTCAGCCAAAGCCAGTGCTGCCAACTTAATTTATGAAGGGAAGTATAATTAATCAATGTTCTGTGAATCTGTGATCGTGCGATAGCCTAAAAACCACGCACAGCGGCACAGTGAAGGCTAAATTATATACTGTACTCATGCACACATACAGATACATAAAATCACGCCTTTTCCCCATGATGGTAGGCAGAAACCAGCTGATCCTTCAATTCGATTTCATCAGCGGAAAAAATAATTTTGTATTGAAAAATCTGGCCAAGTACGACTCAGAGTCGCAAGCAATATTTTTAACGCTCGTTCATAGGTAAATTTACACTCAACAGCAAAACTAAATTTGTTTTTCATAGTAGGTATGTAATGTAAATGAAAAACTACGTTACTGCTGCAGTTTTACGAAAAGGTCCCTTATCTCAAAAGCTATTATATATCAAATCGTATTCAAACCAATTTTCAAAGTACTTTTTGCAGTTTATTATAACATTAACTGTAGTTCAGCCTGTATAAATGACGATACCGCTTGGGCGCTTACCGATAGAAACTCAGCCACAGAATTCAGCCTTTACCAATAAAAGAAAATGGAAGCAATGCATCCAGTAATGTGTCCAGTGACCTACTTACTCGTGCCTTTTTGAACATCAGTAGGCATTTCCAAGTGCAGCACGCTAAGAAGAAGAAGTGCAGTGAATTATTAAATTATTTATTTTAATTAAATTATTTAATAATTCACTTTAGTTTTATCAATAGGTACAATACGGATGTTTTACCCATACATGTTTATGTAAAACATTCATAAGTATGTATTTATAAAACTGATATCTTGGTCAGTATAGCTCTGAGCTGACAAGCATGATTTTAAAATCAGCTCCATAGTAACTTGTATTCGGTTCAAAAATAGTTATTCAATGATGTACACCAAAATGAATGAAAGGCATTTGCATGTGGCGGAGATGAGAATGCTAAGGGGAATGTGTGGTGTTACGCGAATGGATAAAATAAGAAATGAGTATATAAGAGGAAGTCTGAAAGTGGCGCCGGTGACTGAAAAGTTGTGTGGTAATCGGTTGTCGTGGTATGGGCATGTGATGCGGAGGAATGAGGAAAATGTTGTGAGGAAAGTTTTGAGTATGAATGTGGATGGGTATATGAGTAGAGGAAGACCAAAGAAACGATGGATGGACTGTATAAAGAATGAAATGGCAAGAAAGGAGGTGTCGGATGAGATGACGAGTAATAGAGAAGTATGGAAGAAGAAGACATGCTGCGCCGACCCCAAATGAATTGGGATAAGGGCAAGAGAATGATGATGTACACCAAAATTACAAGATCCTTTTAAATTCTTACGTGTTTTGCAATCTGCGGTTTAATATCAGTTTGTACCGATGTTGATCAAAACATAATTTACGATCAAAACAAACATGTATTTTCAGAATTATAAGCATTAGAATCAATGATTAAGACGTAGGTAATAATTTATAAATGCCATGATTTCTTGAAAAAGTCATTCCATGGGCTAATATGAGGGAATAATATTAAGGATCTTAATAAACTCTATTTCTTCGTTTCCTTTTTTTTGTTGATTGTTCAATAGTTGACACAAAATTTTCAGTCAAAAACCCCCCAGAAATAAATGTTATAGCCAAGGTAAATCATATACCTACCTACCTACCTACCTAATAAATGAAAATTATACTTACCTTACGTGAGGAGTAATTGCGCCGTGAGCTATTTGCTGCTACACGCAACCTGGAGGTAAAAATCCTTTTCTTCCGCGGTCGTTTTCACACTGATTATACTCAAACTTACTAGAAACGTCATGAATGAGGGACGAGGGGGTAGCTGCTGGAACGCTTGACCTTGACGCTTCCATAGTTTGAACACTAATATTTACTAAGGTCGGCAAAATGCTCTTAGCGTGAGCACTCTAGGTTCTCTTTACAGAAATTTGGTATTATTAGTAAAATTATTATGCATAAAACTCATGCTTTATTGCCCATGGGGGCATAGGCAGAAACTACTGAACGCCACCTGCCATGATCCTTTCCTTACAATTCTATTGCTTCGTCCGTCTTCATACACCTGGCCATACGCGCGCGGCGGTTACGAGTAGGTACTATGCACCTGACCTTTCCGAAGAACATCACCAATAAGGTCTGTGTATTTCCTACTAGAGTGTTCCCTCCCTAAGTTTACGGGGTGGAAGGGACACCGACGCGAAAAATTTTTCATCGGTTATTTAAAAAAAAAACAGCTGTTCCATATATTTTGAACGTGTAGGTATTGCACTTTTGTAGAAAACAGCAATTTTTTTTTTTAATGACCGATGAAATTTTCTATGTGGAATGATGTACTGAATACGTGGTAACCGTTTTCGCGTCTGTGTCCCTTCCACCCTGTATACGTTCATATTGGTGCTGATTTTACTTTTGTGTCACAACAATTGTGAAAGGTGACAAATAAACAAACATACGAACATTGTCTTTGTGCTCTCAAAATTAAATTTGCTGCAAATCATCAAATTTTCTCGAATCATGTAGACTCATTTGAAATAAATGTATTTAACAGCTTTACATAACATTTATGTTTTAAATTTTTTGTAACTTTGTAGTATTTATATTATCATAATTTCCGCAAATAGAATTTTAATCAACGTAATATAACGTAAAACAGCACCGCAAGTTGCAAATGGGTAAGAAATTTCGAATTTCGCGGGCTACATTAAAGGAACAATAGTTACTTACTATTAAATGGATATTTATTGTATCTTTTTGTACATAAAAAGGCTGATCTCGTTTTATGTAAGCTATGGAAAGGTCACAAAAAGTATGTACACTAAAACACCCCATAAAACAGGATTTTTCCTTAAGTTGCAACACAGATGTTTTTAACCCATTAGTTAGAACGAGAGCGATATATAGAAACCTGAAAGAGAGAGGCAACCGACTCGGGGAAAGCTGGCCAGCGGACCGCTGCATCAACACGTTTGTTTATTTTTATTTTCTTTAATGTTCTGAAAATGGTTTTTAGAATTTGTAATTATCAATAATTTGACATAATTACGACCGAGGATAAAATAATAATGGATTATGAAATCAAAATAACAGATATTTTGTAATTTTAACTGGAGAATTGTCATTTGATTGTATTGTTTGAATCAATCGGAAAAATCACGTTTTTCTTAAAACTACTAAACTAAACTAAACTATTGTTTCTGTACAGCTAAATATCATAACAAAGATCAGAATTGTGCATTATTTTAATAAACTCACTGGGCACCCTACTCCACTTTGCGCGGCAGCGGTCAGAAGGCGGAGCTTATCGGCAAACTCGCGTCGAAGCTGGCTTCACTGTCAATTCGAGAGCCGCGAAGAGTACGCTCGCGTCTATTACGTGGTGTGTTTATAGTGAAGTGGATTTTGTGATGAGATTATCGAATGTCGTGAAGTGAAAGATAGTGTTGTTTTATCAAAAAGTGCAACTTGTGGGCTGTACAATGTTTATGGTTCACTTATAGTGAATAATCAAAATGTGTGAATCACGATTGTGTGCAAAATTGATTTATGCCACGTAGTGACGCGAACGGGTAATGATTCCTAATGTGGAGTTCGAAGCAAGATGGTTAGAGAGACTCGGCACCTGTGGGTTGGAAATTTACCCGATAACATTCGTGATGACCGAATAAGGGAGCACTTCAAACGGTAATATTACTTTTACTTACTTAACTTTTAGAAACCACAAGCCTGCTGGCCGGTTAAAACAACAAATTTGGTCATCCCAAGTCTGTAGGGTGATATGAAAGAAAAGTTTCATGATGTAAGGTTGTAGGTTTCCACTGCTGTAAGAAGTGTGGGAGTTGGAATATAAACACAGTTTAATTCATTTTGTTATGAATCTTTATGGTCGTGTATTTTTAAATTTTTGTAAATAATTGACTGGACCTATTTATGTATTTAGGACCAACAGACGTTTCGTCACCATTTGTTGTGATGATGTACTTACTTCCAATGAAGGCGATTATTTTCTTATTGAAACATTAACACAAACGCGCTCTATGTACTTAGATAGTAGGTATTTGTTCCATACAAACTAGGTAACTAAAAAAAAGTGTCCTATAATTTATTCTCTCTCAATTAATTTAATTTGTCACCAAGTTTCGACTCGTCGCAGAGTCGTTAGCCTTCCAATGGACGGACTTGCTTTCATGCTTTGTGCTATTGGTATTACGTATTAGCCTTGTAGACTGAATTATTTACGTTCACTGTGTAGTGTTTTTTTTCTTTTGGTAGGTATAGGTACTGAATATACTAATATTTATAATCTCAACTTACTAATTTCGTAGATTTTTGCGGATGGATGGTTTTTAAAGTACTGAACTACCAACTTTACTCGATTTCTCCGACGATTTCTGTTTCTTGACGACAAAACACGTTTCCGGGTCCTTGCAAGAATCACAAACCAAAGGTTACCTAATAATTTCCATTCCAAATAAAAATAAATATATCATTTTATAACAGCTATACCTAACACTTTTGTCTTTGAGTTTCCAATTAATTTTGCTGAGAAAATTGACATTTCTCAGCTTCAAATTAAACTAACCTCATGGTGACCTTGTAAAGTCCACAGTAAACCATTTTGATAACTGATGTAGGAGTTTTACAGGAAATAATTTGAAACATAATCACATATAACCCAAAATGTGATAATTTATTAGTTTTTAATTAAGCCCTAAATCCATTTGATCTGGTTTTTTTTATAAATGTTTCCGTAAGCAGGTTTTAATTTTACGAATTTAAGCGAAACGAAATTATTCTAAATACAGATGAAAGCGTTAGTAATTATCTTTAGAGAGTCATTGCTTAAGAATATAGCCTGAACAGGGTTCGTACATCAAACACTTATGGATCAGACCATAGGTTAGCATAGAATAGTTCAAACTAGTTTGGAGAATTGGGAGTATGGTTTCAACACAAAAGATATGTAAATCCCGAGTTTAAACTAGATCTTACAAGACTTGGTCCCAACTATGAGAAATTAGAAACGTGTTCGATGGTCAATGTAGGTACAGTCGCCAGCACATCAAGTTACCACAAACTATTAAATTTCTCCAAATGTTTTTAAACCATAAAATGTTTACGTTTAAGTTCAAAATCGAATGAGAAAATTTGTCAGTTTATAGTAACTTGATGCACCGGCGACTGTACCTACATTGACCATCGAACACGTCTCTATTTTCTCTAAAGCATGTTGAAGGATAAGAGGCTATTATTGTATCAGCTATTCTCACACATGGTACACAAACACGAGCACGAAAAGGCGGGGGCCTTTTCTCATGGTGGCAGGAAGAATGCCACCTGCTATGATCCTTGCATACTCATTTTGCTTCGTCCACGTTCATACACCTGGTCATAAACGCACGCTAGTTATTGTAATCTATTTTGTAAGCTGACTTTTTATACCTATTTGTTTATGAAATATGTGGCCGGCCACAATAACAACTAATATAACATTGTGGGCGAAAAAGATTATCGAGACTTAGTACGCGTACCTACCTACTTAGACGTGTATCTATTGCCGAAGGTAAACTCCCGATTTCGTCCGCGTGCTTTATTTTTTCTTCCCATTAAAATACTAACACACCATTTTAACCACTGAAGAGTTGTAATGTGTTTTTTTTACACTTTCTAATCTTTGCCTCAGAATTTAAATACATAATAGACAGCAGGATCACTGCTATTAAACGTAAAACGTCACTAAACACTGTATGTATATGTATAGTCTGACTATAATTCCAACGCTCTGAACGCGACGTATGTTTTAATAGAATCATGTCTACCTGCCCTACAATCTACATAAGCGCAGCGTCTAAGCGACAAGACAATGACCACGAAAGAGTTGATTTCGCTTCCAACGTCGCAGTTTAACCGGGGCATTAATTGTGAATTGTGATTATACATAAAGCAATGATACAAGTAGGCGCTCTCGCAACAGGACGCGTTGACCGTCCACATGAACGTTTCATTACATCGACACTCGGGAAAGCTTTTGCTTGTATGCACCTTCATTAAATCATGCACGTGTCGTAGATCAGTCTGAAAAGACGTCCTCAGTCGTCGTCTTTTTACGTAAATCCATTTGCGTCTGCCAAGGGCGGGATGGATGTTTGGAATCTAAGATATTTGTAATCATATGAGTTATGTACTTCCAGGATGATTGCTAAAATCTGAATCTTAGCAGCCACTAATAATAGTAATAATAGGTCATATCTCACCTTCTTTACATGGATGGTCTGCAACTCTTTGCCCCAAACAAATTGCGACTGATGGAGCTACTGTGTATAACTGAAACTTTTAGTAGCGCCATCGGGCTGGAATTTGGTGTGAACAAATGTGCAGTAATGTATGTAAAGTGAGGAGAAATTATGAAATCCGAGGAACTTCAGCTCTCGGAGTCCATACACTTAAGATCGCTTTCCTCATCCGAAAGCTATAAGTATTTGGGTATGTCAGAAGCGTTAGGCATTAACGTAGCTGACATGAAGCAATCGTTGAGGGAGCGCTTCTTTGGTCTCCTGAAGAAGGTATTAAATAGCCTTCTTTTAGGTGGGAACAAGGTGCCTTCACCTTCAACTGTTGGGTCATACCGGTTTTAATGTAGTCTTTCGGTATACTTAAATGGACACAGACCGAAATCGACGCCCTGGATAGGAGAATTCGTACACCTCTGACCGCAAACCGGAAGCATCACCCACGATCATCGGTGATGAGACTGTATATCCCGCGGAAGTGCGGAGGTCGAGGCTTTTTAAATGCAAAGACCCTCCACAACCGCGAGGTGTGCAGTCTCAGAGAATATTTTTTTAAAGCCGAGGTGGGTATGCACCGAGATGTGGTCGCAGTGGACAAAATACTCACCCCATGGCTGAAGAGAACTGGCGCAAAGTTGTAGTGCTTACTACCGATGACCGCAAGGAATTATGGCAAGGCAAGGAGCTTCACAGGCCCTTCTACCGGGCTGTTCTTGGGCCTGATGTAGATTTCTAGCATCCGTGTCCTGGCTACGTTTCGGCGACCTCTTTGGGGAAACTGAAGGTTCTGTCTGTGCGATCATGCACAAAGTTATGATAACGAACAACTACCGGAAAAATATGAAGGACGGGGCGGTTGACGTGTGTCGGGCATGCCGCCGTCCGGGTGAGTCCATCAGACATATTATTTCTGGTTGTTCTTGTCTGGCTAACGGCGACTACTTGCACAGGCACAACCAAGTAGCCAGAATTATTCACCAGCAACTTGCTTTGAAATATAAACTTGTGGAATCTGAGGTACCGTACTACAAGTATGTGCCCGACCCGGTTCTCGAGAAAGACCATGTCACGCTGTACTGGGATCAGTCTATCATTACTGACAGGACTATTGTCGCCAATAAGCCAGACATAGTGGTGAATGGTGATAAACCGATCAGCGCGCCGCGTAATGATAGTCGATGTTACCATCCCACATGACGAGAAGCTCGTGAAAGCTGAGAAAGAGAAACAAATTAAATATCTCGACTTGGCACACGAGGTTGTCGACAGGTGGAATGTGAACTCTGCTATCATTGTGCCGATTGTCGTGACGACCATCTTTCGAGACTCCTTAGGCGGTTGGATCTAGGGCCTGATTCAGAAGGCAGTACTCCTCTATACGGCTTGCATTCTGAGGAGGTTCCTGTCTCTGAAGCCCTAACCACCGGTAGCTTGGACCCTGCTCCCGACACTGGTGGACCACTATTTTTTATATTTTTAAATGGTTTTTTTTTTAAGAAATATTTAAAAATATGTAAAATGTGTATGTACAATGAATAAAGAAGGTAATAATATTATTTATATTTGTTTATTTTATTTCACTAGTAACAAAGCCTCCGTATATAAAAATAACTTAATAATAACCCTAAGGTACAGTTTCACAGATTACCGAACGCTTCCGTAGTCATCGACTTAGAAACCGTTTTCATAGAGTTACTTAGAAACCAGTGCCGCTGCGGTCTGGCATTGGGATTGCTGCAGTTTGCCGTCAGCGATTCACACACTTATTCTAGTACTGCAATAATACGAGAACCCCTGCTAAGAGCCTAGCTGTTAAGAAGCTTGCAGCAGCAGTTCACTTACAAGATGTCCAGCCTGCTTCTGATATACCACCGCCACCGTTGGCTGATAAACTTCATGCACTGTCGGATGCGCTGATTCACCAACAGTTATATTCGAGCCATGTTCTGGTCAACCGTAATAAACATATGTTATTATTGCTTCTTTGATTAGACAACGGCCTTCAAGCTTCCAACCGACCTAAATAAAACTGTGATTTTTCATAATAACATATAACCTCACGCTGTTACGATACTCCTTTCGCTTCGTCGACGTTCATACGTCTGGTCATACACAGACGCCGGTTGTACTACGCACCTAACCTTTCTGAAGAATCTCATCCTATTCTGATAATAGCTGAGCTCGCTGCCCTGACGATTACGAAAAACTTTCTTAGATTCCGAATATCTAGTCCTTTGCAATCGTCCTAGAATTTTCGCCGATTATTATTTTTGGGATACTAATACATAATGTTAATACATGTTATGACTAGGTAAAATAACCTCAACCAAACATGAACCGCTCACAATGTCACCCTAAGCCGTTGCTACTGAGAATACGAAATTATATTTCCGTATTAAAAAAAGAACATGGTTTTAGTTAAAAATATAGTCTGTGTTGTGGTTGTTATACCTACATTCTGACAATTGACAAGCAACAAAAAAACTTTTTTACCAAAAATATGAACCAATTTCCAAAAACACTGAAAAGTACAAAATAACCCTAGTTCTGGAAAAATACCGTGGCATATTTTCAGTGCGTTAAGTGACGTAACGTAAAATACGTGATGTCACTTGACGCCTACAGATATGGCACGTCGTCGTCTTACTTTTTCTATCCTTATTTCGTGGGCAAAAACCACTGGGTTTCCTGTATCTGGTGTACAGAAACAGAACATTGATAAGTAATAGGTTTTACGAGGATCACTGCAATAGACTCTTTTATATCCCTCCGCAAAATCGCCTTTGGAAGCGTTGCTCATTTTTCCACTGCTAGATTCGTGGCGTAATATAGAATTAATTTCCTCCTCATTTAATTCTCCAGTGACAGCTATGCCACTCTCCACCACCGATTTATAAATGAAAGAAATTCTATGTATAAATTCTAAAACACTAACTTAAAACCAGTAACTGAATAACTTGTCAAAAATTGTTTTAAAATCGTTTTTTTTTTATTAATGAGAAATAAATAAAATTATGTACCTAAGGGACTCGCATCACAAATATAACATTAAATAAATTGGGAAAACTTTACGGGAAATAACCTAATAAAGCTTCCGAAAAACAAGTTAACTTCCAACGAAAGATCGTTGGAAGTTAACTTGTTTATTTATTATACTAACTAAGCTGTGTTTAAATGAATTACCGAAAAAATTATCTGTATATGTTGTATTTAACAAACAAACATGAGCTTATTCAAATTACAATTCTACGATAAATAATCTGTACTTTCAAATTATAAACTAAATTTCCAAAAAAATAAACTATCGAAAAAAATACTAAGTTACCGAAAACACATTGTTCTGCTAAAATAATCGTTTTCTTAAGCTCCTTAAATTAGGATGCAAGTGCGAGCTAAGCGAGCTCGGGACTTGGGGCATCCCCACTTCGGACAGGTTAAGTTAGGGGGATGGCGGGATCTTGAGAGCTAGCGAAGCGAGCGAACTAAGACCCCGCCATCCCCTTCGTGTTAGGTTACTTTAAAGCCTGCACACAGAAATACGACGGTTTCGGAAAATTTGTATAAAAAGCAGTAAATTACATATTTTGAGTATGCTCATATTATTATTTTTTCAGAGCTAAAACCCAAACTTAACTAATGCATAAAAAGATGACCGATGTCACTCGTGTATGTGTCTCTACTGACGCCACTAGCCTGATGGATCTGTGGCGTTATTTTTGAAATTTAATTATTTCAATAAATAATTTCAATTTATCGCAACCTGCAAATTTTAAATTTACAAAAATACTTAGTCAATAACCATCAGCTAGCAGCCAGTACCCAACTCCTGGCTCCATCATCAGATCAGCTCTTAGGAACCAAATTTTCACCTGAAATAGTTAGTTTCATTTCAATACGAAAATTAGATGTAGGTTAAAATTGACTTCCAAGATTTGATAACGTTGTTTGTTAGTTACCTAGTTTTTTTTTGCCTTAGCCTGTCATGTGTCCCCCTGCTGGGCAAAGGTCCCCTTTCTCCTTGCAAACCTCTCTATCTTGTGCGGCATCTGGTCATGTTCGCCCCGCAAACAAGATCAAGATCGTCACATCACCTTCGCCGCGGTCTACCTCGACGGCAAAGTTTAAAAAAAAAAAAAACAGGTAGCTAAAAAACAAACCGCCCTGGGGTGTCCCGTTATCCTAAATTATATTATAAATGTAACTTAAGTAACTAGGCACCGCGCAGGACTTTCCCCAATGAAAATAAAACACTTAAATTGTTCCAGGGATCAAGAAAAAGTCAGGCCTATAAAACTTGTTGTTTGCGTAACACCCTCTTATAATTCGTTTAAAGAAGTAGTACCAAAGCAACAGTCTAACAAATACGCTGACTTCGTCTGAACCTAGAAAGAAACGAGCTATTGCATTAATAGCAGTCTATCGCCCCACCACAGTTTTGCAATGTCGCGCTCCAAAAGCAGCTTAGGTGCGCGGGCGGGGACCGCCGGGTCGTTGAACCCGCCACGGGCAAGAATAACCAACAGCTATCATTTCATTTTGAATCTTTACTTCATGTCGACCTTACTTTACGTTACTACGCGTTGGGAAAGAATGGTGTCAACTGCTTTCGAAATAAGGCAAAGCATCGTTTCTTTGACAGTGCACAGCTTTTTAGATTAACGAGGTACATCATTTTAGGGTCATGTCTCGAACCCTTTTTCAACGGACCAACTCTAAAAGTCGGTGAATTTTTTAACGCGGATTTCCGAAAGTAAATTTATTTTCCACTTTTTAGTGTACTTTTTTCCTTTTTTTTATTTAACTTTTTTTAGTTGTGTTGTACAAATACATAAAATTTCATTTCAAGTATTAATTTTATATTGTTACTAGAAGTTATTAGCAGATCATCCACATAGGCGAAGAAATAACACGTATTGTAGAAGATAACTCATAAATAAACTACCCACGCAAATTCAATAAAATGTAAAGGGGGACCACGCGGGCTTATTAGACAGAGTTTGTAAGTCGGTCCAGTCATCAAGGAGAACTCTGGGTAGGTACATTACATAAAGAAGAAGTTGACGGCCGAATACATCTTTGGAACGGTCAGTAGCATTATTGTATTGCGCGTCAATAAACCTCCGCTACCTAGCTCCTAAACAATACATTTAAATGATCTAAATGCAGTATTACATAATATGACTCGGCTAAAATAGTAATGTTTAATTAAAGTATTATTATTGGAATGTTTTAAAAACAAATACAAAATATTGTGCCGTACATTGTTCTAATTATATACAACCTGTAACATTTAATAACTTAATTAAAAACTAGCGCGCGGCTTAGAAACGACCGCGTGATACCTACCCGCACAAAAAGTGTACATCCGAAATAATGTACCTTTCGAATAGCTGCTGTGGTTCCAGAGATTATGGTCCGCATGCATACTCATTAAATTCGCACTCTTTTTTATAATATTATTATAGTATAAATTGAAACTTTTCCTAAGATGGACGTGATGAGATGGACGTAACAAACTCCCAAATAAAAGGGTTTGAATAAGCTATCGGAGCTAAAATCTAAATTTCACTGATGGTGCCACCAGTCCTACTTGTATCCAAGTAGGACTGGTGGCACCATCCGGTAGGACGGACTTATATTTTGGAAATACATATAAAACGGGGCAACATATAGTATAAAAAGTATGCCAATCAGCAGAGTACATCCTGATAAAGGTATTAATATTCAGTATCTCAATAATTGTCCAGATTATAATCATCAACACATGGTGAAGCGTAAGAACGATTTTATTAGTTTTAATGTACCAAAATTTTGTGCTCCTGTACATTCTGCCTCTCATTTTGTTTAATAAGCTGAAGAAGATTTCGGGCGTTTTCACCGTCCCCCCCACCTCAATGACGGTGCCCGGTGCGGTCGTACGGTCCTAGGGCTGCCTCTGTTTCTGCCTTCCGAATCCAGCCACCACCGGCACGGCCGGATGGATATACATACTCCATTACATAAAAAAGTTGGAAACAAATGTTGTAGTTTTTTTTTTCAAGCTTCTGGGTTTACTTCATCCTTAATTAGGTTCTTCCTTTTCAAAGTACGACACCCTACCTACCCTTAGTATCGTTAAATCCACCCCGTTTAACTGTTGAAACAGTTATCCGTACTCGACATTTTACATGGTGTGTGGCTTAACCCTATCTTACCCCATACCCCATGAAGCGGAAAACAAGTTTTAACGGTAACCGTTTGAATGGACTAATAAAACCTCATTACTCGGGTAACCAATTGAACGGCTAGCCCCATGACCTCAGAATTGTTCAGATTTATAAATATTCGTCCCTCAGAACGCGCAAATTAATTTAACACAATGCGTAAAATTAAATAAAAGTTTGAAATATTGCATATATAATATATATATTATAGTACATATAGTATTTGAACCTTTTATTTTCCTCCAAAATCAAGGTCATGGTTCCTTTGGTCACTTTGCTCTACTACCTATAGTTTCTGCTTTAGCTCTGAACAGCTAACGTAAAAATCATCATGTATACTATACGATGTCATGCGATATTCAGTCCACAATTCGGAGAAGAGGTCGGTCCGTGGTGGATGGGTGACCATCATTACATACCGAGTTTCACCGCGCCTCGGAAAGCACGTTATGCTGTTGGTCCCGTTTGTCATTTGTATATCTATGGTAGTCGTTACGAATAGTCAGAAAGCCGGAAAACTTGAGAAACAGTCTTACCAACGAAAGAAAGAAAAAATATTTATTTGTGCAGGCACATGACGTACATCATACAAAATGACAAAAAAAAGGAGGGGTAAGGGGTATCATATTATCCAGTAACTGGGTAACGTGGAGGACAGAAGGACAGTCGCTCCAAGTAAAAAACTGGTATTCAGCTGCATTCGGTTTAGTATAGTTTGAGAAAAGACTAGGCAGATGATAAATTTTCTCACATGTTAGTGACCGCAAAAAACGTCGAAAAGCTGTAGTTTCTTGGATCCGGACCCCCCTTCATTATTTATTTTATTAAAGATACAATTCTGAAACAGACTGACGGACGGGCGGACAGACTGCGGAGCCTTTGTAAAAGAGTCACGCTGGCTGGCACCCTCTGGCTAGCTATGGAACCCATAAAACATCGAATGGCGAAGTATAATGTTAGGATTGTTAAAAGTTCATGTATTCACCGTTGCCCAACGTGTCTCGAATGTGCAAATTAAAATTATATTTGGTTTATTATCAAAGTTTTAAATAAGTAGTTTCCTTAATAAATCTTTACCTGAATAACGATGTACGACTTCATACATCTAAGGTTATAGAAACTAAAAACCCTTAAAAGTTTTTCCAGGGTTCTCGATTCGATTCACAAACGCTTCCATGGTTGATATTTAAAATACAGTTATTGCACATTGAAAACGTTTATTCACATCTCAATCATGTGAAATAACGTTGCTGATACAAAATACCTATCGAATACTTTAATATACAGCTATTTAACCGAAAAGGTATCTTTCTGGTTAAATCTGAGTTTGTTGAACAATCTTACTTATGTTTTAATATAACTAATTTACTTTAAAACACTACCAGCATTAAAAGAATTACTTACGACTTTCATTTGGCTGTTTTTTAACATAACATAAATTATGAACAATGTTTTGTATGTACATTTAGTTATTAAATAAGTGTTTTACACACATACTAAATTCCAAGGGAAAACATAGTTAAGACATCTGTATAACATCGTTGGAATAATTCAGCAAAATTTATCAGTCAACAACGAATCACGCACGCCTCAAACAACCAGATACGAATGTGCTGTGTTCGCACTGCTCGCCTCGCCTTGGGTAGATGTAGCGAGGTAGTGACGATGGCGCCCGGCGAGAAGTCTGGCAACGTCGCATGTTCGTGTTTTGTACTTGTGCGCGGACAGACAACGTTTATACGTAACTACGCAGGTATCTAAAATATCCAACTCGCCTCAGTGCCTGTGTGTTGGGAACTTGTAATGACAATGATTTTAACTTCTGTATTTTTATCATAACATTTATTGTTTTTTGCCATGGTTCAGCAGAGGGGGATGTAGAAGGGTAATATAATGTATTTTAGTAGAGGTTGCTATCAATACGTTTCAGGCTTGTGTGACACAACAACAAATTGTTCACCGAATAAAGTTTTCTTTTCTTCATTAAAACATATAGGTACCTTATTATTAGCAATTTATTGCTAAGGCTACGATGTAACATTATTTTGTGATGAAATATTAGTAGATACCTATATTCAGGAAACGTAAATTTGTTACATGACAAGTACACTTTTTTGGTTTCGAACGGAAACAGGAAAATGGTATGCTTAGGTTTCGTGAAGTAATCTTGGTCGCAGGACGCAGTCTGCTGCGATCGATGCCAGCCAGCCGGTCCAACGCCATGAAAAGGGGGTGAGGTGAAGTGAGGAGTAGTGCGCACAACTTCATTGCGCCGACTAACGTGAAAGCGGGTGCGGCGCGGGTTATTTCTATACGTATAATTCATTTATTATCTATAAATGATCTTGGATAGTATTGCAACATGGCCCAAAACTTCAAATTACGTATTAAAAAGTAATTTTTCTTTGGAAAAATAATTTATTTTTACAAATTACTATGTAAATTAACTTTCTAGTTTTTTACTTAACTAGAAACCCTTACACGCTCGTGCACAGACAGCAATTCACTAAGGTTACATTGCAATTGAATGACCAGAAAGGAAATGTAAAGGTACACTCAATTTTCGCACGGTTATGGCGACTCTACAAATCATCTAGATTTCTTAATTATGTGCATGTTTAATATTAATGTATTAAACACTTAACCTGCCGAAATACACATAAAGAAAACAATGCGGTAATGGACACGAATAGCGACAGTACTAGTTTAGATAAAATAATGCCATATCTAATACAAACACGTAATTGTTGAAGATATTATCACAGGACAAGAAAATGTAAGTCATTTTTGTCATTCAAAATACTTGATAAATAGGTAGTTATTATTATCGGTGAATTTAAGCTTCGTACATTTTTATACCTGAAAATAAAGTGCCGAAAAAAATTGATGTAGGTAGTTGTTGTGGTAAATTCCTTTTTATCACTTTCAAAACTGCTGCAAATCTATTGATGTTTTGTTACTAATTAGTTGCCTTAGTCTATTAATAAGACCAACAAAATTTAACAAAGTTTCTTTGCACAAATGATTTAAAGATCCTTCCAACTTCTATCGATTGGTGCCATCAAATTACACGATAAAGGTTTTGGAATGCTAGTTGGTCCAGAATAAGACAAGGCCGTTATCAAAAATAGTTGCATGTAGGCATTAAGAGCTAACGTTTACCCAGACCCTAGTATTGATCGACTTCCTACCTTGTACTATTGTAAAATTTAACCCCTAATTTCTTACATTAAATTCATGATATTATTTTACTAATAAAAAAACATAATTTAGTCCTTTTGCACCACAAATCAATTTAATACGTTGAGTACCTATTTGACTAAATCGAGACATCATTTCGTTTCTCGTTTCACGTCAATCGCAAATTGGCAAAGAAACGTTGAAGTTTTAAAGTATTTAGCACTAAACGCATTTGTTATTATTGGTAGTGCGAGCGGGACTAATAATAATCTGACATTTAATAACACATACAAACGAAGCAATGTTAATAATAAGCTTAATACAAATTGATAAAATTACGCAATTAAAGGATGGTTTACGTAAATAGAGTTTTTTTTAAAACTGTTTTTATGCGGCGGGACACCAGCGGGTGCTTTTAGTGTGGGGGTAGTATGCAGGGGGAACTGATGGTGGTGGTGCTGTAGAATAGGTGTTGTAACATTATTATGCAATGCGAAAGTTGCTGCCTGACGGGTCCACAGGGTGAGGGCGAAGGCACCACCCCACACAAAGTATAACTCTGCTCCACCCACGCCCCCCGCTCTATCGACCTGCGCAGGCATCCGGCCCGTTACTGCTAGGGGCTCGACGACCGACCCAACCGAATTGTACTTTTCTATTCCCTCACTTCTAACGCATATCAACTCATTTCATTCAATAAAAAATCGCCTTCGTCGTGTCGCATTAACGCATTTTGATTTTTATTAAATAGAGGAATATTTGTAATACGTTGGTAAAGTTACAGTTTATTGGTTTGACGGCTAATTATGTTGTTTTATTACGAGACACATACGAATCTTAATAAATAATAGAAACAACGTTTGGTTGGTTGTTGACATATGATAAGTAAAGGTTTTCGATGATAACCCTAACTGAAGTTACGGACAAAAACTAGTAACAAACCAATGATCAGTTTATTTCTAAGATTGTAATTAATTTCTGTGCACCGATGCGCAGTGCATACCGCAGTATGTTGCTGCAAACATAAATTACATGACCCATTGGTAAATTTGCGAAATAACATTGCAAAAAGTTACATGGTGAAAGTCTGTATACTCCAGTTACTTTCTGGACCAGTATGTAAGGAACTTGTTTGGCAAACTGACTAATGCACGTTTTTTAAATATTTTTCTTGCTACGTTATATAATTATTTTGATTTTAGGAGCAAAGAGCAAATTAAATGTCCTTAGACTAGAACTTTCACACTTCAAACGAATAATACTGTATGATCTTCAAAAAACAAATTCATGACTAATCTATTGGCGGCAAACGAAAAATACTGATACGTGTGGAGATTGCAAAATTAAATAAACATGGCACCAGGTTATAACAGGTCAGGCCAGGCCAGGTCTCAGGTTATAACTGACACGGCCAAAAAGTCTCATACGAGGCATAACAATAAAAAGCTTGTAAAAAAGAAGTTGATCGCTGCTTTGAAAGAGGTATGGATCGATGAAAAACCATAAGAAAGGAAACATTTAAAAATGTGCAGGTAGTTCTCCAATTTGGCATGGGGATGTGAGCGTGCCAACCTTGTACCCCATTCATTAAAGATTCCTTTAATCGAAGAAAACTGAACTTCTGGAACGAACGACCAAATAAATGGTCTGAAATTGTTCGTTAGTGAGCACAAAGCGCGAAATGAAAAAAAAAACATGCCGAAACGCTGATATTCGGATACTTTATGATTGTGATAGTGATGTCATGGGTAATAATGGAAAATTACTACTTACTTCAACCAATAAAATTGTTTATTTATTTAGGGTTAAAAAACAGTAGTACAATGACATGTTATACATATAAACTTGAAATAATACGTTGTTGGCACGCTAATGAGACCTAAATACCATAGAGCATGTTGGAGATGACAAGAATAAAGAAATCCAGTACCAGCTGACGCCATGAGGATAATACACTTAAGTGCTGATGATAGCATACTATTGAAAAAAGAAACGGGTTGGCTAGTCAGCCAGTCTTACTACCAATATATGACATGGAGCGACTGCCTTCTATCTATTCTGTACGTTAGAAAACACAGTAACCCTTTGAGAGACTGGTTGCCAAACTCTCAGGCTTCTGACTGGTATAAGACTGTCAAAAATCTGCAAATAGCATCTGTTATTGTCTTGTACGAGCGATGTGTAGATCTACTGAAATTGATTCTTGTCGATTGTTACTAACTTAGTTATTTTCTTAATTGTCATAGTAAAGTAGTCTTTGCGACGATTCTTAAGAAAATTCTCTCGTTATTCTCAATAAGAATAACGGAGTGTCGGCCTAATTTGGTAGACTTCGTCCGACAGTCAGAGCAACGGTATCGGTATCTGCAAGTATCATTCGTTCGATACTACGAGTGTTTGGAGATGAGAGATGAAAATGGTAGTAATATATTATTGCTTTTTTTAAATAACTCTTATATTCAGTAACTATTGAAAAAAAAGATATGTAACACAATATTTCACTATAATGCACAGCGACATTGGCTCTACCAATATTAATCGTGTCCAATCTTTACGTGCATAGACAGTTACTGTTAAAATACTGCTGCAGACAGCATCAGGTTTTGTCTTCCGTCCATGTATGTATATTCAAATTATAAATTGCACGATTAGACAAAATTATTATTTTATAGTCCAAGACTGAGGCAGTATTTCAGAACCTGCTCTACCAATACCACGATAAATAGTTTCACTAAATAATATCCATGCAGCAGTCTTCACCTTTTAAAATAACAAGCAGT
Organism: Noctua fimbriata; assembly: GCA_905163415.1. NCBI lineage: Eukaryota > Metazoa > Arthropoda > Insecta > Lepidoptera > Noctuidae > Noctua > Noctua fimbriata. Next base: position 7,573,123 of record LR990940.1, read on the forward strand.
CAACTTGCTGGCTTTATCTTAGTCGCTTTCTCGTCTGACGAACGTGACTAGATGCCTACAATGCGCTATTCTCGCCATGTGCGCTCCTCAGACTGTTTTTTCCTGTGCCAAATGTGCCCTTTTTTCAAAATGTAAGGTATGTAACTATGTATCCATCGCATAGTTGTCGTCAACTTACTCTGCGGATAGTGCAGGCAGACTGAAACGATTGAGGTCTTTCCTAAATTTTGTCGAGTCACTGACATTATATTGACAGTTCTGTCAGAGAACGCGACCTGAATTTTTATCTTAAAAAATAAAAAGGCGCGTAGAAGCACACTTGCTGTGTTAGTGAAGTTTACAAAAAAAAACACTCAAATACTTGTCACAAATTCACAATATGTAGGTACATAATATTCGTGCAACTTAAATTTATGTATTGCTTCGATTGTTACAAGTTTACCTAACGTCTAAACAAAAATAAATAAAATATACAAAAGGCACAACAACGATTGATTGAAGTAGCTGCTATTCAGAAAGTAGATGACGTCACCGACCCGGTATCTCCCTTCCCCTCCCTCCCCGCGCCACAACGCTCATTTTTCCGTAGCCTGACTCGCCAGTATTACTTCGCCCCGGACCCCGCGCCTCCCCTCATCGCCCGTTTGCCTGCGTGTGCTATCACAAACACACGCGCAGTGTGTTGAGTCGAGTTTCACACGGAAACCGGCTACGGCATCGACTGCGGCCATGTTGTAAGAACCATAAAACTGGCAACGTCGCACCAGACATCGACCGATTTAATCTTGTTTGAACACATTTCTCAAAAGATAGGTAGTTAAGTAGTAACTTAATTTCGGAATAAAGGATTTATGTGATGATTAAGAATTGCCCAAGTTTTTTTCTGTAATACATGTTCATGAAGACGTAGGTGAAAACTTTTAAAATCTATCAATTTCCTACCTATAGGCAAAAACCTAACCTAAAACAATAATAGAATAGAAATACCATAAAATTGAGCAATTAGTTTTTGATTATAATAAATAGTTAAAACATAAGCAATACCAACTAACAAAAACCAGGAACCACTACACTACACGCGTGAGTTAACTAGGTGCCTACTTTAGGTTGGTATATTATATTTAGAACAGTATAAATGTACCCATACTTAATAAATTTTGAGCTACGTGATAATAATAACAGTGAAGTTGTTGTCCATATTATTTATATGTACCATAATGAATCGTGTTCGCGACCATAGTACGATAGAGAGAATGGGGAGGCAAACGGCGGTATGGCAACAACGCTTATCTTTTATACGTCTATTGTGTGAACCGTGATCAGAACGGCAACAGCGCGTTTTGTAGCTGCTGGCCTGCTCACTCTCGTGTCATGCCGACGCGCACTGCTGCTCGTCCGGTTAGTTGTTTATTTTTTGAATATAGTTGCCTCTTCATTATACTGCCATTTTAAATTTTAATGTATTGCTGCCAAATACCAGTAATTTCTTGTTTTGCTTTTATTGCATGATGATGTTGATAGTCGTAGTAAGTACGTTCAGATTAATTTCAACGTCAGCGTCCTTTTCAAAAATCATAACGTTCAAACGTCACTTAAAACAAAATGATTTAGAAACAATGACATCATTTTATAATGCGAAGAATTATATTCGTAAGGTATTAATCAGTTTTAATGAAAGTTAAATACTCTTATTAAAACTGAAAAAAAATCGTCAAAATTTTAATAAAACTTTCACAATTTTCTTTTGGACTGTTTTCAAATCAAGCAAAAACTGACTGTACTCTCTACATACTACGCGTATGCGCCTACGCATAGCTACGCTGTGCCAGGATGACCTCTTAAAATCATAGGACAATGCACCTAAGACCTATCTATTGGTTCACTTTATAAATAAAAACGAATTTTAAACAATCGTTATCTGCCGGTAGGTGCTGGCGAATTGATTTAAATTTTACGCTGCTCATTTTCATTAAAATTAAACTGTTTTCGCCATGCCCAATTATTTTTACCTAATTTCACAAACATAATTTTGTATCGGTTAATATAATCAGTTTCCTTCCGCATCGATGGTAGTGCCAATAGTCTCAATGGCTGGGTGACGTTCGGACGGCTGGAGCAGACCGAATGAGTATGCCTGGCGTGTGCTGCCACGCGCTTGCTTTGTACTACACGTCACGCAGCCGGTCTGACATCTTCCATAGAGTTTCAAATATAATAACCAGTGCGTGCATGCAGCATGCACTCACCACGAGCACGCATTTGATTCTGGCCTTAAAAGTTCAGTTTTTAAACGAGCTCTAAAGGACGAGGTTATGTATTTGGCGTGTATCTTTTTTTTTCATGTACCTATTTACAACGACTTATCAGTGATTACTGGTTCGATTTACGCGATTCTTTTGATAGATAGAAGCCCGCCCTGTGGTCCCATATTTTTATTTTTCACTTTGCTTTGTAGGTTACGTTTCTATATTAAAAAAAAAAAGTTGTGTAGGTTACTACAACTAAAATGGATAAAATACTTTTTGAAAAAGAAATCAAATCGACTAACAAAACAACACCGTTATGAGAGAAGTCAGTTTTTGCAAACACTGATTTATATACATATAAAAATATTTTATGTAGGGTTTATTATCAGACTGAGATAGTCATACATAATTACCTCAAGCGCACGTGCGCGAGCAAGAAGGAAATAGATTCCGCTATACGTAAAAGCCAGATTACATCAAAGTTGTTATTAAACACACGATATTTTCGTCAATATTTGGTCTATATTTTGAATATGGTCCACTTACATTACAAACAGTGAATATGCTGATCTTTTAGACCTTGATAACTTGGGTGATGGTTTTTTCGACAAAGCAAAGAGTTAAGCACGTTAGATAACACACCGCTTTGGCCGCCCTAGCTCAGTCTCACATCATACCATGTGCCGCACCCGCACGCCGTCAACGGACCACCAAGTACACCTATCAATGACACATTCTGAACGCAGTTAACCCACTAAGTTTGTAGCATTAATTTTGGAGCTGGAACCACAGCAAAATTCAAAGTTTCTTACCTTTTTTGCTATTTGCAGGTCAGTATGAGATTGTGTGATCAAAGTCAAAAGTTAAAATTGCAAAATTTAATGAATTTTTCATGTAATAATGAGATTTCAGGCTAAATTCTTTAAACACGTGTTTTTCATTCATTTCAGGCTAAATTTTTTTACGGTCGCAAATTATATTTTATTAAACATGCAACCCTGACACTAAAAAAACGTAAGAAAAATGATAATTTACGGGTAGCCCTGGCTCTTTTACTAATGTGATCACGCTTATACCGTGCTATTTTGTTCAAACCATTGTTTTAACAGGCCCGGAATGTTGCTTTCTCTTCTTCAATTGCTTGCTTCAATCAAAAGCCGATCTGTAGAGAAACGGGAGCACCGTTCCTCTACAGAGGAACTTTGGTTCACAGAAGACCCAAAGCATCTCGCGCTTGAGTAGACACGCGATGTATAGTCGAACTTGTAAGTGCGTTATCACTTTGACAAAACTTCCAGCATAGTGAGTTTCTCAATTGGGGTACGGAACGCATGATCGGATCGCATTCTGTGTGGTAACTCATTCGGTATAAACGCACGAAACAAAGTACACAAAGGTTTAATTTCTGACCTGTATTATGAACTTTTCTCCCAAATAGTCAAGAAAATAATGGATCATTTAACAGCCTGAATGCCTCAATACCTGTTACGTTGCTGTAACTAAAGGTGCTTCTAAATGGGTAATATTTTATCTGCAATATGTGGCTACAATATTTCCAGCCATCACAAAAACATTTTGATGCTGATAAGTATAATGATTAATATTTCTGGCCATACAAAAACAAAATATTTGGCAAATATGTCTGAACTAATAGGGCTCAATATGTTTTCTTGTACACACGGGCTACAAAATGGCTGAGGAACTCATTTGCTCGCCAGGCGGGCAATATTACCGTATTTTCAGTTCCCATGCGATCGTCCTGCAACCTGCCAGCAACACAAAAATACATCGGCTGTACCAAACATTATGTGCGTGTAGAAATCACCATTATGGAAGCTACTGTTGCTGGCAATGCAATGCACGTAGCTAAGTAAAGGTGCTTCTAAATGGGCAACATTTATAACCGACTAATTTATGAGTTACCTTCTGTAATACATTTTTTTGTTCTATGTCTATGTTGACGATTTGCTAATTTAATAACTTTTAGTAACAATGGAAAATGAATACCCGACAAGAATTTGAGTGAGATACCACCATACCACAACTATAAAGGCTAAAATACAAAACCTTTTTTGCAAACAAAATAACTTGACTTCCAAAAAAAGTGCCAAATAACATTACTTCCGGAAGTCGCTGGCAAAAAGTCAATGAAAAAACAAAAGTCCGAGAAAGACGGAAGTAAAGTTATTTTCCACTTTTTAATGTTTTTTGTTTTGAAAGTCTGTTATTTTTTACTGCAATGTATGGCTGCAAAACAGTTGCCGGCTACATTTCCAGCAATTACAGCTTTGACTATGCAATCTTTTGAATATAGCCACATATTTTTGGTATGGCCTTTGCATTTTTATGTGTTTCCGACAGGTTGCAGGACGATCGACTGGTAATAGAAAATACTGCCCGGCCAGTTCTATTGTTTTTCATTAACCCTTTCAAAGCCTTGTCATATTATGCCATACAAGTTCAGACATATTGCCGAGATATATATTTTTGGGACATAATCGGAATCAAATGTTTTTGTAATGCGAACTATAGTTCACAATATTATATATATGTACTTCCATATTGCTTTAAAGTTATTGCCCGTTTAGCAGCCCTTTAAGTTGTGAGTGGACACTATTTAGATTACCATCGCGGATCACCTAGCTAAATATTGGTTTCCACTCAATCAGACCTCATTTATGCATCCCGCAGTGCCGGCGAATTTGTAAGAATTCGATCATCAAATTAAATATTTTCAAAAATATGTAGGTAATTATTTAATTATATTGAGCATAAATAATTAATATCCCAATGGTTAAAATAGTGTAAACAATATACATATTATGCAAGTTATTCGTTTGTGCGTGGTGTTATTAGGTAAATGTTATTATTTAATTAGAATGAGCAAAAATAATTAGTATCAATAGTTATGCAAGTTATTCGTTGGCCTTGGTGTTATGTTAACTTCGTCAATGGCAAAAATAAAAATATATTATGTTCAAAAAGAGTTGCTAGATTTTCGGTTGGAATGTTGAAATATTGGACGTGGATTTGCGGACTCCAGCCCGTTGTACAAAACAATAATTAAAAAAAAAAGGAATGTGTGTTATGGATGATGCTATAGCATGTGTAATTGTGTACCTTATAATTCAATCAATGTTCAGAGAAAATGTTCTATAACATATTTTGACCTTGTTTCTCTGACCTTTCAAGAGAACAATAAAACACTATATAAAAAAAAAAGAATTAATTCGGATGTCAAAAGTTCGTTTTGAGTCAGGATGTTATTGACATGAAGTGAGGAGGCAAAATGTTATGATTACACAACTTTAAGAAATTTCGCGAATAAAATGTCATGTATGAATTATATTTATCATTGCTTAATGTTTGCTATCCCTTTTTTCAGTTTGTTGTCGTAGTTCAGTTCAACTTCTAGAAGTTTGTAATATTATGGACGTTTTTGTGGTTAGACTTGGGATAAACTTCATCAAAATGGGTGGTGGAAGTTTTCAAAGTAAGATTATTGATATGTCAAAGTATTTTTCTTTTCACAGCTATGGCCGAGTCCAGAATGTCAAATTGTTGGGTCGGACAGACAACATTGCCCCTGGTGTCAATACTGGAGGTGCTAGTGGCGTTTGTGCCACAGTTGCCTTTATGGACATTAAGTCTGCATCAAAGGCACACAATGCAGAGCTCGTGCTGGAAGAACGCACGCTTACCACCGAGTATTATGAACCGGCTGCGATACCCTCGGCAGCGGGTGCGCCCTCGGCCGGCTCATCCCCTGCCGGTTCTGGCTACTCAGGTTCTTCGTCCTCCGTGAATTCTACCCCTGCTCCCGCTTCCGTGTCACGCTACCACCTGTCGTGAGTACCAGATTACTGGGCTTTATTCTTTCTCCAATATCAGTGATCTATTTTTTGTATAATTTGTTTTTACATTAAAAAAGGTCACGACAAAATATATATAGTTATAAACTCAGACCAGTAATAAATTCATAATTTAGGGTGACCACTCTTTTTTTAAATTACTTTCTGTACTCAAAATGATCACTGTGTTTGTACATGGCTTGAACCCACTAATTCACAAAGATTTATTTTCGAGGACACTTAATATTTTTTACTGTAAATCGACTGATAAATTTGCTTACAGTATCACACTAATAAACATTAAATGAGCGTATGGTTATTGTATCAGAGCTTGTATGATATAGTGGATTTACGCCTGTAAACAATTATGCTTGGCCTTGACATAGATGTTGTTTAATTTTTCATAATAGTTAAAAATCAATAAACATTTTATGTTAAGGCGCTTGTTTTTTATATGGAGCGATTGTAGATTAATTATTGTGCTTTTAATCTATAAGTAGCATGTAAACCTACGTTCATGCACGATTACGGTGTCGCCGCCGCCGCCGTTGACAGTGACAGCCTTCGTTGTTAAGTAAGGATTGCAGTGAATCATTTGGATTGCAGTGCGGAATTTCTCGGAGAAGTGAGATGTGCAGTGTTTATAATTGTGTCAGTGAGTGTTTAAGTGATGGAGTGCAGTGAAACTTATACGTTAGTGGCACTTGAAAGAAAAGAAAGTTCACTGTGGCTGGCGGCGGCCCCTTAATTTATACCTGCACCTTGTAATTAACTCTGTGTGTTTTAGTAATCTTTTAAATTACTTAAATGTGCCTAACCTGCCAAATTGTGCATTTGTTTGTATGTCTTTCTTTAGTTGTGCGATGCCTCTTATTCGAAATCGAATAGAGTAGTGTAATGTAAACCTAGGAACTTGTAGGTAAATGAAAACTGGGTCAAATGTGTTCATAAAAGTCTCCTCACGCGATATCACATTTAAGCTGCCATATCATAGGGACTAAGACCTCCTACCGACAGCCTTTTGTGACACCGAACTTCTAACTCAACTTAAAATTACTAGAAAAGTAGAATTTCGTTATTTATTAATAATATTATTGAGCTACTCTGTTGTTGCTTTAGGTCTAGTATAAATGTATTTTCTCAGTATCGTACACACGGCGACCAATCAAGCTATACAAAACCAGCGGATTTATGCGGACCTCTCATTCTACGGGAAATCTATACAAAGTTAGGCCAAGTTATACTGGAAATGTACAGCTCGATGTGTTGCCGAGTGTTCATTCGTTCCCCTTTATCAGTCAAAGTAGGTAGGTAAATCTAGTAATCAAGCATCGGATTTAACTGTGATGTCAGACCGACGAGGCAAATTAAAATAAACCTAATATCTTCTAGACTTCTAACTACATAGACAGGTATGTATAGTAATCGAATCGGCGGAAATCGGCTTCACTCTTAGGGCGTTGTATTGCGTCGTCGCAACACTAATGTCAATGCACTGCAACACGAGCAACACAACGCACAAACGGTGTCAAAACGCAATGACGACGTAGCCTACTATATCGCAGCGTTGAAAAGCTTTCGATGTTATAACAAAACTGCGCTACGCTGCGTTGTCGCAGCCCCTTCCCACTTCGTCTCCTTGGTTAGACACGCACCCTTGCGTCGCCGCACGTTGTTTCAATTCAACGCACGATGTGGCGTTAGGCTGTTACCTCATTAGTGCGGTGCGTTGTGTCGTCGCAACGGATCAACGCATTGTATGCCACACCAGCGCTATCGCAGAGCACTAGCGCAGCGTCTCAGTGTGGATTTCAGTCTACATTCGACAATGGATCAGAACAAAAGTGTTCTATTGTTTCTTTTTTTTTACCCCACCGGCGAAATTAACGTCCAGTTTACCCCTCTAGCTGTGGAACACTGGCCGTCGTCGCACTGATGCTCGCAACAGTGCAGCGCATCGCTATTCTCCCGCTTCGTCTCTCGTCCGTCGATCCGTTGAAACGTCGCGTGAGGCGACGCAAAAAATAATGTGGCATGTCACTAAAAATATAAATGTAAAACGACGCAGCGACGATGCAACGCAACGCACTAATGAGGGCTCGCTCTTAGTGAGATGTCGTTCAGATGTGTATGTAGAGCGGCACAGCGTCACCGCTCCGGCGTCGTAACCTACCGATAACCGCTATTCTACTGCACTGGTATTTATCTACTTACCATCCTGCACCACAATTGCAATTTTTTTTCTATCACAATCCGAACAATTATGAAAGAAATTCTACGATGTCGACAATGTAAATCGTCGTTACAGGCTTCTTTTGGGAATAGTCGTTCCATTTTAAACCTCATCTATCGCTTTCCATCAGGCGAGAATAAATAGAATTCAAGAGCAGGCCTATTAGGCAATAAAAAAAACCGTCCAAGAGCGAGTCGTCTTGAAAATATCACTTTTAGCGATAAGACTACACGTGTTGTTACCGAATTTATAATTAAATTGGATGCTGTACATAATTCAGTATATCTCTATCTAGCTGTGCCCCGCGGCCGTCTTCCACGTGAAATGATTATACAAATATCCTCCAAATGTATCGGATTCCCTAATAGAATCGGATTTTAACTATTTCAAGGGTTTAAAGTTTTTAGTTAAAAGTAGCCTAAGTTACTCCTTAAAAAGTTATAACATCAGCTATAAAAAAACGGTCCTGCTTTTTCGTAGATTAGCCGGAACAAACAGACAGATAAAATTAAAAAAAAAACTGTTTTTGTTATAAGTACCGTAAATACTTTGATATGCATTCAGTAAAAAGCTGTTATTTTGAAATTAAAAACAGACACTTCAATTTTATTTATTTATATGATGTTTCGATCCTTGAACACTGGACCACTTCTTTTTTTTAGGCTATCTACACCTGTTTATAAAATTGTGGTGTGCGTTTGTTCGTAATTCTTCTCCTCTTTATTATCGCGATTATCTGCTTAACGGGATGGTTCTTAGCTTAGACCCGGTCGGTGGAGTTGTTGTCGACATCCAGAGATCAAACAGTACAGGATAGTGTTTGTCGTTTCAGCTAGTCTATACTATTTACACTAATATTATAAAGAGGTAAAATTAGTTTGTAAATTTGTATTAAGGGGAAAATCTCCGGAACTAATAAGGAAGTTGGCAAGCAAAAACTGTAAAATCGTTTAGAAAAGATTAAAACAGTTTTACCAAAGCTCATAATTAGCCGTAAATTAACCGCTGTCGATATAGACCATAAGGCGAGGGTTTGTTTTTTTATACTAAATGGGCTTACTCTTGAACTCGAATCTAGTTCTGAGGACAGAGATGAGGTCGACGATGGAACGAGCTAAAATTATAACTTCTTTTCGAATTAAGGCCATTATTCCATCTCGACAACACGAAAAGGCTGTTACACCGAACAAAATTATTTAAGGGCCCAAGTCTACCAACTTTGACAGCCCGTCGAAATATTCGCGCAGGTTCACAATGTTTTTTGACCAAAGTTATTAATGAATTGCAATTATTTGTAGTGCGGTTATTTGCTTACTACGTATTTTTTTTAAGTTCATAAATCTTGCGTAAAACAGTCGTTGAAAAGAGGTCTCTCTCGCGCCCAACGTGAATCCGAGTTCTGTTTCCGCACTTCTTCCGAGGCAACAGAGGCTAAATCGCAAAAACTATCGGGCTAATAAATATCTTTATACCATTGTTTTTAAAGTTGGCTCGATACTTAATGTAAAAAAAATATTTTATTTTCTTTATCTGATAACAGTAATATCGTCAAATTTCTCGGTTTTTGCTCCCAAAAAATACGTACTTTCTGTAAATAGATTTGTGTTATTATTCGATTTTATGGGCCGATGTTGAATGACACGACAATAAAAAAAACATTAAAATTAAAGTAAATTATGAAATTATTAGGATACCTAAACACTAATAAGTCATAACATTACAGTTTAAATACAGAAACGTTTGCCATATTTCCTCAGTGACCCTCCTCGCCTAGCGGTCGAGGTACAAGGATGTCGGAATATCGTCAATTGTTTTCCGAACTTCTCACTCGCACAATCATGCTATTGCGCTCATGTTATATCATGCAGGCTCTACTAGCTCTACTTAATTATTTTTTTAACCGACTGAAAAGAAGGGTTACTTTTTAGGGTTCCGTAGCCGAATGGCAAAAAACGGGACCTTTGTAGATTCATCATGTCTGTCTGTCTGTCCGTCCGTATGTCACAGCCCCTTTATTCCGAAACCATTAGGACTACACAGTTGAAACTTGGTAGGTAGATGTATTCTGTGAACCGCTTTACGATATTTATACAAAAAAAAAGTTTAAGAGGGATCCCCGCATACATTTTAGAGATAAAACTTAAAAAAAAAAATATCATTGAACCTATACGTGCAGGGTGTCTATACATAGATATGTCTTTAAAAATGACATTGAGGTTCTTAAAACCATTTTTTCTCATAATCAATCGTTTAAAGATACACTGCCAAAGTGGTAAAATCGGTGTCCTCCCCGTCTAATTACTAAAGTAAGAGGAGGAAAATTCTGAAAAATTGTAGGATTGTAGAACGTTAAAAAAAACTTTCAAAAAATTGGTTTCAATAACATTTGATGATCAGTTTTTGAGATATGGGACTTTTTCATCAAACTGCCAGCAGTACTATTGTTTTTCATTAACTTACTATGAAAAACAAATTTGTTTTGCTGTTGAATGTAATACAATTCAACATATGAATGAGCCTTCAAAATATTTTATAAATTGTTTGGTGCTACAGAACACTGTGTGCGTGTGAGTACGACTCTCACTTGGCGGGTTTTCATCTATAATATTTTAAATTCTTTACGATGAATCGAAATCAAAATCAAAGATGGCGGCAGCAAAAACTAACGATTTTTTCGTAATTTGTGTCACGTCCATGGTAATTGAGGGCGCTCTTAACGAATATGGGGTCAAAATCAAAGATGGCGGATACGAAAAGTAGCGATTTTTTCGTCATAGGTGTCATTTCTATTTTCATCGGCGCCATCTTGCCAATTTTAAACTGAATTTCTGGGCATCGACCGACGCTTCTGCCGATAGCCAATTAATCGGCTTCGGCCAGAAATCGACCCTCGGTCGGGTACTATACATATAATTATAATGAATGCGATTAAGCTCGCTTACATCCGGCACGCATATTGCCCACGCAGCAAACTGCGGCGATCAGCAAATGCTTGCTGTGTGCGTACTGTATAAATGAATCTACGGGCGGACCACATTAGTCGTTTCTTAAAACATTTGCAGTATGCTTATTGCATGGTCGCCGTTAGACGTGAATTTCTACAATGCTGAAAGAAACGGTCATCCACGCTAGAAGGTATTCTGCCTTTTCTCGGTCTTCCCACAAAAGCATTAGTTGCTCTTATAAATCGAACCTGGGCCCGTCGCCCACACGATCAAGAGTCGAGAAGCAGGCGCGGAAGTGCCCCAGAGTGTGACGTCATTTTATTATGTCGTTTCGTGCGTAGCAACGTATAGAAAAAGGATGGAAGCATAGCCCGCGCGTTGACTCCATAGATACCACGACTCGACCGTGTCGTGTCGTGTCTCCGCCTCTACTGACCAGTGGGCGACACACCTGGGGTTAGTTTTCAAAAACTCTAGGACACTATTCTTTATTTTTATCAATCGTCTCATTAACTGAGTTTCGAGTTGATTCCATCACACAGTAAGATTATTCCATACAAACTTCAACCCTGAACTTCTTTTTTCACCCCTTTGCCCTCAAAGGGGGTTCTTTTGAAAAACCTATAATGGAAAATGTTGTTTGACTTTGAAAGAAAAAGGTATGCCTGGGAAGTATGCCCAGTTAATTCGTGCTATGTACACTCAATCTTGTACCTACTTCCGGTCAGCTGTTGGCAACACCGACGAGTTCAGTGTGGCTGTAGGCTTGTATCAAGGGTTGACTTTGTTTTCGATTAATTAGTATTCTTGCTAAGTTTCATGTAAATCAGATTACGTATTTAGATTTTTCATACAAACTTTATCACCCCGTAGCTCCTCCGTCCTGCATAGATTTTTGGGGTTGTAACACTTGTAACCTAGACAAGATTTCAAGGAACCTATTGTTATGAAGCTTGGTTTTCCTTCGAGATTTTTTACTTTGTAGCCCGCAGTACAGATTTGCCTAGTTGAGTATCAATTACTGGGTTGTTAGTCCATAATTTACTATATATAAAAAAACATTAGAATAAAAAAATAAATCATTAGGCTGTGGCTAAAGGATGATCGGCAAAATCCAATGATTAAAATGTATGGAGTAGTGATGCAGGTAGAAATAATGCCAATGCATTAAATCATGCATTTCATCGACAACAATGAACAAATAAACAGACTAAATTGGCGATAAATGGATGCACCTAGGCCACACTATTACGCCACAATACAAAGTCGTTGAATTTGATGTTATTCAAAAACGAAAATAAAAAATAAATAAAAGGAACTTCAAAAAAGAAGTCGCGACCGCAATTTTTTTTAAATTTCTTCAAAATCCCATGAAAATCCGACCACTATAAAGTTCGTTCCACCATTTGAGTTTTTTTTAAGCATAATTGCACTCGGCTATATCCAGCATTGCCAGACGTCCCGATTTTGGCGGGACGTCCCGATTTTTAAATCAAAATGAAAAGTCCCGCGCGGGACAGGCTCAGTCCCGGTTTTCGGGGATAACTCGACCGTTTTAATTTTTTTTATTCAGAAGAGGAATAAGACTCAACTATTTAATATAGGATAGGGTAAATCTGATTTAAAATATTACATTTTTATGAAAATACATTTTCTATGGCTATTTTTGCTACCTATTGTCACGTAAACGTAATTTGAATTCAAATAAAAAGAAAAATATTTAAAAACTTCCGATTAATAATATACGTTTTTTTACTATATCGCGCTTTCGACGAAAGAATTCCGCTTTTTTCACTCAAAAAGTTCCAAAATCCCGAGTAGGCAAAAAAAATCAATTCAATCAATTTAATCTGGTGAAAAAATATTAAGTCAGCAAATGCTGTATTGATTTTCGGAATTTAAAGGATTTTATCCCGTTGTTTCTTTGTCGCAAGATTAGTATTTTAAGCAGTAAATTTAATTATTTTGAATATGCCCATTTTGTTTTTTTTTTTTCGGAGTTTTTATTACTCCCCAAAACCTATAGGGTACTTGCTGTTGACCTAGAATCATGAAACTTGACAAGGAGCAACGTCTTTCAGCACAAACTACATATTTACGGTTTCCAGATGTTTTCTTTTACATGTCATGTAAAGGAAAAAATAAATCAGATTACGAAAATAGTAAGTATGTAGTTTAATAACAAAATACCTACAAGCTTATACGGAACTCACGGTGCGCGAGTCCAACTCGCACTTGGCCGGTTTTTATTATTATTTGTTCTTCGTTAGACTAGCTGATGAGATGAACATCTTGCTTCTGCCCTTATCCCAATTTATTTGGAGTGGTCGGTGCAGCTGTGAGAGCTGTGTTTTCTTCTACCTTTTTCCATACTCTTATATTATTCGTAACCTCAGTTACATTCCCTTTTGGCCATATCTTCTTTCACACATTTTCATTGTTTCTTTGGAAGTTCTCTTCTCTCGAAGAAGAACAATGAAGATTTAAAGAGGTTTTGCCTGTAATTGTAACGCTCAATGTCGTAGTAAAATGTGGACACAATGACGTAGATCATTTATTATAATCTGATTTCATTAATTTCATTTATTTTTTATTAATTATCACATGCAGAAACAAACCCCCCATTTTTAATTAAGCGTAACTTGATTTATATTTGGCAAAATCAAATTCATTGTCCATTTTGCTCTACTACTCATAACAACCTGTATAAACTGATTTAACTCAATCCGGACTAGTTTCGAGCTTTACCACCATACAAAAATCTATTTGTTAAGTTATTACCTATTATATGTATCAAATTTTGGCCCCGAGAAAATTAGTTTTGGTCATTGGCTTTTGAGGCTGCCTCCTCGCAGCAGTTTTGTCACTGGGTAGCAATCTTTTATCTTTCTTGATGACGTTCGGCGATACCTTCTATAGACCTGTAGCATGGCCATAATCTGTAAACTAGATTGTACCTTGATTGCGTGTTCGAATTCAATTTCGTGTTGTTGGTACCTAAGCTTGCAACATACTCACATCCATAAATAACCATCTTCCCCTGCATTAAATTACGAAAGGAAATAACGCTCAGAGTTACAAACTTACAAGAAAGAAGCATTACTGATTTTACAAAAAAAAAACTTACCCACAACTTTTTATGATGCAAAACCCTACACCCACATGCTCTACACTGCGTCCCAAGTTAGGTTTTCCGTCCATATTTTAAAAAAGCTTTTACTCCTTGATTTTTTTTTCCGCACGCAAAATACGCGCTTTGACGTGGAGTTGCGGACACCCCGTTATGCAATATTCCTTGGTTTATTTTTTTAAATTTTAAACTTATTTAATGCAGTTCCATCTACATTTAAGCATTTTAGTGGCCAGTACGGTTTTTTTTTATATTATCTTAATAGCACGTGTCAGTATGTTCTTCTTACACGCTGTCGTAACCACCCAAACAATTTCAATAAAATTTTATGAATGTGTATTGTTGGTTCCAGCTTGAAAGATAGGATTTTGGATCCGATAGGTGGCGCCGTGCGAAGCAGGGGCGGGTCGATATTTTTTATAGTTTGCTTGTTCCGTAGGCTTGTTTATTAGTGCTTTTTATTTTTGTAGTGAATTAAGTTTTGCACTAGGCCATAATATTGAATTTTCTGACTGGACATTCGCTCTGGACGCTCTGGGCTTCGAATGGTCCTAGTGAGTAAATAGGTGCGGTACAAAAAAAACTCGCATTTGCTCGCTGTTTTCGTTATCTAAAAGGATATACCTTGCTATCTAGTTTAGATACAGTTATCTAATCTGTGGTGAAGAGACCGATTCGATGATAATGACGAAGACATTTTTCACTCATACATTTTTAGGAACTCTACATATAATATTACGCTTTAATATATGACATCAGCATTATTTATTTATTCGTGCCACATCAAATGAAATAAACTCGAATAAAACTCACAATAACATTAACCTGTTTAAAGTAAATTGGAAATCCAGTCAAATTAGCTCTTCAAGGACAAAAACGTTTTCTTAGACGAAGAACTTGAAACCTTACGCAATTCCTATCGGTGACTTCTTAGGAGCTTCTCAGAGTTTCTGAAAAAGGATGGCATAACACTAGTAGAGTAGTACTTTGGTAATAAGCAAATTTGACAATGGCCTACAATTTAGACTGCATAGTTAAATTTGAATAAATCTTAAAGATATATGTTGTTCCATTGAAATTTGACAGTCTTTATTAACCTATGATAATACAAAATAATACTTTAATTATCGGCTTAAAATGGCCAAGCGCAACGTTTTTTAATTTATTGACTTTACAAAAACGTTGAAATCGGTCAATTTTCAAAAACACAACACATATTGTAATCTCGAATTTTCTCGGATCTCATGGATGATAAGCTCATGCTCTCGTCTAGGCTTAAAAGGATGTTTTATTCTTTGCAAAGAGATCACACTATCATGGTCTAAAAGAAATACATTGAAATTTTCCTTTTTTTTATTTCTATGCCCAGCAGTAGCAGTAGCTTCTAGTCATTATTCTGTTAGTGATTAATTAATATAAGCTATTTTTATTAGGTAGCTATGATTGCGGCTAATAGAATAGGACGTATTCTGTGAAAATTTCAACGAATTATGTGCTGTTCGAAACGTAATTAAAGGGTAAATAGCGTATTTTTAACTCATTACAATAATCTCAAAATATAACCCAGGTTTTTAGGAATAAGATGATAGTACTCTGATCAAGTCATATTCAAATTTTATTTCAAAGACAACAGAAAATACATACAAACAAACTAAAACTCATTTTGTTTTCCCCCGTGGGCAAGGCAGAGTTGACCTACACCTAAATTTACAGAATCGTTTATTATAATGATAAATCATCATCATTAATATGGTAAGGTTGTTCAAGACATTGGCGGTACATCGCTGAGCACGTCCAACCGGCTTTCAGACAATGGAACCAGCATTTACACCCGTTTTTACGATCGCAATTGATAGGACTGAGGGTTGCTCTGTTGTTTGTTACTGGAACTAAAATTTGGCCACACTTTGTCCAACCCAGTTCAGATGATCATTTCATCCGATGCTGTTCTTCACGAGCGGCGCACAGTGGTCTGGAAATTGAGCTCCATACTCATAGAAAATCACACACAAGAATTTAAAAAAAAATTGCAATGGCTCTGGTATTCCTCCCTTTACGTCATATTAACGTATGAATGGTATTGGTAGCTCCACGCGTGAGAAAAAAAAGTTTTGTGTTTTTTTTTTTGTATGGGAGAAAACACTTAAAGTACATATTTTTGAAACTGAATGGAACTGAAGGGCTGGTGCTCACACGAGCTATTGTACCATACGACGACGATCAAGATGACATCTAATTTAAACGCCTTGGTGGCCGCTTTGCACGTAGCATTTTTTTTAATTCTTAATATGTGATTTTTCAAAACTTTGACGTGGTTAAATGAAGTTGCCGATTGATTTACTTCTACTATCGTTAGTTTATAGCCTGCTAATGACTTTTATGATGACAGTAATTAAAAATGATATTGATTCATCACGTTTTTTTTTACAAAACAGTATTCCTAGAACTAAGTAACTCATTTGTTAATCACCGTGATTATGGTTGAGTTATAAATAGATATCTTCATCGTCATAGTCCTCTAAATCAGAGTCCATCATTGACGCACTAACATCGACAAATTCAATGTTCTCTTTGTCTACACCTGAATCGTCACTAATGAGAAGAGGTCACATGTCATCAGTGACAGCTGTTTTTATAGACTTTCTCAGCAGAGGTCTTATGCTGTACAGGTAGGGATCTGATGAAACAAGAAGATCATATAGATTATATGTACCAAATTTCAACGTGATGTGACACATTTCACATCTTTGGCCATTTTTGATCCAAAGATCCTGGCCTACACCCCGTATAAATATCACAAGACGCAAGCGTCGTAGGGTAGGGGAGATAGTGATTCAGTATCACATAGAGATTATATGTACCAAATTTCAGCTTTTTACCAGAGATTTCACGTCTTTGACCATTTTTTTGTCTAAAAATACTACTATTTAAATAAATTAAATTTAAAATCGGTTTCTTCATAAATATTATACCTACTTATCCAAATGTTCAACAAAATCCTATTAAAACCGCAATTCAGAGTAAAAGTTTATAAAAACATGAAATAGAATAAGGTTGTTAAACCGGTAAAGATTAATACCAGAAACTTGTTTTACCCCCGCATTGTTATATTTTATTTTATTACCCAATAATAATAGAATTAGATACCTGCATAACTAGGCAAAGAGGCTCTGCTTAGTAATCAATATGTATATTCGGCTACTCTTTCGTATTCGACACAAATTATTATATTCAAATGCGAATAATATATTGGTGTGTTGACTATTTTATTCAAAAAGGTTTTTGAATGAAATAGTTCTAATAAAACACATTTGGCTAAAGTAGTGATATTTTTTTTTATATTTGTCAATAGTTTCTATTTACATTTTCTGTAGAACTGTCGTCGCTGCTACCATCTCCTATCTACATTAATACAAATTGAATTGTGTAAAACTTGATACGCATTAAGCGTTGAACGGTTCTGTTCACGGCCTTGTATCATGTCTTGCAGCATACTCCTTGATTTGAGCCCACACCAACTCATTTGCATTCTATTCAAGATGATAAGGTGATAACTGTATAATATAATTCGTACCCATATTTCAAAGCAAGATCGTCAACGATGTATCTTTGTTGGTTTACCAATTTCGCGTGCAAAATATTAATCTTTGTATCTATGTAGACTATGTTATTTTGCTGAAGCTATTAAACTATGCCAGCTTTCTTCTGGGTTTGGCACGAAACACCGGTATTGGTGTGAGCAATACCGTAATCCCGTGATAACTGTATTGAATAAGTGCCTAATGTCGATATTATAAAATCATTAAAATGCGTACTAACACAATAAAACACAACAAACAACAACAACACAAACAACAACAACACAACAACAACAACAACACAACAACAACAATTTAATACAATTTCGACGACGAGACACAACGAGGAAAGTGAGCAAAAATGAATGGGATCTGGTCCCACTACCAAAACAGTTAAAAATACTGTAGTTTTGAAGACATTAGTTCTCCCTTTAAGGCCAAAGGGCATCAAAATCTGTCCCAGGGTTTTTGAGTCCTGACAATGTTAGGTTAGGTTAATTCAGGTAGGGTTTTACAGTTGTGACACGTATAAAACAGTTTTATTTAGATTAAGTGTCAGTTTAAGTTAGCAAAATGTCGCCAGGAAAGCTTTCAGTATGAAATTGGAAGGCATACGAGTAGGGAAAGACCAAAGAAACGATGGATGAACTGTGTGAAAGATGAGAAGGCCAGAAAGGGACTGACTACCGAGATGACAACTAATAGAGAAGAAATAAATTTGGATAAGGGCAGAAAGGAGAATAAATATGAACTAATGATAACAATACTTTTGTTTCTCATGAGAAAAACTAAAAAACAAATTATTTTGATTTACTCAAGCTTTGTTCTGTATGGTGTCCGGACGTAAAGAATAGCACCATCCCATATCTTCCCGTGGGTGTCGTAAGAGGCGACTAAGGGACTTACCAGAGAATGGGCAGCAGCGTTCTCTGTGTTTTATAACAAGCATACTGCGATCGCCAACCCGCCTGCCAAGCGTGGCGATTATGGCAAAACCCCCCTTCTTGGGGGAGGCCTATGTCCAGCAGTGGACGTCTTTCGGCTGAAATGATGATGATGTGATGATGACTCAAGCTTCTGGGTCGATAATTATGGTGTCAAGAGAGAGTGTCGGTACCTTACTCAAAAACCAAGTAATGACCATCACATGAGCACTGTTTCCTAACGTCCTGTTGCCAGTTCGACGGGTGCAGTATTAATGATTATAGATGCCAAACCTCTTTCATATTCAATAATTAAAATGGATGTGACGTCTTACTTTATCTGACACGAGAGGCGTGCCATTTTTAAATCGATTAAAACTCCTTCAAATTTCGTTTCAAACGGGTTTATCCAAAACAAAACTATCATTGTTTTACACATAGAATAAGACTGTAGCCTTCGTGTCTGGATATTGTTTAGATTAAAAAAAAACAGGTTAACAACTTTTCCAAGTTGCATTATTTTTACGACTTTATCATACCTTCATAAATTATTATGTATTTAAAAATTAATGATGATATCTTAGAATAAAATTTCTATTTAACTTGAAATTATAAATGTATATGATTTTAAATAGATCATTCAGTTACATCTTAATTAGGTAGGTGTGAAAAGAAAATAGTTAATTCTAAAAATTAAAAACGTGTTAGTGCAATCGAATTATACTATGAAGTTTCAGTGCGACGCGATTTAAAAAAAAAACAAAATGGCGGATGGGAACTATGCCACGCTCCATACAAAAATTTTCAAACCTTTTATTTTTATTGAAATTAAGTTACTTACCTAAGCGTTTGGTACGCTTACAAAGTGACTGCAGACGGTTATTCTGCTTTACGTTAGGTCGTAACTCGAACAAAAATTTTATTTAATTAACGAGTTTTTACCTATTCCTTTAACACCCACTTTCATATATCAAAATAATAAAATATATAGTCCTAATTGACCCAAAGGTTGACTGGTAGAGAATGTCTTGTGACGTTAAGTCCGTTTGTGTACCACTCTTGTTCATAAAGTTTAAATAAAGAAATATTACTAAAGGTTTGAAACATCTGAATTATAAAGTAACTTCCCATCTATTTCAATTAAAACACGTACATTAGCCACTCAAAAACCGCTTAAACAGTATCCTGCAGTTCACTTCCTTGGTTTGATGTCAATTGAACTCGATCAAAACAGTCTAAATCAGTCAATCTAAATCAGTGAAAAAACCATGGAAAGTATATTATTTTCTACACACGGCTGATGGCATAATAGGCGTGCCATCATCTTCTATGGCGTTAGGCACGCCAGTCGTGTCATGAAATAATTGCTCACCGCCACATCAAAAAGTTTTCGAATCTGGGTGCCGCAACGAATCGGTTAATAAGAAGCGAGTACACAACAAAACGTAGGTCAGCGTCTAGCCGATGACGAGCCGGACCAAAGACAACGCATGTTACGGAGTTGGAGGACATCGAGCCACGCCAATCAACGCAATTCATTCTGTAAAGATACACTGTCTTGTTAGTTTTTTAGTATTGTTAATCTTTCAAAACCGGTCATTAATTTCTTTACAGAAAAATACTTTAGATACACGTAGGTCGGTTCCTCTAGATATATAAATGGTGCTATCATAAAAAAAAAAACAATTATTTGCTATTTAAGTAATTCATACTGAGTGGGGCTGATTGACGGTGCTGGGTGCTCGTACCTTTATCGCCCAAAATCCTCTAACTAACATTTAGTTAACAGAACATAAAAATATAATATCAATGATAAATAATTGAGATAGTTCTCTCAAAAATTCGGTATTCATTAGCTTAGCAGGCCTAGGAATCGGGAACGTAAACTTTAATATAAATTGAACTTAAACTATAATAAGACTTTAAAATATTTTATTAATAACTAGCGATCCGCCCCGGCTTCACACGGGTGCTACATATATAAATATATATAAACCTTTCTCTTGAATCACTCTCTATTACTGAAAACCGCATCAAAATCCGTTGCGTAGTTTTAAAGATCTAAGCATACAGAGGGACAGCCAGCGGGAAGCGACTTTGTATTATACTATGTGATGATAAATTATATTTGTTAAATAAAAAATATTTTGCGTCAAACTAAGTAATTCTATGCGATAATTATTGTTAAGAAAAGACTTTTGTTTTTTGGGGTGAAAAATCACGGTTTACGGTAGGACTCAAGTAACGCACTCAACACATTGTGCTGATGGATACATGGAATAGTACAGGGGTCATAGAGGTATTTAAAATAAAGTTATAATATCAAAAACTTGTATTAAAAAAAAAAACTTGTGATGAAGTTGGAACTTTGACCTCCATTATCTCCGTAACTAGAAGGTTCCCAGGTACGGTCCGAATAAAAAATTGCTATGACGGGAAAAGAAATCGTAAGTAATTATAAATATTGTAAATTAGCGATCATCTATTTATCTTTTTGTATCAATTTTATAATTATTAATCAAAAACAGTTACTAAATCTAAGGTCATTTTCTGATTTTGAAAGTGTGATCTCATAGAACAGAGAACCGTGTAATGATGTACCAGATAGTGAACTTCTGAATCTGTTACGTAAATAAAATAACCTACTGAAAAAAAACCCGCTCTGCTTCTACACTCGTAGGTACCATACATACACACATACATAAACTCACGCCTTTTTCTATGGGGGTAGGCAGAAACCATAGAACGCCACCTGCTACTGTCCTTACATACTCCTTTTGCCTCGTCCACGGTCATTTATCTCCTCATACACGCACGTCGGTTGCGAGTACTACGCACCTTTCCTTTCTGAAAAAGCTCACCAATATGGCTGCCACTCACATCTGCCTTGTATGTAAATTCCTTTTGTTAGTCTCCTTTCACTCATCCTGTCCACATGACAAAACCATCTAAGTATACTCTTTTTAATTTTAGGGTTCCGTAGTCAACAAGGAAAGGAACCCCTTAATTTCGCCATGTCCGCCTGTCTGTGCGCAGCTTAGCTCAAAGACTCTTAGTACTAGAAAACCGAAATTGGTATGAATATTCAGATTAATTTCGCCGACAAAGTGCTTAAATAAAATCTTGAAAGTATTTTTTTTAGGGTATCTCCCTCCTCACCTACACGTAAAGTGGGGATTTTTTTTTCTCGCGTACCCCAAAGTGTGGTATTTCGCAAGATTGTAAACTGTCGAAAGATTGTGAACTGTAACATAACATACTGCTTACAATTTAATGTATTATTGGTTGGTAGATTATAATCTATGTAAGTGAAACCGTCAAATTGTAAAATGGTATGCGACGGACCGCATCTCGCGCGCTGATTGGTTGAACGTCATGTGCCCCGCGCCGCCATATTTCTTTGTTGTCGAATGTCAACAAACAGTGTTTTGGTGATTGTAAATTGATTTCGTGTTGAAAATAACTCAAAGCTTTAGAATTAGTTATATGAAATTGTTGTGGAAGTAAAATTAATCTGTTTTAAGCTTTCACGGTTAACAACTAAACGTATACTGTCACTTACGGGATATCTCCCGTGATTGTTCGTTATTTTGAGCTCCCACTACTGTAAGACCGACCAATCAGGGACAGGTGACAATTTTATTTAACGCGCGACAAATTGTGATTTAACAGTTTCACTTCGATAGATTATAATCTAATGGTATTTACAAATTTACGTTGACATAAATAAAGAAATTAAAAGGAAAACTATCACAGCTAAGTAGGCTTTACAAGTTTACGAGTAATAGTCGGACAACTTATAAAATGTACTTTGATAACATATTTTCTTTTTTCGTATGGGAAGGTTTTTCAACTGCAAATGTAAGTTTGTTTTCTTATTATTAGAATAAAAATCATCATTCGGAGGCATAAAATCCACATATTTTGATGAGCAACTACGTAACCCTACATAGTGCGTGGCCCGACAAGCACTTGGCCGGTTTTTGTCACTACATCTCGTCGAAGGAACCACAGACAGCTAATAGTTGTACGCTGCTGATAAAAACACTTCCCGACCTTCCCCCACCGGCTTCGAAGACACGAATCTCTACTGTTATTATGTTTTCCAAATCAGTAATCATAGCCTAGCTTGCACTACTTTTAGGCAATTTAAATATTTCTCTCTAACTGCTTTTAAACTATTACAAATCTCGGCAATTATTGATGTCATGCAATAGCGTAATCACGGTATTGACTTATCAATACCGGTTTTGAAGAACATCATTAGAAATCCGTCATTACGATACGCCATTGAAAACCCTAGTTCGGACTGAATAAAATATGTTTATAATACGTGGTGACTTTTACGTTAGCTCATCAGAGCTAAATACGTAGCTATAGGTCTTCTCTTAAAACTTAGTGCTCAAAGGAACCATGATCTTAATTTTGGAGTAGAATAAAACAGCAGTACTCGTTTTTTGAAAAAGCTTTTGCAGGAGCCAGGAATCGAACCTTTTTTTTTACCAAATCAACATCCTGTATTATTGAAATAACCGATAGTGTTGCTGATGCCGATGGTTGATGGCAATCGGCTCGCTCCCTATTATATGGCATTTAAACAGATTTGTCGAAATGTATGTACTCTTAAGATATACCACTGCCTAAAGGTACGAGTTCGTAGGCGAATGCAGACAGCAGCAGCTGACGACGTGACGTTGCGACATGTCGCAGCGACACGTTGCAGCATCATGTCGTTGCAGTCATGATTTCGAACCCAATTGCAGATGGCTGCAGCAGACGGCAGGTCCGTATTCCAGTTAGTTCTGAATGTTCCATAATATGTGACAAGATGTCTGACGTGTTTGGGATTAGCGATCGCAATTTATCTTTGTATCTTTTGTTGGAAGAGGAAGAAGACGACGATGACTTGTTTTTATTATACAAGTATAGAGAGAAACCAGAGATAGATGCGCCGTACAGAGCAGGATATTGAGCTACCAGGTTTATCAGTTTTTCTTCCTCGGAATCGGAAAAACACACTTTTTGAGAAAGATTCAACGTGTTTTCACTCCAGCGTCAGTGGCACTACTGATCAGCGGTCGGGCAACACGTCGTCTGCGATCGTGCGACGTGTAGTCGGACGACTTGTCGCTAGCTGCTGGAAGATATTTCATAGGAACCAGTAGTGTCGCAGCGACACGTCGTCTGTTGAGTGAGACAATATGTCTGACCTGTTTGGGATTAGCGATCGCGATTTACTTTTGTATCACTTGTTAGAAGAGGAAGAAGATGACGATAACTTTATATCTTACTAGCTGACCAGCGCAACTTCGTCTGCGTTTGGATTTTCCCCGTTTTTGCAATCTTTTTCATAAATGCTTCGCTCCTATTGGTCGTAGCGTGATGTTATGTAGCCTATAGCCTTCCTCGATAAATGGGCTAACAAACACTAAAATAATTTTTCAAATCGAACCAGTAGTTCCTGAGATTAGCGCGTTCAAACAAACAAACAAACAAACAAACTCTTCAGCTTTATAATATTAGTATAGATTAAGGTTACGTACGTGTGATTTGTTGAGTTGCCAATCAATTCGAGAACGCTAGGGCCTAAAAGCAGGGATCAAAGTATAATTTTGCTGAGTGATTGTTTTTTAAGTGGGCGTGGATGGCCAATTCCGAATAACTCTTCGATTGGTAGATCATCAATAGTCCAGTCACATTAGGGGTTTCACCTCGGAATGAGAGATAGTAAGCTGTAAACTAGTACACATCTTCATTTTGGTGTTCTATAAGTTGTCTCCAAAGTCTCATAAATCACGTGTCTGCTTCGTAAATTATTCAAGGTCAAACGTCACAAAAATCAATTCGCGATTATCTCGGTTTATAATATAGCTCCAATGATGTTAACATTAACTATAAAAATTGTAGAGCATAAAATTTGCGACAAATTATATTTTGTAAAATTTTTCATACGCCCAACCGTTTTTGAGATAGAGAACAGAATAATGCAAGGTCAACCGTTAATCTCAATGACTAATACCTTCTATAAAGTTATTAAATCATTTGTATTATTTATTAGGTAATACATTATATGTATTTAACAACTTAAATATATTTAATATAATATTCATTTAATAATACTTACCTACTTTGTGTAATTAAAAACTCATTAGACGAAATGAAATACTTCATCATCATCATCATTTCAGCCGAAAGACGTCCACTGCTGGACATAGGCCTCCCCAAGTGTCGCCACATTGACCGGTCCCGTGCGACTCACATCCAGCGGATCCCCGCAACCTTATGAAATACTAATTTGAGGTTTTTTTTTAAACCTAAAAAATTGTGATCATCATCATTATTTCAGCCGAAAGACGTCCACTGCTGGACATAGGCCTCCCCCAAGTGTCGCCACATTGACCTGTCCCGTGCGAGTTGCATCCAGCGGATCCCTGCAACCTTCACCAGGTCATCGGTCCACCTAGTGGATGGCTTTCAAACGCAACCTCTTCCGGTTCGCGGTCGCCGTCCAGAACTTTTCGGCCCTATCGGCCATCCATTCTGCGAACAATGTGCCCTGCCCACTGCCACTTAAATTTGGTTATTCTTCGGGCTTCGTCGGTAACCTTGGTTCTCTTGCGGATTTCCTTATTTCTGATTTGATCACGCAAGGAAACTCCGAGCATAGTCCTCTCCATTGCCTTTTGGGTGACTAAGCCTCCTGATAAGGCCCATTGTGAGCGACCACGTTTCGGTTTCACACCCACTGGTCGTAGACTTTCGTCTTGAGACACTGCGGTAAGTTGGACGAGAAAATACCACGCAACTTCCCGAACACTGCCCAGCCGAGTTGGATTCGACGATTGACCTCTTTCTCGAAGTTAGACCTACCTACCTGGACCGTTTGTCCCAGGTAGACATAATCGTTTACAACTTCGAGTGTAGAGTCTCCGATCTTGATAGGAGTAGGTGTTAAATGGGCATTCAACATGACTTTGGTTTTGTCCATGTTCATTTTAAGACCCACTCTTTCGGAAGCTCCACTGAGGTCATCGAGCATTGTATTGAGGTCCTCCATGGTCTCAGCCATGACCACTATATCGTCGGCAAACCGAAGGTGAGAGAACTCGCTATTGACGTTGATGCCTTGCCTTCTCTAGTCCAGAACCTTGAAGACATCCTCCAGTGCAGCGGTGAACAGTTTCGGAGATATGACGTCTCCCTGTCTCACACCTCGCTGCAGAAGGATAGGTTCCGAGGTCTGGTCCTGATGTCGGACTGACATGGTGGCGTTTTTGTACAAACATTTCAACACCTCGATGTACCGATAGTCGATTTGGCACAGTTGGAGAGACTGCAGTACAGCCCAAGTCTCGATCGAATCGAAGGCTTTCTCGTAGTCCACAAACGCTAAACAGAGAGGCAGGTTATACTCTTCAGTCTTCTGTATAACCTGCCGCAGCGTATGTATGTGGTCTACGGTGCTAAAGCCTTTTCGAAAACCGGTTGTTCGGGAGGCTGAAAATCGTCAAACCTGCGCGCGAGACGATTCGTGATGACTCTTGAAAACAACTTGTAGACATGGCTTAGAAGTGAGATACTCATACTCATTCCGCCATCTCCTTTCTTCCATCGGGAGTCCCGACGTACTGCAGGTTATCACCCATACCTTGTCGATGTTCCACACATTCGCACGAAGCGCTTTGCTACATCATTTATTATGCGCACAGCCAAGGAGTGGAATTCCCTGCCTGCGTCGTTGTTTCCAAGTTCATATGACCCCAATCTATTTAAATCGCGAGTTAATAGGCTTCTTTTGGGTTAGCTCGTTCCATCGTCGACCTCATCTCTGTCCTCAGGACTAGATTGAGGTCAAGAGTAAGCCCATACAGAATAAAAAAAAAAAAGATTGACCTATAGTTTTTCAGCCGGGCATTGTCGCCCTTTTTGAAGAAGAGATACAACTGTCAATGTACATTATATTATACAGACCACAAATACAACTAAAATAATGATAAAAAGAAGACTCCGCATCGCTGTCATCCGGAAACGTGCCTGGAAGATTGGCAGCATCGCCACGTTAAATGGCAGTGCTAGTTCTTTGTCAACGACGGACGTACAATTTTAAAAGTTATGGCTGATTTGTGTTTTTTTTTGAGAAGTCACTATCAGAAGGTGATTCTGTTAATGTAGTGCGTGGCTTGAAAACTTTAAAAACTGCAAGTATCGAAAGAAATGATGGTCACATAGACTTCTTAAATACTTTAACCTCGGTGAATGTGCATGAAACAATGAAACAGACATTGTTACATGCCCGAAAGATGATGACGATGAAGAAGAAGAAGAAGAAAATTTATACTTTTGTTCTTTAAATAATTAAAGATTTATATAGCTACTGAATAAAGATACAATTATAATGAACTTGTTCGTTTTATTTCTACTTAAAATCTACTTTAAATAAATTAATATAAAATTTGGATTTACAATGCATTTTGTTCTAATGAGTATTTAATTACACAAATTAATTAAGTATTATTAAATAAATATTATATTAGAAATATTAAAATGTTATTAAATATAATGTATTACCTAATAAATAATACAAATGATTTATTGTTAATGATATTTCAATGATTTAATAACTTTGTAGAAGGTATTATTTACTGAGATTCATGGTTGATCTTGCATTACAGTGACTGTCTGAGCGCTGCGGGCTCTGCCATCTATCTCAAAAATGGTGGGGAGTATGAAAAATTTATCAAAATATTTTTTTTTCGAAAATTTTATGCTCTACAATTTTTAAAGTAAATGTTAACACCATTGGAGCTATAGAAACCGAGATAATCGCGAAAAACTGTTTTATTTCGTTTGACCTTGAATAACTTACGACACAGGCACGAGATTTTATGAGACTTTTGAGACAGCTTTAAGAACGCCAAAATGAAGGTGTACAAGTTGACAGCTTATTATCTCTCATTACGAGGTTGACCCCTTTTTTTGCTTAAGTGACTGGACTACAAAGCGTTTTTGAATTAACAAAAGCCATGCGATTTTGTTAGAAAACGTGCGAATATCCATACAATTACATTTTCTTTGGCCGCTCGTTAATGCGATATCTGACAGATATCGGCCTTCGATGGAATTCTGTATCGCGTCGCGTCATCAGTAAAGGATTTAAGAGAATCTCAGTTTGACAAGACATACTGTTTAAACTGCGCTTACGATCGTCCCGCGACGGTATATGATGAGCGTTTTCAAGTTGCGCAACTACCGATCTCTGTGACCAACATCCTTTGTTTTTATTAAAAAAAATGTTTGAGCTAAATATTATTTGATTTGTTCAAGAAGTAGAAAAAACATCTTGCCTATGTCAGTAAGGGGAACTACCTTAACCGTTGTAGCTACACGAAAATGGTTTTATGAGACTGTCTATAATTTTTCGTGAAATTTTGATCCTCATTCACAGATTTTCAAATAAAATGTTCAGTTATCACGAAAATGGCTATTTTATTAAATTTTTTATTGATGCCTATTCATCCTGTTTCTAATACTGATCAAAAACTTCTATTGGTCCAACAATCGTTAGTGTACTAAAAAAGTCAGAATCATAATCGAAATGACATCGTATCGTTAATAGGTTTAAATCAGAAAATTATATAAATTTGATAAATGACGTGTTAAATTACATACTGTTTACGTGATCATTTGTGTTTTATTTATTTTTTGTATTTCAGTTTCACAGGTTCTTTCTTAGGACCTGCAATGATTTCCTACGAAATGTATGCGAAAAGGTTTTTGCAATTTGACTTTTTAGTACTCCAACGATGGTTGGTCCAATAGAAGTTTTTTATCAGCTTTGGATATAAGATCGATAGCCATCAAAAAAATTTAATTTAAAATTTGCCATTTCCTTACTAACTGTAAATGTTTTTGAAAATAATAAAACTATGGTTAGTCTCCTAAAACCATTTTCGTGTAACTGCAACGGTTAAGATAGTTCCCCTTACTACCCCGCTGAAAGTTGTCAACCTGTATAACCATATCCTACCAAAATATTCACAACGCCTTGTAACAGAACTAGCTGCTGTCCGCGACTTCGTTCGCGTGGAAATTTTGGTGTTTATGTGTGAAACTGCCTCGTTGTTCAAGTGGTTGCAAGCGCGACTACTAAGCATGAGGTCCTGCGAACGGCCCTACAAACTGGCGAGAGCGCTTAGACCTCTTTAATCCGGCCCTGTCGCAAAATCCGAATTCTGAGCGGACGTCTACTAACTATAAACTACCTCTCTGCCAAATTTCATCTTGATACGTCAAGCGGTTATCGATATTTCGTGATGAGGGAGTGAGTGAGTGCCCTTTCGCTTTTATACATATATTTAGATTGGCATGAAACAATGTTGATAGAAAAAGCAACATGACTGGTCCTACGACCGGAACCTACCCAAAAATATTAGACATGTTGTTTCAGCACTAGTAGGGTGGTGCACCAATTTTGATAAGAAAAAACAAAAATATTTTTAAAAGCTATTTAAATATGTGAAAGTGAAGGGGGAAATCTCGACGACGATTTTCAGCCTCCCGAACAAGCCGGATTCCGAAAAGGCTTTAGCACCGTAGACCACATACATACGCTGCGGCAGGTTATACAGAAGACCGAAGAGTATAACCTGCCTCTCTGCTTGGCGTTTGTGGACTACGAGAAAGCCTTCGATTCGATCGAGACTTGGGCTGTACTGCAGTCTTTCCAACGGTGCCAAATCGACTATCTGTACATTGAGGTGTTGAAGTGTTTGTACAAAAACGCCACCATGTCAGTCCGACTTCAGGACCAGACCTCGGAACCTATCCTTCTGCAGCGAGGTGTGAGACAGGGAGAAGTCATATCTCCGAAACTGTTCACCGCTGCACTGGAGGATATTTTCAAGGTTCTGGACTGGAGAGGGCTAGGCATCAACGTCAATGGCGAGTACATCTCTCACCTTCGGTTTGCCGACGATATAGTGGTCATGGCTGAGACCATGGAGGACCTTAGTACAATGGTAGATGACCTTAGTAGAGCTTCCGAAAGAGTGGGTCTTAAAATGAACATGGACAAAACCAAAATCATGTTGAATACCCAATTAAAACACTCACTCCTATCAAGATCGGAGACTCTACACTCGAAGTTGTAGACGATTATGTCTACCTTGGACAAACGATCCAGTTAGGTAGGTCTAACTTCGAGAAAAAGGTCAATCGTCGAATCCGACTCGGCTGGGCAGCGTTCGGGAAGTTGCGTGGTATCTTCTCGTCCTACTTACCTCAGCGTCTCAAGACGAAGGTCTATGACCAGTGTGTGTTGCCAGTGATTACATACGGGACCGAAACGTGGTCGCTCACAATGGGCCTTATCAGAAGGCTTAAAGTCACCCAAAGGGCAATGGAGAGGGCTATGCTCGGAGTTCCTTGCGTTATCGAATCAGAAATGAGGACATCGGCAAGAGAACCAAGGTAACCGACGTAGCCCGAAGAATAGCCAAACTGAAGTGGCAGTGGGCAGGGCACATTGCTCGCAGAACGGATGGCCGATGGGGCCGAAAATTTCTGGAGTGGCGACCGCGAACCGGAAGACGCTGCGTTGGAAGGCCTCCCACTAGGTGGACCGATGACCTGGTGAAGGTAGCAGGGATCCGCTGGATGCGAGTCGCACGGGACCGGTCAATGTGGCGACACTTGGGGGAGGCCTATGTCCAGCAGTGGACGTCTTTCGGCTGAAATGATGAATGATGAAGGGGGAAATCTAACAATACATAGAGACGGCTCGAACGGTCAGCGACGAAGTTCAAATTCAAATATGTTTATTTGTGTATAAGTTTAGTTTTAAGGGCGCACGGGATGACAGCTATAATTCAAATTATGCCCCCGCTTCCTCAGCCAAGATCGTTCTCGCAATATCAAGAAGATCATTTTAGGGTGAACTACACTATTGATGGAACGATACCAAATACTCATCATCTGCCCGACCTTTTTCCAACTATGTTGGGGTCGGCTTCCGGTCTAACCGGATGCAGCTGAATACCAGTATTTTACATGGAGCGACTGCCTATCTGACCTCCACAACCCAATTAGTACTGGGTAATACGCTACCCCTTGTTAAGACTGATTGTCCGACTTTCAGGCAACTGACTACCTGTAACAACTGTCAAAGATCTACAAATGACAGCCAGGACTAACGGCTTAACGTGCTTTCCGAGACACGGAGGAAGCTCGGTACGTAATAGGTGGTCACCCATTCACGGACCAACCTAGGCATTGCTTAACCTAAAGATCGACCCAAGCGACGGTTATTATTAAGCCACAAGCTCCTTACGTCGCCTCGCTTAATCGTAATAAAATATAAATTCAATTCGATTCTTAAACATTTCAAGCAAAAATACAAATATAAAAAAAAGACGTTCTGCCTTATAAGTCAACACTCCAAATATGTTGGTACCATTTTAAAAAAAACCATGCTACTCAAATGCAATTCCGAGCATTTTTAACTAATGCGCGCAAAAGCGTGGTGTACGGTGAATCAATATGCGAGGCGTTTTTACATTTCTCGATACTAGTCCAAAAAAGGATTTATCTATAACCAGGTGTATCACCATCATAATCATCTGAGATAATACATTACTGCCGTGGGCCTTAACCTGGTCGAGTAAATTTTTCCGCTATGACCTATGTCTGACTTTTTCACTCCAATAGTTCTTGAAATCTTAGTCTACGCCATCTAATCACCTGAGCTTGACCCGGTTTCAACTTCTCCGACCATCTATCGGTTTACCATCAAGTCAACGTTTAATGATTTTCTAATCGACACATTCAGTCCTATTCTGTATGAAAAAAAAAACCGACTTATCCGAGATCAGGTGCAAACAAATTTTGAGCTCGTTCGCTCGCTCTTGTATTATTTCTATATTCTTCGGACGCCCACATATGCTGCAGAATTCTCGCCCTGGGCGCCTGTAGTGCTACTGTGCTAAAGCCGACACTGATATCTCCTATCGACGATAGTACCTGCCTGCTACCTCGCTCGCAAGTCAAGTACGATGAAAATCGGGTCAGATCAAGTAAAATTTGCTACTTCCGCCTACAACCTTCAACCGCCATCGGTACAACGTTCACTTTATAAGTCACTCATAAAACCTATAATAATCAACAGCTGGCATCAATACAAACAAGTATTGAATGAGCCAAAATCTTCTAAAGTGTCACATTTCCGAAATATAAGCTATCAAAGTGTGCTGATGGCGAAAATTATTGATGGCTTATATTCTCAGAATCGTAAGGCTTTAAATGACGCGTCATAGTCATTATGTAAAGTGTCATCAGAACATTCGCTAAATAAAGATGTATCGGTAATAGACAAAAGATTTCGATTTTAAACCATTTAAAAACTGCTTTTTTTTTTTAAAGGAAAACTACATTTGAAAAAAATATTGGCGATTTATTTTTTAATGTAATGTTTCAAGCATAAATAATTTCTTTCGAACATAAAACGTTGTTAAGGCCGAGACCGCACTGACAAGTTGTGCATCGGGGTCCTAACGAGCCGGGCAGGGCGGTCCGAGCTGTGACTGGTTAGAAAGCTTGAATTTTCAGAGGAAAGGCTTTTACGATGAAAATAACGAGTTTAAAAAAAAAAGCGAAACGGATACCTCCTACTTTACACAGTAACCATTTGATAACTCGAAAGAAATATAAAATTAAACCATAATTTCGACTTGACTTTGAGATATAATTGGATGCCGTAAAATGCAAGTAATCTTAAATCGCACGGCCGAAATATATGTTTTTTTCAAAATTTAATTCCGTGCTGTCCGACGACGACGATCGACGTTTATCCGGGTGGCCTAGAAAAAGAGATAAGGCGAGGTATCGCCCTTACTCTTTTTCTAAGAATCAAAATAGCAATTCTAAAAGCTGAAGTTCAGAAGTTCGTATTTTCCAATTTGTATTGATTTGTATAAAGGGCTGGTATCCACAACTCCACTTCCAAAGCGTATTTTCCAAGTTTCTGCCAGTGACATGATCGTCTGAGAGATCAAGGCGTAGGCTGGGTATAGAAACAGTTTGTGGCAAATTACAGTTGGAACCACAGCAACATGATACTCAGTCAACATGCAGGTCCTGATTCTGCTTAAACTACAAAGTTAAAAGAAAAAAGTTACTGCTTTTAGTCTGATAGTAATAGGTACAAATGTGGATGGGTGGGTATAAGAGAAGAGAAAGATCAAAGAAACAATGGAAGGACTGTGTGAAGGACGATATCGCAAGAAAGGAGGTGTCTGAGGAGATAACGAGTAATAGAGAAGTAAGGAAGAAGACATGCTACGCTGACCCCAAATACAAAAAAATAAATAATAAATTGGGAAAAGGGCAGGAGAATAATGATTGATAGGTACAAATACACCAGATAAAGACACATCAGTGGCAGATCTGGTCGACCAGGATTCAGTCAAGCAGTCAACATCACAATCTATAACAAGGAGAGTGCATAGAAAAAGTGTACTGCCAAGTTTTACTAAATACTATCTTGTTTGGAACAACCGATTTTTTTTCTAATCAATCACCTCCTTTAACTTCGCACTGTGATACCGTTTTAGAAAGTAAATGAGACACGAAAGACGTTTCTGTATTTGTCATGTGTCCCACCGGTATGTGAGAAAATCTTAGAACATGAACTTTACGGCGCTTTAAGGTACGAGTTTGTAGGCGACTGCAGACAGTAGCAGCTGACGACGTGACGTTGCGTGTTATATCGTTGCAGTCATTATTCCGAACTCAACTGCAGATGGCTGCAATAGACGGCAGCGCCGTATTCCGGTTAATTCTGTATGTTCCGTAAGACAAGATGTCTGACCTGTTTGGGATTAGCGATCACCGTTCATAAAGTTTTTGTAAGATTCATCGTACAGTGCAGGATATTGGCCCACCTGGTTTATCAGATTTTCTTCCTCGGAATCAGAAAAACTCATTTTTTGAGAAAGATTCAACGTGTTGTCGCTCCAGCGTCCGTGTCACTACCGATCTGCGGTCCGGCGACACGTCGTCTGCGATCGTGAGACGTGTAGTCGGGCGACGTTTCGTGTGCTGCGGAAGGTATTTCATAGAAACCAATAGTGTCTGTTGTTGCTGTCTGAAGTAGGTTACGAACTAGTAGCTTTATTTCCGAAGTTATAGGTACTATTTGAATCAATATAGTATTTGAATGATTCATTCGCTTATATGCTGTCAGTAGTAGACAAGTATGAGATAAACGCTCGGCAGTGTGTAGATTTCTTTTAAATAGCCTATTATGTTTGAAAGGTTTAAAATTTAAAACGCTCGAAAAGTTTGAAATCACCAAAATAAACCAGTTTGGGGTTATGACCATTCACAAAAGATGACATTTCACATAAGGTGACACAATGGGCGGTCTTATCGCTCTCTTTTCTAAAGACCTTTGGATGGATTACAGGAACATGGAGATACAATACGGCGGGTAATCGGTGTTGTATCATCATCATTCTCTTGCCCTTATAACAGAGACTGATGGTGTCTGTGGTGTACCATTTACATAATAATAAACATATATACCGGTTTTGATGTATTGTTTCGGCATACTCAAATGGACTCAACAGAACTAGACGCCCTGGATAGGAGGGTCCGTACATTGTTGACGGCATATCGAATGCATCACCCGCGTTCCTCTGTTATGAGACTATGTCCAGCGGAGGTGTGGGGGTCGAGGCTTTTTAAACGCTAAGACTCTCCACAATCGCGAGATATGCAGTCTCAGGGAATATTTTCTTGAAACCGACGTGGGGATGCATCGAGATGTGGTCACGGTGGACAAGGGCCTCACCCCGCTCTCCTTGGCTAAATAGAACTGGCGCAAACCTGTAGTGCTTGACACTAACGACCGCATGGAGGTATGGCAGAGTAAGGAGCTTCACGGACGCTTTTTCCGGGCCCTGCATGGGCCCGATGTAGACCTATCAGCGTCCGTAGCCTGGCTACGTTCCGGGGACCTCTTCGGAGAAACCGAAGGTTTTGTCTGTATAATTATGAATGAAGTTATGATGACGAATAACTACCGGAGATTTATTGTGAAGGACGGTACGGTTGACATATGTCGGTCACATTATCTCCGGGTGTTCTCGTCTGGCTAACGGAGAGTACTTACATAGACACAACCTTGTAGGCAGGATTATCCATCAGCAACTTGCTCTAAAATACAACCTTGTGGAATCTGAAGTGCTGTACTATAAGTATGTGCCCGACCCAGTTCTCGAAAATGGCAGTATCACATTGTACTGGTATCAATCCATCATCACTGACAGGACTATTGTAGCCAATAAGCCTGATATAGTGGTGGTGGATCGATAAGAGCGGCGTGCAATGATTGTTGACATAACGGTCCCGCATGATGAGAAAGTCGAGAAAGATAAGAAAATCAAGTATCTTGACCTGGCTCGCGAGGTTGTCGACATGTGGGATATGGACTCAGCGATCATTGTGCCGATAGTCGTATCTGCCCATGGCTTAATTGCCAAGAGCCTCGACCAATACCTAAGGAGGCAGCGTTAGGCAACTGGATCAAGGGCTTGATTCAGAAAGCAGTACTCCTAGACACGTCTCGGTTTGTTAGGAGGTTCCTCTCTCTGGAGCCCTGGCCGCCGGTAGCTTGGACCCTGTTCCCGATACCGGTGGGCTACAATTTTTTTATATTTTTAAATGTTTTTTATATTGTTTTTTTAAGGCATATTTAAAAATGTAAATAATTTGTAAAAATTTAAATAAAGAAAATAATAACATACATATGTATAAAGCACTAATCCATATACATTATAAAAACTGCTGATTATCAGCCTTATTTGAATAAATGACTTGATTTTGATTTTATAAACAACATGTAACAAGAGTAAAGAACCATGAACACATGCACGGCATTCCATAGCCGCCGTACTACTTCGACTCTAAAAGATAATAATTATGTCGTAGAAATAGCTAGAATATCTCTAGTCTCAAGTTTTCCGATGTCCTCTGTGTCATGAAGAAACTTGAAACGTTCTTTAAGATAAGAGGGGGTTGTCGGATTGAACAGAAAACTGTAGGGCAACAAGCATACGCATATAACAACATCGGGCTAAGACGTATGGGAATCTTTGTACGATATTCAGTGACCTGGGTCTTTAAAGGGTTAATCTGCAACTCATCAACTATATTAATTGCAACAGACAGATCGGAATGGGCAGCTTGCTTATAAATTTGCAAATCATCTGAATAAAGGTGGTAGGAAGAAGGAATTTTCTTGGAGATTGAGTTAATAAATATCACTCTTGTAAAGGACCTAACGTGAGGTACTCCGACAGAAGTATAATACCAACAAAATAGTGAATAAGCGATGTAATAATATAGTAATAAGATAGTGGATAATGTGTTAATATCTGCGGAAGGGTTATTTACAGGGAAAAAAAATATTAGATCATCTTTTGTAGATTGCTTGATGTACAATTTAGCCTTGATTTTTTTTTTTGAAAACTGGCTGTACCGTATGCGTTGAAATGCACTTTTTCTTATATACTATCTCTTTGTATTTTTTACTACTCGACCTACCTACCTCCTACCCACCCTTCAGAAACCTTCCCTGGCGTGTGTAGAACAACCGTGCAAAATATCATCAAAATCGGTTCAGTACTTTAGTGAGTAATAGGGTACGAACAGACAAACATATATTGATTTTTATAATATAGATTTAAGGGGTTATTCCTCAAAGCGCAACTAAATTATTCCTCGACGCGCAACCATTAGTTGCGCTCACTAATTCTAATTAAAAATATTATATGTTTATTCCTCAAACAGCAACCATGATTGAAAAAAAAAATATAAATCCATCATACCTCTCTTTATATTTCCTAGTTACGCTTTGAGGAATACTCCGATGTACCGTTAAACGAAAAAAAGCAAAAAAAAAACGATACTTTGACCTTGGCCTTAAATATTGTTTTAGGAAACGTTGGATCGATGAGGATCTGAGATATTTCATTTCTAATAGTGTTCCTAAGATCTGTACTTTCAGGTCTGTGCGAATTATTGTAAACTTACCACTGTTTGCTTCTCTATTTTGCCGGATAATTTCTTCAAAAATGAGATCGAGCGTAATTACTACCGACTTATATAATATAGAACATAAAATAGTGCATAATATCGTACACAAATTCTGCGAAGGGGTTGGTAGAAGTGTGTGGGATATCCACATTTCGTTTTATATTATATTACACAAACTTTTGCCCGTGGCTTCACTCCCCAGTTCCCTAGTCCCTAGTCGGAAATTTTCCCACGAGAACTTTTTAAATAATTATAGCCTATTACACTCGAGGATAATGTAGCTTCCCATTAGCGAAAGAAATTCCGGAATCGGCTCAGTAGTTTCGAAGATTACCCCCTGCATCCAAACATACAAACTTTACCTCCAAGCATTCTGTGCATCAAACTTTACGCAAAAATTATTGCTGGGAATCGACTTTTTTTTTGGGTGAAAAATCACGTTTTACGGTAGGACTCGATGGAAAGCACTCAAAACATTGTGCTGATGAATGGATTGAATAGTACGGGGGTCGTGAAGGTGTGTAAAGTAAAAATCTTACATTAAAAACATGTATTTAAAAAATTGGAACATTGACTCCCAATATCTCAGTAACTAGAAGGTTCCCAGGTATGGTCTAGAACAAAAAAATGATCGCAAAGACGAGGAGAACAAGTGCCTTTCGGGTATGTTAAGGATCTATTTACACGCTTTATTATAATGTATTCTATTCATTTATTTATATGAGATCAAACTAGTGTTTCTAGAGGGGGAGTGGTAGGCAGAGGTACACGTCTATAATAGGTAGGTACACACGGCGGCACATTAACCCCTACATAACCAGTATAACCTGACTTCTCTTTGTATGAGCTTCCCGTACGATGAGAGATCAGTTTAATTTGGTTTTGCATAGCTCGATTGGCCGCCGTGCGTACATAGGTTCGTTTTTCGTCAAAATTAAAGAGTTTAAACACAAAGTTAACCAACTTCAACCTGTAATCCTCAAAGGGGTAAGGCAGTGATGTAAATGTTATGGGCTCTACACACCAAAGCCGCTATCCTAGAACAAATTTAGAAAAGTGGTCAATGAATTATTTTCCGGTCATCGTTCTGTTTTTTGTCCCAAATTAATAAAATAAACATAAAATAAATAAAATCCACAAGTTGCAAATATCTCGTGCCGCCGACAAAGTTATTCGACTTGGAATGATTTGCCGGCAACAAAGTAGCCTACACATTACACATGTTGGCGGGTCGGCCGGGCTTTTGGTGTGTAGAGCTCTAAGACACCCAGACTTTCATAAGTTAGGTATTTAATTATTAATGGATTACCCGCAAAGTTTTGACAATAAAAGCTTACCTTTTATTTTCATCATTTTCTTTTTTCACAGTCAACTGCACAACTATGGTAATGGGTATCACTTGAACTACGAAAATCTACTTTACTGTTTCGACATAAAGGCGCTGTCAAGTGTTAATTGCGTGTGTTATGTTGTACGTGACGCGCGGTTGACTGTAGGTTAGGTAGGTACCAAACCAACGTCCAAAATACATACTAAAACCAGTCTATTGCTATTTCTACCAACATTGATCCATGCCAATTCTCATGTTTTGCGATGTGAATGTTGTGGTTGAGTGTGGGTATATGTATATTAAGTCAGCGATGTTTTTCTTGAACAAATGAAATATTATTTAGCTCACACATTTTTTAGTATTAAATATATTGGTTTTTATAAAACAAAGGATGTCCGTCAGAGATTAGTAGTTGTGCAACTGAAGGTGCTCATCGATATACCGAACAGAGAATCTCGCGGCGGTCAAAATGTGTTCGAGCGCTTGCGCGCCCTCGTACATTTGAAACAATTTCGCAGGTCATTAAGACGTACGCGCAATCGAATATCGAGCAGATCTGTCAGTGATAGCGTCAAACCCGTGCGATTCTGGCATTAGCGATTCTCAATTATTATAGTACTCGATATTATGACAGAATAGTTTTAGAAGTAAAGATAATTGTTATGGTTACTGAAGCAAACGTGTTATGGACAACGATTTTCGGACAAACAATTTTAAGAGAAGAAAGAGAGTACCCTTATAAGGGTTCCTTGTTGACTACGGAATCACAAAAAAAAACCCATATTTTAGTTATAGCAAGCCAATTAGATCTGTCTCAACTTCTGAATTCTATTTACTAAAGCGTAACACACAATGGTCGGGTGCGGGTCGTAATTCCGTGTATGTATCGTATATTCGTTACGCCGCGGGTTGGGTGTTGCGCGGGAGCT
Organism: Noctua fimbriata; assembly: GCA_905163415.1. Taxonomy (NCBI): domain Eukaryota; kingdom Metazoa; phylum Arthropoda; class Insecta; order Lepidoptera; family Noctuidae; genus Noctua; species Noctua fimbriata. Next base: position 7,612,381 of record LR990940.1, read on the forward strand.
GCGCCCATCGTCGCCCCTCACCATAGAGAGCGCCCGAGGCGAACGGGTCGGGAGAGGATCGTCGTTGCATTCGTTGTCCCTCACAAAAACGCGTGCGTGAGCCAGGCGCTGATTTTTTTGTGAATATTAATAAAAAATTAACAAATATGCGCTTCGCCGCTGATATTGTTATTTTCTCCTCCACGGCAGCCAAGATAGGCCTAATGCTCGACCAACTGAGCAGTGCCAGCCTCGAGCTTGGACTCGTGGTGAATATGGCGAAGACCAAGGTGATGACCAACAGCACCAAGCGCAACATAGGAATTGAGGGTATCACGGTATGAGAATTGAATATGTCCATGAGTACATATACCTTGGCCAAATATTCTCCTTCCAGACAAGACACGATAAAGAAGTGCTCGACGCACCGAAAACGCCTGGAAGAGCTATTGATCGATGAAGCAAATAATGAAGGGAACTCTCCCTCTCTCACTGAAGAGAAAACTCATGGACATGTGCATTCTTCCTACCCTCACCTATGGAGCGCAGACATGGTCGCTAACCAACCGACAAAAGTCCTCACTTGGGGTTTGTCAGCGAGCATTGGAGCGCAGTATCACACGGCTGCCGAGCTCAAATGGAACTGGGGTGCCACATCAGTCGTATACCGGAGGAGCTATGGGCTAAAGTAGCCACACAATGGGTCCCAAACAGCAGCAAACGGCAACGCGGCAGGCCCATAAGGAGATGGCGGGACGAACTCGAGTCCTTACACAAGGATGGGCATATAACAGCACTGGATAGGAATAAAATAAGTGGAAGGTCAATCAATCAATTTCGCTAAGAATTGCAAAAAGTGTTCGGTAACAAACTTGTTTATATGAGCCTAGTGACAGAACTATTAAAACGCAGTTTCAAAAACAAAATATGACAGCAGATTGCAGATCAATTAAATGAAAGTAGTAAGTGTTTTTTTTTTTTTTTAATTATTATTGAAATATTTAATTGACTTTTTGTCTAATTTGAAATTATTTATTCGCCGAAAGCTTATTGTTTGTTTTTAACGATGCTAGTCGTTTTGTAGTAACCGCTTCTTCGTGTCTTGCGAAAAACCTATATCATTATTACACCGTCTAATAATGGTGTTGTTGTGCAAGCAAGTTGTGGCCTGGGCCCACAGAACGGTAAAAAGGTTAGAAAGGATGTCTTGTATTGAGCCCGGTATCACTAGCACACATTTAAATGATAAGTCATATAGAGTGTTTAATGCTATTTAAGCTAAACTTTCAGTGTACCCAACAATTACTCCCGAGGCCAAAACTATCCTAAAATAATGATTTGTTGGGTCGGATTTATGAGGAAACAGAAAGTTAATACCTACTCACTCTGAGAATTATCTCAACATATATATGTATTAACATACACTCACAACCGCTCACACACACCCATGCACCCACGCACCCACACACACCCCCCACACTTTCTCACCTAAACTGTTTTTTTTTTATATGTAGGTACTTATCTATGTTTTTATCAATGTTAATAATTATACGTAATCTTTTCCTTATTTTTGTTCATTAAACTAAGTTATTTTTCTTGCGCTAGCAGAACATAGTCAATTATTAACCTTGTGTAGCGTCTGGGTCACCAAGATACAGACTGTGCTTGTTTGGGACCTGCTGTTAAACCTGTCAATTTTTTGTTAGTTCTACCTTTACAACATGTTTGTATGTTAAAGAACGATGTGTAAGCTAATTAAATGAATTTGATATTTTCACTTCACAGAACATAAGCTATTAGCCAATAAGAAACGCCATTTGCCAATTAAAAAATATCAAGTCTAATGAAGAAGGAGGTTCTCACCTCCTTCTTTTTTTCGTTTTTTCACTAACCTTTTTCAAAAGAAATACGATGAATTTAATAACGTGTTGTAGATTGTTGACATTTTAATTTGAGTTGCCTGTTAAGTGACATTTGTACAATTATTGTGCAATAGGGGGGGTATATGCAAGAAATACAAAACCTTTTTATTTCTTAAACATTTTGTGGTAGAGTTGTTTAATTTTGTAATGTATCACTTATTTTACAATTTATTATTTTATGTAGCGTGTTTTTGGTGAAACTGAACGCAATTTCAAAACTCATCGTCCTCGATAACGCCAGTAGTGACGTCGAAAACCATTTGTTAAAAAAACACTTTTATTTGAAAAATACTAAGTTTCACGTAAGTCAACGTGAAACTTAGTACTTTTCAAATACGTTACATTTCAGTAAGTTTTTATTATAATATTGTTATTGCAATTTTTACTTGAATAAAGCACATACAATTAGAAAAAAATATTCTATTGTAAGCGCAAAAAATGTGATGTAAACAAGACAGATAGAGGTAAATGACGACACATCATGGCCGAGACAGCCACAGACGTTTGAACTCGTCGTAGAAAATTGTAGGACTTTTTTTTTGCGCGACAAGCAGTAGTTTAACTTATAATCCTTTCTTGGGTTGATAGTACTGTATTTTATTGATTTAAAGTAAAGAAAAAATTACATGTACATTCCCTATTATCATAGTTTAATCACTGAAATGAGTAAAACTGAGAATGGGTTATATTTATGCTACAGCAAACATATTATGATGTAAGTGTGCAAAATATCTCCATAAGATTAAATTAATTTCAAAAATTATTGTTTTGTTAATTGAGAAAATGTTGAACCTGAGTTCTTATACTGTTTTTAGCTGGTATCACAGGTGATGACCTAAAATGAATCGACCAATTTCAATTTCAATTTATATAGAAAAATCACTAGTTAGATTTATTTGGTCCGTAATAAAAAATTGCAAGCAAATAATAAAATAAAAACTTATATTGTTCTTGGAGCAAAATTTATTTCGTAAGCAATTGCCGTTTTGTTTGTTTCGTCATTGCATTTGAATAAATACGAAATATATTTTTAAATAATTGCTTTAATTATATCTAATATATGATTCGACGATGTATATATGCGTTTATTTGATGATAAGATAAATCATCTAACAATATTGATATTACAAAAAAATAAATGCCGCTGAACTCCAAAAATTCAACTTTTCTTTGGTCAGATATGTGCCGTCATCACATCAAAGATTTGAAAGGAACAAGGAAAGGTATTAAGTATATTCACATTTAGCCAGCTAACTCTCATGTAGGTGGCGAAACCATTGCCACTAGCCGGGCACAAATCCGAATTCCAAGCTGCTACTGAGCAATGGCTAGTGGAAAATCCCATTAATACTACCCGACCTCTCTAAAGTTGCACTCGCGATCACTATACCACAGTATAAATATTATATAGTATTGTGACTCCTTGAAGTAATTACCTACAGCCGGGCGCGGTACGTTCGCAAGCGATAGGGCTGCCGCGCCTACAGTATTTTAATTTAATCTTCTTAGTTGAGTTTCTTTCTAGTTTTGTGATTGTAAATATTATATTTTTTCATTTAAAAAACTGAAATTATTTGTTAATCAAATAGGAAGTGTTCAATAAAAAATACAAGTTGTGTCTTTTGATTAGTAGATTTAATAAAAATTATAAATTCGAGACCTTTTTTTAACTAGAGCGTAGGTACCTTAATCACTCGTGTGTCACTTTTTTCACTCTATCCACTTATTTATTAATTAATCCAGGGATTTTACTCGGTGGAAAAAAAAAACAAATTACGTATCTACTAGTAGGTATAAATAATGTTATAGTATTACCTTTCGGAGTTTCCAGGTAATTTAAAAAATGTTAACTCTGGATGCGTTATTGAAGAATTCAAGCAACCAAAGACAATACAGTATAGTCTATTATAACTCTTTGCCATATTTAGCTTACTTGGCAGTACTTGCTCTTATTTCAATCAAATATTCATAAATTGCACGCTTACAACTTACAAAACAATCACAACGTTCGTTCGTCAGTGCGGCGCATTCGCGACTTGCGTACCGAGTGTATACCAAACTCAAGGCGTGTAGGTATGACTCGCGTTCCAACCGTTTGTTTGAAGATACACTACTGTAGATATTATTACCGTGACTATACCGACGACGCAGTCTATCACTACTTTCACTACAGTACACAATTACTAAACTGAACTTACAATAATACAAAAAAATACATACTAATGAATGATAGCCTATAATTTTATCACGTGAAATGGTATGGCATTTAAATATTTATATCCAGATTTTTTATTAATACGTACTTTTTAATAATAAAATCACTTTGAGGTATGTCAGAGTAAGGAGCTTCACGGGCGCTTCCGGGCCCTGCATGGACCCGGTGTAGACCTATCAGCGTCCGTAGCCTGGCAACGTTCCGGGGACCTCTTCGGAGAAACCGAAGGTTTTGTCTGTACAATTATGGATGAAGTTATGATGACGAATAACTACTGGAGGTTTATCGTGAAGGACGGTACGGTTGACATATGTCGGGCATGCCGGTGGCATGCCCGACATATCAGGCACATCAATCAGGTACATCACAATCCAGGCGAATCAATCCGTCACATTATCTCCGGGTGTTCTCGTCTGGCTAACGGAGAGTACTAACATAGACACAACCTTCTAGCCAGGATTATCCATCAGCAACTTGCTCTAAAATACAACCTTGTGAAATCGGAAGTGCCGTACTATAGGTATGTGCCCGACCCAGTTCTCGAAAATGGCAGTATCACATTATACTAGGATCAATCCATCATCACTGACAGGACTATTGTAGCCAATAAGCCTTGTTGACATAACGGTCCCGCATGATGAGAACCTCGTGAAAGCCGAGAAAGATAAGCAAATCAAGTATCTTGACTTGGCTCGCGAGGTTGTAGACATGTGGAATGTGGACTCAGCGATCATTGTGCCGATAGTTGTATCAGCCCATGGCTTAATTGCCAAGAGCCTCGACCAAAACCTGAGGAGGCTCTCGTTAGGCAACTGGATCAAGGGCTTGATTCAGAAAGCGGTACTCCTAGACTCGGGCCGTACTGTTCCCGATACCGGTGGGCTATTATTTTATATTTTTAAATGTTTTTTTATTAGTATGGTTTTTTAAAAAAATATGTAAACTATATGTTGTAAGAAAATTAAAAAAAGAACATATTAAATCACTTCCTCGAACTGTTTAAAGCATAAATTGTGCTTGATTTCGTAGGAAACCAATCGCTACCTGTTACGTTGATCCACTTTTCCCCAGATCAGGCTCCTTAGGAAGTCTAAAACAAATACACTTTTAAAAAACGTTGAGCAAAAATACGCCCATTAATGCCTTAACACATTAGAGTTCATAGAGCCCGTTCCATAGAGCTCATGAGCCATCCCACGACCGACCATACATATTGCAAGAGGACCCTCCAGATGGGTCACTGGTATTGGCATTACGTTTGCGCAAAAGTGAACCCACCTGGAGGGTTCTCGGCATTAGGTTTGAGACTTAGATTTAAACCCCTGCAATAAGAGGTAAAATAGAGTTTTCAGGGGGTATTGTTGCTACACTCACTACCTGTGGGGGTATTATCATGTCCTAGTGGGGTGGTGGGGGATGTGAGTAACCAAAAATAAAAAATTAAGAAAAAGTACAATTAAGGTGTTCAACCTTTTGTGAGATTTACATGCAATTTCTTTTCTATTAATTTAAGTTACGTAATCGCAATTATTGTTTCTTTTCGAATTTAATAAATAACATTTTAAAACTTATGAGTGATTACAAACGTTGCATTGCATAAATAGGTAGGTGCTTTGACAGTTAGTTTTGTGTGAACCACCCAGTAACTTCATTAATTACATATTCCCTATTCCATCACTTGTTATACTACCCAGTATAACAAGTGATGTGAAGTGATAAATTAAATTAGCTAGCGATACTCCGCAGACGTGATGGATATCGATATCTAAACTTATTAAACCAAATAAAAAATGGATTTGATGACATTTTATTGGGGTTAACGTTTAACGACCACAAGTAGTGAGTTATTTCAAATACAACATAGATTTTTTATTAAAAAAAAAAATTAGTTGTGAATGAAGTAGGAAGTGTTCAATAAAAATACAAGTTGTGTCTTTTGATTAGTAGATTTCATAAAAATTATAAATTTGGGACAGAATTATAATGTAAATCTGGTAGATACCTACCATTTATTACTCTCATAATCATTTCATAATGATATTTCGTCTAATTCAATAACATATGTAAGTAGCTAAGTACATGAGTAAGTAGATAGCCTAGCCTAGGAAACTACCTATTAGTTTTTTTAACTCGAGATTAGGTACCTATCCTAGCCACTCGTGTGTTACTTTTTTCACCATATCCACTTATTTATTAATTAATTCAGGTATTTTAATCGGTGAAAAAAAACGAAATACCCATGTATTAAAAAATAAACAAATTACGTATCTACCAGTAGGTATATAAATTATTTTATAGTCTTACCTTTCAGAGTTTCCAGGTAATTTAAAAAATGTTATCTCTGCATGCGTTATTGAAGAATTCAAGCAACCAAAGGTAGCACAATTTAGTCTATTATAACTCTTTGCCATATTTAGTAAATCCTTGTACTTATTTCAAACAAATATTCACAAATCGCACGCTTACTGCTTACAAAACCGTCCCAACGTTCGTTCGTCAGTGCATTCGTGACTGGTTGCGTACGACTGTATAATGAACTCGAGGCGTGTAGGTATGACTCGCGTTCCGACCGTTTGTATGAAGATACACTACTGTAGATATTATTACCGTGGTATTACAGTCAACCGCAGATCGTTGGAAGTTAATTTGTTTTTCGGAAGGTTAACATTTCCCCAAAATAAAATTGTTGCAAGACAAAACCGACTTCCAAAAAAAAAAAACACAAAAAGTGGAAAATTACTTTCAGAAGACGGTGACTTTTACTTGTTTCATTGACTTTTTGCCACCGACTTCCGAAAGTAAATTTCCACATTTTTTTGCAACAAAACTTTTTATTTTAGGCTTTTGTTTGTGGTAAGATGGTATCTCATATAAATTCTTGCCGAGTTTTCATTTTTCATTGTAACCTAAAGTTAGAAGATAACTCATAAACTACCCAAGCAAAGTAAACAAAAATCATATGGACCACCGTGCAAGCTTCCTCTACCAATTAAAAAAAAACCACGTAAGTCGTATCAGCAACCACGGAGAAATCAGTGTAAATACATTAAAAAGAAAAGATGACGCCGAATACTTAACCCCTTGTCAGGGTTAAAAACAAACTGGTTTTATCATCCCATACATCATATACACTACAATATTACCCAAAAAATAATATACTCTTTTAGTTTCACGCCTGCTAAGTTTCTCTTGCCAATTTAATTTAACGTCAAAAAAATGCTAAGCATTATTTATTCCAAATATCAAATCAGTAGCGTTAGAAGTTTCTGAAATAATATATAGCTATGACAGAAAACGGGCAGGCAGACTTAACCTCTTCGTGCACGGGTCGTAAGCGTAGTCGTATCGTTACGACACTACGCGTACGAGACCTGCAGTGTGGCACAAATGAATCGTCGCGTAGACGTATCGTTTTGGATATCATTGTGTAAAAGCAATTGTTATTTAAAAAAATATATTATATTTCTTACCTGTCCAGTTCATTTTTAACTATATTTCTGCCCAAACTTTGTCTGTAACATATTTTCTTGAATATTCGCTTAATGAATGATTATAGACAAGGGTAGTCTTCAACCAGTGTGACAAATTCAATTATTTTTTCAGTCATATTGAAAGTTAAAAGTCATAAGAAATTGAAATTCAGTTAAATTCATGTGTTTTTTAAAGAAAATAATGAAAAGTTAACTTTTTACGCTCGTGTTTTTACGCCAGTACGCTACGACTATCGTAATGACAATAAACACCTCCTACGATTCGCTGCAACACCGCTTCGTATGCGGACTTGTTTTGAACATGTTCATGCTCGTATTGCTCTTGTCGTACGCGCGGATTACGAAACGACGCTACAACGCCGTGTGCGAAGGGGTTTAGTCGCACCATAATAGGTATTCGTTTTTAATACTGAACCCTGAAAAGTCTCGACTGAACTCATTCTCGTGTCCTAAATTATAAAAATAATTATAAATAAAAAATATTTAAAATCCCCCCACCCGCGTATTACTATTTCACCCCTGAAATAGTAGTACGCGGTGGGTCCGCGTGGGTTAACGGCATCTAGGAAAAGGTCGAAAATTTATTGAAAATAAAAATGCTTGTAATTTGAACCCACGGCGTATTCTTATTAATCTTTTTAAAATATACAACTTTTTTTATTTTTACATTGCAAGACAAAAAAAACCTACATTTTAAATTAGCCCACCTGGGGTTCCCGGCACCCAAGTGCGACTTGAGTGAACCCACCTGGTGGGCTCCCGGCACTGAAAGTGTTAATGTAAAAAAATGAAATACCTCTAGGTAGATGCCCGATAATTCTATTTTAAGTAAGGATATCAAGAAATTATCGTTAAGGTTATTTGGAACTTTTGGTTACCTACACTAGCGAATGTTAGGTATCTGGTACCATCGTGCCCCTCGATTGCACGAGGTTTTTGTAATTGGAAACGGTACATACATTACCAAGTCATGAAACGCGATCATGTTTGGGAGTAAAAATAGCCGGCAATGTATATTATAGCTGTTTTTATCGAAGTGCCGTCAAACTAATTTTACGTAAACTTTATAATTGTTACAAGAATTTAAGATTTGCCGGTGAAAAGAAAGAATCCCTTTTGTTACACTTAGCAGTTGGCTTCTTGTTCAGAAGTAATCACTACGCACTTCTTCAAAGTACTACTCAGGCGACTAATGCGAGCGTTCGCGAGTTGCGTTGAAGTTAAGAGCGCCTGCTCAAAACTCGGGCGCGCCTGCCCCGCCCACATAGTCTTTCTAACCTTTTTACTGTTCTGTTCTTGGGCCACATCTATTACAGTTTCTTCAGTTCATTTCTTCGACCTGCTAAATATCCGCCATTTGTGTGTTAATATCTTAGAGGAGCTCGTGGCTAAATATTAACAGCCGCTCGGGGCGATGTTTAAGGTTAAGCCGTGCTTGCCTAGGTTGGTCTGTGGATGGGTGGCGACCCATTGCATACCGGGTTTCCTCCTTGCCTCGGAAAGCACGTAATGCCGTTGGTCCCGTGTGTCATTTGTAGATCTTTGACAGTCGTTAGATAGTCAGTGGCTCAAAAAGATTGACAAACAGTCTTACCAAAGGGTATCGTATTACCCAGTAATAACTGGGTTGTGGAGGTCAGATAGGCAGTCGATCCATGTAAAATACGGATACTGGTATTCAGCTGCGTCCGGTTAGACTGGAGCCGACCCCAACATAGTTGGGAAAAGGCTAGACAGATGATGTGTGTTAATATCCTAGAAGCATTCTCGACAAAACCTTCCACGGCAATGTCTAATATTTATTTTGTGCGTCACGGTCGCATTAAGTTTTCAGACAAAAACCTTCGTAGTCTATTAATACACGAGGAATGCAATCATCTGTATCTGTTATCGATTTTGAAAGCAATCAACATGTTATCACAAATATATTTCTGGTAAAAATTTAGTTCACAAAAATTGCTATAACGATAGCAATTTTTGTGAACTAAATTTTTAGCATGATAATCCTGTTAACATGGATTTACTGGCGCAATGTCGGTGAACTATTAGGTGCACTTCTGCCTAAATCTTCGAGGATCACAGACGTGATGTTATGTTATGAATATATTATGCCCAATAACATTGATACCACTGTTGCCAAGATCATTTAGGGTACAGTCAGCCCCAAAAAGATGTAAACAAGGACAAGAAACCATTTTATTGTATACAAATATTATTCCAAAATGTGTATACAACGCAAAGCTACAAAACATAATAAACAATTGAAGTCACCAAAACCTCTTACACTGGCGGGAATCATCAGCCGGATACGTAATAATATAAACACTCTATGTCCAAAACAGGGTCATCTACATAAATCTCACAAACATGTAAACAACTATCGTTCAAAAACGATGTAAACAAATCTAAAAGGCTGTTAGAAATAAGTATTTAATTGAAATTTTTATTTTATTGATTGTATCATAGATACCACACTAACGGCAAACAAGTTAAACAAACTTCAAATTCCACATGTACATATCTATAACAAACTTCCGACTGCTTCGGTCCAAGTATGTTCTGAAGGCGCAGGCATAAATATTGGTTCAAGTACTTCCCATATTGATTTATACTAATTTTATTATATTCGAAACTGTACTACTTCGAAGTCGAGATATAAAGGCAATTAAATAGCTAACAGTATTGATACGGTCCCTATTAGTGGTCTACATAAAAACGGCAGTCGAAGGGTATCTGAAAAATGTATTGAAGAGGCTCTTACTGTAGTATTGGATACATGATCTAACAGTGGATATTATGATTCGTAAGATGACGATAATGCCTTTATTTTATTACTTGCAGGTGAAAGAAACAGTAAAGAAGAAGTGCAGTGTATGATGGATGGATACATCAAAAATAAGAACACAGAAATTACGGGGAAATTACAGATCAAAGGAATTACGGGGAGCAAAAGAAAAACGATAACCTATATGTGGTCTGCTCGACTTTCATTTTTGGAGAGCGTTATTAGTCTCAGACCAGTTAGAGAGAGAGTTTATTTTCAGTCAAACCCAAACCGCTGCGAGTTCTGATACTACGCATTTTTTTACTTCCACGCCAGCGACAATGTCATTTTGAAAACATTCTTATATCTCTATCTATCTATATTAACCAAGAGTATACCGTACCAGGCATATCTTCAAATCCAGTATCGAATTCCTGCCATTGTCTACACCACAACAGTGTAACGAACCATTGGAATCAACCGCACTCCCCCGCCCTGAAGTGAAAAAAAGGAATGCCGAACCAGATGAGCCCGATGTCGACGACATGATAAAAAACCACTGGAAAAATAGAAAAGAAAAAACCTAATCAAAACTACGCTTGGAAATTTTATTATTATTGCAAATTAACAATGGACACAAGCTATGCTTAAAGTAGACCTGATTAATTTGTTTTCTGAGGCATATCTAAGCAAAATGCTATCAACCGAATATGTAAACCAGCTTATTCTGCTAAATCCTCAGTCCCAAAAAATATGAATTCTGATACTAACCACAATAGTGTAATTCATATGACACAGACATAGAACGGATTAGAAATATGCCACAAGACTTTTCGAATTCCGTTTTTTTTCGGAGATCCCTGCAATAAAATAAATCTTGAATGATGCTTATTCCATTCATTCAGATATTGCTCATTCTATAAATATTTACTCTGTTAAATATCACACAATGATTTAATTATTAATTCGCCACAAAACTTGTCAAATACGTTCCTGACTGAACTGCCTTGACATAATACTCACAAACTAAAATCAAACAAATCACGATGATTTATTCTCTGATGTATCTGCCACGCCAATATAATGTTGAGTATTTTTATTTGTAATGTTTATTTTTAGTTAGAAATAAATAAATGTAATAAAACTTTACGTACCTTAAACAAACTACGAGTTTTTCTTTGGTAGATATAGCTAGCCCCCAATTTGTATTGAGTTTGAATATCTTTGGACTCGCTTTATCATTAAAAAGCCTTAGGGTCCTCGTGTTCGTGATCGTGGCCATGGCCGCGTAATGCGCGAGGTCCCTTAAAAAGTTGCCTTACACATTCATATTTATATAATCGATCCTCGTACGTTTCTAGTTTGATGATATCCTCTATACTCTTGGCTTGTTTTTTATTAATTTCGTGGAGCCACGTGTACCGTGCTCTTCCTTTACCCAACTGTTGTGTTTATTACCTTATAATGTATGTTTGTTCCTTGAGGAGCTCTAGAGACCAAACGCGTAGGCCGATTTTGATGGTTATTACGTAAATCGATTAGTCTTAATCTTACCGAGTGTTACTAACGACATGACCAGACGCTATATTGTGAAAAATAAAAAAATAAAGTCGACGAATTATGGTAAATGGGCAATTGAATAGGTATTTGAAAATACCTATTTACTTAGGTTTTTTTTTTTCGTAATTACACATAGCTTTTGTGTAGCGGTTCATAGACGGTCAATAGACACCTGTTCTCCAAAATTTTGCTGTGTGAAGCCAACAGTCTCAAAATGGGTGTGACTTACGAACGAACGGACAGACAGACGCACAGGACGAATCTATAAGAGTTTCGTTTTTGACAATTGGCAACGGAACCTCAAAAAAGACACTATTTTTAACTTAAATAAATTATTACTTATTCATAATATAATTCAAAATTAAAGGCTATTGGATTTTATAGACAGTGAAAATAATTTAGTGTTTCATAGTAATTCTCAATGAAACTGAAAAACTAAGTTGATTCTGTGACTAAGCTGTAACCAAAAATTTTCCGTATAAAAAAAATAATACGATCTGTGTTATGCAAATAAAAGAATTTTCAATTTGGTAAAAAAAAAATATGTCGTGTAGTTCATCATTAATAGTCAATGTAGTCATATCAGCAATACTGTACATTGTGTTCTGTAAAATGAGTAGGTTGCGGCATTTATTTACTCTCATATTTTCGAAAACGAAACGATAATTTAAGCAACCCTTTTGCGGCTTGCTTGCTTTTTACGGCTTGGCAAAACAACGAGACAACTATATTATATCAAGTTCAATATTAATGTATTAGGCGCTCCCTCACCGGAGCCTTCGCCTGTGATGTAACAATCCAAGATTCGATTTTGTACAGAATCGAGTGATTACAGGCGAAAGCTCCCGGTGAGGGAGTGCCTTTGTACGAACACAATATATGAAACTTATTAACTAATGATCCTTCGAGAAGAAAGAACTACATGATCACACAGCACTGTGCACACATACACGTAAAGTAACTTTATTGTAAAATCGTATGTTTAAATAAACGAAAGAGTCTGGATTTGTGCCCGGTTTATGGTAATAAGCTCGCTCGCCCCATTCTCCATAGAACTTCAAACAGAACAGGCGATAAGTGTAACATAAGGGTGACACACACGTACACACCTGGCTACCCCTTCGGAGATTACAGACGTGATGCAATGTTATGTATATAATATGATAATTATATCTGTTTGATTAAATGATTCCGTGTTTACCAGCAGATTTCACTATAATATAGTGTTAGCTTAAGTTATTTCTACGGTTATAATTAAATCGTTCAAAATCATGGTTGGGTTACCGAACGTCAGACTCAAGGTTACTTGGGTTCCTAATTTACAAATCCGAGTTCGAAATTTGATAACGTTTTACTAACTTGAAAACATTTCTTTACAGTGGCGGGGAAGACAGCTCAAGCAATACATGTCCAATAGCTGCCTCAGCGGCTGCACCCGCTACGTGGCGTGGTACAAATGACAGTGCTACCGAGTATTGTCGCCGTGGTAACACGCCCGCTGCGTACGGCAGGTACCAGCGCAACAACTCAACCGCACCTTATTCTACACCACCGTCTAATGTTGAAAGGTATTTATTTAAAGCGGCTAAACCAACACTAACCATTACTTAAATCTTGTCACTTTTTATTCGCAGAATAAGTAGAAACACACATGTAGCATAAAATAATAATAGGAATATAATATTTTCGTTATTCATTATTAAGTTATTCCCGGTTCGTCACTATTCCGATTCGTTACCAATTTTTTTTCTATACAAGATGTCCCGATTTGTCATCATAAGAAAACAAATGATTTTTATTTAATATCGATGTTCCCAATTCGACTAAATCAATTTATTAACAACAATTTTAATAAAAAAAACTCTTAACAAACATAATATCATTCTTCACCATAAATAAAAATGAAAAGCTTTCCGTTGGTAAGCGTCAGTATAGAAAATTTCTCATGCTTGTAAAGTACAAGGTTGTCATAAATAAATAGAAGCTTACCTCATCTGGACTCTAACATTAATTCAAGAAAACTCCTATCTTCTATGAATACCAGATTGTCATAAGAAGGAGCTAATCTCATGTATTCTGTCAGCTATCATTACTAACCAACCTAACAGCTGAACGGCTGTTATTTTTCTGTCAAATTGAATCTCCATGGCATCAATTAAATGCATTCAAGTTAGTAAGCGCATTACTTGAGAAGAGTGGGACCAATTTGGTCGCTGGCCCGCTGACAGACAGACGGACAGCGGAAGCTTAGTAATAGGGTCCTGTTGGTTACCCTTCGGGTAGATTCATACGGCTACACATGAAGCTATACTTTTCCAATATAACATAACCTCGCTTTGTATAGATTTCTCGTACAATGAGACAAATCCTAAAAATGATTTCAATAAGAGACAAACAAAAAAATTTAAAATCATACATTACAATTGTAAATTTCCTTGAATGATACACCATCTTGCATGCATGCAAGGGTTTTTGGCCTAAGAATTAGTAAAAAAATATCAGGAACTGTTAAAATACCACGCTCGATCATTTAATTAATAACCCAAAACGTTAAAAAAAATAGAAGTCATCAATTTTTGTAGTGTCGTTGTTAGGAAAGATGATGATGATGCCATCTAGCCGGTTTCGGCCACAGCGACGATGGCTTTCTAGGGAGGTTGTCGAGAGCTTTGGCATGCTGCTCTATCATGTGCTCTCAAGTGGCTAGCATACCCTACTTTGGCCGGAAATCTCCGAGCACAAAGCGGACATGTCAGAACACCATTGACGAAATTGTAGGGTATAGCTGCAGGTGGCCTAGTTTTAAGGTTATAACGCTTTAAGTCTAGCTGCGACCTTCTCTCTTCGAAGGCGTTGACCTGGCGATGCACACGACGTCTCCACTCAGGCCGATTTTGTGCCTGCTTTTCCCACACTAAGGGTTCAATTTCGCATCTTTTAAAGTGTCTATTCTGAACATCCTTGTAACATAAAAACTGCCCACCACGCTTCCGTTTTCCTTCCTGGAGTTCAGAATAGGAGATACGCTTCGCCATGATAATGTTTACAAAACCATGTATCTTACCTATCTACCTTTAATATATAAAAATTAAATGAATAGTTTGTTCTTTTGACGGCACTTTAGTACCGATGACAAATCGGTGAAACTATGAAAACACAAGTTAATAATTTAAAAAATCAAAAGCCGGACTACAAATATTATTATATTATTCCTAATTAAATTTAAACATATAATTTAGATATATTTTTGTAATCCAAGGGGATTATTAATTTCCTTTATTTTAGTACCCTACTCGATAGGTTTGGTTATTTTTTTTATTAACGTATTACTATTTCGCGCCAAAAATCCGCTATTTTGTTTTTTTTCAAACATCAGTTTTAAGGTGAATATAAAGATAAGAAAGAAATAGCATTTCGTAGACTCACACAGGACAAACAAAAAAAAAATGGTAAAATTACAATAATACAAAAATTATATAAAAAGTAAATTAGAATTAGTAAATTAAATTGGTCCTGTACAAGGCCAAAAGGTCCCATCTCAACATGGTGCTGCAACGTTTTACCTTAACTGTCGAAATTCATCCAGCCGTTAGGAAGATACAAGATAATAAAAAAATTACAAACACAAGATACGCGCGAAAAACATAACCCTACCTTGGCAGTCGGGTAAAAATTTTTTGAAACAATTGTGAATCGTGATCTATTGTTTTTCGATTACAAGAAGGAACAGTGACGAGGCGAGCATAACTGTTAACATAAACGCACATATATCCGCGCCGAAAGAATCAACCGCGTCAAAAGAATCGACTGCGCCGAACTAAACGTTCTATCATACGTATAACGTTATCTATTTTTGTAAACAGAGTTTTTTTTGTTTTCAATAAATTTATTTATTATTTATCGTCCGATTCGGCGCGGATAAGTGTCCGAGATTTCATGAAAGTAACTCTAAAATTCGATTATTTCGGCTACTTCACTTCTTTTGGCTCTGATAAGTCTGCGTTTATCTTTAATTACCACTCACCACTTAAAATATTGATAGTTACTAGATCTCGTGGTTAAGTAGCAGACGCACGGGTCGACCTTCCTTTTCGAGGTCATATAGGCAGTCACTCCATGTGAAATACTGGTATTTAGCTGCATCCGGTTAGACTGGAAGCCGACCCCAACATAGTTGGGATAAGGCTAGGCAGATGATGTTTTTACGAACATAGTATTCTGGAACTCATATTTTATAAAAAATATCATATCTTCAAGTTACATCGTTATTTCTCGCGAAATTTAGGAAAGTGTATACATATTGGTGCTCGTGACTGTACGAAGACAAGACAATAAAACATTTTACGTCTGCTACTTCTTGTTCTGTATGGTGTCCGGACGTAAAGAATAGCACCATCCCATATCTTCCCGTGGGTGTCGTAAGAGGCGACTAAGGGACTTACCAGTGAATGGGCAGCAGCGTTCTCTGTGATTTTTTATAACAAACATACTGCGATCGCCAACCCGCCTGCCAAGCGTGGCGATTATGGCAAAACCCCCCTTGGGGAGGCCTATGTCCAGCAGTGGACGTCTTTCGGCTGAAATGATGACTTCTGGCTCGCTCTAAAAGAAGTAGGCAAACTTGATCTCATACCATCGCATTTCATTTATGCAATGGAAAAACGTGCTCTCGCGATACAGAAGTTAAAACACAAACAACTGACACTAGTGATGCAAAGGGTTTGCGTTCTTGAGTCGTAATTGTGTAGACTCGATCGAAAGAAAAGTTTGGGAAGAAAAGCACCCACCACGGACTTCTTCAATCTCTAGGAACATTTTCCTACGGGCCATGATCTGCAGTGGCCAGTATTGAAAGCACTCTTCCGATTGCCCACTCAAGTCAAGGTCGCTGCAAAGAAAATTTGGCAAAATGGGGTATTAAAGATCCTTCTGACACACAGTTTGAATGTGGTGCTCCCGACCAGACCATGTCCCACTTGCTGGTGTGTCCAAAGTGTCCCTACACTTGCACTTTATGGGACTTAATAAACGCCACAGATGCCGCGATTAATATGGGCCCAAACTGGGCCCACAAAATTTGATGAGTCGTACCATCGACGAAAGAAGAAGATTGAGATAAGTTAAATGAGCGAGTCATTAAACAGCGACTCGAGTCTTAAGGTAGACAGAATAGGTACTCGTATGTGCGCGTGAGGTGTGCGTGTACCAAATAGTCTTGTAATTCATAAGCCGATTCTAGTCCTTAGCAACACAACCTGACACAATCATGACATGAAGGAGGTCACCAAAAGTCGATAATTATGATTTATAGCTTCCTAACACGTTTTTTTTTCGGTGTGTAAATTAATCTTGATGTAATCATAAATATTAATATTATTCTGATGAGCATGATTAAAAACAAAACAAATCTTTTCCAGAACAACTCCTCACCATCGATGGTATGCAAGTAGCGACAGAGTGGCTGGCGCGACCGGCGGTGAAAGTACACCAAGTACACCTGGTGGTGGTACTGAAGGAGGGCGACGGCGGCGAAACTCTGGTTCTGGCTCTTCGCGATCCGACTCGAGTTCGCCTGAGCCAAGCGACACATCGCGTGCTTCGACGCCAGCCACACAACCACCGCTATCCCACCATAACAACCATCGTACGCCGCCGTCCTTACATAACCAAGTATGTTCACTTAGAATTTCTTGCATACTCGTCTAAGCCTTAGCTCAAATCTTCGTTGTACCAATACACTATGTGGGCTTATAAAAAAATCTATTCGATTAATTTATGAATTTCGATATTACGAATATAAATAAATAGGCTTAAATTCGCGTCAACGATTTTTATACTACTCAGTTATCAAATTACATACTTTTCCATCGTTTAGCTAAGGCAAAGCAACAGGATTGTGTGCCCCATGTACCAGGTTGTTATATACCAAAACAACTTTATTAACCCTTTACGGTGTTACTGTAAATATTGTTAAGATAATTTTTCATACTCACGTGTAGGTACGCTCTCCATGCGAAATAGTATTCCTCAAATCCTAGTACCCTGTAGGCATACATTTAAACGTATACAAAATAAATCTTCACTATTTACGAATAATCACTGCAGTTTTAATGCGGCTGCAACAAAAAGTAAACAAAGGCTTAAGAAATTATTTTGCGGCGATTTGTCATGTGACATCTAAAGAAAGTTAGTATTCTTTCACCCATTTATAATGAATTCCTACCTTAGTTCGCCTTAAATGTTTCTTACGACTTTCTTAAGGTCCTAAGTTGTACCTAAGACAATAAATAAAAGATTATAAAAAGTAAGCATTTTGCTTCTCTAGATTGTACCCCCGGCTTTTTAAATAAATGTAAGTATCCATGATGAAGAGAAGTAGTGGCCCAATTGTGCCGTTAACTGTCAAATTTCATAACACTCTGTTGGTTTAGGTGTGAAAACGCTTCATCATCATTCATCAGACACAGAGTTTACCGCATTTACAATAACATCCGCGAGACCGGGCATTATCCCACGGTCACGTACCTACTACCGGCCACCGGCCCACCGGGAATAAAAAAGTATCTTATGCCCCAAGCTAATTATATCGTCTAATTCAGAGGTAACCGACAAACAGTCCAGTTACTTTCGCATTTATATTAATATGGATCTCGTTAATAAAAAAAACGGATTATAGAAAAACCGTTTCGCGCCATAAGTAGGAAATGTAATAATGGTGGTGCTTCGTAGCTATCGGACAGGTTTGCTCAAGGAACTCTACCACCAAACTGACTTGAAATAATACATATATTTCACTAGACAGTCGAATGCTTTCAGGTAGTGTTCAAACCAGGCCAACTAATGTAAACAACGATGTTTTTCTATGTATAATTAAATAAGTGATACATTTTAATATACTCTGGTTTGATATGTACTCGTACATACCTAATTTAGTTTTTTTATTTTGTTCTACGTTATTGGTTGTCCTTTGACATAGTATTCATGATTATGGTCGTCGCCAACCCTTTTAGGTCACTTATCGCTGATGTATGTGTTACTGTGAATGTCTGAAACATGGAGAATCTAAAGATAGAAGAAGAAACACAAACTACTCGGTACTATATTCAACATATTGGGATGAGTTTCGAGTTTTGGTTTTGGGCCAAAGTTTCTACTCTCATTGCTGGCTGAGTTTGGAGTTCCCCTAGAAAACAAAATTGAGTAGTATTCCAATAGCCTCGTTGGTGATTTGTCTAATGAAAGGGACAGAAACTGAACACAAATTAATGAATAATATTTACATCATGATACACGCCATCTAAATCCCCGAAGGGTAAGGCAGAGGTGTGCTCTATAGCACACCGTGTAAGTCCCATGTAATAGGGGGCGAGCCTATTGCCATGAACCGGGCACAAATCCAGACATAATGTAATTAAAATCGAACAATTGTTATCTTTTGGGTCTTTTAAGCCTTCTTGTTTTCAAGCACTATAATTATTTAAACATAAAGCTTATTATATCAATAGAAAAGCTAATTAACTTACATTTTTAATGATACCATATTATAGCCCAGGTATGATTTAGTGTGCGAAAAAAATTTTTTTGTTCTCGTAACGTGTTCTTTATCAAGACGTATTTTTATTTTCAAAGGTTAGAAATCATTCAAATTTAGAATTTGTAGTCCAATATTCACCAGTGAAATAAAAGCCTGATGGGCTGGCAGGCAGTCGGACAACTAGATAATAGGATTCGATTATTTCAAAATAATGTGTGGTTGATTATTATGACACCTTCATCATTACCCTGCCCTTATACCTTATTTATTTGGGGTCAGCGCAGCATGTCTTCTTCTTACATACATACTCTATTACTCGTCATCTCAGCAGTCACCTCTCTAGACATATTATTATTATGACACCTTATGTTAGATAATTGAAAATAACTTACTTAACTGTGCTTGTCGCATTATAGCAATATTTTACTTCTTTCATATAAAAGCTCAACACAACCCGATTTAGCAAATAATACTTATTATTGTATTCTAGATTTTTATCTCGATTCACTTTTTATGTGGTATAGTCATAGTCGGATCACCATTTTGTTTTTTAAGTTTTTCCCTCTATGAAACTGGTACATTTGGGAGAAGAAAAAAAAAAGGCCTCTCAAATGTGTTCTAAGTGTTTCGCATATTTGGATGTATATTCACTTTTGTCGATCATTACCTCCGACATTTTTTGTTTGTTTAAGTATATAATAACTATGTTTTATCGTAAGACACGTGGTGAAACTGTTTCGTGGTCTAGAGGTATATGGCGTGCTAAGTGTTACGTCAAGTTTCCGTGATATTTGGAGAAGTACTCATATGCTTCCAAATGTCTCGGCAACGTAGTACTCTTTGGGTCACCACATCCTGGAATATTTGTTTTTTTTTTAAATCTCCTCATGCCTAGTTCGTTTCATCTTGCGCCGTACGTTTAAAGTAAAATCAAAATGGCGATGGTGTGACTATGCGACTTCGGTATTCATGCCTTTTCCTACCTTTACCAATAACTTAAAAAGAATAGAGTTGTGCGGGGTACATCGTGGAAATTATCTTAGGAATGCTAAAGTGGAGTTAGAGAAATTCTCAATCTCATATTCTCCTAAACTTAGTCTAAAAGATAATCACGGTGAGAAATCTTCACTGGGATTTTTTTTCGCAGACATGGTCTTATTTTTCTGGGCAACGTAAAGTCATTTTAAAATTTGCGCTCATAAACTCCTAACCCAAACCGGTTGTAAATAATAACTCTTAAATTATTTGTCATAAATCTGCTTTTTTTAAAGCGTTTCAAATAACATTGCATATTTTTGTCTTGATAGTGGGCGTCAACGGCGAGTGGTAGACCATTGGCAATCTGTGTGCGAAATCTACCAACACGATCTACTGATAGTTCTTTAAAGGACGGACTTTACCATGAATACAAGAAACATGGAAAAGTTGTATGGGTTAAAGTAGTTGGTCAAAACGCCGATCGCTATGCGGTGGTGCGTTTTAAAAAGCCATCCGATGTGGAGAAGGCGTTGGAAGTATCACAAGATAAGCTTTTTTTTGGCTGTAAGATCACTGTGGCGCCTCATCAAAGCTGCGATGAAGATGCAGATTCGGCTAAACCTTACGAGACTGATATCGATGAGTACCACCCGAAGGTAAGATATTTAAATATAGTGCTTTTCGTTACAAAACAAAAACATTAAGTAATCGAATGATGTTATAAGACTAGCGTAAAATTGGCAGCGGTATAATCAACGGAACAATCATCATATTTTTCAATTATTTATGCCTAATTTTCGCCTCAAAATCACTTATTTATTCTCGAAATTCGTTCTGCTTGGTGGTAGTACTTTGGGACACAAACGCGAGTGAATTAATTATATTCCTTTACTTACTGACTGCTAGCTATTTGACCTTTCGAAAACCGGATGCTAGTGTCTCATTGTGTTTTGTCATGTTTAGTTGAGGCATAAAAGTCTTAAATTGGTATCAGATCAATGGAAGTAATATCTTTATTTTACGTGGCTTCATTTTAATTTATAGAGTAAACGTCCTTAACTATCGATACTGCATAGTGTGTCGTAAACATTCTTTTGAAGAATATTAATAAGGCAGAAGACACGTTTCAAAGTTTAAAATGTTGAACCTTCTCATTCATGTCAAGTTTTATCAAAACAAAACCAATAGTGCCTGCAATCGTTCTTACTAATAATAAAATTAGCCATCAATGACTACAGGAAACATACAAATATTCTCGCGCTTCACGCTTTAACCCTGTGCGTCATGCGCCGCAAATGCTACAAACGTTAGTCCGCTAGAGAAATCCGTCTAAAGCAGAAAATACAAATCCAATCAGTACCTTTAATAACCTTTTATTTATAACCAAGTAAACAAAAGTAGTTTTTGTTGGGTGGGATTGTTTTGTATAGACCAGAAAACATCACGCCTGCTGAATCCTATACTACCTTCCTATATCAAAGTTATATTCCTCAAATCTCGGTAAAGTGCAGCTATTTTCAATGCAGTGCATATAAACCAGGAAGAATAAAGAAATGGTCTTCTGCAATTATAATTATCATAATTATTTTATGGGTTTTTTGTTAATCACGGTTTTTTTTATAAATAAGTTATATCCAGGTGTAGGGAATTTGCATTACAACATTAAATTAGGATCTAAAGTAGTAATGATTGAATATTTAAAAAAACTTGTAAAAATTACTGCCTACTTTACTAACTATCAAAAGGTAAGGCCAGGCCTTTAGTGCATTGCGTATGTCTCTAAAAGTTTGTTGAAACAGTTAAACAAGTTTTATTTACATAGAATAGTTTCTAGTAACAGAAACACGGTTTTTTTGTTTTGCATTAATTTTATTGTGTTTCTCCTTGTTTTAATTAATTTAGCTTTTAAAAGTCTTGGAATCAAAGTCAGCTTAGGGTAACAAAGTTATTGATTTGTCGAAACTCGTTTGTTGAATTATGTTCTTTCTAATGTTTTATGGATTGGCCCAGTCGTCAAGCGTCG
This sequence comes from Noctua fimbriata, assembly GCA_905163415.1. Classification (NCBI taxonomy): domain Eukaryota; kingdom Metazoa; phylum Arthropoda; class Insecta; order Lepidoptera; family Noctuidae; genus Noctua; species Noctua fimbriata. Next base: position 7,634,847 of record LR990940.1, read on the forward strand.
CAGAGGGGACACCGAACGACGCTGAAAGAAGAAGTTGACCTTAATTACTTGATTAGAACATTCGGCAAAATCAAGTAGAAAGATATGTCACAGTGTTTTGGTCGAATTTGGATTTTTCACTTGCACTAATAGTGTCCTTGAAATTGTGTTACAAACTCATCGAAACATGCAACTTTTATTTACTTTTGTGTACCCTATGTATTCTTATCATTTATTTTTAGTCGTCAGCCTTTTACCGGATACAATTCCCATTCATGGGTGTTTAAAATAACATACATAAGTATTTAATTATTTATTGAGATTTGAGGAATATTACTTTTCATGGAGGGTAAAGCTGTCCCTGTTATACTGGTATACTTGCATAACCTATTCCGTGTCCCGTGACACTAAATATTATAATGAATCATGAGTTCATGATAGTTTTTCTACTATGGTATGTTGTCTGTAGCGGTCAGTAGTGAACCTATGAAGACATAAAACATCTAAAAATATAGAAAAGGGCCTGTGTAAATTGCGTAATTATGTTGTATGATTTAGGTTAAAATAACTAATACGTTCTTTTATTATTTCTATTTTGCAAATACATTTTCGGTTTTTTCAAGCGACTGTATTATATTAAAATTACGTCTTTTTCTAATGTTGAAAACTTGCCCACCAGATAGAATTGAATTATTTATATTAAATATTCCAGTATTATAATAGAAGTATTAATTTAATTTTCTTTTTCCTAAACCATAAAACATTCGATTCCGACTCGACCCGCCTAGCCTGGTGGGTTAACAATTAACATTCATTTAACTTAGGAACAAGCCTAATTTATTTTCCAAGTTTCATAGGCAGTTGATTTACAACGAACAACGTGCTATTTGTCTGTTCTTGTCTGGGTTCTATATTTTTTTAATTCATCTTTTCGAAATATCTCGAAGATCTACACAATTTTCAAACATACAATATAGTTTAATGAATACTTTAGAATATACTACAACAGGCCCTTATTTGTTTTGACAAATATATAAAAAAAAAAACCTGTTTTGTGAGAACGATTTGAGTACTGGGCCGAGTGAAGTTAAACGGTTCTCATTTGAGAGGTAATTCTTGGAATGGGAACCTTTTAAAGGTCCTTATAAAACAATACCATTAATTTTTACACATTATGTAAGAAGCGTTGACGGATTTTTAGAAATAAAAGGTATTGAAACGTCACTCAAGAACCCTGTTTTTTACGATATGAGACTTAATTTGAACGTTTTTATTTGTTTATAACGATTGAAGGAGTACAATCGAAGTTAAAAGAACGTTATAGTTTGTTTTTGTTATACTCTATATGCTATAGAAATGAATTGGTTACGTTGGACCGACTATAATCTACCATTTTATCTTACAGGCTACGAGGACACTATTTATCGGTAATTTAGAGAAAGATGTGACGCAACAACAACTTCGAGACAAGTTCAAACTCTTTGGACGAATAATCGAGATCGATATAAAGAAGGGAAGCAGCGGAGGAGCAGGATATGCATTCTGTCAGTACGCATCAATATCAAGCGTTGTGGAAGCTATACGCGCCATGGATGGCGAAAATGTAGGTGGATCGCGTGTGAAACTTGGCTTTGGAAAACCTGTTGCCACCACTTGTGTATGGGTCGACGGCCTTACTGAGCATACGGAGAAGCAGGTAATTATAATACTGCCCACCCCTCCTATCTACATATAGCATGAATATAATAAGATAGAATTTTTATTTATAAGCCGATTACTTCGTAAAAAAATTGCCATTTCTATTTCTATTGAGATAAGAAGTCGCACTAAACTCTTAGCTAGAAGTAGGTTATAAAAAAATTAAACCAGTGACGGAAGCAGAATTGATAGTCCTAAATTAATCAGAGTTTGCCCAGAATTAAACGAACTCTTATTAGGGCCGAATTGTTGCAAAAATAAACTGACTTTGTTTTACACAAAAATCTGGGTAAGCATGGATATCGCTGGCTTGGTAAAGTTAGCTGCTGCTGCTGATGAGCATTAGGCGCGAATCGAGCATATTGTGCGATTGCTGCCGGCGAGCGCTAGAATCTAAGTCGGTCTCAGTTACTACATGAAAGCTGCCCAAAGGTGTGTTTGGAATCGATGTGGCTTGAATTCGAGAATTACATCGGTGAGTAGGGACGTCAAGCCAAGTATTACATTGCTCACTTTTGTAACGATTCAACTTGCAATTCAACATTGCTATAGTATATTAGCTGAGCATTGTGCGCACAACTTGTTTGTAACACGCCATGTTATGTTTGCCGACACATCAAGTGTTTGTAATATGTGCATGTAATGAAGTGCTCGAAGCCGATTAGTTACCAAAACGGATGTTCCTCCGGTCAATACTGCAACATTATAGCGTAATACACAAAATCGAATTCCAGATTGTTACATTACATGTAAATTATCCTTGTCGGAACACACCTTTACCAAATACCTATGTCGTTAGGCTACCTTTTTAAATCTAACATTATCAGGCCAGCGTTTTGGTATGGCCACCAAGACGTAGTTATAAAGTAAACATCGAATTCATTGCTATTACAAATCTATTTGGACTTTACCCAAATAATTATAGCAATTATAAGTAAACCTGGGTACTTAAATCTATTTTTTTTCGTTTACCTTCGTTTAAACGTAATACATATTTTAGGGTAAATTCCAGAATAAAATTTTATTATGCATATTGTGAATCTATCATGCTTAATCCAAAAGTAGGATGAATTAAGCCCTCGGAAATAAAAAAAGGTTAAAGCATGCAATTAGAAGAGCGCGCGTGTGTAGGTGCTGAGCGCGGTGTCGCGGTGCGGCGGTGCCACGTCGGTGTGCGTGGACCGCGCGGCGGGCGCGGCGCTGGTGCACTTCGAGCAGGCGGCGGCGGCGGGCGCGGCCGTGCGCGAGCTGCGCCGCGTGGCCGCCGCCGTGTCGGCCGCCGAGCCCGACCACCCGCGCCTCTGTGTCGACTATGCCTCGCGCGAGTGTCAGGTGATGCTACTTCCCTAACCCGCATGCGTCCCATTACTCATCTAAAATAATTGTCGTGTCGGTATCTTATGCCGGAGGTATTTTATAACTTTCATCTTCGCTGAAGTTTAACTTAGAGACTGATTGATAGTAAACAGTTATTAATGTTACATTTGCAATGAAACATTATTTCTTATGGGCTTCGCCGTTATCGGGTATAAGGAATAATAGATTCGGCTCGTCTTTCGCGCCGCAGCGTGCCGCGCTCGCCCGTAGCACCAGATCGCACAGAGTTTTTGCAAGAACTGGGAAAGTTTGCATTCCCATTTAAAAATTGTAGGGACAATTTTGTTTTAGCTAGTTGTTACCTGTAAGGCACCGGTAACATTCGCCTGTAATGTGAGTTCAGATTCGAGCCGAGACACTTTACAGTGCCTGTATTGATACAATTTGTAATAATCACTTGGTTTGGTACAAAATCGAATCTTGGATTTTACATTACAGGCGAATGTTCCGTTGAGCATGCTCCGAGCAGTAAGCCCTGGGATATGGTTTTTTTTAAATCATTTTGGAACACTCTGTAACCAGACTGTAAAAATTTACAAATGATTTTGTTTATTATTTTTATTTGTCTCAGAGGGTGATAAAATAATGAGTAAAAATGATTTAATTATAATATTTTCATTACTCACTTCCGAGAAGTACTAACTAAAAACTAGAAGGAATACTATGCCTAATATTTTTAACCTAATGGATTTATTTTTACCGACTTCTGCTTCTATTGGACAGGAGCAGTTTAATTTTTTTTGTTGTTAATCTCCTGTTTCGATGTCTCATAATATTTTATGGTTATTAAAAATTGAAAGGTCATGTTTTAGGAGGCGTTTTACGAACAATTGGAAAAGCATGGCGGTTCGGCGGCGTTGACAGGTTCTGAAAGACTGAGTGGGGATCTTGCATCTCGATATCTTCCATCTACTCGTCATGAGCCCATTCGGTTCGTATAGATAACAAATAGTTGTATATTTAATTTTTAAGTCTAAATATTGAATGTTTCACTAACTTATTCAACTAACTTCTCTGACAGGTTTGACGGGAGTGGGTCACGATCGAGAGCTTCTAGTTATAGTCGGGGAACCTCGAGAACCCCTCGCTACTCTACACTAGAACCCTACGACCCGACTGACTACGCAGCCGACCGACGGTACAGGTAACGAGCCCATCGATTCTATGTGTTCCGTATGTGTCTCTTATGTGCAACAGATACAATATGTTGTGTGCATATTGCTCAACATATTTTTATACCTTATTCGTCTTACAGGGTATACGATGAAGTAGGATCAAGCCCACAACCTGAAGATACGCCTTACGAGGAAAGGCTACAGTCAGTCGTGGTGTCGCCGCATAGGGCACGACGCCATCGCCGCGACTCCAGCCCAGACGACCGGAAACACTCTAAGGTGAGCAATCAATTTCATGAAATTTCTTTTTTATTCTATATTATAAAGAATTTGTCTTCAGCCTATGACTGCCTCGTTGGTCTAGTGGTCACAAGCGTTACTGCTGAGCATGAGATCCTGCCCAACCCTTCGGGGGTTACAGGCTGTTCATCGAAATTATATGATCTGTTTATAATAAAGGCACACCGAATACAGATTTACGCTTTTCTGAAACTTACCAAATGATATTTTGAATGCAGGAGCGACATCGCAGCGTCGGTACGCGGCGCTCTCGCTCCGGATCGCGCGGCGGCGAGAGGCACGGGGCCCGGCGCCGCCACCGCCGCCGCCGCGACGGCTCCGGCTCGCACTCGCGCGCCGGCACCCCGCTGCGCGACGAGCCCGACGCCGCGCCGCCCGCCGAGCCGCGCCGCGCGCCCCGCGAGCGCCCGCCGCTGCCCATGAGCCTGCCGCTGCCCAAGTTCGCGGCGCAGCTCATGCGCACGGCGCCGGCCACCCCGCGCCCCTGCCCCGCGCCCGCGCCTGACTCGCCGCCGCGTCCGCCCTCCGTTTCTTCTTCTAGCGGTGGCTCTGCGCCGCATTCGCCGTCATTGGAAGAACGCATCCGCAGCCTTGATGAAAAGCTTAACGGATCGCGAGCGCTGGCCGACCCCGACCGCGCTCGCCTTCGCCACCGGCTGCTCGACGTCGACATCAACGAAGTAAAACCGTCGGAAGTCGTGCGATCATTACTCGCAAAGCGCTCCGTGTTCGACGAGGACTCCGAGCGACTCGAGGGAGCCGGGCGCGCACCCAGCCCGGGCAGCAGCCCGCGCGGCCGTATGTCCGCGCCTACGCCGCGCGCGCTGCGATACCCGTTCCCGGCGCACCCGCAGGCGCCGGCCACACCGGACGCGGACGAGCTGGTGGAGCACGGCGTGTCGCGCCTGCTGGCCAGCTTGTGCCAAGAGGTACGCGGCCGCCCGCGCACGCCGCCGCCGCCGCCGCCGCCACCCGAACCTGAACCTGAACAAGAACCTGAACTGGAGCGTGAGCTTGAGCCTCAGTCCGACCAGAACGACAATTCTGCCCAGTTTGATAGCGAGGTGAAGCCTACTGAGAGGCAAGTAGATGGTTATTTTTCTGGTGACGGAGAAGGCGAATCATTGATCGTGACTGGCGGTACAGAGGACAGTGTTGACGCCGAGGATAGTGACCTAATTAGTCGCGATCGAAATAGTGATTTGTCCATTGCTTCCACCAGTGTTAACAGCCAAACAACTAGTTCTGCCGATAGTCAACCAACGGTTGATAACACCCTTGTCAAAGGCGATATATTCACCCAAGATGATAGAACGAATAGCTCTCTTACCTTTCATTTGGAAGATAATAGTGCTCGAGAAGTAATGGAAATGCTTCTGAAGCGAGTTGAGAAATTTGATGAGAGTCAAAAATACGAATCACAATTTGACAAGATATGTAAATATAATAAAGAAAGTCTAATGAAAACAGAGCTTCACAAACACGAAGAAAGACTAAACATAGATAGTGAAAACAAATTAGATCCTTTTTGTCAAACAGATAATCACAAAAGCAGAGAAATACCTGAAATCCATATTACCAAAGAATTAATTGAATTTGAAATGCAGCAGAATCATTTAAATGTAGTTAATTCAATTAAATCTAATAATGCAGAATTTAATCAAGATTTTATGAAAAATACTGAAAAAATTCTCAAGGATAGACATAATCATAATTACCATAATGCAAAACTCGAAAAAGAGAATATTCAATTCGATAAAACATTTGAAAAGGAAAGAAATAGTATCACTGTGGCTTTACCTGAAACAAAAATTGCGGATAGTGAAAAAAATCACGAAGATCGTGTCAGACTAGATCGTGAAAAAATAAGACACTGCAAAGAAAAAGTAGCAGAAAAAGAGAGAAGTGAATTGGAAAAGGATAAATCGAAAAGTAGTAAATCTGAAAGAAGTAACGACAAAGATAAAAAACCGAAAGAAGAGCAACATTGTGAAAAAAATCATAATGATAAAAGTAAAGCCGACAAAGATGGAGAAAGAAACCAGAAAGATAGAAACGATAAAGAATTCGACAAACTAAAACACAGCGACGAGAAATCTTATAGGCATGATCATCATAAAAAAGAGCGAAGTGACAGAGAAAAGAGAAAGGAATCTGTAGATACAGATTACATATCCATCAAAGTGAAAAAGGATGATAAACATAAACATGACAGATCAAAGAAAGATTATGACTCAAAACGAGAGAGCAAAAAAGAATCGGACTCGGTGAAAAATCGTAAGTCTTCCAGAGACGAATCTTCTAGGGAACTTTGTCGCAAAGATTCTACCGACTCTTCAACGTCCAGAGCCTCGCACGAATCATCCAAGGTAAAAGATTTGGAAATCAGTGAATCTAAGGATGAGTCGAAGCCCAAATTAAAACACAATGAGCTGTTTCTGAAACATGACAGTGATAAAGAATTACTTTCAAAATCTGAAAACAAAGAAGAAAAAGACACTCATAATAAAATTAAAAATGAAAATACGCAAGAACAAAACATCAAATCTAAAGGAGATATGACTGAAAAACAAAGACACTATTCTCTTGACTCACCCAGTGTTGATACAAAGCGTAAGGAACGATTAAACTCGTGTTCTAGTTTACCATCGAACATCGGACATAAGCGACGAATGTCATCGCAAGATAGTATCGATATTTTTAACGAAGAAGTAAAAAAGGGTAGAACCGACACAAAGATTTCTGAAAGAAGAGAGTCTAAAGAATCTCGCTCTGAAAATCGTCATAAAACTGCTAAATTTAGCAAAGGTCATTTTGCTAAGATAATAGAGAGTAAAACAAAAGATGATAAGAAAAATCAGGTCAAACCTCCAGATGAAACCTTTGTTGAAAATAAAAGTACTGAGTCGAAAGATACAAAACCCGTGGACAGAATTAAATGTTTTAAAAAGAGTTCTGGAGACGAAAACGACGAAAAACCTAATATGGAAACAACACCAGAAGGACTCCATAATGATTTAGATTTTCTTGCTACGTTAGAATTACGCTCAAGTGAAGAAGATGAGCGTCAAAGGGCTCTCCGAAAAGAGATGAAAGAAAAGAAACGTATACAACAGTTACAACAAATACAAGAGTTACAATTACAAAGGGACGCATTGCATCCAACTGAATTTATGAGTAAGAATAAAGATGATAAGAAACAAAAGTGTGATGAGAAAAAGAAAGAAATCGCTCATGAAAAACGAATGTCAACGGATCGGAAAAGTAGAGACGAAAAAATTGATAATAACAGACGGAAAAGTCGTAAACCTGTGCACAGCAGTGATAGTTCTGATTCCGATGAACCTAAAAAACATTCAATTTTTGATATAATAGACGATGGGCCTACATACATTTCTATGTATGACAAAGTTAAAGCTCGGTCATGTAAAAATATGCAAAAACAAGAAGAAGAAAAGCGTCAAGAAAAAATTAAAGCCAAATTTAGTCAGTTAAAACAAAGTAGAGCAAAACGAGAGGAAAAAAAGAGATCAAGTTGGGATGAAGATAGCGACTCGGATCAGGACAGAAAGAAATATCAATCAATGGACAACTCATCGGACGATGACATTGGGATTCACACAAAAAATCGTGAAAAGCCATATGATTATGATCCTGATAAAACTGATGAATATTTTGATGGGAGTACTAATGAGGAAGATCTGCGTAACAAATTGTCTCGTAAAAATTCTAGAACTCGCATAATGTCGGACACATCTGATGACGAAACTTCCAAAAGAAGTATTAGCAAGAGTCCGTCTTTTCTTGATAACATTAAAAAAGAACTGCTTTCTGATTCTGAATCTACACAAAGAACAAAAAATGATGATGTTAAAGATTCAGATGAAATAATTACGAAGAAGAATTCTTTGTTAAACTTGTTTGGAAAGAGCGACAGTGATGATAGTAAATTGAAATTGAATCTTGATCATGATAATGGATACAAATCTAGTTATATTAAATCAGTGTGTAATAATGACTTCTCATCTGAAAGCGAATCTGCGTGTCCTAAAAATTCTATGGAAAATCGTAGAAAACATAAGAAAAAACAGAAAAAACATAAGTCAACATATTCCGATGACGAAAAGGTAGAAAACAGTGACACTAGTTTACTAGAAGGATATAAACACAAGAACATTGAAAAACAACGTCGACACAGTACTAAAAAAGATAAAAGAAAAGAAAAATTGCGAGATAGTATTGACACAGATGAGACCCGTGATGAAAAAAATAAATTGAAACGAGAAAAGAAATTAGCAAATAACAATTTTGACACTATTACCGATACAATTTGTAATGCGATGAGGAAAGATGGAAAAATGGAAGACATCTTTGGGCCATTATCAGATGAATCAGACAGAGACACACGAGCTCACGCAGCTCATAAATTAGACTTTGCCTCACACGAAGTCGATTCTTCTTTTTGCGCGAACAACACGGATTATAAAATGAAAGAAAAGGAAGAAAGACGTAAAAAAGAGAAAAAACGTAGAGAAAACCGTTTTTTCAAAGAAGATGATAACAGTTTAGATGTTGATGCTGTAAGTAAAGCAATAGAGGCTCGTCTTTTTGCTGACACCTTGATAGACGATGATAGCCGACTAAGAGCAGAAACATTATCTGAGAGTCTTAACAAATTTGAAAACAGTGACATGAAATATGCTGAGGGCAATATAATAAGTGAAATGGTTAAGCAAGAAAAAATCAAAAGAGAGTGTAAAGAGAAGAAGAGGAAGAAAAAGAAAAGCAGAGAAGACAGACAAAGTCGCAAAGAACACCATAATTTCTATCACCAAGATAAACTTGAGAAAGAAAAAGCAGATCAAGTTGTGATTGAGAATGCGGAAGTCTCACCAAAAACAATGCTATTAGACATACCTTTGCCAAACGATGAACAGACTGTGAGTCTTGATGATAAAATTGAAAATCGTCATTCACCTCTAGGATCCCAAAGTTTACCTCGATTGACAGACAGCCCTCCAATTGTTATACAGTCCGATGAAAATACAGATTCCAAAAGTATAGATTCTAATAACGTCGTAATTGATGACAGTAAAATGGAATACGTAGAAAGTAAGGAAATAGAAATTGAAGAAATTCCAATGCCTCCACCATTTGAAACAATTGTCACCGATATAAGTGAAGTTCCATTACCTAAAGACCCCTTACCTAGCAAAGTGAATAATAATACTGAAGATAGTTTCCTATCGAGCTTTAGCAGTGACGGTGACTCATGTGAAGATGCAGTACGAAATATAACAATTTCCGAAACAGAAGTTGACAAGACTGAGAACACTGAGAAGACTTCAGATGTTGTTGAAATATCAGCCTGTAAAGCAGAGAAGAAAACAGATGAAAAACCTAGGGCTATTATTTCACAAGAAGAAACCGAAGATGCAGTTGCTGCATTGCTGGGTGAAAGTTTCGGAGGTAAAATAAATACTTTTTCTAGTTGTTACGAAGAATCTGAAAATATCTCAACACATCCTAATGAAATTGAAATTGCCACAATAGAAAATGAAAATATACCGGAAGAAGATGCAGAAGAAATGCGACAAGCGGTGCAAAATTTAAATGCGAGTGAGATGGAAATGAAGCCAGACACTCCCGTTTCTGATAATGATCTATTATTAATTGATACTGATACTGAAGAAACTGATGAACCAGCTCAAGACGCTCTAGAAAAATTGCCAGTAAATATCATAGCAACAAACCAGGCGTTGAATACTGCCTCTGACCTAAAGAAAAGTGTGGATGTATCAAATAATGTAGTTCCAGATACGAAAACAAACCCGGTACCGACTGTATCTACTACTCCTAACGACTCTAATATTAAAGCCAAAGAAACAGACGTTAAGATACAGTTAGCGAAAAGAGAGAATATTCAAGTGATTACCTCAACGGCGACTCCTGTGATTACATCGTGGACATTGACGAATAACAAATTGTTGGAACCACATGTTTTAAACATTCAAGCTAATTCTATTCCTAGTAGAGAAAAAAACGATTTGAAACCAACTCATATAACTGCAAATATTGTTCAGATTAAAGGCCCCGCAAATCAAAATGTGCAAATAAATAATTCCTCAAGACCAATTATGGCCCAGACACGAGTCAGTGCTCCATATCAAGTCATTAACCAAATGATTCGTAATCAGGCACCGAACATGCAACCACCGACTATTAAAATTCCAGAGCCTCATATTTTATATCAGAAACCACAAGGGATTGTAATATCACCCCGTATGTCCAACGATCCTAGATTGCTAAGTCCTAAAGCTAGTACACAGGGTGAAAGTATGACTTCGCCAAGATTAACGAATATGGCCATTTTAAGTACATCGCCACAAAATTTAAACTCAGCGGGAATGGCGTCACCTAATGCGATTCAGCAAAGATCTCCAGGCCAAGTGACTGTGGTACGAATGCAGCAGCCTCCACTAAGCCCTATTCAAACAATGCATATACCGCATGGTGCTAGAACAATGCTGTCACCTAATAGACCTAATTCAGTTCTAGTACAAACCCAAGGAACACCAATCCATTTCAATCGTTTGCCGGTTACTCCAGTCTTGACTCCGATTTCTAAACAAATGAATGTCAATAACTTAATTCAGCAAAATAAAGGCATAAGTGTAACCACATCGCCTCTGATACATCAGCAGAAAATAATATCGGGGGACTGTAGAAAGACTGACCAAAGAAATATTTCAGAAAACACCAATGAAAATACTAAAATAATTTTGTCGCCAACGGGTCTTCAACATAGCACTAATCCGACAGTCATGGCTCAGAATCGTTTAATATCTATGCAAAATGCCATACACGTTAGTAACATGAATACTGTTCATCTTAACAACAAACTGGTTATTAATACTGTCAGTCCACTGAATGATAAGAGAGAAAACCAGTCACAGAAATCAGATAAAATAAGTCATAACCCGTTTGGATCAACACCTATAATACATGTTGCGGCAGTAAACAATTCCACGACATCAATCCTACAAGGCAGTAACAAGTCTGCTCTGAGCAACGTTCAGGAACCAGCAAGTACCATCAACAGAAGCCAAGGTTCTAATGTTATCCATTCTTTAAGTTCGCAAAGGCTATTATCACAAGCACCTCTCAGTAACATTATTAAAATAGACACTAAAAAAGGACCAACGTCTGTATTATCAATGGCAACAATAAGACCACCATCAGTTCTAGCTAAATTGGCATTGTGTACTTCTTCTACCACTACAACTACCAGCATCACTAATGTTTCGCCGTTATTGTTAAAAACAACTTGCTCGACAGTGCCTGTTAAATTAACTACCAGGTTCGATAAAGATAACAAAGAACCACTCAAGACCTTGGTTTTACAAAATCATACTCGCGAAAATGAAACAAAAGTCAATGAAAAACCTGAAATAATCAACTCGGTTGTTCCTGTTGAAACTGTGAAAGACAAAAAAGATGTAATATCGAAACCGATTATTTCTCCCGATGAGAGTATGGTTAAAGGTGAGACGGACTTCGAAGAATTATTGAAAGACAATACAAATGAAATAAAAAGAACCAACGATCCTGAAAAGACATTAGAAGTTAATGTGGGTAAAACGGTAACATTAATCACAACTCGTAAAGAAAATCGCGACAAAGTTGTATCAAATAACATGGACTCTCTGAAGACGGAGAATATCATAAATACGAACCTGTCTCAATTTCCGCCAGTATCATCTCTTACCAGTGAAAACAGAAACACCAATGAAAATAAAGAAGATAATACGACTAGTCAACCAAAGGAAATAGTAAAAATTTTGTCTCGTCTAGAAAATAATTCTGTACAAGCAACATTACCTTCTGAAACTGTTGTCAAAGAAAAGACTGATGTTTTCAGTAATGATATTAAAAGTGCTTCTAGTGGGAACGAAGGATCGTTGAATGTAGATAATATTATTCAATCTGATGAACCCAATTTTGACCTCTTGTTACCTGCAGATTCCCAAGGAAGTGATAGTCCAATAAAAACTGATGAAAATGACTCTTGGAGTGGTAAAGATGTAAACTTAGAATCTGTTATAAAAAAGGTGGATTCTCTATGTAACGAAAGTGTTGAAATTATTCAGAAAACGGACGAAATAAGTGAAGGTGTTAATCCAATAAAAGTTAGCCCTAACATGTCTGACAAGATCATCAATCATACACCTCATATAAAATCGACTATAAGCCCTCCTGTCGAAAACGTTATTGAGAACAAAATTGTAGAAGAGACTGTAACTGATAAAGTCGTGCCATCTGCTAAACGAGGTGGCCGTACTGTAAGAGGCAGAAAAATAGATAAAAGTCAAGATAGAATACAGACTCGACAAATCACTAAACCGAGGGGAGGCACTTCCGCAAAACGGGGTCGAGGTAGAGCCAAAGTAGACAAGAAAATAAAAACTTTCGTTAATAGTAGCGGGAGTACAATGCCAGGGGACGTTTATGATTTCCATGAAGATTCTGGGGATGAAACTGCTACATCGCCCAATAAAAGTGAAACACGACCCAGATTGATCTTAACAATTAAGAGTCCACTCTCAGGGCATTCTTCTGTGACAGCAACTTCAACACTCAGCATAGCTCAAAAAGAACAAATGAAGTTTATTGAGAAAAACAAAGACGAAAAAAACGAAGAATTCATTTCACCGTCAACAAACACGCGCAAATCCAGGAGGCTTCAAGAGAAGGACGTCCAGCGGAGCACAGTAGACGATGTAATAGAGGACGTAATCAAGGGCCCGGTTGGGCAAATAAGAACAGGAAAAGAATCAAATAAAAAGAGGCCTACGAGACAAGCCGTAGTAAAATCAACCCCGGAGAAGTCTTTGGGTTCCGATACACGGAAATCGCCTCGTGGTGCCAAACGTACAAGGGATAGAAGTTTATCGGACGCGTCCATCGATAGCGGCGACGAAAGAAACATCAGGGACTGCACACGCGACCCGAAGGCTCCACGTCTAGACGAGCCTGAACCAGAGCCCGCCACCGCACCGCGCAGCGCCGCACCTCTCGTCCACGTAGCGCCCGCCGCGCCCGCGCCGCATCCTGCGCCTGCCGTATCGTCTGCGTCGCTTGCACCCCTCGGCGCGCCCACGACCCACTCGCCGCCCACAATCATCGTACCGGCCCCAACCCACGCGCTGCCCCCAACCCATGCGCTGCCCGCAACACACGCGCTGCCCGCAATCCACGCGCTGCCCGTAACCCACGCGCTGCCCGCAATCCACGCGCTGCCCGCAACTCATGTTCCGCCCGCAACTCACGCTCTGCCCGTAACTCACGCGTCGCCCGCAACTTACGTGCCGCCTGTAATTCACATGCCGCCCGCAACTCACATGCCGTCCGCAACCCACGGGCCGCCCACGACCCACACGTCACCCACGACCCACGCTGCTCCTGCGACTCATCTGGCGCCCACCCCACACGGACCCCACCTACCGCACGTGGCCCTCGTAGGCCACGCGCCGCCCGCGGCCCTCGTAGGCCACGCGCCGCCCGCGGCCCTCGCTGGACACACGCCGCCCGCGCCAACCATCACGTCGACGCCCATCACTAAACCGCCTAAAAAGATGATATCGGAGATCAGCGCCAAGCTGGCGGGCGCTTTCGACGCGGTGGTGGGCTGTAGCTCCACGAGCCGAGCGATCGGCGCAGCGGGCGAGGCTCCGTCGTCGCCCCTCGCGGCCGGCGGCGGAGACGCGGCGCGCGGCCGTCGCATGGCGGACGGTGTGCCGGGCGCGCTGGTGCCCGTGGGCGCTACGGAGGCCAGCGATGCGCGCGTGCAGTCGCCCGCGCTGCCGCACCGGCCACCGTCCGCGCCCGCTGCGCCCGCGCCGCGCGGCCCGGCCGAGCGCGCCACGCCGCTGCTGCTGCGCCGGCGCGCGCCCGAGCGGCCGGAGCCGTTCGAGGACGCGTTCCGCTACGCGGCCACGGCCAGCCTGCCGCGCGGCGCACACCACCCGCCCCACCCGGCGCCCGAGCTCCTGAAGGTGGCCGTGGTGGGGCCGCAGTCGCATCACCACCACCCCGGTCAGTATGCAAGAAACGTACTCTCACTTATGATAGGCCCAGGGTACAATTATTAAACATGATAAAAAAGGGATGTTTTTTTGGGGTCCCTCTGGTATAAATAGTGTAACCTGGTATTTGTCAGTTTGAAAAACCATTTTTTTTTGAGAAAGCTTCACCATACTCAAACGTTACCACCAGAGTATATATGTTAAGGCTAAAAGCCGATGTACGGTTACACCTAGTTCTAGCCGGCTAAAACTAGGTGTAGCCGCAGTTCGGCTTTTAGCCGTGACATATATACAACCAGAGCCTTAGCCTAAAAAATATATTTATTTATTTTTTGTTTTATAGTTCTTTGACACCCCCTATCACGTTTAAGAAGTTTCGCCAGTCGATTTATTTTGAATATTGTCTTCTCTAACTAACACGCGTGCGGAGCGATGGGCAAGAGCTAGTGTATAATAAATAGAAAAAAAACATGTATTCTAATTTGTATTAATTTCAGGTGCAGCTGCTAGAGTTACTATTGCGAGCGTGCCGTCAATCAGTCCTCAAGGCCAGATAGCAATGGTAATTAATTTTTCTCTAGCTTACTTAGTAATTTATCACAAAGTGATAAATCTATCTACAAAGTGTACATATTTCAATTTTGTTCATGCCGTCCGGAAGTCTGCTGATTTAGTTGGAAGTCCTCCGCCTGCACATCAACAAACTTCTCCGGTTACTCCGGTATACCACAACGTAATGAAATATTAAGACTTGAGAAAAGGTTTTTAAAAGCTCTGGATTGTAGCTTTAAATGAGATAGTAATAATTGCATATTTGTGCTTACAGGGCGATGGAATGTATCCTCACTTCTCTCATCAGCACTATCAGATGTACCAGCAACACTTCCGCGCCACTCAGCATGACAGTCGAGCGACGCCTTCACCATATACTCGGTAATTTTTTATTCAGTATGAAATATAAAACATTAAGAAACTGTTAGTTACGCTGTGTTTGAATCAAATAGAATGCTTCAAATTATTTATTGGGTTGATGGTTTCCTAGTGAGTTGCTTTATTTTTTTAGGATTTTTTTTTTATAGTTGTCAAGTATAAGTAAACATGTTCAGTTAAATAATTATATTTTGTTTGCAATCCTTCAACTAGGGAATATTATGTTAAAAAGCCCTGTCCGATCCGAAAGGGGCAGATAGGCATACCAATGACATTGCCATGTTTTAAAATTTTGTAAGATTTTAGGCAAATGGTGGTAATTTGGGCATAGAAATCAGTTTAAAAAATCATTAATATGTTTACTTTTATGAATATTTCATGTTTATTATTTTATTTGGAAATGTCATTGGAATACAATATACGCCCTTTTCGGATCGGATAGGGTTTTTTTTTTAACCTATCGTATATATTTTTTTGTAAGAAACTATTGTATTAGGAAACGGTCGAAGATAGTTTCATTGAAGCAATTATCGCTTATCGAGGTGGTCATGAAGTAGGTTATCTATTTCGATGAGCTCGCCTGACAGAAATTATTATAGATGGAAAAATGTTCTAAATGGTTCTCTCGCGGATGCAGGTCACTAGAGGCGGAGGGCTCCGAGGCGCCCACGCCGCCGCTGGAGCTGCGCCGGCCGCCGGGCGCGCGCGTGCCGGCCGCCGAGCTGGCCTACCGCGCGCCCTCCCCGCGCCGCGCGCCGCCCGCGCCCGCCTACGGCGCCGGCTGCCGCGAGCCGCCGCCGGCGCACGGCGGGCGCCAGCCGGGGCCCGCGCCCGGCCCGCCGCACGCCTCGCAGGTGCCGCGCGAGGCCGACTCGCTGCAGATGCTGCTCCGGGTGAGTGCCGCGCCGACTGTCCGGCTCCGCGCTCCCAGTTCCCCCTCTCACGGCTGTGTTCTGTTGCAGCGCTACCCGGTCATGTGGCAGGGCCTGCTGGCGCTGAAGAACGACTCGGCCGCCGTGCAGATGCACTTCGTGGGCGGCAACCCGGGCGTGGCGGGCGACACGCTGTCGCGCCACGCGGACGGCTCCACGCCGCTGCTGCGCATCGCCCAGCGCATGCGCCTGGAGCAGCCGCAGCTGGAGCAGGTGCACCGCAAGATGAAGGTGAGCCGAGCCCCGCGTCGCCGCGCGCTCCGCGATTGACCCGTGCGCACTATTACAACTCTGCGATCGTTTTGCAGATGGAGAACGAGCACTGTATGCTCCTAGCGCTGCCGTGCGGCCGCGACCACATGGATGTGCTGCAGCAGTCGACCAACCTTACTGCTGGTTTTATTACATACTTACAGCGAAAACAAGCTGCCGGAATTGTTAACATTGCACCCCCCGGACATCACCAGGTATGTTAGCCAATACAATGGGAGGAAGAGTTAATTACTTTTGATCAGATAGCAGGCTTTTTACCCTGTCTGTCGAGGAGTTTAAAATTAATTTATCAATTCAATTATGGGACACTTGAGACAGTATTCGTAGTGGCATTTCATGCTGCATGCAACTGGGGTTGCCATACGTCAGGATTTTTCCGACAAGTCCGGAGTTATGCTCAGTGTCCGGAATGCGGGAATAATTATATAAACGTCCGGAATTAGTAAAAATAAGAAAAGTAACAGTCTATAATAAAAAAAATCCTTTTTGTATGAAGTAAATTAATACATAATATTAAATTCAATAAAATTATGCTGATTCAAAGGAGAAAAGAAAAATCTGGAAGTTTTGTCGTATGTCCGGTTTTTCTCTTCAATCACAGAATTTGTCTCAGGGAAAAAATCATAGATCTGGGAACCCTACTGAATCATTGAACTGCTCTTTGTTTTTGTCATTTTCGTTTTACAAACTTTTAATTTGTCGGTTTTTTGTAATCATTTTGATTTAATTACATTGAGGTTTTTCTTTTCTTTTCCAGGCCATGTTTACCGTTCACATCTTCCCATCGTGTGAATTCGCTAACGAGAACTTAAACCGCATCGCACCAGACTTGATGCATCGTGTTGCAGACATCGCACACTTACTTATTGTTATAGCGACCGTGTGAGGTACGCTGTATACCCTTTTGTAATATTATATTCCACAAGCTAATTGTCATGTTTAAGACATTGTTGTGGAAATTTGATGTGGAAAGTCCTGATCACATGTTCATGGACACATTCTGGACTAGACGCATTTATCCTAAATCAGTTTACTTCGATATTGTATGGACAAAACCGCCATCGATGTAGTCGATTCGATTTTAAGAAAGCATTGTAAATACGGCCAGGTTGTGAAATTTTTATCTTCATTTTTATCGTAGCAATAGATCGACCTGGTAGAAGTAAATTGTAATGAAACTAATAGATTTTTCGACATCTTCACGGTGTCAAAAATTCTTAGGAATTGAGTTGTAATACCTCTGAGAAAGTGAACTCTCGTTTTGGTAATGTAACGTCAGTTTATTTATTGTTATCGCGTATCGCGGCGTCGTCGTCGACGGCTCGGGGTCTCCACACGCGCCTGTATAAAGTCTCACATAGTTAGATAAGCAGCCGTCACTTATTTAAGTGCTAGATTTAAGTCATAGCTTATTTGTAAAATACTTTTGTTATGGTCGACTGGGTTCGGCGATGTTCGGAGTTTAAATTTTTTAAAAATAAGGATAGATGGCAAAGTCAGTTGATAAAAATATATTTAATTTTGGGTTCAGATTAGATGAGTGGCAATCTATCGAGCATTTTTATTGTTAGTGTAAATTGTTATTTTGTTTTAAGCGAATTAGGTCTAAAATAATTTAAATTCTGTAAATATCGAATCTATCCGTACTAAAGTTCGATTTCGCTTAGGTCATTACGGTAGGTAATGGAAAACTCATGAATACTGGGTCGAATGATTACTGTTTACATGTAAAAATAAATAATTAAGTAATTAAGTTATATAAGATAGTAAGGGAAAAATACATGTGGAAAATAAACTGTGATTCTGACTTTTTAATGTAGACTGTAGGTAGCCCTATTTTATGGAGCATAGAGTGCAGTGTGCTACTAAGCGAAAGCACACCAGTGGCGCGTATGGCCTCGCCTTTAGCGATATCGGAAATTTTATTCAGTACTGTTTTGAAAATCTTTCTAATAACGTGTGCAACAATGCGGAATCGTTGTTGTTTGGCGTTAAACTAGAGCTGCATTGTTGTGGTCAGGGTTAGGCGACTTGATTATTGACCAAAATAAAATGAATCGCAATAAGCTAAGATCGGAGATGTTAAGAATGTTTCATTTCAATATCCAAAACCGTGTATCAGTATGACTGTATCTTATGTCCAAACAAACGCTACGCTATCGATATCATCGTTCTCTACAAACACATTCACTAAAAGACTTTGCATACTTACTTAGGTATATAAATTTCATTGAATTGCAGATGTAAACATAGCTTAATAAATATAGTAGGCGATATAAATCCAAATATCGCCTTTTAATAAAGAAAGGCTATCCCAGCGATTATTGTTTGTGTATCGGCTTTGCTTCGCTTCGCTCTTTGTAACGGTACAGGGATCGTATAATCAAAGAAACTGCACTGTTGCGTGGTGAGAAGCGATGCTTGGGGCGTGGCGGGGTTCTCAAACAAACGAATGCGTGGTGGTTATAATAACACTTTAATAATATAAAATTAATCGTATTTACGTAAAATTTGTCACATAACATTCCCACGGTCTTAAAATAATTCTAACCTTTACATTGAAACTATAACAAAATTCCGAATCAAGTCACACAAAGATAGGAGGGATATTTTGAATTGTATAGAACCAAATATATTATGAATCAGGTAAAATTTGTAGAAGTAAAGTATGACGGTCGCGCATTCTTTCGGTTTGGATGAAGCCGTCGTGCTCGCGGTGTGCGTACGCCTGCCGCACGGTGTCGACGTATTCGGATCTCATTGCTGCTTTAATTGCGGGCCGCCGCTCAGGTTATTCTCTACTTGTACTCGCCATCCTCATTTGCCGCTGTTCATTCGCTTTTTTCAATGAACAGTTTTTTTTAATGAATATTTACAACGTATTATGGTAAATAGCTGTACTTTGAAAGCTTTACATGATAACCTTCAATCAATTCAAACTAACAATATTGTACTTCTCATAATTTAAGTTTTAGTGGTAGCGCCACTTTCTGATTCGATTAGCAGAGGCATCTTTCATAACTTGCATTATTATTATTATAGTTAGATAATGGTGCGACTGTGCTGTCGTACGTAAAATAAAGTACAAAATATTTTATGTATTGTAATTTTATAAAGTACGATATAAATTTATAGCACAGGTAATATTATTACGTATATTCTTTTTAAGGTTTATAACTAGAATGTATAAATATAATAATTGTATTGTTTGTCATATTTCCGTCGCAAACAGTTCTTAACTTGGCTAGGAGGAACACTAACGAACTCATCACTTCGTCCATTAATTTTAAAATATCTATAATTTTACTAGCAAACAGATGCCCAATGATGTACACTCTTAAAAATCTTATTTGAACTCCTTATGAAGGAGGTTAATGTAAATAAGTCTTCGTGAAATATAGTGATATGACGGTATTTAGACACGCTATTGAAAAAAATATGATAATATAAGAAACATTATGAAAATTATAAATGATTAATTTATTGCGGTGAAAGTATTTACTTTTTTTTTTGTAACTGGGGTGTAGTTATTTCCTAAGCTGTTGTTAATACATTTCATGTGATTTGTTGTTCGTAAATTTTGTTATTTAGCTTGTCCGTTCAGTCGTAATATTATCGTCTATATTAATTGAATGTATGTGACAGAATCTAAAAATATCGTTCGATTCTGCCTAGTTAATAATTACATCCTTGAGAGCGGTATGCTAAAAATGTCA
Source organism: Noctua fimbriata (assembly GCA_905163415.1). Lineage (NCBI taxonomy): Eukaryota > Metazoa > Arthropoda > Insecta > Lepidoptera > Noctuidae > Noctua > Noctua fimbriata. The sequence goes on from LR990940.1 coordinate 7,655,252, forward strand.
ATTATTAATAATAATATGTCTCGGAATATTCATTTATTCCGTAAATATTGTTTTTTTTATTCCACAAAATTTTACACAGTTGCACACTAAACTGCATGTGAGAAGTATAATATAGTTTTGTTTATTTAGTATTGAAGCCAGCCTCAAAGCGGTCCCACTTCGCAGTGGCTTCAAGCTGGTTCATTGAGGACACAGCGACGTCGGGCCCTTTATGTTTACCCAGAAATGTTAAATTCTGTTCTCAAGCATGAAGTGGTTATATGAGGATGGAACGTCTAGAAACTTCGGGTCTTCTTCGCTAGCGACTGTTGTTGGTGTGCGAGATGATAGTTTAAATATTTGTAAAAATAACATTTGATCTCAAGTGTGCAGCAAAAGTGAACGTGAGTTAGATTGTTGTAGAGCAACAGTCGCGTGCGGACGCAGCCCGATGCCCAGTGTGCTCGATGTTGGTTTGGATTCTAACAGAGCGTACGTATAGAAAAAAATATTGTGATCATAATTATATTATAGTTTTAAAGCTAGTTTGTAGAGATAACTGTATATTTTGTACATATTGAAAATAGTATTGTATCTTTACTTCCCTTATCCAAACAACCCAGAATCCTGTGTGTTATGTACCTCCTACCTACCAATACTATTAAAAAAATATTACATAAACGTTTTTGTTTTCATTTATTGCGACCACGGGCCTAGATCGTGTAAGATTTAGGGAAAGGGTAAGAATAATATTTTGACCATATAAACGCACTTACTCACAAATGGCGCTCAAACCATGACCACGGTATCATAGCAATACGAACAAAACTGTGTAACTCGTTAGATTAGGCTAATCGTTTTTACTTCCAAAGTCCCAACAAAGTCGTCAAAAAACAAATAGGTATATTACGGGAGGCAGCGTGCAATTTTTGCGAGCAATTATATACCGAATGAAACTCATTTCTAGTAGTAGCCTAATATGCACTGATCATATAAATGAAAGTCAGCTGCCGCACCCACGGGGGAATCCAAAGTTACAGCATGTCAAAGTGGTTAAAAAGGAATTTAATACCGCGCTGGGGATCCGCTGGATGCGAGACGCACGGGACCGGTCAATGTGGCTACACTTGGGGAGGCCTATGTCCAGCAGTTGACGTTTTTCGGCTGAAATGATGATGATGATGATGAATACCGCGCCAAAACCCTATAGGACGATTATTGGGGTCACCTCAAGTGACAATGGCTTAGCTTTGACGTCAACATTCAAGAAACAGAATCGACCCTCCGTTGTCGGCAAAATATACGAAAGTAGTAATAAATAGGGTGATAAGAACGACATGAAAAAATTTGGGATGTGCAAGCAAGATTTTGAGAGGGAATGGACCGTTTGTATCAGATCTTAATGTGCATAGCCGTAAAACATCGACAGCTACTGTGCTTTCGTAGACTTGGACAGTGTGTAGAGGGAAGAGTTGTGGTCGACTCTATCCATGTATGGTGTGAACATGTGCTTGGTCTGACCACTGAAATCTTTATACAAGGATTCTAGTGATTGTGTCAGGATAAATGGGGCATACACTGACTGGTTTTGTATCTTTAGAGGTGTTAGACAGGGCTGTGTAGCGCCTCCTTGGCTGTTCAACCTAAACATGGATAGATTGGTTAGTTGTTTCATTGTTTGACAGATTTGAAAGAGAGGAGTGTGGATTGAGGATGAATGAGCTGCCTGTCAAATGCCTTCTCTACGCAGATTGTCAAGTTCTTCTTATGAATAAAGCTTTTTTAGAGAAAAGGGATGAATGTAAATATGAACAAGAGGGTTATGGTGTGTGAAAGAGAAGAGGATATTTTCTGTGTGTGATGTGAAAATAAATTGTAAAAGTGTGGAGCAATTGAATGAGTTTCTAGATTTTTGCCCCGTTGATGGCAATAGGCTCACCTCCTGTTATCTGTGTGGATGTACACTGTATTAGGTACACCTCTGACTAACCCTTCGGGGATTACATGCGTGATGTTTTTGTTGTGTTTTTAGCGTTTTCATTTTTTTTTGGCTTTCGCTAATCTGCCTGGGGAGAAAAACTGTTATGTCGGACTTTACCAACTAAAACCGAGATGTTTCTACTACTTGGTAGGAACATCATTATGGTGCGGGTGATCCGCTTCTCGCGAAAAGGGTCCGTGGATTGAACCGTGGCTGAAAGCGATAAATCATCCGCACCAAGCTCTGCTACAAACACAGCGCGGCTGAGCCAAGCTGAGCATTTCTCCAGTGTATGCTGCGCCTTGTCTAAGCAACTGTGATGGCAAGCGGGCGTTTGCTTCTGACCCAGCGCCGCAGGTACTTCCCGAAGCACCCGTGCCCCGTACGCAAATTTGTCAGCCTGACACAGCACAGCGGGGGGTTCCAAGCGGCTTCTCCACTAATTCCTTCAGTCCAGATACCAGGGATTACACATTACCTAATGAAGTTCATGTAGGGCATAAAATAATAAAAATAACAAGGGAAGGCCTGGGGTATGAAAAAAAGTCATCTTGAATTGTTGATTCAATTCTACAACAAATGACATATTATACGATAGGATAGTCGCGCGGACAGTATTCTCGTTGGTTGGTCTAGTGATCGCAAGTGCGACTGCTGAGCCTGAGGTCTTGGGTTCCCGAGTCGGGCAAACTGCTATTGAGTTTTTCCGGGCATTTTAGGAATTTCTGAGTAGCAGCCTCGGAGTCTGGTTTTGTGCCCGGTTGATGGCAATAGGCTTGCCCCCTATTACATGACCTAAACATACCTGGCGAAACGTGGGTGTACTATTAGGTAACATTCCTTCCTTCCTTCTTGTAACCCTTCGGGAATTACAAGAGTGATGTTAATGATTGTTTGTAGAATTGAATGTCAGCAAGCAAGACAAGTCTATTCGTTTATTAATCTATAGACATAATAAATCATGTTTAACAATAACTAATAATAATTTAATTTAATTGTACTGATAACAAGTAACATTTTACTGATGAACTACATCTCTCTATTCTTAAAATATCTAACAAATTATTGCTAGCCGTTTCTCTGTGTTAGTTCTACTCGTACAAGGATTCAGCAGCCTTGTTTCATCATCATATCTGCCAGTTTAAAGATTCGAAGCCAGCTGAAAGTCTCTGACTGTTGTTGAGCGGCCGTTGACCCGGAGGCAGTGGCCGTAGTGGTTCCAACGTGCGCAGGCGCTCGCTCTGGAGTGCGCGCCGAATTTGTTGGCGATTTCTTCGCAGCCTTCTGATTTTCGGGCGATTTTGTTATAGCTGGCGACGTCATTCTGCAACAAAGAGACATTCGATTCTTAAAGTTTATTTTAATGCAATGCCCCGGGGAACGGGTACCCTGTCTCCGATTATAATGTTCTTCTTTTTCTTAGTGGATCGATGGCAAAAAGTTTTTACAAAAAGTGTTATTGTAAGTCATTGTTATTTAATAATAATGTTTATTGGCAAGCACAGGCTTTGTCTAGGACAATCCTTGGTGATTTAACATTGTTGGATGAACTGAAATGGCGCGTGCGTGTGTAAAAGTTTTCTCTCCCAGAATGCCTCAACCGCCCTGAATTTTTCCTATAGGTACTACGACGTGTAAGTAGCCGCCTTACCAAGAGTTATTTATTTGACTCGGTCCCAAAAAGTTGTCCCGTCAGTAGGATAAAGATAAAAGTTTAAAATAGTTTAATAAGGATACAAATGCAAACCATAATCATAAACCTGAATGCTCAGAAGCCAGAACCGGGATTCTTGCGGAAAGGTTTGTATTACATCGGCACTAGCGTGACGATACGAGTGACATTGTTCCCGAACAATGCGTTGTTCCAGAGCCATAGTACGGGTTCACTAATTATCAATTCCTTTTAATTTTTCTGCGGTGGATGCTTATTGGATGGTTAGTACAGTTTTCGGCCAACATATTATGGAAATGTTAGTTCAATACACAGGATTTTAAGTAGGTAATGTATATCTATATGTATAGTAGTGTATATCTGGGAATAAATATGACAGATCGAGCTTTCGAGTCTGTGCGTCGTTCCTACACTTAGTAGAGACCACACACTAGAAAGCTAGATATTATCAGCTATTTTATCATTTAGATAGGTAAGTCATGTTTTGACTTTGTGCAATCTTCTCTCCCTATATCAGTCAACGTAAATATTTTGTATAATAAGCACCTAAGGTAAAAAAGTATCTAATAATCAATAAGACCCATCTAGTAGCAATTTAATGGTTAACACAACATGCGTCGTAGGCACTGGTCGACCGTGACACGATTAGAGCAATCATTTGATAAAGTAACACATGAGGTCGCGTTGCTGATTGTTATGTGATGGATATTATAGGGTTGCCATCGGACTCAGATAGGGCAAATTCGAAAACCCTAGATTAGAATAAGCCCAGTATCACGAAAAACGTTAAACTTCGCTGAAAAATTCATTCTGTGTAAAACTGTAAAACATTACACGTTTTTATCAATAGAACTAGGTCGACAACCTCTTTGCGACCTAGCGCGGATGGTGGATTATATTTTGTGACCTATTTAAGTCTTTCCTTATAACTTTAGATAACCGGATAGGCAAACATAACACATATACCTATATATGTACGTGCTTATGATGTTATATGACGTACCTACGCAGATTAGGTAGTAAGCCCTAAAAGTATTAACAATTTAATTGACATTAAAAAGCGATTTTATTTGCTTGTTTGTAGGTATGTCAAAGTATGATATACGTACATACCTACAGGGTGTAAACTGACCTTTCACGAAGCCGTTAACCAAGTATTATCTACATCAAACTAAGTAACTTTACGTAAAAATGATTGCTGGGAAACGACTTTTTTTGGGGTGATAAATCAGGGTAGGACTCAATGTAACGCACTCAAAACATTGTGATGGACGGGTGTCGTGCAGGTGTTTAAAGTAAAAATCTTACATTATGTATTTAAAAAATAAAACTTGTGAAAAAGTTGGAACTTTGACCCTCAATATCTCCGCCGTATCTTTATGCCGCCCATGGGCCTCTGACTTTGCTTTAACATGCCGTTGAGAAATATATCTCAGGCATGCTAGTTTGGTTTCCTCACGATGTTTTCCTTCACCAAGTTATATTAAATAATACGCACATGAATCTGAAAAATCAAAGATGCGTGTCTTGGGTTTGAACTCGAGACCTATGACTTGGTAGTCCGACGGTCACACCACTAGACTATCACCGCTGCATACCTACACTTACTAAAATTTCTACACCATGAGCATAGATAAAAATATGTTTCAGTTAAAATGTTCAGTTGAAGATTTATGAACATTATTTTGATAGGGATATGGTAGGTATCTACATCTGGGTCGCCAAGAGGTCATGGGAGAATTATGTAAAATAAACAAGTCTTCATAAGTTAGTTATGTACTTGTAAATTACTGGATTTCAATGATTTACTAAAAGTTATAGACGCTCTTTGTTATGTATTTAAAATTATATTCTACTATTGTTTATTACAAGTTTTAAATAATTTGACGACTTACTTTTTATAATTGCAGAGTTATCCTGTTTTTTCACAAAAATACACTCACTATTGACTATTGAGAAATTATTTGGTATATTAATGTTTTAATTATATTTTAGAATTACACTAAATAGAGCTAATTTAATCGATTTTGGATTCGTGCCACAAGTCCACAACACATCGACCAAACAGTAGGCAGTGACTTCGCGTTGTGTGTCCGCGCGTCTGTAGTCGTCTGCGACTGTGCTCAGTTTGCAACTGGCTTCATTGTTGACACACTCATGCATGGGCACGCCTCTAGCTTTGCTACTGTTGTCACACCAAATTGATGACAAACAGGTAGGCGAGAGTTATGATTTCGTCGAACCCATAGATGCTTTTATGACGTAATTTAACGTAAGGTGAGTGCTTGGGAAATCAGTTGCTTCATTAGTTCGAAAGTGTTCTAATTAGATTTGCTTACTTCGGTTGGATTGGGATTTAATTTTGAAAAAGACTACTTCTTTAGATCACTTATAGATATTATATTTTCTTTTCCATCCATAAAATGGATTTGTATATTGAATTCTTGATGCGTGGGATCGCTTTAACCAGTCTATTTAAAAAAAAAAACATGATTTGAGGCAGTTCACCTCTGCATCTTATTCGTTGGAACCGCAGGATGACAATTAGATCATAATTCTACCTCGGATACCATTTACCTGCTATTAACCTAACTAATCAACAATAAAACTGATTGTCTTTGGTCTCGCAATAACTGCTATAGAGTATGAGGTCCTGCATGGATTCGATTACCAGGTTTTCGGGTTTTATTAGGTTTTATGACCTGGTGAAGGTTGCGGGGATTCGCTGAATGCGAGTCGCGGTCCCGTGAGACAGTGGACGTTCTACTGTCAGGCATATCTCTGTAGCAGCTTGAAATCAGGGTTTATGGGCATTGGTAGTAATACGCTCGCATCTATTACGTACATGGGACCTAAACATACTGTCGAAATGTGGGTGTACTAACTAGGCTTTTTGAGAACTGACTTTACGTGACACCGCTGCCCAACCCTTCGCGGAATACAAGCGGTATAATGTTATGTCAGCAAAAAGTACAAGAATAGCAACGGTTTATTTGTCTCTGACCTGGAATCACCTTCAATGGCTGTTAACTGATCGTAACTGCGTGTGTAACGTTCATAGGCGATGCATCGCTGATTACGTCAGCGACGCTGATAAACCCGTATTCATGTCGTACACGAACTGGCGCGAATGTCGCGTTGAATGCTGATAACGTGCAGTACTGTTAGAAAGTTTGTAAGCCGTGGGAACCTCTGCTGTGGGTGTAGGTACCTACGTACACACACTTAGCTACCTACATGAATTGTGACCGTTGGATCGTTACGTCACCAATGCTTCAACAAAAATAACTATAAATCTCACAAAAATACAACTAAAACATTCGTTATTGTTTTTTTGTTATCCCGATGATATCTAAATCAGCCAAAAGATATCCACATGAACCGGTCCTGTGCTCTCGCATTCAGCGGATTCCCAAGACCATCGCCAGGTTTGAATGAAAGCTTCTCTAAAGTTGAATGGCGCACCAATATGCTGCTATGGCAAGCCATTAGCCAGTTGCTTTAGTTCGTCAAGTCTACTTGCCTGTAAGCTGGATTGGTGATACTAGTTCTACTATACTGCAAGCGGTTATTTTATCCGAAAATGTTGCTTTGTTGTTAGACGTCAAATTAAAAAATGGAAGCCCGTACTTATCATTTTACCCCTAAACAACGTTATCTAGAATAATTCCAAGCGATAATTATTGTGGAATATTCTTTAACACATGAATTATAGCAACCCGTCACAAAGACGCTTAAAATTGAGCGCGTGCCCCCATCGACCTAGCGTTCGAGGTTCGCTGACCTAAATCCTTTGCGATCCTTCGAAATGCTTCGAAGCCTCTAATTTAGCCCGCCCGCAGCAGTAGGTATTACACAACAAACAACAAAGGTTTTATAGGTACACATAAATAAAACACTTGATGTCAATTTAAAACTGTTTTCGAAAAAAACAATTAGGAATGATGTTGATGCATGATGATGATTTGAACTTACGTCACGACATTAAGACAATGATAAGTCGGAACGAATTGAATATATAGGGATGTGAAAAACATAAACAAACGGCTAATCCACAATGTCTAGGTTGCTCTAACTAAGTTTGTTATAGTGCTATCACCATGACACTTCGTTACAAACATCTATAGTAAACCACTGATATACAATAACATCTTATAGTAATAGTAGATATAATAAATAAATGTAAATATAAACAGACGCAGTAGTGGGTCTTCATCCGCAATAATTCGACCTACTGACATGGAACCGCAAATGGAGCACAAAGAGTTAAAATATGAACAGTAAATGGTTAAATAAAAACAAACAGATATTCTTATAGTGGTTACCTTGGTTACTGGTGAAGCTTTGTGGAAGCAAAGTGATGCTGTTAGAGGCAGCTCGTAGATGTTGGTTTGGAGATAGATGCGAGGTAGCGGGCGAGCGAGCAGGGCGGGCGGTAGAGCGCCAGTGGCCCAGCGCCGCCCGCCCTGCGTCCCTGCGCGGATCGCGACATGTATCCGAACTGCGCACTACGTACCGATTCTACGTGCGACACTTCTCAGATAATTCTTACATAACGGGGAAAGTGAAAATTATTTTCACTTGAGATTAGTTCGTTTATAGATCTGAGATTTTCGTAAATGCTTGTGTGCCATACATTTTTTGAAGCTGGGTCTCTTAACTTTCGCCGTTTTCATAACGGCGAAAGTAGTAAACCACTTTATCTGAAATTTTATAGGCTAGAATTATTGGCCATAATGATTGCATAACGATACCTTTCATTGTCATTGAGGTAAACTAAAGTTCAGGAATAAAATATAGCCTTACTTTCAACAAAATAGGACCCTGAATCGTGATGCAATCATTTCGCAAGGAATGCAACTATGCGCTACGTTACGTAGATAGGTAGGTATACCTATTTGCGGTACATACCCCATATTTTGCCGCAGTGGGCATTTATTTTGTTATACGGACTTCTATTTTTCGTCCCTGTTTTGAGCTAGTAGATACGAAACATTACAAAAAATACACATTCATATTACTGAAATACAGCGAGTATGAGTATGATACTTACGACTTGTACCTAATAAATAATCTCAGATACCAACAGAGTGCTCTGCCTTTCAGAGGATGAGAGGAACACTCAAAGAGCACCGTTGACCTCTCACCTCGCTCTAAACGAGATTCTTTGATGTTACGGAAATGTACGCTAATAGAAGGTCAGTAAAAAACAGATATTCAGCTGAATCCGGTGGTAGTGGCCAGACCAGCCCCATATGTCAGAATAGTCCGAAAACTAGTTTGTTTCAGTTAATTTGAAATTTTAATAGGTGACTGACGACTTCGTCTGCGTGTATTTTTTATTTAATTTATATGACTAATATCTAGGATGAAAAGTAGCCCACGTCCTTTTCCAGGCCCGAGTCTCCGAGGCTACCCATCTGTGAAATTTCATAACGATCGGTTCAGTTGTTAACGCGTGAAAACGTGAATAATTAAACAGATTGACAGAGTTACTTTTTTAGTAGGTACAGTTACAGTTACCAAGAAACATAGATCTATCTATGCCTTTTAGCCTTTTAGTTTTGAGAGTTCGTACTTTCGAAGCAACGCTAATATAGGACACCAAATCGGTCGATCCCGTAGATAGAAGGTGAATAATTTAAATTTAATGGCAACGATGGTGGGACGTACCAGCCTTAATTGAACTAAATAGGTAGCTGTTTAGTTAGATTCGTATTTATGCTGTCCTGATGCAGCGGTGACAGGCCATAAGGTTCAAATTAAAGTTGCTTGTTCTCACATCGTCCAATTGTCCAATTGAATACGAGTTAACCAGAATAATTGCGTAAATTAGGGTACAAAATTATGACTATCACTTTAGCAACTAAAGATTGGCATGACATGAATGGAATGAATTAATCTAATGCAACGGCTAAAGGTACACTTAAAAAAATCATAAACATTTTCATGAGGTGATAATTTTATTACAAAAGAGTATTTTTTTGAGCCGTACCCTGCATTTATGACTGCCACCAAAATCTTACAGGTGCGTGATCTCGCGATCCACAAGGAAGTGACTATGTATAAATAGCATCAGTTGGTTTTTAACGACTTTTAGATCGGCGGGATGTCAGTCTGGGGATCGTCACCAAACTAAGGCTATTTACGGAACCCGGTGATTTACGAGCATTTGATGTGATGCAACTCAGGATTTGGGGCACATTAATCTATCACACGTGACTTTCTCCTTTTGCTTTTTAAACATAACGCATATAAAATGTCTCACATGACTGAATAATCATAATAGCGATATGAATTCTGAGCCAGAGGATATCATGAGATTTTTAAACTTTGAAGAACGCGTTTGATACACTATAGTTTTGCATTTGTTTGTTGGCTCTCGTGTTTTTTTGTTTTGATGGTGATCCAAGGAGACCACAGTCTCCTAGTTCTGCGGCGACCGTTCTCTCTAGGTCACGGCTTCAGTCTTCAGTTCAGTATTGGTCTCTTCAGTCTTGTGTAGACAGTAGATAGACCTATCTATTGGTCAAACTTGTAGGAATCTTTGTATAATTAGGTAAATGCTTAATTTTATTTTGTTTTTATTGCATTTTTTTTTATTCAATACATTTTTGTTGTAGACGTTCGTACATCTCATTTGCTCTTGTTTATTTCTCAGCATGACGTCTGCAGTATAGTTTTTTAATAAAGCCTGGCAAGTGGGTTTAACTACAATAAGGCGCAAGCATTTTACACTGACATTAAGCATTCGTGTCAAGGGTATTGCATTCGAAATAATCTAGATTACTTACGTACTTTCGCAATATCAATATCTATTGAGTACCTATTCAATATTCCAAAACGTGGAATTCAAATGCTACAAATTTTTGTAAGATTTCACGTATAAAGACTGATTTAACATGAACTAAAGTTTGGGCTCTAGATAGTTCATACAGCCATCTTTTTAGAAGTCAAATGTCTATTAAAAAAAAATTGGCTTAAGAAATTAAAGGTGAAGCAAGGTAGTTACTAGATTGCATTAAGAAATATGACCTAGCTGAACGTTTGCTTATCTGGCTTAAGTCTTGGAAAACGGCCTCTAGCGCACATATTGGGTACAATTCTCTTGTTCGTTCATGTTATAAGCACGGAATGGTTTAACTCTTACATTTCGCTACTGGTCTCGCCCAAAGTTCCGATTTCATTCACTAGATGGCGTATGTTTACTCCGGAGCATCCCGAGTGCTGAAAATTATGGTTTTCAGGTTTTTGTACAGAGAGGGCGCTATGATATCTATATTCTTTTTAGTTGTTTTTTATCCGTTATGATGGATAAAGATAAGCTATGCATTTAATTGGTAAACATTAAATTATGTCGAAACCCTCATATAAGCTAACTTTCCAGAAAACATTTTTTTTTGAGTGACTAATTTATCGATAGGTCCCATAAAAAATGTGTTCAGATTTAAATTTGTAGGTATTTAAAAAGTATCTACTTTGTTTTTTATTTCTTAAGCATTTGGGAACAATGATTAAGTATTTACTAACTGGCGAAATGCTGGTTTACTATTAGGTGCACCTCTGTATAACTCTTTGGGGATTTAAACTGTGATTTTATGTTATTTTTATTTATTTACACTCATTCTAATAGAAATGCCGAATTTTACGATTCGAATCCCTCATGTTTATGAGGTAGCCCAGATTGGCTGTAACATTAACATATTACCTGTAATACCTGACGTTTATACAGCTGCGGAGTTGAGGGTCATTTACATTTTAAAATGTTCCAGAAAGCTATCTCGGAGAGCTTAGGGCGACTTTACACTTGATTTATAGGCTCAGGTAACTGCTAAAAAATTCAAATTTCTAGCCGCGTGCTGTAGTTCTCATTTATAAAGTTCGCTGTAACTTTGGGAAGCTCCCATATGTAGCGGCTGTTGCAACCGCGGTGTTATGATGTAGGGCTGCAGATATAAACGCCTAGGAGTGTAAACTTCATTTGGTTCCGTATTTTTTTGTACTGCTCGAAATGGAGGAAAATGAGAAGAAGCGTTTTTCTTCCGATCTGGGGCTCTTCTTTTCTGATCAATTTGTCAGCTTTATATTTTGTTTAATACATGTATTGAGACATACATACAAATATTGTACACCCCATGGGTATGTTACAGTGATACAATAACGGTATTTATAAGATCTGTCTTTTCACCTATGGTAAACAATAAATAAATGAATTATGAATAATGTTTTCTGGCTTCGTGGTCTCGGTACTTTTTTTGTCTCTCTTGAAGATAGTAAAACAAGTGTAAATTACTATAGATCATGATCATAGCTCCTTTTCCCAAATAATTTGGATTCGGCGCAGCACGTCGTTTTCTTTTATAATATTTATTGCCCGTCTACTCAGAGTACACTTCCTACTTCATTCCTTCTAATTATGATTTTATCGAAGATAAACATTCCATTCTGCTCATCACGCGGTCGGTACTTACTTATTAAGTAAATTAATTACTGTAGGAGGTAAAACAGGCGCGGATTGTGGTCGTGTTAGTAATTTATATGCGGTGTTGCTAACATCTGCCGTCTGCATATTCAAGCTTGTAATACAAACTTAGTTCAAGACATGCTGAACAACACTGACTTCATTTTTGTACTAGAAGCGACAAACAAACGGGTATACCAGTCAATCGTATAATAAAACGATGAAAGAAACTTGCCCGCTTATTTGTGGTTTAGTACCTAAGTTTCTGAAAAACCCCTTTCTTGCAAACTTATACAGGGTGTTACAGAAAGGGTATAATCATATGAAAGGATATGCTGCAGACCATCAAACTGAAAAACTTCCTCCTTGGGTTTAATATCGTAAATGCGAAAAAAATATCAGCTGTTCCATACATTTGGGTCGAGTAGGTATTGAAATTTTGTATGGGACAGCTGATATTTTTTTCGCAATTACGATATTGGACCCAAGGAGAAACTTGTTCAGTTTGATGGTCTGCAGCATATCCTTACATATGACTATACCCTTTCTGTTACACCCTGTACAGACAAAAAAAAAGACAAAGACTTGAGATGACAGTTTAAAAAAGACAATAGTTACAGATAGATATCGATAAATAAATAAATTATCCTCCTTTTATTTGTTGCAGATGCAGTAAAAACATAGAATATAAATCTCCCTGAAATCGAGCGAAATTAGGTATGTAACTACTTTGCGAATACTGATACTGATAATGTTAGCCTGGGTCATCCCACTGCTGGGCAAAGGCCTCTCCCCATGACTTTCAGTTGCTACGAATACGATCCAGGGCTAATGTGGGCCACTGGTCATTTGTTTTGTCCAGCTCGTCCCGCCATCTTCTACGAGGTCTGCCGCGACGGATTTTTCTTCTTCCTTTTCCTTCCTTTGCGAATAAGTACAACAAATTTAAACGTATCCATCCTTATGAGTAGACTATTTTCAGAAGATATATTAAGATTCACATCTTGTATGTCTGTGGTGGTGTTCTGGTAGCAAGTTACGCGGGGTGCAGCGGGTGACTTATTAACTTACAGATATTACGTAACAACAACAGGTGCTCAACAAAAACATTGGACGAGGTGCATTTAATTAACTTGTACCGCACACTTTGATACTCAATATTGTTCTAACTTGGTTACTGTAGGTATACTTATTTAATTTGTACTAACTAAAAGTGTAATAAAGAAACTTACAGTATATTTTCTAAAACAATCTTGCAGCAGTCAAACTATTTACATAAGTATACAAATGTACAACACACATAAACTAATGCTTTTCTTGACAATTTTTTTTTTCATATACATAATTTGACAGTGACGATCTCTACATCCTCATAAACTTAAACGTATATACTGTAACAATACTGAGTACATACAATTATAGTACTTAAAACGTCATATTTCCGTAGGTATAACATGTTCTAATGTGACATTTATTTTGAATTCAAAAACTTTAATCAAAAAACCCCTGTGCCTTTATCTGGTCACGTAGCAAGTAAATCTTGACACAGATTTTTCCTCACAATTTCCCAAAATATATATATAAAATAAGATATAACTCCGACTAGATATAAGTTGGGCCAGCTATTGATTAGAATGCGTGGCTAGATGGATATGTTCTGTCCCTAATTGAGGTTGGTCCAATCCGGCCCGAGGCCTATCCCATCCGCCTTTCAGTTCGACGTGGTAATAAAATAAGCAGTTTCTCCGATTCCACGTTTTATCTGTCTCTACGTATTCTCCAACATTCGTTTCGAGAAAATCGAGTTCGATGCTCTCAGGCGGTTTGTGCATTGGAATTAGCTTACGTGTTACATGTATTGACACAAACTTTCGAAGAAAACATGGTGTTTCTGTTTACAATAGATTGTTTATAACAGATAAATAGGGGGAAAAGATTTTAGCGATTAAATTCTTATTATTTTTCACTTTTATCAAAAACTAGCTACCTACTTACGTCCGCGTGAATTTTATACCTTCCTCGATAAATGGGCTACCCAACCCTAAAATAATTTTTCAAATCGAACCAGTAGTTCCTGAGATTAGCGCGTTCAAACAAACAAACAAACTCTTCAGCTTTATAATATTATTTAAAATAAATAATATAGTTTAAATGATGGTTAGTTTTCATAATTCAGTATCTACCATTTTGTTTAAATAACCACCCTAACCTTCGTCATTGTATACTGCGCACCATTTTCGTAAATAACACTTCTTTAATACCATAATACATGTACCGAATGAGCACGTAAGCCAAGTTAGAACATAAATCAACAAAGACTTTAGAACATTTCCGTCGCGAGGCTCACTTACCGTGGAGGGCTAAAGGTGAAATTACGCTTTCATGATTAACAAGTTAATTTGTATTTCATAAAATTATGTGTCACGTAGATACGATGTCACTTCAGTACCTATAAACAAACTCGGTGTGATTCAGTTACGGAGTTGTACATAAAGATTTGGTTGATTGACTGTGTCTTGTTTATTTGTGTTGTCATCCTCTAGAGACGAGTCGTCGTTGTTCTTTGTCTCTTGGAGTTGTTTTTATGTCGCCAATGATGAAATATTTGTCGAGGAAATCCATAGGTAAGCTTTTCTTTTGGCGTAGCAACACGGCACGACGACGTTGAGGTCTTAGCGGGGAAATGGGATGATTTTAGACTTATTTATTTTGTTAAGAAGTAATACATAAAAAAATATTTGCCATAGTAACAGGTTCCAACCGATTTAAGACCAGTTTATAATATTATTTTACGTATACTTAGATGAATTGTAGTAGGTGGCGTTCCAGAGTTTCTGCTTACCCAATGGAAAAAAACGATTATATTTGTAGAATTGTAGATAGATTGTTTCCGTTGTGGCAGTCGCAAATGCCGATAAAAGGAATATCAGCGCCAGAAGCCAGTATCTATCGCGTCTACGGTGATCTACGAACAAAACGATATACCTAAGTTGCACCTTACCAGTACCGCGAGGTAAGAAGTACGGTTCGTAGCTCGTAAGCAAGGGGTTGATATCTCTGAGGAGCGATACATTGCTTATTTGGTACTTGTATGAATTATTTATACGCATAAATCAGCCTTATATGATACATAATCATTCTGAATTATAAGAGCTACGCCAAAACTGATACAGGGTGTAACAGAAAGAGTTTAGTCATATGAAAGGATATGCTGCAGACCATCAAACTGAAAAACTTTCTCCTTGGGTCCAATATCGTAAATGCGAAAAAAATATCAGCTGTCCCATATATTTGGGTCGAGTAGGTATTATCATTAACATATGGTATGGTATTTTCATTTATTGGTATTTTGTATGGGACAGCTGATGGTCTGCAGCTTATACTTTCATATGACTATACCCTTTCTGTTACACCCTGTATATACAGATATTTTTTTATGTAACTTAGGTTATAAATCAACGTGTCAAAATCAAGTTAATGATGAATATGTAAGTAGTATAACATGACTTATCAAAAGTTGAAATATTCTATTTTGTATTCGCTTTATATTCCGATACACGAAAGTATTTAATCAAAGGGTAGTATTAAATCATCATGAAATTATGAGACCTAAAAGGGTACACTTTCGAAGTGAAATAAAATTCGTTCTACCTGAGCAATTCGAAGGGAAATTGAGTTTTCAATTGGAATTACATTTACTGTTTTGCCCTAAAAACACAGGGACCCTCATCTAATCCTAATTTGTTGGAGGATTTGGTCCGAGCGCGAAATCGTTTAAGGTCGAGAGAGTCCGAGGTCTGTCCGGCGTCCGGCGTCCGGAGCGGACGGACAGACTCTTCAAACTTCGCACCGAGTACGCACTCACGTTTTCTAATTGTTGTCCCACTACTTACTTCTCTAAAATACATCAAATAGGAGCCAAATTACATTAAAATAAGTTTTACTTAAAATACTTTAATGATATAAAATCATAGGTCCCAAACCGAATACCAAATATTTACTTCTAAATCGACTAACTTCTCAAGGAAAATGGTCGGTTATGAATAGTAAGTACTTTTCCGTCAAGTTTTTCTTTAAATACATTTAGGTAATTCCTGCTCACTGTTACAGAACAAACACCGCCCTCTGAATTACTCCATCAAAGTACCTTGGAGCCTATTGTCTCAACTTCGTGCCATTTTCGCTGGGCTTAAAACTTTTCCTGCAGAGGTTTTCTTTCCTTTTGTTATTGTTGTGTATAATTCGCTCGACATTTTGCTGGCAATGATGTTTGGAGGTGAAGATTGGGCTGTGCGCGGTGCGTCGTAAACACGCCTCAGGGAAATACTGGCGACGGGCGTACCTGTGCCGATACGCGCCGCGCAGAGCCGCTCCGCCGGAGACCACTTACCTGAACGTCCTGACTAAGCGAACGCTCAGCGACGTACTTACCGTACATAAACTCCACTTTTTTTTTTCTTCCGCAATTGTTTAAGGTGTTATCGCTACCTGCAGGAGGAAGGGCCTTTACAAATAACCTCTTTATCTCAACAGACGTCGTTTAGGGGCGTGTAGTGATTTGGCGAATTGTAGTGTTATCTAAGGAAAGGGAATCCAGATATTTCACTGTTATCGTTCTTAAAGAAGCCTGAATAAGGTTTTATTTTATATAAATGTTTAAATACGAAACATTTAAAACAAATCTACCAAGAATAAAGGTCAGATTATGTTATGGTAATTTTATGTTAAGTTACGATAACATAAAACGAACCGATTACTTTACTTCGTATCCCTATTTCGATAATTTCGCATGAAATACTTGAATATTGCATGAAACTGTTATATTCGCTGTACCGAAAGCTGTAAATCAATTCGGTTTCATAAAAATATCTGTAGGAGATTTACTAGATATCGGGGCCCGGCCCACCGTGGGAAATATGAAAATTGGAAATACATGCATGGCCCGATACGGCGCGGAATAAATTTCGACCCTATTTGTAAGCGAACCTCAATATCGCAAAGTACAGTACTTGTTCGTATTCTCGAGGACGTCGACTTCGCAGCACGTCGGACAGAACTGACTGCGATGGAAGGATCCAATGTGTGTCTAGAGAGAATCTTGATAGCTTTGTAATACTATTCTTAGTAGACAAAGATGAAAATAGGTACTTACTCATAGAACTCGTACAATTTTCCAACTACACCTACATAATATAACGGCTATAGGTATGGGGACAATACCTACCTACTGTCGGTCCGGTACACAATTAGGTAGACAGGCTTGAATCTTTTATTTCAATTAATCAATCGAATGAAGGTACTGGGGTTCATGTAACTTTCGGATAAGCTCTATTTGTGCTTAGGGATTTGTCCAGTAAAAGAGAGTTCGAATAAAACTGTTCGATTGATTAAAATTTATACGATATTGTAGGTAATTGCGTAAGTTTCTGTAACTTAAATATCCACATCGAGCAGGTAACCATTAGATTTGTTACCTAGTAGTTTGTTCCTTAATTTGTCTGTAATGCCGGGTACACATTGGTGTAACGTAAAGTGAAATGTAACATGAATGAGCCGTCCAGACTTGTGCAATGCAACATGAAATGTAACCCAACAACAGGCGAATTTGTTTCAGCGTGTGTTACATTACATGTTACGTTTCACTAATATGTACCCGGCATAACATTGTAGGCACAGCAAAGCAATAGACAACCTTTTCCCACATTCAGTTATTTCGACATGCGTGGGACTGGGAGCAGCTGATGCATTAACATTACCTATAAGTACGGTTTCCGTCCTCCCGAGACGCATCTAGTTAGAAAGGAAGATGAATACGATATTTTCAGGTTTGTTTGACGTAAAAAATTAAATGACGAAGCCACTACAGGTAAAATAAAAGAATATAGTAGGTACTTCTCTTTACCTCGTACTGGTACGTACTAAATTAGGTACGTTTAGTAGTGAATATTTAGTTAATATGAAAATTAATTACTAAAGCATAGCGGTCAGTGCGAGTAACTGACGTCCTTATTTCTTACATCTTTACTTATAAAGCCTTTTTTAGGGTTCCCAGCCAAATAGCTGGAACGGAACCCCATCCGTATGTCACAGCCACTTTACTCCGAGACTGTTGTCACCACACTTGAAATTTGGAGAGTAGGTGTCTTCTATCATCCGCTACAAAAAAGTGTTGTGAAATTATGAAAAATAAAACAGAGGGTCCAGGTGAGGGTTGATCAATCTACTTTAAACTGCTATCGATAGACACCCCATCTCTCGATAGCAGTTTAAAGTCCATGGTTGATGAAATATTCGTTTCTAATGCTGCAAAAAATGTTATTTAAGTTATAAATTAGAGAAGGGACTTCTAATTGTTTAAAGTAAGAAGAGGAATATTCTGAAAAAGTGTCGGTTTGTCGGGTTTGTAGAACGTAAAATGATCTGTTAACACAAATGGGCTGGAATAAGATTTGATGTTTATTTTTTGAATTATGGGACTTTTTCATGTAACTGCAAGCAGTAGGTAACTTTGTTCACAACAAAGAAAAAAAATCGTTTTGCTGTTGAGTGTAAATTGACATATAATGAGGTTTAATATTGTTCCTTTTTAATGAATAGATTGTTTGGTGCTACGGAACCCTTTGTGTGCCGACTCGCACTTGGCCGGATTTTACCAGTTAATGTCAAAGTTCGATCTACCTATTTCGTAACATGGAATCAATGACTCAGTTCATTGTTGAAAAGGCTTCTACTAATAAAATAAAAAGGTTTGTCCTTGCGGCGTGTGACCCAGTTCGGTCAGAGAGGGATTACAGACAGGCGTAGTGTTTTGCCCATGAGAGTTTAATGTGTTCCTTGGCATCCCGTCTCGCCCCATCGCCCGGTAACTAATTAGAATCTATTTTCTGTTTCCTTATTTGGAATTTCACATGTTTTATGGGATGGTTTTAGATGGAAGCCGTACTGTGACGTTCGTTCATTTATCGCCTACGTAGTTATGAAAAGCATACTATTGGAACCAATATTCTATCCTTAATATTCAACACACACACGAAAGGTTAGGTTTTGGCCACTTGACCCGGACGGACTAAACTAACCATACAATGTTTGTTACGGCCAGATACTGAAATATTTGGAGCATTATGAGGAGAAGGCAAAAGGCGGCAAACTGTGTCGCTTAGTATTCAGCAGACGACGGCCGCACCGGGCCGCTACCTCAGCCCAGATTGTCGTGTGGACTACATTTTTGGACACGTCGACTTCCCTCGCTCTGTATGTTTAACCTTTCAGTTCTTATTCTATATTTAAACAAGCTGGAACTGGTGTTATTATTCTGCGATTTCGATGTTACTTTTGACACATTGTTTTTCCAATTTTACAGATAGAGGTACAGCGCACTGAAGTCCTACACATAGTGGTTTTCTATAAAAAAATGTTTATATTACAAGAAAAAACTGGTGAAGCACAGATTGTAGAGATACCTTGGTGCCTAAACTCTATGAAATTCTAGCTCTGAGATACTCACCTGCAAAAGTAGAAATAAAGACCACAATTTAAGATAGAAGCTTCCGGTTCAGTACATTCTTCAGCACAGGCAAGAAAAGTGCAGATCTCAGTGTAGTCAGACAATGTTATTGTGTGTGATCGTCACGACAGGAGACATGTGCGCCTTCGACTCAGAACGGAATTAACCGGATGGAAATTGGCGTGGCGTGGCGCCTGGATACGCCTGGTTTCAACGTCCTTTCTACTTCACTGATTAGCTAAGTAAAATATGCTTAGGCGTTTGCGAGATACAGAGCAACAGTTGCTTTAAGTTTTAATTAGAAAATAAGTGGACCATATGAGATAGGTGTCCTTGCTTCGCACAGCGCTATCGGGTCCAAATCGGGTTCTATCTTTCAAGCTGAAATCAACTGAAAATCTACACATTTACAAAAGTTCATTCAAATCGGTGGTGGAGGGTTAGGTAGGTGTGGGTAGGTGTTTCGGAGCTTCGCTTGCATTTAACAAAAAACTTCGAAAAAAGACTTCTAAAAAAGGAGGAGATTATGTTTTCCACCAGATTTTTTTTTTTCATGTATGTGTACCGATTTCTCTGTGATTACTGGTCCGATTTTCGTGATTCTTTTTTCATATGGTACAGGTAGCTGGCGCGGTGTTCCCATAGAATACTTTTTGCACAACATTAGTTTTAGTATATGCGAAAGCTGATACACGTGTCTAATATTTTTATGTAAAGAATCTATGTACAAAATTTCAAAACTGTATCATGAAAAATCACAAAGTTATAAGCTTGTTCTGTTACCTAGTTGTCCGCACAAAATCGTGGTCACCACGCAGTGCGCGCCTCCAGCGTCGTCTTGAGCTCATTGATAATAATAATTTGGCAGTAGGTACCTAAATTATTGCGATAGATACTTAAAGTCGCTCGGTGTCCAACTTTTAACTTTTTTAAATATTTTTGGGAAAAACTATAACATGGTTTAAAAATTATTGGAATCGATTCAGGTACTTATTCTGAACAAACTATATTCAGGTTTCACATATACTAAAAATAATGTTGTATATTAAGATTAAGTTGTTATTTGTGGTTAGATATGTTTTTGTCTAGAGTCAACTAGACACATTTTCAGATGTTACTAGTATATTTATTTAAAAAGCTCTTAGACTACTTTATTATATCCAGAAAAGGAATTTCTAGTATGAAGGTACATTTTCTTTTTTATTATAGTAAATGTGTGTGGCATTTCTTTTTGGTCCGCTATTTTCCAATCGTGGCATGTAAAGAGGATTCACAAACACACTTCCACGCTCGTCCACTGCTCTGTTTGAAGAAATCAAATAAAGCAGACACAATCGTCAGCCGGGTTACTTGCGGAATAAGAATAGGAGCTTCCCATCTAAATACGATTCTAAATATAACGTCATTTTTTATTGAGAATTCTGAAAACCATCTTGCCGTCAATCAGTAAAGGTATATTAATTATCTGCAATTGTCTTATCTTATAAAGTCAAGTTCCCCAAACCTCGAACAAAACTGCAGTCAAAGTTTCTCTGACGAACGGTCAAGAAATCGCAATCGGTGGTATTATGCAAAATATCTGATTAAATGCGGCAAAAGCCGTAGTCAAAATCGAAACCTGAGCCATCCATAAGCGCGTTGCTCTGTGCTTGCGACATAGAGAAACGGCGGGAAATACGGGATGAAGGACGCTCAAAACCGAGTAGTTGACCAGAGACGAAAGGAAGCCAGCAGTGTGGGTAATTTAACTGACCTGAAAGTGACACGTTTTTTTTAACTTAGCTCAATCACCAACAGAAAATTTATATTGTTTCTAGTCACAATATCTTTCATAAAAGATAAGGTATGGTATAAGGTATGAAGCAAAAGGCATAATATGGATCGTAGCAGGTTTTGTGGTTTTGTTTGTATGAGTTTATTTATGTATATGTACCAGTAGCGAAGGGTCAATTTTTGTAAGAGGTAAGCCGGAGTACATATCTTTAATGTGATTATATTATTTGTCTATAGAATACTGACTGTGCCATTTTTCAAAGGGAAGCCGGTAGGAATCCAGTTCTATGGAACCTTCGCAACTGATGTGTACCTATATCTTTAATCATTAAACTATCTCACAGCAACTATAACGTGAATTCACTGCTGTACCACTGCAGCCGGTATGATAAAAGTATAAGTTGATAACAACAAGGATGTATCTGAGCACGGTCGGTGTACGCTCGCGCTTCAATTCCCAAACTGATGGTACACAAACAGGTTTGGAGCCGCAGCGAGCTACCCGCTGCCTGAGCACAAGTCCCACGTTATGAAATGGGAATTAAATTGTCTGTGAAGAATACAACGGGATTACCATTTATTCCCAAGTAGTGCTACTTTGTATGGAACAGTTTTCCACATATCCACTGCACCTTTGAATCCATTTGACGTACCAGATAAATGAACCCGAGGAGCGTTGGATGCCATGTTGTATTATTCTGCTCGCTATGTGGCGAGACTGCTGTGTGCTCATGGTGCAGAGGAATTCACTGCACTGCAGCGGGATAGAGCTTGGCACGCCACACACCGCACGCTGCGCCGCACGCCGCGTGCCCGTTCAGGATTGTAGGTACATATCGTAAACACACAAGGGATTCCCAACAAAATCTGTTTTAAAATATTGATTCGTTTAATATTAAATATTAGGTGTACTTAAATACAAAAAAAATGTTAATTGAAATATTTAGGTTCTTTCATATTACTGATCGTCTCTATCGGCAAAGGAAGAAGCTGTTGCTTGTGAAGCGGATAAGAAACTGTGTCGAACATATAGTGTTGTTTCCCAGAGAAATAGTTTAATTTTGGGTATTCTTCCATTTTGGTTTCGTGTCTTATTGGAGTGGTCTGTTTTGTAGGTGGCCTACTCTTCAGGAAATGTAAATATTCTCCACGAGATTTATTCGTTTCCGTATGTTGGGGCCGCACAACACGTGCAAAGGGCTGTCTCATACTATTTGTGTTATATATTTGATTGTCATGCATTATTGGCTTACTGGTTTGGTCCAACACAGGTCTTGGTCTTGTATCTTGTTGAACTGGTTCTCGATTAAACATCCAATAGTCTCTGTAAGGTACTTTATACCTTGTTTCGGGCTCGTGAAAGACGCTTGCATTTGTTACTACTGCTGGGTGCATCTCTACGAATACTACCGATGGTATTGGAGTCTCCGGAGGTTCAGTTATGTATTCCGCCTTTACTGGAGCATCAAATAATCTATTGTGTCTACGAGCGGGTCTTACGAGCTTTGGTAATAAGTTAACATTCATACTTACATAAGATCGTTTCGTGCTCGTCATAGGTTGTCTGAATTGAGTATGCGCTTTTCGTATTGTGTTTAAAATATTCTCAAGATCTTGTAAACTCATAGGATGAGGAGTACTAGCATAAATCTCAACTTCGTTTTCGAGGTTGATAAGACTTTTTTCATTACTATGCTTCAGAGTTCGTGACCCATCCAGGGACTCGTATAATGGTCCTTTCTGAAGGAGTGGTGATCGAACTGATCTCTCCCAAAATGATCGAGGAAGAAAACTGTTATCGGTAAGACCAGAATAAAATTGGTTATTACTGTTTGCATGTTTTGAGTCTTTACTAAACTGAAGCTCAACTTCAGAATCTGCGTTGCGTATCATAGAAGCTATTTGTCTTCCTAGGTTAGAATAGTAGTCGTCATCAGGACCTTGTCTATGTACTTTTTGTAGTGTGTTATAATAACCGATATTTCTGCGTGTTGGCGGCGTTGATTGCAGTTTTTGTAGTTTTTTTAAATCTTCGGTCAGATCAAAAGGTAAGAGGGGACTGCTAACTGCGCTGCCAATGCTACTTTTACTTTGATTCACTCTATGGATAAGTTCAGATAAGTACTTAAAATCAACATCCTCTAATCTAGGAATATGGGTTTCTTCTTGACCCTCTTGGTGTAATGGTGTTTCAGGTGTGTCATCCTCTGATATGTTAGGAAAGTCGTTTGAATTCAAATGTTCATCTAGAATTTCTTCTGGTGATATTTCATGAGCTGACGATGGGTCATGTCTTCTTATATCTTTCAGTTTTTGTCGGTACAAATGCATCTGCAGAAAAGTTAGTGTGGTTATAACATTCCTTAGAACTAGGGGCGTACCTACCGCCGTATCAGCCGTATCAATGATACGGGGCCCTCGAGTAACAAAGGCCCCGACGTGTAGAGGAAAAAAATCATAAAATCTTCCAATAACCACAAATTGTTATTGTTAAGAGGCCCGTTATGATTAAATAATGAATAACTAACTTATCGCAGTCTAGAAGGCTACAAAAGGAGATAGGAAATCGTAGGCCCAGCAATTAACTAGTTGAAATATGTATTAAACCGTTATATTTTTCTAAAGGAAATCTCAAAATACAGTACCAAGTTTCTATCTACGAAGCGAGAAAAGTTAAATTAAGTTATGAAACTATATGTATAGACGATTAAATACATGCCGAAACTCTTAGTAATCGATAACGAATGAATTGATAACATCTTAGTATATGTATGAAAATCAAGTGACAAGGGCTTATCAATCGTTTCGTGGAATCGAATCAGAGCAAATCGAGTTCCTTGCATTTTTTTTTTCAGTTGGCAACACTGGTCACCGACTGACAGATGACAGGCAGAGAAAAACCAGCACTCGTTAGTTTTCTTTCGTTCTCAGTTTTTCCATGTTTTATTGTATAACCCCACGGCCTCGGCTTTGCTTATTATACAGGACTATTCGACGGATTTTGTTGATTTGAATTACCCGATTATAATATATGATGCTCTGTGCCCGGCTCTCTATTTTGGACACTGATTACGCCTATCGGATATTGTCGACATGGATCGCTGTGTGAATATTGTACCTTTGAGACTGGTCGCAGTAACTCTATTGGCAGAAGAGTCTTCGACGTTATGGCGGTTTTATCAGTTATTCTTATTTTGGTTAACATATGCGGGGAAATGATGGGTTTACCCAAATAGATTTAAAAGACATACAAATATTTAAATGTCTTTGGGTTTATCATAAAACTGAGCAGGGAGGGAGGTAAGCAGCAGCTTTCTTCGATACCTGTTGGCTTCAAATACTTCATGGTTATTGCGGGGACGTATAAAATCCAGCCATATAAGTCGCAAAGCATATATTTTGTTTACATTTTAGTTGACAGCTGTTGAAGAGGACGAGATTCAATATTAGGCTGTTATTGTAATTGTATTGTAGGTAGAAGGACTGTAGGCTGCTGTGCCCGTGTAATGTGCATAATGTGGTATCTTAGCTGGGCAAGATACCAAGAAAATATCTTTCCTCCTGCACAATTCTTAGATGATATTGTCATAATTATTGAAGATGATGAATATTATATTGGTGTTTAATTTTACTTCCTCTTCTCCCTTTTTAAAAGGAGTAGGTAAACATTCTGCTTCTAACAGTTCTAACTGCTAGATATTAGATGTAGAGACTTGTCTTCGACTGCAGCGATTGTCCAGGGGGTGTGAAACGTGCCAGATCTTCGACGCGTTACACATGGAGGCTTCCTACTTGCACTCCATGCATAGAACCATTACACAACCGAAGCCATTCAAAAATATTTCGCAAAAAACATGTTATAATATAACCTCACTACTATACATCATATAACTTGGATCCAGGATAGCCAAATTTCACCAACTTTTCAGTGAGGCCTTGTCATCTCACATCCTCTTACAAATAAGACTAGTTTGATTAAGTTAACACCTGGGCCCAGGAAACTATGGCGCCTTTCCTTTCTCCTTTCGAGCTCGCTTCGCTCGCTCTTAAATGCAGACTCGACTCGTCGCGGTCCAGAAAGCTAGAAATTTTTTAGCGCGCTTATCTGGATTTTCGATGAAACGACGATGCCTTTACCTGTGCGAGCCATGTTTGTGGTTACTAAATTTTTCGGATTGTTCCGAACCTGACCCGAAATCCTAACCCGGTTGCGGGTTAGGTCCTCCCACTTTGCTCACTCTCTCACTCTTACATTATCTTAGTAAAATCAATGACAGCTTAAGCGATGCAAGTCAGGATGCTATTTTAATATATATTTTTTGGTGTTCGCCGCACTCGGTTTCGTGCCCCAAACCATTTTTGATATAGGGCCCTACTAGGCCTAGCTAGGCCACTGCTAAGTACACAATCTATCACCATAGTGATCTAAGACCTTTCACATACCTACACTCACGCTCTTTCAACGGCTTTCATCTATCTCTCAACATCTGCCAGCAATCACTAGTAGTTACACATCTTCCCACCTTACAATAAGCTTCACTTACCAGCTTAATATATCTCTGTCTTTTTTGTTTCCTGAAATACATTTAATTTTATTATTTTTATGAATTTAGTTTGATTTTCTCCTAATGTAATCATAGCAATTTTATTCTGTTACCAAGATATATATTGGAAATCATAGGTACTATTATGAAAGAAGCATAATTGAAATTTGAAATTGAAATGTCGACTGTACATGGTTAATGATTCAACGTGGCAATGCGATATGGAACAGTACTTGAACTTAAGCGAAGCTTAAGCGTCCTATTCTTTTCTCGTATGTACTTACTTATATTTTGTTAGTTAATTTCTTTAACCTAGTTTGTTTTTTTTTTCTAAATATTTAGTTTTATCACAGAACTTTCTTAAAATAAAGCTTCGGTAGCTCATCTTAATTTTTTTTTATAAATACCTACCCAGGTCCGGCTCGAGCTCGCGTTTTTGATAGATTTGGTATCCTGAGGTGTTTTTCGGGTCTATTGCGTCTGATTGAAGGCTCGGAGGTGGTATTTGTATCGTCTGTGGTTGATACAGGTGTGCTCGACTCAGTTATACTTTCGACTGTGGTTGACGCTTCTGTAGTCTGGGTGTGTGTTTCTGTCTCGCTAACTGTAGTTGTAGATTTGCTACTTTCGTCGTCACATTTTGGAAGCCCTATAATCATTTTAAGAGTTAAAACAATTTGTCTTTGATGCCAAACATAATAATATAGATAATATTTGGACGTAAAAAGGGTAAATAAATAGACGTATTAATATACAAAAAAAACCATCTTGCAAACCTGGGAAAGGAGGAAACATTGGAGGAGCCATCGGAGGTACTGGTACCATAGGATACATCGGTACGAGTGGAGGTGGCGGCAAGCCTATCGGCGGATAGTATGGCGTATCCATATTCGGCAAGAAAATAAACGAAGGTAAAGGTGGTTTCGGTCTTCTATTAAATATTATAACTTTTTTATGACCATGATCTTCCCCGAAATCTGTTTCGGATGATTTCTTTCCGTCGCTCTTATTTTTATCATTAGACTCATCATCGCTGTCGCTCCTGGTCCCGCTATCACTACTGGAACTGGAGCTATCTGAATCAGAATCTGACTCATCGAATAAACTATCATCTTCTGTAATGCGGAGTAGTTTCCTCGACAGGCCACGCTCTTTCGCGTGTTTCCTTTTCTTGCGACCTTTAGTAGACTTTCGCGATTTTTTCTTAGGTTTACCGATGCCCGGCTCACCTCCACTTCTTCGTGTCGGTGGCTTTTCATCACTATTTGATTTTGTATTATTAGAATTGCTAATAACTTGACTCTCTATGGTTTTAAAGAATTGGTTGTAGAGCCAATTACCGATTTCATCTGTGTCTTTGGCGACTTCATGATCCTTGTTGTTAAGGTACTCAATGGCGGTGGGTGTCGAGTACGTTGGGTAGGTCTGGTAGGTTGGATGTACTGTTGCCGTTGGAGTGGGCTCAGGTAGGTACTGTCGTCGGTAGTGGTGCGTTAATTTTATGCTGAAAAAATGCATTTCTCTATTATAATGATGTTATATTTGTTATGTTTTACTTGCAACATAATCTGGAACCAATTTTGCAGTCATAGCTAAAATAGTCCAGGTGTCACGCGTCAAATTTTGACTAAAATCGCTACAATCATGAAATTCCATACCTTTTTCCATCCTGAATTTCGAATATAAATTGCCGAAGAAAAGCGCTATAAGAATGGGTTCAGCTTATTATAATTTACATTAAAAATAAATATGCCATACTTAGGTTCACATATTTTGGTGTCGGTATCGAAGTAGTACCCCGGGTGGCAGTGACAGCCGACCACGCAGTCGGCCAACTCGTCGACGCAGTACTCAAACCTTCCGTGTGTGCCACATTCTGAAACCAAATGTAGGGTTTACGTGCGACCGGAAACGATCCTTAAAAAAGACTGAATAGTCATGGTGGACGGCTACCTGAAACTGTACCACTGGACCCCTGGAGTGTGCTTACATTGTTTCTTCCTTAAGTCAATTCAAAAAAAGTTAAACAATTTACCAAACCTGACTAAATTGTCCACTCTGACCATATTCTTCAGTGTATTAGTATCATTATATGTGCCTATAGAAATTTTCGAAAGCAGGAAGTTATTTTTATATATTTATTTTGTACCCTATCACAATGTTTTCTTATTTAACCCAAAGGTTGACTGGTAGAGAATGCCTTGTGGCATTAAGTCCGCCTATGTACCACTAGTGTACATAAAGTTTAAATAAATAAATAAAATTAGGCAGAACGATAGCTTACCATGCCACGGACTTGCCAAATTAATACCTTGAATGAAATTGATGACTTACCATAAGCAACTTCTTTGGAAGCAAGTACAATGCAGTATGGTGTCAGGACAGTCACCAAAAAACACAATAAAACTGAAAAACCCATTGGTAGGACT
Organism: Noctua fimbriata; assembly: GCA_905163415.1. NCBI lineage: Eukaryota > Metazoa > Arthropoda > Insecta > Lepidoptera > Noctuidae > Noctua > Noctua fimbriata. The sequence continues at coordinate 7,683,595 of LR990940.1, forward strand.
ACGAAAACTGTACACATAGGAAATGTTATTGATAAACACGTTTTAATCACTTTTTACAGAAAGGGTACAAAAGATTTACGTGTCATGGTAGATGCCACTTTTATCTTTATTTTAAATAGAGTAAAGGTTGAATTTAGTTTACACAACGCGCTCGTATATTTCAGAACTAGGTTATACTTACAAACATATGGAATCAAACAATGGCAACACACTTTGGTGACTTATTGCTGAGAACTAAACAATGGTGTATTGAAAAGATAAAGTGGGCTTGTGAAGGCTCATTTCAAATAAAACGACATTTTGCTTTATCTGTAGATGACGATGGCATTATCCCTAAGATTGTCATATGTAGTACTTAACTGTAACTCATTTAATTGATTCGTATTTAACTTCCTATACTTTAGCATTGTTTTTCGAACCATAAATATCTTTAATTCCAGGAACTATAAAATACTTCAAGGTCGCAGTAGTCACTGATCTGTAGGAGAGGCATAGTATTATGAATTAAGGAATATTTGAAAAGACCTCTGTATGTATGCTTGAGTGTAATTAATCAACAGAATCAACTTCAACTCTTCATGAGGGGGTTATTTTCAAGAGTTACATGCAAATCAAACCATACCAAATCATTGGAATTAGATATTTCAAAAACATTTAAAATTCATTAATGAAGTATTCCTTAGACCATGGGAAAAACACAGCGAGAAATAAAAAATGAATTAATGTATAAAAAAAATAATTTATTAAATAATTACAAAAGTATGCTTAAAACATTCTACATTTTGTAAGTTTACTTATATTTCGTCGCCAAGATCAGGAATTCCTTTGAGGCCTCTGCAAACAAAAGTAATTTATAGATATTAAATACTTATTCTTTTTACTTACGTTACGTTCAGGTAATTTTGTCAAAAATAAGTTAATCTCTAAGGTCAACTTAAACATTTTTTAAAGTAGTTTTGAAATGGGATTGTTTTAACTTTTATGGAATACCAATAGGTTTGTCAGATTGATTAGATGCTGTTTTTAACCGACTTTCTTCAAAAAGGAGGAGGTTCTCAATTCGGTTGTATTTTTTGATTGTTTGTTACCTCATAACTCCGTAATTTCTAAACCGATTTGAAAAATTCTTTTTTTAAGTGAAAGGATCATTAAAATCGGTTCTGCAATTTTGATTTTTTTCGTCACGTTAATTGCCACATCATGCGACGTCGCATGATGGTGCCTCACAAATACTCACAATTATGTACGAGCCATAAAATAGCGGCAGTAGCGTATTGAGTTCTGGGGGGTTACTATGACGTCTTAAAGCAGGAGTAATTCCAGTGTGGGAAAGAGACAGAGCTATACAGGCCTTCCAGCGCCATCTCTTTCCCACACTGGAATTACTCCTGTTTTAAGACGTCATGGTAGGCCACCTGGTATTAATTTAGGACACTAGGGAAGACGTTCAACGATTTTTTTTTATTTTGCCCATTTCTGTGTAAGTTCAGCGTTTTGGCTTGGCAATGAATGTGTTAAATACGTATTTTTTCTTCTTGGGCTATGTTGACGCCATTTTGATGCCTTAATAACTTCTAGTAACAATGTAAAAATTTATTCATGACAAGAATTTGTGTGGTATACCACAATTAAAAAGGGTAAAATTTCTGCGAAACAAACCGACTTCCAAAAAAATAATAAAAAGTCTAAAATAACTTTACTTTCGGAAGTCGGTGACAAAAAGTCAATGAAACAAACAAAGTCACCGACTTCCGATTTAAAGTTATTCTAGACGTTTTTTTTGGAAGTCGGTTTTTTTTCGCAGAAAGTTTTTTATTGTAAGCGATAGTTTTGTGCAACTTAGCATATGAATTAGATGCAGTTGTAAGCGAAAGTGTCGTACTTAGTGCATTCCTCAGGTAGGACGCATTTGTGGGTCCTGTCGTCTCGCACGTAGGGGTGCACACAGATGCAACCGGGCTCGCAGAAGGGGTAGCAGGGACGCAGGCGGTCGCGTGGGTTGTCGCACGTCACAGACGCGCAGCCGGCGAAGCACGCCTCGTATCTGCACGTATTACAGAGTACATACAACATTATTTTAAGTATATGCGAAACCTGAATATAGTTTGTTCAGAATAAGTAACTGAATCGATTCCAATCATTTTTAAACCATGTTGTATTTTTTCCCAAAAATATTTTAAAAAATTAAGAGTAGTTTACCGAGCGACTTTGAGTACCTATCGCAATAATTTAGGTACCTACTGCCAAATTATTATTATCAATGAGCTCAAGACGAAGCTGGAGGCGCGCGCTGCGTGGTGGCCGCGTTTTTTTGCGGACAACTAGGTAACAGAACAAGCTTATAATTTTGTGATTTTTCATGATACAGTTTTGAAATTTTGTACATAGATTCTTTACATAAAAATACTAGACACGAGTATCAGGTTTCGCATATACTAAAACTAATGTTGTATAAGTTACATCTTGATAGTTAATATTAAAAACGAATAGGACATAACACAATTGAAAAAAAAGTGGTTGAGACCACGTCAAAGCAGTGGTTTTCAGTATTTTTTTGACCAGGAACCTTTTCGATTTTTATTGTTTGCATAAGGTTCAAGTATTCTTTGTAGTCGTTCAAAATTCAAAAGTAACATAGTACTAACAGCAAGTACATACATATATTCTAATAGAAAACACTAGAAATCGGGTGGATCAATGTGATTTTTTGTTAAGTCACAATATCATTCTTCTAGCTGCCCTTATCCCAACTTATTTTGTGCCGGCGCAGAATGTCTTCGTCTTCCATACTTCTCTATTATAACCTCCTTTAGAGCCATATCATCCTTCACACAGTCCATTCATCCTTTTTTTGGTTGTCTTCTTTTTTGTTAAGACTAATAGTACGATTAAACATTTGATTTAAACCTTTTGTGGACCATATTTTAGCTCTTGGGACCACTGGTTGGGAACAAATGTTATAAGGGATGATGAAAAAAAAAAACAAAGAAGTTCAACGCATTTCAACTATTCAGGTACCTTTCGTGTGGTCTTTCGCAGTTCATTGCCAACGTTGATTTCTTTTCTCTCTCTGGTTCTTTATCCCTGTAAATAAACGTAAGCAGATTGAGACATCACTAATTAGGGAATATACAGGGATTTGGATCTTAAAGGGACTCACATGAATGGCGCGTGTGGCAATGATTGTTCTTGATTCAAAGATTGTTGTAAATTCATTTTATCTTCGTCGTAAAGTTGTCTTGGCGGTTGTCTGTACGGGGATTGAACATCCATGTTATTATCTCTCTGTCGGTCTCGGTCTATTCCACCGTAAATCTTTGGATCGGGTTCATCCATGTTTCTCGGATCTCTGTTATCATAATCGTTTCTCCTTCTTTCCCAGTCCCTGTGGTCCTCCATTGGGTTCGATAATGCTTTCTTCCTCCATTTTCTTCTGTCATCTAGAAGGGAGTGTCTCTTGCTTCCATCCATATCATCATAATCGTAACTGTTCACCCTCGCTGTCATTGCAATGATGTTATCTGTAAAAATAAATTGTCTATTGGCGATATTGTTTCTGTTTTAAAATGTAGATTCATTTTACTTATTCAAAACACTCACATAACAACAATGCAAGTAAAAGTAATTTCCGCATATTGTTACACTTTTTGTGAACAAGTCAATCAGTTCATGGTGTAGTTTTCAAAATGGCTGCAAAGCATCGCTCCGTTTCACTTTACGTTGAATCCGTAACTAATCAACAAAATTAATCAAGCTCTCGCATAAAACGAATAAAATCAAACGGATGTGATTGCTTACATTCCTTTATCGATCATGAACAAAAAATGGACAACCTAGTAAGTATAAACAAAAACTCTTCTTTTATATCGTTTTTTTTAATTGTTTAGGTACCGGACTCTCTCTCTGTCTCTTCTGGCTTAATGACCATGTAAGTGGCTTTGTATGGAACGGCTTGCAGTTACTGCCGTGTGACGTAGTGCCTAGAGGCAAAAGAACCATTGTCATTTGTAATGACGACACAGAGTTCAGCGTTTTGATGGAGGTAGTACTTGTAGGTACATGATCGAGATTCTTTCTGCTCTTTTGATCGAGTCTGGGTATTATTTTCAGTACTTTCAACAAGGAATCGATGTAAAAAAACGTATAAAAAAATATTAATATCAAATCTTTATTTTAGGCAAGTCATTTGTACATATTCATATAATTCAGTTCGTTCGTTTGGCGGCATTTCTGTAGGCTTCATTTTGTATTAGCTTCCTAGGTTGTAGGGCTTTAATGGGTGGCGGTGCTATGACGATATTGAAGTAGTTGCCCATGCGGGAGACATCGCTGCCGCGTTGCTTCAACTCGTCCTTAGGGATGAGACCAGACATGGGACCGTTGTTGACATGACTAGGAACGTTGTTGTCAAAGTCATCGAGTTCTGCGCGCTTCAAGTAGCCTCGAGGCACAGTTCTGTACTTCGGTGCCGGCTTATCCTGTACTCTTTTGGCTGGTACTGGTATCCCCATTTGTGTTCTGTAATGTTAACGTAAAGTTTAGCTCTCGATCACTCGACATGAATACCTACGGCAATATGATCAGATCAAGGTTTTCCAATCTTCGTGAGAATGTTTGCTTGGGAAAGAAAAATGGTGTTTGTGATTTTCGTTAATTAGTAGCCTGCTTTACTTATGATTTTTACTTGAAGTTTTGGCAATGAGCTAGGGAGCTGCTATATGGTATGTAACTGACATAATGCTGGTGATACTGATACAGGTGATGATGCTGGGAATAGGCATAATATTATTTTTTATAAGTGGCACCCACGGGGAGCAGTCCTGCGGCAGCACGCACTGGTGAGTGCGGTCGTCGCGCACGTAGGGCTCCTCGCAGATGCAGCCTGGCTCGCAATACGGGTAGCAGGGCCGTAAGTGGTTGCGTGGGTTGTCGCACGACACCTCTGCGCAGCCGCCGAAGCACGGCTCGTACGCCTCGTTCGGCCAATAGCAAGCTGGGAACAGGCGACACATTTTAGATTATATTGTTAGCGAGAAAAGACAATTGCAGCCATGGGCTCCTTACATAATCATTTACATGGCAAGACCGGGTGATGTGTGTGCAGGGCAGGGTTGATAGTTAAAAACTATTCTCAATCTCATTTTTTTCTCTTCTTTCGAATCAGATTTTACAATAGTGTTCAAATCATTTATACATCTTTTGCTCAGAATAGTTACAGCACTGATAACAGTATTTGTGTCATTTGTTTAATTTAGTATTTTACAATATTTTCCTACCTTTGTATAGATTCTTTTTTACTGATTGTTTGTGAATGTGTGAACATTGTAGGCTTTGTAGATTCCCAGCTGCTTTTTAACTTTTTATTTTGTTTTACATTTTTTGTGTAGTAAGCAACGACTTATTGTCGGGCCTACGCTGTCACCCCATACTTAAGTACAAATGCTGGGTATTAATGATAATATTGTAATACCAAATGATTTGGAAAGAGTAACCATGAAGTTTCTTGTCGGTTCTTCTCCATAGGAAAGGACCAACCCGACCCTGCACCTTTTTGTCGACGTTTTATAAGTACCCATCGAGGCCTATGTGAAATGAAACATTTCGACTTAGATTTTTTTTTTGAATATTCAAATAATACGAAATTACACGACGCTTTCCATTTTTGTACCAATAAAGTAAGTTAAAAAGCTTTTAAAAACTTCTGAACTAACAACTGGCGGTCCCTTAGGATTCTTCAAAATACATTTTCCTCTTAAATAGTGCGCAATTTCTCACATCGGCACATTATTGGGTATCTAACGGCACTAAATCTAGTTGCGGGCTAGACTTTTCCTTTTGCAGTCGTTTCCACAGGTCCATTACTGCTCCCAGGGGCGCTACTTGATATCCTTCGACTTACACTAGTAGTTCTGAACTTAGACAGTGTACTTACACGAGATAAAATCGAGAGAAACTCGTGTCTTCTTATATACACCGTGTAACAGTAATGATACCTACAACTACACATATATATATGCAAGTCTTGTGCTGTTTCACAAAAAAACATAAAGAATGTAAAGATTGAGAAGTTTTCAAGAAACACAGTTTCAACATTATTATTATAAGCCAATATTGTCCCACTCTAAGGGAAAGGCCTCCCTTCCCTCCTTGCAGTTTTCGCGATGTAGTGCGATTGTAGGCCAATCCATTGAAAAAGAGTCCAGCTCATCCCGCCATCTCCTTCTGGGCCTGCCGCGTTGTCGTTTCCTGCTATTTCAACATTACCTTTCATAATTTTATCTTCATCTCTGCACTTTCCGCATTGAAGCCAGACCACAAAAAACACGAAACAAACCGATTTGTGCATATTGAAACTGAAAACTCTGTCAACACAACTGCCGATTGCGATTAGCGCTATATGACTGTCGGCAATTGTTTTGAAATGCTTTTTTTGTGTTTGTGCTGGTACTGAAAGAGATTGCTTTACTCATAATAAAATTAACATATCGGAGGGATACTTAGGTGGCAGGATATGGTGGATAAGGTCGTCATGCGACATGATAAGGGTAGGTGGTGTGTTTGGTAAACACGACGAGGCCGGTTAAGCCACGTCTGATTGAATTATTGCTTGCGTTGTAATTTCTAGGCCTATCCGGTCACGTACTGTCGATACTATGAACTTTATGTTATTTTTGTTGTGAAATGTGTTCATGAAGCGTGATATAGTTTTACAGTTTGTTACCGAAATTCGACTATCTGAAGCAGGACAAACATTAATGTTTTCATCAAGAAAACGCAGTATTAGTTATTACTTAGATTAAATTACTGTTTAATCAGACAATACAATACAAAGCAAATACCAATATATTCCGCATCATTCAAGTGTATAATTCTGGGGCATATTTAATCAAGTTACGAACACATTTACCCGTACACCCACAGCCGCCACCTCAATAATATTCATTTATACCGAAATGGTTGGAAAATCACGTGTAATTGCTTATAGATTTCTGATCAAAACGATATTTGATTGATATACGAACGTTTCTACCTGAAGCTAACCATAGCCATAACCATAGGGCATTATATTTGTGTACCCTTGTTTAGTCCATGTAGCAAGTGTGTCGTATCGTCAATAAATTTGTCACCCTAAGTGCTGAAGGGTCAAGCGGAAAAATAAAAGTGTTGTTTTACTGGTTTTATCGTAACTTATAATCGGTTCAGTGAAGTTTCCGAGCATTTTATTCTTTCTACCTTATACAGAAAATATGTGATAATAGTGATGTATGTCTTTCGACGAATATTCTAACAAAAGAGACAAAGCTACGGCCAGCAGGCAGGACAATAAATACTACCGTCAGAACAGACAATAAATTGGGATTCCAATCTTTTGGCCTCTTCGGGCATATCAGCCTGTCCTTAACTACCAATATATCTAGCTAGCCTAATACCTTCTTATATTTTCATACTTCCAAGTCAATTTACAGGATGTAAGATATCTTTCAAAAAGATGTTAATAAAATGTGTTGAGATACGACTTATCAAACATTTTCTCCATTTTGTGCGTTTAGTATGCATATCTTGTCGTCGCCTGTCCTGAACTAATTATGATTAAGAAGAGAACATGCGCTAACTAGTTTGGTTAGCCAAGACAAGAATTCTAATTCTTATATTCGTTATGAATCCCAGACTTATTAGTTTAATAGTCGACGGATATTACGATTTAATAGAATCAATTAAAAGTAAACCTTGATTGCAATAATATGGGAAATAAAAATAATGTGATTTATAATTTAAATATACTAGGAGGGATCAAAAAGTAGTGAGAACGACATACTCCTTGGTAAGAAAAAAAAATACTGGCAGGCATAGCTCAGATACATATTTGTAATATTAATAAAGAAAAAAATCTTCGATTCTCTTTTGTTTTTTTCTGAATGTAGTCATTTGTTTGCTTCGTGTTGGAACGTGTTCTCGAAAATGGAGAAAAACGAAGTGCGAGCCGTTATTAAATACCTACCTCTGTTTAAAAAAGTTAACGACACAAGAGATTCATTGCGATTTGGAGGCAACATTAGGAGAGTCTGCTCCGCCGTATTCTATTGTCGCAAGGTGGGCTTCTCAATTTCTTCCGTGCTCGTTCTCCCTAGAACGAGCACGGAAGACGAACATCGTTGCGGCCGTCCATCGACGTCAGTCACCCAAGAAAATGTTGCGAAAGTCGAGAAAATTGTATTGAGTGATCGATACAATTTTCCATCCGATACTTAATTCAAGAAACGGGAATTTCATATGGAAGTATTCAATCCATATTGAAACAATCTTTGAATATGAGAAAAGTCTCCGCAAGATGGGTGCCGAGAATGTTAACCGACAGTCAGAAACAAAATCGACTTGACATTTCGAAGATATTGTTGGAAAAGTTTCGAGAAGATTCTGAAAACTTTTTGTCTCGTTTCGTAACAATGGACGAAACATGGGTCCATCATTTTGATCCCGAGACAAAACAGCAATCTTCGCAATGGAAACGGCCATCATCACCGACCCCGAAGAAGTTTCGTGTCGTGGCATCGGCTGGCAAGGTTATGGCCTCAATATTTTGGGGCTCTGAAGGGATATTGTTGATTGATTACCTGGAGCGTGGAACCACTATTACAGGCCAATATTATGCAGCTTTAATTCCCAAGTTGAGGAATGCCATCAAAGAGAAAAGGAGAGGGAAACTTCGAAGGGGCGTGCTGTTTCATCACGACAACGCACCCGCGCACAGGTCGGCAGTTGCGATGGCTGCCATTCAGCAAGCTGGCTTGAAAGAGAGAGAGAGTGAGAGAGTGAGTGTGTTAATGAGTTCACATTAATAGAGAGGAGAGAGGAGAGAGATTGGGGGGGAGATTGTTTAAAATTAATACTATCAATGTTATGTTATAGATATTTAGAAATTTATTGTAATATCTAAGGGTACTTACTGAATACGAATTTATGATTTTTCAACCTTTTTATGTGGGTTACATCAAAAACAAACAATATACAAATTTAACAAATTGTGATTAAAAACATTAAAAAATCTTATGTTTTTTATTTAAATCTGGCTCGGGTCAGGCAGTCGATGCAGCGTACCATCGATATGGTGTACTGTCGATACAACGTATTATCGATATGGTATACTGTGGGTATAGCGTACTATCGATTTGATGTACTGTCGATGTAGCGTACCGTCGATTAAGTGTACTGTCGATATAGCGTACTTTCGATTTGGTGTACTGTCGATGTAGCGTACCATCGACTTGAGGTACTGTCGATTCATTAACCCGTCGATGGAACGTTTTCGATACAGCGACCGTCGATGTAGTGACTGTCGATATTATGAACCAGACCCAGCTATTTTTATCTGTTCCCCAAATTGAAAAAATACTTAAGGGGAAACAGGTATGAAGACGATAACGAGGTGATGTGGAGAGTTTTTTGCAGGACCAAGACAAAACTTTTTTTGTGAAAGGGATTGAAGCCTTGGAAAAGCGTTGGACTCGGTGTGTAGAGAGACTCGGAGACTATGTAGAAAAATAAATTATTAAGTTATCAATAGTCATTATATTCTATCTCATTCTCACTACTTTTTGATCCCTCCTCGTACAATCAGTACATATAATGACACGACATGTAAACTAGACAGAAGCTCATTAATAAATTCTGTTTTCCGAACGGGACGTCATGTAGTATGTCAATTTTGGTATTTATTGAGGGCCCACAGTTGAATAGGTCTTTTAATTTTCACTCGGCCATTTATATTTGGGTTCACGGTTCGGCTGCTTTGAATAAAAACAACGAATGAGTGGTTTTTTGTTCCAACTCGTTTGCGTTTTTATTTGCGAATTAGGTTCGTATAAAAATTGGGGATATATTTTTATAACCGTCGTCGGTTTAAGCTCACGTGTCTGTTTGTGTTAGATTTACTTTTGAAATGCCATTATTACTTATCTAGCATGTACTCTGGAGGCTGGTGTTAATTGCCTATGCTCTGACGAAGTAAGATAAATATTTCTAATTGGGTCCACGATTTATTTAAATATTTATAAACTAAGTGACTTTTCATGAAAATATAAAGGTAGTTTTGCTGTATGAAAATACAGGGTGTAAACAGACCCTTCACATAGCCGTCAACCAAGTATTCTGTACATCAAACTAAATAACTTTACGCAAAAATTATTGCTGGGAATCGACTTTTTTTTGGGGTGAAAAATCTCGTTTTACGGGAGGACTGGATGGAAAGCACTCAAAGCATTGTGCTGATGGATGGATTGAATAGTACGGGGGTCGTGGAGGTGTGTAAAGTAAAAATATTACATTAAAAACATGTATTTAAAAAAAAAACTTGTGAAATAGTTGGAACTTTGACCCCCAATATCTCCGTAACTAGAAAGTTCCCAGGTATGGTCTAGAACAAAAAAATGATCGCAAAGACGGGGAGAACAAGTGCCTTTCGGCTATGTTAAGGGTCTATTTACACCCTTTATAAGAGTCGCATCAAAGTTAATGTCTTGTGTTCAAAAAGTTACTGAGACAAATGACACGGAATACCCAAAAGAAAGTATTTTTTCTGTTTCAATTCTAGGCCGTACCTTGGCCTAGAAGTAGGATACTAAAAATCGAACCCAGGTCATGGCCTATTCGTAAGCCAAATTTTATCGAAACCCATTCAGACATATAGCGTGACGACTTGACACACAGACTCACTTTCACATTATTATATTAGTAATGATGCCAATCTAAAATCGACATTCTATATTGTAGATACAACGAGTATCTAGCGAGAATCATACTGTATGTATGCGTTTAGGCTATAGCATGTATAAATAGCTAATATAATGTATATAATTTTGAGCCACAATTGTTAACAAGTCGTTCCGTGTAGGAGAGGAATTGAGGCGTTTCACATAAACGGAGGTCGGAGTGGGATCCGCCCGCGAAAAATAGCTTACCCGATAACTTATGATTGCGTGCGATCTTTTTTATTGCTCGGGGTTCTCACCTACGAGCTACGAGCTACAAGCTTGGACATGTTTTGTAAATAAACAGACGCGAGGTGTACGCGTCTCTCATTTGTTTTGTGGCATTGTGTGGCCGAACGTGATTTGGTGGTTCTTTAAGATTTTTTCTCTTTAACATCGAAATGTTGTATGTGCTATCAACACTTGAAATGCTCATATTGAAATGAAAACTTGTAGCATTCATGCACGGTTTTTTTCAGTAATTTGCCACTTTTTGGTCCTAGTGTTGATCTCCCGTGTTGTTCCTTGTCATAAAATACAGCGTATCTCTAGATATTTTCCTGTTGTGTCTGATTAAAAATAAAACAAATGTTAAAACACAACCCTGCAGATAACTTTACAAAGAGACTACACGGCGTTGTTATGATGTTTACGTAGAGCGTGCGTTCAGAAATATTCAAAGAAAACTACGATATTCAGTCGACGTAGGTAGGTCTAGGTAGTCGTGTTAATTAACTTTCTGCATACATATGCATAAAATTTTCCCTGTAGGTCTGTGCAGGTCTCTGCAGCTTCCACATTCCCAACACGCGCAATACAAATTACAAGTGAAACGATCTTCCGTCCCTTTAAATAGACGTCTCTCGATTGCACATCCCTTTCCTATCAAAACAAATATTAGCTTGTTACAAGGCGAATTGCGACTTTACCAACTAACAAATAAGAGTGAGAATCGTTCGTTGTTTGTGTCAAAACAAGAAATGATCACCTAACCCGCACTGGCCGGTCTCTGGGGGGCAGGAGTTCCAATATATTTGTGCGGGTTCGGGCTGGCAACTCCTCAAGATTACTGTCAGCAAATACGACAGGGCGACGTGCCCTGAAAAGTAGATGTCCGGTAATGCGACCTAGTGCAACTTCCGATCATTTGCTCGCCTCTCGGGATACACTGACACTTGGGTGGTAATTTCTTTTTGATATCGGCTTAACTGTTGCGTGGAGCCTTTGGCCAGTAGGTATATTTTGTTAATTTGATGTTTCTCACAGGATATTTGTGAAGTTTTGGGCTTGAAGCTTAAAAGCATTGAATATAATCTTGCTATAAATTTAAATTAAAACAGTTTATTAAATTCCTTACTGCAACCCCCCTTCGACTAATGCCCGCTAAAAGTGGGACAAACAACTTCTGTCATAATAAATGCACCAAAGTTCCGTCAGCAAATAAATGAAATAGGTACAACTCACGAAACAAAACACTATCAAGACCAACAAGGCAAGTGCACAAATGCATCGAACGCCACCACGAATCAAGAGTTTATATTATGTCTCTCATAAAGGAACATAAACTGCCGAATGTCCTAACTAATGCAATCGACGTGGGCTTGCTAAGTTCGCAGTACATTTATGACTTATCCTATTCTAATGGCATCGCTCGTGTGTTTATTTGTCGTACGTGACTCGTGTGAGCTCCTAAGTGCATTGTCTGAGCAAATTGCAGGTGCATACACATTTGCAGAGACTGTATAGGCACTGAAACTTGATGTTGGCCCGCCCACGGAGCCCGAATGCAGTGGAATACATAGATAAATAGACGATTAAGCCGTTCTTGCCTAGGTTGGTCCGTGGATGGGTGACTACCCATTACATACCGAGTTTCCTCCGTGCCTCGGAAAGCACGTTAAGGCGTTGGTCCCGGCTGTCATTTGTAGATTTGACAGTCGTCACAGGTAGTCAGTGGCCTGAACGTCTGACAACCAGTCTTGCCTAGGGGTATCGTATTACCCAGTACTAACTGGGTTGTGGAGGTCAGATAGGCAGTCGATCTATGTAAAATACCGGTATTAAGCTTCATCTGGTTAGACTGGAAGCCGACGCCATCATAATGGGAAAAGGCTAGGCAGATAATGATGACATAGATAAATAGACGAATAGTTGCAGGCGAAGAAGAAAAAGCGAAATCATGAAAGAGTAATATGGGTGTACTATGCCAAATCGAATACCAAATAATCGAATATCAATTGATCGACCACTAAGTCGAACATCTAAATACTCGAACGTTCTTAATATCGAATGGTTAATAAATCGAACATTCAAAATATCGTACACTCAAAACATCGAGTGTTCAAAATATCGAATGATTGTTTGATCGAGCGTTCAAGGCATCGCATATTCATTCTATCGAAATATCAATACACTGAATACTTTTTATATAGAATACAAGAAAAACACAAAATTTACTAATAAATCACATTTTAATCTTTAATTATTATCTTTTACAGGTACATTTTAATATTTTGTGTGAATTGCAATTGCACGGAGATGTTGTTTTTATTCGATTTTAAACACCTTTATAAAATGATTACCTCTTTTTTTGAAGAGTATTATGATTATATTGAAAATTAATCATAGATAAATTAAATGTATAATTTTATTACAATACATAAACTTTCGTTAAAAACAAGTATATTTCTGAACGAACAACTAAGTAAGTCATATTTATTTCAGGCTACCTCATACATTGTAATATTGTTTTCACCTCATAAATAAAACTATGTTCATCTGCAGAAAGCATTGTGACTAAGTAGTGCATTACAAGTGAATTTTGTGAAAAATGTCTGTAGGGTCTTATTATAAGCCAGAATTGTCCCAAAAACGCAAGTCGGTCTTAGTTTTGGATGGCTATGTAATGGCAATAAACAAAAATATTAATAACAAGTTCTACTGGCATTGTTCCTACAAATATAAATACCATTGTAATAGTACTGCAACAACAAAATTGCACGGAAGTGAGGAGCATTTGTTGGAAAGCTATACAACGCAGCATAATCACGCACCAGATCCTGGTAAGGTAGATGAACTACGTTTTAGGAATTCCCTAAAAAGTGATGCTACCAGCTCGCTTGATAGACCGAGTCAAATTATTCAGCGAAATGAGGCCAACATTTCAAAATCAAGTTCGTGTGCTCTGCCAAACAAAAAAGCAGCATCGCAAATTATACGTCGAGCAAGAAGAAAAGAAATGCCAAAGGAACCGATTACTTTGGATGATATAAACATCCCCGATAGATTGCAGAAAGTTGATGGTGAAAGATTTTTAGGGCGTCAGGTTAAGTTTGAAGAAAACTGTGTTATGTTATTTGCAACGAAATCGAATTTAATACTATTAAATAAATCACAACTTTGGGTGATGGATGGTACCTTCGCAACATGTCCTATACTTTTCAAACAAATATATAGTATACATGGTTTGGTGGACACGGGTACAGATCGTTATTACGTACCTTTAGTATATGCGTTTCTAACGAATAAGACGCTAAATTGTTACTTGTATTTTTTTCAAGCACTAAAGGCATATGCTCTAGAATATGATATCCAATTGAACCCACGAGTAATAATGACGGATTTCGAGATGGCGGTCATTTATAGTGTAAAAGAAGAATTTCCTGATGCGCAACACAAATGCTGTCTATTCCACTTAGGTCAAAATGTATGGCGTCAAATTCAACAAAATGGTTTGCAAAGTAAATATGGCCAAGATGCTGAGTTTGCTGTCAAGTTAAGACACATTATCGCACTTGCTTATTTACACCAAGATGAGATACCAGATGCTTTCGATAAATTGAGAGAAGAAGTGTTACCCGACGAGGCAAGTGATATCACCAACTGGTTTGGAAAATATTATGTTTGGGGAAATATTAATTCTCGTGAGACGGGAAATAATAAATTACTTATAGCACGCTCAGCACCGATGTTTCCACCTTCACTGTGGTCTGTGTTTCAAAATAATACACTGGGTTTGCCTAGGACTCAAAATAACATTGAAGGATGGCACAGAAGATGGAACACGTTGCTTGATAAGCACAAAAGGGGTCTTTATGCTACCATAGAATTTTTAGTTAAGGAGCAAGCTATAACAAATAGGACAATTGAAAAGGCAAACGCGGGATTGGAAAGACCTACTCCACAAAAAAGAGGCAAAAGAGATGACAATGCGATTGAAAAAATATTAAACAGTAAAAACAACATGGATTTATTAGAGTTCCTCCGTGCAATCGCAATTCACACAAAATATTAAAATGTACCTGTAAAAGATAATAATTAAAGATTAAAATGTGATTTATTAGTAAATTTTGTGTTTTTCTTGTATTCTATATAAAAAGTATTCAGTGTATTGATATTTCGATAGAATGAATATGCGATGCCTTGAACGCTCGATCAAACAATCATTCGATATTTTGAACACTCGATGTATTGAGTGTACGATATTTTGAATGTTCGATTTATTAACCATTCGATATTAAGAACGTTCGAGTATTTAGATGTTCGACTTATAGTGGTCGATCAATTGATATTCAATTATTTGGTATTCGATTTGGCATAGTACACCCAGTAATATTGCTCATCATCGGCGGTACTGGCCCGCGGCGCGGTGATTCCTTGCTCTGTTTGTGATAATCATCTGCAAAAATATTGGAGTTAGCACACTTCGGAGACACTTAATTGAACTTGTAGCCTAAGTAAATGAGGTGCTTAATCCACATTAAACACCTAGAGCAATCAATAAACACGCGCTAATCAACACGGAAAGAAAGACAATTACATTAACACTCGTTGACAAAGTTAGGATCGCGGGGACGAGAGCGCAGTAATATCTGTGTGAGTGCGGCGCGTAATTGAAAGCCGCGGTTTGGCCCAATAACAATGGAACCCCGAACAGTAACGTTCGCCGCGTATAAATTAGGGAATTATATTAATCGCGTATAACGCGCCCCCCGCCCCCCGGGCCCACCGCGCCCCCGAGCCTAACGAGGTTACTCTTGTTGCGGATTACGTACTTGTAGCTGGAAATTACACTTTATTACGGTTTCAGTCTAGGAATCCGAGAACTTTAATTAGAAGATCCTCTATGTGGATATTAACGTTTAAATATTCCACTCCTAACATTTTTACTCTGTGTATAAAATTAAGCTAGACTATCTTTTCAGCACTAAAGAAAATACCTCGCGAGATTTTCTTGCTTGTAGCAACATTTTTCTGTGAGATTAATACCAAGATAAAAAGCAAGGTAATTTTTGAAAGCATTAACGTTGCCGACGATATTATTTATAATATAATTTTCAGTGCCGCTGCAGGGAGCACAATCAATTTGCGAGAAGATTATGCGCGGGAAATTAACGCAAGATAACACGGTATTAGCGAGCCACCTGGGGAAGGATTACGTATCCCAGATAAGTAGATATATTGCCCTCCATTACCAAAAAGAACAGATATTTAAGGGAAAACACTGTAATGTAATTGTCGCTGCAATCTAAACGAGCCGCAATGAAACTCGAGGGAACATCTAACAAGGTTTATCAGTACTATGTCCCGTAGGCCTTTTGTTTATTATGAGGCTCGATACACCGCGTTACATACTTTAATATTCCTCAGCCTTTGTTCTGGCGAATATCATCGGGACATTTAAGTTTTCAACAAACTTATCGCAGTTAAATATGTTTGTGAGCACGGAAAATTTTGGGGTTTTCTTGACAACGAAATATAAATTGAAACACAGTGTACATTATATTTTTGTGGTTGTATATATTAAGATGTTGGTATGTAAGCATTCATCAATCACAAATTGCCGGCATCGCCCAGCATGAGTCCACAGTCGATGACGTAGCAACTTCCACTAATACAACTTGCTCTGTCACTGGCTAGGAACATCACTAGTTCCGCTACATCTTCCGCTTTTGTTATTTTCTTCAAAGGGGAGTTCATTTCTGTGCCAACGAACATTCTGTGACAATCGGTATCACTCATGCCGCCTCTTCTGAACATCTCTGTCTTCACAGGTCCTGGGTTGACAGCGTTCACTCTTACCCCTTTTGGGCCCAGTTGTAGAGCAGTACACTTCGTGAACATGTCTATGGCTGCTTTTGACATGCAGTACGGTGTCATGATAGGCAGTGGTTTGTTCGACAGCATACTTGATATATTTACGATGTTCCCTTTCGTTTTCAGCAAGTACGGTATCACTTTAGTAGTGAGTAGATACGTTCCGCGTAGATTGGTAGCCATAACTCGATCGTAAGTGTCTGCTGACGTGAGCGCGCCTGACACGGCGTTTATACCGGCATTGTTGATCAGAATGTCTATTTTGCCATGTTTGCTTAAAGTTTCTTCGACGATTTTATCTAAATCACTTTCCGATGTTATGTCAGCGGCGATGAGGAGTGGTTTGAGATGGTTTAGTTTTTCGCACTGTTTTCCGATTTTGGTTAAGTTGTCTAGATTTCTGCCTACTAATGTTAGGGTGGCGGAGGATTTTGCGAATGCTAGTGCACAAGCTGCTCCTATCCCGGAGCTAGCGCCGGTGATGAGCACTACTTTGTTGGTGAACATAGCACAAGGCCTGGCACTGGCGGGCTACTGAGCGGCGACGTGAGTGAGCGTGTGTTATACGCGGCCGAGCCGGCTGAGAAACCCTTCCGCGTGTCATTGTGACCGCAAGTGAAACTGGATCTAATGTCAACTTTAACTTCCTGATGTATTTAATTTCGTCTGGTTATGTAACACATACCTTAGGTTTATGTTGTGATAATTATGTACCTACTAATTAATTGTTGCTTTTTAACATAATAAGAACAAAATACAAATGTTTTTTTCCACTGCTGCTTACTTAAGTGGGTATTTGTGTGTTTAATCTGTAATCATTAGAGCAGCGCATTATTCTTACATGAACAACTTGCTAAGTTAAGCTGTCGTTGCAAGCTTTTGTGGTTTAAAGAGAAGGCTGGCAATGAAAGAAACAACAGTTCGATTTTCCATACAATTTATTGGAGTCATCCCGATATACGAAAGACAACATTTAAATTTTGAAGCGAATTTTTATTTACACCATCACTTATATTAATCGAAACTTATCATAAAAGCTCCCTAAATTGTCTTTGGCACTTGCTTTACAC
The DNA here is from genome assembly GCA_905163415.1 of Noctua fimbriata. Classification (NCBI taxonomy): domain Eukaryota; kingdom Metazoa; phylum Arthropoda; class Insecta; order Lepidoptera; family Noctuidae; genus Noctua; species Noctua fimbriata. The sequence goes on from LR990940.1 coordinate 7,701,506, forward strand.
TAATACTTTAATACATTTAAATGTAATTACAAATAGTTTAAGAGAAGTCATGAATGAGCAAGAGAAAGCATCTAAATGTTACGCTATTTTGGTTTCCGCGTTGTGGAAACATAACGCACATATAATGTTCACAACCAAATTATACATTTCAAGCATTTGAATATTTGAACAAACGTTTTCCAATGTACAACACCAAACGAAATCCTAGGCGGTTTTTATTTTGAGCTGCGTGGACATTTGTTCAGATGTCCAAATGCTTCGAATAGAGGAATTGGACGTTTCTAAGAGCTTCGTCGTTCCCGCAGGTGGACACTCAGCCTTAGGGCCATAAGGATCGTGAGACCAATACTTGAGGAGGGAAACGGTTTACTCTCCCAACAGGGGAATTGTAGCGGGTGTATGATTTGCATATTTATGTAGAGCCAACAATATTATCATTGCAGATTAGTTTTCTATGTGGCAAATATTAATAAATAAATTGCTTTGCTCCAAGACTAGTAAATCAACGGAAGGCGTATGAATAATGTTTCTGGCTATATTTTGGATTAGAGCGATTACTTTCTCGCGTGATCTTAATATTTAGTACTCTGGGGATCACATTGGGACCTTAATGTATGTATCTACGCGGGAATCTCATCGTCTGAATCTTTCAGACGGAAATTCGGGTGGGAATCTTATGTATATTAAAGGTAGTAGAACCACATCAATTGAGTTTGAATAAGTTAGCGAATGAAACGAACTTTGTAGTTTAATCTTTTCTAATGACAATAGAACTACTCGTTTAATAAAAATGGTTGATGAAAGCTGAATATTAACAGACTTTACTCGCTATTAGAAACTTCTAGCTATCATAAAGGGAAATATTCTACTTGAGACGCAACTACCGAAGATGAATCTACAGTGAAATATTTAACAGTTCGAGAATATCGGTAAAATAGACCAAACAATATTATGGGTTCGGAAACACATTTCCCAGTCGGTGTTATATAAAATTCATGATGATGAGGCGAGTAAAATCTGTTAAATGCACTCTACCGTACACTAGTAAATATAGCCGAATAGTAGCCATAAAACACTCGTAACTTTGTACAAAAATGATGTGTGTAAACACTGGAGGGAGTGCGATACTGGACGTTTGTGTTATACCACCCTTTTACACTTAACACATTATCGTTAACACGTACTTATAGTTACAGTAATCTAATTAAAACTTAAGTAAGTACTAGTGAAGAGGAACTTAGCGGTAGGGTTGAGCGTCCCGAAGTTGGATACGCTGCTGAGTTATCGATCATAAAGGTAAGGTGGGATGAAGGTGTTACGTGTGGAACACACGTTCATATAGATTAGTAACGTGGCGCACATCGTAAACAAAATTTGCTCATATTTGCGGTATGTAGGGCAGGCTGGGCAGTGGGCAGTGCGGCCAGTAGTCCGCTCCCGATCGATGTACGACCGAAAAATATATTATTATTTTGTTCGCCGAACCGTGGAGAAGCAACACAATTTCTCGCACACGGCCATTTTTAAATGATTTTCGTTTTATGAAAAATATTTTCGATGAACTGGAAACTTTTTTAAAAATAAATGCGTTATCCTTAAAATATTGCAAAATATTTTGCTTACTTTTTAATTTATATCATGGTTTCAAGCAGGTACATGTGACTCCTGTCTTACATATTACATTGTATTTAAACAAAGAAGCTTACGTTCAAAACACGAAGTTTACGCCCTAGTTAGTCTAAGTTACTCTTACAAATTTTGACATTAGAACCGACTACACAATAGAAAAAAATACAATTAAGTTCTAAGTAATGACTAGAATTTAAACACTAGATTTTTATATAAAAATAATCAATGTTTCTACAACTATCTCTAGAAGCGGCTGTACATGTTAAAAGTAAATTATTTACATCTACAACTGTATTTCGTGCCTAATACTTTACACTAATTAGAAAAATCTAGACGAGTACTAGAATCTAGACACAGAATTTGAAAATGTCACTACTTAATCGAACATCTAAAATTCGAGATCACAATATCGCTTGGCAATATAAACCTTATAATAATGACTAGCAATCTATTTGAGATCAACACCTAGAATGACTTTTGATGTAAAATATGTATCGTTGATTAATTTTAATAATAAGCTCACCGGATTTAATTGCATACAATTACGCAAATAAATAATCATAGTTTTTGGACCAACAGCCATTGATTCGTATTAATTAAGAAAATAAGTACAGTGACAAATTAACAGTAGGTACAAATAATCGTTTTTCAGGGTGTGAAGTAAATCATTACTACTTACTACATTATACAACAGGTACACTGAACATGAAAATTTTATAAATATTTTCTAATTTCGACAAAAACTTGAAACAGTAGCGATCTTTTTTAAAAAAAAATAGTGAACAGGGTGAAACGATCTTTGTCCTCTATAGAAAAGGATCCGCCGACCAGACGGGTCATGTGTCTGGTGGGCTACTAGCCGAAGCTTGTTGTCGGGCTTCTGTACAGTGTTCAACCCTCTTGAAAATAAACATAAGGTCAAAGGCTGTTGGTACTTGTATCGTTGAAGACCTACAGGAGAACATCTTCATCATTGATCTAAGCGTTCTTGAGATGATGAGCATCGTGGTCGCAGCGGCGCAGCACCGCGAAGTGCGTCATCTGGAAGGTGTTGGAGGACCTGCAGCCGCGCTCCAGCGTGCCCGTCATCGTGTAGCCCATGTTGAAGTCAGCCTGCGTCACGTTCGTCGTCAGATACAACTGGCGGAGATAAAGAAATTATTAGAGGTCTTAAGATCATTCTGAAGGATGAGCTCGATGATATACGTTTATGTTTTATCGTTTGTAGGCTTATTGCGACTTTTATCTAAGATAAATCTTACTCGATCGCTTTATATATTTATTATAATGATATAGTTAGTTGTGCTGCTGTTAGTTCAGTTTCACTACAAATTGAAGTTTACGCTAACGCAATCGAACTGTATAAAAACTCGCACTGGGCCCACAGACGTTAAAACCCTCGTATTTCTGAAACGCAACGGTGTGTTGCAAAAGACAATATCTATTACGAATAGGGATAATTCAGAAATTTCTTGCTTTTAGATAAAGTTGGACTGACAGTAGGACAAGGGTTCAAGACAGGCTTTCCAACGCAAAAATAAAATCTTAATGAAAAGCTGCCTGTACAGTGGGTTCCGCTTATTGATATTGGAATCTTTTAATTCTTGATTTTGATCCTCCTACCTTAAAGTCGGCGTCAGTGCCCATGTGCTTGAAGGTGCCGACGATGTACACCGCATTGGCGCCGCTGATCACCATACGAGCATGAGTGCTGTGCCTGCAACAAATACTCCGTTTAGGCATAGGTACATTCATAGAACTAAACTAGTAAAAAATGAGGCCTAACACAGTTCACAGCTGGACTTGGATTTCTAGAAGTTGAAGCTTGGGTTTCTGAAGTCAATACTCACTTGTCATTTAGGTTGGTCTAAAAACAGCTGCTCTGCTGTATACATTTTGGCTCTTACAGTTTCTGGGTAAGGTAGGTAATTGATTGACTATACAACCGGTTCATAGTTCTATCCTTAATTAACTCTTGAATTAGAAACAAAACCAAAGAAGAAACAAAGAAATAAGAGAAGGTTGTACTCCTTCGATAGAGATGTAACAAATAAAAATAAAAGCAAGGTAAGAAAGCGCTTTGTTTAGGTGTGCGACAGATAATGTGTGACATCGGCACCGTTTGTCACGCGACGAGAAATTACCCCTTGGCCACGAGCTTCACGCTCAAGCAACAGTGGCTGGGGACAAAACAAATGAAAGATATTGTTTAGCGATGAAAAATACACTAAACGTATTGTTCATAACGTAGTTGTATTTTCCATAAAAACAGTTTCTTTCAAACGCCATATCGTATAAATATTGAAAAATGTAAAAGACTAATGTTTTGAACATGTATTTTTCAGTCAAATGCCTCATTGATTGGTATTATTTTTCGTACTTATACGATTGAACACGTTCCGAAAAGTATATTCTAGACGCGGTAACCAGTATGCGCGCGCGTGTTGCTTGACGCAATATAGCGGTTACTCGTGGCAAGCTCTACACAACTTTTTTTTCATTTGTTTACTCCATCGCATCGCCTGAGGTTGTGAACAGGGCCTTAGAGCCGGGCTGGAGGCGCCACCTTGTAATACGCCGTAGACAAGCGGTGATTTATCTCCGCAGGACTGCCTCATAACTACTGCCCCTACGAATTATTTGCTCTACGACATTGGACACGTTGTACCAGTGATAAATTGCTATCTACACCTAAGATTTTACTCGAATCTTTCGGAAGAATCGATGTTTTATGCCTCTAAAAATGTAAAGGTTGGATTAGGGAAAAACAAATCAAATTATCTTCCACAACCTCTGGCGACGGTGACGTATCATTGAAGTGTGAACGAGCAAACTGTCAAAGTCCCTTCGAGTTACGCAAACTAATTTGAAGAGAAAAAGTCACGTGGGAACTTGGGAACTTGAGCCTTGAGTCTTGCTGATGCATTCGGGAAGGCCGAGGTGAATGCCGGTCACGTATCCCAGTTAGTAGGGCGCGAATCCAACACGTACCTACTGAGGCTCTAACGGCCCTGTAATGGCCGCCCTATAATAGCCCTGAACACTCTCGCCTCTGACTACCCACCAGCAAATTAAAATCTCTTTATGCGTGTTCCTTTCTCGAAGTAAACGAAATTAAATCGACGTTTTCCAAAATTAGAGCCTACGAGCTGTGGTAGCAGAGCACTTTTCCGAATACGTCGATGTGATTGTAATCGAAACCCCCCAACACTATGGAAACAAAGCTGAAACCGCTATTCGTAACATTCTTGTCGGCCATTGAAACGTAATCTAGTCGTTGTTTAGCTTTGATGGTAAATAGAGATAGTAAAAGTGTTTTGTTTACTAAAAATAGCCTATTTGAGACACGTCGGACATTATACAATAATGTTTTTTATCCGGAAACCATAAACGTTACTTAGTATTGTGAAGTTTATCTACATTGAGAATAGGCTCAAATATAAAGCTATCTGTGAGGTGTATCGTGAGATACAACTCATTTAGGCAAAATAGTGGGACGGCTGGCAATAATCATTAACGCTAACTGCTCCCGTTTAACTTTCGCGTTCCAACTTCGACGTTTTTCTCCAAGCGAATTTGTTTTCCACAATTTCCCTGTTATGCGACTTCGAGCAACTTACGCGTTTACGTAAAAGCCTGCAGTTAGCAGAATGACAAACGCTACTAATAATGCGGTTAGAGACCCATAAATTTAATCAAAGTTATCAATAGTTCCGATACGTATTGGGCACACACACTGCCTAACTTTGAACGGGTAACATTGGCAAAACCGCATAATTTACAAAATAAAGCTGTTCAATGGCCGTTAAATAAATACTTTATGTTGTAGCGGTGTGATAATAAATAGCACCTCATTCGCGCTAAGCCCTTTAGTATCCGCCATCTTTATTTACGGCACGTTCGCGCCACTTCTCAGCAACATGGCGGCGTGGCGCTGGCGTGGCACAGCGATCGTGATAGTGGCGCCGACCACTTCCCGCCGTTTGTCAAACAACGGCTTAGCGCGCTCACCTGAACCACGCTGGTTAATTGCGAAAAGCACGTTAACGTGCTACAAACATGATATAATGTTTCCTCTCCGCGTTGAAAGCGTTAATTATATTTTTCACTCCAAATCCTCATTTTGTAAAAAATGTTTGATATTTTTGTAAACAACGCTTGTAACACAAATTATGTTGTCTTAATTTTCCTGGTTGGGGTTGGCGGCTGTATTAGTAGGTTTACTCTTAGTGGATGAAATAACGGGATTGCATTGCTGATGTTGTTCCCGGAACTCGACGAACAGTATACCTGAAGCTGTTGCGGTGGGGTAAGTAGCTCACAACTTTTCCGAGGAGTTTACGACCGCACATCAATCGCCCAAGACGTTCACTTGTTCATCTTAAAATTCTGTCTTTGTCTATCCTATATTCCTCCATAAATGTATAAGACGTTTGTTGGACGTTCTTGCTATTTTAAAATGAGGAAGACCAATTATATAATATAATATTTATATATAAATCGTCGCTTATGCTTAAGACCGCGAATATGCATAAGTTGCCCATATACACGTTCGTGGTATTGTAATATAAGCGACGAAATGTAATTTAAAAAACATTTGAAAGCTCTTACCGTCTGGTTCCGGCGACCTCGACGACCTTGCAGCGGGACCGGCGCCACCAGCTCGGCTGCAGTGTCCAATAGCTGGAGGAGGCGCTGCGGGCCCACCCCTCCTCCGGGAACATCAGCACCTGCACACAGATACAACCGTTCACTCAATATCTTCCCATTTATTCAGCTTCAAAACTTTCTAATGAGAACAGCCCGTTTTATTTACATTTCCAAGTCCGCATAAATTAATTTAATAACTCCACCAGCCCCCATCATACCGAGCGAATACTCGATTGATGTTGTTTTAACAATCATCGCACTGTTCCCTAGCCAATATTTTACGAGAGTATCTTCAATCTAAGAACCTGAACGAGGGCTTCACGAAACGTTGAGTACGAATTAACTAAATTACAAAACTTTACAAGCCTTTCGACGGCGGGTTGAAAAATAGCTTTTTGACTAAAACTAATATTGCAGGCCAGAAACAAAACAGAGCGGAGTTGTAACGAAGTTGTTTCAGACTGTCGAGTTTACAACCGCGGGCGGTAGAGTGTAGGAGTGTGTAACCCGCTCGGCGCTCGTTCACGTCCCCGGCGCGGGCAGCTCCGCCGGCAGCGTCATCGATAACGCAAACGCGGAAGCATATTGCCACCGAGACTCGTTCGCTCGATTGGCTCCTGGCATTCCGTCCTCATTTTCTTCACCGCGTCTCGGGCAATATTTTTTTTCTCGTAAAATGTTTTCCTGCTTTCTACAATATTGCGCCAGTTTCAAAGGGGCGGAGTCGTGGAGGATAAAATCGCTTTCACATTGAGTGAGCACACTAATGATTGAGTTCCGTGCGGTGCGGCCGAGCGCCGTGACGGCGGCGTGGCTGCGACGTGGCGCCGTCGTCTCGCACAGGGACAGTGCACGTCCGTTCACCCCACCGGCCCTTTGATCAATGTACTCCACTGTTTAATGGATTTAAAAGCATTTCATTGTTACGGATTTTGAAATGCAGGGATTTGATTTAAGTTGGCTAAATTCAAATAAATACTACTGTAAGCGTATTTTCGAGTTAATGGAAATTCGTAGTGTCGTTACCCGCAGGATATCAAATATGGAATAACTTTGGACCTCTGAAAACTTATAAACCTAAAACTAAACTGGTACGTCAATAAAGCTGTGGCTAAATTAATACAGCTGTTTAATGTTCAGAGTACGGCGGTGGTTGTGACTGGTCGTAATATAAAGCTCTACGGGTTAGTTGGAATTTGGGAAGTCACGTCTATTCCCTGTGGTGTGTGCCAACTCGCCGATGGCCATTACGAGTTTTGGATAGATAATTCCGGCAAACATTTGACATAAGCATTTTGGACCTCTCAAACGGAAAGTCCACAAAGCTCTAACAACGTTAAGAGGAATTATTCATCAAAGAACATTAACGTTCGTTTAGCATAAAATATTAATAAGCCGAAATGCTCCTTTTGGAATTCTGGATCATTTATTTTGTAGGTAGAGGTAGAGAAAATTGAAATTAGAAGGATTTTAATAATTAATATTATTAACAATAATCAAATAGGTACCTACTGTAACCTTTTTCACGTTAGCACCTCGATTTAATTAATACTTAAAATATAATGCGATACACTTGTGCTAAACAGTACACCATCTTATGCTAGTAGATAGATACTAGAAATGTGATTATAACTACGATTACACTACATTCTGCTCAGAACGTATCAGCTATGCATTGTAATGTACAGTATAAATCATCAATTCATACCAATTTTCTATTAAGAACGAGCTTTTTATATGCGGCCAGACAAAACCTCTTCAATGACACCCATTAATATTCAAAAGCTCTCGTGGCGCCATCTATCAACACCTTTTTATATGAAGCAATCAATTCGCGAATCGAGAGTCGTCCAATTAACAAGCGATCTCGAAACGATCTATTAATTACTACGTGAACTGCGCGCGATTCATTCGTAGGCACTTGTATGTACTACAAAATGAATAACTTGACATAGTTCATTGTTCCAATAAACTTATAATTATGTAAGTTGGTAAGTATATAAGGAATTGTTCCATCTTTCATCAATCACTCAGCAATTCATTGGCAGAGTGCCTCATCTCCCTGTTCAAATGTTTGCGGATTGAATCGAGAACAAAAAATGCGATGGAATACATAATTTTGCTGATTACCCACTGCTACTGCTTCAGACTGCTGAAACAGCTGAAAAAATTGGCAAGCTACAAAGTCGTGTCTTATCGTTGCCGTAATGCTGTCGTATTTTAAATAGTTTGCAAATGCAGGAGATGGTCGCTTCTACGAGAATGTCTAATGAATGCATTTCATTTGCAACATTATGTATTTTTTCGCATTCGTTACAGATACCTACTACTGAAAAAAAAATCATTCCATAATGCTTTATGTCATCCTCTTCAGCCAGCACTCGTCTGAAAAAAACATACGAACTCAATTCTCGTAATTCGTATTTTAAAATGTCGATGCAAATTGCACGAGGCGTCTTGATAGTCACGCGCAAGCTCTCGAGTGGAGAGGTCACGCCTCGGCTTCGGCGCTGGCGTTTAGAGCCTCGCCACCGACGTGAGCAGCAATTTACTGGAAGAGCTGCCAAACTGCAGACTGCAATCCAAACTACATTTTAATAACATCGAATTATTTGTGAGTTGACACAATTCTCGACAAATTCGAATGAGCTACGTTTCAGTTGATGTTATAATTATTTGTTCTGAACTTCATGTGTTCAATTTGTTACAATAAAGTTCATTCAATTAAATTGTTTTTTTTTTATTTGCGTAAATCGGTTTCAGCAGAACCTAAGACCCTATACAGTTCTTGCAATAATCAGGATCTAACACATCGCAAGCTGAAAAAAGTCTGAAAAATCTTCGTAGAAGTTTCTGACTCTAGTCCTCATCATAACATCAATGGTTGAGTTGATATCACGCGGATCTAACATATAAAGCTGTAAAAACTCCACCACTATTCCAATAGACTGTCCACACACAGTCCTATCCAAATAGCAAAAACCTCCACTATAACACACGGGAGTGACTACTTGTTTCCTCTTTTGTTTCGCCGTGATAAACCCGAAAATAATATGACTATGTGGAAAAATAACTAGTGGGTTTATGTTATGGCAAAGTTATGTAATTCCTTGTTCTGTAGTGGGTAGCGCCGACGCGCAGTAATTGGATTTAGTCTGGACTACGGAGTGAGGATTACGGGTTTAAGGGCCATACTAATGATACAATTTTCAACTAGCTACCGAAACTTATTAAGTGAATAGTCGCGCTTTATTTGATCGTACGTGCAATCAAGGAGGTTTGTTGAACTGAGTTAGAATCTACCTACAAAGATAAATGTTTTCGAAAAACAAGCTTCTATGGTAAGTACTAGGCCCGGAGACACCTAAGAAGCTGATTCCTGCCGGCTTCCCTTCGGAAACAAGGCACTCTACGTAGTGACTGTAGTCAAATACTATATTTATAAGTACATTGAAGCAAAGGGTAAACTGTTTTTAATAGGTAGAAAATTGAAACGTTATATTTTCCAAGTACTGAAGCTGTATAATGGTTCCATTATTCATTTATCTAACGTTGAAGAACAGAACTTGATTCTAAGAGCTAAACCGGTTCCAAACCAGATGGAACGAAGACCTGGTCAAGGTAGCAGGAAAGAATGAGTGACGGACGACCAAGCATGAGTAGCATAAGTATTACTGCAATTTGTAAAAATATTCAAAAAAAAGAATTTAAGTTGCACAGCGCAAAAATGATGAATTTTACGGGTGAATTGTTTCGACCTCACTCACAAGAAACACAAACATACGAACACACTGCGACCGCGGCCTTTAATCTTCCTTGTACGTTGTTGTGGTAGGGAGAAAGATTGCTCGGACATTATCATTCTTCTATATTGCGTATCTGTTTGCTCCGTTATACGAGTTTGTTTAGGTCGTAGCGATTGATTTATGATAATATTTGGTGGACGCGGACGTCTTGAAACATGATATTATCTGCACTATGGAGAGTGTTATAAATGTTGCTATACAGTTGGTTCACTATTTGCGCAAATATTTCTTTATTTATTTAGATAAAATCTAGCTCACTTTAATCTCGTTATATGGAGTCTTTTTGGAACGTCCATGGTATTTATTAATAGGACTTAGTAACACCATCAGTGACTCTTAGGTTTCCATAGTACCACTTTACCTGTGTCTTCGAATAAGGCATGCTGCTCGTTATACCGTTGTGCAATAGTAACCTACGAGGAGGTAGCCTAGGTAACTAGAGATGCATCTAATTAAAAGTTTCAGCATTTTTTCTTTCAGTGTGCGATGAGAGCTTGAACTTAGTCGCGAGAACTTGTGTGAGGACTTGAGGAGTGATACGGGTCGACGGGCAGGAGCAGGGGGGAGAGACGGCGTTATCTCTGAAGTTCCCTCATTAACTTATACGTCAACATGACTCCATAAATACTCCTCATAAGCCAGCGACCCTCGCATTCGTGCCGGATTATTAGGAAATAAACATAGTACAGGAATTGCAAAACGGAAAATTTCGTGCATAGTATAAAGAAATTTTTATTTCAGCTATACTTTCGTAGAACTTACAAAACACATGGAAATAAAGTTTAGATTTTAGAGCTAAAACAAAATCGACGTCCAATCTTGGATATCGGTAGCGAACTGAAGTTTTCCAACAAAAACTTATGTTCCAGCTAAACTCAGCTCACAGTTGAAAAAGTCTCGACAGTAAAAGAGCAAGGCAATAAACAAATATGACTGGCGTGGTATTACACGAGCTCCGAAGTTGAACTCGAGCTTAACTTGTCTCTGGGAGGGTTGGTTCTCTGTTCCGATTTCATCTAACTCTGTTAGACATTAAACCTCATGTTAAATGTCCCGATAAGTATGTTGACGTACTGTTAATCTGTCAATGAAAAATAGTCAAAGAGACGGTTACTCAAATGCATAACGGAGGTTAGTGGAATTGATAAACACCATATTCTGATGGACTGTTTTTCAGAAGTGAGACATCATCAAATAGTTTAGCGCAATATTAAATAATTGGATATATGGAATACTGGGCTGTGTTGGTAGATGTCACACGAATTCAAATTTTTGGATTTAGGTCATGGCCGGTTTTTTCACAATATTTTCCTTGACCGTTTTTAGAGCAGAGGTCATCCATTCTCTAGACCTTATCCCAATTTATTTGAGGTTTGGCACAGCATTTCTTCTTCTTCTTCCATACTTCTCTATTACTCGTCAACTCAGCAGTCACCTCCTTTCTAGCCATATCATTGTTCACACAGTCCATCCATCGTTTTGAGAGCAGAAGTGATGACATAAATAACTCAAAGTAGCGCGCCTGCCTGGATACGAATCTACGACCGTAGAAGAGTAGTGCCCGTTACCTTACCACTGGACCGCCATTGCTCTGCTGAAATTGGCTTAAAGCGTGCAATTTAGTTGGAAATCATCCATATTGACAGTTTGTGTGTGTACGGCCGCGGACGCCGGTTCCGTGTCGAAATTTAATTAACCTGCCCGTCGGTACAAACACGGGCAAACACGGCAGATGATGGCGGCCGCAACTCACTCCATTGCCTTTCATTAGGGACTCGCGTTACTACGTGTGTTTCACTAATAAACCTAGTGAAGCTAGTGCGGATTACTGCGGTAATTTAAGTGTCAAACTTAATTAATTTTGTTAAGGATTTTTACTGGTAAACTCAGTTTTTGGTACAAAACTTTTAACGTTTATCAAATGACAGCATTGCATCTGTTAGGTACATCATCTGCCTACTTTTTTCCCAACTATGTTGGGGTCGGCCTCCAGTATAACCGGATGCAACTGAATACCAGTATTTTACATGGAGTGACTAAACTATCTGACCCCTTGGTAAGACTGGTTGGCAGACTTTCGGGCCACTGACTACCTGTAACGACTATCAAATATCACTCGGTATGTAATGGGTGGTCATCCATCCACGGGCCAACCTAGGCAAGCACGGCTTAACCTAAAGATCGACCCGAGCAGCTTTTATTATTTAACCACGAGCTCTTCACATTATACGTTATGGGTACATTCCTAAGCAAATAAAAGAAAATAAAATAAAAGGTATCTGAATATTTTTGTTCTTATTTTTAGTGTGTCGATGACAATCTAAATTGTGTATTTTACTTTTGACTTTTTAATTTAATTCAATAATGTTTATAATGTAATGTAATTTTGATATTTAGGTTTTTAGCTATAATTAATGTGTTAGTATTCGTATTTTTATCTATTTTTGTTTTCATATGGTTTCGGACCTAAAATAAATGGAATTTATTTATTTTAATTTATGTAAATTGGCTCGAGCCAAAAACATGGCAACATTTTTTGTTCTGTTCATGAAATTGTGCTTGTGTCATTATTAGCCCAGGAGTGAACCAGGGTGAGAGCTAGTATTTTATAAGTATCTGGTTTCATAATCCGTTAAAACTTTCCTATTTTTCTCACCTACAGTATGGCAAGACACAACAATCTCACAATAGTAGCATATTGCTGGGCGACCACTTAGCTACAAGTGACATTAAGCGGCCGGCTTCCCTCCATTAACTCCAACAATTTACATTGCATGTTAAACAGTGGCACGTAGAGAGACGTACCTAAGTATTTACACAGTAAACAGCGTTCAGGTAATGCAGCTAAGGTACAGAATGGCATAATTACTGAATAAAGAAAGGGACAAATTGAAATAGGGACAATGTTTCCAAAAAAGTCGGCTAACAGCTGTGACTTCCAACAACAACACAAACCAATGTTTATAACACATGTTTTATTTGGCGAACGCCGATATTTGCGCGGCGGCCCGCAGCCATCCACCGGTAGCGGTAGAAACTGCCAATTTGCAGTTTGATGACACGACAAAGGGACGGAATACGCGTGTGGTCCGTAACTCCGAACTGAACGGATGCGATACGTATACCGGTGTAACTCAATTCCATGGCCGAGTACAATTTGCCAACAAAGATCTTCGGACACTATTGCTTTTTGGATTTTAGCATCGGATTTTCTGCTTTGATGAGTTACACTGCCATACCGGTTGTTCGTGTATTCGATTTTCGCTATGTGAAAATCCTATGACGGGTGCGTGGTTGTAGAATTATAAAATAAAAAAATATAAATTGTGTTTAATTTCAGGCAAAATAGTGTATAGCATAGTCTTAAAAAAAAACATAGTCTTTCGTCATTTTTGGTTCTTGCACTGGATTTCTGTTCACCTAAGTGAACAGAAATCCAGAAGGCCAGAAGGTTTTGGTTCCGGCCCTAAAATATTTTATAAATTAATGAATATGTTTTTCATTGTTTAGAATTGTTTATATTAGCGTATTGTAAGTGGTTAGTACTCAATAAAAATGTGGATAACTCACTTTGTTCACCTAAGTGAACAGAAATCCAGTGCACAAATATGGGGTTTTCTAAGTTTCACGAGACAACCCTCCAAATGCTGTCACTAGAGCGACTCGAACTTTGCCATGATGGCGTAAAAGTCGGGAAGCGTCGCTTCGGCAAACATGTTCCTTGCTCCTCCACCTTGGCAGTTTCATAAGGGTTCGGTAAGCGACATTGCACTGAATCCTTAATAAGCTGTTGGTACATCTACACTGATAGACAATAAGCTCTGAATAGAGTGTTCTTGTGTGAGAGCAGCGGTGGCCCAGTGGTGGCAACCCCGACTTACGAACAGTAAGTCGCGGGTTCGAACCCAGGCAGGCGCATTACTTTGTGTAATTTATTTCATCACCACTGCTCTCAAAACGGTGAAGGAAAACATCGTGAGGAAACCGGCATGTTCTAGAACCAAATATTCGAAGACATGTGACATCTACCAACTCGCACTGGGCCCGCGTGGTGGATTATAGCCCATTCCATCTCATAGAGAGGAGGCCTGAGTCCCAGCAGTGGGAACATTATAGGCTGATTATGCTATTATGCTAGAGTGTTCTTTATGTCTTTGGTGCACTCCACTTTGCGTGCGAGCATATTACTCCTGACTGAGAGGGCCCTACGCTCTCATTCTCATTCTATGTCGCAGTCATCTTGAAGTCTGCTTGTCAAAATGTGCCCCAAGTATTTATGCTGCTTTACGACCATTACGGTCACACTATTCAACAACAGACTGGGTATGTTCCCAGGATCAGCCACAGACTTGAATACCATGGATTCAGTTTTGAGAATATTATATTTCAGTCCATGAGCATCAGCATAATGCTAACAGATAGACAACGGTTTCCTTAGGCCTTTGATCGAGGGACTCAAAATAACCATGTCATCAGTATAGCTTAAGCTATTTACACAGACAGTTTCAGTTATCATGAGTACAATCATGTGTTTAAGTATCGGTCACTAATTACCAGTCACCCTATACGAGTATATACATTAAACAGGTCCGGAGAAGTCAACCCTCCTTGGCGCACACCACAATGTACTGGTACTGATGCGCGTAACTTCTTTACTTTAGTGTTGCTTGCAAGCACCACAATGTGTCAGCTGTAGGCTTCTCTACGTTCTCCTGACAAAATCTATCATCCTACCAACGTATTAATTACTATTAACAATCTATTAATTAGAATCAAAACTAATATTCATTTGTCAATTCAGTGGTAATTCGTTTATTTTATCCCCAAACAACAATTTCCATCGATTTTGGAATTTAGAAGGAATTAGCGGATAATGTTATTTAGAGAGAACAGTTTCCTCGATCCGTGCCCAATGCATAAATTATGCAATTGCTTTGTGCATAATTAGTGAACACATCAATGGTATTAGTGTTTATGGGTAACCGGTTCATAAACAATACACAATTTACAGAACAAATACCAACGCTAAGCTTTATTGCAGCTGAACAGTTTAATACGACATTTGAACAATACATAAAACATGTAATTCTGTGCTGTTCTCCCGCTGCTAACAATTTCCGCTACTTCTTTGCCGCCAACATACGAGGAAATTAAAGCTCGCCAGACGTTCGCTGGCCAGACAATTGTGTTACAGAACGTTGATTCGACCAACAAATCAATTTTGTACAACCGAGACTTTTAATTGGACGATTAAGCGAATAAATTGGAAGAAATAATTTCGTTTGCGGTTGATCGGGTGGCTTTCTTGTTGCTAGGCAACGGGGGCGACAACACGGAGCGCCGGAGGCACGTCGCGACGTAGGGTGATGTGGCTTATCAGATAATTGACTGCAACTAGTGGTGACGCGAGAGGACTGCACGGAATACTCCCCCGTACAGGAGCGATCTTATTTGTGTCACGTACCGAATTGATGATCACTCGATATGTAAATTGACTTAGTTCCGGAATAACAAGGTTATGTATGTTAAGTACCTACAGGATAACACATCAAAGTAAGTTTACCTTCCATAGTTTAATGCTATGTAATAGAGTCAATAAATATTACTTTGAGAGGTAACGATTTATTTCCAAGACTACAAAGAGAGAATACAAAGATTTGATTATGTTTCTAGCTAGCTACAAGAAATCCACATGTTTCTTTCAGATACGCAAGATAATCTCGTGAAATATGACACGATATAATACAAGGGTTAATAAATCACGAGGATCTTGGCGTTCATACGTACCTAAGTAAAAAAACTTGGCGAAGTTCACATAAAGGAGATTCCGTACTGATCTATTTGTATGTATATTCTGCGTTGTTGTCGCGCCTACCCTGTCATCATCATATATTCTGACTTGTAGCCTTGATAGTCTATCTTTTCTCCGCAGTTCGCTAGGCTGTGTTATTGAGGTAAATCAGATTATTACCATTCATGATATTTTTATGAGGAACCATTTAGGTTTTGGGAGGAAGCCTAAACCTTTATTTATAGCACTCATTATCATGCCTAATGTAAGCAGAAAACAGCCACGAAACCGTCAAAGTAGGTGGGTACAGATTTTTTTCGTGTAACACTTATTTCCATTAGCATACATTAGTTTTAGTATATGCGAAAACTGAAACACGTGTCTAGTATTTTTATGTAAAAAAATTATGTTCAAAATTTCAAAACTGTAACATGAAATATCACAAAGTTATAAGCTTGTTCTGTTACCTAGTTGTCCGCACAAAAACGTGGTCACCACCACGTACCGTGGTCGTCTTGAGCTCAGTGATAATTATAATTTGGCAGTAGGTACCTAAATGATTGCGATAGGTACTTAGTGTCGCTCTGTGTCCAACTAGTAGCCTTTTTAAAATATTTTTGGGACAAAATATAACATAGTTTAAAAATTATTGGAATCGATTCAGTTACTTATTCTGAACAAACTATATTCAGGTTTCACATATACTAAAAATAATTTTGTATAAGCATATTTCTTGTAACGAAAAAAAGTTGTTTGTGTATTTGTAAAAGATAAAAAATACAATACACTGTTCTGAACACAAAAAATCTCTCACTGGTAGAAAGCTACACTCTCTTTGAATAGCGACCAACGTTTGATGCAAAACAAAACATAGTTCCTGAGGAAATCTCGGGAGAAGCTAGTTACAAAACACTCATATGTGTACGACTTGAACATTTCGCGGTGTATCGTGTATAACTGCAAATTGGCATCCGCATAGCTATATTACCTATCCAATCAAACATCAGGGGTAGCTCGTAACAAAATCAGCATATCAGAGATATTATAATGACAGCACAAAGCTATGTAAAGCGAGCGAGTTGCCAACTAATATCGGTTCATCATGCATGCGGGAACTTCAGTCATTCCAATGTATACCATAGCTAGTTCACCATCCATACGGATGGTGAACTAGCAGATCTAATGTTAACTAGTTAATGCGCCTTCAGCAGAGTTGTTTGAGCTCCATAATTCTGTGATCTGGATGATAAGGCTGAGAAAATTGCAAAATGTAGCGAAATAACAATAATTATTCATTGTAGGTACATTGCCGTGTATTGTGGCGTTAGGTTGTCGACGAATATTATGTATTCTATTATCAGACGGGTATCGAGCGGCCAGGTTGAATTTGTGTCATAGGAATGCCGTCTCCTTTTCTTTAAACGTCAATCCTACTAATATTATAAATGCGAAAGTTTGTGAGGATGCATGGATGTTTGTTACTCTTTCACGCAAAAACTACTGACCCGAATTGGATGAAATTTGGCATACAGATCGTTTATAACCAGAATTAACACATATGATAATTTTTATCCCGGTAGTACAATCCCGTGCGGCAATGACCGAAATCCACGCAGGCGAAGTCGCTGGCAATAAGCTAGTATAAGATAAAAATACTGTAAGGTTAGGTTGAACAGATTTGGCGCCATTGTGAAAATGTAACCTTAAAAGCTTTGAATATTTTACGAATGCATAAAATGTTACGTTTTCCATGTTTAGATAAACGTTTTTGTATGAATAAAAATAAAAGGAATTTAAATAAAAATGTCAGGTGTTTGCGAGCGTAAATCGCGCCAAGTGGCGACAGGTGCCGATACGAACGTGTCACGTGTATACCCGCCGTTATTCCAACAGTAAAAACTAGATATTTTTCACAACAATGATTGTAAAAATAACAGCCTCATTCGCCTTTATGCATACGTATTTCTAAAATTGAATTCATCTGGCTGCGAATCCATTGATATTTGTTATTCGGTGTTTCACGTACATTGAAGAAGAGAAATACTATCCATTTCTATATCCATAGACCCAAAATCAGTACGCAAAGCTTTTCTCCTAGTCAAACCAGGACGATAAATAAATAGGCAACCTATTCGCGATAGATTCTACGAAAGCTCCATAACATCCGAGAAAATGGCGAAAAAATATCGGAGAGGTACAAAAAACCAGCTATAATTCATCGTACATCAGTTCGTCCCTGCAGGGCCGGAGTGGCGGAGCCCCGGAGCCTCGGGCACACGACGTAATGCACAAAGGGCGCTAAGTGGTAGCGCGGTTCATCGATGAAACAAAGGGAAATATTACCCGACACTGGAAAAATTGAGATATTTTCTCACAAAGCGGAGTGGCTTGTAAGCCGTAAATGATTTTGTTTACGATGGTACTGTTCATGTTGAAAGCTACTCCTGGCGTTCGTTAGGAGATGGCAAGAAGAATATTTTTCCTCTTTTTATTGTCGCTTATTAATGTTACGTTCTTCAACTGATGAACTGTATGTATGTTAGAATTACCTATACATTGCGAAAATGCTTTTCTTTACTTTGTTTTTTTTCGGGATGAGTTTTACCCCGTTCGCTTTTAGTTTCCATGAAATACATGAGCCATAAGATAAAACCATTGTACTGGGAGTTCTTTTTTACGATTACTGCGAGTTCTGAGGTATTAGCACGAGCGCGTGGTGTAACTGTATATGTAACGTACATACGACGATTTTTGAATCGAAAATACAATTATACTATAGCTTTTTAGTTAAATTATTTGCAACAAGCACACTCAGTGTCATCCATGGATATGAATGAATTCTTAATATTACGAAAATATGCTATGTGAAACGAGTATTTTTCATTTTAAAATCGACGTTTATACCGATACGCTCGTACTAAAAAGAACCAAAGGACCCCTGTCCTTTGGTTCTTTTTGAATTGATTTAGTTAAAATATGATTTTATAGCTATATCCACGCAACAATACCCAATTAACCTACATATTCTATCGCACACTTCAACAACAGTGACAATCCAATCCCAGCAGCCAAACAGTCAACCACTAATTGTAAGAGCAGGCAATCAAGCAACCAATATCACAAACATACTACAACATAAACGATTGTACGCCGAACTAACAACCGACGATTACCGAAGGCATCAAGTGAATGCTTCGGGACGGGCTGAATTTAATAGCTGAGTATAATTCAATTGTTCCGGCCTGCCGGCCTGTGAAACTATATTCCTTTTGCATCGTGAACTGCACACGGAAATGACAACCCTATTAGCTGCGATACAGGCGATACAGGTTGATGAAACAACTGGAATAATGGAATCTTTGAATAGTTTGTGTGTTGTTTCATTACAATAAACAAGATAAGAGATATCGAAGTGATTAAATAATTAGTTCACTATCTAAAGATATCATGTTGACTTTATAAGATATTTAATGAACGTCTAATAATAATCTTTGTTATTTTCCCGGATTTCGGCTATTTGTTCTTGCTAGTCCCTTGCCGTATTTTTATATTTTGTGATCATTAGGAGGTAGCACATTTTCAAAGAAAACAACATTATTTATTATCTTGCTGCTGAAAAAAGAAAAACATACACACAAAGCCCCATTGTCAAACAATATATTTAAACACTACATTCCAAAACCAGGCACGTATAACAATATCATAATAGCGGTCATCAAAATAAAATTGGGAACAAATGAGTGTCACGCAGGGCGATACGTGTGCGCCTCCTATTGGCGGGCGACGCCGGGGAGCGAGACAAATAGCGCTCATTCCAAGATATTGTCCGTAATGTATCGCAAAACGACCAAAACATGTTTATTGAGATTCCACGCAGAAATCGGGGAGATGACGCAGCGTTTGCGAAATCGCTTTCTATATTATTTACTATTCACTTATAGATACTCTCTCTCCATGTCTATTGTTGATATACATTTTTGTATTTCCACTTTATTTCGTGTCCTTGATTCAGCTAAAATATTGTGTTACGTAAGTCACTCGTGTGTTAACGGGAAGCGACGGGATGAAGGCTGTTTTCACAAAAGAGAATAAAACACTTCATTGAATAATGTAGATGAATCTGTTTCTTGATTTGTAACTGTTAGGAATGTATCTTACATTTCTTACAAGAGATTTCAGAGAACTTCGTAACTGTATTGAAACAATAAAACTTATGTAAAACAAAGTATTTCAACTATTAATTTCTTGGTACTTATAATTGTTCCAAAATAACTCGTAGACGTTACAAAACTTTCCTTGTTAGTATTGATACCAAATACGTTAATTAGAGAAGACGTACTAACAAACATCTAAATTCAGCACCGGAACAGTAATTACACCCTTCGTATATTTTCGCGCCATCATAACCGCTTAAAAAGATAAACATGAGACGAGGGTGGCGGTATTCGCTACATCAGCGAACAATCAGTCTCGTTAGGTCCCAGTTGGGCGCCAATTACAGATCGGTATTGGTCTGATTGCACGGAAAATAACAGCTCGGAAACAAGGTTTATAAAGCGAGTGTATCCATCAACTGTGCCCGGAATATTGGGGTTATTTCAAACAATGTTGCCCATAAAAATTTGAATTATGTACTTCGTGCGAATTTTGGGGCTAAATAAAAAAAAAGTTTCGCGATTCCCATGTGAAGTTTGTTAAGTGAACATAATGGTACTTTGTGAATGTTTTGTATGCGTGCGAGCAGTTTTTAACTTTATTTAGACGTTTCGTAAATACTCTACAAAATATGACAGTCTTCCTCTTGAATCTTCAGAAAACTTTTCTTCTTGTTAGATTTGTAGATATGATTTAGCTGGTATTTCAGCCCTTTACAGCGTTCAGTCACGACCAGACTACAATGGCTATTCAATTTACTGTCTTGAACAGTGAAGCACTCGTAATGCAGGGAATAACATAGAACTGAAATAGAAAACTCTGACCAAAATACAAATACGTACCTTGTAAAATAAATGCACTCAGCGTGTTCAAATAATATTTTTTTTTACGCTGTGAATAATGTAAATAATCAACGGCTTTGTTGGATGATCCCAACGAAATTAATTCACAACAAATGAACAAATGATATGGAAATGAGACGCAATCATTTTTCAGCTCCACACAGGTCCGCATATTCACGAAGTGCGCTGTGCACCTCGTAGACGCGAACACGTATTTCATACTTCTTTTCAAAAATCATGAAAATTGTCAGCCAAAATCAAAACTCATTTATACAAGTCAGGCCGAGAATTAGCATTTTTGAATATCAAAATTACATAAGGAAGACAGTCTATGAAACCGTCTGTTTGTCACCATTTAAATTACTAGTGTTTTCGTTTAGAAAAACAAGTGACTCAATAAACTTCCAAGCACCAGCCAGCCATCAAAATAAAGAACAATACTGTCCCCATTTTTTCTTTTATTCTTCATAATTCAATCGTCCAGTCGAACAAACGATATGGAAATGAAACGCAACCATTTTTCAGCTTCATCCGTCACCGGAGCGTTTACAGAGTTCGCTGTGTACCCCACGGAGGTGTAACAACTAATGTCCAATTTACAATTCACGCGTGTCCGTAATGTGATTTATCCGACCCTTTGTGACTGGACCCGACACCCGACACAACCCGCATGGATACGTTGCCCTCGACAAAGTATGCTAAATTCATCCGGTTTCATCCGCTTCGGTGAAGGTACCGGACATTTTTGACTGTTTAGAACTTTCTTAATTGAAGATACTGCAAAGTCGTCTGACAGTTCGAAGGTTACTTAATTAAGTATTGAAATTGTTTTGAAGCCATTTTAAATGAAGGTATACAAACGTAATACAGCTTGTTGAAAGTGCAAGCTCAACAATTTGTGTGGTCACTAAAGACTATATACAACCTTAGTTTTAGTATATGCGAAACCTGAAACACGTGTCTAGTATTTTTATGTAAAGAATCTATGTACGAAATTTCAAAACTGTATCATGAAAAATCACAAAGTTATAAGTTTGTTTTGTCGCGCGCCTCCAGCGTCGTCTTGAGCTCATTGATAATAATAATTTGGCAGTAGGTACCTAAATTACTGCGACAGGTACTTAATGTCGTTCGGTGTCCAACTTGTAACTTTTTTTAAATATTTTTGGGACAAAATATAATGAAATTAAAAATAAAAATGATTGGAATCGATTCAGTTACTTATTCTGAACAAACTATATTCAGGTTTCGCATATACTAAAAATAATGTTGTATAAGGTCCCATTAAAATAGATGGACAAACTGTTAGAACTCATTCAGGCCACCAAAATAAGGACAATGGTAAAAATAATAATAAGAAAAACGTATTATCTAGTTACATGAAAAAAAATCAGCTAACGAAAATACACTAAAAATGTTGGTTACCCAATGATTTTAGATCAAAATAAAATTACTTTAATCATTGTTTTTTTTTGCTTGGATATCTTTGGTTAGACTTACTGAACGCTGTGTTAAAATTTGTCCATCTATTTTAATGGGACCTTATAAATGTAGTTTTACCCTTGGAAAATAAATTCAGCCCAGTTTTAAACCTTTTCGCCCATTCCCTTAAAAACATATAAAAAAACTCGGCTCACCAGTTTAAATTCGTTTTACTTTTATTTTTCCTCTTAAAATGGTTGTAGTCAATAGTGAATTCCGGTGAGCGGTGTGAACACGGTGGTACAGTCACGAGCACCAATATGTCTAAACTTATTTAATATCAAAAGTTTTTCTAATGGAATAACGAAGAACCTATTTCGTAATAATATGGGTTCCAAAATACTATTTTCGTAACCATAAAATATTATATTGATTGCAATCAATATAATTTTTTTTTATTTTTTTATTTCGGAATCACTTTCATATTTGTTAGTAACAATGTCAACTTATAAACTTATAGTAGCAGAAAATTTATTTAAAACATATAATTATATTACAGGCAAACCCCGATTTAAGAAAAGCCAAACCAGATATCAGGCCAAACTAGGCACAAATGGACGATCATAGGGCACCTCGACTAAATAGGTTAGGTTGTGACCAACCTAAACCCGTGTTGGTCGCAGTGTAATTGCTTTGTAGGGTTAATGTATCCTGACACTATAAACCAGTAAACCAGTTTCGCCTAAGATAAACGGGTATGGCTGGTAGCAGGACAAACTGGTTTGGCCTGATATCGGAATTAGCCGGTAACTTAACATACATATTGATGCTCGTGACGGTACCTTCCCAGTACCTACTAGCTACGTGGACTGGCTACCGGTATTTCATGTTTAACGTGACAGCTGGCCGCCGCCATCGTCGCTCTCACGGCTAAACACATCCTACCATTTTATTATGGACGTCGTACGTGCTCCCTCGGCTATTTTTTTATGCCTTTTAGTAGTTTTTCTTTTTAGAATGTGTACCTTGACAAAATTGATGGACAATTTGAATCATCCCGAAAATATTTCTACTATAGTATAAGCAGGCGTAATTGTGTACTCTCTGATCGAGAAAATTGCAGATTACTTTTTTAAACTTGCTTTTTTATACAAGAAAACACCGTGTAGGTGTGCCCTTTCTTTTCCAGGTACTAGTCCTAATACATATCTAAGATCTTAACTAGAATTTTCCTCACACAAAGGATCATAGCTAAGAAATTCAACAAAGGCTTATTTTCACGTGCGATACTCCTACAAACAGCGATATAGTGAATATAATGTTTTCATTACATTCTTCAGACGTTCAACGTTCCTAAATCGAGTTGAGTAAATGTTGTTACGCCTCGTTTCTGTAACTAAATAAGCATTCACTTTTCGAAACGAAAACAGAACTTCATACATACATTTTTAGGTAAATATGACTAGGAGAAAATTGTAATACATATCAAAGATAAACTCCAGATGGCTGCAAAATGCTTTGCAAAAATGAACAAAGTGCTCAAACTCGTCGGCAAAATATTGAATTCGTATTGAAATGATCTTTATGAATACTCAATTGCTTCAAATAATCAGAGAATTTATTATGCAGAATATATATCGAATGTCTATTGGCAGATTGTTTGAATCTATGCAGATATTGGCAATAACATTAAAATTCATGGTTGTGAAAACAGACATCGTCAATTCAAATGTTTGTTGGGGAACGTCAAAGTTGGATCGGTATTTTTGTGTGCTATTAATTTTATGAATGTTGGTATCGTACATACATCGCGTATATACAGCGGGAACATACATTACATTGATTACTGATGCCATTACCGTAATGTTGGTAGTTCAGTGAGCAGAAACACATTGCTGCTGGGTGACTCTTGGAATTAAATGTCGAGCGTGGTGAGCTTACAGATAGTGTAGTGTATACTGACAGTTTCGCACCTTCGGTAGAACAAGGGCATAATTGCAGTTTTTGCTATTTTACAGGAGAGCTATTTTAAGATATTTATTGCATTCAGTGAGGTCTTGCTCTGTTAATATTGCTCGAAAGTTTTTCTTCTTTGCATGATATAAACTATATACTATATCCTAGCATTTTTAAGGCATTTCTGTATACTTAACTCATTTTTGCAATTTTTGACAATTGTGCCCTTGTTCTACCGAAGGTGTGGTTTGTTTATGGCAATAGTTGGAACTAAGGTCTTATAATAATGGGTATAAAGTTGCAATTTTTAACAGGAATGGTAAAAAACATGTGTGACTTGTAAACTTCTGAAGAACATTACTAATTTATTCATAGTTTTGTAATTCCCTGTAATCTTAACTGACATTTAGTTTCTTAATTGAACATTTTATAATTATCAATAACACCGCAATATACACAGTGTAAGCAGACCCTTCACATAGCCGTCAACCAAGCATTCTGTACATCAAACTAAGTAACTTTACGCAAAAATTATTGCCGAGAATCGACTTTTTTTTTGGAATGAAAAATCATATTTTACGGTAGGACTGGATGGAACGCACTCAAAGCATTTTTCTGACGGATGGATTGAATAGTACGGGGGTCGTGGAGGTGTGTAAAGTAAAAATCTTCATTAAAAACACGAATTTAAAAAAAAAGCTAAAAAAGTTGGAACTTTGTCCCGCAATATCTCCGTAACTAGAAGGTTCCCAGGTATGGTCTAGAACAAAAAAAATATCGCAAAGACGGGGAGAACAAGTGCCCTTCGGCTATGTTAAGGGTCTATTTATAATCTTTATACTCCTTATTTTCAGAAAGAAAAACAAAGAAAATACGAAACCATAAATGAATAAGCCATGTTTCAACAAGGTTATGGAAGTCGAGAAGAAGAGCGCGGGCCAGTCCTGTGACCCGGCTTCCGTGTAAGAAACGATAGGAATTCGATTTGGACCCTCGCACCCACCGTCCTTCCTGAATGTAAAGCGAGGGTTCGTGTCCTACTAAGTCTATTTTTAAATTATAGTCAAATTGACAATGTTTTGCCTCCCACGTCCGTTTATTGGGTAAAAATGAAGGTACGATGTTCGATGGAAAATTATTCGAAAATTGAGTTTCAGTGACTACGTTGCTTTAGTGTGCTAGCCGGTATTTTGAGTGGTTTGCTTATATTACAGCCTAGTGTATGCATTGGGAAAAGGGAACCCTCATTACCTGTGTGTAACAACATCATACGATTGGATCATACGATATTATAAACTAGAGGTCCATTTTGGAAATCCTTAAATTTTGAACAAGAAAATTACGGTGATCTTTTTTTTTTCAGCTTTCGGACACAGACGAGAAATGAAAAATCTTATTTAGTGGGTACTTCTACGTATCTATTATATGTCTATTGCTTGAACGTTAATATTAGTAACACGTGACCGCAATAGGCTCATTCAGCCATCAACATGAATAAGAAATTAATTACACATAGAAACCGTATCATCAAACCATCTATTAATTAACCAAACAAGCATAATTATCCGTGAATACTCAACAAACAAGCAACCGAACAGTCCCTGTAATTATAACGGGTTGACGGCGGCTACTTGTAATTGTAACCAATAGGAGCTCGCTAATATGACGTGATAGAACTCATGCAAATGCGACATAGACCACACATACTAATTGCTCCACGGGCCGCTATGATTGGCCCACATGTAATTAACTCAAGCCTCCGAACCGCTATACGTTACCCACTAATACCCGGGTCTTGTGCGAAGTAAATCTTATTTAATATCTTAGTTTACCAATATGTACCTATAGAGGCTTGTAAGGGTCTTGTCCGGGAAAATATGGGACAGTATATCATGGATTTTCATCGGTGTGTCAGAACTTCAGGGGAACAGAACACTTCATGAAGGCTTCGTGTTTCAAATGTGCATTAATCACAAGCACTAATAAGTGGGTTCGATACCCTGGTCGGGCATAGTGTTATTGGGAATTTCTCAGTAGCAGTCACGGAGTCTGTATTCGGTCGATTGATGGCAATAGGATTGCTCCCTATTACATGGGACTTAAACATAATTGGCGAAATGTGGGTGTACTATTAGGTACACCTCTGCCTAACCCTTCGAGGTTTACAGGCTTGAAAATGTGTTATGTAATTAATCACAAGCTGACTTTAATTTTGCAAATTGATCGTAGACCGATTTCATTAAAAGAAAAACGTATAAGTAAACTTGTTGTACATTACGGCGAATTACGGAGAATCACGTGTTGTTGCCGTCTAATTGCAGAAACAGATATTATTATACTGCGATGTAATATACAAGTTTCCTTTTAGCTCGTTATCCGATAAATGGAAACTGGTTCCTATTTCAGTACATCCTCTGTGTAGGCGGAGTAGTCGAGGATCTCGACCTTTATTGAGATTCCAGTATCTCTTATACCAATATTTATTGTTTCTAGGAGCTATAAATATGTATTTCTGAGAGCTTGTTATATTAAACTAGCTGTGGCCCGCGACCTTCGTCCGCGTAAAATTTATATTTTTTAGCCTATAATCTTCCTCGATAAATGGGCTATCCAACACTAAAATAATTTTTCAAATCGAACCCCTTTTCCTGAGATTAGCGCGTTCAAGCAAACAAACAAACAAACAAACTCTTCAGCTTTATAATATTAGTATAGATAAAACTTTTTTTTGTATCTGTGATCACAAACGATATTATTACCAATTAAATCCGCGTGCTGATTAAAATTCAATAAAACTACCTCCGTAATTTACGACCGGATAATCCAGCTGTGTACCAGAGCAACATAAATAACAATGTGAAATCCAAGCGGATGAAACCATGAAAATATATATTGTGCGCCGAGAGACAAACATGTTTACAAGATGTTTGTTTGGCTGAGAAAAGGCAAGTGAAATCAAATTGAAGTTATGGTGACTCCGCATTGTTATTCTCGTTCTGTGAATGCAGCAAATAAATTTCTCTTCAGCGTTTATTTAGCGGCTGACGAGAAACTTGTGTTTTCAGGCAATTTAAGTTGTTCGGGTGAGTCGCGGCCCCGCTACGCCGCTACGTATCTCGTAGAACCGCTACGGCGCATCGCTACGGGCTATGATACCCTAGTTGTGCTCGCCATTATATTCACAAAACTTTTAAGTCGGAGTTGTTCTTTATTTAAGGCACTTTGAGATACGAATCCATGTTGTGGATGAGATGCTCATTTAGTTAAGCATACTTTTCCTTAGTCCCCTTTGTTGACTATTCGGATATTCGTATCCGACTTGATGCCTTATGAGCTAAATAATAAAGTCGTTATCTTTTTCTTCGATTTTTAGAAACGTTATACAGGGTGGGATAAAATGTATGGAACGTTTCTTAATTTCTATGTGGCGGGGTTGTACTGAATACGTGGTAAGCGTTTGTGCGTCGGTGTCCCTTCCACCCTGTATTTGTGATTCCAATAGATTTTTGATTGATACAATTTAATAAAACACTTATTCAGTCAGAGTCAACTCTTTTAAATATATCAGTAGTCGCACGTCAATGTAGCCTCCGTCGTTTTAAAGTAAAACCAGAAATCGAATAAAAGAAATTTGTTCCGAAAACAATTTGTAGTAAAATGTATTCCGGTACATTTTGTAGTTCAATGTGACTGAAAATATTTTCATTTGTTGCTCGGCTGTGGCCACGTAATAGCGTTCTTTGTCGCGGAATTAGCAATCAGCCGGCGGCACTCCGCAGCCGCTGAAAAAAACAAGCCTCCGAGCTTTTTCTTAATTGCCCTGCAGATAAACTGTACGCCACAGCCCGCGCTCACAAATTACTAATATTTATCTAACGACTCCACTAAATGAAAACATGAAAAATGCCAGCCCTTCCTCACTCTCTCGGCTCGCTCCACTTGCCATACGCTCAACTAAAATTAACTTCTATTACCGACTCAAAGTGTTTAAAAAACATTAAAGCGACCGCCGGAATCCTTTTAACCACCGTATCTCGTTATAAAGAAGTAAAACTTTACGTTTCTCCTTCTTGAAAAAAAATGAAGACGGTCGAAGTTTTCCACTTTACCGGCGTTAAAATGAACTTCGTTTAAGGACTGAATTGTATTTGGAACTTGTTAATTCCCGTCTCCCGCGCAGTTACTTAAGTAAGTCTTTCATTAGCGCTCGTCACGTGAGTGGAATTATAAGCCGCTGAGTTTTAAAGGTTGGCAAAAAATTCAAAAGACAATGATAGCGTCGCCGTCCATCCGCAATTCGGAAACCCTTCCTCAGCGAGCCTCCGCTGAATACAAATCGACTCGGCTACCTAACAACTTTTTATTAACCGTAACCGATCACATTTTTGGCCGAAGTTACTTCTATTGCGGTCCACTTCGACCTCTCTGTTGTTTTAGAATCGAATAGCAATTCCATTTTATATTCCATTTCAACTTGTAATTTTATTATTTCAATATTTTCTGTAACGGCAGCAAAATAAATGGAAATACATTTGCCCATCATTATAAATTACATCAAAATATATTTGAAACGATTGGGCATCGTTACAAGTTTATGTACCAACTGAAATTATCTGCATCTGTTACAGTTGACTGTAAACGTTATGGCTTGAAATTATTCTCAAGGTCTGTCTCGTCTCGGCAATACTATAAACAGAATATCTTTAGCCTACATTTTCGAATAAATGTAGTCAAAGTATCTTCAACAGAAGAGAAATGTTACACCACATTCCACAATTAAGCGAAATAGTTCTCCCTCAAAAGGGCAAATCTATAGGTGTTCAGTGAATACGTATGTGGAGGGAGGGTGTTACAGCGGTTACAAAAAGAACCTCCGTCTGTCAGGCGCGACGGGTAGCTCTGTAGGACAATGAAAAACACTTTCACCCCGCCGCGTGTGAATGCAAAATAGGGTAAAACTTTCCTTTACTGCCTACATACGCACAGAGCTACCAATAAACTGTTTTATACGAACCCCGCACTCGTTTATTAAATAAAGAAAGTTACGTAAACCACTTTATTAGCGACAAAGAAGAAATAAATATGAAAACATATGAAAAAGGGACGAAACAAACGAAAACCTCCGAACTTTATATCAGTTCGGCTTGTTGATTTCCCTTTTATATTATATTGACGACAGTACCTATATAACCGCGGATTCTTTGAGTTCACTTCTTAAACAAATGCTTGGATATATTTACCAGCGAGCGAACAGACATATCTCTAAAGCGAGGGTAGCCTGGAGAATTGTAGTGCCATCTGCAATTATTCAGATTGAACTGCGGGTTTCAATACTATTAATCCTTCCAAGAATCCATTAATATTAATGGGAGTGAAGCTCCAATGAAAAATGTAGACGTTTGTAGCCGTTTTATTGAAATAGAAACAAAAGGTTACGTTATAGAATGTCAAGGAAAGATCTTTACGTTTGTACGACCATTTTCTTTGTGAAACGTTCAAGAGAACAAAGGAAAGTTCAATAAAATGGAGGTACCTTGTTATAACAAGTAGTGCAATGAGTCGACTATGTTCCGGCTGACACATTTGCTCGTTTAAATTCATGGTATCCTGCACCCGCAAATAGTTAGCGAAGTTTGAATGACAGTAACGGGTGAGGTGAGGTATGAAATCACTGTTCATTTGAAGCGGGGGCCGTCTGAGCCACCCTCGTCTCCGCGATGCGCGATGGTGGCATTTCCGATGGCTATTATGGGTACAGGGCCGAATGGTTGCCGTATACATATTGTATAACTAGAGTCGGTGTTTAAGTTCAGGTATTAAAAGTAATCCGATCTAGAAGTCGAAATTGTTGTAAGTATGTTTATGTGAAGCTGCCATAAAGAACATGTTTCACTCAAAGACGTTTCACCATATCCATTTTGGGACATTTAAAACGAATTATTTTGAGAATATTAAATTCTTAACCCATTTATGGCACAATAAGGGTTGTTTCAAAATAAGCCAATGGTATATTTAACAAAGGTTTGCATGTAGATTTTTCTGTGGATTAAAACAAACGCACGAAAATAAAAATGGAGTGCAAATCGGTTAACCTGTGTCAAATCCGATACGGG
Organism: Noctua fimbriata; assembly: GCA_905163415.1. NCBI lineage: Eukaryota > Metazoa > Arthropoda > Insecta > Lepidoptera > Noctuidae > Noctua > Noctua fimbriata. The sequence goes on from LR990940.1 coordinate 7,731,870, forward strand.
CTTAACCCGAAAATGAGCCGAAATAAACAGCCTCGAATTGGAACGATCCTAATTAATTATTTTGGCAGCAGCACACAGGCGCTGATACTTCACATTAGGACCAATGAACTAATCTCATACAAAGTCGCTTCGCAAATGCGTCCTACTTGCCAAAAGACGGTATCTGGATGATCTATAGGTACCATTCATTCCTGTCTATCACTGCAAGCCAACTATGTTGTAATGAAAAAAGAAGCTAAGTTGCTTTCGGAATTCAAAATATTTCATCTTTTATCGCCTTACTACGTCGACTACCTAAACTATCTCAGCTAGTGGAAAAGAATTCAAAAAGGAAAGAAATAAAATCGTAGAATTAAAACTTAGTAATTAATGACTTTTATTTCGATAGTAAAAATATTCTTAAATTTAAATCTTTTAGGCGAACTAAAACAGGAACAATTGAAAAAACGAGTACCTGGAGTGACAACCGGGGTTCGGTCAGTTATTTTCCCACTGAATGAATGAGTTTTCTCAAAGATCTAAATAGCTGTCCCGCGCCCAAAGCGAAAATTCACTTCATCGTATCAAAATTATTAAGCCTGCTTTGTGACAAATTTAATGAAATAGCAAAATACCAAGGCAACATTGATATTTAGAACCAATTGGATGGATAAGCAGTGATTCAAAATGTTTATCGATCATTCGATGGAAAACAATGAACGCCAAAGTTTTTAATATTTTAGGCCGGCCCGCAATCCCCTTGCTATCAGAGAGCGTCCCGTAATACCCTGTCTCGTGCTATGGCAGGTCTAATACTCGCAGACAAGTGGGGGTGACAGAGCCGAGTGTTTGCCGAGCACCCATCCACGTCCACGGATGGGATAATAGCCCACTCCGCGCGACACAGAGCCACATCAGATTTGTCTCGGTTTAATGAATTCCCAACGTATAAATACGTTATCGGTTCAATCTATTCCAGTTTAGACATTCGTGAAATGAAAGCGAGTGGACGTTTGGCCTTTTGGTAAATAGGATTGTGAATGTGTTCTGTTTGTCCATTGTAAAATACATATTTTCATACCAGTGTACATGACACAGTTGGCATAATAAACAAATTTCTGATTAGATTTAAGTAATGTGCAATAGTTATGGGATATCGTAACCACATTGGTTAGATATCTGATTTACTAAGTTAGTTATAAATGATAATGATAAAATAATGATATTTATTCTTTAAATTGATTTTTAAAAACTATTTTGAAAATCCTTTAAAAAGATTTTTTAAAATTGTTTGGTAGTTCCTCTCCTAATTCAATTTATTAATTGGCTCCTGTATCATTTATATTTAACGCATTTTGTTTGTACTCAAGTTTGCAAGAAACAAAACTGTATGTAGGCATCAATGACACTAGAAAGACATTTCCAATAAAGCATCGAAATGATATTCTTGATATATAAAGGATCCAGCGTCGCCTGGCAAAGAAACCTATCTTAGCAATACAACAAAGCGCGCGGGAATAAATACCAATTTTCACCTCAAAGGGAATCTATCCGTGGCGAGAGAAGCAGCCAATCGGAAAGCAAACGCAAGGTAAATATTATTTGGAGATTTCCTCGAACACTAGTGGGGGTTTGAAGTCACGTAGCCGACAGTGATTTCAATTTCGCGCGAAGAATTCGTGCAACCGCACCGAGGAGTCTCGACGAGCCAGTGAAAGTACTAAGGACATGACGGGAATCGCAGATGTGAAAAACTGGAAATACAAGTGTTCTGTAGCTGCCGCGAAAATGGGACACCCTGTAGTTACGGGTAAGGTTACATGTGGTACAGTACTACAGTCACAGGAGATGTTTTAATGTGTTGCTGTTTTACCAATTTAGACACTGAATATAAACATAATTTTACTAAATTGCCTCTTGAAGTACGTAGAGCCTTTGGAGTGATAAGTCAGGCTTCCAAAGCCACTTATACATATATTTCAAGACCTAGCCTAGCCTAATATTCTTAATTAGGTGACCTCGAAGGACACCATTTTTCACTGATGAGTATTTAAGAGCCTAGGGTAGACGTAGACGTGACTAAAAGATCAAGTAACGTTTAGTAAGTTTAGGATACTTGGTAAAAATGACTTTAATATTACCGAATATTACCACCGATAAAAAAAAGCTGCTGTGTTTTTCTTACTCACACCGTGAACTATCAATCCTACATAAAACATCTTCCAAAATAAGGTAAAAATGACACCTTACTCCGTTGAGTAATGAACTTTCTACCAACGTAGCTATATATACTCCTAATATATAATGTAATAGTGTTGGAATCGTCACGAGATCTTGTCTCGGGGGAATGTAGCGGCAGGCCATATTAAATCGCACGTCGGTGTCGCATCGTCGAGTCGCGCGTCGAGTCGCACACTGAGCGCCGCCCCTTATTGCGCGCTCTTTAAAATCTTCGTACTTCACCTCAACGATATTGAACAAGTTTCTAACTTAGAGTGTTCGTAGTTAATTCTAAAAGAGAGCTCGTTTACGTGGAAATCTTTAGAAGATATATTACGACTTGGTTGTTACGGCCTAATATATTTTTAGGTGTTGACAAGTTTTCTAAAAAATCCGCAACGTTGGTGAATTTTTTTTTACCTACCTAGGCACCAAGGTTATAAGTTAAAAGAAATAAATTCAATGCATAATAAACGTTCAAACTTTTCAATCCACTAGAGAGAGCTTGTAAAGTCTAGAAAATTGAATTAAACATCCTGCATCACCAGTACAAAGACACGTACCTCTCTACCTACCTACCTACCTGGCCACTTTATACACATAGAAGCAGTGAAGAAAATTCCAATTAATTCTTCGCCGGTATTTCCAGTTCAACTTTAAATTTAAACTCGTAAGACCTTCTCGTAATAAATTTTCTTATTCAATATCTGAGCTAAAGTGATGTTAGACGTAAAAACTGTGAGCAGCTGCCGGCTCCGGATCGGTTTAGAAAGTACTGAAGTACTTAGCGACGGATAAGTTCCATGTTTGAACTTGCATCAGAGTTCCACAAGAGATGCATTTTAAAATGTCCGGCAAGTCCGAACTTTCGACGAACAAAAGTAGTTTGTGAACCAGCCTGATGCTAAGATGCGGGATAAATGTTGATTTAATTTAGGGCAAACTAACACATTTTGAGCTAAGTAAGATAAGTACCCCGAGACGAGAGCAACCACGCAGTATACAAAACTTTGTGTAGGTAATGCCTGGTTTACATCGATCATTTAAAAACCCCTAAACGGATAGGGCGTGTATCGTAACGCTACGTGAAACAAGATTCATCAATCAATTTAGGTACCTATTCTATTCCAAATAATAAGAAACAAGTCAGTAAAAATACTGCACACAATCCAATACAGAAAATAAACGTCGGATTCTTTCTCTTACTTTATATCGGTATGTCAAATAAAAACAGTATCGAACGTCGAGCGGCTGTAGTCGGCTGTACTGTTTTTACTGTATCAGAAGCCCTGGCGTAAAATCTTTTATATCCGTTGGTAAGAAGCCAGAGAATTAACACTCGTTCAGCGGATGGATAAACTCTGAAAGGATCTTTAAATGGCGCTCAGAGGCGTAAATTATTGCTCTCTACGCCCCTGTTTCAGCCACAATTTATCGCCGCCGAGTCACCTGTGGGACACTAGTTACTAGCCTCGCTGTAGATATTCATACTAGTTCGAATATTACGACGAAATTCGGTCTAATAAACGATATTAGGAATGTATTCGATCAGACACAGAAAATTCTATTGTTTTTGCTAGTAAAACGAAATGATGCATTGAATATTTATGACTTATTGCTTCATAATGCTTCTTATTGAGATGAGCAGGGATATTCAACGCATCATTCATAACAATGGATGCTGGACATTGGCATGCCATTCATTCACTTTGTGCCATGTTGTGCCTATAGTTCATTCGCAGCATTCTCTAATTGCCGAACACGAGACATTACACACGATCGAGTTTAGTGCTGTGTTTTCCCATTTTGCTTGATACCATAAAACCAATAATTACATAACTAGATATACATTCAGAAACTACATTAACACGTTGAAAACGAACAACGGTCCGTTAAAACTTACTTATAGAAGTATTTTCCTTTAGTTATTTCAAAACATTTTCGCACATCCTCCATTCTATTTTTCAAGCTACAAAAACTTTGACAAGGAAATAAATTAGTTCTGAATAGCGAGCTAACTTATTACTTTAAGGTTGTAACAAAAACTTCGACACTACGCCTTTCAATAGCGGGGGGTATCTATACTAATCTTTAGATTATGTTAATGCGAAGCTACTTATACAGAAATCGGATCTTTTTCAAAAGATACTCTTTTATTTATATTCAAATCTTCGCGGAGTAAAAAGTATGTAAATCACGGAAGGGTATAGTTTCTTTGTGTAGTTTAGCACAGAATTACATAATGTTTACGACTTCCTGGTACATAACTGTGAGTATATAGGTACCTATTGTCAGTCGTGGTTGCTGTGATACCAATATTTTGTACGCATAGGATTACTGATATTCTACGACTCACACGCTGCTTTAAAAAGCATATACAAGCATATGAAAATTACAACTGAGTGTATTATGTATATCAAAGTTAGTTTTATTTTTCCTCCATAAACAGCATCAAAAATTAAAAGGCTCTACTATTAAAAAACTCGTATGCTAACTAGCGTAATCCTCAGCTAAACCTAAGAGCGTCCGTTCAGTTCGCCTCCTCATTCACTCACTCACTCAGCTCGATTCCCCGACACTCCACTTTTATGATTTATGAAAGAGCCGTTATATAAAAAGTCCTCCAAAAATTCCTACCATCTAATACCAATTTACGAAACTTTTGCTTTGAAGTATTTTTCTCGTTTCATCAGCATTTAACGTCAACAAAGGATTTCAAACACTTTTAATTACAAATTAGTAAATTCAGCATTTTTTCAAAAGGGAAATCAGTTTTTCTGAATAATTATTATGCAAAGCTTAATTAACTGAGCGCAAATTAATTTACTTTTGAGAAAATTAGCGTGACAGTTACGTTGAGTCGTCTTATGAGATATTTCGTCATTATGAAAATTGGTCATTTTCCCTTTTTTTACGTTCTGATGAGGACCTTCCGCTTCCTCATTAAGAATATTTTATGACAACGTTACTACGTCATATTTTCCTTTATTACATTAGTGTTGATATATTTCTGTGCTGTTTTGTATGCGGTGAATAGTCCCCTCCAGATTGAAACATCGATATAAGAGCCGGGGGCTTTTCTCGTCTAGGTAGCTATACGTAGACACATTAGTCAGATTGAAACCTCTTTGCCAAACTTAGAATTGCAAAATAGTGACTGCACCGTTCCCGGATGCTGTTTGATTCAAAGAAACACATTTTATTTTGAGGTTTGTGGATAGAATATTCAATGAAAGTATATTTATTGTGAATGGAAGTTAATTTTCTTTTGTTTCCTATTCTGTAACTTGGCGATCTGTGTCTACACAATACGCCATTCGCTTGGTATTAATATTTTGTGGTCATTGACATCATTGGCAGAAGGATTTTTTTGATTGGAAATTCCTTTCATTGTTTGAATCTCGCGGTTAGCGTAGGGACTCCATACCGCTTCATTCGGCTATGGGAGGTACTTCCTCCACCCTGAAGCTTTGAGGCCAGTTGATGAACGTGACTTAATATTCTATTCTGGTAGCTTTTACTGTGTTCAGTAATATCTTGTTTGATGGAACTGATATTTAAATCTAAATGTATTTGTTGCTCACGTAGTATGGTATGTCCAACATGGCTCTCAATGTCTTGCTCTGAAATCTTTCAAGAATCTCGATGTTGCTGTTACTAGCAATACCCCATAATTGAATACCGTAGATATTACCAGATTGGTTTTAATATGGCCTTATATACTGCTATTTTGATCTCGTGCGTGTAGAAGTTAATAAATAAAGAAGAAAAACCTTATTGTTTCAGAGTAAAATTGAACATGACAAACAAACTAAATGTAAATAACTTTCCGGAATAAGTTGCAATAGTTTGCAGCGGAAATAACTGGTGTGCATACAATACATCAGTGCAGCCGCGGCGGTAGATCACAATTACACTCGAGCTCTATTAGAACTTCGCACGTACTTTAATGAGTGTTTTATTATATTCGTGCAACATACATAAATCATTGTGCATTTGTTTCCCCGAGGAGGTTAATCAGAGTGTAGGAGCGCTCCTCGTCAGCTAAAACTAATTTTATCCAAAGTTAGCAGTTTCGCGGACAAACTAGTTGTGATCTTAACACAATGTACATAAAATCAACTCCTGTCTCGAGCTTGTATAATAAGTCTGGCTACACCTTTGCATAACTACGTAGAGAGGTAATCAAAGATGTATTTCGTAAGTGCGGTGCGAGTCAACCGCCATGGCCGAAAGTTAGTTCAAACTTCGATTATATTGAGCTTAAAGGCGCTCTACCTTGAAATATGGCGGATAGCTCTGGGTCGGGTGTTTCATTTAAATAACAAGATTGGAAAGTCCTTATAAGTCGAGCGAACTAATGATGTATATCGAAGTTGATTCTCTATTCTCTTAAGTTAGCTTCCAATAACCGTGAAACAGTAATACTTATGTAATTTCTCCGATACGAGAGTAATAAAGTGCTGGGGAGCTGTTACATACACGTGATATTGAATCATTACAGCGGCGTACTTATACAAACTCGTAACATTACGTTCGTAATTTTGATCCATAAACTTTGACTTTATCACGAATCGTTAAAGTGTCGCCTACTTGAATGTGCTGGTGACTTACGTTCGCGAGATATAGTTTATCCGGTAAAATTATAGTGGTCAGTGTACGGGTACCTGCACCCAAACGGCATTTAACGTTCAGGATAAAACTTAAACTGCCTCGTAGGTCGAGTGGTCGCAAGCTCGATTGCTGAGCATGAGATCCTGGGTTCGATTTCCGGGTCAGGCAAAGTGTTATTGGATTTTTCGATAAATTTCTCAGTTGCAGCCACGGAGTCTGGATTTGTGCCCGGTTGAGGGCAATAGACCCCCTATTGCATGGGACTTAAAATATAACTGGCGAAATGTGGGTGTACCTATACTATTAGGTACACCTCTGATTGATCCTTCCGGGACTACAGGCGTGATGTATGTTGATGACGATAAAACTTAGGAGAAAAAAAGGAACTCAGTTGAAAAAATAAGAAATAATTATTGTTATTACATAAGATAAATTGCTATTCTTTATCACTTAAAGTGTCATCGAAATCACCTACACGTTCTATAAAAAAAATCTCTAACCGATCTAAAATAGGACCCGATGTCTGTGGCAATATCGTTTGTGCTCGAGGCGGGTTCGCTTGGAGTGCATTTTCTACGACGCCACTATTTAAACGAATACACTTTAACAAGGAGGTAGACGACAGACGACATTGTTGCTATCGTGGGTAAAACCACGATGAGGCTGCTACAGGAATGTGGAGATTGGGCACAAGCAATGACTGAAGTCAGGGTGTGGATGATAATTGTGGAGGTGGAATGTGGACTCACCTTCTTGGGCTTCCCGTTCTTCCGCAGCAGCTTGGCGCAGCAGAGGCCGCGCGTGTCGGGCAGCGGCGGCGGGGGGCGCGACCAGCACAGCCGCCGCGGACTGTCCGGGCCCGCCGCACTGCGCGCCTCCTCCTTATCTTCGCACATCACACTACCCCCCGCTACCCCCCCACTAACCGCACTACCACCCTACCATTACACAACCCACGAAAAATCACAACCTCCAAGATATCGATGCTTTATGAGAACCTCTGGCATTGTTTCCCCCATAAAACTACGGAGCCGGCGATAGAGCTATCTGCACCGCTGTATGTTATAGAAAATAGCGACGATTTAGCAAATCGACCTCCCTCCGCTTCTACTTAAAGCGTTACAAAAATAAACTAAGAGATACCTAACCGATTAAGTTCGATAGCTTTGTACTATTTTTAGAAGATAATAATTTGAGCTGCACTGCTAAGTTAATTCTACAAAAGGGTATTTTAACGTCCGATTCAGCATCTAGAACAAAGAGAGAATGCATTCATTAATTACTATGTAAAACGCGATGATCATTCACCGTCACTGAGAATGACAGCGCAATTATTGCAATATGACCAACGCTACGCCGCGCGCCGTAGCCTACGCAGTAGTGATACATAATTATACACTGCGATTAACATTGAGCAGTTAACATTGCAGTTACAAAGCGTTTGGGGAATTATCAGATATCATAATATTGATCCTATCGTCTTCGATGAAAATATACCAACACGCAATAACTCAGGAGTAGCGCGAGTGCCACGCGCTTACGCACCGCTTGTTACGTAGCGGTCAGCTTCGATAAACAACAAAATTCAGCGAAAAATAATTGATGTTTACTATGGACACTTTTAAAGTACACATCTTGCTACATCGTTCTCACATAATGTACCATCTCAACATAAATGATGTAACCAAATTATTGTAAAAGTATTCTGATTTAAAAGAGTGTCCATGGAGTTTCTTGCCCGTTCTTCTACATAGAGATCTACGTTAGGGAATGGGCAACTACAGTACTTTCACAGTTTTTATGCCTTGTGACTGGGACTGTAGCTATTTTTCATAGTTGTCTTTGTTTCGACAATTCAAAAGTGCCTGTAACTGGCCTATTTGAAATAAATGCTTTGATTGATGATAATTATAGTTATAAAATTTGGTCATTGGGACCCCAATAATGGGGTTCACAGCCTTTTTAGCTTTACCACAATTATTATTATTAAAAATTGAGAAGCTAACTTCAAAGCTTTATAATTTCTACAAGCTCTTTCATTAGGTATTTAGAACCAACTATGAAAGAGTTCTGTTCGGAAAAGCTTGTAAACTGCAGCTCTTCATGATATTTGAATATAAGTAGATGAAGATAATTAAAATAGTCTTTTCTTTTCATTAAAAATAGTTTTACTTAGGAATATCTCGGTTTCTCTGACATAGATTTTTAAACCGAATGAATTGAGCATTTTACATTTTTCTTAAAAAATCAAAGAAAAAAATTAAAAAAAAAAATCTAAAATAGCCCACCGGAAAAGGGTCCAAGCTGCCGGCGGTCAGGGCTCCAGAATGAGGAACGTTCTAACAATACGAGCCGTGTCCAGCCCCTGATCTAGCTGCCTAACGAGAACCTCCTTAGGTATGAGGCTCTTGGCCATTGGCTGATACGACTATCGAATTGCCGGTGTCCCACTGCTGGGCAACTTCATAGGTTTATAGGAATACCCATAGGTAAAATTAAGGACCATAACGCATTTATAGATTCATTACTTGCCTGGTCAAGATTGAGACGTAGAAATAATTTAACAGAACTTACTTGAAAAATCGATCACCGTTTTCCTTTGCCACAAAGTTAAGCACATTAATGTCAATAGCAGCCTATTCCATTAGCGTAAATGAGCCAAAAACAAAGAAAAGTTGAGTCAAAACAGATTCCAGATTAAGTGGGACTAATCCGGTAATCGATTTAACATTATTCTTTGGTTTTAACTTCAATCGGTTCGAGTATGGAAATATAAAGTAGAGAATAATAACGAAGAGAATTTGTTTAAACAAAACAAAAGACCAACGTCAATATCATACTATAATAATAAGTCATTGTGCTACGGGCCGTATTGTTAGGTCTACTATTTCACCTATTTTGTTTATTTTCTGTAAATAAACTACGTCGATAGAAATTCGTTTTGTACACACGGCGGCACATGAAGCTGTACATTTCCAGTATAACTTGGCCTCGCTTTGTATATATTTCCTATACAATGAGAGATCCGCATAAACTGGATGTATAAAGCTAGATTGGCCGTCGTGCGTACCCAGCTTAAGCAAACTTCAAATTTACTACCAAATAAATGAAATTGAAGTGTCTGTTTGTAATTTCAAAATAGCAGCTTTTTACTGAATGCATATGAAAGTATATACGGTACCTATAACAGAAATACATTTTTTTAAATTCTTGTCTGTTTGTTTGTTCCGCCTAATCTCCAAAACGGTTGAACCGATTTTGACGTGACTTTTACTGGCAGATAGCTGATGTTATAAGGAGTAACAGAGGAGGAGAGGAGGAGTGTTAGTTATGTGTGTGTTCTTTTATTTTAGAAAAAGAATAAGGATTTCGTGAAAAAAAAACCCCTGAAATCGTTTATAAAATCTCGATTCAAACAGGGAAGTAATATGATATTCTTATAATAATTTTACGCGGCCCAGGGTCGTGGGTAACAGCTAGCAAGTAATATTATTTCTGCAAAATAAATAAGACCCATTTTACTGGTATGTACAGACGAACATGAATAAATAAGAACAAGTTACAAAATATTAGAGTTGCACAAACAACGAGTTCCACCGTCTACTCGTCTAGAACAATAAGCAACTTCGTTACTTCACCAGTCTTTGTAACGAAGCTCGGTTCAAAATGAACTTAGACTAATTTCCATGTAATTTACGTTCGTTCGTAGGTACCAGGGATTTGGCAACCAGTCGTAAAGTAAAAATGTTACTTGTAGACCGCGCCCTGATGAATATTAAACACAACATGCCTAATGAATGCGCCAACTTGCTCGACATAATTACGCCAACTCATTGAATTCTTTGCCAAACTCAGCCGACACTTATTTAAATTCTTAACGGTTGTTCTCGTGAGGGGGAATCTGTGCACTCCTCTTTAATGTGTGTACTTTGAACATTTTTTGACTTTATTATTAAATGCACCTGGAACAAGCTGTATCTTGAGTTTAATTAATTATCAGACTTGTTCATAAATTCTGGCAAATTCAACGAATGTTCGTACATATGCGCTGAATAAGTTTTAATTAAAATAAAAGCGAAGACTGAACTAGAGCGCGGTTCAACACGCAGATAAAACTCGTACCTGTATAAGGAGATACCTTTATTACATAGCATAGTTCACACCGCAATGTTGGAGTCATTCCAACAGCTAATATCCCATTCTGTTTGTCTTTCGAGGCAATAAAATGACTTTTATGCAAATCATACGAATTCTATACATTTTTGATGAGCTACCCGACGACGCATTCGCGCCGTTTAATTAATACATTTTCCATCAAACTTTGAAAGTTTCAAACTCGCGAATATTTTTTTATAGATTTATTTGCGTGAATTAATTATCACTTCGTTTGTTTTTCGTTGTATAAATATTCTGTTTCGAAGTGAAAAGTAATTAAAATTGCCTTTAAACAAAACAGATATGGTGTGATGGCTAGGTATACCTACCTACTTATGAGATCTAATCAAATAGGTCTATATTTAAAACCAAAAAACAATTTTGCCCGTGGATTCTTTGCTTTATGAGATTCTAACAACTTCATAAAAAAACTATCATAAAATTCTCTCAAAGCATCAAACAGAGGTACTTTGAGAATAAAATCTCTTTTATATTCAGCCTCATTAATGAGTGCAAATAAGTGCAAACCCACACTAAACCCAAGTTTGTTGACATGCTAGCGAAAACGGGGCTTTTTCGTTTTTTCACTTTTCCACTTTCGTGGAGTGAGCTCGCGTCTCGACGTCGTCGTGGGCGTATAAACTGCTTTTATTATAAAATCAAGCGCATTTCACACAAAAACGATAAGTACTCTTGTCTGGCGTTTGAACAACATGGAAATGAGAGAGTGAAAAGGAAAATTAGCAGAACATTATATAATGAAAGTCGACTTTATTTACTGGCTTTTGTTTAGACACGTATGTGTTTGAGATAAAAGAGAAAAGCTTTCCTTGTTTGCTCTTTGTAGTTTTATAAGCAGATTCTTGTTTGGAAAACTGAGATAAGTTTTTTCAAGATTAGTATAAATAAATATGAATTTTAATTATGTTATATTTGTGTTGTTTTTAATGTTAAATACAGAGTTGAATTATTTTAACGATTTCATACGTAGTCATCGAAGAATAATGAGTTACCTACTATTTCCGTAGTAATCCAACAAGACCTACATTATGTTCAACTGTATGAATCGAAGAATGTTATTTGCGTTTTTTAACTTATTTTTTATCATCCTCATTTTTTTCCTATTCACTTTAGATGTTGGCAGAAAAAAATGGTTTCGGCTTTGCTTGTCATTAATTAAAAATAATAAAGAAAACTACTACTCATGCCGCGTATAGCTTACTAACCTAAGATTTAACATTTGTGATTTAAAGAACCTATCTTGAACGTCAGGTAAACGTTAGGAACATAATTAATTAAAATATAGCTTGATTTGTCGCCGTATCTATGGGCACACCTCTGTCTAACCCTTAGGGACTTACATGCGTGATGTTATTTTCAGTATTAATTTTATAATGAACTAGCTGTTACCCACGACTTTCGTCCGCGTGAAATTTTAGCCTATAACCTTCCTCGATAAATGGGCTATCCAATTCTAAAAGATTTTTTCAAATCGAACCAGTAGTTCCTGAGATTAGCGCGTTCAAGCAAACAAAAAAACAAACAAACAAACAAACAAACTCTTCAGCTTTATAATATTAGTATAGATTGAACTAACCCTGGAAAAGTAAATAAAAGAAAAGGCAGAAACCATCGGCAAACCCCAAACAAGGCTTTCCGCTGCGCAAGTAATTTCCTACTTGCATGCATTTCTTACACTTAAGTAGTTGGTCGCTTTTAAAATTGATATCATGGATGCTTTAAAAAAATGTAAAAGACACTTGCATGCAAGTTAATATTTCCAGTACGCAAGCTACTGGTTCCCTCCCTACCATGGGTGCATTAGCTTCCATTATACAATTAAATTGATAGTCCCCTGAGATATTTTTTTTTAAATGCGCCAAGAAAAATTGTGTAAAGTGCGCTTAACTGTAGTAGGTACCTACAGTCAGGAGCACTAATATGTGCACACTTAGCAAAATACAAAAATAGATTTCTCGGACAATAACTAAAGCTATCGATAACTCCAATATTTCATTTGCTTTTATAAGAATCTTTTACAGTTTAATTAAAATGTTCCAGATTATATTTTTATTGATTCATTATACTATTTACAAATTATACATATTTTAAATTAATCGTACTAAATGTTTCTGCTATCACAAACTTATTAACTCAAACTGCTCAAAGACTATTCTAGAACGAATGCTTCTTCTTATGATTTAAATTTAAATGTAGCCAGTGATAAAGCTGTGCCGTTGGCTACATACTGGTCAGATAACATTTAATTGAAATCGACACGTAATGGAAACTATTTTAATACATCTGTTTTTAATTTATTTAAAAGGCAACTCACATAGAAATGGTGTCCTTTCTCAGAACACAGATAAAGAAAGAAGAATTTATACTTTAATTTAAAAAAAAATAACCACAAGTGACAAAAGAAATTTTATTCTAACAAAATTCAAAGATGTTGTGCAATTATGAAATAAATTACAGCTTATTTAGTTTTTTTTAGGTATTAGCTTAGACTATTTTAAAGTGCAATCAAAGTAAAAGTTAAAATTAAACAAAAGAACTACAAAGCAACTATTTAATATCCAATGAACCTTACCAAATAATTAACAACCCAAAAACAAGTACAACATCTGCACAAGAGACCACCCGCGAAAACTATAAGTTTAATTTAAAATGTCCTCGTAGAAAGTTGTGTAGAAAGTTTCGTAGCGCGGGCTACGCGACGCTACGCCGTAGCCGAGAGCTGCTACCGCTCTGAACTGGCGCCGGTCTGCCGCCCGGCTTTTATTCACCTCGTGGCGTTCTCCCGCCCGCCTAAGTCCGCCCTTCCCGCCGAAACATCCCCCCACATCGGGCACACAGAAATTCTCGAGCCTTACTGCTACGGGACCGTTTTAATAATGCTTCACAAAGAAATAAAGGCCCTCGCGATTTGAGCGTTACATGTACTTTCTTGAACTTAATTAAGAAAATATTTGCTTAAATCGTCGTGTTTTGCTTGGTCTTACGTCGATGCTACATTGTGTAAATAAAATTAGAAATTTTACTAGAAATCCGCCTTTTTAAACCACATACAATCATCAATCGGCGGAATGAAATAATTAAATTGAACCAAATACTGTTGCGGTGATACGAAGTCTGTAAGTACCTACAATAAGATCCGACATTGGGATCTGTATCTGTTGTACGGACAGCAGGATTAATCTGTAGCTTTCCTGATAGCATCCATCAGCTTCCTCAAATCTACTGCTCAATTTGGGCCGTTTTTATTACTATTTCTTGTAGCGGTTCTATCTAGACCAAACTGCCTTATTGAATACGGTTTCTTTAAATACATCGGAAAACGATCAGGAATTTGTAATTCTGTTCGAGTATTTGTATTTAACTGGCATACAACTAGACTGTTTATTTATTGTGTTCATATCTGACCGTAGCATCACTTGGGCCCATCAGAATACCAGCCAAAGAGTAGAATACTTATAACAAAAGGATTTTTTTTTAATATTACTTTACAATGCTGAGATAGTGGCCTGTAAGTCTTATTTATTAAGGTTTTTTTTGGTTGTGTTCTTTTAATTTAATTTTGTTTTTTTTTTGTCCCTGTGAGTCAAAACAATACTTTATCTTGCTTTCTTCTTTCTAGACCATAACCTAGCTCAAAAGTAAGACATAGGCTGCTTTAATGCTACGCAAATGCGGGCGAAACCACGGGCAAAACTAATATTCATTATAAGAGACCTTACGCCTTATTACAGACTAGCTGTTGCCCGCGACTTTCGTCCGCGTGAAATTTTAGCCTATAACCTTCCTCGATAAATGGGCTATCCAATTCTAAAAGAATTTTTCAAATCGAACCAGTAGTTCCTGAGATTAGCGCGTTCAAGCAAACAAACAAACTCTTCAGCTTTATAATATTAGTATAGAAGTGGAAATCTGAACAGTGACCAAAACCAGGTGTAGATTAAATGAACCCGTGATGCCTGCTAGACGGAATAATCTCTTTATACCATCAGATCTGGTTAGCTCGAACCGAAAAGAGATAAGCTGGAGTGCCGATATCGTTGAATTTTCCTAAACAAATATTAATAGTCTAGCAATCAGTCTAAATTTTGAGCATTTGGTAACCTGTATAGAACCGAAATCCATACTTTAATGGTGATGATGCCATCTAGCCAATTTAGCTCACAGCGCTTGCATTCGATGGCTTTCTAGGTGGTTGTTGAGAGTTTTGGTGCTTTGTGTTCGGAGTTATTTGTCCAAAGTTGATTAGCTAGTCTAAAATCCATTAGTATGAAAGTATATGTTCATTTGAGAACACATACTTTCATACTAATATTATAAATGCGAAAGTAACTCTGTGCGTCTGTTACCTTTTTACGCCAAAATGGCTGAACGAATGTGGATGAGATTTGGCATACTGAACTTTGAAACAGCAGCAAGCAGTAGTTTTTTAGTGACATGAATTTCCGCAAAGTAACGCCTGATTCTATAATTTATCATACGCATGTTTGCTGGTAAGAGCACGTTATAGGATTTGGTAGGCTAATGCGATAGTGATATATTGTAGTAGATGATATATTAATTAAACAGGAGCCTGCGAAACTGTCGTCTCCGATTAAATTTAACACTGTACTCGAAGAAAACTGTATGAAACATAAGATAAGTGCTATCATAAAGACATACCAGACAGATATAAAGTCCAGACACCTATCATCACTTATCATAGGAAGCAGATATGCTTATTTTTATCCTTTATAATACTTACTTAACTAATTATTTTCATAAAACGTGCAAGGAAAACATAATATTCTTAAAAAAAGCTAATTCTAAACATAAAATCGAATAGGTACGACAATCACGGATACCTATTCAATTTATCTTTGCCTTTCGCTCGTGCCGTACTAAGAATATAGCTAGGTATACTTAAATAACTACAAATACAACTAACCTTAAGATTTCTCAGTTCCGCAGCTCAAAAGTCACATGATTCTCACAAACAAATGTTACAGTCGATGTATAACATAAAGTATAAACACTAAACACAGCACAATCCAGTTTGTTTACATGAATCTTGCTAAATAAGATATAATAATATCATGTTGTGCTAGGGCGGGCTCGCAGCGCCGACTGGTGGCGAGCGCGCGAAGCAGGCGGTAGGGCGGCGCGCACTGGGGTCGCTAGGGTGAGCTTGGGCCTTTTCCCTCTCATTCGCACACACTTCGCCTTAATTGTCACAATACTCTATCGCGTTACGCAAAAACGACGCTTTTATCAATGACATAGGAGACATAATATTACTACGTACTGCGCGGCTCGACTCGGCCGGCCGGCGCCCCTCAGGCTGCGCGTAGTGGCCTTGAGTAGGCCTGATGTTTTCATCCCGTGTGCGTAATAAAGCGCTTAGGGAGGGACAAGTGACTTTAGCTGAAGGATTTATGGAGGAATCTCTAAAATTAATTCGGGCCGATTGTGGCCCTCCCGTTTGTCGTAGGGTGAAGCTCACAGATTTAAATATTATTTACATAATGATAAAAATTATACAAACAAGATTCGGTATGCTTGTTTTATAAATAATTTTGTCTTGATTTCATCTTACAACTTGCAATGACACAAATATAACAACAGAAATGAAAATCGTAAAAACATTTAATAAATTGTTTATTTGAAAAAATGTATAACAAAGCGAAATCAATCTCAAATAGTAAATACGTTGATAGAATTTTATTGTTGTTCTACATTTTATTTTCCTTAATTGTATTATTACAGATTCTTAAAGCAAAATATGTTTTTAACAGAAACGAGAATAAACAACATGAGATGTTCTTGTACTTTCGAGAAATATTACTGTACAGTAACATTGTTAATCACTTATTAATATTTAAATTTTTACATCCTACTTTTTAGCAACAACCATATTTCCATTTTTAATTTGACACTTCTTTATAGTTTAACCAATAAGCATGGGCTCTAGCTTCCCAGAAGCAAGTAAAGCCTTGACATCGGAACCACCTCCCACGCAGTTGCCGTTGATGAATACTTGAGGTACCTGAAACATTGGAAAAGAACATTACTATTTAGTATTAAAGCTATTTTCTATTACTGTTTATTTATATTGGAATATCTATCTTCATTTGCATGACTATCTTTCATGTCTTCAAAATATAAACTGTACTTTTTGCTAGGTACCCTTAAAATTAAATGTATTTGTGTATACCTACAAGAATAAAAAAATAAAATAAATTGTACATAACTGATTGCAGTGTAAAGTGAACTCATAGTGTGGTGTGGCTGTACCGATAAATACATACCTATTCACAGTATTTGTGAATTTGGTTTACCACAATAGATAATATAACTTGTAGAAAACATATTGATAAATGATTTCCATTACTATCAGGTGATGTGGCAGCCACTTCCCTCAATTATGACCGAGGATGAGGTGGGTTGCGCCACTTAAACAGTAAAAAAGAAACACCTTAATAATATGGTGTAATGTTAGAAGTGATTGATTTAAAAAGGTGATTAACAATGTAATACTGACATAGAAAGCAATCATTCAATATATGGAAATAAACACAAAAAAACCTCCTTCACCACTCAAATCAGTCGATATCTAGGGAAATGAGTTAGCATTCCTTGGTTAAACACTAATAACAGGTAAAACCAAATCTATATGATGACACAATAGTCAAGAAATGAATCATAGCCGAAAAGAACTATTAATATCTTACAGTTCTGAAACCGGTGATCATAGCTAGGTTCTCCTGGATCGCAGCACCATCTTCACGCTCGTCCAACTCATATACTTTGATGGGTTGCTTGACTTTGCGGAAAACCTGGAATTATCAACGAAGATCTTTTTTATACCAGGTAATCTAATGTCAATAAAAAAATGATAAAAGTTATTTGATTACTTACTGTCTTTTAAATAATATTAGATACCTACATAGATTTTGTACCAAACCAGCTTAATTTACTTTAATTATTGCGCAATAATAAAAATATCGATGTATTACTTTACAAAGTCGGTAAGTGTGAATCATTAAGCTTTTTAAAGAACAAGAAAAAACAATAATATTTAAAAATCCAGAAACTTACTTCCTTAGCCATTTCGCAATAGGGACAATAGGATTTCGAGAAAACTACAACTTTGTCTTCAGAAATAACTTGTTTGATAAAATGCTGCACGTCCTGTGAACTCGCCATTTTGGATGCACTAAAAATTTTGGATGTCCGAGAACCCATGTAACCTCAAATTAGAACCTTTTTAATGGACTAATGTCACTGTCAGTGACTCAGCTGACAGCGTCACTCGTTTTTGTAGTGTCTGGCAACACTACTAAGTTGTCAAAAGAGTGGTCAAATAAATCGTCTAAAATAGCATAAAATGCTATCCATATTTTTCTAAGACAAAAATGCTAACTTTACTTTAGCTATTCATTTTGAAAAATAAATCTTTAGTATTATATTATTTGCTTTGCTTGCAGGCCGCCTATGTCTAAACAACGCGTAAAAAACATTCGTCAATCATTAAGTGTAACGAGAATATCCTTCAACGATTACCAATACTCAAAAAACAACGTGTCATGACTATTACGGAAATTATGTAATGGCGGCAAAGTTTAAACTGCAACAGTTTAAAACATTTTGAATTAGACGATTCAATAATGCAAATTCAAGAATGTCGGAAACCAAATATACGTTAGTTACTAAAATATTGTTTCACCTAAACACATACAAGAATGTGTAGTGGGTACCATCCTAATCCTAACTTCCTAACTAATATTATAAATGCGAAAGTAAGTTTGTTTTTTTGTTACCTTTTCACGCCTAAACCACTGAACCTTTGCATATACGTTGTCAGGTGTACAGAAACGGACATACGGTACCTTTCATCCCGAATAAAAGTATTGTTCCCGAGGAAAACAACATTAACCTTCTTATGTTAAAAGGTGGCGCCACGTGTCTTTCTAATTATGATTGAATTATATTATTACAGGCAGAGTACAACCCGAACAGAACCCAAATTCTAAATTAACGCGAACGAAGCCGCGGGCAAAAGCTAGTGATTAATATAATGTGTATTAGATGATTGTGTAGGTAGGGTAGGTACTACTACCTACCTACACAATCATATCCCCGGGATTTTATAGCACTGGTTTCTGGAAAATTAACAAAAGGCCTCACGTTTTTTAGTACCTAGTTAATTTTCCGAGAAAGTGATGATGATATGATAGTCGCGTACTCGAGTATACTCCGCTGGGTTCATAGTTCAGCCGCAGACAGGTGCTGATGAGTTGGTGGGTAAGGGTATCCATCTATACAAATAAATAAAATTGAAGTGTCTGTTTGTAATATCAAAATAACAGCTTTTTACTAATACGAAAATATATACGGCACTTACAACAAACACACTTTTTGTCTGTCCGTCTGTCTGTCTGTTCCGGCTAATCTCAGAAACGGCTGGACCGATTTTGACGTGACTTTTACTCACACATAGTTGATGTTGTAAGGAGTAATTTTATTTTAGAATAAGAATTAGGGTGCCTTTCTAAAAAAATAAACCCTTAAAATTGGTAACAAAATCTGATTCAAAAAGGG
Organism: Noctua fimbriata; assembly: GCA_905163415.1. Lineage (NCBI taxonomy): Eukaryota > Metazoa > Arthropoda > Insecta > Lepidoptera > Noctuidae > Noctua > Noctua fimbriata. The sequence continues at coordinate 7,751,436 of LR990940.1, forward strand.
AAGTAATATTTTTTTTTAATCACTTCACGCGAACGAAGGTCGCTGGCAACGGATAGTTATGAAAAAAAAAGTAGTTTTAATAATAAAATGAAAGTAAACTGGAATGTTTGTTCAAATCATTTATATCTTTGCAAACATGGGTAACTTTATAGGTAAACAGGGCGGCACATCGAGCTCTACATAACCAGTATAACCTGACTTCGCTTTCTATGAGTTCCCCGTACGATGAGAGATCAGCTTAATTTGGTTTTGCATAGCTTGATTGACCGCCGTGCGTGCGTACATAGATGTTCTTTTATAATAAGGTTCTCCATATTTTGCCGTCACATGGGCATGCAAATATTAGGTATACATTTGAAATAAGTGGCATGTCATTACGTTGTCAAATAGTAATCCATATAATATTACCTGTTTAATCTAGACTGGTCTATAATAAGATCTTATTTATGTAAAGACTTTATTGTGTAAATATTATTTTATTCAGTCAGGTGTTTAAATTTCTCACAGTGTTATCTTAGCTAACTAATCTTATCTAATCAGTTTAAGTACTCTCCTGCTTGTTATCAGCTATGCCAACACAAAATATCAAGAACACTCGACCCCATGTGATTAGCACTGTAGAACTAATACAGGAATTCCGTATTTTTAAACCTTGTTCCCTGTTAGAGTATATCCTCGCTAAGTTAGCGAAAAATCTAGGTCCCTATAGCACACGTGACCCACCCCCTAAAGAAGGAGGTTATCAATTCGTCTGAATGTTTTTTTTTTGTGTTTGTTCAGCGATATCTTCGTCAATTGTGAACCGATTTCGAAGATTTTTTTTTTTTGTTTGGAAGAAGATCTGATGTTGATCTGTGAAGATATACAACGAAACTCTTCAATAATAGACAGCAAATCTGTCGTGATTGCTGCAATTGCTTGAATGTGTATTGCTTACATAATTCCATAAAATAACCTTACGCCTGTATAGTTTAAAGGGGTACCCCCAAAATGTCGCCAGTTATCTTTAAGTTCCATTTTATTAGGGATAAGCCTATTACCGTGCTATTTTTTTGTTAACAATGTAAAATTAATGCATACAACAAAAAATGAAAAATAAAATGCAGTACATAAGACCGACAAAAAAGCACCAAAATGTGGAAAATTACTTTAGCCTCAGAAGTCGGTGGCAACAAAACTGTGCAATGCTGCAATCTCAACGTTGCCTAGACAACGCGAGTCAACTTGGACCAGTGAGACTCGAACTCGCGACCTCGTGCTTGCCGCACTATCGCACCCCAACCGCTTTAGTTCATTCTGTAGATAACCATGTCGTGAAACTTCACTGTGAAACTTTCTACAGAGAGTCACACAACATAACTAAGTACCTAACTATTACTCAGCTGAAAAGGTAGGTACTGTTCTTCCACAGTTATTTTATCTCTAGCTATTAAGTTGGCTAACTTGTCGTTTGTGTAAAAAAATATATTCTGCAGGAGAATCATTAACGTTTTGATCGTATACATAGTCTCATATACGTGACAAGCAAGCGCGTGCCCCGTACGCCAAACGACACAAATATGTGACAAAGTACTAGGTGAAATAAAATTGTGGCTTGGCGTAGAGGGCACGCGCGTGCGTTTATGCCTTGGGGGAAAAATGTTAAAAGCCTCAGAGTCAAAGGACTACTATATTGGTCTCCAGTTTTGCAAGGTTTCCAGATGTTTCCGTGACACTATTTACAAAGCTAGAGGAACCAAGCCCACCTCGCGACGTCAGAACGTAAAGTAACGTGGAACAATATGTCATAAAAGGCTTTGCCTGTCTTCAGAGTTTACAAAAAAATGTGTTCAAGGTGTAAAGTCAATATAATTATCTATCTTTATAGCCAGACCAATTCACGTAACGTCATCCATGAAAAAGTATCATATCGCTGCGACTTAAATTCTGATTTACAACTTTCCCAAAGAAATACAAACGGTTCGTGAAAAAAAATAGCTTTTCAAACAAGCATCGAAATCTGTCTACTGCACGCGTAGCATGACAACCGTAGAAACGGGTTTTGTCGACGGTAGACTCGACAAACTGACAGATTTCTTTTGTTGATCTGGCATCTTCTCGGTTCTTACGTCGACAAAATCCATTTCTACGGTAGTCATGCTACGCGTGCTGTTGACTGTTGTATCGGAATTTGGCTTTTTGTTTTCAATAATTGGAAATGATATGGAAAAGTGGTGTAATATGGCGGGTATAATCACCTCCTTGAAGGAGGCAGGCACCTAAATCGCCACCCTGTATAAAATCAAAATTAAAATCAAAATATTTTATTTCACATAGGCCTAGATGGGCACTTATAAAACGTCGAAAAAAAAAGGTGCACGGTTCGGGTTGGTCGTTTCCTATGGCGAAGAACCGGCAAGAAACTCCATGGTTACTCTTTTCAAATCAATTTAATATAAAATCCAGTGAATATACCTAGGTACCTATATAAAAGGTTTTTGTGCAATAATATATCTGTCCATTTATAATATAAAGACGACTTTTTTATTTACCTACGTAGGTACCTAACTATTTACAAAATTACGACATGTCAATGCAAGTAAAAAAAACGACCTATGATCTCAAGTATTTCGTAGCAAGTATGCACAAGTAGGTTTCTGAGGTTGACGAGCTTGTAGGTAGTCACGCCAAAAGTGGTAAGGATGATGCACACACATCTGTATATTTGACCACCTGACCGGTATAAAGGTACCTTGCTACCTACCTGCACACTATTATAAGTCCAAGGTGCCCAATCTTTCAAGGTATGAGTCAACCGCGCCGACTTTGTAAACAACGAACACGCTTTGTCAGTTTATTTTGATGCGAATACAGTGTCAATATTTTACTAAATTACATAATTTAATAGCGTTATTAATCATCTTTATATTGCTTATGTTTCTTCGTCACAAACTATTAGGATTGCCATGGTTATAAATACTGTTACTACTAGGTAGGTAAATTAATGAAAAACTTATTTTCGGTTCGGTTTAATAATATTCTTTATTGTACAGCAAAATTGAAACACAACTATTTTACAATATTGTTAATTCGATGGTTACAATGGCGGTCTTATTGCTGGTAACGATATCTTCCAGACAATCTTTGAAAACTTATAATTACTGGTACAAAAGAAGAGCAAAATTTTGGGACAACAAGCCAGTGAATCTAAACTGAATGAATCACCCAACCCTTGTCCCAGGTTACCTACCTAGTTGGGGTCGGCCCAACACTTCTTTTCATCCATTCTCTCCTGTCAACTGTCATGCTATTTTACTCCTTTTTCTTTCATATTTTATTCCTCTGCTTCTTCATCCCTATTCATCATTCTTCTAGTCACATTTTTCGCATTTCATCCGTCCCATCACAAGCCCATACCAAGACAGACGATTCCCTGTCCAATCCTTTGTTGTCTAAAACTTCAACCTTCTTCACCTCCATAACACTGATCTGTCTAGAATACTTAGAACAAATCAACAATACTACTGGATCAGTACCCGTATTATGTATCTGAAATTCTATATCGTATTGCGAGTCGATCCACATGTACTTTGTGGTGAGCAGTGATATGAGTTCGTAACCACACCGCGAGCAACATTTTACTCACCGCGAACGGTACTATCTGGTATGCACCGTTAGCTAATTACAGGAGTTCACGACTTATTGGTTTATTAGGTGCTTCACTAGCACCCTTGTGCCAGTTTCTGCTTACCATTTTATATCGTAATTGATCGAGCTGTATATAACTCATTTACAACACCTGCCGTGCTGTGTCCGCCCCTTTTCCATCCCTACTCTTAGTTCTCAATATTTTATTGCGAATATGCTTGAAAAAGTAGCGAAGTATTACAATTACTGTTTTGTTGGTTTCCAGCTTAATCTTCCAGATAAAAGAAGATACTTTTTTTCAACCCTTCTTTTCTTTGGACCGCTTTAGTTTTCGTTTTTCATCCCGACCAACGTAAATTGAAACCATAAATTGTTCAAGAAAAGCAAAATCTTTGTCCTGTCCAGAGTCCACCTTGTTATAGTCAACGAACACAAAGGAGTCCACAATTAGATACCACAATGAATAGACATGGTAACATGAAACTACTTAGACAATCATATAACTATTTCACACCGCATTAAATCTTTACAATTCTTATGCCTTGAAGGTCTCTACAGCACCTTAAGAAATGTAGAGGATTGTGAATGAGTCAGAACTCAGACAACGGGCATTATGTACTCGCTCCAACTATTATTTTGCTTTGCAAAAAGACAACCTTGGCATTAAAGTTGAATTATAACAATGAAAATCACAAAAACCTCGGCACGTGCAAAAGGTTTTCAGTCAAGGCCCCTTATCCTTTTCTCAGACTTTGAAAGGACGATGACAATGATGACGTCGACAGGCTTTGACATTGGTCTTCTAGGACAGGACCTAAACTAATTTACTATGGGGTTGGTGCAGCTTTTCTTCTTCTTCAATCGTTATACCCTAATTTGTAACTATCTCCATCAGCCGTTAGCCGAAGACATGCAGTCAATGTATGAACGACAGAACTTGGAATGTTTAATCAAGGAAGCAACATGTAGATTCACGTAAAGAGTAAACAGTTATGTCCCTATGTGTAAGTATTTCATTGTAACTGGACGTCAAACAGAACAGTTCGTATCCGTTGAAGTTCTAACAACAAGAAATTCTTGTGAAATACCACGTGACAAGACTCGCTTCCGGGTTGCGCGTGCACATAGTAGCAGCTAGTGGTTGTTTTGAAACCCGACGCCGGCCGCTGGCTACACCTGCGCTACTTGTACCATACACACCTTTATTCTACGACACGACTTTACCCTTTCATAATGAAGATTGGAACACATCCGTTGTAGGTATTACTCTTCTTCCAACAAATTTCTTCTGTTCACGCTCCTATACCGACATCCTTGTTACACGTTTCAAGCACTCGTGTTTTCATGTTTATTTTTGCTCATATTGAATTTTTAGGAAAAAACTACCTGTATAATTTAACCTTGCGAATTCCAGAGAGCGATGTATGGCAGTCTGATTACATCATGTGCTCTCGGAATCAATTTTTAATTTATATCAGTAATAGCCAATTTGCAACACAAGGACACAAAGTACTAAAACGATCACAGTGAGAAAGTATCAATCAAAGTGGCCTGCATGATGTGCTGAAAGGGAACAGCAATATATAATAGACGAGACGATCTCGTAAAATTGATTCTTAAAAAAAACCTGTACTTTTGTCGCGGAAGCAGTTAGTACAGTAAATAGGTAAGTACTTGATTACTCTCATAATAAAGTCATTTTGTTTTACCTTTGATACATCAACATGAATAACTAAACATTTGAATGTTTTATTTCATTCATAAATATGTCCCTTGATGGGACATTTGAAAGGTTCTACTTAAATGTAAAATATTACAGAAGATTGTTATAAATAATTCTGATTTTATTTCACTGGCAATAAAAACAATAAAACGCAATTTTGTATGTAAAACACCTTCTTCATCTTTAGCTATATGTATACATGCATATCGTATTTGGCAGCAGTGTTAGTAGCATAGACCAATTAATTAAAAATTAAGATTAAGACCCTCACCAGCCAAAAATGTGTTCAATTTAGGATCTGGCCTTACATGAACTGCAACCACAGGGTAATGATAACATTTTCTTTATCACAGATAATTATCTAACTGTACCTCATTCTAATGGCTCATACTTCGTTCATTGTTGAGCCTCGACAATCATATATTTTTCCTGCTATTAGTCATGCTTCAACGAAACAATTTGAATGTTTACCTGGATGACATAGTCAGTGAATTTGCATGAAGAGCCATAAATACAATATGATACCTAAGCTTATGAAAATTGTTGTAGGAAGAAATGAAGATGTATCGATTGAATACCGAGTGATTATAGGAAAAGAAGCATGAACAAAAAATTTAAAGAATGATAGTAAGTGGTCGTTGCTGCAAACACATACGCATACTGATTATTGACTCCACTACTAATAGATGTAAATATGGCAACGAGAGTTAATAGACACTATCCACGTTATCATAAAGATAATTCCGTATGTCGCGCTAAGTAAACAAGAATAACCATAAACTGTAACATTTCGCAAGACTATAAGAGTTATCAAGCGAAATGTTAATTTGCTTTGTCCAAGCACACCTAATTTTAAGAAATACTGGGTTTTGTCCAGTTAATTGTCATTGGTATATAAGATATAGCCAGTTTGATGTAGGTAATGGAAATAAAGGGGTTTTTGTTTAACCGCTGTTAACAAGGTTCAAGTTAAATTACTTGGTAAAACTTCACGGCCGTACAAAGTATAATACATTTTGCTTTTTATTACACAGATGTCCTCGCATGACCTTTCTCTCAAATCGTTAAAGTATACTAAGCTTTCATAATCAGAACAAATATAATTTCATTTCTGAAGGATAAACTAGATAACAGGGTAATCAGACGAATTACGTTAATCCTGCTGGTTTTGTTTTAACTTTAACGCACTGCAAACATTTAATTACGTCCAAATGTACCTAAGCCAGTTTTATTTCTATAAATAAGATTATAATTAATTAAAAGTAAATACAGTCATCTAAGATGAGATGCAAGCCACATTGTGACTGATAACATAATGATAATTATAATGAGTCACAATTTAAGGTCATTGTATCACATAATTGTTTCAGGAAAACAGACTTTGCACATAAACATTTCAGACTTGTAAATCATGTCTGCGTTGCTATCTCAACCAAAGTTTACTTATGGCGCAGCTGTTTGCAGCAATTGTTTTAGAGTTAAAGGTCCAGACATTTAAGGAAATGACGACTGTCTGGTCGTGGTCTAGTGGTCACAGACGCAACTGATGAGCATGATGGGTCTAGAGTACACCAGAGAGATTATTGAGCACGGCCTTTACACGGGACTTACAAAACATAACTGGCGTAATGTACCTACTATACCTACAGCATCTTTTCCTTCAGAAAAACCAAGACTGTGAACAGTTAAGTTTCTAGTCAGAAAACCGTAGACTTATTATTCATAACCTCTGTAACATATGTATCTGTAAAGCATATATCAACGTATGCAACGTATAAAAGTCTGAATCAGCCAGCAAGTCTTGTCTTTTGTCTTACATGAAAGAGCACGCTTTGTCTCGGATGATGAAACTTGGAACAATAGCCTATTTATTTGTTTACGGATCAGAAAACATATGCTTCATATGCTTAGGAGTGGCTTGAAATTAAAACCTAGTTGAAGTATTGCCCGAGTTATTAATTACATACGAAGCGGTCCTAGCCTCTCCTCTTACTTGAGAGGACTTCCTAGTTTCTACTGTACGTAATAAAAATCGCGAAATGTAGGTGTACTTACGAATTATGCACCTCTGTCTATCCCTCTGGACTATACAAGCATGTTTATGTTTTATTATTGTTGTTATTTTCCTAATTTTATGTATTGTCCTGTTGTTGCAGTTCAATAAACAGTGTACCTAAAAATAATATTGATTTACCTTAACGAAATGGATACTCGTTGGATCACTGAGTAAGTGTTCTCACATTTCTACTCACACACACTCGCCGTTAATTTGCATGAGCCACAAAATTGTGCAGCTGTGCCTAATTAATTCTGCATGGAGGGGAGGTTAAAAGCAGAACACGATCATTTCTGTTCTTTTACCGAACACTTCATAATATAATAACGGTTTACATTGACGTTAAATGATTAAAGAACAACTCAAACTCAAGCGCGTTCAACAACTTTAGGTATAGTAAGTTTATAACGCAAACAATTCGCGTACCTAATTTCACGTAAACTTGAAGTAATCTCCCAAATAGCAAAGAGTTTAAGGTCAATGACGAACAAACAGACATCGGATGCAATCTTCAGAGTAATTTATTTCTAGAATAAAACCGTATCTTGAAAACGAGTTGCCATATAAAGTGCAAATCTTCTTCCTATTGTGTGGAAACGACTCGGCAATCCAGTCTGAGAGAAACGGGGTCAAGAAATTTATTTCTGGGTACACTAAGACTATGACTGTACGTTAGGTACAAGTAACTTTCATTTTATACTTCAGAGTCGAACAACAGTTTACAGAGCAAATGCTAACTATGTGAACATCCTTCACAATGAAAAATTTAAAAGATATACAATCTTCATCTTTTAATCCTTCACTCTGTTTAAAAATTAAAATATAATTCACACTTCAAAAGTGCAGTTCGATAATTTTAGGCAAAGGAAAATGAGATCATAAAGTTTAGAGCTCATTGAAGACAGGAATAAACTTTTTACAAAAATGTACGACTAAAATATCGTACATTTTCCTCGGCTAGCAAACCTAAAATAAAGTGTCAATCCACTAAATGCACATGTAGCTGACTCATCATCCCCAATTAGCTATGCGGTTACTGCGTCACGAATGTCGAAATCATAAAATGTTGTTGTCCTCGTCAGCCCAGAATAAACTCCGAAATCGCCAAAATGCATTCATGCAACGTGCGCAATCGTGGTGATATAGATACCTAAGCTGGTTTGTTATGATCATTGACATCATCATCTGCCTAGTGAACCCATCTCAATCATCATCCACATCCACAGATATATAATAATATCTACTGCAAGCTGACGATAGCCTGTGTTAGCCGCGATTTCTCTTTGCAACTGTTTAACTATATTTAGCAGAGCCATCTTTAATTTTTTACTCTCTAAGCTTAGTGAAATGATGAATATGCATAAGTATCTACTTGCTTACATATTTAGCGTTTTGTTTTCATCCGGCTCACAGCAGGTTATTCTCAAGGGTGAAGAAAACTCGCCTGTGTGCATACTGAGAATACAACCTGACTACATTAGTAGCACGCATTGGAAAAGGATAAACAGCTTTTCACGATGCTCCATTAATAGATAATTTCTATTAGATCAGTTTATTTATTGATAAAAGCGGGTAGCTACGCGTATGTTCAATATTTTTACACAAAAGAAAAATTGTGTGTATGTTATTCGACCATTCGAGATACTTCTCGAGTCGACCGTCAATTTAATCCATTTAATGAATTAATTGACGGTGGAACAAGTCTCAACGAAGTTCAATAGGTGTGCCCACTTAAAGCGAGATAATGTCGTTTCTTGTCTAGAATTAGTCATTATAAAAAGCAAAGTTAGATCATTGAGACATATAAGATCACATCTATTTCAATTTTACAAGGTTATCGATTTCTGTAATGCAAATCAGAGCCGAGAATATCTCTGATATGGACTATGACGAAGAGATAAGCCACTGTCTTGTTTTTATTACATGAAGAAACGTATCTTATCATCTATCGACATTTTTAATGTCATGGTGAGAAACAGCATTAAACTTGTCAATTCTTTATCATTTTGAATGAGGGTTTTCACAGGGAGGTATATTTGGCCCATTGCGAAAAATATACTTAATTCCTATGCAAGTCAATTTCTTGTTCCATTTGTAACTAGGATTATTCTGATTTGCAGACAAAGACAAAATTTCAGTTTTGCTGTCATCATCATTTTGTTAACCCATCATCATCATCATCATCATCCACAGCCGGAACTCACCCACTGCTAGGCTTTTCTTTGTTAACCCACTTCAGTGAGACTCTCATCTTACTTTATTTGATAACATTGCAGAATATCGTAAACTGTATATTAAACCAATCTGAATTATCTTCCTATCTTGTAGTCACTATGCTTTACTTAAGCCTCCAGTACCTAAGTACAGTCGCTTTTCTCGCTATCCGCCGATTAGCAAAACGGAAAGACAATTCCAATTCGATTACCTTCGTTGTAATTACTCAGAAACACGTGCATGTGTTCATACTGTAAATTAATCTCAAGGAAAATCAAGCCTGCGGTCTGACTGGATTACAGTACAGATTGTTCATGGATCGTTAGCATAATAATTATGATCTATAACAATGCTCTGATTGTCAATGTTCGGACAAAGGAGCTTGTACGTGATTATGGAACTAAATGTTTATTTTTTGTATGTGTTTTTCGCGTGATGATTTCATGTAAATTAAATACTCGATTGTGTCACGTAAACGTAATCTTTGTGATCTGATCATCCACATCCAGTACATGCTCTCATTTCGTCACATGACCAACTTTTATAACAATGTACAAATCTTTATAACGTTATAATCTCTAACCAACGTTGCATGTGGCAACAATTTAACAACAGCGGAATTAATCTACAGTTATGGCTGAGCGGCGCACGATTCTAATTCCGGTGTTTTGCCTATAAACGTGAAGTCGAACCACGAGGAAGGCCCCTAATGTAGCCAGAGTAAAAAGGATTAAATATATTATGTGTCAATTAAAAGTGGTGGGTTCCTTCCGCTGCGGTCGGGCGACGGAAGCAGTGCCACGTGACTCACATGACCACTGCGTGTGCGCACCACTCGCCTCACTACCCATTGTCTGCACACTCCATAAACTTCGCTCATTTATGCCATAGGCGAAACAAAAATAGGGACGTAATGTATATGAATGAATACAGTCACATTAAAATGAGTGGTTCCATTATTGTTTAGGATCGAGCGCCAGAATGGATCATTATTGGAAAATGATGAGTGGGCCCCAGTTGTATAGGGCCTCCAATTGTTTTCTGAATGAGTAATCGGAGGCTACAGTGTTATTACTAAAAGGATGGATGCTATGTTTAGCCTGCTTTGTATTGCTTCATATCAAAATGATATTGGTCAAAACGTGATGGTCTGAAATTGCCATCATGCGTGATGAATTGGTGATTGATACTCGGTCCTCTTCTGTAAGGAAAGAGACGACAAATGTTGTTATTACTTATGATCTATGTTGAACATCCAGTTCTGGTTGTGGCATAATCTAGTGCAGGTGTAGTCTACGATTCAGTATCAAATGATATCGATAACAACGAGGGAGACAAAGCAGCTGTTTTGATTAGAGTTATGTCATCCATCTTTCAATGGGAAAGTTTTCCTTACCAAGTTATTTTATTATAATATTATGTGTTAAGTGGAATGAAAATAGTGATGTTATCCTTTTGCCTCTTTCTAATTTATTTAGGGTTATTTAACTACACGTTCCTTGCATTTTACTCTACTATCGTCATCTAGCATCTACTTATTTCATCACGTGCATCATTACAACTTTTTTTTCCATTGCATTTGATTCACGGAAGCATCTATTTTGATTTTTACATTTTTTTTTATGTAGGTGTAGAACACATTAATAATGCTGTTGAGCATCTATGTGGTGATTTTCACAGCACCTACCCTACGTGTGCTGTATAAAGTCCATCTTCGTTCAGTAGCTGTGTATGTTTACGCCTTCTGCAGGAACTGATCGACCTTCGTACCTCAGGTACTTTAGCTGTGGATACTTAGAAATCGCTCTACAAGTCGTCAATGAGACTCGACGTATGATATCACTTACATTAGCGTATTATGTACAGTCTTCGACTGGATTGAGCTTCATTACTCAGGTAGGTACTTATGCAAACGATTGATTCAAAAGCAATTGCTATGATAGTATGATTCATCTTCGCTGTTTTCTCTAGTCTAGAACGAGCAGTCGAGCACCCTTTCTATTTGAATCTTATAGATAGATGATTTGAATGACACATTACGTTGCAATGCTCGTCTGCACATTCATTAGACTCTGATTACGAGTCCAAACATTACGAATTGTATTTAATTAGCACATACTAAGTTCGTGCGCTAACTGTGTTAGCACCTTCTAACTTTCCGTAACATCGCTCGGATAAATAAAACGAAATGGTTACATAAATATGTCATCAATACATTTATTGTCAAATGCTACAGTATAATATCAATACATTGTCTCAGTCATTTCAATATTTACAATCATTCGAAATAACTTTTGTAGGAAGCGAGTAGGATTCGGTGTACGAGTACAAAATATTATTATGACTTTCAGTTACACAGCAGCTGCCTTTCAAGTTATATACATAGAATTATCATAAAATTTATTGTCCATTCGACGTCCACTATGTAGACAAAAGATTCCCTACACTATACAATATATGAGAGAGCTCTGAAGTTCATTAGTGAGAGCTATAAGACCGTTAAAGACGTTACACAGCACATATAAAGGCCCAGCACGTCCCAGACGGCTACGCAGGGATCATGCTTTCAATAATTTAATACTGTTCTTATCCACCATCAAAACGTTATTATTGAGACCGATTACTGACGATACCCGCCGCTAGCAGGACAATAGATACTTATTATTAAAATATATCGCTTCGGCATCTCATATTTTTCAAACATGGACTTAAACATAATAGTAAATGCGCAATAAGCCTCAAATGGTTAAAGCAAAGTATCTACAACTATCAAGTGATATCTGAAGTGTTCAAATTACAAGAACTGGTTAGTATACGGAATAAATAACATGAAGAACATAAGCTTAATATGTGTGCAAGCTTATGTGGATGTAGACCGAGATCCAGCGGCTGCGGTCGTGATTCGAGCGGATGCGACGAAACGAGAGCTGAGCACCGTTACCTGCGCCCGCGCCTCGCGCCGGCCGCGGGGGATGCGCCGACCGGCGACCTCATGCCTCCCACCGCCACCAAAATGTGCCTGACTCATTAATCGAATGCCACTAACCAACTTGGCCATCGACTTCCACTAAGTCGCCGCTCTAATCTGAGGCCATATAAATGCACTTCAGCCCGACTACTTAACAATATTGCTACACTCCTAATAAGCAGTTTACTCTAATGTTCTAAGCAGTCTCAATGCCTTAAATTAAAAATACACTTGATATCACAAAATGCAAACCGAAGCACACGAGTGCACACTTTGGTGGCGTTTTCACGGACGGAACAGTCCTTTGTGTCCATCATAACCATGCTGCTACCACAACGTGCGATAAGGTCAATCTTTATCACGCAATAACTCTGATTTTGCACTTTTTTCGTTTCCGTGGAATGAAAAATTTGGATTATCCTTTTGTTTGTATGCTTTGTCCAGTTTTGCAGAAGGAGGATCGTTTTCAATTGGCACGGGTACAATCGGCTTCGTAGTCGTCGTTATCGGGGCAGGGTTTATGTTTTCTCCTCTACAGAAATCTTGGAGCCAAACTTCTGAATTGTACGAAGGACCTTCTCCTCCCAACTCCGCTGGTAGAATATCAAGAGGCAGCGAATCATGAAGCGTTGAAAGATTGTTTCCATGCAACACGATGCGCTCTCGAGTCTTCGCCTTCAGGTATGGTTTTATTACAGCGAGAGCGGTTTCCACATACCAAGGTTGTCCGATGAAATGTATGCTTTTAAAACGAACAGGCATGCAATCTTGTAGACAGTCTATCATCATTTTCAACACTTTAGCTTGTAAACTACACGATTGCTTAAACGTGAATTCAGTCCAATCAACGATAATGACATATCCGTTAGCTTGATTTTGAACATCGTCCAGGGTCCGCTCGATGGTGAGTAGTAGCGCTCGGAACACTGACAGCAGCGGGCAGGCGTGCGGGAGCCAGTTGGAGGCGAACATGAGCAGCACGCAGCGGCCGCGGCGATCGCGCTGCGCCAGCACGCCGGGTAGCCCGTCCGCCAGCGCGCGCAGCACGCCGCCGTCCGCCGACGCCCACAGCTCCGCGTGCTCGCGCCTGTACTGGTGATAGCTCACGAGCAGCTCGAAGCTCTGCTGCACGTCGTACTTGCGCGCGTACAGAAAACGCCGCAGGAAGTTGTCATCCTGACACCTACTCTTGTCGCGTAGGGCGAGGTTGAGGCTCTTGTCCACCGTGTCTCGCAGGCCGTTTAGGGCACGTTGTCTGTCGCCGTCTGTGAGGCGTTTTCTGGCCACTTCACAAAGGCGCTCATTCTGCATCTGATGCAGCTTCCAGTCGTACTCAGCGTACTCGTTCATGACTGGTTTTGGTATGAGTCATGCGTCCTTTCACTGGTATAACGTGTAGCTGCGCGCGCGCCGCCTGTAGCTCGGGGCCGACTGCGCACCGAGTTCGCGCCGTGCGCCGCCGCCATCGCTGCTCGTTCATTAAACCGTGTAATGCTCCGTTCACACGCGACAGCTACTCGTTCCAATAAACTTGCCTGATCATTTTTTGGATTTCTGGTTACAATGATAGTCACTCTGTAAATTACCGCGGTAACACAATAAGTAAAAATAATTAACTTGGAATCTGACTAATTACCAGAATTATAATTAGTGATTATTATAATTATATAAAACTAAAATAACAGCAATCCATGCGCGCTTACGACAAAAAAGCTAAAGGAGGTTTTAGAACATTTAGGTTGATTGTATGAATGGCGCTGCACTAATATGTATTTCATAATCTTATGTAAGGGAATTACCTACCTAATCGATATTAAGTTGTATCGCCGTGTCATGCTCTAATCAGTAAATTGATTAGATAATACCTAGTGTACAATGATATTAGAGAATTAGCGGTAAGTACATTTATGTAACCACTACTCGAGATGTTTTCAATTATGTGTTTTTATTCTTCGTATGACAAAAGTGGCCAAGTTATTATTGAAAATTAATCTTACTCATCCTCAACTTTTCCTTACCCTTATTTCAATATATTTAGGGTCGGCGGCACAGCATGTCTACAACACGGTCACATTAACTTGACGCATCTCTGGAATGCGAGGCCCCACCCGCTTCCCCCCGCATTCCCTTAGCTCGCCCGGCAAGGGTCAGTATGGTCAGCATCTTTGTCAGTTAATGTGACCGCGTTGTAAATGTCTTCCTTAGTATTCTAATTTGCGTCAAAAAGATTTCATTTTGGTTACTTGGTTTTGACTAAAAATATATTTTCTGACTTTTCATTTCCAGATGGATTATGGATTAAAGATCAAGTTCACTAGCACTTAATATTGGAAGACGCAGAGGGCGCGCACACTATTCCCCAAATGTGATTAATTCTTCGGTTACCACTGACGAAACCCACAAAAAACGGAGATAAATTAAAACACTCAGCCCCTTTGACTATCCGCCTACTGTCCTTTTACGTAAAGGGCAAGTGGACAGATAACAGCCGTTTGAACGCAGCATAACTTACCCAGCCAGAGCGAGTTATAAATAAAAAAAACTGAAGGTTGGCAGTATACCGGTCAATTGGCTGGCTGGTTTCTGCGATGACGTAGCGTCGTGCGCAAGAGACGCACACGCATGTGTGAGCGAGACGGAAACACACTTTGTAACAATTATTTCTATGAAGCCTTATACGTAACGTATAAACGGATGGCCGAAAATCGTATAACGTCCGCGCTTTGTTCACTTTAACGTATAACTAGCCGCCGTAACAGGCAACACTTACTGCCTATACCGCGTTCATAATTAATTAAATTAATAGTTATTGGGATAGCTTACTAATATTTGGTTTCGATGTTAGTTTTTACATTGAAGGCAAACTGTTGGTAATGTATGCAGCCGGGAAATCGAGCTAGTTTTTTTTTTTGAAAACGCACTACCTGCTTTCTCAACCTAGATCGCAAAATTTATTTATCAATTAAATCATAATAAATTTAAAAGTCTACCAGATCAAGAAAACGAGCTCTTAAACATTAAAAACTTATTAAAATCAAATTTACAATTAATTTTTATAAGAAAGTTTAGTTTCTCAATATGAAAGACATCAACGTCATCGCATCGGGAGCATTTAACACAAATAACAAAGAAAAGGACTCTTGTCGATGGCTACTAAGTTATATCTCATTTTGTTTCGCAATGACGAATTGCTTATTTTCCTTTGTCAAGGCTTCACTATTTACTAAAAATCTAAATACTAAATGCCTGGCAAACAGTTCAATATAGTCCTTATTTACAATACATAGAGATGCATATTCATACCGAAAGATACAACAATAAAAAAAAAAATAAGCTCTTTTAAGACACAGTTTGTGAAGGAATTTGTGTTAGTAAGTGTCGATAATGAGTTAAGGGCAACGACTTTTTTAAAATGAGCCGTGTCGACGCATCGCATGGTCGTTGCCCCATGCAGTCGGCTAGGCAGCCAGGCCGACGAGCCTCGGTAAAAATAGACGCACTTCGTCTCTAGATGTGCTGATAGTGCCTTCGCGTATTACCCTACTGCACACACCACAACACTAGCAGGTAGCTGCCCAGAACTTACTACAAGTGGCGCTTGCATTAAAATAACATTACGAGGGTATCTTGCAAAGCTATTTTTGGAACGGGATACATTGTTTTGAGGACGATCAAATTAATTTAAGGACAACAAACAAATGCGTACGTATTATTAACCAAGCAGGTAAAAACACAATACATATAATATTTTCAGAGTCCACAACAAAACTAGAACGCAACGTCATTGCATTTAAAAATAAAGGCTACCTTTATGAACACAATAAGCAATTAAAACGGTGCAAACAATCAAAATAAAAGAAAATCTACAGCAGACTCGTAGAATAATAAATTACGCTTAATAAAACATGCAAGTTTAGTTTTTTTTTATTATTATATCGCTAGTAGATGCTTCATAAATTAAAAATATAAATTGGACCTTAATTCATTATGGCCAGTGTTCTTTTGCACCAATCTTCAACGCCTTAACCTACAAGTTTTAAATGTCACAGTCATGAAAAAAAATAAAAAAACACATTATCATCGTGATATTTAAGCAGTTCCAAGATTTAAAAATAACGTCACCTAACTGTCGATATGTTGACTCATTAAATAAATGTAATATTGTGAAATATATTCCTCATTTTTGGCGACAGTTTTCCTGGTCACCGAGCATCACTATATTCTCATGCTGGCCCTGTTTTAAGGTAATTAAAGTGCTGATGTGCCGTAAGATGTATACCTAAATACAGTTCTAGGAACCGACAAAACTCTGTCTATCTAGGTATTCAAAAATGTGGAAAATCTAGATTCGGTCTAAAAATGTCAGTTTAAAATGGAAATCAATATCGCTGCCTCAGAAATCAGCCTCATTGAAAGTCAAATAATTTATTTAACATTTTTTTTTTGTCTTGAGTGAACCCAATGATGGTAAGTAGAAGTACTTTTGAAAGTCAAAATGAACAGGAAAAAATAATGAAATTCATAATATTCCTATTTTTTTTTGTCAAAAATGTCCTTACCGTCCTCTTTACAGTTTCCGATATCGTCAAACATTTGGTATTTTTAATCTATAAAACAGCGGTGTTTATCACAAATCACAATGTGGCTTTACTCACAACACACGACCTTCAATGTTACATTACAATTGATTTTCTGAGATTAGTTACCAACTATCGCCGTGACGAAATACTTTTCAATAAATATCATTTAAAGCAAATTCGCATATCATGCTAGCCCTTTTAGAGTTTCGTAGTTGAATACTGGATTGAATCAAGTATCATTTAAGTATTCATTATTGGTAGATAGAGAATATATTCCCGTTGGATTTATAGGTAAAAACGTATCTGACATAAAGAGGTTATTTTTTATTAACTTTCTATATTTACATTATTTACTACTAGCTTATGCCCGAGGCTTCACCCGCGTGGAGTTCGATGATTGTCCCACGGTATTATACTACCGGGATAGAAAGTGTGTGTGTTATTTCTATTCTATTCTAAGTGTAACTAAGTGTCCTGGTTATAAGCTATCTGTTTGCTAAATTTCATCAAAATCCGTTCAGGAGTGTTTGCGTGAAAGAGTAACAAACACCCATCCATCCATCCTCACAAACTTTCACATTTATAATATTAGTAGGATACAGACCTAGAATAATAATAAAAGTACAGTAGGATATAGACCTAGAATAATAATAAAAATATGTACATGTACTAAAGATAGAAAAGAATTGAAGGGCGTCAAAAAGTTCGTCCGTATCATCTGTCAACGGGGAAAGTGCCCAGAAGGCTGGCAGCATGACGAGATTAAATGGCAATGCTGATTCTTTCGCCGAGTAATAATAGGTCAGCCCTTTGGTGTCGAGAAAAATCGATCAACCGTTTGGCGGGGATCCTGCCGTTTTTCCGAAAAGATTTGACAAAATTTCATTACCCAAACAAATTTTAGCAACCTTTTTTATACCATTGCAATATTTTGAATGATTTTACTACGCATATTTTTATTTGGTTAAATTTTTACTTGGCAAAATATTACCAAGTATAATGTCATTATGGCATTTGGTCTTTTATCAAATGATTTATTACAGCAAACAATCTTGAGACAATAAACGTTTGGTGAAATGATTTGTTAAGACAAAAAATATTAAGGCACAAATAAGATTTTTTGGAAATTATCTAATTAAAAAATGCAATTTTATTTTAATATAATCATTTGTTTAATGCAAAATATTTTTGCATTACAATTTTATTTTTTTTGCAATGGACATTAGCAATTATATTTCGGAGTATGGTTAGGTTAAAACTGTGACCTGCCAGAAACGACTTGCATTAATAGAAAAAAGAGATTGTTTTTAGTAGGTTACCTGGAACTGAACTGTTTAGATTAGGATAATTACTTATTAGGTTAGGTTAAAACTAGATAGAACTAGATAGTGTTTTGCTTGACTAACCCACATTGAGCGACATTTATGATTTACCTCCTACCCACTTAGCAGTTCACATTTTTGTCATTGTAGCATTTGACTGAATAGGAACCTAAATATTTGTCTTATCTGATTTTGCGTAAAAACTGTTATTCCAACTGAAATATTTGACTAAATTAAAAATGTTAAAAGTACTAGTTGGTAAACAAGTTATAATTTTTAAACGTTCATTTCCCAAACATTAGGTTTGCGTTAAATTTTTTTGTGAATAGATTTTTTGCTAAGTAATAATTTGGCAAATGAAATTATGCGAAAAATTTTTTGGTAAGTGAAAATTTGTCAAATTCCTTTCGGTCAAACAAGGGAGACCCCGTTTGGCGATATCCCGAAATACTGGGTGGGCAATCGGATCCCATGGCGCCAGTGTTTCAAACAGGTTTGAACAATTTTCCAACAGTACTTATATCACAGATAATATAATACTACGTCTATATCTAATTTTACCAACAGACAGCCTTTTTTTAGTACATCTCTACTTTTTCTATGGAAATTGGAAAAGTAGGCCTCGGGTCTGAAAATGGGCATCCAGCCAAAATGTTTTGCGGTAGACCCGTAGTGTTCAGTAGTTCTTCTCCATTTGCTCTATATATGAACTTCGTCGAGCAATTTTGAAACACTTTCTTTTGTTTTTGAATACTTTAAAGTACCTAATCAGCAGATTTTATGCTCTGGTTTGAAAGTTGATCCTAATACCGGTACCACTTCCTCCAAGATTTTTAAAATACCTAACCCACTCGTATTTCTAAAAAATAGTTTTTTAAATAACTATCTACTACTTCACCTCCAAAAAACCATTTCCTATTATCAAAATGCGGTCGCATTATCGATTGTCGTAGATAAGTTATGATAAGCTGACATTATCGCTATCTATCGCCTTGTTCCCTGGGTATTACAAATATCATGCTGCGTTTACACCACACGGCCTACACCGTTTACACCACACCTCTAGTCCCATAGGCCAGTAAACTTGTTTAGTAGCTATCTGTAAATGATAATTGAATTTATAAGCGAATATTATTCTGAGATTGTAAATTATATTACACATTTATCTGCATCGTTTTTTTCGATATATGTATTTTAATTGACGGCATGGTTGGCGCAGTGGCTGAGCGATCGGCTGCTGCGCTGCGTGTCGCGGGTTCGATCCCCGAACGAATTTAAAAAAAAGCAACAGAAGTAATTTCGATTGTAATAGATAAACAAAAGGATTTCCCTAGAAGAAACTATTTTAACAAGAATATGAAATGCCAACTTGAGCAACAATGGTGACTGATGGTATTGTCAATTAAACACGCTCTATTTCCATCTAAAAATAGAAAACGAAACTAAAAGTCTGCTAAACTGAATCCGTTGAAGCATTTCAAATGTTTTCTTAAGAAAACATATGCAAATAAGTAGTTAGGTCAATGTCAGATAAGTAGGCAATACTTGTGACTCAGACCACTCTTTATTATTATGCGTATAGTATTGTAAAAACCTGTTTATAAAGTCGTTTATTTGATTTCTTTTTCCGATTTTGCATACACCTTTCGATTTTAAAATACTTCTACCGATATCCATAAAAAACATCTGTTATAATTTTATTATATTCTCCATATTTTTCTTTTTATTTTATTATATGAACTTGACTTAGTAAATACGAATGCCTCGATCAGTTACAAAAAGAAAATTGATGTATGTTGTAAAAAGATGGATACAAACTAACTTCATAATGCAAGTGCTACCTAGCAAGACTAGGTAGCTTGTAGCAGCAGTTGTAGCTTTGAAACAAAAGACTATAATAAAAAAAGTTAAGATAAAAACACGACAAAAAGTTGCAACAACTCAAGAGTTGACAACAGCGAAGATCCTAAGATACCACCAATCATTAAAAAGAAATTAGTATTAATTGCTTTCATCACGAACAGATGGAAGCACCTGATAAAAGCAAATTGCCACACAAAGCGAAACCACAAACTCCAGCAAAATTTCAAATGCTTTACATATTCAGTGATCTAGTTGATCGCAATACTTGCTCTATACTTACCTGCACGATCATCTAATTCCTCGGCCACGATGCGCGTTATGAGGTTAGAATTTATTACCTTATCTGATGTGCTTAATTATGAATTTATGATTGAGTCAAATGCATGTGCATGCAAATGTCCATAGCTGTCGGGAAAGCAGAGAGCGCGCATTCAAGCAAGGAGCTCGGCGTTGATGTTTTGCGTCAATACCATAGATTACGTAGATAACATACATAAATAGCTCGATCGCTCGTTAATTAAATTTTATCGATAGCTGCCCAAGTGCCCACGCTAACGTTTTATTCCGACGATCGTTAAAGTGACATCCGTATGTTTGGCTATTACTTCACGGAGATCAGAGTCGAGTGAGCCCACACGTTTTTGTGTTTTGTGATCTTGAACTGTTTGGTGCGTCTACACTGCATCATTCAGATCAGTATCAAAATTAAAATCATCACAAGTTTCACTTTTATATCATACTTACCTACCTACAGAGCCTGTCACTCAGGTACTAATTGTATCCACGACGCTTTGCTGTTCGTCTGCCCACCTGGCCTCGTCTACACCTCTGACCATCTCGAAATGAAATAGTAGAATGTCGAAACTCACGACATTGACTATTAAATTCATTTGCCAGCACCGACGCAAAGTATAAGTGCAATTAGGGGCTACAGTAAATTGCTCAAGTAATATCAGGATTCATAATTCATGCAGCCGCAGGTGCAGTGTATATTACAAAAATCTTGTGTTTTTTCATTCAATTCATTGATTTTTTACTCTCTTGTTCAAAGAGATTTGCCAGGCCGTTCTGAAAATTGTACCTATTTATCTCTGAGAATAACTATTTTATCTCGCTTCTTATGCATTATCTATATCTTGGTCTTATTTTTGTTTGCGATATGCTCCACAAAGAAATCAACTACCCTTTACTTGCCTTCGATGATTGCTTTTGTTTCCTTGATCATTACACGCAGTGCACTAATTACTAGTCGGCGAAAACTTGCCAGTTTACTTACACATAAGAGCCAATAAATGGCAACCGTTGAGTTGTACAAAAAGTGGCCTCCACTGGCGGCAAGGTTGTAGGGCCGGTTCGAACCGCGCCAGAGAGCCAGATAAATATAGGCACCACATCGCATACTTTCGTCTGATCAATAGTTAGGGATCTACCGCGAAACCGGCAAGGATTCATACGATGCCGCGGTTTCTTAGGTACTTTAGTATAACAAATTCACAATACAAATAAGTACTAACAAGTATTTATACGTACATTTTGGACAAGTGACGTAGGTCTAGGTAGGTTCATTCTAATTTTGATTACATCAATAATTAGGAACCACATGAAAAAACGCCTAGTCACAGCCTGATCGTTTCAAAGTTTTTATCACAATGATAATTGTAGACCCATCTCTTGAATTAACATTGTGAATAAAAACTTATGTTTCATGCGTACAAAAAAAGAGTTAGGACCTTTATTGTTCTGTGTTACAATTCTAGAAATTGCAAACCGTTAACAACGTATAGTTTGTAACGTCTATAACCGGTCTTGAGAATAAACTTATTCCTAAACAAAAATTGATAGAAAGTACGTCCCATCAATACACAAATATGAACGCTGACAAGTCATGACATTGTGGAATACACGGAACGAAACCTCTTTCATCTGAGAATGTTTCAATCATCTTTTTTTAAATATCTGTGGTGAACTGGTGACGGCTCCCAGCGTGTGGTTTTTGAACGAAATGGCTTATGATTCGGTCTGGCAGGTATTAGTGACAGTGAATTCATTTGTAATGGGATCAAATGTGTTTTTAGTAATTCTGGAAAAATCGAAACACTTTTCTTATAGGAGCGCTTTCTTTAAACAGGGCTCCTTTTTACTTTTTCTCCTTATTTTTTTAATAAGGCTCGAAGTTTGAAGTTAAATATAATTTCGAAAACCAATGCTTGTGGCCTCCAACTGCTATAAAAAACATGCTAGTAATAAAAAGAAGTTTTTCGAAATGCAGGCCGTCCGACCTCGTCCTGACCAACCGATTATCATAACCAACTGGGTAGAAGTTTCCCTGTGACCTACTACTAGGTTTTACTTTCATTCGATACCCTTCCTAACCTCAGGTCTACTATCATTTAATAAAATATAAATAAAATTATAGCTAACTAAATGGATTTTCATGTCGAAACCTCAATGAAACAAATTAAATACTTATATAGTTTTGCTACTGTATAAATTATACGAAAAGATAGACAAACGATTGGAATCCTAAATTCCTAATTAAAACAATGAGTCATCATGATTTTATTTTAAAATACACCTTCTAGTAGACTTGAAACTATACCGGATGTTTTAGAAATAGTAATAAATAGGTACATATTTGTAATTCTCTAGATTCTGGCGAAACCAAACGTGTTCTCCTACGTATGAATTAATACAAAACGAACCGGTGCGGTGTAATACTAGGTTTGTTTTTCATATGGCGAGCCCACGATAAGGTGGAGCCGGAATTATAACAAGAATTCCGTTCTGGATCGAATTTGTTTGACTTTATTTTATGACTTAAGTTTTGGCATGTGTTCTTTTGATTGCAAAAAATTTGCCCTGCTTTTGAAAAATAATGATACATTCTAAGTCCTTCAAAAACATTGTTGAGAATCGTGAGAGAAATGTCACAGTCGTTAGCTGAATTAAAATTGTACCCGTCTTTACATTTTGCGTATGAGGCTGGAGCACAGATATAGATAGACTTAGATAACGCAAGTACCACGATCTGAATGAAAACCAAGCTTGCCATTTTTTGATATCGAAAAATACTCTGTGATGCAGAGTGAGGCCCTGGCTGGAGGCCTTACACTCAAGGACAGGATAGTCCGGTTAAGCAGACGACAACCTCCTTGGTTGAACTACGAGAGGACACTTCGAAAAAAAAAAATGCAGACGGCGTGAAAGTGGCCACGTTAAGTTTCTTTAACTTATGTCGGGCACGCAAAGTAGGTGCTGTTGCGTTATCTAGGTCTATCTATATCTGTGGGCTGGAGAAAGACCCTTAAGGAAGGTTACAGAATGCCACTTGGAAATCTTGGTTGCTTTGGTGAAAGAGCTGTTCTATAATGAGCAACCAAAGGCACATTATACCAACGCGGACGCACTGTCTCAATACTTACATTGTTGTGGTCAATTGTTTCGCTCTCATATTATGAAAAAGGCATTGTTGCAGCTTGAATGTGTTTACTACCTTACCAACCGAAGTAAAGTATACTTCATTAACTATCATGAATTCATGATTTTTTCTTTCATTAGCGAAATAAACTTCTGAAACTTTCAGCTTCAGTTGTAGACATAGGACGTATAGCTACTCTACGGTCTACTACACCTGTAACCAGAACATCGTTTGTTAGTAGGCCATGTGTTCATCGATCCATGCGCCAAAATGCTGTTCTATTTGAATACTATCGATTCTTTCACGAACTATTTTCAAGTTAAACCTTACATAACGAACGTTCTTTGATGTCGTACTCATTTTATTGGCCATTTGCCTAATAATGATTACTGCCTTGCCTTTATGTAATGCTAGCGATTGTCAGCGACATCGTCGACTACACTAAGCTCGTAAAGTTTTTCACACAATTTTAGTGAAGTACTAAGTTTCTAATGCCAGGCAAAACAAAAAATAAGGAACGGATTTTTTATTTTATTTTAGACCAGTTCTTTGTGTATTTTATGTCTGTGTGTTGTGGCTTGCGACAGTTTTATGGGACACTTTAAAGTTTAATTTATCTTTGGTAAAATTATTATCCATTATCTGTTTACAAGATTAGTTTAATGAAGATCACAATCAAGACATTGATAGATAGATAGCAACATAATAATAAATTATTTTAGTTGAGACTTGAGGCTCTCGTTCGGCAGCTTGATTCAGAAAGCGGTACTTCTGGACACGGCTCGTAATGTTAGGAGGTTCCTCTCTTTGGAGCCCTGACCAAACCGGTAGCTTGGACCTTATGTCTTTATTTATGTTTTTTTTTCAAATATTTAATAAAAAAGTAAAAAGTTTGTGAAAAGACAAATAATTAACGAAATAATTATTGTAAGATCATCAATGTAGGTACAATATTTAGTGAAGTAATTATCGTGCCCAATTGGTGGACTTCTGCCAACTTCGAGGGTCATAAACTGTAAGTAATCGTAACATCACACAGGAAGTGTGTTAATTAAGGATTATACGTAATAATAAATTGCACTTAAGCAATTAGCGCAGTGAATGGCCCAAGGCGAAATATATGAAATATTATGATGGATGTAAAAAATAACACTCTAGGTAATGCGAACGTTAGCTACTCTGTTATTTTACACGCGTCTAAAGTTAATTACGAAAATACTTCGCAGTTCAAATGTTGTAGAAAAGTCTACGCTTATCGTTATTTAAAAAATCACTATTTCTCGGTCTTATATAATTTTTTTCAGCAACACAATAATGCCCACTTAATTTACCGCGTATTAATTAAATGTAAATAAAACAAATTAGAAACTTTAACGCAATCGCGCCCGTTTAGCCGTGGAACATATTTTCATCGTTATCAGAGTATGTCGTCATTATTGTGGAATCAACCCGCGCCTCCGACATCCATCCGCGCTCTAGTGACAATGCAGTCACTAATAATTAATGCATGGCCAGTATTGGCAATATTGAACAACTGCATTGCTGACTACCTAACCTCGATAAAGATTTTAACAGTAACTAATTCAACTGTTCTAATCTTTCGTTGAGCTACGCCGTAGCCGGACTACGCATTCTGTTCCTGGAATCATAAATACTGATAACGAAATGAAAAGTAGGACGTGGCAATATGATACATGCTGAATCTTGATGTTACAGAACAGCCAGGTAGTGGATCTTACATAATGCTAACTGCAACTAGAGCGGACGTAGATGCTACATAACACCACCAGATGGCGCATCGAGGCATCGAGCTCAGGTTCTCAAGACATCGTCGCCACACTGATGTAACAAAAAAGGTAACGGGTCCATTTCTTCGATTCACGTTTTTATGCGTTTCCAGCAGGTATTGTGTTGTAATGTTAGCGACTACAATGGAGTACATTTACCAAGCGCACGGGTTGCGTCAACGTGGCGCAGAGGGGCGCTGGCGGCGGCGGCGCCAACACACCGTGAACAAACATTGACCAAGCACGCACTGCGCTCCGGGCCTCGACAACTTGCCGCAACATTCTTACCGTAAAAGTTAACGTGGATGGTTTACTCTATGTAATTTGCGATGTTCGAGTTGATACTAAGTTTTCCCTACGACAACGACTGTGCGACCGACTTGTGACGTATTCCGAACTGCCACTGTGCCGTAAACGATGTGTTTTGCTCATGTTACTACGAGAATGTTTTCTCTGAACTCCATGGAGATTGGAAAATTCGTGCAAGATGCAATTAGTGAGTATGATTGATTTCATTTTACTTTCAACCGACAATAAATAATGTTTCACTCGCGGCATTATGTTAGCCGAGACACCTTCCGTGAATGAGTGCATCCGGTACGTGTTTTGAACTTGTTTCTCAGTCATTCTTGATGTTCAGATTAATCGCTCAGTTTGCCAATTTAACAAAAAAATAAAGCGCGATATTCGTTCCAGATTATTCGCTAAGTGTGAATCACGTTCATGTTTCTGATGCATCATAACAAATAATAATATAGTAGGTTTCTAAGTACACTTCATTTCAAATAATACGAGAGGCCTTGAACAAGATTTAGCAATGTCTAATAACAAGTCTATTGGTGAAACCATAGACATGAAAAACAATTCATGTGAACCATAACAAGTAAGAATTTAGAGAGTTTCCACAGAAATTACTCCACTTGTTCATGACGTTATTATAATTTCATCTAAACAACGTGAATGATGCAAAAGCGATTGAGCGTAAACTCTGCTCATTAAATGTTTAATTAGAGGCTTTTACCTTCACAATTTCTATTTCTTATACACATCGGATTTTAATTACGAACGTACACTATGCATAAGGTTCAAAATCAATGATGTAAGGTAAATTGAATCTGTTTTCGTAACACAGGAGTTGGTGACGGGTGAACTGCTTCAAAGTGATTTCTTTGTCCAAAACAATCGATTGGACACTTCATTGTATTGTCACGTAAAAGTGTTATGCATTGTGTTTGTAACATTGATTGATTCCATTATGTGATTACAAACAATTCAAGATTCTTTGTTCAAGATTATGGCAATATGGTCGCCACGTGTCTCTACCTTTGCGCCCTCTACACCTCTGTCCTGCCTACCCTTTCGTAGAATACTGGTGTCATAATATAGCATAACATTACGCCTGTAACCCCCGAAGGGTTAGGCAGAGGTGTAGCTAATAGTACACCCACAGATCGTCAGTTATGTTTAAGTCCCATGTAATAGGAGGCGAGCCTATTGCTATCAACCGGGACTACTTGGCTGCTACTGAGAAAGTCCTCTGATGGAAATACCCAATAACGAATTGGCCGACCCAGGAATCGAACAGGGACTCAGACGTCGCGATTGCGACCACTAAACCAATGAGGCAGTCCTGGTGTTATGTTAACTAAATGGTTGGTTTTGACCAACATTAACTCGAAAATAGATATTATTTCTAGCAAAATGTGGCTTCGCGGCTTCTTTTAATGAAAGTAGGAAGTCTTTAATTGTTCTATACGTTCGTAACTTTACTATGCTTTGACTTTACTATTTATCGTAGGTAGCAGTAGAAACTTAGGTACGTACGTTCGACCTCTTTTCAACCTTATGACTTAGGGCATAAGGGTGAGAAGTGGCAAACCGTCAGTGAACTTGGGAGTACATCTAAGGCTCTATCATGGATCGCAAGTCGTTAAGATAGATTTAGGGAACGGGTGGGGTATACTGTTATCAGATAGGGTTGGGCAGTACGCTAGCTACTAACTACATATAAAGTGGGGTATTAAAGCTGGATATATCCATCTATCGGTTCGTTTCTTGGTCTAAGGATAAACTGTGGACAGCCTAGAGCGGCTAGTTTAGGAAGGCAAGCACATATTGACACAGACATAGGAACATACAAGACGTGGTTGTTGCACCATAAAGCACCATTCTTTATAATGTAACGTTGAATAATATTGATTAATTAACATTGAAGAGCTCGTGGCTAAATAATAACAGCCGCTCGGATCGATCTTTAGTTTAAGGCGTGCTTGCCTAGGTTAGTCTGTGTATGGGTGACCACCCATTACATACTGAGTTTCCTCCGTGCGTCGGAAAGCACGTTAAGTCGTTGGTCCCGGCTGTCATTTTGCAGATCTTTGACAGTCGTTACCGGTTGTCAGTGGCTCGAAAGTCAGACAACCAGTCTTACCAAGGGGTATCATATTACCTAGTACTAACTGGGTTATGGAGGTCAGATGGGCAGTCGCTCCATGTAAAATACTGGTATTCAACTGCATCCGGTAAGACTGGAAGCCGACCCCACCGTAGTTGGGAAAACGCTAGGCAGATGATGATGATTTAATCGCATCACAAGTACCAACGGGCACAAAATCAAACTTCAAGCTGCTACTGATATACTCATCATCCCGACCCGGGAATCGAACCCAGGACCTCATGCTATGCAAAGGCTCTTGCTACCACTAGACCAGGCCTGTACAACATACGGCCCCCTGGCCACCTAGCGACCCGCATAGGTCTTTCGTCCGGCCCGCAAGCCACCTGACCTATCCGCGAAAGTAGACCGC
Organism: Noctua fimbriata; assembly: GCA_905163415.1. Classification (NCBI taxonomy): domain Eukaryota; kingdom Metazoa; phylum Arthropoda; class Insecta; order Lepidoptera; family Noctuidae; genus Noctua; species Noctua fimbriata. The sequence continues at coordinate 7,779,801 of LR990940.1, forward strand.
ATCTTTACAGTCTAGTCCGGCGACGCTTGTTTTATTTAAATTCTTCAGGTCACTTTGCATTTCTTTTGGCCCGCTACGGTTACAAAAATACTAAACTTGACCCTTCATAAAATTATGTTGGACACCCTTGCGCTAGACCAACGCAATTTGATTTACTTACTAATAATTCTTACAAAACATATGTGTAAGTAATGCTTACAAAATTATTTCTGGCTCATTAGTTATGTACAATAATGTTAATTGTAGATAAAGTGCGTAACTTATGACATTAACATTCGTAACGCAGTAGAACAAAGTTATAAACATTGTGTGAGTGATAATAATTTTAATTTTAATATACTTAATAATGTGTACTATTTAAGTAAAGCGGTAAAATAGGGAAGAGCTTTTAATGCTATACGGTTACCACATAAAAAAATGTCACCGGCAATTTTTTTAAATCTGCGTTCTATACAGTTTGACCATGTGGTAGGGTAAGTATAGCACTTTTGTAGGAAACAGCTGTTTTCTTTTTAAATTATCAATGAAATAATTCTGTCGGTCAGAATGATGTTCTGAATACGTGGTAAGCGTTTGTGCGTCGGTGTCCCTACCACCTTGTATTTGTGATACTGTGACAGGGTATCTTGTTTCCCATTAACTGTATTGTGGATTTGTGGAGGTCAGAAAGGCAGTCGCTCTATGTAAATTACTGGTATTCAGCTGCATCCAGTTAGACTGGAAGCCGACCCCTTAGGTGGAGAAAGGCTAGGCAGATGAGAGCAGCGGTGGCCCAGTGGTGGCGGCTCCGACTTACGAACAGTAAGTTGTGGGTGCGAACTCAGGCAGGCTCATTTTTTTGTGTAATTAATTTCATCACCACTGCTCTCAAAACGGTGTAGGAAAACATCGTGAGGAAACGGGCATGCCTAGAACCAAAAATTCAAAGACATGTGACATCTACCAACCCGCACTGGGGCCCGCCTGGTGGATTATAGCCCATTCCCTCTCATGGAGAGAAAGCCGTGAGTCCTCAGCAGTGGGAACATTTAGGCTGATTATGCTAGGCAGACAATGGTCTGATACATTAACACATTTCTCGAGCTACAACAACCATACTGCGATCGCCAACCCGCCTGCCAAGCGTGGCGATTATGGCAAAACCCCCCTTCTTGGGGGAGGCCTATGTCCAGCAGTGGACTTTTCGGCTGAATGATGATGATGATGATTGCTCGAGCTTGGAACCGAACCCTGCAGTTTGCGTTTGCCTGCCATATTAATTTGTCTTACAAATTCCACGTGAAGTAGTTTGAATACTGCCATTGCAGCTTGCACCATCGTACTACTGCAAATCAAGTGGGGCCGTTGTTTAAATAAGTTTTTATCCAGCTTGTCCCAACATTTTCTATGTGGTCTGCCGCTATGCCTATTGGCTGCGTCAGTCTCGAAAACGAACCAAAGGTTTATCAATATAATTGTATTCATTAACATATCCTATACAAATGATCTTGAACTGAAATATTTTGTAATATTACCTCTATGTATATCTAATGCTCTAAGAAGTTGGGGTGCCCTACTTGAAATCGAATAACACTTGATCGAAAACGTTAACTCGATAGTGAATCAATCAATCAAAACATTTATTTCGAACAAGAGTCCATAATATATGGGTTAGTCTTAGTAGTGAGCGCTTAAGATGTATGTTAGTATGACTTTTAGAGAGAAAAACAGTCATAATTAAAATTAAATTAAAACAAAACTAATTTAACAATCCAAATTAATCAATTTATTTATATTTTTATTTAATACAATTTAATACCTAAGATAATGGAAGGCCCATTATCTTGAAACACGCTGCAGATGATTCGAGCTTATTCGATTGCTTATTCTTATTGATTATTTTTCGAGATTTTGATGCATCGAGGTAGTGAACTGTCCCGCTCATAATTTATCGATTTCAAGTAGGTACTATCGAGTTCAAGTTTTCGAGCAAGTGTTATTCGATCTCACGTCATTCGATTTCAAGTAGGGAACCCAAGAAGTTGATCGAATACCAATTAATTCACAGAAAATGGTACAAACTGTAATGGAACTGGAATTCACGTGACTTAGCTACTCATAGGTATGTACCTACAGTGAAGAAACTGATTGATGTTAGTTTATTAACAGAATATCTTGAAATCGCAGCAATCCTCATGCATACATACAAACATACCTACCTACGTCAATCATTGTCGTCCTACTTTTAACATTTAGGTACTAGCATACCTAGAAACTGCAATCGATTACATTTTACCTATTTGCCTACATACCTAAAGAATATTTGTTTGACTATTTACTCTAAAACTAGCAATTATTTGTTCTAGCTAGCTAATACAATGTTAATTGGGTTACAAAGTTATTTCATTACTCAGTATTACGTTACCATGTCAAAAAATAATTAATTGCTTAATAGCGGTCTCGGTTAATGATCGCGATGAAATCATTTCAAACTCTTTTTATGGTACTTTCAACTTAACTAATGGTGGTATTTTTTAGTTCCCACGTCGATTAGCTGGTATTTTGACTAAATTCGCTGCTATGTAGGCACTTTTTAATTCCATAACTGTTTATTCATAAACGCCGCTGTCACTGTCAAATTTTCCCAATCAAGCTTAAACCTAATGCTCTAGCGATATTGTTGAAAACCTATTAAAGAAATTTACAGATTGTAGTAGCTGGATGTGCTTGGCGTCTGTACATACCACGTACTTAATTACCTAATGAAGTAGCTTTCACGATTAGACCTCTACATAATTTATTCAGGATGCGATTCATTCGAGGAGCTCGTGGCTAAACAACAACAGCCGCTCGGATCGATCTTTAGGTTAAGCCGTGCTTGCCTAGGTTGGCCTGTGGATGAGTGACCGCCCATAACATACAGAGTTTGCTCCGTGCCTCGGAAAGCACGTTAAGCCGTGGGTCCTGGCTGTCATTTGTAGATCTTTGACAGGCGTTACAGGTAGTCATTGCCCAAAAAATCTGACAATCAGTCTTACCAAGGGGTATTACCTATTACTAACTGGGTTGTGGAGGTCAGATAGGCAGGCGCTCTACGTAAAATACTGTTAATCAGCTGCATCCGGTTAGACTGGAAGCCGACCCCAACATAGTTGGGAAATAGCTAGGCAGGTGATAATTCAGGATGCGATTCAAGTGTATTTTTTTCAATTGGTTCTAAGTTTAAAGTGCTGACTTTCTAACACCAAGGTTATTCTTTAATTTCAAGTAGATAATAATGTTTCTAATTATTCTGCAAAGTGTTCCTATATTCATAGCAGTTACTATTTGTATTTTAGGTTATGCCTTATAAAAAATATACTTGACAGGTTAATTAATACCGTAAATTCGGAGTCAATAGTATTAAATCGTAACACGCATAGGCATTTTCGGTTGGAAACCAAATTAAACGCTATTAATTAGTGAGTAAATTATATTTTTTTGGCTATTACTATCATACAATACTCCGTTCCTACATATTTTACGATCTCGAAATTATCCAAAATTAAAAAAAAAATTGTATTTCTTTACGAAGCCGCGCGTAGCTGCGGGTAGCCTCGCGTAACATGGCGTAGATAGCACCGCGTCTTTAAACGGCCGTAACTACCGAATACTATCGGTTTAAAATTTAACAACACACAATTTAATTGAATACTTACTAACTTGGAATGTTAGCTTCAAACAGTTGAAGAATAGACAATCAAATTGTTCATGGTTCGGTAATTTCTCACCTTCGAGCACCTTCACGCTGCGTATCTTTAAAACTTGCATAATTAAATTTTAAGCAACAATTTAGTAGTCAGCCAAAATAATCGTTATGCTGGTGGTAACATTCAGTGCTTGGAACCAAAGTTTTGGCTCCGTTTTTCCCGTTAGAGCCAAGCTTAACCAAATTAAAAACCTAGCTATTCTTTGCCAAATAGAATAAAGGACATAATAATAGACTCGCGATTCTTGTGAGTAAAATCCATGTAAAATCGTAGAAGTTTTGGCTATACGATAGAATAAAATATAGAAAACCACAATATCTGGCAGTTCGTCAGTCCATGGCAACAACACATAGCAATAATTGGTTATAGAAAATGCAAATGAAAAAACGTCAGCACATTTTAAAAACATGTGAAAATAACAATAAGTAGCTAAATAATGTATGAAACATGAACAAAGCGACGACAAATTTGTAATAAATTAGCTATTGAAGTCGAACGCCTGCCAGGAAATTAATCCAATGGTGAGAAGTCGTTACACTGTTTTTGTTGAAACCTTGGAACTTGTTATGATCGCAAAAACTAGTTACTATTATAAGTATCTACGTGAGCACTATGTGAGTACTTATAATTGTGTAATTATTTAAATTATAGACTAAAAAAAATTGTAAAAAAAAACTTATTCGGCTGCCTCACCGGGAGCATTCGCCAGTAATGTAATTTGTTTAGATTCATTTGTTTCTGTACCTACAACATTTCAGACCTTGTGACGGTGAAATTCGGATAATTCCGCAAAATTCTTAATTATACATAAAAGATTATAATTATTCGTGAGCAATGTTTTGTAAGTAGATAATAATTTGTTAGCGCGTTGTGCAACGGTGAATGATGTCGTAATAATTCGTCTGTCTAGTCTGCCAGACCATTATAAGTTATACATAACGTTTGTTTTGTATAGTTTGTGAAAACATAATCTTTTAGGTACATAGGTACATCAACAAAATGTCTACGTAGTCCGCAACCATTTACTAATTTAAAAAAAAAAACAGTAGGTACATACCTACCTATGCATATACGTGGTTCTTATCATGGGACTCAAAGCTATAGGTACCTACCTAATTTACTTATTTTCCAAATTCTCAATTGAACAATTGAGGATTTGGAAAATAACAACATTGTTCTAGTCCTAGGTACAGAGTAGATATTGCCGGAGGTTGAAAGTGCAACCAGATTTGTACTATCAACCTTTCATTCAAGCAACGTAGGTACCTACGTCACTATTTCATTAAACCACTTAACCAGCAGATCAGCACACCAAGCTACTACAGTCTGTCAAATTTCTATAATAGATTTTCAATTTTATTGCTAAAGCAGATTGGGTAAATTTGACAGTATCGGGTAGCTTGATGTGCTGGCGTCTGTACCTGCCTTACCAAAATAAAATTCAAAAAAATGTAGGAAGTAGGTAGATAATAAACGTGTTGCTCGACATGCATGCAGTTAATATTCGCGAAGGACAGTTTTCCACGTTGAATGCGGGAACTAGGCCACATTTAGAAGCCTGGGAAATTGCTTGAACGCTTTGTGCTTTTTTATGTCAGTATGAATAGGCAGTGTTCGTTGAGAATGCTGACTTAGTATTATTGTATTATCAACAATTGTAAAAATAAGTAGAAACTGCCTGAACAAATATTATTTTAGCTGTTATTGGTAGCGCAAACTTCTGTCTCATTGTCAGCATTTAAACGCAGAAAGAGCCCATAGAAGTTAACACGTGTATTTATTTTCATAAAAGTGCAATTTTTTAATCTTACATATGTAATCTAAATCTACTGGGTTCACCTTCATTTTATCTGTATAGTAAGTCTATGGTCTGATAGTGTTGTGAAATGAAGAAAGTGTTTATTTATTTTTATCGTAATAAAATGTAGCATCATACCAAAATACCAATGCTATATTATCGCTTATCGCACTGAAAAAAACCTGAAACGATAACGTTTTGTTTCGTTACGCCGCAAGCAAGAGTGGTTTCAAACAGCTGTTTTCTCTTTTAGTACGGTACGCTGATGTAAATAATTGAAGAAAATGAACAGGAATTATAGTAGAAGGGTCGCTGACTTCCACGATGAACATTGCTGCGCGGGTAATGTCACCGGTAACTTCCGGCGCAGCTCTTCATTGCGGCTGCGCGGGGAGAAAATGGTGCAGCGCTCGCCTTTGGCAACAAGGAAATTAATACCAATAATCACGGAAAATACACACCAGAAACAACGCAGCGATGTGCCACGACTCCAGGAGCCTGGCCATCGCCAGCGAAGCCATGTAAGTAACTTCCCAACCAGACTCTTTCCATAATTTATGAAACATTACCATAGCGACAGTAGGCAAACTAGCAAGCCACGCATATGTTTAATTTTTGATAACATCATTACACCCAACAGTTCAGTGAAACAGTTTTGTTTTGATAGTCGTTTGTTTAGAAATTGAGGTTAATTGGACCAACTAAATAAATTTTATTTTGTCAAAAACAATAATGAGCTTACTCAGCTAGCATTTGTTTTCAAACAGTGTGCTAAAAATCACATCTTTTAGCATATTTAGTTTGACCTTGTTCTCATACAACAATTATAATTTTTCAGTCATTCAATTCAAATCCTCTACAAAAGCCAAAGAAATCCTGCTTAAAACAACAGGAGAGTGGTTTAGACAGGAAGTTGAGCATGACCGACTCTGCTCACACTCCACCTGGCTCTCCTGAAGACCTGCCTGATGATGAATCTCTCCATAGTTATGGAAGTGCCGCCACAGCTGCCTCAGTTGATGCAGGGTATGCACCATTCAACGGCACTACATTTAGTGGAAGATCCATGCGGTATGTTTTACATTGCTCTTCACATGCAGGGCTCGCTGGTGAAGAATATCTAACACCCACTCAGCGAGCACAGAAACAAATACGACGTCTCAAAAATCTACTAAGCCAAGCCAAAAAAGACCTAGACAAAAAAGACAGTGAAATATTCCAACTAACAAAAGAGGTTGTAGAACTAAGACTTTATAAAGCATCAATTTGTTCACCTGATGAAAAATCTAACTCTAGTGAAATAGTTACAATAAGGGAAAACGCTGATGAAGTTTCTATTGAACAAGAGAGCCCAAAACATGGGGATGCTTGTAGATCATTTGACATCACTGATAGCCCGTTGTTCAAAAACCAAACACCAACTAGATGTCGCAATGAAATGCAAGGCTCATTCACTGACTCTGGTCATTTTGACGATCTCACAAATTCATCATTACATTCCAAAGAATCTGTGCACATGCTGACACATGAGGCATCCTGTATGACTGAAATAGGAGATGGGGATGAGGAGCGTCGCAGTTTAATATTGTATTACGAGAAGAAGATAGAGGATATAATAAGGGCTCATGTGGGAGAAACACAAGAAATGAAGAAACAGCATAATGATAAAGTGGAGTCATTGCTGCAGAAATTGGCAGATGTGAACACACGTTACTGTGAGTTACTGCCAAACTATGAGCAAGCTAAGGATAGGATCCACTCGCTGGAGAAGCAGCTGGAGGAGGTGAGCAAGCAGCTGCAGGAGGAGGAGACCAGGCACCGCGCCATCTACCTGCAGATGTACAACAAAGGGGTCGAGTCCGCCAAGTTTGAGCTAGAGAAGGTAAGCCATCTTCTGCATTCTTGGTCTTATTGTGTTTAAGAGCAATGAGGCATGCAAAAGCAAAAGAAGTGCAATAGTGTGTATGATATAAATTGTAAACATAGCAATGTAAACTTAGGAACACCTGAATTAACAGATACCATTATTAGTCTTAGCATTTTCAGTATTTTGAAAATATTGAAAGTACTTTTATTCTCATTTTTTCATTACTTTTTATAATATTTAAAAAAATTGTTTTTCTTGAAAAATATATTAAGAAGATGTTATACATTTAATGAATATAGCAGCATTATAATGCGGATTTTTGTATCATATCATACAGTAATACACCTTCGGTATGTTAACATTTCCAGGATAATGAGCCTGGTACTTCACAGGGGCAAGTTAGCCGCGTGTCTGTAGAGGAACTACTGGAGCAGTTGCAGATTACTCAGACCGAGCTCGAGAAAGTTCGAGTGAGTTACCATCCCTAATATTATTCCTACCTAAATCACTACAAATATTGTTCTATCACAATGAAAAATTGTCCAATGAAAGTCAATTTAATAAGATCACTTACACCACAAATCACTAAATATGTTTAAATCTAAACTACATCATGGTTCTGTTTCTAACGATGTTATGAAGATGACACAAACAAAATGTTCAGAGCTTAACGCATTCAATGATTTAGTGCAAGTATGGCTCACATTACCTTCTACAAATTATTAATATTATAATGGACATTTTTCAAAGTGATAAACATTCTCACTATCCTATTCTAAAATCATTCTCAAATAACATTTTCAAATAAACTAATATCAAAACTTTAGAAATAGAAGATTGTGTCACCATTTTGAAGTTGATTAACCGTTTTGAAATCTGAATTAACCACAGCATTGTACACGGATTTAGTGTTAGTGCGAACAATGTGTGCATGTAGTGGCGATTAACATGTGCCAAGCTTTAACGTGTAGTGCATTACAGGACACGGCATTCACAGAGGACCGATCAGCAAAGTCACAAGTACTGCTAAGTGCAAAGGAGGCTGTTTCTTTATGGGTCCTAGGAGCTCGAAAGGTTGGATTTTTATACCGGACAAATGGCAGTACTGCTGAACACTTTTTAATTTTAATTTTTGTATACTACACCCTGCTTACTACACAGGTTCTGAGAGACATTGATTTAAACTGTGTTTATGTTATTTAATTCTAATTTTATTTAAAAAAAAAAGTTGTTTATAACTGGAACATAATAATCACTTAGATTTGGACTTGAGTGTCGCCTTGTTTAGAGGTTTTAATTTCCTCAATTAATATTTTATTATTTTGTTGGGATAGGCAGGCCTTACCTACAAGTTTTTGTTTTATACTTTCTTGTAAATAGTTTTATAGATTGTAGTGGTACTGATAGAAGGCTTACAACTAATTCACTTTCTTTAGCAAGGCTTTGCAAAAACTAACCCGTTTTGGTTTATTTCTCGCCTAACCTTGGCTTCGCATGTTACCTTTTTGGTTGAAACAGCCTCTTTTGGTTTTGGGTAATTAGGTTCCTTCATTATTGTTTCTACGTTGGAAATGTAAGGACAGCTGCATTCATTGGTTGCGACCCCTTGAGAAATTTTAATTTCTTTTTTATCATCCAATTAATGTAGGTGTCTGTACATGTTTTTATGTAGATAGATCCTATGTTGTTGAATTGTAACTTGATTTGTTCACATATAATCGAAGACTTCGTCATCACACTAATCTTTTTTGGCTGACAGTGAATAGGTTTATTAAACTTGTACAAAACGTTAATCTCGACGACAATAATTATGTAAAATTATCAAGCTTTCCACTCTTCACTGTTACGGTATTGCAAACGGGGTGCACGATCCACGATGTGACGATGTGACGAAGCAATTACACGGTATTCAAAGTCTAAGAAATCCTATTGACACATCGATTATGATTGTAAATTATATTTAATTGTGAACATAAAATTGAGAAATGTACAGAGGTCTCCTGTAGTAGAAATCTTCAGCTCAGCCAAAATATGTTTCGTGTTTGGTGTCAGTAGGTAGAATGCATGCCTCCATACACTGCAGCAAAATGAAGATTCTCACAATACTCTATTTATTACAGGCAATGTACCGTCGCATTGTCGAGTCGCAGAAGGGTAGCAAGACCAACGTAGATCCAGAAGTGACATTGCAGTTCCTAAAATCGGCCATCTATTACTTCCTAACTGATCCTGAGAACCACCAGGGGCACCTAAACGCCATCGAGAACATTCTTGGCTTCACTGACGCAGAAAAGAAGAATATACGCAAGGCGAGGACATTGTAGGAAAGACTGCTGTGATCGTGTGATATGACATTATTACTAGATAATTTTGTTACTATTTAGATAGGTCTTATTTTATTATTTGTCGTCTGGGACGAGAGGTAGCTCATATAGGTTACAATATAGCAACTAGTTGCGTGCACATTACTCATAAGTTGCGTCTAAACGTTATAAGCTTGCACATAATTTTAAGTTTTTTTTTTGTTTTGTTTATTTTTAATGTTTGTTACTTTTTGGTTGTACTTACATTTTTGTTTGCTAGGTTTTAAACCGAATTTATTTTGTCGATTGTGATTTTTCTTTATATTTAGTTCGTAAGCACCAAAGATCGAGTTTTTTTTTGTAATAGAATCGTGCAATTTTGACTTATAAAATAAGCATAATAGTGGCAAATTTTACATTTTTTGCTGCTTTAGAATAAGTGTTATATACTTGAAATTATTATGTTCCTTTTGGTGTTGTTTTCCTATCTTTTTACTATGCATGCTGGTCAGCATTTATATGATTTAGAATGGCTATGATAAAATTACAATTAATTATCTTTATAATCAACAACGGTCTATGTCAATGATTAACATCTTTAATTCAATTCCAAAAAAAGACTGCTGTGAGTAAAAGTATTGTGACACATCAACAAAAAAATAGATTATCAAATTCTAAGAATATCAAGCAGAACATTCTCACAACATGGAAAAGAATAAATAATATGCAAATAACTTTGAAGATAAATTTGAATGACGAGAATAAGTAAAAATGTAATGTTGCACAATTACTTACATATATGTAGTAACTTATTCTACTTAATAATAAAATTGTGCTGAGTATTCTTTCTCTAAACGAGCAGAGGTAGTGGAATAGTCATATTATTATTTTATTATAAAAACTATCTATTCATTGTAGTGCAACATTAATCTACCCCATAGATTAATTACATAGGATTTATCTTCAATTGTTATTTGGGTTTACTCGAATATTGAAATGCGACCTATTTTAAAGTGATTTAATACTTAATCAAATTATTCTTGCCACCCATTTTGCATCTGTGATCAAATGTACCTTATAGTGACGACAATGCATACTAAATCTGTTCACCTTTACTGTGGATAGGTACACTTCTACGTTCCATTCGATAATTTATTAAAATACCGAACTTTTACACTCTATCACATACAATTAATTACTCTATTCAGTTTGGAATTTTCATAAACATGTGCTTTTAGCATGTTTATCTGTTAATGCCAAATTGGAGAGATATAAAGCGACTTCTCATTTCTTGTTAGAATCGTGTGTATGTATTTTTGTATTAAAATATCGAATGGAATAATATTGCATAATATTTTGTTATATGCTATTTTCTTTTACATGGAGCAAATATATGCAAATTAGTTATTGCATCTTATCTTGCCTCTATAATTTAGGAATGCGGATGAGTGATAATAAGCTATTTTAATAGCATTGTTAACGTCCAGTAGTTATACAAATCTTGTACAATAGGTATTGTGGATTTGATTTATATTTTAATTTACTATAGATTTTATCACTAGTAAATAAAATACATGACATTCATTACAAGGTAATAAAGTATTTCTGGGACATTAAGTTGCTTGCTTTGGTTCTCAATTATATGGTAAATGGATAATTAATTCGCTGTTTTCATTTCTCTCCTCTTTACTACACATCTATCGGCTGCTACTGCTGAATCATGTCACAAGTCTAGTCGCCTTCGTCATCGATAACTTTTTCATAATATGAAATAACGCCATGTGAGATGTCTTTGAATGTAAACAAGTATTAACAAAATACGTAAAACCATCCCGACCATGATCTTTGATATGATCTTGAAGCAGTAGTCTTTTTCCCTAATCCTAGGAGCAGGAGCCTTAAGATCAGCGTGCACTGGGCAGCAAAATGCTCGAGCTTCTTTGCTGTCTAGTTTCGAGTGAAGTGCACACTAATTTCAATTCTTTATTAATCATCAGTGGGTCGAACGCTGCTTGCTCAGTGTGCGCCGAGCGTTTAGGCAGGTTACACCCTGAAAGTGGGAAGGCGCGTGTTTCTCACCTAGGCACTGCACAATACAATTAAAGACAATTTATCAAAAAAGTATGATTTTTATTGTACAATTAAGTTTCTAAGTAAATTATTGGTAGTAAAACTTATACAAAATTAATATCAAAATTTAAAGCTAGCACAGACTTAGTAAAAATTAAATACAAATGTCTTACACAAACGTGAGTCTTATTGTAGCTGCCAGGTGCATAACTTTGCAGGTTCAATACTAAATACATGGTAAAAATATTAAGTGGCGATGTAATTGTCCACATATCGAAATATAGCCTCACAATAAAAACTGGTATCACAACCATATCTTGTACACAAGTTCTATGGACAAGCAACAGATTCTTATTGCTCAATTCGTAAAAAATTTAAACATTAAAAGTTTTTAACATTGCTTAATTTCATAATATAATACAATAGGTGTATGATAAGAAACTTGATTCTTACATGCTAAAAGTATTTCAGTCGATTCCAATGTAATATATCGAGGAGCTATTTTTATGGCACATGTACTGTCGAGGTCATGGTTATCACAAAAATGCATTGTCATGGATATTGTTAAATGTAGGAGAAATATAAAACATTACTCCTTAGAGATTCTGATCAGTCTTTGTTTCCTTATCTTCAATGATAAATCACAAATTAATTTGCCCCATAAAAATCCAAACCCTTTTGATAAAATAATAAAGGGCTAAAACATTGTGGTTCTATCTTCGCTTTACAGTTAGCAGTCCTTTGGGCATATGCGATTCTAATTTGAACTTTTATCCTTAAATCTAGTTAGTGTAAATTACTTTATGTAAACAATTCACAGATACTTTGCATTATAAGTATCAATGTTTCCATACTGCTATGCATGAGTTGCAATTTTGGATATATATCACGATATGGCTCGTATCAGTCGAAGCTGAATTTGACCTCCTCGCGGGACGGATCATTGTTGGCAGCTACTGCCTGCAGCCAGTAGCGACTTATTTGGCTCTCGATGGAGGGGGTGCTTTCTTTGCGAGTGCTGGCGGCACGGGCCTTGCGCTTGGCCTTGCTGTGCTTGGGTCGGCGGCGGCCTACCTTGGTCTTCATCTCGGCTATCTTGACGGACAGCTGGCTGTCGAGCGAGTTGCGGCGCGACTCCACCGACACGTGACGTAGACTGATGCTGATCTGTGAGTCCTGCGAGTTGCGTCGGTCTGGCGTGGAGCTGAGCGAGTGATGCGTGTGCGTCGGCAGCACCAGTGCGTCGCGGCGCCGCACGAAGCGAGGCAGGGTCGCCGCCCACGATGACGACAACTCTCCGCTGGAATTGAAATCTTTTATTAGACTACGTTTTTATGAGAAAGTGAGTAAAACCCCCACCAGCTTGATCAATAACATGAAGAAATGTACCTAATAACTGGATGCGGAGGTCGGTATGGTGGCGCAATTTGGGAGAGACTTATGTCCAGTAGCGGACTGCGACAAGTTGAGTTGATTGAGCTAATTTGTGAGGAAATAAGGGACAATGAATTATTATTTTAAAATGAATGTTAGGCTATTCCCACTTTTTTGTAGTAACAAGATTGGAAATGGACTTTGAAGTTTATTTTGCAAAATAATGATATACTAAGTCCCGTCTCACCTCTCATGTTTAGCATCGTCCGGGTAGTCAGCGGGCGAGGTGGGGTCGATGCAGAGCCCAACAGGGTCCTGCCTCGAACCTCCCAGTGAAATGGACAGACGCCCTCTAGCGGCGAACTCCCCGCGACGTCGATAGGCACGCGCAATGAGCTCGTGTTTGCGCGCTCGGCGCGTCACCTCCGCTTCCACGGAACAACCGCATTTCCTATATAAGAGAATAAGGGTTATTTTGCGATGATTTGGAAGGTACTGTCCTTGATTATCAGTTTGGTTGATCTGCTTCACATTACTGAAGGTTAAAACAAAATAAAAGACTGTTTACTCTTGATGTAATGAACTATGTCTATGTCATTCGTCGTACGCTATTGGTAAAGACACAACGCTGTTATTTTTACTCTTAAGTTTTTAAATAAGTAAAGTGGTATAAAGTGAAAACTGTATCAATAATATACTGTAAACTTATAACCAGTGAATCGACCTGTTGATTAGTGAAGTTTTCGTGGTGATACGCTCAAGTAAAGCTAAGTTATCTCAATATTAAGTTGTGGTGGAAAAAAAAAAAAAATATTTAAAAAGTGTTTTAACGAACTTTGTTCCTGACCTACGACAACCCGCCGAACTCTCGATACCTCCCGCGCCTACTTCCACCGCCCCCGCTGTCACCTGCACATAGTTCTACGCCAAGCGCATAGCGATCACAACTTTCGAGGCATACTAACAAAGTTGCTTTGGCGTGGCGGTTTAAGGAGCTCCACTGCGTTGATCTCCGTGGGCGCCGGATCGAATCACACCAACCCAAAAGCTTTTTGAAATTATTTGAATTTGTCTGGTGGTTTTGTAACTTGTTTATATTAATTCTGGTATTTATATCAGTTAAAATCTGATAAAAATGAATCCTACCGACATCAAATTATCTCACTCAGATTCCGATTTAAGTAAAACGCTTGGAGCTGGTGGTGATCAAAATGTGTCAGTGCGGAGTAAGCGTAAACAACCAGAAAGCGAATTAACGCAGGCGCTTAATAAACTGTCATTAGACTTTAAAAACACTCTGACAGAGTGGCGAAAGGAGCTTGATACACGAATCAGTACTATTTCTGATAACGTCCTGAACATTAAAAGTGAGATTGCTGCTATCACCATGGTGACATCAGAAATTAGGAGCGAAATTTCGTCTATTCGCTCGGAACAATCTCGCCTTGCGAATCGTCTTACGGAACTTGATGGAAGATATGACTGCTTGTCAGGTGAACTAGCTGCTGTACAGAGTACCGTTAAGTTTTTGTCTGATGAACACACGGATTTAAAAGCGCATATCGAAAGGAAGGAAAACGACACAAAGAGCCTAATAAACGATCTCCTATTGAAAATGGACTACTTGGACCAGAATGCTAGGCAATGTAACTTGGAGCTGTGTAATGTGCCTGAAAGGCGCCATGAAAATCTACTGTCTATAATGGACAAAATCAGCTCTAAAACCAACTTTAACATAAACATTAAGGATATTGTTTCGATACATCGGGTTCCTCATGCACACCAAAATAATAATAAACCTAAAAACATCGTAGTGAAATTGGCCTCACGTATATTGCGTGACAATCTTCTCAGCGCTTTTCGTTTATGTAAGGGCCTGACGTCGGACCAATTGGATATCTCAGGAACATCATTTAGAATATATATGCATGAACATATAACGTTAAAACGAAAACAATTATTTCGTGAATGTAAAAACGTCGCTACTTTACATAATTACAAGTTTGTGTGGGTTAAGCACGGCACTATACTTGTCCGTGAGAAAGAACAATCGAAGTCGTTCGCTATTAGGTCTCACCATGATCTTAGTAAAATCAAACCGGGGGCTGCTGCCACTAGGGATGAATCTACCACTAAGAATGACTCTAATACTACGATCATATAACGAACTCAGTGAACTCTACAGTGCGATGTTTATTTACTGTCCAATTTTTTACTTCTTGTTTGTGTACATAAAGAATTTTGATAATGTTGATAAGTCTTGTTCGCCTAATGTATATGGTTTCGTAATTGTTGCAGTTTTACGTTATGTTGAACTCTTGCTTTCTGTAACTTGCATTTTCTGTTTTAATTCTGTACTTTATTTGCATTTTTCACATAGTTTTTTTTATGTTATAGAGAGTTTTAACAATTTTATTTTATTGGTGATGCTTATTATATTAATACTTGACTTCAATTTGTACCTCCTGAAATTGTCGTGTGCTTATACACTTGCTCAGACTTATTCAATATTACTGCTTAAATTTTACGGTTCCGTTCACGGCTGATAAATTAATGATATACTATCAAAATTGTAGGGGGCTTCGCACTAAACTGCATGTTCTATTTATGAATATTTTATCCAATTGCTACGATATTATAATACTTACGGAAACTTGGTTAACTCCTGAAATACTCGACTCTGAGTTTATTGATAAACGGTATTCCGTTTATAGATGTGATCGGGATCGCAAGGCTACTCAAAAGAAGGATGGTGGTGGCACCCTTATAGCGGTACTGAAGGGACTGGGCTCTTTTACAATTGAGTCCACTATCGTAATTAATCAACACATTGAGCATATCATTCTGCGTATCCCGAGCGCGACAAGAGGTAAGTACGATGTCATTTGTTCAGCATACATTCCACCAAAAACCCCTGAGTGTGTTTATGTCTCGTATTTGAATGTTTTGCAAGCAGTTGTTGAGAGTGAAAGTGTTCAAAATTTCTATCTGTTTGGTGACTACAATCTCCCCGACATTGATTGGTTGGTTGTTGGAGGGTCACCTTTTGCGGCACAAAATATTAATAGCACTAACTCTCCAATTTCTAGACACATAAGCATCTTTATGTCCATTTTTAACGCCCACCAGTTTAATAAGATCCGAAATTCGACCGGGAAGATATTGGATTTGGTGATCAGTAATAATGACTGTTCTGTTATAACGCCCAATGACACACTATTGATCCCAGATCCTTATCATCCACCTCTATGTGTAATAGCCTCTTTCAATTTAGGTTGTCGAGCCATGACACGTAAATCTATACAGAGGTACAATTACTATAAGGCGAATTATGTTGAAATTAATAGTGAATTGGACAAGCATAATTGGGACGAATTATTACAGGGGCAGCCCGCAGAAGATGCATTAAATACATTTTATGAAGTCATTTTCAGAGTTATTAAAACTCACGTTCCCTTAACATCGGTTAAGTCATCTAAATATCCTGTTTGGTTCTCACCATCATTGATACATATATTCAAAAATAAAAATAAGGCATGGTGTAAATGGAAACTTTTTCAAAATTTAACCGATTATGAACAATTTTCACTATACAGGTCGAGATTTCATAACGAATCCAAAACCTGTTACTCTCGATACATAAAATCGGTTGAGGATAGCATTAAACTTAATACCAAATATTTTTGGACCTTTGTATCTAACCGTAAATCCATAGCCCCCATTCCTTCAACTATGCATTACGAAGGACAGTCATCCAACAATCCAGACGAAATCTGTAACTTCTTTTTAAACTTCTTTCATTCTGTTTATGAGCCTTCCACTCTCAATAACGTGCAGCAGCAGACTTCCGACTATGCTAGCAACAGTAGTCTCGTTAGCAATCTTGCGATCAATATTGAACAAGTGCACAGCGCTTTGAAATCCGTGGACTGTTCTAAAGGTCCGGGGCCCGATGGTATCCCGCCAATTTTTCTTAAAAATACTGCTGACACGATAAGTCTCCCACTACACATTATATATAATAGATGTTTGAGCCAGGGAACCTTCCCAGAAGTGTGGAAACGAGCCAATATCACCCCTATCCATAAGTCGGGCCCAAAGTATGAAGTTGAGAACTACCGTCCTATTTCCATTCTGCCGATCTTGTCAAAGCTATTCGAGAGACTTGTCCACAATCAGCTGTACCCAATTGTTCATAAACAGATTATTAAGCAACAGCATGGATTTGTCAAGAAAAGATCTACAACTACAAATTTGATTGAATACACTGATTACTTATTCAATAATTTAGACACACGTGTACAGGTGGACTCTATTTACACAGATTTCCGTAAAGCATTTGACAAGGTCGATCATAAATTACTTATGGACAAATTGGCATTCAACGGAATTCGCGGGGACTTGTATCGTTGGTTTACTTCTTATATTACAAATAGAACGCAAAAAGTGGTAGTTAATGGTTTCCATTCCAAATCCATATTTGTGTCATCAGGGGTGCCTCAAGGCTCGATACTGGGCCCTTTGTTATTTATTATATTTATAAATGATATTGGCATGTGCTTTTATAATTCAAAATATTTACTCTACGCTGATGACCTTAAAATCTTTAGACCCATAAAAACTACACGTGACTGTCAATTGCTTCAAGAAGACCTTAATCGTCTTGCAGATTATTGCACTGAGAACAAACTCCAACTCAGTATCTCTAAATGTTATTGTATTAGCTTTACTAAGAATAAACATATATTTAAATATCCATATGCAATACATAGTGTAACTCTGGCAAGGGAGAGTTTGATCCGTGACCTGGGAGTATTACTTGATGATAAACTGCACTTAGACGCACATGTAGATAAAATCATCAATAATGCATATCGCATGTACGGCTTTGTGATGAGATCAGCCACGGAATTTAAGCACCCTAGTACATATTTATATCTGTATCGATCACTGGTGAGGTCACAATTGGAGTATGCAGTACCTGTGTGGAACCCCTACTACAATAAATACAGTGAGTGTATAGAAAGCATACAGCGCAAATTTCTGAAGTCTATGCATTACCGTTGCTTAAAGAGTTGTTATCTCTCTTATAGTGAGCTACTTAAAAAGTACAATCTGCTTTCCTTGAGTTCAAGGCGTACTTATCTGGAAACCAAATTTTTGTATGACTTATGCAATAACTTGTATGATTGCTTAGATATAAGTAACAGGCTATGTTATATAGTTCCCAGGACATGCCAGGGACGACAGGTGCGGGCACGATCTGTATTCGCCACTACTACCAGTCGTACGAATGCCGGCTTGCGTGCGCCTATTCGTCGCCTTACGAGCAATTATAATAAGAATTTCTGCAGCTTAGATCTGTTTGCTTTACCCCAGGGAAAGTTTAGACAAATGTTGCTTGATTTATTAAAAAACTAATGTGACTTTGTAATTTCATTGAGCAACACTATTAAATTAATTAGCTTCATTGTTGGTGTTGTTGATGCTTCACTATTTGTACTAATCTTTTTTGTTATTTACCATTTGTCTCATTGTTTATCTGTGGAAAACGTGGTTGATTTCACATTTGTATCATTTTTGTATCTTATATTTTTTTGTTATCCTTAATGTGTAATTGTTTGTTTTCCCTAATAAATAAAATAAAATAAAATAAAATAAAATAAAATAAAATAAAATAAAATAAAACTATGAGAGGACGGCTAATATACAAGGTATAACATAGTAAACGCACAATGTCTCGCGTGGCTACTTAGACCTTGAAACTAAACGACTTTTGTTCTAAGAGTCCCTGGAACAGGCAAAAAAACAATTTGGACTTTCAACAAGTACAGTAAAACTAAAAATAAAGTAATACATTTCCAAAGTTATAGAACAAAAGTTGTACTCTTCTTCTAGTAAAATAACAAAGCTAGCTACACATGTGATAAGTACCACACCTTGCCAAGTAGCGCCTCCAGCCAGCGGCGGCGGCGGGCGTCCAGGTCCACGACGCCATCAGCGCGCCCGCCGCGAAGCAGCACAGCAGGCGCAGCTGCAGCACCGACACGGACGGCCTGGTGCCAGTCGAACACTCCTTCTCAGGCTCTTTTAGAGCTTCCAGGCGGCAGCTGATGAGAAAAGCAAAAGACGATTAGGTTTAGTACGTACAGACTAATCTAAGGACCTGTTAACGGCTTCGCGGCGACTTGCCTCACAGGCGTCACTTGTTTACTTGGAGTAACGTCGCTCTGCAAGCTTCAGGCCCGGATTCCACCAAAGCGAGGAGAGGAGATGTGCAAGATTCGACCAATCACAGGAGAGATGAAAGACGTGATGTAGATTTCATCCAATGTGATTGGTCGATTGCCGAACTTCTCCTCTCCGCTCCGTTTTGGTGGAGTCCGGGCCTCAAGGTGACACGTAGCATGCTCTTAACACTGCTTTCATTTGTTTTCTCCACAGACGCTTGTCGCTTGAGACTGTAGCTCGTGACCAAAAGCGATAAGGTCCGTAAGGACAGAATCGAACTCTGGACAATTTGGCAACTTTTTTTCATAAAAAGCATTGGGGCATGCAAATATTGGAGAAAAGGGTAACTACCAATCTATGAACACTTCAGCACTTGGAATTCAAAACTTTAAATAAAAACTGCGACCTCATAATTAGAGCAGACAAGTGCATCTGTCAAACGATAAGTTCTATCGATAGCAAAATCGGAACTAAAAGTTTCCCTATCATTTACAAAGCTTGCTACGCGGCGAACATCAATTCCGTAAGAATTTCTAGTTGGTGTTTGATAGTAACTTACATAATATTCTTCTTAAAAGACTCCTTCCACAGCTCAGCGTTTCTAAACTCGTAGATATGGCAGGCGAAGGTGACGCATATGAAGACGGCGACCAGCGCAGCCGTGAGCGAACATCGTGTGATGGTCTGACGGATCTTGTTGGCGGCGCGCGGAGATATCACATCCTTACTTGAAACACGCACCGCGATCAGGGAGAACACGCCTATAGGAAAGAAACGGTTTTTAGAGCACAATTTTAAGAACTGTGAACGTGCAGATGTATGAATTTGGACAATGCAAAAACAGTGTAAGGCCTACGCCACACTTGACCGAAATTCCGTCGCGGATCTTCCGCGTCGGAACGCCAATACATGTTATTGCTAATAAATGACTTAACGGGAAAACTACGCGGATGATCGGTTGTTCCGTCGCGGACAGCTTGCCCTTTGCGTCTGTTCCGAATTTACCGCAACGGAAGTTCGGCGTGGGAATTCCCGTCACGTGTGGCGTAGGCCTTAGGATCGTAGTAGGTGGCGTTCTGTAGTTTCTACCTACCTAAACATATGTATGATTTAATAAAATGAAATATTTAAGTTAATTTCCGTAACATGTTTAAGAGTAGTTTTCTTTATGAAGGAGCTTGTCGTGGACTGAATCATTTCACTAGTCAACAGTGCTTTTGTTGCTCTTTATATGAGAGTGGTTTTAGGTGTGTACCCATTGAATTCCATCTTTAACATGTTTTTCGATTTTAATGTTTTAATGGTACTTTTTTATTTTTTACTAAATTTCTATATGATGCATGTTGTTCTGAAATAAATGACTTATGACAGGAATAAGGAACTATTAACAGTTTTCGGAAATAAGTTATAGTTCGGCGCCAGTATCAACTCAACCCTCATCGGTTACAGGGTAAAAGGCATGATGGGATATATATGTTTAAACAAAAACTCTAAAACAAATAAAGAGAAAAATCACCTCGCCGAACACCATCGCCGCGATAGTTAGGATGAGACGCAGAGACCACGTATCCAAGTGACTGCTTTTATGGATCTTTATAAAATCATACTAACCTCTGAGCAAGAAGTAGCCGCCTAAAGCCAGTACAACTGACAGCGGCGCCAGTAACAACGCAGCCCTCATGGGATGGTTGACGTAGCCCACGAAGCAGATGCCAGTGACACTGCTGCCGTCCACCTCGCCGAACGCCATCGTCGCTATTGTCAGGATGAGCGGTAGCGACCACGCAACGAGGTGGAAATATGCTGCTTTCTTGTCTATGCGGTCTTGAATTTTTCCTGTGATGAAATGACATGTTGACTAGATAACATTGAAAGTTTGAGCGAGAAAGGCCTAATTAATTTAAAGAAACCCGCTTTTTTTTATCATACAATGCATGGTAGACTTATACATCAGGGTGTAAACAGACCCTTTGTTGACGACTATCCTACACTTAGCTGTCAACCAAGCATTCTGTACATCAAACTAAGTAACTTTACGCAAAAATTATTACTGGGAAACTTTTTTTTTAGGGGTGAAAATCACGTTTTACGGTAGGACTCGATAGAAAGCACTCAAAGCATTGTGCTGATGGATGGATTGAATAGTACGGGGGTCGTGGAGGTGTGTAAAGTAAAAATCTTACATTAAAAACGTGTATTTAAAAAAAATTGTGAAAAAGTTGGAACTTTGAGCCCCAATATCTCCGTAACTAGAAGGTTCCCAGGTTTGGTCTAGAACAAAAATATGATCGCAAAGACGGGGAGAACAAGTGCCTTTCGGATATGTTAAGAGTCTATTTACACCCTTTTAAAGTGGAGATCGGATATGCGGATGCATATTTACCTAAAGTACTTTTTTTCCTAGGGTACAAAAGTATGAAAGCGGCTTCTAAAATGCCATTTTTCGGGATCGAAATATTTTATAAATAATACAGTGTGTATAAAATGTAGTTCTCATAAGCATAGTAAATATTAAAAATCTATTTTAAAACAGGCAAGAAATTTGTTTAAATAACACGTAAAAAATAAAAAAATTATAAATTTTGCTGCTGAATTTTCGAATAGGATAAAATGGTGAATATGACAATTCATTTGAAATAAAATAATAAAATGGAAATAAAAAAAACTATATATTTAAATAAACCGGGTCTTTTTCCGTACTGACGAGCGCTCTATAATATTAGGCAACTTTAGGTAAATAAGCATATGAATATCCGATCCTTATAAGTGATGAAGATAAATAAGCCAACGAAGGTATAGCAGTGGATACCTACGGGTTGTTTTATATTGTTGGTTGGTGTTATTGATTGCTGACTATGTTATGAAAATTAATAACTTACCTAAAGCCCGGAAGCTCATATGCCAGGCATATGTGAATATGACGAACCACACGCAAGCTGCCATCATGAAGTAATACACCTGAAAACAAACAGAAAAGTTAATTAGGTATAGGCACACTTTTACATGGAAATATTGGAATCAGTATTTTTTGGATTTTCTAGTAGGGAAACCTTTATTAGCGATTTGTGTTCGGTAATTACGAATGTCTATTACGAGGGGCTTGGACATTACTGGCGGTAACTCTACCTTTCCTCTTGAGGAATATAAGTCAAATGTTACGTTTTATAATTATAATATAGATAGCGACCCCTGTTTGAAGCTGGAACCAAACATACATTTTTTTTTCAAAATTTCATATATAGCGGTTGATTTTAAGATTTACCAATACAAAGACGACAACGCATGACAGATTCTCCTCTGCAGAAGGTTCGCCCTGCCGCCGAGTGCCGTCCTTTGAGCACACAATGTCGTTTCTAGATCCCACGCCGAACTGAATAAGCCATCTGCAACAAGTTATCATAAGTCAGCAATATCACTAAGCACACTTAGAAGGAGATCAAGGAGTTGTAGATGAAAAAGTCGTACAAGAAAATAATAATATGGATGTAGGGAGACATGGATAGATAAAGAGTGAATATTGTTGGGATGCTAGCTGCCATAGGTGTATGAAAAACGAAGATATGCTGCGCCGGTCTCAAGTTATTACGGTATGATGAAATAAGTTATTAAACTTTTACGAAAAAGCGCCGAATTTCACGAGCGGACATAGTGAGTTTAGTGTGACGGGAACACGAAAGCCCAAAAAAACGATCAAAAGAGGGTAGACCGATTTGTCTGCTCATAAACACCCACCCGCAATAACTTTAGTGCTTGCAACAGCGCCGGGAACTCAAAACGAATAGCAAACCTGGTTTCAATGTTAATGATTGGGATGATGATCAGCTTAGAGGTCACCAGATTTAATGTGCAGGTTTTTTCAGCATAATTCAAAATTAACTCATACTATACTAAAAAAGGTGTTTTTTTTAGAAGGGGAGAACTTTAAATTGAAAGAAAAATGGTTTCAACATCCATGGATCTGGCTTTATTTGACTGATAATCCAGACGTACTGCAGGTTATCACCCATACCTTGTCGATGTTCCACAAATTCGCACGAAGCGCTTTGCTACATCATTTATTATGCGCACAGCCAAGGAGTGGAATTCCTGCCTGCGTCGGTGTTCCCAAGTTCATATGACCCCAATCTATTTAAGTCGCGAGTTAATAGGCTTATTTTGGGTTAGCTCGTTCTATCGTCGACCTCATCTCTGTCCTCAGGACTAGAATAAGGTCAAGAGT
Organism: Noctua fimbriata; assembly: GCA_905163415.1. Classification (NCBI taxonomy): domain Eukaryota; kingdom Metazoa; phylum Arthropoda; class Insecta; order Lepidoptera; family Noctuidae; genus Noctua; species Noctua fimbriata. Next base: position 7,803,391 of record LR990940.1, read on the forward strand.
AAGCCCATTTAGTATTTTTTTTAAATTGTGCAATTTATTTTTGAACATGATTTTGGGCATGTGATCACCGCAGCTGGTTTCTTCTGACCATTAGTCGCTGTAGTAAAGTTATCGGCAACAATATAGGACGGTTGAGGCGCTGACCATTTTATATTTATGTCATTAGTCGCTGGTCAGTTATCGGCAATAATATAGGACGGTTGGGACGCTGACCATCAGAGTAAATGAATCGTATCGCGCCCCTATAGCATGAGGCGCCGTCTTATTGAAACCACCAACACCCGTTTTTATCAAATCTGTCATTGATCAGACCCAAAAAAAAGCGCTTTGGCGCCACTGAGCACTTAGGAATATGATTTGGTGGGCCGCAGGTTGTAACTATTGTTCCGAAGTGTATATTTCATAATATGCACTAGGTATGACCGGTAGTTCCTAGTTATATTTTGAAAGCTTTAGCATTGTATGTATTCATCACGTTCAACTAGATCGTAATATCTAATATTATAATATAACAATGAGACAATAAAAATACGGCTCATATCATTGTTAACACTTTTGTTCACATTCAAATAAGGTGTTCATACAATAAAATTAAAATTATATAAAAATTAACATTGATAAAACGTATGAAAACTATTGTTTCAGATTCTTTTTGTTCTGAACGTGAAACTTTGTTGCTATGCATGGTTATTACAGACAGGAAATCTAAGTATTTTTATTTATTTATTGACACCAAAAATTTTAACTTTAAAACCATTTTCCATGGGTAAAGTACTGTTTTAAAAGAGTCATCAAACTAACCCCATAGAAGCGACGGCAAAGCACACGTTGATATAGAAGATGACCAGCGCAGGGTACTTGTTGGCACTGCGCCAGTCGATCAAGAACGTGGCGACTGTTAGCAGGTTGAGGGCCAGGCACACGCCGGCGCCCCACGCCACTAGACGGTGGATCTGTTGATGCTCGTCTTCGGTATACAACGGGTCGCGGCATGGAAGACCGCATCCTGATATGCCTGAAAAAGAGAAGCAAAATGTTAGTCCACTCAAAGATTTATCAGGTCAAGTATGACAAAGTTATGATAGTTCTCACAACTCACCTTCATAAAAATGCATAGGTTTGTCAGTATGTATGAGGGGCGGCAGGCATTTCCCACTCGTGTTAAATTTCAACTCTCTCACTGCATTCTCGCATCTCGAAGGAAATAACGTTGCATTGCATTTCAGGAAGGACGGAAAATATGAGGTATTATACAGTATGGAACATGGCTCCATCGTAATCTTGCACATTTCATAAGAGGGCAAATAAACCATATCATTGCCCAGGACTCGATCGCACTTGGGCATGAAAGTGGAGCAAAGCAAAGGCTGTATAACGGCCCAGCAGTTTGGCACGTTTATCAGTTCTCTATAGAGTTCCAGCTGTGACTGGATTTGGTACTGATTGTCATGAAACGTTAAGTGAACGCTTGTATTGGCGTAGGGCAGCTTGGTCCCCAAGCAGCTCGTCCTGTTGAGAGGTTCACATCGAGCGCGCCGTACACAGCTGTCCAGCTTGATCTGTGGCTCGGGGAACCATTGTGTACTTTTGTCAGGTTTAATCAGTCTATAATTTGGCGTGCCGTTTATTATTTCAAGGCGTTCTGTAGCATTGTCGCTCATATCTGTTATAGCGTTTTTGTGGCCACCGTTGTCGAATTGGCTTGCTCGACATGCTAATATCAGTAACAGCCAACTCAACCATCGCCAAGGGGTCATCTGGAACAAAGAAACTAATATTGACTATTTGTGACTAGCAATAACATAAGGGCAAAAAAGTAAAAAATTAAAACTACATTTCATTTCTCAATCATTCTTTATTAACGTAGGTTCGACGACGGAATCAAATGAAACCCGTTAAATTTTCAAAATTTTATTCATTGAACATTGTTGTTTCCATTCAAATTCCTATGGTTACTTGAAGTATAACTAATAATAACCCAAGTCTGACGATTGTCCAAGGGAAAGGATGCCTGGTGGTTGCAAGTGAGTCAGTACATTGTAATAAAATATTTTATGATCTATAAACATTCTGCCTTGGTGGTCTCTACACAATACTATTTGAGGTAGCTCATTATTCTTGAAAAATGAACATATCAGAATTATATTTTGATTCTGAGGCACCTTAGAAGAGGTACTGAGTGTGTCACTGTGGAGATGACTGTGTGATGACTTAGTTGAGCTGTAGACTGCGGTAATTGATGTAATGAACATGGTTAGTTTGATGCAGTACTTAATGTGTTTTGGGTTAGTTTTAATTTAAGGGACCAAGGTCATACTCATTTGAACATGAACATAACGTTCTATGTGAAGTGAGCAAATAAACTGTTGACTTTTATTATTTGCTTAATAAAAACATATAACTAAGCAATTAACAGGTTGAATTGGGAATCAAGCATTTAAGCTCGTAAATATTTTATTAAATATCTCAACCAAGAAATAAATTGTTATACTAATAAAGTAATTTTACAAAATCACCACTGTTTATTCAGCATTATGCACTAATGTTGCATGACAAATGTATGTGAACGGTGAAGGCAAACATCGTGAGGAAACCGGCATGTCCTAGAACCAAAAATTCGAAGACATGTGACATCTATTAAACCCGGACTGGGCCCGCGTGGTGGATAATAGCCCATTCCCTCTCACAGAGAGGAGGCCTGTGTCCCAGCAGTGGGAACATTATAGGCTGATTATGCTAAAGTATGTGTGTGCCTCTACGTGAAATAAGTACTTGACGGGTGCATTAAAACTTTCCGCGTTTTTTTGTACAACAATAAAAAGAATCATTCCCTAAAAGTAAAATAAACATGTACTCGTAATGTGACTTTTTGGTGATTTGTACAAATCTATTTTATATCTAGATTTTATTTATTCATAGGAATCATGAATTCAGTAAATCATAATTTAATTCGGCATAACTAGATAAAGTAAATACTATTGAAAATTATGAACAAAAATAAAAGGGTATTCCAAAAAAACAAAATAGCAAAAACCTTACGATAACAATAATTGTAAACATGTACCGACAGACAAGAAAGGACAGGATGGCCCTTGGACAGGGTGTTAATTATTCATTCATCATTTATTTCAACCCCATGTAGTTTTTTTATTACAATTGGATATCGGGTAAAACTTTATTTGTGATTCTTTATTTCTTTATTATTGACAAAACAAATTCAAAAAATACCAGGCTCTTACTATAAGAATGATGAAGATGTAGAGATGATCGCACGAAGAATTTCAGCCAGGCCATAGGCGCAAGTTTCTACGACGAACTTCTGAACCCGACTCTGCATTGGATGTGCCTCTTGACCAAATTATTACCTGATGCCATAACAAAAAACATGTAAATGTTTTGAACAAATGTATTAACTTACAACGAAACTGATTAACTTACCAATTGTTGCAGCATTTTAGGAGAAAACACACCTGTACAGAAATCTTACATTTTGAGACATAATATAAATTTTATTATGTGTTTAGCTTATGAAAATAAAATACAAGGCGTAAATAAAAATTATGTACAACCTTTAGCTTCAACATCACTGTATTGTCTTAACACTTTCGAAACACATCTCGAAGTCTCGATTGTAACGTAAGAAATTCATAATAAAGTCTATTTATGATATTAAGAACAAGATAAGGCGGTGTGCTAGTTCGAGACAGGCTTCCCGCCTCTTCGGAAGTTCCTATTGGCGCCGCCGCCACGTCGCCCTCGCGAGGTGCCGCGCGAACCTGCGTTACCTCTCCAGTTGTTCCGTCCGCCATGTCCGTTCATGCCGCGACCTCTGCCCCGTCCTTGGCCGCGTCCTCTATAACCGCCATCCCATCTCTGATTTCGCATGTTATTGTTATTGTATCCATCATCTCCATTATTGTCCTCATTGTTATAGTTTTCTTCTTCATAGTTTGGATCATATGACGAATCTTCTTCATTGTAATCCCCATCATTCTGTGAGTATGGTTGATTATCATACCCAGAATCGAAATGAGGCTTATTAAATCCATTATCTGTAAAAGGTGGGCGTGATGGCATATTGCCCATAGGTGGCATGTTGCCCATGGGTGGCATGTTGCCCATCATGTGTGGAGGTGGAGGAGGCATGTGCATTGGACCCATAGCATGCATCGGGCCCATTGGCGGCCGAGAACCCATTGGTCCCATAGGTAATGGTGGATGCATCATGTTACCCATTGGGGGAGGCATATTATTGATAGGACCCAAATTATTTCTGTCAGGTCCACTGTTAAAGCCTTGTTCATCTTCTTGACTATCTTGTTCAGTAACATCCATATCATTATCATAATAATCATTATCTTCATAATTGTCGTAATTCTCCTGTTCATCATTTTCATCATCATTACCATCATTATCATTTTCAGGATCAGGATATTCAAATGGTTGGAAGTTATCTTCATCTGCATCATCTTCCAAGTGAGGCATGACATCATGTAACTCTTCTATTTCACCTGAAGCTATAAATTTTTTCAGTGCCATAGGTCCATCTGATATAGCTTTCTCCAACTTAGACCCAGGTTCTACTCCAATCAGTTTACCATAGATAAAAATTGCTGACGGTGTTATTTGTTGAAGGGGTATAGCCCCTGGTACAGATTCAACTAGAGCTTGAGTCAAAGCTTCAGTTGCAGAATCCTCATTATTTGGTCCATGGTTCCATTGAGCTTGGAAATTTCTAGGAATAGGTTTGCTGTATGGTACCTTCTTAATCTTTTTCTCAAAGTCCATTGGAATTAATGTGGTGTCCAAATCCAAACCCGGAATGACTTTGTCAGTATCTGAGGAAAATATTTCCACTTTATCTTCAGGACCCATACCTGGTATAATTGCTGGTTCTTCTAAATCATGGTCATCCTGAACACCTGGTGGCAATGTGTTGAGATTATACTTATCTCTCATAAGATCTCCAGGACGGTTACGAGTCCAAAACTTTGATGTATGGTCATTAGACCCTGAGCATAAGATGTGACCGAGAGGATGCCAAGCCATTGTCCAGACTATAGATTCATGAGCTCCTTCAATACAACCAACCTCCTTATCAGTACCAACATTCCAAAATAAGATGGCTCCATCAGAACCTCCAGAACAAAACAATCCCTCATGAGTCGGATGCCAAACCACACTAGAGGCTTCTTTTTTATGACCTCTGAATATTTGTAACTCTGTACCTAACTTACGAATATCAAATAATTTGAGTAAATGGTCACGAGAGGCGGTAATCAGCCAGTTACCGTTATCGTTCCATTTCAGATCCATCACAGTTGATTTGTGAGCATGGAGGGTAGACAAGGCCGTCCCGGACTTGGGATCCCATAACTTTATGGGTTGCTGATTGTCTTTACTTCCTGACACAATGAGTGCCTTTGTGGGGTGCCACTGGACACATTTGACATCTGCACCATGTCCTCTCAATATTCTCTCTTCTTGACATCTATAGAAATCAAATATTCTCAAAGTGCCATCATCAGAACATGTTACAATTTTAGAATCACTAGGACTAAAACTAATACCTCTGACAGCTTCTTTGTGAGCCTGGTACATCTTAACATTGTTCATATTACTTTGCCAATATTTTATAAATCCTGAATGATCTCCAGTGACCATCCAGCCTTCACCATGGGACCAAACCATTGATCTTACAGGGGAATCATGAGCTTGAAGAATTGTTTCGAAGTTAAATGTCAATCCATTCCATAATGTGAATTCTCCAGATGAGGCCCCGGTAATTAAACGACGGCCTTCCGGGGTCCAAGCGACGGCGAATATGGGACATCTCATTTTATTAGTAGCTGTTTTAACGAACCGGGTAGTGACGGCATTTATAGGATTATCGGGATACGAGGGTGGCGGCAACAGGTCAGGAGTATACATAGCATCGGGCTGAAGCGCATGTCTGTCCCGCCAGTCCCTCTGCCAAACGCGACATTCTAAAGCTTTTATAATAGCGGCATTATAATCTACTGTTTTTCGCATAACGGATTTACGTAAGCGTTTACCATCGAAATCATCTTGAGTCATGTTCAGTGGCCCTTGAGGTGGAAACCGCATCTGGTAGTTGAACGGCCTAAAATTATGGCGCATGTTGTTTCTACCGGGCGGACCCATAGGTGGACCCATTCCCATGCCCATACCCATGCCCGGAGGAGGCATCCCCAAATTCGGTGGAGGGTGTCCGAAATCCATGGTTTATTACTTCGATACCTAATCAAACAAATAAGTTCATTACTTTTCGGCCATTGAGAATCTGCTAATATGGCCAATCAGACAATCATTCATGTTGTTATTCTTACCTTAAACTTATAAAATACACTATAACATTATATACGCCGCTCTGCACAACTACACAACACACAAATTTATTTATAAGTACCACCAAACAATGTTGTATGTACAAACAGAAAACTTAGAACACAACGTTAACCTATTTGGAATGCTAGGCCAAGCAAATCAGCGTCAGCCATGTTGCTAAATGATAGTGTTGGGCACTCTTGGGACATGTGCGAAACCAATACGAAGCCACAGACTGAGTTACTCCAATGGAATAAAATCGACTAAATAGTCATAATTGTTTTACAAATAAGTTGTATTACGCTGGTTGCACCTTCAGACTTATTAATTTTAGCTTTTGTTGTAATGTTTTGTGTCTATCTTTTGTTCGAGAGTAGATAGACACAAAACATTACTAAATAATGGAAAACATAAAGTATGAATGTAGGTTTACTCTTTCACATAAGGGAGACCACAGCAGGCACAATAAAATTACCAACTAAGCTAGCTATATATTTCGTTATATATATTTCGTTTGATGTTTCAGTCTGTCTTTTCTGTGCAGGGCTTATGGTGGAAGTTGAATGACTATTTCATGAAAAAGTCATTCCATAGGATTAAATGAACTCAGAGGGTTGAATTGATGATTTAAAAAAATTATAACTCTGTAAGGCCATTTGAATTTCGCGGGCTACCCAGGCTTGCAGAGCTATACTCTATGGAGCATAATGACTATTTTTACGTATGAATACATGAATAACACACTGACAGGACTCAGGAGGCTGGCTGTTGGTACCCTTAGTTGGTACACATTTGTGAAATAGTCTACGGAAATTGTTTTTAAAGAACAAGGTGGCAGCGTTAGTTCAGATTACGTCCACGCGCTAAAAGATCCCTGCACAATTGAGCAAAATGAGATCTGCAGCAGGCGGTAGTTCATAATGGAATGGCAATATAGAGATGGAGTCAGCTCAGGTACAGACGCCAACTCATCAGGCTACCCGAAACTCAAATTTTCCCAGTCAATCTTGAACCTAATGTTGTAGAGTTATAAAGTTGAAAATCTATTACAGAAATTTTACAGATTGTAGTAGCTTGATGTACTGCTGGCATCTGTACAACTGTACTTAAGTTAACTAATTTATATCACCGTACCTTTATTATTTTTTCTCATTCAATGATTTACCTACGGAAAGTCGGTTGTTCAGATCAACCCGACACAAATACATTAAAATAACATGGATCCACTCTTTGGTAAGTATCTATCGATATTGTGAATAATAAGGATCTCAAGAAACACTATGTTCCAAGTTAAAGAACCATTCAATGTTCAATAGAATGGGGTATAATGAAATTAATGTGTATGTAGACTTTTATCATCGACGACAATATTTGACTCTTTGCACATTGCTTAAAATTTGCGTTCGTAGGACCATTGATTTTGGAAAACGAACATGGCTTAAATAAAACAACACTTTTTGGTCAGAAAGAAGATACGACACTTTATTTTTTTAGATCAAGGGGACATTCTGCCAACAGAATGTAAACTATTGTAAAAAAAGTAGGAATATTAAATGTTTAAAAAATAAATTTAAGTATTTCGAGTAGTAAAAAATACATTGTACAATTTACATACAGCGTGTTTGGCTACCGGTTACCGATGCTTTAAGGGCATATCATACACATAGTCATTTCTATCGCCAAATACACGTTTATTACATACCCCTAAAATATCGTTAACCGGTAGCCAAACACATTGTATATGAATACATGAAAAGGTGTAGGTAATAAAAAAAAATACATAATTTAAGTAATAGGATAAGTTTCCCTTATTACCTAGGTACTTATTTAACTCGTATCGGTATCCTTAAAGACTTGGTTTATAATATCTCGAATCTTGCTGGCATGCTCCTCTTCTTTAGTTAATGTTGATGATTGGGAGCGATCCTTTTCCTGCAGCTTGTCGGTGATAAAGTCTAGCAGGTCGAGGTTGTCATGGTACGTTGTGTCAAGTTTGGCGAGTATGTCCTGTGCCTCAGGGTGTATCTTGAGATCAGGGTCTGAAAAAAACATATTAGTTTTGTCAGCACTTCGAATTTGGTTGCAAGAATCTCTGATCTCTCAGAATCAGCCTTTCTCTCACGGTTAGAAACTTCGATCCATTTTTTTTTTCGGGTTGGAAGTCATCAAATGAGAGGGTCCCGTTCTGGGCGGAGCGGAAGGGAGTGATAGACTTGTACTGACTAAAACCCACCCATGTTCCTTCTTAGCCCTTTGTATTCCAGGGCCGCGGTATCTCTTTCTTTGGCCCCTTGATCAAAATTCAAAATGACCAAAGTCTGTGTTCTATAAAGCTTTTGTTCAGGTAGGCATTATATTAAGGTAACTGTTTTGTTTGGATTTTCAATATCTTCGTTTAATATGAACCCAAGTGTCCATAAAAAGAGGATTATCAATCAAATAAGTAGAATACTTACATGCTTCGGTGAGATACAGAAGCTTTGTCAAGAGAATTTCGTTCATCAGCACCTGGAAAGTAACAGAAAATGTTTAGTCATAAGGAACCTATCTTTATGCACATATTCCTTAACACTTAGCGACTAAATCAATACCTAAATGTAAAAAAAAAATCAGGAAAGAGCATTTAGTTAATGTATTATGTGGGCATTAACTTAGGTGCCGCTTAGCGTCAGTGTAAACAGTGTGTGGCTAATCGTTTAGTAACTCTGCTTTAAAGCTCGATTTTGGGAATAATCAAAACCGCCTTTTCAAATTTTAAAACTAATGATCCTAGCACCAAAGATTCGCAAACTCGCAATCAATTAAGAGTCGACCCCACAACCTTTGCAAATAATGATACGTTCATTGGTGTGGCAGTAAAGGTCGCAATTAGAGGTACATGGAGGCGCCACTTTAATAACAACAATCGCTGCAATGAAAATACAAATCACTAGTTGAACCGACAGACGTTGCCATACCCCAAAACAACAGTGCCACCTACCGACCGCGTATTGTACAAAAAAAAAACATCAAAATCGGCCAAAACGTTTGTTTGGTGAAGAATTACGAACACACACACACCGGAATTAATAGTAGGTAATTAATAATACCTGTAACTAGGTTTGTAATATAATCTTTGAAACCTCCAAAAAAAAAAGAAAGCTACACTGCCACCGAGTGCCACAGAATGTGTTTTTCTTAGGGTAATGTCGGGGGTAGAAGCTAGTTTTATAAAAAGATAGTACAAGACTTACATATGCAGTGGTCTTATCCCACGCCAGCTTTGCGAACAGCATGGTTGATACGATATCACTCTTTGTATCTGAAAAGCAACACACACCAAACATAAGTCAGTTGGTAGTTTCATAATCCATACTTTTTTTTATAAATTCGAAAGTAGCTCTGTCTGTCTGGTACCTTTCCACGCATTGAGGGCGAATGAATTTCTATAAAATTTGGCACACGGATAGAGCATGACCTGAGATAGGACACACGCTTGACAAAGGATATTTTTTATCCCGGTAGCGAGTTCCACCTCCAAGCGGGCGAAGTCAGGGCAGTTACTAGTATCTAATAAAAACAAAAAAATCCACAATAAAACTCAAGCCAAAAACATTGGTTAAATGATATTGAAAACAATTAGGAAGACAGTGATTTTATTAACTTGATCAGGCAATTAAAAATAATTAAGTGTATTGATTGAAAAACGGCACATGCGCCTTGCAGATGCGACGCCGCTATCCCCCTATATCTGCTACACCTAGTTATACTCGACAAGCTTCGTGCTCGATAGTGTTCCACATAGGCAAAAAAGCTTGTACCTAAAATTGACGAACTTTTATTTTCATTTAACAATTAAGGGGGATGGATTTTCAAAAATCCCCCTTTAACTCATATTTGTTATAATTATGAGGAACCCTTGATCGAAACTAAGATTCTAGACAAAGTGGCTTTATGTTTCATTTGAAATTGTTAGTAAACCACTTTTTAAAACAAAAAAAAAAATGAAATTATTATAAGCGTTTATCTATTTTTATGTCTTAGCCCTATACATACATATATTTACTTCGTGCTCTAAAGGTTCTATTGAAATCCCAATTAAAAAAAGTTAAGGCAACAACAACATCTTTAAGCTAATCAATGATTAACCGAAATGCGACTTGTGTTCCGAATTTTGAACATTAGAATTTAGAATTTCAATATTTACATCCTAAAAAAAAAGAAAAACAAACACTCACCGTAAAAAGGTGTAGATTGGCTTTTTATCAAGTTTTAGGCGTAACGACTTTCTGCCGGAATCACTTGGAGCTAACTGCCTGGCCAGATGCTAGAATCTAGACGGGAAGGATCACGCATGCGCGTTGTAGGTACCTGGACGTACGTGGTCAACCACTGGGTATGCATTATTTCAAGAGCGCAGGCATCGTGTAGGTACTATAAAACCAGGCTGGATTCTTGATTTACGTAAGTATATGACTAGATGCGTTATTTATTGTTAGGAAAGCCCGAAGAGTTTTTGAGTATGCTTATGAAGGACCAAAAGCTTTTAACTGTGTAGGTGGACGGATGACTGCGGTGTAGAGTCGCAACGTGACAACTTGCCTTTTGCCGTTAGAATGAAATGGAGCCTACCCATAGCAAAGGGCTGCACTTGAGTATGACTACTTGGTATTTGGTTCGCTTCTCCCAAGCGATAGGCTTGCCGTACATAGTGACCGGGTTGGGAATGCGGTGCGTCGCCAGCATAAATGTTACTTAATGGACTTAAAGACAATAATTTTAAGAACAAAAGCACGAGCTCGTAAATTTTAACACCCTATCAGAACCTGACAGGTTAGCAGTGGCGAAGGTTCCATAGAACTCCATTCCTACCGGCTTCCCTTTGAAAAATGGCACAGTCAGTATTCTATAGACAAATAATATAATCACATTAAAAATATGTACTCCGGCTTACCCCTTACAAAAATTGACCCTGCAGCTACTGCAGGTTAGAATTGTTTCGATCCTAATGCAAGAGTTACTTGGTCGACTTACTGATAAAGTCAAGATTCAAGGTGAATATGAAGCCAAGAAAAAATGTTCGAAAACTAGTAGTACCTAGTCCACTATTGTCCCGTGGCGGCAGTAGACGTGGATCGCGGTGCGCGCACACAGACTATCCACCAAAACATGTTGTATTTCAGCATTGAGAAGTACGTTCCCTCAGAGGTTAATTTTTCTCTCCAACTAACTGTACGCTACAATTTATAACGTCCTTACAAATTATGTGGTATCAGGCAGGAAATTTTATAACTTACATAAAATCCTGAGCCTCCCGGCGGGGGGGGGGGGTCAGATGCCCCCCTTCATGGCGGTTACTGATGTCTCTTGTGAGAAATGCCGGAAGGTAGGATGCCGCCGGCTTGCCGCATGCTTATGTTTCTGATTTCACATACATAATACCACTGCCATTTATGAGCTACTATAAAACTACCTACTTATAAAGAGCAATCAAAGTCCTTTGACCGTCTCTACAGATTTGCTAAAGTTTTGTTATTAGATAACGCTCGATAAATACATACACCATGTTTTGACTTTTGTACAAGATCTGTCCAAAATCATTTATAGTAGGTACATAAATCATTGTGAGATCAGTGCTGCATTTATTTTTAGTAACGATTAGATGAAAAAAAAAACCTCCAAATGCTAGACCAATACTGTTGTTTACATCATATCAAATGAATACTCTGTGATATAAAACAGATTTATTGATTGCAACATGAAATGCAATCAATGGCGGCAGGGCGCGCGGGGGTAGGCTAGCTCGCCGCCGAGCCGCCCTCGTCGACAGGGCAATTTGTATTTATACACACATTGAAATTTTTGTCGGAAATTTTGCTGTTTCCTACGAAAAAACATCTACACGGTCAAAATGTAGGGAACAGCTGTTTTTTTTTTTTAATTTCCGATGAAAAATTTCGATGTGGGTGGCTCAGAATGATGTTCTAAATAAGTGGTAACCGTTTTCGCGTCGGAAACCCTTCCCCCCTATGCGGATTACAATCTTTCAAAAACTAAGGGACTATTTACATTTGGGATCTAGTCTCTCAATTTAATGGTTTGCAATTTACAAAGCACACATGGCACTATAACAAAGACCTATTCCAGCAGAAATTCTTTTGCAAAATGCTGGAAAAAAATAAGCATTAGTAAAGTGAAAAGCAATAAAATTGATTTAAGGAAATTTAATATCATAGATGAAGGAATTAATAAAAAAAAACATACAGGTACTTTGTATAATAGAAAATATTTTAATTTATACGAGTAGTTAACATAACTTAATTTAACCTTTAGTAATTGCCTCAGAAACCCACATAATGTAATAAATGCCTCATCAGCTAAATCAGTCCAAGATTATCCAAAGATTTATACCAACAACAAGAAAATTCATACACTAAGACTTCATAAATTACAAAATTATACCCGATCTTCTAAAGTTATTTGGTGTCCATGCACCGGAAACAGAAGTATTTCTATTTTGAGTCGATCACAAGCTGACGATGTTGATGAAACTTTGTAACTTCTTAATACGTTGGCTAAGATACTTTTCATTGCTAGCATCCCGAAGTGACGACCTGCAAAAAAAATAGCATCTTTAAAAAAAAAGTGAGCATTTTTCCTTGTCTATGCGTTAGGCATGCGGTGGTCCGTGGTGGTTTTACTCGGACCCAGACACGCAATTTACTTTGAATAGGAACCTCAACTATTATTTCATCAACACTAATAGCTACAAAAATAAGGATATATTAGCAATAATTTGAATGTTGAGTTTTATTAAAAAGTCTTGAAAAAAATGGCCTTCATTAACATAGCGGTTTTCTTGAATATTTTTATGCCCAGTTATCTGTGAAAAAATATCAGTTAACTATGACAAAAGACCTCTTAGTCTTAAAATTCGGTATTTTAGAAATAAATCGAAATGATTGATTGAAGAAAATAGGATATTTTCTAAAAATGCATATTTCAAAATATGTATTTCATCGAAAACAATAAACATACCAAATTGGCGTTTAATTGAAATAACAGAACTTCAATACCTAGCTTTGTATTTTTTTTAATATAAAAAAAATCGCTAATAGAATCAGCATTGCCATACAACGTGTTAATGCTGCCAGCCTTCTGGACACTTTTTGAGAGCGTTGCGGACGAATTTCTCGCCCTTTAATTTTTCTGCTTGTTACACGTACATATTTTTATTTTAGGCATGTATTCGTAAATAATGTAAGAAAGTTAATAAAAAATAATAGAACATGATAATACCTATACAATTCCTAGTGCCGTAACTGAAAGGTATATAGGCACACGGATGTCTCGCCGTACAGTTCTCTGGCAGGAACCGGTCTGGATTAAAGCTGTCTGCGTCAGGGCCCCACAGCTTCTTCGACCGGTGCATCACCATTGGCAACACCGCACACCCCACCCCAGCCGGAATCGTGACCGTAGCTAGAATAAATTATGGAATTGACGCATCAAACAAGTTGTAACACATCTGCTTTATAATAAGAATAGAATAACACGTTGCCTAAATGTCAAGCATATATTAGGGACCTGCCCCCACGACCGAGCTATGGGGTGTTTTCTCGCTCGAGAAACATAAAAAATATTATTGGACCCGTGTCAGTAAAAGACTAATGTAGTCGCCTATTGTACACACCGCCGCGCCGGCAAGACCTCTGTCAACCAAACATACAGATGCGAGGACCGACACACAAACGGTTACCATGATTGCAGCACATGATACTAGAACTACAAAAATATTTTTTTTCAATATTTTCTTCGTGTTATTAAGTTACACCGTGTATAGTTATCGCTAAACGCAGGCCGACGCGCAGTGAGACAGCACAGCGGCCTAAACGGCGAGTGAGGAATAAAAATAATAAGAGTTCTGGATAATAATACCCAGATGGATTCGGTAGGTAATAAAAAGAGCGAACAAAAAACGACAAATGAAATTCAAATTACTTATAATATGATAAAAAACTGTGTTAAGAGGCTGTTTTCTTTTGTCATTCCTTGAGTCATAAACAGCAAAACAGTAGCGGATGCAGAGGAATTAGCGGTTTACATCACTTTGCAACTTGACACTTTTGACATTGCGAGCAAACACTGCTTATTAGGTGACTAACAAACTGATAATATCTATAGATTTATCTAGTTAGCACTTACAAAGCTTCAATTCTTTCTCCGTTTTTCGCCCAATTATCGGCACTACTGTATACAATCGCATCGTCTCCTTGATAACTCTTTCTAAATACTCCATTTTTGATAAATCTTCTTTGGTAGGTAATCTTTGAGAATCTCCGAAAATTGATTTTAATCTGAAATGCAGAAAAAAGCGTGATTGAATGATTGCACCATTTGCTATCCAGTAGTATTTTTAGAGAGTCACTTTTTGAAAGTAAAAGGTACATAACACAGTCTCCCATAACACTCGCCCTTCGCCACTGCCTAGTGCAAGGGATCAGAACAGTATAGCGTTGGAGTAAGAAACCCATAATTTCCAGAAGGCAAACTTACTCTTTATACACTTTTTCCTGGGCGTCGTCATGGCATCCTAGTAAGAGTAGCGTATACGATATCACAAGTGCCGTAGTATCGTTACCAGCGATGGTGATAGAATCTATGTGTTCCCGTAACTCCACTTTACTGAATGCTAACTTTCTTTCTAGTAGCGCTTGCAGTATGTCTTTTCGACCTGAAATGACAGGAAAAATTAGATATAATTTGATACTTAGACCCAGATCTACAAACGTTATTTAGCACGTGCTTTGGCTTAGCGTTATTTCGTGAGCTGTCACTATCGTACAATTGCCAAACTACAAGTTCAAAATGAAGTGACTTTAATAGACCTCGGCCTTATTTCACATAATATTTAAAAAAGTTAATCAAATTTCGTAAGTACCCTCACTGTAACTCAATTGCTCAAAGTCGGCTATCTTCTTTTCTATAACCTGTAACAAGCAAATGAAGTACAGATTAGAATAAGAGATAGGTACCTAAATATATTTAACACGTATACAAACACTGGAACAGTTTCAAACTTCGTTCGAACATTCCAGCGTTTGTCTAAAGTGTGAAACTCTGTCAGCATTTGTCTGCGTTCCAGGTGTACGTATAACCCGTCAGCCTCGTCAGTGAACGGGGATCGTCTGGGCACGCTCGTTCCTTCATAGATCTCATGCATCAGCATTAGAAGAGATCAAGGTCAAAAAGACAAAGTTCCGATGACGTACGTGACGTGAGTTCATGTCAACAACCGCTGTGAATTCGAATCACCAAAATTGGTTATGAAAACATCGCAAGATATTTTGTAAGTGTTTTGCGTGCAAGTTCTTAGTGCTAATTTAACATACAAACGTAGAAAAGTAGAATCGGTCTTTGCAAACAACAAATAGGTACCTATATTTTGTTAAAAGAATTTTCTGGAAGAAAATCTTAATATAACTGCGATCATTCACAGCACTAGATCCGTATTAAGATCCGTGTAAGCCATTTTAATTTGACTAACAAAATGCCAAATACATTTTACACAAACATTTTATGTTCTCGGGCTAAGAAGACCCGATACTACGGGCCTAAGCCAAGTGAGCTGGAACAGATGAAGTGCGGTCATGCACAGAAGATTGTATGGAAGATGGTAGCGTATTTGAGTTTTGATGAAAATTTTCTGATTCACATTGCAGAAACTTTCTCACGAGTCTGCATGTGTACAATATCACTGCCTTTTATAGCAGATGGTAGGTATTTGAGGTAAGCTAAGATAATTAATTAAGGGACTGGTGAAGTTGTTTCGTTATTACTCATGTTGATCTTTTAGTTCGATGTATTTGGTTAGCTTTTCTGCTATTGTAGTCTATAAACAATGTGTATATTATGTAAATTATATGTAAAAAACACACTTTTAATTTCCTAATTTTGGAAATCGAGTTTAAAAAACTTTGGCTTTTAGTTAATTTTCTCTTATGTCACATTCCGTTAGTAAAACTCGATAAGCCATACCTATTATTTCCCCTGATTATTCGGGAAATGTGAAAAGAAAAATACCCTAAGCCCTACTAGTACAACTACGTGATCGAACCACGGCAATAAACGGATTTTTTTAAGTTCCCAGCGCAAAAAAAAAGATTCTTAGTACTGTCAGCAGTGTTTCAAGTATCTTTAAAGTTATGCATGATAAGCAGAGATCGGAGTAGGTAGATCATATTTTCATGGAAGTAAGTACCTACCATGTGGATTATACTACTGTCTAACATCTTACAGAACTTAAAAATAATTCAGAATTGTAGGGAGAGGTAGTAGCCACATGTTACTTAACCTCCTTAAAGTTTCTGATGATAAGAGTCATTACCTCATCAGTGAACTTGTGCGTGGCGTCGATACTCTCTCTCTGTGCAGCAGCATGTGACGTCAGACTGAAGAGCGCGTCGGGTTGCAGCCAGGCCTTGAACAGGCGCATGTTGATGATCGACATCACGGTCTTGCGCGCGCGCAGGTACGGCGTGTCCGGGTTGTGCTGCACGTCCATCTTCTTGCCCATTGCTGTCTCTGGGGTTGGAAGACATCATAGAGACCACACGTAGCCGATCAGAAAGTCGTCAGGGTGTCCCGCGAAATTCTAATTTTCTGACGTTTTTTGCAATTTGCAGGCCAGTGTCAGGTTGAATGATCATTAAAATGTGATTCGCGGCTGTAACATATGTGGTTTTACAGAGTTATAATAATTAAAATCATCAATACAACCCCTTTAAGTTCAACACTGACAGGCAAACTGCAAAAAACCTAAGAAATTTCGAATTTTGCGTGCTACCTGACGCTTTTAACTAAGGCTGTGTATTCTGAAAGTTGGCAACGTTGCTAATTGATGTCAAATATTTCACCGTTTGGTGAATTAATTACTTAATATCATTTAATGATCTTATGAAATATTGCTGTGTTGCACTGAAATAGTACATAGATTGCAATAATACGACAGAATTAGGTGCTGTAACAGTTTTAAATGTAGAAAAGGGGACTTTTACTAGGAGGGATAAAAAGTAGTGAGAACGACATACTCCTTGGTAAGAAAAAAAAATACTGGCAGGCATAGCTCCGATACATATTTGTAATATTAATAAAGAAAAAAATCTTCGATTCGCTTTTGTTTTTTTTCTGAATGTAGTCATTTGTTGGCTTCGTGTCGGAACGTGTTCTCGAAAATGGAGAAAAACGAAGTGCGAGCCGTTATTTAATACCTCTGTTTAAAAAAGTTAACGACGCAAGAGATTCATTGCGATTTGGAGGCAACATTAGGAGAGTCTGCTCCGCCGTATTCCACTGTCGCAAGGTGGGCTTCTCAGTTTCGAATAGGGAGAACGAGCACGGAAGACCAACATCGTTGCGGCCGTCCATCGACGTCAGTCACCCAAGAAAATGTTGCGAAAGTCGAGAAAATTGTATTGAGCGATCGAAGAGTAACCATCCGATACTTAATTCAAGAAATGGGCATTTCATATGGAAGTATTCAATCCATATTGAAACAATATTTGAATATGAGAAAAGTCTCCGCAAGATGGGTGCCGAGAATGTTAACCGACAGTCAGAAACAAAATCGACTTGACATTTCGAAGATATTGTTGGACAAGTTTCAAGAAGATTCTGAAAACTTTTTGTCTCGTTTCGTAACAATGGACGAAACATGGGTCCATCATTTTGATCCCGAGACAAAACAGCAATTTTCGCAATGGAAACGGCAATCATCACCGACCCTGAAGAAGTTTCGTGTCGTGACATCGGCTGGCAAGGTTATGGCCTCAATATTTTGGGACTCAGAAGAGATATTGTTGATTGATTACCTGGAGCGTGGAACCACTAGTACAGGCATTATTATGCAGCTTTAATTCCCAAGTTGAGGAATGGCAACAAAGAGAAAAGGAGAGGGAACCTTCGAAGGGGCGTGTTGTTTCATCACGACAACGCACCCGCGCACAGGTCGGCAGTTGCGATGGCTGCCATTCAGCAAGCTGGCTTCGAATTGGTTGACCACCCCCCTTATTCACCAGATCTGGCGGCTAGCGATTTTTATATATTCCCCAAATTGAAAAAATACTTAAGGGGAAACAGGTACGAAGACGATAACGAGGTGATGGATGCCGTGGAGAGCTTTTTGCAGAACCAAGACAAAACTTTTTTTTTGAAAGGGATTGAAGCCTTGGAAAAGCGCTGGGCTCGGTGTGTGTGAGAGAGACTCGGAAACTATGTAGAAAAATAAATGATTAAGTTATCAATAGTCATTATATTCTATCTCATTCTCACTACTTTTTGATCCCTCCTCGTAATATCATGTCATCATATCATGAGGGTACATAAAAAATAACTAGTCCGCCATCTGCCATCATCCGCCATCGTCATTGGGAGTCCGCCATATTGGATTTAGACGTCACTTAGCTATTCACTGTCATCCAAACTAAACGTGCATACAAAATTTCAGCTTAATCGGTTGGGGATACCTGTTTTAAAATTCAGTTGCAATATTTGACCTAAACAAACATACATACAAACTTGGATTTTTTCTTTTTTTTTTTCATTTACTCTTCCTTTATTCCAATGTAGAATTACATTCCCTGTAAGCACTCCATTTATGTAAATAATACGGCTAAAATAAAAAATTCAACAATGGATGTTAAAATAATCCAACGAACGACGCCTGAAATCGTGTGAAAGTGAACAGTTGTTCACTTCCTGTCTTGAGTTGAGTTCATCGAACTCGTCGTGGCGCTTGCCGTTCGCTACGTGCGTTTTGTCACGGTAATGATACATTGAGTATGTGGAAATAAAACAAATCAAATTTATTGGATTCCCATAACATTCCTGAAATAATTTTTTGTACCGGTCATCTTAGTATGATATACTGAATTCACCCCCATCAGTTTGTGGAGAGCTGTCCCTCACACCCTCACACCCTGTATAAAACTGTCAACCTTGCTGATAGTCGCTGTAGAAATACGAAACGCTCTGAAAATTATTGCCAATTGACGAGGCCCTTAAGCGTGACTAAGCGAGTAGACCGGAGTGTTTGTTGCAATAGACCTGAGACCTGTGCAGTTCTTTAAACATACGTCGTGCGTCGAGCGCAAATACAAACGCCAGCACATCAAGATACCCGAAACTGTCAAACTTTTCCAATCAACCTTGAACGTAATGCTTTAGCGATAAAGTTGAAAATCTATTAAATAAATTTGACAAATTGTGGTAGCTTGATGCTGCGCAGGTAGACCGTATGATGCGTCACGTGTATGAAATTAAATAATGTTAGGTATTTTAAAGAGACACCTTCACCAATATTCAATGTTAAATTAAGGTCAATATTAATAGAATTGGTTTTACCCAACGAGCGAATTTAGTTGCGTTATTATTAAAATTCCTAATAGATTAGTTAATTGTAAAGATATTTTTGCAAGGATTTTATTTTATATATAAAAAAATAAAAATATTTTGTTATATATATAAACCTTCCTCTTGAATCACTGTATCTATTACTGAAAACCGCATCAAAATCCGTTGCGTAGTTTTAAAGATCTAAGCAAACATAGGGACAGACAGCGGGAAGCGACTTTGTTTTATACTATGTAGTGATTTTATTTCTATTACTTTACGATGCTATACCTTTATTGTTTGAATGTAAAATTAATGTACTATTGGTTTAGATAAATAATTAAATAAATGAAAAACCGAGGTCTATGTATAACACTACCAAAAAAATAAAGAAAAAGGCAAACAATAAATGATCTTACCAAAAACGATGTCTAGCATGCAAGACGTGACGTATTCGTAAACGTCAAAGGGAGACTTTCCGACTTGTTCTCGAAGTCTCTTCACAAGTACGTCCCCTTGTTCGCCGAACACGTCTATGTACTCCTCTATGATACGGTTGTGGAATATCGGCAGGAGTAACCGCCTGTGAACCTTCCATAACTCAACTGTAAAAAAACAATCACAAATTAATCATTTTTAATTTAAACGTTAAAAAAGTAAATGCTATTATTATTTATTTTATAAAATCTAATAAGTCATAACAATGATACAAAATTTCCCAAGAATCGTCATCGAAAACGGAGGTGCTTCGTAGCGTTCGTAGTACGCGACAGAGGGCCTACGGGAGAGCTACGGAGTTCCCGCTACTAACACTTGCGGTGTTACACGAAAATTTGCCCAGAAATTGACAACGAGGCCTACGGGAGCGAGTACCCGCCACGCGAGGGTTTAATTATATGGTGTTACGCAAACATTATCTGATCGACTACGAGGACAACGGGATGCCCGGATCGTTTGGTACGAAAACCTACGGATTCCCCACTACGCAAGCGTAAACACTATACTCCCAAGAATCGACATAGCACGCTACGGAGGGCCTATTAGAAAACTACTAGATTTTTGGCTGCATAAAGGTAACGAAAATGTTTTCACAGGAATCGTTTATGCGAGGCACGAGATGTGTGTAACGTTCGCAGCATGCTGCGGAAAACATATTGAAGAGTTACTGAGTTACACTAAGATTTTAACAGGAATCGACTACACGGGCAACGGGAAGCGCGTGGCGTTCATAGCAAGCGGAACGCCTACGGGAGAGCTTCCAAAGTTCTCACTACACACGCTTTTAAGCATATTTTCTCTGGAATCGACAAGGTGGAATGCGGAAATAACGTTCGTATCACACTGCGGAGGGCTTACGGGAGAGCTACGTGTTTCAACGCTACGCAAGGATTACGCCAATATAATCCCAGAAATCGTGTGCGTGTGTTCTACACCAATGCTCGTAGCGTTCGGAGCATACTACGAGGGTCCTACGGGAGAGCTACGTGTTTCAACGCTACGCAAGGATTACGCCAATATAATCGCACAAATCGTGTACACACGGCCGCTCATCAAGCTCGACTGTTTGGACTTTGAACTATTAGAAGTTGAACGCTGCGAATCGTTCGAGATGGTCCGATATGTTGTTGTTATTTCGTCTCTCTCACGCGCAGACCGTATGGTATGGAAGCGCCGCCGCGCCGCATTCTAACCATACCATATCTATACGTAGGTATCATGTAGGTAATTAAATAATATTATTTTGTAAGCGAGTTGAGTTTGTCGCATAATGATTGTTATGGTTAGATTATTTATCTATTTGCGCTGCACCTGTGCACTAATACGTCTATTATTAAACGTTATTTATTAGTGTTTTGAAGAAAATGTATGTTTAAGAGTATTAAAGTAATGTTTTAGATTTTACTCATAAAATTAAATAAAAAAGTTGAAACTAGGTCATAAAAAACAAAAATTATGAAAAAAAAAATTAAGACACAAATGTTTTCCTCCATTCGCACTGGCATATATAAGTGTCTACTGTGAAATTTAACCATATTACGATTAGGTATGGTTTTTGATAAAATAGTAAAAGGCATTTCAGTTTCACAATTTCGTGAGGCACATTGATTGGTGCCAAGCAGCTTAGACAAAATACATAGCTAGCTGCCTATAAACTGGATGAAAAGACGGCAAGGTTGGCGCAGTGGCTGGCGATTGGTTGCTGCGCTGTGTCGCGGGTTCGTTCCTGCAGAGAACTAATATTTGTCCAACTGTTCCGGGTCTGGCTGCTTGATACACAAGCAGTAAGATTAAAATTTGTAAACGCACGCACCATCCAAGAGAATTCCCAATTGTCCTCGAATGCTGCCTTTGTGATTCTTGAATGACAGCGCATGCTTGCGATTCCTATCTAAGACCTGCATTGTGTAATCGTTTAAATCCTAATACTTGTCTTAAAAAATTGCTAAACTGTGTTTGTTTGTTACTTCTTTTCGTCACAACAATCGACGATTTTCAACAAGCGTAGTTGAAAGCCTGGGAAAATATATTATTTCTCTTCACTAATATTCGAAATGTATATTTGTCAAAAGTTCCGTTTCCACCAACCGGAAAAACCCTCTTGTACTTTTTTGATGTCACTGAATAGACTATCTGTGTTGCCTTTAATTAAGTATATAATTGAGCGCTCGCGCATTCTTGAGCACGCGCGAAGAGACGCTTTGTCTGCGTGGAATTCCTTTATTCAGTGACATCAAAAAAGTGCGCGAGGATTGTTCAGATCAGACCGATTTTGACGGGAATTTTACTGGCAGAGAGCTAATGTTATAAGGACTAACATAGGTTACTTTTATTTCAGAAAATGAATTAGGGATCCTGGCAAAAAAAACCTTGAAATTGGTAACAAAATTCGATTAAAATGGGAACTAATATTTTTTTATAATAATTTCAATCGAACAAAATGTGTTTCTGAAACTACCCGACAGGAAACGAAATCAGTTTTAAGTGTAAAAAGACCTACTTACTTAACTAAACAAAATTATAAGTTGTCTTAGGAGCCAAGAATAGTTAAAAATTATAAAATAATAAAAATTGACAACTTCCTACTGTAAATACAAGTTAACTAGGTACTTACTTAAAGAGACAAATATGCTCAAGCTATAGTTATTTTGTGTAAATACCTAGTTAGATCTGTAAATAGTAACTAAGCTAAAACATTGTAAAGTATTAACAATTAAATATAGAATAATTATCTTTAATCAATAAAAATAAGGAGCTAACAATAGTAAGAAATATTTACAATAATAGTCTAAGAACAATATCAGCTGACACTGTTGTGGCGATAATTATGGCGCCATAAATATTACTTCACACACTTCAAAAAAATATTCGTAATGACCTTGAATCCCAGCCGAGCGATATTTGGGAACTGTTGACTTGAAACGGTTGACGGACGGTGTGTAAGTGAAAAGCATTAAACGCTACCGCACTGTGATTAGCCGATGCCACGATGCTTAGTCCCTTTCCGACGATTCTCTGTATTGAATGTAGCGTAATTATGAGTATGTTGGGTGTCGAGCTTAATGTGCTGGCGTGTGTACTTGTGTGCTACACCGATCCTCGTAGCGTTCGGAGCATGCTACGAGGGGCCCACGGGAGAGCTACGGGGGTTATTCTACATGCATCTAAAGGGTGCTGCTGGTTCTCAAATATTCCTACAAAGTTTTTATAGAACATAATCATTAACAGTATTGATATTACCATCCAGCTACACAATAACATTAGGAAATGTCAACATCAACACTTTTACGACTTGTCTTTTATTGTGTTACTTTGTGTAGCTTGAATTTATGACAAGGAAATTGCACGTTGTTGTGAGCATCTAGGCGGCTGATTATTTTTGCACTCGGTACACTATATCTCACCCTACTGCAAACAATCATAAATATAATTTAATAGTAAAAAGCGCGATGTTTTTTTCGCGATGACACGCTTTCTTGCTCATCAAAATAAAAATATTTAACATTATAATGCCCTAGGCTCTAGCCGGGCAGTAATATTATATTGATTTTTTGAATTTCATTGCTGGCTGCTGGTCAATAATGTGAAGTAAGATTTAAATTTGGAACCTCAAATAAAAATTAGTATTTAAACTTTTATCAAAGAGAAAACTCTTTGATAAAAGTATTCATACTAATTTTTATTTGAGGATCCAAATTCAAATCTTACTTCGTCGGTTTTAATAGCCTTCGACGACCAAAATAATTTAATTACGCAACTTAATCGTAAAATTATGTGGGATAATAAGAAACAGTAATAAAAATTAATTAAAAACGTAAAACAAAAATAGTTATAACAATAAAAACGATTGTTTTCTGCAAATGGTCAACTTCATTATCTATACAAATAAATAAAATTGAAGTGTCTGTTTGTTATGCCAAAATAACAGCTTTTTACTGAATGCATATGAAACTATATACGGTACTTATAACAAAAAACACATTTTTTCAAAACTTGTCTGTCTGTCTGTCTGTTTGTTCCGGCTAATCTCCGAAACGGCTGCACCGATTTTAACGGGACTTTTACTGGCAGATAGCTGATGTCATAACGAGTAACTGAAGCTACTTTTATTTTAGAATAAGAATTAGTGTTCCGTGCAAAAAATTTCAAACCCTTGAAATTGGCAACAAAACTCGATTCAAAAACAGAAGTAATATTTTTTTATAATAATTTCACGCGAATGAAGGTCGCGGGCAACATCTAGTTATTGAATAATTGACTCGCCCTAAGTTTTTTTTTAATCTGTAGAGGTAATGGCGGCTATTTATCGCAATAGCTGATCAGCTGCTGTGGTGGGCACCCCAGGGGTTGCTCTCGATCTAAAGATTTTTTCCCCAAAATGAACTTTTTTACCCATTATATTTTTAAATGAGAAATGAAACAATCTAGAGATATAAAACTACCTTTACACACAAAAGCACACTAACAAGTAACACTTGGTATCGAATTTTGTGTCTGTGTTTGTATTGCCTGATCCCGTTCAGGCACGACATCATGCAATCGACTTATTATACAATGTACGCAAGTTATTGTTACTTTAAACTGTTACTTGATTTCCTAAATTTTGCCCTATTTTTAGTGTGATAACTTTCTACAAGGACTTCTTCTCCCGAAAATTTCCACAACGATTCATTTCTACAACGATTTGTTTCTCTAAAAAAGAAGGAAAATTCCCAATCTACCAACACTGGCTCACCTCTACGGTAAAATTTTAGTGCGTGACACCATATTTCGTAAATCTAATTGGTTTTTATTTCCTCGCAGTAGTAGGTGTAAAAAATTAGAGTACGCTCCTTAGGGACAAAAGTGTCTCTTCGGCGGGCTTAACTCCCTGCACTCTGGATTCTAGACTTAACTCCGTAAATTTAAAGCTCCCTCGCTCCACTCGGGGGCCCTAGGACCCCTCGTTGAGTTCGGAATTCAAAATAGCTCAAAAACACAGACAGAAAGCACAAATAGCGTGACGTAAGACATTGCTTTATCCCCTTGGTGCATAATCTACTATTAAAATAATTAACTATACCTGGCGCGACAAAAAGACCATTTCCCAACCAAGCTTGAAGAAACTTATAACTGTAATCCTTATCGAGGCAGTTCTCCAATATCTTTTGCACGTCATCCGGGTCTAAAGACACTGAAATTAACTTCACATTAGAACACGGCAATATTTTAAGTTTGCTCAAAAATTCACCACTCACTGTTTGCCTAAAAATATTTTAAAATTAAAATCCCGTTTACCTACGTAAAGTGACGGTCCAATCCAGATTGTACTGACAGTCCCAGCTTTTTCAATATTTTGAGCTAAAGTTCGTATATTGTTTAATATTCCTAAAAATTAAAAACATTAAAGAAATCGAAATGTTCCATTATACGATAAAATAAAGTAGGTACACTGGTACTCACTTTCAGGCCCGCCAATAAACCAATGGGTGTGTCCTAAGATCGGGAGGTCACCAACAGTAGGTAAAGATTTTGAAAACTTATACAGAAAATCACGTGAATGTCTAAACTTTACATAATACAAAATGGCCAGCAAAAATATAAACAAAATGACAAACATTCTGTTTGATAACTATTTGAAAACTAAACAAAAAACTAACACAGTTCCGAACAAGAACGTATCCTGATAATGTTTGACATTACACTGAAAGACACAAGAATAAGGCTATGATTTTAACGAAGGTTTCCGCAATACGTCTTCAACTGTATACACGTAAACAACTTCTTGTTAGTTTATAATACAATTGTGTGCATAGTTGGCGACGTAATACACCATCTTCTGCTAGCCTTTTCCGTCATATGTGTTGTACTTATAATGTATCGATCTATCTTATTAGCATCATAGTGAGATTTTAACAACGATTTGAAAAAAAAAAAACGCATAATCCACATCCACTCGCAGAAGTCCCCAATTCTTGCCTAACACTTTTGTGGATTAAATATAAATGCAGGAGGACTTTAACTTATTATAATGTCCCTAAAAGAGGGGCAAAGATCGCTTACTGGACGCCTGATTGAGGAAATCACCGCCGAGGTTAACCGCGGCGAAGTTGGTGATGATAGTCAGGTTTGGAAGGAGCAACCGTGGGACAGTTGACAGGCCGACAAAAATAAAATAACCTGCATTTATAGTATCACAGTACCGAGTAAATGCATCTCCAGCCCCCGTAGCATGACCACCGTAGACAAGGATTTCTTTGACGGAAGAATCGACAAAATGACAGATTATGTCGACACAATGACAGATTTCTTTGACGGAAGAATCGACAAAATGACAGATTATGTCGACACAATGACAGATTTCTTTGACGGCAGAATCGACAAAATGACAGATTATGTCGACACAATGACAGATTTCTTTGACGGAAGAATCGACAAAATGACAGATTATGTCGACACAATGACAGATTTCTTTGCACTATCTGTCATTTTGTCGATTCTTTCGTTAAAGAAATCCTTGTCTACGGTGGTCATGCTGGTATCCTTGGTAATTAGGTACATAATTAGAATAAGCTTTTGTACCTCTACACAATTCCGTATTTAAAGTTTTTTTTTAGTATTTTGATCTACAAAATAAAAATATCAGGGTTACTTAGCAACTAACTTCAATATATTTGTATTCCAAGTAAATTTTTGATAAATTCTCAAACTTGCTCGTGTCGATGTTTATTGCTTTGTAATAAAAACTTCAAACCTGACACTTGTCAGATGAAACTTAGGTAGCCTCAATCAGCCCAACTTGTCATTTGTAATTGAAAAGAAAGTTAAATGGTTAAAATAAACGCCCGCTTATAATTTTAAGAGATCAAAACAGCAAAATAAGGTTTAAAAATCTAAATCTTGAAATGGTTTCGAATTCAGTATAGGTTAATTTTTACTTTACACACCGAATTATATACAACATTAGTTTTAGTATTTGCGAAACCTGATACACGTGTCTAGTATTTTTATGTAAAGAATCTGTGTACAAAATTTCAAAACCATATCATGAAAAATCACGAAGTTATAAGCTTGTTCTGTTACCTAGTTGTCCGCACAAAAACGCGGTCACCACGCAGCGCGCGCCTCCAGCGTCGTCTTGAGCTCATTGATAATAATAATTTGGCAGTAGGTACCTAAATTATTGCGATAGGTACTCAAAGTCGCTCGGTATCCAACTTTTAACTTTTTTTAATATTTTTGGTATGATTTATGGTTTAAAAATGATTGGAATCGATTCAGTTACTTATTCTGAACAAACTATATTCAGGTTTCGCATATACTAAAAATAATGTTGTATAAGGTCTAATTATTCATACACGAAATATTTTCAGGGAATCATCTAACGGCTATAACGAAGCCATTTCAAGGTATTTTTTTTTTTAATCTAGCTCCTTATTTTTGAACATCCATTACGCTAGTTTACTAAGTCGTATTTACCTAGTGTCATTGTTAGAATATGGGAGTAAAGATTTTATGCAAAAAGTCTCAAACATTTTTAGAATTATAATAATTTCGTAAAAAAAAAAACACTCAGTTAATTTTTTTTTTCGTTGCTATGGCGACTTTACGACTTATAGAAGATACTCTTAAAATATTTCGTGTATGAATAGTTAGACCTTATATGTATATTCGACACATAAGTTTAGCGTATTTTATTTATACCTACTTAACTACATACTTGATATTTTATAAATGAAACTATGGTGTTCAGTTTCTTGGATGGCTTGAACGTCGTAAAGTAAACTATAAACTATTGTTAATTTAGTTAAGTTTCTCTATAAGTTAACTGTAATTTTTTCTTTGAGAAATAAATGCCTTTAAACCGAATTACAGACATTTTAGGCAATCACTTTTCAGGTTCGGTAACTATGTTGCTTCAGCGGAAGAGTGCTGCTTTGAACAGCAATTGGTCGGCCAAGAAAACTCTGTGCAAAATATTATGTGACAGTTGAAAATCAATTCGCACAGCCTCTCAGCCCAATATTTTGCTCACCGTAATTTTTATAACTAACTTAAATACCTTTTGCAATCATTATAAAGACGGTCCAGGAGAGAAACGTTTCGTCAGTGCACATTTCTGTGATCATCGTTTCGTTAGTGAACATTACTGTGATCATCGTTTCGTCAGTGAAAATTACTGTGATCATCGTTTCGTCAGTGCACATTACTGTGATCATTCATCGTTTCGTCAGTGCACATTACTGTGATCATCGTTTCGTCAGTGCACATTACTGTGATCATCGTTTCGTCAGTGCACATTACTGTGATCATCGTTTCGTCTGTGCACATTACTGTGATCATCGTTTCGTCTGTGCACATTGTATTTTGCTGTAATCTACACAGATAAGCTTGGCAATAGATTTATTGATTTATTTATTTAACACTTCAAGCACAAAAGTACAGAGGCGGAATTAATGCCATAGGCATTTTCTACCAGTCAACCTATGGGTGATGCAGAGACAAGCAGTGGTAGGTGTATATCTGAAACTAATATTAATTAAAACTAAGCTACAAGGATATATAAAATACTATAAATATATATCAAATACTATAAATATATATCAACATTTAGATTAATGTAAATAGACATGGAAATAAAAACACAAACAATGGGGAAAACATTACCGTTGTGACGAAACTGCCAGCTTCTTCCGAATGTACTATAAGCGATTGGTTGCCATCCTGATTTCCTAGGGAAGCGCATTCCACAGAGAAATAGACTGGACAAAGAATGATCGGTGAATGAAGTCAGTGCGGTGAGAGGGACATTGAAGCATACGGTTTTGCGATGATCGCAGGCTCCTATTATGTTGATTTACGGTCTTCTTCTTTCGTGTCGAAAAAGAGACTTCTTTAAATTTCTTGGGCCTAGTATGTGGCCACGTTAACCGCGGATAACGATATGAAAACTACACAGTACCCGGTTACTATGACGTCTTAAAGCAGTAATTCTAGTGTGAGAAAGAGACAGAGCATTACAGGTTGTCTAGCGCCATCTCTGTCCCACACTGGAATTACTCCTGCTTTAAGACGTCGTAGTAGGGCCACCTGTTTCAGCATAGCAGCTTATATACTTCTTTTTGTTACTCTGTTCTCTCTACACTCTACGCTGTTTTTTTCTGATTTATTTCAAAAGGCATTTGATTTTTTTTTCTGGTTTTTGGTACTGTTGATTGTGGCTTTCAGGAATTTTAGTGCATAGGATTACAATGGCGATTGTTCAAACAAAAAAAACTTTTGTGGCCATTACTAAGAAACATATTACATCACTTTAGAAATCTTAAAAAGTCTATATTTGTTTTAATCTATATTTAAAAATATACTATCTAACTGAGGTCAGAAAGGCAGTCACTAAAAAAACTGGTATTTAGCTGCATCCGGTTAGAGTGCAAGCCGACTCCAACGTAGTTGGGAACAGGCTACGCAGATAATGATGACTATCTAATATCTATACATATTTCATGTATATTATATATATTTATTATGTTAGGGGGCGTCCATTAATCACGTGATGTTTTTTAGCAACTTTATAAGCCCCCTCCCCCATGGTGATACGAGGTAAGGTTTTAGACTACCTACCCCTCCCGTCCTACCCAAAATCACGTGTATTTTTTTGGTGCAAAACATCTTAAAAAAAAACAGAATGTTATCTTTAAATACAGGTTATAACAGATATAATCTTATTTAATTCTGGAAAATTAAGCACCGTGATAAAAATGTCACGCACCGTGATAAAAATGTCACACACCGCTTTTCGGTTTACACCCCCGCCATCTAGTGATATTTCGTGATTTTTTCCGAACCCCCTTCGCCCCTTTCAAGCCTCACGTGATTAATGGGCAACCCCTTAAATATTGAAGAAACAATAGGTACCCGCTGACCTACCAGCAGGTATATATTGTACTCGTATTAGCATTTTTTAGAAGTTATAAGTTCAAGGCAAAATTTCCCCCTAAAGGGCGTATAACCGGTTAAGGTTCCATCCAAACCTGATTTAAAAAAAATATACTATTACCTAATACTTGTCAGTTTACCTGAATAAATAATAATGCTCCGATGTGGCGGGTTTGGAGCGTATGATACCATAAGCTCAATAATCGTGAGAGACGATACTCGCCCGCAATCGAGATCAGATGGATAGTTAATCTATATCGTGCTGACGGAACAACAAACACTTTTTTCTATACATATATCAAAACGTAAGTGCTTAATCCTTTATTTGTTTTTCACGAGTAGTGTCGTTTTTTGGAAAGTGAATGTGTGTAGTATCCGCATTTTTTTTTTGTTTTCTAAGGGTAAAAAAATCACGCTGTAAGTACATAGTTTGTTGCGATTTTTAATAGTCTTTTGTAGTATAGGTTCTAAAATAGTGTGACGATGTAACAGACGAGATTTACGTTTTATTGACAAGTTTATGTTCGCAAACAGTAACACACTTTTCTAAGGTAACATTGTAATAAGCACTTCAGTAAAATTGTATTTCTGAAATAGTTTGTTGAGAATCGAATACTGATAAAAATTCGGGCATTTTGAATTAGTGTTTTATTAAAAAAAGTGAGATTACTGGTAATAGGTAATAATTACTTAATTAGGTTATTAGAGAAAACACGAGCCATACAAAAAAAATCGTTTAAAAAAAAGCAATTATTAAAAATAATTAATTTAAAAGTAAATAATATTTTGGTAGGTCTAAATCTTGCGCTTATTTTATTACACGATATAAGTACCCATGCGTAGTTACAGGAACTTACAACTGAAGTCTTCAGTAAAATTGTATTCAACGACTTCTGATATAGTTTGTTGAGAATCGAAAATCTACTAAAAAAATTCGGACATTTTGAATTAGTGTTTTATTAATAAAAAAAACGAGATTACTGGAAATACTTACTGAGGTTATTAGAGAAAACGCGAGCCTTACAAAAAAAAGTTTGAAAAAAAAATCTTTATTAAAAATAATAAACTTAAAATTAGTAAATAATATTTTGGTAGGTCTAAATCTTGCGCTTATTTTATTACACGATATAGATGCCCATATGCGTAGTTACAGGAACTTACTACTAAAGCCTTCAGTAGCATCGTTAGTCTGAAGGTGCTAAACTAGTCGCCAGATTCTATTTAGATTAACATAGACACATTATGGAATAGCTTAGACTTTTCAATAAGTCAAGAGTGCCGTATGATTGATTTGTCTTCGACTCCTAAAAAAGAGGGAATTTATGCAATCCACCCGCATTTTTAACATGTGTTTTCATCGATTACTCAGGAAAGTAAAAGGTACATAACACAGTCTCCCATAACACTCGCCCTTCGCCACTGCCTAGTGCAAGGGATCAGAACAGTATAGCGTTGGAGTAAGAAACCCATAATTTCCAGAAGGCAAACTTACTCTTTATACACTTTTTCCTGGGCGTCGTCATGGCATCCTAGTAAGAGTAGCGTATACGATATCACAAGTGCCGTAGTATCGTTACCAGCGATGGTGATAGAATCTATGTGTTCCCGTAACTCCACTTTACTGAATGCTAACTTTCTTTCTAGTAGCGCTTGCAGTATGTCTTTTCGACCTGAAATGACAGGAAAAATTAGATATAATTTGATACTTAGACCCAGATCTACAAACGTTATTTAGCACGTGCTTTGGCTTAGCGTTATTTCGTGAGCTGTCACTATCGTACAATTGCCAAACTACAAGTTCAAAATGAAGTGACTTTAATAGACCTCGGCCTTATTTCACATAATATTTAAAAAAGTTAATCAAATTTCGTAAGTACCCTCACTGTAACTCAATTGCTCAAAGTCGGCTATCTTCTTTTCTATAACCTGTAACAAGCAAATGAAGTACAGATTAGAATAAGAGATAGGTACCTAAATATATTTAACACGTATACAAACACTGGAACAGTTTCAAACTTCGTTCGAACATTCCAGCGTTTGTCTAAAGTGTGAAACTCTGTCAGCATTTGTCTGCGTTCCAGGTGTACGTATAACCCGTCAGCCTCGTCAGTGAACGGGGATCGTCTGGGCACGCTCGTTCCTTCATAGATCTCATGCATCAGCATTAGAAGAGATCAAGGTCAAAAAGACAAAGTTCCGATGACGTACGTGACGTGAGTTCATGTCAACAACCGCTGTGAATTCGAATCACCAAAATTGGTTATGAAAACATCGCAAGATATTTTGTAAGTGTTTTGCGTGCAAGTTCTTAGTGCTAATTTAATATACAAACGTAGAAAAGTAGAATCGGTCTTTGCAAACAACAAATAGGTACCTATATTTTGTTAAAAGAATTTTCTGGAAGAAAATCTTAATATAACTGCGATCATTCACAGCACTAGATCCGTATTAAGATCCGTGTAAGCCATTTTAATTTGACTAACAAAATGCCAAATACATTTTACACAAACATTTTATGTTCTCGGGCTAAGAAGACCCGATACTACGGGCCTAAGCCAAGTGAGCTGGAACAGATGAAGTGCGGTCATGCACAGAAGATTGTATGGAAGATGGTAGCGTATTTGAGTTTTGATGAAAATTTTCTGATTCACATTGCAGAAACTTTCTCACGAGTCTGCATGTGTACAATATCACTGCCTTTTATAGCAGATGGTAGGTATTTGAGGTAAGCTAAGATAATTAATTAAGGGACTGGTGAAGTTGTTTCGTTATTACTCATGTTGATCTTTTAGTTCGATGTATTTGGTTAGCTTTTCTGCTATTGTAGTCTATAAACAATGTGTATATTATGTAAATTATATGTAAAAAACACTCTTTTAATTTCCTAATTTTGGAAATCGAGTTTAAAAAACTTTGACTTTTAGTTAATTTTCTCTTATGTCACATTCCGTTAGTAAAACTCGATAAGCCATACCTATTATTTCCCCTGATCATTCGGGAAATGTCAAATCTATTTGTGACCGTGGCCTTTCTGCTGAAGTTTACTTAATCATTTAGAGAAATTATTCCACACATTCACTGCGTTATGGAAAATACCTATTTAGGGTTGAATATCATCTATCTGTACAGATTCGTGTTTTTCTATGCTCCTATCCTTTTCTGTCGCTCAGAACTGTCATTTGCTAGAGCGGGAGTGTGCAATAGCACGCGGCAGCATCGACGATACGCACGGCAGCGTTTGTGTCTCGTTCTATGCGGATGCGGAGGCTAGTTATCTTGGTTTTGCACTCTATGCTGGTGTGATGCCCTATTGATAGAACTTGATTTGCCTATGCTCCGATTGATAGAACCACCGAAAAGAAAAAATACCCTAGGCCCTACTAGTACAACTACGTGGTCGAACCACGGCAATAAACGGATTTTTTTAAGTTCCCAGCGCAAAAAAAAAGAATCTTACTACTTTCAGCAGTATTTCAAGTATCTTTAAAGTTATGCATGATAAGCAGAGACCGGAATAGGTAGATCATATTTACTTTATTTTCATGGAAGTAAGTAACATGTGGATTATACTACTGTCTAACATCTTACAGAACTTAAAAATAATTCAGAATTGTAGGGAGAGGTAGTAGCCACATGTTACTTAACCTCCTTAAAGTTTCTGATGATAAGAGTCATTACCTCATCAGTGAACTTGTGCGTGGCGTCGATACTCTCTCTCTGTGCAGTGGCATGTGACGTCAGACTGAAGAGCGCGTCGGGTTGCAGCCAGGCCTTGAACAGGCGCATGTTGATGATCGACATCACGGTCTTGCGCGCGCGCAGGTACGGCGTGTCCGGGTTGTGCTGCACGTCCATCTTCTTGCCCATTGCTGTCTCTGGGGTTGGAAGACATCATAGAGACCACACGTAGCCGATCAGAAAGTGGACAGGGTAGCCCGCGAAATTCAAATTTTCTGACGTTTTTTGCAATTTGCAGGACAGTGTCAGGTTGAATGATCATTAAAATGTGATTCACGGCCGTAACATATGTGGTTTTACAGAGTTATAATAATTAAAATCATCAATAGAACCCCTTTAAGTTCAACACTGACCGGCATTCTGCAAAAAACCTAAGAAATTTCGAATTTTGCGGGCTATCTGACGCTTTTAACTAAGGCTGTGTACCTATTCTGAAAGTTGGCAACGTCGCTAATTGCTGTCAAATATTTCACCGTTTGATGGATTAATTACTTAATATCATTTAATGATCCTATTAAATATTGCTGTGTTGCACTGAAATAGTACATCAATTGCAATAATACGACTGAATTAGGTGCTGTAACAGTTTTAAATGTAGAAAAAGCATTTGTAAGATCTCCACGTCTCTAACACTAGGCGAACTCAGAATGGAAAACACCAAAATATTTAAGAGTTATTCGCGACGTTGCCAGCTTTCAGAATGTACTCCTTTTTTCTTCTCAGCAAACCCTTTTAATATCATGTCATGATGTCATCATGAGGGTGCATAAAAAATAACTAGTCCGCCATCTTTGGGATTCCGCCATATTGGATTTAGACGTCACTTAGCTATTAATTGTCATCCAAACTAAACGTGTATGCAAAATTTCAGCTTAATCGTTTGGGGATAACTGTTTTAAAATTCATTTGCAATATTTGACCTAAACAAACATACATACAAACTTTGCAAGTTAAATAAAACCTTGTAAAAAAATGAATTGGACTGACATGAGCTACCGAGAAGCTAATATACAGGATGTAAGGGACAACCCTCCAAAAACTGACAGGGTGCATTCAGCTCCTTATTTTGTATTTATTCCACCGGTTTTTTTTTTTTTTTTAGTTACTCTTCCTTTATTCCAATGTAGAATTACATTCCCTGTAAGCACTCCATTTATGTAAATAATACGGCTAAAATAAAAAAATCAACAATGGATGTTGAAATAATCCAACGAACGACGCCCGAAATCAACTGTTCACTTCCTGCCTTGCTACAGAGTTCATCAAACTCGTCGTGGCGCTTGCCGTTCGCTACGTGCGTTTTGTCACGGTAATGATACATTGAGTATGTGGAAATAAAACAAATCAAATTTATTGGATTCCCATAACATTCCTGAAATAATTTCTTGTACCGGTCATCTTAGTATGATATACTGAATTCACCCCATCAGTTTGTGGAGAGCTGTCCCTCACACTCTGTATAAAGCTGTCAACCTTGCTGATAGTCGCTGTAGAAATACGAAACGCTCTGAAAATTATTGCCATTTGACGAGGCCCTTAAGCGTGACTAAGCGAGTAGACCGGAGTGTTTGTTGCAATAGACTTGAGGCCTGTGTTTAAGGGCATTACATGGCTCAAATCCCAAAAACAAGCGTATGTTCAAAGAAATTTGTTGATGAATCCCTTCGTGCGTTTTCCGTGTAAAAAAAGTATGTTATAGTTGAGTTCATCACAAATAAATTGTATTGTTTAAAATTTTAATAAACCTTCTCAATTTTTTTTGGTTAATCGTAGAAAATAGGTGCTTTTTCAACCTTAATTGTAAATTATCTCTGTAACTAGAATAGATCGGCATGAATTTTGTAACAACAAATACGTAATGATATACTTAATAATCTGTATTGTATTTTTTCTGTTATTTCTTTTAATATTTTTTAATAATAAATAAAAACCGAAATTTTGCGAAATGTGCGGGGCAAGTCAACAAGAACCAGTACAGGGATCAAATCATCAAGGTCATCGAGCAATGTAATGCCCTTAAACATACGTCGTGCGTCGAGCGCAAATACAAACGCCAGCACATCAAGATACCCGAAACTGTCAAACTTTCCCAATCAACCTTGAACGTAATGCTTTAGCGATAAAGTTGAAAATCTATTAAATAAATTTGACAAATTGTGGTAGCTTGATGCTGCGCAGGTAGACCGTATGATGGACCGTAGCGTGCATCACGTGTATGAAATTAAATAATAAAAAAAAAAACACAAACAATGGGGAAAACATTACCGTTGTGACGAAACTGCCAGCTTCTTCCGAATGTACTATAAGCGATTGGTTGCCATCCTGATTTCCTAGGGAAGCGCATTCCACAGAGAAATAGACTGGACAAAGAATGATCGGTGAATGAAGTCAGTGCGGTGAGAGGGACATTGAAGCATACGGTTTTGCGATGATCGCAGGCTCCTATTATGTTGATTTACGGTCTTCTTCTTTCGTGTCGAAAAAGAGACTTCTTTAAATTTCTTGGGCCTAGTATGTGGCCACGTTAACCGCGGATAACGATATGAAAACTACACAGTACCCGGTTACTATGACGTCTTAAAGCAGTAATTCTAGTGTGAGAAAGAGACAGAGCATTACAGGTTGTCTAGCGCCATCTCTGTCCCACACTGGAATTACTCCTGCTTTAAGACGTCGTAGTAGGGCCACCTGTTTCAGCATAGCAGCTTATATACTTCTTTTTGTTACTCTGTTCTCTCTACACTCTACGCTGTTTTTTTCTGATTTATTTCAAAAGGCATTTGATTTTTTTTTCTGGTTTTTGGTACTGTTGATTGTGGCTTTCAGGAATTTTAGTGCATAGGATTACAATGGCGATTGTTCAAACAAAAAAAACTTTTGTGGCCATTACTAAGAAACATATTACATCACTTTAGAAATCTTAAAAAGTCTATATTTGTTTTAATCTATATTTAAAAATATACTATCTAACTGAGGTCAGAAAGGCAGTCACTAAAAAAACTGGTATTTAGCTGCATCCGGTTAGAGTGCAAGCCGACTCCAACGTAGTTGGGAACAGGCTACGCAGATAATGATGACTATCTAATATCTATACATATTTCATGTATATTATATATATTTATTATGTTAGGGGGCGTCCATTAATCACGTGATGTTTTTTAGCAACTTTATAAGCCCCCTCCCCCATGGTGATACGAGGTAAGGTTTTAGACTACCTACCCCTCCCGTCCTACCCAAAATCACGTGTATTTTTTTGGTGCAAAACATCTTAAAAAAAAACAGAATGTTATCTTTAAATACAGGTTATAACAGATATAATCTTATTTAATTCTGGAAAATTAAGCACCGTGATAAAAATGTCACGCACCGTGATAAAAATGTCACACACCGCTTTTCGGTTTACACCCCCGCCATCTAGTGATATTTCGTGATTTTTTCCGAACCCCCTTCGCCCCTTTCAAGCCTCACGTGATTAATGGGCAACCCCTTAAATATTGAAGAAACAATAGGTACCCGCTGACCTACCAGCAGGTATATATTGTACTCGTATTAGCATTTTTTAGAAGTTATAAGTTCAAGGCAAAATTTCCCCCTAAAGGGCGTATAACCGGTTAAGGTTCCATCCAAACCTGATTTAAAAAAAATATACTATTACCTAATACTTGTCAGTTTACCTGAATAAATAATAATGCTCCGATGTGGCGGGTTTGGAGCGTATGATACCATAAGCTCAATAATCGTGAGAGACGATACTCGCCCGCAATCGAGATCAGATGGATAGTTAATCTATATCGTGCTGACGGAACAACAAACACTTTTTTCTATACATATATCAAAACGTAAGTGCTTAATCCTTTATTTGTTTTTCACGAGTAGTGTCGTTTTTTGGAAAGTGAATGTGTGTAGTATCCGCATTTTTTTTTTGTTTTCTAAGGGTAAAAAAATCACGCTGTAAGTACATAGTTTGTTGCGATTTTTAATAGTCTTTTGTAGTATAGGTTCTAAAATAGTGTGACGATGTAACAGACGAGATTTACGTTTTATTGACAAGTTTATGTTCGCAAACAGTAACACACTTTTCTAAGGTAACATTGTAATAAGCACTTCAGTAAAATTGTATTTCTGAAATAGTTTGTTGAGAATCGAATACTGATAAAAATTCGGGCATTTTGAATTAGTGTTTTATTAAAAAAAGTGAGATTACTGGTAATAGGTAATAATTACTTAATTAGGTTATTAGAGAAAACACGAGCCATACAAAAAAAATCGTTTAAAAAAAAGCAATTATTAAAAATAATTAATTTAAAAGTAAATAATATTTTGGTAGGTCTAAATCTTGCGCTTATTTTATTACACGATATAAGTACCCATGCGTAGTTACAGGAACTTACAACTGAAGTCTTCAGTAAAATTGTATTCAACGACTTCTGATATAGTTTGTTGAGAATCGAAAATCTACTAAAAAAATTCGGACATTTTGAATTAGTGTTTTATTAATAAAAAAAACGAGATTACTGGAAATACTTACTGAGGTTATTAGAGAAAACGCGAGCCTTACAAAAAAAAGTTTGAAAAAAAAATCTTTATTAAAAATAATAAACTTAAAATTAGTAAATAATATTTTGGTAGGTCTAAATCTTGCGCTTATTTTATTACACGATATAGATGCCCATATGCGTAGTTACAGGAACTTACTACTAAAGCCTTCAGTAGCATCGTTAGTCTGAAGGTGCTAAACTAGTCGCCAGATTCTATTTAGATTAACATAGACACATTATGGAATAGCTTAGACTTTTCAATAAGTCAAGAGTGCCGTATGATTGATTTGTCTTCGACTCCTAAAAAAGAGGGAATTTATGCAATCCACCCGCATTTTTAACATGTGTTTTCATCGATTACTCCGTGATTACTGGACCGATTTACGTGATTTTTTTTCATTTGTTAGAGGAAGCCCGCGCGGTGGTCACATATAATTTTTATTAACTTTGCTGAGTTACGATTGTTTTCTTCTTGGCCTATGTTGATGACGTGATGGTCCCTTAATAACTTTTAGTTACAATGTTAAATTAATTCATGACAAAATGTGTATGGGTTACTACACCTAAACATACAAAACCATTTTGCAAAAAAAACTGACTCAAAAAATAAACACAAAGAATCTAAAATAAATTTAACTACTTTCGGAACTCAATGACATTTTAGTAATTTTTTTTTCATGTCATTCTCACTAGGCAGGTTGATCGCACATCTGTCGGTAAATGCTCTGACCATTGTCGATCGCGTCGCATATGTGTGTCTAAGGTTGGATGTTTTACTATATTTAGATTTGTTTGTTCTGGCGTTACGCGGCCGACGATACGCATTGCTGCGTTTAACTATAATTATATATTTAGGTTTCCATAATATTTAAACATTTCTTTTTATTGATTTTTTAAAATTTCTATGTACATTAATTACAAACTAATTTGTAGAATGTAATTAATGTACATGGCATACTGACATAAAATAAAAATATGTAGGTAGACGTATCAAAATGGAAAAAGAAATACAGAGCGTTAAAAAATTCGTCCACACCGCAGTCAACAGGAAGAGTGCCCGGAAGACGGGCATTCTCAGATATATTTGTAGTTTGTGAATAATGTTCATATTAATGAATGGAAGATTCTTTGGCCAAAAAAAGGCCAGCCCTCTGGTCACTTGAAGAGTCGACCAACCGCTTGGCGATATCCTTAAACCATAATACTCCAATAGAAGTGGTAGTGAAGTAAAAAACGAACTGCATTTGTCATTATTATTAAAAAGTCTGGCAATAAATTGATGGCACGTCATTGTTGCCCTTGAACTTGAAACACGGTCTTCACATATTTAATGTTAAAGGTCACGAAAGTAGGTGTTCCGCCATGACTCGGGAAACTTGTAGAGAATTTTATTAATGTTTTGGACATGATTTTGACACGTTTCGTTACTTATTGTTTATACCTAATTAATGCACACGTTTTGAAAAGAACAGCCGACAAATTGTTGTTTTATGATTAACACGCGTTCGCGATATTTTGAGGATGGTTGTCGCGAGATGAAAATTCATTCATAAAATTCTTGTATTTAGTTGTATCCGGTTATATTGGATACCGATCCCAACATAGTTGAGAAAAGACTAGGTAGGTAGATGATTATGATGGTCAACAATCATTATAGCCGGTAGGGACGTACCTACGTGACACACGTTTCGGATGACGCATTTTGCACACTTAACTAGGTACGTTTTGCTTTATGACCAATTAATAATTTGATGATACATTAATTTAATTATACAGTTTATTGTTATTAGATAAATGTTACTTACAATTCAAGTTTTTAATAAAATTGACATTTTAAAATGACGCTTGAAACTGCATTTTTTATTTACGAGGAACAAAATCGATGATCGGTTTTTTTTATCACACATCAGTTTGATTTTAGCATCTAGAATATCTAGATTTAGATTACACGGAAACTAAACGTGCGTAAGAATTAACCTTTCAAATGTAAAATTTTAGGATTTAAATAGACCGGTTTTACAGGTTGGTTGATTTTGATTGCCAATTGAACCACTATTGAAATAACATATACCTAACTAAGACCTAGTTCACGCGTGAAATACAAGTTTTTAGTAGATATAACCCGAGTGTCTGCAACAGCAGGTTTTGATCGTTTTAATAGGTTTTTATTTCTAACATTTTGTTACTTTTGTTTAAATACACACGGTGTAAGAGAAATCAACGCGCAAACTGGGGCCCCACCATAGTAGAATGTAGAGAGAACAGAGTAAGAAAAAGAAGTATATAAGCTGCTATGCTGGAACAGGCGGCCCTACCATGACGTCTTAAAGCAGGAGTAATTCCAGTGTGGGAAAGAGATGACGCTAGACGACCTGTATAGCTCTCTTTCTTTCCCGCACTGGAATTACTCCTGCTTTAAGACTTCATGGTAACCCCCTGTTACCCTGAATTCAGAACTTGATATTTAAACTCTCGAACCCCAGCCAAAGACATTTTTCGTCAGATGTCAAAGAAACCCGACAAAAAGACTCCTTCGTTCGTCTAGTGGTCGCAAGCGCGACTACTGCCCTGGTTCAAGCCATGGTCCGGAGCGAGAGGGAATGGGAAGCCGTCACCTCCTTCCAGTCATGCTAGTGAAGGAGGTGGCGGGACATGAGAGGGAAAGAGCCTCACGTCCCAGCCGCCGCGGCCACCGTAGGCGCGGGTCTGTGGATGGCGAGTTATGGGCTAGCTCGCCGTCCGGCCGTCTTATGACGACAGGCCGTGTCAACGGCGCGTTCGTGTTCCACGCGCGCCTCAAAGAGATGTCAGCAACCACGTAGGGGTCCGCATGGGCCGATGCCTGCCAGGGCTGCGGGACTGTTCGAACGAGATACCGCGGCCCTGGAACACAAAGGGCAAAGAAGGAACATGGATGGGTTTTAGTCAGTACAAGTCTGACACTCCCTTCCGCTCCGCCCAGAGCGGGGGGGGGGGGGTCATTTTGATGCTTTCCCATCCTAAAAAAAAAAAAAAAAAAGGCGTGATGTTATGTTTAAATAACCCGTGTCAAGCAAAACCAGTTAGGAGTTTAAATAATGATAAACGAATCCTGATGGTGGTTTTAGAATACTATTAAAATGACGGTATGCGTCTGTAGTGAAACCTCTTTAGCAAATACTTTTAGTTCCAGGTCTCCGCGATGATTATCTTGGCGCTAGTATTCCTAGTTTTATTTATCTCCTGGATATATTGGATCACTAATGCGCATCGTATGGACCGCATGACGAAGTCTCTGCCGATGTTGCCGACTTTACCGATCATTGGAAATGGCTCTCTTTTCTTGGGAAATACCGAACGTGAGTATTTATTGTTTTTTTCCGACTTCCTTCAAAAAGAAGGAGGTCCTCAATTCGGTTGTTTTTTATGTTAAATACGTATTTTTTTCTTCTTTTGCTGTGTTGATGACATGATGATGTCTTAGTTACTTCTAGTTACAATGTAAACATTAATTCATGACAAGTATTTGTGTGGTACCTACTACAACTAAAAAGGGTAAAATAAAAAAAAAAACGTTCATCGAAAAAAACCGAATTCCAAAAAAAACGTCGGAAATAACGTTTCTTTCGGAAGTCGGTGACTTAGTTTGTTTCATTGAGTTTTTTGCACCGACTTCCGAAAGTAAAGTTATTTTAGACTTTTTTGGAAGTCGGTTTTTTTCGCCGAAAGTTTTCTTTTAACAGCAAACTCGAATTTCTTATTTGTGAAGTGCCTATTAATGGTAGCCGCAAATCATATTTTCTTCAACATACAGCCTGAAACTGACCAACAAATTGCAAAAAACGAAAGAAAATTTGAATTTCGTGGGTGGTGTTCCACCTAGGTGACGCCGTTTCATGTGAGTGTCAAGTAATTAACTATTAATCGTTAATATGTTTCTGTCATATTAACAATTAATATTTAATCACTTGCAATAATCTAAAAATTTTATTGCCCTAAAGTTGTTAAACAAATATTAAAAATAAATTACCACAAAACGAAACGGAGGTATTTGTCCTGTACGTAAGACCACATAGACTAAAATTAAATAAAGAAACGGGTGCAAATGTAATTAATAATGAAAGCCCTGTTCCATTGCTCAAATTATTGAAATACATTAAAAACAAATATATGCTTGTACAGGAGCTAGGGAGCGGTTACATACTAATAAGTTTAATAGCATTATGCTTTTTTACTTACCAACAAACTGGCCACGACATTTCGCGGCTACGACTATGAACAACGGTCAAGGTAATTCCATCATATTGCTGGTTATTAATTCAGCATCCTTGTGGAACCAACACTTAAAAGGTACATCGTCTGTACAAACTTTAGAATGTGACACTTGAGCTATTTGCACCGCCACTGCATCTATTGACGAAGGTACTTACTTACCAGGGCAAGTACATATTACCATAGTAGATACGCCTTCAATATGTTTACCCAAGCGTCATTCAAAACAGTTGACAAACTTGAGTAAACAGATCAGATCAAATAACCCTTTGTTACAGAAATATTAAAGAATCTATGGACTCTAGCTGAGTTAGCGTTTAAGCATAAGCAGTCAGCGAAGCTCTGGCTTGGCCCGAAATTATACGTGGGTAAGTTATCAAGCCGCATGTACGTAAGAAGAATGAACATACATACACTGTTCTCACTCAAGCATCTCGGTTTTGCGTCACCAACAAATAAGCAAGGTTTGCTCAGCAAATATTGTTGAACTAGGATATCAAACACGGCCTAAATGTGTTAATAACCTTCTTCTTGAAGTGAGAATATTGTGTTTCTTTCTTGATTAAACAAAAGGCCCTCATTTTTAAGGTT
The DNA here is from genome assembly GCA_905163415.1 of Noctua fimbriata. Taxonomy (NCBI): domain Eukaryota; kingdom Metazoa; phylum Arthropoda; class Insecta; order Lepidoptera; family Noctuidae; genus Noctua; species Noctua fimbriata. Next base: position 7,846,638 of record LR990940.1, read on the forward strand.
ACTGTACTATGTCGCATGCAAGGGCAAAATATACCTGTTTAGGTTCACAATATTTATAGGTATATTTTCTTTCAATGCGTCAAATTCTTCCGATTAGTTTATTGTAACTACGCCAGTGTTGTTTATTTACCTAATTAATTTATCTTACTGAGTTTTTATGATTGCACCTACTTTTTATGATTGCAGCTATCGGCGACCCTGAAGACGCCCAAATAGTGTTAGAGAACTGTCTAGACAAGGATGTAGTGTACCGTTTCCTTCGGCCTTGGCTAGGCCACGGGCTATTTGTGGCTCCAGGTAAAAACAAACATTTTTCATTCTAAATTCAAATGTGAAGTAAGCAAGAACAAATGTACGAAGTTTGAATTTTTAATCTGTCACTTAGCAAATATTGTCTCCGATACAATATTGCTTTTGATATTGCGTCTTTACCTTGTTTGTACTTACTTATAACTATGTTTAAACATTTGAGTTGATCTAGAAGTTTCGACTTGTGTCCATTTTTGAAAAAATGGTATAGTTTTCCAAAACCATTAACGTGGGTACATATTGTGTGCACACGTGTTAAGTATTTAAGGAACATAGAAAACAAAAAACTTTATGAATGACTGTATATCTATATATGACCTGAGATAACGTAATAAGTATTACATATCAAACATTGCCTACAATATAACAGAGTCTAGTTACTTACTAACCCAACCTAACATATGTAACTAGAAAACCCACACAATTTACTTTTATATTTCAGTAAATCTATGGAAAGCACATAGAAAAGTGTTACTACCAGTTTTCCACAACAAAGTAGTGGAGGAATACTTGGGCGTCATTGCTCAGCAAGCTGATGTGCTCATCGAAAGATTAGACGAACAGGCAGATGGGAAGAAGTTCGATGTTCTCAAATATGTTACTGCTTGCACCTTGGACATTGTTTTTGGTAAGTTGTACTTTCGTGATAAGGAGGCGTTCAAGTATTACGTAACGCAACGTATAAGTATTACGTAACAAACGTAACGCGTTTGTGGGAGGGGGGGTTATCCAAGAACGCGTTACGTAACATTGTTTTTTTTTATTTAAATAAAAAAACCATAGAATTAAAATCACCCTTATCGTTTATGCCTTACGGGGAATCCTTCGATTGTATTGTACACGTAGCAGCAGCTAGCAGCGGCATGCAGCAGCGGCGCTCGACATAGCAAAGGTCTTTCCGCTACTTTGCGCAACACAATTGTTACTTTATGGTCATTTTGGAAGTTACGTAATGTTTTGGGAGGGGGAGGGGGGTACAGAAAAACGTTACGGTGCGTTATTTGGGGGGGGGGGTCAAGAATCTTCCAAAATTGCGTTACGTAAAACTTGAACACTCCCTAAGTAGGTAGTTAATATCATGTACAAGTTAACTAAATTAGAACATTTTGAACTAAAGCGTCTTTATGTAAGTAAATTTTAGTCACCTTTTAGATCTTAATCTAGTGGAGTCAATATGAAATACTGTGCGGAGACTGTATAAACCGATGCTTATTATTTTTGACTTCGTCCTTCCTTAAGGTTTGGTCAAGCCTTTACGGAGAAATTGAGGCCGAAGCTTCGGACATGGATATGTCCATACAAATACTGAAGTATCTATCAGTGTCCGGTACCGCAGCACGTCCACAATTGGTCCGACCCTTTCATTAAACCGTTTAAACTGCAAAACTTTTTTAAGTTTTTGGACAACATACACCAAACTGTTGAAGATCTTAAAGATTAATTACCAGTTTCTAATTTGAGTAATTGATTAGAGAACTAACCAAACTGTGCTTAATATAGTAGTCAAAGTTCAAAAATTAAAACTTAAGCAGTGTTTGACAAGTCCTACACCTCAACCATTCCGAAACTGGAAAATAGCTTTTAATACAGCTGAAATAGCCTTACAAATGCATCTCTCACAACCACAGAGACGGCTATGGGCGAACGCATGGACGTTCAACACTCCCCCGACACGCCATACCTGCGCGCGCGCCACATCGTCATGGAGATCCTGAACAAGCGCCTGTTCAAGGTCTGGCTGCAACCCGACTGCCTCTTCAACCTCACCCGCTATGCCAAGCTGCAGAAGGACAACATTGATCTCACGCACAAGTTTACTGATGAGGTGAGTCGAAACTGCAACCTGATTTTTCAATGCGATTGTCGAGTAGACAAGCTTTTAAATAAAAGAAGGTATATAATATATGATATATTGTTGTATTGACAGAATGAGCTAAAAAAACATTTTTTATGGCCTCGAGGCTCTAACGTAAACATATTGTCATAGAAAATACTCGTTTAGCACATCTTCTTTCTTAAAAATCTTTGCACTTATCATTTACTCAGTTACAATACAATTAAAATACTTCATTCATATCAATGAGTGGCACTTATTAAGCTTGTCGGAAAAAAAAAACAAAATGCTTTAGGACAGTCTGCTGTAGATATTTATCATCGTTTAAATTTACGTTATGCTTACGTCACGCGCTCGTGCCAAGGCGTCAGTAGCCTGTTTCACGATTTATCTAAGGTGCGGTTAACGCGGTACGGAAAGATTGCGCGCCAAATTTCGGACAGCGGGCTTGGAGTATCTGCCCTAGTCCGGTCTCGCAGCCAGTCTAGAGGCAGGTCCGGTCGGTTCAACTGAACTTTTAGTAGGCACTGTTAGTTTGATAGAACGTAGGCAGTTGCTGCCGTTCCTGCCAGGGCTGCGGGACTGTTCGAAAGAGATACCGCGGCCCTGGAACACAAAGGGCAAAGAAGGAACATGGATGGGTTTTAGTCAATACAAGTCTGACACTCCCTTCCAGTCCGCATTTGATGATTTCCCATATTAAAAAAAAAAAGCAGTTGCTCCCATTTTTAAACGGCTTACTTTTTTGCAGGTAGTTCAAAAAAGGCGTATAGAATATGAAAAGAAGAAAATAAAAAGTGACATCAAAGAACAACCAGGTAAGATTATCTTTTTTCAACACAAAAAAATATTAAAAAAAAAAAAAAAATTTTTACTCATAATCATAAATCTTTCTTTATCTCGACATCAGAAATTACAGGCGCTGGTATATGCACAATCTTAAATAGAGAAAGGTGTCTGAAGTAGGTAGGAGATCCTGAGGTACAGATCAACTCTCCGGCTTATAGATATAACATTTTATTTATAGCAGAATGATAATAATCTCATTAAATCAGGGGTATTGACAGACATAAGTAAACAAAATGTTTAGCGAAGCATTAGGTACAGCTTTAATTGCTGCTTAGATAAATATTTGAACGATATCTTCGTTCTAATGATTATTTTATTTCATTTTAGGACGGACGGACAGACGGACAATTATTTAGTAAAAGGAAACAGTTCAAAAAGTCTACACGTCTTTTAATAGTCTCGATTTATTTACATAGTTAGTTTATTAAGTAGGCATTTGAACTGAATTTTTGATTAAACTTGTGCGCACCACCACGACCACGTTATTTACATATTTTTATGCGTATAAGGAATGTTGAATGTAGAGAAAAAATGTTTAGTACCTATGAAGTAGGCATATAATATACGATGTCACCATCATTCATAGTTTAACATAATCTGTAGGTATTGTGTTATGCAAATTACGATTAGGTAACTACTATAAATTATTATTCGTATATTATATTGATTATGTTTGTATATTGATTTTAAGTGTTGTTTAATAGGATATTTTAACAAAAGTTTGTTAGTAGAATCGACGCACGGCCATCAAGAATATCTCAGTAAAAGAGTCTGACAATAAGACAATAGGCTAGCCCCCAATGTTGTTGTAATAATGATACACATCTGCCTATACCTTCGGGAAAAAATAGACGTGGTGTTATGTGTTACTCATCATCATCATCTGCCTAGCCTTTTCCAAACTATTTTGGGATCAGCATCCAGTCTAACCGGATGGTCAGTACCAGTAGGTATTTTACATGGAGCGACTGCCTCTCTAACCTCCACAACACGGTTCCTGGGTAATACAATACCCCCTTTGGTAAAACCGGTTGCCACACGATCTTAATAGAGTAACATTGTATGTGACAATTTTTTTTTTTTTTTTTAGGATCGGATATCATCAAATGACCCCTCCGCTCTGGGCGGAGCGGAAGGGAGTGTCAGACTTGTACTGACTAAAACCCATCCATGTTCCTTCTTTGCCCTTTATGTTTCAGGGCCGCGGTATCTCTTTCGATTCGAACAGTCCCGCAGCCCTGGATATGTGATAATACGATAAATAATATAAATTATTTATTTTCTCTACACAAGTTAGGCACTTAATGCTGGGGTTACAGAGGCGTCCGAACATGAAATTAACTTTATGAGAGACTGGTGCCTGAAGTAGATCTCTATAAGAACCTGTATTACAAGTCATATATCATCATATTCCTATTATTCTTATTATTTTTTATATATTTTTTTTTTATTCATATTTTTTTTTGTTTCATATTTCCCTTATATTTTCAAGGGAAACTCCGCGCTGTCCTCGACTTACTATTTGGTAGAGAAATAGAGTTCACGGACATACAACTTCGGGAGCACATCGACTCCATCACGATAGCCGGCAACGACACCACGTCTCTGGTCATTGCGTACACCCTCGTCGTTCTTGGAATACATCAGGATGCACAGGAGAAAGTACTGCTTGAGTAAGTCAATATACAGTTTGTATCTGAGCATAAGCATAAGCATAATCAGCCTATAATGTTACACAGACAGGCCTCCTCTCTATGAGAAGGAATAGGCTATAATCCACCACGCGGGCCCAGTGTATCTGAGGTGTGGTCAAATTTAATGGTGTGGTGCGAAACATCCACCTGTATATCTTTATCTTTATCTCCATGGGACCATCATCGTAATCGCGAAAAAACAATCAGCTGCCCAAACGTTCCGGTCGAGTAATATTGAAATTTTGTATCGAATGGCTGAGTATTTTTTCTCGTTTAAAATGGACAGTTGATGGACATCCTTGAATATGACAACACCGTTCTGATAAATGCTGTACACAAACGACATTAAAAAGAACATAAGGGTGAAAAATGGTTTACGGCCATAAATCACTTTTCACCCTTATGTTATTCTATCCCAGTCGGAGGTCATTTTAGATTACTTACGACTGAGGTACGACTGGAATAGAAGACCATAAGGGTGAAAAATGGTTTACGGCCACAAATCATTTTTCACCCTTATGTTATTCTATCCCAGTCGGAGGTCATTTTAGATTACTTACGACTGAGGTACGACTGGAATAGAAGACCATAAGGGTGAAAAATGGTTTACGGCCATAAACCATTTTTCACCCCTATGTTATTCTATTCCAGTCGGTGGTTTTTCTAGATTAGATGGACCCAGGCCACGTTAAAAGTAGAGTCAATGGTGTTCATTTCCTCAAAAGTAATGTATGAACTTAGGAGATCCCAGCAAGTGGATCAAGTTCTGTATCTCGCCTTGAGTGTCGGATCTTAATGCCCCATTTTGAAGAATAGTATTTGCAGTGGTCTACTTGGGTATAAAGCAGAACTATGGAATAAATCATAGTAACTAACATATTGTGAGGATTTGTAATTAGCTTTCTGGTGACTATGGTTTCCTTTTTTGTTTGTTTTTATTAGCTGTAAGTCCTCCATGTAATAAAATAAATAAATAACTATTTGTTAAAGATTATTTTGTGAATCAAATCTGGTGACTTTATTTCACCAGTTTACTTATTTATTATATTCCAGGCAACAATCAATTTTCGGCACGGATAAGCGAGGGGCTATTAAAGAAGACTTACAGAAAATGCATTATTTGGAGCGAGTCATCAAAGAGAGCATGAGGCTCTATACTGTAGTTCCGATCATTGCGAGGAATATAGACAAAGATACCTATTTACGTAAGTTATTCTATTCACAATGGAATGAAATCGTTCATTTACAGATGTAGGTATGCATAACGTTGCATAATCAGTCTTATGTTCCCATAGCTGAGACACAGGCCTCCTCTCTAAGAGATCAAGGCATAAGGGCCGGACTCTACCAAAGCGGAGACGTGCGGAGATGTGCAAAGAAGAGAGGAGAGAAGATTTAGAGAAGCTAGGTGCTATCCACAGAAGATTTGTGGAGATGTGAAAAGGGGAGAGGAGTGATGTTGTTGATGATGTTGTTGTTGATGTTGTTGTTGTCGATGTTGTTGTTGTTGTTGTTGATGTTGATGTTGTTGTTGTGAGCTAGGGTGTATCTGCCGCACGCCGCGCACCGCACTCCGCTCACGTCTCTTCTAGTATTTGCTGTGCGCTGCTCTTTAAAGAAAAAATTCTATTGGTGGTTTACAACACTCTCCTCTCCTCTCGTCTTGTCTCCGCTTGAGTGGAGTCCGGGACTAAGGCTTGGATGATTGACACTTGTGACAAGTTAAAATCCTGATGTTGTGCGTTGGGTTAGCACCTTCAAACAGAATATTTATTATTATTTGTTTATTTACTACTAATTATAGAACCATTACAGACCAACTCCAATACGATGCTACAACACAAAATAAAACAATATAGCTATAATTCAGAAAGCAGTACTTCTGGACACGGCGCGTATCGTTAGGAGGTTCCTCTCTCAAGAGCCCTGACCACCGGTAGCTCGGACCCTGTTCCCGATGCCGGTGGGCTACTATTTTTTATATTTTTAAATGTTTGTTTTTTATATTACTTTGTATAGAAATATTTAAAAATGTAAATTATATGTATAAAAAATAAATAAAGGATAATAGCTATAGTTAAAACATCAATACTTAAACATGACCAAGCTCATAGTTGGCACCCCTTTCAATTATCATTTGTGCCCTTTGAGCTGGTAACGCTCGGTATTGTTACTAGTTCAGTACTTTAAGAACCTACAACAAACTGTCAAATTGAATGAGTGTGAGTGAGTCTCTAACTTGCCAGCTCAATAGGGGAAATTATTCTAAATCGCTAGCTTTCAAGACACTGGCTGGTGGACTACCGTGGGTTTTTTATACAATGCATTTGGTGTTAAAGATCTTCCCTCTTTTTTAAATAAAAGTATGTGATGTACTGATACCAACATTTCGCTCATTACAGCTACATGTGGAGTAACTTTGCCAGCGGGCTCTGGAGCCGTGATAGGATCCTTCGCAATACATCGGTCTACAGCAGTGTGGGGTCCCAAGCCTGACGAGTTTGACCCCGACAGGTTCCTGCCCGAAAGATCACTGACCAGACACCCTGCCGCCTTCCAGCCCTTCAGTTATGGCTCCAGAAACTGTATCGGTACTAAATATTCAATTATGTTTATTATATTACTTACAGCACCATGCTATATTTTAATGTATTCTTATTAGAGGCATTTCTAGTTCTCTGCCTAAATACCTTAGATGCGTCCTGTCCGTCTGTCTGTCAAAGCCATTTAACTCCGAAACTGTTGGCACCACACGGTTAAAATTTAGAGAATAAGTGTCTTCTATGAGCCGCTACATAAAAGTTATGAAAAAACACGGCCAAACTTGCAACCAAAATGGTTGATATTAGTTTTTGAGTTAAAGGACTTTTTCGTAAAACTGCAGCAGTAACTTTGTTTTTGATTAAGATGCTATGAAAAACTAATTTAGTTTTGCTGTTGAGTGTAAATTGACATATAGATGAGGTTTAAAATTGTTTATATTTAATTATTATTTTATTTCGTAATCCTATGTGCGCGAGAGTGACTCGCACTTGGCCGGTTTATTTATTTGTATCGACTGCCTGACCTCTTCAACTCAATTACTAGGTAAAATCACGACTAGAGCCTCAAACGATTAAACTATTTAAAAAATATATTTTCAGGACGTAACTTCGGCATGCTTATAATGAAGAGTGTACTAGCAAGCGTGCTGCGATCATTCAAAATAGAAGCTGATGACATCGGTCCCCTTAAAATAGAAATGCTACTGTTTCCAATCAACGGACATCAAATTAAAATATCGAGAAGAACCTCTTGATTAAATTTAAATAAGTTACAAATATTTACCGAGAGAAATGTACTTTAATTATTATTAAAAAAAAATTAAGAAAAGATGAAAGACGTGAGACTTATTTTACATAGGTAAGACAATTTTTTAAACAGATTTACCTTTTTAAGAATAGAAATAGGCTTTAATAACCTACCTACGAAGCAGTATACTAAGTATATACTTCAAGGAGGTGAGTCTACCCGCCGAATTAAACAACTTTCCCAAAGAAATTCAACCATTCATGACCATCAAAACAATGAACCTAATGATTAAAGAAAAAAAAAAATTTATGCATCCACCAAAACGGTTAACTGTTTTATAGGATTTGTTTGTTTTTTTCACGACTCTGTTATGAGTTTTTTGGGAAAGTTTTTGTAATATGACGGGTACTAAGACTCACATATCCAGGTATCATTTAGATCCACACCCTGAATGGATCAAGGTACCTATCAAACCTCAGTTATTCCTCGAAATTTGCCTAAAACCTTGCTCGTAAATCACTGGTGAGACGCCCGGGATCCAAATAAGACGAACGCCGTACGGATTTTTTTTTTAATACTTACTTACATTACAATTTTAAGTGTTATAATAAGAGTACCTACGGCGTTTTCTAGATTCTTGTTAAAATCCTTCTGGTGTTGGTTCTTATGTTTCTACTGTCGTTGTTTCTGCCGTTGGCGGTTCTGTCGGTTCAGCATCATCGTCGTTTTCCGGTGGTAGGGTAAGCACCTCAGGAGTCGTGTGCGTATAGACTCCCTTGAGATCTATGATATCGTCTTCATCACCGTCAAGAACGTCGCGAGAATCATCCACCCCACAGGTCATGAACTTAGAATACTTGCTCAAGTCCAAGAAGCCTACACCACACGGCCGATCCACTAGACGAGAGGTCATCATTCCTAGAGCGAAACCGGAACAAACGATGACGGAGCCTACGTCGTCCTAAAAATGAAAAGCTAGTATCCAGAAGATTGTTTCCAGTACAATGACAATCGTTGGTACGGAAGCTCTCCTAAATACAATGGCAGTCGTTCCAATGCCAATGAAGCTTTGTATCTGTCTGTAGATACATTTATAATCGAGCTTGCAACTGTACTGCGTTACAAAACAATGCCATCGCTCAAAAGACTGTGCAAATTAACTAGAACTGAGGAGGACATGTCTGTTCACCCCAGACAAACTGTGGACCCAAGTAGCATAGAATTTACTGGTACCCTTAGACAGGATCGTGGCAGGCCACCAAGAAGATGGCTACAAAAGCAATCCTACTTCTGGGCGGAAGGGCCCTTTACGCACAAATAGGATTGCTGATCCAGTTGAATAGCAAAAAAGTAAATAAGCATACCTACCTATAGTTTCAGCAGACGACTTCTAAATGATAATGAGTTATGCGACCTTTTTCGTATGAATCCGTTACTCTACTCATCAGTTTACTCATCTATTTCATCTTATATTCTACATGAATTACGGAGCTCAGAATCAGAAGTTAGATTAGACGTCTCTGTACATCTAACTTTTGATTCTGTGCTGTGTTCGTCTGGCGTTGTTACAAAGCAAAAAGTAAAGCAAATAAAATTTTATTTATCAAGGTTTTAGGTAATTATTTCAAGATATTCTATTTTCATGGTCGAGTCAGTTATATGCGTTCGCGCATGTCGTTAGGACCTACTCGTAGTACTCGTATTGCGTTGTTGGTTAGTAGGTACTACATTGAAGACTGGACAATAAGCTATTTGGCCTACTGATGGACACGAACGAAGGTGAAACCATGATATATAATCGACATGCTCTTCAATAGTACATTTTGATTTAAGTGGGGAAAATTTGTTATTGCATTCGAGGCGAATTTAACACCCGAGTTCCAGACGAGGATTTAGTAGTGGAAATTTTTATTTCCGCACATGTGCGGAAAAGTATTAAAAATCCACGAGTGTGAAATACATTGCATGTTGAACCTAATCGTAGTGCGATAAGTACCAGTTTTCGAGAAAGTGTATTGAAAAATAATTTTATACAAACCTACATAACGATTATGTCTAATATTTATGTAAGTAAATAATAATGTACTTACTGGACACAAGGCTCCGAATTTCTCCGACTGAAAAAGAATCGATTCATATATTTAATTGAAATATGATTAATAACTATTAAGGAATTTGGCTTGTAGCGCATAACAGCGGGGTAATTGGTTACACACTCAATGGCAATGCCATTCATTTTGACAGTTCAACAACATTTACTGCGTTAGATATTTACGTTGTTGTGCAGACTTATTTTTCTACGAGCTTAGTTGCAGCTGGTCTTAATTTTTTTCAAAATTTTATTGGATGCAGGTATTTGAAGTATCTAACCAATCCTCTCTAGGGTTATTACAACCTAAAACTTCTTTCTTTTAGAAACCTTGGTCTGAATCAACTACCTAAACGCCATACCAATATTTGTTCCGTGCGGGAATCGAACCCGTGACACGCAGCGCAGCAACCCATCCCTCGGCCACTGCGCCATGTACCGTCAAAATGAATGGTTAGGACCATATAAATTTTATATTTGTGCTGTGCACATTACACCTGCATTAAATGTAATACACCACCTAAGATCGGTAGGTAGGTACCTTCTCAAAAATAGCAGTAATTAGGAATAAAAATAGGTACTAATAAAATTAAAAACATTACCCTGCACGCTGTTTGTTGGATACAGAGAAACTTTTCCTGATAATTAAACATCGCCAAACAGCTGTCTTTGGATAATATGGTAACGTCCACGCGGCGGAGTTGAATCAGCAACGGGATCAGATAGCCCTGGAGATGATCGTCATTAAGATAGCGTGGGAACCAAACTATGTATGAAATACTACGAGGTTGTTCAAACTACTTATCTCTTATAGGTTTTATGAAAAAAAGTAGAAATAGACAATGATATAGTCAATCAGTTAAGAAAAAAAAAAAAAACAGTATCTTTCACTCACACTTGCACATACAAGTAAATTTCATCTCAACGTCTGATTCAGGATAACCACACAAAAGAATAGTGGTAACTTTACCTACCTACTTAGGTACTTTGTCTTGAGATAACGGGATCAAGAGTCAGGTAGGTACTGAATTCGTTTGAAAATACAACCGGCTGAAAATCAGCTACTAGGATTCCCTTCCCTGCCCCCGTAGCATGACCACCGTAGACAAGGATTTCTTCACACACAGACAGATTGTGTCAAAACAATGACAGATTTCTTTGCACTAACTGTCATTTTGTCGATTCTTCCGTCAAAGAAATTCTTGTCTACGGTGGTCATTCTACGGGGGCTGGATGTTACTTTCGAAAACATAAACAAATCAAAGCTTTACAGGTAATTTAACTTAACAAAGTATAACTTACATTCCTCCTACTGCCCCATCCATAGTACCTGCAACTAGTGTCCGCGTACAAGACTTCGTCTTTTGGGCTAGAAATACCGTAACGAACTCGATTCATTAAGAAATCGGAGCCCGGCTCGCGCTTATGAAAAGAGATTTGTTGGTTTAGAACCAATAACGCCAGATTGTCTGTCGAGCAATCATTCCATCGGTCCGAAGTGTTGTAACCTACGATAAATTAAAATTAGATGGTATAGTAATCAGTCAGGGCCTCAAGTCTGCTATTACAATTGTGTCAGAATGGTCTATCATTGATTTTATAATTGTTGATTTTGACAAGTTTGGTAATCTACTAGCTGTTGCCCGCGACTTCGTTCGCGTGGAAATGTTGATGTGTATGTGTGAGAAAAAAACGGTAACCTATATCACTCCCGAGGATATAATCTAACTCCTTGCCTTTCATTACGATCCAATCAGCTTTTAGTCATGAAAACGTAACCAACAAACAGAGTTACTTTCGCATTAATAATATTAAAATGGATTACTTTAAAGAGGATGTTAGGAATTATATACTACGACTTCACCTTCCCATGTAATGTTCCCTAATAATGCCAAAAGAATACGCGCTCATGTGAGCGAAACCGCGGGCGCAGCTAGTATACTAATAAACTGACTTTAATTTAAACTAAAACCTGTTAGTACGTCTTTGTTTTAAGCATTAAAGGAACTCGTAGTCAATTTCTGAGGGGAATCAATGTAGATTGCCATCGAAACGCTAAGTGAACGAAAGCAAATAGATGCAATTCATGATCTATCATAGGTCCCGAAGCTGAGTATCCTTCAACTCTGTGAGCTTAATCAGCCGACGGAAAACATAAATGAGAATATGCAAAAAGACCGTTACTGAAAAATACTTGCTGTTTGAATTTAATGTATTTATAATAAAACCAGAAAGAGTGTGCGCTTGGGTAAACTTCGTGTTTCAGAATTAATACGAACGTCGTCGGTCGCACTGTGATCCCCACAGATGAATAGCTTCTAAGTTTGGTTTTTCAACGCATTATAGTGCATTCATTGCACACTTACGAAGTCTCTTCACTTTGGTCACATTTCGACTTATTTATATTACTCAAAAGTTTTGAAAAAATTTTAGCCGTAAATCTGTAATATTTTAGCCATGGTGGTTTACAACATTAGTTTTAGTTTATGCGAAACCTGAAACACGTGTCTAGTATTTTTATATAGAGAATCTACGTACAAAATTTCAAAACTGTATCATGAAAAATCACAAAGTTATAAGCTTGTACTGTTACCTGGCTGTTCGCACAAAAACGTGGTCAACCGCGGCGCCACCGCGCGCGCCTCCAGCGTCGTCTTGAGCTCATTGATAATAATAATTTGGCAGTAGGGACCTAAATGATTGCGATAGGTACTTAGTATCGCTCGGTGTCCAACTTGTAACCTTTTTCAAATATTTTTATTTTTTTATTTATATTTATAATAAATAAAATAAAATAAATTATTATATTTATTATTATATTTGAGAGCAGCGGTGGCCCAGTGGTGGCGGTCCCAACTTACGAGCAGTAAGTCGTGGGTTCGAACCCCGGCAGGCGCATTACTTTGTGTAATTTATTTCATCACCACTGCTCTCAAAACGGTGAAGGAAAACATCGTGAGGAAACCGGCATGTCTTAGAACCAAAAATTCGAAGACATGTGACATCTACCAACCCGCACTGGGCCCGCGTGGTGGATTATAGCCCATTCCCTCTCATAGAGAGGAGGCCTGTGTCCCAGCAGTGGGAACATTATAGGCTGATTATGATTATTATATTTTTGGGACAAAATATAACATGGTTTAAAAATTATTGGAATCGATTCAGTTACTTATTCTGAACAAACTATATTCAGGTTTCGCATATACTAAAAATAATGTTGTATAGGCATGTACTTCCATGGTTGTAGCAGTTCAATGTGCATACGAGGCTGCGAGTAACTGGCGAAATGTGGACGTATTATTAGATGCACCTCAGCTTCACCCTTCGAGAATTACAGGCGGCATGTTATGTTAGTTCAACATCCCGCTTAAGATCAAGCTTCACTCATCTGTCTACCGAATGAAAACAATATTTTTAGCAATCTTAAGATTTACATGAACAAATATAATATTGTGAATGGATTGTCTAATAAAAATAAGTAAAGGCTACCTTTTATTAAAATTAACGGAAATAATGTGTTATCCAAATCAAACGAAATCAAAATTGAATTAAACTACAAAGCATAAGGGCCAAGAATCTGTTGGGTTGTCTATCTTTTTGTTTCTACTACAAGGTTATAAGGTAGATGAGTTGATACTATACAACATTATTTTTAGTATATGCGAAACCTGAATATCGTTTTTTCAGAATAAGTAACTGAATCGATTCCAATCATTTTTAAACCATGTTATATTTTGTCCCAAAAGTATTAAAAAAAAGTTACAAGTTGGACACCGAGCGATATTAAGTACCTAACGCAATAATTTAGGTACTTACTGCCAAATTATTATTATCAATGAGCTCAAGACGACGCTGGAGGCGCGCGCGCGGGCTCACTGCACTGCGTAGCAACCACGTTTTTGCGCGGACAACCAGGTAACAGAAACAGCTTATAACTGTGTGATTTTTCATGATACAGTTTTGAAATTTTGTACAAAGATTCTTTACATAAAATACTAGACACGTGTTTCAGGTTTCGCATATACTAAAACTAAGGTTGTATACAGGGTGGGTAAAAAATCGTAGATCAAACGAAACAGGGCGATAGTTGGGGTTATTTGCAGCAAAAAATATCTATATATAATATATATATCTACAGCGGAGATAATAATTTAAAAAAAAACCATAATGACATGTAGGTCGTTATAGTGGTGAATTTTACAGCAACTCTATGGTAAATAGCTGGTTATGGCAAGAAAACCACGCCTTATACAGCAAAAAGCTCAAAAATTTCATTTCTGGGGCCAATATAGCGGCTTAAGTGGGACAAAACTTACTAATTTACTAATTTAAAGTTTTTCATTTTGTAAAAGATTATTATGTTGTTGATTGATTTGTCGCTACGTAACTTGGTAGAAGTGCTTTATTTACAAAAAAATATAGCTTTTCGTGGCAGGGACTATAGATGTTATTAGTAAATATTGAATTGATTGTATATAAATGTGCTTTATTTACAAAAAAATATAGCTTCTCGTGGCAGGGACTATAGATGTTATTTGTAAATATTGAATTGATTGTATATAATATAAACAAGAAATATTGCAGTAAGTCTTATTTCATTAGTAGAGTATAAATAGAAACACACAAACGAATAATGATAAAGGATTAACAGGGGTTTTGAGATTCAGACAATGGACCCCTAAATAAAATTACCTACAACGGATTATCAATAATCCGTTGTACAACCTTAGACTCTTAAAACAATATATTAATTATGTACACCTAAAAAAGTACAATAAAGCGTCAATAATCATAGGACCGAAAGGTCTACAATGGCGGATACTAGCGGTTTAAATGGATGATGAGCGGTTGAATGGTTCTAGTATACTCTGAAGGCTGTTGTAAGCGAGACGCCATTATAGTTTTGAATCCAAGCAATTCTCATGATTTTTTATAATTTATTTATATCATAAATATGTATAAAAACCGAATTCACGTCACTTTTTCTCACCCAGGATTCTAAAAAAACTACCTAGAAAGCTAAATTGTCATAAATCAAATGTAATTTTTATCCAAAAAACTGCATAACTGGCATGCGCGTGAAAATTTTAGCTAAAATAAATGTATATATTCACAGTACACTGGCACTCGCTCTGGTACTTTCCATGCATAAAAAGAAAAATCAACACTACAAATCAGTTCTTTATTTTCAAATTATTTTAAGTCTTCCATCAATTACTGTAGACGTCTTTGTTAAAATTTCAATTATGTTTTGTTCATTTCCCCAAAAAATCGTTACTGTATAAAATCGTTACTGTACATATCTGTAAACTCTAATTCAGAGATACAGACGCGTCTAAATAAGATGCAAGCACTACAGTCGCGCTACAAGACTTATTTTAGATAATGAGGCGCACATTACCGGTTGCATAGCACCTTTGTATTTCCGTACTAACACATATTTACGAACATTGTAGAGACATTGTAGAACCTTAAGCCGTATAAATCGTGGCCTCTTTCGGGGGTACAGCGGCGCTGTAGCCGCTTGTACATCTACTGTAGAACTTACTCATGGAGGCTATGCCGATATTAAAAACTTCTAAGCCTGCCGGTTTACGGCTTGTTATAGAGCTTGTGTGCTACTTGGGAGGCCTTTGCCCAGCAGTGAGACAGAATAGACTAGTTAAAAAAAAAATTTGGAACAACTTATAAGGCTAAGCGATCTGATGCCTTAGCCTTCTAAGTAGTTCCTGTCAACGAAAGCCCGTTACTGTTGCTTTCAAATACCTCATACCTTTATGAACGCAAAGATGCTGCACCATTCGGGAAGTGCCAGCGTTTTCCAGAAAGTAGTGTGTGCCAGCCAGGACGTTGAACTTATATCTCTCTCCGTGCACACAACTGGCTGGTGTGAGTACTACGTGAGCCTCTATCAGCACGCCCATGCAAAACATCATGGCGTGTGATAAATAATGAATCTGAATACAAAAAATTATCGTCACAACTCGGAAGATGATGATGGTAAAATACAATTTTCTACGAGACCCACATTCATCGTTCATTCGCATTTATTCCGAAAAACGAGTGGCACATTCACAGGGTCGGTATATTATTATTACGCACTAGAATCTGTGGTCTTCGCGCGATCACAAATAATCACAAAGTGTTGGCGTAGAATCGAAACGCCCAGACAATATGATCGCTTAGATACCTACTATGGTAGAGCTATGTAATAACAAAAGCTATCAACTACTCTCTCTCTCTCTGCTGCTATCTTCTATTTTTTTTTTAAGTTATGGAGACTTGTGTGAGCTAGTAGTGGCTTGTGTGAAGTGTTAGACTTGTAAGAGACGTATGTGTGAAATTCATAGTATTAAACTCACAGACAGTAAGAGGTAGGGTCATTGCATTAAACGTGTTTGCTGTTTCGTCGCATAAAATATCCATACTGCGCTGACTGCGCAGAATGACGTGGTGACTTCCATGATTGCCATGATGAAATTAACAAATCAAGAATCAGCATACACTTGGACTAGAAAATTATAGATTTATAAAACTATTTTTCGTTCATGTTAAGCTCACTAATGCAAAGTTTCATTAAATCTAAGAGTCCGCCCGCAGGACCTACTGTCGTCAGAGGTCTGACCTTGCACTGACTAATGACTTCGGTGGTAAACCAAATAAGTGTGTAGGCACGTCTGTAGGTCTTCAAGGAATGTCTAAATATAATAAACTTTGTCATTATAGATCAGATCATGAGCTCATGACCAGTAACCCGAGTTTGTATATGCGATTGACTTAAGCCAGTCATTGTAATTTACCGTATTTGCGATTTCCAAAATATACCTGATGTTCGGCATGACTTGAGATATACCTCTGGTTTTCCATAAACCTTCAATAAAACCCGAGTAATTTTTAATTAAGTCATAACTAAAGACTTACAATATATTGGCCTTCCATTGGTTCCGCTGGTTCGCCAATAAATGTAGCAGCATTTTTAAAATCCATATCCACTGTAATCATTTTAATGTTTAATCTCGTTACAATGATCATTGTTATTAAAATTGAAAATAATTAGGTATTAATTTTATAAAAGTTGGTAATTACACAAAGTAGCAATCCCTCCAATTTGGCCTGCACCCATTTTAAAGTTTAAAAAGTCCACCTGGTGTTTGGATTGTTTCACAAAGTTTCCGCAACTGCCAGCATTCGTGAAAACTTAAATTATTGTTTAGATTATAGGTACAAGTAGGTAATCAAAACAAAAATTGTTCGAGCGTTTCAATTTTAATTAATTTAACTTAGTGCAGGCCCAATGCGGAAATAAGTAATATCAACACTCTATGTAATTACTCCGTTTGCACGACCTAGGTCCGGTTTCCATTAAAGCTGAAACGAGCAGAGCGGCACGGAAACGTGCCCGATTGGACCAATCACATTTTCAAAGCAGAGTTGGAGTTGGACGCAATGTGGATTTCTACCGACGTGTTTGATTCTTGCTCGTCTCCTCTCCGCTCTGCTCGCCTCCGCTTCAGCAGAAACCTCGATTAGATGCTCAAGCGCACAGTGGCGTAGCGGGGGTTTTAGGTACAGCTACATGGGGCGCTCGCAAAAAAACTTTGTTTTAATAATGATAACAGCACTCACAATCCAGACAGAAGACCCCGAAATGGACGATCTCGGATATCATCAAGCTAGAGAATATCTGTCAATCGATTGGAACTTTTTACCGAGTGTTTTATTTTGTTTCTTAATTAGTCGAACGTGCAAGGTGCATCACTAGTCCGAACATGACTGTCAACGTCAAGTATATGTCAATATTTCATGCAGAGGAGAGTTTCCTGCAGAGTTAATATTTTAAGCATGATAAAAAATTAATGATAGAGAAAACCAGAATCATTTTTGTGTGAAAGACAGTGATGCAACTAATTTACTTCCTACATTATTGCGTTTCTGACGTAGTTTTGACTGACGTTTCCCATTCACGATGAGGGATTTCGATTATTCGATTATGTTTACGTTAGTTTACCAGAATTTAAAAAAACAATATTATTAAATTAATCTTTGTACTCCCACGCAAATATTGTGTATCTTTTACATTACGTTTAGGTTCCTGTGATTGTGATAACATAAAACCGTGCAGTATTTGCCGACGAAGTGAAACATTGTGCGACGAAACATCTATTTAATCGCGATTAGAAATATTCCATAATGAACAGTAATACTAACATATGCCTGGGTTTATTTAGTTTTGTGATTTTATTAAATGTGAGAGTGTGTCTGTCGCAGTATAATAATAAACCATGGAGTGAAAAATATGAAAATAATAAATGCCCCAAGCTCTATCCCAAGAATTTTTTGAGCTATATGCCAGTTGGTAAGTTTATACCACTCTTGTTCTTGTAATGATTATACGGCTCTTTTATAAATAATATAAACAACGCCAGTACAAACTGCTTGTCACTTAATACTGAAAATTGAAGAAACAGCTGTTGACAAAATAATGGAATATCTATTTTAGCAAACAGTCAATAAAGTTCTTACTAAATAAGTTCTTAGTTTGTACTAAGTCTTATCTCAAAACTGTAACACTGACACAGTGGTGAAATTAAAGGATATTTTCAAATGGTCTTCCCCCAGGAAATCTTACAGCAGGCAACTACACAGAGAAGCCAGGTCTGAAAGGTCTGAAGCAATGTGTGATGGAATGCTGCCTGTCTGAGTCCTGCAACATAGTGTTCATCTACGACCTGAGGTGTTTCCATGTGGAATGTGTGAGTGACGAGCTCTGTCTCCCTCTGCAGAGGACAGGCAGCCGGAAGTTTGATTCATCACATGTGTCCATGATACTGGTCAAACCAGTCCTCCCTAATGGTAAGGCATTAGTTATGCATTTCTACATTTCATACTTGTAATTAGTATTTTGAGGGTATTATATCAATACAGGGTGAAAGTAACACCAGCGCGAAAACGGTTACAACATATTCAGTGAATCATTCTGAGCCACATAGATATTTTTAATCGGTTATTAACAAAAATATCTGCTGTTTCCTGCAAAAGTGCAATACCTACACAGTCAAAATGTATGGCACAGCAGATTTTTTTTTTAAATAATCAGGCTGGCTCAGTATGATATACTGAATATGTGGTAGCTGTTTTCGCATTGGTGTCCCTTCCACCTGTATAGTAGTGAAAGAATCCTGGGTGTACTACTCAAAAATTGTTGTTGAAAATGATGTCATAAAAACAAAATTTTGTAGGCTATTGCCACTCTTATCTGTAACATGAAAATAACAAGGATGTGTAGTACTTATGAAGTATTGATGAAATATATTTAAGTTAAACATCTAATGCAATGATACATCTTTATATTTTAGCTTATTGACACAGCTGTGAAATGTTTCTGAGTCCTATAAGTGAGACATAACATACATAGATCCCTGATTTTTATTAAATAAAACATAGTTATACTTTACATGATAACAAATAGTTTAGTAATGATTTGAATGATTAGAAAACACTTATATTGTATTGTTACAGAAAACTGGTCAGACATATTAGATCAGTCTAGCTACAGGCCAGTTAACAACAACTTTTCACCTGAAGAAGAATCAATATATTCTCCATACACAAGTCACCGCAATGATCTACTCAATGATGATGATGATTCCAACTTCTTGTCACATTTCATCAACAACTTGCCTACAATGGATGATGATGAAGCCAGATCATTTGATAAATATCGAGATAATAATGACAGTGACATGATAATGGATGCTACAAATTTTCTAGAAAAAATACCATGTGAAGTAGGTGTTGGCGACTGTCCGTTTAACTCGGAGTGTATACCGCTGGGCCTAAAATTAAGGAATGGCATATGTAAATGTGTGCCCGGCACAGAAGAGAATGCACAAGGAGCTTGTGTTGAAACATTGAGACCATTCTCCAAAGGGCCAACTGTTGATGCTATGAAAAAGAATGATGAAGGCGAAGCAAAAAGTGATGCTCTAAAAACTGAAACTTCATCACCGAAAAGTGTTCAAACTTTGACTGTTTCAATTTTATCTAAACAGGTAATTATTCCACTAATATTCTAATCAAACAAAGGGAATCCAATATAACATGAGGAAAATGTTTTAAGTTTTTGTAATTTTCTAGTCCAATTAATTGATTACAGTGTATTGATTTAGGAAAATACAGCAAAAATAAAACAAACAAGTAAGTATTTGAATGGCAATTAGAATTGATAACAAAATTTTAAGGTTACTCCATTGCCGCAAGGATAATGTGCATTACACACGCATTCGGTTCGGCAATTTCGATTCGAGAGTATTTCTTAAATAACAAAGCCGAGCCGAAGCAATTACTACACGTATTCGGCTCGAACCGATTGACAAACTCCGTTCCACTATTACGTTCCTATCGGCACAGCTTATTTCGAGCTAAGTCGAGCGGGTTTTTTCCCGAACATATGTCATATACTCGGTTAGGCCATCATGACGACCCATACATGTTTTTAGCACCTAACTGATTCATAAATCTATTTGTTAGGTACAACTGCCGGACAATGAAGTGACCTTGGCAGCATACACTATTCCTGATGAGAAAGCGACAATGAGCCATTACAACTATGTGTGGACACTAGTCGACCAACCAAAAGGAGGATTTACAGGTAATAACTATGAAGGTTTTACTTTTATGTTTCTAGTTGTATAAGTAATTGAGCATATACAATGTTACACAATGTAGAGAGGAAAACTTTAACGTTATGTTATGGCAGATGTTATTAACATGTGTTAAACTATCAATAAGACATATAGGTACCCTAATATGACTGCAATAAATGAGTTATGTTCCTTTTAAAATATTCTAATTAAGCAATAAGATAAAGGCTCTAAATTACTTTTATATGCAGCTTTATTGGCAGCTGAATTTCAAATAAATTCTAACGAAACATACATTTTATCAACACTTGCGTTCATCACAGGAAACATGAATCAAAACGGAGCAAAAGTGACGCTAACGGATCTGACGGAAGGCCAGTACCGGTTCAAGGTGACGGTGAACGGGACCAGCTCGTACGGGGAAGGGTTTGCCAATGTGACAGTACTGCCGCCCCATCGCGTCAACACCCCGCCGCAAGTCGTCATCACGCCACAAACGCAGACTGTGAAACTTCCTAACACTGTTGCTGTACTTGATGGCAGCGCCAGCAAGGTGTGTAAACTATTGATTTTTATTTTACCTGCCCTTGTTTTGTGAACTCCCATGTTAGATGGGCCCCGTCACATTATCTTTTATACATATTCCTCATTGGATAGCAGAAAAACTAGGCTTTTTAGTGTGACCTGTGCCCCCAGCATTCAATTAATCTCTTTTGATGACGCAGAAATTTCAGAATGGGTTTTATTACGTATGTTTAGGACGTCAGGATAGTAAGTAGGTACATTCTGTATTTCAGAACAAAAATGCTGATTTTCGTCCTCTAATCTTTTGTTCCGCTGCAATTCATTCTAACTCGTTTTTAATCAAAGTGTTCTGCCTTCTACTACAGGATGACGACGCTATCATATCCTGGCATTGGGACCTAACATCGGGTCCTATTGGCTACCAGCCTCCATTGCAAGACGGCCCCACGTTAGTGCTGAATGATCTCAATAAGCCCGGCAATTATACGTTTAAGCTGACAGTCGAGGACTCGGACCATGTGAAGAACTCTACAGCAGCTAATATTACTGTTTTAAATCATACGGATTATCCACCTGAAGCAAATGCAGGTGAGTTACACGCATAAGTAAAGACAAAAACACATTGTACAAAAAAACTATTTCTACAATTGCTTGTGTTTTATAAAAGTATCGAGGAATATAATAAGCGTCACGATAATAGACAATTACGAAATACGTTTTTTTTTTTTCACCTCTTTGACACTTGGGTAATGTAACATGCCGTTACCCTCCAGCAGTTGTTATTTAAACAAAACATCACGCCTGTAACCCCCGAAGGGTTAGGCAGAGGTGTACCTAATAGTACACCCACATTTCAAATTCAAATTCAAATTCAAATTCATTTATTGCAAATATGGGTAGTTATACAGGTGGGTTTTTAAAAACAGGAAAGTTGTTAGTGTCACCATATTCTGCACTAGGCATGCAACATTTAGTTCGGAACGTGGTGAGTCCCTAAATTAAAAATTAAATACATTAAACTTCACAATTACATGTCTATTAAATTGTCAATTAAAATCAAAGTAAATAATGTCAAAGTAATAATGTCAAAGTTAATCTATTATGCTAAAATGTCAAGAATTAATACATCGTGAAATACGCAATTTATGTCAAACTTAAGTAATAAACATTATTTGTTTTTTAGAGTTTGTCGCACAAATATTCATTAACACTATAATAAGATTTTACCAATAACATTTTTTTAACATTATATTTAAATATGTCCATACTTTTTAAGTCCAAAATACATTTTGGTAAATGGTTATAAAGTCGAGGTGCCATCCAAAAAATACTCTTGCTAAACAAGGTAGTTCTACTGCTGTCAGGGAAATATATTTTTTTATTGTAACGTTGACTTCTATAATTTTTGAAATAATGCAGGTTGCGTTTTACATAGACTACGACTTCTAATATATATAGACATGGTAGTGTTAATATTTTTAAGCTCTTAAAAAAGGGCTTACAACTATCTGTTGGTTTTAAACTACATATTGCGCGGATACACCTCTTTTGCATTTTAAATACAGCTTCTTTTTCTGTAGAATAGCCCCAAAACATAATGCCATATCTTAACAAGGACCCCACGTAACCATGGTAAGATGCTAAGACCGCACTGGTACTGACCGTTTTTGCAAGCATATATAACGCATAGGACTGCTGACTTAATTTGAGACACAAGCTTTCCACATGTGATTTCCAGTTTAGGTTATAGTCTATATGTAAGCCTAAGAATTTTGTAGTATTGATTTGCTCAATCTTCTGTCCTTGGAAATAAACATCGACGTTTGCTTGTTTGCAATTTCTATTCTTAAAAGTCATAATTTTAGTTTTGGTCAAGTTTATTTTTAATTTATTTGATGTCAGCCATTCTATAATAGTAAGTAATGTATTTTCAATTTCTTCTTTTAGTTTAGACAGTTCTTTACCAGAGAATACAACTGTGGCATCATCAGCAAACAAAACAGTCGGATGGTTCGTAATGCGCGGCAAGTCATTTACATAAATTATAAATAAAAGTGGTCCTAAAACACTGCCTTGCGGTACCCCTATTTTTACTTCTCTATATTTTGATGAGTAAGTTATTTCTCTCTTAGTCTTAGCACAAATCCTTGTGATCTGAGTCGATTGTCTCCTGTTACTTAAGTAGGACTTTATTAGATCATAAGCACTGCCTCTAACACCATAAGCAGACAATTTCGATAACAGTATATTGTGGTCTACATTATCAAAAGCTTTGGTAAGGTCCATATATAATGCACAAGCATGATTCTTATTATTTAAATTACGCATTACTACATTTAAAAAATTATAGACTGCCATATCAATCGATTTATTTTTTCTAAACCCCGATTGTTCATCTGCAAACAGGTTATTCTTATCAAAGTAATTGTAAATATTACCATGTATTGCTTTTTCAAATACTTTTGAAAACACTGGTATAAGAGCTATAGGGCGATAACAATTTACGGACAGTCTATCTCCCTTCTTAAAGAGTGGTTTGATTATTGTTACCTTTAATTTATCAGGAAATACACCATGAGTAAAACATAAATTTATAATATGACTAAGAACAGGACTAATTTTCAAGGCTACATGTTTTAGTATACTTGTACAAATGTCATCATATCCAGTGCTTTTGGTATTCTTAAGATTCAATATCAATTTAAGTACATCACCGGGAAGTATTGGATACATATACAAAGAATTAAGCTGAGTATCAAGACTGCTTGGTGTACTGTGTGGCAAGTCTGAATTTATATTGTCAATAAAAAAGTTATTAAAAGAGTTAGCTATAGATGATGCATCATTTATTAATTTACCATTAACAGTTAAATTGTGTATTTCGCTATCTGGTATATTGCATTTAGAGTCATTTATTATGTCCCATGTAGCTTTGCATTTATTGCGAGCCGTGTGTATGTAGTGGTTGTTTTGTGATTTTTTTGTTGACTTTATAATGCGATTGAGTCTAGATGTAAGAGCTTTGAATTTTGATTTATCGCTATGGTTTTTAGTAATTCGATATTGCCATAGTAGTTGCCGCTTTCGTTTACAACATGCTCGGATTCCTTTAGTCATCCAATTCAAACGTCTTCTAGTGTTAATTTTAATATTAATTAGTGGGAAACATAAATAATAAAATAATTTAAAAATGTCATAGAAATTGTTAAACGCATCATTGGGGTCATCATTTGCAAATACATCATGGAATGATAAAGAACTGATGCATTCTTTGAATTTTTCAATGTTTTCTTGACTATAGTCGCGTCTCTTAATAAACCAATATTTGTAAGTGCACGTTGCTTTAACAGGGCAGGTGAGCAATTGTGCTGTGTGATCAGATAATGCTAGCTCAAGAAGTTCACCTTTACAACCTCGAAAGTTTACCATGAAATTGTCCAGACATGTTCCACTAACTATTCGTGTAGGTTCTTTAAAAATAAATGTAAAATTAAAACTCTTAAATACCTTAGCAAATTCCATAGATGATGCATTTTTTGTCAATGTATTAATGTTAAAATCCCCACATAAGATAATTTTGCCTTTAGTTGCGCACAGGACTCCAAGTAACTGACTCAACTGCTCCAGGAAAAATGATATAATTTCCCGATTTGAATTTGGCGATCTATAGACGCATAACACTCGCAAATTGTGGTCCAATAGTTCTACCCCAGCACATTCCATTACACTTTCCTTGCAAAACTTTTTAAGTCCATCTAATGGTTTAAATTTAAGGCTATTACGGACCAAGACACATGCACCACCATGACGAGTACTACGCGAATACAGAGACCCAAGTGCATAGTTTTCCATTTTCAGCAATTTAACATCTGATTTTAGCATTTCGCCAGTTAAGTTTAAGTCCCATGTAATAGAGGCCCTATTGCCATCAACCGGGCGAAAATCCAGACTCCGTGGCTACTACTGAGAAATTCCTGATGGAAAAACCCTAAAAACACTTTGGCCGACCCTGGAATCGAACCCATGACGTCATGCTCAGCAGTCGTGCTTGCTATCACTAGACCTAGGAGGCAGTTATTTAAAGTTTGTGTCGTTTTCTTCAGGTCAAGACGTAATCATATATTTACCAAACAACAACTTGACATTGAACGGAAGTCTATCAACGGACGACCACGAGATCACGTCCTGGGAATGGACGAAATCTGCTGAAGATGAAAACAAAGCTGTGGACATGCAAAATACACACTCTCCTTATTTACAAGTAAGTTATTCTCTCTTTTTACTGTCTTCCCTGAATAATCCGTTGTGAACGAGTCTAAGTCGCCGCGCCTGATTTTCCTGTAGGCTTTCTTAGGTACGGCAGGCGATTGATAAAAAAAAATGTTGGGTACTAACATGTCATTTGTAGATCTTTGACAGTCGTTACGTTAGTCTGACAACCAGTCTTACCAACCAGTATCGTACTACCTAGTAGTAACTGGGTTGTGGAAGTCAGATAGGCAGTCGCTCCATGTAAAATACTGGTATTCAGCTGCATCTGGTTAGACTGGAAGCCGACCCTAACAAATTTGGAAAAAGGCTAGGCAGATGATGATGATCATCATGTTAAAACAAAAACAAGTTTCTTTTTTCACAAATAAAGGGTGTAAATAGACCCTTAACGCAGCCGAGAGGCACTTGTTCTCCCAGTCTTTGCGATATTTTTTTTTGTTATAGACCATATCTGGGAACCTTCTAGTTACGGAGATATTGGGGGTCAAAGTACCAACTTTTTCACAAGTTTGTTTTTGAAATACTTGTTTTTAATGTAAGATTTTTACTTTAAATACCTCCACGACCCCCGTACTATTCAATCCATCCATCAGCACAATACTTTCAGTGCGTTCCATCGAGTCCTACCGTAAAACGTGATTTTTGACCCTAAAAAAAATTTGTTTCCAAGCAATAATTTTTGCATAAAATTACTTATGTTGATGTACAGAATGCTTGGTTGACGGCTACGTGAAGAGTCTGTTTACACCCTGTATAGGGTGACTGGTAATTAGTCACCGATACTTCAACATGTGATTGTACTCATGATAACAAATAACTTTCCCAAAGAAACAATTTTTTTAATACACATTCAGTTTTATCACAATAACACAGCCGGCCGTATGAAATTGATGTGTGCAATGAGTACAATCTTGTGTTTAAGTATCGGTCAATAATTACCAGTCACCCTATATATACGGCTGTCAATGTAATTAATGATTGATCGATTTATTATGATTATACAAGCTAGCTTGTATAAATTAACTTAAGAAACTATTCCAATTTATTTCCGCTGGACGCCGCTCGCGATCATAATAAATATAGAACAAATACCAAAGATAAGGGTTAATGAAAAAACGAGGTTTATGATCGTATCCTTTCGTTGTTATCGCCACTTATCAGTCTAGCGCATTGTGTGTTTAGCAAAGTTTCCTCCTTTAATGAACATTTTTGTCCTACTCCAATTGTTTATACACCATCATCATCATTCTCTTACACTTATCCCAATTCATTTTGGGGCCGCGCAGCATGTCTTCTTCTTCCATACTTCTCTATTACTCGTCATGTCATCAGACATATACAGGGTATAAACAGACCCTTCACATAGCCGTCAACCAAGCATTCTGTACATCGAACTAAGTAACTTTACGCAAAAATGAACGCAAAGACGGGGAGAACAAGTGGGTTTCGGTTATGTTAAAGGTCTATTTACACCCTTTATGTGATATATATGTCTGATGAGAGAAACATGATATAAACTCTCATCAGACATATATCACATATATGCCTGATAGTTAGTAGAGTTACATCATGTTTATACACCATTAATGTTTTTTTAAAGTGGGTTACGCGATCATTTTTTTATCATAGATTGAGCAAACATATTATTTAATTACATCTTGGAAACCCATATGGTGTTTTATAGAAATGTATTCATTCAACCTTATAAATTAAATGTTATATGCATTTACTAAAAATCATAAAACTTTAATGAGATCTTGTTTTATAACTTCTAGTGAAACGGGGTTCGATTCTCAGGTCGGGCAAAGTGTTATTGAGTTTTTCCATCATGAATTTCTCAGTAGCAGCCACGTACAGATCTACAAGGAAATGTCTGCTCTTCGGGAATCATCGTCTATTTTCGGAAATACGAATGCTCGATGATGAAATCTAATTTAAAGAGAGAGTTTTGAGTGACAGATTACGATCTGCGCCAGGAATATGTAGGATAGGCAATGATAGTGCGCTCAACAAAGCGCAGCTCGGCTCAGTCTGAATTTGTGCCCGGTTGATGGCAATAGGCTCGCCTCCTATTACACATAACTGGCGAAATGTGGGTGTACAATTAGGTATACCTCTGCCTAACCCATCAAGTATTACAGGCGTGATGTTATGTTAAGTTGAAACTTCTTAAAACAGAAACCTCATAAAGTTCTCATAACTTAAGTTAAAACATAAACCTCATAAAGTTCTCATAACACGATATTTGTCTGCAGCTGTCTCAATCCCTTGACAACGAGGCACTTTAGGGCAATATAACCCTGAACATTTTTTGTATGTTTCATCGAGCGCCGTAACCAGAAAAATCAAAATGGCGATGGGATAACCATGCCAGCTTCCATGGAAATAAGTACCTCTAAATTATTGAATCAATTTTCACACTTTTCCAGTTGTCGAATCTATCGGAAGG
The DNA here is from genome assembly GCA_905163415.1 of Noctua fimbriata. Taxonomy (NCBI): domain Eukaryota; kingdom Metazoa; phylum Arthropoda; class Insecta; order Lepidoptera; family Noctuidae; genus Noctua; species Noctua fimbriata. The sequence continues at coordinate 7,874,593 of LR990940.1, forward strand.
CGTGTACACGTTCGTGTTAAAAGTGACGGATTCTTCGGGCCAGTCTTCCACAGCAGAAGTTCATGTTTTCGTCAAACCACCGACCAATACCCCGCCTGTTGCCGACGCACAGGCAGAAGCCGTAAGTACTACAAACAATTTGAATAAAGAATATACCCATTAATATTGACGGTGGTTGGAATTTCTGTTACGGACACAAAATGCGCTGATGAGTTATGTCTCATCGCCAAGTTGAAAAGCCGACAGAAATTCCAATAAAGAGAAAATTTGATTGTTCTAACAGATCTGTCGTCAATCTGTTAAATCAACTCGATACAGATTTGCTCAAGTGGTAAAATATGTATTACATAGTACGTAATCATGTTTTGTAACCTGCTATCGGGCCAGTAAATCATAATTATGAGCAAGGTCGTTAGTTTAAAACAAAAAATTGTGACGAGAATGTTATTCGCTCCTGAAAAAATTGCTTTATTTAAAATAGGTATAACCAGAGCTCGTGGCTAAATAATAACAACCGCTCGGGTCGGTCTTAAGGATAAGCCGCGCTTGCCTAGGTTGGTCCGTGGATAGGTGACCAACCATTACATACCGGGCTTCCTCAGTGTCTCGGAAAGCACGTTAAACCGTTGGTCCCGGCTGTCATTTGTAGATCTATGACAGTCGTTAAGTAGTCAGTGGCCCGAAATTCTGACAACCAGTCTTAACAAGGGGTATCGTATTACCCAGTACTAACTGGGTCGCGAAGGTCAGATAGGCAGTCACTCCATGTAAAATACTGGTATTCAGTTGCATCCGGTTAGACTGGAAGCCGACCGATAAGAAGCTTGGGAAATTCTTGCTGAAAAAAACAAGTAGTTAACTGAAACAACAGGTCCCGCTCCTATGCTAAAAAGAACTTACTGGTAAAGTAAAAGTAACGAAGGCGCTAACGACTAAAGTAAAATTGTACTGAAGTAGTTAAAAAAGAAATACAAGGTAATATTGGGGCGGTATGATGTAGAATTTTCTTAATAATAATCATTTCAAAATACTAGCAAGGTATACTGTAGTATATTGGCAAATAAAATATATTAAACTAGCGTTTGCCCACGGCTTCGCCCGCGTGGATGTCGAAAAATATCCGATTACTTACCTTCATCCCCCTTTTTAACCCTTCGGGGGTAGAACTATCAAAAACGCTGAGACACGTATAAATTAATTTTCAATTGTCAGCCTAAACACAAAATTTGAAGATCCTAACTTCATAACTGACGGACACTACCATCCCCTATTTTACCCCTTTAGGGGTGGAATTCTCAAAAATCCTTTCTTAATGGATACTTACTCTTCACAAAGAACACATTCTCCAAGTTTCATGTCTCTAGGACCAGCGGTTTGGACTGTGTGTTGATATATCACCCAGTCAGTCAGTCAGTTTACCATTTTATATATATAGATAGAAGATTTAAAACCTTTGTACAAGATTAATATGCATGACCGTCCGTAATATTTCTTTTACTAACAAATGTAAATATGTCCAGAGAATCAACTGGACTGCATACCTACCTTCTATTGTCATTCTCATCTAGCCATGAACATTGTTTATGGTTACTAAAACAAATATGACTGATAACTTATGTAAAATTGTGGGGGAAGCATATTGTATGATAAGATATTATAATCATTGCATGTCACTATCAACGATCTATACAAGTTATCACAACGGACATCCGAACTAATGGTTCGTTGGAATATTGCACAGTAAAACTTAGATTAAATACATAATAATTAACTCTATAAAATTTTATACCTTTTCGGCTTATTTCTAACAGAAATGATGGGTGCCTCTATCACAAGCAACTGTACTATATATACTTACTGGAAATCATGAGCTTACGTCATATGTAAAGGTTATAACTTTCATTGACTCTGTCATAAGGTTCAAATTACAATAAAAGACGCAAGTTCGCGAATTTCAGGAACTATAACTTCAGCAAATTAATGAGAACTGCGTTGGGCACCTGTCCCTCCGCCGAAGAAGAAGCGATTAGCTTACTATTTCGTCTCTCAAGAAACATGCAAAAGATTGTAGATCTCGTGTCAGTAAAATATATACAGGGTGATTGGTTAAACGTGGGCAACACTTTAAGGGAGTACTCATAAATATGAGCAAATTTTACTATGGGAAATTTTACTATACTAATTATGAAATATGAATAAAAAAAAGCTGCTATTGCCTACATTTTTTCAACCAATAATGTATCGAGCAGCTGATATTATTTTCGCGTTTTCATGATCTGTCCCATTGTAAAAGTTGTTCATTTTCATGAGTACCACACCAGTAGCGAAGGGTCAATTTTTGTAAGAGGTAAGCCGGAGTACACATCTTTAATGTGATTATATTGTTTGTCTACAGAATACTGACTGTGCCATTTTTCAAAGTGAAGCCGGTAGGAATCGAGTTGTATGGAACCTTCGCCACTGCTACACACCCATAAAATATTGCCCACGTTTAACAAATCACCCAGTATATTTATAGCTAGTTAATCGCTGACTGTACACAACGCTGCCGACGAGAACTTTCTCGCTTCTCGTTAATTGGCTGCAGTACGACAGTTGCCTACTTTGTAATCAAATATACTTGCAGTTCATATCACTACCTCAAACGTGGATCATCCTGAACGGTTCGGCATCGCACGATGACCATAGGATAGTCGCGTACACCTGGCGTTGTCTCTCCGGTCCCACTAACTCTAACATTGTCAATTTTAACGAGTCCGTGGCCAATGCCACTGGGCTCACGAAGGGGCAGTACGTGTTCTCCCTGACTGTACTCGACGATAACGGGAACTCTGCATCTGACAATGTCACCGTAACAGTCACTCAAAGTAAGTGTGTACATACATAATAATTTTCTTGTAAAAATCACTGCTGCACAAATGCACATTTTATTATTAGGTGGTAAGGGTTGAAATTTCTGTACAGCTTTGTTGTCAACTTTAATTAATTCTAAAATACGCATTGGACACTCCCAAATCAACCTAATGTAAAATTGCATTGTGCAAAAATCTGTCTCAAAATATCTCTGCATTACATATTGCATGCGTTGGAATGAACTTTTTGATGGGATATACTAATAATGTTCTTGAACGCTGTGTGTGATTAAGTAGGTATGTCTATTTATATACATACAGGTTGCACATTGCCATCGCGCGGCAATTAGTCTAATTTGAGTGCTGAGCACGAGGTCTTGGGTTCGATGCCCAGGTTGGGCAAAGTGTTATTGGGCTTTCCTTCGGGAATTTCAGTAAGACTCACGGAGTCTCGATTTTTGCAGTCCCTATTACATGGGACTTAAACAAAACTGGCGAAATATGGGTGTACTATTATAGTACACTTCTGCCTAACCCTTCGGGGCTACAAGCGTGATGCTATGTAAAAAGACATATGAGCCACATGACTTATGCTCGGGAATTGCATTATCTGTACCTACGTATTGCAACACTAGTAGAGCGAATTACTGTAGCATTTATAGCTCTTTAAAGAAGTACTGTTAAACTAGGAAATTATTGCGCTTCAATACCTAATTTTCGTGTTTCCGAACTACTTAAATCGAACGTCTCAAATTAGTAGCATAGACAGAGGCAAAGCTTTTTTGTTTTGCAACGCCCCGCTATGTAGTAAATAAATGCGTACGTTTATATAAAGTTTTCTTTTTGTCGAGTAACCAATACCAATAGTCAACCTCGTCTTTTTCCTTTCAAAGGAATAAGTAATTGCTCTATACAACATTATTTTTAGTATATGCGAAACCTACTGCCAAATTATTATTATCAATGAGCTCAAAACGACGCTGGAGGCGCGCTGGAGCGCCGGCGGGCGCTCTGCGTGGTAAACACGTTTTTGTGCGGACAATCAGGTAACAGAACAAACTTACAACTTTATGATTTTTCATGACACAGTTTTGAAATTTTGTACATAGATTCTTTACATAAAAATACTAGACACGTATTTCAGGTTTCGCATATACTAAAACTAATGTTGTATAAGATCTCATCATCGCGCGTTTGTATTTCCGATGTATACGATGATTGCTGAAGCGCATACTTTTCTAGGGAAATCTTTACCTTCATCTGATGTTTTCTCTATAAAAACCGTTCCACCTACAGACAAGAACAGTCCTCCGAAGGCAGACGCAGGCGGCGACTTAGTACTGAACCTGCCGGTGTCCGTGTTGATACTGAACGGATCCAAGTCCTCGGACGACTTCCGTATTGTCTCGTGGAAGTGGAGTCGCTCGCCGTCCGGACTTGCTGCCGGGACAGTTATACTGAACTCTGATACTCAACCAGTGCTTATGGTAAGTGACAGGATTTTTAGAAGGATTTGTTACCGAGCAAAAAGCTTTTAGTGAATGGTTTCGACGCTCATTAGACCGTTAACTGGCCTTAAAGAATGTTAACACTCCAAAGGACGATATTTTGAAAAAGTGTTTCCAAAATTTATAATTCTGAACTAAAACTAATATCATTTTAACACGTTCTCAGCTTACAAACATAGAAGCAGGACGATATGTGTACGAGCTCACAGTGACGGACGATCAAGGGGAGTCAGACAAAGACACAGTGAGCGTCCAAGTGAAGCCAGACCCTCTGGAGATGAACCTCATGGAGTTGACGCTGAACATCCCCATATCGACCTTTACGCAGAGCCAACTCGACTCGCTCGTACAAAAGATGACGCTTCTACTCAAAGATGATATCAGAGTGAACGTTACTGAAGTTCATGGACAAATTGATTCCGGAAATACGCAGTTGATTTTCTTCCTTTCTGAACAGGTGAGGAATATTTGGATTTCATTCTGGTCCTCCTTAAATATTTTTCTATGAAAGCATGATTTACGTTCAAAAAATTGAGATAGCGCACGTCCCGAATTCTAAAGTTAGTACCCCAGATAGCATAACTACCTATCCTAAGTAAAAGTAAATTAAGTTTAAATTCTGTTTTTTTTTTCCTTCGTGAATGTATAGTCTTATCACATGCGTATAGGTACGACAGGCAAGGTGTGCATCATACTGACAATAGTACGATTATTTGAAGTTTTTGATGTCTTCATCGACATCTATTTGTGCGGCCTTGGGTTAATAAGACCGACTCAGCCTATGAATATCTCTTATGCCGTAATGCACCGTCGAGCACCGTCATTCTTTATTGCTTCACATCTGTCGGTCTTTCCGTGACGGCCACAGTTTTTGTTGCTTTTAATTTGCACACGTCAAGCAGTAAGCACATGTTATTATGATGTTCGCAGGGCAAAGCAGTAGAGGGCGTGCGGGCGCTATCCTTAGTGCGCGGCGCGAGTGGCGGCTGGGAGGCGTGGGGCGGCGGCTCCGTGCGCTCGCTGCGCTGTCTCAGCGCCTGCTCCGGCCGCGGCGTGTGCGACCACGCCACGCGCACGTGCCGCTGCGACGCCTTCTGGATGCAGAGCCTGCTGTCCATGCTAGACCCCGACGCGCAGCCCGACTGCGGTAAGTAAACTGCCTCAACCTCATCAGATACTGATAGTATGTCTATGAATTTTCTCCTATGTCATCAAAAAGACCATGTAGATACAATTAACTCCATTTACAGACAACGCAGATCACGGCGCATCATGTGACTCTTGTATTGAGCACACATTAGAGTAATCTGATCCCTACTTTGGAGACCGTTTATACTAAAGTAGTGTTGTGTAGTCACCTGTTTTTTTTTTATTGGTTTAGCGTTCACTTCAACCTACCGTACATGCAATTTAGACGGTTCTCGTAAGCGACGCTAACTCCCCATTCGTGTGACGTTGTTATCAATAGAAGCACGCTGATAAATTACAGAATCAGTCGTTACTTTGCGGAAATCCATGACATTAAATGATATGCAAAATATTATACTGGGTGTAAATAGACTCTTCACATAGCCGTCAACCAAGCATTCTGTACATCAAACTAAGTAACTTTACGCAAAAATTATTGCTGGGAAACGACTTAAAAATCACGTTTTACAGTAGGACTCGATGAAAAGCACTCAAAACATTGAGCTGATGCATGGATTGAATAGTACGGGGGTCGTGGAGGTGTTTAAAGTAAAAATCTTACATTAAAAACATGTATTTAAAAAAAATGTGAAAAAGTTGGAACTTTGACCTCGTCTAGAACAAAAAAATGATCGCAAAGACGGGAAGAACAAGTGCCTTTCGGCTATGTTTAGAGTCTTTTTACATCTTTTATGGTTGTGACGGGGTCTATGTAAATAGGTTTTAAAATTTTGAAATTAGACATTAAGAGCATGTTGCCGCGTACAGAAATGCCCAACCGGAAATATCTCATTTCGCAAAGCATTTAATAGACAGCGGCCATTCCTTGAGCGACAATAATACATATAATATTTTGCACGTTTGTGATAAAAAAAATCCAGTTAGAGATTTTAAAACATAATAATAATAAAAAATGTTTTTTTTTATGTTACTTTGTATAAAAATATTTAAAAATGTAGAATTATATGTGTAAATACGAATAAAGGAAATAATAGAAACACACTGTTGAATGACCAAACAAATACCATCTCCTTTGTTACGCATAATTGTGGGTAGGACGACACAAACGTCACGTCGTGCTGCATCTTGCATCCAGGCCTGTATCTTTTTCGCGGAATTAAAACTAAATATTTTGCATAACATTTAATTTAAGCACGCTATAACAAGAATAAATTCATGGTATGTTGTGTCCCAGACTGGTCGGTGGTCTACGCGAGCCTGGGCGGCGTGGCGGCGCTACTGGCGCTGGGCGCGTGCGTCTGCGCGAGCGCGCGCGCTCTGCGGCGCCTGTGCGCGCCCCGCAAGCCGCGCGCGCGGCCCAAGTACCGCCTGCTGCCGCTCGCCGACAACGAGGAGAAACCATGTAAATATTGTACGACCAACAACGAAAGTTATTCTTTTACTTTTATCACCTTCATTCATCATATTTCTAAGTTTATCTTCGACATCACTGACATCGGTGATGGGAAAACGACGGGACGTGAGGAAACCTCGACTAAGAATTAATATTGTTATTAGTCTGAAGTCGCCAACCCGCCTTGAGCAAGCTTGTTGATCAATGCTCGTTCCTTCTCTGTATGAGAAGAGGCGTTTGCTCTGCAGTGGGACAGTAACAGGTTGGTGGTATCTTCATCATCCACCGCCCGACTTCACTCACTGCTGGGTAAAGGTATTTCTTTGCGTGTGCTAATCTCCACGTTTCTTTGCTAAGCTCTTCCATTTCTTGCTCTTTACCCGCCATGGCAACAATGTCGTCTGCCCATCTGGTCACCGCACTTTAACTTTACTTGCTCTTTGAGCTTTTTGAGAACAGATAGGAATCGCGATGATTTATCAGCAATATTATTTTGTCCTGCTCTAATCTGTATTTTTATATGACGTAACATCTCTAAGGAGGGTAAAGCTTAACTTACATAGCAATCATACTTCATAGGCGAGATTACCGTGTCCTGTTGTTTGTTTACTACAGGAACTGATGCACGCTACTGAAAGCGCCAAACTAGTAGCTCAGTTCTGGCACTTTCTGACGCTCTGATACAATTTAGGATGCCATCGACACGCTAAGAAGAAGAAGAGGCGAGATTGGGAGCATATAGGGCTAACATGTTCACATCATGGCAGATCACTCGTTCTTAAACACTAATTACTTAATAAACGTTACAGTACCCTACTACAACTTAAGCAGCTTGATGATGATGATGATAAGCAGCTTATTGAATTCATAAACGACAACAGAAAGCAGCTATTGATGTCATATGCACCGCACCCCCAAACCACGATTCAAATTTTTTTGGGAGTTGTCAATACCTATTTGCGCACATCGAAACCACCTTTTTCAACTTTTCTATGTTGATAGCAGGCTAAAACTGCTCACATTCTTCTCTTCATTTTGCAGTCACGAGTAAAGACGTATCAGAAAGCGAGACAGATTCGGACGTACTGTTCGAAACGAAAAGCAAGACGACTACGTTTGGGACCCGTGCCATGAACGGCGAGGCGACTCAGGGCAACGGGTGGAAGAAGAACGGCCACTTCAAGACTTCACGCAAGGTGAAGACGTAGCTCATCGCCGTACGCCTGAGCTGCCTACGTATTCAGTCAGCTTTTGGTCACTGTAAGTAACAACTTACAATTCTCCTACACTGAAACTACACGGACATTTCATAAAGACACGTTGCCATTCCAATTTGTGTATAATATTGTGACTCCAGATAGTTTAGAACAAATGCTAGAGTAAATTGTAATCGCCTAAATCATCGTTCATGTTTAGGTGTTAAGAAAGCCATTGTCTTACATTAAAATAAGTGACCGGAAGGTGAACTTACGGAAAACGAATAAAATCATTATTTATATGTAATTTATTATACTAACATCGCTTTAGCAGACTAATGCTAGACTAGGCTGTAATGCTGACTGGCTACCACTTCAGCTAAGCAGTACTTCCCGGTAAGCAGAAACTGAATACACCGATATCTTAATATTTCTACAACAGCACCAATAAAAGAATCGGAAAAAATCATAGATATTTTCGGTCTTCTACACGTCTTGAGAAACACAACTATAAGTTGAAATAGTCTTTTTCCAAATATATCTTTAAAATGGCACCATAGCATGTACTGGCAGTGTTTTAACTTTTGTGCAACTCATCATCATCTGCCTAGCCTTTTCTCAACGATGTTAGTTAGGGTCGACGTCCAGTCCAACCCGATGCAGCTGAAACTGAATTCTTGTGCAACTAATAAATCAGATAAGCTCAGACACGTTACAATAATAATAGAATTGTGTAAAAGTTTTGAAGTCATTAAGTATGGTATTAAAATTAATGAATTGGCAGCAGACACATGACATTACTTTTTAGGCCAATTTACACGAAGCAGGTTTCTTTCTTTTTTTTTTTTGTTATCCTGTTTGAGTGTCCCACTGCTGGGCAAAGGCCTCCCCTTTCTCCTTCCAAACCTCTCTGCCTGTGCGATATCTGGCCATATTCGCCCTGCAAACGAGATCAGATCGTCACACCACCTTCCCTGCGGTCTACTTCGACGGCGATTTTTATCTTTCCTTTTGCATACAAAAAATTGAGGCAATACGGCTTGTGCAGTCTTAAACACCGTACCTATATGTAACAACTTTTATTATTGTTTCAACTTATTTCGTCTAAAGAGGCAATTTCATTGCTTCGTGTAAATCAGCCTGTGGACAAATGTGTTGCCAGTTTTGACCCGAAATTCGCTGCCAATTTATTTATTTTAGCATCCATTTCCTTGTCTGTTTACCAATTGTGAATAGGACATAACCAATTTTAGGCTCGATTAAATACGACTTATTAAAATAACACTCCCATTTATCATAAAAATGGCTATGAATAAATTGTATACATAACATAGATTTTAGCATCTAGATAAGGATAGGTTTTTTACTTATAAACGTTACATGAAGAGGGTTACTTTAAGCTAGGAGTAAGTTTTATTCATTTGCGTATTTGTTCTTGAGTCTGAGAGATATGAGCACATTGCAAGCACAAAATCAATATACAATTAATTAAATAATATATTTGGCAATATAGAAACCCTGTTAATGTAATACATATATTTTGTATTAAAATTGAATCGGATGCAAATATCTAAAATTTGTTATTAATCGGAATGTTACCTGAATCTCAGGTATTAAATCATTTGTAAATCTATAAAAGTAGTGATGTATTCTATAGAAATTATATAAAAAGATTCTTTAGAAGTAGGCTTAAGGATAATTTTTATTCACATAATTATAAATGCGCGAATAATGGGACAGTTGTAAGAAATTATTTTTTGTGTAATTTATATCGTTTGTTTATTTATATTGAAATGTAATATTATTCTACATGTTTATAGAGAAACCTGTGCATTTTTTCTTGCATTTTGCACCATTGCATCAGTTTATAGCAAAAAAAAAATAAGAATCATTTGGAGGACTAATTTACCGCATATAAAATATTTTATAATTAAGACAGGTTTTTATGAACCACCAGTAATTAGAAGTTTCAAAGAATTTATACAGCGTTGCCCAAAGTCCAACATGACATTTTTTAATGGTTTGAATTAAAATACATCTCGAAATAACTTGTCTTGTCCACAGTCTCGCCGTAAAATCAGATTTGCCTTATTTTAAGTATTATATTAAGTATAGTATTGTTACAGTTATTGTATTCGTTGTATTGTAGTTAATAAGGCGTCATCATATGGCAAGACGTTAAAGTGTGACCAGAGTTCATGGTATAATTTCCTTAATTGAATAATCTAGTCGTGATAAGTGATAATATTATAGAGATTAGTACACTTTTGCGTATGTATTGTATATGTATCATATTTTTACTGTGATTTTGACGAGTATTTTATTATTTGAGTGTACTTAAGTGGTTCTGAAATAAATTCGCATTTATGCTTTAAAGTCGTTTGTTTGCATGATAATTATTATTTAATTCTTAATGGCGATAGCACCTGACCTCAATTCCCAGCTATAGAGGAAACTAGTAATGATAATAAATGTCTATTGTGTAAGAATCCATGATGACATGCAACCTGCTTGTAGTAGGTAGGTACTTATTTGCATTGGATGCCTCAATAAAACGCGCAATTCTGTTATAAACAATTTATTTAATATAAAATTTATTGCTTTCTTATCGTTAGTGATCTGTCGCTAAAGTTCATTCGTACATAAGTGATTGAACACTCCACTGATTATTTTAGGCAAAATAGGCACTCGACCACAATAAGTAGGCACCAAAGGGCAAACAAAAATGCACAATACACGATTTTCTTGCTTCCATATTAGTTGCCAAGTTACAAATCACGAGCGCGTGTCATGTGACTTTTATGTCATTAATATAAGGTTTAAATTGCAATTATTGACGCGCGGTCGTGAAATGCTACAACTTCAACTCGCCGATCTAAGGGGAGTTAATCATCACCAAAGAAATTATGTAGGTAGACATTTCGAAATCTTACCTATTTCTCTCAAGAAATTATTAAATTCACACATAATTACGAGTCATATGGAAGTTTATAAGGTGTTTCATTTTCCTTTACACCTCGCTCAGGCGTGATTGATTCTAGAGAGAATGTGCATATTACAATCCATTCGCATGATCAATACTGTGCGCTCAATGGCAAAGCCTACACTCCTACTATAAAAAAATCGAGACTAGCCAGTGCTAATAGAGAGCTTTTATAACATGCAATCGATTTTTATATCTAAATATATGTCATTATATAAAACCTTGTTTCAACGAATTTTTTTTAAATATTTTACCAGAAATATAGTTTAATTAAAGAAATAAAATTATTACAGTATTTGGTATTTTGCTCCACGAAGATAATAGAACAAACAAAATAAAGTATAAGATAATAAGTTAAAGACTCCTAATTAAGTCTTATCATTTTGTCTTGGAATGCTTTGTACCAAAGAATTATCATATAAATTGCTTTGATATAAGTTTATACTTAAAAATATTTTAACAGTTTCTGACTAGGTACTACAGAGTATCCGAATTTGTTCTTACTAATATTTACGATCCTAGTTCAGCTTAATATCGATCAACATTTGGTATTTAAGAAAAATCTTGCGAATATTAAGTAAAATTTTAAGTTACTAAACGTTTACACACTGCACAATATTCAGGCCAATAAGCAATTCATACATACATACATTTAGATTATATATATATATGTTTTTAAAGCTATCTTCACTAATAAATGCTTATGTAATAGTATAATTATCAAGAGACGAAGTAGTTATTACGTTAGGTACGTAAGTAGTTATCATTATCTGTAAAAAATCGAGTCATGCTAACAAGCAGGATTTAATCTTACGTAACAATTACGGTACCTACTTCTTTATGATAATTCCTAATGAATTAAGATGCATAACCCTATGTAGTACGTTATATTATTTACTTATAAAACGCCTCATTAGCAGCTAAATAGAACTACTGTCTATGAGTAGGTATATCTTTTTCGAACCAATTGCATATTATTGCTGAAGTCTTTCACAACCAATTTCTGTGTATTATCGGTATCAATATTGGTTATCTCTATTAATTATACGTTATCAGAAACAAGTCACACTGTGACTAGCTCTCGATTAAACAGTGCCTTGTTCACATAACAGTTTTTTTTAATTACTTACGTATTATTGCATTGTCTTAACATTATAGGTAGAAATTATTTTTTAAATGTCAGTAATTTTATGCATATCACTTGATTTGATGCATTTATTTGTTACAATTTAGGCCATGAAAAGAAAAAGTTAACAATTTAACACTAAGTACATCACCAATGGGCTGATTACCAATGCAGAACTCGGAATTTTTAAATTTATAACAGTCACATTGTACCAGTCATAATTATCAGTGTTTGTAAAATTGTAATATAAACTTTTCATTGAGTTAATTAATTGGTACCCAAGAGCACCTCTTTTAAACCGCATAACATCCACAGAATAAAAGAAAACAATAGTAACCTTTTTAATAGTCATTTAGGTACAATAATTTAGGATGTACATGAATTATATTTATCTACAGAAGTATGTCAATGTAGGAACCAAATATAGAACTTGTACTTGGTTCATCTTTTAATTTCAAGTAGTAGTATACATAAATATGATGGGGTTATTTTAGTATCACTGTGATAAACTTCAAACAATAAATAAATAAAATTGATTAGATCTCAACATTACTCATTTATTGTATCTATGATCTTCACTGGCCAAAATTTTGCCCCTTCCCATTTTCAATTCTTAAGTTATATATTATTTTCCAAAAGCTTGATCCTACTTTTAAAAACCATCCACCAATTAGAACAAATTAAATAAACTAACAAACCTCGAAACAAGAAGCGAGGTTTGAATCTAGGCTACGCTATCTAAATTGTTGCTATCTCAATTATTATTTTGCCTTTTTCTTCCCAGATCTTACAGTTTTTTCTACTTCAGAAGCCCAAACAGCTTTGTTGATTCGTTCTCCCAGAGAATATGCACCACATGTTAATGCGAGGCAAAATATGTAGAAAAATACTCTTACAGGCCAATTCAGAACGCTCAAGATAGGGTACACCCAAATGCCAGTGTTGTAGTAGATAACATGTATCCAAACTAAATAACAAACCATAAAGCAAGAAAGAATAGAAAGACCAACTTTTCTCTTAGGATACATCCTGAATGATGTCAAGAGTTCTATCAGTATGAACACAACTATGTTTGAGTGCATCACATGATTCAGCCATGTTGGAAAGTATTTATCCATAGCTCTGGGCAAGATCAGCTCTCTATCAACAGCATATATGCCCCAAAATGATACTCCTACAAATATTGCTAGTGGGAACGCTAAAGCACTAAAGACTGTGTCCTTCACTTTCCTTATAAGTGGCTTCTCCGACGGTGATGGTTCATTGTTCCCAAAACTATCATTAAGCAGCGCCAGTGTAAAGTATAAAGTTTGTATCATCTGGAAATAAGGAAATGATCTATAATGAGGCAAATGCTCAGAATCAGTTTACATTGCATTCATATTAAGTTATAAGACTTACCGCATTTAAATAAGTTAAATATTTGAATTTGCCTCCATAGGGTGTTACAGTAGAACTTGCAGTCGAGGGTATATTGACGAAGACGTAGTCATAGTAACATCCATAGGCAAATAGGATGGCTCCAAAAAGATGAAATAATAGCAACAACATGGTTGAAGATACTGCAATTAAAAAATGCTTAGTCAGGCTAAAGACTAGGATAACACAAGGAAGTGGCTCTTTAGAATTAAATAGAAATCCGATATTTCAGGAAAAAATCATTCTGAATGATACTAACCTCTTCTTTGCCTGTTTAACAATCCCTATTGTCGACGCAATAATCAAGAGAAACCTTCTCACTTGTATTCTTCTTGTATATTTTTATATTTAATCACATCGGTTTTTGGCGTGACCCTGTCGCGAATTTACAACCAACCCAACCATCGACTACGCCGACAGAATGACAGATGATGAGGCTGATAGCTGACATGCCATATTTGACGTTAATAGGGTTGTGCCGTGAAATCATACGTATGTAGTATTTACAATAGTTTAAAATGACTGTGAATAGGGATAGATGAAATTAAGATTATTCAGGTGGAAACTTTCAGCGGGGCAGTAATGGGAACTATCTTAACCGTGCAGCTACACGAAAATGATTTTACTAAACTAACTTAACTATCTACAGTTTTTCGTGAAAATTTGTTTCCCATTCACAGATTTTTTTAAATAATTACAGTTAGCAAGAAAATGTAATTTTACACATTTTTTTATTGATGCCTTTCGATCCTATTTCTAATACTGACCAAATCACATTTCAAAGTGGTTGTAGTAATTATAAAGGGTGTAACAAGATACTTAACGAAGCCGAAAGGCACTTGTTCTCCATGTCATTGCGATCATTTTTTTGTTCTAGAGTCTAGAGTTCTAGACCATACCTGAGAACCTTCTAGTTACGGAGATATTGGGGGTCAAAGTTCCAACTTTTTCACAAGTTTTTTTTAATACTTTTTATTAATGGAAGTTTTTTACTTAAAACACCTCCACGACCCCCGTACTATTCATCAGCACAACGTTTTGAGTACGTTACATTGAGCCCTTCCGTAAAACGAAATTTTTTACCTCAAAAAAAAAGTCGTTTTCCCAGCAACAATTTTTGCGTGCAGTTACTTAGTTTGATGTGCCGGGCCCATTGCCACTTTAGCTTACTTATTCTGTGATCCGTGTATCCGGATGCGATCCCTCAGAGATACTCCAAGCATTGACCGTTCCATAGCTCGCTTAGTGACCTTGAATTTATGGATCAACCTTACCGTGAGTTCACGTTTCGGTCCCGTAAGTCATAACAGACAGGAAGCACTGATTGAAGACCTTAATCTTAAGGCTCTGTGACGAAGCTTCCCAAATGCTGCCCAGCCCAGCTCGATTCTTCTGTTAGCCTCCATCGACAAGAAGAAGTTGTTCTTACCAAACTGCAGAGTGTGCCCGAGGTAAATATATTCTCGAACAACCTCGAGAGGACCGCCATTGACAACAATAGGTCCTGGGGTGACGTGTTTGTTGAACAAAACCTAGGTACGGACACAGTGACACGTAATTTATGTATTCTCTCTTCCTCCTCGTACCCTCATGACCTTTTCGGACCCACCATACCACTGGCCATACCCCTGGTGGTATGGTGGGTCTAGAACTATACCACTGAGAAAATAGTGTTGTGGTAAACAACTTTAATACAAATAAAAATAATATTAAGTTTATTACAAATAATAATAATAATGATTCTGTTGGAGCTACTGAAGGTAACTGAAACTTTCAGTAGCGCCATCAGGATGGAATTTGGTGTGGACAAATGTGCGGTCATGCATGTAAAGCGAGGGGAGATTGTGGAATCTGTGGGAACCCAGCTCTCGGATTCCATAAATCTTAGATCCCTCTCAGCAACCGAAACCTATAAGTATTTGGGTATGTCGGAAGCGCTGGGCATCAATGTTGCTGACATGAAGCAATCGTTGAAGGAGCGCTTCTTTGGCCGCCTGAAAAAAGTATTTAATAGTCTTTTATCAGGCGGCAATAAGGTACGTGCCTTCAACGGTTGGGTCATGCCGGTTCTGATGTACTCTTTCGGCATACTCAAATGGACTCAAACAGAACTAGACGCCCTGGATAGGAGGGTCCGTACATTGTTGACGGCATATCGAATGCATCACCCGCGTTCTTCTGTTATGAGACTGTATATCCCGCGGAAGTGTGGGGGTCGAGGCTTTTTAAACGCTAAGACTCTCCACAATTGCGAGATATGCAGTCTCAGGGAATATTTCCTTGAAACCGACGTGGGGATGCATCGAGATGTGGTCGCAGTGGACAAGGGCCTCACCCCGCTTTCCTTGGCTAAAGAGAACTGGCGCAAACCCTTAGTGCTCAAGCACTAACGACCGCATGGAGGTATGGCAGAGTAAAGAGCTTCACGGACGCTTTTTCCGGGCCCTGCATGGGCCTGATGTAGACCTATCAGCGTCCGTAGCCTGGCTACGTTCCGGGGATCTCTTCAGAGAAACCGAAGGTTTTGTCTGTGCAATTATGGATGAAGTAATGATGACGAATAACTACCGGAGATTTATTGTGTTGTGTGTTTGTTGTGTTGTGTTTTTTTTGTGTGTTGACATATGTCGGGCATGCCACCGTCCAGGCGAATCAATCCGTCACATTATCTCCGGGTGTTCTCGTCTGGCTAACGGAGAGTACTTGCATAGACACAACCTTGTAGCCAGGATTATCCATCAGCAACTTGCTCTAAAATACAACCTTGTGGAATCGGAAGTGCCGTACTATAAGTATGTGCCCGACCCAGTTCTCGAAAATGGCAGTATCACATTGTACTGGGATCAATCCATCATCACTGACAGGACTATTGTAGCCAATAAGCCTGATATAGTGGTGGTGGATCGATCAGAGCGGCGCACAATGATTGTTGACATAACGGTCCCGCATGATGAGAACCTCGTGAAAGCCGAGAAAGATAAGAAAATCAAGTATCTTGACTTGGCTCGCGAGGTTGTCGACATGTGGGATGTGGACTCAGCGATCATTGTGCCGATAGTCGTATCAGCCCATGGCTTAATTGCCAAGAGCCTCGACCAATACCTGAGGAGGCTCTCGTTAGGCAGCTGGATCAAGGGCTTGATTCAGAAAGCGGTACTCCTAGACACGGCTCGTATTGTTAGGAGGTTCCTCTCTCTGGAGCCCTGACCGCCGGTAGCTTGGACCCTGTTCCCGATACCGGTGGGCTACTATTTTTTATATTTTTAAATGTTTTTTTATATGGTTTTTGTTAAGAAATATTTAAAAATGTAATTAGTGAGTAAGAAAGTAAATAAAGGATATAAATGATTCTGTACCTCATACATGCTGGAGTTGTATAAAGTTGATACAACTCTGCGTACCTTCCTGATGTCATGTATGGGACACTGGAGAACAATCCTTCGCTATCCAGGATGTCGACAGATCCAGGATCGAGGAACCGATAAGGATCGAGTGTGGTATATTCCAGGGTGATAGTCTGAGTCCTTTGTGGTTTTGTCTAGCCTTGAACCCTCTCAGCACACTGCTGGAGGGTTTAGGTCTAGGCTATTGGTTGAGGAGAGGTGGTCAGGTCATATCTCACCTTCTTTACATGGATGATCTGAAACTCTTTGCCCCCAACAATTTGCAACTGATGAAGCTACTGAAGGTTACCGAAACTTTCAGTAGCGCCATCAGGATGGAATTTGGTGTGGACAAATGTGCAGTCATGCATGTGAAGCGAGGGGAGATTATGGAATCCGTGGGAACTCAACTCTCGGATTCCATACACCTTAGATCCCTCTCCTCAACAGAAACCTACAAGTATTTGGGTACGTCGGAAGCATTAGGTATCAATACTGCCGACATGAAACAATCGTTGAGGGAGCGTTTCTTTGGCCGCCTGAATAAAGTACTAGGTAGTCTTTTGTCAGGCGGAAACAAGGTGCGCGCCTTCAATGGTTGGGTCATGCCGGTTTTGATGTATTCTTTCGGCATACTCAAATGGACTCAGACGGAACTTGATGCCCTGGATAGGAGGGTCCGCGTTCTGCTGACCGCAAATCGAATGCATCACCCGCGGTCGTCGGTGATGAGACTGTATATCCCGCGGAAGTACGAGGGTCGTGGCTTTTTAAATGCTAAGACCCTGAACAACCGTGAGGTATGCAGTCTCAGGGAATACTTCCTGGAAGTCGATGTGGGGATGCACCGAGATGTGGTCGCAGTGGACAAGGGCCTCACCCCGCTCTCCCTGGCTAACGAGAACTGGCGCAAACCTAGAGTATTAGACACTAATGATCGCAAGGAGGTATGGCAGGGCAAGGAGCTTCACGGACGCTTTTACCGGGCCCTACACGGACCCGATGTAGACTTCTTATCGTCCGTATCTTGGCTGCGCTTCGATGACCTATTCGGGAAAACCGAAGGTTTTGTCTGTGCAATAACGGACGAAGTTATGATGACGAATAACTACCGGAAATACATTGTGAAGGATGGCACGGTTGATATATGTCGGGCATGCCACCGTCCGGGAGAATCGATCCGACACATTATTTCTGGGTGTTCTCGTCTGGCTAACTGAGAGTACTTGCATAGACACAATCTCGTTGCCAAGATTATCCACCAGCAACTTGCTTTGAAGTACAACCTTGTGGAATCAGAAGTGCCATACTATAAGTAAGCGCCCGACCCAGTTCTCGATGATGGTAATATCACGTTGTATTGGGATCGATCTATCGTCACTGACAGGACTATTGTTGCCAATAAACCTGACATTGTGGTGATAGATCGATTGGAGCGTCGCGTAATGATTGTTGATATAACGGTTCCGCATGACGAGAACCTCGTGAAAGCAGAGAAAGATAAACAATTCAAATATCTAGATCTGGCTCGCGAGGTTGTCGACATGTGGGACGTGAGTACAGCAGTCATTGTGCCGATAGTCGTGTCAGCCAATGGCTTAATAGCCAATAGCCGCGATCAACATCTGAGGAGGCTCTCGCTTGGCAGCTGGATCAAGGGCTTGATTCAGAAAGAATTACTTCTGGACACGGCGTGTATCGTTAGGAAGAACCTCCTAACGATACACGCCGCTCAAGAGCCCTGACCACCGGTAGCTCGGACCCTGTTCCCGATGCCGGTGGGCTACTATTTTTTTATATTTTTAAATGTTTTTGTTTTATATTACTTCTTAAAGAAATATTTAAAAATGTAAATTATATGTCTAAATACGAATAAAGGAAATAATAATTAGAAAATAGTGTTGTGGAATACAAGAGCATAAATTATTCTGGAGCTACGTATACCTAGGATACATACATACACATTGTTTACCACAACACTATTTTCTCCGTGGTATAATTTTAGACCCATCAAACCACCAGGGGTATGACCAGTGGTATGGTGGGTCCACAATCCTCATGACTAAGGGTTACTAGTACCTAGTCGTCACTTTGTGCACCACAGTTCTCAAAGTTGCTCTGTTATTCGTTTGACGAGCACCAACCCGATGCGATGGACTGGCACAGTGAGGAAAGTCTGCCAAACCAATCTGCAGACGTCTATTATGATGGCGCACAGACAGAGCGACTTTAATATGTGTATTAAGATAGGCCTATTCTAATATTAAAAATAAAAATCACACTTTTAGATATTATAAATAATTTTATTAATTTAGGTAGGTACATTGTGTATTTATTATAGATTATGTAGTGCGAAACAACAAACACCAATTACCATAAACAATAGAAAATCGTTGTAATAATGGCCATGAGCCGCCCTTCGGAAAACTAGATTCCACAAAAAGGCTAGATTATCGTGGGTCCAACTTATAAAATTAGGTATACTTTTCAATAAATTAATACGATAGAATAGATTAAATAACATGATCATTTGAACTTTCGATGACAATCTCAAATAACCAATGGACAAATATTATAAAACTAACTATAAGCGCTACCAAAAAACTGCAGTCAGCAGTCCCTTATCCAACACGCATCGCATAATTATTATGCTGGCCTCGAAGTAGATTAGGTTGGTTATGGTTTTGAAATTAGTCATAGTGCAGATTAGTGATCAAAAAATCACCGACTCAACTGCCATTGTGATTTCATTTCTTTTTTTTTTCTCTATTAGGTATATATTCAACGAGTCAGACATAGGATTTTGGGCGCTATATTGTGGGGTTTGATTTTTTTTCTTTTTTTCCAGTCCCATCTAGTAGCGTAGCAAATTAAAGGATTTTAAAAGGTGATTAGGCACTAAAATATATACAACTTATATTTTGAAAAGTTATTCCAAATGACCAATGAAATAAAAAGTGAAAAAATCTATAATATAAACTTAAATCGTCTGGGAAATCTTTCATATCATTGAAATAATAAGTAGAAAATAAAAAATAATAAAAAACGCGCGCTGCGTAGAGCGGCCGCGGCGGTAAGAAAAGAAGCAGGCGGGACCTATTCGTAAATTATAAAATTGTAAAAATGGAATAGGTCCCACATGCTTCCAACTTTAATTTCATTTATATAATGTGCTTATTTTTTGCTGTTCAGTTTTTTGCCGCATTTTTTTATTCTTTTAATTACATTTGTTTTCAAATAAATAAAACTGCAATTAGTGGAGGTACCTTCATGCAAGTCAACAAGTTACTCTCCATAATGTTAGAGTTTCTGAACAGTCTGCTTGCCTTACAGGCTTGCCGTATTGTTGACCCCTAGAGGTACACCACTGACTGCAATGTAATGCTCCACAGACTCATGCATCCTAAAATACAATAAATCTTCTTGTGCAAGCAAGTTCCTTACTTTAAATAGGTGGTAGTCTGGCATATGCCGGGGGGGCATTATCAGGGGTTGGCGCGGTGAAAGCCTTCCGGTAGCCGCGCACGTACTTGGGCACCTGAACGGGCAGCTCGGGCAGGGCGCCGCGCACTAACTGCCGGAGCCCCGCATTGCGTCGTCGCAACTCCACCACCTCGTCGTAGATACGTTCGCGTTCTGAAAATAATGCGATTATTTGTCTTGTGGTCTATTTATTGAATACTTTATGTTCGCAAATGTACAGAGACAGACTTAATACCATGGGCATTCCTAGCAGTCTACTTTAGGGTGATGCAGAGGCAAACAAGAGAATGAAGTGGTTCCTATGATCGAAAGAATAATTAATCAATAGTAATCCCACAGCCGAAAAGTTCTGGAGTGGCGACCGCGAACCGGAAGACGCTGCGTTGGAAGGCCTCCCACTAGGTGGACCGATGACCTGGTGAAGGTTGCAGGGATCCGCTGGATGCGAGTCGCACGGGACCGGTCAATGTGGCGACACTTGGGGGAGGCCTATGTCCAGCAGTGGACGTCTTTCGGCTGAAATGATGATGATGATGATGATGATGAATTCCACAGCTGAGACATGGCTTCCCTCTCTTTAAAAGGAAGTGGACTGTAATAGCCCACTGCGAATAGGTAGATATCACATGCCTTCTACGTTTTAGTTCTAGGCAATACCGGTTACTTCAAGAAGCTTTCCTTCACTGTTTTGGAAGCAGATTCAAATGATAGTTTTGTGGCTTGAATAAATCTATCCGGAATACCATTCCATTTTCGATGCATGCTAAAAATTAACTGGCCCTTACAGGCGCTTTTAAGACTCAATGCCCTTGGTAATCCGGAGAGAGCTAAGCGCGCTGTACTCGAGCTGTCCACGCTGCGTGTGCATCCCTGTTCTTATTCATCGCGAGCGCTTAAAAATAACGATAAAAGAGCATAGATACTTGTCTATTTTTGCCTACGAACAAAGATGAGAGAGTATATTTATGTTACGTACCTACTTATATTTTGAATGGTTACTATTTTTAATTCTAGACATATGCACAAAATTTTATAAATGCCTATATCGCGATAGACCTCGAATACCAGATAATATTTCTTTAACTATTTCTGTCCAGATACCATTCCATCCATTTCTGGGCGCGAAGTTCATTTTTCACTGAGTAGATAAAATTAAGAACATGAGACCAGGTCATACGGTGAAGATGGCGATAGTACGATAGACGCCCTGAAAGTCAGTGAATCAATATTTTTTCCACATCACCTTTTTAACGATATTCTTCGTTCGGGTGTTTTGCTCATAAATATTTATAGACTCTCCCATATCTGTATAGTCTTTAAAAAAGTTATAGAAAATCGCATCGCTGTAGAACTAGATAAGCAACAACCTCCCGAGCAGGCAGGCTTCCGACCCGGATTTTGTACTAACGACCACTTGCACACAATCCATCAAATTATAACAATATATCTTGAATTTAACACCCTGCTTTTTCTTGCATTTGATGCTTTCCAATGGACTATTCGAAAGCATTATTTGTATTTTTATTTTTATTCATGTCATTTTAATTTTATATTGTACATCTCAAATGACCTTATTTTTATTGTGGACATTTTATTTGACATGAAAAATTATTGTGTTAATTTAATTTTTAATTTTTTACAACATTATTTTTAGTACATGCGAAACCTGAATATAGTTTGTTTAGAATAAGTAACTGAATCGAAACCAATAATTTTGAAACCATATGTTGTATATGTTATATGTTGTCCCAAAAATATTTTAAAAAGGCTACAAGTTGGACAGAGCGCCACTAAGTACCTATCGCAATCATTTAGGTACCTACTGCCAAATTATTATTATCAATGAGCTCAAGACGACGCTGGTGCGCGCGGGCGGCGGCGCCGCGTGGTTACCACGTTTTTGTGCGGACAACAAGCTTATAACTTTGTGATTTTTTATGATACAGTTTTGAAATTTTGTACATAAATTCTTTATATAAAAATACTAGACACGTGTTTCGGGTTTCGCATATACTAAAACTAATGTTGTATATTACTAGCTTTTTCGCGCGGCTTCGCTCGCGTTAATTTAGAATTTGATAACCTAGCGGTGTGAAATATACTTTACGATCTATTCTCATACCTAACAAAAATACATAATAAATTTCATAATAATCGGTCGAGTCGTTTCGGAGGAATGCGACACAAAATTTTTATATATAAGATTTTGATGAGAGTAGCCTTCCGTAAGTAACCATTTTGCGGTACTAAGTCAAACTTAGGCCCTAAATTTCTTAACCCACCTTGTAATATCTCCAAATAATTGTTTAATCCTGTCAGCAGCCCATCCCAAAACTTATCTTTCTGTAGGGGGAACACCTTTTTCCATTCTAACCAATAGCTGGAGATTTCTTCCTCAGTAAGTCTGCGAGATGGTGTCTTAAAGTTCGGAGGTTCCAAGCTTTCTCTGTAATTAGTAATAAATGCAATTCAAGGATAAAGTAACCCAATATGAATGAAAAGCGTAATTTTATTATACTTCACTCAGTTCACTCATTGATGGAATCACCCATACCCATAACTCATAAGCCATTAGCCATGGGACGTCGGGTAAGGTTACAGAAGCGAACATTATTAACAATATTAGTGCTAATCCAGAATGGATAAAATAAGAAATGAGTATATAAGAGGAAGTCTGAAAGTGGCGCCGGTGACTGAAAAGTTGTGTGGTAATCGGTTGTCGTGGTATGGGCATGTGATGCGGAGGAATGAGGAAAATGTTGTGAGGAAAGTTTTGAGTATGAATGTGGATGGGTATATGAGTAGAGGAAGACCAAAGAAACGATGGATGGACTGTATAAAGAATGATATGGCAAGAAAGGAGGTGTCGGATGAGATGACGAGTAATAGAGAAGTATGGAAGAAGAAGACATGCTGCGCCGACCCCAAATGAATTGGGATAAGGGCAAGAGAATGATGATGATAGTGCTTATCCAGTACCAAATAACAAGTTATAGTATACTAACAGTATATTGTTTAATTTCTTCTTCTCTGGTGGTACGAAAAGTGTTATGAAAGTGCTCAAAGCAGTCAAAACTTGCATTGGATCCATTTCCAGAGCGTGACCATCTGAAAGACAAACAAGATGGTATATTTAGTTAGTATTCAGATTAACGTGACTGTTTTCTTTATCTGATTTCGATTCTGAAATGTAGCAATTAGAAATCAGAATGCACTGCTAAACAAACATTAGTTTCCAAAAGGCCGATCTAGTTGGACAATATTATTTGACACTA
Source organism: Noctua fimbriata (assembly GCA_905163415.1). Taxonomy (NCBI): domain Eukaryota; kingdom Metazoa; phylum Arthropoda; class Insecta; order Lepidoptera; family Noctuidae; genus Noctua; species Noctua fimbriata. The sequence continues at coordinate 7,898,360 of LR990940.1, forward strand.
TTAATTAGCTAAAATAATTAAAGGAGAAACCCAAAATCCACAGAAACCTGGGCCTGTCGTTACAGGGCTGGAATTTTGACATAGATTAGAGCATTCAGGAAGGTTTCACGAGCCAAATTTTCACGTCTCCCAGCAATGGCCAAATTTGTAAAATCAGACATTGTTTACATTTTAGGTTATTTTATTATTTGAGTTATTCAAATAAAAAATGACAGGTTTGAGGTTTTGTTTGCTACGTAAATCTGGAACGCACATGCGCTGAGCTGCAGCCTATCATAATGTTTTAGGGGTACTTACATAAAAAGAGGTGAATTCAAATTAATCTGATTGTACTTACTGAAAACCTCAGCTGAAAACTATGTTTATTAGACAAGGTCACAAGCAGGGCTGCCAGTAGATATTTTTAAATTATTCGGCAATGTTTCTGATATTATACAAAATTTAATGCCAGGATACAAACAGTGCTTAATTTTTTTTTAATCCGCAATAATGATTAATCACGTAAACTTACCTACGTTATTTTTATTATTTATTATGGTACTCACAGGCTTAACGCGCATCCATAAAGGAACTCAAAAAATATCACCATAGAATACTCAGATAATAGAATTTAGGCTTTCCGTATCCAATTATACATGAGGGTCCAGGATACAAAGAGGATACAATCAGTAACTAAATTATACAGTTTTTGTATCCAATTATACAATCTGGCAGCCCTGGTCACAAGGCCCACTTACATCACTACTGGCTTGCATTTGTTAACATTGTATCTACTACTAGGGGATTTGATGCTATCTCAGATTAGGTACAATAATCTGAGATCCCTCCTCCAGTCGTACTCCTCATTGCTGAGGGTCGTGATCCTCCCTTGAAAACATCTTTTACCTGACGATGTTTTGAGATTGCAATAAAAGGCATATAAAAATAAAAAACTGCATAATTGAGATAGAGTTTTATTAATCTACCTTCTAAGTTAGGATTTTCATAATATAATAATACAGTATCTAGTCTAGTCGGTGACCGAATACGGGCTGCAATCGAATCGGTCAAAACGACCTAATGTAAATGAACCATTAGTCAGAGTAAAGTAGAACCAGAATATTACTATGACTCACGTGGACAGAGGAAAGGATTGAGTTTAGGAGCTTCTTCCTGCGCGACCTGTTCTTGCGGTGCTGTTACTTTGACAGCTCGCGCGCCATGCCTTCGACTGACCACTGAACCACCCTCGGGAGTGCTCCCATTCACCATCATAGTCGCTGGGACAAGTTATCGCGCGTTAATACATACCTTAATTAACAAACTCATTAAAAATTTAATCGTTATTGGTTAATTTGCTGCATCATCCTAGCCTCTTCCCATTTTACCCACTTGGGGTCGGCGCCTCAGTTATTTTTCTTTCATTGTCAACCGACACACTATAATTTAGGTAGTGTTCCTTTTTGTTTGATTTCATTCCTCAAACAATTATTGTATAATAATAAGACTGCCTGCGATTTTACTTAAATAATTTATATATTTTAATAAATAATTTTCTATTCGTTTTATCATTACCTTGGAAATCTCCACATTTCTGCATTATTTCATCTGCCTCTGTCACTAAAAGCTGATCAGACGGTGATAACTCCGTTATATTCCTGTGATGCAAAATAGAATTAAACAAAACAGGTTTATTTCCTTTTTAACCAAATTATATTTTAGTACGGATTTCGCATCATTTTAATCACTGATCCTGAGATTGTTTTATAATGGTCACCATCTAAATGCCAATAATATAGGTGTGCGGAAACACTTTCGGAAGGCCCATAGGTACAGACCCCAGCACATCAAGCTACCCGAACGAAACTGTCAATTTTTGCCAATTAACCATGAATCGAATGCTTTGCTTTAGCGATAAAGTTGATAATCTATTAAAGAAATTCGACAGATTGTAGTAGCTTGATGTGCTGGCGTCTGTACATAACATAGCAGTGGCCATAAACAGTCAAAATGCATCAACATGGGATGAGGTGGAGTATGTCTATGGCAATTAATCAACACAGCCTATCGAAGCCTACCAGTCCACCGCTACTTTCTGCATGCAGTGTATCCCTAGCAGTTCAGTGCTTAATATAACTTCACTAGGCTTAGCGTATAATTATGTGCAAATATTTAATTTATTTCTCTAAAACAAAATCAACTTTATTCCAATAATTTGTAATTATAACTTATATTATTGAAAAAGTGCAATATTTTATTATAGTAGGCAGTAGATGAAGTAAAAACCTGAATCCAATGTGTGCACTCCGCGACGTACTCGCTGATACACTCCTGACGCCGATGACGCTTGTGCGAGCTTTGCTCACTGACATCCTCTCTGCTATTCCTGCTGCGGCTATCAACATAAAAATAATATGTATAGATTACAATAGCGACCAGCCCCTGCTTCGCACGGTGCTAATCTACATATGGCTGTAAATACCTACACCCTTAGCGAAGCCGAGAGCCACTTGTTCTTCCCATTGTTGCGATATTTTTTTTTGTTCTGATGTATACCTGGAAACCTTCTAGTTACGGAGATATGCGGATATATTATTGTATAGGAAATCTATACAAAGCGAGGCCAAGTTATACTGGAAATGTACAGCCTTCGTGTGCCGCCGTGTGTACAAGTATTGAATGCTATACTTTAAATGCCTCGATGATCCCGTAAACAGTTGTAACACAAAACAAATTTGGCAGAGTGGAAACCGAATATTAAATCGCTGTTTTGTTTTGTTCGTTTTGTTTAAAACAACACTAGGAATACCACAAATCAAAGTGGAGACGAAACGACGAAAAATGTTTGTATGGTTCCTCGTCTACGAAACAGCGCTATCAGTAGACTCTCGAAAATTTACTTGTACAGTTCTGTTCAAACTTTATGGCGGCTCGGAAGTTAGCTGCGAGTGCCGGGACACACAGGTACAGTCTACTCGACAATAATTAGACTCCATTATTTTAATTATTTTTATATTTCGAAAGTTGTGTGAATCTTTTAAGTGCTGCATGGTACTTATTTGTCAGTTTATCGAGTACTTCAAGTTCAAGGAAAAATAAAATAGGTTTTATAAAATATAAGAAATAATGTATTTTATTTTATATTTATGACAACGGTTGTATCCCCTCTACAAAAACTTCTTTAATTGTGGAAGGAACTTTCATGGAAATATCGCTTCCTTCGTCTTCACTTGAATCTGATTCCTCCTCAAAGTCAGTACCGGATTCACTGTCATCGTCACTGACATGGATAATTAACTCGTCCGTCAATCTGTCGATGACAACGTCACTTTTTTATATTCTTCCTCTATCTTTTCGGCACAATGCCCCCCATTTCATTTACTTTTTGCTGGACCAATTCTATGACCGAATTTACATTCCAGTTAGCGTTTTTTTTTTTGTAACGTTTTGTTTAATGGCTGCCCATACCATCTCTATGAGGTTTAAATCGGGGTGGAAAGGCGGAAGGCGTAACACTGAGTGGTTATTGTGTTTAAGTATTTTATCTATATTAAATTTCTTGAAGCGATCTTTATTTTACGTAATCAACTTGTACAGCTGTGGCTTCAGCATTGTTTCTTCAAATTCAATATTTTTTTCACGAAGCCAAGTTTGCATGTCTGCTTTTTTTGAATTCGAGGTAGGTACAGGATCTTCTTGCTTATTGTGATAAGAAACATTGTCCACCACAAGAACTGAATTTGCTGGCAAATTTGGAACGAGTCAAAAATATAAAAAAACCAATTAACAAACAACAAAAACTAAGATGAGCTCGACTGTACGAAAGTAGGAATGCGCGCGGGTGTGCAGTATGCAGACGTAACTCACACACTAAAGGCGAAGACGCGTAGGGCTAGTGCGGGTGAGTTAGAGGGCGTGCGGGGATGTGCCCCGTCGCCACGTCCCTCTAAGTCCCGCTGATACCTTAACATTGCGTTCTGCGCAGCGGAATATACGATGTTCCGAGCCGCCACTAAGTATGATTGGTACAACCTTGTAGTTCTGTAAACATGACGTCAAAGCGTCACATCTTTGGATGAAATTACACTATATTAATTTAATTGTTTCTATAATATATTTATTTAAAGTTTATTTACCGATGATAGGTAACTTTTTTAGTTGTTTTCAATCGTCCTTTGTAATTCCTGCACTCTTTTACAGCGCAAATTGTCATTTTTGTACGCCACAAAACGTGAGTTTAGCGTACAATGACTGTGTCGCCACTGAGCGGGCGGGACAAGTTTATGAGCCAACAGTTGGCTGATATTTTTTTGGCGTTTAGACGCTCGAACTGTAAATAATCGAGACCTACAGTAATGATACCTTAATTACCTTATGTACAGACATGGTCTATGTGCTATTGTGCTCACTGCAGCCTAAAAAATACTTAGTGACGTTTACGTTGACTCAAGCCAGCCCTCACTGATAGCGAATAAAATGTCCTATTATTCGCCATCAGTGAAGGCTCTAGCCTTAAACATTATGTATATGATTTACCTACCACGTCTCATACCACCTTGGGAGTCAGCCTTTGATAACACATCCGGTGTCTGGGGGTCCTGTAACACCGCCACATTTTCGGATTCTATGTCGACACCGATGCAGATAGGGCAAAACGCATAGTTCAAAAATGTGCCACACAAAAGATCTATATCCTCTTCCGCTTCAATTTCCAGCGCCTAAAAACATCAAAAAAATATGAAGCCCTTTGGCAATAAGGGAGGTAAATAGACGAGGAAATGTGGGTGTACCTACTATTAGGTACACCTCTGCCTAACCCTTCCGGGAATACAGGCGTGATATTATATGTTATAGACGAAGTACTAGACCTACTTTCTCACTATGTAGCACTTACCTGACAGCTCGGGAATCTAAAACAATACCTACATAGAGAATATAATGCTAAATAGAAAATTAGTGCTATATAAAAATCGCCAGGAATGGAGCTGTACCACAATCATCAAATACAATGAATATTATTATGCTTAATTACTCTTACCATAAATATGGCGTCTAGTGTACACAAATTTCGGGAGCTCGGTTGGTACTTTTCAATAAGTTTCAACAAACGATCTTCAACTAGAAAGCCTGTGTTATCTGCGACAAGGTGTAGTATATGACGAATCTGTAGAAATATCACATTTATTTTATAGAAGCTAGTCAAAAGAAGCACCCAAGGCCCAGCCAGTCCAGCGCACACCTGCGGGGGAACGGCAAAGAGACTAAGAAGATAAAAATTTAAACAAAACATTATTTTTTATGACATATGGTTGACACCACACAGGTGTGCGCTGGCCCTTGAGAAATAATGACGGATTTGAAATAAAACTACATTTACCAGGTTCTCTTATTTCAAGACTCAAGGGCTAGAGTCAGTAGAGCTGAAAGACAGAGATTTCTTTTTCTCTCAATTTAATTTGATTGCCTCGTTGGTCGCGGTCGCAAGCGCGACAGCTGAGCATGAGGATCTGGTTTCGATTCCCAGGTCTAGCAAAGTGTTATTGGGTTTTTCCTATCAGGAATTTCTTAGTAGTAGCTTGTAGCCTGAATTTGTACACGGTTGATGACAAAACTGTCCCCCCCCCCCCCCCGCCCATTACATGGAACTTAAACATACTGTCGAAATGTGGGTGTAGAACTATTGCACCCTTCAGGGATTACAGGCGTGGTGTTATGTGTATTTGATTATAAATAAAACGGAAATGTTAATTGAATTTCGCCACTGGCGGTAAGAAGCTAAACTTAGTAGGAGGGCAAGTGTGAAAATAAATTTACCAATTTGTTTTTTGGTTCCTCAAATTCGTTTTCGGGATCAACGCCTTTTGGCTCAATCACAGTTGCTTCAAGCTTGGCTTCCGCCTCTGAAAATAAAACAGGCATGATTTTCTTTTACTCTTTTGACCGCCAGAGCATAAACGCACGCGCGTGCCTTCCACGCCAAGCCACAATTTCATCTACATTTTGTTACATATTTGTGTCCTTTGGCGTACAGCGCACGCGTTTGCTTGTCACATAAATTTTTCAATGAAGTTCAAAATGTTAATTAGTTATTAAATATGTGTGTATTAATATAAAATATTCTATGACTAATATTACCATATTTAGCCAAAGGACTCTTGGGCGGTCTCTGCGGTGGTGGGGGTGGCGGCTCCGCTAGAATATGAGCGTGTAGTGCCACCTCCGCGTGGCGTATCTCTTTGCTGAGCTCGAGACACCGCGCGGCCGACATCCGCCACACTTGAGCGAACTGGTTATGGTTCACTTGCGCGAAGTGATCTGATTTCTTCTCCAAGTCGTCCATCGTTTGCATCAACTTAATGATTTCTGTGTCCGCCTTTATTTCCTCTACGGCGCCATCCTCAGCCGCCTTCCGAATTTTCGCTCTCAACGAATTAGCTACATCAGACATTTTATTAAGCTTTCGTTTTTGCTGCGACCTCACAAAGACATTCTCCTCTTCTCGTTTTCTTAGAACCTGTAAATCATATTTGAGTGAATTAGTCAATGGAAATAAAACCGCCATATGTGAATCAGCCATCTTTTCACCTGATATGTGTAGCCAATTTTTTCGGTATTAATTATACACGTAGCCTTCAACTTTTCTAGTTCTTGTTGCAAGTCCTGAATTAAAGTTTCCAGTTCTATTTTGGCCTCGCGATACTTTTCGTGGTGGTCCCACATTATGGCCTCAATTTCTAGTTTATGTTCGTCTAACTGAAATTTTTAAGTAAATAATTAGTGTTGTTCTTTGTAGTTATCTAAAAAAAATAACCAGATTGCAAATTGTTTCAACCTGAACGAACTTGTACTCCAAATGTGCAACTTCTTCTTTATCGCACTGCTTATAAAGCGCTTCCCATCTCTTGTTGTTATGATCGATTATTGCTTCGCGTTCAATTTTCACAGCTGCTTCTATCAAACTTAGCTGTTTTTCATAGGCTCTTTGCATGATTGTTATTTGCTTTTCAATCCTGTCTGACAATTCTTTGATATCATTGTCCTGTAATAGGGAAACGAAAATAGAATTCCTAGCTAATCAGTATCATTTAAGTAGGTAGTTCATGCCTAAATAGTTACTGAACTACCTGTTTCTCCAAATCTCTAAAATAAGCCTCGTCCATGGCAGCCAGATCAGCTTTTAATTGGGCAATTAGTGCATCTTTTTGAGCAAGCAATTCATCACATTTCTGCTTTTGCTCCTTAATTTCAGCGTCAATGTCTAAAGGATCTTTTATGGTCAGCATGTGCTCCCAATTGTTTGAAATAGCTTCATACTGGATCTGTGCTTCGTTCGCTTCTTCCTCTATCTTTTTTAGGGAATCTATTAAAATACGTATTATTATTAAGTATGGATTAACCGTATTCGTCGATATACCTAGTTGATTAATTCGTTGAGTTCGTCGCACTACTTAATTCACCATTTAGGTAGTTGAACGCGCTTCACTAGCGTTGCGATTGTTTGACGAACGAAAACGAAAACCAACATTAACTACATAGTTATCTCAAAACGATGCTGTGTGGGTTGTGTTGTGTGTAGCTGTTTTCCTTATGAAATGAAATAATCCTAGGGACATATAATATATACATAAAGGGTGTAAATAGACCCTTAACGAAGCCGAAAGGCACTTGTTCTCCCCGTCTTTGCGATCATTTTTTTGTTGTAGACCATACCTGGGAACCTTCTAGTTACGGAGATATTGGGGGTCAGTTCCAACTTATTCACAAGATTTTTTTTAAATACATGTTTTTAATGTAATATTTTTACTTTAAAGACCTCCACGAACCCCGTACTATTCAATCCATCCATCAGCATGTGACTGTTCGTAAATTACCCTAGACTGATAAAATTTTCGTTTTTGCTAATTCATGCAAATATTAGTATTAATGTCGGCTTCCCCCGAAAGGCAAGAGGCCGCGCACCGCCATCCGCACGGCCTTGTAAGATTCGACTCCAAACTTCGGCATCTTTCCAGTGACTTCTAACCAACTGACCTCCAGCCCTGTCCTGACTTTAGAAGCTAGGTGACAGGGTGGGGTACTAGGTGAAGTTAATATTGGGGATTCACAGTTAAGACATATACATGAATAATATCGAGTCTTATAAAACTAAATTAATAATAAAGTATGAAGCTAATAAGACAAGAGGGCGCAAAGATATAATATATAATGAAATGTTTGGTAAAGGAAGCGTTACGCTTGCGCTTAAGAATTTATTTATTTATTCGTTACGTTAATTTATTTGATTCCAAAATACTAGATGCCGATTCGCAAACGCAAACGATTCCATGTTACAACATGGAACCGTTTTACAATGTTTGCCCAGAGTACGTGTACTGTTAGACCTAAGTGCATAGCCCTACTGAGAACACTGCTACGAACTCTAACAGGTCACGTTCCCTAAGCTCTATCTACATGTCTTTCCCAATCCTAAGGCAGTGGGTTGTGAGGCCACTGCCATTGAGGAAGACAGTAAGAAGGAGAAGGTTTCTAGTATTGCTACTTATACGCGTACCCACGTTAATAACACCCTTATGGCAGATTACCCCAATTACTATATTATAACACAATTTGCACAAGCGTACCGTAGACTCGGTCTGTAGCAGAACATATTGCGATTGTTATTGGTGGACGCCGAAGTGGGTATTTCATCGTCACTTCACATTTCTTTACTCTGCCCCATGTCGTGGTTGCGTGTCTCGCTATACAGTGTCGATTCAGTAATAGGTCTACCAGTGGCCGGGGTTAATTTTAACGAGACACAGTCCCTAGCTTTCCTTAGAACGTAGCTATCCATTCAGTTTAGGATACTTGGTGAAACCTACCCCCGCTCCCTGAAATGTGCGCCAACAATCTCTAAGCAATGTTTCTGAGCTAGACCTTTACAGGAAGCAGTACTCATCAGCAGCGTTTGGTTGATTTGTACCACTAGTACAAGTCGGCATTATATTACTGAGCAATATAATTTGTTTTAATCAATCCTTGAATATTACGGTGCTGCCTACACCACTGAATAATATAGTTTATTCTAATTGGAATGCGAATATTACGGTTTTGCCTTTCATTTGTGGTGAGTCAGATCAAAGTCAATAGTCAGGTGTGTTACTGTAGAGTGTACATGTCGTATGCATGAAATGCGTGTACGGTGTAGCGAAGGGCGGTCTCCGTTCCCTATAACCAAACGCAGATGACGAATATGTGCCAAGGTATGGATTAGGAGTTGGAACATAACACATGACATAGTAGTAGACCTTGTGATGATAAAGCGGCTGTTCCGTCATACTGAAATAAATGATTATTAACAGTCTCTCTGCGCCATCGCCAAACTGCTACTTAATATATAGTACTTATAGTTAACACTTACCACGTGGTCATTGAAGATGATTAGAATATAACTAAACTTACAGAGTACTGTGCACAATACCAGTTTCGCCTCCGCCACAGCTTCTCCTTCTGCGTCTCGACACTCACTTTAACTAAACCTGTTCCTAATACTTATATTTAACTTATAAAATACTAATCGCTCTCTTACGACAGTCCTCGGGGACATGTCCATCTTGGTACCAAGACTACGCTAACTTCCCGAACCTAACCTAGGACGTCCTAGCTCTTTAACCGTTTTTAGACCGACTCCCTGACTTAGCTCCACTCCACGTGTGGACTCTGCCGCGATTTCAAATCCACTCCCCTTCGCGTCCACCTATCTTTCCCTCGCCCCTGCCTCCAAAAACACCACCCTTGGCTTGTTCCCACACTTTTACAGAATTGGTTTATCGTCTTTTTTGTGCAAACGTCTCTATTGTTTTTTTCGGGCGCCAAAGGCCGGAGTAAATTGCAACCAGATGTTGCACTAGTATTCAGAAATGCGTTTATAAATCAGATATTAGTGTATTTTCTTAAGAATTTGTTGAATTATTACATTCGGCCTGTCAGTTAACTATTCATTATCTCTAGGCCCTTTCCCATTAAATAAAGAATTTATGCGTTTCCAAGTGATGCAATATTGTTTTACAATTCAAAGGATGAGAGGACGTTTCATACTTAATTACGGTAGCTTGTCAGGCTGTCAAGCCATAAAGTAAAGGTTTAATGTGTCTGTAAGTGGTCGATACCATGTGATGATTTTTTAAATAAGAATAATAGCTAAGATATTTGCTTAATAATTAGGAGTACGTGACAGACTGTCACAAGCACAATGCTTTGAGTGCGTTCCATCGAGTCCTACCGCAAAACGTGATTTTTCACCCCGAAAAAAAAAGTCGTTTCCCAGCAATAATTTTTGCGTAAACTTACTTAGTTTGATGTACAGAATGCTTGGTTGACGGCTTCGTGAAGGTTCTGTTTACACCCTGTATTATGTATGTAGGTATCTGACTGATTCCGTTAAATTTTAGTTTAGGTAGGTACCTTATTTAAATGAGGAGACTCTAGAACAGCCATACTCAACCTCTTTTATATAGGAGCCACAAACACGTTTCAGTCATGGTGTTGCGGGCCGCAAGCAACAATTATTTAGGTGTTAATAAAAACGTAATTCAAAATTAACAATTTATTATTTTTATTAATAAAAAAAGAAAGGTGGTTAAAAAGTCATATTATGCGATATAGACCAAATTTTGAAAGAGCTTTCACAAACAATAACTTTAAGTTTTACCAAAGATCTTTATCACACATTATGTTTTAATGAGATTTTTGATACTGTGAACACTTTTTTTTTTAAATTTAATTGTTTTCTGTAGCATTGTTTTTGCTAGGAAATTTTATTTAAAATGGTTTACTATAAATTTAACTACAGGTGGGCCAATCACAAAAGCCCGGCGGGCCGCAGGTTGAGTATAGCTGCCCTAGAATCTAGAATCTCAAACAGATTTTACTGAAGCATCAAATCTCGTATTAAATTATTTGAATTCCTGTCATTTTAATAAAAATCTCTAAGAATATTACTAGTCATATTTTTGAAGAACTGATTGCGTCGAACGACCTCGCGCTCGTCTGTGGTGACCTTGACATTGGTAACTTTGGCAGCGCCATCTAGTGTCAGCCGCTGTAGTTCCACCGCTGCATTCGCTGTTGCTTTTTCTACGAGGGTTGGTTCTTCCTCCAATGACGCTTCTTCGGGAGCGTGATCAGCTCTAAGGAATATAAGACCAAAAAATAAATACATAATTAATAATTATAGCAAATCATAATCCCACTAAGGCCCTAAAATTATAGTAAGTTGAGATGAGTTAAATATCCCACTACTTATTTATGAGAACTTTGAAAGTGCAGGATAGGTGTACTTAAGTAGCTGTTAGCCTACATCTTCCCAATGCTGGGCAAAAGCCTTCCCATGACTTCTTCTTTCAATCCTGGGCCACTGATCGTTGTAATACCTACTAGTTAGAGAAGAGATCCCAAACATAAAGACAGGCTTAGGTATAATTATTATATTCATTCAATAAGGTGACATTTCTGCGATAACTACCTTTTGAGTGCCTCCTGCCTTCTTTTAATGCGGAGACTCCGACCTGCTTTCCGAACTTCGGGGTCCGAACTCGTGATCTGCGGCTCTTTAGGCGCCAAAACATCGTCCTCCTCCTCAGTCCCGAACATGATTTACACTCTACAAAAAAATAATTCCAAATGAAACTTGACAAGTAGCTCGATTCTAGAATACTTGTACAATAGACGACTACACGTTGTTATAACAACCAAACAATATATTGGTTACTATAGCAACTGGTAATCTGCACAGATTATTGATACCTGTTATCAAAGGACAAAGGAGTTTATAAACCGCTGACACGTCATGCGCTGCACTACTGAATATGGTTTAACAGCAACTTTCAAGACCCCCGACGTCACCATGACCAATAACCTCTTCAACGAGAAAACTCTTAAGCTAGGAAATAAAGGCAGTAATGTATAGTTACAAAGGAAACGTACGTTCTAGAATTTTAGCATCCGGCCGCATTAATGCGCGCTTGGCGCCTTCGCCAATCGACTCCCAGTAGGGCCACCGAGAATCCTAGCAAATAACCAGATGGTGCGCTATGCATCTGACAGTGCGCACGTAGTAAGCTACACACTTACTGTTGTTAAGACGCTCCGCCTGTAATGCAACAGTTCAGATTCGAACATTACATCAGTGAGGAAAACCGAGCATTACAGTGCGCAACCTGAAATTATACAATTTGAAATCACTAGTTAATTGATTCTGTACAAAATCGAATCTAGGATTACAGGCACACACACACACAGGACATTATATTACAGGCGAATGCTTCCTCGAGAGTGTCTATTTGTAACGTGATGATCATAATGTAATCTTGGGGGTTGTTAAACTATTATCAACAAAATTTGAAAAACTAAATTATATCCACCATCTCTGGATTTAAGTAAACAAAACAATCAAGGGCGCCTAAGGTTTATTTCCGGGGAGTGCATCTTTAGCTTTCAGAAATTCTGTCAGTTTATAAAGATATACTGAAAAAAAGCAGAATGTCAGAGCGAGCAAAACGAGCACGAAAATTTTAGCACTACATCGGATAAGTTAGATTTTCTTTTGACCATTCATACAGGAGTTGTTAATCCTTAGACGCAAGAGCAAGCGCAGCGAGCTCCAAATGTTTTGCACCCTTCCTCGGATAAATTAAGTTCTTTTTGTTAATTTATACAGGAATGAGTATAGGAGGAACTCTGTCAACTTGTGGAAAATTCAAAAGTACAGGATGTATTAGCGAGTGAAGCGAGCTGGAAAATATTGGCAGCAATTCTTTTATTTTAATTTATACAGAAATTAGAATAATAGCACTCTATTTTTGCATTGCGCCTCGGATAGGTTGATTTCTTAATATTTGTCGGAAATTTCGGGGGGTTGAATCATAACGCCCCCCCTGCCTACGACCCTGCCTGAGCTAGTTACATTTTTCAAGTTTTATGATGAAGAGAACGTAAGAGCGAGCGAAGCGAGCCGGAACTCTTTTTATTTTATTTAAATCAATGAGTTCAGAAACATGATCACGTTCAACCTAGGCCCAACCTAGGCGGGGTGGTCATGACACCCGGCCATGATCCCCCCTCCCGGATCCGCTCTTGATATAATAGAATGCAAGAGCGAGAGAAGAGAGCTGAAAATTGAAGCAGCCCGCCTCCGCCACGTGTATTAGGTTCTATTTGTTCATTCAAACAGAGATGAGAATACAAGTAACTCAGATGCATTGGCGAGCGAAGCGAGCTGAAAAATTTTAGAGATCTGCCTCGAAAAAAGTTAGTTTCTCTTGTTGAACGATTAAGCAGGAAATTAGGTAATAATTCATATCCAAAAAAAGCTATTTTAAGAACATTTTGTATAAAAAGAAATACTTTCCGAACAGTAGTTTGTTTTTTTTTCTTCTTGGCATATGTTGAACTAACAATTTCAAGGGTTCGTTTTTTGCCCTAATTATTTTTCTAAAATAAAAGTAGCCTGAATTAAACCTTATAATATTAGCTATCTGACAGCAAGTCCCGTCAAAATTGGTCCAGCCGTTTCGAAGATTAGCCGGAACAAACAGACCGACAGACAGACAAAAATTTAAAAAAATGTGTTTTTGTCTTAAGTGCAATATACAGGCTGAATTTTTCAAGTAGGCGTGGATGGCCAAATCCGAAACTATGAGGAATATCGAAAAATGTTCAAAGGAGGCTCGAGCTCGATTTTGATGAAAATTAAAACTGCATCATTGGATTTTTGAAAAATAGGGATATTGATTTTTCAAAAATTAATTCATTCAGTAGAAAGCTGTTATTTTGATATTACAAACAGACACTTCAATTCTATTTAATTTTATATACCTATGTATGGATGTAGAATTGATTCATGACTAGAATTTGTCTGGTATACCTAGATACTACAACTAAAAGGGAGAAATAAAATCCTTTTTGCTAAAAAGTCAATGAAACAAAGTCACCGACTACCGAAAGTAAAGTTATTTAAGACTTTTTAGTATTTTTTGGAAGTCGGTTTTTAATTCGCATAAAGATTTTTTATTACATTGATGGAGCGTCTTTGGATACTGTTTGATCAATCAAATACAGAAAGGAACTTTTGGACAATTTCACTAGGTACCTCTGTTCCTGCCAAAAACTCCATGTTCTGTTACTGTCTGTACTGCTGTACTAAAACTTTTAACAGTTATAAGAGTTATAACACTGCCTCAGTATTTTTCCTACAATGTTTTAAATAAATAGGTCTCTTGGCGGGTGGCCATTATCGGAACTAACGCAGCCACCTTGTTTTTCAATAAAACCAACAGCGTTCTCAATGGTATTCAAGCAACAAAAGAACTGTGCAGCAATGTAATCATAAGCACTAATAATACTTGAGGTCACGACATTTTTGGTAACGATATTCTAAATAGCCTACTATGGGTTATTATTATGGGTTAATATGATAAAGAGCAACTCCCTGAAGATAAATATGTCGGTTTGCCTGCGCGAAGTGGTTGCGTTAAGTGTAGGTATATGGCGCTTGAAAAGCTAGTAACCGTGACCAAAAAAAACAATAAAGTAATGGCTGAATTTGATACAGAATGGCAGAATGAAGTACTAGTTGCACTCATATGAATATCATAAAAACTGACCAAATATTCGGTTGCGTTATTGAGCAATCCCCGTTCAAAAATGCATATAAGTTTAGATTTCATGGTTTTCCTTTCATTTAATTTATCACGTTTGTTAGAGAGATTTGATCCATAGATTGCCCCTATCGATTGAAGTCATAAAAGCAGGGACGGTTACCGTTACCACAAAAATACCGGTAAAATTACCAAAACCTTAACGTTATGCTACGTTAACTATTAACGTTAAAAATATCGTTAAATCATAGGATTTACCGGTATTTAAATAGCGTTACCAATAACGTTACTTCGCTAAAAACTAACAATATCTGGCGCGACGTTGCCAAACCGAACGCGCGCCGCGTTCGGCTCTTCAAATCGGAGCGGCAACTACGACACATAGCATTTTACGACGATCGGACAGATACCTACGAAAACGCGACGACTCGCACGTTTTTCATTTTATAGGACAAGATACAACTATTTGTTTTGTTGTTCTAATTATTACTTTTTTTTGTAAAAAATATAATTATGGGCCGAAAGAAGTGCAACAAAGTATATAATGTTTAAAATACTGATATATTATATCAGTATTTTAAACATTTTAAAATTTGTTTGTTTTTTTTGTTTAAAATACTGATAATTATATCAGTATTTTAAACATTTTAAAGAAAAATTTATATGGATAATACGAAACGGGGCACTATGAAATTAAGAGCCTTCGGGACCCGGTGGGATGTGGGAGTAGTAGGGTGGGGGAACACCATGGGACACCTCTTGGGCATTGACCTTGAGGTCAAAATCAAAATCCCGAAAGTCAAGACCCACGGTTCTCAGGAACTCAACTATAACTACGCTACATTCAATATAGAGAATCGTCGGAAAGGAACTAAGCATCGAGGCATCGGCCAATCACAGTGCGGTAGCGTTTTATGCTTTGCACTTAGACACACAGTTGCACTTTTTTGCATCGTGTCGTGTCGTCCGTCAACCATTTCAAGTCAACACTTCCCAAATATCGCGCGACTGAAATTCAGTGTGCGTCAGAATGGCTGGTTGTTGAGACCAAAAATTGCTATCTATTTGCTACTTTTTACTACTTATCAGTAGCGAAGGGCCAATTTTTGTAAAACGTAAGCCGGAGTACATATCTTGACTGTATAGAATATGATTGGCTGGAGAATACTGAATGTGCCTTTTTTCAAAGGGCTTCCCTTCTCCCGGCAGGAATCGGGTTGTATGGAACCTTCGCCACTGCTACCTATAGTCAATTAATTGCTATCTAACTTGGAAACAAAATGAAGGGACTTCAAAATATCGAATAAAAAGAAACATTGTTGTAATCGTTTTAAATTGCTTTATTCAATAACCTTAATCCATTCCCTGTAAAAATTTCAAATGTTCATAACTTTTTACTTGTTAAAGCTACAAGGTGGGCATTGAAGGATGTGAGGGTAGCAATCACTCAAGTAAAAATAATAACACGAATTTAAATAGTCTACACAAACGGAGAGTTGACCAGCCATCCTAATATCCTAATATCTGGTCATTTTGAAGTCCCTTTATTTTCCAAGTTATGTAGCAATTAATTGATGTAGTTACTAAAAAATAGCAAATAGTAATTTTTGGTCACCAGCCAGACGTGAACTGATACAGACAGCCAGTCAGTCATTCTGACGCACACGGGATTCGCGGTCATTACGAATAATCACGATCGACGTGATTATTCGTAATGTTGTTGTGACGAAAAGGACAATTAGGAATTCTCCTGGATGATGCGTGCGTTTACTAACTTAAATCTTACATACACAAGCAGCCAGACCCGGAACATTATATCATATATTATTCCACATTTCGCGGTCTAGTGCGATTGTAGGCCAAGACCCGGAGTTGGTCAAATATTTGTTCTCTACAGGAACAAACCCGCGACACATAGCGCAGCAACCTATCGCTTAGCCACTGCGCCATCAACCTTGCCGTCTTTTCATCCAGTTAATAGGTAGCTATCCAGTTTATAGGTAGCTCTAGCTATCTATTTCGTCTAAGCTGCTTGGCACCAATCAATGTGCCTCACGAAATTGTAAAACTGAAATGCCTTTTGCTATTTTGTCAAAAACCATACCTAATAGTAATATGATTAAATTTCATAGTAGACACTTATATGCCAGTGCGAATGGAAAAAAAAACATTTATGGTTTAATTTTTTTTTTTCATAATTACCTAGCTTCAACTTTTTATTTTATTTTATGAATAAAATCTAAGACATAAATACTTTCATTCTCTTAAACAAACATTTTCTTCAATAGTTATCGTTGTTAAAAACGGTAATAAAATAATAACTTTTAATAATAGACCTATTAGTGCACAGGTGTAGCGCAAATAGCAAAAATAATCTACCCATAACAATCATTATGCGACGAACTTAACTCGCTTACAAAATAATATTTTTGAAATGCCTACATGATATCTACGTATAGTTACGGTTAGAATGCGGCGCGGCACTTCCATACCATACGGTCTGCGCGTGAGAGAGACGAAATAAAAACAACATATCGGACCCTCTCGCACGATTTGCAGCGTTCAACTTCTAATAGTTCAAAGTTCAAACAGTCGACCTTGATGAGCGGCCGTGTGTACTAACATCGTAAGACGCTAGACTCCCCACCGACATCGTTAGAAAGAGATAGGCGAATAAATTACCGGTATAAGTATTGTTACTTTTACCGATACTAATATTAGTTATTAGATAACGTTAACGGACTTACGGGTAACGTTATAAATATCGTTACTTTTTTAACGTTAACATAACGGTAATCGGTAACGTTAAGAAAAAAGTAACGGTAATTCGGTCCCTGCATAAAAGTAAAGGATGTTATTTTTTCTAATATTAGTCGGTTCGATGCTCGACATTCCTCCTCACGGTACAATTGTACAAACTTTAAATTAATATCGTTACGAAGTTTAGGCATTTTATTCTTTTCAAAATCGCATTTGCAACCAGTAAAACGAAATGCGTGGTGACTGTTTACTAGCCAATTTAATACTAGTTCCACCGGCTACGAAGCTAGTACCCAAGCCAGGATAGTATAATCAGTGGTTGGGGGCGCTAGCATCTCAAAAAATAGAACGCCATCTATTACACTATCCTAGCCCGAGACGCTAGCTTCTAGCTTTCTTACTGGCCCAGAAAAGAAGCTAATTCTGTATACACGAAGCCAATTTACTAGCTTGCTATCATAGCTTGAAAAATTAGCCTAGTGTATCACGGACATTAGTGCTTGTAACTTTGTATTGTGCAGTTTTTTTTTTACTTATAAAACCGTTGACCCACACTAGGAATTTCTCTTGTATCGTGGGTCCGTTTAGAAACATTTAAACTCATACGAAACAGCCAGACCTGGAACAACTATCTGTAGGACATACAAATATTTATTCCGTGCGGGATCGAACCCGCGACACGCAGCGCAGCAGTCAATCGCGCAGCCACTGCGCTGAACGTGCCGTCATGAGATGAGTGTAAATACTTGATTTCAGAGCTTGTGTAGCACAACTGTAGCAAGGCCAGCCAGAATCTTAACCATGTGATATTATTACCACTTGTCATGAGTTAATTTTTGTGTGGGTGTTTTGTGTATTTAGTACTTAAAAATAGGATTTTTAAAATAAAACACTATGACCTTTATAAATTTTGTTTACTTAATTTTACTTTGCTTTGCTGTTCAGGATGATACCATCATATTTCTGTTGGAACCACTTCATGGCATCCTCCTTTGTCAAGCGATGGGGGAACCCAACCTTGCCAGTCTTGCGTCTTCTGTGGGCCACATTGAATCCTAGAACAAAATACAAAATATACATACTATGCACTGATCAACATGATTTTATTTAGACTAGAAAAGATTTATAAAATGTACACCATATTCTTGTGAATGTAAGGTTTGAAATTGACATTCTTTTAAATATGATAATTATTATAGCACATTATTTACAGAGTGAGACTGTGTTGTTTTCATCACCCTTGAACAGATGTGCACTTCATTCATAAAACATTTTTAAAAACCATCATAAAAATTTTCACACAGCTACTGCAACTGCCATTAGTTGTTACAAAAGTCAACTGCAAGTTTGACTAATTAATGTCTCTTGTTGTCTACTTGAGAAATTTACATCAAAATAACTTAGTGTGAAGAATAATTGTATTTCTTACCTGGTCGACCAAGTACGACGTAGAAGTCAAGACCATAGATACCAATGGAGGGATCGTATTTGATACCCAAGTCAATGTGTTCCTGGATACCAAAACCGAAGTTGCCAGTGGCGGAGAAGTTGTCACGCCTCAACTCGTATTCCCTGACCTGGAAGAAAAGAATGGTAAAAATTATTTACTTGGTGATGTGCTTTTAACTATTAAGTGATGGATGGTAAAGCTTCAAGCTATGTGAAGGATTTTGTAGTTAAATTAAACTGGCTTGAATACACCTGTTTAATGTAAATTAATAAAATATTGCAATTCAACAAACATTAAGAAAAACGGTCAGTATAAAACTTATATAAACACTAAGAAAGTCCAAAAAAGTGTTATCAAGCAAATAGCTGTGTCATAGCATAAGTTGCCATAAATTCACTTTGTAGAAAATGCTTGATGGAAGGGTAAAAACTGAAACTTATAACAGTCTGGATTATGCTATGTGGAAAAAAACTAAATAAGTACCCATTACACCAAATATTTAGTCTAAACTGATGAGTTTAGAGAATAAGATTTTCAAGAACATTGTTTACTTACTTTGAGACCTCTTTCGAGGATCTCCTCAGCCTTAGCACCACGTACAGTGCAGTGGACCGCAATCTTTTCATTACGACGGATACCAAAGGATCTGACAGTGTACCTGGCCTTTGAGAACACAGGCTGTTGGCCAGTAAGCTGTTCCAGCACCTGAAATAATACAAGAATAATGCTGTTATGTTGTAACTTCGCAAATGCAAAGCAGACATACTTGCTTTGGGTCTTTCTTGTATAGTAAGTGAAATGTTATTTCCGTAAGTATTCTGAACAGTAAGTAGTTAGTGCTCAGAAGTTGCAAATTGGAAATATTGATCTTGCATGAATTTACAAACAGTAACACAAGTTATGTTACTCTTGAACAAGTTCATGCAGTAACATTAATAGCTTTTTATTACCCAGTCCAGCGCTGCAAGTTAAGCTTGTTGAAGAAGAAATGTTTTCAGTAAAACTGAATCAATATTTTATGGATAATAACCAATGCACATGCCTCTTTCCGCTTAATGCAAATCAATAAATTGATTAACAATATACATATATATTCACGACAATAATTTACAGTTTAGGTTATTAATGCACAAGGCATTGAACCAACTTCAATTTTATACCAAGGCTTGAAATTGTATGTAGTCAACATGGTGTATGTACTCATGTTTTGAGGGTTATAATATAAATCACTTGATAGAATGGTACAATAAGTAAAACATTGACTAACCTTAGCAGCACGAGTCAGCCTGTCACCAGACTCTCCGACACAGATGTTCAGGCAGAGTTTCCTGATGTGAAGATTTCTCATAACATTCTTAGAATTATCTTTAGGAGGTTTCTTCTCCTTCTTGTCTTTCTTCAACGCGGGCGGTGGTACACGCTGAAATGCATATTTTAAGTTTACGTTTGGCACCTTTAACACACATTTATTTTAAAATTATTCCTGTGTCCAAACACAAGACTAGGTTATGCCGAAGTTGAGATCAATACACAGCGATAAAACCAAAAATAGGATATAGTTAGGAAACAAATTTAAGTAACAATCAATTTGTAACATATTTCCCCGCATTATCTAAGAAAATATAACCGATTCAGATGGATAAATTTATACAAAAATCAAAAACACCCACCGCCATGGTTACGACTTATCAAAAAGAACCATAAACAATTCTGCTGCAAACGTCAATGTCAAATATGAAACATAAACAATAGAAAAAGTATTTTTCGGGACTCGAGTACTAGTCTTTTAAATTTACCAAATTTTGCATTATTTATTGTGAGTACACAGTATTATAATTCATTTCTATTTAAATAACAAAAGTTTAAAATTTCCTGCCCTATCTGTGGTATAAAGTTTTACTTGGAATTACGGATTTGTGAAATGAAATCCCGCTATGAAACCACAGACTTAAAAGTACAAGACATAGAATAATCAATATAGTATTGTGCAATAAACCGGCTTTCCCAAATAAAATATATAAATATGCATAGTAAAATGCAAAAATTATTACATTCACATTGATTAAACGATAACGAGCATCTTTTATTCATGCTATTACGTTTTGTTAAACACTTACAAACAATAAAACTCATTTATAGCAACACTATTTTCTATGACTTTCTATTTGCCTCTCCTTTACAATAATTATTCTGATTAATTTTTGGATTCAAAAGGATTTTCAACTATTTCAAACAAGGTTGAAAAACCCAACCAGAATACAGGGTTCTTACAGGGTGTATACTTAGTCTATAATTATTCACGGGTGCCTTATGTTTCAGAACTTATGATAGGTTTTTGTTTCTAGCCCTGTTGCAATAAGTTAGCCGGCCATTAAATTACCCGGGTCCAACTTCACCTTTTAAGAAAGAAAGGGAGAGCGAAGTAGTAAAAAGTCTTTTGTCATTCACATTTTAAGATCCTTTTGTAACTCGGCGCTTCTGCATAAATATTAGGGAAAATATTCTTGCGTAGAATGATAATGAACCCACAGCAGGTCGTGTACCTAACTTTGCAATTGTATTATATTTTAGTATGTACGTTGATTAATAACGATTTATTAAAATTGGCGAACTTCCGGTAAAAGCATTTTTGAAATGATTTAATTTTAGTTAAGCAATTACCGCAGGATAGGATAATACTAATCAGACTATTATTATGGTAATTTATAACTTTGCTTTCCTGTATTCATAATTCAGTAATAGTTTATACTAAAACAATAAACTCTTACCTTCGGATTATATTATTATACTTTCGTCAATAGAATAAGTAGGTACTTCCTTATACACTAGTTCGAGATACATTACTTCTCGTAGTGTCGTTGTTATTATCGATTGATGAAGTGACCTAGTTCCCAAATAATAGATTGGAATAATCAATAAATTGCAATCATAAAATAGGTATCTATCTTTAGATACGGTGAATTATTGAAATATGGCAGAGGAAACGCGAAAATCAAAAGTTTCTGCTAATAAAAAATATAAGAAATATTATTGCTCAATATGCCATATATTCACTAACTCTGAGAATCAACTAAATCAGCATTTAGAAGGCATTCGCCATCAACAAAGGAAAATATTTTCTCCTCCACTGAATATCGATAATTCAGATAATAAATATGAATGTAACAGTCTTTTGTATGTTCCTGCCTTCACCGTTATGTTCATAACATCATTTGTGTTTTGTTATACAATTGTTGTTTATTGGAATTGACACCGACCGCTAATGATTATCATAAATAAAACATTAAATTGTAGTTAACGACGCCTTAAATTTCGCGCCATAATTTTAATTGGCGGAGAAGTCGTCCCCAAGCGTTCACGGCTTCTATGCGCACGAACGAACGCGCAGAACAATGAGGTAGCAGCCATTTTATGTCGGTGTCTAAGAAAAACATAATTCGAATGGCCAATCTTAACGAAATTGTGTAATTAGTGATATAATTTATGTGATTCTGTATACACTACTATATTTAGGTGTTTCTTTACTTATGTGAGTAGAATATAACTTTTGCTATACATATATAATGATATAATAACATAAGCGCGATGAAACCTAACATTTTGCATAAAAAAGAAATAATAATAAATTTGTATCTCATTCCCTCCATACATTATGAAAGGTCGTTGTATTTCCAATAGCTACAAGTCTTTCGTTGGCAAACAATGTTTATGTTTACAGATAGTAACTAAAGAGTATTATCACAAAGTACTTTCTGTAGATTTAGCTCGGGCCAATATGACATAACTTTCACCGAAACGTTGAATAAAGTATTATAAACCCGTTTTGTTTACATTAGACTTGTATTGGTTACTAAATTACTTGTCGTATGACAACCGGCGTCGCGCAGCCTCGGCTTGAAAGTTGGGGACAAAATTCAATAACGAATTGGCCATTTTATTGATGGCCGGGGGGGAGGCTGGGTGGAGACAGTCGGTCGGTGAGCTTCCGCCATTTAATATTTTGCTAGACATTTTAGCTGTTCTCATTATGTTTTCTTGTTTACACTTTCGTGTATCTACCGATTAGAGTTGCCGCTGTATTGTGAACAAGTTTACATACATATCTGCATATGCTACACAAATATGCTAAAGATAAGCGCCCTTGTGTGAGTGTACGCTATTATATTCGTATACATGCCTTTATACATATCTATTGCGTTTCGCATACATATTCCCCGGCTTTTTATGCACCTATCTACTGTGTTCAGTCAACGGCCTAACAATATTATAAATAAAACAGCAATGAAATGTAATGTCTAATCTATTTTGTTATTGTTTGGAATTATCTGTTTTAACCGTATTATAATTTTTGTTTGACATAATACTTACTTTGTTTGCCTAATATTTACTTTGCGTTTATGTATTTTTGTTACCTAGCACTGTTTTTTTTTGTTGCCGTGTATTTGCCTCTGTTGATTTGTAATCACCTGATTGTGTAATATTTTTTTGTTTTAATTATATTTTTTATTTTACGCAAACCTAAGCTTTTTATTTCAATTTTTTTTTTGTTCTTATGGGTTTCATCATAATAATTTACGAAATATGTAGGCACATTCAATTCCCTTGCTACCTGGCACGTAAAATAGAACCATTAGTGCAAGTTACCCTTTGAAAATTGTTATTCCTAATCTGTACGCTTCAGAGCAAAATGAAGGGTCAGTCCTTCGCTGCCGCCTATAAAAAAATTGCCGTACCAATCGGGCTAACAAGCTTTATCATTTTTTGGTTTGGTGTTCACAAAAAGCATTCAATACTGATTTTTTAAACACCCAAGTAAAAGTAAACCCGCCAGTGCCTATTTAATAATAAAAAAATCAGACTCTACACTTAACTGAAAAAAGGCACATTTAAATGAGCCGGTTTTCCGAAAATCCGAATTGCTAAATGGCGATGCGTGCAATCAATTTTTTTCAGTCATTGGGCAGGTAACATCAAATCCCTGCAGCTATGACTTTTCGTTGTCTTGACTTGAGGTGGGATGAGGCGGCCAGTTTTTTTTATTGACAGCTTTTAAGTGCCTTTTAGACACATTTTTTTTACTTACCTGCTCATTTTTCAATAAGATTTGTGGAGGAGTTGGAGTTGTCTTGTCATCTTCTACATTTGCTGCACTATAGGTCGAAACCCCATACTTTTGTTTGTTACGCCGGGTAAACGTTTATTAATCGAAGTTTTGCTGTAAGTATTGTAGTAGACGCAATACTAGATACTTATTACACCTCGATACTACCGTAAACCAAAAACTACCCTAGTTCTTTATGAAGGTAAATAAAGCCACTACTTAGTAATTTCCTATTGAGGTAGGCCAAGTGCTGTTTTGATAGCCATTTGACATGACGTTCTTTTCAGGTGGCAGAAGTTGAAAATGGGGGAGCAAAGAGGTCGCCATTAGTTTCCCAGCACACTGGGGCGTAGGCGTCGGGGGTGTGGCACGGGGCGTGGGGGTCCCCGTGCCACCCCCTGGCGACCTACTCGCCACTATCTCCATGTTCGAACAGCAGATCAAGGCTGAACCCATGAGGTAATACTTGTCCTTAAGCCTCAATTGATGGCCTGATCATATTTGGGTTTTGCTACCAGTGTTCTTCAATACATGTAATGAGCAATGAGGAAGTAACCAAAAGTACAACAATAAAGAGCTCTATCCCACCTGACATAAACTGACTTCCTTGATATACCACAAATGCCGAAGCAGAGGTGGGCAAAACAAATTTATTTATTAAGTAATTGTAATAACGGGACTTCCGGTTCCGGTTTCAGACCGAAATAAAAGTCTAAATAACTTTGCCTACTTGGAAATCGAAACTTAACTGACTCACTCACACAGCTGTGTTATCAGTTAAAAATATTGAGTTGGAAGTTCGCAATGTTAGTGAACTGTACAACCAAATCTTTGTCAATTTTTAGGTTCACTTTAGCATTATGTTCTGATAAGCAAAAATTACAATTAATTTTGTGGGACAGATATTGACTGAAGTATTATGTTGGGTTGCAGTTTCTACACATCTCATCCACACGTACACTCCGGTCCCCCAACATTAATACGGTCAGATTCAAGCCATGCATCCATCATCAACATGAACCAACATCACCAGACACACCAAGAGGATTCTAAAGACAGCCTCATAGTACAACAGCAAGTACAACATCAGCAAGATCTCATGGAACAACATCAGCAACAACAGGAAATGCAACAACAAGATGACGAGGTGAGTTCAGTAAACATAGAGAAAAAAAACATTTGCGGCTGTACGGCCAACGGATAGAATAAGGTCGAGTGCTGAAGTCCCGTCAAGAACTCAACACAGGACATCTACAAGTTCTACAACCCTGCATTGGCCTCAATCCGCCCTCACCAAAAAAATATACTCAGCATGTTTTTTGATTGTTTGACAAAGTCGTTCAAATTGATAAAACGTCAAAGAAGCTCACCTCGGAATGTTTCTCTCTCTATTTTCAGCTGAGCTTCAAAGGAATGGACGACGATGGAGTTGACATGGATATGGACGGACGACAATGTTCTCAGGTTAGACATTATTTTGATTCACGATACGTTTCAATATTTTAACCACTATTTTACGAATAAATCATCAATACAACCGTTTTAACAGGGTATGGGAGTGGACATGGGATCAGTTCAAACTAAAATGGAAGTGTCGAATGGGGGTCAGTCGACGCCACGATCTAAACCACAAGCCTGTAAGGTGAGCGAAGAAGAATAATAAAAATAAACATCTGTTACAAATTTTCCTTCCACTTTTCGCGGTGACGGAATATTTTTCCTTCATTTTCGAACGGCCATCTTTTCATCTCTTAGGTGTTTAGTCTGAATCAGCCTAATTTAACGAAATATTGTTATCCTAATGAATACTTTATCCCTTCATATATTTAAAACATAAAACGAGCTTAAAAATGTAAAACAATTGAGTGCATAGTCCCAAATTACTATATGGTAGGGTGTGCTAATATTTTTAACGACGTAAAAATAAGTAACTGGGAAATTAAGATTTTAAAAACATCTACCTTTATTTTGAAGATGACTCAAAATCTTACCATTTACAAAATCTTTTCTTCCAGGTCTGTGGCAAAGTTTTGTCGTCGGCTTCCTCTTACTATGTCCACATGAAGCTTCACTCAGGAAACAAACCTTTTCAGTGCACTGTAAGTATAATATCTATGTCGTAGATATAATTAATTATATACTTATTCTGATGGTTATCGTCTGAAATAAAAAGGTTGACTTAAGATTACATTTAAGCTACATTAAAATCATAGCTAAACAGCGGAAAAAAGCGAGTAAAGCGAGGTTACAATTTTTTTTACAATAAAGAAATAAAAGTATACTTCTTTGAAAGTTAATTTCGAACACTGTTCTAAGCTTTCACGGTTTACAACTAAACCAACAACCCAACCAATAACGAACAATCACGGAAGATATCCCGTAAGTGACAGTATAAGTTTAATTTCGAAATGAATAAATGTAACATAACTACCTGCAATGCAGCATGCAACTGCCTGAAACATAATAGTCGCACGCGCAAATACACCAAAACGCAAGTCTTCGTAATTAAAATACACACACACAGGCATACAATCATGGTATAAAATGTGTACCTATAAACAAAAAATTGCCAGTCGGTATGTGATGTTGCCAGAAAGACGTATCCGTAATGGACAGATGTGCATTGAACGTAGGTACAGGTAGGGTTAAATTTTTTGAGGGTCGGCTATTGTTTAGCTAGTCTGGTTTTCTGTTCACCCCAAAAAAATCTGGTGAGCCGACTTTGTTATATGGTACCCCAATAGAATGAAATAAATACGTTTTTTTGTCAGTAAGCAAAGCAAAGACACAGCAAAGCAGCTGCACTGCAAAGCTGCTGCTGCTTTTCAGTTTTAAGTACACTTATTCACGCTCAGCTGATGACTGGATGGTGTGGGACTATGTATTTATTATCAGTGAAGTATTGAATAAAAAAAATACAGCATTAATGGTATGTCAATACACTAGAACAGATTTCTAGATTTTCTGGATTTTCTCCATGTCGCAGCGTTAGTGACGCCAGAGAGCGCAGAGCGCAGATTTATAACTTTATCACATTTCATTAAGGGTCTATACCTACCGTCTGAATGATTATGAGATTATAGACTCAGGTTTTGCACTTCTTTTTTATCGTGTGGTTAGGCACTAACCACACGATAAGAACACATAATAACCTAACCTCAGAGTGCTTATGCCGCCCATGGGCCTCGAACTTAGATTTAGACTAATAAGCTATTATTTGCTGATAATAGCAGATTGGGTTGTACTTACCACAAGTTGATTTTAACTACCCACCTAATTATTTTTGGGGTTCCGTACCCCAAAAGACAAAAACGGAACCTTATAGGATCACTCGCGTCTGTCTGTCTGTCCGTCTGTCACAGCCAATTTACTCCGAAACTACTGGACCAATTGAGTTGAAATTTGGTCCATGTGTGTATGTAAGTCGGTGACCCAAAGACGGACGTGTAATCTAAATATATGATTTTTTAACATGGGGGCCACTTTTGGGGGGTAAATTAAAAATGAAAAAAAAAGTTTTGTAAATGTATATCGTGTTACATATCAAATGAAAGGGCTCATTGTGAGCATCTCAAATATTTTTTTAATTATAATTTTAAGGACGTTTTGAAGTTATTTAACTCCTTAACTCCGAAACTATAGGGCCAAAAATTTTGAAAAATTACCAAATATAGTTATTTGCCTATATGTAGATTACAGGAAAACCTTTATGAAATCTATGGAAACAAATTTGGGTCAGATTTAAAACAACTTACGCAATTTAGATAATTAACGGACGGAACCCTCTCCACGCGAGTCGAACTCGCACTTGGCCGGTTTTCTGATAAGTCCAGCAGTTGATAACTTAAGTTTCAAACCACCCAGGTATTTCAGCGAGCAAACATGTACTGAACATTTCTTTTTCTACGTTGACATAGGTGTGCGACGCAGCTTTTTGCCGTAAGCCGTATCTAGAAGTGCACATGCGCACACACACAGGGGAACGCCCTTTCCAGTGCGACCTCTGCCTCAAGCGCTTCACGCAGAAATCCAGTCTCAACACGCACAAACGTGTTCACACAGGTCAGTGTAAACTAACCCTAACATGGACTTGTTGCATCTGAAGCATCTCAGTGTTGTTTACAGGGATTCGACAAACAGAAGTTTGTGTGCAAAGTTAATTATTCTGTTTCTCGACTGCCTGCATAAAATAATATTTTTCAAACACTAATTGTTTAATGCCAATGCTCATTTGCATAATGCCCGCATAAAATCTTAATTAATCTCATTTTGTGCAATGAACAAATTGATCGATTGAAAAATATTGATTTATATAATAGCTGACTGATATAATTGTTGTGATATATTGAAACGATGACTGATAATTGCAGCGTTAATGTTGAATGCAATTTAATGTAATTTCCATATTATTTTTTATCTGCCAGTAATTAAAAAACAACTATGCATTTTGTACCTACCAAAAAAAGTACATTTTAATTTTTAATATTTGCATTTATGTAATCACTGAAAAGATTCCCCCCAAACACTGCCATTTTGTTTTATTATAGGGATGAATGTTTAAACACTGATTTTAGGATGGAGGTATTAGGAGATCTATATGGAAGTTACATTTTACCTACTGAACTGGAAAAACTCAATAAATAAATTCCCAATTTTAGAATGTACCATGAGGGGATTGCTCAAAAATTTATATGAAACAAATTGGACTCTTATATTTTCAAGTTGACCTCCTCCTGTTTCCGCGAAACCGAAATATTTAAAATTATTTGTTGTTATTGTTTTAAATTCTCCATTGGCTACCCGTTGTTGATTATGGCTTATATCCTGTTTTGACGCCCTGATAAACGAGCTATTTTGTATTTTATATGTATTGTCTTTTTCTTGTTTATACTCATACCTATTATTTTATTTATGCTACATGTGCTACATATTTATATATTATCTACGTTTTGCTAGGAAAGCATACTTTTATATTTTCCACGCACAATTAATGTTTCTTTTTTCATATATTATGTATGTAAGTAGAGAGTGATTCCGCTCCTTAGAAGAAATGGTCAAGTTCGTATAACTATCCGGTCTTTCCCCACTGACCGTTATATACCTACCCACATAAGATGAAAATGTCGTCTCCCCTTTCTTCCATTGTGTTCTCGATTGAGTAATGAGTTACCCACTATATTTTTCTATTATTTCATGGTGCTTATTTATACTTAATTATAAGCACGCGGCCTCTGGACGGAGCTTTTTACAACTTTTATTCAGACACCTATATTATACAATATTGTTTATATACCATCCATTATACTTATCATATTGAATCTAATGAACTACACGTAGTAAAAATACATATAGCCAAGTAGGACACTGGTGCGACACACAAATCGCTGAAATAGTTGACAATACATATGCTTAACATACGACATGTGAATAGTTTTTGAGTTGTACCAATAGAGCTAATAGTGTTTTCGCAAAAAGATCAGGGCGTGAGGAAGGCTTCGTTGATGTGAGGTAAACAGGGGGAGGTAAAGAACTCACAATGGATCTGATGTGGTA
This sequence comes from Noctua fimbriata, assembly GCA_905163415.1. Lineage (NCBI taxonomy): Eukaryota > Metazoa > Arthropoda > Insecta > Lepidoptera > Noctuidae > Noctua > Noctua fimbriata. The sequence goes on from LR990940.1 coordinate 7,927,839, forward strand.
CGCACATACCGCACTGTGTCGTTGCTATCACAGGGAAATCGATTGTGTGTTCTTGTATAACATGGTGTAGACAAACGAGCGTGTGTTGTTGGAATGTGGCCTGGGTTCTAGATGAGCACATGCGCGCGTTGATGGTGAAGGACCGGCCCTACAGGTGTGATCTCTGTCAGATGCGGTTCACGCAGAGCTCCAGCCTCAACCGACACAAGAAAATTCACACGGGTGGGTTGATATCTTTAGCGCCCGTGCCGACTCTATCGCTGCAGTATACGTACTGCCCACTCACTCACTCGGCTCCTCAAGCCTTCTCTTAGTCCGTTCACTTGAATGTAAGCCGTATTCTGACTTATTCGATGGTTTCGTTCAGAGGAACACAGACGTGCGCTGCTGGCTAAGGATCGGCCCTACCAATGCGGCATCTGCTTTGTGAGATTCACCCAGAAATCAAGTTTGGGCCGGCACGGAAAAATACATACCGGTGGGTCCCTACCTATACCTTCTGCCTACTTGTGCGTGACGTTTTCCTTGAGGCAGAACGGTACTAACGTGTATTATGTAATAGAGATAGCCTACCTCCCCCTGAATGTGTGTGAATGGTTTCATTTATGTAACATATTAGGTAATTTAATGAAATACATATTGTTTGAGAGGGTGCTGAGATGCTATATCGTAACTCGTATAACTTATAGAGGAGCACAGACGAGCCCTGTTAGAGAAAGTGCGGCCGTACCAGTGCCACATCTGTTTTATGCGCTTCACTCAGAAGTCCAGCCTGGGACGACATGGGAAAATACACACTGGTAGGCATTTTCCCCTAAAATCCTTAAGTAGACAATGAATTTGTTATTATACGTTAGCTCACGTTACTAGGCAGTAACATTAGCAGTGCGTCGAGCTGGACCGTTATTTTAGCTGACTTTTGTTGGTATTTCTAGAGGAGCACATCCAATCGCTGATCAACAAAGTGCGCCCCTATCAATGCGACATCTGTGACAAGCGGTTCACGCAGAAGTCCAGCCTTGGTACTCATAAACGTATACACACCGGTGGGTCCCTTGATATTTCATTTATTTTGGTTCGGTCTCGAAGCCACAATGCATAGCTCTTACAAATCTTTAATCTTAATTTTATAAAATTGTGGCTTTGACACCTATGTTTTGTGAATAGTTTTAAGGGCTCCCTGACCTAATATAATATTATGTACCTATAAATTTTTGTTTTAAATATCATACTTATGTACATGGTTAGCGATTTGGAAGTTGTGGGTTTGTTCGTTTCAGTCTGTATCTAAAGCTTACATTAGGTTACACACGCTCAAAAACTATTCACAAACAGTTAAGTAAAGCATGTGTACGTTGTGATGATTTCCGTTAAGTTATAGGAGAGAGAATGTCTGATGGACAAATAACGTGGTTAAATTCCCTCATGGTAGTCAGTTGGAAGCAATCGGCATTCGGTTACTAAGCTCAGTAGAATTATTTGTCCATCGTGGTTTTGTTTTGTTTCTCTGTCCCCCCGTGTCCGTGTGTTGGCGGCGCAGGGGAGCGGCCGTTCCAGTGCACCGTCTGCCTCAAGTCCTTCACGCAGAAGTGCGCGCTCAATTTGCACGAAAAAATACATACGGGTTAGTAGCCCACATATATTATAATCCGCAGTATTACTCCTTTCGGTACGATTAGCGTTAACTTGCGACTCGTCATGCAGTCATTTCATTTAGCGTCATGCTTCGTTCCTATTTTTCCGTTGCCCGCCTAACCCGTTGTTTTACTCTCCCTGTTTTTGATAGCTTCCATCTCGTTGCTTTCAACTAACATCTCGATTTCTTTAACTCATGCAAATGCGCGCTTTACGTACTTCTGCAATCACTGATAATTTCCCGCCTGTCATATTATTAATAATCTGCCGGTCATTCGCCCCTCTTATTCCTCTCATTCTGCATACAACTCGGTGTTTTAGCATTTATCATTTTTATCATTTCTTCATGGATATTAATTCATTCACAAAAGCGGTAATGCAATCGCCGCAAAAACGCATTCCTGGCGCCCCAGCATCGTATCTTAATGCGGTGCTGGCTTTCAAAATTGGGTTAACAAATTTGGGGGCGAATCGGTCGCCGCGTGCGACACTCGATGCGGTCAGGATTGGCAGTGGGCGGGCGGCCAAAGGCACGACCATGCGTCGGCGACGTGCGTTACTCGCTTTTGTGTGTGCACTGGGCGCAGTGCAAGGGCGTCCTTTCGCGTGCGGGCAATGCCCGGCGGCGTTCGCCCGCCGCCCCTACCTGGACATTCACATGCGCACGCATACAGGCGAGCGGCCCTATCAGTGCGACGCGTGTCTGAAGCGCTTCACGCAGAAGTCCAGCCTCAATATACATAAGAGGACGCACACAGGTGGGTGACCCCGCGGGCCGGACTGTCTCCGCCCGCCCACGCCTCTCTCCACTCGCACTCGCCTCTCCTCCGAATCTCTCCCGACATTGAGCGATCGCGAGCTTTCAGTAATTAACGTAGTGAAAGATTTGGAGCGGAGAACGCGGCGAGCGGCGACCGGTCCGCGCCGCGACCTCCGTAGAGCGAGGGCGTCTAGCGTCCTTGCGGGCTCGCCGCCGCTATAATATATGTGTTGGGCACCAGTCCAGGGCAGACCGTTCCAGTGCCTGTCGTGCCCCGCCGCCTTCACCTGCAAGCAATACCTGGAGATACACACGCGCACGCACACCGGCGAGCGGCCGTATCAGTGCGACATCTGCCTGAAGCGCTTCACTCAGAAGTCCAGTCTCAACATCCACAAGCGGACGCACTCAGGTACGTGGGCGGCCTGCGAGCCAGCGGCGCTAGGGAGGGATGAACGTATGTGGGCTACTAGAGTGCGTGCACGCGGGGAGGCAGGCGGCCGCAGTGAGCTAACCGTGTCGCTCGTCCACAGTGCAGGGGCGGCCCTTCCAGTGCCTGCAGTGCCCGGCCGCCTTCACGTGCAAGCAGTACCTGGAGATCCACAACCGCACGCACACCGGCGAGCGGCCCTACCAGTGTGACGTATGCCTCAAGAGATTCGCGCAAAAATCTACACTCAATATACACAAACGAACGCACACAGGTCAGTCGACAACGCTCAGCGCACGCTTTTGATATTATTTTTCTTAATTGGACCATTCATATTCACGTGCACTTATTCTGTAACATTTGTGCCATATTTTCTTAATGCATTTTCTTATGTTCGAATTCAAAGTTGTCGGTGCCACATAACTAATTAATCGTAAGTCCTATTGTGAGTATATTCATATGATGTGTATCGTGCAAAGTAATATTATAAGAAATGTATAACGACTAATATTGTGCGCGGGTGGTCAGTGCAAGGGCGTCCGTACCAATGCATGGAGTGCCCGGCAGCGTTCACTTGCAAGCCGTACCTGGAGATACACATGCGTACGCACACGGGGGAAAGGCCGTTCGAGTGCGATGTCTGTTACAAACGCTTCACGCAGAAATCCACGCTCAACATTCACAAGCGAATTCATACCGGTACGACTACATCGCGTTCCATACATAAGCGAGTTTTGTACACACAACGGGTTTTACGCCAATCTTTGGGGTCGTTTTTACAAACACGCATCGGTCGCCTCATATCACAATAAGGTTTCTATTCAGAATAGCTCCAAGCTGGTGTTTTGCGCTTATAAGACGATATTACCTCAGTCGATACACAGCGACCGAAATCTGTTTGTTGAAACAAAGCCAGGCTGTGTGTACAAGCGCCTTAACAGTACTACGTGAATATTTGCCTGCAAGCAAATGATTCATAGTACAAGCTTAGTGTGTCTAACAGATAAAAAACATTGTAATACTAACACAATTAGTATTTATTTATATTAGGGTAGGCAAGTCTCTAACCTAACCGTTGCATGTTGGGCGGACGTTTAGAAGAATATAGCACCATAACTATAAAAAACGACATTTATTAGAAATTACGCAAAATGGGTATGAAAACACACAAAGCTTTAACACATTAATGCATGTTTAGTACCTCAAATGCCCCTTGTGATGGCAAAGGAAAGACGCATGTAATTTATACAGTTGATGAATAATGTTTTTCATCTGGTAGCTTTCTATAAATAGAAAGTAGTGAATTATTCACGTGGTTGGAAGATAGCTATGGTACGTTTAGAAGACGGCAAATTGCTTTAACAGGCAGATACTTTGTCATTCTGAACTTAATGATGTGGCACCGACAACTCATTGTAAGTTTTAATTTTAATCATTCGCTACATCATCACTTGAGTTTCAGTATTATTATTTATTATAATTTCTTGGCTTACATACATTAATTTCAGACTGCATCACTCTCTAATCGCATCTTGCCGTCTTTCTAACATCATTTGCCTTCATTTTCGCTTTCATCGATTTTGACAAATGCATTGCTTTCATTTAGTTTATCTGATTTAAGTTAGAATCCGTTTTACAGAAAAGTTTGTGTGTTGCAGGTGAACGTCCTTATGCTTGTGATATTTGTCAGAAACGTTTTGCTGTGAAGAGCTATGTAACAGCGCACAGGTGGGTTGATATATTTATTCCGCGGTTCGTTAATCATGTCTCCATCGCATTTCGGGGGCAGTTTCCGACGTTCAAAAATTGCTTTAGAATGTTTAGAACGAATATAATGCCATTTGTTAATATTTAGTTACAGTTGTCGATGAAGAAAATTTCAGAATAGATGTCGATAATACCTGTTTCATGTCCCCAGATGGTCTCACGTGGCCGACAAGCCTTTGAACTGCGACCGCTGCTCCATGTCGTTCACATCCAAGTCCCAGTTCGCGCTGCACATCCGCACGCACTCCACCGGCTCCTGCTATGAGTGCAGCGTCTGCGGACGTTCCTTCGTAAGGGACAGCTATCTAATAAGGTAAAAAACATTTAGAAGTTGAAATATGTGTAGAACTCGGGCATTTTACGTGAATACTTAGATGATAGGCCTGTCTACAATAGTTGCGGTATTGCAAAGCAATAGTAGATGAGCCTCTTAAATCTATTTACATACATAACATTACGTCTGTTGTTCTTCGAAGGTGTAGGCAGAGGTGTTACCTCCCATTCCACTAATGTTGGTCTCAAGCCCCAAGTTATTAGGTAGCGAGCTTATTTCCTTATACGATGCCCAGATCCAAAATATGTGGTTCAACTGAAAATCTCAATAACAGTCCCCGATCCGGGGAAATGTCAAACAACGATTGTGTTGTGACAACAAGACCATCGAGGAAGATAAACGATTTTTTTTTCTGAAATTCTACTAAATGCTATCTTCTTTCATATAGACACCACAACCGTGTCCACCGCGAGAACCACAGCAACGTGTCGGCCAACAGCATCGGCACCATCAACAGTGTTGCGACCAACACCAACAACTCTAACAACAGCAACTTTGACTCGCCCGGCGTTTGTGACTTAAGGTATGGCATTGGAGGTATCGGACTCATGAGAAAAGACATTAGAATGAGGATTTTACAGGCATAAATAAAGTTATTGTTAAGTACGAAGAATAATTAGTAGAACCATGTGCCTTATCGTTTAAAATGTTTCATTAAAATTAGTCTCATTCGCAATCCAAGTGAGGTACCAAGGTACGATTTAGCAAGTTAGCACTCCCATATATTTCTAAACTTATATATTGCTTATGTAGAACGCACGTAATTATAATGCATTTAGAACGAAATGGTTGATCACAGATCAGATCCATAGAAGCGATTGATAGACGTCAATTTCTTTCCAGCTTCGTTCCAATGGTGAATCGTTACATGACATCTCAGGGGACCCAAGTGTCCATGCAGGATACCAGCAAAATGTCTGCGATGTCGCCACAGTCTATTGCGTCTATTTGTAAGTATTATAGCCATATTAATGCATATTATTAAATATCAAAGTTGTGCTTCAGTGTTAATCGATGATATATTTTCCAGCGTCGCCCCCTCCCTCGCATACCCCTACGCCCCAGCCCCAGATGTCTGGTCAGATGCATCTTGCAGACTGATCACAGGTTTAGGTACGTGTTTGACCCGACTAAACATTTTATAGGTTACTATTATATAGAATACACAGTTGTAATGGTTAACGATACGTTGTTACAGCTCTCAGTTGAGCAGCAAGCAGCCAGAGTGCAATATTATATATTTGGCAGCCATCAACAAGAGCAGCTATCATTTACAATGATGTGAGCAGAGGAGACTGGATCTCCTCGCTAGGATCGTCAGCATGGACTCATGCACTTTTATTTGTTTATTATATTTGGAGTTATTTATTTATACATTGTTGATTTCGTCGGCCGTGGTGTGAGCGCGAGCAAGGCTGCGCTGTGGATCGTAGAGTGTGGCAGAGTGTCAGGAATCGAGTTGGTTTCGTTACGCTTGTGGAATCCCTCGAGAACACCAGGTGGACATCACAATAGAGACGAGGAAGTAGTGAGTAGTCACGTAGCGGTACCGCCTATGATAATATATGCATTGTGATTTATACCTACAACTGTGATTTATCTATACCATCACATGATTATATTAATTTCCGTGGTGGCGTTCATAAATCAATACTTAAAAGTCTCATCATGATAGATTGTAGGCCTAAAATTTTTGATCTCATATTCTAATTTGCTTAGTGATAAATTTTGGAATCGTAAAAGGTAAATCTCCAACTTAAAAATTCTAAATTTTAATGTTCGTCATTCGCTTGTCATCATCATACCCATCCTTCATTAGTTGTAGTGAAATGTAACAATATCTTATTGCGATGCTTTAACTTAGAACGTGTCAGTGTATATGGAAGTTCAGTAATTTTATATAGAACTGTTACCGATGAGTGGTAAAGTATTTTGATCGCTGAAGAATAGAAAGGACTCTAGATAATACTCCTCAAGATTAATCCATAAGAATACTTTAAATAAAAATCAGGTTTCATATAAAAATAATAATAATAGTAAATAAGAAGTACAAATAATAATCCCATAAACTAGCAGAGTCCTGAGAGGCAATATGAAAGCTTCACAAAATTAATAACTTTTAATATGATGTTTATTGGAGAAATCCAGAGAAGTGCCTGTTGCAACATAAAATTGGCAATATTTTTTAAACGTATTACGTTCAGAATAAAGTTATGTTCAGTGTTCAATGTGTGGGGACATCGCCCGGAGTACGCTTTAGTGTGTCTTACAGTAATAAGCGAACTGTTGTTAGTGGCGCTGGTGTGCGGGGCAGAACAGAGAGCATAATTTGTGAAGCTTCTTACTAAAACTTTGTGTGCCTTCTAGCGGTTAGCGACATTAGGCAATATCAATCATAACACCATTGATAAACTTCATTTTATATTTTTCAAATTTCTGATGAGATTGAATATTCATATAAAGTGTAGTCATCATAAACATTGTTACATAATTATTTACCCATTTAGGATATCGCAATATATATACATATATTATGTAACAAACGTATTTTGGCAAGAAGCAGAACTTATTTCATTACTGTTTTTCGAATAATAGTAATAATGAATAGTGTATAGTGCAGTAGTCTTCCAATACCTTGAGACAGTTCTTGCGCACGCGCAGTGCAGCTAAAGTGTCCGCTGCGGGGGTTCCTTATGGTTTGCCATTATTGATATCAAAGATAGATTGGTGCCATTTCTATGTAAATGATGTGGTAGTGTAAGTTTAGTTAAGTCTGCAGGTCAGGGTAGAACTGGAAATAAAATATTGTAAGAGCTCTAATATGTAATACATAGTGTTAAACCGACATTTATACCCATTGTTTTACAACTTCCCGTGTTGTTGATTTTGATACTTTATTTTATTTCCATGATGTGTGTGTCCATGTGCTGGTTCAGCAAATGTAAATAAATATTGGTAGTGTTTATTTATTCAAGTATATCGAGGAGAAATCCATTCAAAATTATAATAAGTGTATGATTTGTAGGAATGTCTCATTCTACAGTCATACCAAATATCGAACTGAGAATATAATTGGAATTAATGTTAGACTTAGCGCAGAACTATACTTTGGGTACTATAAAGATCAAAATTTCTTGTAGATGTACATAAGTATACATATAATAATAATATATACATATGAATGTTGTTTGATAGTCCTCAATATTTTTTTATATTTTGATAGTTCTGTATTTGAAAGAGACACGAAAAAATAGGCCAATATCTCATTATCATTTTAAAATAAATGTGTACACCGTATGTTAAGATAAAGTAAAATAATATGAGGATGCATTTAGTTGCCCGCAAATCTAAGAGTAACATCTAAACTTTTCCGTATATTAATAAAATCTTAAACGTTTTTAGTAAGTTTCTTACCAAGCCATTGATAACAGTATTATTTAGACAAACTAGAACTTGGGTTTAAAGAGTAGTATAAATCTTTCAGCTACCATTATAAAATGATCACCATTGAAATTTTTAAAACCATAGTTATCAATAGTTTGTATGTAACAGCATTGGTAGGGACAACACATATTAGGTGCCTTTCAATGCTGATTACCTTATATAATTATATTATCCATAGATATTATGAATGGAAATAGAAACACCAACATAGTGACCTAGTACATAACTACATTAAATATATTGATGTCGCTCAGCTTACCGATCTCTCGCCGTGGGTGATTGTTTCTTTTTGAATTCTAGGATTAGTAATATATTTTTGTTATTATTATAGTATGTTCACTGTCTTTATGATTGTTTTATCTTTATTATTACATTACACTATCGTTGCTTCACCCTAGCCGAGCGAGTAGGTGAGCCGAGCACACGCGGTGCTTGCGCATTACGAGATATACTCTGATTTCTTAATCCTTCACAGAGTATCATTCATATATTTATATTGATAAGAGGAAAACTTTTCTCCATGAATATGTCTCGTAATATACAAGGACCCAAAAATAACAGTGAAGTCCACAGGTTGCACCTTGATTTGTAAGAGCTTCTAAGTATACGTTGGTCTCGCAACTTGTGTGTCTTTGTGCAACTATTTTACATACTGATGTTAGTTAACCTATATTAAGAAGTAACTATTGAACCCTTGAATTTACGTAATTGCTAAAGTGGTGGTAAGATTATTAGATTTTTCTCTTTGTCGACCTACTTATTTTTTGAACCGTAGAAAAGACTGAGGAATTCACAACATTAAAAAGAATACTCACGCGAATTATTGGCAGTGTTAGATTGTGTTGTTGTTATTTTGTTGTTAACATCAGAGTGGTTGTGGTTGACGGACCAACCAGTTTCTTGTAAGCCGTTGTTGAATTTGGTTAAAGAAATCGTACATATCCTTACCCGTGAATGTATAACGTATACTTCCCTCGTCGAGGCAGACTACTAGTCTAGGGGGCTGCGTGCCGCCGACCAGTTACACTAAACTTGATGGTAGATTTATGAAATAACAGTGAGCCTTGTGTAATCATAATGTCTAAGGTACATAAATATTTAGTTGTATTGTATCGTTAGATTTACGTGAACTTCCGCTTTGCCAACATATTGCGTTGCTTACATTATATTCATACGAGAGTACAGCCTAAGGATTTTAACGTTTTTTTATATACTGAGAGCTATTTCTAAGTCACTGATTTTATACTATTTCTAATTATACGTCAAACAAAAAATAAAGGGCTATGAGCCACACTTTACCAAGTTTTGGAGTATTTTACATCCCTTTGAGTGCAATTTTTATTAAAATTCAAACATCATGGCATGATGATAATTTGTACGGTCATTTAGTTATAGCTCTTCAGAGTTTTGATGACCAATATTTTAACTACAACCGTTTTTTCTTTATTGTTAAAATTTTTAGGCTAGTTTATATTTTAAATAAGTTAGATTTGTTAACTGTGGTGTATTACATTTACATTGCACGTGATTATAGCTCTCACAGCCTCCTTTACAGGTGATTATTTAGTTATTTTGTAGTCTGAAATGATTGTGATAAATTTATTATTATAATTATATTGGTTTGTTTTGTAGAACTGGAGTCTTACATATTGTTTATTGTTGATACTTTGAGTATACAATCTGCAACGTGGTAGCAGTAGGGAGGGGCTGTTAGAGCGTTTATGTAGTCAGCATTATATATATGCTTTAATGTGATTTTTTAAATGTACTCTTTATTATAGTCTCATCAATCAATATTATAATTAGAGAACTAACAAAAACTTTTAATTTTTTTCAGTTCATAGTGATTTATATTGAGATCAAACTAAAAATACAGAGTTTATATTTTAATTTTATGGAAAAATATACATTGTAAAATTATTCTTTAGTGCTCGTTTGCAGAGCTCTATTTAAAAAATGAAACTATATGAATGCAAAATAACAAGTCACGATTCTTTTAGAAGTCGCCATGTAGTGGAAAAAAATAAACGTGCCATGATATTTGTGGCTATTTATTTGTTTATTTTCAATTCCCACCTTTTATTTCATTTATACCTTTTAACTTATTAAATTACTTATAATGATAAAGTGTGCGTTATCCTAGCGGAATATTGTCGATTTTTTTTTATTTGAGGGTAATCGATTTTTATTTTTAGTTATGATGTTATCTATGTAGCGAATATCCGAAAAATCGTAGGACGTCCTAATTTGGTCATGTCTTAGCTGCCGTGGTTTATTTTTGAACTGTTGATTATATCTTTTTACTCTGGACGCTCTAAACTTGCATTTCTTTATACATCGTTCTCACATAAATGTTTCTCCACATGAATGATGTAACCAAGATTTTGTAACAATATTTTGATTGAAAAGAGTGTACATGGAGTTTTTTGCCCATTCTTGTCCATAGAGATCTACGCCTCGGAATGGGCAACTACTTTCACAAGTTATTATGCCTTGTGTCTGTGACTGTAGCTTCGCTTACTTTGTTTTTTTGACATTTAAAAGTGCCTATAATGGTCTAATTGAAATAATGCTTCGGGTTTGAGTTTTGAAATTAACATGTTCCTTTTACAGGATACGATGTACTAAAAATCTACACTGTAATTTGAAAAATCTTCAATTTTCCGCTGAGATAACGTACAAAATAATAGAACTTAAATTAGCCAGTTAACAGGTTAACAAAATTCGATCTATGTCGTATGATCATTTTAACCAAGGCTGAATAAGTAAAGTAAGATTTCAAATTAATAAGTTTTACACGGTCTGCGACGAAATACTGTTAACACCTTGGTCATTCACATAATAACCAAGCCAATAATTTCTCAACCAAGTATTTTGTACATCAAACTAACTAACACGGCTTTTTTCGGGGAAACCGAGTTATTTCTTGGAGATGAAATCACGGTTTAGGTAGTGCTCAATGTAACGCACTCAAAACATTGTGCTGATGGATGTATTGAATATTACAGGCACCATGGAGGAATCTATACTAATATTATAAAGAGGAAAGATTTTTTTGTTTGTACCGAATAGGCTCCGAAACTACTGGACCGATTTGAACCATTTTTTCACCAATAGAAAGCAAAATTAACAGGAAGTAACATAGGCTATAATTAAAAAAAAATAGAGATCCTTAAGAAAATTGCAATAATGTAACACAAAGTAGCAAAATTTTGCCTATAAAATTCATTATTTGCCGTGCGCTGAAAAAACTATTGATGATACTTAAAAATTACGTACTACATGAATAAAGTACTCATTATTACCTACAAAATGTCCGCGACGGAATATATCTAACTATCATAGTTTAGTCACAATAGCAGCTTTTGTGTTCTAAAATTTAATTAGTTCGCCGCGCCGCGCTAGTAGCAACAAAAGTTGGTTAAATTTGTATCGTAGATACGAAAACGTAAGTACGTACGTTCGTAATTATTATTCGACGCGTATATATGTATTTTTTTATGTATTATGTATGACCAAGCATAACTTTTTACAGAGAACTACGATTTGTATGCCTTTTTTTTTGTGAAAAGCGTATATCACAAAGTTGGTCACGTTTAAAATTGAAAAATCGTGTTTGGGCTCATTTCATACACCTTGATGAGAATTATAGACATAGCTGGAGTATGATTGTCATCGAAGGTCTGGCGATGGAGCCGGAAGCCAGTCGCAAAAGGTTCGCAACAGTTTACAGCAGCTATATCGTGTTTCAGCTCATTTCATGCACCTTGATGAGAACTTTAGAACTAGCTGGAGTATGATTGTCATCGATGGTCTAACGATGGAAACGGAAGGCAAGGTTGCAAGAGGTCCTCAACAGTTTACAGCATTTATATTGTTATTGGGCTCATTTCATACACCTGGGTGAGAACTTTAGACCTAGATGGAGGATGACTGTAAACATAAGTAGAATATTTCAGAGATTAATGCAAATATTACCGAGAAATTAAATTGTTACCTACTTGAATCTGTACTAATATTATAAAGCTGAATAGTTTGTTTGGTTGAACGCGCTAATTTCAGGAACTACTGGATCGAATTGAAAAATTCTTTCAGTGTTGGATAGCCCATTTATTTATGTAGCGCAAACGAAGTTGTGCGGGTCAGCTAGTTTAAAATAAAGTTAAAAACATTTAATCATCATCATATCCTGCCCTTGTCCCATTCTATTTGGGGTCGGCGCAACACGTTTTCTTCTTCCATTCTCCCCTGTCAGACGTCACGGCATCATTCAGTCTTCACACAATCCATCCTTCTTTTCTTTGGCCATCCTCTCCCTCTCCATCCATCAACATTCATGTCCATCACTCTTTTAGTCACATGCGTTTCATCCCTCCTCATTACATGTCCACACTAAGACAAACGACTTCCTTTCAATTTTTCTGTAACAGGCGCCACTTTCAAACTTCCTCTAATATACTCATTCCTTACGATCCATTTTTGTCACTCTACATATCCATCTCAATATTCTCATCTCCGCATCCATCTTCTTCACAGCCCAGCATTCTGCAGCATCCATAAAGTACGATAGGTCCAATCACGGACTTGTATATTTCCCCCTTTAACTTGAGGGATATCCGTGGGTCGCAAGTTGTTCCAGTGACCTATCGCCATTACATCCACCCTGACTGGATCCGGTGCGTTACGTCCCGGTCTATTTCGCCATCTCCTTGGACAAGCGATCCGAGGTACCAGAAGTCGGAGTATGAGTTAGAGGCACTGGGCTGGAGATACTGCCGAAATCGCAAAACAAGTATTCAGTTTTGGTTCTACTCAATTTTAGGCCAACATTCTCCAGTCTTTGCCACCACATCTCCAATCTGCTCTGGACCTCTTGGCCGCTCTCGGCACTCAGCACAATGTCATCGGCAAACAACATACACCAGGGCGCCACTTCCTGGATCTCCGACGTGAGAGCGTCCATTATCACCAGGAAGAGGTAAGGGCTCAGAGCCGACCCTGAAAGCCGACAGCCACATTGAATTCTGCTGCAGACCTGCCTGCTGTAGACCGGACTTAGGTACTGCATCGACTGTACATCGCACGGATCAACTGCACATACTTCCCAGGCACACCTTTCTCCTTAAGAGCCCACCACAGAACCTCACGGGGTACCCGGTCATATGCCTTTTCGAGGTCGACGAACACCATGTGCAACTCTAAATTTCTCGCACAGCCGGCGGATAGCGAAAATGGCATTCGTCGTTCCCCGACCAGGTAAAACCGAATTGGTTCTGTGAAAGTTAGCTCTTTTCTCTGAGTCGCCTTTCAATAACTCTCATACTATGCGACATTACCTTTATTCCTCTATAATTGTTGCACTCCAGCACATCGCCCTTGTTTTTAAAAATGTGCACCAGCGAACTTGTAACACCATTCGTCAGGTATGGCTTCTTCTAGCAACAATTTATTGAAGAATGAAGCTAACCAAGTCCATCCGTCCATCCGCAATAACTTCCACACTTTAACCGGTATTTCGTCCGGTCCTAATGCCTTACCATTCTTCATTGCATTTACAGCAATCTTCACTTCACCCACACTAACCTTTCTCACTAGTCCCTCATTCACTGGTTTATTTTCAAGCACACTACTCCAGTCATTCTCCTCTTCATTTAATACTTCCATTAAAAAAAAGTATGAAGAAATTTGAACTTAGACCTTCTATTTTTTCATAGAGATATTAAAATATCTCTGTTTCTAGAAGGTTCACAGGTATGGTCCATGACAAAAATATATATCGCAGTGACGGGAAGAGCAAGTGTCATCGGCTTAGAGGTTTTACACCCTTCATACGATATTTTATGCAGTCAAGAATTGATGCTAGGTGCTTGAGCTGATATAAGTAAAAGTCGATTACCATGGCTTTGTCGAAAATGTATTTTGTGTCCTGACGCTGACCAGCAGGGTTTTGATGCCAGTTAAATGGGGCAATACCAGAAATTCGAAAACTTACCTACAAACTTGATTCTGCAGTAACCAAACCATACCTCCACTGTAGTGACTATCGCTGTTCCGCCATCCATTCTGGGATAACCTTCCATTATTTGGCTGAGATTTAAAAAGTCCATAACAAAAATATATATCGCAGTGACGGGAAGAACAAGTGTCATTGGCTTCGCTAAGAGAGGTTTTACACCCTTCATACGATATTTTATGCAGTCAAGAATAAATGCTAGGTGCTTGAGCTGATCGAAGTAAAAGTCGATTACCACGTCTTTGTCGAAAATGCATTTTGTGTCCTGACGCTGACCAGCAGGGTTTTGGTGCCAGTTAAATGGGGCAATACCAGAAATTAAAAATCTTACCTACAAACTTGATTCTGCAGTAACCAAACCATATCTCCACTGTAGTGACTATCGCTGTTCCGCCAACCATTTTGGGATAACCTATCATTATTTGGCTGAGATTTAAAAACAAACTACAATGTTCACAAATATCTTTATTTACCTTACTTATCTAGCAATCCACAACTATTTCTTCCTTTACGACGTTGGCGTCGATCGCCGGTGCAAGTGTATTATCAATTACTATAGGTGCAGGGCTTTTATAATACTTGTTACTAGCGTAATGTTCCTTCAAATATTCAGCGCCCATTTCGTAGTAGTCTTCTTTAGAAATACACCAGTTCTCAAACTCGTTGCTACCCGCGAAGTCTCGAGCTCCGTACCAAGCATCGAGGCTCGGGTTGTTGGCTTTCACAACCTTATGCGTCGATTGAAATGGTCTCATCTCGAGCAGTTCTCTTTCGAGACGTTCTTTTAAACCTGAAAAGATATTTACATACTATTAACACATTGCATACGACAATATTGGGTATATGGGGTCAGGATTTGAAGGTGTTGCGAAATGTAGTCTGTTACAGTTTTGGTACGTCGAGCACATTCAAACGCGTCGTCAATGTTGGGCACACGATCAGAAAGTCAAATTCTACTACTAGTAGCCACTGGTCTGATTGAAAAGTTTCAAAAGAATGTATTAGCTGTACGCAAAATTATGATGAAATATCAAGTGTATCCGAAATCGCTAAAACAATACTGAAAGCAGTTTTCTACAAATAAATAAAAATACAAACATACCTGGGAATTGAGAACTGCCCCCCGTTAGAAACACGTTGTTTGCTAACAAAAGCTGGTCTTCCTCACTGAAGTGTTTAAACACATACTCCATGGTTTCAGCTAATCCTGCTTCTAAGTTGCCCATCATTGATGGCTGGAACATCAGTTCTGATGCCCTGAAATATAGAAAATCCTTGATTTTTAATTGATATCAGTATTTTATGCTTTAACCATGAACGACGACTGTGACCGCAAAAATCGGGTTAACTTCCGACTCTAAGCTAAACATTACTGAAATAAGTTGATCGTTTTGGTGGAAATCAAGGTCGTATTTTAGTGTGTGCCCAAAGCGGCGGAATGTATGGTGAGCTGTAAAGGAAAATCAGTATCGGTGTTACTTCGAGTTTATGGGAGTCGATGTTTTAATAATAAAAGTCATTTTGCTATAAAAAAAATCAACTCTTGGCCTACGTGATAAGGTGGTAAACTTACTGCTTTAGTTGTCTTTTTAGCGATATTTACCTTAACGGCTCTATAGCAAGATGTAGTTGATGATGCTGACTGGAATTCGCTGGTGGTGGTTCATATTCGCGAAGTGCTTCCTCTAACTCTAGAAGACGTTCGCCATCCGCTTCCGAATCAGAGTCCGCCTCTCTACTTATACTGAAAAAGAATGAAGATAAATTGTAAGATCGGGAGACAGACAGCAACTCGTTGTGACAGCATTTACAACACCATAATAGGCATCATAACTTACGCCACGCAACATTATTTTTTTTAAATTCTGTATGGGCTTACTCTTGACCACAATCTAGTCCTGAGGACAGAGATGAGGTCGACGATGGAACGAGCTAACCCAAAAGAAGCCTATTAACATCCTGCATCGCGCAAGCAGAGTTAGTGTGTTACCACACCAATCGATCGATCGATGTCCGCCCGCTTTCCTGATCGACGGATACCGGTGACCGACCGCCGATCGATGACATTGGCCATCGACGGATACCGGGCGATAAACAATTGACCGACCGCCGATCGATGCCATTGGCTGATCGAAGGATACCGGGCGATAAGCAATTGATCGACCGCCGATCGAAGCCGATCGATTGGTGTAGTAGAAATTGTCGATCGACGTCGACTAATCCATTCAACCATCGATCAATCGATTGGTGTAGTAAAAACTATCGATCGATGGCATCGATCGACGATCGATCGATTGGTGTGGTAACACTCTTATCCACGAGATTAGGACATTAACCTTTTGAACGCCAGAGCATAAGCGCACGCACGTTCCCTCCACGCCAACTTTTGTCACATATTTGTGTCGTTTGGCGTACAGGGCACGCGCTTGCTTGTCACGTATATGTGACAGTGGCTGTCAAATGTTAACAACAGCCCGACAACAAACGTGGAGCAACCTGCAGCCCACCAGAAACAACAACGTCTGGTCGGAGGATCCTCCATTCTCAAAGGTGCGAGGAACTTTACACTTCGCTCCTCACACCTCTGTATAGTAAATAGGACGTGACGCTCTCAGGCTATCTGAAGCGCAGATATTAATTGTAGAATGGCTGATAACAGCTGGATTAGAATAGCCGAGTATCGAGGTAAAAGGCGTACAATTGGAGTGAAGTATTTATCCAGCATGGTTTAACATGAAATCATGCCGATGTTAGCGGAGGTACAGGCGTTTGATACACCCAGTTATTTGGAGTTTTCTATGTATTATCTTAAATTCATTCACTGGCAGACAATGCATATTCAGCCCATAATATGTTCCCACTGCTGGGACACACGGCCTACTCTCTATGAGAGGGAGTGGGCTATAATCCACCACACGGGTCCAGTGCGGGTTGGTAGATGTCACATCGAAACACCATAATACGCTTGTTGAATATTTGGTTCTAGGACGTGCCGGTTTCCTCACGATGCTTTCCTTCACCGTTTTTGAAAGCAGTAATGAAATAAAACTGGAAACAATGCACAGCCTAACTTTTGCACAAAATTACCGCATGAAACGAAATGAGAACTATCGGTGATTTTTTTTCTTAAGTGCTCATTTCAATAGGGAATGACAGATTTTAGGTATTATCGTCGTTTTTGCCGATGGAAAATGCTGTTCCAGGACTTGTGTATGATAAAATATTTCAAGAATCAACCATCCATACCTTTTATAGGCATCCCAATCCGAGTCTTGGTTCCCGAAGTCGTCTCCCGCAGCGGCGAGGCGCGAGATGACGCGCATGCGCTCGGCGGCCGCGGCGGTGCGACGCTTCACCATGGCCGCACGCCGCGCGCGCCGCGCCTCGCGTCGGGCTACCAGCTCACGGTACTAGACGATAACACGTGGTTATGTACAATAACAATGTTATGTTATCGCAGGCTAGACTTTAACCAATAGGTCATCTCGAAATGCATGAGCTTGTGAATTGAAATAAGGACAACTAACGTGACTTTTTCAATTCATATGTAATTTTTAAGTTTACTTTTCTTGGACATCATTGACATCAGAGAAGAAAAACATCGTGAGGAAAGCTGGATTTATGATTAACTAGCGACTTGCCCCGACTTCGCACGAGTACAATGTAGATAACATACATATAAACCTTCCTCTTGAATCACTCGTATGTATTGCTGAAAACTGCATTAAAATCCGTTGCGTACTTTAAAAGATCTAAGCGTACAGACAGTGGAAGCGACTTTGTTTTATACTATGTAAAGATGTGAGTAATTGAAATCACCAATCTGCCTTGAGGAAGCGTTGCAGCCGATGCTAGTGAAATCTCGGTATTTGTAGAAGCATTTGCACTGCAGTGGGGCAGTAATAGGCTGGTATGAATAGTATCGGGGGTTTTAGGACGAATAGAATGATCTTGAAGAAGACTTAGTCGCCGAAAATATGTTAGGCCCTTGTTTTGAAGTGCTTCTATTGTTATGTTGTAAAGTAGGGTGTCTATTTGTCCTGTATATCCATGAAAGAGATTTAGAGCTACAGGACAAAAACCCAACCTCTGTTTTGCATCTCTCTTGCACTGTAATACTTTGGCGCTTAACTTTCGCACTTTCGGTACCAAGCACCCAGCATGTGAAAACAACTTCCTAGTCGTCGTTATACGTAGCAAGTTTTTTTTTTTTAAGTATCAGAATATTTTTTTAAAGTACACATACCTTAGTCCGTGTCTCATTGAGCCATGTCTGGAACGCCTCAGGTTCAGTAGGCGGGTTCATTCGCCCAGTAGGACGTGTCTCTAAGTTCTCTTCCGCCGTAGCAGCCACAGCAATACGTTGCTTATTCTTCTCTATGCGCATGTTTATATTTGTTATTTGTCTCTGGAATGGAAAGTAGCCAGAATGGTGATGTTTTTCATAAAGGTCAGGTGCGCAGTTCTCGCAGCGGGCGTGCGTAAAACGTTTACTGTATGACCAGACGTATGAACGTGGACAAAGGAAAAGGTGTATGTAAGGATCGTAGCAGGTTCATAGGTTCTGTAGTTTCTTTCCTATATGGGAAAAAGGGGTGACTTTACGTAGGTAAACTAAAAATAAGCGCAGAAGCCTGACTGAAGGCAGCCCCCGTAGCATGACCACCATAGACAAGGATTTCTTTGACGGAAGAATCGACAAAATGACAGATAGTGCAAAGAAATCTGTCATTGTGTCGACACAATCTGTCATTTTGTCGATTCTTCCGTCAAAGAAATCCTTGTCTACGGTGGTCATGCTACGGGGGCAGGAATAGAAAGATATTGGACAAAACAGTGGGAAAGAAATGGGTGGTTTAAAAAAGAAATACCTGGAGATCTTCATAGCTTTTGATGTCAAAACCTTTTATAGCTTCATTGAATTCATCAGTATCGCCATCTTCTATCATGTCCTGAAAAAAAAAAAACAACATTTAGTAAACACAATGTTTGCTGCTCTCACTCTTAAGACGTACCCTAAGGGATATTTTCTGATGACATTGCGTAATATACTTTGTTACTAGTAGCCCTACCATGCAAAGTCATACTAACATCGATGCATATGTTTGGACCAAGTGATAAATGATGGCATTATGCATAATGCATTTATGCGTTATTTACTCATGAAGCGACTGCCTATCTGACCTGATCAATCGCTATCGATTGATGCCATGGTTTTCCTTTCATTTAATTTATGATGTTTGTTAGAGAGGTTTGATCCTTATGATTAGCCCTATCGATTGAAGGCTTAAAAGTACAGGAGGTAATTTTTTTTTGGAATTTAGACGGTTCGATTCCCGTGTGGCAAGCGAATTTTCAAAAATCTTTGAATGCAGATTTATTTTCTTTAAAAAATAAAGGAATGTTTCCTTTGACTAAAATTTTCTATCTCCAGTATTTAGAGTACTTTCCCTCCAGGTGGTGTTGAAAAATTACACCCTGTATAGTGCACTTAAACATTTGTATGATACACTGTATTTCATCAAGTTTCCCTGGCGCAACAATACTGCGAACATTTGCGTAAAGGAAGCTTATTTATTTAGTTTAAGTTGTGATATTTGCATAGTTACTTGTTAGTTCGTATGTAATTGAGTTTCGCTTTGATACAGGTTCTCCTAAGTCACTTAGTTTTTTGACTGTTCTCTATCTTTGGTGTTCCCTTTGAAAATTTTATCTTATCTTTCCTCTGCTGCTACATTTATGTGCTAAAAAAAGTATTAAATAAATAAAACAGCTCAATGTTATATTTGTCGCAATCCATACCTTTATAGCAAGCAGTTGGTTCAACTGCTCTTCATCGTCGGCTAGCCTTTCCTCTCGTTTTCTTGCATTTATTTCGAGCAGCCGTCGAGCCATTTCTTTCTTTCGCTCCTTTTGCTGCTCAGCTGTAAAACAGAACAGGCATATACCACATGACACATACCGATTTCCCGGTAAAGCATCACCATTGCTGTGTTTTCACTTATGAAATATCTTTTGAGTATTCCTTAGTAGATCTCATCTACATATAGCTTTCTATTGGGCGATATGTACGTAAAGAAAGTTCCATCACACAATGATGAAAATTTACACAATTAAGTTATATAGTAACATCTTAAAGCTGACATTTGATTGTCTACAATCATTACACTAAAAGTGCCCTGCATAAAAAATACAGCTTAAATTATAAGTACCATAACAAGCTAGACATTAAATCAACAATGTCTGCCATTACTAAACATGCTATTTTAATCAGTTCAAAGTGTTCAGCTAACCTGTCAACCCAGAAGAACTTGCAGCTTGCACATAAGGCAGCTGCACCCTCGTAACATTAGCTTCATAATAGTCTGCATTAGCCCACTTCCTGATCTGTTCCTGGTAATCAAGAGCTA
Source organism: Noctua fimbriata (assembly GCA_905163415.1). Taxonomy (NCBI): domain Eukaryota; kingdom Metazoa; phylum Arthropoda; class Insecta; order Lepidoptera; family Noctuidae; genus Noctua; species Noctua fimbriata. The sequence continues at coordinate 7,948,632 of LR990940.1, forward strand.
TTGAGCTGTGTTCCTGCAGAATTTCTTCCACTCTGGACATTGTTATAGCATTTACATGTACTGGGTATTTCAATTGCAGAAGTTTGTGTAAGTAGTATATAATTTCACTGCCTCCTAAAATAAGGTTAAGGATTTAAGGTTTTTGCCACATGCTCAATAATATGTAAATGAACTGATGGTTGGACATGCATATAATAGGAACAAACAATTACACCGCACAGATTCAAACATTTGATTGAGGATTGAGTTTTGTGGCCAATAGTGTATTGAAGTACTACAATCAACTTATCATATTTGTATATTACACAAAATACAAAGGCCTCCATTTATACTTCTAACAAAGGCTACTAAGGATATGCCTTGAATAAGATTACAAGGAAATAATAAATCTACTTACCCAAATTAATTCTCCTAGCATGGTCCACAATGACTTGACCCCTGATCACAGGTATAATATGAATGGTATGGTAGCCACAGTTGACGATGAGTGCTGTATCCCCAATATCATTCCTATACATGCTGAACAAGGAATCAATGCCATAGCTCAGTCCTGGGACACCATAGCCCTCAAATAGCAGCTCAGACATTACTAAAAAAGTGAAGAGTAATTAAACATTTTTCTACATCAGCAGTAGCAGCATCAAAAGTTTCTTCTCTTCCATTATAATAAAGTTAAAATTCTCAGGACATCATTATATTAGGATTTGTGAGTGGTGATACTTAAATGTATGTTCAGTGTGCCCTAAGCAGTTAGCCATACAACCTTGCTGACTAGCACATGTTGTGCTACAGCATGAGCTATTAGCTCGTACAGACCATGGTTTTTCAAGAGAATATAGCTGGCTGGCTGGTTGTTCTGATAGTGACTCTCCCTGGTTGCAAGGATTTTGCAACTTGATGATGATGAAACATTAAGAAGTCTTTAATATAAAATTAAAATAATAATATTAATGCCTTAAAAATAATAAGCCTTTAATAACAAAATCTCATAATGATGGTGAATACTGCATTAAAATCCAAAACAGATTCGAAGCATAACTTTTAATTTGTATGAATTTAATAATACATACACTGCCTGCAATAATTAGGAGTAACAAAAGCTTCAGTCATGGCAATAGGATGAGGAACACTGCCATCATTATCTATACCCAAATGTGAGAAGATGTAGTCAAACACTTGCTCCTGTGCTTCAAAATGTGTCACAACATTTTTATCAAATTGAGTCTTCAGTTGAAATCTGTAAATGAGATGATTATTAACGTCCATGTAGTCATGGTAGGCTCACTTGATAAGTCAAATGGTGTACTAAATTACCAGTGATGAACCAATTGTATAGTAGTGGCCACGCACACAAAATCCGCGTTTTGACATGGAGTTGCAGACATCAGCTCGTTATACAACCTATTGTGTATATACTAGTTGTATGCATAAATCGGCTATACAGGTATACCTAGTGCAGACACCAGTCTCTCACAAACTTTTGTATCGTTTTAAGCTTTATTTATTAAGTCATGGTTTGTGTAGAGATATTAGATGATTTTGAATTTGAATCTCCATGAAACATAAGCTTGTCCTATTTTTGGAATTGGAATTTTTGTACCAACCTTACTGCTTCTATATTAACGATGTCATTACCAATCTGTATCGGGGGAGTGGCAGGAGGTTCGGCATCTTTCTTACATCTATCCTTCCTAGGTCTGGCTATCAGGTTTTTGAAAATTAGGTTGGGCTCATCGTAAATGGACCACCCAACTCTGCATTGATACGAACCTTTAAGTTGAACATTTAAATGCTTAATTAATTCAGGATATGGTTATTTTAATGGTTAAATAATAACAACAATATTATTAGTACCAACCGTTATCTATCACCAAAGGTATATGACCAAATTTGAGTGTGGGACTATACTCGTGAACAATATCAGGTGCAGTTTTGTAATCTTTAAGCACCAGGACGTTCTCCATTATTGAGATAATTTATTATTAATATTATTTTATAAAACGCCGGCTTGTTGTTTAAGATTTCAAAAATACCACAACCAAAGCCAAAAAGCAAACTAAACCAAGTCAGATATTTTGACACTGACACTGACAGCATATTGAATAACATACAGATTGTCATTCCCACAGAATAATAATGCTTTAGTTATTGTTCTGAGGTCATTCCTCAGGCCATAGACTCATTTATTCTATTAGTATTATTATTTATGACTGACTGAAAAGTTGTGTGGTAATCGGTTGTCGTGGTATTGGCATGTGATGCGGAGGAATGAGGAAAATGTTGTGAGGAAAGTTTTGAGTATGAATGTGGATGGGTATATGAGTAGAGGAAGACCAAAGAAACGATGGATGGACTGTATAAAGAATGATATGGCAAGAAAGGAGGTGTCGGATGAGATGACGAGTAATAGAGAAGTATGGAAGAAGAAGATATGCTGCGCCGACCCCAAATGAATTGGGATAAGGGCAAGAGAATGATGATGATGATTTATGTCTATTCATTTAAATTCTTATCTTATTACTTTTCTAAGTAATTCTTAAAACAAAACGATACAAAAAAAAAACACTTAAAATATAAAAAAATAGAGGTCCGCCGATGTCGAGAGCAAGGTCCAAGCTACCGGTGGTTAGGGCTAGAGAGACGGGAGGGAACCTCCTCACAATGCGAGCCGTATCGAGGAGAACTGCCTTCTGAGTCAAGCCCTTAATCTAACCGCCTACGGAGAACCTCGAAAGATGTTCGTCGAGGCTCTAGGCCATAAGGCCGTTGGCGACGTCGCGGTAGGCGGAGAGAAATACTCGTCGCTTGAGCTCGACGTAACTGCCACGGCCGCTGTCACAGCACTCACGACGGGTCTGGATTCCGGCGGCGGCGAGGCGGAGCTGAACGACGGGTCCGGAGGCGAGAGGCGTGATCGTTGTGCTGCGTCAACATTTATATCGTTGATTCATTTTATATGATTTTATGTTTGATTATATTTATTTTCAATCTGATTTTATCACATTTTCAATTTTGTTTCTGCTAAGTTTTCTACACTTCAGTACACACTACACGAGTATAAAACCCTTCCTCCATACACGGCTTTTTTACCATAGATGTTTCATACTCTTTCACGCAAAAACGACTACTTTTTAGCCCGGTAGTATGATACCGTGGGAGAATGATCGAACTTCACGCGGGCAAAGCCGCGGGCTTATGCTAGTTTATTTATAGTCTTGACGTAATTTTATCAGACATGTGATACTAAGCTTGCTAAAAATAATTTTCAGTAAACCGATGAGTGGAGGTCGGTCACCTAGACTACTTAACTGAGTGCGCGAACAGCGAGTGCGTGTGATGCGAGTTCACCACTTCTACATGAGCGTCGTGAAGGCGCACACATTTGCGCGAACATTTCGGTGAACACGCACATTTTGTGCATGTTTACTTGGTTTAGTCCACCGAAAGAAACATTTGTGTGGCATTGTGCCGCACGCACACCGGTGGAATCCCACCATCACCCTTGCGCGTGCTGCCAAGAGCATCGTCGCCCCGCTGTTTCTCGCTCTAGTAAATAACGGTTCTGAGCGACGGAAAAGAATAGGAGCATGGAAAAATGAAATTCCGTGCTGATAGATGAGGCTCAACCTTTATTTAGAAAACACTAACTTTTGCTCGCGACTTCGTTCGCGTGGACATTTTCGATATGTACATGTGAAAAAAAAGTTAAAAGTAGTCTATGTCCTATTCAAAACTATAATCTATTTCTGTTCCAAATTTCATCCTGATCCTTTCAACCGTTCTGGCGTGATTGTGTAACAAACATCTATCCATTAAAACTTTCGCATTTATAATAGTAGTAAGGTGATTCTCATTCGTGGATCATTATAAATTAACAATTCCCATATCTTTTTTCATTTATGCGTCTCATAAAATGTAAAAAATCGAGTGCCGAGCCAAGTACGAGTCGTACTCACACGCACACAAGGTTCCGTAGCACCAAACAATATAATAAAAATATTTTGGAGGCTCATTCATATGTTGTATTGTATTACAACAGTAAAACTAAATTTGTTTTTCATAGTATGTTAACGATTAAATAAGTTCCTGCTGCAGTTTGATGAAAAAGTCCTATATCTCGAAAACTAAACATAAAATCTTATTCAAACCAATTTTCGTTGAAAGTTTTTTTACGTTCTACAATGATACAATCCAAAATTTTTTCAGAGGGGGTGGGGGGAAAGGCGGGGTTTTTACCACTTTGGAAGTGTATATCTTTCAAACGATTGACTTCGAGAAAAATAATAGTTTCTGTACCATGTATGGGGAGCCCCCTTAATCTTTATGTTTTTGTATAAAAATCTTTTCACGGAATACATCTACCTACCAAGTTTCAACTGTGTAATCCTAATAGTTTCGGAATAAAGTGGCTGTGACATACGGACGGACAGACATACATGACGAATCTATAAGGTTCCGTTTTTTGCCATTCGGCTACGGAACCCTAAAAAAGTCCCCGATTTGAAATAAAAGTCGAAATGAACATAATTATGATGAACTTTATTCTCAATACTGATATAAATAGTTATCACATTGCAAACAGCTAAAACTTTATTAATTTAATTTCATGTGAATAGATATATTTTTTTAAAATAATTACATTCATATATTGATGTAATGTATAAACCCTTAAAGGAATGTGTCCACTAAAAGTTTAAAAAATTTGTATTATTTTTGACTAATGTGGCTAAGCCACTCGAATACATTTTTCATAATGTATTTTTACAGAGAATATGAATATTAGTAATGTCACAATGGAATGGAGGCACATTATTTATATTACATTTTACGTAAAGCAGCTACTGATCTGTAATAAGCCTGATTTCCTTTAAGATAACAATATAACAACGAATTAAATATTTGATTTACTTTATAAATATAACATGTTTAGGCCTTAGTTCCGACCACCGTGCCCGCCTGCTTGTCGATTTGTTCTTTCTCCAGTTGCTTGCCAAGGTACTCCCTGTAAAACAACAAGCAAATAGTCAATTGCTGTAACACAGGTCTAAGCAGATAAAAACACAATGACGTTATGTATACAGATTATTGGTAGTGTTTGCTAAAAGCCATCGACATCGTCATTATGTGATCTTATCACATTAATACGTCGTGATAAGTCCAAACAGGATCTCTTCATATTGTCAATTACTTGCTCAACTATCTACTCTCAATATTGGTACAATCAGAAACAAAACCACGCCCTAAATCCCATAGGAGTAGTCGGACGCATAATTCACACGACAATGCATCAAGTCATACATTTTCAGTATAAGCTGATTTCATATTCGCTAACTATAGGCTTCCTATATTTACAAATTAGTGGATTTACTCATAAAATTAAAAGTTTAAAGTGAGTAATGATTACCTTCTTGACCATACATTTACTTATACTTTAATCAGTGCTTATAAAAAGGCCCTGAAACGTGTTAAGACTACATACCAGTTGTGCACCATCAGTTTCTGGACAGCGAGTAGGGCCTCATATCGCACGTTGGGCTCCTCGTGGCTCAGTAGGTACATAACACGTTGTTTGCCGCCCAACTGCTCAAGGTTGCTGTTGACAATAAACGTTGTAATGAACGAAACTACAATGGATCATTGTTAGGCTGGCTCTGTGGAGATGACATACAAATCTTTAAGTTTAAATAGCATGTTCACGATATTTTAATGAGAAAAAGCGAACAAAAAAAAAAGTCAGTGTGCATGAGATGACGCAATAAGATACAGATGAGGGGAAAATTTAACAATCACGACATCAGTATCTCCACGTGATCTCCTCTTGATTGTTGAATTTTGCTGAATTCTTATTTTTGTGAGTAGATAGAAAATCATGTTTAGAATCATCGTGAGTTCATCTATTATTAAAATCAGACAGGCTCACTGGCAAACATGTCTCACTAGGAAAGTGTAACCATACAACTCCTCTGTGACGTAAAACTCAAATGCCAGTTTGTTCTGTCGTAGCATAATAAGCAGCATTGCTTATAATGCCTTTACGGATTATCAGCTTCCTGAAGTCCCAGATGCTGGTGTAAAACTTCTTATAATAATAGAGTACAAACCTTGAGACATTTCAACTTAATCTCTAGCTATGACAAACCCATAAACCCGCCCGGCAATTAGCGAAATGAGCTAAAAACAAGTTGTTTGTGTCAGCGATCAACTATTAATGGGGGAACCGATCACTTTGCCGAAATCTTTTTGTTCTAATTTCACTTTACCGAAAACTATTGACCGACGTCTTTTTTGCTATATGCATTATTTAATATATACTTAGATCATCGAAGTATCATGTGTCATATGTATTACTTTACCGAACGCGGCGCCGCCGCTCCGTGGTGTAAGTGCTCATTTGCAGTCTGGTACTGTTAAGAAGCAGAAGTCTGTGCGTCCTGGTACTTTATTTTCTTTGATATTTGATTTAATTGAGTTTACTATGATTGTTGTCAGTGTTTATTGGATTATTTTGAAGACGTTTTAACATTTGTTGTTGGTTTAGCTGATCGAGGCAGCACATCCAGCACGAGTCTGTATTGGTCACGCCGACTTCGAGAGCTTATTTCCTCTGCTGTTATAAAAATAATAGTACATATCTATTTTACTGACACAGGCCCTACAATCTTTTGTACCGCATCCTCGTTGGCGGTGGGACATGTAGGCCTCTTAGAGGTAACTGGTGACAATGGTTACTGGTTCTGAGCAAGGCTCGGAACCGGTTTAAAATATACCGGTTAATACTGGTTTATTTCGGTTTTCCTCCGAACTTTTCTTAAGAACGTGAACGTTTTAAGAACTTTATTTTAACCTAAATTAACCGGTTTATTCGACGAGCGGCATGTCGGCAAACGCGTTGCAACGTGTGACTACTTGTAAGGATGCCGCGCAAAGCGGTGCGGTACTAGACGAACTTATACTTACGCTATTTCTTTTCATTCGATTCGTGACTTCGCAGTGGATTTAATCGCCAGTTAATTTTATTATAATTGTGTTTAACATGGGTAGAATGCGAAAGAATTTAATCTACACATACTTTGACTACAATGAAAACAATAAAACTTCAAAGTGCTATTTTTAATTAGGCCACCTAAAATTGTACCTATATTAATGTAACGAAGAGACTGATTAAATAACTGATTTATTGAAAAAGCATTTAATTTTTCTTTTTCCAAATATTTATAAAAATGTCAAATTAACCGAAAAAAAAATGTATATCTACATTTGTACCTGAACATCCATCTAAGTAGGTACTAAGTACAACATGCAAAATGGTGTCCACACATTAAGGATATTACTAGATTCCTGAATTTAAAATAAAACTTCGCTCTTATTTTCCTTTATTTATTTTTATTGGTAACATTTCAGTACGAATGATTACATTGATATTTCGCATGTTCCTCCAGGCGCATTATACAAATTAAATATTTATTTTGTTTGATTTCTCTCGGTGTTGATGTTTTAAAGCATCTATATACTTTAAAATATTGATATATGCTTCAAGCGCATACATGGCGGCAAAAAATGTACTTCACCTATTAGCAAATTTCCAAAATAATAGTTTCTTTTATCAAGGTCCTTATCAAATATACATAAAACACATTTTTGACATTCGAAGTAGTTTCTTCTCCTGGTTTAGCACTGATATCTTCGCCCGATTTGTTTTCTCTTTCAAAGTTTGGGTGTTTATTTTATTGAGTTGATGGTACGGTTGTTAGGTGCTAGCAATGATTGGGATTGATCTTCATCATCAGAATATTCCTTTCTTCTTTTTCGTGGTTCACCTGTTACAAAATAATATAACATTCATTTAAATAAACATTCAAATAGTTTTTATCACATAGACACACAAAACGTCCGATCTAAGACCCAGTTTCACTGGTCGTTAATACCAACAGTGAAACTGGGCCTTAGATCGGGCATTTTGTGGCCTATTTATCCTATAATTTTGAGAGTTTAAGGCTCGCTTGCACCACGAATCACTAAACGCGTTTAACGTAGAATGCATTTCATAAAACAAAAACATACATTTCAAACATCGTTCTGTTTCTATCAATCGTTTAAAGATGACAGAGACAGAATGCTGTTTTAAATATGTTTAGCGTTAAACGCGTTTAGCGATTCGCGGTGCAAGCGGGCCTTAATGTCGAATACAGAATTGAAGTGTTTAGGTACTTACCGAGATATTGAGAGTTTTCTTCATCATTAAAAAAATGACTGATTATCTAAATGGTCCATAGGATCTGTGAAAAGTAATATGTATTATGTTTACCGATTATTTATCGTCATTATCAACTTAATTTCACCAAAAAAAATATTAGATACTTACCCATTTTTCTTGTTTTTGCAGCGGAGCTTATTGATGCAATGACGAACGACGTTTTTTAAACGTCCGATCGAAACTAAAAATTTCTTACTACGGAATAAAAACAAAACAGCGCGCGACGTTGGATTATCGTGCGTCCGTATTAAACGGTTTTTATTGCTCTAAACAGTTTAAACCGAAAAAACCTTTATGTTAATACTCTTCCAAATACCGGTTTAATAATAACGGTTTATGCGAACGAAACCGAATATAAAGGTTTTGCGTCAAAGTACGTAGTAACGGTTTGAAAATTTAACCGGTATCCGAGCCTTGGTTCTGAGTGAGTCTCAATACCACCATCATCATCATTCTTCTGGCCTTACTCCAATTTATTTGGGCTCGGCGCAGAATCTCTCTCTTCTTAGTTAATAGTGAGTCTCGATCAATACAATACTATATTTGAAACAAATGAATACGTACTTTTTGCCCCTGGGGTAGTGGCGCACGTATTCCCCGATGTCGTAGCAGGCGACGGCGAGCACGGTCGGGTCGGGGCTGGACTCCAGCAGGTGCACCAGCGTGCGTAGCAGCTCCTGGCCGCGCTCGTTGAGACGCGCCGCGTTCTCGCGCCAGAACTTAGCCGACTTGTGCACCGGAGACCACTCCAGACTACAAATATTAACAGCTTCCATTAGTGCTTTGAGCTCTTCTGATGATCAAAGGTAAAGTAGGTTTATCTTAACTTCAAGGAACCAAGTATCAGGTAATTAATACTCCCCTCTAATTTAACAGGTTTGTTACAAAATTAAAAATATTCCGGAATTTCAAAAGGAGGTATTACTTGCTTCTTCGTCTTTGGGGGCGTTCAAGTATTACGTAAAGCAATTGGGGGGAGGGGGGGTCTTTTAAAATTTTACTATGCGTTACAGTGGTGGGAGGAGGGATCCAAGAACGCTTTACGTAACACTTTTTTATGTTAATAATTTAAATCGCCCAAATTGGCTACCCTTTTCGTTTACGCCTTTCGGGGAATCCCTCGATTGTACTGTACACGTAGCAGAAGCTAGCAGCGGCACGCACGAGCGGATATATGAAAAAAAATATATAAGAACGTACCGGCCACTCCTGATTTCTGTAGCGTACTGGTCGAATGAGCTGAGGTCTTGTACCGAAGCCTGCAGACGTTCGATCAGGAAAGCAACGTCATGCATGATGTCTTCATCATCAGAGCGCTTCTGATCCAGAATCGACAGCTGCTTCAGGACCTTGCACTGTACCATGGCGATGCAATGTTCTTTGGAGACCTGGTATCAGTGAAAGTTATAGCTGCCTTTAATACTCGATCTCTGTTCTGTTAAAAATATTTGGTGACAAAATATGATTGTGCAAGCAATTTTAATATATGTCGAGGTATTAAATTAATTCATCATATATTTTTACCGTTTGAAGGCTGTGGACTCTCATTGGAAATCATATCATCACCCACCATTTTTCAAAACGTCCCCTCTTTTTAAGGGCCCAGTCCAAGAAAATTGACAGCTCGTCGAAATATTCGCGCAGATTTACAATGCTTTTTAGACTAAAGTTATGAATGAATTGCAGTTGTTTTTAGTGCAACATAATATTGGTTATAATAATAATATATCATTTAATTCAGGTAAAAAAGACCCAGAACATATACCTTATAGACTATCATACATATTTTATAATAACAAGAAAATATAAACTATTGTACACGAAGTGACGGCGTGGTGTCGCGTAGCCTTCCGCGGAAACGCCGATATATGACACCCTTAGGCCAAAACTCTTCCTTGAGGAAGGTCTCAATATGATGAGTCGGAACTTGCACCACAAACGACTTGAAATTCGTATTGCGACGCGACTCCAACTTCTCAACCCTCAAGGTCCAGCTGGTCTTCGCTAGGACATACTCCACGACCTCCTTAACCTTCGTGGTGTGATCGAGCCGGGAAGATTCTTGCTGTGTGCAGAGCATAAATATTGACGAATAGAAGTCAGATAAGAAGGAGAAGTGAGTTTTTTGCGAAGAAAACAGGGTTGTCAAAGCCCTCAACGCTCTGCCCTGCCGGACAGGTAACCACTTTAAAAACGATCGATGTGCAGATACATGATCATACTTGCGGAGATTGAAAACGAATCGAATACAGCTATTAAGAAGTCGATCAAGTTTATCGAGGAGATCTGCATTCAGGTCATAGTAGCAAACATCACCATAGTTAATTAAGGGGAAGATTAGGGACTGTACATTACCTTAATGTGTGGTGGAAAAATATTTTTCAACCGATAGAGCGACCGCAACGTTCCAGTGACTTGCTGACAATCGCGACCTGCTTACGCCAGTCAAGGCAAGTGTCAACATGCAAACCCAGATCCTTCACGTCAGAGCTAAACGGAATCACTGTGCCATCAAAGGTGGCACCGTTTAACCATTCAGCCTCCTCAAGTTATGAGGGCTCCCTACAATGATAACCTGACACTTGGTTGGGTTAACCGCTACCCCGAAACGATCAGGCCAGTTTTTGACATCTCGTAAATCCCGATTTAGCTCCTCGACCGCACCGAATAAGCTGTCAACATCTGCCTGACAGTAGCTGTAAGTCGTTAGCGTAAATATGATACGCTCACTGAAGCTCGGAAGATATGAGATCTGCTAAGATAGAGAACAAAAGTGGCGATAAAATGCCGCCTTGAGGGACGCCTTGACCGCAGACCTATCGTCATAGCTCGAAAACTTGACTAGGATGGGCCTATGGTGATCCTTTTTGGCTACGCCAAGTCTGTGGCAGACCTTTATGGAGGATGCAGTGATAGTTTTAAAGGACAGCTTCTTGCTTATCACCTCCAGGATCACTGTGCTGCTGACTTCCCCTTCAACCTCTTCTATGCCTTGGAAAATAAGTGCCATCCGCCGATGCCTGGTCTCCAACCCGTCGACCTGTCTAGCACACTCGCTGATCTGTCTTCGAAGTAGGCTCCGCATGCTGAAGAGCAGCTCCCTGAAGGTGTGAAACTCCTCGCCTACCCTCGTCACGGTGTCCTTGGCAGGCCCTGCACACTGTATCTGCGCTTCCAACTCGCTCATCTTCCGGAAAAACTATCCTCTAGGGTCTTCTGTCCAAATGTTATCTCGTCAAATTGAGACATAGTAGTAATTGTCCACTTGTGATGAGATGGCAGGTGGTGTAAAATTATTGCTTGAGTCACATAAATGTGCTGCAAACGTGAGTACCCGTTGTTTATAGGCTATACACTGATAATATATAAAAAACTAGTGAAAATACTGAAAATTATTATTTTAAATATAAAATTAATACTAGAGTTACGTCTATCTTTTTTTTTTACAACTACCCGCAAAAAAATAAATTCTAATCTTCTCTCTCTACTACAAAGGCACACCTTTCTTTTCTCATGGGAAATATTTAGACTTAAGTCTGTCTTCAAACTTTGAAAAATATGTAACGCGTTTTGTATGTGGGATACTGTTGCCACACATACCCCATTTTTACGGTCGTGATTAGGGGACTACCAGACAAATTCGAAAAGTATTTTACATAAAATAAATTGATAGGAACCTAGACATACTCTTTCTTAAAAATTTAAATGTCAAAAATAATTGAATCGGCTCTGTTTTCGAGAAGAAAAAGGGGAATACGAAACGTCGATCTCGTCAAAATGTTTGTTATATAATCGGTATGAGCTGCAGCTGTCCCTATCGCACTCTACTGGGGCAGGTTCGTCGAAGCGCGACGGCAATAGCTTCTTCAAATACCTATTTTTCAAATTCCCCGCAGGTCTTGTTTCCTCTCAATTACTTCCTGTACAGAAACCGGCTTGGGCAATTGCATGATACACGAGGTAAATGTAGGATGTTGTGATATTCGCGAAATGTTCACCAATGCGATATACGGACAACAACTTAGAGCACCTTAAGCATCATATCAGATAATTTGAGTAGGCCGGGGTGTCAAAGCGAACTGCCGGTGCACCCGCTTTTCTTTTGTTTTTGCAGTGTAGTATTTAGTTTTGCACACCCGGACTTTAGCCTTAAGCAATTTAAGAATAAGCCTGACCTGAGGGTTTTGAGGCTTTTCTATGAGGTTCCTGAAGACAGCCAGCACGATGCGCGAGACCTTCTCCTTCACGCAGTCGCTGAGGATGTCGGCAAGGATAGGAATAGCATTGAACTTATTCATCTTCTCAGCCAGCAGAGGGTTGAATGTCAGCACCCACACGCAGAATATCAGCTGGTATTGAACCTAAGAAGTGGGGAGTGTTATTAGTAAAAATATGATCAACAACCTTTTATCGGCTTACAAATAACGTGGTAAACCTGACCTTACCTGGAAGTTGACCCTGGAGGCCAGAATAGACAGCAGAGTGGAGATGCCGTCACAGGACACGAACACGAAACGGTAGGCGTCGATGCGCAGCATCATTTGCAGGCAGCGGGCCACCGACTGGATGTACTCGTTGTTCTGTGTGCAAAATATAGTTTTGTACTATGCTCATTAACCCTCAAGCGGTATATCTTTAGGTAACTACCTCATTTTTGACAAAATTTGAAGCTTACAAAATTCAGCAGAAATGAATTCTAAATTAAAATTTTATTTACGACATAATATCAAAATCAAACCTACATTTAATTTGACAAAAACAAAAGATCTCAGTTTATTTACAGTACAGTAAATTTGAAAAACATTAAGTTAGAGCGTTATATCACAAAGAAATAGATAGTTTTAAGCATCCACTGATTGACCCACAATTACAAAAATGAAATTCGCAAATAAAATAACTTATATTTTAAACTTAGATGTATTAGCAAAATTAAATAAAACACGAATTTTCGACTGGAGAGAATAATGTGTAATATAAAAAAAAGAAACTAAATCATAATAAATACTAAAAGAATAATAATAATATTTTTACAAAAAAAGCTATATTTTTAAGCCTGCATGCACTTTGCACATACCTTCACATCCTCCTAGTTTGTGAGTGTAATGAAAAAGATTAGTGTAAGCATGCAGTATAATTTCAATGATTAAAACACATTCTGTTAAAAACAACTCACATTCTGTTAACAAACACCTAAAAATATACAAAAGAAAGTTAGTCATAACTGTTATAAGACTTTAGTGTTGTTGAACACTCAGGTCGGTGTCGACATGTACATGTGACGAGAGTACCTTGTGCACGCCGGGCGGCAAGTCCTCGAGCGGCTTCAGCTCATCAAAAGAGCTGTAAAGGCTGGAGTACTTCTCTGGGCCAGCGTCGATAGCCACATTTTCCTTCTCCTTGTGGTGATGTTTCAGGTGTTTCTGAAGTTTATCGGCGGCGAAATGTTGTTTCTCGTGCAGCAACATAACCTGCTCGGCATGCTCTAACTCGGCAGACATTTTCTCCGCCTTGCCAGAAAATAAACCTCTCAGTGATAATTCACCCGCGTCATCAAAGCCCCAACGATGCGTGATGCTTGCACGTGATACTCACAACATTGTGTTATATTTCAGTCGGTTTAGACACATTGATGATACAGTTATACCAATCTGGTAAAAGGTACTAAGCGATGCCGCACAACTACTGTCGAATTGTGAAGTGGAGTTTATTTTGAAATATGTACGTCTGTTTATTAAATGATCTTCGTCTTATTCAGCTCTAAAGGTGATTGCGATGCATGGAAATGCTTGTGCATAAAGTATCTTAAAATAATGATGTATTCTAGAAACATATAGTATCTGTTCTTGGAGAGTTGCAATTGTTAATTGTACATGAATGTAGGTTTCTATAACTTATGAGCAGAAAGTCATTGTGATGGTTTTATGTTCATACTTATATGGCAGTTTAAGAATAAACTTAGATATTTACTGAGAAAAGTAAATAACCTCACGGTTACCATTATTGTCTCCACTCTAATAGGAATCTATGAATTGATTTCTCAAATACACTCAATCAATATTGTATCTTCTTGGCTCTTTACATCAGCAAATTAATTCTTTTTATCTCATAGTCGTAGAATTGTAAAACTAATGTTTTGAATTTATCCACATGAAATTAATTTTATTAAACATTGAAATCATATTTTTTCCTAACAAAACAATGTTAGTACTTAGTACGTAGTTTATGAAACTGTTACATAACAGCAGTTTTTTAACCACAAGTGTGAGTTTATCTTAAAGTTTCATAAACTACTATTTATTAACCAGATAACATGCTTCGTTTTAATATTTGATTTCCATAACTTATTTTGCCTAATTGTTATGCAAGGTGTAAACGGACTTTCCACTAAGTCGTCAACTAAGCATTCGGTACATACACACAAACAAAGTAACTACGTTAAAAATATTTTTGTGAAACTTCTTTTTTAATAAAGTTTTCGGGTAGGTTTTATTATTGACATAGAAGGCGCTTTTGACAAAACCATTTTCCATAGCATCACCGCAGCCCTTGTGGAACACGGCGTGGACTCGAGCCTGCAGGATGGACATGCTCAGACTGAGAGCCGTACAGGTTACGGTGAACGACTCCACTAGAGCCATTGTGGTGAACGGCAGCCCTGAAGGGGGCGTCCTCTCGCCACTCCTATGGGACCTCGTGGTAGACAGCCTTATCAAGCGTGTAAATGTCAGAGGCTACTTCACGGTGGGTTATGCTGATGGTATAACCATAATAATAAACGGCACACATGAAAACACACTATACAACCTTATGCGTCAAACCTTGAAGATAGTAAAGGATTGGTGCAAGGAATATAAATTACCAGTGAACCTTACTAAAACCGAACTCGTCTTTTTCACAAGTAAAAAAAGTTGGCAACCCTACAATTACCACGTTTTTTTGGGACCACGCTAAGCCTATCAACTGAATCCAAATACCTGGGTATCTATTTGGACAAACAGCTGAACTAGGCAAAACACACCAATTACATCACCACAAAAGCCAGTATAGCCCTATAGCAAGGCAAAAGACTGCTTGGGGAGAATAGGGGGCACAAGTCCCAAAATCACTTACTAGTTATTCACCACAGACACACACACCTACATCTTGTCGTAAGAGAAGAGGCAACCCTAAAGACTTTCAGGCTCGAAATATACGGCACCTTGAGTCAAGATTCCAGAATCAAACATACACGCATAAAAGAGGATGCAATCAAACCCAGCGATAGAACCCTGAAAAAACACTGCTTACAAAAAAAATTACAACATACAGTTCACAGTGGAGATGTGTGACTACTCAGAAAAGAGCTATGGATCTACACTGATGGATCAAAAACTGACAATAGGCCAACCGACCAACCCAAACTAGGAATGATTAACACAGTCTATCAAGTTAAATGTGTAGGTATTATCCGAGTGACAGACGCCATAGAGGTCAGGAAAGTCACAGATACCCGTTTTCTTATACTCTCCGAGTGCCTCAGTTCTTCAATCCTTAAAGAGAAACCCGATCATGTCAAGACTAATACTAGATTGTTATAATGTGCTAGAATGATGGGGAGAACAAGTGCCTTTCAGCTTTGTTAAGGGGTCTTTTTACACCCATTATTATTATTCTAGTTACTTAATTAATATCTTACTCACTATTATCCATAAAGTATAATATTGAGTGTTTCAAATTATTTTTAAATCATATAAGTAGGTACTGAAAAGGTGATTGTTAGTTATTATTTATTAGCAGCATTTTATTTGACAAGCTGGATGGCTTCAATTCAGTTTTTTTTTTAATGATATATTGTAATGGTGTGTAAACTACC
Source organism: Noctua fimbriata (assembly GCA_905163415.1). Classification (NCBI taxonomy): domain Eukaryota; kingdom Metazoa; phylum Arthropoda; class Insecta; order Lepidoptera; family Noctuidae; genus Noctua; species Noctua fimbriata. The sequence goes on from LR990940.1 coordinate 7,964,738, forward strand.
AGCAAAGCTTTAATGATACATGCTTCATAAGTTCAATCAGTATCAAATACAAAATATTCATATCATTCATATTGCAGATACATGCATATTATATACTTAAAAACTCATGCATAAAATGCAGTGTACAATTGTACATATGATAATAAGTGAATATAATAACAAGCTTTGTATGACTTACATTAACTTTAAGTTGGTCTACGAGCCAGCAAAGATAGAACTGCAGGTCACTCTTCTCCATTTTTTGTGGATGCCAGATGGCTAGCTTGGCAATGATACGAGCCGTCATGTGCTGGATGAACTCATCGTGGCGGTTCAGCAAGTTCAGGAATGGTGCCCAAGATCTCCCGTTACGAAAGATATCGGCCCTCTTCTTGTCTGTCTGTAATAAAAATAAATAGATTTTGATGAGTTTAGAATATTTACAATGAAAAGAATTTCATTGTAAATATTTCTGAGCATATAGACATCTGGATTACACAAACAATTTATTTAAAAATTATACTGCAATATGAATTTCCACTAATGGGAAGGTGACAGTGTGACATAAATTAAAATAAGTGGCACTTACTCTAAGGATGTCATCAATCATAACAAGCAGGTACTGGACGGTGGAGTCCTTGCTGACATGTGTTAGCAAGCTCAGGAACACATCACCAGTCAAGTCTGGGTGTCGGTCAGGTATTTCCTTTGGACCAACCTTATCTAAGTTCACAATAAAGTCATGGTCACGTTGCGTGATCATCTGTGACCTAAAATATAATGGTACTTCAGCTACAGATTTGAACAGATTAAAGGCGTAAGAAACATTGGTCTGAGCAAGGGAGAATCAATACTTACTGAAGATAAGATGCCCAGTTGATCTGAGTGCTGCGTATATCTTGGGCACGCATTTGCAAGGCGGTGGTTGCCGAAATCTTATCTGGAAAGTACCAAATAGGTCATGTCTCCGAATATATGAGAGCGTTAAATTAGTTGAGGAATAATGCGTAAATGAGTTCCTTACCCATACTTTCATCACCAAGCGTCGGCAATACCTGATTAACATCTTCCATGTTAGCCATTTTGGCTACAGAATTCGCCTGTTATCGCCAATTAAGAATCGAAAAACTTTATATTTGGGAAAAACAGAATGTAATAGCAGCCTCAGCTGAGAAGTCTTGTGACTATCACAGACTATATCATTCACTACGTTCGATCGACCATAGAGAAAAGTAATATTATGTTCTTGAGCCATGAAGAGAGACGTTGCTTTTGCCATAGTTTTACTTACAACTTTAATAATATTTTAATCTTACCTTCTATGATAAATGCCCATCTGTCTGGAAAGAAAGAGACAACGTTTTATAGGATCGGTTGGGAACATCATTTTAAGGTGGAAGCACCAGGGTAGCCCGCGAAATTCAAATTTTCTTATATTTTTTGCCATTTGCAGGTCAGTGTCATAGACTAATACATATAAAATGAGCCAGTGTCAGGCTATATGTTAAATAAAATATGATTCGCGACCGTAACACGTACGTATTAACATAATTATAATCATTAAAATCATCAATACAACCCTCTATGTACATTTAATCCCATTCAATGACATTTCGAAATAGACATTATCATGGCACTTCCACCTTAGTGGCATATCAACAAAATAAAATTCAGAAAATATCATGGAATTAAAAAGTAATTTAATCACAATGGGTTTTATCCGTTTGGAATGTATGCTACATTCCAAACGGATAAACTGACGGAAAAACACCCCTTTTTTTGTCACTTTTAGTTAAAAAGTAGATAGCGCCGTCATAGGAGCCAACTATTGTATTTATTTGGAGATTGACGTACTTTTTAGTTTTAGTTCAAGTTTTATTATTTTTTTATCTATTTGACCGTCTCGGGGGCCCTGCATAGTTTTGAATGTTGAAACGACTAGTGGGCCGTTCATTTAATTTATAGGCTATTATAGACCCGTCAAACAACCGGCTCCCGGGACAACTTGCGGCCCGCATAGGTCTTTCATCTGGCCCGAGAGCTATTTAAAACTTTATTAGATATCAATAAATATTGCGCGAACAGTTTAAAAAATGTCCATATGTCAGTTATTCCCGCTCTATATTTACCTATCCGCCCCTCCTCACCTACCCGCGAATGCAGACCGCATCATCGCAGTCGAGTCCGGCGAAGCTTGTTTTACTTATTACTGTGCATTTCTTTTGGCCCGCTACGGTTACAAAAATACTAAACTTGGCCCTCCATAAAATTAAGGTGTACACCCCTGAAAGGACAGTTAAGGACATCATTCAAATCGTACCGAAAAAAGTGCCAGCCACAAAAAAATAACGATTTTCTTATGAAAAATAACACCCTCAACTTTTTCATTATTACAACATCTAACATTATCCCTTCCGCTGCTATTTAAGTTTGAAAATACAAAAATATCTTGGCTTTATTGACTGTATAACATTTAAAAAAAATACAGACTTTATATTGAAAATAACCCGGTACATTTTTTTTACGGCACAACAAAGGTCTACAATTAACCTCCTGGCCGGTATTTGAGTTTGAAAGAACCAAACATTTAAATTTTGCTAGCAATATTTAGGACATTCGACAGCGAATCGATAATTGTCTGCGCCCTTTAGCAAACGATTATTGCTTCGTTGGATTTCAGTTCTAAACTCTTACTGTTACTTCTACGTTCTCCTATCCCATGGTAGAAAAGAACAAGAGCGTTAGGTATACATTCGTTACTATAAGATGGTAAGTAATTCTATTTTAAGCAAGCAAGTTATTGAACACGAGAAAGAAATAAAATTGCTTGTCGACGCCAAACTACAAAGCCTTAAACATAGCTTCAAAGTTGCCAGCCTACCGGTTTTTTATCGGTTACATTTTATTACTTGAATTTATATTTATTTATATCCATTTAATTGGAATTACACAATCTAATTTCCCCGTCCACATTCTATCATCGGACAAGCAGGGATACAGCAAAGCGTCACCGTTATATGGTTGAAGTTCCACGGACCCGAACAAAGCGTTATGGTTCCATATTAACTGTGCGAACCGTCAGTCTGTGGAGTTCACTGCCGGCTTCTCTGTTTCCTGATCATTATAATCTAGATCTCTTACAAGTTCGAGAAAATTGGTTTCTTCAAGGCGAGAGTACTCCACCCTAGGCCGCGACATCGCTTCACATCAGGCTAGTTGCGGTTAAACGCAAGCCAATTTTGTTTAATAAACGAACAATTTTGTATGAAAATTATCGATAAGTTTATTTGGAACGTTTGGTTCACTTACGTTCAGTGTTGGGCATCTGGTACTACAATACATGTACCGTACCCGTTGATTGTACGATGTTTTTTGTTATTGGAAACGGTGTACATAATAATATCATACGGTACCAAGTCATGCATCGCGATTATGATAGGGAGTGTAGTGTACATAACCGGCAATGTATATCATAACTTAGTTTTAACCGTATTGTATGTTGAACTGATTTTACCTATATTTATACAATTATTACAAGAATTTAAGACTTACCGGTGAAAAGGAATTCCCCCTTTTGTAACACTTAGCGCTTGGCTTCTTACTCTGCAAGTAATCACGATTTTAGCTTAGCTGTGCACTTCTTCATAGTACTCAGGCGACTAATTAGAGTGTTCGCGAGTGGCGTTGAAGTTATGAGCGTCTGCTCAAAACACGGGCGCGCCTGCTCCGCCCATATAGCCTTTCTAACCTTTTTTTACTGTTCTAAGTGTCAAGAGTGCGGTGCGGATGGTACACACTGTACATTTCCAGTATAAATTGGCCTCGCTTTGTATAGATTTCATATGCAATGAGATATCCGCATAAACTGGTTTTGAATAGCTTGATCGGCTGTCGTGCGTACTTTAGGAATATATTTTACAGATGTAAAAATATCAGTTTTGACTCTAGATGTTGTCTGTTTGTAATTTCAAAATAACAGCTTTTTACTGAATGTATATGAAAGTATACAATTACGGTACTTATGACAGAGAAAACCTTTGCTTTAATTTGTCTGTCTGTCTGTTTGTTCCGGGTAATCTCCGAAACGGCTGAACCGATTTTGACGGGACTTTTACTGGCAGATAGCTGATGTTATCATGCGCATAAGTAGTCATCAATAAACTCAGTAATGCAAATACTCGTAGATTGACAACTAAGAACGCTCATTTTTTATAAATGAAGGTATTTGAAAACAATATTTTTAAATTGTCGGTAGTTATTTTCTAATCTGTCAAAATAAAATGGCCTGAGAGTTCCGTGTTTGTCTCAAACGTTGGAAACTTCATTACACAACCATGAACGGGATCGAATCGTTATTCATATATAAAGTAAAGTTGAATGTAAAACTAAAGTTATCAAATGGTTATTGAAGCTAAACTATACGGAAACAGAAAAAAAGACTTGAGATAGCTAAGTAATGTAAGTAGGCTAAGCAGTCCATACTTACGTACATAATTTGGTAGATAAGATTTTAGTCATATTCTTATATCTGTATATTCTATATACATACATATATATATTCATAAAAATACTTATTGTGTAATAAATTTATACATATTTATACACACACACACACATTAATATACACACCAAATTCGTAATGCTTTCCACGTTGACAATAACTCTATGAAGTAATGGGGGGCCTGGAGTTCTAAAATACAGGCCTAGGCTTAGTTTAGACTTCAGATCTCCCACAAATTACAACTTTGTGGAGATAAATAAACGTTATTATTATTTTTTTTATATTTTTTTATATTCTACTTTAAGTAATGTTTAAAAAAAATAATGAATACAAAAAGAAAATGAATATATTGTTGCATACTCCTTCATTATCATAAGTGAATGATAACTATAAATATATGGTAATTGATGTTAGTTTAAAAAAACAGCTTATGTTTAAAGAAATTTGTTGACCATGTAATAAATATATGTTATAGTTTAAGGTCATCACAAAACAAACGTAATGATATACTTAACAATCTGTGTTGTTTTGTTCTCTTATTTCTTTTAATATTTTTCAATAATACATTATTATTTATTATTTAAAAATATCACTTCACACGAAATTTCGGGTAAAAACCCGAAATTTCACGAGAAGTGCGGGGCAAGCCCTGTGACGCATACTCGGAATCGTCAGTGTCTGTGTGGACTGCACGTGCACGCGTGTTATTTTTTCCAAGTAAAATTCAAAACTGCACGTTTAAATGATTTCTGAATGAAATAATATTGTAAATAGTACAGTTATAAATATTTCGTAAAATAAGAATAGAAAATAAGTTATAAAATATATTTAAAGTAGTTTGTAATTTCGTTTTGTTGTTTGAACCTATCATATAGTAAGCAGAGACAGCTATGCCTAAATCTGCACATCTATAATAAATCATATTGAAATGTCTGTTTGTAATATCAAAATAACAGCTTTTTACTGAATGCATATAAAAATATATACGGCACTTATAACAAAAACACATTTTTTTAATTTTTTGTTTGTCTGTCTGTCTATCTTTCTGTTTGTTCCGGCTAATCTCCGAAACGGCTGGACCGATTTTAACGGGACTTTTAATGGCTGATAGCTGATGTTATAAGGTCTAACACAAGTAATGGATGGACCTTTGAGTAAAAGTGCTTTATCTTATCCCATTGAATTTTTAAGTTTAGATTTCATGGTTTTCCTTTCATTTAATTTATCATGTTTGTTAGAGAGATTTGATCTATAAATGATCGATTCATGTCATAAAAGTACAGGAAGTTATTTTTTCGAATTTTAGTCGGTTCGATTGATATTCGTGGCAAGCGAATTTTCGAAAATCTTTGAATACAGATTTGTTTCTTTTTAAAAATTATTATTTAGAGTACTTTCCCTCCAGGTGATGTTGTCAAATTCCATCCTGTATATTACAGGGAATTCCGTGTGGTCCTGGATATAAGAATACGACCACCCCATCCTCATCCCGTGGGCCTCATTAAAGGCGACTAAGGGAACATACGACCTACAACGAAGACAGCTCTATGATACACTGGATAGTCTAGCAGGCCAAAAAACACCTTTACAGGCTTGCTAGAGCAAGAGAGAGAAAGGCGAAGGATGTTTGTCAGGTTAAATGCGTAAAAGACGAAACTGGAATGGTTATTTCGGATAGTGAGAAAATTAGGGATAGGTGGAAGGGTTACTTTGAAAGAGTGATGAATGAGGAGAATGACTGGAGTGGTGTGCTTGAAAATAAACCAGCGAATGCGGGACTAGTGACAAAGGTTAATTTGGATGAAGTGAGGATTGCAGTAAATGGAATTAAGAATGGTAAGGCATTAGGACCGGACGGAACACCGTTTGTAGTATGGAAGTTATTTCGGATGGACGGATGGACGTGGTTAGCTTTATATCTTCAGTAAACTGTTGCCGGAAGAAGCGATTCCTGACGAATGGTGTAACAGTTAGCTGGTGCCCATTTTTAAAAACAAAGATGATGTGGTGGAGTGCCAGAATTATAGAGTAGAGGAATAGAGCTAATATCACATAGTATGAAAGGAGCTCGTGGTTAAATAATAACAGCCACTCGGATCGATCTGTAGGTTAAGCCGTGCGCTAATCGCCGCTACGAGGAGGCTCTCATCCCTTACCTCTTTCTCCCTTACCTCTTCTTCGTGATAATGGACGCTCTCGCGTCGGAAATCCAAGAAGAGGCACCCTGGTGTATGCTGTTCGCCGATGACATTGTGTTGGTTGCTAAGAGCGGCCAAGAGGTCCAGCAGATTGGAGGTGTGGTGGCAAAGACTGGAGTGGAGAATGTTGGTCTGAAATTGAGTAGAACCAAAACGAAATACTTGTATTGCGATTTCGTCGGTCTCTCCAGTCTAGTGCCTATAACTCTTGCCGGAACGCCCATACCGATCTGCTTCGACTTCCGATACTTCGGATCGCTTGTCCAAGGGGATGGCGAAGTAGACCGAGACGTTATTTGTGATGTAAGATCTTGCATCTTGCCAAATTTCATGATTCTAGGTCAACGGGAAGTACCCTATAGGTTTTGATTCCCGAGCGATTTCCATAGAAATTGACCAAATAAGTGACATAAATGGTCATATCTTTTAATTGCATTGACTTAGAAATTTTTTTTTTTCTTTCTCTGTAACCCTATATGACCAGTTTTGTTACGATAACTGTTCAGTTAAATCATAACTAACAGAATTCAAATGTTTAATTGTAGACTAAATTATACATAGAGTGTGACTACTTGACTTAATGCGTTGTGTGTGCCATAGGCACAATTTGACACATATTTTTGGCATAATCAGTAACTTCCCAACTAACTATTTTATTAGATCTGGTTGTGGTCGGGTCAGGAACCGTGATCCCCAGCCCGACCACAATCGTAGTCTTATTACTCAAAAAAACGAGGCACAAATTCCTGAGATATGTGGCACAATAAAACACAATTAAAATAACCATTTTGTGCCATAGTGAAATCTCCGTTCCATGTCGTGGTCGGGTCAGGAATCACAACACATGTAATGCCCTTAAGTTTATGAAAGTTGATGAATTATATTTATTGGATACATACTATACGATTTCTTCAATGTTTTATTTGAACGCTGTAAACGGTAGATAATATGTCGGGCATGCCACCGTCCGGGAGAATCGATCCGACACATTATTTCTGGGTGTTCTCGTCTGGCTAACGGAGAGTACTTGCATAGACACAACCTCGTTGCCAGGATTATCCACCAGCAACTTGCTTTGAAGTACAACCTTGTTGAATCAGAAGTGCCATACTATAAGTATGCGCCCGACCCAGTTCTCGATAATGGTAATATCACGTTGTATTGGGATCGATCTATCGTCACTGACAGGACTATTGTTGCCAATAAGCATGACATTGTGGTGATAGATCGATTAGAGCGTCGCGCAATGATGGTTGATATAACTGTTCCATATGACGAGAACCTTGACAAAGCAGAGAAAGATAAACAATTCAAATATCTTGATTTGGCACGCGAGGTTGTCGACATGTGGGACGTGAGTACAGCAGTCATTGTGCCTATAGTCGTGTCGGCCAATGGCTTAATAGCCAATACCCTCGACCAACATCTGAGGAGGCTCTCGCTTGGCAGCTGGATCAAGGGCTTGATTCATAAAGTAGTACTTCTGGACACGGCGCATATCGTTAGGAGGTTCCTCTCTCAAGAGCCCTGACCACCGGTAGCTCGGACCCTGTTTCCGATGCTGGTGGGCTACTATTTTTAGCGAGTGAAGCGAGCTGGAAAATATTGGCACCAATTCTTTTTTTAATTTATACAGAAATAAGAAAAGGAGCACTCTGTCAGCTGTTGCAGAATTGAAAAAGTATAGGATGTATTGGCGAGCGAAGAGAGCGAGAAAATATTTGCATTCCGCCTCGGATAGGTTGATTTCTTAATAGTTGTCGCCTACGGCCCTGCCCCTGAGATGTTTAAAGATGAAGAGAACGTTTTAAGATGAAGAGAACGTAAGAGCGAGCGAAGCGAGCCGGACCTCTTTTTATTTTGTTTAAATCAATGAGTTCAGAAACATGATCATGGTCAACCTAGGCCCAACACAGGCGGGGTGGTCATGACGCCCGGCCATGATCCCCCCTCCCGGATCCGCTCTTGATACTAATAGAATGCAAGAGCGAGAGAAACCTCAAAATTGAAGCAGCCCGCCTCCACCCCGTGAATTAGGTTATATTTGTTCATTCATACAGAGATGAGAATAAAAGTAACTCAGATGCATTAGCGAGCGAAGCGAGCTCGAAAATTTTAGAATTCTGCCTCTGGAAAAGGTTAGTTTCTCTTGTTTAACGATTAAGCAGGAAATTAGGTAATAATTCATATCCCTAAAAAGCTATTCTAAGAAGGTTTATCAATTTAGCCTGTATGATTTTAGGGGTCATGACCCCTGTGACCCCCCTTGGAACCGCGCCTGATGAAGCGTGGGTCAGAGTATGTTCGCAGCTTTTCATTATGATGTGTAAGTCCCTATATTTTACTTGTAAAAAGGAAAGGATTTCGTACAGTGTCATTTAAAGGAGGAGGCATGTGAATAAAAAGAAAAACGTTACAATTGTCTGCACATCTCATAATGCATATACAAGTAAACAGATGCGCTATAGCTCGTTGCACCCACGTTCTAGCTGATCGGATTCCCGATAAATGAATAACAATTACGAATCGAGTGACGCTTATACGCCATTGTGATTGAATACGATATGCACTTGATAACCTACACTAGTAGGGTATAAATGGGGGCTTCTGCACCGCGCAGCTCGAGCGCATGCGAGAGCAAGTGATGCAGAACCCCCAATTATACCCTACTGGCATGGATACGCAAATCGCAAGGGGTAAGGCTCTAGGAGATTACTTGTTTACAACTAACTTAACCCTACTGAATACAGGTTCCGGACCAACCTCCGTAAACTGACGAAGCCAAACAATCATAGACCTCACTCTGGCATAAGAGGGTGCAGCAACCATCACCACCGGCTGGCAGGAGGCCTCCTGCTCGGACCACAGGTGGATCCGTTTCGACATACAGGACTGTGTGTGTGTGACAACAATACTGCCACGGCGCAACCCACGTAACATTGACCGTGCTGCCTATACACGCACCCCCGAAACCAAGGTTGCGCCAACAAACTGCTGGATGACCTACGAGGACACCGACCCGTAGATCGACGAGCGTGTAAGTCATCTCACGAAATCAATGCAAGACAGCTACCAATCATCCTGCCCGGAATCCCCTCCGCCCACAACACTAGGGAAGCAACATGGTGGGGAGCGGATCTGGAACGTAAGTGCGGGAAGATAAGGGTAGCCCTATACATGTTATGTTATTAATGTGGACAGACCCTAACGCATAAGACCCTGACTAACTAACAACTGGCAGTTGTCGCGAGCTGTAGGTACTTATCTCGAGCGGTATGTACCAGTGCAATACTGTTTAACCTGCACAGATGTTATTTTATCAATACTTAATTTATCCACTGACTACTACTCTATCTTCTTATATATAAAATCTAGTGTCACGATGTTTGTGGTCGCACTCCTCCCAAACGGTTCGACCGATTTTTATGATTTTTTTATGTATATTTTGTAGGTATGAGAATAGATCGTAAATTATATTTCAAACTGCTAATTTCACGCGGACGAAGGTCGCGGGGCACAGCTAGTATTATATATATTTATTCTCTGACTAGGTTGTACTTCTCACTGTTCATAGTTTCATAATACACTTGCAAAAGTCAATGTTTATATTATACCTACCTACAAGTTATTAATATCACTGTAGTTCTATTACTGGGCTACTTACAGTGCTGTCTGTGCTCTTCTTCTCTCTTTTTTTGTTTTTCCTCTTTCTTTCTACGTTGGTCATCTCTTTGTTTTCTGGGTCGTTTTTCTTGTTTTTTATCAGTTTCGTTGGGCGTGTCCTCCACTTTATGGTCAAATACGTTCCAAGACATGGTTAGGGTTATGGCACTAGGTATTTAGATTTTAATCGAAAGGTAAAACTGTTTTTTTATCACCGAACGTTAGAAATAATTGTTTGATTCATTTCATAACAAAGGGGTACTATAGATAACATAAAATGACTTTTTTATTTTGCAGTAACAAATGAAATAAGTATACAAACTGGACTGAACACTCGTACCAGAAAACGTGCCGATAGAGATATTTATAACAGAGGCTGTTTATCTCTTTCTAAAAGGGGTGACCAAAATTTTTTACAACAAATTAGAAAGTTCATTTTGAAAGAGATAATTTGTGTCCGGTTAACAAAAATAGCGAAAGTATTATTTATGAGAAAAAAAAAACAGTACATTGAAAAAACGAAAACTCATTAGGTATTTTAACTTGATCTTTTTGGGTAAGGCCGCCTAAAAATAACCATTTTGATGAATGACTCAGCGTCCGGTAAATTTTCTAGAATAAATACAATAATACTATCAAATTTCATAGTTTTCCTTGCAAAAAGTATCATTTTTTACTAGTGTTTTAAATACGCGAATAATAATACTTCTTTGTATTTAATTAAGTAGTTTTTATTACGATACTACAAATTGCTAGAACAAATTAACGTGTCCCAAATGAGCCCCCATCATAGTTGGAATGAATTATTTAAGTTTCAGTTTCCACCGGCAATAATAATATTTTCTTTAAAGAATCACCTATGTTAGGCAATGTTTAATTACTTTACGACAATTTCGCTATTAAAATATTAATTATTTTAAAAATAATAACATCACGTCCCAGTATTTTAAGCTTTTATGTTACTGATTTTAAGTTACAACAATTTTTACAATCATAACTTAATTGAGCAGTAAAGAATCATTTTTATAATTGGCAACTCCAGAATCTAACTTGTCTTTTAGGTATTTCACGTACTTGTCGGCCATTAGTGAGATGTTATGTCAGTTAGTTTGGCCCGCATCGTGTTTTTGTCGGGCACAAAAAAATGTTTTATCTGATTTTAAGGTAAGTTTGTATCCTTTTGTTTAAATCGAAGGATTATTTAGTAAATTTAATGTTTAAATAAGAGCTCTAAGCTATAAACTTCGTTAATTATTCATCATAGTGTCCTAGATTCCGAGCATCTTTTGAAAACAGGCGACGTTTTAAGTTACTTTTATGTTACTTGTGTTAGCATTGTTGTTTATTTTAAATTACGTAACATAAAAGTGATGTAAAGCTTAGTGCACATTTGGAACTGAAGAACAAAGCGTTAATAAAATTATAACTTCATTTAATCCTTAAAAAGAAATGCTTTATATGTATTTAATAATAATGAAGTCATAATTTTTTTCTGTGAGAGATGCTTGTCACTCCGGCCCAAAAACAAAAAAGATACCGCGAAAAAGAAAACTGGAATGCGGTTTACGTTATTATATATATTATAAAAAAAAAAACAAGTCAATATACAGAACAGGATAAAGAAAAGAAAAGGCAAAAATGGCGAGATGAAGGTTGGAGTGTAGCCTTAGGGGCGTTATGGAGCAAGGACTTAGAAAAATTCCCGACTAAGAAGTGTTTTTTTTTTCCGAAATTTCCCAATTTTATTGCAGTATCGGGTTGACCTAAACCATAGAAACCATTTAGGTTCTGAGACGCATGGTCCTCCGACGCACCGTTTTCGAATTATGGGCCTTCTAAAACGAAATAAAACTAAAAAAAATTTGTCCCACTTTTTTTTTTTGTTTTTTTTGCTGCTCATAGTGCACCTAAGCGTATACTCCAACTCCTACAAATCCGCCCCTAAGACAACCCACTGACCGCGATGAAAGAAAAAACCTAAAACGATCTCATCATGATAAAGTAAGAACTGAACTGAGCAATGACGGTAAAAATATTGAAAAAGATAAAAATCATGCAAAAAGCTTCGTAAGGAAAAACCATTTTTGTTTAATTTTATCTTTAACAAAAATAATGCTATGACAAATTATTTTTCTAATACGCATAAATTTTATTATTATTATTTATTTTTCTAATATTTTCAGCCTCCCGAACAAGCCGGATTCCGAAAAGGCTTTAGCACCGTAGACCACATACATACGCTGCGGCAGGTTATACAGAAGACCGAAGAGTATAACCTGCCTCTCTGCTTAGCGTTTGTGGACTACGAGAAAGCCTTCGATTCGATCGAGACTTGGGCTGTACTGCAGTCTCTCCAACGGTGCCAAATCGACTATCGGTACATCGAGGTGCTAAAGTGTTTGTACAAAAACGCCACCATGTCAGTCCGACTTCAGGACCAGACCTCGGAACCTATCCTTCTACAACGAGGTGTGAGACAGGGAGACGTCATATCTCTGAAACTGTTCACCGCTGCACTGGAGGATATCTTCAAGGTTCTAGACTGGAGAGGGCTAGGCATCAACGTCAATGGCGAGTACATCTCTCACCTTCGATTTGCCGACGATATAGCGGTCATGGCTGAGACCATGGAGGACCTCAGTACAATGCTCGATGACCTTAGTAGAGCTTCGGAAAGAGTGGGTCTTAAAATGAATATGGACAAAACCAAAATCATGTTGAATGCCCATGTAACACCCACTCCTATCAAGATCGGAGACTCTACACTCGAAGTTGTAGACGATTATGTCTACCTGGGACAAACGATCCAGTTAGGTAGGTCTAACTTCGAGAAAGAGGTCAATCGTCGAATCCGACTCGGCTGGGCAGCGTTCGGGAAGTTGCGTGGTATCTTCTCGTCCAACTTACCGCAGTGTCTCAAGACGAAAGTCTATGACCAGTGTGTGTTGCCAGTGATTACATACGGGACCGAAACGTGGTCGCTCACAATGGGCCTTATCAGAAGGCTTAAAGTCACCCAAAGGGCAATGGAGAGGGCTATGCTCGGAGTTTCCTTGCGTGATCAAATCAGAAATGAGGACATCCGCAAGAGAACCAAGGTAACCGACGTAGCCCGAAGAATAGCCAAACTTAAGTGGTAGTAGGCAGGGCACATTGCTTAGGTGGACCGATGACCTGGTGAAGGTTGCAGGGATCCGCTGGATGCGAGTCGCACGGGACCGGTCAATGTGGCGACACTTGGGGGAGGCCTATGTCCAGCAGTGGACGTCTTTCGGCTGAAATGATGATGATGATGAATACGCATAATATTTATAGTTTTATTTTAATGAAAAATCTACGAAAGCCTACGAAACAAAACGAACGTCTAAGGCACACTTATATTGTTAGTGAACAAAATCTATAATATTCCTTACCTGTGAAATGATATGCCACAACTGCCATATGATTCACTTTTACATGACATGATAGAACACTTTTTAACCATTTCCACAATAAAAATAATCGTACCTAAATCTTATTATTCTCACAAAACCATTGATGACAGATTTCAGTGTTACCAGGATGATTATATAATTACTTCCAAATAATCATAAAATATTTAATTTGACTTAATCTTAATTAATTAGTCTTAATTGTAAACTTTTAAAAGAAAACAATTAAAACTCAATAAAAAGCTAAAAAACAATATACGTAACTTATTTTACTTGTAGTCGGTGACTGTCGGTGTATTATTTTCTACCATCTTTAACTTTTTATCGTTTGGCAATTGAGTGAAAGGGACAATGGGCTCCGTTTTGACTATCTCTCTCGCCTCGTTCTGCCTCGGTTATTATAGCCTAACAAAAGTAAATCTACGGTGTGTCCATTATGGTTCATTTTTGTGTGTTATGAATTTTGGAGCACTTAGTCCTGTTTGAATATTAAGTTCACGCAGTAACATAATTTACGTTTCGTTTACGCTCTTGTTGTCTGCACTTAAAACCAAAGAGTAAAATACTTATCAATATTAGAACCGTGGGTTCGTTCCGCTGAAAATAAGTCTGACAACTGGCCAGTTCTTTTGTCCTAATGACTTCTTTGGAATCTGAAGATTGTCAAAATTACCAATGACTCATTTCCGATGGCTACTTCTCTGCAGGCATGCGGTCGCAGGTCGAAGCCGGCACTAGCTGACCAGAACCTAGCCAGCCGCCAACCAGCGCCGAGGAGGGACCAGCTAAGAAGACAGCACAGCGCCCTGTTCGGGAGAAGCGAGCGACCTCTCAATGAAACCTCCTCACCTCGAGGGGAGTGCGAGCGGCCGCGGCTTGATAAATCCAAGCGGGCCGTAAATAGCTACGCCCAAGCTGTAAGCTCCGACCTAGACGTCACAGTCACCTGCGGCCGCACGGGGCTGATCAGCAGGGAGGTGTCGGAGTTGGTTCTCGCGGCTATCCAGAGGAAGATAGTCGCCGAGGCCTGCTCCTCCAAACAGGATTCATCCGCACCGACCTTCAAAACAAGGCCGGTGTTCACTAGCGGGGTCCTCAAACTGCGGTGCGGCGATGACCACACCTTAGCTTGGCTAAGGATACTTATCTCCGAGTTGCCTCCCCCCACCAGCACCTCGCTAGTGGTCAGGAGGCAGGCGGAGATTCAAAGACGAGTAAGATACTCAATCCGGATGAGCAAGGTATTTTCGCAGAGCCGACCAATATTGGGCGCGCTCTGTGTTACCAAAATCTCTGGGTGGACATCAAGGGATGGGTGTTGCTGCACATCAATAAATAGGCCGATGCATGGTTTGTGGTGGTCGGGGTCCCTGAGGACCAAATTCCGACCCTGATGAAGGCTGAACGCCGTCTCTCTTTTGAGGTTTCAGGGTCCGAACGGCAGATATACCGATGTCCTTCAGGGATGGGATCCGACCACGGAAACCATCACCGTGACACAGGAGGAGGTGGCAGCTCAAACACCGCGGCTGTACCCGCGGATGCTCCTGCAGCAGCAGTGCCGGCTGCCCCTACTGCCGCCAGCGTGGGTGCCGTCCTCTCCTCGGGCAATGAGCTCGACGGCGACATCCTGTCGTTGTTGTCGTCGGCCTCGGACCTGGAGGGTGAGGGCTTCGAGGCGGGCGACCTGCTTGCCGGGTTGCGACTAGTAGGCGACGAGGCAGGATCGACCAGCGATGGCGTTCCCTTCGTCGACCTGTTAAGTCCTGCAGGCCAACCTCCACCACAGCCACTTTAGTTGATTACTTGTTCACTACAAACTTAGCCTTACTGAATACAGGTTCCGAACCAACCTTCGTAGACAGAGGAAGCCAAACAATCATAGACCTCACTCTGGCATCGGAGGGTGCAGCGGCCATCACCACTGGCTGGCAGGTCTCCAAAGAGGCCTCCTGCTCTGACCACAGATGGATCCGCTTCGACATTCAGGTCTTTATTACGCAACACTGCCACGGCGCAACCCACGCAACACAGACCGTGGTACCTATACGCGCATCCTCGAGACCAAGCTTGCGCCAACAAACTACTGGATGACCTTAGAGGACACGTCGCAGATCGACGGGCGAGTAAGTCATCTCAAGAAATCAATGCTAGACAGCTACCGATCATCCTGCCCGGAAACCACTCCGCCCATTACACCAGGGAAGCAACCTTGGTGGGGAGCGGATTTGGAACGAAAGCGCGGGAAGGTAAGGGCAGTTCTAAACAGAGCCAAGATCACCTGTGCCGACGAGGATTGCAACGCGTACTACGCGGCCAAATCCAGCTACAAAAAATGCATCAGATTCAGTAGCACTACCGGATGGCGAAAATACTGTGGCAGCATAGAATCCTGCCAACAAGCAAACAGGGTAAGGAAAATTCTGGCACAGCAGAACTCAAATGGGCCCGATGTTCTCCGTAAACCCGACAACACACGAAGGGTACCTGCCTGGGCACTTTCATAGACATCGAAGGAGCCTTCGATAAGACAAACATATCCAGCATCAGCACCGCCCTCTCGCGGCACGGAGTAGAACAGGTATTGATAGACTGGATTACTAACATGTTAAGCAAACGAGTGGTTCGCCTTGCGGAAGAACAGCAGATGGCCATGATAGCCAGAGGCTGCCCCCAAGGAGGACTACTATCCCCCCTCCTCTGGAATCTGGTGATAAACGACCTCATCACGAAGCTCAACGCAAACCACTTCTACACAATTGGGTACGCGGATGACCTCGCCATCCTCATCTCGGGGAAAGTGACGGGGACAATCTGTAATCTCACTCAACAGGCGCTACGCATCGTTGAACAGTGGTGTAGGGAATACGACCTTTCAGTGAACCCCACGAAGACTGAACTAGTCATGTTTACACAAAAAAGAGCACTAGGCCCTTATCGCCTACCCAAACTATTCGATACAGAACTCCAGTTAGCCGAAGAAGTCAAATACCTGGGAGTCATCCTTGACAGTACAAACGAAACAGGGCCCGCATGACCTTTTGGCAATGCAGGAGGATGATAGGTAAGAAGTGGGGCCTATCCCCTAAAATTATACTATGGTTTTATTGCGCGGTGATCCGATAACTTATGGGTCAGCGGTCTGGTGGCCACGCACCAAACTAGCTACAGCCTCCATCAAACTGCAACGTATACAGAGACTCGCCTGCATGGCGACTACAGGCTGCATGCGGACTACTCCGACCGCGGCTCTGGAAGCCATGTTGGGGCTCCCACCGCTCCATCTGTTCATACAACAGGAAGCAACGATGGCAGCAGTGCGCCTTAAAACACTTCAACTCTGGTGTAAGAAGGACACACAGCACACCGTGATATTGGACGGGTTCTATAACGACTTCCCCCTAGCGAAAGCCATAAACGATCGGATACCTATGCAGTTCGTATTCGACAAAAAATACAAAATCAAACTCCACGAGGACCACCGCTGCGAGGGATTAAGCCTCGCAGAAGTACGAATCTTCACGGATGGATCAAAATCAGGTACTGGTACTGGAGCTGGAGTCTTCTCGCAGGATCTCAACATCCACATAGCCACACCACTGAGGTCCCACAACACAGTATTTCAGGCAGAATGCATGGGCATTTCTCTGGCGGTATCAGCCATCTGAGCCAGGGAGGTTGAGGGCCATTCAATTCGCAAACTCTCGGACAGCATGGCTGTACTGCTAGCACTAAACAACCACGCAGTCAACTCCGGGTTAATATACGAGTGTCATCAACGCCTGAACCAGGTTGGTAATCTCAATAACATAACCATTCAATCGATCAAAGGACAGCAGTCCCGGGGCAACGATGCAGCGGATGAACTAGCTAGAAGGGGATCGAGCATGGCATCGTGCCACTCCCTTTCGGGTACCTACTCACACTGGTAAGGAAACGAGCCAGTGAACAACACCACAAACTGTGGCTAGACCACGGTGAGTGCAGGCAGGCCAAGGAAGCACTTTCTACTATCTTTGCCATAGGAGTCACTGACAGCCCCCTGTGCCGAGCTTGCATGGAGGCAGACGAGACAGCAGCCCACGTGCTTCTACACTGCCCCGAGGTTGCATCATACAGGGCAAAGTACTTCGGTACCCCAGGTACTGTCCGCGAGATTGTCAGCAACATCAAGGCGCTGCCTTTCTCGGGGAACGGGGTGGATCGAATAAATATTCCCACGCGCACGCAAAATACGCGCTTTGGACGTGGAGTTGCGGACACCAGCCCGTTATACAATACAATTCCGATGGCTATTGAATCCTTATGTTTTCCATTAGATAATTCGATGCGAATTGCGTTTACTGGTTATTACAACGCGTATAATCTATGCATATAATAAAATCGTAGACTTTCCGTGTCTGTACATTACAGATTTTTGCAAAAAATTCACTGGAAAGTGCGAGAAATAAGTAATAGAAAGAAAAAATTTTTTTTTTTTAAATTTTTGTCTGTTAGTCAGTTTGTCTGTTCGTTTGTGCGCGCATCACGTAAAAACCCCTCATTGTATTAAAAATCTAAATATTACAAAATAAGAAGCATTGTTGTGGGTATTATTTAGCGTTTATTTCATCAAAATCGACCAACAGACGCAAAAGATATTAACTTTTAAAATTTTGTTAGTAACCTCATACGCGATTTCTATGATAAAAATAATTTTCGTAAATAGGTTTTAGTCGTAGTGTAGTCACTCGGAATGGCTGAAAACTAATTTTGTTTTATTTTTCCTTTTGTCTTTACTCTTTGCACAGAAGTAATAAATACTACGTACGCACGCGACGGCCAGTCAAGCTTTACAAAACCAGTTTATGCGGATCTCTCATTGTATAGGAAATCTATACAAAGCGGGGCCAATTTATACTGGAATTTTACAGCTTCATGTGCCGCCGTGTGTACAACTGCAATTCTGGCTTGCATTAAAAATTGCCACCAAAAGAGAGGTTAACGCTAATTTAGTCTCTTTCTAATAAGGTGACCATTCATTTTATATAAAAAGTAGGACATGTTGGAAAGGCTGAGAATATAACATTATTAAATTAAATTAAAAAATATTTTCAATTTTCGTTTCCGAGGCAATTAAATAATAAAAAAAATAGTAATACGAGAAAGCTATTATTATATATATTAGGCGTCGGTAGATAGGTATTAAAAAAATAATCATAATCATAAATCTTTATTTAATTCAACATCAGAAGTAACAGGCACTGGTATATGCACAATCTTAAATAGAGAAAGGTGTCTGAAGTTGGAAGGTCCTGAGGTACAGATCAACTCTCCGGCTTAGATATATCATTTTATTTGCAGCAATTTTCAGCAACTCAACCTGAAGTTTATTTAAATAATAAAATTACTATTATTTGGATTTTACTATATTTAGTGGTGACCAGTGAAATGATGTATTAAATAAGATTAGTTCTTAGATAATAGGTAGATAAACAATATCCCACAAAATAAAAACTTTATGGGGACAATACCAAAATAAGACAATGACGTTGTCAAATTCAACCAGACCAATGTTGCCCGCACACAAACTAAATAAAATAGTTTCGTTTGAATATTAAAACAGGAGTTTCAGGATTTCGTATTTTTATAAGTGCTTACCGAAATGACTTCGAATACTAATAATTTAGTAGATTAATGATCATGTCCACATTGTGCGAGTGGGAAAAGGCTAAAATCCGGCAGCTATATAACGGCTATTTAAAACTTACGTTAACGGAGTAAAATACTTATATGAACAAACTAACATTGCGAATGGGTTGCCTGATAAAGTTAAGTCAAGACTACCCTTTATTAAAACTAACGGAACTAATCTTTTTTTCAAACCAAACGATATCAAAATGGAATTAGAGTAAATATCTACAAAGCAATCAAGCCAAGAATCTGTTAGGTTGTCATCTTTTTGTCCCTACTACAGAGTTGTAAGGTATAAATAGATAAAACTCATCTATTTACTTATTAAAATATGTATTAAAAGAACAGATAGGTAATTTTATTACAAACACGATGGCATAACGTTCGGTTGTCTAAGTAAAATCGGTCAAGTCCCACGGTTGTCGCAATTTTAAATAGTCTTCACTTAATGATATCAGGCAACCCATTTGTTATGCTTTTTTTCATGTATATTAAACATATTTTTGACTCAGGAAACATAGGATTTTTTTTTTGATGCTAGACAGGCTTATTTATAATGATAGGTACCCCAGAGTGAAGAGGAGTTATATCCGTAAGAGCAATTGTTTCACTCGCGGCATATCTTTAACGTTTAAATGCCCATGATTGCACTTGCATTTGAACTTCGGAGCAAAATATTAATAATAGTCAGTAGTAACATAAATATAGTGAATAGTCAAATGGCTTGCTTTCAACACTATTTGTTACATCGATCTGCGTAATACTTGCGTCTACGCTTCAACTTTTTTTTTTTGCCCGTTCATCAGAGTCCTTGGAAAAGTATCCGCTTCGGCAATCATGGTCTATCTTCGGAAATATGAGATCTAATATAATTCCCATGTTCTTCTTCTTTTGTATCGATGATTTATCACATTATTAGCACCCAGGTGGCTACGTTAATCGCGGTTTCAGTAGAGATTTTGACAGTAAGTCCTCTAAATCGCAGGTGTAGGGACACTTTAGATACTCCAGGAAGTCGGCCATAATCTGGTCGGGAGCCCTGTATTCACAGTTAGCTGCTTCTACCATGGAAATACATGTCTATTAGGGGCAAGCCATAAAATTTTTGACGTAATTTAATTACGTCATACGATTTAATATAAACGGGTGGGGGGTGACAACAAAGTGTGACATTATGTGACAAGGGGTGGAAGGGGTCCTAAATTTGGTGACGTCACATTTAAATAACTAATATTGCTAAGTTTTAAAACACGAAATTTGAACTATTAACGAAAAACTTATTAAAGAAATATTTCCAACTCTATCGGCGGGCAGCATGTAATATTGCAAAATATGTGAAGTCACACTTGGGAGGCGGGAGTCTCACAAAAATTGACCTACTGATAAGGAAGGATTTTTTGACCCCTCCAGTGAAAAAATCATAAAATTCGTATGACGTAATTTATGGGTGGTCCCTTATGTATCACCTTTGTTAGAATATTACAATTATACGACTAAAATCCTAAAAGAAATAAATACTATAATCTTAATATTCGTTTTAGTACAAAAGTATTTATATTAGTTATCTAAAGACTAACACAGGAAATATCAGAATATAAAACAGAAATTTGGAAACCAAAAAGAAATTTAAATACAGTTGATGAAAAAATGACGCCTGTCAACGGCGTCGTCAAAAATGTCAAGCACTGAAAATTATATATAAGATACAAGATGATAACCGAAAAATGATTACGAGAGCAGCCTACCGACGCGCACGCCTACCACCTCCGGACCCGTCGCTCAGCTCCGCCTCGCCGCCGCCGGAATCCAGCCCCATCGTGAGTGCTGTGACACCGGCAGTGGCAGTTGCGTCGAGCTCGAGCGACGAGTATTTCTCTCCGCCGACGTCGCCAACACCTGTACGTCGGCAGGGGAGAGGCCGGCCACCGAGAAGCTTGGGACTTAGGGGCCATCCGGCCCCGAGCCGGGTCCCCGCTGCCGGTGGTTGTGTGCAGCGCATGAGATGGACTCATTCCATTAACGAGAACGTCATGCGCGCATACTACGGGTCTACAGAGGGGGGAACTAACCTCACTGCGTACCGTGTTGGGATGCTGTCTCTGTTCCAGGTACTTGAACCAACCGTCAACGTTTCGGCCCAACGACTGTCGGATCAGGTGCGGGTCATCCAACGCAATCACATGTTGGACGACGCCGTACTTGATAGGCTGCGCTCAGAGGTACTGAGCAACCGTATCGTTTTAACTCCGGCACAAACCGCGGTGCAAGCGTCAGTTATTGACGCAACCCCGCCGCGGTTCAACCCAGCTGTTGTAGAGGAAGATGATAGGGTTGCTGTGGTAAGTAGCCAGTGCAACGACCGATTGAGGAGCGCTCTGGAAGATGCGCTTCGTGAATATCGATCCACTTCTACCGAACTTAGGCCCCGATTACCACGGTTACCCATGCATAATAAAAATAGGGCGCTGGTGTGTGCCTTGGACTCGCAACTCGAGAATATATTCGAGAGTAGCGAGAACCTCGTTGATACACACTCGATCCTGTACTGTGGGGCTGTTGCGGCATGTCGTTTAGCTAACGTCAAGTTCCCAAATTGTGACGTAGCTACTCGACCAAAACCAGCCGTACCAGCCTGGCAGTGCAGGATCGAGCGCCGCATCGACGGGGCCAGGGTACTCATCGGCAAACTACACTGCTTCAGGGAGGGCAATACACGACCACGTGTGATGCGCTTTGTGAGGCGGGCATTCTCGGGGACTGGAATCAGTCCTCAAGAATACATGTCCCGTGTCACAGAGCGCATCGACTTCCTGAAGCAGAAAGTTTATGCATGGGCGATCCGTATTCGGAGGTATAAGCGGCGGGTTGATCGGTACTCACAGAATCGCATGTTCCAGAGCGATGAGAGGTGGGTATACAGAGCTTGGGAGCGACCCGAGCTAAATATGACAGACGTGTGCCGCCCGGATGATGCTGCCACGAGTTCTTTCTGGCGCAGCATCTGGTCGGTGCCCGTCTGTCATACTGAGGCTGACTGGATGCGTGATGTCGAACGAGTGTGTGAACCTATCCCAGAAATGGAGCCAATCTTGATAACACCTTTAGATATAGCGAGAGCAGTTCGTCCGTTACCGAACTGGAAGTCACCGGGACCGGACGGACTGCACAACTTCTGGCTCAAATGGCTTAGTAGTTCACACATTTGCCTGGCATCCCAATTCCAGTCATCCTTAGAGTCTGGGTCCTTACCGCAGTTTTTAACAACAGGCGTTACCCACCTGCTCCATAAGTCAGGTAGTCCCGCGGAACCCAAAAATTATAGACCGATCACGTGTTTGTCTACGGTCTACAAACTTCTTACATCCATTTTGAGAGCTAAAATTAATACACACATTGACAAAAACTCCATTATGTCTGCCTCTCAAAATGGATGTAGGAATGGGTCCCGCGGCACTAAGGAGCTACTCCTCATCGACATGGCCATTAGCCAACAGGTTCGTCGATCCCGCAAGGATCTGTCTACATGCTGGATAGATTATAAGAAGGCCTACGACTCGGTGCCACATACATGGCTCATGAGGGTGCTGGAGTTGTACAAGATAGATACAACTCTACGCGCCTTCCTTGAGTCGTGTATGGGGCAATGGAGGACGGTCCTTCGATATCCAGGATGTCGGCAGATCCAGGGGAACGATGAGCCTGTATGGATTAAACGGGGAATATTCCAGGGCGACAGTCTGAGCCCCCTTTGGTTCTGTCTAGCCCTGAATCCTCTGAGCACATTGCTGGAGGATTCAGGTCTAGGCTACCGGTTGAGGAGAGGTGGTCAGGTCATATCTCACCTTCTTTACATGGATGATCTGAAACTCTTTGCCCCCAACAAATTGCGACTGATGGAGCTACTGAAAGTAACTGAAAATTTCAGTAGCGCCATCAGGATGGAATTTGGTGTGGACAAATGTGCAGTCATGTATGTAAAGCAAGGGGAGATTATGGAATCCGAGGGAATTCAGCTCTCGGATTCCATACACCTGAGAACCCTTTCCTCAACCGAAAGCTATAAGTATTTGGGTATGTCGGAAGCGTTAGGCATTAACGTAACTGACATGAAGCAATCGTTGAAGGAGCGCTTCTTTGGACGCCTGAACAAGGTATTACATAGCCTTCTTTCAGGCGGAAACAAGGTGCGCGCCTTCAACGGTTGGGTCATGCCGGTTTTAATGTACTCTTTCGGCGTACTCAAATGGACTCAGACCGAACTCGATGCCCTGGATAGGAGAGTTCGTACACTGCTTACCGCAAACCGGATGCATCACCCACGATCATCAGTGATGAGGCTGTACATCCCGCGGAAGTGCGGGGGCCGAGGGTTTTTAAACGCGAAGTCCCTTCACAACCGCGAGATGTGCAGTCTCAGAGAATATTTTTTAAAAGTCGAGGTGGGTATGCACCGAGATGTGGTCGCAGTGGACAAGGGACTCACCCCGCTGTCCATGGCTAAAGAGAACTGGCGCAAACCTGAAGTACTTACTACCGATGACCGCAAGGAAGTATGGCAAGGCAAGGAGCTTCACGGGCGCTTCTACCGAGCTCTTCATGGGCCCGATGTAGATTTTCTAGCGTCCGTGTCCTGGTTACGTTTCGGCGATCTCTTTGGAGAAACTGAAGGTTTTGTCTGTGCGATTATGGACGAAGTTATGTTGACGAAAAACTACCGGAAATATATTATGAAGGACGGGACGGTTGACGTGTGTCGGGCATGCCACCGTCCGGGTGAGTCCATCAGACATATTATTTCTGGTTGTTCTCGTCTGGCTAACGGCGAGTACTTGCACAGGCACAACCAAGTAGCCAGGATTATTCACCAGCAACTTGCCTTGAAATATAAACTTGTGGAATCTGAGGTACCGTACTACAAGTATGTGCCCGACCCAGTTCTCGAGAAAGACCATGTCACGCTGTACTGGGATCAGTCTATCATTACTGACAGGACTATTGTCGCCAATAAGCCTGACATAGTAGTGATAGACCGATCAGCGCGCCGCGTAATGATAGTCGATGTTACCATCCCGCATGACGAGAACCTCGTGAAAGCTGAGAAAGAGAAACAAATAAAATATCTCGACTTGGCCCACGAGGTTGTCGACATGTGGAATGTGAACTCGGCTATCATTGTGCCGATCGTCGTGACGGCCAATGGCCTTATAGCCAAGAGCCTCGACGACCATCTTTCGAAGCTCTCCTTAGGCGGTTGGATCAAGGGCCTGATTCAGAAGGCAGTACTCCTCGATACGGCTCGTATTGTGAGGAGGTTCCTGTCTCTGGAGCCCTAACCACCGGTAGCTTGGACCCTGCTCCCGCTACCGGCGGACCACTATTTTTTATATTTTAAAATGTTTTTTTATATGGTTTTTTTTTTTTAAGAAATGTTTACAAATATTTAAAATAAGGATAAAGATGAATAAAGGAGTAAATAATAATAATAAGTAATAGTTCTATTGCTAAATACATTAAATTCAAGCGTTTGCAGTATTTTTCAATTGCATGGTTTTTGCAAATTCTCAATTTTGTTTCCATCGTTTGTATCCATCACATTTTTTCCATCGGTTGATTGAGCTCTCAGAGCTGAAAGATTATATTTTAAATTGTTAAGGATATTAACCGTTGGGGCCTAGGATAGATCATGAGTTGCATCTATATTTTGCTTACGTTCATAAACTTTGAGAATAACAAAAGAATGTGCGCTCACGTGAGCGAAGCCGCGGGCACAGCTAGTGTGGAAATAAGATCTTTGGAGAGACAGCACTGCTCTATCTTAAGGGATACTTTGGAAAGAGATCTGCATCGCGATCGCAACCGAAAGCCGCTTAGAATGATGTTTGCCATGTTGTATTAAGCATAAAAGATAGTTTCTAAAACGAAATTATTAGTTAATAAAAGTATGATTGAATGATAGGTGAGTGCACGCGGTGTGAATGCTATTCGTGTACTAAATTGGCCGGCCCGGCGCAGGTAACATGCTGACATATTGACATGAAAAGTGTGCTGTGCTTGCACTGTACATGCTCCAGGCCGGGAGAAGATAAGGGTGCACAGGGTGATATGAATCGTGATGAGTTACAAAGAGATAAAACATGATTTCTTATAAAATAACTTAAATAACACTACATTGTGTAACAGCTAGTCGCCAGCTGTACAGCCATAGCCCAGGAAGCTCCAATCTACTCACCTCATCGTCAAGAATGTACGACTAACGCCATCTACCGGCATTGAACGCAACTAGTATAACAGCAGCCATTAAGATTACTGATGCAATCTACTTAACAGATTTAATAGCGCCATCTATCAATATGTAAAGACACTAATAATGTGGTAGTCATTTTAAATATTAATAACTTGTCCTTTTCTCTGAGTATTCATTTATTAACTTGCAAATATTACTGTAAATCATATTCAATTGTAGAAGTTACTTTATAAAACCTATAGCTTATATTCTTATGATTATTGTAATGAGTATGTCAATTTAAGTAAGTGTTACGAATATTTCACAATAATAAAAAGGGCATGTTAGTTTGACTTCCTGTTGGCGGCGGTACTTTTTTGGCGCGACTCATGTGAGCAGAGATTCTTTTGTATTGACGGCTTCATATTTTTTGGTGTAAATACAAATTGTAATATAGTGTGTGCTTCTCATTTCCACTTCGGAACACCCATTACAATTCAGAAGTGGGATGGAAGAATTCCACGGCCCATATATGCACGGCTTAGGGAGACGGTCGCCAAGCGTCGACTCTGAAGAAAATGGTGGCCGCCAGGAGGAAAAAAGTCCCGTTTTTTTTTCATCGCAGTCCTCGTTTTGTGAGTTACCCGCCAACAAAAGACCAAGAATAACTCACCTGGACACAGAAGTCATTCCTAAATTCGATCCAGCGAAGAAAAGTGTTAACGTGATTGGATGGCTTCACAAGATAGATCAACTGGGCGACATATATAACTGGGAAGAAAGGGACAGGGTCTTCGTGATGCAAACTCGGCTACGCGGCGCAGCGCGCGACTGGTACGACGACCTGGAAGATTACAGCGCCACGTGGGGCACTTGGAAGGAATGGCTAACCAAGGCGTTTCCACGTACCACCGATTTCGTCGACCGCCTGGAAGAAATGCTGGCACGCCAAAAAGGGAACGAGACCATGACCCGATACTACCATGATAAAATATCTTTAATGAAAAAGTGTGGGCTGGATGGGGAGAACGCAATGTCGTGCCTCATCCGTGGATTGCCGGTTGAACTGCGTGCGAACGCGAAAGCATGCGGCTACAAGACTCCCGAAGAACTGTATTACGGGTTCCTTTCGTCACTCGAAAACTACGGGGCTGACAAAAACAGACGATCCTCCGACCAGAAGTTGATCAAGTCGACTTGGCAACGGGGCTCTGCGGCAGGGAACCCTGCTCCGAAGGTGTGCTATAACTGTCGGCGACCGGGGCACGAAGCCAGGGATTGCCGAGCTGCACCCGCCACACGCTGCCAGGTCTGCCAGCGCGCGGGACACTCTGCCAACACCTGCTGGTATGCGGCTGGGGGGAGTTCACGGGACATGCCGGCGCCACCGCAAAGAAATCAACAGGTACGGCAGGTTTATCATGTTACCACAGAAATTATTTCAGATTTATACCGTAAACAAGTGTATTTAAATGGTTTTGAAGCAATCGGCTATATTGATACTGGCAGTAAGGTAAATATAATCACGATGCAAGCTATCGAAAAATCGCAATTATGTATATTACCATCAAATGTTGTAATGAGAGGATTTGGAGGTTTACTTGTAAACTCTCTAGGGAAAGCGTCCATAGATCTAATTATAGATAATATAAGTTTACAAACGTGTGCCGAGATAACAAATGCAAACCTCAACGATATAGATTTAATTGTGGGGCAGCCTATTATTAATCACCCGAACTTAAACTTAATTATAACCTGTAAATTTGTGAAATTAATTGCAAATAGTGCGTACGTCTGTCCCTTATCAACCATCCGTCTGTCTAGCCAGGACTTTATAACAAAAGTCCCCCTATTCTTGTTCGACAATATCGAAGTCCTGCCGGGTTCGAGTGCAGAGGTACGCGTCTACACATCATATGATTTGACGCCAAGTGAAATACTTGTTACTCATGCACGCTTGTATTCTATGGGTGATGAATCGTACTATATACCAGAGTTGGTCTTGAAAAATACACCAACATTACAATTACGCTTAATTAATTTAGGTGATTCTTGTTTACAATGGTCCGCGGGCCGACTGATTACGCGCGCAGATACGTTCACGCAAACCGATGTAGCTCTCGTTACTCAAAGTTGTGCCGCTAATAGTACACAGGATCATGTTCAGCCAAACAAGACGTTTGTATTGTCTGACCTTGATATAGGCGAAATGGAAGAAAAACATTCTAAATTATTATTAGATTTACTAAATAGGTATCCCAGTTGTTTTGCTGAATGTAGCAATGAACTTGGTTGTACGGATTTAATTGAAATGCATATTTCTACCACTTCAGAAACACCTGTGTTTTGTAAGCCCTATCGATTGTCCTACAAAGAAAAAGAAATAGTGCAGGAAAAGGTGAATGACCTTTTATCCGCGGGAATAGTGCGAGAATCAAACTCCGAATACGCGAGTCCTGTAATTCTAGTTAAAAAAAGGGGAGGCGACTATCGGTTATGTATCGACTATCGCGCTCTCAACGCACGTACGGTAAAAGATCGATTCCCTCTTCCACACATTGATGATCAGATCAATCGACTATCGGGAAAAGTGTACTTTACTGTTCTTGATATGGCGCAAAGTTACTATCAAGTTAAAATGGCGGAAAATTCAATTCATAGAACCGCCTTCATAACATCGACTGGACAGTATGAATTTTTAAAAATGCCGTTTGGTTTGGCCAACGCGCCGGCGGTTTTCTCACGATTAATTCGTAAGGCATTAGGGTCCCTAGATAATAAAATAGCTACATATCTTGATGACGTTACTTTGCCCACTGTTACAATAGAAGAAGGTTTAAACCTATTGGAAGATGTTTTGAAACTTCTCTCTCGTGCTAATTTAAAACTAAATTTGACAAAGTGCTCTTTTTTGAAAACCAGCGTAAATTACTTGGGTCATGAGGTTACTGAGGGGTCTGTACGTCCGGGGCAAGCAAAGATTACTAGTGTTATTAATTTTAGGCAGCCGCGAAACGTACATGAACTACGTCAATTCATCGGTTTAGCATCGTATTTTCGTAAATTTGTAAGAGGATTCGCTGAAATTGCCCGACCTTTAACCAGCCTAACAAAAAAGGACGTAGTCTGGATGTGGGGTTCTGAACAAGAATATTCTTTTAATCTTTTAAAAACCACGTTGACTGAGCGACCTGTGTTAGCAATTTATGACCCGCATGCTAAAACGGAAATCCATACAGATGCTAGTAGCTTGGGGTTAGGCGGTATTCTACTTCAATATCAAAATGATGGTGATTTAAAACCTGTTGCTTATTTTAGTCGCGTTACTAGTAGGGAGGAAATGCACTATCATAGTTATGAGCTGGAAACTCTCGCCGTGGTTGAATCTCTAAAACGCTTCCGTATTTACGTCACAGGTATCCCAGTTAAGGTCATTACCGATTGTGCAGCATTAAGAACCACACTGACTAAAAAAGATTTGATACCTCGTATAGCCCGATGGTGGCTAACGATCCAGGATTTCGATATTGAAATCGAATATCGCCCTGGCCACCGTATGCAACACGTTGACGCGCTCAGTCGCAAGTGTCGCAACCCGGTTGAAAGCGTTCCTATACTTAGCATTGATGAAGCTGACTGGCGCCTCACGCTACAGTTGCAAGACGATACGGTACAAACTATTATTCGACAAATGAAAGCGGGCACGAATAATCCGGATATAAATAAAAATTATACCATTGTTAACGGATGCCTGTTTCGAAAAACTTTACACGGCGATCGATTCGTAATACCTAAACTTTCAAAGTGGTCATTGCTACAAAAATACCATGACCAAGTTGGGCACATAGGTTTCGAAAAGTGCGAAAAGACAATAAAATCAAAGTTTTGGTTCTCTGGTATGACTCGGTTTATACGAAAATATGTAAATGCCTGCTTACAATGTGCTTATGCTAAGGGAAATTATGGGAAAGTAGAGGACGAGCTGCATCCCATTGAGAAAGTAGCAAAACCGATGCACACTTTACATATAGACCATTTGGGCCCATTTTTGAAAACACGGCGTGGTTACTCCTACATACTTGTAATGATTGATTCTTTTACGAAATTTGTATTTGCTCGAGCTGTTAAAGGCACTGGTTCTATAGAAACTATTCAGAACTTAAAGGAAATAATGTCTACTTTTGGCAATCCTCATAGAATAGTTACGGATAGAGGCGTCGCTTTCACTAGTCGGTATTTTAAAGAGTTTTCTATACAAAAACAGTTCAAGCATGTATTAAATGCAATTGCTTGTCCACGATCAAACGGTCAGGTCGAACGAGTAAACAGAACCATTGTAAACGGCCTTAACACTACCGCTGAAAGTGAATGCACATGGGATGAAAAACTTTCAGATGTAGTCTGGGGTATAAATAACAGTCCTCATGCTGTTACAGGATTCTCTCCCTTTAGTCTTATGTTTTCGCATGACAATGCGTTATTACCTGCTTAACCTGTAAATGTTGGTACAAACATTGACCCTCAAAAGCAGTTACTTGAACATAGACGCAATGCAAAGTTGCGCATTGATAATAATATGGCAATTATGAAAGGTCGGTATGATAAGAGACATAAGAAATGTAGGAAATATAATGTAGGTGAATTGGTTTTGTGGAAAGGAGGTTTATCTCGTGATCATACAGTTGGGGTCACTAAAAAGTTAGGGAGTGTGTTTACGGGACCATACAAGATCACTAAAATAGACCATACTATTGACCGATATACAATAAATAGCATTCAAGGGGTCAAAGGATATAAAAAGTTTAGTGCAGTAGTTGCTGGTGATTCACTTCGCCCATATAAGTCATCAGTGCCAGACAGCTCTACAGATTCTGATCATGAAATAGATAAGGATGATTTAATAGATTTATTGGAGAGTTAATTAAAATACCATTTGTTTTCACTAGATATAGTTGTTGTGGGTCTTGTTATTCATAATATCATTTATTTGTACTGTATTCACTACTTTATTGTACAAATATTATTGTTTTAACTTCCTCTGATAATTTTAAATTAAATAGGACTTTATATTATAAATAGTCGTATTATTCCAATTTAAACATTCAACACACCTTAAGAATTAATTAAATAGTTATTAAATATTGCCCTAACCACAGAACACAACAACTTTAAACTTGATACAGATTAGTGTATGTACTCATTGTAGAACAAAATCTAATTGAGACCCAAACAAATTATAATTGCTGAACTGGGTGATACAGATAATCTGTGTGTATATCTGTCCCGCTATACTGTGTGATACAGCGGATAGGTCTGTGTGAATACCTATCCTGCTATACTGTGTGATAACCTAACCTGCTATACTGTGTGATAACCTATCCTGCTATACTGTGTGATATGGCAGAAATGACTGTGTGAATATCTAACATGCTATAATGTGTGATACAGCAGATAGGTCTGTGTGAATATTTATCCCACTTTACTGTGTGATATAGCAGATAGGTCTGTGTGAATATCTGTCCTGTTCTACTGAGTGATACTATAGATAAATCTGTGTGATTATGTATCGAGTTCTAATTGCTGTTAGATCTGAGTGAATGGCTTTCCAATTATGCTTTGTGAAATTTCAGACAGATCTGAGTGCACTTCGCTGTGTGCCATTTGAAGTGTCTATTATATATAGATCTATGTTAACAGCTGAACGTTAATACATAGATATGTTATAAAAACTCGAATGTGTCATAAAGAAAAAAAAAACACATTTCATAATTGTATTGTGTAATATGTATATCCAAAATATACTGTGGGCTGTCTTGTTTCCAGGTGCTGCCAAAAATGGACTCTGGTGCCACTACTTCTGCTGAAGGAGCTGGAGCTCAACGCCGTGGAGGACCACGACAATAGCAGGATGGCCGAGTGTAACAGCTAGTCGCCAGCTGTACAGCCATAGCCCAGGAAGCTCCAATCTACTCACCTCATCGTCAAGAATGTACGACTAACGCCATCTACCGGCATTGAACGCAACTAGTATAACAGCAGCCATTAAGATTACTGATGCAATCTACTTAACAGATTTAATAGCGCCATCTATCAATATGTAAAGACACTAATAATGTGGTAGTCATTTTAAATATTAATAACTTGTCCTTTTCTCTGAGTATTCATTTATTAACTTGCAAATATTACTGTAAATCATATTCAATTGTAGAAGTTACTTTATAAAACCTATAGCTTATATTCTTATGATTATTGTAATGAGTATGTCAATTTAAGTAAGTGTTACGAATATTTCACAATAATAAAAATAAAAAGGGCATGTTAGTTTGACTTCCTGTTGGCGGCGGTACTTTTTTGGCGCGACTCATGTGAGCAGAGATTCTTTTGTATTGACGGCTTCATATTTTTTGGTGTAAATACAAATTGTAATATAGTGTGTGCTTCTCATTTCCACTTCGGAACACCCATTACAATTGAGCTGTATTGACTTCCAAAACGTGGTGACGACGCCCTGTCAACTATGCGTGTGCTACTTTGGCTGTTGTCAACAGTAGCGATGGTCGGTGACGGTCTTCTTGCAGCTGTCGGGTAGTGCACGTTGGGTTCCTGATGATCCTGTTGAACCGTGTCCCTGTGCGCTCGCAGCCGTCGCCACCCGTAGATGAGAACACTGATAATGATCACTGCGACTACAGTGTATATGGCGATGTAGTGGTGGATGTCGTGGGATTATACTTGATCTGTCAATGGCTCAACTTCCTTCGCTCTGGCATTCTTGATGGCCAGAGTGATGACTTCTAAATCCTTTTGCCGTTTGATAGTCTCTTCGGTGTCGTTCAGTGCGGCAGTGGATGGTATAGTCAGATCGATGATGTGATTTATAGACGGAATCTCAATATCCATGACGTCTGTTTTTGTATGGATTGGCTTTAGTGCGAATAAATCGTAAAGGTTTGACCTTTGACTACGCAACCGTCACCGAGTGTCAGTACCCCGGGATTGTTGAGTCGTTCAGCAGTAATATAATCCTCACATATGATTCGCACGGTGCATTGTCCGCAACAATAATACAAATATGAGTTGACGATGCTTAATTCCGTCCACTGATCTATACATTCTTTGGTTTCGGTTTGACATTGATTTGCAACTTGATCCTTTACACACAGATTGTTGTCTGAGGTCATTTGATAAATAGGCCTTTTCAGAGGACAAAATAATGAAGTCGTCCTGGTCGTAAGGCGTACATCTTCCCCAATCGTCTGCCGACATCGGTATGTACGAGTCTTTGTGGATGTTTATCGCTAAGTGATGCGCGATAGGTGTGATGGTGAGCATGCTTTCCGCTACTTGCAGTGGGATTGGTATGAGGTTGTAAAGCTCATAATCTTCTCTAGTCACAAATGGAATCTTGACTTCAAAAATCATGTATTTTTTGGTTGTTCTTTCGCTTTTACTTTTATTAAATGATATATCTTTGCCAGATCCGTTTGAATATTATTTATGGGTATGGTCAGCTCCTTTGAAAGTTGTCCTGTTATTGTATTGAGTTCATCTCGCAGTTGTGTTGGTGTTAAGAGGTGAAAGTTGATGTTTTCATAGAAGATATTCGCCACTGTATCCACCAGCGTTTCTTGGATAATTTTCAGGTCTGTCAGCATTTTGTTTGCCACCAAGGCTGATAAAGTGAAGTCAATTCTGCTTCTGTCTTTTGAATCTGCTCTTTTAGCTTGTTCATTCCCAGGTTGCAGTTGTTTATGTGTTGATTAATGAGTTTATGTTGTTTTTCCAAGGCGGTTTCTACTCGTTTGATGACATTCAATTCTGCTTCAACGATTGATGTCTGATTTTTCCACAATAAGGCAAGGTGTTTTTGATCCTTCTTGATAAGGTCGATATCTTTCTGATAGTTCTCGGCAAAATCTTCGTCCAATATTCCGAATAAACTACGTGCGACGTAACCTACTCCGTTGATAAGGCCTCTACGTCGACGCAATCGGTGCATTTGCTGACCAAGTAAAATGCTGTTGTAATGTTCGAGTTCGTCGTACCCATGACGTAACTGTTATCGGACTACGTCACATTGTGGTATTTGATCTGTTGAACATATGTTTTCCAGGTGATTCATATATTTGTTGAGTACATCTATTCCTCGCCAATATGGAGCCATATCGCAGTAAACTATTAGCTTCCATTCTTCACGTTGTAGCCGCATATTGGCTACCTTGTCAAAATATATGCTTTGATTATTGCTCAGGCTTGAGAACTTGTTTTCGCTTCGTGCTGTAGGTAAGAATCATGAGTATGGTATAAATGAAGTTGCATAATTTTGATGACGGTTGTCGTGTTTGTTGACTTGATACGTTACTTGCGGATTTTTGATGTTCTTGCTTTTCTGATTGATTTTCGTTAATAGGCAATAATGATAGGAAAATTTTTGGACACTTTGCCTTGAAAAAATTTTTGGACACTTTGCCTTGGTCAGGTTAGAATTTTTTCGAACTTCCGGAGTTACTTTGGTGACTCATAGACAAAAAGATCTAAGATATTAGGTTACAAGAGCGAGCGAAGTGAGCTCTAAAATTTTACATCTTTACAGATAATATTGTAATTTGAGATCAAAATGTCCACACAGATGCTCCATTTTTTGCAACCTTCTGTATTATGCTGTAACTGCATATTATTATTACGGCCTTTGGACAAGGGCGCCTAATTTATTTCAGCCTCTCGAAAATCCAATAGGTTTACCAGTCCAGAAGCAGAAAAAAGGGGCTTTTGTGATAATAGTTTTTTCGCTGGGTTAAAAGAGCGAACCGCGTGCGTTGGATTAAAGAAAATGTGTAAGTTTGTAGTGGCAGTACGGGTACTCAGAGGCTCATTTGTAGGCTTTAAAAAAAAGTCTATGACTTTTGTTTGTTTTTTTTGTCACTGACTTCAAAAGCTAAAGTTATTTTTCAGTTTTTTTGTGTTTTTAAAGTCGGTTTTATTTTTTGCAAAAAAGTTTTTTTATTTTTCCATTTCTAGTTGTAATATCCAATTTCATTAATATTTACCATGCAATTATTTTACATTGTCAACAAAAACAAACAAACTGGTTGTACTGTACACATCTGCGGAGACCCTCAGAGCATACAGGCGTTATGTTATGTTATGTTACGATATTGTGTAAACAATAAACATCTAAGCGATTGCAGCAATCACGGCTGATTTGCTGTCTGTTATTGAAGAGTTCCATTATATATTCTGAAGATCAGCAGCAGATCTTCACCAAATTTAAACGGTGGTTCCGTTTAAATTTGGTGAAGTGCCGCCGAATAATATTCTGCCAAAGAAAAAAGGAAACATTGAAATCGGTTCTCAATTGGCGAAGATATCGCTGAACGTACACACAATGATGATTACCAGGTATAATACCTACGAGTATATGTGCCTATACAATTTGGAGAATTTCATTGTTTTCTCCAGAATCCCAAAATCAGATCCTTACTTAGGTATAAGTATCCATCATCAGCTCAGCAACATAAGATGATGATTACCAGGCACAAATATCTGAATTGCGTTAGAAAGTACATATATGAAAAACATTGTATGTACCTATATAATTTGAGGGTGGCTCTCGATTTTCCTAGGATCCCATCATCTGATTCTGACTTGGTGACAATGGGACCACCTCAGCCGAACAAATAAAGAATTTTGAAAATCGGGCGACAATTGGCGGAGAAATCGGTGAATATATATACATAAAAAAATACACACAGTCAACATAGTACCTCCTTTTATTGAAGTCGGTTAAAACTTGTCAGGAGTTTTGGTGAAACATTAGTGAACCGTTAACAATACATGTCATGGTAATTGTGGCTTATCTCCAATTAAATGGAACTTAAATACCTTACTGTTCTGTATGGTGTCCGGACGTAAAGAATAGCACCAGCCAGTAAGAGGCGACTAAGGGACTTACCAGTGAATGGGCAGCAGCGTTCTCTGTGATTTTTTTAACAAACATACTGCGATCGCCAACCCGCCTGCCAAGCGTGGCGATTATGGCAAAACCCCCCTTGGGGAGGCCTATGTCCAGCAGTGGACGTCTTTCGGCTGAAATGATGAATGATGATGATGATGAAATACCTTACTGTCAAAAAGCAGGTACACTGTACACATCTGCGTATCCCCTCAGAGCATACAGGCGTGATGTTATGTTATGGTGTTGTGTAAACAATAAACATCCAAGCGATTGCAGCAATCACGACAGATTTGCTGTCTATTATTGAAGAGTTCAATTGATATCTCCGAAGATCAGCATCAGATCTTCACCAATTTAAACGGGACCACCGCGGAATAATATTCGTCGAAACAAAAGAAGAATCATCAAAATCGGTTCACAATTGGCGAAGAAATCGCTGTACAAACACACAAAAATAAACATTCAGACGAATTGATAACCTCCTCCTTTTGGAAGTCGGTTAAAAATAAAAAATATTTTAGTTTGAGCCTAATTTTATTACGTACTTCTTCTTCTTTCTTCTTTTATGGCACGGTAGTGTGACGTGTATGGCTTGATGATGATGATGATTTATACAGATAATTATGAAATACATTAATACACAAGGTCATTGGTGTTTTTTTTTTCTCAGACACTAAGATATTACAATATTAGCAAACATTTCAACAAAGCTGTCATAGTAAATGGGGTGTAGCAGCTTCCATACATTTTTGCCCATTGGCCTTTAGTATAACTGTAAATCCATAACATTTTGCGGAAAATATTTTGCGTTGTTTTGGTAGATATTGACCCCCTTTTTTTATGGTAAATCATCAAATGACCCCCCCCCCTCCCCGCTCTGGGCGGAGCGGAAGGGAGTGTCAGACTTGTAGTGACTAAAACCTATCCATGTTCCTTCTTTGTGTTACAGGGCCGCGGTATCTCTTTCGAACAGTCCCGCAGCCCTGGCAGGCATCAGCTTATGCGGACCCCTACGTACAAAAAAAAAAAAATACAAAATAGTTTATTGTCACAATTAGCATAATTTGTACATTTCAAAGTGTTTGGTGCCTCCTTTTAAGCAAAACAGTGCCTGTATTAGGAGACTCCGCGCTTCCATATCATTGCCATCTATACTAACTATGAGTTAAAGAAAAAAAATAAATAAAAAAAGATGTGTACTGTGACAATAGGAGTAAGTACACTTATTATTAAAAGATGTGGGTATATAATTATGTTGACGTGTGTATAGTGTATGGTGTGGTGTGGTGTGGTGTGGTGTGGTATGGTGTGGTGTGGTGTGGTTTGGTGTGTTGTGGTGTGGTGTGGTGTGGTGTGGTGTGGTGTGGTGTGGTATGTTGTGGTGTGGTGTCGTAGTATGCAGTCGTAGTGCGGCGATATGTGTGGATTGTAATGAGGCATGTGTTGTCGTGTGCTGTGTGCTGGGGTGTGTGGTGTAATGTGTTTCGGCTACTCAACGTGTTCCAAAAGTTCCTCGGTTTCCTCATAGGTAAGTGGTTGTATCCAGTCTACTATACTTTTTTTGCATTCTCGGTAATTTTTACTATATATGTACACATGTCCATTAATTTTGTTGTACAGTTGAGCAGAACGCTTATAAAGTTGCCTGGATGCAAATCTAGTTTTAGTCTTGGGAATTTGGGCAACTGGATCTACTCTCCTTTTTGTTTTTTCCCGTTTTTTGTATGGTAGGGTTTTGTGTTTTTTTAGAGCGGTTTGGGTTATATATAATTTCCTAGCTGAAAGTAGGCCACTTATTTGGTATATGCTATCAGTGGAGAATCTTTTATTTTTGAAATACATTATTTTTATTAACCGCATGAGTGCTCGGCCCGTTATTCTAAATGACGTCAGTGCTACTCGACACCGACACCCCCGCGTCCCGCTGTGCGCCGGGCGGCCGCACTAAACAAAACATTTTTTTGTCGACTCGTTCGTAACGTGAGTTATCTCGAGTGATGTTTTTGTTAGAGCTTATGAAAGACTCTTTAGAGTAGGGTCAAGTGTTTGTTGATATTTCGTTTCAGTTTTTTTATATGTAGTGGTAAACATTGACTAAGTTGAAAAAAATCTTAATGTGATCTTTAAAAAGCATTATTTCTAAAAGTAAATCGGTAACATATATATTTTATGA
Organism: Noctua fimbriata; assembly: GCA_905163415.1. Taxonomy (NCBI): domain Eukaryota; kingdom Metazoa; phylum Arthropoda; class Insecta; order Lepidoptera; family Noctuidae; genus Noctua; species Noctua fimbriata. The sequence continues at coordinate 8,002,534 of LR990940.1, forward strand.
CTTTTATTGGTGGAAGGGTTCTATCTACATGCGAAAAAAAATAAAAACCATACTTCATGGTAAAAAAATATTTAATTACAGGCATAAGACTGGCACAAAACATTTGCCGACGGTAAATAATTTTTCATCAAAATTAAATAATTTATTACGACTATACCGTTTTACGAAGATTAAAAATATAGTCACAAGCTGAAAGCTACATTCATAGAGGAACTTATGTGTAAATATTAAGTTCATAGGTTTATGTAATACAGAAATACATGGGATTGATTGAAGGAATTCCCACTTACGTAAAAACGCACTTAACATTTCTTGTCTTTTTTGTTCAGTGAAGTAGGAGTAAAAAAAGTGCATCATATCTAACTATTTTCTACTAGAAATGCCCTTTTCAATGAGGTATCACACATGCTATTCAATAGCTATCGAAAAAAAATACAAATAAAGAAATGTCGAAATCGGGAGAATGGACAAATCACCGTGTCACGTGACACCCGTAAAGCCACGATTTCACTGAATCTACATTCATGTTAAAAGCTATTGTTTTTATGTGTGATACAAATATAATGAGGTCACAGGTCCCAACCACTGTTTCAATGGAAGGATGAAAAACAATGTTATGATTTTTATTACCCGACTGCAAAAAAAAAAGAGGGTAATGTTTTTCGAATGTGTAAGTAATATTCGTTGTTGCCGTTGTGGGACCTGTGTAAACACGCGCCACACGCCAACCTGCAAGCATCAACGTCCGCACGCGAGAGGCGCGCGACCTATACTGAGAAAGCTACGGCGGCGGCGCCCGGCGCCGCCCGGTCGGAGCAGGCGCGCGCGCCACACGACGTGCTCGCATCGAAGAGAAGGACAAACTACTCCTACACAATGGCGCTGCGTATTTATAGTCGGCGCACTCTTAACACCCGCGCCGACCAGATGGATAATTATCAGGTCATCCAGGTCATCTTCGAAAAACGAAGGCGCTGAAACAAAAACAAATAATATGAGCCTATATTTAACTATCAGCTGCTTTGAACCCCCTAGTCCATGATGCAACCAGATTATCATCACACATTCGCACGAACATTCAAATTTTATCAATGTCGACCGTGACCGTGATGTTCCAACTTTACGCTATGTTTACGATGGCGGCCATCTTAAGTTTGTTGACATTTCGTTTTTTGCCGACCAAGTTGAACAAAAATTATAATCCGAACTTAAATTTGGTAGCTTTTGTATATGTTTTGCTTGAAAACTATTATTGAGTACATATTCCATGCGATAGTTATTACTTTTTACACAGAATTGGTCTCACAATTTAAAAAATTACGATAGCATTCCGATAAAAAACCGTTACGAGTTACGACTGCACTGAATACCACAAAGAAATCGAAATATACTTACCTCTGGTTAAAAACCGGCTGCACACACCTAGACTATATTGTAATTAACCAATAAATCAGTAATCCAATTAAAAATACGCACAATCCATCATAAATACGATTTTAACAAAAATTGTTTACATTCGTGTGTCGACGCAGTTCATTGACTGACTTTGACATTTTTTTTTTCTATCATAGGCAACGTTTCGCGAGCGAGTGTTGTATTTTTAGTAAGCAGTAATTCACTATGGTTCGAGTGGCACCGAGAGAAACGATGCGAGAAATCGCCTAACCGAATGAAAAATAAAAATGTGACGCCATAGATAAAAAAAGTTTTTTGTGCCCTTTTGGGCACAGTAGCATTCTACGGTAAAAAGTCTGTAGCCATATGGGCACAGTAGCATTCAAGAGGCGCGCGGGCGCGCGGGCGTTGCGCTCGTTCTAAGTTTATAAACTTTGTTTTAGCTGCACCGCCCCAAACTGGGATACAATATAGAAGTACAGACTGGGCCAGAGCTACATATATTTCATTGAGAAGATTTCTGGGACGGTTCTTGAAGTTCACCATTTTGGTTGGAACAATATGTCTGAGAGTTTTAAAGATCCAACTGAGTTTCCTTATTCTAGCAGAAGTTTGCTCAAGTTGGGGGTACCAAGACAGTGCCTGATCTACCATAACACCTAGATATTTAGTCTCAGTGACCTTCTCAATCAATGAGCAGTTGCAGCTTAAAGGAGGCATGTCTGCACATGTGTGTACTTTTAAATCTAAATCTTTAGTAGGCTGTGTCCGGTTACTGATACTGAAACAGATGTAGTTGGTTTTATCAGTGTTTAGTGAGAGTAAGTTATCTTTTAGCCATACAGCGACCCGAGCCATACCTGCCTCTGCGCTCAATTTTACCTCATGCCAAGAAGGACCCGAGAACACAATAGACGTATCATCAGCGTACGAGAATACTTTTGCATTTTTTATTTCCATGCTACAGAGATCGTTTATGTACAGGAGAAAGAGGGTAGGCCCTAGAACACTACCCTGTGGGACGCCGTATGATACATCTACATCGTCACTCGTTTGCAGTCCTATTTTCACTCTTTGTTTCCTGTTGGAAAGGTAGTCTTTGAGAAGGCTGAGAGCAATCCCTCTTATTCCGGCTTTTTCCAGCTTGTTCACAAGGATTGGTACAGAGACGGTGTCAAAAGCTTTTTTGAGGTCTAGGAAAATAGTTAGGCATTTGTCACCTTTGTCTAGGTGCTCAGCTACAAGAGAACTTAAAGCAGTAACTGCATCCTCAGTAGATACCTCTTTTCTAAAGCCAAATTGTGAATTGGATAAAATATTAAATTTTTTAAGGTAGTCAGTAAGTCTGATATTTATAATTTTTTCAAGCACTTTTGATAGCGACGGCAAAACGGAAATGGGCCTATAGTTGTTGACATCGTCTTTGTCCCCTCCCTTGTAAACAGGGGTAATTACGGCTTGTTTTAGTGGAGCCGGGAATATGCCTTTTTGGAGACAGAGATTGGCAAAATGAGTTATAATCGGGACAGCTACCCTTCTTATAAATTTTAAGAATTTTGTCGAGATGTTGTCCCAACCCGGGGCACTGTCTGCTTTCAGATTCATCAGTATACCTTCTACTTCAGTGTCATCCGTGTCTAGTAATACGAAAGTATTCAGTTGTGATTGCAATGTATGTATTTGGTTATAAGGAACATTATTGAATCCCGGATTAATTTTTTGAGCAAGATGTTTTCCAATATTAGCAAAATAATTATTGATGTAGTTAAGTGACTCTACAGGAGTTGTCTTTATGTTTAATAATTCTATGTTTTGACTTTTTAATTTATTTGAGTATGTGATTGCTTTTATATTTTTCCAGAGTAATTTGTTATTTGATACTGACTGTGCAAGTAAATTTCGTTCATATTTTCTTTTTAATTTTTTTATTAGCTTATTACAGTAGTTTCTGTATCTAGTAAAGGTAATTTTTATTATTGCGTTATGAGGGTCTTTGCGACTTTGTTTTTGCAATCTATTTCGGTTTTTAATGCAGCGAAGAATGCCTGAGGTGATCCACGGCTTTATGATGCGTTGACTGTTTGGGATTTGTTTTATGTTAGTGTTTTCGTTTACAACGCTGGTTATTATATTAATAAAAGTATTGATTAAAAGATCTGGGTCATTACAGAATAATAAGTCTGATAATTTCCTTTCCTGTAAATCCTTTAAAGCTTGTTCAAAATTTAGCGTAGTGGTGGTTTTATTTATGATTTGAATATTTTTTGACTTTTTTATTGAGATAAATGTTGTATAGTGGTCAGTGACTGTAGTGTGCAAGATAGCGATGGATGCTGAGAACTTTTTTTTAAGTATTTTCAACATAAAATGGTCGAGACAGTTTTGCTCCCTAGTGGGCAGCGTGTGTCCTGGAAGTATACCGAAAAATGACAGCATGTTTAGGTAGTTAATTCTACTCTTGTGCTCCTGTGACGACTCAGAATCTTTGATTTTGATGTTTATATTTATGTCACCAGCTATTATGATGTTTTTCTGTGATGTTACTGTGTTTAACTGCGTGCTGAGAGAGTCAATGAAGCTATCGGTGTTTGAATTAGAGGGAGAACGGTAGATACAATAGACGATATTACCCAATAAGTCTAATCGCAGACAGGACGCATGGACTAGCTGTATTTCCTCAACTTTATGTTTTAAGGAACCTTTAACATATACAACCACTCCGTCATTCTGGTTCATTTGACGAGTCGTCATATACGAGTGGTAGTTGTGTATTTGCGGAAGCTCTTTATTTGCATTCAGCCTACATTCCGTCAGGATTACAATGTCTGGTTCGAATTTCAGGGTAGATAGAGTGATTATGAAATTATCAAAATTGCAGTAAATACTTCTTATATTTTGAGATACGATGGTGAGGTCGTTTTTGTTTACACAAATATGTTTATGGAGTTCTGTAGCGTCACATTCTACCGTATGGGCAGTTTCGATGTTATCTATTTCGGAGACAGTACGTAATGTGTTATCCATTTATGCTTAGCACCAATTGAATGATCGTCAAGATTAGGTAAGTGATTATTTCAATATATTTAGATTGTAGGTAGCCATGTTCTATAATTTGGATTTGTATCTTTCGGGTGGCCTGTATTTTTATTTTATAGGAATTTGCAATGTAGATATAGATGTGAAAAATTAAAGTGAATGTGTGAATGGGAGGTATAGATGTGTATGAGTAGATTAGTTTGTGTGTGTTATGTATATTGTGTATATTATGAGTTCTTGTGGATAGATTGTGTATAAGAGTGTTATAAATGTATAGTATGTGTTTATTTGTAGTAGAGTCTTGTTTTTTAACAAAATAACTGAGCATGATGCCTGGTAAAGCATAATAACAAATTGAGTAAAGCTTTAAACAATATTCGGTGGGAAATTTCAATTGATACCGCAATAATAGCATTTCCTCTGTTAAAAGATTGCAAATTATAAGGTTAAGGCAAAATAGTCACTTGTCTAGCTTAAGTTTATGTACCTGTTCTTCACTTCTTACGATTATAGTTGGCGAATTTTCATCCTTCTTAACGTACACCTTGCCATAGGCAGTCCAGCAAATTTGCGCATTTGACGGGCCTGGACACTCGGGCCTCGTCTACATTTAGGGACGCTCTAAGCTTTTCAGCCAGAGCGTCAGCGGACGAGCCACGGGTTTCGCCGGGGATCTCCAGCACTCGAGCCCCTGTCGCGGTGACTCTAAGCCGGAGGCCCACAGTGATCCCGAGCTCCCCGAGATCCACCGTCGCCCTCGCCTTAGCGAGCACGTCGCGGTAGCTCACGCCCCTCTTTTCCGCGTCCGGCTGTAGTGTAATTATTACAGCTACGGTCTTCGGGTCCTGAGCCCAGCCGCGTCGCTCCGTTCCTTTTGCCGGCGCTTCCTTGCCTTTTTGGCCGCCTTCCGCTCCCTCGTTCTCCGGCCACCTGCCACCCGGTCTCGGCCGCGGAAGACTTAGGTCGGGGCGGAGCTATCACCCCCACGCACTATGTCATTCTATTTACTGGACACCCTGTATGTTAGATTTTCGTTTGTCTATTTAAAACAGGTAAGGTTTACTATAAACAACATCAAAGATAGTAGTTTGCATGGACTTAGTATACAAACAGGACTGAATTCTGCGATGTTCGTAACACACAAAAATGAACCATACCAGTCACGCCGTATGTTTATTTTTTGTTATGCTATCAAAACTGAGGCGAGAGAGATAGCCATAAGGGAGCACATTGTCCCTTTCACTCAATTGCCAACAGATTAAAATGTTAAAGTTGGTAGAAAATATTACACCGGCAGTCACCTCACACTACAAGTTAAACAATTTACGTATATATTGCTAATAACCAATTTGGTTTCAGAAAAGGTAAAAGTACTGAAGATGCTGTCCTAGATTTATTGGGTTCAGTGGCTCAAAATCTACACAATAAAGAAAAGACCATTGCCATTTTTCTTGATCTCTCGAAGGCCTTTGACACCGTCTCTGTCCCACTTTTGCTAACTAAACTGGAATTGATTGGTATTCGAGGTCTCTCACTTGAAATTTTCAAAAGCTATTTAAAGGACCGCTCACAGTTTGTCAAAATAGAAAATCTGACCAGTAACGAAATGTTTCTAAACTTCGGAGTTGGTCCTACCCTGTTTCTTATATACATCAACGATCTTTGCAAACTCTCCCTACCTAACACCAAATTAATTTGTTACGCCGATGACAAAGTCATACTGGTACGAGGCAGTGATTGGACTGAGACGCGTCTATTTGCAGAGTCAGTGCTACAGTCCACCATGAAGTGGCTAGCCCAAAAGTTGCTTACCCTTAATTTAGACAAAACTTGGTTTGTCACATTTGGCCCGAGACTTAGATCACAGCCAATATCTGATTTCTCTCTCACAGCGCACAAATGCAAAGCTGAAACGAACGTTGCCTGTGACTGTCTCAAAATCAGGCGTACGGATTCCATTAAATACCTCGGTATCCTGATTGACAGTGCAATGACATGGGTTGGGCAAATAAACACATCAGTATCTAGGGTTAGAAAGTTAATTTTCGTTTTTAAAAGCCTTAGAAGTTCAGCTGAGTTTTCTACCCTCAAAACTGTTTATTTTGCCCTTGCTCACTCTATCATCACGTACTGTATATCGGCCTGGGGTAACGCTGGAAAATGTTTCCTACTGCGTTTGGAGAGGGCACAGAGAGCTGTGCTCAAGGTTATGACACATAAGCCTATTCGTTTCCCAACTGACGAACTGTACGCCCTATATAAATTGCCATCAGTGAGGCACTCCTTCGTACTAAATATAGTTCTACGTAAACATTCAGAACTTTCCTTTGATCCTGACTTGAATAAAAATAAACGAAGATCCGATAGAGTCTGCCAAACTTATTCATCTAAACTCCAATTAGTTCGAAGATAATTTAAGTTCTTTGCCCCTATATTATATAACAGAGTTAACAACGCACTTAATATTTATCCACATGCTTATCAAGAATGTAAACGGCTCACTGGACAATGCCTGTCCACTCTTACGTATAAAGAGCTAGAGGATTTAGTTAAATCTTAAAGTCTCACAAAACTACTTATCTTCAACAACACCCACATACATAAACACATACATACATACACACACACACACACACTCGCGCACACACACGCACACACACATACACCACAAATACACGCACTAGAATTAAGGTATAGATGTAATTTATATTAAAAATGTCTGCATTTAAAAACGTATCACTATCTGGAACCAAGGCTCGGATACCGGTTAAATTTTCAAACCGTTACTACGTACTTTGACGCAAAACCTTTATATTCGGTTTCGTTCGCATAAACCGTTATTATTAAACCGGTATTTGGAAGAGTATTAACATAAAGGTTTTTTCGGTTTAAACTGTTTAGAGCAATAAAAACCGTTTAATACGGACGCACGATAATCCAACGTCGCGCGCTGTTTTGTTTTTATTCCGTAGTAAGAAATTTTTAGTTTCGATCGGACGTTTAAAAAACGTCGTTCGTCATTGCATCAATAAGCTCCGCTGCAAAAACAAGAAAAATGGGTAAGTATCTAATATTTTTTTTGGTGAAATTAAGTTGATAATGACGATAAATAATCGGTAAACATAATACATATTACTTTTCACAGATCCTATGGACCATTTAGATAATCAGTCATTTTTTTAATGATGAAGAAAACTCTCAATATCTCGGTAAGTACCTAAACACTTCAATTCTGTATTCGACATTAAGGCCCGCTTGCACCGCGAATCGCTAAACGCGTTTAACGCTAAACATATTTAAAACAGCATTCTGTCTCTGTCATCTTTAAACGATTGATAGAAACAGAACGATGTTTGAAATGTATGTTTTTGTTTTATGAAATGCATTCTACGTTAAACGCGTTTAGTGATTCGTGGTGCAAGCGAGCCTTAAACTCTCAAAATTATAGGATAAATAGGCCACAAAATGCCCGATCTAAGGCCCAGTTTCACTGTTGGTATTAACGACCAGTGAAACTGGGTCTTAGATCGGACGTTTTGTGTGTCTATGTGATAAAAACTATTTGAATGTTTATTTAAATGAATGTTATATTATTTTGTAACAGGTGAACCACGAAAAAGAAGAAAGGAATATTCTGATGATGAAGATCAATCCCAATCATTGCTAGCACCTAACAACCGTACCATCAACTCAATAAAATAAACACCCAAACTTTGAAAGAGAAAACAAATCGGGCGAAGATATCAGTGCTAAACCAGGAGAAGAAACTACTTCGAATGTCAAAAATGTGTTTTATGTATATTTGATAAGGACCTTGATAAAAGAAACTATTATTTTGGAAATTTGCTAATAGGTGAAGTACATTTTTTGCCGCCATGTATGCGCTTGAAGCATATATCAATATTTTAAAGTATATAGATGCTTTAAAACATCAACACCGAGAGAAATCAAACAAAATAAATATTTAATTTGTATAATGCGCCTGGAGGAACATGCGAAATATCAATGTAATCATTCGTACTGAAATGTTACCAATAAAAATAAATAAAGGAAAATAAGAGCGAAGTTTTATTTTAAATTCAGGAATCTAGTAATATCCTTAATGTGTGGACACCATTTTGCATGTTGTACTTAGTACCTACTTAGATGGATGTTCAGGTACAAATGTAGATATACATTTTTTTTTCGGTTAATTTGACATTTTTATAAATATTTGGAAAAAGAAAAATTAAATGCTTTTTCAATAAATCAGTTATTTAATCAGTCTCTTCGTTACATTAATATAGGTACAATTTTAGGTGGCCTAATTAAAAATAGCACTTTGAAGTTTTATTGTTTTCATTGTAGTCAAAGTATGTGTAGATTAAATTCTTTCGCATTCTACCCATGTTAAACACAATTATAATAAAATTAACTGGCGATTAAATCCACTGCGAAGTCACGAATCGAATGAAAAGAAATAGCGTAAGTATAAGTTCGTCTAGTACCGCACCGCTTTGCGCGGCATCCTTACAAGTAGTCACACGTTGCAACGCGTTTGCCGACATGCCGCTCGTCGAATAAACCGGTTAATTTAGGTTAAAATAAAGTTCTTAAAACGTTCACGTTCTTAAGAAAAGTTCGGAGGAAAACCGAAATAAACCAGTATTAACCGGTATATTTTAAACCGGTTCCGAGCCTTGTCTGGAACAAATATTTTATACAAGACTCAATCATCTAATTAGTCCACCACATTCTATCCAATGTATAACGGATGAAGAACCACACGAATTACAACTAGTTAAAGCATTGGCTAATTCGTATTTAAATTTAAGAGTAATTTAATTTAACATCATTCGAAATGTAATGCAATGAGAAACTTAGGCAGTAAGATTGGCTTACGGCAGAAACTCCACAAAACAATTCTGTTTAACCATATTTAATTTTAATAAATGTTTGTCACACAGTTTTAGTTTTATTCCCTTCGTTTGAATACCCAAACACCAATTCTGCAGAGCAAACGGAAAAAGAGCACTCTTTAAGAGAAATTCCTTATCCAATATTTTTCTCATAAATTATTATTTCACTATTTTAAGCGTTGATGTGTTATTGTGTCAAATTATCTCTGTCAAAAAGTTCCTTATTTGTTATAAAAATGCTTGGTCACCCTATTAAAAAGAGACAAAGGTCTGTTACAGATATCTCTCTCGTCACATTTTTCTGCTAGAGTGCTCAGTCCAGTTTATTATTATAAGTCCATAGTAGTTTGATGCTTTGTACAGAAAATCTTACCATTTGAGAAAATGTAGAATTCAAGAGCTATAATTTTTAAACATTGTCTACTTTACATAATTTTTTGCTGCTGCTTTTTACCATTATCAGCCTATTGGCTATTACATTTTTAACCCAACCAAAGTCTGTGGCATTATAGCTCCTGCCTCCTGAACGGATGAAACGATTTTGATTAAGCATTTGAAGGGTCAGTGTCTTAATGAGTGTCCTTAGCTATGTTTCCAGAAAATCTACTTAACCATTTGAAGATCATCACCGTTTTTATAGTTGATGAAGAGAAATAAACAACTTCCACATGTCTGATTGATTCGAAATCCTGTCACTTGTCAATGATATTACAAAAGTATGATGACCTTAACCTGATGTGCAGGCATCACCAGGATCATGCAGATCATGTTTTGAACAAATAAAAAATTATCTTATCTTATGCCCAACCCGCCAGAAGATCTCAACGCTGTATGTATCAACCTTGTTTGGACTTGTATGATGCATTTTGATGAACGGTTTGGGTCATAATCTACAGGTTACTCTAAACAAGAAGAAACTCCCGTCAAAAAGAAAAGGTTGACTGGTAGAAAATGCCTCAAGGTTGACTGGTGGAAAATGCCTAGGGCATTAAGTCCGCTTTTGTACTTTGTGCTTGAAGTGTTAAATAAGTAAATAAATATAAAAAACCTCTAAAATTGAAAAAAAAAATCTAAATAAATCCCTACATGTTTAATATAATTAGAACATTTTAAATCCAAGCATTGTTGCATTGGTGGACCGCTTAGTAGAAGCAGATGAGATACGCACAAAGTGATAATCAAAGCAAAAAACATATTTTTTGATTTTAGAGGTATTTTGTCAGGCGTTCATTAAATTAAATTTTTTTTTTTCAAACATTTGACTTAAATAAGTTTTGTTAAAGCTTTTTTTTTTTTAGGAAATATTGACTGTTGAAGTAATCAAACCTAGTGAAAGTGTTGTGAACCTACCTGTAACTTTTCAACATTCAGGAACTATTGTTGAGTAGGAATTTACCTATTACACAATAAATGAAGATTGAATTGATTTTTTATTTATATTTACACAAATCTAATAACATTATATTAACAACATTTTGGTTAGTATAGTGAGTTAAGCTCTCTTGATGGGTTTTCTAATCCCAGTTCTTCTGTATTCACTTCTCTGTGCTAAGTATTCTTCAGTACACAGTTTCTTGAACTCCTCATTTTTGTACCATTCGCCTAAACAATCTTTTAAGGCTGAATTCTGATTTCTACACTTCACAACCATCAGAAGAGATGATTCCTTGCAGCAATTCTCAAAATCTGCAACTTCCTTGATACATTTCTCTTTCTTAGCCTTGTCTCTTATAAGTTTCGGTATCATTACGTCTTTTTCGACTCTTCTCAAGCTTCTGTCACCAGGATCGCCTAGAAATTTTAATTACAAACAATCGTACAAAATTATTTAAGGGTAGGGCTTATGTTTTTTTCTATCTAAGAAATAAAATTACGATGTCGTACCCAAGCCATGAGGACCTTCTGAAAGTTTATTTGGTAGCACTGATTTTTCAGTCATTCTGATTTAAGCAGCTATAACTACAATTCCAAGATTTGTTTTTATTTTCATTTACCACATGGAATTTCATGGAAATAATACTAACCAATAGAACACCTAACCAAGATAATACAGCGAATCCGTTTTGACAATCATGTCAATGTCAAATGTTAAGTTGTCAATCTGACAATGAGTTTGACTGTGACAATCACAAACGATATTAGTGCTGCCAGCAATATTAAATTCCCATAAACCCAAATTTTCGACACCATAAGATCCGATTGACAATTTACTAAGAGCTATGTTTCCAATTAAATTGTTTCATGTGGCCCACAGAGTACTTTTAGATATATAGGATGCGACCTTTTGCGTTGTTATGTGGGATGCCTGCTCGTGCAGCCTGTGTGTTTGAATAGTTACTTGCTGAACGTTACAAACATTAACTTTAATAGATGAAATATGATAAGATAATTAGTTCAACAAAGTGGAAAGAGAAATAAAGATTTCATTATATTTTTCTGTTTCGGTAGTGCCGCAGTGCGAACATTTTTCAGACATTGTATGAATCCGCCACTGCAAACCATCTCCATCTGAATAACGCAATAGTGAGTCCTATGGTGGGCTGAGTTCTTGGCCTTTTTTTCACGGCATGACATCTTGCAGGTTAATAATATATTTACATCATACCATAATTATACCATCATAGTGCCTGTTTAACGACTACACGATAAGGGCACCCTTTGTGGATTACGAGCGCCTCAGGTTAGGGCGTTGCTGGGGCAGAACAGCAAGGGACAGGCTGGGTCAGATGCGGACCTAAGTTCTTAGCACATAATAACTACTTCATGAAAAAGTAATTCAATAGGGTTAATGAACTTAGAGGGCTGTATAGATGATTTTAATGATTATAATTCTGTAACTACATACGTATTTCTGGCGCGAATCATATTTTCATCAACATACAACCTGACACTGACCCACACATTCCAAAAAACCCAAGAATATTTGAATTTCGCGGCCTACCCTGGCGCTTGCACTATTGTCTTCCATTTAGGAATTTTGGCTGTTTACACGACAGTATATAATAGTTTCTTAATTAATGTAATAAAATGTTTTTAATTAAAATAATACCTGTGGTGTTTGAATAAACGACGGGCAGAAGTAAAACGATTGGCAATGTTGAGAAAAATGACAATAAAATAAGCACACGTTCATGAGGTTGCAATTTCGACGTGGGCTGTCAATTTCGTTTCCATAGATTGAAATCATTCGTTCCTTGTTTTAAATCCTGTTCATTTTGGATTCTGGCCGGAGTTTTTCGGAAATTGTGTAAATGATTGTGATTTCTTTGTGTAAGTAACTTGTTTTTTTGTGAATGCATTTATTTCTATCGAATAAAATTGGATATATTACGGATACTATTCACAGATAGTTGTTGTCGGTTGACGTATCATGATAATGCACTATGATGCTAACTTGATGAGCTTGCTTTCTAGAGTGTAGAAGAAGGAAAGTGCAAAATGGATCGTCTTCTACGTCTTGGAGGAGGTATGGCTGGCTTGTCGCAAGCGCCGCCGCCAACCGATGCACCGGCTGTTGATACCGCCGAACAAGTGTACATCTCGTCTCTGGCATTGCTGAAGATGCTAAAACATGGTCGTGCTGGCGTACCCATGGAAGTCATGGGGCTCATGTTAGGTTAGTCTTTGGTGCATAAAAAATCTTGAACCTAACTAATAATTAAAAAATGCTGTATCATGTTGGCATTTTGTATGTTGTTTCAGTTCACCTGCCTGTTGTTTCTAAACTAAATTTCGAGCTAGATTTTGATGTTTGACTTTCAAAATATGATTATTGATAAAATTATGGTTATTTCCAGGTGAATTTGTGGATGACTACACTGTCCGTGTGATTGATGTGTTTGCCATGCCCCAGACTGGTACTGGTGTGTCGGTAGAAGCAGTGGACCCTGTCTTCCAGGCTAAAATGTTGGACATGTTAAAGCAGACTGGCCGGCCTGAGATGGTGGTTGGATGGTTAGTGCAAAATTTTCTTAAATATTTCTTAAGTCTTTAAATTCTTTTTAGAGCTATTGAGCATGTTGAAGTGAGCATTATTATACCATATTTTATAACAACCAGCTAGGAGATAGAAAAAAATTAAGCATTAAATGACTTTTCTGTTCTTACCACTTTGAGCCATAACAACTAAATTTGTTTTGAACACAATCAGTTAATTATTACCTAGTATACTGCAACCCATAGCTCATTGGCGAACCTTGAGTTTGGACTTCTAGATGTTAGTCAAACACCAAGTCTGTGCAACATAGGTTAAGACGGGGAGAATACAGTATGTCAATGAGCTTATTTATTAGTGCCATTGGCAACTTTCCTTTAAACAGTTCCTTCATGGGCCAGTAGGTCTTCCAGGCATTTTCTGTCTATCTTGCAACTTCTTTGTCTTGCCTTGCCTGGAAAGAGACTACTTGGCCCAGTAAGTAGTGGCCACTATTCCTGGACATGTTGTATTGTCTCTTTGTCTACTTTTATTGTTTTAGTTGTTATATTTTTGCTTCATTTATCTTCAGTCCAACCTCAAGGCTTGCATCACTTGAAGCATGAGTTCAAGTTCATTGGCTGAGGATTAAAAGAAAACAATGGCATTGGTGAAAGTTGTCAATCTCTTATTATGGTTTCTCTTATTATAGAATGTTATTATAAAAGTAAAATATTATAACCAGTGATCAAATTAGTAAGTGCATTTTAGGGTCAATAGCCTCAAAAAATATCATTAGTATTTTTTTATTTCTGCCGACCAACAGTAGCATGGCAAGTTTTGACTGCTGCATGGACAGCCTCAATGTAAGTCTTCAAAAGAATGCAAACTTCAATTCAAATAATTATATACCTACATCAGCTACTTAAATCTATTTAATTAACCCTATAGGTTGGCTGGTAGTGAATGGCTTCTGGCATTTGAGTTTGTACTACTACTGAATTTAATAAATAAATATTGCAACAAGCAAATTTTATATGGCTTACATTTGGATAACATAATTAAATTCCAATAATTTACTCTAAAATCTGATCACTGATTATAATGAAATGCAAAACTATCTTATAACTTGGGATCTGATAATCAGATGGAGATTTACCTAAAGTACATTTTTTTGCTGGCAAAGGGTAAAAAAGTGTCGAACTGGCTTCTTTAAATATATTTATTCCCGATTTCGCGGGGTTTCATACAAAAATAGTGTGTATAATATGTAGTATTCCTAAGAATAATAAATATGTCTAATCTGTTTAAAACTAGGCAAGAAATTTGTGGAAACATGTAAAAATTTACTTCAACTTTAAAATATTGCTGCTAAATAACTGAATTCAAATTTAGTTGCTGAATATTCAAATAGAATAAAATTTAAAATATGACTGGGCCTATAATAATGATTATTTGGATGCTCGAACTTGCACTCCATACTAGTCTACACTCAAACTTAAGGTAATGTATCCAAATATCATGAACTTCAAGATGACGGGACCCCGCCAGGTTTTGCGAATTTCATGTGAATAGAATTTAATACAATATTTGTACTATTTCATACTTTCATAGTAAAACTCTAACCCATAAATTTTTTAAATATTCTACAAAGAAAATGGTCCCGCTATTTTCATATCGAAATGACGGTTCACAAGAATGTACAAGTGGGTGACAACTCTTGGCTCAATGGAATTGTTCAGGAACTTATGCCAGGAAAAGACGACCGAGTCAGAATGGTTCAAGTCAAAACGAAATCTGGAATTTTGATTAGATCGGTCACGTTCATAGCTCGGATACCGGTGGATGAAGAGTGCTGCTGAGGCAGCACTGGGGTGGGGTATGTTAGCGGCGCAATCCGAAATTGTAAAAGGAGGTGCTCGGGGTATGAGCAGGATAAGGGCGAGTCTCGGAACGCCTCAATTCTTTGCGAGTAGACAGTGCCATTACTAACGCGACATACAACGCGCGTTACCTTCGCCTAAAGTTTTGTTCCCAAACAAAACATTATAAAATATAAATCGTTCTGCTCAGCCCGTCGTTTTCATCTTAACCCACACAATTATCACTGGTACTGATACAATGCAACTAAGTATTTGGCTGATATTTTGTTTTAAACCTACCTGCTGCTGTTATGATAAAAATAAAAATGTGTTTAGGGGAATACGGGAAATAGCTTGATGTGTTTATTGTAAGAATTGCAATTGAATTTTGTGCTGCATGCTTAATTGTAAGTAGTAAAATTGACATTTTTTTATTAATATAGCGGGACCACTTTCTTTGTAGAATATTTAAAAAAATTATGGGTTTACTATGAAAGTATGAAATAGTAGAAATATTGTATTAAATTCTATTCACATAAAATTCACAAAACCTGGCGGGGTCCCGTCATCTTGACGTTCATTAAATATCGGATCTCTACTTATAACATAAGTAAGGCAGATAATACATTACATAAATATATAGGGTGACTGGTAATTAGTGACCTATACTTAAACACGTGATTGTACTAATGATAACAAACAACTTTCCCAAAGACACATTTTTTTTTAATACTCATTCACTACACGTATGGGGAGAGTCCCCCTTAATCTTTTTATTTTTGTATAAAAATCGTAAAGCATTTCACAAAATACATCTACCTACCAAGTTTCAAGTGTGTTCCTAACAGTTTCGGAATAAAGTGTCATACACATACGGACGGACAGATAGACAGAAATGACGAATCTATAGGCGTTCCGTTTTTTGGCATTTTTCTACGGAACCCTAGAAATTGTATGGATTGTGTCTATGTCAGACAGATGATATTTATTTATTTATTATTATTAACTTTCAGGTATCACTCTCATCCTGGCTTTGGTTGTTGGTTATCAGGTGTTGACATAAACACTCAGCAATCATTTGAAGCTCTGTCAGAACGTGCAGTTGCTGTGGTGGTGGACCCCATCCAGTCCGTGAAGGGCAAGGTAGTGATTGATGCATTCCGTCTCATCAACCCTAACATGATGGTGCTCGGCCAGGAGCCAAGGCAAACCACGTCAAATTTGGGCCACCTTCAAAAACCATCTGTTCAGGCCCTCATCCATGGACTCAATCGGCACTACTACTCCATCAGCATAAACTACAGGAAGAATGAATTGGAGCAGAAAATGCTGCTGAATCTGCACAAAAAGTCCTGGATGGATGGACTCACCTTATCAGATTACAAGGAACACTGTTCAATCAATGAGACCACCGTTACAGATATGTTGGACTTAGCTAAAAATTACAATAAGGCATTAGAAGATGAAGAGAAAATGACCCCAGAACAGCTAGCCATTAAGAATGTAGGCAAACAGGATCCCAAGAGGCATTTAGAGGAGAAAGTAGATGTCCTGATGTCCAATAACATAGTGCAGGGTCTAGGAGCGATGCTCGACACCATGGTGTTCAAATGATCGTCATGTGAGACTTTTGTACTATTAAAAGTTAAGGCTATAGTAAAGTGGTAATAAATGAATCCAGTCTCACAGTTTTATCTATTGATTGTATGATACTTATAGTTTACTTATGTACTAAAACTAAAATAAAACACTTTTTCATATTTTTTAAATTATAATTTAGTAGAAGAGTTGTATTGTAGCCATGTCTGTCGCATGCCTGGCGAGCTGTGGTTCAAAATAAACACGTTGTGGAGCCCTGACACAGCCAGAAGACGACGCGGTAGACCTCACAGGAGATGGCGGGACGGGCTGGACAAAACAAACGACCAGTGGTCCACATTGGCCCTGGATCGAAGAATTTGGAAGTCATGGAGAAAGCCTTTTCCCAGCAGTGGGATGACACAGGCTAGCAGTATCAGTCCTTTTTCCAGCAGTGGGATGACACAGGCTAGCAGTATCAGTAGAAGAGTTGCTGAGCAGCTATTTGTTTACGAATCTTAACAAGTTTTTTCTCAACTGTAGGATAGTCACGTAAATGCGCAAAGTCAATGTCAAACATAGGTCTTAATTTATTTTGAGAGTTGACAATATTCCGAATAATTCTACGTACATTGATAAATGCTGTTTCGGGATCATCCATGGTGACCTGCAGTAGAAAACCAAATTGTTGTATACTGAGTATTCTCAGGTGTACTAACAAAACGAAATTGAAAATCAGGAACTTACCGTGTCCCAGAATAATCCAGGGCTTTGATGATGAATATTTTCATAGGAATCTCTTAAGCCCATGGTAGGAGAGTAAGACGTGGATGGCTAAAACAGATAGTAGATGTAATACCTTTTTATTTAAAACTTAAATAATCGGACAGCTCGGTCGCGGTCGTGTGGTCCCAGCCGGATAAATGCGCGCAATGCATGCTATGTTGAGTTGGAAGTTGGAGGAAAGGATGACCACCTGTCTTCATGGAAGTAGAAAAAAGTCGATGGCACTAACGAGCTCTTATTGAAACGTGACCATTTGTCTACATTTTCTAAACGTGCGCGTCACGGCGGCGAAGGTGGCCGCGTACACTCGCCGTACCTACCTCTACTAAACTTGTTGAATGGGTAACCTCAACACACTACACACATACAACTAGTACCAATTACTATTACCTCTATATTTGGGCAAAGAATATCATACTCCATTTCCGTAGCACGCTGTATGTCGCCGCTGTCCACTGTAAGTAGATTACCTTACTTGTACCAACATTAAACATATTTTTCAAAATTAAGGACCAGCTACTCGTAAAATCTGAAGAAATGCCATGATTTTCATCATCTGCCTACAAGGGCGTTGCCAGCTTTTGAGCTAGGGGAGGGGGCAGGAAAAAAAACCGGTTTGTAACTGTTTTGTTTACTATTTACGGATGCAACTGTGATCAAAACTACAAAATATTAGTGCCTTTAAACAATTCCGTTTCACCATTGAAAATTCAGGAGGTACCTACCTAACTTACCCTAATGATGGCCGTACACTCGCCGAGACAGTGCAAGTACGAGATTTGGCTGTGCACTCGCACTCGCACCTTTAAAAGTTTCGCGTGGTCATACAAAATATAGGCGTCGAATTCATCCCATTCCATTTGGAATGAGATTTGCTGTACCCGGCGGCATGCATTGCAATGCCACGAAAAGTGAAAAAGTTAAATAGGGCCAGGAACCTTCGCGGGCGTCGGTACATGGAAGAACCCAACAAAGTTCGAGGCGAAGCGAGCTCAAAACCGCTTCGGTTAGGTTAGATTTTCTTGTGACCCTTCATTCAGAAATAGGTTGTACTTCAAACACTGTTTTAAGATTTCACAGTTTACAACTAAACTTATACTGTCACTTACGGGATATCTTCCGTTATTGTTCATTATTAAATATCGGGGGCTCAAAATAATGAACAATCTCGGAAGATATCCTGTAAGTGACAGCATAAGTTAATGATATACTTTGTTAATTTATAGGTGCAAAAAAAACGATAAAGAACTAAGATAATCTAAGCTGCAAGACAGGGTAGAATAGCTTCGACCCTTCATACAGGAGTTTCTTGGTCCACTTCAAATTGCAAGTCAAAGTAGGTTACAAGAGAGAGCTCGAAAATTTTAATACTGCCTCGACGGCCAAGACTAAAATAAAATTGACACTTTTATAATTTTCTGTACCACTAACTAAACTTTATATTTGTTTAGATAGATACTTGCCGCGCTTACAGTTTTCACCAAAGCGTGCAATTCTGCACTCGCCAACAGCACAACATAATAACTAACTAAACTACTAAACAATTGTATGCAATAATGAAGCATAGCTTTACTGCTACTCGTAAAAATATCTAGATCCGACTCCTGAGCAATCAGGGCGTTAAGTAGTTTCATCGCCTGGGTTGTGGGCGCATATCGAGCAGTTTGGGTTCGCACAGAGGGAGCCAGGAACAGGCCTCGCGAGGTACAGCCCCGCAGCCGGTCCGGAGCAAACCATGAACAACGAGCTAAAGTAGTCACGTTGTCGATTTTATTATTTAGTAGTAAATAGTAGTGCATCAACAACGCACACTTACATCTAAGTTCTAACGTGTTGATGCCCACCATTCCCGCGACAAACAGAGACGGATACAAATAGGGCGAAAAAAAGAAAATAGTACAGTGTAATTATAGCATTCCTATCTTTGAATTTATTTGCCTGCCTCATAACAAAACTAAGATATTGGAAAGCCTTGGCACAGATATTAATGATGTGCTGATTGAATGTCATGTTTGTATCTAAGGTCAGTCCCAGTCCCAGGTCTTTAATCTCGTTAACACGCTCCAGAGGGACGCCCCCGAAACGTGGTAGTTAAGCTGAATAGGCGTACGCGAACGTGTAAAGTTATGCACTTAGAAGTGTTCAATTCTAAATGGTTATCTTCACTCCACATCGATCTCCCACAGTCCTCTGGACTATTAATACTCAAAAAAAGCTTCAGGTCGTCTGCGAGCATGAGACAGCGCGCCGTTCTGACGCCAGCACATCAAGTTACTCACAGGTGTCCTGACCCCCCCCCCCCCCCCAAAATCATATACGCCAAATTGACAAAACTTAAAATATCTTTTTTCGGGTATAAATTATTAACTTCCTGCTTAATCGTTCAACAAAAGCAATTAACCTTTCCGAGGCAGAATGCTAAAATTTTCGAGCTCGCTTCGCTCGCAAATGCATCCTCCTCTTTTCAGTTATTCTCATGTCTGTATGAATGAACAAAAAGAACCTAATACACAGCCCGCCTCTCGCGCCCGGCCCTGGTTCAAGCCATGGTCCGGAGCGAGAGGGAATGGGAAGCCGTCACCTCCTTCTGCGAAGTCATGCTAGTGAAGGAGGTGGCGGAACGTGAGAGGGAAAGAGCCTCACGTCCCAGCCGCCGCGGGAGACGCCCTGGGCGTCGGGGGTCACGTGGTGGCCCCCGGTCACCGTAGGCGCGGGCCTGGGGACGGCGAGTTATGGGCTAGCTCGCCGTCCGGCCGTCTTATGACGACAGGCCGTGTCGACGGCGCGTTCGTGTTCCACGCGCGCCTCAAAGAGATGTCAGCAACCACGCAGGGGTCCGCACGGGCCGATGCCTGCCAGGGCTGCGGGACTGTTCGAAAGAGATACCGCGGCCCTGGAACACAAAGGGCAAAGAAGGAACATGGATGGGTTTTAGTCAGTACAAGTCTGACACTCCCTTCCGCTCCGCCCAGAGCGGGGGGGGTCATTTGATGATTTCCCATCCTAAAAAAAATAAAAAAAAAAAAAAAAAAAAAAAAGGGGCGGGGGCGGGCTACTTCAATTTAGAATTTTAAAGCTGTCGTCTCTGGCTCACATTCTATTAGTACCAAGAGCGGAATCAGTGGGGGGCGGGGGTCATGGCCAGGTGTCATAAGCCTGGGCTGGGCCTAGGTAGACTGTGATTATGTTTCTGAACTCATTGATTAAAATAAAATAAAAAGAGGCCCGGCTCGTTTCGCTCGCTCATTACGTTCTCTTCATCTTAAAACTTGAAAATCTAATTATCTCAGAGGCAGGGCCGTAGGCAGGAGGGGTGGGTGAGGGTTCAACCCCCCCGAAATCTCCAACAACTATAAAAAAATCAACATATTCGAGGCGGAATGCTAAATTTATCTTGCTCGCTTCGCTCACCAATATGTACACGCGGCGGCACATGAAGCTGTACATTTCCAGTATAACTTGGCCTCGCTTTGTATAGATTACCTGTACAATGAGAGATCCGCATAAACTGGTTTTGTATGGCTTGATTGGCCGTCGTGCGTACATCCTATACTTTTTCAATTCTGCAAAAAATTTACCGAGTCCCTATTTCTGTATAAATTCACAAAAGGAGTGGTGTTCAAATTTTCCAGTTAGCTTTACTTGCTATTCTTTTACATTCTGTACCTTTTCAATTCGCTATAAGTTGACAGAGTTCCTTCTAATCTTATTTCTGTACAAATTAACAAAAGGAGTGGTGGTCAAATTTTCCAGCTCACTTCACTCGTTAATACATGCTTTACTTTTTCAATTCTCCATAAATTGACAGAGTTCCTCCTATTCTCATTTCTGCACAAATAAACAAAAGGAGTGGTGCTCAAATTTTCGAGCTCGCTTCACTTGCTAAACATCCTGTACTTTTTCTTTTCACTGTGTTTTTTTAATACACTAGATAGTGTATGTTCAATGAAATGCTAATATCTTTGAATGTAAGAGACGTAGAGACGTGCAAGTGATCTTATTCTAAGGGTTAATGACGAGGCTATGAAATTATTAAATACATTTTCCTAAAAAATAAGTAAAAAGTGTCTAAAAAAATAAGAAATTACGAAATGTCACATAAAAATTACTTATTCTTTTTACATTTTCAACTCTAGTGCAAACATACTGTATATGAGAAGTTAAAGATAGGATCCCATCCTTGCGGGCGGGACGGCCCGCAAATTTAACGGGATGTTCAGCAATGTATATTTTTTAGGGGATATTCAGCACGAATACATGTTATTCTCTCTGAAAGCGTTCCTTGTCCTGATATCGCAATATTCGCTCTATAGAATTGTTTTTAGATTTAGTGAAAAACTAACCTAACAATATCTTGTTAGAATTGCCTGTTTGTGGCTCTTATCTGAAACTTTTAAATAGTTTCGGCGTTCACTCATCACGCCTCATCTACTTAGCTATCAAGTTTCCTGCAGAACATGCTTGCTGAAAACCCTCTGGGCTCTCCTTCCGTATACCATTGAGCGATGTTATGCCGACCGACGAAGGAGAGTGCGAGCACTCAGCACCCTGAAGCGAACGGACTTGTGTCAACCGGAGTCGCTCGCTTCTTTAACGGAGAAGTTACCTATAATCATCGAGCTGGTTCCTTTAAGAGAGTCATGCTACTATGTTGATTTGAATTATTACAATAGGTGTAAAAAGATCGTTCACGAAGCCGAAAGGCACTCAGTAAAGCCATATTTGTTGCAGTCCTGAATCATATTTTAATCAACACAAAACTTATACTGTCACTTACGAGATATCTTGCTCATCCTCCTCTATCTCCTTGTTCATTATTTTGAGTTCTCGATATAAATAAAAAAATACAAAAAACAATAAACAACAAAAAAAAATGAACAATCATGGAAGATATCCCGTAAGTACAGTATAAGTTTAGGTGTAAACCGTGAAGGCTTAAAACAGTTGTTTAATCAATACAACCTGAAACTGACCTTCAAATTGGAAAAAAGTAAGAAAATTTGATATTCTCGGGCTACCTTAGCGCTTCCTCCCTAAATATAAGTTTTTTATGTTACAAATTATAAATTCCCCTGTAATATTCAATGCATCCATCATCACAATCATGGAGTACGTTTTAAGTGCGTTACTCAGACCGTAAAAAAAAGCTCCGCAAAAAGTTTCCCAGCAATATTTTTTGCGGAGAGTTACTTAGTTTGATGTATTTACATCATGTGCAGAATGCTTGGTTGGCGGCTTCGTGAAGGGCTGTTTACACCTTGTGTAATTTTACCATTAAACACATTAGTATCGCTATGTGCTAAGTATCCAGCTTCTGTGAGGAAGGCCATCCAGAGGTCAGACTCGTCTATGGAGATTTGGGAGCCTACCCGCGTTTGCCAGCCGGCTAGCGGCCATGGCTTCGTGCTTATCGACCGGGGGGGCAGCTCCGCCTCGCCTGTATACAAAAGGCAAAGGTACGTCAGTAACGATTAACGTGGTCTAGATCACAGCTAGCTGTGATCGAAGTTCATTTGTTCTCTGGAAATTTCTACGGGTTAGCTATGACCATAGATTTACGAACTATGACGGTTTTTAAGATAATGGACTGATAGACGGCGTAATACCCCTACTACTTGGGCTATGAAACCCTAAAAGGTAATTTCTTTCATAGTGGTACCATCGACTAGTTTCGATTCGACGTATTTCTTCTAAATTAGTTTAACATTGATCAGCTACTTTGCTGCTCACTTCTGCTACAGTTCTTACGTACCTAACATTCAATGTTAACGTTTGTCACTCACTCTCTATTATAGGTTCGATGATCATCCCCGAGGTCGTGTTTTGATCTCCGCCTTCGGAAGTAAAGGTTACGGACTTGGAGCTGGTTTGTGTTGCGGGATGTGAATCTGGGGGTTTTGCAATTATTTACACGTAAGTAACTAACATAATAAAATAATAACTATCAAAACCAGATTCACTCACTGACATACAATACAATGCACAGCCTGAACCCAGAAGCATCAAACTTCGCACAAGAGTTTCTGTCTTATATAACGAAGGCACCAAGGAAGGATATCTATATAGAGATCGTCCCTGTCATCATTCTCTTTCCCTTATCCCAATTCATTTGGGGTCGGCGCAGCATGACTTCTTCTTCCATCCTTCTCTGGTACTCGTCATCTCATCAGACACCTCATTTCTTGCCCTATGATTCTTTACACAGACCATCTATCGTTTCTTTGGGCTTCCTCTACTCATATACGCATCCACATTCATACTCAAAACTTTCCTCACGACACTTTCCTCATTCCTCCGCATCACATGCCCATACCACGACAACCGATTACCACACAACTTTTCAGTCACCGGCGCCACTTTCAGACTTAGTCTTAAATACTCATTTCTTATTTTATCCATTCGCGTAACACCAAACATCCCCCTTAGCATTCTCATCTCTGCCACATGCAAATGCCGTTCATTTATCCCTTTTGTGGCCCAACATTCTGATCCATACAAGACAGCAGGTCCAACCATTGTTTTATAAATCTTCCCCTTAAGTTTAATGGGAATGCGGGAGTCGCAGATTGTTCCCGTGCCGTACGATCTATTTCGCCATCGCTTTGCACGAGTAAACCGAGATACCGAAAGTCGGAGCAGACAGGAAGAAACGCACCGTCTAGCGCTACGGCTCCAGAACTGGAGGAACCGCCGAAATCACAGAACATTTATTCCGTTTTAGTTCTGCTGATTTTCAAGCCAACATTCTCCAGCTTCTGTTGCCATTTCTCCAATTTGCTCTGGATCTCAGGTCCATCTTCACCGACAAGAACAATGTCGTCGGCAAACAGCATGCACCAGGGTGCCGCTTTCTGTATGTCCGGCGTCAAAGCGTCCATAATCAACAGGAAGAGGTAAGGACTTAAAGCCGACCTTTGATGCAAGCCTACAGCCACACTGAACTCATCGGTGTTGCCAGCAGCTGATCGGACGTAGGTACAAGATTGACTGTACATAGCACGAATTAACTCTAAATACTTCCCAGGTATACCTTTGTCTTTCAAGGCCCACCACAACACATCCCAAGGAACCCTACCATACGCTTTCGCCAGATCAATGAACACCATGTGCAAGTTTTTGTGTGCACGTCTGTACTTCTCGCACAATTAGCGGAGTGCAAAAGTGGCGTCCATTGTTCCTCGACCTGGTATAAACTCAAACTGGTTTTGGGTGATCTTACTCTCCTTTCTTATTCTTTTCTCTATCACTTTCTCCCATACTTTCATACTATGTGACATGAGCTTTATCCCCCGATAGTTGTTGCAGTCCTGCACATCACCTTTATTCTTAAAGATGGGCACTAGCTAACTATTGCACCATTCTTATGGGATCGCTCCTTCATACAACAACTTATTGAAGAATAAGGTCAGCCCCATACATCCGTCTTCTCTCTCTCAGAAGTATGGAAGTGTTTAAACACTTCCATACTAACTACAGTACTTCACCGGTATTTCACCAAGGCCCATGGCCTTTCCATTTTTCATACTTTGGACTGCCTTCCTCACTTCATCCATGCTATTTTCCCTCACCAAACCCATTCTCTTCAATCATTAGCTTTTCAAAATAACACTTCCATCTCCTTTTTATTTCATCATCTTTAGACAAAACGCAGTCTTTCAAACACTTTATGTGATTTATATCTCTCGTTCTCCTTTCTCTTGCTTTGTAATCCGGTACAGCTCCTTCTGGCCTCTAGGACTGTCCAGTGAGTCATATAACTGCTCCTGCGCCTTAGCCCTGGAAACTGCTACCGTCTTTTTTGCCTTTCTCTTCCATACTTTATAGATCTTCTTCTTTTCTTCTTTCAAACTGTCGTTTCCATTTGCTACACCCTGCCATTCTTTAAACGCAACCTTTTTCTCTTTCTCGACTCTTTTGCACCTCTGCATTCCACTACCATGTATCCTTATCTGTCATACCTTTCCCTTTGGATTCTCCAAAAACATCTTTTGCTACTCTCCTTATACAATCTGCCATCTCTTTCCATCATTTATTCACAGATTTTCCTTCCATATCCTTCATTTCAATCATCTTAACTACTACTTGACTCTTAAACATACTTGCACATTCTTCTTTTTCAATCATACGCCATCTGGTTTTGGGTGGGGACCGTCCTTTGTTTCTACTGGCCGAGACACTGACTTTTACCTCCATTATGACTAATCTGTGTTGGGAGACTAAGTCTTCGCCTGGCAGCACTTTACAGTTTTTGACGTATTTAAGACTGTCCCGCTTGACCAGGAAAAAGTCTATTTGCGTAGCGTGGTGGCCACTTTTATAAGTAATGAGATGTTCGTCTCTTTTTTTAAACCACGTATTTGTTATTGTCAGGTCGAAGGCAGACACAGCTTGAAGAAGTGTCTCGCGGTCATTGTTACGGTCTCCATACCCCCAGCCACCATATACTCTTTCATACGTATCCTTCATTCTTCCTACATGCCCGTTGAAATCACTCCCCACATACACTTCTTCACTCTCTTGCACATCCAACATCACTCGATCAAAATCCTCCCAGAACGTCTCTTTTACGCTATCCTCACTTCCTGACTGGGGTGCATACACACTAACTATATTTAGCAACAAACTATCCAGAATTACTTTTACAGCTATCACTCTATCGCTCACTTTTTTAACATCCACCACACATTCTTTCAACTCTCTATCCAAGACTATTCCCACACCATTTCTCTTGCCTTCTCCCCTTCCACTTAGTCTCTTGCAGACACCCTATTTTTATCCGTCCCCTTTTTAGAACATCTAACTAAGCTAAGCTAACTCTCTTCCTCTTCCAGTCATCGTACCGACATTCCAGCTCGCACAACTCATTCTTACTTCTCTTACCCTCCGAGCTTGCGTCTTACAACGCACCCGGGCGGGAGCGACAACCCTTGTCCACTTTCCGCAGTGGCCGAGTGCTGCCCCTGCGCGTCGCCTGCGGGGTACGCCCTAGCCCTTACGTTACTTCCATTTATACTTATCATCATACTGCTTTGGGTTTTGGCAAAGATTTTATGACCGGCCGCCTGCCGGACGTCAACCCTCCTTGGGAATGCTATTGTGCATATCTTTATAATTTATTGTAAATATGCTAAGTATTCCATTAGTCGCCTCTTACGACGATATAGATCGTCCCTATAGCAGAGTGAAATCGCATTGTGCTACATACCTAAGTAACAAAATTTGCTGCTGATTGTACCCACCAGTTCGAAGTAAAATCATCAGATACTTACGCATCGGTTGAGAAACACTAGAATGCTTATCCGTATATTTTGAACGTGATTGCCGTTTGTCCCTGTAACAGAATGGTCAATGTCAACATATTATTGTAATTTGGAATCTAAAATACGGGTCGAATTCTTGCAGTTTTTTTTAAATTTGGTTTTATAAGGATTTTTGAGTTGCCAATTTTATTTGGTTACCTTCCCTTACACTGCAAATGCAGAATTGGTAAAAGGTAAGTGACTGCTCCCAGGCATGTTGTGAGCTCTCCTGGGTAGCGATGCGAGACGGACACATCGCACTAAACTCAGTGCAACTAAAACTTGTTTACGCTTTTGAGTAACACATGATGAGGTTTCACCCAACAGAGGCAAAACTTCATACAAACGCCCAAGGACGGACGAAAAACAAAACTTAGAAGCTTTGCCGCTTTCGGGTGTTATGTGGTGGGGTGTGTGCCCTGTCGCGCCATGGTCTTGCTTATTCGGTAACAAGAACTGATACCCTCCCTGGTTTAGCTGTATGTACCTATTACCTGGAGACCCCAGAGAAATGATTTTTGCCTCGCATCGGGACAATAAGTCAATAACATATGGGCTTGTATTGCCTATAGATAGTTACTTTTGATTTTGGCGCGGAGAGATATCGCTCGCATATTCAGAATTGACCTGCGACCCTTTGAACAAGGAGTACAGACTGCGTTCTTCCATTTCTTGGCTCTGCCTTTTCGCCCCGTCAAGAGAATCGGAACTCTAAATAACAGAAAAACACGGCTTAACTTGCCAACTCGCATATTCAAGCATAAGCTGCTGATTAAAGCAGGGTTAATGCATTGCGGCAGTTTTGAAAATAAAAATGGCGGAAGTAAGACATGCCACGCTTCATACAAAAATCTTCCAACCCCTGTTCATATTTCAAACAATAGGTATTACGATAGTTGAAAAGCGCATACACTTGAATCATGGAAGATATCCCGTAAGTGACAGTATAAGTTTACTTAAAGTGAAAATTACACATTTGTAAAACCATTATTAAGTCAGTTATTTGATCTTTCGTCTAGTTTGTTTAGTCAAGGATGTAAAATATTTTGGCGTTTATGTACGCCTCATCGTGGCTAACAATATGTCAAAATTCAAGTTCCTACCTTGAATAGATCTCTTTGACAGGCGGACAAAAAGTGAGATTACAAAGATTTCGTTTCTCCTTTTAAGGTGGAACCATAAAAAGAGGTGGATAAAGATACGTACTGAATTCAAGAGACTTAGTATGTTGAAGCCCCTGGCTGCGTGATCCCTCCTTGCTTGACGAGTCTCGCTTTCCATCATAAGCGAACATTCAGATTCCAAAAGGAATTCGTTTTGTCGTTTTTCCTCTGGTAAGCTCTGAAATGTTTGTTAAAATTGTAAGCAAATACTAATTCGGGTAGCTGTTCTTCATCATAACCTAGTCATTATAAGGAATGATATCAGAAGGCTAGGCAGCAGTCTTCCAGTCAGCTCATTGCAACAAACTGCGAGACGTAATCAGTCTGTCAAGCTTTCAGAGAAAGGAATTTCTTCTTTGATCAATTCCTTGGCAGTTTCATTCGTATCGTTGCAGAAGAAGTGTTTGGCCGTATAAATGGTAGGTACACACTGATTTTTAAATACACTCCTTTGCAAAGAAAAGGGGCACCTTACAGTCATTGGCTTTTCTATGGATAATATTAATAATAATTTAATATGATTTTTAGGATGTCATTAGCTTTGACTATTAAACCCTCTTTAGAACTAAATTATTACCAATAATGTTGAAAAAACAAAACCGCCGTTTTTTTTTGCAAAGGAGTTTATGTGTTAGTCCAATGGCTTTGATTATACAGGGTGTAAACAGACCCTTCACGAAGCCGTCAAATAAGCATGCTGTACATCAAACTAAGTAGCTTTACGCAAAAATTATTGCTGGGAAACGACTTTTTTTTTTGGGGTGAAAAATCACGCTTTACGGTAGGACTCGATGGAACGCACTCAAAGCATAGTGCTGATGGATGAATATAGTACGGGGGTTGTGGAGATGTTTAAAGTAAAAATCTTACATTAAAAACAGGTATTAAAAAAAAAAACTTGTGAAAAAGTTGGAACTTTGACCCCCAATATCTCCGTAACTAGAAGGGACAACAACTGCCTTTCGGCTTCGTTAAAGGTCTATTTACACCCTTTATAAACAAAGTCCAATGGTATATTTCTGTACTGGATTCAACCTAAATTTGTATAACCGTTTATGAGTAGTAGATACAGTAACACACATCTTCATAAACCTTTACTTGTTACACATCTATGTTTAATCTAGAATGTTTTCAGTGCGTAAAAATAATGCATGTATTACCAGAATAATTTCGTTAATAATGCCGGTAATGATAATCCGGCCGGAAAACATGACCTGCAGCGTAGGTTGATCAGAGCTCGACTCGCGGGAAAAGCGATCTCGATTTAACAAGACACGTTGCCTGCAGAAGAAGTAACGAAGCTAAAGTCAATTATAGTATTTTATTTATTAAGAGAAGTTGGAAGTTTGTGTTTGGCGATATGAACAATTAAACGAAATACTGCCTTGAGTTTTAGCAATGCACGAAAGATGTGAATGAATATACTGCTATTGACAAAAAAATAAGTAATGACTACTAGCAAAAATAACAAAAGATATGATGTAAAAGACGTATCCTTACTTTTTACGAAGCTCTTGTGTTTTGTTAAGGTTTACTGTGTCGAAACGCGATGTGAGAATCAAGTATGGCCGGTAACCGCGTAATTTCAGCATCAAAGCCGCTGGTAAATCCAAACATGCAAGCTTCACTTTTCCATCTGTTACGAAAGCTTCCTCGCGACCTACGGAATAAAAGTATTTACGTAAACCATACGCAACCCTACCCATTTTTGTAGCTTACTTCGACCCATATCTTAGCTTACTCTGTTGAGCCCAGGAGTTCATTATTTTCTAGAGTGCAAACATACATTTTTGGTAGGTCTTACATTTACGTGAGGTACGTAAATATAAAACAAAGAGCTTTTGTTGTTACCTGACTGACCCAGAAGGAGGGCAATATTTTTCGCGCGTTTCATACGCGTAACTCACATAATGTATGTGTGTCCGTCCCATTACGTAAAAGTAAATGCGTTCATAAGCAATCAAAAAAGTCAGACTGAAAAAAGAAGCAGGCGGGACCCATTTGAATACAAATTCCCCACTGCATCCAATTTTTATTTAATGTACAATGTGCTTGATTATTGCTTTTAATTTTTATCAGTCGGGGTTTTTTTTATTACTTTTGAACGCTTTTACTTTTACACCTCCTATCCTGCTCTCTTAGCCCAAAAACGTGCAGGCGAAGTGACCTCAGCGCTGCCACCGACGACGCGGTGCGGTGGAAGTGTCGACGTTCTGGGCTAACAAAATATAAAAATTGTGCCAGCGATACGAAGAAGAAGTCGAGTTTTTCAGTAGGTTTTAATTCGTTTTTTATTATTATTAGAAACAAGTGAATATTTATGAAATAAAAGATAAATGATCAAACATTACGTTCTGCCTATTAACGACTCAAGATGTAAGACATAGCAATGTCTTTAGTAGTTATCATAAGTCTTAAGCAATAATGAAGAACAAGGGCTAGTATGAAGCAGGCTGTGCGATGTGCCCGCGCTGTCGTCACAGAATACTCATATATTCTCTATTTCTTGAATGAGGGTGTCATTACGTTAATTTATGTGGTAGTCAATTTATTAACAACTGGCAGTGGCCCGCGGTTTAACCCGCCGCTTCTGACTTGTTTTATTTTTGCCCGGCTCCTATTGATCGTAGCGTGATGTTATATAGCCTTCCTTGATAAATGGACTATCCAACACTAAAAGAATATTTCAATTCAAACTAGTAGTCACTCACAACTCTTCAGCTTTATAATATCAGTATAGATTTTAATTTTTAAAGCATACCTTTCAAAAACATAAAAATCTAATGATGACTGTTTTATCTGCAGATTTTCAATAGGTTAGTTATTAGCTGTTTACCCAGTATGTTTTTGTTTAGTAGAACATTAGATAGTTAAGCACTCCGTAAGACCGGTGCACGGAGTAGTAAAATTCAATTATTGACATTTCACAACATTTGCTACCCCATCCATGGATGGTGGCTATGATGGGCAAATAAATTCCTATCTCACATAACAAAATAGAACCAAGTATACTTAGTCCGTATGACTCTCCATCCATTTCAGAGTAAGTGAGAAACTG
The DNA here is from genome assembly GCA_905163415.1 of Noctua fimbriata. Lineage (NCBI taxonomy): Eukaryota > Metazoa > Arthropoda > Insecta > Lepidoptera > Noctuidae > Noctua > Noctua fimbriata. The sequence continues at coordinate 8,033,522 of LR990940.1, forward strand.
CCCTTCAAGCAGCATCTCGTCAAAAGTTTTCATACTGATTTCTTTGTAGTGGTTTTGGAAGTGGAGCTTAGCGGTGGTGTGTTGAACCGCGAGCTGTATGTGTGAGTGGCACTCGGTCGCGAGACGGCGAGCCAACGTTCCTGCAACAACATTCAATTTCATCACATTGACATAGAACGGGGTACGAAATAGTTTTGAGACATAAATATACATTCGGAGCACCGTGAACAATCGGAGACTACTTTGTACCTGATGAGCTTTTCTTACATTATGCCGGTAGATATCCATAGTTCGCACTCTATTAAATGGCCTTACACCCTAAATGGCGAACAGCGGGTGTACTATTAGGTAGCTACACCTCTGCCCAACCCTTCGGGAATTACAGGCGTGGTGTTATGTTATATCAGTTGTATGATCGTATTGATACGAGAGAAAGAGAAAACCAAGTTTCAGAGAATTCAGATAAGCATCACATTGGACAAGTTGACCAACTTGAAGGTCCTTATAATGTCTCATCCATCACAATATTGATCCTGTATGTGCAATATACACAGACATGTCAAAAGCCTTCGATTATGTTAATCATGAAAAGCCCTTGGAAAAACTAAACGCCTATGGCATACGTGGAAATGCTTTTGACTTAATAAAATCATATTTAAGCGGTCGTAAGCAAGTTTCAGAAGTTTTCAGAGTTTGTATGAAGTCTAAACGGAAAATAAAACATGTTTCTTCCTATAAATACGTTGAATTTGGCGTACCACAGGGAAGCTTTCTCGGGCCGTTACTTTTCTTACTCTACATAAACGATCTGCCACGTAAAATTTCTATCCCAATGGTATTGTTTGCTGATAACAGCACAGCGATTCTAAGTTTGATTATTACTGTATCTGTGTTTCTTTCGCACTGACTTAATTCACAGAAGATCAATGGTTATTTGTTTTACAGGAAAATTATTAGGTGTTGAGGAATCAAAATTAAACTTTTTTTTCCTTTTTCATAACAATGTGGAAGATAAAAGATATTGCCATACAAATTGATGCCATTTTGTAGTTTATTGTTAAGTTAACTACTTGAGGTTATAGCAAAATTCAAGATTTGAATTTTTGTTTGTTAATTAATGTACATCTCAACATGGGCCTGAGGATGGACGGCGCCGCCGAGACCGGCCTAGAAAGAGGTGGCGAGATGATCTAGAAGCGCGTCACTAAGGCTGGTTCTAGTTGGCGCAGGAGAAATGTACCTGGAAGGATATGGGGAGGCCTTTGCCCAGCAGTGGGATATATAAAAAATGTACGTAAAATTAAAATTATACCCTCACACCGGAAAATACACTTACTCAAAATTCCTTCAACGTGTCAATATTATTGAAAATTCACATTTCATAACAATATCATTAAGAAACTGATACTTCTTAAGTCGCCGACCTTCTTAGAAGCAATTAAAACTTATATTTACCTTTCCCCACGCCCTCCTGGCCCACTAGCACGACTATAGGTACGTCTGTCGTATCCGCAGGAGGCACGAAAGGTGAGACGCGTGCCTTCGAGAGTTGCTCGATGTATAACAGCCGCAGTAACTTGCGAGTGGTGTGCGTAGTTAGGTCTGGTTTCGTATTCATCAACAGAGTGCGCTTCAAGTATGAAGTTGAGAAAATATGTATGATAAGAATGTTAGGCGTAACGTTTCATGTAGGCTGGTCCTGCTACTCAAATAAATCAAGTTACAATTGAATTTCTGTAATTTGGGTAGAAGTATAAGAGAATTTATTGAATTCAGGTTTCTTCAGTTGGTTGGTTCAGTTTTCAATAAATCTGAGTCAGCTGTTATCACGTACTTATGACCATGGGAGATCTAGTCAGAGGTCAGTAATCTTCACTTGCGCCTTTGTTAGCAAAAAAGTAGTTAATAGTACCTTTTTCAGTGGAAATTAACAGGAAATAAATTTGTAAGATATTAAATTGCTAGCTTTTGCTCTCCTGGTGGTCAGAATTTCGGAAAATATCCCGCAGGAACGGGCTTCCGGTATAAAAGTATCCAACGACCTAACTGCGGACATGACATCTATCTATGTGCCAAATTTGATCAAAATTCGTTCAGCGGTTAAGGCGTGAAAAGATAACATACAAATAATTACTACAGTTATTAGTATGGATGTTGTAAATTAGTTTGTGTATTTACCTGTTCAACTGGATCAAGCTCCACCGCATCTAAATTGAGCAGGATCGGTAACGTGTTGACGATGACAGTTTTGTAGGCGGGCCCCGAGCAGATGGGGTTGGCGCGCAGGTCGAGCACGACCAGCCGCCGCATCTGACACATGTATACGGGCACCTCCAGCATCACGCTCAACCGATTGTTCCGCAGGTGAAGCTGGCGGAGTCTGGGTAAAAAAAACGTCTCTTTATTTAGCAGTATTAGGTAGAAGTCCTTAATAAAATACCTACATTATCAAAACCAAACTAAACACAACTTGGTGGCCGGAACCGGAACCACCAAATTGTGTGGTGGTGGTGCGGTGTAGTGTCGTTTTAATGGATACAATCTGCAGGCAATATTAGAGATGATCACAAGTAGATTTGCCCTCTAAGGTAAAATGTTCGTATATGTAATAATAGTATTGAACGGCGTCCGGTTAGACTGAAAGCCGAGAGGAAAATTACACCTAGGTACCTCAATACTTTCGCAACAAGCACGACGATGCCGAAGCCAGTTGGTTTGGTTACGTACTCATTCTTACACGAGTGTTACACAGAAATAGAAATCGAATTCTAACAAAGCCTAAACTATTAATTTCTAAATCCTTTGATTAATGCAAACTTTAGCGTACCTAATAATTAATCATACCGAAAACGTAATTTATTGCTGTACCTATCTTTCCGTATCTATAGTATTGAATCGTAATGTACAGCCTTTGTTTCATTCGTTAGCACCGGCCGAATCAGCACGGATTGGGCATTGTGTCGGGAACGCGGTGAAGTCATTAGTACCGGCACTACTTGCACCACTCACCTGGTACAATACGAGAACATCCTCAGGGAAGTAATATTGTTTTCATTTAGGTTCAGGTACTCGAGGTGCAGCAGTGTCCAGAGACCGGTGTTGTTGCTGAGCTCGAAGCTTGATATATTGTTGTAAGATATGTCTAGCCAAAGCAGAGGCAGGTGGTTCAAATTCTCAAGACGCTGAATGTGATTAAATGATAAGTCCAATCGCCGAAGAAACCTAGAGAAAACCTAATCTTAGACATTATATACTGGTATACTAGGTAGGTACGACTCTAACTTAAAATACTTGGTGCTTATGATTGTTTATGAGTAAACTGGGGTGCTTGTTTCGGGGAATAATTTTGACCTCAAATGGAGGCCTTTCTTTCGCAATGCTAGTCGAATGTAGGCACGTGATTAAAACTACACACAAAAGTAACAAAAACCGAACAATGTCGAGTTGAATTCGCGCACCGAGGGTTCCGTATAAACTTGTAGGTACCTATTTTGTTATTAAACTCTTGTAAAATTTCATGATTATAGGTCAACGGTAAGTACCCAATAGTTTTTGATTGCCTTGTGAAATCGCAAGATGCGATATAAACGGATTTTGATCGCGTTGACTTACAAGTGATTTTTTCACTGCTCCAAGGGGTAGCAGCCTGAGTATCTGAAATAAATTTCACCTTGATACCTCCACGCGTTCCTGAGAAAAAGGGTTTCGACAGACGGACGGACAGACGGACGGACAGGGAGACAACAAAGTGATCCTATAAGGGTTCATTTTTTGCCGACCGGAACCCTAAAAAAGTATACTTACTTCAAATTCTCCAGACCAGTAATACACTTGATATTATTATGAGACAGATCCAATACAGCTAACGACCAAAATAAAGTCAAATCTCTAATTCTCTTCACAGAATTGTATTTATAGTGCACTTCAGTTAGGAACCATTGAGCTGAAAAGTGAAAAAGGTAACATGTGCCAAGAGTTTACGTCTGCATTTGAGCAAACTGTTGGAGTTTGTGTGGAATGTGAAACAGACTGTGGAATGGTAACTAGAGAAACGTAAACATTGATCATGCTGTATAAAGGGTGTAAACAGACCCTTCACATAGCCGTCAACCAAGCATTCTGTGCATCAAACTAAGTAACTTTACGCAAAAATTATTGCTTGGAATCGACTTTTTTTGGGTGGAAAATCACGTTTATAGTGACTTTCGGATATGTTAAGGTTCTATTTACACCCTTTATATGTAGACAAATTTTCCCAATCAACCTTGAACCTAATGCTACAGTTAAACAGCCTAACGCTTTCTAAAATTTGACAGATTGTAGTAGCATATGTGCTGGTGTCTGTACATTGTTTCATTGGTTAGAGTGCCATTGAGTGGTAAGGGAATTCGTACTGTATCAAAACATAGGGCACTTTAAATCCGGATAGGTGAATTATGAAGTAGAAGCCCTTACAAGATCCACGATTGTTCTTAATCTGTTGTAACGTCTGTTATACAGATATTGTCGAAACGCTAATAAATGTATATGAATATGCGATAACACAGCAGGTCACACACGTCTAATCCCGTCACCAAGCCACGTTGCTGTGTTCCAGGGCCTCAAGTCTGCTATTAAAATTGTGTCAGAATGGGATATATTTGATTTCATAATTGTTGATTTTGACAAGTTTGGTAATCTACTAATATAACGGCGGCGTCATTATGACTTTCCTATGGTCAACCAAGGGCCCAAAGTATAGTGAAAAATATTTACGGGTATCATAGTCCAAAACTGTGCTAAGCCTATTGAACGCCACCGACAAATATTGCAAGTACAGAAGATTTGTCAGAACTGTCAGCTCTGTCAAAAAGTTTGATGACAGGTCTAAATACACCAGGTACTTGTAGTGCGCCAACACATCAATGTTCTGCAGATGCTAGAACAATGAAATGTCGAGGATTATAATAACTAACTAGCTTAAGCCCGCGGCTTCGCTCGTGAAATGGGCGGAAATTATCCCTCGGGAACGTTTTAAATTTAGCGAAAGAATTTTCTATCAGTACCTAAGTAGTTCTTCAGATAAAATCCTAACTTACAAACATACAAACTTTGTAATTACACGTGATACGTAAAGCTGCTTGATGCCGATGCATTTTGCAGATGTCGTTTTAAATAAGATTTAAAATGCTTGAACAAGTAGTACCTTGTTCAAGCATTTACATATTTCAGACAAAACGAACCAGGCCGATTTTTTCTTTTGAACTTTTAAGTGTCTTACTATGGAATATATTTTTAACTAACATGGTTACTAACACTATCCTATTAACACCAAAAGCGGGATATTTACCATGTTTACTATTTGTTTTGAGTTCCCGATAGTTCCGCACTGTTACAAGCGCCATGATCACGGACAAACTGTTTATGGTGTCCTGAAATACAGGCTTTTCGTCTAGCTTAGGCACCAGTCTCCCATAGTATAAAAAACGTATGTATTGTTCACGAAACCTAATGATGTACCTATGTATTGTGGTGAGAAATAAATCTTTATCTTATAATTAATAGTTATCGGGAACAGGAACACAATATTTAAGTAAATATTCTGTTCTCTCGAATAGTCTTGTAAAGTTGTATCTAAAGTTGTGTATTTATTTTTACCTACCTTAGATGAAAGATCCAATTTAATATAAACAAGGTCTCCCACGATAGGCGTATGTCTGAGGTAAGTGAGACAAGCGGTGACCATGTCTCTGGTAAGTTCACCGTCCACAAGTTCTGCCACATCTTCCAGGTTACGAATACGGACTACTGGCGAATACACATCATCATAGAGCTTGGGAAAATTATAGAAACACCCCCAGTAATTATTTTCGTTCATGAGACTCGTCACGTGGACAGGAAACTGAAAATTTTATTTTGAAATATAAACCTGTCACCGCGTGGCATTTTCGTATGAAAAATCGCATGTCGTTCAAAAATCACGGTGGGTTTTACCGCTCATGAAAATAAAATAGAGGTCCAATGAAATGTCTTTACCTGTGGGAAATATCTACTAAAGAGGTGTGACGGAAATGTGAACCCCCTGTACAAGGTATGATGCCCATTATCATTAAATTGTGCGGTCGTGCGAGCCTTGTTCACCTGTAGTTTTTACCTTCTATCTACGATATTATACGATGTATGTACATAACTCTTTTGTAACTGCCCAAAATATTGCAAGCGCTTGCTGACGAAATATTTATGATACACGTATACCTTAAGTTGAATCATAAATATTTGCATCGAAAATTAACGAATAACTTGGAGTTTGTAGTCCCTAAAGTTAGAAGGAATTTAATATAACTTGTACAACATCTTGTAAAAATAAATTGCTATTTAATTACAGCACAGAATTTTATGTTATACGTAAATTCTACTTGAAAGAAAGTGTCTAATAAAAGCCATGTTATGAATATAGTTATTACATTTTATATTATAAAACATTAAATTAGTAAATAAACCCAGGTACCTCCTCTATCAGTTTCTCATCACTTTTCTTATGTAAATCTTCATCTGAATCTGATTCTATAGATATTATAGAAGGTCTTGCTTGACCATTTATAACTAAAATATTAATAAAAGTAGTAAAAATATTTCTTGCGATTATGAAACTACTACCCAGGAGTATTACTCAAAACTTGCAGCATAGAATACTCTTTCTGTGGAGTTATTTACATTTGTACAAAAAGTGGAAACCTTTTTATTAAAAGTCTGAGACAAACAATCAACATTGTGACACTGCATCATAAAAAAAAAAACAAAAACAAATGAGATAATTACCTGACAAGGCAGCTTTGCTCATAAAGTTGATCTTGGAGATATCATTAGTCCACTTACGGAACAGACTCGGTGGGCTCTCATTGCTAAGGTCGGAGGCGTCAGCGCTGGTCTTCTCGAGGTGGTCCGTTGCTTGGATGTGGCCTTCACTCGGTCCCTCTTCTATAGACTCCATAAAATTTAGAAAACGTTTTGATTCCGATACTTGCTGCGTCTTCGAGATAAGTTTCCTGACAATCATTGTGGTTTATTTCTAATGAACAAGGAATCTTTAAATATTAAAATTACACAAATCTTAAATTAGTATTTGTCACTGCGATGTCAAAATACAATGACTTTACAGTTTAGTTTGTTAAAAATAAGGCTTTTCGGCCAGTGTTAAAAATGTTGGTTCTGAAATCGATTACGAAGAACTTCAGACATTTTTCATTCATACTTCCCACCGTTCCCACCTCTCGGTTATTTCATGCCCCTGAATAACAATAAAGTTAGCGATGCTTTCTCCACGACGGAATTTGATTTTCATAAAAGCAATTTTTATACTGAAGTTCTTACGATCTCCACGACACGGTGTGTAACTATGAATATTGCTAGTTACGTGCCAAGAAATAGTTGTTTGTATAAAATGTTACGTTAATAGTATCCTTGGCGTAAAGATATTTTCAGACTTTTTAACAGTTTTAAGCCGAGGCGGGGTTTTTCATGCAGCGAAATCATATAAGGAATTATGTTTTATTAAGAACATGACGACAGAGTCCAAGTTTATGATATTTCCAAAATCAATTATACTTTCCCACTCACATATGTTTAGATATTATTCTAAAAATTAAGAGCTCCTTAATATAAGCTCCCACATTACTAATAGTGTTGTGAGATATCTTAAAGAGTTCTTTAGTGAGCTTGGTACACAAGTATAGCGGTGGTCGGCAAAGGAGCGAGATAACGAACTGCAGCTTTTGTCTTACAATCTCCTTTGACAGCACAAAAAGCTCTCGTTGATTTCCATGTTGCATTTTCCTTTTAAACAGCACCTTTTGGAACTAAAGTTACAGTATTATTCTGTTGGGAAATGTTCAGATGTTTTATTTTGAATACTAGCAGTGCCCCGCGGTTTCACCCGCCGCTTCTGAGTGTTTTTTTTTTTACTCGGCTCCTATTGGTCTTAGCGTGGTGTTATATAGCTTATAGCCTTCCTCGATAAATGGTCTATCCAACACTAAACAGAATTTTTCATTTCGAACCAGTAGTTCCTGAGATTAGTGCGTTCAAGCAAACAAACAAACTCTTCAGCTTCATAATATTAATTAATAGTATAGTATAGATTTGCTCCAAGTGGTTTACTGAAAATGGAAAGGAATTTAGTAGGAAATCGCTGAGAATTGAAAAGAATTGAGTAGAAAATATCAGATAATTGTTCTTATCTGACAATTTCCATTCAGTTAAGTGGTTGTAACTGTCACTATTACTTCAATGTTTTTGTTTAAAAGATTAAGCAGTATCCTGAGTTCTTCTGAGAAGAAACAAATGAGAGGTGACCACCCATTTGTTTCTTATATTGGTGTCTATTTTAAAAGTACAGTTCAGAATGATTGATTGATCATTCGGGTAATGATTGGGTAATGATGGGTATTCAGTTCTTACCTTGTGGAGTATTTTCTTTATCTTAGTTATAACTATTAAGGATTTTACAGATTACAGTCATTTGTACAAAGTAATTCTCGACTTAAACAGCTAGAACATAAATCTCTAAATGCAGGTGCAGCTGTCAATCGAAGCTAGCAAGTTGTAACATTCGATCCGAGGCTTTGGGGATTTGTCTCCGGACCAACTGACTGCTGAAGTTGGAACAACTCTCTTATTTGATCTGTACTTAAGCGATCCCCTCGCTCTGTTGTAACTTAAGTACGGTCTAGTTGCGCTTTATTAATGCTTCGTTTTGATTTGGTAGTGGAGAAAGGTTTTTGTGGTGCTAGGTTTTAGATTTTGCCGAAATGGAAGTTTTAGATATTACGTACTCGCCCTACTTGCTTTTTCAAAAACCTTCTGGGCCTTCACTAGTTGTGTCAAATTGAGAAAAATATCCTTACACATACAGGGTGTAAACAGACCCTTCACATAGCCGTCAACCAAGCATTCTGTACATCAAACTAAGTAACTTTAAGCAATAATGATTGCCGGGTTATCGACTTTTTTTTTTTTTGGGGTGCAAAATCACGTTTTACGGTAGGACTCGATGGAAAGTAAATAATGATGATGATGTGTTGTTGGCTGACTGGTAGAGAATGCCTTGTGGCATTAAGTCCGCCTATGTATCACTCTTGTACATGAAGTTTAAATAAATAAATAAAGTACTCAAAGTATTGTGCTGCTGGATGGATTGAATAGTACGGGGGTCGTGGAGGTGTGTGAAGTAAAAATCTTACATTAAAAAGATGTATTTAAAAAAAAAACTTGTGAAAAAGTTGTAACTTTGACCCCCAATATCTCCGTAACTAGAAGGTTCCCAGGTATGGTCTAGAACAAAAAAAAAAACGCAAAGACGGCGAGAACCGTGCCTTTCAGATATGTTAAGTGTCTATTTACATCCTTTATAAATGCGAAAATAAGTTTTATTGTTACCTTTTCACGCATAAACCACTGAACCGATCATCCTGAAAATTTGCATATACGTTGTCAGATGTACAGAAACGGACATAGGGTACCTTTCACCCTGAAAAAAGTACTGTTCCCGAGGAAAACAACAATATGATAGTAGATGGCGCCACATGTCTTTTGAATCATGATTGAATTGTAATATTTAATATTAGCAGAGTACAACCCGAATTGATTGTCAAATTCTAAATTAACGCGAGCGAAGCCGCAGGCAAAAGCTAGTAATTTTATATTAGTGATATTACAGAATTTAATTACAAAACAAAAACCAAGAAAAAAAAAGAAAAAAAAAAATCCCAAAAATATAACCCAAGAAAATAAGAAAGATAGAAAGATAAATAAATAGAAAAATAGATAGATAGAAAAAAATAAATAGAAAAAAATAAAAAAGAAAAAAAGAGAGAAGAAATAAGAAAGAAAAAAGAAAAAAAAAATAAGAAAAGAAGAAAAAAGAAAAAAAAAAAAAAAAGAAAGAAAAAATAAAGGAAGAAGAAAGAGGAAGAAAGAGAAAGAGGAAGAGAGAAAGAAGAGGAAGATAGTAATCCCAGAAGGGTTAGGCGGACGTGATAATAGTACATCCACATTTTGCCAGTAATGATTTTTAAAGTCCCTTGTAATAGGGGGCGAGCCTATTGTCAGCAACCTGGCACAAATCCAGACTCGTGCTACTGACAAATTCCTGATGGAAAACCTCAATAATACTTTGCCCGACCCGGGAATCGAACCAAGGATTTCATGCTCAACAGCTGCGCTTGTGACCAATAGACCAACGAGGCAGTCAGAATTTAATTTTATGCTGAAAATACAAGAATACATTCCTTATATTCTCCAAAACAACTGAGACCCAGCTAGGCAATATATTAATTTTAAGTATGTTCCAATACCACGACCGAATTCGACGAACACGGGAAAATTCAATTGTATTTGGTGACATTACTTAAAAGTTTTGCTAATTAAGTTAGCCGGAACGAAAAGGGAGGAGAGGAGTGTAAATTACTTACATTTCGTGGAGCAACAGCAGGAAGGCACAATTGAATTGAGAGTTTTAGAATTGAAGTTGTTGCGTATACTTGTGTAGGGCCGTCAAACAACAACAAAGTGTCATAATTCAAAGTTATCTACGGAGGCTTTGAAAATATGAAGAAGTGTCTCGTGGACGGCGCTCGTTTGAGATGAGAATGGAAAAGAAAAGTGTCGCGTTTCAGTGGCGGTCGACTTCAGCCACCCCTCTGCCCCCGCCCCTCTTTCCCTCCACCTCACCGCCGCCGGCGACCGCGAGGTGCGACTAGTCGCGTCGAAATTTTCAATTTGCAACGAATACTTCTTTTAATAAAAATACAAATTATTTTCCGTTACACTATAAAGTTTCTGTTCAAGGTTTCCAACTCTTTTTTATTACCGTTTCGTAAAGAAAGGAGATATAGGAAGGGCAGGGCCGACCTGATTTCCATTTCACACCTATTGTGTGAAATGAAAATCAGTAACAGCTGTCGGTAAAAGTTTGTTGATGAAAAATGTTTTTATTTTGAATGAAGTTGTTGAAGCATGTCGACGGTGGTGTGTGGTAGAAAGTCATTATGCTGAGTACGTACGAAATAAGCTAAAATGTAGCATTTTTTGAGCTGCGCTAAGTGCAGTGGTGAACACTTAAATAAATTAGCATTCTTCTTTTTATGGCGGTGCCGTTAAAATGAAAATTAAGTAACATCCCCGCTGTTTTACTACTCACAAAGTTTTGTTTTTAATTAAGGCACAGAAGAACGTTTTAATAACGTTGGGAAGCTAGTAGTTAAATTACAATTTCTATCGACCGACAACATTGTGAATGTTTATTTAGTAATAAAGGTACCTACTACGAAGCTGATACGTAACACTAGCTATCCGTATAGTCGTTTCCATCCCCTGGGGTAGCTACAACCAAGTTAAGAAGCTGACCTAGATTTTTCCAGCTCTATAAACATACATATCTGCGCATTTATAAAGGTTAAGTCGGAATTTCCGAGTGGGTTTAAACCCTCAATTTGCCCCCACATACATTAAAAGGTCACTTAATTAGGGAAGGTCTGCAGTTAAATCTTGAAACTGGCCAAAGGGCCGCCGTTGAGAGTCGTCGTCGGTTCCGGTCCGCGGTGGTCTCGGGTACCCCACCTGACCGTGCACAATTGTTGGCCCATTAACTATACATACATGTGAAATGTGGGTGATTCTACACACCTATACATTGTACATGACATAGGTTGGGCTTCAGCCACAGCCTAGTTTCATGAATCTTCATGAGACAATGACCTGTGTGGATGTGCTTTGATTCCATTGATTGCAATTCAGGGGTTCTCCGGACCCCACCGTATACTTACAGCAATTTTTTTTTTTTTTTTTAGTATGTGAAATCATCAAATGACCCCCCCCGCTCTGGGCGGAGTGGAAGGAGTGTCAGACTTGTATTGACTAAAACCCATCCATGTTCCTTCTTTGCCCTTTGTGTTCCAGGGCCACGTTATCTCTTTCGAACAGTCCCGTAGCCCTGGCAGGCATCGGCTCATGCGGACCCCTACGTGGTTGCTGACATCTCTTTCTCTCTTACAGCAATATTGACGTTCATTTGTTTTATTTAAGTGGGTATATTGAACAGGTAACTTTTATTCTAATGGAAATGTATTATCGTTTCATCAAATGTCAAGGCAATACATCGGTGCTCCGTCGCTATATGAATTGGAAAATGGCTGGCAGTTATGTACATGTAGGTATTGTGAAGGCTTTCAGTTGATCGGATATGAAGTATGTATTGTGGAAAAACAAATACGTATCCATTTGTGCGGCGGTCCGAATAAGGCACTTGACTTTACCGCGCCTGAGTACCAGCAGGCCCTTACCTAATGAATGTTGCCAGTATATTCACTTCGCACATTGTATCCGACGTTTCACAATTTAACAGTTACTTGCTGTTTTACTCGCATGAATGGCCTACGATTATCGTAAAAGACTCTCGATCTCGACAGCCCTTTCCTCCACCATTATAAAATATTTTCTAAAAAGTATCCGATAATATTGGCTCTTGTGTATATTATTCTCGAAGGGGTCTTTGTGTGGGTTATTGAGTGTTCATTAATCAAACTTGAGCGGCGACACTTAGGTATTGTCCGTGAATTTGGGACGCTGCATTATTATTTACGGCGCGTGTACAACAAGCCCTATAAGATTAATGATCTATCGAAAGCACTTAAACGGAGCAAGATAGAAGATTCTTATCTTTGTATCAAAGTTGACTTTTCATTTTTAATGAGCTTTTCGATTTTCAACTTTCATTTATCGAGCTACAGATACGTCTTTTGAGGTTACTAAAATAAACTGAATTTAAACTTCTTGGTTATTAATATGCTAACTTTGATTATTTAAGTTATTGGACTAATCTGTAGTCTTAAGGGTATTACATGGCTCAAATCCCAAAAACAGCGTATGTTCAAAGAAATTTTTTGATGAATCCCTTCGTGCGTTTTCCGTGTAAAAAAAGTATGTTATAGTTAAGTTCATCACAAATAAATTGTATTGTTTAAAATTTTAATAAACATTCTCAATTTTTTTTGGTTAATCGTAGAAAATAGGTCCTTTTCCAACCTTAATTGTAAATTATCTCTGTAACGGCTGAATAGATCGGCATTAATTTTGTAACAACAAATACGTAATGATATACTTAACAATCTGTATTGTTTTTTTTCTGTTACTTCTTTTAATATTTTTAAATAATAAATAAAAACCGAAATTTTGCGAAATGTGCCCGCAAGTCAACAAAAACCAGTACAGGGATCAAATCATCAAGGTCATCGAGCAATGTAATGCCCTTAATTCAGCCTAATATTCAGCAAGATATTGATAATTCGCTGCATCGTAGCTGTTGCTACGGCCGCTACGCCGTAGCAACAGCTAAGCCGCTACGGTTTCTTGGAACTCATTAATTTATTGATCGTAGGTGTTATCATGACTTTGTATTTCTTTATTATAGGTTATCTTTTATAATCATGACTGAGTTTTGCAGTAACCGGAAGACATATATCGTGAAGAAATACGCAGTATCATGTGACAGTGTAGTACGTTTTAGGTAAGAAATATTCCACTTCATATTTCCAAGGAAGAGTCTTGTATTTTATTTCATGTGCACAAAAATAAATAACAACGGTAACTTTATCTCGCTAAACGATTCTGTGGAATGTATTACTTGTGTATATGCGTTGTTCCGCGGGTACCAAGTTTAGGAAAAATCCTTTCGCGAGCTCTAGCCGGCGGCATTCGTTCATCGCGCCACTGTCACGTTCTTTGGCAAACAGATCGCGTTTCTGGGGCAACACAACCCGGAAGAAATGCTTACTTATGTACTCGTTTACATACTTGTGCATGTGGTATGCATAATATGTTGGTCTCGGGTAAAATTCGCATATTTTGGGGAGTTGACTTTGTATGCGTAACATAATCAGCCTGTAAATTTCCAAGCTGGGTCCGACGCTTGCTCTTCCGTAGAGGCAGTGGGTAATCCACCACGTGGGTCACATTGCGGCTTGGTATATGTTACATGGTATAGTATCTTCGATATTTTGGTTCTGGAACATGCGGTGGCTTCACCATATTGAGAGCAGTTGTGATGAAATCTTACTAATTTTATAAATGTGAAAATGTGTGAGGATGTATGGATCTCTGGATTTTTGTTACTCTTTCACGCTAAAACTACTGATCGGATTTGGATGAAATCTGGCACACAGATGGTTTATAACCTGGATTAACACATAGGATACTTTTTATCCCGGTAGTACGATCCCGTGAGACAATTACGGTACTCCACGCGGGCAATGCCGCGGGCATTAGCTAGTAAGTTGTAAAAATGGTTTGAAACCCATGACCTACAAATAACTTGTGACACAAGTGTGTATGAATCTTGTATTGTATTGTATTGTATGACGGGCTGGTGTCCGCAACTCCACGTCGAAGCGCGTATTTTGCGTGCGGGTGGGAGATTTATTCGATCCACCCCAACTCCCCGAGAAAAGCCAGCAGCGCCTTGATGTTGCAGATAATCTCGCGGAGAGTACCTGGGTTACCGAAGTACTTTGCCCTGTATGTTGCAACCGCTGGGCAATGAAGAAGCACGTGGGCTGCTGTTTCGTCTTCCTCCATGCAGGCTCGGCATAGGGGGCTGTCTGTGACTCCTATGACAAAGAGGTGTTTATTAAAAGAGCCGTGTCCAGTGATGGCGGCTGTTAGTGTGCGTAACTGTAATTTGGTCAGCCGAAGCGCCCGTTTGGTCAGGCGGCCATCGATAGTAGGAAGTGCTTCCTTGGCCTGCCTGCACTCGCCATGGTCCAGCCATAGCTTGTGGTGTTGTTCGCTGGTTCGTTTCCTTACCAGTGTGCGTAGATATCCGAAAGGGAGTGGCACGATGGGTTCAGGTCCCACTGCTGCCATGCTCGATCCCCTTCTAGCGAGTTCGTCCGCTGCATCATTGCCTCGGGACTCGCTGTGTCCTTTGATCCATTGTATGGTTATATTATTGAGATTACCAACCTGGTTCAGGCGTTGGTGACACTCGTGTATTAGCCCAGAATTGACTATATGGTTGTTTAGTGCTGACAGTACAGCCATGCTGTATATGAATCTTGTAAAATATGATCTAAAATAAACCAAATCTTTTTACTCTCTTTTAGACCGCCGAGTGAAAAGTTTGAAATCTACACGAATATCATTATGAAAATACTTTATTAAGTAGATTTTATATTGATACTTTGATTGAATATTCATGTCTTTGACTCGAGACAGCAAACTTCGGACTAATCTAAAATTATATAAGTCCGGCGCAACTTGTCCGAAGTTACCGAAGCTTTTACTTACATCGGACTTATTGGTTTTTTTGACGACGGCGAACTTTTTAATGTACGGATATAATTAATATGTTTCTCACATTTTTTAACACTTTGTAAAACCTACTATTTAACTACGCAGCAATTTCAGAACCATTTTTATAGTACGTTATTCATATATGTGTTGATAAAATAATGAACGTAGACATAAGTACATAAAGGGTGTAAATAGACCCTTAACGAAGCCGAGTGGCACTTATTCTCTCCGTAGACCGTACCTGGGAACCTTCTAGTTACGGAGATATTGGGGGTCAAAGTTCCAACTTTTTCAAAAGTTTTTTTTTTAAATACATCTTTTTAATGTAAGATTTTTATTTTACACACCTCCACGACCCCCGTACTATTTAATCCATCCAGCAGCACAATGCTTTGAGTGCGTTCCATCGAGTCTTACTGTAAAACGTGATTTTTCATCCCAAAAAAAAAAGTCGTTTACCAGCAATAATTTTTGCGTAAAGTTACTTAGTTTGATGTACATAATGCTTGGTTGACGGCTGGGTGAAGGGTCTGTTTACTCCTTGTATAACACCATAATTATAATCCCGGAAGGGACGGAACACCTCTGTGTAACAGTGGAACACCCACATTTTGCCAGTTATGTTTAAGTCCAAAATTAATGATACATTATAATTCGGTCCTTCGGGGACTACCATGAGCTCTCGAAAGGATAAGTAAATTCGAATGACATTTTACCTATAATAATGTGGAAATTGTAGTGAGAAAATTGTTGAGTTTGAATGTCGATGGCTATAAGAGTAGAGGAAGACCAAAGAAACAATGGATGGATGGATGTATGAAGGATGATATGGCTAGAAAGGCGGTGACTACTGAGATGACGAGTAATAGAGAAGTATGGAAGAAGAAGACATGCTGCGCCGACCCCAAATAAGTTGGGATAAGAGCAGGAGAATGATGTTGATGACCTATAATACGACTATTTTATAGTATTTATTTCTCTTTGAAGCTCGTGGCTAAATAATAACAGCGGCACGAATCGATCTTCAAGGTTAAGCCGCACTTGCTTAGGTCGGTCTGTGGATGGGTCAACATTATTACATATCGAATTTACTCCGTGCCTCGGAAAGCATGTTAAGCCGTTGGTCCCGGCTGTCATTTGTAGATCTTTGACAGTCGTTGGCCCGAAAGCTTGACAACCAGTCTCACCAAGGGGTACCGTATTAATCATTACTAACTGGTTTGTGGAGGTCAGATAGGCAGTCGCTCCTTGTAAAAATATTGGTATTCAGCTGTATCCGGTTAGACAGAAACCGACCCCATCATAGTTGGGAGAAGGCTAGGCAGATGATTGTAGTTCTCTTTATTCATCTTAGATACACATTTTTAAATATTTCTTAAGGCAACATAAAAAGAAACAATACAAAAATGTGGTCCACCGGCGTCGAGAGCTGAGACCAATTTATTACTTCAACTTGTACAATTAGTACCACCCTTAGATATAAATAAAGTCTTTAAACCAAGTAAATATTATGTTTAAAATCATTCTAATTTACGTTACGTTTTTTCCGCGCGTCGGATAGGCCCATCGTCTGAAACAACTTTTGTTTCGCTACAAACTGTTCGAAACTAAATTCAGAAGAGGGAAACATCGGGCCGAGTACTTCTTGATAATGGATGATCCTTTTCCCTCCGATAAGCGAAAGTCAAAAGTGTTGTTGATTGAAAGACGTATGGTGTCACGTGTCGCCGCTCTCTGTTTGCAGAAAACATATTTATTTTGTACGACCGCCATGTTACGTGTATCAGAGGGTGGCAACATAAAAAAAATTCTTACGGCTTCCAATTTCCACACTTTGGTGATATTTATTTGGCGTTCCAATTTCCTTGCTGGGTCGCCGTCAGTATGAACACGGTTTTTTAATACCCACATAATTGGACTTCGATTTTTATTAAAGATAAATTTTATGGCGCCGCTTTCCGTTCACCTGGTTTTGGTGTGTTTATAAGTCAAGGGCTCGTTTAATCGAATTTCTGTTTAAATACTGGAGTTTTTGAATGTGAAACTGACTTCTTTTCATAGCACAAAACCAACACAAAGGGTACAATGAAGTAGCCGCGTATTCTTCTGTAGCAAACATTCTCACGTTGAGTGCGTGTTTGTAATATAGCGCGGGGTTTTTATGACATGGTTTACTTGGGTATAAAACCCGTTGGATACTATCCTAAGCTCCCTTATCTGAAGGGTATATATTAAAGTTTTTTTGGCAGAGGAGCCTAACCAGTATACCTTTTTAAACACCATTGTTATTAACTCTGATTCAAAACATAGCATAGCCATTTGTCACAATATCAAAGTAATTAAATCCGTATCTATTTCCCTCGGACTCCCGATTCATGATTCTGTATTAAATCCAGCTAAACCGAAATGTTTTATATATTTCCGATATCTATCCGGAAGAGGAAACCCGCTCTAAATGTGCATCAATCACGAAGCCAACGTAGATAAAGTGATTAATTTAAACGTAGCTATGTATGTATACATAGGTACCTACAGAACTCTGCACGTATTATTGTACCTAGTATACAGGGTGTAAACAGATCCTTCACGAAGCCGTCAACCAAGCATTATGTACATCAAACTAAGTAACTTTACGCAAAGGTTTTTTTTTGGGGTGAAAAATTACGTTTTACGGTAGGACTCAATGTAACGCACTCAAAACATTATGTAACATACTCAAAACATATTGGGATAAAAGTGAACGAGGTATAAAAAAAATGTTTCTTTGGGAAAGTTGTTTGTTATCAATATCATGTGTATAATCACGTGTTTAAGTTTGGGTCACTAAATACCAGTAACCCTATATATTATTATTATAATTATTATTTTTTATTCATCCAGACTGTTTGATTACAAAGTGGAAAATATATTATAAAAAGAATAAATTAACCATAACTCCCATTATGTAAATTAAAAAAGAAGTTCAAGGGTAATAAAAACCTTAACGTTAAAAAGTTGAGTGTCTTCTAATTTACAGTTATCGGTTTCATTGAGTTTATTATTCCGACATTGTTGTAGGAATTCATACATTACTAGCTTTTTCCCGGGGCTTCGCTTGCGTTATGACCGAAAATTATCCCACAGTCTGTGACACCCGGGGATAATATAACTTTCCATTAGTGAAAGAATTTTCCAAATCAGATTATAGACCGACCGCTTTAATGAGTCCTCCGCCTTGCCCCATCAAAAGCACATTAAGCGTCCACAAAGTCCCACAGGTTAATTGATTTAAAACAACCATAATCCACGTAGGCATTACGATACCAATTGAACCAATACGTGATCAACCTTCAGAATATTTCATTCAAATTGATACTTTCGCGAGGACTCATTAAAGCGGTCGGTCTATAATAGTTCCGGAGATTACCCCCTACATACAAACTTACAAACAAATAGCTCTTTATAACATTAGTATAGATAAAAGCTATAGAATGTTCAGAATACAGCCATAGGGGTGTTCAGTGGCGTCATATGATTGATTAGGCTGAGGCCAGAAGCCCTTGTTTCCCAGTTGCCCGTATTAGGCACGAGGGTAGGAAACCGTCTATTTGTTACCGCGTTTAGTCGTATCGTATATCATCATATTTCTCTTGATTTCGTTACTTATATTGGCCCACTATCTCTTTTCGACTGTGATTGGGTTTCTTGTAATCGGTTTTAGATGTAGATTTGATTGTTGTTTTGTCTGAACATTGTGGTTGTGAGAAACTAACTTTTAGTTTAGATATTAAATCACTGACTGAGATGAAGGTGGGCCATTGTCTGTGGGGAAACGCCGCATACGCACTTGAGGCTTGAGCCGTCCATGAATCCCTATCTGCAGAGATTGTAGAATCAGTCAATTTTAGAATCGGTCATTTGTAGAATCAGTCATTTATAGAATTGTACATTCCGAGAATTGGTCAATTATAGACACTGTAGTCATTTCGCGAATCAGGCATTCCTAGACTAAACCGTCTTTCTGATGACCTTATACTCACTGCATCAGTGAGCGGGATTCGTGTGGCTGAGTTTTGGGCTAAACAAATTTCAACTTTTTGCCATCGATATGCTAAGAAGAAGACAAGTTTTTTTAGATCCTTCTATTTCTTATACAAATATAGCGTTTTTTCCTATGATATGAAATATTTTTTACTTTTAGGTTCACGCATCATTCAAGTTTTTACCTTGTCCTTGATATGTCAGACACGAGTCAGTCACGAGTCACCTACCATTCTTCTATTATTAATGATATAGAAGTATATACATCTTCTAATTAATTAAATAATAGCTAAACAGCAGATGGTATCTTTGTGATTCTATTCCGAATAGTACCTTCCTATTTACGACAACTATGTCAGTTACTATATTCTATTTTGCTTTCCGTTGATGTTTCGTCAGCCTACAAAATCTTTGCAACGTATTTCCCCGTCTGTTATATGGCAAACTCATACATATTGTATGTTTGTATGATGTAACTCAATTCACATGATTCATAATATTATTCTCGGCGTCTGTTTTAGATTTATGTAAATATAAGGTTCCGCTGAAAATTCGAGGTGGTATGCCCGGAGGTAAATAATAAATATGAATTATGTATTGGTGAACAACACTTTTGTTTCATATAATAATCTGAGGGTGAGACTGGCTGAGTTAGGCGAATGCTCTTATTTCTTTATCGTGTGGTTAGTGCCTAACCTGGTGTCAGAGTTCTTATGCCGCCTATGGGCCTCTGACTTGGCTTTACATGCTGTCGAGAAATATCTCTCAGGCATGCTGAATTCCTCTTGATGTTTTCCTTCACCAGGCAGGATGTCAGGCAAATGCTGACCTTTGGATATAATGTATCATTTTCAGTTGCAGCTTAAAAATGCATTTTTTCAAAACGGAAGCATGTTTTGTGACATTTATTCAACCTGTCTTTAAAAAGTACCATGCTTGCAAAATCTGTGACAGTCAATATAATATATTATACGGTCATTATACAATTGTATAATGCAGTTTAAAAAACTAATTACTTATAGATTAGTAAGTAGGTCACATAGTAGCAACTTCATGATATAAAAAGGCAACGTTAGCTAGCTCGTAAACGAAAATCGTAATAAAAAAAAAGCAAAATGGAACATCAAAATCCCACTAGCACAATTGAAGCCCGCATAGTGTACACTGAACCACACATCTTTACAAAAGCTTGAATTGTGTAAATCGTCCTTATTGCTTCGAAAACAAAGTTACTATCAGTATCAATGTTAATGGACCTGCGGTTGACGATACAATATAATAGCACTATTCTGACCTTTCTCTCGCAGCATCTATATTCGATCGCATAGTTCTAGATTTGCATGTAAAGCTTATAAATGGAGCTCATCTGTATGTATTGAGCCGTGGAGTGCTCTTAGTGCGGCTCATATTTAATTTAAAACTACGCTGTATCCGCTCGGTTCACGTAACTTACTTACAGCACAAACAGATCAGTTTCAAAGTAACAATGTGGGACTTTATATGCTCATACATAAGTGCTATTTGTTGCACTCACGTGAGGTGCTTTTATTTTCAGAAATATAGGTTTGGGTTTCAAACAGGTAAGTAGGTACTGTTTGTTCAGGATTGCATATGAACTTTCAGTTTTGTGTTAACGTCTATTTGATGAACAAAAACTTTCTTCAAAATGATAACGCTCATGTTTTCAGTAGACTGGAGACAGCAATTAATTACGTATATGTATCGATCGCTTGAGGAATGAGGAAAATGTTGTGAGGAAAGTTTTGAGTACGAATGTGGATGGGTATATGAGTAGAGGAAGACCAAAGAAACGATGGATGGACTGTGTAAATAATGATATGGCAAGAAAGGAGGTGTCTGATGAGATGACGAGTAATAGAGAAGTATGGAAGAAGAAGACGTGCTGTGCCGACCCCAAATGAATTGGGATAAGGGCAAGAGAATGATGATGTATCGATCGCTTCCAAGATAATTTAAAGGCCAAAATATTTCAAAAGAATAATCAGAAAACTGTAGCAAAAGAGCACATAAAAGCTAATTTATGATACCTACAATAATCATCATGAGAATCAAGAGAAGCGAATTTTTTTCGTTTTTTTTTTGTCTAAAGAATGTTACCTTATCTCATCGGTGAATCAAAAGGGTACTTATTTCGAGTAGATAAACAATTTTCCCTTCCATTATTGTAGCGAGCGACATAATAAGTTTACGGTGACGACGGGCGGATTCGCCCCATGGACAAACAAAGGCTTTTATAACTTTTTTGTAGTTAATTTGAAGTAGGGAACAAAGAGCTGGGTTGAGAAGGACACTCTTTTTATTTCTAATTATTATGAGAGCGGAGGACACAACATCATATTTTCTGACGCAAGAGGAAGAGTATAATCACATTTGTAAAGAGAGAGAACATTATGAGATACAATTGTGATAAATAATACGAGCGGGGAAATAAACAGGAAGAAAGGATTAAAGTAATACGTTTTGTAGGTCCAGAAATAAAGTATGTATTTTTGTCATAGTTGCAGCGAAATAAGGTGGAAATGTACATTTTAATAAAAATATGAGAAAAGAAGCTTACTTCTAAAAGGTGTAAGGTTCTTTTCACTTTAAAAGCTTTTTTCCAACGTAGGACACTTATTGGATGCTTGAAAAAAATCTCAATCGCAAAAGAATATGTGGTCATAACACGCTTTATAAGTTTGGTACAATTGACTCCAACGTTTTTTTCTGAAAGTAAGAATGTCTGTGAAATAAAAAGAAAAGAAAATTCCATCATTTCGAATGTGGAATTGCACTACGGATAGCGTAAACCAAAGTTGCAAAAGAAACAGCTTTATGTAACATTAGTATGTATTTTCAGGAACCTAATGGAATGACGAGAACTTTTAAATCAAGAACAAAAACAATCTACAGGTATCTTATTGACAGGTACTTTATAATAAAAAAAAAATCATTAATTATTACTTCGACGTGTGTCAAGTTGTGTAGAACAACAAACCATCTAGTTAATTTAATGGTTCCTATATTCGTCTGATGTGAGCTACTGATAATATTGTCGTTTGAATTAGATTATTACTTTATTACCTGTCGTTATGTTGTGTAAGGTGTCCAAACCTCATTTCTAGACCCGTCTGGTAGCCGAAATGACGCCTCCGTCAGTTCTCGTGAACACTTATTTTAGCGGCAATGGCAAGCCCTACATCGATCCTATATCAAAAGTCTTCATTATGAGTCAACTTGCTTTTGGTGCCATTCGTCTTCCACTAATCGGGGACATTCATATTGGTTACTTAGTAGTGTCAGCACTATATTCACTTCTATTGGCAACTGCCTATGGATACGTGGTGCATGTAAACATAGATTCATATCCCTTGAATGTCGTCATTTGCATTTTCTGTATCCAGTGCATCTTCTTCATGACATTCAATTTGGCGTCAATCAGAAGAATGCAGCGTTACTACAACGAGTTAAACGTGTTTGACAAAGAAGTTGGCTGCAGACCGAGGATTGGAAAAGCGTCGATAAGGAACTTGATGTCAACAATTGTTATGATGCTATACGTGGTCATTCTGTTTGCAATGCCTCATATCTTTGTAAGCCTTGAGAACCTGTATTTAGGCGTGGTGCCTTTCCCGATTATTCATATTCTGGAAGTTCATTTCTGTGGCCATTTACTGAGTCTTCTCTTACCGCGACTGCGTTTAATAAACTACTACATGGAACTGTCGTTGTCTAACAGTAAACTAACGAAAAGTTTGAATATAGAACAGTTTGGGTACTCGAAAGCTGACAGTAACAAGACTCTTTGTAAAATGGAAAAGGTGATGAATCTGTACCACAACATGATCAAATCGTACAACTATTTGATTGAATCAATTAAATGGCAGGTAAGAGTGAAATTAGATTAGTCAACAATTTTAATCATAATCATCAACATGATCATCATTTGACTGCATAGTCATTCTTTTTGTACTACACAGTTTTCAGTAGATCTTTCTCCCATCCGGCTGGTTCATCCACGTCACTCTTTTAAGAATTTTGTTCATTACAACCTTTAACTAAAACTTGTTATTTTTTCAGTTGCTGGTCACAATCGTTTCCGCGTTCCTTAACATTTTATCTTGCTGCTACAGAGTGTCTCTGACTATTATCAAGGAAGATGTAAGTTTAATAACACTGTGGTATACGGGAAAATGTAAATAGACCTGAATTTAGAATTACTTAAAAAGTGAAACAAACTATAAAAACTAAGTAGTCTTATGCCGTTGTCCAGACATAGCTCGCGCAGTTAGTAAAACCGCGCGGTTACCGTCACTCAACAGTTAGAAAATAGAAACGTGCATCACCCGCGTGATTCCTGTGTTCAAACGTTAATTTTGGATAGAACAGTACGACAAGGCTATGCACCGGCAGATCAACGCCTTTGAAGAAAGAAGAAGGTCGCAGTTAGCAGTTACCTACAGCTATACCCTACAATGTCGTCCATCGTGTACTGAGATATCCGCTTTGTGCTCGGAGTTTTTCGGCCTAGGTAGGATATGCTAGCCACTTGAGAGCACATGAAAGAGCAGGACACCAAAGCTCTTGACAATCCTAGAAAGTTATCGAATCGTAAGTCATCATCACTCGATGCATGCAATACTGGCTTTTTTTTTCTCTTTTCATGGGCAACATCAAAGTGAACATAGCATTTCTTCGTCAACTTCTATTTTCAAACTGACGCTATCTGCGTTCGCCATTTGCTCACTTGCAAATTGCACGATTTTGTGCGGTTCCCGCCTGTCTGAACGAGCCCTTACTATAGTTTACTTACAGGTACCGCTGACTTTTATGATCACGTATGTGGGTCTTCTGGCAGGTATTATGTTACCTCTGTTCTCGCCTTGCATGTTGGGAGACCAAGTTCACAATGAGGTTCGAAGACTTAGGGAGCTGCTTGCTTCAAGACTTTACGAGAATCAACTGGGTAAGTTCGCTTCAGTACTATCTTTATTTACTGGCTACGATGCAGCATGAAGTGAGGACCACTTCACTTATTTATTTGTAACCCTCTTTTCAAAAGGTACCGTTATATTGTTATCAGAAATACCTAGATTACCTCTATCACAGACCATTTAAAAAAAAAAATGTTTTCATTTAAGTTATAATAAGGCACTTGGTATTGCCTGCCTTTCCTGGTATACCTATGTTCTAGTTATTTAACTTCAAAAATAATGACGTAGTAAGAGATCCTTTCGTAGAATTGTTTTGGCATACGTGCTTGTAAAGTTTTTATATCGACGGCACGGTTGGCGCAGTGGCTGAGCGATTGACTGCTGCGCTTCGTGTCGCGGGTTCGATTCCCGCACGGAACAAATATTTGTATGGCCTAAAGGCAGTTGTTCCGGAATTCTGGGTCTGGTTGTTTCTGTATGTGAATTTAAATGTTTGTAAACTCACCCACGATACAGGAGAAATTCCTAGTGTGGGACAACGTTTTTTTAAATAGAAAAAAAATATATTTTTCAGAACAAAATGTATGTATTAATAAAATATCACAAACATAGTTATATGACAGTCAAGACAGAGTATCTAAAAAAAAACCGATGTCAAAACAATGTTGATTGATACCTTTTAGTTTTACTAGACATTCAAAGGAGCAATAAAGTCATGCATAATCGGAACAGGGATGTTACAAATCCCAGTAGTCGTGATCATATGGCACGTCTTTGCATGCATATCTCATAACACAAGGAGTCCCAGTGCAATTAGATACGTCTAACGTGTCTGCTCTCTAGCGGGTCAAACTGAACTGGAACTTATTATTACCGAGTTAACGTACAGATTAGTCACAAGCCCTTTGACTATCACTAGTTGGGACAGATTCATCAAAATCTATAGTGTTGCCTGTAATTGGACTGAATATTAGAAATTGTGTCCCCTGAAAGGATTTTCATTTAATTTCTACAGATATATGCCAAAGATCTACCTAACCGACGACCTAGATAGTTTATGATGGGTGACATGACTATTAATTACACACGGAGACCAAAAACAAAGAGGGCACGTGAAACAGTCAGAACCGGTTATTAAACTGACAAATATGTCTTTTGTCAGTTATTATGGGTAGTTGGTAGGTTGCGAAACCGACAGTTCCATTCGGTAATACACGGCAGGGTTATTGTGGGTGTCTAGTGATTTTGAACAATGTGCCAAGCAACTATGTATTGCTGTCAACTTGACCTGCCTTGCAAATGATTATTATATTGTAACTCAGCCGTCTCTTGGTTAGACTGTTGTTGAAAAAGTCTATGAAGCAAAGACAGTTTCATTGGTAAAACCCGCTCACAGACTTTGGCAACGACACGGTCAGTAAATCTATTGGATGTTCAAGAGCTGTCAGTTCTGACACTGACCGGTCTTCAACGCGTTTTATATGATTCCGTTCGGTTGCATTGACGAAATTCGCCCTAAGTGGTTGGTGTGACGTGTCGACTAATGCCAATAGTAACTCCTCAGATAAAGCGAGTCGCGGCATGGCGCGCGCGCTGCTGGCGTGGACGGAGACGCGCGACTTGTCGTTCTCTCTGCTGCGCATGCTGGACATCGACATCTCGCTGCCGTTCAAGTTCGTCGGCCTCCTCGTCACCTACCTCATCATATTGCTGCAGTTCCAGAAAGTCATTAACCCTTAAACTTTATCATTAAATATGGTATATTTTAGTAGCTATTACATCGGACGTGTTTTATAGCAATGTAAAGATTGCACGTGTTTCGAGTGGAGTGAGAATATCGACGCAATTTATACACAGTTGTGGAGTTGAACTTTTTAAACCGGTGTTGATTAGAGTTGTTTGATGTTTCTGTGTACCTATCATGTATTAAAGCTATTTTTATTTACTAAGGCTTTAATTACTACATATTCGAATTTACACCAAATAATAATGAAACCCCAGATTGACTGTCTCACGTATCACTTGAATTTAAACCAATGTAGCCATCCATTCAGTTCACAATTAGTGTACTCGTACTATCAAAATTATTCCTACATAGCTCGCCCACTATCATTAAGGGATATAACTTACGAATATGTGGACATAGCAAGCTACGTATAACCTGAAAAAGGCCGTCAAGTGTCGCAATCGATCTAGATACTTTAGGGCCCATAAGTTTTTTTTTAAGAACAGTATCTATTACATACTGTTCTGTACTGATACTGTGTATTGTAGTCATACAAAGGACAGTAAAAACAAATAAAAAAAAAAGCAATGCGCATTTATAATCTCTACGATTAGCGTGATACGAATGATGCGAATTTGAACAGCTTGATTATATTCGCAAAGTATTCTCAATTACAAAAAAAGAGTAAATAAATCGATTTTATGCGTTCTTATTGTTTATTAAGCTTATTTTTAGGCTGTGGCAAGGACAACCTAATGGTATTTTCCTATTATTTCGTAATGCATATTCATTTATTACGTTGTCGTGTGTGAAGTTGTGTAGGGCAACATTCCATCTAATTCTTTTAATGGTTTATTCCGTCTGATACGGGCTACAAAATAATATTGTCATTAGATGATTACCTGTCACCGTTATGTTTTATAAAGTGTTGTCGTAAGCTGCTAAATGTTCATTTCAAAACGCGAATAGTTGTCGACATGACGCCTCCATCAGTTCTCGTGAACACCTATCTTACCGCTAGTGATAAACCCTACATCGATCCTATATCAAAGATCTTCATTTTCAGTAAACTGGCTTTTGGTATCATTCGGCTGCCACTCCTGGGCGATATCCACGTCGGTTTTATAATATTGTCCGCTATATACTCACTTGCGTTGGCGCTGCTGTACGCGGCCGTCCTGTACAAGCTTCGAGATGTGGATCTCTTATCGATCATCGTTTACATATTCTATTTCCAATGCATTTTCTTCATGATATTCAATGTAGTTTCAATCAGGAGAATGCAACGATATTACAATGAGTTAAATGTGTTTGATAAAGAAGTGGGCTGCCGACCAAGGATTGGCAAAGCATCGATAAATAACTTGATGATGACAATTTTCATGATAATGTATGTCATGTTTGTGTTTGCGCTGCCTCATATCTTCGTTAGCTTGGAGGACTTGTACTTAGATATGATGCCTTTCCCGATTATTCATATTCTGGAAGTAAATTTCTGTGGCCATTTACTGAGTCTTCTCTTACCGCGACTGCGTTTAATAAACTACTACATGGAGCTGTCGTTGTCAAACAGTAAACTAACGAAAAGTCTGAATATAGAACAGTTTGGGTACTCGAAAGCTGACAGTAACAAGACTCTTTGTAAAATGGAAAAGGTGATGAATCTGTACCACAACATGATCAAATCGTACAACTATTTGATTGAATCAATTAAATGGCAGGTGAGAGTTATTGGTAAAGGATTGGTAAGTAGTTCATTTCAACCAAGTACTGCTTGAACTAAAACTTGTTTTATTTTTCAGTTGTTGGTCACTATCGTCTCCGCGTTCCTTAATATTTTATCTTGCTGCTACAGAGTGTCTTTGACTATTATCAAGGAAGATGTAAGTTTAATAATATCTAGCTGTAACGTACCTAAATATAAATGTGCCTTATTTGGTTGTGGTTAAGACGTATCTGCTAATACATGTAGATGCGTGTGTGACAGCGACAGCGTATACAGAAACAAGTGAACACGGGGCCTATAACCATCTCATAGCAGTTATCGTACTTCAGTATTGGAAAGAGATGGAGCTATATGGGTCGCCTAGCGCCGTCTCTTTCTCATACCAAAGTAAACTTGTAATATTGCTTTAAAAGCTGGTGTAACAGTTCAAGAGCGTGCTCGCGCTCGTTACAGATCGCTGCTTCAGGCGCGCATGCTATCATAGTGTAGGTACTACCGTGTTTACTGACGGTCTACCACTTTTCACTCTTATGCCCTGAGTAATAAGGTTGAAAGTAGTCTACCGTCAGTGAACTCGCTACTACATACATACATGCGCGAGCTGTGGAATTGGAAGATATAGAACAAAGTCTAGCAAAAGGTTTATTCTTTTAGGTGCCATTATCATTCATGGTCACATACGTTGGCCTACTGGCAGGCATCATGTTACCACTGTTCTCGCCGTGCATGCTGGGAGACCAAGTGCACAATGAAGTTCGAAGACTTAGGGAGCTGCTTGCTTCAAGGCTGTATGAGAATCAACTGGGTATGTTACAGTTGGTATTTTTTTTTCGTGTGGAAATCCTCATGAATGTACTCCGCTCTGATCACGGTGTTTTTGGACTACCTTTGACTGCGGAGTACCCCTCACGCTCCCTAGGCCATGGTATCAGGACACTTGCGCGAAAGAAATTTGCGCGTATGGACACTTGCGCGAATTAAGTCGCGGCCACTGAGGTTTACTCTATAGAGTTAACATAAGGGTATGGGCCACCAACTTCCAAACTTCGGACTACCACTGAGAAATTCTTAATGGAGAAACTCAATGAAACTTTTCCCGACCCGGGGAATCAATCGACCACGAGACCTCTTAACGGGTAGTCAGATGCCCAGTGTGTCTGACGACTAAAACGTCGAGTAGTTAAAGAAACCAGATTTGGCCGTTTTGTTCAACCATATAACTTATTAATTAGTGCCTGACAGAGGTCAGACAGTCTAGAAGTCAAATTCAACGTACCGTTTTTTTATTGAGACAATGTCGACTAATGCCGGTAGTAACTCCTCAGATAAAGCGAGTCGCGGTATGGCGCGCGCGCTGCTGGCTTGGACGGAGACGCGCGACCTGTCGTTCTCACTGCTGCGCATGCTGGACATCGACATCTCGCTGCCGTTCAAGTTCATTGGCCTCCTCGTCACTTACCTCATCATATTGCTGCAGTTCCAAAAAGTCATTAACCCTTAAATTATGACAAAAAAAACAGCGTATGATTGTAAACTATTTGGATTACATTTCTGTTATATTTATTAAGTCAGTTCAGAAAAATGCGATTTCTGGTTGCAATATTTTTATCACAAGTGACATGTTTTTTCATGCAAGTTGCACGTTTTCCGAGTGAAGTATAAATATATACTTGAATGCAACCGCTACTGTGGTTTTAGATTTAATTCAACTCATCTAAATGTGCTCTGTAATGTATTGACTGAATGACTGTTTAGCCACTTATGTGGTTTGCATAATTATTTATACGACATACTGAATTATTATTTCTTGTTTCACAAGGTTTTCTGAACGCATTAGCAATCAAATAAATATTGATATTTTTTGTTGTATGTTATGTTAAAATTGTGTAAGTATACTTTTACTTGGTATTAAATAAAGGGTTCTTGACGAATACTACTTCTGTAGTTATTTTCCAGACATTTTATTTCCTTTATTATGATTAGAAAGTTTTAGCCCAAAAGGTAAACAAAAACAAGGAAGATTGTTTAAAATGAAATTGCCGATAAATCTCAGTTTACGACTTAGTTTGAAAGTCTCTTTTTATTATTTAGTAATGGTGGACAGCGACACCGATTGTTATAAAAGTTTGAAGCTTGTTAATTAATATCCGAATAAACTTTACGTTACGGATGAAAAATAAAAATGAATTTTAATGTTTTCGTTGACACACTTAAGGAATGTCCGTCTAGATTGGGGCTGGTTCAATATTTTGTTGAATACAAGGTTATGATAAAAATTAAATAACATCACGGCTGTAATACCCAAAGGGTTAGGCACATTTCACCAGTTATGTTTTAGTCTTATGTCATGACTGTGTATTGCCATCAATCGGGCACAAATCCGTAGTGGAATTTCCTGATGGACCCAATAAAAATTAATAAAATTTTGTAAAAAAGGCCTTTCAAAATCTTCGTTGAAAATATATGAAGTAGCCTAAATGTTCTGCTGCCATGTTGCCTAGGTAACCAACCGGCAACCAATTCTAGCAGAAAATAATCTATACACAAATGTAAATAAGCTACCTTTTGCTCAGTTTTGCTCTTCTGTTCACGGATAAGCTGTTCCAGTAAGCTTCAATTTCCCTCTGTTGTATAATATTTTCTGCAGTAGGTACGGGAGATCATTAGCATGCAAATTCAGTATAAGAGAGTACCGACTGCAAAATTGAATTCTGTATTTCTGTGCAGCATAAAATTCAGAATATCTCTATTTCTGCGTATTAGTGATAAATCCCTGTAGCCTTGGAATACTGTTTTGTTCTTTTAAGAATTTGAATAGTTCTAAAAACTAATTTACCTATATCAGTGTTTAAGTGAATTCTAATAATATAACATATGCAATGTACTAAGAAATAAAAGCTATGAATTCAAAGTTCACTTAAAATTGTCCGTAACAGCGACTTAGCTATTTTTTGCGAAGATTTAGTGACAAAGGAAACAGAGGGAAGAGGTATCTATTGTTATCGGGAAGAACGCTAAGGTTAGTCCTTTATATTCTGGAGAAAACATTTCAACAATTTCCCTTTTTTTCGTTTTTTACAATGACGGATGAGAACATTCCGCAAAGAAATTTATTGCTACACAATTGGGAGAGTGCCTGCGACCATTGTCTGGCATGCGATGTATTTCTTTACGCTCCCATACTTGCTAGGGAAAAACGAAAGCAGGGTGTTTCAATGAAAGAAATTAGTCACCAAACATTGTTTTGCCTTATAGAAATTTTTAGCTATTTTGCTGATAATTGCATGATTTTATTTGCATGGCCTACAGGTAGTTGTTCCGGGTCTGGCTGTTTGTGTATGTGAGTTTAAATGTTTGTAAATGCACCCACGATACAGTAGAAATTCTTAGAGTAGGGCAAAGTTTAAAAAAAAATAATAAAAAAAATTAAGACTCAAGATGTTGAACATTCTCAATTAAGTATTTCGTCATAGCAAACTTCCGGAGTTCCGTACATCGCGATGATGAACATTTTCAATTAAGTAAACCTTATGTATACGTTACATCGTGCATCGGTATTTTAAACTTCGAAGTTCACTAATACGAGTACAGTCAGTACTGAGATTTAGATAAAACTCATTCTACAGAAATATGAACAGAAAACAATCAGTAGGTATTCTCTATTATTATGAAAAAACGTGTGACAAAATATATGCAAATATGTTCCTCACATGATGAATGACACTTCGTTATTGTTCGTATGATGTTTTTGACATGTTATCAAATATAACGTTATATTTATGAACATGTAATTATCCTAATGTCTTCAGAGTCCTATCGTCTAGCATAGCCTTGGCTCCACCATTAGCATATTGTAAATATCGGCTAAGATGATGGAAGCTCATTTGGAACGGCGTACATTTGTCGCCATGACGCCTCCTTCAGTTCTCGTGAACACTTATGTTAAGGCAAATTTAAAGTCCTCAGTAGATTGTGTATCTAAGATCTTCATTATCGGTGGATTGTTCTCTGGTCTCAATAGACTTCCTCTTTTCGGAAACACTCATATTGTGTTCTTGTTATTTTCATTTTTGTCCACCTTTCTCTACGTGTGTCATTACTCGTTTTTCCTTTATAGTATTTCACATATTCCCCATTTGAGATTAGTTATTGGTACTCATTTTACCCAGTGGGTCTTCATTGTAATCTTTAATTTAGTTTCAATCAGGAGATTGAAGCGATATTACAATGAGTTGAATGAGTTTGATAAAGAAGTTGGCAGCCGACCGAGAATTGGAAGAGAGTCGATATGGAATTTGATTGTAGCTGTTGTTTTCTTGCTATTCATCATGATTTTATTTATATTACCAGAGATCACGGAAACCTTCTTAAAAATGCATATAAGCTCGATGTCTTTTAATCTATTTTTTATTCAAGAAATTCATTACTATGGACATCTTCTTAGTCTTCTCTTACCGCGACTGCGTTTAATAAACTACTACATGGAGCTGTCAGTGTCAAACAGTAAACTAACGAAAAGCCTGAATATAGAAAAGTTTGGATACTCGAAAGAGGACAGGAACAACAAATTTTGCGAAATGGAAAAGATGATGAATCTGTACCACAAAATGACAAGAGGACACAAGTATTTGGTGAGGGCAGTTAAATGGCAGGTAATTGAAATAATGAGGGGGATACTTATAAAGGGTGTAAAAATACCATTAGCCAAAGCCGAAGGGCACTTGTTTTCCCCGATATTGCGATATTTTTTTTGTAGTGGACCATATCTTCTAGTTACGGAGATATTGGAGGTCAAAGTATCCAAATTTTTGACGATTTCCCAATCTAAAAAAAAAAAAACGTTAATAACTTTACTTTGTTTACCTCCATGACCCGTTTACTATTCAAAGCATCCATCAGCACAATGTTTTGAGTGTGCTAAATTGAGTTTTACCGAAAAACGTGATTTTACGTAATGCTTGGTTGACGGCTTAGTGAAGGGTCCGTTTACACCCTGTGTGTAATGAATAAGAGTAAGATTTATTATATTTGAACTGTGTGTAATATATAAAAATAAATGTATTCATTTGTTTTCCAGTTGCTGGTTACTCTAATAACTACATTTTTACTCATTTTAATCGGAGCCTATAAAGTTTCACTACGAGTTTTATATGACGATGTAAGTTCTACTACTAAGCTGTTATTGAGCTGTTTTTAAATTACGCGATTCTTTGAGCTCAGTTGGTCAGTCAGCTGACTGGCCAACACTTCCGGTTCTTATCCTCTGAATGGTTTGTCCGCAGATCACATTGTTGTTTTTTCTTAGTTATTTGCTACTCACGGGAGTTATAGTATTATCTTGGTTTTCGCCGTGCGTGGTCAGCGATCAAGTTCACTACGAAGTAAAAAGACTAAGAGAGCTGTTGTCGGCTAGGATTTATAAGAATGAAATGGGTATGTTTTAATAAAAATACTGTTTTTATAACATGGTGGTGGCGCAGGAGCTTATCTTAGTGGAACGCTGCGCGATGCGCATCCGCGAGTTTTCTCGGGCTTTCAAAACTTTGTATCGTACTCCAAGTGACTTCTGTTTCATATGCCCTACGTTTCGGGTACAGTACTAACAGAATTAGTGACTTTGCAGATACGCCTAGTCGTGGCATGGCGCGTGCGCTGCTGGCGTGGACGGAGACGCGCGACCTATCGTTTTCACTGCTGCGCATGCTGGACATCGACATCTCGCTGCCATTCAAGTTCGTCGGCCTCTCCGTCACCTACCTCATCATATTGCTACAGTTTCAGAAAATTATTGACCCCGATCCTTAAGCCCTACATTTTTTATCTTTTTCTTTTTTTGGTAACAAATTGTAGCACCGTCATCTTTAAATGACACCTTATAATATTGTTTGTTTAATAGTTTCGACGTGTTAACAAACACAACGCAATATTTTCATTTCATTATTCTAATGTCTTCAGAGTCCTGTCGAATTTTTAACACAAATAAACGGCCACCATTGACATAGTGGGGTATGGTGTTGAAAATTCATTTGGGATCCCGTCTATTGGTCGCAATGACGCCTCCTTCAGTTCTCGTGAACACTTATGTTAAAGAAAATTTAAAGGCCTCAATAGATTGTGTATCTAAGATCTTCATTATAGGTGGATTGTTTGTTGGTATCAATAGACTTCCTCTTTTCGGAAACACTCATATTGTGTTCTTGTTATTTTCATTTTTGGCCACCTTTCTCTACGTGTGTCATTACTCGTTTTTCCTTTATAGTGTTTCACATATTCCCCATTTGAGATTAGTTATTGGTACTCATTTTATGCAGTGGATCTTCATTGTAATATTTAATTTAGTTTCAATTAGTAGATTGAAGCGATACTATAATGAGTTGAATGAGTTTGATAAAGAAGTTGGCTGTCGGCCGAGAACTGGAAGACGTTCGATATGGAATTTGATTTTAGCTGTTTTTTTCTTGGTATTCATGATGACTGTATTTGTTATACCTGAAATCACGGACGTCTTTCTAAATCTGTTTTTAAGCTCGATGCCTTTTGTATTATGTATTATTCTGGAAGTACATTACTGTGGTCATTTACTGAGTCTGCTCATATCACGGGTGCGTTTAATAAACTACTACATGGAGCTGTCGTTGACAAATAGTAAAATAACGAAAAACCTGAATCTAGAACAGTTTGGATACCTGAAAGCTGACAGTAACAAGACTCTTTGTGAAATGGAAAATATGATGAATCTGTACCACAAAATGATAAAAGCACATAATTTTCTAGTGGAAGCTATTAAATGGCAGGTAATTGAAATAATTGGGTGAAATATGATGTGATGTTTGATTGATTTCAAAACGTGTGCTAAATATAAATTATTTTATTTTATTTTTTAGTTGCTGGTCACTCTAATAACAACGTTTTTAATCATTTTAATGGGCATCTATAGACTTTCACTGTATGTTATACATGAAGATGTAAGTTTAATTAAACATTTATTATTGACTAGTATTCAAATTCAATAGAGCGATTTTTATCTTCTGAAATATTTGTCCGCAGGTCAAACTGTTTAAAATTGTTAACTTCCTGCTAATTTCTGGAGGCTTAACATTATCTTGGTTTTCACCTTGCGTGTTCAGCGATCAAGCTCACTACGAAGTGAAAAGACTAAGAGAGCTGTTGTCTGCAAGGATTTATGAGAACGAAATGGGTATGTTTTACTAAAATATTATTTTTATAAACTGGTGGAGGCGTCGACAACATTACGTATCATAGTTGAACGCGGCGTGACGAGCGGTTTTGAGTATTTGCGGGCATACTTCTAGTCACAGCGACCAGCGCATATCGAACTATCAATTGACGACTGAGACTCGTGTGGCAATCTTTATGAGGAATTAAAACGAATTATATTACATAACATTTGATGTCATGAACGTCTTCAAAGTAACACCTGATTGCATAACGTACTTCCGTATCTGTTAATTTCTTCAAAGAACGCTATTGTGCTCAAAGTTACTTCGGTTTCATTTAGTTCCGGGTGTTGAAATTATCAGTTATTTAAGTTATATAGGCTCGTACTTATCACAAGAGACTTAAAAATAACGCATTCGCGGATTGTGATGTAACTTTGCAGATGCGCCTAGTCGCGGCATGGCGCGCGCGCTGCTGGCGTGGACGGAGACTCGCAACCTGTCGTTCTCACTGCTGCGCATGCTGGACATTGACATCTCGCTGCCGTTCAAGTTCGTCGGCCTTCTTGTCACCTACCTCATCATATTGCTGCAGTTCCAGAAAATTATTGATCCTTAAGCCCTAGATTTTTAATCTTTTGTCTTTTTAGTAATTAATTATAGGATCATCATCACGTTAAGTGTTTAATATAAAAAGGCACTTCAGAGCAACGACCTTGAATTGTACTTGCGAGTTATAAAAATGTATAACAATAATACATAATGTGTCGAAAATTCATTACATTAAGTTTCTATCCTCAACAAATTGTTTTATTTTAATACATAGACAAGTCTACTATATAATTATGATTATGTATTGAATGCGTCACCTGTTATGTGTTGGGGGCCATGAGGGTTTTCTATTTAGTCCACGATGGACTGCCTCGTTGGTCTAGTGGTCGCAATCGTGACTGCTGAGCATGAGGTCCTGGGTTCGATTCTCGGGTCTTTCAAATTGTTATTGGGTTTTTCCATCAGGAATTTCTCAGTAGCAGGCACGAGTCTGAATTTGTGCCAGCCTGATGGCAACACGCTCGTCCTCTATTACATGGGACTTAAACATCTCTGCCTAACCCATTGGGGATAACAGGCGTGATGTTATGTTATGTTCATCCACAATTTAATCTAAGCTTTTGTCAAAATCAACGTCAATTGACGTTCTAAATAAAAGGTAATGTGTCAGCCGATTTAATTATCAAAGACCTGCTTAATCCACTTACCCTTTAAAACATGCAAATTAATAAGTAAGTTAAGTAAAATACCAAAAGTACTTACTCAAATAAAGTTAAAAAGCAGAATTGGAAAACTTAAATCACTAAGTTAAAGCACAGTTTCAAGAAACATCAGAACTAATTCGAGAAACAGATTGGTCTGAAAGTTAGCGCACCTGGGAAACATTGAATTTTAACTAAAAACCGCCCGTCACAGTGACCTAGCTATTCCTTGCTGGAAATGTAGCGTTTCACGAGTTTCGAGACTTGTTAGAATTCTGTTTGGTGTGCCGTATTCCTCTTTATCTTTAACTATAGTATCTTTTTTCCCGCCTTCACAGAATAAGTAACAACTTGATCGATTTACGGACTGCGTTGTTGGTCTAGGGGCCCAAAAACAACTTCTGAGCATGAGGTCCTGGGTTCGACTCACAGGTCGGGGAAACTGTTATTGGGTTTGCCATCATATTGCTTCAATTGCTTGTGATTTTGCTCTGAGCGATTGGCTGCTGCTCTGCATGTCGCGGGTTCGTTCGTCATGGAACAAACATTTGTATGACCTACAAGTAGTTGTTCTGGGTCTAGCTAAGGGAGATTATGGAATCCGAGGGAATTCAGCTCTCGGATTCCATACACCTGAGAACCCTTTCTGGTTGTTCTCGTCTGGCTAACGGCGAGTACTTGCACAGGCACAACCAAGTAGCCAGGATTATTCACCAGCAACTTGCCTTGAAATATAAACTTGTGGAATCTGAGGTACCGTACTACAAGTATGTGCCCGACCCAGTTCTCGAGAAAGACCATGTCACGCTGTACTGGGATCAGTCTATCATTACTGACAGGACTATTGTCGCCAATAAGCCTGACATAGTAGTCAGGTAGAGTCAGATAGACCGATCAGCGCGCCGCGTAATGATAGTCGATGTTACCATCCCGCATGACGAGAACCTCGTGAAAGCTGAGAAAGAGAAACAAATAAAATATCTCGACTTGGCCCACGAGGTTGTCGACATGTGGAATGTGAACTCGGCTATCATTGTGCCGATCGTCGTGACGGCCAATGGCCTTATAGCCAAGAGCCTCGACGACCATCTTTCGAAGCTCTCCTTAGGCGGTTGGATCAAGGGCCTGATTCAGAAGGTAGTACTCCTCGATACGGCTCGTATTGTGAGGAGGTTCCTGTCTCTGGAGCCCTAACCACCGGTAGCTTGGACCCTGCTCCCGCTACCGGCGGACCACTATTTTTTATATTTTTAAATGTTTTTTTATATGGTTTTTTTTTAAGAAATGTTTAAAAATATTTAAAATAAGTATAAAGACGAATAAAGGAGATAATAATAATAATAATATCTAATATAATCTGTGGCTCGGATGTCAAATTGACGTGACGAAAATTTTTTCATCAAACCGATTTAATTTAATATTTTTACCAAATTACCCCAACGAAACGAATTAATCGAAAGAAATAATGAAGAAAAGAAAAAAAAAAAACTTATAACAAGAAAACAAATTATATGGAACACACCAAAAATGGAAAATAGGGGAAAACACACCGAAAAACAATTGTCATAAGTCACCAATGATTACAAGA
This sequence comes from Noctua fimbriata, assembly GCA_905163415.1. Lineage (NCBI taxonomy): Eukaryota > Metazoa > Arthropoda > Insecta > Lepidoptera > Noctuidae > Noctua > Noctua fimbriata. The sequence goes on from LR990940.1 coordinate 8,071,271, forward strand.
AGCCGAGCCAAACAGTTACAAGAGGCACACACACCATCTCCGGGCTCGTCGCTCAGCTCCGCCTCGCAGCCGCCGCGACGCGCCACATCCGTGAGCACCGTGTCGCCGGTCGCTGCAGTTGCGTCGAGCTCGAGCGACGAGTTTTTCTCCCCGCCGTCGACTCCACCACCATCACCACGACGACGAGGAAGAGGACGGCCACCAGCGGGCTTGGGACCTCGAGGCCAACCGGCCCCGAACAGGGTCCCCGCTGCCGGTGGAAATGTGTCGCGCATGCGATGGACTCAGTCCATTAATGAACAAGTCATGCGCGCAAATTATGGGGCTACAGAGGGGGGAACTAACCTCACTGCATACCGTGTTGGGATGCTGTCTCTGTTCCAGGTACTTGAACCAACCGTCAACGTTTCGGCCCAACGACTGTCGGATCAGGTGCGGGTCATCCAACGCAATCACATGTTGGACGACGCCGTACTTGATAGGCTGCGCTCAGAGGTACTGAGCAACCGTATCGTTTTAACTCCGGCACAAACCGCGGTGCAAGCGTCAGTTATTGACGCAACCCCGCCGCGGTTCAACCCAGCTGTTGTAGAGGAAGATGATAGGGTTGCTGTGGTAAGTAGCCAGTGCAACGACCGATTGAGGAGCGCTCTGGAAGATGCGCTTTGTGAATATCGATCCACTCCTACCGAACTTAGGCCCCGATTACCACGGTTACCCATGCATAATAAAAATAGGGCGCTGGTGTGTGCCTTGGACTCGCAACTCGAGAATATATTCGAGAGTAGCGAGAACCTCGTTGATACACACTCGATCCTGTACTGTGGGGCTGTTGCGGCATGTCGTTTAGCTAACGTCAAGTTCCCAAATTGTGACGTAGCTACTCGACCAAAACCAGCTGTACCAGCCTGGCAGCGCAGGATCGAGCGCCGCATCGACGGGGCCAGGGTACTCATCGGCAAACTACACTGCTTCAGGGAGGGCAATACACGACCACGTGTGATGCGCTTTGTGAGGCGGGCATTCTCGGGGACTGGAATCAGTCCTCAAGAATACATGTCCCGTGTCACAGAGCGCATCGACTTCCTGAAGCAGAAAGTTTATGCATGGGCGAACCGTATTCGGAGGTATAAGCGGCGGGTTGATCGGTACTCACAGAATCGCATGTTCCAGAGCGATGAGAGGTGGGTATACAGAGCTTGGGAGCGACCCGAGCTAAATATGACAGACGTGTGCCGCCCGGATGATGCTGCCACGAGTTCTTTCTGGCGCAGCATCTGGTCGGTGCCCGTCTGTCATACTGAGGCTGACTGGATGCGTGATGTCGAACGAGTGTGTGAACCTATCCCAGAAATGGAGCCAATCTTGATAACACCTTTAGATATAGCGAGAGCAGTTCGTCCGTTACCGAACTGGAAGTCACCGGGACCGGACGGACTGCACAACTTCTGGCTCAAATGGCTTAGTAGTTCACACACTTGCCTGGCATCCCAATTCCAGTCATCCTTAGAGTCTGGGTCCTTACCGCAGTTTTTAACAACAGGCGTTACCCACCTGCTCCATAAGTCAGGTAGTCCCGCGGAACCCAAAAATTATAGACCGATCACGTGTTTGTCTACGGTCTATAAACTTCTTACATCCATTTTGAGAGCTAAAATTAATACACACATTGACAAAAACTCCATTATGTCTGCCTCTCAAAATGGATGTAGGAATGGGTCCCGCGGCACTAAGGAGCTACTCCTCATCGACATGGCCATTAGCCAACAGGTTCGTCGATCCCGCAAGGATCTGTCTACATGCTGGATAGATTATAAGAAGGCCTACGACTCGGTGCCACATACATGGCTCATGAGGGTGCTGGAGTTGTACAAGATAGATGCAACTCTACGCGCCTTCCTTGAGTCGTGTATGGGGCAATGGAGGACGGTCCTTCGATATCCAGGATGTCGACAGATCCAGGGGAACGATGAACCTGTATGGATTAAACGGGGAATATTCCAGGGCGACAGTCTGAGCCCACTATGGTTCTGTCTAGCCCTGAATCCTCTGAGCACATTGCTGGAGGATTCAGGTCTAGGCTACCGGTTGAGGAGAGGTGGTCAGGTCATATCTCACCTTCTTTACATGGATGATCTGAAACTCTTTGCCCCCAACAAATTGCGACTGATGGAGCTACTAAAAGTAACTGAAACTTTCAGTAGCGCCATCAGGATGGAATTTGGTGTGGACAAATGTGCACTCATGTATGTAAAGCAAGGGGAGATTATGGAATCCGAGGGAATTCAGCTCTCGGATTCCATACACCTGAGAACCCTTTCCTCAACCGAAAGCTATAAGTATTTGGGTATGTCGGAAGCGTTAGGCATTAACGTAACTGACATGAAGCAATCGTTGAAGGAGCGCTTCTTTGGACGCCTGAACAAGGTATTACATAGCCTTCTTTCAGGCGGAAACAAGGTGCGCGCCTTCAACGGTTGGGTCATGCCGGTTTTAATGTACTCTTTCGGCGTACTCAAATGGACTCAGACCGAACTCGATGCCCTGGATAGGAGAGTTCGTACACTGCTTACCGCAAACCGGATGCATCACCCACGATCATCAGTGATGAGGCTGTACATCCCGCGGAAGTGCGGGGGTCGAGGGTTTTTAAACGCGAAGTCCCTTCACAACCGCGAGATGTGCAGTCTCAGAGAATATTTTTTAAAAGTCGAGGTGGGTATGCACCGAGATGTGGTCGCAGTGGACAAGGGACTCACCCCGCTGTCCATGGCTAAAGAGAACTGGCGCAAACCTGAAGTACTTACTACCGATGACCGCAAGGAAGTATGGCAAGGCAAGGAGCTTCACGGACGCTTCTACCGAGCTCTTCATGGGCCCGATGTAGATTTTCTAGCGTCCGTGTCCTGGTTACGTTTCGGCGATCTCTTTGGAGAAACTGAAGGTTTTGTCTGTGCGATTATGGACGAAGTTATGTTGACGAACAACTACCGGAAATATATTATGAAGGACGGGACGGTTGACGTGTGTCGGGCATGCCACCGTCCGGGTGAGTCTATCAGACATATTATTTCTGGTTGTTCTCGTCTGGCTAACGGCGAGTACTTGCACAGGCACAACCAAGTAGCCAGGATTATTCACCAGCAACTTGCTTTGAAATATAAACTTGTGGAATCTGAGGTTCCGTACTACAAGTATGTGTCCGACCCAGTTCTCGAGAAAGACCATGTCACGCTGTACTGGAATCAGTCTATCATTACTGACAGGACTATTGTCGCCAATAAGCCTGACATAGTAGTGATAGACCGATCAGCGCGCCGCGTAATGATAGTCGATGTTACTATCCCGCATGACGAGAACCTCGTGAAAGCTGAGAAAGAGAAACAAATAAAATATCTCGACTTGGCACACGAGGTTGTCGACATGTGGAATGTGAACTCGGCTATCATTGTGCCGATCGTCGTGACGGCCAATGGCCTTATAGCCAAGAGCCTCGACGACCATCTTTCGAGGCTCTCCTTAGGCGGTTGGATCAAGGGCCTGATTCAGAAGGCAGTACTCCTCGATACGGCTCGTATTGTGAGGAGGTTCCTGTCTCTGGAGCCCTAACCACCGGTAGCTTGGACCCTGCTCCCGCTACCGGCGGACCACTATTTTTTATATTTTTAAATGTTTTTATATGGTTTTTCGTTAAGAAATATTTAAAAATGTAACTAATGTGTAAGAAGATAAATAAAGGAAATAATAATATATTCCACAACTATCACACAACGCCGTCTAGTCTCAAGCTAAGCAGAGCTTGTGTTATGAGTACTAGACAACTGATAAACATACTTATATATTTCTAAATACATACATATATAGATAAATTACACCCAGACACAGAACAAATGATCATGCTCATCACACAAACATTTGTCCTGGGTGGTAATCGAACCCACGACCTCCGGCATAGCAGTCAGAGTCACTGACCACTAGACCAACAGGCCAGTCAATATGAGCATGCATCCTCAGGAGATGTTGATTTGACGACTGAAACCCGTGTGGCAATCTTTATGAGGAATTAAAACGAATTATATTACATAACATTTGATGTCATGAACTTCCGCAAAGTAACACCTGATTGCATAACGTACTACCGTATCTGTTAATTTCTTCAAAGTACGCTATTGTGCTCAAAGTTACTTCGGTTTCATTTAGTTCCAGGTGTTTAAATTATCAGTTATTTAAGTTATATAGGCTCGTACTTATCACAAGAGACTTAAAAATAACGCATTCGCGGATTGTGATGTAACTTTGCAGATGCGCCTAGTCGCGGCATGGCGCGCGCGCTGCTGGCGTGGACGGAGACGCGCAACCTGTCGTTCTCACTGCTGCGCATGCTGGACATCGACATCTCGCTGCCGTTCAAGTTCGTCGGCCTTCTTGTCACCTACCTCATCATATTGCTGCAGTTCCAGAAAATTATTGATCCTTAAGCCCTAGATTTTTAATCTTTTGTCTTTTTAGTAATTAATTATAGGATCATCATCACGTTAAGTGTTTAAAATAAAAGGGCACTTCAGAGCAACGACCTTGAATTGTACTTGCGAGTTATAAAAATGTGTAACCGTAATACACAATGTGTCGAAAATTCATTACATTAAGTTTCTATCCTCAACAAATTGTTTTATTTTAATACATAGACAAGTCTACTATATAATTATGATTATGTATTGAATGCGTCACCTGTTATGTGATGGGGGCCATGAGGGTTTTCTATTTAGTCCACGATGGACTGCCTCGTTGGTCTAGTGGTCGCAATCGTGACTGCTGAGCATGAGGTCCTGGGTTCGATTCTCGGGTCTTTCAAATTGTTATTGGGTTTTTCCATCAGGAATTTCTCAGTAGCAGGCACGAGTCTGAATTTGTGCCAGCCTGATGGCAACACGCTCGTCCTCTATTACATGGGACTTAAACATCTCTGCCTAACCCATTGGGGATAACAGGCGTGATGTTATGTTATGTTCATCCACAATTTAATCTAAGCTTTTGTCAAAATCAACGTCAATTGACGTTCTAAATAAAAGGTAATGTGTCAGCCGATTTAATTATCAAAGACCTGCTTAATCCACTTACCCTTTAAAACATGCAAATTAATAAGTAAGTTAAGTAAAATACCAAAAGTACTTACTCAAATAAAGTTAAAAAGCAGAATTGGAAAACTTAAATCACTAAGTTAAAGCACAGTTTCAAGAAACATCAGAACTAATTCGAGAAACAGATTGGTCTGAAAGTTAGCGCACCTGGGAAACATTGAATTTTAACTAAAAACCGCCCGTCACAGTGACCTAGCTATTCCTTGCTGGAAATGTAGTAGCGTTTCACGAGTTTCGAGACTTGTTAGAATTCTGTTTGGTGTGCCGTATTCCTCTTTATCTTTAACTATAGTATCTTTTTTCCCGCCTTCACAGAATAAGTAACAACTTGATCGATTTACGGACTGCGTTGTTGGTCTAGGGGCCCAAAAACAACTTCTGAGCATGAGGTCCTGGGTTCGACTCACAGGTCGGGGAAACTGTTATTGGGTTTGCCATCATATTGCTTCAATTGCTTGTGATTTTGCTCTGAGCGATTGGCTGCTGCTCTGCATGTCGCGGGTTCGTTCGTCATGGAACAAACATTTGTATGACCTACAAGTAGTTGTTCTGGGTCTGGCTGTTTGTGTATGTGAGTTTAAATGTTTGTAAACTCACCAGCGACACAGGATAAATTCCTAGTGTGGGGAAATGTTTTTAAAAAGAAAAGAAGAATAGTTCAACAAGTATACAATGTTTATACATTTGTCTTCTTAAACTCGATATACAGGGTGTAAACAGACCCTTCACGAAGCCGTCAACCAAGTATTATGTACATCAAGTATCTTTACGCAAAAAAAATTGCTGGGAAACGACTTTTTTGTGAGGTTTGGGTGAAAAATCACGTTTTACGGTAGGACTCAAAACATTGTGCTGATGGATGGATTGAATAGTATGGGGTCGTGGAGGTGTTTAAAGTAAAAATCTGACATTAAAAATATGTATTAAAAAAAAAAAAACTAGTGAAAACGTTTGGAACTTTGACCCCCAATATCTCCATAACTAGAAGGTCATACCTGGGAAAGGTATGGTCTAGAACAAAAAAAATATCGCAATGACGGGGAGAACAAGTGCCTTTCGGCTTCGTTAAGGGTCTTTTTACACCCTTTATAATATTACCTCTTGCTTATAATGTCTAAAGTTGAGACCTACACCGTAGCATACGAGTACATTGTCGTTAGGCATAGTCTCGAAGATGTTCTCCAACAACATTGACGTTGCTTGCCACTCGGTCGATGTAATTTACATAATAATACAGACTGCCAATTTATGATTTTTATCATACATACCTGCACGCGTAGCATGACCACCGTAGAAACGGATTTTATCAACGGAAGAATCGACAAAATGACATATCAACAAAATAAATAAGTAGACAAAACCCGTTTCTACGGTGGTCATGCTACGCGTGCTGTATATCTAGTACGAAAATAGGTTTCTACGACACGTTCGTTTTGCGACTTTCAATAGCCATGTTTCGTTTACCTTCTCGAAAATATTTTCGATACCACAGTATAAACTCGTTTTGTTGAACATAATCACTCTGTTTTCAAGTCAATTACCTCGTTCACACGTTACTTAGTAAACGTGGCTAAATACGTAATTATTATATTTATAGATGGTGTTGTCTTTATTTTCAGACTACAGTACGTAGTTTTGTTAGTATTGTAGTGTTAATAATAGTGGTGCTTAAATAATTAGGTTACTACTGTTAGAGTTTACAACTTGACGGCGCGTTCGTGTTCCACGCGCGCCTAAAAGAGATGTCAGCTACCACGTTGGGGTCCGCACGGGCCGATGCTTGCCAGGGCTGCGGGACTGTTCGAAAGAGATACCGCGGCCCTGGAACACAAAGGGCAAAGAAGGAACATGGATGGATTTTAGTACAAGTCTGACACTCCCTCCCGTTATTTGATGATTTCCCATCCTAAAAAAAAAAAGAGTTTACAACTTATTTTTTTATTTTTCATACAACATTTGCCTGCAAGAGGAGGAAAGTCTTACTTTATTAATTTCCTATTGTTGTTTGAGAAACCTGTTTTATTGTATCTTCGGGGTTTTCCTCAACAGATTGGTAACAACTCGGATCCGGCTAAGCTGTGCCGACACCGCCTGTAACAAGGTACCGGTGCAAAGCTTGTTAGCAAGAACTTATTTCCTTCACTTCACTGTTTCAATTTGCTGGATAATAGAGAGTATCGGAGTACTATTTCGATATTTTGCTCGCAGTTTGATTCCCATTTTGCTTCTTCTTCTTTGCGTGTCGATGGACTCAAATAATATCCAACCAGCCACCTGCACAGCTAACAAACAAATAAAGAATGAAGCGGAGCAGTAAACAAATCGAACAAATCATTAACTTGCCACACTGTAAGGCGATTCTGCCACTGCACCGCGCTCCGTCGCGTAGCGCGGGGCCGCAGATTTTAACATTGTAAGAAAGTATCTGAATTTTTATAGAAAATACGCTCAGGACAACACACTGACAATGCGTCGTCACGCGTCGGCGTACAGTGTTAAAATCTGCGGCCCCGCGCTACGCGACGGATCGCGGTGCAGTTCGAGAATCGCCTTAATATTGTTTCGGGCGAGGGAAAAGCGATAAAACATGTTCAACTGACGTAGATATAAGTATAATTATTTTATACAAACTTTCATTTTAAACAATGCCGAAGTTTTTGTAAAAAACCCATTCTGTGTTGAACACGTTTTTAACGGAAATGTTGTATGTATTAAATTAATTATTCCCTTGTGCCAGTTTGGGAATGAAATGCAGATTTTGAGGCTGCGACATAAAATTATGTGGGCGAGGGTCGGGGCTTCGGTCTAGTGTCAATTATGCCTGATCCAATTATAACCCTCGAGATTTTAGACATCCTCCCGAGAAATGACTGAAACGGACGTCTATGTCTGTGACAACTAATTGATTATACAATATTCAGTATCATGTACTTATAGGTTTAAAGATATTTATTCTCAAAAAAGTCACAATGTCACTTACATGAGAACAATGCTTAAAAGAAATTATATTTTAAGTTTGTCACAGACGTCACGGTAGCACTAATTGATTATACAATATTCAGTATCATGTACTTATAGGTTTAAAGATATTTATTCTCAAAAAAGTCACAATGTCACTTACATGAGAACAATGCTTAAAAGAAATTATATTTTAAGTTTGTCACAGACGTCACGGTAGCACTAATTGATTATACAATATTCAGTATCATGTACTTATAGGTTTAAAGATATTTATTCTCAAAAAAGTCACAATGTCACTTACATGAGAACAATGCTTAAAAGAAATTATATTTTAAGTTTCGTCACAGACGTCACGGTAGGACTTATTACATTATGAAACACCCATCCAATGAATTCAGATTTTAGGATTTGTGATCAAATATTCCGTTGTTAGAGTTTTGAATGCATTGAATGAGTGTATTTTTTTAATACATGAGGGTATTTTGTTGTACAATTGTGCTCCCAAATGTTAACACTTATGCAGTTACCATATACATAACTGTATGAGTACATGATACTGTGTGAAAAGTTTTGTCATAAATCCTTCCAACTGATGTCAACGGTCACAATGTCAAGTTTATGACATTTGTGAGGTCCTGCCTCTAATGAATTTGAAAATAACGGAGATGGAGAATTTTCTAGTTGTAATTATTATGAGTGAGTATTGTAGAGACGTAACTTTTATGGTCATTTGAGAAGAATATCCGACAAATCCTAACTAATATTATAAATGCGAAAGTAAGTTTGTTTGTTACCTTTTCACGCCTAAACCACTGAATCGATCATCCTGAAATTTTGCATATACGTTGTCCGGTGTACAGAAACGGACTTAGGGTACCTTTCATCCCGAAAAAAAGTACTGTTCCCGAGAAAAACAACAAAAACGTTCTTATGATAATAGATGGCGCCACGTGTCTTTCGAATCATGATTAAATAATATTATTACAAGCAGAGTACAACTCGAATTGATTGTCAATTTCTAAATAAACGCGAGCGAAGGTGCGGGCAAAAGCTGCTTATAAAGAAAGAGACAAACACTATTTCGTAATTAGGTTAGAAGATGCTTAGAAGACGGAGCTAGGCATCCGCCTTCACGTGTCATGTGAAAATATGATTCTTTTGTCTGAATATATTCATCCTAAATTCCTTTTATTTATTCACAAAACACACATAACACGACTCTGACACTATAGTATTCAGATCAACGTCCTAAAATAATTGATAATAATAGTTGTGCACAAAAACCTCGATATAATGCGTGTGGTTTAATGGCAATTAGCACTTATATAATAACCATGTTCATCCGGAAAATTATTGGCTGATGTTTTCACAATAAATTGATCGACTGTTTCGACGATTTTAGAAAACCCAGAAAGTGCTTATGATTTATATACATTCCTAGTGATGAATCTAGACAACGTCATATTTCAAGGCATTATCACTAAATTTTTCAAGGTTTCTCATCACAATATTACAGTCATCAATTTATACCATTTTTCATGGAGTCCGAGCAGGTGTGAAGCTATAGAAACAGTTTCCTTGATGAATGTCTGCTGTTCTCGGGGAGAATGGTCGAGCCGCAGTTAACGAAGACGGATTGTGTCGCCGGTGACCGATGTGCAGGTAACGAAAAAATAACAAAATGAGCTCATAACAAATTAGTTTCTTTGTGTTTCATTTAGCTAAGCCGACTGGCTATTTTTTGTTTTTGTTTTTTTGGGAATTTTCACTTGTTGCACGAAACTTGGTTATTACGTTAAGCTTAGTACAAAAGCTCTTCTTTCCTTATATTTTACGCTCTCTAAAAATAAAACATCAAAAGCCATAACATTGGTAAAGCAGGCACGTGCCACTTCTTAGCGCTCGTAGCCGCGTAGGTTCTACGGCGTAGGCGCTACGGCGTAGGCGCTACGACGTAGAAGAATGCGAGGCAAAAAGCAGTATTTGCATGTAACCCGTCAGCTAGGGGTAAAAGCCGCCCGCGTCTATCGGATGTCGGATATACCTATAAATCTGTATCGGAATAAAAACTGACAAACAGAGCATGTATCTACATACATATATCCTCCACCTAACTGCGTAGTTTAGATAATATTTCCGTTTTAATACCCGTGTGGGTGTTGCGGTTATTTGAATATTAATTCGTTTGTGTTCAATTATAAATAATTTAATGCTATAACACTCATTTAGTGTATGTAGTGATTATGGAAATTGCCCTTTTAGGTGACTTCAGTTCATTAATGAAGTTATCAGCAGTGAAAATTTACGCTCAAAACTCAATAGTTACTGAAAGTAGGTGAGCCAAAAAGTGAATGTTTACGAGACGGATCAGTGTGATCTGTATGCGACATTCAATTACCTACATATCAGATGATGCGTGCACTTGCAGACGCGAGTGCAGCGACCCGGCGATATCGATACCATGTTGATATAGCTCGTGTCACAGGGTAAGCTGAGGTGTTGTAATTTGTTTGACTACTGAATTGATTTGAGTTCAATTTATGTATGACTCCCGAGAGTATTGTTTCAAAAGACAAATAAAAGATTGTGTCTCCATTATAATTACCGATATTTTTGAGGGCGCGGTCCAAGAAAATTAACAGCGGCCCGTCAAAACTTCGAGCAGGTTTACAGTGTTTTTTTAACTGAAGTTATTATTTAATCGCTATTATTTTTACTACACCATAATATTCATTGTAGGCTTAATAATTACGTATTTTTTAAAAGTTCATAAAAATCTCTTTTTTGGGTTTTAAATTGGAATCGTGCTTTAATAAAAACATGGTTATTTAGTGAATAGAAAAAGTTATTTTAGGACCGTACCGCAGTTTGTACAGCTACATTTAATAATAAAAATAATAGTTACTTTTTAAAGTAAACACAACATTTAATTTGGTAATCATTTAGTCATTTGTTAATGAAAAACAAAATGTTGCAAAATTAAAAAAAAAAAATTAGGCGATATTGTTGTTTGGTTGGAATTGAATGTTTGTTTGGTACTTACTTATTCATCCAAATGAGATCTTCGAAATATACTAGCAAAATGTATTCGCTAGAAATACAGATGAGCTGGATTCTGCAAGCTGTACACGACATTCAATTACCTTCATGGCAGGCAGTGCGTACTTACCGCATGCATTGTGCGGCGAGCCGTCGTTGTCGATGTAATCACTGCGTCTGGCTGACTCATACCTATAGACCTGGCTCTCTTCTCTTATTCATAGTACAGGAAATTGTGGAAAAGATATCAGTGGTGAAGTGTAGAATTCTAAGGGGAAGCCGAAGAAAATCTGAGAAATGTATTTAGGGACACCCGGTTGGAACGAAGTTTCGTTATCAGCGACCCCGAAAACCATAAAAATGGCACCCATGACGACAATACAGTAAAGTTTTTTTTTAGCGCCATCTTGAATTTTCATTTCTGTTTGCTCTATTTTAATTAATGAACTGCAGAGGAACTAAATACAAAATAAAAGTGATTTATCTACAGTAAAAATAAGTCAACCAAACAAAAAGTCAAACTACTACTACGACTATCAAACAAGTAATCGACCATTTCTCATTTTATCTTGTTCTCCTCTACATATTTTTCTCTTGCTGCCCTTGTAACAACACGATAATGCTCGGCTTGCTTAGTTCCCTACAAAACGGTGCTGCCGACTGCAAATTCACTGCAGAGTCACTTACGAATTTCGTAACATCTGCATCTAACACCCGAGCACCCGGCTTATGGCACTCCTTGTTTTATTTGTTGACATAAAAAAGTGTAGGAATTTTTGTTATGTTTTCAATACTATGATATATTAAATGTCTGTATTGTGCTGGGATACCCACAGATGTGTATGTAATTCCACATTTGATTTTTAGAGTGGTTATTTCTGAAGGACCGGCAGGAATCGGGTTCTTAGATACCTTCGGGCCTGCAAGGTAGTTTATTATTTGATGAAGAAATTGATGATGGTGTGATTTTCCGAGGATTTGTAAGTACTGAACAGTACAACAGTGGACCGGTCCCGTGCGACTCGCATCCAGCGGATCCCTGCAACCTTCACCAGGTCATCGGTCCACCTAGTGGGAGGCCTTCCAACGCAGCGCCTTCCGGTTCGCGGTTCGCAGTAGTATATATTATTATTTTAATATTTAGGTACTCGTAGAAAATCTAAAAAGAATGGGAGAAAATGAAAATGTCTAGTATATTGATTTAGAAAACAAGCAGGTTGAAATACAGATAAAGATTAGTTTTATTTTGTTCGTAGATCATGAAAGCCTAGGAATTTAAAGTGAAGAAAGTGGATTTATTATAATTTTCAAAGATTACAGTAATAAAGAAGTTTCAGTGTAGGTTTATTCTGTAATCATTACTATGACAAAATGTGAATCTACTGCAATATATTTGCGGTTGTATGCCCCATACGGTAGGTCTTTATAGACAAAGGGAGTTCATATTAACGCATGAATGGAAGTGTTGCGTATCCAAGGCTCTATTAGCTGAAATTCTGCGGTAATTTTACATCTCATGTGGTTAATGAACAACGTATTAACTGTTAATTATAGGGAGGGTGGCGTGTTAACAACCGTGAGATGAGGAGTTACTTCGTGAACTAGAAACAGTTGGGTGTGAACGCTGATCTTATACTGACATGTCTTATCACTCGCTAGAGAGCTCTTCTCTTCACCGCATCTTTGTCTCTCTTGGTTTAGAAATAATAACATAACATCACGTCTGTAATCCCTGAAGGGTTTTGTAGAGGAGTACTTAATAGTACACCCACAATTGGCCAGTTATGCTTTACTTTCATTTAATAGTGGGTTTATTTCCGTCAACCGGACACAAAGTTCCATTTCTTGGCTGTACTGAGAAATTCCTGATGAAAAAACCCAATGGCACTTGCGACCTCATGCTCAGCAGTTGCGTTTGCGACCACTTGACCCCAGGGGGTAGTCTTTAAAAATAATACGGGAACAAGTTTTAGGATAGTCTTTAAAGTCTTTTGACTCGTAAAATAATAATTGAACAGGCAAAGGCCAATCACAAAACCGAAGCTCATTTTATTTCAATAAAGATCAAGGGCATCACCATGAAATACGATACAGTCATAAAGTAAAATCTACGCAAAGTTCTTTTGTATCGAGACTACAAAGGTTCCGTATCCCGTAACTACTTAATAAAATTTGTCAGAATACGTCCCAGTAATTTCCTTACCTCTTGTTCTTTGTTTACTGTCATTTCTGAAAATAATGATTGTATTCATTAAATTATAGCTGGTAGAATTCCCAGCTGCTTCGTCGCTTCGTTTGTGTCGACCACTTTGTCCCAAAAACCTTATTAATTAACCATTTGTATGTTGGGGAACAACTGATTTCACTAATTTACTTATTGCATGACAACGTTGTTTGAACGGTATGCTAATTGAATTTAATTGGGATCGACAGTTTCCACATTTCCGTAATACCCTGATAAATAATTATTGAAGAAAAATTTATTCAATTATAAGTTTTGGTTTGATCGGTCTGGTATTTATTTTGTTGTGAGAGCGAGTGATAAATTAATGGTTTCGTTAAAAATGAAATACCGTTGGAATTGAAGTGAAATTAAGATAATTGTGTAGTTATGTGTAGTTGTTGAAGTGTTGACGCTTGTAACATAATATTTTCATATTGTATTCAACATTAATTTTAGTATATGCGAAACCTGAAACACGTGTCTAGTATTTCTATGTAAAGAATCTATGTACAAAATTTGAAAACTGTATCATGAAAAATCACAAAGTTATAGGCTTGTTCTGTCATCTGGTTGTCCGCACAAAAACGTGGTCACCATGCGGCGCCGCCGCGCGCGCGCCTCCAGCGTCGTTTTGAGCTCATTGATAATAATAATTTGGCAGTAGGTACCTGAATGATTGCGATATGTACTTAGTGTCGCACGGTGTCCAATTTGTAACCGTTTTTTATTTGGGACAAAATATAACATTGTTTAAAAATTTGGAATCGATTCAGTTACTTATTCTGAACAAACTATATTCAGGTTTCGGATATACTAAAAATAATGTTGTATTAGGGTTTTATTCTTGACAAGTTAGAATTTTGTCGATGTGGCATACAAAGTAAGCAGGTTTATTCCGTCACGCGCTTTTTCAATCTTGGTCAACGATGAAATCGAAAAACGTGCGCAGTGGTCTTAACTTAAAGGAGTTTTGAGAAGCTAGGAGAGAGCAGTAAGTGCGTAGCTTTACGACCCGGCTGTACTACCCGGCGAGTCCAAATGTGCGCGACCTGAGATCTTAGTCTGGCAGATTCGCACATTTTACGAGCTCAACGAGGTAATGCCATTCTCAAGCTTCGTTTCCCTCTATTATCTTTGCGAACAGACAGTAAATCTTGGAATGTACTCACAGCGAACCTTATCACGTACTAGATGCGTAATTTATATATTTTTTATCTCTACGGATCCAGCATTCAGCTGTTCGGAGCGCTTTTGATTTAGTATCGCACTTAATTCTCAATTTGAGCGTGAAAAAGGTTTTACCTTTTATTTTTAAATTTTATCTCGGTTGTTTGTTTCGCATACCGTAAAAGTAATGGTGGGAACAAAATAAAATATATAGACCCTCCATAAATCGAACATAAACTATTTTAGGAGGTATGTTAAGGTAACACGTAACCCTAATAGCGACGCTGCGTGTAATATACTAAAACCTAATAGACTACGAAAAATAATTTACGGAGTAACACTTGCCGAAGATAAATCTCCTTCATGAAATAATTATCGCTGGCGTAGAACCTGTAGGTACTCGTAGACACTAGACAAGAGAGTTTTCCAATCGGCACGTACCGAAATTTTTCAGTGTAATCAATTAGACGGCACCTCGAAACTAAATTGCTAATTTAGTTAATAGCTACAATTTGGAGACGATTCGGTGCTCACAGAAATAAATGGTATGGCACTACCTGAATTGATAATATAATAAGAGCGTGAAGGCTTTAGCAATCAATAGAAGGGTGAACGTCCAATAGGTAGGTTTTGTTTTTCAATTTCGTTTTTGCACATAAATTTGTACTAAGCATGTATGTCACCTAGTTTGTGAAACAAAGATCGGTATGTACTATTGCTAATGGTCAGTTTATTTTGAGTTGGTTGATGGATGGAGAAGGAGAGGAAGACCAAAGATTAGATGGATGGATTGTGTGAGGAATGATATAAAGGTAGGAGTAAATGATAGCGTGACGAGTGACGGGAGAATGGAAGAAAAAAACGTGTTCGCCAACCCTAAATAATGTGGGACAAGGGCAGGAAGATGATGGTACTATTAGAGCTATTGAATTGAAATATTTGTAGGTACAATAGCAATATAATGCGGGATATTTTTAGAAATTAATCTATTTTATACTAAGTTTTGCTCAGGGCTTCGCCCGTATGGACGTAGGTAATTATCCCCAAGGAACGTATCACCGGAATATAAAGTTTCGTATGTTCTGAGCTAGGTTATTGTCTATTTGTGTGCCAACTTTAATCGAAAGTGGTTTAGCCTCAAGGCGTAAAGGTATTACACAGACAGAGTTATTTTCGCATTTATAATAATAACAGGGATTTTATATATTAAGTCAACCCAGTAAAGGTTAATCCTAAATTCAACGCTTCCTAAAGCTAACTTAGCCCAAGGACCTAAGTTTCAATCCACTCTGACACCATTATTGAAATAAACGGGCCATATTTCATGACATAGAATCGATTGCATTTAGCGGGATTTATTCGCACGGTCTATCCCGATTCCCGATCCTACAGGGATTCGAAATATCCTTTTAGTTTTTAAGAATATCTGGAACGAGATACGTCCCAAAAGTAGTTGTGACAGGAATTTTAAAAGGCTTTTCTTTAGAGTGTTTTTGCTTGTTTATTTAATGGACATTCACGGAATCATGGATTTTTACATTTCAGCTGCGCACTCCAAGTTTTAATTGGCTCACTAGACGTCGTAAGGGAATTAATTGCCAAGCTCGTAGTCGATATTTGTATAAGTTTTGTTTGAAAAATTTTAAACATAGGTATACTATGGAAAATCTTCATTTTAGATTGTTTATTTTGGTAAACAGTTTATGTTTCCGATATTTTTGTGTTATTATATATGCGGTCCGAACTCGATACCTCACGGAGAGGTATTGATTTTATTACTTGCGTAGACATGTTTATGGCCAGTTAGATTTTATTCTAACGTATGTATATTGCTCAGCCAGCTCAGATACAGTGTAGTCTGGGCTAGGAACATGCTATATGTGGTGAGTTGTAGTCTCGGTAGTGAGCAATGTCGGGGCAATATCTGAGTGATCAGTGCGTATCAGTAACATTGTACTATGGAAAGTACTCGTACTGATGCAGAATAAATTGTTGCTAGACAACGACAGTAACTATCTCCTATCAAAACTTCAGTTTATTCACATGTGAAAGAGCGCCGTCAGTTGGGACTGGTCATGTCTTAGCTGCCACGGTTTATGTAATTTTATTTGTGAATTGTTGTTTTTATGTTTTTACTATGACCGTTCTCACATACAGGGTGTAAACAGACCCTTCACGATGCCGTCAACCAAGCATTCTGTACATACTGAACGCACTCAAAGCATTGTGCTGATGGGTGGATTTAATAATACGGGGGTCGTGGAGGTGTTTAAAGTAAAAATCTTACATTGAAAACATGTATTTAAAAAAATAAACTTGTGAAAAACTTGGAATTTTGACCCCCAATATTTCCGTAACTAGAAGGTTCCCAGGTATGGTTTAGAACAAAAAATTCTCGAAATGACGGGGAGAACAAGTGCCTTTCGGCTTCGTTAAGAGTCTTGTTACATCCTTTATAATATTACCTCTTGCTTATAATGTCTAAAGTTGAGAGCTACACTGTAGCATACGAGTACATTGTCGTTAGGCAGATTTTCGAAGATGTGTGTTCTCCAAAATCATTGTCGTTGCTTGCCACTCGGTCGATGTAATTTACATAATAATACAGACTGCCAATTTGTGAGTTTTATCATATATACCTGTAAATCTAGTACGAAAATAGGATTCTATGACACTTTCGTTTTGCGACTTTCAATAGCCATGTTTCGTTTACCTTCTCGAAAATATTTTTTATACCACAGTATAAACTCGTTTTGGTGAACATAATCACGCTGTTTTCAAGTCAATTATTACCTCATTCACACGTTACTTAGGAAACGTGGCTAAATACGTAATTATTATATTTATTTAAATAATTATCTCCTGTGGAACTTTCAAATAGACCGATGGTGTTGCTACACTTAAATAAAATATTATTTTCAGACTACGTTCCATAGTTTTGTTAGTATTTTAGTGTTCATAACTAAACTAAAAAAAATTACGTTAAAAACGTGTATTTAAAAAAAAAAAAAAACTTGTGAAAAAGTTGTAACTTTTGATATCCAATATCTCCGTAGCTAGAAGGTTCCCAGGTATGGTCTAGAACAAAAAAATGATCGCAAATACGGAAAAAACAAATGCATTTCGGCTTCGTTAAGGGTCTATTTAGAGCCTTTATATGTATGTTTCTCAACATGAGTGGTGTAACCATGATTTTGTAACATTATTTGATTTAAAAGAGTATCTATGGAGTTTCTTTTCCATAGAGAAAGTACTGTAGCTGCAAATTCCAAAGCGTACTTTGGAATGGGCAGCTACAGTACTTTCACAAGTTATTATGCCTTGTGACAGCTTTTTTTTACTTTGACATTCAAGTGCTGTATCGGACTAATTGAAAGAAATGCAAAAAAAGAAAAGGATATACTTTTGGTCCGTTGAGTCACGATTGAATTGCGAAAAAATATATAAGTAGCTACCGCCGACCGGATAGCACTGAAACTTTAACGGGAGAATTTTAAACCTTTTTTTTTTTAAATGTAGTTGGTCGTGGATGCCAGCAAATTGCCTGCACGGAGGTTTAAATGCAGCATGTTTCTCCTTGTGGCTTTGCCCTGTGCTAACGACCGGCGTCCTCTCGGTATCGCTCGAATGATTTGCTCTTTTAAAAGGGTGAAAATGGCCAGTCACAATCTCTTTAAATTCCAACTAACAAACAATATTGTAGAAACTATGTAATTTAATTTAATTGGGTATCGGGGAAAATTCCAAGTAAATGAAAGTCAAATTCCGTTAAATCCAATTCAACGTAGCGGGATTGTCCTCTTTTGAATGTTCCGAACAAAAGGTCGTCAATCAGAAAGTAAATAATTTAGTTGACGAGATCAAAGCGATATCTTGCCGTGTAATTGTTTAGGGGACTTTGTAGGTCGGCAAAGTTCGGGGGCCTACCGCACTGGGTTGATTGTGCGTATAACAACTTCATTACTATACGGTCAGACCGACCCTTAAAAATTTCAGCCTCATTCCACTGTGTTTAATTGTTGTTACATTTAGCTTGTGTGGTGTTCCGCTCAGGTTTAACGTTTTGGGGGTTTAAGGTCTCTGTGTAGTATTTTGTTTGTAGTTGTTCTTGTTTGCTGTAGCACAATTTTCCTACATGTCTCTTCATTCTCCGTTTATAATTTTCTGCGAAATTTACTCCGTATTATTATAACGTCAAAGCAATTTTTCATAGTGATTAAATTTCCTTCTAGAGAAGCACGTCAGCAATCTAGGTCATTGTAAATTGTTATTAACTGCCAGATTTGTTTGAGTTGCTTGTTTTTGAGATCATTTTACAGCTATCAACGATGAGGAATTTTCGGGAGAAGTCGTTAAATGTTTCATTACTTTTCGATCTCGGTAATAATGCGTTGAATAATGACCGTCACTAAGATGAACTTCGAGTGGAGCAAACTTGGACAAGTTGATAATTATGAAAATTTTAATTACGAATTTATGCTAATTCGTCGCGCAAAAGAGCGGCGCTGGGGATAAAAGCTCGTTCACAAAGGTAAAGATTGGCCAAACTAAATTAAAGCTTGGTAGAACTGTTGACAAAGAACTACCAGAATGTCTGTGCAGTTATCTTGGAGAATGGAGCGCTATTTGTTTGCAGATAATATTTAACCACTGGTTAATGCAACTAGAGATAGTATTTCAAACCAATTACTGTTTGAACTAATACTTTTGCAGACATGACTTAGGTAATACACTAGTTCAAAATTACCAAGTGCAGTTGGACTCCTTAAGAGAACGACTTATTAATATACCTTTATGACAAAAACCACAATAAAGTTAGTTTTTTTTGCTAAAAGTGTTGGCACAATATTAGCAGAGACTCTGAGTAGGTAAATATTTAACTTATTTCACTTTGTACACCTAATCACTCAGTGGTTGAGGTTTTATGGCTATGCATAAATTTAAATGAGCAACGTTGAAGAATCGTGGAGTAACGTCGGGAGGTCGTTTTGAATTCTGCCAAAATTGACTTCATTATATAGCTATTTTAATTTGAATAACGCGGTATTTAAGAGACGCGTTGGGAGCCTCCGGGAGTAATCTGTTTAATTTGGTTAGGCTTTCGGCGCCCGCATTAGTAGGCTCGGCGCTCGTCACACTCGTCACATAGTCACCAACTTACAAGCTTCTATGGTTTGTCGCCGCGCTGCGTGACAATGATAATGTCACACGAGTTTTGCTTGTTGAATTTAATTAGCCTTAAACATACAAAGTTCCAAGCGACCTTTTGACAGTTCCTTTGCCCTTTGAGTAAGTAGGTATATGGTGAGTCTCCGTGTGCCTCCCACGGGAAGAATTCCGGATCATCGATAGCTGTGGACGGGAAACTTAAAGAAGGGTATGGATAACTTCCCTTTACTTGGCGGACGTCTTCCGAATACTAATTCATTACATTATCTTGGCGCAGAAGGGAAGTGAAAGTAAAGTAAAGCTTAGTTTTGTTTGCTGGGCGTGCCTACCAGAGATTTTTTCATTGCTAATTAAAACTGTGGGAATCTGGAACACTGGTACTGTTTCCTTTCTTTTTCGGCTAAGATTTCGTACAAATTGCGAAGAGCTTAGGATCGCTCTGTTTCAATTTGGTTTCGTGTGTAGGTATCATCATTATTTTGATCTGATATTTTTCTTTCATTATGTTCTATGAATAGTAACAAGAAAACGTTTGTACAAATGGATTTAATATTAACCCACAGTGCGATATTAAATATTTTACCCAAATTAAAATACACCATGTTATAGACTGAAGTATGAATATTCTGAAAGTTGTTTTTGCATTGCTAACATTCCTACTTCTGCCATCAACGACGTTATCCCATGGTTCGACCAATCTCATTAGCTTAACGATGTTACATAACAGATGTGATTTATATCCCTTTCGTGAGGAAGATGCCTTTTGTTTGTTTGGATCCGAAACGTATTTTGGGTGTTCCCTTTATTATCGAATCTATCTCCGAATATTTGACCAAAAAACTAATGTATATTTTTGTAATTGGTACCTTCTTTGAGTATAATAATTATCTTTAGCGGGGTATTTGAGGAGTTCTTAGCTGGGCTTTACCTTGAGTTATTAATTAGCTGGATATTTTGACACATATCACTAGTGTACACTTGGCTAGGGAACATCGTAATTGTCGGGTAAATATACATTGTCGTCAAATCAATAGCTATTGGGATAAAACTTAAGGAACGGCTCATCAATTTATTTATTTTGAATCAAGTGAGGACCATATCCATCGTGTAACTCCACCACCACTAGCCTTGTCGTGTTACTCCAACTTTCCATAAACATAACATAACATCACGCCTGTTATCCCAGAAGCGTTAGGCAGAGGTGTACCTAATAGTACACCGACATTTCGCCAGTCATGTTTAAGTCCCATATAATAAGGGGCGAGCTTATTACCATTAACCGGGCACAAATCTAGACTACGTGGCTGCCACTGATAAATTTCTGATAGAAAAACAAAATAATACTTCGCTCGACCTGGGAATCAAACTGAGGACTTCACGCTCAGCAGTAGCTCTTGCGACCACTAGACTAACGAGGTACTCAAGTTTCGTAATAAAATCAAATAATAACTTTAGGTTAACAGGCCCAGCTTTGTGTGCCGAACGATCAAGGTGTGTTGTTGGGCTCAATGGCTAGTTGTAATTACTAGCAGAGCTTTCAGCTTCAGGGTAATTGGTACCGCAACGAGCTTTTAAGCAAAGGTTTACGTTTAAACGATATTCATAATTACACTTGTAAAACTTTAGTGGTAGAGTAACTTGTACCTATGTTCTTGGGATTAGCTGATAACCAGTCTTATCAAGGGTTATCGTATGGCCCAGTGACAGTCGCTCCGTTTTTGGTTTGAAGCTGCATCCGGTCTGACTGACGGACTGTCAGCTTCGCCAACATAGTTTGGAAAAGGCTAAGCAAATGACAATGTTTTTGAAATAAGTTACACAATCTAACATCACGCCTGTAATCCCCGAAGAGTTTGGTAGAGGTGTACCTAATACTACACCCACATTTCGCCAGTTATGTTTAAGTTCCAAGTAATAGGGGGCAATTTAAGCCTATTGCCATCAACCGGGCACAAATCCAGACTCCTTGGCTGGTACTGAGAGGTTCCTGATCGAAAAACTCAATAACACTTTGCAATAAGCTAGTCTTGTGGAATTCACTGCCCGCTTCTGTGTTTCCCGATTATTATAATCTGGATCTCTTCAAAGTTCGAGTGAATCGGTTTCCTCTATTCAAGCGTGCTCCACCCTAGGCCGCATCATCGCTTTACATCAAGCGAGTTGTGGCCAAACGCAAGCCTTGGTATAATGATAAAAAATATTAAAAAAGAAAAAACGCATAAATGGAGCATGAAATCTATGAAAAAGGCCTTTTCAGCACTGAGATGTTACAGAATAAAAAAAAACAGAATTACAGAAAAATGTGTGTGATATTTTCGAAAAATTTTAATGTGACGTGTACATACATAGTGCTACTAGGAACTCAGTAACCAGCTGTGGTATGTTTCGGTTCATTTCGTAGAATCCGTGATGAAATTTAGCGAAAACTGTAATAATTTACTTAGTCTATTGCCATATTTTATTAAAGTAGATATTCCCTTCAGTAAATAATTTATTAGAAATTTTAGTAATATTTCACGCCAGTACGGTCACATAAAACATGGTATAATCGTATACAAAATGTTATTACGCCATGTTAAGGCTTATTGGTCCCTTTGAAATCGTTAATGTCAATATAGATCTGGCGACAAGCCAGACCGTTGCTATAAAAAGTTCATTAATCAAACCCCATAGCGGAAGCGGTGGAAGGCTTCCTTCTATAATTGATTTTATATAAAACGTGTGTTATGACCCGTGTCACTGGATATTGGTTGAGGAATTAAGGAATGACTTTTGGTGATTTGGTAGTCATTACGTTTGTGTACGAATTTGTTTAAAAAAATCAAACAGTACGAAGTCGGGCGTTGTTATGGCATATCGATGACATTAAGGGCAGAAATAATAAACAAAGTGTAAACGGACCCTTCATGAAGCCAAACAATAAAAACAAAGCATTCTGTACTTACATTAAACTAAGTAACCCTACGAAAAAATTATTACTGGGAAACGACTTTTTTTTTGTTTTATGGTAAAACTCAATGTAAGGCACTCAAAACATTGTGCTGATTGATGGATGCGTTGAATAGTAAACAGGTATTTTTATTTTTTATTTTTTTTATTTAGCCTGTACTGTCCCACTGCTGGGCAAAGGCCTCCCCCAATTCCTTCCATGTACTCTTTTCCCGCGCCTCCTCGGGCCAGCCCTCGCGGTACGCGTCCAATTCGTCTCGCCACCTCTTTCTGGGCCGGCCTCGGCGGCGCCGTCCGTCTTCCGGCAACCATCGTGTGGAGACTTTCGCCCAGCGGTCATCGTGCATACGGCTGACGTGACCCGCCCAATCCCATTTCAGCCTAGCAGCCTTTTTGCCAACGTCCATTATGACTAAACTAAACTAAACCCAACTAAACTTATGACCTTAAAAAACTAGCATTAAAAAAAAAATGTGAAAAAGTTGAAGCTTTGACCTCGAATATTTCCTTAATAAAGGTTCCCAGATATGGTCCAGACCAAAAAAAAGTATCGCAAAGACACGAGAACAAGTGTCTTTCGGCTTCGTTAAGGGTCTATAATTACGTTACTAGTAATAGTGCAGCAGTGTCATGGAAAACAACTATTCAAACTCATGTCACAATCTCATATTAGCCGTAATCAAAGTCAATAAAATAATATAGTTAAAAAAAAACTGAAAAACACGCTTTCTTGTATTTTTCTCAGCAAACCCTTTCATTTGATACATACCTATATCATGGGAATGCAAAAAAAATAATTAGTCCGCCATATTATAAGTGTAGTGTGTGGGTGTGTGTAGTGTAGTGTAGTGTGTTTTATTTATAAGTGTAGTAATTAAGTTTTTAAATGTTATTAATTCTAAGATATGGAAGAGCGGAGTCTCCTAACACAGGCATTGTTCGCCTAAATTTAGGCTCCCAGCACAATTCATTGAACATGAAGGTTTTCGTAAAATAAAAACATTTTTCATTATTCATTTTTTCATTTCATTTTCCATTTAGAATAACGTCACTCAGCTAACCATGCATTGTCATCCATACTAAACATATTGTATACAAAACAGCTGAATTGGACACCGGAAAATGGGTAAAATTTAACTTCTAAAATTTTTTACACAGGTGGTTACAGCCGAAGCTAATAAAAACGTGTTAAAAACTTGAAAAAAATTAAGGTAAATCAGAGTTATGTTCGACAAATTGTGACTAGAACAATGCAGAGAATGCCATACTCTGTTTGTTTTCCCTTTCACAGTTTCTCGGAAACATGTCAATGCTCACATTGCTCACATAGACTGCAGTCGCACATAGTGCAAACATCTAGATCAGCTAGTCATAGACTACAGAAGTGCTGCATTTGCGTAACGTATACAGTACACAGTTACACACTCGGGATTATTTGATAGCGAACGCTTAATTAGTACCGTATGACGTTGAGTAAGATGAGATGTATGTGTAAGTGTGTGCCGCGCCTTAGATTCTCATTAAATGGGTGATTACTGTGCATTGTGTCTTTGCCGTGAGCAGTATTCATTATGGAATTATAGGCAGGTGTTGCTATATCATGATAATTATCGAGTACCTATCATCATCTGTCTAGCCCTTTCCCAACTATGTTGGGGTCGGCTTCCAGTCTAACCGGATGCAGCTGAATACCAGTATTTTACATGGAACGACTGCCTAACTGACCTCCACAACCCAGTTAGTACTGGGTAATACGATACCCCGTGGTAAGACTGGTTGTCAGACTTTTTGGGCCACTGACTACCTAACGACTGTCAAAGATCTACAAATGACACCCGGGACCAACGGCTTAACGTGCTTTCCGAGGCACGGAGGAAGCTCGGTATGTAATGGGTGGTCACCCATCCACAGACCAACCTAGGCAAGCACGGCTTAACTTAAAGATCCACCCGAGCGGCTGTTATTATTTAGCCACGAGCTCCTCAATTATCGAGTACCTATGATGTGGTTAATTAGAAATGTTGGATAGTAAGTATCCGTAATTTATTTTGTGGGAGTTAAGATTGCCGTTGCGCATTCCGAGAGTATAATTTTTTAATTAAAAGACACCAGTCCGTTGCTCCATAACATCTCACTACTCGAGATATAAATACGTCATACGTAGTGATATGCATCATCTGTTTAGAATAAAACACTGGCCCAGATTCGACCCATAAAGTCTGTTTATATTCAAAATGTTCTTTTATTTATTTCGAACATTATCAGAAATAAAAAATATGGATTGTTACATAAAAAAAGGGAAAATATATTTTGATTAAACCGCCATTCGTTCTGCAATTTAAAACAATATGAAGGAGAGATCAAAGCGAATAAATTCAGGGGCGGCTGCCGAGAGGCGTGAACAAGTGTCCGCCGTACGGGAATGTGACGCTAACGAACAACACGACTCGAATCTTATAAAGGAATCCGCTTTGTACCCTCTTTCTATATTCAATACCAATTATTTTTAATAAAAACTTAATTAAATTCTATTCTGACACTGACAAGGTGTTTTCCGGCGCTTTACCACTGTTTTCAATAACCAACATAATTTAATCAGTGTCTGATGAAAGATTACCAAGTAACATCATTTGATCTTAGACCAAAATATTTACTGTTGCTTCTTGCTTCTCTTCCGCTGTCGTGACAGATTTATTTACTTTATTAAAGGGGTCGTTAGGGCCCATACCGCCATCTGAGTGAAGACGAATAAATTACTAAGGTTAACGAAGTTAAATTAGGAGCACATCCTTCTGGTTTGGGTGAACCACTGTATTAGGGGCGGTGGAGTGACATATTTATGCCGCAATACACATAAACAAGAAGAACACTAATTTGTTTAGCTTGCACGTGAATGCGCACGTAATTTTTCGTGTGTAACATATCATCACGCCTTGTAATCCCTGAAGGGTTAGGCAGAGGTGTACCTAATAGTTGCTGATGGCTGGCAGCTGGAGAGCTCAGACTAAATTACATTTTATCAATAAAAAGGTGTGCTTGGGGCTGACATAAGCTTGTGACAAGCATAAGTCAATCCTGTTGAAACTACATAACATAGTTAGGTAGGTAAGGTAGGTAGGTAGGAGGTAGGCGTAGGTTAGGTCAGAGGTCAGAGGTCAGAGGTGTACCTAATAGTAAACCCACATTTCACCAGTTATGTTTAAGTCCCAAAGTGGGCGGGCCTATTGCGATCAACCAGGCACAAATCCAGACTCCGTTGCTGCTACTGAGAAATTCCTGATGAAAAAATGGCAGACCTCGGGAATTTAACCCAGGACCTCATGCTCAGCAATCGCTCTTGCGACCACTAGACCAACGCGGCACTCAACGTGTAGATAAATGTGAAAAATATTCTAATATCATTCAGAGTAGCTCAATTTTCATGCTACTTTGAAAAATGAAGAAGCTAAAGTGTGTCTTTCATTTATTTCCCCGCGTCAGTTATTAAGGCGAGTAGCTAAGTAAGAGAAATAGGTTAGTAGGCGCTAACAAGTTATGAGAAGTTCTCTTTTACAATGTTTATTCGCCTTAAGCGTTTGCGAACGGTGAGGACTTCTTTACCTTAGAGTAAGTAAAGCGGAGTTTAGTGACTCGTGTATAATGTAAGACTCCATTTAATAAATTGTGGAATGAATAAGCACTTGGTCGTCCTTATGAATTATACAAACAACCAGAGTATGTACTTAACTCGTTAGCTTAGATCCTAATGAGTTTCTTTAAGTATGCACTCTATTTATATTTCATTCCAGGAGGTATACTTTGGCGTTAGGTAATTAAATGTGCATTATGAAATTTAGTACATTTTGGAATAATTTATTTCCTACATAATATTTATTTCAGTACACATTACTCCATCTATTTATACAAATAAATACAATTGAAGTGTCTGTTTGTAATATCAAAATAACAGATTTTTACGGAATGCATATATATGTACGGCACTTATAACAAAAACACTTTTTTAATTTTTGTCTGTCTGTTTGTTCCAGCTAATCTCCGTAACGGCTGGAACGATTTTGGACCGAGACTTTTACTGACACATAGCTAAGGTTATAAGTTCTAACATAGGTATTAATTTTAGAAAAATAATTAGGGTAAAGAATTGGTAACAAAATCCGATTGAAAAAAGGAAGTAATATTTTTTTAAGAATAATTTCACGCGAACAAAGGTCGCGGGCAACAGCTAGTAACATATAGTGTAAACCAACTTTGAAAGTTAATTTAAAACAACATTTAACAAGTTACAATAACGAATAGATAGAGATTTACTTTCAGTCAGACGCCTACAAGTTTACCAGCCTATCCGTCAATTAACTTTTAATATAAATGTCCAAATTGTTTGCCAACTGCCATATGCCTACATACCTTCGTCAAACTAATTAAATATATAATGTATTCTGACATAGGTACAGTTAGGGACAGCCTTAGCACTTGCGCAATATTCATATTCGATATTATATACCTAACACTCAATAAGTAGTGAAGAGCTAATGGAGAATTGGTTAAGGTTGTCAAATATACAGGGTGTAACAGAAAGTGTATAGTCATATGAAAGGATATGCTGCAGAACATCAAACTGAACAACTTTCTCCTTGGGTCTAATATCGTAAATGAGAAAAAATTATCAGCTGTCCCATACAAAATTTCAATGACAGCTTTACAATTATATTGTATTAAAATGACAACTGATAAATAACAGTTTCACTAGGTATAGGTTTTTTTTAAATATTAAATGGGCCTTCTCTTGACCTCAATCTAGTCCTGATGACAGAGATGAGGTCGAGGACTCATTGTAATGCACTCAAAACATTGTGCTGATGGATGCATTGAATTGTGCAACATACAGTACAGTGAGCTCATGGATCATGGAAGTATTTAAAGTAAAGTGATAACATTAAAACATTCATTTAAAAAAAAAAAAAATTTTGAAAGTTGGAACTTTGACCTCCAATCTCTCCGTAACTAGCCTTCTAGTTTTTTGTTTTACACCCATTATAGTTCATTATGTTATTATATCTGTCCGAGCACTGTGTTCAGAGGCGCGTCCGCGGAATTTCCTTGTCGCTTCGACGGAACCTTAAATTGCCCATTTGCCGCAATTTGTCTATTTCATGATAAATGAGGGATTATGTCAGAAAAATACAATGCAGCGTGAGGGAAGCTTTCTCTCGACATAATCCCTTCCCTGGTTCACCATAACATTCCCGGAACATACCGCGTCATTCCATCTGTCAGGCGTGACAGGGGCTTGTCTTATACTAGGTATTGGGAGGCGTCGGGAGGTTTACTTATGAACGGTTGCTATTATAAACGACCAAGAGAAATACTTTATAATTCCATGTAATCGACTAACACTCGTTGCATAACAGACACATAAGTCTTAAAGTCGGTACTAAAGCCTCCATTTTGTTTTTTCAGTACAATTTCACAAATGTCGACTGTAACATTAGTTTGAAATTGTATTAGCATTTTTTTACTAAATTAATGTTATGAAAATAACATTTGAAGAGATAGAATTAGGTAAAATCCATCACAAACATTTCTAAATTAAAATATATCCATGCACGTTACTGTTACTATTTCATTTTGGAAAACACAAAATATTATTCGTGCCGGACAGATTATATTCATAAAAGCTGCGGCGTTATTGCAAGGTTTATCAGATAACATGCTCGCACGGCATATGACGTTAGCCGTGCAACGTAACATCAGTGTGTTTTAATAAAAAAAGCTTTTCGCCCCAAAATATAAGTTCATCGTTTCAATGGAAATGTAAATAGGAATATTTTTAAGTAACACATATTCAAAATATTTCTGTCGGTTGCGAAAATAGTTTTGCATTTTCGAAATATAAACTTGTGTTGCAGATAAAACGATCTCATAGGCTGTCAGTCTTCACTGCATAGTATAAAACAAAGTCGCGTCCCGCTGTCTGTCTGTCCCTATGTATGCTTAGATCTTTAAAACTACGCAACGGATTTTAATGTGGTGTGATTCAAGAGGAACGTTTATATATATATTGCACCCGTGCGAAGCCGGTACGGGTCGCTAGTTATGTGTAAGTGTTAAATAAACGGTGTGCTGCCGGTAACCCACCTTGTAACATTTCTGAACACGAATCTCTACGTGTCCTTCGACCATCTTTAATAAATGGATCGCCGCGACTAAGAAGAAGATAGAAATTAAAGTCGAGCTGCAGTAATCACCACGCTTAGTTGGAAGATTGGTGATCGAAGTCCGTTAGTTATTAGATGACATTTGTTTTCTCTTATCATCTTTACTCTGCTGTCTAAGTCTTATTTTGCCGATTCTAGGTAAATGTACAGACGCCAGCACATCAAGCTACTACAATCTGTCAAATTGCATTAATAAATTTTCAACTCTAACGCTGAAGCATTTGGTTCAATGTTGATTGGGAAAATTTCACATTTTCGGGTAGCTTGGTGTGCTGGCGTGTGTACAATAATAAGTGATGTTTCTTAGAAGAAACATCACTTACGTTTACGTTTACGTTTCGTTTACGTTTTTCACGTTTTAGTGGCGGATAGATCCGCCACTAAAACGTAGTATGGAAAAATATCTTCGATTCGCTGATTTTATCGCGTGTTTCATTTCTAGTGGCAATTTTATATCAAAGTGATTTAATTTTTAAACCGTCAACTGTTTTGTAACAGCCCTAGAGCTAGTGCTACTTGACAATGTCGCCGAGTCGCAGTGGCCGAGCGGCGTCAGCAGAAACCGAGCTGACTACCCTCAACTGCTCTCACATGTAATCTCTTAACGACACCGTTCTATCTACATAATCGATACATACGTTGCCTATTTACAACAAACTTAGGCGAAACAAATATGAACCCGTGAAGGAAGTTGTAAACTTTAATTGAATGAAAGAGCATTCAGAACGCGTTATTTTTAACAAGATTTTTTTTAAGGAGTTTGTTTTTGCGTTGTTTTCTTTGTTGTATGTGAGGAAAAAGGTAAGGCGAAAGCTTTTATATCTGGGTTGCGTTGTGTTTATTAAAGGTTCTCTTTGGCTGACTTTAAAAAAAATTAAATCTTTGAAAATATGTTTAAATGATAATTATATATATATATTTTTTTAATAAATACGTTTTGTTTCACACTAGGATTTTCTCCTGTATCTTGGGTGCGTTTACAAACATTTAAACTCACATACACAAAGCCAGACCCGGAACAACTACCTGTAGGCCATACATATATTTGTTCCGTATACAATCGCTCAGCCAGTGCGCCAACCGCGACGTTAAATTATTCCATTTAAAGAAAAAAATGTCACGCCATCATTACCTTGAAAATGTAATACTCCGTTGCATCTCATAACAAATGATTCCACGTCACTCCAAAAAGCTTTCCATTTCAGCAGAACGAACCTACCTACCTACAATATATACGTAATCGTTAAGCGACTTGCGCCCGAAGGCCGAAGTGAAAAGAAATCATACAAATTATCTTAAAAGGAACGCTGAGGACTGGTCCAATGTCAATCTTTTTACGAATTTAGTTTTTCACTTTGCGTAATTGGAAAAAATATCGGCGTAGGCGAATGTTTGGGATTTTGCCTTTAAAAATGAAAACGTAAATTAAGAACGAACCTATAACAGAAGGGGATTGAAGTATTAGGAACACAGGAATACGAAGAGTAATCAATACATGCCAAGCCTTTATTCTGCCTGACAGGTGGCTTGGCGGAGGACTGGAGGTATTTCCGTCCACCACCTAAGTTTATAATGAAATAGTCAGTTGAGGGATGATGCAGAGTAGTTTTGAGCTATTTGTTAATAATATTTGGGGCCTTGATATTTGATAAAGTTGGTACAGTTTATTGCATAAAGAAAAATCGTTGAACATCACAAGTATCCATTTTCACGTAATCAAAAAGACTATTACATATGGGGTTAAGCGCAGAATATCCAGTTAATCATAAGGAAAATTAGTGTTATCAGCGTCACATGGAGATAACTACCGTGTAGAAAGTGGCGTTGTATTACTCGCATGGTTACTAGTTATTTGGGCAGGGCTGCCCAACGCACGGGGCTTGTAATGGCAACCTCATTATGACGTCACAAAGCGAGCTAGTCGACAGATAAATTTGCACAGGCAGGTACGTAATCAGCAGAATTAGCCGTGAAAATGTACAGTAGTTGTGGAAACTTCAGTACGTTTTCAACGCTAAAATGGCGAATCAATTTTATAACTTTCGGATAGATACTCGTAGCTTTGGTACTCGGAAAGGGACATAGAGTAGATACTTTCCATCCCGGAAAATTAAAAACGAACCCGACTCCGCCCCACCAATTTCGTCCGTTATGTATATTAGCCCCTGAGGTACCACCTCGTATTAAGACTTGGACAGCCCTGACTGACGTGGAGCGTTATTTGAAACGTATTATCCGCGTCGTATGTACGTGGCTCTCTGTAAGTTGGTACCGATGTTAATATTGTTTGATGCAGAACCCTCTACACTTGTACCAAATTACTGCCTAGGTTACGATTGGTTTGGTCCAAAACCAAATATTAGGGAATACCATCACGTAAAGTCTCGAAACACAGGTTTGTCCTTTGTTTGCTTACTTTTCTAAATTCACATCACGTACGTAGAACAAGGATACCAATAAGACTACGTGTTTTGTTTCAAATGCATAATTTTCTGATCTGCACGCCGCACGCCGGCCACCTTCTAATGAAGCATTTTTTTCTTTATTGATATCGAAGTCGGCTAAATTAATTCTGAGGAAGGACGCCTTTAGTTTTGCAAACTTTTCAATAGCATCTCATTAGAATGCTGGCGGTACGTCCGGGCTTCTGCGGAATAAGAATGCGGCAGAGAAAAGTATGAAACGTGAAGTGTATGCAACTAGAAGTTGTCCGTAGACCTGGCTGTGATGTTAGTTTCAATTGAACTTATTGTGAGAAGAAAATATGTCATAGTTATTCACCCTCTGTTAAATGACCCAGTAAAGCAGACACAGCAATTATTCCTCTGTTTGCTTCAGTTATATTATCATTCTCCGGAACACAAAGTACGATGTTTCTTGATGTCGCCTCTAAAGATACAAAGAGAAAGACATTTTAAAGAAAAATAACGGAGCGAAGGACGCATTTTTTCTTAAAGAAACGTCCTCATTATGTCTAGTCAATTAGTCATTCTTTCCATTACACGCGTTACTGGAAACAAAATGGAAACGCAGAATCTGATGCGACGAACACTCGACCAACGAATGTTCTGCTGTTCTCATTTATTGCGTTGCTTTCTAAAGAATGTCATTTAAAATTCGAGATAGTATCTTCGGGATAGGAAATTGCTTGTCATTCGGAAAATTTTCACTAACCTCTTAGAATAACCTCCCCACAAGATTAGGGCCTTGCTGTAAAATCCAATACCACTCGTAAGTATAGCAAGTTTGGTGAATGATTTGAATGGAACGAGTTTTGAAGTAGTACCAACTTGGAAACCTCCATTTCTCAAATGCATTCACCTACAAATGTAAATCTGTGATGCAGCCTGCTACTAGAAGTAGGTCCGGGTGCGCCATTTCGTCAATCTTCGGGATTATATACGACGGAAAATGTAAAAATTGAAAAGTAAAATTTGCAGTTCCTAGTTCAAAGTACGTACCAATATAAAATATTCTTCCCGAAGTGGATGCAGTAAGTACGTGACTTACAAATCTGGGATTTTTCAAATATTTAAACCGACATCCGTGAGTAGTTTTCTGGTACCTACCAAAGCTAACATTTTACGAATAGAGAGTTTATTAGATACCCTAATATTTCGTCTAACTTCTTGGTTATAGGGGTAGTTTCATTAGTTCGTTCAAGTAGTATACGACGAGGGTAGTAGGGTAGACCTAACTGTAATTAGTTGAATAAAGCCCGCAAAATATGGCTCTATTTGGTGGAGCTGTCAATTTAGGGGAGATGCGCCGACAATTGGCTTATCCCTGTCATATCCGATCCGAAGCCCAACTTACAGACTCGACAGATACGTGACCCGAATATAGATTTTTTTCATTGTCGAGTTCATACGTTTTCAGAAATACATTTTTTGTTTACTTGAGACAGTATAACAATCTTTGAAAAAAATGATTGCTCATAAAGAATCCTTTTTTGAGATGCAGTGTAATACTTTCATTGAAAATGAATAAATTCGCATAATAAAAATTCAGTTAAAGATAAGACAAGTAATAAGGCACGGTCGCATAAAACGGAATAACCTAAGAAATGGCCGTTTTTATAGCTCGGCCAATCACGGTCGGGAATCGATACCGTTCCACGAATATTATATGCCTACTTATATGTTGGGCACAACAGTACAACATACGTAATTGAACGCAATGTTTAGCCTCCTTGTAATTATCCAGTGCGGGAACATTGATTTACATAAATATTCATTGTGTGTCTATCATCACCATACTACACGTTCAGGGGAACCATAATTGAGAAACAGATTATAATAATAGTTTGAGTTAACTAATGAATTTTAACATGAACGACTTGAAGTGTGAAATGATTTTAGAGTCACTGGCACATGCTTAAATTACGGCTCATGAATATGGATTCTGAAAACCGCATTTTCTTC
The DNA here is from genome assembly GCA_905163415.1 of Noctua fimbriata. NCBI lineage: Eukaryota > Metazoa > Arthropoda > Insecta > Lepidoptera > Noctuidae > Noctua > Noctua fimbriata. The sequence continues at coordinate 8,104,557 of LR990940.1, forward strand.
ATGTTATAATAAATGAAACCGGGGCCGTTATTACAATTATGGAAGCAAAGCCAGTCCAGTCATACGGAAGACGGCGTAATTACGATTAGTATTCTAACTAATTGCATCAATGTTGGTTTTTCTTCGTCTGAAAGTCGCGACCAAATTAAGTTTCCTACCGCAGCACTATCAAGGCTGGCTGACGTTCTTTACTTTTTATAGCCAGCCAGTCTTCTCCAGCTTTTCGTATTTACCTACTTCTTGCTCATTACTAGAACAAAAGACGGTAGTCGTTAATTAAAGAGATTCAACAACCTCACTTCATAAATTAATATTTTCGAAACGATATCTGGAATATACTCGTCATTACGGCAGAAATTGTGCTTTTGCTGTCAGAGATATAAGAATACTAGCTAATTGTTCAGATGGAAACGCTTGCTATTCTAGTAGAAATATGCTCAGGCAATATACTTAGATCCAATTCAAACATCAACATCTGTGCCTTTCCCCAATACAGTGTTTTAACAAGTTAGAGAATCGTACGGCACAGAGTCAATAACATTTATTTTTATCGAATACCAGTGTTTACATAGCCTATATAAAAGTAAGTTATACTGGGAGGCCTCGATTAGAGCGGCGCCCGGGGGATCAGAGCTCGTTCACCTGGCCCGTTGGACTCGTTCATACAACCATCTATTTTATTTTTCCTCCCCTAACACCTATCCGCTCTTTGATGTTCAGAATCGTTTATATTATTGAGCCAATCTCGAACTCCCGATACGTCAACATAAATATTAATATTTGTATAAATGATTTATTTTATCCCGAGTAGAGTAACAAACAGTAAAATTACGTAATAACACGAGTTGATAACTTATGAGTTCATGTAAGTGAATAAAGACGTAACACGTGAAGGATACCAAACAAATTGGAAGTATTTGTCTCGAGATGTGGTCGTAGTTCTTAGTTAAAGTGGGTTAGCTATCCGAGGTTTCGTATCTAAGTGCAGCTTGAGAAATAAGAAAAATAAAAGTTATAAAGGACGCTAGGTCAAGACCATCGCCGGGAGATAAGACAAGTGGCTGCGTAATGTCCGAAACAAACGACCAAATAATTACATTTTCTTGTGAATTCAAGAGAGCCGTTATACAAAGAGCACAATAAAGTTTTACGAGCTGAACATTACGTACACATTCACATAAATTGAAATGGAGCTGAACCCGAGTACAAGAATTCCTTATATTTATTTCCTTGAAGTGAACGGTGCAGTTTTATGATTGAGTCGTAGACTATTGATGACTGTGCGTTACGAGGGCGCTTATCATAAATTTTACGCTAATGCAAGCTGGAGGGTAGTAAAACATTTGAGGCGGTATCAGTTGACAAAGGTCCGAGTTTACGAGCCTGCGCATCCGTCGCCCGTCCGCCGGAACTAGACCTACAGGAAAGTCACCAGTTCACTGCTGAAAGTGATTCATGCTGAGATACCGTATAGTTGTGTTCTCTGTCAACGTACTTTTTTGCGTTTAGATAGGTACAGAATGTGTGAGGTGTTACGCTGGTTTTATTAGATTCACAATGTCGAAATATAAATGATTTCACTGTTAGTTTCACAGGTAACAGTAGCTCTTAGTAGTGGTCCTACCTACACCATAATAAAGCTTTCAAACTTTCAAAGTAGAAGTGTTTTCCTATTTCTTCAGAGTCACTGATCAGCTTTTCTCTGGATTTTCTTTTCTCTTCCAACTCGAGTAGCTTTTCTAGAATGAAATGTTTTGCTCGGATTTGAGTTTTCAACAAATCATTTAATATCCTTCCCTATTTTTATGAACTGGTAAATAATGTAATAAAGTCCAATGGAATACTTAGGTAGCAAGTTTCAGTAAGTAAACGGTCATAAACTTGCCTTTAACTTTGTTTAAACTCGCTCGCGCTATTCTCTCTTAATCGGCACTCGAAGTTTGTTCGGAGCGATAAAACACGGCTTAAATCGGTACATCGATTAACTTGATCGTTGATATTTCCTCAGTGTCTGTCCTATTTATTATTCAGTATTTAGTTCATGTTCGTGGCAGATGTTTCATGAATTTCGCAGTTTATTTTAATGTCGCTAAATCTAGCTACTTCTGTTATCGAATTATACTCATTTAATCCAATTCCAGGGCCATTAATGTCTAGACGATATTCGCTAAATTATTCGCATCTATTTGGGTAGTTGTGACGTGGTTGTGTTGACTATTCTTACACACGTGTATTATTATCGTTGCCTAATCGGTGCTAACTGAACTGTGAATGTTCAGAACGATTTTTCTGCGCGCGTGAGCAATCTGATCATGCGGTTTTGGCCTTTATGGTGTGTCTACGTTCATAAGTACTACGTGATTTTCTTACAAATGGTATACCAATAAATATATATCTAAATTCCTAGCGGGATACTTCGCTTGCAGATTTTAAATGGTACTTAATGATTTTGGTAACGTTCTAGATTTTGGGTATTGCTAATACGACACAGCCGCGTGCTTTGTGTAGTGATTAGATTTCGATAGATTTATCGAAAGTTTTGTCTATGTGGAAAAAGTGGCATTGGCTAATAGATTATATTAGCAAATGAAGATATTTTCTAACCATTAGTAACTTCATAATTTATAAAACGGGTGGTGACAATATGGCCTCATGCCAAATACAGAGTTAATATTAGAAAATCTTTGTCTTACTAAAGTAACAACACTTCAAATGGCTGAACTTCCACACTTAGAGGTCCCACCCAGCTCTTATTAGGTATTAATATATTAATATTGGCGGAGTTACGGACAGCATTACGACGATATTATTGGCTACTAATTATGCGATCGTCTGATATTATTTGGGACCGTCTTCTTATCTGATTCTATTACTGTCCGCGCCTACGTTCACGGTGGAATTAAATCGGTATGGTGATCTATATGTATGTAGAGATTTATTTACTTTTCTCAGCGTGGAAATAAAGGGAGAACACATATTGTGATAGCTATTTATCTTTACGAATGAATTCATTTGGAAAAAATGTTGAGTGATAAATCAGAACTTATAGCTTTATTTGTTTTGGCAAGTAACAAGCCATTTCTTGTAATAATTTATGTATATTTAATTATAAGATGTTAGTTTTTGCCTGCGCGGGAGAGCTCGTGGCTAAATAATAACAGCCACTCGGAGCGATCTTCAGGCTTGCCTAGATGAAAGATGGTCCGTGGATGGCGGTGGCCACTCATTACATACCGAGTTTCCCTGTCTGACAACCAAACTATTGAGGGATATCTTATTACCCAGTACTAACTGGGTTGTGGAGGTCAGACAGGCAGTCGCTCCATGTAAAATACTGGCTTTCAGCTGCATCAAGACTTTTAAGTTAAGACTGGAAGCCATTGTTGAGAAAAGGCTAGGCAGATAATGATGAGCTTTTGCCCACGCCTTCATCCACATGGAGGTCGGAAATTACCCCAAATGAAATTACTACAGCGATATAATGTATCTTATGTTCTAAACATTCTCATGGTCTACGTATTTGCCCATCAGAATTCGTTAAGCTGTTTAAGTGTGGAAAGGTAACAGACAGATGAGTTTCTTTCACGTTTATAATTAATATTAGTATTGAGGGGACTTGAACGTAATGATGTTGTCTTCTAGCCCCCTCTTTCTGTTTTGCATCCACGACCCGCGTACTATTCAATCTATCCATCAGCACAATGTTTTGAGTGAGTTACATTCCCAGAAATATTTTTTGAGTAAAGTTATTTAGTTTTATGTACATAATGATTGGTTGACAGCTTCGTGAAGGGTCTGTTTACACCTTGTATTTAATTAGTTTTGTTATACGATGAAGGATATTGAGTGGATAGTAGCAATCAACAGGTACAAGCGCTGACGATGTTGAGATCTAGACTTCGAAGAGAGTAAGCTATGGTCGAGATTGCAGCTGCACCACAAGCTGCGGTATCCTTTTACATACATCGTGTAAAAAGTGTACTTAGGGCGTACACTTAGCACTCAAGTCTTTGATAGTAAAATAAGTGGCCATGGCGTGTATCCGTCAGTACTTTCACCTCCACTATTCACCCAGTCACTAAGCCAGTGTATAAACACTCATACTACGACGTGCAAAAAGACCAACATTCAATTCATTAAGAAAAACAATGTTTCGAATGTCGTGACATCGTGTGGCGCCGAGCTCATGATTGTCAGCTGTCGACACACAAACTCCAGCACGACAAGTACCTACCTACAGTCAGGACCAAAAATATGTATACATTTTGCAAAATTAAAGAGCGAGTTTTTTTAATCCTTAAAATGAAACTATATGCGACCGACGATATTGTCTTGTATTTCTACCAAAGTTACGAAAAAAAAATTTGTAGAAGGCGTCTAATTTATTAAAACGTAAAACTCTCAAAGTTCTTCAGCTAACACCATACATTTTTCGGTCGTATTTTGTCAACTGTTCGTGTAGATAAAATCAAAGCATTTATTTCAAGTTGGCCAGTTACAGGCACTTTTGAATTGTCGAAACAAAGACAACAATGAAATGTAGCTACAGTCCCAGTCACAAGGCATAAAACTGTGAAATTACTGAAGTTGCCCATTCCCTAGCGTAGATCTCTATGGAGAAGAACGGGCAAGAAACTCCATGGACACTCTTTTAAATCATAATATTGTTTCAAAAACTTGGTTACATCATTCATGTTGAAATGGTATGTGAGATCGATGTAGCAAGATGCGCACGTTAAAAGTGTCAATAGTAAAAACCCTAAGAAAATATATTTATACCTAGGTAAGGTATAAATATATTTTTGCCCTTGACTGTACGTATTTGTGTGTTCTATAAGTACGAAACAACGCTATTGCACCGACGAAGTAATTGAAAAGCGTTTTAATTACAACCCAACTAAATGATGTTGTTCATAAAATATGCACTTTGTGCTACTGACTGTTAATTGTGACTGCTCGACAATCCACTTATGAATGCTATAAATGGAGACCCTTTATTTACTGTTCGGAAAATGTGGTTTCAGAGTAATTTAATTAATATGAATCAAAATGTTAATATGTTCGTACATCGGTTGATTTGCTGTAAAATCGGTTTTTTCACCGGAAAGAATAAATCCCTCGTAATCATTTCTATTTCGATTCCCAATTCTAGTAATTTATTCAAACCGAGATAATATTTGAATCGTAGTTTTCATCTACTTAGCATAGAAAACCTTGCCGCCATTCAAAACCGTTTACAGGTCTTTTTTTTCGCATGGGAAATCATCAAATGAGGGATCCCGCTGTGCACGGAGTGGAAGGGAGTGTCAGACTTCTACTGACTAAAACCCATCACATACACACACACACACACACACACAGGTTCACAGGTCTCTGAATCTATTTAAACGACAATATTGGGCTGTTTGTATGCCTGTATATTTTAGACCAAGAAATTAACAAATTAGCTGGTGCTTGTGTACATAAAGAGAAACATAGGGCCCAGACCGAGTGGCAAGCGTTTAAACAATCGATGTATTTCTACAACTAGGTTCCTCGTGGGTCTAGTGGTCGTAACTCGGTCGCGAGTGTTGAGCATGAGGTCCTAGGTTCGATTCCCGGGTCGGGCAAAGTGATGTTGAATTTTTTCTTCAGGATTTTCTCAGTAGCAGCAACGAAGTCTGGATTTTTGCCCGGTTGATGGCAATAAGCTCGCCCCCTATTAAATGGGACTTCGACATAACTGGCGAAATGTACTGTACTAGGTACACCTCTGCCTAACTCTTCGGGGATTACAGGCGTGATGTTATGTTTTGTAGTTTCAACAGGATTGACTAATGCTTTTCACAAGCTTATGTTAGCCCCAGGCACAGGTTGTTATTGATAAAATTTCATTTAGTCTGGGCCCTCTAGCTTCAGCATTTGATACAAGTATATAAGCGTACTCATTTATATTTAGGTAGCTCCTCAATCATCATTCTCTTGCCCTTATCCCAATTCATTTGGGGTCGGCGCAGCATGACTTCTCCTTCCATACTTCTATAATACTCGTCATCTCCTCAGGCACTTCCTTTCGTGCCATATCAGCCTTCACACAGTCCATCCATCGTTTCTTTGGTCTTCCTCTACTCTTATACCCATCCACTTTCATACTCAAATTTTCCACACGACATTTTCCTCTTTATATGTAGCTCAATATTGTTCTGAATTTGCTCACACCCACTCTTGCGATCCTGATTCAATTAAAATGGTGTTTGTCTTGATAAAGGTGCTTCAGATAACGCCCCAAAGCGCAATGTTGGAGAGGTTTCAAGTTGATGCTACAAGAACTCTCATAATTCGCGTTTCCCGGTCGCAAGGTGGCTGCTTTCAATTTGTCTGTGATTATAATATTTCATTACAGTGTTTTTGTGGTGCTGTGTTTACATAAAAAATCATCTGGAATCTCTGAAAGTTTTTTCATAACTGTAGTTAACCTTTTGCCAGCTATTTTAAAATTCATGGGGGTGCGCCTATTGCCATCAACTAGGCACATATCCAGACTCTAGGCTGCAATTAAATAAAACTCAGTAATACTTTACCTAACCTAGGAAACGAACCCAAGCCAAACCATGACTTCATGCGCGGCATTAGCGTTTGCTACCGCTAGACCAACGAGATATCTAGTGTTTCTGAGCGGTTTTGTAGTCTCCCACAGTTGTGTTTAATTAAGAGTTGTTTAAAGTTAATTCCTCCTCCTCGACTCGGACTGCCTCGTTGGTTACACTATTACCGAGTGCCGTGGATATGTTTACTAACTGCCTCGTTAGTCTAATGGTCTGACTGCTGAGCATGAGGTCCTGGATTCAATTCCCGGGTCGGGCAGTGTTATTGGGTTTTTCCATCAGGAAGTTCTCAGTAGCCACGGAGTCTGTATTGGTGCCCGGTTGATGGCAATAGGCTCACCCTCTGTTACATGGGACTTAAACATAACTGGCGAAATGTGGGTGTACTATTAGGTGCACCTCTGCCTAATCCATCGGGGATTACAGGCGTGATGTTATGTAAAGTATTACTGTTAACTTACAGAAGACTCACTGTGGAACAAATATGTAGACTTACCTACTCACATGTTTGCGAGTATAATGTTATACGAAAAAACACATAATAATGCTTATAAGCTTTGTATCGAATCCGTTATTGCTTTGTGTGGCTTCAGGCGGTATTACCGAAAACATTGTGTCGTATTCTTTGCGCATAGCCTTACAGTTTAGGGAACAATCGACATTAGTGAAAGTTAGAGCAAAGAATATATTTCCATAAGATTTCATCAATTTAAGTACCTAACTGTGTGATCCATATGAGTGTATTTTTGTATACAACATTAGTTTTAGTATATGCGAAACCTGATACACGTGTCTAGTATTTTTATGTAAATAATCTACAAAATTAAATTAATCTACAAATAATGTACAAAATTTCAAAACTGTATCATGAAAATTCACAAAGTTATACGCTTGTTCTGTTACCTAGTTGTCCGCACAAAGTCGTGGTCACCACGCAGCGCGCGCCTCCAGCGTCGTCTTGAGCTCATTGATAATAATAATTTGGCAGTAGGTACCTAAATTATTGCGATAGGTAAAAATATTGGAATCGATTCAGTTACTTATTCTGAACAAACTGTATACTACTGTGTATCAGGTTTCGCATATACTAAAAATAATGTTGTATAAAATCCCTTCAATGGAGACCAGCCGTGTGCGCAGTAGATGTTATAGCCAGAGCTGAGACCCCATCAAAAAATATAGTAAAGCCTATCATATTTCGATGGACTGGCACTCTGTCACGACCGGGAGAGATCAGGCGCAAGATCAACGGCTCCTAATGTGAAACTTCCTGACAAAGGGCAGATAGTGAAAATTTCTGAACGGGGAAACTTAATAGCATTTATTCCACCGGGGAATCGAGCCCACGCGCAGCAATGGATAAGGATAATTTTATTTATAGATAAGAATAAAACACACATTTCTCACATGTCTCAATAGCAACCACGGAGTCTAGATTTGTGCCCGGTTGATGGCAATAGGCCCCCTTTTAAACATAACTGGCGAAATGTGGGTGTACTATAAGGTACAACTCTGCCTAATCCTTCGGGGATTACAGGCGTGATGTTATGTTGTTGTAATAAAAACACATGGTAACCTGTAGCTTCCGACCAACTCATAAGAGGTGTGAGTCACATATGTCTGTATGTTCTCAGAATACATAGATTTTGTTCCCTACAACGTATTTGGAATGTTATTCCGTCCAAGACGTTGATTTGGGATTGAAAGATAAACGTGGAGTTAAACGAAGTTAGGTACGAGCTAGTGATGTGCCGTTCCCGGGAATATTCGAGAACATTCCGAACTTCTATACCTAGTTAAAGTTACTAGGAATTTTGAGAAGTCGTAAACAGTTAGTTTCTAAATTCCAATTAATCTAGCTTTTGGTATAATTTTAAGGAATGTTCCTAAATCAAAGGGCCAATTTAGAATTTTAATTCCAATCTAATTTAAATAAATCAGAGCTTAAGTATTTGTGTATACATTTATTGTGTTATGTGAACGCTGCTAAGCTGTTATACAGGGTGTGGGTACAAACGTGGGCAATACTTAAGGGGCGTGTAGTACTCATGAAAATAAGCAACTTTTATTACAGGATCGACCATGACATCGCGAAAAAAATATCAGCTTCTCCACTCATTATTGGTCGCATAACTCGAAAAAATGTAGGCAACACCAGATTTTTTAAATCATATTTCATAGTTAGCCTCATAGTAAGAGTTGCTCATATTTATGAGTACTTTACTCACTTAAAGTATTGCCCACGTTTAACCAACCACGTTTATCACCCTGTATAGTACATAATAAAATTAAAAATAATAGCTTACAAAATCCCGGTAAAGTTAAGCTAAACGCCACGCGCCAGGCCGACGAAGAAGAATCTACGTTTTCACTGAGTCGCCCTAATTCCTTACAATATATCTTACTTCATTTGAATAGCCTCTCGCCTCATTACTCTTCCGAATTTAAAAGAAAAAAATCTACTAAAGAAACGTCTATAACAAAACGTATAGACTTTGATAAGTCGATCTGTATGTAACGTAGAAAATCCTGTTAGAATCTTTGTAAAAATATAAAATAATCACTCAGACATAAAAGGGCAGAAAATTAAATTTCACTTACACGTAAATAAGCTTTTTGTTTCGTGAAGGAAGAATTTATTTTTAACGAAGTTTTTTTGTTTTTATTTTTATCGTTGTAAGCAGGGTTCATACAGTTCCCTTCTTATTCAGTTAGCGTATCTGAGTGACGTGTAAACGTATTTCAGAAGGTGGAATAGGTTATGATTAGAGGTATACTTGTCAGGTAGTGCATGACAAATAGAAGTTCGGCACCACTCTAATCAAAACTTAGGCGTAGAGCGTCCTCCACAGAGTCCACACTTTGGACCAGAGCAGTTTATACCAGTTGTAGTTTATAGCAGTGGTAGCCTAGTGGTGTAACCGTCGGACTGACAAGTCATAGTTCTCGAGTTCGAACCTAAGGTACGCACCTGATTTTTTGGACCCATGTGCGTATTGTATAATTATCACTTGCTTCGGTGAGAGAAAAACATCGTGAGGTAACCAGCATGTCTGAGAGATATTTCTTGACGGCATGTAAAGCCAACTCAGAGACCCATGGGCGGTATAAAAACTCTGAAACCAGGTTAGGCACTAACCAAACGGTAAAGAAGACCAGAGCACAAACAAACTATGCCTTTACTCGTATGATTCTACATACACACCTACATACATTCACGCTTTTCCCCATGGCGGTAGGCAGAAACCTCTGAAGATCTACTCCATATATATTACAATCCATATACACTCCTTTTCTTTCTTTTTATAACTATCTGTAGGTAGACATAGGTTTATTTATTTAACACTCAAAGAACAGATTACAGAGGCAGATTTAATGCATTAGGCAATTTCTACCGGTCAATCTTTGGGTAATGCAGAGACATATTCTATTTTGATACGAACAGCCTTATGTCCGAGTATGTACAGGTGTGAGCAATGGAATGTAAACAGTTAGCAAAATTTTAAGTCGAATTCCTCGTGAAACAACGGTTTCTACTGCGAGATAAGGCCTGTTTAGTAATATTATGACTTTCAAAATACTGTGCATGTATGTACGTGAAAACGCTTTTAGAAAAATGCTTTTAATTTTTTCTAAGTATTAAGTATTTCATTGTTTGTGACTGTACACATAATTGTGTTTATCAAAAAAGAAAATACACTATCTTACAAAAGAAATGGTACCAGCGGTCCCCTATACACGTCGGTGCACAAACTGCCGGTCATGCTCCATTAGCAGCACTAACTCCTCTCCCCCAGTGATTTCCACAGCTTCCGCAAAACTCAACAACAGCTTTATTTTCACTTATTTCCTGTTATATTGAGATTTCCCTTCAGAAATCAATATAAGAATGATAAAAGCCATCATAGGCGTAATAATTCGACTACACAAGTACTTTTGTAGCTATAATGAGGGCAGGAAACAATTTTAAGTGCAAGAGGAAGTTTTTCTTCTTTACCGTAGTCTCGATTCTGTTAAGGACTTCTTTGACAAATTAAAGGGGGTGGAAGATATCGACACATTTACGGTTACCACGTATTCAGTACTTGATTCTGAACCCTGAGGACATAGAAATTATTCATCGGTAATTTAAAAAAATATTTGACCGTATAAATGTTGCACTTTTGTAGGAAACAGCAGATTTATTTTAAATTACCGATGTAGTAAGCGTTTTCAGTAGCAGCCACGGAATCTGGATAAAATTTGTGCCCGGTTGATGTCAATAGGCTCGCCCCTTATTACATGGGGCTTAATACATAACTGGCAGAGAACATTTTCAGAGGACATTTTCGAAAAATGGTGTTACAGCTAAATTAGACCGATTTTAGAATTTCCATAGAAACAGAAATTTCCAATTATCTTTTTTTTTTAAAAGACATTTCGAAAATGTTCTCAGATAACTTTTTAGACTTATGTATCCTGCTGCGTATGAAGTTTCATTAAAATCGGTTCAGTCATTTCTAAAAAAAAGGACTTGAAAGTTTGAATGAAATGCCGTAAATTGTAAATGCGAGGTTTGCTTTTGTATAAAGATAGCTTGCCAATATACAACATTAGTTTTAGTATATGCGAAACCTGAATATAGTTTGTTCAGAATAAGTAACTGAATCGATTCCAATCATTTTTAAACCATGTTATATTTTTTTGAAATATTTAAAAAAAAAGTTAAAAGTTATATGTAAGATGTTCCTCTTGAAAACACTTTAAATTCTAGGCTAAATTTTATTCAAAGGAGAACTTTGTTGTTTGGCCTGAAAGAAATTCAGGACCTACGTAAGTTTCTCAGTATGAGAGTTGCATGTTTGCATACCAACTCCGGGAACTTAAAGACTAAGTTTAAGATTCATCACATTCTTAATATAACTCTACCTACGAGAATGAGCTTCGTTAAATGATTCAACTGGAATACCTCTTGGTTATTATTAAAAAATACTTGAAATGTTGGCTAGCCGACGGAATCTGGTTTGCAAAAATATTTCAGAAAGGAAATGCAAAAATTTAATGAAGTCTTCCATTTATAAGGTATTCGTATTGAAACAAAACAATAAACTGGATATCTGATTATATGATAAGCTTATTAAAACACGGAAAAACCGAGTATTGCTAATTAATACATGACCTGCTTTGCGTTGTATCACTTTTCTGTAAATCCATACCGTATTGATCTCGCACGGAGACATGTCTCCGCCTTCCGATATCTTGCTTTTTAATTAGAAGCTATTCGAGTTGATTTGAACAAATACGTGTGTGATAGAGAATTAGCGGTATTAGCTTTGAGAATTAGTTCTCAATCAGAGGGTATTAGGCATCTAAATCAGTGTGGTCATCGTACATTCAATGTTCCTTTAATGGATGAACTCATTTCATCGTATTTTTATGGATTTCAATAACTTTTAAATGGGGTATGTTTAAGTTTCACAAGTTTTATTATAATAAGGAGTATCTCGGTTAACTCGTGCAAAGCGATGGCGAAATAGATCGTAGTGTTAAGCACATAGTTAACACTGGATGGATGAAATGGCGGCCGGTGACTGGAAAATTGTGTTGTGATGCGGAGGAACGAGGAAAATGTCGAGAGGAAAGTTTTGAGTATGAATGTGGATGGGTATTAAAGTAGACGAAGACCAAAGAAAAGATAGATGGACTGTGTAAAAGATGATATGGCAAGAAAGGAGGTGTCTGACGGGATGACGAGTAACAGAGAAGTATGGAAGAAGAAGACACGACTGCGCCGAGGCCAAATAAATTGGGATAAGGGCAGGAGAATGATGATTAAAGGTGTACACACTACTACACTTATTCAGTTCAATCCAGCTTTTTTCCATACAAAACTGGTGTTTTCTATAGATAAAACCAAATAAGTGTAATAAGTCTCATGCCCCTTGGCGTAACATTCACGTAAAAAACATGATGGCTGATGGAAAAAACAAATACAACTAAGGGAGAGAAAGAGAGAGACAGGAATATAGATTTCGACATGGTTTATGTGAATGTTTCGCCCGTGTAAACGCAGAGTTACAAGATTGTTGCATGTTTACCTTCAATTAACTGTCAAACTTTGGCGGTCTTGAGCTTCAAGTCAAGTTTGATCCCACCCGTTGCACGAGTAACTCTTATTTAGTTACAAGTATAGCTCAGTTGGAGGGTTTGATTAGATCATTAGGAACGAAGGTAAACTAGGCTGGCCCGGGCAAAATAAGAAGAAGACGAATTATATAATATTTTATTTTAATATAAGTTTATTCAATAAATTTATATTTATATAAATATCTTTTAAGCTATATTTTCCTCTGTACAAAAATGAGAATAATAATTACTATAGTTGTTGCGTTTTAGTATGGAACAACAATAGTGGTCATTGATCCACTTCATTTCTTCTTTCAAAAACTAAAATAAAGCTTTTTAAAGCCCTGAATCTCAATGGAACCGGCCAAGTGTAAATCGGACCCGCGCATAAAGGGTTCCATACCTTAATTTATTTTTATTTGTTGTTATAGAAGCAACAGAAATTCACATTCTGTGAAAATTTCAATTGCCTACCTATTACGGATCATGAGCCCGCTGACAGACAGACGGACAGACAGCGGAGGCTCAGTAATAGGGTCTTGTTGGTTACCCTTCGGGTACGGAACCCTAAATAACAATACATACATTGTTTTGGTTCTGAAAACCGCAAAAAATAGTAAAACTATTCAAGTACAGTCACGAGCACCAATATTTATAAACTTTCCTACATTTAAACACAATTTTCGCGAGAAATAACGATTATAACTTGCAGGTAAGATCTTTTTCATAAAAATATGAGTTCCAGAATACTATGTTTATAACAACATGAAATTTAAATCAGAGCAGTAAGAGAAAATCACTTTTAAAAGTTGTTAAGTGTTAACATATTTGTGGACGTGACTGTACAGGTTCAGATGTTTATTACCTCTCCTTCTAAAACACATAGCAAGAGGAAAGCTCCAGTCCAGTCCATTACCATAATCCCGTACAAATATATGCGACGCACGCGGCGTTGCCCGTTGTTCGTCTTAATTATGAGCGCTCCTGTGACGGACGGCGGCGCTCCGTGAATACTGAATCAAATTATTCAAAACCCGATCACCTGCCAGGATTATCTGTTGCTGCTTTTATTTGTGTTTAGATGAAGGAAAATGGACTGTTGGCTTGGTTTGGTATTTTGGTGATGATCTCGTAGGTAGGTTTGATATTTTTTGGGTAACATAACCCGTAAGTAGGTAACTATTGAATTATTATGGACTGAAAATGTTGAAAAATAATGTGTGAGTGAAGTTGTGTACCTTCATTTCTCAGTAATGTTCTCAAGAATAATAATAATTGATTTTTGCCTAGCATCCCGAAGTATGTGGACTCGTCGCAGCCATGTTATTCTTCCATACGTTTCTGTTAGTCCTCATCTTAGACAACTCTTTTTTTTATTAAAGCGTTCATATTTTGTAAATATAAAGCCTTTTTCTTCTTATTTTGCTGAAAATCAAAATAATTGACAGAAACCATTAAAATTAAAAGGAAACAAAATATTTTGTCTTTTTATTATAAGACTGACCCTATTTTATTTTCTGCAATACAAGCCAGTTAACGTATTGATATTTTGAAAGACCTAAATTTATAATTATGAGAAAGTACCTATTTTTAAAGACCTAAACGTAAAGCTTGTCACTGAAAATTCCTGAAGCCAATTTGTGACTGATAAAAGATTTTTTTACAAAAATGTTGCAGCCATTTTGCTCTGAGTATTCTCCTTGTTATCCGTTGATCAAATCGGTTTGAAGATGATCCTTACGGAATTCACGTATTTATTTTTTACAGGAAAATAAAGTTTCAATGTTTCGCACAAGAATTGCACTTATACTACTTATTATAACTTATTCACAAGTTTTCGTTAAAGCATCCATACATATTTCTACATAATTTGAGTAAATTCTCTCAATGCAATGCAAAAGCCAGCAGGTCCTACACGTTTATATGTCCCCATTCTCTAGCATTTTATATTTTTTGGTTTTATTCCCACAAGTATTTATGTCGCCGTCACTAGTGTGAGTTCTTTGTTCACGAAACGTGATTCACCCGACAATACACACAATATCGTAAAAGTCACGGAAAACGTGAGATATATTTTAAGTCGAGACCTTTGTTTAAAACATTTACTCCAGCTGCCGTTAAGTTGGAAGAAAAATGCTTTCAAAGATCTTTAATTCTTGGGATGTATCGGAAAGAAACATAAAATGTTGGGTATCTACAAAGTGCATTGGGGATTTAAAATGTCAAACATGCCACCGGTTACTATATAAATGGATTTTAAAATTTCAGCAGCTGTGGCCGTCGCACATAAAGTCTGCTCTCTATGACGCATGGAATGAGATTACGATACGGCGTCGTTATTTGAAAATTCAGTTGAATTACTGAATAAAATTGGGAGCTCATTTTCGGGTTTCATCTCGATTCAAAGTGGGAATGGAATTGAGCGTTTTAAACGGGATTTGGTGATGATATTGTCTGAAGCGAGTGCTGGAGACCACTTAATCAGTAATGACGGTAATTCCTTTTTACCATACCGTCACGGTTAGGTAAAAAGGTAAAAAAATGTAATGAGGTCCGAAATGATTAACAAATATAAAGTTGGGATGAATACGTATACAATCTTTTCAAAAGCTAATGGAAAAAATATCTTACTGTTCCATTTGCTTTTAAAAATATGATGAACGGGTGTATACAGGTATTAATAGAGATTAGATTGTACCTTGTTCTTTTTTTTTTTTTTATTTTGGGAAATCATCAAATGACCCCCCCCGCTCTGGGCGGAGCGGAAGGGAGTGTCAGACTTGTACTGACTAAAACCCATCCATGTTCCTTCTTTGCCCTTTGTGTTCCAGGGCCGCGGTATCTCTTTCGAACAGTCCCGCAGCCCTGGCAGGCCATATTAGGTTGTACCTAAATGGCTATAAAAATGTTAGTATCTACATATGTAGGTGGGAGAAAATTCTGCGATAACATTGTCTCAAACTATGTAGGTTTTAGAGAAGAGGTCAAGATATCGATATATCGCCGACAACGGCCATTTTCTAGCCTCTTCAAGCATACCGTCAAAATATTCGTATTGCTACCGACAGGTCGGTCAATGTCTTCAATCAGGGCTCCGCCAGGCCTAGAAGCGCTTGTGTAGGCATTAACTGGCTGCAATTCAATTGTGCATAATCCTATCAAGCACAGTTAAAATTGATATTGAGTAGTGCAAAACCGATTCAGTTACCAAGACAGTTAAAAGATGAATTTGGGTTTAATAGAACATTTTCGCAACTATATATTATTATCATGGCCTCCATGAAGTTAGCTTGATTGAATCCATGCTATAATATTATTAATTCGTAAGTGGCTCTCTCTATTAACTTTTCACTCTCGGCACGGGTAGGTAGGAACCGAAAATGAACCGAGAAACCAAAAAAAAAAAAAAAAAAATGTTGACCGAGAATGTATTTAAAAGTTGAAATTAATATTTTCAATTGCCTGTTAGGTACATTCGACGTGGAATGCCTGACCTTGACGTGGGCGAAGGCGCGGGCCAAAGCCAGAGAGAGTATTGAACAATCCGTTTTATTCAGTAAACGATTGTGCAAAGGCAACCCCAATGATGTCTGCTTATTTTTCCTGGAGCTGTTGAATTTTATTTTTGAGTTCAATACAACTTTTTGTAGGCACGTATGTAAATGTTTGAAACACGGGCACCTTTCGACCTTTCCGTTTAACCTAAATATAATTATAAGGGTACCTTACACACGAGTACGGAGTACGTAATAAAAGACAGCACGTATTCTAAACTCTTAATTTTTTATTTATCACCAAAACTGTAATCACACTTTGGTACAAAAACAACAAATTTTGTAACGACAAAATATAATATTACCTCTAAACAATAGTCGTAACAATTATAGAACAAAACTATCCAACTCATCTCCTTAAAACAGTTATAATATATGATCGCTAAAATTGACTTTGTTTTTATCAAACAGACTATTGATTTATACATACATACATGTTTCAGTATTCTTCACAGTACTAAACTTCTGTTTTCAATTCATCATTTACTGAGAATAACACAAAGACAAATTCATTATTTAAAAAAGTCTCTGATGAGATAGGTAAATATGACACAAAGATTGAAGAATTTATGATTCAAAAGTGTTGGCTCTACATTATAAAATATGAATATTTAACTACGACAAAGGTCCCACGAGTACTTTAAGAAGTAGGAAAAATTAGCTATTTTAATTTACAGTTAACAATCTACTCTCCAGCATGATGTCGAAGGTTTATTTTTGATTGTTGGTTAACAAGCAAACTTGGTTACGACCCAATGTTGGGCGGCTATCGGCTATTATACCGTTTGGTAAATAATAACAACGTTTATATTGTACGCGATATGAATAAAAAGACAAAGGAAAACATTCAGACCACTGGTTTGTGAAGGCAATAGAAGAATCAAATGTTATTTGTTTCAGTTTATTGCTTCTCAATAAATCTATCACTTCAACTTTCACTTCAATTAGTAGATACATAATTTTCTACAGAAACAATTATTTACACAATTCGTTCATAGTCACTAATAAAACAGAATATAATTTGCACACTCTTCATCAAGGAAACTCCGCTCACTATCATACGGAAGTGGTGATCTGTTCGATGAGGTGATGCTCACGGCGGCGACAGGGGGGCCGGCACGAGCCGCCGCGCGTCCACGTGGCGCCGCGCGTAGCCAGCCCCTCGGGCACGGAGCGCGACGATCGCAGCGGAGGCGCGGGCCCGCGGCGGTAGCAGTCAGGGCAATGCGCGGCCGAGCAGCACGGGCGGTCGAGCGGTGCCGCGTACGAGAGCGACTTAGACAGGCGCGTGCCGCAGGTAGGGCCCGGCCAGGCGCAGTAGGCCGTGGCCCCGCCCGCACTGCAGGCACACCATGCGGGCTCGCAGCGTGGCGGCGGCGTGGTACACGGACACGTCTCCACCAGAGTGGGAGCTGGCGCGGGTGGCGGTGGCTCCGGCTCCCGCTTAGAAAATCCAACGAAAAATAACAGCATAGCGCCCGCCAGCGTTGCCGCCGACGAGAAGTAGAACCCTGCTCTTGGCACTTGTTGGTTGATGTACCCTGTCACTGGTACACCCACCATAACTGGGATAGCTTCAGCACCTTGCACGAAACCTGTTCAATCAAAAATCTCTTAACCATGCTCTTTCTAAGCAAATCCGATAAAAAGACTATAGTGCATTAAATATTCATACCCCAAACTCTAGTAAAATGTCGTCCCCGAACACGTTCCATTGTGAGCATCTTTATAGAATATAAAAATCCTCCCAAACAAAGCCCGTACATCCAGGCAAACAGCACGTATCCGTGATAGCCTTCCACATTGCTTAGCGCGAGCATTGAAATACCTGCAAACATTCTTCCTTATTACTTCTGAAATGTATTATATTTTTGTGGAAGCGAACGTAAGACAAATATTGAATTTTGTACCTATTCCCACCATAGCCGTTTGGCAGAGATATTGTTTGGAGACGAGGCACTGCGCCGATGGGCGCACCAGCACGAGCCCGAAGCCGGCACACCCTAGCACCGCGGCGAACCCCAGAAACGTTTGCAACAACACTAGGGCACTCTCCTCTAAACCTTCTTGAAAACCTTGCAAAGCCTATTAAAAAATAAATATTAATGTTAATCACGAAAACTTTTTGATTTCCAAACTTTACCAATTAGACTTACCAAAAAAAAGACGGGAGTGTAAAGTCCAAAAGCAGCTAATCCGGCGGCCAGCAACAAAACTTTCGCCGGCCGAGATTGGAGAGGGCTTAAATCAAAGATTGGTCCTCCTCTCTTTAGGCCTTTCTTTTCTTTTACCTAACGAAAATAAAAACGAGTTCATTTAATTATAATCAATCAATTAAACTTGTTCGCAACATCTTCAAAATTCGCAAATATTAATTTAAGTGAAACTTTGCTTCACCAAGTTGAGAAAAGGATCTAACTCTAAATGAAATGTTCCGTACATAAATTAGTGTCAGTATCCTTTGGACACAAATTGCGGGAAATAATTTGTTTTAGATTTAAATCGGTGAGTTGATTGAATAATGTATAAAGTTTCAGTCTTACCGGCCTTACCTTTCGCCGTTGGTTCTTGAGGTGAAGTATGGCGCGACGTTGGGGGTGATAGAGGGATGCACTGCGGTATACGGCGCTAAGGAAGAAAGCTAGGACGAGCACACCAGTTACTGCCTGTAAGCCCAAACGCCAACCTAGTTTCCTGTTACAAAAATACAAGTATTAATAAAAATACAAGCCTAAATGTACCAAGTCGTACCAAATAGTATAATTTGTAGAATGAGCGGCAATTTTTCGATTAATTTTCTTAAACGCCAAAGTTCTTTCAAGTCATACCCCACGGCTTCCTTATAGGCGACGCTGAAGAGTGCGATGCCCACTCCACCACCAGCGTGCGCCACCAGCTCGACGAACTGTCTGCGCCGCCTGAAGTAGGCGCCAAGCACCAAGCCAGCGGACTCGCGCACGAACCCACATCCCACACCCAACACCACACCTGGGTTGGAGGCATCAGGATTACTTACAATAATGTGGGATAGCTTGTGCTGATGAAAATCGGGTGCGGAAAACATATGTGTTAAAAAAAATCCTTGATTACTCTTTGTGAGCAGTGTATGATACTGGAAATTGTAATATTGAATTGTACGGTATTCAGAGTCAGGTAATGAAACTAATGACTGCTGAGAATATACTGACTTTATTACAATAATAATATGGTATATAAGGTGTCTATAATAACAAAGATTATAAATATGTAGAGGGGACCTTACACCTCCCCCCTTTAAAGAAAAAAAAAATACAAACTTAAGGTACATTTTTTTTTCACATTATAGCACATCATTAAACTACATGGAATGGTACACTTTTGTGCGGTTTTTATGTATTATATCTAGCTTATTATTTTTCATAATTTCCACATCTCGTATACACACATCACAGTACACAGTACACACACAGTATTATATCTAGCTTATTATTTTTCATAATTTCCACATCTCGTATGTCACATTTCACATACGTATCTGTTTGTAACCAAATACAATATTGGAGAGGCGTAGGTAAAAAGGCAAAATTCCCAGAACGAAAAATGTTTATTTATCCTTTCGAAATACGTGAGTCAAAAATAGTACTAAATAATAATAATGATTAAAATCAACCGAAAACTGATACACATCAAACTTGAATTTTCCAAATAGACTGAGCCTAGCATAGACATCTATTGCAATTACAATCTGCACGCGTAGCATGACCACCGTTGGAACGGGTTTTGTCGACGGAAGGATTGACAAAATGACTAATAAATGAAGATTTCTATAGCTTAATCGACAAAATGACAGATTTCTATTGTTGATCTGTCATTTTGTCGATTCTTCCGGCGACAAAACCCGTTTCTACAGTGGTCATGCTACGCGTGCAGAAGCCCACAATGTCGTGTCCACAGTGACGGTATTGAGAACTATTGGCAATGTGGCACAATTCCAACCTCTGATCTGCTTCTGAGAATTTCCATTTGCTTACCATTAACAATGTCCAATACGAGATTCGAACAACCAGAACATCCAAGGAACAAAATAATAATGTTCCTTAGTCTGCAAGAATATTCTGTACTCCTTTTTAACAAGAAA
This sequence comes from Noctua fimbriata, assembly GCA_905163415.1. Lineage (NCBI taxonomy): Eukaryota > Metazoa > Arthropoda > Insecta > Lepidoptera > Noctuidae > Noctua > Noctua fimbriata. The sequence goes on from LR990940.1 coordinate 8,124,917, forward strand.
ATTCTTGTGCATTTTTTCTTTTCTTTGCTTATCTGATGTTGTTATAACTAGTAATAGCTGTAATTAGCATTCTGTCTGCTCCGTAAGGTACTTGGGAACGGGTAAGTTCTATGTTTTTTTTAGAAACCTAAAAAAACCTTTAGAATCTTCAGAGCTCTGAATAATACAGAAAGAAAATGTTGAAAAAATTCCACAGAGAACGACTCGCCTATTTTTGTCTCTCACTGAATATACAAGTCCTTGCAAATAATGTTTTCAGTAAAAAATATATTTAACCCTCGTTCCCCACCGTTACAAGCAAACGATATCACGCTTTGCAAGCATTCTCGAATAGTAAGCGAAACTAACAGGCGAGCTTGATTCAATATCCCACAAACCCGCACTGTGTGGAGAGGATAACTTATTGAACTGAACACGCGTTTTATATAGAACTTAGCTTTGCACCTTTGTTTTAGAAAGATAACAGGAGGAATTTACTGCAGCTGAATTCGAACGCGAAGAGTTTTCTGTCCGGTTCGTTAATGGCTTGGGAAATGGTATCGGTTAAAGTAACGTTCTCGTAACTTTGTGGTTTCGAAAGCTTAACGTAGATCACATTCTATCGTTAAGCGTTTTTAGTGGTACCTCATTTCGAGTTCAGACTTTCTCAATTAGTTAGGTAAGTGTAGTATAGTCACTCTTTAGTATAAGCACGGTATGTCCTATGATTGATTCAATTATTCTTAATTTTCCTGCCAGTATCATTTTTTTTTATTTGGCACTGCGTGTCTTCTTCTTTCATACTTCTCTAGTTACAGAGATCATTTCTAGCCATATCATCTTTCACAGTCCATCCATCATTACTTTGGTCTTCCTTTTTTGAATGCTATTGAGTAATTATTCGTACTTACCGTAGCTAAGCAATGTCTGATGAAGCTGTGTGGCGAACGAAGTGAAGAGGCAAGCGAGCGGCAGCAGCAGGCCCCCGAGGAGTGCCACGAGGCGTGGAGACTTTCTGCGCGTCGCTGCGAACGCACCCGCGGCGCGAGATACTCCCACACATATCGCGCCAGCCCACACTGAGGGACAGGTATGTTATTAAAAAAATGACGCCACTGAATAAATAAATCAAGAAATAATTAATAAACATGGTTGATTTCAAAAATTTCTTAAACTTTTACCCCTAATATTACACCCCTAGTTTAATAATAAACACTACGAGAACTCCATTAAATCTCGGGTCTGACAAACCCTCGTCATGTGCCGAGTACTCTAAAGACTAACGAGTATCTGCTTGTTTCCTTCTGTAGAGGCAAGCAAGGGGCATCACAGACCACTTAGACAGAATAGTTTCATGAGATGCAAGGAAATGTAGCGTTCATGCTGTTTCTTCAAAATGTTCATTTTAAAATACTGTGTATGTTATGTTATGACATATTGCGCATTTAAATACGCACAAATACCTACTATTTTTCATTTTTACACAAACATGTACCACGAATTCCAATATGGCGTGTTTTATTTAACTCTTTACATTTCCTGTTGACCTTTTCGTAGTTTAGCGAGCTTTCCAGCGCTGGTTGACGAGGGACCCACGTTTCAATTCAAATTCGCTGGATTAAAGTTTTGTGGGCCACGCTTGCCATGTGAGAGTATTAGACAACTTTCAGGAATAGATTAATTCCACGTATTGCATGTTGCCTGGTTTTAGCAGAAAAATACACATGCAAAGTGTTGATTTTAGAAGTTTAAGCGCTGTAATTTTTGTAAAGCGTTCGACTTTGTACACGGCACTCAGTGCCTTTGTTTATCGTCCAACTCAAACACGTTTTGATCAATTTTATCAAACAAGGTGTCGAATCACTTTTCAACAGGAGAATTAACGGCTCAGAGGATCGTCCCGAACTCCCGATGCTCCCACGAGGGAACTAATCGGCACAAATTGTGTTGACAGCATTTTTTTCGCGCGAAATTGAGACCGTAACGTAACTTTCGGGCTGAATTTTTTGGTAATTGAAAGCTGTGTTTCAGGCAGATTATTTCGTAAAATATCTGTACATTTCAGATGGCATGACGTTGTGTTATGAAATATTCCTTTTTTGTAAAGTTGAAAATACGTTTCAAAGCTCTGTGAGTTTGTCAAACATCCTTTGTTACAAAAATCTGTTCCCTATTGTAATTTAGCGTAACTTTTGCACGATCATGCAACTTCTGAATCTTTTACAGACAAATAATGAGGCCTTCTTCTATAGAAATATTTTTGCATTTTCCTTTATTTTATTAGAGTGGAATTGTTCTACATCGTGTGATCCTCCTTAGGGACAGAACCGGTCTATCCCGACATAGACGGACGTACAATAAAATCTGAGCGATAAAACCCAGCCAGTGTCACGAGAAACTCTTTACCTTTGAGTATGATGTCAACAAAAACACATTTAGATTATTGTTGATAGGAGGGAAACAAAGGAAATGTAACCCAAAAGGCCGACTATAGGGATTCCCCTTGTAGTTTATTTATAGTGCAACTTAAAGACAAACAGACAAGAGTGGGTACTGTGGGGACCGGGTGGGGACCGGGGTTGAGTAAGAAAAACCGGACAAGTGCGAGTTCGACTCGTGTGGAGATGGTTCCGTACGTTCATAGATTTCTTATAGGTTTTCCTGTAATCTATAGGCAAAGAACTATTTTTTGTAGCCCTGAAGTTTCGTATCTAAGGGGGGGGGAAGTGGAATGGTCAATTTTCGCCTATTTTCTTAAATAACTTCAAAACTATTTATCTTAAATTTATAAAAAATATATATTTGAAATGCTCACAATGAGCCCTTTTCCTTTGCCTCATTTGATATGTAACACGATATAGTTAACAAAACTTTTTTTTTAAATTTCTAATTTATCCCCCAAAAATTCCGTAGTCTTCTAATTACGAAATTAGAATTTCTTCTTTCAATTATAATATGCCAGTCGCTTTTGACCGTGGAGGTTTACACCTCTACAGTCCTATGTATTATAGGCCCAGAACAATTGGAAATTAAGATAACACAATGACGAAACGTAAACATGGCCAACTGCAATTAATCATTAGATAGCATACACGTCATTACGTCATCAGATACGCATTATGATAACAAACAATAGTGGCATTGTATTCCACACAATGTCATGTTCGATGCGAACGGAACTGCAGATAAATTCTTATTTTAGCCTTAATTGATCCTGCTAAGATACTGCGACCGACGTAAAACACATTAGTAGGATCTGAGATAGTGGTAATTTTGGAAATACCGCCATCTTTCCGAGATTTCACTTAACACGATTAGCCCGAACCGAATGGCGTTCCCCGTTATAAATATTGTCGTACGCATTATCGTTCCCTTCAGAATGTACAAAGAAATCCTCTGACGAAGTTAAAGCCGACGTAATGAAATTAGCCTTTAAGGATATATAAGGGATAATAAAATTGTGTCGATTTTATCTTTCAGCTTAAGAGTTATAATTGCTTGGCCTGATTTTGCACTTTATAGTATTTTAATTATTGGTACCGTAAGACTGGATTAAAGTTAATAATCGTTTTTAATTTTGTTGGGATCCTGTGTTGGGGAGCTGTAATATTGCCTGAGTATAATAAGATACAGACACCAGCACATCAAGCTACCCGAAACTGTCAAATTTTCCCAATTGACCTTGAATCTAATGCTTTAACGTTAAAGTTGAAAATTTATTTAAGAAATTTGACAGATTGTAGTAGGTTGATGTGCGTCTCTACCTTTAGCATGTTAGGTTATAGGTAAGTGCAGTTTTCGATACCGTCTTGTCCGTTCGCCAAGTGTACTTCAACTCGTTAACGTCGCTAAATTCCAATTTGAAAGCGGCGCAAATGGCGAACTTGACAGAGTTATGCCCCCCCAGCTCCGCCTCAGCCCCCCTCCCACCACTGACAACAAAGACCGCGCTCATAACCGAAATTACTTCTGCCTCTTAATATTCAACCCCAGTCGTGAATCTTGGAAAATTAATTCAATAAATCAAGCAGGTCCACAAATACCGGTGACACTGAAAGTTCATTTACTTAATAACCAATATTAAATTGTAGTTGTCAAAACACAATCTTTTGTCTTTGTTCACGTAAATCACGCCTAAATAGAGATGTCGTGAAAAACGTAATAAATGCTAACAGCCGAACAAAGTTGTAACAAGTGAAGAGATGAGCCTCTTTATTAAATTGGAAGTTTACAAAATGATAGTAATTAAAAGTTGTGAAGGTGAACTCGTTTATTTTGGCTGTAACGGTTGATACGCTTTCATTTCGCGTCGTAAATATTTTTTCGTCGTTGTCTGTTTATTTAAGTATTATATCCGGAGGGTTGCCGTTGATAGATTACTTTTCTACTCTGAGGCCCTCGTCGGCCTCCGGTACGCATTCAAAATTATTTTCTTCCTCAATCTTATATTCAGTTATGACATAGAAGAGCTATTGTCGTTTCCTCATCCGTACTTTATGTATTATTTGTCATGTCTAATAATATACAATCAAAATTTCTTCGTATTTAACGCTCGAGTGGGTTTTATAGGACGCCGGCGTATAGTCAATAACAACGTAAATAACAGAAACTTTGTTCAGGCGATGGGAAAGTGGAGTAAGTAATACATTACGAACATTAGATAAAACGAGATGATCTTCATTTTTCCAGATGTTGTGTGTAAAAAACGTCTAAAGCTTACCAGCATGATCAGCAGAGGGTCCGAGGTGTTTCAAGGCGTACACATGGAGTGCTCCATAGGCTAGCTGCAGCCCAGTGGACAGGAGATGTGCCAGGAATGCAGCTCCGCAAACGATCCATCTGCGAACAAATCTGAACTTAAGCAACGGTCATACATACATACATGAACTCACAACTTTTTCCCATAGGGAGAGGCAGAACGTACCACGGTCCTCACACACTCCATTTACTTTGTTCATAACGGTCATTTTCTATTAAATTACGAATCCTAACTCACAGCCGACATATTGCTGATGTACCCAGATTTTTCTGTCGTGCATGTAAATCACGTCTTAATTCCGCCGTATCCCACATCCGTGACGCGGCGTGCGAAGGCCGCGACGTAATTAAATCGCAGCGATTATTTCGCCGCAGTATAATTCTCGCGGCGAAGCTCCGGTAACTCGACAGGAAGTTACGCACTAATCCGTATTTTAAGGCTTACCTCTATTACAGCAATTAGTAGTGTGAATTATTAATACACTCGTTGCTGCGTTGAAGATGGGACACTGGGGACACAAAGTGGCCTACCTTATTTACTTCACATATATTATGTAAGCACGTAAACAAAGCTCATAAATTATGGACGTATTTCTTAGCAAACTACCTGAAACATTATTTTATGAAATTCTTATTTCATTCAATGTGAGACAGTCAGTTTCAAAGAGCCATTCATTGACATGAATGTGAAGATGGGGCAAAAAAAATTCAATGTAACGTTCGTTCAAAAAATTTCAGCATTCAATTTCCTCGTACGACGACCGTTTTTTTGTCATGCCTTTGGATGTCCTGAAAGCGTCATCCTGTGAAATCCGTCAAAAGAGCGGTGAGCGTAGTAAAAGGTTGCGATTTTTATTCAGACCATCCATGAATATTTTATAAAGGTAACAGTTTCGGTACGGATTATCGGATCACAGACAATCGTAACAACAAATTGGTTTCCCAATTCAATTATTTCAGCTGTACGAACCAACCGTGACAAACATCATACTTTTGAAAGCCAATTTTAAAATAAAATCTTTATTAACATGTGTGAGGAGGAGCGGTACTGTCACCGGCAGAGACCTGCGCATTAATAGCCGCGGCACGCAGTCAATATCCGAAATATAAATTCGTTTATCGTCCGATGAGACCGTCGCATTATGTCCGTATCAGATCCGAGAATTCCCTGCTGACTGTACCTCGTGTTCGCATCGAATTTATCTCGTAGTCGGAATAAAGTTGCTTCACGACTGATGATGATATTATATGTCTTCATCTTGTGTCTCGTCACGAACTCGGGGGAAATTCGAGATTCGTGTTCATTGTGCCTCATGGCTTGTCGGAACATTTATCTGCGACCGAAGACGGCTTATGACGTGTCGCGTCGTATCTAGTCATCAAATCTTGTACGTAATACGTTTTGTATGAGAACAAGATCCGGCGTTATTATAGGGATGAGGTAAAACAATAGCCAGATACATGAATAAGAATGATTAGATTACATGAATAATTCATTCAACAATTTCATGATTCGTCAAAAAGGAGTATGCTTATGTATTGTTGTGGAGGGAAATAGTTACAACAAATACAATACACAGATATAGTTCAGAATCCTTAATTAATGTGTGATATTGGAAGTGCTTGCGTAATCCCAACGGATTTAGCTTAATCCTAGCTTTGGATATCTTACGGCTACATAGACACCCGGTTGGTAAATGCTATAATGTAGATAGATTATTGTAATAATGCTTCACCTATTACCAGGTTTTTATACAACATTAGTTTTAGTATATGCGAAACCTGATACACGTGTCTAGTATTTTTATGTATAGAATCTAAGGACAAAATTTCAAAACTGTATCATGCAAAATCACAAAGTTATAAGCTTGTTCTGTTACCTAGTTGTCCGCACAAAATCGTGGTCACCACGCAGCGCGCGCCTCCAGCGTCGTCTTGAGCTCATTGATAATAATAATTTGGCAGTAGGTACCTAAATTATTGCGATAGGTACTTAAAGTCGCTCGGTGTCCAACTTGTAACTTTTTTCAATATTTTTGGGAAAAAATATAACATGGTTTAAAAATTATTGGAATCGATTCAGTTACATATTCTGAACAAACTATATTCAGGTTTCGCATATACCAAAAATAATGTTGTATATCTGTTACGGCTACTAGCCGAAGTGCGGCTACACCTTGTTTTAGCCGTCTAAACATCGGTGCGGCCGGTTAAACTTAGATGTATCCTACTTATCTTCGGTTAGAACATGCAACCAATTTGGATGTATCGAGTAGATGTACATGCGCGTTTGGTCACAGTTCTAACCTAATCTATTTGGTCGGCGTGTCCTAGCAATAAAACCACCGGTCAACTGTTACCGGCCGCACCTAGGTTTAGCCGGCTAGAACTAAGTGTAGCCGCCCTTCGGCTTTTAGCCGTAACATTTGCATAAAATACGGATAAAAACACACTTAATGAAACTGAGAAACACTTATTATTGCCGTTAAAGTTCCAACTTCCAAACTTTTTCACGTGTGATATTTCTAATACAAGTTTGAAATGTTATAACTTTACTTCAAATATTTCCATTACCCCTGTACTATTCAATGCATCCATCAGCACAACGTGCGTTACATTGAGCGCTACCGTGAACAAAATTGTCGTTTCCCGGCTATAATTTTTGCGCAGTGTTACTAACGAACATCAGTTCAGAATGCTTAGTTGATGCTTTGTGATGGGTCCTGGTGATGCTAAGTTGATGCTTAGTTGATGCTTTGTGATGGGTCCTTTTACACCCACCCTGTATAACCTAATTTCACACTTTTATTATTAGCGCATCATGTTCAGCCGCGGACTGTTTTTGAGCTGATGGTGAAGACTCCGTTATAATTCAGTTAATTATCATTTTGATTGCAACGCTGAAATATCGGAAACAAAAAGAAGTAGGTTAAACATATATTCCGTTTTATGTGCTAATAATACTCGTCATTTGACCTATAACCACAAGTAAACAGACAGGTATACAAATATAATAAACCAACATCAAAATAAACCAATCCTGATACATGATTATTGCCGTTTTTCTTATTCAGTTACTCGTCTGACTTCACAATTTATTTCGTTTCGAATGTGATAAGAAATATTGATCGAAGCACTTTATAGGGGAACTGAAAAAAAGTCATAAAACAGTAGGTAGGCACTTATTCTTGATATTTCAAAAGTTTGTTTGATGGACATGGTTACCGCCAGTCGTAGAATTTTATAGCAGTGAGCTTTCGACTTTGGTTTTGTACCGTATTCTTCTTTGAACAATTTTCTGATTTAGAACTAGTTTTTGCTCAAGAAGGTTTTTATATGCATGCTCTAAAATTTCTAGTTCTAATTTCTTGATGTCAAAGGCTAGATATCCAATGTAGATCTATGTGAATGTAGTGTGGCACGGCAAAGCTGGCGAAGTGGCTGATCGATTGGCTGCGCAGCGTGTCGCGGGTTCGATCCCCGCACGGAACAAATATTTGTATGATCTACAGGTACTTGTTCCGGGTCTGGCTGTTTGTGTATGTGAGTTTTAAATATTTGTAAACGCACCCACGATACAGGAAAAAATCCTAGTGAGGGGCAACGTTTTTTTAAAGAAAGAAAGTTATCACGTTTATTTGACATCAATACCAGCTGTTCATTTGCCAGCACTAGACATTGTTGCCATTGGGGGAATATCCTGGATGAGGCTGGCACAACAACGTGGAGCTTGGCACAAGCAAAGAGACGCCTATACTCAGCAGCGGATGAAGTCAGGTTGTAGATGATGATGATGATGATGAGACCTGCGTGGTAGATTACGGTACATTACCTCTTACAGAGAGGATGCCTGTCCCAGCAGTGGGAAAGTCATAGGCTAATTATCCGACTGACTGTTATGATATAGCAGACTTCCTACCTCATAATTGATCGGATATTCTACTCTATTGGGCGCAGAGTTACTCAAACTAAAGTTAATGAAGTTGACCACTAGCTGAACAGACCAACTTTTCCCCAACTTAACTACAGCCAATGGAGAGTGCTCGGGAGCATTATAAACGTTAACTTTCAGCTGTTCCAGTTTATATGCTACTAATAAGCTGCTTACCTGGTAAATAGCTGCGGTTAATTGTTGAGGAATTGTAACTGATATTTACCCGAGCATATTTGTGGGAGAATTTCAACATGTTCGTATTTCCTTTCGTATTACTTCTGTATTCCTGTTGATATTTATTTATTGCTATCATTTTCCTGCAGGTTCGCTCCCTATTATGGTTGGAAATTTTCCACGAGAACGTTTTAAATATAGCCTATAATACTGGGGGATAATGAAGCTTCCTATTAGTGGAAGAGTTTTCGGAATTGGATCAGTAGTTCTGAAGATTACACCTACAACAAACTTACAAGTTTTGCCTCTTTAGAATATTAGTATAAATAAATATTTTAAGCATACAAATGTATAAATATGGACTTAATGCCATCGTCATAACCTTGAGCTGATGCAGAGACTAACAGTTGTATTGATATTTCGATGGCATCAATTTTGACTACTGTTATAAATGACATTTGACGTTCTACTCACCCCCATCCTCCCTCTGGGTAGAAGTGGTGCTTGATGGCGCGCGTGTCGAGCTCTCGGCGTCGCAGTGCGGGCACGGTGCGGTGCAGGGACCGCAGCTCGCGCTCCCGTAACGCTCCGCCCGACGAGTCTTCCTCGCCGTCTGGCCATCCATCTGAGCGCAATAATATTCATTGTCAGCAACATTTGGTTATTCAGTTATTCAGAATAGCGTTCTTTACTTCATAGTGATTTGTGGCCTCGCTTTTGGGAATCTCGTCATAAAGCCTGGTTCCGTAGCATCAAGCATGATTAAGCATTTCTGCCGATTTATTGAGAAAGAATCCAAGAGTTAATAAAAGTCCACGTACAAAAGGAACATGGAAGTCATTTCCGTATTTTTATTTCGCAATATACCTCTTAACAATTTCAGTTTACGTGAATTCGATACAAATTGCCGGAGGTTAGTAAGGGCGAGTGTAACCAATTGTTTACCTAATATTAAACATAAAAGCGAAATTCGATAATACTGATATCGTTAAACAGTCTTTTATACCCATTTTACGACTCAGAACAAGCCATTTGACACCCCCTTATCAGAAAAGGTACTGTTCTTCAGATCTTCAAAAAAGTAAGTAAAAAAGAAAATAATTCGATAAAAGAAGCGTTCTAACGGAATAAACTTAAGACAACATCTACAAATTGTTCTTTTGTTTTTATTTCCCTTTGAATTAGCGCAGAATCTCACAAAAGATAGAGCTTCAATGATTGGCGGACAAAAGTTATTCAATTATCGTTACCCTGAGGAATTAGATTATGTGCTCCGAATCGCTAAACTGGTTGTACGCCAAACGTACGTGCAAAGGAGTACTATCAATACTACGTAAGTTTTACTGTGTCGATTCAGCTATATTTTTATTCAACATAAATCTTTTTGGGAGACAAAACAACTCGAAAAGGATCTCTTAAATGTAAGGATCGCATAGAGGCAGCCGAGCGGCTAAGTGCTTCGCATCCGGCGGCGGACGAACCATACATTCGTTAGAATAAAATTGTGTTGACCGTTGTTGTCGAGAAATAAATTCGCGAAGAATTTTTTCAACGTGTAGCCGTCGCCATGTGTTTTTCCTTGTCGGGCTTAGACCGCGGAGATTGTGAATCTTTACAAAGAGATTCAAGATTTATTAGCGCGAAAGAATTGCGGGAGAGACGTTTTTAGGCCAGCAAGTTTAATATATGTTCTTATAAACATAAAGGTATTTAATGGGATGGAATACTGCATGGAAAATCGCACAGCATATCAGGAGTTCAAAGGTTCTCCTGCCCGTGATAGCTCGAGAGGCCCCTTGGTCCCAGAGGACGTAGTGATGTAACACTCGAGGTTCCTGTCAGCGTGATAACAATGGCTCGTACCTTCCTACCAGTTATTTGAGAGGCCTTGAATGCTAAATTCATTAACTCACTAAAGCGAACTCTCCGTCGAACAAATGGATGGAATGTGGTCACGTCTCAGCTTCTGAGCTCGAATTAGTAAGTACCGAATATTTGTCTGAAATATTTGCGGATGAAGTCACGGTTGACACTTTATCTAATCAACTTACTACTGGTTAGTAACTTCACGTCGTCTTTTCGGGTAGTCTGAAGTTCGAAAAGCTGACATCCCATATTACCAAGGGGTACCGTGTTGCCCAATAACTGGATTGTTGAAGTCGAATAGGAAAACGCTCCATGTAAAATACTGGTCTTCTTTTTTTTTATTCTATATGGGCTTACTCTTGACCTCAATCTAGTCCAGAGGACAGAGATGAGGTCGCCGATGGAACGAGCTAACCCAAAAGAAGCCTATAGCCTGTCTTTAGCTGCATTCGGTGAGACTGGAAGCCGACCCCAACATAATGGGGAAAAAGCTAGGCAGATGCTGAATGATGAGCAACAATGTTAAGCTCAGGTATAAGACTACGGAGTAATAAGTGAATTATGTTCGTGAGGAAAGTTTTGAGTATGAATGTGGATAGAGGAAGATCAAAGAAACGATGGATGGACTGTGTAAAGAATGATATGGCAAGAAAGGAGGTGTCTAATGAGATGACGAGTAATAGAGAAGTATGGAAGATACAGACATGCTAAGCCGACCCCAAATGAATTGGGATAAGTGCAAGAGAATGATGGTGATGTTCGTAAAGGTAATGAGGTGGGATATGAAGGTATGTGTCGCCGCGCGTGACCATGACGTCGCGCAGTCGTTACGTGCCCGGCGCGTGCCTCTGGTTTATGTTAGTGCACTCAAATATGCGGCCGAGACATTCCACCGGTACATTTGTATAACGTGAATGTGCACGAAATTATATAAATTTTTCATATTTATTGGCTCATATTCACTTTTTAGTGCTCAGTTTGCATCGTAAATTCATGCTTTTTTATTTGTGTTCGTGAGGGCTTATCTTGGAAAAATCTGTTATGTTTTTAAATAACACACACAGGCACCTACTTTTTTATATTTTATAAAGATTGTTATTTGTATTTTAAGACGATAACAATTTATGACATTGAAATAAACAGATGACAGCCTAAAAGCCACCCTACGGATTAAATTCATTACGATAAATTATAATGACCATCAATATTCGAAGCGAAGCGCGAACCAATCAATAATTCCTGAGCCCTCATTCAGAATGTAGATTGTGTATTGGAACCTCGCTAATCTGCCAAACCCAGAGCCGTTGAAGATGATGGTAAGTAACAGTTAATACGTACCATAGTGCGGCAAGCAGGTGTAGCTAGTAGAAAAGGGTTGTCGGCAATGGCAGCGCGGCGGCGGGGCGCGGGGCGGCGGCGGCGGCGAAGCCGACGGCGAGGGCGACCACCAGCCCGGCTCCATCAGCCGGCCATGGTACCCGCACCCGCACCCGCACCCGCGCCCGCGCTACCTACGAACACAGAAAAGAAATACATGTAACGGGTGTCAAAACACCCTTATCGAAGGTTTATTCCTGTCTGCCCCCACTGGTGGTAGTTGCAACTATTTGTCGCATCTACCACCTGGTGGCTCTGTCCCCAGTGGTGGCAGATGACACTTCAATTAGTGGAATCCTCCACCAGTGGTGGCAGACTCGACTCGAGACTCTTCTAGGTAGGTAGTCAAAGATTCACACGTTTTTTAAAATACAAGTTTTAAATGGTATAACTTTGCTTAAATACCTCAAAGGCCCTTGTAATATTCAATTGTATCCATCATCACAATGTTTTGAATGCGTTACATATAGCGCTACCGTAAACTGTGATTTTTCACACAAAAAAAAATCGTTTTCCCTCAATCATTTTTACAGTGTTTATGTATAGAATGCTTGGCTAACGACTTCGTGCAGGGTTTACACCATATGATTAGCTCTTAGCACACTTGCACTGCCCCAGATCATCATAACATCACCTAGTGGTAGTAACGGATCCCGATTCGAGGCGATGGCGTTACGGTTCTTGACTGAGACTAGGAGACTTGGCGACATTATTAATTCAGGAGATGATAAACAAAGAAGGAGATGTGTGTGTAAGACAAGTGAGTTAAAAAAATGGTGATGTATTTGATTCATAAATAAGAACATTTGACAAACTTATGCCGTGGAGTCGACTACCCACACATCAGCTTCACAGAACCCATAGCAATCTCACATACAGAAGATGTTGAGACGTGGAAGTACCTTCACTTCGTAACACAAAGCATGAAACATGATGAAGATGAAACTGTACCTACCCTCACGCGGTTAGCAAACTAACTTTACAGAACTACACGTCACGAAACTTGATACCGTTGTTCGGTTACCACGAATCATAGCAGTCGTGTACAAACAGCTTTCCGCCCTGAGGAAGGGTAGATTCTTGCAGTGATAGGTTAAACATATCTATTCAACAGACAAACGTAGGTCACAGAGAGGTTAACTAGCAACGTTCATCATACGCGATCAAATAATATATGACTACCCAGATAGTGCTATTCGTTCTTCTTAATCGTGTGGTTAGTGGCTAACCTGGTGTCAGAGTTTTAATGCCGCCCATAGGCCTCAGACTTGGCTTTACATGCCGCCGAGAAATATCTGTCAGGCATGCTGGTTGTTTCCTTCACCGAAGCAAGTGTTAATTATACAATACGCACCGAATAATCAGAGGTGAGTGTCTTGGGGTTCGAGCTTGAGACCTATGACTTGGCAGTCCGATGGTCATACCACTAGGCTATCACTTCTAGGCTATGCTATTAAGAACCTATGAAACACTTTATCTTCACCATTTACGATACGCCCAATTCAGAACCTCATGCGTTGCGTCTTGGACGCGACTCTCGTCAGGTATGTACTTACTTTGTAGCATGATCTAAGTTACGTAGGTACGCGTGCAGTGCGACCGGTTGCGAAAAAAATCACAGAACGTTCTTTTCACTTCGCTACTTGCTAGGTGACTCGGATCGCTAGCTTTGACGCGCTAAACAGGCCACCTGTCAGTGCTTTCGATTGTTTTCTCCGTCGCAACACGCGTGTCGAACGTGTATTTAGTGGCCAAGTGATTAGACTGTAGACGTGGTAAGAAAAACGATTAACGAATCCAATTATAATTGAGTGTTCTTCATTTACTTAATTGGGGACTACATTTTAACGATTACATAATAGTTTGACAAAAAATCTATCGATAACGTACTTGATCAATCAACGCTTTGAAGTGCGACACTTCGTTATTTTAATGATCTCTGCATCGTTAGTTGGTATTGATTTGTGAATACAATAGTTTTAATTAAAAATGCGAAAGTTTGTTTGCGTATGTATGTTTGTTACTCTTTCATGCTGAAACGGCTGGACGGATTTCGACAAAATTTGTCATACGGATAGACAGGATAGTTAGGATATCATCATCTGCCAAGCCTTTTCTGAACTATGTTGGGGTCGGCTTCCAGTCTAACCGGATGCAGCTGAATACCAGTATTTTACATGGAGAGACTGCCTATCTGCCCTCTACAACCCAGTTAGGATATAAAATACGTAAATAGTTTTAATGCCAGCAGAAAGTGTCCATGGGTTCAATTTCCCACTGACCTCCACTCGAGCAAAGCCAGTATAAAATAAAACACGGGTAACGTAGTTAGAATCTCTCCAAATGAATCAGGAAATTCTGTTTTCTTCATTCTGGCCTTAATTTATCTTGTTGGGCGCCATGCTTGGAATGTTAATGAAATTAATTTGAATTCGCAATTTGCATTAAATTACCTTTGTAATCTTTATAATAACATTATAATCTTTAATCAATGTTACATGAACAACAATAAGTCGGAATTGTGACTGAATAAAGTTGGCCACAAGTTGTTCTTGTTTACGTTTCACTGCTTATTCGATTATGACAGTCTTCAGAGACGGTTTTGATTCAATTTGAAATGTTTTTTTGTTTATTTAGACAGAGGTTTAACATAATATTACGACTGTTGTCTCCGAAGGCAGGTAACCTATAAGGACCTTCGCACAGACACATTTCAAAAGTTATGTTTAAGAGGGGACGAGTCTATGCCAGCACATAAGGCAAATACAATGTGTCAAATTTCTATAATAGATTTTTAACTTTATATTTAACTAGCGACCCATCCCGGCTTTGCACGGGTGCAATATGTACATATAAACCTTCCTCTTGAATCACTATCCATTAAAAAAAATCGCATCAAAATCCGTTGCGTAGTTTTAAAGATCTAAGCATACATAGGGACAGACAGACAGCGGGAAGCGACTTTGTTTTATACTATGTAGTGAAGCATTAGGTCCTAGGTATTTTTTTCCAAAATTTGACAGTTTCGGGTAGCTCGATGTACTGGCGTCTATACGTTAACCCCCACAAACATGTACATTATGCCATGTGGCATTAAGTCCACCTATGTACCACTATTGTACATGAAGTTTAAATAAATAAATTAACCAGACACAAAGGTTTATTTAATACAATATTCACATTAATAAAACACTGTTTTAAGCTTTCACGGTTTACAACTAAACTTATACTGTTACTTACGGGATATCTTCCGCGATTGTGCATTATTTTGGGCTCCCGATATTTCGACGCTGTTGCAAGCGCCATAATGAACAGCCACGAAAGATATCCCGTAAGTGACAGTATAAGTTTATTCACATTAATACCTAGTCGTAGAGCTTAGAGAAATAAATAAATAAGAGGTCACACGCGGAACCGCCAGTGTACTCGCACAAAGTATAAAGTTTGCCACGCACGTACGTGAACCGGGGAAACTTCAGAATTTTCCTCACATACACGCGGCCGCAGGAAACGTCACACACCGACTTTATCCATAATAATATTTTCAGAAATTTACGCCAACATCACTCATGGACGGAAATAAAAACAGGCTATATAGGAAATGGCGTCGGCTATGTCTACTCAGATGGATGGGATGATGACGCGTCGAAATGAGAATCCATCAGTCGGAATGACGAAATTAAATTATGGACTGTCGGTAAAGCTTGATTTATTTGTTGGTTTGTTTTCAGTTGTCATCAAACCTGGCTGTGATTTCCTGTAGTTCCAAAATGTAGTTTTGTTAATGTTTATTTTTAAAACTACACGTGTTGGAGTTCGGAGCTGTCGTATGTGCAAACATTTTAAAGCTATTTGGGATCCAGTCAAAGGAAATGTAAGTACGTTATGTAGTTAAGCCAATTTTGAACAGCAAATATAAGTGGATGCTTTGACAATAATGCACGAGATACTAACAGAGAATATCATCATCATCCACATTTCAGCCAAAAGACGTCCACTGCTGGACATAGGCCTCCCCCAAGCGTCGCCACAGTGACCGGTCCCGTGCGACTCCAGCGGATCCCTGCAACTTTCACCAGGTCATCGGTCCACCTAGTGGGAGGCCTTCCAACGCAGAGACCGAGAATACGCTTTAATTAAAATCTAGATGACTCGTTTGTTTCCCTCTTCACTATAGTAAGTTATGTATTACCCATGTAAGTAGTAAAGTTAAGAGATCAGTACATTAAGACGCAAAAATACAATATCTATTGGCCAAAAATATGAAGAATAGATACCTAGAACAATAAATGCTGACTCCTGTATCTCCAATTAATCTTTATCGATATTGGTACAAATAACTATTATTATATCATAAATAAAACAAATGATACACCCCAATAAACCATGATATTTAAAGCCTTTAAACATTTTACCCAAACATTTACAAAAACCTTTTTAATGCCCACCACTTCCATTTAACGTGGTAGTTTCAACATCGCCAGACGCCATTGATAAAACGTGCTCTTATTTTAATGAATCGTTACCAACTGAAGTGAGATTAAACGTTAAATAATTTTGGAAACACGTCCGAACCGGATAATTAGAGCGTTCACTAGAAATCCCGGATAACCTGACAATTAAGATACGGATAACAGCGTGCAGTTTCCCAATGAAGTAAGCGAGATAAGACCTTATTTTATTTTTATTTTTATTTTTATTTATTTGGAACAACAAACAATTACATAATAAAGCATAGGAGAGACATACAACTTAAAATTAACAATTATGTAATCAGCGGCGTTATTCACAGAATATATAAACAAAATATTAATAACACGCTTCAAAGAAAAGTTAAAAGTGACAAAAATATGAACGAAACAAAAAACAGTGATTTTAAACTTTTAAATAATACGTTAGTGCATTTATTATGAAACATAATAATCTATGAGTAAAAGGACAAGATGTCTAATTCCTTGATTGCCTTGTGAGTCGAGTTTCGGAATCTTCCACGTGCTGCACAGAATAAATCGATGTCAAGAAAGTGTTTATTATAATTGTCAACAAGACGTCGCAACGGTGCTCGAACACCAGCATTTGTTCGACATGCTCTCACTGCAAACAACGGTTGCTTGCGCACTGCACGCAAATGCATTCTTCTGGGAACTAAATAACAAATTCTGTTGCATATATCAGAACAGTCGTAAGTGTTTCTGCAGAGGTCGTACAAGAGCACGGTCTCCAGAAACATCCGCCGGCCAGTAAGACTTAGAAGATTATATTTTCTCAGTAAATCGACATAAGACGCAGAAGAGTGAAAGCACCTATAAGTCATAGTTCTTAAATATTTCTTTTGTACCATTTCCAAGCAGTTGGAATATTTAATGTATAGGGGATTCCACACTGCAACTGCATACTCTAATTGAGATCTAATTAAGGTCTTGTATAGATAAAGGTAGGTTTGAGGGCGCACGAATTCAGTGGCTGATCGCATAACAAATCCGTACATGCGCCAAGCCTTGTTTACAATTGTATTTATGTGTACATCAAGATGAAGCTTGTCATCAAAAATGACACCCAGATCGCGAACCATGGTAACTCTATTTAAAGTGACATAATTTAGAGAGTACTGGTATCTGAAGATGTTTTTGTTTTTGGTGATGTTCAAATAACAACATTTAGGCACGCTAAGTTTTAGTTTATTACACACGCAGTATTCAGACAGTCTATTTAAGTCACTTTGCAAAGCAAGACAATCGCTAGTGTTTTTAATCGGCCTGAATATTTTTAAGTCATCTGCATATAAAAGAAATTTTGAATTTTGGAAACATTTGCCTATGTCGTTAATGAACAAAATAAATAGAAGGGGTCCCAAAATCGATCCTTGAGGAACACCTGATGTCACGGCTATAGAAAATGATTGATAACCATTAATCACAACGCGCTGCGTCCTTTTGGAAACATACGATGAAAACCACCTCAACAGGTTCCCACGTATACCATTAAATGCAATTTTGCGCAATAGCAGCTCGTGGTCAACCTTATCGAACGCCTTCTGGAAATCAGTATAGACTGAATCTACTTGAATACCTGCATCCATGTCATTAAAAATGTATTCTGAATATGCTACAAGATTTGTTACCGTAGATCTTCTTTTAACAAATCCGTGTTGTTGTGTAACAATAACATTATGTAGCAACGGATAAAGTACACTATGTACAAGCTTTTCAAAGAGTTTCGATAAGGTCGACAATATTGATATTGGGCGATAGTTCTCAACGTCATCTGCAGGACCTGACTTGTGCACCGGTGTTACGTTAGCTCGCTTCCAAGCATCAGGAAAGATTCCTTGTGACAGGGATCGATTAAAAATAATTTGTAGAGGAACGCAAATGTTCTTAGCTGTATTTCTGAGAAATATTGCAGGAAGTGCATCGGGACCAGGCCCTTTTGAGATATCTAAGGATTCCAGATGCCTTAATACCTGCTGAACTGAGAATTGAATATTGTTCACAGCAGTACAGTCCTCAGAACAATCTGCGTTTGAGCAGAAATCATTTGACAAAGTGGAAGGTTCATAGACAGATTTAAAATATACAGAGAAAAGATTGCAGATTTCATTAGGGTTGTTCGAAGATTGATTTTTGAAACGCACAGTAGAGGGAATTCCTTTGGATGACTTACGGTTCGCGATGAATTTCCAAAAATAATTGACATTTAGTTTAATACTGTCCTCAACAGTATTGATATACCGGTCATAACAATTTTTGCACTCAACGCGAAATCGGGATCTAAAAAGCGAAAACTGTTCATAATCTGACAAATTTTTATATTGTTTCCACTTTGTCCAAGCTCTACACTTGTTCCTGAATATATGTATGAGAGCCGGTGAGAACCAAACTGGGAACTTCGATGACTTTACTGATGTTAAAGGAATACGTGTTTTGATAACATTAAAAATTATATTGTAGAAAACCTCCAGTGATTCTTCTACAGAGCAGTTACGTAGAGAAGATTCCCAGTTTATTTCCGATAGATCTTGGTTAACACCATCATAATTAGCCTTGAAATAGTTAAATCTTTTAATTGTATTACGTCTCATATTACTGTTTCGTGTCTGGAAGGGAATCATTACATAAAACGGGGGATGGTATTGGTCCGGAGGCAATAAAAGATCATTAGTTTCGCACACAGTGCAGTCACCGTTACTGATAAAGAGATCGAGTATATTATTACGTATGTTTTTATGTGTGTTGTACTGGATAGCGTTATGTGTGTACAGAAAATTACTCACAACTCCACCAACAGGGGGGTTATTTCCACAGACCTGACCAAAGGTGGAGTGGTTACTGACGTTGGTATCCCAAACAAGAGCAGGTAAATTGAAATCACCGATCAGGTAGAACCGTTCAACGTCAGTATCGTCAAGGTAGGCATCCAACATTTGAAAGTAGGCATCATAGACGGATTCCGGAGTTTTTGGTGGTACATAAGCTGCACTAATCATATGCAATTTACCCCTTTTTATGCTAGGTATCTGAATAATAACATATTCAATGTCGGCATATAGAGCTGCAACAGGGTTGATTCTAAACGCACGTAGTGATTTGAGAATTGCTACCAGGGTTCCACCTCCTTCCTTCTTACCAGTGGTTACACGGTCGCGGTCGCACCTGTGTACAGTATAGCGATCATCAATGAATTCGGCGTCAGATATCTCCGGCGTAAGCCAGGTTTCCGTTAGGACAATAATGTCGTAGCAATTAGCCAAAATATTTACGTATAAAGTATGCAGTTTGGTGCGGACCCCCCTACAGTTCTGATAGTAAACAGTAAGAGACTGATCATCCATTACTGAAGAAAACACTACAAATAAGTAGGACATTATTGTAAAACATTAATAAAGCCTTCATGACCACAAGTGAATTGCGTAACACGACAGCGAAGCAATACAGGCAATATAGTGGCACGTGAAACAAAAGCTTGAGCATACAGACATAAACTAAAAATAACTCAAAGGGTAGTTGCAGTTTGAAAAGCATTGAGAGAAAAAAGTAAGCGTAAGCAAAGCAATCAATAAGATAGACACAATACAATGATGAAATAGTAAATAACTGGATTTGGCAAAACAAAGACATGAAAACAGATAAGTACGATTTGAAGTTCTGTATGTTGACAGTGTCAATGATCAGAAACTGGAAACCCAGCTGCCGGCGAGGCGGGTTTAATTTTACCAACGTCCTGTGTAGATTTAATGGCGAATGCTCGCGCTCCTTCCTTTTCTCTAGCAAGAATGGTGCCGTTCTTGACCCACACGAACTTGAAGTTATGTTTGGTGGCTGCATTACGATGTGACTTATGTGTGGCGCTGTATGGCTTAGTAATGACTAGCCGCAAAACTAAAGCACCTTTAGGACGTCATTACACTGGGCGAGTTACTAGCTCAATAATTCTGGAGTAATGGAAAGGCTAGCCCAGTTCTCGGGCATATATAGACTACTTACACCTCCGATGTAAATTATTAGGCTTGTACATTTTCAGTACTGTAGTAAATACTCGACCTAACGTAAACGCGCCTTTACTAAAAGTTCGTTGAACTTTCAACGGTGTGACCTGATACGATAAAACGAGAAATCAATTCGTTATCTTACAATGACGAGCATTTAGTAGCAGTACATTTAATTGTAATGTGTTTAAATGCGTATGCCGCAGTGTATTACGAAAGGCACATTAAAATAAATACCGCTCGCTTCAGATGCAAATGCGGGATTGTTGTCAGATGTACCGAAATTATTCGTGTATTGTGACAACGTCGGGAAGTGAAAATGTGTATCGTGGAGCACTCGTATGTATATTTTTGGCGAAAACAATCTACGGAAATTTGGCATCCTTAAAACGAATAGCGTGATAGATTAAAATTGATTCGTTGACCTAGAAATCGTAATCTCAGTGTTGTGAATCTTTGTAACAATAGATCCTCTTGGCAATCCACTGTTAGTGCAGTGTTATGGGTTCTCTCTGGTTCTGGTGAGAATTTCGTCGACTAAAAGACAGTAGATTATTAAAACTAGATATGCTTTAAATCCTGAAGCACTGTGGAATATGGTTAATGTGGTTTTGCGTAGGTAGTGTGGGTTTGCAAACAAATAAAGCTGGCCGGCTAACTGACAGACAGTCTAAACCACTCATCACAGAAATATGTGTGGGTGTACCAAGGCCGTTTTTAGCTTCATGTGAATTTACGCAACCCTTTATACTTTTCATATATGTATATTTCTATTTTATTACACGCCCTCAACGCACATACCTCTGCCCGCGCGTTAGTCACTGCACATAATGTACACACCACAGAGCATCTCCTCTATAAAAAAAAAATACTGTGGCTATAATGGTAGCAACTATGCTGCAGACAGGATTTTGCGAAATTGCACCCCCAGGGTATATGTTTGTGAACGAATTCTATCATAATCCGTACCTAGCACAGGCGCACCGCTCCAGGCCCTCGCTCACACTGTACACGCTGGCACGCCGCATCCGCCGCGGTGCCGCAGCGGACTCGCCGCGGAGCCGCTAGCTGCCCGCGCGTCACGCGCCACGCCTCCGCATCCCTCTCAGCCGCTTTATTCAAGCGCTCGACTGTTGCATGCTCTGTCCACACCAAGTACGACGCTCACTGTGCACTCTACCGTCCCACACTACAAGTTTTTGTTTTTGGCATACTTTTTCACGATCTTATTGTTCAGTGGCGGTTTAACAAACACATTCACACACACATTTTAAAAGGTCCGCTCGGTTTTCGGCATCCTCTGTGGTTTTGTTTAGAGATGATTATCAGATGACACCGCTGCTTCCACCATATCTGTAAAAGAAAGAAAAGCACTTGGATTATTATACTGTATCATAAACCTTTGTTTTGTTGTATCATACTTGAGATATAATAATGCTGGTCATGCTTTATTCTCTTTAGATATGGGGGAACTGTGCATTTGGTTAGAAAGATAAACATAAATGGGTTCAGAATAGGCTCGGCCTTTCCCCAGGATCTTTGATCGCTGTTGAATTTTGCGAAATCCCATTTTATCCCTTGCGTCCCAAAAGAGAGCGCCTGCAAAATTCCACACGGCTCGTGAGATACCGTGATGAATGAGTCAGTGGGTTTTGCCTTTTAGATTAAAATGAAAAACGTAAGGAGAACCTGTTTGCCGTCTAACAGTTTATGAAGCAGAAAAAGGGGTATTTTATTATTCAGAATGTTCTCTAACGTATGAGTTATTCACAGTTGCTTTG
This sequence comes from Noctua fimbriata, assembly GCA_905163415.1. Classification (NCBI taxonomy): domain Eukaryota; kingdom Metazoa; phylum Arthropoda; class Insecta; order Lepidoptera; family Noctuidae; genus Noctua; species Noctua fimbriata. Next base: position 8,147,271 of record LR990940.1, read on the forward strand.
CCGCGGAATCGGAGAATGTTGTGATCTACGAGTGTATTACGTGTAGTATTAGATGAGGGGTTTATTTTATTACGTGTGTGTCTAAAATTTGAATGTAATGCGTGATTGTTGTACGTGCCGGGGAGGAGCAGGCTTCGGTTGTTGGTTGAAGTATAATTTGCATTGAATGTGGCCCGCGAGGCGATTGAGTGTGATCGTAACCACACAGAGAGCCACTAGTAGTACGTAATTGGGTTAGCGACACGGAAATTGGCATGTAATCAACTGCTACACAAATATATCTACGTATACTAACACAATACTGCCTAATATCCTTTTAAACTTCGTTTAGGTACTATATATGTAAATAGTTTATTGAGCTTAGAATATTATATACCAGAAAAAGTTATTAGACAATATAAGCAACATATTTATTTATTCGTTATTTTTGATTTAAGACATCTTATCCCAAATCACGAAATCAACGACGAGAAACACGTCTATGCTACCGTTGTAGTTTTAACTGTTAAAAGTTCCATCAATATTGCATAAAATATGAGCTTTGCATTAGGTATTTCAATATTGCTCACTTCCCAGCCGCCGCGCCATCGGTATGAGGAGGTATTTTTAAGGAGAGTACACATCAGGATTGCGGGTTGCATCTCATCGCAATACTAAACTCTGCGAACCGATTCATGAATACATTTCCAGCGGCTGCAACCGTTCCGCCTTGCCCAATAGTTCATCAAATGTATGCAAACTGTATACTCAGATTTCATAATTTTATTAGATGCTTCAAAAATCTTCGACAAAATTAAGTTATTTTTATTAATGTACGGGCAAAATGTTAAAATTGATAAGTTGTGAACATCGGCAAAAATACGTATAGCTACGCCCTTTTGATACCGCAGGCACACGATGTATTTAGAGCAAGAACTGTCTTTTCAGAGGAATGAAACCTCGCGAGTGCATCCAACGGGAAATTTTATAAGAAGATGTTGTGAGAAACAAGAAATGGGTTCGTTTCTAATATAAAGAAAATGAGTAAGTAACTATAGGTAGTTAGCAACAGATGCCTCTGTATGTAAAGCACTAATGTAAAAGCAATTTCATTCGTTTCGTATTCTATGAATACTCATTGCACGGAAGCATTCTTTAAGAGCTTATTTAAATATTCCACAGCTGCGGAATTCGTTCTAAAAGGAATAATTCAATGTCGTTTGCATTTTGTTGTTGTTTAACGGTACATAACAAGTTAATTCACTGTTTAAATATTTTAGCAACAATTTCAGACATTTATTACCGACGACATTGTTCAGTAATTAACGCGACGAGTGCAGCAGTGCAAGTTTCTGCAAATATTTTATAATAGGTGCTGATTAAGGAATGAGTCACTGTGTTTATTTAGTTTTTCATAATGTGTTGACGGAATTCAAATATAAAGCTCTCAGAATTATTAATTAGCTATGAGTTTGTCATGCAACGTTGTAAACTATTAATCTGTAGCCTGCAGGTCGTTCCAAGACATCTGGACGCAAGATTTATTTATTGAAGCCATTATTCACGGCGGGGACGGCGCTCGCTGTGGTGACGTCACGCATGCCAATGTACTCGTAGCTTTTTCTGTAGACCTCTTAATAATTGGCCACTATGCTTCATTCAAATGCTTGCCTCGTTAACCTTAATAGTTTCTATGATTTGTGGACGCCATTCCGTCCACCAGTAAGACGTTCCCTAATGGGACCACAGATTAACAAGAACAAGAGGTATTCCAGTTGTCAACTGTCTTGATGAAGTATTGCTTTTTATGATAAAACTGGGACACTTCTGTCGCTGTACGTGGACACTTTTTGCTCGAGGATTTCTCCCCGAACGCTCGTCTTGCGAAAAGTTTTTCTGCACCATGAAAAGAGTTTCGTTACTAAAAACTTGGAGAAGCGGGTACAACATTGGGTTAGCAAGTTCTTAACAAACTTATTAGATGTTGGAACCGTAATGTTTTCATTTTTACACTGTTAGCCTTATAAAGAGCAGTTTGTATTGAAAAACTGTGTTTGTTAGCGTGATAGCTCAGTTCACGGATAAACGAGTTATCCAATTTTTCCAAAAATCTTTTGTTCAAACAATTCAATATTCTTTCAATTTCAGAAAACCGTCGAACTTTGTTAATGTCATTTGGGTTTTTGCGTTTTTATCGCGAACAGTATCTGAAAAATTTAAGCTAAATGCTTACTATTTTTGAGACACGCCATTTTTTTTTTTTTCAAGTAGTTTTAGCCTAAAGGTGTGACATCGTCAGACTGCCAAGTAATAGGTCTCGCGTTCGTACCCAAGAGACGGACCTCTGATTGTATGGATTCATGTGCGTATTCTATAATTATCACTTACTTCGGTGGAGTAAAACATCGTGAGGAAACCAAACCAGCATGCCTGAGAGATATTTCTCGACGGCATGTGCAACCAAGCCAGAGGCGACACCAGGTTAGGCATTAACTACACGGAAAAGAAAGAAAATATCGTTTTTAAAGCTATAATCGCATAAATTTTGATTGATGATTTTTAAAACGAGTCTGAGTTTCAAGCGCAAACTGTTCTGAAATTCGAATGACTTCAAGAAACAACTAAGAATAGCTTTAGTGGTACTGTGATCCTAGCAATTATGTCATAATGTAGACATTTAATGCGACTTAATTAAAGTCATTTCCTGACATAAAACAGATAAAGGTCAGTAATAACGACTAGTGCGTTTGCGCACCCCGTAATGAACGAATGAAATCGCTTAACTATCTAATATTGCGCGTTATGACCAGGATTTATGATTATTAAGGGCAACAGACAAAGTAAACGATAGGGATAGTGGGTTTAGTGTCACATTACTGACTTTATAACTACACTCATAAATAAATTATTATTATCCAAATAAGATACTGTTAGTTGTTTGTAGCTTACATTGTACGTACTTAGATACCTCAAATATTTAACCGATCCCATTATGTATTGATAAACGAGTGTTGTTGAAAACTCACTTGAAACTTTTAAAGCTTGTGTTACACGAGACTTACTATAATATAAATTAGGTAGGTACAGTGCTCAAGTTGTTGCAATGCAAAGCAGAGGGCTCTAGACAAAGTGTAATGACAGTTTTTCTTTGGCAATAACAATAATTTTTATGGGACCTTATTACATTTACTTTTTTATGACTATTTCATGAAAATGTCATTCAATATGATTAAATGAACTTAGAGGATTTTATTGATGATTTTAATGATTATTTATAATTCTGTAAACACATACGTATTACGGAATCCGCGAATCATATTTTGTTCAACAAAAAAAAAGAAAAAATATCGAGGGCTACCCTGGCGCTTCCCCCTTATGATAAAAGCTACTGTCAATCCTGTTAAAAGTAGTTGTATAAAAATGTAACGCATCGAAAGCGATTCTGGTCTTATACACAAGGCTCGGATATCGATTAAATTTTCAAACCGTTATTACGTACTTTGACGCAAAACCTTTATATTCGGTTTCGTTCGCATAAACCGTTATTATTAAACCGGTATTTGGAAGTGTATTAACATAAAGGTTTTTTCGGTTTAAACGGTTTAGAGCAATAAAAACCGTTTAATACAGACGCACGATAATCCAACGTCGCGCGCTGTTTTGTTTTTATTCCGTAGTAAGAAATTTTTAGTTTCGGTCGGACGTTTATTTATGTCATTGCATCAATAAGCTCCGCTGCAAAAACAAAAAAAAATGGGTAAGTATCTAATATTTTTTTTGGTGAAATTAAGTTGATAATGACGATAAACAATCGGTAAACATAATACATATTACTTTTCACAGATCCTATGAACCAGTTAGATAATCAGTCATTTTTTAATGAAGAAGAAAACTCTCAATATCTCGGGAAGTACCTAAACACTTCAATTCTGTATTCGACATTAAGGCCCGCTTGCACCGCGAATCGCTAAACGCGTTTAACGCTAAACATATTTAAAACAGCATTCTGTCTCTGTCATGTTTAAACGATTGATAAAAACAGAACGATGTTTTTAAATGCATTCTACGTTAAACGCGTTTAGTGATTCGTGGTGCAAGCGGGCCTTAAACTCTCAAAATTAAAGGATAAATAGGCCACAAAATGCCCGATCTAAGGCCCAGTTTCACTGTTGGTATTAACGACCAGTGAAACTGGGTCTTAGATTGGGCGTTTTGTGTGTCTATGTGATAAAAACTATTTGAATGTTTATTTAAATGAATGTTATATTATTTTGTAACAGGTGAACCACGAAAAAGAAGAAAGGAATATTCTGATGATGAAGATCAATCCCAATCATTGCTAGCACCTAAAAACTGTACCATCAACTCAATAAAATAAACACCCAAATTTTGAAAGAGGATTCAAGAAACAGTTCTGATAGTAACGAAAACAAATCAGGCGAAGATATCAGTGCTAAACCAGGAGAAGAAACTACTTCGAATGTCAAAAATGTGTTTTATGTTTATTTGATAAGGACCTTGATAAAAGAAACTATTATTTTGGAAATTTGCTAATAGGTGAAGTACATTTTTTGCCGCCATGTATGCGCTTGAAGCATATATCAATATTTTAAAGTATATAGATGCTTTAAAACATCAACACAGAGAAATCAAACAAAATAAATATTTAATTTGTATAATGTGCCTGGAGGAACATGCGAAATATCAATGTAATCATTCGTACTGAAATGTTACCAATAAAAATAAATAAAGGAAAATAAGAGCGAAGTTTTATTTTAAATTCAGGAATCTAGTAATCTGCTTAATGTGTGGACACCATTTTGCATGCTGTACTTAGTACCTACTTAGATGGATGTTCAGGTACAAATGTAGATATACATTTTTTTTACGGTTAATTTGACATTTTTATTAATATATATATATTAATAATTATAATTAATATATATATATATATTAATTGAAGTTTTATTGTTTTCATTGTAGTCAAAGTATGTGTAGATTAAATTCTTTCGCTTTCTACCCATGTTAAACACAATTATAATAAAATTAACTGGTAATTAAATCAACTGCGAAGTCACGAAACGAATGAAAAGAAATAGCGTAAGTACTAAGTTCGTCTAGTACCGCGCCGCTATGCGCGGCATCCTTACAAGTAGTCACACGTTGCAACGCGTTTGCCGACATGCCGCTCGTCGAATAAACCGGTTAATTTAGGTTAAAATAAAGTTCTTAAAACGTTCACGTTCTTAAGAAAAGTTCGGAGGAAAACCGAAATAAACCATTATTAACCGGTATATTTTAAACCGGTTCCGAGCCTTGCTTATACAACATGTATCAGAAAGATGTGGCCTCATTTAAGGGTTTCAAAGTGAAAAACTTTTTCAAAGAACAACTGTCTTATTTGGTGGAGTAGGTATTGACATTTTGTATGGGACAGCTGATGATGATAATAAATACTATACTGTATTAATGAACGTTTATAACTCATCAACTTTGCGAAAACAGTTTTACGTATGTACGTATAAGTTAAATTGCAGTGCCGCACCAGAAAGCCATCTCGAGGAAAATGACAATGTAATCCAAGAAATTTGCATAACGCGGGCAGACATTATGACGTCATTTATGCCCCGTTTATCTTTGTTGTTGGATTACGATGAAGCCAAAAGAGGGTTAGCTTTTTATTTCGTATGTAAGTGTATGTAAGAATTTTATTCTGGTGATAAAGGGTTGGCTCAGTACGGAACATTTGGGGGAGCTCAGAAAACTCCGCTGTAGGTACGTCTAAATTAGGGCGATCGTCATGCTTTTGTTTTATTTTCTTGGATTGACGAGTTCGAGGTTGAGTTGTACGGGTTAAAGGATGATTTCCACCAAAAGCCTCGCATCGCATCGGATCGGAAAGGATACGAACGGATGCGGTGGCAGGCGATAACGTTCGGCAGGACGTCGACGCCTACGATCGGCTCCGAACGGTCACTTGCGAACGTATCAGTTTCTGCGCCTGGTTAAATAGTTTCATTCCTACCGTGTCGAATACGACGACAAGCGAACGGCACCGATCCCACGTCGCAGCATACTTTCGGCTACGATCGCGCGTCGCGGAAGTCGCTCGCGGTTAATCTGCTGTGCGCGGCTTGGTAATATAGACTTTAAATACTGTGTTATGTGTACACGATTTAATATCGTTTAAAAATTTTAAAATCCGTTCCGAGGCGATGCGAGTCGTTTGGTGGAAATCATTCTTAAGACTTCTTGGAGCTTCATTATTGTTGTTGAACGCACTCTTCCATACCTAATTTTCAGATTTGGAGCTAGTTCGTTTGGATTTAGTTATTGGAGGGATTAAACTACTTCTAGCTATGTCAACCCCTTTTATGAGAAGGAAAATATGCCTAGGAATCTGAATGTACTGTAACTAAGTGCACCGTTCTGTCGCAATATTTGGCTAAATAAATATCTACTATGAATAGTCCTTATACAGAAATACGAGTTCCTAAATCCTGTCCATAAATTAGACTAGTTTAGCATCTATTCTATTGGTCCAACGGGCCTCTAAATACGTCCACATTGTTGGACTGAAATTGAGAGGATATAACACTATAATCCATGGTTTTGAGGTTAAGCTGGGAAACGATGTGGCTTTGCACCGTCGTTAGAGCTGATTAAATCCTATATGGCCGACTTTTATTGTGATCAACAGGGTCATCAAGACAATGGTCTCTGGGAGTGTTTGTAATTAACGTGATTATAGAATACCTGCTACATTCGCTTGGATTCGCATAGATCAACGCACTTTTGGGAGACCAATGGCAAGACGGACTCTAACAAATACAACAGCTCACAACTTAGGACCCATTAATATTAATGATAATATTTATCCATAGTGTTAGGCAACTGGGCTTATCTCAGTTGTAAAAGTCCCTTTGTGCCTATTGGCCTTGTTTTGTTCTGAATCCTGCTGATATGGAGGGAAGTGGAAATCATGTTTTTCCTACTCCTTCGCTATTCTTTTCTGATTAATTTCGTTGCGGGATGCAAGACGGTTAAATTGTTTCTCTGGGACTGCGCCGAGCTTCACTGTCTCGGCGCTTTTCTGGTGGTCGCCACTGTTGGATTCTGGCTTTCAGGAGTTGCAGTGGTTTGGGAATCGAGTGGCAGGTTTGTCCCAAAAAAAGAAGGACTCCATTTCGAAAATCTCTATGGCGTCTCGTAAAAAGGAGTTTTATCATCCATTGGATCGATAAGGGCTCTCTCTCACATTTATGTACATATAGCCATTTTAAATAAGAACTTATTAATTCGTCATCAAACTATAATATATTCGTCAAAGCCTTCATCAGCTGAAATGACTCCTTTTCCCCAAACTACGCACTGTCAACAACAGCTAAAAACAGAATTAAGATCATAAAGCGAGTTTATATATGGCACTATCAACCGTTTATGTTACGCACATAGCTACAACATACCACGATTGTCCCAACTTTGTGAGTTATTCACTTCAATAATACTGAATATCCCTGAATTTCATGTGACTTTATGCCCTTTTGATTGTGAGTTTACGAGTTTGTTTCAGCGCGGTACACAAAAATATGTAAATAGTATTCCCAAATGGGTTTTTCTCCTGTAAGTTTTAGATTTGTGTCTTTGCAGTAGGTACTAGCACCAATATTATAAACGTGGCAACTTCTAAAAGGAATTTTCTCCTAGTGTAATGATTGTGGTAATTTCTGATTATAGGTTATGACTGCCCCGTTGGTCTAAAAGAAAGAATAAAGTTTCTTTGACGTCAGCTCATCAAGTACACAGAATAAAAATGATACAAAATAAAAAATAAATCACAAATAAAAAAATGAGAAAATACATAGTATGTGCTCTGTGCCTCACGGCTGCGCCAAAAAGGACCATTTCAGCATTCATGCTAAGCGCGACTGCTGAGCGTGGGGTCCTAGGTTCGATTATAAATTTATCAGTAGTAGCCCTGAGTTTGGAAGTTGGCGGTATGATGCCCCCGTGCCTCGGAAAGCACGGTAAGCCGTTGTTCCTGCGCCTGATCTCTCTCCTACCGTATCGGATTGCCGTCCCATCGGACTATGAGAGTAAAGGAACAGAGAGTGCACCTGTGCCTGCGCACACTTGTGCACTATAATATCTCCCGCGCCGATGGTTAATTTCCGCTAAGATGCTGCTGTGACCGGAAACGGTCAAAGGAGGAGTAGGTAATTTCATGCTTTTGCAAACATAATATTTTGTAACCCAACATTATGAAATCGATATTTCACGAGAAAATAGATTCAAAATTTGTTATGTATACTTATTAGGGAATGCAGAACTGGTACCGGTTCTCCATGCCCTAATCCCAACACATTAAGGCTCCTGAACTAAATTATGGCTAGTGGGAAAGCGTAGGTATTGGAAAAGGTCTCCTTTATATATATAGGATTCTACTTTCCTTAAACGATAACCAAGGTAAAGAGAAATAAACATAAAATAACAATTGCCCTACAAACATTGGAAAATAAACGTGTAAAAGTTTCTTTGTTCATGAACTAAAAACGTTATTCGTAAAAGCCTATTTTTAGTCCAAGCACCAGGCTCACATGGATATCTGGAAACTGTCCGAAACAGTTTAAAGTTTATGAGTTTCCGCGAACTTCCTGAACACAATTATGAGCACTCACGTTAGCCAAGTTTGTTGGTTCAGTAGTTAAAACTAAAGTTTACTAGAACACTTTCAGTTGGCTGATTCTCGCGGTTAGGTTACAATGTATCCAAAATGCTGACATAAAACTGGCCATTTGCAAAAAAACTCCGGATATTTTACTTTTCTTTTTTACAATTTGAAAAGTCCGGATAAATGATTAAGCTGGTTAAAATCCGGACGGGGAACAAAGAGTGAGGTGAGAGTGTGGTGTAACCTTGTCGCTTATATTACTCACGGTTTTAGGTCCTTCGCAGTACAAAGGTGCGCTTTCAAGTAATATTCTCGCTTTAGAATTAGTTGTTTATATATTCTATAGTTTATTGAACCATTTAACCCTTTGCTGTGTATATGAACTATGCAATTGTCTCGTAACAGACAATTCAACGATTCTATACGCTTTGAGATTGTTTTGGACTTGATTGTGGTGCGGTGCCCGAATGCGGTGTTCGCATGCGGTATTCGGTTTTGTTTATACAACCAAGTTTCTGTTTTCTAAAATTTATTCTGTTTTAGAATTTATTTTAATATTATTCCATGTTCCTTTCATTTTAGTTGAAATAAAGGTGCAGATGACAACTTTGTGTACGTAGCGACTGCACATGTTACGGAAGCAAATAGCACCGTGTGTTCTTTATGACTCAAACTTTATACACCGTCCAATGAAAATTACGATGTCGCTTCCGAAATATTCAGCAATTTGCAAGTTGATCTGCAATTTCATTTAAAAAAAAATAAATATGCGTATTTTATTGTGGCATATGGCGTTCACAGACTGTTAGGTTAGGTTTTCCGCCATAATTTATTCTCGGCTACATTATAGCACCGGATTTTACGCTAGTTTAATATTACGGCACTAGTTTTTTAATGTATTTTATGCTGATCTGGGCTTAAATTGTGGCATAAAACTTGGACGTAATTTGTTGCAAATAATATAGGATGCAGTTTCGTGCGGAACAGAGATAATGCTGGATGAAAAATGGAAACAATAAATGGAAAACTCTTTGTGAAACTTGCTCTGTTCAATTTTATAATAATTTGGGAAATTAAATGCACATCTGACAAAATCATGCTATAGTAGGTACCTAAGTCTTGGATCAAAATATTCGGATGATCTAAAACATGAACCGGTCTTCAAAACTCAACCGCCCTTTTTATGTTCCCCTTATTCTGTCAAGCAATTATTTGAAGCATTTTATACAGCGACACACGTAGGAAGCTCTCAAAATAACAAGCCGAAGATTGCTCCTATAAAAGTGCACAATGGGTGTTATTTGAATGGCGGGCGGGGCTGACCACACCTCCGGATGACAATGTCTCACCGACGACTCCTACGCATCCGTGTATGTCTACCAAGATTCTGTCCATTTAGTCTTTAAGTTTTCTATATGTATTGCCGAGATGAAGCTTTTGTTCTCAAGCTTTTTGCCAGATTTAGAACAGGAATAGATTTTATAACTAAGATGTTACACAAACACTTTCAATTCAATTCGGTCCCCACTGTAGTTTAACTAGACATAACTCTCTAAAGTTTATGTAAAGTACCATAACCTTTCTTAGTGGTTTCAATTATGCTCAGACTGGAATGTTTAAAACTTACTCAACTGATTGCCACTTTCAGTTTCACAAAGAAAGTTTTAATTTGATTGTTTCCAAAACTAACTTTGGATTCCAATTTCAAATTCGAATAAAAAGTAAGTTGATACAAAATAAAGCCAGCAGCTATAAAAGCGAAAGGAGTTTGGTTGTCTATGGAAACAGCGGTTAAGCGCCGGCGATAAGCGAGATCCGAGTAGAGCTAGCAACTAAACACGAGTTGTTTGTTTTACAGAGATCAGGGGGTTTAAAAAGGCCAGTTTAGTACAAGCATAATGGGATAATAATATGAATCACGTTGCAATTCGTAAAATACTCACAAAGTGACAATTCATACTATTAACTGTGTCTGCGATCAATTGACGAATTGTTACGTGATTCATATTATTATCCCATTATGATTCTTCTAAAGCGGCATTTTAAGCCCCCAGCAATCAACTATTCATAAATGTATCTCTTTTGGGACCTACAATTTTTTCAGCGATTTTTGAGCGAGGAAATAGTCGATAGCTAACTTTCTCATTGGCGGTGGGAGAAATGCTATTTATCAATGGTTTATACTCTTTTGGAAAGGTGAACACATCAACAGTGATAACTTACAGGTGCCATGAAGAACTGTGGAATCCCGAGATTACATCACATCATACGACAACCCCAGATAATAAAGGACCTCATGCTCGTATATTTTTTGTATATATAAATTACACCCCAGTCCTTAAAGTGAGGTTAGAGCTACGAAGGAAGTCGTTTATTTTTTTTTATTCTCTCCTTTACTAAGTAAAATAGAACAAAACCGTATTGTTCTCATGTGTCTAGCCTGCGTGTCTTTTTAATATAGTACCTAAACGTTTATATTTATTGGTACATTGCGGAATGGTATTAGTGTTGGGTCATCGTTTAATAAGTGAGCATATCCCGAATATCGGTGTTTACAAATGCCTACATAGTAACGTGAAATATGGTTAAAGACTTTGTATTACCTAAGCTATAAGTACCACATTAACTGATTTTCCCTGACAAATATTAACGAATGGTTAAGCTAATAAACCGTTTATCTTACAAACTTCTGTTAATCAGAATGTAAAAAATAACACATTTATCAAGAACGCGGAAACTCCACAGCGTCAAACTAAAATTCCACTTCACTCCAAAGACTGATGAAAAGAGGAATGATTCGCTTCAATTATCACAATTTACTTCAAAAGGAACTTCCAAAATCAATTTACAGGAAAGGAAAATCAATTGAACACTTTCTTGGAAACCAATTTCATTCATCTATAAATAAATGCTTATTTAACTTTGTAATTATTTAAATGAAAACTGTTCTGAGGTTATATTGATAATCTAAAGTTTAAATTCTCTAAAACGAGACGGGCGGTTTGTGGCAACTGCTGGAGGTGAGGTGAGGTGTTCGCGATTATTAAACTTGGTCGCTAATGCACTGAAACTTCATTAACTCGTTATTTCTACGGGCTTCATTAAAGTCTTTGGGAAATTATGATCAAAAGACATTTTCACGATTATGTCCCTTTGTGTTATTAGGGATGCCACGAAGTTGTATAACTTTGTTTAGTTGACATAAAAACTGAAAAAATAATATTTTACTGAACATAAAATTCGTCTTAAAATAATGCCTCATCAAGTTAAGTTAATTTAAGACTGTTTTGAAGTTAAATAATTTAACGGTTCTTAACCACGGTTAAGAACAAAGTAACTGAAGCTATTTAAAGCTAATCGTTGTTTGTAAACCGCGAGCCAACGCGGAAGCCCGCCATTCATAAATTTGTAAGAACCTCTTAACGTCCACCAAAAGTTAAGGCCTGCTGCTAATGGACTTGTGGAACTTACAATATTTACATTCAAATGAGTATCGTAGCAGCCCTGCATGCTAGGTCAAATCGAGCAGGTAGCCCAAATTGCACTTAAGTATCTTCTGACTTAGAGTTCTTTGAACCTGTTAATTAACAAAAAGCTCCTCGGTGTAACTATCTAGTAACAGTTTTTGTTGCTTAAACTGCGTAACTTTTATATTTAATTAAGTTAAACGGGCGTTAGCGAAGAGATTAATTATTATGAAAGTATTTGTTTTTTTTTCCTCATTATTGCGTGATTGCACACTCATCTGCGCGATGGCCAGTAATTATCGCGATGACAGGAGATAATTACGGAGACGTGAAGAAAGGCGCGATGGGAATTACACGTATTGTATCGAAGACCGTGTTTTTTGGCTGACATTTGGAATGATTGGAACTGATAATTATCTGTACCCTTACACAGAGACACGACGATTAACACTTTAATGTCAAAGACATAGTTAGCTGTAAATACAATCATTATGTAAAAAGAAAATTCGGAGCGATTACCTCAACATTACCACACACACCTTTGGTTCAATATTGATCTGATACGGAGAGGTATGTCAAAGGACATGTCAACATGATTATACCATTGTGCAATTAATTATGTACATTAGTCCGGATAAGGACCATAACTAACGGCTCTGGGTTTGGCAGATTAGAGGGATTCCAACACACAATCTACATTCTGAATGAGGGCTCAGGGAGTCATTGATTGGTTCGCGCTACGCTTTGAATATTCATGGTAATTATAATCGTATAATTTATCGTAATGAATTTAATCCGTAGGGTGGCTTTTAGGCTGTCATCATTCATTGTCATTTCAATGTCATAATTGGCATAAATTTACAAAATATGAAATAAAATACCTAAATAATTTAAAAACATATTTTTCAGAGATAAGCCCTCAGGCATTCAGACCAAAAATGAAAACAAGAATTTACGAATGACAAACTGAGCACTAAAAAGTGAATATGAACCAATAAATATGAAAAATGGAAATAATTTCGAGCACATTCACGTTACACAAACGTACCGGTGGAATGACTCGGCCGCATATCTGAGTGCACTAACATAAACAAGAGACACGCGCCGGGCACGTAACGATAGCGCGATGACATTGTCACGCGCGGAGACCTTCATAACCTACCTTATTTTAATTTATGTACACAATTCCCCTAACATCCCATAGTCTTATATCTGAGCTTAACCCTGTTGACACACTGCTAATGCCGGCCGCAACACACACGCAAAGTCCTCAGTTAACTCCGAATGCGAGTACCTTTCCTGCTAACTATTCGCCACGTCATCGTGCGCACAGAATGTCTATTCAATTTACGCCTGTCTCACTGCACTTTAATTAGTTTCATTTATGTTGACTACGGAATTTATATTTGAAATAAAATATTTCCACGAACTGTCCCTTGAGAGTTTGTATAATAAACCGGGGCTCATTATATTTAGATTCGCCTAATTAGAGAATAAATAAACAAGCTCATATTTTTGTACGAGAATTCTTGGAATTTTGTAATTATGACAAGAATCTGCTGAAATGGGATCACAAAAGCGGAATTTGCGTATCAACCGTAACAATCACACTCGGTTCATTTGTATCCAAATGCTTGTTTGTCAGGAGCAAACTTTAGGATAGCTGCGCGTATTTCACTCAACAAATTGCATTAAATGCTGTGTGTTTACGACGCTTGCGGATGCATATCGTCAGTATGAGCTGAAGAACAAATATAGTCAGCTGTGTTAGTTTGATTGAACACGTTCCGGGATGGATGCGGTGTTCCGACGTGACGCCGAGGTGACAGTGTGACGGATCGGAGCAACATGGCGCAATTGAACCAAATGCGGACCGCGCCGAACGCCACCCGTCCCGCAGGGAATTAGCGACAACGTTATTTTATAGATAGAAACATACTGTGTATTCTAACAATCCCTAGAGGCGGCAATGTGTTGCCGCCTCTGGGGCGCAAATTCCTGGAATATTAAACCAGTTTATAATGGAGGAAAAGCTTATTTAAAACTATATTTTCTCCAGATATTGTCTTGGGAGCTACTCTAAAATTTTTCTCGAAGTTTTAACAAATAGCCATGTTAGCGTTAGTAGTCTGTTTCAGCACACACTTGTTGTGCTCATGTAGAAGGTCCGGCGGCACCGCGAACAATTGCGCTATCTCCGTTTTTACACAATTCTCCAATACTACCTAATATATTATTCGTCGGTTTCGGGTACCGTTGGAGCAAATCCAGCTGTTTTCTTTGTTCGTTTAGTATATTGTACAGATTCACTGATGCTTCAAAATAAACCCCTTTACAATGTTCGATACATCGGGCTCTTGGAGACAGTTTAGAAAGATGGCTCTTACTTATCTTTATGCTCGTTTTCCGGTTTAAAATGGTGGGATTTAAAGATTTGTATTGAAACTCTTACTTCAACGTTTAAAATGGGATGAAGGGAATAGATGATCATAAATGAGATAGTAAATTGGAAGAAGGCTTCGTTAATCTTCATTGACACTGTATCCAGGTGTCCTTACGTAGTCAAAAAGCAGTAATTTTCACTTCATAGAAATAGATTTTATATCAGGATCACATGGCGATCTTGGAGACAGTTTAGAATGATGGCTCTTACTTATCTTTATTATAGTTTTCTGGTTTGAAATGGACGAATTTAAAGAATTGTATTGAAACTCTTACTCCAACGTTTAAAATTGTAAATTGGAAGAAGGCTTCGTTAGTGTTCATTGACACTGTATCCAGGTGACAGTACGTAGTCAAAAAGCAGTAATTTCCACTTCGTACAAATAGATCTGAATTATATCAAGATCAACTAGGCATACACCCCGCTCCTACACCGTATCATTACTCTTTTTATTTTATCACTTATTCGAGGCTCGATAGATTGGATCATTTCAACGCTGTCAAGTTTAACGAAATTAGTTTGCTTTTGTAAAAAATGGACCAAATTCACTCTTTCGTGCAATTTTTGATAAGCAATCTTTTTCGCTTCGAATAAATCTCCATACTTTTAAATAATACAATTTCATTGGGATCAGGTGAGTTGCTAAATTTTGTCGATCAGAAATTCTTTCTTTTTTGCAAATTTCCAATAATAAATCTCCATAGGTTTAGACAATACAGATTTTTGACAATCGTTACAGGTTGCCCGAAAGTCTGATAACCAATCTTACCTAGGGGTTTCGTATTACCCAGTGTTGATTCGATTTTTATGCATTTTTTTGTTTCTAATAGTCTTCATATTTTTCCAAATAATGCATTTAAACCAAGTTCAACCACGTTTTTAAATCATCTGTCCGTCATTGTGGTGGGTTGCTATGGCCCCGATATATCCCCGTCACGTCATTTGCGCCCCACGGCCCCACGTGATGGGTGACGATCCCAATTAAGGTGATAGTTTATTGACCACGTGGATTTAGCGGTTTTCTCAGCGACTTTCCCTTGTCTTTTATTATTTTGAATATCGGGCTTTTGTCCGCAACTCCACACGCAAAGCGCGTATTTTATTTTTATATTTCACATAACAACGATACGTAAAATAAAGTGAAAAAGTCAGAATCAAATGTCCAGACTTTCCTTTTTTAATTAAAACGTTATCCTGTATCCTAAATCTAAAAACCTACAACATTTAATTAATGATTCAGATCACGAACCCGTAATCCATGTTTTTTTTTGCAACAAGGCAAATTACAGCCCAACAATTCAGCCTAAAAATTATGTTTTCAAAAATAAAACTCTGTTATCGAGCTTTATTTTTGAGGCACAAAATTTTAGGATCCTGTTTCATCGGCTGTAGAATACTAATCCAGAACGAAATGTTACCATGTAAAAAAGTTGTGTCGCGTTCCCGAACAAAAAGTATAAACATTAGATAAAAATATATTAGTTTGTGTACACAACATGGCAGGTTGGTTCAAACAAAACTTTTAATGGTGTTACAGTTAGCAGTAACTTCCTACTTCTAAATTGGGTTTAAAAAGTGCACATAAAAGTTAAGTGTGAGGTTTTTCCGCACACAACATTGTTACTAGTTTCCTAAATCAGTTGCAATGTCGGATTTTTCCAGACAAAACCTGGAACAACTTCCTTTTTTTAAGCTTGGGAAATGGGAAAATCATGTCTTCAGCTTCCAATTAAAAAATAAATTGAAAGGAAAACTGTCTTCAGAATTGAAGATGAAAAAGCTTATAAAAGCCATTTGCTACCCTTTTCATAAATATTTCTTTCAAAACAATATGTTGATGACAATAACAAAGACATACTGTGGCAATGTGTTGCTGTTCTGCAAACGATGAGACACTTCATCATGTCTGGCGGGCTTTGCACGTTATAAGAAGTTCTAATAATATTTCATATTGCCCTTTCAACATCCTTTACAAAAATATCTCATTCTTATCTTAAGGTAACATCTTGTAGGCACAGACACAAGCCTTACAAATCCTTGTTTGCCGTTCGATATGTAACGTGACGTCAGTTATAGCCCGCAATCTGTATCAACATCGGATGCTGGGGTCGGACGTACGGATGTATGTGTCATGGACACGGAATACATATATGTATCTACTAGATATATAGGATATGTGCGTGTCCGTGTTCCCATTCAGAACATCCTTTTGATATTTGATACTATCGTGTAATGATCGGATGATAAATGTTATTTTAATTTGAAATGTGTTTTTAATGTTTTTTTTTTCAGGTTGGTTATCTTTTCGGTCTGCTGTGCCTGAATAAACTTATTTTCCCAGAATATCTTTACATGTTATTAAAATATGTAGATAATCGCTTATTTCTATGGCTAAAGTAATTAAACAGTTAATACGCTTTGCGGACGAAATATTGTTCAGAAATAAGAGCTAATTCGGGATAATCCCTTTTTTGTATGAAAGTATCTGTAACAAACAGCCCTAATTTTACAAAACATTTTTCCCTTACAAGGCTGTTTGCTAACATCCCTTTTGATACGCAACAAGGGGAAATCGCCGTTCAGCCGACCATCCAGAAAATTACCAAAACATACCATAAAAAATGAACCAAACTTCGCGAAAAACAGGCTTCGGAAATCGGACGAAAGTTTGTAAGTTACAGTAAGTGAAAACCAACAGAATTTGATACAAGTTCCCGTTGTAAATAAGTGTGGAAAAGTTTTTAGTTATTTTACTTGTGGAATATCTAATCAAGCAACTGGTACGAGGTTGAATTTCCCGAGGGAGCGATTGTAATCAACGACAGTTACAAACGCAAAACTTTCCGGCATCTGATTACTAAAGCAAATATGTATCTCTAGTTCCGTATAAAGGTAGATAACAAAGAGGTCTCACATTTCATTTGTTTTTAATAAAGCGAGTTTAACCTGAAAATTATTGTTTTTGGTAAACGTCATCCGGTCGTACAAAAGCTGTTTTAAATAATGATGTACAGTAATTATTTAACCACAATAATATCTGTGGTTTTACTAAAATTTTAATATAACCAGAACAATTTACGTTCACGAAAATAATACCGATTTTATAAAAGCCGAAACCGAACACCTATGTTTCATGTATCATTTAGCCTACAAATTAAATCATTACCGTGATCAAAGACAAAGTTACAACCATCTACTTACCTTTTCGACACAAAAAAGAACATGTACATAGGTAGGTACAACGACCTGAAAACGAGTTTTTTGTAAGTTAGAAATGTCGTAAAAATTTACATAATACATAGCTACCAAGAATATCACGATATTTATCTAGACCGCGACTATCGTGACATGTACCTAATATAAACAAAACAGTACCTTCGAGAACCATACCTACATCTAAGTACTATTCCAAACGTGTAAACTCGATCAACACAACGTTATGTCACTGACATCAATTTTACGGTGCGATTGTACCCGATATAATTAATGGCGTCCCAGAATTTATGGTCATGGGGTATTGACTGACTAATTACTTTCAAACTCACGTATTGACAGTGACAAGTGCTTATTGTGTGAGTTTCACAGACCGCTTGAGGTCGCACACAATACTGCGACCTGTTATTTCGCACGCGGGCACTGTTCCAATCTCTTGGACTATATAATCACAATTTTATCGCGTCTACAACGTGCCTATAAAGTAGTCTGTCCGAAGAGACTATTTACTGTTTATTCAGTTCGCAATACATCTCATTTTGTCGCGTTTCGTCTCCATCTTGGAACGCCCCAGTCTTTGGCCGGCAATCCTATTTTCCGTAGGATAGACTTTTATAGCATTGAGGGATAAGGAAATTAGAATTTTGTGGAAATGATAACGGTTTCCGTAAATGTTTTTCTCCTTTTCGAAGTGTCCTTGGGTGGGAAAGGGCGTTTCTGAAAGGTAAAGGAAGTCGACGGGACGGTTGACCTCGCGGGGCAGGTGGAGAGTGAAATAGCCGACCAATATCATCGGACATTTGGCAATGTCGGGCTGTCGGCGCCTCGAACCGTTCACCGTAATCTTTCACCACATAAATGGTGAGATAGAATCTCTGATTCTGATGCTCGATGCCGCACCATCGAACTGCGTTTCCACTTAATAAAGCACAAATGAACCGAGCGAAATGTATATTATATCTACGAGAATGTTAAGTTCTCTGCAGCACGGAAATCTATATCGGATATCGAAATGACTTGTTTATGTTCCAGTACACATTAGGGATTATCTCGACTACTGAATAAACTGGTAGATTGTGTGAATTTAATGGTACAACACTGTTATGTGCAATACAATCTAGTTCACAGACGGTTTGAGATTTTGTTATTGATATCTGCGAAAATGTTTGAAAACAAAGATG
Source organism: Noctua fimbriata (assembly GCA_905163415.1). NCBI lineage: Eukaryota > Metazoa > Arthropoda > Insecta > Lepidoptera > Noctuidae > Noctua > Noctua fimbriata. The sequence continues at coordinate 8,166,225 of LR990940.1, forward strand.
TCTATGAAATAACATAGTTAACAGACCTTCCGAAAAACTAACAGTATTTTTAAAACATCTTGGAAGTTAGTTTAATTGTAGTAACGTTTACCACAATGATGTTGGTACTAAAATACGTGTCCTCCCTAGCGCAGTTAAATTATAAAAATGCTCGCGCTGCGGCATTCCCTCTCAGCAGTACTCGCACATCGCACACAGTCTATAAAACTGCACGGGTGCATGGGTGTGAATTTATTTATTTATGAACGACGACGTATTTCCTCGTTCCACTACATTTCGTTCGCAAAGAACAGGTAATGCAACATTTTCCGCCCGCAGGGTGCATTGCAGACATTTTCCAGCATCGACCCCTGTTTGGGATACCATTACTATCTCTTTTACTGCCTTGTTTCTCTTTTGTCAGCCTTTGATGCATTATCAAAGAGATTTATTGTGTAACCAGTAAGGAAGATGTCTACAATTTTGCATCGTGCGCGCTCACGAGATTTATACTCAACGACTTATCAGATTTAATTCTTGGTTACACGGTTTGTTTCCCGCGCTCCCCTCCTCTTCAATGTTATTTCCTTCGCAGAGGTTTGTCGTTTGATAGCTATAGACGTTATTTGAAATGTTCAGCCACGGAAAAAATAAAAATAAAATGAAATTAAATGTTCTGCTCTTTGTCAGTTATTTCATTAAAACTCTAGCAGTATAAAGAGTCGAAAAAAGCTATACTTTAGATTTTCACGAAATAAAATTAGGCTAGCCTCTGTTTAAGTGCACGGTATCATCTGGGAGTGCAGATTGGTGCCAAGTCCTCATAGCCGCCAGCTTCAAGGCCTCATCACACAAAAGCTTCTTTCGACATCCGTTAAAGTGCTTATTCTTATGACGGAGGTCGTCAAAGTGGTACTTAGTTGACACGTCATTGGCTCTCTGATAAAATATCTTTGGAACTTCGTGTATTTTTAACGTTAAAAAGAAAGTTATTATATCAGAATCTTCTGTAATTCAAATATCATCTTCATCTGTTTAGCCTTTTCCAACTATGTTATGGTAGGCTTCCAGTCTAACCGGATGCAGCTGAGTACCAGTATTAACATGGAGCAATTGCCTATCTGGCCTCCACTATGTCATTTATAAATTCCCGACTTAAATATTGGAATTCATGTTAATTGTTCCCAAAATAATAGAACAAGCCACATGCCAGTGTTTAATAGAACAGCCATCTATTTTTGACATGCCTCATATCGAGTGAAGCAGATGTGCAGACACAAGATTAATAACTGTTGCAGTCATCGGATCTTGTGCCTAGACAGGCGTATCATGATGATTGATACACGGACATATTTCATAGGTACTATCTATCCAGAAATAGAATTTAACGATGGAACCGAATGCGATCAGCTCATCTACACTGCTAATGCTTAAACACCGAACTCCATTATTACTGTGAGAACTCTAGAACGTGGTTTAGTGCTGGTCGGGTATCATTGATGAAATTCGCCCTAAGTTTAGATCAAACTCTTGGATTTGGAACTAAATATCTCAAAGCACCATTCCTACATGACTTATGAAAAGTATTTACACAAGTGACAATTTTGTTTATTTATTACATTTTTAGTACAGCATAAGCCACTTTTACTCGGTCTCATCGCAGAACCACAAAAATTCTAACATTATCGTCTTCCATTCTTCAGCAAACAAGTCTAATCTAGGGCATCGTAAGCATACGCGGTATAGGGGAGGTGGATCGAGCTACAGAGCGACAAAATGGGATCAAAAGTATAATTATAAATTAGCAATTCAGATGTAATTACCTATGTAAGATTAATAACGGACCTCGTATTACCAACATTAACGGTCCCGTTTCCACCCAATAAAACTGTAGAAAGGGACTAAAATACAACAGCCTAATAAACAGCTAACATTATTTTGTGAGACTAATATTTGGAAACAAAAACGAGCTTAGTGAAAACATTATTTGGTTGGTTGGTTTTCACACAAACATTATACTTAATACAATGATAATGACGTGGCTTAAGTGTCCCTGTAATATTGTCATAAAGAGACAAACTCCTGACACAAAACAGATAGGTACCTACAGAAGGTCAGTTTTACATAACATATCATCACGGCTGTAATCCCACACCCACATTTCGCCAGTTATGTTTAAGTCCCATGTTATAGGGGGCGAGTCTGTTGACATCAACCGTGCGCAAATCCAAACTCCGTGGATGCTACTGAAAAATTCCTGAAGTAAAAACCCAATATCACTTAGCCCGACCTGGGAATCGAATCCAGGACCTCATGCTCAGCAGTCGCGCTTGCGATCACGACCGAGGCAGTCTCAGTCCAACGAGAAGCTCAGTTTTCATTTAGTTAGTGAAAACTCTCTCTTAGCTTCTTCGGACACTATATCCTCTCGCCACACTATACCCAACCACTACAATTTCTAAAGCCAGAATCAAGTGGCTATCACCAGAAAAGCGTCAAAGCGAAGAAAAGACCTGGAAAATTGATAGATCCTGCAATGAGTACAAGTGCAGTGCACTCAAAACTGACATTTCTTTGCGAGCGCCGTACGTCCGCGTCTATGCTATGCTCGCCAATTTTTGCTGGTTGCAAGTAGCCGACCTTCTGTAGGACCTATCAATTCTGTGATACTGATTATTCATGAGGGTTGCCTCTCGAGCACAATGCGTGGATGCCTCCGGGTATGATTGATCATTGTGACGCAAGTCCCTTGAGGTAGTTACGATAGGGTTGAACGACGACAGATGCAAATAAATAGCTTATGTAGGTACACGTCTTAACAGTTTTGGTCGTACGAAGTTTTGGGTATGGGGCTATGGGTATCGACTTTCGATTCGATTTAGGTTTTGAATTATTAAGAAGGGCCCTACTATGTGACACGGGTTGTATGCCAATGCATAAATTAACACTAGATGCGGTACTAAACAAAGCAATCCTTTAACATTGATATTCAAAGCTTGAGATTAATATTTAATTTAGTTTTCACAAGTTCCGTTCAGATGTTTCTCAAAATTAACAATATAATAATATAATATTGTTTATTTTCAAAAAGCCAAATACAATTTGTCCATCTCAATCAAAACATAAAAACGCTATTATATGAATTACAACGCTATGCATTATTATAACAATGAAATAATTATGTATACCTTAAAAATCTGATTAAAGGTAATTAGGGACAGCCTCTGCCGACATAAATAAACTGCGATCAGCAATCTATCTCCCAAAAGTGGGTATTAGAAACCCCATTTGATCGATTTTTAATGTCGAGGTCATTACTGGGCCCCCATTAAGCACAAGGATGAGGAGGGAACGTTTACGAGATTATTATGAAAAAGAAAAATCCTATAGTTTTGATAACATGAGCATCTTTTATATCCCGCAGGACAGGGTCTGGCAGGCTCTGCTTTTTTGTTACGTTTAGGGGCTTATGCCAGCAGTGGACATCTTTTATCTAAGACGATAATGATGATGATGATGTCGTTACGATACTGTAACGTAGCTGCAGTGTATCAGCTATCTACGTTGCCTTTATTTAAAGAAAAGTTTTGCAGAGAACCTTCACTTGTCTACTTCATTCAGTCTAATTGCCAAACAAAGAACGACACTTTCTTTTATGTCAAATTCAAATTTAAATAGTTCGAACTGCCGAATGTGGCCAGTCCTATAATATAACCAGCCTGCATCATTTGAGGTTGCTTGGAAGGTAGACAACCTTACAGTTCATAAATCGAATCTTTAATAGAAAATGCTAAAACCACTACCCATTACGACCACTAAACCCGTTAATACCTATTGCCTCGTAAAACAATACTAATCATATCGATCGCCAGCCAGTCCTCATGGAGTGTACCGCGATGTTATTATTAATACCAGTCATAATTTACACGCGTCTACTACAGTTTCTATTGGCTTCCCGACTATTAATTACTGTGTAACAATAAATGAACGTAAACGGTACATAAACGGTAACGAATTTACGATCGAAGTTATTATTGTAAGTGTGGTATATTTAGTATAATAATATTTGACTTGTCTGCTTCAAGGATATTATGGCAGATACTGAAATCGAATTATGTGTACTTTCCACCAATATATAAACTACATACTTCGTAGAATGAATTAGAAGAAATTGACATTATGGAATATATATTTTCTATTTCTAACATCTAATGTAAACAACAAAATCATTGACGAACTTAAAGGAAAATTACCATCATACAATTCACTGGAAGCAAAAAAAATCACACCCATCTAACGCTACGCCGTAGCATAAGTTACCTACGCCGTAGCAAATGATTATGCTAATGACGTTAAAATAGGACAGTGCACTACATAATAAAAGCATCTCGTAGCTCCGTAGCTCCACATACATATACTACTCTCCTGGCGGTGGTCGGCACAAGTCACACAATAGATGCTTAGTTGCTGCCTACATTTCGTTTTGCCGGCAGTCATATCGTGAGTGGATTTCTGCATCCACTGAGAACATTGTGCTATAAATGGCTTCTATACTGTCTGTGAATAGGACATAATGTAACAAGTTACTTTGTGCACGCTCACTTCGATACCTGAGTGGGATGAAAAATTCCTTTTTGTTTTATAAATTTGATGTCGGAAGCTCATTTCGCTTGTTATATTTTGTTTTTTATCGTTGAAAGAGAATATTAACATCATTAGGTGACATCGATTTATAAAGGAGTTTTTCTTTTCTCACTCTGCTTGGAAGTCGCAGACTTAACAAAGTTTTTCAACGCCCATTTTAACTCAGCGCTGTCCATTTTCATAGTCCTAATGAAACTAGATTAGTTTTGTATCGAATATTCCAATGCATACAGATAAGAGACTTACTTCAAGTTCCTGCGACTTGCAAGTGAGAGTTCGTGAATGGTCTTTATTGTGTTTGTGCGGAATTTCGTTTCCTTTCCATCTTTGTTCCAAACTCTTCTTGGAGGAAATTGTGCTACACTCGTCGCAAACTTAGTTGTGGGCTTAAAACACAATCCGTGTTGCGAACATCATTTGTGTTAAACGCCTCGACTGTAGAAATAAAAAATCGAAGTAATTGCTTAGAGATAAGTACCTACGTGCCAAGTATATCGCGCGCCCGATGCGATGGCGTAAGCGTACGGTTCTGAATGTTCCGCATCAATTATTTCTTCACGTTCGAAGGTGTATCGAAGCATTACGTTTTAAGCTCATATTTAATCTCCACATTGGGATACATAAAGTTACAATTTCTGCGTAAAAATAAAAAGAAATCCTATACTTAACGGTTCACTTCATGGGGATGATATCAGCGATTTTTGGGCCAATAAAAAGTTTATTGGCCCAAATAAAAGTTGTGGTCCATTTATTTGAATTCAAAGTGTCGAACGCTGGCGTTCCGTACGATTGATGTACGACGTAACCTTGAAGTGAGATCTAGCCGAGTCATTGTCTGCAGGCGTCCGTTGGTATTTGACTGCTGAGACAAAGGGTGCCATAGACAGAGACACTCTCGTCATAGTCATTCGTTAGCTTAGGAGTGAAAATAAACTGAAGGATAATAAAGGAAGGACGTGTGAGTGAACACTTACGGCAGATTTACTTTTACGTGTAAGTCTCGGAGCAGTGCTGCCATCTAAATGGATACGTGCCTTCAGAGATTATTATCATTCCCCTTTTATTTCTCGTCACAAACATTTAAACATTTTTATGTTATAGCCAGTTTCTGCTTGACAGTTATTTAAGTAGATGGCAGAAAATAAAATGTTTTTGAGTTTTAAGCTTGGGTCTCGGCGGGTCATGGATACTGATAAAGTTTTGTGTTTTAAGAAAAATGTAAAGGGACTTTACTTGAATAAGCATAGCAAAGCATAATCAACCTATAATGTTCCCACTGCTGGGACACACGGCCTCCTCTCCATGACAGGGAATGGGCTATAATTCACCAGGCTGGTCCAGTGCTGGTTGGTATTTGTCATATGTCTTCGAATTTGTTGGTTCTGGGACATGCGGGTTTCCTCACGATGTTTTCCTTCGCCGTTTTGAGAGCAGTGGTGATTATATAAATTACACAAAGAAACGCGCCTGCCTGGATTCGATCCCACGACTTACTGATCATAAGTCGCGGCCGCCACCACTGGGCCACCGCTGCTCTCGCATTTGAGCACTTGAATAAGGTTGATAGCAATCAGATTCCTAAACTTTAGTTCAACAGGTGTCCAGGATGTTTAATATCGGAAGAGAAGGTTAGATAAAAGTTCTGTAGTAGTCTCATAAATATTCATCGAGGACTTTTTCGTTTATACCGCGCTTCCGTTGGTTCCTCGACTAACGCTAACCTGATTTGAGGATTTATAATGAACTAGCTTTTTCGCGCAGCTTGGCTCGCGTTAATTTAGAATTTGTCAATTAGACTCTTAACACACTACTAAAGTTTCTATAATAATATAATTTAAACATGATTCGAAAAACACATGGCACCTTCTAATCATAAGAACGTTATTGTTGTTTTCCTCGGAAACAGTATTTTTTTTAGATGAAAGGTACCTTATGTCCGTTTCTGCACACCTGACAACGTATATGCAAAATTTTAGGATGATCGGTTCAGTGGTCTAGGCGTGAAAAGGTAACAAACAAACCTACTTTCGCATTTATAATATTACTAACGACCAGCCCCGGCTTCGCACGGGTGCAATAAACGGACGGATGCTATTAAAAAAAAACCGCATCAAAATCCGTTGCGTAGTTTTAAAGATCTAAGCATACATAGGGACAGACAGACAGCGGGAAGCGACTTTGTTTTATACTATGTAGTGATAGTGAAGTTAGGATTGAGAGTTCGGCTACCTAATGAAATGACTTATTTGCGTAAATAAATGAATGAAACAGTTCCATGACTAGTTGACAGATTTTGCACAGTCTAAACCACGAAAGATCCGAATCTTAAATGGTTTAAATGGTGCAGAGGTGTTCTGAATAAAATTTTAAACAGCAGCTGGTGTAACTTATATGTAGTTAAATTATATTTAACTCCAAGAAGGAAGCATACGTTTATATTATGTAGGATACGACAACGGCTATCTATTCGCTTGAGTTGAAGACTAATCTGGGGCTAGGAGTTAAACAGAGCGTGAAAGGAAGGATAACCATACGCACAAAGGAGCATGCATTGTTTGTATGGTCTCATATATGTGTTGAGTTGTAAAGCTATAAGGCATACGTGTCGCATGATTCAAAGGCTGTTACATAAAGGACCTTACTTGTAACTGTCGGACTCATGAGAAAATGCTTGTTTTCATGAACGCATAGTTATCATCATCTGCCTAGCCATTTCCCAACTATGTTGGGGTCGGCATCCAGTCTATCTGACTTCCAAAACCCAGTTTAGTACTGGGTAATACGATATCCCTTGGTAAGACGTATTGTAACATCTGACTAATTTGTAAAATATTCGGATTGTGATTTCTTTTAATTCACTGCTGGTATAAAAACCAAGTTTATGAGGAGCTTTGTTTTATTCCAAAAACTAGCGACCGGCCCCGGCTTCGCACGGGTGCAATATATATGTATATATATTGCAAACCGCATCAAAATCCGTTGCGTAGTTTTAAAGATCTAAACATACACAAGGACAGACAGACAGCGGGAAGCGACTTTGTTTTATACTATGTAGTGATAACAGCAAAACTTATCCAACTATGTCACCAATTTACTATCCTTATATCTCTGTATATCTCAACGTAACAAACAGAAAGAAAAACACGAAAACAATATAGGTATCTATTTGACAAATGTGTGTAAGTATTACCATAACAGACATTTCCGGATGACTACATAGCTGAATTTGCTCACGGAATGAATTCGTTAAACGACGTTCCCCACTCATTTTATTGAGCTATTTGGATGTTTTTTAATCAAGTAAAAAGTTCGTGATCACAGAATAGAAAGTGGGTGTTTGCTAAGAAATTAGTTTAGTTATGTTATCTTCTCCTCAATTTTACATATTTTAATTTCAAGTATTTATATAAAAAATATTTATTTATTTATTTAACAGTTTATGTACACACTAAATACAGAAAAGAAGAAAGGAACAGAAAATAGTACAAAGGTGATGCTTATTTCTAAAATTAATTAATTACCTAAAATCACCTCTGTAATCTCCAAGATGAGGCAGAGGTGTAACTAATATTATTACACCCATATTTTGGCATGTAACAGGGGGCGAACTTACTGCTATCAACTGGTTACTAATCCAGATTCCGTGGCTAATACTGAGATAAAAAATCCAATATCACTTTGTCCGACCTGAGAATTGAACCAAGGACCTCATAGCCAGCAGTAGCGCATGAATAAGAACCTCTAGAACAACGAGGCTGTCATTTCGAGTAATTAATTTCTATTTTAACCTCCACAGTCTATACCTAAGTTTAAAAATAGCTGACATTAATGTAGAAACATGTGGGCTTCGCTTGACATTAGGCTACATCAGAGAGATAAGATAATATAAGTTGTGTGGGCAACAATATCAATTCAAGTGGAATTATAACGGAATTATTTCTACTTCAGCGACAGCCTCCGTCTGTGTGTGTTAGTCGGCTAGTTACCTATTCGATTAGTTTTTCGACACGATCAAAATATATCTATACATATAATAAAATTGAAACAGGCTGATGTCTGTACTTTGAAGATATTGAAAAAATATGGGGGTCTTTATTAGAGCAATAGAAGCCAAAACAACACTTTTTTGAGTTATTGTCCGTTTGTCTGTCCGTCTTTCTGTCTGTATGTTTGTACGCGGATCACGCAAAAAACTACTGCATGGATTTGAACGCAGTTTTCACCGCTCTACTGCTAGACGCTTAACTTTAAATTTGCTACATTAGATATAGTTTTGGACCTCATAAGTGGCGCTGTGCGAAGCAAGGGCAGGTCGCTAGTTTATATTAAGACTGCTTCGTTGATCGCAAGTGCTACTGCTCAGCATTATGTCATGTGTTCGATTCCCAGCTAGGGAAAAATATTCAAGGGTTTTTCCATCAGAAATTTCTTAGAGGCCTTGAGTCTGGATGTGTGCTCTGTCAATAGCAATTGACTCGCCCTTTATTTCATGACACTTAACCATATCTTGCGAAATGTAGGTGCACTATAGACGAGGGGTACTCTGATTAACCCTTCGTGGATAAACCGGTGTAGCAGACATACCAATTAAGATATCCCAAGCGAATAAGTGAGACCACAATCTTCCCAAAGACACCTCTGAAAGAAGGCTAGGTAAACGCCAAGTCCAATAAAACACACACTTTATAAATAGATTACTCGAACAAGCCCACATAGTCACGTACGGGAACTACTTTCCAATTACGTGCCACCACTAAAATTATCGAAGGAAACTTAGGTCACTTGCGCTGGGCAAATCCCTAGACTCCGTATCCATCAACGACAGGGATAGAAAGTTATATTTGATGGCAATAAGATGGGTTACAGCATTCCCTTGGGTAAAATCATCGATTAGCTTGACATGTCTGGTTATAAGGTCAATATCTTTTCAAGGCTAACGAAGAAGACTTGCTGTAACAGTGTTGTGGATCATAGATCGTAGTCCGTGGACACGAATGTCCAGAGATGAATAGACTTCTAAACAGTTCCAAAATACAGGGTATAGCGGTCATTCTGCTTTTGTTTCTTGTGCTGTTTTAATAATAAATCGATACAAAATCAAAATGGCTCCCTCGACGGATGCATTCACGTTAGTGTAACAGTTCAGATTCGAGCATAAAGACGCTCCCTTTCCGGAGCATTCTCTTATTATGTATAAATCCAAGATTTGTTTTTGAAATACTGCCTCGTTGGTCGAGTGGTCACAGGCACGACTGCAGAACATGAGGTCCTGGGTTCGATTCCCTAACGGGCAATATGCTGTTGAGTTTTTATATCAGGAATTTCTCAATAGGAGTCTCGGAGTCTGGATGGGTGCCCGGTTGATAGCAATACGCCCGCCCCCTATTACGTGGGACTTAAACATAACTGGCGAAATGTGGGTGTACTATTAGGTACACCTCTGTCAAACCCTACGGGGATTACAGGCATGATGTTATGTTATGTTACAAATAGACGCTCCCGCTCATTCGCCTGTAATGTAACAATGATTGTCACAAATTGTATTGTTTCAGGTTGCCCACTGTAATGTTCGGTTCTCATCACTCATTGATGTAATGCTCGAATCTGAACTGTTATGTTACAGGTGAATGCTCCCGGTGAGCGCGTAAAGGTATTACGGTTACAAAAAGCGATGTGCGGTTTCCGCAGCACGCTCACACTATTGTACGAGTATAAGGACCCCAAAGAACCGCGGTCGGTATGTGAACCTACCTCCCAAATGGGTTGAAAAATTCCTTTTATTAATGACCCAATCCCCTCAGAGAAAACAATAGCCTCCCGGTAAAAAATGAAGGGATAATTTTCGTAAAAAGAGAAAATTAATTTGATTAGATGCCAGTGCCATAAAACCTGCCAAAAGGTCACTTCGCTAATTAAAAAATTAAAGGAAAAATAATCTACAGGAATATTTAATATGGTCTGTTTTATGGTTTGTTTAAACTGAGAAGCTTGAACATAAACAGACCATATTAAATATTCCTGTAGATAAGATAACATAAGATTTTCAGTATGAGTGAGCGAGAATATGTCAACGAAACAAATACTTTATAATTTTCTGACGTGGGAGGTTGAAACGAGTGAAGCCACACTGCTTCGTTGCGTTGTGTTGCGACGTCGCAGAGCAAGATTTTCGTTCGTCAAAGCAACGGAGAAGTGTGGTATGTTTTAAAATTTATATGTAAAATGACGTAGGCGTCAACGCTGCGACAACGCAACGCAGCGCAACGGAGCAGTGTGGCTTGGGATCTTATCTAGATTTTTGGTAATAAATGCCGATTTTTGAAAAACCTCTGCCAAAAACTTGTGGAAGATATCTGTCTATGTGTATGTTTTCCTTTTCAGTCTTAGTAAACACCCTTTTTTCAATCAAGATGTCTAGATCGCCTTCCAAATGTATGAGTAACGAATCAAAGAAGTGCGTACAATTCCAATGTTCCTTTTCTTTTCAAACACATCACCTTCATCCCATTAGCATTTTTATAGGCTCTTAAGGGCGCCGACGTTATCTCAACCCCACGGCATACGCCGAAACCTTCACTAATATACGTATGACTGTGCCCTTTCTTTTATTTTCACTTTCATTGAATATTTTTGCCCTTTTTTGGGAACTAACGTGTCGTTCTCTATTTAGTTTGTTTCTTTTGCCCCGGCTTAGGCATTTGAGGAAATTGCCTGTGTGCTTACGAAAGAAAAAGTATATGGGCTCTAAAGATAGAAGGAATATGTTAGTATGTAGTATTATGCTGAATACAATGTTATCAGTCCGTCAAAATTCACCTCATATGAATTTATTGTTTCAAGTGAGTCTTCAGGTCGGCTTTATAAGAGATCATTTAATAAAGATTTGTGGTTGTAGCAATTGTTATTAAATAGCATAATAATAAACTATTTAGAATGGATGCGTAATATAAATTAGAACAACATTATTATAGGCTGCGTCCATCTTAATACTCAATATGCGTTGTCTTTCTTTCAATTTCGATTTCTTTGAATTTCTTGGATTTTTTTTACATCTCCGATTGCAATAAAAACATTCCGAATATTGTATACACCATTAGTTTTAGTATATGCGTAACACGAAACACGTGTATTTATATGTTAAGAATCTATGTACAAAATTTCAAAACTGTATCATGAAAAATCACAAAGTTATAAGCTTGTTCTGTGACCTGGTTGTCTGCACGAAAACGTGGTCACCACGCGGCGCAGCCGCGCTTGCGCCTTCAGCGTTGTCTTGAGCTCATTGATAATAATAATTTGGCAGTAGGTACCTAAATGAATGCGATAGGTACTTAGTGTCGCTCGGTGTCCAACTTGTAAACTTTTTTAAATATAACATGATTTAAAAATTATTGGAATAGATTCAGTTACTTATTCTGAACAAACTATATTCAGGTTTCGCATATACTAAAAATAATGTTGTATAGTTAGTTTCTATTTTTACGTTCACGTGAAAAAAGTACCAGCATAGCAATTGAATACAGAGTTTTTTGGTTTAAATAGAGCGGAAGTTATAAAATTGAACCCACTGAAACGGTTTTATAGGTGCTAAAATAAGCGATAACTATCCTATGGGGCCATAAAAAAACTTCAACTTAATGTATAAAGAAAAGTTTCTATAACAAATTTCCCCCAGAGGGTCAAACTCTCATATAGCAAACGTCGGTATAAAGTAAATCTCCACAAGATGAGCGCTTATGCTAATACTATATTTCATTTCCGAGGAGAAAAATGTTAAGTTCAATCGTGCTGGTGTCATGATATCCATGATTTGAAACGTGTAGGAATTGAGAATAAATTTTAAATTGAAACCGGGTAAGAGGATTACAGAACCCGGGGGAAATCTGAATAGCGCATCACTATGGAAGATTTCTAGCTTTTTCTTCTTGCTGTAAATTTAATATAAGGGTATTTACGTGGAAGCCTTACTACCGCATTGCCCACGGACCCATGGGTCATCTATGTGGAATCTGCTACATGGTGGAACATAAATATTTCCTCATCATATTATGTTGAAACGTGAAACGACAGAAAATTCCGCTAAAATATACCTGCAATATCATTTCAATTTATTTGTAATTTTTGTCAGCTACCATCAATTTATTTTTTTGCCAATATCTACGACTAGCTTTTGCCCACTGCTTTACTCGCGTTAATTTAAAATTTGGCAATCAATTCGGGTTATACTCTGCTTGTAATAATATAATTCAATCATTATTCGAAAGACACGTGGCGCCATCTATTTTCAGAAGAACGTTATTCTGGCTTTCCTCGGGAACAGTTATTTTTTTCGGGATGAAAGGTACTAATGTCCGTTTCTGTACACCTGACAACGTATATGCAAAATTTCAGGAAGATCGGTCCAGTGGTTTAGGCGTGAAAAGGTAACAAACAAACTTACTTTTCATTTATAATATTATAGTTAGGATTAAACGGCAGGCTACAGTTTTGCGCAACCCTTTCTCCTGTTGCATATTTACGAAGCTGGCTACGATTTCGTTTGCAAGAGGCCACCCAAACCTTTTTCCCAAAGATAAGAACAGTCAAGTGCGTAGTTTCTAAGCTGTATAAAGTATTCGTTTATCTCCAACATACTACTTACCTTCTTAGAAATACTGTTGCCAATTGTAAGCTCTAAATTCAAAACAAGGAAAACAGAAACGCTCTTTGGACGGTCCTAGACATTAAAAGACAAAAATTGCACAAATTCTTCGTACCCAACCCTTTTGTTTACACCACGAGCAATTTGTCTCGTCACTCCATTTACAACACACCATGTCAAAAAGCGAATGGAATTTAATTACTTATTTGTGAATTCAGATTGTCACACGTATCTGCTTTACCAGGGTAACGTGGGCGGACATTTCGCCCTCAGGCTCCGCTATTAATAAAATCAATTTGCTTTCATGTTGGCCTACCATGTTATTTTAAGATTTAATAAGGAAAATAAAAATACATTTTGGCATATTTTTGCGTTTAATCGAAAGAAGTTGTATGAAATCCGATGTAATGGATCAAGATTGCTGTTAGTAAGAGACGGCCAGGCAAAGTTGTAATAAGTATTTCAGACTAAACTTTGTGGATTTGCATTTAAAAGTTAAGAACAGCTAATAGCTAACTCTCGTTAGTTGTTAAAATATTCAAGTCGCTATCGTGACTGCTAATGCTTCTGCATTCAAATACGATTCTTAGTTATTCTATTATAAAGAACATATTCAAAACTAATAGCAGCCTGTATTTCTTTCCGTAGTGATGAAATAAATATGAAAATGTCGTTATAGATATGGTTTTCATATTACTATCAAGTACTTAAATAAATATTGGAAACCACGAGAAAATGGGAACGCCTATTGTCAATAACTTGGCCAAGAGCCTAATAAAAATAAGTGTGTACAGAACCACAGCGTCATAGCAACTACATTATATTATATCATTCACACTTTCCCGATCTTTGTGCGTGGCGGTGACGCAGCAATAACAGATATTTATTACCGCCATTTTGTCGTTATAAACCAACCCCAGGATCCCGTCACCTGAGATTTTTGTAGGATTATTTGTTCTTACGATGATTTAGCCATGAAATATATACGAGATGTATCACAGAATAAATCATCTTCTTGTCCTTCGGGCCATATTGTGTTTACGAAGTTCGTTTTTGAAATAAGGAATCGAATAATGTATGTACAATCACAACATGAATGATGTAACCAAGATTTTGTAACAATATTTTGATTTAAAAGAGTATCCATGAAATTTCTTGCTCATTCTTCTCCATAGAGATCTACACTTTGGAATGGGCAACTATAGTACTTTCACAAGTTATTATGCCTTGTGATAGTGACTATAACTTCACTTTTTTAGACATTCAAAAGTGCCTGTAATGGTCTAATTGAAATAAATGCTTTGAGTTTAATCTAGGTACTCATTGTGGGAGCGCGTATTTTTGATCGTCCTAACTGTTGCTGAAAACTATGTTAATTATACTAGGTGTTGAATGGTATGCCAGAAAATACTTCATCCAGTAATTACACCTCAATGAATAATTCAGGATTTAAATCAACAGTTCCCGCTTTTCAGTGTTCGAAAATCACGTTAGTTTGGTCCGACAATGAGAATTGGCTCGAGGGTCCCTCTAATTGTACCGTATGGTCGGCCGGGATGGCTTTTGGGATCATGTCCGCAGGCCCATTACAAAATCCACGAATAAAAACACAGCCTATATAAAGCTGAACAAATGCACGAGATGAATCAGATTACGGAACGTTCGTATAAACTTGACAAAGGATTTAAATTAGACAGGATTTAATTCAAGGCAATTAGGCAAATTCAAAAGAATGTAATTTTTACCTGTGTCACTTTTGACAAAGGCTCAACGAACGTGTTGGCTCGACGGCGCATACCTACCTACAATCAACATATAAATTGTAGGATTCGAGGTCATACGTCGTTAGTATAAAAGCTATATTGTATTGTGAACAAATAGAGCGAATGAAATATTAGAACTCGACGACGACGTGACTAATCGATGAAAATAATTGTAATACATTTCTCATCCATTGGTGACAAATTACCGTCATCATCTGCCTACCCTTTTCCCAACTATGTTGGGGTCGGCTTCCAGTCTTACCGGATGCAGCTGAATGCCAGTATTTTACATGGAGCGACTGCCTATCTGACCTCCACAACCCAGTTAGTACTGGGTAATACGATACCGCTTGGTAAGACTGGTTATCAGACATTTTGTGCCACTGACTACCTAACGACTGTCAAAGACACCCGGTACCAACGGCTTAACGTTCTTTCCGAGTCACGGAGGAAACTCGGTATATAATGGGTGGTCATCCATCCACAGACCAACCTAGGTAAGCACGGCTTTTCCTAAAGATCGACCCGAGCGGCTGTTATTATTTAGCCATGAGCTCTCCTCTTGGTGACAAATTACATACCCACGCAATTTCTTTTCTAACACAAACTTAATACAACAAACTGTAAGTAACCTCAAGATATGTTACTTTAACATTAGGTATGTATACAAAGAATTTTACTGAAAACAACCCACCGCTGTTTTGTTTACCTAGTAAAACGATAGCAAGCAAAATTCCTTTCAAAACTTACCATCAAACACCAATAATGTATTCCAAACATTCGAAGTCCATATCAGACCTCACTAGTTCATAGTTACATTAAAATCAGAACAGTGCAGTGGCACGTTGTTTACTAACTGCAGTTTCCCAATCTGCTCGGATCGCATTTCAATATTAGATTTATGTATCGGAATCCGGAATGACTTCCCAAACCAAGTGCCTATTGTGTGAGGTGCAGTGGCGAAGGTTTCATACAACTCGATTATAACCGGATTCCCTTTGAAAAATGGCACAGTCAGTATTCTCGTAAATAGACCCTTAACGAAGCCGAAAGGCACTAGTTCTCCCCGTCTTTGCTATAACTTTTTTGTTCTAGACCATACTTCGGAATCTTCTAGTTACGGAGATATCGTGGGTCAAAGTTCCAAATTTATCAAAAGTTTTTTGTTTTAAATACAATAATTTTTGCGTAAAGTTACTTAGTTTGATGTACAGATTGCTTGGCTGACGGCTTCGTGAAGCGTCTGTTTACACCCTGTATAATCACATTAAAGATAGTACTCCGACTTACTTCTTATAAAAATTGACCCTTCGCTACTGGTGAGGAGGAAATAGCTGTAGTTGTGTATTTAAAATCAATTGATTCTATCGGACTACAGTGTACCGGTTGAAACTACTTCACCCTTTCGACTGTTGAGTTCTTTGGGTCACACAAAAGTTTAATCGGAATTCTTTGTTACAACATTCTGAAGCCGGGATTGAAACTTCACTTTGTTTGATGCGGGATTGGAAACGCTAACAATTGTTTTCTAACACATAACATCACGCCTGTAATCCCCGAAGGGTTAGGCAGAGGTGAGCCTTATAGTTTAGCCACATTTCGCCAGTTATGTTCAAGTCATAGGAGGCGAGCCTATTACCATCAACCGGGCACAAATCCAGACTCCATGGCTGCTACTGAGAAATTACTGATGGAAAAACCCTATAACACTTTACCCGACCTGGAAATCAAACCCAGAACCACATGATCAACAGATCCATTAGCGACCACTAGACCAACGAGGCAATCATGTTTTCTAAGCTATACCAAAATGATGTGATACCTGCGCACAAGCATGAAAGTAATGAGTGATAGGTACTCTTGTTTAATAAAGTCATTAAAAAAATACCTGCGGAAGCATGACTGATATTCCTCTTAGACCTCAACGTCCTCAACACGGTTGATTAATATGGCAAAATTTGAACTTACGGCCTTTTGCACGTCACTCAGCGCCTAAGCTATTGACGCTTGAATTTATGAAGGTATTAGAAATTCCTAGCCTCCCATCTGTTGCCAAAATTCCGGGAGCGAAGAGGCTGTATTCTAAATGTAGGCAGTAAATAACTTTAATAGTATATTTAAATCAGGGGCTGGTCACCCGTAATAGGATTCGCACGTGCTTGCGAATTTTTCGCTATCCCTCCGAGGAATGGACTAATTATTTATCCTTTAGGCATCGAAACTTTTCGTGCGCTCATTAATGACCCGGAATAATGCCCAAAATTGTCTAATTACTCTGATCATAATTACCTGCATGATTTATAGAAATTGTACCAACACGTTCTGTCGGCTGTGGTAACTAAGCATACCAAATTATGTTAACAAACTTAATTAGTTTATTACCTACCGTCTCTTGTTTCACCCGATCTCTTCCCTTGGGAGTCATAAGAAGCGATTAGAGGATTATTTAAGGTGGATGCATGTTACGGGAACATACCCATTACCTCCATGATCTCTCGAGGTATGAGAGGTCAGATGACCGTCTTACACGCAAGGTAAAGAAACTATAGTCATCTCCCTAATGAGCGCTAGCTTTGCCGCTAAGCTCGGTTAATGGAGCGAGAAAACTGCAAGATAAGAAGGAGAAAGAAAACTAATCTTTGTTGTCATAATATCAGTATGTGGATAAGGAAAAATATTAATCGAGTATACCGTTGGTATTGTGGTCGAAATCGCGGATGTTATGTACAAGAGCTCCCGAGGGTAAGCGCGGGGTCAAGCAAAGTGTTATTGAGTTTTTTTGTAGGACAATTTCAGCTGCAGACGGGACTTCTAAAATTGGCCTTTGCCTTATGGTGCTCGGAAATGGAAAAATTGTCATGGTCTTTGGCAATTATCGACCCCTGCCTAAACCTTTGGGAAATAAAGGTAGGTGTGATGTTATACATACATTGATTTCCAACAAATAAAAGCATACTGGCATATGAATACAAATAAGGAAAATACTGTAACTTCTGTAATTCAGAAAAAGGGGATGCTCTTTTTCTGATTTCCAAAATGACTCACACCTTTTCTATGGTGGTAGAAAGGGTGAAACTTATACCAAGTGACATTCAGAGTGAACGAATATGAGAATATTTACATGTAGGGTTTTATCATGGCTGTCCCCGAAAATCGAAATGCCTGAAAGTAAGTGTAAAGTAGAAATCTAGTTTCTCTGTGTAAAATATTTTACTTTCGCATAAAAATGCTATGAATTAATTTAACAAACATTATTATAACAAATATTCTAAAATCTAAATAACCTGTTCCTAATTCTCAATTCCGTTCTTTATTGGATGTGGTTTTATGTTCAAAATCTGTCTGGTATGGCATTTCCCCGGTTATAGTGTAAATTAATAAAATATTAATAATAGCACAAAATCAAGGAAACTGATTGCAATTATGCTAAATCAACTGACTGCCTGCAGCGCTATTTAAAATAAACAATAATTTGTAACAAAAGGCTTGGCTCAGCCAATCAGCGACAAAAATCTTGGCTTAAAAAATTATACCAGCGAAAAAAAAAACAAAATAATTATTCGCGCCAATTTATTACCCGCCAAAAACTGTCAGATTGTACACAAGAACCTTCCGTAGCAACGAACGCTGGCTTTTCACCGTCGCATTTAATGGAATGATTCATAGCAAAATTTTGTTTAAAAGCTTCGCAATATTGGGCTCGCGGTTTTAATAAATGAAGTTGAACAATTCATAGTACGGCCTACAGATAACTTGCGAATAAGTTGAGAACTAATTACGGCAGCCAGCAGCGATGGGGTTAACGCCGACTGTTTATTGTTGGCTAGAGGTGCCCATTAAGTGTATAGTAGCTGTACAGTTATTTGAATTTATTGGCTACGATTAAAACAAATGGTTATTGAAAGCCGAAACTTTCGTTTTGGTTCAACGTTTATGGGATTCCGGTGTCTATTGTTTTCTTAACCCGTGATTGACGAGTTAATATTGTCTGAGTATTCTCTAGAATATGATGCTCTTAGGAAGCTGATAAATAATTACAAAAAAAAATAGAATACACCAAAATGTTCAGCAGTATAGGAGGAAATATAATCCGCCAACTGCCAGCCGCTGGCTATCATTTGTGGCCCAAAAAAGTCTGACCACCAGTCTTACCAAGCGGTATTAGCTAGTACTAACTGGGTCGTGGAGGTCAGATAGGCAGTCGCTCCATGTAAAATACTAGTATTCAGCTGCATCTGGTTAGACTTGAAGCCGACCCCAACATAGTCGGGAAAAGGCTAGGCAGATGATGAAAAGAGGAAATGTAATCCAAAAATTAACCGAGTAACATAATATGTCACAAAGGAGGCGTATAACCAGAGACATTATGACATAATTAATACAGACATAATCAAATAACCGAATAAACTTAGCCCCTCTGTAACCAAGCGTAATAGTATTACGATGCCTTTGTAAGATTTCTCGATTCAAAGAAATTCGAGAGGTTTATTTAATTGTACTAATTAATTTCGTTATAAAATTTCTGACATTTATAGAACAGTGATATTGCGTTAGTGAAGCTCTTAATTTCACCGCAGCTGAAGGATTTCGCGAATTTAATAAAATGTTAATAACAATTTTTCACGTAGATTTTATAGGATATAAAAATAGAAATGCTATTTTCGAATAATATTATATTTTAGTCTATGCTGACGTAGGTTATCAAAATAAAATTATATTTAATATCAAAACAACATCTATTTATATAAATAAACAGACACATATCTACGGCCTTCTAATTGAGAGCATCCAGTGCTTTATACAATCAATTTGTTGAAATATTTACCTCAGACAGAATTAGTTTTACACTTTAAATTTGTTTACTCACCTACTTTTGTAGTTGGACGACTGAAATGTATGTGCCTAATACATATACATTTAGGTACCTATATCCTAGGGCTGCCAGATCCGTTAGGCAATAAATAGGACAGCTTGTAACAATAAACTGGTGTAACTGTTTATTTTATTTTCCTAGATAGACAACCGAAATTCCGTTTTATCTAGACACAACAATACTAAGTACAGAAAAAGGTGGTTTACCAACCCTTTCACATCTCGCTCCTTAAATAATAAATGTTACCTTAATAAGTACGTAAAGCACCCACTTTTCTTAATACACAGAGACACACCTTTTAAGCACGAGTGCATTATACATTCCTTCTAATTGTGCGTTAATATTAACCGAGTTACGCGATAAAAATTTATTTGAACACACGCTGAAACATGCCGAAAATTTCAGCGGGATATTACCGCTTACAGAGTGTCGGCGTTCGCACTGTGTTCACGGGATCGCGGGATCGGTACCACGGGATCTCGACACGGGTTTCTGAACCGAAGTGACGGCGAAGCGGGGTGTTATAAAGGGTGTTGGCAAAAGTGTTAGCAAAGAGTAGTGGTAATGAGGTGTCTTCAATTTCATTCAGCTCTAAGTAATGTGTGTGTGGGTGTGTGAGTGTGTGCGAGACGTCGCCTGAGTGTTGACAGAGTGGTTCATTATCTTTTGTTAAATTATTCTCACTCCTTTTCTTCGCTTATGAATCCTTTTAGGGTTGATGCAGTACACTTAAGAGCAGAGTAGTTAGATGGAATGATGTGTTGATTTAAAGATCTCTTCGTTTTTTTTAATATAATATTTTTTCTTTATCTTATTTTGTGACTTTAATTTGTAGTTTCACTGACTATTAATGATGGAGTCTTATTAGTAGTCTTACTTGATAATATACACGTAGAAACCTTCATTTAAATGTTTCAAAAGAATTAATTTAAAGTACTCATTTTATTATAGACACACAAATGCAAAATTGTTTAAAACCTGTACATATGAGCACAAACCTGGAGAACCATTAATCTTTCAAAATAAACCCTTTATCATCACCTCGAAAATGTAAATAACAGGAAAAAAAATACAAGCAATCCCAATTCCAATATTCAAAAACAAAACAACGTTAAAAAGTAATTTATTACTCACTAAACGTATTTATTCGCCAATAAAATTCACGAACAGTAATAAAAGCGGCACATAAAGGTTGTCACTCATTCACATCGCGGTAGCGTCACAACAATACCGTGCATTACGCGGATCGCGGATATTTTCACATCACTAGCGTGCGTGGAAAAGTACGGGAAAGTTGTGAGTTGCGGAGACTAGAGGCGGCGTTCGCAGCGGCGGCCGGCGCGGGACTAGAGCCGGCCCGGGTCGCTCCCGCCCCCGGCGCGGGAAGCCCGGCCGCCTACGCGCACCACGACCTGTGCCTCGCTGTGGCAGTCTATTTTACAGACCTTGGAATATGTAGCTGAAAAAAAAAACTTTTTTATATCAGTTTTATTTGGTGCCAATAGATTGATATCAGCTATTTACATTTTAGTAGCGAATTTATTTTACGTGGCTCTAGCTGCCTTAGGATGATAATTTATAAATTATACACGGGTAGGTTCATAGACTAAAAATGAAAAATATCATTTGTAGATCGAGAACAGGTTTTATTTACAGTGTTTACAAATAAAACCATGGCTGGAGGATAAAATTTATCATAAACCTTCAATATTCTAGGCCAAGTATTTACGAAGGACCAGAAAATAAGAGCAGTTGCAACTGAGATAATAGACAAAAGAAGAAGCCACTTTAGTTGCAAAGTATTAAAAACAAACTATGTATTCAAAACAATACTCAAGTGATAATAATACTGCAATTTTCGTATTTCAAGCGTACATTAGGAGAATTAACGGCAAATACAGACGCTGAAACAACATTTTTACTATTTTATTTCTTATTATCTGAGTGCAGCTGAATGCTAATGGAACGATCTGAATTTTAAGCACGAATTGAAAAGTTTAGTATCGCACGAGACTTGTTCGGTGGAAACTCTGACGGCAAATCGAATCAAGATATGGTTTTTTTTTGTTCCTTGCAATTTGTCTGCTTTTTGCCTTTTTCCAGCTCAGTTAGTTTTTGTGTACGTTGACGCAAAGGCTATAGCCGCTTATATAAGGTCCCATTAAAATAGATGGACAAATTTTAACACAGCGTTCAATACGTCAAACCAAACATATCCGAGCAAAAAAAACACTGATTAAAGTGATTATTTTATTTTGACCTAAAATAATGGCACTCTAGAATAAACACATCCATTATGGGTAGGTACTTGCACTCGCACATTTTGTAGTATCAGAATTATGAGATAACAAAGACCTGGATGTGTTTGTAACCAACATTTTTAGTGTATTTTCGTTAGCTGATTTTTTTTCTTCTAAGTATCTAATACGTTTTTCTTATTTATTTTTTTACCATTGTCTTTATTTTGGTGGTCTGAGGATTTCTAAAAGTTTGTCCATCTATTTTAATGGGGCCTTATATATTAAAAGTTCTTTTATCGAAAACTTCTCATGAAATAAACTATCCTTATATTACATCCCGGATATTATTAACATTTTCTAATATTCTTTCTTATAACTGTTTGTAATAATAGCAAAACCCAGGATGTTTTATACATGAAAATATAACCGAGTTAACACGAATATTACGGCATAATACGATTTCCAAATACATTTAATTTCATAGTATCATAAGTACGATCTACGCGTAAAAGCCTTTATAACTTTTATACCCTTTCGCTATCTCGAATTGGGTTGCCTCTGCCAATGAGCTTAAGCCAATACCGAGTTCCCATGGAACTACACATGTTATCTCCCGGGAAACTCACACAAGCCCAAAATGAACAAGAATTTATTCCCAAAAAGTGGTTGATATAATATTCTTGAACAACTCCCTAACTTACGAATTAGATTGGTAAACTTTGTAATATGTTACTTTATGAAATCTTACGTGAAGGATTAACTTTGCTTCGGAAATGTTTTATAGAAACAATGATAAAATTGGCTGTTAATTACTGGCTTGGTAACATAACTACGAAGTTTATTACTGTGACACGTGCTAGAATGTCAAAGTTTCAATATTTAGATCCTCAAGCGGCGCAAATACTGTAACCTTATTGGTAACTACAGTTTTAAGCCGTTTGGGGTCGAAACGCTAGGGTCATCGGGCCCGAGTGCGCGTCTGCTTTTTAAGGAAATCTCTCGTCGACTGGTCGACACTTCGCGTGACCAGAGGGCTGGCTCTTTCTTTGGCCAAAGAATTAGCATTGCTATTCAGCGTGGCAATGCAGCCAGTCTTCTGGACACGTTTCCAGATGACAGCGATGCGGAGGAATACTTTGACGCGTAAGTGTCCTATTGTCGACGTTGTTTAGATGTTTATATTTTCTTACTTTTAGTCTTATTTTTATCATTACTTTAGTTCTTTTTAGTCTGTATATAATGTACATAATAGATAGAAATTATAAAACATGTAATATAAATATTTGATTGACATATTTATAATATAATTATTATTTTAATACCTAAGAACTTACCTAGAAACAAGAAATATTATTAGGAATAATGTATGGTAGATAGCTACTCTCACACTACTAAAAAAAACAAAAAATCTTTTAATATTTGTACGCCGTTGTCGGCAATACATACCGATCTCTTTATATTTACTAACATCTTTTACACCTATGTTTAACAAATAAAAACTTTGAATTTGACTTTAAAATAATTAAATACTAAAAAGCAGTTTGACTAGAAAATTACACCATGTTCTTGGTTTATATTCAGGCAAAAGTAAGCAACAAAAAGAATCTTATAATTTAATCTAGAAAGCAAATTGTTCTTCTTTATTCAGAAATCTCATTCTGAATAGATATTAAATGATTTAAAGAATAGAGAAATTCAATTACAACCAGATGAAGTTACATGGAAATCGCCAGTGGATTTAATACGGGAAATGGATTCTGCACAGTGACCGAGTTTTCTGTGTGAGTACAAAATAGCTTTGTTGTACTTTAAAATCAAACATAAAGTCCATATTTAACGTCATTGAGCTTAAAAGTGAGTGTTAAAAATGCTTGCAAATTAAATTCTATTGTTAACAATGAATGACGCGATTTTAAAACGCTTTTCACTGAAATGTATGGGTTTGATAGAAACTCACTCAACCGCTTTTTTCCAGTATTTTATTTTACTCTAACTAAAAGCGAGAACTAAACAAAAGCCGTTTACCAGGAAACTGCGTGTCGGATATACGGCGACGCTAACAAGCTTGTGTGTTCAGTAAAATATTGCCATGTTTAAATTCAATGCTTTTATATTGAACAGAGTTGGTACCAACTGGACGGCTTGTTTAAATGAAGCTGTTCTATCAAAGCCTGTCCTCACAAGAATAAAATTCTTGTACGAGCAAGAATCAGATCTACCCTTGGAGATTAGTATATTTTCCTAGTTTGTCCCCACGTCAATTTAACGGACACATGTCGTCGGCCATGTAAACGACACCCAAATACAGATACATATTGAGGGGATTACCGTTTACATAATATATGTACACAAGTAGGTATAAGGAAATTTCGAAACGCCTAGTTGACGCTTCCCGTGACACAAGCTTTTACTTTGGCCAGAGGCTAAGTGTTGCCATACGACGTGGCAACGCCGCCAGTCACTTGGGCACATTACCAGCTGGATTACATTTTTGATGCCTTTTTATAGATTGTTGTTGCTTTATTTATTTTAGGTTATTTAATAGTTTTTAATTAATAATGAATATATATTTAGTTTACTCTAAATAACAATGTTAACATTAAATTAATTAATGAGTATGTATAAAGATAGATATTTCCTCTCTATAGCTAGGTATTTAAATATTATATTTAATTAGGTCCATCAAAGTTAGCGCCAACATAAATAAAACCTGCTATTTGTTCCGCTCTACGGAAAGTTGGAGTGGGTAAAGTTAAAATATTTTATTAAAATTCTCGCCGGCCGACGTTAGAAAGTTAACTTTGAATTTTTCAATACGCTTCGCCTGGCGTACATCTTAAGTAGATATTAGAATACGGCTGTTTTCATACGTTTAGAAGTAACCAATAATGCAATTTCGAGTTAGTATGAACACCCAGCAAATGATAACTTGGGAGTGAAAACTTTTGCGCAGAGTCAAACTTTTTTAATTATGTTGCCTTGGTCCAATATCGGTTCGCCATTCCAGCCGATTCAGCGAGTCTGGAATCTCAAGAAATTCGTTTGAACCGAGGCTTATCTTTTTTCAAATTACACTTACTTTAATTTGGAGCGTCTCCACAAAATGCTTAGGAAAAAGAAGACAAAACCCAACTACGTTTGGGTAACTTGTGCAATCGAATACAAAAGCAATTCCTTTAAAGCATTTTAAATTAGTAATCTGTGCTACAACGTCCAATTAACCAAACAAATAAATAGTTTATTGATTGAACCGTTGTAGCTACTTTCCAATTATAAAATCAGCCACTAGAACAGCTACGTCATTGCAAGTAATTAAAAGAAAACACGTCAAGCTTTCAATACCTCCCGACATAAGCAGGAACATTGAAGTGTCATTCAAACGTCTTGGTTCGACGCCTGCCGCCGAATTCATTCCGCAATATAATTGTAACGACTTGCGATTATGATAAAATAAAAATAAAGTTTATTTTTGACGAATATTTTAAA
Organism: Noctua fimbriata; assembly: GCA_905163415.1. Lineage (NCBI taxonomy): Eukaryota > Metazoa > Arthropoda > Insecta > Lepidoptera > Noctuidae > Noctua > Noctua fimbriata. Next base: position 8,191,851 of record LR990940.1, read on the forward strand.
TTCATAAAATTATTGTGATGAGTGGGTTAGTAATTGATTAGATTAGTACCTACTTTTCAACAGTACCGACTACCGTGATTGACTAACAGACAACTCGTAGTTAAGTATAAGTAGCAATTAGTTTCTTGAAAGTACCATACTTACACGAAAAAACCGCTCAAGATAAAAGATATTTTACTTGTTAAAAAAAGTATTCAGAACTAATTACTTGTAAAGTGTTAGTTTTTATAGAGTTGCACTACGGAGGAAAATCTCCACCCCAGAGCGGGTCAAACGGGGAATTTGTATGCGAACTTATACAGGGTGTAAACAGCCCCTTCACGAAGCCGTCAACCTATCATTCTGTACATCAAACTAAATCCTACGCAAAAATTATTGCTGGGACACGACTTTTTTATGGGGTGAAATATCACGTTTTACGGTAAAACTCAACGCACTCAAAACACTGTGCTGATGGATGCTTTGAATAGTAAACAGGTCTTTGATGGTACTCAAAGTCAATGTATAACCTTAAAAACTAGTGTTAAAAAAAAACTTGTGAAATTTGATCTCAAATATCTCCTTAACTAGAAGGTATAGTCCAGAAAAAAGAAAATATCGTAACACCGGGGAAAAAAAAGTGCCTTTCGGTTTCGTTAAGAGTATTTTTACACCCTTTATGTAGTTGTGGAACTTGTAGACAGCACCAAGTAAAATATACAATTTATATCAGTTTATATGAAACGTCGAGATAATAAGATGATACTGTAAATTGTGGTCATGATTACCTACGAGTTCGACATTGAAACGTAAAAATAGCCCTTAATGCCCCCGTAGCATGACCACCGTAGACAAGGATTTCTCTGACAGAAGAATCGACAAAATTGACAGATAATGCAAAGAAATCTGTCATTGTGTTGACACAATCTGTCATTTTGATTATGATTCCTCCGTCAAAGAAATCCTTGGCTAGAAGTATCTAAGGGTTATTTTTGAGTGTAACAGACACAACAAAAAGGAAATTAAGCCATTAACAAGGTTTTAAAGTACGTCATAAACAGTATTCTAATTCGTTTTTTGATGTGTTATACGTTGTTTGCTTAAATGCAAACACCGACAGGCGCTCATATAGCTTTAATTACGGTAAAAGGGCAGAAAGCCAATTACGGTTTGCCTGAAAAGATAATAAAATGTAAATTGCCAATCATATTGTCGAGCGACATTCGGATCCGAGTCGCGGAGCTCCACAGTACACACGTTTGTGCGGTTCATTGTTCAAAACGTTATAAGTATTTATGAATTACAGGAACAAAGGACTAACAACAATATTTGGATTTATATTCCGGATTTTTATGTCGCAATGAACGTATTTTTTTATATTCCTATAACGTGTTGATCTTTTGATTTTTATACAAAAAGCGTATGCTTGTGGCATGGGAACGTTTTAAATATAGCTTATGAAATTGGTGATGATGTAGTTTCCCATTCGTGAAAGAATTATTCGGAATCGGCGTAGTAGTTCCGAAGATTGCCGTATTCATCTAAACTCACAAACATACAAACTTTACCTCTTGTTAATATTAGTATAGATAATATATGTATAGATATTATAGTATAGATGTAAGAAATACCGCTGGAAAATGACAAAACCTGAAAAACGAGAATCTAAATACATTTAGAAAATATGCTTACAAAGAAGATTGGCATAACGGGACCCTCTCAATGTCAGAAGCGTACATCAATGTAAGTATAGTACATCATATGAAGCAATCACTGGGTTTGTTTTGTATTAAAAGTTTATATTGAGTAGGTATCTTAATCTGTGTAAATAATCTGTGGAATTCTTTGTACTAGCCCATGCTAGTTTCTCAGATTCTTTACCTTCAATGTTGTGTACCTTTGGGCACTGCATCCTGTGTCCTTGCTTGGTAGCAGAAATAGCCATATGTATCTACTTCCTCCAACAATCTCCTGTACAAAGAGCTGTACTATCTTCTCGAACGCAAACTCTATGTATGAGCAAACTAAACTCTACGCTATAAAGTATCGGTTATGTTAACAATATGTTGGCGTGCATTTAAGTAGCTTCCACAAGTGGCGGTTGTAAAATGTAGGAACGTCAGGCCCCTCGGAGCAGATAGCCCCGCAACCACCTGGCCGGCTGCCTAATGCCTCGTTCATGACCTCAGGTGATGAGATTTGCGAAGCGACACACGCGTACGTCACTTGTTTCCTTCTCTTGAGTGCCACTGCGTTGCAAATCGCGTCGTTGGGCTTCAAGACATGCGCTAAGTTTCTTTCATTTGTTTTCTCAGGGTACTTTCAAACTCGTATCGCACCGAATCGGTAAGGATACGGACTGTTGCGGTTGCGGCGACAGCCGATCGCGTCCGACAGCATGTCGACGCATACGATCGGCGCCCTACCGTCGTTTGCGAACGTTTCCTTTTCCGCGCCTAGCCAATTAGTTTAATTCCTACCGTGTTGACGTGTTCTAATTCCGATCGGATACTACGACCGGCGAACGGAGCCGATCACGCTTCGCAACATACTTTCGGCTACGATCACGTATCGCGGAAGACGCCCGCGGTCAAACTGCCACTATAGACTTTAAATACTAAATATTTACACGATATCCGTTCCGATCCGATGCGATGCTAGCCGTTGCCAGCCGGTGGAAATCATCCTTAAGTGTGTACAGTCACGAGCACTAACTAATATACACTTACCAAAATTCGAAAACGATTTTCTAATTAACTATCGGTTTCGAGGTCAGTATTTTGTGATGAGACCTATTTCGTAATAACGCTTCCAAAATTTCGTGAAAACAGAAGGATAAAATCACTTTAAAAAATTGCTTCGTGTATACATATTAGTGCTGGTGACTGTACAGACGCCCGCAAATCGAGCTCCCCGAAACAAATTTTCCCAATGAACCTTAAACCTAATGCTTTACCAATAAAATTGAAAATCTATTATATAAATTTGAAAGATTGTAGTAGCTTGATGTGCTGGCGTCTTTACATCGTGGCCAAGCAGTAATGGTATTACCACAATATGAGTTATTCTCATAATACAGTTCGTGTCGATGCGAGAGAAACTGAACAATATGTTTTTCCCTATATTGAAACGTATCTTATAACTTAGTAGATAAAGTCAAAGTCACAAATAATTTTCTACTTTCAAATGCCATAAAAGTTTATTGCTTTTCGGGATGTGAACTTGGATAAAGTTTTTCGATATATTATTTTCACTTTTACATTGAAACTTGGCATTCAACGATTGATTGATGGAATCAATCTGAATACCATCACATCAATCACACAATCTATCGAAACCTTGCCTAATAAGGTAGGGTCGTCTTCCAGTCTAACCGGATGCAGCTGAATACCAGTATTTTACATGGAGCGACTGCCTATCTGACCTCCACAACCCAGTTAGTACTAGGTAATACGATACCCCGTTGTCAGACTTTTTGGGCCACTGACTAACTGTAACGATTGTCAAAGATCTACAAATGACAGCCGGGACCAACGGCTTAACGTGCTTTCCGAGGCGCGGAGGAAACTCAGTAAGTAATGAGTGGTCACCCATCCACAGATCAACCTAGGCAAGCACGGCTTAACCTAAAGATCGATCCGAGCGGCTGTTATTATTTAGCCACGAGCTCCTCAATATTACTAAACTAAATTATTATAAAACTAAACGAAAACATGATTCTACTTAACATCACTAGTTCCTTCCAATACCTTTCTTACTTTCCAACATCGAAGTTAACTCCTATAGACGTCTGGATTCTTGCTCCCCTCAATTTTCCCCAGTTCCCTTGTTCAGCGTCCTCGAAGTAAACGATATTGTCGTCTGCACAAGATTTAATTGAAGTGGTATTAATGTTGCGGTTACGTTCCGGTATTAAATCCCTATTATGTGTTAAAAGCGGTGTTCATACGAGCGTATGTTTCGTATATTAAGGCGCTTGGCAAACTCAGCCACTTCCATTCTACTATTATGTACAGCACCTTATTCTGTTCTGGCCTTAATACACATCGTTTATGTGCTCACAGCTTTAAGTCGAGTTTATTTTATGACATTATGGCAACGCGTTGAATGATGTTCTTCTCCGTAAGCAAACTTCGCCATGCCAAGGTTTTATGAATACTTAAAGAAAAAAGTTTCGTAGAATTATAACAAGATTAGTTTTTCATTTAAAAGCATAAAATGAAAAACTGAGGGAAATCAGCGAACGAATATGAATCTGAAATAGATACCTCAAGTTATTGCAGTTCGGTTCCGTGCCAAAAATGGAAAATGATATGTTTTTTAATTCATCTTTTTGTTAGTGTTTTTGATATTTATTACCTCGTTTTTAAATTGAAATTTAAGAAGATTAGCAAAAATACAGAATTTTCTTGTTACAGAAAATAACTTGGTCATTTTGCAGTTTGTAGAACTCCAAGTTTACTTACTATAATAATTTAAGTTTGCTAAGCTGCAGCAGTTGCAGCACCCGACGAATTCTCTAGCTTAATACACGAAATTAATTCCCGAAATGTGCACACTGCACACTGTTTACTTTAGTCTTTGGCACGAGAAAAAGACGATGTTCTAAGAAAGACGAACTACACCGTATACCTACCTACTGTTAATTTTTATACAGAGCGATTGAACAGCGTTTTATCTGTCTACCCTACAATCCATTAATCCAAATGTCCGCGCCCGATCACGTCCAATGGCAATTGGATTTTTTTCTTTTATCCTCTTGCAGACGAAGAGTACCAATCTTTCCTTCTGTAGCTCTTTTATCCAATAAAACTACACACTTTTAGAGTTCCCTTCGTTCTGTTGCATTCAGTTTACGATCGCCTGTTAACGTGGACAAAAGTTTTGCACATGTTGTGGTCTTCAAGTTTACAGTTGTTTCAGTTGAAAATTAAGGAATGGCGGAGAGAATTAAGTTTTGTCTTTTGATGTTTGTTTTAGGACTTACATTTTCTTTAGAGTAATGTAGAAGTTTGTAAACTGAGATGTACCTTGGTTAGGTGTTACGTTATTATTAGAAAATTGTATCGCAGAGTTAGTTAGATAATACCTTCCTGATTATTGTAAAAGGTGTAAATAGACCCTTAACGAAGCCGAAATGCACTTGTTCTCCTCGTCTTTGCCATCATTTTTTTTTGCTTTAGACCATACCTGGGAACCTTCTAGTTACGGAGATATTGGGGGTCAAAGTTCCAACTTTATCACAAGTTAATTCATGTTTTTAATGTATGATTTTTACTTTAAACACCTCCATGAGCCCCATACTATTCAATCCATCCACCAGCACAATGCTTTGAGTGCGTTCCATCGAGTCCTACAGTAAAACGTGATTTTTAGCCAGCAATAACTTTTGCGTAAAGTTACTTAGTTTGATGTACAGAATGCTTGGTTGACGGCTTCGTGAATGGTTTGTTTACACCCTGTATGCGTAGATAGAACAAGGCCTCATAATTTATTATTAACTATCTACGTCCACAGATCATTATAGAGTTCATTTATTACTACTGCTCTGTCTCGATTCTACAGGAATCTTATTTGAGTACAAAGTTAATTGCAGAGGAAAGTTCAGGATAGATCTTTTCTTTCTTTCTACGTTAATTACTAGTAGCCTTGTAGGTACAAACTGAATGGACGATAATTAAGCTCGACTAGATAATACCAAGTACCGGTTGATCCTTTGTATTAATTTGTCCGATATAGTAAATGTAGATTTTCATTCAATGAATGAAATGAATGGTTTCAGAGAAGTAATTCAACTTCACTGTGGGTTTTATCAGTCGTGGTGTCGCTATCATACCCTAAGTACAAATTAGATTAACATGAAATCGCTTTATAATATAAATACTTAATTTTAAATTACATAGATATACAAAACATTTAAACTTGCAAATGAAGTGAGTTAAATGGACCCCGACGTTTCTATAAAGAAAGAAAATATTATTTCAAGAAGGAAACAGTGTGTGTGTTTTTCTTTGTAAATAATTTCAGCGTAAATCATGAAAATAAAAGGCTTTAGGTGAATCTAGAACAACAGTACATATTTCGCGTAGAGAGGTGATAAAATTCATATTGTTCATGAACACGTTTCGTGTTCTATTGTGCGTGTAATTCTGCGTTAAATCCTTCACTGTTTTTGTAAATTTTTATTGTTTTAGTATTGTTTGGATTTAGAAATACTGCCAGGTGTAGGTTTTGGTCATAAATAACAGTACCTCTAGAGAATTTATATGCCGTTGTTATGTTCAACTATTAAAAAAATATATATCATCGCCCACATTTGAAATGGTTCGAACGGTGGGTATTTACCTACTATTACTAAAACCCCTACTAAAAGATAATTACAGGCATGATGCTAGTAATGTTATGTATTAAAATATATCTAGCTCATCATCTGCCTAACCTTTTCCCAACTATGTTGGGTTCGGTTTTCAGTCTAGCCGGATGCAACTGAATACCAGTTTTTTACATGGTGCGACTGCCTATCTGACCTCCACAACCCAGTTAGTACTGAGTAATATGATAACCCTTGGTAAGACTGGCTGTCGGGCCAATGACTACCTTTAACGACTGTAAAAGATCTAAAATGACAGCCGGGGTCAACGGATTCACGTGCTTTCCGAGGCACGGAAGAAACTCTGTACGTAATGGGTCACACATCCACGGACCAACTAAGGCAAACGCGGCTTAACCTAATAATCGACCCAAACGGCTGATATTATTTAGCCACTTTAGAAAAATATATAAGTGTTTTCAGTGCCAGCTTTTGAAAACATGGCCAAACACCGTTAGGTGTCATTTCGTCATTTTGCCCAAACCTGTAGCATATAAAATTCTACAAACGTTTATATAATATCAATCCTAGTGAAATAAAAAGGCCGTAAATGTTTCGATAGTGAAATATGATGTGGATAACTTCGCTGTATAAATATTATCTATTGGGAATCGACAGCGGCAGATGGCACACGGTGTCATAAATTACACAAAGTAGTGAGTCCCCGCCGCAAGGGAGGCGTGAATTGTGGATCAAATTTTCAGGACATCAATAGCTAGAACTGTTATAATAATTTGAATATGTATCTTTCGAAGAGGTGTGTTATAGTTAAAAAATAACTGAAATTGGCCGACAACGCACAATACCTATACTGCAAGGTACTGCAACCATGAGATTTTGCAAAAAAAGTTTCTTATATACCAAAATCCGCAGTTGAGGTCGTCATTATCGTTGACCACCCCTGGTAATACCGATGCTAGTAATGTTATGTGTTAAAAGTATATCTAACCCATTATCTGTCTAGCCTTTTCCCAACTATGTTGGGCCGGCTTCATCTGAATAACAGTATTTTACATGGAGCGACTTCCTATCTGACCTCCACAATTTAGTTAGTACCTTGTAGTACAAGTTTACTGGATAATACGATACCCCTTAGTAAGACGGTTGTCAGTCTTTCAGACCACTGACTACCTGTAACGACTGTCAAAGATCTACTAATGACAATCGGGACTAGCAGCTTAACGTGCTTTCAGAGGCAGGGAGAGAACTCGGTATGTAATGGATGGTCACCCATCCACGGACCAACATGGGCAAGCACGGCCCCGAGCGGCTGTTATTACTTAGCCACGAACTTCTCCAAAGTTGAGGTCTTAAGAAGGATTTTTGGATATTCTTGCCTTTACGGGGTAAAAACAGGATGAGTTTGTAAACAAGTTCGTTATATTTGCCGATGGAAATCTCATCAGGCGCACGGCTTGTTATAAATAAAAACTCAATTCAACATGTACGAGCTTTCATATAATGCGTACCTGTGAAGAATATTTGACATGTTTTAACATTGCTTTTACTTATTTTTAGCACTTATGCAGGAAACATGGGAATAAAGGAACACTTAAATAAAAATACAAACATAACAGATTATATTCGACGGCGCAGTGGCTGAGCGATTGACTGCTGCGCTTTGTGTCGCGGGTTCGATTTCCGCACGGAACAAATATTTGTATGGCCTACAGGTAGTTCTTCCGGGTCTGGCTGTTTGTATATGTGAATTTAAATGTTTGTAAACGCACCCACGATACAGGAGAAATTCCTAGTGTGGGGCAACGTTTATTATAAAAATAAAAATAACAATAAAATTACAAATAAGTGAAACGAAGAGACAATTTAAAAACGAATACCTATTCTATGTTACATTACAGAGGTTAGTTTTACATATTCCGATCATAATAAATGAACAATCATAACTTCATTATCTCCTTATTATAAGTGTGAAAAGAAAGCCAAATCTTCTCCAAAAACAGTTCAGTCTTTCAAAGCAGCACTTCATTTCAAAACGAGCACACTTCCCCTGAAACCATAAATATCGTTAATCAAGTTTCATTGACGAAACAAACTTCGTTTTGATTGGACGTATCTCTTGTATCTCCGTATTTCCCGATTCCCTTTCAGCCAAGTTTCAGCGGCGCCCTGAAAGCATCGCTGATGCAGATCACATTAAATAAATAGCACTGAAATGGAACTTCATCAATTAGAGTGGGCGATGTTACCAACAAACTGAACACGTGAATAATGTCTATAATTAATATTACGTAATTGAACCATTCGGCCGTTGTATACTTTACCTCCGAGTAACTTAAGACTGTGTCTTAATTTGAATAGATTTATTAAAAGCAATTTTGGGCAACGTTTTTGTTTACATCTGCATTGCAACTACCAGGCTACCTTATGAGGAAATATGCTGCAGGAAAGACCATATATTGTGCTGGATTATATGGCTTATACATAAGTTCAATTTCTAATCGTTTACAAAATATAGTCACTTTTCATGTCTTTCTAAGTGACCATGTTGCTCTTAAATAGTGCAAGGAATTTGGCTGTAGTTTTTGAGAATTGATTCCAGAAGCTTCATATTAAATTTCCACAAAATAAAGAACTCTCGATGATTTTTTAAGTCCTAAAACCCGTGCGAAACACGGCGGTTCGCTAGTGTTGGTATTTATAGCACAGCATACCATTAGGGTCAATCAACACATAATACGTAATAGTACAGATTTTAACAACATTCAGTGCAATCAATCAGTGTTGTATTGTACCTAATTTACTAATTCGTACACGCTAATTTATTGTGTACAACGAACGTGTATTGCAACGCGTGGATTGAATCAATTTGCAACATTTCACTGTCGTGCACACTACGCTACTGGTGTTGCAGCAGTCTGTATCCCCATTTGTTACACAGGCAAATGCTTTCTACTTTTTCCAACCATATATTTTATTCCAGCTGTCCACAATGGTTTTCGTGAATGGGGTTTCAATATACCCCAAAACTGATGTCACGAGCAAAAAAGTGTCGATAAATATACATATCGGGACTTCGAGTTCCGAATGAAGCACTTGGAAGATAAACGATGTATCTAAGCCCCTCGTGGGACAATCATTTGTTTTAGGTATGTAGACCTTCGACATATCACTGCGTGATCATAGATAAAAAGAATATTCATTATTTTGTACACCATACTTTCAATTTAAATAAAAGAAAACATTTCACGTAGGGTGACAAAATAGACGGTCTTTTTGCTAAAAGCAATCTTTTGAAGACAATCTTTGGATGGAGAAACAATACTGCAGCTAGTTTCTGAACATTATAACTGGAAGATGACAACGTTATCGCTTACTATAATTATATTAAAGATTAGAGTTTTGGTATTAGCTAAATGTGTATTTTGACTAGGCTGGCGAAGAAACATGCCATCCAACCAAAGGTACACCAAAGGTAGATTTAATTTATCTGAATATTACGACACTTAAGCCGTTCAAACTGGAACACATCATCACTGCTTGACCGTAGAATTACCTACTCTCGAGTTCACTGAAGGTCTATCGCTTTTCACCCTTATGCACTAGTAATAAAGTCGAAAAGTGGTCGACCGTCAGTGGATTCAACAGTACCTTCTATTATGGTGGTAGTCATTCCCGGAATAACTCCTTCACAACAGATGTACACATTACAGATTTTCGGGAGTAACGTAACGATAGACAGACGTAGGTAATAATCATGTGAATATCTCTTTAAAGACTGGTTAACATACACAAACATAATAATTATGTAACATTTTGCCCAGGAAGTACCAGCTTTTATTAACCTAAGTATGGAGAAAAAGGTGATCTAGATTACCTACTTACTTCAATATTTTTTAGGCCTTACCTGCTCTGAATTTCAAATACAGACATGAAAAACCAAATTGTTTTCTTTTAGTTAGAGGCTACGGATATGTAGTAGGTAGTTTATTTTCATCTCTGTACAGTCAACCGCACATCAATGGAGGTGATATTGGTAGTACTTGTTTAAGCAATGAAGTGCGCCGTGCGTTTGACTGTACCCTTAGGAATTCTTGGAATACCTTCTTTGGGTGATCGTAGAAATTGCGTTATTATTTTGAAGCATTCTGCAATATTTTAACAATATGTTAGAACCACTATCTTTTTTTATTTAAAAGTCAATAAAAAAAACACGGCATTCTATAAAATCAAATTAAGAACGAAACGCCGAGTGTTGCCCACGATAACAGCAATTATTTACTATTAGCGGCATATTGCAATTGTTTTTCTCCAGGCGTTATTACAAGGCCCTTAATATCATACCATGTTATTTATTAAAGCCGTATTAATATCGTGTGAGGTTTTTCCCGCACAGAAAATAAAAAGGAATGTAATTATAGCTTTAGAGTACTCATTAAAACGTGGTTATACAAGAAAAATATAGCATGAGCGAGTTGATGATCTCGTTTCAAAAATGTAAAAATTTTAGCTGGCTATTCTTTAAGGATTTAACATAATGAATACATTAACAGATACAAACAAATGAGAATGCTGTAAATACGTGTGTAGAGCCTTGACATAACCATTACATTACAAGCGTAGATATTAAGATTGATCACATATCATGATCAAAGATACATCTTGCTGCCTAATGGGCTGTGCCGACATTCGTTTGTATTTAATCATGTCAATGGTATAACTGTAATTGTGTCACTCGGAATAACGACAGTTTTGAATAACAACTTGAACAAACAACTGCCTTTAGGAACCTAAATGGTTTTCCTATTTAGGTGCGCCGGTGTAAGCGTAAAAAGAGACTTTTTTAACTTAAAAAAGGACAACTTGAAGATACTTTCCTTAAGTCCTCAATTAACTCGAGTTTTCAATTTTGTTGGTTTCCAATTTGATTCAGTATTCAATATTGCTGGGTGGAACTAAAAAAATTAAGCTCTTTCAACGGTTTTAAATAAAAACTATCAAATTATATTACTGAAAGCACTCACTAATAATGTTACTAGCCCACTACCTAGTTGAGAATAAAACCGTTGAACGTGTATCATAACAAATTTAAAAACGAAATAATTTTAAGACTACATATTGTATTACATTATGTTATTATATGTTCTCATGTAAGTAGCTTTTTTGTCTTTTTGAGAATAAAGTATATTAAACCTTAACTATTATATATTTTCTACCCCAAGGAAATAGTATTAATCACCAGCTTTGTTTTAAAAGTATACGTTATTATACACTATCTTATGCCCGCGGCTTCGCTCGCTTTAATTTTGAATTTGACGATCGATTCGGGTTGTACTCTGCTTGTAATAATATAATTCAATCATTATTAGAAAAACACGTGGCGCCATCTTTTATCATAAGAACGTTATTGATGTATTCCTCAGGGACAATACTTTTTTTCGGGATGAAAAGTACCCTATGTCCGTTTTTGTAAAACTGACAACGTATATGCAAAATTTCAACATGGTTCGGTGGTTTAGGCGTGAAAAGGTAACAAACAAACTTATTTTCGCATTTATAATATCAAATTTAAAAATAAATCAAGCACAGGCACAAATGGCTACAACAGTAACTATGATAAAAACATTTTAGTGCCGGCTCCCGCAACCGCGAGGCTGTAACCATGCTGCAACAATTAAATTACAAAGTGTTTTTCGTTAAATTTTCCAATAATCAAACGAATATTGCTTTAACCACTACGCTGGCGAGTTTGGCGAGGTTGATAAATGCTACAACACTATAAATAATTATGTATAGCATTAACAATCATTGCCTTTTAGTAAGTAACGATATCCGCTAATAAACACCCATGAAAACAACAATAATGTTCCAGGAAACACTTAGCACTTCAGTGGTTACACACACAGTTATAACAGGACATTAAGCATATAAACAAGAACAAAGGAAGTGTAGGTACTTAGCCTGAACTAATTTACGAGTGCGTACGCATTGCGTGCGAGAATATTACTGTGAATTCATACGTTTGGATACTGCGCCCAAACCACATTTAGGTTCCCGCATGTGGTCACATTCTGAGGCCAGTAGACCACTCATTATTTGCTTACTCACATATTTGCGGCTAACGTTACACGGGCCGAGGGTATTCAATCCCTTACATTTAACAAAGGTAACTTTGTATGAAAGTTGATCATTTCCAAAGCGAATTTTCCTCAAAGGGTAAATTGAAAGGTTTCCCTGGGATTTGCCGATCGGCAATCTGCTCACCTACATTTTTGTAAGCTAAATATTTTTTGTGGATGCCTCTTTGTAGTCATAGGTTCTATTCAGTTATTTGGAAATGGCTGACACATCATTCTATAAAGGCCAGTAGCTCTTTCGCCGTGGGTTTTGTAAAACTCCCGTACTCGATTTTCAGGATTACATAAAGAGGACGTGTACAGTACATACAAACCGACATCCTTCTTTAACGCAACTTCCGGTCAAGCATGTGATCGCGGCAGTATTTCCTCTTCACTCTTTATGAATAGGGTTTATAAAACCCCATATTCAATGGCGTAAGTAAACAGGAGGATACGCTGCTGATATCGTTTTACCAGCGGCTGGAACACCGTCTTTTTTAAAAGTTAGGATGCTTTTTGGGATTTCTTCTATAAGTTCAGTTTTTATGTGTTTACTAGTTTTTATGTAAATATATAGGTGGTGTAAAAATAGCCTTAACGAAGCAGAAAATTACTTATTCTTCTGACCATACCTGGGAATCTAATTACGGAGATATTGAGGAGTTCCAACTTATTCACAAGTTTTTATTTTTAAATCCAAGTTTTTAATGTTATAATTTTACTTTAAATACCTCCACCACCCCTGTACTATTTAATGCGTCGAACAGCACAGTGTTTTGAGTGCGTCATATCGAGTCCTACTGTAAAACGAGATTTAAAAAAAAGTCGTTACCCAGCAATAATTTTTGCGTAGAGTTACTTAGTTTGATGTACAGAATGCTTGGTTTTCGGCGTCGTGCAGGGTCCGTTTACATCTTGTATTTTTAATACATTATAATTTGTATTAAGGGCATTACATGGCTCAAATCCCAAAAACAGCGTATGTTTAAAGAAATTTGTTGATGAATCCCGTCGTGCGTTTTCCGTGTAAAAAAGTATGTTATAGTTAAGTTCATCACAAATAAATTGTATTGTTTAAAATTTTAATAAACATTCTCAATTTTTTTTGGTTAGTCGTAGAAAATAGGTCATTTTCAAACTTAATTGTAAATTATCTCTGTAACGGCTAAATAGATCGGCATGAATTTTGTAACAACAAATACGTAATGATATACTTAACAATCTGTATTGTTTTTTTTCTGTTATTTCTTTTAATATTTTTAAATAATAAATAAAAACCGAAATTTTGCGAAATGTGCGGGGCAAGTCAACAAAAACCAGTACAGGGATCAAATCATCAAGGTCATCGAGCAATGTAATGCCCTTAACTTAACCAATGCCGCTCATAAATACTTGGGGCGGGTGAACTAGTATTTTACAATGACAAAGGTAATTTTGCAAGGTCAAATCTAAATGTTGAAAATTATTTCATATTCTAAGTAACCATTAAGTATTCTCTAAGCTAGAATATGAATACAACGTTGCTTAATCCTCAGCCATTTTAATATTTAAGTACGTAATGGGTGGAGGGTTAATTTATGTCCTCAAGTTTCGGGGTACGACTCCCGTGCTAGCTAATTATGATTTATAACCTTTTACTTATAATGAATGAGTCACTCCAGATTGTGACGTCTTTGGAACGGTTTTATCTGTTTCTGAAGATATGAGAGAGTTATGTATATCTGTGTTTAACATTTGGTTAAGTAATTTATGCAGCTTAAATTAGTATTGGAACCTATTCATTTTATTTGATTATAGCGATTTTTTGAGGAGCTCGTGGCTAAATAATAACAGCCGCTCGTTTCGATCTTTAAGTTAAGCCGTGCTTGCCTAGGTTGGTCTGTGGATGGGTGACCACCCATTACATACCAAGTTTCCTCCGTGCCTCGGAAAGCACGTTAAGCCGTTGGTCCCGGGTGTCATTTGTAGATCTTTGACAGATAGGTTAGTAGTTAGGTTACGTTAGGTAGTCAATGGCCCAAAAAGTCTGACAACCAGTATTACTAAGGTGTATCTTATTACCTAGTACTAACTGGGTTGTGGAGGTCAGATAGGCAGCCTCTCCATGTAAAATACTGGTATTCAGATGCATCCGGTTAGACTGGAAGCCGACCCCAACATATTTGGGAAAAGGCTAGGCAGAAGATGATTATAGCGATTTTTTACTCCTGTAACACAAATCCTAACATGATGCTGCATCTCAATAAGATCCGGAACATCTAGATTGAACCCATGTTATGGGGACTTGATCAGCGAACTGTAGTGCCAATGCAATTGGTTAGCCACTAAGTCAATCGAGCATCATTCAATTAGAACCACATCTAGATTATTAACGTGGCTATGTTGAACAGTATGTTCATATGTTTGTTACCGATAGATATCTTCTAATAATGTACTCAGTTACTACTGATGTTCACCCTTAAAACACCTCATTTCTATCCAAGGCAAATAAACTGCTACTATGGAAACTACCACCTCAGGTTTAGTTCACAAGAATATTTAAATATTAATAATGCAACGCGCTTTACTGCGCTTTTAAAAACGAGCAGCAGGTAAGTGGTGAAATGGAAAATTATCTAGAAACTAGCAACTTTAAAACTAGCGCTTACCAAGCCCGAGTTTAAATATGAATTTAGATGTACAGCCACAAGCACTAATATGTATACAGTAAGAAAAATTCAAAAGCGATTTTTTCGTAAAATGTCAATTACAACATTGGTATAAGGCCTATTTCAGAAAAGTATTACCTCCAAAATACTATGATCGTAACAAATATAAAATTATAATCAATACAGTACAGAAAAATCACTTTTAAAAATATCTAAGTGTATACATATTTCTGCTCGTGAATTTATAGCTGTTGTACCAGGAATTCACGATGGCTATACCCCTAGGGGTACTGACACAGGTGCACCTAGTATTCCTACAACTACCATTCATAGTCAGTTTACAGATCTACCGTTATTTTATCTGAGCCGAGCAGTGAGCACCGGTATTAGTGTGATTGACCCTATCCCCGTTTATACAGTTCCAATTTCGAACTGTAGAGGAGAATACCAAAAAGAAAAATACACCTATTTTGGTTACTCGCTGATTTAACGGTCCATTGGCGGCCAGCAGCCTGATTTATGGTTTGACAGTACAGGGATATTGAAATATTTTAAAAGGAAATTAAAATCGAGACTGCGTGGTGTTCTGGCGCGGAAAGCGGATGACCGGGTATTTTGGTGTTACTTGGGAGAGCTTATCTCCAACATTGACCTCCCATAGGTTGAGTTGATTAAGAGTGAAGCCACACTGTTCCGTTGCTTTGCGTTGCGACGTCGAAGCGCAACATTTTCGTTCGACAACGCAACGGAGAAGTGTTGCATTTTATAAAATTTATATGTAAAATGACGCAGGCGTCAACGCTGCGACCACGCAACGCAGCGCAACAGTGTGGCTCGATCTTACTGTATAGTAAGACAAATAAAAGTTTTTTGGTAGATTGGGGAAGATAGAAAGATCCTCTATAGTGGTAGGTAAGTGCATCTTGGGCGGTTAAGTACCCAAACCACTTTGCTGACTGGCAAATCTTTTCACCATAATAGTACCCATTGTCATACGGATATAGCTTCCATTGACGCCACAAAAGAATATGATAATAACTACGTTGAAAAACCTGTAGATGAAAAAGGGAAAGTGTTACGATCTCTTGCGATCGGCGAGTGTTCACACTTGTCTAGAAGTCACTTTTTCAACACTATTCCTTCATCAATGACTTCAGTCAGATAGGCTCTTGGCAATTTCCTTTAATACAAAAAGATGGCGTTTGCAGTTAGCTTCATCATCATCATCATTTCAGCCGAAAAGTCCACTGCTGGACATAGGCCTCCCCCAAGAAGGGGGGTTTTGCCATAATCGCCACGTTTGGCAGGCGGGTTGGCGATCGCAGTATAGTTGTTGTAGAATCAGAGAACGCTGCTGCCCATTCTCTGGTAAGTCCCTTAGTCGCCTCTTACGACACCCACGGGAAGATATGGGATGGTGCTATTCTTTACGTCCGGACACCATACAGAACAGTTAGCTTACTTATCACAAAAGTACCATCTATAACGTAATTATGCACTTTGGTCCCGTTTTTCCATCAGGATTTCTCAGTAGCAGCCACTTAGTCTGGATTTGCACCCGGTTGATGGCAATAGCCTGGCCCCTTATTACATGGGACTTAAACATGGCGAAATATGGTTGTACTATTAAGTACACCTCTGCCTAACCGTTCGGGGATTACAGGAGCGATGTTATGTTATGTGTGCACTAAGGAAAGGCATCCCCGTAAGGGATTAATAGCTGGGAACTAAAATTATTATATACAGGCCATTTACATTTTTAACGATGGAATATACCATCATCATTTCAGCCGAAAAGTCCACTGCTGGACATAGGCCTCCCCCAAGGAGGGGGGTTTTGCCATAATCGCCACGCTTGGCAGGCGGGTTGGCGATCGGAGTACGGTTGTCACAAAACGCACAGAGAACGCTGCTGCCCATTCTCTGGTAATAATATAATATACCATCGGCCATTGATAATACAATAAATTGAAACAATCACCTCAGGGATTATAGCTGCAGCTATGCTGGCTTCCAATATGCCAAACTATTTAATATGTTAATTTAATCAAACTAAATCGTACGCACTGCGGCTGCGTCAATTCATACACAAACTAATGGTCACATATTAATTGAATTGAGAATCATTTTAGTGACTTCATTAGGAATTTACATTGAAATTACAATATTTAGCAAGGAACGCATTATTGTGTTTAAATCACTGTATTATTTGTTTAATAACTAGTAAGGTGCTCCTGATTCACCCGCGTATACAAAGTGTGTCTGGAACCACGACAATAAATTAAAACGAGCACAGTACTAGTCCATCTAAACATTTTAAAACACGAAAATTAGTAGATAATGGAAATTAAAATTTTTAAACAAAATAAATAGCAGAATCAACTGCATAAAAAGCAAACACGCTTTATCTACGAAAAGTCACTGACCGTTGCGCAGCGCGGTGCGGGCGCGGCGCGGTGCGGGGCGCAGCGATGGCGGTAGGTAGTCGAAGGTAGGTATTTTAGTCGGAGAACAACAAATTAGCGGGATAAACTCACTAAGTTGCACGTTGTTAATTAAAAGATCACTGATTGAATAATTAATCACATAATATCACATCACAATCAGAATTTACACCATCAAACGTTTGTGTGTCACCATATCTCTCCCGATATGTATGCAATGGTAAAGCTGCATTTTGGTTACATTCTCCTTACGTAAGTACCATGTTGGTGAACTCGGCAGCTGGAAACCTTATTTGAGTCATAATTAAACTACAAAACTTCAAACCTAACCTAAATCACGAAACTATACCTATTAAATGCTTAATTAACTAACTAATATTACACTAACACTTAAAAATAAGTCACACTAACCTATGCACTAATCCAACTATCACAAATCGTCTTTAATCACAATAACATAAAAACTTTTTATAAAATCACGACATTGCGCGCGCGGCTCGTCTCGTGATAAAAAAATTAGGTGTGTGCTCTCCTCAAAGGGCGCCGCTATGCACTAACTGCGTAGTTACCGAGTCCGAGACTTTTTGCCAAAAAAATCCGCTTACACTGCACCACTATTGCATAATTTGCGTAAGTAATATTTCTTTTTCTTTCTAATTGTAGTATTTTGTGTGACTGGGCGGGGCGCGTTAGAGTGAAATAGTATGACACCTTTCTCTGTCTTTCAAGCATATTGAGACGTAGAGAATAGAATCGTACTTTTTGCACAGGTTCTTGACCTTACAATGTTTACCTATTATTGCGGACTCAGATCTACATCATGTTGTAATATAAGAAAGTGAAAAATAATTTCCTGTGGCTAAAGTATTCATTGGATTTGATTGAATTTTTGTATACGGGTAAAGAACATGACACTCTTTACGTGGTTTGAAGGATTGTCAATCGTCCTGCCCCACTCTGTACAATGGTGATATGTCAAAACATTTAGATGTCTGTGATTTAGTCAAATATTACTGTGTCATCTATATACAATACATAAAACAAATAAATTAAATTAAAGTGTCTGTTTGTATTTTAAAAATAACAGCTTTTTACTGAATGCATGTGAAAGTACATACGGTACATACTTATAACAAAAACGCATTTTTTGTCTGTGTCTGTCGATCTGTTCGTTCCGGCTAATCTTTGAAAGGGCTGGACCGATTTTGATGGGACTTTGTTACAAGGAGTAACTAAGGCTACTTTTATTTAAGAAAAAGAATTAAGGTTCCGTGAAAAAAAAAACCCTGGAAAATGTTAAAAAAAACAAATGGGGTATCTAAATGACCTATAGTAAAAACCGTTGCGTAGAAGAATTACGCGATAATACACACGTGTCTGTGTGTGTTAGCAACAAGTTCAATCTCTAAACTCAATCCATTTTTGTACCATTACATTTACATGGTGATAAGATAACATTAACCAAACTAGGCAACAGGTTAAACATTGTATTCTTATTATAGTCTAAAATAAGCCTTCGTCATACGCAAGGCTAGCCTTGAACTTAACTGAGGAATTTGTTATCTCAGTTTGATATATCTAGTATATCAAACTGAGATAACAATTTTCTCAGTTCTATCTTTATTAATGTTGTAAACTAGCTGTTGCCCGCGACCTTACATTGATTACAAAAATATAACTTCCCAATTTGAATCGGATTTTGTTTACAATTTCAAGGGCTTTATTTTTTTACACGGAACCTTAATTCTTTTCTAAAAAGAAAAGTAAGTTACTCTTTATAACATCTGCTATCTGCCAGTAAAAAATCCGTCAAAATCAGTCCAGCCGTTTCGCAGATTAGCCCGAACAAACAGACGACAAAAATATTTTTTTATTATAAGTAGGTACCATAAAGACTTTTATACGCCAGTAAAAAGTTGTTATTTTGAAATTAAAAACAGACACTTCAATTTTATTTATTTGTATTCAGTATAGATTTAAATGTGGGTTTGTTTGTCGCGCGGATTCGATTTTGCAAACGGATAGACTATGATCAAATCTCTTTATCCTGATAGGACGAATTCTGAATTTCCGACCTCCGCGCGAGCAAAATCGGTGGTAAAATATAGCAAGAAACACACAACATAGACAAAAGAGATCTCCACACGACTGATCACGTAATGGGATTTGATAAATATCACGTATTAATTATACAGAGTGTAGCCAACCATTGAACCATTCTTCTATGCATCAAAGACCGAAGCATCGGAGCAAAAAGGGAAGGTCCAATAACATGGAATTCAGGCGGACTTGCTTGATAAAGCAGAAAGATTTTAATGAAGATAAGTTAGGGATTTAAATCATTCGATGTACTAAGGTCGCACGAAAATACATTTTGACATAAGTGGGAAAACTTTGTTATTGCATTCGAGGCGGAATTCACACCCGAGCCGCAGGCGAGGTTCTCATGAATCCGAGAAAAGCAGTCACAAATGCCCACGTGTATCAAATGATGTTTTACAATACACTTTTGAAGAAATATATAAATAACAAGACAAAAAGTATTTTTGTCAAGAATTATTAACAAACTGTGACTACAACTTGATTAAATTTGCGTTTTTTTAAGGAAAAATGTTGACACTGAGAAGAGTGGGATCGCACATCCCGCATAGAACGATAGACACGATTTTCAGTATAAGTGAGTGAGATATCCAACTACGTTGGGGTCGGCTTCAAGTCTAACTGGATGTAGCTAATTACCTGTATTTTACATGGAGCGACTACCACTGCCTATCCGACCTCTAAAACTCAGTTAGTACTGGGTAATACGATACCCCTTGTTAAGACTAGTTGTCAGATTCATTAATCATTATAGGTGAGCGAAATTATACAATTTCAATATAATTGTCAACGCAGGAACGTGTATAATATTTTGACGCGGTGGGGTGATCTAATGATTTAATTTAAAGCTTTGAGATAACTAATCCATCGATTTATTATTTTACACGCGGCGCCGACACTCGCTCGCTGGGCGCGACTCGCCGCCAACGGGAGGCGACTATTGGAATAAACTTTAGACCTTGCACTATCAATTTATACTCTGACAACTTTATTAGATTTATTGTTTTTGCTTCGGTTAAAGTGAATCGCTTAAAATAAACTCCTGGATGGTATTACAGGGTTTTATGTTTGGTTCATAAATATTTTGATATTTTTTTAATGTACTTGTAGCTTCAACTAATGATTTAATTGATTAACATAATTTTGGTTTGAGTTTACTAAATCTCTCGTATTTTGTGGCTGTAACTAACCTAAATCATTCTTAAAAACATTTAGGTAGATACAGTATGCAAAGTATCCGTTTATTCATTTTCACTTGAAAGAAAATACAGCAAAGACCTCCAGTGCACCAAGATGAAAACCGTCAAGTATATTACCGAGCTTCGAACTCTGATATTATTAAGACTGCCAAAGGAGAAAATTTCAACGTTAATATTTTCCATGCAATCTTTGGTAGCTCGGAATGAAAGGAAAATATATTACTATGATGCATCATCTGCTTATTTTCCCGGCAGCTGTTGAAGAAAATTAAGTGAAATGAAATATGAGCTACAGAATGGGTCCATTATAGTTCAGATTTGTCCAAAGATGCAATCAATTGTGAATTCTTATATTACTTACTTTGATTTCATTTAATTTCTTAAATAATGCCAAGGTAAATTGCACAAAGCTTAGTTATGACAAAAGAGTTATAATTAATCTTCCTTCTCATTTTCAGAGTTGACTTAAAATTAATAAAGAACCGCCTTTGTCAGAAGGAATCAATAGAAATTAGGTCAACTGGACTCATTTGTGATCGAACGAACACAAAAAGAATTGTGGAACCGAAAGGCATAGTAAATCATCACTTCGCAGGCTTATGTTCGGGTATATAGCTTCCGATAAAACTAATACATCACTGTAGTGTATCCCCAAAACACCTGAGATCGGCAATATCGTGGATTATCTCCAAGATAAGCACCGGAGGCCGGACTGTAGGAAATCCTTCCATTCATCATTTACATGAACGTGCCCAAAACTGCCTTCAGTGAATTTATAAATTCATCCGTTGTTGGAGCGAAGAGATAAATATTTATAAGCCATCGTTTTTTAATAAGGCCATAAATAATGTCAGATAAAGCCGTCAATCAATTAATTTAGTGACTACATTATTTTTACGCCCTTTTGTGGGTTTAAATTAGTGTAGACAGAATCCATTTTTTAAGGTTTTTCTGAGAGTCGAAAAGTTGGAATCGCGCCACAACATCAACTTTAAGTCATTCGTGGTACCAGTTCCAACCCAACATCTACAGACCTGCCTGAAAGAGGACTTTTGGCCGAAAGATGTCGTATATCGACGTTTCCGAGGACGGTTACGCGACACCACGTAGCGAAACACGACGTCGACAACGTTACGTGTATTGTCAGGTTTTTAATATGTATTAGTTTATTATTGCATAAGTTTATTTTGTGTATTTTATCTATGGGTCTTAGTTGCCTGATAATAAAATTATTTTATTTATTTATTGGATATGTCAGGATTAACTCCGTTAGGCTCGTACAGCATGTGGGCAGACGATGAGTTTCGTCCTATGAAAACACACTGGGTGCGATACACTGTTTCTAGCAAAACTAACGAATTACTTGAGATTACAACTTAACACAATAACACGGGTCACAATGAATCGGGTACAGTTTCAAGACGTCTCAACTCCGCTGCGATCAGACATTGCATGTCGCCCTCGCCTCGAGCTGAACATCAGGGCTCTGTAGAAACACGCTGTGGTGTGGGTAGACTGGTCTCGTCATGTCACCAGTGCCCGTTTTCCGATTCATTTTATGTCCGTACTAATGACCGGATTCAACATTTTTTTGTTTATTTAAGGCTCGCTGGGAAAATGGTGACACCCACACAAATAAAATAAAGTTCCTTTTTGCCTGAAAACTTTTGAATTTGAAATGGAAATAGACACTTATACGGGCCACTTATCGGGAATACTCCGACTGCACTTTAGAAATACAACTTGTAGAATATTGTGAATTTAAATTGATCTGAGCATGAAGATGGCTCAATTTTGTTGTGTATCGACTAGGCTAGAATATATTGCTACCATTTACTCAATGCAAATTTCACCAATTTGTTTGCCGCGTGCTTTTATGTGAAAAATGTTGAGGGACTAGCGAAATGTGGGTGTACTATTAGGTACACCTCTGCCTTACCCTTTGGTTATTACAGGCGTGATGTTGTATTAAGAGATATTTAAAACATGTAGTATCAGCGACGTTAATCATTTTCATTTATCTTTTCGTTGTTGAATAGAAATGTTATTGGAAGAAAGATGAACCTATGTAAAAATATGAAGTCGACGCTATCAACACTGATCAAAAACAATGTAATTATCTAAATAATGTATGTAAGACAGAATCGTAGTCAAACTCATTCTAAGTCAAGTTTTCAATGAACAAAGTTTGGTTCTTACGTATGTACATACATACATTCAAAGTTGAAAGCCTCGGTTTTCGTTTCCTCTTCCCGCCTACTTTAGGAGAATAACGGGAAAACTTCAAAATCATAATTAAGTGCATTTGGTGCAAAGCGACGAACGATTGTCGGAAGGCTGAAGTTTTGTTGTCTTCAAGAACCGACAGACAGACGTATTTATTTATTATTATTATTTATCATTTATTCTCTCTTCACAAAGCTGACTTAAAGTTAGTGTGTTCAAAAAAGTCTCAGCTGTATTCAACCTTTGTGAGAGACTGGTGCCTGATGTAGGTTTTTGAGAAAAACCTGGGTTACAGGTCACCAGGCCCCTTCCAGGCTAGAATTAGCTTGCACAGAGATTCCGTGTGCGAGGAGTGAAACAATATGAATAACAAAAACATAAGAAGAAGTAATAACAACAAAAAATATATAATCTTGCAGAAACAGCTTCTGCAAGATTATCTTTTTTTCATGTACAAACAGACGTACGCTAATTCGTTCCTCTCGGATGTGCCAGCGTTTGCCTAAAGTCTCCCTGGCATTGGTCATGTAGGAAGAGGAGCTCGTGGCTAAATAATAACAGCCGCTCGATCAGCCGCGGATCTATCTTCAGGTTAAGCCGCGCTTGCCTAGGTTGGTCTGTGGATGGGTGACCACCCAGTACATACCGAGTGTCCTTCGTGCCTCGGAAAGCACTTTAAGCCGTTGGTTCTGGCTGTCATTTGTAGATATTGGACAGTCGATAAAGGTAGTCAGAGGGCCGAAAGTCTGACAACCAGTCGGGTAATACGATACCCCTTGGTATTAACTGGGTTGTGGAGGTCAGATAGGCAGTCGCTTCATGTAAAATACTGGTATGCAGCTGTATCCGGTTAGACTGGAAGCCGACCCCAACATAGTTGGGAAAACGCTAGGCAGATGATGGTCATGTAGGAACTTATTATTTAAATCGGGATACGATCAACCATGTTGTCCATCTCCGTGTCATAAACTATTGGCCAGCCAAATAATACGGTCGGTTGAGGCGTTGAGGCGTGAAAACTGGACAAACAAACAAATAAACAAAGACTCACGAAGTGGTTCATATAATACGAGTTTTCTATATCTATGAGAAATATTTATTTCTATATATTTGCTTCTCGTATAAGCTTTGAGTATTTCTCGAAACCCGTCGTTTCAGGCCATTATGAGAAAAACAGCAATTCAATATTTAGTAGCTCTTTTATCATTTTAGATACCTTTTTTTTTTTTTTTTAAAGAACGTTGCCCCACACTAGGAATTTCTCCTGTATCGTGGGTGCATTTACAAACATTTAAACTCACATACACAAACAGCCAGACCCGGAACAACTACCTGTAGATCATACAAATATTTGTTCCGTGCGGGGATCGAACCCGCGACACGCAGCGCAGCAGCCACTGCGCCAACCGTGCCAAAATACCACCCCTTGTGCCTTTATCTTTCATCATGATATTATAATTTATGACTTCAGTGTGACTGAAGTCATAAATTGACTGACTGTGTGTGTGACTTCAATTTATAAGTTCAGAGCTACCATTAAATAAGCTTAAGACGTTGCAGATAACTTTAGTGTTATTAAATGGAATGAATAACCATATTGTCAGTCATATTGTTTATGTATGTTTGTTAAAATTTACTTACCTTTCAACTCTATAGTTTTCACGTTCAATATCACAGTAATATAGCCTTACTCATTTCTAATTTATATAAATAGATTATACGGTAGTAGGGATTATTAATATTTTTATTTTAAAATTTTCTATTTATACATATTTTTATGTGATTTTAAAAGAAGCACATATAGAGTCGTGATTTTAAAAAAAACCGATGTTCGTTTGCTCTCACTCTCAATCTCCTTTTGTCCTTTTTCTTTATCTTCTTAATGACAGGCCACGAAGAATATTACTAAACTATTAAAATGACTGCATATAAAACATTCTACCACAGAATAAACAGTCAAGAGCAGGACAGCGGATCCCGTAGACAGTTTTTAATAAAAACTTTCCCAGTATAAGAGGACCGCCATCTTACAGTGAGCTATTCACTTGGGGTCCGTCCTCAAATGATGTACTTTGCCGGCAACGTATCATCTTCGGATTAGACTGTCGATAGCTGTGTACATTTCTAGGAGTCTTTTTATATAGCACACGTATTTTGCAGTTTGATTATTTTTTTTAGTTTTACAATTTATGTGTACAAAAAAAAGAAGAAACGAAAAGAAATAATAAGTACAAGGTGATACTAAAGAAATCTCTTAGAATTTTCTTTTTCTTTTATCTATTCATATTTTTATGTATCTATGTATATATATTTTATTCTTAAACTCAAACATTAGTACATATTGCTTATGTCAATATTGAACAGCTATAACACTGAAAACTCTTGAACGCGGCTAGGATCGGCAGATCAAGTTCAGTTGAATTGCTGAAAGTCGTCCAATATTCATAAATGACGTTGATATCGGGATGCACTTACGTACCATTAATATTATCTCCGATTACAGCACTAATACACGCTCTGTGTCGTAAGATAACACGTCTAATTAATGCAAGCTTCGATGCAATAGAGATTGAAAGCAGCAGCAGTAAATAGATTATTGAGAGCACAGAATTTTCTTTGAGTCAGGATTTAAACCGAACAGCATAAGGTAAAAAGATAAAAGGCTAAAAAAGTAAATGCTTTTTGAATAAGCTTTTTTTTATTTTCTTTTAATAATATGGAACAGAGAGCTAATTAATTAGAAATGCGAGTGTTTTATTATACTGACTTTGTTGAAGGTGGTTCGAAATAATATTAATTGAACAAGCAATGTTGGAAAATTTTAAATGTAAAAATTACAGAATGAAATGATAGGAAAGTGTTTTAATTTTGCATGCTTCTTCTTTGTGATTTGTAGCGAAGCGTATTTAAATAAAAATAAATCAAAATTCATAGAAATAGAGTAGAGAAGTTATATAAAAATTTTGAGTTCGACTAATGTTTTTTTTGAACCATTGTGTACCTTATTACGTACGTACGTAGATATAAATCGACTGCACAGTCTACTGTTAGATTAGATCTATAAACTCTTGCATGTAAGCCATTTCGAACTGTGTTTGTTCTACATGTATTAGATCGTCAGTTGTCAGTCTTACTCAAAGGTCAGCATGACAAATGACTGTCAACACATATTTAGTTTGTTTATTTTTATTATAGTAAAGTTGGTGCTTGCCAGTAAGTTTTTAATTTACTGTCAAATTACTGGTGAAATGTAATGATGCAGAAGGCAGAAATTGAATTCTGTCGTATCATAACTCATATCAACAGTGGACATCATTTCACAGCACGCTGGAATTTATTACGATACCGAATTTATCGATAATACCGATCTCATAACATTATTTGATACTGAATGGATATTCCATCTTTTGGGATGGTATTTTTTCTTCTGAAATCCAATCTTTCTCGTCTCATTTACGTGTGTACCTACCTACAATAAACACATTTACAGGTACCTCATATTAGCTGAAAAGTGCCTGCCTTCCGTTCTTACAATTAGGCATCTATAATTAATTAGGTTAGTTCTGAATGTTAACACAGTTCCGATTACTCAGTAAAGGTATTCATGAAATTAGATATCCAAGCCTACAGACTTATCAAACATACATATAGTCTAGACCTAAGACTGCACAACGAACCTAAAACTATTTAGCATCGGTATCTATTGAGATGAAAGGATACATTAGTGTATTGCAGTAATGTAAGGAGAGTGTATGTAATGCCTCCGTAGCCGTTGTCAAAAGCGTAGCGGTTTCGTAGTAGTGGCGTAGACGTCGCGTAGCCGTAGCGTAGCCGTAGCACCGTCGTAGCGGCCTGACTCTTGGCCTGCATTAACAACAGCATTGCGGATGACTGGACAAACTCTCTATTGAATTAGTTTCTCTACCGTTCGCTTCTACCAAATTAATATTTAAGATGTCGTTCTGATTCTGAGCTAGCATGTTTGAATTGTTTTCAATTCAGACGCAAATTCTGTGCTAGATTTTGTTTCGTTTGTTTGTATTACTGACTTTAACTGAAAATCAAAATAAATAACGTTAGTAGGGGAGGAGGTAATTGAGAAGAAGTAAATTATATTATTTCTGCCACCAATCTGCATTGCTGTGCCTCGGTTTAAATGCCGATGAAATAACAGACTTTCAACTTTTTCTGAAATATTCATCGCCGCGCCACCGCTAGCGTTACAATTCCAAGGCATGACGAAGGTAAACCAATAAAGACGGTCGGAGCCACAATTTATCAGCTGGTCCGTCGATGAATAATCTGCAACATCAATGATAGAAAACTATAAATAAAAAATCAAGCAAAGCCTTAAGTCGTAAATTCTCTCATTATGATTGACTAAACAAAGTAAATCTAAAACAATTTACGATAACATAAAACATGGATTCGTATCTCGAAGATATTGAAGGAGTTACAAAGTTTTTGAGGTCTTAACAAGTTAATATCGTCTGCTCAGCGAGATTCCAACTTTGTTGGGAACTGCTGGCAAACAATTTATAATATATTATGAACAAAAAAGGGATTTTTGTGTCGCCCTGCCTCATTCATCTCCCTGAGTAACCATCTTTGACAAGATAACCGATATAAAAGGTATACACTTCGGCTTAAAGATTATGAGGCAAAAATAGGCCGATTCATTTTTATAATGAAGGTTGGACTCGTTACCTTGGCTACGGCGATTTTTATGGAAATGATAATGTTTAGATTAGCATCTGGGTTCAATCAATGTTCTAGAATTGGCAAATGGGTCTACTAAGCCGTTTAGAATTTACTAGGTTATGCCCACGGCTTCGCCCGCGTGGAGTTTGGTAATTTTACTACTACCGGAATAAAAGGTATTCCATGTATTAATCCAGGTTATAAACTATCTGTGTGCTAAATTTCACCCAAATTCATTTTGTAATTTTTGAGTTAAAGATTAACAAACATCCATACATCTTCTGAAACCTTCGCATTTATAAAAACTAGTAAGACTTCACTTTGGACTGGGCTTACATCCAGCAGTGGTCTACTTTACACTGACTTGACTTTCAGTACCAAACCAGGAATAATGGGAAAATAAAGGGAACTAAAAACCATCACAAACATAAATACGGGTTAACGAAAGGACACCTCTGTTTACCTCTTAATAAGAAGAAAGGCGTAATACGTTATTTATTTAAAGATAACGTTACCCAAATGTATATACGGTCGTGAATCGTACATACATAATGTATGACTGAAGGAGTGCCTCGTAACGTTTGTGAAGGAAAACTGTTCCCCCAATATTTGTCTTGTCTCTGGTCGCACCTAAACACATCACTATTCATGGTAGAAGAAATACTGTTATCATGCTAAACTTGATCTCACATTTCGAAAGGTTGAGTGGAGGAATGAAGTTATTTAATTTAAGAAATTTTAGATACTTAATTTAAAACAACAAAACTTCCTTTTTTTAATTTGATGAATCGCCTACTATGACCGTGTTTAGCGACAAACATGCTAACACCAGTTATGTTTTATACAGTCGTACTCTGAAAACATATCCTTTTAGTACGACTCTGGTTTATGTGACCAACTGCTTAGAACGATCTATTTTGACAATAACTCGTCCGGTTAGAACGACGCGCAATGTTTTGTTTCGATACATAAGTATCGCACCCCCGCTGCCCCACGTTGCTGCTTTCTTCCTTCGCCTAGTATGTCGATTGGCGCGGGTTTTTAATCTGTTTTGACAAGATCAAGGAGCCATTTATACCTGCGCTTAAATGAGTTCCGTGAAGCGAAAGTGTTCCTCAGTTGAAGAAAAAAGTTCTATAATAAAAAATATTCGGTCGTTTTCTGCGTCGCCGTCGTCCGCTTAGTCCGTCCTAATGTCGCCGGTCGCCTGAAGGTCGTTATATCCGGATTCCACTCTGCAACGCCGCTCAAGGTAGTACAAATACAACCTACAATGTAGATATTCATAATTAAAACATTAATTCAATCATCGTGTTTAATATTTGAATGGAATGTTCAACCATATTTTCAAAGTAAACAATAGAGTGTTGCTGAATGAAAATATTAGCAGTGTGATGTATCTTTCATAACAATGCCAATTGTATTAACCATTCGATAACATGATACTTCAAATGATTGTAATATATTAGACGTACTATACAATTATTTCCATTGAATTACATTAGGTATTTGGTAAAATAACTGGGCATAACTAACATTACCTTTGTACCTTTGTGCTCTCTCTCTTTCTATCTTAATGCAACGTCCTGTTAAGTATTTTGAGTGTAAATAAATAACTTATTATTTTTAATTAAAATAGTTTCTGAATTGTAACTGCAAACAATTTCAAATAGACTCTGAATAGCCGTCATTTATCTAAAAGCGTATTTATCACAACAGCAATCATTACTAGTGTACATGAACGTTAAATTAATGGAAGCACATAATTGGTATTAGTAGCTAAACCTAAATAATTACAGTAGGTACAAGGGAGATACATTTATTACAGCTAATCCCCGCTAAACCATACATTTGTTGATGAGAATGTTCTTAGATCATTGCTAAGATGCGTCCTCTAGAGAATGGAACACAAGACTGAACTAATCTTCCTTATCATTTTATCTCCCTAGGACGACAATAACGGATGTCGGCTGTCAACAAGAGCTTGTGAGGACCGTCCAGTATGCATTAAAAGAGCTCACAGGGGGTGACGATAAGTATCTACTTTAAGCGCACTTTGCCAGTCAGTCTTGAGTCTCACTACCAGAGTTGATGACTGGCCATTTTCATATCTAATGGCCTCTACACACCATATCCGCCGACCAACCGACCTATGACAGCGACTTTGTTTTCGGCCGGCAAGTTGGAGGCTTCAAGTTGCAAGTCCACAGTAGAAATAAATATATCTTTATCTTTAAGTCGAAAATCGTTTTCGGCGGCACGAGATGTGCAAGTTTGTTTTATACAACAGCTTGAGTGCCTCCGGGCAACTGAGCAAGGTACTAGCACGAGCAGCTCCATGTCGCCAACATGATTCATTTTTACAGGGTGTAAACAGACCCTTCACGAAGCCGTGAACCAAGCATACATATACATCAAACTATGTAACTTTATGCAAAAATTATTGCTGGGAAACGACTTTTTTTGGGGTGAAATTTCAAATCGTTTTACGGTACGACTCGATGGAAAGCAGTCAAAGCATTGTGCTGAGGGAAGGATTGATTAGTACAGGGGTCGTGGAGGTATTTAAAGTAAAAATCTTACATTAAAAACATGTATTTAAAAAAAAAAACTTGTGAAAAAGTTGGAACTTTGACCCCCAATACCTCCGTAACGAAGGTTCCCAGGTATGGTCTAGAACAACAAAAATATCGCAATGATGGGGACAACAAGTACGTTTCGGCTTCGTTAAGGGTCTATTTACACTCTTTATAAACCAAGGCTCCGGTGGTCCAGTGCTTTGGTGTGTAGAGCCACTGATGCTGTAATTTGTTCGCTAAAACGACAAAAACACACATCGAATCTTGTTTTAAGTATTTTAAAACAAAAATATATTATAGAAAAAGATTATTGTCTTAAAACAATCTTAATTTAATCCAAATTCGCAAAGAAAACTAAAACAGCGTGTTCTTGCTTCGAATTTAAGCTGATTATGCGATTAAGTTTGCTCTAAATCCGAAGTAAAATAACAGAGATTAGGAATATTGCTTTGAAATAGATGATAGACATTGGTCCTTCCTTCCTGCGAAGATAATGGACCACTTCGTGTATTTCCGAAGCAATGATTCTTATTCTAGTCCGTAGAAATGAAATACTGGTTTAGGCAGTTCTGTCTTTGACTAATTACGGCTTTTTGGTTGATATTTTTCATGTCAATATCCCATAGATATCCGTCTCTCTGAATCGTAGAAAAGGCTTTGCGTAACTGAACATTTGTATGGATTTTATATTTTTATAACACAACACGTTAGTGAAATGTAATCATAAAATCTTTATTCTACTCAGCCTGAACTCAGTGCCTGAGGTGGGGGAATCCTGAATTACAGACTCGATTTGTTTAGATACGAAATGTTAATTTACAAACGGTTACATATGATCAAACGTTGTAATTAGTACAGTAGCAGTTAATATAATTATCATTTTATTTTACATTCCATTGTCAGAATCGAAATTCTCGTTTATCGCTCTTCCAAATGAACATGACATATGTAGATTATATCAGTTGTTCTACATTATAACAACGTTATGTGAAATCCCAATAAATTGGTGCAATATGTTCCCGAATCTACAGAACATATCGATGTATTGTACAATTAAATAAAAACGTGTATAATGGTAATATATGTATATTATAATAAACAATACGAACTCATGATTAATTTTATTCATTCTCACATTGTTGGAAACATTCCCAGAAGAGAGCCCAAAAAAATGATGCGAGAAAAAGTAATCGTTCGTTTGTTTGTTACATTTATTTGTGTATGTGCCCTCTCGATTGTGTACCGCGATATATTCTGGTGAGGGCTCATTTCGAACACCATTAAATAGGGGAACGCCATCATTGCCACCATTTCCCGCATAAGATGAACACAATGGAAACATTTCGAAGGTTTAACAGATGTAATGATATCCTTAAATATCTGCTAAACTGGATATGGGGTATAACGTAACAATATAGACATTTTATTGTATTACTTATGCTCCAATAATGGAAAGCTATAATATACAATGTACCATACAAATTGCCAATCTTATTTTCCCACTACTGACATTTTTTGTTGCTAACGTTATATTTTTTCGTAAAAATAATTGCCTGACTAGATATTATTTACATAGTTACTTCTACTCCGATAAATATTACTTTTATGTAAAGGTTTATCTTCATAGGTAAAATTTGGTACGTATATTATGTATTTATGTTAAAATTGTAATACAAATATCAAAGCGATTCTCTATAGTTACTAACACAATTGATTTCGCGGGTGAATTGACAAAGCGTTACGACTATACAGCTGCCTTAATTACTCTAGTTTTGACGCTAAAGTTGTCACAGTAATAAACATAAATTTTGTGAGTATTATTATGTAAGGAAACCATATTTCAATACGACAAAGCTGTATAATTACTTCCTTGGAACTGATCAGATAGCTTATATTTTATAGAGGTTGTTTACAGAATTTACAACAACATACAAGGGCGAGAAACACCCAAAAGGATACATATAAAAATGCATTAAAACTAGATTACCATCAAAATGCAAATGTGGGACGAAATTAAAGCGAATAAGCATTCATGAAATCGTAGTACCAACGCTTTGGTCAGATGGGAAAACACGATAAGGCTTGCAATGCCTTTGTGCTACGCTAAATATCTATGCATTATGTACCTAGGAGAGTAAACGTGGCGACACCAACTACAAAAGGTAATGAGTCATCGAGGCCAATTCTATTACAGCCAGATATACTCTCTATAGCAAAGAGGTGAAGTTTTACACACACAATTGTTTCATATAATCTCCCCTTCCAAGTTAGATTGGATTTTTCTAGACCAATCGGATTGCTTTCCCTTCTTTCTTCCACAGGATGTTGGAAAGAAACTTTTACATTCAAATATGTATGAGGTAGAATTCGCGGAGGCTTACCAGGATAACGTTACGGAAATAGGAACACACCTATTACCTAAACTGTGTCGACTCGTTAAGACTTACGAAAAGAGGTCATTGGAGTGCCGGTCGTGGTGAGTCACAATTGTTTTTCAGGCATGAACTTATACATAATACATACCCAGGTAGGTAAGACTACTTAAAAGATATTCAAGACTAGCTTTTGGCCGCGGCTTCACTCGGGCTAATTTAGAATTTGACAATCAATTCGGGTTGTACTCTCGAAACACACGTCTATTATCATAAGAACGTTATTGTTGTTTTCCTCGGGTACAGTATTTTGATGCAAGGTACAACATACGTCCGTTTCTGTACACAACGCAAAATTTCAGGATGATCGGTTCAATGGTTAAAAAAAAAGATAGTCCATGTCCTTCCCCAGGATATAATCTATTTCTTTACAATCCGATCATACTTTTAGTCGTGAAAGTAACTCTGTAAATAAATAAATATAATACTAATTGTATGGATTGTCCAAAGACTAATCTTTTATACTATTAATACTGCTCCTAGCTCAAACCACAGAAAAACAAGTATGTATGTACAACAAGCCGTTTATCTTTTATTGAAATGTTACTTACAGTTCGGTTTCTGTCTGCAGAGCTCTTTCTCTGACTTTTCTGTTTCCAACATAGGCAGTAAGTATTTTCTTTAGTCACAGGTTTTTAAAGAGTAGGTAAGGCTCCTACAGTACACAACATTAGTATATGCGAAACCTGAAAAACGTGTCTAGTATTTTTATGTAAAGAATCTATGTACAAAATTTCAAAACTGTATCATGATAAATCTCAAAGTTATAGGTATCCGAAAACGTGGTCAGCACGCGGCGCGCCCGCGCGTTCGGCTCCAGCGTCGTTGGCAGTAGGTACCTAAATGATTGCGATAGGTACTTAGTGTCGCTCGTTATCCAACTTGTAGCATTTTTTAAATATTTTTGGGACAAAATATAACATGGTTTAAAAATTATTGGAATAGATTCAGTTACTTATTCTGAACAAACTATATTCAGGTTTCGCATATACTAAAAATAATGTTGTATACATGTTCTGCGTAGAGAAGAAGATTCAACACCCAAGAATGTTTTATTTACTTTGTTTCACCACTAACCTCCGCTAATGTACAAAGTAGGCTCCGACTCAAATTAGTCAGCATAAATATAAACTAATTTGTAAAGACCCAAACTAAGTTCTATCAAGTTATCTAAGATTAAGATAGCCTACGCTAAATAAATAGCTTTGTATCGCTCCTCAATCGCAATCCCGAGCAACCCTAAGATTAACAAAGTAAGCGAGTTGCTTATCTCTGAATATCCCATTATGTTAATCTAGCGTAATTGTTTATAGGTCTAGCTAGTCCGCTTCTCCGCGTGGTGTGGGGGAGAGTGGGCCATAATAAATCACCGCTAAAAGGCTTCATTGTTGGCTCGACTGACAAAGGTTTTGCGCCTCATGGCAATGGCACGTGCGTGCGGAATTAAAAGGCGCCTAACCGCACTTCCCGTGACCCGACGCTCCCCGAGGCAGACCGAGGCACGCCGCGAAGGGTTGCACTCGATATCCCCTAATGTCCTTTAAGTACTGTTTGTGTCTTTTTAATGGACAACATATTTGCAGGTGGCATTTAAAAGGGGAATGCCAGGCCGCCATAGTGATTTAGGCCCTGAGTGCTCACATGTAAGATCGAATACTAATATATACACTACAAATTATTTAATGATAAAAGAAAACTATTGAAAATACTCAGAGTTCCAAATTTTTAATTTTTAAGGTTTTTTTAAGATCGTCGGTTTATGTAGATCATTGAATTTATTATATTATGTATTGTACGTCGATTGCAAATGTATATTTAATACATAAAATGCATTGGAATTTATTTAAACAAAAGGACAAATAAGTGAAGTCTATGTGTAAACGCCTTAATTATTTTTTTTGCTACAAATCTTTAATTTTTCGATTTTTAGTATAGGATTCTATTATTATAAATGATGAAACTGCGATTTTCTATTTGCACAAAAAAAACATAATTCCACTTTATTCAGTACAGCCCAGATACAGAATTTCGTTATTGTTTCAATATTTTTTATTTTTTCAACGTCTGAAGCGTTGTGAATAGCAGAGTTAATTACGAGAAATTGACATAAGATTTTTAATAAAACGGTTTTCTTGGGCATTCTTGGGCCTAAAATCGGCATTCCCCTTTGCTTTGTGTGGTTTATAAAAAGTAATGAATTTCTTTAAAAGTAGCTTACTACATATTTTACTACGTTTATAGTTCATAAAACGATTCTAAAATAATTTCTGACCGTCCTTCACCCCAATTACCAATCTCACTAAGGACAAAAAGGGGTCTAAGACTGAAATTAGTTTGAATAATTTCTGCGGACACGGTCGAAGTCCCTCCACTTAATTCATTATTGCTGAAGGACCCAAGCCTCTGAAGCTTATGAAGAGAACTTAATATGTCCAACCAATGAATTTAATGTCCCCCAAACCTGTTATTGGTTTAAATTTGATGGTGCAAAGTTAAATAACAAAAAAAAAACAATATTCACTACAAATCTTCTTTATTTTTTCAATAATTAAAGCAGGCACCTTTTTACACGCTGGTCTTTTGTTTCAATATACATTTGGAATGGCTCTGAATAAGTTTTAATAATATTTCTGTTTTGAGTGAAATAATCAATCGGATGCTGTAGCAAAAATTAATGACCACGTATTTTTAAATGAAATACGAGTATAGATGTGAAAACTCTTTTCGTTAGTAACCTACTGCTACCGAAATGGATCTTTTTTTATATTGTTCATTAACTAAAACAAAATATAAACAGAAACATCTCAAAAACCTCAATAGGTTTGAAATATACAAGGCAAATTTTTCTGCAAGAGAACAAGAATTTGTGTGGTATACTACAACTAAAAAACTCGACTACTAAATAAAATGTAGCCTATGTTACCCAGGCCATAATAACGATACGATTGACACTTTATTCATTAAAATTGGATGAATAGTTTAGTCGCTACGGAGGAACATACGATACACAAATACAGAGATTGCTAAAATCATAACTCTTCCGGCCGGCTTCGCCGTGGCCGAGTAAAAAATAACAAAGTGAATTTTTTAAAAGTTCACTTTAACAAAAACAACTCGCAAAGGAAGAGTACTTGCGCAAGTAATATTTAAGGCTCAATGTCGGCGCGTTTAACAATTTAACTTTACTTGTTAAGTTTTGTGACCTGAAGCCTTTTAGTTACGGTTATGTTAGGTGCTCAAGTTGTAGGATCCTGTAAACTTCTTAAACTGTTACTGTCACGACACCTGGGGGTCTCATGAATTATTATAAATGCCAGGTACACTTAGATTAACCTTTGCAAAACGTGTTCGAAAAGGTCATAATTATTTCATTCAAGCGAACGTTTTTCGCACATGTAAACTTCGAGCAATCGTGAAGCACTCCTTAATCGGTGAAAATAATTATGTTTGTTCAAGTATCTTGACTTGCCTCACGAGGTTGTCGACATGTGGGGTGTGAACTCAGCAATCATTGTGCCGATAGCCGTTTCGGCCAATAGCTTAATTGTCAATTACCAATGCCTGAGGAAGCTGTCGTTAGGCAGCCGGATCAAGAGCTTGATTCAAAAAGCGGTACTCCTGGACACGGCTCGTATTGTTAGGAGGTTCCTCTCTCTCTGGAGCTCTGACCCTAAGCTGTAGCTTGGACCCTGTTGCTGATACCGAAGGGCTACTATTTTTATATTTTAAAAATGTGAATTTATATGTAAGGAAAGTAAATAAAGGAGATTATATTTCGTATATATAACATACATACACCCAATCCTTTTTCCCTGGGGATAGGCAGAAACCACAGTACATCACCTGCTATGTCCTCACTTTCTCCTATCGCTTCATCCACGTTCATACATTTGGTCATACACGCACGCCGGTTGCATGTACCCTAAACCTGACCTTTCTCTTATTTACGGTTATTTTATTATGCTTTTATCTACTAGGGACAAAAGATTTACAAACTACAGTATATACACCTACGTCGTACTACTATCGTCACCTGCACGTCGCCTTGTATATAGATAAATTTTCGTGGAACATAGTTTTGTAAATTTGATTCCACCTAAATTCGAAAAAACTCTTCATATAAAAAATGTGTTCAGTTGGAAACCCACATGTAGGTACAAAATCCAATATTGATTTCACTGTAAATGTTTGTAGCACACGACTTTCAAATATTGAAACTGAAACATTGTACCCGCGTATTGCGAGAATTTTATGCAACTCTATTAGGATGTCAAAGCAACGGCACTAACAGCATAGGTACACGTATAGGGGAATTTCCACCAACGTTCATACAAATCTTTGGCTCGCAGTTACACAAAAAGAAAACCGAAAAAACTCGTTTTCGCCATTATGCATACGTGTACTGGGTTCGTTAGTCCACTATTTTGTGCGAGGTATTCACGGGATGAATTGCATCCATCAGCAAAAACCCAACGAGTTCCACAATGACAATCACAAAAATCAAAATGAAAGCTTTGATTTTATTTTATATCCACTAAAAATTAATACGCATACGTGAACAGGCATCGACTACCATTTATGTATTTTTAACCAAATATAAAGCTGGTTTCTGTATCAATGAAAATCTGGATAAAAAATAAAACTACAGTTCTAATCAGTGAATGTGCATGAATGTTGATAAGAATTGTATAGCCAGCAACAAAAGTGAAAGTTAATTAAATATATCAATAAATTATACACATAGAACTTTTTTTTTATAAAAATGATCATACTCCTCCTTGTCTTCTAAAGTTCTAGCTATTCTCTGCTGCTATGAAATACGCTAGTTTTTATTTCGAAACCAAAGACGGTGTTATTTATATTTTGTCGCTCACTGTACCTGAACACGTGAATGACTGTTGTGTTGCAGATAAAGGCCGGTTATCTACTGTGCGAAGCTGATATCATATTGCAAACGTCTTTATCAGTTACGTAACGACTTCAATCACGTCACACATTACTGAAAAGCGCTGATGAGATTAGAAAGACAAACAAAGGTAAGTGGAAACTGGATTGATTACTCAGGTACTTATATATAATCTTTAAGATAAGTTATATAATCAGGCGTTCCTAAGCGGAAATCCTAGCAAAGTATGTAATTTTAATTACGCGAACCACAGCACCCCCTCCAAAAATATGCACATGCAGGAAAAACAATAATAATTAGCAAGCCATGCACCCAAACCTAATACTCGACACGTGTTTCGCCTGTCCACAGGGCATCCCCAGGAGGTGTGTTATCTTGACGAGATATCACACTCAATTAAATTACGATTACAGTGTCTATCCAAACACAAACTCTGGTAACACTTAAATACTAAACTTATACTGTCACTTACGGGATATCTTCCGTGATTGTTCATTATTTTGAATATCGATTCGGGAGCTCAAAATAATGAAAAATCACGGAAGATATCCCGTAAGTGACAGTATAAGTTTAGTTGTAAACCGTAAAAGGTTAAAACAGTGTTCACTTAAATACTTTTACTGACACACAAAAGCCTTTAATTGTAAAGTAACAGAATTGGTTCAAAGTTAACCCTCAATTAAAAGCCCGGACTCAGAAATTCTCTCCTGAAAATTGTTAATAAAGCAACTTGTACAAAAGTAGGAAAGTCTTTATTGACTTGTAATGATCGTTAACCACTGCCTGAAAAGTACTTTCATGAATACAGAGCAAATAAAGGTCCCGTTTAAGGCTGCTGAGGCCCAATTCAGTCATTAATTATTCATTTTCGACCTCGGGACATTCGATAATTTTGTCCCTAATTGTAGAACTCAGCGGGCAATTTGGAAGAGCAGGTCCTGTTAAAACGACTAGGGTGACACCTGGTTTATTCATTCAGGGATAACATTTGAATATATTTTGATTAGCTCAAACACAGTTCATCACAAATTCACTATGGTAATTTCTGTCAAATACTTCAACCTTAATTTCCTTTCATCATCATCCACAGCCTGAATTCGGCCACTGCTGGGTACAGGCCTCTCTTTTCTTGTGCCAATCTCCACGGTCCTGTGCCCTACTCATCCAAGTTTTCCCCCCGATGGCAGCTATGTCGTCTGCCCTTCTCGCCAATTGCTAATTTCCTTTTCTTTGTTCCTAAATTTTGTTTGTTAAGTAATACAGGTCTGTATTGGTACACTTGTCGCCTCTGCAATGACAAACACACACAAAAACACATTAAACACACACAAAAACACATTGTTAAACACATCATTTTCACAAAATGATCACCTAAATGCGTAACAGTATATCCGCAGGGATTACTAAATTCCATTCGGTTTCAATATCGCATCACATAAAGTTATAGTGTACCTCTAATGATTTATATTCGTACCACAGGAAAAATATTCACCTTCAGTGCAGAATAAGTGTTCCCCCAGGGTACCCCGAATTGATAGATTACGTTCGGGGCCACAGAAATTGTGTAATATTTTTTGACCATTGAACGGACATTCAGGGTCCCGATTTTCTATGACCCATTAAAATGTTAAACGTGTTATTGTATGCTTAGGCATAAAATGTAACCGCCAGAAGATCTATAAAAGAGGGGCTCTTTCATAAATATGTAACTTTGGGATATTGCCGGATCGTTGCCAGTATAAAATCGGGATTTGAAACTTTAGTAGATTTATTGGTCGACTGGTTTTTTCTACCGTTTTTATTAAGATTTTTTTGAAAAATTATAACGTCCTAAAGCCTTTCTAAACCATCTTGAATGAATTTTCAAAAAGCCTTCGTAAGAGTACAT
The DNA here is from genome assembly GCA_905163415.1 of Noctua fimbriata. Classification (NCBI taxonomy): domain Eukaryota; kingdom Metazoa; phylum Arthropoda; class Insecta; order Lepidoptera; family Noctuidae; genus Noctua; species Noctua fimbriata. Next base: position 8,231,400 of record LR990940.1, read on the forward strand.
ACTTCTTCTTTTTTTTTAATCTTTGAACACAGCCCTAGGTTTGTTAATTTTACCCATTTTACAAGCTTATATTTAACTTGCAATGTTTCTACTAATTAATTTTAAATGCGCCCCATATAAAATCTTAGTAGAAAAAAGGTTGCGCAGTCTACAATAAAATTCTCTTAGTTTTAAGTTTCGTAAGTCGACGAATTGAAATCAAATGGGTCAATTCGTCATCGTAACTAATGCACACAAGCGGATAGACCGGGACATGTGACATGAGAAAAATGGCAGCATTCCGAATAGTGATGGATGGGCGCAACACACTGCACGGTAGTGTAACACACACATTTCATACCAACTGTTGTGTGTGAAAGAATTTTGTATTATTATAGCACCTGTTCCCATTGTGTAATACTACCATCTTATTGTTATTTTAGTTAAATTAAAACAAACGTGCTCGGACAACAAAACGGATGCAAGTAGTTTTTTTTATAATATATCATAGACACACTATACCATAGACAATAGACAGAACAAATTACAAACAACTCTTATCACCGCAGTGTCATCATCATCATCTTATACTAAAAATATTTTTTCCTAAAAACCTAGTTACATCAGGAAGGACTGCTTCGTAGGTCTAGTGGTCGCAAGCGTTACGGTGAGCATGAGGTCTTGGGTTCAACACTCATGTCGGGTAACATGTTATTAGATTTTACCATCTAGAATTTCTTAGTAGTAGCCCCTAATGAGTTGGGATTTAAAATATTAGGCGAATTGATAGTGTAGGAACTGTAGATAGTACTTTTCTGCGCCTGTGCCGCGCCTTCACCTTACGCCGTTTCTGTATAATTCGCGCTTTAGGAGTACAGACGCAATGTTACTTGATGTAACATAACTCGGAAGGATTCCATTGTTTAAATAAACTCATAACTGTTCTACTACTTACTCCAACGTATCCGCTAAACAATAGGGAAATGCATGCACAACTGAAACAAACACTCCACATAAATGGCATAGAAAACTAAAACAAAGCTTGGAAAACACTGTTTGCAAATCCCAATTAAACTAAGAGTTAAAGGTAAGTACAGGAGTTAGATGAGCAGTGGAAGCACGCTCGATAACCGCACTCGTCCAACTTCATTAAAGTTAAGCTTTTGGCTAAGCAACGCCTAGTGCCTCGCTGGCTGCCAATCAAACACGGCGAGTTTGTGAACTACTCACCTTACACTATAAACTTTAGTACGAGAGAAGTGGGCCAGATCAAAGTTTCATGTTACGCTTTTCTTTTTAAACATTATTAAAGCAGCTGCTGCAAATAAATAACCATACAGGGTGTAAGGGACAGCCCTCCACAAACTGATGGAGTGCTTTCAGTATATCAAACGTACGTAGCGAACGGTAAGCGCGACGACGAGTTCAATGAACTCTGTAGCTAGGCAGGAAGTGAACAGCTGATTTCACGAGTCGTTCAGGGCACGAGGGCAGAAAAAATACAGAATTTCACGTTTACTTCATAAGAAACTTTATCATCATCTGCCTAGCCTTCCCCAACTATGTTGGGATTAGTCTAACCGGGTACAGCTGAATACAAGTATTTTACATGGAGCGACTGCCTACGTAACCTCCACAACCCAGTTAATACTGAAAGAAAGAAAGAATAAAGTTTATTTGACGTCAGTTCATCAAACACACAGAATAAAGTAAAAAAAATTAAAAAAAATTAAATATTAAAAAAATAATTATATATTTTAAAAAAGAGAAAATACATGTGCTGTGTGCCTTACGGCTGCGCCAAAAAGGTCCATTTCAGCATTCATGCCAGACAGGTGATGGTGGTGACAACTTTAGTATTGTTCCATATTTCCTGAATCTTCTTTCCTCAAAAGCAGAATGCATAATTTTTTTGATGCCTCCTTTCAATAAAACTTTCATAATCCCCACCAACTAACCGCCGTTCATTGGCTCAAGAGGGGAGAACGAAAAAGAACCGACAACAAAACTTCCTTCTTTTATAAAGTTTTCCATTGCTTGGAATAACTGCAAACACAATTCAACACCTGCGGGATTATTTAGCTCGAACTTCGACCTTAAAATTAAAGCGCTCTGGGGCTTAATTTGTCTGAACTGAATGTGATTACCGGTTAAGTTCGAACGACAAATATAACTTGTAGGTAGGGGTGTGAGAAAACAAACGGGGACCTTAACAAGTTAACATCGTAATATTCTGGCCGAGAAACGCGAAGTTATAGATATTAACTACGACAGTAAGGGATAACAAGACGAGTCGAGTGTGAATTTGTTTGGATATAACTGTGAAATTAGATTGTGTGAGGATCGTTATCGTTAGTTTCGGATTTCTAATGTAATATTAAATGTACGCCTCGAGGTTCGAGATCGCCGGTTTCTTGATTTTGCTAGGGATAATCAAATATCAAGTTTATCGGGTTGCGATGTAAAACTTAGATTGTTTCGTAAATATTTACACTATCTTTGGTTTTAGAAGACAAGCAAGACTTAAGATTTGCTTCTCAATTAACTTACATTATTAACCTTCTTCATTATCACTAGTTTCAATCGAATACAAGACCTGTCAAAGGTCTTGCAAGAAACGCGGTTATTAAGCAATAATTTATTTGAAACGTAACATATGAATATAAAGGTACCTACTTGTAATGTTTTTCTCGGAATTCAACAAACAATATTAGACCTCTGTTTAGATCCGGGGCTTTAGGTTCGTAATCAATTTACATCCCGCTACAAGCACGGTACAGTGGCTAACAACATTTGGGTATCGTAAACGCGCGGTATAACTTGGTAAAGCCAGAGGCCGCCAACACACGTAGCTAAGCGAGTAATCCCAATACATTTGCTTGAAATAGTTCCTTCTGTAGCGTAAAATACGGGTTGCCGCTTGACGTACACACTACTTGCCTAATTGATGGTTATCCCTTCCCTAATTTATCTTGCTCTGCCGATTCTTAGGAGAGCGGTCGGATGCAAAAATCAATCAGGCGTATGTCATCCTATATTGTGGGATGTTTTGTGTGGTAGGTTCCAGTAATGACGCACTCAAGATATATCAATTGGTTTTGATTTATTCATTTATAACAAAAAAGAAAATATCTGTCGTGGAATCAGAATGTTAAGCTCGTTGTGTTGCTCGTTATAAATGAGGGAGAATATCTCGGTAGATGGATATTTGTCATTCTTATTAGGTAACACGGGCAACATTTTTTTTTTGTTAGGATAGGCTGGAATTGTTCGAAACAAATTAAAGTTGCTCTTAGGAGTGTTAAAACATCTTATTCCAAACCTCAATGGCAAACAGCCATTAAAAACTTCCCACACCCCGATTTCGTAAACAAAACGAAATCAAAATTGAAGGAAATTCGGACTGAAAACAGAACAATGCAAATCGTAAGTAGAAGTATCAAGGAACACAAATAGCAGATCTTGGCAACTAGCCAACGGAATGCAATGCAGATGACTCGAATGTTGAACGAAAACAACAGACCATTTGACTTACAAAACTAGACACAAAAACTGAAATAAGAATTACGAGACTTCACTGGCTTCGAGAGTCGTAATAGTTCATTCAGAAGCGAAATAAGACAAGAACTAGAGTAAGGCTATCGGTTCTTCCATTAATTAGATGGCTTAAGTTAACAGATAGTGTCATGCCATCTGGTGAGAACAAAAGCTAGTCAGACAAATCACACCCCGTCAGCAAACAGCATTTTATCTAAGCCCTTAACAAAGAACATACAATCAAAACGTTAACCAGATACAGATGGTTTTTCTAAAACAAAAGAAAATGCAGATAAACATAAATACAGAATTCAGTGCATGTTCACCATATTAGCAGTGGGAACATCATTTATAACCTAACCTGTGCAAAGTTTGATGAGGCATGTAGGATTGTATCAGGTGTCATTCGAAAGTCTTTTCGATTTATATGTATCGTGGTGCAAGGGCGGGGTCACGTCATTGAGAGGCTACGTGATTTTAAGAGTCAAAGTCAAAATTACAACTGCCTTGTGATAAGGTGCCAAAGAGTAGAATACTTACCAGTATTATACAACATTAGTTTTAGTATATGCGAAACCTGATACACGTGTCTAGTATTTTAATGTAAAGAATCTATGTACAAAATTTCAAAATTGTATCATGAAAAATCACAAAGTTATAAGCTTGTTCTGTTACCTAGTTGTCAGCACAAAAACGCGGTCACCACGCAGCGCGTGCTTCCAGCTTCGTCTTGAGCTCATTGATAATAATAATTTGGCAGTAAGTACCTAAATTATTGCGATAGGTACTCAAAGTCCCTCGGTATCCAACTTTTAACTTTTTTAAATCTTTTTGGGAAAGAATATAACATGGTTTAATAATTATTGGAATCGATTCAGTTACTTATTCTGAACAAACTATATTCAGGTTTCGCATATACTAAAAATAATGTTGTTTAAGATGCTCTGTGAGAATACTCTACGCTCGCCGAACTATCTTTTTTTTAAAGGTTCCTTAACGGGTTGTCACATTATTGACAGCCCGCCACGGAGATCTGTACTGGCGGAGGAGTTCGTATATCCTACGCTATAATGTTTATAAAAGTGGAGGAATATGAAGATGTTACTTAGGATGTATATCTACACTTCGATCGACCCACAGCACAAACTCAGACCATTTTAATGATATGAACAAGTCTTCCATATATGGTTATGGTTATTATGATAACACTAGAAACGGGATATTTACCATGTTTACTGATTGATTTGCATTCCGTAAAGATCCCATTTCTAGTGTTAATGATAATGTTAGTGACCATGATAGTTTAAATTCTTATATTATGATCTATTTCTAAAAACGACATCAAAAATGGAATACTTACATTTAAAGAAGATAGACGGTACCTTTAATTATAAGGGCTCACGGGAAAAGGTTTTTAAAATACTGTTTACCGTCCTCATTAGTTGAAAACACCGTCAAGGGCCCTCTTCCTCACCGTCTGTCGCGTTTTACGTCAACCCAGCAATAAAACCACTTTATTATTCTTACATTTTTCTTATAAGCAGCCATTAAGCCTTTACAACTTTCATTTAGCATTATTTAAGAAGTTCTGTCGTATTTTTTAATCCGACCTTTTTAATGAGGTTACCCTCAGACGACCTATAGGTAATTTAGGTATGTTTGTTTCGGAAAGGGTAGATCTTAGGGTAGATTGGTAATGTAGATCTTTGACAGTCGTTAAGTAATCAGTGGCCCGAAAGTCTGACTAACAGTCTTACCAAGAGGTATCGTATTACCCAGTACTAACTGAGTTGTGGAGGTCAGATAAGCAGTCGCTCCATGTAAAATACTGGTGTTCAGCTGTACCCGGTTAGACCGGAAGCCGACCCCAATGTAGTTGGGATAAGGCTAGACAGATGATTTTTCGGAAAGGGTAGAGCAAATTTGTACCATTGCACACCCCAATTGCTTGCAGGCAACGAAACTAAGAATCATGAGTTGACCACTATCGTGGAATTTGAATATAGTATATGTATCTTATAAAATAATATGATGACAACAAAGTATATCAAAATTTTCTTTCAAGAAAACGACCTTACCTAGCTAGCTAATCAGTAGCACTGAAATGAATTCTATTCCATCCAACATTTATAACAACCACCAATATATACCAGAATACCAAATCAATTTATAAATCCAAACACGGTCTGATCAATTCATCAGACCTAATGATGTCGTCCGCGCTTTATTCATAAAGCTAATTAGTACTTAATACCTCAGTGTTATGCTCATCGTAGCTCGCTTATTAATAATGGTTAACTCATGAAATTGGTTCGCGGTTTTGTAATCCACTAACATAAACATCAGTTTTCAGGATTACCGTCACAAGCAAAAAGAAGACACTTAGTGAAATTAAATAGAAAAAAAATATATATTCGAAATTGAATATTCATTTTTGAATTTAGAAAGCGTTTTGCACGTGACTTGCTAAGCTGAAAATTCGTCCCGATACGATCGGTAATCAACTCGCAAAAATACCTACTTACTGCTGAATGCGGATCATGAAAGGTTTGCCGCGAAAATGTTTAGAAATCGACCTCTTGGAAAACCACACGGCATACATTAAACCGGCGGTTCCCATGAAACCAGGAGTGGCACAAATACACGAAAGCCAACTTTCGAAAACTCACTTCGGTACCTTCATCAACAGAAGTAGTTACGATTGTGTTGCTTTTGTTGATATCTCGAGCATGACAAGGCCTCACCCGCCAGACACAGCTATGTAACTCCGCAATTTTTGACAACTCGCCGTACCCATCCAATTAGGCTGAGTGGTCTCCTCACACCTGCACTTAAATCTCCTTTTGATAACGTTTAGTAGGTCTTACCAACTACTTAATAACTTATTCCGGATATAATAGTAATAAAAGAGCAAATAAAGCCGAAGTGAGGGGACAAGAGCAATTTGTGAGAATAGATAGACCGTCTCGAACATTAGGTGCCTCTTTTCGAAACTTTCGTGCCCCAATAACGGTTAACAGCACATTAACATTATATTGGCCTTTAGATAGTTATCGGCTTTTTAGTTTTTAGAGAGAAATTTTTACTTTATTATTACTGCTCTGTTTTCTTAACGAAAAGTCTTTTAAATAAGTAGATAAGGACAGGACAACACCGTCGATTAGGCAATTGATTCGTTTAAAAGTCATTATTAAATAAAATTGCTATAATATTTACTACCAACCTTGAGCACAAAAGACTATAATTGAATACAAATAGAAACAGAAGAAACAAAAAAGATTAAAAACCCAAGTGCGGTCGCCAAGAAAAATAAACAATAACATATTCGGTGTATTCCAACAGCGTTGCGAATTTTATTGAGCGGACTCAATATTTTATGCAGAGACAAGCCCGCAGGCCGGCTGCCACTGCCGGCTGCGGGTGACAAGCGATCCAAGTTCTACTCTCCACCATGTTTTTGTCACAAACCCTCAGGCTCTCTTGACAGTGATTGTGACCGAAATTGAAAGGGTAACATTTATGAGAAAAACAACTAAGAGTGTTTTTACGTGTTCTCTGGCATTCATTTCCTCATTTTAGTGTAGTAAGTTTATGTTGACGACTGCTACAAAAGGAGGTTGGTAGTTATATCGTTTGCATTTCATTCATTGTATTTCAACTATTACAAAATTTAAAAAAAAATGTTTAAATTATCATGGTTAGGTAGCAGTAGGATTACGGGCTGTACTCAGAACTTTCACTATTTGTTCAGTGATGAAATCATAGATTACAAAGGACTACAAACCTTTGTAATGTTTAAGGGGAATATTATTTAAAAGAAATAAACGTTTAACGATACAAATATACCCCATTAAAGTGAACAAGAAATCTACGCGAATGTAGTTTGGAACAATGGAAACCGTTTTTGCGGAACATCTATTGTTTTCATGGAATATCTTTCCATCGAGCGCGTATTCACAATAGACTGATATTGGTTTACAGCTTTTAACGATAAAATATCTTCGCTATCGTCCAATATATTTGGGAGGTTTCTACGTGACACCACTTTAGTCTAGTTTCGAATTCCGTAAGGTGTTGTAGTTTTCTCCGTGAGAAAATAAAAGACGGACTAATGAATTTTTTTATATTAACAATTTTTTGTAATCTGCTTTCATCAGGTTGGTACTATAATAAAAAAAAACATAAATCTATCTATTTCCCGTCGACATCGATAAATTTTCATGAACAACGTAAGTCTTTTAATATTTTTATATCTTTACTTTTAGGCTATCTACAGCAGACAAATAATGTAGACGGTTATAACTCTATACAACCAGATGCCGGTAAAAGTGATTGGCCAGAACAAACCTTTCATGCGGTTCAAGGAAACTTGTATGGCCAAGCTCAAAGATCTATCTCTGAAAAACCATGTTCGAGGCGTAGTCCCTCAGACAATGAACCAGTTAGTCAACGGAGAAGTCAACAAATAAGTCCTCCACCTGTTTCAAAGGTTGAAACTTTAACTAGCCCTCCTTTGATGCCGCAAGCTTTAAGATATGAAGAATTTAACCATAAAATATCTCCCAACAACGTGCCCGTTTCAAACCCGCAGCATTCCAGTGACAACAAGTTATTAAAAACTAGGGATTTCTTAACAATAACTAACCCTGTCATAGACTCAACAGAAGAAATAGTACCACCCGTCAATAATGAAATACAAGAAGATAACCCTAAACCATCAGAGCAGACGCGTTCAGCACCAACCAGTGATTCTCTTTCTTCTTCGGCAACTAGTGGATATAAATCTGCAGATAGCAGAAGACACCAGCCGCAACCGATCAGTGCATTGCGTATTGCATCTGACAATGAATATGGTGCTCAGCTAGAAAATCATTATAATTCTGAACCAAGTAAGCTTATTGCTTCTGAACCTAAAGGCCTCCGTTTTCCACAAATAAAAATACCTTCTACAGCTAAAAATGAATTACCAGGATACGTCGCTAATTTCGACTCTACGAAAACTCAAACATTACCGCCATCGCTTAACACTAAGTTTCTTTTGACACCAAATGAAATTGATTTGTTGCATTCAAACAATTGTTCGCATGAAAAAGAACCTGATAGCTTAATAGGACACTCAAGGCGATCCATGTCCAGTTACAATGATGAGAACAATCCAAAGGACATTTTGAACAACGACAGAGATTACCTTCGAAACAATAATGATCCATTTATTGAATCACACATTGAAAACGAAAACGCGATGGCATCAGTTTTGAATGCAGAAAAGAATACTATAATGACAAATAAAAGTCAACCCCTTAAAAGTCTGGATAAAGCTAAGTTACCCACTCATGAAAAGTCAGTGTCACGTGCGAGGCCACCGGTCTATGAAGCTAGACGAGAAATGATTGAACCTACCAAGGGAGCTGGGTTGATGGGGCAGTCAGCATTGATGTTGATGCAAAGTGAGAGAATATGTTACGCATGTAGCACAGCCAACAACCCGTCGTGCTGGGCTCCGGACAGAAAAACTACAGTGAAGTACTGCCGAAAAGGAAACAACGCTTGCATTACGAAAACTTTCGGACAGGGACGTAAGTTGTACTATTATTTAAATTAAATTTGAACACAATCATTTTAAAGTATTTGTGGATTCAAACACACATTATTGATTTGTTACAGAGGCATTTACTCTGATACGTGACTGCGGGAAGACCTGCGATGACCCTGACTCGGTAGGAATTATGCCAAAATACAAGTCTTGCTCCATATGCCACTCAGAACTATGTAACGGTGCTTACTCCATCAATGAGCAAAGCATAATATATGCATTAATCTTAATAAGTCTAGTAAAATATTTCAATTAGACTCCATTTTGTTAGTCTTTCAGACAGCTTGTTAACTGCAGTGAGTTATTTTATATAGATATTCCCTTTGAATGAATGTGAATAAGTGAGGTACAGCTTTGTTCACATTTCAAGTTCCCATTTCCTCGATACAATAGGTTCGATACGGAAGCGAAGACATTCCTTCACTTTGTAGTTTTGTTTCGTTTCGTATTCAATAAAGCTGATAGTAACAAACATTTGTGTGCTTAATAACATAGTTTGCAGAACTACGATTATTTTACTAAAACATTTATAAAGCGCTGTATTCGGTTTTTAGGAAAGGTACTTGTTTTGTGAATTTTATTGAAATATATGTGATCAAACAAGGTATATATATAGCTTTGGTTTCTTTTTCCCTTGAAATTATAAGTGGCGAAAACGTGCGGGTCAGGACATTAAGCCTTTCAATAAATCACGTTCCATTTCCCCGGAATTACCCACATATGTGGCTGTAACTCTGTATGGGAATGTTGAATCACTTACGACAATACCGAAGGGGTGCAGCCATTGTTATTCGAATGATTGCAATAACATCAAACATAACTCCAGGTTAATCATAACATCGCCCACAAAGAAATTAAATTAATTATTCAGTATGCATTGTGCACTCCGGTGAAACTTGACCCGTTGCTAAAATATTCCGTTTTGCATTTTTGTATAATCCTGTGCTGTTGTGGCAGAGTCTAATAAGGTAAATATTTTCTTGTTAAAATGCTTTTATGAAACTAGCAAGTTTTTGTGTGCCCCGGTCCAGCTTAAATAACAACAGCATTATTACCGAATAATATTTTATTTTTAAATATACTGGGTATAAACGGACCCTTCACGAAGCCGTCAACCACGCATTAAGTACATCAAACTAAGTAACATTACGCGAAAATTATTGCTGGGAAACGACTTTTTTTTGGGGTGAATAATGTCGTTTTACGGTAGGACTCAGTGTAACGCACTTTAAACTTCGTGCTGATGGTTGCATTGAATAGTAAGAGGGTCGTGGATTTAAGTAAAAATCTTACATTAAAAACATGTATTTAAAAAAAAACCTTGTGAAAAAGTTGTAACTTTGAACCCCAATATCTTCATAACTAGAAGGTTCCCAGGTATGGTCACGAACAATAACATGATCGCAATGACGGGGAGAACAATTGCCTTTCGGCTTCGTTAAGGGTCTGTTTACACCCTTTCTATGCTTTCGAATAATCAGGCTTATTAAAAAAATCTTGTTACTACTAAACGTAACATTCATGTAGCAATTATATTTCCAGCTAAAGCGTTGTACCTTCTCTTGTTTCTCTCTTAGGGTCTGTTTCACCACCTACGATTAAGTTCCCGTTAGTTTACCTGGCAGGTAATTTCATACAAATTCTTTTCCATTTTCATTCTATTTCATTTTTGAATTTATTCGGTAAGTATATATTTATAAACAGTCAGACTAAACCTTGATATTCTCGACTTCATTTCACAAAGGTCTACAAATTACTTGTATACTTTGAATAGGGTGCCCAATTCCGACACGTCAGCTTCTCACCATTGAATTGTTCGGCTTTTGATAGGTACTAAGATTGATTGCAGATTAAAAAAGGGATTTTCAATTTAGAGGTTTTTTTGAGCATTGGCTGTGAAATGAATGGCTATTTTTCAGACAGGTAGGAAAGTTCATGGAATATTTACTAATTCCTTTGGTAACTGGCGAAATGTGGGTTTGGGTTAAATAGGTCTTATCTGCCTAAACCTTCGGAAAAGACAGACTGGCGTATTTTCCTATACAGAAAAAAGCTTTATTGTGGCGGGTACCCTAGCTTGAGGTTGAGAGTTCAATTTAAAAAAGGCGTTGAAATAAATTGGTTCAAAGCTTTTAAAGATTTAAAAGTCTTATAAAGCGGGCATTGGGCTTATTTTCATACAAAAGTGCTCCCGAACGTTTTTGTTTTGGTTACTAAGTAGTATAATAACATTTGTATTGAATTACGATTTTTCGTCTTGTCCCGTTTATCGCACTTTAATATTAGGGGTTAAAGTATGAAATTGCTGATTTGTATGGACGATTTCGTGAAAAGTGATATTTCCATACTAACATTTTTTTTTATTTTTCTTCGGAACGTCTGGACCGATTATGTATGATGCAATTGCAATAGTTAGAGTGAAAAAAGCTGCGTTGCACTGCGTATCTTAAATTTTCAAAACAAAGTCTATGACAAAAATATACCTATTTGAAGTGGTGAAACCGACGGCACATTGAAAGAGGTGTTTTGACACACTACCCTATGAGGTAATATGCAACTACTAGTACGGTTTGTAAACTCTAAAAGGTACGTCATTTAACAATTAACCCAATAAAAATGGAATTATGAAAAAATATAACTATACGTCAAAGTTACAATCAGAACAAAAGGTGAGAAAAAAAACAGCAATTCCGTATTTGAATGTCTTTGATCAAAGCAAACAAATGACTACGACTTGACCAAACCATTATTTTTTAACTCAAGCTACCAACAAATAACACCTTTTTTAGTACACCACAAGGAATTTCTTCACTGATTTGTTTCGGTGATAAAATGTTTATATAGGAATTCAATATGTGCCGAAAACAAACCAAGTTTGCGATCGAGGCAGCTCTAGGGAGAAATATTGTTTATTCATGTATACGGAAAACATTGGCGAGCACTCCAATCGGTGAATGGCTGCGGGAAGTTATCTCTAGGGTCGTCGATACGTCATTAGAAAAGGTGTAAATTCGTTGACGGATTGTACACTTTGGAGTGATGTGGCCACGCCACAGTGGCGTACTGCAAACACGCGTTTCTTAATTTTAAGAAAATGTCATGTCAAAATTGGAAATTATTCCTGGGCAAAGTACTCTCCCGATAGTACTTTGCCTAGGTATAATTTCCAATTTTAAAACAAAGGATACTTTTTATCCGGATAAAAAGTATCCTTTGTCCTATTCTAGGTCATGAACTACCTACCTTCGTGTAAATTTTCATCGAAATACGTACTTACGTCAAGGCGTGAAAAGGTAAGACTGACAGACGAATGGATGTAAGAAATGGGGATATTGATGACCATGAAATCTTGAGTACGGGGCTAGGAGTGCAGTGCAGCCGCGCCAACAATTTTAAGTTAGGTCCAGGTAAAATGCTTTTACCTACAAAAATTATACCTACGTATTTTTTGTCCACGTTTTTCAAGTCCGTCTCTGTGTGTCGGTCGCAGTTGACTGGCTGTGCTTATCACACCATTTAGGACAGTGTTAGTCCTGATTGTGTTGTGTGATCGTGTCATCGATATTATTTTGAACTTTTATCGAATGTTCTGGTGTCCTGGGAAACAATTTGGCTCTTCTTCGTGTCACAACAGGTAGTGAGATTTTAATTTAAAAAATACTTCGTGCATTATCAAACTATAATGTTCAATGAGAAGGATGATAAACCCTCACGCGGGCGCGGTGTTTGTTGGAATACATAAAGGGTGTAAATAGACCCTTAACATAACCGAAAGGCACTTGTTCTCCCCGTCTTTGCGATCGTTTTTTTGTTCTAGACCATACCTGGGGGGAACCTTCTAGTTACGGAGATATTGCGGGTCAAAGTTTAATTATTTTTTTAAATACTTGTTTTTAATGTAAGATTTTTACTTTACACACCTCCACGACCCCCGTACTATTCAATCCATCCATCAGCACAATGCTTTGAGCGTTTTCCATCGAGTCCTACCGTAAAACGTGATTTTTCACCCCAAAAAAAAAGTCGATTCCCAGCAATAACTTTTGCGTAAAGTTACTTAGTTTGATGTACAGAATGCTGGTTGACGGCTATGTGAAGGGTCTGTTTACACCCTGTATGTCACATCTCTTCGATTTTTTGGTTCTAGGAGGTGCTGGTTTCCTCACGCTGTTTTCCTTGTTCCATGTTCACCAACCAACCAACCATAACCATAATCAGCCTATAATGTTCCCACTGCTGGGACACAGGCCTCCTCTCTGTGAGAGGGAATGGGCTGTGACATCTACCAAACCGCACTGGGCCCACGTGGTGGATACCACGTGGGCCCAGTGCGGTTTGGTAGATGTCACATGTCTTCGAATTTTTGGTTCTAGGACATGCCGGTTTCCTCACGATGTTTGCCTTCACCGTTTTGAGAGCAGTGGTGATTAAAACAAATTACACAAAGTAATGCGCCTGCCTGGGTTCGAACCCACGACTTACTGTTCGTAAGTCGGGGCCGCCACCACTGGGCCACCGCTGCTCTATCCTGTTCCATGTCAGGCAGTGGCATTTAGTTAGGTATATTTTAAAAGCATTGCTTGAAAGAAATCTTTGTTCTGCAACCGTACTATTACACAGGTCCACTTATGTAATTTACCCAGTTGTTTACATAGCGAATATAACTCATCAATCTATTATTCCACTCTAGCCACAAAGAGATATTAATTCATCCAATAGCACCACTACAATTTCCGATCTTCAGCTGTCTTTCCTAATAGTCGGTACGCCATTCTGGTTTATCCTTTAACCACGGTCTTCCTTGTCTTACACCGAATTTAATATCTGTCCAACGATAGGATATTGTGGGATAGATAGGATTTCGCCCGATATCGACGGCAGTGGTTGGCACCCGAGCCGTTTACCTATTGTTAGACGAACAATGAGAAGATCGGTGACCGACAGTCCTACGGCAAATTCGACGATATCTCATACTTGAGAAACGAAGGATCACATGTCTAGATTAACCGGTTCGTTTACTTGAATACAATATAATTTGTTCCGTTACATCTTACTACTATTTGCTAAAGTTTGTGAAGATGGATGAATTGATGGATGTTTGTTACTCTTTCACGCAAAAACTACTAAACAGATTTGGATGATATTTGGAGATAGTTTATAACTTGGATTAACACAGGATCGATACGAACCTGTGGGACCATTACCGAACTCCACGCCGGCGAAACCGCGGGCACTAGCTATAGTAAAATGAATATATACGAGAATCCTTTAGCGCATGGCTCAATTTGTAACCAAAACGCCCCCGTCTTATTTTTCAATACAGTTTTCACATTTTTTAACAACAGCGTCCCCTGTGAAAGTAAAGCGAGCGCCAAAAAATCTATAATGAATTTCATTCAACCCTACGGGATCAAAAACTACGCTAGTTTCCTTAGTTTTTTTTTCTCTCTAAATACAAAACGAATCAGTTAGTCTTCTAAGCCCGACCTACATCTAATTGCTAGCAAAAAAAATCACATTTCCTCACCCCAATACTACGTGTGTCGATAAAACACTCAGAAGATTTAAAAACAATTAGACGGGCAAGAACACCTTAGATTAAAAGATAGCGAAAGTGAATTTACTGCGGACAATTATCAAACGACTGGATCGTAAAGCTTGAGTTAAAAGCTCTTAATAGCTGCGTCGGCAACAATTTATTCAAATTCTTGCTCTGCTGATCAAGTACTTATTCACAGACAAAAATATATTTGATGTGAACTGTGATGTAATTAACATTTCATTTGTAAAATTAAATTGTAGAGAATGCAATTAAGTAAGATCAGACCTTTTAAACTCTGTAGATCTGTACCAAGAGTAGGTACGCTATGTGCTTGCTGTGAGTTTCAAAAATATATCTCACAAAAGTTGACTGGTAAACGCTTCTATTTTCTTCTTTATTGTGTGGTTAGTGCCTAAACTGGTGTCTGAGTTTTTATGCCTCCCATGGGCATCTGACTTGGCTTTACATGCCGTCGAGAAATATCTCTGAGGCATGCTAGTTTCGTCACGACGTCTTCCTTCAACGAAGCAATTGAAAATCCGAAAAATCAGAGGTGCGTGTCGGACTCGGCAGTCCAACGGTCACACCACTAGGCTATCAGCTTCGATAATATTGACCTAATAACGACGATGACGACTTAATAACAGCGACGGTCGTGATGAATATATTTTTTTAATGATCAGGCCCGAATATATTTTTGGGAAGTAACGATGGTCCTTAATAACGATGTATATTAAGGCCTCAGTGCCAGCGCGTCATAATTCTATTGCTGAAAGAATCGCCATTGCCGAGCCATAATGTGAATAAATGAATTAATAAACATTTCCCTATATATCTCACTGAAAGTAGACTTGTTTACGGCCATTTATGTTATTAGAGCTTACGAGGGCCAACGATAAATTGCGCTTAAACCAGCTTTAGCTATGTATTTTTAATTTAATGGCCGGTGACTGAACATCAAGAGTTATTGTAATTGTTGCTCCTAATTTATCTAGCTTACCGCCCTTTGATAACAGCCAGTAAATAGCCGAAACAATGAACGGTTATAGACAAAAACGGAGTAAATGACACGATTGAAACTGACGAAATGAGTAATCTTTTTCATGTCATTGACCCTTCCGTGGTCAGGCACACCGAACTTACAAATCACATCGAAGTAAAATTACATAAACGCAAAAGTAACAGCTTCAAAAAAACCAACTACAAACCTAATATACAATCGCAAAACGAAAACAACAGCCCGCCAGTCAATACTCAACAAATCCGAAGAGAGGCGTAAAGGAAAACCGGAAAACTGGAAAACAAAATTCAAAGTACACAAAATGGAATCAGCGCGCGGTGCATCAAAGTCGCGAGAGCTTGTCAGCCGTAATTCCTCGGAATTTTCATGAACATTCACATGAGGTTGAACGCAAACCGCATACCCGCACAGCTCAGGTACTTTTGACAGGAATCGTTCGCGCTGAAACTGGCTACTGTGGCTGCCAATGTTCCCGTCGCCAAATTGAACCAGCCAAGCGCAGACCGTCTAAAATCAAAGCGCGAAATACGCAGCATTTTGCCGCCAGTCTTTTGTACAATTTCCTATGTGAAAATCCCAAAAATAAGCCAGTTGCTTGCTAACAAAGTCTGTCCCTTACTTAAGTATAATAAAAACTTTTCATAAGCCGATTTAAATCGAAAATCCAAACAAAGCTGTCCCTTTATTTGAATGTTAAGGTTTCAGAGATTTATTCTAGGGACTGTTTAACATTTGCGGCGGACATTTGTTTAAATAAGCCACTTGTTAATTTAAACCTCGAAAATACACATGTAGTGAATTGGGAGTAGGTATTAAGTACTCAGATAATATTTGCTCTCAGAACAAATATTATCTGAGTACTTAATACCTGCTATTACTAGTGAAATGAGGTGATATGAAAGAAAATGGAGTAAATGATAACCTGACGGTTGACGGAGGAAAATGGAAGAAAAAAACGTTTTTGACCTCAAGTAACGTGAGACAAGGGCAGGAATATGATCATGATGACCATGTGGCTTACCATGACATCTTAAAGCAGTTGTAATTCCTGTGTGGGAAAGAGACAGCTATACAGGTCGTCTAGCGCCATCTCTTTCATGACGTCATAGTAACCCCTGCTATTTCTTTTTTTCTTTTTTATAATAAAATGGGCCTGCTCTTGACCTCGATCACGCCTGATGGAAAGCGATAGATGAGGCCTATGATGGGACGAGCGTTCCCAGAAGTCATTACTAGTATCAAAGAGTACATCAGTATATACCAGTGGCGAAGGTTCCATAAAACTCGATTCCTACCATATTCATACTGGCTGCTCTTTTAAAACGTGCACAGTCAGTATTCCATAGACAAATTAATAATAAAATCACATTATAGATATGTACACCGGCTTACCTCTTAAAAAAATTGACCCTTCGCTACTGGTATGTTCCAACAATGGTGGCGTAATAAAGTGGTTGCAAACAAATAAAATTGTCCACAACACAGAAATACATGCGTTTTATAAAAATAACGGGGTTAACTTCCCCGGGGAAATCATAACGATTTAGAAGATTCGGCTGTGCTGAGCTTGCTGCTACATTCTGTTGACAATACTGCGAAACAATTGGCAAAAAATATGTATATTCGGGAGAACATTCCACATTACGAGCTTCTGTAAATCTTTCACTGTTCAGCCCTAGATTTTTATACAACACTAGTTTTAGTATATATGAAACCTGATACACGAGTCTAGTATTTTTATGTAAAGAATCTATGTACAAAATTTCAAAACTGTATCATAAAAATCTCAAAGTTATAAGCTTGTTCTGTTACCTAGTTGTCCGCACAAAAACGTTGTCACCACGCAGCGCGCGCCTCCAGCGTCGTCTTGAGCTCATTGATAATAATAATTTGGCAGTAGGTACCTAAATTATTGTGATAGGTACTCAAAGTCGCTTGATGTCCAACTTTTAACTTTTTAAATATTTTTGGGAAAAAATATAACATGGTTTAAAAATTATTGGAGTCGATTTAGTTACTTATTCTGAACAAACTATATTCAGGTTTCGCATATACTAAAAATAATGTTGTATTTGGTCGGCGAAATTTTAATAAAGCTGTGTCAGCATAAAATATAGTATTGAAGTTGTAAGACTTCTTTAAAAAATAAATAATCTGATAATTCATAAATATTATAAAACGAGGTTGGTTTTGGTGACTGTCCGTGTGACTGCTTAGTTGTTTTAAACGACACAACGGATTTTAATACAATTTTCACGGTCATTTAGAGAATTTAGTCCAGAAGGTACACATACTCGTTATAGTAAAATTACATTCTAAACATGAAAAAGTTGAATGGTTTGTCAAGTCGTAAATACTACATAAATAAATAAAATTGAAGTGTCTGTTTGTAATTTCATATTACTACTATTAAAAAAAAATATGAAAATAATAATAATATGTAAAAAATGTTTTTTTGTTATTAAAAACGGCTCCACCGATTTTGACGGTACTTTTCCTGGCAGATAGCAGATGTTATAAGTAGTAATTTAGGTTACTTGTATTTTAGAAAAAGGATTAGGATTGCGTGCAAAAAAAAATTTAAACTCTTAAATTGTTTCAAATAAGGAAGTAATATTTTTATAATAATTTCACGAGGGCGACGGTCGCGGGGCACAGCTAGTTTGAAATAAACATTATTGAATTTGATTTAAACGACTATTTCCTAACTACAATTAAATATTCCAACAAAGGCTGCTGAGGCACCGCGACATTAAATCAATTCCCCGCAGCTGAGACGGACCCTTGTCAAATGGGAACAATCTGCGATTTACCGGTGAGGGATCACAAAGATATAATAAAGACTACATCGCATATCTAACGATCATCTTCAATGGGTTAAGGATCCTTTGTTCTTTCTTATCCATCATTTTCTTGGACTTCACCGAAGGTAATAAAGGTGTTAAACAGATAACTTTAAATAATGAGTTTAACTAAAACAGATCTGAATATTTAAAATGGCCTTTCCCAGAAATTAATCGTAAAGTATAAGATTAAATATTTCTAAAATGCATGATGAGTCATGCATTTTAGAAATATTTAATCTTGCAAACATGCAAACAAAATATAATGTAAATAACAGACTCCAAAACATTTTTATCAGAAATGCATCGTTAAAACTAGTGCTACGCTACGAAGGACGCTACGCGGCTACGAATATCGTAGTCACGTAGCAATGCATTTTAGGGACTACGAGGTCTATGAAATTCGAAGCGTCGTCGTAGCGCGTCTACGCTACATTTGTGATATTCAAAATTCAAACCCTGTATAGAATGATCTATTCATCTGGATTTTTTTTTCCAAAAATAAAGTGTGTTTTTAATTACTACTTTGTTTTATTTTTTAACTACTTTCACAAATCATTAGTATTATTTTTTGGGTTTGTGTTGAAAAAATAATACATTTGGATACCGATAGCCAATTCACGTGGCCGTTACACTAGCCGAGTTGTTGATTGCAAAACATTTTTTATTCATTCATTCACTAATTCCTTTTGCACACAAATATATTTTTGGAGAAATGATTATTTGAATCTAATTTCTAGCCTATTTCTACGCCAAATTATATCAAAAGCCGTAACCGTGAATACTAGAGCTGCCATCTATTCATTGCCAACAGAAATACCTATTCTGAACGTCCCTTTGGCTGAGCTCGGAATACCTGCGCAGTTAACTCATCTTTCACGAGATGACGCAGATAGCAATAGAAAGAAAATAAAAAAAGAAATGAAGATATTATTGTTAAGCCGAAAATTAACTTATCGAAAAGGAAGATTAATCATAAATAAATCATATTTATTTCTGTAAATTGGTTTACAAAACTCTTTTACATGTCATAACAAGTTCTTTTTTAAAACTAGATGGGGCCGGTGTTTCGTACCTGACTACTCTGAGTAGAAACATCCGAAAAAAACTCAGAGGTCAGAGATAGGCAGTGTAGTTTCCAGAGTGGAAGATAAAATGAGTTTTTCAACGAGTTTCAGCAAGTTAATACTTTAATTTAATAGTACTGTCGTCGACATGAAGAAGATACACGTTTATTCCAAGACAGTCCAGCAAGACCCACTTGGTACCTACCCAGTCTACCCACTGCCTATAACGTTACCAAAACATAAAGGGTGTAAAAGTATCCTTAACGAAGCCGAAAGCCAATTGTTCTCCCTGTCATTCAGATATTTTTTTTTGTTCTAGCCCTTACCTGGGAACCAACTCCAAGTAAAAATTGTTGTGAAAAAGTTCCAACTTTTTCACAACAATTTTACAAGTTTTTAATGGTATAACTTTACTATAAATACCTCCATGACTCCCGTACTATTCAGTGCATCCACCAGCACAATGTTTTGACTGTAGTTACATTGAGTCCTACCGTAAAACGATGTTTCACCCCAAAAAATATAGCAATAATTTTTGCGTAGAGATTTTGAGTTTGATGTACGGAATGATTGGTTGACGACTTCGTGAAGGGTTCATTTACACCTAGTTTTTATATCTGCTGGAATAAGACGACTGAAGCCTCATCTACTGGATTATTTCGACGCAACAGACAAAACTAACTTCAAGATAGGTACTCGACTTAGGTAAATATTGTTTTAAAACGCCGATAGAGAGTGCTGCGTTCGCCCGGAAATAATGCTGTTATTCAGTTTTCTCTTTACTTTAAACCAATAGAATTTCAGTTGATTGAATAATATTTTGGCCACAGGATGTGTTGACTAAACGACTGATTACAATCTACGCTGAGTTGAATACTTCATAAAACTCTTGTCGGGTGTGGCTTGCAGATTGATTTTCGTGTTTAGGGACGAATGTATCCGTGTTTATCGTACGACGACGACGTAGATAGATATACAGGGTGTAAGGGGCAGCCCTCCACAAACTGATGAAGTGTACTCAGTATATCATAATAAGATGACCGGTACAAGAAATTATTTCAGGAATTTTATGGGAATTCAATAAATGATTTGTTTTATTTCCCCATACGCAATGTAGCGTTACCGTGGCAAAGCGCACGTAGCGAACGGCAAGCGCGACGACGATTTCGATGAACTCTGTAGCTAGGCTGGAACAGCTGATTTCACGCGTCATTCGTTAGATTATTTCAACATCCATTGTTGGATTTTTTATTGTAGGTGTATTATTTACATAAATTGAGTATTGCGTACAGGGAATGTAATTTTACATTGAAATAAAGGAGTAGTAGGTACTGAAAAAAAAAAAATCCGGAGAAAAATTCCGGTGGAATATGATTCAAAATAAGGGGCTGAATGCACCCTGTCAATTTGTGGAGGGCTGTCCCTTATACTCTGTATACCCATTGTACACCAAAATTGTTACACAACTATAAGTTTTTATACTGACATTGTCTCTTACACCATCATTAACAATATGGCGTGCATCAGTGCCGATATATCAGGAACTCAAAACAAATAATAAACATGGTAAATATCCCGTTTTAAGTTGGTACACAACTCTTCTCCAATATTGCTAATTATAGCTTCCAGAAAAACTTTAAATGTTCTGAAAAGCTTCTTAATTAAAGGGTGTAACAAATCAGTAATGTACTGCTCATCATGATCCTCTACCTAGCCTTTTCCCAACTATGTTGGGGTCGGCTTCCAGTCTAACTGGATGCAGCTGAATACCGGTATTTTACATGGTGTAATGCTAAGTGCTAATATATGTAACTATATACTACAACAACACATAAATTATGATAGTAATTTACCTACGGAAAGGAAATTATTTACGTTATCTTTCAGTATTATCATAATTCTGTAAACACAAATCCATCAACTATACGTAATGATAATAACATGTACGAGTACCTCACTGGTACACATATTCTCAAGTCTCGTCCGCACTGCGGTATTGAACCTGAAATATTTTGAACCATTTTTGGTATTGGGTTTTTTCCGTTCGGAATTTGTAAGTAGCGCTTCGGGGTTTGGTTTAATGACCGATTGCTGGCAACAGGCTCGCCTCAATGACATGAGGCTTAAACAAAATTGACGCAATATTGATTTACTTTACACCTCAGTCTAAGCCTTTGCGAAAAACAGGCGCGACTTATGTTATGTTTATTTATACCCGAATACGCAAAGCCAAAAAAAAAAAGCTATAAATATTACCTATACCTACCGTAACGTACGTAAGTACAATACATCGTGATTTGTGATAATCATAGGTATAGGTATCTACTAATCAGTCACTACACCTTACCTTGTAATAGGTAGGTACCTAACAATCGTTAAGGTAACAGCGCTGAACTTAATAATGGTTATTATGAGAAAATACTCATCAAACTAATGGGCTAAATACTGAATGAGGCTCCCGAAGCTTTTAGCTGTTATTAAGGGTCCCCGCACACGGGCCACCGGCCACAGCCACAAACGCCGCCACGAGAAGCTAGAAGCGGCTACAAAGGCAGCTGAAGCGAGCGACAGCCACTTGGCCGGTGCTGGAGCCGGTGGTCGACACTGCGTGCGTTGCCTCCGACTTGAACAGGTTGACTGAGGTAAGGGAGAGAGGGGTGGGGAATCGCGCGAGTGGCGTGTGGCGGCGTTTAGTGGCCGGTGCGGGCCACAAGAAGCAAGCTGCGACGATTTGTAGCGTGCGGCCGCCACCGGCGCCAACCGTGTGCGGCGAGTCCATATAAAATGTATGAAAATTACAGGAAATATGCCAGTGGCGGCGTTTTGTGGTTGTGGCCGGTGGCCCGTGTGCGGGAGCCCTAAATGAAAAAAAAGCCATACCAATTAGGTTATTTGTACCTCCAAGTTGCTCGATGGTTTTTCTTTTAAAACCGAAGCAGAATTCAGACTAGACAAAAATACTCATTGAGAAGCTGTAACGCGCTTTGAATAAGGCTTTATTTAATTATTTAATTTGTCTCTTCAATAATCAGTACACTATAACATATAGGAAAACAATTCAAACTTCAGTCTAAGTGCCCTTAAAGAAGAACACTAAGTATACTTATGCACTATATTATACGCCTAAACAGTTAATTAAACAAAAAAAAAGAATAAAAATACAACAGAATGAAAAGAACAGAAATCCATAATATTAAGTTAAATATAATGTCACTTAAGTGCTGTTTACTTATTAGTTAGACCAGTATTATAATGTGACATATAGTAACGGATAAGCTATCGGATACTTACTATAAGTAGTTATCAGATAAACGCAAACTGGAATTATTGTGTTACGAACCTTGGTATCACAGATAAACCAATCAGTTTATTGTGTTAAGTGCTTATTTAGCAATTTCTCTTTACGCAGTCAATCTCCATGTGTATCGACTCACTATTTATATCTATACTTACTAATATTATAAAGCTGAAGAGTTTGTTTGTTTGTTTGTTTGCTTGAACGCGCTAATCTCAGGAACTACTGGTTCGATTTGAAAAATTCTTGTAGTGTTGGATACCCCATTTATCGAGGAAGGTTATAGGCAATAAAATTTTACGCGGACGAAGGTCGCGGGCAACAGCTAGTGTAGGTATAAAACGATTCATGCCCATTTTCTTGAACACTATAAACGCTTACCGGTCCTAAGTATTATTACATGTCATATTTTTAACTTTGGAAAGTAAACAGTGCACTTTTATTAAAGCACTCTGGTGTAACTTCATCATCATTATCATTTCAGCCGAAAGACGTCCACTGGACTTGGTAAAGACCTCCTTCAAGTGTCGCCACATTGACCGGATCCCCGCAACCTTCACCAGGTCATCGGTCCACCTAGTAGGAGGCCTTCCAACGCAACGTCTACCGGTTCGCGGTCACCACTGCAGAACTTTTCGGCCCTAACGGTCATCCGTTCTGCGAGCAACGTGCCCCGCCCACTGCTACTTAAGTTTGTCAATTCTTCGGGCTCCGTCGGTTACCTTGGTTCTCTCGCAGATGTCTTCATTTCTAATTCGATCACGCAAGGAAACTCCGAGCATAGCCTCCTTCATTGCCCTTTGGGTGACTTTAAGTCTCCGATCTTGATAGGAGTGGGTGTTACATGGGCATTCAACATGACTTTGGTTTTGTCCATGTTAATTGTAAGACCCACGCTTTCGGAAGCTCTACTGAAGTCATCGAGCATTGTACTGAGGTCCTCCATGGTCTCAGCCATGACCACGATATCGTCGGCAAACCGAAGATGAGTGATGTACTTGCCATTGACGTTGATGCCTAGCCCTCTCGGACTAGAACATTGAGACTAAGACATCCTCCAGTGCAGCGGTGAACAGTTTCGGAGATATGACGCTTTCTTGTCTCACACCTCGTCCTGAAGCCGAAGTATAGTATATCGTTTTTGTACACTTCAACACCTCGATGTTGGAGAGACTGCAGTACAACCCAAGTCTCGATCGAATCAAAGGCTTTCTCGTAGTTCACAAACGCTAACCAAGGAGGCAGGTTATACTCTTCGGTCTTCTGTATAACCTGCCCGCGACACGATTCGTGATGACTCTTGAAAACAACTTGTAGACATGGCTTAGAAGTGGGATCGGCCTCTTATTCTTGCTTTATATTCTTACTTCTTACTTACCTAGGTAGGAATATATTTGTAATCAAAATCAAAATCAAAAGTCATTTATTCAAACTAGGCTGAAAATCAGCACTTTTCGAACGTCAAAGTTACAAAAGACAGTCCCCCAAAAATGCCCGCCCGTCACCACTTCCTAGTGCTTTAGCTGGGAAGAAGAAGTGGTGGAACAAACTCCCCAGCAGCACGTCTGTCTGTTTAGTTATATAAACTTGATTCTATACAAATCGTATGCAAAGTAATTAACATTACGAAACACAAAACATTGTATTAAATTACACACTTACCATACGTTAGCTAGCACGCGCCAGTATGCCAACAAAACAATGAACAAACTGTACTCAAGCAGATAAAAATTTCAACATAAAAAAAAACGTAAATAGAACTTAATACCTAAATAAAAGCCTCCAGGCATAAAGGGCGTGCCCGCTTACATAAGGCAATTGCTGTAGCTCGAAGTGAGAAATGATAAACTAGCCCCATCGAAGTAAAATAAGTAAACAATTACTAATAACAATAAAAACTGTACCTAACCTGTCAGTAGGAAAGCTAATTCTGGAGAAAGAACATAAACATTGTCTTGCGTTAATCACAGCGACCAACTATTCTTATCGTTTAGGTAGTCATTGATACAATAGTATGCCTTTGAACAAAGGGTGGATTTTACTTTAGTTTTAAACGCATTAAAAGGCAAATCTAGCAAAAAAGAGGGCAGCATGTTATAAAAAGTTATACCAAGCCCAACAAATGAGTTATGTACCTTATGAAGCCGGTGAAATGGAGCTCGTAATTTGTCCTTATTTCTGGTGTTAATATTGTGAATATCACTATTTTTAGTGTATAAGTGTAAATTTTGCCTAATATATAAGATGTTGGCGAAGATGAATTGTGATGCCACCGTGAGAATACCAACATCTTTAAAAAAATCTCTCAGAGAAACTCTGGCACCAAGCTGGTAAATAGCTCGAACAGCTCGTTTTTGAAGAACGAATATATTTTGAATGTCAGCGGCTTTGCCCCACAGCAGAATACCGTAGGACATAACGCTATGAAAATAACTAAAATAAACTAATCGAGCTGTATCAACGTCAGTGTATTGTCTTACTTTTCTGACGGCGTAGGCGGCCGAACTGAGCCTGCCCGCTAGGCTCGATATATGAGGGCCCCACTGAAGTTTGGCATCTACTGTTATACCAAGAAAAACCGCCGAGTCTACAGTTTCAAGCACCCCATTATCTAAGACGATGTTGGGACCTAGATTCCTAACATTTGGCAAGGCAAACTTTATACATTTCGTTTTCTTGGCATTGAGAACTAGGTTATTCGTCGTAAACCAATCCGTGACCATTGAGAGTGCACTGTTTACGTCATCAAAATCTTGTCTATTCCTGTTTACTTTAAAATGAAGTGAGGTGTCATC
Source organism: Noctua fimbriata (assembly GCA_905163415.1). Classification (NCBI taxonomy): domain Eukaryota; kingdom Metazoa; phylum Arthropoda; class Insecta; order Lepidoptera; family Noctuidae; genus Noctua; species Noctua fimbriata. Next base: position 8,257,072 of record LR990940.1, read on the forward strand.
TGCAAACAATACAACGTCACAGATACCCTTTAAATAAAATGGTAAGTCATTAATATACACTAAGAATAAGAATGGACCCAGTATTGAGCCTTGAGGTACACCTAACTGAACTGGTAACCCGGAAGATTTTACACCATTCACATCTACACATTGGAACCTATTATGTAAATAAGAATTTATTACTTTGAGAGCTTCATTTTGGACACCATAATGATACAGTTTACGCAAAAGCGTGTCATGGTCCAAGCAAACAAAGGCTTTGGAGAGATCACAGAAAACTCCAATAGCATTTTGCGAGTTCTCCCATGCGTCAAATATGTGTTTCAGCAGTGCAACACCCGCATCTGTAGTCGAACGACCTTTTGTAAAGCCATATTGTTCATTGTGAAGGAGGCTGTTTAAATTAAAATGTCTTAGCAATTGCTTGAGTATTAACTTTTCAAATATTTTGCTAAATGCAGGTAAGATAGAAATAGGTCTGAAATTGCCAACGTCATTTTTATTACCTGATTTAAATAAAGGTATGACTTTACTACTCTTCATGAGGTCAGGAAAAGAGCCTGAATCAACACATTTATTAAAAGTAACAGCTAGATAGGGGGCTACGATTTCTATTATATTGCTTAATAGTTTAATGGAGATACCCCAGATATCACCAGTGTTTTTAGACTTAAGTGTGTTAAAAATATTAACTACATCACGAGGTGTTACATGTTCGAAGCTAAATAAGCGACTACATTTAGGCACACTACTATGCAAAAGGTTTTCAGCTTTAGACGGGGACGAATTCAAGGAGCGAGTCGTAGTTATAGGTATGTTGGCAAAAAACTCATTGAATGCTTCAGCTACGTCAGCTGCTTTATTAACTAATTTGTTGTCGACCATAATCTCAAGTTGTTTTTCTTGTTTAACCGACATACCCGTTTCATTGTTAATAATTTTCCAAGTGGTTTTTACTTTATTATTGGAATTTTTAATTGTATCGCTTAAAAATTTAGATTTAGCAAAAACACAAATCTTTTTAAATAGTTTTGAATAATTTTTGACATACTCTAAGAAAGGAGTGTCAAACCTGAATTTTTTCAAACCGCATAACTCGTATAGTCGCGCTCTACTTTTATAAATACCTGGAGTAGCCCATTGGTTAAAGCCAGCGGAGGTGCCATTAATGTTAATGGTTTTGGTCTTGAAAGTAGATTGGTACTCTTTTTGCACAACATCAATAATTGTTATTATACTAGCGCACATACGAACTGACATGCGTAGTGGCTATTATTTTTAGTCGTACCAATTTAGATTTTACTCGTAAACACTGACGATTTCATTACCGAGTCGAACGATGTGTGACCGTCACGTGCATTTTGTAAAAACGAATAAGCACCAAGGTATTTGAATATTATGCAATCTAGAGTCTAGATTCTGAACACTTTCTTTATTTCTTCTTTTTAACGTCTTTCATATTTATACTGGCCTGATACAATGAATTCAGTACATATGATTCGAGATCCTCAAATCTGGCTGAAAGGACTAGGGGCATTTATCTATGAACTCTAGACCAACAGAATTAAAATATATCCAAAAAACCCCCAAAAATCCTTGTTCATTGCATTCTAAAACAAAAAAATACCTAAGGCCTTGAAATACCGTTACCGTTCTGTACCGTTAGTTACCTTTTTCAGTATTTTGCTAAAGATTTGAATTCAGTCTAATAATAAACCTTGTTTAACAAACGCAACAATAACACTCTAAAGTCCTTAGTCGATTTTAGGACCTCGCAGATCTCGTTCAGATTAATTATTGGATACTTAGCTTTAGCACAGTGTTTTCAATATGATCTACTATAAAAACCAGTGACTGTTGCAGTTACATCTTCGAAACATTACAGGAAACTGCCACATTTTCGATTGGCCGTTGCTCTGGTCTCTTTCTTTGGTATTTGTCGCAGTGTTACGAGATGGAGAACTTATTGTGGGCTATGATTTGAGTTCTGTTGAACTTCGCCTGTTTTGACCAAAACCCTTTCCCGTTGGTTATTAAGGGCGCTCTAACATTTCGGCGCTTCGCGAATTTAGGTATTTTACGCACCGAGCGGTCGGCGAGCTACGCTACCGATTCTTTCTTTCATTTCTGTTCTTTCGCTTGGACCATGATATTGTGAGTATGGCGTCTAAACGATCTTGATCCAACGTAACACAAGTTTTCTTAGCATGGAGTTACGGTGGTATTTCGGTGGAAGGAAAAACTTTTCATGTGACATTTTAATGTTATTGAATTCATTTTAAGATTTATTTTAACTCGTTTTATATTTTTCATTATTTAAGAATCTTAAAGTGTTAAATAAACATTTAAATTTTTACGCAGTACCCGATCGTTGATAACCGACATCCGTAGCATAGTAGTCTGAAAATCGTGCTCCATACTCATAGAAAACGAAATAATTGTGATACTATCGATACTATGAAAGTACTTTTATGAGATATTTTAAAGGACAATATTAAAATCCACGCTATTCGTATCATTTAAACGTTTCATTTGCTACTACATATTTAAAGTCGTTCAGGTAATTTCAAAATTTCAAATTTCGCATCAAAATCCATCATCATTCTCTTGCCCTTATCCCAATTCATTTGGGGTCGGCGCAGCATGTCTTTTTCTTCCATACTTCTCTATTACTCGTCATCTCATTAGACACCTCCTTTCTTGCCATATCATTCTTTATACAGTCCATCCATCGTTTCTTTGGTCTTCCTCTACTCATATACCCATCCACATTCATACTCAAAACTTTCCTCACAACATTTTCCTCATTCCTCCGCATCACATGCCCATACCACGACAACCGATTACCACACAACTTTTCAGTCACCGGCGCCACTTTCAGACTTCCTCTTATATACTCATTTCTTATTTTATCCATTCGCGTAACACCACACATTCCCCTTAGCATTCTCATCTCCGCCACATGCAAATGCCTTTCATTAATCCCTTTTGTGGCCCAACATTCTGATCCATACAAGACAGCAGGTCTAACCATTGTTTTATAAATCTTCCCCTTAAGTTTAAGGGGAATGCGGGAGTCGCAGATTGTTCCCGTGACCTGCCGCCATTTCATCCATCCCGTGTTAATTCTGTGCTTTACACTACGATCTATTTCGCCGTCGCTTTGCACGAGTGAACCGAGATACCGAAAGTCGGAGCAGACAGGAAGAAACGCGCCATCTAGCGCTATGGCTCCAGAACTGGAGAGACCGCCGAAATCGCAGAACATGTATTCCGTTTTAGTTCTGCTGATTTTCAACCCAACATTCTCCAGCTTCTGTTGCCATTTCTCCAATCTTCTCTGGATCTCAGGTCCATCTTCACCGACAAGAACAATGTCGTCGGCAAACAGCATGCACCAGGGTGCCTCTTCCTGTATGTCCGAAGTCAAAGCGTCCATAATCAACAGGAAGAGGTAAGGACTTAAAGCCGACCCTTGATGCAAGCCTACAGCCACACTGAACTCATCGGTGTTGCCAGCAGCTGACCGGACGTAGGTACAAGATTGGCTGTACATAGCACGAATTAACTCTACATACTTCCCAGGTATACCTTTCTCTTTCAAGGCCCACCACAACACATCCCGAGGTACCCTATCATACGCTTTCTCCAGATCAATGAACACCATGTGCAAGTTTTTGTGTGCACGCCTGTACTTCTCGCACAATTGGCGGAGTGCAAAAGTGGCGTCCATTGTTCCTCGACCTGGCATGAACCCAAACTGGTTTTGGATGATCTTACTCTCCTCTCTTATTCTTTTCTCTATCACTTTCTCCCATACTTTCATACTATGTGACATGAGCTTTATCCCCCGATAGTTGTTGCAGTCCTGCACATCACCTTTATTTTTGAAGATGGGCACTAGCGAACTATTGCACCATTCTTGTGGGATCGCTCCTTCATGCAACAACTTATTGAAGAATAAAGTCAGCCACATACATCCGTCTTCTTTTAAACACTTCCATACTTCTACTGGTATTTCATCAGGGCCCATGGCCTTTCCATTTTTCATACTTTGAACGGCCTTCCTCACTTCATCCATGCTAATTTCCCTCACCAAACCCATATTTACTTGTACCTCTTTAAGCACACCGCTCCATTCATTCTCTTCATTCATTAGATTTTCAAAATAACCCTTCCATCTCTTTTTTATTTCATCATCTGTAGACAAAACTTTACCAGCGCCGTCTTTCATACACTTTATATGATTTATATCTCTCGTTCTCCTTTCTCTTGCTTTTGTAATCCGGTAGAGCTCCTTCTGGCCTCTAGGACTGTCCAGTGAGTCGTATAACTTCTCCTGCGCCTTAGCCCTGGAAACTGCTACCGCCTTTTTTGCCTTTCTCTTCCATTCTTTATAGATCTTTTTCTTTTCTTCTTTCAAACTGTCGTTCCCGTTTGCTACACCCTGCCATTCCTTAAACGCAACCTTTTTCTCTTTCAGACTCTTTTGCACCTCTTCATTCCACCACCATGTATCCTTATCTATCATACCCTTCCCTTTGGATTCTCCAAAAACATCTTTTGCTACTCTTCTTATACAATCTGCCATCTCTATCCAACATTCATTCACAGATTTTCCTTCCATATCCTTCATTTCAATCATCTTATCTACTACTTGACTCTTAAACATACCAGCACATTCTTCTTTTTCAATCATACGGCATCTGGTTTTGGGTGGGGGCCGTTCTTTGTTTCTACTGGCCGAGACACTGATTTTTACCTCCATTATGACCAATCTGTGTTGGGAGACTAAGTCTTCGCCTGGCAGCACTTTACAGTTTTTGACATATTTAAGACTGTCCCGCTTGACCAGGAAAAAGTCGATTTGCGTCGCGTGGTGGCCACTTTTATAAGTAATGAGCTGTTCGTTTCGCATCAAAATCCGTTGCGTAGTTTTAAAAATCTAAGCATACATAGGGACAGACAGCGGGAAGCGACTTTGTTTTATACGTAAATAAATAAACAGTTTGGTTGCAACATGTTTAAATAAATAAAATACACCAATGTAACTAATAATCAACAAAAGAACGATCAAAGACGGCGGTCGTAGTTTACGAAGTTCTAGCACGCACACAAAAACAGAGTCTATACGGCAATCGACGCACACTATGATAGTATCGATAGGACGAAGCGCGCGAAATTATCTGACATAGACCCGTCCTAGTCAAGCGCTCGCGCCGTAGTGAGCGCAGATCGCCGGCGCAGTGAAATATATAGTACTTTTAATTAATTAATTAAAAAATAACAGTAGCTATTTAAAAAATAAAAAAAATAGTATAGTTCAAGCAAATACTGAAGAATATTTTGGTATAAATATTACGTCAAAATGATGCACAATTTCGGAGATATCGCGGCATGTTTCGAAGCCTTTTCGGTCGATAATTGAATTATGTCCAGTTTTTTTTTCTTTACATGTAAGGCATATAACGAAAATGTATTCTAATAATATTAAAGTATAGGATATAAGTGAGACGAAAAAAAATTTTTTGATGGTCTATATTCAATAAAATCTACACATTAGAGTCCAAAAATCAGGTCTCCATGAGTTTTTGCCTAAACATGCATCGGGAGAATGATGATTACTAAATAAATATAAAAGTTATCTTAAATTCGCTTTATTATATTTGTAGTAGATATAACGACCTATTTTTAACAAATAATTGTTATTTTAAGCAACTTACGAAAAACATACTATTTCAACGAGGCAACCTTGCGATTTCGCGTTTTTTTGTAATACGCCTCTCAAGAAAAAAACAGTTGGTACATAAGAAATAGCTTTTTATATAATAATCAACTAAAATTTACCGAAACCCTCCAGTAAATTTCCATGTGATCAATTCATGGTGACAGTCTGCATGACAATGGCCTTTACACATCGAAATATCGCGGCTGTCTAATAGTCCTAATACCTATAGCCACCATAACTCAGAATAAGTTTGTGTAACTAGGTGAGCCGTGAGCTTAAATATTTGTAAACGCACCCAAGATACAGGAGAATTTCCTAGAACAGTCATGGGTTACGTTTAAAAAAAAAAGTAAAGAATAGAACCTCATTAGACGTTCAATAACCAACTACCACCGTTCCAGAACGAAAGAACATGACGCAGCACAATAAAACCTAGTTTGCTGTCAGCAATCAGCATGTGTCAGGCTCTAAGAGGTTTTCCTTCAGCCGTTTTCAATTTAATTGTGGATACATAAAATGTATTCCCATTTATATAAATACTGAACCATGTGTGATAGTGCTGTCATTTATTCTGTTTTGGCATTTCAAGATGGGTAATTTCGTTAAAAAGCATAGAAAACCATAAAAAACCAACCACCACATACAACCATAAAAATGTGCAGCAAAAACTTGTGCTTCTCCAATAAGTTGCCGCGGGCAGCTACAGAAATCAGAAGAATTACATTTTTTACTGGACAATAATTAAGACATGCCCCTCAAATTAAAGGGGAAAATATACAAGTCCGTGATTAGACCTGTCGTACTGTATGGATCAGAATGCTGGGATGTGAAGAAGATGGATGAAAAACGATTGCATGTAGCGGAGATGAGAATGTTGAGATGGATGTGTGGAGTGACAATAATGGATAAAGTAAGGAATGAGTAGTAATAAATAGTAGTAGTAGTAAGTTTGAAAGTGGCGACTGTTACAGAAAAATTGCAAAGAAGTCGTTTGTCTTGGTATGTAACAACACATGTAATGAGGAAGGATGAAAAACATGTCACTAAAAGAGTGATGTAATGAGGAAGGATGAAAAACATGTCACTAAAAGAGTGATGGATATGAATGTTGATGAACGGAGAGTGAAAGGAAGGCCAAAGAAAAGATGGATGGCTTGTGTGAAGAGTGATATGAAAGAGAAAGGAGTAAATGATGCCGTGACGTCTGACAGGGGAGAATGGAAGAAGAAAACGTGTTGCGCCAACCCCAAATAGAATGGAACAAGGGCAGGAAGATGATGACTGGACAAATAAGACATTGCAACCTTCACATTGTCATGCAAAACTGGTACGGTCCAACTGCATCTAAGGACTGAGCTAGACTGTCCCGCTGGTGGCACAATCACTGAAATCATGGCTGCGAGCTGGGCTCGCATTACGGTTTATTACATTGACAGCAGCTGTTACGAACAAATGGACGCCAGTAAAGGTAAAATTCTCAAACTTTATCTCGATCAAAACCTAGCGCCACAGAAAATTAGTTGATAAGGATGACGCAAGGGAATGTACCATCCAATGAACCATGCACGTCACGCAACGGTGTCATCATCAGAGTCTGATAACAAAGTATGTACCTACTAACAATAAAAAGTTCTTATCAAAAATTAAACAACGTATCATGTAGCAATTTCCGCATAAATTACATATTTAAATAACCAATTCTCATAAAAAATACACCGTGACCAAAAGACCCAATGCTAGTAATTATGTTTTACATAATTATGGTCCTGGATGGACTTTCATGATGCACCCAGACCAGGACCATCGTCACAGATTACGTAGGAATTTACTTACGATATCGACCGGGGCGGGCTGGCACTTTGAGCCAACTGGCAACACTATTCGCGCAGTTCATTCATTCGTTGTCGTGTGAGTGTACACGCACGGTTCTGTCAAGTCTTACGAACGAATTCGTCATTGAAATAGACCAAATTGTGGTGAGCGAACGTCGCGCTTAAATTTTTCAAAAACACAAAATCGTAAGTAGAGTTTTATTATATTACTAGCATTGGTATTGAAAAGTATCCATTTATTAATATTATCGTTTCCCACGTAATGTTCGTATTGATCGAGTGAGGCACCTAACAGTTAATTTTAACTTCGATCAAGTGTTTCGTGAATTTTAAGCTTAAAATCTGCATTTACTGACTTCGTAAGAGTGATCAGCGATTATAACAATGGACACAAAGCATAACATTGTCGTGATTTGCTCCACATTGAGTATTTCACCGACTTACGTAACATGACATTACGACACCTTGTGCCTTGGAACTCCCTGATGACATTGATCCTGACCTAGTTCCTATTAACAATTCCAGGGCAATACTTATTAATAAGCTTTCCAATGATTTATTATTTTAAGCATTTTAACCATGGTTATTTTAAATGCTATTTTAGAAGATTATTTGCAAGATTCTGCTCACAGAGCTAGGTAGATTATGTTACCCACATTTGTCCTTATTACATACCGGTTTATGTGAAATTATATATTTTTATACTATATTAATTATGTAGTAATGTTATATAATTATTTAACTACACTACAGAACAGTAAATTCACAATTAGAATCATGACCTTGAAGTCATCATGATCTCAACATAACCTCACTGTGATTCATTAATTCCACCTTTTTTCTACAAAGTTAACATTTTGAATAATTTCTAACTTTTTCTGTTTGTTCTCTCTAGTAACATGGGAATCCCAGCTGGAAACGCTGAAAATGGCAAGAAAATCTTTGTTCAAAGATGTGCCCAGTGCCACACTGTAAGTACCTTCATTCATCATTCTTTCTTATCACATTGTCAGCATATTTGACATTGTCTATTGTCACACATGACATTGAAACTTTATTTCTGGCATGCCTGCTAAATGAATTTTCCTTATGAAAGGTGTTTTATTATTCAACAAAGTAATTTTGGATTTTCCTGTATAAACTGTTGATCAGTAAAACCCAATTATATTCCACATTTTGTGAAGGTTGCATTTGACAATGAGTCATTTTAATTTGAATCTTATGCCAGTGCTGTAGAAGATTATAATGCAACAACAAGTAATTAACACATGACAGTCACATGGGAATTCCGTCCCATATTTTATATAATTACTTGTGGCTACCTAACATCAGTATTTTTTTTTTTTATCATATTGATGACCGTGTTTTCATTCTGACCTCATAGTTTTCAAAATGATAAAAGTACTTAATTTTATAAATAAATAATACTAACAAACTAGATAAATAAGAAGGTAAATAATTCAATTTTCAATTAAACAATTTGGTGTGGCAAAATACCTATGGCGTTAACTTAATTTACCTAAAGCTCCAGTTTCCTTTTTTAGAAATAATAGTAAGTATTTCTGTGTTACAGGTTGAAGCCGGTGGCAAACACAAAGTAGGACCCAACCTCCACGGCTTCTGGGGCCGCAAGACTGGCCAGGCACCCGGCTTCTCCTACTCTGATGCCAACAAGTCCAAAGGTAGGTTTATTATTTTTAGTTTCCAACCCTAGCACACATTTTTTCAATTTGTTGCATGATTTCAAGTCATCTAAGTTATTGATGATCATTATTTGCTGAATACCAATATTTTACTTGGAGCAACTATCATGAGATATGGAATCAATAAATCTTGCACACTGGTTCATTTGTGATTTGTCTCCTTTGAATGCTGAACAAGAGTATTTGTATAGTATAGTACTTTTGTGAGTTAACTCATTGTACGTTTAACTTCGAATACAACTATGTACAGTTGATGACGTCATGTACAAAGTCCCATTGTTAGTGTCCACTGTCTTCTAATCGCGTGCATATCACGCCACGTGTCCACTGTTCAATCTCAATATCACAATGACTTCACTTCTGACAATTACTGACATTTGATTAGCTATCATTTATCAGTCACCCATGATAAACAGATAACTGTGCAATGTCAAGAATGATATAATGACAACAAATATTTTATGTTTTAGGTATCTCATGGGGTGAGGACACCCTCTTCGTGTACCTGGAGAACCCCAAGAAATATATCCCTGGCACCAAGATGGTGTTCGCCGGTTTGAAGAAGCCTAATGAGCGCGCGGATCTCATCGCTTACCTAAAAGAAGCCACCAAGTAGATTTATAAAGACATAGAAACAATTCTCTTGAAATAAGAAGCATTTTCCATTTTATTTATGGAATGTACTTCTTGTTTGTTAGCCCAATCAGTATCATCAATCGTATTTTGCAATATTAATTTGCGTGATACAATTAGTATAGTTCACAATCATGTTCTTAGCTGTTATATTACAATTATGCGAGTACAAGTTTCAGTGTGAAGTACATACTTGAGTATGCTCTTTTGATAATGTTGTGTGTGGATTTACTGTTATTAAATTATTAACTAGACTCCCCCTAAAGCTTTTCATTTGTGAATGTTCTACACAAATCACTATTTATTTTCTTCTGTATCACCTAAATTCCAGTGTGTGTTGACTTGACTATTAATTTCGGATAATTGTTACCAATTAAAATTAGTGGTTAATGAAATTATTTAATAAATAATATTAATTTATTAGTTTTGATTTTTTGCCACCTCTTTTCCAAAATTTGTAATAAAATGGCATAATCTTATTTTCTGCGTTCTCGGTCGAGTGGTCGCAGTCGCAGTCGTCAGTAGCAGCCACTGAGTCAGGATTTTAGCCCGGTTGATTGCAATAAGTTCACAAACATAACTGGCGAAATATGGGTGTACTATAATTGTGTACACCTTTGTCTAACCCTTCGGGGATTACAGGCGTGATGTTTTATGTGTTATACAGGGTGTTTGGTAGATGGGTGCAAAGGCTGAAGGGGATGATATGTTAGACCATTTAGAACATATTAAGCTAAATTTGTCTTGGACGAAATCTGCTCCTTTTTTTGTAAAAATAAGGTTTTTAAAAATAATACCCATTTTTTTTAATTGATTGTTAATAGCGTTCAGTAAAAATTGTTATGTTATTATTTTTTACTTATGTAATGTGTGATTCCTCAAACAAAATAATTTCCAAGCATCTGTGTCATCAGAGAAACATTCTACGCAATATTCAAGTTTAAGAAACTTAAAAATCAAGTAAATGTTTTGTTTACGGCATAATAAAAAAATAAATAAATTAGCCTCAGTTGTTCAAACATTTTTAAAAACAGGTGCTTGAGGTACTATTTACACAAATGTCTAATAAACTCTTACATAGGGTGTACAAAGCAAACTGAGGACGAATTTTTAAAGAGACCAAAATAATGCAACAACTACTGTTATCTGATTCATTCTTAGAATGACGGTGCACGTGCACTAATCAATTTCCAGGAAGTCGCATAAGATGAGCCGACGCGCAACGATAAAAAACTTGCCCTTTTTTCGATTCTCAGGTAGCGCCTAGCGAATAGTTGTATTCAATAGAAAAATCAGCTTAGTTGCTGAGGACATAAAGTCGTTATTTATGAACACTAGTCAGAATTAGTACCAGAGTAGACGGGTGTTTCCTTTTTAAAAGACATTATTTCGAAAGAAAGGAGGTGTCTGATGAAATGACGAGTAATAGAGAAGTATGGAAGAAGACATTCTGCGCCGACCAAATGATTAGATTTACATAAGATGCTAGACAATCGCGATGAGAGTACATACGGCGGCACATGAAGAAGAAGCTGTACATTTCCAGTATAACTTAGCCTCGCTTGGTATAGATTTCCTATACAATGAGAGATCCGCATAAACTGGTTTTGTAAAGCTTAATTGGCCGTCGTGCGTACATAGAAATACGTGGCACGACGATAATTTCGCCGCGATTCCCCCACTCGTGGAGACGGCCCCTAACAATTCGCGGTCGTGGAGCTGAGTTTTCCTGATCGAGTTATATAATTCCTTTCTTCCTTCTTAGTCACTTTTTTAAGAAAACGGTATTTTCAATCGTTATTTAACTACATAAATAAAAAAGATGTGCGCATTAAACACACAACCACACTGTAATACATTCTGTCGGTACTTCGTAAAGAACAAGAAATCATCGCCCTGATAGCAGAGGCCGTCGCCGCCTTTGCATCTCCTTACTGTGTGGTGGTGTGGTGGATACCAACTGCGTCATCATCACATTTAGCAAATAGTCACTCAATCTGGCAGAACAACCGTGACTTAACTAAAAAAAACAATAGGTAGATACCTAGTAGTACCTAGTAGCAGCTATCAGAATCAGTCACTGCATGTTCAATGCAGGTAATGATTTGGTAGGCAGGTGACTTTTTCGGAGCCTCTGTCTCGAAATGTCATGACAACCTACCAAATGTTTACAATGCAAGCAGCAAGCCGAATATAGGAGGTAAGGAGAGGACAAGACGGAAGAGGTGGCCAATAAAATGAAGAAGTGTCGCGAAGCAAAACATTCAGAGAAGTTGGGATGCAGCTAAGCTTTGTAGCCTGTACCCTATTGTAAACTGATGATTACGTAGTGGTGAGACAGTGCCAAAAGAGAGAACTCTGCCTACCTGTGATCCTAGTAGAATTTTCAAGCTCGCTCTGTCATTTTGAATTCTGTAAGGTAGTTCTTAACTTTCTGCATATTCGAGTTAACAATAACATAGCGCGCTTTTGCACTATTCCTACATTCTGTAGGTAGACTTCTCGCCCTGGGCGCCTGTAGTGCTTAAATAGGCACTGATCACCCGTCAATTATACACTCACTCCATAAGCCAAATAAAACGAAAAATGTTTTACTTCCTACCGCTGCCCTATCTTAAATTCATTTCTAGCTACAGGCCTGGGCATCGTACCCAGGCCCGTAGCTCATCATCCATCCATCCATCTTCTTTACTGGTTCTGTCATTGATGTAATAAGATTGTCTACAAAACGTCTGACTTTCAGTTACTCAATTGAACTTTCCCAAGCTCTGAACTAAACGCAGCAACTGTCACAGTGACATTTCGATTTTCTTTTTTATTTGACGGATCACTGACGTCCAATTCAATTTCTAAATGAAATGAACGATTGCGTATGGTTGTAATATTATAACGTTATTAAATTAACAAAACACAGCATGGAAGTACAATAGTTTTAAAATATTAGTGATTATACAAATTGTTCGAAACGTGATTCAAACAAATGCTTTCGCACTGTAACAGCCTATGGTGAGTTCGTTTACATATCTTGTACCAGAAATCTATTAAAAATACATTAAATTCTAGTGTGCGTCAACCCCTTAAATAGACTACAACTAAATTAATATTTAATGTAAATTTTTGTTGATATCAGTTGGAGAAACTATGCAGAATTATTTTCAGTAAAATTTTTTGACGATTTTTTAAAATATTAAAAATATTTTTAATAGTTGACGGACATTTGAATTTATTAATATTTAAAAAGTGCTTATATTTTATTTTAGTTATATGTTTTTAGCTTACCAGATAAATATCAGCATTAAATGTTAAAGGCTTGAATGTTACTGGAGATCCCTAAGTTAAACTTCAAAATGGCCAAAGCTTCAATCATATTAAGCTTTCATAGTATTTTAATTCATCAGTCAGATATTCATCTTTTGTCTGGACCATACTGGCTGAATGATACTATCATATCATTTTATTTCGAATACTTAGAGAAAAAGATATTCAGAAACGCAAAAGAATTACTGTTTGTATCACCAGAGGTGACTCAATGTATAAAGATGGTTCAAGAAGATGAAATAGCAACTTTTCTAGAACCTCTTGGTGTAAGTAAGAGACAGTTTGTGTTCTTTGCACTAAATGATAATGATACACCAGACATGGCCGGCGGCTCACACTGGAGTCTTCTTGTTTATTCAAAACCGGAAAGCTGTTTTTACCATTTGGATTCTTCATATGTGAGCAATCACAAAGCTGCTTGGGAGCTCGCAAGCCATCTTATACCCTACCTATCCAAGGGTAAGTATTCAATTTTTATAATCAGATTCAGTATAATATTTTTCCAAATTTAAATTGAATGCATTTCTAAATTAATTTTATTGGCATGGTTTGAAAAGGGTATTTTTCAATGGAAGCACAAATTCACTAAAGAAACAGTCATTACAATTCTTTTGTTTCTAAATACTGTTTAACTAAATCATTATATTAATTGTTGGAACTGATTTCAGGTAAAATCAACTTTGTGAACAAAGATTGTTTACAACAGAGTAACGGCTATGACTGCGGAGTGCATGTCATATGTAATGCTGAGAGACTAGCGGAGCATGCCCATCAAACAGGAGAGATTGCTAGCTGCGAAATGCATGACAAGATAAGCCCCTCTGCCAAGAGGAAAGAAATCTTAAAAATCATTTATGGCCTTGCTGGCAAAGAATAGTTTGTTATGATTAATGTTGTAATAGTTACTGATGTGCTTTGTTAAAGTAATTTATTAATATTAAAATTTTAATCAATCACATTGATCAGTTGGTTTTTTTTACTAAATTTTTTGTGGCTTTATTTGTTTTGTCAGATTGGCTTAAATGTTTCTCTGAATATCGCACTGTCCATATCTTCAAAGATAGCCCAATGAATAGTGGATGAGTCACTTTTTGTGTTCTGGTTTGTATGGACCAGTGATTCTATTTACAAAGTTGTAAATACGTATGTTTGCTGTACTAATATCATGCATTTTATTATAGCTCTTCTCATAAATTTCTTAAATGAAATTGATAGTAAAATGGAGGTGTATGGTTGTGTAGCAAATGAGACTAAAAATGACTTGCAAAACGATTTATTATTAGAAATTGGTAACGTAATTTAGGCTTATCCCTTCGGGAAATCTCAAAAATTGCATTTATCGTAAATACGTACGCACATACGTGCGGATTTTACACTGTCAAGCCGATGTGTAATCCAGTCCTACACGCCTAAGTAGGTACTGCTAGGCTAGATTGAAAAATTGTTTTCTACAGCAACTATAGTAAAAAAAACAAGTGAATCTGTTGGCCTAGCACGTTGACTGCATGACGATATTTGCGTCCAGGCCCGCTCTGGAAGACAGCTATCATATAAATATAGCAGTCAGTTGTTTAGTTGTTCAAAACAATAATCCCCGTAAGGTTTAAGGCGCAAACCCACCGGGGCTCATTTTAGCTGCGTGGATTCATTTGTTTGACAACGTGGGTCTACGTTTCCACGGCAGTACACACTACTCACAACTATGTACTGTAGCGTGCGTGGCCCATCGCGGCCTAGTCGTGGATTAATATTCGTGTCTAGTGTGTACCGCATGCACAGCGTGCATGGCGTTGACAGCGTGTAAGTGCCTTATTCGACGAAGATATTGATGCATATGCCTATTGATGCATAGCGTGTCCGTGGTTTGCAGTGGACACAATCACATACATTTTCGTGCAAAGCGAAGCTTAACACACGTGCGTGGCCCAACCGTGCGCTGCGGTGGGTATGCGCCTTTATACTCGTAGAAACTGCCCACTAAGCTTCTCACGTTATGGGTCATCTCCAAGCGAAGATTCTTCAATGAAGAAGTAAGACAAATTACGATTACAGATTTTGACGTGTGTAGCTTGTGTCTTCCCGCACACAGACCACTCGTGACCGTTTCTACCTCTCACCAGTGGTGGTCAGCCACATCAATTTTTCATACATTTAGTGGCCCCTATACCACTTTTGCTGCCCACTAGTACCTCCTTCATTCGCGACTGTCCCGTATGCGCACTACATTTCTGCTACCAGGTAGGCATGATGGTTAGTTTACATAAATACACGCCTTTTTCCGGGTAGGCAGAAACCATAAAACGCCACCTGCTACGATTCTTAGATACTCCTTGTACCTTGCCCACGTTCATAGGTACATCTGGTCAAACACCCAATACGCCCGCCGGTTGCGATTACAGCGCCCCTGACCTTTCTGAAGAACCTCACCAATAAGGAAATTGTATGATCTTGTATGGCGTCACCGCGTTGTCACTCACATCTGCCTTGTTAACACCTTGGCTAGTTCACATAAGTAGTTATATCAAGCAATAGGTAAGATAGATACGTACGATGCCAAGTAGGTACCTTTGTTAAGGAGGGTCAACACTCAAGGTAATCGCCTCCAATGGTGAAATCAGAGGAGGTGAATGTCAGGTGTGTTCATGATTATGCATATATTAATAAGACAGATAATTATATATAGGTTTTACATTTAATAAAACAAATGAAAAAGTATAATAAGTTTTATTAGATTTTTCCTTTCCTGTTTAGTACTAGACTATCGAGACTTGAATTTCATAGCATTATGATGCTGCTTAAGTAGACGAAGTTAATTCTACAAAAACATAACATCAGGCCTGTTTTCCTCAAGGCTCATGGTACTTAATAGTTCACACACATTTCGTTAGTTCTATTGTGACCCTATGCCTAAATCCAGATTCTGGGTTGGTAATAAAGAATCCATTATGGAAAAACACAACATCATTTTCCCGGACCTGAAAATCGAACCCATGAGCAGTAGAGCGACCCGTTCGTCACCGAATGTACCTACTTTAATGCTTTTAGTTTTAACAGATTTTTACAAAAATATCACTTGATTGGAGTTTGCACCCGTATTAGAAAAACTAATTATTTTTTAGCAGTAAGGAACTCCTTAGTTCTTGCCTAGGGACTTATTAGGAAAAAAAGACGAAATGATGAACCATAATATCATGATCGTAAGTATTAATTCTTGTATGGACAGTGCCTAGTTTCCAGGTGCCAACACAATAAGTAGTTCTCACATTATAAACAAGATTATTACCTATTGAAATACCATTAACAATTTATTTTTTCTCACATTTAAGGCATTGTATAATAAAAATTACAAAAATATTGTGACATCATGTCCTATGCTTATGTAGTATGCATGCTTAACCAAAGTTGTAATTGTCATAGTTAAATTTATGAATTTTGAGGTTCCACCCATCCTCCAAATGCTTGATTTAATTCTTCAGCTACTGCAAAACATAATCTATCTTGATTGTGATTTGCAATCACTTGAATTCCAATCGGTAATCCTTCGCTACTTAATCCTAGTGGAACTGTCGTCGATGGTAACCCTAAGCAGTTGATAATAGCTGTGTAAGAAAAATTAAATGGTCGAATTAACGGTTCATTGTGATACGGTGCCGTTGTAGGGTGCGAAGGGAAGAAGAATACTCCATCGTTCCCGAGCAAGTTGCTGAAGCTCCTTTCTAGATCTTCACGTAGTTTAAGGTAGTGCTCGTATTTTTCACTCCCGATTTCCACACCTCCGTAGTCAAAAAGAGCCGTTATCAGACCAATTAACGTGTTTCCAGAGAGCCCAAAGACATTTTTCACCATTTCGATTAAGATCTTCCCTACACTATCGTTATTCATTATAAGTTGGCCAAACCTCTTTGTCGCCTTCATGTTTGCGAACCAAATGGCCATCGACTTGCGCATTAGTGGCATTTTCTTCTCCACAGCGTCAATTTGATATTGTTTTTTCAAATATTCCGTAACCATTTTTATTGCTGTTATAATTTCTGGATCAACAGGGTCCACCAACGGCCCATCAGTGCTGAATTGATAGTAATACTTGAGCTTTTTGACATCAACAGGTTCATCCAAGTTGAGTTTCTTGGCGTTGTGCCCCGCTAAAATTTTCATAATAGGCTTCAAGTCTACCGCGTGTCTAGTCATTGGACCGACACCTGTAAGTAAAGAGTAAAATTATTGATGTGTGCATATTAAATCCAAATATCGGTAATAATAGTCAAACTGCTAATTACTTTGGGAAGTAACTAATTTTCGTTTTGAACACGTTCTTGATCGCTGTAAAGTTAGTTGCGCATTAATATCCAGATTTAAAAATAAAAAAATAATTCTCACCATTAAAAATTACAATTTTGAGATGATTGTTAATGTCTTTTTTTTAGACACTAGCATTTGCTCGCGTATCATTCGGAAATTATCCCTTGGGAACGTACTGACGTTATAAAGAATATTTTTCCCAACCCTGGTCTACCTGTACCTATGCCATTATTCGTTCATTCGTAAAGGCGTGAAATGGTAACAGGCATATAGTTACTTTCCCATAAAACATATTAGTATAGAGTACCTTTGGGTATAATAATGGCTTACCCAAAAATGAATTCAGCAAATCCGTCTCGGGAATGGGGTACTGTCCGCTGTTTGATACAATGTTACGTGACGGTTTGTGACCGAAAATCCCGTTGAAGTAAGCCGGCATCCGTATCGACCCACCAATGTCAGAACCTTGAAACACAAAAATAATCATGAGAACAATCTTAAAGAGAGGAAAAACAAAAGGAAACCATCACTTATAAATCTAATATTGATCTAACATTGAGGTATAACGTTGCTAAGTGATGACTTGAAGTAACACATTAGCAAAATTACTTGCGCGAAAAGACGTAAGGAAATAAAATAAGTATGTAATATGTTTTACAACTGGAAATTGAGTTTCTCTAGAGTGACTCGTAATTCTCAGTTCAATCAACTCATCTCCTCGCTGTTGACAATAAGACTGGTTTCCTGCTTTCTGCATCCAGTCTGTGCCTTTCTAAATTCGCGTTAGCGTTTGCGATCCCAGTCAAGGTCTCGTCAACGGTCAACGGTCCTCCGAGAATCATGGCCTAATCAAGTTAGAATCTAATGGTTTGTTTGACATAATAGACCAAAGACCAAAGCTTCAAAGTATTTTTGAAGAAGAGTACGCTGTACATTACATACCTATGCCAAACACGCTGCCTGCAGCTGATTGACAGCATCCTTCCCCACCAGATGAACCTCCAACAATTCTTGTGGTGTTGTAAGCGTTATTCGTTCTGCCATGGATGTGGTTGTGGGTTTCCCACCTGGAATATGGACACCATTTGCATTTAATATCTTAGAATACAAAAGATCGAAAACTCTTATGGGCCTTGACCGCTTCGACTCTGATTAAAAAATGATCTGGATTTTTTTATTTTAAGCATAAGTACTTAGATAAAGGTTGTCTGATTTTGACAAACTTAAAACAAATATTGGGAGTTGTTCCAAGAAACCTTTCTTGGACAACATTACAACTTGAATCCCTCTCTTACGCTCTTCCTTCAATTTTTGTATCTTCTATTAGTTTTAGGTTGTGTTGTCTTTTAGTTAGCGTATCACGATATGTTTATAGATGTATAGAAGATTGATCAAGACTTACCACATGCACAATTCCGGTACATTCGTGAGTCCAAGGATAATGGCGCCATTCTGTCTCAGCAGCCTGACGGCGTCACTGTCTTGTTCAGCAATTACATCTTTACGCAGAACCACACCAGCTGTGTGGTGTAAACCTGTAATGACATTATTTTTATGAAAAACCCGTACATACCGTAAATATTTACCTTTACCCTTTGACGACATAAAACGATTACATCACTACCGAGCGTGAGTACCTATTGTAGGATTTGTAGGCAAGCGTCAGGCAAGAATTATTGGATTGGTCGTTGTATTCAGTGAGTAAATGTGTAGGTAATAGTAATAAATCAGTTGAAATCATAAAGGAGGAAAATAGTACTGACGTGGCCCTTTCCAGTCGTACCTACCTAACGCTGATAAATTATTATCGTTATTTTTTCATGAATATCAGTAGGTCTGTATCTATACCTATTACCTATTATTCATGAATTTTACCTACTCAAATCAATGTTTTACGCAACTCAATGTTTTAAATAATACAAAAACAACTCATTCGGTAAATATTCCATGCGTTTCAATTAAAGTAGGCTCTGTGTGATGGCAGACCATAAAACACAATAGTTTACTTCATAGGTACACTTAGGTAATTGGCTACATACCATAATGTATTGCCAATTAACTACAGCAATTAAATTGAAATTAAAATTCACGTAACCTACAGTTTAACGGACCTTTTTCAAAATTATTTATTTTCTGTACCTACAACATTGTATCATCATTCGAACTTAGTCATCCTCATCACAATCTTAGGTATAGATCTCTGATCTGAATTAAACAGACTGACTATGCAAATCCTTGAACCGGCACTGATATAAGTACCTACCTCATCATTAAAGAGTTGCAACGGCATGGAAAATTGATGATGCAAAGGTCAGTCTGTCGTTAGCAACAGCTATTGTTATCTCGGACTAACTCCTTATTACAACCTTAATAAGAATTATAGTACCTTTAACTGCTAAACAGTCTTTGGTCGTAAAAGGCACGCCGAGGAAGGGCTGCTCTTCTAGTAGCTGTTCGGGCGTCTTCGTGCCACTACTGACGAGTTCATCGACCGCGCGTGCTTCCTTTAATGCTTGTTCAAATCGATCTTCTACAAAGCAATTGAGCGCGGAATTGACATCTTTTATCCGCCTGATGCACGCTTCTATTACTTCGACACTGGTTATCTGTAAAAAAACATGATAATATTTTTAATTTAACCTTGTCACGTGGATTGTGTTAATTATGAAATAACTTAATCAATCCACCAAGAAATGACCTTGAGTTAGTTTTTTACTCATTTTATAACAACTTTGATTATAAGTTTTTCGTAAAAAACAAGTTTTCTGTAATGTGTTATTGGTTTGCTTATCATGGAAATAGTAGGTACATTATGGTTGGATAATAAAAGACTTTTATTACCGTACCTACATTTAGTTATTTTTCATTACTCCTAGATTTTGTAACTGCTGTATAATGTTCTGCTACAACGTTAATACACCGAAAAATCAATAACTATTATTTGCGACAGACCCTGCCAAGCTGAAGGTACCTTTGTGTGATGTGATTAGCTTTACTCATAACTTCTTTTTCAATAGCTGCAATTATAAAACTTAACGTTAATAAACTGATCAGGACTTCTTTTATACCAGAATCATTTAAAACGAAATTTAGTCACACTTTTTATGTTTTCGCTAACGACCATTGTAAGTGAGGAATTAAGACAGGCTGTCGCCATTTCGATCCAAAGCCTGGCAATCGTTACAAAATAATTACCAAGTTTAATGTAAATTACTTAACCGCAATTATCTTCAGCTTACGTTCGAAGCTTCGTTTTCAATTTGCTGAAACTTTGCCCGTGGTCTAGGTATTTGTACTGAATCGAAACAAAATTTTAAACATTATCTGCCAGTTGTAGCGTATCGGATAAGATAATACTGTTAACTTACAACATATCAAGATCGAAGAAAAGAGGCTTATGAAAACAAAAGGTAAACTTTATCCAACAGACTTGCACAAAGTTTTAGAATAGTTAGTTAGAATTAGAATATATTCAAAGTAGACAACTCACTGAATTCAGTATTGAAATTCTATATGAAGTTAAATAAACAAGCTCCCAAGATAGTTCAACCGCACTCTGCGTGAATACATATTTTAATACCCCTACATATAAGCATACACCACTTCTCATAAATGCCTTCCTTTCAGGAACGCTTCAAGACTCATTAAAGGTGGAAGCGCCAGGGTAACCCGAGAAATCCAGTTACAAAATACGTAAAAAAAAATGATTTTCGCGGGGTACCCTGGCGCTTCCCTGGTGGACACCTTAATATCTTCGATGGTTAGACCATCGAAGACCATCAATCGTTACAAAATCGTCTAGGGATAGATCCCTAGACCATCTTGTAACAAGCGAATCACTTGTTTAAAGACTTTATTCAAAATTTTGTCCCACAAAGCGTGTACAAATGTACCAGTTCACGGCTTCATACGGTTCGTGACGCTTACATCCAATTCGTGCCGCATTGTGCCTCCATTTAAACTGAGAATTACTAGTTATGTTACGTAGTTGATCAATCAACATCGGGTGTAATGTTTCCTGCTGTTTATTATGTCGAACTATTATCATAGCACAATTTATTATCATGGTTTGTTTTTATTGTTTAGCTACATCTGATCATCATGAGGTTTTACTGTCTTTACTTTAAATCACAGAAGATTTTTTTCATCCTAATTTTGGATAATAGTGTTACTGGTTTTCCAATTCTATGGTATTTGGAAGATGCCTCGAAGAATAATAAAGATAATCTTGATATGCTTGATTGCATAACTAACCTGATCAACACCGAATCATATTTTAATTATTCTACAGACTTAAAATAAGACATCTAATGCTCAATTTATAAGCTGTTAGATAATTTTATGTTCTTGATTTTATTTCTTGTTGTTTATAGTCTTGTATGCTATCAAAGCTTCAACGCAACATCTTGGCTTTTATTCAAGGACAGATTATGAAGGATTCCATTGTGCCGTGGATTCACTTAACATCTGACCTTCAAACGAAAGGCACGAGGCAGCATTGTTTTCATTCCTAAATATTCTCTCAAAGTAGAACGCACGAATATGCACGAAGTCTAAAACAAAGCCAAATCACACAGAGCGGGAATGCTATAGGACGCGGCAGCATCGACGATGCGATCGGCAGCACGCTTTGTTTCTTCCTCTAGCAAATGAAGGTTCTGTGCGACAGAACGATAGGAGCATGAAAAAGTGCGATTGCGTGCTGCCAGATGAGGCTCAACCCTTATTGGCACCAGCAACCCCAATGTTCCAGAAAAAAATCAACAAAGCATACTTAAATAAAATGAAAATACTTATATAATCAACAAAGCATACTTAAATAAAATGAAAATACTTATAAAATCTACAAAGCATACTTAAATAAAATGAAAATACTTATATCTTGTCAAGAAATAGGTACCTAAAACCAGTTTTTCCTGATTGACATTACACTTCTTTCGATGTTATTAGTTATTACGATGGTGAAGAATGCCAATGGAGACAAAGCAAAGTGGTTTTATTCAAAACATAACAAAGGCTTGTTGTAACGATGACTTTATGCTTGAGTCATAATCTCATAACCAGCTTGTTTTACTATCTTCTATTCCGTTGATATAAATCTATATTATTTAAATGATTGTGAGCTCGCACGAATGAAGCATATTGAGCTTTTAATCCTGATATCGACCTAATTATCACTGATGTATAATTTACATGATCTACGTGAGGCGAAAGATAAAGTGATTCCGAATATCAAAATTTTGTTCCTAAGCTGGGGTACCAAAGCACCAAGTGTACCAACAACGCACCTATGAGTCACTTTTAATGCCAAGGTTAACTTGAACTTGTTGTTTGGGTGCCTACACGTGCTGGCATTAAGTAATAGGGCGATAAAATAAATTGATAAAAGTGACGGGTACCAGGCTACTACCAAAGCAGAAACAGACAGATATGAAACATATGTGGACAAACTGAGTAAAACATTTAAATCATATGACGAATAGGTCAATAAATTTAACCCTTGTTAAAAACTGAACGAGCAAGTGCAAACGTAATATACTTTGCAGGATTTAATTACCATAGCCATTCTAGCGAAGACAGGATAATTATTTGATATTATCTAATCCCAGATAATACTGTGTACACATTATGAGTCATATTTTTTATAGTTCGGACTTTGTAACTGTGCCTTTGGTGAAGATATAAACGGTTTTGTTATGAAAGTGTATTTTTAAACGCATAGCATTCGATTGCCACATGGATACTGTTATCAATTTGTGTAAACATGGCATTGAACTACATATTGGTTCGGAAAATAAACAGATAGAAAGGTGCACTACGAATTGTAGCCGTCTGGAAAAATCGTAGAAGCACAATTTCCTTGTTACGTACAAACACGCATTTGTTACTTGCATCATGTGGTTCCTCTTTAAATATTACATCATTAGCTATTAAACTTGCGCCTTCTAGCTCACCGTTGTCATGTTTATGCTTGTGTACACTTCTTCAATTTCGTAGTCTAGGTACTCCATATTTTGTTTAAAGTTTATTAAGAAAAAGTTCTTCCGTAACGGAACCGCCAATTATACTGGCTCAAGTCCTTACAAATATTAATTTATGAGTTAAACTTACCTCTCTGTTCCGAATTTTCTCTGCCACTACAATAGCTGGCTGCTTTAGGATATCATCGTGTATGCGTGGTATCTTCTCTCCATCAGCTCCATAATATAAACCGAGGAAAAACTTCCCGATGCTTGCAATCACTAATCTCACTGCATGAAGCACTCTCAGTTTTAGC
The DNA here is from genome assembly GCA_905163415.1 of Noctua fimbriata. Taxonomy (NCBI): domain Eukaryota; kingdom Metazoa; phylum Arthropoda; class Insecta; order Lepidoptera; family Noctuidae; genus Noctua; species Noctua fimbriata. The sequence continues at coordinate 8,280,862 of LR990940.1, forward strand.
CCCACAGGTCTGTCTATCTCGGTGGTAGACATGTTTATGTTAACTTTAAATCACTGCTATTAAAATTTATAAACTTTGCGCTTAGAACCTATCACGGCTGTCGCTATTGTACACTTTATTTTGAAAACAATGTTAGAAGTTTCGACGGCGAGCGGGCTGCGACAACGCCTGTGTCGCTCGTATACAACGAACTGTTCGACTCAATGAATGAGCGATATAAACCGAGGACACATCAGCTTGTATCTACGTCAGTGCTGCCGTCTCGCTCTAGCGCAGTAGTTCGGGTGTGGGCCGAGTGGCGGCTTCGCGTCGGCCGTCCTCCTACGGCTCCTCACTGGCGTGCCGGCTTGCCGGCCACTCCACTCGATGTACGTTGTTTTCTGTATTAATCGGCAAGATTATTTTTTGTTCAACAAAGTACCTACATTGCTGCCTTGCTGGTCAATTAATCGATTATTATTAAGGTGCAATCCACGGGGAGCTCCTGAAACATTTCACTGAAATTACGTTTTAGGGCTGGTTTTGCCAAAGCCAGATCTTTGTCTGAGGAATAATTTCAATTTTTGACATTTTTTTTGAAGTATGTAAACTATTTTTTTCTTACAAACTCAAATGTGAATTTTATTCCACGGATAAAAAGAATCTGAGAGAAAGAAAAGGGATTTCTGTCAACAAATAGTTTAACCTATTGGTTTTACCTGTGAATACAGCGACTCAGTTGGTACTGTTCTTTTTTCTTTGCTTAACAAAGGTCTGCCAAAATTCTTTGTACATCATAATCGACTTATCATGGCGAATCAACCTCTTGTTTAATAGCTTTTGCAGAAAAGTCCACACAATTTTAATGTGGTCTTAAATGGACATATTACAACATCTTGACATTTAAATGTGAAGACGTTAAAATTATTTCTTTAAATAGGATTTATTTCTATGATTCCAAAGAAGGCTTTAATGCAGGATTTCCAAGTCCCACCAAGCAACAAATATACTAGATCATTTTGAGCCCCTTTTATATCAAAATAATATTGCATTAATACTTTTGCAAAAACTGGCAGAATCCGTGTTGAAGTGTGTGGCTCTAAAAGTTCATCTTTGGTCTTAATAGAAATACCGATAACAAATTAAATAAAATACAAACAAAATGGTAAAATTGAACTAAACTCCTAAACTTGAATGGGAGGCCACGACATTTTGTTTGTTTTTTGTGCATTAACCTATCGGAAGACAAACTATATTTAGATACTAGAAATTCATGTTTAGGTAGTTAAGCCTCTAAGCTCTCATCTTAGCCTTCAAACTTCGCCAGCAGTATTATTGTCACCAGTATTGGATGCTTACTTCGACTCCACGGTTTCGAATCAATACAGTATTTGAAAGTGGGCCAACATTTCTATACAAAATACTGAAAACGTGTTGAACATTTACACAGCTTTGTTCTCTAGCGGTGTAAACAAAATTCGAAAGTATGTAAACTGCTGTAAACATTAGATATAATATTTTAAAAGAACAAAGAAACCATTGACAGATTCCTACTGTTTGTTGTTGGTACTGTCCGTTGTATATCACTTACTGCTTTCATTTATCACTAATTAATCACAATAACATACGCTTTTGCATCACGCGAGGTGAACAGCCCAAAGACACAGGCTATTTCTCATTTTACTCTGGTAACAAAAAATATACGCTAGGCTTCGTAAAACCACAGATGCAAACTGGTGGCTTATTCACATCTTTGGTTTCAGAATAACATGGACGGCTCACCAGGAAGAGAACAGAAATCGGCCAGAAAAATATCGTTGCCCACAGTCCTCTGCACACCCGAGACTTCGGAAGACAAATCCGATATATCTATGAAAGTAAATTCGTTCCTTTCCTCGGAAATGTCACTTCCGTCCAATTTGGGCACACCTACGTCACCGCTAAGATTATCCTCTCCTGTATCATTACCGACATCGCCATGCGTGAAGACTTCGCCGACGTCGTCAGCCAACTCGTTACCGAACCCGAATCCGAAGCCAGTGACGTCATCTGCTGCGACTAACAACGTGGTGAACAGCGGCTCTGCTACCGGTGAGTGATACATTTAACAAGTGCTGGAGCAATTAGCATGCCTGTTCGTTGTTGGTTAGCGATGAAGTGCAAATAGTTATATGTCATATACAATCGCGGGACAACTGGTGAATCAGAAATAGTGTTGACACGGCCTTTTTGCACCTAGCATTACGAGTCCAGTGTTTTCCCTTGTAGACACTTTTTTAATGTTTTTAAATAATTTTATATACGGAATTATAAACAATATAAAGGATGTAAAAAGACCCCTAACGAAGCCGAAAGGCACTTGTTCTCCCCGTCATTGCGATCATTTTTTTTGTTTTAGACCATACCTGGGAATCTTCTAGTTACGGAGATATTGAGGGTCAAATTTCACAAGTTTTTTTTAAATACATGTTTCTAATGTAAGAACTTTACTTTAAACGCTTCCACGACCCGCGTATTATTCAATCCATCCATCAGCACAATGTTTTAAAGGCGTTATATTGAGTGCTACCATAAACCGTGATTTTTCACCCCAAAAAAAAGTCGTTTCCCAGCAATATTTTTTTCGTAAAGTTACTTAGTTTGATATACAGAATGCTTGGTTGTTCGTGAAGGGTCCGTTTACACCCTGTATTAATGGTTTATTTCAGCGCAGTATAAAATCTTAACTGGTAAAGATAAATTAAACAGAGATTGTTTGCACCCACATTGAGGAAAGGGTAGCATAGTGAAAGAAAGAAAGAAAATATATTTATTTGCCGCAGGGACATGACGTGCATCAATCAAAATTACAAAAAAAAATAACAAAACACAAATAAAACAAATAAATTCAACAGGACGGAACAAAAAAGAAAAAAACAGCCAACGGGGTCGCGAGTAGACTTGTCAATATTGATGCATCGCACGCTGCGATCTTCACACCAACGCAACTATTAGATAGGTTGCCGATACTATACTATGCATAATTGTATCTGTAACAACACAACAAGTTCATATACAGGGACAGGGAGGGTAAATCCGTGTTTCGCCGATTCCAAGTAAGATGGGATGGAGGCAGGAGCGTGATGGTACTCTTTTTAGATCAGTAGGGTTCAGTAGGTGATCAACTGATCACAGTTATAGCAGCATCAAAGGTGGTCAATAAGAATATGGATATTCAAGAAAGTGGGTCATGTTCTGAGCACCATTTGAAATAATTATTATTAAAATATGTATGGGCCGTCAACCAAGCAAACTGTACATCAAACTAAGTAAAACTGCGCAAAAAATATATGCTGGGAAACGGATTTTTTTTTTTTGGTGTCTAACAATCGTGGTTTACAGTAGCGCTCAATGTAACGCACACAAAACGCTGTACTGATGGATTCATTAGCAGTACAGGGATCATGGAGGTATTTAAATTAAAGTTATTATAACATTTTTTTTTTTAATTAAAAAGTTTGCCCTTCAATATGTCAGTAGAAGGTTCTCAGGTACGGCCATTATCCAGTACAAAAAAATGATCACAATGACGGGAAAAACACGCGTTCGCTGGCTTCGATAAGGTTGTTTTACACCCTTTTTAACCGACTTCAAAAAGGAGGAGGTTCCCAATTCGTCAGAATCTTTTATTTTATGTATGTTCACCGATTACTCGAAGACGCCTGAACCGATTTGGAAAATTCTTTTTTTTGTTTCATAGGGTATACTTTCTAGGATTTAAATTTATATTGGGTATTTAAATTTTATCGAAATCGGTCAAGCGGTTTTTGAAAAATCAACAAAAATCTAAAAATTTTATACATCGATGATATTTTCGTTTACTCTGAAACCTCGCTGTCTCATTGGAGTAGTGCGCAAATATTCGGATAGGATCTTTCAACTAAAAATGGAAAAATAAAAAGCTTTTTTGAAAAAATAAAAACGACTTCAAAAACACAAAAAAGTGAAAATTAAGTGGCAAAAAAACTGAATCAAACAAACAAAAGTCAGCGACTTTTTTTCACCGAAGTTTTTTTAGATACCTCGAAATGATGTGCAAACTCAGATTAGCACTAATATAATATCGATACAGAACTTAACATTATCAATTTATGAACGAAATTTTGTGAAACACGTGTGCCTATAAATATTAAATTATGTACCTTTATGTCTGAACAATTTTCCCCACAAATGTAATATTCTAGGCACGTTGCTCACTAAATCACATTTTGGATCAAAACTTAATAAAAGCTCACATTTTGTATTCTATTCTCGCATTCTGTTACATGTATTCAGGCGATATTTACTAGAATTAGGTACATAAGACCAATATAGCTGGTTTAGGTACGTTTAATATGAGCTCTCCCATTGTTCATTAATTAATTATTAGGCTGTAGCAATTGTTTCCCTCGCCTCCAAGTTTTATAATTAAAAACAGGCCAAGTGCGTGTCGAGCCACGCACAACTTAGGGTTCCGTGGTCTTACAAACTTAGTTTAATCCAGTTCCTACGGTCCGATTTGCCTCCGAACGATGATTTTTATTGCAATGATAAAAAACAAACTTACTTTTGCAGTTGAAAAAACTGTGCTCCCATACATTATGCTTAGTTTGCTTGCTTGCGTTTTGCTTTTTTTATAAGTTGGTCGACTATCTATTAGTCATAAAAAGTAAAGCCTACTTAGCTGTGATAGTTTTCATTTTAACCTCGTTGTAATATATACTATCACCGTGATTTTTTTCACATACCCAAACACAACCGTTTAGCAGGTAGAGGGGGGCCACACTTGAGTCTAACAAAAATTAACAGTTTAAAGCTTAATATTTCACAAACGAATCCCTTAATCGAAAAATTTGACAAACTCGCACTATTTTTTAAAGACCTATCCAACGACATTCCAAACTAGGGTACGCGAGAAAAACAAATGCCATTTTACGTATAGGGTACAGGAGGTACCCTAAAAAAAATTAAACAATAATTTTATTTTATCACTTTTTCGGCGTAACTAATCTGTGCATTCATGTCGGCGTAACTAATCTGTAAATTACAGCTTTCTAGTAGTAAGAGTATTTGAGCTAAGCTGCGGACAGACAGACAGATGGAGATGGCGAAACTATAAGAGTTCCTTGTTGACTACATAGCATATACATAATCAGCCTATAATGTTCCCACTGCTGGGACACAGGCCTCCTCTCTATGAGAGGGAGTGGGCCATAATCCACCACGCGGGCCCAGTGCGGTTTGGTAGATGTCACATGTCGTCGAATTTTTGGTTCTAGGACATGCCATGACATGTTGACTACGGAACCCTAAAAAAGCCATCGGAAATTCAAAACGGCCCTTCCTGGGTTAGGCTATATTAATCTTAATTTGTTAGTAATTATTATAAATAATGGCCTGTAACGGAAACTTGAAATAAAGCTAAAGTGATTCTCTAGCAAAATTAATTTCCCACAAAAGAGTATTTATTCAGCAAGATAATAAATGTTGGAGATAAAATAAAAATAGAACTCTTAGGAATCCTGAAAACTTGATGAATATCATTAGAATTCCGATGTCTAATGAATAATAAATAAATTGCTATCTAAGTAATAATTCTACGTGTCAGATTAGGTGTATCAAGGGCTTTAATTATTATAATAATTTAATCTGATTAATTGTTGTACTATCACTAAATCAACTGTTGGACACTTTTGTAGATTATTTATCTGTAAGGACAAGCTATGAGTGTTTATGGTGAAACTTACTGAAATATACATATATAGTTGAGCAATTTCATCATCTGCTTTGCCTTTTCCCAACTATATTGGGGTTGGCTTCCAGTCTAACCGGATGCAGCTGAATAATTTTACATGGAGCGACTGCCTATCTGACCTCCACAACCCAGTTAGTACTGGGTAATACGGATCCCTTGGTAAGACTGATATATATAGTTGAGCAATTTATCAAATAATAAAATTAAATAAATAAAATAAAATTTATTCAAACATATAAGGTACAACGTAAACAAATGGAGGTACACACGGCGGCACATGAAGCTGTACATTTCCAGTATAACTTGGCCTCGTTTTGTATAAATTTCCTATACGATGAGAGATCCGCATAAACTGGTTTTGTATGGCTTGTTTGGCCGTCGTGCGTACAAATCGTAAGTTACAAATGTACTTACAAAAGCCTACATAGAATATTGTATTCATACTTTTAATTTGAATATACCCACCAAGTACCTAAGTATTTTATAAATTGCAGTCGTTGACCATATACATACAAAAAGAAACAGCCGTTCTGTCAGCATGTTTATTCAAATAACTTTAGAACAATATAATGACGTTAAGTTAGGTACTTAAAGGCTTGAATCATTTCTACTGAAACTATGTACAAAACTGCATCGTAATGAAATGATTGTCGCAAAATGTTGTAGCACAGTATGCACCGTATTTATTATTCAGTTAAATAATGAACGGGTTCATTGTTATCTATACAGTATGACCGAATGTTTGATTGAGTACGCAACGGGATTATAACATTACACGGGTATGTAGTTAATAATTTACACATTATCTATACATGGTGTAAAAAGACCCTTCACGAAACCGTCAACCAAGCATTCTGTACATCAAACTAAGGAATTTTACGCAAAAATTATTGCTGGAAAACGATTTTCTTTTTTGGGATGAAAAATCACGTTTTACGGTAGGACTCGATGGAAAGCACTCAAAGCATTGTGCGGATGGATGAATTGGACAGTACGGGGGTCGTGGAGGTGTTTAAAGTAAGAATCTTACATTAAAAACATGTATTTTAAAAAAAACTTGACTTTGACCCCCAATATCTCCGTAACTAGAAGGTTCCCTGGTATGGTCAAGAACAAAAGCTAAGCTTATGGATGAATGGTGGTTTTATTTACTTATACTGATACTATTAACCTGCATCGTCCCACTGCTGGGCAGAGGCCTCTCCCAATGCCTTCCAGTTGTTTCGATCCAAGGCCAATGTGGACCACTGGTCGCTGGTCTTGTGAAGCTCGGCCCGCCTTCTTCTACGAGGTCTGCCGCGACGCAATCTGTGTCAGGGCTCCAGAAAGTGGCTCTTTTCGCCCACAGCTCATATGGACTTATTTATCATCCTTTATTATTTTGTTGGCACGCTATGTTTGTATAAAGATAACAAATCATGAGCATCCAAATTGGTTGATTGCAGTGTTGACCAGTACACGTCATTCTTCGAAGCTTTAGGCGCTTCTAGACTGAAATGCTGATTTACATTAAACCGGTAACACATTCCAGCGCTAGAATCCAGTAACGGATCGATATTTGACCAATATAAACCATTTTTCAACAAATCTATTTTTCAACCATCTCAAAACCAGCAACTTTTGCCTGAAAGCTTATCCAGCTTCCCTGGATCAATGTAAATCAGACGTAATAAAATCCCCGAACTCCAGTCAGAATGCTCCCAAATAGCACTAACATAATTTTAAGACATTTGACATTTTCCCTCATTTTCTTGGAAAACTTCCGGAATTTAAACCTATTTGAGGAAAGCTTTAAACTTGCCAAGGTTCCATTTTACTTCATTTGCGACGCAATCCGCTTAAATATACTCAATTTAAGATCTCCCCTGATGCAACGTCAGCAAGGCTGTCAACGTTTTGAAAAAAATAATTTGCGATAAAAAATAATTACCTAAACGATCCTTCTAAAACTCATCAACTTAACGTTTTATTTCGTGGGTAGGTATAGAACTCCCAGAGGGGGATAAAATATATTGTTTTTCGTTACCACCCCTTCAAAAGGAAGTAAACAAACGTTGCTAACTTTGCAATTCATTCGTATTGTGACCTTCCAAAGTGAACGATATTCGTGACTGTTTCCATCTATCTGATACAACTTTAGCAATTAGAGCTACGTAACTGCTAAAAGATCGTTCGTCTACTAAAGTATTTATGTTTAAATTACGCTTGGAAAGTAGTACAATCGATTGGAGGGTTCCCTAATAAACAAACTTGCTTCGCCGCTATATTTCCCCATTATTAAGACAAACGTTGAAGGCTCAGCGAGATTAAGTCGAGTGTGAATTGGCTACTATCGCACACTATTTCGTCATTATGGTCCATAATCCGTGATATTGAAGTATATTTTGGCAATTGAGTTGATACGCAATCGTGAAGGGTACAAGTACCCTCATTGAACCTTTTGGCCTTCACGGGACCCCAATAAACATGAGGATTTAGCAATTTTTTCAGGACGCTGAAAATGAGAAACCCTCATCGACTTCATTCATATTCCGCAGTTGAGCGCAGAACGCGGCGGAGGGCGGGCGCGTCCCGTGCCGCTTTCCTCGACAATGCCGATACTAATTCGCTTTAGTTTCCTTACCCGAGTGAAGTGAAGTGGCAATTAGTATGTCGTATGCCTGTCAGATAGCGTGGTATTCATTAACTATTGACAGTCCCACACGCGCGGAATGAAAACCTCGCAGGAATATCAAAAACTTTGCGTATAATAGAGCTGATAAATTAAAAACTTTCTGTAGGAAAAGTTTTATCTCATATGAAAATAAATACTTCGACAATTTATGAATGTTCAAGAAAAACATACAAACCAGTTTTCTAGTAGTAACAATGTAGGATTGTTGAGTTGTATTGAACAGAACAGTTATTGTAACGAACAATGCTTGAACAGGGTTTTGTTGGTAAACTGTTGTATGGTACGTATAATGCGAAGACAAAGTTAAACTAGAGTGGTGGAGTGAGGCACCGGGATGCCGTGTTGTGGTTGCTGGTGGAATGGCAGACAGAGGCATCGACCCCCCGACCCCGACACTTCAGGTTATTTTCCACCTCATTTTCTTTTCAAAATTGCTTGCTCTAAACCCAAATGGATATAAAACCAATGAATCGCGAGATGATGGATAAGCGGTTCTTTGTCCACTGAGCTTTTACCGCTCAACATTATTACACCGATCTGTGTGGGTTGAAAATGGTACATTATGGAATTCCCTCATAACTTGCGAAAAGTTTGATAGCAACTCTTCGTTATCGCTTATTATTCGAGTATCTTATTTGTCTAATCATATCATTAAATAAACATTCCTTATGAAACACGGGTTTTCTCATTATCTTTTATTGTAATAACTAAAAGTCATGCGGTGATAATTCCATAATTACCCAACTCGGTAAACAAATAAAGTGGTCTACTATTATTAGCTATGTTTTTTGGTGTTGTTATGTTGTGTTATTTTCAGAGTCCCAAGGAAAAAGTGGACTAGTTCATCATTTGCTTGTAGATTGTAATTGACTAAAAATATTAATTAATGCCTGTCTGATTCTATTTACTGGGAAATTATTGTATCTAACGTTTAAGGAGTCTTGAATAGATATTCTAGAAACTACTAATATTGGTTGAATTTAATTAAACGAACCTTGTTCCATTAGCAGCATCAAACGAGAATCTTCAAACTAAGGGTCCCTTTGAGTCAGATATAATTAATCAGTTAACGTGACCATACAGTGCGGAACACAATAGCACCTCGATATTATCAAGAACCCTTGCTCCCAGACGTACGAGAAGGTTTTGGAATTACTTACATTTGACAATTTGACAAGAAAGGAGTTTATATACTCGTACCGTTTACGTAATTGTCTTAAACTCAACTGCAGGGACCTCCAAATGTGAACAATGGACCCGTTTTAACCCTCACGTGTTTTTGATAACTGAAAATTTACCGCCATTGTCCAGACCCGGTTTAAAAATAAAAACAAATCCGTAAAAGAGGTCCTGAGCAAACAGAAGTGATTTATTTACGGATTATAAAATGAAGGGACATTTTCCAGGGGCCCCTGGACATCGCTGGCAGTCGGACATAATTGATGATTTTTCTGTAACAAAATGTTTCTACAACGTTTTTTCTTATCCTTGTAATCAAAAAGCTTCCCAACAAGATAAAAAATATCGTTGTAATCTACAAAGCTTGGGCACAAAAGTGTTAATCCAATAGAATGTCAGGGTCAAAGGTCCTAATGTGACCCTAAATTTTATTCGCTTTGTAGCCTGAAGGCGCAATGAAAACTTTATTTTTCGGGGCCGATTTATTACTCTGACTCAAAATGTAGGTCAACTTAAATGATTTTCATGTATAAAGAACCATCATTCGTTTAAATAAACAGCATTTTCAGCAAAATTTATAAACATGTTAATGTTGAAACTTAATGCCACTTCCATTGTAGATCCGAAAAGAATTGTAACTGTTCAGAAGCGGAAAAGTAATGAAAAATTCTTTGCTTACGAGAAAATTACTGCAGGTAAAAAAATAAAGGAAAAGCATTTCTAAGCAAGCGACGAGAAAAGGCGAAAGTAATTGAGACGAATGATTGGGGCTCGATATATTGCCCTCATGGTGCGGGGACTGCTACGTGATGTGTGGCACTGACCCACTACCTGATCTGTCCTCCAGCCAATATCCGCGTACACTTTTATTGCGAGGGTGTGACTTACGATATTTCCTTTTTAAAAGACTTTCGTCACAGAACCGGGTGCTCACGTTTCTGTCTGATGACAACCCTGTAATGACCAGCATTTCACCAAAGTATACATTATTGAGAAGGTATAAAATAAGGTACTGCCTCATTGGTCGAGTGGTCGCAAGCGCGACTGTTGAGCATGTGTTCCTGGGTTCGGTGTCCGGGTCGGGCAAAGTGTTATAGGGTTTTTTCATCAAGAATTTTCCAGTAGCAGCCACGGAGTCTGGATTTGTGCCCGGTTGATGGCAACAGATTCGCCTTTTATTACATTAGACTTAATTATAACTGGTGAAGTGTAGGTGTACTCTTTGATTAGGTTCACCTGTGCCTAATCCTCTGGGGTGAAGAAAAGCAATAGGCTCGCCCCCTATTATATGGGACTTAAACATAACTGGCGAGATGTGGGAGTACTATTAAATACACCTCTGCCTAACCCTTCGGGGATTACAGGCGTGATGTTGTGTATAAACAAGGTTAGGTCTATGTTCACTTGCGTATTAGTTATTATCAGGTGAACATAGTATTCAGGTGGCTGAAGAACTTTTAGAGGTGATTTCTTGACCTTTTCATGAAAGAAAATTGCTTTACATTATAAATAAACAAGTAACCAACCCACTTCAAATAATCCCTTTGTTTGGCCTTAATTACACGAAACACAGAACCGATTAGCGATAATTGTTTGTGGGTAGTGTTTTCCTCACTTTTTCTGTTTCACTAACTGAAATGAGCACAGAAATACCTAATGAAGGCATTAGGAAATTCCCTTTGCTCAAATCCGTGGGATTTCCGGTACCTGTGTGCTTTCCGTCTCAAATAGACTAGGTTGGAGCAAAGACTAAGAGATTGCTTCTATTAATTGAAGTGGTCCATAAGAGAGTCTCGCGGGTGTAATTCAACACGCGTATTATGTTAGAAGAACATGATCTCTCTAGAACTGTTCCACACTGAGTACACATGACACTGCGAATTATTTTACTCATGTAACGATAACTTGTTTACAAGATTTTATCGCCTACATTTGTTATCAAATAAATCTGACTTTTTTATTAAATAGACGAACGTATTTAGTGATTAATTTTAAATGATAAATTGCTTACCACGTGTAATTGCCTACGTCGTTCATATTACTGCACACCTCATTAGGTGAACTACGTACCGTACTATATTTTGAGACATTTTCCCGGCATTCATTGCAATATGGCGCGGAAAACCTGCGGAAGGGTTATTTCAAACTTCATAATGTCACGTTCGCAGCCAAGGGTTAATAATGTCGGCTTTGGAACTCAAATTCTATAGGCGAAAACTAGAACGCTTCTATTAAAAAACAAATATCAGAACTATAAAACGCCAGTGCCGTTTATAAAATGACTGTACAACTTTGTTAAAAATTCTGTGCGATATGTCAAAGAACTCAATTTGGTTGTTCTGAATAACACCATTCAGCAGTTAACAGTGCGTGACTGCATTGTGTCATAAATCTATGACGTCATAAAATAACTACCACAGCCTTTTTTGTCTAACGGTGTCCCGCATTTTAATGAACTATTGATTGTTTGTTAATTTAGCCACAAATCAGTCAGCTTCAGTCGGTCAAGCGGCCACACCGCAACGCTCGAAAAAAAAAAAAAATGTTCTGTTGCATTTTCGCCGAAAAACGCGCTAGTGAGTGCTCCCATACGAACTCAGATGAGAGAGATTACAGTAAGTGAAAATATCTCGAAATAGCACACGGAATGTGCAAATAATATATTCAACGAGAAGACACATTAAGAAATTATTTTCCTCGTTAGCCTTATGATATTTGTTTGGGTGGAAATATGAAATAAAGTCACGTAGCAGGTGCGCATAAGTAAAAATATTCTCTTTAAGAAATTCTCGACGTTAATTAAAATTGAATTAGATGAAACACCACAAGTTCTGTGGTACACCTAACTTGTTACTTTTGGGAGAAGTTTTCTAATATCATCTTGGGGCATTCCTTTATTCACAAATTGTGATTTAGGTACCTTTCCCTACTGGAGTTAATTTATTTTCTTAACAATTTCGTTGGGTTGTTGGTTTCACAAACAAAGGTTTGTTGTTAGAAACTTCTTGTTTTTACAAACGGTTTTGGCAGCCGGTTGTGATGTTGGTGAACTTTCAGATTCTACTAACCTTGAGGAGATAAAGTACTCTTACCTAGCAATTTTATCTTAAAAGACGTGAAAAGATTAATACCAATCTAAAATCATTACCTAAATTGTCCATTTGTTCCAATTACGGGCCTCGATGAGTTTTTGTTTATTTTGTTAATGGATCGCGAATTTTACTTAAATCTTCCGTAAATATTTATTTAGGCACTCTTTGCTTTACGCTTCACTAAAAGATTCGCTTTTGATTATAATAAAACTATGTAGTTTATGTTTCACTTTCCTAGCTGATTCATTTGATAGCGGAAACACGTATTTCATATCGGTGCGTATTGATATGGATACAGTACGTTCTAATAACATATTCGAAGCGAAACAAACTTCGTTTTGTTATCGAACTACATAGTTTTCGCGTAGTTTTCTATGAAAAGTCTTGGCGTTTTTCTTTTACTTATAAGATAAACCAACGTCAGCGAAAATGAGCGGTTCGTTCGTTGATTTGCTGACAATGCCTTGTGGTGAATGAAGCTCGATGACCGACTGATCTGATATGGTTTCCTTTATGCTCGGAGCAGCTGACGAGTCGGTGTCGGGAGATAGTATTAACAATATGGTCTTTCATAATGTTCTGTCAGGATATTAATACTTGCTTCAACATGTAAAGGAAATTGAAGTTGGCTTTCAGGCAGTTCATTATTGATAACCTTTTATCGTTTTATTGGTTTGATTAGGACTGTATTGTGCTAGCTTGTAAACATAATAAGGTATAAATGAAGTAAAACGGTGTAATTCACTTCTTTAGGGCTAATTCTTACTTCTACGCGACGTCGACGTGTTTGTGTACGAGCCTTTTTTTTCCATTTTCGGTTGGTAAATCATCAAATGAGCCCCGCCGGTCTGGGAGGCGTGGAAGGGAGTGTCAGACTTGTACTGACTAAAATCCATCCATGTTCCTTCTTTGCCCTTTGTGTTCCAGGGCCGCGGTATCTCTTTCGAACAGTCCCGCAGCCCGTGTGCGAGCCCTTAGATCTACTTTCTATTATTACAGTCAACATATTGTTGTAATAGCTGTCACAGAAGATACAGAGATTTAGTAGCTAGTGTAGCTCATGGAAGGTATCGCCGACATTCCTTCACTAAGTTACGAAGTTTATCCATCGGATAACAAAAATAATATCTTTTCCCTGTAACGTTAAGTCGAGTACATAATGTGAGTACCTATTAACTGCCAATAAGAGGCTTTAGAGGAGTGTTATCACTATAAATATAATATAGTGCTGTATGCATCATATTTTTATCGAACATCGATACTGTACCAATGTGTCTAGAGGGCTTCGAATAATATGGCCGAGTTAATAAGTTTATACGAGCCGTCGATATCACGTTGATAGTTAAATCGATAACACAATTTAATACAGATTAACTGAGTTACTCAGCGTGTCAGCGTTACCAGTTCCCGATAGTGTTGTATTATTTATGACGGGCCTTATTATGCATGATGAAAACGATGAATTTTAACGGTTTATTTCCTAGTTACACGTAAGTAAAAAAATACAATGTAATAATAATGTAATGCAAGTTGGTTTTTGTTAATAAATAAATAAAATTAGAGACATGAGATTTTCTTTTCAAATTCTAACGAGTTTTCGCCATTTATTTCAGTAGGAAAAAAAATCGGGCAAGTGCGAGTCGGACTCGTGTATGAAGGGTTCCGTACCATCGTAGCAGGGGAACCCCCTTTAATTTTGAATTAATTTTTATTAAATGTTGTTATAGCGGCAACAGAAATACACAAATTGTGCAAATTTCAACTGTCTACCTATTACGTATCATGAGATACAGCCCGCTGACAGACAGACAGACGGACGGACAGCCGAGGCTTAGTACCTAATAGGGTTCCAGTTGGTTATCCTTCAGGTACGGATCCCTAAAAACAAACCACTGTCTCATTCTTATACATAAATAATTATTGTACAGATAGCGTGACACAGACAAATAACAATATTACAGCTTTAACACAAAACACGTACAAAAGCGAAATTAACCGAAGATTGGTTTTTCTGACAGCAAAGCTCATTGCGATGGTGTTTGCAAAGGAAATAGTTACTGTTACTACACATATTCATGCGTGCTTAATGACGTCTCATAATTATACAACATTATTTTTAGTATATATGCGAAACCTGAATATAGTTTGTTCAGAATAAGGAACTGAATCGGTTCCAATAATTTTTAAACCATGTTATATTTTGTCCAAAAAATATTTAAGAAAGGTTACAAGTTGGACACCGAGCGACACTAAGTACCTATCGCAATCATTTAGGTACTTACTGCCAAATTATTATTATCAATGAGCTAAAGACGACCCGAGAGGCGCGCGCGCGGTGGCGCTGCGTGGTGACCACGTTTTTGTGCGGAAAATCAGGTAACAGAACAAGCTTATAACTTTGTGATTTTTCACGATAAAGATTTGAAATTTTGTACACAGATTCTTTACATAAAAATACTAGACACATGTTTCAGGTTTCGCATATACTAAAACTAATGTTGTAAATAAATGGATAAACCTCTTTCTTTCTTTTGCGGAAACGGAAAAGCTAGGCTAGGCTATATGGTGGTCAGTTGCCGCACCCTTTGTAGCAGTCAGAAATTGGGTCAGAAAGGAGGTGGAACTATGCAGCCGGCTATTTGTAGAGCCAGACTATTGAAATATGCAGCATGAGCTTGATTGGCCTTAGGCTTTCCGAGATACCGTGTTTCGTTTGCATAGCTGATGTTGGTGTGTCTGGATTTGGCTTTCTCCTTTGGTGTTTCGGTCGAGGATTTTCAGGGCTCTACTAAAATATCGCGATTTGTGTAAATATTAGCCAGTAATCAAAGTTCTTAAAGGGAGGAAGAGCTCGTGGTTAAATAATTAAATAATAACCAGCCGCTTGGGTCAATGTTCAGGTTAAGCCGCGCTTGGCTGGGTTGGTCCGTGGATGGGTTTACTCTGTGCTTCGGAAAGCACGTTAAGCCGTTGGTCCCGTCTGCCATTTGTAGATCTTTGAAGCTGAATACCCGTATTTTACATGGAGTGACTGCCTATCTGACCTCCACAACCCAGTTAGTACTAGGTAATACGATACCCCTTGGTAAGACTGGTTGTCAGACTTTTTGATCCACTGACTACCTGTCACGACTGTCAAAGATCTACAAATGACAGCCGTGACTAACGGCTTAACGTGCTTTCCGAGGCACGGAGGAAAACGGTACCAATGTAATGGGTGGTCACCCATCTACACACCAACCTAGGCAAGCACGGCTTAGCCTAAAGATCGATCCGCGCGGATGTTATTATTTAGCACGAACACCATCATATGATGTATGGTACGGTAAATACTGAAATCTTGATATAATATTTCGTCAGGTCATAAACCATAAGGAACAGGGGCAGCTCGCTAGCGACATTAAAATATTACGTTTTTTTCTAGGTCAACATACTTATCAACATTAAAGGTAATACGTGAGAAAATTGCCACATCGCTCCTTCTCATTAAAACGTTTGTTGAATTGTATTGTTCGTACTTGGAAAATAACTAGCTGTTATTAATATGCATAGGTACACGTTCTGACGTAGGCGTGCTAATGTCAATCAAGCTGGGTACAATACGCTTGCGACAATCAAATATGTCAACTTGCTATAAACATAATATGGGTCATGCTAACAGACTGTAACCTATATGTTTTAGTCTAGTACGATTATAGGTATATGGAGTAGATATATACAACATTAGTTTTAGTATATGCGAAACCCGAAACACGTATCTATTTTTGATGTAAAGAATCTATGTACAAAATTTCAAAACTGTATCATGAAAAATCACAAAGTTATAAGCTTGTTCTGTTACCTGGCTGTCCGCACAAAAACGTGGTCACAGCGCGGCGCGCCCGCGAGCTCGCTTCAAGCATCGTCTTGAGCTCATTGATAATAATAATTTGGCAGTAGGTACCTAAATTATTGCTATAGGTACCTACTTAATGTCGCTCGGTGCCCAAATTGTAACTTTTTTTTAATATTTTTGGGACAAAATATAACATGGTTTAAAAGTTATTGGAATCGATTCAGTTACTTATTCTGAACAAACTATATTCAGGTTTCGCATATACTAAAAATAATGTTGTATATATACTCTGTAACAGTTGTGCGGTTCAACTTGAGCAGCGAAATTGCTCGTTAGTTCCGTTTCCGGCTACACTTGGAGGGTTTTCCCTCGCAGCCTCGAAAAGCTTGCTTTTTGTTTCGTCCCGTTTGAACGCCGAACATCAAATACAGTAAATGTTGAAAGCTTCTTACAAATAAGGTATCTTTCCACGGAACATGATACGATTCTATTAATGCCTCTTTATGTTTTCATATTGCTCTCATTTATTTGTTGCTCACCAAGATGAAAGGCCGCGACAAAATGTTAAGCCAGAGCAATTACTAAAATGAACGTGTCAAGTATAAAAGATCTCGCAATAATGATCCGGGTCAATGATACTTTGTACATTTTGGGCGTAATTTTAAGATCACTGGGCCAGTTAAAAAAGAGACCTGACTAATATTACTTTTATTTTACGAATGGTACTTTTTGGCCAATGTGAACATTGCAATGCGCACTTTGGCGACAGAAAACTCACATTTTGCAGAAACTATTTTAAAATATCTTACAATACAATAACTCTGCGTCTTTGTAGATATATCCTGAAGACTGTCGCGAAGAAGATGTTGGAGTCGTGCCAAAACTTAATCACGATAACAGAGCCTAGACTTGCGCTGAATAAAATATAATCATCTTCATAATAACACACAAAATAGAGAAATGCAAATCACGTTCTAAATATAATAACAAAAAGAGCCCAAAAATGACGAAAATGATACTAGGTATTTGGTTTGCAAATTATGTTGTCTTACCAAATGAGAGATATTACGGCAGGTATAAAAAGTGGGTCATTGCTATCTCGTAAACAAATTCCTATGATGGACGGCTGAAGGCGCCAAGTTTCCTGGAGCCAAGATAAACAAGCTCCATCTTTGCCAAGCGCACCCCCACTAGCACAACCTTTCCGACTTATATAGATATAGTGAGGCTGTTTATGTACTGGTTATTAACACTTTAGGGACGAGCACAGCAGTAAAAAGTAACGGAGCATCGCTTGCCGGTGTTATGTGAAATTTCCATTAAGTTGCTAAAGGTAAATACTGTTATGACTTCTAATCATAAAGTTGTGAGTTATCTTATCACCCTATAGCGCTATTATTTCGGCGAAGGCTGCTCCTTTTTACATGTCTAGAACATCGTAAAGGCACAATAACGCAATAGATCTTTCAGACATTTTTCATTCTAAAACGTTGCACCGGTGTTTCTCGAAATTGCTTTTAGAAAATTTCCGCTTTCCAAGCGTTAAGCGAAGTTCTTGTTCACCGACGTAACAAAAGATTGCTTTGAAATATATTACCTTAAGAACCACGCACTTTAAATAGCGGTAGCTCCATCTATCTTGTTTTAAAGACAGAGCTTTTTACTCTGAAACACTAAGAAACACCGATAGAAAAAGAACCGGCCAAGAGCGAATCGAATTCGCACGCAAAGACAACACGTTTCTTGTCTGTATCCCTTTATTTTATTATTTTTTGTTATAGCGAATATAGTAATACACACTCTAAAATTTCAAGTGTCTATCTATTATGGTTTTTAAGCCCTGTGGCAGACAGACGGATAGACAGCGGAGCCTTATTCCTGTCCTGCCTTGGTCCTGTTTGCAACATACGTAAAACTAAAAACAATTTTTTTTTTATATTTTCTCTTTAAATGATAGATTAGAACTGGACTGGAGCTGGTTTTTTTTTAAACTTTAAAAAAAGAACCAGCAGGTAAAAGTTCTTTTGTCGAAAATATTTTTTCGATGTTCATCTGTCTCTCAAAGGAGTTGTCCCAGAACAGTTTTCTTTACACGTGCCGAACTGCTAATGGCACACATTGTCTACGGCCAAATTGTTATCGGATTTCCACATGAACGATTGGACGATTATTGCGAATTTTCTTTTGGCAAACAAGAGCACTTGAGTCCGTGGGATCCCGTATATCGGATATTACAATTGAATGGAAGTCGAATTACTACATGCCTTGTGTTCACTGCCCTAAATCTAATACAACGATTCGTCAAAGGGAGGTTTTCTGTATTCAATGTGATCAATCTATTTGAGCGTGTATTTTTCTAATCTTGTAATGCTTTATAGATAACTAAAAATAAATGTAGGTTTCGCTTCTAATTAGGATTTTTTGTTTAACTTTACTTGAAAACATCTACTTTGGGTCGCAAGCACGACTGCTGAGCATGAGGTCCTGGGTTATTTTCCCGGGTCGGGCAAAGTGTCATTGGGTTTTTTCATCAGGAATTTCTCAGTAGCAGCCACGAAGTCTGGATTTGCGCCCGGTTGATGTCAATAGGCTCGCCCCCTGTTACATGGGACTTTAACATAACTGGCAAAATGTGGTTGTACTATTAGGTACACCTCTGCCTAACCCTTCGGGGATTACAGGCGTGATGTTATGTTATGTAAATAAATTCTAAGGTACCATATACCTACTCAAAATGAATATTCCAACAAAAACCACGTTTAATTTTATTCTGTACACAACCTTTATGTTTCGTAGCTAAACACAATGATGCTGAATTCTACAATTATATGAGTTGTTATACTTACAGCAAATAACTCTTGCTCTTGTTTACCTCCGGTTGTTGTTCCCCTTCAGGCTTGAAGCTCCCTTATTGCTACGCCCACCCCCTTCCTCCCCAATGTCATCTATTTTCAACTGACAGCCTCTCTAATTATGCTTTTTTTAATAATTAATCTTCATTAGTGTATCTGAGTTTATTTTTAACAACAAAAAAGAAAGTCTCTTGTTCGCATAGATATATCATAATTATTCCATTACTCTAGTCGAATTTCACATTTGTTGTGTAATAAATCTAGTCTCTAATTCGGTCTCCCCAAGGACGGTCCTATTTCAAAATTAGGCTCTAAATTCTCTAATATTCTGTCTAAACAATAAGCTTATTTAATAACTAAACTTCTGGCCCATGAAGGCTTTATTATACCTGCTTAGACTTTGGCAAAGAGCTTAAATGTAAATGTCACTATGCTCATGGAAGGGAGTCTTAGTTTATGCAGGCGTGCTTGCATTGTGACGGACTTGTTAAGATCTCAAATACTCAACACACACACACAAACACATATCCCTTTGTTTATATGAACGAGCGCTTCAGGTAGCCATTGTTAGCTCTCCAGCAAATCTTCGCTTAATCGGTTTAAACCCCTAGTTCAAACCGCTCAACGATGCCACAACTGATTCGGAGATCAGAACAATAAATCCTCGATATATCTATGTATACCTGGTTATCTGTCCGTCTGTCAATCGATTCTGGCTTATCGTGAAATTCCAATTCCATTAGGATTTCGCCATTAGTCATTTGAGATCGAGAGCCAACAATATTTGTATTGTTAAACCAGTCGAACTAAATGTTGACCTGAGTATTGTGTTTCTTAAATGGGTGCTACAAATAAAAGGTAAGCTCTTATTTATTTACAGAAATATGTTTTCTTAGTACAACTTATACAACATAATTTTTTTAGTATATGCGAAACCTGAATATGGTTCGTTCAGAATAAGTAACTGAATCGATTCCAATAATTTTTAAACCATGTTATGTTTTGTTCCGAAAATATTTTAAAAAGGCTACAAGTTGGACATCGAGCGACACTAAGTACCTATCCCAATAATTTAGGTACCTACTGCCAAATTATTATTATCGATGAGCTCAAGAAGACGCTGGAGGCGCGCGCTGCGTGGTGACCACGTTTTCGTGAGGACAACTAGGTAACAGAACAAGCTTATAACTTTGTGATTTTTCATGATACAGTTTTGAAATTTTGTACATAGATTCTTTACATAAAAATACTAGACACGCATATATATACTAAAACTAATGTTGTATAAAAAATTGTCGTAATTACTTGATAGCTCACATTTTATTGAGAACCGCCCACATGTCAATAAAGTCGCGTATAAAGATGGAAATTGGTACGAGTTCCACTTTTTATAAGCTTTTATGTTTGTTAGTTTGTTTGTTAGTATGTTTTGGTAAAATCTTTCAACTGAATATTAATCCAGTTCCCCCCCAACCGATTGGGCTGACATTTTGCACACACCTTTTATGTATGAACCTATACCTACTACGTGCATCGGGACACTATTATACTATCAAAATACGAATCGATTGACCTAAGTAGTACACCTAGATCAAAATCATAAAGGTCAAAAAGGCCTTCATTTGAATTATAATAGATAATTTATGATTTAAATAAAATATTCCAATTATTCTGATTGCAAATCATAAAAGATACGACGACCTACGGTGCATCGACATGAGTGCCCGCCCTAGATCAAGGACGCGGGTTCGATCCCCGTTTCAGGATAAATATTTTGGTGAGCTCATGTTTTCCGAATAAATGTTTTTGTTTATCGCAATCATAACGTAGACGTTTTTGGTAGAGGATTAAAAATGGTTTTGATGTAGAATATTCGAAACAGATATACTGTGCACTTGACAATCTGGGACCTTTTGAGATAATTAGGACATTCGACGAATATGATTTATGTTTTCCACCTGACATTTTATTTTCTTGTCTGCTCTGTTCCACTCCTGGGCGAAGGTCTCCCTTCCCTCCTTCCACTTCTCGCGAACCCGCGCGTCCTCCTTCCAGTTCAAACGGAACTTGTCCAGTTCGTCCCGCCATCTCCTTCATGGCCTACCACGACCCCGCCTCACTGTGTCGGGGCACCAGTTTCCTGCTATTTTGGCCCACATTTTGCGTATCGGAAAATCTTTTAACGTTAAAACCTTAAAAATGAAACATTTAGTTAAGAGAGAACTTTTTTTTATTCAAAGAGCTTTTCTATTACTTATCCACTCTTCTCGCCTTTCAAAAATTACAAATAAAAAAACAAGGAATTGCTTTATTTTATTTTACAAACAGAACATCGTATTGATAATGATGTTATCTTCACAATATGACAGTATAACAATGAGGTATGAGCATAGAAGGCTAAATTTAACTTATCTACACCCACGGGAACCTACAAGCGGAAGTAGCTCAGTGATTGATGATAAAACACAATGTTATAGTATTGTTTATGAAATTTAACTTATTTTCCTTGTGTTTATTAACAAAATTATTAAACCTGTTTATCAAAAACTGTATACTGAAATGACGGCTGATGAAGATGCCTGCGGCATTTCACAAAACGGCGAATATTTGCACACAAACGACGCTGTTTGTATAATGACGAATATACTATCTGCCGACGAGGTATATAAGGAAATGGATTTGGAATGAGCACAAGAGATCATTCAATAAAATATGAAAACGAAGGAGCAACATTTAAATAAAATCAAGCTTCATTACCTCTATTAATCCTGAAGATAAGCCGCGCTCTAAATTTTTTTTTAAGACGTTTTCATGTCTACCGTATAACATAACAGAAACCATAAGGTACACATACCACTACTGTTTCTAAATTAGACCTTATCTTACATTATTATAAGCCTTTATTCATTCTACATACACATTTTTAAACATTTCTAAAAAAAATACATTTTAAAATATAAAAAATAAGCTTAATTAGCTTATTATAAGCTTTATTATACTTACGTATTTTATTTACGTGACATATTTGATAAATAAATAGGGCATACTGAGGTCTACTTTGAGAAAACTTAGAAAGTTTTTTTAAATGTGATCAATTTTAGTTATCAGTTTTGCAGTATGCAGTTGTAATACACACATATAAGGTAGCTTATGTGTCTCTCACAAATATCGAAACATTCGAATACCTGCAGCCCCCGTAGCATGACCACCGTAGACAAGGATTTCTTTTACGGAACAATCGACAAAATGACAAAAAGTGCAAAGAAATCTGTCATTGTGTCGTTACAATCTGACATTTTGTCGATTCTTCCGTCTAAGAAATCCTTGTCTACGGTGGTCATGCTACGGGGGCTGACGTGTGTGAATTTTCCTTTTGTATAGGTACTAAATCAGACATGAGATGAGACAGTACGTCAAGGAAAGACACTACATCTAAGTAAGTACGTAAGTCCTCATCTCGGTCCTCGATCGATGTTACTTAGTACTTACGTAGTCAGCTTCTTACCTTCGGTGACGTTTCCACTTAATGACGAGGAGATTGGGACTCAAATGGAAGTGCAATTGTGCTGCTTCATTGTGTTCTGGACGAAGACAATGAAATCTTTTATAACCTTTTAGTTACGTTTCAACATTAGCGTTGAAATTCTTGACCTTTTTAAGCCAGTTTAGTCTTTGTGTGAATTTAATTGTTCGACCTAAAAATTAAAAAAACTCCTGTCGTTAAATTAATTTTCCAGTAAAATCTTTTCATTACTTTTGAGGTAGGATACCTTAAAAACAAAATAGTTGGTAAAAGTCTGAGGATAATCATCATCTGCCTAGCCTTTTCCCAACTGCGTTGGGGTCGGCTTTCAGTCTAACCGGATGCAGCTGAATACCAGTATTTTACATGGAGCGACTGCCTATCTGACCTCCACAACCCAGTTCGTACTGGGTACTGGGATACCTCTTGGTAAGACTGGTTGTCAGACTTTCGGGCCACTGACTACCTGTAACGACTGTCAAAGATCTTCAAATGACAGCCGGGACCAACGGCTTAACGTGCTTTCCGAGGCACGGAGGAAACTCGGTATGCAGTGGGCGGTCACCCATCCACGGACCAACCTAGTCAAGTGCGGTTTAACCTTAAGATCGACCCAAGCGGCTGGTATTATTTAGCCACGAGCTCTGAGTCTGAGGATTATGATGACCCTGTCAAGTTATTTTCTCTGCTTAATAATCAGTTTTTGATTTTCTTTTTTGATGGAGGAAATCTACGTTTTTGTTTTGTTTTTGTTTTATTTTTCTTGTATTATTCTGCGAAAATAAAAGAAAATTGATCATTAAGAAGAGGAAATATCTTGAAAGGTTTTCCTTTACTAGAAAATAGTTTCCATCAACACTGCTAAGGAAAATGAATTAATGAACGTCTGATGGCGGCCGAGAGTAATTTGCTGACTGGCGCTTTCAAAGCTCGCTATCACTTTGACAATTTACCTTTTATAAATAACATTCCGGCGGGACGTATAACATAGAAAATTACTTTATTTACCCGAAAGTGGCTGAAATAATCAAAAAAGAGGCAATAATTTCTTTTTACGGAAATTGGCCTATCATCATCATCATCATTTCAGCCGAAAGACGTCCACTGCTGAACATAGACCTCCTCCAAGTGTCGCCACATTGACCGGTCCCGTGCGACTCGCATCCAGCGGATCCCTGCAACCTTCACCAAGTCATATTGGCCTATATTTTTACACATTTTGTTTATTTTATCTGCGCTACAGCAAAGACATTTTGTTTATTGGACCCTTCGTAAATAATTAATCAAAGATTCTTCTTGGACAGTACAGCGCACTCGTAGTTTTCTGCAAAAGCAAAGTTCATTGTGTATTTTAAAATAATAAATGTATTTTTTTCGTCAGTACTTTCACCACACTACTTTTACAAAAATAAAGCTCTCAAATAACGTGATAATTGAAAATGGGTAGATGCTGAAATCTGATCACTTTGTAATACGATTAGTTTCGTTGATTTCTACGCCTTCTTAGAATGTCTGAGTTGACTAACCTTTCAGTAAATAATACGTTAACAAAATACCTTAATTTTCCGTCTGTTAGCTTTGGGTACTATAGTTATTTAAACAAAGTGCTCAATTGCATATCATAAGCTCGTTCATTTTCTCTGTAGACAATTGTAAATATTTTTTTATTTCTTTGATCGTGTGTACTTAACCTTAGAAATATTTCATGAAAGTTGGTAAATGAGTTTTCTTTGCTCCCTTAACTTGCGCAAAATATTATTTTCAATATACTTAGTTTGATAGAATATCTTCCTTCGCAAAATATATTTTTTTAAGAATTTTCTCAGTAGGACGCTGACTATGCTAAAGTGTCTAAACAACAAAAAAATAAAAAAGCAATTTATACGAGGGTAACTTTCATTAAAGCCTAAAATGAGGGTAGTCTCATGCATAAAGATTTCGATATAAATGACGCTGGAAGCATTTTATGGTGAGAACAGCCATGAAAGTGTACATATGTATATGCTGATATTTATAGCTATAAAACATAGTCCCGTCAAGCGATCCGCCATGAATCATCTACTATATCGATCAGTTGCTATTTGACATCTTACGTAATAGGTCGTCGTTCAGTTCAGTTTTTTATTATTTGCTAAATTACTCGACAAATACATAAAAGACTTTGTACCTTGTAGACTATAGACAAAGGAAAACCGCTAGCGCAAAATTACAACGTACCTATTACCAGAGTTACTATTTATTGTGATTCGCCATGTTTCATATTGAAAACTTTCAAAAGCGTGTATATTAATTAATCTATTTGAGGTTGAGGTAAAATGGTTGCATGAAATCACAGGTATTTTTTTTAATAATAGTTAAGGTAAAAAATAACATTCATGCAACTGGCTAAGTAAGATGAAAAAAATATTAAAAGCCATTTATTCGTCGACGATTAAATCGTAAAAAATAAAACTTTAATGGCCTTGCTCAATTCTTTT
This sequence comes from Noctua fimbriata, assembly GCA_905163415.1. Classification (NCBI taxonomy): domain Eukaryota; kingdom Metazoa; phylum Arthropoda; class Insecta; order Lepidoptera; family Noctuidae; genus Noctua; species Noctua fimbriata. Next base: position 8,306,246 of record LR990940.1, read on the forward strand.
GGGAATTACTGGCCAGTGGTTACTAAATTCGGTTTGAAAATATGTAAAAGGAAGGTAGCAAGCATTTTTGCAAGTAAAATATGATCCATCACCGCCATATTGGTTTTCAATACAATGAAGGCTATCGCGCATGAATTCGCCGCTAGAGGCGTTCGAGTAGAGTAAGGTCTTCAGAAATTTCAGATGTCATACAGGGTTTGCGCTTTTTTACTACGTATTTTTACTAATATTTACGATTGTGGTCAAGATTGAGACATTAATAGGCATAATTACATTTTAGGTAGCAATTTAGGATCTAATTTGTTAGTACCTGGAGGAAGAATGATTTTAAATGTGGTTTACAATATCGTAAATATGTGTCTGAAGTTTGCACTATGTTATTATACGTAATAAAATAAACTTTAAGTGAAATTTTAGGTAGGTACGTAAAAAAATAAAATACAATTAAATAACATGACAGGACCTTACTCGCCAGTGGCGCCATCTGGTGAGCTCATAAACGATAGCCCTCATTCACAAAACATTGCGCACATATTTACCATCCGCGCTTCCCTGACAACGTCAAAAGATCGTTGAAACACTGTATTAACTTAAAACTCTGTTTGTCAGTTGAAACTCGTGGAGATGAACTAAAATTCATAAATTAGCATACACGTACGAGCGCAACTCCACTATAATTTAATTCTTCATCATGAAGTTTTGCATAGATAACGTTTGCAGTCTCGGATTCTCTAACGTAACAAGGCACACTGTCGGTGATTGTCGCGAGTTCTATTGTAGCGACATGTAGCTGCCGTATGACATGAATAAGAAATTAATTCAATTTCTCATTCGTTGTTTTTGACCTTGGTTCCAAAACGATGCAGTTGGATATCAGTCTTTCAGAGCTTTTGTCTAATCGTAAGACTCTAACCACTTTTGCAGGATGACTAGAACCGATGGTTTTACCGTTTCAGGCAAAAACGCCAGAAATAATTATTTCTTATAAAGAACTCTACAACTCGGTTTTTTGTGTTCTGCTAAGATATTATCTGCCTTGTTACCCACATCAGTTTTACAGCCTTTCGAAGTTACGAATGGGTAAATAAAAAATAAACTTAAAAAAAACATGCTTTTAATAAAATTAAAATTAGGTTTAGCTATCAAAATTGAACGCAATTTAAACTTAACACAGATAAATGTTCGTGCTATTAACCGTTGAGGAGTTGATCCCTGTGAGTTGACGATCCTGGCTGCAGAATCAATTCATGCCTGTCATAAAAATGCAATGTCACCAAAACCAAAGATTATGTGTAAAATTTCAGCTCGATCAGTTGGAGGACTGGTTTGAAATTCAGTTGCAAGATTTGACCAATACGTGATACTAACTAACAAGGAAAGTCAAATAAAAGCTTATAAAGATGGTCAGCATCACCAATTCTCCACCTGATAGCTGCAGGCGCAGCTTTGCATCGCAGATCGATACTCGTGTGGCTGCCACGAGTCCCAGATCCGACGTCGTTTTTCCGCGTATATAAATAATTTATTCCTTTTTAACTCGTTACATTGGCGCCGCGGTTATTTTTGTTTTACGTCTAGCACATTAGAGATAAAAGTCCAGAAGGAAATAATGTTTCATAGACCATTTAAACGGGAGTATGGTTTGAGAACCCGACGTAAACAACTTTCAGACGCCACGGAACTTATCGAAGATCTATGAACGTCTTTATTTGCTTCACCTAGAGTAACGTAACTGTTATTTGCAGTAATAAATAATAGTGCAAAATTAACTTTATATCAGTTGTGCAAAACATATCTAGATGTGCCCAAAATCTGACGACGAACCGAGTAAGACTTTAAGACCATTTACGTCCGGTCTTACGACCTGTGTGGGAGGATTTACTAAAATGGCTTAGAATTATATACTATATTAGTAACACCCACAACAAGAAGCGTTTTATTAAACGATAGTCATTCAATAAGGTAAGCTTGACAAAGCTTATTGTAGATGAAGTGACCATAGCTACCAAATCTGACCAATGAAATGAAGCTATTTTGAAATATAAATTGCCTCAACAAATTTTCAATCAATGACATTTCTTAGCACTAGCTATACTAGCGCCAATAGTTCCGCAGTTGTCATCCCCCTTTTTACTTGAACTTTGTCTATTGGCAGTTGCTAAATGTCCCACAATATGTTTTGGATAAAAGCTATTGATAAATAACCCGTGCGTTACATACCTACGTCTCTAGTGATGTGGCACACTCCATCCAATCAGTGCCACTAGAATCCTTTCAATCTCTACGGCGTGGGATTGAATCGCTTGAATCGAATTTAGGCTAAGCCTGGGCGAACGCCGGTACTATATTTTGGAATTGTTTAGGCTAAAAAAAAGATCTTTATCTCTGTTTTATTGGGAAAAAGGCTTCTTCGCGTAACGGTATTGAGGCCAAATTAAAATGTGAGTACAAAAATCAGTTTTAATGAGCTCGAGCCTGCGTATGCATGATATACAATAAACAAAAATAATATCGTTTTGCCACTATGGCCACGTTTTACAGAAACGCCAAAAGGATTATTGAAAGCTCTTCTGAATTACTAAATAGATAAAGCAGTAAAGATAAAAGCAGTGACGCATTTGTTTTAGCAGTTCATATACAACATTATTTTTAGTACATGCGAAACCTGAATATAGTTTGTTCAGAATAAGTAACTGAATCGATTCCAATCATTTTTAAACCATGTTATAGTTTTTCCCAAAAATATTTAAAAAAGTTAAAAGTAGGACACCGAGCGACTTTATGTACCTTTCGCAATAATTTAGGTACCTACTGCCAAATTATTATTATCAATGAGCTCAAGACGATGCTGGAGGCGGACACTGCGTGGTGACCACGATTTTGTGCGGAAACTAGATAACAGAACAAGCTTATAACTTTGTGATTTTTCATGATACAGTTTTGAAATTTTGTACATAGATTCTTTACATAAAAATACTAGACACGTGTATCAGGTTTCGCATATACTAAAACTAATGTTGTAGATTATTCCGGCTATATTCACACCAAATCGACTAAACCTGACTACAGATTTATAGCCGCATAGTCGGATATTCCAAGCAGTTACACTCATACTACAGTAAATTTTCTTCCGAAGATAATCCGCATTCACACATGTTCTATGTTAATATATCTTACTAGCTTTTGCCTGCAGCTTCGCTCGCGCTGATTTAGAATTTGACAATTAAACTCTTAACATTACTAAAGTTTCTATAATGATATAATTCAATCATGATTCGAAAGACACGTGGCGGCCATCTATTATCAGAAGAACGCTATTGTTGTTTTCCTCGGGAACAGTATTTTTTTTTCGGAATGAAAGGTAATGTCCGTTTCTGTACACCTGACAACGTATATGCGTACAGGATGATCGGTTCAGTGGTTTAGGCGTGAAAAGGTAACAAACAAACTTACTTTTTATAATATTAGGATTACACACGGCCTAACGATTATTTAACTTTGGTATTGCTATCTTCAGTACGTGTCCTTGGGACTTAGCAACTCGATAGACCTACATGTAGTGTTGTGCGACAGTTATGGATGGCGACGATACGACTAACTGCAGAACTATTAATTGGATTGTGTTTTATCGTTAAAACTTTACGGACAATGTTAAATAGGAATAGGTTTAACTTGAAGACGGATTTATGTTACGACACTTTGTTGAGAACAGTATTAAGACGAAGTGTTACCTACCCATCTTGAAGACAATATTTGCATAGTTTAGAAACTGAACTAGTATAGACTTAATATTATAAAGCGGAAGAGTTTGTATGGTTGAACGCGCTAATCTCAGGAACTACCGGTTCGAATTGAAAATTTCTTTTAGCGTTGGATAGCCCATTTATGGAGGAAGGCTATAGGCCATATAACTTCACGCTATGACCATAAGGAGCAGAGCATCAATGAAAAATGTTGCAAAAACGGGGAAAAATCCAAACGCAGGCGAAGTTGCGCGGGTCAGCTAGTCACGTATACGCAGGCTCGAGCTCATTAAAACTGATTTTTGTACTCACATTTTAATTTGGCCTCGATACCGTTACGCGTAGAAGCCTTTTTCCCAATAAAACAGAGATAAAGATCTTTTTTTTAGCCTAAACAATTCCAAAATATAGTACACGGTGTCCGCCCAGGCTTAGCCTAACAAAACGAAACATAACATCATCGCTATGACCAAAAGGAGCAGAGCATCAATGAAAAATGTTGCAAAAATAGGGAAAATTGTATTTTAATAATTATATATGTATAACTAGCTGTGCCCCGCCGCTTCTGACTTATTTTTTTTTTTGCTCAGCTCCTAATTGTGTCTGGTTTTATACATATAGCCAAAAGCCTTTCTCGATAAATGGACTATCCAACACTATTTTTTTTAATTCGTTTCTGAGATTAGCGCGTTCAACCAAACAAACAAACTCTTCAGCTTTATAATATTAGTATAGATTTCACGCAGACGAAGGTCGCGGGCAATTGGAGAGATGGTAGAGAGTATTGCCTCTAACTTTGTTACAAACAAATTCTGACGGAGATACCAACTTGGCCCTTGATTGCACGGGAACTGTATTATGCAGCTAAAGTGTTACGGAGACTCGTAGTGGTTCTCAATCCGGCTTATAGTTAGACCTCAAACTCTTCGAGTACGTAGTTGCGGACAAGAGTTTCATCCTGCAGTTTGTAGATATTCCGCTGTGAAAACATTGGAGAGGAAAGTTTTGGAAGTACGTCAGTGAAGCGGGCCGCGGGAAATATAGCGCTTCGTTCCATCTTCATGCGTCTTTTCTGAAGCCTTATTAGCTCCGTTGTTTTCAAATTACGTGTTCTGATTGAATTAGCACGGTTTTGAGAGAGTGAAAATTTCATAAGTCATCCTACAATCGAGAGGTAAAGACGCCAGCACATCAAGCTACCCGAAACTGTCAAATTGTCCCAATCAATCTTTAACCTAATACTTAAACGATACAGTTGAATATCTATTACAGAAATTTGACAGATTGTAGTAGCTTTATGTGCTGGCGTCTGTACATAATTTTAATCTTTGTCAGTTGATTTTATTGCCTCAATTTCCTAAAATCCCAGCTTCTGTATTGAGGTTAAAGCAATTGGTGCGTGATTCGTTACTCTCCTACGAGTTATGACCTCGTAACTTCAGCACAGTGCCTGGATGCATTGCAAAATAGGTTCGCTTAAAAAATTAAACGAGTAAATGTACAAATTTTATGGTTGGCTTGTCAGAGCTTTATGAACGCGGATCAGAGTTTGATAAATATAAATGTCTACGTATTATGAATGTATTGCCGTATTTCATCACGGGCTTCAATGTTGTGTATTATAGGGAGACATAAATCAATGATCGTATTAACGTCACTTGTCCGTATTTACGTAATCAATCTGTTTCTATATTTTACACCGTGACCTAAAACGAATGTTGTGATTCCCAATATATCTTAGCTTTATGTATATACATATATAGTATTATAGATTAAGTTAGGTAAGGCACATAAACACATTATTCTCTACTTTTTCTCATACACTACTTTTCTTTCTTTTTTCTCTACATTTCTTTTTCATTTCTCCTTTTTTCATTTTCCTGACAGAAATTTATTAAGAAATAAGCAGTACCTATGTACTCATATACATATATTAATGTTTTTTCATGTGTTGTCTACTGTGTATACATGAATAGTAAAATAAAATAAATATATATATATCTCCGATAGTAACACCATAGTATGCTTGATATCTGATTATCTTTATGATTAAAGTAGATTGGCCAATTTGTGATTTGTCAGTATTACGCAGTCAAGCCGAAATGACCGGACCCACAATCTACATAGAGATGAGGGCTTTCCATCTTGTTAATGTTTAATTTGCTCGGTAAATAATGACCCCGATCTAACACAAATATTTCAGTGTTTCACTACAACGTTTTTGTTTTCAATCTCTGTACCTTTTAGGTGTTCAATTTTTCTCGTTGCCGATAAATTGGATATCGTCAATCCACTTTTTTTTCGCTGCTGACAATGGAAGCAATTTGTAACATCAATCACTCTTTTTCAGAGTCACGTGGTGATCCCCCGTATTTAATTACAACTCAAGCTTACCGTTTGTCTGATGTTAATGAATTTTTCGCAAATTCTTTAATACGATTTGTGTTTTTGAAAAAGATTTACCGCCATTGTTTGACGATTCATTCCGAATTGGATTTGTGATTGGCTTGATTGTTTCAAAGTAATAGCGAACCAAAATCGGTTTTCGTTTATTTTATTGAGATCGCGTAGGCGTCCATACTCACACCTATTTATTTTGTGGACCTACCTACGAAAATAGAACTATTGAATATACACAATTCCTGAACGACAGCGTCCCCGGTCCTATAAATGATCTGAAAATAGTACCTACTTATTCTAATACCTGGTCAGGTTCCTGCCTGATTTTGTAAATTTTGAATGCTGCTAAATAATTTGTATTGCTAATCAAATAATAATACCCTTCGTTGTACCGAGTTGTATTAAAAACTAAATAATTCATCGGAGATGCGGTGTACCCGCGAGCTTTTCTATTTTCTTGATACAAATTCAATTCATAGGTGAATAACTGAACTATTAAAGCGAATGAGGAATTATTAATACGATTGTGCATGACTATTATTATTATCCATGAATATTTGGTACAGAAACAGCCACTAGGTAGGCAGCCTTCATAACTAATGCTGGCCCAACTTCACTCTAGCGTAATACAATTATGGATAATCCGCAAAACTAACAAATAAACATCAAAATAAAATAAAAAACGAGCACTCGAGAAAATGTCGAATCATTCTCGTATGAGCTCTCCGCACGAGATAATGCAAGAGCTTTGGACCATTTGAAAGAGTGTAGCGATGAAAAAGAACATGCTCCGTTGATTCGAACGCTCAAGATTCAAGGCGAAGAAAGGAATGACGCTAAATTACGTCTGTCTAGTCTCTAAGATGGATCTTTTAGAACAATGAAAGAAAGGACACAAAAAGGTATAGGGAATGTCACTCCGACAGTCAGCCTTGCTAACTTCCTGACGAAGGATACGTCGAAGTTAAACGTGAACATATTCTTCTATTAAAGTCTCTTTCGAGAGTATTGTCTTGTCCATGTAAAGATAGCATAAATGTATACATATGTTACCGGTCAAACCGATTTCAGGCCAAACTAGTTTGTCCTAAGCCAAAGTTACTAAACTAGATCTCCTCACAAAAAGACGATCACAGGGCACCCCGACTAAATCGGTTGTTACGTTAGGTTAGAACTGTGATTGTGGGGAATGCAATTGTGTACCCCAGCCAGAAGTGACGAGGAGGAACACCGTGTGGTTTTAGTCAGTAGGAGTCTGACAGACCTCTCCGCCGGTCCCACGGTGGAGGACATCAATTGAGTATTTCCAAACGAAAAAATGGTTAGAAGTGAGACCAACCACAGTGTTGGACGCAGTGTAATTGCGTTTTTTGGGGTAATACACACTTGGCCTTGTATACACTTATTTGGCCTGAAATCGGTAACATAGGTATACAAAGCGATAGTTCACGTTGTACACATATGCTACCTTCACATAGTTGTGAATTGCAGCGCTTTTCATGTTTCCACTTCGCTGGTCTCGGTATGTTTCAATAAAATCTTTAGATGCTACTTCGAAGGAACTTAGCCAACGCTTTGTGTGCTTCAGTCGTGAGTTACTGCTATATTGTATTGTGTTGCACCATTTAGAAATAGTTTATTAAGTTTCAGTACAATAGACAACAGAACGACTGGTTGAAATTCAAAAGGATTTCAAATTCTGTAGTTCATTATACACGCCGGATGCTCGATGTATAAATTGTTAATTCACTTCCCGACGCTCTCATAATCTTAATCCGCTTTATCTTAATTGCATTGTTCTCGTTAACCGTGAAGTGGCCAGTATCCTTCTCCTAATTTAATAGGAAGATCGGAGCTGTTCAATTTCGGAGATAGACGCTCGACCGACGCGATTGACGGCGGTGCGTTCATGCGTTGTTACCTACGTTGCTTTTACGCTGCTAGCTGGTGATTCTAACAACTCACCTATAAAATTTCTAAGAAGCCATCAACAATCATCACTAGATAAAAACGTCATGGGAATATTCCAACATAAGTTGAAGGGCTTTTTGAGATAAAACTTAATCCCCGGGGACAATGCGGCTGCTTCCCGCTATGAATTCAGAGGAATAAAGGGAAAAGTAAATTCTTACGCTTGGAGAATGTTCTTTTACGTAGATAACTTGGTTTTGCAAAAGATAAACAGTATGTTTCCTTAAATATTGCACTGGGTTTCAGGGTTTTTTGTTAAACGGAAGTAAATTCTTTCCAAGGACTGGTTCCTATGTCCCTGGAGACTCAGTTGTAAGTTTTCTTTCACACAAAATAGTGCGAGAGTGTACCCTAAAAAGTGAAACGGATTTGGATCCGATCCAAACAAGATTTACAACTATGTCTCAGGAGTCCGATATTCCGTAAAGTCGGAGATAAGCAACAAGTACTTCTTTCTAGAACCTTCCTTTTGGTCGAGATAAGCCACTTATGTTTTTTTTCTCTTTTTTTGTACAAACCCCTAACGTTTTTAACCGAAAAAGGGTTGAAAGGTTTATTTTTAGTTTGGAGGTCTGTCTGTAAGTCAAAGACCTCATACCCTTTAGAGATCAGTGCAGAATGCTAGCCAACATATCATGAACGGATTTGGGAATTAAATATGTACACCACGCGACTGAACCCTTATACAAAAGTTATTTTTAGGTTTGTATAAAGCTGTGTATTTCCATAAATATATTGGCTTCTAAACTTTTTATTAGTTTAAAAGTCAATAAGATACTGGGTACGTATTACTGTGTAATCGTTGAGTATACAAACAAACTTTCTCGTCTCGCGGTCGTGACTTATGTTAATGTACAATCTGATACCTTTTATATATTCATAATGTTCATTTCTACATTAACGTTTATAATAAAAGGTCCCGTGTTCTTTTATGTTATTTCGATGACAAATACTAAAAAGAAAAAATAAGTCGTTATTTTAGGATGAAACATCAAATGTTGGAAGGTGACTCGTCTCGGAAAAGAAAAATAAAATAATGTTTTCTCGCTAGCGCCCTCGTTTATTTGGGCGCCGGGAGGTATTATCATTTGTGATATTTGGAAGATGAGTGGTATTAACACCCCCTAAATATAATTTCAGGTGTATATTCATTCATGTGTTTCTTTAACAAAGGATTCTGAATCTTTCTTCTTTATCGTGTGGTTAGTGCCTAACCTGGTGTCAGAGTTTTTCTGCCGCCCATGGGTCTCCGAGTTGGCTTTACATGCCGTCGAGAAATATCTCTCAGGCATGCTGGTTTCCTCACGATGTTTTCTTTCACCGAAGCAAGTTATAATTATACAATACGCACATGAATCCGAAAAATCTGAGGTGGGTGTCTTGGGTTCGATTGGGAACTTGAGATCTATGGCTTGGCAGTCCGACGGTTACACCACTAGGCTTACGCTAGGATTCTGAATGTAACGGAAGCAATCACATACAAATATCCACCGCTGTTCTTTGGAAAAATATACTACTTTCTACATTAATCATAGATAAATTACTTACGTATTGAACGCCTTAAGTGATCCTATCCAGGGTACTATCCACCCACATTCTTTACATAAGACAGTATTAATGTACGCTACATAAAAGCTACACATAAACATAAAAACAACATCGTTCTTTGTCTATTCCCGAGCGATCAATTACCTAAACAAAACAGGGATGTCCACACTAATAGAATTAAGAGCTTTCCAAGTGGATTGAACAGCGTCGTTACGTACAAAGTACTGTTTTATTTATAGAATAAAAGCGTTGACACAATCAATAGATAATAATGAAGTGTAGGAAAAATCATTGATAAAATGGGATCGCTCTGTCCAGAGCTTTTTCTATTGAATTCACTACTACCGCTCTCGATATTTTTTCACAAACACGTAAAATTCATTCGCTGATATTGTTCGACATACTCGCATGCTTTGAAACTCCAATGAACTCTTTTACTTTTTTATAACAAATTCTGTCACTGAAAGCATTGAATATCACTTCTTAATACTTTGTGTTTTGTTAGCTTTATCAGTCCTAATTGATTCGAAATCCTACATTCTTTACCATAGAGTATTGTGTCTTAGTTTAGCTAGGAAAATAGGTATCTAATGAAACTATTTTGTAAACCTCAGGGACCACTCACCGTTTTCTTGTTTCTTTTGTTTTAATTTGCTCAAGTTTTACTGCATCATTAGAATATAAAGTTTTCTGACTGACACGAACGCTCCGTAAAAGATAGCTTGACCTCTTACGTAAAGTCGTCAAGAGCTACGAGCTCGCAGACTCCAGATGGCCACAGTTGACGAGCCAAATTAGATAAGAAACTTCTCACTCAAGATGAGGTAGACGCTACGAGCTACGATACGATGTGTCTCCGAAATAAAATTTCAGTTTTAAACATGAAAGACACTTTTTGTTGACCCTGACCTGCACCTCGTCTTGGAAGAGGACTTTTGGCTGCAGGCAGTGCTGTTCCGTCGCTTCCACGGGCAAGTGCCACATGAACGCACAGTGACATAGTGCACAAGAGAAGCGTTACTAACATAGTTTTAAGGTTCTATTTACTAACACAATTTGTTTTTTATGCAGACTAACATACGTATGTAAGGTATATTATCTATGGGCCAAAGTAGCCTGAAAATAAATGGTTGTTGCTGTTGTTATAGCAATTATAGCAATATTTTAAACGTGTACCTACATGCAAAACTACAAACCCAGTGGATTAAACGCCAGTTGCGAGATTTGACGCAATATATTAATTTAAGTAAAGCACGTTTTCAGATAACTATATGCAACGGATGCCAGTGAATTTCGTTACTTGTCGGTCCGAAACGCTGCGATACACAGATACCTCCCTGCCAAGGGAGGTGAGTCCCGCCACTCTTCCTCCCACCTCTAATCGTTCACTGTAGCGTACTATAACACGGTCCATTTCAATTTATTAGTGGACAGCCGTTATCGGCCGACCACAACCTGGCTGGACCGATAGCAGACCACAAATAGTGCAATGATGATAGAAAATGAAAGATAGAAGCACTCTATGTAGCACGTTCGGTTATTTTGTAACACCTTTATGAGTCGGAAGAAGATTGGAACAGCGCGGGTAGTCCCGCATTTGCAAGCTCATCTTTTATTCACTGGTGGAGGGGTCGATCGGTCTGAGCGACTAAAAATAGTATAATTTATTAGTCGCGGGTCCGTACAGTGATTTGTTTCTAGACCCTAGCTAGCCAAGCAATATAAATGTAAAGAACTTAATTGAAAAGTTTGCTTTATTTTACTGTTTCTGAATTCGTAATTTTGAAATTGATTTGAATAGCTATCAAAGATTTTTTTTCAATCATGGTAAAAGTTGACTTTTCATTCAGAAAATTCAACCTTTTCAAGGTATTGAATTTGATTTTTTTTAAGTTAGCGAACAATTTCAAATTATACTTTGTTACTGTAGGTATGATTTTGAAGGCCCAGGAAGGATTGTATATTTTATTAAGTAGAGTAAACTAGCTATATAAGGTCTAACTATTCATACACGAAATATTTTCTGGGAATCATCTAACGGCTATAACGAAGCCATTTCAAGGGATTTTTTTTTTAATCTGAGTAGATTTTTATAAAAAATAAATAATTCAAAATTACTTGAACTACAAAATAAATACTAGCTCCTTATTTTTGAACATCCATTACGCTAGTATACTACGTCGTATTTACCTACGTCATTTTTAGAATATGAGAGTAAAAGGTTTTATGCGAAAAGTCTCAAAAAATTTTAGAATTATAATAATTTCGTAAAAAAAAAAACACTGATTTTTTTTTTTTTGCTATGGCGACTTTACGACTTATAGAAGTTACTCTTAAAATATTTCGTGTATGAAAAGATAGACCTTATATACATTATTAATTAAAAACTATTAAAACTCCTCCTCGACTGTCAGCTGGTAATGTGCCCAAGAGACTGGCGGCGTTGCCACGTTGTATAGCAAAACTTAGCCTCTGGCCAAGGTAAAAACCAGCCCTTGCCTTCCCTTCCAGGAAGGCATATTTAAATTACATTTAAAATATCGGAACTACGATTGACGAAAATCCTACTAGCACCACCGCATAATACTCTAAAGACCCTTTCATACCAAACATAACCAAATTAACCCAATCATTATTTCAATATTCGTCGCATTATTTTTCTCCTTTGTCCGTTGGTTCCCTCAGCGGATTCTCACAAATAATACGATGGTATAAGCACTTCTCTCGGGCTGTCGGCCGCGATATCCTCATTAGGGGCCGCCGACGCTCAAAAGGGTACTTCTCCAATAAAGCGCTGATGGTTTTTGCTTGGCTACACAAAGCTGCGACGACAAAAACTACCTTCGTGTGATGAGGATAACTAGATCCGCTCTGAAACACGGTTATCTCCGCTTTTTGCACCTTGTTCGCAATTACCACTTAACATAATAGGGTTACAGTAGCTTGAAAAGTTCCTAAACAAATAATTGAGCTTTCTGCTTACATTTATGATCTTGTTAAGGATGATTTCCACTAAACGTCTCGCATCGCATTGGATCGGAAAGGCTATGAACGGATGCGGGGGCAGCCGATCACGTCCGGTAGGATTTCGACGCTTACGATCGGCTCCGTACCGTCGCTTGCGAACGTATCTGTTTCTACACCTAGTCAAATAGTTTTATTCCTACCGTGTCGACGATACGACGACAGGTGAACGGAGCCGATCGTCGAGGCGTCGCAGCATACTTTCGACTATGTTCGCGTGTCGCGGAAGACGCCCGGGGGCTGTTTTGCGCGGCTCGGTAATTTAGACTTTAAATACTGTGCACACGATTTAATATCGTTTAAAGATTGTAAAATCCGTTCCGATCCGATGCGATGCGGGCCGTTTGGTGGAAATCATCCTTTAGAATGTATATTTGCGTCTAAGTAAATATTGAAGTCAAACTTCTGTAAAGAGAACGGATATAAATCGCTCCTATAAGTTATATTTCATTTGAAGTCGCAGAAGTTGATCGAGATCGTTTGCTCATAGTTTCAAACTTGTAATGAAGTTTGAGAACGTCGAACGGAATATATCGTAAAATACACAAGCGTTTTCTGGGTTTATTTTTCTATATTTTTTCCCTCATGCCTCTTTTTGTCGCCCGAGGGGAAAACCCGCTAAAAACGTACACAAATCTATCTCCGGTAAAAGCTCGATGAATTTTTTATCGTTCCTTAATTGCATTCGACAATCCATTAAATTAGCGCTCCTCTCCGCATTTCCACAAAATTGAATCACAACGATAGCGATACAAAAACACAGTGGTAGGACTGACCTGTATAAAACTGTCATTAAGCCAGTACAGTTTTATATAGAGTACTGTTTGTAGTATAAAAGGTGTAAATAGACCCTTAACGAAGCCGAAAGGCACTTGTTCTCCTCGTCTTTGCGATTATTGTTTTGTTGTTGACCATACCTGGGAACCTTCTAGTTACGGAGATATTGGGGGTCAAAGTGCCAACATTTCATAAGTTTTTTTTAAATAGATGTTGTTAATGTAAGATTTTTACTTTAAACACCTCCATCCATCAGCACAATGCTTTGAGTACGTTCCATCGACTTCTAAAGCGTAAAGTTACTTAGTTTGATGTACGCACGACGGCCAATCAAGCTTTACAAAAGCAGTTTATGCGTATCTCTCATTGTATAGGAAATCTATACAAAGCGAGGCCAAGTTATACTGGAAATGTACAGCTTCATGTGCCGCCGTGTGTACAGAATGCTTAGTTGACAGCTTCGTGAAGGGTCCGTTGACACCCTGTATACTGTAGACTTCCTCGTTGGTCTAGTGGTCGCAAGCGCGACTGCTGAGCATGAAGTCCTGGGTTCAATTTCCGGGTCGGGCAAAGTGTTTCTGAGTGTTTTCATCAGGAATTTCATTATTAAGTAGCAGTCACGGAGTCTGGACTTGTACCCGGTTGATGGCATTAGCTCATGCATGGGACTTAAATATAACTGGCGAAATGTGGGTGTACTTGATAGGTACACCTCTGCCTAACCCTTCGGGGATTACAAGGCGTGATGTTATGTTATAGTATAGACTTACTAATATAGGCCCCTAATTGCTCCACTCCTGCCCTTTTTAATACAGAACATTAATTCGTCTAATAAAAAACGGCGGTTAGGTGAGGGCTGTACCTAAAAATAGAACAGTCATAGCCTGGCCTTTTCCCAACTATGTTGGGGTCGGCTTCCAGTCTAACCGGATGCAGCTAAACACCAGTATTTTACATGGAATGACTGACTGCCTATCTGACCTCCACAACCCAGTAAGTTTCTGGTTAATACGTTACCCCATGGTAAGACTGGTTGTCAGAAATTCGGGTCACTGACTACCTGTAACGACTTTCAAAGATGTGAAATGTGAAATGACAGCCAGGACCAACAGCTTAACGTGCTTTCCGAAGTGCAGAGAAAACTCGGTATATAATGGGTGGTCACCCATCCTCGGACCAACCTAGGCAAGCGCGGCTTAACCTAAAGATCGAACCGAGCGGCTGTTACTTTTTAGACACGAGCTCCTCTCTCCACCTAAAAATAGAACAGTACAGACTATTAAAAAAAGTCTATACTCACAATGTTTTCCTTTACAGTTAGTGAGTAAGGCCTAGCGCGCACTGCCTTGCGTTTTTTTAACGCATATCTTGTGAAGTACAGAGTGTCATAGAAGTGCGCGCACTGCAGTGAAATCAACGCATGCGGTAAAGTCATCGTAGGCCTCCCGCTGCAAATTTGTAAATCGTTATATCTTACGAAAAAGAAGCCCTTCATACGCCTTAAGGCCGTCAAGGGATGTACCCAATACCGTTTGGGTACCCTTTTTTTACGCAATCTATACTATTATAATATTATAAAGCTGAAGAGTTTGTTTGTTTGTTTGTTTGCTTGAACGCGCTAATCTCAGGAACTACTGGTTCGATTTGAAAAATTCTTTTAGTGTTGGATAGCCCATTTATCGAGGAAGGTTATAAGCTATAAAATTTTACGCGGACGAAGGTCGCGGGCTACAGCTAGTAATAAATATACGCAGATAGTGACTCTTGTACGGTAGTCCATAACGATAACGTGTGTGCACCACAGCTGCAGTTCGAATGACAAAACGTGCGTTTTTTTCGCTGCAGTGCGCGGCCCCGTGAATGCGTTTATTCACCGCGTTTCACCGCACGGCAATGCGCGCTAGGCCTAAGACCCAAGATTTATAGTTTTGTGTTCAGTACTTCAGTCATAAAAACAGCATTTCACGGTGCCTATAGAAACTCGACCAAAGTCTTTGCCTTTTGTTCGGGCCGCGGTTTTCCTTTCACAATAAAAGCTTCTCCTTTTATTAGCGTGCACATTAGCCTTGTAAACAGGCATGTTAGGCGCTTTTCTGCGAATTTAACGCTCTTTTACTTCTTTTATTCATGCTTTAGTACTTACTTAGTACGTACATAGACGGAAACTGAAATATAATTACCGCGTTTGGTATACAACAGAGATTTTACTTTCGTAATAGTATTTTAACTTAATTTATATTGAAAAGAAAACTCGCTTTTAAAGTTTTTCGCAAACAATGACCAGAGAGTTTGTCTTAAGATAAAAGTTAGATACTTTTACAAAATATCTTTAAAGACTTTCAGATGAACAAACAAGAATGCCTAGGTATAATGACAGCGATATCGATTACCTACATAACTATCCCGGTTATGTATAAAGATTAGAATAAGTAGGTAATATTTACATACATTACATCCCGCCTGTAATCCTCGAAGGGTTAGGCACATTTCTCCAGTGATGTTTAAGTCTCACGTAATAAATAGGGGTGAGCCTATTGCTATCAACCGGGCACAAATCACCGTGGCGACTATTGACAAATTTCTGATGGAAAAACCCAATATCAGTTTGCCCGACCTGGGAATTGGACCCAGGACCTCATGCTCAGCCGTCGCGCTTGCGACAACTATACCAACGAGGCAGTAATGTTAACTTGTAAGATAAGAGACCACTGATTATGTATTTTTTATAAACATTTTAGATTCTCTTAATATCGCTGGAAACCTAAACCTTAACTTGGGTACGTAGTGATGTTTTGTTTCAGGTTTTAAACCAATAGGAGACCGTCGCATTATGCACATTGTGTGAATGACGTCATTATACAATATGTGCTTTGTGTTAGCATAATCTGTTGGACAATCATTTTACCACTTCACTTCGACCTTCACCCATTTTCAGCCACAAACAATATTCTGTCATAATTTCCTAATAGCGATTTTTCCATGAAATTGAACATCTGAACAGGATGATTTTCCATTTTCGTTTTTCTGGACAAAAAGTAAATTGAAAATCGACGTTCGTTACCTGCGACCGAGAGGCAACCGTCGAGAGTACATTTTGTGCTGGTTATTTACTCACGTTAAAAATCAGACCTCAGTGCTTTATTCAGAAACTTAGCAGTGCAACGCACTTTATTGTAATTTTAAGGTCTACTAGCTTATGCCCTCGGCTTCGCCCGCGCTAAGTTCGGTAACTGTCCCACGGGATCATACTACCGGGAAAAAAAGTATCCTATATGTTAATCCAGGTTATAAACTATCTATGGACCAAATTTCATTGAAATCCGTATAATAGTTTTCGCGTGAAAGAGTAGCAAACATCCATCCATCCATCCTTACAAACTTCGCATTTATAATATTAGTAAGATAAGATTTTGGTAACATCGAATAAAAATAACTGTCAAATCATTAGAAAACATTACAACAAATAAATCTGAAAATGTCAGATTACGTGAATTCCGAAGCCCTATTTGACTCTGTTGGGGGATGATTTTGAAAAAACTGTGATAAACATTTCTCATAAGTTTAACTTAAGAGTATGAACACTCAAGTCAATCGAGCCCAAGAATAAAAAAAATCACAGAAAATTCAACACCCCATTTCTTAGGAGTGGAATTTCGAAAAACCCTTTCATAGTGAATACCAACTCTTCACAAAGAATCTACCTTCCAAATTTCATGTCTCTAAGACCAGTGGTTTGGGCTGTGCGTTGATATATCAGTCAGTCAGGACTTTTAATTGTATATGTATAGATTGCGCTATTTCTTCAACCTCGTTGCTTTCTTTAAAATCGCAATGGAACGCGATCTTATAAGAAATACATCGTTCTTTTGCCGTAAGTGGAACGCAGAGCTCTTAAAAGATCTTAAGAAATAGGTTAGTAAATAGTGGAGAGGCAGCGGATACTCCACTAGCTTTGTAGTTACTTGTGGAACGATTAAGGCCTGTTTCTATTGGTAGATATATGTACTAGAACGACTATTAAGGACTTACTGAACCATTAATTGCCCAATTTGGAAGCCATGTTTGGTAGTGTTACAGTCTAAACACAATTTCACTGGCACAGACCCAACGCATTAACTTTGAACCAGTTACATGGTACCTATTTCAATAGATACCATACCTACCTTCTTAACGTACCACCTACCAAGACATAGGTCTCGAGTTCGAACCCAAGACACACCTGAGTTTTTCGGATTCATGCGCATATTGTATAATTATTACTAGCTTCAGTGAAGGAAAACATTGTAAGGAAACCAAACCAACATGCCTGAGATATATTTCTCGACGGCATGTAAATCCAAGTCATAGGCCCATGGTCGGCATAAAACTCTAACACCAGCCCCCGTAGCATGACCACCGTAGACAAGGATTTCTTTGACGGAAGAATCGACAAAATGACAGATAGTGCAAAGAAATCTGTCATTGTGTCGACACAATCTGTCATTTTGTCGATTCTTCCGTCAAAGAAATCCTTATCTACGGTGGTCATGCTACGGGGGCTGGTTAGGCACTATTCACACGAAAAATAAAAGAAGAACACCTAGGTATACATACTAGACTACTCCACTTTTTCTTCGGTTCCCTTGTGACAGCACAGGCTACAATATTTTCCAAGAATATTAGTTCATGTCGTGGAATAAAGATTAGCTTGTCAGCAAGTTGTTGTGCTCCCAAGGGTGCGCCGAAGAAACTTACCGACGAACTCACACTTTTACTGTACTACTGTAAACAAGACTTTAGGCACAACTTCTTACTTGAATTAGAAACGAAATTCCTCCTTCACATACCTCCTTTTATCTTATCGCAGCTCGTTGGTTTGAGTTTACCAACATAGCCTTTAATTTTCTTACAACATAACGTTGTTTTAGACATTAAATTCTACCTAAGTACCTACTACATACGTATACTATAACTAATTACATACTTATGTTTTGAGTCTTCTTGTTTCTATAATTCAAGTGAAGAGTCGAAATAAATACATATCTCGAACTAGCTATATCTTTTCTCGCAGTCGAATTCACACAGTTAACAATAGCTATGTCAAAACTGATGGTAAACATTCTAAATGGTATATCTGTTACGGCTACTAGCCGAAGTGCGGCTACACCTTGTTTTAGCCGTCTAAACATCGGTGCGGCCGGTTAAACTTAGATGTATCCTACTTATCTTCGGTTAGAACATGCAACCAATTTGGGTGTAGCAACCAATTTGCATGTGGCACCGCTCGCTGCGCTCGCTCGGCTCGAGCGCTTTTGTTCACAGTTCTATCCTTACCTAACCTAATCCATTTGGTCGGTGTGACTTAGCAATGAAAAGGATACACAACTGTTACCGGCCGCACCTAGGTTTAGCCGGCTAGAACTAGGTGTAGCCGCACTTCGGCTTTTAGCCGTAACATATCTAACCATGAAGCCAGGCTAATTACTCAACATATTAAAATTGCGCCTCAAAATCCCTAATAATATTTTTTTTCTGATTTAATAAAAAAGCTCGAGAACATTTGCAGTGAAACTACGCTAGAGTTGCATAACTTTGTGCTAATTAACTTTTTTATATATCCGGCCGCAAGTGGCTCCTCTCTGGTTATGAACACAGATGGTAGCTAACTTTAATATACAGTCTCTATGTGAGAATCTATTGAGTGATAAAACAAAGCCGAAATTAATTATCGCTGCTGGAATAAAAAATATAATTAGGTAGATTCCTATAAATCATCTTTTGTAGTGCAGCGTACACTTTTTTTTACCTATCTTAGTAAAATTACATTACCTACGCCTGGAATCCCCAGAGTCCGTGGCAACTACGAAAAATTCCAGATGGAAAAACCCAATAACACTGCTCGACCCAGACAAACGAACCCAGGACCTTAGGCTCAGTCAGCAGTCACTAATTTCCAATGTTTATAGTCATTCATTTATTTGGATCTTGTTTCTCCTGTTTCATATTCTGAGTTATGAAAGTATCTTAGTACTTAATATTAATTACAACAGTTATTAAACGAGGGATCCAAGAAAATAAGTGGTGAGGTCAACGTAAATACCTAAGTAAATAATTTAAATGAAGTCTGCCGTCGGCCGGAAAATTAACATGGACGCCGCCTCAAGATTAAGTAATCAAAGAAAATCTTCTCTCGCCATAACCGTCAGGTTATAAAATAGCTTTTTTATTTACAGAATTATTTTATACACCGTCATCACAACACCCCGGAGTTACTTTTCAAGGATTTAATTTGCATAAATAAATAATAATCTCCATGAAAAATATATCGCATAAATATTCATTAAAAAATACAAAACAATATCACAGACGCCAGTTGTAATGAAACGCTTTTATTCCATTGCTTTTTGTAAAATGTTTATCTACAATTTTCCGAGTTCGTCGTTGCCTGAAATATTTAAAAATATTTACGCTTTAGTATCAGTTCCCAAAGATACATAGGTAGCTACTGTTGGGCCGAAAACGCTTTTGTTACAGGATCCTCTTTGCAGACACCTACATATTATACATAGGCGACTTCGGAGCTATTTTGCATGTGAATTGATACCCGTATATGTCGTAGTAGTCGTAATTGACTTCTGTCAGCAACAGTACCTCTCAAATTGCTTGCCCTGGCTGGTCCGTTTGGGGAATTTCATTAGAACACTAACCACTCCAATATTTGACTAGAATATTACAATGTGACTCACGCAACCACTAACTTTATCTGACAGCTTCGGAGATTACATCCCAAATATTAACCGATTACTTCTTCCCTTGATATTTCTATCCTTCAGAGGACCCTTCAACTTTTATAATAAAAAACAATATTTCGTAGGAATACAGAAACAAACAATATTTCCCTTCTCAAAAACTTTGGACCTCATAAATAAATTAGCTATAGGTAGAACTTTTTTGTAAAATATTTTTTCTTGTGACGACGATTCCTCAGGAGGCTATCAGCTGAGCAGCCGCGGTCCCCGAGCTCTACTTTGCGCCAGAAATAAGGAAAATGGTGGAAAGAAAGCACTTCTTTCCTTTCCCTTACATGTTAAAATTAATTACTTCAAAATTAGCTTCGACAGGTGTAAATACTAACGAGTTAACATCAAAGTCTGCTGACTTCGTAACAAACGCGAGATTCCCTGAAACTTAACACGAATTTAGAACATTAATTAAACTTTACGCTTTGAGTCCATATGAAAATAATTTTCTGACGACATATTTCATGAAATTGGGTGTGGTAGAAAGTTTAAACACACATTTTGTAGTGTGTATTGGATGAATAACAATTAATATTGCCTGGAATACTTAGTAAAGCGTGAATCTCTATGCTTTATACTGTGGTTTGAGTGGAAGATTGTTGTGTAAACATGTACTAGCTCTGTGATGAATTAATTAAGTCAATATTGATTTAACAGAGGCTGTGGTACTGCCTGCTAAATAGGACAGTCATGTACAGATGATTTTGACATGTGTTCTGTTTACGAGTAGGTATATCGTACCCGTAACTCGACTGACGTGCTGAACGGAAAATTAATTAGCTGAGTAAGAATGGTAGCTATAAATATTTTTGTATTGGACAACATTCTACGTATATATATAATAATATGATACCATTAGTTGTAAACCTAGGTCGTAAAATATTATTCTATGACTGCCACGACTCGGTTCCATAAGTTTATGGGTGTAATTCTGCCACTATCTAAGTTTTACTATCTTTTTAATGATATTACTTTTAATAAAAATATGTACCTATAAACTTGCTAGAACAAAGATTTGTAAAGCTTTTTTTTTCTATTTAAGTAACCTTCACCAATTTAATAAATCAATCTGGTTACGATAACGTTGTTAACAAAAGCAGAACGCAAAAGAAAACAAACCTAATTTGAGTGAAAGTTTTCAGTTCGAAATTCAAACTGCGACGGCTCCAACATTTCGCCGGCCAGTTTACTCGGTCCAATCAATCTCAATATTTAAAATTCATTTTCGTTTTATTTTTTATTCAGACGGCAATAGAACGAAATCTCTGAAGCCTCAATTGGCTCAACCTAAAGTCCCTAAGACTTTTATTTGTGGAATCTGTTCGATCCTTTTTTTCTGCTATGACAACACTGAGCCAATTTTGTCTTTTGTGCCAGAGTCATGTTGAGTAGTCCATTTCATCTGGAGTAAACTGAAAGTAGATTAGATTTCTGTATTATGGATCAGACAGATTCCAGAAGTAATAGTTTCGCCTTACAAACTTTAGTTTTCAACTGGATTTCCCAGCGCTAATGGACCGCAGCGCAGTACACAATATTGGCATGTCAACTACAAACTAATAAGCTTTTCACGCCGCAAACTGTAATTCTCCATTGAGTTATAGACAGTTCATTTAAAACATTGTATTTTTAGCGATAATGAGTGTGGTTGTCAACGTCACTTAGTACTCAGTTGGTGGGTACCAGATTATTATGAAATTTTACTTCTTGAAAGTACAATTAATAGGTACAATTTCAATTTATGGGTCAATTTATAGATTCGTGAAATATATACATAGGTAGGATTACAATTAAATTCTTCTCATTAGAATTTTGTTTAGAGGGATCTGTTAACAAGTTAATTACAGTAATTTCAGAATCCACCAACGCTTGTTTGTTCGCAATTAAAGTATCAAATAGAAATTTGAAACTTCTAAATAATAAAATGTTTTAGCAACAATTCCTTTGTTTCGGCAATGATTTAAACCAAACTCGAGCCATGAAATATAAAATAATCCGAGTCTGTAATTTGCTCGTCCTGGCAGTCACGTATAAGAGAGAAACCCCTAAAACGAAATTAAGGATGATAATTGTTATCTTAAACTTAATTTGGGTCGTAACAGTTGGTGGAAATACGAACTACCGAGCAGACCTACTTGGTGTTGGTACTTTAGGAATTAGAGCTAGACAGATGAAATTAAGTCGTATTTCTGACTTTAATATGACAGTGGAACTAATTTAATCTATTTCGTTAATTGTTCTTATCCGTTACGAGATTCTTCACTTAACTCTTTCTTAATTGCGCTTTTCATGAACTCTGTGTAAGTTTTAAGGAAATTAATTACGGAACACCTACGTACCAATAACCAGTCATTATCGTAATATCGGAACGAAATGACCACTGTATCCATTGTCCTAGCTGAAAATGGATTTTCGATATTATTGATCGTTAATATCAACGATCACGGAGGAAATTGATTACACTAGGCTTGACAGATGTATTGATGATGGCAGTATATCTTTCGTTACTGTCCATCTCTTTTAGCCGCGTTGACACGTTTTACGATATTCCTAAGCCGTACTAAGGTAAATATAATTAATAATATAATTGAAATATTGATTACTAGGTAAACAACGTGTCTGGCTGCCGGTGCCAACATAGTTTGAAACACGCAGCATTGTTTAACCTAGCTTAACTATGCGAACACGTGTCGAATCTAAATTGCTTAGGTACTTAATATAATTTTCGCGCATAATTCGCTAAATTCCGGCACAATAAGCCAACTGCTTAAGCATTTAATACAATGTTCCCTAAAGTAACATCGGCTTCCATTATTAGAAAACGAAAATTAGAAGCTTAAGGCGGAGTGAAGTTATTTGATTGGCATCGTGAAGAAAAAGGGAAAGCTCCCAACTTCGAGGGTTCGTAACTTTAGCAAGCTTTGATTTATTGATCTGTCCCACAGCGGAATTTGCGCTAGTTTCCTTTAAGCGCTAGTTGCCACTATCTGTTTGTGTTCGACGGATCAGCTTCAGAGCTTTTGTCAACAAAGTTGTTTGTGGACGTTGGTGATAGGGGTACGTCATCGTGTCAACTACATAGGCAGCTACTACGGTCCTCTGCGATGTTGGTATGGGTGAGAATATGCCATATGAAAACTTCTTTGTTATATTGAATGTCAAGGGACATTATTAACCCTTGGTAATTTTGATGAAAGGCACAAAAATAGAGGGAAGTCGCTGTTTGTCGTAAATTACTTGGGTTTACAAACCCCACAATGTATCGAAAATTCTTTCCCTTGATCCCAGAAGCCGTCTTTGAGGTCAGAAAACGCTTTGCATATAAAATTCAATCAAGTAGCATTCGGAGAATCTTGGTCACAAACAACGTCGGATGAAAATTTAATTTCATAATTACGAAATCATGATTAGGTGACCCAATTTTCTTGACAACCGAGTGCAAATGTAAACGTATATATACTACCTACCAACAAAGCTGCACTGTGAACACCTGGCTACCTATCTATCCAATTTCAACACCCATATTAAAACTCTGAAACTTTCAGAGAGATCCATGAATTATTTGTGTGAACACGAGTTACACGTAGCGTTGCCATCGGTCGGGATTTGTCCCGCAACGTCCGGCTTTTTGACCCACCGTCCGATATTTACTTCAGACGTTTTTTAAAACATAAGGAGTTCAATTAGTGAAAAAATTAAGATTATGAAGTGAAATCTGGAATTTTTATACAAAATGTCTGAACTTTTTAAATTTCGAAAAGGTTAGCTGTACGTATCTCGTATAAAAGTAGCGGTGGGCATTCACAGAACATCTCGCTACCATAAATAAGTTATAAGCTTCGCTGTACGTACGGATTCACTCTACAATATTTATTCACCTGAAAAAAGGGTTCATGTATTTTTTCAAGATACATAATGTTATCTGCTTACTCCACATATTGTGTTCGCTCTCCGTCCCCACAATAGCTTATATTTTTCTGTGTGAGACACATAAGCCAATGTAAGTCCCTTGAAACGTATCGCAGTATTGCAAGAATGGAATTTATGCGGTGCTACGAATGTGGCGGAAATGTGAAATGTTATCTTCGAATATATGGGGCCAGTGGAACTGTAATTTTGTATCATATTTTTGGAACCATTCTTTTACATTTTCCTTCTTTAGAAAATTGTGTGTTATTGCATATTGATTTTAGAGTTACGAACTAATAGATTTAGAAGGTATCAGAAGGTGTCATATACTACTCTGTCAAGAAAGTACTGGGAAACGATCAATAATACACAAAATGTTAGTTATTCATCCAAAGTTATTTTATCGGCTTCTAAGTATGCTGAAGTATCCTTCAGAAACGATACACTTATGCCAACGAATAATCCGAAAATCAAAACAATTTTTAAACGCTTTTTCCGGAATTGAGTTCAGTTCTCGCCGTGAATTCTCCTTTATGGCTTCTACCGAATGAAAAAGGGCCACAAAGTGGTAATTTGAGTTTAGGAAAAAGAAGTCGGCTAGAGCCATATCTGGTGAATAAGGTGGTTGCTCGATGGTATTTGTTAAGTTTTTGTCAAAAATTCGTTCACTATGACTACACTACACTATATATGCCTTGAGCGAAGGCGCATTATCGTAGTGCAAAATCCAAGAATTTTCTTTCCTCAAATCTGGCCTTTTGCGTCGAATTTGCTCTTTTAAACGCCTCATAACGTGATAACGCTCAAATAATATTCTTTATTTACTGTTTGACCTTCCGGCAAGAATTCCGAGTGCACAACACCGCGATAGTCAAAGAAAACGGTCAACATGACTTTGATATTTTTTTATCGACTTTGGCGTGGTTTTTTCGGTTTCGGGTCAGTTGGAAGGCGCCACTCCGAAGCTTGTTGACTAGTTTGCATGTCAAACTTGTAAACCCACGTCTCGTCACCACTAACAATGCGTTTCATGAATGTTGGGTCGGAATTGACTCATTCTAGCATGTCCTCAGCGACTCTTATGCGATTGAGTTTTTGGAGAAAATTCAGGTCTTTTGGGACTAGCCAAGCGGCAACATGTTTCTTACCCAAGTGATTATTTAAAATGGTACGGATCGACTCGTGAGACACAGAAAGTTCAGCGGCTATCTCTCTCAAACTTGATTGAGGATTTTCAGTCACTTTTTCCTTCACTTCTGCGATGTTAACTTCAGTTGGAGACGTTGATGGCCTACCAGAGTGAGGCAAATCTTCCATCACATCTCGACTTGAACGCTTTAAACTACTCATAAGCACGTGTTTTTCATAAATTAGATTCACCGTAAGCCTTCTGTAACATTTTCAGAGACTCCGAACACGAAATTCCATTGGCGATGCAAAATTTAAGACAAACTCTTTGTTCGATGTTTTTGTCCATTATGAAATTCGCAATACACACTAGATAATATGATCTAACTAAAAACAGCACTGTATTTAATCTAAATAACAGATCCAACGCAAACTCCGCGCCAAAATGGAAAACAGTTGTGCCAATCTACTAACAAAGAAAAAACAAAAAAATAGGATTTGGAACCATAAACAAAACATCCATTCCAGATACTTTTTTGACTCAATGTATACTTTAGAGGAGCGTAGTCTCGTTAATAGTTTTAATAAAATGGTTCATAATTATGTTTAATTTAACCGTTGGTTTAGTGCTGCTGCGTTTGATACTTAAATATGTTCCGAAAGCCGATTAAACCTCGAGAGCACCCACTGAACTTCAATGTTTGTACCATTAAAATTTTGTAATGTTTTCTGAAATTTTAAAACAAAATGAAATACTTAATGTATTGAATTAAAATTTATTTCTATTAGTAATATCAGAGGTTAAGCTTCAAAATATCGTTGCTCTTATCGCGACCGCGATTTATTACAAATTCTGAAACTTGGCCCGAATTAATTTTAAGGCACTCCACTATAATTAATTATTCAATCTCCCTCTTAGTTAAGTAGGACATAGTTAAGTGCTGTAAATTCAATTATCCGCCACGTTTTGAAATATTAAACAGATACCCAATATAAAATGTGCCTGTCTGTGTACAAATTATTTGTTTAGAACAAAATCTTCACTTCTTACTACACCACTTACATTTTTGGAAAAAGGTGAAAACAAATTAGGTATTTACAGCCGTATTTTTATTGCAGGCAACCCTCGCAACAAATGCGCTCTACAGCCGGGTCACAGTTTGATGGACTGGATCCGGCTCGGCAACTCCGGCAAGGACCTCACCGGAGTCGGCGGGAGGATACGACCAGTCTCCCCGGCTGAACTGTCTACACACAACACCCTTAGTTAGTTCACCCTTCATAAACATTCTGCCTCAACTAATTGGGTCTTTAAGCCAACGCACTTATAAAAATGCTCTTGAGAAATAAATAAACCACAACATACCCGCACGCCTACACAGAACTAAAGTTAATACGTTAAAAGGTTGTATTATTTATTCACATTTAAGTAATCTCAAAGATTAGCATCTAAAAAGGATAAAGAGATCCCTAAGTCCCAATAGAGCGCGGTGGGTTTTCATAACATTTTCAACAAAGATTACCCTTAGAATACAATATACACAAATAAGAGTAAGCGCTTCAATAAAATGTTTCATAACTTCAGAAGGAACTCTACTTGAACTGAATGTTTCAGACGACGCCTGGCTGGCGATACGCGGCCGCGTCTACAATATAACGCATTATCTACCCTACCATCCCGGAGGTAAGGATATAACCCTTCTTATAATATACGACCTTAGGGTTAAATGGTTCGAAATGTTTTACAGTCATGTACATAAGTTTTGCTCGCATCCCAGGACCCGAGGAGCTAATGCGAGGCGCCGGTATGGATGCAACACAACTCTTCGACAAAGTACATCCGTGGGTCAACTACGACTCTCTCCTCGCGAAGTGTCTCGTCGGACCGCTCCGGTTCGACCTGCCGGATGCAGAGGAACTCTTCGACACTTCCAACCCATCCCCCAAATCCGACCGTCTCAGAGAACCGTCTAAAGCACAAGAATTAGTTAGAAAGTCAATGGAGAACTTAGCAAATTGTATCACACCAGTTAGAAAGAAAATAACCAAGGGTGAAGACAAAGATAATGCAAAGGGAAGTCCACCTAGCAAGATAATGCAGAGTCTAGTGCAATCAGCAGATTTACCTATGTCAATAAGTCGAAGAGCAGCATCGAGTCCTGTAAAGAAAACAGAGAAAGATCCGGATTCACCTTTACCTCTCCGGTACGACTGGATACAGACATCAACAAAACTAACGATATCCGTGTACACGGGACACCTGGCCAACCCGGGAGGATGTGCGAGGATTACCGAAGGATTTCTATTGATTGAAGTAGCGACCAACGGCTGGTTGAGGACGCTCAAAATAAAGCCCGAAGCTAAATTAAAAGAACCTTTACAGCTACGTGTGTTCGCTGAAAGTGGAAAAATAGAGGTGAGCTGCGAAAGCAAATTGCAATGCTACTTTATTTTTGTTACTCGAAATAGTATTCTTAACTATTTCAAGAGGACGCCCACACGATTGCGGAAATATTTTCATAAAATGTCTGCAATCGTGTTGGCGTTCTCCTAAAAATAACACGGCGTGGGGAGTGCGGTTAATTGTCTCTATTTTTGTAGATCACCGCACTCAAAGTGGATCCGAGTGTTTGGAAGGGTTGCGGGGACGTGAGTGTGGGGGCGGCCAGCCTCGTGTCCTCGCCGCGGAGCGTGGAGTGCCGCGTCATGGAGGTGGGCAGGGTCTCCCATGACACCTCCCTGCTGTCCGTGTGTCCCAGGGCTGGGCCAGTCGTAGTGCCGTTGGGACACCATGTACGAGTACATAGGAGAATCGAAGGTGAGACCAACCAATTTTTTTACCATCGACATTCATCAGGTTACTTAAATAAACAGCTTATTTGAAAAGTCCTTTTAAAAATAACTTTTCCTGTAATATGTCCGTCTTTTCCAGAACATCTTGAAACTTTTTCCCGGCCCAAGTAAAAATGTTTTTCCGATAATTTAAAAGGAAGTGCAAGAACTTTCCATTAACCCGACGGAGATATCTTTGATAAAAACTCATCTATTTAAGAAAAAACTGTGGGTTATTTTCAAAATAAATATTTACTTAGTAACTCTCAAAGTAATAGATAAGCTTTTACTCGCTAACTAAGTTGTTGTTAAATATTTAACCGTGACCCAAGTAACTGGTCTCTAGAGAAAGATATATTGACTTAAGCTCGATGGATGATTAACGAAATGAGTTTTCATGCTCATGCTTAATATCGTTGAGGCCTCATCCCTCAACTAGAGCGTATCGCATCGCGACGACGCGAAATTATAAACGTAGCCAAACGAAATATTACAGAATTTGAAATTCCATCAGGTGAAAAATGTCTGTAGATAATATTTTGATGACTTAATTTCGTGGAAAATGGGAAAAATTCTCGTAAATCCTTATTGAAATATGTCCCCTATTGTGTCTTGTATGTTAGGCAGACACCTGTCTCCCATGTCAAGCCAAGATCTTTTATGTATTCATACTATTCATGTTATTCAAATAAGTTTCTTTCATCCTCCTCAGCTTGAGAAAATGTCGTCTTCATATTTTAACGAGTGTAGTGAGTGGGTGGCTACTTACTACTTAGCTACAAAGTATCAAGTAACTTTGTGTTTCTGACATTACTTTGGTAAGGAGACAGCAGTGGCGAAGGGTCCATACGACTCGATTCCTACCGCATTCCCTTTGAAAAATGGCACATACAGTATTCTACAGACAAATAATATAATCACATTTAAGATATGTACTCCGGCTTACCTCTTACAAAAATAGACCCTTCGCTACTGGGAGACAGTTACGTTGATATCGCAGCGTGGTAACGTGAGGTTATAATAATACATAAACAATGTCACATGTCGCTACTTTTTCCTTATCTCATTTCATCGATATATTTTTATTGAATTATCTTTTTCTCGTTATGCGAGTATCCTTGCTCCGTACCTAGGTAATTGATTTACAAATATGGAAGTCCACGGGCAAACATGATATGCTATTAGAATTCCTAAATAATATAAGGAACCCTAAGGAAATATCTAGATTAACCTGAAAACGCTAAGAATCTCTGTCTCTTTTTAAAACCGTAATTAATGAGGCGTAGTAGATGCTTATACCTTCATTAGTGCGATCTTTGACGGAAACTTATTAGTGGGGTGCTTCCAAGTACTTTTGCTTACAAATTATACCTATTTATTTATTTATTAATGACCTGCCTACAGTCGTGAAAGATGCGAAGTGTCTACTGTTTGTAGCTGACTTGAAGTTGTACCTAAATATTAAGGAGACTGCTGACTGTAATCGGCTCCAGTCTGATATCGACAATGTGGTACAATGGAATAAGTCTAACAAGCTGTATTTTAATGTTGTTGTTGATGTAGTGTTCTCTAATGAGCTACATACGCGTGCGGGCTCCTTTACGGCATCAGTACGACATGGACGGTGTAGTCATACCGCGTGTCAGGCATGTACGAGATCTGGGTGTGCAGATGATGTCTGAGCTGACGTTCCGCAAACACATAGTGGAGGTGTAGGATTTTACCGATACTGCTGCTGTTAAGGTTTTATATAATGCACTTGTGAGAAGTCACAGAAGAATAAGAAGAAGAATCCACATGAGAGAAAATACAGCCTCATGTTGGAAAAAATGCTGAATAAATTCTGTAGATTCCTTTACCTCAAACAGCATGGAGTTTATATCTTGATGTGCCCAAGTCTGTTCGTCCTGATCATGGTTGGGTACTCCATGCTGGCAGTAAGAAGGGACGTAGCGCTAGTCAAGTACCTGGCGAGCGTACCGTGCTAGGGCTGCTGCACCACCCCGAGGTGCTGGCTGCGATGCGGTTGCGCGCGGCAGATGGGTGCGTGGGATCGCGCCGCTGGCACCGCCCGGCACTGTTAGAAGTGCCAACAGCTAGGACTAACCTACTCAAGTTTGCCCCTATATGCCGCGAGATGCACGTATTATTAATAATAAAACGGTATCGGAAGATAGATTTGGACAAAATCAGACGATATTTGTCCAGAGTGCACAAATCATAATTGAAAGAGGCGTGCAACTGGAACCATTGTCATGTTCAATTAATTTAGGTATATTTACTGGGTGTAATTTTACTTATTTTACATTGTATGTTTTTCTATTTTGTTTATCTAATAGCATCGTATTGGACGAGTCTGTAATGATATTATAATTGGTGGTAAATAAATAAATAATAAAAAATATTACCTATTTACAAACACAGGTATTGTAAATCTCATAAAATGGAGAAACATTACATCAGTCCGTTAATAGGTAATTATTTATTTTACCTTTAATTAATCTGATGTTAAATCTCAACAAATCAAACGAAATATTTTGATAAAACAGCAAATAGGGAACATCCGCTATATTTCACAGCGGATTTACTAATATACTTGATCAGAACAATTAATTGCGTAAATGCTTTTAGCCGTGGAATTGTCAGTAGCTTGTCAGACAACACGATATGCTGGCACTCCCAGTTCCGGCTGTCTTGTTTAGTCAAACCTTCTTATGTGCAAATAATTATTTAATGGGCGAGTCATGTTAGGGTGTAGTTTGAGTTTTCAGGGCCGAGGTGTCTATCCTCCCCAGTCCCCCCACACACGGCAAGTATCAATAACGAATTATGGATGTAGGTAGTACCTCATTCCCAATAAATAACGTATTACATCGTAATCCTGGATTTGATAGGTAAAGGGGGTTCCTGAAATTAAATCCTGGTTACTTTCTTTATTGGTGTCAGCCAGTGCTTAATACGTACGCACCAGCTTAAAACCAGACAGCACTTATTTATGTCATCGAGTAGTGTTGCTATGCTCCGATTGGTACTTGCTACCTAGGTAGTATAACTTAAGCTTTTTCTTTGGGGTGGCACTTTCGTATTAAAAATAGAGGTCTCAAGCGATCGTGCTCTAGTATTGCAGATAGTTGATGACCATTTTTCGCAAGATGAGCAGCTTAGTTATTTCCTTAATACCAACTTAATAAAACATTTCTTGTTTTCTTTAGGCACAGAGTGCATCCGTTCCTACACACCTGTGGGTGAAGGCTGGAGCCCTGCAGACGGCACTGAAATCTTCTCGGCTCTCCGGTTGGCGGTGAAGCGCTACGATAGTGGCGCCCTCTCGCCGCACCTCACTACGCTCAAAGTCGGAGACCTCATCACTCTCTCCGGACCTTATGGGAACTTTCAACTACAAAAGGTATAGTTTTATTTTAATTATGTTTTATTCTATTCAACGTTTCAAACTTCTTATCGGGCAGTTAGTAGTTGTTATCATTTTAAAAGTTCTTGTTGCGACTTTTCAGTGCTTCATGAGATTGTTTTGTTTGTTGTTGAAAGAAGTTCTGGAAGTTTTATTTACTTAGCTTCAATTGAAATGAAGTTTTTCAAGTGCTGTTCATTACTTGGATTTGGTAGCTTTTTCAGATTTTTCAATTAGGTCTTTTAGCTTTATTCGTTTATAAATCTTGTTGTGTACGTCTAACCAACACTTGTACAGAATTCACTTCAGGCAGTGGACAAAACAATAGTTGGAAAGATTAAGACTGGACCTATTGACTTTTCAAACCAAACTTCTTATTATCGACCTGAAAAGCCTGAATTCGTGGAACAAAGCACCCATAAATAAAATAAATGGCGGCCCTAAGCCATAAAAATATAGATACCTATTTCAGTTCTTCCCTTAACCATCGTTTCTTTGTTTTTCATCGTAAATCATCTTTATAGAGATTGAAGGGCAGCGTGGAAAAGGAGTACCTAGTCTATGATTTATTGTCTATTGCCTGCTACGTTGGTCTAATGGTCGCAGACGCGACTGCTGAGCATGAGATCCTAGGTTTCATTCCCAAGTCGGGCAAATTGTTATTGGGTTTTTTCTTCAATTTCTCAATGGCAGCCACAAAATCTAGATTTGTGGCCAGCTGATGGCAATGGGCATGCCCCCTATTATATCGGACTTAATCATCAATGGCGAAATGTGGGTGTACCCCAAAGCGTGCTGCCGAGTGCATCGCCGATGCAGCCGTTTGCGATAGCACTTCCACTCTGTTTCTCGTTCCAGCAAATGACGGTTCTTAGCTATAGAAAAGTATAGGAGCATAGAAAAATGCGGTTCCGTACTGATATATATGACTCAACTCTTAGGGACACCTCTGCCTAACCAATTACAAATGCGATGTGATGTTATCTCATTTTAGTTGAAGACAGTGAAGACGTTGTATCTGATCGCTGCCGGTACAGGGGTCACGCCTATGCTCGGCCTGATCAAGTTTATGATATCAAGATCTAATCCTAGATGGTAAGTTTTCTTTCACCAAATTAAACATTGATTTACTTGAAGAAAATATTTTTTAATATTTAATTGATTTACTTGTGTCGCTCGAACTCGCAACACCGAGGCATTTAGTAATTTAAATTCTCCAATATTTTACGTCAATATTAAAACAGACTAAGTAGCTAGCTGCTGCCAGCTGCTGCTGTTGACAGCGGCTTTGTGGTCACCGGGAACCGATAAAAAAAAATATCCTGTGTTTTAATCTAGGACAGTTTCACATACCTACAAATACTTTTTAACGGACTTAAAATAACAAGGAGGTTATACCGGTTAAATGCGTTTGAATAAAAACTTCACAAACGCGTTTTAGTTGTAAAGATTAATATGATAAAATATAACTAAGCCAAGAATATTATATAAGACTACCTCTGCAGCACGAAATCCATCGGAAGTCGGCTGACGGCTTTAGGCAAGGTCACAACATCAATCATACTCGCTGCTCCGTCATCATTAATCGATATTAAAGCAGTCTCGACATTCGAGCTAGGAAACTACTCAGAGAGTCATATTATTCTATGAATTTTCCTTTGATCCATCGACTTAGATACTTTTCGTAATTCCAATATAAGGCTGCGTTTCCATCTGAGATATGCACGGTAGCTGGACGGTGCGAGTATGCGTAGCGAGGCTGTGGAACGGTGCACAGATGAGCGGTGCTGGAAGGATGTGTAGCGGGCTCGTTTCTGACTGACTTCTTTTTATTTCGGTCGCGTACGGCCTTAGCACACATCTCCCGCACACATCCTTCCCTTGTTTTGTAAGTACAAAAACCTCGCTCCGCTGAGCCTTTTCCACTAGAGCAGCGCTGAGCGAGGCTAGGTAAATGAAGTGATCCTATTGGTTCTTAACAAACATATCCCTCGCTACGCATCCTCGCACATCTCTGGTGTAAACGCAGCCTAAGGATAGTGAATTGGCAACTTCGGGCTTATGAAATAGTTCTCAATGTAATTTTATTATTGGTGATGTATGGTTATTTACATAATTTAATTTGTGATCGTTTATGTTTCAGTGAACGGACACACTTACTGTTCTTCAATAAAACCGAAGAAGACATTTTGTTTGGTGAAAACTTCGAAGAAATTATGAAAGAGGATGACAGGTAATTAAGTATTTTTATTTTCTTCAGATAGGTATATATTTTGATTGGTAATCACTATTTTGACGTACTTACTTTACCTATTAAAAATAGTCATAATTAATAAGAGAATGAACGCATTTGTTAAAAATTTCCTTCAATTTGCATATTCATATATGTTTTCATTTTCCAGGCTAAAAATCACGCATGTTCTATCCGACGCCAGTTCATCCTGGTCGGGTCCTAGAGGTCGCATCAGGGACGAACTCCTTGCTGAAACGATGGGAAATGTAAAGTGTGACGCTGACGACAAATGTTCGCACTACGCCTGCCTCTGCGGACCGACGGAGTTCACGTATGCTGGGCTCGATCTGCTGAAGAAACACGGCTTGAAAGACGATTGTATTCACGCCTTTATGGGTTAGGGGTCGAGGCAGACTGCGCGGAGTGCTGATTGAATACAGAGTAAAATATTATCTGTGCACACGATGCTTTCAGGACCCAAGCAATGTCCACTGTCTCGAGGTGGGGGCTCAACATCTAGTAAATTAACTATATTGTTAACATCACATTTCTCTTTGTGCGAACTCATTGATCGCTACTGCGCACGAGTACGTCCCATGTACAACAAAGACGCCAGACAGTTCAGCGCTAACATCTAAAATTAGTCCACGAATTATTCCACAATTACGAGTAGAAATTCCATCATTGGCATTTTATACAGCACGTAAAATAGTAGCTATCTAGACGAAGTACAATCGATGTCGACACGCTATAGATTTTATAATAAAGAAATCAATATTTTATTCGTAACGTAATTAATATAACTGCCCAATATAAGAGCAATTGTAAAAAGTTTATGGACTGTATATTGTAGTATAAAGCGTCAAAGTTTTTTTTTATTAAAGTTTAGTCAAAGAGTGAGAAACCTAATATATAATTGTAGCTGTAAAAACTAAATAAAAACTACTTCGTAGAAACTGTTAAACAAGTTTCGGCCAAATTCTCGCACTTACTATAACTTTCAGGAACAAATTAAATGTGTATTAGTTTTAAAACCAAAGTGTGATAAATTAGCTTTTTTAGGTACGTCGAAAATTGATTTAGTAATTTGTGATTAGAATATTTGTGATTGAGTAGATTAGCTCAATGTACAAAAAGACAGAAATAATAGTCATAATAATGTATACAGTAATATGGAGGTTTTTATGTACCTATTCCATCCATTATTAAATAAAAATTATATTCAGATTAAGTTTATACCTATTGTTATATTTTTTAACCCATCCTATTTTTCTTATATTTGTTTAACTTTAGTGGTATATGGGAAATTTTATTAATAACATAGCTTCTTTTAAAATCGAGTACCTAATATTAAAATACATAGTGTTGTGTAAGATAACCAAAATCATGGAACGATTTAAAAAAAACTACACAAAAGAACTTTCACATGAATTTAATTGTCATCAGGCCCTTTTTTATTTGTAAATGTATTTAAATCCAAACCGTTTTCTTTGACCAATAAGATTGATTTTCAGTTACCAATTTTATTAGACAAGAAGTTGTAATTGATTTCTTTTTTCTGCAAAAAAAACTGTTATTGTGTCACTCAACATCAGTTCTTAGTATTTAAACATACTACACGTAGTTCTGCAGCTGTTCTTATTTTAAATATATTTCATATTTTTCAAATATTTTACATAACAATATTTCGGACATCATGGTAATATTATAATTACAACATATCAAGTACTTACATTTTGTAAAGAATACACCAAGATTTTTATTTATTTGTAACAGAATAGTATTTTTTCATTATTAACTACTAAACGGGTACTACCATTGAAGTTTGCATTGAAATAATAGTGTAAAATAAAACTATGTTTAGTGCTAGTGTGTGTTAAATATTTAACAAATTTTAATAATTCTATTATATCATTTTGTAAACTATGTATCTTTTTATTTAAGCTTTTACTTAAAAGTGAAATTGGTGAATGTTTAAAAAGTGCCTACATTCCATATGGTGTTTTGTTTTTTTTTGTGTGTTGTTGACTTATGGTTTTCTATTAAATAATGTAAAGAACATTGAAATTTCATTTATAATGTAGGTGGCTTTGAAAATAATAAGGGAGTCGTTAAACGTAGATATTTTAATAAAACATTTATTTAGGAAGAAACATGACTATAATACAACAAAACAATATAATACACAGTTTATTTTTCAAATAAATGCATGTAAACTTTTGACCGAATGTGCTGCATCAGAATAAAAAGTTATATTCGTAAATTCCTTTTGGTACTAAATAGTTAACAAAAACCCTAATCAAGTTACAGTTATGGAACGCTTTTAAATAGGATAAATTTACTATTTAAAAAACACCTAAACAATAAAAAACAAATTAGCAAGCGACATCCAAAATTCCAAGAAAAAATAATAACATTATGTACCTCGATCTATTTAACGCTATCTTATAAAATATCAATCATAACTTACTAATGATACATTTACATACTTAGCTAAATAAAATTAGTTTTGTTCCATCTTTCGAATTTTATATGGTATTGGCAAAAGCTTAAGTCAAATACTCATTCTAGACGTTAAAAACGAATAGCCATGAGCAGGATTTTCGATCGCTGAAAAAAAACTGGATCGAGAACTGAATCAGTTCAAACAAAACTAATTTTAAATAGTAATACACGACGGAAAATTTGTTCAAATACATAGGGATAGACTTGCCACAGTAGATTTAACAGTTTAGCATTGACATTCTGTAAGGTCGTCCATTACCAGAATGGTATCACAAGTATTTTTTAGGACGTACATTACCAGAATGGTATCACAAGTATTTTGTAAGGTCGTCCATTACCAGAATGGTATCACAAGTGTTTTGTAAGGTCGTCCATTACCAGAATGGTATCACAAGTGTTTTGTAAGGTCGTCCATTACCAGAATGGTATCACAAGTGTTTTGTAAGGTCGTCCATTACCAGAATGGTATCACAAGTATTTTTTAGGTCGTACATTACCAGAATGGTATCACAAGTATTTTTTAGGTCGTACATTACCAGAATGGTATCACAAGTGTTTTGTAAGGTCGTCCATCACCAGAATGGTATCACAAGTGTTTTGTAAGGTCGTCCATTACCAGAATGGTATCACAAATATTTTAAAACCACAGTAAGTGATAACAGGTAAAAATCGATGTCAAAACCTTAGTTGTTGATAAAATGGTATCGTGGGTACAAGAAATCAGTGACTCAAACAAATCTTCGCCGTGTTTCAGTAGGTAACATAGTGGACACAAAACCTTTGTCTTTACTAGCGCAAGAATATTTCTTACTTACCTATAAAAAATAAAATCAATATTCCAGAGTATAACGTGTTTAAATGAAAATGTGATACGCAATTAATTCACGAATCTTCCAAATAATATTATTTCTTAATTCCAGTTTTGTTTTAGGATACCTACACAATATTTTTAGCACATACATACAACACTTGGATATCACAATAAAAGGGGACATTCACCCTTGTAAGTCCGAAAGTTTTAACTGTAGATTTAAGTCATGTTACATTGCCCAATATTGTACTCATACACATTCCATTCTACTCATTCTTTGAGCATCACAATATGAGAGCTGTCAAAGCGCGATTTTACTTTATCATACGATCAACTTATTCAACTGTTTAAGATTTATTACATCATTACATATACCTGGCTATTACAAGTATTGTATCTAGAAACATCAATTGCTAATTTTGCAAGTCACATTAACTGGAGTGTAAAGAAGCGAGCCCAAGTAAGAAGGTGATCAATATAGCGAGGCTAGTCCTCAATAATGAGCCTACTTGCCTGGGATGGATATAGAAGACATTCAATTGACATGCATTGGAATAACTTCAATTAAATATTGATACAGGTCCAATTTCCTGACCTTCTAAAATTATTATTATTATTTCGTTAAATCTACCCAAACTACAGATCATTATTAAAGTTCTAAATTGAGGGATACGAAAACAAAACAAATCTTGCAATCGTCCAGCGACCACAAACGGTGATATTGCAACACAAATGAAAAGGGACCTTATTGCACTACTGTAACATTTAAGTACAAAATTAGTTTCACCCATTTAGCAGGGTGTCCTAATCTCGATATCAGCTACACCCCGGTCCCACACACTAACGCCAAATATTGTATAAAACTTGGTACTATTATAAAAGTTCGATGGAGAAGTTTTAATGTGAGTAGAGCCAAAGTTGGTTTATTTTGTTGGATTCGAAGTGAGTGGTACCGGGTCTTAAAACCTTTTTGTCAAAACTAGTACAAATAATTCTACACAATGGGTAATCAGTTTTAATGAGGAACGTTTCGTCATTTTAATAAATTCACAGGGTCATAAACACACAAACATAACATGATATAAATATTACAGTAAAATGATGAGAAAATGTCAATTAGTACCGTAGATTTAGAACATTTTATAACGCATATAGTTTGCTCTGAAAAAGGGCGATTGCCGACTGTGTAGAATTAAAATTGAGTTTCCGAAAGATGTTAATTAATTCTTTGAGTGTCAATTTAGATAGTAGTATCTTGTGTTTTTATATTTTGGTGTTTTTATCATTGAAATTAAGTGTAAGTTTTCAAACTGCCCCTACGCGTGACGTGTCGTAATAAATATTCGCATATAGGTACGAGCAATTTTGTGGCTGTTCTGAATAAGATACTAACATTGGCCAAGAAGTTAGATGAATGACACAACTTTAAAAGTTGCCTGTTTGTATGTGTATCTTGTTCAGTGTATTATGTACATGTTCCACTACTGACCGCCCGATACTCGATGCGGTACTTACAAATTTTAACGTTGAAACAGTAATGTCCACGGAGTAATGAATAAATGAAGTGTTCATACGCAAGAAATTAGGATCCCAATGTTTGTAACCATCTCCTACATGTGGACATTTTAAACTCGTTTCAAATAAGCCAGTAGCCAACGTGAACCATTAGTGATCGTCACTGGACGCGGCGGTTCGAGCCCAGCATGAGAGCCGTACATACACAGCCTTCTAAATGTTTTCGGTTACAGCTAGTCCCTTAGTCGGTGGCATTAAATTGGCGACAACTACAAACACACTTCATTCAGATAACAACCAAGCAAGTTCCGTTCAATCCATTCGCGCACCACTCCGTGGCACCCCCAACTAGATGTTAAATCTTCACATAAGAGACGACTGTGTAACACATTTTATGCGTTAACGTCATTCACGAACAGCACGTCGCGGTCCTTGAGACCGACGTTGATCAGGCTGTCTGTCCCGCGCGCGAGCACTCGCTTGGGGAAGTTAGTCGTTATCTCGAACTCTTCGGGAGACTGCGGGTGACTGAACACGAAGTCGTATAGATCCTGGACAAAACAGTAAGAATTATTGTAGACGGGTTCGATTATGACTTGAGAGAAAGGCCATCAATGCCTATACACATATGCCCGTCTCATAAGCAAAGCAAGCAAGTAAGCAAATCAGCCTATAATATTCCCACTGCTGGGTAACAGGCCTCCTCTCTATGAGAGGGAATGGGCTATAATTCACCACGCGGGCCCACTGCGGGTTGGTAACGGCCCACTGCCCGTCTCATACTAGTGTTAAATTCTGTGATTAATAATTTACATACATTGATATACAGGGTGGAAGGGACATCAACGCGAAAACGGTTACCACGAACTCAGTACATCATTCTGAGCCCCCCTCCCCCCCCACATATAAATTTTTAGTCGGTTATTAAAAAAAATCTGCTGGTTCTTACAAAAGTGCAATACCTACACGGACAAAAACGGAACAGCTGATTTTTTTTTAATAACCGATGAAAAATTGTTCAACCCCTTAAACAGATTGGTAAAAACTTGTAAACAAATATATTTTTTTCTCTTAATCTGTTTGCGAGTTTTTTTTAAACTAAATCTACTCCACTTTTTGATAGAAATTAAGCTAGGTTAGGTAATATTTTCGCAGGGTAGTTGCATGACAGTAGCGGAGGATCGAGTTGAATGACTAGAAAGGAGTTATAGTCGAGGTTTATGACCAGCAGTGGACTACTGTATTATGGACTAACCTGAGTGGTGTGCGTGAGCGTGAACCGGCGCGTGAGTCGCTCGCCCCCCGGAAGTCGTATGAGCAGCACCACGGTCCCGTTGCCGGCCGCCGGCTCGGGCGGCAGACGCGCCGCCATCGCCGCGCGGGCCTCCATGAGCTGACGTATATACTTTAGTACAATAGGCGAGCTGAACTTGCAGCTATCACGTAGGCATTTAAAAGTTCGTGTTTAGGTTATGTTGTTCCGTGTTGTTGTTGAAAAAGTAGGGAAATAGAACAATTTGATATAAGTGGGGAAATTATGTCTTTGCAGCCGGGGCGGAATTAACCGTGTTATGGACCCAAGAACTGCAGCGACACGCCCACATGGATCTAACGACGTTTTTCAATATAAACTTGTACTGTCACTTACGGGATATCTTCCGTGATTGTTCATTATTTTGAGCTCCCGAAATTTCGGCGCTGTTGCAAGCGAAAAAATAATGAATAATCACGGAAGATATCCCGTAAGTGACAGTTCAAGTTTAGTTGTAAACCGTGAAAGCTTAAAACAGTGTTTTTCAATATACTTACGAAAAAAAGTAACAGAATGAAAAGTATTTTTGTCGTTTATCATTATAAAACTATGATTTATTTTTCCTTTTATCCTCGCGTTTTGCCTTCGCAACTTGAAGGAGAAGCAAAGGTATGAAGCCGCAAAACATAAACAAATATTATAAATATTTTTGAACTTAGGACACAATTAAATTATGTATTTTGTTTTATAAAAGCAAATAATTTTATAAAAAATAACGTTTATTTATGATATTCTGTTTATAAACACCATTTAAATATTCGTAAAATATTAAGGCCTTAAATTAAAACCATGCGCCTCTTTGTTGATATTAAAAAAAAAAAACACCGCCGACTATAGGAATTGAAAAATTGCTTATTGTTATCTGTGGAAATAAAACACTAGTAGAAATAAATGAAAAAAACCCGCGAGTTTGAAATACATTGCATTTTGAACTTAGTAGTACGATAAGAGCCAGTTTTCGAGGAGGTATTTGATTTTTTTTTATTCAATGTATGGAGAACAGGCATGGGTAAATGTGTACCCTTAAATTATCTTGAGAATTTAATTACTATATTTAGTGTGGTATATTTTCTCCTAATTGCCACCTAATCAGTAGATTGTAGTAGAGGGTAAAAGGAAGTTAATTTTATAATGTTGCATTTTGCCATTATTATTATTATCAGCCATTTGTGTCCCACTGCAGGGCAAAGGCCTCCCTTCCCTCCTTCCAATTATCCCTATCCAGTGCTGTTGTTTGCCAATCTTTTTGAAAAGAGTCGAGTTCGTCTCGCCATCTCCTTCTGGGCCTGCCGCGTTGCCATTTGCTGCTATTTAGGACCCATTGTGTTATTACTTTAGCCCACAGCACCTCCGGTATGCGACAGATGTGGCCAGCCCAGTTCCATTTAAGCTTGCTTTGCAGCCGTGTGACCTACATCGGCAATTTGAGTATTGGATCGCAGCAGAGTGGGGCAAAAACTAATTGTGAAAACAATTAACAACTAACAATTAAATTGCCAAATTTAGTTGCAACTAACAACTAAAATAATTAATTGTAACGTATCGCAATTAACAATTTATTAATTGTGCTTGTAAAACTTTGCAATTACAATTAAATTAATTGTGCTTGTAAAAATTTGCAATTACAATTGGTTAATTGTTAATTGTTTGATACACGTTTACAATTACAGTTAACAATTAATAAATGTCAGTAACTGAAAAACAAAATGCAAACAATACAAGAGCATTCTCCATAATATTCTCAAAGGTATGTAAAGCCTGGATTTAAGCCAGAACATTACGTAAAAGTGTAGACTATGGACTCCTGCCATATTTGCATTCATCAAATACGTAGTTAAATTAAATATTAATTGTTTAAAACAATTAATTTAATTGCAAATAAAATTTTAATTGCAATTGAATTAATTGTAAACCACAATTAACAGATTTAATTGCAATTGATTTTAATTGCATTTCACAATTAAAATATAATTGAATTAATTTAATTGCAATTAATTTAGTTAAAATAAAAATTGTAATTGTTTGCCTCTACAATTAAAAAAATAACTCAATTGTGCCCAACACTGGATCGCAGTATCGAGTTCCTTATACGATCAGTAAGTTTAACTCCAAGGATACTACGCTCCATTGCTCGCTGACAGACCCGGAGTGCGGACTTTTGACGCTTGGTTAGTGACCATTTGACTCGGCTATTAACTGTCCATAGTCTAAGTTGATTCTTGAATGATAAAAAGGTTGTAAATCAATTATAGTTGCAATCAGTTGAAATTTGAACTTTGTTATATTAGTCTATGTCGAGTTGGTTTTACCAAAACTTGATAATTATTATCTGAGATATGACATACACCCGATGGGATTTCCAATCGTCAAAAATAACGTATTTCCCAACAAAACTTCTTCCCCTATTTAAAATATTTCAGGTATGAAATTAGAAAATCATACCCTACGCCTAAATCTGATCCATTAATTGAATAACTTTTCATGTTTGTTTGAATTAATTTTACATTTTTTGTTCATTTTGTGTTTAGACGTTTCACTTTGAGTGAATGAGTGAAAAGCATAAGTAAAGCGCCTTATCTCGGTTTTTGTGCTCAATTAGGCTATTCCACGTTTCACTGTTTTGCAAAATTTCATGCTTTAAGACCCAGCAGTTTAGGCCGTGCGTTATCTGTCATTGAATTGTGGAATAAAGTGTAGCTGTCTTGTGTGTGATCCTTACATCCATCTTATGCTTCTCCTCCTGCTGCACCCGCTGCAGGTCCTCAAAATCGCGCAGCTCGCGTGCGGCGCGCTCGGCGGCGCGGCGGCGCTCCTTCTCCTGGTCGGCCGCTAAGCTCTCCGCGTACGCCTCGTCCTGAGCCGCGCGCAGCCGGGCGTTAACTTCGCGCTCCACTCTAAGAAAATAATTTGATATAAACTTGTGTATTTCATTTAACATGAGTTACTTTGCTATAAGCCTATTTACATGTTTGGAAACACCTTTTAAGCAACGAATTGCTTGTAGGAGAAGATGTAGCTTCCATGTGGCATTGTTCAACAATGTACAGACACCAGCACATTAAGCTATCCCAAACTGTTATATTTTGCTAATCAACCTTGAACCTAATGCTTTAGAGATAAAGTTGAAAATCTATTTAAAGAAATTTGACAGATTGTAGTAACTTGATGTGGCGTCTGTACAATTGGTGTAAACAAAAACATTCAAATTACTGCTTGAATGGTTGACAAAATAGAATGTCGTGATCTTATACATCAGCCTATGTCAGTGAGGGAAGGAAGAGAGTGCACCTGTTTGCTATCCTCTAGATAGTAGTCTCCTGTAGATGACTCTTCTTCTCTTCCGAGATAGGCAGTTATGACTGACCAATGGGACTATTATTATTTATTTAAACTTACTTATATAAACATACTTGCTTAATTTACTTGTTTGTGTGGTGTAAACTTTTAATATGAGTTGGTTAATAAATAAATAAACTTCATGTACAAGAGTGGCACATAGGCGAACTTAGCATTCTCTACCAGTCAACCTTTGAGAAAAGAAATTTATTGTGAACAAGCACAAAGAAATTAAAAAACAAAATTATAAATATATAAATTAATTTTTGTTATCATAAATTGGTATACATACTAATA
Organism: Noctua fimbriata; assembly: GCA_905163415.1. Lineage (NCBI taxonomy): Eukaryota > Metazoa > Arthropoda > Insecta > Lepidoptera > Noctuidae > Noctua > Noctua fimbriata. Next base: position 8,349,775 of record LR990940.1, read on the forward strand.
CATATGTACAGATAAAGTAAACTATGATACTATAATAAATACAAAGAGTCCAAAATACTAGAAACCTTTTAATGATTGCAGACAATAGAGCTGTCTAAAAACTGACTTTTAATGGATATTGAATCTGATTAATGTTCAGAGTTCTTAGAAGATTCTTATTAGAAAGTTAGCAATAAAAATTGAGCTTTGACACCAGTCACTCGCACGCCATATAAATATCATAAAGATGAAACTAAAGCAAAACAGACAATATAATACCTATCAGCCCTAGCCGCAGCTAGATGCGACTCATTGTCGGACACGACGCGGCGCAGGCGCGTGAGCAGCTGGTGCGGCGAGCACGAGCCCTCGGAGCGCGCCACGACGGTCATGCGGTGGTCGCGCACGCACACCACGCACAGCAGCGGGTAGCGCCGCCCGCCCACCGACTGCGCCACCCGCCACCCTTCGGCCGTGTCCACCGCGCAGCCCCAGAACAGTGCGTGCGTGTTTATGTACTCAATCACTTCTGGATCTGTTAGGGTTTGCCTGTAAACATCCACTTGTGGTCAAATGTGTCATTCCAACCAATGTCAGATTTTACCTTAACATTGGATATGATTCAGGGACAAGACTAAACTAACATTTCAGATTTTTAAATTATGGAAAAAAAAATTGAAAGGACCTGTAATTACTTCTATAATTAAATCTTAAAATTCAATACACAAAGAACTGACATTTGACAAGATCATGTTTATTTAGTGTCACAAAAAATCAAGAACATAAAACATTAAAATAATTATCAACTTTCATCATGAATTCGCTATAAGCAGTATAATAACTTAAACTTGACCTAATCGAAAATATTTTGATGCTAACATTTATAGTATGACAAGTAGGTTCACTGTAAGGATCTGGTTTACCTGCAGAAGTTTTGTGTCTCCGTGGCTGATTCGGAGTGTAGATACACAACGAGGAAGCGAAGCTCGTTCTTAGCATCATTGAGGGCCTGTGCGTAAGTTCCCTGGTAGAACACCGGGTGTGGGTTGAACCGGGACGTGTAACTAGTTATGAAACCCATCACATCCCCCAGTGGGTCAGTCACCACTAGAAACAAAACATTGTCATACAATTAAAAATAAGGTGAATAAAGTGAAAAGGTCATTGGAACAAGAAAACATAATTAAAAAGATATATTTTAAGCTTGGCTAATAAAATCAATGTTATATACTGATGGTGCCTTTGATGGCTTATATCTCGGCAGCGTGACACTTTAGAAGCTTTTCTCATATAAAATACTTGTTTGTCTTGATTAATACAGGTTTAATGTGTGGCCACTATTTTCAAAATTAAATTAAATGACTGAAGTTAGGCAGGGCAAATAATTCAAAGCCCTCTATGACCAAATGGACTGACAAAAACATAAAATACTTAGTAAATAATATATTAACTAGGTGAAATCAAATACTTTCCCTTTCAGAAATCTGTTCTATTTAGGTCAAACATTGATGCAGTTTCTAAAGAAACATGAAAACTTTTTATTTATATCTATCAAATATATTATATTTATCAAAAATAATAATTAATAAAATAAAGAAACTGAAATACTTACATCTTCTGTCATCGTTGCGTACAAAACTAAGTAGCAAATTTAGCACAGATGTTATAGTGCTGTAGCACATAGATACAACAAGGTTGACTACGTAGCGGAAAAGGCCCCGCACTCCACCTGGCCCTTCTGGAGTCTCATCTGTGAACACTTGCTGTGCTATGTGGTCATGCACTACGGGTGGCGCGCGGGCTTCTGTCGCGAATACCGATGGTCTACCCTCTCTTATGTTCAACTGTTCCTGAATCGCCACCTATGAAATATTAAAAGAAATGTGAGCCCAAACTATTATCTTGTAAATAAAACAGCACAGTTTGTTATCAATGTTTTCTACTTTTAGGTGTTGCTTATCTTCAGTTTGACATACAGGAACATCGTTCAGAGTATAGATATATTGAAATAATTTTACCTCTAAATCCCATTGATGCCTTTGTAGGACATCTCTACATATTGACATATCTTCAATTCCGGTTAGATCTTGAAATTGAAGTATTTTATCCGTCTGTTCGTGGGTTAGACCCATAGCATTGTCCTCAAGATCCATTGCCCTACTTTTGATACCTAATTAATTATTTATTAGAAAATCAGTCACGCCAGCTAATACGTGTATAAGCTCATACAATCTTATTAATACATATTAACACGAACTCGAACGAAAAAATGTTAAATCAAAATGTTTTGCATCAAATTGCTACTCATTGCCTACAAGAACGACATTTCTGGTGTCATGTCATCCATGAACCGCAGACAAAGTAGAAGGATACAGATAAAAAAACGACATAGATTTGTTTCAGGAATTTTAAGAAAAAAAAAGGTCAAGATTTTAAATCATTTTAATGATTATAATTTTGTAAATAATTTTGTAATACGTACCTCAACATACAACCTGTCACTGACTTGAAAAACGTAAGAAAATTTGAATTTCGCAGGTTACCTTGGCTCCTCTATAAATTATATAGGGGTTTTAATTTGGGTTTGACAATACAAGCTTTTAGGCTTACAGTATTTACAACTTATGGGAAATCTACTTTTTTCTAACAGTAGACGCTTATAAGCTCGTATAAGTGAGACACGTTCAGCCATAAGAGATGCCTACGCGTGCGCCCGCCCCGGCCACACTCAAAAACTCAAACGCGTGTACACGCAATAATACGCGCATTAGATTTTGGTAGCTCGTTATGTGGCGCGCAGGTACGCGCGTAAGCTGGTATGAGCTTAACAAACGGTTTCTGACTAGCGTATTTTGTTCGGCGTATAAACTAGTACTGACTTACGCGCGTACACGCATCTAAACCGGGGAGAGGCGTCTCTTGCGGATCACGCTTATACGAGCTCAGCTCGCTATGTATAGTCTACGTAAGAGTTTATAAGTGTCGTCAACGCTCTTAAGAGTCACGCGTGAAACAAAAGGCGCGAGTATACGCGCGAACATGTGCTTCCAAAAACGAGCTTATACGCGCTGAAAATACGCCAATCTGAACTTATTATTACCGTAGGTAGTTAATAAGTCAATTTGTTCATCTTTTATTCTATCTCAATTTTTAGCTTGGTCTTTGACCTGCTTGATTTTTATGAAGAGAGATTTTTCATACGAATAATTAAAACACACATTCAATAACAGTAATTTAGATGTAATCCTGCAAAATACTGATAAAAAAAAAACAAAAGTGCTGGTCACTTCGTTTTTTTACCACCTTTTTCTTTTTTTAGAGGCGGCGCTGGTGGTGGTGGTGGTGGTGGTGGTGGAGGTGGAGGTTCTTTTTTTTCGATGACTGGTAATGGGGGCACCGACGGATCTTCGTCGGGATTTTCATACAGATAGTCTGCCTGTCAAAAATAATGAAATATAAGGTTACTTAAGTTATAATCCCGACTACTGTGCCTCTGCAGGGCCATACAAAAAAAAAATTACCTTAATCTCATATAATTCAGGGGCAAGGCTAAATAAACTTTCGACGAAATCCGCATAAACTACTTGTCCATCACCACGAACGTTGGCATCCCGCATAATTTCGAGCGCTTCAGCTTCACTGTAGGGATCATCACCATACGACATTACTATTTCTCTGAATTGTTCGACTGGCAGGAAATGTCTATGTTCAGTATCGAAAACCTGTTCAGAAAAGCTTTACATTAGGCGAGTTAGTAGCCAACCACGACTATTTCAGAAATTTGAGCAATACATTTTAGATTTAGCTGAGCGGAGTCTGTGCAATGTTATGCGAAGTGGGTAACCATTTCATTTTACAGAGTGACTTAGGAAAATCTGGATGTGCATCATATTTCAAGTCCTGGTGGGTGAATTAGTTGTGCACGACGGGCAGGAGAGAAGGTATGGCATATCCTGTGTTGGGGCTCCACACTCTCGTCTGAGTCTTGGTCGCAGTTCGTGACCAATCACCAGGGGGAAAATTTTTCTGCCGGTAATGACTCAAACTTAATAAGCGCCTAGGCCATAACATAGGTCTGTGCTAGGGAAATGTGCTAGGGCCCTAATATCCATTGTAACACGGTTTTTTGTGAAAACCACTCCCTACCAATTGAGACAGACATTTGCTGATTGGTATAGGTTCACTGGTTCAGTAACAGGCCAAGGCACCCTTTGAGTACGTAATTCTGTAAGTAGGTAAATCATTGACTAAATACATACACCAAATGCAAGTTCTAATTCATGTTTTAGTTTTGCTTCCACTATCCAAAGATTTAACATATAAATAAATTGATCCTTTGTTAACATTCTAGTGACTCCTGCATGCAATTTTTCCGCTTGAGTCATAATTTCTAAATAAGTAGGGTAATTGAAATTTCTCCTATGATATCTGTAAGGATAAATAATTCGTTAAATTGTAACATTTTATTAATGCTACCCATAATACGTTTTAAGTATGATCGAGGATATGGCTATATGAGTGGGAAACGACCGAAGACACGATGGACGGACTCTGTGGAAGTTGATATGGTTAAGAGGCTGACCACTACAACTAATACAATAATTAGAAGTAGGTAAGTACGGAAGAAGAAGGTATACCATGCTGACTCCAAACAGGTACACAATTTGCATAATTTAATGTTCTAAGAAGGGCAAGGGCATAGATATTATAATATATACTATTACTAAAATTATTTTCCTTTATAATTATGGTAACTTATAGCCAAATTCATAGTGATATTTGGTACTGTACAGGTACACACGGCGGCACATGAAGCTGTACATTTCCAGTATAACTTGGCCTCGCTTTGTATAGATTTTCTATACAATGAGGGATCCGCATAAACTGGTTTTGTATAGCTTGATTGGCCGTCGTGCGTACTTCTTTAACTCCAAAAATTCTATTAATTGTTCGATAGTTACTACATTTGTAGGTTCAGGAGAATCATTTATTATCAACATAGGCTTTGCGTGATTATCAAACCACTGAATTATTTCCTCTAACTGTTCTTCAGTAAAACGTGGTGTTAGGTTTGCAAGAGGGTTTAAAAAATCGAAAACAGCCATTTTATAAAAAAATAAGTAAATTTCTTTAAAAAATATGCAAAAAAAAATGGTATACAATATTTGACATTGATAGCTAGTTGTCAACTAACAGTATATATATTACCAGTTTTATATTGATGCTCTGTGATGTATATAGTAGTCTATGCAACTAACTTTGTATGATTTCGAACATTTCTCCCCGAAATCAAGAATGCCAGTATCTAATTATTTCTAAACTGTGGCAAGTCAGTAGGAAAAAAAAACGGAACAAAAAAGTACGTGGTGTATGCACCGCTTTATTTGTTTGCAATATCTTATTCTTGCTTGTCACTATCTGTTTCTATTTTTCACTATAACTTTTAAGTACACGGCGGCACATGAAGCTGTACAGTTCCAGTATAATTTGGCCTCACTTTGTATAGATTTCCTATACAGTGAGAGATCTGCATAAACTGGTTTTTACACTCGCTGTGTGTGATGTGTTTGGAGTGCAGCAAAGCTGGGTGTGCAAGGAAAAGACAATGTTTTTCTCAAAAAAATAAAATATTTCTTTCGCAGATTTTTTTTATTTCATGGTTTGACCAAAAATAAGATGAAAACATTTCATCTACGACCAACGGTTCGCCAGGTTCCACAACCCAGACGTTGGCATCACCGCCTCACCAAAGAACTCAACGTTCTACGACTATATTACTGCATATCTCATATCGGGATTATGCCATTATTATAAATACCATCTGCAGGGTAATTGTTCATCATTAGTCACACTGTATTCGTGGACTGGAGTAGAGCTGTTGCCTGTCGTCTATGAATACGCCAGATTGACCTTTATCTGCATTCGCATTCCTACTACGTTTCAAACAAAAGCACACTGTCTGATAGAGACAAATATTTTAAATAGTTTCGACGTTTACGGTGCTCGCCATTCGCACTGTAAACTGTAATGTAACAATTCAAGATTCCAATTTGTACAGAAACAAGCGAATCTGAAGTGTTACATTACAGGCGAATGTTCGCAGTGAGGGAGTGCCTTTATCTTTATGATTGTTTCGCCAGTGCGAAAATGTTCGGAAACCAAACTTGCAAAGCGACGCATGGTAAGCATCATCCATTAAATAAATTAATCAAATCAAATAATTTAATTAATATTACATTACATAATTATAACAATAAGCATATAATTATACGAGATAGTATACGAAACGAAATGGTTACGTAGACATGGGCACTCTTTTTCATTTTATACTACAATCTTACTTAACTAGCTATTACTGCACTACGTACAAATCAATTGCTCAGTATCCTTCCTTATTATTATTATGTCCCAAAGAATTATAAAAAGAAAACCATTTCATTTTTCTGGAGTTGTTGACCATCATCATTTCAGCCGAAAGACGTCCACTGCTGGACATAGGCCTCCCCCAAGTGTCGCCACATTGACCGGTCCCGTGCGACTCGCATCCAGCGGATCCCTGCAGCCTTCACCAGGTCATCGGTCCACCTAGTGGGAGGCCTTCCAACGCAGCGTCTTCCGGTTCGCGGTCGCCACTCCAGAACTTTTCGCCCCATCGGCCATCCGTTCTGCGAGCAATGTGCCCTGCCCACTGCCACTTCAGTTTGGCTATTCTTCGGGCTACGTCGGTTACCTTGGTTCTCTTGCGGATGTCCTCATTTCTGATTTTATCACGCAAAGAAACTCCAAGCATAGCCCTCTCCATTGCCCTTTGGGTGACTTTAAGCCTTCTGATAAGGCCCATTGTGAGCCGCCATGTTTCGGTCCCGTAAGTAATCACTGGCAACACACACTGGTCATAGACTTTCGTCTTGAGACACTGCGGTAAGTTGGACGAGAAGATACCACGCAACTTCCCGAACGCTGCCCAGCCGAGTCGGATTCGACGATTGACCTCTTTCTCGAAGTTAGACCTACCTACCTGGATCGTTTGTCCAAGGTAGACATAATCGTCTACAACTTCGAGTGTAGAGTCTCCGATCTTGATAGGAGTGGGTGTTACAATGTTATTCAACATGATTTTGGTTTTGTCCATGTTCATTTTAAGACCCACTCTTTCGGAAGCTCTACTAAGGTCATCGAGCATTGTACTGAGGTCCTCCATGGTCTCAGCCATGACCACTATATCGTCGGCAAATCGAAGGTGAGAGATGTACTCGCCATTGACGTTGATGCCTAGCCCTCTCCAGTCCAGAACCTTGAACTTGCAGCGGTGAACAGTTTCGGAAATATGACGTCTCCCTGTATCACACCTCGCTGCAGAAGAATAGTATGGTTCTTGACCGATCAGGTAAAATTTCCAGTGGTAACATTATTAACCTTAAAATGTCCTCAAAGTTCTTTGACAAGAATTCGTTCCAGTTCTCATGGACTTCGTATAATAAACTGGACTGAGAACTCTGCCAGAAAAACGTGACGAGTGATATTTATAACAGAGCCCTTTGTCTCTTTCTAATAGGGTGACCAAACATTTTTATAACAAATAAGAAACTTCGTTTTGACAGAGATAATTTGTGTCCGGTTAACACATCAACGGTTACTTAAAATAGTGAAATATTAATTTTCTTTTGGCGTTTGCTCTGCAGAATTGGTGTTTAGGTATTCAAATGGAGGGAATAAAACTGAAAGTGTGTGACAAACATTTATTAAAATTAAACATGGTTTAACAGAGTTTCTCAATGCATTACATTTCGCATTATGAAATATTCTTAAATATAAATACGATTTAGCCAATGCTCTTAATAGTTGTAATTCGTGTGGTTCTTCATCCGTTATACATTGGATAGAATGTGGTAGACTACTTAGATGATTGAGTCTTGTATGAAATATTTAATTTAATCGCATCAAAATTTTGAAAAATATTCTCGATACGGCTAACCTCCGAAGTGCTATTTCAATAACGCAATACATAGGTACAAATTATATTTCTCATGCGCAAAATATAACAGTAAATATTAACAGTTTTAATGAAAAATACACGAAAGCCTTTCGTCTGCAAAACGTCTAAGGCATGGTCACACTAATCATTGTTAATAAACAAAATCTATAATATTCCTTACCCGTGAAATGATATGCCACAACCAACATATGATTCACTTTTACATGACGTGATACAATACTTTTAACCATTTTCACAGTTTAAATAAAAAGGAACCGTAGATAAAACTTATAATTTTCTCAAAATAACTTAGGACGTCAAATTAACACCATTGATGACAGATTTCAATGTTACCATAAGGAATATATCATCATTTCAGCCGAAAGACGTCCACTGCTGGACATAAGCCTCCCCCAAGAAGGGGGGTTTTGCCATAATCGCCACGCTTGGCAGGCGGGTTGGCGATCGCAGTATGGTTGTTATAAAACACAGAGAACGCTGCTGCCCATTCTCTGGTAAGTCCCTTAGTCGCCTCTTACGACACCCACGGGAAGATATGGGATGGTGCTATTCTTTACGTCAAGTAAGGAATATATAATAGTTTCTAAACAATCTTACTAATATTTAATTTGACTTAACATAAATAAATTAGTATTAAGTACGACTGTAAACCTATAAAAGAAAATAATTAAAATTTATCTTAAAGCAAAAAACATATACACGTAATTTATTTTACTTGTATTGTGAGTTGACTGCCGGTGTAATATTTTCTACCATCTTTAACATTTATATCTGTTGGCAATTGAGTGAAAGGGGGCAAAGGGCTCACTAACTCACTTATGGCTATCTCTCTCGCCTCGGTTATGATAGTTTATCAAAGTAAACCTAAGGTGTGAATGTTATGGTTCATTTTTGTGTGTTACAAATTTCGCAGAACTCAGTCCTGTTTGTATACTAAGTCCATGCCAGTTCTAGAACATAGATTCTAGAACGATTCATCGACTGAATCATTCATTCAACCGAAAGATATTCAGTCCATCATTCATTCTCATTGTCATTCCAAAAAATATTTTCATGCATATATTGTTCTCTTCAGCGGTGAAACGAAATTGAATTTTAAATTTAAAGTTACTGATTAGTGGAAGTTGTGCATAACCATAAAAATGTCTGAAGCTAAAATGAAGGAGGTTTGTACATACGTTTTAGGATGGTGACCTCAAGAAAACAAATTTTCGTATAACCTGCTTCACGATTATTTATTTATTTGTAGCTACGCAGCGATATCGACGAACTCAATGAGTTATTGAAACAGGCGAAAAGAAAAAGGGCACAAGATTTACTGTCGCTGGAAATCAGGAAGTTGGAAACGGAATGGATAAACTTGCGAGACGCTGCACAAGCCGCGCAGGCGGGGACGTCACCGGCACCGTCCACCGCGTCAGCTGCGCAAAACAAGAGATACCAAATAAAACTCAATGGATATGGTTAGTAGGCTTCTAGTCCTGTGAAGGGTAATAAGCAAGTCATGCACATTAGTCATCAGCCTACTACCCTTAACAAATTTTTGTGATTTGGCACAGCATGTCTACTTCTTTCATGCATACATAAATCTATCAGCCATCTATGATTCTCAACTACAGTGAATTGAAGAACATCAATGAAGATCTTAATTTTCACTTTTTCCATGCCACCTTTTATTTTTATTTTATTAACTTTAGTTTACTAATTCAATACTTCTCTCAGGTTGGGATCAATCAGATAAGTACATCAAAGTTTTTGTTACACTGAAGAATGTCCAATCCGTGCCGAAAGAGCAAGTGTACTGCAAGCTTACGGAAAAATCTATGGAGCTTCATGTTAAAAACCTTGAGAATAAGGATTACCTACTAGTGATCAACAAACTGTTGGAGTCTATCAACATTGAAGACAGCCATTGGAAACAGAAAACAGGTATGTTCTAGCAGTGTCAATTTTATGGATTATTTAAATATTTCAAATTCTGGTTTTTTGAATACCATAAATACCTTCATATGCATTCAGTAAAAAGCTGTTATTTTGAAATACACTTTAATTATTATTTATTTGTACAGAAAAGAAAATTACCAACCATTCAAATAAAAAATATATTTTGGATAAGTATTTATGACATTGTGTATTAGATTAGGTGCATTAAATGTCTCGAACAATGATTGAACATGCATCATGTGTGGCAGTTCATGTTAACACATTAACTGCCATACATATGACGCATGTTTAGAAATTAATCCATCAATAATACCTATTGTTATTGTAAAAACTTGAATGAAGTTTTTCTAGCATAAACTATTGGATTTTCATTACAGATATGGTGGTCATATTCTTAGCCAAGTCTCAGCCCAACATTAAATGGTCTCACATGACAGAGCTTGAGAAGAAGTTTGAAGACCAACGCAACAGCAAGCTCAAACCAGCTGCCCCTGAGATGGATAAGTCAGATCCACAGGAATCTATCATGAGCCTTATGAAGAACATGTAAGCTATGCTTTTATTTTTGGCAATTAATTAAAGAACTATGAATTCAAGTTTTGTGGTTGTGGCGAGTGTCTTAGCTTTTTTTAAATTGAAAATTTTAATGAACCAACACAGTTGTCAGATGTAAGTCAAGCAGTTACCATTTACATGACATGGCCTTAACATTTGGATTGTTTAGGATTCATAGGCCAAGTAGCCTGATTATTGCAAAGGCTACTTTATGTTATCATACATCTAGGCTTTTATGTTGTCATACATCTTTTGTCTGGATGTTATAAATAACTAGCTGTTACTCGCGATTTCGTTCGAATGGAAATACTTCGTGGAATTTTGATGTGTATATGTAAGAAAAAAGTAGCCCATGTGCTATTCCAGACTATAATCTATCCCTGTGCCAAATTTTATCCAGATTCGTTCAGCCGTTCTGGTGTGATTAAGTAATAAACATGTTATTCATTCATTTCTAGGTATGAAACGGGCGATGATGAAATGAAGAGGATGATTTCAAAGGCGTGGTATGAAGGGCAGCACAAGAAAAAATCGGACACTTTAGATCTGTAGAATGCGTTACGCCTATGAAAATAGTTTATATGTGAAATTACATTTTAAGAATAAATGAACATGGATTTATTATTTGATTTGGTTTTATTGAATTATCTTTTGCCAATTACTAACAATTAATAAAATGTTCCTATATCATCATAATGTTATAATTTATATCTGATTGAACTAATTAATGATTAACCTACTAGTTATCTGGTGACTTAGGGGCTGATAAATAACCAAACTTAGTATAGTACACAATATTTATTTTCTATTAAAATGTCATTAGGTTAGAGATCATAATAACAATATTAGATAGGTACAGTAGTCCATCTAGTCGTCGTTTTATTCCACCTTGATGGCATACCATGATACAAGCAACTAGCGAAGACTCGTATAAACAAGGAAAATATGTGAGTAAAAAAATAATAATCGAATGTGTATTAAAAAATACATCGTTGTGTGCTTTGTCATGCACAAGTTGGCGGCCTGCAATATGTACAGAACCTAATTCCAGGTAGCGACAGAACTCTTCTCACAATTTCGGCAATCAGCGTCAATTGCTTCGGCGTCCCTGTTTTCAATCCTGTGGGTATGTTCAAGTCTGCTACGGAATACGTCGCTTCGGCGTTCTGAGTCAGCAGATCGGCTTAGCCTAGGCTCGGCCCTAATTTCGGGGAAGTTTCGACGTTCAACAGAACCGCCTCTTCGGTTCATTAAAACTGTCTCAATCTTCAGCATTAACTTTGTCGGCTGACGTTGATTGCATTCGACGCTCCCTGGTAATCTGATCGCCACGAATCTGTCCAGACAGCCTCCCGTTATTCCTAATTTCTCGTCTACTTTCTGTGTCAGTCTTAACGCTTCGCTCATTTCGGGTAGCGACAAGATTTACTCTGAATTCGCGAATATTTCGTCGACATAATTGCCTACTTTCACGACCAAGTCTACGATCGGGATTTTTCCTCAATTCTTTTGGGGATTCCCTAGCCAACCTTATTTCCTGTTGGCTGACTTAGATTTAGGGAATTGCCGATTCTAGATACACGAATATTGCGCCGAACCATTTCGATGCATTCATGAGAAAGTCTGGTCGGGATTTCCCATATTACGGCACTAGTGGCCCAAATTATAGATTTGCGCCCAGTTATCGGTAAAAGGTTTGCCCTCTATTACAATCTACATGGGACTTCAGCATAACTGGCAAAAGGTGAGTAGGTATATTATGTGCTACTGGGATGTATGTTACATCATAATAAAATGATGTGTTGTCAATTCTTATTATTTTTGCTAATCAAAGTTGTAGATAAAATAATAAACAACAAGGAAACGTAGTTTCTGCGTCGTTTACGATTTTCAGCTCAAATCTCTTTATGCATCAAAAATCACCCAATCGCGGATCTATTTGTTACTAAATAATTCCGTGGCAGAAAGTTGATTGTCAGACTAGGTATGAACATCCCTAGTCAGGACAGCTGACTAACTTTTTGACAGTGTCAGTGTCGAAAACTGTGTTCTGTTTCTGACATTTGTCGCTTTGTTGAGTTCGAGTTTGGGAATTGTTTCACTTTTTCGAACTCGGATTCATTTTGCTTCGTTCTTTTACTTTTGATTGAATAGTGTTGAACATTGGTAGTGGATAAGTTTTGTTAAGTATCGTTAATTGCGTATCTAATTATGTTTGAATCGGACGACTTCGATCAGGTATAATGCATGAGGCTACACTGCATTAACTGCTAGTGTTTTTTTGTGTTACTGATCTATCATAGAAATCTTCTGTAAATAAATGATAAAGTTATTATTTTATGTGTCCACCTAGGTGCTGTCTCAGTTTGAATTCCCAGAAGATATAACAGAAAAGAAAAATATAGAAGATAAACATGGGACAAACAAACCCAATTTGTTAAACAATGTGTCCCTTCCAAAAATAATACAAAAAACAAGTGGCGTGCAAAGTATAAAATTAAACGAGAATATTGCCTCAAAGAGTAACAATCTTGTGAGGAGTAATGAGAACCCCCATCGTCAGAATGTGGGAGCAAATGTAAACAGTATTATATCGCCCAAGCATACAAAAAGAAAAATTATAAATTCATATTTCGATCATAAAAGCAAGAGAAAGTTTCCTGGTCCAGCTGGTCTACTAACTGGAGGGTTTGAAGATAATAAAGATGAAAATATTTGTCAGATAGAATTACTTTCACAGGTAAAAGTGCCCTAAGGCACTGACCATGATTTTTGTGAATAACTTCCCATATATAATTGAGAAAACGAATGAAGTTAGTGTTTTACATTATAGTTTTTACTTTCAGGATGTTGATTTTACTCAAAATAGTCACAGAGGAGACTTATTTGAGTCTCCATTATGGACAAGGTTATTAGATGATTTAAAAACTTGGAATCTACATGACATAGATTCTATAAAAACAGTAAAACAGCAAGCCATTTCTGGAAACTTGAAAAAAAGGAAAGCTCATACAATTACAGCATTTGTTGAGACAGTTGACAGATCTGCCACAGACCCTTTCATTATTATGAGAGATACAACAGGTAAGCATACAGTGTGTTTGATGGTCCTGTACCACACCCTTAAATATGAATACATTTTTCTGGTAAATGCTGTATAAAATAATCAGTATATGACGACGTTGGAACCAGAGTGATCTAGGGCACAACAGTATGTGGGTGCACTTCAGTACTTAGATCAGTGTGACATGGTCTTCACTTTAGTCCGCACCGATTCTATAGTGACATATAGTAATCCCTCAAGGAAGAAAGCACTGAAGAGCACTTAGATAAGTGTGGCATGGAAGAATTATGATTTTTCTATGCCATTGTGTCATAACCTCAGTATTGGTAAAAATGACACTTAGATCACACTGGTTCCAACATCGTCATTTATAAGATTTTAAACTATCATGGTCATTAACATTATAATAACAACAACACCACACGTAACATAACATTTTAATATCGGGAACTCGACAAAAGCAGTAAACATGGTAAATATCCCGTTTCCTGTCTAAGTAATAATCAGTATATGTAATAAAAACATTTAAATTAAAAATCACTTTTTCAAGAATAATCATCAGCCTATAATATTCCCACTGCTGGACACACAGCCTCCTCTACTTTTTCAAACCTACTTTAAATACTTTTTTCTTTTTTCAGGAAACATTAAGGGCACACTTCATAGGGATGCATGGTCAACATTCTCAAAATATATTGCCTCTGAATATTGTGCATTTATTCTTTGGAAACCTACAATACTTACAACAGGAAGCGCCTTCAAGAAGCACTATCTTAATATAACACTAAGCAATATATTGGCCATCTACAGCTCAACAGTACTGACTGATGATGCAGATGCTAAGCCATTACCTGATGGATATGCTATAGTTTATGAAGAGGATTATACTGTGATAAAAACAGAAAAGAATTTAAACAACATAGGTGTGCTAAGTTATTTTATTTGTATTATATTTTAGAAACTTGTTTTTTTTTTTAATCTTTAGATCACTAGAAATAGTAGTTTCCAAGAAAGTATTCCTATTATGTTTTTTATTCAAAGTTAGAATGTAAAATTACATTTCAAATAATTAGTATGTATTCCTATCACAAATTTGTATATATTACCTTCAAATTTGTGATGGGAATACATACTAATTATTTGAGCACTCCTGAAGGACAGTCTCCTCCTCCTCCTGCCCTCTTGTGATTTTTTTTCTGGCATTATGACGACATAGATTAGTTTTGTATGAAAATCTCTGTTAAAAATTACCAGTTTCATTCCAAGACTCAAAATACTACAACTACAATTTTTTTTTTTCAGGTATAGATGACACAATTACGAGTGGAATTGATAACAATACTGATGATTTGTTGGATGAACTAGATACTATATTTTCTGATGATATATTTTAGTGATATTTCTACAAACACACTAATCTACATGATTACAATTCATATACCTCACAAACATTTTGTAAAACTAAGTAGTTTGTCTATGATCTACATATAAATAAATACCTAGATGACCAGAAAACATAATGAATAAGTTTCTAAGCAGCTTTTGAAAATGATTGGCAATTTTTCTAGTTGTGCTGTTATAATTTGTATTACAGTCAGTGCTATTCTTATTAAATCATCAATACATGTTTAATTGTGGATCATATTTTAACTGTGATATGATTCTAAAATACAAATAAAAAACTATTTTTATTACACATCACTTTTATTTGATTTCACTTTAATATGCCTGGTAACTATATGTTTCGAAAGGGAAGCAGAATGAAAATAAGTGCTGGGACACATTTTACACTTGAAGATTTTTGGTTGGTTTTTCGGTTGCGTTTCTTGGTCTGTCACCCTGTTAGTTTGTATTATTTGTTGACTTGTACCTTGGTGCGTTTTCATGTGCCTGTTTATGTTGCTTAGTTTTGTGAATTTAATCTGAAAATCATAATATTATTTTAATCTTCAGCAAGACCAAGCTGTTATATGATGATGATGATGCCATCTAGCCGATTTCGGCCACAGCGACTGCATTCGATGGCTTTCTAGGGAGGTTTACGAGAGCTTTGGTGTGCTGCTCTATCATGTGCTCTCAAGTGGCTAGCATACCCAGCTTTGGCCGAAAAACTCCGAGCACAAAGCACACATGTCAGAACACCATTGATGAAATTGTAGGGCTGCAGGTGGCCTAGTTTTAAGGTTATCACGCTTTAAGTATAGCTGCGACCTTCGTCTGTTATATACACAGATATAGATAGTATACCAAAGGTATATGATAATATTAAGTCACAATTTGAAATTCACATTATATACTTACATTGCATTGAGCACACGAAAATATTGTTTCCTTGCCCGTTTTCGTGATTATAAAATCATCATCATTATTTGACTGGTCAGATGATTCTTCTGTTTTTATGGTTTCTTCAGTCTCCATACTTTCCATGCATTTGTTCTAAAATAAATAGTATATTACATTGAAAACAAAATATTAATGGTGATTTTTTTTTTGATTTTCATACATGATTAATTGGTATTAAGCTATGAAAAACCAAATTAAGCTAATCTCTCATTGTAGGGAAAGCTCATACGAAGCCAAGTCAGGTTATACTGGATATGTATAGCTTGATGTGTCGCCGTGTGTACCAGTAAAAAAATGGATAACAAACAACTTGGTGATATGGGTATACCTCTTGGTGTTGTTTCAACGCCTCCTCTGATTTGAAAAGTACTGCGCAACTGCTACATCCGAACACCGTGGATGGGTAACGTTTCTTCAGATCAAACACCAAGTTTACTGGAAGTTCTGAAAAGTGGCAAAGTTTCCAGTTGGAGTTGAGTGTTTAACCGGTGTTCTGTAATTTCTGCCTACCCCCAGGCGTGAGTTTATGTATGTATAAGTTACCACCCAACCAACCAATCACCAATCACTGTAAGAAGGAAAGTTTGGGTTCCTTTTGTTAGCTCATGTTGCCTGCAGGCACTTTCTCATGTATTGCTCTTTTATAACATACAATTGATTGATTCATGATAATAATGATTTAATGACAGCTTGTGTTTTAAAAAAACCGATTTTGTACCACTGCTGGGCAAAGGTCTCCTCCACAACCTTCCACTCCTCTCTCAGTAATGGAGGATCTCTCCGGTCAATCTCTCATAAACTCGTCACAGCACGGCAAGGTTTTATAAGCCTACCTTCAGCGACCACGTCCGTTTCTCATTATACATAGGTACTTAATTAAAGTCACACCTTTTCGCACAGTTAGGCAAAAACTACAGAACGTCAGCTACGACGATTCTTCATACCCTTTTCGCCCTGCCCTTCATACATCTGGTAATGCACGGTATGATCAGATAGTATTTATAAAATTATACATAAAACATTTTCATTCTATACTCACGCCGTTTATTTAATGTGACAGACACTCTGACAACACTATCAGGACATTTTGTTTCAGACATATGAACATGATAAATTGTGAAGTTCTCTTTGGCCTCTTTTTCCTCTATACAGGTGAATACTTCGTCGCTTTGTGATACGTTTTGCTCTTCTGTAATTACAAGTATTTATAAAAAAAAATTGGCCGTCATGGGGCGCCCGGCAGATGGGAAACATCTATGTTAATATTAGAATAAAAAAAAAAAATAAAGAATAAATATTATATTTAAGTATTATCGATACGTATCGATCAAATCTGCGTACGACCTAACTACATCACTAATTGAGTAGCCTGGAAATTTAGAAAACGGAATATGTAGATCAACAATCGTTCCAAAACAAATTTTATTCTAATGGGAAAAGTTTTATTTTACGTGCGATAGAGCAGTAAAGAGGAGGCATCAAGCCATGACAGCGTCATGGCGTGATCGTAGCGCCATCTTCCGTCACGGCATAAGAGTCGTTTTAACTGCCTAGGCGCACATATAAATGTTCCATATCAGTAAGAGACTACCATTTAATACTTCTTGCACAGGTTACATTTTTGGAATGTATGAACGGTCAAAGAACGAAAATATTAAGCAATTT
The DNA here is from genome assembly GCA_905163415.1 of Noctua fimbriata. NCBI lineage: Eukaryota > Metazoa > Arthropoda > Insecta > Lepidoptera > Noctuidae > Noctua > Noctua fimbriata. The sequence goes on from LR990940.1 coordinate 8,367,321, forward strand.
TGAAACAAATTCTGTTTCTACATTTGCCAGCTTATGTCACCTTTTTGTTGAACTATAATTTTCATGTGACGGGATCTAGGTCTTGGCACTATCTTTCAACTATTGTGTAATCAAGGCAAAAGAATTAGTAGAGTAAAAGAGGTAATACCTGCGTTTAATTTAATGGTCTGTAATAAATTGGGTATATGCTCGAAGCCGTACTCCCCCTCTTTTTCACTCACCCGGCCGGTTATAAGAGTGACTTTGCTTCTGTTGTAAATTTTACCAAAGTGGTTCTTGCTGTTTGTTGCCTGGCAAAGATACAATCAAACAATTAGAAATAATAGACAGTAATCGACCAATCAACAACCGAACATGCAATTTATTTAGTAGAATATAAGGTGCAAATTTCCGTAAAGTTTCTAAAGCTTGTTGATGATGATGAGTTGTTGGTTGAAATTAACAAAACAACATCAGCTTCAATACCTTAGTTACAATCAAATTATGTCCGACGACGGATTGTTTTAAGTTGGGCACTTTGAGCAGCTGGCTGATGACCATGTCCACTGATGCGATGTCTCCGTCTTTGAAGCTGCTTCCGTTACGCAGCATCCCTTGTATCAGGTTCACGAAATCGACTTCATGCAGACCCGTCTTACCTGAAAAAGTTAAGTTATTAGCCACTCTAATAAAAAAAATCTTTTTAAAAATGTTGGACGGATTATTAATCTATATCTATACTAATATTATAATTCGGGCCGATTTTGGGCCCAGCAAAATACCAGCTATCAATGGTGTTGTCATCAATGGTGTTCTGACATGTCCACTTTGTGCTCGGAGTTTTTCGGCCAAAGTTGGATATGCTGGCCACAGAGAGCACATGAAAGAGCCAGCACACCAAGGCTCTCGACAACCACCCTAGAAAGCCATCGAATGCAGTCGATGTGACCGAAATCGGCTAGACGACATCATATCATCCTTCCTTACTTCTTTACTAATATTATAAATGCGAAAGTAAGTTTGTTTGTTACCTTTTCACGCCTAAACCACTGAACCGATCATTCTGAAACTTTGCGTATGCGTTGTCAGGTGAATAGAAACGAACATAGGGTACCTTTCATCCCGTAAAAAGCTCTGTTCCCGAGGAAAACAATAATAACGGTATTATGATAATAGATGTCGCCACGTGTCTTTCGAATCATAATTGAATTATACAAGCAGAGTAGGTACAACCCCAATTGATTGTCAAATTCTAAATTAACGCGAGCAAAGCCGCGTGCGAATGAAAAAAAAAAAAAGACTGACGAAAAAATAAAAAATAAACAGAGTTTATTTTTCTTTCTTCTTTTTATTATAAAGACAGAATGGAGTTCGTATGTATGCGGAGGGTAATCTCCGGAACCACGGCACCTATTTATAAAATTCTATCACCGTTTGAAAGGTACATTATTCCGGATGGACACCGGCTACTTTTTAATCAAGTACCATGCAGGCGAAGTCGCGAATTGGAGCTATTTTAAATATAAAATGGATCTGTAAGATAGATTTGTCCATTCCATTTCAGTAGAAAATTTTGCGTCGATAGGCGCAACCGCAAATGCTTATGCATGTACGTTGTTGAACAGACCAATTTGCCAAACATAAAGCACTGAACTATGAATTTCCTTTAAAATCTTTCAGATTGTGATGGAACGCGTGTTCCGTATGGTGTCGGACGTAAAGAATAGCACCATCCCATATCTTCCCGTGGGTGTCGTACGAGGCGACTAAGGGATTTACCAGAGAATGGGCAGCAGCGTTCATTGTGCGTTTTGTAACAACCGTACTGCGCTCGCCAACCCGCCTGCCAAGCGTGGCGATAATGGAAAAACCCCCCTAATGATGAGCGCAACACAAAAATGGCCCCTAGTACCCGGCAGCCCGTCTACCCTCGACTATGGTAGCGATCGAGGTTACGGTGTGGCAAGGGGTGCGAAGAATCTCCGGAAGGGATCAGGCTGCCTATATCGACGATTTGACCTGGCAACATACAACACGCGTACACTCCGGACCGACGTAAAGATAACGGAACTCGAAGAGGAATTGAGCAGGCTGTGATGGAGTATTGTGGGATTATCTGAAGTCCGAAGAGAGGGGGAGGGCACGATAATCCTGAAATCCGGCAACCTGCTCTATTTCCGAGAGGATGACCGGCAGTCCCAGGGTGGTGTTGGGTTTATCGTCCACAAGTCCCTCGTGAATATCGTGGTGAAGGTGTGTCGACCAGGGTGGCGTACCTTATACTCAGAATATCCTCAAGGTATTCGCTGAAGGTCATACACGTCTACAACCGACCTCGGTACACCCCGACGACGAAGTGGAGACCATGTATATATATACCAGGATATTTCCAAAGCCGTGCATGGTTTCAAAGCTCACTTCACCGTTGTCATGGGGGACTTCAACGCGAAACTGGGCAAACGAGACGGGGATGAGCTGCAGGTGGGGCAATTTGGGGTTGGACATCGGAACCACCGGGGTCACCAACTGGCAAGTTTTATAGAGAAGGAGGGCCTCTATATGATGAACTCCTTCTTCAAAAAGCGTGAGCACAGGAAGTGGACCTGTCAGAGTCCCGATGGTGTAACTAAAAATAAGATTGACTTCATCATGTCAACCAAGAAGCAAATGTACAATGATGTCTCTGTGATCTGTGAATTCGGTGAAACTCGGGAGCGATCAGCGCATGGTAAGAGGCACATTGAACATCAATATCAAGCTTGAAAGGTCTCGACTGATGAAGTCTACGCTCCGTCCAGCACAGATCCAGATCCAAAACCCCGAGAGCTTTCAGCTTGAACTCCAGAATCGTTTCGAGTGCCTAGGAAGCTCAGTGGACGAATACAACGATGGGCTCGTGGAAACTGTCCATACGACTGGGTCTAAGTTCTTCAAGGCACGTTGTGCACATAAGAACAAAAAACTCTGATCGGACTCTCGAGCTCATGAAGGAGCGGCGTGAGATGATTCTGCAATCTTCAGACGAGGCGTGGAAATATCGGCAGCTCAATAGACGGATCTCTAAATCCTTGAAGAGCGACCTCCGCCGCTTTAATACCGAGCGTATTAAAGACGCTATTGAGCGGAATAAAGGCTCCAACGTATTTTCAAGAGATCTGGCTATTGGGCAGAGCCAGCTCACGAAACTGAAGACCGGCGATGGCAGGATCGTATCCGCCAAACCGGAGCTGCTGAGGGAGATCGAGAGTTTTTATGGGCAGTTGTACACTTCAACCAGTAAACCCGTTGCAAATCTAGCAAAGGACCCAAGAGCTAGACTGACCCGATACTATACTGAAGACATTCCGGATGTCAACCTGTACGAGATTAGGATGGCTCTGAAACAGCTTAAAAACAACAAGGCACCGGGTGATGACGGAATTACGGCCAAACTCCTGAAGGCGGGTGGAAAACCGGTACTTAAGGCCCTTCAGAAGCTTTTTGATTCCGTCATACTCGAGGGGAAAACGCCACAGGCATGGTGCAGGGGTGTGGTGGTACTCTTCTTCAAAAAGGGCGACAATGCCCGGCTGAAGAACTATAGGCCCATCTAACTTCTAAGCTATGTCTACAAGTTGTTTTCAAGAGTCATGACGAATCGTCTCGCGCGCAGGTTTTCGACGATTTTCAGCCTCCCAAACAAGCCGGATTCCGAAAAGGGTTTGCACCGTAGACCACATACATACACTGCGGCAGGTTATACAGAAGACTTCGGTCTTCTGTATAACCTGCCTCTCTGTTTAACTTTTGTGGACTACGAGAAAGCCAATTCGATTCGATCGAGACTTGGGTTGTACTTCAGTCTCTCCAACGGTGCCAAATCGACTATCGGTACATCGAACTGTTGAAGTGTTTGTACAAAAACGCTACCATGTCAGTCCGACTTCAGGACCAGACCTCGGAACCTATCCTTCTACAGCGAGGTGTGAGACAGGGAGACATGATATCTCCGAAACTGTTCACCGCTGCACTGGAGGATGTCTTCAAGCTTCTGGACTGGAGAGGGCTACGCATCAACGTCAATGGCGAGTACATCTCTCACCTTCGGTTTGCCGACCATATAGTGGTCATGGCTGAGTACAATGCTCGATGACCTCAGTAGAGCTTCCGAAAGAGTGGATCTTAAAATGAACATGGACAAAACCTTCACCAGTACCGCAGTGTCTCAAGACGAAAGTCATGACCAAGTCATGGCCATGACCAGTGTGTGTTGCCAGTGATTACATACAGGACCGAAACGTGGTCGCTCACAATGGGACTCATCAGAAGGCTTAAAGTCACCCAAAGGGCAATGGAGAGGGCTATGCTCGGAGTTTCCTTGCATGATCAAATCAAAAATGAGGACATCCACAAGAGAACCAAGGTTACTGACGTAGCCCGAAGAATAGCCAAACTTAAGTGGCAGTGGGCAGGGGACATTGCTCGCAGAACGGATGGCCGATGGGGCCGAAAAGTTCTGGAGTGGCGTCCGCGAACCGGAAGACGTTGCGTTGGAAGGCCTCCCACTAGGTGGACCGATGACCTGGTAAAGGTTGCAGGGATCCGCTGGATGCGAGACGCACGGGACGGGTCAATGTGGCGACACTTGGGGGAGGCCTATGTCCAGCAGTGGACGTCAAATTCAAATTCATTTATTGCAAATATGGAACACACAGGTGGGTTTTGAAGTACAGGAAAGTTCGGTACGTCTTTCGGCTGAAATGATGAATGATGATGGCGTGCTACAAAATTGGGGCACCGCTGTCCTAATACAAAGCGATCATTGCGATAAATATTCGGGCTTGACAAACAAATGATCCTGATATTCCGAGTAGCTGCAATCGTGGTAGTTCTAGTATACTTCTAAACCCCAATACAGGGTGTAAGGGACGGGGTGCGTTGTCAGAATTCCTCCTCGTGTGCCCGATGGCTGCCGGTCCCTCTCGATACGTCGGGAGGGAATAGCAGCTGCCGGGCCGGTGCACCCTGGGCGTGGGCAGTATCCTTCCCCGAGGAATGGGAAGAGATTCTTATTCCTTGGGGAATGTTACTGTCCATGGCTAATATTCTGACATGGGAGGGGTCCGTTTTGGACCAAGGGGGCGTTGCTCCGCGTGACCCTCTGAAAAGCAGAGGGCACAGCGGAGTAGCAAGGGCGGGCTCGGTGTGCACTTACCCTGCCTCCGAGCAGACAGTGAAGGACGCAGTCGTTCACTGTCCCCGTCGATATCGTAATCCCACCGTCGAAGTGTCGTGGATCACGTCTCGCGGCTTCGATTGGGACCGAGGGTCTTGGCTTAACCGCCCGGACCGCGAGGTAGAAAACCTCTATAAAAAGTTACCCCGAATCTCAAGCGGCGGCGCACCGCGAGGAGATGTATGGCTGACGGGTTCCTATGGAAAATCAGTCACTAGTGCGAACCACTGCCGGGCCTGGCTATGGCTTATCTGGGTACAGGGGGCACTGCCCAGATGGACTTTTTATTTCCCCCATACTCGTGGGAACAGTATGGAAAAACCAACAACCCAATCGACGGCCGGTAACGGCGAAGGGAGGAAGGAGAAGGATACGGGGTCGGAGTCCGGCGCCGCATCCAGCAATGTGAGCGCGGGAGGCTCAGAGAGCTCCCGGCGCGGCAGGCCCGGGACTGCTGCTGCGGTGAACGGGAAGTTCTTCCGCAAGCGGTCCTGGCCAGAGGGCGACCGAGGGTCGTCATCGGAGGGAGAGCTGGCCTCGGCTCGCAAGATCCCCACCAGTAAGCGAGGAGGGATCCGCGGCAAGGGGAGAGGCCTCTCTGCCACCGAGAGGTCGGCGCGGCTTGCCGAGGAGGGGCGTCACCCGGGGGTGGCCGGTCGCGGGGTGGCCCGTACGGGCTCCTCTGGCGACGAGGCGGGTGCAGACGGCGGCTCCGAGGCGGAGCGTAAGGCCGGTTTCGCGAAGGAGGTGGAGGCGGCGCTGAGGGCTGTCTCATATAAACAGAAGCCCTCCACCAGGCATAAGGCCATGCCTGCAGCGATCGCCTCCATCATGGCGTCAGCGGAGGCCAGATATGGGGGGCCCCCGTCAAACGAAGTGGCCAAACTGCGGGCGGAGGTCGCTCGCCTGACGGCTGCCACGGAGCTTCTCCAAGAGGAGAACAGGAAGCTCCGAGCAGACTTGGCCGGTCTGCGCGAGGCCGGCCCTTGCAAGGCGCCCCAAAATGGGGGCCAGCAGCGACCAAGCCAGCCCGTGCCCGTGCCGGTTGAGAACCAGGTCCTGAACCTGGTTCGGCAGGAGCTGGCTGCCTTCCAGGCGCGGTTCTCCGTCCTGGAGGGCATTGTCCTGCGCCCCCCCCTTGCGGCAAACAGGGCGTCCCCGGGCCCGAGGGTAGCCACATATGCGGCTGCTGCGGCCTCCGCACCGGGGTCGTCTGGCCGGCCCTCCGGCAGGGTTGCGTCGGCCCCCGAAAGGCCGGCTCTGGCGAAACCGGCTCCGGCCAAGAAGGCGGCAGCCCTGAGGCAGGGCAAGGTGGCGGCCCAAAAGAAGGGCAAGGCGGTGACTGTGCCAGCGCCAGCCGCGAGACAGCTGCCACCGCCGCCCCCCCCGCCCCCTAAGCCTTCTGCGGCCGAGACCGGGTGGCAGGTGGCCGGAGAGAGGACGAGGGAGCAAAAGGCGGCCAAAAAGGCCAGGAAGCGGCAGCGCAAGCGCCAGGAAAAAGAGCGGAGCGTCGCGGCAAGGCTCAGCGCCCCGAAGACCGCAGCTGTAGTGATTACACTACAGCCGGACGCGGAAAAGAGGGGCGTGAGCTACCGCGACGTGCTCGCTAAGGCGAGGGCGACGGTAGATCTCGGGGAGCTCGGGATCACCGGGGGCCTCCGCCTCAGAGTCACCGCGACAGGGGCTCGAGTGCTGGAGATCCCCGGCGAAACCCGTGGCTCGTCCGCGGACGCTCTGGCAGAAAAGCTTAGAGCGTCCCTAAATGCGGACGAGGCCCGAGTGTCCAGGCCCGTCAAATGCGCAGATCTGCGCATCATGGGTCTGGACGACTCGGTGACCGAGGAGGAGGTGGTGGCCGCCGTCACCAGGACCGGTGGGTGCCCTGCTGAGCAGGTCAAGGCAGGCACCTTACGTCCGGACCTGTCGGGCATGCGAACCGTAACGGTAAGCTGCCCTGTGACGGCGGCGAAAGCCATTGTGGAGGGCCGAAGGCTCTTGGTGGGCTGGGTTTCGGCGCAGGTTAAGCTGCTGGAACCCAGACCTCTGAGGTGCTTCCGCTGCCATGTGGGGCACCATGTGTCGGTCCGGTGCACCTCGGAGGTGGACCGCAGTGGCCTATGCTTCCGCTGCGGCCAGCCCGGTCACAGGGCCGCGGCTTGCTCCGCCGCGCCGCACTGCGCTGCATGTGCGGCAACCGGCAAGCCGGCCGATCACCGGGCAGGGAGCAAGGCCTGCGGTACACCCGCCAAGGCCAAGGCCAGGGGCAACGGAAGGCCCTCCACCACCACCACCAAAACCCCCACCGTCGCCACCACCGCAGCCGCCGCCACTGTCGCCGCCGCGGCCGCCACTGCTGCAACTTCTGCAGCGGGGCCCTCGCAGGGGGCCCGGGAGGGGGCTGAAATGGAGTGCCAATAACGGCCCCATTACGCCTTCTCCAGGCGAACATCAACCACTGCGCCTGCGCTCAGGATCTGATGATCCAGAGCATGGCGCAGTGGTCGATTAACATCGCCGTGGTCTCTGAGCCGTACTTTGTCCCGCCCAGGGATGACTGGGTGGAGGACCTTAGCGGCTCAGTGACCATAATTGCGTCGGCCGCCGCCGGTACCCCGACCCTTGAGAGTGTCAGGAAGGGTCAGGGGTGCGTAGCAGCACGGTTCGGGGAGATCGTTGTAGTGGGAGTCTACTTCTCTCCGAACCGAACTCTCGCCGAGTTCCACAACTCCCTCAGGGAGTTGAGTGTCGTCATCGGGAGCCATTCACTCCCCGTGCTTGTGCTCGGGGACTTCAATGCCAAGAACTTGGCTTGGGGTTCTCGTTACACGGATGTGCGGGGTAGGATGGTGGAGGACTGGGCACTGGAGACAGGCCTGGTCGTCCTAAATCGGGGTTCTGTCCCCACGTGCGTGCGGATGCAGGGTGAGTCGGTGGTGGACATATCGTTCGCTAGCCCCGCCCTGTCGCCGCGTGTCGTTGACTGGCGCGTCATGGAGGGGGTGGAGACCTATTCCGACCACCGGTACATCCGGTTCGACGTCTCCACTCAGACCTCAAGCGCGCCGGTCCTACAGGCCCCGAGTGGTCCGCGATGGGCGCTGAAGCAGCTGGACCGGGAGCTTCTCCTGGAAGCCTCGATCGTGCAGGCCTGGGTGTCATCACCGGCCAGGCCTGCCGACATCAACAACGAGGCGAGTTGGTTCCAGGAGGCCATGTCCGAGATTTGCGACGTGGCAATGCCCCGAGTTCGGCCAGGAAGCGCCCGACGTCAGGTGGTCGCGAGAGCTGACGTCTTTGCGTGAGGCGTGCGTTGCCGCGCGGCACCGGTACGCCAGGCATCGCAGGCTCCGCATCCGCCCTCCGGATGCGGCAGCCATTGAGGCGGAGCTTTACGATGGGTACAGAGCGGCGAAGACCGCCCTCCAAGAGGCTGTCCGGCGGGCCAAGAACCTGGCCCGCGAGGAGATACCTGGAGTCTCTGAACGGAGATCCGTGGGGGCGCCCTTACAAGATGGTGCGGGACAAACTCCGCACCCGGGCCCCCCCGCTGACGCAGAGTCTCCGGCCTGAGCTCGTGGAGGACGTGGTGAGCGCTCTGTTCCCTTCGCGAGGGAGGCATCCTCCCCCGCCTATGGCTCCGCCGCCGCTTGCGGTGCCGGACGCGGACCACACCGATGACGACATTCCGGAGGTGACTGGGGTAGACCTGGGAGTGGCGGTACGCAGGCTGAAGGCCAGAAATACCGCCCCGGGACCCGATGGCTTGCCTGGCAAAGCCTGGGTCCTGGCCTCTGAGGCTCTCGGGCCCCGACTGGAAGGGCTCCTAAGCGCATGCTTGGAGAGAGGCCAGTTCCCGCTTCGTTGGAAGACGGGGAAGCTGGTCCTCATCCGGAAGCCAGGGCGCCCTGCGGACTCTCCGTCCGCATACCGGCCCATAGTGTTGCTCGACGAGGTGGGCAAGCTCTTTGAAAGAGTTATTGCTAACCGCCTCGCCGGGCACCTCGCGGGGATGGGGCCGGATCTTGCGGAACACCAGTTTGGTTTCCGCAAGGGGCGCTCGACGGTGGACGCCATCATGCGCGTGAGAGCCCTCACGACGGGGGACGCGGTTTCCCGGGGCGGGGTCGTATTGGCGGTGTCTCTTGACATCGCCAACGCCTTCAACTCCATGCCCTGGAGCTGCATTGGGGAGGCACTCCGGTATCACCGGGTGCCGACCTACCTTCGTCGTGTGGTCGGGGATTACCTGACGGATAGGGCCGTCATCTACCCCGGTCGGAGCGGAGAATGGAACCGGCGAGAGATGTCGTGCGGTGTTCCACAGGGATCGGTTCTGGGACCGGCCTTGTGGAACATCGGTTACGACTGGGTGCTGCGCGCCGACCTCCCTAGCGGCGTCAGCGTAGTCTGCTACGCTGACGACACGCTGGTACTGGCACAAGGGAGGTCGCACGAGGCGGCGGCCGAAAACATGACACGCGGGGTTGCGATAGTCGTGGAGAGGATCAGGCAATTGGGTCTCGAGGTGGCATTGCACAAGTCCGAGGCCATGTGTTTTCATGGGCCTCGGAATGCGCCACCGTCGGGATCCCTACTGACAGCAGGAGGGGTTTCCATCGGCGTCGGGTTGACGCTGAAGTACCTGGGACTCGTCCTTGACAGCCGGTGGAACTTCGTGGAGCATTTCCGACGTTTGGCCCCCAAACTGGAACGGACCGGGGCTGCCTTCAAGCGGCTCCTGCCCAACCTGGGGGGTCCAAACGCCTCCTGCCGGAGGCTCTACGCGGGGGTCGTGCGGTCCATGGCCCTTTACGGGGCCCCGGTGTGGGCGCGTTCTCTGAGGCGGCAAGCCGCCCGCTACCTGAACGCGCCCCAAAAGGGGATAGCCCTAAGGCTAGTCCGGGGGTACCGCACGATCTCCGGTGAGGCGGCGAGCCTCCTTGCCGGATTGCCGCCATGGGATCTGGAGGCAATAGTCCTCGCACGCCTTCACGAATGGCGCGCGGAGGCACTACGTCGGGGGGAAACTCCGCTGCCGCGGCAAATCACCGCTCGGCGGACAGACCTCCGGCGCGATCTCATGGTGACATGGAGAGAGCGACTGTCGCAACCCCGTGCAGGGCACGCCACCATAGTGGCGATAAGTCCCCTCTTTGAGGAGTGGCTAGAGAGGCGCCACGGCGCCCTCACCTTCCGCCTGACGCAGGTCCTCACCGGACACGGTTGTTTCGGGAGGTTCCTGCACCGAATCGGGCGGGAGGAAACGCCCGGGTGTTTCCACTGTGAGGATCGTCCGGAGGACACGGTGCAGCACACTGTGGAGGCCTGCCCTGCTTGGGCGGAGCAGCGCCGTGTCCTCGTAGAGGCGATTGGCGGCGGCGACCTCTCGCGCCCGGCCCTGGTTCAAGCCATGGTCCGGAGCGAGAGGGAATGGGAAGCCGTCACCTCCTTCTGCGAAGCAGTCATGCTAGTGAAGGAGGTGGCGGAACGTGAGAGGGAAAGAGCCTCACGTCCCAGCCGCCGCGGGAGACGCCCTGGGCGTCGGGGGTCACGTGGTGGCCCCCGGCCACCGTAGGCGCGGGCCTGTGGACGGCGAGTTTTGGGCTAGCTCGCCGTCCGGCCGTCTTATGACGACAGGCCGTGTCGACGGCGCGTTCGTGTTCCACGCGCGCCTCAAAGAGATGTCAGCAACCACGTAGGGGTCCGCACGGGCCGATGCCTGCCAGGGCTGCGGGACTGTTCGAAAGAGATACCGCGGCCCTGGAACACAAAGGGCAAAGAAGGAACATGGATGGGTTTTAGTCAGTACAAGTCTGACACTCCCTTCCGCTCCGCCCAGAGCGGGAGGGGTCATTTGATGATTTCCCATCCTAAAAAAAAAAAAAAAAAAAAAAAAAAAAAAAAAAAAAAAAAAAAAGGGTGTAAGGGACAGCCCTCCGCAAACTGACGGATGCATTCAGCACCTTGTTTTGAATCATATTCTACCGGAACTTTTCACAGGAAAATTTTCATTTTTAATCGTTTTTAGGGTTCCGTACCTCAAAAGGAAAAAACGGAACTCCTTATAGGATCACTCGCGTGTCTGTCTGCCCGTCTGTCACAGCCAATTTACTCCGAAACTACTGGACCGATTGAGTTGAAATTTGATACACATATATGTATAAGTCGGTGATCCAAAGACGGACGTGGAACGTAAATTAATGAATTTTAAACATGGGTACCACTTTTGGGGTAAATTAGAAAATGAAAAAAAAAAGTGTTACAATCAAATGAAAGGGCTCATTGTGAGCATCTTAAATATGTAATTTTAAGATAAATAGTTTTGAAGTTATTTAAGAATATAGACGAAAATTGACAATTAAAGGGGGCTCGCCTACTACGATGGTACGGAACCCTTCATGCACGAGTCCGACTTGCACTTGGCCGGTTTTTTTCAGTTATTATTCCTTTATTTCAATGTAAAAAAAAGTTACATTCTCTGTCTGTATGCAGCACTCCATATGTAAATAATACGGCTAAAATAAAAAAAAAACAACAAAGGATGTTGAAATACTCTAACGAATGACGCGTGAAATCAGCTGGCTGTTCACTTCCTGCCCAGCTGCAGAGTTCATCGACATCGTCGTCGTGCTTGCCGTTCGGTACGCGAGTTTTGCCAAGGTAACGATACACTGCGTATGGGGAAATAAAAAACAAATCAAAATTGGATTCCCATAACGTTCCTGAAATAATTTCTTGTACCGGTCATCTTAGTGTGATATACTGAATTCAGCCCATCAGTCTGCGGAGGTATGGCCCATACACCCTGTATATTGTATCACCTCAATACATACTTACTATAGTGTTCGTTTCCCGCAATCTGTTTCAAAATAACATCCTCGGGTAGTTTGGTTTTAGCAACATTGCTTTTACTTTTTGTTTGCAGTTTAACTACTTTAGCTGCCAATCGCTTTCCGTTTGCACATTTTCCCAGTATTATTTTTTCTGGAATATCTGGAAATAAAAATAATATTTAAACCGGAATATATTGGCTTGGTTTTACTCATAGTTACGGGTACCTGTGATCGTGCACGAACAGCGCGGTTCGCCTGAATCTTAGGAACATAGTGTGGACACCTTTGGACATGATCGCGAGCGGTTAGCGAGCAGTTCGCGTGCAATAATATGGACACGTTCGCGATAAGCGCGCGCGCGTCGAATGAAACACGTCCAAAACCGCGCGCGTGCGCAGCTGTGGACTCACCTTTAAACATCATTCTATATTTTTACCTTTAAAATTGAATTTAGTCTTTATTTTAATGGAGCGTGTATCTTTATCATAATACGTTTCTTGTTTCGGCAGTTGCAGTGTTTCACGTTTAACCAGCTCAGTTGGTGACTCGAGTTTTTCATGATTTATCTCATTTTCGTTCGTGATTTCTGTAACTAGCTGTGCTTCTGAAATTTAAACATTGTTACTTGATAGCTTTAGGATCAATTTACATTCCCGTCGACAAAAATCCATGTAGCACATTATGTACAAGTTAGATAATTATGGACATTAAATAGAATTGATGCAATATTATTATATTATTATATATATGTATGTATTTTTATATATTTTTTCCCTTCCGGCAATAAAATTAGTGATTTAATTTCATGCAGGTTTATTCTATATAATTTCTATATTAGCAATAGATCACGAAGTAATAGGAGTAATAATAAAATACCTTTATCATCATTAACAAAGAGTTGTACACATTTTACATTGTCATTTGATTGATCGTCAGCATTTAACACGAACTCCACAGTTTCTTGTTGATTGCTCAACGGCTCAGACACAATGTTCGGGAATTGATTTGAAATATTTTCTATTTTTAGGTTTCTGTTGGTCGGAAACAAAGTTTCATTAAAAATTTCAAAGCTACCAAAAGACTGCCTAATAATTAATTAGCATTATCAACAAAATATAAGTACCTGTTATCATTTTCTGCAATATTATCATTTTGAATCTCATTTCTCAATTTTTGTATCAGTTCTAAAACATAAGGGAAAATTAGCACATGAAAGTTTGTTATATTAATGTTTAATGTTTAAATTCAAATACATACTATCATTGGTGGTGATGTCGTGAAGTCCTAGAGTGTTGAGCACAAATATTTTGTCATTGGTCTCCAGTAATATCCAGCCTTTCTGTTCTAATGTCTGATACTGCTCATCACTTAATGTTATCTACAAAATCATCAATCAAAATATTGCCTCGTTAGTCTAGTGGTCGCAAGAACGATTGCTGAGCATGAGGTCGGGGTTTGATTCTCGGGCCTCACTAAGTGTTATTACGTTTTAATATCAATTTTTTTGTGTGAAATGTGGGTGTACTATTAGGTACACGTCTGTCTTACCCTTTGGGGATTACAGGTGTGATATTTTGTTATGTAAAAGAGTTCTGTGAAACATTAATAACGGATAATACACAAGCTAGATATTAGTTAGTAGTCATAGTAATTATTATAAGGTTTCTCGTATTTGGACTATTTGTATGTATTATAATATATATTAGTTTATTTAATTTTACTGTATATATGTGTATTGGTATGTACCTATTTATGTATATCAATCTATGTTAACAAATTGGATTTTTTTCTTATTAATTTTTTTTTTGTACTCTATCACAATGCTATCCTATTTGACCCAAAGGTTGACTGGTAGAGAATGCCTTGTGGCATTAAGTCCGCCTATGTACCACTCTTGTACATGAAGTTTAAATAAATAAATAGATAATACCTCAGTAAAATTATTCCCTTGTTTGTTATTGTGTGCCACAACATCAATGTCAACATCCTGTGTGTCTGTTTGTTTATATTGATTAACTACAACATCTTCTTCCATCTGAAAATAAAAGATAAACGTTTACTTACTGGCAAGCACTAACTGTACAGGTTCACTTAAATCTGTATAGTTCCTCGGCTCAATGAAAACCAGGGAAAGAGACTTCGAAAGTACTACCTCCACTAAGAAGAGCACAGATTACCAAAACTGTAGTGAAGCATTTAGAGAAGATCTGGAGGAACAGAGGTAGGTAGCAGGAAGGCGAAAGCTAATCTGATGCGGACCCTTATCTTCTTTATATTTCTGTACGCTTCGGAGACCTGGACGCTGAAAGCACGTGTTCGGAGCGGAATAGATGCGTTTTAGATGTGGCTCTGACAAAAAATGCTGGGTATTCCATGGACAGCGTGCTGCACCAAGGTTTCGATTCTGATTCAACTGAATGTCATGACCCGTCTGTCACCTCTTTGCATGCTGCGACTCCTCCAATAGTTTGGTCATGTGAGACGAGAGCCAGAGAATTTGAAAAAGGTCATCATCATTGGCCAGGTGGAAGGAAAAAGGAGCTGGACGATCACCAACCCGATGGACCGACGCCGTGACGGAAGTATGCCAAACCAATCTGCAGACATCTGTTAGGATGGCGAACAACAGAGAGACTTGGAGAGAGGCTGGACAGCTGGTGGTGCAAAAAGTGACAACCGCTAACTGTCTCGACCCTCAGTCGTGGGGATAAGAGGAAGATGAATAAGTTATCTCTCAAAAGACTATACACTAATCTGGATGGTCCTCATATGACTTGACCATGATTATGGCTGGTTTTTTTTTTATTTTCTCAGAATAGTTGGATGAGAAAAACTAACCTTATCTAATTTTGAGCCAACAAAAGGACATCATTCTAGTTTCGAACAATTTTTTTAATTAGCTCCTTATGCGGACAGTTAATTTTACATTCAGTATACTGCGATTCGTCGCTCGTTGGCAAACCTTGAGTTTGGATTTTTGGACATTAGTCAAAGACCAAGTCTGTGCACCATGTCAGTATGGGGAGAATCCACATGTCCATTAGTTTGCGTTTTAAGGGGATGGGTAAATCGCCCTTGAATAGCTCTTTCATGGATCAGTAGCTCTTCCAGACGTTTTCCGTGCGTCTTGCCATTTCTTTATCTTGTCTCGCCTGGAAGGAGACTACTTGGCCCAGGTAGATGTATTCTTGAACATAGTGTATTTTCTCCCCGTTTAAGTGCATGTTGATACGTGAGCTTTTGGTAATGAACTTAGTCTTTGAGATGTTCATCTTCAGTCCAACCTCAAGGCTTGCTTTGTTGAGTTCTTGAAGCATCTTTTCTAGTTCCGCAGCTGATGAAGAGAAAAGTACAATGTCATCAGCGAAGCGTAGATTTGTCAACCTCGCCTCATCGAGACAGATGCCTCTCTCTTCCCAGGCGGTTGCCAACGTTCTAAAGACTTCTTCTAGGATACTGGTAAATAGCTTTGGTAAATAGCTCGAACAAATTGTACTCAAAAAGTGCCGCTAGCCAGAAAAATTATACGATTTTCTTACAGAGAATTACATCTTCATCCCTTTTTACAGTGAGTGCCATTAACCCTTCTGCTGCTATTTATGTTTGAAAATACAAAAAATCAAAGTTTTATCTTTACGTTTTATTTTCGGGCTCCAAAATTTTTGGGAACGAAATAACTGATGTCCTTTGATGTTAATAACATGTCAGGCCAGCGACACAGAAGAAAAAAATATAGTCATTATAATATCTTTTTTTTGTGAAAAAGTTTTTGTCACAACCCATTTAAATGATATTCATATATCATTTGAATATCATTATTGCATTAATTTCACATAAATCAGAATAACAGAAGTAAAATGGTGATCCTGGCAGCTACTGCGAAAACAACTTTTGAACTGAAGAAAGAATGCTTTACCATTGTTATGTTTATTGAAATGTATGCAAACCTAGAACTATTTAACATATACCGGTTCTGTTGTGGTGCTTGAACTGGGTTGTAAGAGGTAGCTATTGGTATACAGGCCGCTATCTCCATCAGGAAGGATAAACTGATCTGAAATTATAATATTTATACTAATATTATAGCACCAAATATCTCACCCTTTAACATGCAAATAAAACATACAAAATGATTTAAATCTAACTTATGTTATTCAAATCTTTAAAACTGTGATTAAACATCTTGAATTTGTTTGTTAGACGTTACTGACCTGCCACAGATATGAGTTCAGCAGAATTGTCAACATCAACAAAGAATTGTTGTGAAGAGACTCCATACACGGTGCACGGCTGAACATCTTCCAGAGCCTCCTTCACATCCTGCACCTGGGCTACATACTGGATCTGTCTGTTTACTGAAACAGTTTGGAACAACTTAAAGCATCTTATTTTGTGCAACCAGGGAAGCCAAGACATACACTGACTTGTTCTAAAACAATTTTTTAGTTTTTCATTGATTTCTATAAGAATATTAAAAAAATATTGCAAAGAATCCATTGAAATTTTTTAGCTTATTAAAATGGATGACTAACAGCTATAATTGTAGGGTTGAGGTAGATATACCATTATGTTGATTTATCTTTATTTTTTATTTACTGCCAGTTAGTATCCTTCGAAAATAGACAAGAAAGAGAAATCGATTGCCAAGGCGAAAATGACTGACCCAACTACTGAGTTTGGTCAGTCATTTTCGACTTGGCACATGCACCATGCTGCATGGACCAGTGTCCATGAAGACGCTAATGAAGGGTGATCTTCTGATCTCCTTGAAGCACAAACTCATCGACCTGTGCATCCTGCCCATCTTAACCTACAGTGCTCAGAACTGGACACTGACCGAGTACTGACAGAGTAGATCACACTTTTGAACAACCTAGGAATCAAACCCAGGACATCAAGCAGTGTGTAGTAGTAGTGATATCAACCGCTGGACAAGATTAGTTTTACAATAAGGGCACTTTCACGGAGGCGCGGCGCGTCGCGTTTCGCGGCGCGGCCCTCTTTTAATTCACACATATGGCGATGTAAGAGAGTGTTTATGGGGAAGTGATTTTACGTGCGTTTGCTTGAAATATCGCCTCTCCGTATATCGAAAAATCGTGCAATTCGCCGCGAGACGTCACTTCGCTTGAGTATTAATGTTCTGTGCACGTCACGCCGCACACGCGACCCGCGACTCACCGTCTCCTGTATGAGCCCTAACAGTTTTGAATGGTAGAACAGGTAGCATTCATTGTGAATGTTAAGTACCTGTCTATTGAGGAGTAAAAGAGCTTATGACATCCACATTGTACTGTCTCGTTTTCATTTCACATCAAAGAATTTTAAATAAATTTTAGTACTGTCTTGCCAACTTACGGAGAAAAGTGCCATCATCTTGCACCACAAAGAATTGTTCATGTTCTGACTCACTTCCATTTGTTGGTGTTGGTAGAAACTCGTATGTTTCGTACGTGTTTTTATCCATATTTATAGAGGTAAATTAGGACGAAAATCTCTGTGTCTCACTGTTTGCATCCGTAACACACTCGAAAAGACTCTGATTATTAGATGTCATTTAAAAACGACATATCGGAAATATTCACATAATAAGGGCTTTTCTTTAAAATATCACTACGACAATTTTATTATAAAACAGAGTTATTAATATTTTTTCCGTAACAGTGATACATTCTTGTTTACTTAGTAATGTCATTATGACAGTGCGTGTCATTTTTTTAAGGATGCGTTCTTAATGAATTATTTAGAGGAAAACATCGACTCGTCAGTAAGTTAATGTGAAATCAAAGACGTAATTGATGGTTGAGAATGCTTCGGAAGGCTCCATATTTCTCAAAGCAAGAACGTAATCTTTCAGTTCTATTGGTGCATATACTGGTGCTCTAAATTGACCCGTAATCATTTGTTGAATAATGTGTTTGTACATAGTGTCTTTTTCCATAGTAGTGGTTTTAGATTCCCAGTCATGTATATGGAATTTATGAAAGTCGACGTCAATCCGCATAGCCTTTTTCACAAAGGGTAAATAATAAGCCATACCATAATACACTATGACTCCTTTACGTGCAAGTAGCTGTATCAAAACATCTTCATATCGACCGCCTAAACAATTCAAGGCTAGCTTAGGTCTGGCTAAAGATGTATTGAAGTTAAGTTTTTCAGCTTCCTCTAGAGTATACACTACACTAGCGCCTATACTAAGTAGATACGTCTTTACAGATGCATAATTACTTTGATTCGCTACAATATTTAGTGTGTTTATACCCATAATTCTACACAACTGTATTACGGATTGTCCACATTGGCTGTTGGCGGCATTTTGTAAAACTGTGTCACCAGGTTTCAATTTTGTAAAGTCATGTAGCAATCTGTATGCTGAAGCAGGAGCTATTGTTAACATAGCAGCTTCGGGAATTGCAGTTTTTTTAGAAATGACATGAACGTCGTGCTCGTTAAAAACACCGTATGACCTCCAAGAACCTAGTAGTCTTTTTGATAGGACAACTCTTTCACCAACGGCCACTCTAGTGACCAGATTTCCAATTTGTACAATATCTCCGACTCCTTCATCTCCGGGGATAGTTGGCAATTTAGGCAGCTGTATGTTCATTCCTGGAATTAATAAAAGATTAGAAAAGTTAGCATCTCCGTGGGCGTGCTTAATTTTTATCATCCCGTAACTTAAAATATTAAGTAACTTCCTCACCAAAAACATAATTGGAATGGAAGACGGCCCAAGTTCGCCGATAAAATAAAATAATTGAGATTGGTTGTGCATATTAAGTTTTGTAGCGAGGAACATAATATATTTAACCCTCTGCTTCTTAGTGCATTGATGGCAATCTAAATTGACTCAGCCTAAAATTTGGTGACGAGTTTGGCACTTTCAGTAGCGTCCACCAGCACCCGTAATGTACAAACAACAGTACTTGCAGGACACTATATTAGGTGTCCTAACGTTTTGTGGAACAATACGACATTTTGCACTCTGGGGCAGAGTCATCTTACTTATCTTGCAAAATTACAGTAAGTGAGTACCTACAGAAACTCACGTATGAGGAGACAGAAAAGCTTCAGATACCGAGTTAAACAATTTCAGACTCAACTACTTGTTGAATTATTTAAACTAAGCAATCTATTACAAAAATAACAAAAAATTCATGCTCCGCGATCTTACACACCCTCTCACACTCCTTCACGCACACCTCCATCACACACAGAGAGGACTGGTTACACACCTATAATGTTACCTTTTTAAAATAATATTGTAGTCTTTTTTATTTATTTTTTCTAAATTTTCTTTTATAAGTATAATAAGGTACGTACATTCATACATGGGATCATTGCAATTTAATAATAAAAATACTTAATTTGTAACTCAGGGGGATCGGCGTTGAGGGCTGAAATACAGGTTATGCCTAGTTCGGCCATAAATGCTAATACTTTTGTGTACTTTAAGTTTAGATTAAGCACTTCTCTTATAAAAAAATGTATGTACTTAAAGTGAATAAAACATTATCATTAGATGATAATCTATGAATAGGTTTTCCTAGCTCATCGTCAGAGAGGTATTCTTTTGAGCTTGTGTCAATTATGTATTTATCCAAATCCTAATTATGCAAATGCATAAAATAGTATATTTATTATATTACCAAAATATAATACATGACAAAAAGCGAAGGGTTGGGGTCGCGAAATATTTTTTCTTACTATGGGGGTCATGTCACGAAAAAGTTTGAAAGACACTGACTTTTACATCGTTCGATACGTTTGTATTTTTGCGTGGGATTTTATGTTTATCCTTGCGATTTTTGCTGGGAAACGACTTTTTTTGGGGGTGAAAAATCACGTTTTGCGGTAAAACTCAAAGTAACGCACTCAAAACATTGTGCTGGTGAATGCATTGGATAGTACGGGGTTCATGGAGGTATTTAAAGTAAAGTTACAACATAAACCTGTATTAAAAAAAAAAACTTGTGAATAAGTTGGTACTATGACCCCCAATATCTACGTAACTAGAAAGTTCCCAGGTATGGTTACAAGTGCCTTTCGGCTTCGTTAAGGCTCTAATTACAACCTTTATTACAAGGGCTAACCCCTCCAAAGGTTTGAGAGGTCACATTCTCTTTCATATCAAACCACATTTCTGTTTTTGTTTCGGGTGGGAGAACCTGGAGACCTGCGAGTCAGGCACTTTTCTTACTTAAACCTGACACTTTATATTTATTACACTAAAGGTGAATTTATATTTTAAAATAATTATTTCCAGATAACCGGAGACGACTATATTTGACACTCATGTTGGGAACTGATAAGCCGCGTCCCTGAAAATGAAACCTGACAACAACTTGGCCATCGTAACGTCTGTATTGCATGTGGGCGATCGATTTTGAGAATCTGAAAGCAGGCCGGTGCTAAGAACAGAGATGTCTGAAAGAGAAACTCAAGTGGGAAACATTATTTCAGGATGGATCAGGCCCCGCCTGGTTAGTATGATAATGACCTTATGATGAAAACTATTCTTTTTTTGTTATTTTGTGTTTTTGACTACTTTTTACTGATATTGTTTCAGTTAAAACACCTAATGATGAAGTGCGTGTACCATGCTATTTGAGAGCACAAATAATTGTAGATAGCGCTCAGAGGATTTCGCCTAATGTTGTACCCACAACAAGTATAGAGGAAAGTACACACCCTGTACCTTCTGAACAGAGAGCAAATTGTGGATGTTGAAATGGTGGATAGTGCTCACAGAAGTTCTGCAGATTTTGCACACTCCTCAAGTTCAAAAAATAAAATATAATAATAAGAAATACATCCTGTACCTATTACCTATCCTGTATTTCCGGGCTATGATTACTTCACTGGATTTGTCTCGCCATTATTTCGTATTATTGCTAATCAGAACAGTACAAATTAATTGGTTTGTAATTAATGAACCTCGGAACTCCCATATCTTGACACAACTTGGGTAAATAAATTGTATAAGGCTTATAAAAACTTTAAAATAATTTACCAATACACGTAAATAGTTAATTCATAAATCAGTTCAAATAACTTTATTTAGCAAGGATCATAATTACGTTGACTGTTCAATTTTTTTCGACAGGAGTAATACCTGGAGTGGAAGGGACACCGACGCGAAAAAGGCTATCACGTATTCAGTAAATCATTTTGAGCCCGCCCCAAAAAACTCTTTTTCACTAAAGCGGTTCTGCATTTTCTGTCGCACAGTTTATTCACATATTGAGAACGCATTGGAGT
The DNA here is from genome assembly GCA_905163415.1 of Noctua fimbriata. NCBI lineage: Eukaryota > Metazoa > Arthropoda > Insecta > Lepidoptera > Noctuidae > Noctua > Noctua fimbriata. The sequence goes on from LR990940.1 coordinate 8,388,612, forward strand.
CTTTTTTACTTCGGATAGTTTTTGAAACAGGTGTAAATTGGTTTTAACAAATAAAGCAGTCTCGTAAATGTACATAGCTGGCATAGTCAGTAATTTTAATGATTTAAAATGAGGTTTACAAGTATCAATGGTTTTTAAGCCACACATGGACCGAATACATCGTTTTTGCGCTTTAAAAACAATATCTCGATCTGTAGATTGCCCCCAAAAAAGAATACCAAACCTCAGAACTGATGCAACCAATCCGTGATACGCTATTAAAAGAGTTTGTGTATTAACTTTTTTGGACAGCTGAAACAATGCATATGCAGATTTATTTAATTTCAGACATATTTCTTGGATATGGGGGTTTCCATGTACGTTTACTGTCAAGCATTATACCTAAAAATTTTGCCTTGTTTGTATCTTCTATTTGGCACTTATCATAAGTAACATGAACTGGAGGTTTTTCACACCTTTGATGAAAGTGCATTACTATTGTTTTTTTTTTAAATTAATCACTAGGTTATTACTATTCAGCCAGCTAATTATTTTATCGAGGCAATCATTTATATCATTCTCGTAATAGACAGGATTATTACACTTTACAATAGCTGTACTGTCATCGGCAAAAAGAACCATATTCTGAGAAATGTATATTGGGAGATCATTTATGTATATTAAAAAAAGTAATGGCCCTAGACCGCTACCTTGAGGCACACCGTATTTTATAGCTCTTGGTTGAGATGTGTAAATGGTTACTAAATTGCTTTTTTGGCATAGGTGTGATATTTCTGTGCACTGGCACCTGTTATCCAGATATGATTCCAAAAGTTTTAAAATATTACCTCGGATTCCATAGCCATACAGTTTTTTTCTTCTCGTCCAACTTACCGCAGTGTCTCAAGACGAAAGTCTATGACCAGTGTGTGTTGCCAGTGATTACATACAGGACCGAAACGTGGTCGCTCACAATGGGCCTTATCAGAAGGCTTAAAGTCACCCAAAGGGTAATGGAGAGGGCTATGCTCGGAGTTTCCTTGCGTGATCAAATCAGAAATGAGGACATCCGCAAGAGAACCAAGGTAACCGACGTAGCCCGAAGAATAGCCAAACTTAAGTGGCAGTGGGCAGGGTACATTGCTCGCAGAACGGATGGCCGATGGGGCCGAAAAGTTCTGGAGTGGCGACCGCGAACCGGAAGACGCTGCTTTGGAAGGCCTCCCACTAGGTGGACCGATGACCTGGTGAAGGTTGCAGGGATCCGCTGGATGCGAGTCGCACGGGACCGGTCAATGTGGCGACACTTGGGGGAGGCATGTCCAGCAGTGGACGTCTTTCGGCTGAAATGATGATGATGATGATGATGACAGTTTTTTTAGCAAAATCTTATGATTCACATAGTCAAATGCTTTCGTCATATCGGTATATATTGCACATACCGGAGCTCTTTCATCGACGTATAAGAGAGTAGGTCGTACAATACCATATTTATATTAGTATTTTTACGAAATCCTTTTTGTTCGTTGTAAAATAACTTATTTTTTTCAAAATAATTATAAATGCAATTGTAAATTACCTTTTCGATAACTTTTGAAAAAATTGGAATTTTGGCAATCGGTCTATAATTTTTAGTCGGTAGTGGTTTTTTTTTTAATCGGTCTATGATTTATCCTCTCTTATAAATAAGGGCTTAATAATTACTTTTTTCAGACTATTAGGAAAAACACCATTAGTAATGCATAAATTAATAATGTGCGTTAATGGTGCTGCTATAACTTCTTTGACATATTTCACAACTTGAGTGCATACTCCATCGTAGCCAACAGTATTTACTTGCCATGCAGCTTTTGCTTTGTTTTGAGAAGTATTTATGAAGTGGTTATTTTGAGTTTTCTGTGTTAGTCGTCGTATAACTTTTTTGTAAATCTTAGTATAATTCTTAAAATCAATTTTATTTTTACAGTTGGGTTTAAGTCTATACGCCCAAAGTAATTTTCTCTGCTTTTGACTACAGATTTTTAATCCACGCGATATCCATTTGATTTTAGTATTTGTTTTAATCGTTACATATTTTGTTGGAAAACATAGATTATATAGCATCAAAAAATCATCTGCAAAATGGTCATACGAGTCATTCACATCATTAGTGCTATAAACTTGTGTGAAAGATAAATTGCTCAAATAATTTTTAAACTTCTCTAAGTTTTCTGGGCATATATCTTGCTTTTGAGTTTTCAAATATTTAAGTTTACATGATTTATAAATAGGTACACTTAATATTTGAGATGTATGATCTGATAGAATTAAGTCAATTATTTGTGCTTTACAGTCTTCTGTAGGTGTGGGCAAAGTTATCTATGCAGGTGTTGCTGCTTAATCTGGTAGGCTTGTCAAGGGCTAACTTAAGGGCATTACATGGCTCAAATCCCAAAAACAGCGTATGTTCAAAGAAATTGGTTGATGAATCCGTTCGTGCGTTTTCCGTGTAAAAAAATGTATGTTATAGTTCAGTTCATCACAAATAAATTGTATTGTTTAAAATTTTAATAAACCTTCTCAATTTTTTTTGGTTAATCGTAGAAAATAGGTCCTTTTTCAACCTTAATTGTAAATTATCTCTGTAACGGCTGAATAGATCGGCATGAATTTTGTAACAGCAAATACGTAATGATATACTTAAAAATCTGTATTGTTTTTTTTCCGTTTTTTCTTTTAATATTTTTAAATAATAAATAAAAACCGAAATTTCGCGAAATGTGCGGGGCAAGCCCTGTGACGCTTACTCGGGACCGCGATACGTCAGTGCCTTGACGGCTCTTGTGACGGGTGGACTGCACGCGTGTTATTTTTTCCAAATAAAATTCAAAACTGCACGTTTTTAATGATTTCTGAATGAAATAATATTGTAAATGGTACAGTTATAAATATTTCGTAAAATAAGAATAGAAAATACGTTTATAAAATATATTTAAAGTAGTTTGTAATTTCGTTTTGTTGTTTGAACCCATCATAGAGTAAGCCTGACAAGTGACAGCTATGCCTAAATCTAAACTTCTATACAAATAAATCAAATTGAAATGTCTGTTTGTAATATCAAAATAACAGCTTTTTACTGAATGCATTTGAAAATATATCCGGCACTTATAATAAAAACACATTTTTTTAAATGTTTGTCTTTCTGTCGGTCTATCTTTCTGTCTTTCTGTTTGTGCCGGCTAATCTGCGAAACGGCTGAACCGATTTCGACGGGACTTTTACTGGCAGATAGCTGATGTTATAAGGTCTAACACAACAAGTAATCGGATGGACCTTTGAGTAAAAGTGCTTTATCTTATCCCATTGAATTTTTAAGTTTTTCATGGTTTTCCTTTCATTTAATTTATCATGTTTGTTAGAGAGATTTTATCCATAAATGATCGATTCATGTCATAAAAGTACAGGATGTTATTTTTTCGAATTTTAGTCGGTTCGACTCCCGAGTGTGGCAAGCAAATTTTCGAAAATCTTTGAATACAGATTTGTATCTTTTGAAAAATTAAGTAATGTTTCCTTTGAGTAAAATTTGCTATCTCCGATATTTAGAGTACTTTCCCTACAGGTGAGGTTGTCAAATTCCATCCTGTATATAACAGGCAATTCCGTGTGGTCCTGGAATTAAAGAATACGACCACCCCATAAATAAAAGGCAACTACGGGAAAAGGCTAGGCAGATGATGATGTCACCTAGTATGAAAGTTTGGGACAAAGTTATTGAAAGTCGACTGAGAGAAGAGAGCCAAATTTCGCAGAACTAATTCGGTTTTAAGCCTGGTCAGGAAAAGACGGATGCCATTTTCGCTATCGGTTTTTGTAGACCTCGAACAGGCATTCGACCGGGTACCCCGTGAGGTACCGTGAGGGAAGTATGTGCAGTTGATCCGTGCGATGTACAGTCGATGCCAATTTAAGTCGGGTCTACAGCCGGCAATGTGGCTTTCGGCTTGCACAAAGGGTCGGCTCTCGTCTCATCCCTTTTTTTTTTCGGTTGGGAAATCTTGAAATGACCCTCCCCCCGCTCTTGACGGAACGGAAGGGAGTGTCAGACTTCTACTGACTAAAACCCATCCATGTTCTTTCTTTGCCCTTTGTGGTCCAGGGCCGCGGTATATCTTTCGAACAGCCCCACAGCCCTGGCAGGCATCGGCCTTTGCGGACCCCTTCATTGTTGCTGACATCTCTTTGTGGCGCGCGTGGAATACGAACGCGCCGTCGACACGGCCGGTCGTCAAAAGACGGCCGGACGGCGATCTAGCCCATTACTCACCGTCCACAGGCCCGCGCCTACGGTGGCCGGGAGCGATCACGTGACTCCCGACGCCCGGGGCGTCTCCCACGGCGGCTGGGACGTAAAGCTCTTTCCCTCTCACGTTCCGCCACCTCCTTCTCTAGCATGACTGCTTCGCAGAAGGAGGTGACGGCTTCCCATTCTCGCTCGCTCCGGACCAGGGCTTGAACCAAGGACGGACGCGAGAGATCGCCGCCGCCAATCGCCGCTACGAGGAGGCTCTCATCCCTTAGCTCTTCCTCCCTTACCTCTTCCTCGTAATAATGGACGCTCTCGCGTCCGACATCCAGGAAGAGGCACCCTGGTGTATGCTGTTCGCCGATGACATTTTGCTGGTTGCTAAGAGCGGCCAAGAGGTCCAGAGCAGATTGGAGGTGTGATGGCAAAGACTGTAGTAGAGAATGTTGGTCTGCAATTGAGTAGAACCGAAACGGAATACTTGTTTTGCGATTTCGTTGGTCTCTCCAGTCTTAGTGCCTTTAACTCTTGCCAGAACGCCCATACCGATCTGCTTCGACTTCCGGTATCTCGGATCGCTTGTCCAAGGGGATGGCAAAGTAGTCCGGGTCGTAACGCACCTGATCAACTCAGATGGATGAAATGGCGACATGTCACTGTAACAGCAACTTACGACCCACGGATGCCTCTCAAGTTAAAGGGGAAAGTATACAAGTCCGTGATTACACCTGTCGTACTGTATGGATCAGAATGCTGGGCTGTGAAAAAGATGGATGAAAAACGATTCCACGCAGCGGAGATAAGAATGTGTGCGGTGCTTACTTCAAGAAAGTCTACATGCACCATTAACACCAACACCAATTCCAATAAACGACCAACCGACCTGGTCAAGATATTTAAATTTTAATGACTTTTTTGTGAATGGAAACATTTTGTTCTTATCAGAGCGTGGCAACATTAAAACAAAGCTATATTTTATTTATTCCGCTCATATACACAGTCAAGTTAAATTATCTGGCTATACCCATCATGCATGTGAAGTTTCGCTCAAAATTCGTTGTAAAACTATAAGGTGTAAATCTCAATCATCAGACCTTCAGAATGTGAAATGTAGAAGCACCCGTGGTCAATTGGATTAAAGTTGAAAGCTACATCATTCTAACTATTTCTGTTACTGAGAACCGATAAGCACTTAACTGAGCACGGATACCCCTACTTGATACATTCTGAAAGTCTGATGATGACCAGGTAACTGATGAAAGCTAGCTCATTAGTCAAACTGTATAATTTATCTCAAAATAAATATATATTGGAACAAAATGTATTCAGGTCTCTCAGAGAACGAATAAATTAGGCAAAAACGATGACAACAGTGCGACACATCTGTGTTCTTGCTTAATCTTTATTGTAGTAATGGTCGTTTGCCGGCAGGGGCGCCAAGTAAACAAAAACCAGTACAGGTGTCAAATCATCAAGGTCATCGAGCAATGTAATGCCCTTAAGATTAAATTGTGCAAGAAAATATTCAAATTCTAGTGTAATTTTATTTCTTTTTAAGATGTCAATGTTAAAGTCGCCAGTTAGGATTATTTTTTTAATAGAAAGTGAACAATTTTTCCTTAATATATCCTCTAATTTTTCATAAAATATATTGTAATTGTGTTTAGGTATGCGATATATACAAATAATAATAATGTTATGATGTATTAGTTCTATGGCACAGGATTCAAAGACACCCGACACTGAAAGTTTTGCTACGTCAGATATTTCTCTAAATTGAAGTCCGGCTCTAAAAAGTATGCACGTACCCCCGCGCTTAGCCTTTCTAGAAAAAAAAGCTGCTGGTACAAAATTAGGTATATGCAACAAATGTTTTACAATGCCTTAAAGTATATGATCCCCTGCAGTAAAGAAAAACAGAAAAATATATGATATTCTTCAGGATATATGCTAGTTCGTTAGTGTTTTGAAAACATAATTCTACAAATTTGATACGATAGAAAACAATTACAAAGGAGTAAAAACCATATTAATATACATTCAGTAATTCAGATTTTTTGTCAAATTGTTCTTCACGCAACAAAGTAACATAATAGTGTTTTAATCCAATCTATAGATTTTTTTGTAAATCGCATATTCATATCTCTGAGCACAATACGTGCACCGCATTTATCGCCGCATTATTCCGCCAACATTGTTTACTGTTTTGTATAATTTTATTTGTAAATTCATTGTTTTATGTCTTCTTTCCGTAAATATTGTTGTTTCGCGTAAATATAAAATATTTTAACTTAAAATAGCGTAATAAATAAGGTACTTCTTGTCATTTGTAAATATGGGAAACTGTTACAGCAGTGTATTCAGTAGAGTTATGGATTTGCAATCCAGAGTATCCGGGTTCGATTCCAGGAGTGTGATGTTGTGTTTTCTTTTTGCTTTATGATCTAAAATACTACGGAGTATATTCATATAAAAGTAAATACTCAATAATAAGTAACAAAAAAGAAAACATTTGAAATGTAATTATTTTATACTGGAGAAAGTTGAAAATATCGACACTGAAGTTATTTTACCTACCACTTGTACCTATAACTTTTCTAAGCTATAACAGGCCAGGCGCACTGCGCAGTTTAGGTATGAAGCTGCAGCCGAAAACATGACACGCGGGGTTGCGATAGTCGTGGAGAGGATCCGGCAATTGGGTCTCGAGGTGGCATTGCACAAGTCCGAGGCCATGTGTTTTCATGGGCCTCGGAATGCGCCACCGTCGGGATCCCTACTGACGGCGGGAGGGGTTTCCATCGGCGTCGGGTCGACGCTGAAGTACCTGGGACTCGTCCTCGACAGCCGGTGGAACTTCGTGGAGCATTTCCGACGTTTGGCCCCCAAACTGGAACGGACCGGGGCTGCCTTCAAGCGGCTCCTGCCCAACCTGGGGGGTCCAAACGCCTCCTGCCAGAGGCTCTGCGCGGGGGTCGTGCGGTCCATGGCCCTTTACGGGGCCCCGGTGTGGGCGCGTTCTCTGAGGCGGCAAGCCGCCCGCTACCTGAACGCGCCCCAAAAGGGGATAGCCCTAAGGCTAGTCCGGGGCTACCGCACGATCTCCGGTGAGGCGGCTAGCCTCCTTGCCGGATTGCCGCCATGGGATCTGGAGGCGATAGTCCTCGCGCGCCTTCACGAATGGCGCGCGGAGGCACTACGTCGGGGGGAAACTCCGCTGCCGCGGCAAATCGCCGCTCAGCGGACAGACCTCCGGCGCGATCTCATGGTGACATGGAGAGAGCGACTGTCGCAACCCCGTGCAGGGCACGCCACCATAGTGGCGATAAGTCCCCTCTTTGAGGAGTGGCTAGAGAGGCGCCACGGCGCCCTCACCTTCCACCTGACGCAGGTCCTCACCGGATACGGTTGTTTCGGGAGGTTCCTGCACCGAATCGGGCGGGAGGAAACGCCCGGGTGTTTCCATTGTGAGGATCGTCCGGAGGACACGGTGCAGCACACTGTGGAGGCCTGCCCTGCTTGGGCGGAGCAGCGCCGTGTCCTCGTAGAGGCGATTGGCGGCGGCGACCTCTCGCGCCCGGCCCTGGTTCAAGCCATGGTCCGGAGCGAGAGGGAATGGGAAGCCGTCACCTCCTTCTGCGAAGCAGTCATGCTAGTGAACGAGGTGGCGGAACGTGAGAGGGAAAGAGCCTCACGTCCCAGCCGCCGCGGGAGACGCCCTGGGCGTCGGGGGTCACGTTGTGGCCCCCGGCCACCGTAGGCGCGGGCCTGTGGACGGCGAGTTATGGGCTAACTCGCCGTCCGGCCGTCTTATGACGACAGGCCGTGTCGACGGCGCGTTCGTGTTCCACGCGCGCCTCAAAGAGATGTCAGCAACCACGCAGGGGTCCGCACGGGCCGATGCCTGCCAGGGCTGCGGGACTGTTCGAAAGAGATACCGCGGCCCTGGAACACAAAGGGCAAAGAAGGAACATGGATGGGTTTTAGTCAGTACAAGTCTGACACTCCCTTCCGCTCCGCCCAGAGCGGGGGGGGTCATTCGATGATTTCCCATCCTAAAAAAAAAAAAAAAAAAAGGTATGAAGCTGCAAATACACGGCGGGTCCGTCTTCTGGACTAAGGACTAGCCGCGCCGGCCGCGTCGCCAAGTTTAAGCGGATCTCTCTTTGTACGGGAAATGTATACAGAGCGAGGCTATGTTATACTGGAAATTTATAGCTTGGTGTGTCGCCGTGTGAACATCCTCATACTATTTTGTATTCTGTGACTAGAATAACAATAAAAAAAACATATAAATACCTAATATTTTTGATTAAATACTGCGGCTTATTTATTAGGCATTGCGGATTACAGACCCATCTGAAAATTGCGCTGTTACTTATCGCAAGTAAGAGTTTAATTTTATTGATTTTGTTTTTAATAAATAAGAATTATAATATTGTAAGAATGTTAGGTGCCCCATCTTTTACTTGTGGTTAACAATTTATCAAAGTCTTAATATACAAAAAACTCTCATTCAACCTATCATAGACTACGCCGATTATTTGGATGCCACCGAGAAGCTTTTAAATAAACTTGAGCACTTGCAAAATATCTGTATTCGATTTGTTTTTAACCTTAAAAAGTATGATCACGTTTCTAACTTTCGCAAAATACTCAAGTGGCTCCTAATTCGACTTCGCAGGAACTCTCGGATATTGTTTCTGCTATTTAACATCCTCCATAACCCCAAAACGCCATCCTATCTGCGGGAACGCTTTTCCTACTCCCGTCCTTCTGATGCACCTTGCAGGTCGCATCTTAGGAACCTTCTTAAATCCCCTCAACACTCTACCGACTTCTACTCCTATTCCTTCACGGTACACGCCGTGCGGCTGTGGAATTCATTTCCGCCTGACATTAGGGACTGCCAAACTCTTGCAGTTTTCAAAAGAGGAGTGAAAGAACATTATCTTTCCATTTCGTCATAGTTGCATAAGTATTTATTATTAGTTATTTTATTGTATTTACAGTATTGTTATGTTTTGTCTTTATGTATAAGTATGTTAGTATATTCTTATATTATTATGTTTAAATAGTTCTGCTTTGTGATTTATGTATTCCATTTTCTCTTCTTCTTTTACACACTATGTCTACATCTCTTTTTTAGTGTCCTTTCGCAGGTATGCTGGAAGAAATTTCTTTAGAAATAAGCATCACCTTTGTACTATTTTCTGTTCCTTTCTTCTTTTCTGTATTTAGTGTGTACATAAACTGTTAAAAAATAAACGAAATGCAATTAACTATTGCTGTGAACCATAGAACTAGAATATTTAGAATTGACATTTCTTCGTAATTTAAAATTTTCCATTTTTATTATAGATTGGAAACAGTTACCACTGTTTCCAATCTATAATAAAAATGGAAACACGATGATCACGATTGTGAAGTTATTGATAAAAGTACTTATTCATCTAATCATGTACTAGAAGAAGCCTTTAGTACACAGGTAATATTCATAACATCAGCGAAAGCAAAGATGAAGATAACAACAAAGAAGAACGTTATAATTATGAGGAAATTTATTCACAACAAATGTCAACCACTACTACACATTACATAGATTTTAAAATCAAAAATAACTGAACATAATTTTATAACATACCGCCAGGTTCATGCACGCGTTGCAAATGTTGCAAAGCACTTTTTCCTACCTATTATCTACCTACCTACTACACACTAGGGCACCAAAGGCCATTTTTTGGAACCGGGTTTTTCCGTTTCTGGTTTTATGCAAAACCGGGTATCCGGGTTTTACGTTTTTTTAAATAATTTACAATATGCTTTAGCTCTATTTATCAATTTACAAGGTTGTACTTCAAAGCAAGTTGGTGGTGGATAATCCTGGCAACGAGGTTGTGTCTATGCAAATACTCTCCTTTAGCCAGACGAGAACACCCAGAAATAATGTGTCGGATCGAATGTGTCGGATCGATTCTCCCGGATGGTGGCATGCCCGACATATGTCAACCGTGCCATCCTTCACAATGTGTTTCCGGTAGTTATTCGTCATCATAACTTCGTCCATTATTGCACAGACAAAAATTCGGTTTCCCCGAATAAGTCACCAAAGCGCAGCCAAGATACGGACGCTAAGAAGTCTACATCAGGCCCATGTAGGGCCCGGTAAAAGCGTCTGTGAAGCTCCTTGCCCTGCCATACTTCCTTGCAATAATTAGTGTCTAATACTCTAGGTTTGCGCCAGTTCTCGTTAGCCAGGGAGAGCGGGGTGAGGCCCTTGTCCACTGAGACCACATCTCGGTCCCCACATCGGCTTCTAGGAAGAATTCCCTGAGACTGCATACTTCACGGTTGTGCAGGGTCTTAGCATTTAAGAAGCCACGACCCCCACACTTCCGCGGGATATACAGTCTCATCATCGACGACCGTGGGTGATGAATTCGATTTGCGGTCAGCAGTGCACGTACCCTCCTGTCCATGGCATCAAGTTCTGTCTGAGTCCATTTGAGTATGCCGAAAGAATACATCAAAACCGGCATGACCCAACCGTTGAAGGCGCGCACCTTTTTTCCGCCTGATAAAAGACTACCTAGTACCTTATTCAGGTGGCCAAAGAAGTGCTCCCTCAACGTTTGTTTCATGTCAGCAGTATTGATACCTAATACTTCCGACATACCCAAATACTTGTAGGTTTCTGTTGAGGAGAAGGATCTAAGGTGTATGGAATCCGAGAGTTGAGTTCCCACGGATTCCATAATCTCCCCTTGCTTCACATAAATGACTGCACATTTGTCCACACTAAATTCCATCCTGATGGAGCTACTGAAAGTTTCCATTACCTTCAGTAGCTTCATCAGTTGCAAATTGTTGGGGGCAAAGAGTTTCAGATCATCCATGTAAAGAAGGTGAGATATGACCTGACCATCTCTCCTTAACCGCAGCCTAGACCTGAAACCTCCAGCAGTGTGCTGAGAGGGTTCAAGGCTAGACAAAACCACAATGGACTCGGACTATCACCCTGGAATATACCGCGTTCGATCCTTATCGGTACGCTGTTCCCCTGGATCTGTCGACATCCTGGATAGTGAAGGACCGTTCTCCAGTGCCCCATACATGACATCAGGAAGGTAAGCAGAGTTGCATCAACTTAACACAACTCTAGCACCCTCATGAGCCATGTATGAGGCACAGAATCATAGGCCTTCTTATAATCTATCTAACATGTAGACAGATCCCTTCGGGAGCGGCGAACCTGTTGGCTAACGGCCATATCTATGAGGAGTAGCTCCTTAGTACCGAGGGACCCGTTCCTACATCCATTCTGAGTGGCAGACATGATAGAATTACTATCAATATGATGGTTGATTTTAGCTCTCAAAATGGATGTAAGAACTTTATAGACCGTTGGTAAACAAGTGATTGGTCTATAATTTTTGGGCTCCGCAGTACTACCTGATTTATGGAGCAGGTGGGTAATTCCTGTCGTCAAGAACTGGGGCAGCGACCCTGACTCTAAGGCGAAACTTGGATGAAACTGGGATGCCAAGCGAACGTGCGATCTCTGAAACCATTTGATCCAGAAGTTGTGCAGTCCATTCGGCTCTGGAGATCTCCAGTTAGGCTGATGATGATTGCCCCCATTTCAGGTATTGGTTCACACGCTCGTTCAACCTCCCGGGTCCAATCACCCTCAGTGTGACTGACAGGCACCGACCAGATGCTGCGCCAGAACGAACACATGGCGACATCATCCCGTAGACGCGTGTCAGTCACACCTTGGTCCGGTCGCTCCCAAGCCTTATATACCCACCTTACATCGATTTGGAATGTGCGATTCTGAGTGTATCGTTCCACTCGCCGCTTGTACCGACGGATACGGCTTGCCCATGCACAGATCTTCTGCTTCAGGAAGTCGATACGCTCAGTGACACGGGCCAAGTAGTCTCGAAAACTAATATCAGTTCCCGAGAACGCCCGCCTCACAAAGCGCATCACCCTAGGTCGAGTATTGCCCTCCCTGAAGCAGATTAACTTGCCGATGAGTGCTAGCCACACCGATACGTCGCTTAATCCTGCACTGCCAAGCTGGAACAGCTAATTTTGGTCGTGTAGCTCTGTCGTTGTTTGGAAATTTGACGTGAGCTACACGACATGCCGCTACAGCTCCACAGTACAATATTAAGTGGGTATCGGCGAGGTCTTTGCTGGTGTCAAAGCATTTTGATAGCTGCGAATCTAGAGCACACACCAGAGCCTTGTTTTTCTTGTGCATAGGTAAACGAGGTAGACGCGGCCTAAGTTCAGGCGGTGTGGAACGATACTCTCGGAATGCACTCTCCAAAGCGCTCCTCAATTGTGCGTTGCACTGGGTACTCACGGATATAACTTCATCATCATCCCCTTCACCACCGAGGTCAGACCGCGGCGAAGCAATGGTAACATTTTGCAACTGCACTGCGATCATTGGTGAAGTAGGCGTAGCTAGGTTACTCCGTGATTCGGAGCGTAGTCGATCAAGTACGGTGTCATTCAACATATGGTTACGCTGGATGACACGCACCTAATCCGACAGTCGTTGCGCCGACACGCTGACACCTGGCTCAAGTACTTGAAACAGAGAGAGCATCCGACCACGGTACGCAGTCAAGTTGCTTCCCCCTCAGTAGCCCCATAATATGCGCGCATGACTTGTTCATTAATGGACTGAGTCCAAGCCCGCTGGTGTCCGTCCTCTTCCTCGTCGTCGTGGTGGTGGTGGTGGTGGTGGTGTCGACGGCGGGGAGAAAAACTCGTCGCTCGAGCTCGACGCAACTGCTGCGACCGGCGACACGGTGCTCACGGATGTGGCGCGTCCCGGCGGCTGCGAGGCGTAGCTAAGCGACAAATCCGGAGATGGTGGGTGTGCCTCTTGTTGTTGTTTGGCTCGGTATCGTGTAAGCATCGGTGACATATTATTCCAAGTATTTTTCACATATTCTTTTACGTATTTTCCATTTTCATTTTTGTTAATCCATTTCAGTTTTATGTTATGTTTTTCTTTTTCATTATTTATGCTTGTAAATTAGTTTTTGTGAGGTAATTTGGTAAAAAATATTAAATTAAAATAGGATAGAAAAAATATACGTCACTTCGATTTGACACTCGAGCCACACACACTTATTTATATTGGCCAGGCGCTCGACCAAATGGTGGGAATCCTCAGGGAGAAAGGGACGCGTTTTTGTAAAATGCGGCATACGGACAGGAAGTTCAAACTTTTGGAGGAGACTGGAGCTAATGACGGAACAACGTGAAAACCCATTCATCACTTCGGCAGAACTACAGGCACTCAACAAAACAATTAGACAATTGGTACGAGGCGACCTTCGATGCTCCAGCGCACGCTTAATAGAAAAATAGATTCTTTCGGAAGTCGAAAACTTCTACAGCCAGTTAGTTGTACGCAACGCATACATCTCGACCTGATCTCTAAAATGAGGATTCCAGACCCACCTAAACCCGCCATTTCACAGAAGACCTGCCAGAAGTTAGTCAAGGTGAAATCGAGGCGGCTCTCATGACTGGAAAAGCCCCTGATGAGGATGGGATAACGACTGAGCTTCTGAAAGCGGGAGGATGTCCTCTATTAAGAGAGCTTTTTTTTTAGCTCGGTCCTGTTTTCTGGGAAAACTCCAGAAGCGTCGAGAAGGAACGTGGTCGTACTTTTCTTTAAAAACGGGAACAAGCCCCTATTAAAGAATAACAGACCCATTTCTTGTGTGTTCTGTATGGTGTCCGGACGTAAAGAATAGCACCATCCCATATCTTCCCGTGGGTGTCGTAAGAGGCGACTAAGGGACTTACCAGTGAATGGGCAGCAGCGTTCTCTGTGATTTTTTTTTATAACAAACATACTGCGATCGCCAACCCGCCTGCCAAGCGTGGCGATTATGGCAAAACCCCCCTTGGGGAGGCCTATGTCCAGCAGTGGACGTCTTTCGGCTGAAATGATGATGATGATGAGACCCATTTCGCTCCTTAGCCACGTGTTTAAGCTGTTTGCAAGAGTCGTCACCAATAGTCTAGTGTGAAGATTCGACGACTTCCAGCTACCGGAGCAAGTCTGGTTTCGAAGAGGAAACACACTGTGCGGCATATTATATAGAAGTCCGAAGAGTATAATCGGCCTCTGTGTCTTGCATTTGTGGACTATGAGGAGGCTTTTGACTCTATCGAGATCGGTCAGTTCTGGAGTCTCTGCAGCAATGCCAAGAAGACATGGCGATACATCCAAGTGCTGAAAACTCTTTATGAAAACGCCAAAATGATCGTCCAAACTTAGAAACAGCAAACGGAGCATATCCCATTGCGTTGGGGAGTCAGGCAAGAGGATGTAATTTCCCAAACAAAAAGACAAACTCTCTGCAGTTTGGTAAGAAGAACAACTTTGAGAGGGAGGCTAACAGAAGAATCCAGCTGGGCTGGGCAGCATTTGGGAAGCTTTGTCGGGCCTTTTCGTCACGTATTCCACAGAACCTAAGGACTAAGGTCTTCAATCAGTGCGTCCTGCCTGTTATGACTTACGTGGCCGAAACGTGGACACTCACGATACGGTTGGTCCATAAATTCAAGGTCGCTCAGAGAGCTATGGAGCGGGTTATGCTTGGAGTCTCTATCCATAGGTTGGATAGAGACTCCAAGCATAGTTCTGATTTTATTTTCGTTTTTGAATAACTTGTATTTGGACAAATATTTTTTATTAATCACACTATTAAGCCACAACTACACCCTGGTTGTGGCTTAATATTGTGAGCTATGTGCAGCTATTTAACACCTAATTTGGACTCTCTATCTTTTAATTTTTTTCGAAGAAATGCAATTTTTAACATTTTTGTTTTTAGAAATCATCGTTTTCTTCAATTTAGTTCAATTTATTTCGAAAATACCGAATTGAAAATCTGATATATTTTCATAGATAAATTGGGATAAAAATGTTCGAGAAAACCATTGTGAATAAATTTTTTGGCACTAAAATTATTAATTATTAATGTAAGCTACAGGCTAATATATTTTATTTAAACTTTTGTTTATTTAAATATTTAAAAATATAAAACTATATCTCCGAAGAATATATACACAAAAAATAATATAAAAAGTACTTTCGAATGAGAATGGTACAAATTCCACAACCCAAGAAACCCTGTAACGTATTATTGAGAATAAACTTCAGATGAATAAGTCGTGGGAGGCAATAATACAATAAATTGACTTATGTTTCTACATTTTAAACGACGTGTTGTGTGTTTGATCTGCGAAGTTCACAGATCAATAATAATGGATTTAAAAAAGAAACAAAATAACCTAACACCCGAAAAAAAAAACTGGTTTACAAAGCAAAAAACCGGGAATTAGCGGTAAAAACCGGTTCGTACGCCCTACTATATGTAGTAGGTAGGTGGGTATCCCACCTAGTACCTAACTACTACCTGCCTTAAATGAAAATGTTTTAAGTTCCTTATGAGCGCTTGTACAGAAAGTGGGCAACGTCGCAAATAGCTGTCAAATTTTTCGCTGTTTTGCTTAATTTGGCAATTTTACTTTATTGAATTAAGAAATATGGCTAGTTAGCCATATTTCTAGTGAACTAAAGTATTGATTATGAAATGCAATAATTAATATCGTAACACCGAATATTTAGGTGTAGATGTAAAAAAAGTATTTGGATACTTTCCAAATGCCTTTTTTACACTTATAACGGTTACAACCAATTCAGTGTTTTAATTGCAATTCATTATTAATTTTCATTTTTATTTCTCTGTTCTTACTTGCGCGCCATCTATTAGAATACTCGCGCATAATCTGGAGAGTCTTGAGAGTTAATTGCTATGGGCGTCGTCGTTAGATGGCGTGCACGTTTATGGTGTAAATGTGTGCGTGCGTCCCTCAAGGTCACTTAGCTCTTGTAGTCCTCTCCTCTTAACAAAAAAAAAACAACACAAAAGTTCAGTTACGACACGGTCAAAATGTATGGAACTGCTGTTTTTTGTTTAAATTTCCGATGAAAAATTTATGTTGAATTTTTTTATATTTTAGTTTTTTGCTCAGAATGGTGTACTGAATTCGTGGTAACCGTTTTCGCCACCCTATATATGCATTTCACTTTCTCGTGTGGTGCTTGGTGAAATAGCAAGAGATTTGGATGAGAGCGACTGAGCGGCATGTGCACTCTTAAGAGGCACGACGTTGACGTACGTGACGTTGTAGTATAGGTGGTCAAAAGTAGCTAGAAATGGTTTGTGTAGGTAATGGGCATGTCTTCGCTGAACAAAGAGTGAGACACTGCCTTGCGGGTATTTACCCACAAGGCAGTGAAATAGAACTGGTATTTCAGGCTAATTGGTATTTAATAAAACATAAATAATTAAGTAAATACATTGAACAATGTAACAAAGCATAACGCCACAAATAAGTTACACTTAATTAAAATCTAAAATATATTTACATCCTTGAAATCCCTTGGAGGTGAGTGTATTGCTAATGGCTTCTTGAAAATTGTCAAATTTCACCATCTTGTGTACAGGAGCTCTAAGTTTCCCTTCAGTCATCAATGAAATTACTTCTGACATCATTTCGTCTTTGGCCAAATTACTAGCTTTTTCATTCCATGCAGTCATCCAGAACCCACGAAATGCTAAATTTTTAAAAATAAATGCAGAAGTTGGTATAGTCACAGGCTCCCTTGACATTCCCCCATAGGTAACCATACATCCAGAAGGTTTTAACTGTCTCAACATTTCCAAAGAACTTTTCCCACCAACACAGTTCAGGGCTAGAGAAGGTTTCTCAATTAGTTTTTCTTTAAAAATAGTTGTTGATCGCAGTTCTTCTTCAGTTAGAACATAAGTAGCTCCCAAGGATTGTAAATAACTCTTCAATTCATTGATTTCTGGCCTATTTCTCACAATATTGATATTTTTAACGCCCCAAGCTTTGCATATTTGTATGACATTTTGTCCACACGCACTGTTCGCTCCATTCTGTATGACAACCGTGTTAGTGTTCTGTACTTGTTTGAAGTCAGTTAGCATTCTGTAAGCAGTGCAAGGATTAACAGTGAGAGTTGCAGCTTCTGCTAACCCCAAATTGTCTGGGACAACTTTCAACATAGTTTTATTGAATATGGCAATGTCTCTCCATGTACCTTGAACTGGCTTTGTAACTATAACTTTGTTGCCTGGACTTATACCGTTCACTTCTTTTCCAATCTCTTCAACAACTCCTACACCTTCATTACCAGATATACATGGTAGCAACACTTCGACTGGGTATTTTCCTAAAACAAATGATTTTGCAACAATAATTTACTATAGACAAAAAAGTTTCAGCGATCAGGAGTTATGGTTAAAAATTTTAAACATCGTAAGTAAAAATATGATTAAAAATACCTGCATATTAAGGAATCTTGACTTGAACAAAATTAAAATAATATCATGTCTTGTCCTGGTAATACAATTCACAGGTAGGTACTTAGGTTGAACATGTATAAACTTTTTTATAAACTATACTTTACAAAGTATTCCCAGCCGAATTTAATAGAATAGTACTCTTGTATGGGAAATTAGAACGAGTTCTATTCCCTTATAAAAAAGTGCCTTTTAGTGGCCTTATTGAAATAAAGGTTTTGACTTTATTTACATCAACGCTTGTTTCTTTTTGTCACACTTTCTCTAGATACTTACCTTGAATGGTGTTTATATCAGCCGGGTTTATTGGGGCAGCTAGCATGCGTACCAGAATATCCTGTTTGCCCAGAGGAGGTACTGCACTTTCCCTGACCTTTAAAACATGAAGAGGGTCTCCAAATTGGCTGTATACTAGTTGTTTAGACATTAAATGTCGCAGTCGCACCGAGGCAGTCAAGTAACTACAGCTTTTTGCATAACATTTTGCAGCTGCAAATAAAGTATTCGGGTGAGGTAAAAAGGCCATAGTTTATCATAAGACAGATTTACAGAAATTAAGTATTTTATTTTATTGGAGCACTGATAATTTTCGTTTATCAATCGGCGACTGTCATCATGTCATGTCATTGATGTCATTTCCATGGACCATAGATAAATTATTTTTGTTTGACACTGCGTTTGTCAGCCATGTCTTGAATTGACTCTGGAATTCCTTGTATTGTGGAGAAAATATCGGAAGCGTTGCCGTGAGCTACGGATACCTATTTGCTGTCTCCGCCTTCTATATAGCAGCAAAAGAAAATAAATTATAATTAAAAATAATAAAATTGGTAAAACTCGAACACTTGTCTGAATACGATGACGAAAAATAAATGACATGATAGACCTTTTTCATAATGATTTCGGATGTATGTACTAATTTTATACTCTGTTGAGGTGTGATCACGACTTCACGAGTTCCAATTTACCGGGTTACGCAAAGTGCAGCATGTTTCTTTTGGCGTTTAAGAGTCCGAGATGGGTTGCGAAATCGACGTTTCGTATTCCCCTTTTTTCTTCTTGAATAATGCCTCTAGAGTAGGCCCGTCCAACATACGTCGTCCGGGCCACCTAGCGGCCAGTATATGTCTTTCATCCGGCCCGCGAGCTATTTAAAACTTTATAAGACAACAATAAATATTGCACGAACATGTCCCTAAGTCAGTTATTCTCGAGCCATATAATTACCTACCCACCCCACCTCACCTACCCGCGAGTGCAGACTGCATCATCGCAGTCTAGTCCGGCGAAGCTTGCTTTATTTAAAAGAGGTCACTTTGCATTCCTTTTGGCCCGCTCCGGTTATAAAAAAACTAAACTTTGTAAAATTTTGTTGGACACCCCTGCTCGAGAGCTATCATTTTTTTACCATAAAATCAAGGACTAGTATAGACACGTCCCTGTTATTTCCTTTTTTCAGCAACTAATAAGAAAAGAAAATATGACCCTCCAAAATTGATAAAAACTGCCCCATTTATGGCTGTGATTAGAGGACTACCAGACAAATGTATGTTAAGGGTTTTGGTTACCGCTTAAACTACTACTACTGATACCACCTATATGACGATTATTATCAATTTTTCAATAAAAGTTCAATAAGGACGCGTCCTCCAAGTCGGAACTTTCCCGCGCTCTTCCCTCGGAATTTATATTGTGACATAATGGTGTGACCTCCGTGTATCTGTTACGGTAAGTATGATACATTGAAAATTATTAATAATTACCCATTATTTTTAATAATTACCTCATGATTTAGTAAATGTGAATATAAAATTGAAATTCATCAATTTTAGCAGTTGTTATTAATAATTCACTACACTCGTCGGTAAAAATAATAAAAGACTCGGTTATTTGTCCAGTAGGTATTTATGTATAATACCACAATTATTGTGCTAACAAATAACTAAAACAAACTTACATGCAAAATCGTTTATTCATGAACCAAGAGCGAGCGTAGCGAGCTCGGGACTTGTGGCACCCCGACTCGGACAGGTTAGGTTCGAAGGGGATGGTGGAGTCTAGTGAGCGAGCGAAGTGAGCGAACTAAGACTCCGGCATCCCCTTCGTGTTAGGTTAGGTTAGTTTTAGCAGTTGTTATTAATAATTCACTACGCTCGTCGGTAAAAGTAATAAAATAAGACTCGGTTATTTGTCCAGTAGGTATTTATGTATAATACCACAGTTATTGTGCTAACAAATAACTTAACTAAAACAAACTAACATGCTAAATCGTTTATTCATGAACCAAGAGCGAGCGTAGCGAACTCGGGACTTGTGGCACCCCGACTCGGACAGGTTAGGTTCGAAGGGGATGGTGGAGTCTAGTGAGCGAGCGAAGTGAGCGAACTAAGACTCCGGCATCCCCTTCGTGTTAGTTTACTTTAAACGCTGCAAACAGAAATAGGAGCCTCGCGCAGCGGGGCTACGTCGACTACGCCTTATCTACAATCTAGTGGTTAATAAGCTTGTTTTAGTTTTTTTGTGTCCTTGAATTCATTATTAATTGAATTATCACACTGATCGAATTGAACAACTGGTAACTCAAATTTGTATTTTCAAGTTGCCATTTTAAACATTTGTATTCGTCCACTTAGTATTTCAATAGCCCGTAATCAGTATTTTTGATAACTTTAATTTTATTTTTTTTCGCTCATTTAAAAACTACCCAAATCAGCCTACACAAAACAATAATTATTATTTAATTTTGCAAAAAAGACTAGAATACCTAACGAGCATTTTTTTGCATTTACAGCGTTTATTTATTACATTTATCGGTACTAAGGTTACATTCCAAGGCCAAGACGCACTGACCAGCGTGGCGTTTTAAGGCTAACCCATCTTTTCAATGAATAGTGTCAATAATCCCCGCCCCTCAGTTCCCAGCAGCCCCGCTATTCCGGGTCCTGACAGCGGCTCTGGTAACGGCGGGGCAGAGGGTGCTAAGAATCTCTGGATGTCGCACAACTGTCACAATCCAACGACCCTGACCCTGTCGTCTTACAACACCAGGACGCTGCGAACGGACGTCCGATTATACGAGTTACAAAACGAATTAGAAAACATCAAATGGGATGTCATAGGCTTATCCGAGGTGAGAAGGAAAGGTGAAGATCTAATTAAATTAACTTCAGGTGACTTATTCTTCTATAGAGGCCACGAAGACTCCACCTACGGAGGTATTGGATTTCTGATTGGGAAAACCATTGCTTTGGCAATGAGAAACATTAAAAGCATATCTACACGCGTTTGCTTTATGATAATCCAACTTAACCAACGGTACTCCATGAAGATTATCCAAATATACGAGATGGGCAGACGACATAGTTGTCATCGGGGGAAAAAACCTGGATGAGACTGGCACAGGACCGTGGAGATTGGCACAAGAAAAGAGAGCCCTATACCCAGCAGTGGGTGAGTTCGGGCTGTGGATGATGATGATGATGAAGGTTACATTATTAATAATCACCGATAAATGTGATTAATTTCTTACTTTTACCTCGCCTTTCGGTAATTATTAATAATGATAGATAATTATTCATAATTTTCAATTAATCACACTTACCGTAACATATCCATTAAAAGTCAGTTTGGTTTGTTTATTGTTCATTGTTGTCGATGAAAATTTCTAGTTCAATAGTACTTAATATTTCAAGGTTTTTTTTTCTAAATTTCCTAATTAAAAAAAAAATAATTTTATATAAATATTTAAAGTCTAAGATTTGTTTTGTCATTGGTAACTGATACTTTTTCTCCGCATCAACAATGAACAAGGAAACAAACCAAATTGGCGTTTATTGGATGTACACAGGTCACACTATTACGCCAGAATATAAATTCGGCAAATTTCAAGTTATTCATCTACGAAAAAAAAAAATAACAGATAATTAAAAAAAAAAACACTAGCCCCTTTTTTTAACTTTCTTCTCTACACCTCTACGAACTCAATAAAAAAAGTCCCATGAGAATCCGACCACTGTAAACTTCGTTCCACCTTTATTCACTCGACTATTCAGCTGCACAGCTTTTATCGTTATTCATGGTACCTACGACTTTTATTCAACGTTTTTTAAACATACATAAACTCACGCCTTTTTCCAATGGGCGTAGACAAAAAACTACAGAATGACAAAAAATAAAACACTACTGACTGTGGTGGTATTCATATTGTTTAAAAGCAGCAGCTAGCGAAAATCTAAAATATATTTAATTCCTTGAAATCCCTTCAGAGCTTTGCAGAAGGTTTCTTCGAATTTATCGAATTTCACCATCTTGTGTGAAGGAGCTTCAAGTTCCCTATTTACCATTAATTCAATTATTTCTTGCAGCATGTAGTCTTTGTCACTTTCGCAAGCTTCTTCACTCCATGCAGTCATCCAGAAACCATGAAATGCTATATTTTTAAAAATAAAAGCAGAAGTTGGTACAGTCACAGGCTGCCTTGACATTCCCCCATAGGTAACCATACATCCAGAAGGTTGTAAGTGTCTCAACATTTCCAAAGAACTTTTCCCACCAACACAGTTCAGGGCTAGAGAAGGTTTCTCAACAAGTTTTTTTTTAAAAATAGTCGTTGATCGCAGTTCTTCTTCAGTTAGAACATAAGTAGCCCCCAAGGATTGTAAATAACTCTTTAATTCTTTGATTTCAGGCCTATTTCGCACAATATTGATATTTTTAACGCGCCAAGCCCTGCAGAGTTGTATAACATTTTGTCCACACGCACTGTTAGCCCCATTCTGTATGACAACCCCGCCGCAGCGAACTGGTTTGAAGTCAGTGAGCATTCTATAAGCGGTACATGGATTAACAATTAGTGTTGCAGCTTCTGCTACTCTCAAATAGTTTGGTACAGCTTTCAGCACACATTGATTGAATACGGCAAATTTCCTCCAAGTTCCTTGAGCAGGTTTCGTAATTACAACTTTATTTCCTGGATGAACACAAGTCACATACATCCCAATTTTTTCAACAATTCCCACGCCTTCGTTACCAGCTACGCATGGCAGCGACAACTTGACTGGGTATTTTCCTAAAATAAGAAATCGTTTCAAATATATTAAAATATATTATTTGGCGTAACATCACTCCTTTCCTTCTTGTCTTCAATTATTTCTAAAATAACGGGTTTTTTAGACCGAAATTTCTTTTGCCAATGGTCATCTTTAACTTTTACATAGACGATTTACTGATATTTGCGAATTAATTTATAGTCACTACACTCATGAATGTGGTTTTCTTGAAAATTTGAATGTCTGTTATCCGTGAAAAAGTTACCAGTTACATACGAATTCTTAGTCTTAAACTCCGGTATTTTAAAAACAATTAAGAAAAATAGGAAATTGTCAAACAAAAACTTGAAACCCAAAATCCACCCAAAGGTGAATGTGATTTTCAATGTTTGTGTTCACCTGGTAATTTGATTGTAGTCAAGTTTCCAGAGGTTGTACCTCTGTTACCTACCTTGAATGGTGTTTATATCAGCCGGGTTAACTGGTGCAGCTAGCATGCGAACCAAAACGTCATAGGCGGTTAGAGCAGGCAGATTTCTTTTCCTCATCTTTAAAACTTTTAGGGGTTCTCCAAATTCATTAAAAACCAGTTCTTGTGTCATTAAATGTCGCACTGGCGACCCTGTTAACATTGCCTGTTTTTTGAGGTATTCTCCATAACATCTTGTTATTTGTGGGTACCGAATTTTGGTCAGGTATTGTACCTTTATTATAGGAGGTATATTTAAATATATTTGTAAAAACATTTAATGGTATTAAGATTTCAAGGCAGTTTATACAAGTCGATTGACATTTCACTTTTCTGAAGTTTATTGTCAAATATCTTCATCCAAAGAGTATATTAGAATCACTTCGTTCTAAAAGGTCTTCATCCGATTTGTTGCGGATGGCACGAGTCGTGTCATACATTTTTTTTGAATGTGTGGCGTATGACACGAAAGGCGTGCCATTTCTTAATCGATTTTTCAATTTTTTCAATTTCAATTTTCAAGGTCTTTATTCGTACATATGGTTCACAATACAGTTTACAAACGATCTCATTCTATTTGTATACAAATCACAATTTATGTCGTTACACAGGCACCCTACGCCTTTACAAACATTAAAACATCTTGTTACTTAATATTATATATACAATGATTTAACTTACTTCTTACTAAATTTTCAACAACGGGGTATGTGCAAGTCTTAGTATGGACCCACATAAGTTTAAAATGTTACACTATACAAAAAGTACTCTTTTGTTACAATAATTATGTTATAATACTAATATAATATAAGTAGCGGGTAGTTCGCAAAAAGATCACGCATTCTCCGGCCGTACGAGCGGCGTCGGCTAGTAAGCGAGCTGTCGTCATGATACGTCACGGAGGAAATAGTGATGGGGCAGTCGGTATCGATTGTACGTACGGGCATACGGTAACGTACTGAGTCTACTTTTACCAATTGACGATATTAGGCAGTTACGGTGTGCTGGGTTTTTATACAAATAAAATTTACGTGAAGTTTTTAAAATGAAATCTTTTATAAATGGATAGTTTAAGCGGTTGTGTAATGTTCTAAGGTTGGTGCGAAATGGTGTGTTATACGATAGTTTTAGGGCTTTATTTTGTATAATTTGAAGTTTGCTATATTTAGTTTCCGTTAGACTAGACCACACAGGTGCAGCGTAAGTCAGGCAGGGTCTAACAAGTGTAGAGTAAATAAGCAATTTGGTTGAGGAACTAAGAACAGATTTGCGATTCAAAATTGATTTTATTATTATTATGTTATGCAGGCTGCTCTACTTAATTATTTTAACAGACTGCAAAGAAAAGAAGGGTTACGTTTTTATCTATGATTTTTAAACATTTTACACATGCGCGGAAGACACTAGCGCCTACGGATACTTGCGGGATTCCTTTCGATTGTTGATCGTTTGTTTAAAAAACCAAAACCTTCTCCTTCAAAATGACTTTATTGGTATTGCAATGTGATAATCATGAACATCTCGCTTCGTAGCTCAAAGATGACTGCCGTGGAATCACTCATTTGTCATAAGCAGGATTCTCAGCAGTATGTACTCAACTGACTACTAACAACATTTTCCCGCCGTTACCGTATCGGAAGTCAAAATTGAGCTACGAATTTAAAATAACATTAAGAATAATATTACAAATAAAATATAAGATTATTATAAAAATACAAGTAAAAATCAAAATAATTTATAGTACAATAAACAATAATTAATATTTTACTTATATTTAACTTCCGTAAATCAACAAGTTTTAATAGAATTCACAACTTATTTATAATGAAATTGATAAAGGTATTTTAAAAATGCACAATATTTAATAGAAATTAATACATGAATTTTAATCAAGCTTACAATTCGTCTATCCTGATTAATTTCACGTCTCCGCGAACGACACCATTAAGCAAAATCAACTATTTGAATATATTGCATAATAATAAAAATTAGTCAAACATTAAATACTTACAGTATTTATTATTCTAAAATGATATAATGTTATTTCAGTTATTGTGCACATTGCACTTCAAAGTAGTCTTTCGCTCATAGCGGCTCTCATAGTTATGTGCACATTGCACTTTAAAGTAGAATTTCGCTCATAGCGGCTTATAAAGTTATGTGCACATTGCACTTCAGAGTAGCCTTTCGTTCATAGCGGTTATAGTATTTGATCATATTTATATATCCTTGTAGCTAATCTTAGTAGTAATTAAAATTACTTTCAGATATACAGCTACCACTGCTTGTCTCTGCATCCCAAAGGTTGACTGGTAGAAACTGCCTATGGCATTAAGTCCGCCTCTGTACTTTTGTGCTTGAAGTGTTAAATAAATAATAAATAATATTACAAATAAAATAAAAGATTATTCTAAAAATACAAGTAAAAAATCAACATAATTTATAGTACATTATACAATAATTAATATTTTACTTAATACAAACTTCCGTAAATCAAAAAGGTTTGATAGAATTCACAACTTATTTATAATGAAATTGGCAAAGGTATTTTAAAATTGCACAATATTTAATAGAAATTAATACATGAATTTTAATCAAGCTTGTAAGCTTGAATCGAAATCAAAATCAAACTAGAAATCAAATTAGCGAATTTTTGGTCATGAGTGTCACGTCACATCCATGGTAATCAAAGGCGCTCTATATAAATATGGGGTCAAAATCAAAGAAGGCGGCTGCGACAAGTAGCGAATTTTTCGTCTTAGGTGTCACATCCATGGTAATCGAGGGCGCTCTAAACGGATATGGGGTCACAGTCAAGATAAACACGAATTTTTTTTAATTTTCCATCATGAGTTTTATGACCGTGGTAATCGAGGACACTTCAATCGAATTTGGGATCAAAATGAAAATACCAGATGGCGCCGAAATTATCACGTTTTTCGTCATAGGTGTCATTTTCGTGGTTTTCGATGTCGCTGATAACGAAAATGAGGTCAAAATGAAAATACAAGATGGCGACGATGGAAATTTACAGTTTTTATGTCATGGGTTTCATTTTCGTGGTTTTCGGTGGCGCTGATTACGAAAATGTCGTCAAAATGGAAATTCAAGTCGGCGCCGACGAAACATTTCCGGTATTTTCGTCATGGGTGTCATTTTCGTAGTTTTCGGAGTCGATGATAACGAAAATAAGGTCAATATGAAAATACAAGATGGCGTGACCAGAAATTATCAGTTTTTTCGTCATGGAAGTCAAGTCCATGGTAAATAAAAATAAATGTACTCATTGAAGTAGTGGATTTTTTGCCCATCTACCTTTTTTTTTTTTTTTTAAACCCTACTTTTTTTACTTGCCCTTTATAGTAATACAAAGCCAAAAAAAAATGTCCGAAAAAGAGTGATCATGAATTTCAAAATACCTATTCGAAAAGTTTCAATTTAACTTGAAATGAAGTAGATGATTTTAAGTATGTAGCTCATTCAGTTAGGTACATCTTAATTAAGTAGGTGGGAAAAAAATTAGTTAATTCTAAAAAAATTAAAAATTCTAGTGCAATCGAATTATACACACTATGTAGTTTCATAGTGCGTCGCGTTAAAAAAAAAACATAAGATCGGATGGGTACTATGCCACGCTCTATATAAAAAATTTCTTACCTTTTATTTTTATTAAAATTAAGTTACCTAGACCAAAAGCTTACAAAGTGACTGCAGACAGTTATTCTTCTTCCAAAGAATTAGCACTGCCATTCAACGTGGTAATGCTGCCAGACATCTGGGCACGTTTCCTGATGTGAGGGATGTGGAGGAGTACTTTGACGCCTAAGCGTCCTATTGTTTATTTAGTTAGCTTGTGTTTAGTTCTGTTGTTCAGTAGGCAAGTTTAAGTTTAAGTGTAAGCTTTGCGCACGCATTGTTAGGACAGGCAGGATGAACATGTCCAAACTCAAGATTTGCCAGCGGGCAATGGAACGCAGCATAACACGTGTGAAACGTAAAGATCGCGTTAGAAACACCACACTGCGTTCCATAATTCAAGTTTCAGTTGTTCGGAGAAAAAACAGCCAAGTTATAGTGGGAGTGGGCTGGCCACGTAGCGAGAATGCACGAGAAGTGGGCAAATCGTCACTCACTGTATGCCTGACGGAGGAATTCGCCATCGAGGTAGTCCGCTGCGAATGTTGCGTGATGATCTAATCTTGTTTGAGGGGTGAACATGGCCAGATATCGCACAAAATAGAGAGGTTTGAAAAGAGAAAGGGTTAAATAAATATAAATATTTAGTTTTGATTATTCTATAAAAAGCTTTAAAATTAATTAATATTATGAAATCGAATGCATGTTTTTTGTTTGTATTTTTAATCAACTAATTAAAACATAAATGAAATGTGGATAGAAATTAATATTATTTTAAAAGCACTACACAGACACACTACAGAAACTAAGAAAAATCTAAAATATATTTATTTCCTTGAAATCCTTTAAGAGTTTTGCATACGGCAAAGCAGTATTTGTCTAATTTCACTACCTTGTGAGCAGGAGCTGCAAGTTTCTCGTTAAGCATCAATGAAATGATTTCTGACAGCATTTCATCTTTAGCAATGTTGCTAGCGCATTGATTCCATGCAGTCATCCAGAACCCCCAAAAATCTATTTTTTTAAAAATAAATGCAGAAGTTGGTATAATCACTGGCTCCCCTGACAATCCCCCATAGGTAACCATGCACCCATGACTTCCTAAGTGTTTCATCATTAGAGATGCATTTTTCCCTCCAACACAGTTTAGGGCTAGACAAGGTTTCTGAATTTTGTTTTCTTTAAAAATTGTTGTTGACTGCAGTTCTTGTTCCGTTAGAACATAGGTAGCTCCTAAATTTTCCAACTTACACTTTAATGCAGCTATTCTACACCTTTTTCTCACTATATTGATATTTTGAATGCCCCAAGCTTTGCAGAGTTGTATGATATTTTGTCCACACGCACTGTTAGCCCCATTCTGTATGACAACCCCGCCATATGCCC
Source organism: Noctua fimbriata (assembly GCA_905163415.1). NCBI lineage: Eukaryota > Metazoa > Arthropoda > Insecta > Lepidoptera > Noctuidae > Noctua > Noctua fimbriata. The sequence continues at coordinate 8,416,857 of LR990940.1, forward strand.
GTACTGGTTTGAAGTCAGTGAGCATTCTATAAGCAGTACATGGATTAACAGTGAGTGTTGCAGCTTCTATGTTTCCCAAAGACTTTGGTATAATTTTCAGCATAGATTCATCGAATACTGCGTATGTCCGCCATGTTCCTTGTGCATGTCTCGTAATGACAACTTTATTTCCTGGATAAACACTAGTCACATAGGTCCCAATATCTTCAACAACTCCCACGCCTTCATTACCAGCTATACACGGCAGCGCCAACTTGACTGGGTATATTCCTATAATAAAAAGTGTGTCAAAATAAAAATAAAATATTAGTTATAACATCACGCCTGTACTATTTTCCGATGGTTTTATTTATCTCAGTTTAATTAGGTGCTATCCTCAAAAATCCTATGATGTATGTGATTGTCTCTCGACACGGCTGTCGGATTTCGGCTTACACTTCTCTTGGTAATTGACTTAAAATTATTATGAAAATAATTACTAGGGCGGGTGTCAAAAAATTCGTCCGCATCGCTTCAACGGGAAAAGTGCCCAGAAGGCTGGTAGCCGCAGATATAGATAGATTTAGATAACGCAAGTATCACGATCCTGAATGAAAACCAAGCGTGCCATTCTTTGACTACCTACTATGACGTCACGACTGTCACAAGCACTATTTAGTGATAGGAAAACTCCGACTCTACACGTAAATATTTCAGATTGATACACCTTATACATTAATTATTTATAATCAATAATTGATTATAGATATAAGATGTTTCAATCCAATTCCGTTTCTTTTTGTAAACACTAGAACTGTTCTAGTGTTTACAAAAAGAAACGGAATTCTACGCTATTTTTATCTCTCTCTATCACTAAAGTTCGCCTTTGTGTCGCTTCAATTAATTTTTTTTTTAAATTACCATCATTTGGAAAACTAAAAAATCACGAAACATTATCATCTGCCTAGCCTTTTCCCAACTATGTTAGGGTCGGCTTCCAGTCTAACCGGATGCAGCAGAATACCAGTATTTTACATTTAGTTATTATTTAGCCACTAGCTCTTCAAAAAATTCACGAAACTTTAAGATTATTTATTATAATTGTCTACATAATAAGGATAAATCATTCATCTGTGTCCGAAATCGATTCTCGAGAATCGATCTCTGTTGCGTACGATGAACAACACTAATCGCTAAAACAGACAGAAAAATGACAAAAGTACCTGTACTACGAAACCAAAGCGATATACGATAGTATCAATTGTTTCGATATTCATCACTTGTTAAAACAGAACTTCGCATCAATCTCTCCAAGTAAAATCCGCAATGCATTACGAATTTGCAGCTTTAATTTGATTGGCTTTATTTTTGAGAGAGGTCCGACAAGCTTGGCGCACCAATGCAGACTAAGCGTGACAGTGGCCTGGCCACGTTAAGTTTCCTTTGCTTAAGTCGGGCACGCGAAGTAGGTGCTCTTGCGTTATCTAGGTCTATCTATATCTGTGCTGGTAGCATTGCAATTGCCACGTTGGATGGCAATGCTTATTCTTTGGCCAGCCTTCTGGTCACATGACGAGTCGACAAACCGCTTGGTGATATCTCGAAACCAACCTGCTGGCTCGTCCCACCTGCGGCTCATCCCACTATGGGAAAACGAGTTCTTGGGTCGATCCGTACAAGTAAATCCATTTTACAAGGGACAGGAACACACTACTTCCACTAGGAATTTCGCAGATTGTTTTTAATTTAAATCAAGTTTCTAGAGAATGTAGGTACCTACCTTGAATGCTGTATATATCAGTCGGATTAACTGGTGCAGCTAGCATACGAACCAGAACATCTCGGGCTCCTAGATAAGGAATTTCCCTTTCTCTCATCTGTATAACTTCTAGAGGATTTCCGAATTCGCAGAAAACCAGTTCTTTTGTCATTAAATGTCGCACTGGCGACCCTGTTAACACACTTATTGTATGTGTATTGACGATTTTTTCGTTGCATTTTTTTATTTGTAAGAAGTGAATTTTGATCAGGGCCTGTACTTTTATGGGAGATAAATTAAAATATCTTTGCACAAACATTTACAAGGATAAGTCATGTAAGTTTACGAGGTTTATACTTTTACAAACTGATTGACACTTTACTTTTATGATGGATGCTGTCAAATTATACTGTAAAGTAGGTAGCTACCAGGCCAAAGAAAAGAAGTATGAACCAAAGAGGAATGATATGAAAGAGGAAGGAGTGCAAAGAGTAGAATACTTATACCAAACGGAAAAGGATTGAATAATTCTGTGACGTCTGCCAGGAGAAAATGGAAGAAGAAAACGAGTTGCGCCGACCCCAAGTAGAATGAGACAAGACCAGTAGGATGATGATGATGGTATAACTGTAAAGTAGGTACTTACTAATTCCATGAGTGCATGTGAGATCGTGCACTATATTGAGATTCTTCGTCTTAGTGTGTCGATGGCAATCTAAATTGTGTCGGCCCAGAACTGAGCCACTAGTTTGGTGCTTTTGGTAGCGTCCATCAGTTCCTTTAATGAACAAACAACAGGACACGCAGGACACGATATTAAGTGCCCCATCGTTTGTGGACGTTGAGATTAAAAAGCTTATATTGGAGAAACGCGAGAAGTAATGCGAAAACGAGTGCAAGCCAGAGATCGAGCTCTTGCTCGATCACTGACTTGCACTCGTTTGGACGGAGTAACTAAGCAAATAATATAAAATAAGGAAGGAATAAGGAATAATAAATAAATAAAATAAAATAAATTGCCCACAGTTACATTGGAATTTCTTGGTTGCTTAGGATTTAAAACTGGCGAAAGATGAGTGTTGCTGCTGAGGTACACCTCTACCGAATCCTTTGGGGATTATAGGTGTGTAGTTACGATGTTATAGGTGCAGCATGGTTTCTATGGCGCTTGAATGCCATTGTTAGGTGGACGCTGTTCGTAGGTATATACGGGGTGGAAGGGACACCGACGCGAAAACGGTTACCACGTATCAGTACATCATTTGGAGCCCCCCCACATAGAAATTTATCATCGGTAATTTAAAAAAAATCTGCTCGTCGCGTCAAAAGAACTTTTGACGGAATTTATTCTCGGACATACTTTTCCGTGAATTTTAAGAATAAACGGAATAACTCGTTTTTATTTTGAATGCCCGCACAGTTTGTGCTTCCGTGCGTTCAGTCTAAGCTAATAGTTAGCAGAAAGTAACAAAACAGAAGAAGACAAAAAATGTGGCAGGGAAGTTATCATCATCATCTGTTTAGCCTTTTTCTATGTGATACTGAAAACTCTTGTTTTGTAATTGTGTAAAACGAATAAACACATTTTCATAGTCATACTTGAGTTACTAATTCTTAATTAAATTATTTATTTTCTAGATGAATTTAAATTAATTACAGAATGGTCACTTTTATTTAATTAAGTTTTAACAATCGACATATTATTTTGATGATTTCGAAATGAACTAGTTATCTTGGTCATTCCTTCGTCTCTTAGGAATCTGTTAACGCGAATATCCAAATCTTTCCGAGCCATTGGTGCGGTGGAACTGAGGGGAGCGATGGCTTCCGCAGATGGCATTTGGAGTTTTGGGATGCGGAAGCGACGAGCTCGGGTAAGCTGCCAGCTTGCGCTCGAATTCCTCATTGCTCGACCGGTCCCTTTACTATCATCCACGGTCGCTGGAAATGGGCGAGGAACACTGAAATAAACATAAAATAAATAAAATATTTGTATTATTTGAATATACCTATTTGCATGTTTGATTAAAAAAATATAATCCCATTAGGTTCGAGGAGCTGTAGACTACCTCGTGTAATAGTACTATATGCTGTAGTAGGTAAATAAGGTAGGTAACCCTCCACTTACTAATCCTTTGTGATTGATGCGCGTAATCGGGCTGGAGCTATCACCGATGGTAAATCTGCTGCGTAGTTTCTTTTTAATCCTGGGAAGGGAAATTATGATTACGATAAATTAGTCAGTAACAAAACAGGCTGTATGCAAAACGAGATAATGGAACAATACATTTCCGAAGGTACTCTACATCAAACCTCGATTGACAAATACATCATAGTTGAGCAACTCAAATCTTTAATCCTTATAAATAAAACCTCTAAAAAAGCTTCCAAGGGCATAATATGAAAAAACATTTGTCCCATAGAACACATTGTGACTTTGTGTTTGTGTGTGTTGGTATTTTTGCATAAAGTTCATTTAACCCTTGAGCTGTGGCGGCCATATAGCACGTCATCACAAGTCTGTGTGAGGCCATTTTGTTTTGTTAAAACTTAAGAATCATTATGTGAATTATCTACTCAAAAAAAAATACCAACCAGAATATTTGACATTGTTAATTGATGATTTATCTCTCCACTTTTGGGAACAAACTGGGCAAATTGATTTACGTATGGACCATCGAGGAATCTCTTCATTTGTTGACGGATTTACTTTTTGCAATCCAGGAATTCCAAGTGGTACCTGCAAGGTCAAAAAGAAAAATACTGTGGCAGAATGTAAATTAGTTAAAGTTTTTAGGTGAATATAGTGAAAGAGGAATGTTCGTAAAGAAGTTTTGAGTGTAAGACCAAGTGTAACCAGAGAGGACGATTAATAGAGATGTATGGAAGAAAAACAAAAGATGACATGGAAATGCGGTGGTTGCACCACCAATCAATTAACATACTTCTTTGAGCTGTCATAACATGGTTTTCCATAGAATTTATATGGCAGTAGCAACCTATCACTATTTATTGCTTTCGAGCAAATAACAATAAAAGATATACAGTCTAAATTTCACAGAAAATTTAAAATTAACCGTGTTTTCGAAACGAGAGCAGCGGTGGCCAAGTGGTGGCAGTCCCGACTTACGAGCAGTAAGTCGTGGGATCGAACCCAGGCAGGCGCATTACTTTGTGTAATTTATTTCATCACCACTGCTCTCAAAACGGTGAAGGAAAACATCGTGAGGAAACCGGCATGTCCTAGAACCAAACATTCAAAGACATGTGACACATCTACCAACCCGCACTGGGCCCGCGTGGTGGATTATAGCCCATTCCCTCTCATAGAGAGGAGGCCTGTGTCCCAGCAGTGGGAACATTATAGGCTGACTATGATGACTATGCCGTGTTTTCAGGTCTAAAATTAATATTTTCATAGAGCTGTTGTATTTTAGAATTTTTGGTTAATGGTGCACCTACCGAAGTGGAATGACATGACAGAAAGATAATGATGATCTTGATGTAAACTTAGCGTAGCGTTAAAATCAATGAAATGGATTTTTTTAATTCAGTATTCTTATGTAAGACTGACCGGTCCGGGAGTAACTTGTATTTTGAATGCCAAGATGGAAGGAATATCCATATCACGGCGGGTAGACATCCGGGAGATTCGCGACCGGGAGATGCTGCGCTCTGTCGTGCGCATGCTCAGGCCATGCACGCAGGCGTCGCTGGATTGGCTGCCAAGGAACATTAATGAAACGTTCACTCACTGGATGAATCAGAAGAAGATGATGAAAATGTAAAGAAGGATTTAAGACAGCTTTGTTCATAAAGTGTGTACACCCACACTAAGTAACTTGAATTCCATGTATAAAATTAAGAATGTTTTGACAAATCATTCATAACAGTGACTTATTCGCCAAAGAAAACTGTGAGAAAGTCATAGTTAATAGACATAATTGAATCGAGAGTGAAAGTTTTAGTGGGAAACCTAAGATTTTTTTTACAAATGCTTCTTTGTCATCATTAGTTTTTGTTCTGCTATTGTAGACGTCAGATGTAAAGCACAGCTTGTTGATGGCTTAATTATTACCATATACCGGCCGCTAGATTGGACTATGCCGCCACTTGACTGTGATTGTATAATATAGGTAGTTAAAAGCTACGATATTATGTTAGCTAACATCTTTTGTATAGGACGTGTAGGTAGATCATAAGTATGGATTGTGTGATAAGCTGTTGTTTGTTAAATAAACCAACTCATCGGAAACGTCCTCTCGCGGCAGTTCAAGAGTTTTGTCTTGAGCTTCTTCTAGTTCCCGGCTTCGAGCACGAACCATGTCTAGAAGTAATGTATCGTTGCCACCCAAGTCATCCGACCGGCTGAAAGAATTGAGAGAGAACACCTTCATAAATTTGTGAGACTTCTTGATGAGAGTTTCCATGAACTGTGAAAAGTCTCATTAAAGAATTTCGATATAAGTCATTATACTTTCATTAATTGATAAACGAGAGCATTCTGGTGATTGACTGAGAAAAAGCCATGGTATACGAACCAGTCAGAACGTATAACGCTTCGGTGCGACATGAGGGTGTTAACGTCGGAAGGGACGGTGACGTCGGAGCCGTAGACCGACGAGTCGCGGTGTGCGGCGCGCATCCTGATCAGCAACGACGTGTGTGGAGTCGCATCGTTGCCCATGAACGAGATGCGACGCGGCTCCTCTTCTTGGGTTCTTTAATGTAAAAATATCGTCTGTGGTTAGTTTGTAAGAGTTTCAGGTGCTTACATAAAAAAGTCTAAGCAAACTTAAGCAAGAACGATTTAATAAATATGGTTTCTTGTCAGGTCCATCTGTCATGTTTGGGTCATCTTCCAGTCTAATCGGATGCAGATGAATACCAGTATTTTACATAGTAAGGCCAGACCGCCATATAAAAATAATACAAAAGGGTATAAATGAAGCAATAAAATTGGAAAATAAGTACAGAAAACAATAATTGTTCGCTAGCGGTTTACGGCGAAACGCGAGAGGAATCAAGATGGACGAATAGGAGGCTGGCTTGACTTTTTCACCGGTTACGTGAGTCATGTAGTGACTCAGTCTGGCTGTGCGCATAAAGAAGGTTATATTTAAAGCCAGGCGGTAGTGGTTGAATAAATGCTATTTGACTCCTAACAGGCCTTGAGTCCTATGTCGATGTAACGAGCTTGGCTGCAGCTACATGTTTTGCGCACTATTTATGTTTTAACACGGCAAACTAAGAACCTATTTGTAATTTATGCAGGCATTGATAAAAGGCGATTAGTGATATAGATGGAGCATTTAGATAAATTGACGTTAGTATCTCAAATGTACAGTCTAAAATATAAAAGGTTGGAGTATTGGTAAAATAAATCCAAAAAAACAAGTCCTCTTTTCGCTACTATTGCAAGAGACAATGCAAACATGTGGGTCATTGTGGGTGAGTAGGTAACAGAATTTCATATTTGTACTAAAACTAGAAAGTGTTAAAAAGACAGCTTGAAGTGATGTTAAGAAGGATTACTGTGTATTCAACAGATAACTGTCGCAAACCGCAGTAGGTACTAACCGAAAGAAAGAAGAGTGGTGCGTAGAGTATAATTTCGAATAGCGATCTTTCCAGTCGCCATTTTTTTTCGGAGCTGTATCCTGAAAATATATTAAATTATTGTTTTGTACTATCATCATCATCATTTCAGCCGAAAAGTCCACTGCTGGACATAGGCCTCCCCCAAGAAGGGGGGTTTTGCCATAATCGCCACGCTTGGCAGGCGGGTTGGCGATCGCAGTATGGTTGTTGTAGAATCAGAGAACGCTGCTGCCCATTCTCTGGTAAGTCCCTTAGTCGCCTCTTACGACACCCACGGGAAGATATGGGATGGTGCTATTCTTTACGTCCGGACACCATACAGAACAAGCTTTGTACTATAGCATGACTGTATGAATATATTGCTAATCCAAGAAGCTATAACAGAGTTTTATCTCTTCTTTTATATAGTCCTTGAAAACATTGTTGAAGAAAATTTTCCTGTAAACATAAAATCAAGAGAATGAGCGATAACTTTATATTCTGTGTGGTTAGTTAGCCTCTTTAAAAATTCTTTTATTAAACTCAGTACTGTAGCTCTTTTTGTCCCAATACAAATAAACACGTAATGAGTTGAAGGCCACGACTCGGTGACCAACTGGTCACCGCAACAACAATCCTGGTGAGGAATCATAAAATAATTCTGTATTATAATTTGCCTCTTTTATTGTGGTGACCTACTCTTTTATAGAAGTTACAGAGAGTTGTCTACTAATACCAAAAGTATCAATTAGGGTGATATAATTAGGATTTATATATAGCAAGCTTTCTGGAACTTCATCTGAGGTATCAACATCATCACCCACTATGTTGATTCTGTTCTATCTCAGGTAATCTTATTTCTATCCTCTCATAGAATATCACTCTACTTACGGCATTCCTCATTTATTTTCCTGATTAGATTCAAAAGTAATAATTTAAAGATCGATTTCCATTAACTTAATTAAACTAATGTTGATTTGCTTGTTATGATAAAAGGTTAAAATTTAGTTTCCATTTTGACATTGTTGCCGACTAGATTGCTTTTGATCGAATTTGACATTTGTATTTTTTTATACATATTAAAGGTTAGACTTGAGAAAATACATCTATGACTTCGTTGTTAAAGTATTTTGTAAATATTTTATTCACAACTATATTATGTTCTATTATCTTTTCCTTCAAGTCGACAAGGCTCTCTACCTTTCTTTATCCATAGGCATCATTTTCACTTTCATTGGCGTCTACATTGACCTACGAAAGTCACTATCAAACCTTATAATTATTTAAATTATATGCAAACTGAGATATTTTAACTCGTTGACATATCGTTTCTCCATACGACCTACCTGGTGGTGTTTTGGTGACCCAGTAAAACACTCGAGAGTTGTTGTGAAAGACGTTAAAAAGCACTAATAATATTTTTACTCTCTTACTTATTAACTTCAAACAACTGTACTGCCACACCAGTCAACCACAATGGGTCTTATTCAGAAACACGATTACCTTGAGATCTATTGACCTGTAACGAGCGAGCTAGTCATGAGGCACTCGTTAGTTTAGATATTTATCTCGCACAAATAAAGAGTGGCATCGGATAACAAAGAAGCTTTAAGGAGTTCAATAACAACGTCTGTAACAAGAGCAAGTCCCGTTAAACAAATGTGAGCTCCGAGCCTGCAAGTGAATCTGCGGTTAATGTCCCGATTCATAGTGGCAAGCCGTGGGAGCGCGTCCCAGCTGAATGCGAACCGTACCGAACATTGGTTTTGTGACAGGATTTAATGTTACAATGCAATTCGAAAAGTTATTTGATTGAAGCTGTTGTGACGCTGTCAAGCGGCGGCGGGGCGCCTGTCTCCTGGCCGCGCTGCGCTTGTCGGCTTGTCTCGCGCTTAGTCGCTCCGACCGCGAACAGACGCGCACACGTTGCGCCGCCGCGCACCGCCTCCATGCAACACGCTCGCCGATAACGCGCTCTATTTGAACGTAACAATCACTTTAACTGCACTACTGAACCCATTCACACTTACTACGGACCATTATCGAATTACGTTTTACGTCGTCCCAAATTGTAAGATTCGTCGGGGCGGTGATTCCCAAACCGGCTCTGTGACCATATGATCCGCATTACAGTGGAACTGTTGCCTGATTTCCGATATCGGTGGGCAGTCACGATGTGGATCTTAAGTTGAAGTGCACTCTGGATTTTTGTGTTAGTGGACGCAGATGGAGACTAAGTGACAGAAGACTTTGGAACAAGTGTCTGTGTTTTTGTGACCGAATGTGCTGGAGATGTGAATGTTGACGTTGATTTTAATGTATTAGTGTTGTTATTGAATAAGTGCAATGGCTGGTGCTAGTGAGGAGGGCGGTGGTGTGGAGGAGACCACACCAAGCTCAACAGTGGAGGCGCGCGGTAAGCGCGGGCTAAGCGGGTCTATGTCGCTGCGCACACGCAAGCTAGGCCGGCGCCTCTCGCGCAGCATGTCCATCGTGGCGCTGAAGCTCCCGGAGAAGGCGCAGAGCATCACCCGCTCTTCGTCGAAGCTCATGAGATCTGGCAACCGCGACAAAAAGAACAGATCATTCGAGCTCTCCATAATATTGCCAGATAAAACACAAAAGCAGGTAAAATGCTGTAGTATTGTATTAACTTGGGCGTTCGTTGTAGGTGATAATTGATTGATAACGACATACGTATTGAGTATTGATAGATATTGACGAAATCATGAAATAGATAAAGGAGTTATAACAATGGTTTACATCATTATGACAGTAATGCTGTTTTGTCAGGTAGACGCCGTCACTACATAAATTGATATTTCCTTATTCACAGGTTAAAGTAATGATGAAGATACGTATAATCATTTATTCACTACACGAAATTGTCGCAAACACAATTATCTTACATAACAATAGTGTTTGATAACAAAACGATGTATAGGTTGCGTTGGCAGCATTCAATAACGTAGGTAAGGCAAAAAGTGGGGCCGCTCCATAGATCAGGATGTGCAAATATTTATATTTTAAGTAGAACGGGTCCTCATTTCTTAAGTAGTCGCCTCGAAGACTATTTGAGTTAAAATGTTTACTGATACCTTCGGTTTAATGTATGATGTATTTAAAAAAAAAATGCTTATAAGCATAGATTTACGATTTAGGCTCCGTGTTTGGAAGTTACATGTTTAACGCCATGCATTTGAATGTGCTGTTTACTGAGTCACTGCAGTTCTGCCGTCGCTGGTGTTTCGCCACTACCTCGTGTCGCCCACACCGCTGATTTCTCCATTGATATAATAATGAGGTACAATTGCCTTCGCGTTCAAATCGGCAGGCATTGTTTGTCACTGAGCCGGAGAATGCTCTTTGAAGCCGGATTTTTGACTACCGAATGAAGTTCCTGTTTTGTCTGAAACGATTCGATGGTTTTCTGTTTACTGTTTTTTCACGAATTATTCGAGCCTGTTTCATGCAAAATACCTTGATCACACAGATATTACTAGGTACCGTCAGTTGAGCTAAGATTTGACCTGATTGTAAGTAGAGGAACGTGGTGTAACAGCTTATTTCAGTAACTGAGAATTGCCGTGGTTTGTGGTCAGAGCTCGCGGTAAAAGATCATGGCTGGGTAATTATACTTTTTGTAGTGTTACCTCTTTGCTCTGAACTTCCTTAACTGTGAAGGATAGAATCGGTTCCGGTAGTAGGTTCCCTAATTAATTCGACAACTAATTACCGCTAACATTGAAAACTGCTGTTCGACATTTTCTTACTACGTGTGTTATTGCGAATTCACTAAAAATTTTATTATCCAAATAGTTCACACAAAGGTATTTCAACGTCGTTCTCATGTTTTTGTGGTCTCGTTACAGAGCGTAGCGTCTTTTATTTATTATTGTTTTCATACGACATATTTCAGAACGGTGCAAATATTCACAACTCACATAAATATTTGTTGCGAAACGAATGCGATATTTACATAGGAGACTCTGAGACACGCTGAAAATGTTTCTAAAATATGTATACAAAACAATATTGATGTCTACACTAAAATATTTATTTATTTACCACCAGTTAAACATCATTACCGACTCGTCCAATACGATGATATAAGACACAAAATATAAAAACATACAAGAAAAAATAAGTAAAATTACACCCAGAAAAAATAATAATACCTAATTTAATTAACATGACAATGTTTACAGTTGCACACCTCTATCAATTACAATTTGTGCCTTTGCCCTTGTGATATCGACCTCATCAATCTCTACAACCTGCTTTTACGAACTATTTTGAATGACAATGCGCCCAGCTCTGGAAAATTTTGTATTATGCTTGACCTAATCCCCAGAAGCTAACTTTACAATTCTAAATATTTCCCGTAAACTACTATTGTTAAAATGAGATGGCATTATCGTGATACTTTTCGAATCACTTTCTGCGCAAGCAATTTAGTTTCTTCAACAACCCCCGTAGCATGAACACCGTAGACAAGGATGTCTTTGACGGAAGAATCGACAAAATGACAGATTGTGTCGACACAATGACAGATTTCTTTGCACTATCTGTCATTTTGTCGATTCTTCCGTCAAAGAAATCCTTGACTACGGTAGTCCATGCTACGGGGACAGAACTATAAATTCAACACAAATGCCAGTAGTTACGGCTGCAGACTGCACTCTAACTACCTTATCACTTTATAGATCCTTAACCCCTTAACGATTCTGGCTGGAATTGTGTTTGTTTGTTAAAGTGCTGAGTGGGTGTAGTGAATTGCAGTTTAGCATCACACGTTGTAAAGGACACACAGTCTTTGTTTCTGCCTCTCGTTCTTCAAATTTTTGTCAGAACAATGCCAGTTGTAACGGATTTGTCATTAAGTCATTGCTGGAGAATATATAGGTACTTACTATTTTAATAAATATGCAGATATGCTTCTGACAGTGTTAGCGTAATAATAACTTTACAGTCGGAATTATTCTCACATTTTTGTAGAACTTGGAGGGAATTGGATCAAGGAGAATGTACCAGTCTGCACAATACTGAAATTATTATGATTTCTTGATTGATTTCTTGTCTTTGTTTCTGCTTCTCGTTCTTCAAATTCCTGCCAGAACAATGCCAGTTGTAACGGATTTGTCATTTAGTCATTGCTGGAGAATATATATGTACTTACTATTTTAATAAATATGCAGATATGATCCTGACAGTGTTAGCGTAATAATAACTTTACAGTCGGAATTATTCTCACATTTTTGTAGAACTTGGAAGGAATTGGATCAAGGAGAATGTACCAGTCTGCACAATACTGAAATTATTATGATTTCTTGATTGATTTCTTGTCTTTGTTTCTGCTTCTCGTTCTTCAAATTCCTGCCAGAACAATGCCAGTTGTAACGGATTTGTCATTTAGTCATTGCTGGAGAATATATATGTACTTACTATTTTAATAAATATGCAGATATGCTCCTGACAGTGTTAGCGTAATAATAACTTTACAGTCGGAATTATTCTCACATTTTTGTAGAACTTGGAAGGAATTGGATCAAGGAGAATGTACCAGTCTGCACAATACTAAAATTATTATGATTTGCTATTGATTTCTTGTCTTTGTTTCTGCTTCTCGTTCTTCAAATTCTTGTCAGAACAATGCCAGTTGTAACGGATTTGTCATTTAGTCATTGCTGGAGAATATATAGGTACTTACTATTTTAATAAATATGCAGATATGCTCCTGACAGTGTTAGCGTAATAATAACTTTACAGTCGGAATTATTCTCACATTTTTGTAGAACTTGGAGGGAATTGGATCAAGGAGAATGTACCAGTCTGCACAATACTGAAATTATTATGATTTGCTATTGATTTCTTGTCTTTGTTTCTGCTTCTCGTTCTTCAAATTCTTGTCAGAACAATGCCAGTTGTAACGGATTTGTCATTTAGTCATTGCTGGAGAATATATAGGTACTTACTATTTGAATAAATATGCAGATATGATCCTGACAGTGTTAGCCTAATAATAACTTTACAGTCGGAATTATTCTCACATTTTTGTAGAACTTGGAGGGAATTGGATCAAGGAGAATGTACCAGTCTGTACAATACTGAAATTATTATGATTTGCTATTGATTTCTTATATACATATGTAGATTTACTTAGCAGTAGATCTCAAGGTTCTTTGAATTTTTATTGACGAGATTGATTATGGTCTGAGCTGGATCTTTCAAAACAAAACAAACTAATGAGTTCATCAGTTGTATGTACAGCATCTATCATATTCTTTAGTGTCATAACAATTCAACAATGACTTATGTAAAGTGTCTTACTGCGAGTTCTTTTTGGAATTTTAATTATTGACATGTCTAGACATGGCAATAATTAAAATTCTGTATTATGTATAATTATTGTGACTGAGTCTCATATTCTTTTCGAAAATAGATCTTTAGGCTTCTAGAGCTATGGTACTAAAGAATTTAAGGAAACTTCAAGACGATAAAAATGTAAATGGCTGTCGATTTCATCAACATGTTCCTTGATATTCATTGCTCCTAACAAGCATTTCGTCATTAATAAGCTGACAGAATTATAAATAACATTCATTGATCCCTCTAATACGCTAATGATGTGGGGACAGACAATATTTAGCTGCAATGAGGATGAACGCCTACATACTGCACCGGGGACTAATGCAAGTAACGGAAGCGAGGACCAGACAGTTCATGTATGAGGATGCTCTTAATTCATTAGGAGCTTCTTTTTACACCATATGTACTGTCTTAGATTCATCATCATTCATTTCTATTCCAGTGTTAAGTACAGTGTTGCGTTGATTGATATAAAATATGGGATTTCGTCTTGTCATGTTCTAGGAAGCTGTAATGAGTATTTCATTCCAAACGTTTTGGCAATCATCAGTAATTCTTTCACGATTTTATTACTTGGCGTGATCAACACCTGCTTTTGGCTGAGTTCTGTCTAGTATTCATGAGTCTCTTGATTTAAAAGATCAGCTACCGTAATGATCATTGATTGTCACACTATCACAGTACATTTTTGCCGGTACTATCAACTACACATACTTATCTTTAAATCCCTTTCCAAACAAGCACGCTAAGAGATAAATCACCTGGCTAGCTTCGAATAACTTCTAATTAAAATAATTGCATCAGAAAGTTAATCCGTACCCGTACACCACTTTTACGTCGTTAGTGACAAACTGCTGAATAATAAGACTTACTTACCCGCGGAACCATAAAAACAAACATCAGCTACTAGCGCTCATGATAGATAGAATGACAAATTGCGAGAGAAAGTGATGTCGCAACGATATGCGTTAGTAGGTGGACGATTAAGTGGCGTTCCATGCGGGTACCTTGCGGTACTCCATATAATTGGATACAGATTCGTGACGTGATACGTAAAATAAGTCGAAAGCACGCGTATCCATATCATCAGTGACGGTTGGGTAATGATCACTTGTTGACAAACGATTTGGCACAAAACTATCAATGACTAAAATTCTTCACGCGGTATTATGAAGCAAATAATGATTGACACACGAGTAGCGTGATTTAGGCCGACGACAAATTGACTGGACTCACTAATAGCGATAAAGAGGACAAGATTTATACAGGCGATTAAATTAAAATCACACTTTAAGATCTACATATAAAGCACTTACGAACTATATTCTAAAACTGTTATTTAATAGACATTCATGTTTTGACATTGCTCCGATTTTTTCTCTTGATCTCAGAAGCGTGTGCCAAAATTGTGTAGTTCTCTGTCTGAAGTTTGTCTGTTTCATACCTGACTGTCTGTAAGTGTCTAGCATCATCATTCATTTTTATGGCACGTGTTATGATGTGATAATCACCTGAAAAATCATGATAGCTAAGAACTGCGTGTCATTAGCTATGCGCGTTCATTAAAAATGGTTTAATTAAGTGATTTATTGCATTTGCTTCTAAGATTTATGTTTCTGTTTCAAAGTAATATATAAGTATAACTAAATACAGTTTTACAATTCTTTAACTTGTTGTCTCGCTCCTTTTAATATCTTCAGCGATTGAAAGATTGTCGCTAGCGTTTGCTCCTGATTTCCTACTTCAATTCAATGTTTGTAAATATTGGACCGGTAGATTGGATTGGTGCCATTTCAATGATCAATAGTAAACTAGACTGAATAGAATAGAATGTTTATAACTACAAAGTAAATTAGATCATAAGTGGTGGGACACAGTACCTACATCATAATTCTTTAGTAGTTCTTAATAAATTATAGGATGACTGAGTTGTTGTGTTACGTAACTGCCTTTGAAACGGTAATGTTTCTATTTCCATAAGAGGATCATTATCTTTGTCGTTAGCGAATTACCATTCAGGTAGGTGATGTTGGTTGGTTGAAGTTTTATCGCTAGAAGTAATGATCTTGCACGTATTAGGATTCTGATACAGGAAACTGGGTTGAGTTAGGTTAATATACTAATTTCTTTACTAATTTTTTAAAACTGCTCAGACATAACAGCTGCTAAGCAAGTTACGTATGACTTCAGACAGTCTAGTGCCATAAAATCAGCATAAAACTAAAATTACAATCAATATTTGTTATTTAAATTCGATTTCAAAATCTTTTCAATGGTGTTACTTCCGCTATTATGTAAAAAATGAAATTTTGGCTAAATGATGAATTTTGAATATTGCATTCATGATTTTTTAAACAAGTTACTGCAGCTGTATACCTCGTCGGAAAGACTTCTGGAATAGTTTTTTCTAGTGAATTTAATGAAAGCAAAAATGATTCTAAAACGTTCTAAAAATGTTACGTCAAGATGTAAGAACGATCTCTACTACAGTAAATAAATTAACTTGGAATTTTACTTTCCGTGATATTCTGTTCGGTGCCAGCATGATGTAGTATTTACCAGACAATACCTTTTCAGGCCATGTATATGAATTGATGTCCGTTTGCAAAGTCAAGACATGACCATGGGAATATGCAATGTCCATGGTCAAAACTGCTTAAATAATAAATTTATATTCAAACTGTCGAAATGCTACTTTTCTTGCTGTTGTACAGTCTCCAGCACATCAAGCTAACCGAAACGGTCAAATTTTCAATCAACCTTGAACCTAATACTCAAGCGATAAAGTTGAAAATCTATTTAAGAAATTTGTAGTAGCTTGATGTGCGTTATTTCCCTCTTGTCGTTGAGATTACAACAAGTCTCAATATAATGTCTGCGATGAACTAGTGAAGAGAAACACAAGAACACATGTGAACGTTATGGAAGAAAGCTGCAGCGATCGAGTTAAGGTCTCGGGACCTACGATGACTATCACTTTTTGTATCTAAAGCAGCGGTTGAACCGGTCCGAAGGCCTACGAATGCCAACTGGACAAGCGCTATGCAATACGTGGTTTGCGCACATCGGTCAGTGCAATCTTTGAAGGTATCTTTTGTAGGCAATCTTTGCTGAACGCTAATAATGCATTGTCAGGTCTTAACATATTTAAATTTATATGCCTTATTAATATCCTTTGGGTTGGATTTAGCATAAAAATCGTGTGTTTTTTTTAAGATGGTACAGAGATATATTTACAAAGCAGAAATACAAAAATAACTACTCGAATTCTCGATGCCTTTCCTTGCTCACAGATTTCTCTAAAAAATTCGTATTTCAGTCCTGTTCAACGTCTTACCAATCCTAGACTTTCATGACAACGACTACAGAATTAATAAAGTTATTCTAAAAATAAATTAAAAACTGATAGAATATTTCCGCTCCATTGCTTTTTGTATGACGTTTGATTTGTTTTCATTTGCCAAACTCTATACAATGGCTTGGTGTCCTCGCCGGATGTGGTAACTTTCAATATATCACTGTTAGTTAGTAGATGTGTTGCATTTGATGATGGACACATGTGACAAATAATCGCTCGAACCAGTCACGAATACTAGATGCAAGTCCACATTAGTTTCGTTATGCAAATGTAGTGAAAGGATATGGACTTGCGATTTCCATGCCACCATCAGACGAGTGTGAAAGTGAACCTAATCATCAATGTTCCGCTGATTTATTTATTTGATTTTTGTTTCTATTTTTATAAACTGATTAATCACTTTTAAGAGATGCAGACTTACGTTGAGTTGATTGATTGAAATTGTCTTCATATGCTATTAATTTAATTATGTAGATACTGATGCCATCTATAGTAGTGGAGAGTTTTAGCGAATATAAATGTGCTTAAAATGCATGAAAGCAATATGATATTCTCATATAGTCAAGTAGATTAAGGTCACTATGCACATTTAAGCAAAATATTGTAATTAACTTGTTGTGATTAGATTAAGAAATAATTCTAGGTCATTGCACATTTTACATACCAAACTGTAAAATATAACATATTGTACGGCTATAAACACTTTCTCGAAAACTGGTTCTTATAGCACTACGATTAGGTTCAACATTCAATGTATTTTACACGTGAGGATTTTTAATATTTTTCCGCACACGTGCGGAAATAAAAATGACCATAGATAATTAAACTTATACTAAGTCCAAATGGGTTCAATGACTATAGTCGGCGGTGATTGTTTTTTTTTAAATCTCGGCAAAGAGATATGCGTCTTTACGGCTTAAATATTTTTTGAGTATTTAAATTGTGTTTATAAATATAATATCATTATATAAACATGATTATTTAAAACAAATATTTTTTTTTATGAACAAATTAACATTTATTTGTGTTCTAAATTCAAAAATATTTGAATTTTCTGTTTTTCATATTAGGCTGTTTAGCGGCGTCATACCTTTGCTTCTTCTTCAACCTGGCAAAAGCAAAGCGCGGAAAAAAAAACAAATTAAATCATAGTTTCATTATCATTCCTGACAAAAATACTTTCCGTTCTAATATTTTATTTCTTCGAAAGTGTATTGAAAAACGTCGTTTGTTACGCGTGGGGATTTGTTACTAGTTTCCCCACTTATATCAAAATGTACTATTCTGGAGCAACTTTGCCAAAACACTTTGTAAATTGACTCAAGAGAGAGGATGAAGGGAGTCCAAAATAAGACAATTTCGATGTAACTTTCTTGTTGGTGCATCTTATTCTAAGTATAGCATTCATAGAGTTGCTATATAAAGCTATAAGCGAGAAGCTTTACAGACACAACATATTATCGT
The DNA here is from genome assembly GCA_905163415.1 of Noctua fimbriata. NCBI lineage: Eukaryota > Metazoa > Arthropoda > Insecta > Lepidoptera > Noctuidae > Noctua > Noctua fimbriata. The sequence goes on from LR990940.1 coordinate 8,435,366, forward strand.
TCGTTATTATTATTACTTGGCGAGCACCCAAACATCTTAAGACATGTCGTAAGATGAACTAAGAACATGTTTTCATTAGACTTTGGCGGCAAAAAGATTAATACAAGATGGAGTAGAATGCATATCTATTGTTAGTCTGTTCCTAGTAATAATTAAGGTCTAGCTGAAATACTAGAAAGTAGCTTACAACACAGTACAATACTTATATCAACTCATTGAAAACACAATGTGTAAGTCATATGATTAGAAATTTTGGCAACATATTCATGATTATGACCGCTCTCAAATGGCTATTAAGTGTGGTTGACTTGGCACTTCAATCTGATTTGCGATTGTTTTGAACTAATGTGCCATTACGAGATATCGCCAAACCACGTCGGCGTAGGATGTCGCTAACTACGCGTAAAGGGAATTGAAAACTGACGACTGTTTACAGCCAATTTTTGAACAGGCATCTAGGAATTTTCCGCACAAAATATTGAGTACATTGTAGTATTTTGTACACAAATACGATTTTTAAATAGGTTTCAGTTACATCTGCCGTGTGAACGTCACAGTTTATTTTCGCCAGCACGAAGTGCGGAGAACAGATTGGAACCATAATGATTGTAGTGATTGTTTTATAGGGAACAATTTTGTGGTAACATGGCCTTAATTAACAACTGAAGCGAGGGCCTTCATGTGACCATTGAACCGTATAAACAGTCTTTGTCAACTAGTGAGGCACACGTCCGCTAGTGTTGTTTACGAAATGGAAAATTCGATTTCACTCGTCAATTTATGGTTAATACCTACTCATGTTTTTAAACTCACTGTAGATTGTAGTTACGGATAAAAAATTCGGGAGGATTCTGGATTGAGTCGTAGAGGTATTTTTTTTTAATTTGTCAGACAGAACTTTCGCGAGCACCTTTATTCAAGCTGCTATCGGTTTATTAGCCGATAAACTCATATAACGTGTTCATCTGAGTTTTCCTGATCGCACAAGCCCTCTGTATACAAAAAAGTGTACAAATATGGTAAACCGGTAAAAGTTGTTATATTTACCGGAAGATTTTTAAGCGCATTTCCGTGTATTTTTCCTCCTCATGTAGGACTGCCGTGATCAGTTGCTACGTAAATTAATTGCTTTTTCAATTCGCAAATACATATTCGTCAGAATAACCTTAAACATACCTAAGGTTATCAATAAAGTTTAAAATAAATGGTAAAACCTCATTTCGGTTTTTGTTGAAATTCTTGCGAGTTAGGTACATTCATAGACTTTTTCATGCCAATTTATTACCCATGCAGGCATGTTGACCTAGCTAATGATTTTATGTTGCAATGCTCATATAAATAAGAATAGGCTTCCGAATAGGTACACAATCGATTACTGAGCTAATCGAGAGGAAACTCTTTGATGTTTAATAAAGCATGAAATCTGTTGTTAGCGACTGAACGGTTTTCAGGGGCAAATACGACACGATTTTAAATGTGTCCTAGCATATTATACTGAAATAATAGGAAGTGATAGGTGACTTGCCTGACATTGAACTAGATCCTAATCTTAGTGCTTGGCGGTTCTAATATTTCAAGTAAATGCTAGATCAAAAATTGTTTTTTTCATGTTCTATTTAATCATAAAGAATTCTGTTTGATCTATTTAGTTGTGGCATTAAATAAATAGCAATTTTTGAGCTTGTATTCTAGTAGATAGGTAAGTGTTGAAAGAAATGACAGCAAAAATTATCTTAAGTTTAAATGATCGTGTATATTTATGTTTGACTATTTATTGTGAGAATTTAAGGTCGGTTAACTGAAAAAAAATCAGCAGGTGTGTGTGTGATATACTAATAATTTAAACAAAACCACGACTACCGAACATAATATGCTTCGTACTCTCGCGAATGGTGCATAATGTTTGCTTATCCTTTCCAATACCCAAGTGGATGATGGTCGGTGATTGTGTGAAAGCCATTGCTCGCACATTATTCTCTCATCATTCCTCCAGTCAATAAACTGTATGCATTAGCGTTCGCGTTTAACGACAATCACATTTTTAAAACATGTAAGCATTATGTGACGTCACAACACACGATAAAATCTAGACAATGGTGTTTTCCCAGATGTATGAGCCCCGTTTTAACAGGATGATTAAAAAATGATGCCACCAGACTGAAATAGAACGCGCGGAGAAAGTTGACACGGGCGTCTGTTTCTCTCGTTTTGACATGAAGAAAACTCACACAGGCAGTTTTGGGTCACACACGTAATAGTCCCGAATACCAAACAATAAATATACATTCAACACCACAAGTATTTACGCGAAATGTTTCCTTGGAGTTGTCATAAATCTGTTACGAATCAACTCTTCAGCCTGAAAAATTTAAGTTGAAAGACGTGTTAATTTTGCACGGAATGTTTCTGTAATGCTTTCCATCTACTTTATTCTTAATGACCTACTTAAGTCAAGATTCTAAACAAAGTGTGTCAATTTGATAAAACTACACATTACCATGTTTGTTGTGTTCGGCGCTGTTCTATTATTCTCATCATGGCATCGTAAAGTATCACACAGATGTTCTCGTCAATACGACACACCGTAAGGATGCTACAGTTATGCAATTAGCCAAGAGAATGGCGTACACAGTAATGTCCTTCTCGGTCAGCGGGTTGTGTTACTTACTGGTGCTATTAACATTATCTACGAATGTTGTAAGCAAGGCTGTTCTATGCACAATTCGGCCAGGGGTACAATTATCGTGCCATCAACAAATCGAAGATTTAATGAGCAACTGTTTTGGCCACTACTACTGACATTGACTTCGATTCTTGACTTCTCATGGAGATTGTTTGATCTGACAAGAGAATGATAAATTCAGTGTAAGTGTTACGTACTAATAAAATAAATAATTTAAAAAATCAAAAATCCGTCTGCATGCGATACCTATTAATTTTCAGTCGGTTTATAATCTGCAATTGGGTCCTACTAAACTTCATGCGAGTATTTAACTTAGGCTTTCTGCTCATAATTTATAGTCTGTTAAACCGAAGTAGAGTTTACTTTTTTTATAGTTTATTTTAATTTTGTTTTCTATTCTCAAACTTGTTTCGGTGTTTTTAGTTAATTAGTTTTAAATTGTCTTTTTAGGTAGTCTAATTTGATTTTTTAATTATTTATTTTATTTTAGACTTTTTAGTGCCCGCCGCACACTCTTATGAACAAGACGACGTTCGACCCAAACAAGACCTATTTTTATGCCATCAAAATCCAATTTATTATTCCTAATTCAATTTAAACATATAACTTCCATACATTTTTGTAATCCCCTTTTAATTTCCTTTATTTTGAATTTTTACTATTTATATTACTAATTAGTGCCCAAAAAAAAATCCGCCTTTTATTATTTCAAACGCCTGTCTAAGTACACTTGGTGTTTTTAAGACGAATATAAAGATACCTTAACTGTCAAAATCAATACAGCCGTTTGGAAGATACGAGGTATACGAAGATAGATGCAAGATACGCGCGAAAAACATAACCCTTCCTAGTCCCAGTGTCCCAGTCGGGTAAAAAGATACTGCAAGTTACAAGATTGGACTAATTTTAAATGGATTCGTTTTCTAGTTATTTTTTCTTTTATATTGAAAATATATGGTTGAAGAATAAGGAAAAAAAATATCGTGTTAATATTATGAACGAAAATATCGGTTTAATTTTCGGTATTGCGAGTATTACGCCTACCCTGGGAGGTGAACCGAAAATGTGTAACATAAAATTTGTACTTTTTTTTTATTGCAGTATCTTAATGACGAATTAAGATACTGCAATAAAAAAAGTACAAATTTGGGTGGTCGGAGAGATTGGCGGCGGCGACCTCTCGCGCCTGGCCCTGGTTCAAGCCATGGTCCGGAGCGAGAGGGAATGGGAAGCCGTCACCTCCTTCTGCGAAGCAGTCATGCTAGTGAAGGAGGTGGCGGAACGTGAGAGGGAAAGAGCCTCACGTCCCAGCCGCCGCGGGAGACGCCCTGGGCGTCGGGGGTCACGTGGTGGCCCCCGGCTACCGTAGGCGCGGGCCTGTGGACGGCGAGTTATGGGCTAGCTCGCCGTCCGGCCGACTTATGACGACAGGCCGTGTCGACGGCGCGTTCGTGTTCCACGCGCGCCTCAAAGAGATGTCAGCAACCACGTAGGGGTCCGCACGGGCCGATGCCTGCCAGGGCTGCGGGACTGTTCGAAAGAGATACCGCGGCCCTGGAACATAAAGGGCAAAGAAGGAACATGGATGGGTTTTAGTCAGTACAATTCTGACACTCCCTTCCGCTCCGCCCAGAGCGGGGGGGTCATTTGATGATTTCTCATCCTAAAAAAAAAAAAGGGTGGTCGGAGAATAAAATCTGATGTTTATTAGCAGTTAACACATCTTCTCGTAGCACACAATATCACATAATTCTACTAAGTAACAGTGCTGTTGACACGGGTAAGTAGAGACGTGTAATCGTTAGCTGTCGCCGAAGTAATTAGGCAGCTCGGCCTAATTGCAAGAAAGTGAAATGCGAGGCCGCTGCTGCGAATGTGGGAACGTTTCCCATAGCTCTCCGCTGTTCACTCGTAATCGTAACGCGTCTACACGCTACGGTTTGTTGATCGATAAATCAGTATTTGTTTTGGCGAGTTTGTTGACCAGGAAATTTTCAATGTTTTGCTAGTCAAGGCCTAAGCTAGTAAAGTCAAATATAGCTCAAATGCACGAAGTAACAATATTTTAACATTTCTAGAAGATGTCTGTTTTGTTAATCTGGAGTTACATACAGATATATCTATCTTTCCGGTGTTTGTAGGAGTTAAATCTCATTCTTCTCAGTCAAGATCAAGGCTCGGAACCGGTTTAAAATATACCGGTTAATACTGGTTTATTTCGGTTTTCCTCCGAACTTTTCTTAAGAACGTGAACGTTTTAAGAACTTTATTTTAACCTAAATTAACCGGTTTATTCGACGAGCGGCATGTCGGCAAACGCGTTGCAACGTGTGACTACTTGTAAGGATGCCGCGCATAGCAGCGCGGTACTAGACGAACTTAGTACTTACGCTATTTCTTTTCATTCGATTCGTGACTTCGCAGTGGATTTAATTAGCAGTTAATTTTATTATAATTGTGTTTAACATGGGTAGAAAGCGAAAGAATTTAATCTACACATACTTTGACTACAATGAAAACAATAAAACTTCAAAGTGCTATTTTTAATTAAGCCACCTAAAATTGTAGGTACCTATATTAATGTAACGAGGAGACTGATTTATTGGAAAAGCATAAAATTTTTCTTTTTCCAAATATTTATAAAAATGTCAAATTAACCGTTAAAAAAAATGTATATCTACATTTGTACCTGAACATCCATCTAAGTAGGTACTAAGTACAGCATGCAAAATGGTGTCCACACATTAAGCAGATTACTAGATTCCTGAATTTAAAATAAAACTTCAATCTTATTTTCCTTTATTTATTTTTATTGGTAACATTTCAGAACGAATGATTACATTGATATTTCGCATGTTCCTCCAGGCACATTATATAAATTAAATATTTATTTTGTTTGATTTCTTTCGGTGTTGATGTTTTAAAGCATCTATATACTTTAAAATATTGATATAGGCTTCAAGCGCATACATGGCGGCAAAAAATGTACTACACCTATTTGCAAATTTCCAAAATAATAGTTTCTTTTATTTATCAAGGTCCTTATCAAATAAACATAAAACACATTTTTGACATTCGAAGTAGTTTCTTCTCCTGGTTTAGCACTAATATCTTCGCCTGATTTGTTTTCGTTACTATCAGAACTATTTTCTGAATCCTCTTTCAACATTTTATTGAGTTGATGGTACGGTTTTTAGGTGCTAGCAATGATTGGGATTGATCTTCATCATCAGAATATTCCTTTCTTCTTTTTCGTGGTTCTCCTGTTACAAAATAATATAACATTCATTTAAATAAACATTCAAATAGTTTTTTATCACATAGACACACAAAACGCCCGATCTAAGACCCAGTTTCACTGGTCGTTAATACCAACAGTGAAACTGGGCCTTAGATCGGGCATTTTGTGGCCTATTTATCCTTTAATTTTGAGAGTTTAAGGCCCGCTTGCACCACGAATCACTAAACACGTTTAACGTAGAATGCATTTAAAACATCGTTCTGTTTCTATCAATCGTTTAAAGATGACAGAGACAGAATGCTGTTTTAAATATGTTTAGCGTTTAGCGATTCGCGGTGCAAGCGGGCCTTAATGTCGAATACTGAATTGAAGTGTTTAGGTACTTACCGAGATATTGAGTTTTCTTCTTCATTAAATAGGATCTGTGAAAAGTAATATGTATTATGTTTACCAATTATTTATTGTCATTATCACTTAATTTCACCAAAAAAAAATATTAGATACTTGCCCATTTTTTTGTTTTTGCAGCGGAGCTTATTGATGCAATGACATAAATAAACGTCCGACCGAAACTAAAAATTTCTTACTACGGAATAAAAACAAAACAGCGCGCGACGTTGGATTATCGTGCGTCCGTATTAAACGGTTTTTATTGCTCTAAACCGTTTAAACCGAAAAAACCTTTATGGTAATACTCTTCCAAATACCGGTTTAATAATAACGGTTTATGCGAACGAAACCGAATATAAAGGTTTTGCGTCAAAGTACGTAGTAACGGTTTGAAAATTTAACCGGTATCCGAGCCTTGGTCAAGATCATAATTATTATACCTGACCTAACATTTAATTACATCTTGTCAAAAAGTTTTAAGCGTGGGCGCTTAGCTCAATGAAAGATGAGACATTACATTACTAAAAAAGATTCTTAACCTTGATTCAGCAGCCTCAGAATATAAAATTCGGAACCTGCAGAATAAGGAACAAAATACTGTGATCATGGACCTATCAATAAATTCAGTCCATCGTCCTCCGATGGCGAGTATCAAGTTGCGTAACAACGGTTGGTTCTGTATGATACGAAGACTGTTTGTTTATGTTTATTTCCAACAACCCAAGTATTCTAGACTCTATGGTAGAAATAACATAGGTACAAGAGTAAATCATGAAGCAAGAAATAATAAGAAAAGAAATGGTGGATACTTTCCTCATATTTGTGTACGAATTTCTACTAATCTAATTTCAGCTCCACATATATTATCTAATCTATTTAAAAACATGAATATCAATGTTTCTTTAACTACAATTGTGTTTTCATTGTTGTTTGCACAACCTCAATTTCATGAATGAACTCACATCATATTTTCTTAGGATTTGGACTACATCTCATTCATAAACGATGTTATATGTACTGAATATGAAATAGAATTTATTACTATGTTAGTGTTTTAATGGTAGATCTAGTACAGACAGAATTATGGCGTCTACCTAATTTTGAAATTAATTACTTTATGTAATGTAATTCATTTATAATTTCGCTCTATGCATCGTCGTAATCTTATTCTTGAGGTTTTACTCGTAGTTTGAAATAAAATACATACACTCAAGCCTTTGTCCCATGGGGGTAGGTACGAACTACAGAACACTTGGGATACTTCAAATAAAATATTGTTAAGTAAATAGTTTAAGATTTTATTCTTGCTTTTGTAATTATGTTAAGTAAAGTGTTATTTTGTACCGAAGGCTCAGATTTCGATAGTTTTGTACCTGTTTTCCTTGACAACGTTACACTACTCGTGCTAATAATACCGATATGCGATATCTTGTAGAATGTAGACCTAAGGTTAGCACAGCACATTATTATGTGCCTATATTATACAGCAGGAATGTAATTGTGCAGCCCTATTGTCCTATAGAAGGCAGACAATATCATGATGTTAGTACATACTTATTGTGTGTTAGACACATAGTTCTAGAACTGTCGATAGGTTGATGGCAAACGATCGCGGAATAAAACCATACCGTGTGGCGTGAAATAAAACTCTCTTCATACATAATGAATAATGTTTATAACATGCGATTTTGCGTTTTTTGTACTGAAAAGCTAATAAACAGTATAGCTATACTTAGGCACTTAATATTCTGAAACGATAAACTTCTGGGAAAACAGATTGGGTGTGTAAACAAAACAGGCACACTGTTGCGAATGACTTTTTCATACATTTTACGTTTCATTCACGTCATTTCGCCATTGTGTCGGCATTCCCCGAACGGATAGAATGTAACAATGTGGATATAGGCGAGTGTACAATTCGCGTGTTTATCTTTACGTGACGGAAATGGGCGAGCCGAATAGATTACTATTTGGACTGCGACGTCCATGCCTGGACATAATAATGCCTTTGTTGAATAAGGAAGCACGTCATGGCGTGACCAACTGCTAGGCAATTAGCAAGAACATCTTTACATACATAAACTGATTCCTTTTTCATGGGAGTAGGCAGAAATCAAAACCGTAAGCGCCACCTTGACGACGCGCAAGGAATATGTATCTTAGCAGGTGGGGTACCGTTTCTGCGTCGCCGTCGTAATAAGTATGATCGTTCAATTAAGCTGCTATCAGTTAGCAATATTAGGAATATTTTAATTAATAGAAAAATTGAACCTATAGTTGGTTGTGAAATTTCTTCGAGTGAACTAGCTTCTTTAGACACACTATCAGTAAATAGGTACCTACCTAATGATAACGCGATAACATTTTTCTAAGTTATCTAACACGTTTGCGTCTTTACGTGAGTTTCACTTAAGAAGTTACTGATACTAATTAAAGTGTATGCGCAAGAGACATAAAATCCGTAAAGAACTTGTGAAATATTTAAGTACCAGGCTTGTATCACGTCTGAAGAGGTTTTAAACATTTATTTTTTAAAACAATGTCCTGTATTGGTGGCGTTTACATTTAGGAACTATGACGAACTGAATTAGACGGACACAGCCCGTAAATAATGTTAGTCAAACAGTAAAACAATTGTCGACCGTTTTCTGTTATCCTATTACTAGGTATTGTCTGATAGACGGAGGTTGTAAATTCGAGGTCAGTCCGTCATACTTAATTGATAGACCTTTATCTGTTGATTGTCATGCAACTCCTACTGAAGCCTACGTGCTCAAATTAAATAAAAATAAGTATTTAATATTCGTACTTAGATCTAAGTGAGTCTAAGAGAGTGGGTAGAGATCAGACCATCGGATTAAGCAAAATAGTCTTAGAGCTAAGTTGTATTTTAGACTGATCGAATTCTAATTGCCATTGTAGGAAGCAGGAAAAATAACAAATAAAGGAAATAGGTATGTATAGTCTGGGTGTTGTGTTACATAATATTCTGTCCAGTCAATGCATAATCAGCAACTCAATTGTCTACGAATGTTTGCTATGTCAAGGCATCTGTGGTCACTCACTGCGGATACCTTTATTACGCATTACAAACACATGAATGGAATCGACTCTGATTACACATAGCTTACTAACAACTTGATCGTAATCCTCATCGATACTGTCATCGGTCATCGTCTTCAAGCTACTCGTAAAACAGTAAACAGTAGGTACGCACGTTTTTATTCCAATATTTCGCTCACTTATGAATATTGTCACACACTTAGTCAATAAATCAAGGAGACGAGTCAACAGACTGACTCATCTGTGTGTCGTCAATCAGTCATCATAAAAGTTTAATGTATTTCTAATTTATTACCGCCCCCGATGCCGATATTATACCTATGACCTCTTTGGAATTAATGGTTTTAGTAATTAATTCCATAATATTTGAATACATGCTCTGAATTGAGTGTAATTGTTAACAAATCGATGATATAAGGAGAATTGCAGTTGCAGTTGAGTAAATTAAACCCAAATAAGTACTTAAAGTGTCGTTTGGGTACATAAATGAAACAACAAATGAACTAAATATCGCAATGACCATTTCATTGCAATGGTGCATTGCAAAAGTGAAGGGTGCATTAATAACGACAAATATTCACGAGCCAGCGCCAAAATTAATCTTTTGTTAACCAATAAACGCTGCAGAACAGATAACCAGCTGATAAAGACAATATTATTGTTTCGTTATCAAATAAAACACGGATTATAAACACAGAGATATGAATTGTACCTAATTAGAATGATGGACAATATACATGGTGTAACAGAAAGGGTATAGTCATATAAAAGGATATGTCGCAGACCATCAAACTGAACAACTTCCTCCTTTCTGTTACACCCTGTAGACAGAGCATGTTATTATGTGATGGAACAAATCTATTTAATTTAAATTTAGTGATAGGTATAATCTTTTATGTAAGTTGTAAATAAGATGTACCTAAACCTAGAGCCATGTTTTTGGTAGATAAATAATTGAAATTTTCATATCACGAAATAAGCACCAGATTCTTTCAACGTTGGACACAAATGTCATAGCCATCAAACCTGTAATTACGATAACTCCATATTTTGCTAGTCCCAGTCCACGTAACATCAGCAATAATAACAGGTAGCAAATAATACCATCTCAGTCTAAGCAAAAAACTACAATGCCAGGTAACAAAAACAGTGAATGTCCGGCCGCGGTTCGCACGTTGAACTTTTGAGTGTTTCAGACAAAAACGTTCCCATCAATCAAGTATTTAATTAACGATTGTTCAACAGAAACTATTCACATAATTTCGAATTTGGCATTTTCCCTGCCGCAGACGCAGACAGGCTGTTAAAGTTTCGCCGGTGAACGATGGATTATGATGTGAGATTCGATCTTGTTGAAGAAATGAGACTTATAGGGGATGCTACAAAAATAGCCCTTTAAAATGTAAGGATTGATGTAGCGGGTGTGTTCCTTCGAAGGTCATTAATAAATTGTATTCCTGCCATAATTGAAACTATGGAAGGAGCCACAAAGCAGAGAGCTACAGAGTTCGACCTAGAATATAACAAAGATCTAATAAAAATACAAAACTACCTACTACAGTAAAATACGCCAGATTATTCTAAACGCGAGCTAATTTCCGTGACGGATATTGCGTATCAAATCGGCTGACAACTCCTAGATGCAGTTTCTATTACAAAAAGTCCATAAACTACAGTTGACTTTGTCAGCGATATGACCTCTATAAGTACTTTACTCTTTTTAACATTATCTACGTCTGTAATCTTTTTATTTTCTCGAATGAATTAGCAAACTATACAACATGTTAGGTAACGTTAACAAGTGTTAATTTGTAATTTATGTCGGCAGCAATCTTCGTCGATATCAGCCATGTCTCTATTTCTTCATCTATCGTTACATTATCTATTACACACTACTTATGTCATTCAGTAACGCCTATCACTTCTGCAATTATGTGTATCGAATTAATTTTAGTAGAATCCTCTCCAATTGCCTAATAAGGTAAATGTTCAGATTTTAAGCTGTGTGTGTTGACCTCAAAACAATTGACACAGAACAAATTAATATTAGTTAGGCACACACAAGACCAATTAGTAAAATTGGACATTGTTACAGAACATTTGAAATATTTTATTGAATCGTTTAGTGCTTGATTTGTTGTCAGGGTTTCAATTAAAGCTGCAAACTGATTGGATTGAACATTGACAAGAGGATTTGTTTTTTCCGAAGTGTTATTTCCATTTGCGAATTTCATAATATTCTCGGATATTATCTATTATCAGCTATCCAGTAGCTTTCTGTTATACGAGTAGTGTGTAGTATAGTAGCTCGTTCATAATGTTCACGCTAAAACGCATTGTTTTCTTCGAGTGTGTTACCTAATTAACATATCACAACAAAGAAGTCTTCTTTTGCTCAGTTCTCATTAACTTACACTTTCATTGCAGATAGATAAGGTATCATTGTTGATTTGATGTATACTTTTATAACTTAGTTAATGAATGATAATGGATTGACATTGTGTGTCCACACTTTCCACATTTCGGTGATAGTTATGTGTAATTCGGTGTAAATGGCGGCTACCATCACCTAGGACATCTCATCTAAGATTTCTCACACATGTTTAGAATTTCCGCATATACGTACAAAGTCGCGAATTATCGAAACTTCTCCACTAATCGAAAGTGGTGATAAATTCTAATTGAACAGATTCATAGGTCAGTTAGATTCTATCACCAATTTCAAGGTTAATCTGTTTTCTGCGCGACATTAATGGCTTTTACGACTTGTGAAAGTGAACTATGTTGGGAATTTTTCATAGATTTCCTTCACCTTTCCATATCGCTTGTTTCCAAATCTCAGTATGTGCAGTGCATACATCAAGAGTACATTTCTGTCATTAGTTCTCACAAAGGTGTATAAACGTCATCTTATATTGGCAAATAGCGGCATTGTTTTGGTTTTTACACAGTTTCATAGGTGGGTATCAGTCACAATGACACGCCGCGTTACATGTGCGCTCGTATGCGAACAATGGGTGCCGGCTGTGCCAAGTGCCGCCATGCCGCCTTGCCGCCGCTTGCGACCGTTGCGATAGAACTTTCCATTTTCTTAACACCTTAAGCGATTACTAGTTAGCTGTTACGCCAGATTACAGAATCATGTCAGGTGTCGGGTTTGTTTACTTACTTGTGGGTTTTCCAAATGGGTATTTTCGCTGGCTTATATTAACTGAACTGAAAGTAAAAACAGTGATATTCCGGTATAAAGTCATAAAAGATACTGGTTACCTTTTGAAATGGTTTTAGATGTTGTGCAAAAACTGATATGCCGTACAAAAATAACTATTACCTAGTTGCTTTTAACCAAAAAAAAACTCGTTTAAATACGTGATGTACTTATGTATGTAAGTTTTTATAAAGAGTTAATTCTAAAAGTAATGGTGCAGTAGACGGTTAGACTTTAATAATTATTTTGATAGCTTACAATTAGATTCTCACGTCAGAATTTGCTCATATTAGCTCACGGTAGTTTCTGTTGTTTAGAACATTTGAGCTAGTCAAATTACTTCGAAAGTTTCATGACCGTATATTCTGACCTAGCCGAATCTAGCTTTAGGTGAAAGTGATAATCTGTTTTGCTTCATATTTGTATGTTTATAGCTTTCACATCTTTTAAACGTGGCTTATAATTGATGACTTATTTAGTAGCTTGAATTAATTAGTATCTATATTATCTGTCCATAAACGCCAACTTGCTAAATATGGGCGTCATTGTAGACCGACGCAGTGAAAAGCCGTAGGAAAAACCCTTGTTTGTTTATGACATGATTGAAGGTAAGGGTTTTTCTTGATTATAGTAGCTCCCAGACCCAGGATTAGGTACTTAGTTATTAAGTAAAAAATCAGTTACTTCTTGACACGTAATAAGTCTGTGGCAAATGTTTAAGAAAGCATAATTTACCAGTATTCAACTGTTCAAGTCTTGCACGGTGTATGCCGATAGATTGAGTTCTTTAATAGACGAAAATAACGTAACATAACATTACGCATGTAATCCCCGAAGGGTTAGGCAGAGGTGTATATACCTAACAATACACCAACTTTCGCCAGTTATGTTTTAGTGCCAAGTAATAGGAGGCGAGCCTATTGCCATCAACCGGCACAAAACCAGACTCCGTGGCTAGTGATAAATTCCTGATGGAATAACCTAATAACACTTTTCTGACCCGGGAATCGAACCCAATACCTCATGATCAGCAGGCGCGCTTGCTACCTCTAGAACAACGGGGCAGTCTAGATGTCAGTCTATTTTTTTTTTTCTAAATGGCATCTCGCAGGTCAACCTAGGAGGTTGTCGCTGCTTAACCGGACTATCCTGTGGGTGCCTTGAGTGTAAGGCCTCCAGCCAGAGCCTAGACGTCAGTCTAGTTTAGATAAATAAGCATTGGTAAATCTAGTTTCTTTTGTAACTCTTTATGGTCGTTGGAGTCGTAAAAACTAGCACGAAGAAGTAGAAAATGTTAGAAGCATCATTGTTCTCGTTATTAGTACTTTACATAGAGTTACGTGAATACGGCGATAACGTATTGTTTGAAGTAAATATCGCAATGCCTTTCTGTTAGCATGATTGACTCATTTCTTAGAAAATGGAAAATAGTAACAAAGCTTAGTGTCGGAACCGTCTGTTCTTTTGAATAACTACACCGATATGTGATAAATAAAGGCATAAAAAAAAAAAATAATAATAATTTTATTAAGCCAATTGTTACAAAAATTTTCTTAATCTAATTTAATAAATAACATCTCTTAATAATCGTGACAAGTTAAATTTTAACAGAGCTAGAAAACAGAGGTCCCCAAACTAGGCTACGCCTGTATCTTGTTTTATTCTTATATTTATATCGAAAGGTGGTAAAAAGCTCGTCGGAATTAATTACCAATCATGGTTCCAGACCTTATCCTTAGTAACCTAAGGATACCGTGCTTGCCTAGGGTGGTCTGTGGATGGGTGATCACCCGTTACATACCGAATTTCCCCCGTGCCTCGGAAAGCACGTTAAGCCGTTGGTCCCGGCTGTCACTTGTAGATCTTTGACAGTTGTTACAAGTAGTCAGTGGCCCAAAAAGTCTGTCAAACAGGCTTCCTAAGGGGTATCGTATTACCTAGTACTAACTGGGTTGTGGAGGTCAGATAGGCAGTCGCTCCATGTAAAATACTTGTATTCAGCTGCATCCGGTTAGACTGGAAGTCGACCATAACATAGTTGGGAAAAGGCTAGTCAGATGACATTTCTTCTAAGAACATTTTAATTTAATCTTTATTTATTTTGCATTTCGTCATACTTTATTATGTAAGTTAGAGAGTAGCACTGTCTAGACTAGACTATAAATGAATATTTATTTATTGTTCCGACTCGTCGAATCCTCAATACATATTTAGAGTGTAAATGGATTCTGCGTGAAATATGGTGATGTTTATTTTTGTCAATAAACTAATTTATTTTGGTGTAGGTATCTCAAAAATGAGGGCTATTAGTGGCTATTATTATTAGTGGCTATTGGCTATTAGTCTATTGCAACTACAGCAACTTTCCCTAGGATTATCGAATTTCTAAACATAAATAATATTTTACCTTTTCTAAAGTATTGAAAGAAGTTCAATAAACTTGTAATCTTTCTTATCAGGCTTTATGTAAGCAGTTTCAATTATAGTTTTATTGAAATTGTAATGTCAGGGACATTTGCTTTTGATAAAGCCAACCAGAAATAGCCTTTTCAAGGTAATAGTGGGGGACACCGCTTTGCAACTCGTAGTAAGTTGTCCTTTTGGGGACTATGGAGCAGAGGCGAAGGCTCCATAGAACTCGATTCCTACCAGCTTCCCTTTAAAAAATGACACAGTCAGTATTCTATAGACAAATAATATAATCACATTAAAGAAATGTACTACGGCTTGAAGAGGTAGGCTCTTACAAAAATTGACCCTTCGCTACTGCTATGGAGGTTTATGTCCGACAACGTTTTATAACATCAACAAACTGTTCAAAACAACAGTTTTCCTCTTAGAAAGAACTTCAATTACCAAATGAAAAACATTCCTGAACCGCATTCTACATTCAAATCATCCGTTTCCGTCGGAAAGTAGGTAAAATTCAAATATGGCCTACCTAAACCGGATTAACAATTTTCGATGGAATACGGAGTAGTTAGGTACATCAACAATGCTAATGGCAAGGTCGTGGTCAGCCATTCGACGAGTATAAAATGAAAGATAATAGCTTGTGTTCAAATTGCTGTGTCCGTGATTTTGCACCGATGACGATAACGCCGAACCATTGTGCGACTGCGTCTATTATGGTCAGTACACTACACATACATGCACATAAATATACCCAGCTGGACACAAAGGCATTTACTAAAATATTCTAGAACATTCTGGGTTTTTTCGTTGTTTACAATTACCGTGTTTTCAATGACTTTCGAGAAAAGGTGAAACATAGCAACATAACGCTTACCTACACGTCTTGGGAATTTAAATCGATGTTGTATCAACTAAACCATTTAATGTTCCCGAAGTCTAGGATTTACATACGAAGATCTGTTATTTGTACTGTTTTCGGGGCCTAAATATTTCGTCTATTGGTCATCATTGTTTTTGAAGAATTCTGTGACTAACCCTGCGCAATCGACGGCGTAATTTAAAAGTAAACGTTCACTGATACCTTCACAGCGTTTTCCTTTTTCCATTCTAGCAACATTATCACACTATTGACCTTAAAAGCGTACGCAATTAATGTTACCAGCATTATATGGAGCTGGCCTACTTACTGCAGACATTTGCAAATTCCAATATTATTATGTATCAAAATATTACTCAGACTACACAAATGTTTTGTTCTTTGTGTCGGTGACCTCTCAAAGGTACGTTTTATGATTATTTACTTTTATGAGGTAATTCGAAACGCCTTGACGTTTAAAAGTAGATGCGTACAAGTATTCGTAATTCTAAGTATAAACACTATCTTTACTCCAGTTCGTTAATATGTGTTGATTAAATTCAAAGTAGATGACTTTCCAAGGAATTCTGTGTGCGAAATGTGTAAGTATTTTGTTGTTATCATTATTTGACGCTTTCTATGGCCAACATTAATTGACTAGTATGCCAAGTGTCAATGTCCTCTTAAAACACACTAAAACACAAAATTGCCATTTTATAGAAATCAATACAGTATTATAAAAAAGTGGAGATATACGCTTACTGAAAAAATGTAAGTAGCGAATTTTGCGATAGAAAAATCACTGAAATTAACGTGTGTTAGTTAATAAGGTATACCATATTTACTGAATAGGCCTGCATTACATTATTTAAGGCTTTCCCAATGAAACTTGTTAATATTTCGTTATATGTAATTATTTCGGTCGGCGGTTCATGGCCGGTTGTTGCCTATAAACACATATCTACAAGGTAATTAAATATCATTTACTTATACACTAAGTATGCATACTTTCTTTCACGCAATATTACAACATGTACCTATTTACAAGCAAGTAGAAATAAATTATTGTTGTATCAATTTGGCATTATTAAAATGTTGCGCTTTTACGGAAGCCTGAAATTGTGACGTGGCAATGATTTAAGCATTAGCATTATTGTTTGATGAAAGAACCAATCTTGAATTTATTTGAGGTCTAGAAAATACTATGCAGCTACATAAAAGCATTTACATTTTATAACCCTTTTAAGACCTAAAGTTCTATGTAATTATGTAGTGTATGTATGTCAAAATCGTGTGATTAGTGAAATAATATTTATTTTGTCATTGTGCAGAAAATGGTTATTAGATAATAAAAACTTGTTCTATCGCACTCTTCAGCTCCAGCTGAACGCTGTATCTGTTGCAAAATAGGAAAGGCCAAGTTGGACTTCAAGAAACTTGGCCAACTTGGCTTTGAATATTTTCATCATGTCTACCGCAGTCAACTGGTGGAGATAGGCCTCATCCGATCTGCTCCACAGCACAACACTCTATCTTCGCCTTCCACATCTATTCTGACCAGCCACAAATTTTAAAGTCTTCGGTCCACCTAGTTGGGGAGCCGAAGTGTCGCTTCGCTTGCCGATATGCTGTTTCCACTCTAAAAACATAAGAACGGAGAGTACATCATCTGCCTAGCCTTTTCCCAACTATGTTGGGGTGGTCTTCCAGTCTTACCGGATTCAACTGAGTACCAGTATTTTACATGGAGCGACTGCCTATCAGACCTGATCAATACAGTTGGTACTGGGTAATATAATACACCTTAGTTAGACTGGCTGACAGACTTTCTAGCTACTGACTACCCGTAACGACTGTCAAAGATCTATAAATTACAACAGGGACCAACGGCTTAACGTGCTTTCCGAGGCACGAAGGAAACTCGGTATGAAATGGTTGGTCACCCATCCACGGACCAACCTAGGCAAGCGCAGCTTAACCTAAAGGTCGACCCGAGCGACTGTTATTATTTAGCACCGAGCTCCTCTAAGAACTGAGAGTACAATGACCTAGAAAAAATGTGATATAAGCAGGTACTTGAGGTTAAAATAAATAATTTATTTGCATCGAGTGCTATGACCCCTGGGATGCATAACATGACATATTTATGACGAATTTTGATAAATAACCTACCGTTATATTTGTCTAGGTGTCTTTTCAATGACGAATAAATATGCTTTATGTAATATTTGTTATATGTATTGTAGGTATAATCCTTTTGGTAGGTATTATGGGTGTAGTAAGTAGGGCTTTGAGAAAAATGTGGTGATGTCATTATATTTTATTTAAGTACTTAAAATTCAGGAAGCTAGCTGCGCTGCCCGTCATCAGTTCGTCACGGCAGCAGTTTTGTTGAAGACAGTTTATGACTAATCAATACCATTGAAGTAGTAGTATAAAACAACAAGTTTATCGGAAATTATAAAATTCTTGAATTTAAATTAGCTTCGCACAATATAAGTGCTTCACGAAGCCGTCAACCAGTTCTTTTTTTTTGGGGTGAAAAATTACGTTTACGGTAAGCCTGATTCGCATCCATCAGCACAATGGTTTGAGTGCGTTGACTCAAACCATTGTGCTGCAGTGGCGAAGGTTCCATACCAGTCGATTCCTACCGGATTCCCTTTGAAAATTGGCACAGTCAGCATTCTACAGCCAAATAACATAATCACATTAAATATTTGGGCTCCGGTTTACCTTTTACAAAAATTGACCCTTCGCTACTGTTGTGCTGATGGATGCATTGAGTAGTACGGGGGTCGCAGAGGTATTTAAAGTAAAGTTATAACATTAAAAATTTGTAAAAAAAACTTGCGAAGAAGTTGGTATCTAGAAGGTTTCCAGGTATGGTCTAGAAGAACAAAAAACGATAGCAATGACGGGGGGACAAGAGCGTTCCGGCTTCGTTAAGGATATTTTATACTTATTAGACAATACCGATAGAAACGTAAAATTGGGAAGAAATTTTATGTTCTTGTAGAGGTTCACGTCTACATGTACAGTTGTTTTACGCAGCGTGCGCCTGCGATTCTCTGCGAACGTCCACAAAATGCGCGTCTACAAATGTCTCCGAACGTCTACGAGAAACCAACCTCCTGGCTGGAGGCCTTACACTAAAGGCACCCACAGAATAGTCCAGTTAAGCAGATGAAACGCCATTCACAAAAAAAAAAATGAGAAATCATTCTTGCTTCTGACAAACGTTAATTAAGTACTGCTGTTTCACAAATTACGGGCAATATTTGACAAAAATTTTAGTGTTTCCGCCATACGATTAACGAAGCGGGTAATGCATAACACTTGTCTTATAAATTATTCCAATAACTGCTATAATGAAGTGATCAGATGTGCGTATTTTCGTCATGCTCTAAATTTCTCGATTGGGGTCAATACCGGTTTCGGCGATTATATTGCTGTATCGAGGATGTAACGATGTAACTCCTACGTACGTAACCGTTCATGTTAAAACGTATTTAGTATTCGATGGAGGTTATTTATAATTAATTACTTATTTATAAATCATGGCTGTATTGCTTAGGCTTGGCTGTTTGGCACAATAACACAGTGAGCGACACTTTCTTTTAACTTAGTTAGCATGTCGAATGTTTACAAGCTATGTATTTGATGAGTAACTATTATGTTATTACTCATAGCTTCCATTTATCTAGCTGGCTAATATGATTAATATCAATATTTTTAAATTGGGTTGAGATTTGGCAGTTTTTGAACAACAAAATTTTATTTTTATTTTTATTTTATACTATTCGGGAAACTTACAGCTAATATAAACAATGTTCTGAAACCATAAGAATTCGAAGGCCATTTACAAATTTCCACAGATAAACACTTGAAACACTCGAAACAAAAAGACAACAAAAAAACAGTTAAGTACCTACAAAATCGTTTAACATAAATTATATAAACAAAATAAAGCGATCGATTAATAAAAACTACCTACAGACTAAAAATAAAAAAAAATAAAACATAATTCAGACAAATTACTTATATAGTCCCCCAAAATGGCCGCCCTATACCACTACCTAGTGTTTTAATCACATCATGAACTATTTTTATATCACGATAAAGAAGATTGAGTAATAGATTTAAAATATTTGAATAACTACATACATTTTCTGGTTGTTAATATAAACAGCTGTGAAGGATAGCAATGTTGTTTTACATTCTATTCGCGCGAATGCCAGTGCGGCTATGAGTGATTCTCAAGAAAAGCGCAATGATGTCATTGTTGAACTAAAAATTCTTATTTTTCTGTGTAATTTTATATCTCAGTACATTTCATATTTCATTTCATATTCATGCCATGCAAAATATTTAAAGATAAAGATTTAGAGTAGACCAGTTTTGCTTAATTTCTGTTTTCAAAACAGTCATGTCTAAATGTATGTATCTAAATGCTTTTGGTTACTTACTGATTTTATAGTTTTTGAATCGGTTTTACATTTAAAGCGTAAATACGATTAAAGTAGGTAGGTGTAAGTAGACACGGATCCTGAAAAATAACAGTAAACAGAAATGCTAATATCCAATTTGAATAACAATCAATAATAAAATAAGAACAGAACCTTCAGTCGCATACTATAAACATCTTCACTACGAACTTAAACTCAAGCAAACAAAGTAATCTATCAACAATGTTTGAATAACGCGATAAAAACGTGGTTTACTTTGTGACTAACAGAGATAAGTACATACAAGTCTGAACTAAGTTACTTAAAATTCTAAAGCTAGCCACATTTAGTTTGACACCTACACTCCATTCAAGTTGGTCACCTAAATGCAAATGTCCTCCACCGTTTATGTGCACTCAGCAAGTCGGCAGTCGACACGGAAAGTGGAACAACTTCTTTACTTGTCATTTGTGTAGGAGTGGGTCCTTTAACAACACGCTTGTTTGCAACGGATTAAGAAAATTCTAGAAATTTTGTTCGATTTTTGAATTCGGAACTTGGAAGAAACCGTTTGATTGTCTGAGTTGGTGATAAAATAAATCGATTTAATATGTTCGACATTGGTTTTATGGATCGATTTTTAGTACTTTTCGTCAAAGCTACATGATAATATTATGATAACTCAGGACTGCCTCGTTGGTCTAGTCGTCACAATCGCGACTGCTGAGCATGAGGTCCTGGGTTCGATTTCCAGGTCGAGCAAAGTGTTATTGGGTTTTTCCATCAGGAATTTTTCAGTAGCAGCCACGGAGTCTGAATTTACGATTATTAACTGGCGAAATGTGGGTGTACTATTAGGTACACCTCTGCCCAACCCTTTAGAGACTACAGACGTGATGTTTTGTGTTATGAGTTAATATCAATTGAAGAAATATTCAATGACATGACCTAAAAAGAAACATACACATCATCTAACTAATCTATCAACGGAAATCCTTCGTGGTTAGATGGACTGCTAATCATAATATTATTAACGATTAATCCTACTCGTCGATAATCATTTCCTTTTCAAATTAAACACGCAATTGTCATAACTTATAGTTATTAAAACTAGCAATAATGTTATTAGTTACAGTAGAGTCTTTAATTACAGCAATTTTGTATCTACTGTATTTTAATAAATATAATCTTTGTTGCAGGTAATATCTTCATTAAGTTTGCTACCGAATTAATTGGGTATGTATTTTTAATGAGGCAACACTGAAACCTTCAGTTCCCGCCTACGACCTTGTTATGAAAATATTCTTTTACTAATTAGAGGAAGGAAGTAAAGTAAGGAGGAAATATGGTAGCAGAAAGTAATTAAATAATTTTCCACGCTAAGTTGGAAATGAACCACGTCAGTGAGGAAAATGCTTAAAAACTTAAACATAACTAGCGAAATGCGGGTGTACTATTAGGTACACCTCTGACTACAAGCGCGATGTTATGTTTAATTAAAAACCACTAATCTAGAATAGCTAATTTAGAATTCAGGTAATTTGTGGTTAAATAAACATCGAATACAATAAGGAATCAGCTTTCTTTACACCACGAGTCACGATCACGCGACGATACTCATTCAGATTTACTTTATAATATACCATTGCATTTGCAATAAAACACATAATCCAACAGTTTTCTCTTTAAATTAGTTATTATTCAGCAAATAAACAGCTAATTACGTGTTACGTTATGTAAAACAAAAGTGATGCTGGCACTCGAATAATTCGAATAGAATGGAAAACGGAACGATGCTAATGCTATACGAGTTATGCGACTAACTTTCTTTTCCACGTGTTGAGGATACATAATATTTAGTTTGTTGCGAAATCTTGGCAAACTGATAATGTGTTGTTGTGTCCTATATTCTGTAAGCAACAGATGTTTGCTTTGAAAGATATCGATAGGTATTAGTGGTTTTATAGACGAGATTAAATTCGGTTCCATGGAGGAATGGCCTTATAGTTTAGACTCTAACAATAGATATATGGACCGATGAACTGGGTGGTGAACTAGGAACAGTTCACCGCCAGGCTGTGGAATTCACTGCCATTTGGAAATCTCTGCTTCCCAATCATTATAATCTAGATCTCTTCGAAGTTCAAGTGAATCGGTGTGAAAGCCTACTCGTAAATTACAAAAAAAGTTCCCGGTTCACCGGTCAACTTAACCTAATGATTTTAAACATTTTTTGTCCCGATTACGCACTATGTACTCTTAATTTAATCTACATAAAAGACTCGAGTCTTTTCCCTTAGGGGGGCGCCTTAGTTAGATTACTCAGTAATACACTAAATTTATTCAATACAAATAGTATAAGTTGACTTTATTTTAAACATGTTTGAGTGTTGAACTGTGTACACACCAGTCTTATCTGACCGACTAGGAAAAAAGACAACCACTTCTTTAAGATTGCCTTTACAAAACTGTGCAATACCCACTCAAAACTGAATTGAGTAGAAATGCTTGGAACAGTTTCTCTAATTTGGGTTCGTAATAATTACTGGTAATGACAAAATATCACCTTTTAAGGAAAATATTGGTAAAAGTTGACACAAAGTCGCTGAACGCAAGATCAAAAAACTGTTTTTACAAAATAAGTCCTTTTAAAGAGAAGAATCGGTAAAAGTGGAAAGAATGTCCTTGAATGCAAGACCAACAACAAAGTAAGAGCTTGATGTAACAACTGAGATCAATGGCCACATTGCATATCGGACAAATTCAAATCAATTACGCGAATCCGATCAGCATTGCTTGTCTACACACGTACGAGTACCTACTGTACAAATGTGTGTTGATACCGTTGCTTTATTACTGACATGCACTTGTTTTATATGTATATTAATAGCTTTTACGATGCTACGGTCACCGCGACGCGCGTTCTTCTCTATAAATGAATCTGATTGATGTTTCTCGACCGATTTATGTTATTAAATGTTACGGAACTTTCCTTAGTGAATGACCCGTTGTCTTAATGTCTACTACTTCTAAAAAGTTTTCTTAGTACCTAGTAAAGTTTATTCTAGTGTTTCGAGAATTGTTGGAAAGTTTTACGAATGCAAGATTGATGTTAATAGTTCTTCTGAATCTGATTAATGTTTTCGCGAATGTTACGTGTCGAAATAAGTAGGTTAAGCCATTTGATACTAGACAAAACATTTAATGAAAACTTAAGTAAACCGCGGATATGGTTACAATTTAACAAACTTATAGGTTTTATTCTTTTATTTATGATTCGTCTGATCCGTTTGGTCTGTCAAAAAATAATCATTTTACCCAGAACAGCTACTATTTGACCCACGCTGTGGGGTATACCTGAATTCTAAGGTAAGATTAAACTTGTTGTCAAGCATTTCCAAGCCGCTGAGGGTCTGACAGCTCAAGTTGACTGTCATAGATATCTGTATGACAGCTGGTACCGTTAGCAATTAGTGCTCTTTTAAAGGGATTAAAACTCGTTCTGTAATCAATGCCGTAGCTACTTAATGACTAAGTATGGTAACGTTGCATAACTTTTTAATCGGGCAGTAAATCTGTGCTTCGCAATTTAGCCATGGGCCTCCAAAATATAAATCAATATCATTAATAACTATTAAATTAAGGTTTTTGAAACGATGTTAATATTTTGTAATACATTACAGCAGGTAATAGTGAAGGACATCAGCATTTCCATAAATTAATATGTCTACCAGTAAAAGTGGCTATTTGCAAGGCGATCGTGCCATTTCTGGGCCCCCGGTAACCAATAATGCTGCATTTCACGCGAATAAAGCCGCGGGGCATTCGTTGTTAATAGTGCTAAACAAAGCTAATGTATGTATTTCTGTGAAGCACGATAGCAAGCACCCACTTTTCTAGTTACGTGATAACTATGGTTTGTGAAGTGGCGTTTAACCTCTCTTGAACGACTGTGAGAAAGTTTCAATTTTCGTATTTTTAGGTGTTTCTTCGCACTAATAAAATTTTGTTGAAATGCCACTACACTGTAGTGATAAAGCAGTTTCAAGGTGAAATGCATCGAAGAAAACAAGTTATTATGATGTGGGTCACATCATATCGTAAGCTGTGTCTGCAATATGGCTCCGATTAAAAGTCATCAAGCGAGTTGGTGCTCTCACCTGTTCTCTATAAAGTAGAATACGAGATGTACCAATTTTACTAACAAATCTACGTTAACGAATCAGTTATACAGAAATATGCAACAAAATCCCAACACGCACACAAATTCGTGTCAACCAACAATCATCCCAAAAGCATTATGCGAATTCGAATAACTGTCACACAAACGATTATTCGAAACACATCCGGCACGGAATCTATGGTTTTTGATTCATTTAACCACCGAAAGTGATTGTGCAATGAGGAAACGTGTCGGTAGCACGTGTCGAAGATATCGACTCTTTACGTGAACAACGATGTTTGGAACACGCGAACTAACCGTAACTTAACTGTTGCATGTGATCATGTCTTGACGGTACTTCTAACTAAAAAAGGACCTATTAATTATGTTTTGTGATTCGTGGCCCCATTTGTTGGTCTAGTGGTCGCATGCGCTGCTGTCAAAACGATCTTTCACGCGTTTCTTTTCCGCGCGATAAGTAATTAATTAAGTAGATATCCTCGTGGATACAGATGCTTTAAGAAGTATGCCAGACTCTTCGACTAAAACCATGCATCGCATCACTGCTCACACGCACATAAATGATTACTTTGCTTATTTATCAACGATGGTTCGAAAGAGAACATATTCTTACCTAATTAGATAAAATTTTCAGTAGCTGCAGAAAGCTAAGTTTTTCCAATTAATATCGACTTTCTGGACACTTCACGGCAGACAAAATGGTAATAGTTTTTATTTCATATCGATTAATTCTACTTTCCTCCATTAGTGATTAGCTGTTATAATATAGCATTTCCTATTGTATGTACTAGGTGCGTCCGTGTGTAAGATGTGAAATTATTATTTGTTTGTTTTGGTATGTTTATATATCAAGCTCTCTTCGCTCACGACATGAATGTAATACCAATGATATCAACACAAGGTGCATTGATATCGGCTGGAGGCACGCACAATCATGTATCGAGTTTCGCTACGTTGCATACGTTTAAATATTTTACGAGGTGGTCAACATTGTAGGCTGTATCTCTTTGTGTACTACCATAGAACTCGATGACGATAAATAAGGTTCGTCCCAATTAGGTCCCTATTGTAGAAGGTACCTACAGTGCGCCGTAAGCACAGTCATTTATCAGGTCTATATCTGGTAAATCTTGCCTCAAATAGGTTGTTTTTTCATTTACATTTCAGTATGCATTTACTTTTATTTTTACTTACGTAACTAGGCAACACAATCCATTCATAGTTACGAACATTTCATTTCGTTTTTTACCTTGAAAAAAGTTTTACTTGAACTCTTTGTCAAGTTCGCTAATTTGCTTGAATTATACTATTGTGTTAGGAATAATGTGGGAACTGATAATAATCGCGTTCCTGCTGATAAACAAATTGTATAGTAGAGAGAGTATTTCATATCTCACTAGTCATTATCCTCATGCTTCTGTCCGACATTGAGATGGATTTCGCCTTTGTAGGGATAACCAATTAATTTCCTCTTCATATTTTACAATTATTTATTATCTTAGTGATGAAACTGATCATTCATATTTGTAAATTAATCAAAGTAGATCAGACGACGACGACGGTTAAAACAGGTTTCGCAAATTATATTCTCTCTACTTAATTTTTTGCGGGAACTGCCCAAGTCCAACTCAAAACATCCTGGAAAACCAAGCATTTCTCAGAAAACAAAACACAGTTTATTTAAAACTGAACAATATTGTTAAATTCACGTCGCATTTGTCACTGATTGTTAAACAAGCGTCGAGTTACTCAACTTACCATTCAGACGAACCCAAGGTGAGATTATGCTTTGCATTTTTTATTAGTACTGCCTTGCCCTGAAACGCTTTGTGACGTGTCTCGATGCGATATGACTTTCTATCGTTCTGTACCTTTATGGGAGACGGTATTACAATAGATATTGTCACTAAATCCATGTTTGATCGCTCTAAACCACCTACATGGATTTCCCCGCTCGTTTATCTTTCTATATCCCATGACAATAGGATGTTGTTATCCTTTTTCGTATCATCCAACGCAATATGCACAAATTGAAAGATTTGTAAGTCCGTTTTTAACTAACATTTCGTAAGATCTGACCTCGTTCCGGTATTGCTATTCGCTACCTTTTATTCTAGGTGTCTAGAGATCTATACGATTTGGACTGTGAGCTAAGTTTAGATTTGCTGCATGACTAAATCGAGCCAAAGAAATAATTTAAAAGAAAACAACAATTTAGTAATTATTTGTTTTGTTATTGATTTCACATTTCTTGCCTGTCATTGGTGAAGTTTTACATTCTGATCAATTTATCCCATTTACTTGCGTAACTTAGATCTCAGCAGACTTTTAAGTAAAGCAAGAGATAAGTTTATCTAGAACATACCAAGAAACTTGCATACTTGTTCTAAATTAACATCCTGCGCCTGCGACGCAATCGTTTACGAGTCTCAAGAACGACAACATGACCGTGTCGTAATAATATGTTCTCGTACAAATGCTACAAACATATTATTTGCATCGCGATTTAATACAAGTTACACAGGTTATATGCTTCCGAATGTACGCTACTGTTTCTAGAATCGGAACGATTTTCCCACTGGCATTAGATATAAATTGCACGCTCACTATGAGATAATTGTGCTATTGTTGCTTCGTGTTGTATAATAATCAGCTGTAATAATATACCTCGCCATAAATATACCTACATCTAACACAAATTACATCACGAATGAGCAGTTAATGAAGCTCCCTTAATCGGCTCAGCAGCGCTCGCATTCAATGAAACCTCAAAAGCGAAAGGGACGCATTGAGGATAAGTGGGGAATTTGGACTAATGAGTTAAACGCGTCATTTTATTTATGTAACCTGAGGAAATTAGAGCACATTGATGCTAAATTACTGAACACATTCATTATCGCTGCATTTGTCGGGAAGTAATTAATCGAGCCGTTAATGTGCGGTTTATTGCGAATTAACTGACATTTAAATTGAATTGAAAAACTTTTATGAAGACTGACAAGAATTCAGGTCTATAAAACTTCCCTTTGTCGTTTTTGCTGACGGAATTGGTGAATCGGGAAGTGTATCAAATGTAGAAAAATAATTAAATAATGATAGGTATCTGGTTACTTTAGAGTGGGTTTTATCTTGCACGCTCTGTGCATTATGTGCTATGACGTCATGTATGTATTGTTCGGTTGGTGTAGGCAGACATGCTCATTGCTCATGTAACTCTAGAACTAGGTATCATGTCCTTCAGCACTCTACTATGTACCGCTGTAGGTATAATTGTTGTTGTGAAAGGTGTCTCTTGACTGCAGTTCCATTAAGATACGTTTTGACAAAACAATTTCAGTAATTTGCTGCCTACATCTACCAAGATCATCATTCTCTAGCCCTTATCCCAATTCATTTGGGGTCGGCGCAGCATGTCTTCTTCTTCCATACTTCTCTATTATTCGTCATCTCATCAGACACCTCCTTTCTTGCCATATCATTATTTACACAGTCTATCCATCGTTTCTTTGGTCTTCCTCTACTCATATATATTTAAGGGGAATGCGGGAGGTTTCAGATTGTGCCCGTGACCTGCCGCCATTTCATCCATCCCGTGTTAATTTTGTGCTTTACACTACGATCTATTTCGCCATCGCTTTGCACGAGTACCAAGATAACACGGAAAAATAAAAAGGAAAACCTGGGTCCCCCCGACTAAAATAAAAAAAAAGAACTTGAAAATAACAATTGAAAAAACAAAGAAGCCTACAACATACTCAGCCATGGAAGAGCATGAGGAAAACCAGTGTAAAACCACCTGCTATTCGTTTGTCGCCAAGTTATAGTATCCAATAGTAAAATATGACAACAATCTTTTAAAAACAAAAAGTACGTTAAGCCCCCGTGTCATTGGTCCGTTTTCGGAATTCGCCGGTTCGATACACTATAAGCTATTATTATCTAAAAACGACATTCGCAGAAACCGGTAAACTGGTTTCCGAAGTGGGCCCTGTGGAACAACATCTATCTAAACTGAGGCATCGCCTTCGGCTGGCAACATCGGCAATCTCACAGATTTACATACTGATGCATTTACACAAGCTATTTTCTCGTATATCTAAGCTGGATTTTAATATTTTACTTATTTATCTCCTATTTATACCATAGTCCTGAAGATACGCAATTACACTGTCTGAGAATTTAATAAATTTGTCGAGTTTATTAATTTTGATAGGGGTTTTAATTCATGATTTTAATTCACGCTATAGCTGCGTCAATTTGTCTTCAAGACCTTAACAACATGCTGAACTTTAAGCTGGAAGTGACTTTATTTTAGTGCCGGATGTACAAGTTGTGACTTGGAGGACACCTACAACTAACTATCAATAACAAATTCAAGCGAATATTACATCATAGCGGTAAGCTAAGTTACTCAACTTAAGGTTATATTTACCGTATCTATATTTACGTAAGTACCTACCTACCTTTTATTCATGGCTTTTCCTTATTCTTAAAGACGAATTAAATTGTCTTGTTAATAATAATTTGAAGTTTCGAGTCCTAGAATTAGTTCTAAGGAGATAAAAGCAAGTGTTAAGTATTATTTTTTCTATTATAAGTATAACACTCCAATCATCACCTACCCTGGTATAGTTAAATGCAAAAATGTCATCCTGTATCATTTGGGAACCTATACAGGGTGTAAACAGATCCTTCACGGAGCCGTCAACCAAACATTATGTACATCAATCTTCTTTACGCGAAAGTTATTGCTGGGAAACGACTTTTTTTTGGGGTGAAAATACACGTTTTGCGTTGAGACTCAATTTAACGCACTCAAAACATTGTGCTGATGAATGGATTGAATAGTACGGGTGTCGTGGAGGTGTTAAAAATCTTACATTAAAAACATGTATTTTAAAAAAATAGTTGTGTAAAAGTTGCAACTTTGACCCTCAATATCTCCGTAACTAGAAGGTTCCCAGGTATGGTCTAGAACAAAAAAAAATCGCAATGACGAGGAGAACAAGTGCCTGTCGGCTTCGTTAAGGGTCTTTTTACACCCTTTATTTTCCATTGGTCACATCAGAAATGCTACTTGAACCTGCATCACCTACGTAGCACATATGTTACAGGCATGTTATTAAAGGAAAAATTGTCGGCTATCATCAGCGCCTTCGTTGCTAGGATCAATTTGTATCCGTCAAGGAGCAGATTAACTATTCATCGTAGCGTCTCACGAAGGCCTAGTTGCCTCCTTGTAATTAACGAGTTAGGAAATTGCTATGCATTGTTTATGACTACAGGTACTCATAAAATTACAGTTTTAAAAATATAATATTAATAAATCTGATGTAAAAGTCAATAAACATTTCTTTGAGACCAATAATGACTGTTACAAAATATTATTTTGATCTGAAACTCGTTTGATCAACATATTTACGATGTACTTTGCATAAAATTGGCTAATTTTCTCACAAGAAATAAGCGTGGCGTGATGTAACTTGATCAAAATAAATATAAAGGTCAGTCGAAAACCACAGGTCAATCCCGAAGATATACACAAGACGAGCAGATACTTATCAATCGAATATTAACAAATTATCATTAACACTAGAAACGGGATATTTACCATGTTTACTGTTGGTTTTGAGTTCCCGATTTTTCTGCGCTGTTGCAAGCACCATGAACAAAAAAATAATAATAACACAACCAACCTGAAACCGGTATATCGGGAACTCAAAACAAACAGTAATCATGGTAAATATCCCGTTTCTAGTGTTAATGATAATGTTAGTGACCATGACAGTTTAAAAAATTATATTGACAAATTACTTTTCTGAATAAAAAATGATGTTGCAAGACCGTTTGTATGGTGTAAAAGCTGGTTAGACGTTTCGTTGACTGTAGATGCTTCTTAAATAAGAAGAAATAAGTGATCAGGATCAGAATAAATGTGTTGGAAGTCGAAACTCAGAAATGTCAACGAGAAAACTGGAAAAGTGTAAGTAGAGAAAAAAAATCTTGTAATGTCATCAAAGACGGGGTAATGCTCTTGGCTTCGATGCTAATGTACAGTCCAAGTTACCTACGATCAAGCTAACTTACACTTCACTTCATTACCGAGGATCTCACCTCTAAAGAACATTATGAAAGCAGAAACTTTCGTCGAGCCAATAAGTGCGACAGGGAAAAAACTGTCGCCGTGTAGATCTTACGCCATCTCTAAACGTATCGAGTACTAGTTTTCTTCTTAGCTTCGTTAATATACCGTTTTCATTTTTACAATCAGTTAATAATAGTATATTCTCATATTTTTGTAATTTTAATATCTAATCATTAACATCGTCTTTATCTTGTTTTATAAAGTTATCCGAATTGTTGAGTTGTAGTTGAATCAGTCTTGAAATACTCTTCATCTCAAAATCATTTTCTAATTCCACTGGTACAGAAGACGCCGTTGACTATAAAAATGATAGATTTGATTGTTGTTGGTTATTCTTATTACAACAGAACGATGTACCTATGTAAACTTTCAGCTGTCGTTTAGTAATATGTACCTAGGCAACCGAGCTCTGCTTGGGAGAAAATAGAGAAAACGAATTGTCCTAGCTAGACCAATTTTTCTCGAATACATTCATATTGCCACTTTCATAGAAATCGTTAGAGCCATTTTCGAAAACGTGATTACAAATATTGCTCATTTAATAGTAGAGGATAATGCCCTGTGACAAAAAAGGAAAGCTCGATCTCATACTGATGTATACTACCGATCTCTCTACCTGATGGTAGAGAGATCAACCACTTCGTTCAGATTAGTTGAAATATCCAAGGTCTACCTTATCGGATTATGGGCAAAAGGTGACTGACTTAGGAAACCAAAGGTCACCAACGGTTCAAGGTAGTATTAAGATATAATGCCGAAATATTGTAAACGGCGTAGTACCAGCATTTCCGTGTCAATTAATTGTTCCGCCTATCAATCTAATTAGAGATTATTTTTTCCGTTCTTCAGTCTTTCGTTCCTTCATTCTTTCCGATTCAGCAGTTCGTGGTGCTTCGTCTTAGTAGCAGTCCTTTGTTTTTTAGTTAATAATATTGCAAGGGCTTGGGTCAGGAGTAGTCAGGCCTCAGGAGTCAAGTTACGTACACGGTCAAGTAACCCTATACTCGCGTTTGTTTTGCAGGATCCTCTGAACGGTCATGTTTAACTTATTCAACTTTGAAATATTTCTTGAGTCAGGAGCTACCAATGGGTTGTATACTGCACATGAGGCAAGAATAGATTTTCAGTTTCTTATAAATGGTAACGTTTCAGACGAAAACCTGCTTGATGATGAAAATTGTAATGTCGATCACTTATTTTGAGTCTCGCCGAATATGTAACGATTGTATTGTTACAACGTTATTAATTATTAAAGTAACTACGATGTGAATTATTTCGTGCAACATATTTTCACGTCCTAAATATCCATTTTAAACGATGAGTTTATTGCGTATTGTTTTATAATCGGTTACAAAGCGTGTATTAATAATTAAAAATAGGCTCACGGTCCCATGATGTTGCATGAATTGAGATTTAGGAAGTAGTAAAACTAGTAGTGTATGTGTAGTAATTTTAATGGCTGTGAATAAAATAATGTTGAACAAAGTATTATTTCATTAAAATTTACAATTACAACACCCAGATATTTACTACATCTACAGGGTTTAAACATAATTTGGTCAATAGACATAACAATTTAATAAGCAAGGCGTGGGTACTACGTGGTGTTCACTAGAAACAGTAGTAAGGGTTTAGAATAAAACACCCACATTATCAGTAAGTAGATGAACTACTTTAAGGGTATGTGCAATCGCTGCCCGGGATAAGTGAGGACTAGTCGACACGTAACCTTAAAGCTCCGCTACCTCAGGGTAAGAACTTGACTATCATCTTCCATCTGCTTGTGGGTTTACGTCATGCGCCAAGACAGAACAAGCTTTCAACCTAAAGCTACCAAAACATGTCGATTACACGAGTTCACATGGGACATAATCCGCGAAATATTGTTGGCTAACATTAACAACCATTTCTAATTCGACATTAGTAGGTTTCATACGTAACGGAATACCCGATGACCGATCACGGAACACACTGCACATAGGGCACTCGTTTACGAAACAAAATATTACTCAATTGTTATAAACTGATAAATATTACTCCGATATTGAGCAATAGAATCTTTCTTACTTCGGTCGGTGTCCGGTTGATGGCAATAGGCTCGCCCCCTATCACCTACATGAGACTTAAGCATAGGTAGCTGGTACATCTCTGTCTAACTCTACTTATCTCTGAACTATAGAAATCTTTAACGAAATAAACTACATGAATTTCTCTCTAAGCCTCGCCATTATTGCAATCTTTCTTAATGGCTGTCGGAACTTTATGAAAAAGTTTAATTTCCTCTCCGACAGTGTTTGTTTTTATCTTTATTTTTGCAGTTAACTTGTATTCTGCACTGTTACTTCGCCTTTCATCTTTTGTATTTCCATAATAATACGCTGTTTCGTTCAATACTGAATGATGATGATAGTTTTTAACAATAATAACTTCACGTCTCGTCAATTTAGCTTATATACCCGAGTGTTCAATAGAAAACGTCGTATACTAATTTAGTTTTTATGATAAAGGAGATACAATTCAAATTATTTCGTCGGTGTTAAAATATTGCGTTGGTATGTGGTACCTACGTATGTTTATTATGATTGATTTATGTACGATTGTCATCTTTCTATTGTTCTATCAAGATTTATAAATTGTATGCAATCAACAGCTGTACTGTATTTATGTTTGATTACAACATAGAAAGACGCAATGATAATGTCATTTAGATACTCAATCCGTATATTAATTAATTAAACATAGGTATTCTTAAGATTTTGTGGCAAGTTGAGAATCGCAAAACTGTTAAGTACCCCGATCAAGATAGAATAAGAAGAAGATGATTTTAGTAAAAGTTAAGTTGAATTGGGGAGAATAAAATGAAATTGACCCAGAAAATAACGTATCTTAGACTTTAGATTAAAGAACCTAAATCACCGCACGCAACGTCTGCCAAATAACTGTAACACTAGCAACACTGGAGGTAACCAACTTCTTACTCAATCAACTTCTGCTCCATTCCTGCATTAAGTTTTTGCTACGAATCAAGTCAGCATGAAAATCCGATAATTACACGTAGACGTAGAGTAACGTTAATCAAACCATAATCCTAAGCTCATACATGCACGAGGCTTGTTTCCTACAATACAAGTCAGCCGAATGTTACAAGTTCATTAGAATAATAACGATGGGGCAATCAAGCATAAAGTCGTTCCGTATGGATGACTCAGCCTCGGTCCCGTTTCCTAGTATAACAAATACATAATACACCGTATTGGACACTCATTTGATTAGTCATTATTATTGTAGGTTAGATTATAATAATTGACCTTTATATATTACCTTATTTGTCACAATAATTCATCTAAAACTGTGAGAATTGACAAAAACATGGGCAGCTTCCTCAAACAAGTTGACCATACATTGTTAGCGCACAGATTGCACAATGCCTCTGGGCAATCTCCAGGCAAGTATAAGCAGTCGTTTAGATTGGTCTATCGCAAGTTGCCCTTACGCCTACGGGTCAGTGAAAAACAATGCGGTATCTAGATAGTATATCAGCAGAAGGAGAAAGTGGGATGTGTTCAATGTTGGCAACGGGAGCGAACCTACACGTAGCTATTTATGATAAAATTATTATCATTGTTGGAGATATTGTAGCTGAGAAAGTTTAAAAAGATAACAAGGAGAAGAAAGATGATAAAAGCAATGTAGGTCAAGACATTAATCCTCCAATGTAAAGGATTAACCGTGAAGATTATCAAACTGCTGTATCAGTCAACACCATCATTATAGGTCATGTTAATTTTACTTACATCGATGATGAACGTTTTGCAGCAGATGTTGAAAAAACACAACGTAACCATTAACCAGGTCTGGTAAATAGAACAAAATTTGTTACTGAAATACATATTAGTGGAGCAGTAGTGTGACAGACAGGTAAAGAGAGCGAGACACGTCCGTTGCCAAACATTGAGCATTCGGTAGAAAGTGACCCGTCGTGACAAAGGTCGGAAGTGATTTCCAATAGTAACGACCCTTGACGAGGCGCTCACCGAAACTCGAGAGGTCGAGACAATTCGCATTCAACAGTTTCCCCGATCTGTGTCGCATTTGTTACTGTGTTATGTAACAATTCGGAACTTAGCATATGTACATAAATATCGCCTATTTTACTTCGAGGAGAGTCGAGTCCAGCTGTGCAAATTTTAATAGTTATGAGGTGTTGAAACGCTTCAGATAACTGTTTATCTTATACAGATTTGAGAAATGCAAGAACATAGTTGCTTATATTGTAAATCAGCTTGGTTCCGTTGACTGTTGTGACAGTCAAATCGTAAGCAACCACTGTTTCTTTTTTCAGCAAGGTCATTTGAATCCTCTGTTTTATTGGCTCTACATTCTTAAACTTAATGGTTGCCAATTCTTTCTTAAAACAAACACTGATGGATGAAGAAAAGATCAACACACCTTACAACTAATTAGGTGTTTGTATATCCGTATCGCACGTCGAAAGTCCCGCAAATCTGTGTCAATGTGAATAAAAGTGAAAAGATATTAATATGAAATGATTTAACGAAAATTTCTAAACAGTTGGAGCGTGACACGTTCACCATGTGTTTTAGTATTGATAATACGTAATTATAACATCGGAGACTGAAAAGTGTGTCAGCCCGCGACCCGGCGACATGTTTGGACGAATGTGTTTCCACCTCCCCGCGATATTCGAGAGAAATGCATTCAACATTTTATTGCTCCTCTTGAAAATAAACCGGTAGTGTTGTTTCTATTAATAGAGTGTTTTTAATATTTTCTATAAGTATCACGGCTCCCACGTGTAAAGCAATTAGCGGTAGCAACCTAAAATAAACGGAGGCCTCTCTCCGTGTTAAGAATAGCTGCATTCATTAAGTTTTGTTTCGGCTATTTAGGAGTTACGCAATGGTAATTAATTACCATTCGCTACTACTTCCTTAGTTATATCAATATAGCTGCTACTAGGATACAATCGCTTAACACTTTTAGAATCGATTTTAAATAACGAATTAGTAAGTGCATAGTTATTCCTAGTTGTATTGGTATCTAATAAATCAGCGACGTTTTAAAAATAGTTGCCTTCTGCTTTATGTTTTCTCACAGTTTTTGCAATTCTAAACGTTTGTTTAAAGAGCCCGAAATTTGCGCTTTTCCTGGCTTTGATGTTAACGGTCGGCGGGCATAAACTCCGTTGTATTACGTGAACGCGCGCATGTCGATTGCGGTTTCTGAAATAATGTTATCCGCATTTGGGACCGTATCATCCGAAGTCCGCGCTTGTGAGGCCAATCTTGACGGACATTAAAATCGGACATTCACCCGCGTTACGGCAACATTTCCAGTTTATTAAGAAAATTATTCATTCAGGAAACATGTCCTCAAAACCCGTTTGATTCTATTTCATCAATAATTTATTATGTTAGTAAAATATTATTAGAATTGAACTACGCAGCATTTACATTACCGATATTGCAATTATAGAATCGTTTTAAGAAATGCCAGAAAAGGGTGAAAACTAGGATACCTACCGCTAGAGATATGGCACAGAGAGTATATTCCCAAATATTGGGAAACAGCAGGAAGATTTTAAATCATATCGATCAAACTCGACCTCAATATGAGAACATCAAAAGGCTCTGCACGTGTAGATATTGCAAAAGCCTCGAAGGTCAAAGTTCAGAGTATTGATAAACTTCAAATACGGGCTCTTCCTTTCATAAACTATATCAGATATCAATAATTGATTAGTCATTCGTTGTAATACTCATCAGATACGACACAAGTAATGCATAATATTATAGATAAGGCACAATAGACCCAATGTCTTGCAGCTCATAGCAAACACACCATGTAATCGACATGTGTCATTCTTGAACGTTTTAACTGCACCCCTCTTCCTATTGACTTGACCTCAAACAAAATCCGGAATTACTAATAATAAACTAAGTACTCATGCACTTTCTAGGCTTAAATTCTAGGCAAACACTTACTTATTTTATTCATTTATGTATTTTATTGTTTGGTGAAAGGGGGACAGCGGTAACTTTATGTATAAAGCAAATGATTTAAATAACAAAATCGGGAGCGAATCCTCCATAAGTGTTTCTAGTGTTTAAAATCAGAAATCAAATATTATTGTCCAAATGGAAAATGCATGAAGAAAAGCACTCAAAAAGAAAGGAGACGAGAACATATTTATTGAAATACAACCGCTTTAAAAGATAATGGTGAGTGCAACATGGCATGGAGGAAGTAAAAGTGACCTGCGGGTCGCTAGACACTGCTGAATGAAGCGAATATTATGCGAACAATGGTTCCAGCCACTAAACGACCTCAGAGAGGCTTAGAATGTCTTTTTGAATACAACCTGGGGAAATGTATTGAGGCTTTCGGAATTATGCCTGATTATTTCGAAGATTATGGTTACGTCGCATATAACTTTGTATTAATGCACAACTCATACGCATATCATCATTACTTCCCAGAATTTGATTCGTATTAGCGACACTCGAATCTTATACAGTGTGTGTGTGTGTGTGTGTTTTTTTCCAAATCTAACGGGTTCGATTCCTGGCTAGGAATACGGATTTGATTTTTCAAACCTCCAATGTTTAGTTTTCATCAAAATCGGCTTTGAGACTCCTTTGAGTATTTTTCGGCATTCCTCAGTTTCGGATTTGGCTATCCACGCCCACTTGAAAAATTCACCCTGTATTCTCCGCCTGTCTAAAAAATAACAAGAACGACTGTTTCTTACTGGAGACGTGAACTTCGAACTCTTTATTTGTAAAAAAATCAAGCACTACAATATGTTTAAACAACAGACTACCCGCATAATCATGCGAGTCTATAATATCCAACGGTAACATAATGACATGATCCTTGTCCTACTGGGTAGGTACCTACATACTTGCTTGTAACATACACGGTGGGCATTGAAGAGTATCGGATCGTGACAGACAAACCCATGGATTCTGTATAAACATAGGCCTACCTACCTACGTATTTGTACAAACACGCTAGTTTTAAAGAAAAAAGCAATAGTAAATAAATAGCTACCTGCTTAGTACGGTTCGATGTTGCTACAAACGAAAAAAAAGGACAGAAGAAGTTGCAAAAGGTTCTTAGAAAAAAATTCAATTCTTTAGAGGCCATCCACTTTCAACAGGATACAAAACAAATTCTCATGCTGGATTTGTTTTTTCATTTAGATATTAGCAGCTTCTGTCCTTAACAGTTGATGTTTTTCTTTTCCTAATTAATGTGCTACTAAGCATAAGGTACGTGGATAGAAAATCAGTCACGGTTATCATAATTTAGTAAATTAAATATTTAATTTTTTACCAAAAGCAAATGTTAAACAACGCCATCTATCCTCAGTTCTTGAACTTTTGCCAGTTTAAGACCGCTCGCAAGTATCGGTAAACTCCACGAGATGGCGCTACAAGTACAGCGCGAGAATGATGTTGAAAGAAACAACTAGATGGCGCTACTAAGTTTAAAACCAAACCGGAAAGTTAACTTGTTTAGCTCCTCACTGGCCATTTTATTCAGTCAAAATCAATTAATAATTTTGATGAACCGGACCTATTTATAAATAGGAACTATAGGTTCCGAATAAATAAAAAAGTTATCTGTATGGCACGGCAGGAAAGTAGGAACATGTGCGAACCATTCACCTCCTATGCGAACGGTTGCGGATTCAATTTCTACATTAGAAACAAAAATGGTGTTGGAGAATTTAAAAAAATATTGATGTGCATGGCGTAAAAGCAAAAGAGTTAGATACATTGGAATCTCATGGGATCGGAAGCCTTCGTTTTCGCTTTATAGTCTGAGTAGTAGTGCATAGGTACCTACCTATCTACTAGAAAGATAAATAGGTACCTACCTAATGCAATAATAGTTCTAGATAGGTACCCTGTTCTTACAAGTTTAGCTACGTCCGGCAATGCAAAACATTCTTCGGAGCCAATTCTAACCAATATCTGAGTCACCTCACCTGCATTGATATAATTTGAATTTTTATTACTGGGTTTATCCATTGGAATATTATGCTAAAGTTATACTTGTCTTCCTCTTACTCAGAACAATGAGAACACTTGGAGCACCGAGATTTCTATTGGTACTTAGACTTACTTACCTGCTTAGTTCCTTTGAGTCTATTTTTTTTTAGTAATAGTTTTATCAGTGCCTCTGATTGACTAGTTCTTCTTCTTCTACTTAAGACTTTGAGACTACCCTTGTACTTTAATAAAATTTTCATTTCCATAGATAAATAATAATAATAAAATAGTTTATTCACCAACAAAAGTTACAAATATATATAAACAATACAAATGTTGCAAAATCTATACAATAATTTATATAACCCTGCCTCTTAAACTAGGATGTACACCTGTATTTTAAGAGACAGTGTTCCACCGACCAGTTCCTTAAACATAGTTTGATACAATAGGTGGGAGATTTTGTTATAAGTTACATAGATTTGTTATATGAAGTGTAGATACTTCCATAAATCAAAAACTCTTGCCATAATCGTTGTTATAATCCAATAAATATAATTTGTATAATAAATTCAATTAAGTCCAAGGGCTGTCTGTCTACCTACATCAAGTGCAGCCACATCCAG
The DNA here is from genome assembly GCA_905163415.1 of Noctua fimbriata. Classification (NCBI taxonomy): domain Eukaryota; kingdom Metazoa; phylum Arthropoda; class Insecta; order Lepidoptera; family Noctuidae; genus Noctua; species Noctua fimbriata. Next base: position 8,474,645 of record LR990940.1, read on the forward strand.
AAATAAATTATAATCAAGAACCATCCATCTTTCTGGTTTTGTAAGACCAAAAACGCGTTGGCCGTGTAAAATCGACTGCCCCTTGTTCGCTGGATCTTGTTTCAATTTTTTTTCCTCGTTGAAGATGTATCAGACGCATTATCCTGGAGGTTTGGTATCGGGTGCGCGGGCCGGGGGGAGGGGAGGCGCTGGTACGCTGCGCCCGACGCGTGCGCATAACTCGAGCGTGACGTCACACGAGGGCCCGGTAAAAAACGCCATGAACCCGGCTCGTCAAGGCCTCCGAGACTCCAGCATTTACATGTTATTATTATACCTACATACTAATGCGATTTGCTCACGTTTCGGTATGCTACAAGGACATAGTTGCAAGCCTAGGAGACTCATTTGCATTTTTGAAGTTCATAAAGAACTGCGGGAATGTTTAAAAGCAAAAAAGTTTAACAAAATCATCGGTATTCGAAATATTCAACTATACATAGTAATCTTATCCAAGAAGATTTTTAAGACCCTTTGTTGAAGTCTAGAACGCAGTAGATTATTGATGACTTGGTTTCTCACTAATAAAAATCCAATATCATCTGCAGAAAATGATGACCGACGACGTGTCCGTTAGCTGCACGAGATCAATTTCCTTAAATCACGATCTGAGACAGTTACAAGCCCTATATAGATCACTATCAGTCAATTTAGATATCGATATGATAGTAATATAGAAATAATGCACGTTTTTTAGTGTCGGCCGTTAGATAAACGATGCAGTGATTGAAAATCCCACGTTACTCGTATTTATTTCAAATGTTTTCCTGGTCAAGTGTAGGAGTCGGCTTCACGGATAATTGTCCGTTTGATTCGATTTGGCTCCATCACGAAAGGCCCACCTAACCCACTTTTTAGACAACACGCAAGGGGCAAAGATTCCTCTACTGTTATGGTAGCCATTCAATGACACACAAAAACAACAAAGTAAGCAGGAGTTTTAAGAAATTCAATCACGGTAATTCCGCCATTTATGAGAGCCCAGCATTCATGTTGAATTTTAATTTTCTTGACCCAGCGTTTAAAAACCGTTATACAGTCCGTCAGTCATACACGAAATGCGTTGTGATGCTAAAGGTAATATTTGTCTTTACAGGTGACGGTATGGGGCAACAGTTCGGTGGCAGAAATTGTGTGTGAGCCGCTGAACGACCTCGGAGCAGTGCTTGCTGGTCTACCAAGTGGGCCACTGTCGGCTCCCCAGGCCCTGCCTCTCGGTGGATCAGTCCCGCTCCCCGACTCACCGCCCCCTGCTCCACCCGTGGCACTGCTCTTTCTCGGAGGCTCCAAAGCTCCAGTAGAACCCAGAGCATCAGCGACGGTACTGGAAGGGGAAGTGCTGGTCGTGGAATACCAACCGCCGCAATGGGACGGCCGGGATCTGGAGACATTTATTGCTTGGGAAAAGATTTATGGTGAGTATCTACTGTGAAAATGTAGGTTTATCGTAATTATCTAACGCAAGGACAGCGGATGTCATATGCAATATTTTATTCATAACCTGTTTGAACCTTAAGTACTTTATGAAACAATGTGCGTTAACTTTCTTCAAGGAACCTCCCTGCTCGGTACATCAATAAGCTGCAAACGAAGCGTGTTCATTCAGTATTCCGCGGGCAGACACACCGATGTTTGTAGAAAGCGGTTTGGCAATAAGACGCATACGCATGCTATTGTCCGGTAATCTTTCCTAGAAGGCGCTTTTATGCATTAGGTATGCAGCCGCCGTGACTACCATACTATATCAGATGAATGGAGTCGGTATAAAGTGATTAGAGAGGTGGCATGTCCAATTATATTTTTGTAGATCAAATCTTTGTCAATTCAATTGATGAAACTTAATTTATTTTAAGAGTAAGAACTGGTCCTTAAAATCTAAATACCTAATGAGGTTCAAGGAATGCAAAGTTCTCGGTCATTAAGATGAACTTTAAATTAATGCAAGGTGATTCATTTCAAAGATGTGCAACGTGACCTCACTGACTCCCACGTACATTTTTGTAGCGACTCTATACAATGTTATGCAGATGTTTCATAAAGTAACACGGTCAATAACCATCATTTATATCAAACTGGTGCACAAAAACGTAATACAATTTGCATGACAAGTACTTTCTCTTTTATTACAGCTTCAACACTGTTTTCGGCGGTGGAGTTATACGGCAAGCCGTTACTACGCGCCGCAGTCATCACCAAAGAGGAGTACCATCTTCTATTCTACTTTTTGGAATCAGTATCTGAAGCCAGCGAAGCCCTTACAGAACGCATGAGAAAATACATAGATTCCGGTTTACTGAAAAATGATTGCAAGCAAGAAGATGACGGCACTGCTGACCTGTTAGAAAAATCTATTATCGACGAAGAGCCGAAAAGCTTGCTAACTGAACTCATTCAGGAAGGCGTGATCACTCAACACGATGTTGACACATCTTCAGTGATAACGAACTCGGAATTCAACGATTCAAATGCGACTGACAATCGAAAAGTTGATGACGACAATCGATCTAGCGTTTCTTCTGTCAGTCTTCGTAAAGTAATTGTCGATATACCAATAGATTGCAATGAATCAGTGGCTGACAGTTCTATTGTAGAAACTAGCGATAATGTGACGACTGTCACCATCAGAAGCGGCGGACAATGTTGCGTTGATCACAGGATATCAGCTGATGTTAGTGAAAACGTGTGGGCAAACGTTCGGTGGGATTTTCTCAACCCGACAGATTTTGGCTACGATCAAATTCCGAGTGTCAAAAGAAGTCGTTCTGAATCAGCCATAACTCCTGTCTCTCAGAGGAAAAACGAAGACCTTTATGAGAGGCTTCACGAACATGATGTCGAAGCTGAATCATGTGGAAGCATCACACCTTACGAGTCAATAGAGGATTTATATGACTGTATAAAGAATGCCCAGTATAGCAGTGCTGCTGTTGAGGAGTCCTCGCCTTCGACCGAGAGCCAGTCGGAGCCCCAATATCCGGATTACTATGAGAAGGCGAGCACCGCCCGTCAAAGTTCCGCGAGTAGCGAAAAAAGCGGAGCCTCATCCGCGTTTCCGTTTTCGAAATGCGGTTCGAGCGATACGGACGCGTTTACGTCGTGTGAGTCGACTAGTGGGATAAGTACTTTTGCTACGAAAAGCATCCCGGAGTCTCTCAAGTGTCGTGAGTTACCTCCTCCGCCGACGGAAGGAGTGACTGGAGAAAGCGCGATCCTCCTAAAGCAGTTGTTCATGGGTGAGCTGATGGACGCGTATGGAGAGTTCCTGACGGCGTACCCCTACGCCCGTGCGCTGCTACGTCGCAAGGTGCGCCGCGACGAGCACTTCGCAGCCCTGGCTGACATCCGACGAGGCGCTGCCAAGTATACCATTAGCGACTACCTCGAATTACCGGTAAGTACATACAGCTATCAACGGTACATTACATACATTTGAATTAATGCCCTCACGTATTGTGCGGTGACATGTGTTACGAAAGTTGGTAGGATAATGTTGCTTCATTGCACTTGACCTTACGGAGAGTTCGTATCTAGCGAGGAGTTTAATGAACGTGTCAAATGTGCTCATTACGTTTAATCGGCGAAGAAAATGAGAACAATGCGACGAAGAGCGAGGCTTGAGGTAGATTGATTTAGATTGAGAGTAGGTTCAATCCGGGCGACAATGATCCTAGTGACATGCGCACGAGCCGACCATTCAATGCTAATGGAGCGGAAGAGCGCGCACGTGTAGCTCTCTCTCGTGATCATTACAGACATTGTTTCCCTGAACACTCGACGCCGCAACGGTTTCGGTTTCAAACCACCATGTTGTCCACTAGAAAAAACAAAACTGAATAAAATGCTTACCTACTAAATATACAACTATCATTTTCCTATAACTCGTAAAGGTAGAACAGAAAGCGAAATACTTCGTAAGTTGTTGAGCTTATCCTTTTGTAGACATACGTATGTGTAAAATGTATTCGTGATTCTGATTCTATCGACGCGACTCGCACATTCAATGATAGTTACAAAACGCTAACCTAGGGCTGCCAGAGTCTACATTTATTCTTGTTGCATAACTTTTATTACTTTTTGGAACTCTTCAGGTTCTGTGCCGATATTTATCTGGTTTACGGACTGATGTTTTCGATTGATAGGTTTTTTAAATAGTTTAGTGCCTCCTTGTGTCGGCAGCCCTATAAATCGTGATGTTGCGATTTGCCCCTCGCCACGATTGTGGAGATATGACTTGGTACTAATACTAATACCCATCGCCTTTGCACTCACATGGCCCTATCATCATAGCATAATGATGAAGACTATGATTTTAGAACTTCTTTGAACGTATTGCCTGAAGACTTAACAAAGGCCTTCAAACACTTTTTATGAATCGAGAAATATTTATATACTGTGAAGGCTTGATCAAGACTGATTAGTAAATCTACTGTCATAGTATCTCATATGATTAGTTGAATGTAAAAACATTTGCTGATAAAATCACTAGACATAAGATTCGAATAAAGCTTTTAGAATGCCTTTAGGATTACATTGAAATGTAAACCGACATGTACAGTTGGAGCTCACACTTAGTTACGTGAAGTGTTACGACTGTAAATTAGCAATTAGAAAATCTACAACATTAAGTCATGCATGACAAATACTGTTCCTAAGAATGCAGGCGACTAATGACTTCAGTGCTAGCCAATAAATCAATCTATGTGAATTCAGCAGAACATTGCCAAGATGCAAATAATTACAGGTATGAAGATTAAAGTACCAAAGAAGAGTTATAATGATAAGGTCTGATTGTTATTTACGTAGGAAACATAAATGCTTACGTATATAGTAATCTTAAGGCATCTAATAAACAGCAAACGGAGGCTTTAGTACTTTGAAAGAAACGTCATACCGCTGCGTAAGGTAGTGTAGTTTACAAGCGGCGCGCGCATCGTGCTGAGAGCATACAGACGGAATTACGAGAAAAATCTTATTTATTGAACATTTCATCTCATCTGCATGAATTCTAATAACAGTCGCCGCGGTGTTGTATGCAGACTTAAAATAGTAGGAGCTCAAAAGTGGTGTAACAAGGTTTTACGTCGAAATGCGGCGCGTACGCAGATTGACTTTAAGCTTAACTTATAGGTCGTTTTTGTCGGTAATGTGGGATTCTGTAGACGATGTGGTCATGTAAGGCCCTGGAATTACTAGTATGGCGAGGTGAAGGGCGTTAATAGGTAACGAGATTTTTTCTAATTTAAATAGACATAATATCTCAAAGTATGTGGTGTGCAGCTATGTATGAAGAGAATTGAAATACATATAATGTTTTAAGTTCGTTAACATTAAGAAATAGACAGACATGTTATTCAATGTATTTATTGATAGTAGTCTAGCTAGTCAATATATCGTTAACTGTATCACATAAATAGTAAGTCTTCGTTAAAATTGATTGTAGCATGAATGCAGGCTAACCTTACCAGCCCACGCTCGTGTTTGCAAATGACTGCACTTGACCGTCCTAGGAACAAACTTAATTCCATTGAATTTGATTCCCCGCTGCAGAAGAAGCAAGAAATATTTCCATCATAAATATTTTCTTGCTAAAATTATGTATGTTTCCTTATTCACGCCATAGATATGGTTATGTAAAGATTGTTAATTTTATACAGGCAGGATTGTCTAGCGATAAATATCGCGCCAATGATGTTGAAAATGCGGCAGGATGTTCGTTTTACGATAATGAGCAAATGTACACACCTTCTCTCGTTTTAAAGGCAGATTAGATATGTAATAACAAGAATTTATTTTAAACCATTGAGTGTGAAAATAGATAGCGGTCAATTAAAAATGGAAAATCTAAATATCTTATTGTCAAGATGTGATTTTCAGTAGTGACAGTTATGTCGTTCGTTATTTAAATATTTTCAAATCTGTTTTATCCGCATTTTTGACAGGAAGGGCTAAGGTCAATTTATCTGTAACGGAACATGAAATAAGAACTGCAGGAGCTAATTTATTTATTATTTATTTATTTTATTTAATTACATAAATTATCATAAGTTTATTTTCCTCGAGATTGGTAGACCTATGCCGTGGATGTTTGAGTTTCTGTGACAGGATGAACGAAAGATGACTTTTTCTTGTGCTTGTTCTGGGAGAGAATGCATGAACGATTTTGTCTTGTTATTTTAAAGTTTTTTATTTAAAATTTTCATAATTTCTTTATTTATTTCTATACACATCTAATACATTTTTAAATATTCCTTAAAATGAAAACAATATAAAGAAAAAAAAAATATATAAAAAAATTGTAGCACACCGGTATCGGGAACAGGGTTCAAGCTGCCGGCCGCGGTGGTCAGGGCTCTAGAGAGAGGACCCTCCTAACAATACGAGCCGTGTCCGGGAGTACCGCTTTCTGAATCAAGCCCTTGATCCAGCTGCCTAACGAGAGCCTCCTCAGGTATTGGTCGAGGCTCTTGGCTATTTAAGCCATGGACTGATACGACTATCGGTACAATGATCGCTGAGTCCACATACCACAAGTCGACAACCTCGCGAGCCAAGTCAAGATACTTGATAATTTCTTATTGTTATGTTTCTTAATAGCTTGGATTAATTACATTGTACATGTTTTCTCAAATAAATAAATTTATATTTTCTTACTTTTAGTCTTATTTTTATCATTACTTTAGTTCTTTTTAGTCTGTATATAATGTACATAATAGATAGAAATTAATTATTAATAATTATTATTAATAAATAACATGGTTCTGTGTGAAAAAAATAAATATAGCAGAATAATAAATAAATAACTGTAAATTGATATTTAGTCCATAATTATACTGTCCATTGGTTGGTTCTTGTAAAGTATGCTTGCAATTTCGACTTCGCTGTTTTCCAATATTGTCTACGGCGATAGACATTGCTTTAAAGGACAAAAGATTTTCTGCCCTAGAAATACTTTTCATATACAAACGTACACTCGCAGAAGTATAAAAAAAGCTTGACAAAAATCCATCTCATCTAATTCTAAAGTCGTGAACGTACGTGTAATAGCTGCCGTGGCCACTACAATCGCAGGATTGGTATCTGAAGTGAGAACACATCGCGAGGCGACGCGGGACGCTTCGTGCTGGGAATGCTAAGCGTAGCTGCGTGTGAGCACTCAAATCTAGATAGACATTAGATACTGTTATAGGGCCACAACTTATTGTGTGGCGGGAGCGAAGTGTGGGATCTTCACCTTCCTTGAGACACTCTTGTATTGTACATAGCATTGTCTTATCGTAATGATTATTCATAAACTACATTTTGCTTACAGGTAGCATTATATGCAATGATAGTGTTTATAAAACAAGTATCTTTGTGAGTTATAGATGAACTTTTCTTATTGTGCTGAGATGTATAAGACTGGGCTTCATTACGTTTGTAACAATAGACTTCGACTTCGTTTGCAGTCGTTTTGCTTTCTTAATACTACACAGTACTTGTCTGTTAGTTCTAGCTTTTAATATATTATTTCGTGAATAATGTGTTTTTCAACGTTCAGAGAGATGCGGACGGTAAAACTAACATTTGGTAGACGCGTCCGATATTTTTGTTCTAATCTCGTCTTTATTACATCCTAAATATCTCGTAAAATGGTGCAAACATCAGACCCGTTTCATTATTCAGCACACAATAAACACGGAGGCCGATGGAACACTCGTGGATAATTTTGTGTTAATCAAACTGTGCTGGTTAGCAATAGAAAATGGCAATCCGTATTTTAAGATTTACGATAAAGAATACAATCTGTTTTCATCTGCATTACTTACCGCCAGTAAATAAATATGATATTGCGCACTATCAATCTATTACTGTTCTGTCAAAAAGACAAATCGGTTGGCTGCTGCCCCCAGCACTTCCCGGCACGCCCCCGCCCCGCGAGGCCACGGTCGGCGGCCTAGCATTCCGCGGCCTCACTCCACCATCTACATACCATCTGAGATTGCGCTGATTACCTTAGAACTTGCAAACTGGTCGTATTGAGGACATTAGGATACGATCTCGATTCTACATCGGTTTTAAATACGCGTCAATGACATTTTAACGCTGTGCCCACTATTTAGAGATGCTATCTTACTATTATTGCTGCTATCAACAATGTTTACAGCTAATAGATAGTAGATTATATATTATTACGTCTGACATAAATGTTATTGCATAGAATTGCGTCTAATAATTTTTGTCAGTCATTTGATGGTCATTGGCATCCATTTCGTTATAAGGCTAAGTAAATAGTCGTCTATCTGGCTATCGCAGGGAGGAGCAAGTGTTTCTCTGCATAAATAATTCAGTACCATGAGTTCATCTGCCATTTTTTTGATCTCAGGAGGTGGCGTCATTCTATTTAGAGTTGATAGTTACAATGAGTTTGTTTTGGCAAGACCATTTTTCTATGATGCCAGCCTCTGGCAAGGCCTACTAAATTAGTCATGTTATTAATTCTGCTACTGTATTAAACAGAATACATCTTCGTCATTTGTATTAAACCGTTGCGATTGAGGTGCCTAAAGTTGTACAAGAATCTAAAGATAGAACTGCGCTGGTTTTCGTCACCTATGTATCTGATAGGTTCCAGCTGTCCATCACACACACAAACAAACATTTTATTATATTAGATAACAATCACCGATATAAATAGAAAATTCAACACGTAGATATTTTAATGGAGACTAAAAGCTCAAGGAAAACAGAGACGTTAAATACTTATGTAGAATTTAGAGATTTGCTTTTGAAATTCTTTCGTATGTCCGGAGCGGACGTTCCATACATACTGAAGGATCGAAATAAACCCTACTGCAAGCCATCCAACTCTTAATTCAAAGACACAAAGTTCAATATTGAATGAAGAAAAGTAAATGAAAATAAGTTCAAACGATGAGCAGAGAATAGCAATGACCAGTAAAGATCGGATTTTGAGACAAATAAGTTTATTTTGGGGAAAAGCCAACACGACAGTGAAACCTATCTCACAATAAAGAAAGTTCATCTGAATATTTTCTCTTACTGTTCGTGGTTTTAATGGGTTCCGTTTGACTGGAAGATTTAATAGCGATGTCCGATAAACAACAACAAGAAAACGGTTCACATCCACATTGCTGCTTCGTTAGTCATACGCCATCTTTGTTCGATGAAAAAACTTTGTTTAATACACCTTAACGAAAAATCTATATTATTATAAGTATCCAAGATACCAAAATAAGTATTACGTAGCGACAAATCGGTTTTTGTTAAAATTCGAAGTCAACAGCCAGTTGCTAAAGGCTCGTTGCCTACTAGCCACATTTGCGATGTGACGAGCCGACCCTAAAACATGTTAATCTTTTAAACATGACACAGAAAGCCTGTAGTTACACAATTAGACTGGTATACTACATGTTACTTATTTCAACATATACTTTTCGTAAGAGTACACAAGTTTCTTCAAGAAGATCTGCATAAGTTTTTTATTTAAATGTTAAATGCGTAACTTCGATAGTTGTTCGCATTGAAGTCTCATCTCGGACTTAGTGACTTATGTCTTTCGTAATAACTACTGGTTGATAGTTAAAACTGGTTGCTGATATTTAAATTGTGTTGATTGTTTTGATCATTAGGCAATGGTTAACAATGAGAGTAATGCGTTTACAAGTGTGGAGATTAGCTGTTGCTGATTTTGGTTTGTTCTACTGCCACAAATACATCAACTACTTGATATACATCCACTGCAATTTTAACAGATATTTCTTGCACTTGCATTTTATTACCATTTGCTTCTTTGAAGGAAAATATTGTGAGGAAACCAGCATACCTGAGAGATATTTCTCGTCGGCCAAGTCTGAGGCCCATTGGCGGCATAAAACCTCTGACACTAGGCTAGGCACTAACCATACGTAGAGAAGAAAAAAAGAACAGTGATTTCAAGATTCTACAATACGACTACCAATATCCCATCGGACGAATATTTTTCTGAGCGGAATGCAGAAGTCACTGCTTGCCTTCACCCAAGGAATCTATTTCTATCAATACTATCTTACCCTTTTAGAATTATCTGTAACGTTAACGATGAATGACAAATCTTTCCTGTTAGAAGCTCATTTTATCTGCTATTATCTTGGGCATTCATCAGCCTGGAGTGGTCTCATAAAAACCTCGGACCCATCCTAGTGCAATAAAATTCACACTGTCAATGGCGCCAATACTTGTTTCTGGTCTACATCCTATTTATGTGGTTTATCTCAGATGTTCGTCGTTAGATATAGATGCATAATGATTACGTATTTTGACCCTTATTTGCAAGTAGACAAGGTTTTAGAATTGCAAATCTAAGAATCATCTTGAATTTTAAATTCCCTTTTTAAATTCTTCATCAGACACGTAGTAGGAACATTGTGTTTAATAGTTTTGGGTTAATAAGTAAGTTAAAACACAATTTTATTTGATAGTTGTATTGAGATCATTAAGATTCGAATTTAGAACCTATTGCTACATTATCCATGTACTTGACGAAGGTTTAAATGCCATAAAATCATCGTATAAATTAAGATTAAAATAGGAATGTCATTCAGCATTTATAAAATACTCCGCATCATAAAGATGCATTTAGTGGAGGTGTCAGAAGATGTTAATTAAAATTCATAAGCATACACGAAATTTTCTGACTTCATTTTATTGAATTTATTACAAAATTATGTTCGCTCGATGAAAATACATAAAAATAACTAACCTTCGCCTTTTAAGGGGAGAGTGGCTCTAACGATCTTGGTTTGGATATACCAGCATATAATTTTCCAAGATAGGAAGCATAAAATATACTTTTAGGGACGACATACAAACCAATTGGTTACGGCAGTAAAACGTGTTCTGACTGTACAGTAGATTTTTAGCAAAGGTTTCGCAACTTCACGAATACAAACGAACGATTCTGGAGTACCGGTGTACCGTTGTCTCCATCAAAAGGATGCATTACACAAGCAAGCGATATGTTAATCGAGATCGTCATTAAAAAAGAGTACACAATTGACTTTAAAAGGTACCTACCTAAGAGAAGTTAACATTAACGGTAAAAGATAATTAACGTAAAACACAGCCGATGGTTTATTACATAATTGATGTTGTCAGCGGCCGAATGCTTAATTCGTTAATGGAGCCAGACCCTCTATCCTCGGCCCTTGTAATGGCGAAACGTCTAACGGTACCGGAGTACCAATACATTTGTTGATTGATGAACTCTTAGTTGGTGACGCGATATATTTACGACGGATGCCTTACGCCTCGGTGGCAACTGATCGTATGTCATGTCACGTCCTAAAAGCATCATCAACGAAAACACTCTATTTCTGGATAAGACTACTAAGGTACGTGTTATTGAAATCAATATGCAAAGATCTTGATAGATCGGTTGGACCAACAATGTGAGTGAGCATAATTGCATATTTTATCAGTTCTTTGATCTGAATAAATATTGAATTAGAAATCTAGATACAGTCTGCAATGCGAAAGACAGCAATTATAAGAAACTGTTTTCTGTCACATCTGTATTGTGGTGTTAAGAAATTCATAAAAGTATCAATTGGCTGTATATTTAGCCGAGGTGCGTGTGCGACTACCGACAGCCGCCCCTCCCAGTTCTGCTTTCTACACGCGCGATTTCACTGACGGCGCCCGCGCCGCCACCGACGCTCCCAGCTGCTTTTTGTACCAACACACGCGATTTTTCACAAATACTTAAAGTTTTCACACCTCAACTATAACAAGCATCGGAAACAGGCTTTGGATTTTGCAATAGCAAATCCTCACGACAAAATTCTCTACCGTGGTGTATGAAACCTCCACTTCGCATCGTAAATAGCCCTCAGTCACACATTCTTTAGCAGAAATTCCGAAACAATGAACAACATTTTATCTCAATTCTCCCCCGGCTGTGCCCAGTAGTATCAATGTCTTAGATAAGGCAATAAATTCTGCGGCCCTTACAATAGGATTCTTCGTGCATTTGCTGCGCGTGCGCTTGCCCTGCACTATCAAGCTCGCCGAGGCTTTCTTTGAGACGCCGTGACTCATATCTGAGTCAGAACTCAGATGATCTGACTAACGCAAACCATTACTTATTGTTTCTTATTGTTTGTTTTCTTAGCGCTTCTATATTCATCAGGATACTATCTAGAGTGGTTTCATTTAAAATAAAAGTTCACTCTAGATGCACTGAATCCAACACATCTGCTGCCCGTAGAAATTGTGCTTTCCTGAAAATGTTTAGTCAGAAGGTTTTGTGTATTAAAGTAGGTAAAATCTATATAGTAACTTACAACATAACACACATTGTAGACCTAAAACGTAAAAAAAAAACAATTCTTGTTTATCGATAAATGTTTCTCTAAGCGCAGAGGTCTTAAAACAGGTTGCGCGCCAATGAGTCATGTCTTATAAAATGGTGCTTTTGCGTTACACACTGAGCTGAATTCTATCGGATAAACAAGTAAACATGACGTAAAGACAAAGACAGCAATATGTTCGTTAAACCTTGTGCTTAACATTTTCGTTGGATGCTGATATTTAGTTACTACGAATTACGTTATTCAAGTAAACTACGCAGCGGAAACTCACATATTCCGGTCGTGTTATGTCCAACATCCGTTCTATTGTACCCATTTAATTCTATTGCTGAGGTAAATGCACGCGAGCCTCAACTAATTGCGGTCCGTTTGATTCAAATGCCAGCATCTGAAACAACATATATAAGCTCATCATTAACAGTGCAAAAACTAACTAATTTAGGAACCTGCCACACATGCGTACTGCGGAAGATTTATGAAGTGTTGGAGAAAAAGCATCGCAAGCATCGATATCGTAGAAAAAACCCTAGCTTTCAAACAAGCACATGTTTTTGTGCATACAGCGGGATCTTCAAAGTAAATCAAACAATTTGAATACACATCGAATGAAGGACGACCGACACACGTGTCTGCAAACATTTTGGGCTCTGTTTGTACAAAACTGAGGTCTTAATGATCTTTGTTGTTTGTTGATCTATGGCCTGCCCTTAAATGTTGTACCGAATTTACTTGGTCGTGTCGTTACGAACCAAATTTATGTAGTGATACTTTGTTGGAGGCCATTTTTTGACCAGTACTCGTAGCGTAGGCGGTTGATGCGTCAATGACCCGCAAAACTTGCGAATCCGCATTCAGCAGGTAACACAGCGGCTTAGTTTTGATTCAAAAAGCGATTTACTTATTGTTTGGCAAAATTCTATCGAATTTACAGCCACTGCCTTGAGTCATCGGTTACAATAGGCTTACTCCGGGCTTTTACTAGCTACTTAGCTGTTTGCCTTGTTTGGTAAGACACTTTCGGAATGCCGTTCATTTCCAATGTGGCGGTGCTTGTCTCGGAGGAATGAAGCCCCAATTAAATTTTTACTAACTGGGTTATAATCCGAGTAATTCTTGTATTGCTCGTCGGAAGGCTTGTCATTTACAACTAGTTCCGTGACCTCGCTCACGCATTCCCGCGCCTGCACCTAACTGTACTTTCCCGTTGACTTAATGCCGACTTTGGACAGAACCTGATCTTAGGCAAGTGTACATTATAGCGCTGAGATGGCGATCGGCTGTTGCAATTTAATTATATTTTGTGTATGCGAAGCGAAGCGGGCGTTGCGTAGATCCCAACGGACCAGCCGAAGCCGTAGCCTCTGGGCCCGCGTGCCGCGCATTCCAGCCGAGCGCCGCCGAGGCCGGCCGAAGCGGCCCGAGCGAGCTGCTGCCCGCGGCCGACTTCACACCGGAGTATGCGCGAGCGCGGCGAGAACGTCTCGTCTGTCTGCACAAGCTATCTGTCAACAAACTTCTCCGTCGAAAATAGCTGGCAGCTCAACTTTCGAGTGATCCTTTCCAATATTGACTGGTTTATTGTGTAGTGTGAGATCTCATCAGAGAACTCGAATTTTAAGTTTGGCATTGACTCTGTGGAGGAACCGTGTTATTTTTTCTTTTGGATCGCGTGCAACGCTCGCCGTGAGCTGAAGCCGCGGACGTGTGTGAGTGACTGTTCCGTCTACCTACATGGAAAGTAGCCCTTGATGAAGCCAGTGCTCCGATCCTATCCGCCGGATTTTGTGATGTCTTATGATTTACGGTAAATAAATCTCTTATGTGAGAGTGTTATTTTGTGTTCATCTAGCGGGTGACGATTCTATGGCCTCGATACTTCGGCATTGGAGTTTCCGTTAACTTACGATTGTTTTTTGATTCATCTTCTTCGATTAAGTTTTTATAAATATGTCAAACGGTTGTTAAGTTTAGTCATTATAAGCTGAAGATTGTTCAGAACCAAAGCATGCGATCACAACTGCGTCAGGTATGGGGCACAGACTGAATGGTGAAATAGCTTTGCAAGAAAAATATTATAACATTCAACGGAAATTAAAACACTACTTAATCAGGGCAATTATTTAGCAATAAAAATGTGACAAAATTTATATGGTTACCAAATCGGAGTTGGTTGATGTATATGTTGATACTCTTTCTTACACCTCCGTAGACTGTCTGGAATCGGTGCGGTTTAATCCAAAACTTACTTTAACACTTTTTCTAATCTATAGATTGTGAAAAGTAGATCATGTCATTGATAAGTTCGAATGAATGGAACCACTAACAACTTTTTAGTCACAGTTTTACAGAACGCCTTCCTTTTGTTTTCATCAATATTAAAAACAACTTTCTCTAAGCTACAAAAATTGCCTTCACAAGTAATAATACAAGCTCCTAGAACAATAACGTCATCATCAGGTCCATAATTTTCTTAGTAATCTCATTGAGACAGGTTTTAGCGCGCCAATCATCAGAATGTAAAAACGTTCTCCAACGGAAATATTCGACAACGCACAGGCTCAGTCATGCTAAAAACCGGTAATACCATAAAGGTAAAAGGTTACTTAGCATTAACAATAAATCTCCAATACTTCTCAATGCTAGGCTCCGTCACGTTCTAGAAACACCTGTCCGTTTGGGTTTTTTGTAAATCACAAACGATTCTGTTTAATTTTTACCTTGTTTGGGAGATTCACTCTAATCCTATCAGAATCTCGGAAATACTCGGAATGTTTATCTGAGGATCCTACCAAACGTTCTCCTCAAACTTCCATTTGTTTATCCTTAGTATCATAAACTCGTCCTGCGATTTGAATTTAATTGTTTAAATCAACAAGATGAGTGAAGTTTCATTCATAGTCGTTGGTTGTCATTTCATCGTTTTCAATTGGTTTAACAATATATTTGTACGTATCTGGTTCAGTATCGGTTCAGTGTCATTTGAATGAATAATAAATTTTGTTTCCCTTTTGGCCACCTTTGCTCCAATCTAGAAACCGTCGGGAGTATTATTTTTTGATCGTTCTCTAACACACTAATTTATCGAAAGTCACTAATAGAAATGCTTCATATTGTAACTGCTTGAATCTTTGACATAACAAGCGGGACTATTATAACATTAGCATTGTCTGAACCACATAAATATGGCTAGCTCACACAATCCAAACTTAAACAATCCCACCATAGGAACGTATGACGTACCTGTTATTATATGAACCTGAATGTTGATATTAAACCTTAATACATGTTACTGCATTATAATGTTCAATGCTGGGAGACGTATAATTTGAACTTCCTCTCGTGCGGCACTTGCATGCACATCATCATCTGCATCGTCGTTAGTGTTAATCACTTCTTGTTCGCAACCAGTTGTTGCCTCTGATTTCTATCCCTAGCGTAAACATCCGCGACCGCCTGCAGGGCTTGTTTGGCGACTAACGCTTTCTATTCCCGGACCAAACCGCCGGATCCGGAAGAATTCTGATTATAACCTCGTTACTGCCACACCACATGACTCTCCGTTTCAATTCTTTACCTATACTATTATTCGAATTGTGTCGCTACAAATGTCATCATTATAATGTAGTTAGTGTTTCTATCGTTGCATACGTAATCGGTATTCAGAATTTGTAGCGTGCACATTTTCTTGCTATGCTTTCCATATTCGTAATTTTGCTTCTGTAAGCGGTGTCGTGTCTCAATTACTGCTTACTTAGAATTTGCATTATTTCAATCTTAGTTCCGAGATTTGCTTCGAACAAATATACTTAGTTTATGATCGTAAACAATATGGTTCTCGGAATACTGCAGTAATTATTTCAAAGCCCTTTACAGGCTTCGCAAACATCCCAAAGGGTAACGTCAAAAGCAGTATGAATGGAAATAGGTCGTAGTACCTGGTCTAGTAAATAAGGTTAGTGAAGTAGGGCTTCACAAGTGCACGTGTGTGAATGCCTCGAGAACTGAGACCGACCATGTTTACTCACGCGTGAACGTTGTTACCTATTGCAAGATTAAATAGGATTTCTTCTTAATCTATTTTATAGCATCATATATTAAATGAGATTAAGGTTGTTGTGGCCTTAAATCAGACATCCGACACGTGTTTATTTACTAATCACAACATCAGAGATTGAACTCAAGGAAACCTGGTTTGTCACGGAAGTTACTAATACTTAGAGTAATAAATGCTTTGTTGACAAAAACACGCCAAACAAATCACTTAATAAAGCAACAATACATCGTAAATAAGTGGATTGAAAGGAATAAAGCACGTTAGTCGTTACATTGGAGCAGTCATTTACATACAATCAACCAATTAAAATCACATCATAATGAATTCGCGACTTGTTTGACGTTTCAGAACTTTCTCTGCTCAATCCTTCTGTCAATAAAGTAAGTAACAAAGTCGAAGGGCAAAAGTTAAATAAAAAATCTTCTTAAAAACATAGCCCACAGTTTGTTTGTAATATGACTTCTGAAATGAATGAGATCAACGCATTTTTTGCCACACCGATGCCCGTTGTTATTGAAAATGATTAGCCTTTTCGTACTTTGTTTGTCATTGACACAGTGATTTCTCTAATTAGCTCTGAGGTCATTTTGGTTAATTGTGCTGGCAAACGCAATTTATGAACTTTGTCATTGCGTAGAATTATATCTTCATGTGTAGATGTTTCTTAATTTGCTGATGTTCATCACTTGAGTTTAAGTTTTCAAAACAATGTATAATTGATTAATTTAAAAGCCTAAGAGATGCTTCGTTAATTTTCGATTAGCACTCAGTGGCATCAATTAGTAGAATCATTACATTAAGCATGCAGCCGTCTCTCGGCTTTAACAGCTCTGACATACAGTTGCCAGTTAAGATAATTGTTCAAATTACGTTATTTTCATTTTGTCTAATTCACGCTTTAAATTGTAGGTAATGAGAGAACAGCTTCACTTGGCAAGTCATCATTTTGACGCCTCTTTGATGCCACTTTTTTATATAAGAGTGCTCAGAAGTAATCGATCGCTTTTAGAAGGAAGATTCCACGTTTTTGTTTGGTGACAGAGAAAAGCCGTTTTTATCAATTTCGATTCTAACTTCGTCGATGTATTACGGTAAATTATAGGTATTTGTAATGTTTTATAAACTTTCACTTCCCAAAAATTTTAATATAGGATCAGATAAATGTTTACTTAATAATTTTAAGACAAAAACATCACTTAAAACTTTGAAAAAGAATCTAAATACTGTAACTATGTGAGCGTAAGTGGGCGGAGTTAATGATGCAAGATAAGATATAAATTGGCCTCAGTAATTATCTAATTTCACGCGTCTCTCGCTATTTATCGGAGAATAAATATTGTTAGCCTGATTTTATCGTTTACGACACACGCTTGTTTCATAACTACTACACTCGTGTACGTAGAAACCAGTGAGTGTGAATAGGCACAACTACACATGGTATGTCAGTATGTGACTGTGTGTACAGATATCGGCATTTGGAAAAAAGGTCACAATTACATTGTTTATGGTGTTTTTGTGACTCCGAACGGATTAACATCTCGTGACAAACTTGGACTGCATTAGAACGTAGTTAAAAGTGGACAGAAAGAATTTTTATTGCTCTCCGAAAGGGGACATAAAATTTTATTATTTTTAGAAGAATGACAAGATAATTAACGGCCATCTGGATATAAATACGGGAGACATTTGTTGGAAATATGTTTTATAACATTTAGAAACGGATCAATAGGACAAAGTGGACATAAAGAAGTTACAAAGGCCAACTAAATCCAAGATTAACGAAAGGGATTTATGTAAAGGTAAAGGTATAATGGAATGCTTTTCCCTTTAACGGAGTTCTCTTAAACAATCTAATCTAATGAGCACATAACAAAGTTTGTTTGACCTACAGAAGATGTTGTCCTCCCGTTACGAATAGACGTGCTTGGTAAACAAGTGACCTAGAGAAAGCAAGCTAGCTTACGACGAGGAGCATAATTTAACTATTGATGCATAATAATTCCTTGACCTAGTGCTTAATAAGGCTAAAACTGGGGTCGCCAGTAATTGATTTGTAATTGGAAATAAATTGGACGTCGGAAATTATTCACGGGTTCCTAACACACATATTCAATTGCAAACGTGTACTATTCAAGGCCCTTTCATGGAGAGGAATATGAATGAGCAACAAATCGTTTCCTATAGAAGATGGCACAATGGGTCTTGCAAATTACTTGATTGATTGAAACCTTTTACCCAATAACATAACTCCAACTGTATTTGTGGCCTTACATGCAATGTATGCAAGAAGTAGGAGCGATTCAGATAAAGGCACCAACGCTGTTGCGTGTAGAACATACATTATATTTATATTGCTTCAACAGAAAAGCAAAGAAATTAACTATAGACATTGGATGAGCGTATCAGCGCCAGCGACCTGGTTATAGCGCTCCCATCGACGGAGGCAACAGTTAGAAACATTTAAATAACTCTGTCACGCTGCGGCTAATGTATACGAGTACCAAGTAACGGGCCCGCGCCCTTCATAACATCTTGAAGCTGTGGTGAAGTAACTCGACCGCACTCCCATCACTGTTTGACACTCCGTAAACGAAGACAAACTGTTTACATAACTGAAGTGCCTCAAAAATAAATATTCCTTAAAAAAACACGAAACCACACACAACTTTGTGACAAATGCTAATGCCTAGAACAAATACAGGAATATTCTTACAGTGAAGTAAATCAAAGCGCATTTCGCTCCGGTAGCTTAAACTTTACGCGCAGATAACCATCAAATAAATTGGTGATAATCTTAAATCTGTGAGATTACTGAATATCGCTCCACAGAGCACTTCATGTAGGCGTGAATATATCTGCAGGGATTATATATGTATTATGTTTATTTTGAATACTTTAATGTAAAGTAAGCTCAAATAAACTTGAGGGTTGTGGCTTTCACTCACGTCTCGTCATTAGAGTAAACGACTCCGTGTTCAGCGGTTATTCGTTTACTTTTAAGTGGCACAAATTTCCTAAAAAATAAAATAAAAATGGTAAACTAGTAGCAATAAGCCGTATTTTGAACAATGTATTATTCTTCATGGTAAATAATGCCAACAGGTTTCGAGTAGATTCGAAATTAAAAAATTCTGACACGCAGTATAATCTGAGGCACGGTGTTCACTTAAAGTAATTTCCCGATGATGTGGATAGCGAGTGATAGTGGTGTCGTGCGGGTCAGCGCGACGGGCAGGCGACGGGCAGGCGGTGGGCTCAGTGGGCTGAGCGGAGCGTGACGTCTGCCACCCGATAGCCCATCTCACGAACGACCCACTTCCGACTCAAGGTCACCGCCTGACCCCCTAAACTTTGTAACATTTCCTCAACCTACACCTGAAATTGGAGCACAGTTATATAACCTCCACTGAAACATTACGCCGCCGGGCATTGAACTCACCCACTCACCCCTATAAGGCAATTGGTCGGGGCCATTCTTCGACCGTCAAAATACTGACATGGCTTGACATGATGCAAAGAAATAAAAAACCCACGGAATGAGAAGAAATTTATTATTCTGAATGCGTCATCGATCATGCACAGATTCATGTGGGTCCGTTTTGGGATGCCAATGTTTTTTTTTATTTTTTTGCTGGATTGTGCTGTGCTCAAAGCAAAAGAAAATAAAAATTAAAAACTATTGCATTATAATTTGTTTTTTGAACTAGAAGAGCAGTTAAAAAAGGGTCTTTCCGCTATGGGTAATTACTATTTAGGTGGGTGGATAAACATGGTCGTGCGCCGGCTACGCGACAGATTTGTAGATAGGGCGCCAATCAGAGCGTGTGCGCGCGGTATCACGGGCTTTCTGATACACAACACAACACACTTTCTAATCTACGCCTTTGTCACTGCGCTCGACTATTGGCTAACTTGTCTTTACGCCAGACTTTCGCCAATTGTTTTTACGCTACATTAGATTTCTTCACGGTTCTCTTGGCTACGAAATCCAATATATTATTTTGATGGTTGCAACCATCATAATACCAAAATCATCTTCAATACATTTTGGCAAGCGTTGACTGCACGTTAGCCCATCAAGCAAGAATACGACACTGATTTTGTTTGTCTTGAGAGTTTACGTTTTATCTAAACTGCGGTTAACCAGGATGGTGTCCAGATTATATTGCCAGCTTACGGGGAGTTAGTTTCCAACGACGAATTCGATCCGAGGTATCCTCGGCCCCAACGCTCCGTGAAATAGGAGAGCAGATTGACAAGAAGCTTAGCCGCAGTGGCTCTCTTGATAAGGTGACGTGTATGCGTGTATTTTAGAAGTGCGCGGGGATGTGGTGATGTGCGCGGGGGGTGGGTGTGCAGGACCGGTCCGCGTACCGGTTTGCTTCGACGTCGCCGACTTAGGACTAACCGTTTTATTAGCTGAGCCATGCTCCACAAACGATAGCTACCGAGTACCGACCGTAGCTAGCAGCCCTCGAGCGCGCGACAAGCACCTTGTTCTAGCAGTTACAATTCAAACATCCATTGTCGCCGTCCGTCGCATGTATTATGAACTTGAATTTCGACTTACCTAACAGTCGAACATGTTTAGTTTTCGGACACATTACTAGGTGGCCTACTTCGTTACCTTGTATTGGCAGAGCATTCACAATCGTCATAAAAAGAAGTAAACAATCGTCTCTTGACACAGGTGTAAAAGTGAAATACAAGAATATTTTCATTTACGACATGGCTGAGTGAAGTCGCGCGTGTTTTCGCAATTGCCTGTTCATAAGTCACAACATTTTAAGCCCTTCGTAGAATACTGTCACGCTGGTAATCTCATTAGCTCTAGCTGCCAATGGTGGGTACGAACTGACCCACTTTGAATACCACTTCTACAAAAATATGCAAATACATATCACTTACAGATTTTTCAAATCATTTGCATTCAAATAATTATTAAATTTTAAGTAGGCCTAATTGCGTGTAACGTGACTATCGGATAGTTTCATGTTACGGTTTAGTCTAGAGAAGTAATTTGCAGCCGAATGT
The DNA here is from genome assembly GCA_905163415.1 of Noctua fimbriata. Classification (NCBI taxonomy): domain Eukaryota; kingdom Metazoa; phylum Arthropoda; class Insecta; order Lepidoptera; family Noctuidae; genus Noctua; species Noctua fimbriata. The sequence continues at coordinate 8,496,119 of LR990940.1, forward strand.
TGTATTACGTATTGTAATAACTTGCCATTTCGTTTTTAACAAGCCTCACCACACATTGTTATACATTCTATGGGGCTAGATGTTATATAAAAGTAGACCGGAAAACATAGTAAGAATGAACTTGTAAATGAGAAAGAAGTCTTCCTCAGTTTTGTTTCTATTTTCGCTTTCAGTTTTGGCCTTGTGTTTCTATTTGAACGCGTCGTCGATGGCAACCTGCCACCACAATGTTTTGGACAGTGGCACACTTTCAAGCGTTCACAACACGCCGCATCGTGTGATTAAGTCTCAGCTTTATTTAATTACAATATTAACTCGGTAACTGGGTTAACGAACTTAATAGAAGTATTCATAAACGTGTGAATTAAAACTCTCAGCTGAACTTCTTTCGACACCTATTGTTTCCACATCAGTAGTACTATGAATATACATATTATATTATTGTGATGCACACGTTTTGCTGTAGGACGGTAATAGTTGAATGCAAATGTGGACGCGTTTTGCCATTTCCGCCCGTCACGGTACGCACACTGTGTGAATGAATCAAACAAAGCAATTTCGAGAGTCGCTATCGTTCAGTCGAGTGACAATACCGCGGCAGATCGGTCAACGATCCAAAATGCCCACACCTGAGCGCGTGCCGCTGTGTTCACATGTTAGGGACCTGTGACTGAGAGGCCATAGAGATTGCCCCCGCTGCGGCTGCTGAACAGCCGTCACAGAAGAAATGTTTGTTTGTAGGCGTTCCATCGTACGGGATAAATCGAGCTGCAAAATATGGGTTTCCGTGGCTTAACAGCTGTTCGTGACTGGTCGTCTGAGCACCACAGTGGGTGATAGTTGGCGTGATGTTCGAGTCGTTGGTGTCTCGGCTGACGTCGCCGCCGGTGTCGCGGCGCCGGCACACGGTGCACGCGGCGCGCGAGGTGTGCAGTGAGCCGGAGGAGGATGCGGCGCCGGTGCAGCGTCGCTCGCGCACGGCCAAGCAACTGCTGGACAAGCGCAGGAAGGCGCGCTTATCGTGCGCGGACCTCACCGCCACCGTCAACGCGGAGCCCGAGCGCTCGCGCATGGATGCGCTGAAGGCCTTCCTGCCACTGCGACAGTCCAAGTCTCTAGGACGTCTTGATGGTCTCAAAGAGGTGAGTGTTTAATCTAGGATCTCAGTTTTGTATTCTATTTATATTTACTTGATTGCAGCTGATTGTTAAGTCTGAATATGTGCTAAGTTTATAACTACATATTTGATGTTTGGATTGCAAAATAATTGACTCAAGGCACATTGTCTTTTATTCACTTCATCAATTCGAAGAATGTTCTCATTGGTACAACCAGCGTAACTTTTTCTTTTAAAAACCACTTTACGCTAGAACGATGGAGTTACGGTAATCGACTTGCGACACTAGAGAACGCCACAAGTTGTGGTGACCTTCGCGTCGCTCCCATGCGCGTGCGCCGGCCTCGTACACCTGTTACGACCCCCCCTCTCTCCTGCTGCCCCCCTCACCTCCAAACCTCATGCACTGCTTGCACAACCAATAACACCTAACATTACGTCTTGACCATTCTGTAAATAGCACAATAGACGCAGCCCGCTGAGTGCGACGCACCCAACTCTGAAACACGCCCGTGGTAACATCGGGTTGCGAAACTGACGGCTGAGGGCGTTCCTTTGAACTATGACATCACACTGCCTCGGATAAGACAATACAAACAATACAAGGGACTCGACATTTGACGGCATGACTCGCTGAATCTCTGACATGAATCATAATGCAATATGAGATTCAAGGAGCATGGTTTCAAGTGTAATAAGCTGCTCTCAGATTCCACTCTAGAGGTTAGCTCCAACATGTTTTTATTCGGCCGTTATTGTACTCTGGCATTTAATAATAAATTAAGTATCTACACGTTCTGCAACAATAATTCAGCTAGTTTTAAATTTTAAATAATTATGTAGATGATTCTCGCGAACTCGCGCGAATAGATTTTATTTGTTAAACAAATTCGGAAACGATTCGTTTTGCAATGTTAATTTCTGCTAACCTGATCTGCATTTCCTTATAAAGGTTTTGAGGTTGCTGGTCCATGACCTACAAGCGTGTGTATCGAGGACAGCACTAAATATTAATAAATCAATGTAAGTTTTGACACATTTGACACCTTCCTAAAACTGTAGAAGATGAATAATTGACGTAAATAAATACACAATGACATTCAGTTCGTTGATAAATTCTTTCAAGTTCCATTCATAGTTTCAGTTGGTACTTGAGATATTGCGTAGCAGTCGTACTCGTAGCACGATCGTAGCGACCTGCGTTATTCTCATAATTTATGAATAATTCCTAAAATATCTTCCGTTGATTTCAAAGGCACATAAGATAAGATTTACTATTTCCTTGTTTGTTTTGGCAGACAAAAATAATACCGTAGATATGCGTAGTCGTTAAACAGAATGACGAATTTTAATAATATGGAATTAACCGTCTTGACTTCGAATTATTTAACTTTATATATTCAAAATATGTCGAATACTGAAGGTTTGGCAAATAATATTATCATATTCATAATTGCATTGTCAATCAGCGGTGGGAACTGGCAAAGACTAGAATGATTTGGTGGCGAGGACAGCCGTGTAAAGTTCAGTTTGAGCAGCAAGCAGCGAGCACGCGGGCACCGTTACGACACACGCGCGAACCTCCCGATACTTTGCAGATAGTACAAGAATGCGAGATAGGCAGGTAGGGGCAGGTATGCTCGCGCACTGCGCAGCCTTGATGGCAGGTACACTCACACACCCACGCGCTGTCACCACGCGCTGCGCCCCGGTGTGCGCCGCGCTGTTTGCTCGTGTGATTTACAGACAAATGCCATGGCTCCACTCGCGCATCTGTTCGTCCGTCTCTTTGTGAGGGCATCTCTATTGCGTTAACGCCTTTGTCTGCTGCCTCGAATAGGGAACATCTGCGTTTAAAAAGTTCTTATTAAATGATGATGTATGTACCTCCGTACCTGGATCGAGTGATAATTATAGCATACGCGCAGCTACGCTCGATGCTTTTGATTGCTTTGTTTGCGTTTCGATGTATATCGCGATCGCGACTCGTATAACGTCTATTATGAGCGTATTACCATTTGAATAATAGTATATCATTAATATTATTTTAGTTGGTATAAATAATTGTCATACGAAACTGAATAATTAAATCGGAGTATCTCATATGTACGAGAAAATATTAAATGACTGATCTAAAGCAACTTAATTATAATTGTTAATTAGCTTTTTTATTCACCTTCATTTTTAGCCTTCAATTAAGCCAATGTTTGTTAGGCTGCTTATTTGAGGTTACCTGTAATTGCCTACCTATGTTATCTGCGTTAAGACAATACCTGCCATGATAGTCGTATTATGTAAGAACTGCTTATGTATGCGAACACATACCTTGTACATTTGAATTAATGTAAGGACAAAATGTCGCGCAAATTCCTGTCACGCTTGCCACATTTTTTGCAAGACAGTGTAATACCAGATTCTCGATGCTGATTGGTGTTTTCTCGTAGCATTGGTAACGGAACTGTAACAACTCGTCGTCGCTGCCCGATGAGATCAATTAAGCGATTGTGAACGATAGACATAGCGATTGTATGAACCCATGAGTGAAGTACATTCACTCAACTCGCACGCCGTAAATGGCGATAGCATAGTGCCAGTATAGTCATTTGAAACTCGTTTTCTTTCATTATTTAAAGTTCATCATTCCCAGGGGGGTCCAAGGACCATGTGTATAAAAAGTTTTAACGTCAAGTCATATTTAGCTTTTTACAACCCAACATGTAAATTGGAAATAAATGCAATAATGTACAAGCTGTTAAAATGTAAATTATAGAATTTTTATTATAGAAAACTATACAATGATTTTTTTGCCACATCTATTTTAATCATAAAGATACGGTGAAAGATTTTTTTTCTTTCATTATTATAGTAACTAATGACCTATTCAGAACTTGTTTTAAATCTGAGCTGGGCAGGTTTGTTCTCTATTGACATAAAATGATTCCGCACGTGTGCTGGCTTGCTGATAGATATAATTAACGCGTATCGACGTCCTACTTTTCGATACAATCATAGTAGTATTGTTAGAACACGATAACTCATTAAAAGATTAGGTACTACGTTTTCAAGAATAATAAACACAATATTATTATTATTATGAACCTACCATATAATGCTCATAATAACGTCCGAAATTAACATAGTAATTTGATATTCAAAAAATAAAGGATCCTCCAAAATCAATCATATTCCATCCCAAACATGGTGTTTGATAAACACCGGTTGTGGTATGTATGATTCATCTTTTTATTTGAACGCAGTTTGTTAGAGAATTTGGTGTTCACTAGAAAATGATACTTAATTGAATCAATTTATACGAGTATTTTATTCTAAGTCTTGATTCGTCATTCAATGTTCTAAACATTCAATTAACATATCTAATTGCAAGGACATTAATCTAGCACTATATATCACTTGTATCGGCAGATTCAGCGCTTTCATATTATTCTTCCATCTGAACTTCAGTGGTTTTCAGTCTAAAATTCACTGAAAATTTATTTCTTGCAAACTGAATGCAATGAATACTCACTTATACAGTTACTCACTTATGTAGATTTGTATGTCCCTATATCAGGTACCAATATAAGTAAAATATAATTTAGTGGTGGCTAGAGCGTGCGGAGGAGCGGACAGCGTCGTCATTTGTTAGGTCCGGACAAAACATCGCCTTCGAAGAATTGCCTCATCTGTGATACGTGTCTTGTTTTATTTACATGTTGTTTCTTTTTATCTGTTACATCGTTAGCTCGTTGCTTTGTTTCTCAACATTATGCGCCAATATTATATTATGGCTTCGATATATCTTGTCGATTAGATTTATTTCCACCACACCTTTGTTACTCAGCGAGTCAGCGCTTCAGCGGCTAACCGGGAAACCGGATCACTGTTATTATTATGGGCGCTCATTTTTATGCTAAATTAGAAGACCAACCATATTGATCTTAAAGTGGATTTAATTGTGCAACTATTAGAAATCATAAGGATTATATCGGAATCTGCAGCATTCTTGGCTACGTTTATGTCGGGTTCTTGATATTATTGAGTTATTGAACTCCTGTTTAACAGCAAATGACGTGTTCTTGGCATTGTTGTTGGGAAACCGCCAAACTTGAGATATTATTTAGAGTGTAGATAAGCGCCTTGAGAGTGGACGTTTGATTTACAGCGGCCATTACACTTGCCAAAACGTTATACATTCATTTATAACATTTACGTGGGAAGTGATTTTAGAATCATGTTTATGGTTGCTGAGTTCAGCTGGAGCACATACAATTCGCGTGTCGAATAATTGTTTTACGATAACTAACTGTTAAGGTGGTAATGGAGCAACATAAAGTTATATTAGAGCTTTCACCTAGCTCGTTAAATTCCAGTAGGGTCGTATAAATAGCAAAGTTTAGTCTTAAATTGTTTGTTTTAATTAAAATTCCTGTAGTAAAAGTTCATTACTAAACTGGTTCTGTTTTTTGTAGAATTGTGGCGTCGGTATAGGCAAAAAGTTAAGGGGCATGCAATTAAAAGGAGTCGTAACTACAAATAACAGATCTGTCTAGTTGTGTTGGTTCGAAGGAAGAGGGCACTGCTAAAGGTCTCTTGCTTTTTCCTTTTAGAGTAGTTGTTGACATTTTAAGTATATTTATACCTACGTTTGTAGGAATATCTATAACTCGATATTCGTCCTCCTTGTTGGCCAATTTAAGGATTGGAAATCCTCTTATAAGGATGTATTTGATCATCATCATCATCATCATCATTTCAGCCGAAAGACGTCCACTGCTGGACATAGGCCTCCCCCAAGTGTCGCCACATTCCCGTGCGACTCGCATCCAGCGGATTCCTGCAATCTTCACCAGGTCATCGGTCCACCTAGTGGGAAGCCTTCCAACGCAGTATCTTCCGGTTCGCGGTCGCCACTCCAGAACTTTTCGGCCCCATCGGCCATCCGTTCTGCGTGCAATATGCCCTGCCCACTGCCACTTAAGTTTGGCTATTCTTCGGGCTACGTCGGTTACCTTGCATATTACATATACTTAATTTATTTAATCGTACTGTGACAAATATACCTATCTATAAAGAATATAATCTGGAATTCTATCGCCATATAAACAATCACTTAAAAAAAAATCGACTGTCATACATATATCATACTTTTAGAGCTCCTGCAGCCTATGATACAGGATTATCCTAGTACAGGCATCATACATTATTATACCTACATTGTTAGTTTTAGATTCATATTGTATTTCACCAACTGGGACTCTGAATAAAGATTTATTATTTTATTATTTACTTGCTGATCAATCTGAATGCCGTTCCAAAGACTACAATGGATTGCTACAATGTAATGTTGATCATTGAATTTTGTTATCCTCTTGGTACATATTTCTTGATGGATGAGACACAATGCCATATTCATTCGGTACATCCTTGTCGAAATTCCTTTCAACTCAATCAATTTTAGCTGAACCTTAAAAGTATTTGTCTCTTGCTGTGCAAGTCAAATGAATCCTTTATTTTTGTTCTCAACAAATTAAATTCTTGAACTGTTTGACAGCCTGATGATAATTTTAAATGCAATGCTCTCATCAACCTGTCAACATTTTTACTTACAGCTTAGGTGAGTTTAAGAATTTCAAAAGGTATGACGTTAGTTAATAAATCACTTGCAAATGTTTATGTAAATTATTAGTTAAGTCAATAATTTTAAATGTTGGATTTTGAAATCGTTTATCGGCGACTCATATGGAGCCTTCAGACCGCCCATTTCAAATTAAAAGGTGTTAAGCAACTTCGCCTTATCTTAGTTGATTTCAATCTAGTCATGGGCGAAGCAGCAATCATTATCATATGTTACAAATGGTGTGGTAAGCAGAAGGCATATTATCAATTTCCCGATCCCTAATAATGCTAGCTGAGTTGGATAGACCCAGCTCTTCATGTCTTGAAGAGCACAAGGGCCTTATACTACTCTCATACATCTATGACAACCGTCTCAGGCAAGTGCTAAGGAACCGAAAAGGTACTTCTCACTAGTTGAATATAAAACCGAAATCAACTCGCCTCGACAGTTCTTGGCACTCGTATAACTGTACCGAATGGAATATATCTTAAGATTTTTAACTTTTTTGTTAGTTTGACTAGAGTATTTCGCTTCACAGCTGCGAGTGCTGCGACACACATAGACTGTGACTCGAGGTTATTACTCTCGGCAGCCGCGGTCCATCTCGCGCTGCGTCTACGCAACTTGAGCGTTACTTACAAAGTTACGAGTGCTTTACGTCCCATTGTGTGCTTAGTGCTTAAGCATTGACATCATCTCCGCGACAAGTGATGTAGTATCAGTTACAGTGGAAGAAAGTACATTTGTAATCTGAAAAGTAAATATTACAAAATCGCATGTGGACAATGGGACATAGGTACTGTGTTTTTGAAAAGTTACAATTGTAATTGAGTTATATTGTTGTATATTATTAAGTGATATTGTTAAATATCATTCTTAAGTAGATAACTTTGAGAACATTTATTTTTGAAAGAAAACAATTACATTACGTACGGCAGACAAATTAAGTACTATTCATAAAGTAAACGTAAATTTAGTGATCGTCGTTCCAACTAAAATTACATAACCACATAATTCATAATTCACCGTATATTTCATTCTCTGAGAAACAATAAATAATTCTGAAATCAACCAAAAAGCGTTGTCATGGCACCGATCATACAACTTTCTATTGTTTCGTATAATTCTACGTAATCATTTGCTGCACCAGAGAGACAGAGAGGCAATCGTCCACTTGATTGTAATTAAATAATGATAGGTGTTAAAATAATGGACGATCGAGATAGCTGGTGAATGGGTGATGTAACAATGAGTGTCAATCTGGGTGCATTGCGCGGGCGCAGCTCACAGGTCTGAACCGCCGCAGACTGTCACGCCCATTCTTACGTCGACGGACCAGACAGGTGTAGGCAAGCGCACGTACACAAGCTTTTTATTTCAATTTTGCAACTGCAGTACGTGACAAAATATTTACTGAAATATATTTCTTTAAGACAAATACATTGCCTATCGCAGCTAACATGTTTTTGTATACTTTTTGCCATTAGAAATCTCGACACAGTCCTCAATGCATACACGTCACGTAACTGTCAACATAAATCAAACTGATTTGTTTTAATTGGAAATTAAAGAAAATATGTTAAGTACTGCATTGTATCTAGCGACGATCGTAGCTTAGCCCTTAAGCTAGCTTTATATGGGATGCTTCCTTGCGTAAGGGCAAAGACACCATCGATCCGCAGCACACCATGTGTTGATATCCCCTCATCCCATAAATTATGACCATCGTTATCTAACAACGTATATGGACATAGATTCCGAACAGTTCAATGTCCAAGACACAAGTATCAATAACGGTTACATATACATCTTATCACTGATCTTGTAATGTCCATAATTGCTAATGTACGCAGAAAAAAAATTATACGGAGATCAGATTGTATCAAATGACATTTCATTAAACGTTAAGACCATCTATGTGAGCATAGGCAGGGCTCCAAAATAAGCGTATTATCTGGCGTTTGATTACGCACGCGGTTTTTGAAAATAGCAGAGTAATTTCAGCAGTTTTATTGCTAGCTTTTTTCAAAGCGCTAAACTATCAAACGTTAATTCGTTTCCATCGTAGATACTTGGAAGAATCGTTTAGTTTCTCTCTGCGTCTGACTCACACACACAACGTTTTTTCCCATAACATGTATCTATATGTATATTTTATTATAATGACCATGGTTTTATTAAACAAGACTTCTGAGAACTGTCGAACGCGTCGAACTTTCCTCTTTTGCAAAGTTAATGTTTATTTTGTACTTGTACAACTTTTCCGTTACGTAAGAGGCAGCCACGGAAAAGCGGCTATTTTCATTTGTTACGCAAGGTGGTCGACACGACACGTGATGTCGCATGTCGTTACTGACAACTTGTATGGGAGTCACCTATGGTTGCTGCTTCTATTGTGCTCTATTCAATTTCGATAGGGTTGATAGAAAACTGAGCGAAAACATCGATGGGCCTTGCCTCTGTCAATGCTAATATCTGATGTTTTTATTGTAGTCATTCCTTTCCCTCTTATCGTTGGGAAAATCCAATTGATTCTTAAATATGTACAATTTTAAAATCGACTATAGGTACAGTCATTGATTAGAGTTAAATATGAATTACCGTTATGTTTAGTTAGTGTTTCAATATTTTTTTCTATTGTACAGCTTTTATATGCGATAACAATAATATACACAGTCGAGTCCCATGTTCATGTTGACTTATTCATTAACCGTCACGTGACAGCCCTGCGCGTGGGCGCGTCACGTGCGCCTGCTCCGGTGCGCTTGCGCCACGCTCGGAAGTAGACTGTATCAACACGACGCTACACCCACTGCTATAGGTAGGCTAGGTACCTTGCCAATTATGGAACTACGACCCCTTACTTACGTCACTCAGTAGCGTCTAAAAGCACGTGCTGTCAATGTGACATAATGTTGTGAAGGCTGCTTGCTTTCTTTTCTGTAATGCCCTTTTGTATGTCAGCGGATATCCCTTGACACTTTCTTCGTCGGAAATAAGGCACTTTCTTTGTAGCAATTGATATACCGACGAACGGCTAGTTAGCAACAGATATATTTTCTTTTCTTCAGTAATGTCACAACAGTAAACATTCCATGCAACAGTGAGTCGCAGGCGCTATTATCTTGACGCGACAGTAACTAACAATCAAGATTGTTGAACAACATTGTTATACTCAGGCATCTGCAAACAATAGCTGTGTGTGTTGACAAGAACTAAAATAACGCCTATGAACGTTCCATTGTGAAAAACGCATCTTCCCATCGGCCACACTTTTCCCGTACTTTCCGTAACTGTGCGAGTTTTTCTTTCCACCTGTGCCTTACTTTCTAATGATTGACTCGCTGAGCCCTCACGCAGCTATAAGTACGTTTCGGTACAACTTTGTCGCCTTATTAGTGTTTACTGACAGCAATTACGCAGTGAAAGTGTTTTTAATTTCTTATCTCACATCGATCTTGTCTTTATTACGCTTTACCGTCACCGTTGATGTGTAATTACCGTTTATGGTGCTCTGTTCTGCTCAGATTACTTGTATTACTGTAACCGTCGTGTAAAACGTTATAAGAGTTAGATACAATAGATATAGGATTACCTATTAGCTCGGGGGCACCGCGAGCTGATTGCAGGCATTTTGTTATATCTCAACCATGATCGTTGCTCATTCAATTTGCTATTAAGCATTAATACAACGGCGCTTCCCTGTACGTTGCATTTAAGTGCGTCGTAATTGTAACAGTACCGTGGGGTTAATTCGAATTAGTTATCCGATAGCGCAGGCGCGAGGCGGGGCCATCAGTGCGCAGGCGATCCCAGTGATTGAACTGCAAAATATAGGGAAGATATTATAACGCTGCGGGCTTCGCTCATCACTAAACGGGACTCACATTCCTAGGTTCGCTGACTGGACGACCCCTTTGAAGAGTCGCGTCGATGTCTAACTATTATAATCGATACTAGCATATGGCGAGGCCCAATCCACACATGTTTTATTAAAAACGAAAGTTGCGTTATTGGAGAAATGCATTTTTTGCGTTTGTTTTTAATTGCCGTTTAATCTGTTGGCTGCACGCAAGGCTAAAACTAGTTTGTTAGTTAAATTTTGTTTACTTTCGTTTCTACTTCTGGTTAGTAGGCTGTGTAATCTTCGATCTTTATGTACCGACCGGTAGATGGCGGTGTCATTCGGAACTAGTTTAACTTCACTTTAATCAACATTCTACGACGTAAAGTATTTACGACTTATGTGCGGTGTAAACCAAGGTTTGCATATTAACGTACGTATTAATTTTATGATAACATCCGACTGTTATTACTTTAGAATATTTTCTTATTAATCTAAAGCCTATTCGGTTTTTATATTCGTTATAGTAGTGTATAGGTAGGAGTATATTTCAATATTTATAATATTCATATAATAACGTCCGCAGCAACATCAGAACGTGATTGGTTTCATAATGTTGTACTCCGAGTGGTTGCTCAACACAAACACACATAACAATCCGAGGTAGGTACTCGAATATATTACCATATATGAGTTTTCATTGTCACATTTTAGGGCTATAACATTAACACTTAAAAAACGGATTATTCTTATTAAGAGGAATATTTATAGCAAGCCTAATTTAGTAATTTATAGACTTACTCAGTTTAAGTGTGACATCATCGATGTTACCAAATCTGTGAAGAACACACCCATGTCTAACCTACGTTATTTTCTAAAAATAAAATCTAAAACATTGCTCGAACGTTTGCTTTTTAAGTAAACACTGGGACACGACTATCGTAAATTTAATTTCTTGATCTCAGTTTGAGTCCATCAGGGTCTTTTGTTGCAGTGAGCTCCGTACTTTATCATGCACGAAGTATCTCTGCAACTTATGAATTTACATGTTTACGAGTGTTCTCAGCTGGTGGGCCGCCGCGATTTGTCCTGCAAAATGGTAACCGCATGACAGCTGGTTAACCGACCACCATTAACCAAAGAAGGCCGGTTAACCATTAATACTGATGCCAATTCTTACGGAGCGTATTTTATCATCGATTTATCCTGCCCAGTGGGTTCTGAGTTATCTACCCTCCTTCAGAAACCTTTGAAACATAATAGTGTGGCGTGTTTTATTGGTGCCATGATATTAATGAACTGCTTTTTCAGTATCAATGTTTAGTGCCAAGGGTGAGTTAGGTTAGTGCGTGCACGCGCAGGAGTTGCAGGGAAATTATCGTAATGTGTAGGTAGAAAGAAGAATAATTATGCTTAGTTACAATGTGGGCTGGTTCCTTTCAAAAAGCTACATGATACTATGCCTTTTAATTAATCTTATTGTAGTCCATAGATTAATAAATTAAATCTTATTTGAAGATGAAACATAGATACAATAGAAACTACTCCTCTACAAAACCATAGCCGTCAATCAAACACAAAATACCAACACATAAAGAAGCATACAAGAAACGTGATACCCAATCATGATATCCACAAACTTCTGTAGATTTGATTGGAAACAACAATTATCATAAGTATCAATCTAATCAGATACAAAAGGCTGCATTGCGGGCTTGCGGCAGAGGTCGGGGGTCGCGTTGCATCAACGCTGCACTTTCGATATGCGCTTGCGCCAGTGAAAGGCTCATCCTCAGGGCGCAGGCGCAGGTGCATCTACTCATAGCCTGCAACGAACCGTTATGCGGTCATGTTAGTGCAACACCATTTATTTGTTCGCAGAGGGTTTTTCTGCCTGCACAAATAGTTGAACGGAAGCTTTCGTTTGTGATGTTTTCATATAAGTTTCTCCTTATTTACTTATGCATAGTGAAATACACTTCTTTCGTTAGCAGATAACTTATAATAGGAATAAAGTAAACTGTCTCACTGGTTTAAACGTAATGTATTAATGACCGACGTCGAAACACATAGCAGCGGCTCGCTCTAATGTCGCGTACATTATTTTAATGACGGTCATTAGTCTACTTTCAGAGGCAATGTAATGATTACACCTCGATATATGGATATACCTCTTACGGAACACAAGTATTTATTTTGTAATCTAAAGTCATCGTTTGTACGTAGGACAGGCTAACAGTCAGATTCATTACACACCTACAATTTGAATTATTTCAAAGCCACATACCATAGTTTACTCGGAACCACGCATGCGTATCAGGATATATTCCAATTATTCCGCCTCTTGATTTATACCTTCTTTGTGCTTACTTATCTGAATGGAGCATAATTTATAATACCTAGCTAAAAAGTATATTATAATGGTCTATTGTACGCTAGGCTGCGGTGTGGTTGGGCCTGCAGCCTGCCGCTCAATTGCTTCAGTAACCGTGTTCGAGGTTCGTGCCCGTTGTCTCTCATTACACAGGAAGTTTATTATTGGCTGTCTGTTGTTTCATTAGTGCCGTTCTGTCATTACGAACCCTCTCCGAGGTGCGACATGGAAAATTGTCACGGCCGAATGCGGCGTATGTAACGGGAAATGCACCGCGCAAATTATAACGTCCGCATTGATGTTTCCACTTTCATACTCAGGGCCTCTATAAAAGGACGGCTTTTTGCAGCTGGTACTGCTATTCATTTGCAGTTTGCACGACTGCATCGCATTAGAGTCGTTTTCTCTCCGCGGAATGCATCATTGCTGTTAGCTTGATGATGTTCTGCCTACTTTTCAAGCGCTTGATCGTTCACGTGCGATCATGAAATTGATATCGCCAACGAGATGCGATTCGTGAACGGATCATGATCTATAACCATGTAACTGTATTATCTGTTACCGGCGTTTTTTGTAAACTATTACACAATAACTTTTACTTCTTACTATTACACACCTTTGAAAATAAATACCGACATTGTTAGTTTAGCGATAGAAATCTCACGATAAAGTAATGTAATAAAGCGCGCTATTTTTTCTTACTCGTTATATTTTATTGCAGCCTAATTTTTCTACTGTCACTTTTCAAAATTGTGGCAATATCGTATGCGCATGAGTCTGCATAGTGCCTTGTATGTATTTTTATGAGATTAATGAGGCTATTAGAGCGTACGACACTTAGCTTTTATATAAAAGTGTTAATAGTTAACCGCACTATTAATTCCATTAAGCAAATAATTAGTCATTGAGACTGGCTGGATAAGATCTATAATGTGTGGTTTCCTCAGTTGCGTGTTATCGTGAGTCAAGATGGTGTGAACCTGTTGCGGCGGGTGTCGCGACCACGTACCATGAACACTGAACAATGCTCGTCCGTCTCTACAAGGAGCTGCTACTGAAAGTTCAACTCACGAATTATGTATCACTAGAAATGACAATTTTTTTTTACACGTTTTCAACATAAAAGCATAAATTCCAGGGTTTTTCTTACTTAACGTTTCTAAAGTTTAATTATTAGTTGTTGATTGGATATGCTAGATACTATCTCTAGCGTTAAATTGCGACTAACTATATTTACTAATAATAAAATATATTCCGCTCCCATGAATTTTATTTACTTACAGCCATAACATAAACTGTACATATCTTATTGATTAGTTTTCTCGTAGTTAGCTTGCGGTGTAGTTGCAATAACAGTCAACATAAAATACTTTTATATATTTTCTGTGTGGTTCTAGATCTATGATATCTATGTATGATACTCGTGCGGTATCGCGGAGGCGGTCGTATGATTTAAATAACCTGGCTATTTCAATACCGCGGCCGTCGCGTTTATGACTTTATTTTTCATCTATTTCTGAACGCAGCAAACGTAAATAAATAAAAAACATTAGACCTAAGATCTGTGAATATTAAAATGCGAGACGCTATTTAAGCGTCTGTTATTATAGGTACAGTTGTTTGTACAACTTAGCTTAAATATTAAGTTTTGTTAATACAAATTCTAGAAAAAGTAATCTGCATGGCATTTTAGATCTTTTCGATTAACAAGAAACCACACCTTGGAAGCGTCGACGCCTTTTATGGCTCTTCTAGCGCCATCTTTAAGTCTCAAGTCTTAACATCTACGCGGTGTAACAAAGGAAGTGTCCACTTCATAGTTGGCGTGTGTAATCAGTTAGTCTTGTAAGAGTTAATCAGATATCCTCGTATATAAGGTGATAACCGTATATGTTGCTAGCAGAGGAATGCTAACAAGCAATTAGCAAGTAAGCGATGAATAGATTGTGATTTGTACTACTTGTCTTAGTATTGACTGCTTTGCGAGTTAACACTTTTGTTTGCATTATGATTTGGAAAGTTTGTTAGATAACATAACATCACGCCTTGTATTTCCGAAGGGTTAAGCAGAGGTGTAACCTAACAAGTACACCCACATTTCGCCAGTTATGTTTAAGTCCCATGTAATGGGGGGCGAGCCTATTTCCAACATCCGGGCACAAATCCAGACTCCGTAGCTGCTACTGAGAAATTCCTGATGGAAAAACCCAATAACACTTTACCCAACCCGGGAATCAAACCCAGGACCACTAGACCAACGAGGTAGTTTGTAAGATGATTTATGTAATTATGCATGTTTAATGCATAGGTAATTATCATTATGTAGATACTTACTTAGATTTACATAAACAAATATTTGATATTAATTTACCTATCAGCATTGCTGTTTTTAATAACAGTCGTCTCTTGGAAAACACTTATCGATGATTAATTACGCGAATTTACAACTTAGCTATAAAATACTGAACATGACGCCTATTACTCGATTCATGTATCGTGACGCTCTCATATGTATCCAAACGTATTTAAGCATTACCGTCGTGTGCGATAGAAAGCGATCAGCTTACAACACATATCGCGTAAAGCGTGAAGTCAGAGGCGACACGTGTCGTGTGATCAAGCAATCAATCCGCTTTCACGCTTCACAACAGCGCTTGACGAATGCCCGAGGAAAGTCCATGATTGTTAGTATCCCGCGCAGACTGTAATTGGATCTAAACTGCCCGATAGACGGCCGCGCCAAGGGATTACTGACGTCCACTTTCGAGATCCGAACAGATATTTCAATCTTTTCCTCAGTATTTATATTATGAAGACTTAAACGCGAAGATTATAATCCTAGGATAAATTGTTCGAGAGCAAAATATGTTTTGCTCTTCCATTTTTTTCTCGTTAAAGAATATGCAGATTGTAGGTTCCTTTAATCTGATTATAAGACAGGCGCATGTCCTGGTCGAGAAACTGCCGTAATAGTTATAATTTGATTATCAGTTCCTGTGATAAACACTCTTCCATATTAATTGTAGTGTACTGAAATCCAGCGATGTATGTTCGTCAAGGCTTTATATAGTCATGTGCCAATATATTGTATATAGCGCTAAGTTGTTTTATTAACTGTCGTAGGGCCGAGATACAGTCGGCTCGCAATATTTCAGGAGGCTTTTGCACAGAGGCCAGTAATTAGTGGTAATCGATCTCTCAGTTTACGCCTGTTCGTATATGGTATGGGCGGGGCGGACGGCGCGGGCGCTGCGTTCGAGTGCATTCACTCGCGCACTCCTGCGCAGCTAATTTCTCTATCTTTAGCACGGTGTAACTGACCGCCAGCCCTGCTACCGACCAAAGAGAAACTGCATTAGATGCGTCCGGTTTATGTGCACACGTCAAACAGTCAATACTTCCTTTAGTTAACCAGGAACTCAGAAATGAAAGGTACTTAGGTATTTGATGTTACTTCAGATAGATAAAGTTCCCGTATTGAGTTAGCCGAGATCGAAAGTAGATCTGGTAATAACACACTTGTGATTATCTCGGTAACCGTTGGTAATAGGCGGAGAGAATTTCCTTTAAAACCAGATGCTGCAATTTCCCTGCACCGTAACGGTTCCTGGAACCGGTGACGTACGTATACTCGGTTAATTTTCCACTAGATGACATCCGCATCACTAGCAACCTAGATATCTGAAAACATTCCTGAAATTCAAGTTACAAAATGAATTGCTTGTGCTTTCCTCTATTATATCTACTTGCATTTAAGACCATTACGCGGTTAATATTAAAGTCCACTCTCATTGTAATTTGAACCGTCATAGCTCGTTATGAAAACATAATGATCGTCCACACGATTGGCATCTGTCACAGACACGACTATTAAGTACATGAGAATTGTCAAACGCTGCATATCCACACATATGTGGAACTTTCGCTTCGGCGAGAGTTTCCAGTAAACACGTCTCGTAACTCCACAACATAATTATAGACCTTAATATTTACCTGTTTAACGTCCAAAGTGCCGACACTTATGTACGTTCATTAGCTCGGCTCAAATCGATTTTCTATTTATGGCCAGATAGAAAACTGATTTCAATCAAGAGTGTTCGACGTAAAAGTGCTGTTCAGGTTTCTTTTTGCATTTTTAGCGCTTTAACCATTAAGCCGGTTGAAAAGCCGATTGTGAATTACAAATCCGTCGACTTTGTGTAATTCTGTGGCGTTTGTTCGGCGGTATTATTTGGATAATGACGAAAGAACGAATAGACATATTGTTTGAGTGTCGAAATCGGAAAGCTAATTTTCACGCCATTTGAAAATTTTCCAGTTTTAAGACCCAACTCAGTTTTAAAATTTGCCAAGTCAGCACTATAGTTGTGATGAATACATCACAACTCAGTGAAAGCCTAAGCTAACTATTTACATATAAGTCGAGTGACCGTGAGTTGCCGCATGTGCCAGGTGCCAGGTCGCTGTCGGATTTAGTCCAAACATGTAAAAAAGTTATTACATCACATAATGTTTCACGCTCTCTCTCGTTTTATCTAGTCAGACGCTCCTATATCATAACAACATGCATTTCTTTTACAACCCACATCAGTGTTTTAGAAATTTCATAAAAACTTAGGTAAAAAAGTACTAGGCGTATTATGTGCTATTATATCATACGTTTCGTAAGCCAGACATAAATCGTCCTCAACTGATACAACGTGTTTCAGACAGCTAGCAGGTTTAGTAAAACTAAGAAAAAGTTATATGTTATATTATCAGACGTTACGTTATGCTTGGCCAATAGGAAAACTTCTTGTGGATTTGCAAGTTGTCGGGTGAAAACGGAATCTTTGTCGTAACTTGCAATTGTTTATTTTTATTTTTAAACGTTGGCCCACACTAGAAATTTCTCCTGTATCGTGGGTGCGTTTACAAATATTTAAACTCACATACACAAACAGCCAGACCCGGAACAACTACCTGTAGATCATACAAATAAATATTTGTTCCGTGCGGGGATCGAACCCGAGACACGCAGCGCAGCAGCCGATCGCTCAGCCACTGCGCCAACCGTGCCGTCAGTTATGGTGTGGTGCCATCAGAAATATTTGTTACATGTTTGGCATAGTTACAAATTTTGTATGTGGACTGACAGTCTGTTAAAAGTAGGATAAACCTATGAGTACGAGTAGTGTAAAACAAATACATAACACGTAATACGAACATCTTTGACACGCGTAACATTACAAGCAGTTTATTTTTCTAGACTGCTCTGTCCCTCTCGTGGGCAAAGCCTTCCCGCCACTGTTTCAATTCCTCTCGTACCCCCACGTCCCTCCTTCCAAATCTGACGGAACCTGTCCAGTTCGTCAGACTTTCAGCATTGACGGAGATGGCGCTCCGTCAATGCTAAAATTCTGATTGATATTCTATTGGTCTACTAGCTTTGGAATATTGGTAACTTAAACCCAGTAATTGAGTTCTAGAGGTCAAATATCTGTCGCTTCACATAAAACATTGATATTCAGCCGCATCTAGTTAGACTGGCAGCCGACCCTAACCTAGTTGATAAAAGGCTGGGCGAATAATAATGCGAGCAAAAAATACAAACATATTGCGATAAATAGATAGACTTATGCGTTATTATGAACGACAAGGCTAATATAAATTCTATGTGTAGCACCATAAGCATCTATTTAATAAAATTCTAAAATTCATTTGTTCACTCTCTGACAGTCTTGACTGCTTGGTCTAGTATCATGAAATTCTGCGCAAGAGAATACTCATATAACAAATGTGAGCACTAAGAAATATTACTAAAAATTCGATTGCTAAATTGTGATTGTTCGTCATTTTCGCCGAGGGAAATTAATAGACGAAATACTCCTAGCTCATACTCATAGGTTGTATTTATTTTAGGGACCTCATAAAACCAACCACCGACTTACTACATCGCGGACAGTAGTTCAAAGATTTATTAGAAGCCTAGAAGCCAGTTTTATATAATGATACTAATCAATATAATTTCAAGTCATTGCACATGTCGGTGGGTCAATTAATGTCACGAGGGTTGCAATCAGCAGCGGATGTTGCAGTAGTGTCGCCACCGGCTTGCGAAACCGAGCAGTGTTTATATTGCAAGCCGATCGCGATGATGTTGATAGCCGAGATGAAATAATTACGTACCTTGGTAACACGTGTATTGCCTTATCGAGATTGATACGGTACTTATTATGAGGTGGGTTTGTTATTCATTTACTAACCATGTTTGTTTTGTTCTTTTCAGGTAAGGATTTTGCTTCTACTGTTTGAGGATTTAGCTTTAAGAGGAGCTGCTGGTAAGATTAGTTTAGCCATTTAATTATTCTATTGTTGGTTTAGGATTTTAGAACAATAGAGATAACAATACCCTAAAATCTATTCAGAAACATAAGTTTCCTGCGGAATATTTAACGGGTAGTAACCGTGTGAGCTGCGTCTCCAACCTACACCCCACCTGAAAGCCCGGACCATATGACCGAGCCTATTTAAGTCAACGCGTAGCGTGGCTGGCTTGATTTTGTTCACTCGATCAATTTTGTAATTTGTTACTTAAAATTATAACTTTTGTGTTTTAACTTTTAATGTTTGTGCAGGACTGTTTGGTAAAGTCTACTACCAGTCAAGTCTACTACATCTCTAAGATGTTTACAATTAACGCAAATTTCTCGTTAAACAACGTTTTCGTCTTTGAGATAAGACCTATGTCGTAGTATTAGGTTTATGACAATTCCTAAACTAATAAGACTATTCCTTAATAAATAAATACTGAATAAATGTTCGTAACAAACTTTCAGTACTTGCTAGAAGTATGACGGTACGCTCTACAGGTGATAACGAAACTTAATGATCTCTAAGAAACACTAGCCTATGTGTGTAGTAACTTACCTTTATAATAAGCTTACAAGATTATTGCCTATCTATTTATTTGACATGCAACATCTTATTACACGTTGAATCTTGATACATTAATCAACGAACTCAAAGTAATTAGTAGCCACGTGTCATATTATGTTATCTAGCACCACGCAACAACGGGTGACTGCATCCATCCATCTGTGAGAATGCGTGTCGTGCTCTCATTACCGATCCTATTACAGAATAGGTACAGGCCAACAAGTTTTTTGTTACCTACCTAATACTTATACAGGCCAAAGCATACATCTTTTCACTACACTACCACTTGTGTGTTGTGTTTGTAATAAAAAGTACTAATCACTTTTAAAGGTGTCAGAAAAGAATTATCCACTCAGCTTACTCTTAACATTGTTTAAAAGAAGTTGCAGGGTTACTGCTTGTTTACCAACTACATAGTTTGTTCGACTGTACACTTCTGCTCAATCTCTCGCTCCCTCAGCTTACATACTCTTAGGTGAGTGAGGGACGTAATTAATATAGAGAGTGGTTATTATTTCGATACCGATGCGGCTCGCGTCCACTTCAAAAGATATAATAGTAATTTCCAGGCCCGGCTCCATGCATTATCAGAGAAAGTTCTCTTAAAGGAATGCTTGATAAGCGTTCTTTAGAGTTCAGGTTACGTGTTTATTTTCTAATTTAGCAGGGCCAAGGAATTTTGTTTAAACGATAAGGATGAAACAACAACTTTCTACATACTTTGCATCTATCAGTCGGTGTAACGTCGTAAAATATCGAAGAATGCACTTTCAGTGACAAATAGTCCCGGAGCCAGTGCAGCAATAGATTCAAGAAAGTATTTCTCAGTTTATGCATAAAATGTTTTTTTTTTATAACGAAACATCGTCTGCGATGAAGTAGGACGAACGCATTAAATAAAACAATTTAAAAAATTAAAAGCGAAGTAATTACAAAGTTACGACTTACGAAATTACTGGAAATGCGCGCGTAGTTTTTGCGCTGCGCGGCAAACATGTCGCCGACGGCCGGGTGGCATGCGTATGCGCACGTTGCCGAGGTTTACTAACACAAACATGCTGTTAATTACGTGAATTATCAACCAACTGTCCCCAACAGTGATGAAATGTGAATAAAAAATACATTGCGTAACGCGCCATTTTAAACTCTTTTACGCTTTGCCTTTTCTTGATTATTTTTAGTTTAATTATCGTGAAGGCAGAGATAATTCTTGCTCTAGTTTATGATATATTATAATTTGTGACATGACTAATTTCCGACTTATCCTAATCGATTAGTCAAGCACTAACAGTTGACCGCACGTAAACATTGGAAAGAGGACGTTTTAAAAACGAATGATTAATTACATTTTTGACCAAAGCTCCATTCACGTAGTACTGTCTCGGAGATTATCTATGGATCTTCTGGATGCGGAGGTTCCGCGTAATCGAGACTCGGGCGCCCAGCAGCTTATTACGAAAGATGCGTAGAATCGAAAAATAAATAATTGGGCCCTAAAAGTGAAAGCCGTGAGTTACGACCTCTAATGCGCTTATCTAATTCGCCCCACTCAATCATGGAGCACTCGAGACTCGAGACAAAACGACGCGAGACACTGAGTACCTAATATATTTTAAATATCACTTGTCATTAGTATTATGCATTATCTATTACCGGCGTTATGTAACAATCGTGAGACTCATTATGCCCTGTGGCACTCACTTATAGTAATTCACTATGTATACAAACGTCAAACGTATTATTCCTTGGAAATTAATTTCCACAACCAATTGTATGCCCTATTGATAAATGAATAATGTCTAGATCTCTATAGAGGAATTGTGAATTGGTGTTTAAAGTGTTAATGTGATGTACCTGTAACGCTATTTACCATAATAACATGTGACTCGTGAGTTTAGTGTTCCGTGAGCTGTTGTTATTTAATTATGTGCAATTAATATATTTGCCGCAATTACTGGAATACTTAGCAAATTAGCTGGTCATTAGCTTGTCTTTAGTAGTTTTTCAATAGAAGCAGGTGTAACTCTTAATGAGTGCTGTCAATGCGAAACAGACATTACTAAGGGGGCGGATTTATTTTAATTTTAAAATGCAAATCAGTAGTCATTACTCATTACTTCTAATCATTTCTTCCACAATACATCAATGACCATATTTGCATTAGAATTAATATTTCCCAGAAGAACGCAAGATTTTTAATCACCTTCAAAAAATTGGACAGTAAATGACGAAAGCTTAATCGATTACTTATTACCGAATTAGAAAGTTAATATGGATAATAAGTAAAAAGTGATTTATTTGCTCAATGATTCATAAATAAAAATTTAAATCTCATCTGAATTCTCGAAACATCACAGATAAAGTAATTTACTCGGACATTAGCTCCGAAACCACAATATTTCTTTCGTATCAGTGAGATTGCTTGTAGCATAATTTATTTTTCAAATATTCTAATGCAGTGCAATTGCGTCATTGGGAGATTAGTCCCGAAACAATTTGGGTACTTGTGACGTCTGTCCCGAGCTCGACCCATCTCTCATGATAGCCCGAAGCGGGTAACGAGGTACATTAATCTCGGTTCAGTCAAAGGGAATCACTTTCACTCTGTACTCGATATATGAAACAAAAGTTCAACAACTTTTATAATGAAGTGAAACGTTGCTTGGTGAGCAAACATATCAGATTTATATACTTGTTTATGCCATGTTCTGTTAAAACGATTGCGGTTTTATATTAAAAATCGATGGGTTATTTTAACTGACATTTATCCCTATTTATATGCCAAATAAACGTATGAGTAATCTCTTCAAAGAGAACTGATCAATAACATTTCAAAGAAGATTGTGACTAAATGATTACTGCGAAAATCAATTTGATCAACATAGTTGTAAAAATCTAGGTTAATAGCTTAATGATGACTTAAGAGGGAACAGGGCCAAAAAATACATATTTGAAGAAACTGTTGCCGTTGCGCTACGTCAAGCCTGCTCCCCTAGAGTGCGATAAGGACAGCTGCAGCTCGCTTATTTTTGACATAAACATTTTAAGAAAGAGAAGAAGAAACATCAATATATTTTATGTTAAAAACTTTTCTTTATCTGGTCCTCTAATCACGACCGTAAAAATGGAATGGAATATTTTTTTTGTAATATTTCAAGGTACATATTTTCTTTATTCATTAGTTGCTGAAAAAAAGGAAATGACAGGGACTTGCCTACAGTAGACCTTGATCTTATGAAAAAAAAAACAATGATTCTCTAGAGATTGATTGATTGATTGCTCTAGAGGCATTATTTAGGAAGAAAAAAGGGGATATATTTGTATGAAAAATCGCAGCCTCTGTTCCCTCTTAAGAAGTATGCATCTTACTATTACATAAGAAAAGGGGAACAAAGTAAGTCTTTTTATTTCAGCGACTTGACAACGTGTTTTCAACATGCTCTCTTTAACAGAATCGTGTGAAAATGACATTATCGTAAATATAAAAAAGCGTTGTAATAATGACGACCTTTATACGTACTAAAATGTCTTAATGATTCATTCGTGCGTTGAAAACCTTATTGAAATTAAATATCTTTATTATATAATGTATTGCAGCTGTGGTATCAGACGAAATGATCGGATTCACGGCATCCTTAATGAACGAGAGCTCGGAAATTATTTAACTACCTTTATCAGAAGCCAGATCATTGTGCTTATGTAAGCGATGAGGCATTTCTATCATACTTTTGCTAATAAAACTGTACTTGGGGAAGTACGTGATTGCTTAAACTTACGCTTGTTTGAGCCATTCCCTATTATTTCGTAATTTCTTATTACTTATACTCTTATCAACTTTGTTTGTTATTGTCATCTTTTTGTTTTCGTAACCTTATCCTAATACGTCTGAGAATAAATTATCTTAATTTTAGCTTTGTGTATAACGCCGACTGCCTCGTTGGTCTAGTGGTCGTAAGTGCGACTGTTGAGTATGAGGTTCTGTGTTCGATTCGTAGGTCGGACAAAGTGTTAATTTCTCAGTAGCAGCCACGGAGTCTGGATTTGTGCCCAGTTGATGGTAATAGGCTCGCCATCGCCCTCTATTACATGGGACTTAAACATAAGTGGCGAAGTGTGGGTGTATTAATGGGTACACGTTCATCCGTATAATGACAACTATACGAAAACTGACCGTCAACATAGAAAGCATCAGACCGGTAGCCACTATCTTCACTACTAATTACACCTACGCTATATATAATTATCTAATAGACATTTAAGTAATTAACTTGGCTATTAAACATAACTCACAAAGCTAATGATAAAATTGATTATAATAGATTTTAGAATTTAATTTAAGCATTATGAGAGAAAGTAAGCAAGATTCGCAAAAGGCTCATGAATACTGATGAAAAATTACGTAAGATAAATTAAAAGTTAAACTTCTCCTTCAGGTAATAAAGCATCAAATATATTCATATTAATACTGCTGTAATGTTCATCTAAGATACTTCTTAATACATGAAAAAATAGCTTTCAACTCTACCTTGTATGGTTTCTATAACGTTGAGAGAGAATCATGAACTTCGCAGAGATATAGTGATCTTATGTAGCGTTCAGACAGCGTCCAATCAGCGGCTACGTCGCGTAGGCACTTCGTAGACGCCTACGCGGCGTAGGCGTCTACGCAGATATCGCCCAGTGAACAAAAATATGTTCAAAAGTTAGAACATGATTCCGATTCAATTCCGTAACTTCTTAAGAGTTTTTCTTCACTAAAATAATTATGTACGTAAACACTATTGGAGAAGTAAAAACTTTTCCAAAAGTTCTTAACGACTGAGAACATAAACCCGACTCAAATATTTTTCCCAACAATTAACAATCATAATTTAAACTAGATCGAAAATCATTAGCAGTTATTCGAGGTCAAGAGTAGGCACATTAACTAGCAAAAAAACGGTCTAAAGCTTCTTGTGTTACCACTGATAATAATCACTGTTCGGCCAATTTGCATACAAATAACTATAAATCACTTAAGCAAACTTCTAACGAAACAAAAAACACATACATGCGAATTAAGAACACGTGCTTATCATTATAGCAGTTGCCAGTCAGGCTGGCACATTAGCTGAAACATTTGCCAATTAAGATGGCAGCTTAGCGAGATGGACAGGATAACGGGCTATATCTAGAAAGTCATCGTCTAATGGCCTTAACGGCAATCATGACACGTCTTTAGATATGCCGAGAGGTTATTATCATTAAAATTATTATGTGACGGTATCTTATGTATTACCCAAAAAGGAAATACAACAGCGGAGTAGATAAGATTTATTTGGAGATAGGTAAAGTTGCGAGCTTAAAAGAATTTAGAATTTTCTTGGAATTTAATTAGGAATTTACTTTCTAAGCGCTATGACCCCAAACTGGCTCTTGGCCTATGACAACAAAAACTGCGCGAGCGCTTGCAAATTCAAACAACCGAAGCTCCCGAATAAATGACGTGCTTTTTTCACAATAACTTTACAACGTGTATGATTAAGCTACGCTGTAACAACAGTTATTTATAAAAGCAAATATTCAATACATTCGTTTTTATGAACATCAGTGCATTAACCTTCCATTCAAACGGTTTTATGAAAACGTCACGTCTGCACTATGTATTACCTACTTATGTAATACTCATAATTTAATTTAAATCTGACATTTACGAGTATAATTTGTTTAGTTAAATCTTATCAGTTTGTAAAGAGTTTTATTTAATTAACAAACAAAATGAGAAGATAAATTAGATTTAAATGTTCAAAATGATTTACAGCTTATCCACTGCGATCTGCGCCCGCGCATTCAAGTTATATTGTCAGCATCTTGATCGTCAGTCGTCACTTATGTAACTGACTTATTTAACTCGCATTTCTAATCGTAATCACACAACATTTGTAACAATGAAGCTGACAGATCGATAAAGAGTATAAAAGCGCTACTTGACTGTATCTAAGTATCTAACCTCTTCAATCAAGAAACTGATTAAATAACCAACCAAAAGTCAATTTTGTTTTTGTTCATATTCACATTATAAAACAATAAACAGTAAGCGGCTACATTCCACAGGCAAACAATAGAATTAACTATTAATAATTTCTTCAGCGGAATCTTATTCGCTTTGTGTATTCATGAGCTAATTACTCTATTCAAAGTTATTCCAACGTCATAACCATCGGTCAACGTCGATATCCCCTTCTAAAGTGTCGTGCTGGAGTGCGTAGGATCGTGACCGAACTCCTCAAATGGTCATATCGGTGTCTGTCGGTGTGGTCGCCGGCGGACACCATCGCGTCGCTGGCCACCACACCACTTCCCTATCGCGATGGTACTAGAGCATAATTTCGGGTGACAACTGACCTTGACGACACATACATGCGTGTATGTGTAAACAATCGATAGTACAGACGCGGGCGGTGCGGCGTTGGCAATGCAACCCATCGCGCATGGCTAATGCGCGCGCGCAACCACGCCGCATAGCGATGAGGGTGTGCTGTGCGCGATACCCACTAAGCTCCTCGACTATCAAATATTATTTGCCGCAGTATTTTATTTTATTGCCTCATTTGTATTCAATACTTCCTTTTCTTTATTAAAACACCAAATCTTTTGAAACGACTCGCGTTGTGTCGAAACTAAGCTGTATTAAGCAGCGCGGCGTAGTAATAATTATATTTCATTCCCAGACATTAAATCATATAACATCATGCACTCGCATCAGGTAATTCGTATTTATTGGAGAAAGTCAAGTGTGTGCAATAGGTGTAACACAAGCTTCAGTAGGTAAATCACAGGCTTTCCTACGTGAGAACGATTGAACATATTTATAAGACAAGTAGATGTTTATGTTGGTGCATTGCACCTGCATAACATTACATACATCATGTATATGGATTCTGTAACTTATCTGCAAATTATCCTGATATCAATGTAAAGACAATTCCGAAACTACAATAAAGCAATCAAAGACGTTAAAATATAGCTGTGCGGCAGTGGGACAGCAAAATGGTACAATAAACAAAAATACAAAAGAAAGACTATCATCATGAAAAGGTATTAACATCGGGAGGGCACGCCCCGCACATTGTAATTGTGAATCTCATCAAAGGCGGTATCATGACTTATTAAACTACATACTTGCAGACGTCTCGTTCTTTGTTCACAACAAAAAGACCATTGCAAATATTCAGTGAGGTTACTGGAACAAGTACTTAAATAGTAAGATATTAATGATTTAGATTAAAGATAGTGACTCATCACTTAGCTTTAGAAGGAAGTAACCGAAAATAGCACTAATTTATAGCCGACTTTTAAACAATAGAATGGAGACGATGATACTTGAGTCTGAGATCTCAGAGGATAGCGTGAGTTCGTCTGAGGCCGATCACGCACGCTCGTTGGAATAGAAGCGGTTCATTCACATAATGGACGTGAATCAGAAAATTGGATAATGTCTCACAAATAACTGCAACAGACTCATTAGAGCAACCGACCTATTTTTCGGAATCCACGCAATAAGGTTGACTGCAAAAGAGGCAAAGTATTAGCATAATATGAAGGAGAAACGCTGCGTCAAAGCAATGTATTGTTAAGTTACTTACCAGTTTTTGTACGCTAGTGAAACTGTATCATTAATTATAATATCATAATGCAAATGTTGGCTAAAAGTCAGCGGTTTCATCGCGACAATTTTCGTGATAGCAATATTTCTTAACGTATCGTGACGCCGCGATGTTTCGCAGTTGCATTGCATTGTAAATTGTGATGTACTTACAACTATTTTGTTATGTCGAAAGTTTACTTTGTAAATCCTAGTTTTAAGCAGATTTCATACTCATTTGCTTAACCAATAAACCAAGACATCAATTTCATGAATGAAGACTTGCTGAAGATTACAGTATTTCGTTCTATTTCAGTAACAGTGCAACGCGCGAAAGTCTTAAAAAGTAATGACCGCCATTCCCTTTTTAGTACACACGCAGAAGTAAGTAGTATAGGACTCTTATTTATCGCATCCGGCTTTAAACACATATACTGACGTAGCAGGACTTGCTGGATATTACCTACGGTTTCACCAACTTTGTAGATGCATATAATCCTTAAACAAGTCATACATACTTTTAACATTAAGTATAGAGAATTGCACGTGCAACGTTGCGTTATTGTGACCTAAAAGCAGGGTAAAATCGTCTACTACAGCCTTGTAAGCGTTTTGATTACAAACTATGTACGTCGCTATTATAAGAAGCGCGGGGGTGACAAAATGTAAATGCCGCCAATTTGCATTAATAGCCAATTGTTGATTCAGCGCGTTCAGTACGCGAGTAGGCACTTCACCCGACGGGTTTGGATATGACACATGTTTGAGTACATGTATGTGAGTGAATATGTATGCGATTAGAATCTTAATAGAGCCGATGCGAAGATATGCGGGCCAGCATTAATATTGTAACCGACGGTATAACATGATTTTATACCCTATTCAGGATATAAAATCCTAGGACCTCAACAGATTTTCCCTTAGTGTCCAGCTTTCCCGTGGGAATGCTTCGCCGGTCGATATAATCAAGAACCACCCAAGGGAATTAAAAAATACTTGAAATTCACATATTAATTAAAAATAATTGAAATGCTATTCAATCTCATAAAACTTAACAGTTAGCTACATTTTTACAGAATAGCCAACTTCTTTGTTATTGTTCCATATCATCAATTTATAAATAAAAACTTTCTTACAATTGCTGTTGAATCGTATCCGATTCAAATTGCCTTTCTGATTGCTTGGAAAAATTAAAAACGTCGGTTTTAAAATTACGATGAACAGTTTTTAAATGGGAAGAAGGAAAATACCAAACTATAAAAGGCAACCGATCGTCGTGTTCCCCATCGGAGCGTGGTTAGTGGCAGTTAATCGAATTACTGACGACAGACGAACGGCAATGATATAATTTAACTGGTTTAATTCAATCGGACACAGTCGGGGTCGATGAATTCGGGTTACTCTGTCAGAAACACGACTCCTTCGCATTGTTGTTGTTTATTTAGGTCGAATGGCACAGAGCTAATTAAATAATTACGCTTGTAATACCACGGTTGTAAATGTTCATCATTTGATTAAACGTAACATGTCGTGTCCTCAATAAAACTGTTTCGTGTTATCGCAACACGAATTTTAATAGTGTGTAATATATATCCGATGATTAGAGCTGTCATCTCACATATGACACTATTCGAATTAGTATAAATCGATTACTCAATAATCGTTATCCAACTAGCTTAGGTGACAACCAAATAGCAATCGATACCTACGATCGTGTGGCGCAACACGACGGAAGTTTCGACATTGCGATTATAAGTGGTGGAATTATGATAAACATCGGAGTTATGGCAATTAATGTGGAATAGAGGAGTATAGGTTATAATTTAGCTAATTGACACGCCATATTGCTTGTTTCCTGTTTTCCAGCAAATCTGTTTGACCAGCCCCTACCGAGTGTACGTTGGAAATCACTGACGGATAAACTAATGGCGATATCCGATGTCTCTTTGATTGACAGTTCTTCAAGTGAAACCCAGTTTACATTGGTACAGTAATACCCAAGGTAGTCTTGAAATAGACTTGGTATTGAGAACTCCATTATTAGCATAATTAAAAGTAACTCACTCTCCTTGGTTTAGAGCGATTAATTTGAAGTTTTTTGTAGATACTAGTAAGTCTTTACCAAATGTGAACGGGATGCTAATGATCACAGACAGCACTAAGTAAAAGGAGCAGTGTTGTCCAAGTTCGCGTATTCATCTGGTGCTAGATCAGCGACGTCTGTACTCGCGTATGATTGATAAGTCGTGTGACATACTCCACTTCTGATAGCCGCGGGCGCAGTGTATCGCGCGTGCCGCCCGGCTCGCCACCCGCACGAAACTCTTTCATATGCTCTTACTATTACATTGATATGTTACACCGATGATTTATGCACTGTCTGACACTCCTAAATAACTTTGACCTACACCATCTATTGTATCGCGTATAGTTTTAAAAGTGACCCAAGCTGGCTGCCAGTTTCTGCAACGACCGGTTTGTAGGACAAGCAACTGTTTGATGAGTCCAAAGATATCAAAAGTCAACTCAGACATTAATATCCCTGTTATAAATTACCGCATTGTTGTAAAGATCGAGTGTTTACTTTTACTTTTGTTTATTGAGACGATTTCTATAACCTAAATCGGTTTTATGTTGAGATAAATTATAGCGTCCTCATAAAATCGAACAAAGAGTAACATGTTCTATTGTTGTTTCAATAATACTAGTTATTTGGGCTATAAAAAATACGAACATTGAAATAAAATAACTAAATGATGAATTCATTTAGTTATTTTATTTCAATGTTCATATTTTTTTAGCGTATCGAATTTGATCAAACATTTTTTTTGAAATAATATTGTATAGTAAACACAGAACAGTCTATGTATATTTTTCCGTATTTCAGAATTTAAAACATGAACGACTACAAGCACTTTGTCCACCGACAATATCAGTTCATCGGTGTCGGCGAACGCTCGACTCGTCTAACAAACGCCATGTTTTATACTAATATACTTGTTTTTCATATTGTTTCCAAAACAATTAACTTTTTAGTAAATCTATTGTATATACATATATGTAGTTGATTTTTGTTTGTTTCTTAATTCAGTTAACTACAGTTATGGAAACAATTTAAATTTATTACACACATAAACATTCCGAAAAAAAACCACATCAAAATAGAGAAGAATAACGCGGTCACACAGACAGACACGAACATCAATTTCAATTTATAATTTGTAAAGATATAGATCTATGTCCTTAAACAGCCAGCACAGTATTAACAAAATTAAAATCAATTAATTAAAATTAGGCGGGCGGGCGGTGCATCACGCACGCACGTCTGGGCGGGCGATGCGTACGCTACGCGCAGCGCGGGCGGCGTCGCGCGTCGCCGGCGCAGGCAGGAGACGCGCGCAGTATGAACCGCGCCGCGCCACGGGACGCACGCCCGTAGCCCTTCCTCCACAGTACAGTGACAATTGTTCATAACATAAACAAGGGTCGAACGTGACCCCGCGTGTGATGTTCCCGTGTCAGTGACTACTACTTGCCTTCACAAAGGACTTATGATGCATGTGAGTGCTGCCGTTTGCTACCGTACATACTTCCATGGATTATACTCAGACGATGCTTATTATAACTTGAGTTTATACATTGTCATACAGAGTTAGATTCTTGACGACTT
This sequence comes from Noctua fimbriata, assembly GCA_905163415.1. Lineage (NCBI taxonomy): Eukaryota > Metazoa > Arthropoda > Insecta > Lepidoptera > Noctuidae > Noctua > Noctua fimbriata. Next base: position 8,527,283 of record LR990940.1, read on the forward strand.
GTTGTGGTTTAGAAATATATGCTAATACATTTTAAAACATATTTTATTGCATGGTGTATTGTCAATCAAACAATAGCGGTATGAAACAAATTCTATTATTTACGACAAGGCCGGTCACAATCGATTTCTTTTAGCTACAGTATGATTCAACAATGCGTCAAGTTTCTAAGCATCCTGTTTTTGTAATGCATCTGGCGACCTTAATTGCGCCAGGGTCCGTCCGACCTAATGTCAGCAATTAAGCCACCTGTCCGTCATGGTATTTTCCTTGACGTACGTAGTCTACGATATATATTATGTTCCTGTAATTGTTATCTCCTTGAATCAGAGAGGTTCTTGATATTTAATATTGTAATCGTCAATAATGTTGACAGATCAATGCTGCGTTATGCATATCTTGATCTAATACTAATTTATGTTCAAGGTTCAATGTTTTTATTCCAATTCTGATCATCACCATAGCCATCACCTAACTAATATCCCAAATTCAAACTTGATGGCTTGGTATTTGTAATTAACTGCTTGTTTTTAAAACATAGCTCTTAATTCGCTGGTATTAAGTACATAATGTATCGTTATGAATGAAAAAAGTCGAGTACATTCGCGAAGTTGGCAGCCGAACGATTAATATCATGTAATACAATGCCCAACAATGCATGCATAATTCAGCTGGAATTATGAGTCTGATCAGATATAAATCAGATAATTTATGTAGGTACTGTACACATGTATGCAGATTTATTGAACCTCCCAATATTTGTAGTACAGACACAACTTATTTATAAGTTTTTAAATTGTAGTTAATCGATTTGTTTTAGTCGTTAATACATTTAAAAAAAAAATTAACGTCACAAGAAAAACTTCAAATTGACCCAAACTAATTATATAATCATAATATTTTGAACACATAATAGAATTTAAAACCGAGAAGATAAATGATATATTTTCAGGCTATAAATACTTTAAATGTAAGTAACTAAAACAATCTATTATTCTAACTGTATCCAAGTAAAAATTCAAAAAACATTATAAAAAACAATCGTATCTAATCTACTGTCTAGACGCACTCTAAAACACCATTATTTTCGACATAGTTCATTATCACCACAATTTGAACTTTAAAAGCACAGACAACAAATTTCGTAGTAAAACAACCTGGTCCTTAACAGTACCCAAACGCCGGGAAGGATAACAACATAACAAAAGCGATTGACGTCTTCATTGTTTAAAACTACGCTAATAAACGGAGCTCCCATTCAAAGAAGCCTCCATTCTTACCTGACCCTTCGAAAACTTCATAATTACCTAATGGATAGAGCCGACCTCAGGCTCGAGGCAAATCGGACCCGTTTCTCCGTGTTATACCATAATTTGAGAGCCTCACATTACATAAGTAATTGGAAAGGTCTCAGCGTATGGGCCATCGAAGATACGATAGATTGAAACGTATTTCATAATTATTGTTCCGTAATTATCCAGTTTGAACCAGATTTATGGGCCCGTAACCCAAAACTCCATTTAGTTGACTTGTTGTACGTAACTAGTGATTGATCGATTCAGTTAATTTGATTATCTCTGTGCATCGATTCACTTTTTGTTTTACGGTAGTGAATAAAGCGATATTTATTTAATGCGAATTGCAGAACGCGTTTTATTCGTTCGAGTCCCGGATCACGTAAAGTTTATTATGCTCCAAACACATCGTTGCTGTTTTCTCCGCATTTGCGGAATAAACAAAACATTTTCTCTGTTAAATATCTGCGAGTATGACGCAGCACTTCTAGTCAGTACTCTGTCACGAGAAGCGTTCTCAACAAAGGTGAAATAGATGTAAACAAGGTTCATATGAATAATGCATTGTTTAGATGCATCTCATTAAACCGTTCGTAACTCCACTTCGAAAGCGCATCTAATTGTAGCCTACATACAGTAACTAGGATATTTAACAAACGCTACAATTATCATGATTAATATTAACTGTTTGAACGCGAACCTAGTTATTAATTAAGTACGTTTACATTATATATGTTTCATGGTTAATTTTATGCTGTTTTCCTTTTTTTGTTAGAGTGGCGTGTTCATTGCTACCTATTGTCTAGTAATACGCCTTTATAAATATTTATAGGCACAACTAGTTAGTGCACCTGTCAATTACAAACACACCTGATGGGCAACAAACTTGAAAAAATTACTTCTCGTTGACAGACATAATGGCGAACGATACAAAACTCGAACCTAACTTGACAAAACACGAACGAATTTATTTAAGTAGTCACTTCATATAAATAGCGACGCAGACGTCGCTCAAGATGTCCCGGAGTTATTAGCAAATGGAGCAAAAACTCATCTGTGCAGTCTGCATACGCGCGTGCTTGCTCCGCTTGTAAGGCAAATACCAATTAAATATTTTGATACAACATGTGCAAGACACAGACGGGATCTCCCAAACGGGGCGAAGATAAATATAGCACAGAACACACCTGTAGGCGTGTACACCACTACAAAACCAGCAATTACGAGCTCATTGTTTTCCATACAACCTTAACAAATGAAAGTTCATTTTGTACGCTTAGTAGGTCCAAGACAATTTCAATTGTGACACAGTTTCCTTCCTACGTGAATTGCATTTTATGAGATCAGTAGAAAACGAAATAAACATACTTTTTATTGTAGGAAATGCCGACAACAATGCTCACTCAATTTCCTCGTTCGTCAAGGATTATTTAACTTAAAGAACTATGAAGCATATTTATTTGCATTTGAAATGCAGGCATCGTAAATCGAAAGAATTAAATATAAAATAACCTATTGCATTGTATGAATAATAATTAATCATAGGAATACATGGGACGAGTATACGAGAGTGTGTTGCGTCATGCATGGTAATAAGAAGACATTACAAAATTACCCACCATTGTTCTGGGTTCGCGGAACAGTGTTTGTTGGAGCGCCCGCGCCGATCGGCGGCTAATAGGGCTCGCATCATTGTGCATCTCCGTCGGCGTCGGTTCCCACAACACGAAACGCAAAATCAAACAACACCGTGGAAGCAACACTATGCGAACTTCTATGAAACAGTTTTGTATAGGAAGTGCACGTCGTCACGTAATTCGACTGTGATTGCTTACGCGTTTAAAAAATAGTCACGTACATAACGCTCCCAAAGGACTCGCTCTAAAAATAATGTTCCCACTGCAATCTGTGCAGCATCTTCCAATCTAAAGATAACATTGCGCCAACACGTGTTGGAACAGTAAGTTTAGTGACCCCCCGACGTGACGTCAGGACCCGTCCGCATCATTAGTCGACGTCCTGCGGTGATCTGACTGTTCTTTGTACCCTCCTCCGTAACATACAACAAATGCTTGGGTAATTGTTTTGTAACGAGGACATTTACAAAGCCAGGAGTCCATTTGAAAAATATTCATGAATACGAACCAAGGAACAATAATCCTCGGTTACCATGGGGAAGCAATTACGAGGATTGTTTGTTGTTTTGGCATTTTAGTACAAAGTAAATTGCTTGTTAAATAAGCGAGGAGGAAGGAAGTTAATGACGATATATCGAGCTGGAATCTGCGCATAAGATGCGATGCGTCGAGAAGCGGCGTATGAATAGTGGTGAGGTGGTCGTGAATCAGGTGTGGACGTGACTGGCCGTCCACAGGCGGGGCGTGGACGGTGGATGGTCAGTGATCTACATCGACGGGACACGTCCGCCACCCGCGCCCGTTTCCATGGTAAAACGTGACCGAGAAAAAAACCTCAACGACAAGTATGATGCCAAAAAAATATGAATTATCCATTTCCTTGAACAGTATAAAAAGCGACACTGAATTCCTTCGGGGTCAAATAAGGAGAAAAAATGCTGACCGTTAGGTATTTTGATGACTAATAAAGACTTGAATTAAAGGCTAGAGCTAGACAGTCCGTTATTCTAAAACGCATTTTGGTTGGATACAACAGTTTTAATTATACCGACGTACCCAGTTACGTGGTTAACCTCACAAAGAAAATTGTAAAAAAGCGTATCTTTATAATTTTCAATTACCAACTAGAAAAAAATAATGTAACTTTGAGGTAGTTCTTAGAACTCAATGGTCACATAGATATTTTCAGCTAATAGAATAAAAAGATAAAAAGTTAACAGATCATTATGTCGCCTCCTCGGGGAGTTAATTGGTAGTTTCGCGTTGGTTGCGTGTGCAGCGTTTAAATCGTATTCCGGGAACCATGGAGCGGTGACCATCACTCGCTCCACTGCGTCCTTGGGGATATCCAGGGCGGAAGAAACAATCATTTTGGTGGAACAAATGGGCATTTTTTAAAGCAACCCGAAATATTATATATTATTCGCCACTTATATTATTTTTCGTTTTATTTCTCTTTTCGCCTAAAACGAAGAAACATTAAAAATAAAATGTACCTAAGTTGGTTAAGTTTAATGGTCGGTCATCCTCTATCGTCTATTTCATAATTATTATTTTCAAAACCAGAAAACACCTCCACTGTAAAACAGTGCTACTAGTGTTTTGACATTTGGAACGCACGAATCTTTGATTCGAAGTATAACCAAGCTTTTTTATACACTTATAAATTATATACACGTAGTAGTGTGTACCGAACATGATTATATACAGATACGAAATCTATCGGTTCGCTCGTGATTGTTACATCTTGTAATTGAAAATAATTATTGGTATTTTTATTCAAGGCGATGTGGTGTCCTTATTCAGTATCTATTCGCTTCGTGTGTTGGCACCATGTATAATTTGTAATTACGTAATAGACGCAAGCGCAGCTGTTTCGATTCACCATTTTTCAATAGTAAATCTTGCAAATACCAAGAGTCGAATTTAATGAAGTTATTATTTCTATTGTTTTGTAACCAAAAGTCGAATGTTCGATAATATGGAGATACTGCAGTCCTCCATTCATCATGTTTGCCGACTAATCTAAATACAACTTAGCGTGGTGGTTTACGTAACGTGAAAAGTGGCACATCGATTTTAATATTGACACGCCATGATTCTACTTCCTCAGCGAGTTCAATACTTTCTCATGTTTTATGTAATTTCATTATCATGCGATACAATAATTATATTATCTGTATGCAAATGAATAGTGCTAAATCCAAAGCATACAATAACAGATGGTGCTAACTCAGACAGATTTCAAAATTCATTTCAATTACTATACAGACTGTGTCCTCAATACGAAATAATAAATCCAAAAAGAGTTTTTGTATTGATTCATTAATTCATATTAGGTTTATGATAGCAAGATTTATTGCAGTAACCAGTGGCGCGTATGATAATGAATTAATGACATAATGTCTTAAAGCTTTTAAAGTACCTCATTGTACCAACAGCAGTTGCCCTGCCTCCAAAAGATATTTCGTGAACAGCAACTCTGAGTTTGTGTAACTGGTGCTCGATCTATATAACGTTCAAAGACTTCAATGGAAGTGCAAATATCGATAATTCAGTAACTGTACGTGTAAATTTATGTTGTAAAGTGAAAAACAATGCTGCGCGTTACGCAAATAGAAAGCGGGAAACAAAGTTATCGGTACTTTGCTCAGGTTTGCGGTAACCACTACATCACTAGTCATCAGCTCTCTGGAACCTAAAGATTAATTAGAAGTACGTGCCTGACTGCTGACTGATGATGTAACAGATTGACCAACCCGTGTTGGTTTAGACAAACTAATCTCTATCTTATTTAACCTCCATTTTTTATAGACTTGATAATAAAAGTTTAAGGTTACCAAAATAATAATATCGATACTTAAAATATCGTAGAGGCAGGTAGCTGTCACCTCCGTCTTATGGTCTTACCCATGTATCATAAGTTGACGTAAATCCGATCAAATATTTAACGGGATTCGGATTTCATTCTTAGCCCAATCGGATTTTTGGTAATAAATTCCTACCTGTCTAACGCGATTATTACGTAAAATAATATTTTTCCACTTTTATGCTCGTAAACCCGGTTGTTAGGTAATAGATGCAGTAAACGTCACATAAGAGTATATTAATAAATCTTTACTTTAACGGCTTTATCGCTGCGCTTTGGCCCTCTGAGGGTTATCAGATAATGATGCAATAGTGTGAGACGCAGTTGTTATGATGAACTTTACTTTGAACATGTTTGGGAAACTTTTTTTCTATTAACTAATCATTCCTGTCACTGTAGAAGGCATTGCGTCATCGCTTAGAGTGGACCCAATCAATGATCTTACCACATTAGGTGGGCTGGGAAGGGGACATGAAATGCGTTAAATTGTGCGGTCAGGCGGTGACCTGCGGGGGCAGTGCCAGCTCAATTAACCGTCCTATGTCCGTAACCTCCAGGTTCGAGACGGTTCGAGGCACATCGTTACGACCACGCCTCGGGCGATGCACTTTCTCCCATGGACTTATTTAAAATCGTCTCCAAGCGTGATTGACGCCGAAGCCGCCGCACTATTGTTAACTATAACGTGACGTAACACATCTGATGTGCCGTCACTCAATTTACAAGAGGTTTTCTTAATGTATAATGATGCGTATTCTTTGTGCTTGCCATTTAATTGTTAGGCAATAGATCTGTCCGCTTAACACATGTCTTTGTACGAATTATTGCTAAATACGTGATGATTTTCACGCCTCGACCATACCTAGAACATATTGAAGCTGTCATTCTTTCTGCATCACAATACGGTTGATAAGTTTGATATTTATTTTAGTACCTACTTCGCAATAAATGTTTCACAAGAAAATCTTGCAACTTTTGCGAGTACACGGACAGTTAAGTGATTCTTGATGATAATGACTAAATAAAAGGATAACAAAACATCGCTTTTATTTCAAGGCATCTTCCTCTAAGTCATATAGTCTTATAGCTGCTATTATCTCAACCTCTCCTCATCAGAAGTGCTTCACATGTGTACGTACTTAATTTTATGTTCAGGAACTTTTGTATGCTAAAAGGCATTCCTTTTAAATTGGTCAGAACTCGCGCGAGAATAATGTTTTATCGTTGCCATTAATTGTTGAGTTCCCGAACGCGATCCAAGTTGGCATCTTATTTGAAAGACTTAAGTTTCGTGAGGCTTTTTCCCCGTCCTTGTTTTAAAATGAATGTTGTCGAGGAGCACGGGGTGTGTAAGAAGGACGATGACCGCAATCTCCTGCGTGCCGAGATTCGGCCCAGAATGCATTATTCCGAACCACCGCGGCAGTCCTATATCATTCTCAATCGAAAATTCCACGCTTGATGTCTTCTTTGGTAACAACGCTGCTTTCGATATGATTTATGACCACTCGCCTTCAACTGTAATTACTTGACATTATTTCATACATACCTTGTTTGTCGTTATGATAAGTGGTTCTGTTCTATTTCGGTCATTACAAGTAATGATAAAATAGTAAACAAATAAAGTGGAGATTATTACAAAATTGTTGCTCTTGTTTACGTTTTAACTTATCTTCTTACAAAAGACATCAACGCGCGGTACGCATCTCTCGCGCATTGTGTGCCCAATATTCCGTAACCCGCGGTCCAGTAATAACTTAGCATTACAATTAACATAATTAACAGACTTTCTGGTGCAAACACAAGCTCTCTGTTCTAGTTACTACTTATTCCATTAACAGGAGGCAACGAGTACGTATTTATTTAGGTCATTCGCATGGAATGATTGAATAAACAATACAGCACTCATTACTTTTCGTTATCTTGAAATCGATACCGCGATGCAATTTTTGGAACAATAATAATATGCCTATTGTATTACTATTGACATGAATAATATACACATACTAGCGTTTGACAGCAATTGATTACCTAACTGAATGAGAAATAACACTGACATCTGTAAGTAGGTGAGTAAATAGAACGTACTCATGGTTCAGTTTCTATCGTTGACCTTTGATAAAGAAATCACTTTTACTGAACGGTATTTTGTCCAAAAGTGAAACGTTATCTGAGATCTTAGGATTGTTTTCATGGAGGATGAGTAGGCGCTTGTCGTAAGCACAACAATAGAGCGATGTGTCGCGCCGACCCGCGGCGACCCGCCCGGTGTCGCCTGATGTCGCGAGATTACTTATTCCGGATGAACTTTGCGAGTATTCAGCTCATCGTGAGCAGCATTGTGTTCGTTGCCTTGTACCGTAATACTGCAGTGAACGATTTCCCTTTCAATTTATGAAGACTGTACTGAACACGAATTTAATTTACCAAAATAACATTTTGAGTAAAAAAATATGGGTATGCGTCATAGCATTTATTGTGAAGGAACGTCGAATTTGATCACACACAATTTGATTCAAGGTATCTCAAATTGTTCCCATGTAATTGAATTCGTTAACGAGACCTCCAAAAGGCATTGCTAAACAAAATAACAGTGGAAAATGAAATTATAAATTCAAATAGATTCATCACAGAGTTAACCTTTGCTGCAATAAATGTTTAAGCAAATTGTTCACGACCCTATTCGGCGGTATTGCACATCCTTGTTCCGATCTCGGGGCTCGAGCTCGATGAATCACGCGCATTGCATTCCGTGAATCGGTCCGCATGCCACATTACGGTTAATAACCTTTATGGCATTAAATTTGCCTTAAAAACCAATGTCAAGCGATAATTCCGTCGTAATTATGGCGCCTCGAGAGCTCATTGCGAGTGAAAATCGCTCTGCATTTTTGGCGAAAATGTCTTGTTAGCGATAATGAAGAAAGTTTTATTATGGGTTTATTTGAAGCGATCGATTCTATAAATAATTTCTTAAACTGGATTTTGGGACTTAAGAATGTAACCGATTTGATCGGATTTTGGATTATATTTATAGTAAGTGAAAGCTTTAATAATCAAATGAAAATAAAAACATAAGGCAAGAAGCTGTATTCTTGAATACGCAATGCATCAGTTGCCTCGTTGTCTGCTGAACCATCTAATTTGTCTCATTAATTTCTTTCTGATAGCGTTACATAAATCATCACAATACAACACACGATGACAACTTTCAACTTCCTTTGCGCAAGACTGATACATGGAGTTACGTAAGGACAAACGTGTTCCAAGTAGACGGAAGACGAAGAGTTCCTATCGTAGCCCACTTTACTATTGATACAGATACCGGCTATAAAGATTGTACGCGACCTACATTAGGACTTTATGACACGTTCGGCATAAAAACTGGGACATTTTAAAATATTTCGAAAAAGAAACCACTAGGTGTGTCCACTAAAACAGGAAACGTAATAGTTGAAGATAAAGAAAATTTGTAAAAAGCTGTTGCGTCTGGGAAGGGGGAGGGGGGAAAGGGCTCGGCGCACGCGCAGCTTATCTCAGTTTAGGACAGTTCACTCGTTATCTAAAACTTACGCCCGAGCCCACTTACTGTAAAGTAAACATTTGAGTTAGAAAGTGCAGTTCCGTGTAACGCGTACAGATAACACTCGCGTGTTTGTAATGCTCTGGATGCGTGCCTTAAAATAATAAGCCGAAGAAATGGTGTTCATTGAGAAGCAAACATTATATCTCCAAACCCAAGAAAGGATTTATGATCTTTAAGAAATCCTGTTTTACCTTGAAAACAAAAACATTTGTTCGGTTTGTTAACAAAAAACGTTAATCTTTCTTTAAGTACCTAATTGTCGAGTTGTAAAACAGTGGAGTTTGAATGCGACTCCATAGATTTCACCAGAAATCTTAAGGGTCTTTTGTTAAGAAAGATTTGAACGTTTTTATTAAAATATGGTTCTGGGAATTTCTTCGAAGCATTTTGTACTAATTTAACGGGACCTTTTTCCATAGATATTAGGAGATGGATTACCGTAATTAAACTGAACGTTTAAATGTTAATGCTGAGGTTAAAGCTAATGACAATTTAATTCATGAATTAGACATTCTCCTACACTCGAAATGTATTTTTTTAATGTTAATTACATTAATTTAGAGTTACGTATGTATCTGAAGGCCTTCAAATTACACGACGTAAAAAAGACATGTTGTTTTCAAGCCAGGATTTTTTTTTATACTTTTTCGTTCGTAGTAATTTTAAAGTTTGTTAACTTTGAGGTATATACGTGTAGGTGGGTTCAATCTATATACAAAGATCGAGTAACGGTACCAGTATCAAATTGTCTATTCAAATGAAAATCAGTGTGATCGCGTCAGTTCGCGGTTGTGCGCACATTAATATGTAATTATTTACAGTACAATAACTCCGCGTCACCGCCATATTGTGTAGGCGTCCTAATGGAGCCGTCAATAACGATCAACTCCATTTTTTGTGTCATTCCATAATCAAAGCTGGCTAACAAAAAAATGGAGGTATGTGAAATCCCAAGAAGACATTATTGTTAATACGTCACTTTGATCATTAATACTTGATTCTTAACCTTCAATTTTTTTTTTAAACCGATATTTAACTTGAAACCACAGGATATTATTATAAAGCCGCTAGTCCATACCACGTATCACAAAGCTCACAAGCAACCATTTCTCAGAAGGTAATGGAAGCGCAGCACGTAACTGAGTCTAATGTTGGTCATCGCGAGTCAAACGCATAATTTTACGAGCCACTGAACACGTCTGCACACAAACAGAATCATTTGATACGATTGTTAAGGGGAAATTCATGTCCGCTGTACGAACAAAACCATAATACTCCATAGGTTCCGTAGTGAAACAAGGAGTTCACTTCGTTTTGCATTATAATGAACTCACAAAATTAAATCTTAAAGAAACATCTTAAAACACAATGAAAAGCTCTACTAAAAGAAGTTTATAGTATTTAACAGCAAAACTTTGTTTTGTGTTAGTTCATTAAACTTAGTAATAGTCTAAATAAATAATTACTTTATTTAGTTACCTATCTAATTTAATGTTTGTGTTTATTAATATTTGCATGCTACTTTTATGGCGAAATGTATCATTGCACTTCATGTTATTTTCACCACCTTTTGTACATTTACAGTAAATAAATAATTTTGACTTTGACTTTGAATGAATCAAGCAGGATGATCAATTGAACGAAATTGAAATGTTTACAAAATCTGACCATCATTTCACAAAGTTAAATATCGGTTCAAGCAACTATTGCTAACGAGCATCGTTTATCGACTAATTTACTTAAGCAACATTTACCAATTCACTTGTGACCTCCGATTTATAAAAGAATGCATGTGTGAATCTACACGCATTAAGGCATCACACAATTTTGCTGAAGGCCTTATGATATGACTATAACTGACAATGACTGGTAACTTCTCACGGTTCCTTCGCTCTCTTATAATAAGGTATCATTGTCGTGGACACGGTTCAGAGCATCGTCGTGAGGTAGCACCCTAAGGACTCTTGTTCGTCGCGATGGGAATTTAGATTACGCTTTGTTACAACTGATGACTTCAATCAACTCTTGTGTACGCTTGAACGGATATGAGTATACGCCTCGAGGTATAGGGTATTATGCACGGCTTGTTGTCACAATCTAACGTTACGGTGAAACGGTACTGGGTATCAGTTTCGTTAATTAAAATTGCCTTTAGTGCGTGTTTAACGGGCGGCCAGCGATGTGGCAGTGTTAGGTGGTAATGGTGATATGAAACCAGCCTGGTGCATGTTCCGTAATGTTCTATTATTTATTTAGAACCTCCAACACAAGATCGTTTCAAACAATCAAAGTATAAACAAATCTTGGCTCTCTCTGCGCCATAAACAACTCAATGTCGATTAGAAAAGTTTGTCCATCAATACGTGTTTTTTTTCTTTTTCTGTCTTACGTATCAAATACTCATGATCATATTTCTTGTCTTCCAGATCGAGCGGTTAGCGCAATACGAGCGCCTGGTCGGTGGAGGATGCGCGCGTCGCCGGGCAGCCCGCTTGTCGGACCTGGAGCGCGTGCAGGATCTGTTCCCGCACGACTACCTCGCGCTGCACGACGCCGACGCACCCGCCGCGCTCGCCTCGCATCATGCGCAGGTAAGACATCACCAGCAACTTGGAATAACTTGGATTGCGAAACTTAAGGTTGGCTCAGTGAAGGCACTGGATGGCTCCTGACCTGAGGACAAAGTGAAATTATGACAAAATGATAATGATATCGCAAAATTCAAAAATGTATTAGATTGACAAAAGCTATCAAAAATAGTTGTCAATCCTGTAAAATGTATTTTCAAAAATACGAAACAGTTTTAAAACAATTGGCAGTAATTGTCCAGGTCCTCTGGAGTGCAAAAGGGCTGTCGTTCCTAATAGCTGTCGCATTTTAGTAAGATCATTCAACAGAAGACCTGCCATTTTCAAACGAGCGAAAGAGAATGTGTGGTTTAGCAAAAGCGACATCTTCAACCTGCAGTAATCGAATATTGCATATCTTCACCAAAATTGCAGAATACCTGACAAGAATCCTCAATAACTCGACTTTTGATTACAGAAACAGAAAAGCCTACGCAAGCGACCGAGCCTGGATATCAGCGGGACTATCAGCGCGAGCAGCAGCTCCTTGTCTCCCCGCACCTTCATCATGGAGGCCCCTGTCCAGCTCAGTCCCCTGGGCACCACCTCCCCACCGCTCGACCGTCACCTGTTCCTCTTCAGCGACCTCCTACTCGTCGGCAAGGCCAGAGGAACCAACTGCTTCAAGCTAAAAGAAAGCGTGAGGCTGGCTGAGGTCTGGATCGCCATGACTGATGGTGATGATACTGGTTTCATGCTTGGGTGGCCGACCGTCACTGGTGTTGCCAATTACCTCGCCATCTACCCCACGCAAGCTGCTAGAGACACTTGGTATAGGTAAGTGATTTTAAGTTCAGTAATATTATTTCATTTTATTTGATGCGATGATTAAAAGTTCGTTGTTTGACTCTCTTTTGTCTCTTTGCAGGAAAATTCAAAATGCTTTAACCGCTCAGCTGGCTACTGAACCAAAATCCACGAATATCCAGATCTTCTACAAAGATGCGACGAGTTCGATTGAATTTGTAAGTATTCACTGTTTAACATAGATAACTTGCAAGTTCAAATAGTTTTTATTGGAATTTTAAAGTTTTTATGCATGTATCATGTCTAAGTGCTGTAAAAATGTGGTAGCGTAGTTATTTTCTGTGGTGCCGTATCGAAACGTCCTACTAGCAAAACGACACTTTAGCATAATGTCCTATTACGAATCGTCCTTTGAGCAAATAGCCCTATAAACAAAGGAATAGGAATTGTATTCATACCACATATACATATGGTTTTAAATAAATATATTTATGATTTATTTGAGACAATAAACTATATCAAATAATATTATGGGAGTGTTGCTAGTAAGGGTTGGCGGATGTCATTTACCCTTGGATTTGTTAGAATTCCTTCCTAACGATCCCTATTTATTTCCAGTGTAAGACAGTATCCGTAAGCCCAGAGATGAGCGCACGCTGTGTGGTGCGGCAGGCGCTGCACGTGCTGCAGAGCGGCAGCACCGAGCGCGAGCACGAGCCCGAGCACGACGAGCACGAGGGGGATGCTCGGTGGGGCGCTGCCACTGAGTTCACGCTGTGTGTACGCACGACACGGGACGCTCCGCCCACCCCTCTCCGAGGGATTGAGCGACCTCACGCTGTCCAGGTAAAATTAAAGAAAGAGTTATTCTGAACTCACCGCCGTTTCGGTCTGTCTACAAAAAGATAGGAACTGCTTAAGATCGACCACAGTTTTACTTTGTTCTGATGACTTACTCAGTGCTTATTTTTATTTCAGATGTCAAGAATAAGGCAAACGTTGTCAAATGAAGACGGGTTTGACCTGGAACACGTTAACGCTAAGAATAACCCCTGCGGATTGGTCTTTGAATTACGGAAGAAAAATCAGGGATTAAAAAAGTAAGTAGCCTTACCTACGAACCACATTTTGTACCAACCAAATACTTGGCGAATAAAGTTCGTCGTACCCGCAGACGGGCAAAGTGATATTTCGTCAATCAGTTTAAAATGCAATGAATCTAACATTGTTTGTTTTATTTGCAGCGGCAACTCGAGTGGCGGCCGCGGCCTGCGCCTGCTGCGTCGCGGCGGGCGCCTGTTCGGCGTGGCCCTGACGCGCCTGTGTGGCGGCGCGCCCCCACCCGCTCTGCTGCTCGCGCTGCGGCGCCTGCGCTCGCTCGCTCCGCTTACTCACGGCGTGTTCCGTAGGAGCGCTAATGCTAAAGCGCTCAGACTGCTTAGAGATAAGGTAAGGAAATTCTCAACTTAGGTTAGGCTAATAGTTGGATAACAACATACTCGCCTATTTCCAGCAGTGGACTGCTGTAGGCTGATGATGATGATGATGATACTCGCAGAATCTGACTTGTCACATTCGAAGGCTTCAAAATCTTCCATTCAACATTAAACATTGAATATCTTTGTGTGCCATTTTTTTTCGTTTCAATTCCTCTGTTGAAAAACTTATTGTAAGTTCGACATACAATAATAATTTCGTATGTTTTCGTACAGCTGGACACACTGGGTCCTTGGGCAGAGGGCTGTCCCGAGCTAGAACGAGCGCCGGTGCTGTTGCTAGCGGCGCTCGTGAAGGAGTTCTTCAGAGCGCTACCGCAACCCTTACTCTCCGCTGACCTCTACCCCGCTTGGCTGCAAGTTCTAAGTAAGTATTATTTTACACTTTAATTTACTTTACGTTTTACTCTCCAATGATTTCTCTGTCGAGTTGGCTAACGGTAATTACACTAGCGGCTTCGTAAGCTGACGTAAAATATTGTTGCTGTAACGTCTTTTTCTTTGTTACAGCTTTATCGCAAAACGAGAAAGTAACAGCCGTGCGTTCGTTGCTACTAAAGCTCCCAAAGGCTCACTACACCATGCTGACGTACTTCATATGTCTGCTGCAAGCCATCGCCAAGAAGTCTAACATAAACCTCATGTGCCCCATGAACCTCGGCGTATGCGTCGGGCCCAGCCTGTTGTGGCCCAACACACCCTGTGACAAAGCTCCCAAAGCAGTGCCAATGGTCGTAGAACTCCTTATAGTAAAAGCCGAAGCCCTGTTTGGACCTCAGATTGCAGGTCTACTAGGCAATGGCAGCCCTGAAACCTCAAACGCTTTACTGGATTCAGGAGCCGAGGAAAGCGACAGTCTTCACTCAGTTGGAATATCCTTAGATTCTATGGAACTGTCCACACCACGCAAGGAAAAACTATCGCTAAGCCGAGACTCAGGACTGACTCTCTCAGAAGATGATTCAAATAGTAATGGAGGAAACAGTCCTGCGCCTCGTAACATCCTGCACAGTTTGTCGGCGCCAACGTGCAACAACATCCAGCAAGAATCTAAATTAGTAGTGCGATATAACATCGACAACCATAACGTTAGCGGTTTGCCTCAAATTGCCCAAAGGCAGAACATTTACTCTAATAAAGCAGAACTGTATAGTACGGTTAACGACGAACTGTATACTACGCCATATATAGGAGAAAGATACGTACATAATTCCATAAATATTGGTATTTCGAATGGTATAGATGACAGGAATTACGTATCCAAAACAGCATTACAGCGGTCGACGGCTGATATCTACGAACAGAGCCCAGCAAAGTATATAACTGGTTTAGAACCGCAAAAACCACCGAGAAGTAACGTTTCAAAAGCAGCCCGTACATCAAAAGTCTACAGCATGTTTGCCGAGACACAAGAAGCAAGTAAAAATATCACCAACAAAAACTTTAACAGAGCTAAGAGCTCCGACAATCTATTAGAATCAAAACAGGAAAATATCGATAGTAAACGCGACCTGGTTTCTAGTCAAGAAAATATTGTGTATAGCAACATACACGATCTAGCCATGTTTACAGAGAATATTCAACGACAGAATCAATATCAAACGCAAACGGAAACCGTTTCAAACACGAATTATGCCCGAGTGTACACGGGGTGGGAGAAAAAGAGTGCAAACTATACCAGCAAAACGAACAATGAAAATATCTACGGACAAATGACGAAGAAACAGGGAGAGCCCTCGCAATCTAAAACTGATGGGAATTTAACACCGGCAGCCACCATTTTTACACGAAATGACTGGACTCGTCAAGCAGCTAGAACAAAGAGCTTAGAAGTCAGCGAAGAACTTGCAAACACTGAGAAATTGCGCAACGGCAATTACGAAATGACAAACTGCTGCCGGAAGAGACGGTTCGATCCTGCGCACATGTGTACCAAGAGCTGCAGTGCTCCTCCGGCCAGCAGGGAACAGGACAAACGTACACCTAATCCTCTACAAAACTCGTATTCTTACGTCGACAACATCCACAATAATAATTCAGAGGAGAATAAGAAGACAAGACTACGAAACTATAATACAAATAAATTAAACCAATCGAAATCATTGGCGAATATAATTCTGCACAGCGACTCGAGTAGTAGCGACACGTTATACCAGCCCCAGAACTCGTTTAACAGTCGATCCACGGAGTCACCGGCCAGCGAGAATTCCTTTGAGAATAATTGTTATACCTCTCAATACATTGATCCCTTATACACGTCAGTCTACAATCGCCGAAGGGATATTTACCACGACATGAAGTCGCCGAACATGTTCCCTTCTGACATTTACAAAGCAACGCCGACGGCTGTCAAGCCCGAGTACAACAACTCGGAATATGAACATAATAATAATAATAAGAAAGCTCCCCACATGCCCCCACCGGTACCGCCGAGGAAGATGGTGTATCAGAGAGTACTGAAGAAGTTCCAGCCAGTGCACGTGAACAAAGACGACAAGAACTCACGGTCGAAGTCTGTGCCGCGTCTGTACAGAGAGCCATCCAACGGCGCGGACTCGAAAGGACAAAACAACACTTTAGCTTTAGAGGGCTCCGAGTCAGACACAGAGTCCGAATCTTACGTTTAGGCGCCGCGTACGCACAAAATTATGTACGATAAATGGAGATATATTTAAATTATTAATAATGCGTACAGTACGTGTCGAAGTAACCATGATCTGTGTTGAACAAAAATATTTGTTATGAACGTTGAATTAATCTCGATGTTAGGACTATGTTTTGAACCAGTATGCTTACTACTTACTACGTTTTTAGGATAATATAAGAAGTATCTTGTGAATCCCGCCTTGAAAATTATAATATGTGACCATAACCAGAGTTGTTTTGGTGATGTAATTCCAAAGACGTAAGAATAGTTTCAAACTTAATGGTAAATGTAGATGGATGTATCAATGGGATATAACTTTAACTATTTTGTCCTAATTTAGTTAATATAGGACGTGTTTATGCCAA
Organism: Noctua fimbriata; assembly: GCA_905163415.1. Classification (NCBI taxonomy): domain Eukaryota; kingdom Metazoa; phylum Arthropoda; class Insecta; order Lepidoptera; family Noctuidae; genus Noctua; species Noctua fimbriata. The sequence goes on from LR990940.1 coordinate 8,544,550, forward strand.
TCACTCGCTATTAAATTTTATTTAACGTTAGATATTTGTCATAGTGTCCTTAAGGGTGGGTGCACATTGGCCTAACGAGCTAAGCACTCAAATGTAAAGAGCTGAAATATCGAACTGCTCTGATTGGTAGCTTTGCCTTCAAAGCTTCGAACGTCAATGGTACCCTCTCAATAAGGTCTATATGTATAAGTATGTGACTAGCGCTGTATCAAATAGACGATGACTTAGTGTAGTCTTATATCTGGAAATATTAAAATATATTTTGGTTATGTAATTAATGAATGCCTGTCGTGTATATAATGTAGATATATTGTACGTACATTTATAATAAAATATATTAAATGGTTTCAGTGATATTTCATTTACCTACCTAATACAAATTTTCAGTTAGAAAAATAAAACGGGTACATCCCGATTGGTAACTTTCCCGTTTCGCCAACTAAACAAACAGCGACGTGAAAAACAAGTGAAAAAAGTCCCTTTTCGTAACTATTTTAATCTTCATACATTGATTTCCGTTTCGTCAACCATAAATTTCAACTGTTTTTTCTACGGTACAGTCAGCTCCCAAAGTTACAAGGAAACCTCTTGTTGATGTTGCTATTTTTTGTCTCTCTCTGGCACATTCAATTTTGTTACGAGAGAACTACACTAAATTTATGGAACGCCTCAGTCTAGTTGCCAGGGCAACTGCTGATCGTTTGTTCCCGGGTTCGTCTACCAGCCAGGGCTGTGTTGCCTTCAGAAAATTATGACATGTGCACCAGGTGTCCTGAACAATGCTACAGCCAAAGCATTGTTTTCCTTTTTCCTCACTTCTGCCAAAACCACTCTGTTATAGGTAGGTAAGTTGTAAAAGATACAACAAGTCTCCTGCACGCATAGCATTGTTGTAACGGGTTTTGTCGACGGAAGAATCGACAAAATTACAAATTTCTTGTGTGATCTGTCATTTTGTCGATCCTTCCGTCGACAAAACACGTTTCTACGGTGGTCAGGCTACGCGTGCTGGTGGGGGCCTAAATAAAATACTGCTGTGTATTATATTCAACCTCATCATCTGCATAGCTTACAGGATGTAGCTGAATACCAGAAGTTTATATAAAGCTACCGTTAATCTGACCTTCACTACCCAGTTACTGCCCTCTGTATTGTAGTGAGATAAATATTTTTCATAAAGATAAACATCACGCTATCCCCGAAGGGTTAGGCAGAGCCGGTGTACGTAATAGTACATCCACATTTCGCCAGTTATATTGCAAGTCCCATCTAATAGGGTAATGCTATCAACCGGGCACAATTTCAGATTCGATGATTTTCTGATGGAAAAACCCAATGACTCTTTGCCCGACCCAGGAATCGAACCTAGGACCTCATGCTCAGCAATCGCACTTGCGACCACTCCACCAAGGAGGCAAATATTTTAACAGTACATAAATAAAACAATTCTTAATTTATGTCGAATAATTTATTTTCTCTTATGAAATTCACATAATTCACTCTTATTTATCATCATCACAGTCACGAATAAAAACAAAACCTAAATAATGCAAGTAATCTTATAAAACTTGTGTACAGTTATTCATTAAAATAATTATTATTATATAATTCGGCTATTTACAAATAATATTAATAATTCGAAAGGATCCTGAGGACAAGTCATAATGAGCAGGCTATTATTTAGAAACGGCATTGAATAAAGTAAAACTGTGGATAATGCGTGTAACTTGCACAAAAGTAATTAAAAGTGAAATGCTTGCTTGCCATTGTGCCATAAAACATTCTGATTGGTTAGTGTTACACTAGCATGCAAGTCTTTTGCATATTTCTGTGCAAGTGCAGCAATCTGTGGAAGGGACATTGACGCACAAAACGGATACCACGTATTCAGTATATCACTCTGAAACTCACACATGAAAATTTTTCATCAGTAATTTTAAAAAAAACAGCTGTTTCCTACAAAAGTTCAATACCTACACGGTCAGAATGTATGGAACAGCAGACTTTTTTGACGTGGTATCCGTTTGTGCTTCGATGTCCCTTCCACCCTGTATAGGAGGAGTACCTACTTTCATCTTTTGAATACCGGTACATACTATTTTTTACACAAAATTTTTGCAAAAAAAAAAAACAAAGATCTGCCATTTCCTTTAGTAAACAGTCAATCATTATCTATTGTATAAAAATGATAACTTAACATGATTCTCATTTACATCAAAAATAGTCATGGTCCAGTAATGAGTGGTAAATAAATCTAATATCGAATAACCGGCAATTGTCAAACAATCGTTTTTCCTTTGATGGTCCAAGCAAATAAGCTAACAATTTACTTACAGATAAATGACAATCACATAGAATTTGGACAAATTTTAAAAATTGCAGTCAACGTTTCGCAATCTGCTACTAAACACCAAAAAATATATATTATAATAAGTACATAAAATAATACTCAAAGTCTCTTCTATTCAGAAATGTATATAGGTACAGAAGCCGAGTTCACGGCAAGGTTTAGAAAACAATAAAACGATCAATCTGAAAATGAGCAAATTCTGATCATCAACAGTAGGCAATTAGTAGCTTCACATACACACTATCGTGGTTCAAACGTGAAATTAAACTACTAGAAAATGAGTAATAGCTAACAGTAGTAAAAAATGTACTTGCCTTGGTTACATCTAAACCAGGGAATTAAATAATTATGGCGATTTAATACGAACTTAAAACTACTTACGAACTATAAATACCTATTCAGCAGACTTATGTATGCTCCTTGCATTACGCTTTATATGTCGGCCTATGTTTTGGGTGAGATCGTGAGGGTCGTGTCCGTGGAGTTCGCAGGTCTCTTGTTTTCTTCTTCTTCTTCTACGGGGGCTACATAGTTCCATTCCTGCGTTTCTCCAGTTCCGAAGAGTATGAAGTAGCAGGCAGACGCAATGTATAGTGAAGCACCCGTTATGAATACAGGCCGCCACTCTGCGAATCCATTCTGAAATCAAGGTTATCATGTTAGACCCTCGTTTTTCTTTCAAGCTAAAGTCGACAGAAGAAATATAGACGGTATTGATAAAAAGAACACGGTTTTTAAAGAATGCATGGCTGTAAATAAGTACCTAACAATTAAAAATACAGCTCATAAACGGATTTACTTACTCCATTCTTGGTAAAGTGTGCAGTAACCAGTGGTGTCACAAAGCCTGCCGTGTTGCCTATCCCGTTGGCGATGCCATAGAGCGTGCCCGCAAAGTTAGGAGCCAGGTCCTGATGGTTGACCAGGTTAGTCAGCGTGGCCGCGCCGTTGGAGCCCATGGAGAACGTGATCAGGGCCACGGACAGAATAGGTGCGCAGCCGGTGTAGCCCAGACCGATGAGGAGCAGTCCTGGCACCACGTGGGAGAATAGGCAGAAGAACTTCCTCATGAACGTTGTTGATACTATGTTCTGTTTCACGATCCTGTTAACGGGAAATTATAATTATAGGTTAACCGGTGAATCAAAAGCCATGGGCGAAACACTTTCTTCTTTGGAGTTGCTCGAAATTGGGATTAGTAATTAACTAAACGCGATGGACAGACCAAATAAAATAACGCAATCAATTCACCGTGATTAGAAATAAGTTTACAAAGCGTGGCTATAAGTCAGTCAAGTTGTAAGTAATTTATTAATGAGACTATTCAAAACAATGCGTAATGCATTTGCAAACAAAGCAAGGTATCCTTGAGCTTTTACAATTATAACTGCAGTTGCTATAGTTCAATAATATCCTCATACACCTAAACCAGTCGAGTTTGTAGGCCTCAACAATTTACATCAATTTATAAATATGAACAGGTAGTCAGTGGTCCGAAAGTCTGACAACCAGTCTTGTCAAAGGGTATCGTATTACCCAGTACTAACTGGGTTGTGGAGGTCAGATAGGCAGTCGCTCCATGCAAAATACTGGTATTCAGCTGCATCCGGATATATATGGAAGCCGACCCCGACATCGTGGGAAAAAGGAGAAATATGAACAGTTTCCGTACCTGTCACCAATAGCTCCGAAAATAAGTGAGAATATCATTCTAGCGAGGTACGGCAAAGAAGACAGAGTGCCGGTAGATGTGAGGTTGAACCCGAGGGCGCTGGACACGAACTTAGGAGCCGCCGTCATCACGAAGTACAGGCCCCAGTTGCTGCCGTAGTGCAGTATCACCATAGCCAGGAATGGGAACGAGGTTAAAATCTTTCTGAATGGCGGCACAATCTGAAAATATAATTTAATTAAATATAAATAATCCGGTAAGCTTTTCGGCGCTAGAAAAAAAAAACAGGTTTGTCGAACTATACACTCAAAAAGAGCACATTATGTAGCTGTTGTTGTCGTTTTTAGATATACAAAGATAAGTACGATGATGGCTAAAAATAATCTCAAAAATGCAAAAAGTTGGTAGCGAAGGCATATCACCATCAATAGTCTGATGACCCATAGATTAAATTTGTCTGTCTTATTTTGTCGCGAAACTTGAAATAATGTTGTCTTCAACCTTAAATATATCTAAATCACGATATCTCCTTGTAGGATGTCAATCCTTGGCAGAAACGTGGTGAAAAGCCTCACGATTTTCGGTCATTACACGCGAACCACCACGTACTTAGATTGAGGTCAGAGCTAAATACGTGTATGAGGTGATAATTTAAAGATTAGTTCTATAAATACCTAAGTAGTTTTGCATGCAAAAATGTTTTTGGGTCTTTTTTTACACGACGCGCATTTTATTTTTCGATTTTGCTCGATCTCCCAGCTTACAATAAAGGTCATCTATACTTCAAATATTTAGAGACCTCATCAGATAAGTGCAATTCTAAAACACAACACGACTTATCAATTTTCGGTGCTCAAAAAGGTCATAGGCCAGGAAATGGGAACAGAGGAAAACCAGCATCGGATCACGTACGTTCAAGCTTTAATTTTAGAATATTATTAAGCAAAGACACGAAGCAATTCAGCCTTGGTGCTGTTCGCAAGGAGGTAGGTACAATTACTTTGCCGTTTTGGTGTATAATTATCATGACACAATTTTGCAACGTATCCTGATGAGGAATTCTTGGACGTAAGAGAAAAATTTGTGCTGTTCCGAGCCAAATTACAATGGTTGGGACACATACCTTGTTATCTTTAGAGCTCTGATGAACTTTGTCACCAATAGCCTCCAGGATGTACTTCTTCTCATTGTCTGAAATGCGGGGATGCTGAACAGGAGAGTCGTACACGAGGTACCACCAAAGCAAACACCATACTAACGCGATCGCACCTGGAAACAGTAACACAGTAGTTAGGGGACTGTAAATAGCTAGATAGAGATGGATGAATTTGAAACTTAGTTGGAGTTTTGCTGTGCCCGACCGGGTTCAAAATGATCTCATAATATTTTAAGTCATCACTTGAGTACACATTCTGGAAAGCAATAAATAAATGATTGAGTAAATAGATTACTGTGGGCCCTCATTAGATTGGTTAGATTTTATAGACCCTACCATATAATTCAAGTCGTATTATTTGCTTATCGGGCGGCCTTTATAATTTTCCTTCCTAAGTAATATTATATTACAGAGCCATTTCTCGGAGCAATAACTATTTCAAAGACATCTACAAGCCCGTCACGGCTCAATTAGCTATGTAGAAATCAGCACCAACCGCCGCGGAATTTAAATAAAGGCAAGTAACAAGAAAGCCAATTTTGTAATACTGCAATATCTGAGCTACACTGTGCTTTTATTTAAGAAATATTCTGTAAGAATGCCGAACCATCTATTATGAATTTCTGTTAGACTCTTTGTTTACATCTCTGTGGGGATGAAGCGAATCCCAAGATATTTTTTTCAGCAAGTTCTCTTTTTATATTAAATGACCCATAAAGTAAACAAAAATGTACCTTCATCTCTGATTACTTGTTACACAGCTTGACATGTTTTATTGCTGACGCATTTCTTACAGTTACGATGAGAGTTCGCTCACCCCACAAAAGAAAAGAGCGTGATAATACATTCATGCATGTATTTTTAACCCACGCATCAGGCATTGCAAATTTATGATTATAAACCTGCTTACTAAGTGAAATTTACCGGTTTCAGGACGATTTAATACAGCTACCATAATGAAAGTCGATCTGTTGTTAAGGAAAGTACACGAAATACCTCGTAACATTTTTTTAAACGTCGCTTTATAAACCATTTTGAAAGACCCATAATTGGCAATTGGCAAGTAACTTTTATCAGAAGTTATCACAACAGAACGACCTTCAGAGTTTTCACGAGACGTACAAAATGAGGTTGAAGCTGATATCAAGAAACTGAATTAAATAAATAACAGTAAATGTATGAATTGTATGAAAAGGTATGTCCCGACTTTTCAATGTATCACAACCTGATGACATGGGTTCTGTTAGTGACGTTAGGTACTTAACTAGAAGCGGTCTTACTTATAGTTATTACACCAGTTTGTTATCTATTTTTGCAACAAAGTAGGTACTTTGAGGTTTCAAGGGATTGAAGTCTAACCTCAGAAAGACTATAAAGAAGATTGGCCATCGTCTGAGTGCCATAAAATCGGACGTTTCAAACAAGTTACTCGTAATTATCTGTTGAACTGTACATCCAAGGTGTACGTTGATCGTAAAGCGACTACTTACCGGGTACATAAAACGCGTAATCCCATCCGAAGTTTTCAATTAAAGGTCCTGTTAGCGACCATGTGACGACTGTGCCGATAGCGCCACCTAGCAGTGCGCTCACGAACTTGCCCTTCTCCGCCGGAGGAGCCCAGTGGGCCACTAATGCGTGTAGTGCTGGAAACAGGAAACCCTGTAACAAATGATAATTATTATTAAGCATAGTTATCATCAGCTCATTCAATGTCACTGCCACCATCCCCATCAGAATTTTAAATCTTGTCTTGAATTTTTAGGTGGCTCTGTCGATAAATAAGTAATTGAATTATTGCTATCTACGGTTTAAACGGTACTTCATTGCGGTTTAAAGTTACTGTTTAAAATTCTTCTCACGTAAACGTGCAAAAATATGCACATAATATAAATGACCATAGTGATGACATAGATTACAGTAATGACACGTAACACACCATGAGTTCTAGCTGACGACACAATAGTTTGTAGTCTACACATAGCCCACAGGTACATATATTTGCACGAGTCATACACGTGGCGTATGCGTTCAGTATCAACGACGCCTACGCGGCTACTACGCCGATTCAACACGCCACTACGCCGTGCCTCGCAACTGCTACGCGTGGCTACGCAATAAAAAATTGCTTACACTACTTACTAAACATATCCTGCAAATGCTTGTAATGTAATTGAGTCGCGTTGGATACCTACTAAGACTCATTACGAAATAGTCACTTGTAACTATTGACCATTCTTAATCAAATTATATGTGCATAAATAAAGATATTATATTCCAACTACTTCATACTTTTTATTACTCGGAAGGCAGTAAATTCTATACATTGAACGTGTCTTTGAGAAATAATATGACGTTAGACGTATGTAGATGTCGTTGATTTTTTGATTAATCTAATTACTGTTACATATAAGCAAGTGTTCCGAGAGCCTACTCAAATTCCTAGAAATAAAGCTCAAAGTTGCGTACATGCAACATATTAATGTAATAAGTGCACTTAAGTTGTCAGTCATATCCATAAATGCTAAGAGAATATTCTGCGAGCTTCTACGAACGCGTATAAATAAATATGAAATCATTGTATAACAGTCGGATATTATCGCGAAAAAATGTTCTTGTGTCATAATTTCATAAACGATGCTACACTGGTATGAACATAAATATGCGAAAAACCTCCGTCACTTAAAATAACTGAATAATGTTATTCTAGAGTGTTCAGTTGTAGTTACAGGAATCTTTTTGTGAGTATCATTGATAAACAGGTTCATTTACATTGATATAAATACAATTGACACTTCCATAAAAATATAATGGCCGTGGGAATTTAGGAGTCATCTTGTTTAGCGTGTTTCTGAGCTAGCGTCACGTCGACGCAATATTTTGAGGTCATTGTAGAACAGATTAGTTGTAGTTTGTAAAAAAAATACCAACTCACTTCAAAAACTCATCATCTGCCTAGTCTTTACCCAACTATGTTGGGGTCGGCTTCCAGTCTAACCGGATGCAGCTGAATACTAGTATATTACATGGAGCAACTGGCTATCTTACCTCCATAACCCAGTTAGTACTGGGTAATACAATACCCCTTGGTAAGACTGGTTGTCAGAGTTTCAGGCTAATGACTGACTAACTACCTGTAATGACTGTCAAAGATCTACAAATGACAACCGGGACCAACGACTTAACGTGCTTTCAGAGGCACGGAGGAAACTCAGTATATAATGAGTGGTCACTTATCCACGGATCAACCTAGGCAAGCGCGGCTTAACCTGAAGATCGACCCCGAGCTACTATTATTATTTAGCCACGAGCTCCTCAAAGCCAGTTCAAAACTTAGTATAATAATTATAAAAGATTTTGTCAACATTTCATTTGTGTCAAAAAACACGACATTTGTTACCGTTGTATTATTTTTTACTTTTTAAAACAAATCAAGGTTTTTACCTATTCGGAGCTGGTAGCTGATAAGAATAGAATGAATGCATTAATTCGTAGAATCCGTTATATTTTCTAGTGTTACAAATACCATTAAAACATGTTGACTAACGCAGCTATGTGTCTTATCTACTTTAACAAATTGAAAAAAAAACACTGACAAATTGACAAAGGAAAAAAACAACTATTCACAGTAGGTGTGTGCAGTAAAATGTACTTATTCCATTTCTAGACGTCTACAGTTTTACAACCATGACAAATTGCCTGTGATTTTATTAGTCTAACTAATAGAAAAGGTCTTAAATAAGTACTTATTCTTCTGAGAAGATTCTTCATTACCATTATTCCAGTAATGTACTGTATAATGAAGTAGAATTTATCTAAAATTGTCTTGGCCATTATTTTTAACTAGCGACCCACCAATAGTGGAATATACATATAAACCTTCCTCATGACTCACTCTATCTATTGCTGAAAACTGCATTAAAATCCGTTGCGCAGTTTAAAAGATCTAAGCGTACAAACTGCGGCAGCGACTTTGTTTTATACTATGTAAGGAACATGAAAATCTGTGTAGAAAGAAGTCGAAGTAAAATGTAAATAAAATTAATGAATCAGTAGATATTTATAAGTAGTTCGAATGTAGGTAAAGACCTATAGGTAACAACTTAAGTTATACAACATCAAATCAAAAAAAATATTCGCATAATATGGGTATAGAAAGCTACATTGATATGGTTTAAGAACTTTATTTTTTCTCATAAAGAATATACATTATTCACTCACTGAGAAAACATGTTTAAGTATAAAATTAAGTGCAGGTAAGCGCACAGAAATAAACGGTTCAAACTAATTAGGTACAAAAATCATACGACATACAATCTAAAAAAAAAACGAAAAAATAAGCGGGTAGATGATCACAATAATAATTAAGTTTGCGAAACTATGTGAATTATACAAAGATACAAAAAGCGACATTTACTAGATATGGCATCTATGGCAATGTACTTGTTTGTTTTTATTTTTGTTTTATTAATTATGTGGTGACGTGATGTTTTAATAGTTTTTTAAAACTAAACATAGTTTTCGTTTCTCTTATTTCCATCGGAATTTTATTATACATATTGACGCCTTCATATTCAATATTTCTTTTACCGAAATTAACTGTTCTCGGTGGTCGCGTCACTAAGTAGCTAGGATTACGTAAGGTAATTTTGTGTTGTTTTTTAGTGAAATTTAGTGTTGTGTGAATATCTTTTTGTAGTATTTTTCGTATAAGTATACACGTGTAGTATTTATAAGTTTGGAAGATGTTCATTATTTTTGTGTCCTCATATATTTTTTTAGTTGGCGTTCTAAATTTGTAGTTGAATAGAATTTTAATTAATCTGTTTTGTGCTGTTTGTAGTGTATTTAGATTAGATTTAGCTGCGGTCCCCCAGATTTCTATTAGGTAGTCAATGTGTGGTTTGACTAAAGAATTATAAATTATGTATCGCACTTTCCTGGGAAGACATTTGTTTATATTATGAAGAGCACCAGTGAGTGATATTAGTTTACATCGAATTTTTTCTATATGTGGTTTCCAACTCAGGTAGTTTTAAACCTAGATATTTCTCTTTAGTTTTTCTTTGTATTATTTCGCCATTAATTTTCAATTGAATATTGTCACTGATTTTTTTGTTTTTTGGAGCAATTATTACATAGTTTGTTTTTGCAGTATTTATCGTGAGAAGGTTAGATCGGAACCAATCATTTAACAAATTTAAGTCATTTTGTATATGAATTTGATTGATGGTAAATAAATGTTACAATACACAATATAACAATAAGGATTAACCATTTCTGGTATACAAAACATAAAATAAAAGCTTATAATACCTATAATAACAATAAAACGGAATGGGTGACATAACTATATATACTTTAAGTAGTCTTTTTCATTTTCGTTATATGTATAATAACTTAACTAGCTATTATTGCACTAGAATAGGAACATAGTGAGGTGTTATAATAATTTACAATATATATTTTTTCTATTCTTATAACTAAACAAAACAAAAATAGTTGTAAAGCTTTCATAATGAATACTGCTTACTTATTTATAGACTAGTTAGTCTAATTCTACACTAACTAGTACACTACTTCAGTAGTGACCAGTAGTCTAGTTGTTATTTTGTAGTTTTATTGCATTTGCAATGAGTTCATTGCAAATGCAATTATACTAATTAATACCTAAATTATTCTCAATTAAGGTCAAACATTATCATGCAACAATTCAAGATAAATTATTGTACAATGGAATATTTATTTGAAATCTTACATTCAAAAATGATTGCTTAATTATCAGCAATTTCGTTAGAAACCCGTAATCTAGGCCCTATAATTAGTTAATTCCATCGGTACATACGCAGGCAGTGATTATGCGTTATGATGGAGACCAAATAAGAATTTGGCATTTCAATAATAATGTCTGGTTTCAAGAATTACAGTATCATGGATTATCATTAGCATAATAATTAAGCATTAGAATTACGGAACTCCCAATGCTTTATTAGAGTTCCTACGATAAATACGAGTACAAACGTTAGAAAAAAAGGAGAACTACCAAGTAGATGTATTTATTCGTATGCTTCTTACTACTACACTACTTTCACAGTTTTATGCCTTGTGACTGGGACTGTAGCTACTTTTCATTGTTTTCTTTGTTTCGACAATTCAAAAGTGCCTGTAACTGGCCCACTTGAAATAAATGTTTTGATTTTGATTTCTTGCGAACTCTACGAGATTAATTTTAGAGTATTTTGTACCTACCTCTTTTTGTTATCTTTTTTGTTTCAAGTGTTTATCAATGGAAACTTGTAAATGGCGTTCAAATGCATATTGTTTAAGAACGCTGTTTATATTAGCTGTAAGTTTCCCGAATAATAAAATAAAATCTTACCGCTGCAAGTCCGCTGACGAACCTCACTGCGACCAGCACCATGTAGTGCAACCTCGCCGCCTGCGGACTCAGCATCGTCAGGATAGCGCCGAGCAGCATGGTGACGAACACCAGCTTCCTCGGGCCCCAGAACTCGGCCGCTGTGCCTCCCACCAGGCAGGATATCGAGTACCCCCAGAAGTATCCCGATAACACGTATGCCTGCTGCTGAGCCGTCCATGTAAACGTGACCACTCCATCTGGCTGTGCAACAAAGAGTTTTATTTGAAACACGTTATGATTAAATTGGTATAACACAGGTTAGCTCGAAAATTTTCAGTATTTAGTGCTTCCGTTCATTGCATGTCATTATTTAACAAATGGCTGTTGAACATAACATCATAGTTATTTCTAGCATGAAAAGTACGCGATGTAGGTACTTGGTTTGTGTTTTCTGCCAATCTCGTAGCTAAGCCTTTTTATAATTGTTTGCTTTACTACTGTCGGTGCCTGTATGTTTGCAGTATTCATCTCAAGCAATAAAATCCTAAGTCTCTGTGTTGACACTGACTGAAATTATATCTACAATTTGTATAAACTATACATGATTTTCCTGATAAACAAGCGAGAATCTACCTAACAAAACACGGTAACAACTGAATTACTGTAAGCACAAAAAAAAAACCATAAGAAAGATGCCTTACAATATTATTATTTTGAAAACTCATACTTAATTTATTTAACAAACTTTCAACAACACAATATATTACAGAAAACATTTGTAATACACAATAGCCTACACAAAGATTTTTATTTTCAGGCCACACCTGTGCTCCGGAAAATTCGCATATATTATTGATGATGAAACTTGAATAGAATACGAGTAAATATTTAATGAATAGGTCTTGTTAACGTATGCGGAACACTGAAAAAAGATGTCAGTTTCTAATGCATATTTTATTTAAAATAAAAGATGATTGTAATGAGTGTGTTGAAAATCAAACAATGACGTTAATTTCACGAATAATGTTTTTAATGACGTATTTTTGTCTTTGCACATTGGGATTACTCCCTGAAAACCTTGTAGGAAAATACAAAATATTCAAATAATCTTACAGGTTTAGCAAGTATAAAACAAGAACTACCGACTCATTCACTATACGGAGATTTTGTAGACTTTGTTTTGGTAGTGCTTTTCTAAATAATACAACGAGGTGTAAGGGATGGTATATCAGGACTGAAAATCCAGATCTGAAAACTCCTGAAAATTCAAAATATTGCTTTTGGTTTTTTTAACAATGTTTTATTTCGTCGAGTACACAATTTACTTTCCAGAGGGTATGCATACCATCCGTCACACACCCAGTATATACAACATTAGTTTTAGTATATGCGAAACCTGAACCACGTGTCGAGTATTTTTATGTAAAGAATCTATGTACAATTTCAAAACTGTATCATGAAAAATCACAAAGTTATAAGCTTATTCTGTTACCTGGTTGTCCGCACAAAAGCGTGGTCACCACGCAATGCGCCCGCGCGCGGGCCTCCAGCGTCGTCTTGAGCTCGTTGATAAACATAATTTGGCAGTAGGTACCTAAATTATTGCGATAGGTACTTAATGTCGCTCGGTGTCCAACTTGTAACTTTTTTTTAATATTTTTGGGACAAAATATAACATGGTTTAAAAATTATTGGAATCGATTCAGTTACTTATTCTGAACAAACTATATTCAGGTTTCGCATATACTAAAAATAATGTTGTATACAGCATGTAGCATATTGCTAGTTTCAAAATAGTTATAGATAAAGTATTACCTGTCGCAGTGCATGCTTGGTGACCACGGTACTGTTGTATAACGAAGTATCGTTTGTCGCTATGGCCTCGCACTCGCTTTTCACCCTGTGAATGATAATGAAATAACTATTGTGTACATAAATAACAATGTCAGACATCTGATCATAGAGACGTGATCCTACTGCAAATAGTAACCTGATTTATACTGTTCAGATTCGATATCTAGATCTGCTGATCTTTCGACCGTACTGTACTTCATTATACACTTGTAGCCTGTGGGCTAGATGTAGGCAAAGATCGTACAGTGCTCTCCGCGTTCAATATAATAACGCGTCTAAGATGTTGGTGGGGCTGCCCCGCTTCTGTAGTGCATCGGGGATGTTCGCAGATGCGCAGGTGGATTGTTTTTATGCAACAATGCGTAAAAGATGCGCTTCCTTGGTGCGCAGGGTGTGGGGCAGCACCAACAGTATCTTAAACATGATTGCCAGTCGCCAGGACTGTGTTTATGTGGGTCGCTGTTGTGCTGTCACTCATGGGTTGTAGCAGAGCAGCAGTGATCGACCGTTATTTGCTGTGTTGTTTTGTTTTTATCAGTGCTTACTAACATAGGCGTAAGTTTTTAAATTTTTTTTTTGAGTCATGAATATTCGAATAAAGAGAAATTCTATTCTATTCTATTCTATAGATCAAAGATTTATATCGGCGAAAGAGTCGTAAGAGGCGTAAGAGTCAGTTCTTTCGCACATCCCGTATGGAATAATAGTAACGATTTTGAGTATGAATGAGCGAAACAATATACTATGGTATGAAACACAAACTTGATCATTCTTCGAGGCAAGTGTAACGACTTAACATTAACAGATATAAGTTAAATATAGCAGCAAACCAAAAAAAAAAATATACATTTTAAATTTTGGTTTTACGTTGATACTTTGAATTTTTACAAATCAAGTTGTACGTTTTCTTCGTATGTTTTCAGTTTTATCCGTGTCCATTGCGCGACTAATTGTTATTTCACACGCACATATTCCTGACGTCATTGCGACAACCTCACCAAGATGGACAGCAGTAATATTATGAAATACATACGCAGGGTTGTGTACAGATGAACAGACCGATGTATCTATCTAGTTAACGAAAATTTAGTTTACTAAATCCACTTTTAAGCAATCTGTTTGGTCTTCTGAAAAAAGAAAACAGCTGAAAAGTGAAAAGTAGACCTTTAGCTTACTTATGATCTTTTGCCTAGCTTTTTCTCAACTATGTTGGGTCGGCACCCAGTCTAATCGGAAGCAGCTGAATACCAGTATTTTACATGGAGCGACTGCCTATCTGACCTAAACAACCCAAGACCAACGGCTTAAGGTGCTTTCCGAGGCACGGTGGAAACTCGGTATATAATAGGTGGTCACCCATCCACAGGCCCACCTAAGCAAGCGCGGTTTAACCTGAAGATTGATCCGAGCGGCTGTTATTACTACAGGAAACTAAATAATCTGAAAGTTGTTCTAAAAAAATCACCATAAACACAGCCATAATATACATGGAGAGCCGTAAAAGGTTAGTTACACGTATTATTGACAGAACGTGAATGAAAGGAAAATGAGAATGAGAATAAAATTAACCGTGAACACTGTTCATTTTCTTTACGTCATGCTATGGCAGTGTTAGAATACGAACAACGACAACAATATACTCTGAATCACTTGTGAAATGCTCCATTTCAAGAAAAATATTCAGAGCACCTTTGAACATGAAAGATTTAATTTGGTGTTTTTATACTACACATGTTTCAGTACTATGCATAACGCCCGCCAGCCCCTTCCCTTTTTCAGACCAAACAAAAACTTAACCTTCTAAAAATAAAAATATAACACTCTTACATAACATGCATGACTCATACACACTCATTAAACTTAAACTCATTAAATCATTGCGCTAGCGTTACTTAACACTGCAGACTCACGTGCAACGTAAAAACTCACTTTAAAAATAATTTTTCACACTTTAAAATGTTTAGTTTTAAAGTTAATTGAATGAACTATAAAAATAATGGTTTCGGGTTGGATCTAGTATCGTTTGGGAGGAGTTGGGGGCTAGTTAATACCCCTTATTAAGCTTAAATCATAAAAAGTGAAAATGGAACATTAAAATCGGCGACTGACAACCAAAATCTGTTCCAAAATGTAAAATGACGTGAAGAATAGGTAAAACGGAAGGTAAAAAATGAATGTTTTGTTGTTATACAATTTTAGAGCTGTTTTCATCAAATTTAAAGTGCTATTAAATACGTCCCTTAAATAACGTTGTTTATGGCTTATTTACGGGTTCAAAACGTTATAAACATCGCAGTGGCTTTCATAAGGAAAGTGTTAATTAAAGTGGCAATTGCCGTCATTGTACCGAGGGTCGTGAGAATGTCGGCAGGTACTTGGCAGCACGTGGCAAGCCACGCGTGGCGAACTGATGCGATTTGAAACATTGGGTACTGGTCTCTCACGTGTTTAACGCATTTTTAATATGCATATTTAATTTTTTACCAACGCCTGTGAATCATACGTGGAAGCAAGTACTAAATGTAAATGTCTAGTTAAAAATGAAGTGTAGGAAGATTAATTGTAACCACAATTCAATAGGCAATCAAGTCAAGTCAAAGGGTTCTTTATTTTGTTATAAAAAACATGACTTCTGAATTTTCAAAAACCGAAGTTTCGAGTTTCTAAACATTGCACGTTCCTGTCGACTTTACTCTTTCAATAACAATTACTGTCAATTTAAATTGGTTTGATTGGCAATCAATAAATATATTTCTGATTCTGCCTTGAATATTTAGAATGTATTTTATGAGAAATGACTTTGATATCAGAATAAAGTGGCTCATGTATTCTAATATTTAAAGACTTAAGCGGCGAATTGGTGACTGATGGACTCATCATCGCTGAAGCGAAACTATTGAAGTTACAACAACCAAATTAGTTACATGCATATGAAACTACATCCCTTATTAACCCCTAAAAAGGAAAATTTCAGTTAAGTTTGGCATTATTTGGTTTTTAAACTACTGACCCAAAGTAACTTATACAAAGTGGATTTAAATAAATAAATAAAGATTTTATTTATTAGGATTTTTTTTTATTTTTTATTTTATTTTTTAGTTTTGTAGGAACCTTGACGCGCGACCTGATTATTTCGCTATAACTTCAATCCTGACAAAAAATACATGTCATGTTTCCGCCCCTAACTGGGTAAAAAAGGAAAATCAAAGTTTCAAAATAAAAATATAAACTGATTCACGAATAATCTATAAACCATAATTATAATGGAACATTTTTAACAAAATTAATTATCATTAAATCCCTCATCGGCCACACTAAGAGACGTCACTTTAAATCAATCAAAAAGGTATTATAGTTAGCAAATAATGTATCAATAAAATTATTATTGTTCATTTATTTAAGACTACAATGAGGTCCATCGTGTTAGTAACAAAAATGACAAATTGTGAACACTTAAATTCTGTTGATGTGCTCCGGTCAACCACAGATAGTGATTTTGTTTGGTTGATATTGAAATAAATTATTTAAGATGGCAAGTTGGTAATTTTTCAGTCTTGACTACAGCGTTTATCATTAAAATTCGTCACTGATAAGTTTCTTAGAATCATAGTGTGATGAACAGCCTACGAGACAGCCTCCTCTAATACCTAGTCTTTTTTTTTATTTATTTTTTTATTCTGTATGGGCTTACTCTTGACCTCAATCTAGTCCTGAGGACAGAGATGAGGTCGACGATGGAACGAGCTAACCCAAAAGAAGCCTATTAACTCGCGATTTAAATAGATTGGGGTCATATGAACTTGGAAACACCGACGCAGGCAGGGAATTCCACTCCTTGGCTGTGCGCATAATAAATGATGTAGCAAAGCGCTTCGTGCGAATGTGTGGAACATCGACAAGGTATGGGTGATAACCTGCAGTACGTCTGGACTCCCGATGGAAGAAAGGAGATGGTGGAATGAGTTCGTGAAGCTCTTGAGCACACTCACCGAAGTACAATCTGTAAAAGACCGACAAACATGCAACTTTTCGCCGATGGGCCAGGCTATGAAGCCTGGTACTAACCAGCTTATCGTCACCAATGAGCCTCTTGGCTCTGCGCTCAACAGAATCGAGTGTGGCTAATTGGTATTTGGCTGAGCCATCCCAAAGGTAACAGCAATACTCCATGCCGGACCGAACTTGAGCTTTATATAAGACTAAAGCTGTCCAGGCTTGAAGTAACGCTTAACCTTGTTTAGGATACCCAGCTTTTTTGCCGCAATTTGAGCTTTCGACTCAATGTAGGCACCGAAGTTCAGATTCGCACTCAACTTCGCACCAAGAAGCTCGAGGCTGTCGGTGACTGGTACAGATGCACCCCGGAAAGTAGGAGCCAGATTGAACGGACTCCTTTTGGCGGTGAACAGGCACACTTGTGTTTTGGTGGCGTTGAAAACAATCAAATTCTCATCACCCCACTTGGAGACGAGACTTAAGGTTGAATTCGTTCGCTCTACCATGGCCTCTCTCAATAAACGCACTTCATTACCGCTGGCTTTTGCGCTGGATGCATAACTCTCCATGACAGTACTGTCGTCTGCGTACCCAACAATACCAGGAGCCAGAAGGTCATTGATGTGCAGCAGGAAAAGAGTCGCGGAGAGAACAGACCCCTGAGGAACTCCGGCATCAATAGCGATAAGGTCAGAGGAGCAGCCATCAATGACCACTCGGATCGACCGTTCACTCAGAAAGTCAGATATCCAGTGGCAAAAGTCAACGGGGATGCCGTATGCAGGAAGTTTGCTCAGCAGACTTGCGTGCCATATCCTGTCGAAAGCCTTCGAGATGTCGAGCGAAACGGCAAGGGCTTCGCCGTGTTTCTCGATGGCCTCACCCCAGCAGTGCGTAGCAAACACCAGAAGATCCTCAGTTGATCGTCCCCGGCGATAGCCATACTGACGGAGTCTGAAAAGAGCTATGAGCAATTTGTGCCAACGTTAGCGTAACTGCTAGCTATAGCCAGAATAGCCACTAGTCTATACTTCCATCCTAATATTATAAAGCTGGAATAGTTTGTTTGGTTGAATGCGCTAATCTCAGGAACTACTGGTTCGAATTGAAAAAAGTTAGGGTTGGCCCATTTAACGAGGAAGGCTAGGCTATGCCGTGTCGACGGCGCCTTCGTGTTCCACGCGCGCTTCAAAGAGATTTCAGCAAACTGGAAAGGGTCCGCAAGGGCCGATGCCTGCTGTTGCTGCGGGACTGTTCCAACGAGATACCACAGCCCTGGAACACAAGGTTAAGAAGGAACATGGATGGGTTTTAGTCAGTACAAGGCTGACACTCCCGCTCCGCCCAGAGCGGGAGGGGTCATTTGATAATTTACCATCCGAAAAAAAAAAATGCTATGGGCTATATAACATCACGCTGCGACCAATAGGAGCGGAGCACGGGAAATAGTATTTTTATAATAATTTCACGCGGATGAAGGTCGCGGGCAACAGCTAGTAATAAATAAAGGTGTTATTACGAGTAAAGTGTCCTTAAGAATGTGAGCGTGGGTGACTGTAGACAGACAATTACAAACTACACGTACTTGTATGTAAAACCCTAGAGTACCTAATGTTTTATATTTGTGATTTACTTTAAAACTTTATAATAGTAAAAGAGGTTTCTTTACGGCGGTTTTCCCTCTACACCGCTCGTCGGCGCGATCGTGCAGTAAATCGAATCTCACGCGTTGACCTGTATAAAATCCGTTGATGCCTAATACACGTAAATCGACCGACCACGCGGACGTGAAGCGCACACCGCCTCTCCGCGCGGATCACCGGCACAACATCTACGCCGCTTCTGCCCGCGCGAGCGGTGTCGTGTGAGAATCGCCTAGCTTGTAAGTTATTAGTGACTATGAGAATTGCTTGAAAATGATGAAATCTATGTCAGCATTTACAACAGAACAAATGGTATCGCAACAGGAAAAGTTGAAGGGCTCTAAATTAGCGTACCTACCTATCCATACCTACCTCATAATTAGACACTTACTGCTTCGTTCATGGAACCATTATAAATTATAATATACCATATAGGCATGAGTTACCTACCTACTTAGTCAAATGGTATATATAGGCCCCTATTACCTATATGCGCAGCCGATTCCTTTTATGTAATAAAAGTAGCAGTTTATTTTTATTAAAGTTATAAAGAATTCTTATAAGGTATGTCGTCAGGTTATTTTTAAACAACAACATTGTATTCGGATCATGAACAAGTATTATTTTTCTAAAAATACTACAACATTTTTTCGTTCACCATTGTTAAAAATTTCAATGAAAATTATCTTGAGAAATCTAGTGGACGGTCAGTTGGTAAAAATTGAATAACCGGGAGGTGGTTTAATAATCTAAACATAGACGCCTCTTTTCTAGACTATAATATATTTCGAAGGAATTGTGCATATAAGCTAATTAACAAATCGACTAGTAGAATAAAGCTAAGTATTAAAAACATCCTTTAAAAATCAAATTCGTTCCGTGGTCGAGTCAACATCTCCTGAGGTTACCCCGTGAAGGAGCAAAACACCTGTCGAGTATTATTTTGGTTGCATGGCAAGCTAATTTTCTCATTTCATGCATATGTTATCGGAAAAGTATGTAATCCATATGTTATCGGAAATGTGTACAATTCTGAAAATAGATAGGAAATCTATGATATATTTTGTAATATGCACTTTTCCTAAGAAATCTATATATTTCCTTAATAGCGAACGGATATGTGTTACATTCTTGATGTTTTTAAGTACAATGGGGATAGCGGTGCGAGGGGCAACTGCAAACAGTCGAGAGCGTCTATCGTACTCCTATTTTTTATGTTACCCTAATACCCTACACACCAGACCAACATAAACAAGCCATTGTGGCAAGGAAAACTTAGGATGCAAAAGCGAGCGAAGCGAGCTCGGGACTTGGAGCACTCCGGACAGGTTAGGTTCGAAGGTTCCTTCGTGTTAGGTTAGATTAAAGAATCTTTGAAACATTATTTTACACTATAATAACACTTCTACACACTATTTATTTAGTAACACATACATATGCACATATTTTAGAAGGCGGGGGGAGGCTGGTGTTTCATCTCGCATCAAAGCCTGGATCTTTATCGCGGAATTAACACTAATTATCGTTAACGCATATCGTTACTGCATAACGTTTAATGTCATGGATTTCCGCAAAGTAACGCCTGGTTCAACAAACTCACTAAAGACAAAACTAACTAGAAATTATTATAAATCAGTTGGATGGAGTAAGAAAAAACTTAACTTTCATTTAAGGACTATCATTGCTGACTGTATTGTACGTTCAGTCATCATAAATAAAAGTTCCTATACAGATTGTGCACAATGCACATTATTGCACACGGATGCACTTGGTACACTTAGCACTACAATACGGTCACCATTCATTGTGACGCATCGCTGCTGATTTACCCATCGCTGGCTAAAAAGTACCATGTTTTCATATGTATGCATTTACGAGAACATTATTTTCAGCGCTAATTTGTTATTTACCCCCTGCGAAAGGAATCCATGCAAGTTTGTTTAGTACTTATATGTTTTTTTTTCAAGTACATTATTGTTATTTGTCTTATCTGAAGTATATAAACAAAGTACTCAAAACAAAAATATTTAGGTACAAAAAAACATGAACCTCACCGTGACATTCAAAGTTCTGTTTGTTTAGTTAGAGAAATGTCACAAAGTTCTATCTTTCATCAAATACAAGAGAAATGTGATAAGATAAGTGTTGCTTAATGAAAGTGATATTTTGTTATTGTAATATTATCTATCTATGTATTTTAGTCCCAATAGCACGAGCCGACACTTAGATAGATCAGCTTATCAATTTCTTGATAAGACTATCAGATCTCCAAGAAGAAGCGCTAGAGCTGAGGCTCAAGTCGATGTGAACTATCGATAAATCGACCCAGAATTAGGGTCTAAGGGCTGGATGGATAAACCTGGGCACTTTTTATCAACTGACGCTTTTCTGGCAACTGATACAAGAATATCAGGACGGTAGGTTCAATTTGCAAAGGATAGATGGAAGATGTATACAAAATATAAATAACAAACTAATCTCATCAATTTAAATA
Organism: Noctua fimbriata; assembly: GCA_905163415.1. Classification (NCBI taxonomy): domain Eukaryota; kingdom Metazoa; phylum Arthropoda; class Insecta; order Lepidoptera; family Noctuidae; genus Noctua; species Noctua fimbriata. Next base: position 8,566,076 of record LR990940.1, read on the forward strand.
CTGTCACTTTTCACGTAGTTGATAAAATATCGAGAAAACACAGCAAGGACTTTTAATATCTAAAGAATTTTGGGCTACCACTATGTACACTACATAGATAAATAGGAAAAAAAATAGGGAAATTTCATAAAAATACTAACAAATTAATTTAAAGAAGGGTTCAAAAATGAACATTTGAAAAGTTTTTTAATAAGATAACCTTATTTTTAGGGTAGCCATGACAGTTGTGTTTGACATGACGTTTGACGACTTTGACAGTTTTAAGTGACGTCTTTGAGTATTTCTTTCCGTTGAGTTTAAATTGGATGTGTTTCGGAGTTTTTAGTGATTGTTTTTGTTTTGCGACCCAGTTTACTACTACAGACATTGATTGATTGCTTTTCTGTTGACCCCGGCTTTGTTTTATGGTTTCTGTTTTTTTTTTTTATCGCAGATGTTACGATACACTCAATCAAATGTCATTTCGCATACTGCTGTTCTGATCCACCATGTTTAATTTTATGTTGTGTTGCTCTCCTTGACCAAATTAATTTGAATTTACATTGAAACGAAGTGAAATTAAAGAAAATTAACAATTAAAAACGGATCCTGCATTATATAGCGCTATTAGTATACTTTATTACATATAGTGTACATAGTGCTGGTCCAGGCTCCATACATTTCTGGAACATCTCCTTTCAACAAAACATCGGTAATTTTCTACTAACTTTATTTTGCGTAGAGACACACTGATTAGCACAACATTATGCATCAAAAATATAGTTAATTGATTAAATCAAAATACTAAATCTCTGAAACTAAATTAAATATGTTAAATAATTATAAAAGTACTTGTATTTTAATAATTGTAATTTTTTTCCGTAAATTCTTTATGTATTTCCCGGTCTCAGATTAATGCGTCAATTGAAATTAACAAAAAACTGGTTATATACAACTTAAAATGAGCAATGAGTTCATTTTAGATTAAGTACCTACTATTGTTGAGAAAATATACAATAACTTATCTTGTGAACAAGTACATCCGTGACCATCATATTATCCTACGTATGTATTGACATTGGTATTTATATTCTATTTCAAATAAATTGATGACGTTTTATGTAAATTCCAGTTTTCATGAGATGTGAAGGTTTTTATTAAAGTATATAGTAAGTATTATGCCAGACACTTTAGATTAAAAAATAGATTAACTTATCTTTGTGCACGTGCCCAGAAAAATACCTATTTCACTACACGTGTCTAAGGCTAAAAGCATAGCCCACATACCTACATTCTAAGCAAATAAAGACCTATTCTATTCTATTCATCTGTATCTCCCTACATTATCAAGCCTGAATGATTTTTGGAACATGTCGAATCAGGCAATAAGAGCGTAAAGATAATAAATACTAGAGAGAATATCTCTGTAGAAACGGCCTGCAGAGATATTTTAAATTTTATGAAAATGTTGAGTAAAGTTTACCAGCAGGTACAATCACAGCTCACGATACCGACATTACCAACACGTTGATACCGCGGAAAGTCACGTACAGATAACGTATTGGGTTTAAGGCCTGCAGTAATACTCAACTAATTATGCCCCCGACTCATTGCTACACACGCTAACAATATATATTACCTACGTATCGACTTATTAATTTATGGAAACTTAACACTAATTACATATTTTCTTTTATAATTATTCCACGCTATGTAATTATGTCTGTGTTTGTGTTGAAATCGATAAACTTTATTGCTTTATTGAAGCTAAGTTATGACACTTACGATGTGGTCGTGGTATCATCAGGAACCATCGCTATGATATTGACGCTCATGTTCACCCGCATCATGTAGTTGACCCAACACGCGAAGAACATCATGATGGCCACGTTGAACCGCGCCGGCACCAAATCTGTAAAGAAGAACCCATTTGATTAGCATTTGATTAGCGTATCGTTACAAAGTGATACGTCCACTTAATGCATTCGAGGAACTCACGTATTTTTACCAATACAAAACCGAAAGCATTTTCCTCATAGACTCCATAAAGGGCTTCAAAATGATACATCCACTTGAATGCATTCTAGGACCCCACGTATTTTTACCAATGCAAAACCGAAAGCATTTTTCCTCCTTATAAACTCCACATGGGCTTCAAAATGTCATAATGTGATGCAATAAAGTTGATAGTAGATATCAATAACCTCGCATTATCGATAACTTGATTACCATTCGCCCAGCTACGTTCAAACTTTGACGCGAGATGAGATTATTTCGTCATCGACCTTAGACGAATGCGGAAATAGACACGAGTTTGGCAAATAGTTGTCGACAAGAATGCACGACCTCGCAGAACCCGTAAGTGTGCGGAACATAAACTTTCGAATACATTGTCAATATCAGGCGGACACGCGGTGACGAACGTGTGCGGTTCATTGCACCGTACATAATGAGATACCCGCTTATTAGAAATACTGAGATTATAAACAAAAAACAAGGCGAGGCGAAAGTTATATTCTGACACATTGAGCGCTTGAACTAGTTTGTATCACCGAAATTATTGACATGATGCAAGTGAAATTAATTGATCATTCAAACAGAAATATAAGTGACGCATTAGATAAAATGTAGCTACAACAAAATAGCAAAATACAAGATTCCAAACAAGTACTGGCCATCACGGTCTCGCAAGCACGTTCTTTGAAAACGTGTGTCTGCCGCCAAATTGTAGACGGTTTTTTCTGGTAATAAAGTAATTAACTTGGTTCTCAAATCAAGCTTTTTATTTTAATTTTATAATGGCATGGCTTCGGCATAGCACATTCAAGCACCACAGTCCATCATTAAAATTTATAGTTATCATGCAGAAACAACTTCGTGTTAGACCATGGCAAAAACCTAGTAGAATTAATCAGTATCGTTGCAAAAGATCTTGTATTTCTATGGCCGTGGCCTCGTTGAATAGCCCCGCGTGATGACAACAAAACAACCTCAGCCAGCCACAGGCCATCGATTTGTTTTTTGGAGACGATCCGAGGCGACCTCCGAGTTCAATGCTTAGAACAGGCCTTCCTCATCTGAATAAATTATAATGATGTAATCATAAAAAGTTCCTTATTTATAACCTGTCTGTACAGCGTTGCCCCTAGAAACAATATAAATTAGCTCTTAAAAAAAATATTTTGCATTCGCCACTACTTGATATTTAAGTAAGCTATTAGTAACTTGAAAATTAATTGAATTTTGCTTTTAATAGCAGCTGATAGTAAAGTTGTATAAATGATTTATGTATAATCCTCTTCTATCATAGATGAGCATTTAAAAATTTATTTCTTAAGAAAAACAGTTTCACAATGGCTAAGAAACTGGTTCCTGTCATGGTTAAAACATTTGCCAGCCAGCAACCGCAGATAATTAGGTATCTATCGAGGCAACTGGCCTGCCAGACGATCACTAATTATCTTTACTCTTAAAAGCTCTTTTAATCATCTTGTAGCCTCATGTTTCAATAGAGTGTGTCGGATTGCTTCACCTAACCTTAATCTGTTATTCTGTGAGAACAACCAAATGATGTCTCACATTGAATTAGTATCAGAATCAAATTATGGGTGTCTCCTTAATGTACTCTTGTCCTCTTGCCCTTCTTCGACACACGAGTACTTCACATAGTGATTCAATCTAGTTCTAGAACTTCATCAATTCGTCTTTGGTTGAACGATGGGCGTGGATGGTGACATTACATTTGTTAAGTAAGTACTACCGACGTTCGCAGAAACATAAAATTTATGACAGAGGGCGGAGTGACCACATTGTCCTGACAAACCTATTGTTATTTGGTTGTCCTATTGTGCCACCGTGAATAGTCTGTCGGTTACCTAATTGATGTGTTTGCAAACGTAGTCATTACTGCCCGTACCTCACTCCGTACCAGGCGCAGTGATGTGATTCGCTATTATTTATTACGTAGGTTACTATACATACCTACTTACACACTTCATACCTAGTTATCTCCTTCTATTGTTTACTTAATGATGATTTAACACTAGACTTTTTTTATTGAAAACCTACAAGGTGCCATTAAAAGGCAGTTTCAGCTTAGCGTATTTTCGGCGCGTATAAGCTCGTTATTGGAAGTGCGTATACTCGCGCCACTTGTTTCACGCACGTGTGACTCATACGATCGTTGACGTGCTTATCAGGTCTGCATGAGCCACGGTAGACGCCTCCTCCTTGCGGGCACGCTCATTTTTTTGGGTTCAATTTCTGAAGTCCATAATGTGTAAGCGTGTTCGATTTTTTAAGCGCGTAGGTAATGTAGCGCGCGTGTTCGCGCCTGTGCTGGTACACACCTACGAGCTTATACACGCTACATAATACACTAGTCTGTAACCGCTCTAACTTATAAAGTTTTGCGAATTTACAACAACGCATTTGAAATTATTCACTCACGACCAATCGTCCATGCATTTACAATGGTGCGTCCACTGTGCGCCTACGAGAAACCAATAAATGAGCTTTTGTCTTGAAGAGTAATGCAAATGTGTGATTGAATGAGCTACTTAACCTCTCAGACGCATGCTTATTTTAATGAGTCGGTAGACGGCGTCAATCATTTGCGTAACGGTGAGCTGTTAGCTCGTGCTAGGCTTGCATTCTGGAAGAATCCGAATGTCTGCGTAGCGGTGAAAGTGCAAGAATGCAGGCTCTGGCTAGGCAGGCGCCGCGCCGCCGCCGCCACCGCCGCGTGCCGGCGCCAGCGCGCGCTAATGACTGCCCATCCCGTTCCTGCTCCATAACACTTTTTAAGCTCACGCGGAATACTTTTATTATTGCCTGCACATTAAATTACTTAAGTGGAAGGCCTAGTGCGAATTCTTCCTTAACAGTTCTTACAATAAGTTTTACCTTACAGTCATCTGTTTTATTTATCTACATTTCACTGAACTGTGCGGTTATGACTACTGACAACAATAAAGAGCTTTATAGATTGCGCATAAAGTATAGCGCTCCTAACTGCCTACATACATTTTGTATAACAATTTGACCAGTCCCTAACTTTCACCTATCACTATGTATAAGCTACAAGCGGTCAAGGTCTTTGAAAGTAAGTCAGAAGCTTTTTCTACATGCCTATCGTTTGTATTAATCTCAAAACCTAACGGCAGCGGAGACTAAAACACATCTCAAAATAACTAAAGTGACAGATGTCGAACACTGAACTTTCAAATTGATTAAACACTCGCTGCGACTTGTTACAGGTATACATACTCTAACGGTACAGCCTACATTTAATATTTAAAAAGGTTTATGATTCATTTCGCACATCGCATCGGTCAACATCGAGATGCAGAATTTCGTCGTCGGAGAACCGGTCGATGTGTTTACTTACATCCTTACATCATGTCACGCGCGAAGCAACGGAGATTAAAAAATGGAAAAACCCGACTGAAAAAACTGATAAGCAATAAAACAAGTACATTTTAAATTAAATAAAAGTTAGTAGCAGACGAGACCCATTTGAATATAAAATTATGAAAATGAAATAGGTCCCGTCTGCTTCCAACTTTTATTAAATTCAGTTTTTCCAGTCGGGTTTTAGTTTAGTAATGTGAAAGATTTTGCAGATGATTTAACTTTACGTCTGCATACAATTATACTTTTAATGCTGTCATTTGTTATATTTCTATTGCAAATGATATTTTTAAATGCCATGAAAGCAGAGTGACTGTCAGAGCAACAAAAAAAGAAGGTAATTAATATGGCACAAACGACTTGCGATGTCACAAACATTTGAATCTGCAATGGATATAGCGAGACGAAATGAGCAGACGTAAGTATAATGGAATCTTAGAACAAAATAGCTCTTTTCAACAAGATTTGTGTGTGCAATAGGTATCTGTAGCACATGTAACTCACGGTAATTGTATCGATTTCCTATTTACTCTGATAACCTTCAGAGAAGGCCGGTTCCACATTAATATACTGTCATTACTACTTTATGGCTACAACAAGTGCGTTAAATAACCGTATAGTACAAAGTTTATTAGATTTTAAGGTTTAATAGTAAATTTTGATTCAAGTGGGCAAAGTTTGTCATTGCAACTGAGGCGAAATTTACAATCGAGCCAAAAGACATAAAAACATAGATAAATGGGTGTCATGGAGCCAAGAACTGCGGGGACAAAGGACTAAGAGTATCAAAGGACCTTTTTTTAATACACTTACGAAGAAATAAAATAATAGAACGAAAAGTATTTTGATCATTGATCATTAGGAAATTATGATTTAAATGTTTTAATTTGCTTTTGAACCGACTTCTAAAATAGGAGGTGGTCTGGTGGTTATGTATTCGGCCAGTATCTTTTTTTTATGTATGTACACCGATTTCTCCGTGATTACTGGTACAATTTAAGTGATTCTTTTTTCATACGGTAGAACAAGCTCGCGCGGTGGTCCCATATTAATTGTATTAACTTTTCTCCGGTACTTTATGAGTTATCCTCTATAATACGCAGTTTTTTCTTTTTCGTCTATTAGGATGATGTGCTAATAACTTCTAGTTACAATGTAAAATTGATACTTGACAAGGATTTGTGTGAGATACCACAACTAAATAGGGTAAAATATAAACTTATTTGAAAAAAAAAAAACCGACTCCAACAAAAATACTAAAAAGTGGAAAATAACTTTACTTTCGGAAGTCGGTGGCAAAATAGTCCATGAAACAAACAAAAATCAGTTATTTTCCAGATTTTTGTGTTTTCTTTGGAAGTCCGTTATTTTTTTTGCAAAATAATTTTTTTTCCTACACTTTGCAGGTTGAAAGAGAAGCAAAGGTATAACAGCTTAATGTTAAAATTGAAAACTCCAATATATTTTTAAATTGATAACACCATATAAATGTGAAAAGCTAATATTTTTATAAATAATAATGTTTATACCATTTATAAACTTAATTTAAATATTCATAAAATATTCAGGCGCCCCTTTTTCACTATATGGCTCATTTTATTTCAGGCATTGCGCTTTCCGACAAATGTTTGTGACTTTAACTAAACAATTATAACATTAAACTATAAAAGAAGATAAATGAAAATTCATGATTACCGGGTAACTAGAAGGAAAACGCGATTGGAAACTCTTTCCTGCCTGCTTGTAAGTACCGTCAAGATAAAAACTAATTACTCATTTTTCCTTTTCAAAAATGGTTTACGATGAACTTTTCATTTCAGTTTTGTATTATAAAAACTATGATGAAACAGAAAAGACTGTAGAGACAGTGTTTCTGTCAACTTGTATGGTTTGCTGTTCCTACCTCTGTGAAATACGATATGAGATCTTCCTTGACATTTGCTTAAAGATCAATGAGCAATGGTTATAGAATAATTCATGAGCTATAGTCTTATTCCATTTTATCATTCTTTTAGAAATGTCAAAGGACTTATGATGATGACTGTACTTGCCTATAATCATAATCTGTAGGAACTTTCCTCATTTATGAATTTACATAAGCCAGTAGTCATCTTAAGGATATTGTTGCCGTTTCAGATCCCCTGTTGCCGTGAGAAAAACATTATCGCAATCCGACTGTCAAACAAATGATAACGATATTATTCGTAAGCTTAATTCAGATAAATAACCGGTTTTACCAAGTGAAACCTGTTGACTGACTTGTGATGCTGCTATTTTTTACATAAATAACGATGTTGCGATCGTCCGGAACTGGTGGGAAAATCACTGAGCTGTGTAGCGACGGAACTAAGCATGTTACACCAATCCTCCCAAGGGCAACACCGTCGTCAATGAACACAACCCGTGCATAATGTTGGGTATTACAAAAACACAAGTTTTCTGCGAACCACCTATAATAACGCTGTTTGTGACGCCTCGCAAACATTAATCATGTCTTCATTCCATTCGCTTTAGAGCCTTATTTTTGTTTTCATTGAAGACTTATAACTCGTTTTGATTGAGGATTTAGCTCTCTCTTTCTAACAAGAAGTCTGTCGAATTTGTTTTCGATAACCATAATCAGCCTATAATGTTCCCACTGCTGGGACACAGGCCTCCTCTCTATGAGAGGGAATGGGCTATAATCCACCACGCGGGCCCAGTGCGGGTTGGTAGATGTCACATGTCTTCGAATTTTTGGTTCTACGACATGCCGGTTTCCTCACGATGTTTTCCTTCACCGTTTTTGAGAGCAGTGGCGATGAAATAAATTACACAAAGTAATGCGCCTGCCTGGGTTCGAACCCACGACTTACTGTTCGTAAGTCGGGGCCGCCACCAATGGGCCACCGCTGCTCTCCGATAACGTCGATTTCGATAACGTCGACGCCGATATGAGCAATATTTCCCACTACGTAGATACGAAACCTGTTTGATTGAACAAATAATTCATGATAGAACACTTTACAAGTTCACGCATCATCATGAAGGTAATTGCCTTTTAAGTTGTTAACGTTGATTGAACATGACTTCTATAATAACATACTCACAGGGAAGTACTTGTAAATTACTATTTACTTCAAGTGGCTTAAAAGTAGCTTATACCTATGTAAGATCAATAAAATATAAATATTTTGACTCTGATCAAACTTATAAAGTAGCTATAGTTGCACTATTTTTTCAGTGAGCAGTAAAACAGTGTTGCCATCTTTCAGATCGAATCTTTATCGGTAATTGCACAGCACTGGCAGCACATCCTTTCCCGATTCTACTTCACAGCACAGAAAACCTTGAAATTGGCAAAACTTTCGGAAGTTATTGTTAGATGTACATAATTTGACGGCACGGTTGGCGCAGTGGCTGAGCGATCGGCTGCTGCGCTGCGCGTCGCGGGTTCGATCCCCGCACGGAACAAATATTTGTATGATCTACAGATATTTGTTCCGGGTCTGGCTGTTTGTGTATGTGAGTTTAAATGTTTGTAAACGCACCCACGATACAGGAGAAATTCCTAGAGTGGGGCAACGTATTTAAAAAAAAATTGTGATAGATTACCAAAACGTTATTGTTTCAGTTAGCAAAATAGATTTCGAGTTAATATCGACAACAGGCTAAGTAAAGATTTATCTAAGAGTTTCAATTTAGATTTTCCGAACGTTGAAAAATACAATAGTATATTTTTAAGTGGGGAAACTTTTTCATTGCAGCCGAGGCGGAATTCGAGGTGTTATAGAGCCGTGAACTGCAGTGACAAATGCCCACATGAATCAAACGACGTTTTTCAATACACTTACGAAGAAATAATATAGCTAAACAAAAAGTATCAATTTTTTGTCATTAATCATTATGAATCTTCCTTCAACCTTTGTAGGTAGAAGGAAGAGCAAAGGTATGAAGCCGCAAAACAGCCTAATATTATAAATTCAAATATTTTAGAATTTATTCAAATGTTAATATGTTGATTAAAGCAAATTACTTTATAAATAATAGTGTTTATTTATGATAGTCTGTTTACAAACACAATTTAAATTTTCATTACATATTAAGACCTTAAAAACATGCCACTGTTTGCTGAGATTAAAAAAAACAATCAACGCCGATTATAGGAATTGAACGATTTTTTTTTGGTTATCTGTGGATATAAAACACTAGTTGAGATAAATGGAAAAAATACTTTACATGTTTTCGAGGAAGTGTATAGAAAATTACTTTATCAAGATCATAGACAAACCTGCGTGTATCTAGGAAGGTTTATTTTAAAGTTTATTATGATTAATATGATCACTGAAAAACTAGATTATACCTACGATTGGGCTAGTTAGTGAGTTCAAACATTCAGTAGTACTTAAGTATTTATTTTCTTTGTGGGTTTTCCGCACCACGCTAATTTCTCTTACATTATTTTTCATTTACCATATCGAAATCAACAATGTTTTTGCGACATGCCGGCTGCCACTCAAATGTGACCACCACAATAACAAAGCAAGCTACGCTATTATTCAATTATCCACGCTACATTTCTGTTTCAATAAATAATACAGAAAGAAAAATAACAAGTTATAAATAAAACTAAGTAAACTTGTATTATAATTTAGATGGCCATCGCCACGCTAAGAAGGAGACTCAAATATCAGCTACTTAATTAAAAATCGATTTACTTATTTATGACAAGGAAATGTATAGATATAATAATCATAATGAATATAAACACTGACGCGACTCTTGATAGTGGAGCTGAATACATAAAACACGACATATTTGAATAAATATTTACGATTAAAGGCTTAATTTGGCATGTTATTTCAGCTGCGCACAATACCAGTTGGAGGTACAAAGGGGGGCCAGCGTTATGTTTAAAGACATATTTCCTATTATAGCCTGTGTGACGAAACAACTATAATACAAGTAGGTAAATTGTAAATGTAAGCAAGAAAACAACGATTGTTTATTTCGGCCCAAGTCGACATGAAAATCACTCAAGTAGACCATTTTCATGGCCTTGGGCAGTTTCCCCTGAAAAATTATTTTTATAGAAGTGGGGATTCTAAATCGAACTGATTTACGATTTAATTATTATTCGTACCTAAGATTAAAACTTGCTGAAATGTACTGAGTTCGCGTTCTTGTTAAACTGGTGTAAGTAATAAAAAAAAGACGATATTAAAACTAAAATATGTTTCATTGTTTATTTGAATTAATGGATTTACTTGGCCACAGTGCACGAAGCAGCACTTAAATTTCATTATTCGAGAAAAACGGCGACCTTATAGAACTGTATACAAGCAAAAAGTTATGAGTATCTGACGGCCACTAACGTTAATTTAACTTTTAACAACACCTCTCGCTTGCGTTTACTTAATGGTAAAAACAACAATTTATAGTAATCATTTTCAGCTAGTGAAATCCTAGTCAATGGGAATTACCGGTCAAACTGTGATGTCATGGGGCTCAGGAATTATCTCGTCATTTGTATTGATAAAAGTTTTGATTATAGTGCGCCCATAATTGCTTCTTATTGTTTTATAATTACCTTTGCTACAGCGTCGATTATTTTTCTATTAAAATTATTAAAACAATTGTTTTATAGAATGTATTGAAACTTACCAAAAATTTTAATGTGGAATTTCATTTTGTTGTATTATGCACGTAACATGGAGTGAACACAGAACAGCCGCACTGATTTATAAGCACGCACGCGCGTCGGCGGAGATTGCGAATTGTACTAGCGAGGTGCGCGCGCGCTTGTCTTTCTGCGACTGCCTTCCTTCACGGCGATGGTAGATCGCCGCCTGGTCGTGGATCCGCACACTGCATTCAGCGAAGGCCTCACCTCGCGTGCCACTTCAATACATCCGATCGTCAATGAGCATTAGCATGAACATCGTAACTTAAACCTATAGCGCATACTTGACCGCTAGTACAGCCGTATCTAGATACGTAGGCATTATATTAAGCTATCTACTTGTGAAGACATGACCTGCTAAGTAAATATACTGTACTAAAGTGCTTCACGTGCCTATAAGTGTCGAACGATTGACATTTATCGCCTACCTCATCTTATTTGTTGTTAGCACTAGCTAAGCTCAACCAAGCAAAAGGTTTTAGGAGGGACAAGGTTTTAAGCACATATTATACCTATGGAAATTGTGCTTCCTTTGACTACGTTATTATCTGTTTATTGTTGAGTAGAATAAGTAGATGCTAGTCTAGAGAGTACTTAGGCACAGTACCATAATAACAATAGAAAACCACAAGGAGGGCAAGTCAGGTAAATTATTATAATTACAAGCTTTGCAAATCAAATCGATCATTGTTAACTGAGTAGTATCGTGACTGCACAGGAATTTGTCAAAATCTTACAACCAGAGAAGTTTGATTAGTTTGAATAAATTTCTTTATTCACCTGCTGTTATTCCAATTTATTAGGGGTCGGCGTGCATGGCTTCTTCTTCCACTTCCTGTTAAATTAATAATCTAATCTCATTAGTCAACCTCTTTCTAGCCATCCACCGTTTTTTTGGTCTTCTCCTACTGTTATAGCCATCGAGATTTTCCCCGTTCCTCCGAAGTTAGACCAATGAAGAAGCTGCTCCGTCAACAATCGAAGAGACTGCTGACACTTATAAAAAATTTGGAAATTTTTAATAAATATTCGAAACTGACCCTAATGTCCTCCTTATCAAAGGTCAACCATGCCCACACATCATGACAGTAGAGGATCTGCCTTGTGCCGTTGATCCTGTTGTAGGACGCACAGTGCAGTAAACCTAAAGAGTTGTCCTTTATAGTACGGATGGAAGATGCCTTGTCAAAAGCAGTTTAAAAAAACCGGCGCAATGGGAGTCGGACTCGTGCATGAAGGGTTCGTAGTAGGGGAGCTCCCTTTAATTTGTATTATTAGTTGTGGTAGCGGCAATAGAAATACATATTGTGAAAATATTATTTTTTGTTACGGATCTCGAGACAGCCCGCTGACAGACATACGGATGGACGGACAGCGGAGGCTTAGTAATAGGGTCCCGTTGGTAACCCTAATAAGTAAGTTGGTACCACTTTCGTAAGCTGGCTACTACTATCACCCATCTGGGATAGTATGCGGGTCGGCAGACAGAGCTTCCACGAATAGCGACTGCACCACTTAGATAAGGTCTTGACACTATAGTGCCTAGTTGTACGCATTCTTCATGGATTGACCCTGATATCTAAGGGTTCTATAGAAACAATCACACATATTTTATTTTCTTTTTGTGTCCAATCGTCACAAGACATTCATTAGGTACAAGATGACTGATTGATTTCACCACGCGAAATGATTTTCTTTCTTTGCTTTGTAGCTGTCTAACAAGAAATCGAAAGTTGATTGATTCTTAGAATGAATGGCCGATCTCACTTGTAATAACGTTGTCTAAAAAATAAGAATAAAAGGGTTTAGGCGCAGAAGGCCTAATTCTCAAAATGGCAACAGAGTCGCAAAAGGACTAGTTCTCAAAATGGCACATTCTCTAAAAGCCTAATTCTCGGAATGACCAATTCTCTAAACGGCTAATTATCAAAATGGCACATTTTCTACAATTGGGAGTATACTTATAAATAAAAGATTTTTTTTTAATAAATGCTTTGAGTTTGAGTTTGTCGGTTCCGATAAAATCAAGTAGGTCAAAATTAAATATTTGCATACCATATCTAATGGTAGAATGTAAACGGGCTATTATAGGTTTAAGATCATACATTGTAAACGTACATTCTGGCAAATAAATAGATTTGATTTGATTTGAAGCCAATTTTAAGTTATACCCGTCACTTTTGTTTATTTTCAAAATAAAAGAATTTAAAACTTATCAAAACAATTTTGAAAGCTTTAAATCAAAGGATCGTACGAAAGTGATAAATATGACTTGAATTTAGTTTGGTGTTTTAAATGAAATGACATTGTTATGTCATTTCAGTTAAAACACCGGTGGATATTTTTTAATCTGAAATAAACGTTTAATAATAATGTACTCCTGGACACGGCTCGTATTGTTAGGAGGTTCCTCTCTCTGGAGCCCTGACCACTGGTAGCTTGGACCCAGTTCCCGAAACCAGTGGCCTACATTTTTTAATGTTTTTTAATATTGTTTTTTCTAAGGAATATTTAAAAATGTAATTAATTTGTATAGAAATAAATAAAGGAAATAAATGTCAACACTTATACATATACCATGGGGTTTCTGTTCTCACTAGTATTACGTTTTGGCGTAGTTCATTCATTCACACTGTGCAAAACTCGCACTAATATGAATTTACCCCACTTTGATTTGCTAGTAGTATATGCCTCAGGTAACTGTGCGAGTTTAAACTCGATGATTACGTAGTAGGAAATTGGCAAGGACAAGTAGGTGATAGTGATGGATTAATTAGCATTAGCATTCATTATTAGCATGCGAATGCTTATTTAGCATTTAGCAAATGAAATGTAGTTGCGAAATTCTGTGAAGTGCGAAGTGAATTCATCGCTTCGTATTTCATATGATCAATATCATAATCACAACACAATGCAAGTGTACTAGCAGAAATAAAACGTTATTGGCGAGCAAACTAAACGCACGCTTCATAAGGCGAACGCGCTCTTAATAATTCGTATAATAACAAAATTCATATAATTACTTATTGTCAATTATCGTTATATTAGCAAATAGCATAGCAATAGCAATTAACATGCTAAGACTCGAGAATTCGCATGCTAATGAAATTTATGCGAAATCGCATTAATTACCATCACTAGTAGGTGATGAGAAATAAGGATAGTAAACTCTCACAAACAAACAGGCACCCAGAATCATGAATGAGGTATTGTATATTGTTAATAGGAATCTCACAATCAAATCTATATACATCCTATATTTCGTTTATATAGCAGCATGCAATGAACTCATGCTTATAATTGAGTCGCTGTCCACCAGTGATGGCCAGCGGGAATATTAAAAACAGTCATGTCACTGGTTGACACCAGGAATCATCGCATTTTTTTCACAACCAATTTTTTAATTTTTGCCTATGTGTGATGCGTATTAATGATGAATATAGTTAGTAAATAATGATTTAATATACATGGAAAATAACTGCTGCTTTTAGTTATCTCAGTAGAGAATTGACCATTCAGGGAATTAGGCTTTTAGAGAATCGGCCATTCAGAGAATTAGGCTTTTAGAGAATTGGCCTTTCAAAGAATTAGGCTTTTTGAGAATTTGCCATTTTGAGAACTAGTCCTTTTACGACTCTGGTGCCATTTTGAGAATTAGGTCTTCTGCGCCTAAACCAATAAAAGGTTGTTTGTTTTGTGTCATATCAATAAAGACTTATAGTGCAGTAGCAAGCGTAGCTAAGTGTCTTGCCCTGGGTTCGATTGATGAATTATTTATGAACTTATAAGGAAAACAATACTAGGAGGAACACAAACTACTTTTTTAACGGCCTGTTCTACCTGCCTGTAAAAATACACAGGTCTGGATAATGTTTCGAAAAGAATAAGTATTTAGCTTCATATTTAAATTTAAATGTTGTGTAAAATGTGATTGTAGATATTATCGTCAACATCTGTTTTTGCCATTCTTAACAAATTATGAACGCACGGTATTGAGTTTTACGTCACGTAGGTACACGTTCTGTTCATTCAGAACTCCGACTCTGGGATTACCTACCTGTTATTGTTACTATTTTGTTTCTGTATTTTTCATTCCATGGATTCCCTGTGATTTCCTGTGGAATAATAACCTTGAACTAGGCAATTCAGCCAGCAAGTTCACCCTGCAAGATTACATAGAAATAGAAACCCAGGATCAGATCGTAAAAAGAAAAACGAAGCCACGATTAATTAGACAGTAGATATAAAACGCAAACCTGTTGGCAACGGGCTACGCTACACAGTAGCAAGTAAAAAAACTAACCGCTTTATTGTGTTAGTGAGTGCATTGCCTCACCTTGAGCTGAAGATCCTAATATCATCATCTGCCTAGCCTTTTCCCAACTATGTTGGGGTCGGCTTCCAGTCTAACCGGATGCAGTATTTTACATGGAGCGACTGCCTATCTGACCTCCACAACCCAGTTGGTACTGGGTGATACGATACCTCTTGGAAAGACTGGTTGTCAGTGTTTTAGAGCCACTGACTGCCCGTAACGACTGTCAAAGATTTACAAATGACAGCCGGGACCAACGGCTTAACGTGCTTTCCGAGGCACGGAGGAAACCCGGTATGCAGGTAATGGGTGGTCATCCTTCCACGGACCAACCTAGTCAAACGCGGTTAAAGATCCTAATAGACAAATTATAATTATATCTACCTATCTAAGTAATAGAACGTAGTGAAGTGAAAGTATTGAGATCGCCTTGCAATCCTTCATCAAATTATTAGAGTGGAATCTAATTAAATCTGGTTTTATCTTATCGATGCCTTCGACGAAGACCCCAGTCGCCTTGCCTTATACATACATACTTTTCCATTCAGGAGATTCCATTTTGTATTAGAATAGATTTAAATGTAATGCATCATTTTCCTAGTACCTAACCTAGGTACATAATGATCGATAGTGTAGTCTTGGAAAACGTGTTAAGATCTAATACTTATTTACCTTACTTATTTTGTAAGCAGGTACTTTACCTATTAGCAACAAAATGGCAGAACTCAGACGGTGATCATCCAAGCAAATACGATTACCGAAGGATCAGAGGCGAGATCTAAGTAAAAAGCCATTGCTCTCAAGTGCCTTGCAATGTTGAACACTTTTTGTTCATTTTCTCGTGAACGGTGAAGACTTACATGCATTGCAATTGCAAGACCAGTTCTGGATACGGGACAAGATCCCCATATAAAATTCCATGTCAGGATTATAAAAAATAATCAAACCACAGAAATATTACACGTCCGTGCAAGACTTATCGTCAATTTCAAATAATCAATTTTTTATGTAACCCAAAACACCTTTAAGACTGGTAGGTTTTTGTAATATTGGTAAAAAAATATAAGTTATTTATGGAAGCAACAGGGTCACCCCTACGTATTCAGTACGTGTTTAATACGAGTACTTGCTTACCTACATGTATTTCTAGTTCGTCAGAAAGTTAACGAGGTGCTCATGGTGATAGTAACACCATACTAAGCTATTAGTAACTAGATAACTACATATTCCCTGCCTGCGTCGGTGTAGCCAAGTTCATATGACCTCAATCTATTTAAGTTGCGAGTTGCGATAGATGTCTTTTGGATTAGCTCGTGCCATCACCGAGCTCATCTCTGTCCTCAGTATAAGATTGAGGACAAGAGAAGGCCCATTTAATAAAAAATCTAGATATGCATGTTGCTGTGAATGTCCGAAGCGTGATCTGGTGTCTGTTAACAACACCAAGCTAGCTGCTGGATGACGTCTATTTATTCTTTCATGACAATTTCAATCACTCAGCAGTAATGTCTTATTTGGTGTATGTGCATATGACTACACCATGACGACTTGGCTAATCTTGATAATGGGCAAAACAGAAGTTATGGGTCGAGATACCTAAATTAATTAAGTCAGTCATTGACTCCATAATGACTATCTTGCTTTTCGAACAAATACTAGTGTACTAGTGTTTACTTGCCGTAACTTATGTAAATAATTTAGTAAATCACTGAATCACAAACAGGTAATTTTCTTGGGGTATAGTATGAGTGGAGAGGAGGCCTGTGTCCCAGCAGTGGGAACATTATAGGCTGATTATGCTTTTAGTATGAGTGGACCTTTATCTTGTCTCGTATGTCTAATTCAAGAACCAAATAATATTTTTTTTTCTTTTTAATTTTCTTAGTAGTACACCATTGAAATTGGTGACATCGTGAGGAATCGAATGCACCGGTGCATCTTAACATTCACTTACACTTGACTATGACAGTAACATGTCTCCGGCAAGGTTCGAAGCGAAAATTATCGTTGATAATTGTCTTGATTATAACAAAAAACATTTATCATTGTCGCTTCACGTTCACGTGTATCCGAACGCGAATTGCCGCTTCCGAACCCTGCTATCCGGTGATCTTCGATGTTGTGTTCGCGGTGGGTATGGAGAAGTTTGGATCTCAACGATCACTTAAGATCCTAGACAGATGCCCGTACTGGTAATGTCGATGTGTGATGACTCGCACATGTGTGTAATCCTTATCGGCAACGCAGAAGCATGATTTGATCCCATCAGCAACTTTATCAGACCGCTGAAAACTGCAAAACACCAGTTACAACGTACCCATTTCGAATCGAATCCGGAATGAGGTGGTCCGATAGAAAAAAAAAGTCATTAAAAATTAAAAAACCCGAGTGCAGAAAAAAAACTGAAAAGCAAAAAACAAGCACATTTGGAAGCAGGTGGGACCCATTTGAATATAATAGTACATTTTGATATAAGTGGTGAGTTAGCATTCGATGCTCAATTAACACCCGAGGTGCAGGTGAAGTCGTTATGAAGCCCAGAAATGCAGTAACAAATCCCGAAACTATCGAATATCGAAACTATGATTTAATTTGCTTTTTTCCGCGCTTTGCTTTCGCCAGGTTGAAGAAGAAGCAAATGTATGATGCCGCTAAACAGCATAATATGAAAATAGAAAATTCAAATATTTTTGAATTTAGAACACAAATAATCCCTTCGTGTTAGTTTACTTTAAACCCTCCGAAGATAAATTGGAGTCCCGTGCCCACTAATTTACTAATACTTTCAAAACATCCCAACGAAAAAGTACATTTTTTGCTCCCAACAAAACAGTACATTTTTTGCATAGGAGATCGCCAGCACACCAAGCTACCCGAAACTGTCAAAATTTCCAATCGACCTCGAACCTAAGGGTCAGTTCACACCGAGACGTGACGCGCAGACGCTCGCGGCGCCGCGAGACTGCACGCGGCCCGAGTCTTTCAAACTATACTATACTATGCATTTCCTAATGGAGATAAAGCATACAATGGCTTGACAGTGACACGCCGCGTCGCGTCGCGTCACGTCTCGGTGTGAATGTCAATTCACACGCTTACGCTTTAGTGATAAAGTTGAAAATCTTTTAAAGAATTTGACAGATTGTAGTAGCTTGACGTGCTTACTACCAAGATGTTTTAAATGATTGGCCTAAACAAATAATCGTTTAATGTCTTTATTGTTATCAGTTAAGTTCATGAATGAGATAATTACGGCCTCTCTGATCTCACTTGTTGATAGGCAAATCAAACATGAGAAAGTTACATCTAAATATTTGGCTAGCTAGTTATATGTAATACCGAGGTAGTTAGCATGAAAATAAAAATAAAACACAAAAAATATTATAATAGTAATATATTGCAAGTAACCTCAAAGAAACGCAAACTAAAGGATGTTAACATGACTAGTTAATTATTTAATTAAACATAATGCCATTAAGTACACACGACGCGTACGTAATATTACATTGCTAGATCAGGTGGGTTGTAAACATAACACTATTTTCATGAAAACTTACGATTTAAATGGCAAAGAAGAGACGGAATAAAATAATTAAGAGCCCGGTAACATAATTTTGCGTGCATTTATGTAAGTAGGCATACCTATAACCGTTAATTTTCAAAAACTCAAAATTAGTTTTTTTTAAGTTTCTACATACGACTTGCGTTAAAACATTCATAATTTTAAAATTGTAATTTTTTTTTTTTTATATTTTCACATCTTTAAAAGTGGAGAGGTGCTAGGAACTATCTATTTAAAAATTAATTAGTGACCGGTTTCGTCTAATACATCTGTTTTTTTTACTTACAAACAATCAATTTGTACATTTACAAGGAATCTATTACACTTTGTAGCATATATTATTTTTAAGTAAGACGTTTCATATTACCTAATATTTTTAACGTTATTTATCTAATAGACAAAGTAAAGTCAACATGAAGAAGAACAAGTAGAGTAGCCAAATATATAATATACCACTTAGTTATATAATTATGATTACTCATTTTTTGTACAAGCAGGGAAAGATCAACACATAACCTTATCCAATTTGCTTTGTCCACAATCCGATTGTCGGTCCGGAATGCAGTACTTGTCTCACTTTATTAAAATATCAATAAAATCTATTTACGCAAGTAAATAGATAGTTCTATATGTACTTCACGTGATCTTTGACGCGGCCCGGTAGTGTGACAGCCGGTAGCCGTTCCCTTTACAAGGTCTATTACCAAGTATTCACCGTACTCATGTTCACAACAAAAGAGCGACAAGTTTACAATTAAGATAGCAAGATTCACGCTTCGTTAATTTATACATTAAGTAACTACTTATGTAGATATAATTTATAAAACACCAATTGCAGTTCTGAACTTCCAAAACCTGATATTAAAAATAAAAAGTATCACACAGCAATGTTTTGTGAAGTGAAGTAAAAGTGATAGCACATTATTGCGCTTACAAGCTTTAGGAAAATTCCACTTATAACAGCAAGGACTTCGACACTTTAGTAATGAAATGCTTTAAAAGGTTTCGAGACTTCCAATAATGAATGGATATAATACAACATTTTATTAAGCTAAAATATTTTACAGTTTATTATTTACCGCACTAAAATTAAGCTCTTGGCAGATTTAGTGCCAACTAAACGCGCATACTCTATGAGATCGCTAGTTTTGTTTCCATTCTTCTTGCCGGCTGCATGCCTCTTGAACGCTTTGTACAGTATCACGGACCCATTCACCCATATTGGTATGTAGTTCAAATCGCTTTCTTTTGGGAAATTCTCATCAACACTGTCGAGATCGGGGTCTAGCCTCGAGTACGGCGATGCCTCTAACTTGGGAGTACATTCCACCAACGGGAACCATTTGAACGTCTCTGGACACACCAGATCCGATGGGAAGAAGTTACCTTTATACCTCATTTTGCAGCATGAGTGAATATAATATCCCATGTAGTAATACATGATTTCCGGACATTCGGTGTGAATGTGTCTTGTAAACTCGATCTCTCTAAAATTTTACGAAAAATGCATTATTGGTAAAATGCTTTCATATAATTATCAGAACTTACATTTGTATTAAATTCTGCTTTGTACAGCGTTACCACCCCCACCTCAAGTAAATTTTTGCTTTAACACAATATGGCGGTTAGATAGCTCCAACATTTTAAGTTTCAATTTACAGAGTACAGTTTTCGTCAAAAGTGTTATGAGGTGGACTATACTAAAAAGATTACGAGGGTTCTTTTTATAAACAAATGTGAAGTGGGGATCCCCCGTAAACAGAAAGTAAAAACATAATTGCTCACCTCAAAGCTCCATAGGTTCCTAATGTCAGGTTCATATACTGCGGGTCATAGAAGAAGTAAACAGAAGAGACACACTTGGGCAGGATGTCGATGACGCCAACGGCGATGATCTTGCCGTCCAGCCAGTACTGCTGGTGGAACGATCCGTAGCCGCAGTGAGGGCCGTCCTCCCTGTGCTCTTCCTATATAATATTGAAAGCTTCATTAATTACTTCAAGGCGAGTGTACGCGCGAATTTTAGGCTGGCCCTCATGGCAACATATAATATATATTTATATAACATATATATTTTATATTTATAACAGAAAACAACTGAAATGTTTTTTATGAAAGCTCATCATCTGCCTAGCCTTTTCGAAATTATGTCGAGGTTGGCTTCCAGTCTAACCGGATGCAGATAAATACTAGTATTTTAAATGGAGGCGGAGCGAATGCCTATCAGACCCATCCTAATTAGTACTGGGTATTACAATACCCCTTGGTAGTCTTTCGGGCCACTGACTACCTGTAACGACTGTCCAAGATGATCTACTAATGACAGCCGGGACCAACGGCTTCACGTGCTTTCCGAGACACGGAGGAAACTCGGTTTGTAATGCATGGTCACCCATCCACGGACTGACCCAGAAGATCGACCAGTGCAGCTGCAATTATTTAACTACGAGCTCCTATATAAAGTTATGTTAATCAATTCTTCTTACTTACATTTTTATTCAAAACACTAACGTTTGATTACCACGATTATGGTGTTAATACTATATTTTTGGTTGGTCGAAGTATAGAAGCGACACCTACCGGCAACATGTAGAACCAAGAAGCCGTGTGCCCGCGCAATATAATTGTCGCATCTCTATGCAAAGGAAATTTCAAGCATTTGGCTTTTCTGATTCTGGGATTTCCCCATTATTAAACCAAACACCTGAAACCTAGTTCCTTACAAGTACCATGTGACTCACCAACAAGGGACTCTGCACTAAAAAGTCCTTAAACTTTGGTTCCGTACATTTGTCCGGCTTATCGTCATGTATTGTTGTTTGATACTTCACATACACTTCATGCGTCTCCTTAGCCGTTGCCAGCCATTCGGGGCTAGGCGGGGTTGTCCTGACCAGTTTTATCTAAAAAATTCGTGACAAAGAATTATGTAGACGAAAGAACATTCAAGATTCACCATCATGACATATTGCAAGTGGTAAAAAAACAAGTTTACATCAACACAGGATGTATTGTTGTAAACTACAAAGATGGTTATCAATTGGGAAAACACATCTAATGATTTACCTTAACATTACTTAGAATATGTACTCAAATGGTCACTACAAAAAACTGACAATGGGCAACAAAAAAACTGATGTAACGTTGATTGAGTACCTCTAGCTTGTATTTAACATCATCAGGCAACTCATTTATAAAATCCTCAATTTGTTTCTCCTTGTTCTTGCGGGGGTTTATAGCTACTGCATCAACGCCCTTCTCTCTTAGTTTTTCTAACTTCCTGTCTATCCTCAATTGTTTAGCTTTTTTACATGGCGCCTTAGTAGGATCAGGACCCGATTCTGAAAATTATTGGTAATAGTAATAAAAATATAAATATTGTGATACTTTTCCACACATCTGATCGTAGTCATGGTTGACTGATAGTAGATGAGAAGAAAAAAGAAAATAAAAGTATTATGCAGCTGCCACTTGCATGTTCTCAATATTTTTTTTTAAATATTTTTTTTTTCTCGTTTTTCCTAAATAAAAATGACAGCATTTAGTTTTGTGTTTTCAATCGTTTATTGATTTCGTACTCTTAAAAGGATCTCTCACATTCAGTTTTCTTATTCTTGTTCTTTATTGCACACAAAATAAAAAAATATACATACAATTAATAGTGTGCAGGACAATAACAATTTATAGTGATAACAGTTGGTTAGATAGTATTAAGTTTTAGGCACATGTTATTTATATCTTTAGGGAAGAATTTATTGTAGCATTTAAATAATAAACATCTTAGAAAGTTAGCCAGATGTTGGAAACTCTTTGGCGTTTGGGAATTTTGGTATTTGTTTATTGCTGAGGCTGTCGTAAAATTCACTGTTTTATTATTTCTTTAAATGTTTGTTAGTAATAGTATAAAGAATGGTATTGTCTGCACCCATTGATATGCATACTTTGTAATAGTTTCTAGTAACAGTTGGTGCAGCCATTGTTAGCGCACTAAATTGTATCTTTTATGGTTTCAAATAAAAATTTGCTAGCAAGTACTGTTGCTCAGACCCAAAACGCGAAAATAGTGGGGCGAAACTGACGCCATGGGGGCACATAAAAGGGCCTGGTTTGTCCAAACAAGGTTCCTTCCAATTTAGAGCTTGGCCGAGACACTTCTAATTTAGAGTTCGGCCGAAGCAGTTCAGATACAGATCTGGCACAAGACAGTAGGCGGAGTAGGCTTCAGTACTTGCTACCTTTGACAGTGGAATATAGTATTTTTATTTAAGTAATTCCACCACAGTCAACCGCCGCCGATCTTCACTGTGACTGGGGTCCAGTCCGAATTCCACCAATCAAGCACACTGTGCGACCCATCATACATAAATTGCAATAATTTAGCTTCAAAATTTCTCTAAAACATCTTTATCTTTAATCCCTGACTATATTTATAAGACTTTCTAATCACACTTGGCTTCAATCTAGTCTCTTTAATTATTTTTGTGTAAAGTGTGGTTCAATGTTGTCTCTAGTTCTTCGGGGGTGCATTATTTGGGTTTTATGGACTAAATAAACAAATAACACAAACCTGCTTTTACTTCTTTCACCTGAAGGAGAGGGACTGGACTTGGTTTAGGTTGTTTTGGTTTGATAATATCTTTTTGAACTATGCCATCTGAAAAGAAGTCATCATTCATCATTCCAGCCGAAAGACGTCCACTGCTGGACATAGGCCTCCCCAAGGGGGGTTTTGCCATAATCGCCACGCTTGGCAGGCGGGTTGGCGATCGCAGTATGTTTGTTATAAAAAATCACAGAGAACGCTGCTGCCCATTCACTGGTAAGTCCCTTAGTCGCCTCTTACGACACCCACGGGAAGATATGGGATGGTGCTATTCTTTACGTCCGGACACCATACAGAACTAAAGAAGAGTTACACCATATAAAATTTCAATATTAATTCTTAAACTTCTAAATATTCACTTTCAATTTAATAACACAGAAATATTTTACAACATGAATCATTGCCAGCTGTTGTTATCAGAATATTTTTTCACAATGTTTATGAAACTTGCACAATGTAGGCATGTGACTTTACACATACATTACAAAACAAATCAGACACACTAACTTTAAATAAGATCTTTTCCTGTTACTGTACTTTTTTATGAATCTTACAAGGTAAACTGTAGATTTAGATTTTAAAGTAAATATGAAGATGAAATTATACCTCCAATGCCTTCTCCAACATTACAGTCTAAAAGTTCACTATTGGTAACAATATCCAAGTTAATATCCTGATGTTCCCTCATAGTTTCTACGAACTGCTCGCCTCCCTCTTCAAACCCTTCAGCCAGTACCTCACTACCACTGCTGCAGGTTGACATCTTCCTTCCTCGGTCACCTGATGGCTGAGATTTCTCTTGACCAGCCAACATCTTGTTGACTCGCTTCAATACTTTCTTTTGAGACTTTGTAGGTTTGAACTCTAAGGCCCTGCAACTAAGTGTCAAATAACAATATTAACAAATTACTTTGGAATCTATCACATAATATATTTATTATAGCTAGCTCAAAGCTGCCTGCACCATTTCAAACATTCCAGCGGTGAATCACTTCACTAGGTATGTGTTTAACAATCAAAGCTCGAGTGTTCAGGATCAATACCATTGCATTGTTCAAGGAAAGCATGAATGCAATCATTCTACATCAATTATACAAACCGTATTGTGTACATAGGGCAACATGTAACATCCATGGTTGGCTTATAGCAATATTTTCCTGACCGCCTCCATCCTCTATCAATTAAATCTTGATAATCACTCACAGTCATAGCATGAGCCCACATACCTGTATCAATATAATGACTTAATATCAACGTATTAACAGATCAATCCCAAAAAATGTTTATAAACTTACCATGACTATAATTAGTATCAGGGCGCTTACAATAGCCACATCTGTATTGTTCATGTTCAGCATAATACTCTACAATGCTGCGCAGCATTTTAATACGCCGTTATCAGTTTTTTCACTAATTTATTTCGAGGAGATATCGAGAATATTAAAATCCAATCCCGGACCAATACCAAACAAAATCCAAGAAGAAAAGAAAAGATGACACTGATGAGTGATGACAGCACTGACAATTGACAGCCAGGGCAGGTGACAGCTACTTTGACAACAACAATATCAAACGCATCAGTACTTTTTAAACACGAAACCAAGTCTTTTAGCTTACCGGGTATACAATTTACTGACAATAGGATCCTAGCTCCTCATTCATCCCTTTATAATAATTAGTCCACTACTTTGTTAAAATAAATATATATTGTATAATTACGAAAGTCTATAATTTCGTGCGAGATCAAATTAATTTGTGTGGTATTAATTTATGTTGTTTTAAAAAGTCCCCAGTTCCTGCCAATCTCAATACAAATAAATGGTAAACAATTGCACACTTTATATGTTGTAAAAAATGTATCAAAACAATAGAACAAGATCCCAGGGCCGCCAGACCTCATTTATTTTCTCATTAATTAAATGGGTGGCATCAAGTAAGTGTTTGTATGTAAGTGAACGTATGCATACCTGCTAACTTGTGCCGACGGCCAATTTTGAGACAGCAGGTACTAAAGTTGAGTAAAAATAATACGATTTTTTCTAAAAGCTCGAGTGCTGATTTTTTAAAACGATGTAAGAAGATTGTTAAAAATGTATTATTAACTCTGCCAGATGCTTCAGGTCGACAAAAAAATCTACCAGTAACATCGAAGCACAGAAGAAATTATGCGATTTTACTTATAGCCTGAGACTTAATTTTTTTATTTGAGACTCAGGAAAGCATTTCAGTATTTATTTTGAGTCAGACCAATCATAGTTGGGCAAAACATCCCTCAGACTCAATTAAAATGTAGTTGTAGGAGCACATAAGTTTATTGCACCCATACAAAAATGATTATTTGCGACCCTACAATTGTTCTGACTGCTTACAATAACTAATAAACAACTCTCTGAGTATCAAATATTGAAAAAAAAAATAAACTGGCTTGATATTCTTTAAAAAGTTATAGTTATACTTTTACAATATTATAGGTAATTTATATTATTAATGGAATTATAAATGACTTATACTTGATATATAATGACTTGATATTTCACGCTATTTTTAAAGCGTCTGTCAGAAATTTCCATCAAATGGCGGTGTCAGGCAGTGTTAATTATAAATAAAAATCAGCACCCGGGCTTTAAAAAAATGCTATTATTTTTCGCAACTTTAGCACCTAATATTCTAACAATTGGCCGTCGGCACCAGTTAGCAGGTATCCATACGTTCACAGTACATCCTAACACTACTTGATGACATTGACATTTAGTTTCTGAGAAAATAAATAGGTAAGGTCTGGCAGCCCTGGGATCTTGGACTACAACAATTATATTCCACGATTATCTTCCTTATTTTAAAAATTATTTGAGTATCAAAAATATTTATATGCCTATATTCCAGCTAGCAGTACTTTTTTTTTAACTTGGAGGCACTTTTGCCATTGACGACGTCAACGAAGACCTAACACTCCCTTCTTCAACTTCAGCAATATTCGACATTATAGATGGCAAAGGATTAATCGTTAACTTGCGCCGAGGGCTGAAAAAAAAATATTTTGTTAAATCTTCCATCATGGCAACGTTCCTGCCTGACTGATTCAATAACTAAACTGACTGTGATTCCACCTGCACCACCATAAAAATCAAATTGCAGTTTTTATAAATGGGTTGCGATTTACTGTCATAATAACAGAAGCTTGTCTACAGAGTGCCTTTCAAAGCCAATGTGACAATCTAATTAAATTTCATGTTGCGTGGTTCGCTGCTTAATAATAAAATTCAACAATTTATGGAAAATTAACTAACAGTCTTTCTCTTCGTGTATAATTCCATGGTTGTACTTCAGTCTCTCCCCAAATTAGAAATACAAGTCCGCTCAAAAGCAATATTAAAGCATGAAAACACCAGATATGCTTCCATACAATCGGGTAAGTCTAGAACAGACGAATAGTTGAAATTCTTATTAAAAAATTAAAGAGATTATGCCTTGATTTTGCCTACTCTTGATATTCAGTTGTGAATGAAAGTGAAGTAGAAGATTAAGAGTTTTTGACAATGCATAAATTACCTATGTGGGGCATCGGAAAAGTTTTCTCCGTGACAAGGATGGACTATCGCACGTCCTTGTAATACCCATCGCACGTCACGTAACCATGATAGACTATACGGTAGCAAACCCACATTGTGTAAGAATTACACATTCAGGGCATTGTATTTAAATAATGGTTTGAAATGTTAGCCTCGGACTCATACTAGGTCGTCAATCGCAACACGGACGCACGTCTTATAGCAAGTAGGGTAGGTCAAACCCGAAAGCAATGGGCTTTCTGTCTTCACTATAGAACTATCAGCATGCTTGGGTTTCATCAGTCGATTACAGCTAGCCTAACAACAGCTGATCTTTGGAAAGTAGGATGTAATTGTAGAATGACGATTTTTGAGCACAGAAGTTACTGCTAGAGATTCCTTACTACTATTAATAGCAGAAACCTCTGGTGATCAAGTCTACCTATCATACCTGACTACTCTTCTGACGACTCTTGTAATAAACGCTCATTCTCTAAGGACCACCAACGTACCCCAAACTGGTATGTAACGTGTCCAACGCAAAGTGATATTAAAATACCCGCAGTGTTTCCAATTATCTTAATAACTGTATTAATAGGATTCACGAACGTAGGCGTAAGTTCCTGAAACACAAAGGATTCTTAACTAAGAAACTTACCTACCTAATGATACTCAAGTTAAACTGTTGCCTAGACAATTTGAGCAAACTTACATAACAGAGGTCCAATGTAAGATCCATCCCAGCAGCAGTTAAAGCAACAGCTAGAGTTAACAGAAGGGGCCCAGGAATAATTGGAAGCACCCACGAAATACACACCAACAGTCCTGGGATCACGTGAGCTAAGCCAAACAAATGTGTCAGTCAACAAAGCAAGGCTTCCTAACCTATTGGGTTGTTGCCCCGCAAGGGGTTGTTTCAGGAAGACTAAGAAAATTTCGAGACAAGCTTGAACAGTCGTGTCTGTCGAACATGTTTAAAGGCCAGGAGGGATGACCTCGTTGTCTTCTCTACATAAGAATTCGCATTAAGAATTCAATCGAATTCAATTGTCCGAATAAAAACCATGTTTTGCAGTAGACGAAGCCTACGAAGGTTATGAAGAAGACCCCTTATGGATGCTTTAGTAAAAGATGGCAAGAGGAACCACACACGGACCTGACGCACAAACGCATCCTAACCTAAACTGGATTTGTTGTTCCCTGTTTTTCTGATACCAATATATTTTGAGGATGATAGCCACTACCAACACACACTACACCCACACACACACACACACACACACACGTCACTACACCCACACACACACGCCACTACACCCCGTCACTACATCCTTGGCGGTCTAAAGACGTCGAGTCGCGATCTGACGCCAGAATAAATTCCTTGAAGAAAATCCTTTACTCACACACAATAATAAAATATTTCCTTAGATGTTTAATCCGACTGACTTGAGGCTTGTGTTTGTACTTCTGATAAGTTTGTATGAGGATTGTACCCAAAACTAAACGTAAGAAAAATGGCAGAGCTGTCATTGCTGATGCCTGAAAAAGATACAGAACAGGTGGAAGTGGTATTTTTTCTAAGATTTTAAACCTTATTTCGTAGGTGCACTACTAATGCAAGTCAGATATGGTAGGCTAAGATGCGACAGGAAATAATCTTGGGTTAGCTTAGGCTATGGTTGTATGTGTCGGTGAAGAACGACAAAATCCATCTTATGTGGATATAATCTTCTTTAGAAGGAGAACTTACTAATTGTGAATTACCACAATATTTTTACTTACACTATAAATACTGTATTTGGCGACCTTAGAGTAATAAAGTGGACCGTAGAGGCAAAGGGAAATAATCATCCATGAATATCCAAAGTTGAGGATGCAGAGAGCCCAAATTGGGACAGATGTTATTATCAGTCGCCATGGAGCATGAGCATTTGTCATCTAAAATACAAACACATAATTAATGTTTCCTGTTTGATGAGGAAATAAGCATCTTGGTTATCGGTTAGGACAAACTGGAACTTGGCACCTTGATGATGTCACCACTTTCCCATGCTTGTTTACGACTGTTTTGCGGATGCATAAAGACGTCATAAGACGCTTTCAAAGCCCTTACTCAATAAACGGTGCTGTTTATCCGACTCAACCTTGATCTTAGACCTTAGTACCAGCTAAGAACTTAGTCCGCAAGACAGTAAATATTAAGAGCCTGCCTACCCTTTCTGAAACTTCATTTGCATATTTACTACATGATTAGGACTCACTTTTATTGTAAAAATTTTACTGATAGTATCAGACAAGTACGCTAATTCCTCGTCAGATATACAAGGGTGTTTCCTTGGGGAATCGGTAACAACAAGGATCCAAACGAGGGCCCAGGTGATTTGCGACCCTCCAGCGACGTAGAACCCTACGGGCCATCGCGAGTAGTAGTGCACTGCGGCACACATGAGGAACGTGGAGAAAGTCCCCGTGGTTATACCTGGTGACAAATACACATACATTTGAATACATCGTTATTAGTCATGCATGCCGTTTTCCAATGCGACCCCAGCGATAGTGTTACTCTAAACAAAACCGACCCGATGCGCACCGGTAAAGTTTTTATACTGCGACACCGGTAAAATATAGTGTCTTGTGAATAAATATTTAATTAGACAAATTAGTTAGGTACCGGTTCAGGTTACATGTCTATACAATTAATATTGATATTATCCTATCGAGTGGATAACGGAATACTCACTTTTAACAGTCAGCTGAGCGAGAAATTAATTCTCAATTTAATTTAAGAAATATTAGTCAATCGTCTGTTTGTTCAGATGGAACCGCAAACACCTTGTTACAACGATGAAGAACTAGGGCACGATAATTTCTACTAGGAACGAAGCAGCGTGAGAAGCTTACCACAGTATGCCCACATGAAATGGTTCCTCTCTATTGGTGGTACCCAGTACCTTAGCACTTGGACCATGCTAGGCTGCATGGCTCCCTGTTAGAGAAAGCACAAAACTTAACACAGTCAGATCTGGCAGTAGGTAGTAGTTGCGACTTGTGCAACATAACACAGTGTTGCAATTATACTGAATCGTTCTTTTAGGCACAATTATTTTATCGTTCAAAAAGATAGTTTTTGGTCCAAGAAATAGGACCCATTATGAGCCCAAAAAACTCCATAGAAAAAGACCTCTGCTGGATGTGGCCTTCATAACGATTTTATTAAATAATTTTATAGATGGTCAATGTACGCCGTCGTCGTTATAAGCCAGTAGTGCATTGAAAGAAGGTTAGCCATCCTGGTAATGCCGCTAATTTCTAGCAAATTCATAAAATTATAATAGCACTAAAACGAGGAGGCACCATTGGGTGGAACAAGGTTTCCAATCATCATCATGTTCCTGGGCTTGTCCCATGTTACTTGGGGTTAAAGATAAAGATAAAGATATATTTATTTCTAAGTATATGGTACATTGAGATCTTACATTATACATTGTTTCACATATACTACCATAGCTGGTGTAGAAATATTAAATTAATTGAGTACATGCAAATAATAGTCACTTCAAGAATTTTAATAACTTAATAAAATTGTGCAATAACATTGAGATTTTTCTATTTTCATTTAGATTAATTGGTTATGATTATCATTAATGCAAAAATAATAATTATTATATATAAAAAAAAAGAAAATTACTATCATTATGCCCAAAAAATAATGTTATGTCAAGAATATAAGTTTTAATGTCAAAATATAAATTATAATTGCAAAATACTAATAGAATAATGTCAGAAAGTGGCGCAACATGTTTTTTTCTACCATTCTATATTCCCCTGTCAACCGTCACGCTATCATTTACAACTTTTTCTTTCATATCATTCCTCACACAATCCATCCATCGGTTCCTTAATTGGTCTTCCTCTCCCTCTCCATCCATCAAAATTCATATTTATCACTCTTTTAGGCACGTGCAATTCGTCCTTCCTCATTACATGTCCAAACCACGAAAGTCAATTCCCTTTCAACTCTTCTGTGACTAGCGCTACTAAAGATGATGATAATAATGTTGAAATTCATATCTAGAACTTTGTAAAAACTAAAAATACTAACAGCACAAAATCCTTTGATGATTCGCACTAGAAACAGCACCCAAAAGTGATAATATGCTGAGGCGGGTGTGAGTAAGGTCAGTATTCCAGATATACCCCCTGCGATGCCAACTACCCACGTCGGACCTAACCTGAAAAATAATTCTACTGAAAATGTACAATCTCATTTTTTTAACGAATTTTTGCTTAGTGGTTTACAAAGGGGCTTTGCTTATAAATTTCAGCGCCGAAAAAGTCAGGGGGGTAGGTAAAGTTGTAGAGACTATACAACATTATTTTTAGTATGCGAAACCTGAATATAGTTTGTTCAGAATAAGTAACGGAATCGATTCCAATAATTTTTAAACCATGTTATATTTTTTCCCAAAAATATTTAAAAAAGTTAAAAGTTGAATACCGAGCGACTTTGAGTACCTATCGCAATAATTTAGGTACCTACTGCCAAATTATTATTATCAATGAGCTCAAGACGAAGCTGGAGGCACGTGCTGCGTGGTGACCGCGTTTTTGTGCGGACAACTAGGTAACAGAACAAGCTTATAACTTTGTGATTTTTCATGATACAGTTTTGAAATTTTGTACATAGATTCTTTACATAAAAATACTAGACACGTGTATCAGGTTTCGCATATACTAAAACTAATGTTGTATACGCCTACAACTTCGAGGAATAGGCATGTTGTTTTTTGTAAGAGATCAAATAATAGTGTAAGCTAATACTACATACCATTCAGATGTCTTATCAAGTGAAATGCTTTGCTTACTAATAGTATTTTCTTTATCTTTTAAGTAAACTGTCACTACGTACCTATCTCCGAAACTATGGAAAATCGGGAAGCAAATGAAATATCCTATGTGATAAGCACAGAACAGTGTCCCTACTTTCGTGTCATCCCAGTTTATAATGTCCACCATCTGAAAATGACATATTATAATGAACCAATAATGTTCCCCTGATGTGACACAAGCGTCCTCTCTATGAGAGGGAATGGGTCACTATAATCTCGTAACGACGCATGTCTTCGATTGTCTTCAACATGTTTGAAGATTTATTTGAAAACAAATGTTTTGAGAAGACTGCTCTTCGTTCTGGGTGACGATAAAGGTAGTAAACCTGCCCCAAAAAGATACTACGATTTCGACTGTTATAACTTGCTGATCATGATCAGTTAGCATGTGCAGTTGGCACTATTTTCAGTCCGACATCCAGAAACGAAGACCTTCCAGCTTTACACTTGGCGATGGATACCTCTATAAACTTTACACTATTATGCATGTAACTACCTGTACTAGTATCTACTGCACAACGAGCAATTCTAAATTCCACAACACTGTATATAAGATTTATTCTATACTGCCATTTGTTTGTTTGATGTTATTTTATAAATATTATTGTCTCTATCCTTTCAAATACATAGGCACCTAGTTACACCCATTGTTTTGCTGTTGTTATTATCCAGTGGCGAAGGTTCCATAGAACTCGATTCCTACCGGCTTCCCTTTGTAAAATAGCGCAGTCAGTATTCTATAGACAAATAATATAAGATATTTACTCCAGCTTACCTCTTACAAAAATTGACCCTTCGCTACTGATAAATATGAATTCAAAGCTAGGGTTTTGCATTCAATTTTAACCATATGGCTTGGTGAAGTCAGATTGAACAGCAGCTATTACTTTTCAAACCAGCAACACCCACATTTCTTTGTGCTAAATTGTCATTTATATCTACTGTTTGCTACTTATCTAATACTATTTACGAAACAATTTAGTTATTACTATTATTAGTAAAGCACATATTATGATCGTATACCCCAGTTCTTTTAGCACCCATTGTCATTTTGCCAAATTCAAGCGTCAAGTTGTCATCTCTCTTCATAACTTGGGCCATATCGACTATATGCACACTTAGGTTATTACGGACGACGTACATTAAAAAATACCCAAGAAATATCATTATTCCCACCTAGAACACAATAGAATACGAACAAAAGAAATCAATTGCCAAATTATACAAATATCAGTCATTATTTATGTTTTTGCTTACTATTGCACGTATCCAAATTTTAAACATAACCAATTTCCAAAAATGTTCATAAAATGACAATCTTAAGCGCAGTAAATATCCATGGCCATATTGAAATATAACTAGGTATATGTGACACATCTTCATAATAAAAACGTAGACACTATAGCTTCTAACAAGTAAACAGGTGTAGAAACAGAGAGCCATTAAAAATCAAGCGTAAATGGGTAGTTCTTCAAAAAGTATTCTCCGCGTAACTTTCGTGGCGAATTTTTTTTTTAGAGTAAACTTCAATTATTTGGACACACATCTAAGACGCTGTAAAAATAATAAGTAAAATTTTTATTATGTATAAATCGGTGTATAAATTACAGAGATATTCTATTTTGAAATTTCAGTGCCAACGAAAGTTACGAAAGACGCCACGAAACTTACAGACGTATAGACGCTTGTAGAAACAAGCAAAATATGGTTTCAAATCCTTATTTAACGCATTTTTTTACGTTTTTCTAACGCATTAGGAATTCCCTGTAATGTTAGTAGTGTTTGTGACAAATATTTTTTTTTTTTTTTCACAAATTTCCTGTGGGTGGAAGTTTATAAAAAAAGACATTATTTATGAATCAACTTGTATTTGACATCAACATTTAAACTGTTTTGTGATCAGCTTATTATTACTTATTAGTAACTGAGGTGGCTAACAATAGCTTTGGTCCCAGTAATTAAAATTGTAAAATTTACAACATAAACATAATTATTACTTACTATTGTAGCTGCTGGCAGATAATGTGTGCTTTTGAATATTAAATTGAAATGTTTAGAATTATAAAACACACCATTTTCTGCCAGCTGCTGTAATAGTACCTAGTTTACATATTTTTTATTGTATTTTTAGTCTCGTATCACTTATAATATAAAAAACTATCCATCCATGCCCATGGCTATCACACTTATCACTCATTAGTGAATTACCACTTAACTTTAAAAAATCACAATCTTTAAGTAACTTAACTAATCAATATAATTAGCAATAATTGAAATTCTGAAGATTTGAAATTCTTTTAAAATCACAAAATCTATGTCTTAAATTGTCAATAAACCATGCACTTCCCAACATAGTACCTTCCTCTAGCCTTCATTTTTACTGCATTGTGTAACTCTGTATCAGATTTTATTCTTGCTCTTCTTTTTATCTCTGCTAGACGCTTTCTCTCCCGTCGCTCCTTTGCACTTTGTGTGGCATATTTTTAGTTTGAACGTAATCTAAAAATAATTTTAGCCAAAAAAAATTAACTTGACTGATGTGAGTAATTAAATTAGGTAAAGTATAAGACAATCAGAAAGTATGACGTTGACGTTGGTATTTTTTTAAGCAAGAGGGACAACACAATTGGCAAAACAGCCCAGTTTAGGGTGGGGTAAATTGGCTACGAGAAAACATACAAACAGAAACACATTCTACGAGTCGTTACAATAAAAAAATTGAAACACATGCATGCATATAAATAATAATACCTTTCTTTAGAGCTTCGCGATAATCGAGTAAATGCATCTGCGGCTCACAAAAAATCTATAGTTATTATTTAATGGAGATATTTAACTTTCGTGGTGCGCTAGCTGACTTTCGTGGTCAAATAACCACGAAAGTTACGAAAATTTCACCGTTTTGATAATTACAATTAAAGTTATAGGTAAATTAACGAACAAAGTACTTCTCGAAATCTCGAAGATCTATTTTATTCTTTAATTCAAAATGATTTGGAAAATTAAACACATTATCCTTCAAAATTTACGCTTGAAAGTTTCTTGACCAAGGCTACTTGAAAATTTTCAAGGAATAACTTACCTCGTATTTTTATTGCTTAGAAGCGACGACCTTACCTGTCTCCCCCACTGACTTTGGGATACTACAGAGCAGTGCTCTGAGAGCACCCGTGGAGCTAAAACGTGTAGCTACAAGTTGGTACTCTTGGAAGATAGGTGCAGTTTTGTTGCGCGCTCGCGAAACTAGCAAAATCGTGTGACAGGAACATAATGCCTATTAAGTATTGTAATTTAAGAGATAAAATTAATGTTCTTTGGTAATTATGATGCATAGTTAAACACAATTAATTTGATATATTACATTATATGCTTATGAATTGAACAGTGAAAATTGTAATTTTTTAAATTTACATTAACTACAAATTTTCGTGTTTTTAAATGTTTAGATGGACTAGTAATGTGCTCGTTTTAATTTAATGTTGTAGTTCCAGATCCACATTGTATAAATAAAGAGTAAACTATATTTGGTCCTAAGACCGTACGGTTAATAGTTTAGGAATTAAGACCGTGTGACCGCATTTTGAGGGACCTCGAAGAACCACCCAAATAAAACAATCAAGTCACAATCGACGTTTATTTTATGATTGATGATGTTTTCAATAAGACAAGTTAACATATTCATGTCAATTACAATACAAGATAACAAATAACTGTCCAAATATAAACCTACTGAAGTACAATGATGTAATTAAACCGAATTGGTAGCAACAATCTTCATACTATATATTAATAAAATTGATAACATAGGTATGTTTAGATCTATGGGTTAAATAAGTACATGGACCATTTTAATGTCGACTTATCCACTGCTGTCATGTCATGTATATATTACCTTAAATTATGGCCACAAGAACTTCATGAACGGACTTCTAGTTTTATTAGCTTTGATAAAAACTTCCTGCGTCAAATTGGAAGACTAAATTTTAAAATGGTAGAACAATAGTTTTTCTCATAATTATTTATTTGGTTGACAAACATGTTTGATAAAAATAGGTATCGATTTTAATTAATACAATTCTATAGATAAGGTCATCGTCTCACAATAGGCAAGATCAAAA
The DNA here is from genome assembly GCA_905163415.1 of Noctua fimbriata. Taxonomy (NCBI): domain Eukaryota; kingdom Metazoa; phylum Arthropoda; class Insecta; order Lepidoptera; family Noctuidae; genus Noctua; species Noctua fimbriata. Next base: position 8,602,164 of record LR990940.1, read on the forward strand.
ATTATAATAGGTTTCAACTCAGCATAACTGCTTAGCAATCCAGTACATAAAACCAGTGCGAGGTTTCTTCAGTACTAATGAACTAAATATAAATTTAAAAATACCACTGGGGTTGCCGCCTATCTACCATACGAATAATTATCATTACATTTTGAATAAAGATCACAGCGATTACAATGCATTTACATTATATAAGTTTTTCGTCAGTAAATAATTTTTATTATTATCTACTAAGTACACATAAACACAAGTATAGAAAATAAATAATCCAATAAATAAACTGCTCAAAATAGTATTATATCATCGTAATCATTATCACAATTATATTTTAATAAAATGCACTTTCATCCTAAATCCTCAACATAAGAGCTCGTATTACAGAAGCGTCCCGCAAGGCTCTATAGTGTGCCCTACAAAATTCACAAACCATGCTCACGTTGATAATTATAATTTCAAAAAAATTGATATCGAAAATGTTGTGTTATTTTACATTTGCAAGAAAATAAAATAATTCACTACAGTATAGCATGTGTTTCAATTATTATATTTCAAGTCTCTCAAAATCCTACTGAATTTGGTGGGGTTCGTATTATAAATTCATACTTCCGCCTTCACCCCTGTAATAGAGCCCTTGAAGCTGAAGAAGTCAAATAAGGCACATATATTTTACTCATACTCTTTCGTCACTTGTTTAGGTAATTGTGAGATTAAATGCTGAAACATATTTTCAAATCCGTCCATAGCCTAATATCTAATTCTTTTATCGCATATTTGCAGGACACCTTTTGCATCGATATCATGGCGATAGTCGTAACTAAGATACAGATTATAATATTGCCAGTCTCACTCAATAATTTAAACAATCTCATTTACTTGGCAACGTTTAGCGGAGTTTCTTTTATTTCTTTTGTGTCACCAATTTTGATAGGCGAACCATTCATTTCCTTCAGATCCGCATTTGTTTTGTCTTCCTTTGCATCCTTGTCTTGGGGGAAGTTCCATGGCTGGATATTACCGGTCCCAAAGAATATGAAAAACAGAGCCGAGATGATGTAAACTGATGCTCCCACGAAGAACACTGGACGCCAACTCTCGAAATTATTCTGTAAGTGAAAAGTTTACCATTAATTTCTACACGGTTTTATGAGCTATTTATATTTCTAATTCGACTTGTCATTGTATTTTATTTACTTTATTCTCTTAAATAAAACCAAGTTGTTAAAAGGTACAAAAAGTGACAGCTTTATAATTTTATACGCTAACGCTAAACTATACTTAAATTAATTTCATGAAGATACTTACTCCTTTGCTCGTAAAGTATGCTGTAATCATGGGTGTAAAGAATCCAGCAGTGCTGCCGATACAGTTGGCAATTCCATACAAGGTCCCCGCATAGTTCGGCGCTAAGTCTTGATGATTCTGTAGGTTGGTCAATGTCGCCGCGCCGTTGAATCCCATTGACATCGTGATCAGCGCCACTGACAGTGCTGTGGAGCATCCCGCATACACCAACAACACTAACAACACACCAGGGAGGATGTGCGAGAACAGACAAAAGAATTTCCTTATGACGGTTGTTCTCATTAGTTTTCTTGCCAATATGAAGTCCCCGACCACTCCAAATATCGTCGCAAAGAACAATCTCGCGAGGTACGGAAGTGCAGATATCACTCCAGCGGCCGATAATTCAAACCCTAAGACGCTTGAAACAAACTTAGGTCCGACTGTCATTATGAAGTACAAGCCCCACAGATTTCCGTAGTGCAGAATAGCCATTGCCAAGAACGGGAGTGATAAACAAATACTCTTGAACGGCGGTAATCCCTGGAAGAAATAAAAGAATAAATAATTTGTATTATACTTTATCTCAAGTCTATGTTTCAAATTCAATTAGCGTATTCCGAGCAAACCTACATAACAAACATTTAACTTTGTAGATCCACAAACATTATTATAAGTAGATGATGTAATGGGGTTTTCGTTGTATGTTCCATTGGTTCACTCTATTATTTGTCTATCTATAACTGGTCGGAGATATTGACACAACGTTCCCAGCCGAATATGTTTACAATTAGCATCGTTGCGATTATACGAGCACATCCGAATTCACTATAATTCCTAATGTATCACTTTGGCGCGAACTACTTAACCTTAGCACGACAACGCGCTAGTGCAAATATTATCTGACCTTTGATTTCTTGACCTTGTCTCCTAATGCGTCTAGTATGTAATTCTTCTCAGCGTCTGTTATCCTGGAATGTTCAGCTGGTGAGTCGGCCACGAGGTACCACCAGAAGAAACACCATACCAGTGTTAGTGCAGCTGGTACGTAGAAAGCTGACGCCCATCCAAACTTTTCCATAAGAGGTCCAGTAAGAGACCACGTGAGGACTGTGCCCAGGGTGCCTCCCATCATGGCACTCACAAACTTGCCTTTTTCAGCCGGCGGTGCCCATCGCGCCACCAGCACGTGTAGTGCAGGATATATGAAACCCTGTAAAGTAGAACAATATTATTTACCATTTTATTTATATTTTAGTCCCGTTTCGACGATGGCTAATCAACAAGGCAACAGAGCGACATCTAATACTAACCCAAACTGCAAGGTTAAAAACGTTATGTGGAAAAATATCTTTATTAGACCAGTAAATTAGAAAATGATCAACCTACTTGATTTGCTAATATGTTTATTTAAATCTTCATTGCGAAATAAGACAAGGAAAAAAATACTATCTTGGGCAATACGATTATTTGGCAAATATCATATATTTGTCTCCTATGAATCACTTATTAAAATAAAATTTTATGAGGAAATCAAATGCGTGACATGTCCCGTTCTCTTATATTTTTTTACCTACTTAATTAGCAAGGCTCAACTATCCTGCATGTGAATTTAAAAGACAGGATAATTGCAGTCAACCGTCAACAAAGGCTGCTCTTACTGATGACAAATGTTATGCATCATAACATAATTCATACTAATGTTTGTGTCAGTTTACTACCAACTGCTTCGAACCTACAAGACCTAGGTACGTGCTAGTTATTTGCGTCTGGAGAAATTATCTGCATCGCATGCTCTTAATAAGGACGGAACCCACAGTGCAACCTCACCCCAACACGCAACTGACGTTAGTTTTTTTTAGTAATTTTTCAAAACAAGTTTAGACATTAAATGTTGCGGTTGGGTTTCTACGCAGTACGTTTTCACTCGTGTCTATTAGAAGTCTGACGGTCTAAACGGTCACCAACCTGCTAGCGTGTGACTATGATACTAGGAGTCTGGGCATAACCTCCCCTTTTTAGCTCAGCTACTGAACTGCGTCGTTGCACATAGTGTCTGGATACATCTCATTTTATATTTGGAAAATGCTGTTGTTCTCGCAACCTAACAATGGAGTTAAACTGTGGGTCTGTACCATCCCTAAAGCAGGAGCAAGTAATTTAAATTTAGTCTTCCGCTTGAATGTTTCTTCAATCAAATCTGTCTTTCACAATCTACAAATAGCCTCTTACTGCAATAACTTATACTACCATCGATCAGAAGCAAGTAACATAGTTCCTCAAGTGTCAACTCACCCCAGCACAGCCTAAGAAGAACCTTACGACCACTAGGGCGATGTAGTCCAGGTTCGCTGCAACGGGACTCAACGCTGTCAGTATGGCACTGGCGAAAGACGTGACCAGCACCACGTAGCGCGGGCCCCATCGCTCGGCGGCCATGCCCCCCACTAAGGACGTCAACGGGTAGCACCAGAAGTAGGATCCCAGGATCAGAGCCTGCTGCTCCCCGGTCCAGTTGAATGACGCTCCACCTGGGATTTGCTATGGATTGGGAACAAACCGATATTCTTATTAGTCATCTACTCGGTAACGACGATTTTATGTTAAGCAACTTCCGTCAACGGTTTATTTTACCTGCTTTCTTGATTTCTACTTTTTCCTCAACTTTTAACTAGGAAATAGTAGTGTCGGTTTTTTTTTAAGTTTTAGGTGTAAGGTGGGACCAGGACTTTATTGTAGTGAAGATCTCTGTCCAAAAATCATGTCTCATAAAATGATACATGATTTTTGGACAGTTTTAAATGTCTTTGCTATAATTTATTTATGTTTTGATATTTGAATAAAAAGGGCACTATTAAAATCATGGAACAGTAGATCTGCACCGGAATTAACAAACGATTCGACAAATTGTATATCTATCTCGCTCGCTTTCGTAATGCCAAAAAAGATAGACATAGGTACGACTTGTCTAATCGAAATCGTATCGAAGCGTTTGTAAATACGGGAACTGGTACAGAATAGAAACAGCATAAAGTTAACATACCTAATAATAAAGTTGAATGAAATGAATATAAAGCAACTTTATGTTATTCATAAAAACACCTGCATTATCATTATCATGCAGGTGTTTTTATGAATAACATAAAGTTTCTTGTCTGTACGTTAGAGGTGCCTAGTTTATGATTAAATTACAATATTTTCTATTCAATGAGGCACACTTGTTTTGAGCCTAATGCCCAGACTCCAACAAACCGGAGACGAGAGCAGTGGAGAGGAGAGGTGCGGTAATCAATCAATCACATTCGTTGAAATCGCGTCTCTCGTCTCTTCGTCTCCGTTTTGTTGGAACCGGCCCCCAATCCTTTCTGTTTCCGGTTTTATTATAAGAAAAGATGATTCTAAATGTCGCATATAATAGCCTCAGCCGGCTTTTGAATTGATAAATTAAGTACGAAACCATACGCTTGGAAATTCGCGGGCAATTCCGAAATTTCAGCTTGGTATCCAGAATGAGGGGGAAAATTTAAAACATCCGTAATTTCCAAAAGTCAGAATTTTAAAATCGTCAATTAAAATATTTTTAATGAAATCACATTTCAACAGTATCACTACACTGCAATACATAGGTACCTACATCAATACTAATATTATAAAGCTGAAGAGTTTGTTTGTTTGTTTGGTTGAACGCGGTAATCTCAGGAACTACTGGTTCGATTTGAAAAATTCTTTTAGTGTTGGATAGCCCATTTATCGAGGAAGGTTAGGTTAGGCTATGAAATTTCACGTGGGCGAAGGTCGCCGGCAACAGCTAGTATTGTGTTAAATGTAAGTCGGTTTTAAGATTGATAGCGATAGTTATAACTGCGAAAGTTTGTGAAGATGTATGGATGTTTGCTCATCACGCCAAAAAGATTGAACGGATTTGAGTGAAATTTGGCACACAGATACTTTATAATCTTAATGAACATATAGGATACTTTTTATCCCGGTAGTAAGATCCCGTGGGATAATTACCGAACTCGGCGCGGTCGAAGCGGCGGGCATAAGCTAGTGTTTTATATTTACCTTGACGTGTGCCGCGTGAACATTAACACCATCTACACGACGAAAAGTTTCATTTGTCACCGCATCGTCTTTCGGGTCACACTGAGATCGCGATCTAAAACACAACATGAGTTAGTAATATCGGTCATTAGAAGACAAACAGGAAAACAGGTAGAGAAAAAAAACCTCATCATATTTTCCTATCATAACATTCTTGGGTACCTAAGCAATAAGTAAAGGTAAAAGTGTCAGGTCAGCTACTTGCATGGAAATATATCCCGGCTTTATACTTAAAGACAACATATTATTATTTGGCTTTGAAAAATTTCTGGTAATAATATTTATAAAGACATTAAAACGCACAGAATTATTATTACCTATCAATATTCTTCCACAACTTAACGCGCCATGTTTTTTTTACAAATAAATTCTTCGAATAATAGTTGGCCTTGAACGTTTTTTTTGACTTATTCTAAGTTCAACTTGTTTTGGATATCAAAGAAAAGAAATATTAATTGTGTGATAAATGATATGGCCCGAAACGGGGATCTCTGAGATTATCATCAGTCTTTTCCCAATTCCCCTATGTTTCAGCCGGCTGCCAGTCTAACCGGATGCAGATAACTACATGGATTTTACATAGAAACACTGCTTACCTGACCTCCACAACACGGATATGAGATGACAGCGAATGAATATGCATGGAAGAAAATAAGTCACGTTGTACCATCATTAAAGAAATTGGGATCACAGCAGCGACGGTTGACTTACGTGGAGTTACTGGACGTCTGTGGAACCATGGCGATGAGATTGAGACTCATGTTCACCCTCAGCATGTACACCACCCAGCAACTCGTGAACAACATCACCCACAAGTTGAAACGTGCCGGCACCACATCTGTAGAACACAATACATTTTATTAACTATATTGATATAGATTCGATTATATTCTGACTTTATTTGTAAAATAATGTCCTTCGACCGAATGTATTTGAACTGGCATCTCAAGAAACGTAATTCTATTCAATGCAAGGCATTAAATAGAATTACGTTTCTAATATAATTATACTTTATCAAAACCTATTGTAAGAGACTATATATATAATTATACTTTATCAAAACCTATTGTATAAACCTGGATATAATTATACTTTATCAAAACCTATTGTAAGTATTTGCACGTTAAACCTATTGTTTCTTGGCACACTTGCATGAACGCTGAAATTGAATAAAATACCATGTAGCAAACGAAGTACTAGAAATTAAGCACAGAAATGAGAAATTCCAAAAAGTAGGCATACATATTTTTAATCATAATCATTGCTGTCGAGCTTGGCAGAGTTCTGGCCGTAACTTGAACATGGTATCATCGACACGACGGAGAAGAAGACGAAGATTGGAAAAAGTGGAGTTTACGATTATCAATTATTTTAATTCAAAACGATTAAGAACCCAGTCGCAACGATGCAACATACAAATATTATAACTAGCTACTACGCTTAGCTACTTAATCACACACAAATAAAGGTTTGGTCAAGCCAATGAACACCATTAAAATAGCATCATCAAACATAACTACTCTGGAGCTCTTCCTGGAGTGCTAGTAAGAAAAGAGGGGCACAACACACGCACCCCTAACCGTAACCCACGTATATTTCATGTTCATATCATATTTTTTTTCAGAAACGTGCATTTTACTTTATGATTAATGTAAACAGCCAAAATTAGCAAATAATTTGGCAAAGTAAACTTGTCAAAATGAAACATAATGTCAAAATGAGGAAAGTAAAGAGTTTGGAAAATCCCGATTTGAAACTATGAAAAAATGAATGAAAACTTTCAATTTCCGATAACGTATAATAATAACGAAACGATAACGGAACTTTCTGATTTCTATGATACCAGTCAACTATGTGGATAAAATCTCTCAAAACATATCATCGTCTAAAATATAATAGTACATATAAACATGATATCTTGAATTGACACATCAGCTGGGGTCGGCTTCCAGTCTAACCAGATGCAGCTGAATACCAGTATTTTACATGGAGCTTCTGCCTATCGGACCCAGTTACTGGTTAATACGATACTCCTTGGTTAGATAGACTGGTTGTCAAATTTTTGGACTTCTGACTTCTTGTAAAGACAGTCAAAAGGATAATGATATGTATAATGTTAAAGACGATTTTCGAAAGATTTTGTAAAAAATATCGTTGACAAGTTGTAAAACATGTATAAGTTAACTTATTTGGAAAATACAAAATAATAGTTAGTTTTACCGCCCAACAAGCCGACTCATACTCAAAAAGAACTGTTTTCTGACACTCTAATATTGACTTAACTTACCATACCGCACAAAAGAAGCGACATCATAAATGATTACAAACAACCAAGCTCAATACAGGAAATCAATTTGACAATACAATAATTATGACGAATGAACGCATAAGCAGTTCAGTGTCCCATGAAACGTAAGATAGGTACACAATACAGATACACATTACATGGATCATCCAACCATACCTAATAACACTTACTGTGGTTAATAGGTGTCTGGCTACTTAGCACATGGTACTTAATGACAGATAAATTGTTCCTGCTGGAGATGACAAACAATTCTAATCGTGATGTTTACAATAGGTAATTAGATGTGGCTGCGGCTTGCACGGAAACGCATCACAATCAGCTGGAAGATGTCTACTGCTGGACAAATGGACATTCACCTTCCTCTAGAATCGATCACCACAACCAAACATATGTGCCACCTTTAGTAGACCTACTCACACTTATATTTATTTTAACTATGTGTATACGTATACTACGTATAAAAAAATAAGCAGTGCAAGTCAACACAATTTAGCAGCCACAAAAGTAATTCAGTTGAGATACTTTTGTGGCTGATGATGATTGCGGTTTCTTTATAGTTACTTTAATTTAAAGTGCAACACTGGCGTAATGTAAGAGTTTATAAACAAGTACTTAACATTTGTAACTTCTTTTTTCGCAATAAAGCAAGCAAGACTGCGTGAGGAGTGAAGTAGATAATTCATTTCTAATTAACGGATTTCTTTTTTTGCATTTTCTTACCTTTCTTCAAAAACTCAAATTCACTAATGCTTTTTACTCTGTAATGCTGTACTTTTTGTCAGCAGCAGCCGAAAAAGATAACTGTTGGAGTTGTCTTCTATCACATTATCGGTTAACTTTTAGAATATGAATGTACGAAACTACTGTTTTTTTTATATGAAATAGCAAAAAAATCATAATTTTAACAGATTCAGGCCGGTGTTCTTCAGGGTTCAGTCATTGGACCATTGCTATCACCACTCGCCGCGCCAGTGTCACTTTTCGGGCCAAAACAACTAGAAGCGAGACTTATTATAACTCAATACTCAATATGCTACGTGGTAATAAAATATAATAAATCTGAATCACAAACACTGTGATGGAAAATCTCCGCAAGTATTGACAGTGAATGGCCAGTGTTAATGCTCCAGTGTATGTTGACAATTGCCAATTTGGCAGAAAATTGCTAATTATCCTAATGTTGATCAATGTTTTTCCGTAACGAAAGAATATGCTCACAATAATATCGCCATGAAATCAAGTCGCCTACATAATTTTAAAGAAATGATTTTTGTTACCTATAGTATTTTCAAAACAGAACATTGAGTACCATCATTATACAAAGACAGAAAACTATTCAGTTTGTTAACACAAAGCCTGTCAAAGTTAAGAATCGTTCCGCTAACGTCACAAGCCTATGGAGACAATAGGCCCGTCTTTCGATACGTTACACTTCTTATGAACTGTTCAAACCGCATCCAAGTAAACCAAGTGCTAAGCCAAATTTGTTAAAATACAAGGCAAAACAAAAGAAAAATTGAGGCCGAAGCTGATTTGAATACTTTTTCAAAGAAAATGATCTTGTGGCGACAGAGACAGGAAGGCAAAACATTGCGCTAGCCCTTAGTTACTCCCATTTTAATGGGACCAGGATAGGAAGGACAAGAAACACAACAAGAACATGCATCTAGAATGCTTATTAAAAAAAAATATGAAACTGAAAATACTTTCAGAAGATTTTCCGGAAAACCCACCAAGGACGTTAGCGTTAATACCAAATCACTGTAACTCAATGTCAACGGCGTTTTATAGCATGACCTCGATTACGCACATGCATTATATTCCGATTGTATAGTAAACTACAAAAGTATTGTTGGTCACCTACAACATCACGTGAATGTCACAATAAATCAATCAGGATCCTGGCATCAGGATTTAGACATCTTAAAATGATCGTTGAAATATTGCCACGAACAAGAAAGTTGTAAAACAGGGAAGTAGAATTGGCCTCCTTATTGTTGCTGAGGTAACTAGGTTGTTGGATAGGAAAACTTTACAGAAAGTCCAAGTTGACCAAGGCAGTCATGACGCATGAGCATTGCGAGATTGATGAAAAGACAGACAAAATGACAACGCTGAACGAGATTAACCAGTTCCCGATTTAGGAGAGATTTAAAACTGTACTTTGGAATGTTATAGTGGGGTCATTGTTCATTCATAGATTTCTTATAATGAATTTAATTTATCCTGTTCTCATAGATTGGTTTAGTCGACTATCTTGCAGTTGACAAGAGAAACAATACGAAAAACTTATTTTCAGCGTTTGATTAAGTAGGTGACACAGACCAGTAGCAAAGGGTCAATGTTTGTAAGAGGTAAGCCGGAGTACGTATCTTTAATGTGATTATATTATTTGTCTATAGAGTACTGACTGTGCCATTTTTCAAAGGGAAGCCGGCAGGAATCGAGTTGTATGGAACCTTCGCCACTGATACAGACTTACCTACATAAAAGTACCTAACCCAATCACAGTTATTTTGCGCAACACTACCAGCTAGAAACACCTAGTCATTAGTAAATATTATATGGGGAATGCAATAACATTTAAGATCGTGAATCAATTTCATTCATTTCCCCAGATAACAACACCTGCAGACCATCTTAATGCAGGAAAAATAAATACAACATAAACCAAGTTGCGATCTTAAAAAAGAGCAAAACCAAACAACTTTCTAAAGGATTATTAATACGATTATATGTCCTTATATTATCAAATGCTATCATTCAAATACCTTTAAGACTAGGAGTCATAAAAGTAAGTTAAACATGTAACAATATCCTACTATGATGACTCAGTGTCGAGGATAGAGTCCTCAAAGCAAGATAAAGGTAATACTTATTATCAACTTTAATTATTTGAAGCTTTATAGCGGGACTCTTTGTGGAATGTTCTGGTTTACCAAACACTTTCACAGTATCTGTGTAGCAAACTGGCTCATCGATTTGCTATGAATGTGTGCGTATGAGCCCCGTCCGTGCAAGTATGTATGGAATGCTAACTCGTAAGTGTACTGGCCATAATAAAATAACAACAAATCAATTGTTTTACACGCAGCGAGATAAAAATCCTATAAAATCACGTCCAGGCAGCTCGGCTGATCGCTGCGCTCGCGCTGAAAATTCTTTATCGTCAGCGTCCTTCCGATACCGTCAACATCGACGATTATTTGATAACACGAAGTCGAGGCTCCGGCCAACCAATCCGAGTGTTGACATAACTACCATGTCGGTCGATACGAATGAATCGCTCCGATTTCACAAACATCATTCTTATGTCTTTCGAATTTCCACAATTACATATGTCAGATTATCTTGTCTTTGTCATCGAATTTTATATACATTGTCATCTAACACTTAGTTTTTCCTGTGTAACGTGTGTGACGTGCAATTTAATGACATGATTAGCCCTAGAAGTCAACAAATTAATGGCATGGTTGCAGAATCTTGTAGAATCGCGGAACACGAAGAAACCTTCTGAACAAGCAGTACATCCAAATTGTTATGACTTCATGACTCAAGATTAACTATACATACATATCGGTGAATGGAAGTATTATAACTACGGAATTTGTTATCACCTTATTACAGAACCATGCGTTGATTCTGGAAATGACTGCGATTTCCATTCCTACGGTATATTCTAGAATGACGCGATTCATCAACAAATGTACAAGTGAAAGCCGTCACACGACGTAGTAGCGTTGGTTTGTTCCAGAATATATATATCTTTAACTACGACATTTTTTGCACACCTATACTGTCGTACTTATATTCTGCGCTAATGCATAGTGTTTCTACTAGATAGTCATTTCATGAAGAAGGTATGCGCAGAATCCTATTCAGAAAATCGTAATTAATCAAGTGTTCTGACGAAGCACACTGGTGTCGATAACAAGTCTAATCAAATTCGATTGTTGAACAAATTAAAAATTACGTTTTGTAGAAATTAAACGCTCTATTACGTGGAATTAATTCCATATTGTTTTCATAGAATTCTTTAAACATTTTACTTAGGTGAGTTCTTATGAATTTGTTCTGATGAATTATTTTAACATAATCGCATAAGTTAACAACTGTTGCCAATTTGATTCTTGTTTTATTAGTTGGTAATTAGAAATTCAACCTAGTATTATTTTTACCGGCTAGATACATAAGTATCAAAATTAATTAATGACTTATTACTAGCAAAAGCATAATTATAGTATTAAAAAAACAGGTATTTCGTCTTAGTCAGAGCCACTGGTATGGAGATGGTATAAAAACATTATTGGTATTTGAGATCAAAGAAGTGAAAACACCTACAGCGACGATAAATTCAATTATAAACAAAGCCTTTATACATATTTTTATGATGGTATTATAATTCTATTATATGCAAAAATATTATTATATTTTTTTTTTTTATATTATTATTTTTATTCTATTTTATATAATCTAGACAGCATTTATATATACATACTGCACAACAAACAACTATTATGAACGCTTCGAATGAGGTGTTTTAAAATAATTCTTCTTGCTTCCCATACATGTCCGATTGTCCGGTGTATGGCGCACGGTCATGCGTCAACAATCTGTTACAGGCACACGACACCGCCGCACCGCTCGTCCGCGCGGTGGGGCGGTGAAGCGGATCTCACGTCGCATTGGCCCTTACGAAATCCGTTGTTGCCTAACACAAGTACACCGCCTGACCGCGCGGACGAGCTGTTTCATATGGGAATTGCCTTACAGTCCACGGATGGACATAGGTTTTCCCCAAATTACACCACAATACCCAGTTCTCTCCATTCTCTTCCGCTAGCACATTTAATTGATGACCACTGTAGCTTAGCGCTAATGGTCGACTTGGACCATCCTAAATCTAAGTTTGCTTCCGACCTTTTTCTTCACTGTAATTCAGTTATGTCCTGCTTTGGGTGTCGGATTAGGCCATCCACGCCCACTTGAAAAATTCACCCTGTAAATTTTAATTTTGTGTGTAGGTACATCTTTTAATTTTGCGGGCAATCACTACATAGTATATAACAAACTCGCTTCCCGCTGTCTGTCTTTCCCTATGTATGCTTAGATCTTTAAAACTAGGCAACGGATTTTGATGCGGTTTTTTTTAATAGATATTGATTCAACAGGAACGTTTATATGTATATATTGCACCCGTGCGAAGCCGGGACAGGTCGCTAGTAAAGAACAAGATTATATAGATTGATTTATTACAGAAGAAATATTATAGAGATTGAAATATTTATAATGTAATTAGAAATAAATAAAGGAAATAATAATGCCAAATTCTGTAGGCATCTGTTTTTTTTCCACATGCCTCTTCAACACGTGAAGCGAGTCGCCTTCGCACCTAATTAAATATCAAACATTATCTATATTTAAAAATGCATTGGCCTCCAATTTAAATGAAGACACCTTATTTCAAATGATTTGTCGGAGTCTCATTAGCCTTGCTCCTGTATCGGAAAGTTACCAGAATCCTCACGAAGGATAGGGCGTGGTGGTGTACGTGGTGGTCAAATAATTTAGGTTCATAGAGCAATCAGCAATATTTTTTTTAACATAACATTACGCCTGTAAACTCCGAAGGGTTAGTCAGACATATACCTACTAGTACACCTCACATTTCGCCAGTTGTGTTTAAGTCCCATGTAATAGGAGGCGAGCCTATTGCCATCAACCGAGAAATTACTGAGAAATTCCTGATGGAAAAAGCCAATAACACTATGGCCGGTCTGGCAATCGAACTAGGACCGCTTGGGACAACTAGGCAGGCCTTTTTTTTAAATATACGGCATCCAAATAGAAAGATCATCGAACGGAGATATGAAGTGAAATTACCAAACTAAACAGGTCATAGCAACTTACTAATCCTCGTTAAAAACAGATTAAGTTTATGTTGGTAATTAAAACTATTACTTCCAGATAAAGGAACACAATGCCCTAGATATTTATTTAAATAGTGTGGGGTTCTGTAGTCACTCATATCAATCAACTAACACACTCAGTAAATAAAGTATAGTTGCTGCCGCAGCCACGCGCGTGATGAACGGAAAATGCATTTTCCTTATGCTGTCAGTGCAACCATCAATCAATAATAGGACACTGTATAGCTGCCAACAACTCTTGCCAGAAGGAAGACGCATTTTTTCTCACGCTGGCAGCAGAAACATCAATCATTCAGGCTAGTGTTGGAACTGTGGTGGTCATGTGTCAAAAGAGATGCGGTGTCCATCTCTTCATATTAGCACCGATTCTACTCTTTTGACACGCTCGCAGGCACTAGGTATAGTACAAAATGGGTTGCAGCCCTAGCAGCACCTGGTTTAATTGTGTCATCAATTTTCGGGAGTGTTTGTTGGAGCATGGAAAGAACTAAAACTATTTTAAAGGCAGGAGTCTGGCCTGCGAGACTGTCGGGCTGCGGGACTGTTCGAAAGAGATACCGCGGCCCTGGAACACAAAGGGCAAAGAAGGAACATGGATGGGTTTTAGTTAGTAGAAGTCTGACACCCCCTTCCGCTTCGCCTTTTTTTTTCGGATGGAAAATCTTTAAATGATCCCTTAATTTAAAGATTTTCCATCCGAAAAAAAATAAAAAAGGGAGGAGTCTAAAGAGATCCGGAACTTGTGGGTCCACAAGTTCCGGATCTCTTACTTGCGACACAGTTACGGTTTTTCGCGCTATTTTATATCTACATTTACGAACTATTACTATTATTTGAAACCCTTATACATTTTAAGTAGTTAAACATGTTAAGTCAGTTTTAGTATTTTAACATAGCAGTATAATAAATAAGTAGGTACCTACTTGGGCGACCGAGCTCTACTTGGGTGAAAATAGAGAAAACTAGGTAAAGTTTTCGCCATCGTAAATCCCTATTTTGCAACTTTCATCGAAATCGTTAAAGCCGTTTTCGAGAACGTGATTACAATTATACAAATATTGGTCATTTAATAGTATAGGATATATGTATAGCGCGTCTCCTGGCACGGACGCATTAGGTACGCGCGAGAACGGCTTTTTTTTATAGCCATAGTGATCAAGAATTTAAATCATTTCAAAACTGACTAGACAAGTTCAAAATTATAATTTAAATATATTTTAGCATTAATTTAAGTATAACATTAATTTTATTATTCATGTTACAACGAAAATAAATATTTAGCTACTAATTTATTTTATTTTAAGTAAAAACTATTTAAGTATCACTCAGTTTTTAGCAAGAACTTTAAATTTTTTATAAAACTTTAAATAGTGAAACTGATCGTAGCAGCGAAAAAGCGTTAAAAAGTATCTTCATTCATACTAAATACATAAAAAGCTGTAAGTAAGGCGAGGTACTTTACAAAGTACAGATAAAAATAGCTTTATATTCGCGTCATTACTTGAGAATAGAAAACAAGCCTCAGGAAACAGGATCGACGTATTTGTGATGGCGCCTCTACTCGACTAGTTGCGTACAAACAACATGTGCAAAGCTATGTTTATCCAATAACTGCCGCTGCGAGATATAAATAGAAGATAGTTCACATTTTATTGTACCTAATTCCAATTAGTCCGTCCCAGGTACTCGATAAAAGTGGAGAATTTTACTACTTTTGCAATTTCGCGTCAATTTTAATCTAAATTTAAAAATCAAATATGTTTTCTCTAGCTTGAGTTTGATGGAAATCGACACGCTTACAGTTATTTCTACAACGGTGTTTTAGGTATCTTGATTAACGTGACTGCTTGCAGATAGGTGTGACTTAGAATTACGTAGAACTCAGAATACATATTTATTTATACTGGCATTCTCACACATTACCTACCGATCGAGATATCTGTATTTTTCCTACTAGAACTGTTACTTTATTAAATTCTTGACAATCCACGAATACGATATTGAAATTGTTACCTTATAAGTACAGTTAATTATACCGCCACTGATTTGCTCTAAGTGACTTGTTAACGAACTTCTAACTGAACGAAGTTTTGCCTTGTTTCCATGTAAGGCTCAGATATTGAATGATTTCAACGATTTTTCATTCTTCTGAGAGGAGGCCAGCTCAGCCATAGAAGGCTGATTATACATATATGCTTATATTTGCATGTTTAATGATCATGTTTCCCCGGAAACCTAGATTTACGTAGAGTAAAACGTGACCACCCTCATCACACGTTCAATGAATCAGCTTAAGCTCATAAACACCACATATTATAGTGTAGATCTCAATGACTTCAAGATCATCTTAGCTACAACATTAAGTAATTAGACTGTATTTATTACAAAAATCATTATAAGCATTTCTCATCTATCATGCAAAATTATCGTCTTTGTCCGCTACATACTTAACAGCCCGTGGTGTGTTTATAAATTGTGTATACGCACTATACGCAGACGTCAAAAACAATTAATCGTCTTGGATATGGTTCTGTAATTATTATGACAACTTGGAACTGATGAGCGCCAAGTAAAAAAACATTCAAGTTAACCTACACCTACGGAGACAATTGAGTGGTACGAGCCAATTTTATTGTAATAACAAAGTTATTTTACTTTGCATTTTACATGCACTCATAGTAATAACATGCACCGCAAATGCGTGATGGAAATGCTGGTCCGGATTGATAGGTCCAGGGTTAAGGTCCCATTTTTTTATCGCAATGTTCCGGACGTTCTGACCTCAAGTAACGTATTGTTATTGTCAAAGTCGAGGGCATACCACCACGCGAATGGCCTGAAATGATTGTGTGTGATCAGGTGTCGAAGCCATCGCAAATGTACGACTCCATAACATTAAAAAGTCACATTAGTTTACATAATTATAACTGTGCGATAATATACATTTACTACGATAATGGAATGCCATAGAAATTGACCAACTCTAGACTGATTAGAAAACAATCAATACGTTATTGAAGTAGAAGGTCTTCAGAAGGAATTAGATGATGTTCGTGCTGCTAAGATATAACGGAAAATGTTCAGGAAGCTGTCTCGAACATTATGTGACCATCATTATGGAAAATTGACGTTGGGTTTATCCATTAACTACGAGTTAAGACCAGAACCATTAAATAAATAAACGCCATCAAGGTGCCTTTAAGGATTTTCGGTGCAATGATTTTGTCTTTTTGTCTAATTAAGTACGTTTTCATTTTCAGACAGATTTAGTTTCACCTACCGGAGTTTACCGGAAAATAAATATATTTTAATATGTAAAAAAATAAGTGAGTTCATAGTGAATTTTCCTGATGCTTTAACTGTTTGCTTATTCTTTTAAAATATTGTTTCAAAACTCATCGATAAGTCGAATCGATGTTGAATGTCGAATGATCGAAATTTTATAGTTAACAATACGTTCACACTTAACTAATGGTGATCTGAAAACAAGTACTAATTGCTTTACGTAGTAAATCCATAAACCTTTGATTAATTTAACAATTTAATTTCACTTTCGTATTACCTACAAAATTAATTGAAATAAGTACTTTAACATTAAAAAATTTCTAGCAGCTATAATATATATTATAGCTGCGTCTGCAGTCACTTGAAAATTTATATAGAAAATATGTGTTAATATGCCTTGTTATGGTTCGTATTAATATATATTATAATGTCTGTGACGGGCTTAATGTTTAAATCTTGCGTGCCCTTAATTGTGCGTTTCACTTCTAAATTTTAAATCGTGCTTCTCTCTTAATAATTTGAAAATCGTAAATTGGCGGTAGATTAGAAATAAATCCAAATACTTTGTATGATGATAATAAAATAACGCATCGTAAACATAAAATGGAGGGTACTTACCAAAAAACTTTACAAAAATCACTGCCATTTTAATATATTCTCCTATTCTTTTTATTATAACTGCTAAGGTATCACAAGTAAACCGTCACTCTAGAATACAACCATGTTGTCAATGAAACGGTACATGACAGTAGTTGTGGTAGCGGGCAGCGGACAGAGCGCGGCGGCTGCGAACTGCGGAATAAACGTGAGGCAGCGTGGCCAAGTGGCAGCCTGCGGCGGGCGGTCAGCGGTGTACGGACGCACGGACGTGTTACATCAACAACCAGGAGGCTTCGACACTATCGCCGTACTTCCGCAAACTCATATAGCGCAAATACCAATACATGGCGATCGTTTTTCGTAAACTGGCTGTACGGTTGAGCGAACAATACAAGCAAATAGGAACCACTAATAACTTAGATACTAAGGTCAAATTCACTTGCTATCTAGGTCTACACACCTGCTGAATTTAGAATATTTAATGTAGAATTTAGAATATTGCTCAATAATTTGTATTAAATTATTGACATTTAATTTTGACATGACTAGGTATCATTTCTCTATTTAATTGTACTAATATAAAAAAAAACAATTAAGTAATAATATTGTTTAATGCATGCATGGTCAAAGAGGGCAAATTGTAAGCAGGATTGGAAAGCCATGGGGGAGGCCTTTGCCCAGCAGTGGGACAGAGCAGGCTGAAAAAAAAAGAAACAAAAAACAATGCATGATAATTTAGGATGATAAGGGCAGGCGGATGATTACTGCAATGCTTGTAAAAGGCTGCTAAGTCATAAGTATTAACATAACATAACACCACATAGTACACTTAGTTCGCGATGAATGTTTCGACTTTGATTTTGATTCATTTTTATACTGATCATACTTGAACTGAGTAAGTGGTAGGAAGATTGTGATCTCGCTAGAGTGTAAAATGGAGTTACCATCTGGTTAAGTCAGAAGGAATCCGATTTTCTAGCAAATCAAATTAAATCTTTATTTCATGCTGTTGTAGTAATACAAATAATATTACAATATTATTAGTCATATTTCATTTACTTAACGTCAAAGTCATAAATGAAACAGATAAATGTCATGTCAAACATAGGTAATTAAAATGGTGTCAAGACAATAGATAAACGAATGACAAATATTAGTTTCTTGGTAGCTCAATAAAATATTTTTACACCATGGAATACTTGCATTACTATCAGCAAAGGCTTTAATTTTTCAATTTTATCGTTAAGGGTTTTGAATTGAATGGATCCACTTAAAGATTTGAAACATTTCTATTTGTTTGCTTATTATATTCATATCACTTGCGTAGTGTTTTGTTTTGAAGCTTTCAGTGTAAATATTCTAGGGTAAATACACCTGTTGTTGACACCCTACCAATTATCGACACCCTAGCAGTTTTAATATGTAAAAAAAAATTCTTGCAATGTTGCTTATAATGTAACGGAAATGAAGTATACAAGGTGTAAACAGACCCTTCACGAAGCCATCAACCAAGGATTCTATACATAAAATTATTGCTGGAACACGACTTTTTTTGGAGTGCAGAATAACGGTTTACGGTAGGAGTCAATGTAACGCACTCAAAACATTACCTGATGGATGCATTGAATAGTATAGGTATCACGGAGGTACTTCAACTAAAGTTATGATATTAGAAACTTGTGAAAATGTTAGAACTTTGACCTCAAATATCTCCGTAACTAGAAAAAAATACTGCGAAGACGCAATGGCGGGGAAAACATGTGTCAAGGGTCTTTTTGCATCCATTATTTTATCCTTAATTATATTGGCGGCACAGAACTGTCAAAAAAAGCAATGTATATAGCTTTCTAAAAGCTGTATAAAAAATAGTAAATCATCAAGAAATTTAACAATTTGCTAAGGTAGTTAAGGGTTGTTTTTAATATTATCATTTAATTTTTATAAGTTACTAGCGACTAGCTGTGCGTTGCAATGCACCTTTCTTACCCTACCGTACCTACCTACCCCCTAATCACCTAGCGGTGTGAAATATACTTTACGAACTATTCTCATATCTACCAAATACACATAATAAAAAAAATTAAAATCGGTCGAGCCGTTTCGGGGGAGTGCGATCACAAAAACCGTGACCCGAGATTTTTATATATAAGAATAAGATATTGCATAGAGTGTATAATGTATAATGGTTATTCAAGACAGACCATGGACTTAGTACACAAACAGGACTGAGTTCTGCGAAATTCGTAACACACAAAAATGAACCTTAACTGTCACACCGTAGGTTTACTTCTGTTAAGCTATCATAACCGAGGCGAGAGAGATAGCAATAAGAGAGCCCTTTGTCCCTTTCACTCAATTGCCTACAGATAAAAATTTTAAAGATGGTAGAAAATATTAAACCGGCAGTCACCTCACACTACAAGTAAAATAAATTACGTGTATATGTTTTTAGCTTTAAGATAAATTTTAATTATTGTCTTTTATAGGTTTACAGTCTGTACATAATACTAATTTATTTATTTTAAGTCAAATTAAACATTAGTATGATTGTTTGGAAGCTATTATATATTCATTATGGTAACACTGAAATCTGTCATCAATGGTGTTAATTTGACGTCCTAAGTTGTTTTGAGAAAATTATAAGATTTATCTACGGTTCTTTTTTATTTTAAGTGTGAAAATGGTTAAAAGTATTGTATCACGTCATGTAAAAGTGAATCATATGGTGGTTGTGGCATATCATTTCACAGGTAAGGAATATTATAGATTTTGTTTACTAACAATGATTAGTGTGACCATGCCTTAGACGTTTTGCGGACGAAAGACTTATGCTCTCGTGTATTTTTCATTAAAACTGTTAATATTATGCTCAGGATAATTATAATTAGTATCGATGTATCGCGTTATTGAAATATCATTATTTTCGTTTGTTACAGCTTTCCATTGAAAGAGGAAATTAGGCAACAATGTCTTTTCCCGAATTTCATACCATAACCAAAAGTTCTTTTGTGTGTATAATTTTAAGCCAGAGGATTTTCATAATACATAATAACGGCGAGCGTTAAATGCTTATGCAGTACCATCATTTTTCCAGATTTTTTTACAATTTTTCCCATCAATTGTAATTTTTACAACTGATGGACGCGGAAAGAAGGCAGGTTGAGTGTGCTTAATAGATGTTCTCCTGCGTGAAGCTCTTTTCAGTCGGCACTGGCGGGCGCCTTGCAACTACAGGTTCCGGCCGCTCCTGGTATCTTGCAAGGAACGACGTGAAGGAAGAGGGCTTCGTTTCACAGAGATAACAACGCCGAGGTTAACTCTTCATAAGGTTTCAGGAAGTAACTCTTCAGGACGCTGTTGAACAATTTTTCCATTTACAAGTTCCGGATTGATGACTAGGTACGGTTTGTTCAAATTATGTGCGCATTTACGTACCTACTTCGGAGGTTTGCCGTATTGAGAATATTTTTCAAAAGTCTGATGCGATTAAAACAAATATTTTATACAAGACTCAATCATCTAATTAGTCTACCACATTCTATCCAAGTTCTTCATCCGTTATACATTGGTATAACGGATGAAGAACCACACGAATTACAACTAGTAAAAGCATTGGCTAATTCTTATTTAAATTTAAGAATATTCCATCATGCGAAATGTAGTGTGTAGGCAGTAAGATTGGCTTACGGCAGAAACTCCACAAAACAATTCTGTTTAACCATGTTTAATTTCAATAAATGTTTGTTACACACTTTCATTTTTATTCCCTCCATATGAATACCCAAACACCAATTCTGCAGAGCTAACGGAAAAGAAAATGGAAAGGAAGCGAAATTCATTTTTATTTTCAACGAAATTATAATTTTTTTTCTCATAAATTATTGTCACTATTTTATGTAACCGGTTGATGTCTTATCCGGACACAATTATCTCTGTCAAAACGAAGTTTCTCATTTGTTATAAAAATGTCTGGTCACCCTTTTAGAAAGAGACAAAGGGCTCTGTTATAAATATCTCTCTCGTCACGTTTTTCTGGTAGAGTGTTCAGTTCAGTTTATTAAACTAAGTCCATGAGACAGACACAATGTGTTTTCACACGTTGTTCAAAGGTTAATAATCATTAACCCGTTAAAGTTTAAGTGTCAACATCTAGCTCGCACAAAAGCATGACAATCCATTTTATTGTCACGTGTGACAATAATTGATAGTTAACCAATTGTATCGAATATACCAACTTAGGACATCACTTGTGTATGTTAATTTCACTATAGCTGGTGAGGTAGGTTAGCATGAAAAAAAGAGATGAATTAGCAATACAGATCCTAACAATCGTTTTGTATCCTCATCCATGGGCACAGGCGCAGATGACTGCATCCCCTGGCTTTAAAATTGTATAAAAAATAAACAGAAAAGCCTATAGTAATTGAAAACCATGTCCGCATGACGCATGTCGTTAAGTCCGAAATACTTTATGAATGTTTCAACTGTGTTTTAAATAGAATATCATAAATAAACATTATTATTTATAAAATTATTTGCTTTTATCAACAAATTAGCATTTATTTGTGTTCTAAATACAAAACTATTTGAATTTTCTATTTTTAATATTTGCTTGTTCACCTGCTGTATTGCGCTGCATACATTTGCTTCTGCTGCTTCTTTCTCACCTGCGACGGCAAAGCATAGGAAAAAAACAAATTAAATCATAGTTTCATAATAATTAATTCGTTCTATTATTTTAATACTTCGTAAGTGTATTGAAAGAAGCGTTTGATATACGATGATATGGACATTCGTATTATTATCATATTGACATTTGATATGGATATTTGTCACTGCAGTTTCGGCTTCATAACACCCTCGCGTTCAGCTCAGGAGTCAATTCCGCCTCGGTTGCAATGACCAACTTTACCCACTTGTATCAAAAAGTACTATTTCACAATAAAATAAGACGGCGAAAGTTAGGCAGGCTTCATAAAAAAATCTTCCAACACCTTTGGAAACTCCTTCAGATTTTTGCGGAGAAACAACACTTTCCAAACAATAAAGATATCAGTTTGTTTCGTAAAATTTGGCTTTAAATTTTTTTGACAGCCCAATTACCGTCATTTTATTTACGTAAGTACTGCGTAAAAATATTCTAAAAATTTACAATCTTCGCCATCAGGACAACTTTGATAGCTTATATTTCGGAAAGTATGTAACGCTTTACGAGATGTGTCAAAAGTCAAACAATACTTGTCTGTATTGACGCCAGCTACTGATTGATACAGGTTTTATGCGTGGCTAATAAAAATCAATGTTGTGCTGATGGTGCCATCAGTGCAAAGATTCTAACTTTGGTAACTGGTACCCCGGAAACGTCGTGACGCTTTTGAAGAATTTGCCTCATACAAAACTTGTTTGTACAGGTTTTATGCGTGGCCGCTATTTTGAAAACAAAAAAAAAAACAAAATAATGGCGAAGTTAGGCCGGCCACGCTTCATACAGAAATCTTCAAGACATTCCAAGCATAGCTCGCTGAGTGACATGAAATTTATGAACCAGCCGTACCGTGAGTATTTATTTATTTATTTTTCTTTTTTTTTTAAACAAACGTTGCCCTACACTAACAATTTCTCCTGTATCGTGGGTGCGTTTACAAACATTTATTCTCACATACACAAACAGCCAGACGCGGATCAACTACCTGCAGGCCATACAAAATAATGATATTTTTTCTTTCACTTTTCGGCCCTGTAAGTCATACTCATAACAGACAAGACGCGCTGATTGAAGACCTTAGTCTTTGAGTCTTTGGGCTCTGTGGAATAAGCGATAAGGTTCGACAAAGCTTCTCAAACGCTTCTCACAAAGTTGTTTTTACTCTGGTAGGCAGTCTTTAGAGTTTGCCCGAGGTAAACATATTCTCGAACAACCTCGAGAGGACCGGCACTGACAACAATTAGGTCCTGGGTAATGACTGCTTTAGTCACAATATAAATCACAACATAAAAAGTCTAACTATTCTCTTTCAACTTTTCTGCCAAAACGGTCAAAAGCATTACAATTCTCAAGTACCTTTTTTGCAAATCAAGCTTCTTCAGAACATCCGAACAAACATCTTTAGTGTTTTTATGCAAGTTAACAGGTACATTTACCTACGCTTGAACAAAAAATTGCGACATGCCATCATCATCATCACCTTGCTATATTGTCGATAGGTAGTTTTTCATCTTTTCCTAGGACTGTCAATTTCTTACATAAAACCTTCTAGGTATCATAACAGGAAGATAGCGTAACATTATGTATGTAGTAGTTTATGACAGAATTTTATATCTTTCTATAACTTCAGTTTATTGTATACACCTGTGTTCCCGCCATTTAACTTTTATTCTGCTTTCGTTTATTTCTCACATGAAGATAACAGAACAAATTCTAAAAACTTAGTTTCATGAATTATATAGCGGCAGTAGCCTAATTATAGCGCCAACTGACAAGTGAGGTTTTAAACCCTACAATAGTTAGCGTGATACCGCTCCAAGCATGCTCAGCTAAGTGCTCCTGTACGTCGCGTTATGCAGCGCTGCCCGCAGTAAGTTCAAACTTTAAACATATCGTGATGTATCAGAGATTATACGGAGAAGCAATTTTACGTTCGTTTGTTTTAAAAGCAGCGTTACTTGCGTCCGAGCCCACAGATGATATCGTCGAAAACACGCGGCGTTTGTCGTAAACGTAGCGATACCTGCGACGGAGCCACAGTCGCCTCCTCACGCCTCAATAAAATCGTACATTGCCATATTATATTTTAGTTTGCGCGTGTGCGAACGTGGGCGCAGCACGCTTCACATCTCTCATACAAACGGGAAAAAAACTATAAATATATGCGTAAAATAATAAATATGAGTTCTAAACCCTCATTTATTAATTTCTGTTTCTGTATCAGGCCGATTAATTTTTAGGTTTTCTCAATCAAATATAATCTTAGTTCTTTCTTCTATAGCTAAGGATCTCGAAGCCAATACTTTTTCAGAATGAAATCAAAAGGACTAAAATTCATTTGAAAAATATTGAAATTTGACAAAAAATTACATTCAAATAATATTACATTCCTGTAAATATTATTAAAGCATAGAAAAAAAAAAACTTCATGTAAATTTTGGCGGCTGTAATTCATGGGTTTAGCAACTAAACACTGTAGCAAGTAAAAATATAAAAAAATGCCGTAGTTGGGTGTTCATAAAAACGTTATAATGATAGTTCAAACATTTCATACTGGGATTTCAGATAATAATGGTGCGACATGTCATCTGAAGTGAATAATTTCACTTTTGGAGGGCACTGTATATATTTGTTACACAGGACCTGTGTAGAGGCAGCGTCATAGTCGCTGCCACGAGGTCGCGAGACGATGCGTAGAAGCTGCGTAGTTTAGCATAAAGGCCCGTAGCATGAGGTAGAGGCACGAACCATGGCGTAGAGGCCCGTACCATGGCGTAGAGGCCGCGTAGCATGGCGTAGCTGCCGTGTAGCATGGCTTAGCTGCCACGTAGCATGGATGCGCGTAGCATGGCGTATCCTGCCTGGACGCTATCGTTTCGATACTTACAGTCACCAACAAAATTAAAAAATAATAATAAATAAAAAAGAAACAAAGGCTAGATTTTTTTGTTTTATGCTGATTACCGTCATCCGTCCACTTTTATAAGTATTATGTTATGCACAATATACAAAAAGTTACATAAACCGGGTAGACAATGCATTTATATGTTACAGTTAAAACTGTTAATCGGTCAACACCACTTTTGACTAAATCCTTAATATGTTAAAATGCGTTTTCTCCATTTAAAATATGTTGTTTCAGAACGTTGTAATTACCTAGTCCTAGAATTACTACAACATAATGTTTTGCAAAGGGTCACAAAAAAAACCTTACAAACCTAATTTTCTAAATAAATGTTAGTTATAGTTCAAATAGTTTTCACCGGTCAAAAGTAGTTTTCATTCATTCAATTCAAATTCATTTATTGCAAATATGGGTAGTTATACAGGTGGGTTTTTAAAAACAGGAAAGTTGTTAGTGTCACCATATTCTGCACTAGGCATGCAACATTTAGTTCGGAACGTGGTGAGTCCCTAAATTAAAAATTAAATACATTAAACTTCACAATTACATGTCTATTAAATTGTCAATTAAAATCAAAGTAAATAATGTCAAAGTAATAATGTCAAAGTTAATCTATTATGCTAAAATGTCAAGAATTAATACATCGTGAAATACGCAATTTATGTCAAACTTAAGTAATAAACATTATTTGTTTTTTAGAGTTTGTCGCACAAATATTCATTAACACTATAATAAGATTTTACCAATAACATTTTTTTAACATTATATTTAAATATGTCCATACTTTTTAAGTCCAAAATACATTTTGGTAAATGGTTATAAAGTCGAGGTGCCATCCAAAAAATACTCTTGCTAAACAAGATTGTGTGATAGTGATTTCACTGATTGTTCTCAGTCGTTCACTCTTGACAGTGTGGTCGTGGTCATGGGGGGTCGCCCACAACTGCGGTCGCTGTTTCGCGATCCTTTTCCAACGGTCGCAACGCTCTATTGGCCGCATGGCGAGCACATTCTGCCAGAGGGATCTTGGTGACAGATTTGATGGAATCTGTCCATCGTGTTGATGATCGCCCACGTGGTCTCGTGCCTTCGACTCTGCGCTGAAAAACAAACGCTCCATGGAATCATTGTTGCGGGTAACGTGTCCAAAGAATCTGAGGATTCGTAATTGCACAAGCGACGACCGTCTTTGTTTAATATTGAGTTCTTTGAGTATTGACACGTTAGTCCGATGAGCGGTCGAGCTTATCCTGAGCATGCGTCTCCAACACCACATCTCAAGGGTGTTGTGTTCGAGGGAGGCATCCTCCCCCGCCTATGGCTCCACCGCCGCTTGCGGAGCCGGAAGCGGACCACACCGATGATGATGACGACGTTCCGGAGATGACTGGGGAAAACTTGAGAGTAGCGGTACGCAGGCTGAAAGCCAGAAATACCGCCCCAAAGCCAAAGGCAAAGCCTGGGTCCTGGCCTCTGAGGCTCTCGGGCCCCGACTGGAAGGGCTCCTAAGCGCATGCTTGGAGAGAGGCCAATTCCCGCTTCGTTGGAAGACGGGGAAGCTAGTCCTCATCCGGAAGCCAAGGCGCCTTGCGGACTCTCCGTCCGCATACCGGCCCATCGTGTTGCTCGACGAAGTGGGCAAGCTCTTTGTAAGAGTCATTGCCAACCGCCTCGCCGGGCACCTTGCGGGGATGGAGCCGGATCTTGCGGAACACCAGTTTGGTTTCCGCAAGGGGCCACCATCATGTGCTTGAGAGCCCTCACGACGGGGGACGCGGTGTCCCGGGGTGGGGTCGTCTTGGCGGTGTCTCTTGTCATAGCCAACGCCTTCAACTCCATGCCCTGGAGCAGCATTAGGGGGGCACTCCGATATCACCGGGTGCCGGACCTACCTTCTTCGTGTGGTCGGGGACTACCTGACGAATAGGGCCGTCATCTACCCCGGTCGCAGTGGAACCGGCGTCCCTAGCGACGTCAGCGTGCTTTGTTACGCTGATGAAACGCTGGTGCTGGCACAAGGGAGGTCGCACGAGGCGGCGGCTGAAAACATGACACGCGGGATTGCGATAGTCGTGCAGAGGATCCGGCAATTGGGTCTCGAGGTCACAAGGCCTCGGAATGCACCACCATCGGTATCGCTACTGACGGCATGAGGGGTTTCCATCGGCGTCCGGTCGACGTTGAAGTAACTAAGACTCGTCCTCGACAGCCGGTGGAACTTCGTGGGCGCGTTCTTTGAGGCGGCAAGCTGCTCACTACTTGAACGCGCCCCAAAAGGTGATAGCCCTAAGGCTAGCCCGGGGGTACGCACGATCTGCAGCGAGAGGGCGGGCCTCCTTGCCGGATTGCCACCATGGGATCTTGAGGCGGTAGTCCTTGTGCGCCTGCACGAATGGCGCGCGGAGGCACTACCTCGCGGTCGGGGGAACCTCCGCTGCCGCGGCAAATCGTCGCTCAGCGGACAAACCTCCTGCGCGATCTCATGCCGACATGGAGAGTGCAACTGTCGCAACCCGTGCAGGGCACGCCACGCGCCCTCACCTTCCGCCTGACGCAGGTCCTCACCGGACACGGTTGTTTCGGGAGGTTCCTGCACCGAATCGGGCGAGAGGAAACGCCCGGGTGTTCCGGGTGTTGTGTTTCCGCTCCATATAGAAAGTTCGGGAAAACCAGGGTTCATAAGGCGTATTTTAGTATTTTTAGTTAGTCGGCGGTCTCTCCAGATTTTGTCCAACTTATGTGCAGCCGATCGAGTTATGGCGCAACGTCCTCTAATCTCGGTGTCACAGATTAACAGCGGTCAAAAGTAGTTTTGACTGATTAACAGCTTTGACTGTGACATACACATATGTATACACATTACATCACAATGGTCGACTGCCGATTCTTAAGAATTGCACGGATTTGCTTCCTGAATATGTTTTGAATAGGGGTTACATTAATGTCAACTTGTGACCATTAACATCAATTAGGTGCTTTATAAACTAACTAACTAACTGTTAAATAACTAACTGTTTGGTTGTGTACTGGATAAATGAGTGTTATTAGATAGTTATAACATTAACGAAATTAAAAATATTAACTGTGATTCTACCTATATCAAGTATAGTTTTACGGGGGAACTTAGTTTTTCGTTAATGTTTGTATGCATTGTTGTAAAGTTTATAACGTCCTCCTGAATTTTTTGGTATTTCATTATTGTTGTTTATTTGTTTTAAATATATTTTCCTATAAAAGTTGCATCCATCTTGGTTTAGTTATGAGATGACAGTTACACAACGCTTACTGGACTTATGGTCATATAAACGTTGGCCTTTAGATCTTAAGACCAAGACATGCGCGCTACGTTTGACTTTAGGGTTTCTTAATTGAATGTGAAAACCATAGTTTTATTGATCTCTTATTCATAATACAGTGGTTTACACATAAACGTGGTGTAAACCAACAGTGATATCCCGAAAATAAATAATTTTTACATAGAAAATTTTCAAAACCCGTGACAAAATGTGTGGATTTTCGCGACTTCCACTATAAAAAAAAACTCTAATTTGATGGGTTTTTGTATACATATATACCATCTGAAGTTTTCGAAAGTAATATTTTTACACTGTAGGTATATATGAAGAACTAGGTATGTACGAGCAATAGCTGCAATGTATCCGGCTCGAAGGACTAAAAATGTACGGGCAATAGCTCCGTAGATTGAAATGTAATCTGTAGATGGACGAATCACACGGGATGTGTACGGGAAATAAAATCACTGTTTTGTTTCCAATAATGATTGACAGTTTATTGGGTAAAACATTCAAATATATAATACCTAAAGTAGGTGACTTGTGGCGGGCGTTATAGCCTAATCAGCGAATGTACATAAATCGGAGAATTAGCAACTGCTTGTTCAGGTAAAAACTAAGAGAATTGATATCATGTGGCGATGCTCGTACAAGGTACCTAGTGTATTATAAATACGTGTCAAATAGTTGTTGGTGAGAACCTATCAGTGTTTTAAGTAGATGTAAAATACACCGTAATAATTGCAGAAGAGTTATTATAATAATATGGGTTTATTCTTTCCAGATCACGTATCTATTCTGCGTCGACGACCTACCTACCTACATTGTGAAATAAAACGTCTATACGGAACCATTTTGTATTCCAGTGATACACTCTCGTTTGTTAACTTGAGTACTTTTAAAGCTGGGGTGGTCGGACTTTTTAAATTATGAAAGTATTTTTTCAATTTACGTTTACAGGTCTCACTAAGTTTCTTAGCCTTCCATTTATTTGGGTCCATGTTTAATGTTTCAAAATGCAATGAATAATCTACAAAGCTATTACAAATACAAAATAGGGCAAACTTATATTAAAATCATTGTTAGACATTTGTAGATACGACTTTTAAGTCTATAATATTCAAATATACTATTATCGTCAAATCACAACCAAAACGTTATATACGTGTTTCGCATTAAACAATTAAACAATGAATGTTTTTTTTTTATGTAATAATTTAAGAGTAATATTTAAACAACAGTTTGGTTACATAAATGAATTGTAATTGTTTTACGAACGACGGCATTGTCTGTCAAAAACCTCTTAAACGACTAACGTGTGACTTGTATACGACCAAAGTGTTGTCGTAAATGTCGCATAATTTAGTTGTGTACACGTCACACGACTAAAACGTAGTAGGTATTATCGTCAGATTACAATCAAAACGTCGTATGTGTTTCAAGTTAAACTATAAAATAAATCATATTTGTCATGTAAATGTTATAGATATGTTGTAATGTGGTAGAAAATATTGTAGTTTGAAAAATAATGATTTTTCAAACTACAATATTTTCTTCCAGAAACGTCCCATGCGACTAAAACGTTTATATGACCAAAAGTGATGTCCAGTACCTAAACGTTGTGGCCGAAACCATTTAATAACGTAATTTAGTTATGTAGGCGTTTTTTCGACGTTTACAATATGACTTATTAGTCACACGACTAAACTGACCCAAGTAGTTAGCTCAGTACCACTATAAAACTGCTATGCATATAACTAGATAACTAGTCGTATAGATTTCGGACTATATGACGTTTATGCTTGTTAATGTTTGTTGTGACGTTTTGAATGTGTCATTGCAGATCATCTACACTACACGAAAAACTCATAACAAGAAGTCTGTTAAAAACAGCAATAGAAAAAGAAACGAAATGAAATATTGTTATCATATTATTAAAAATCGACAAAAAAAGATCATATTTACTAATTTACAACCAGTTTTATTTTTATTGCCTCCTTAGATAAATTCATCTATAAGGAAAAAGGCAAAATTAAATGGAATTTATTTCAAGCTGGGTTATTGACCCATAATTATTTTTAATTCAGAAGTTTCTTCCGTACTAATATTTAGGTAGGTATATCTAATGTTAGGTATGTCTAACTTAGCGCATAATAATTTGGTACCTATGTTCTGACACATGAAGATGAAACGGATAAATCATCATCATCTGCCTAGCCTTTTTCCTACTATATTGGGGTCGGCTTCCAGACTAACCGCTGAATACCAGTATTTTACATGGAGCGACTGCCTATCTGACCTCCACAACCCAGTTAGTACTGGGTAATCTAACCCCTTGGTAAGACTGGTTGTGAGAGTTTCGGGCCACTGACTACCTCTACCTGTAACGACTGTCAAAGATCTACAAATGACAGCCGGGACCTATAATTTAACGTGCTTGCGTGGTGGGGTTTCGATATGTAATTATGGTCTCACCTACCCATCCACGGATCGACCTGAGCAAGCGTAGCTTCAATGGATTCGTGCGTCTGTTATTTTTTAGCCACGAGCTAATCGAAATTAGTAAACATCAAAATCAGTCAGCATCTCTTTGCCGCCTGCGAATGCATGTTATAATAAACCGCATTTACGGTCTACGACATTTTCTTTGGTTACCGACTTTAAAAAACTAAGAATTTGCTCATACGGTCGACTGTTAGCTTATATAATTGCCTCAACAAAAATTACTAAATTGAAAGTCGTGAAATAAAATATCGGTAACATCTATTTAGCGATAATATAAAATATTTGGTCTGAAATTAACTTTAGAGGCGTTTATATATTTTATAGCAAAGAATTAAAAGGAAAATAGCTTCATTTTTACAATACTTCATTGAAATACAATTTGGAGAGCATTTATCCATTCTGGCAGGAATTTCGAATTTATTGGTAGTAAACTAGGTGAATTCTGGTAGGCGTTTAAACACAAGCCATTGTTTTTTCTAGTGAGCTTTTTACTTACGAAATGTTTTGTGTCTGTGTGTGTGTGTGGTTTTTTCAGATCAAAGGTTTTTTTAATTCTTAGTATTTCATCACGTGTGTCTGACTGTTTATATTATATAACAATTTTTATGTGTTAAATAATACCACAAAAAAAGTCATAGGCATTGATAGAATAGATGTAATCATTTTTCTCATAGTTGTCGGCAAAAAACATAGGTACCTAGGTACTTTACCGAATGGTTTGGTATTCACAGAGACGAACACTTACCTATGAAACGCCAAGAGTTCCTTTGTACCCGACTGACCCAGAAGGAGGGTAATGTTTTTCGCGCGTATGTACGTTTGTCCGTTCTACTGTGACTAGGTCTTCTCTTCTCTCTCTAGGATTTTCTAAATGGATCTACCGATTTGGATAAATTATACGTCGTAAGATTCGTTTTGGTCGCGCGGGTGTCACTGGCTACATAAAAATTGAACAACAAAGAAAAATGGCGGATTTTAGGTGCCATATTGTGGAGTTCAAATTCTGTTTTTCTTCCAATCCCGTCGAGTGGGTTTCAAAATGAACGGTTTAAAAGGTGATTAAAAAGAAATATATGTCTTATGGTTTAATAGAAAATAAACGTTTGAAGTTTGAGTCAAGTGTTGATTGTGATTTCAACTGCCCACCTACCTGCCTATCTACCAACAATGAAGAATCGTGTCCCAGTTTAGATACTCGAAGACAATAATAATATGGCGGATGACGTCCCGCTTCGATATTTGGGGATAGTGTTCCTCCTACTGCTTTCCCTGTCTTAACATATATATACCTATATATATATGTACATAACTTATGTGTTTAAAGTAATTCGAAACGACAAATCGTATAAAAAGTGAAAAAAATACGTATAATAAAAAAAGTAAAATGTCTGCAAAATCTTTTACATAACATACTTAACTAAAAAGCTGGAAATAAAGGAGTTCTTATTTTTTTTTAAATAAACCTACTCCAAAGCAATAGAATAGAATAGAATAGAATAGAAGGTTTTTATTTCAGACCAGGGTCCATAGGGTTAGTAACAATTTTACTTAACTTCTAGTGTTAGTAGGTTACAGACACAGATGAAAATATATACGTTAAAATACAGCATGGAGCCGCATCCACCTTCGCAACATCGGGGAATCCCACCGATCTGCGAACACACCGAGAATACTGTTGGTGCTGCCGCGAACACGAGTCATCAAGGATGCACATCTATTTCTAATAATGGCGGCAAAACCATCAATATTATTATCTGCAAACATCCCTGACGCACTACTACGCCATGGCAGCCGCAGCAGCACTCTCAGTGCATTATTGTATTGAACGCGTAGGTCGCTGTATGTCCGCTGAGTAAAGTTGACCCACAGGCTGCACGTGTAGAAGGACTGGCAGTAAGCTTTGAAAAGCGTTACTTTAACTGGCTTCGTACAACGTGCAAACCTGCGAGCCAGCATGTTACAACGGACAGCCAGCGACCTACGTTCCCTTTCAATGTCACAATTATCTTTGAGATCTTCAGTGACCCAGTGGCCCAGATATTTAAACTTGTCCACCCTTTGCAGTGGTTCTCCACAAAGAGCGACAGTCGGAATACATGAATATGTCACATTTCTTGCTTTAAAAACCATTAGTTCGCTCTTTGTGACATTATATTTGAGCCCATGATTCACCGCATAGCATTCGCATATAGCGATCAGTCGCCTCAGAGCACCGATCGATGGGCTCAGCAACACCATATCGTCAGCATAACTAATATTGTTAATGCACACCCCGTCAATATGACATCCGACACTGGTGCTGCTGAGCTCAAGGATCAGCTGGTTCATGTATAGGTTGAAGAGCCTGGGGGAGCTGAGCCCCCCTTGCCTCACCCCGCACTCCAACCGATACACGTCCGAGTGCGAACCATTCCACTTCACGCTATTGTTTTGACTACCATACCAGTACTTAAATATCGACACTATTTCAGATGGTAAGGTAGTTTCACATTCAAGTTTACGCCACAAAACATCGTAACATACAAGATCAAATGCCCTTGACAGATCCAGAAAACAAGCAAAAATAGGAGTCTTCCTGTCTGTGTAGTATTGGACAGTCTGCTTGAGGCACAAGATTGCACTCTCAGTTGACAGCCCAGGCTTAAAACCGAACTGGGCGTCATGTAGTTCGAGGTGTTTAGCCAATTGCTTATCAAGCAGACTGTCCAACACTTTTGCTATGACAGTGGCCAGAGAAATGGGCCTGTAATTGGATATGTCAGAGACATCCCCGGTTTTATTTTTCACAATAGGCACTACCATTGTATACATTACGTCATCAGGTAAGTAACTGTGACTAACGCACAGGTTAAAAAATAAAGCCAGCACACGCGGCAAGTGTCCCCCCGCATACTTCAGGTGTTCGATGCTGAGGCCATCATGGCCCGGGGATTTACCCCTCTCCATTTTCTTAATGATGACTGATATTTCTTGTGCCGTAAAAACAATAGAAAGGTCCCCAGAGTTGCCTCCAGCATCAAACACCCGCACAGATCTAGTAAGAGGTGACTCAATCTGGAAATGACGCCGAAATGCATTGGCTATATCCTCCGGCTCGAGCACGCCCGCCACGCTCACAGGGGGACTCAACTTCGGATTCAAACTATTTGTTGATTTCCAAAATGATCCAAACTTCTTTTTAGTGTGATGTTTAGCTAAAATATCCATTTTTATCTGGTTTTGGTTATCTTGACAATATTTCACATTTGCCTTAAAGGTTTTTCTAGATTGGCACATTTTATTGTAAACATAACCACTAGCAGGTTTACCATAAAACAACCATGTTTGATAACACAGTCGAGCCTCTCTGTGAGCGTCACGAACATATTTGTTCCAACCAGGAATGTATCTCTTGCTATTATGACGCATCTGTTTACACAAATAAGTACGTTCGGCACCTTCCTTTAAAATGCTTACCAAACTGCGATACATTGTATCTAACACTGCCACGTGATTAGCATTAGAACACATTTTATGCGCACAATACTGAAAATCATCTGGAAAATCTATTAATTTTAATTTAGAATTACAAAATTTAGAATATTCATTAATTTGATTGCTATCTCTTTCACCCCATATAACCTTATTGCAAGTATAGATTGGGTCTACCAACTTAGGTATTATTAAATCAATATTACATTCAATTAATAAAGGAATATGATCTGACAAATATACTCCATACAAAACTGACGCGTCTACAACTAAATGTCGTGCCGCACTGCTCACCACACAGTGATCAAGCCAGCGCAATGCACCGTTAATACTCAACCACATTTTAAATTAAATAAAAGTTGGAAACAGGCAGGACCCATTCCATTTTCATAATTTTAAATTCAAATGAGTCGCATGTAATAAATGGCCTTTGCCACACAAATGGCTGATAATAATAATAAATGGCCTCTTTTAATTGCGGTCAGTGGCTAGTATATTTAATTTATTTCTTTACATTTTTATAATCTAAGACCAACTAGATTAATTTGACAAACTACCGCTGTTCCGATTTGTTTCTTCCCATAAAATGAAATTATTCTTACACGAAACAGAGAACTTTCTTTTTAGACCTTTAACTAAAAAGAAAGTTCCCGGTATCTCTTAAGGATTCGGATTTCGGATGTTATCTCACTTAAAAGAAACATCCTGTAAAACTGTACAAGGACTTTAGAAAACTCATAGTCCTTATTTCTATAAATCGATATTCAATCAAACATAATATTATACAAACAACCTGACCTGCAAATTAAAAATAACGTGAGAAAATTGAATCTCGCGGGATACCCTGACGCTTCCACCTAACTGTTTATAAAGCTAGCTTTATTTAGAAAGAAACTGTGTTTTGTAAAGCGAACTCCTTAAACCTCATTAATAAACGTCATTGTCTTCTGCCAAACGTCAGCTGCGATGTGACCTACGCTAAAAAATAAAAAATGATTTGGAAATTTTCATGATTCAATATGTATGTACTACGAAAAAAAAAATTGCTGTATGTACAAAAGGAAAGCTAACCTTTAGGAGGTGGGGGTGCTATTTGCGAATCTCTTCCAGTATAGAAGAGTGCCACCATGAGCGCCAGGACGGTGTACTTGCACCCTGTGGCTTTAAACGTTTCGAAATACATAATACGAAAAAAAACGAGAGCCTAACATATCCGAGGCGGAATACAATTAATATTATTCTGCATTCACTTGCTTAGTTTTTAGAATTTCTGCATTAATCGACTAAGCTCGTCCTATAATCCTATTACTGTATATTCGTACAGAAACAGGATTAACAACAACAAATGGGAACTTAGCAAAAGGTACTTAGCCTACCAGAGACTCGATGATAAAATTTTCCACCTCGCATCTCACGCTTTTGCGTTCTCTGCGCCTTGATTTAGGCATTTGTCGATAATTATGTTTAGTATTACTGAAAATATATCTTTTCTTATGTGGAGTGCTAAATGTATAGAGCTCACTTCGCTTGCTCTTGCTTACTAAATTCTCTGAAATCATTATTTTTTAGATATACGACGCAGTTAAATCCATATCTGTACACGAATAGACTAACAAAAACCAACAATTGCATCCCATTTAATGACTATTTCATGAAAAAGTCATTCAATGGGACTTATTGAACATAAAGGGTTGTATTGATGATTTTAATCATTATAGTTCTGTAACCACATACGTGTTACGGTCGTGAATCATAATATTTTGTTTCACATATAACCTGAAACTGATCTGCAAATTGCAAAAAACCTAAGATTTGACTTTCGCGGGCTACCCTGGCGCTTCCACCTTAAGACGATTCCACGCCGCGGCAGCGGAGTTTCCCCCCGACCGCGACGAAGTGCCTCCGCGCGCCATTCGTGCAGGCGCACAAGGACTACCGCCTCCAGATCCCATGGCGGCAATCCGGCCCGAGGCCCGCCGCCTCGCTGCAGATCCTGCTTACCCCCGGGCTTTTGGGGCTACCCCTTATGGTAGAATCTCGCTATAAAAGAGTTGGCACTCATGACTGTCACTGTCAATTTGACGCGCTAAATCCGAAGTCCAAAGTTTACTTTTGTTTATCATTATCATCAAGTTATCTTATTTTTAGGTCATACTTCAGTGTGTTCAGATATCAGATTATTTAGGTGTGCTAATAATCTCTAAGAGTTGTAAATTGAACACTGGGTGTTCTTATTGGATGATAAGTAAAAGTAAAAGATATTAACGGTGTTCGATAGATTAAGGTAATATTATTTTTCTTACAAGTTACGTTTTATATACTTGCAACCTTGATAACAACTGTGGAGTAGTGGAAGAAGAGTGTTCAAAGTTTATTTGTGTTGTAGTTTCGGATCGGCACTCCGAAGATAACTTTTAGGTAGAGATAATTAATAAAATTAATCGTTTAAAATGTTATTAGGGAGAGTAAGCCAGCTGTTATTAAGACGTTCCATTCACGTATCGCCGAGATTAAGTCAAGCAATGGGAGTCGACGGGAATACAATTTTGGCGGAGAGTTTGAAGAAACAGGTGAGCTCCTAACTGTTAAAAAGCAATAAAACTAAAGTGAAGCTTTCAACTGACTGAAAATACTTTATTATTCACTTAGAACTTCCATGAGTAAATTAACTATAAATGTTTTAAAACTCCAGCTACTTACAAAGTATTTGCCTTTAACTTGGCAATAATGCAAATTTAATACAAGGCAATGACCTGGTTCTCAAAGATGCAATTTATTAACAAATAAATGATATTTATTTCAGGGTGTGGAATATGTGTTTGGCATAGTAGGCATCCCTGTGATTGAGACCGCTCTGGCGTTCCAAATGGCAGGCCTGAAGTATGTGGGCATGCGCAATGAGCAGGCTGCCTGCTACGCTGCACAGGCAGTTGGGTACCTCACAGGTAAGTTATTCCATTAACTATTTGACTCTCTTAGCAAATGGGTTTTCCACTTATTGTTTAACTAAAAAACTTCACATTAATAAATATCCTAAATTCTATTCTTTATAAAAATCCTTCCTTTAGGTAATAAAATTGGAGACTATTATTTTAATCTGCGGGTAAGGTGAGATCAATCCAGATAAGAAATACAGGAGTTAAAGACAGATAATTTTCCCCTGAAATATCTAAATGCATAAACTAAATTAGCCATAATTGAGCTAAACCACTTGTTGTTTTATTGAACCTCTTCTTGTAGGATTCATAAAGCAACCGGCTGTATCAATTACTAGGTAGTATATTCAGTAAATTAATTAATTTCATAAAAAAAAACTACATCATAACATTTAATGTGCTAGGATATAGTGTACTTTATCACTATCTGAAAACAAATTATGGATAATCACATTTATTATGATATGATATAATAAGCTTACTTGATAAATTTGATAACTCTTTAATTTCTATCCTAGTAAACAATGATTGGAATGTAATTAATTAGCTTTTCTTATTTAATTTATGCTAATATTGGAGAACATGAAGGAAATAAAGTAATATGGTAATAAGGTTAAATGTTATCTTTATTATCCATTTCATTCTGGCGTATAAAAAGATTGTAAACCAGTTTTTATCATACAATCCACTGTAATTCCACGCCATTGTACTGTAAAAAGAACTAAGAATACACCACGAATTTTAAGTCGTCTTACAAAGGTCGTCCACTCAATGTATCCGACATAAAAGACCTCTAGGTGCAATTATTTCTATTTTACCATTAATTTATTAGATAATAGGTACAAAGAAAAATAAATAATACATTAGAATAACGAAACATTCTGTTAATAATGTTTACGTGTCAAATGGTAGAACATACCTACCTAGCGCACGAGTCGAGTAGATCGTCGCTCGCAACAGGGTGTTTTAACTACGTCGGCGTCATAGAAATTAAAAATATTTTTAAATTATTCAAATCTCATAAATACCTATTTTTTTATGAATGTTTAGTAGTCATTAGATACATGAAGTGGGCTGCCATTGTAAGACGATTAAAAAAATCACGGTGTATAATATTACTGTTGCAAATTCTAGGAAAGCCAGGAGTATGTCTTGCAGTATCAGGCCCTGGTCTTCTGCACTGTATCGGAGGCATGGCCAATGCTCAAGTGAACTGCTGGCCTCTCATAGTCATTGCTGGATCGTGTCCACAGGACCATGAGGGCATTGGAGGGTTCCAGGAATGGCCACAGGTAATCATTAATATACAGATCTTCCAAAAGATAAAAAAGGAATATTAATGACTAGACTGTATCTCCACTGTTTCTTGTGGGTATTAGGTACACCTCTGCCTAACCCTTCAGTTCTCCATCTCTCCATTAATTAATATAATTTTAAAGGTGGTAAGGAAACCAAAAAAGAAGGATTATTAATATTCTTCTCAACAGAAAAATATCTGAAAAATTTACAATAAGTATGGCTTGTACTTGTGAAATATATACAATTAATACCACTGTACAATAAAAATCAAAACACTGCGTCATCTTAACATCAAACAAGTTTTTAATTATTTAAAAATATTCCCTGTTGTCGAAACTCGGTAAAGAGAAAAACATCTAGGTAATAGCTGTTGTGAACTCGTGAGCATTGTGTGCATTGTGTATGTATACAAATAAATAAAATTGAAGTGTCTGTCTCTAATATCAAAATAATAGCTTTTTACTGAATGCACATGAAAATAATTGTGGTACTTACAACAAAAACACATATTTTTCGATTTTTGTCTGTCTGTTTGTTCCGCCTAATCTCCGAAACAGCTGGACTGATTTTGACGGGAATTTTACTGGCAGATAGCTAATGTTATAAGGTCCAACTAGGCTTTTATTTTAGAAAAATAATTAGGGTTCCGTGCAAAAAAATTAAAACCCTTGAAATTGATAACAAAATCCGATTAATAAAAGGAAGTAATATTTTTTATAATAATTTCATACGAACGAAGGTCGTGGGCAACAGCTAGTTATAAATATAAATTGACTTTTTTGCCGCTCAACTGACGTGGTCATAAGCAGGGTTAATATAAATTAAGGTGGAAACGCCAGATTAACCCGCGAAATTCATTTTTTTTATGTTTTTTTGCCATTTTTGGGTCAGTGTCAGATTGTATGTTGATGATTCCTTCCAAGATCATCCAACAAAGTACCTACGCATTCCAGATTATTACGAATGTTTTCCATAACATACCATGTAGATAGGTATTATTTATAATCGAAGTAGTTAGGTAGTATTACTTGTAAATAATCAGCAAACTCACTAATTTATTTAACTGAATATTCATCTCACCTTGGAACAGGTCATATTGTATTGTCATAGGTCATAGTGTTTTGAATAATACAAACTCATGTAGTGCAATTTTACTTCTATATAATTTATTGATTTTCATATCATGTACCTAGTCATTCTCAAATAGTAAGTAAGTAAGTATATTTATTTGCATAAAATGTGGTATATACAGGATGTTATAAAAATGTTATAGAGCAGGACACATTCCACCATAATAATAGCATGCAAAATCATCTTTTACATAAGATATGTACATTAAAATGAAAAACATAGGTACGAACCTATTCTCATCATCATCATCATTTCAGCCGAAAGACGTCCACTGCTGGACATAGGCCTCCCCAAGGGGGGTTTTGCCATAATCGCCACGCTTGGCAGGCGGGTTGGCGATCGCAGTATGTTTGTTATAAAAAAAAAAAAAAAAAAAAAAAAAACACAGAGAACGCTGCTGCCCATTCACTGGTAAGTCCCTTAGTCGCTTCTTACGACACCCACGGGAAGATATGGGATGGTGCTATTCTTTACGTCCGGACACCATACAGAACAACCGACCCTATTCTAACATAGACTATAATCTTTACATAAATCTCCTCTAATATAATCTAAGAATAATTTAAAGATACTAAGCAAACCATCACTAAACAAAACAATAATACTGAAACACCTACACCATAAACACATCTAAATATTCCCTGAAACCATAATTATTTAACAAAAAGGTTGTTAAATAAACAGTTTGTAAAATTCTAACATAAAATAACAAAATAAAAACTTACAATGCATTTTTAAAGTGATAAGAATGCGAAGAGTATTTTTTGAGGAACTCGTTGATAGTATAAAAATTTTCTTTTATTATCCACTTTCGTCAGTGAAAAAAAAAATTGCGATAGGGCAGGTCTAAAATTTTTTTAGGTAGCGAGTTATAAACTAATGGTGCCGTCCTCGCGATGGTATCAATTTAAATGGAATATATTGAAGGTTGATCACTTATTGGTTCAATTAGTATCGTAGTACCTGCGTGGACTAAGGTTATTTTAAAGCAAATAACCTGTGGGATATTGTTAGAACTTTGTGAGTGCTTAATGTGCCTTTGATGGGGCAAGGCGGAAGACTCATTAAAGTGGTCGGTCTATAGCTAGCTTATGGAGAGTAAGCCAGCTCTAATAAGTTTAAAATAAACATGCTTGAGAAAATGTCCACAAAAGCTCAATAATTGGCGTCTGTGACGAAGTACCTCGTTAGCAACATGTCTGGGAGGTATTAAAGCAGGCCATTAGAAATATTTCGGCCGCCCATCATTTGATTCTTTACGATTGGTAATGAAACTGGGTATATCATTCAACTATGTTATCTAGCCCTTTTACAATTCCAAGATATAGAGTGTTAAGATACCAGCTATCTTTATAATATTCCATTCAGATATTATTATAATTACCTCACAAAAATAAACTTAGTACTTTGACCTTTTGGTTGGTGTCTGGTGTCAAATAGGTACTCCATAGCTCACTGTCACAACCTCACAATAAGTTTCTACTGACGACCTTGATGACTGATATTATTGTAAATAAAATATGTTGTTAAAACGCACCTTGCGAATACGATAAGACCATGTTTTTACACAACATTATTTTTAGTATATGCGAAACCTGAATATAGTTTATTCAGAATAAGTAACTGAATCGATTCCAATAATTTTAAAACCATGTTATATTTTTTCCCAAAAATATTTAAAAAAGTTAAAAATTGGACACCGAGCGACTTTAAGTACCTATCGCATTAATTTAGGTACCTACTGCCAAATTATTATTATCAATGAGCTCAAGACGACGCTGGAGGCGCGCGCTGCGTGGTGACCACGATTTTGTGCGGACAACTAGGTAACAGAACAAGCTAATAACTTTGTGATTTTACATGATTCAGTTTTGAAATTTTGTACATAGATTCTTTACATAAAAATACTAGACACGTGTATCAGGTTTCGCATATACTAAAACTAATGTATACAGCAGCCACTCGAACAAATGGTTACCATGTACCATTCATTCAGTACATCATTCCAAAATCCCCTACATAGATTTTTTTTTTGACACGTGGTGACCGTTTCTGCATCGATGTCACTTCCACCCTGTATTTCTATAATTAGCATACAATATCTTTACCAGAAACAAGCACTAAACCAAATAGCCTGGCATGACTACCTCTACATCAAAATGCAATCACACATCCAGACACTATCAGCGGTCGTTAAACCCAACAGAAAAAGTTTACAGTCTTTTTTTTATTTTTGTTTTACGTGTTCAGATATCGACACCTATCCCGTCTGCGTAGTTTCGCTAGCTAATTTAGTTTGATCTTGTATTAAAATACGGAAAAGAGTAAGAAACAAAGATGAAGGATTTGAGGGAGGCTTTTACCCAGCAGTGGGAGTCTATACATATAATAAAATTGTAACAGGTCGTTGTCTGTACATTGAAGATATTAAAAAAAAAATATGGGGGGTCTTTATTAGAGCAACAGAAGCCAACACACTGAATTTTTAGATTTTTAATCTGTCTGTCTGATGTTTATACGCGCAACAACAGTTTTCACCGCTCTACTGCCAGATGCTTAACTTAAAATATAGGCTACATTAGATATAACTTTGGACCCGATAGGTGGCGCTGTGCGAAGCAAGGGCGAGTCGCTAGTTGTAAATAAAAAAACAACTAAGTTCCATGTAGTTACCATACCATACTTCACAGGACTACTTTATGTATTAATTGGTTGCAATGTCCGCAGGTGGAGTCCAGCCGGCTGTACTGCAAGTACGCGGCACGGCCTCCGTCGCCGCGCCTCATCCCGCTGCACGTGGAGAAGGCGGTGCGCCTGGCCGCTAGCGGCCGCCCCGGGGTCTCCTACCTCGACATGCCCGGGACACTGCTCATGGTAACACAACATCATTTTGTTAAACTGAGGCAGCGTCGGCCCAAAGTGGCGCCCCGACTTGAGGTGGTTGCTCAAAAAAATTGTCGCAATGTCTCCAGACATTGCGACAATCTAAGGCATACCGTGCCTTAAGGTACAGATCACCATACACTGGTTCCTTACCTAAGAACAAATAATCACTTTATTACTTACAACAGAAATTAAATTAAAATAGTGAAATTACTTGGGATTTTTTTAAAATATCTAAAATAATTGATTTAAATTAAATGATTTCTAGAGGACAATGATGACGATCAGAACAATGTTCTTTGTAGTTAAGAACGATTCAATATTCCAAACAATCTTGTACTAATAAAATATTTATTTTTTCATCTATATCAGGGTGAAGCAGAAGAAGACAAGGTACCAATGGACTTCTACAACGCGCCGCCAGTGGCCCTGGCACACCCCAACCCCGCCCTCGTGGCGCAGGCCGCCGAGCTGCTGGCGAGCGCGCGGCGACCGCTCGTCATCGTGGGCAAGGGTGCCGCGCATGCCCGCGCTGAGGACGCCATCACCAAGCTGGTGGAGAACACTAAGCTGCCGTTCTTGCCTACCCCTATGGGTATGTGTGGAAATGAAATAGAATAACAAAATGAAAACCTCAT
The DNA here is from genome assembly GCA_905163415.1 of Noctua fimbriata. NCBI lineage: Eukaryota > Metazoa > Arthropoda > Insecta > Lepidoptera > Noctuidae > Noctua > Noctua fimbriata. Next base: position 8,645,438 of record LR990940.1, read on the forward strand.
AAATCGTAACAATACGTTATCAGTTTATCACAAATACATATTTTACGATGCTCATCTTTCCACTGTAAAGCAACAAAGAAATTCTAAAACATTTTTGTACTTGTAAATATTGAACTGCAGCCCTTCAACTTAAACATAATTCACGTAAATGCGTGTGTACTATCGACCCGACCTTATCAGGGAATACAGGTGTGAGATTACCTAAGTTATGTTTTAGTCTAAGGGTCCTAAAATGAAACTAAATGACGTATTCTGCACTTCAATAAGTACACAATGCTATCCAGGCAAGGGCGTGGTACCGGACGAGTCACAGTACTGCGTGTCGACTGCGCGCACGCAGGCACTGCTGAAGGCCGACGTCGTCCTGCTGCTGGGCGCGCGGCTCAACTGGATGCTGCACTTCGGACAACAGCCGCGGTTTGCGCCCGATGTTAAAGTTATTCAGGTAATCCGAGAACTCCACTGATTTATATGTCGGATATGTCAGGATTTAATCCGTTATGCGGGCAGACGATGGGTTTCGTGCTATGAAAACACACTTGGTGCGATACACTGTTTCTAGCAAAACTAACGAATTACTTGAGATTACAACTTAACACAATAACACGGGGCACAATGAATTGGGTACAAGGCCCAAGACGTCAACTCCGCCGTGATCAGACATTGACTGTCGCCCTCGCCTCGACCTGAACATCAGGACTCTGTAGAAGCACGCTGTGGTGTAGGAAGTAGGTCGCGTGATGTCACCACCGGCGCACTTGCGATCCATTTTATGTCCACACTAACGACCGGATCTGAAATATATATTATGTTCCAATGGTTACATTCTAAATATCTTTTGAATATTATGTTAACATTTAAAACAAAATCCGATTTGTTCAAGCTTTGAGCACAGTAACATTCAAATTCTATAGTCGGTTCTATTCTCTGTCCGCCAGTAAATGTTAAGTCTCTGATCAAATACTGATTTATGAATGAAAAAGGCTACACGCTATCAATCTTACACATCTTCTGGTGCCTTTCAAATTACTGAAGGTTAAATATCCATCAACACGGATTAACAATTATTTTTTGTTACTTGCAGGTCGACATTACCCCTGAGGAGTTCCACAACAGCATCAAGTCTGAGGTGGCTATCCACTCAGACATCAAGCCATTCACTGAAGCCTTGGCACTCAAACTGGCAGAGAAGAAGTTCAGCCTGCAGCCTGCTAGCAACGACTGGTGGCAAGCACTGCAGCAGAAACAAAAGGCTAACACGGAGTTTGTTGCGGTATATCAGAATCTTATAATGTCTTCTTACCAGATTAATACATTTATTATACAACACAAATAATCTTGAAAGCATGTTACCTAGGCACTGCAAAATCACTTCAAAACTACTCTTATTGTGGCCGTGTGACTTCGCGTGACCTAAATTAGACTAATGGTTGTTTTCACTAACACCAGACAAAACCGAATGAATCTCTAAATCCAACTCTCAGCGCTTATGAGCCGAGCCTTGAAATTACAACAATGTGCAGTGGGGTTTTTATGGCATTACCTTTTTTCAATTACCCTTTCCTTTCTAACTCTCCTGGTGTTTTGCCTTCTCTGGCTAAACAGTCAGGAACGAGTCTAAATCGTCACGCCAATTATCTTTGGGTGTAGCTTATTTATTTTCCGCTTTGGACGTGGAGTTGCGGATACCAGCCCAATACAATAGGGGTAGCTTAGAACGAATACGCGCGAAAAGATATGCCACCGTTTTTTACTAAACCTATTTCCTTTGTCCAGGCACAATCAAGCAACACAACATTGCCGCTAAACTACTTCGCAGTATTCAAGACAGTGCAGGCTAACATCCCGAAGGACTCCATCATAGTGAGCGAGGGCGCCAACACGATGGACATCGGCAGAGGCTTGCTGCTCAACAACAAGCCGCGCCACAGGCTCGACGCCGGCACCTTCGGCACTATGGGGGTCAGTCAAAGCATACGTAAACATAACACATCAATGAAGTAGCAAAATTATGTTAACAGTTCACTTGAAATTCGAATTGTAATTCCTGCGTTTCAAAGTTCAATCGATTATAGTATTACAATACTAATATTAACCTATGGTTCATCGTAGGTGGGTCCCGGCTTTGCCGTAGCTGCAGCAATGTGGTGCCGCGACTACGCGCCGGGCAAACGCGTCATCTGTGTCGAAGGAGACTCCGCCTTCGGATTCTCTGGTATGTTTTCATTAAACAGTATAAATAATACAATACAATGATTATAAACTTGTTTCATATTTTAACACTAACAATTGTCAGGAATGTCAATAATTTGATTTTACAATCAATTATTATGATTGCCCAAGCTGTTTTAAATTATGAGTCATACAAATATGTTGGCAATCTTTTTATGTTACATAGGTATGGAGATCGAAACTATGTTCCGTTACAAGCTGCCCGTGATCATCGTCATTGTAAACAACAATGGTATCTACAGCGGCTTTCCTAAAGATGTCATGGATGATATACAGTCTGGTGGAGATATTGCTATGTGGTGAGTTATCCTCAAATCTTTGGAATCCTGCATACCCATGAGTAATTCACTGAGGCTGCACATGAATCTAGATAAGCATAGTGTAGTATCATTCTTGTTTACTTACAAATAGAACCAAACACTTAAACATTATTTTTTCAGCACTCCGCCTACTGCTCTCGGCTGCGAAATCCGGTATGAGAAGATGATGGAAATGTTCGGCGAAACTGGACACCTCTGCCGCACCGTTGAAGAAATCGAGGCTGCCATCAAGAAAGCAGTAGCAGTCACAGACAAACCCAGCATCATCAACATACTTATTGACCCACAGTCCAACAGGAAACCACAGACATTCAACTGGCTGACCGAATCTAAACTGTGATATGGTTACTGTTTGTTTATATGTAATAAGTATTTAATTATTTTTTGTATGAACAATAACATGAACACGGTGGTGGGGCTTAAGTGGTAAAACTGACTTCAAAGCACTACATTCTTATTGCATTTATTGTGATATGTATATAAATGGCATTTATAACTGTATATAACTGTTGCCCTTATACATTATTGTGTTAAGGTACTTAAAAATAATACAAACACGGACTTTGATATTGTCTGTAATTGAGTCATACTTATTTATGGTCACATTGCTGTAATTTGTATATAATGAACTTAAAAATATATATAAATTTTACATTATAAACTAAATCCCTGTATTTTCATTTAACTCCTGGAGGCAAATGAATCTGCTGTCTTGGTTGTCCAGAGCAACATAAGATGAGCAGTAGTTGTATATGTAATTATATACTTTACATTTTGCTGAGGCAACCGATCAAAAAGTTCTCTATCACAGTTTGTGCTGGAAACAAAAAAAGACATCATTATTAATCATTTTAACAAAAAAATATTCTATTTAAACAGAATGTTTAACTACTATACTACTTACCCAGTTTGCAGTTATTGGTAGTGGTCAGTGTGTAAGCATCTTGGTCATAATCATTGGTAAGAGTGAGATCAGCTCCTCGAACGAGAAGCTCATTGCAAGTATATGGGAAGTCAGCTGCTGCTGCATACATCAATGCTGTGCTACCAGACTGAAACAATCACAACACAGTTAATAACAGCTAATACAAAACTTGGCATAGATCAAAGACAGTAATACTTACATCATCTTGTATGTCAGCATCAGCTCCTTCATTGAGAAGAAACTTCACAACCTCATGGTGTCCCCCCGCAGCTGCCAAGTGTAGTGCCGTCTCACCCTCAGGACCCCGCATGTTAACATTGGCACCACACCTAGTTATAACAAAAGACATTTCTTATTCTTGGTAGGAACCAGTTCAAACACACATTACAATGACACAAGTTGCTTAAAACCAGACAACTCCCTGTTCCTTTGTCATTGAATAGGTACCAAAATCAAACTAAGTGCAGACAAAGAACAAAGGACCCCCTGCAGAGTACTCACCACACTAAGTCTTGGCAGCTGTTTAACTGACCATAGCTGGCTGCCCAGTGCAGGGCAGTGAGTCCATGCTCATCAGTGATGTCAACATACTGCTCCAGTTTCACGTCGTCACGGGTTATTTCACCGCGGCCAGCCTTCGCGTGTAAGCTACAATCTGGCTGGGGTAACTCCGGGACTCGCGCCTGCGTATTACCTGCAACAGCGACCTTGAACGTTTTACTTACCTACTTCAAACTCACAAAGAAACTCCTAGAAATCAATAGACGGAGAAGTCGACTTGAATAAAAAATTACATTGACACCGATATTACCTCTTTGTAAATTGGTTAACGCGGTACACTGAACAGATTTATACGGCGTGAATGCACTTTTTCTTACACCGTTTAAATTGGGCGCCCATCGTTGATAGCCTCCGCTACCACTTTTACTGCTGTCCTGACTTCCCGAATCGTATTCAAACTTGTAGGTCTCCAAATTCTCTTGTTTTTCTTGCTTTATATCAATGTTTTTGCCTTCGTGCGTGATAGACACAGCTTCTTCCATATTTCTGAATGTTTTGTATTTCAATTCAATGGATCAACAACACAATAATCAAAGACAACAATGGACCAAGAATCGGAACGGAACACTGATTAATTGACAGTTCGTTTTGTTAAGTTGTCAGAATTTTTTACTGATATTCTCGACAACATCAAAGTTTTTTTGTCTACGGTTCTTTACAAACAAAATAATACTAAAATATGTATTATAATAAATTTATAATAATAAATTTCTTTATTGCCATAAAAACAGGGTACAGAAAAATCTGAGACCCTGGCTCCAGAGCTAGGTTAGAGTCAGGGACCGAAACTTTTTTCTTAACGTTACCGATTACCGTTATGTTAACGTTAAAAAAGTAACGATATTTATAGCGTTACCCGTAAGTCCGTTAACGTTATCTAATAACTAATATTAGTATCGGTAAAAGTAACAATACTTATACCGGTAATTTATTCGCCTATCTCTTTTTAACGATGTCGGTGGGGAGTCTAGCGTCTTACGATGTTAGTACACACGGCCGCTCATCAAGGTCGACTGTTTGGACTTTGAACTATTAGAAGTTGAACGCTGCAAATCGTGCGAGAGGGTCCGATATGTTGTTTTTATTTCGTCTCTCTCACGCGCAGACCGTATGGTATGGAAGCGCCGCGCCGCATTCTAACCGTAACTATACGTAGATATCATGTAGGCATTTCAAAAATATTATTTTGTAAGCGAGTTAAGTTCGTCGCATAATGATTATTATGGGTAGATTATTTTTGCTATTTGCGCTACACCTGTGCACTAATAGGTCTATTATTAAAAGTTATTATTTTATTACGTTTTTAACAACGATAACTATTGAAGAAAATGTTTGTTTAAGAGTATAAAAGTATTTATGTCTTAGATTTTATTCATAAAATAAAATAAAAAGTTGAAGCTAGGAAATTATGAAAAAAAAAAAATTAAACCATAAATGTTTTTTACTACATCAATTAATTGCTACATAACTTGGAAAATAAAGGGACTTCAAAATGACCAGCCATTCTGATATTAGGAGGGCTGGTCAACTCTCCGTTTGTGTAGACTATTTAAATTCGTGTTATTATTTTTACTTGAGTGATTGCTACCCTCACATCCTTCAATGCCCACCTTGTTATGAACATTTGAAATTTTTACAGGGAATGGATTAAGGTTGTTGAATAAAGCAATTTAAAACGATTACAACAAAGTTTCTTTTTATTCGTCATTTTGAAGTCCCTTAATTTTGTTTCCAAGTTAGATAGCAATTAATTGACTATAGGTAGCAGTGGCGAAGGTTCCATACAACCCGATTCCTGCCGGGAGAAGGGAAGCCCTTTGAAAAAAGGCACATTCAGTATTCTCCAGCCAATCATATTCTATACAGTCAAGATATGTACTCCGGCTTACGTTTTACAAAAATTGGCCCTTCGCTACTGATAAGTAGTAAAAAGTAGCAAATAGATAGCAATTTTTGGTCTCAACAACCAGCCATTCTGACGCACACTGAATTTCAGTCGCGCGATATTTGGGAAGTGTTGACTTGAAATGGTTGACGGACGACACGACACGATGCAAAAAAGTGCAACTGTGTGTCTAAGTGCAAAGCATTAAACGCTACCGCACTGTGATTGGCCCATGCCTCGATGCTTAGTTCCTTTCCGACGATTCTCTATATTGAATGTAGCGTAGTTATAGTTGAGTTCCTGAGAACCGTGGGTCTTGACTTTCGGAATTTTGATTTTGACCTCAAGGTCAATGCCCAAGAGGTGTCCCATGGTGTTCCCCCACCCTACTACTCCCACATCCCACCGGGTCCCGAAGGCTCTTATTTTCATAGTGCCCCGTTTCGTATTATCCACATTAATTTTTCTTTAAAATGTTTAAAATACTGATATAATAATCAGTATTTTAAACAAAAAAAAACAAACAAATTTTAAAATGTTTAAAATACTGATATAATATATCAGCATTTTAAACATTATATACTTTGTTGCACTTCTTTCGGCCCATAATTATATTTTTTACAAAAAAAAAGTAATAATTAGAATAACAAAACAAATAGTTGTATCTTGTCCTATAAAATGAAAAACGTGCGAGTCGTCGCGTTTTCGTAGGTATCTGTCCGATCGTCGTAAAATGCTAGTTGCCGCTCCGATTTGAAGAGCCGAACGCGGCGCGCGTTCGGTTTGGCAACGTCGCGCCAGATATTGTTAGTTTTTAGCGAAGTAACGTTATTGGTAACGCTATTTAAATACCGGTAAATCCTATGATTTAACGATATTTTTAACGTTAATAGTTAACGTAGCATAACGTTAAGGTTTTGGTAATTTTACCGGTATTTTTGTGGTAACGGTAACCGTCCCTGGTTAGAGTACCTGTATTTCACGAGCCAAAATTTATTATACACGTAAAAAGTGCCGATTCTTTTTTCAAAAAATAGGTCAACCCTCTGGTGAGGGGAAGAGTTGACAAACCGCTCGTTATTATCCGAAAACAAGCTGAGGCCACCAAAACAAATTGGTGGCTTGCAGTAATGACCAAGGAGGGCCACATGAGATAAAATTTTAGTGGTTGGTTTTTCAATGCTATAGTAAGCTTACACTAGAAACAGTATCTGATTGTATAATATATGGCGTAAAAAAGTCGCTTAGAGCAACATTTTATTGTCTATAACGTTGGCATATTGTGTCAAATCCTCTGTCAAATTGAAATTTTAAAAGTTTTAAAAACAAACGTACGGTTGTCGGTTCGCTTTACTTAAATTTTCATGATTTTTCTATTTTATACCTTGAAATATTCATCATTTTCTTTAGAAATTGGTCATCCTGCATATATTGTTGTTTAACATTAATATTAGGTAACTCAAAACGAAAATGTCTGCATTTGGAAACGAGAATCAAGTTACCAAACACTTGGAACAAGATTTACAAAATGAATTAAACACTGCAAATCAACTGTTGAGACTAATGTGAGTAAAATTTTATTTAGTTACTGTTTTCTGTCACGTTAAATTGTTTCATTACTTACATTACCTAAGCAGAGCATTTTAGTAGTTGAGTTGTTATTAGGCTATTATAGAGTTTACACTGCTCTGCTCTATAAGTAGGTAAACATGCCTTTTCTAAACATTATTTTAATTTTGATAACAAAATATAACATTCACTATGTGCCTACTTAATATTTATCGATATTTCCTTTTAATTTCTTATTTTGTATGATTTGCAGATCGGTTGAATTGCATAAAATTAAACACTTCACTAGGCCTGGTGGAGACTTTGAAGGCAACATTTTGAAGGTATGTTATCTAATTGAAAGAGATTGAAAATAAATAGATTGAGAGATTGTTTAATTTTATTGTGCAAGTCATTCTAGCAACATATTGTGAGTATGAAAGTTTATCAATAAAGTTAGCACCAACATTTTGTTTCAGATTTATTATTAATTTCTGTTATCATTTCAGAACAATACACAAATCGAGGAACTAGCTAAGCTTCAACAAATCGACTTACGGAAATTGCCTGCTTTCATTAGAAAACAAATAGATCAAAGAAATGACTCTGAATTAGAAAGCTGAGATGAAACACCCCTATCTAATCTATTAGTCAATATTCCAAATAGCTATAGGTGAACAGTGGACAGAAAGATGAAGTGAAAACCTCACACAATGAGTTATTGTAATACTGCCATTTTGGTTGGGGCTATGACACTATGCCCTTTCAACATCATCACAACCACACAACAATCTATGTTGAAAAATGCTTGAATCTTATTCAATGTATACAAAGCTTCAATAACGAAAATCTGTGTTCTCTATGCCAAACGCTTTAAAAAAGTGTTATTTTCGACGTGCCATGCTGTCCGAGGCGTTGTGAGCACTTTTTGATTTGACGTCCATAGACGTCCGTGTTGGCCAATAGGTTAAGGGCTATACTATACGCTAGAACTCACGTAGGTGCAGGTTCACTTGTCTGTATTGAATAATAATATTAGCTTTGCTAAAAAGCACGGACGCATGCTCTGGGTAGGTGTTCTAAGGAAATTTAACAAGCCATCCAGTGCGGGCACCACTCCACTAGTGCAAGTTTCAGCATATGCTTAAGCAAGGCAGGTTCTGTGTTGAATGAATCTGTTGCATTCTTCTTATTTATAAGCTTTAGTGTTTAAGAATTAAAAATAAAAAGCACCTTTATACATAAATTCTTTATTTTTTGTGACAGTTAATCACAATAATTATTAACTTAACTTAGTAAAATCTTTATTAACAGAATAACATATCAAGGCAACATGCATTTTATTTGAGCTTTATTAACTTTAGGCCATAATTATGCTTACAGTAAATAAAAGTTTATTGTTTTACAATATTTTTCTGGTTGGCAGACTAATCTTTTATAACATTAGAAGCAAAAGTTTCGGCCATTATATGCTTACGTTATTATACCTATAAAACATTTGATTGATTAACTAGTAACATTTGTTTTATATCTGAGTAAAATATTTTAATAGTACCTAATGAAAAACAAAGATAGACACTCGCTCAAATTTTCTTAATTCCTCAGTCACTTCAATTGTATTTCCATTCCATTCTTCAACTTTTATTTGGAACTCATCTATATAACACTGTTATTTACACGTTTTTAGCTCCCCAAGTATTTAGAGAAATATATACTAATCTGAAACACATGAGAGGAAATTATAAACGCAATTTATAAAATCCATAATATTCCCTCCTTAACAAAGCCATGGTAACAGCTTAAGACTAGATAAACTACAAAATAACATTAATGATTATTGAAATAAAGCTGCCTTTTCTTTGAACAATTGCCTCCGCATAGCCTTTTCTTCGGCTTCTCTGCGTTTCTCTTCTTGTTCTTGTATAATTTCGTTGTGGAATCTGTTGCTCTTAGAGAGTTCTTCAATCTTAGCTTCGAAGAAAGTTTTCGCTCCGTTCACTCCGACTTGGTCCACGTTGATTTCTGTGAGTCGCGCGAATGCATCTAGACCGGAGTCCGTCTCTAATTCCCCTGCCCGCGCTTTCCTGCAAAACAAATACAACAGATTTAGAATGAGAACAATATGCATACAGGCAATATAATACAGAGTGTAAACGGACCCTTCACGAAGCCGTCAACCAAGCATTATGTACATCGAACTAAGTAACTTTACGCGAAAAATATTGCAGGGAAACGACCTTGGTGAAAAATTACGTTTTACGGTAGGACTCAATGTAACGCACTCAAAACATTGTGCTGATGAATGAATTGAAGAGTACGGGGTGATGGATTAATTGAGTAGTACGGGGGTGGGTGGAGGTAGATTACTTGTAGATCTTTGACAGTCGTTACTGGTAGTCAGTGGCCCGAGTCTGACAACCAAGATTATCAAGGGATATCGTATTACTTAGTACTAACTGGCTTGTGGAGGTCAGATAGGCTCCATGTAAAAAACTGGTATTCAGTCAGCTGAATTCGGTTAGACTGGAAGCCGACCCTACATAGTTGGGAAAAGCCTAGGCAGATGATTGACAAACGCGAAAAGAAGCCGTGCTGAACTTTATCTTCCATAAATGTATAGCTGGCGAAATGGTATAACTTTACTCCGTTCATGAATGGGCAAATCACCGACGACGGAGCTTATCAGTAATAGGATTTCTTCAAGCCATATGGTGTTTTATAATGACCAATTATTAAATCGAAGTACTGACTCAAGTGACTCAACCACCACCAACAGTGTGACATGTAAAGTTGTGAGTCAACTCATAGTGCCACCGCAAGTAGGTAATACATTGTTGTGTGCGACCAGGGTTTGCGACGTAGGTTTGTGTATCTATGAGTAAAATGGTACTGTTGAAATGGGGCCTTTCATCATGGTTCTTTCCCGGATACTTAACAGTGCCCACAAACAGGAAAAACTGTTCTAAACGATCTACAGTTTTTCCCACTCAAAACCATTGTAAATATTAATGGTGTTAGTTAGGAAATATTCTGAACGCATTATTACAAATGAGCATTTTCCGGGATATGCTCCCAAAACAGGAAGCGCCCACCTAATTAAAATATATTTGTACCTAATCAGTAGCTACTTTGTTTTAGCTGATTACGAACGGGACCACTCGACCTTGTCTCACGCACTTAAGTTAAGGACCAACTAAGGATATTTTAGTACTTTTTAACCGAACACTGCGGTGTTTTTAATTGACCCTCAATATAATGAATAGGTTAGTGTTTTATTGTCATATGGAAATCGAACCTGCAACCCTATGGACTACCGATCCATTGCGCTATAATTAAAATGTGTTTCATAGGCGTTAGTCGGACTTGCAGCGCGTTACCGGCCCCTATGGTCTAGGTAGGCTATTGCCATAACTTTAAGCTAGCACAAAAAAAAAAAAAATACCTGTAAATGAGTAGAAATTCCCGGAAACTAATTCTGTTGTCTCCATCTTCATCGACCTCCGAGATCATAGCTTTTAGTCCAAGATGGGTCTGTGGTGCTCCTAGTCGTTCCATCATTCGTTTCACTTCTGTCAAGTCTAGGTAACCGTCGCGACCTTCATCGAATCTAAAACAAAGAAAACATATTGATTAAAGTACATTGTTTGTGTTGCCACTCTGTAAGACGGTACAATGCTCGTATTGAAGGTGAAACTTTGACAGCTTTTGAAATATTAATAACTTTCACGCCTTTTATGATATCAATAGGGATTCTATTTTCATATTTATGTTCCTTACATAAGAAGAGCAGTTTGATGAGTTCTGAATTAATTAATGTGTTATTGTCTCTTGAAGTCACAAATGGTGTGCTAATAATACATAGTAATCTCGAAGAATTCATAACCACATAACTATACATGCTGGGGAATCACATTATTCCCATCCGCTATAATAAGTAGGTATAGGAAGTAACTGAAAATAAATACACACAAGGAAAGTTCCCTGTAGTCTGGGTTATACCTACCTACCTATGTTAGAAAGAAGACGTACATTCTGTCACATAATGGAACGAACGACCGTTACGTTATTCAGTGTCATGTACGGGGAATGCTAATTTATATACGTTTAAATATGCCACTTTCGCTCCTCCACTTGGTTGAAGAAGAAAAAATTTATTAAAGTTTTCGTCCGAAAATCTCTATATTCAATCAATGAACTGTGCCTCATCAGCATAGCATTCGAATTATATGAAAGTTAAAAGATGGATTATGTTATGATTATATCACTGGTATAATTTCCTAGTAAACCTTGTAACTGTTATGTGATATATGAGCAAACACTGAGGTGATGTGATATAGCTAAGTTGAGTTTTGACAGATGCGACCAGAGAAACCATACTAGGTAGGTAAATACGGAGGGGGGGGTATGGTGAAGCCTTTGCTATCATGGATATAGGAAATATATACCAGAGGCAAGGTGAATTTAAAAAAAAATTGTCTGACATCTAGGCTTCCTGCCAGAGAGTAATCACTTGATCAGACAGTTTTTATTGAGAGGTCAATTTTGTGGTTGCTTCACATTGTAGCTACCGGTACGTCCGTACCGTGTCGAGTTGCTTTGTCAAGCAATATGAATAAGAACTTGTTGATATGGGGAGCACGTTCCTGTTTCACGTATTTCACCTAGTTACATTCATTGCGTGAAATATTGCTGCTAAGTAAGTAGGTACTGGACCTAGTAGAAAAAAGTGAGTTGAAGATTTTGCTCACAACATTAAATTGTGTGTGGTTTTTAGTTTTTACTTTGAAGTTGAATTATCAACCTGTAAGGAACTTGGCTCTACCAATGTAGGTAGAAGATTAGATAGCTACCTATCAGTAACCGAAAAGGTTACCCGTATAGGGATTTTATTTTAATTGGGTTATTTATGGGGTTAGATGGATAAAACCCTAGAGTAAATGCGAAAAAATAAAAAGATTTTAGGGTTAATCAGCCTATAATAACCGATTCACACAGATAAGGTACCTAGGTATATTTTAGTACATAAAAACTATGCAAGATAGTATCAACTACTGCGCTCGATGCTTGAGTTAACCCATCCTATACCTACTATAAGGGTAAATCAAACTTACGGGTTAAAGGTCTAACCGGTTAACCTTTTAATCGGTCCCTAGTAACTAATTCCTATAATGCTATTATGCTTAAGTATAGATTTCATAGACTATACCCAACTATGTAGGTAAGAGGTAGGTACAAATCTATGGATCTACATTCAACCTTGTCCGTTATGCGCGTTATATTATCATTTTAGAATAGGTACATTGGTACCAATTTAATACAGGTCTACCTACCCACTTTTGGGTGCGCCACCTATGTTGTATTTTCTCGGTTCATCGCGCTTCAGTTTTCCGATAAAGCTTTAATATAATAAGCTTATTAACTAGCTTTATAATAAGCTTTAATAATGATAGATAAGTACATAATATACCGTTAGGTGTTCAGCTATTATCTAAACACATCATCTATTTACTAATCATAATTCTTCTCTAGTATTATAATCTTCTAAATTCTAATTCATCCCATTTTAAAACTATGTGTAGTTTTAGAGACAAAATAAAAAGATCATTATAAAATGAATACCTACCTACCTACACAGTTTTAAAACAACAATATTTTTCTATGGTAAACGAGAAGTTACATAAGTATCTAATCGTTTATGTAGATGTACCTTGACCTGTCAGTCTAAAGTGTAAAATAATGCTAATTTTCTATGTATAGCAAGTCACATATTATACGTATATCACATACGTACGTACCTATGTTCGTCGAGTGACTACTGTGCAATAGAGTGGCACAAGCAAGGCCATGTGTCCCCTTATTTCATTAGCAAGCAACCAACTGCGATACAGATAGTACATAGGTAAGTCGGTACTTGTACGTTATACTACGGGAAGCGTAAAACTATGATTTATTGTATCCTTTCGAGATACGATAGTACCTTAGCTACTCGACTAGATATTTCTGGTGGTTTATGAAGAAAGAAAGAAGATAAATTTTCCTGACAGTAATGTCTGCTATTTCAATTTCCAATCATGTAACTCCCCCACACGTGGGCTCAGTTTTATTTTCTATGCTTAAATGGAATTCAGATGATGGCAATACGGAATCTGTATTGCAGACAGAATTATTATATATGATAGAACCTTTGAAATGAAAGACGAAAACATGCCTTTCTGAAGTTCTAATGTTGGTTTGAGCTGATCTACGTGAAAGCATATCAAGCAAACGATCAGTCGGACATACAGTACAGACACGACTAACTTTTTGTATCAAGCAATGGAAAACAGCTAGTGAGTATCTACAGTCACACATGTTAAACATCGTCGTTCTAGCTACGGGTTACGAATCACATTGTCTTGGATAGAACTTGTTTCAAGGTAATATTCTAGCCAATTAGCACACAATAATCATGCTTAATTATTTTACTTTTTTAGTTCCATGAAAAAAAAATAGATTGTTGCGATGCCGATGTTAGGTAACATACCTGGCAATAATACGAAAACAATAAAAACGGGTTCCTAATGAAAAAAAGAGTAGGAAGGCATTGTAACTTTATCATCATCATCACTCAACCCGACTTCACCCACGTCTGGGAATACTCTCATAGGCTTTACATCTTGTGCCAATTCCCACGCTCCTGTGCCAGCCTCATCCATCCAGCTCAATGTAACTAACCACCTATATTTTCCTGTTCTACTGTCCCACATAGGTACGTATAAGTGTACCTGCACACATCTGTTGAAAGCCGATGCCTGCATTCATAATCTTGTTAAACTTGTTTGTCACTAGTAAACACGCGTTTAGATGCAATATTTTCTTGCTCAGTTCACTTTTACTTACACACTGCAATAAGTTTTGTTTTTAAACAACGCAACGATAAAAAGAGGGGTGTTCATTTAGCGCAACTGTTTGTCTATCTTTGGTATTGTGGTTTCCAAAGGGGTGAACCGATTTTGATTTAGTTTTTCTATATTCTTGCACACAAAAATAGAAACCCACCCATAGAAACATCTGCGTAAAATATTAGCTAGGAACATAAGTTCTCAATCCTGTACCTAGCTAAACATACATACGAAGTACCTCTCTCATACCGAGTTCTCTAAACAGTCAAGACTCGCTGCGGGGGACAATTTGACTCATGTGTTTTTACGATGCATACGCGTAAACAACTGATCTTGTGGTTTCGAATATTAAATAATTATCCTAATGACGCAAGTGATCGCAAAGCAATAAAGTCATCGTCTAATTGTTTAATAAATCTTGTTTGGTTTTATAGTGACGAAGAACTGATGACCTATTTGTTAATTTAAACATGACCAGTAGCTAAATCAAGGAAGGAACTGACTTATATTTTTCAAGCGGCGTAATTTGTAATGTATGTCATTTTAAATAAATTTAATGCAAAGTAAGTTAAACCAGCTCGTGGTATAAAAGAAAGTGTTACCCTTATCTTATACAGAAACGGTTGGTTACCATTCCATTTATGGCCTAAGGTTTTGAAGGGTTAACACATTAGGTTTAGGTAACAGTTGAATTTGAAGGGATTAACAAAGTTCATGTTACAAGGGCTACCCTTAATGTGACCGTTTGATTTGAAAGGGTTTACCTTCTAACCCGTTCTCAAACGTCGTTCTGTTATGTTTGGGTTGGAATGTTAAACGTTCATATCATTATAGGATAAGCCATAGTTAACCAAAAACTTCTTGGTTATCTAAATATTTTAAATAATTCTTTCTTTATTTACAAAATAAATACAACAACCATCTATGTTTCGATATCATTGAGCTATCTTGAATTGAACCAACCTACATAAAATATTAAATATTTCTTTAGTCTTTACCTACCTACTTTAAACACGATTAGGTACATATCGTGCCACGACCTAATAAAACATCATGTCTTGGAACTATCCTACCTATAAACACCCACGGAAATGAGGCCAGTCATAATAAAATGCCATTACAGTGGCCCACTAAAGACCAGAGACGCGTCTAATGAATTCTGTAACCTCTGCGCCTCCATCTATCCATCAAATCTATTAGCCGTGCTAGTATTCAAATGAATTAAGTAGGTAGAACCTAATTAATCCGCGACTTGTATGGTTCGATCTCATAATTGAAGGAAAGGAACTCAAGAAATAAGTCAATAACAACCTTGACGTCATATATATTCTTGAGCTTTACCTAGTTACATAATTAAGTTTCAAAACTTCCTACTCAAAGTTCTACGGATAAATGTGAACGTTTGTATAATTTAAAATGTGTTGATTCCTTCCTTTAGTTAGGTGCCTATAAAAATATTCTCATGGTGAAGTAAAGCTCACCCTCTCTCCGCCCTATTTTTCTAGAGTGCTTTTGTTTTTTTTCTTTCAGGCCGTAGGTACTTCAGTTTTCAGAACGAGGTCGTTCTTGTTTTGTACGAAATTTATCGACGATAGGACCATTGTTGTTGATATCGCAATTATTATTATAACAGCCAACCGTCGCTAACAGTTCTCTCTATTAATGTCATGTGACATACTTTTTCGTGTCTACTGTTAAGAAATTGTAGTTCGCAAACCATATTTTTTGCCGTTTAATGTCGTCATTCATCATAATTATTACTGTTAGAAGCAATTGAATCAGATAATTTCTCAGAAACATTATGTTGGTACTTGTCTAGGCTTTATTTTATGTGTCAGGACTGCATAAGATGAATGATTGCAGTTGTTACATGACCGCAGCTTCAATTAAGTCTCGATTATGTAAACTCATTTCAATTTTGGCGAATTTCCAACAAACAGTGCCGTACAGCGATGTTTGGAATACGTTAGCCCGTGTTACCTAATCTTGTAAGTAAATTAGGTCGTGTATTTATTTCCATTACAAATCGATATATTGAAAAATAGCACAGAATTATGAATAGAACCGCATAAAAGTATGGATGGAAAACAAGTCAATCCTTTACTTATACAACAGAGTAATGACCTTCTAAAACTGAAGCCTCAATTTTTGATATCTCTTACAAACACCTTCTTAACACCTTGATGTAACTTAGGTAGCTATTTATTATAAACGTGATGGCCATTTTTAGCAGTGTCGTCTGTTAAAACAATAGTCACGTCTTGCAACGCTACAGGAATTTAATTTCTGTTCTTCTTTCTACTAGTTAGTTCTGGCAGTGAACTCACCATTTCTGCTGCAGTTCAAAACTGTACTGCAACCGCAAAATGCAATGTTGTTGCAACACAAATAGAATGTAAATTGTCTGTGAAACGAAACTCTGTCCCAACCATGTGCTCGTGTGATTGTTATTGTTTCTTGCCAGTTTTTAGGAAGTATTCATCTGGAGTTGGTAACCGGCACGGGTGCTGTAGGTACTTAGTTAGATGTTTACAGTGCAGAACGAAAACATAAACCTTGAGTCATGAATTGGCTATAAATATAAATTTAGGAGCAGTCAACTCTCATGTAGAAGATGATAATACTACTGAAGATTTCAATGCGGAACCACCGAACAATCATCACCATAAGTTTCAGCCAACTAAAACCTGTCTACTTTATATTCGGTATTTGAAGCTCAGATTGAATGAGAGCTTGAGGTCAAAAATGATGAATCTGGTGGCATACATACATAATTATGTAATAGACATTTAGAAATATTTTCGAATTTGATTATAGCATCTCTACATGCTAATGTCCGAATTCCGGATTTTACTGTATTTTTTAAATTCAAATACGTGTTTAACTCGTCTCGCTCGCATGCTTCATGTATTGTGACTGTGGTATTTAATGCCATATCGTATTACTATTACATGATATCCTGTAGCAGTATTGTTCCTATCAAAATTATACGTATCTAACGGTCTAACGTTGAGTTTGGGCTCAAATAACGCACTGAAAAATTGGGACAATTGGCTTTTGGATATTCTGAAATTGTTATGTTTTATAAATATAATAATGTTGAATAGTTCTGTTTTGGTATCTCTGAAAGGACTAACTATAGGCAAGATCTATAGGCACTGGACAGTCTAGTAATTATCTAATCAGACGGTATAAGTACCGTTTCCATTGTTTACAAAAGGACAGGAACTCTCTTTTAAGGCAGCCATTCATCCTACCCAACAACTCCAATTATGAATTCTAGTCAAGGTTTGGTCGAAAGAATAAGATACAATCTAATAGACTTCCGTCACGGTGATTAACAATCGCTCAATTATTTAAATCTACACCTACTGACGAAACGTTATTAATGGATATAAAACACGATAGGGCTGTATTTCGTCAATGGGATTAGGCAACAGTCGATACGTGCTTTCCTTTAAAAATAGTAGCTTTGCGTGTTAACCTCTATGGAACAATTTAAATATCGCAAACTACGAGTTAAACCGTCTAAACATAAAATTATTCTTACGATTGTCCATGTCTACTCCTCTACTCGTACAAGACTCACTACGTTGAGAATTTCGTGTGGACAATTGGACATATCCTACTAGGTACAGACGCCAGCACATCAAGCTATTACTATCTGCTCAATTCAAATAATCAATTCTTATAAACACGTCGTTCACATTACCAAGATAACAAATGCAGCTCAACAATGTTAAAAGCGTCATCAAGGAAGCTATTAAGTGTTCGACTAAAATTATTAAGTCATCGGATGTGTCCACTACGCGAAGTGATTGTATCTCAATATCAGCTGTTTACTCAGTGTGATTCACTGCATTAATGACCTATTACGTGTTGTTGATTAACATGCAAGTTTACGGAAACAGGGTAAGGTTAAATCAACATCATAAAACAAGGAGTAAAGTAAAGTGAAGTGAGTAAAGTGTGACTCAGAGCGATCATTGATTTTGTCGCGTCGCACTTTATCAACACCAGTTCCCGCCTCACTTCCTCCTGAATGCACTCTGATCAATTTTAATATATACGGAGCCAGCCAACTCGGCTCTTGAAAATAATACAGCTTTACTGTGCCCAGTTTTACAGGATTCCGCTAAAATAGCAGCAGTTCCGGAATTACAAATACAGTACTAGTTACTACGTAAACGTACAGCATGAAAGTTGTAACAATACGCTAATCTGAAGGTTAAATACTGAGTGCATACTCACAATGCACATTAACAAATAATATTTAGCAGAGTACTGGTAACAACGCGTGGCCATGTTATGACCAACAGTGATTCATTTATTGAGTCGCACACGACACGACACAGTTTAACACCTTCGGTTTTGCTACGAAACATGACTAATTTCAAGTTTATTTTCTTGAGTAATCCTCTTCCGCTTGCCATTATTCACCTTCCGATTCCTAAAAAGGAAATAAAATAACCCAACTTTCTTGGTACCTACGATATCTAAATATTTCACAGCATTATCAATTAATCATAAGATTAATCACTTGTTTATTGTTGTTAGTATTAACCACTAGGTAGTTCAATTTGTTTTGAAAAATAACGATGAGTGGTTAGTTATTGTTTGCCTAACAAACATAGCAGTGACAGTAGGGAGTTTGTTTGTATTATTTCCAATGTTTGTTCAGTGATAATATACTACGCGAGGCGCCGATAAGTAGACATGCGGGTGTTCCTGTGGCCCGCTTCGAAATTTATTGATTGTGCGCATTATATTGACTTCCCTTTACAAAAATGTACGAACTTGGACATTAATGATGTACCTCATATTCTAAGTACTAACAACAACATTTAACAAAATATGTAATTTGGTTTTAACAAAAAACAGTAGGTAATCAACTTTGTACTAAGAGCTATCAAAAGAATTAAATAGGTACCTAAACGTAGGGTTTCACTTACAAAAGTTAAAAAGGGTTACCCTTTGTAACTTCAAATGTTTTTTCATAGCTAACGCTCCTTTTTTGCTTTTAGCAATCAAAAGCTTATACTTTATATTAGTATTTTTAAAAGGTAACGTAGGGTAAGCAAACTTACTTTCCTGGTAAATACAGACTACGTAAATTTCAAATATTAATTACTTTCTACACGAAATACAAATAGGTATAAGAGTAATTTTTAAATAAAGGAAATTGGTTTATTTTCAAAACAACAGATATAAATTTTTCTTTTATTAAACCCAAATTTGTACATACCTACATTCATTGGGCAATTTTTGCGTGGCAAATTATATTTAAAAGTAAAACTACTACTTTAATTTTTATTAGAATTGTGTGCGAGTCGTGTGAATTTAGTACCGTATGTTGGGTTATCTCATTAGTTTATTACTTACCTAGTTGAATGAAAGTTGCGCGATGATGTAAATTATAATTCTCGTAAACATGGCGTGACTCTATTCATTTTTGTCTCCCACGACGATGCGATGTCATTTCACCTAATAAATTACTTTTAACTAATGTAACGTTTTATTATGAACTCATTTTATGTAATTTGTTTGTTACAATTACTTTCACTTTGATTTCTTATTGTTATTAAATTGCGGTATTAAATAATTAATGCCGGTTAAGTTAACGAGTCTTAATTGTTATTTTTTTGAAAGGGTTCGTGCTAAAAAGATTCAATGTAATTATTATATTGTTTAATGTTAAAAGGTCTCGGTTTTAAAAGTCAGATAATGTGAATGTGAGGCAAGTTCTGAAGACTACCGTCCAGGCCTTACCCTCGTAAACGAATTTAAAACGACTCGTTTGAAATGAATGAGTCTTAATGCCTAATTTGCCTAAAATGTCCAAGGTGTAAATATGTGTTAATAGAAGGACTTCTTTATTATAATAAAAAATAATAAATACATTTTTTATTTCAGAAAAAACACATTTAATCTTTACAAAAACAATTTTCAAATAAAAACTAATTATTAAAAATCATTGTATCACAGACACCAGACACCAATAAGTTAATCACTTTTATTTTAAATACCTAACCAAGCTACCATACCACATTGCCTCAGTTCCAGGATGCAAGGTCCAGAGAGACGAGCTTACCACAGACAATTCACCTTGTTTCTTTAACCATAGACTAACTTCTGAATTAATCTATTACACAATTCATTAAGTCCGTCTTTGTATGTACAGTGTTTTTTTTATACTTGTGCATAAAGTTTTAATAACCAAATAATTTACACGACAAAGATTATCAAAGGGTTGGCCCTTACTCAGCAGTACCTACTTCGATGGGTTCAGGAATGTGTCTATAATACCAACCAAACGAGGGTGGTGTAGGGGGGCAAAACCACCGTGTTACCATTCAAACCTTGAAACTTTGGTTCAACCTCTCACCAGTAAGAAACTTTGTAAATCGTATTAAACAGTAACTGTCTGAGTAAATTGTACGAAAAATAAATGATTGTGGTATTAATAGAACAATCAAAGGCCTAATATTAAAAAAAAACTGGATGCAGAGCAAGTTATATGATTGTTATAATATATAGCCTTTGAATAATCTAACTTCGACAAAAGTCGTGACCCTCGTGACCTATTGGAATGTGTACCTAGTTTAATATTATAAAGTCAATACCTATTACAAATACATGAGACCGGCGTTTGGCTTTGATATTTTGAAACCAATTTGCTAATTTAATATTACAATAATTTGTATAAAGCAACTGTATCTAAAGGTCAGAGGAGATAGCGCAGAATCAGTTCGCCATATTGTTTTGTTAACATCCTATCTCTATTGTGTTTATTAAAATCAAACAGACATTACTTTGTTTCAGTTTCTTTATAAAATAATTAACTGTGTATGTGTAATACGTACTATCGTTTTAAACTTCGAATACAGAATACCTATAGATTTTCTTTTATGTTTGCTTACTATAAATTTTACTTATCAATTAGATTAATTTTACGAACACAATTTACTAGACAAAATAAAGTAGTTAAGTTAGTTTTAATTCTAAAATAGGTACCTACCTAAGTAAGTAATGATTAACCCGGTTAAATAAAAGGGTTACAAAATGTTACCCGGGAAACTGTGTAAGGGTTATACCTACAGAGATTACTAATAATAAATAATGGTCCAGGCTGTAAGTAGAATCTCATTAAATACACCAGATACTTCCCTACTTCTACCTTCAATCCCTATGTATATATCCTAAACGAGTTTAGAGTCTAAACTCATATTTAACCAAGATATCTGCATAGTTGGAGCTCTTATCTTAAAAAACCAACTGTGTAATAAGTTACGAGTTCCAGATTAGCTTTTAAATTAGACGTTAGTTTTTTAAGACGTTAGTTCTTCACTTTCATCCATATTCGCATCAACATTTTAATGATCATCCATCACATAAAATATCTTGGACATCTACATTAGGATGTAGATTTCCATCAGAGACTATTATAGCAACACTATTTACACATAATTATTAAAGCAATAAAGGTCAGGTGACTCTGGTGGTAATACGGCTTTCTGCGGAGATGCGGCTTCGCCGTGCCGATCTCCCAGAATCGAGTTTGATAAAATAAAAGGTCCACTTACTTGTTGAAGGTCTCTTCGTATTGTTTTATTTCCTTCCTGGAGAACTCGTGAAATTCCGTATAAACGTTTATGAATTTATATTTCGGCTTAACCTCCAAACCCTCCTCAAGTTTATCGTTGATCTCCTGCCTCCTCGAGAGAATACCAGTGAGCTCGTCTGTGGCAGACATCGTGATTTTTCGCGCCAAAGAAAAGATTGAAAAATGTTGTTTTTGAAACAAGTAAAAGCGTCGGGCGCCGCGAGAGGCTGCCTGCGGCTACGACCTTACAAACACTGGTAGTGCGGGCCGGCGCGCCGCCAGTCAGTGCCTCGCACTCGCTCCCTCGTACTGTAATCAAGTCGCGGGGGACGGACGGACGACGACGACGGATCGACGCACGTACGTGCCGCGCACCGCTCCATGATCTGCCTAATCTTGCTGCAATCGTTGTAACCCCACCGAGGCGAGGAGTAAGTAATAAGTATCTACTATGCCAACCAGAACTATCAATATCAACCAACGTGAATGTCAGCATACATTCAATGAGATCTAAGTAAATCTAACTAGGTACTCGGACTGTTTTGCTTAGAACTAGCTACATATAAGGTTTTGTATTTTGTAAATTTAAGGCCGCACACTATTATTATTTAACTTTAAGTAATTTGGTACGTACATAAATTTACCCTCACCATGGCCGTAGCTTACTGAGAGCTTCTGGAAAAAAAAACGTCCTGAAAAAATCTTTTCTTTGGTAAGATCCCTTTTCAGGGTCAGGGAGGAAATTGTGCGTTTGTTTCTCTCTTCTCGTTTCGATTTCGCTCTTAGTAATGTTTGCCTTTCCACGTCAGTGAGTAAAAATTCTTGCCTAGGTATGTACTGGTCAAATGCAAGCTTTGACCAACAAGACCCAAAAAGAAATGAGGGCTTAAGTACTAAAAGTACTTTGGAGATTTTTGTCGAATAGACAGTCAAACTAAAAAAAGATGTGAGCGCTTTTGTCTTGGGTAATACGGGATCAGAGTATATAAAAGAGCTGAACTTCCTTCAAATTGTAAGTCTTTCCGGCGAGCGGAATCAGCATTTCATTAAAGTTACTTAGTTACGTTATTGTTCTCGTTTGCCGTTAGCCTGTGATGTAACGGCTAAATTTTCTGTAAAGCACACAAGCTTTTGAAAGTTCTGTTATAAGTGGCTTAAAGTTGAATAGGTTAACGCATAGAATTAAGAAAGGTTATGTTAATATTTCTATGTGTTAAGGTTAACCTTATAATTCTAAAATTTACCCGATTAAAAGGCCATTGAAACCAATAAGAATACTCATGCACCTCTTCTAGGTATTAAAAGGTTTTCGATTTGATCAATTTACTGACCCGTTCATGGTATAACGGTTACCCATATGTCTATAATAACTTAACCCTTTAACGGCTTATCGAAATGTACCCTGAAAAATCTCCTTGACTTTGCTCCTTATTCTTCTTATTCGTTTCACTGGCACTTTTTGTTTAGGGTCAAAACTTCGCCACTTCCACAGTGTGTAGGCTGGCAGCGCATAGGCTAGTTTGACTGCAAGTTTTGGGGCTCAGAGGGCAGGATATCTATATGTCGGATATGTCAGGATTTATTCCATCATGTGGGCAGACGATGGGTTTCGTGCTATGAAAACACACTGGGTGAGATGCACTGTTTCTAGCAAACTAACAAATTCCTTGAGATTACTACTTAACAAAATAACACGGGGCAAAATTAATCGGGTACAGTTCCAAGACTTCGCCGCGATCAACATTGAATGTCGCCCTCGCCTCGAGCTGAACATCAGGGCTCTGTAGAAACACGCTGACGTGTGGGTAGACTGGTAAGTGGGTCGCGTCACGTCACCAGTACCCACTGGCGCGTTTGCCGATTCATTTTATGTCCATACTAACGACCGGATCCGACATATTATAATATTGTAATAAAAATCAAATAGGTTGAGTGTTAATAAAAAAAGAATAACCAAATACACGCCAGTTCATTGATTATTTAGAATGACTAACTCTTAAAGTAAGAGTAAGCGATTACGGACTTTCAATGTAGGTATAAATTTCCGATGGTTTACCCGTTTACCCACCTATTTATATAATATTAGGAAGGTTTTCATGTACTTGAATGATCCCAAGATTCGTGTTTTAGGTATTGATAAATGCAATGACGTCGACCTATTGTCCTTTGCATTGTAAAATAAAAAAATATTACGCACGCTGCATACCGTCATTATAATAGCAAAAAACCTGCACAATTAAATTTACGAGACAGCCTTTATAAACATTCAATCCTCAGCAATTTGAGATCAGTGTTCGATAATTTATACTTTATGTTACAGTGTCTGTCCTGTTACAATAAGCGAGTGGGAACTGAATGTTATAAGTAGGTACTTACCTACTTACAAAATGAACCCGACATCATCAAATCACTTCAAGCAGTTCAGAGAATTCAGAAAGTCAATGTCGTGGTTTGAAAGGGTTTTCAGTCTTTTGTGTAAGGGTTGCCCTGTTTGTTTCAACAGAAGGTAAAAGCCGGGTATATCATCATCACAACAAGCATCATCTCTAATCAAAATACCTTACAATTTTTAATATATTTCATGAAAATTATAAAGGCCAAATCGAATTGTTTGACTTGTCAACTAGCTATTTCCTCTATGTTGTCAACATACATTTTAAACCTTGATTGCCTTTTAAGACTAAGAGTAAGTTACGGTCCCAGACCAAGTGCTTATACATATATACTTATCTAGCCAGCAGTATTTGATCCAGCAAGTTTCCAGCACGGTGACCTGGTGTCGTTTCTTTGGAGCCCCACTGTAAGTTGTCGCACCATACAGAAATGGACAAATTTAAAAAATTATTTTACGATTTTTCTAGCCATGTAAATAGTTTGAATAATTATTTACTATTTTAAATAAAAGTTGCATGTATTTGCCATTATTTTAATTAAAACTTAAATCAAAAATCGAATTGATAATGTCCAGTACGTAATGAGAATCGACCACCTTACTATAATTATGAAGGAGGCAGATAACACTAAATAAGTGCGATTTACCACCGGGGTGGTAAACGCCACTAGTTAGTGCCAGCCACCCCGCAAGCTCGAAGGGGACAAATGGGAATAAAGGCAAAAGATCAGACTGCCTTACCAGAGATGTGATGTGCTGACAATAGTTGTACTAAAAGGGACATAACTTATTTGTTCTGATTCTGGAATAGTTTTTTTCTACACCCTGTGGTGGAAATAGACACAACATAGTTTCATACCTTCGTAGCTTAGCTAGCAGCGTTTGTCTACGACACTATTCTCTAGTTGCGATACACAGCCTTAGATTCGAATCCATAGGTACCTATAATTCTCTTAGTTTGAGCTAGACATGGAGCATAAAATAGGAGCTGCACTGAGCGACAAGTGTCACAAATCAGTCTCGCACTATTAAAAGAATTAAGTCTTCATTAAGATCATGCATTTGTTTTGTGGCCACAGCATCTTGTGATAAGCGCCACACGCTCTTAAGTGCGGCCAACCCGTCATACTTTTCATACAAACGCTCGTACATAATTATGCCGTTGTTACAGATCTATCTTTGATTTGTTTTAACTAATAGGTATCTTGTGCACTATAACTAGGTTTCTATGAAAGCAAGAAATAAAAATTTGGAGAAACAAATTCAGTATAAGCCTCCAAAAAGCTGCTGTTTTGCACATATTTTACCTAAACTTTGGCCGTTCATAATGTACTCATAAATTGTAAAAGTAAAGAAAACATGTTGAGAAACCTTGCACATTTATTGAAGAATATATTAAAATATTTATTTCACAAACTTGTAAGGCTTACTCAAAAACACGTGCAGGAAGTACCTACGTGTTTTTGAGTAAGCCTTTCAAGAACAAGTTTATGAAATTTTCAAACACTATTTTTCGTTCAATGTTATCGCGTAGAGACTAATCACACTTATTCAGCTCTGTTCAGCTTTTGTCCATAGAAAACAACAATTTTGTATGGAGAGGCGTACGCATCCGTTCAGCTTTCCGCGTTTATATGAGGTGCGTGGGAGACGGGTCGAGCGGGGCTGGGGCGGGGTGAGACGGGGTTGTTGAAAGGAGATCACCGCTCTGGCTCTGGATGAAACAACAAGCTTTTCGACCATGCTCGCGTTAACGATAGAGAGACCGGGAAGGGCCCTCTTAAATTCGTTCAGTCCTATGTCATGTTCACTCCAACAAATTTATAAAAATAGTTTTTTCTGTCTCGTCCAGTCTTTCGGAAACATTCATAATTATGTGACTCGTATTCGTATAACAAGCGTAACTCAACGATCAACTTATTCATTTCAATTTGTACATAACGAAATAAAGTATTATAATTGTGTGTAATAAATAATAATGAATAACATAAACACAGAATCAAGGAGGAAATCCCAAATTAACTGTTGTGATTGTGAATTGAGGAAGATCAACGCATCGCTCCCGACAGCTAATTTTAACAGGTTTGACAATTCCAGAAGCGGGCAATGCGGGTATGGGTCATTGTTATTTTTGTCGCTTTTCATAACTGTAGTTTAATATTTTATAAACATCAGTTTAACAATAACGTTTATTAAGTACTTATAAAATTGTATGATTGAATTTCGTCGTATTACTTACCTACGAAAACATTTTAATCAGGAACATTTGTCCTTCCATGTTATTTTTAGTGTCACATGTCACACTTTTAGAGCTAATAAAATTATAGTTTCCTTTAGGGGATTGGAGCATGTAACAACTGCGCCTATAACAGCAATTAGGTACCTACCTACGTATCCACCATAGATAATTGCATAATTATTATAATTAAATTCAATTGTAAGTAATTAAATTATAATTTGTGTATCTATTTGTCCCAAGTCATCCCAACTCGATATCTCTCGTGGGAAATTCTAAACAATTAAGTCACGCGATGTTATTGTTAAGTAGCATCGAGAAAAGCTCGATTTACGAGTATTTATTTCGCAAATTAGGTGGCTACTAGCTACGCAGTTCGGTCGCTTGGTACTAGCTACCGCCATCCATCAAGACTCGGAGTTCGCTGTCAATAGTACCTACCTAAGGCCCCAGCTTTAGTTGCTGAACAACATGTTAACATGGATACCTTACAAATTGTAGTTGTATGTTGTAGGTAATATGGGTCTACACATTTTATCTCCAACCCCGTAACCCCGAGGCAGTAACGTAGTTTAAGTTGATCACACAAGTTCCTAACTAAGCTGAAAACACAGAACCTTTTTTGAAAAGCTTGAATGAATTAACAACATTTTAGGTACCCATAGGTAAGTGTTTTTTTTTTTTAAACTGGCATGGTCACTAACTTTATCACGTGTTAATGATAACATTTAAGGTCTTAGGTACCTACCTACCTAATTTAATGTTTTTTTTTTTAAAATAAAATAATATTATACAGTGGGTTATCGATACGTGCCTCGGCGTTGACCCTTGCAATAAGATCATTTGCACGTCAGTAGGTCTCTTAGATTCAAAGATACTATGCATTTCATTAAACATACCCTAGATGAGCCGATTAAAAAAAACAAGTTGGCTGCCTTTGGGGTTAGGAATATTTATAAACGTGTATTTGTCGACAGAAACCAGTACATAATATGCCCTTAAAGTATCGGTAACCGTTAACCAAACACATTAAATTGGTAGTTATAAACAAGTCAGTAGTCATTACAATGGCAACTATCGCAAGGGCAATTAGAAGAGCACTTACGGACTTATAGGTGGTACTTACACCGTGTGCGAACCTTGTTACGATTTGAATATTCATTACTTAAACAAATACCTAATAATGTACGAATGTAACGAATTAGTCAGCATTCTACAAATTTTAATTTAGTAATGTGTCCTCATGTTTCCCTTGGGTTAACATTAACGGCATGACGCCTTTCTCCTACCAAGCCCAAATGAACAACACGTTTTGTTTTGAGCAATTTCAGCCCATTCAATGTAGTCTTTGCCGAGCATCATGAAGCGACACTCGAGGTATACCTTGAGCAATAAAACTCCTAAATCTATAAATGATGATTGTAAATAAAAACTAATAGTATAATTTTCTTGTAGAGCGGAAAGCTTTGCCCCCGATGTCGTTGAAAATGAAGTGCATTCCGAAAAGCCTAAAAAGAGAGGAAAGCGTGGCATTATCAAAGATTACTTGATAGATTATACGGCTAATTCCAATCTCCATGGTCTAAAATACATTGGAGAGAAAGAAAGAACATGTGTGGAAAAGTAAGTTAAGTTGTTTAAGTTCAAACTTACTTTGTTTTAAAATATTTTTTGTTAATAACTGTTACACAATTTTGTGTCGTATTCCAGAGTGTTCTGGCTCTTTATGTTTACTTGCTGTGTGGTACTCTGCTCCGGGCAGATCATAAAACTTTGGAACAAGTGGAACGACAGTCCAGTTATTGTCAGTTTTGCTGAAAATCCTACTCCTGTTTGGGAGGTAAGTTCAATTTAAAATAGCGTGTTGGTTTTTCTGATGATTATTATTATTGAGTTAGATAGAAGTTATGTTTTTATTATATGCGAGTCCACTTTAAGGGTTTTCCATGTTGAAGTATTCTTGGTTCATCGACAGTTTCTTCGTGGCGTATCTTGGTCTAATTTTCGACGGTGTCTGTTAATTAGCCTGAACACCAACATGATTTTCGTCCTTCAAATTTTTTTATTATTTCAGATTCCTTATCCAGCAGTAACAGTGTGTTTTGAAACTAAAGCAATGCAGAGAAAATTTAATTTTACAGAAAATTATCACTTGTATATGAATAACAAAAACAATCTGTCCATATCTGAGTAAGTTAAATTTTGAATTACAGGTCCTAAGACGACCCTTTAACAGATTCCATACTTTTCAAAGTCCTGGATGTGGCTATTTTAATGTAGCAAACATTAAAACTTGATAGTTCTAGTGTTGAATATGATTGTTAATATTATAATTAGTTCTGTTCTGTTTTAGTCAAAACATGTTTGAAGATTTAACGATGGTCTGTGATGACCATCTCGCACCACCAACCGGTCGAAAATTTTCATCTGGAGGAGAAACAGTGGACAACATTAAATCGGTTTGTATTTAATACGTCCAAAATCCAAATTCAATATTTTTCAAGATGCACCATAATTATTTATGTATTTCAGGTATCACCGAATTTGACAGAAGTTTTCTTCGGATGCAAATGGAAAGATATACCAAGTGAAAACTGTTCCGAATTATTTTATCCTATAATGACGGAAGAAGGACTTTGCTACACATTTAATACTTTAGGGCCAGATGAAATGTTCAGATTAGACAAGTAGGTCATACCTATTAAATAGGAAGTATCCTAAATGTAAAATTTTATATTACCTGTGTATTTTCTTTTAGTTTACATGATCACTACCCATATTTGGAACATGATCAGCGAGTAGAATCGTGGAGTTTAGAAGAAGGATACCGAGCTGGAACGCCTATTGAAACGTATCCACACAGAGGTGCAGTAAGTGTCTGCATATCTATCTCCTGCTTGGTCGCTGTTCACTTTTTTCTCCCAAAAAAATATTGTACAAAACTTATGATGCGTATGCAGCTTGGACTACTCCAAGCTGCTGACGGACCATAAGAAGTTATCTGAACGGCCTGGAAGTACTTATTCTGTCTGGCACTGGATAAACACTTTGGATAAATTGTATGTGTTACATTCATCTTATGGCGCGAGTGTCATTGGCTCCATAATAAATTAAAAAACAAAGCAAAGTGACGGATTTTTTCCTATTTTGGAGTTCGTTTTTTTTCCAAATCCAATGAAGTGTCAAAATAAAGGGTTTTTATAGGACAAGAATATAAATGTATAAAAGTAATTCGAAACGACAAATCAATAAAAGTTAAAAAATCGTATAATAGGAAAAGTTAAATTGACTGCGAAATCTTCACATTACCAAACTAAGAGAATGATGAATGATGATTCATTCATCCCAATTCATTGTGTATTATGTTAATTGACCTGAACACCAACATGATTTTCTTGCTTCAAATTCTTTTTTAAAGTAAAAAACAGGAAATAAAAAAAGTAATAAAAAAAACTAAAAAACCCGACTGAAAAAACTGAAAAGCAAAAACAAGCCCATTTTATTTTTTTTTTAAAGTTAGAAGCAGGCGGGCGGGACCCATTCCTTTGCTTTTCTGTTTTTTCAGTTGGGTTATTTAGTTTTTTTTTTATCAAAACCTGAACTTTTAATTCTCTCACGCTATTGTTGGTGAATCATTACAGGGATATGGTGTAAAATCTGGATTGACCTTCTTACTAAAAGCCAAAAAAATCGATTTGGACTATCTTTGCAGAGGTCCAGTGCAAGGTTTTAAGGTATTATTGTTTTATATAACTGCATTTATTCAGTCTCTCGTAACACAGGTAATCGCGCAGTATATTACATTTCCTGTGATGTTCCTAGATTCTGTTGCACAATCCGGCAGAGCTGCCTCGGCTTTCACAACAGTACTTCCGATCGCCTCTATCGCAAGAAGTAGTTGTAGCAGTGAAACCTAAAATGATGACCACTTCCTCAGGCCTTAAACCTTACGAACCCACCAGGTAAGAATTTAATTAAAGGCTACTTGTATTGTTTATTTAACGGGCTGGTGTCCGCAACTCCACGTGCAAAGCGCGTAGTTTGCGCGATTTAGAAAACATCGTGTAGAAACTGTCTTAGAATCAAATATTCGAAGACGTGTGACGTCTACCAACCCGCACTGGGCCCGCGTGGTGGATTACATTACAAACAATTCCCTCTAACAGAGAGGAGTGGGAATTAATTAGAATGGCTATTATGCATATTTGAAAAGTAAACTGTTCTCTACTTTCAACTTGAAAACAAAGTACTTATAAAATTCACTGACAAATAAATAACATTCGCATCTAATCAGTTTAGCTCGTCTAGGTCTACAAAATAAAATGAGCTCTGACACAATATTAGTGAAACAATATGTTGTTTTTACTTGTTCACAGACGAAAATGCTATTTTCCAAGCGAGCGCTATCTCCAATACTTCAAAGTGTACACTCAAGCAAATTGCGAGATGGAATGTTTGTCGAACTTTACGTACACTCGATGTGGATGTGTGCATTTCGGAATGCCTTGTGAGTACCTACACTGAGTTTGAAATTCGCTAATTACAAATATCCATTCATTTAGATTGAGCTTTTACCAGTACGCCATCTAATGATCCTAAAAAGTTTCTAGGTCTTTGAATTGCGTTTTGTATATTTTTGGCTATGGGTAATTTTCCAAAAATATTTTATAAGTAAAGTGACTTTTTTCCCGCAACTTTATGGTTATAAACCCACGGGAACGTAGGTAAATGTTGTTATTTTTTAACGGTTCTGCTATGAACCGCTACACAAAAGTGATGTGAAATTATAAAAGAAATAGAGAGGATTGAAAAAAAAATGGCTACGTTTATAACTCGTGAAAATTTTTATCGAGATTCTTAAAATACTTGTTTTCTTAAGTCAATGGTTGTTGAAATATTTGCTCCTAAGCCGTACAAAGTTTGCTTAATTTTTAAAGTAAAAGGAGGAAATTTCTGCAAAAAATGTGGTAAAAAGAACTTACGGTTTTTTTATAATATGATCTGTGGTACTCATAGATAATGAAATAGTTTTCGGAATCGGATCAGTAGTACCGAAGATTGCTCTCTAGGTACCTCCACCTAAACATGCAAACGTTACCTCTTTATAATATACTATATATTAGGCACCACCAGCATCAATCTTTAGCTTTTGTTAATATTTCTGAAAAGAGCGTTGATATCTACAGCAGACATTATAACGTCATAAATCTAAATGAAATGAAAATGACACCCTGCTGATACGCTTTCATTTCATCTAAAATTATTGATGCAGTATTAATATCTAGATTATTTTTGTTTGAACACTACAATAAGTACTTCGGTACCCACGTTTATTGAACTACCTATAAATAATATAAAATTCGATGTAGTTTTGTAACACTGCTTAAAATGCATTATGCGTTCCAGATGGGCCAAATATGAAGGTCTGCAATGCTGGCAGCAGAGAATGTATAAAAAAAGCCCAAAGTAAGTCCACCAGTCAGGTCAGTATCTACCTATTAATTATTTAGGTACCTATCTATCAATTAACATGAATGGCATGGCAAGCATAACTCTGGGACTTACGTCCAATTGAAAAGAGTCTTAGAACTTACGTAAGAAATTAGCACAGCATGGATTTACCTACCTAACAATATTTTTTTGTTGGCTTTCACGTAAGATTTCCGTTTTTTACAAATATTGCGTAAGTAATAAATACTACACCGTGTTCCGGACGATATACATAAACTTCGACCAGATGTTCAGACCACGGAAATAAGCATTTTTCATTATGTACACATTAATGAATTCTTTTTTTTTTTAAATTTATTCTCGGGTTCCTCTCGTACGTGCAAATGAAATGCAAATAGCATTTGATAGTTTAATTGCACTAAGCGGCAACATAGGCCAAATTAAGAGCCTTTCTTACTGCATAGCTCAATTAAATTTCATTAAATGAAATTACAAATATCTTTGTAACGAAGCCTTTTTAAGTACTACTTCCTTTGTAAGATTTGATTTGTAAAAGCTATAGAAGCGTTTGCCAAAGTTTATGGATAACGCGAAGAACACGGTGTAAAGTCATTGCGATCATTTATTTGTTCTGGAGCATAGGTAGGTACCTGACTACCAGGGTACCTTCTAAGGAAATGGATACCGGTACGGGATACCTAATCAGTTTCAACTATCTTTTCAGTGGAATTGGTGACAATTTCAATCCAGACAGAGCTCGATGTTAAAAAGAAGAATGAGTCTGATGATGCACTGGGAGAGGCCCTGGCAGTCTCGATGAGGTGCCAATGTCTACCGGCGTGCGCATCCATAGAGTACGAAGCCGAGACTTCGCAGGCTGACTACGACTGGGCAGCCATTTTTAGAGCTTATAGATTGCAAAACGTATCCGAAGAATTGAAGGAGTAAGTTTAACTTTCATACCGATAAGTCAATTGGATCATTACGCAATCATTTTTTTATAACTATTTAACAGGTTTATTGCAAATAGCTTTTACTTGGCTTCCATTTTTATTTTAACTTTCATTGCGGGGTCAGAAGAGTAATGTAGGTATCGATGGCGTAATTTAACTAAGAAGAAGGGTTAAGCCACATCTAACCAGCCATGCCTATGGCATTAAGTCCGCCTCGGTACTTTTGTGCTTGAAGTTTTAAATAACTAAATAAATAAATAATCAGCATGGAATCGATTTTTTCCACTCTCAGAAGTTCAGAACCATCATTTGGTAAAGCGAGAAACAGAGTGGGACTTGGGAGTGCTATCGCACGCGGCAGGGTCGACAATGCGCTCGGCAGCATGCTCTGTTTCTTAAAATGCCATTCCGTGCTGGTAGATATGGTTCAACCCTTTGGGTTTACCATAACCAGCCCAGCAGACAATAGGCTTAATCAAAGTGGGTATGGTTTTGGTTAATTTTAATAGATTGGACAAAAATATTCACCTACGTACCTAATCCACGTCGCCGGATACCGAATAGGGTCATTTCGCCGGTTAGCGGCCAGTTAGCTGAGTTGCCCACTTAAGATGAGGAAAAAAAAATGTTGTCTACGCGCAAAATAGTATATGTTAATGTGAATTTGTCCCAAATATAGTCTAGTTTGGATTCAAAACATAAAATAAAATACATTAATACAAAAATATTTATAAAATGCTGAAAAAGTGAAAATATAGCGAAAACGCCGGTATGCGACCATTTTTATCAGTTTACGACCACCATTGAGCTAGTATGCGACCGCTATTTTAATATGAAAAATATGTATTTAAAACAATTATAATCGCTTTAAAAATATTTTAATATTTGCCTCTTAATAAAAACAAATATGGTAATCCTTTGGTGTAATGTTTTCTTATAATTAAAAAATAACAATCTTAGATTTCGTAGGAACTTGTCATAGTTGTAATAGAATTAACAATCATTAGTCAATTTAAAATTATTTTAGGAAATATATTCCGCGTTTCAATAAGTTGTTGCTGCAAGAAGCCATACCTGACGAGTAGTGCAACAGTTCGCTGGTGCCCCCCATCTTCAAAAATAAAGGCGATGTGCTGGAGTGCAATAACTGTGTGCGCACAGTATGAAAGTTTGGGAGAAAGTTATTGAAAGACGACTGAAAGAGAAGAGAGACTGAGAAGAGAGTGAAATTTCACCAAACCAATTCGGTTTTATGCCTGGTCGGGGAAAGATGGATGCCATTTTTGCCATCCGCCAACTGTGGGAGAAATACAGAAGTGCGCACAAAAACTTGCACAAGGTGTTCATCGACCTCGAAAAGGCATACGACCGGGTACCTCGTGAGGTTTTGTGGTGGGCCCTGAAAGAGAAAGGTATGCCTGGGAAGTATGTGCAGTTGGTCCGAGCGATGTACAGTCGATACCCAAGTCCGGCCTACAGCGGGCACTACCGGCAGCTTCAATGTGGCTGTCGGCTTGCACCAAGGGCTGGCTCTAGGCCCTTACCTCTTCCTTGTGATAATGGACGCACTTACGTCGGACATCCAGGAAGAGGCTCCCTCCCTGGTGTATGCTGTTTGTCGACGACATTGTGTTGGTTGCCGAGAGTGGCCTAGAGGTCCAGAGCAGATTGCAAAGACAATTGGCAAAGACTGGAGAATATTGACCTGAAAGTCAGTAGGACCAAAACAGAATACTTATTCTGTGATTTCGGCGGTCTCTCCAGTCCTGTGCCCATAACACTTGCTGGAACGCCCATATCGATCTGTTGCGATTTTCGGTACCTCGGGTCGCTTGTCCAAGGGGATGTTGAAGTAGACCGAGACGTAAAGCAGCGGATCAACTCAGGATGGATGAAATGGCGACAGGTCACTGGAACAACTTGTGATCCACGGATGCCTCTCAAGTTAAAGGGGAAAATATACAAATCCATGATTAGACCTGTCGTACTGTATGGATCGGAATGCTGGGCTGTGAAGAAGATGGATGAAATAAGATTGCATGTAGCGGAGATGAGAATGTTGAGGTGGATGTGAGGTGTGACAAGAATGGATATGGTAAGGAACGAGAATATGAGAGGAAGTTTAAAAGTTGCGCCAGTTACGGAAATGTTGAAAGGGAATCGACTGTCTTGGTATGGACGTTTGATGAGGACGAATCGCATGTGACTAAAAGAGTGATGAATATAAACGTTGATGGATGGAGAGGGAGAGGAAGGCCAAAGAAACGATGGATGGATTGTGTGAGGAACGATATGAAAGCTAAAGGAGTAAATGATAGCGTGACGGTTGACAGAGAAGATTGGAAGAAAAAAAAGTGTTGCGCCGACCCCAAGTAACATGGGACAAGGTCAGGAAGACGATGATGATATTCCGCGTTTCTTATTCATAATTAAGCCGATCTTATATCGTGGTCCTTGGGATCTGAAACAGTCTACATGTTTCTCTTTTTTTTTATTTCCTTCCCTTCTTTTCGGATATCATCGAGAGCTTTTTCGGGGCTTCTTCAGTGTACTGGACAGTCTTTTTTTTGGTCGCATACTCAATGAACTTTCATACTTATTTCTGTTAGCGGCCGTTATTTCTCTCATACTAAATTGTGGTGGCCGGAAACCAATGTCTTTATTTCGATTATTTTGGTTTACGACCACCTGTTTAGCATCCAATTTTGTACGTAAATTAAACAAAGTTCTTTCAAAGAAACTGGTGGTCGCTTACTAAAGAACTACAAAGAAAAACCTTTACAATGCTACATTCAAAATTGTAACAGTCCTTTATGAAGCATTAGGATCATATTAATCAAAATAGAATAACGCGGTTCTCGTCGGTTTGCGACCATGTGGTCGCTATCTAACGTTTTTGTTAAATAAGCATTTCGATTACCGACCACTTGATTTTATCTTAATAATAAGTTTAAAAATAGCAAAATACAACAAGATAATGACC
This sequence comes from Noctua fimbriata, assembly GCA_905163415.1. NCBI lineage: Eukaryota > Metazoa > Arthropoda > Insecta > Lepidoptera > Noctuidae > Noctua > Noctua fimbriata. The sequence continues at coordinate 8,681,408 of LR990940.1, forward strand.
AAAACTTATCGATTGTTCAATTTAACATCTAACTTGTGTGTAAAACATGAAATAAGTAATAAAACTTAGCTTTGAGCGCCACGCGCCGTGCTATTTTTTTTCTAACTCGCGGTACTTCCACTCACCACTGAATCAAGACGCGCACTGAGCAATTTTTTTTCGGCTCTGGGTTAACCCATTTGTTTTAAACTGTGTAAATTCTTATTTCATAATTATTTCTGAAGCACGTAAGATTTTTTCTTTATTTATATTACCTCTACAAATATTATTATCTTGATTTAAAGAAACTTAGTCCGTCAAATGGTCGCCTACTGAAGGTGGTCGCGATACCGGCGAAACGACCCTACCAATGTTATTTTGCAATAGAATCCTGTTAACACACGGAGGGAAATAGCTGATTTGATAGAAAATCAAATACCGCTATCGACCTTCGTGTTGCCCGCCAGTACCACTAGTCTGCATACATTAGATATGTACCTATCTATAAAGATATTATGAAAAAATTCTACTTAGGTACTTTATCGACACCATTCAAGCTAGTGAACTTTCGCTGGTGAAACAATGGCGAAACTTCAAAATAATGTTTGCAAAGAACCTAGGTACCAGCGTTGCCAGACGTCCCGATTTTGGCAGGACGTCCCAATTTTTAAATCAAAATTAAATGTCCCGCGCGGGACAGGCTCAGTCCCGCTTTTCGGGGATAACTCGACCGTTTTTATTTTTTTTATTCAGAAGACGAATAAGACTCGCCTTTATAACGATAGGGTAAATCTGATATAAAATATTACATTTTTATTAAAATATATTTTCTATGGCTATTTTTGCTATCTATTGTCACGTAAACGTAATTTGAATTCAAATAAAAAGATAAATAATAAATACGTTTTTTTACTATGTCCCACTTTCGACGACAGAATCCCGCTTTTTTCACTCAAAAAGTTCTAAAATCCCAACTTGGCAAAAAAAAATCTGGCAACGCTGATCGGTACCTACCTACGTTAATTAAAACATTAAAATGTTTTATTCATATTCATATCTAAGTCTGTCTTCCACACACGACTGATTTGAAGCTAACGACCTCTCTAAAATAAACCTCCCGGTCAAATACCTTCTTGTGAGGTGTTTTAAAAACAAAAACAGCCGCGCCCCGTAAAAGAAGTTGTGAATCACTGGCATTCACAATACTTACACACATACGTGTACACAAACTCATGACTTTATAACGCCACCTGCTACAATCCCTTCATAGACCTTTTGCTTCGTCCACGACCATACATCTGATACATCTGGTCATTTACGCATTGTGTAGCGAATCCTACGCACCTGCCCCTTCTGAAGAACATCACCACGAAGGCGAACAATACAATCACATCTGCCTCGCAAACACCAATTGTTAGACGATTTTGACTCATCCTCGCATTTCTCAACAAAAACAAACATCTAAGCATAGATCTTTTAAATTTTTGTCACTACATCTTATTTTTAAACCGCTAACTGATCGTGATGTGATTCAAAGTTACATCATAAATGCTTCGCAAGGACCATATTTCCACAACATAATTCAACATTCAGTCACAGAATAAAATAATAGTACCTACCTATTTACGTAATTCAGTCTCATTTACCGTTCTCAACGTTCACTTCCATACTAAACTTAGGAACCTAAAAAATACATCACGTGTATTTTCCGAAAGTGTTCACATTTCCCGATATGTCTTTGGTCTCATGTAATACATCAGCAGACCCTGCTTTAGTGGATATGTCAGTTTAAAAACTTATACCTAATTATTATGTTTAATTAATTAATGTATGAACCTTTTTATTCCCAGCCTGACTTACTCCCGCGTCATGGTGTTCTTCAAAGAAGGCCAGTTCATCACGTCTCGTCGCTCGGAGCTGTACGGCCCGACGGATTTCCTGGCCAACTGCGGCGGTTTACTTGGACTGTTCATGGGCTTCTCCATTCTTAGCGTCGCCGAAATAGTATATTTCTTAACTTTGAGGTAATGTCCACAGAAATACATGTTTCTAACTAATTGATAATGTTAATTTTTCTGAAAGACACTTTTATCAGATATAATTATGTTTCTTACACGGCATAGGTCTTAAACTCATATTGCCAGACACGTCAAGTAGACTAAAATTGAAGAATTGTTTAATATGCTACCTTCGAATGCATTATTTACTATTTTTCAAAATATCGAATACGTTTTAAAACCCAATTTAAATTTACCGCGAAAAGCGCTTGAAACTGTCAACTGTCTTGAAAATGTCAACTTCAATGATGTCGCGCCGTGAAATAAACAACCAAATCCAAATACACACCGCACAATCGTCTGTGTGACATTTGTTACTTTTATTCTGTCGGCTTTGCTATTATAAGTCCTGATTACATAGCAATATACCTTATCAAAAATGGCTAAAAACTTGAACTAACTTATATGTGCATGCGGGAAAACACAGGACTAAAATAAATGTACTAAGTTTGACATATCGATAAATTCTTATTTGACAAGCAGCGCCACCATGAACTGTATACTTTAAGTATGCAGTTCATGGTCCTAACTCAAGTAATATTCTATATAATTATGTTATCTTCATACTTCATACTTATTTTCTAATAGTCGTTATTATACCATCAAATTTTAATTAAGTACTTACTACACGTACTGCTATCAATGTTCCTAGCAATTAGCTCTTTTTTTTAAACACAGAAGTTTAAAAAAGAGCTAATTGTAAACTTGTGGACAGCATCGTAGCCTCGTGGGTCACATTATAAACAAATTGCTATTTTGTTAACTAGTTGTAAGTTCTTATAATGTAACTGTTTGATGTTCCTTTCAATAAAAAATAAAATCTTTTTGGGACAGGCTTTTATGTCTCTGTCCAGCACCAGATCGAGATATAAGATGAAGGACCCGCTCTAATCTTGTTCTCACAATATTATTCAAGCACGAGAAATACACTACTCTATAACCCCCTAACCACCCAAGACCTGACGCGAGCTTCTGCGGCACATAGATGTGGAGGGGGCGACGGTCTTATTTATTTCATTAGTATCCGATATACATTAGGTTCTAATAATTTAGTTTCCGCCTCTAAAAATGTGATGTTCATTTTACAGATTATGCTGTCTTCTATGGCGCCGGCGTGGCAAGCAGCGACGTATTGATTTTGCAAAACGGAACTCCGTTCCTGGACCGAGTCCCAGAAAAGTGAAGCATCCGTACGACGAATAACGATTTTTCAATAAAACCACTAAAACCTGTTATTCATTTCTATAAAATAATGTTTTTAAACTCTTGTTAACCTCTAAAATTGTTGTAAGAACTTGAAAAAATGTGCAATGATTTGTCGTAATTTTGAAGCACGTATCACTTTTCTATTTCACTGATTTAATTTTAAATTACAAGTAAATATATCTTTTTGTAGAACCTAAGTAGAAAATCTTTGAAAAGCAAATAAAAATCAGTTTCACCATTCATTGTTTAATTAAATCCATTTTAATCACACAGTACTTGGCCCACTAGGTTTTTTCTTTGGGGCATAACCGATTCTGTTATGTATTTCTTCAATCGTTTTAACCGTTTGTAACGGCTTTGGCGTGTCTTCTTGCATTTCAGTAGCTGAAGACGAATTGTTCCTTTGGTCTATCAGAAAAGCTTCATATTCTTTTAAATCGTCTAGTTTTAATGTAATTTCCGTCAAAGGTCTTCGTATCATTGTAACTGAAAATAAAACGAAACAATAGATAAGTAACAAAACATTAATTCTGAATAAAATAAACTGATGAGCTCGTAAACTGTAAAATTATTGAACGCTTTAAAATGTACATCGTCAATCTTTTTATTTAAAAATATTTTTATGAACGCATCTTTAAACCTTTGGTTGGCAGCACTGTAACTGATATAGTGATGCGCGTTCTCTAATCAATATTCATATCGATAGGTGAGTACACAACTAGTTTTTTAATTCTTCTATTTCTTCTTAGTTCCGTTAAGTAAAATAGTATTGTTAGGTATAATAGCTTATTCAGCGATGCCGATTATAGCCGTATTACTATCTGAGAAATGCAATAATTTAATTTAATTTGAACAAAAACCTTTAAGACCAATAAAAATTATACTATTATAAATGACCATATTTAAAAAAACTAAAATACCCGACTGAAAAAACTGAAAAGCATAAAACAAGTACATTTTAAATTAAATAAAATTTGGAAGCAGGCGGGGCCCATTCCATTTTCATAATTTTATATTCAAATGGCTGCTTCCAAGTTTTGTTACGCGCAAAAAGTCCTGATTATATAATTCAAAAGTGTTGCAGTAATACTTGCTGGAGCGGTCGGGCCACACCGAATCATTATTGAGTTGGCAATAATAGTATAAAAATATTGTAAGTATTGCCAGGACAAATTAAAACATGGCCGACCATTTGTTGCACACACGCTTCAACAGAAACATTTGGCCCGTTTACGAGCTGTCTGCAGGGACCGAATTACCGTTACTTTTTTCTTAACGTTACCGATTACCGTTATGTTAAAGATACAAAAGTAACGATATTTATAACGATACCCGTAAGTCCGTTAACGTTACCTATTAACTAATATTAGTATCGGTGAAAGTAACAATAAGTATACCGGTAATTTATTCGCCTATCTCTTTCTAACGATGTCGGTGGGGAGTCTAGCATCTTACGATGTTAGTACAACTAGCTTCGGCGTGTAATAGGTATTGTTTCTGCGATGCATCTTTATTGATTACTTGAAAACACTTACTTCGCGACGGACCTCGACGGTGAGGTCGGAATGATGCCGGCTTGTGTTTGCGTAAATTACAGGTTTCCCTACTGCTTTCCTGATGGAGGGTGATGGAATCGTCGGGGGTGATTAGACCGTGGTCGGCGAGTCATACTGATACGTGATGGTTTGTATCGGGCGGCTGACTCCTCCCGCAAACACGACAGCTATTTATATACTGAACCATCCTTCGAGAAAGTTCCACAACTTTCTGGTACCTTCTTCACAGTTCCATAGTGGAACATTCGGTTGGAGTGTATGTAACGGGGCACTGAGAAAAAAAGACTCAGAATTTTTTTGCCAAAAAGGTGTTATATTAGCAAGTCGTTTATTTTCTCGATTCTAACGTATATACCACCTAAATATAAGGATAAAAGCGTCTTGGTGTTATTTGGCTGACCAACTGTTTGTCGTAAAAACGGTGTCGAAGGAATCCTATAATAAAGGTATCTACAATTGATAAGCCTGTATATATATTTTTTTTGTATGGATAATAAAATTTGATTTTTTCGTAATTAATTATTACCTACATGTTGGGAATTACGCGCAAAGGGGTTATTAAGGGGGGCAAATTTTTCATTATTTTTGCGATAGGACACACCGTTTTCGAGATATAAGCAAATTTAGAAGAAAAAGAAACACTGTTTTTGCGCTCGAAGTCATGGGGTCGGGAGTGTCAAGGCACTGGAATTTCAAAGACAGGTCACTCGACCTTGAACTCCAAGGTTTCAAGACCTCCAGGATCACTTGATCTTGACCTCAAAGTCACTTGTCCTTGACCCTACGGTCACTTGACTTTGACCACAAGGTCACTAACCATGAATATAAATGACCTGTTACTGTTCCTGAGAAACGCGGGTCTTGACTTTTGGAATTTTGACCTTGATCTCAAGATCAATGCCATTGAGGTGTCCCATGGTGTTCCCTACACTACTACTCCCTCATCCCACCGGGTCCCGAAGGCTTGATTAGGCGAAGGATTGTGGTCAATTTTTTCTAGGTCTTTTTTTCATAGACTATACTACTTTTCGTAGGATCCACTACCATGGCATGGAAGGTAAGTAGATTTATTATTCTTTAAAAAGTTATAGTTATACTGATATACTTTGTTGCACTTCTTTCGGGCTATAATGATATTTTTTACACAAACAACTAATAATTAGAACAACAAAATAAATAGATGTATTTGGTGTTCGCCATGTTTGTGTGACCAGACGTCTTATAAAATGAAAAAGGCGCGAGCCGTCGCGTTTTCGTAGGTATCCGTCCGATCGTCCTAAAATGCTAGCTGTTGCCGCTCCGATTAGAAGAGCCGAACGAAAGAACTCGCGGCGCACGTTCGGTTTGGCAACGTCGCACCAGAAATTATTAGTTTTTAGCGAAGTAACGCTACTGGTAACGCTATTTAAATACCGGTAAATCCTATGATTTAACGATATTTTTAACGTTACTAGTTAACGTAGCATAACGTTAATGTTTTGGTAATTTTACCGGTATTTTTGTGGTAACGGTAACCGTCCCTGGCTGTCTGTATGGTCGTTAATTACTTTTATCGATATAAAATGTTACGATAGTTTTTCACATCACTAGTTTAAAAATTTTGTTTGTTGGACGTGACGTTGTAATAGTGTACACGTCAATATTGCATTGCTATAAAAGGCGAATCTATCTTTCTGTGCTTTAATTGCGTGAAGATCGAATTGATTTTACGTTCAAATATATATTTAACGTTAATAAAACTCACCAAAATGCTGTATCTTGAGGATTATTTAGAAAGTAAGATGTTCTTTGTTCTCCTGCGATGACGTAATTTTTACTGCTTAGTGTTGGCAGCCTTGTGGCGTGCCTTGCCAAAAGTAGCGCGGAAATTCAAAATATTTTGCAAGGTGTGAGAAGTGTTGACTGACTGTTGTTTACTTTTGGTTAATTTATATTTTGTCTAATTTCAGTGATTGAGCATCTCCCACAAGAGCTGAGGGACAGGTTCACTGAAATGCGTGAAATGGACTTATCTGTTCAAAGTAAGTAAATAAATGCTTATCTTTTCTCTGAAATTTTAATCATACATTACATTCAGCACTAATGAAACAATTTTCTCACAGATAACATGGACACGCTGGAGAAAAGAGTTCGTACTCTTTTCGGTGGATGTAGACGAGGAGAGATGAATACTGACCAGGCTAATACAGAATTTTCTGACATCAAACGGGGATACAATAAGACTCTTGAGGAAGCTGATGAAAAGATGACTTTAGCTAATCAGATGTATGATTTAGTTGACAGATACTTACGCAGACTTGGTAAGGGACACAAGATTACACTATTTTTAGTAAATCCAAAGGAAAGGAGGAAAATATAGGAACTCGGCATATTGTAGAACCTTGTTATGTTTTCTGTTTTTGTGTGTACAATGTCTGGAGAATATCCAAATAGAAGATTATCATGCTAACATGTCGCATTATGCTGCTACAGTGGCACTACTTGTTCTTGAAGAATTAAAATAGAAATTCATTCACAGACACAGAGCTCCATAAGTTTAAATGTGAACTGGAGGCAGACAACAAGGGGATCACTGAATTATTGGAGAAACGGTCTCTGGAACTTGATGTGAACACTAACCACACCAGCACATCTAACAACAATCATTATAAGGAAAACAGGTACTTCTATACATATAAATTCAAGTTGCTAATGGATAAATACATCGTGTCCCACCGACGCGTGCGTTATCGGCGAGACTTAATTACTTTTTAATTGTGTCTGTAATTATGGTATACAATGCGGTTTTCACTATTTTTTTTGATAATTTATACTACAAGGTAATTATGTGTGAGAGACACCAGCACATCAAGCTACTACAATCTGTCAAATTACTTTAATAGATTTTCAACTTTATTCCTCGAGTATTAGTTTCAAGGTTGATTGAGAAAATTTGACAATTTCGGGTAGCTTGATGTGCTGTCTCTACATCAATATTGAACTTGCATTAATAAAGACATCTCGATGTTTTGGCAAATTGTAAAAACCGTGTAAAGTAGGTGTGGGGTCGCTTTTCATTTTCTACAATATTTTATTTTCGATTTGATAGTCTAGTGGTGTGACCGTCGGACTGACAAGTCATAGGTCACGAGTTCGGTCCTATGACATGCCCTTTGATTTTTCGGATTCATTTGCGTATTATATAGGTAATTATCACTTGGTTCGGTGAAGGAAAACATCGTGAGGAAACCGCATGCAGCATGGCCTGAGAGATAATTCTCGACGTCATGTAAAGCCAAGTCAGAGGCTCATGGGCGGTATAAAAACTCCGACACCAGTTTAGGCACTAATCACACGAAAGAGAAAGAAAGATTTTCGATTTCGATTTCAGGTATCGCATTCGGGCTGAAAAGCGTCGCGACAGCTGGGGTAACCGCGAATCGCGAGGCCATGCTTCTGGAAATCTTTCCAGAACTGATTCTGCTATACAGGTAACAACTAAGATATTAGCTAATTTTATGATAAATGATCTTTCATCAGCTATTCCAATAATGTTGAGGTCGACTTCCTGGGGCCTGAAAAGGAAGAGGCAATTTGGTTTTTGAATCATGAATTTTCTTTTAGTTTTCATTTGTATCCTATTAAAATGAATTTTAGATACAAAATAATAACAATGGCTATATTTTATTTTTTATTGATTATTTTATGTACGCCAGCACATCAAGCTTCTACAATCTGTCAAATTTCTTTAATACTTTTTAATAGATTTTCAACTTTTCTAGTTCAAGGATGATTGGGAAAATTTGTCAGTTACGGGTAGCTTGATGTGCTGGCAAATGTGTTTTATGTGATTTTAATTTTTATATAATGTATGGACTATGTCGCAAATAAATGAATTAATAATAATACATTGTTCTCAGGCTGCATTGGGCCGAGACTCGTATTCACTGGGCCACGCTGGAAGTGCTATCGCTGCTGCAGCAAGCCAGGCTATTGCAGCAACCCAGCAGGTAACCTTTAAACCGTCATAATAATAAAGAGTCGCCAGTTGATTTCAAATGTTATTTTGCCAAAAACGAAGGTTTAAAATGACTATCTTAGTAGGTGGTGGTCTGGTGGTTTCATCAAGTCTGCATGTCGAATCGAGGTTATACATGCACACCATTCCACATGAGGTGTTTACAATTGATCTCCAAGAGATGAATAATATTGTTGCATTTGTAGCTGTTATCGTCGCCATTATCATCTGCCTAGACTTTTCCCTACTATGTTGGAATCGACTTCCAGTCTAACCGGATGATACTGAATACCAGTATTTTACATGGAGCGAGTGCCTATCTGACCTCTACAACCCAATTAAAATTGGGTAATACGATACCCCTGTACTGGGTAATACTATACCCCTGTACTGGGTAATACGATACCCATGAGTACTGTTCTGTCGTTGTAATTTTTTAAAATTAAATTTTATTTTTATAGATGCAGCACGGTCGTCGCACGGCCTCGCTGAAAGCTTCTTATGAAGCGGTGGCGGGCGGTGAACTTGCGCACCACGCGGCGTTGCAGACTCACCACACACATCATGATCATGGTAACCACTTGTTATAATACCATAACGTAAAGCTAGACATGGTTCAATTAAATAGATCCCCTATTTAGTGTGTAGGTGACACACTCAGAATATTGCTCTATCAATGCTGCATAGGTACTATTTGGTCGAGGACTTTTGTTACCCATTTGTTTCATTTCCTCATTTGTCTAGTGGTCGCAAGCATGACGGCTGAGCATGAGGCCCTGGGTTCGGTTCAGGTCAGGCAAAGCGTTATTGAGTTTTTCCATCAGGGATTTCCCAATTGCAGCCACGGAGTCTGGATTTGTGCCCGATTAATAGCAACAAGCTCGCCTCCTATTACATGAGACTTAAACATAACTGCCGAAATGTCGATGTACTATTTTATTAGGTGTACCTCTGCCTAACCTTTCCAGGATTACAGGCGTGATGTTATGTGAGTATGTTTATGTTATTTTTTTTTACAGGACATGGCGCCATGTCGTCGAGCCACAGTCAGAGCACCACTGTTCATGGCCATCATACTACTTCTCATGGCCACAACAATACATCTTCTTCTTCTACTACTAAGAGGAACAAACAGAAGTAAGTGTCCATATTATAGTGTAATTTATTTATAGGATATCCAGTATTCACTCAGTCTCAGCCCTACTAACACTCCTATAACAATCGACAAATTGACAGATTGTGTCGACATAATCGACATAATGACAGATTTCTTTGCACTATCTGTCATTTTGTCGATTCTTCCGTCAAAGAAATCCTTGTCTACGGTGGTCATGCTACGGGGGTTGGTATCCCAAAGCAATATACTTGTTGGAATAAATCCTTCTGGGTTTTTATCTTTATTTCCGAAACTAGTTGGGAACAGTAGAGGTGAGGATAGGTAAAAATTGCGTCCTTTTAACTGAAATACAGATTTCAATTTACTACGAATATTTTATTACAGGAAAAGCAACAGCTACAGCTCCACAGGCGTATCTGCTCACACTCAACAGGCCGTCGCATCGGCCGCTGCCAGTCGTTCATCTTCCCCTACAGTTGTGTATGTACCTGGTATCCTCATATTTATTTTAAATCTATACGTAGCGTCTGTTTGTACTTTCAAAGTTACAGCTTTGTACAGATTGCATATGAAAGTATATACGGTACTTATAACACAAAAAAAACATTTAAATTTTTGACTATCTGTTTGTTCCGACTAATCTCCGAAACGGCTGAAGCGTTTTTGGGGGGCTTTTACTGGCAGATAGCTGAAGTTATAAAGAGGGTGACGTACAAAAAAAAAAAAACTCATGAATTGTTAATAAAATCCGATACAAATAGGAAAGTAATATTTGTGTAATAATTTCACGCAGACGAGGGCCGCAGTAAGCTAGTCAATAATATAAAATTGCACTGCTAATATGCATAATTTAGTCAGCAGAACCGCAAAAACTTTCATAGTTTCCATATGTGGGTATTTCAGTACCCATGTAGTTTCCTACAATCCATCGTAGTCAGTACCCAGTTTGTGTGTGTAGTAAAAAAAAATCTTTTTTGCCTTCTTTAGGGCCATGAACACTGTCGTAAACAATGTCGCCATTGAAGAGCCAATGGAGGAGGAATGGACATACGACCCCAACGAGCCTCGCTACTGCATCTGCAACCAAGTGTCTTACGGAGATATGGTTGCTTGTGACAACCAAGATGTAAGTATATTCATACTCAGTTGTGTTACTTATTTTCTTTCCTGATTGTTACTCTGTTCTATGATTGATATTTATGGGACGCCTCGAGAGTGGCGGGCCATAGAATTATCTACTTACTTGCAAACTAAGACCAAATAAAACACCAAGACACAGCGCTGTCAACAGTCAAGTGAAGCCGGTTTCGTAAACATGTGTGCACTTATTGAGCGTAGTTTAGTTGTAGTTTGATGTAAATGTGTGAGTGTGAGCGTGAGCATGTATGCACACAGCTATGCGTAGTTTTGCGCATGCTTTACTGTATTGTTCGCAGCGCTATCTTGGTTTCTTATTTGATCTGAGCTAGCAAAGTAAATAGCACAAAGTGTAACTTATATTTTAATTTATAATATTTAATTTCAGTGTCCTTACGAGTGGTTCCACTACCCGTGTGTCGGCATCACCGCTCCACCGAAAGGAAAATGGTACTGCCCGCAATGCCAGACCAACATGCGTCGCAACCGCGCCCACCGAAAGAACTAAGCTCTCTACGACGATGTTACTTCTTAGTGCTTATCTCATATCGTCATTATGCCATTAATCTACCTGTATACCTACCTTATTAAATAAACAATTCCATGTTGCTTTACAATTGCATTTATGTGTATTTTTTAAATTGTATATGTGTTTTAAGACCTTCCCCTATGTTAAAGTTTCGATAGGTTGTTTTTAATCAAGTAGGTAAGTAATTTTTATAGTCGAAACAGTAATACAGCAGTACTTTACCAGGATAATTGCCTGCAACACTTAGAGCCAGAGCAGAGCTTGCTTCTTGCCCACGAATACACCATATTGACCTAACTGTGCGTTCTGGCGAAACATTTTACATAAAAACATGGTGATATCAAAGTGATATCGCTATTTCTCTTACTTTATTTGTCAGTTGTTGACAACATGATTGAAATCATAAAATGTTTCGCCAGTGTGAACGCACAGTAACGCTAGATGTGTCAAAGTGTGCTCCGATGCTGCGCCATACAGTGTGTTCGTTGGTGGGCCACAGTGTGTTTGATGCTGAGGCCATGGCGACTGGACGCTTACAAAAATAATGCATTCAATCAACATGACATAATATTGCTCATTCTATTGAGGGAGTAGCCTATCTGGTAGTAGTATATCTGGCCTAACAGGAAGACGCCTAGGAATATTTGTGCAAAAGTTGAACAGAATCATTTCGGAACATCGATTTGGATTTTTAAGATGATGATGTATAGAATATAATTATATAGATAGATAAATAACATGTTATTTCCATATTATTATATTACGTTTTATTGTCTTGTCTTTTGTGAATTTCATACTATACTTATTACCACACATTGACATAGGTAATATAATTCTATCCTATACTTGGAATAGGTAATGATATGAACTTATGAGATATCTGATTGAACTAATTAATGATAAACCTACTGGTTGTCTCAAGTGATTTGGGGGCTGATAAATAAACAAACTTAATTAAAACACACAATATTTATTTTCTATGAATACATTAACTACATTAGAGATCATAATAACATTGAATCGAAATTTTCTACAAATTTAAATATTAGTTAGGTACAGTAGTCCATGAAGCCGTCGTTTAATCCACCTTGATAGGGTTGTAGTGAGAAGATACAGGCAACCAGCGAAGACTCCTGGAAACAAGGAGAATATGTAGGTAAGTAAAAAAATATTTATACCAATAAACTACCCATAATCAAATAAGTATTAAAAATACATACATTTTGTGTGCTTTTCCAGTGCGGCTTGGCGTCAGCATCTGCATGAAGAGAGCGCACAAGTAGGCGGCCTGCAATGTGTACAGAACATATTGCCAGGTAGCGACTGTAAAATCATTTTCAGTTTCCATTTTTCCGACCATCACAGAGCTCTTCTCACGATTTCGGGCCATCTCAACATTTCGGGAACGAGCGTCAATTGCTTCGCGTTCCCTATTTTCAATCCTGTGGGTATGTTCGACTCGGCTGCGCAATACTTCGCTTCGGCGATTTAAGTCAGCAGATCGGTTTAGCCGAGGCTCGGCCCTAATTTCGCGGATGTTTCGTCGTTCAACAGAACGGGCTCTTCGGTCCATCATTGAACTGTCTCTATCTTCGGCATTAACTCTGTCGGCTGACTTTGATTGTACTTGTCGCTCCCTAGTAATCTGGTCGCCATGAATCTGTCCAGACAGCCTCTCGTCATTCCTAATTACTAGACGATTTTCTGAGTCAGTCTCAACGCTTCGCTCATTTCGAGTAGCGGCACGATTTACACTGGATTCGCGAATATTTTGTCTATCTACTTGCCTACTTTCTCGAGAGAGTCTACGGTCGGGATTTTCCCTCAATTCTTCTCGGGATTCCCTAGCCAACCTTATTTCCTGCCGGCTGTCGAGGTGTCTTATATGTGGGGTATTCCCGATTCTAGATTCACGAATATTTCGTCGATGCATTTGGATGCGTTCGCGAGAAAGTCTGTTGTCGGGATTTCCCCTATTTTCCGTATGCAACCTCGCGTCATTTCGGATTTCCCTTCGATTTTCAACATCTCTATCCGTTCGGATAACAATATTCCTGTTTCTAGATTCTTGGACATTCCTTCTGTCCATCTGTATCCTCTCTTGAGAAATCCTCTGCTCAGGATTTGTCCTAGCTTCTTTACTTATCTCCGCAGATCGCTCGTTGTATCTAATTTCTCGTCGACTATCGATCTCTTTGTCGCTAGGAGTATTTACGGTTCTTAATTCGCGAATATTACTCACCATTCGAATGACCCTAAACTCGCCGAAATTGCCTCGGTCTACCTGGGTCCTTTCGACTGAAAGCCTGTTGATATGGTTGTCTCTTTCTTCTCGAGCGTTCCTAGATATTCTCTCGCTGTTTCTAATTTCGCGTCGAACAGCAACGTCCCTCGTGTTTTGGGCATTCATCATTCTAGATTCACGGACATCTCCCCGATCCATCTGTGCTCTGTCGTGAGAAAGTCTTTGCTCCGGATTTTCCCTATTCATGTCCCGAGTCTCCCTAGTCATCCTCTCCTTATATCTGATTTCGCGTCGATCAGCAACGTTCCTCGTATTTTGACCATTTATCATTTTTGATTCACGGGTATTTCTCCGATCCATTTCAATTGTCTCGCGGGAAAGCCGTTGCTCCGGATTTTCCCTGTTTTCGTCCTGAGCCTCCCTAGTCATTCTCTCGTTAATTCTGTTTTCGCGTCGATCAGCAACGTTCCTGGTATTTCGGGCGGTCATAGTTCTAGATTCACGAATATTTTTGCGATCCATCTGGGTTCTTTCGCGGGAAAGTCTTTGCTCCAAATTTTCCTTAATTTCTTCTCGAGTCTCCCTAGTCGTCTTCTCTCTATTCCTGAGACCGCGTCGATCAGCAACGTTCCTGGTATTTTGGGCTTTCAACATTCTAGATTCACGGATGTTTTTCCTATCCATTTGGATTCTCTCGTGGGAAAGTCTTTGTTCCAGATTTTCCCTATTTTCGTCCCGAGTTTGCCTTTCGTTAATCCTGTTTTCGCGGCGATCAGCAACGTTCCTGGTATTTTGGAAATTCATAGTCCTTGATTCACGAGTATTCCTCCGATCCATCTGGATTCTTTCGCGGGAAGGTGTTTGCTCCAAATTGTCCTTAATTTCTTCTCGATTTTCGTCCATAGCCAACATAATTCTAGATTCACGAATATTTCTCCGATTCATTTGAATCCTTTCGCGTGAAAGTCTTTGCTCCAGATTTTTTGTTTTTTCGTCCCGAGTCGCCCTAGTCATCCTTTCGTTGAATCTTATTTCTCGGGCACTGTCAAATTCCCTCTTATTGCGGGCATTCATAATTCTAGATTCACGAGTATTTCTCCGATCCATTAAAATCCTTTCGCGGGAAAGCCTTTGGTCCGCTTTTTCTCGTGTTTCATCTCGAATCTCCGGTGTCACCCTTGCTTCCCGTCGACCATCTACGTTTCTCTCATTTTGAGCATTCATCATTCGAGATTCGCGTGTAATTCTTCGATCTAATTGCATGACAGAAGTACTACGGTCAATATTTTCCTTATTTTGTTGCCTAGATTCTCTGTGTTCTTCTGTCTGTTCACGTCGCTCATCAAATCTTTCGTTAGATAATCGTTGATTAATTCGAATGCGTTGTCGATTTTCCCGGTTATCCTCACGAGCAGTATGACGAACGTGCTTGTCACGGATTCGATCTACTAATCGAGTATTTCCTGTTAGTGATAGCCTCTGTTCATTGGATCTCTGCAGATCTCGGCGTTCATCGTTACGATCACTGTTACGCCTCGTGTCTGGTCGAATTGTAGATTCGCGTCGCTCTTCACTCAATCTTTCTCTTGCAATACGCTGGCGATTATTAATGTGATTATCTTCAATTTTGGATACATCATTGTCTTGATTTCGGCTAAGTACACGTCGTGCATCTCCGTTCGGTGTGACACTGCGTTCAACAGATCTGAATCCTACCCTCTGCGTTTCACGTTGAGAATCAATCAAGTTTTTAGACAGACGCTCATTACCAAAGCGCTCGGTTCTGTAATCGTCCCTGTCACGTGGTGACTCAGTATAGACCCTATCATTACGACGTTCTAGAGCATCTCTGGAGCGATCAACAACTCGGCGGCTAAGATCTTGAGGTTTCAGATCTCGAATAAATCGAACAGTTTCTTTCCTCTGGTGTACATCCAGGAGCCGTTCGCGACTTTGGGAGTTCGGAGGACGTTCTTGACGGTGTGCTACTCGGGAAGACCTGGCTATTTCAGAGGGAGCTTGTCTTGCAACCCTGGCTCTGATATCTACCAGCGGCCTCTCCGTCGAAGGACGACTGAATATAGATACACGTTGCCTTACTTCGTACCGTCGATCTTCACGGGTTTCATCCTGATCTAGGCGTTGTAGATCAGACGTAGTTTTGCCGAGCCGGGTTGTTCCATGAAGCGAAGACCTCGTGTCTTGAAGCGAAGCAGATGAAAGATGGTCGCAACACTGTTGCCTGCCATCAATGAGGTTGTTATCGGCGAAGGATGCAATAGGTTGAAAAACCGCGACTACCGCAAGTAGTAGTAAACGCCAGATATTCATAGTCACTGTGTGCTAGTATGGTGTGGTTTTCTTCCTTTCGCGATGAATCTGTTGGAAGTGTACCGATGGCGGTCGCTTCCGAACTGAATTTTGAAGCATTTGTCCTGGCTTATATACGGCTTCAAAGACTGTGTCGATTCAATGCTTATTAGGCGCTAGAACGCATTCAATTTTCAGCTTCCCACACGCCAAGTTACTGCGACGAGGATTACCAGATCTAGATACTTGGTTTAAAAACTACTTTCCTAGTTACAACAGGACAACATTACAATGATTATCGGGATTATTTAAGTACATTAATTCTGTAAGATAAACAAATATTACTCTATCTTCCTTTAAAATACTTTGATTATCTTCTCCTATCAAAAAAATCAGCCAAGTGCGAATTGGAACACGCACAGTGAAGGATTCCGGTAGTCGGCTTTAATTATAATAATTAAGTAACCATTTTATCCCATTCAAGAACAAATCAACTTAAATTTGCAGTACTAGGCACTCAGAAAAATGTGCCATGGAAAGTATTTATTTAAAAGTAAAAAACCAACGCATAAGTTCCAAAGGATCAAGATGATTCAAGTTTCTCATGTTGCGAACTTGCGAGTATTATCGCAGGACACAGCTGCACAAGAAAATTTGTCCCTGCGCGTAAAATAATTATCTGATGGAACCCGCTGGAGCAATAAATGGGATCCATAAATTGATTTCCTATGACGTCAATACAGAATACGATACCTACATAAATATAGATACAATATACCTACTTTGTTGTATGCCAAACTTGATACACAGCTATTTTACAATATTGCTTATTCTATGGGTACAACGGCAGTCGTATCGCTTCTTTTCTCAACGAATTATATTGTTGTGCCTGTAGAATACTGTAAATGATTAAAATGGTGCATTAATCACGCTGAAGAGGTAAGGGATTTACGACAGATTTTTTTTTTTGTTAAACAAAACGTTGCCCCTCACTAAGAATTTCTCCTGTATAGTGGTTGTGCTAACAACCATTTATGCTTACATATACAAACAGCCAGTCCCGCAACAACTACCTGTCATCATCATCATCATCATTTCAGCCGAAAGACGTCCACTGCTGGAGATAGGCCTCCCCCAAGTGTCGCCACATTGACCGGTCCCGTGCGACTCGCATCCAGCGGATCCCTGCAGCCTTCACCAGGTCATCGGTCCACCTAGTGGGAGGCCTTCCAACGCAGCGTCTTCCGGTTCGCGGTCGCCACTCCAGAACTTTTCGGCCCCATTGGCCATCCGTTCTGCGAGCAATGTGCCCTGCCCACTGCCACAACTACCTGTAGGCCATGACAAATATTTTTTTCCGTGCAGGAATAGAACCCGCGACACGCAGCGCTGCAGCCAATGATTATTTTCCTATTGGAAGAATAAATAAATTAATCTTAATGAAAAATAACTCTTTAACTCACTGTCTAGTTTACCTTACCTAATCTATCTTCCACCGGCATATATATTTTTCAGGCTTTTTTTCCAAACCAATTTCTCTGTGATTACTGGTACGATTTTCGTGATTTTTATTTCATTATTTTGTTTGGTAGAGGAAGCTTATTAACTTTACTTGGGAAGTTTATGAGTTATCTTCAATAGTACGTGTTTCTCTGCTTCATCTACATTTATGTTGATGATATAATCATTTCATAATAACTTCTCGTTGCAGAGTAAAATTAATATATTATGAGAAAAAATTGTGTAGAATATCTTAACTAAAAAGGGGCAAAATATAAAAAAAAAAACATTTTTCTAAAGTAACTTTACTTGTGGAGTTCCACAAGTAAAGTAACTTTTTTACTGTGGCAATAAAGTCAATGAAACAAAGAAAGTCACCGACTTCCGAAAATAATTCTTTTTTTTTTTTTTCCAAAAATTTGCACAACTTCCGTGCACACGTCTGAATTGAAAGACTTCAAAATTCAGCCAATTGGAGATCATCCGTCAATCCGTGGACAAACCGTAAATAAAGGGTGTAAATAGATCCTTAACATATCCGAAAGGCACTTGTCCTCAACGTCTTTGCAATCATTTTTTTGTTCTAGACCATACCTGGGACCTTCTAGTTACGGAGATATTAGGGGTCAAAGTTCCAACTTTTTCACAGGTTTTTTTTTTTAAATACATGTTTTTAATATAAGATTTTACTTTACACACCTTCACGATCCCCGTACTATTCAATCCATCCATCAGCACTATGTTTTCTGTGCTTTCGATCGAGTCCTACCGTAAAACGTGATTTACCTTCCCAAAAAAAAAAGTCGTTTCCCAGCAATAATTTTTGCGTAAAGTTACTTAGTTTGATGTACAGAATGCTTGGTTGACGGCTATGTGAAGGGTCTGTTTACACCCTGTATACTACTTAACCACGCAGTTATAACTTCAACATAAAACGAAAACAAAAACCAGGGTCTAAAATAGAACACGAAACGGTCCTACGCGGGAGGGTTGGTTAGGAGAAAATCCTTCCTCCATTCTCCAAACCTGTCTAGCAGTAGACTTCTTTTGTCTGTCGGTGGTTGGCCGACGTCGTATAACCATCTGCATAAATGGCTAAGATTTATAATTCCAAGAAACTGTGTGTCGTTCCTAGCCATCGACATTGACAAATATCATGGCGATGGCGTATGATTCTTTAACCAGTTGGTGGTAATGATTTTACCAGGCTACAACAGGTACCCTAGTATAAAAGGCATGCTTAGTTTTTATTATTGACTTTTGAGGAGGGACCAATTAAGCTGTCTGGATTTGGATGCATCGTTATTACACCTGCGTTGTAGCAACAGGTTTCAATAAAAGAAGCCGCCCATAGAAGTTAGTTTAATATTTATGGGCGGCTTCGCCCGCGTGACACCCGGATAAAAGTAACCTATATCCATCCGGAATAATGTAGATACCTACCTTTCAACTGGTGAAAGAATTTTTCAAATAGGTGCAGTGGAATGGTTCCGGGGCGGTAATTATCCGCTTGACATCAGAGCCGTATTTAACCAATTGGAGTCCAAAAGCCACTTTATAAAAATCGGGCCCTTTCTTGTAGAATGTAAGAGCGAGCGAATTTCTTTGCAGGGATAGGTTAGGTTTTATTATGACATTTTCATTCTACATTACACATTGATGTATGCTGATAAGCAAGAATATAAATGCAAAAGCGAGCATAGCGAGCTCGAAAATTTTAGTATCCCTAAACCGCCTGGCATAGGTATTTAAACTTTCGTTTGACAGCTATATATGTCACTTAGTTACAGGAACTGTGGCCCCTTCGGATCCTGGGGCCCTGAGCACTTGCCCAGAGTGCCTAATAGAAAAGATGACCGGCAATGGCATAGATACAAACTCACAAAACTCTCATTAACTTTTAATCTTTTTATAGAGAAGAGCCCATCAATCGCAAAAAAAATAGGATTCAAGGGCGAGCATAGCGAGCTTGAAAACTTTAGCACTCACCTCGAATTTGATAGGTTTTCTTTTGTCCTTTTAATAAAAACACGACTAATTCTACCTTGTATACAACATTATTTTTAGTATATGCGAAACCTGAATACAGTTTGTTCAGAATAAGTAACTGAATCGATTCCAACAATTTTTAAACCATATTATATTTTTTCCCAAAAATATTTAAAAAAGTTAAAAGTTGGACACCGAGCGACTTTTAGTACCTATCGCAATTATTTAGGTACCGACTGCCAAATTATTATTATCATGAGCTCAAGACGACACTGGAGGTGCACGCTGCGTGGTGACCACGATTTTGTGCGGACAACTAGGTAACAGAACAAGCTTATAACTTTGTGATTTTTCATGAGACAGTTTTGAAATTTTGTACATAGATTCTTTACATAAAAATACTAGACACGTGTATCAGGTTTCGCATATACTAAAACTGTATGTTGTATAAAGAAAAGTTTATGAACGCAAAGGACATAAGAGCGCGCTTGAATATATTAGGAAATTCTCGGCTAAATTAGGTCATTTTTGTTCAAACATACAGAGACGAAATTAGGAGTATTTTTTGCGTTCCACCTCGGATACACTGGTTTCTTTATAGTTGACAGAGATTTCGGAGGGTTTCACCCCCTGCCTACGGCCAAGACTATGGGAGACACGATGCTATGCGGCCTGTGCATGCTCATTGTTCACAGGAAAAGAGTACCTAGAGGAGAACGCTAACTTTATTGACCAGGTGATGAACGGACAGCAAATTAGACGCCTTAAGTTTTTATTCAAAGAGCTTTGCCGACTGCAAGTGCACCCCCGTGCAGCCTGCTGCCGGCGCCCATGATTAGGGCTTATTTACATCAGCCTATAACAGTAGAACTGCTGGACATAGCTAGGTCTCTTCAATCGCACGCCACTTAACTCGATTCTCGGTAACTCTTTTCCAGTTCTTACCAGACCTCCTGCGAAGATCGGTGCTCCACCGACCCTGAGGGCGTCCCCAATAACGCTTGCCGATTCGTGGTCTCCACTTAATAACACGTCTACCCCAACGGTCATTGGTTCTCGGCTAATATGGCCGACCCATTGCCACTTCAGCTTACTTATTCAGTGAGCTATGTCGACGACTCTGGTTCTCTGTCGGATCACCTCGTTCTAGATACGATCCCTCAGAGAGCCTCCAACCATAGCCCGCTCCTTAGCTCGCTGAGCGACAAAAAAGAACATGTTTTTTTTTATTTTAATTAACCGACGAAAAATTATAATGACTTATAGACTAGCTGTACCGCCGGGTACAGCTAATCTTTAAGTCATAAAATACGTTGCAGTGCATTTTTTCCTACATCTCTCTCTGAATTCTTCATGAAATAGTCATTCCATGGGATAAATTAACATAAAGGTGTTGTGTAATTGTATTGGTGATTTTAATGATTATTAAAACGGTAAAGCCATATTTGTTACAGCCGGTAATCATATTTTAACCAACATACCTACAACCGGACACTGATCTGCTAATTGGAATAAACGTAAGAAAATTAGAATTTCGCGGGCTACCCTGGCGCTTCCCCCATCCGAGGGAACAGGGCCTGCAAGGAATTTTCCGAGTTTCTGTCTGGAAGTCCTCTAATCACGGCCGTAAAAATGCGGTTATTTCTGTCATTTTTGGAGGGTTATATTTTCTTTACTTATTAGTTGATGAAAAGAAAATTACAGGGACGTGTCTACGGCAGCCTTGATTATATGAAAAAATGATTGCTCTAGAGGTATTATACAGGAAGAAAAAAGGGAATACATTTGTATGAGAATCGCAGCCCCTGCTCCCTCTTAACATGCAAGCAAGAGTAATTTGCAGATTTTGATCATGTTATAGGCTTAAAAAAAAATGGCGCCTAAGGTTACCAAAGACGAAATAGGATCACTGCCCAGAGGTAACACCAGAGTATTGCGAGGAAGCAGCCTCAAATTTCAGCTTGCTAGCTGATACGAGGAATCCTGCCAGCCAGAGTACAAAGTTATTATCAATGTCCAAACTGTCAGGAGAGATGTTAATAGAATGTCAATCTTTACGCCAGCGTAAAGATGTGAGTGCGTCGTTTCATAATTGTTGGTTAACGCACATTTGCACTGAACCAACACTCAGTGGTAAGTATTGTTTTCAAGTGAGTAAAGCTTCAGATTTCATCCTGATTCAAGGAGAGCGCGTGCTTGGCGAGCTCCTGGTCACCAGAGCCGCTTACAAACCCCTCAGGAACGTCATCCTTGCCAAGGCAGAACGCTCTGTAGAATATACATCTATGGTAACCTTAACTCATACTTCAGCTAATAAGATGCTATAACTGAGTGGTCTCGTACTGACGGCGATTATTTGCATGAATGTAATTGAGAGGACACTAGGATATCTTTGTCGTAATAAAAATACAGTTTTGGGCAACCAAAGGTTTTTATATTTATGTATTCTTAATCCTAATTGTATCCATAGGATTGGATGACTGCGGTGAACGGCGCCGTCGTCTTCGTAACCTTCTCGCCGGATTCCTTCGTGATCCTCTGCAAAAATATTATAAAATTCAGATATTTGCTAAATCAAATTTTAATAGTTCCTAATTATTAAGATCATCAGTAAAGGTTTCTTTTCATTTGTACTCAAATAATGTAGGTAAGAATATAATCATCATTATAAAATAGTTGGAAGTCAGTCTTGAGTGCTTAAATTTTAAGAGCTATATAATAAAAATGGAAATTCTATTGGGTGGAAACAAACCTTAAGCTTCTTCTCATAGGCCATCAGCTTGACAGACTTGACCTTCCTCTTGTTCTCTAGCTTGCGGACGACGTCGCGGTACTTCCAGCCGACTTCGTGGGACAGGCGGCCGACGTGACAGTACTAAAATAACAAATAATTGGTTAGAACTTCCCTATTTTCTATGATGTAGGGGTAAGACTAGTGACATGGTCTCAGACATTTATAAAGTAGCAACATGGTTATTCAGTCGCAAATTACCCAAATAAAACATCATTGTAAAATTCTTATTGCATGACTAAAGTGTTATTGGATCAATGGAGGAAATGAAAGGTCAAACATTAATAAATACTTTGGTTTCCAATGTTGCTAAGTTTTGCAAGTTATAAAGTAACCTACTAGCATCAGCAAGAAGTTTGTTTCATTTTGCTAGGACAGTTCAGCAAAATAAATGATAAGATGATTGTGCAGTTGACATACCTTGCGGCCAGGCTTCAAGCAGAAGACACGGAGGGCAGCGGGCACAACCACGCGACGGCGGTTGTCATATGGTGGCGGGCAACCGTCGTACGCGCGGAGCCTCCTCAGCGCGCTCTTTCCGCGCTCAGTTTTGTGTGGGATCATGCCTGGAACACAAAATTAATTGTCCCTGGTGAGCATCAAGTGTGTAACAAATGAGGTTAATGGTTGTCTTTGAAGGGCTTCATAAAAGAATTCTTATCATAAACATCAAATAATGTAGGTAAAATGGTAAATAATCATTAGCAGTTTTTAAGGCTCAGAAAGATAAGACTTAAGCAAATATATAGGTGAAAAAAGGCACAAAAAAATGGCAATGTACATCTTTCAATAACTTGATAAACTATACTGTATGCAGGAATGTAGGTATGTGCCTATCATACCTTAACATATCATTATATGTAAACAGACTGCTTACAAAGTCTCGGTTTCTGGAATGAAAATCCATGCTAACACTTTGCACATAAACTGTTGCAACTGGTTGTATGAAATACCAACAATCAATCACATAACTAGACTTGTGCCTTTTGACACATTTATAATGATCCTACCAGAAACGGCATTATAGACTTCCAAACAAAGATGTAAATCTCAATAATCCAAATGGTATGAATAATAGTCAGTAACTGAGAGTACTTACCTCTGACAGTCTTCCACAGGATCTTGGAAGGGGCTCTGAAGTGGAAAGGTCCACGAGCGGGGTTCACATTGCACCTCTTACGAAGGAATGACATAAACTTCAACTTGTTCCTGAAAGACATCACAACCATTAGTTACAGTACAAGATTAAGAAACACACTATGATGTGAATGTGAGAATTTTATCAGATAACTTATGAGTAACAACATGTATTTTACAATATTCAGTCGCAAATTACCCAAGTAAAACATCATTATAAAGTTTGGCCTGATCTGAAGATAGAACTAGGCTATAAACATGGTCTATTGACAAATTAACAAGATACTTAGTGGGAGTGGATCCTTTTAAACAAACACCGCAATGTGCTGCTATAAATACAATGAAACTATATTACATCCTGCAAGTTATGTTCATGAGCGACTTAAATCAAAACTATTTATAGAGATATGTTGAGGAAATCAACACAATTAGGTAGGATAAAAAGTAAGTTGTTCTTACCTGAAGAAGTTACCAGAGATGTTGATCTGCTCACTTCGCACGACCACGACTTTGTTACCTTCCAGCAGGACCTTAGCAATGACTGCGGCCAGGCGGCCGAGCAGATGGCCACGGCCATCGATTACTATGGCCTAAAACACAAGCATTCACACTGGTTAGAAACCGCCGCTGACGTACCGTATAACCTCAAAACTATTCACACTCGTTTCAATCAACTCCATTCTGAATGTTCTGAAACACAGTATTTGTAACTGGGATCTCGGATATTCTTGTAACAGAGAACATACGAACAGTTTCATGTAATATTGTTCTTTAACAAATGCTAAACACAAGAAAAGCACGTGTGATGCATGGACTGTACATGTTGTTAAAACTTATCACATGGCAAAATCTATTAAAAAGAAAGAATAGAAGGCACATTGTAGTTTTAAATTAATTATTATGTCCACTTGAAGGCATTTTACTTGATTTTCATATTTTTTCTTCTCACCTTATTGCTAAAGCCCGTCATTTTCACGACAACAAAACGGAAAAGGGTAACTTTTTAAAACAATATGGCTACCGGACGTTCATAGAATGTTGAAATGTTACCATACAAAAAAATACTTTAGGAATTAGACGATTTTACAACCAGATTCATTTGTTGACGATAAGATTTAAATAGTTTTGAATAGTCTCACTTACTCAAGAATAGTGAATGTTGGTCTGAAAAAGTAGAACCAAAACGGAATACATATATTGATTTTGTGATTTCGGCGGTCACTCCGTAAGGGTTATAGGCACCTCCGATTTTCGGTACATCGGGTCGCTTGTCCAAGGGGTTGGTGAAGAAGAGGACGTAACGCACCGGATTAACTCAGGATGGATGAAATGGTGACAGGTCACTGGAAAAGCTAAAGTTAAAGGAGAAAATATAAAAGTCCGTGATTAGGCCTGTCGTACTAAAAAGATTGCGTGTAGAGATGACAATGTTGAGGTAGATGTGGGGTTTGACAAGAATGGATAAAGGAAAGAAAGAGTATATTAGAGGAAGTTTGAAAGTTGCACCAGTAAACGATAAGTTTTAAGGGAATTGACTGTCTCGGTATGGGCATGTAATGAAGAGGGACGAATCGCATGTGACTAAAAGAGTGACGAATATAAATGTTGACGGATCGAGAGGGACAGGAAGACCAAAGCAAATGTGGATGGATTGTGTAAGGAATGAAATAAAAAGGCGTACATTTTAGTGCGACGATAGACAGGAAGAAAAATATATGTTTTTAATTCAGTTATCTGTTAAGTGATCTAAAAGCATTATTTTATCATTCATTCGTTGCCATTGTCCCAGCCCTATGCCAAACTTGTAAGTACTACTTTTAAGTCCCTATATAGTTTTGTTCAAACTTTATAGCGGAGGGATTGGAAGTTAGCTGCGAGTGACGGTCTGAGTTTGTGCCCCGCTGATACTTAAAACTGTTGTGAACAGCTTTACGTTAGATGTTCCGAGCCGCCATAAAGTTTGAATAGAACTATACTGCGTTTGAGCTACCAACGTACCACGACATTTTTCTATCGTTAGGGCTGAAAGATAGTTTCAACAATGTGCTTAAATGGTACTTACATGTGACACGAAACAGCACGGTTTTGCAGATTGGATTTGGCAAGTCGTTTTTACGACAGGAAACTGAACAATAATAAATATCCATTTTAGAGAGCACCACTTTGCGACACGAAACGATCAAATGATGGTGGCTGGCGATCGGCGAATGAAATAGTTTTATACAACGTGTAATAGAATAAACGCAATTCCTGAAAGTAGTTGGTTCAGAATCGGCTTCGGAATCGATTACTGTCATAAAAAAATAGGTGTTAAATTTTGACGGAAAAATCTTTTAAATAACTTAAATTAGAAACACAGTATCATGATAAATTAATACAATCCTTAATTCCACGAAATTGAAACCTTAACTCAGAGCAATAAAGGCTACTAAAACGCACGACATTATTTGTAGTTCGCTCATAGCTCGTAATACACACATGTAAATAATAACAATGCATTTTACATTAAAAGTAGTGTGCTTCAAATAAATAGGTAATTTAAAGGAATTCCAACTTTATCTCCAATGAGTAATGCGTTTTTGAATGCACGACCAAACTTAGTTGGTCATCAAACAATTTTAAGGCATTTTTACAAAATAAAATTATTTAATTTGAAGAAATTTAGAACTTATTGCAAAGAGATAAAGGATTTGTCAGCAACCTCTTTGACGTTTATGCGAAATTACGACACACGCGCCGCCGCTACCGCCGAATAACATGAGTACCTAACATCAAAGGCACAAAATCTAGTCATCCGCCGGTAGTGAACTAGTGTAGACGTTCTTTTATTTACTTCCGTGACATTATTGTTTCCGCGCGCGATGGCTTTCCAGTATACCAACATACAATACACGGACATGGTGAGGACCCTGGCTCGCTGTCTTGATAATGTCGTGTTAGCTTGTCGGGAGTTCAATGACCGTTTTAGCTGCAGTGTGAGCGCCAGGACGATCTCAGCGACTGAGGGACTCTGGGACGTTCCTTCCTAATACGGCTTTGGACAGAGGGATGAATGTGCGGACTACTCGTCTGCAAGAGCGTATTCTCGACCATTTCGACGAACATCCAGAGGACAGCTCGAGAGAAGCAGCACCCCAGTTCGACTGCAGCCACATATACGTGTGGCAAATGTTGCGTGCTGATGGTGAACACCCATTCCATCTTCGACGGTGTCAAGACCTAACGACGGCCGACAACTTGCCACGACTGGAATTCAGTAGGTGGTTGTTGGAGAACTGGCAACAGAACATTCTTTGGACGGACGAGAGTACCTTCACGCGTGTTGGCATGTACAACCAGCACAACCAGCATTTGTGGCGGCATGAGAATCCATATGCTTGCCGTGTGGATTCGTTCCAGCATAGGTAACTGAAAACAAAAATTTGAACAAGCATTTGTGACGGTGAAAAGTGATACTGAAGTGTTTACAAAATTGAAGTGTATAGAACAAGGCGGTGGTCATTTTAAAACTTTAATGTAAGTGGATCGTAGAAATAGTGCAAATTAATAACCTAAGTGTAAAGTGTAAATACTCCAGTTCTATAAGTACCTACTTCTTCCTATCAATACGATTGTATTCTTATCACAGTAAATAGTATGATTCAAATCTTTTAAACACGCCGTCTTTGAATATCGCTTTCGGCCGCTAACATTGCACGAGTGTGTGTGTAGGGATGTTGTTGCACATACGTTTTGCGTTTAGTAAGGATAACTATTTTATAAAAAAGAGTAGATTTGGTTTAAATTTATTTAATTACGGATGTTGTATTAGACTTATAATTTTATATTCTAATTGGGGTGTCTGAGGTATTGCGCTTAATCTGTTACACGTTGTATAATGTCTATGGTCAAATGGCCAGTGTACAGACGCCAGTACATCAAGCTACCACAATCTGTCATAGATTTTCAACTCTACCGCTAAAGTGTTAGGTTCAAGGTCGATTGGGAAAATTTGACAGTTTCGGATAGCTTGATGTGCTGGCGTCTGTACATACTTTGGCAGATTGGTAAGTCAGTAATTCTGTCTCTAGAGCTTATTCTTCTATGTCTGCTAAATTTAAGGCTTAAAAGTTTTTTCAAGTTCACCTGCGCATCCCTATGCATCCCACGTTTTACGTACTTTATAGATCCATGACCAAAGATGAATCAGCTGTGATGACATTAATCCATTTATTATGACATTTCTGTTTTGGCTCTAATCCAATGGGAATTTTAAATAATTACGTGTATTTTACGCACTGGGAAAGGGATACTTAGGATTTAGCCGAGAATGTTAATATTTTTCAAAAATCCTTAAAGTTTATATTTTTCAACATGGAGATTCCATATAGAAAGCTTGCGATTTACGTACTAACGTTCGTGGCCTATGCTTATACTGGCATGGGCTCTAGTATGCTAAGGAATTTAAAGGATGCAGTTCTATCGGCAGAATCAGTTTTTGGTGATATGTTTAAAAATGTCATAACAGTAGCTGAGAGGTTTAGATCTTTGCATGAAGTTTTTGATGCTGCTGTGGATGAAGAATGCATATTCAACTGCCCGGAAGGTATTTTGTGTGTTGATTTAAATATATAAACATTGGTGTTAACATTGAAATCATCATCATCATCATTATTTCAGTCTAAAGACGTCGACTGCTGGACATAGGCCACCCCCAAGTGTCGCCACATTGAAATAATATACCCAAACTCTTTATTTTCAGGATCTAGACCAGTCCGCAACAGAAATTACATTCCATCATCAGATGGTTGTGGTTCTCTCGGCTTTAAGGTGGCCTCAGAGTACCTCCCACTGAATGAAATGACGAAATGTTGTGATACCCATGACATTTGCTATGATACATGTAACAGTGGGAAAGAAACTTGCGACTTGGACTTCAAAAGGTGCCTTTACAACTACTGTGACAGTTATAAGTCAGTAACAGGAGATACAATCACTAAAGGTATACATTTAATTACAAATTCAGTCAGTTGTTCAGTACATCTACAGGTTGGCTGTATGATGTAGCCATCAGCAATAAGAGATCTGTTGTACCCAAAAATAGAATTGAGAGTTGTGTTACAATTTTGGTTTACAAGAAAATATATATTGTACCTATCTATTCATCCACAAATGTTTTACTTGGTCTGCAACATCAAACACACTGATTGACCAACACTATTATTCAAAGCAGCCATGTTTAATTATGATATTTTAATTCATATTTTTAATTATTTCATTTCAGGTTGCAAAGCTGCAGCAAAATTGTTATTTACCGGCACATTAACTCTTGGCTGTAAGTCATATTTGGATGCACAGAAAAATGCATGCTACTGTCCCCCAGCCAAAAATAACAAGTATAAGAAATATCCAGGAAGTGGAGATTTATAATGGGCGGCCCACCCAGTTTTTGAATTTTTTTTGTTTCTTATTTACCCAAAGAATGTAATGCCAGTTTTGTGATACTTGTGTAAGATTATTTATTCATTAAAATTTAGGGAATGGTGTAGTTCTTATTGGGCTTTTACATACAAATAGGGTTTTTTTTTTCTCTGGGCAGAGCAGAAGGGCGTGTCAGACTTCTAGTGATTAAAACACATCTGTGTTCCTTCTTTGCCTTTGTGTTCCAGGGCCATGGTATCTCTTTCCAACAGTCCTGCAGCAACTAGAGTAATAAGAATAATTAGAGTAGTTTTTCACCTTGGATGTTACTTGAAGAGTGTTTCCCTTTTGTGTTGTCTATTTTCTTAGTTGGTAGATATAAATTAGCTGTAAGTTCTGTTAAATATTAAAATATTTTTCATATGTTTTGTTCATATCTTTTTTATACAGAAATAAAAAGTTGGTTTGTTTATATCAGTTTATTATTTTAGCGATAAAAATTACATCTTATTTGTTGGAATTATACCTTAATATTAAATAATTTATTTGCTAAATTTAGATAATGGGGCTTCTTACAAATCTCATGCAAGCACTGGAAGGATGAGCAAGCCATCACATTTCAGGTGATTGCTGTATTGTACCCCCATAAGGGAGGTCAGGCCTTTATAAATACACACTACTAAATGGACGCATAATCAAATACATATCTTACAGTTCAATATGTTGAGCGTATAAAAATAATTCATTACAATGTAAATAAATGCTTGTAAAAATATTTTATAATGGATTAATTAATTTTCTGTTTGATCTCAGTGATTTTACCTTAGCATCAAAACATAAATCTGAGCGATTACTTGTTACAGTTTGAGATAATAGATTTTATTCTATGTAAGTAGTTCTTTGATTTCTTCTTTTTCTGCAGCTTCGATGTATGGTGTTCCATCTGGGGTTTTTCCATTCTTAGACGCACCCTGTAAGATAATACAGTTTGTTAGTTTATGATAGACTGTATCCAAACAGTCATTGTGGGTATTATACATAATTAATGCATGAGTCACAGATATTTTTATCCTGTCTTTCTAGTCTTTCATTGTCAAATAAATTCCTCAAAACTTTGTGTAGCTGTTATTTAGTTTCATGAGTTTAATGCATGAAATTAATTTCTTACCATAACTGTGAAATTGCAAGTCATGCATACTAATTTTGCAAAACAACCACCATTCACTGTTACTTACATTTTTGAGTAATGTCTTAACACAGTCTGTATGACCTTCCCAAATAGCTGCTAGCAGTACAGAGATGCCATGTTTGTCCAACATCTGAAATATGCATTTAATTAGACAAATGTTACTTTTTAGTTCAAATGTTTTGTCCTCAATGTACACACTTACATTAGGGTCTGCTCCTTTGTCTAGCAGATAGTTGAGAACAGCTGTTTGACCATAATCAGCAGCATAGTGCAGAGGAACTCTTCCATCAATTAGAGCATTGACATCAATTTTCTAAAACAAACACATTTTCCTTATATGCTATGATCATAATTAGATATTCTAATTGGGGCTTACAAGAAACATTATAAATACTCTGATCATTTTATCTGTTTCATACGTAGTCTGCAGTTATGCGCCTGCATTGAGCTTACCTTTTTAACAATAATAATTAAATCTAGGTATAACACAATGTTTCACCATAGTTTTAATTCATTTAGCCACTGCAGTCATGACTATTTTCAGAGAGTTATAGTATGCGATTAAGTTTTCGTTTGTTGTAATTCCCTTATTTTCAACTAAACTTTACTTGGAATTAATGAGATACATTGCTTTCTCTTGCCAACGAATAAAAATGATCAAGTAGAATGAAAACCGATTTACAGATTACGTGATCCACTTACCTTGTTTTCTACGATGTCTTTTACTTGGTCAATATCGCCGTTTTTAATTCCCCAAACTAATTCACTCATTGTTGCGTACTTTCTAAATCCTTTTATGAACAATATTTCCGAGATTTATTCCGGAATCGAAATAACAATGGATATGGCGTTCTTTGACATGACATCTGTCAAAATGAAGGATGTTCCATGGAAGTACGGTTTTTTAAATATTGCCGATTGATTTCAGAATCATTATTTTAATATTTGTTTTATTTAAAAAAAAATGACTGTAACTTTAATAGAGTTTCATAAATTAATACTTAATTCTGCGCACAGCAGATTATCGGATTGATCAATTGACCAAAGCTATTTATTTCAGTATATAACTATGTACAGTCGCCAGCACATCAAGCTACTACAATCTGTGAAATTTATTTAATAGATTTTCAACTTTTTCGCTAAAGCATTAGGTTTAAGGTTAATGGGGAAAATTTTATAGTTTCGGGTAGCTTGGTGTGCTGGCGACTGTACATCATACACCCTGCGTTCCATAACCCAGGTAGTAGATGTCGTAGAAAAAACAGCCAAGCTAAAGTGGGATTGGCCGCAGACACCGCGGCGGCGCAGCACAACACACTGAGCTGGGAAGATGGGATGGCGCAAGAGTATAGGACGCAAGATGCGTTCAACACTAAAGACCTACCCAAATTCTATGGAAACAGAGACATGCCGTCCGGTCTTTTGCCATCGTCGCGTGCCAAACCAATGGAGCTCGTCGGATTATATAATTTAAATTAACGTGTAGTTATGCCCCGTAGGCTGTCTAGCCTGTACTTCAGCTGTAAGCCGTCGTGTCTGAGGCTATTAACAACCCACAGTGACAGCGACGAGAAGAACAATAAATGGTTACTAATCGTAGGGAATCAATTTACAAAGTGATTATGTAGTGTTCCACATGCACTTTGATATGTGTCAATCAGTCAGAATACTAACTGATTGAACGTAGACGATCAATCTAGAATCATTTTATTGTAGTTCAATTCATCCATCTAATTGATTTGACCAATTTTCGACCAAGTGGGATTGAGAATTTAACATATTGATCCGCTGCGAGAAACATCACCTAAGTTTGTATCATTCAGGGGGGCAATTATCGTTATTTTAAAGACTTCGGTATGGTTGCATTTTAACATCTGTCGAACCTCTACATTTTTTACTAGTTTACGAACTAAAACTACGAATGTGATACGGAAAGTGACCTTCATATTTTAATTTTGATTAGCACTAGCTTCCGAAAAGGCTAGGCAGATGATGATGATTTTGATCTATACATACAAATAAATAAAATTGAAGTGTCTGTTTGTAATACCAAAATAACAGCTTTTTACTGATTGCATAAAAGAATATACATGTGTTTTTGTTACAAGTGCCGTCACTTGTTACAAAAACACATGTTTTTCAGGTTTTGTCTGTCTGTTTGTTCTGGCTAATCTCCGAAACGGCTACACCGATTTCGACGGAACTTTTACTCCCAGATAGCTGATGTCTTAAGGAGTAACTAAGACTACTTTTATTTTAGAATAAAAATTAGAATTCCGTGCTACAAAATTAAAACCTTTCAAATCGGTACAACAAAATTCGATTAAAAAAGGCAAGTAATATTTTTTATAATAATTTATCGCAAACGAAAGTCGCGGGCAACAGCTAGTCTATAATAAATTAATAAGTGTACCGTGGGCTAAATCAGTAAGTACTAATTCCATGGATAACTCTCCGACAGCTCATGTTAACTGACTGACAGCTTACTGACAGAAAGTTGTGTTGTAATGTTGTTGTGTCTATTTCGTTCGCTACGCTTGCTTCGCTATCGTTAATTTTGAATTTATTGTGAAACTAAAGTTATAGATTTCTGAGATAAAATGGAAGAAAGTTTTGAAGGAATAGTTGTAATACCTCAAGATTCACGCGCTGCCACCAATCATGTCGTGGTAAAGAAAATTTATTCCGGCTTGCTACATTTTATGTAAAAATCAACCAACACTAATGCTTTTTATAACTTTCAGAGTCTGTTACTGGATAAAATTCAACCTTTAACTCTTCGTTTACGTCGTAAACTATTGTCTTATGAGAGCAATGGAGAGGATATTTCAAAAGTTCGAGATGTTTACACATTATGTACAAGTCAAATAAATAAATGTTTCATTAATTTATTTGATGTCTTCAAAGTAGAATTTCACAACCACACTCTTTTACAGGTAAGATGAGTATATTCATTCACTCTGTATCTTAGAAAAAAAAAAGAATCAGTCATGTAGTAGGTTTCATTTCAACTTAGGAAAAAAACATCACAAATTGATTTAATTTTTTTAAAATTAAAATATTAAAATTTAAATTAAATATGGCATAAATAATGAAGAATAATACACTACCCATAGAGATTTAATATATACTACAGAATCTTAACCAACTGGACCTCTTATAAAACATCTTGTACTTCATTTAGATCAACTTTTTGCATTATCATGTTTCAGGAAAGTCGTCAGTATAACGTGGAAAGATTATCATGGTGCATTAACAGACTACTGACAATTGAGAACTATTTAGAAAGAACATCAGCCTCATCGGACATTGATGAAAGTGCCAATGATTCCTTCAACATAACTACCATGTATTTTGTCAACTGGATTGACCATACATTTGAAGTCCTTGGTAAACTCGCAGCTGCAATCTATAGGACTGACTATAAGGAGTCCAAAGTACTTTATACTCAGTGGAAAGATTATGTAAGTTTTTAAAGAATAAGCACTAAGGCTACGCTGAGCGCCTGAGCATTATACCAGTTGCTGTTGCACAACAGTCAAGCTGCAATTCAAAGATAGACAAGACCATGTCTAAAGTCTTAGCATGTGCTAAATAAGGTTCAAGGTTTATAAATAACTCAGCCTAAGAATGGTGAGGAAACTTTAGTAG
The DNA here is from genome assembly GCA_905163415.1 of Noctua fimbriata. Lineage (NCBI taxonomy): Eukaryota > Metazoa > Arthropoda > Insecta > Lepidoptera > Noctuidae > Noctua > Noctua fimbriata. The sequence goes on from LR990940.1 coordinate 8,715,198, forward strand.
TTCTAACTATCTATTGCATTTTCAGATGGTCGAGTCTGTGAGTGAGCTTCATATCTCAATTGATGAACTCCTGCTGTCAGCCATGACTCTGTGCCGATACTGTCTGGCTGATGATCAACATATTGTGAAAGCTCGCTGCCAAGTGGTAATTATACAGCTAGCAAATTTAAATAAACAATGTAATATTTTTATGACCACATCCCAGTAGTCACCCTCTCGTCATCACCCTATCGTATTTCAAAGAGAAAGGAAAACAAATTTAAAAAAAGTAGTAAGCCTCCATAAATCTCCTTTTTTAATTACAGGTTTTGAGAGAAACAAAAGCATTGCTAAGTGAATTGATAGAAGGAGACCTCAGTTCAACTGTCAAAGCTACACCAGAGACATTAAAGCTGCCCATCATGCCATCTAATGCCAATGTGCTCATAGATGTGTTGAAAGATGTCCTGTATGCTCTGGAGACAAACACTAATACTGCTCTACTAGCACTTGTAGGACACTGTTTTACATACAACAAGTCCCCTATAGCCATTCTAAGGGATCATTTCAATAACGCCCCTAAAGGCACTTGCTCCTGTTTAATCAAGAGTGAGGATGAAGTCACAGAGAACTGCTCATTTGTGAAGGATTTTGATTTGTACAATGAGAGATTGCTGCAGATTGGAAACTTTGCCGTTTCTTGCTCTTCTGATCAAAGTAGTAAGTGTTTTATAATATCATCATCATAATTCTTCTGCCCTTATCACAATTTATTTTGGGTCGGCACAGCATGTCTTCTTCATACTTCTATATTTGTCGTCATCTCTGGAATATTCACCTTTCTTGCCATATCATCTTTAAATATATTGTACATTTTGTTAAATGCAAACATTACAATAATTTGATGACTGTATTTTTCCAGGAATCTTGTCTTTACGCAGTGGTCTAGCAAGCTTGGAAGCCCTAGATCCTCATTTGGTGCCAGCTTTATTGATGTCGCCAGACAGTTACCATGCGACTTTGCTGATCAACTCTTGGATGCATGAAGTTCAAGAGATTCGGGATAATGTCTTCTTGATTGTGGATCCAAGTGCTTTTGCGGAGGTATGGCGTAATAAGAGATCGATTGTGCTTTAAAACAAGCTAAGTAAAGGGGGTTTTCAAACCAAAAAAGGCATGCAAATTCTGAAGGCGAGTCCACAATTGGTGTTTAGTGGATGTTTGAAAGCGTCTGGTATTATTTGGCATAGACACCAGTCATGAGTCTTTGGTGAGCGTTTGTGGCTACACTACTGTCTATGACCAGCAGCATTCTTTTGGATTCTTACAGATATTGTTCATCAATTGTTTAGCAGCTATATGTGCTGATATGATATGATGTCTGATGTCATTAATTGTCTTTTTATTTCAGAAATCAAAACAGATGATGCATCAAAGACTGCTGGTAATATTAAACAACAATTGCTACAACAATGTGGATGTGTGTGCAGTTATCAACATGGGATGTATGGTGTATGACTTCTTCCATGTGTATGACCAGTGTGAGCCTGATGCTTTGGGCCACCATGACAAACTGCTGCTGTTGTTGGCTGACTTGGATAAAGGTATTAACTTATCCTATTTTATTTGGGGTTGGTGCAGATTTATTTTTCTTCCATACTTCTCTCAACATCTTCATATAAGGAGTCACGCCCTTTCGCGCCATATCATCTTTCACACAGTCCAGTTTTTTTTTATTGTGCCACACATATTTATTTGCTCATATTTATCAAATTAATTATTTACGACATTTTTACTGTTACAGTGCAAAAGGAATGCAAAATTGTCAGCAACCTTCTCAGCTCAAATGACGATTTTGTGTATGATGTTAAGATGCCGAAAAATAACAAAGAAGTGTCCTTAGATCAACTCATAAAACGGTTAAAACTTCTTTACACACTGGTGACCAGAATTCATGGTTTACATCATCCTAAGGAAAATGAGGACCAGTGGCTTGGGTGCGAAGGTGAGGAGGACCCACAAATGGTTTATAAGAATGCAACGCACACGGTCATAAAGAATTCTGATACGTACGTAAATTCACCTAGGAAACCTCTTAATAACATGTCCAGAACTGTTTTCGGAAGGACCAATGTACGCTCGTCGACCAGGACCTTCCCCATATCAAAACTAACGAAGCGACTAAAAACCAAGATGTGTAGCGAGCTCAGTTTCTCTGTACAATTGGACCAATTATTCAGCACTCCGGGTGTTGAAAAAAATGCTGCTTGTGACGAAACAGTGTTTGTAAATAAGCAGCTGGGTAAAGTAAGAGATGCCTCATTCTCAGTACTTTACAACTTTTCGCCAATACGCAATCGACCGTCGTTGAGGAAGGCAGTTCTGAACAGACAGTGTAAGGTACCTGTTTACAGGGATATTGAAGTCAATGATGATAATAATGTGACTTGCAATAAGGAAGACCTTATGGATGAAACTACAAGTCTACAAATAACAGGTACATATGGCTTAGAAAGGAATTTACCATCATTCCTTTCTGCTTCACAATATATACTACATTCTAATTTTGTTTCAGATATTTTGAATCAAATGAACGAAATGACGAGTATGTTGTCTACTACGCAGCTTAGTCACCCCAAAACAACAAATCAAGTGGATAGCAGAAATGACAAAGAAACGAAAAATGTACTAAGAATCAATGTGAACCACCAGAATACTACAATAACCAAACACATTTGGAATATACCAGTGAATGCTAGCATTGCGGAGATGCCTTTAGAAGACAGTACTTCAAACATGACCCAGCCGTCTAATGTGGATACTTTGGAAAGAATCCATGATTTGGAATATGTGGAAAGCAAACTAAACAGTTTGAAATCTCAGTTGGAAACAAGCTTGTAATTAAAGTGTATCCACTGTAGCTGCAATTAAGCCGTCCAATATGTTTATATTATGTTGACAATTTTATTAATTTTTTATATTTTATTTAAGGTGTATTTTTTCAGAGAATAAACGATATTTTATGTATTACCTGTTGTTTTTCTCTAATACACATCCTATGTCGAACAATTATCATCTAGACAAATAATTCCTCGTCAAAGTGGTTTATTGGTTTCCCTGCTGAATAAAGTAGGTATACATGAGGCTCTTGTAGAAAAATCAAGTTTTCTTTCTCTTGCTAAAGACGTAGCGTGACCGATTTGTATATTCACTTTTTCATGCTAATTGTTTTCTTATTATTCAGATTTTTTACACTATAATTAGTCGAGTGTAACGGTAGGAAAGTGATGAGTTAGTACGTGCGTGTGTTTTTTTACTGTTTCGACGTTTAGCCGGTCGACACCCTCTTAAAAGTGCACGCAATGAGTCGCAATGTTCTGTAGATCCTATTCAATTAATCTTTAATCATAATTCTTCACTATCATTTGATTGATATATTCAATTATACAGGCTTCTTCCAGTTGGTCAGTGTTGCAAGACTTTTTGATCGAACTAATTTGCCCAAGATTTGCTCCAGTCTACCAATTGATTTAAAACATCATTTTTAAGATGGACTTCAACTATCGTCGTAAAATCACCAGTTAATGATGTCTTTCCAACTACAGTTTTTTTTAAATCTTATCTATTGTAAATCGCGAATATCTTCGGCGTGCGAACTGGCTAATTAACATAATTTATTCCACAGTATATAAGCGCGATCTATTTTATGTGCCTCACAAACTACTTCGGAGTTCGCGACAAACGTTCATTTGGACTCTTTCTGCAGAAAATCTGGAGATGGCTTTGACAGTTATTTTCTCATTTTTGGTAAATAACTAATTTTCTTTTGGATTTGCCTAGTCTCTAAAATATCTTCCATGATTTTCTACTGTTATCTTTCATTGTTACTTTTACAGATAAATCTGGCTCTAATCCAAGGGAGGACTGAAGTGGGTAAGTTGAAGTTACAGTTGCACGCTACTTGCTACTGTTAAATTAACTATGATATTTTTTTATAATACTCTTATTTACATTTTTATTTTAATATTCTAGGTCCGGGGCCTGGTTTTCGACCAGACAATTACACCCACTTTGACGTCTACGCTAGCGCGCTCAGTAAAGCACATTACAATCCCTGGGTCTGCGATTACAGGAGTGAGGTAAACAACTAATCTTTCGTATTTTTGTTATACCTAATAGCCATATAGGGCTGCAGGCCATTGTCGACGGGCCGATGCTGTGTGGAGGCAACGAGTTCTGGTGGGCGTATTGGCAAGCGTAGCGTGGGGTGCCCACATCTAGAAAGAACGAGGAACTTCAAAATGTGGGTGTGACAGATTGAGTGCGGAGGACCGGGTGTCACGGTGCAGCTTGGGAGAGGCCTGAGTGGCAAAGGACTGTGGTAATTTGAGTTGATTCAGACATGTTCCTGAGATGTGGGCAACATCACAAGATACTGTTTGATCTTCCCTGATCTTTATATGACATTTGATTTCATGGACCACAGCTCAGTCCTTCTAAAGTAGATAAAAATACTGAATATCTCCTTTGGTATTCTTCCGATCTTGTTACTATGACTGTTTTGAAGACCATCGAAACTATTTAGTTAAAGAAGCATGTGAAACATAATTCGAAAAAGAGGTGAACTCCAAGGTTCTATTCTAGGTCCTCTACTTTCCAACATTAAGATATTCTTTATTTACTGATTATTTTTCGACTCTAGTTTTGTATTTTCGTATGTGTATTACAATATTTGTTTTCAATGTTTACAGCCAGGATATAAATGTCTCAGTTGCAGTAGCGCACTCCACTGTTACCCCGGCAACTTCGCGCTCCTAGTTCAGTGCGCCGGCATTTTCCCGTTCTGCCGTAATGGTTATTGTTCAAGGTTTAAAACTGAAGGATGTACCGAGGAAGCGGATCCTAGTCTTGTAAGTCACAGTACGATGCCACCTTACGTTCAAACGTTCAACAAGGTAAACAAGACTACGGTAGCATCGAATGCACCAGTGAACCATGAAATAACGAAACCCATTTTACATGACCCAGTTCCGCAAGAAAGTTCTTCTAAACCAGTCGCCACTCAGTCAAATGATCCGAACAAAATTAGTGGAGAAAGACTGAAGCCAACTAACGAAGCGCAAACAAACAATGTTCCGTACGTTAACAAGAAACCGAAAGACTCACTACAGTCGCCGCAAATAAGTGAGCCAATAAATTCGTTATGAAGAAAGACTTATTCGATGTTGGGTTGTGAAAGTCGTTGTTAAATTGAATAAGAAATTAATTTAAATAAAATATTTATTACACCTAATTATTGTGATATTCATTTATTTCGATAAGAGGAAATCGTAGTTGCGATATTTTTTAATCATGTTTTTTTGTTGAATTTATTCAAATAAATGTATTCGAATGTAATAAGATAGGAACTTATTCCTGCCTGTTGCGATCATAAATATTTTCTTCCAAGTGGCAATGGCTACTGTAGACTCATAGTATTTTAGAGATCAGTTCATAGTAGGTGTAGTTCTTATATATAAAATCTCGTGTCAGGGAGTTTGTGGTGCCCGGCCCTGGTTCAAGCCATGGTCCGGAGCGAGAGGCAATGGGAAGCCGTCACCTCCTTCTGCGAAGCAGTCATGCTAGTGAAGGAGGTGGCGGGACGTGAGAGGGAAAGAGCCTCACGTCCCAGCCGCCGCGGGTGACGCCCTGGGCGTCGGGGGTCACGTTGTGGCCCCCGGCCACCGTAGGCGCGGACCTGTGGACGGCGAGTTATAGGCTAGCTCGCCGTCCGGCCGTCTTATGAAGACAGGCCGTGTCGACGGCGCGTTCGTGTTCCACGCGCGCCTCAAAGAGATGTCAGCAACCATAGGGGTCCGCATGGGCCGATGCCTGCCAGGGCTGCGGGTCTGTTCGAAAGAGATACCGCAGCCCTGGAACACAAAGGGCAAAGAAGGAACATGGTGTCAGTACAAGTCTGACGTCTAACACTCCCTTCCGCTCCGCCCAGAGCGGTCATTTGATGACTGCCCATTCTAAAAAAAAAAAAAGGTTGTTTGTGGTCGCACTCCTCCGAAACGGCTCGGCCGATTTTTATGAAATTTTTATGTATGTTTGGTAGGTATGAGAATAGGTCGTAAAGTATATTTCACACCGCTAGGTTGTCAAATTCTAAATTAACGAGAGCGAAGCTGCGGGCAAAACCTAGTAAATTAATAGATTCCTACCTATCATATTTCGAATCTAACTAAAACCAAACAAACTGGAACCTAGATATAGACTGCAGTGGTATCCTTGATCATTTAAATCAAAGAGACAGTAACTGGATATCGTCGGTCCCGATGCAACCAATCAGTGTTTGATTTGTATCTTTGATCGCGTCTCTTTGGGAATTGCCCGGAGTCCTTGAGAAGTATCGATGCTGAAAGGTCACTTATAATGCTCCCCTTGCAAGTTAAGTTACGTTGAGTGTCTGGTTTCTTGATTTATTGGTATAATTCATAGGGAGAGCTGATAGGAAAGCTTGTTTTTTTTAAGTAGAATCTAGCTTATTACCGTATTGCGTAGGTACCTATGAGTCAGCTAACACACCCTGTCTTCAGTCAGTGGACAGTGGACTGACTGAAGTGGTTCACTGCTAGAAAAAGTTACCAGAATAACATCACCTTAACAAAGGTTCTTTTACTTTCACACTGGATCTGTAGGTAGATAGACAGGTACTTACCGCCTTTAATCTATCCACCTGGATGTTCTTAATTAAGTACTAGTACTTGGTCTAGTGTTCGTCATCGCCGCTGCTGAACAAAAGGTCCTGGATTCACTTTCCGGGTCGGGCAAAGCGTTATTTGGTTTTTCCATTAGGAATTTCTCAGTAGCAGCAACGGAGTCAGGACCTGTGCCCGGTTGATGATAATAGGCTCGCCCCTTATACATTAAACATTTTTTTTCACTATTCTAAAAAAGGCTCGGTTCAGTAAAACGTGCATTAAACTCATGCGTCAGAAAAGTAGTACCTACCGTAACTTGTTTTAAGACGTTGCTTATAAGTTGTAGACAGGAAGTTCTATTATTGGAAAAATATATATGTATATATATATCCAATAATAGAACTTCCTTAGCGTCCATAGCGTCCTACACAAAGCTAAGAAAATGAACTTAATTAAATGTCTTCAAGACAACTACCCAGCCTACCATGGCTTCGGTGTCTTATTTACCATATTTTTTATCCATTTGGCATCAAAACTGGCAGCAAACTTAAAACATTCACACTCACCGAATTGGACTGATATGTAAGTGCTGACTGCACTTACATATCAGTCCAATTCGGTAAGTGCAGTCAGCACTTACATATCAGTCCAATTCGGTAAGTGCAGTCAGCACTTACATATCAGTTAAAAGTTTGAAATTCATTTACCTTACGAGGTACTAAGTCCACACTTAGGTGACTGCAAGACAAAAAAAAATACTTTCCTGTTTTTATAATAACTACCATCAATATTTTCTAATTCAAAATAGGATTATTTAACTAATTTATGAAGTCTTTTTTTATCAAAACCCACCTGATTTAATAATGCCTATTATAGGTACCTAACATACACGACCTACTTAGGTAAATATTTGGTTTTATTCAAGTAGAAAAGTCGTAGAACTTATTTCCAGGCATATTCAAAACATTTAGGATTCTTTCTCTAAACATTTACAAAAACATCGCTGACTTTTGAAACGCAATAGCTCAAGTATCTATCTATACAACCTTACATATAACACCATTAACACTTACCTCGTCATACTTATTCATCATGGTCTCAAAAGAAGTCTTTTACTTTAGGTCCAAAAATAGATCATGGAAATATTATGGGTCGTTAATAATTCACATTTTCCTAGTAAAACCTATTTGAAAAGGAAAGTAACGTTCATCGGTCCATTCTTTTCAGACAGCTGTTTTATTTTTAAACCAAGTCTATTCAGACCGTTTTAATTAAATGTTCCTTGCTCAATAAGAGGCCCGAGTCACCACGTTTGGTATGTAATCAGATTGGTCATAATTATTAAAGACAGAAGACTCTTGATGTACTCCCAGTCATTAGATGTTACATCGATTAAATTCTATTCAGTGGACTTGCTTTAAGTTTCACAAGACTTGCGAAGTTTGGAAGCCATATTTACCCCTATTTGAGCCTTTGAGGTCTCCGAAAATTTCATAATTAATTTTCTATTAGTACCTAATGTTAGGAATTAAGATTTTGGAGGAGCCTTTGTGAACTGCGGTGTGCGGTATAATTAATTAAAGTCGTTCTAAATATGAACGAGTATTTAGAGTTTTTTTAATATTTTATTTTGAGTTATCGAATATTTTATTTTGTGCCTGTAAAACAAGGCAACAGTGATGATATTGGCTTGATGGTGTCGGACTGATGCCTGCTAGGTTTATGAATTTAACCCCCTGCTTAGTCTGTGTGGAGATCGAAAAGTATCCCACGGGAAATTGACGGGGATCGAGGTAAGAAGTATCATAGGCTACTTTTACTTATTCAAGTCACGGTCCCCCCCTTGCTAAATTTCATCCAAATCCGTGCAATCGGATGAGCTAACGTCTATTAAGCGACTTGTCAGTCGTCAGCTTCACTCATTAAAATTTGTCATAGGTAAAAATATACCCTATTCTAGTTAACTATAATAGGGTTTTTTTTATAAGTAGAGGAGTTGAGTAGTGGAGTTAATTTACTGAGGAGTAAAAAAAATTTAGCAAAAAATAAAACTGACTTCAAAAAAACACCAAAACGTGAAAAATAAATTTAGCTTCAGAAGTCGGTTACTTTTGTTTGTTTGATTTAGTTTGTTTAGTTTTGTAATATCCTGAAGAACTTTTTGCTATGTATTCATTTTAAACTGTTAACAAAACATGTCATGCTAAGCGCGGCGCAGGCACGTCGTTTCGTTATATAGAATTCCACGTCAGCGCTGCGCCTGCACCGAGCCATCACCTTACGACGTTTCTGTATAATTCGCACCTTAGGTATGTTATGGAGTTGTGTAAACAATACATATCCAAGTGAATGCCATGACAGGCGATCGATGTTTCTGCATCAGATCTTCACCAAATTTAAACGGCACCACCTCGAACGAATACTTTCTAACGAAAAAAAGAATCATCGAAATTAGTTTTCGATTGGCGAAGATATGGTTGAACATACATAACTGGCGAAATGTGGGTGTACTGTACACATCTGCGTACCCTTCAGAGCATACTGGCGTGGTGTTAAGCATGTTATGATATTGAGATTTTTTAAAAAAAAAAAACCTTGCCCCACTCTAGGAATTTCTCCTGTATCGTGGGTGCGTTAACAAACATCTAAACTCACATACACAAACAGCCAGACCCGGAACAACTATCTGTAGGCCATACAAATATTTGTTCCGTGCGAGAATCGAACCCGCGACACGCAGCGCAGCAGCCAATCGATTAGCCACTGCGCCAACCGTGCCTTCAATAGCATGTCCGAGATGAGTAAACAATAAACATCAAAGCGATTGCAGCAATCACACACACAGACAAAATTGCTGTCTATTATTGAAGAGTTCCATTGTATATCTCCAAAGATCAGCAACAGATCTTCACCTAAACGGAACCACCGCGGAATAATAGTTACTCTTCCAAAAAAAAAATGATCATTGAAATCATTTCACAAAGGCAAAGATATCACTGAACATACACATAAAAAAACATTCACAACAATTGATAACCTCCTCCTTTTGGAAGTCGGTTAAAAATGTTGAATGTTTCAATGTAGTGTTGAAATAGGTAGCTGCTTAATTACTTTTATATTGGCTGCGTAATTCAGGAAAGTATCTATAGACCGACCGCTTTAATGAGTCCTCGCTAGTAAGTAAGTATATTTATTTGCATAAAATTGTTATAAGAATGTTACAGAGCAGGACACATTCCGACATAATAATAGCATGCAAAATCATCTTTTTACATAAGATAAGATCACGTATTGGTTCGATTAGTATCGTAACACCTACGTGGAAGATGGTTATTTTAAAGCAAATAACCTGTGGGATATTGTTAGGACTTTGTGGACCTTAATGTGCTTTTGTTGGGGCAAGGCGAAGGACTCATTAAAGCGGTCGGTCTATAATGTTTAAGTAAAAGTAAAGAAGGTATTATTAATAAAATAAAGTTTACCTACAGGCATTCCGAATCATTGTTAAACTGATGCCGGCAGGAAGCTACAGGTATCCATTAACCTATTGTTAGTGCCTAACGCAATTTCCTCTGAATAGACATTTAATTAAAACATAACCTTATGACCTTACAGATTACTAATTAAAGTGCATGTAGTACAGTGTCGAGCTAAGCTCCTCCCTCATGTAACGCGCACGCGCGGTCCACATGAAGTTTTCTATAAAAGCTGAGTTAATGCCGACCATCAGCCATTCCCGCCAGAAACTTCAACTTACGAACTAAAATTAACAAAAAAGTGTTAAGTTCAAAGTCGCTCTAAAGTTTGAAAAAAGTGTGCTGTCCCTGGGACAGGAGTCGCCAAAGGTAAGTCACTCAAATAACCATTAGTTTTGTGTTCGACAGGAAAAAGAAAAATATTGAAAAAGTTTTCCACTAAAAAGTTAAAATTCTTCTTTTTACTTTAGAATATAATTTTAAAGTAATTATGATGTAGATTATGCATTTTTAGTAAATCTAATGTGCGCATTTTAGGGCAAATAAGTCTTGTATTTACCTACTAGAAAGTTTAGTTGAAAACTTTTTGAACTGTCTCAACAATAAAAATCATTATATTCGTTTGACATTACCGTGGATGTGAATTAAAAAAATAAAACAATCATTTTGATATTAGTATTTATATCAAAATTTAGATTCGATCGAGTTTTCCTTAAAAATAAGGACTCTCACTTAACAAACTTTTTAATTAAACTCCCACTTACCAAAATTGCAAAAGTGTTATTTTATTTTGAAATAGGATTGTACAGTTTCTTTAAAGTTAGTGCAACGAGTTTTTTTTAGCTGAAGCTATTGGTGTTTCTAATAGAAAAGAAAATAAGTCGTAGTCGAATTCGGTAAAAAATATGTAAAGTGGTTGTTTTTATCAATTTTTTTACACGTCATCCGTGACGGTCTACCTTAACGTAGCCTTTTGCTCTGCCTACGAGATATGTTAAACGTAAATTTCTTGCCTGCTTTCAACTACCCGTAATAGGTTTTCACATGTACCTATTAAACTAAAATTTTTATTTACACTAGAAACGGGATATTTACAATGTTATAAAAAATAATAGTAATTAAAAAAATTAAATAAGGAATGGGGATTTTGGGGATGCGGAATGGGGTAATGGTAAATATCCCGTTTCTAGTATAAATAATAATGTTAGTGACCATGATAGTTTAACATCTTATACTTATTAAATGTTTGTGGGCGGCATGGTGCGTATATTACGTTTAAATTTTATATCATGTGAGTAAATAACTTCTACATCGTTACTCAATTAGACGAAACCTTATATATTACAAGAGGCGTAGGCGTGGCTACGAATTTCGTAGACATTAAAATGTGCTACGAGAACTTTATTTACGAGACTGACGAGTACCTTGATTGCTGAAATTCGATATCAATTAAATATTATACCTAATCCAAGTAAAGTTATACAGGGTGTAAACAGACCCTTCACATAGCCGTCAACCAAGCATCCTGTACATCAAACTAAGTAACTACGCAAAATTTATTGCTGGGAATCGACTTTTTATTGGGGTGAAAAATCACGTTTTACTGTAGGACTCGATGGAAAGCACTCAAAGCATTGTGCTGATGGATGGATTGAATAGTACGGGGGTCGTGGAGGTGTATAAAGTAAAAATCTTACATTAAAAAAATGTATTTAAAATAAAACTTGTGAAAAAGTTGGAACTTTGACCCCCAATATCTCTGTAACTAGAAGGTTTCCAGGTATGGTCTGGAACAAAAAAAATATCGCAAAGACGAGAAGAACAAGTGCCTTTCGGCTATGTTAAGGGTCTATTTACATCCTTTATTTGATTGTTATCGAAGCCCCGTAGCTAATTACAGGTATTTCAATTAAAATTGTAAAGAAAATTTTAGTAAAGTTTGAGTAGACGAAGAAGTAAATCGCAAGAGAGACCTTTTGCTAACTGATCCCAGAATGATATCAAAGAGACTCGACACTAAGGTCACATAGTTCGTCTTAAGACGCTTTCATTCCTTTTAGTACCTTATTGACGCTCTCTTTACAAAAAAAAAATCACGCAATTTTTAAGAGCGTTTATGACTTACGGCATTTCATATAAACTTTCAAGTCCTTTTTTTTCGAAATGACTGAACCGATTTTAATGAAAGTTTGTATGCATAAACAGGATACATAGGCCTAAAAAATTGACAGAGAACATTTCCGAAAAATAGTGTTACAGCTAAATGAGACCGATTTTAGATTTTCCATAGAAACAGAAATTTCCAATTATCTTTTTTTTTAAACATTTCGAAATATCTAATACATACCCGTAGTCGTGCTTCAATTGAAAATTCGGGCATAAAATCTTTTTAAAACAGTTGAATTAAACCACGCAAGTAAATTTCAAATCACTAAAATCATTACAGGATCATCAACATCATTAAGCAATTGAATTTCAAAGAAATGTTTACTCCATCAAAGGGGAGTAAATTGAATATTATAAGAAATGTTTGGAGAGGGCTTTGATTGTTCGGAGGGCTTTGTTGTTTTAAGGGCAAGGGATAAGCGGATAACAACAATTAATGTTGGGCCCAATTAACACTGTGAAAGACCGATTAGCATTCGTTAAGCCGAGACTGAAGTGATCTTCATAAACCCGTATCAGCACCCCAATTGATAAACATACCTTACTATACATAGCATTTCGAAGAAAATTCGGGCTGTGAATGTTTGGAAAATTCTTTGAAAAGTCTAACACTTATCCATAGTCAAGTTAAAGCAATTACTTACGTTTAAGTAATTACTAATGCAACCATTTTTATGCAACATACAAGAATTTGAATGAAGTTAGAACCGTCAAAGAAAGCAAAGCTTTACTTTTAACAGTTCTAACATGAAGCAATTACTAAGCTACAGAGTATAAATCGTATCTTAAATAATTACTTTTACTCAAGTAATCACTTTGATTTGTTTATACTGGTGTAAAAGCAATGAATGTTGTGGAATTGTCAAGATACATAGATAGCATTGGGCATGCGAATGTGTAACGCAATTACTCCTCAGGTTATCATAGTGGATTTACTTAATCTTACAACTAAAGCAATATCATCAGGTTTTAGATTTCCCACGAGCCTTCGACAAAATTGTCGTTCTTTCTAAAATGTTATTATTTTGGAGATTTATTTTCTTGAAAAAAGTTTCTTATTGAGCTTATAATTTCAATATAAATCAAGATGCAAAAACTTTACACGATAAAAGGACAAGAAAAACAATTTAATAGAAAGAAGGACCTATTGAAATAAAGGGTGTAAAGAGACCCTTTTTTTTTTAGGATGGGAAATCATCAAATGACCCCCCCGCTCTGGGCGGAGCGGAAGGGAGTGTCAGACTTGTACTGACTAAAACCCATCCATGTTCCTTCTTTGCCCTTTGTGTTCCAGGGCCGCGGTATCTCTTTCGAACAGTCCCGCAGCCCTGGAAATAGAGCTTTAACGAAGCCGAAAGGCACTCTTTGTTCTAGATCATACCTGGAAATCTTGTAGTTATGGAGATATTGGGGGTCAAAGTTCCAACTGTTTCACAAGTTTTTTTTAAATACATGGGTTTAATGTAAGATTGTTACTTTAACCACCTCCACGACCCCCGTACTATTCAATCCATCCATCAGCAATTGTGCTGATGACAAAGAACGCACGGAACGCACTCAAAGCCAATGCTTTGATTGCCTTCCGTCGAGTCCTACCGTAAAACTTGATTTTTCATCCAAGAAAAAAAAGATTTATCCTAGCAATAATATTTGCGTAAACTTACTTAGTTTAATGAACAGAATGTTTAGTTGACGGCATCGTAAAGGGTCCGTTTACACCCTGTATACATTAACAATTTGTTGTTTTGTAGATACCTATAATTTTTTTCAGTTATAATAATTTCAATAGGTTCGCCCCCTACTACTTGGGACTTAAACATAACTGGGAAAATGTGGGTGTACTATTAGGTAAACCTCTGCCGAACCCTTCAAGTGTGATGTAATATGTTATCTATACATATAAAATTCGTTTATCATATTTTTCATTCGCCCGTGACCCTTTACAATGTGTGTTTAGGATCACAGTACACCTACAAATGATTGTGCACCGTTATTCATAAATAAATCGAAATCCTCGTGCACACGTTTTTCCGAGATTTCTCTCGAAGCAGGAGCTCAGGTGCTTCATAACAGACTTCCACGTAATTGAATCTGCCAGATTCATATCCATTCTGGCGACAGACTATTACCCGGCTTCCGAGTCGTTCCGAGTTTCGTCCCCTAACGACCTTTTATTCGAGTCCTGACACTGTAAAGTGATTTAGCTTCAAATTATAACTTGTTTGACTCGTTGTTGTGGGGACCAGAATCCATTTATAATAGTGCAAACTAATTGAACGGTTGTTTGACTAATCTGTTTTGAATCTTGTTGTGAACGGGGACAGTTCTGTAAATTATAATGTATCAACATTACTTACTAATTGACATTATTTACAGAATACCTTTTTTTACCTTGGAAAAAAGGTTCTTCTATACTGCAGGCGATGATTAATTTTAGTTTAGGATTTTTTTTTCACATTTGACCTTTCACCTTACTTAGATATTTTTGATGGTTGTGACTTAGATGAACGACGCAGGGACGAGTATCGGAAGGCATCGCGGCTGTCTTCTACTGTTTGCTGCTTTAGCAGTGGCATTCTCCACTTATGTTGAACAAGTAAGTCATTAAAAGAATACAAAATACTCAGGAAGTCATAGAGTCCTTACATGATCAGCAGTGTGTAGATGTAGATCATACAGGGACAAGATGACCTCCAGAGTATTTTGTAATTTTATCACTTCTTTATCTAGGTGTATATTATCTGGAGAATTAAGATTTTAAAAGGAATATTACTTTAAAATAACTCTTGATCCGATTAGGTTCAGATAAACAGTTAATCAGTAGATGGTATTTATATTTCGTCTTGTGAAATATAATTTCTATTCTTAGGTGGAGAGTATGCCTGCAGAACCTGTAAGTCAATGGCCCTCATTTCCTAGAAGAAATATTGCGGCGCTAGCCAGAGATGGCTACCTGAGAAACTCCGCTTCTAAAGCTTATAAACGTGGCATTTCTACACTTGCCAAAAATGGATTGCTTCCTACATACAGATCACCTTATGTCGAAGCCGACAAACAGGATCAAAATCAAGATGAATCGCAAGAGAAGCGAAACATGGCATCCATTGCTCGACTCCGTAGCTATGCGGCTATTAAGAGGAATATCCAAGCTCTTGCCAGAGATGGTTATCGTGTAGGTAGAGGACAGTACAACCCTTCTAATGACAAACGTAATATTGCTGCTTTGGCTCGCAATGGACTCCTAAACAAGAAGGATGAGGCTACTGAAGATGAATACTACTTCCCCTTCTATCAAAACCCCATCGCGCCGCTCTCTGAAATCGACCATCCATTAGATGTCAATGAAATGTATGACTTGCAACAGTCGATGAATCCAGACATGTTCCCATCTATGTCGCAAGTGTACAAGCGTATTCCGTTTGAGCCATACTACGACTATTACAGCCAAAAGGACTACGACAACTCATATTTCAAGAGAAGTTCCGCGGGTAGTCCAGTTCATGGACTTTACAGACCAAATTACTATGAACCCACAACCAGGACCAAAAGATATGTGATGCCGTACCCTGATCTTTCGGAGGGAGACGAGGGGATCGACCAAAATGATATTGATGGAGAAAAGCGTTCCGTAGGTGAGTACTGAGTAAAATGATATAAAATAGGATAACAATTTAATATGATAACGCATGTGACTTACAAGAATAATTGTGAGACACATTCGCAAAAATGCTCAACTCAACTTGTGGATAAACTCGTTCAGAAGTTGAGTGCTTTGTTTACTTCTGTTACAGATGATGATGATGACGATGACCTCCGCGACAATTTTGAAAAGCGTCATATTGGCTCGCTTGCTCGGTTAGGTCTATTGCCCTCGTTTAGGTACTCAGGAGGACGTTACAGTAGATCAGGAAGAGCCAGGTTGTTGTTACCTAGCCAGGAATTATACAGGTCTCGAAATGTTTGCATCTAATTGTGTGTAGATTACAAAGAATCGTTTGTGCTTTAGTATAATAGGAGATCGCGTAGAAGAACAACAGAATAGCGGCATGATAAATGTTACTAGTGCATACTTGATGTTTAGAAGGAGAATCGATTGATTGATCGTGAAATCCAGAATGTAGAACGCTTCAGAGTAGGTTGTAAGGACTCTGTGTTAGAAAGAAGACGATGATATCTTCACGTCGCATGCCTAAGTGTTTAGTGCTACTATCTACATGATGTCAGACGGCATGGATGTTTTAGTCGAAATTTTCTAACAAATACATGTTAGAACAAACCTTGATGTTAAAATAAATTGGTGTTTTAGAAATGTAAATATTAAAGGCTTATTTTTAATAACAAACTTTTTTTACAGGAAGCATTCCTCTGACGAGAATTTCGGAATTAGGTGAGTGACTAGAATATTTGAATTTTGTTTTTCTGCGTTCCAAAGTGTTATTTTTAGTTACCCGTTTGCGACGCGACGTTGCCTGGCTACACGGTGTATTATAATAGCATTTTGCCGGCAACAACTAACAATGTTACTGTGAAACGTACTCGGGGGAAACATAAGTTAGCGTTGTAGTCGCCAGTTCGCCGGAAGTTAGTCGTGTGCCGGGAATCATAGCGGGAGGCGGAAATAGAATGTGATGTGAACTATTTGTTCTGTTTAGAATTATTGTATTACATTCTATATGATCTAATAACGAATTTATCATTTTGATTCAGAAAAGTATGTTGTGAATAATTGCCCCATTACTAGCTACCAGTTCTTTAGTTATTTGCTCTAAGACGTTAACAATACGGTATGATAGGACCTAATTAGTTCGATTAAATTTACGGTTACTTCATAGCTCCATACCTCCTCCTTCGTTTACATGAATATATGTTTTCTAATGATCGGTATCGTTTCTGCGTTTAACGTGTTTGCTTTTGTCGGCAGGGAATATCTCACTAGTCCCGAAGCTGAGTCACCAGTCGATTCAGACGACGCCGACGTACCGCCGCCGCCAGTACTTGCTCACTCGCACCCGACCGGCCGGCTCCTCCACCGACCGCTAAGCAACGACCTGCCGCACTCCAGCCCCCTGCCGCTGCCACCCATCGGACCAGCCAACTATGCAGATACATTCACCAAGAACCGCTGGCAATCTCACACCAAGGAAACCCCCAAGTTCTACTATTTCAGATCATTAAAGGTCCCGTACCACTCGTCGGGGAAGAGATACTTGTTGCTGCCCGCAGTGGACAACATTCTGCTCCGAAAAGGTTACCGCAACAGCAGTCTGCCAAGTCGACGTAAGAACCAGTAGCTATGCCGGTGCCCGCTAGGCGATGCCACGCTCTACAGCTCAGGCTTTCCTAGCGCGTGAACTTTGAGGTTCAACGAGTACGCAGGGCTTCTCCTTAATCATGTTTCATTCAATTCCAAGCACTACTTTCACCAATATTGACGGCTACACCATTTGTTTAAAATATTCATGTCTGTTTACAATTTTGGAACCATAATATTTTCCGTCATTCAATCTACTTGTTATTTGGAAGAGGGTGAAACATGGCCATGACCATGAGCAAGTTTCTTTTCTTATGTCGCTATCAAGAGTCAAGACGTAGGGAACACGGATCTATGATATAAATTAGACAATAACTGTAAACAATATAAAACATTTGTTCGTATTTCGTATATGTTAATTGTTGTGATTATTAGTTTAATTAAATAGTAAGTTATTTTAAGGGATCTCATTTTTACAAAAAACGACTTTGGCCAGTTTAATGCAGATATCGTGCTCGTACGTAACTTTATGGTAGATTAATTTAAGATGTCAATCGCAAATTATATAAAAATGTACTAGTATAATTATCTATGTTACCGACTATGGTAATCTCAATATACTGAAAAATATACATACTCTTGTAAGTAAGTAAAACATATGAATGTGAAGTGAAAGACTCCTCTTTCACTTCACTGTAGATAAGTATTAAAAAACTATTTTTTGGAGAAGATAGATTTGACATTATTTGTGAAGGAGTACGTCAGGAATGAAATTTTATGTAAGAAAGGCAGTCATATCTTTGATAACGTATTTTTAAATACTAAATATCGACGTATCTCTCTATTGACTAGAATTAACTAGCTGTGTTTGACAAATAAATTGAAAAGTATTTTCATTTCTTAGAGATTCTTTATTATCAAGCTTAAAAGCTTTAAAACGAAGGATCAATGTTTTCAATATTTTAGCGTAAACTAATTTAATATTTACTGAAATATGTCAGTAGATATGGAAGAAATGTTTTGGGAAATCGACAATAAATGACGAACAATGTGCGACCATAAATATGATGATAATAATTTTTAAAATATATCTGTAGCTAGTAGATTTTATTCTTCACTTTTTATGATATATCAATCAAAATATTTTTAAAACGAATATAATTACTGATGATAACTCATTGAATTTAGTATTGTGTTATTGTAAATAAATAATACCGTGCCATATTATTGTTTTATTTGAAAACTTTCCGAGTAGAACCCCAGAAATCAGTAGTTTTTAGTTTAAATTGAGCGATTATTCCCGATGTCCACCACTTGTCTGGCCACCACTGGGGGACAGCGAGACAACTTTAAAACATTATTCTCGTTGTCCACCACTGGGGGACAGCGTCACAACTTTGTAAATTATTTCCATTCGCCACCACTGGTGGACAGCGACACGGATTTTTTAACATTCCCTATGGCCGCCGTTGGGGGACAATGGCACAACTCTTTTGATCCGATTCCCACTGGCCATCAATTTAAATTGTTTAATCTAGAGACCGGTAAAGGATAGCTTAATATACTTACGGATTAGATTTTTCGCAGGGCTAAGGGTAAGACTAATTTAAATATTTATAAATTATATGGTAGGTAAATAATAGTCATATTCTTGAATCAACTTTTATTAAATGTTTCACTCAAGTATTTAAAAATGATCCTACTACTTAGTATTATATAATATAGCTTTGATTGCTTATTTTTTATTGAAGTGGGTAATTAACCGACTTAATTTCCACAGCTGGTTGACAGGCTACAATTTTTAAAATCGACTAGAACATTACAATCATAATTACAGTTTTATTATCCTATTCCTCGACGGAGGAATAAAAATATTTAATTACCCACTTCAATAAAAAATAAGCAATCAAAGCTGTCCACCAGTGGTGGCGAATGGAAATAATTTACAAAGTTGTGACGCTGTCCCCCAGTGGTGGACAACGAGAATAATGTTTTAAAGTTGTCTCGCTGTCCCCCAGTGGTGGCCAGACAAGTGGTGGACATCGGGAATAATCAAATTAAATTGAGTTACTGTTTTTATGACGAAAAACATCATGTATTAATTAACACTTTTCGCAGTAGTAATGTTGTTGAAATAAAGGGAAACAAAACACACCATAGGTTTATTCAAACGCATTTTATTGGATCAGAGTAAGTAGGATAATATTATAGATAAATACTCGTAACATTTTTTTCATTTCCATGTTGATTTGTGAGGCCGAAAACGGTGATTTCTGAAAGCATTAAAAATATTAATCTACCAACAGTTCGGTTAAAATACTCAGAAATGTCTGTTACAAGCAACCTTTTATTTTAAACTTCACAGCAGAAAGTTAAGCTCGCATTAAGTATTGGGAAATAATTAATCGGGCGAATAAAAATTTAATTGGCGACCAATATACTGAATGGGCGACTATTGTACCAAGTAAGTAAATATTTATCATTGTGGCAAGGAGAATATAGGAAGCAAGAGCTTGGTTAGGTTTGGTTAGGTTACTTTAAACTCTGCAAACAGAAATAGGAGCCCCGCGCGGCGGGGCTACGTCGACTACACCTTATCTACAATCTAGTGGTTAATTGTAGCTGTCAACCTATTATTTTTGTTACCTATTTAAATTATTTTTTAAAACCCTATATCAGATTAGTTTGTCGGCACGTTAAATACATGCCTTAAGTATTCAATGACTAGGAAGTATTTACTTTCAATATATAGTGCCCAACTTAAATATTAACTATACCTAAACAAATAAACTTGTTTGGTACAGGTCAAATTTTTTTTTGGTGTCCCAATTATCTCTAAAAAGTGGGTAACACACACTGTCAAAGAAACAAAACTACTAGATTCACAAATCTTACCAGGAACTTCTCCAGCTTATGTGGTGGATGAGCCAGAGGTGCTGCTCTGGGTTGTGCTTGTACTCGCCGCGGTAGAGCTGGATGTAGAACTAGAGGAACTCGAGGTGCTAGAGGATTCCGTGGTACTAGAAGAGCTTGAGGAGCCAGTAGAGCTGGATGAGCCAGTCGTCGAAGTCGACTCGGTCGTAGAAGTCGACGAAGATGAAGAGGAAGTGGAAGTAGTATCATCGCAGAGAGGGCCCTTGTTCCTGGAGCATTGGCCATTGTTACAGTACTGGAAGAAACCAGTGCAAGTGGACTCTGTGCCTTTGTTGAACGGGTAGCAGCGGCGCACTGTGTGGCAACCGGTGCAGGTGAACAGACCCTGGAATAACACACCATTATTAAAATGTTGACAAAAGTTAATTATTGTCTTAGGAAGGATAATAAGCAGGTAACTTTTGTTATGAAAGCAAAACATTTTCTTAAAACCGTCTGAATTTAGAAATGAAAATCGTTCGGTTAGTTTCAAAGACCAACGGCGAACGGATGCTGTGACATGATTATATGATATATTTTGTGATACGGTTTAAGACTTACGTCGGTAGCGAAGTTACAGTTGATCACACGACGATCTACCGCCCTCTTCTGACGGGAGCCGCCTACGAAGAACCCAGCTCCGGGTAGCTGGGGCCATTCGAACTCGAATTTAGGAGCTTTGAAGGCGAAGTGGTCGAATCTTCCAGGAGCCGATGATGGGAACGGCGGCGGTTCTTCGGACGACCCATCGGGGGGAGGAATGGATGAAGAAGGCTCTTCAGGGCTTGAGCCATTCGAAGGACCTTGGGCCAAGGTTACTGTCGAAGAGACCTGTAATAATAATAAAGTAAAATTTCCCGTACATGTAAAAGGAGGTAAAAATAACCAGAAAAATATAAAAGGAAATATCTTACCAGGATAGCGAACAGGAATAAAATATTCTTTATGGAAGCCATTTTGGTTTTCTTAGTTCCTCGTGTTCTCCAGATGAAGAAGTTGTTTGATGTTGTGAGTGCCGGTGTTTTTATATGATCGATACATAAAGATTATGCTAATCGATCCATTTCTGTTAATAGGGTTGTCGCACACGAATTGCAGCATGAGGATTGCATTGCAGCACAAGATAATCAGCCTATAATGTTTTCTTTGTTGGGAAACAGGCGGTAAGGCCTGTTTCAAGTATTTCTGTGACAATGGGTAGGCTACCACGTGGGTTCAGTGCCGATTGGTGCATTGGTGAACGATTGCGAAGCATCGAATTAATTCCTTATCTATCATTCAACTATCTGCTTTATCTTTCTGATACACGAACAAAGACACAAAGTAGTATTTAACTTATGGCATCATGCCAGTGTCATTATCTGCCTAGCCTTTTCCCAACTATGTTGGGTTCGATTTCCAGTCTAACCGAATGCAGCTGAATATCAGTATTTTACATGGATTGCCTATCTGACCTACACAATCCAGTTAGAACTGGTCAATACGATACCCCTTGGTAAGACTGGTTGTCAGACTTTCGGGCCACTGACTACCCGTAACGACTGTAAAAGATCTACAAACGACAGCCGGGACCAACGCTTAACGTGCTTTCCGAGGCACGGAGAAAACTCCGTATGCAATGAGTCACCCATCCACAGACTAACCTAGGCAAGCGCGGCTTAACCTGAACTTTGATACGTGCGGCTGTTCTTATTTAGCCACGAGCTCCTCTCATACATGCCAGTGTATTGTTAAAAAATCAAAAGAATTAGTTTGCATATTGTCAAATTAAGTAATCCGTTATTTCCTTTATGTCAAAGATAACTAGGCGTTTTAATATAAAAATGCGTAGTAATCATGAGACGTAGCCCTGACGTCCGTGGACACAAGCCAAAAGCAAACAATGTAAGAGCGCCGTCTTCCTGCAAACAATCATAGCGGAGCTACAGTCTTCGGACATGAAAGGCGCTATTATTCCTCACACAAACGTCACTGCTTGTTCCACACAATGAGGGAACAAGTATACATAAGAAGTGAACATAATATTATTATTGTTAGCCGAGTCGTGACATGTAATTGATAGAAAACAACCGTGATCAACGTGAAAGATTTGTACACAATTTGTGATAAGATAGCAGATGTTGACATGTTTACGAGATATATCTTTGTAGGTGTTATTTTTCAGTCAGTTATGTTAGGTAGTAAGTATTTATGGTACGGGTAGATTTTAAATATACAACATTATTTTTAGTATATGCGAAACCTGAATATAGTTTGTTCAGAATAAGTAACTGAATCGATTCCAATAATTTTTAAACCATGTTATATTTTGTCTCAAAAATATTTAAAAAAAAGTTACAAGTTGGCAACGAGCGACATTAAGTACCTATCGCAATAATTTGGGTACCTACTGCCAAATTATTATTATCAATGAGCTCAAGACGACGCTCGAGGCGCGCGCGCGACGCACTCCGTGGTGAGCACGTTTTTATGCGGACAACCATGTAACAGAACAAGCTTATAACTTTGTGATTTTTCATGATACAGTTTTGAAATTTTGTACATAGATTCTTTACATAAAAATACTAGACACGTGTTTGAGGTTTCGCATATACTAAAACTAATGTTGTATACGTATGTACGATTGTATATTGTTTAACGGAGAAGTGCTCTGTACTGAAAATTGGTTTTCTATATATCTATTTGGTCCCATTAATCACTTTCTGCACATCAAAAATGTGTTATAAATGAATTAATGAAGTTCTAATCAATCAGTTTTAATGCTCTGGTCGAGTAAGACTGATGCAAATTCCAGAAAAAAAAACCTTTCTTACGTAAAAAGTACAGTTTGCTAAATCTACGGACTCGGCTTCGAGCAGCTAGTAACCGCAGCAATTTCTCATAAATCACATAAAGTATATTGTTGGCTCTGCAAAGCCACGTTCCCCAGCTTTGCTTACTACGGATAGTTTATTGTTTTCCACTTGTAACTGTATTGCAACTCCTACGTGCGTCGCTACTAACAATGAAGAGACTTTTATCAGTTTTATATACACCTTTCAAACAAAATGGTTTTCACTGTCGTTTTTCGGAGTACCTAATACGTACATGCGAAACGAATTTAAAAAACTGGATTTGATACAACAGAAGTAATTTTGCTTTGCGCCCGATAGGATTCTCCTTTTTCCTGTCGAATGAATATGGTTACCGGTAATAATACAATCAAATCAATCAATCAATGATGTCTGATCTGTCACTACCCTAAATTGATTGAACTTTTTTGGTAAAATTGGATTAAAAAATTACAGGATAAATATTTACTACAACGGTAAATGAACTTGAACTATTAAGTGTAGAAAACAACTTGGCGTCAAATCTAGAACTACTTTAGTTGTTAAAATCTTAAATTTTTAAAATGAGTTATCCCAAAAGCATATAAACCTACACACTAGCTATCATCATCATCAGCTTACAACAGTGTGGACTGCTAGACATACGCCTCTTCAATCGCACGCCAGTTAACTCGATTCTCGGCAACTCTCATCCAGTTGCTATCAGCTAT
Source organism: Noctua fimbriata (assembly GCA_905163415.1). Classification (NCBI taxonomy): domain Eukaryota; kingdom Metazoa; phylum Arthropoda; class Insecta; order Lepidoptera; family Noctuidae; genus Noctua; species Noctua fimbriata. The sequence goes on from LR990940.1 coordinate 8,739,210, forward strand.
CCTGCAAAGATCGTCGCTCCACCGAGATTGAGGGCGTCCCACCTTATGCTTGCCAATTCTCGGTCTCCACTGAACATGTCTACCCCAACGGTCATCGGTTCTTCTAAGGCTAATATGGCTGCCCATTGCCACTTCAGCTTACTTATTCTGTTTGCTATGTCCACAACTCTGGTTCTCTGTCTGATCACCTCGTTCCGGATTCGATCCCTCAGAGAGACTCCAGGCATAGCCCGTTCCATAGCTCGCTGAGCGACCTTAAATTTTTAGACCAACCGTACAGTTCACGTCAATGTCCACGTTTCGGGCTCGAAAGTCATAACAGGCACTGAAACAATTACGTCCACTTGCCTTACTTTCCGACCCAATGGGATTTACTCAGTTTGCTGGTTCTGAGCTTGGACGGTCATTGTGGCGTTTTTATAAAGAAATCTCAGCACTGAGATGTATAGCCAGTCGACTTGGAATCGCTGCAGAAACTCCAGAACTGACCAAGTGTCGATAGAGTCAAAGGCCTTCTCATAGTCCACAAATGCAAGACACAGCGGCCGCTTTTACTCTTCGGACTTCTGCATAATCTGTCGCACTGTGTGGATGTGGTCTATGGTGCTGTATCTTCCACGAAGCCCGGCCTACTCCGGTGGCTGGAATTCGTCGATTTCGTGCTAGACGCCATGCCTAAGGAGCGAAATGGGTCTCTAATTCTTTAATAGGTCAACTATTTCACGTAGGTATTTCCAGAAATGTGGGTGTGTATAGGCAGAGATGTAACATACATCCACATTTTGGCCGTTACATTTATTCACAAAATTCTCATTAACCGTACTAATGTCGAACGAAACTCTTTTAGTATGTCAGTCTTCCAATTGTAATAGCATACAATGAGCATCGTTGGCTGACATAGGTTGAAACGTATTACTTCACCATACATTCCGGTAAGGAATTTTCATTACATACGATACTGTTTTTTTGTAGGTTTCTGTGATTCGTCGATGTTAATTAGTTGAGGAGAATTTTACAAAGCTCATTTGATTAGAGCAATTTTAATCTAATTAAAATTTAGACGATTTTGTTTTTTGAGATGTTTGAAGAGGGATAAATTACATCCCTCTTCAAAGTTTAATTTGTGAAGATATTGCAAATACAATTTACTACTACTGCGTTATGTTATTTTTTTCTTTAACTTTGATACATAGCTAGCTGGATAGGAAGATAAAAAAGAAATTCACAATGAATATATTTTTTATTACTAAAACAAAATATAAAACCAACCAAAACCCAGAATTAAAAATGTAGAAGATAAAAACTATTAACGACGTTTTTCAATGTAATTTAGAATATCAACTGATTCGTCTACGCACATTCAGCGCTCGGGACAGCGGAACATATGCCATTATTGCAGTGCGGTCTGTAAGGGTCGTTACAGGCTTTCAGTAAACCTCCGACTTGCTTGCAGATCATCCTAGTATTGCAGTCGTGGCAGGAGATCTTCGGAAAGACAATGAAGTCGCAGGTGGTCCAGTTAGCGTTCGATTCAGATATATCGAAGGTGCCGAAGTCTGGAGCCTGTCTTCTAGCCCTGCCCTGGTTCTCGTGAGGTCCACCTTGAGAAACTGGTGGTCCTCCCTGCTCGGTGTGCGGTCCCCCTTGTGCTGTTTGAGCGAGTGTGACAGCTAACACGCACTGAAATAATTAAATAGAAGAGTTAGAATCAAAAACTTTTCATAATAACCAGTTCAGTCACTCCAGCTCCCAATTGGCTATTTCAATTAAATGTTGACTGCAATACAAAGTAGTCACCTGCTTCAGCCTGCTTGTCTTCCACTATGGGGATTGTATATGTGGGACAGGCCAAGGGATAGCAAATATAGGCACTGGTGCTTGCCACGTAAGATCCAGGAACCACACAGCTAACCGATTAGTAGTTAAGGAGTTTCTATTTTTGTGATCTGTTTTAATTTGAGTCTTTTAACTATTTTCCGAGAATGACAGAAAGTCATGTGGTGGAATATTTGTGTATGAGCTATGTGATTAATGGTGCATGATCTTAATGCTTACCAGCGCCAAGCAGATGAGCACGTTTTGGATGTGAGCCATTGTTACTTCGCTTCCTATTTGGATACTTGGTTCATCTGTTGCATACAATCCCTTTTATACGTCCTACTTATCTAATGTTTACTACGAGCTCTTTCTTTAAACAAATAGGGAAATATCTAACACTCAGTAGGGTTTTCCTATTGTTTATAGTCAATAAACATCAGTGTTGTTTTTAAGTGGGAAATCTATAAAGTTGACACATGTGGAAAATTAATTAGGATTAACATTTAAGGCTCCTGCGGATAGTGTACAATTAAAAACTATTTCTCACATTTTTGTTGTCGTTTGCAAATATTGTTAAGAACGGGAAAAACGTTTTGTCTATTTTAAACAAGAATTTTACACCATCCCAATTACTGCAAGTTTAGTAAGCCAACACAGCACTTTTCAAGATTTTTGATCTTGTTACCAACTGCGTACATACATAGAAAAACTGTGATCCAAATCACTTAAAGATAGTTTTATTTGTTTCTGTTATTTTTTTTTTAAATTTGTATTTTACGAATTAACTTACGTAATCTGGCTTATGTAATCTGGCTTTAGTCAAATGGCTAAATAAGAACAGCCGCTCGGATCGATCTTTAGATTATGCCGTGCTTGTCTAGGTTGGTCTGTGGATGGGTCACCACCCATTACATACCGAGCTTCCTCCGTGCCTCGGAAAGCAAGTTCAGCCGTTGGTCCCGGCTGTCATTTGTAGATCTTTGACAGTCAGTGGCCCAAAAAGTCTGACAACCAGTCTTACCAAGGGTTATCGTATTACCTAGTACTAACTGGGTTGTGGAGGTTAGATAGGCAGTCGCTTCATGTAAAATACTGGTATTCAGATGCATCCGATTAGACTGGAAGCCGACCCAACATAGTTGGGAAAAGGCAAGGCAGATGATGATGAATCTGGCTTTAGCTAAGAGTTTGGCATAAAAAAACTACAATTTTATTTGGATGAGACTGACTCCTAACATACAGGTTTTTACCTAGTTTCGGTTTCAGAGACTTCATATGATTTTGTAACCCCATTTATAATGTCAATATTTTTTTAAATTATTTTATTTATTTATCACAAAATTTGGCATCCATTTGTCTGGATAACGAAACATTCAAAGAAGCTCAGGCTTCATTTTCTATTTCGTGGTTCATTTCATCATTTTCGTGTTTTCGTGGTGGCTTCATTTTCGTAATTTCTAACCCTTTCTGCTTCAACGGTCAGGTTTTGTTTGCAAACCATTGGCTGAATATTTTCAATGGAAACTCCTTTCCTCTCGTTCTATGAACACTGCGAGCAAAGCCTTTTAACAGTTTGCTAAGCTGACACCACCCACACCACCCACGCCTCGTGAATATTCGTGTTAACAATATGTTCGGAGAATCAAACTTAGCTTGTCTATAACATCTAAATATTGTATAACTAAGTAAATAAGTTTGTTCCAATATCACGGGCTCACGGTTCACGAGACCAGATTGCTAATTTCGAAATTTTATATGATTCTACGTCGTAGAGTGGTGATCGACGAATGGTATCAACCTGCCTGCCTGCCTGGTGCCTGCTAACGGGCTGTAGATCGTGGTTTCGGACCAAAGCAGGTGCATTACTTTGTGTAATTTATTTTATCACAACTGTTCTAACGCAGGAGAACATTACGAAAAAACCTATATGACCTAAATCTAAACATTTGAAGATGTGTGACATACTGCACTGGGCACGCGAAGTGGAATGCCCACTCACGCAAGGTGGAGAGCACTCAGAGAATAGGCCGGTTCTCAGCAGTGGGGACTTAATAGGCTCATTATGCTGCGTCAAAATGGCAAAGTTTGGGGAATTCCATGTTATTCCCATGAGAGTCTTCTTACTTTGGGAAATCCAGCCTAATATAAATAATTGTAATCTTATCAAAAAATACACCTATATGAGTAGAGATTACTTCTGTTTAAAGAAGTGCTACTTCTGAATAAATAGTGCATAATAATATGTTTCAGATTGTATTAGGCTAATTTCGGCTTATGTTTATTATGACTACCTCGTTGTTCTAGCGGTCGCAAGCGCAACTGCTGAGCATGAGGTCCTTGGTTCGATTCCCAGGTCGGGCTAAGTGTTATTGGGTTTTTCCATCAGGAATTTCTCAGTACCAGCCACGAAGTCTGGATTTGTGTCCGGTGATGGCAATAGGCTCGCCCTTTATTACATGGGACTTAAACATAACTGGCGAAATGTGGGTGTACACCTCTGCCTAACCCCTCGGGGATTACAACAGGCGCAAAACAACATTTTAGTCGTATCAAATCATTTATTGCACAAAACGTTGACTAACACACAATTCTTACTAAGATAGCGGGGCGCATTCCACACTAGGTACGGGCGAACACAGTCCATTGTTGCAGTATGGAGCCCAGGGGCTCGGGCAGTCAAGAAGCAGTCCTCCGATCCGCTTGCAGATCAATCTAGTATTACAGTCGTGGCAGCGCATCCTTGGACTGATGGTAAAGTCACAGGTAACCCAAGTGGGTTCTACGCGGTTATGTTCTTGGTTGTGTTCACGGTTATGTGGTTCTGCTGCTGCTTGTGTGAGAGCCCCAGCAAGGACGCACTGCAAAAAATACACAAACAAGTTATAATTTGAAGAGTTCTAGAGCAAAAAATTCAATTGGGGTATTATGTATCGGTCAGTATAACAAAATAGTTAATGGAGAAAAAAGCCATAAATAATCATTGTCTATTAAAATAACTCCGCTCTCTGTTCTTAATTTTAATTCTTCATGGTGGTGGGGAAACTTCTCTTCTCAGTCCACTTGAAAACAAACCCTAGATTTTAGTTTGGATTGTATTAAATGTGTGACACAATCGCTATCGCAATCCGATTTTAGAGAATTTTTTAAACATTATTTCTTAGTTTGAAAAATTAAAAAAAAAAAGTAAGAATAACATTGATTTTTGACAAAAATGCGTAATATGATCCTATGAGTCTGGCGAATACTAGGATACCCTGTGTGAAGAATCCCCAGGCTCTCACATCGAATGAAATGTAGGTTTACATACTATGGCTGATTTTCATGATATTGCGGATATGATTATAGCGGAATGAAAAAAAAAACGTACATTTTTAGTATTAATTAACCAAAAAATACGTAATGTAATGCGTGTGAAGTTCAAGATAATCGGTCTATATCCTTCGATTTTAGTATTAATTCGGAAGACAATTTTTATGTCACTATTTTGAATAGTGAATTGCTATTGTACGTTTCAAGAATACATCCCGCTAATCGATTACAACTTTTAAATAATATTTATACATACCAGTACTGCCAAGATCAGGACGTTTTGGAAGTGAGCCATCTTGTGTTCCTGTATATTTACTATTTGACTAAAATATCGATTGCAATGCCCTTATATACTACCTCACTTATCTTATGTTTATCATAATCTTATTCATTACTCAATCTCTTTGATTGTTCAACATTGTTCTCAAGTGGCATATCGATAAGGATTTGGGGGAAACTTGATGCGTAATACACAAAATATGCCTACTTGAAATTCATGTTTTGATACTATTGTGATGTGGTTAGGTTATGAATGTGGATGCTTTAAGAGTAGAGGAAGACCAAAGAAACGATGGACGGACTGTGTGAAGGATGATATAGCTAGAAAGGAGGTAACTGCTGAGATGACGAGTAATAGAGAAGTAAGGAAGAAGAAGACATGGTGCGCCGACCCCATTTAAATAGGGATAAAGGCAGGAGAACGATGAGTGATGATGATGACAGGTACATACACGTGTTTTGTTTCAAGACCGAAAGAATTCGTATCAAGGCTATAAAGTACATTTTGTACCCCCATGATGTTCCAAATATAAAAAAAAAAAAAAAAAAAATTTGGCCACGGCCATTCTTTTATTTTTATTTTTTATTTTTTGTTTAAATTATTAAAAAAATTAAAATACCCGGCAGTGTCTAGTTTCCAAGTTATATTTAATTTAAAATGTGCTTGCTTTTGGTTTTTGTTTTTTTACGTTAGTCGGGTTTTTAGTTTTTTTTTAATAACTTTTTTATTTCCATCTTTACAGTTTGTAAACAGAGTTGTCTATTCTAAGGTACATTGCCTAGCCAAGAGAAGTTTTCGAACCTGGTCTTTGACTACATCACTACACAACTTTCTTTTTAGTATATGCGAAACCTGAATATAGTTTGTTCAGAATAATAAGTAACTGAATCGATTCCAATAATTTGTAAACCATGTTGTATTTTGTCCCAAAAATATTTAAAAAAGGTTACAAGTTGAACACCGAGCGACACTAAGTACCTATCGCAATCATTTAGGTACCTACTGCCAAATTATTATTATCAATGAGCTCAAGACGACGCTGGAGGCGCGCGCGCGGCTGTGCCGCTTGGTTACCACGTTTTTGTGCGGACAACCAGGTAACTGAACAAGCTTATTGATTAACTTTTTGACTTTTTTTATGATACAGTTTTGAAATTTTGTACATAGATTCTTTACATAAAGTACTAGACACGTGTTTCAGGTTTCGCATATACTAAAACTAATGTTGTACAGGAAACCACGAACTTGACCCTGCAATATCGCCAACGCAGGGGCAAGGCAATAGCTATAACTTATGTAGATTTGTGGTAGCTTAAAGTCCCATGCACACTTTGACCTTTATATGAACCTCGATCTCTTTAGTGTAGTGAATACCCAGAAGCTTTATGCAAATAAAACTTTGTGTAAATATTATGATAGTAAAAAAAAAAACGTTTTAATAATAATAATTTATTGACTCTATTTATTAACTAGAAATTAATTAATAGGAGTTATACAAATGGTTTTAACATTACAGTGATTCTTAATGAAATTATATTTGTAATTTGGAAATCGATACAAGTGTGGAAATCGAAACAATTTTATAAATAAGTAACAGAGACTATTGTTGAGAGTCGTAATTCTGTTCGTTGAGAAAGAAGTACAAGCTATTCGAGGTCGGAACACATGTCATTACATCGTTTGATTAGACAGCGGCAATGGTACGGGGAGCGACGGCATCGTTGGCATTCTCAGCGGGAGCACCGCAACCTGCGGCGGGCGTGGCGGAGCACTCTCCAGCGTTGCAGTAGGGGAGAGTGGGGTCAGTGCAGGCGCGCTGCAGGCCTCCAACCTTCGTGCATACGACCTTCGTTGTGCAGTCAACGCATGAGCTGCCGACGACGGTGCAAGGCACCCACTGGGGGTACCAGGGAGCGGATGCCACCCATGGGGGAATCCAAGCGTTGGCACCGGCTCCTGCTCCACCCCAACCGCCGACACCAGCACCTCCCCAAACAGGCCAACCACCAGCGCCCCCCCAGCCACCGCCAGCACCACCCCAGGCACCAATACCTGCACCAGGGGCAGGAACTGATGACACCAGCGCGACCTGTGGGGAAATATAAAAGTTATTGCTTAGCTATATTGCATACATCGTTTGTTTCCTTGGTTCAGCTACACCTGATTTCAAATTGTGATTCACGTTCACAACGACATAATCAGTTAAATAGTATGTTTCCAAAATATTACCGGATTCCAAAATATACTTAGTCAAACTTATCAGCAACTGCCGTTGCAGATTATGGTTAACTTTCTTAACATGAGTCAGTAACAGATTAGAGTATCAGATTTGACTGAGTCACTTACCAAAGCACACAAAACTAAAACGATTTTCGCAGACATATTTCAAGTATTGTATTGTTCGTTATATTTCGAGTTCGTAATACTAGCAGGTTCACTTCGTTTCTATTGTTCAAAGGCGAAATTATCTCCTTTTATACGTGTATTGTTTGTCTATTGGATTATATGTACCACCTGTAGTGTATATTATTATATACACAGAGGTTTTCCCAAATGGAAAGAGTGTGCAGCCATAAAGTGATAACATGTGTACATTCAACATCAGCTCTTGTTTGTCTGAGCAACAGTAGGAGTGTAATAATAAAATAATAGTATTATGTTTTTACGGGAAAGTTTTATTTGCTTGTTTGTAAGTGTCTCATCTAGTTGCGATGGGAATTTGCAAAGTTATTATAAAATTAGATGAAGATTTGTTGCAATTTGAAAGCAAGCCCGTCTTGCCAAGTCTTGCCAAGGAGTATCGTGTCATCGAGTAACTACTGGGATCTTGCTCGACTTGAATAGGTACCTACTGGTATTCAGCGGCATCCAGTAAACGCTAGGGATTTTCTCCGTTTTAAACCGACTAGATAGTTGCGGTTGAGGGGGAACCGCCAACCTATCACTCCGTAAAATGACCTAAAAATAAGAACTTGAATTTTCAGATTAGTTTCATAGGGTTCCACTACATTGCTTCTAGGTACTTTCACAGAATCTTAAAACAATGAAGGTACCTACTCGTAATCAGTGACTTGTAACAATTATATTTGTATATAATACTAAATAACGTTGTATGTATGTAATCTAATGTAACTCACATAGTATTCTAGGAACTTTTATTACGTAGTTACGACTTCGTGAAGCCCCAAGAACACCTGCCTCCCGATCATAAACTGCAGTGGCCTATTTGGAGACCACTGTATCGATTCCGCGCCCAAGTAGGCCTCTGCAAACATAATCTGGTTAAATGGGATATTGTCGATTCCTCCAACACCGAGTGCGGGTGCGGCGCCCCTAGTCAGACTATGAGCCACCTGCTGTAGTGTCCCAGGTGACCAATTTCTAGACAACGCCTCCGACGCCGCCATAGACGTGGCCACTTACTGGGCTCAGACATTATAATACGGATGTAACGTCGAAACGAAAAGAACAAGAATACGTACGTGTATTGCGTTCTAAGAAAATAAATATTTTTTAAGAATTATTGTCTAGCGATTTAGATTTGTTCTGTATGGTGTCCGGACGTAAAGAATAGCACCATCCCATATCTTCCCGTGGGTGTCGTAAGAGGCGACTAAGGGACTTACCAGTGAATGGGCAGCAGCGTTCGCTGTGATTTTTTATAACAAACATACTGCGATCGCCAACCCGCCTGCCAAGCGTGGCGATTATGGCAAAACCCCCCTTGGGGAGGCCTATGTCCAGCAGTGGAGGTCTTTCGGCTGAAATGATGATGATGATGATGATGATGATTTAGATTTAGGAATCTGCTACAGCATAAAAATTGAGATTGCAATAAAAAATGGGGGAAAGGTGTGGAAGATTTTTGAGTCCTGTCCTTAAATCTGAATCATACTGCAGTCGATGTTGGTACTCCTGAATGAAACATTTTCATATAATAGCTATCGGGGTACCTATCAGACACCTACAAAGAGTTCCTCTAATTAACGGTACCTTCGCATTCATTTGTTTTCCTAAATGCTTAATTCGTATGAGTGGAATTACCTAAATAGAGTGCTGGCACATCACTATACGCCTGTTTGCCGCACGTTGAACAGGGCTTTGGGAAAAATTGCGTAATTTTCAGGTACGTCCAACTGTTTACGATAAAACACACATAGACTTGCGTAACTCTACGTCTAACATTCAAGGTTCTGAATTTAAGCATGCCTCGACCAAAATATGGCCCGTTTCGCCTTCGCCTCGCTGATATTTGGCAGTAAACCTTTTCAAAGTTGTGAGCACTGTGAACAGAGCTTCATACATGATCTATCTTGGTTAAAGAATAATTCCAGAGCTATAAGAGAAGATGTACTTACAAAAATTTAAAAGACACACAGACACACACACACACACATACATACACAGACACACACACACACACATACATACATAGACACAAACACAGACATAGTTTGGCCATGTGGAGAGGATGAGTGAAAGGCGACAACAAAAGGTATTTACAAGACAGATGTGAGTGGCAACGCCGGGAGGGGCCGCTCAAGAAGGACATACACTGACATTATTGGTGAAGTTCTTCAGAAAGTCCGGTGCGTAGTACTCGCGACCGGTATGCGTGTAAGACCAGATGTGATGAACGTGGACGAGGCAAAAGGAGTATGGAAAGATCGTAGCAGGTGGCGTTCTGTGGATTATGCCTACCCTCATGGTAAAAAGGCGTGGGTTTATGTATGTCTAGTGCTATGCAGAAGTTATTACAGGAATCTATGTATACACTAGACAGAAGTATCTAGAATTACTGTTTCCCATTACTTTCAGACATTTCGTTTTAGAGTCAATGAGAACCAATGGTTGTTGCTTTTGTCCAGCTCATCCGACCATCTTTTACGAGGTAAAGGTTAGAATAGAGTAGGTAAGTGATTTAAAAAAGATAATACCCTATGGTTTTGTTAAATACTTAGTAGGTAAACTCTTTGCTCTTATCCAACAATCAATACAGTTTACAAATATTAGTTGAGATAAGATATTCCTAAGATTAAGAGCTAGCAGTACCATCAAGCAAATAAAAGAATGTTGTGCGTAATCGAATGTTTAGAAATATTGTCGAGAGTTGGGTAGCGACAACGAAAGTAAAACGGTTTCTCTATGTTTGTGAGTGGAAAATAACAAAGATTACATTAAATCTCTATAAACTGAAAATTACATGTTTTGTTGAAATTGTCTATGTCGTAAGTGCGTTATCAAATAGTTGGTTTCACATGATCAACAAGCTGATTCATCGCGGCGTGTAAGGGAATTTTGTTATCTATGCATATCGCCATAACCAAAATAGTTCGAACGAATTATAATCTAGGGCACTAACAAAGGACACATTAATGTGTTCGAAAGAACATTGCCTCATTGGTCGTAAGCGTTACTGCTAATCAATGACTTCTTGGGTTTGATTCCCAGGTCAGATAAAATGTTAATGGGTTTTTCCATTTGGAATTTCTCTGTAGTCGTTCGGTGTCTAGCTTTGTGACCGGTTGCTGCCAATAGACTTGTCCCATCTTACATGGGACTTAAACATAACTAGTGAAATGTAAGTGTACTATTAGAAAACCCTTGAACATGTGCCACGTTACTGGGCCAGAAATGATGACTGCAATCATCACATTGGGTCGTCAATATATTTTTATTATATGAATTCATCAGAAAAGTTAAATAAACATCGACAAACGAATATATCAATCAAATTATTACGATCCCTGAATCAACGTAAGTTATACATGTGTCGTTTAATAAGCGCACTGTAAAAGGTTTTTTTGTAAAATAAAATACGAATTGTATTGCGTTTGAGTGCAGTGCACATGGGGTGGAATGTCGGCTGCTAATTGAATTGCTTCGTTGGTCGTTAGCGTGGGATGCGGATTATGGAGGTATAGGAACTTACCGGAGCTATTCTAATTTTGAAACAGGACCTTTACAACATTACCTTTTCCTTATGTATATGTTACGGCTAATAGCCGAAGTGCGGCTACACCTAGTTTCAGCCGGGTACAACTAGGTGCAGCCGGTTAAACTTAGATGTATCCTACTTATCTTCGGTTAGAACATGCAACCAATCTGGATGTAGCGCTCGCCGGCCGCTGCCGTGGCACCGCTTGCTGCGCTCGCACGGCTCGCGCGCGTTTTGTCACAGTTTTAACCATTTGGTCGGAGTGTCCTAGCTATAAAAAGGTTACACAACTGTTACCGGCTGCACCTAGGTTTAGCCGGCTAGACCTAGGTGTGACCTTGCTTCGACTTTTAGCCGTAAAAAAGAAAACACTAAAAAGCGCACTGCGCAGTGCGCTTTTATTTAGATGTCATGATGATGCGACTGCCTCGTTGGTCTATTAATCTCAAGTACTGCTTGAGATAACCCTGAGATTCTGGGTTCAATTCCCAGGTCGGGCATAGTGTTATTGTGTTTTTCGATTAGGAATTTTTCAGTAGCAGTTAATGAGTCTGGATTTGAACCCTGTTGATGACAATAGGCTCGCCATTACTCGCCAGCTAATGCATGGGACTTAAACATACTGACGAGAATATCTGACAAAACCTTATTCCTCGGGAATTAAAGGCGTGGTTTTGTATGTTATTTAAATGTCGACGTCTTTTAGTGAACAAGCAACAACAAGCTTCTGTTATTGTCGGTATTAGAATGCGAACCTCTCAAATTAGTTTCAAACTAAAATTGTCAACCTTATTTCAGTATTTTGAAGTTTTAATGAATAGCTCACGGGTACAGTGAGTTTTAAAATAACTAGAAGCCATTGAATGATGAGTATTGCAATTGAAACACAAATTTCGGGATTTTTAAAGTAAGCACAGCTAAGCAGTTAGAAAATAAAAAATGTTAGGTCAAAGCAGTAGTTGCTTACTTTTAACTTCATGTAATATAGAGGGTGATTGGTTAAACGTGGGTAATATCTTAAGGGAGTGAAGTATTCATCAATAGGAGCAGCTTTTACTACGGGCCTAACTATGTAATGTGATTGTGTGGACGCTCATATCTTGCACGTCTTTCTACATCGTTCTTCATAATTATATTATGTATAATCTCAACATGAATGATGTAACCTAGATTTTGTAACAATATTTTGATTTAAAAGAGTGTCCATGGAGTTTCTTGCTCATTCTTCTCCATAGAGATCTACGCTTTGGAATGGGCAACTACAGTACTTTCAAGAGTCAGTATGCCTTGTGACTGTGACTGTAGCGTCGTTTTTTCTTGTAATAGTCTCATTGAAATAAATGCTTTAGTTTGAGTTTAATTTTAAAAAAAACTGCTGCTGCCCAATTTTTTTTCGAGTTACACGACCAGTAATGTATGGAGCATCTGATATTTTTTTCGCGATTTAATATCCGGTCCCATAGTAAAAGTTGTTCATTTTCATGAGATATATAATCACCCAGTATATCTCGTAATTTCTCAATAGCAGCTTGGAGCCCGGTCGATGGCAATAGGCTCGCTCCTATTATATGGGACTGAGGCATACCTAATTAACAAAACGTAGGTGTAGGTGCTACAAGTACACCTCACTCACCTCTGCCTAACTATTCGGGGAAGTAGCGGCGAGATGGTATGTTAACTCTTTTTATCTTGGAATTAACATCGTGAGGAAACCAGCATGCTTGAGAGATTTTTCTCGACGGTGTGTAAAGCCAAGTCAGAGGCCCTAGGGGGGCATAAAAACCCTGACACCATTTTAGGCACTCATCATCTGCCTAGCCTATTACCAACTACGTTGGGGTCGGCTTCCAGTCTAACCGGATGCAGCTGAATACCAGTATTTTACATGGAGCGACTACCTATCTGACCTTGACAACCCAGTTAGTACTGGGTAATACGATACCCCTTGGTAAGACTGGTTGTCAGACTTTTTTTGGGCCACTGACTACCTAACGATTGTCAAAGATCTACAAATGATACCCGGGACAAACGGCTTAACGTGCTTTCCGAGGCACGGAGCAAACTCGGCATATAATGGGTGATCACGCATCCAAAGACCAAACTAGGCAAGCACGGCTTAACCTAAAGATCGGCCCGAGCGGCTGTTATTATTAAGCCACGAGCTCCTCACACCAGCCCCCGTAGCATGACCACCTTAGACACCGTAGACAGAAGAATTGACAAAATGACAGATAGTGCAAAGAAATCTGTCATTGTGTCGATACAATGTCTACGGTGGTCATGCTTCGGGGGCAGGTTAGGCACTAACCACACGAAAAAGAAGAAGATCCTGGAAAACAAAGATAACCTTTCACGGGCTAGGAGCTCAATAAAAATAAATACCAGTAAAGAAAATAAACGTCACGAATACTGTATTTCATGATAGGCACTTTAAGAACACGATCATTTGCTTACGCATTTAGCATGTGTTTCGTTAACTAAATATTAGTTAGATAATAATGTCTATTTAGCTCAACAATATTCGTAGTACTTTGTTTGCAAAGATAATGAATGTGCATGGAAAAAACTGTGAAAGGAAAACAAGCGAGTGTTATTTCGAATCAAAGGTTCCACATAATAAACATCGCTATCGAAAAAATAGCGAGGATCGGATGGCCTATAGCGCAAACGACACTAGGAATAGAAACCACGTATTGGCAAGTGTAGTGTAGGACGTACCCCAACTAGATTGTAAGGTTGTCGGCGGGACGTGAGAGGGAAAGAGCCTCACGTCTCAGCCGCCGCGGGAGATGCCCCGGGCGTCGGGGGTCACGTGCTGGCCCCTGGCCACCGTAGGCGCGGGCCGGTGGACGTTGAGTAATGGGCTAACTCGTCGTTCGGCCGTCTTATGACAACAGGCAGTGTTGACGGCGCGTTCGTGATCCACGCGCGCCTTAAAGAGAAATCAGCAACAAGGATGGGGTCCGCAAGGACCGATGCCTGCCAGGGCTGCGGGACTGTTCGAAAGAGATACCACGGCCCTGGAACACAAAGGGCAAAGAAGGAACTTGGATGGGCTTTAGTCAGTAGAGTAGGTGGGTCATTTGATGATTTCCCATCCGAAAAAACAAAAATAAAAAAGTATGGTTGTCGGTAGAGGACAAGGTGCTGAGTCACAGCTGTGACCTATGTCCAGCAGTGGTCTGAGTCGTAGGTTTAACTTTGGAATAAAAAGTTTCTGTAAAGATGGTATTCGTGCTTAACCGTATTTGGTAGTGCTGCGATCGTACATAAGTACATATAGTTCACGCAAAAATGGAGTTCACGCACGATGTTCAGGATATTTTAAAGGTTGACTCCAGGATAATGTTAGGAGGAGGAGCTGCAATATACTTCTTCTTCGACTAAAATAAAACTATAGACCGCCGATAAACACATTTTTTTAGAAGTAGCGATAAAGCTGATTAGGCGTTGACTTCACAACTATTTGTTTTCTTCGGAACCCTAAACACGTGTGGAATTGACTTTAAACGATTTAACTTTTTTTAGAACGCATATGGTCTAGTGGTCGCAATCACGACTGCTGAGCATAAGGTTCTGGGTTCGATTCTTGGGTCGGGCAAATTGTTATTGTGTTTTTCCATTTAGAATGTCTCAGTAGCAGCCACGGAGTCTGGATTTGTGCCCGGTTGATAGCAATAGGCTCGTCTCCTATTACATGGGACTTAAATATTACGGGCGAAATGTGGGTGTAGGTACTACCAAGTACACCGCTGCCTAACCCTTCAGGGATTACAGGCGTGATGTTATGTTATATAGGTAACTATTCAAACATTAAAGTACTTAGGTACAGGTCTTTTTTTCCTATGTAGAATTACGTAAGATAGAAAAGTATTACATTTTATTCTGATAGGTTTTACACTACTAGACCTTCACAATCCAGATACTACTGGGTTGTAGAGGTCAGATAGGCAGTCGTTTATGTAAAGTTTTGGTATTCAGATGCATCTGGTTAGACGGGAAACTTTGAAAAATTTAGGTAGATGATTTTTTTTTTGTATTTCATCGTTTTGACACTTTTTCACTTAATTTTCTATTATTACTTTACACATTATGAAGGATGAGTGAGTATAAATTGCAATGCAACAACACACTACTATCTAAACAGCGCCTTAAAATTTTATGATAGCATAAAATGGGCAAAGCGCGTTCCAGAGTTAAACTATCCGTAGGAACTTCTGTAATAGTTTTATTTAGCTCGCAGTAAAATGAAATAAATATGGATTTAAACCGTTACTACTTTGTTTATAACGGCGTCAGTAATATAGGTACATTTTACAAATGTCTTTTCTCTAAAAAACTTTCATATCTTAAGTTATTTTCCATTTAAAAAGAGAGAGTCATAAAAGTACAACAGTATTCTCAGTGTATTTGCAGATCGGTGGGATTCGCCGATGTTGCGGAGGTGGATGCGGCTCCACACTGAATTTTAATTGTATATTTTTATTTGTATCTGTAACCTACTAACACTAGAAGTTAAGTAAAATTGTTACTGGGTTAGTAACAATTTTACTTAACTTCTAGTGTTAGTACTAGAAGTTACTCCGGAGTTACTCTGGAGTTATGGACTCCGGTCTGAAATATTTTTTTTCTATTCTATTCTATTCTAAAAGTCCCTAAACATTTAAACTCATTATCTTAGTCAAAATAACCTATTGTTATTTACTCACTGTTAAAAAACCTGAAACTTGTTGCCATTAGCTTCCTATGATATACCATAATCCCGCAATTACTTTGAATTCTGAAATGAAATATTAGCATATGTTATTGCATCCTTATAATGACGTATCAGTATTGTGTAGTTAGTACTTATTATATCATAATACTACTGCTTACATTAACACATTTATCTTTTCCCTTTGTTGTTGTAAAAGCGACTTAAAAGATAACAATTATAAGACATCAAGTCGTCCACCGGTTGCACCTGATGGGATTCCCCATCGGTAAGAAATGATGATCTCCCATACAAACTGTCATTGTCAGAGGGTACAACAATTGACTACTTACCCGATTATTGGGAATACATATCTAAATATAAAGTAATTTGTTATAAATCCTGGAAACAACACTTTGATAATATAAGTCGGGAAAAAGGTATATGGTATAGGAGCATACAAGGCGAGCCTCCTCGTGTGCCTTGGTTCGATGTCGATCAACTTAGTAGAAATTATGTTAAATTAATTTTAAGACTTCGCTCTGGACACTATCCATCAGCGAAGTTTGCATTCCTTATGAAAAAAACTGATTCACCGAATTGCAGAGAATGTAATCAGATCGAGGACGTGCAGCATCTACTGATGGATTGTGTCCGGAACAGGCGCGAGAGGGAGTCACTTTTGACAGAATTAAACTTAAATAGGCTTAACGTAGGATTAATACAATCAATTTTATCGCAACCAACTTCCGAAGGTGCCAAAAAGTTGAGTCATTTAATAACAGTCCTTAATCGGTGACTTCTACCCCAAGTATTTTATATATGTATAACTGTTTGTTTATAGTTTAAGTTTAATAATAAGGTTTAAAGTGAAATTGTTAAAAGGCACGATGGGGTTGACATATCTGTTTAGACAAAAACCCCAAAAAAATAAGAGAGAAAAAAAAAAAAAAAAAAACTTGTCTTAACAGCGTGCTGCCGACCGCATTGTCGATGCTGCCGCGTGAGTTAGACTCCCGCTGTTTCTCGCTCTAGCAAATGACGGTTCTAAGCGATAGAAAAGGATAGGAACATGGACTAATGCGTTTCTGGACTGCTGGGTGAAGCGCAACCCTTAGGCCATGCATAGTCCGGTAGTAAATGAATTTTAGGTTTTTTATTAAGTAGCAGATGACGTCTTCTCCTAGGTAACGACGAGTAAAAAAGTAGGCACAATATCTTAACATCAATGTCTGGTTTTTCTAATTAATCTGAGTTATAAAATGACAGATTTCTTCATTCAGCAGCTTCCTATCTTAAAAGTTAGCTTACCTATCAATAATCGGTTAAAGAGCTTTTTGAGCTAAGGTATTTAATATGCACGAGAGTGCAATGCGCATCAACCATTGTAATAGTCAACACTGCAACACAACAGCAAGTAGATTACAAAGTATCTCAGTATTCCAAAAATTCGGCGTCGGTTTCTTGGAATTTTAACATCCAATTTCCGACAGTAATTTGGTGTACAATAGACGAAGCATGCAAACAATCCAGACTTATCTTTGAGATAAGTTTGGAGACACAAGTATATGCACGTGATGTAATTGCGTAATTTTGTCCTAACTGACCCTGGCAATGAGGGTTTTTTATTACACGTGGATTCAGCATTCAATAATCGTACATAAGCTTCGTGTAAATATCTCCTTTTTAAGCTATGTGAAGTCATAGTTAGGTAATTGAAGCGTAGTTAGCGTAGCGTATTAATCAGATTTTTTAATTAGGTATCTACACGGTTAAGTAGATACGTGAAATCTTGATATCCTGTCATGCCCTATTGAGTCCGACTCGTAAATATTACGAAGGTATCTAATGGATGACTATGACTATCCTGAAGGCTCTCCTTTTCCAGAAAAAGAGGTACGGATACGAACACCTTTCCTAATTCCTTGATCCATACGTGAAATTGTCCAATGGTTCACATTAGCCCTGGATCGAAACTACTGGAAGTCGTGGGGAGAGGCCTGCCCAGCAGTGGGATGACGCAGGCTAACAGTATCAGTAGGTGGAATTGCTGTATTGCGTACCATTGCGAGGATAAATAATAAAAAAAATTGAGGAATCATTTTTGATCTCACAAGACTAAGTTATAGCAGTCGTTAACTACACGGTCAGAAGCTCGCAGTTCTGATAGTCAGTCTAAATTTAGAATGTAACGGTATTATAATAGTAAAGTAATTTTTGTGAGTGTACGTAATCATCATCATCATCATAATTTCCGCCGAAAGACGTCCATTGCTGGACATAGGCCTCCCCCAAGTGTCGCCATAGTGACTGGTCCCGTGCGACTCGCATCCAGCGGATCCCTGCAACCTTCACCAGGTCATCGGTCCACCTAGTGGGAAGCCTTCCTTGGTGTATGTAATAATCAAGTTGTATTCGAAATAACAATATTTATGTAAAATATGGTAGTTAAATTATAGACCGCGAACGGGTATCACAAAAAAACAATCTGAAGACGAAGATAAAGGATCACATTCATTCGTAATAATCCGATACTATAAAACGAATTATGAGACCATTCTCCATTCCGAAAACTACCGTAGTTGCATGAGGCCCACTTGCAGGGCCACTTGGCTTGGAGAATGACTTCAAAAGCCAATATTGCTGTTCTCGTATTCTAATTTAAAACTGGATGAAGGCAAAAACAAATAGAGGCGTCAACTTTTTTTTTAATGTGGGGTTAGTGGAGACAAGCCCCACCATAACCAGCCTGTTTTCTCTGAAGCAATGATGCGTAAAACAATTGTTCTGCCTTAAAAAAGGTAGGTTGTAACTCCTCTCTGCGGCTGTTATTTTGCAAACAGAATAACCCAATAACATTTTCTAATTCATCGACAAACAAATGCCTTTATAAACGATGATAAATATTATTTCATCGGAGCACAGTACAACAAAATATTTTCTTAGATATAATTACTATGATGATAGCATAGTTGAATTATCGTGAGTAGAACCTGGCAATAATAGACACGGGAACCAATATAGGACATTTATGTTACCTTTTCAGAAGAATAGGTGTTGCAGAAGATTACTAACGGATGCTAGAAGCATATAATTATTTGTACATAAGCCCATTTCCGTCCTGATTATTACGTTTTATTATATCAAACATCCGCTTGTTTGTTTACAACATTTAGTTAAGACTTTCTTCACTGCATTGATGAGATTGTCGCCATTAAAATTATAACGTGTGTTTACTTTGAGTCAGACTGCGCGAAAACATTTTGTTTGGCCAAGACTTTACTACGTACCAGTTATCTCAGTAGAAGCCATTATCTAACGTTATCTTCGTTAATTACTCTGCGAAGTATAAAAGGCCATGTCTACAAAATTCTAAACTTAAACGAACGAGCTCATACGAAACACAAGTACATTAAAGTGTGAAACGAACGAATTTCGCAGTAAATGAAAAATTAATAATTTACAAAAATAAATAACAGAACCTGTTCAAAATGAGGATAATTTATGTACTACTGCTTGTAAGTATTATTAGAGATAATTTTAAGATACAATTTTTTTCTGATAATTTTTTCTCGTAACTTTTAAGAGGGTACTAGTAATGTGGTTCTATTTCGTAAAATTATAGTTGTCCTCTCTAACCAAGTAAGATATTGTGCTTGTTTAGTTAATTTATGTCTATGATGCAATGGATAGCGTACAAGCACACGATTCCTCTATAGCCATTCCGATACCTCGGATATTTAACTATATAGACTTATTACTTTTATGAAAGGGAAATGAGAAAGTTTGTTTGACACGTGTTTTATTTTTAATTGTTCTAGGTGTCCTTGTTTTGTCTGGTGAGCGCGAAATATCTGCCCGATGAAAGTGCTACAGGAATCTTGCTACGAAAGCAAAGATCTATATCAGATGAATCAAATGTGTCAAAAGAAAGTACTGAAGAAGATGATGAAGACGACGATACCAATGAAAACGACACAGATTCCTGGGAACGCAAGTTCAATGCAGAGCAGTTTAAACTGCAAGAGAAGAGGAAGAAAGAAGAACAAAAAATTTTAGAAAAAGAACTGAAACTACGCGAAAAAGCAGAAAAAGAAGAGCTTAAGCTACAAGAACAACAGCGCAAATTGGAAGAAAAATTAGCAGAACAACAACGCAAATTGCAAGAAAAACTTGAAAAAGAAGAACGTAAGCGAGAAGAGAAATTGGCTAAAGAAGAGCGCAAGCGTCAAGAACAAGAGCTTAAGAGACAAGAAAAGCTGGCTAAAGAAGAACGCAAACGACAAAAAGAAATTCAAAAAAATCTAGCTGAGATAGAGAAGAAAACTCTCGAAGAAAACAAGCCCGTTGTTGACAACTCCGTCGAGTCAGCGGAAGAAAATGATCCCATGGACCTAGAAGACATTTGGAAAAACTATGTGTACACCAAGTACGCTTTGCCAGCTAACAGCAGCGAATTAGATAAACAAGCTGCAGTAAACAGATATTTAGGAGAAGAACTTGGCCTTAATGTTAATAGTACTAGGACTGAATATCGTCAAGCTGTTTTACAACTAGTACAAAACAAATTATTAAACGACTCTGCGTTGCAAGAGAGTTTTAGTAACTACTTGGTTAGTCATGTGAATGCTGTGTATATTCAGCGGCTTAGTGCAGAGCTAGAAACCAAAATTGCTGAATTGGATAACGAAACCGCCTTACTGCAAAATGTTAGTTTACCGTGGGTGACCCAGGCACAGCGGACTTTAGAACAGAAGAAATCTATTCTCCAAACTGTTGTTCAGTTTTTGTCGAATGTACTTCCCAATTGGTTGACTGGAGGACAAGACGCTTCTTCTACTGCAAACGCAACTAGTGTAGGCTCATCTGCTGCTGACGTTTCAGGGTCCGCATCCAGTGTATCTGGAAATGTTCCATCCGTCACGACGCCCGTTGAAGGAAGTGCATCAGTAGCTGTCCCAGTTGTCCCACCTGTTAACGCTCCTGCAGCCGGAGGTGTCTCAGCAGCTATCCCAGCTGATACCGCTCCTGCTGACGGAAGTGTCTCAGTAGCTGTTCCTGCTGCTTCCCCCGTTGATGTTGCTGTCTCCGAAGACGCTTCATCTGTTCCGGCCCCCGTTGATGCTACTGTCTCCGAAGACGCTTCATCTGTCTCCACTGATGCTGCTGCTGTGTCAGTAGATGATTCATCTATCGTGGCCCCGGTTGACGTTATCGCGCCAGTAGCTACTCCATCTGAGGCAATACCAGCTACTGATGGAAGTGTCCCCGCTGAATCTAGTGTATCTGCAGGCGCTTCAACTGTCGCAGTCACCACTGAAACTGCTGTCTCCGCAGACGATTCATCTGTCGTGGTCCCCGCGGTGAATGCTCCTACTGCCGGAGGTGTCTCAGTAGCTATCCAGCAAGCGTCTACCGCTTCATCTGTCGCGGCCCCCGTTGATGTTGCTGTCACAGAAGCTGCTCCTCCTGTAGCAGCTGCCGCTGACGCCACTGTTTCCACAGACGCTCCATCTGTCGCAGTCCCCGCTGATGCTGCTGTCCCATACGCTTCATCTGTCGCGGCCGCCGATGATGCTGCTGTCTCAATTCCTGATTCTACCGTCACAGCTCCCTCTGACGGCACTGTTTCCGCAGACAATTCGTCTGCTGCTTCCCCCGTTGATGTTGTTGTCTCCGAAGACGCTTCATCTGTTCCGGCCCCCGTTGATGCTACTGTCTCCGAAGACGCTTCATCTGTCTCCACTGATGCTGCTGCTGTGTCAGTAGATGATTCATCTATCGTGGCCCCGGTTGACGTTATCGCGCCAGTAGCTACTCCATCTGAGGCAATACCAGCTACTGATGGAAGTGTCCCCGCTGAATCTAGTGTATCTGCAGGCGCTTCAACTGTCGCAGTCACCACTGAAACTGCTGTCTCCGCAGACGATTCATCTGTCGTGGTCCCCGCGGTGAATGCTCCTACTGCCGGAGGTGTCTCAGTAGCTATCCAGCAAGCGTCTACCGCTTCATCTGTCGCGGCCCCCGTTGATGTTGCTGTCACAGAAGCTGCTCCTCCTGTAGCAGCTGCCGCTGACGCCACTGTTTCCACAGACGCTCCATCTGTCGCAGTCCCCGCTGATGCTGCTGTCCCAGACGCTTCATCTGTCGCGGCCGCCGATGATGCTGCTGTCTCAATTCCTGATTCTACCGTCACAGCTCCCTCTGACGGCACTGTTTCCGCAGACAATTCGTCTGCTGCTTCCCCCGTTGATGTTGTTGTCTCCGAAGACGCTTCATCTGTTCCGGCCCCCGTTGATGCTACTGTCTCCGAAGACGCTTCATCTGTCTCCACTGATGCTGCTGCTGTGTCAGTAGATGATTCATCTATCGTGGCCCCGGTTGACGTTATCGCGCCAGTAGCTACTCCATCTGAGGCAATACCAGCTACTGATGGAAGTGTCCCCGCTGAATCTAGTGTATCTGCAGGCGCTTCAACTGTCGCAGTCACCACTGAAACTGCTGTCTCCGCAGACGATTCATCTGTCGACGTCCCCGCGGTGAATGCTCCTACTGCCGGAGGTGTCTCAGTAGATATCCAGCAAGCGTCTACCACTTCATCTGTCGCGGCCCCCGTTGATGTTGCTGTCACAGAAGCTGCTCCTCCTGTAGCAGCTGCCGCTGACGCCACTGTTTCCACAGACGCTCCATCTGTCGCGGTCCCCGCTGATGTTGCTGTCCCAGACGCTTCATCAGTCGCGGCCGCCGATGATGCTGCTGTCTCAATTCCTGATTCTACCATCACAGCTCCCTCTGACGGCACTGTTTCCGCAGACAATTCGTCTGCTGCTTCCCCCGTTGATGTTGTTGTCTCCGAAGACGCTTCATCTGTTCCGGCCCCCGTTGATGCTACTGTCTCCGAAGACGCTTCATCTGTCTCCACTGATGCTGCTGCTGTGTCAGTAGATGATTCATCTATCGTGGCCCCGGTTGACGTTATCGCGCCAGTAGCTACTCCATCTGAGGCAATACCAGCTATAGATGGAAGTGTCCCCGCTGAATCTAGTGTATCTGCAGGCGCTTCAACTGTCGCAGTCACCACTGAAACTGCTGTCTCCGCAGACGATTCATCTGTCGACGTCCCCGCGGTGAATGCTCCTACTGCCGGAGGTGTCTCAGTAGATATCCAGCAAGCGTCTACCACTTCATCTGTCGCGGCCCCCGTTGATGTTGCTGTCACAGAAGCTGCTCCTCCTGTAGCAGCTGCCGCTGACGCCACTGTTTCCACAGACGCTCCATCTGTCGCGGTCCCCGCTGATGCTGCTGTCCCAGACGCTTCATCTGTCGCGGCCGCCGATGATGCTGCTGTCTCAATTCCTGATTCTACCGTCACAGCTCCCTCTGACGGCACTGTTTCCGCAGACAATTCATCTGCTGCTTCCCCCGTTGATGTTGTTGTCTCCGAAGACGCTTCATCTGTTCCGGCCCCCGTTGATGCTACTGTCTCCGAAGACGCTTCATCTGTCTCCACTGATGCTGCTGCTGTGTCAGTAGATGATTCATCTATCGTGGCCCCGGTTGACGTTATCGCGCCAGTAGCTACTCCATCTGAGGCAATACCAGCTACTGATGGAAGTGTCCCCGCTGAATCTAGTGTATCTGCAGGCGCTTCAACTGTCGCAGTCACCACTGAAACTGCTGTCTCCGCAGACGATTCATCTGTCGACGTCCCCGCGGTGAATGCTCCTACTGCCGGAGGTGTCTCAGTAGATATCCAGCAAGCGTCTACCACTTCATCTGTCGCGGCCCCCGTAGATGTTGCTGTCACAGAAGCTGCTCCTCCTGTAGCAGCTGCCGCTGACGCCACTGTTTCCACAGACGCTCCATCTGTCGCGGTCCCCGCTGATGTTGCTGTCCCAGACGCTTCATCTGTCGCGGCCGCCGATGATGCTGCTGTCTCAATTCCTGATTCTACCGTCACAGCTCCCTCTGACGGCACTGTTTCCGCAGACAATTTATCTGCTGCTTCCCCCGTTGATGTTGTTGTCTCCGAAGACGCTTCATCTGTTCCGGCCCCCGTTGATGCTACTGTCTCCGAAGGCGCTTCATCTGTTCCGGCCCCCGCTGATGCTACAGTCTCCGAAGACACTTCATCTGTCTCCACTGATGCTGCTGCTGTATCAGTAGATGATTCATCTATCGTGGCCCCGGTTGACGTTATCGCGCCAATAGCTACTCCATCTGAGGCAATATCAGCTACTGATGGAAGTGTTCCGACACCAGCTGCTGAAACACCAGTTGTTGTTAGTATTGATAGACCTGTCGTAAGTTCTAATGACGTTGCTCCCACCGACGTTACCAGCGCGCCATTTGTCGCGGAATCAATCGTACCAGAAATTACTGAGACCACAGTTGCACCCCAGGTTGCCCAAGAAAATACAAACACTGCTGCACCTCCGTCATTTGAAGCCGGTGCGTCATTGTTAGAAGTAACAACACAGGGATGAGGAATTTTACATTTGTACTACATTAATATTTAAGAGTCGATTTTGATGTTTATTTAATTAAATAAGGTCTGGCATTTAATATATGTTTTAATTTTTATCTTACTTTTATATACTTGTACATACCAAAAATAAAAGAATAAATGATTTTTTAAGACAATTAATAAAACGAGTAAATAATATTTAACCCTTTATTATCTAATGACTCTCTTAGTAACAATTTACAAATGTTTGGTTTTATAATAGGTATCGTTAAGTGGAATGCAAAATAGAGGTAATCTCTCACAAAAGTTCCTTAAAATAATAATTACACTATAATATAATTTAAATAAAGTTAACGTTATATTTACTAAAACAAAAGTTTATAGCAACTATGTCAAATCCAGTACTTGTTGGCAGAATTAGGTGGATTAGGATAGTTGTGATGAGAAAGAGGATCAGAGACGTTCGGGAATGAGTATGGGTCATTCATATATTTATATTCACTGGACAGACCCGCAAGGCTCATGTTCAATGAGTTATGTGAGGGGCTCCAGTTGGAAGCGGCAGATGGATCTGCAGAAACTTTGGAGTAATCAGCAGGAACTTTTGGATAATCAGTATTTGGTAACGCTTTGCTGTACTCATCAGCAGTGGGTTTATCGAAAGTGTCTTCCCTAGGCTCAATCACTTCTTCACTGTTTACTTTGTCGTCAACTTCAGCCTCTTTTGGTAAATAATTTATAGGTTTATTATATATTTCGCTACTAGGATATCGAGCGTAATCATTTCTTGGTATGCCACTGTCCAATAATTGGCTGTGAGGTGGGCCATTGGCACTAGGCACTAAATGGCCGAACGTGGACGCAGAAGTACTAGGAAAAGCGGCATTTTGGAAAGCTTGGTTCAAATGTTGGGATTGAGCCATCAATTGGTTATAATTAGCATATTTTTGGTGGTGCCAAGCATCTGGATGCTGTGGATGATGTTGGGCTAAAGAAGGTATCTCTCCAGCAGGATAGGGACATGGTATCTGTGGCATGGGTATGGAAGAATAGCCGCCAATACCCGGACTTGGATTTGATCCTGTGTGCTTTCGTAGACGGGCGCGTCGATTGGAGAACCAAACCTGGAAATATAAAAAGATTCTTTTCTGTTATGTGACTCAACCGAAAAAAATATTGCAATCTTAAGGCACAGAACAGGGGCTGCAAGAATTTAAAAAATACATTTTTGAAGAAATTATTGCCTTCGCGTTGCGTCAAGCCTGCCTCCGTAGAGTGCGATAGGGATATATGCAGGTCAGACCTATCGGTTTCGGTCACAAAAATATATGTTCTCCTTAAAAACTGAGCCGATTCAATTATTTTAGAGATTAAAATTTTAGGAAAGAGTATATCTAGGTTTCTATCAATTTCTCTTATGTTAAAAACTTTTTGATTATATCTGGTAGTCCTCTAATCATATTTTGTAATTTTTGGAGGGTTTCTTTACTTATTAGTTGCTGAAAAAATGGAAATGACACGGAAGTGTCATCAGCAGACGCTGATTTTATAAAAAAAAAGAAATATTGTAGTAGAGGCATTATTCAGGAACAAAAAAGGGGAATACATTTGTATGGAGAATCGCAGCCCCCGTTCCCTCTTAACATGAAGTGACAACTGTTATCACAAAAGATTTGCTTTGTGTGAATAATGTTTACGATAATCATGAAACAAGGGAAAACAATATAAGTTCTGTAAACACGTTGAAAGTGACAGTGGTTACGTTTATCAATGTTGATGGCAGATAAAAACAAATTGTTCTTGCCGTAATAAAGTATACGTAGTTGATTGTATCCTTTAGTAACCATTTACCTAGCAGATTCCTTATTAACATTTGATCAAACTAGTTAAAATGAGCCTATCAATGAAGACACTAAACCATAATCTTTTTGCAATAATTACCACGCTTGAAGTATAGACGGTTAAAATCATAGTAAGTAATACATAAGTATTGGCATGAAATAGAGCGCCGGTGGTTGTCGTGCTGGCTGGGTCACTGTTTAGATTTTGGCTTCATCCCCGTCTATGTATATATGTAAGGTTACACCTAGTTCTAGCCGGCTATACCTAGGTGCGGCCTAAATTTGGAGGTATGATGCAACCAATTTGGATGTAGCGCTCGCCGGCTGCTGCCGCGGCATCGCTCGCTGCGCTCGCTCGGTTCAAGCGTGTTAGGTCACAGTTCTAACCTAACCTAACCTAATCCATTTGGTCGGTTTGTCCTAGCAATAAAAAGGATACACCTAAGTATAATAAACTGTTACCGGCCGCACCTAGGTATAGCCGGCTAGAACTAGGTGTAACCTTACTTCGGCTTTTAGCCGTAACATATACATCATTATTTTTAGTATATGTGAAACCTGAATGTAGTTTGTTCAGAATAAGTAACTGAATCGATTCCAATAACTTTTAAACCATGTTATATTTTGTCCCAAAAATATTTAAAAAAGTTTACAAGTTGGACACCGAAGTACCTATCGTAATCTTAAAACTTTGTGATTTTTCATGATACAGTTTTGAAATTTTGTAAATTGATTTTTTACATAAAAATAGACACGTGTTTCAGATACCGCGGCCCTGGAACACAAAGGGCAAAGAAGGAACATGGATTTTTAGTCAGTACAAGTCTGACACTCTCTTCCGCTCCGCCCAGAGCGGGGGGGTCATTTGATGATTGCCCATCCCAAAAAAAAAAAAAAAAAAGGTTTCACATATACTAAAACTAAAGTTGGATACCAAAATGTGAGTATATCATCGACTCCTTTAAGAAACAAAGACGTGATATTATGATTTTTACTGCAAATCCTTTCAGGGATTTGCAATAATAATCATTGTAAGAAGTCTTACATGTTGATGGTCTTCCCAATGGGTTTATGTCACAGATATAGATAGACCTAGATAACGCAAGAGCACCTACTTCGCGTGCCTGACTTAAGCTAAACAAACTTAACGTGGCCCGTTGTCACGTGAGCGTCTGCATTGGTGCGCCACGCTAGTCTGATCTCTCTCAAAAAATTAAAGCTGCAAATTCGTAATGCATTGCAACTTTTACTTGGAGAGGTTGCTGCGACGTTCTGTTTTAACAAGTGATGAATATCGAAACAAGTGATACTATCGTATATCGTTCGGTTTCGTAGTACAGGTGCTTTTGTCATTTTTCTGTCAATTTTAGCGATTAGTGCTGTTCATCGTACGCAACACAAATCGATTCTCGAGAATCGATTGCGGACACAGATTTTGTATTTTATCCTTATTATAAATAACTAGCTTATGCCCTTCGCCAGCGTACAGTTCGAGAATTGCGCCCGGTTTCTTACTTCTGGGATAATAAGTAACCTA
Organism: Noctua fimbriata; assembly: GCA_905163415.1. NCBI lineage: Eukaryota > Metazoa > Arthropoda > Insecta > Lepidoptera > Noctuidae > Noctua > Noctua fimbriata. The sequence goes on from LR990940.1 coordinate 8,767,093, forward strand.
TGTTGACACATGTCTCATAATTTTAATTAAAGAGTGTTTACACCAATTTGCGAAACAATCGACCCAGGAAATATTAAGTTTCACAGAAAATTCAACTCCCCATTTCAGCCTCTTAAGGGTAGAATTCCGTTTTTTGTAAACACTAGAACTTAAATTGATTATATAAGGTGTTTCAATCGAATATTTACGTGTAGAGACGGGTGTCGCACTCGGGGGCGACTTTGGATCGATTTGGTTTTCCCATCACTAAATAGTGCTTGTGACAGTTATGACGTCATAGTAGGTAGTCAAAAAATGGCACGCTTGATTTTCATTCAGATCGTGATACTTGCGTTATCTAAGTCTATCTATATCTGTGGTATATGTGCTTTCCGTGACACGGGGTGTCACACCACACTTGAAAACTCCAGGCTATTACTGAGAAATCCTTAATGGTCACACTTTGCTTGACCCGGAAATTGAACCCGCGACCACAAGACCAAAGGGGCAGTAAAAAGGCTGCTAAATTAAATAATGCTACATACTTGTATCCTAGCTTCAGTGAGTCCAGTCTGCAGTGCTAGTTCCTCACGAGTGTATACGTCAGGGTACTGCGTCCGGTGGAAGGCTCTCTCCAAGGCATCCAGCTGTTCCCCAGTGAAGGTAGTACGGGATCTTCGCTGTTTCCTCTTCAGCGTCAACCCTGGCTCCGAGTCTATATCCGAAGAATCTGAGCCTCGACCTGAAAAAAGATAAAATGACATTTAGGCTCCTTGTTTGATCATGGTTAACCAAAAATACAAAGATCCAGACGAAAGATCATGAGGATGGATGGATGGATGTTTGTTAATGTTTCACGCAAAAACTACTGGACCGATTTGGATGAAATTTTGAACACAGATATTTTATACTCTGAATTAAAACATAGGATACTTTTTATCCCGGTAGCATGATCTCGTGGGACAGTTATCGGACTCCTCGTGGGTTAAGTCGCGGGCATAAGTTAATTACCTATATGTAGTTTAAAGCTGGGGCTTACAATGACGTCTTAAAGCAGGAGTAATACCAGTGTGGGAAAGAGACAAAGCTATACTTCACGAGACCGTCAACCAAGCATTCTGTACATAAAACTAAGTAACTTTACGCAAAAACTATTACGGTGAAAAATCCCGTTTTACGGTAGGCGACTCGATGGGACGTACTCAAAGCATTGTGCTGAGGGATGGATTGATTAGTACGGGGGTTGTGGAGGTGTTTAAAGTAATTAAAAAAAACTTGTGAAAAAGTTGGAACTTTGACCCCCAATATCTCCGTACCTAGAAGGTTCCCAGGTATGGTTTACGACAAAAAAATGATCGCAAAGACGGGGAGAACAAGTACTTTTCGGCTATGTTAAGGGTCTATTTACACCCTTTATATATATAAAGTGTGGTTATCAAATAATTTATATTGTCAACGGAATTTAGATCAACAAGCTTTTGTCTATCCGGATTTCTCTTGATGTTCCTAATGATTAAATAGAACATGATAAACTATCACATTCTTGAGGCGAACCTTTAATTTATATATATGACATATTATATTACAGCAATTTGTCTTCATCTGTTTTTTTCAAACACGCGTTATTTATTAACGGAACGTTTTTTGTGTAAACCCACATCATGTTTTAATTCGCCTAAACCAAGAACGGTGGGGCTCGCGGGTCGATCTCATTTATAAATCGGTAGCGGTATCCTACGGAAACTGATTAAAAAACACCCGCAACAATACACGGCTTTGGCCTTAAAACTGATTTTAAAAAATGCGGCTTATATTAATAGCCTTTTGAAAGAAGTCAAAATTGAATGAGATGAAAAAATAGGGGCTCAGCGTGGCGCGGAATAAGGAACACCCAGCGCGGCGGCCCCTTTGTCGGCGTCTTTGCTGTTCGGGTGACATTTTGGCACCATTCAATATTTTGGTGTCGCGAGCTGGATTTATGACATGTACGGCAAAAGCACGGGCTTAATATGACACCCGCAGAATTAAATTGGTAGGTGCGTACGCATGCAAGCTAACAAGCTATTTATGTAGGTGTTGAGTAAGGAGGTTTGCTGAATGTATGACATAAGTATTATCAAATATCACATCATTTGTAAGAATTGGATCAATAATTAAGAAGGAACTTGCAACACAATTAACCCCCGCTTGGGTTTTTATTACGACTTTGAATAAAAATTACACACTGAAAAACTTTTCTTATAAATAAGCAGAAGCTTTGCATAATTTTTCAGCAGACACTTTAACTAGCAGTAATTGCAAAACTTTTAAAAGTATCTTCAAAGTTCATAAGAATAATTTTAGTACAAATGTTTTATTGGCAAAGTTAAAAATACCAAGTTGAAATATTGTTTTATTTTACTAATTTTTTTCCTCATAATGATGCATCGGCGTAATTAAACGCACGGGGCAACATCTCTAAGCACAAAGGCTGCGACAAATAAAAAACAACGCATTGTAATAAAATGATTTACATTGCTCAAATTCTCCGGCTGGCCGAGACAGGGACAGATTTATTTAGACTTTTTTGTTACGAGTCCTGATCATAACGTATGAGGCTAAATACAAATCGAAAATACGAAATAATCGAGAGCGATTTAAAACTTTATGGCGTGGTCGTAAAGTCCACTCCGGTTGTTTTCATTGTGGAGGAGCAGTAAAGCAAAACTATGAGGGATTTTATGTTCAAAGAAAGGCGAGAGGTTTATGGACGAGTGGTACGTGGGAGAGGGCGAGAGAAACTTTGGCGATTGCCGAAATGTGACCCCGTGAAGAGGCGCGCGCGCGGCTCCGCTCAAAAGTCATAATTTGGGAGTTGAAAGAGCGGCGGCGAGGGTTTAACACCTTCATAATCTGGGTTCATTAAAACGGTCGGGTCGGCCTTTGTTTCAGCAGTTTGTTTCAATGTTAACAGATGGTCGGATTAGCACGTCTGCGAGTTGTGGGCGGCGATGCTTGTTTCTTACCGCACGCTCGTGGGCTCCTTGCTTTTAAAATATTATTGCCGAATCTTTTTCTTTTCTATTAGTATGTAGTTTGAGGTCTTCTGTTTTTTTCAATTATCTAAGTATTGTTAATGCTTTAAGGTACTATGTTCAACTACATAAGAAGTTGTAACTAAACTTTACAAAAGTGTAAGTTTTCATTTTGTATAAACTTGGGATTATTTTTGCAGATTTTGTTGTATTGAATCCTGAGGAGCTCGTGGCTAAATAACAGCCACTCGGGTCGATCTTTAGGTTAAGCCGTGCTTGCCTAGGTTGGTTTGTGGATGGGTGACCGCCCATTACATACCGAGTTTCCTTCGAACCTCGGAAAGCACGTTAAGCTGTTGGTCCCGGCTGTCATTTGTAAGTCTTTGACAGTCGTTAGGTTGACAGTGGCCCAAAAAGTCTGACAATCAGTCTTACCAAGGGGCATCGTATTACCCAGTACTAACTGGGTTATGAAGGTCAGATAGGCAGTCGCTCCATGTAAAATACTCGTATTCAGCTGCATCCGATTAGACTGGAAGCCGACCCCAACATAGTTGGGAAAAGGTTAGGCAGAACTTGATGTCGTATTGAATCTGGTTTACTAAATAAACTTAATCAATAACTGCTGATGACCTTTCGGGTTGATCTATAACTGCGGGAAGTCCGAACTACTAAAACAAGGGCACTTTCACCGCTTTGTTGTGGTTCGCTGTAATTTGCGTCCACTTAGCGTCAACTTGTGAAAGGATTCCTCTATTCTGTGTAGAAACGATTTGAATAGCTGAAATTAATTTAATTGTTTGTTAAGTTAAATTATTATGAAGGAAAACTTAATAGAAATGAAAACAATTATGTAGGTAGTTCTAAAATAATAAGCGCTAACTGCAAAATCACTTATTCAGAAATACTGCATGACGCAAATTGTATGCAAGATGTCAGATGTGTGATCAGTACTAACAAAAGTACAATAGTTTTATTAAAATAAATTCTATAAGGTCGTAAAGAGACACCATAAAGCTATGATGTAAGCTTGTTAATGCTCATTCAAAAGCACTCCGCCTCCTCTTTGTCGGCCGCTTTCGGCCACTTCCGGAAAGCTTCGTGTCTTTCTGGGAGGGCTCTCATTGAATAATGTGATGAGACAAAATTGTCTTGAATACAACGCAAGGTAATAAGTGCCCACTAAATAATTGTGCGACGTGTTAGGCCTCGCGCGCGGTTTACATGGCCGTCCTCTGTGAAAGTGCATGTCAATTCGGAATAAGACTAATTTAATGCTTCGAATTGCCTATAGAAATGCTGAATGTCATCATTTCTCAATCTTGTCACAAATTGCATTAAACTTATGTAACAAGATTGAAAATCGTCGTACTGTTATTTGGCAGGCGTTTGAAATTTTGATCGTCATTCGATGGACAAATCTATGTAACTTATTTGTTTTTTATGGTCATCATTTGACTGACGATTGAATCAAAATCAATAATGTCTAGATAACAAAATAAACGTTCGGTATAACCAAAAAAGGCAGTTAGGCAGTTTAGCTTATGGTGTACTCATAATTGTAAGATTTTTGATAGGATTTCTGGTTTAACCATGCCTAAGGGGTTGAATGTAAACTGTGCGAATACACGACACCCATTAAAGATACTTAGGTAACCCGACCTTTCAGGTTAAAACCTTAAAAAACCACTCCGACACATAGAAACCAAAGTTAACTAAGCTCGGATATAGAGTGATTGCGTTAGTCTCAGTGGTGTTTCGATAATCGCCTCTGCGGCCGCAACGAGAGCGACATTAGTTGATTCAAACGAGCGATGTTATTAAACAAATGCGAGATTTTATCGCCCTGCCGCACTCTTTTGTTTTGTCTTGATGCTCTCATGCGCTGTGAAAGCAGTACTTAGTCCGTAATGTTGTATATCCAACGTACTTTACAATGTACAGTAGAAATGTATCGTGACTAATTTTAACTACGAAAATCGTCATTTTTGTTAGGAGTCTACAAATTTTAATATATTGAATGAACCCTTCTGTCTTCTTTTAGTAAATGTTGTAAACGGCTCGCAAGTTGATTTGCAATGCGGCAATATGTTATGCACTAATGCAAATTAACTGAATGCGTCATTGTGTGTGGTCCCATAATAATGCTCATCTTTAATATTTCTTAATGTGTCTCTTAAGGCGTGGGAAAATAATAAGTGGAGGCTTAAAGCTATTTTAGTATTTAAGAAAGTTATGTATTTGAGAATAATAATTATGATTTACACACACATCAGTATGAGTCCTGTTTTAAATACATAGTTATGTAGTTACCAGTCCACCTAACAATAATTAAACATGATTGAATCTCGGTAAATGATTTAAAAATAGACAGCGTCGTTGTTGTAGTGGTCTTATGTTCTATTGCTGAGCATGAGGTCTTGAGGGTTGGATTCTCAGGTCGTCAAACTATTCGTGGGGTTTTCCATAAGAAAGTTCTCTGTAGCAGCATGGGAAGACTGAATTTGTGGCCAGTTTATAGAAATCCCTTCTATTACATGGTACTCAAACAGGTGAAATTTGGATGTAAGTATTATCGGTACACCTCTGCCTAACACTTCAGAGATTACAAGCGTGTTGTTCAAAAATGTATTAAGGTACACAGCAAGCGTGAGAAATCTTAGATCCAGCTGCAACTGCTTTGAGCTGCGCCTGAGCAGTCTAGAGTTGTTGATTACATTTCAATGGGCCATAAATTTGTTATGAAGGCGTAATTATTGCTCTGATTGCAAACTTCAACCGTTAAACTTTATCAAATACATACCTACAAACACCACATTATCGAATGGTAAATAATATGTTCATGCTTTGCCTTTCAGGGTGAGCTGATACGAGTTACAAATTATTTAAACGCAATAATCTTTTACTTAAATTACCTGATGGTCTTCCATTCCTTTGTCATATAATGGGTGTAAAAAGACACTTAACGAAGCCGAAAGGCACTTGTTCTGGACCATAACTGGGGGGAACCTTCTTGTTACGGAGGATTTGGAGGTCAAAGTGCCAATTTTTTAATGCTATAATTTTAATTGAAATAGCTGCATGACGCCTGTACCATTCAATGCATCCATCACCACAATGTTTTGAATGTGTTACATTGAGTCCTACCGTAAAATGAGATTTTTCACCACAAAAAAAAGTCGTTTCCCAGTAATGATTTTTGTGTAGTGAAACACTACTAGATTGATGTACAGAGTGCCTGGTTGACGGCTGTTAAAACAAAAAACGCACAAAATGCTATTTTATTATCCTTTTTGAATAAAAGTGGGAAGTGCTCCACGTGGCAACTACAGATTTACTTTTCCAAGAATTTAATTTATAACTAGACTAGAAATCTCTAATAGTCTATAGCGGTTTCCAGGAAATTTTCAAATCCAATTTATTAGCAATGCGATGCACGTGTCACTGCTCTACATTTTCCTCTGAACTTTTTTCAGGAACTGGTTCTACCTAGTTCTATAATTGTCACACTATCCGCAACTAACTGTATGTCTCATTTATTTCCTCAATCGTCTATCTAGCCAGTCTATTCAAATTGTAAATAGAATTAAGTGATTCAAATCGTTCAATAAACTGAAAGTAGACGCATTTTGTGTTGGGACCTACGTGGTTAAAATGATTCTTTCAGTTAGCTTGCCATAGTGATGAGTTTTTAAATAGTTAGGTATAACAGAATCGAAGTACACAATTTTGCTAATGAAAAAAGATAGTTGCGGAAAGCGAAGCTAAGAAAAAAAATTGCATAATATGAATTCGACATAGGCGGCACTTCTTTGGCCGGGAAGCCCCAAAGGCAACAGTCACAACAGGTACATACGGCACATTCAAAGGACAATTAAAACTTGGCGACAAAATAGTGCAACAATGACACTATAACCAAAACATGTTACGTAGATTGTACGTATTTCAGCACTATCAAGACGCGCGGCAGGCGACCGCGGTACACTTTGTCGGTCACCTTTTTCACCCATTTGCGAAAGGCCGCCCTTTGAAACGTCGAGAACAAACTTCAATATTTCAAATGGCAACAATGACGATGTAAGATTTGTGTGCGGAAATTGATTTTTTGAACTCAACTCGTGAGAAAGCTTTGACAGGTTGCGGCATTCAAGTCGCCGAGTAACCTTTTGTGGTCGAGGGAAGTTGTGCAATGTTTGTTGGTCCGACAATATTTTGTATTATCGGAAGTGAAATTGATTTTAAGCTGTGCTAATGAGCGTTACGTTTGAAAAGTTTGTTTTTTATGTTGGCAGGCAGCCTTTGATTGAAAATGTAAGCACTTTTATTGAAAGCTTTTAGAGTACATATTTAAATATTTCAATAGCGAAAATAGACAAACCACACTGATATTTTTCAGGCATTTTAAATCCTACTTTTCTACTAGTTACTGCCACCGTAAATGACTTCATTTGATTTGATAACGTAATGATTGATTTTGATTCGAAAATAAACATACCTCCAAGTATCCCGTCGATGCTGTAGTCCTTCTTGCCGTCCGGGTCGCGCGCTCCGCCGCGCAGGAGTCGCGATATGGACGAGATGCTGGGTGGGTCCGACACGCCCTCCTGTAACCCAACGCGTTTGTCTCTCACTGCCTTATTATCAGTATAACTTATTGGAATGATGAATATTTGGGCGTAAGACAAAGCAAGATAAAAGACAGTTTGTGGGCCGGTGATTTTAAATGTTTTGTGAAGATGACCTATTGCTATTTCAGGGCACACGGCGTTTTTTTACCGCATGTTTCAAATCAGAAAATTTACTACCGAAATGTGTTAGATGAAACGCTCGTATAAAAATGCCGAGTATGTACTTTGGTCAGTTTTTCTGATGGTTTAGCTTCAGTCTAAAAAGATAAGACCTCTGATTTTTGGGAATCATGTGCGTATTGTATAAGTATCACGAGCTTCAGTGAAGGAAAGAAGGCCTGAGAGATATTTCTCGACGGAATGTAAAGCGAAGTCAGAGGCCCTAAAATAGGCGGCATAAAAACTCTGACTCCAGGTTCACCACACGATAAAGAAAGAAGTATAAAAAAAGGTAGCACTTAGTTCAGTGAGACTACGTACTTAAATGCATCATCTGTCTAGCCTTTATTCATCTATGTTTAGGTTTGTTTCTAGATTAGCCGAATGCAGCCGAATGCTAGTATTCTACATGAAGTGACTGCCTAACTGACGTTCACAACCCTGGTACTGGGTAATACGATACCGCTCAGAAAGACTCTTTTTGCAGTTTTACTTCTACTCGATCTAAGTAAAAGCCTTCGAATGCTTAAGCTTTATGTATAATTCAGATTAAAAAACGTACAAGTTTCTCCTTTCATTAGTGAAGTGGGATTACGAAGCAGAATTGTAATATTGGATTCGAATGATTCTTCGAAAGCTAGATTAAAAATTGTAAACTCGTGTAGCGCGTGCACAACAGAAATAGTTTTTTAATCCATTTAGTTGGAAAATATTCATTTTGATATAACAATATTTTCCAATGGATTCGGCCTACAAAGCGGTTTATTGTAATAAAATTCTCTGTAGCCATCGAGTTTTGTTGAAGCATATTTTTTAAATTGGATATTGCTGCTGGAATCCTGTTCAAACGAATACTTTATTTACTAAATGAAAACTATTTTCATACACACATTTAGTCGGCTACAAAAAAAAAAAAAAAAAAACAGCTTTTTCCTACAAAAGTGCAATAACACGGTCAAAATGTATGACACAACAGATTTTTTAAATTATCGATGAAAAAATTCTATGTGGGGGGCTCAGAATGATGTACCTACTGAATACGCGGTAACCGTTTTCGCGCCGGTGTCCCTTCCACAAAAATATTTCAATGCAGGTTGAACATTAATGAAAAATAATATGACACGTAGGTACCTTAATGAGTTTTTCTCGTATTTCCCAGGAAAATATCCCTGGATTCTGTCTCTTGAGCTCCTCGATCCGTGCCTCCACCTCTGGCGTGGCGACTCTTGGCTTGGACCCGCCAATCACGCCTGGCCTTATGGAGCCCGTCTCCTAGGCGAAAGTGATCGTTGTTTTATTAAAGGTAAGGTCTAATTTAATAGCAAGACTTTTGCTTGTTCTTTAGGCAATTCTTCTAGGTTGGCAGTATGGGAAATGAACTGTTTGTATGTTGTAATATTTTATATCAAAAGGAGAATCCTCTTTCAAATTCAAATACGGATTGTTGAAAAGGCCAATCTCCAGCGACTTCGCAACATCGCAAGGAAGGAGCTTGTCTCATAACTCTCATAAAAAAGGCTAGATAAATTCAATTGATTTTCGTGAAGATTCGTTGTGCACATTAAATACAAAAATCATTATAAAGAATAAACAGTATTGTTGCCAATATTTACTCAATAAAAACGTCTCAGAATCTTTTTATTTGTTGATGTAAATGTTTCAAACCGTCTTTTATTTGCCCATTAGATTATTGTTGAATTGGGATCGGGATTGGTATAATGGGTACTTCGGCAAGGCGCTTGTTCTTCCCGTCATTGCGATCATTGTTTTGTTCTAGACCATACCTGTTTGTGGAAAGTTTTTTTTAAATACAAGTTTTAAATGTTATAACTTTCATTTGAATACCTACACGACCCCCTTACTATTCAATTCATCAATCGGCACAATGTTTTGACTGAGTCCTACCGTGAAACGTGATTTTTCACCAAAAAAAAAAAATCTTTTCCCACCAATCATTTTTACTTAATTTGATATACAGAATGCTTTGTTCACGGCTTCGTGAAGCGTCCGTTGATACCTTGTATAGAAGGCGACATTTGCAAATATAAATAAAATTATCGATCGTTCAATCTATTATAAGTGCGGGTACTTTGTTTTAGATGTACACAAGCAGGTAGTAGCTGAGTTCGTTCCCTATACTCGTCGAGCGTGGCGAAACGCTTCCTGGGCGAAACAATCGCTATTATGCCGTGTGCCGTGTGCTATAGCGCCTATAGGAACGGTGGTGAAAACGAACCTTCAGGCTCGGCTGCGCAGCAGATCAATGGCGATTGTTTGCCGGCTGACCAGTGACCAGTCGATATGCGTAGGCGGCGACTCGGCCACCATTCATATAATACTCTCATGTCTATAAAATGGGGGACGTTGTGTTTCGGACACAATCGTAAGTTATTGTTGCGATGTGTTTTATTTATATGTATTCCTGAGCCGACATCTTGGTTTATTATGATACTGTAAGCATGTTTATTGTTTGTAGAATGTGTACCTACGACAAAATTGAAACTGAGACTGAATTAAAGTTTCAGTTAATGTAACAGTCTGTTGTAAAAGTATGAGACTTAATTTAGTAGCTTTCTTAATACAGTAATTTTTAATCATCGTTAAGTCAAATCTCAGTTCTTAGCTAACTGCTTCAGAGTGTATTTTATTGCGCTACAAACTTTAACGCAAAAGTTTTATATCCGTCTTTATTTTCAAACAGTTATTCAGGCGTCCATCTAGAACAATATTATTGAGATTTCTTACACAATTTGTTTTGTAAGCAGGCTTCACATCTTCAGGCTGAAATTTTAAGAAATAAATGGAGTACAATGGTTAGTTTTTGTATGTTTGTTGTAAGTTGTCACTCACCTGGTATCTGTTGAGTATCTTGGAGACGCAGCCGTGCGAGACGCGCAGCTGGCGCGAGATGACGCAGGGCCGTACTCCCGCCGCCGCCATCTCCACGATCTTCAGTCGGATGTGGTTGGGCAGGGGACGACCGTTGATGAACAAACCACCCAACTGGTTGACGCGCCCTTGCCCTATCAAGATGGATGATTTTGAGATAAGAACAAGATGATGGTCGGAAAATGTAACGTTCTGATGCTTTATGATTTCTGATTGAGTTTGTAGGTACCGCCGTTGATAGTTAGACAACAGCGGTTTTTTGTAGATGTTGTTAAAGCAAGTCAATATTGTATTTTGTAAGTACAATAGTCCAATTAGAAGATTGGTGGTGTATCATTAACAGTTAAATGACTACGTAAACTTTTCTTATAAGATTTATTCAACAAGGTGTTTATACTTTAAACTTAAGAAATAAGATTTTTAATAATTCTCTTAAAGAAAGTTTATACAAAATAAAGTCCGTTTGTGTCCCTGTATTTGGTGATAATTTTACAAAACAAAAAGGGCCTATGTTTAGAATTAAGAAAATGCGAAGAAGTATGTGACGTAAGTATATACCGGTCAATGTGGCGGCACTTGGGGGAGGCCTATGTCCAGCAGTGGACGTCTTTCGGCTGAAATGATGATGATGATGAAGAAGTATGTGACTGTAATATGTACTCACGAACCTAAAGTAAAGTCCACCGCGTCGACATTCGGCTCGTCTACTTGACACATGAAATAGTTTGCGAGTTAGATTTTGACGAAGATTCAAAAGTTAGATTAAACACTTTTAATTTAAACTTTGTTAACATCGAGGACAGTTGAATGATATGAAATATATATAGTTTTGTTAATAAAAAATGAAAAACTTATGTACCCTTACCTACCCACACATCCATACCATTCTGGTGTCTTTCCATATTGGTATGAGACTCGGTATGTTCCATGAACGGACGCGAACACAAAGTCTATAATCACTGTGTAAGTTCAAACATGTTACCGCCACACTAGTATCAACTAGCTACAACAAAAAACATCGCGCGGAGCTTTATATCATTTAAACGTTAACACCGTAAAAACGCAACGAATAATGATTAATATCTGTTTACATTAAATTAAGCGAACGAGATCAAAACACATAATTTAAATTGATTATCACCCATTTGTATTTACATAATTAAAACGACATGTTTAATTAATTACGATGTCATAAATATTGTGATCGGAATAAATGTCTGGGGTTTAGCGACGCGTTCGATGTTAGACGTCAGTTGTACCCAACTATATTCTTGAAGGCTATCTGGCGACGTTGTTTTTTGGATTTGGAAAAAGATCGATAGATCGCGTTATCTTTTTTTAGTGCGCGTGAGTGCAGTAGAGGAGGTTGTGTAGTGAACTGAGAGTGCCTGTGTTCGTACGGACACGGGCAGCGCGGTGTGTGCGTGCCAGGAGGCTGTGTTGAGGGCCTGTGCCTGTGTTGGTGAGTGCATGGTACACTCCCACTACACCAGTGTGACGCTGTAGAGCAGCCATGCGGTGGGGGACGACGGATTTCAGGAAAAGTCACACTTCTAAATTTGCATCGATGTAATAGGAAAACGTTAACACTTCGGCATAAACGAAAGCTTTATTAGTCAATTTACGTTGAAATAAATTATATAAATAAAATCAACACTTCAAAAATAAGGAAACTCATCAATCAATAACTCTTCTAACTATTTTGACGATATACTAACACAATATTTATTCAGTTTTCAAATCAGGTGGAAATGTTTGTCACCCGAGTGCGGTACCAAAACCGGCGCCTACGTCGATGGAGGGGGGCGCGTTCTGCCCATTCACTGCAGAGTGACAGAAATATACTTGTCCTCTTCTAATAAACTATGCTCGGCATTTGAGCGGTTTTTTATTTCAGAATTGAATGTTTGAGTGTAATGTTCAGCTTTCAGTGGGATTATCCGACAGTTGTCAAATGATAAATGTGATAAAGCTTTGATTAGAAGTTAGGACAAACTCAAGTTGCACACACATTCAATATTTAAGTTAGCAAGATTCCGAAGTTCGAATGAAGAATCTGTAAAAAAGTTTTGAAATAAATAAGCTTTAAAAAGAAAAAAAAATAGTTTGACGCATCTTTTTAATTTTTTAAAATATTTTACTCAAAAAAGCCAGGATTTTCTTAAGAGGCTTTAAAACTCAAGTAGAAGTTGAGTCAACAGATGGCGCTGTCATTCTTATTGAGTTCTTGCATTGCAGTTGTAGGTATGTATTTACTGGATAAAATATTATAATTTAGGTTTTTTCTTAAGTACCAGATATTTTATATTTTCTCTCGAGTGTCATAAGATACGAATAAAATATATGCCGTGATAAGACCAGTTTTAATGTTACCACTACATCATCACCTGCCTCGCGTTTCTAACTATATTGGGGTCGGCTTACAGTCTAACCGCATACCAGTATTTTACATAGAGCGACTGCCTATCTGCCCTAATACTGGTATTCAGCTGCATCCGGTGAGTCTGGAAGCCGACCCCGACATAGTTGGGAAAAGGCTAGGTAGATGATGATGACTGCCCATCTGTCCTCCACAAGTCACAACCCAGTAAGTACCTAATAATAATTCAATTCGGTAATACGATAGATATTTTGGTATCTGGTTTTCAGACGACTTCAAATGACAGCCGGGACTAACGGCTTCACGTGCTTTCCGAGGCACGGAGTATACTCGGTATGTAATGGGTGATCACCCATCCATAGACGAACCTAGGCAAGCGCGGCTTAACCTAAAGATCAACCTGAGCGGATGTTATTATTGGTGTATTCTCGTTGATCCCACTGCCATGGCCCCACTGCCATGGCCCCACTGAGTAATATTATTTTTATTAACTTTTGAGTAATATTTAATTACTCAAAAATACGGTGGTGTCAACGGACCGCTGGTGGGGACCAGTGGGGCTGTAGGCAGTGGGGTCATCGGGAATACACCTTATTATTTAGCCACGAGCCCCACATACTTCATGCATTTCGTGCATTGGGAATGCATTTTAATATCATCAAAGTGGAATATTTCAGTCAATAGGCAAAGTGCACTAAAGACACATAAAACCTGCGTCTTCAACGCAGGTTTTATTTAATTAGTTACTGGAGCGAAGAAACGCCAGTCAGCTAATGCTGTTCCAACTAAGTGTAAGTCAAGTAATTAATTAACTGAGCTTTTTTATTTTCACTCAGTAGGGTACAGTCTATGCACTTTAAAGAAACTTGTAAGTCATGGGGTGGCCAGTTTATGAGATGGTTCAGTAAACTATTTTTTATAATAAAAAACGTGCCCCACACTAGGAATTTCTCCTGTATCGTAAACTCACATACACAAACAGGCAGACCGGAATAACTGCCTGTAGACCATACAAATATTAGTTCCGTGCGGGAATCGAACCCGCGACACACAGCGCAGCAGTCAATCGCTCAGCCACTGCGCTAACAGTGCCGTGCCAATTATGCACTTGACAATAACTCCTCATTGCTGGTGACTGAAAAGTTGAACTTGTCATTGTGATGCGGAGGAATGAGGAAAATGTAGTGAGGAAATTGGTGAGTATGAATGTAGATGGCTATAAGAGTAGAGGAAGACCAAAGAAACGATGGATGGACTGTGTAAACGATGATATGGCTTGAAAGGAGGTGACTGCTGAGATGACGAGTAATAGAGAAGTATGGAAGAATAAGGCATGTTACGCCAACCCCACTGATGACAACTTTAGACCGGATTATCCGTTTCAAGGGGTACAGTAACCACGATCCTCAGTATTGAGGGACCGATTGAAGAAGAGAAGGGCGGGAGAATGATGATGATGATGACATATAATCTTACAGAGAACAGTGCCCAGTAGTACCTATTGGCCCCAACTTAATTGTTGTTGGTCTTGGTGAACTCAAGCTCTGTACTATTCTCAAAACCGTAAAAGAAAACCTTTTGAAGAAAACGGCATGTCCTAGATCCAAACCTTCGAAGAGAAGTGACAACCACCAACGCGCATTTGACCCGCGTGGTGGATTTGGTACACTCCCTCTTAAAAAGAGGAGGCCATGTGTGTCCAGCTATGAGAATTGGGCTGATCTTTAAGGTTCCGTAGCCGAAGGGTGACCAACGGGACCCTATTACTAAGCCTCTGCGGCTGTCTGTCTGTCCATATCCGTAATAGATAGGTACACAACTGAAATTTTCACACAAATAATAAAAATCAATTCAAAATTTAAGGGGGCTCCTCTACTATGATGGTACGGAACCCTCGCACTTGACTGGTTTTCTAATGCTATAATTCAAATTCAAGTACCACGATATTATCAAATTAGTGAAATCAGACCATTCGACTTTATAGTTCATAGTAATTTTTACTGCCAACTGCAAGCAAATCTGACTTATGATAGATCAGTCAGGTTTATTTTTTTGACCCACACTAGGAATTTCTCCTGTATCGTGGGTGCGTTTACAAACATTTAAAATCACATACACAAACAGCCAGGTTAGGATTAACTAGTGACATTAGTTCATGCTCATCCATGACAAAAGCTCTAATATAAGCCTTGATATTATTTACCTACGCCCAGTAGTGAATCTATAAATCTAATCTAATTTATCATTGAAGCATGTTGAAAAATGTTGCAATTCACCATTTTCAAGCGATGAAAGGTCCTACCTAATTAATCTTGTGTGCCGTCAGGATTATCAGCATGGACAGCCCAAAAGCGAACGTACGGAGTAAAGCCAGCCGGATTGATTAATCCGATATCAGGGTAATAACGTCCGAGCTCACAGCGTTTGATCAACCTAGGTTGAGTGAGTTTGTGTTTTTTTCTTTCAGGTGGTCATTATCAGGTATCACAACATAGTAAGACCAATCACGCCTGTCTTACCGGAAGGGTTAGACAGAGGTGTACCTAATAGTACACCTACATTTCGCCAGTTATGTTTAAGTCCCATGTAATAGGGGGCGAGCCTATTGCCATCAGCCGGGCGCAAATCTAGACTCCGTAGATGAAAAACTCCTCCTCAACGCTGTCAGTTGACGATTTTGTATCTAAACTTATGTCAACACGATTGCTGAGTTGAGTTGACAAAAGATTTCTGCATCCCACCCTTCTCGAGAATTTACGAACGAAGAATTCTGTTGGCGCCAAAGAGCTATAATGTACCTAATAATACACATAAAATAACATCACGCCTGTAATCCCCGAAGGGTTAGGAAGAGCTGTACCTCCATCCTACACTCACATTTCGCCAGTTATGTTTAAGTCCCATGTAATAGGAGGCGAGGCTATTGCCATCAATCTGACTCAAATCCAGACTCCGTGGCTGCTACTTAAAATTTCCTGATGAAAAAACCTATAAGCACTTTGCCCGAGCTGGGAATTGAACCCAGGACCTCATGCTCAGCAGTCGCGCTTGCGACCACTAGACCAACTAGGTCTAGATCAACGAGTCCTTATCAAGATTATCAGGTGTCTTACGTAATCATCCTAAGTAAATCAAAGTTTTTTTTTGTAATAAAATATGATTCATCAGGACCGATGGGTCAGACTCGTCACGTAGTCTGTGCCAGGATACAGGCGCGGGGCGTCGTCTTTGCCGAGGGAGGCCCAGAAAAGTCTGGCGTGACGACTTAGAGGCGTTTATGAGAGATTGGCCAGAGAAAATCGCAAGGAGAGAAGAGTGGAGGCAGTGGGACAATAGAGGCTAAATAAAAAATAAAAAAGTTTTTGCTGTTAAATTACTACCATCATCGAACAGAGGCATCTGCAGCTCATTCAAACAAAGACATTGTCTACCAAGCATGAGGCTGATCTTGTCATACTATTTTCGTAGACGTAGACACGAATGAAAAACATGTCGTAAATTAAAAAAGCTTGAAATCGACTGCCAACTTATACGACTGTTTAGGAAAACTTTAAATTGCCTTATCATTTCGCGCAAGTCGTAAAAGTCGGCTGTCAGAAAAGTAGGTCGACGTTATACTTCAGTAGGTGATCGGTGATCGGGACTGTAAAATGTTGTTGGTTTTTTAAATTAATTTTAACATTTTTAGCTTTAGCTGCCCAGTTGGTTTAGTGGTCGCAAGCGTGACTGCTGAGCATGAGGTCCTGGGTTCGATTCCCAGTTTGAGCAAAGTGTTATTGGGTTTTTCCATCAGGAATTTTTCAGTAGCGTCCCCGGAGTCTGGCAATAGGCTCGCCCCTTATTTCATGCAACTTAAACATAACTGGCGAAATGTGGATGTAGGATGGAGGTACAGCTCTGCCCAACCCTTCGGGGATTACAGGCATGATGTTATTTTATTTGTGTATTATTAGATACATTAGAGATTTTTGGCACCAACATAATCCTTAGTTCGTAAATTCTCGAGAAGGGTGGGATGCAGAAATCTTTTGACAATCCAACTTAGCAATCGTGTTAACATAATTTTAAATACAAAATCGTCATAAAAGACTTCATTATTTAATATGTAGAAATCGCTGATATAGAATTAACAGGGAAAACTTTTTATCTATACACAGGTTGTCGTAGCATCCGTTTCAAACGGAAAGCCTGTTAGGTGTCAGATGTTCTGGCCTATTAGTATTAGTTTATTTATCGCTACAGTTTTTCTACATACACAGCACTACTTATTAAGTAGATATAAAATGTGTGTGTGCTTGTGTTACTGTCTGTTTATATATACGTGTAGGGGACGCCACTAAGTGGAACCTGGTGGGATTTGCTACGCTACTAAGTTAAACACTCAAACAACTTTAAAGGGTTTATTAAGGCAGCGTTTAGGCTAAGCTATTGCTAAAATTACGAAATTAATGAACCCGGTTGCTGTTCGGTATGCACTGAGCATGCGGCACAGTTAGTGCGGCCATATCGTATCGCTAGGTAAGCAAAACGTGGTCGATGAACAATACGTCATTATCTGCCTAGCTTGTTCCCAACTATGCTGGAGTTGGCTTCTAATCGGATGCAGCTGAAGATCAGTATTTTACATGGAGCAACTGCGTATTTGAATTCCACAACCCAGTTCATACTGGGTATTACGATACCCCTTGGTTAGACTTTCGGGCCACTGACTACCTGTTACGACTGTTAAAGTTCTACAATTTACAGCGGGACTAACGGCTCACCGTGCTTTCCGAGGCACGGAGGAAACTCGGTATGGGTGGTCACCCATCCGCGGACCAATCTAGGCAAGCGCAGCTTCACGTAAAGCTCGACCCGAGCGGCTGTTATGATTTAGCCACGAGCACTTCTATCTGTCTAAGTATACGTATGGTTTTAAAGAGATTTCTCTAAAAGGCCTGTCACTGTAGACACAAAAACGCGTTAAGTCGCAAAATTGCATTGTTCAGTACAATGCAATTTTGCGACCTAACGCGTTTAACGCGTTTTTATGATACAAACCAATAGTGTCAAACCAAGTTTTGCAGATTTTCAGGATGCTTATTTTAGAAGTTATAAGCCAAAAACAATTTTGAAATTATTGCAGCATTACGCAGTTAGCAGGTCTTTCAAAGCTGCAAACGTGGTTTTAAACTATTGGTTTTTATACAATCTAAACTGCAATTATTTGCGACCTATAATGCTTTAAATTACTTGCGTTGTTCTTAAAACAGATGGTAATGAAAATCAGAAAATGATTACAGCGTTTTTTGAATAACATAGCCGTTTCAAAGAAGATGTTTATTTTATTCCTTTTTATTTACAGATTAATCATCATCTACTTAGCCTTTTCCCAATTGTATTGGGGTCGGCTTCCAGTCTAACCGGATGCAGTTGATTGACCAGTATTTTACATGGAGCGATATTTTATTTTTTTAATTTACAGATCAATAACGAAGAATAAAATAAATGTTATCTTACCGTTCGTAGTTTCTATGGGCAATAAGAACGGACCATCAACGTTATCTCACAAGAGAAAATATATAACAACCTATACAACATTATTTTTAGTATATGCGAAACCTGAATATAGTTTGTTCAGAATAAGTAACTGAATCGATTCCAATAACTTTTAAACCATGTCATATTTTTTCCCAAAAATATTTATAAAAGTTAAAAGTTGGATACTGAGCGACTTTGAGTACCTATCGCAATAATTTAGGTACCTACTGCCAAATTATTATTATCAATGAGCTCAAGACGACGCTGGAGGCGCGCGCTGCGGGGTGACCGCGTTTTTGTGTGGACAACTAGGTAACAGAACAAGCTTATAACTTTGTGATTTTTCATGATACAGTTTTGAAATTTTGTACATAGATTCTTTACATAAAAATACTAGACACGTGTATCAGGTTTCGCATATACATAAACTAATGTTGTATATCTTCGATACCCTTCGACGATATCATACACAAACTTTGTTTATTTGCCCTTATTGATTCAATTTCATAAAACAGAACACTCTAGTTGATATAGGCCTCATACATACCTAGTTGTGAAAGGGTGGAAGTCTCACTAAGCCTACTTTCCCATGCGCGCTCAGTTTCCGACCGCGATCTATTTTGTACGCAAATAGAAAATCCTGTTGAGCTTTTTATTGAATGGAATGGCCGCTATAAATAACACCCTCTTTGTGATCAACAAGGCTGCGGAATAACGCTTCGACGCTTATTGCTTCAAGTATTTAATAGATCTTGCTTGTTTGTACGATCACTAGGTAAATAAATTGTTTGTATGTATGGTCCCTTATTCAGATTCTTCAAAAAATCTTATACTTCGAAAGATTGACTTGAAGACTGCAATTTTGGTGATATGTGACTTTTTATTAGTTGGAGTACTTGAAAGGGAATCGACTGTCTTGTAATCTGTAATGTCTGTCTGTCATGTGATGAGGAGGGACGAATCGCATGTGACTAAAAGAGTGATGAATATAAATGTTGATGGATGGAGAGGGAGAGGAAGACCAAAGAAACGATGGATGGATTTTGTGAGGAATGATATGAAAGTTAAAGGAGTAAATGGTAGCGTGACGGGTGAAAAAACGTGTTATGCCGGCCACAAGTGACATGGGACAAGGGCAGGAAAATGATGATGATTAGTTGGAGTACTTGTTCTATAATATCAGATTTCCGAATTATTCCGGATACCAATGAATATCCGGATATTCACAGTCAAGCAGTACTGTAATCTAAACAATACCGAGCGACTGCAGTACAAAATTGTAATTTGAACGGTGTCGGCGGCTGGTAACGATGGAAAATCGACTTAAATTGCCATAATTAATTTATTCCAAACAGAATCGGCCTCACAAAGTGCCTTCAAAGCATTCAATTTTGCATTGAATTTGTAATTTTCACGGCACAATAATTTGTAACTGTAACATTTCGTTTTACTGTTTTTTTTGCTTATAATCCAAGTACTCATTGAAAGTTCAGAGGAGATCGTTTTCTCACGGTTTTGGAAAGTAAATAGTTAATCTAGCTTTCTTTTTTAGAGTTAGGAAAAATCTTTATAGAGTTAGACAGGTACACAGTGCTGTTTTTACATTTTCCGCTTCAGTTGCTCCGAATGAATCAGCCAGTCATATGATATTTTGTTAGTGCAATCTACTATCCCTTATTGCATTAATTTGTAATTATTCCAATTACAAATGAGTACATAAAACTGTCAATGGAGAAATAAACCTGTCATTGCAACGTTTTATTGCGCTTTCATTATTGTATGATTATGTTGTTACTTTTCCTTATAACTTGTTACATTTCTAAGATGCTCGCTGCAAGAAATAGTGTTCTTTCTTGACTTTTGTCGTCGTTTTTTACTTTTTGTGGAATGGTTAGAACTGAGCCTGAATGAATTTGAGATAATTTGGTTAGCCTTTATAAATTATGTGTCGATAGTTTTAAATAGGCATATAATTAAGTTCTCACTCAATTATATGCTTATTTCACCAACACTATTAATAATAAGAAAGAGACTTTCATTTTTGTACAATGTTTGGGCTCTTGAAACATTCTACGGTCACTATTCTATTGTCGCTCGTGAGATAACCGTCCTGTAACACTGGTAGCATCAGACTTATCAATGGATTCCACGGAATGAAATGCTATTGTAAGCGATCTTTCATTCCAAAACGAACCAGAGAATTCTTGTTCCAACGGAAAATTATCACTCTTAATTCAGTACATTAAGGGCGATGTTTGAGTGGCAGATGGATAGAGTTTTTATGCAGTCCAACCTACGTCAGAGGCTATCAATGAAGTCCACTATGGTGTTTGTGTTAAGTCATCGCATTTTAATGAACCGTCGATGACATGCTATACGAGTAATAGACTCACGGTGTTATTCTTTTTAGCGCCGAATTTTTTAATCGTTCTTTTTGGGATGTGGAAACGAACATAAAAAATGTCCGATCCGATGTTTTTTGATGCGCGTTCCTGGGTAGGTGTCCTGTTTCGTTTTATTAGCTTCCTCGTTTTGATTAGTTCGTGCAATCATTAGTCATCATTAACTTTGGCGAGTTGATTGTATGGTTATATTTTTGTCGTAACTTATATAACGTGGGTAATATTGTGCTAGATGTGGTTTCAGAGGTTATTGGGGTCCTACCAAGAAATAATATGAATCTATTTCATCCTAATGTGTTACAAGATATCAAACTAATTAACAATTAAGTCTCCCAACTGACTTCTAAGAACTCTTCCTACGCATTTCCTTGTAAAAATGATATCATTCGTCGGCCAAGTTGGTTAACCTGTGGGAGGTACGCATTAGGTATGCCACAGCAGGTGTAGTCCCCGCAATGTCCATTTCCCTCACCGGAAGCCCCACTATGATTACTGGAGCGAGTCGATCTCGTTACCGACCCTCATTCCACTCCTGACTCATTTCCTCAAAGTTTTTTCCCAAATTTTTAATCTTAACTGGAGTAGATGTTTCTCACAGTAACAAAATAAACGTAGATTTAAGTATTTGGTGATAATAGGCAGCTCTCTTGGGAACCAATTATTTGTTGTTGTATTGGAGGCTGCAATTAAGCAAATTATTTTTTACGATGGCTGCGACGTGAACGTTTGGTTTCTGTATGTATGATTGTATGTTCTATGATGTAGTGTGTTTTTTTACCTAATAATTTACACCGTTCATCCGGAAAATATGATTTTACTATTGACGTTTTCATAGTGTAGACTAATTTTTACAATACTGCGATTGAAAATAATTGATTAATAGAAAACTACATACAGAATGATTGAGAAGAGAGAAAATACATTTCTTTTTCAGACTTCAAACTCACACCACTCTTTGTTTTAGATTAATTAACTATTATAAGTTAAATAAGACGAAAGTACTCATAATTTGTACTCAGTGACGTTTAACAGTTATTAATATTGAAGCAGCTGCAATGTGAAAGCAGTAACTGCCAACGGGTCAGCTAATCACTCGAAGGGCTGGCGACAATTAAACTGCTGAGACGTTAATTGGATTTCATTCTTCCTTTATAACAGGGAGCAAGTTTCGATCATCGAATTGCACAAACTCATTCAGAAGCTGACATAGTTTTGAGCTTTTGGAGAATAAGACTAGTGGATTTTACAATAGACATGCTGGTAGACGTAGATGAATATGAACTGAAATTAATTAAAAAAAAATAAGTAATGTTATTATCTTTACTCACATATATATTAAGTACCAATTTGTTTTTACAACTTTCTGTTTAGTAATGTTTCTTTACACTAAATAAGCTTGCGTTTAGCCGCAACTCGCCTGATGTGAAGCGATGATGTGGCTTAGGGTGGAGCATGCTTGCCTAGAAGAAACTATTCTTTCGACCAGTAGCAGGGAATATATATACCTAGCACTGCTACGAAGCTGCAATTCGTAACAATCATCTTCCTGCCCATGTCCAACGTTACTTGGGGTCGGCGCAACACGATTTTTTCCTCCATTTTTTTTTGACGGCACAGTTGGCGCAGTGGCTGAGCGATTGACTGCTGCGCTGCGTGTCGCGGGTTCGATTCCCACACGGAACAAATATTTGAATGGCCTACAGGTAGTTGTTCCGGCTCTGGCTGTTTGTGTATGTGAGTTTAAATGTTTGTAAATACACCCACGACACAGGAGAAATACCTATTGTGAGGCAATGTTTAAAAACAAAAAAAAAAATCCCCTGTCAACCGTCACGCTATCATTTACTCCAGTCACACAGTCCATCCATCGTTTCTTTGGTCTTCCTCTCCCTCTCCATCCATCAACGTTTATATTCATCACTCTTTTAGTCACATGCGATTCGTCCCCTAAGACAGTCGATTCCCATTTTATTTTCACTCATGTTGCAAAAGGTTTTGGGATGGATTTTACAGTCGGCCGCGTGCCAGACACTCCCTCCCTTTAGGAATGCGTTTGCTGGTGGTTTACCCGCCACCGTGCGGGTGACGCAGAGTGCTTGCTTAGTCGCCTCTTATGTCATCCACGGGACGAAATGGGGTGGTCAGATTCTTTCTCCGTGACCGACACGGATGACAATAAGGAACTAAAATTCCCGGCTTTAGTCAGAAAACAGACTAAGATACAAGAGAAAGAATATAATAAAAACAACAAGAAATATCGTTCAATGAAAGTAACAATTCAAATAAAAAGCCAATAAAGCATTCATATCTAAAATGGCTGGGGCGCCTGGCAACAAAATAAGCGTTTATATTGGCAAATATTACACAAGGAAAATAAGAGCTTATAGAACTTTTTGCTATTATACTGATCCAATTGAACAGGCTGAATAGTACCAGACGGTTTTATTAGTTTCAACGCCCATATTTTTATAGATACTTATGTAACACTGAAAAAACGCTAGTCCAATATTGAAATATGCTCTGTGAATTTTTTATGGTCTGAACGACTCATCGGCAGCCCCAAAGTGTCATAAAATAACTGCAGTAAATCAACACAGAGCAGCTCATAGAATAAAATTGTCCTCGTACGCACGAGAGTCCGGCGTAGAAGCTGATACGTTGTACATCATAAACGCGGCGTAGCTGTTGCGTAGCAGATCATCACGCCGCGTAGCAGGTGCGTAGAAGATCAGAAATGCCGTAAAGCCGCTGCGTAGCTCTTTCGTAGCAGGTCACAAACGTCGTCGTGTATCCGCCGAAGCAGTATGTTAGTACATCATGAATGCCACAAAGACACTATGTAGTAGTTTCGAGGCAGAACAAAAACGTCGTGAGGTCGCTGCGTAGCCGTTCCGTAGCTGGTTATAAACACCGTGAAGATACTTCTTAGTATTTTTCTTTGTGTTCTATTACTGTGTCGTACTCAATTGGCTGGTTATCGTGATGAAGACCAATCTTGACCAAGGTTTCAGCATAAGGTAAATACTATTTGTAAGCTTAACTTGGTTCTAATGTAGTCGCGATGCATGAAAGAACTGATTGTTAAAAAACCGTCACCGAATAAATTATAACGTACCATATAAGAAATCAAGCAAATACATATTATATAATGATTCAGATCATAATTTCTACAATTCTTTTTTTTTTTTTAACAAGCAACAAGTTAGCCAATTATAAAAATGCGGTTTTATTGTAAAAGTATTTGCTTATTTTTATTGTAGAGCAAGTTCCATTTAATTTCTTTGCTTAACTGTGTCAATGTTTATATTTTTATAGCCTTTTCTATCGGTAACAAACTAGAATGCGCAACTATACAGAAAAATGATTCATGTACATATTTGTTTATCCGTTTAATGCTTTTTTGATCTCAATTTAACTTTCCTTACAATGATAATATTTTTACCTTTTAATTTGTTTTTATAAGGTTTTTATCAGATTAAGTTAACATCGTCACTTCCTATAAAATTCAACAATCCTTATCTTTGGTATCCATTCATCGCCATGGATTCATTAAGTACGATATGTTCGCAGCAGGTACAACACTTCTATAATTTATACTACACTGTTATAATTTATAGTTGTCTGACATTTCAAACTTTTATCGACTAATCTGACATTACAGTGACTTTGACAGCGTCGTTATAAAAGTAAGCCATTAAAGATATAATTGTGACAACAATAAAGGTGTAAACGTCTGAGGAATGTTTCTCACTTCTCGTGACATTATTTGTCATAAAAAAGATAACGTTTTTTACGTCATCCGTCTCAGGAATTTCTAATTTCCGGTCAGATTTAATTGTTACGTTTCAAAGAATTATTTTGGTCACGTCTTTTAATAAAGATTCATTAGTTGCGTTACAGTAGTATTTTATAAATATGTTATATGATATCAGTGGTTTGGGTATACTGAAAACTATATTTACTATAGAGACCTCGAAAATTCATGATTAAATACATCTTAAGTTACTCGCGTTTCGGAAAGATCAAATTAGAGAAATGTTGTGTAGGTACATAACAGCACAAAGCATAGTGCATAATCAAAGGAATTGTGCTTTTTTATTTTTGTAGTAATAAATTCAAGCATGGCAGAGGCCTTAGCAGTCCCATCTCAAGATACCCACCACAAGAGTGGGAGTTACTCACAAGTTACCTATTTATAGCCACAATATTGTAATAATCTTGTAGGATACGAAATGAATATTCCACGAAAACTAATACTTTCAAGTACCTTCTAATATTTATCAACGGAGTACATTATATTTTATTTTTGGGCCAAATAGCCACAACCAGAAATATGGACAGAGGGAAGGGAGGTTTTTGCCCTGCAGTGGGACACATCAGGCTCATCATCATCTGCCTAGCCTTTTCCCAACTATGTTGGGGTCAGCTTCCAGTCCAACCGGATGCAGCTGAATACCAGTATTTTACTGACTGCCTATCTGACGTCCACAACTCAGTTAGTACTGGGTAATACGATACCCCTTGGTAAGACTGGTTGTCAGACTTTTTGGGCCACTGACTACCTGTAACAACTGTCAAAGATCTACAAGACAGCCGGGACCAATGGCTTTTTTTTTTTTTAAGTTGGGAAATCATCAAATGACCCCCCCACTCTGGGCGGAGTGGAAGGGAGTGTCAGACTTGTACTGACTAAAACCCATCCATGTTCCTTCTTTGCCCTTTGTGTTCCAGGGCCGCGGTATCTCTTTCGAACAGTCCCGCAGCCCGGGACCAATGGCTTAACGTGCTTTCTGAGACACGGAGTAAACTCGGTATGTAATGGGCGGTCACCCATCCATAGACCAACCTAGGCAAGCACGGCTTAACCTAAAAATCGACCCGAGTGGCTGTTATTATTCAGCTCTCCAGGCTCATAATAATAATATGATATGTTGAGGAAAAAGTAACTTTACTTTATAGAGAACTGTGCAGAAGTCACAGCAAAAGATCACAACATGTTACCACTAAACCTACAGACGGACACACATAGTATGTATATGTTTGGACGTAATAATATGTTTGTACACGCATAAAAAGTGCTCTATCGGTCGGTCCGTCCTTTGTTAAATAAATTAGTTTCGGTGTCTACCAAATTACGCCTCAAACCTATCTATATGTACAGCACATTGGATCTTGGTAGGAAAATATGCTCTACCTATTATCTGACAGTGAATAAATTAACATACTTGAGGCTTTGAACAAAACGGGAGTTGAGACAATAGCACATACTACATCATTGAAAAAAGCTTTTAGGAACACTAGTAGCCGAATACTATTTGTTTTCATTGATTTATTCATGGTCAGACTGTAGATACAAGTCGCCGACAAAGACGGTCCTTTTGAAAGACTTACTAACTTTTTCGAATTGGTAATGAGAGTTTGTGTGAAACGTTACAAAATAACAAGTCACGTACTACCTACCTCAAGTGAAACTGAACAATTGTTTAAAGGGATACAAGAATTTGGAAAACAAATAGCTCGCTAGGATTGTTCTGGAATGTTTCATCTTGATGGAGTGCCCTCATGCCCTGCGCAGTCGTGCACGTGTAGGTAGTTAGCTGGAATAATAGCTATTGTTTATTTTAGTTTCTTCTCATATAAAATTTATCAGTGCATTTTGTGATAAGGCCACATGTGATAAATTGCCTGTTTCATAAGGCGTTCATTAGAAGCGTGTAGAATGCGCTCCGTTGCGCAGCGATAACTTCGCCGATAACGGTTTTATTGCCTCAAAATATTACCTATTTGCGTATCTAAAGTTGCTTTTTGTTTTCAAAATATCATAGTGACAATGGATAGACGAAGAAAATTTACGATTGTAATTTTGCTACATTTATTATTTTGATTGATAATCATCGGCACGAGTGGAATTGATTAATGCTTACTATGTTTTTTGATTCAGATTATTCAATATAGGTAATAATCATAAAATATAATTTGATAACAGATGGTTACGTGATTTATCTGGTTTGAGCGATGAGGTCAAGTTCTTGTGGGTAATTTCGACGCGTCAGAATGAATTAATAGTTTGTAGAGCTAATTTCCAACCGTACTATAATGTCCTCTACATAGATCCATCTCGCAGTCACTGGGGCTACACCGGCAACGTAGTGCGAAGCGTCGATGTAAAACATAGAGTGATTCACACCCCCAACCCAATACCTTGTGAACTCAAACACTATTGAGGAGTCACTGCACCAAGAGCTTTAAATAACCCTGACCTTTGTTTCTCAGAATACTAAACGAAATCTTTTGCACAATCTCAGCGGGTACAACATAAACAATCACTTTAACGGCTTCATCGGAATATTTACCTCTGAGCATATTAATTAATACACGTCGCACAATTTCCTTATACACCTTAATGGTTAGCGATAAAATATTCATCATAAATAAATGAACTGACTGAATTCAACAGAAATAATTGCCTCAAGTTGGTGTGGATTCAAATGATATGATTTGGGGGTATCATCCGCTCTGAGGACATCTCGTTCAATGACGAAGATTGCAGCTGACTTGCATTGCCGCATGTTATTCACTTCTTTAATTAACTATCAGACCGGAGGCACTCTCGATTATAAGACGCGGCTACTCGGCTTTGTGCCTGCTGTGCCTACCTGCCACTGAACTCTGCATTATACAATTTCATCAAAACAAACGAAAAATGACTCTATCACACGGTAATAAGGTCAACCGAACAGATTTTGAGTTCCACTGGCGACTGGATGTCTCGACTTTGATATTGTTTTTTGTATGTGGATATTAGGAGTTCGTTGTATGAGCATGATCATTAAAGTCAGATTTGGATGTGTAAAACGTTAAAATGTAGTTTGTCAGGTAAGTGTCTACATCCTCTCGCTTTTTAACATTGCAGATGGTTGGATGTGCACAATTAGCCCAATAAAATATTTGCAGTTGCTCACGACATTGTTCATTTTATGGTTGACGTGATGATCCTATAATTGGTTGATGAAGTGTCAATTTCAAACTAGTAGACAACCGAGTTATAAGATTTATGCATTAGCTAACAGTATTGTTTGTTTGAAACAAAGAACTCATAATGGTGTTTTAAATAATAAATTGAGTTCTTGTAGTGACGGACGACACGGTTGGCGCAGTGGCTGAGCGAATGACTGCTGCGCTTAGTGTTGCGGGTTCGATTCCCGCATGGAACAAATGTTTGTATGGCCTACAGGTAGTTGTTCCGGGTCTGGCTGTTTATGTGACTTTAAATGTTTGTAAACGCACCCACGATACAGGAGAAATTCCTAGTGTGGGGCAACGTTTTTTTTTTTTTTAACAAAACTAGACGAAAACAAAACAAAACAAATAATTGCACACTTAAATTTGTGACAAGGAAGAACTTCTTGTTTGTCGTCAGAACGGTTAAAATTGTTTCTAGATCTCTAAAATAAATGTGTAGTTTTTTAAATTTTTACTATTTTCAGTTTTTTTTTTGCTTTTAGCAATAATACTTCCAAATTTATTTTTAAATATTAGCATCTGATCATCAGGAATAAGCATTCCACCAAACAGCACTGCTAAATTATAGACAAAAAACAATAAAGGTCGTCCAGTTAACTATAATAACATATTCAGATAATAACAAAAAGTACCTATGCATATATCAAAGGTGACAAATCAAAATAAACAAGACACGCATTCCGGTTCACTACGGACAAGAAGCACAAATCCGAGATCGACATTCAGTGCCTAATGTATATTAAATATGAGTAGACGCCTTACTACATAGCATTCAAGTGAAAAACAGTGCAAAAACGGAATGGAATTGCCATTATAGCTTATAACTCAATCAGTTGCGACTTGCGTCCTGCGGCGGGACGGCCGCATGGCAGCCACACCATGGCGGCATGGCTCGATAGGAATTTTATACTTTTTCATCCATTATCTGCATTCTTGTCGCGACAGATATGTCGCCCGGCAAACCGACTGACAAGTGATCACTTTAGAAAATAGAGAAAATTGAACGCAATGAAGAAAATTCCGAACATTCTTACACGAAGTTTCTAATGTCGTTAAGATTTTATTATTTGTTTAAGATGAGGCTTTAATTTGTGTGTGGTAATTTATGATGAATTAAATTAGCGCTATGCCGTTTGGATCGTCTCTTTTACCTTATTAAGAAGTCATGCCCATATCGGATGCCATTTACCACGACTAAAGTTGCAATTACAAGTTTGATAAAATTAATGATTATTCGATAGAGAGTTGGCTCAACAATCACAATTGAACCAGTCATTATTTTTATCATTAACAATAGTTATAAAACAATGAATGGTATTTACAATACCGAAAATAAGATATTTTAACCTCTAGACGGTTTTGAGTTCAATGTTATACAAGAGCAGTGTAAAATGCACAACAGTTTAAATGTCTCCAAAACCATTTGTCTTCAAAATAAATCACATGGTAGATAATATAGCTGCCCTGCTGTTGAGAATGGCTGGATCGCAACTGTTGCACGTTACACAAAGCTAACAAATACTATTGTTTGCTATACTAATCTTACAGGTCAAGCTTTTTTTGAGCGTTTTTATAAAGGAGAATTACACTCAATGAAAACAGAAAAAAAACACGAGTCCCTGAAAAATGCAATCCCGTCGTTTTATTTGTTTTACGTAAATTCCTGAAATGTTTGACAAAAATCCGATACGATACGAGCTTACAAACGGCATTTATTACTTACAACGCTAAACATGCGCCGAGAAAAGAAAATGTTCAAAGGACGAGAATTTAATACGAGACTGGTATGTCGCTAGCTTTGGAATAATCTCACCACATATACAACAAATAAACAAAGAACACACAACACATATGTAATTAATCATACAAGCTTCTGCATTTCTCTGTGATTACCATTGTGTTTCTCTCAATGGAAGCACGGTGGTGATGAGACAGCTCCCGATTTAATTTCAAATCACAATCATTGCCTTCTTACTTTTATTTTCTTATTACGACCGATTTAATGAATGTTTTAGTTTAATGGAGAGAACTGAATAGTTCATCGAGGCGGTATATAGTAACTAGCATAATAAACCCGAGTAATCAAGTTTCAAATCGCTTTTTGCACACAGCAACTATCATTACGTAATTTTGTTCATTCTGAATGCTTCCTTAATTAGACTGCTTTATATAGCGTTTTAAAAAGAGGACTGATTTCATATCTCATTTCTCATTGTCGTGAGCACAACACATCAGCGCGAATTTTATCAGATGCGGCAAAAAGTACTTTGGCTGAAAAACGTATTACCGACACACGCATGTAATATGCATGCGCGTACGCTGAGACAGTTTTGACGGCGTCGTGAAATGATGGACGGTCATTACGATGTCATTGACATCATTTGTTTTTCATAGTCCTTTTACTTTGCGTTTCAAGTTGAAAAACCGCAAGACTATTGTTGTGGCCGACTACTGCACAGATTATGGTTTCTATGCGTGAGTAGAAATAATATTTGTGAAGACTTGTTTTAGTAATAAACTAGGTAAGTAAAGTTTTCGTAAGTAATGATCTACTTGGTCATAGAAGTGACCAAGTAGATCATTACGAAAACTTTGTTTATATTTTCATAATAGGACCATTTTTATATGCCTAGAAAGGAAGTGACTGCTGAGATGACGAGTGATAGAGAAGTATGGAAGATGAAGGCATGCTGCGCCGATCCCAAATAAATTGGCATAAGGGCAGGAGAATGATGATAAGACAATAATTATTATGATTGACTTACGATAACAACACTTAGATCCCTATGGGAGTGGTGGTGGTGGTGGTGTGGGGGTGTTTTTTAACGTACTAGTAACATCCCAAACAAATTTTGTCACGAGAGTTTGTGGGATATAATGAAAATTTTAATTAGATTGCTTCTTGAGAGCATGCTGACACTGGGAGCTTACTGTAATGAAAGACGCTACTCATTTAGTGCTTCTAATTGAAGTACTTTGTGTTACGATACATACCAGCAGATAAGGCAGATTTCATCAGTTAATCTATGAGTAAAGCGTTAGATTCGTCCAATTTCAGATCAGTTACTCGGCTTTGCTGCGTCATCGGTGATCTAATCATGTATCAGTGGAGATTAAAACAGGCCGGCCGGATCGCATCAAAGGCGGTATCACACTGTTATTTTGACTGATTGATCTCCTCCAACAAAAAAAGGTTGCATCGCTACCGAGATCGACAGTAGCTGAGAAAAAACAAATTAGTTGGCTAAACCTTTTCATAAAGCATTGTTATTATCACCACCTACCCTGTCCTGACCAGAACGTATTGTCGATCGAAATGCGCTTTACGTGCTAAGTATACTTTTTAAGGTTCAGAATTGTGCTGCGATCCCAGGCTTGTGATCGACGCGGCCCGCTTGTAATCGCGCTGTCGAAAGGCGAAAATCATGCTGCGTTTGCGACCTTGCGTTCGTTACAAAAAACGCGATTTATTTTTTGGAGAAATGTTTTTCGGTGTCAGATGTAGCGGCTCGAGCTTTGATTGTTGAGATTCTCATATTTAGTTTTAATTGGTGGCTTTATCGAGTTTACATTTTACGGTCGGAGTCGATGAGAGGTTAATAAGCGGCACTTTGAAAGGTATCTTCGTTTTTTAGAGTTCCGCGTTAATAGGTAGGTAATAGAAATATGACTGTGTCTGCATCGTCGTTGAGATTTTATTAGGGTTAGGCGAGTTTATAATATTATGATTATCCCCGGAAAAGTATTGCTATTAATTTTTCTAATCGATTGAGTGCTGTAATTCGAGTCATGTTTATAACTTCGGTATTGCGTGCGTTAATGCCATGTCCAGCAACATAATTATAAAATCAACATGCGGCATGGTAACAACGAGAGAGACATTAATTTACAGAATCACATGAGTCTGCTATAGGAATGTTATAACAATTCTTTACGGAACCGTTCATGGAAAATAAATGTAATGTGCTGTGCCCAATTTTTTATTGTTTAGGCAATAGTCGATATTGATTTCGGGTCTTTGATTCCGACGTATTATTGCTTGTTTTATTGGTACCTGGGAACAACGTAATTAACCATATCGGGCCTTTTTTTCTCATCTTTCTGGATCCTTTCGTGTCTACGGACAATAATAATTCGATGCTCACCTTGAAAGGCGTACGCGCCGAAAATTGGTCTCATATTGTTCATCGAAGACGTAGTTCCTGTTGTGTAATCCATTTTGATGTTTTTGATTACGATTCTGTGTTGTTTCACTTCACTATCATCTTTTATACGAACGGAATATTATCTTAAAGAAATCATTTTATGTTACGATCACAATGTCTATACTTATACAGTTTTTCCTTGTACGTGACTTTCATATACACAACACTTTACGATCTTATTTATTTTAATGCTGAAACTTTTATGGGACACTTTAAACACTGACTATGTTTGAATATTGCACGAGGGTATGAACTGCGCTGACGTGTATACATTCGTGCGAACATCGGAAAGCTCGATGCGTGCGACATAAGTGAATCAATTACAAAGTCGATGGCGTTGTGTGCATTATCTTTCGGACCCTACTCATGGCGTGTATTACAATGGCATTTCGCTCCACCTCTTTGCTCCCCTACCACTTTTTATTTACTGGTAATAATAGTAAATCACAAGGAACAGTCGCGTATATGTTGCTGCGTCAAAGGGCGAGCATAAAAAGGGTGTAAATGTATGTATAAATTCTTTATTGCCGTTCAGTATGTTAATGACGATTGTATGTATAGTGATCGTTACAGTTACATCTCCCTTCACTAGTATCGGTTCTCATGTCCTTTTTAGTTAGAAATTGATGTCTATTTCATTGTGGCTGTTAATTTTGTACTCGGTGAGGCTTTCAAGCCCATTGCAGCTAATGTTAATAAAATCAAATGGTTCGCAGAAGACATTTCAATATTATAGTTGTGTAGTTTCAAAGTTCTTTGGGAGAATTTGTTAGATACTGCAAATTGAAGCTAAAAGCGCATTTCATGGTAGTAAAATAAGAACACCTTTGAAGCTGGAGTAGCTACGCATCACGGTAAAGTAACATTTTCAGGGTATTCACAGCACGTTACCCCTTACCTTAACTACGCTCCTGGTACATAAAGTTCACGTGAAACTTTCAGTTTTATCGACCAACTTCTATCAAAAATATAAACTGTCGTCAAGCGAACGTAGAACGTGCAGCTGCCAGCGGATTGTCGACAATAGTATCGATAAAAAACCGTCATGCAAATTATCGACTATTGTATCGTGGTATTGTACGAAGAGCGCTCAACGCATGCGACTGTCCTGTGGACGATGCGCGCGATTCGATTCGCGTTTCGTTTTTTGGGGAATCTCAGTATTTCCAAAAGCAGCTGTAGGACTAAAATGATGTAATGTTTCGTACATGTACGATTTTGACAGGTGCTGTTAAATATTAATGTCAGAATAGTCAATGATGATTTAGCTGTTTCAAATCCGCCTAAATCTAGCCATGTAAGTCATAAATGCCTAATGCAGCATTGAAAAAACGTGATTTTAAACTTGAATACGATATCAATTGCTACAAAAACGAAATTAGATTTTTATGAAGAATAATCAGTAGTTTGTTAATAAACTATTAAGAACTGGGTATTTACAGGCTAAAATTGTAATCAAAATTGTAAGGATAATATTTTGAATTCCTCGACACCTCAAAAAGTGCTGATTCATATTTAGTTATTATGAGCTTTCATTCACACTTCAGTACCAAAAAACAAGTTGAATGAGCACTTCGATTTGGTTTTTGTTAACGAAGTGATGTATCAGGCGTTATGAAGTTCCAGTGGCAGGATCCTTGTGAGGGACACGAGTGAGTGTGTCAAAACAAAATCGAGTGGCGTCTAGGGATTAGGCGATTATTCGAACGCAGAATCACCGACTGTGTCGGACAAAAGCAAGAAGTTGTTACTTAACACCGTTTTTGTAAGTTTTCTATTTTAGTTCGAGTATTTTTAACGGAATTTGATTGTCAATTTGGTCAATGAGAGACCTTTTCTGCTTTTGAACATGCAAAGAAATTGTTTCTTTTCGACTCTTTGACAATGTGATTGAACTGATAGAATTTAAATTTTCGCACAATGCCCGTTAAATTAGCTGTAATTTGTAAATCAAGTAAATAAGTGGGTATAGAAAGACTATCTTTCTATACTAGTTATATAAAGATGGTCTAGCTCTTTAGAGATGGTCTAGCTCTTTAGAGATGGCGTAGCCATTTAGAAAGAGATCGAATCGACCGCTACAATGAACATAACTGTACATAGGAGCATTAGTATGTAGGTGCGCACTATGGTGGGCTCTCTACAAACAACCAGTTTTCATTGTTCTTATACGTGGTGCGTTTGTCAAGGCACTTGAAAGCTGAGGACCACTTTCACCGGCTCACATGCAAATCGCCTGGACGTCGCCTGTATTACAGCTATTAAGCCTCGACGGACGCAACTATGCACGGCTCTATTTGAAAAGGGAGGAATGCGAGGGCCATTTCAAGTTGACGCTGTGTTATACACGAATATAACTTAGGTGTTTTCTGTTTGAGGTAATTGATATTAGCGTGTCTAATTTTAAGTATATTGATTTGACTATTAATGTTTTGATCTTCCTTCTTTCCTGTTCAGTTTATCGATGCTCTATGTTTTGTATCCTATTTATTAATTACTTGAATACGGAAATTAATCGTATCGTATAGCCGTCAAAACATATTTAATTGTTCATCTCGCGCGACCTTTCTCAGTTAAATGTCAGGTTTACAGAAAATTAATAAAATATGTGAATGTTAATTTTAGTCATTAGCCTTAGTCAAGATGTGAGGATGCCGACGAATAAAAAACATGTGAAGAAATGTGTGATCGCGCCGCCGGCGCACGCCTCCACCGCGACCGACTGTTTGTGGAAACAAGTCAAATGTGTTAAATATGGAACATCAGATGCGCAGAACTGTTGTCGCCTGCGCTACTAGATGCGGCATACTACGACGCCTTATTGTCTCTGTAAATATTAGCAATCTGAAAGAACTTTTCATACTTTTGTTCCATATAGCTTGTTTAGGTTTTAAAACTCAAAGAAATAAGGAAACATTGAACACACCAAAAAAGCTCATAAAACAATACACGCAGCTCTAAAATTGAGGAAGCCTTTAAATATGCAATACATCTGCCTAAAGATATAACCAGTTTGGCATAACAAAACGACGTGACTACGTCGTAAAACATATATTTTTTGTATTATAAATAGTTTAAGAAATCGTTAATTGGTTTTGGTAAGTTTTTATTGACATTAGCCAATTATTCAATTACCTAGAGGCGTCGACGGAGTGTATGGAGAACAGGTAAGCTTGAAATTAACATTTATGTCGCTTCTATGGTTTTGTTTCTGTGTGCAGCCCATTAGCTTATTCAATTCACCCTGAGTGAATTGGATTTTCCTTCCTATAATGGACTCTAATCCGTCGGCACATGTCTTCAAGGGCGGTCTAATGCCCCTGTTGCATGAGACACTATTACTGTTTTTCGTAACGGACCATTACAATATTTCATCGTGACGTAGAAAAATTTTACATGTCATTTGGACATATTTTTACGAGTGTTTGTTTTTCACGTGGGGCGGGCCCATTTCACACGGTGTGTTATAAAGCCGCTCCACGTTTCACTACATTTACTGTGACGTAGATTTTGATCTTTTACACTTTTAATGTCGCTAGTTAGTTTGTTGTGTAGGTCGTTCGCTTTAACAGCTTTATGTTTATTTCTTCATTCAACTGCTGAAGAAAATGTAATTTGCATGTTATTGTGGACCTATCGTTTATGTTCTTTCACTTCAAGAGCTTGTTTATCCAAAAAATAATGTGTGCTTAAGAGAGAGATGCAACAAAGAAATAATCAAGTAGTCCTCCTGTTGAAAATTCTAAAACTTATTACAATTTCGTGTAAAAATCAAAGTGCTTGAATTATTTTTCAAGCAAATTAGAAAACAATAAATATGTTTAGAAACTTAAATCTCCAATTTATTTGATACTTGTAAAAGGCAACATTGATATCATTAGTGTGGCCTAATATGAAATATATTTGTAAGTCTATGAATTATATCCCCGGAACAGCGGCGGGCATGTCGAATGGAACTAATTACAGTCAGGCCGTGGACCTGCTGTGACATGTGGCCTATATTACGACACACGACATATCATTCAGACTTATTAATGCGTTCCGTTCATTTCATACAACAATTTTTTATAAGAAAATCGTTAACTTTTTAAAGGGTGACTCATATCAATTTAATTATATTATGCGTTGTTGTTATGTAAGTAAACAAGTAAAAGTGATAGCAATCTATTTGCTGGACAATTATTTATTGACCATCACAATGGACACTGCAGAAAGAGTTGCGGAAATCTTAATTAGCCTTATTTCCTTAAACGTGTGTGTCGTGGACTTTTTTGTGAGCAATTAGCTGATCGTCGCGTGGCGTTCGTCGCATCCGTGTTGTTAATTTATCGCCGACCGACCACCGACCGCCCCTCATTAGCGAACTGCACAAAAACTGGCCGAGTTTTATTTATGTAGGTAGGTTAGGTACGCGCTGATGACTCACAGCGAATCAAACACTCCCAGCGCTAAACAATAGCCAACCAAATAATTTATCTGCACGTGTTCCCGCTTTGATAAGCTAAGACTGATTTGTTACACCAATTTGTAATTAGTGCTTTATGATCTCTGATTTCATGTGTATAAAAGCCATTTATCTAATCACTTTTGTTTCTTGTTCGGCTCGGGAATATCTCTAAGTGGATAATGCTGTGAAGTAAAACGAGCTTGTTGGGAACTCATGGGAAAGTGTTAGTAACTCGTAAAATGGAGATTCATCGATGCGGGAACTGGCAATTATCTGAAGAAAAAATACACGCACAACCACTAAAAAATTGAATGTCTGGCCTGCTCTAACTTTGTTAAATTTTTCCTACTAATTCACTCTCTTGAAAATAAATTTCGTTTCTTTCTTTCCGGAAATTGAAAATGTCAATTTCAAACTCATTTCCAGCACGTCTTCTTGAATGTTTCAAGAATGACAACCAAACCAAACACTTCCAAGACATTAACATCTTATAAGACATTTATTATTCACAATAAAAAAACTTAAATATTTAGTACAAATAAACAGCACGCCTTCGTGGGCGGCCCATCAGCGCATAGTTTCAGCGGCATCTTTGGCGCGCAATGGGCCCTGAAGCGTATGCGCAACGATTTCAGCGCATTTCACGCCTTTTTTGTGCGCACTGTGCAGGCGACGAGTCTCGTATGAAGATTGTTAATAACGCGTGAAGTGACAACTGTGGGTTTAATTGCGACTGTAAGTTATTAGTGTGAACTTATGTGTTCAGAGAGATGGTGCTGAAGATTGTTCGCTGTGTGTTATGTTGACGAATGTTTGAACGTTATAAATGTTAATGTTATTTTAGTCGG
The DNA here is from genome assembly GCA_905163415.1 of Noctua fimbriata. NCBI lineage: Eukaryota > Metazoa > Arthropoda > Insecta > Lepidoptera > Noctuidae > Noctua > Noctua fimbriata. Next base: position 8,804,587 of record LR990940.1, read on the forward strand.
GTGAACAATGCCGACAAGATAAATCATTAATTGGTTACTCAACCATCAATTTTGTATTATCAATATTGAATAACAAAATCATGATACAATTTCACCATAGGCGTTCAATAAGCTTTTATTGACTCGACAAGGGTTGCTCCAAATTCAGCGTTGAAACCAAAATATATTTGGAACAACCTAGCTCTCCCTTCCAGAGCACAAACATGCCAAGTATTTAGCAATATTGGTGTTACAAACTGGGATAATAACGTCAAATTGAGTTTCGTTTAAAGCTAAACAGAGTCACCTCTTGAAAGCTATTAATGTGCAAATAGGCCAGCCACAAATTAAGGGTTTTGTAAACCGCAAGAGCGATGAAGCGTTGGTTGATTTTTAATTAAAGTTGGTAACTCTAGTCAAGGCTGTCGTGTTAATGAGTCGACGATTTCTGTTCGTTTCGATATTGCATTGTTTCCTGTCTCATTTATTAAGGGCCTGTGTACATTTGCTTTTGGTTTTTACATTGTTCTGCTTTAAATTAGATTCGGTTATTGTGCCGAAATGTTACTCGACTTCATCTTAAATAAGTTGACTTAAAGTAAGGCAGCATTTAATACAATATGTTTACACATAGGTATTATGTTTAAGTCGCATTTTATATGAAAAAAAGCTGCATTCGCAAAAGTTGTTACGACTAACAACTTAAGACAAAAGATTTAATGTCGGTATTAGTTATGAGAAAAATGTGGTGAGGAAAGTTGTGAGTATGAATGTGGATGGCTACAAGAGTAGAGGACAGGCTAGAAGAAAGAAGGTGTCTGATGAGATGACGAGTAATAGAGAAGTTTGGAAGAAGAAGACATGCTGCGCCGACCCCAAATAAATTGGGATAAGGGCAGGAGAACGATGATGACTATGATTAGACTTTTAAAAAATGATGAGTAATGAATGCTTGAAAATATTGCGCAATCTGGGTCCTCTGTCCAACAAATATGATATAATAGGATATACAGATTTTTTTTTTTTTTTTGTGTGATATGATGATAGGAATGATACTTTAAAATAGCAATAGATAGAATATACTTCATTGTACACCAAAATTGTAACATCGTTACTTCCTCACATATTTATATATTTGTCGGATCCGGTCATTAGTACGGATATAAAATGTATTGGAAAGCGCGCCAGTGTGCAGTGGTGACATCACGCGACTTACTAACCAGTCTACCCACCACACGGTGTGCTTGTACGGAGTCCTGATGTCCAACTCGAGGGAGGACGACATTCAGTGTCTGATCGCGGCGGAGTTGAGACGTCTTGGAACTGTACCCGATTCATTGTGCCCGTGTTATTGTGTTAAGTTGTAATCTCAAGTAATTCGTTAGTTTGCTAGAAACAGTGTATCGCACCCAGTGTGTTTTCATAGCACGAAACCCATTGTCTGCTCACATGATGTACGAGCCTAACGTAGTAAATCCTGCCATATCCGACACATATATATGTTACATATTTTATAATTACACACATATACATGTGTGTGTGTATGTGTTACATATTTTTACTGAACCGATCATCATGAAATTTTGCACACACACGTTGTCAGGTGTACAGAAACGGACATAGGGTACCTTTCATCCCGAAAAAAAGTACTGTTACCGAGGAACACGTTCACGTGTCTTTCAAATCATGATTGAATTATATTTTTACAAGCTGAGTACAACCTGAATTGATTATTAAATTCTCTATTAACGCGAGCGAAGCCGCAGGCAAAAGCTAGTTACACTATAAGGTATATTATTTTATATCAATGATGTTTACTTAGTTTTTTTATGTACTTACCCATAAGTTAGGTAACGTCTGTAAGACTAATATCTAATTCTTAAATTAGACACCTACTTGCCTTACAGACGCTTCAGGAGGTGCATTTTTATTTGGCCTCAGATTAGAAGAGGTCACTCTCGTTTTGTCTGTGAGTAAGAGGCGATTAAAGAAATGCATCTGATGGCTTCAGCAACATTTTTCTTGTTGACTTGTTGTAACCTAACGTCCTATCAAGGTTGAATGGAGGTCAACCTGACAATGTCTTTTACTAAATGGGATAATGGGGAACATCTAATGAAACGATAAGTTTTATTTTAGACAGTGGCAATGCTTTTTATATTGACAGCATTCGTTGCATTATTTATGTTTTTCAGCAGAAGATTTTTTCAAACAAATGAAGCAATGTATTAGCGATTTCCTTCAGATTGAAACTGTGTTACACAATTTGGTTACTGCCCGGTTACTAGTTAAATAAGTTTATTATATTTTACAGAATGTTACTTCAAAATTAAAACATTAATATTCCTTTATTCATTTAATACACATACCGTACCTACCCAAAACATTTTTGGTTATTAAAATATATTTTAAAACATCAAAAATCGTGGTCCGTCGGTCTCGGGAGCAGGATCCAAGCTACCGGTGGTTAGGGCTCCAGAGACAGAAACCTCCTCACAATTTGAGACGTATCGAGGAGTGCTTCCTTTTGAATCAGGCCTTTGATCCAACCGCCCAGTAAGAGCCTCGAAAGACGACCGTCGAGGCTCTTTATAACATTAATATTATCATTTAAGCCATATACCACACTGATTATAATAAGAAACATCTATATTTAACAGTCCAATAAAACTAAGTGGACTTAACAAATTATCTATGCGAGTTCGCCTTTAGCCAAGCTTTGTTATGCTAAATCGTTTAGTGTGGAGGAAGGTTTACGTCGAGGTGCTTACGAAACTGCGGCCTTGCGGGCGTGCTAAATACCAGAGACAATAGTGTTTACCTACCAATGACACGTTCACTTAATTACTACTAAACTTGCTCGTAATTACTGTTTTTTAATTAGGTAGGTACTAACTCTTGTGCTCTTGTACTAGGATTATTTAATTCCTAGGTTTAATAGTTCTGTTTTGAGGCTATTAAATATTATTCGGTTTACATATTTTCAAAATGCGTGATGAAGTTTAGTGAAATATTAGGGATTTACCCGTAAACCGAAATAGGTAATACGTCCAAAAATACACAAAGAAAATAATTGCAGAACGTAATGGTCCTGAAATTGTATCATAGGTAGGTACCTAAACTTCTCTGTGAGCACAGAGATTTAGGGATGAGCGCAGACGCATAACAAGGTATCTGTACTTTTGGAAATTTATATTTTTTATATTTTCTAAATATATGTAAGTCTTCCTATTTTTTTTCTCTTAAAACAGAATAAATAATCTAAGTACCTATTAATAGTTTAAAAAGGATACTTATTTTTTGATAAAATTATTTTTATTATTTATTAAATGTCACCAATATAATGACATTAGATATATAATTTTTAATTGACAATCACAATTTTACTGCCGTCGGGACGGAGTACTTTAATAATAATATAAAAATACTGAAAAATCATACACATTGAAACAAAATGTGTCTTGTACACGAACACAGATCGACATTGCAATTAACTCACACAAACGTGCAATAACATTTTCTTGGTGTGCTTACAAACTCCGCCCCAAACAAATTTTGACCAATCCCTGATCGCTGTAGGCATAGATCGTTGTGGCAACACGCCTCGTATTTTTCGTCACGGAACAGCGACTCAGGCGCGACTCACACATTGTTAATGTAAGCGTTCTTCGCTTTGAAGATACCGGATCCGAGGCTTCGTGCTATCTCGTTTCCACACCGGTCTTGGCCCCGGTACGCCATCGATGGTTAAATCGTATCAAAAGCTGTTATAAAAGCTGGGATTTAGGTTTCAGATAGTTTGGCAAACACAGAATTTGATAAACTATCATACTGATAAAAGTTTACAACAGAAACGATACTTTTATTTAAAAGTTTCGGGACCGGTGACACGATTGGCGATGAAAACAGTCGGCTGATAGAAAGAGACAGACGATCAGGTGGAGTGGTTTCGAAGGCTGCGGAGGCGGCCAGTTTGACCATTTTTTGTTGGTCCGTTGATTGTGAAAGATTACACTTGAGAGTCGAAATACATCTTTACATCACACGTCAGTGGGCACTGAGCTGTCTTCAAAGTAACACGGATTAGACACACGCAGTTTCCTTTACGTAATTATGTCTGCGTTCATGCTGTGATAGTGAAAGACTGAAATAGTGATCTTCTGGGACTTTTGCATGTGTTCGGAAAAATTTGGTGTTTAGAGCTACTCGTCTTCTTTACCTAGCTCTTATATCAGTTGCGTCCATGGCTGTATCAACACTGAATATGACACCGTACTTCACCGGATACTCTTTTCAAGGTAAGCCTTCAGTTTCTATGTAATTACTTCCTTCATTATACTAATTTATAATTGCTTTCATATACTTTTTTGCTTTTTAACTTTGGAAACTTATATAACTTTGTTTATTTGTTACCTTACTTACATGTTTAGTTTAACGTTTGGTTTTTCCTTATAATAACTTTCCGTTATGAAGCTCTTGGATTTCATTTTTACTAACAGTTGGATTGAATTTGATTTATTCACTGTCTTTCTTACACAACTGAGCTTTTTTGTAATCACAATTGATCTTTTTACTAATAGGTAAAAAGGTAGGTAGGTTTTGTATATATGCTTTATTTTATGTATATTAATTGCTTTGTATGATTCAATCTTCTTAAATTACTTGTGTTCAGATCTATCTTGTTTTAGAATTGAATCATGTCTGATTATCTAAAAAACTGTTTCATTCAAATCAATTATACCTCTAATTATGACTCTAAAACCACAACACGGCCAATAAATAAAACACGTTGTTTCACCCATGATTAGCTGACATTTAGCAGCTGATTATGTGTCGGTTATATCAGTTGGATTTAAATTATATCATAAACATAGACAACCGCTTTTCGAACTAAAGGGCCAGAAACGATCATAAAACTATAAAATCACGAGGAAATTACAAAGTGCCTTTTACAGCTACCAATATAACAATATTTCATCTTCGCGCGTCGGGCACAAGACAGACGAATAAGGTATAGCCTGCTTTTTTCTTGTTTATAACAGAACCTTGTTTAGGCTACACTTTCTGGAATGGTCAAGGACCGTAAGCTATAGAAAATGATTTGTCTATGTTTCAATAAAGAATTTCTGTCACGACTGATCTATTGTAATATTAGAGTCATTGTCCGAATGATCTTGATCTTAATTGAAGAAGAATGTAGGAGATAATTGATCATATTATTAGTACAAACTCACTTTACTATCTATTGATGCCCTTAGTTTGGTTCTGATAGTTCAAACAAGCCCTTAACCAAAAATATACCTGATCATCTTGAGTCGCATATGTAACTCTATCCGAAAATATCTTTAGATGTCAATTCAAGTCAAAAACTTCTAATATAGTTATTATGAGAACTTCTATAAAAGTCAAAAGGATACATTGGTTATATAGCTTTAAATTTTTAGAAAAATTATTACCAGTCGTAAAGTTACTGAATAACTTTTGTTTTCTAAACGTCCTGTCGTTTCTCTGTATCGCCGTTTTATTACTGGCGACAGTTTTTTATGAGTATCTAAAGTTTCATGGACAACCGTTCGTGAATAGTACTTCTGTGTAAGTACATTTCCATTTTTTGTCTGCACAACGACAATTCCTTGTACTATTTTAGAAGTCTTTTCTAATTTTAAACCGATAAAAACTTCTATGTTACCTAGACGGAGTAGAGAGAGCTGCTGTTAAAAATACTTGTAGTATTTGTATGTAAAATTATATTTCATAAGGTGTTAAATTAAATATTCCATTGTTTCCCTGCGGCTGAACTTTAAGATCATTTCAAAGGCTTACCGTGTATAAATAACAACGAATACTGCTCCAAAAAGCTCTCGCACTGACGGTTTTACACATAAATCATTAACATACGAAAACATTTCGACTGCATTGTTAAAAATGTCACTTCGACTTATGACCTGTTTCGTCTAAGGCAAATTAAAAAGAAAGAGATAAATATATTTGAAAGGGTTGAGCGAGGAGAGCAATAACATTAAAGAATGCCGACGACATTGGTATGGATACCTTGTCATATTTTTTTTTATTATGTGCTAATTAAATAAAACTGAATTATTGTTTTATATAAAACTATTTCGGAGTACGTAATTCTTGAATTATATTGGCAACAGTCGCGGTAATATTATTGTTCATCGTTCAGATAGACTCAATAGTAAAGTAGTACACACCAAGCTGTAGGTTTTTCAGATAAAATACTTCTAATTGCACTACAATGACAAGTAAGTCAAAATAATAGATAGCAAAGAAGTTTTTCAAAGTGATCACTTACGTACTTTTCTTGCATGAGTCACGTTCGCCGTACGTAACAGAGGCGGCGGCGGGCGGCGCGAAGCCTCCTTTGAATTATTAAAAATGTCTCGATTTTTTAATTCGACTTCAAATTATATGAGTTTCTGAAGTACGGGTATAAATCGGGATTAGTGTCTTATAAGTCCATCTGATGTGCCCGAGAACATCACAAATCGTTTGTTCAACGCTTTAAGAGGATGAAAGATTATTTACAAATATGCAGCCATTTGTAGAAATTAATTTTGTTTTTGTTTTGAATTTTATTGTGCATCGCATGATTAATGTTATGCACCTACTTATAACAGGATATCAAACGTTGAAGTATCATACCACAGATTAATCTTAAACAACATGTATTGGAATTTTCTAATGCTAAGAGTTAGTGCATAATGATGCATTTGCGTAGAGTTTAAGCATGGAAGTTAATGTCGATATTAGTTGGCATAATATCTGCGATGAGTGGTCGGCGCGATCAGATGCGCCCGCGGCTAGGTGACGGCGATGAAGCGCGATACCGATCGCCAACGTGTTGCACCTTGTAATTTTCTCCGCGAACGAGAGTGCATTTTTCATAATCCTTTATGCTATAAACATTTTATTGGTGTCCATACGAGATTTGCGACAGCAATAATGATTGTAGTTAATTACTTGGATCAGTCGTAAATTCTCCTCTCAATTAGAGTTAAAGAGTTTTCGATGGAGCCAATTACAAGAATGATATTACCTACATCACGGTGCATTGGATTTCTGACCTTTATGTGGGGTTCAGTACCATAATCAAGGTTTAGTCACATTCATATCACGGGCCGACAAGCGGTGCACATCTCGCGCACACGCACACACCGCGGCGGCGCGCCCGCGCAGATCAAAGGCACCGACAGGCTCTTTTAGCCGCATAATATGACGCGCCCCCCGCCTCCGCCCGCGGCCGGCGAAATGCCTCGCCGCCCGATCAACCTTCAGGGCGCTTACTTGCCATTACTTATGCCGATCTATTAATACACAAATTGATATAACGGATATTTGAAGCGGGAACTTTGATTTAACGTCATGTTAAACTAATCAAAATCAGTTTATTAGATAATTTGCTTATGAAATATGTGCCGACTACATACTTACTCTCTTTAAATACGTTTGGTATCAATTAACCTGTGATGGCTAACGCACGACGATTATGACCAATTAGCAACACAAACAATATTCTCTAAATGAATAACAAATGATTTGGGTAAAAGTATTTGTGGGTAGGTTAATCCAATCTGATTATCAAAACCGCAGACATCGATACGGCGCGGGCGCACTCAGAGGTGTTGAAACGTTTAAAGCGATTATCAGATTAGCCGCGGCCCATGAGATCAGAATCTAAAGAGCCCAGGGCGAAGCTCGTCTTTGTCACAGAGGCAAAGGTAACACTACTTTTCTCTTGCACAATCATTCTTTACTTTTAAAAATGATTACTTTCCAATTTCAATTTAACATGTATTTTTTTTCAATCTTTGCAATGAATTTGGTTGTGTTATCTACACTATCAAAAACTATATTTCAACCAGCTTGGTTTAACTATGTTTCAAGAAGCTTTTAAAAGCATCGTAAGCTTTTCTGTTATGTGCCCTATGTTTTGTTTACAATTGCTACACAATAACTTTGTCAATTTGTAATCAATGAGTGTCATGCGCAAATTCAGCAACATGAAAAGAATAATGAAACACTCGGATTTTGTACGAATAAAGTAACATCAGTCACATCTCGCCAAATAGTTGATTCAGATGAAACTTCTCTTTATTGGATCCCTCTGAACTAAGGATGATAAAATAGCCGCTCGGGTCGATCTTTAGGTTAAGCCGTGCTTGCCTCGGTTGGTCTGTGGATGGGTGATCGCCCATTACATACCGAGTTTCCTGCGTGCCTCGGAAAGCACGTTAAGCCGTTGGTCCCGGCTATCATCTGTAGATCGTTGACAAGCAGTATTACCAAGGGGTATCGTATTACCCAGTACTGAGTTGTGGAGGTTAGATAGGCAGTCACTCCATGTAAAATACTGGTATTGAGCTGCATCCGGTTAGACTGGAAGCTGACCTCAACATAGTTGGGAAAAGGCTAGGCAGATGATGATTACGGAGACAGCTAGTTAAGATTATGCTTAATATTCAGAACATGCATTCTTAAGAAGCTATGCTGATCATGTGCAAGGTGCTAGCAGCTAACATCTTAAAATTCTTATAAATTAACGTCTTTTGTTAAATGTCGCTTACAAATGAATTCCCATCCACAACTGTAGGTATGTCCAATATATATGTATGTATTTTAAATAATAAACGCGACACATTGTTGAAGGAATATTTTATGTAGTTGTTTTGTGTTTCTACATGTTACCTATAGCAATGACATAAGCAAAACTACGAATTTTCTTTCGAGATCATCAAAAAAATATGTGTATACGTTTTAGATCTTATTGTAGTTTCACAATCAGGATTCTTAATAGCACGTCGATGGCAATCTATAATGAGTCGAGCCAGAACTTCTACAAGTTTGGCGCTATCATTAGCATCCAACAATCAGGATTGATTGAACCAAACAACGCAATCAAATTAAGGTAATATTTTAAGGCAACAACCAACGCCGGGTATACTTATTAGTTTCTTGAGCGAAATCCTTTGTCCAAGCGGCAAGCGACGACGTCAAAGAGTCCATTTCGTGCAAGAAAAGAAAAGAATCCGTCAAATTAGTACATAACGCGTTATGAATACGGAATGAGGTCAAACAGGGCACTCTCAAACATAGCCTATTATATTGAAATAAAATATTCAGTTCCATTCATTACCTACGTAGGTACATTATATTCAGCTCCGACATGCCGAAAGGCGTTGCCTTAGTTTGAACAGTTGGCATCGCATTCAATGGGGAGACTTAAGTTTTAACAAATTAGAAAGACTTTTTGTATTCCCTGTAGACGTAGTTTTTTCGGTTTATATATGGAACTAGCGACCCGCCCCGGCTTCGCACGGGTGCAATATATACATATAAACCTTCCTCTTGAATCACTCTATCTATTAAAAAAAACCGCATCAAAATCCGTTGCGTAGTTTTAAAGATCTAAGCATACATAGGGACAGAGAGACAGCGGGAAGCGACTTTGTTTTATACTATGTAGTGGTATGAAATACTTACTTATAAAACTAGTATACTCAAAATCTAGATTCTAAACTAGTCGACCTATTTCTATTGAAATCGATTGTGTCGATATTTTTTGCTGTCACACTGGCGAGGGCGTGAGACGGTAGCATGAAGAGAATTTCACGCTATCAACATCAACTGCATTCAAAGTAAATAATATTCAGAATTTCCAAGAGCTGGTACCCAAATGAGAATAAGCCGGCATCTAAGTTGCTATGTAACTCGTATGAAAGTATAATAGAATTGATTTGATATTCGATTGCTACATTTAGTGGCGGCCAGGCGGCCACGCGACCACGGGCCACACAGAATACTTTGAAGACTTGAAGAAGGCTTAATGGAATGACACAGCCTTTGTGAACGCCGCCCAATTCTAATGCCTATTCAGATGGCATTTCACCTCTCTTTGTTGCTTGATTTCGGATAGTAATAGGTTATTTTATTAGCGTATAGATGATTTTTAACGAGAAAAGAATCTTGTTTAGATATAAATTGATAGCACATTGTTATTTTAGTTGCAAGGCATTGAAATGGATTACCTTCGTTTTAATGTGGAGCATGTATTGTTGGTTACTTCAACTTGTTGATCGAATTAGATTTTGCATGCTCTCCATACACGCTTCAGTGATAACCTTGTTATATCGCTCTGCATATTGTTGTTATTCCATTTATTTTGGACTAGCGTTTCTCTGTGACGTTTCTTCTAAGATTTTTTTTTTTTTAATGGACACTAGGAACTTTTCCTGTATCGTGGGTGCGTTTACAAACATTTAAACTCACAAACACAAACAGCCAGACCCGGAACAACTATCTGTAGGCCATACAAATATTTGTTCCGTGCGGGAATCGAATCCGCGACACGAAGCTCAGCAGTCAATTGCTTAGCCTCTACACCAACCGTGCCGTCGACACGTCGTTTTGGAGCGACAATAGTAAATTTGTTTCTAGGGGCGTTTGTGTAGCGCTAGTGAAACGATCTGGCTCGTCACCAGCGCTGAGTGTGCCAGAAGGCACCTCCTCGCCACTAATTCACGACATTCCTCCAGCGTTTGGCTACAATGCAGGGTATGTAGTCGTTTGTACCGCTCGCGAATTCTCACTTAGCCAAAAACAGGCGCTCGCCTCGCCTAGACAAAACCCACAGACAAGACAAGAATATTATCTAAACCTGTAAAGAGACTTTATAAATATTGAAACCTCCGAACATTCATACTTAAAGAAATAATAATAATTATGAATCCAATGACAACAGAAATAATCGTTCAAAGTAAACAAACAAAAACAAAGAATAAGTCGTAGTTGTCGGCATGATTGGTATTGGCTGTACTACCTATTTATTTATTTCAGAATTTTCCATGTTTTCAATTCAAACAATACTTATTGTCCTTAGAATGATTTACAAAATAATAACTTTTCCTTTGTTAGAGTTAGATAAGCTTGACTTCCAGATCTTTGAAATCAACATACATAACAAAATATGTGTAAGTATGTTCGTACATTTATATGAACAGTTTCTAATGTGGTTAACAACATTGATGCACAGTAACTTGTGCCACAGAACAAGTTGTAGCTTCATAATTTGCAATGCGAAAGCAAAAACGCCAAGAACATTAATTAGATTTCCTGAACTATGACCAGGTTTCGCGGAACCCACTCGTCGTACAGTTATCGTTGGTACAACTCATGTGGAAGGAAAGCGGCATGGCGTGTGACGTAAAGCCCCATATAAATTTTACTATAGGCACATTAATGTCGCTACGTGAAATTGATTTGCAAGCAGAAACATATTATGATTGTGAAAACGGGGTTTACGATTTATTTACACAATACGATATCGATTTCAAACATTATAAACTATCACTGTACCGTTGTTCTTATCAAGTAGGTACCCGCGGCAAGTTCGCCTATGGTTTACGTTACCCGCAAGTAATATTCAAAGAGCATAATTTGTCATCGGCTGCATTTCATTGATTTTTTCATCCATATCGAAATATATGAATAACTAACACGAAGAGAAAGAGTGGTATTTATGTCCCCCATGAACTTGGAAGAGTTATTTTACTTGGTTAATAATCGAGCCTGTAGTAAGTACTGTAAGCCAGGTGTGGTAGTGTGTGTCGCTGCGCAGGTATGAGGTCGGGATATCTTTACGCCTATTGCGCTCATAAGTTTTATTGGCCGTCATTCCCGTGTAGAACCCACGGCTAGTGCAATAGTTATACCCCAAGACATCAAACGTTTCAACAACATAAAGTGCAACACAGTAGAAACAAAATGCACCATTTCAGTTCATACCGATTAGAGCAAATCAAAGTACAACGTTAACGCGGTCATTTTAAATTAAGAAATTGAAGTTGTACAAACAGAAAATGAATTTCGTCATAGCAAAGATGGAAGGTTAAGAAATTCAATCACTATCCGACAATGCAAGTGATAACCCGAAAGTACTACGAAGGTTGATGAAAATCTGATTGTTAATTAAAGTTGACACAGAAATGCGAATGGTGAATTCAGAATCTTCATTTATTCGGTCACGGTTTGCCTCTTACGTTTAGCATTAAATGATTGACTCTGTTTCAATTTCGTCTAACACGAACGCAACGGTTGAACGAATCGGGACACGATTATGTGATTGTGAGAAAATTTTATACTTCAACGGTGCAACGGTGTCTATGTCTAAGTTTAGTGTGTGATTATGTTTCGAGCAGACGAGACTTGCTTGCTATGAATAAAACGCGTGAGTAAAAAATATTGACAGCTAGGGTATTGAAACATTCAGCTACTGAGCGACCTAGTGACTGATATATTTTTTTGGCAATTCAACCTTACTTTCAGTGCTTCACATCAGCGTGCCACCCTCGTCGATGTTATTGTTGCGCTCTACTTGTGCATGCTCCGAATGCATTTCCGGACGATTAACTTCCAATGAATGTTTGAATTTGTTGTTAACTCCACCTTCTTTTGCGTTAATAGCGTTACAATGTTTGTGAATTCTATTACGCATTGTGCACTTGAGATCCTCTTTGTGATTTTCATTGTGAACATTTCATCAATTGCGTGTTGGACTGATCCTGTTAGTTCGGTCGGATATATAGAGAAGCATGAATTGGAATAAAGTTTTCATTTTTTAGGTATGGCGATCGTATTTATTAATATAGAAATCAATATATTCACATCATTTGTGCATTCCGATGTCTGGTTTTTGATTTGGATTCTTATTGTATGTTTCTAATCTAGAGTTTGATATTTTAATCGTCGTGAATTCCTAACTAATATTTATCACTTATCACAAAAAAATCGTAGTAATAGAGCTATATATATGACGGTAATAAACTATCTCGCCAAAATGAAAACTATATTATAATGAAGTGATACATTACCACAAAGCCACCCACATTTGTATAGCGGGGTTGTTATGGACACGTTATGCGTCATAAATATTTCGGGAACATAAAATTAACACTCAAAAACATGGGCTTTCGAGGCACCGCAACGTCTACGACCTCCTACAAAAAATTTGGGTATCGCTTGCAGAACCGCGGCGTGACTCCGAACACTACAAAAGCACTTCAATACAAAAAACAATAACAACTTTTATGCTATACGAAAGAAGGTCCAATTTCCAATACTGCTGAGAGCTTTCCTGTTGGTTTGGGAGGTTGTATTGATGGATACAGTTGTTAACCCTAAGTTGTTTGTGTTATGGTCTACTTTTGATTGTATGTTTAATATCCGTCCCGGTTTCTTGTCTTATCAAAGGACATACTTGTTGACATGTTGTCTAATTGATTGGTGGTTCTCCGCAGGGGTCTAGGGCCTTACGTGAGGCGGAACCTTTGAGGAATTATTTGAAATTGATAAACTATAAATGCCTTCACAAGTGGAACATGCCACTGTTATATTTTTTTTACTGTTAATATGCGGTCAAAAGTTTGATTTGGGATGAGGGAATATATCTAATTACTTTTATTCGCATTTTCTATAAAAAACAACTAGTGCAACAAATTAGCGAAGAAATAGCAAACAATTGCAAATATTCTTTAAATTCTACGATAGCGACTTGCTATTGTATAATATAGGTAGCTGCTGAATGTATTCTTTAATATCATCTCGTTCCCAATAGAAGTTAACATGCATGCACAAAGGCGTTGCAAAAATCGACGACTGGCGGCTCCCTTTGACGTTAGGTGGTCTCCCAACCACCGCCGCACGAATGATGTGATTATAATAGCGACACTTTACGCACACATAACCACATTAATATATCCAGAAATAATACAATTTATATTCCAAGGGATTTTATTCGCAAACACCATTGAACCAGCCAACTTAATTACATCTCACGATATTCATCGCTACAAAACATTACCTAATTAAAATTTTGATGACTTTCTTTTGACTGTTGAAAATCAAGAATGATTCATCAATCTCTTAGAATTCTCCACACAACGACAAGATGGAGGCATTTCATTTAATCTAGGAATAACATATTTTTTTGTAAGAACAGAAGTTGATACTCGTAAAATGTAACAAGTCGATCCCAACAAAGGCCAGAAATAGTTTAAGTGTTATCGTTTCTGCTTGACCGCACTCGTGTAAAAGAAATTGGATACTCTTGCTTGAGAACACTGCCAATGAAACGTAAAATTACGAGGTGATCGAGGCCTACCGATGACGTAGGTACATATTATTGTAGAGCGTGTACGGGCGAGCGACGTGCAACCGGGCTCAGCTTTGTGATCCGTAATGTATTGTTGCTATTGATACTTTACGCATTATTTGAGTTTAATATAGCTACTGGTTGCCCTACTAATACAAATCCAATATCGACGGTCATAAATTCAATTGGCGTAAGGGACAAAGTACAGGTTTTCAGTACGAGCAAAAAACAAAAAAAGTATGCATTATCTACCATAACTTTTTCATTTTTAAAGCAATTTTCATGATGTCTTTGGCAAAAGAACTTGAAATAAAGCTCTCTTTTGACTGGTAATACTCAAAATAACTTTAATTTAATAGTTTCGGAGATAGTGTCCTTTACTCTTGCTTTAATATGAGAACTTGTCCCTTACACCCATACATAGTTTGTGTCAGTTTGGTCGTAAGATGTCGTAAGTGACTATAATACTATAAAGTCTTATGAAAAATATGCCGTAAGTAACATGTACCCAAATAGAAACACCCCAAAAGGGATGTAAATGTAGCAGATCGGAAAGTCTTTAAAGCTATATTTTACTTTGTGTTACCTATTTTGAAGTAAAAAATGACTAGGATAATTGAAAATGCCGCCATTATTATGGAATCAACTTTTATTAAGAACAAAAACAATAAATTTCTAGTTTTAATCATTTTGAGATCAACACCACATTATCAACACAACATCACGCGCTATTGTGCACGCCGAAAATCCGGAAAATCAAATAACGAGTAATTACATTCTTAAGCTCGTTTTAAAAGAAAAGTTAATACTAGAAAACCAATAATAAAGATATAATAATAAGATTCACTTAAATTAATCAATTTCACTGTCATCTTTATCTGTGTCTGGCAGAACATCTTTAACGTCGTCTGCTACTGGAAGATAGAAATATACGTCGTGGAATCTCCGGGGAATTATATTTTTTTCACATAACCGTTTCAAATCAATCGATTTGGCTTTTGAAATATACAAACGGTTTTCATAAAGTCGGGGCAAATCAAATACGGTTTTGCTTGACCTCTGCGATCCTGGTCTGGTCTTCTCATCTCTACCTCTTTTTCCCTTTCCTCTTCCTTTCCCTATTCCAATTGTCTTTTGAAACAGCTGTGTCGAATAATATGTTTCCACGTCATCTTTCATAGAATACTTTACTTCGATTTTCTTCAAATCTTTCTTTCTTAAAGTAACTACTCGAATATCTCTCATCTTTATTTCCTTCAGTGTATTTTTAGTGAATTTTTCTTCAGTAATGGTATTCCAATTAATAAATTCAGTGTGGTCAATTACGTTGACATTATATGGTTTTGGTCTCTTTCGCGCTGATTCTATAAAAATTGGCCATTGATCAGGACTCCATACGATCACTTTTTTCACTTCATTCTCAATGACAGCGTGAACCGAATCAACGGGCATATAAGTATGCCCGGGAAGAAGGTAATTAAGCTGAACAACTTCGATATTTATGGAAATTTGTAGACAATGCAATCTGATTTATGAATTTTTATATTTCTAGTAAGGCAGAAATGCAACATCGATTACATCAGAAACTTGTTAGATTGAATTAATTAATTCGATCTATTGGCATCTAAAACAAACCGCCCGTCACGCGTATTTTGATAAATACTTACGAGTGATAATTGCTCGCTTTATTGTTATGTTTTATAAGAAAAAAAAATCGTTTTAAATAGGTAAATATTACTCAAACAAAAATTAGCAAACTACATAAAGGACAAACAATACGATGTTACTTCGATTTGGCGTAAGGGGCTTTTTATTTTGAGTCATATGTCGTATGGGACAAAACGGTAACTTCGTAAACCTTAAAACAATTTTCTTTTTTCTTTTTAGTACTTACGTCAAATGTTTGAAATATTTTTTAAATTAGTGTCCTTTAAAGCAAAATGCAGCGTTTTATGTACCAAAATTTCAGGGGTGTAAAGGAATTATTTGTAGAGCTACAAGAATTTTAAGAATGCAGAAAGATAGAGGAGAAAAAATCAAGTACGATGGTGTAATAATATTTTTTTTGTCAAATGTCCCTTACGCCAATTGAATTTATGACCGTCGATATGAAGACGTGCCTTCTTTCGGGCGACAGAGTCACAAAACATTTTCATAATAATGTAATACATACATATAATGGAAGAGTATATTTAGATGTATAGAAATACGATTGTGTTCAGAAAATCACGATCGTAAAGAATACTGGAACATATTCTTCACGAGTAGAATACACACAATCAGAGGGCTTAGCTTTTATAGCGAAGTCGATCCGCAACTGGTTTCCACACACGTAAAGCGCTTATGTTTGCGAGTTAGAAATGGCGGTGTAGGAAAAGTGTTTAATATTGGAGAAGTTATTAAGAGTGTTTGTTTGTCCAGGTCAGGGTCGTATGAACCAGTTGGGCGGAGTGTTCATCAACGGTCGTCCGCTGCCGAACCACATTCGGCTGAAGATCGTGGAGATGGCGGCGGCGGGAGTGCGGCCCTGCGTCATCTCGCGCCAGCTACGCGTCTCGCACGGCTGCGTCTCCAAGATACTCAACAGATACCAGGTAAAGATGCTACATACTTCCACGTACTTCTAAAAACCTTGTTAATATTGATCGAAGATTTCCTCTTTCAAAGTTGAGAACGTGAAATTAAATTATGTTTTTGTTGTTATCAGGAAACGGGCTCCATACGTCCCGGTGTGATCGGAGGATCCAAGCCAAGAGTTGCTACTCCAGAAGTTGAGAACAGGATCGAAGAGCTGAAGAGACAAAACCCAGGTATATTTTCCTGGGAAATTAGAGATAAACTAATTAAAGAAGGCATTTGTGATAAAAACACAGCGCCGTCTGTGAGTTCGATTTCGAGACTAATAAGAGGAGGCAAAAGGGATGAATCAGATCCTAGAAGAAATCACAGCATTGATGGTATTCTAGGTAAGTAATATACTTACCTCGGATTATTAAAACATTGCATGGATCCCATTGATCCCTATTTGGAATATGTTTTCTATAACAATTCACAATAAAATAATAATGTAGGAGTGACCTTAGGTACTCACACTACTGCATATATCAGTTTATAGCATAGTTTGTAGCAGCACTTTACCGCTTGAAAAGTAATACCGCGTTGTGTGTTTGCATAAAACTTTATATTGCTCTAGTTTGTAGTTGTGCTCTCTTGATAAAGAATTAACTGTGCTGTGGTTTATTCTGAGTCTATTATTTTCCGCGTGCGAGGTCACCGCGGGTAAGCATTAAGAAGTATTTAGCAATAATACAAAGTCCCTGACGGATTCAATTCAATTATTTAAAAAGTATCTGACGAAACCTTCGACATAATGACGCGTAAATAACTCGGCGTGTCATCGTAGTCCTTAACGCTGATTCGAGACCATAATCACTTAATTTAGTTCAAAGCATACTATTATTATAAATTTATTCTTATAATGAGACTGTCGGAACGTTTGCAAACTTCACAAAATGGCGTATAAAGTTAATAATCCACGTAAAAGTGAAGCGGGCGCGGCGCGCGCGCACGCCACGGCAGCGCCCCTTGTGTCGGCTTCGAAATTGTAGGTTATAAAAATGAAATTAGTATCCAAAGGTGTTATTATCCCATCGCGTTTGGCCGCGGGGCTTGCATTACGACAATCTGTCCGTACTGCACGTCTTGTGCCGTATAGCTATCCAATATAAAATGGCGCTCCTAATATCCCGGTTCAGTGACGGAGCGCGGTTTTGCCGGCGAGATTCTGCGCACCGATAAGATTATGCATATTAAGTTGTGCGCGGCCAAAGTAATATCTACACTGGAAAAGCGGCCCCCTTTAGTGCTCGAGCTCGAGTATTGAAAATTTGCTGTTCGTGCCTGTCCTGTGACGGCGGGTAACGGTACATTTTGGTCGCGAGTTTTTCGTGGAAATATTTGCATACGCGCGGACTTTGGTAACATCGGCCGCTGATTATTATTTCAGGCTCCACACCAAACAAGTTTGCATATTGAAAATTTGCATACTCGGACATTTGTTTATATTTCGTTTGTACGCTTCACTAAAGTATAAGCACAAACCAAATATCGTTTTCAAATCTAAAAATCCAGCGGTGTGGCTTACACAAGATAAGAACGCGATCAACTTCTATATAATCTAATTCCATTTTATTATCAGCTAGCACAAAGTAATATTTATTAAGGCCCCGAAGAATTCATTTGAGGCTACTAGAGGCGTAGTGTAATGTGGTTACGTTTAATTTAATCGAGGCCGCGTGTGGTCCGCGCGGTAGTCCAATATAATCGACGTAAAACAAAAACAAATGATCTTAGAAAGTCGCAATAAAAATTACCTATTACGACGACAAAATTCATATTATTTGAAGAGTCATTTCTGACGGAAACCATTTGGAATATAGCCCCGATATAATTTTTATAGCTTGTAGTTACAAGATGTAGTCATAATCATAGTTTTAAGTAAATTACTTGGCTTACCTAATGTACCTTGCACCAACAAAGTATTTCTTTATTTCAATAGGGCCATCATCATGTGAAGACTCAGACACCGAGTCGGAGCCTGGTATCACCCTGAAGAGGAAACAAAGAAGGTCCAGGACCACGTTCTCTGGAGACCAGCTGGAAGCCTTAGAGCGTGCTTTCACCAGGACTCAATACCCTGATGTTTACACGAGGGAAGAACTTGCGCAGAAAACCAAGCTCACTGAAGCTAGAGTTCAGGTATGTACGACTACTAATGACTTCATAAATTCTGCCTTATACTAATGAATGAGCACCTCCTATCAACGATTTCTAGAAAAAGTAGCATAATTATCGTTGGTATGGTTGGTAGTGCACAGTCCGACGATACAGTTTGTTAATCTCCAACCATAATTCCCAATTAAATAGAGGGTGATTTCTTCGCCACACGGCCAACGAGTATCGGTAGCCAACTCAAAACAGGTTGGGTGTATCAATGATAGATGAACGCAATCAAACAATCCCATTGTTGGCCACACTCACTTCCCGCCCCTACAAAGCGTGGCACTGAAAAAACATAATTACCTTTATAATTAATTACAACAATAGTAAGAGCTACCATATGTTGTTCATCGCTACCGATGTTTTATCAGTTTTTGTTCAATTAGAAGCCCCTCGTAATTGTAGGCCTGTATAAGACGGTGTAATCGACTTAGCTCTATAATTATGTATTGATGAGTTAGGTATGCGTAGGTAATATTTATAGCAGTATCAATCGTAATATCTGTCAAAGTTGTAGGCTCACATTAATACAAATTATAGTTTTTACTAGACTAGCAAACAGCCTTATAAAGTGAAGACTTTGTAACAATAATAATTATAAACGCAATTAACTGATTCGATTCCTCGTTTTGATTGCATTGAGCAATCAGTAATGTTTAATTATTCCTAACAAGGACTTAATTATAGTTTTATTTTGTTTAGGTATGGTTTTCGAACCGAAGAGCTCGACTTCGCAAGCAACTGAACTCTCAGCAGCTGAGCGCTTTCAACACCATGTCCCTGCAGTCAGCGTTCCCTTCGGTGCATCAACAATACGAGCCTCCGTCTACCTTCAATGCACAATGTGCATCTTGGCAACAATCGTATTCATCTGCGTTGGGTACCAGTTCAGTCCTGAACTCCGCTCTAGCGCCATCCCTCCATCAATCTGCGTTAAGTGCTCCTTCTGTATGCCAGTCAGCGCTTGCAGCATCCTCTCTACATCCCCCAACTTCAAGTTCCTTCACCTCCGGTAACCTAACGCCTCTGTCCCATTCTTCGGAACTTGCTACTCCCTTACAAGCACCCACTGACGCCACCCCTCCCAGCTCAAGCCCTACTACGACGAGTCCTTCTGCGAACCAGAGCAGTGCACTCACTTACCAACATTCAACGTACGCGAACCCTAGCGAACCGCTCTCCCATCCGTACGGATACGGAGACTACTCGAAGCAGGAGCACGCCATGTCAGCGCACAACCACTGGACGACCCGGCAGCTGAGCGGACACGCGCAAAACAAGCTCGCCGAAGTCAGCGCCTGGCCTGAAAACTATAGGTGAGTTTATTCCACGTTCATTTAATATTCAACTTTACATCATAAAAAGCAAACATGGATTAAAACATCTCAATAATCCCCGACGGCAACTAAGTAGCTCTATGAATTATTGATGTCGAGCTACTCATCTGACTCGGCTTATGCGGATGAATATGCAATTACAATAAAGTGACCTTTGCTGCCGATCATTTAAATAACTATCTATTATGTGAATACCAGATATGACTGTTACACTAATAGTAGGTTTAGGGCGCACGTTCGCAATGACATCATTTGGTGTTAGTCAATCGGTATTAGTATCGCGTATGACGCGTCTCGTCATCTCGTGTCGAGTTCTCGAGCGTGTCTACATGGGATGCGTGTAATGCCGCGTCCGGTGGCTATCGATCGGGCGTGGGCTCGATCGCAAATCGGGGTGCGTACGTTTTATTTCTTTTCACCTTCCTTTATCATTAGCCGAAGCGGCCGCTAATCAATTAAGAGTGTAAGAAGTCGGCCATTATACGCCGCGCGGGTGGTTATTACAGCGCGCGCCTCGTAATACGCCGATCCGATCGTGAATGCAATAGGGCTGCGAATTTTATAGGGATTTTGGATCGATTTTTAATTAAAGTTTTTCTTAGTTATTTTAAATTCTCTCAAGATATACGATTTATCGTCTCTGGGATCTGGGTTTTATAACAACAAAAAGAAGGTCGTAGAGAACATTTTACTCGTGCGCTGGTCGATAGTATGTGTAACTACCAAAGTGAATTTGTCGAATGACAATGTGACAAATACATTGTCGCTTTGTACTGTATACGGCGACGACATTTATCTGTGTTATCGAGACAAAGCACGTCTATAAACCTCACATTGGACCACACACAATATCTCGGCATGCACAATAGAAGACAAACTAATAACATATGGGTCAGCTACGTTTGTGTCGGTGTGTCTTAGCTAGTCCTTTACGCGCGCTTGATTGACGTAACACTTCGTTTCAACTCTATTTGTTATTTTTGTCTGCCAAAAATATTGTATTGTGTGCCGAAAGTGTGGCTAATAGACGTCTCATGTCTGTTTGAAGATGGGATAATCGAATAAAATCCCATTTGATTATATCCAGTGTCGGCTCCACGCGATGTTGGCGCAGCCGGAAAAGCTATATCTTGTACAATGTCCATGAGTCATAATAAATCAGTAAGCTGCCTATCTATTAGTAGTGAGATATGTACGTTTTGCTATAATTAACGTGGACAGTCATTGGCCATAAATAGCGATTGTGATTGTCACTTCATTCCTTATTTTATTTGCCGCACTGGTGGTTCTACGACACTTAGGTAGTATTTACGTGAAATTATTGTAAAGTGTAATACTGTTTTTAAAACATCGATATAAAAATGAGAAAAGCGTCCCTATTCTAAAGACTTTCAGAAGACGATAAATCTACATAATAACGTATCGATACTCCAATCATATCTGTAATTTCGACTCAGCACTGTAAACTATTTCTGTATTCGGCATATTATTCAAAATTATTCAATTTAGTCAACCCAATATTACCACAAACGGGTTCGTGAAATTGGTGATGTTCATCTCGTTTTCTGTTACTGAATGTTTAATTAAACGACATATTTCAGGGATTGATTTATTAATACCTTCGCGTATAATTGCCAAAAGTAAACAGCAATCAATAGCGCTTTCGGCCAACCAATTATTTTTCGCAATGCTTTATTATCGTCATTCGTCCTCTCGTATTTACTGGGAAACAGAAACAACAAACGCGCGTTTGTTTAGGTTAATAGCTTCCAAGTAATACGGCTGCCAATCATTTATTGATATTAGAAATCTACGCCGGCACAATACGTAGCGGATAACAGATAACCACACGTTGCTTTGTGGCCGGCTCGGCAATTAATGAGAGGCCGAACGTGACATTAGTGTAGTGAACCTAAGCATTATGCTAACGCGAACCCGGTATTAAAACTTATCTGCAGCTATTTGCATTCGACTTCCTAAACCGCAGCTTGGCTCGCGTGCGGTGCGCGGAGCAACCACCTTGCCTCGAACACTTTCCTCTGCAGAAACGCTCGCTCAGTTATTGTTTTCGCACGTGTTTCATTCTCATGTTAAAATGTTTATGCACATATTTACCATAAGGGTAAAGTGTGGTATTTGGGATGACGTTAAGTAATAACTAATAGCCAATCGCCATAACCTGTCTAGCTAGCTCTCGGAACTGGCTAGAATAATGCTCACAAAAGAAAATATAATTTTTTACTGCCTTCCAAGGTAATTATGCATTATTCAGAGCAACAAAATGTAGGTTTTCATTGTGATCGTAATAGTTGATGCTGCGCAGCATTACGTTCGGCCTTCGTTGTTTATGAGCGATGTACGACACTAATGTACCTTAATAATGTATTAGCCACTGTATTAACTATAAATTAAAATTTTATTGCACGGTCAGTCACGAAATGCTTCCGAAAATACTTCGGAGTGTGCATATAGAGACCTCAACTAAATTATGTAGTTCGGTAGGCCGCGGTACGAGTCACAATTACAAGGCGGCATTACAGCTTGCACACTGTGTTATTATTTCATTATTTTTAGTTTAATCGTTAGATTCTTGATATAATGTTTAAAGACCGAACGGAACCTATGAAGCGATTAAATTATGCAGTGGGCAGTATCCCACGCTAAGCCAAGCTATTGATTGTAAAATTCAATGTAGCTCAGTAAAGTACTAAGTATCTAGATATCTATATCGACCAGATACATTACGTGTCTTTGGTGTAAAAGTAAAAGACCTCGAGTTTTATTCAGCCTGCGATCTATTGTTACCCGACGCCTACTTATAACTACCTATACATACCTCTAGGTATTACCTATTCGAAGTGACTAGTTCCGATGTAAGAGGCTTACATGCGCCTTGCTATATAAAATACGAGATTTATCATGTATTTTTTCTTTTGTTACAGTTCGTTCTTTGGCACCAACCCGTCACACTATGCGTCTCATGCGCATTCACCCACAGAGGCGAAGTCTGGCTATCCCTACTTAGGACAACTCGGCGGCATGGACATGGGCAGAGTACACTAGACCTAACTGCATTTTTATTAAGCAATAGAATTCTATAATCATAACTGTTTTGTATTGATAAGATTCACAATAGTTTCAGTACATATCGTAATGTGCCTTCATAATACAGAGTGTTTCAATATTTACAGACGACAATATAATATTTTTTATATTTACAGTTTCGCAATAAAGTAGGTTGTAATCAATCCATTGGAGTTAGATATTTTGAGAGCCTTCGATAGCCTTCACTGTAATATAGAGCTTTATGTATAGTTTATAGATTCACAGTATGTTTTATATTGTATAATATTTATGGTTCCTTTACTCGAACGTGCGCACTAAATACAAATTTTCCCGTTGGTTTTTATCTTTCTAGATATAGATCGTTACTACATTTTATAAGTTGTTATATGTATATTGTATTTTAGATATAATCAATGTTTAGTAAGCAATGTTGTAATAATGTTATAAAATCAATAAACATAATAACTTTCCTAATAAAAAATATTAGATACTAAAAGGTAGAAAACTTTTTCGTCGCGATACTACACTACACGATATTTCTGTACAAGTACATGCTTAAGTTAAAATGTGGAAAAAAGATGTTCTTTCTTTTAGTGACTATTCCCAAAAGATTGATCCTAAAATTGCCTTAAATGAAGTTGTGATTTTATATAAATAATGTATTTATTTATAGGTATATTATTATAACTTAGATTAATTAAGTATAGCGACTAAGCACTTTGTAAAAATAACGGTTTACCCAGAATAAATGAATGCTAATGCAAATAATTCAAGGTTTTTAATTAACCCAAAAACTTTCAGTTTATTTTCAGGGACAAACATGATTAAGGCCTTCCATATTCTACTCGAACAATTATCACCCAAGTGTTTTCCTTTGTAGCCTACTTCGCATTGTTGTAGATACTCGTATATCTCAGGCAAGTCACATACAGGTGACATATCAATTGAGTAGTAAGGCAATACGTACGTTATCCCGATCACCATAGCTTTGACATTCGTTAGTCCGATAATTATCTGAACGTCGACTACAGACAGACTACTGAATTTCTCTTTGCCGATAAGCGAGTATTCCCGTTAATGTTAGAACAATTTGAACGATCATAGAAACATTTCAAAATCTACGCAAAAGAATAGGGAGACAAGACACGAGTATTGACGTTTTTCGAAACATCGATTTTTGATTCGAAAATACAATTATTCTATAGCACTTTAGTGAAATTGTTTGCAGTAAGCACAATCAGTATCATCCATAGATACGAATAAATTCTTAAAATTATGAAAATATTATTTGTAAAACGAGTTTTTTATTTTAAATCGACGTATTTATGTTACGAAAAACGTCAAAAATCGTGCTAGACCTTAGCACGAGTTTTGACGTTTTTAAAGTCATGGTAAAGTAGACTATTTTTCAATTTCAAGCCAGTCTTTTCAGTTATATCCAATCTTATTGACAAGGCAGTAGGCTATCTATTAGAGCCATCGATGAAATATTTAAGTCAATTTCCACGAATCCATTTCATTGCCTCGTTTGTGAATATTTTCATAGACAGTTTGTCTTCATGGAAGTTGAGCTGGAGTTGTCAGCATAGTTATACCTAAGTTAAATTTTCAAGGTTTCAGGAATGAAGTTTCTTCAAGAGTTTGCAGGAGTTTAGTAAGTATGCGTTGAAATTGGTCTTAAGTTTCACATATTATGCTAAGGAAACTTTACAAACGGCTAAAGCTACTAAGAAAATAAAAAAAAAACTCCAACTATTCACGAACAAATTAAAAATACCTTTAATAAGCAATTGAAAAACTACAGTGTCAACGAATATTTGAATGAGAAATCTTTGAAACTCGTATAGAACAAATATTTTTTGAATAAATTAGATTATAAGATACTTAAATGTTAAGTCCTCATCTCCACATATTATTACCTTTCTTTTGCTGTGCCCGACAGGGGTCTACGATTGTTTCTTTTGGAAAAATGTCTACCACCTAAGCCTACATTTTGGAATGCAATAAAGAATTGAGTATTGAAGATAAGGTGTTTAGAAAACTAACGAAGTACTAACAAGGCACCTACTTTTATGAAGGAAAATAGTTGATTTATTTCCTTCTGCAGTTTATACAGATTTACAGTTATTTACCTCAAATGAATTGCATTTCTTTACACCTGAAACCGTGTGACTATTTTACGGTCATGTAAAGTTACAATGACCGTCATGAATGACATGGTTTCTTCTACCTGGTTTAATGTTCGGCGCAAATCAAGCGGGTTAAAAAACGGATTACAGTATACATACCTACATACTTATATTGGCCTATCGAGAGGTATATTTGCATTCGGTACATCTAAATAGGATACGGGAAATAAAATATAGCACTGGTAAAATCATCCCTTCCTGAAAACCTTTGCAAAATGTGTACTGTGATTCAATGCGTATAACTAAATAAACCTCACTACACACACATTTTATAGTATCTGCCCACAGTTTCCATGTAGATAACGAAACCTACTGCATAATGCGTTATTCCAGGCTAGTGAAGTTGGACGCCTTATCATTTAGCTATCATCTTCCCGTTGGCATTGCCATGGTCAAACTAGTCGCCATTTTTAGATTGCCATCGACACGTTATGAAGAACTTGCAGTTGCTTCTGAGTTCTTTGCGTCCTTGCTGAAACTATTGCATTTTGTTTTTTTTAGCGACCAGCCCTGGATTCGCAATATACATTCCAATTTATAAACCTTCCTCTTGAATCACTCTAACTATTGATAAAAACTGCATTCAAATCCGTAGCTTAGTTTAAAAGATCTAAGCGTACAAACAGCGGGAGCGACTTTGTTTTATACTATGTAAAGATGAAGAGCAAAACATTGCACCTCAAATACAAATATCAACTTACAAATACAACTAAAATAAGCTACGCTACACGCTGCAGTGTGGTTACATAATAAACGTTTCAGTTACAAACAGCATTAAACTTAGCTACAACAACGGGAATTCAGCGGCTTATAGACAATGGCTGTGGCTGTCTTTCAGCGCTGTAGGGGCGTAATTAGGCAGTCAAATGCAAGCCTCACATGTAATGGCTCTAATTCTCTTGAGGATCCGTATCGTAGCGCAGTTTGTGTGGGTGGGTGAGCAGAGATAGAAATAACTTTAGAATATGCTGAACATTGAAGCACACACACTCATACATACATTTTTTAATGTAATGTCTTGTTATGTATTTTGTGTGTACATAAATCTATTAGTGTAGATTTATGTATATAATATTATAAATCTGAAGAGTTTGTTAGTTTGGTTGACCGCGTTAATATCGGGAACTTCTGGTTCGAATTTAAAAATTGTTTTAGTGTTGGATAGTCCAATTATCGAGGAAGGCTATAGGCTATATAACATCACGCTACAACCAAAAGGAGCCCGTGGCCCGAGGAGCTCGTGGCTAAATAATAACAGCCGCTCGGGTCGATCTTTAGGTTAAGCCGTGCTTACCTAGGTTGGTCTGTGGATGGGTGACCGCCCATTACATACCGAGTTTCCTCCGTGCCTCGGAAAGCACGTTAAGTCGTTGGTCCCGGGTGTCATTTGTAGATCTTTGACAGTCGTTAGGAAGTCAGTGGCCCAAAAAGTCTAACAACCAGTCTTACCAGAGGGTATCGTATTACCCAGTACTAACTGGGTTGTGGAGGTCAGATAGGCAGTCGCTCCATGTAAAATACTGGTACTCAGCTGCATCCGGTTAGACTGGAAGCCGACCCCAATATAGTTGGGAAAAGGCTCGGCAGATGATGACAACCAAAAGGAGCCGAGCAAAAAGAAAACAAGCCAGTGAAACCGCGGGGCTCAGCTATTAAATAATAAATAAATAACACTTATTTTGTTAGAGTTGCATTTTTGGTTGGCTTACTTGTTGCGTTGATGTAAGCGTGGTGTTCTTCCATTTTCCATTTCCCTTTTAAACGAGTAAGAATTTTGAAATAACATTTGCTAGCTACAAAGTGAGGGTCTTCATGAATAAATGGTTGGCATTTTTGATGTAGCTTTAATGAAATATGTAAATATGATTTCATGAAACTAAGTTTTTGTTGAAGAACTAGGTATCTTTAATTTTTAGAAATTTCTTGTGTTCATATTGAGCATCATGTTAGCAAGACCAACCTAAATAGATGAATAATAAGCACTCAAGGAAATTTTTACTTAGGGTTATTTCATCTCATATCATGGTGGTTCTAAAATTGTTTTCAAATTAAAATAGTTAACTATACGTAGGTATCTACTTGTGCACTATTGTACAAGTACTTGTGTTCACGTATTTAATTAGTTTAACATTAATCCTGAATTGTTATAAAAGTAAGAATCAAATCTTCTATGAGGAACAACAAAACGCAATTTGTACTTTATTCATTTAAACTTTATGTACATGAGTGGTACATAGGCGGACTTAATGCCACAAGGCATTCAAGGCAAGGCAACGCTTTGTAGAACTCTTGAAAGTCGAACTCAATGAAGTAACTTTTGAACAATCAAAGCAAGGGTTACTAACACAAATCTGCAGCGCGGTTTTTCCAATCCAATCAAATTAAAAAACAAAAATGGTTGGGTTTTCTAGATCATCATTCTCTTGCCCTTATCCCAATTCCTTTGGTGTCGGCGCAGCATGTCTTCTTCTTCCATACTTCTCTATTACTCGTCATCTCATCAGACACTTCCTTTCTTGCCATATCATTCTTTACACAGTCCATCCATCGTTTCTTTGGTCTTCCTCTACTCAAAACTTTCCTCACGACATTTCTAGAAATCAAGCTTTTTAGTATCTGGTATTCGCCAGTGCTTACCTACTAATTTAGATAGAAGATGTACAGTGTTATAATTATCATCTTCCTGCCTTGTCCAATGTTATTTGGGGTCGGCGCAACACGTTTTTTTTCTAGATGTACAGTGTTACAGTTTACACCATACAAATTGCAGATATAAAAATATTGAGTTAACTTACACTGTCACTTACGGGATATCTTCCGCAATTATTAATTCGCTCGTTTGCGACAAGGATGACATAACTAAAAAAAAATGTTTTATCGATGTAGTTTGGACTGAATATAAAATTAACGAAAGTAAGTATTAAAATAAGTAACGAAATACGTAAAATAAACCTTTCATCTTTTCAATAAAAGGATTTAAAGCAGAAATATATTGGCAAAATAATGAAAATATGTTTAGTCTAACGCTGTCCTGTATTTCTTATTTTTCGAGTTATGTCATTATTATTGCAAACAAGCGAAATATTTTAAGCTCCCGATATTTCGACGTTGCTGCAAGCGCTGATCATGGCAAATATTGAGATATCCAAAAGAAGTAGGTAATGTTATTAAACATAACATAACATCACGCCTGTAATCTCCGAACGGTTCGGCAGAGGTGTATCTAATCCAATAGTACACCCACATTCTGCCAGTTATGTTTAAGTCCCACGTAATAGGGGGCGAGCCATCAACCGGGCGCAAATTCAGACTCCATAGCTCCTGATGGAAAATTTCTGATGGAAAAACCCAAAAAAAGTAATAAACTGACGATAACATCATATCACCAAGGTAACCCTTATCCGCTCTATCCGAGTGTCAGATAAAATCTAACCGCCTTTTGAAAATTATTATATTTATTTTTATATCTTATTTCAAAGGGATGAAGTAAACTTATTGAAATTGGAAATATTACCAAGGTTACCTTAATCTGAGTTTTATCCGGGTTTATTTATGGGAAAACGAATTTTATTTTGAAATTATTTATTCAATCTTTGGTATCGAAAGTACCTACCTACATAAAATATTTCGAAATATTCTTTAGATATTTTATTCTTACTAAATACAAAGCGATTCTTATGGTATTGTTCTGTATGGTGTCCGGACGTAAAGAATAGCACCATCCCATATCTTCCCGTGGGTGTCGTAAGAGGCGACTAAGGGACTTACCAGAGAATGGGCAGCAGCGTTCTCTGATTCTACAACAACCATACTGCGATCGCCAACCCGCCTGCCAAGCGTGGCGATTATGGCAAAACCCCCCTTCTTGGGGGAGGCCTATGTCCAGCAGTGGACTTTTCGGCTGACATGATGACAAAGCGATTCTTCGCAGAATTATTAAAATTTTCCCGCGGCTTTGCCCGCGTGGATTTCGAAATACATGCGACGTAAACGTACTACCGACCAGCGGTTTGGGCTGTGTGTTGATGTATCACCCAGTCAGTCATTCAGTCAGTCAGTGAGTTTACCATATTATATATATAATATAGATACATACCACCTTATTCTGCACCCAAACAGTACTACCAAGCGACGAGCCTAGCGTAAAAACAATTAAAAATATTTTAAATATTTAATTAGATTTGTAAGAGGGCTGAAAAGGGGCGATTTTCCTAGTAAAACACCATACTACGAGTAATACACCTACGTTTTAAAATCAATTTAAGAATCTCAAATCTTACCTACATCACTGACCTATATAAGAAGCAAAAGTTTATTCATAATCCGATAGACGGACAGACATTCCGTGTAATATTATATGTAGTTACCCACATAACTTTTCTAATAATATTGTCGCTTAAAAGAGGTATTCATGATCTATTTTCGTTTCAGTGATTTTGAACTAAAAACTTATTGAAACGATGAAATGCTGGGAATTAAGTATACACAACTTATCGTTCGTAATCTAAAGAGAAACGTTTTACGGATTTAATGAAAAGGGTTTTCAGGAATATTCTAGACTGTTGTGTTTATTAGGGCGTAAATAAGTAACCTCAATTTCAAGAAAATGTTGTTCTCATTTAATTTGGATGTAATTATAATCATATGATAAATATTCAATGAATTGAATAATGTGCAAGACGAGCGCGCGATGGGTCTTCCCAAAGGCTATAATGACTGACTTACAAATAATCTTTCTTATTTACTTTGCGACACTATTAACATCTTTTTTAATAGCTTTGTATGTTGCACTGTTGGGCAAAAGCCTCCCCCATATCCTTCCAGGTACACTACTCCTGTGCTACATTGAAATAACCTTCGTGATGAACCTACTAACATAATATAATCATCATATTCATAATCTAATATGGCTAGAAAGGACCTAGAAACTATGCCCTTTCTTTCTTCAGCACTGCTGAGATGACGAGTAATGGAGAAGAAGACATGTTGCGCCGACCCCATATAAATTGAGATAAGGGCTGGGGATGATGATAATGATGATGAGTAGCTAGTGAATAAATGTATAATATTAATAACGCCTGAAGAAGGATTTAAAAAATCATTCCTTAGTGTTATCCGTCGTTATAAAAGGAACTCTTGCGCAATTTAAGATTCAACAGTATTGGCTGAACATTGTCTGTGATTGAATGGAGTAGTTTTAATTATATTTGAAAATACTACTCAAAATTCAGACGTTGACGGTGATGAAGACTGTGGTAAGTGTGGTAACCATTCGACATCTGTGGTTTATTCCAAATATTATAAGTACGTTTCTGTTATAATGCAACGTAAAACAAGAGTATTTTCACATTTAAAACTACCAAGTGAGAGTCGGACTCGCGCATGAAGGGTTCCGTACCATCGTAGTAGGGGAGCCCCCTTAAATTTCAATTTTTTACATTATTTGTTGTTATAGCGGCAACAAATACACATTCTGTGAAAATTTCAACTGTCTACCTATCACGGGTCATGGGATACAGCCCGCTGACAGACGGACGGACGGACAGCAGAGGCTTAGTAATAGAGGGTCCCGTTGGTTACCCTTCGGATACTGAACCCTGAAAAGGGAATATAATGTATAATAATTTTAGTTACCTACAGTTGCCTTGAAAAAATAACTGTTGTAACTAGTTAGACCGGAAGTCGATCCTGTGCCCTTTTGGTATCATGCTCGGTCGGTAGTGTTATAGAATTCCCTATTATTAGAAAAGAGTTTAGTTCTAAACTGTCAACTTCGTTGCTGCTTGTTCATGTTATTATTTCATTTTTATCTTCAATGTAATTAGTAAGAGAGTTCTTGGCGTTCTATAATGAAATTCATCATCATTGAGACGGCACTAGCTCCTGTTATACAGGTCTATCACCTAACACAGGAGTCAGGGACTTCACACAATTTTGTAACCACTTTCTTGTGGAATAAAGATTATTGATTATTGTTATCAAAGCCATAACAACATTTAAAACGTCGTTTAAGAGCACCCGGTGTCAATAGTTTTACAGTAATTATGAAACGGATAGCTCTTAAACACCCTTCAGGAGTTCTGATCGCGTTTAAATTCACTGGTGAAATTCTTTCGTATTACAGAACGTCACTCAAAACTCAAGCATTAATTAAAATTAGTTTCAACTAACCAAATGGCTTGAATCTAGTTATATAGTTTTAAGCAATGCTGAAGTCTTGAGTAACTTTCTGTAATAAGGTCCTGTTAATCCGTGATCATGGTGCTTGCAACAGCGCCAAAATATCGGGAACTCAATGAAAACAGTGAACATGGTAAATATCCCGTTTCTAGTGTAAATAATAATAAAAGGTCCTTAGATGGATAAGTTATTGTTTTTCTCAGTACCTACCTTCCCCTTATATTCGAGGAACACCTACTGGGCATTTCCACCAAGCTATGTTATGAGATAAATATACTTACTAAAGAAAATAAAGTCTTGTTACATTATTGAAATGAAACCCTGCATCAGTACAAAGATCTATTTACCTACCACTAAAGATAAAAGCCCCGAATATTCGTTCATGTTATTTTGTTTAGTTTACTCTTAAAGAAATTACTGGAAAAGGGTGCGAGTTGTTTCTAGAATAGTTATTTTGTTGGTTCGGTAGTTCTTACCTGTAGAAGGATGATTGAAATACACCCCGAAGAAATCAAATACAAACTAAGTAATAGCACTTAATGAAACAACGAATAAAAATAAAGATCTGTTAATAAAAATATCTTTTTTTTTAAATGGACCAGGACAGGCACTATTTATATCACGTTTATTAATGGAAACTAAAGAAAATAGAATATTTAAAAATAAAATTCTGTAAGTTTGTAGCCGAAGGTATAGCTGTAAAAAGATCTTCGCGCGCGAGGTCAAAATGGGAACAAATGCCGCCATTTTGTTTTATCACCTCTGATTTTTACCACCAGCGCCCTCTTGTCGTAGTGATGATTGCAGTTCCAAATAATATTCTATCAAAGGTGATTAAAATCGTCAAAGCGCTCAGCGTCGCGACGTCAACTTGGTTCAATCAACGCGGAAGGCGTACCTACTCGAACATAGTAAAGCTTTTGAATGGAAAACGTGATTTCAGTCAGGTTTTTACCACAAAAACGGATTGTTGAACGCAAAAAGTATTCGGTAAAGCACACGCGTGGGAACCGCGGTTGACTTTACGACGATATTCGTCTGTGTCGTGGAATCAACAACGATGGATACGAAACCGCTTGACTGAATTATTCTAAAAATGTTGCCCGATATATACCTATCTAATGACGTCATAAAAATGTGGTTCGAAATTAGTACTAGTTAGGTACTGACTTTTAAAAATCATGACAGTTTCAAAGTTTTTTCAAAATTTTGAATACTCTATTTTCTGATCGAACCAAGTAGTTTTCACTTAGAAGATAGGTAATGCGGCAAAAAAATCTCCTAACTTTAAGTCTACAGTTGATTGCGACCGTAAAAGATTGCTCTTCATAATATTCCTCTTTTATAATAGGTGTAAGGTGTAAAAAGGCCCTTAACGAAGCCGAAAGGCACTAATTTCTGTCATTGCAACCATTTTTTTGTTCTGGATCATACTTGGGAACCTTCTGGTTACGGAGATATTGGAAATCAAAGTTCCAATTTTTTCTCAAGTTTTTAATGTTATAACCTCTATGTTACATTGAGTCCTACAGTAAAACGAGATGTTCCACCTCAAAAAAAAGTCGTTTCCCAGCAATATTTTTTGCGCAGAGTTACTTAGTTTGATGTGCTGAATGCTTGGTTGACGGCTTCGTGAAGGGTCCGTTTACACCTTGTAATATAAATAATTAAACACGTGTAACTTTAATGAGAC
Source organism: Noctua fimbriata (assembly GCA_905163415.1). NCBI lineage: Eukaryota > Metazoa > Arthropoda > Insecta > Lepidoptera > Noctuidae > Noctua > Noctua fimbriata. The sequence goes on from LR990940.1 coordinate 8,837,977, forward strand.
GTTGCCGGGAAGTCGCCCACATTTCAGTGAATGTAGCTTGTTCCAATTAATATATTTTGCTTTCATAAGTTGCGAACTTCTGCAGTTTTAAAAGTATTTAGTCATACCAATGTTTCACCAGACATTTTTGTGATTTAATTTATATATTTTAGTAGTATAATTACAATTATAATGTTGAGACCGTCTCTTCATCTCCATAATGACTTTTTTATTCCAAGACTCAAATGACTTTCTTATCCAACCTCATGCTAATCCAAAAATCTAAGATCGTCGATGAGAAAAATCGTGGCTCAGTTTTAATTGGACATGACGAATCAAGTTTGTTGGAAAAACTGGGCGGGGACTCCTTGCGGAGGCGGATGTGGGTTTTTGTGGTCTAAGCCGACTTAATACATCCACTACTGTATGACAATGAGGACATGAATATGAATAAGGATTAGGACATTGACACATCTTACAGTAGCGAAGTGTTGAAAAGCTGATAAAAGAGTGTATCATGGAGAAGCGTAACATTGACTTCATTTTGGTGGCAATTTCATGATTTCCAATCAATAAAATGTAACGTCCAAGTGTTATTGAATTGCGCTACATTCTGACAATGTCAGCTACTAACAATTCATTCACGATATCTTCAAAGTATAACTTTTAAAACAAATGGTAGATTTCAATAATCGAATTAGCACCGTGGTACATAATAATAGTTATGTGAACTGCGTTTAGTTTCCGGTATGTTATAAATACATAGCAATCTTGTATTTGCGTATCGGACAGCGGTAATCGTATCTAACGACTACTAAAACATGTAAAACTCTCTAGATGATTGTTCTCACACTACAGCGCGTGAGAACGAAAAATCACAAAATTGAATTACGGGCTAACTGTTCGGCAATTAAGCATTCAAAAATATCAGCGACAGTTATAGCGGGTCGGGTGTGATCGCAGGTGCTTCGTGGGTCTCGGATTTGGGGGTGGTGGGGATCGTCACGTCACTAATCGGACGTCGGCTTTGCTTTTTCGGAAAAATCTTATCGGTACTGGATCGATTTTCACAGCGGATAATTCACGCACGTGTCACGATCCGACCCGACAGGCATTCGACACACTGTCGCTACCTGATTGAGCTGTGTCCACTACCAACGCGACAGGTTGTTTGCTGAAAACTGTCTCCCGGACCCTGGAGAATTGACAGTAATTAATTTTTTACTTTGCATTGCAATTTTGCTGATGATTGCCAAGTTATTGATCGGATTTCTTGACGTTGTAGATGTCTCAATCAGTAAAATAATTGGATGGATGTCCTAAAAATGTCAAATAAATGCCAGTTCCAAGCAACTGTCATTTAAGTTGAGGAAGTATTTTTAGACATTATTCGAATCTAATTTTAATTAGACATTTTTTGTTAGGTAAGAAAAGAAATTCAATCAATGCCTGACACAATTCTCAGGACTCTCAAACGAAGTGACATTTAACATTTTGTAGACATTTAAAATTGCTTCTCAAGAAAGCTATTTAGTAGCGTAACGAAAGCATTTGCTTAGCAAAAATTTACAATCACCCAAAAATATTTGTCGACGGCACTTGACGCTGGTTGCCGTTCATCGGTTCTCACGAGAAATGATCCGGCGGCATTCCGCTGTCCACAGAGACTCGATCAAATGCGAAAGTCGTGCATGTCCACTGATCACTCGACCAAAAAAGTCAACACAGATTCCTAGTTTTTGTGGAATATTGACTAAAATAAAACATTTTTTTCGCTAGCTAGCGCAACAAGGCGGATTTTTATTTAATTCTACAAACGGACGATTGAGCAATAGACGGCGATCTGTTTCTTTACAAATTTATTCAGTTTAGAAAACTTTAACTATGTGATACTGAATAGAAAATATGTCTCAGACGTAGCTGAAGGAATTCTCAAATCAATTCTTAATGTATTAACTTATATTTCACTTTCTAAAGACCTTTACAAAAAGACAATGTTGTACTCACGTCTCCAGCATATCTGTAACGGGGAAATTCAAGTAATAATATACAAATAACGGCCTTCATTATCGTTTTAAGGTTCGCATCACAAAGGGTGACATTCGTTCCATGTTTTTGTCTAACATTTTGACAGTACAGGAATTGAAACAGTACTAAATAATAGATGCGAGGGTGTCGACACGCCGTTTTGTTTTCTAATCAACAATGGAGTGAGTTTCGTTCGAGTTGGACGTCATACTGTGACCCTTTATCAGGAATAAAACTATGGAGTCAAAGAGCGTGTCTTGTTTTGAACAAATTATGAGTCTGGTTTTAGCATAGAAGAAACAACAATCGCTCGTAATTCCTGTAAGCTCGGTGGAAGTCTTCTTAACAATGATATATTTATAGTTAGTGAGTCATCGGTAGCCATTAGTCGTGGACATTGTCTTAGCTGGGCCATGCTGGTGCTCACAGCTGGAGCGCTTTGCTTGTTTACAAACATTTTATTGAGGTGTTGTATATGGCTCCTTTAGAAGGTGCTGGTGCTTTGTTTTGTTGACAATGATTGACTGATGTATATTGATGTATAGTATTGATTACAATAAAGTTTCACATATGTACCTACTTGGCCTTTTGCCTTACGCCTTACGGTATATTATATTATCATATCCTTTATAATAATGATTCTCTAACATTTTAACTACGAAAAGAACACTTGAGTGAAAATCCTTCCCTTCTGCAGAATACAAAATATTTTTTTTTTTGGAATTAAATTCTTCCGATACTACTTACCAGACTCAATATCACTAAGTTTTCAGATGGTGAACCAAGCATACAATAACCATAAACAAACAATACTTCATTCTTCACACATTTAAAACCAACCAACATCCCACGCTCTTTAAAATACCATCAAAATCCATCATCCGGAATTTACCTAAACAAATTATTGGTACACAGAAATTTAATAATCATTATGATTGAAGCACTAATTAATGTGGAATATTCAGGTTCATTTGAACAATGTGGCATTTCAGGGAAATTACGCTGTAATTATTAACGAAATGCGTAATGTATAATTCCAGGCTTTGCCACGTAGTCAGCAGGTATTTTAGGATTTTGTATTTCGGTTAACTAATTATTTGTTAATTATTCTGGCTACAAATTATACATAGGATGAAATGCGTTGATTAAATACTTGCATGTTACTTTTGGTGTTCCAAAAAACATACATTTGATTCAATGTCGTAAAATATATTTTATGAGTATGTCGGATCCGGTCATTAGTATGGACATAAAATGAAGCGCAAGTGCGCCGGTGGTGACATCACGCGACCTACTTACAAGTCTACTGATACTACTCAATGTCTGATCGCGGCGGAATTGAGACGTCTTGGAACTGTACCCTCTTGACGTCTTGAAATTGTAATTTCAAGTAATTTGTTAGTTTAATAGAAAAAGTGTATCGAACCCATAGTGTTTTCATTGCAGAAAACCCATCGTCTGTCCATGTGGGCAGACGATGGGTTTCGTGTAATGCGATGGGTTTCGTCCGTTAGGCTTGTACATCACATGATGTAATAAATTCTGATATATCCGGCAGGTAAATAATTATATGTTGTCGATTTTGTTTAATTTAATGAGCTGTTGTGGTTAGTCACATTCAGTAATGTGTTTTTTAAACTAGAAAATGCAAAAGTCCTCGAAACTGGATGAATATTTAAGTGGTAGTATTATCAATATTAAACATAAGTACAGGCGTATAAACGGAAATCAAGAAAGTACAGTCAGTAAAAAAAAAACAGTGTTGTCCAACGTCTTCATTTGTCATTCAGAAACAATGGCTGGCAGTTAGGGCCAATGTCGCCGATTGTGTCAGAACACAAAGGGTCTAACAGTACAACAGGACATTTTATTGTTTTACGGCACGGCTCCTGCGGCCCGCAGGAGGTAGCACCCAAAAATATTGTGTAAAGACGTTTAAAGCTTTAAATACTGGCAATTAAATAGATTTACAACTGGCCACGTTCCCGGAACGGTGACAGAATTTGAACGGAGATCGTCATTTGTTTCCTTGACTGTTGCAATTGTCATTATCACTGTTTTGTTTGGTGAAATCTTGTGATGATTTCTCACAGTTTCTCTTAATGTGAACTTAATCAGTCTTGAAATAAAAAATATAAGAGTAAGTACTAAGTTAATATAAATGTGCTTTTACGAAAAAAATTTTGCTGTCGTCACACATTCATGTTTGTATATTTTTTCATGTGTTTTGTTGTTACATAGAATCCATCTAATATAAACGCCTTCTTGTCATATAAGTGTCCATTAGCAAAGAGTACCTTGGCAATAAGCCCGGTGATAGTAGGGTGGAGAAAAAGAATAGGCTTCACGTTATACAGCCTACAACACTACATGTTGAAGGAAAATGAGTGACTTCAAAAAAAAGATTCTTTGAGGGGAATTTGTCTGTTTACCTGAAAAGTGTGTAAGTAAGAAGCGAATATTTGTGAATGAAAAATATTTGCCAATGCATCTATACCTTTTTATAAACTACTAGCTAATTACTTGCCCTTGGCTTCACTCGCGTTATGGTTGGAAATCATTCCAAGGAAACATTTTGAATATAGCCTATAACACTCGGGGATAATGTAGCTTCGCATTTCTGAAATAATTTTCGATGGGACCTGTGAAGTGTTACTTATGACGTCTTAAAACAGGCGTAATTCCAGTGTGGGAAAGAGACAGAGCTATATAGGTCGTCTAGAGCCATCTCTTTCCCACACTGGAATTTCTCCTCCTTTAAGACTGGTAGGCCACCTGGAGTTCCGAAGCCCCTACATTCAAACTTAAAATCTTTACCTTTTTATAAGATGATTATAGACATCATTGTGCACTTTAGATGATGATTCAGATAACAATAGGTATAAGAAACAATGACATTATGTATGTATGGTTTAATAGTTAATTAAATGTTCCATGTGTTTATTATAAATGACAAATCGACGAGTGCGCTGGTGACTATATTTTATAAGTAGTTTAATGTTTTTGGTGTATAGTGCAGTAAATAGATAGACCCGCTTTATAGACGTGACTCACTGTTTCCAATAAAACCTTGTGTCGATGTCGTTAAAGAAACAATAAACCTTGTCTCCCAGATGGTTTGCAGGCTCCTCGGGTTTTATTAACATTTACCGGTGCCATGATACCTCTAAATAAACCTAGTTCGAGAAATGCGTCAAACCAAACTATAGACATCGGGAAAAAGCGCAGCAATTTGAGCTTTACGCCATCGGGATAAGGAGAGAAAAGTAAATACCATTATACTTAAAACGGAGATGGTGGTAAACATTTGATGACTCTGACATTCAGCACGAAATTAAAACCTCTGCAGTACAAATAACGTCCATTCTATTTGACGCGCAATTGTCACTATTAAGATCTTCATTTATCTCGGCTAGAGCCATCGTCGACATGGAATTGGTGTTGTTAATTACAACGAGTGCTCCAAAGTAAATTGTTTTGAGCACAAGGCTAGGCTACCCTTCCCCGAATTGCTTAACAATCATGTAACTCTTAATTTGTGGTCCGTAACAAAATTGTACATCCAACCGCACAATTATGGACCACATGTGGAGATAAGAACAAATAGTGTGGTACTACTGTTCAGTAGCAGGAGTCGACCCCCGTGATGCTGGCTGTGTTCAATCAGAAACCACAAACAAGACTATTCAGGCCAAAAACATGCCTCCGAACGACGGAGCTTTGTCTTCAGACGAAAGTACATTTAAGTAAAGTTCATTGTTGCAAACCAAACTATAATGCTACCGGTGGGTGGTGGGCCATTCTACTGTGTCGTTGTACTTACCTGATGACAGATCTACGGCGTTATTGATTGCTTCCTTGACAAATATGTGATTGTTCACTATTGATGTGTTTGCGTGTTGGTTAGTTACATGGAAAGACAATAGGGTGTTTGGTTTCTGAGATTCTGTTTGGATTACGTCGAAACTTCTTACAATTCCTTAGAGAAGCAACAATACTGCTTCCAAAAATGTAGATAATCGTGACAACAGAAAATCCACTTCGGCGATATTTTTAGATTTCAGATCGATTAAACAAGATATTAAACTAAGATACCGAAATAGAATCTTAAAGACATTAGCTAACGAGAGTTTTCAAAGTCTTGCATTATTTGAACTTATAACATTAATCACGACTACAATACAAAATTTTCCAAGTCTAAAACATTAATGAATACCTTAAATCTTTAACAGTACATAACTTTCGACTTCCTACCTTGAACCACCCAGGCTCTGCCACACACAAACTGGGGGCGTAACTACTTTGTCACCTCATGAATGAGTTCAGATACCATCAAAGGTATTATGTATCTGTATAAAAGGACTGGCCGTCTAATTCGTGGCTAATACATCAAATACTGGCTGAAGAGAATGAAGATTGTTCGATTTTTGAAAAACGCCGCTACAGTTATTGACACTTTATGCTGGTGTCATTGTGTGTGGCGTCTGGGACGTGAATGGAGCCGGGGTGCGTCGTAATAGGTGTGAAGTGTCGTACTATTGTTGTCTGTTTTTCAAGACAGGTATTCGAGATGCGCGAATAATGTGCGATGTGTGACGTCGGTTGTGTGATGTGAACGAAGCAAGTGGTAGTGAAGTTATCATAATACTTCTTTGCGTATGTGTATGGGGTTCATTATTTTAGTACGTTTTTCATTCGTTAGTATTCAATAAGATACTTTAACTATTTCAAAATTTGTGTAAAAATCAAGCTTTGCCACAAAAATAGTTCTCTGATTTTATTTACTTAAGTTTAAGAAAATACTCGGTAGGTAAAGTAATTCTGTGGATACTGGCAGCCACAATATTTCAACTGTATTTTATTTGTTGGTAAACGACGACATTACGGCTGAAACAAATGGCACGGAATTTTGTTCATGTTAGTATGGGTCGGAACGTTTTCGAGACATTTCGCAGTGTCACTGGGCCGAAGTTCTTTACATAGCAAGATATCCCATTTGTATTTGTAAGACCCTTTTACAAACATATGTCGATTTACTGAGAATAAAGTACAAATGTCATTGAAACCCGTTTTGTCATGAATATAGTACCTATTCCCAGTTTTCCTGAGGAATTTTCTAATATGTATTCAGTAATGTTGTTACTTGATGACTGCATGTTAATCTTTGTACCGTGTAAAATGTTATTGAGCATCACATAATTTGGAGATATGTAAATATCGTCGCTGAAGCCCGTTAAACTGTAATTGCTTTTCACGGAAAATTCTTTGGGAATAATTACCTCTAGCACTTCAGTTGGTGTTAGGATAGACTAAGTTTATATGAGTTATAAAGTGAAGGAACGACTACTATGCAAATGTTCGATGACCATGTAAAGGGCTCTGAGAGTTGAAACGGGAATTGTTATTGAAATGTATTTATTTGTGGTATCCTCTAGCTTTTCATAAATTTAATACCGTTTGCTTTTGGTATATATTTGTTGCCAGATTATTCTGGAAACGGAGGTGAACCACACGTATTCAACCTTAATTGCTACATAATCCTATCCTAGTATAATTGCGAAGGTTTGTATGGATGTAAGGATGTCTGGATGTTTGTTACTCTTTCACGCAAAAACCACTGAATGGATTTAGATGAAATTAGGCACACAGATAGTTTATAACACATGGGATACTTTTTAACCCGGTAGTACGATCCCGTGGGACAATTACCGAACTCCGTGCAGGCGAAGTCGCGGGCATAAGCTAGTAATTAACAATTATATAATTTACTTTCACTTAAATTAAAAGGGTCATGCTAAAACGATCTAAACAAAGAAAGAACTACCAAAAGTGGCAGTTTATACAATTTTAAAGAACCATTTCTCCCCCGGCCAATTTATCCTGTATCATGGCTGTGTTCAGACAATTCCGTGTCTTCAGAGTTCTTTGAATAGTTCTAAGTGCTTTTTTTTTAAAGAAAAGTTTAATCCAATTCTAAATTGGAACTAAACATGGAGCATAGAAATCCAAGCATCCTATTTACAGTTAGTCACTTTACATTTCGACTTAAATTTACAGAAAATGAGTTTCTGTCGCGCATGTTGAACGCTGAAACTTACATCTCTTCAACTTTTTCACACAGATTACAATTAACAATTCCATTTGCAGTTTTGTGGGACAATCTAGCAATTGAATGTTTCTTAGAAAATGTTTAATAGAAACAGATGTTTTGTCTTTCCTACTGGTTATATTTATGTTTTTTAAACGCTACGAGAAATGTGACCGGCATTGTTAATGGGACTGAGAGCGAAGGCAAACTAAGGCTTGCATAATAAGTGGTGACCTGCAGAGAAGTTTTACAGAACATTTCTCAAGCAACTAATACTAAAAGAAATTCATGAAACATACTCAAATGTCTTACATACCAAGAAAAAAAAAAAAGTTTGTCTGTATTTCTTATGTCAAGGAAAGCAAGCTTTGAAGAGGTAAAGGCCGTGTAATCGATGATCCAATTAATGTTCTAATTTCGATCGTGTTCGTATGTTCTAATGGATATCTTCACAATTCAATTTACCTACGCCCAAGATTGCTAGGCGTGATGACGTCGTGAAGTTTAATAGAGTGAAATAGTTCTAGAATCCACAGAATAAAATAGGTTGGAATTTTCAAGTTTTATTACAACACGCTTTAAAACGGCGATGATAATGAAGCTCCACATAAAGCCTACATAAATTGACCTTATGTAATCGAACACTATCAAACAAAAGTTTTGATAGGTTGTAACTAGACAACAATTTTATATTCCACGAGCGGCAGCAGAAAACCGAACGAAAAATAAAAATGTTTGCAGTGTTAAAAACTTCCACGTTGCACCGCTTTTACCCATTAAACTACTCCACACAAGCTTCGCTTAACTTTGTTTCATACACCATTGACGCGATATCCGAAGTAAGTCCCTGCAACCGTCGGGAACAATCGCCTTCTCACCCAATACCCTACTTTGCCAATGTCAATGCCAAGAGCGTCACGTCGTCGGAAAATCACTTAAACAACAAATTGGGGGAGGAAAACCCTCATCACATTGTGTGTGAGGGTAAAAGCTGCGGTAATTCAGTTGTGTGTCTAATGTTTGATGTGAGAGACAATCAGCTCCATCGAACTTGAGATTTTGGAGGAGTTGATGTGTAATTGTCAACTGTTTTTCGTATTTTAACGGCAAATGAAAACAAAAAAACTCGATTTCAGTATTTATTTTAAAATTCGCCATTTTATTTTCATACTCGATTAAATTCTGTAATCGAGTTTCGCTTTAAAACATTTAAAAGTTAGTCGATGTACAAACTCAATAAATCTTGCTTTGCAGTTTGTTGCGCAAAATGTTGGCAACAGTTTCAACTTTGTTGCACTAAATCCCCCGTTATTTTTGAATAACGTTCTTATTGTTATCGGTAGCGTTTGTGAAAAAAAAAATAATGAAATCAAAATGGCGTCATCAGTAATATTGGGGTGTAGAAAATAATCAGGGCAGTAATAGTAGTCGTTTATTTACTTTTTGCGATTTATATTTAGCTGGGGTGATGTCGGGGTCGTTCGGAATTTATTCGACGGGGTTTTGTAATGGTAACGTCGTTCGGTTATGCCTCGTTGAGTAGGGGATGTTATTGTTCAGGGATCCCTGACTGGCTTTCACGCGGGGAATTTCACCCCGATGTTTGTTGAGAAGTTTTAAATTATAAGAGCAATTTATCACTTGGCTTGGAGCTGCCGGCCGTTAGAGCAACAAGAGATTTAAAAAGTGTTAGAAAATATTACATAGATATTTTATAAAAGTTCATATATGCATGAATTTTAATGCTAAATCCTCTATCTTTAACAAACTTAAGTCTCAGTTACATAAGCAAGACTTTGCAGAAGAGTTTCTTGAAATACTAGTATAACCCTGGTTTAGCAGGCACTTCGAACTTAGTTTGCCATATTTTCATAATTTTCCAGGACATTGTTGCCAAGACTTTGGAAGTTTTGAAGTCCTAACAATTTTGCTATAGTCTGTTTAATACACAAAACTACCGTAGTTTATGTTTGTTAAGAACATTTCTTGTATTTCAAGACTACGTGATCCGGTTTCTGTGTACAGTTTTCGATTAAGTTTATTTAAATGATTGATTGTTAGAGTATTCGGCAACATTTGAAAATATCAATCCAAACTGTGACGGAAGCGCTTATTACAAAGCGTAATCATCATCTGCCTAGCCTTTTCCCAACTATATTAGGGTCGGCTTCTAGTCTAAGCGGATGCAGCTGAATACCAGTATTTTACAAGGAGTGTGTGTATCTGAACTCCCCAACCCAGTTAGTACTGGGTAATACGATACCCTTTGGTAAGACTAGTTCTCAGACTTTTTGGTCCACTGACTACCTAACGACTGTCAAAGATCTACAAATGACAGCCGGGACCAACGGCTTAACGTGCTTTCCGAGGCACGGAGGAAACTCAGTATGTAATGGGCGGTCATCCTTCCACAGACCAACCTAGGCAAGCACGGCTTAACCTAAAGATCGGCCCGAGCGGCTGGTATTTTTTAGCCACGACCTCCTTTTAAATTTTCTGTTTGTTAATTTCCTTCACACAGTTAACAGTAACTTGGCCTTTATTAAATTTAACATTTACTGTTTGGATTCGTGCTAAATTCAAGTGAAAATCAGTGATATTAACGTCTTTAAAATGTCCGTGAGAGTACTAAAGTTTCCATTATTCTCGTTACGGAATTGTTAGCTGATCAAAATGTTGTCTTGGCACTAATTGATTCACATACAAAGTTTGTGAAAATATTTGAGAAAGTTTCTACTGTCCACGTTTTCGTCACGCCAAGCTCGATGTGAAAGAATTCGTTCGTTTACTTTTATGAATGAAACGTGGGTACCTATATTGATTCAGTAATGGCTAACGATAGTGAGTGTAATTAAATGAACGTTGTCAATAAAACAATACAATGGTATGGCCGGTGTATTCCCACAATCACATCACGCTATTTGGTACGGTTTAGCAACAGTGATAATAAAAATTGACATTAACGATGAACGCATACTATATATGAATTATTCAACGTCTTCATGCTTGTATTTTATATGACTAAACGATGCATGAAATTATCGAAAGCGCCGTTTGTGTTACATTCTTTTAATATTATAATCGTCACAAAGATGACGCATTGCCCCGTGAAACCTTTTTAGACAGATTTTGGAAAAGTTCTGAGATTTCTACCACAAGAAAAGATACGAAGAAGATGATACATATTAAATAAATAGCAAAAGTTTTAATGGATCTCGTAATCAACAATTTTACAATGGACTTATGTAAATAATAGAACTAATTTAGGCCACCAGAATTGATTTAAAGTTAGACAAATCTTGAATCTACTCTTAGTTCTGAAGTTACCTCACCTCATTATCAAAATGAAGTCTATGAAGTTTCAACTTCATTAAATTATTTTAAGTATTTGCACGCTGTCCAGTGAATAAATCACTGAAATATAATTGCGGTTCTGATTAAAATGAATGTAAACTTCACAAATTAAATATCTCCATGAAGTTTAAAGGTCAATTGAAGCCTGATTAAACCATGTATAATCAGAATAATATTTGCACAGCGATTGGCAAAAATATATGAATTTGCAAGTGAAAATTGCGCAGTTATACCTACCTGCGTACAGTAACAACACAAAATATCAAGCTAGTTAAGTAATAATTATGATCATACATAACCAATTAGCCATCCATAAAACATTGTAGAACATAAATACGTTTAGCTTCTGACTGTACTTAAAATAATGTCAGGCGGGTAAGATGCATCTAATGCAATTTAATGGTAATATTGAACTCAATTATGTTGATCGTGCTCTGTATAATTATATTACATGTGTCAACAAACATCTAGCTACTTATTTATTTTAGCAAACATAAGTTTAGTCTAGAATATGGAGACCCGGTTACTTATGTGCCTATAACGATAATATAACATAATTTCGTTTATTTATTTTCTTACATACTCATTACATTTTAAATATTTCTTAAAAAAAAACGATATAAAAAACTAAACTTGTACTGTCACTTACGGGATATCTACCGTGATTGTTCATTGTTTTGAGCTCCCGTAAGTGACAGTACACGTTTAGTTGTAAACCGTGAAAGCTTAAAACAGTGATATAAAAAACATTTAAAAATATAGTTAATAGTGGTCCGCCGGTATCGGGAAACAAAATAATTATATATAACATAATTTTATTAAGGTACATAAAGGTTTTGTAGTACATGAGGGATTTACAAAGTATGCATCAATAATTACATGTTGTAGGTACAACCAATTGCTGGGTGAATTGCTGCTCTAGAATCGTGACAAACGTCGTATTCGTAATCATCATCATCATCATCATTTCAGCCGAAAGACGTCCACTGCTGGACATAGGCCTTCCCCAAGTGTCGCCACATTGACCGGTCCCGTGCGACTCGCATCCAGCGGATCCCTGCAGCCTTCACCAGGTCATCGGTCCACCTAGTGGGAGGCCTTCCAATGCAGCATTCCTTGTTTATTTCCTAGACAAAATAAACTTCTATGAGTCAGGCAAGAAACTTGAGCGTAATATCACGTGTTAGCCCAACCGAACAAAATCAACTCGTAAGTTTTCTCGAACTTTTAAAACATGAAAAAAATCTTGGAACTCATAATTATAAGTGTAATAATTACTCGCGTTTCTTAATGTCACGTGTTATTTTCGTCTCCAAACTCACGTTTTTACGAACGTTTTTCGTCTTAAGTACAAATTTTCTTCAACTTTACCCTCATTTGCTAATGATTTTGAAACAGTTTTCCATAAATTAATGGTAAGTATGCTCCCCCATCACGTGAAGGTTACGAAAGTAAATGGTCTCAAAAGTTTCCCCAAGTTTCAAACTCTTATAGGCATTCCTGTTACCCTCAGAATTTGGCACAAACTATTTCGAAATTGATATCACTTATATGTTTTCACTTTGAGGAAGTTTAAGATAATTTTGTTCATAATTTTGTGAACTTCAGACATTAGGTTTTTAGTTATTGAACTCAAAAGACATTATTTTGGAAAACTGGATACTGCATTCAAAATGTTGAATATCTCTTTTATTTTTATTATTCACTAGCGACCCGCCCCGACTTCGCACGGGTGCAATTTATACATATAAACCATCCTCTTGAATCACTCTCTCTAGTAAAAAAAACCGCATCAAAACTCCGTTGCGTAGTTTTAAAGATCTATGCATACGTAGGGACAGACAGACAACGAGAAGCGACTTAGTTTTATACTATGTAGTGATATCTTTAAGTAAGTATTTCTTTCTAACACATTATCAAAAATTTACAAAATAAAAAAAAACATTTTGTTGCTACCACGTACTGCCCCACTGCTGGGCAAGGGCATTCCTTCCAACAATCACGATTCAGCGCTTTTTCTTCCCAATTCTCAAGGAAAAAATGTTGCCAACTTTTATAATATACTCGTCCACTTTACAGTATCGATCCAATTCACAACAAGATATATCCTCGTGGCGGATTTCTACGCAAGCCGCAAATCTAGGACTAATTAAATGAGGCTTGCTGATAACTTAATTATTTGCCGATTCCAGTCAACAAGAAAATTTAAATAATTTATCTACTAAGGGAGATCAGAATGTTCCTTTGATCATAAGTCCCTTACGTTTTTTTTTGTAAAGAAGTAGTATTAAACTCATTATACAGGGTGTAACAAGACCCGTCAACCAAGCATTATGTACATCAAACTAAGTAACTTTACGCAAAAATTATTATTGGGAAACGACTTTTTTTTCAAAACATTGTGCTGGTGTATGAATTGAATAGTACAGGAGTCGTGGAGGTGTTCACAGTAAAAATCTAGCGTTTAAACAGTGTATTTAAAAAAAAAAACTTGTGAAAAATATGTAACTTTGACCCCCAATATCTCCGTAACTAGAAGGTTCCCAGGTATGGTCTAGAACAAAAAAATATCACAATGACGGGGAGAACAAGTACCTTTCGGCTTCGTTAAAGGTCTTCTTACACCCTTTATATGGCAGAGGATCTTTCTAGAATTACCACTGTTGTCTATGTGATGTTTTCCGTAGTCAAATAATGTTATTTTTGGGATGCTCGCATTTCAATGGAAAATAAAGTAAATACTATACTTTTATAGGATTTCTTAAATAGATTTAATTAGTTTCCATGAAGGCAGGTGTTTACCTATATAATAGTATACCCACATTTCACCAGTTATGTTTAAATCCCTTACAATGTATTCAACACTGGCTCGTTGGTCTAGTGGTCGAAATGGCGACTGTTGGGCATGAGGTCCTGGGTTCGATTCCCGGGTTGGGCAAAGTGTTATTGGGTTTTTCCATTAGGAATTTCTCTGTAGCACCTACGGAGTCTGGATTTGTGCCCGGTTGACGGTAATAGGCTCGCCAATTACATGGGACTTAAAACATAAGTGGGGAAATGAGGGTGTTCTATTAGTTACACCATTGCCTAACCCATCGAGGATTACATTCGTGATGTCATGTTGTGTTGTAGAGAATTTTATAGATTTCCAAATATATTCAGTGTTCAGGATTTAACTTTAAATACACGGAAAGCTAGATTAGTTAAGTACTGTTAATCAAGTTGCAAATCCACATCCCAAAATCCAGAATATTAACATTGCTCGTACGTTTTAAGTTATAACTTAAGCGTACGCTAAGCTTATGCTAATATATCTGTGACGCCTGCCAGTGCTGACTGACTTATTAACTAGGTATGCTAAGTTATGACATATATCTAAATATAAATCACGCATAATGAGATTATTGTGACTAGAATAGAATTTTGCTGGTATTCCGCTCACGAAATTCATTTTGTGTATATGAATATGAGGTTATATTATATTTTATGTAATATTTAATATATTTTCGTAATATTAAATATTTCATAAAAATATTCCACCGAGGCCGGACCAGGAAGAGGTTGCGAGACGATCTGGACGCGCATGACGAAGAGTGGTTCGAGGTGGCGCAAGAGAAGACTACCTGCCCCCGTAGCATGATCACCGTAGACAAGGATTTCTTTGACGGAAGAATCGACAAAATGACAGATAGTGCAAAGAAATCTGTCATTGTGTCGACACAATCTGTCATTTTGTCACGGAAGAATCGACAAAATGACAGATAGTGCAAAGAAATCTGTCATTGTGTCGACACAATCTGTCATTTTGTCGATTCTTCCGTCAAAGAAATCCTTGTCTACGGTGGTCATGCTACGGTGGCTGGGAGGATATGGGGAAGGCCCAGCAGTGGGACACACAAGGCTACTAAAAAATATATATATAAACTGTCTTAAGAATCCTAAATTATTTTCATTTACGTCTCGCGGCGGATCGTTTCAGGGACTTAAGATTGTTCTTTGAAAGTATTACTTACTCCATAACCGTTCTCCTAAACGATAATGAGGAGAGAAAAGGAAAGGTGACTTAGTTACTACCTACATAAAGTGCCTAATTAAATTAAATTATATTTCACTAACATATGACCCAGTTAATGCACACAGTATCGGCAACGAAAACTCAATAGAGCGTGGAAAAGCTGAACATAATTAAAATTAATAAACTTGACGGTAGTTCACAGTAAGTATTTTAAGCGTACGCCCTACCTGCTAATATGTTTCACAAAGTTATGTTCCTTTAAGCTGTGTCAAATTAACATAAGGGATGAATTTTCACGCAAATGTTACGCATACCGACGTGCACGTACACACGGCGGCACATCAAGCTATACATAACCAGTATAACCTAACTTCGCTTTGTATGAGCTTCCCGTACGATGAGAGATCAGCTTAATTTTGTTTTGCATAGCTTGTTTGGCCGCCGTGTGTACTTACTCGAAGGACGTGGAACAAGCATGGTTACAAAAGCTAATTTCAAACGAATTTAATTTTGTTTCCTTACATTTGTTAAATTAAAGTTTACAAACACGACAACTTGTCAATATGTACCTAACGGCAAAATACCGAATGTTGATAACTTGTTACCCAAATCAGAAAAATGTTGCTGAAATTATATTACCGCAACGAGTGCATTCTGTAATACTAAGTAAACAATTTGTAAATATTAACATGCACGCGTTATTTCATTAGGCATAGTTTCAGTCGGCGTGCAGCTGCGTATAATATAATAGCACTACATACGGGCCACGCGGAAAATCAAATGTATAATGCTAAGATACGTGTAAAATTAAGTGTTAAAAATGAGTGTAGAAATGCTGATTAGCTCCAGGTATTTAGTGGCTGTGGTGCACGATAGAGTGGTCACATCTCCTCATAGAGCACGCTCGACACGCTTCTGACACGCCGTCATATCACAATGCCATGCCTCGTTTGTTCCATTGTGATACCCGTTGAATTCATGTCATATGCCTAATTATATTACACTAATTTTAAGTGTGCTCAATCGATAGTCTCGCCTTTAAACGGATTGGAACCAACATCTTTATAAGGCGGTACACGACAGTTTTTTCAGTAGATCCAAGTTATTCGTCGAATATCTTTGTGTATTGTCTCGTGCGGGTGCGACCTTGGCGGGACAATGATGGATCTCGGTGCTCGCTGTGCTTCATTATAACTAAGAATTGACATTTAAAGAGGCCTGACGCCTTTGTTACTACGAGACTACTAGTATTACACATGGGAATCACCAATCAAACTTTGACGTTTCTGAGATCGTCGAGATGGGAGCAATCAGTCTTTCTTCATTTGAGAACGCTCAATATATTGTGGCTCGTCAATCATGCGGACTGGCTCCTGATGTTGGCTATTTCTCTTTTTTATTTCAATACTGGAAATAAATTAAGATTCTGCATATTCGTTACAATGAAGGATGACATTTTGAAACTAGAAGTTATTGCTCAAGTATTGTTTGATTTTTAATTCTGGCTGATTTGTAAGGAATATGGAAACATACTACGTTTTATATGTTCCAGGATTAATGTAAATAACCTTAGTATCGGGTCCCTGACTTGGCTTAGTGAGTAATATATACTTTTATCTACAGAAGAAATTACGCCATAGTTCGCGACGTTCATAAGAAGATAAAGCCTCATTTGTATAGGATTCACTTTGTTCTGGATATCCTTTTAGATCCAGGATTATACGGAGATAATATTTTGTGTTATATTAAGTTTACAATACCGATTAGGTAAAATAATAAAAGTAGGTATTCAAAATTCTCGATTATGTTCTGAAAAAATACGAATAAGAAAAAAAAATGTTTTTTAACGAAAATGACGTCAGTTAAATTGGCGAACCTGAACGTGTAATAAAGACCAACGCAACCAATATATCAGGATCATCAACGTCGTGACATAACAATAAAGAATTGAACGTAAAAATTAATTATTCGCTATCGGCACGCTATTCTAATAATCATAAATAACTACTGCAATCGGATCAAACGCGGTGGGTCCGTTTTGCTGACGAACAATGTGCGAAACATTAAAAATATCAACAAAGGAACTTTTGACTTTCATAGTACATACAAATACACCGAGACAAATTAATGAGATGAATGAGAAACACCAGTTTACCCAACTGTCAACCCTAATTTATAAGCGGTAAGGTACACATTTTTTGCCATAGAAAGCAAAGAGTACGTGGTTTATAGCTGTCGCTCGCGCCAGCTGGCGTACCGTGGAAAATCGATTTTCACGTGAGACCGACGGATGTCGCATCTGCGCGCGACTGTACGGCCGCCGCTTGTCTGCACCCAAAATACGCGGCGATCTGTGAAGGGAAATCATGTGAGAGCAACATTAAAAGCATACAGATATTTACGTACACACAATGGTGTAATTGGCTTTAATCGAAACACGCAGGGTGCTTGCCAACTCCGGTTAGAGGTAAATCATGAAGTCGTATTGCGTGCCTGGATTGGTCGCGGCGGGTCAAAGAACTTACGACTTTAAAAAGTTAACTTGGGTACCAGATATCAATTATTTTTATATCTAAATGTGTCTATTGTATCTAAAAATTTCAATTAAACTTGTTCGGAAAGTTGACAGTCGTATTTTCGGTCGTGGGAAATAAGGAAGCCGTTCCGTTTGATCACTCAAACGTCAAATTATTGACGGGCGCACTAATAACAAAAAGCAAACAAGTAATTATCCAAAACGAGCGCGGGACCACACAGGGACAGAAACATGGGCGAAATTCACGAAAGCTATCACCGTTACAAATCGTTTTAACGCAAACGTATAATCGCTCGTGAGCCGTTCTATTTGTTTTAAGTTGGCCGTAACCGGGATTTGGAATAAAAACATCAAAGGGGAGTGCGTAAGAGCAAACCCGAAGGAGTAATTATGATTTGTCTCGGTTAAGCGGAAATAGTTTGTGTCGCTATTAATCGCGCTTGTATTCCGGGAACGTCGCGCAGGCGCGGCCGGCGCGGTGCGGAGGTCCTGCGCCCGCGCAGACTCGCCGGCTGCTTGCCACAAAACGCTATATACTAACAATGTAGGATTACCGTTACATAACGTAATTACGTGTACCTATGCACAGTTTCGCAATAGTAGCCACCATTGGATTTGATTACACCGTCTTATGTAAACTGTGCAGATTCATTTTATTTCAGCAAATACTCATGGAAGCAAGACGAATTCTTTAAAGTGTTGTAATCAGCAGAGATCTTATTGGTACCTATTATTTTTGAGGATACCGGTACAGTAGGGTGTCATCATATTTTTTCGTGTTGAGCAACTATTGTGTTACCTCGACCAATGGTGATTGCGTATGTTCATTTGTTCCAATAATGAAGTATCACCTTTCTAGAAGTAGCTGTTTCCCGATATTTTACTAGATTTTTAATTTTTTTATTTAGTATTACCCAGTACTAACTGGGTTGTGGAGGTTAGATAGGCACCCAGATAGGTCGCTCCATGTAAAATACTGGTATTCAGCTGCATCCGGTTAGACTAGAAGCCGACCCCAATATAGTTGGGAAAAAGGCTAGGTAAATGATGATGATGATGATCATTTTGACATTGGAAAGTTTCGAGTTTTGACAAGATGTAAAATCATACACTCAAAACTTTTAAGTTTACGTCGTACGTTTCTGTAAGAAAACCACGGAAAGGCTGCTAGATGCTCTAGAATCTAGATAAACTTCAGTGGCTCCTTAAGCTAGGTTTGTCACAACTTTGTTCCCTTCATGCAAACCCACATAAAGTTTGTAACAAGATCTCGCCAGTTAAGGGGAACTATCAAGACAATGCAGTAAATCACGCTACGTCACAGGCTTTTCAAGTATTAAAAGGGTAATGATAATACCATGGAGTAACTAAATTACTATTTTATGTATGATGGATTCCCATGAGTTTTGTAATTTAGTAAGACCGTAAAAAAAGAGAGGATGGACACAGAAATAGAATAAATTCATGAAAAATCAACGCAGCGTCATCTAAAAGGAAATTGGGCTCACTGAACGTAACTTGTTAAGCGCAGACTTGCGGAGTCATATTTATGATTTTATTATTATTTTTATTGTGCAATTTGGAAATTTGTGCTATGGACAATTTTTAATCTGAAATAAACGTTTAATAATAAAAATATAACAGTCGATTTTGTAAAACCTCTTGGGATTTAAACCATAAGTGTGTCCTAAACGTCATAATGATAATTTCTTACTAAGAAACATTACGTAAAAGACCGTTGCTCATTTCCTGAAACGACTTTCAATTATCTCAAATAATTAGCAACACCAATGAATACGCAGTAGTGCAGCTGCCAAGTGATATTGCTAAAAAGCTAGCATCAATTTTAGGGCTCTTTCAATAGACATCAACGCGGAGAAATACAAGTATGTATGGTTAATTTTATTCAAAAAGTCCCCTTCTAAAAACAGAACTATCACAAAACAAAAACTTACCAGCCATTTACCTTTTATTTACCTAGACCAGCGTTCGTCCCACGTAAGCGGGTGCGAGCGGGTACAGCCGGCAGCGGCCGGTGCGAGGATCACCGTGTCGCATCGCGATTTCCACGCATCCATCCGACGAGCCGGGCCTTTGTCACAAAGGAAATTAACTAGTTATACGTACCGTGTGTGTGTGGCGCTGTGTGCGTCTGTACGGTTCGCAGGGAAACATTTACAATTTATTTTATTTTAAAGTATTTTTGGTTATATTATTATAAATACTAGCTATTGCCCGCGACCTTCGTCCGTGTGACATTTTATAGCCTATAACCTTCCTCGATAAATGGGCTATCTAACACTAAAATAATTTTTCAAATCGAACCAGTAGTTCCTGAGATTAGCGCGTTCAAGCAAACAAACAAAGAAACAAACTCTTCAGCTTTATAATATTAGTATAGATTTTATCCAAAATTTTCCATAAACTTTAATTTTTATTTGTATTTTATATAATTTCCGATTAAATGATCATTTTATTATTTGACATTGAAACTGTATTTCTGATTTGATGACATTGTATTTATTTTTATATTGTAATTTGTATTTATTTGTGATGTAACTTGTGATTTTAATGTGGCAGAACCTAAAATAAATGGATTTTAAATTATTTATTTTTATTTAGATTGTGGTGGGTTCTCTATAAGTACGTATTACGTGGGCAATGTTAGCATTTAGTAGGTATCAATTATGTCGTTGACGATGTTAACTTTTTAGAGGGATGAGTAGGTGTAGCTTAAGTAGGCGATTAATTTATGTAGACATACTTTTAGTATATGAATAACGTATAAATCAAGAACCAATCACAATTAAAATAATAACCACTTTAGAAGATAAACGATGTTTGTTGTAAGTAGGTGTGTCTTTTGACGCCCACGAATTGAATGGGACGATACATTAGCACTAAATATAAAAAAAATATTTGTTATTAAGCCAATGCAGTGTTTATATAACCCAGTTGTTTCACAGAAAAGTGAAGACGTTTTTCTATTGATATTCTGATAGCTAGCCTGTACTAACATAACATAACATCATTTATTTCAAACTACAATGGCTCATAGATATATAACTTACTAGCTTGTGCACGCGGCATCACCCGCGTGAAGTTCCCTTATTATCCCGCGGGATTGTATTACAGAGATAAAAGGTATTTTTTATATCCAGGTTATAAAGTGTTTGTGTGTAAATTTTCATCCGAATCTGTTCAGTAGTTTTTGCATGAAAGAGTAACAAACATCCATCCGCACAAACTTTCGCATTTATAATATTAGTAGGATAAACTAACATGTGTATATAAAGTAAATGTATATATAGTGGTCTTGCTGGGCAAGGCAAAGGCCTCCCTCCATTTTTTCTGTTGGTATTTTTCTTTATTGAAATATAAAATATCGTATCCCCATGTTATTGCTATCGGTACCTAAGCAGTAATCAAACGTCAGTGTGCCAATGAAGGAAGGGCTATTGTTGTAAAGTTGAATGAAAACTTCTATTTAAGAAGACTGGGTGCTTTAGATATATTTTTTTGAAATTATTTTCAGCAGATGTTCTGTTGATGGATCACATTTACGACACTAAAAAGTATTATTTCTACGGAACTGTGAAATTGTCTTTTATGGCGTCGGTCGGGGATACCATCAGTTTTATAATCACCCTTGTAATTATCACAGGAACGTGTCTATTCATTGAATGTGAAGTTCATTACGTCACATTATACCTACCTTTTAATTACTTTCATTAATTAATAAAAATTTGTCTGTGATCAGTACTCAAAACTTTAATTCGATAACTCTGTCAACATTTAGCATAGTTTGTCGAAAAAGTAAATTTTAATTACTTAAGTGGTAGTATTTAAACTAATCTAATATAACAGCTCTAGACGGAAAATAAATGTCTAGCCATTGTTAGCAAAGTAAAAAAAAAATACTAACTCTAAAAACCTTTGTGTTTGAGGTTCTGTACAACGCACATTTTGAATTATTATTTCGTACATGAAACGATTTCATTCGAGTGTGTTTTTAGCCAATATCATTATGGTGTAAAAAACTGCAAAAATCTTGAATTGCACATAAATAGCCAAATCATGATGCGGAAATAGTTATTTATATTCGCAATCAACGCGTGGATCCCTAAAGATGAACATAGGATTTCTTATTGGCCAAAAATGATTGTTAATAATATTCTATTCGGTGGATCTATCGTTTCTCAAAACCGTGGGAAAGGTTCGTTGTTTATTTTTGTATGTTTCTGACAAATGACTGTTTTTTCTCTTTTGCAAATTACTGCTTCGGCTGACAGAGCAATCGGTTCTGCGATTCACGATCGTCGAAGATTATAAAATAGGTAGTAAAAAAATAATTACTAGCTTTGGATTTCGTATTTCGAGTAAGTAGTGCATATCATTTGCCAAATACTTCTGTATGCAAAGATGAAACTTGCCCATTCACAGGCGACCCATAACATTTGGCAACATTTATTTAACGCTTGTTTGCGATAAACGAAATTTTAGAATTAAATATTGAAGCAATAATGGCGGATGCTATCTATTTATTCTTTGTTGATATAGTTGATTTTTTTGGTCTAATAGTTGCATTGTATTTCTGCTTTTCATTTGTCTACGGGTCAATGAACTTGTGGCCTGAAACCAAATTGCTTCAAAGAATCACATTAATTATTATTTATTATGTCTGTCCATAATGGAACACCTATTAGAAACAAATCCAATAAGAACTTTACCATCGTTCGTATTGGGCTACAACTTACACAAAATGTAATAAACTGAAAACTGAAATTGCTTCACTAATTAAATCAACGTTTTATTAACTGTTGAGCCACTCGTACAAACTGGATTTTATTACTAAAGTTTGGACTCAAACAAAATGAAAACGAAACGCAGCTGAAAATATTTGTCTTGATAAAAATGTGAGCGAGCATTCATACGCAATGTGAATCGGGAAAACTGAAGCCTATATTCAATTTTTAAAACTTGTTATTCATAGCATGCACGAGGTTGTTTCTCGTGAGCGGCTATGGATTCGATGTTTATAATATAGAATAAAATAAATATACGTTGTCTAAACTACGGATGTAAGTAGTCCTTGACCTTTTTCATCGGCTAAATTTCCTAAAAATCATTGAAATTTGTTTTAAATGATTTATTTCAGTACTGACGGTAAGGTCTCACGAAAAAGTTTCGCCAGAGTTAATTAAAAGGTTAGGTTTTAACTTGTTTAATTTACCGCTAAACTCAAACAACCCTTTATTTGCACTTGTTTAGTTAGAGTTTAAGACAAATAATTAAATGTCGCAGTTCAGTAAATATGCTAATTTATTTCAGGCGTATATTGCAATTTGCAAGTTGCAATGTCATTGCACCCGTTTTTTCATAACTACCTTAGCGAATGTTGATCGCTGATCTTCTGTTAACAAATAAAGAAGTTGCTAGAAAAACGATTGCAACTTGTTTATTTTAGACTAGCTCTGCCCGCGAATCCGTCCGCTTAGATATCAGAAAACAATACTCGACTCTTAGAGAAAATCGTTAAGTATTTTATAATATTAAATGCAACATTCAAAGTTCGCAATATGTTTTTGTTTTAGTATTTTTAAAATATGTATTAGTTTATTTTATTTGTATACGTGTATTAATATCATTATAAGTGCCTATATAAATTTTAGAAAGCAAGAAGTTATTTTTTATATATTTATTTTGTACCATAACACATTTTTTTCTTATTTAACCCAAAGGTTGAATGGTAGAGAATGCCTTGTGGCATTAAGTCCGCCTATGTACAACTATTGTACATGAAGTTTAAATAAATAAATTATAGGTTCGACTATAATGTTAAAAAGAATATGAATTTATAACCACATCATTTCACGTTGTTTACGCTCAGTTACATATTGCAATGAAGATGAAATAGAAAACGTCAAGTAAAAATAAATATTGGAATATGCCTTGCAAGTTTTCTTTTCATTGCATTGAAAATGTATTCGAAAGCCCACAAGCACGTGTATTGGAAATATTCAATAAAAGTTTATTTATTGGACATCCAGTAACGTATAGCTTCTCTGTAACGTGTATATTGCGGAGCTCCGCGAACTGCCAGCCTCCTAACAGACTTACTAATCATATGCAAAGTACTCGCGTCCATTTCATCTCGACGTTTACTTTTAATATATTGGCAAGTTTATGCGTTGCTCGGGTGGTCTGATGTGGATGTGCCCTTTGAAACGCGCCCAAATATCCAAGAATAGGTGAAACAAATTTGTAAGCAGACCCTCAATGTGTTATTGGGCACTGTTCGCTTGAAGTCAGTCAGGACATTGGCAAGAAAAGGTAACAATGCATCTATAAAACTTATCGCTTCTCCGCGCGCTTGTTTGTGAAGGAGAATGTTGCGTCAGGAATTTATGTAAAACGCCTTTGGGTGTTGATGTGTAAGCTTGAAGGGAGAAAGGATATAAATGCCTTTGTACTGATGTGTGTATTTTTAGGGTAGAAGTGTAACCAACGGGACCCTATTACCAAGCCTCCGCTGTCTATCCGTCTGTCTGTAAGAGGGCTATATCTCATGATCCGTAATAGGTAGACAGTTGAAATTTTCATAGAATGTGAATTTCTGTTGCCGCTTTAACAACAAATAATAAATTGAAAATTAACCCCCCCCCCTGGGGGGTCTAGAGGGGGGGTTTAAGGTCCCTACTACGAAGGCACGGAACCCTTCATACACGAGTCAGACTCGCACTTGGCCGGTTTCTATAGGTAAGGTAAAGGTTTCTTTGGGGGTACCTAATGAACTGTTCGCATAACCTGATATTTTGAGAGCTCTTGTACATGGAATGTCTTCAGCCATTTTCCCTCGAATAAAATCATAAATCCTCAAAGTGGTGTGTCCGATACCGTGATGAATATTCACTTAAGCACCGGATCGTGTCATCGCAGCCTCGTGACAAAGCTAAAGTGAATATAATAATGTAATTGAAGGTAATAAGCTGTTATTTACTCCACGCCCGCCTTTTACCGGTTACGTGATGTATCCTGCGAGGCTCTTAACGGTACACCACACTTTCAACAAGTCTAAGGCATGTAGGTGTATCATTTATTATAATGAACATTAAATGTTTCTGTTGATTACCTGATTTCTCTTGCCATACATGTATGATGACATAGGTTATGTAAGTCACAACATGATTACTGAAACTTGTCGTTTGTACAAATACAGTATGTGCTTTCAGTAACGGAGACGGCGTTATAAAAAGCCAAAGTTTTCTACTAAACTATGTGTGCTAACAGCCTGAACTAGTGGCCAAAACAAGATTAGATAAGCACTTATGTTTACTTAATAATTCTGCTTACGAAGTCAATACATGTAGTAGCTATATTGAGTCATCTAATGCTAAAAAACCTGGCAATACAAACGTCACCAAGTAATATGAAAGGAAAACGTCCCCAATTCAATTAAAACCGTCTCCGCACATACACTCAGAATACCAAGAACCGTCTGCATCTCTGGTAACTTATTTTCTCTGACCTCAACATTTGCTGATGCATCCTCGGTACCGCCTCGGTAAGTATCTTGCTTCAATGTCTGTCGCTTGTCACTCGACGCCCTGAGGCCTCGCTCCACAAGTGGGTCAAGGTACATCCTTCGCCTTATAATAAACGCCCTTCGAGTGAATTTAATTATAAAATGTGTTATATTGAGTGGTTTATAAGGTACGAAGAAATGGTAAAACGGGATTATTGGACGTCATTTTTCGGGTTTCTTTGTAGTGTGGAAATAAGGAAAAAAATTACGTTTGTGTTTAATAATTTAACTTAATTTATAATTTAGTGGAGGCAATGTAGCAAACATTGCCTCATACTTATCCTCATTACTTTTATTTTACTTTTTGAATGATTGTGGTTACAAGATGATATTTGAGATTATTAGCTTTCTGAATCGAGCCCTTGTTTTAGCTGCCAAGCGAGAGCCTCCTCAGAATTTGGTCGAGGCTATTGGCTATTAAGCCATTGGCCGACACGACTATCGGCACAATGACTGCTGTACTCACTACTGAATATATGATTATTGTTAACATTTATGCGTTTTGGTAAAAAACTGTAAGCTTAGAATGTATTTCTAATTGAATAAATAAAGACGTATTTTTATTTACACTAAAGTACAATTAAATATTATTGCGCTGTTATCTATCCTAGGCGCTCAACCAAGTGTCATATAAAAATATTGCATTGTACCTATATTGCAGAAAAAGTTACATAATAATTTCACGTGGAGCTTTGTATGTCGCCATTTTTCGAGTTTTCTACTTTGTTTCGAGTTTCATACTGAGACGTTTGGCAATGGTTATGCTTTCTTACCCTTCAGGTTTCCAATAACCAATGCGTCATTATCATCATCTACCTAGCGTTTTCCCAACATTTTGGGGTCGGCTTCCAGTCTAACCGTATGCAGCTAAATACCAATATTTTACATTTAAATTCCGTATGTAATTCCAATAACGTATATTTATATAATAACAATATAGAATGCATAGAATCTACGGTATGAATAGTATGGTACTTTTACCCTTTGCATTTTCCATTTATACATTGTGAGGTGCTGATGAATCAATAAAAAAGATATCATGCCGACGCCTCTTTCTCTCATAGGGAAGTGGTATCATAAGGGACGATTATGACAAAGCCCGCCGAATGACTTGCTATATTCGCCATTAGGATTACGAACTAGGGTTAATATAGTTAATGACAGTCGCCCATTACAAGTTGTTAGGCAAACGACACATAACGAACCGACGCCGAAACGTATTCGCCACGCTGCGTTTACGGGACCTCTGTGACGTCAAACGTTTGGGCCATTAGCGATAATCGGTGAGCTTAGGACGAGGCATAAGTCAAACTTTGCAATTATTCGGGAAAAAAAATAGATCACTCAGTGTATTAGGCTGTGCGTTATCTGCCAGTGCTTTTGTATTTTTTCGGGAAGGCAAATAAATTATCTTCATAAACGAACGGAAGATTTTAATACTGGATATTGGAGAAATGGTGCTGTTTTTTTTTGGCGCTATGAATCTTAATCTCTTTTACTGCTTGTCTGCTTGTTGTTTCGTATTGTGATAGAAATGCTTAATTTTATGGTTATAATCATGTAACCACCTATCAACCTTTACGTACTAAGTACTTTTCAGACGACGACCATTACCAGTGACCTGGTATTACATTTCGCGCTTACTAATTTCACAGAAGTTTGGATATTTCAAGAATTTGACTTAGATGGTGTGATAAGCCAAACGATGAATCGTATGTAACGGGTTGCGAACGTGTTTCAATAGTCGTGGGTTAGGGATAAGTGGGTGATATATCTGATACATAAAATTATATTTAACGATATAGGTTTGGGTTAAAATTATGATACGTTCGGCCATTTTGGCTAATTTTGTTGAAATTAAGTGAAGATTTGATCGATACCGGTTAATATTTTCTGAAGTGGGAAAATTACTTTCAGCGCATGTATAGTCGACGACGAATTGTTTTGCCACTTTTGACAACTTTTTAATTTAAATTGAAACTTCATTAAGGTTGAAACTACTTTACTGTCCCATAGACTAACAGACCTCGTCGTTTTATAGTAAATTTAGGACGTGCAAGTGGGTCACTCTCATATCATAAAATTTTCTCTCTCAATCTCAGTCTCTTGGTCTTGAATTACAGTAAATCTTACGGTGGCAATAACAAGATCTATTTATTTTATGTAGCTTTCAAATATAAAAGTGAAATTGAATGAAGTGTATACCTTTTGTAGTAAGGGTACATTTGGTTTCAGTATTCACCCAGCACTCGTCTGCAAGTACAGAGTGAAACCACGAAACGCAGATCAAAAAAATTAGTACCAATTTCATTATGATCAATGTAACTAACGCCATCTTTTGCACTAAGTGTGTATTAATTATCATCTATGTGCTTAATTCTTCTCATATACTCTCGTTTTAGAAGCCGGTTAAAAAGAATCAGGGATATTGATCATAAGTTTTTCATAGCAATATGTGGATGAATTTTGATAAATAATATAGGTAATAACACTTTTAGTGTTAGTGTGTAAGTCTTGTGTCACTCAAACATGTACATACCGTCGGGGATAGTGCAAATCCGCGAATCTACTCATAGTGCAGATAAAAAACACATAAAAAAACATATAAATGTTTTTTTTATTTCAACGATTTTTGACCTCATATTTACTTGAATAGTAACAGTACATGTGTTCTATGTTCTGTGTGTGTACAGTAGAAATCTATTAAAATAATTAATTTAGTCGCTACGACAATGTGTAATTGAAATTGGCTACATTTGTCAGATACGCGGAATCATCCAATGCTAGTTCCGCGGATTTGCACTATCCCCGACGATAACTATTCTTCGTTTTTCAATTCAAGGTTTTATCAACAGTTTCTCAAATGAAAACAAGATATAGTGCGGAGACACAGTTGGTTTACTTTGATGAAGGTCGACTAGAACATCCCCAGTTTTAATATTGGGCCTTTTTCTTAGATATTTTAGCGTTCCTTATGAAATCCTTTGTGTCGTTATTGCTTTTGAAATATTACAGGATGTTTGGTAAAAATAAATATTGATAATCCGTTTTTGCTTATTAACTATTCTTTGTAGCAATGGCTGACGTGCTTTTAGATTTGCTCAATATTTATACAAATAGTATTTAGATAGGTATACTAGTATATGTAGTTTCAATGTCTGGCAGACGGAGAGTGGGAAGCTTGTTAACCTTAATCTATAACATGTCTTATAAAGTGTTCTCTTCAACAAACTAGATTTATTAAGACTAAAAGCAACCAGCAATTTGTTCTATCGAGTTTTCCCATTTCGGTACTCTAGTTCCCAGCTTCAGATAACCTTAAACACCTTCGTAGTTCGACCTACATAAAATAACATACAAGATGCATGTGTACACTGTACATAATCAATTAAGACCCACTTATATCACCCAAGCTCATCAGCGAGGCACCTTCATTAGCATGCATATAGGTAACAATCTACCTAATTAATTGGCCAGTCCTGGCTCCGCTGAGGACGTAGATATATTTCACAGAGCTGACAAATGCGTCCGTTCCATCACATCGGATAAAATATTATTAAAACAAACAAATGAACAAAAAAGATAGCTTTTCGAAAGAGCCGAAATCAATGTGCGAGCTCTGCTACATCGCCGGATCTCAATTATCGAGCCTCAAACGTCATACATTTGACGGAATTGAGTTTTGAATTTGAACTTTATGTTTTAAAACTACAGATGAATTTGATTTGTGGGCTGTGAGGATAATAAGTACGAAAGGTCGATCAGTTTCGAGGCCGTAATTTAATGTAACAGTTAATATGACAGCGGGCATGAGCGTGCCAGCGGGTCGCCTGTGTATTATATTTATGCACTCACACCTGGAGGTCTGCCGCTCTCAAGGGTATTTTATTTTGAGTTGTTGTCTTGATACGATAGAGAACACGGTATTTATGTTGAGCCCAATAAATATGGACTATTAATTACTGATTGTGTTACAGTTCTGTTAATTCATAGTGATTAATAGCCGTGCCTTTCATGTTAACAGGTTCGGACATAGTTCGGCGTGTAGCCTAAGGTGTATAATACGTTCCATGTTTATTCTTTTGTGTTGCTACTCAATACACTTGTTGTTTTGTGTTCAATTTGTTAGATACGGTGCTTAGTGTTGTTTAACTTTAATAAAAGGCGACAGCTCTTACATCTGCTTCTTCAAATCTTTACGTAAACCAGAAACAGATTAGCGTACCTATAGCGAATTGACAGAAATGATTTTGTCACACGTTTAGCGAGGTCACTAGTTCTTGACTCTATTTGACGAAATGAAATCAATAAGGAAATTGCAACATTAATTGGAAATAAATTGCGACAGCTCAAAGGAACTACATAAGATGTTAATCTTCCAATCTTGTGTTAATAGGTAGGTATAATTGTTTGTACAAGTACTTTTTGCGAGAGTAAAAGATTGCTCTATAGAGTGTAAAAGATAAGGCATGTTTAAAGTAACAAACTGCATTAACGAACAATCAAATTGTAAATTTCAATTTAGCGTTGACAAATCAATATTGAGGTGAAAATAAAAACCGAAGCAAAAAGTGCAATGAACGGAAGGGGAAAGCACGCTAAACGATTTAACTTCTTTACAAATAGTCCAAATATATCTATTACTGAACTAATTCAATAACAGCCTATTATAGATCGGTTATCGATTACCTTTTAAAGAGAGCCAATAAATTAAAATGGCAAATCGATTCTCGAATTTCAACACAAGTTTTACAATAATATACCTAAACGTTATCAATTACAGTAGTTTCAGTTCAGCATCGTCAAACTGCAAATATATAATGTAATATAGCTAGATGCAAAAGTATTTTAGAGTTGCGAATTAAAAAAAATAGCGAAGTAAATTTTTAAACTGAAATTTAGTTAAAAAGCGTAAAGAAGCTATCCGCTTAAACTGTACCTAGGCAAGTAGCTCATTAGTAACACCTCTGTTTTTTAAGAAATCTGCAGTGAGTATCTGGAGGAAAACGGTAAATCACCAACCTGTTGGTCGACCTCAGCGAAATGCTTGAATAATTGGTTGTCTACGGACGGCTAGTGCTGAAGCCGCAGCTCCGACATCAGGGATCAGGTGTTAACATCCGTGGGGAAGTCGTGAGGAAAAAAATACGTTTTCCCCGCCAACTATCATACTTTCATGCAAAAAGAAAGTTTTGCTACTTTTTTTTTCGATTATTTTAAAGGTAAAATATCGTGAGGTTATGAAGTCATCCATGGAGAGAACAACGGAAGATTCTGGTGTTTTATGAGAAAAATGTTTTGACTTCTAAAGATATATTTTATTGATTGCCTAAAGCGAAGTTCGGGGAATACTAAATCCCGATATTGCTTACTCCTCGTGAATGTTCGTCTGTAGTCGGAACTTCAGCGGAGGTTATGAGTAAACACGTGTAATTTGAGATGAAATGTGAGCGGATTGATGTCTTTGTTCAAGTTCGTGAACATTTTACGGTCTGCCGAAGGGCTGCTGACTAAACTTGCGACTTACATTGTTTTGGTTCAAATGATCGTACAAAGGTCGCACTTGGCAGTGTCGAAGTTACGTTCATGGTTACACGTAATAATGGAAATCAGAGTAAAGGAATCTCATTGCAATTTGTACAATGTGGTATGATGATAGATGATAAATTTGTACGAGTATTATGTGTCTATCTGATTGTTCATAGTTCTGACGGCACGGTTGGCGCAGTGGCTGAGCAATTGGCTGTTGCGCTGCATGTCGGGTTTGATCTCCGCACGGAACATATATTTGTATGATCTACAGGTAGTGTCTGGCTGTTTGTGTATTTATATGTTTGTAAACGCACTCACGATACAGGAGAAATTCCTAGTGTGGACCACGTCTAAAAAAAAAAGTTTTATTCATAAAGTTTAATTTTGCATAGCAGAATCACAAGTTGGTAAAATCATTCAAATTCAAATTCTTTATTGCGAACTAAGTGTACAGTATTTTGACAATGGTAACAATAGGTAGGTTCTTAGAAATTAGTTGCCTGTTAAGGCATTGCAATTTAAATCGTTTTAAAAATATACATACTTAATATTACAATTTACATTATATTATATTAATTAACATTATTCCAACATTTTATATTAATCATACTCTTCTTATTTTAATATTAAATAATTACTTTTCTCCAAGGAATTCTTTTATAGAGTAAAATGCATTTTTAATCAAGAAGTCTTTTAACTTTCTTTTAAAAATACCAATTAAATGAATGTTCTTAATGTCTATGGGTAACTTATTATATATTTTTATGCCCATACAAAAAATACTATTGCTATGTAGTGCAGTGTGGGATGTTTTATTACGTAGTGTATTTCTGAGTCTACTGCTTTTTAATGTGCCATTGCCACTGATATTTGATTTAACTAAAATTGAGGCCTCGTAGATATATAAAGCAGGGACGGTTAATATCTTGAGGTTTATGAAATGAGGTTTACATGAATCTGTTTGGTGTATCCCACATATTGATCTAATACACCTTTTTTGTGCCTTGAACGCAATTTCTTTATCAGTCGAGTATCCCCAATATAGTATCCCATAAGATAGAGTGGATCCCACATAGGCATGATAAGCACTAAGTAGTGTGGTTTGGTTAGATACTTTTTTGAGCATGTAGAGGGCATAAGAGAACTGATGCAATTTGTTACATACACTATTTACATGTGTTTTCCATGACATATTAGAATCTACATGGATGCCTAGAAATTTTGTACTTGTAACTTCAGATACAGTTACATTATTGTACTCAATAGATAATGGAATTGATTTTGCGTTTTTATTCTCGAAATTCATGTAATGGGTTTTTGTAAGATTGATTTTTAGATTATTTACTGTAAGCCAGTGTATTAATTTCGATAAGGAATCATTTATTTCTAGTTCAACATTCTTAAAAGCAACTAAGCAGCTATGCGTGTAACTAAACAAATGTTAATTAATAACATAAATAAATAAACTTGTAGTACCATAATACTACTACCCCTGTACACACGACGGCTAATCAAGTTTTACAAAACCAGTTTATGCTGATCTTTCATTGTATAGGAAGTCTATACAAAGCGAGGCCAAGTTATACTGAAAATGTACAGCTTCATGTGCCGCCCTGTGTACCTAATACCCTGGTAACTTGCACGTGTTCCTGTAAGAAGCTTTTCTTCCTTTGTCAGTTGGAACCGTAAGATCTTCTCCGTGTACTGAAAAGGCGAGTCCCGTCTTGAAATATCAAAGTTGAATTTTGTAAAGCGAAGGAAAAATCCCAGAAAATGTTTCAAGGAAATATAATTGCTTGGGTTCATTGACATGATAACAAGGAAAAATTTGTTGTCCTACAAACATCATTTAAAGTATTCCCGATATAACGTTGACTATTTATGATTTATTTATTGGGGTACCATAGTACCCGGTTCTACGAGTCTATTGTCTGTCTTTATTTGGATTCGCTCAGGGATTAGGAAGACTAGCTGGATCGACGGACAAATGATTTGTTGACAGCACATAAAAATGGCAAACACACGAGTAATGGTCTGACAAACTTTGTGATAAGGTGTTTCCTAGATGCAAGTGCTACCTGGGCACCAGCTAGTGGTAACAAGAGTACGTAGTAATGCATTAACGAACTCGTTGTCTAAAATAACCATAGAAGAAATAAAAAAACGAGTGCTTTCATAGCGAAAATA
The DNA here is from genome assembly GCA_905163415.1 of Noctua fimbriata. Taxonomy (NCBI): domain Eukaryota; kingdom Metazoa; phylum Arthropoda; class Insecta; order Lepidoptera; family Noctuidae; genus Noctua; species Noctua fimbriata. Next base: position 8,871,281 of record LR990940.1, read on the forward strand.
CATTTAATATTGTATTTCATCGGAGTTCTTTCCGAACCTATTAAGAAAGGCTTAAAATAAGCATCCACAAGGTTGCAAGCGCACGGCTCGCTCTTCACTCATTATTTTACGTACCTTGTTATTTTAGCGACTTTTATAAAAAGCCATCTTTTCAGCATCCTATTAGATATGTTCAGTTTCTTTACGTTTTGTTATTTTATGTATCAACAACCATTGTAAGGAAATACAGGGTGTAACAAGACCCTTAACGAAGCCGTCAACCAAGCATTATGAACATCAAACTAAGTAACTTTACGCAAAAAATATTGCTGGGAAACGCCTTTTTTTTTTGGGGTGAAAAATCACGATTTACGGTAGGACTCAATGTTACGTACTCAAAACATTGTACTGATGGATGGATTGAATAGTACGGGGGTCGTGGAGGTGTTTAAAGTAAAGTTACAACATTAAAAAAATATTTAAAAAAAAACTTTAGAAAGACTTGGCACTTTGACCCCCAATATCTCCGTGACTAGAAGGTTCCCAGGTATGGTCTATACTGAAAAAATGATCGCAATGACGGGGAGAACAATTGCCTTTCGACTTCGTTAAGGGTCTTGTGACACCCGTTATAAGCACAACATGAGAGAGATGAGAGGGGCTAGTGGTTAACTAATAACTTTCTGTGTCTCGGAAAGTATGTTACGGTGCCTGTCGGCCTTCCTTCGCAGATCTTTGACAGTCGGGTTCTCAGCAACCCGAAAGTCTGACAACCAGTCATACCAACGGGTATCGTAGTACCCATTTACTGATATGTGGAGTACATAGGCAGTTGCTCCATGTAAATTATTGGCATTCAACTGCATTCGGTAAGACTGGAGGTCGACCGTAACGTAGGTAGTTGGGAAAAGGCTACACAGATGATGACTTTTTAGTCCGCTTTCAAATTAGAAGCGAGAAGAAGCGCTGCAGTAGCAGTACTAAAGGACCTGTGTATTATGATACGGGTGCGACATGATATTTAGCGACAGTTAGTATGGGTAGCGTTGCTATCGTTTACAATTGCGAGTTTTTTTTGTACAAGTGCACATTCACTTTTTTTTGCCTAACAAAGGCGCGTCGCAGTGGCTCCACTGCACTTCCTAACTGTCGTCTTAGCATGGCAACAAAATGGGTCTATCTACCTAATTTAACGTGTTTAATGTTTTCGGAAAAGTTGTTTGTGTTATTTTTGTGGGTGAAATTCACGATTATTACCTACAGCTCATTAATTCAGAATCACGCAGTATTATGGATAAACGCCCCTGCCGAGTTCACATATTTCTAATATCAACAGAACCCATGTGATGGACTGTAGAGGCCCACGGGGAAGGTTAAACGCAAATTTTGTAATTTGTAATTAATCTCATTATTTTGTGTGTTCACCCCCCTAGTTAAGTCTGACACTAAGAACAGAGAGTAAAACTCAATTAAACTTAGTGACGAACTCAGGAAGCTCAACAGTGGCGTTGATAACCACTAGCTAGGCCAATGTGGTAGTTCAATTTCTCATCTCAGGAACAATACAATGATGGCAATACGCTCATCCCCTATTAATATGGTACTATTAAAATGCGTGAGTAAAATACGCGCTTTGGACGTGGAGTTGCAGACACCAGCCCGTTACACAATACAATACAAATGGTACGATTATGTTTCATGCGTTATTTTATGAGAATAACCTTTGAATTTTGGAAAGTGTACATTGAAAGAAAAAAAAAGGAAGTTTTGAAAAAGTTTCTCTTTGGCAGATTATTTTATTGCTCGTTAACATTCTGGAAGATGATCTCCAAAGTTTCGCAACTATGTAATTACCAGTCCACCATAATGAAACAAGGGTGGTAATGATCGTACGCGCACCATTTAATGATGTGTGTGATGTCTTTATTACGATAATGGGATAAAAAATATAAACACCGACTATAATCGATCTTCGCTTATTTTTATTGTTACCGTATTATAAAACCCTTTGGCTTTGTCTAGAGTTTAAGAATAACAATCAAAACCTGTAATCCCCGAGGAGTTAGGCAGGGATATACAGTCATGAGCAATGACATGTATGGGTAAATGTCCCATTGGCCATGCAGAGAGTACTAGGAGTAGTGGAGGCTCACCAAAGCGGTTAACAGACATGGCAAAGGAGGTTGCAGGAATGATCTAACAGAAGATCACACATTTGTCATAGGGCAGAGTCGTAGTAGGAAAGCCAAAGTCACGAGAATTTATTATAAAAATAATATAATAGTTTAAAAAAAACTAAAGCACCCGATTTCGCGCATTCTTCTCAGCAAACCCTTTTATTTGATACCCATGTCACGGGAATGGATAAAAAATAAAAAGTCTGCCATCTTTGAGAGCCCGCGATATTGAATTTAGGATGACGTCACTTAGATAACCATTGTCATCCGCACTAAACATGCATGCAAAGTTTCAGCTCAATCGGAAACCGGGAACTTGGTCAAATTTAACTTCTAAGATTTTTTACATAGTTTGCAAGTTACAAGTGAAGCTTATTCTAAGACGAATTTAAGGTTTAATGAATCAACTTAGTTTGATCACTGCTGAACATAATTATGGTTTCTGTACTCTTAGTTGCGGACATCAAGCCCTCAATAGCTATAGTAAATACGTATTCCATCTTCATATTACTAACTGGTCTAAAAATAAGGAAGTTCCGTGTGATAAATTGCTACAGGATCGATCGTTCCCCTATCGGATTGCATATTCATTAGCTAAATATATGGGTGCCTCGGGGATACCATGCCATGCGTTTAAATAAATACGCTCTCCTTATTTATTGAGTGAGAGCTGTTACTTTAAAATTTTGCTCACTACTGAGGATGCTTACAACATTACATAACAGCACATCTGTTTTCCCCAAAGGGTAAAGTAGGCGCGTGTCTAAATGCAGGCATAAACCCTCATGTCGCTAAATGTTCAAATCTCCAAGTACACACGGCGGCACATGAAGCTGTACATTTCTAATAGAACTTGGCCTCGCTTTGTATACATTTCCTATACAATGACAGATCCGCATAAACTGGTTATGGTAAAGCTTGATTGGCCGTCGTGCGTACTATACCGAGTTCAGTGACGGTCGATCAGTTTTCAATCTTATTACTTAGGTCATAAGGGTGAAAATGATGTGTTTACACTAGTTAGTTTAATTTATTCTTTAAACACTTTTTAATCCACCTGAAAATCAAAAACCTCAATAATCATCGTCATCATCATCATTGAAAACCTTTACTGTGATACGTAGTGCAAGACTATGCTGGACACAATCTTGGTGGTGATGTGACTTATACGTCATTTAATAATGCTTACAACCATAAACACATCATCTTCTTTTTCGTGGGGTTGCTGCCTAACCTGGTGTCAGCGTGTTTATGGTTCTGACTTGGCGTTTACATGCCGTCGAGAAATATATCTCAGACATGCTGGTTTGTTTTCCTTCGCTTAAGCAAGTTATAATTATACAATACACATATGATTCCGAAATCTCAGAGTTGCGTGTCTTGGGTTTGAACTCGATGAGGCTCATGTAGCCATTTCATCGACCCTACAAACTGGAAAAAGGCAAGATGTTCGTATTTTCATACTATCCCTGAAGAACTATTTCTAGTAGATATCTTCTCTCTTCTCTTCTTACTTGTTGTCTGCAAGTAAACTGCTGACACGCTGTTTTTTATGTTTGTTTGTTTTATGTAAGTTTTAATTTCAGTACTTTACTTTCCATTTAATGTTAATTTATTTATTTTAAGTAAGTATTTGTGCACCTTGTAGCCTGAAACACAGGTCAACAACAAGCAACTGTGCTCCATTTTCTTTGTTAAGATATTTTATTGTAAATGTGCTCCTTTTTATATATAAACGATTATATATTCTTCGCAATTTAATACTTTCCCTGATGCAGTCTTTCAAAAGCAGTTATTTGCTGCCACTTACAAAAGACACGTTCTTCACTATAAGCAGTTACTGAACCTGGAATAGAAATACACAATTTAAAAAGCTATCTGTAAAAGTGAAACTTTCAAATCTTTCACACGACTACGTTTCGTACGAGTGGTCTTTGAGTGCCAACAATATCTCAAAGCATAGAAAATTACGCAGATACGTCTACTTACCTTTAATCCTGAATGTAAACAACTCCTTTCAAACCTCGGCCAAATTTAATATTTTCTCCCTTTGATGTTACTAAAAATATTATGTTTATGAAGAAAATCTTCTTATAATTGAGAGATTGAGGTTAATTAACTTGTTTTCAGTATCTGCTGAAAGAAAAATAAAGTATCTTGGTGTCGTAATAACATTTGAATAGATATGTTTAAAAATCATGAAGCTTTTCAGACGTACTATTGAATAGTATTTTAACGTTTATCTTGGTGTACTTCATCATCTGCCTAGTTTTTTCCCAATGGAACGACTGCCTATCTGACCTCTACTGTACGCCTTGGTAAGACTGGTTGTCAAACTTTCGGGCCACTGACTACCTGTAAGGACTGAGATCCATTAATGACAGCCGGGACCAACGGCTTCTCGTGAAACTCGGTTTGTAATGGGTATTCACCCATCCACAGACCAATATAGGCAAGCGGGGCTTAACCTGAAGATTGATTTGAGCCACGAGCTCCTCCTAGAGCTTATCTAGGTGGACCTATTCATCATCATTCTTCTGCCCTCATCCCAATTTATTTGGGGTCAACGCAGCATGTCCTTTCCGTCTATACGTCTCTTTTAGTCTCTGGTCATCCCAAAGGCATCCAAATTCAGACACAAAACTTACTTCACAACATTTTCTTCATATCCCCTAACTACACATTTCAGTAGTGAAATATCTAAGAGGATTATGTATGTAATGTTAAGTACCTAAATGCGTGCAGAATTATTAAAAATAATTTTCAATTTACATATAATGTTATACAAGTACTTTATATAATAAAGCTTTGTATATTATTATGGTAGTGCTTAAACGCACTCAAGCCTTAAGCAATTTATGCTAAGTGTCGTAAAATAACTAAGTAAGCCCTTAAATTCGAAGTAATATAAAGGTAATTAGTTTCTTTAAATGGTGTTATTTCAGAAGCTAGAAGTATAACATTATTATAATTTAAATTGGTGTCATTATTTTTGAATGATGTCCTTCAGGGGTAAATTATGCGCAAGAAAAGTACCGATACATACAATTTATATTACGCAACAACTTCAAATTATCCTTGAACAGTCTGTTTTGTTCGCATATTCGCTGCTGAAAATAAGCTTTATGTAGAAAAGTTTCATCTGAGAGTCTGTCCTTGACATTCATTGCGCCACGTCTCTTGGATCGCCTTTTGAAAGTCAGTTTTTCTGGATTAAAGCACGTCCCATGTTCAAAGATTCAGATCTTCTTTTCCAAGACTTGTTCAATTCAAAGGCCAGGATGATATTGATATCATTTCATTCCTTATAGCACGTGTTTTACTTGCCGTTCATAACTTTGCATTGACATTTTGCAAAAAAGATAAGTATGCCATGACGTGATGGAGTGGATTAAGATGACTGCTTTTCATCGTCCTTAATAACTGTATTTTTCATACTGTCAGCATTGTTCGTCTGTGCCGTTTAGCATTTCTAGCTATAAGTGAATATTGATATATTAATAATATTAAACAACATTACTTTTAGTATATGCGAAACCTGAAACACGTATCGAGTATTTTTATGTAAAGAATCTATGTACAAAATTTCAAAACTGTGTCATGAAAAATCACAAAGTTATAAGCTTGTTCTGTTACCTGGTTATCCGCACAAAAGCGTGGTCACCACGCAACGCACCCGTGCGCGGGCCTCCAACGTCGTCTTGAACTCATTGATAAAAATAATTTGGCAGTAGGTACCTAAATTATTGCGATAGGTACTTAATGTCGCTCGGTGTCCAACTTGTAACTTTTTTTAAATATTTTTGGGACAAAATATAACATGGTTTAAAAATTATTGGAATCGATTCAGTTACTTATTCAAAACAAACTATATTCAGGTTTCGCATATACTAAAAATAATGTTGTGTAATATTTATTATATAATATTATATTATTAATATTAAATAATATTCTGCACGCAAAATACGCGCTTTGGACGTGGAGTTGCGGACACCAGCCCGTTATACAATACAATAGTGAATATTGGTGGCTAAAGCTCATTGGGTCGACGATAGAAGAAAGGGTAGGCCAGTGGGCCCCATTAGTGGGTGATTCTGGGCTGATATGATCGTGAAGATGATAATAATGAGTGAGTATTGGTGATGTTCTTCAGAAAGGACAGGTGCGCTGTACTCGCACGTATAACCAGGTGGCTTACAATGACGTCTTAAAGCAAGAGTAATTCCAGTGTGAGAAAGAGATGGCGATAGACGACCTGTATAGCTCTGTCTCTTTTCCACACTGGAATTACTCCTGCTTTTAGACGTCATAGTAACCCCCCAGATGTATGAACCGGGACAAAACAAAAGGAGTATGTAAGGATTGTAGCAGGTGACTTTCTGTTGTTTCTGCCTACCCCATGGAAAAAAAGGGGTACGTCCCGTTTGGTAACTTTCCCGTTTCGCCAACTAAACAAAATACCATCACAAAAGTCCCGTTTCGTAACTATTTTGTTCTTCATACAATGAGTCTCGTTTCTTCAACTTTTGAGTATGCGTATATTCATTCCCTTTTAGTTTATGTATGTAGTAGATTTTCCTAGAAGCAAAAGACGACCATTTTTGCATTAGTTTAGTCTAAAACATTTTACAACCAGACTGCTAACTACATCCTAACAATACGTAACACGATGATTAACACAATAATAAAAGACAAAAAGTTTAACTAATGCCTATTACACACTAGTTGTTAAATATCAACATTTTTTCTCACGAATATAACATTTTACATAACATAACTATTGTATTCCCACAGGACTTAATTAGGTGCCAAAACCCGGACACGCGTAAACGGCGTCAATTAATGGGCAATTAACTCAATTAATGCCTAGACAAGCGTCAATAGGATCAGCATAATACCGGCGAAGTATCGGTGGGCAATAAAGAAATCAATCAGTGGATTAGGTATTTCAAATCAATAAAATCAGAAAAGGCCATAATATTGGACATTCATAACGATGTAGACGAGCTGGATGTGGCCGCACAACTGTTGTTAACAATGTTGTTGAGTTGAGGACGGGTTTTTAAAATGTTTATTGCTGTTTTTTTTTGGGATTAAGAAAGAATGGGTTTACCATGAGCTGTGGAGATTTTGCTGACGTTTTGACGATTGCTCTTAAAGTGTTCAAAAAAATAATCAGTAAAACATTACCACATCAGCCGTATATAAGTAAACGTTTTCATCTGTTACCTACAAATTTATGCAGACTCGATTGTTTTTCATGGCGGTGCGAAAAAACGACAGGACGCCACCTGTGCCTTTCTTACGTAAGGTAGTCCTTTTGCTTCAATAAATTTATAAATTCAATCAGATAACTTGGTGCCCCTCATTGGTCTCATCTAAACTCCGCTTCAAAGTATCTTCTTACCACGCTCAAACCACATCTAGTAAGTTTATACAAAAGTTCGGTCGCTTTTTTAGTTCTCATGGGAGTATAATATGCGAGGCGGCTCGTATGATACAGAGTGGGGGGAGTGCGGGTAGAGGGGGGCGGTGCGTTTGATGCCGACAGCACAGGTGTGATGCGCGCCCGATGCGGTCCCGCTGACTGGAGGCTGATGCCACCAAAGTGTTGACTGTGGTTAGCTAATTAATCGTCACTTTTAATTGGGAGGTTAAGATTGCACGTGGTATTAGAAGTTTGCTGAGGTTTCGAGAGTATTTAAGATTTAAAATGGTTAACCCATGGTATTCTAGCTTAAGATTTTAACGAGTGGTTAAATTGACATTGAAATTATTTATTTCATGGACTTGTATCAACTACTGTGGTCTGAAATAAATAATTTTATTTTAAATGTTAATAGTAAAAAAGTCTTAAAATTTAAAATAATTATTATTTTGGACATGCATGGTGACCAATGCAAAAGGCATATTGGGTTTTATGTTAATCTTTGTGTAGATTACAACACACAATACGTACGTACAACAACGGAGAATAGGTTGAGTTACGATAGTATTAGTTACTTACAGTAGCTGGTAAATATTAGAGATTTGGTTACATAACTTTGTGTGTCACGAACCATGACTACCTTAGATTTCTTAGTCGTAGGTATTAGATAAATCTTGCGTAGCATTATATAAAAAGCATTTTTGGTTCTTTGATGGTAACCGGACAAAGCACTTAGACAAAAAACATTAACTTACCTATATTATTTAGTAACATCTACCGTAAAAAAACGTTTTAATTTTTTGATGTATCTAAATATTGCTAGTTAAACTAAAGTTAACCAACGCACCTCGGTGCCACAGACCCAATAAGGTTCACGCGCGGGTCAGATAATTATAATACTGAGCATTATTTCGCTGTAGTTAAGTTGATACGTAAACGAATTGTTACTTTTAATACCTAGTTCTTATCATATCGCTCTGACTGGGACGTTTCATTCTTTAAACAATCGATAACTGATCCTAGAGGTGACCGCACAACGAAGGGCGATTAAAGAACTGTTATCATTTCTAGATAATTGTGAGATGCGATTCTTCACTTAATTATTTAATTCGAGTAATAAACGAGGTTCGATTGTTATAGTCATATAGCACGGCATAAGAACTTTGTGGCGTACCATCGTTCCGAATCGTTCGGATGGTTCCCGTTAATTGAATGGGATACCTTAATGTGTGGTCGACACGACTGGGTTTTGGAACAATTTATGTGTTAATAGAATTCTCCAAGTTATCCAACTTGTGTGAAGAAGGCACTTAAATTATGAATGAGAAGTTTGAGGATATTTATGAAATATGTTTCGGATTATTTCGTGACAAATTGAGTTATTAAAGTTGATTTACGCACAAGGCTTTGTTTTATTATTTTTCTATGTTGATGCTGAATGGCCAGTATCTATCGAACTCCAAAAATATTAGTCTATGTATTTTATGTATACGGACATAAATAAATAACATGACATCATAACATCACGCCTCTAATCCTCGAAGGGTGAGGCAGAGGTGTACCTAATAGTACACCAAAATTTCGCCAGTTATGTTTTGGTAACATGTAGTAAGGGGCGAGAATATTGCCAAAAAAAAAATATTTTGCGATAGATGCAACCAGATATCTCAGTAACGTAATATAACCGTCCTGATTGAAGTTTGATGCCAAAGCATAAATATAAACAGAAATGTGTACCAATATCGGTTCCATATTGAAAAAACGTCACCATGTAAGCTCAACTCTGAGTTAATTTATTTTTATACAAAAGACCTCTCAAGATTAGCGCACTCTACCGAAACATGTTAGAAAAACAAGCAAACAGACAAATCCTATTGCGAACCACTCGAGTGAAAGCAAACCCCGTGAAAACAATATGTATTGTGACGTTAACACGATAATCCGACTTAAAAGCGTCATGTTGACATTCTAATTTTCGCTCAAAGGTGGTAAAGTAAGACATCAATAGAAAAAGAAAGTGTTAAAAATGATAAGGGATGCTATGACCACCAGTTGTGACACAAAATTGGCAAAATATTTTGCGCATATTGTTGTTTGTTGTCAACTAATCTGATGAAGAATGAGGATTATTGTTGACAGTACTCGAATGTAGGATTTTGTTATAGAAATTTTAGTGAGAGTTTCTAGTTCTGGGAAATATGGCGTCCTTCATAAAGGACCGTTTGATCCCTTCGACGGTATATATTTCGGTCATATTTGAGGCTTGACAAATAAGTGACGTTCGGTAAAGGGTTTATTAATAATCCACTTGTAGACTTTACTTTTATATTCAATTAAGTTATTTAAGTATCAAAAATTCAATCAATAGGATTAAATTAATTGACTATGTTTTTGTCATTAATATAAGGTCTAACTATTCATACCCGAAATATTTTCAGAGAATCATCTAACGGTTATAACGAAGCTATTTTAAGGGATTTTTTTCTTATCTGTGTATATTTTTTTTTAAATAAAATAATGTTGAATTTATTAAACTTAATTATGTGTTAATATTTTTAAATGGGTATAAGATTCATATTACTTAAGTACTTAATATTACAGTAAATATTATATACATTAATAAATTAAAATAACCTATATTAACTAACTAACTTAAAAATAAACTTAAAAAATGGCGTCAAAAAACTCCTCCTCAACGTAGTCAACTGGTAATGTACCCATATGTAAATAATAAATAATTTAAAATTACTTGACCCACAAAATAAATACTGGCTCCTTATTTTTAAACATCCATTACGCTAGTTTACTATTTACCTACATTATTATTTATTACGTATTTACCTACTGTCATTGTTAGAATATGGGAGAAAAGGTTTTATACAAAAAAAAATAGAATTTTAATAATATCGTAAAAAAACGGGAAATAATAAAGCTTCCGAAATAAAAAAAACTTTTTTAAAATGAATTACCTACCGAAAAATTAATACAAAATTAACCGACAGAAAATGTTGTATTTAACAAAAAAAATATGAGCTTAGTCAAATATTAATTATACGAAAAAAAATAAACAAAATTTCCGAAAAAAATACTAAGTTTCCGAAAAAAATACTAAGTTTTGCGAAAAAAATACTAAGTTTGCGAAAAAAAAATACAAAGTTTTCGACTTGAGGCACCCCGACTTTAGGTTAGGTTAGGTTACTTTAAACCCTGCAGACAGAAGTAGGAGCCCCGCGTGGCGGGGCTACGTCGACTACGCCTAATTACAACATTTTGATATTGATCTTGACGTTGATTTTATACCTGTTTTATTTATTTTAAGATTAATACGCAATTTAATGTGGTGAAAAAGTATTACGTCAGCAAATGCTGTATTGATTTTCGGAATTTAAAGTATTTTATTCGGTCGTTTCTTTGTCGCAAGATTAAGCAGTTAATTTAATTATTTTGAGTACGCCCATTTTGTTTTTTTTTTCGGAGTTTTTATTACTACCCAAAAAAAACAGTCAGATAATTTTTTTTTTCGTTGCTATAGCGACTTTACGACTTATAGAAGTTACTCTTAAAATATTTCGTGTATGAAAAGATAGACCTTATATAGTTATAAATAAATTATAAGTAATTTATTGTTTTTGACTGCCTCTTTGGTCTAGTGGTCGTTATCGCGACTGTTGTTTATGAGGTCCTGGGTTCGATTCCCAGGTCGGGCAAAGTGATATTGGATCTTTCAATCAGGAATTTTTCAGTAGCAGCCACGGAGTCTGGATTTGTGCCCGGTTGTTGGCAATAGGCTCGCCCCCTATTACATAGGACTTAAATTTAACTGGCGAAATGTGGGTGTACTATTAGGTACACCTCTGCCCCTTTTGCTTTATGTATTTAAATAGCATTTTAGCACTACGTTTTCATTTTAATAAGTCATAGGATTTTCATTTATGTTTTTTCGAAAAGTTTATTAAGTTAGAATGACCTAGAAGAATTACCTTTTCATCTCTAATTAATTCAATCCCAGAGTGTATTTTTACTCGTATTTTATGACGACACTTAAGGAAATTGATGTAATTACTTAGTTATCAAAATAGTGTACAGCGGAGGATTAAAAAAAATGGCTTCCTATCATCATCATCTGCCTACCCTTTTCACAACTATGTTGGGGTCCGCTTCCAGTCCAACCAGATGCAGCTGAATACCAGTATTTTACATGGAGTGACTGCCAATGTCACCTCCACAACCCAGTTAGTACTATACCCCTTGATAAGACTGGTTGTCAGACTTTCAGGCCACTGACTACCTGTAACGACTGTCAAAGATCAACAAATGACTGCAGGGACCAACGGCTTAAGGTCCTTTCCAAAATACGGAGGAAACTCGGTATGTCCCTAATGGTATGGTCACCCATCCACGGAACAACCTAGGCAAGCACGGCTTAACCTAAAGATCGACCCGAGTGGCTGTTATATTTAGACATGAGGCCCTTCATAGAGTTGCCAGCGATGCGAGCCTAATATTACAATTTATTAATATCTATAATTTAGTTAGTACGTTAGTCCATAATATACCCGCTAACATTCTTGTAGCTAATAAAATATGAAAGAACAAGGCTCTCGTTATTTACAAAGACAGTGACGAGTGCAGGGTTCAATGAATGCGTGCTCATGCATGGAATAATTAATACGTAGCCATCGGTAAAGTGTCAGAGCGAAACGGCGTCGAAAACAAATATATGAATATTAAATGAGACGATATATCTCCACGTCGAGATATTGTTGCCATGTGAGAAATTTATCAGTTTTTCGATATAATTATTTTATACCTATCGATTGGGGTGTTTACCACAACAACGTGTAGGCAGTTCCATTTTTAGATCTAGCGTCTTTTGTTTGAATTGTAATGAAGAAGAGCTTCTTCTTAGCGTGTCGATGGCAAATTTTTAATTAAATATGTTTGGCTCAAAATTCAGCTATGCGAACTCCGCTCGCTGTAGCAGTCATAAGATCGTCAAGTGCGCAGGTGTTAGGGCATGCAGCGCAAGATAGAAGATGGACCATGGTCTGTGGAGACACGCCGCATACACATTTGAGATCTGAGCCGTCCATGAACCCCCATCTGAAGAGATTATCTTTGCTAAGAAGAGCTGTGTGGAATTGTATCCCTACCTTTGAGAGAGAGGTTTGCAAAAGAACTAAAAACATCATCATCATCTGCCTAGCCTTTTCCTAACTATGTTGCGGTCGGCTTCCAGTCTAACCGGATGCAGCTGAATACCAGTATTTTACATGGAGCGACTGCCTATCTAATTTCCACAACCTAGTTAGTACTGGTTAATACGATACCCCTCGGTAAGACTGGTTGTCAGACTTTTTGGGCAAAGTAATTACGAACATTAGGTATTAATATTTTTACTTAGTGTAATTTTATTTGTTTTATAACTTATGTAGTTATATTTTTGTGACTTATAGCATCGTTTTGGACGAGTCTGTGAAGTTTCTATAATTGGTAAGAAAATAAAAGAGTAACCATGGAGTTTCTGCCGGTTCTTCTCCATAGGAAACGACCAACTCGAACCGTGCACCTTTTTATCGACGTTTTATTAGTGCCCATGTAGGCCTATGTGAAATAAAATATTTTCAATTTGGTGGTAAATAATATTAATTAATGTTGAAATAAGTGACTTAAAGAAATTATAACTTAGGTACCTGCCTAGCCTTTTTCCAACTAAAGGGTGTAAATAGACCCTTAACGAAGCCGAAAGTCATTTGTTCTTTCCGTCTTTGCGATAGGTAATTTTTTTGTTCTAGACCATACCTGGGAACCTTCTAGTTACGGAGATATTGGGGTTCAAAGTTTCAACTTTTTCACAAGTTTTTTTTAAATACTTGTTTTAATGTAAGATTTTTACTTTACACACCTCCACGACCCCCGTACTATTCAATCCATCCATCAGCACAATGCTTTGAGTGCTTTTCATCGAGTCCTAACGTAAAACGTGATTTTTCACCCCAAAAAAAAAGTCGATTCCCAGCAATAATTTTTGCCTAAAGTTACTTAGTTGTATGTACATAATGCTTGGTTGACGGCTATGTGAAGAGTCTGTTTACACCCTGTATGTTGGGTTCGGCTTCCATTCTAACTGGGTACTAACAGACTGTACAGAGTAGGTACTGTAAACATCATCATCTTCCTTCCCTTGTCCCATGTTACTTGGGGTCGGCGCAACACGTGTTTTTCTTCCATTCTCCCCTGTCAAACGTCACGCTATCATTTAAACCTTTTTACTTCATATCATTCCTCACACAATCCATCCATCGTTTCCTTGGTCTTCCTCTCCCTCTCCGTCCATCAACATTTATATTTATCACTCTTTTAGTCACATGCGATTTGTCCCTCCTCATCACATGTCACATCATTTCTGTAACTGGCGCAACTTTCAAACTTCCTCTAATATAGTCATTCCTTATTTTATCCATTCTTGTACACCACACATCCACCTCAACATTCTCATCTCCTCTACATGCAATCTTATTTTCATCCATTTTCTTCACAACCCAGCATTCCGATCCATACAGTACGACAGGTCTTATAATCTAAGTAGGTACTGTAAACAAGTAAAACTAATTTTATGAAGTAAAAACTTTCAGCGAGGCACAAGTTTCCTTTGTACAAAGTTAAAATTAAAATGTCCTTTTACTTTTATTCTCCCTATTAGTTGCGTCGTCCGGAAACTACAAAATGATTTTATGCTCCATTTGGTTGAGTGCTCATTCTTCACAGGTGTATAGTCACGAGCATTAATATATATATGTTCCGGCTAAAAGCCGAAGTGCGGCTACACCTAGTTCTAGCCGGCTAAACCTAGGTGCGGCCGGTAACAGTTGTGTTTCCTTTTTAATGCCGGGACACACCGACCAAATGGATTAGGTTAGGTTAGAACTGTGACCATACTATATCCAAATTGGTGGCATGTTCTATCCGAAGATAAGTATGATACATCTAAGTTTAACCGGCAGCTTCTGGGTTTAGCCGGCTAAAACTAGGTGTAGCCGCACTTCGGCTATTATCCGTAACATATACACGCAGCAACTTTTAAAAGCGATTTTCACCTACTTATACGTTTTCACGAATATAGTATTTTGGAAGTCATACTATTACGAAATCTTCTTTTCTTTTCTAAAAGTAGAAACCGTTATTTCGGGAGAAAACCGCTTTTGAATTTTGCTGCGTGTTTACATATTAATGGTCGTGACTGTACTTGGAAGCGCTCGCAAATATTCAGCTTGCACAATGTCCTGCATATTTTAGCCCGCGCTGCAAAGTATGGAACTTGCAGAACGTGCAGCCGACAGGAAAATGGAATTTTGGTAGCTGCTGTCGCTATTTGTAACATTCATTTCGTCGTTAATGAATATTTCAGGAATTCATTTGCTGAAGTATATTTTCAGTAAATTACGTTGGAGATCTTTTTAGTGTATTGTGCATATTTATCTGCGTAATTTATTGGAAGCTAAATCTTATCTATAAAAAAATCGTGATACGGTGTTTGTGGTCGAATTCCTCCGAAACGGCTCGACCGTATTTTATGAAAATTTTTATGTATATTTGGTAGGTACGAGAATAGGTCGTAAAGTATATTTCACACCGCTAAATTCACGCAGATGAAAGTCGCGGGGCACAGCTAGTAATGTTATAGAATTTTCTTTTCGATGAAAACTTTGGTTTTAACTGAATCAAATGGTACAGCTTTTTTCTTCAAGTTTATTTTTGGCTTTTGACAGTTTTAGATGTAGTGCTTTTTAATTTTTTAAGTAGATACTTATCTAAGTTAGCCGTCAGTTAGATTGATTAGGTAGAATAAACGCTCGTGAAAGATATAATTATAGTGGACATTGCCTGTGGAAAATGACTAAGTAATTATTTTTATTATAAGTTTAATAATTAGTTAAGTTTATTGCGTAAAGGTTATCTGGTGATATAAATACAAAATGACAAAAGCAAAGTGATGCTTCAATACCGGTGCGTAAAGTATTACGAAAGAATAAACGAAAACTACAAATTAACAATAGTGATTTGGTTCAGAAAGCCTCGTCATATACATCGTGTAGACATCACAACATACTCGTTTTATGAGCTGTTTTAGGCGAGCAAGTAGCGAGTTAATATCGCGCCTCAGGCGTTGATCATTTTTTGCGGGTGCACCCGAATCAACCACCTTGGGCTCAACAAATGTGTGGGCAATCCGGTAATTTATTTTTTTAGCCAATAAATTACTCATACGTCAAAACTTGGGACGTGGTCGGCCGGCGCGAGCGCACCGAGTGATATATTGGCCCTTGTCACAGCACTCTACCTTTTCCTAACAATTTTAATATGAAGGTCGATTAATAAATTGCTCATTTCGGGATGGACCGTTTTACTAATGAGTCGGCGTAGACTTGTGGATGAGACACCCGGCACATTTGTTATTTTTGTTCCCTACTTTTGACAAAGAAATGGTTCCCAGATACGGAATGCATGGAGGAGAGCGTCGTTAAATAATTCGGGTCGATTTTCAGGTTAAGCCGCGCTTGCCTAGGTTGGTCCTTGGATGGGTGACCACCCATTCCTCCGCGTATCGGAAAGTACGTTAAGCCGTTGGCCCTGGCTGTTATATGTACATCTTTAACAGTCGTTACAGGTAATCAGTAGCCCGAAAGTCTGACAGCCAGTCTTACCAAGGGGTATCGTATTACTCAGTATTAACTGGGTTGTGGAGGTCAGATAGGCAGTCGCTCCATGTAAAATACTGGTATTCAGCTGCATCCGGTTGAACTGGAAGCCGACCTTAACATAGTTAGGAAAAGGCTAGGCAGGTGATGATGGCAGATGATGAGGAAATGCATCCCCCTACGCGAGGGACCAGACCAATTGACATTCTATCAACGATAAAGGAGATGCAAAAATCTAAATGTTATGAATTGACATAAGCAACCGAAAAGTATATATCAATCATTTTGAAAGCCGTTGTAGAAATACGAAATACTTTGAAAGCAATTGTATTCAGAAATGTCAGTAATTTTAATAGTATTCACGATTGTGGTCAAGATTGAGCCATTCCTGATCAATTTTGACTTGAATTGAATACTTGAAGATAATAAGTAGTAAGTTAGGATCTTATTTCTTAGTACTTTGAATGATTTTGAAATGTTTTATGATTGCTAATTTTAGGGAGAATATTGTAAATATGTATCTGAACTTTACACTACGTTGTTATACGTAATAAAATAAACTTTTTATGAAGTTATTGGTACTTTAAAGTATAAAATAGAATTATTGACTGAACATTACTCGACAATGGTGCCATCTGGTAAGCTCAAAAACGATAGCCGTCATTGCGACTTGTCTAGGTCCTCCGTTAGCCTGAATACTAAAACTGTTTTTAAATCCCCATTGACTTTTTTTTTGTTAGCCTGTTTGGGTGTCCCACTGCTGGGCAAAAGTATCCCCTTTCTCCTTCCAGACCTCTCTGTCCTGTGCGATATCTGGCCACGTTCGCCCCGCAAACGAGATCTGATCGTCACACCGCCTTCGCCGCGCTCTACGCGGCGATTTCCTCATTTTTTTTTCTTCAATTGATTTTTAGTAAAAAAAAACTATGTCTCCCTCCACTCTTTCCATTTCTCGCGAACCCGTGCGTCCTCCTTCCAGTTCTGACTGAAGTAATTGGTCGACAAAAAACCACATCCAATCATACAACCAACCTTTCAGAGCGTCAGGGTCAGTCTCCCATTGACCTTTGTTTGGCACCATTCCAAACGTGGCTACTGTAATGCATCGTTCACTTTATAAAGCTCTCTACAGACGCCATTCCGCACTTTCCAATCCTTTGGAAACAGTTCATGACACGTCGCAATATTTCACTAAGGCTTTTTCACCCGTTCCACGCTTTGTTGCATTCTCTGACGCTTTTTAAATGTTCTCTTTTTGTGAAAAACAAATCATGAAACGCGAGGAAATAACGGCAAAGCATCTTATGTCTACTTCAAAGAGGACTGTTTTACTTTTAGGTAACAGAGCACTACGACTGGGTATTGTACGAAAAATAAGACCTTAAAAATCAAAAAAAGAAATCAAAATATTTTATTTCACATAGGCCTAGTTGGGCACTTATAAAACGTCAAAAAAAAGGTGCACGGTTCGGGTTGGTCGTTTCCTATGGAGAAGAACCGGCAAGAAACTCCATGGTTACTCTTTTCAAATCATTTGGTGTTCCAATATTATCATGGTTACAGCATTTGTCTTAAGTAACCTACATTAGAAAAAAAATGAATCTGCCCCTACATTTTACCAGTTATGTTTAAATCGCACGTTATATACGACGAACCTCATGCCTTTAATCAGCCACATCTAGATACCAGGCTGCTACGTCTGCTACAAAAATTGCAACAATTTACCCGACCCGGGATCGGACGGAGGGCCCAGCCCTCAGAATCTGCGCTTGCTATCACAAGACCAACGAGACAGTTACTTCACTAAGTCCTCGTCAAACAAACGTCCCCAATGTTTTACATTCTTTTGAAATGACCTAGCTCGTAACTGAGATAATAACTTACCAAACCATATCATACCTACTACATTGTAACTTGGTATTGGAGGTCTGATAGGAATTCCCTCCATTTAAAATACTGCCTTTTCAGTTGCATAGACTAGAAGCTGGTCACGGCATAGTTGAGAAAATGACTGATCATCATCAGTCCAGCATTCTCTCAACTATGCCGTAGCTTAGGGACATCTACGTAATGCCATATGCAGTCTCCGTGTTGGGTATACGCATCCCTTACAGGGAAAAAATGCGTGACCACTAAGTATCTACATAATATAAACATAACATCACCTTGTAATCCCTGAAGAGTTAGGCAGAGGTGTACCCAACAAGTAAGTACCTACATTTCGCCAGTTATGTCAAAGTCCCATGTAATAGAGGGCGAGCCTATTGCCATCAACCGGGCACAAAAACAGACTCCGTGACTGTTACTTAATGAAATTCTTGATGCAAAAACCCAATAACACTTTGCCTGACCCAGGAATCGAACCCAGGACTTCATGCTCAACAGTCGCGCTAGACCAACGAGGTAGTTCTAAATATCTATTAGGTATACTATACAGGTATGCATATTATGAACTGAGTAAGTATAAATGGATGTAATCGTTAACGCAGGTATGTTTAAAACGACAGGCCGTGTCGGCGCGTTCGTGTTCTACGCGCGCCTCAAAGAGATGTCAGCAACAATGAAGGGGTCCGCAAGGGCCGATGCCTGCCAGGGCCGCGGGACTGTTCGAAAGAGATACCGCGGCCCTGGAACACAAAGGGCAAAGAAGGAACATAGATGGGTTTTAGTCAGTAAAAGTCTGACACTCCCTTCCGCTCCGCCCAGAGTGGGGGGGGGGGGTCATAAAAAAAGTATGTTTATAAGAAGATACAAACAAACTAAAAAAAAATTAGTTAATATCATAGTTTTCATAGACAGATTAGTTGTCCGTCTACGTCATCCGCCATAATAATATTACCTACTATTTAAATACAAATTATAATACGTTAATCCCAGAGAGCCATTTATTAAAATTAATGTTTAAGCCAAATTGCAAAAACATAGTGTATTTTTTTTAATTATTGCAATCTATTCGTGTTATTTCCTTCTGACAAGGTAATCTTTTCGCCATTAATATGCGGCATCATGTCTATTGTTTCCATTTACACTATTAATTAAAAAACTATTAAGTGAATTGATTGAGATCTGTATACTACCTATTATTAGCTTTTGATTGGTTGAAAAACCTAAGCTTTTATATAATTTTACGTGTAAACATGTTTTGATTGGATTTGGACAAAAACTCATGTAGGTATTAGTTTAAATGACAAGAACAACATACTTCACGTACATTATGTATATTGAATCTAGGATTGAGGCTGATTCAATTACGGTACCTGAAAAAAGTCAGTAGCCCAAATTGCGAACCAAAATAAAATAAAGTTTTTTTATAACAACTTAAGTTAAACAGGTAACACAGGAAAAACGAAGATAGTTACAAAAGTAAAATACTGTGGCGCAGCTATCAACGGCCAATTCAAAATACATAGAATAGACATAGACATTATTCCAGATTAACTTAAAGAAGTTAAACTGTGGAGGATGTGCATCACTTGCTGGTGGAATGTGTCCGTGATAACAGAAAAAGAAACGCTTTGGTGGCCGAATTAAACACCAAGAGGCTAGATCTGGGTGCTTTTCAAAGCCTCATATCGAATCTATGTAGTGTGGAAGCTATAAGAGTTTAGGTACAAGTTTATTTACAATTGTTTTAAGTAACATAGGTTGCAGTGTGTAATAGAAATGGTATAGTCATATGAAAGGATATGCTGCAGACCATCAAACTGAACAACTTCCCCCATGGGTCCAATATCGCAAATGCGAAAAAGATATCAGCTGTCCCATTCATTTGGGTCGAGTAGGTATTGAAATTTAGTATGGGACACCTGATATTTTTTTCTTAATAAAGTTTGTGGTGGAGTTGGTGCAACTTACTTATTCTGTTACAACTACAACTTTAAAAAGAATCAAGGAGAAAGTGCATCATCTCGGTGCGTGACTAATTAGCGATAATTGTTATGAAAAGAAAAAGTGATAAAGAAATCAGCAGATGACTTATTGTGAAAATAAATTAAAAATTATAATGATTTATTTTTGCAATTTATCGTGTAACTAATTACAATATCAGTGGCATTAAATTCATCTGTAAACATCAATAATATTTATGATGTTTCAACTTAAGGTTTGTATTGCGAAGTCGTTGTATTACGACATACCTACTTGAAATAAAAAATCCACGCAATCGATGCTAATATTGATTACATGGATTATTCAGTGAAAAAATTAGGCAAATATCAAAAGTATTAATAGACCTACTCATTGACATTTGAGATCGATGTAATACTCTAACCTTATTGCATATGCAGAAAATCTTTTAGGTTAAGCCGTGCTTGCCTAGGTTGGTCTATGGATGGGTGACCGCCCATTACATACCGAGTTTCCTAAGTGCCTCGGAAAGCACGTTAACCCGTTGGTCCCGGCTGTCATTTGTAGATCTTTGACAGTCGTTATGTAGTCAGAGGTCCAAAAAGTCTGACAACCAGTCTTACCAAGGGGATCGTATTACCCAGTACTAACTGTGTTGTGGAGGTCAGATAATCAGTCGCTCCATGTAAAATACTGGTATTCAGCTGCATCCGGTAAGACTGGAAGCCGACCCCAATATAGTTGGGAAAAGGCTAGGCAGATGATGATGATCGCATAATTATGCAGAAAAGGCGTAAATGCTGTTTAAATCGAAACAGACAGACGAAAGTACAGACGTCATCTGCGCACATCAAGCTACCACAATCTGTCAAATTTCTTTAATAGATTTTCAACTTTATCAATAAACCATTAGGTTCAAGGCTCATTGGGGAAATTTGGTAGATTCGGGTAGCTTGATGTGCTGGCGTTTGTACAACTAAACATAATAACTCCGAATTAAATGACGATAATTAGGATTTCTTATTAGGATTTTGAAACATGGGCTAGAATAATTATTGTTAATATTAGACCATAAGAGTATACTATCATAAGGGAATCTTATTAGACCACTATTCCAATTTAAAGGGTACGAAAGTATTAACACAATGATGTTACCACCATTACCATCTTAGGCATATAATCATGGAGGTGACTGGGGTAGACCTGAGAGTGGCGGTACGCAGGCTGAAGGCCAGAAATACCGCCCCGGGACCCGATGGCCTGCCTGGCAAAGCCTGGGTCGTGGCCTCTGAGGCTCTCGGGCCCCGACTGGAAGGGCTCCTAAGCGAGAGGCTTGGAGAGAGGCCAGTTCCCGCTTCGTTGGAAGACGGGGAAGCTGGTCCTCATCCGGACGCCAGGGCGCCCTGCGGACTCTCCGTCCACATACCGGCCCATCGTGTTGCTCGACGAGGTGGGCAAGCTCTTTGAAAGAGTTATTGCTAACCGCCTCGCCGGGCACCTCGCGGGGATGGGACCGGATCTTGCGGAACACCAGTTTGGTTTCCGCAAGGGGCGCTCGACGGTGGACGCCATCATGCGCGTGAGAGCCCTCACGACGGGGGACGCGGTTTCCCGGGGCGGGGTTGTATTGGCGGTGTCTCTTGACATCGCCAACGCCTTTAACTCCATGCCCTGGAGCTGCATTGGGGAGGCACTCCGGTATCACCGGGTGCCGACCTGCCTTCGTCGTGTGGTCAGGGATTATCTGACGGATAGGGCCGTCATCTACCCTGGTCGGAGCGGAGAATGGAACCGGCGAGAGATGTCGTGCGGTGTTCCACAGGGATCGGTTCTGGGACCGGCCTTGTGGAACATCGGTTACGACTGGGTGCTGCGCGCCGATCTCCCTAGCGGCGTCAGCGTAGTCTGCTACGCTGACGACACGCTGTTACTGGCACAAGGGAGGTTGCACGAGGCGGCGGCCGAAAACATGACACGCGGGGTTGCGATAGTCGTGGAGAGGATCCGGCAATTGGGTCTCGAGGTGGCATTGCACAAGTCCGAGGCCATGTGTTTTCATGGGCCTCGGAATGCGCCACCGTCGGGATCCCTACTGACGGCAGGAGGGGTTTCCATCGGCGTCGGGTCGACGCTGAAGTACCTGGGACTCGTCCTCGACAGCCGGTGGAACTTCGTGGAGCATTTCCGACGTTTGGCCCCCAAACTGGAACGGACCGGAGCTGCCTTCAAGCGGCTCCTGCCCAACCTGGGGGGTCCAAACGCCTCCTGCCGGAGGCTCTACGCGGGGGTCGTGCGGTCCATGGCCCTTTACGGCCCCGGTGTGGGCGCGTGCTCTGAGGCGGCAAGCCGCCCGCTACCTGAACGCGCCCCAAAAGGGGATAGCCCTAAGGCTAGTCCGGGGGTACCGCACGATCTCCGGTGAGGCGGCGAGCCTCCTTGCCGGATTGCCGCCATGGGATCTGGAGGCGATAGTCCTCGCGCGCCTTCACGTATGGCGCGCGGAAGCACTACGTCGGGCGGAAACTCCGCTGCCGCGGCAAATCGCCGCTCAGCGGACAGACCTCCGGCGCGATCTCATGGTGACATGGAGAGAGCGACTGTCGCAACCCCGTGCAGGGCACGCCACCATAGAGCACCGCCGTGTCCTCGTAGAGGCGATTGGCGGCGGCGACCTCTCGCGCCCGGCCCTGGTTCAAGCCATGGTCCAGAGCGAGAGGGAATGGGAAGCCGTCACCTCCTTCTGCGAAGCAGTCATGCTAGTGAAGGAGGTGGCGGAACGTGAGAGGGAAAGAGCCTCACGTCCCAGCCGCCGCGGGAGACGCCCTGGGCGTCGGGGGTCACGTGGTGGCCCCTGGCCACCGTAGGCGCGGGCCTGTGGACGGCGAGTTATGGGCTAGCTCGCCGTCCGGCCGTCTTATGACGACAGGCCGTGTCGACGGCGCGTTCGTGTTCCACGCGCGCCTCAATGAGATGTCAGCAACCACGTAGGGGTCCGCACGGGCCGATGCCTGCCAGGGCTGCGGGACTGTTCGAAAGAGATACCGCGGCCCTGGAGCACAAAGGGCAAAGAAGGAACATGGATGGGTTTTAGTCAGTACAAGTCTGATACTCCTCCCTCATTTGATGATTTCTCATCCTAAAAAAAAAAAAAGGCATATAATCATGCATAGGGAGGTATATCACCTGCCTAGCCTTTTCCAACTATGTTGGAGTCAGCTTCCAGTATCACCAGATGCAGCTGAATACCAGTATTTTACACTGAGAGACTGCCTATCTGACCTCCACAACCTAGACATTGGGTAAAACGATACCCTTGGATCGTTTTACCCAATGTCTAGGTTATTGATTGATCATTTTGTGGGTAACTCACACGTATACTTAATAAAAATACGTAGTTCAATATCTTAAACTGTTTTTTTTTTCGGCCTTTTAGTCTGGCTTCTGCTTAACCGGACTATCCTGAGGTTGCCTTAAGATTAAGGCCTCCAGCCAGGAGCATACAACTTATAAACTAAGCTAAGCGACCGCGCGCTAAGGGCACCCCCTGCCTCTGCTTAGGGCATCGGGGAGGATAGCAAGGAGACAGGCTGGATCTGAGTGAGACTATTGAAGGGCTGGTTTAAAACTACTGGCTCAGCAAAGCGGGCTGGCTCGAGCAAGGGTCGAGGGGGGGGGAATACCTATCTAGCTTGGGAGATTCAGTCTATTACTACAAGCGTTGATAATGATTTAACTAAATAATCAATATTTTTTTAAATCTACTGATACATTAACTGCGCCTTCAGTCTAGTGGTCCTGGGTTCGATTCCCAGGTTGGACAAAGTGTTATTGGGTTTTTCCATCACAAATTTCTCACAAACAAGCACGGAGTCTTGAATTGTGTCCTGTCGGTGGCAATACTGTCAATAGGCTCTCCCCCGATTACATGGGACTTAAACATAACTGTCGAAATGTGGGTACACTATTAGGTACACCCCTGCCTAAGCTTTCGGGGATTATAGGGGTGATGTGATGTTATGAAACATTAAATAATTACATGGATGGTTATGAAAATAGTTCAGTCAATTTGCAATTTTTTAAATCATAAACCACCTCATCTGTGACACAATAGGTAATCTACTTTTGATGCCGACTGTACATAATGAAGCACCTATTCTGAATAGTTCAATTAGTGTCGTGTACGAGTCGAAATGGAATTATTCCGGTACGTGCGACGCCGAACTGGGATGGAATTCGAAAATCAAATTTTGTGGTGTGAGCCTAGTGTCAAAAATTGCGTATGGCGAACTGGATAGAAAAACAATCGTCTGATTTCATTGTGTTACACGTTTTGAATATTCGGGAAGTTCTGTTTTTTTCGTTGCGATTTTGTTTTAATGTTTGTTAATTTTAGCTAAAATTTAAAAATGAAGGTCATATATTATATGGCTTACCTAAAGCTATTCATACCGAATTACCAGTTGGTAGTAACCTAGCACAACACGAAAAAAGGGGAGTGCAGTAATATTCACTAAGGAATCACTTAGTACTAGTGAAAACTAGTATAATTCCTACTTAGATGATATTATCATTAACATTAGAAACGGGATATTTACCATGTTTACTGTTTTCTTTGAGTTCCCGATATTTCGTCAATGTTGCAAGCACCACGCAAGCTGCTCATAAACACCCACCCACCCGCAATAACTTCAGTTATCCGTGATCATGGTGCTTGCAACAGCGAAATCAGTAAATATGATAGTTTAAAATCTTAATTATACTTAGATGATAACTACTACAATCCTATTGTGCTCTTTATCCATGATCTTTTTCTGCTACCTAACCTATACGTGAGGTTTGTCTTTGAGGAATAGTTTGGCATTGACGTTATTACCCTACCTGCATCGCTATGGTTGAATAGATTGGCATTGACGTTATTACCCTACCTGCATCGCTATAGCTGTTGGTAAGCTAGACCGATCCAATAACTGATTACATATTGGACGGCTGTGGCACTGAATAGGGTTAGGCATAGCGGCATAGGCTGGTACCGAGTTAGCTAATCGATATAAATAACTTATAATCAGTCTACATAAAGAAATCGTTATATTCTTATTCGAAACACACTTTTAATTTGGATACTTGGTTTACAAAATCAACGAAATAGTACGTGCCAAAGTAAAGGATAGTTATCTTTTGCGTATTCTTTAGAAGAGCACAATAGTGCCTGTACAACATTATTTTTAGTATATGCGAAACTTGAATATAGTTTGTTCAGAATAAGTAACTGAGTCGATTCCATTAATTTTTAAATCATGTTATATTTTTCCCAAAAATATTTAAAAAAGTTAAAAGTTGAATACCGAGCGACTTTGAGTACCTATCGCAATAATTTAGGTACCTACTGCCAAATTATTATTATGAATGAGCTCAAGATGACGCTGGAGGCGCGCGTTGAGTGGTGACCGCGTTTTAGTGCGGACAACTAGGTATCAGCACAAGCTTATAACTTTGTGATTTTTCATGATACAGTTTTGAAATTTTGTACATAGATTCTTTACATAAAAATACTAGACACGTGTATCAGGTTTCGCATATACTAAAACTAATGGTGTATATAAGGTAGATATATGCTCGATGAACAATAAAGAACAAAATGAAAATAAAAGTACAAGTACAATGTAACGTAAAATCTTACAATGTGGCGTTTAATCTCTATATAAACCTCTAAGCAGTCAAAGAAATGATTAGCAGAAAGGCAATAAAATGCAATACAGTTGCTTGACATAAAATAACCACAATTAATACTAAAACAAAACACAAAACCGCATATCAATTTAATATACAGCACCTAACCCGTCATTGTTTCTGCATCAATGTTAAAACCATCGTCGTTGTCGTCAATTGCCTATTGTTGGCGCTTATTGCTTAAGTTCGTGACTCCGGCTCCATCAAGTGGGAATTGTTTGAGTGTGAAACGACCAGCTAAGTGCCAGAACAAACAGACTTACACAAAACGTACTTAATAGACAGAATGAAAAAGATATTGATGCGTTATCGGCATTGTATGTACATAATGAAAGTCGTTTGTTCGGCACCTACTATCTAATTATCATACTTTTACTACAACGTTTTCATTGATAACTGTAATAATTAATAGGTGACCTGCGATAAAGGTACGTATAAATATGTGGTGCAGCAGATGCATCGGCACTGGCGGACATGGCTCGTTTGGTGTTGTGTGTATTGGCTCTCCTGACAGCCGGGGTCCTCTCGGATCCCGTGAGGAACACTATCTCGCAAAAAGGTGGTAAGTTCATGTTGTTTCTTTTACGAATTGTTTTATCTTTTCCATTGTATTTTGTTTTCATAAACACATACTTCTGTGGCACTCGGTATTAGCGAAGCTTTCCATTTGTGTAATTATTTGAAATCGGATAAGTAGTTTCGGAGTTTACATCCTAACTTACAAACTTTACTTCTTTATAATAATATATGTATTAGTTTATGTAGATCATGGAAATTCACTGTTTCATGAGTATATGGTGTATATGGTGGATAGGCAATATTAATCTGGCTTGTTACAGAGTTACTGCTAAAACATTCGGTTTTGTTATGGATACCATGAACAGAGCCGAAAGCTAAGCGGAATCTTGGTTTTGGTTGTACTTCGGTTCTAATACAAAACAATGGTTAACTCTCCATCAGTTTACCATTGTTTCATAATCTCATTATATTAGAATCAATACTCAACTATTACTTTTTAAAATAATCCAAAACGATCTCACAATTCAAGGTATATGTTTTATCATAAATTTAATATGTGTCAAATGCAAATAAGTAAAAAATGATACAGGATCCTTGCTGAAAAAACTTGTCCTTAATTTACCGTAGCGACCGAATCTGCTTATTGAATAATAATATCTTATGAAAAGGAAAATCGAAAAATTAACTTTTGTGGGTTCCTATAAGCTTCTATCGAGGTTAAATGTCAATAGATTTTCCAACTGTACTGAATTTCTGATCTAAAAATATAATGAGTCGAGTGCTACACGTTAACTGATAAATGCTTTCACTAGCTGGACAGGTCCACTCAAATCTGTGTGGTTCTTTCTTCAAAAGACCATCTCTGACACTTATCTGCTAGTCCTCACGTGAGTTGACCAAGATTATGTTTTGACCTTAAAAGAGAATATCACCTCTGAGTTTGTTTCGGCTGTTTCTTCTCAGAGTACTCAGATACGAAACACCGGCCACATCTAGTTTTAAAAAAGACGACGTGTAAAAGTGTTTGTAAACACCTATGAAATCAAAATCAAAATCATATATTTCAAATAGGCCAATTACAGACACTTTTGAATTGTCGAAACAAAGACAACAATGAAAAATAGCTACAGTCCCAGTCACAAGGCATAAAAACTGTGAAAGTACTGTAGTTGCCCATTCCCTAACGTAGATCTTTATGGAGAAGAACGGGCAAGAAACTCCATGGACACTCTTTTTTATGTGCAAAATGATCATCATTATCATTCATAGTAAAAATAAAAAATCTAATTAGAAGCAACAAAAAGCTAAGTTTTTTGTTGCCTGCTCATGCTCTCTGCTTGGAACATAGAAGCATTCCAGGTCAAAAGCAACCCTGTTCCACAAGTTTAATGACAAATGTATTTCTAACAGATGCTATTACGGACCCAGTCTTCTTGCAACGTCAACTGGATTTGATGCTCTTGTACTACCACCTTCATGAACCGAATCACGTTGAATCTGCCAAGACCATCTCTAAGTCCTGGAGTCCCGAGAAGAACATTGAACACTACAGCGTAAGTTGAAGTTTTATATAAAGTTTTTAACCAAGAATATGTCTTACATACATAAATTATTGGTTTTCAATGTTGCTGCTTCTGTAACCGAAACGTTGTTGTTTTCAGAATGTGACTGCTGTGAGAACCTTCATCGAGATGCTGGAGCACCAGTGGGTACTTCCTCGCGCTGTACCATTCTCCATCCTCGAATCCGAGCATAAGTTTGAGGCAGTCACCCTGTACAATGTGCTGGTCTCTGCTAAGGACTACGACACATTCTACAAGACAGCCGTGTACGTGAGAGATCGCGTCAACGAAAATATCTTTGCTTACGTTCTCAGTGTTGTCATTTTGAACCGTCCAGACACGAAAGGAATCTACATCCCCCGTCTGTATGAGGTCTTCCCCTCATTCTTCAATAATGGTGAAATTATGACGACCGCTCAGAGGATAAACACACACGGTTCCCGCATGGTTGAACACTACCCCTCAACCTACAAATGGGACGAGAACGTAGTCATTAGGTGGAATGCTACGATCTGGCCTTACTACAACAGCCAGAGCACCCCCGTCGCCTACCTCACGCACGACTACGCACTGAACACCTTCTACTACAACGCTCATCTTTCTCAACCCTGGTGGTTGAACAGCGAAAACCTCCCAGTCAACAAGCACCGACGTGGAGAATGGTTCTGGTACTTGCACAGGCAGTTGGTTGCTCGTTACTACATGGAGAGACTGTCCAACGGTCTCGGAGAAATCCCCGAACTTGGTCATGAGATTGTTAAGGAAGGTTATAACTCTGGACTCTTGTACCACAATGGCGTCGCTTTCCCTGTCAGGCCAAACTACTTCAGCCTCGACCAGCCTCAATTCGTTCAAGAAATCCAAGAAATCAACGATTACGAACATCGCATTCGTGAGGCCATCGACCAAGGTTACATAGTTAACGTAAGTGTTCCTAATTTTAATTGAATTATATGTTTCAAATATTTTTATTGGCATTCTTTGTAAAATTTTATATATTGCAGCATCTTGGTGAACATATCGATATCCGTGCACCTGAGGCTATTGAGACCTTGGGACGTGTCATTGAGGCCAACGTTGACTCTCCAAATGCGCAATACTACCAGGACTTCATCAGCCTCTGGAAGAAGGTTCTCGGCAATTCTCTTGTTCAGGAACACCAGTACTTCCACCAGTAAGTTAACAGTTCAATATTGATCTGTATCCTAACTAGCCTAACAAGTATTAGTGAAGGTTAGTTTGTTCGTCAGTCACGCCTTCACGCCTTTACGGCTGAACGGATTTTGAGAAAATTTGGAATTTACATAATGTCCTGGGGTAGGACATATGATACCTTTTTTTGCCGGTTGAATGTCTCCTTAGGATAGTTCGTCTGGTCCGGTTAGTTGCGACATATGCGAGCAAAGCGCGACAAAGTTAGTAGCTTAGTTATTTGCAATGATTCATCAGTAATATTATTGAAATTATTTCCAGCTTCATTCCTTTAGTCGTGCCCTCGGCCCTCGAACACTACCAGACTGCTTTGCGTGATCCTGCGTTCTGGATGATCTGGAAGCGTGTCTTGGGACTGTTCCAGTTGTGGCAGGAGAAACTTCCTCACTACAAGCGTGAAGAGCTTGCCTTACCCCAGGTGGCTATCCAGAAGGTTGACGTTGACAAGCTGACGACATACTTTGAATACGACTACCTGAACGTCACATCTCATCTGCACATGAATGAGGAAGAAGGTATAATATCTCTTATTGTATGTAATGGGGTCGGTAATGACCAAGTATTTTTGGGTTTTCCCAATTATAGTTTCTCAGTAATGAACTTGTCCACTATTATATGGTGCGCGAAATGGAATTTATGTCGTAGAACCTTCTTACAGATTACACGTGATTCATTTAAACATTTCGTCCTTTAACAGCCAAGGAAGTTTACGACCAGGTTAGCGTGTTAGTCCAGCACCCAAGACTGAACCACAAACAATACCAAGTCCGCGTGAACGTCAAGAGCGAAGTTGCCAAGACTGTTCTCGTCAAATTCTTCTTGGCGCCTAAATACGACAGCCACGGCTATGAGATTCCTCTCCACGTGAACACCCAGAACTTCATGCAGATGGACGAGTTCGTTTATGACCGTAAGTTTTTATAGCTATTCAATTTATCTAACTCACTCCTTTTCAATATGAAACTATTAAGTTTAAAGTTGAAGTTTAGACTATTGTACAAGCAAAAAACCCTCAGTAATTACATAATTGAGTAGGCGTTGCGTTTAGTCAATAATAAACTTATTTTCAATATGTTAGTCGTTTTTTTCAGTTTAAATTTCGCTACAACAGTCTACATCCAAATAATCCTGGAACAGAAATGGAAGTTTACTAAAAGCATACAACAAAAAAAAAACAACTAAAACTACAACCTAATTAAAACTATTTACAGTGCCTGTTGGTGAATCCGTGATTGTTCGTGACTCTGTTGCCAACACTGGCAAGGACGTTGATTCTGCCCACCAACTGTACCAGACCGTTGAGAAGGCGCTGCAGGGCAAGGGACATCTGTACCTCGAACAGACTGAGGGCATGGAGAAACTGGCTCAGCATCTTCTGCTGCCTAAGGGTGTGTATTTTCTCCTTTTCTTAAGTCAAGCTTTGTTTTACACTGTCCAACATGATCAATCAGATACACTCAGAATAGAACAGATGTTGTGTTCAATTCTCCCCGATGGGGTAACCAGAGAGTTAGAAATTATCAGACCCTGCACGATGGACCCTATATAGGTGAATGTATATATTTCATTCAGGTACAAGAAAGAGGCTTGATTAGGTGGCGAAAATTTCATTAGAAAACTGCTACGAGTATTTGAGACCGTTTATAATTATGAAATCTACCATCGTACTACCTGAAAAAGCTTATTATCTCTTTTCCATTTCACAGGTCGTGTCGGCGGCATGCCATTCGTCCTGATGGTCTACATCTCAGAGTACCGCGCACCCAAGGTTCCTCACAACGCTGCTACCGACCCCACCTTCACTCTTGGCCTCTTGCCCATCATTCGCCAACTGACCGACGAGCCCCTCGGCTTCCCAGTCAACAGACCTCTCTACCCCTGGCAGGTAGAGGGAGTCAAGAACTTGTTCTTCGAAGATGTTCTGATCCACCACAAGCACACCCCTGAAATCGAAGTTCCTCACACGGAATAAGCGGTTTCCGGTGTTTTTTGACGCCAAGTGAAACAATGTTGCTTCTCTTTGAGTAATTACTGAAGTTATGGAATCACAAGATACTGTGGTCTAGTGCAAATATTCCTATGTAAGTAATGCGAACTTCTAACAAAAATTTTCGAACAAAGAGAAGCAAAGCTGGGCTCACGAACTTGCCCAGCTAATTTCAACAATTGCGCAACCTGGTGTCAATAAAAGTTAATGTGCATTTATGTTATGTTAATATTGTATTTATTTATGTAGTTTATGTATTTATCGTTGATGTGTATTATATTATGTAGTAAAATATAGTGTGATGATCAATGAAGTGATTGTTAAAATATTGCCCACCTAAGATGTAAACTGTTAATTTTGTACCATTAGCAAATCTATAGTTTTGAAAATATTCAGTTACTCTTTCAGTCAGCTAGATAGATCTCAGATTCACATAAACTTATATGTATTTCGTGTTATGTATTATAAATAAATAAAATATGTTTTTAAACATGGTCATTTTATTGCTGATTCCCACACCAACGTTTTGAGAAAATAATTCAGTTCTTCTTCTATATTGTGTGGTTAGTGCCTAACCTGGTGTCAGAGATTTTATGCCGCCCATGGGCCTCTGACTTGACTTAAAATGCCGTCGAGAAATATCTCTCAGGCATGCAGCCCCCGTAGCATGACCACCGTAGACAAGGAATTCTTTGACGGAAGAATCGATATAATGACAGATAGTGCAAAGAAATTAGTCATTGTGTCGACACAATCTGTCATTTTGTCGATTTTTCCGTCAAAGAAATCCTTGTCTGGTGGTCATGCTACTGGGGCTGGTTTCAATAATAATTCAGTTGTAGCAAACAAAAGAATGACAGTTCTCATTTCTGAAATTAAAATCTATTATCCTTTGTAACTAAGGCAGGGTTATTAAAATACCCAACCTTAATTGCATGAACATTTTCTAAACAGCATAACAGTTGTAAATGTACAATGTACCCGTAATTTAACAAATTGGGCAAAACCCTCCATGTTAATTACAAAATATTTCATAAATATGAGTGTAGATGCTAGCTTTTGCTGTTTGCTGGGTAACGTAAACGTGGTGTAAATTCTTTACCTTCAATAACTTTAAATGGTTTGGCCCCATAGCTTCTTTATTTGTAAACAAAACAACAGATTGGTTTGGGGTTTGTATGTTGGTCAGAACTTCTTACATTTAATTTAAAGTAGGTATTAAGTACTAAAGCTAAAGCTAAAAGACATAATTATTCATGTTTAAGTACTACTGTGATTGGCTGACTGTACTAACAGCAGCCAATCATTAAGCTTGCCCCTTAAGCGCCAGGGTAACCCGCTAAATTACATTTTCTCACGTTATTTGCTATAAGCAGGTCAGTGTTAGGTTGTCATCATCATCATCTGCCTAGCCTTTTCCCAACTATATTGGGGTCGGCTTCCGGTCTAAACCAGATGCAGCTGAATACCAGTATTTTTACATGGAGCTAACTGCTTTTCTGACCTCCACAACTCAGTTAGTACTGGGAAATTGGATACCCCTTGATAAGACTGGTTGTCAGACTTTTTGGGCCTCTGACTACCTAACGACTGTCAAAGATCTACAAATGACAGCCGGGACCAACGGCTTAACGTGCTTTCCGAGACACGGAGGAAACTCGGTATGTAATGGGCGGTCACCCATCCACAGACCAACCTAGGTAAGCACGGCTTAACCTAAAGATCGGCCCGAGCGGCTGTTATTATTTAGCCACGAGCTCCTCTGATAGGTTGTATGTAGTAAAATATGATTCGCGACCTTAACAAACATGATTTTTCAGAGTTATAGTCATTAAAGTCATCAATACAACCATCTAAGTTCATTTAATCCCATTGAATGAGTTTTTCATGAAATAGTCAACAAAAATTTTCACAATTTGTTAGAAAATTTTAGCGCTGTTTAACTTACAGAAGCCAAGGGTGAGACTTTCATATCTTGTTGTGTTCTTGGGTAAAAAACATTATAACATCACTGAAATCCTTATACTAATCTACTTAATTAGGAAGGAACCTATTCTTAAAACAAAGCAGTGATGTGCCTAGGGGCCAACAATACGGCAAGCCCTTATGACGAGCAGACTGTTCAGAAACCCACTAACATCATGAAGAGTAGTAGGTTATAAGGGCAAGCCACGCTTTTAGGCTTCTCTGAAAGTACCACCAGAACATCAAATTTATGAGATTTGGGTATACTAGGGGTACCTCAGTCAGTAGGTACTTACACCCACATTTCACTTGGGTACATACTTGGAAAAAGGCGTGAGTTTATGTACTACCTATGTATGTAGGTACACCTCTGCATAATTAATTGTGGATTACAGGCTTGATGTAATGAGTTATGTTACGATATCCATCTGTCTACAAAACTTTTTGGCAGGAGAAAAGCCTTTTACGGACCCTTCTATGTATAGGACTTCCACGATACTAAAACCACACGGTGACTCTTTTCAGCACGTGTGAAGGACTCCAACTGTAGGGATGTCCACCTTCACCTCCACTTACCTGACAGGTTTTCGAGGAAATAATTGTTTTGATCCACGGCTGACAGCAAATAGACACTGTATGCTCTTAGTATTCTTCTGGTTGTTGGGACCTACATTTAACCGCATATGACAATCGAACTCGAACATCAGTAGTAACTAAAGCTTGCACTACGTATACATAACAATACGTTTCTACGTATTACGATATAAGCGCTGTCTGTTAGTATCTGTGTAACAATAAATTGATGTGAGGTTGACTGTACCTGCCGTTAAAAAATAATAAGGTATTGAGTTATTCGCAATTCCAGAACTTTGCAAGGATTTGGAAAGGGTACTTATGTTAGTGTATTTATTTTCTTTAAAGAAATTACGTAGGACCTACTTAAATGAAAATAAACCTTTGGTTCAATACCCAAGTAGGTACATGAAGTACCTAAAGTCACCTCGCTTGCTTATCCGACGAATTTTTTCAACAGGTTTAGTAAAACTAATTTGTTAGATGCAAAAATTATATGTAATACTTACTATTTTGAAAAAATACTGAATAAAAGTTTTATTCTAATTTTTCGCCAACTGTCACACCTGTATAAATATAAGTTAGTACCTAGCTACTCAAAAGTTATTAATTTGTCATTTTCTTTATACTTTTTTATCTTTGCCTTGTCATTCATCTCACATCCTCGCCACAATGTTGGTGGCGCCATCTAGACTAACAATGCAATAAACTTTAAACTTCATCGCGTTTGAGTACAACGCCATCTGTTATTCTTAGTAAAAACTAAAGTAACAAGCAGACATCTCTGTTTCCTACAAAATAAGTCAGATGACGCTAGACGTTGTTTTAAAATATTCAAGTTGATTTTTTTTCTTGTTAGATCATTGAGAAGTAAAGGTGAACCAAATGATAAGAAATTAACTTTGCAATAAAAATCATGCCTCGGCTCTCTGTTCTCCGAAGTAGGTGGAGCTAACCAAAATATGAGTTGCTTCGTAGGTTTTCAGCAAGCAAATTAATCAACTTGAGAGATGACAGAATGCCAAGACTATAAATATGAAAAGTTTCAGGCACAGCCTCAGAGGTTGAACTGCGAGATGCCCTATCCAAAAAAAAAACAGGAGTCATGCGTGCAGGACTCCGCTGTCAGATTACAAAAACCGGCCGAGTGCGAGTCGGACTCGCATTCAAAGGGGTCCGTAGCTATTTTTAACTCTCTTTCATAAGTCAATAATTATGCACTCAACAGCGAATCGAATATCTCATTAAGAGACTTAAGAAAAAACCTATGTTAAGTACTTCGATATATTTTTTCTAGCTAGCGATAAACACCGCACACAGTGAAATACGTTGATTTTTTTTTCAGCCTTCAGTTACATGTATGGATGGCCACCCTTATTTTTACCCGTCTACGGAGAAGCCAGAAGGAAGAGTTATGATTTTAGCAGTCCATGTAATGTATGTTTGTATTTACGTATGTTCCTCCGTAGCGCCTAAACTATTCATCCGATTTTGATGAATAAGGTGTCAATCGATTCGTTATTATGGCCCCGGGTAACATACGAGTATCACAAACTTGCTAATTGCAAACAGTTTGCTAGTATTCACTTGAATAACCGTCGTAAGTTTGTTCACACAAATGATTTATGCGACAACTGACATTTTATTCAGTAGACGGGTTTTTTAGTTGTAGTATACCACATGTTTTTTTTCAAATCAAATCAAATAATTTATTCGCATAATATGGGTCTAAATACATGGTAAATAAATGTTACATTACACAATATAACATTAAGGATTCTCATATGTTTTTATTTCTGGTATACGAAACATAAAATAAAAGCTTATAATATAATAACAATAAAACGGAATGGGTGACATAACTATACATATAGGTACTCTTTTTCATTTTCGTTGAATAATAACTTAACTAGGTATTATTGGTATTTATTCGTAAGTTCACATCGCTTTTGTTTAGCAGTTCATAGAAGACACCTGCTTCCCAAATTTCAACAGTTTCGGAGTAAAATGGCTGTGACATACGGACGGACAGACAAACAGACAGACGGATTGGACGAATCTATAAGGGTTCCGATTATGACATTTGGCTACGGCACCTAAAAAGGACAATAAAAACTGGGTTCACGTTCAGGTTTGACGATGATTTTCATCTTGATCTGATGTGGCTGTTTAGCCGCATCAGACGAAGATATTGTAGGTTTTCAGTAGGTAAATACTTAGCTAAA
This sequence comes from Noctua fimbriata, assembly GCA_905163415.1. Taxonomy (NCBI): domain Eukaryota; kingdom Metazoa; phylum Arthropoda; class Insecta; order Lepidoptera; family Noctuidae; genus Noctua; species Noctua fimbriata. Next base: position 8,907,180 of record LR990940.1, read on the forward strand.
AGGTTTCATGCTGAATGTGCTTGCTGGGAAACCCTCTTGGCTCCCCTATCAACAGCCATTCTATGAAGAAACATACATAACATCACGCCTGTAGGTAATCCCCGCGGGGTTAAGCAGAGATGTACCTAATAGTACTCCCACATTTCGCCAGTTATGTTTAAGTCTCATAGGGGGCGAGCCTATTGCCATCAACCGGGCACAAATTCAAACTCCGTGGCTGCTACTGAGATATAATTTTTGAAAAAAATCATTAACACTTTGCTCGACCTAGGAATCGAACTCGGGACCTTGTGCTCAATAGTCGCACTTCCAACCATTAGACTAACGAGGCACTTGAATGAATAAACTAACAAGACAATAATCACCATTGACACATTCAACAAACTGGTCGATAGATCTTGTGTAGGTATTGAAATCTCATACCCACACCACAGCCCAAACCCCCTGAACTTATATTAAAAAAAACCTAAAGTAAGAATACAAAAACATTCGATTGCACCACAATTAAGACACCAATACCTATGTGCAATTAACTGACAACTGCATTGGGCTATCGCCAGCGAGCATCGGGTTATCGCCAGTCGCTATGCGAGCATGAAAAGTGGGCAATTAAAAACTACCTAGTATTGTACGATATCTACCATTCTTTTATTAAAATGTATCGATTTAAAGTAACGAGATGATGTGACTTTTTTTATGTTAATTTGTTAAACGAATGACGTGACAAGAAAGTCTGATGAGATGAAAGTAATAGAGAAGTATGGAAGAAGAAAACATGCTGCGCCGACCCATAATAAATTGGGATAAGGGCAGGAGGATGATGATGATCATGAAAAACCAAAAAGTATTGCAATAAAAAGTCCTTCTACCAAACTAGAGAGAGAGAGCAGATTGCTGGCCCAGTGGTCACGGCCCCACCTTGACCTACTTAGTTGGCCGTGGGTTCGAATCCAGCCAGGCACTTTATTTTGTATAATTTATTTCATCATGAGATGATGGAAGATATTGTGAAGAAGCCGGCCTGTCCTGGAATTCGAAGACATGATTGTGTCATCCATCGCCCCGAACTGGACCTGCGAAGTACCGCCGCTCCCTCTTTCAGTGACGAGGCTAGATGCCGCCTAGGGCAGGAGACATTCGTAGTCTCATTCTCCCTAGGTGGCGTTGACTATGTTCCTACTAAATAAAACTTTAGGTGGCTTATGCTGTGTTGAGGACGATCAAAGTCTCATCTCTAGCCTTCTTTTCCTAAAACTATGTTGGGGTCGGCTACCAGTCTAACCGGATGCAACTGAATACCATTATCATACATGGAGCGAGTGTCTATCTCACCTGCACAATCCGGTAACTGGGTAATATGATACCCCTTGGTAAGACTGGTTGTCAGACTTTCTTTGAACTTTGAAAATCGACTTGTGCGGCTGTTATTATTTAGCTACGAGCATCTCATCAGAAAGTAACATAGTTTAAAATGTATAACATAACATAACATCAAGCCTGTAATCCCTGAAGGGTTAGGCAGAGGTGTACCTAGTAGTACACCCACATTTCGCCGGTTATGTTTAAGTCCCATGTAATGGGGGGCGAGCCTATTGCCATCAACCGGGCACACATAGACTCCATGGCTGCTACTTAGAAATTCCTGAAGGAAAAACCCAATTACACTTTGCCCGACCCGGGAATCAAACCCTGTACCTCATGCTCAGCAGTTGCGCATGTGACCACTAGACCGTCCAACGAGGCTGTCCGGATAGAAAAACGGCAGAAAACAACATGTAATACTTAGATAAAACATCAGACCACACTGACTCTCGTGTCTTCTACGTTTAAATCGAGATAAAGTCTGGAATTTTTACACGAACATAGGTAATCTTAAACCAGATAGCAACAGCCTTGAACCTGACGGATATATTCGACAGCTATTGAAGCAGATAAATCGTTATTCACAGTTAATTGCTTGTTTTTCTCTTGATAGGTACAGGTTATCACTACGCGTGGAAATAAGTAATCCGGCTAGGCAGTTAAGATACAATGAGACGACCAATTGATTAAATGATTCGTGTTTTTTTACCCGACTATGGCGAAGCCCAAAAGGAGGGTTATGTGTTTGACCTGTATGTATGTATGTCTCTTCTTATGTTTACTCGTAACTCCTAAACGGGTGAACGGATTTGGATAAATTATACGTATCTAGATTCGTCTTGGTGGCACGAGTGTCGCTGGTTACACTGAAATTAAAAACAAACAAAAATGGCGGATTTAGTGTCCCATATCGTAGCGCTCGAATTTTTTTTTCTTCCAATACCATCGAGTGGGGTATCAAAATAAAGAGTTTTAAAGTGTGATTACAAAAATATATGTGATACAAATTTAAGTTTAAAAGTATTTCGAAGTGACAAATCGTATAATAAAAAAAGTCGTCTGCGAATTCTTTGGGCCCATATTAGGGGGCGAGCCTATTGCCATCAACTGGGAAAAAATCATGACTCCGCGGCTATGATTGAGAAAACCCACAGGAATTGAACCGAGGACCTCATGGTCAGCTGTTGCGCTTGCGACCGCTAGAACAATGAGGCAGTCACTATCACCGTCTATTTACTACCACTGTACATTAAAATAAATAAAAATTACTATTAATTAGGTTGGCAGATGTCACAATATGTCTTCGAATATTTGGTTCTGTGTTTATGCTGGTTTTCTCAATGTGTTTTCGTTCACAGTTTGGACAGCTGTGGTGGTGAAATAAATAATTCAAAGTAAGGATATGTCACACCCGAGCAACCACGCGCAAGTCGATGCCATTAACACTGGTCCTCCACTGCTTTCAAGTTAAGATTGTATGACGTATTCTATTGTTTTTCGTATATATATGTAACATAACATGACGCCTGTAATCCCCGAAGGGTAAGGCAGAGGTACAGCCACATTTCACCAGTTTAAAATTATTGTTGGTGAAACGGGACTCAATGTATAAAGAATAAAATAGTTGCGTAAAGTCACTTTTTACACTTGTTTTGCACGTCTTTTATTTTGTTACCAAATGGGATGCAGCCTGTTTATACCATGTATTTATTTATTTATTTATTTAATGCACAATGTACACAACCAATTTTACACGCTAAGCTTAAACTCGTGAGTACATGACCCTGTTAGGGCGCAGCAAGCATAACTTAAAACTAATATTGCAGAGTATGTATTATCTAATAATTATGACTTACAGAGATCATTAGGAACTTTCACATTTAAACATTATGTTAATTAAACTATAAATTTGAAAATTCCAGTCTAGCATTTCGTTTCATTTACTTAATAAAATTAAAATCACAACAAAAATACTTTATTCATAGTAAATATTATATACATTAATAAATGAAAATAACCTATATTAACTAACTAACTTAAAAATAAACTTAAAAAATGGCGTCAAAAAACTCCTCCTCAACGTAGTCAACTGGTAATGTACCCAAAAGACTGGCGGCGTTGCCACGTTGTATGGCAAAATAACAAAATAATAACAAAATCAATAAACATGTCACATAAAATAATAAATACAAATAGCTTTTTGACATAAAAAAAAACCTGTATTAAAAGGAACACATACATAAATTGTAATAGGGGATGAGCCTATTGTCATCAACCAGACACAAACCTAGACTCCGTGGCTGCTACTGAGAATTTCCTGATGGAAAAACTCAATAACATTTTGCCTGACCTGGGAATCCAACCCAGAACCTCATGCTCAGCAGATGCGTTCGCGGCTACTGGACCAACGAGGCAAGTTGTTTTTCCAAGATATTGGTATTGGCATATCTTTGATAAAGAACAGAATGCACTTAGTATCTATATATGATTATAATCACAAATTGATCATTAATTAATGATAACATTGATGATTGTTTATTCTTGACGGCATTATTTTGCGGTCAAAAGGATGTTCAATAAAAAAGTATTGTCTTATGTCTTTATAAAAGAATCGGTCTGTTTTCTTTAAAAGTGAACAACATTCCGGAATGACCTCAATAAATACAAAAAACTTAAAATATATTCTCATAGAATAAACAAGCTGTATTGGCAATGACCGGCCATATTAGGCCATATTAGTATGTAACTGACTGTCAAAGATCTACAAATGACAGCCGGGACCAACGGCTTAACGTGCTTTCCGAGGCACGGAGGAAACTTGGTATGTAATGGATGGTCACCCATCAACAGACCGACCTAGGCATCCTGTATACGAACGATTCCAACCCACAACATTTTTCATGAGTGGTGAGGAATATAGTTTTACGACTTTCAGTTAGATGATTCTCATACGCCACCGCAAGTCCGCGCGGACGTGCGGTGTCTTGTGACATGTCTTAATAAAAGAGTGAAACGTTTGCAAATGAAACAAGAATGCCCCTATTAAAATGCCTACTCGTACGTTCGAAGATACCGTGCCAGATACTATGTCCATAATTATTATGTATTTCCAGTTACTCAATAATTAAGCTCCGTGTCTTACTACTGTAGGCTAGAAGTTATTAGCCTAAACCGTTCCCACTATTGGGACACACTGCTACCCCAATCAACTTCTCCCAGCATGGGCAGCAGTGTTGAAGAATAAAATAATGTGCCTAAAATCTGGCTGTTGTAGGTCTTGCCATTAATATGATGACCTCAACACTTAGGCCATTTGAGAACAGTAATACGCATTCTCTACTTCAAACTGAAAGATTGATGGCATATCAAAGATCACAGGAAATTGCGATCATTACCCATCTATCTGTAATTGATGTACCCTTGTTGTTATGTTTCAATCAAATATTCTGGTATGCATAAACAAAATGAGAGGGAATAGGAATGGGTGATGGTCATCATGGTCTACGATTCATTTATGAAAGCGTCTCTCAATTAAGTTGATTTCTTCATCAAAATGTATTTCCGATTTTAAAACAACGTAATGGTTGAGAGAGACGTAAATAACTACGTAATATGTGTAGTAAAAAATATACACGCGTCGACTTGAGAATCTTCTCCGTGTTTCTGTCGGTGGAAATGTACTTTGATGCCGGAAGTCAAGGTGTCTCAAGATCTTCAGTGTTAGTAACAGAGTATAGACAACGTCTTTTGTAACGCCTGTTTTTATCAATCGGCCATTAAACCCATAGTAATTATCTGCCCCGTGAAATTTATTTTGAAGTAGCTTTACCTGTAAGTAACCGAGTAACCGATGTCGAAAAATGATGATAAAGAAAGAATAGAGGGATCTGTGCTCAGAAACAATGTAAGTGATGATGATGATGATAAAGAAACTAATAAAAATAACCACATCACCTTAAAGGTCACGACAGACAATGATACAGAACCAACGCATAGCGATAAAGAAAACAAAATATTTTTATACTGATATCGATGCATTCAGGAACGGGATGCGACGGCAGTATATAAGGTGGGCCTGCCAACAGAATGGCACAGTTGACAGCGGCTGTGGAAAACATGAAGACTGTCTTATTCCTTGCGGGGCTCATCGCCCTGGCGTTGGGCAGTGCCGTCCCTCCGAAACATGAGATCAAAGTGAAGCCTGGTAAGAATTATTTGAGATTTTATTTTGTTTTTAATGCTTCGTTGGTCTATTTGGCCACAAGTTTGACAGATGAGATGAGTTTGAGAGATGAGGGGTTCGATTTCCAGGCATTGCATAGTGTTGTTGGGTTTTTCCAGTAGTAACTTCTCCATAGCTGCCACTGAGAATTTACTACTGGTAATTGTCAAGAGCTGCTACTGGGCTCACTTTCTATGACATGGGGCTGGCAAAATGTGGGTGCAATGCGATGTTCACTTCTCTCTCAGCCGATACTAAAAAATACCAGCTAAGAGATACTATACTTCTATGAATGCCAGTACAATCAGTACCTTATTATGTGGTCTCCAATCTGTTCACCCATAGAACATACCAACTTTGAAAATAACCCATCCATATCGGCATGCCACAAGTCGTAATATAGCATAACTCCTTGCATTTCAAGCCATATTGGGTGAATGGCAATGCTGATGAGATCATTTTGTTTCAGTTGAACCTCACTTCGTTGAGTACCAGAAGAAAATTCTGGGTCTCTTCGAACACTCCGAACAACTGGACTCACACGCCGAGTACTACAAACTTGGCAAGGAATACAACATTGAAGCCAACATCGACAACTACACAGTGAGTTATTTTGAAACTCTGTCCTCATGAAAAAGCAAATATTTATTGTCTGTGTAAAATATTGCGTTTTGCATTTTTTATTGTCTTCTTATATAATCCATTTTTCCAGAACAAAGCTGCTGTCGAAGAATTCTTGGTTCTGTACAGAACTGGATTCCTGCCGAAATATCACAAGTTTTCCATCTTCTACGAAAGGATGAGGGATGAAGCCATCGCTCTTTTCCATGTATTCTACTATGCTAAGGACTTCGACACCTTCTACAAAACCGCGGCTTGGGCCAAGGTTTGGCTGAACGAAGAACAGTTCTTATATGCGTACTACATTGCCGTTGTCCAAAGGGCTGATACTACTGGCATCGTTCTGCCGGCGCCTTATGAAGTGTACCCTCAGTTCTTCTTCAACAAGGAGGCTCTGATCAGAATGTACCGCACCAAGATGCAAAGTGGTTTGTTCGACGCTAAATTGGCTGCCCAATACGGTATTGTGAAGGAGAACGACTACTATGTATACTACGCCAACTACTCCAACGCCTTAACTTACCCCAACCAGGAACAGAAACTGTCATACTTCACTGAAGACATTGGTTGGAACTCTTACTACTTCTACTTCCACTCGCAAATGCCTTTCTGGTGGAAGTCCGAAAAACTTAGTGTATTGAAGGAACGTATGGGTGAACTTTTCTTCTACTACTACCAGCAACTTCTGGCTCGTTACTCCTTGGAGCGTCAATCCAACGGTTTGGGTGACATTCCTGAATTCTCTTGGTACTCCAACTTCAAGACTGGATACTATCCACAACTGACTGGAAACTACTTGCCTTTCGCTCAAAGGACCAACGACTACAACATCCACACCGAGAAGAACTATGAATTCATCCGCTTCTTGGACACCTATGAAAAGACATTCTTCCAGTTCCTGCAGAAGGGTGAATTCAAGACTGTAAGTATCAACAGATAAATCCTGTTTTATGAATTTGATAAAAAAAACATACTTTCAAGAACACTAATGTGTGAATGACATATTTTCAGCCCGAGAAGGAAATGAACTACGTCGGCAACTACTGGCACATGAACGAGGATCTGTACTCCGAACACACCAAGAAAGACTTACACCAGTACTCTTACGAAATCATCGCTCGTCACGTTCTCGGCGCAGGTCCCAAGCCTCTTGACAAGTGAGTTATACCAATTAATATTCTTAACTTCGTAATTCCACTCTGAATCTTAAATAAGAGCCAGCTGCTGTACCTACTACTGAAACTTTGCGAGGAAAGAGAGGCTATACCATTTTGTTCCTTTCGAGCTGGGCTGTTGCTGAAATAAAAGGCCCATTTTGCAACAAAGTTTGTTTCTATTACTAATCCATAGAAATGCAGGTCAGAAGACGATAACTACCTTCCTTTATTAGACCCGTGGCCCGACTGAGTAAACATAATAAGTCGCTCAATCAAACATTTTCTATTTATTTCAGATACACTTTCATGCCAACCGCTCTTGACTTCTACCAAACTTCTCTGCGTGACCCTGCATTCTACCAGCTCTACCAGAGAATTGTCGACTACCTTGTTGCCTACAAAGAGTACGTGAAGCCTTACTCTCACGATGATCTTCATTTCGTCGGTGTTAAGATTAATGACGTGAAAGTCAGCGAATTGGCCACTTACTTCGATTACTTCGACTTCAATGCCACGAGCAGCGTGTTCTTCAGCCAGGAAGAGCTCAAGTCTTACCCTACTGGTTTCATTGTCCGTCAACCTCGCTTGAACCACAAGAAATTCACCGTCTCTTTTGACGTTAAGTCAGATGTTGCTTCTGATGCCGTCTTCAAGGTCTTCATCGGACCTAAATACGATTCCAACGGATACCCAGTTAACATTGAGGAGAACTGGATGAAATTCTACGAAATGGACTGGTTCGTTCAGAAACTTGTCCCTGGTGAGAACAAAATTGAGCGCAAATCCAGTGAGTTTGCGTTCTACAAGGATGACTCCATTCCTATCAACGAGGTCTACAAATGGTTAGACCAAGGAAAGGTGCCTTACGATATGTCTGCTTTGCCCGACAACCTGCCTAGGAGACTGATGCTGCCTAAGGGTACCCCCGGTGGATATCCATTCCAGCTGTTCGTGTTCGTGTACCCATACAACAGCGTTAAGAAGGGAGAGCATGTGTTCGAGAACCTCATCTTGGACAACAAACCCTTCGGATATCCATTGGACCGTCCCGTACGTGATGCTTACTTCAGGCAACCCAACATGCACTTCGAGGACATCGAAATTTACCACAAGGATGCTTACTTCCCTTACGAGCTTAATGTGCCTTCTTATTTCCAAAAGAAGCAGTAAGACGATAAAGAACTTCATTGTCGTTAGAAATATTTTATCATAGAACGAAATGTACAAAGAATACGAGTGAAATAAATATATATATATATATTTTTAAATATTTAATACAGTCTTTCCTTTGATTACAAAACATAATCCATTACAGAAAACTTAATCCTCAACTTACTGCATTTGTAGATCTGCCTCAGTTCATTGATCTCATTATAAATGAATAGTTTGCTGAATTCATGTAGTTCTGTCGCAGAGATGAAGTAGCTGTACACTCTCACTGAGACACTCCAAGGCAGGGCGAGTACGTGAGTGTATTAGAGCGCTCGTGTAACCTCGATCTTCCTCGCTTTACACCCTAGACAACTATTGCAACTTTGTAATAAGCAAATTTCATAAAAAAAAATTTTTTTTTCAAGATTCTATGTTAGTAACAGCATGAAATTACAATCAGTACCTTAAGAGGAAATTCCTTTTAAAAGTTGCTTAGTGGATACATATTGGTGTTCGTGACTGTACAGCCACTTTCATCATTAAAATGGCTGTACAAATTCAAATTCATTTATTAACACATCGTTCTTTAATATACAAACATGTTTTTAAGTTAGAACTAACGGAAAACTGACAGGTTTAACAACAGGGTCCAAACAAGGCACAGCCTGAGTGTTCCAGACACTACACAAAGATAATAGATATTCATTTATGCTAGCGCAAGAAAAATAATTTAAATTACCAAACAGAAATGTGACTACAGAAAGAAAAAAAATCTAATAATTAATAACATTGATAAAAACATAGATAGGTACAATAGGTACATACAAACAAAAAAAGTTAAGTTAAGTAAGTGTGGGAGTGTGGGGTGTGTGTGTGACAACATAGAGTGTGTGGGTATTCACTTGAGATACAATGTGAACTTTCTGTTTCCTCGTAAGTCTGGCCCAGCAACCATTTTTTTAGTTTAGTTTTGGCCTGAGAGTAGTTGTTGGGTACATTGAAAGTTTTGCTTATAGCATTAAATTCTCATATGGGTAATTATGACGAAAGCCGGGCCGCACAGAGAGTGTTTGTTTTTGGAAGGGTTTTCTGTCGAATTTTATGAGGTTTAAAATTTTTGAAAGTGACCCTAGGAATTAGAATAAACAGTTGACGTACGCGTACAGCCTCAGACTCCTTATACACTTCGTCCGTTGAAAAGCGACGCGGCTTTCCCAAAATAATCTACCTTGAAGATGGCCAGCTGGGCGCGTTCCAGCTCCAGCTTGCACTATTTTGCGGCGCTACCCCAGACTGACTCAGTATTGCAGGACACACTGACATAGAGAGATGTACACCTGAATACATTATGTTCTTAGGAGCACTGGCTCGTAAATGGCTCGTTTTGAAAACAAACTTTCCATTTCCAATCTATTACTTTGACTACGTCTATTGTTTGTTGATACAACACTGAAGTGAAAAGCACTGGTGGTAGATATTTTAAATACCAACTACAGTAGTCAGTACAGGGAGAGGCTTGTGCCCAACAGTGGAAAGATGCGGCTTGCTGTCATCATCACCATCATCATCCACAGCCCGGCCTCACCCGCTGCTGAGTGTAGGCCTCTCTTTGCTTGTGCCAAGCTCCACGTTCTTGTGCCAGCCTCATCCAGTATATTCCTGCGATGGCAGCAATGTCGTCTGTAAATCTCGCCGTCGGACGACCAAAATTTACTGCAACAGTAACTAACCTGCTAGCCCTACTAGGTACAAGTGAGAATACTGCCATTATCGAGCAGATCGGATAGGCAGTTGCATTGCATGTCAGTAAATAACTTTATAGTATTCAGCGTCCGGTTTGAGTGGAAGCCAACCTCAACATAGGTGGGAAAAGATAAGCCAGATGAAGTCTTCATCTCGTCCTTATTTTTCTTTCTTTCTTTTGCCACAGATGGTAAACTCAACTCGGGTCAGAAATTGAAGGTTACCAACCTATGCCTTAAAGTAGAATCTGACACCTCTCAAATGGCATTACTGTATCAGGCTCTGAAGCAGAAATCTCATCAAGCCCTCAACATAATCGATGCCCTGAAAGAAAAACACAATCTCACAGAACAAATTTCGGAGCTCAAACAGACGATAAAGGATTCTGGTGCTTCGGGAACCACTTCGTTTGCCGATATGGTGAAGAAGGGCTCCAGTGATTTCGTTCGTCCAAACAATTTAAATTCCGTAGCAGTTTATCCCAACGCTAAATTGAAGTCGAGTGACGAGACAATAAACCTCGTGCAAAACATCATACGCCCTGACGAAATGAAGCTCCATGTACGTGGTGTGCGGAACACCAAAAATGGAGGTTTCATTATCAGCACCGAGACCAAACAGGATGCTGATAAACTCAAGCACGCAGTCCAGATGTCTACATCCGGACTCACCGCCGACGAGCTCATCAAGCGCAAACTACGGATCACGGTTGTGGGAGTGCCGACTTCTTTGGCTGATGCTGACGTCTTCAGGTTCATGTACGAACAGAACATCGCCGATAAGTTTCCAGCGATGTCTCTGGAGACCTTTTTGACCGAAGTTAAATTTAGCCACAAATCGGAGAAGAAAGATACATCGACCTGTAACTTTGTTATTGAAGTTCCAGCCAAGATACGTGGAGCTTTAATATCTCAGGCAAGGTTTTACATAAATTGAACTTCCTGCCCTGTTAGAGACTTCACCTTGGTTACCAGACGCTACAAATGCCAACAAATTGGTCATGCAGCAAAATCATGCAGAGAGGAAAACTCCATGTGTGGTCACAGCGGAGAAGCAGGACACTCGATGTCTGAGTGCGCGAAGAAAGCGGACACCCCTAAATATGCAACGTGCTCGCGGTTTAAAAAGCCCAACAACCACAAAACGGGAGATGTTGAGTGCCCAACTAAGAAATAAGCAGAATATAGGTATATCAACTCCATCGACTACGAGGGCGCGTAGAGCGTCATACTCTAGGTTAGACTTCTGCGTTTGACGCATGTTGCTGACACAACAAACCAATAACAGACCACTGCGCTGACATATTTACCATCGATTTTATTTATCGTCTAAGTACATTAATTAGTCTCTAGGTGCAAATATCAAGTATAAACAAGAGCGCCTCAAATGTGTTTTGCTACCTTGTTTTTAATTCTGCTGACGCAAATATTTTCGTGTAATAATGATGTGTTTAGTTCTAAGTTGTTCTGTATGGTGTCCGGACGTAAAGAATAGCACCATCCCATATCTTCCCGTGGGTGTCGTAAGAGGCGACTAAGGGACTTACCAGAGAATGGGCAGCAGCGTTCTCTGTGTTTTATAACAACCATACTGCGATCGCCAACCCGCCTGCCAAGCGTGGCGATTATGGCAAAACCCCCCTTCTTGGGGGAGGCTTATGTCCAGCAGTGGACGTCTTTCGGCTGAAATGATGAAATGATAGTTCTAAGTTAATAGAGTTTAAGTTAATCAAAATAAGTTTGTCATTATGTTATGTTAAATATTGAACAAAAAAAAAATCGACTGTCCTACATATACCATACTATTAGAACTCCTGCAGCCTGTGATACAAGATTATCCTAGTACGGGCATCATACATTATTATACCTACATTGTTAGTTTTAGATTCATATTGTATTTCACCAACTGGGACTCTGAATAAAGATTTATTATTTTATTATTTTGATTTTCTGGAGCTAGGGCAGCACTACATGAATTCAAAGTGGATACAGAAGGACTTCTGAAGTTAATTCCAGCCCATGTGATAGATCGAAAGGGAAAAGGTCAGTTCTATACAATGGGTCGAAAAAGTTATAAAGCTTTCTTTAATGTTTCGACCCATCATATATAACTGTGATAGGCGTGACTTGATACTTACCAAATCCTGGATTGTAAAAATCTGTATAAGTAAGTAGTAATTACTGCCTCGTTGGTCCAGTGGTCGCAAGCGCGACTGCTGATCATAAGGTCATAGGTTCGATTCCCAGGTCGACCAAAGAGTTATTGAATTTTCCCAACAAAGATTTTTCATTAGCAGCCACGAGTTTGGATTTGTGCCCGTTGGATGGCAATAGGCTCGCCCCCTATTACATGAGACTTAAACCTAACTGGCAAAATGTGGGTGTATAATAGAACACCTCTGCCTAACCCTCCGGGGATTATAGGCGTGATGTTATGTTTTATTGTTGTCGTGTCCTAAACGGCACCACCTTACGCCATTTTCGCACAATACCAGACGAAAAGTGTAGAAGTAAAAAACAGGAAAGTATTGTAAGTTTTCGAAGTCATCATCTCCCTAGCTTTTTCCCAACTATATTTGGATCGGGTTCCAGTCTAACCACTCTAACCAGATGCAGCTGAATACCAGTATTTAACAAGCGACTGCCTATCTGACCTCCATAACGCAGTTAGAGCTTAGTGATATGATACCACTTGGTTAGACTGGTTGTCCGAGTTTCGGGGCACTACTACTTATAACGGCAGTCAAAGATCTACAAATGAAAGTCGGGACCAACGGCTTAACGTGCTTTCTCAGGCACGGAGAAAACTCACCCATCCACGGACTAACCTTGGCAAGTGTTGCTTAACCTTGAACATCGACCCGTGTGCGTGTTATATCCAAAAGGATAGGGAGGAGATGTACCTATAGTACACTAACAATTTGTCACATAAACACCGAGAAATTTCATTTAATGGTTGTTTTCCCGCGGCAGAACAACTTGCCATAAGGAGTACTTTCGAAGCATAGAGTGAAAGTAAAAAAATAAATATGTTTTTATTTTTAAATAATTTAAAAAATATTCGTCAACTCGAAAACGTGAGAAACGATAGTAACATTAGACGTAACTTGTAGATACTCGAATCGCTCAAAGGTAACCGCCATGCATAAATGTTAAAGGCAAAATAAGCTCTCGCACGAGGTGATAAACTAGTTTGCACGCAACAACACAAAAAAAAGCCGCGAAGTCGACAAAGAATAGCCGAATTTATAAATGTTCGAAGCAAAATAAGTTTAATAAGCTGGCATTTTGTGGGATAAATAAACACGATCTTCTTTTGCAAGAAATGTCTTATAGGCGGTTTTTCAGCCAGTAAGTACCTATCAATGATTTACTTTCATGTATTCAAGAAATCTAAATGATAAAATATTGTAAGGATGTTCGTTTCAGACTTTTGGAAAAACCAAACTAATGAATGTTGGAAATGAGGCGAGCACACACATTTTTTTTGTATAATCAACGCTGAACCAAACTAAAAACTGTCTGCGGTTTCGCTCTGAAAACTTCAACGTAGAAAGTGCTCCGCTTAGGCTCATTTTAAATTCTTTCAGAGCACAATAAAAAAATTATTACATAGACCTCCGCCTTGACGTCTATCTTCACATTTAGAAGCCTTCTTTCTAAACACAAGGCTCCGTTAAAGTAGGGCAATTTATTTTACAGAATTTTATCAAATCATATAGAGAACATTTAATTGACGTCAGCAATGTTTTTTTTAAGTACCAATAAACACAAGGACTGTAATTGTACAGCTGAAAACAATAGATAACAAAAACTAAGCACGTGAGTCGTGTTTTATATCAAATATTTGAATTGTTATGAGGTAATTTGTAAGCAGGTTAAACAAATTCCAACAAGAAGTGTCTGTCTGCAATATGAATGCAGTTTTCGAACCTGAATTGAATTACCGTTATCATTAATTATTGAACGCTGCACATTTTATCAGCTTTTAATTAATTTGTTAACCTTTAATATTTGTATATTTGTGTTGTCTACTATAAAATGTTTTCATCAGTATTCCTTAGAACAGAGTCGTCTTTGGGTCCGTGTCCATCAAGCGGAAAACGGTCACAGAATAAAGGACTGTATCAGTATTGACTTTAAGTATAAAACTGGGCGCCCGCGCACCCTCGAGCACGCGCAAGGAGAGCCTTTGTCTACGTCGAATTTTTCCGATTGGTGGTAAAACATGAAGACTGTCTTATTCCTTGCGGGGCTCATCGCTCTGGTGTTGGGCAGTGCTGTCCCTCCGAAACCTCAGATCAAAGTAAAGGCTGGTAAGAATTACTTGAGATTTTCTTTTGTTTTTAATGCTCCTTTGGTATATTTAGCCGCAAGTTTTACTGATGAGATGAGAGATGAGGGGTTCGATTTCCAACCATCGCAAAGTGTTGTTGGGTTTTTCCAGTAGTAACTTCTCAATAGCTGCTACTGAGAATTTACTACTGGTACTTGTCAATATCTGCTACTGGACTCACTTTCTATGACATGGGGCTGGCAAAATGTGGGTGCACTGCGTTGTTCACCTCTCTCTCAGCCGTTATTAAAAAATACCAGCTAAGAGATACTATACTTCTATGAATGCTAGAACAATCAATACCTTATTTTGAGGTCTCCAATCTGTTCACCCATAGAACATACCAAATTTGAAAATAACCCATCCACGTCGGTATGCCACAAATCGTAATATAGCCCAGCTCCATGCATTTCAAGTCATATTGGGTAAAAGGCAGTTGCTGAAGAGATCATTTTGTTTCAGTTGAACCTCACTTCGTTAAGAATCAGAAGAAAATTCTGGGTCTCGTCGAACACTCCGAACAACTGGACTCACACGCCGAATACTACAAACTTGGCAAGGAATACAACATTGAAGCCAACAACGACAACTACACAGTGAGTTATTTTGAAACTCTGTCCTCATGAAAAAGCAAATATTTATTGCTAGTGTAAAATATTACGTTTAGCATGTTATTGTCTTCTTATATAATCCAATTTTCCAGAACAAAGCTGCTGTCGAAGAATTCTTGGTTCTGTACAGAACTGGATTCCTGCCGAAATATCACAAGTTTTCCATCTTCTACGAAAGGATGAGGGATGAAGCCATCGCTCTTTTCCATGTACTCTACTATGCTAAGGACTTCGACACCTTTTACAAAACCGCGGCCTGGGCCAAGGTTTGGCTGAACGAAGAACAGTTCTTATATGCGTACTACATTGCCGTTGGCCAAAGGGCTGATACTACTGGAATCGTACTACCGGCGCCTTATGAATTATACCCTCAGTTCTTCTTCAACACGGAGGCTCTGATCAGAATGTACCGCACCAAGATGCAAAGTGGTTTGTTCGACGCTAAATTGGCTGCCCAATACGGTATCGTGAAGGAGAACGACTACTATGTATACTACACCAACTACTCCAACGCCCTGACTTACCCCAACCAGGAACAGAAACTGTCATACTTCACTGAAGACATTGGTTGGAACTCTTACTACTTCTACTTCCACTCGCAAATGCCTTTCTGGTGGAAGTCCGAAAAACTTAGTGTATTGAAGGACCGTATGGGTGAACTTTTCTTCTACTACTACCAGAAACTTCTGGCTCGTTACTCCTTGGAGCGTCAATCCAACGGTTTGGGTGACATTCCTGAATTCTCTTGGTACTCCAACTTTAAGACTGGATACTGTCCACAAATGACAGGAAACTACTTTCCTTTCGCTCAAAGGACCAACGACTACAACATCTACACCGAGAAGAACTACGAATTCATCCGCTTCTTGGACACGTATGAAAAGACATTCTTCCAGTTCCTGCAGAAGGGTGAGTTCAAGACTGTAAGTATCAACAGATAAATCCTGTTTTATGAATTTGATGAAAAAAACATACTTTCAAGAACACTAATGTGTGAATGACATATTTTCAGCCCGAGAAGGAAATGAACTACGTCGGCAACTACTGGCACATGAATCTGTGCTCCGAACAGACCAAGAAAGACTTATACCAGTACTCTTACGAAATCATCGCTCGTCACGTTCTCGGCGCAGGTCCCAAGCCTCTTGACAAGTGAGTTATACCAATTAATATTCTTAACTTCGTAATTCCACTCTGAATCTTAAATAAGAGCCAGCTGCTGTAGCTACTACTGAAACTTTGCGAGGAAAGAGAGGCTATACCATTTTGTTCTTTTCGAGCTGGGCTGTTGCTGGAATAACAGTCCCATTTTGCACCAAAGTTTGTTTCTAAGGTTAGCTAGTTATTAATAGTGCATAGAAATGCAGGTCAGAAGACGATAACTACCTTCCTTTATTAGACCCGTGGCCTGACTGAATAAACATAATAAGTCGCTCAATCAAACATTTTCTATTTATTTCAGATACACTTTCATGCCAACCGCTCTTGACTTCTACCAGACTTCTCTGCGTGACCCTGCATTCTACCAGCTCTACCAGAGAATTTTCGACTACCTGGTTGCCTACAAAGGGTACGTGAAGCCTTACTCTCACGATGATCTTCATTTCGCCGGTGTCAAGATTAATGACGTGAAAGTCAGCGAACTGGTCACTTCCTTCGATTACTTCGACTTCAATGCCACGAGCAGCGTATTCTTCAGCCAGGAAGAGCTCAAGTCTTACCCTACTGGTTTCATTATCCGTCAACCTCGCTTGTACCACAAGTACTTCAACCTCTCTTTTGACGTTAATTCAAATATTACTTCTGATGCCGTCGTCAAGGTCTTCATCGGACCTAAATACGATTCCAACGGATACCCAGTTAACATTGAGGAGGACTGGATGAAATTCTACGAAATGGACTGGTTCGTGCAGAAACTTGTCCCTGGTGAGAACAAAATTGAGCGCAAATCCAGCGAGTTTGCGTTCTACAAGGATGACTCCATTCCTATCAACGAGGTCTACAAATGGTTAGAACAAGGAAAGGTTCCTTACGATATGTCTGCTTTGCCCGAAAACCTGCCTAGGAGACTGATGCTGCCAAAGGGTACCCCCGGTGGATATCCATTCCAACTGTTCGTGTTCGTGTACCCATATAACAGCGTTAAGAAGGGAGAGCATGTATTCGAGAACCTCTTCTTGGACAACAAGCCCTTCGGATATCCATTGGACCGTCCCGTACGTGACGTTTCCTTCAGGCAACCCAACATGCACTTCGAGGATATCGAAATTTACCACAAGGATGCATACTTCCCTTACGAGCTTAATGTGCCTTCTTATTTCCAAAAGAAGCAGTAAGACAATAAAGAACTTAATTGTCGTTTAGAAATATTTTATTATAGAACGAAATGTACAAAGAATACGAGTGAAATAAATATATATATGTATATATATTATTAAATATTTAATGAAGTGTTTCCATTGATTACAAAACATAAGCCTTTACAGAAAATTTTAGCCTCAACTTACTGCATTGGTCTACCTCAGTTCACTCATGTGGTTATGTCGCAAAGATTTAAGTAGCTGTACACTCTCACTGAGACACTCCGTGGCAGGGCGAGTACGTGAGTGTATTAAGAGAGCTCGTGTATCCTCGATCTTCCTCGCTTTACACCCTAGACAACTATTGCAACTTTGTAATAAGCAAATTTCATTAAAAAAAAATTTTTTTTCATGATTCTATGTTAGTAACAGCATGAAATTACAATCAGTACCATAGGAGGAAATTCCTTTTAAAAGTTGCTTAGTGGATACATATTGGTGTTCGTGACTGTACAGCCACCTTCATAATTAAAATGGCTGTACAAATTCATTTATTAACACATCGTTCTTTAATATACAAACATGTTTTTAAGTTAGAACTAACGGAAAACTGACAGGTTTAACAGCGGGGTCCGAACTAGGCACAGCCTGGGTTATCCAGACACTACACAAAGATAATAAATAACCATTTTTGCTAGCGCAAGAAAAATAATTTAAATTATCAAACAGAAATGTGATTACAGAAAGAAAAAAATTCTAATAAATAATAACATTTATAAAAACATAAATAGGTACAATAGGTACATAAAAACAAAAACAGTTAAGTTGGGTAAATGTGGGTGTGTGGGGTGTTTGTGTGTGTATTCACTTGACATAGAGTGTGTGGGTATTCACTTGAGATACAATGTGAACTTTCTGTTTCTTCATAAGTCTGGCCTAGCAACCATTTTTTAAGTTTAGTTTTGGCCCGAGAGTAGTTGTTGGGTACATTGGAAGTGTTGCTTATAGCATTAAATTCTCATATAAGTAAGTATGACGAAAGCCGGGCCGCACAGGGAATGTTTGGTTTTGGGAGGGTTTTCTGTCGAATTTCATGAGGTTTAAATTTTTTGAATGTGTGCTATGAATTACAATCCAATAACAGACCACTGCGCTGACATACTTACCATCGATTTTATTTATTGTCTAAGCACATTAATTAGTCGCTAGGTGCAAGTATCAAATATAAACAAGAGCGCCTCAAATGTGTTTTGCAACCTTGTTTTTAATTCTGCTGACGCAAATATTTTCGTGTAATAATGAAGTGTTTAGTTCTAAGTTAAAAGAGTTTAAGTTAATCGAAATAAGTTTGTCATTATGTTATTTTAAATATTGAAAAAAATAAATGCGACTGTCCTACATATTTATCATACTATTAGAGCTCCTGCAGCCATATAACTAAAAATAACAACTCTTTATTTATGCCACCAAGTGGCCACCATGACATATCAAAAAATATTAAACTGCTTAAAAATACAAAGAGTACAGGACATGATGATATTTCCACACATATAGTCAAAGAAGTAGGTGACATCATTAGTAAAACTCTAAGCCATATTCTAAACCTATGCATAACTGAAGGTGTATACCCAGAACACCTTAAAATTTCCGTCATAAAACCACTACTGAAAAAAACCGAGAAGATGTCAATGGAGTCATATAGACCAATAGCGCTTGTACCTATATTATCAAAAGTATTCGAAAAATATCTATATGGACAAATATATATTTTTTTAGAAAAAATGAATATTTTAACAGATGATCAAAAAGGTTTTAGAAAAAGTAAGACAATAAATATGGCAATCTATGATTTCCTAAACAATGTAGTAGAAAATGTTGATAAAAGGCGTCCAGTATGTTCAGTGTGCTGCGATATGACACAGGCATTTGACTACGTGGACCATAAAATATTGCTAGATAAATTAGATAATTACGGAATTAGGGGAAACATTCTACAGTTGATTGAATCATACCTCAGAAATAGAAAGCAGTAAGTTGAAATAAGTCAATGCAATCATGTAACTAGAGAAGAGCAGATATTTACGTCCAAACGCAAATCAGTTATGTATGGCGTTCCACAAGGGAGTGTCCTGGGTCCTCTACTATTCATAATTTATATTAACGATCTTCCAAATGTAACAAATAATCCGATGTCACTTTTTGCCGATGATAACACAGTAACGATTAAATGCATGGATGATCAAAATTATGAAGATGAAATAAATAATACAATTGTTTCCATTACTACGTGGCTAAGTAATAATAATCTTAAAATAAACCTCGATAAAACAAAATTAATGATATCCAGTCAGCGTTTGAACATTAATAATAACCTGAATATACATAACAATAACAAACAGATAAGTAGAGTGGATGTGAGTAAGTTCCTAGGTCTCACAATAGATAAAAAAATAAACTGGAAACCACATTTGGAGGAGTTAAGCAAGCGACTGAGTAAATCAGCCTTTATGCTCTGCAAAATCGCTCCTGTTCTGGGTGTGGATGCCAAGCTCACGGCCTATCATGGAATAGTTGGTCCTCTTCTAAGATTTGGTGTTATCTTCTGGGGAAACTCAACCCTCAAAGAGTTAATATTCAGGTCACAGAAGAGATGTATTAGAACCATGTTCAGCTTAAAAACAACCGACTCATGCAAGCCATTCTTTGTAAAAATAAATTTTTTACCCTCCCATCACTCTATATCTTTGAAATTGCGATGTTCGTAAAATCTAACCCGCATCTCTTTAAGAAACAATCAGATATGGATAACCGTAACCGGCGCGATAAATATAAGCACAGATTGTGTGGGAGACCATCCAATACAGCACTAATGCGTAAAAGTGTTTTCTGTATAGCTCCACGTATATTTAACCACCCTCCACAGGCACTCAGAGATATAACTGTTACTAACTTATTAAAAAAAAAACTAAAAGAGTATTTAGCAGCCAAATGTTTCTATAGTATTGCTGAGTTTCTAATGGAGAAAACATGCTAATTCTAATCTAATTCTAATATGGGGGCGATGTTTGGTTCTGTTGACTGTTGTTAGATTTTTATCTTATTTTGACATCTGAATTATTATTATTTTATTTTCATTAATAATTGATCTTCTAATTTTGTTTAATTGATATTTGAAATGCTTTTGCTGTACCTATATTATATTTAAATGTAATGTATTGCAATCGTTGACAAATGAAGTTCAATTTTTTAATTTTTTAATTTGTTTAATAATTATCAGTTACAATTCATTTTATATTTGATCAAATGTTATTATAATACATATTTGTACGCCGTAAAGGTAAAACATGACTGTGATCCTTTCTGAAATGTACTCAACATCTTGCATGCTTTGTGTGTGCTTACTCATGTTTCTGTCAAATAAATGAACTATGAACTATGTGATACAGGATTATCCTAGTACAGGCATCATACATTATTATACCTACATTGTTAGTTTTAGATTCATATTGTATTTCACCAACTGGGACTCTGAATAAAGATTTATTATTTTTATTTTCTGGTGCTAGGGCAGCACTACATGAATTCAAAGTGGACACAGAAGGACTTCTGAAGGTCATTCCAGCCCATGTGATAGATCGAAAGGGAAAAGGTCAGCGATACAATGGGTCGAAAAAGTTATAAAGCTTTCTTTAATTTTTCGACCCATCGTATAGAACTGTGATAGGGTGACTTGATACATACCAAATGCTGGATTGTAAAAATCTGTATAAGTAAGTAGTAATTACTGCCTCGCTGGTCTAGTGGTCGCAAGCGCGACTGCTGACCTAAGATCCCAGGTTCGATTCTCAGGTCGGGCAAAGAATTATTGAATTTTTCCAACAAAGATTTCTCATTAGCAGCCACGAGTTTGGATTTGTGCCCGTTGGATGGCAACAGGCTCGCCGCCTATTAAATGGGACTTAAACGTAACTCGCAAAATGTGGGTGTATTATAGAACACGTCTGCCTAACCCTTTCGGGATTACAGGCGTGATGTTATGTTTTATTGTTGTTGTGTCTTAAACGGCACCTCCTTACGCCATTTTCGCACTTAATGCTGAAGACAACCAGTCGAAAAGTATAGAAGTAAAAATAGGAAAGTATTGTAAGTTTTCGAAGTCATCATCTCCCCAGCTTTTTCCTAAATAAATTTGAATTGGGTTCCAGTCTAACCAGATGCAGCTGAATACCAGTATTTAACAAGCGACTGCCTATCTGACCTCCATAACGCAGTTAGAGCTTAATAATATGACAGCACTAGATTAGACTGGTTGTCCGAGTTTTGGGCCACTACTACTTGTAACGACAGTCAAAGATCTACAAATGACAGTCGGGAGCAACGGCTTAACGTGCTTTCTCAGGCACGGAGAAAACTCACCCATCCACGGACTAACCTTGGCAAGTGTTGCTTGACCTTGAAGATCGACCCGTGTGCGTGTCATATCCAAAAGGATAGGGAGTTATGTAAGTATAGGACACTAACATTCTGCCAGTTTAATAATATTAAAATTGTATCAAATTATTATTTTCACATTGCTCGATGACCTTGATGATTTGATCCCTGTACTGGTTTTTGTTGACTTGCCCCGCACATTTCGCAAAATTTCGGTTTTATTTATTATTTAAAAATATTAAAAGAAATAACAGAAAAAAAACAATACAGATTATTAAGTATACCATAACGTATTTGTTTTTACAAAATTCATGCCGATCTATTCAGCCGTTACAGAGATAATTTACAATTAAGGTTGAAAAAAGACCTATTTTCTGCGATTAACCAAAAAAAAATGAGAAGGTTTATTAAAATTTTAAACAATACAATTTATTTGTGATGAACTTAACTATAACATGTTTTTTTACACGGAAAACGCACGAAGGGATTCATCAACAAATTTCTTTGAACATACGCTGTTTTTGAGATTTGAGCCATGTAATGCCCATAATAATATTAAAATTGTATCCAACAAACGTAGGCGTTGACTGACTCACAGGATTTTCCTAAAGTTTTTATCGGTCATCCACTTGAGAAAAATATGACTAATATTTTCATCGAGATTTAGTGATAAAGATTATGATAAAGCCAAGATAAGTGAGATGTATAAAAGGTATTGCAATCGATATTTTGATCAGATAGTAAATACACAGGAATACAAGATGGCTCACATTCAAATCGCCCTGATCTTTGCAGTACTGGTATGTTCATTTCGTTTAATTACTTTTCCTTAATTTTCCTCATTTGTTTTGTGTATAATATATTTTAATATAAATTATTAAAATAATAAGTTAATAATAAGTTTTTAACAAATCGCCAACGCTTGTCTGTGAAAGTTATAAGAAAACATCCAGTCTCACAGCTTTAAATAAATTTAACGTATTGCATCATCAAATAAGTAGAAGAACCGTCCATTGGAATAAGTTTGTTAACTTTAGCCATTTTCAATATAATTTTCAAGTAAAAAAGGTACGTCAGACGTGGAATTAAACTACTACCAAATGTTATTCTAAAATATGTGTTCTCCACAGTGCATCCTTGTTGGTTCTCTCACCCAAGCATCCGGCGCCGAACACCGACCACCTCACATTCACCACGAGGTACCACTGGATGCATCAGACATCGAAGGCCGACCACCACACATTCACGGTGTAGCACCACTATTCCCACCCGGCGTCATAGGCCGTCCACCGCAAAACATTAATGAAGAAGCACCATTGGACCCTTCCGACGCCAAAGGCCGACCACCGCACATCCACGGCGATGCCCCATCCGACGCCGAAGGCAGACCACCGCATATCCACGACGAAACCCCACTGGCACCATCCGATGCCGAAAACCGACCATCGCACATTCCCGAAGAAGCGTCACTCGTCCCTAACGAAAAGCCTTTCCAGTTTGACATCCCCGAATGGATCCCCATTAGCCCTGGCGTAAATTGGACCCCCTGCGACATTGACGCTGGTCCCAGAATGCGTTGCCACGACTGTCACACAAGATTGATCTGCACGCGACTCGGTGGATTTGTGATCGACTGCCCTGATGCATCTTACTGCAGAAACGGACTATGCTCGGATGCACCTATTGCAGGATGCGTCTAAGTTACTGTGAAGTAAGAAGTTTCGTCTGATTGTTACTTGGAACAGGATCCAGCCGTTAGTATGCCACGTTGAGTGATTGTATAATTCCACTTTGTGCTGTATCATCTCTGACCCTCACATCCGTGTGAGAGTCCCTTAAACGCTGGATTAGCCATACATAATAGCGGTCGGGAATTGTACCCGCAAAACGCGAGTGATATTCGTCAATAAATAAGCTACATCATCATCATCATCATCATTTCAGCCGAAAGACGTCCACTGCTGGACATAGGCCTCCCCCAAGAAGGGGGGTTTTGCCATAATCGCCACGCTTGGCAGGCGGGTTGGCGATCGCAGTATGGTTGTTATAAAACTCAGAGAACGCTGCTGCCCATTCTCTGGTAAGTCCCTTAGTCGCCTCTTACGACACCCACGGGAAGATATGGGATGGTGCTATTCTTTACGTCCGGACACCATACAGAACCTCAAAATAAGCTACAATTTTTCGAAAATAAATGTTTGTTTTTCCTCTGGTTTCCTCTGGAATGAGTTCTGTTATACATACAAGAATTCACGCCTTCTTCCCATGGGGTAGGCAGAAACCATCTACGTGCCACCTGATACAATCCTGGTCTTACACGGTAGCGAGTAATACGCTAATGACCTTTCTGAAGAACCTCATCAATAAGACCAGTTATGTCCTTCTAGGGTGTTCCCTCCCGGAATTGCCACTCACATCTGCCTTGTAAATACCTTTTATTAGTCGCCTTATTCATTCTCTCCACATGACCAAACCATCTGAGTATACTCTTTTCAATTTTTGTCCCTACATCCTCTTCCCAGTTCCCAGTACAAACACCGGTCAAGCAGTCGATTACTTCAAACACGCAAAAGAAGTACTCTCTACTAGGTAGGATTCAATACAATAGGCATTAGCAATAAATAACCTTCAATTATCTGTATCTTGACGAATCAAAAACTGACAGTAACCTTAACAGTGTTTTGATAAGATAAAGGTGGAACATACACATCAAGAATATCAGTTCATTCACGAATACAATTTTATTATGAAAATAAAAACATCACATCTAGCTGCTAAAGTGGTAGGCAGAATTATGAAGTTCGATGAGATTTTAGTATTAGGTAACGAGAATTTTGCACACAAATCCGGACCCTATCATGATACTATGGGCATCGTGGAGTACGTGGGTCAGCAGACCAAGTAAGTGGCGAGAGTGCAGCTGTTGGAATCACGCCGCACCATCAACTTTAAGGCGTTTGTGGTGCGAATGCCAATGTGCTTTCTGCACCTCGTCTTGTAAATGGTCTTTTGGCCACAAGGAGTGGTGTTCCATCGCTTCCACGGGCAAGTGCCACATGAACACACAGTGACATAGTGCACAAGAGAAATGTTACTAACGTAGTTTTAAGGTTCATTTTAAGAACAAAATTTGTATTTTATCATATGTACATATGATAGTCTGTAAGGTATATATCTATGGGTCAAAGTTGCCTGGAAATAAATGAATGTTGTTGTTGTTGATAATTTTCTACATAACATCTCGCCTGTAATCCCCGAAGGGTTAGGCAGAGGTGTACATAATAGTACACCCACATTTTGCCGGTTATGTTTGTCCCATGTAATAGGGGGCGAGTCTATTACCATCAACCGGGCACAAATCCAGACTCCGTGGGAGCTACTGAGAAATTTCTGATGGAAAAACCCAATACCACTTTGCCCGATCCGGGAATCGAATCCAGGACCTCATACTCAGCAGTCGCGCTTGCGACCATTAGACCAAGGAAGAAAACAAACAGTAATGAGTTTTGCCTGTACTTGGGACCGAGCCCAGGACCCCATAGGCCCAGTAGTGACATTTATGACGACTGACACTAAAACAAAAAGTGAACCAGGGAAACGCGCGCTGCGCTTTTGTAGCGCATCAGGTATTGCAGACGCTCAAGTGGATTGCTTTCAAGCGATACATCGCAAAAGAATAGTGTCTCTGATGCGCCGCATACGAGGCAGCTCCAACAGCTTCCTGCAGCTCAATGGTGGGAGAATGCACATGGAGTGTTCCTTCATGGAGCATTGGACAAAACTCCATGCACGAGTTGTGCGGTCCAAATCCAATGTTTATTGTATCTATTTGTTGTCATTGCAGTTTTGTTTGTTTGTGTATTATAATATTTAGAAAATTTTAATGGATAATTACAATGTTTTTTATCAGAAATAAAAATGAATTGAATTGAAATTCAACACCGATGTTGTAAAGAGGTAATTTTTTAGCCTTATCGAGAACTGTGATTTATCTTCCCGGCATTTTTCAGATGTGCCGTTGAATATTACTTTGAATCGACCTTCTTGATAGTTTTTGTAAAAATCGCAGGCACTGTTTTATTGGATTATGAGTAACCAACTGTTCTCAAATACGTTCCACGTGATGGACAATATTTATAGGTTATCATTTAACTGAAAACGGTATAATTATTTACTATGTTTACTATTAGTTTTGAGTTCCCGATATTTCGGCGCTATTGCAAGCACCTTGATCACGGATAAACTGAAGTTATTGCGGGTGAGTGTTTATGAGATGGCATGGTAAATATCCCGTTTTTAGTGTTAATGATAATGTTGTGACCATGTCAGTTTAAAAACTAATATTATAGGTATGTATGAATTCACATTTGCTTAAACCATTATACTCTGCCTAGCCTTTTCACAAGTATTTTGTGATCGGCTTCCAGTCTTACGGGATGCAGCTGAATGCCAGTACTTTACATGGAGCGACTGAGTTAGTGCCTATCTGAACTCGATAATCCAGTAACTGGGTAATACGATATCAGTTGGTAAGACTGGTTGCTAGACTCCCGTGCTTCTGACAACCAGCGACTCTTGAAGATCTATAAATATCAGTCGGGAGAAATGGCTTTCCCAGGCATGTAGAAAACTCGGCATGAACCTAATGGATCGTCCCCGTTCCACAGACCGACATTCGGCGGTCAAAAAATCTGAAATGAAAATTTAACTATAAACACAATAGACATAGCTCTAAATAACAGCACCTGAATAAATCTAGGTATACTAAGTATACTTCAGTTCATCATCTGCCTAGCCTTTTCGCAATTAAGTTGGGATCAGGTTCCAGTCTCGTTATAGGTAATCAGTGGTCCTAAAGTCTTACAACCAATCTTACCAAGAGGTATCGTATTACTTACCCTATTTGGTAAGTAATACGATATCCCTTGGTAAGATTGGTTGTAACGGGTCCGCGCCCACTCGGCCCGCTTAGCTCGAATCGAAGAATAAAGGGTCTGGTTGTGGAGGTCAGATAGGCAGTCACTCCATGTTAAACACTAGTATTCAGTAGAAACCGATTCCAACATAGTTGGGAAAAGGCTATCTTTTTCTTTTTCGTGTGGTTAGTACCTAACCTGGTGCCAGATGCCATCAAGCCGCCCATGGGCCTCTGACTTGGCTTTACTTGCCGTCGAGAAATATCTCTCAGGCATGCTGGTTCACGATGTTTTTGCTTCACCGAAGCAAGTGGTAATAGACAATACGCACATGAATCCGAAAAAGAAGAGGTCTTGGGTTCGAACTCACGACCTATGACTTGGTAGACTGACGGTCACATTACTAGGATATCACTGCATATGCGGAAAAAATCTACGCAGAATAATGAAATAGATAAAAGTCCGTAAATTAGAGACACAACAAAAAAACCTAGTGACAGGAAAGACTACAGAACATTACTGATCGAAAACAATGAGCTGAATTGTGATTTGTGACACATAAACAATGGTTCAATACTTTATAATGTTGCAGATAATACTGTATTGTTTACGAAATTGACAAACAATGGTATATTGATATCCAACAAAATGTTTTTAAATGCTTTAACAGGTGCTCATATTTCTCTTGACAATATCTACGAATACAGTACAGTGATAAGGTTAAAACAGAAGAAAAGATTACGCAACAGATTTCGCTAAAGCTGTTTTGATATACGAAAAGATCGAGTCAGAGGTTACTAAAGTGATAACGATAAAGAAAGTGCCTATAACATTTCAATATCAAACACATTCAGCACGGGGATGCATAGATAGGGGGTATAAAAAGTGGATACGCTAGCTGTATTGTCACAGTTGACCGCGGTTGTCACAACGATGAAGACTGTCTTGATCCTAGCGGGGCTCGTTGCCCTTGTGATGGGCACTGCCCTCCCCACCCACCAGAACATCAAGTTGAAGGCTGGTAAGACCTCATTTCGATATTTATTTTCGTTGCTTATTATGATGGGGCCTTAATGGGCCGGATTTTTAGAACCCCCATTGTGGGTTCAAACTTTGCTTATTGAGCGTAGTTGCGGGGACACCACATTTCTCCCATTTTCCTAAGTAACTAATTGTAGTTATTTTGGACAGTAAAGTCTAACTGATTGTGGTTGATTGTTGAATTTGGCTGTGTTCATGGAAGACAATTAGGTACTGATGAGATGTTCTTTTACAGTTGAACCTGAATTCGTCGATTACCAGAAGAAAATTCTGGCGCTTTTCGAACACTCCGAACAACTGGACTCACACGCCGAGTACTACAAACTTGGCAAGGAATATGACATCGAAGCCAATATCAACAACTATTCGGTGAGCATTTCATATTAAGGCAGCTCCTACAAATTCTTTATATCATTTTAAGAGTTTACTTAACGCAATGCATTTATTTTTGCAGAACAAAGCAGCTGTCGAGGAATTCTTGCTTCTGTACAGAACTGGAACCCTGCCAAAATATCACAAGTTTTCGGTTTTCTACGAAAGAATGAGGGATGAAGCCATCGCTCTTTTCCACGTTTTCTACTACGCGAAGAACTTCGAGACTTTCTACAAAACCGCGTCTTGGGCCAAGATTTACATGAACGAAGAACAGTTCTTGTACGCGTACTACATTGCCGTCGTCCAGAGGACTGATACTACCGGCATCGTTCTGCCGGCGCCTTATGAAGTGTATCCTCAGTTCTTCTTCAACAAGGAGACTCTGATCAGGATGTACCGCACCAAGATGCAAGGTGGTTTGTTCAACGTTGAAACGGCTACCCAATACGGTATCGTGAAGGAGAACGACTACTATGTATACTACGCCAACTACTCCAACGCCCTGACTTACCCCAACCAGGAACAGAAACTGTCATACTTCACTGAAGACATTGGTTGGAATTCTTACTACTTCTACTTCCACTCGCAAGTGCCTTTCTGGTGGAAGTCCGAAAAACTTAGTGTATTGAAAGACCGTATGGGTGAATACTTCTTCTACTTCTACCAGCAAATTCTGGCTCGTTACTATTTGGAGCGTCAGTCCAACGGTTTGGGTGAAATTCCTGAATTCTCTTGGTACTCCAAATTCAAGACTGGATACTATCCCCAACTGACCGGAAACTACTTGCCTTACGCTCAAAGAAGCAACGACTACAACCTCCACAGCGAGAAGAACTACGAAAACATCCGCTACCTGGACACCTATGAAAAGACATTCTTCCAGTTCTTGCAGAAGGGCGAATTCAAGACCGTAAGTATAAACTGATAATCAGCGTAATTGCTCAACATAATTTAATACTGCATAAATAAAGACAAAAAACTAACGCGGCAATGTAATATTTTCAGCCCGAGAAAGAAATGAACTACGTTGGAAACTACTGGCACATGAACCAAGATCTGTACTCCGAGAAAAGCCAGAAGGACTTACATCAATACTCTTACGAAATCATCGCTCGTCACGTGCTTGGCGGTAGTCCCAAGCCTCAAAACAAGTGAGTATTCTGATTACATTGAACAACTTTTAGCCTCACAAAATGTATGAGAAAATTTTCCACCTTTAACCTAACCTAACTAAGTAAATACTATTACTAAATTGGTTTTTCTTTACTTTCAGCTACGCTTTCATGCCGACCGCTCTTGACTTCTACCAGACTTCTATGCGTGACCCTGCATTCTATCAGCTGTACCAGAGAATCATCGACTACCTTATTGACTACAAAGAGTATGTGAAGCCTTACTCTCACAATGACCTGCATTTCGTCGGTGTTAAGATTAATGACGTGAAAGTCAGCGAACTGGTCACTTACTTCGATTACTTCGACTTCAATGCCACTAGCAGCGTGTTCTACAGCCAAGAAGAGCTCAAGTCTTACCCTACTGGTTTCGTGATCCGTCAACCTCGTTTGAACCACAAGCCATTCACAGTCTCTGTTGACGTTAAGTCAGATGTTGCTTCTGATGCCATCTTCAAGGTCTTCATCGGACCTAAATACGATTCCAACGGATACCCAGTTAACATTGAAGAGGATTGGATGAAATTCTACGAACTAGACTGGTTCGTGCAGAAACTTGTCCCTGGTGAGAACAAGATCGAGCGCAAATCCAGTGAGTTCCTGTTCTACAAGGATGACTCCATCCCCATTAACGAGATCTACCAGTGGTTAGACCAAGGAAAGGTACCTTACGATATGTCTACTGTGCCCGACAACCTGCCTAGGAGACTGATGCTGCCTAAGGGTACCCCCGGTGGATATCCATTCCAGCTGTTCGTGTTCGTGTACCCATACAACAGCGTTAAGAAGGGAGATGATGCGTACCAGAACTTCCTCTGGGACAACAAACCCTTCGGATATCCATTCGACCGTCCCGTGCGTGAGGCTTACTACAGACAACCCAACATGTTCTTCGAGGATGTGCAAATCTACCACAAGGACTCATACTTCCCTTACGAGCTTAACGTTCCTTCTTACTTCAAGTCTTATAAGAAGCAGTAAGATATATTGCTTAGCTTAGCTGAATATGTGAAAATGAGATTAAAATAAAATGAAATAATAATAATTTAATACAATGTTTTATGTTCCTACCACGCACCTCTCACTACACATAATATATGCCATCAATTAATACAAACCATGATTTTATCAAGCAATACTATTAATCAGAACAACGATAGCTATTCCAGATTTAACAAATCATAACTGGAGACAAAAATAATTTTACCTTAGCTATTAAACTATTAGAGAGACGAGAAAGGGCTATCTAATTAAATTCTAAAGCAATGTAACTGATCAATAGGCTATGTGACTTCTCAAAACCTACCATAAATAGCAATTCTAGATTTCACTGCACACAATTCACTCTGCTTCTTCTGACCGTCTCGATGGCAATGTAAATGAAATCCGCCCAAAATTTGGCCACGAGCTTATGGCTTATCCTCCTAATTCACCTCGATGGCAATCCAAAATCGACTAATAAAACGTTTTTGCGTGGTACGATTGCCATCGTAAGAGAACCCTACAATGTCTATCTAAACTAGAAGAATAAAAATTTATTTGCAATGTCTACAGCAAATTTGCAACATACTTGGAAACATTAAACTCAAAATCAGCCATGCATTTATGGGTTCACGCTTATCAAAGACATCCGCCTACCAAAGCACTGTAACTCAGTGTTTGCTGCTAACACTCAAAGCATTTATCTTAATTAAACCGTTACAGGCACTTTTGAATGTCAAAAACAAAAAGATGAAGCTACAGTCAAAGTCACAAGGCATAAATACCTTGTGAAAGTACTGTAGTTGTCGTAAGCAGAACTCCCGGCGGCAGCGTAAGCATATTAACAAACAATGAAGTATCTTTCTTCAACGCTAATGAAGACACGTGCAGAAGCTAGTCTTTATAATACTATAAAGAGGTATTTGTTTGTAGGTTGGTAAGTTTGTATGTAAGGGGTAATCTCCGGAACTAATAAACCAATTCTAAAAATTCTTTCACTAGCAGAAACCTACATTATTCGTGGGTATATAGACTATAAAATACATTTATATCATGCATATTAGTCGATCTATCACAATTTTTGCGGACGAAGTCACGTGCAAAGTGCCAGTAAGTTATTAAGTCAGTATTATTCACATAGATGTTTAGTAGAGATTTAATAAATTTTATAGGTGAGTCATTAGAAATTGTGTGTTTAGTGTGGTTAAGTACTATCATCCTTCTGGAACATGCTCCTTATCATAGTATATCTAAGACCAATTTACCAATTTGTGGTGAGCTACAAATATACCTATTTATATTAAGTATATATCACAGTCTTATTTGTTTTGACGTGAATTGTTATTGCGTTTTTGTCATGAGTTTCTCAGTAGCAGCCTCGGAGTCTGGTTTGGTGCCTGGTTGGTGGCAATAGGCTCGCACCCTAATACATGGGACATAAACATACCTAGCAAAATGTGGGTGTACTATAGATTAGGTACACCTCTGCCCAACCGATTACAGGCGTGGCGTTATGTTATACTATTGAATTGTCAAAATACCATTTAATAGCATTGTTGTAGTGATTGTGAGTGTGTCACTCAACAGCTCTTTACTAATTAAGCACTATGCAAATGAAATGAACACAAATAAAATGCAACTTTATTAAAACAAAAACCTAACAGATAGTTTACAATATTACTTAACTAAATATTAATAATATGTTAATCCTAAAAAAATCACTGTTTGTATTATTTACTCCAGGTGGGGTGAAAAGTAACCATTCTTTGGAACATTATTTTTCTTATGATATATTGTGACATTGTAAAACTTATAATTTGGAGCATCATCATAATAATCGTCGGCTGGTCTATCGAAAGGAAATCCTATAGATTTGTTATCTATGTCATTCATTAGTTCTGAGAAGAACTTGTTGGCTGCATAGAAATCATCCAAAAACTCGTCTCCAGGCGTTATCATAAGAAACAATGTTAGATTCAGACCTTTCTCAGTGCCTCTAGGTATTATTAGATTTTCTGGAAATTTGAACAGATTGAAATTATTTGTTCTATCTTTCTGTGTCGCCAATCCTTCCATATTGTAATACTCATCACTTGAAAATCGACTTGAAGTCTCCGGTGACCATGTCATGACATTTAATCCTTCGTCAAAGGTGTAAGTAAACTTATCAAGTTCGAAGAAATTGTTGTATTCTTTCCAGCAACTGTTAGAGCACGGTGGTCCGAGGAACAACCTTACGACGCTATTTTTAATTCCGTCACAATCTACTGTAAAATTGAACTCAAACTTGGAATGTTTCAACCTCTTTTGACGTGCAGTTACAGTCATTGGCGGTTTTACTCGTGCATAATCCTTTTTAATGATTGCTCTGTTGATGTTAAATTGATAATAGCTAAAGTACGTCGTTATTTTTGGAATGTCGGCGTCCACGATTTCGCAGTGTTTCTGTGAATACTGCTGAAAATTGACTGGCTCTATGGATTCCTTGTATTCATTAAAGTAGTTTAGAACATACTGAATCATGTGCCAGTACAAGGGATCTCTAAGTGATGTTTGTGGGTGGTGCATTAGAGATGGCGCTGGGTTGTATCTGCAACAATACAACATTTGTTTAAATGAGAAGTTTTACATTGGTACTAATATGGTAAATCAACCAATCCTTGTCAAGAAACACATAGTAATAGGCATCATCTATATATGCCTAGTTTTCGGCTAGCCTAGCCCTGGACCCAAGGCTCTCGAGATATAATATGGCGACATAATAATAATAATATCAGCCCTATGATGACCCACGCATGTGTCACCTCTCGGTATAAAAGGGGTTAGTTCATAGGCCACCACGCTGGCCTATTGCGGGTTGGCAAACTTAGCACACTTTTAAGAACTTACTGGATAACTCTTAGGATGTGCAGGTTTCCTTACGATGTTTTGTTCACTGTTTAAGCATGTGAACACTAATTACTAATAAACACATTGCATGCGAAAAGTACTCACGGTACGGCTGGTTCATAAATTTAAGACCGTTCAGCGAGCTATGGAATGGGCTATGCTTGGAGTCTCTCTGAGGGATCGCATCAGGAACGAGGTGATCCGACGGAGAACCAGTGTTGTCGACATATAATAAGTAAGCTGAAGTGGCAATGGGCCGGTCATGTTAGCCGAAGAACCGATGACCGTTGGGGTAGACGTGTTCTTGAGTTGAGACCGCGAATCGGAAAATGTAAGGTGGGACGCCCTCAGGCTCAGTGGAGTGACGATCTTCGTAGGGTGGCTGGTAGCAGCTGGATGAGAGTTGCTGAAAATCGAGTTGAATGGCGTGCGATTGTGGAGGCCTATGTCCAGCAGTGGAGTGCTATAGGCTGATGATGATGCGAAAAGTTGTCTTGAATTTCATGGATTCGCAAGTCGTAACTAGGCTAACACAGCTTATACAAGTTAAAATATAACTCACTGGTAAAAGGGATATCCATTTCCGCCATATCCAAATAACGACCTAACGATTTTGGATATTCTCCCAGTTTCAAAATTGCCGCGGAACAGTCTGGTTAACAATTTGACGTAGTTATCTTCCGTCAGTCTTATTGGAGACTTATTTTCCTGCAAGGAAGTATTTTTGTTATTTGAATAATACTGACAGTTTTTCACTGCCATATTGAAAAGAATATAACATCACGCCTGTAATCCCCGAAGGGATAGGCAGAGGTGTGCCTAATAGTACTCATTTCGCCAGTTATGTGTTGGTTCATGTAATAGGGGGCGAGCCTATTGCTATTAATTGAGCACAATTCCAGACTTCGTGGCCGCTACTGACAAATTCCCGATGGAAAAACCCAATAACAATTTGCCCGACCCGGGAATCGAACCCAGGACCTCATGCTCAGCACTCATAAGGGAAAGAAAGTTCTGAATATTTTAAACAATGCAATATGTACAAAATCAATTGAGAAAGTCTATAGCATACTTCCCTTGTTAAATTCTCTTTGTTCAATGATCGAGTAAGCATAATCAAAAGTGAATCGCATCAAGTCCTTAATTAGTAACACTTACCATAACAATCAGACCTCTAGACATACACTCTCTAATTGCAATGTCTATTGCTTTAATTTTAGCTTTATCGTCACTCCAATGTCCTAATGTACCTGATCTGCTAGGGAAAGGCAATCCATTTTCATGAATAAGATACGGATGAAAATCTCCAAAGTCATTTTTCTTTGTAGTATTTTCTTCACGTAGATGCTCCCTCTCAAGACGAAGACGCGCCGCCAGCTGCTGGTGTATGTAATAGTAATGTTCATCATGTCTAGCGTTCAGTGCGTATAGTCTATGGCGGAACATCCAATATGGGTGCCTCAGTTGTACACCGTAGTAATAACTGTTTAAACCTATGTCTTCTCTAAAGTAATTCAATAACTCATCACCTCCGTTCTCAGGTAGATTCCAGCCAGAGTAATTACTGTTAATTGTTAGAGTATCATAGGTCTTGAAATACTGATCTGCGTGAGATTCATCAGTTATGTCCATGTTATTGTTGATATAATTACTAAGTTTCAAAGCTTTTACTATTGCTTCACCGTTGACGAAGAAGTTAGGTTTTGTAATGAAAGGAGGTTGGAATGCAGTGATGTCAACATTTTTGTCCCTGTATAGCATATTTAGTTGGGTGGCATATGTTACCAAGTCTTCATTTAATTCGTCGAAATTAAACAATTTCTCTGCATTGTAGCCTGCATCTTGTGCGCCGTGCAAAAGTTCAAATAGACTGCTAGCTGCTTCTTGCATGTTTTCGTCATAAATGTTAAATGTAAGACCTTTCTCGGTGGCACCTTTCTTTACAGAATGTTTAAAGAGTTTGAAATCGTCGTTGTACTGAAATTTTTATAATTCAATTAATTTATTGACACATTTATGTAATATTTTATGCCTATATTTTACACTAATGTCAATAATCACCATAATACTACTAAGACGATGTCGTTCTGAAGTAAAAATCCTGAATTTATTTACCTCAAGCATTTCATAAAATACATTTCCAGTTCTTTGTGACCCTTGAGCTTGGTTTCCTCCGGGGACGATGCCCATAGTTGGACCATCATCATCATCTATAGATAACTCTGGAGAAAGAATGTGTAGTAGATGAGTACAAACGTAAACCTATGTTGTAGGTTCTGACTGCTATGTTAGTCTGTCGATGTATCGATTTAAACAACATTTTAAGTGAGTTTGTGAAAATATACTTTCACATGCGACATGTAATATTGCAGTTGGGAATGCTTCAAATAAGGATGCTTTCTTACTTCTTTTCTTGACAGAATCTTTAATTTAGATGGTATTTTCTTCCATTGCATTATCACTTATTAATAAACTCCACTATAGGAAAATTAAGTCAGAATTTACCTCATACCAATTGCTATGCACAGAACGACCATAAAATGAAGTAAGATCGGCTTTAATTCCCAATTCATTGCCAGCTGTGTATAATGGCTATAAAGCCAACCTTGGCACTAGAATCGTTAACCATATTTATAGGATTAGTTTATTTGCTATAAAACACAGTCACATACCTCCTTCGTTGACAAACCCACGGAATTCGTCCGTGGGTGCTGACATGGATATCCCCACAGAAAGGAGCCATACTAGGATGGCAGATCGAAACATCACAATAGCTAACACTGCAGCCAACTAGTGCCGTAAATAGTTAAACATGGCTTATATGCACACGAGGATTCATAACGGTATTTCTACTGATCCAATTGAGGTCCTGAGGGTCGCTTTAATGGGTACAATTTTCTTTGTACACTTGTGGTCACAGTGTTGAGGACTTCACGCCTTGTATTTGTACTTATAATCACAGTAAGAGTGTATTCCGATTTGATGTTCGAGGCCACCGGCCCTCAAGGGCTTAGGGCGAGCACTGCCGATGTGGGTACATCACCTTACACTGACTGGCACTCATAGTTTGACCATGCCTTTTGTTTTTGTCAGTTGAGTCTGGTTCAATTGCTGGTCATTTAGTAACGTCATAGTTCAACTAAAAATAACCCACTTGCCAGGTGCAATCAGCTGTAATTTTACCTAACCTGGTAGTCGCATCGTCGATCCAGAAAATCCCCATACACAAAAGTAAAAATATTGGCCGTGTGATTTTTTTCTCTACTTTTTTTAAAATAAATGCGATGCTATTATTTTATGCATATAGTTCAGCATCATCTACTACAATGGTATTAATATCATACAGCGATCGCTAATCCTTATGTCAGACAAGCAATTTTCAGAAGTAATCGTTAATGTGCTTTCGGATAAACAATGCTGACACCCACCATATGCCATTATTACTACTTTGTAAACACAGACCGACACTCAGAGTCATACTAATATTAAGGAAAATGTGCGGTGGCCTGTTATTCTGTCCTCAGTTGTAACAGTACCCACAGGATACAAAATGCAATTGGACAATTTTTCAATTGCGGGTCTTGGAGCACGGCTAATTTTGGTCAAGAGGCAATTCTTCACTCTCGAACACAATTACCGTATAAAACAGAAATATAGAATGTGCCAGTTGAAATATTTATGACTGTATGCTTACATAACAGCTGGTCGGGATGTATAAATCATAATAAATCACTAGACACTACCAGTATTACTACAGTACTATTTCTGTTCCTTTGATCAACAAAGCGGGTGTGCCCACAACAACGACTGGTCGCAAACTAAGAATTTTGAAGGAATAATTAGGTCAAGGACAATACAATACACCAATTGAAACTAGAGTAAAAGACTGTCGCTTTGTGTATTGATGTTATAATAATGAAGTCATTTAAAAAGAGTACTTTCAAAATAAAGTGCAATGCGTTATAAATATTAGCATATAATTGTCTAAGAATTCGTTAGGTGTGAATTATTCCGGAAATAATTCTTTGGAACGAACTCAATGATTCCTGGCCTACCCTTGTAGACTATTAATTATATTAACAAGTGCCTATCTATAAGATAGAGTAAAATGTGCAAATTAATTAAACAACCATGCTAATACCGCATTTGGTTTTGTACTAGTGTCAAACTCTTAACTTTTTAAATACAATAAAAATAGCATCTAAATTTAATAATACTATAATATAATAATAACAGACGAATTGCTTAGTCTCCAGTCATCATCTCCATGAATTCTGAAACAAAAAAGACAATGGTTAGAAACTAGACAACAAAAACAACAAGAATAGTGATGAGGTTGCGATTCAGCGAAACACTTGAATGAAACAAAGTAGATCAGTAAATGTTATAGAATTATGAAGAAACAGACAAATATAAAAATGTCTGAATAAATCAATTTATGATGATTATAACGGATTCTAGGCCTCTTCGTCATTGCATGAGTCAGTAAAAGAACTTTAATGTAAAACCACTTTGAAAGATTTTTGTCAAAAAGCCATTCCATTAGATTCTTTGATCTCAATCCAAAACAAACGGAGTAGATTAGTACCGATGAATTAATATTGCAATATGTGCGTGTAACAAGACAACATAAATTCTGACCGTCGCATACCGCCCGCCTTTTCGGAGCGCTTGTAATGTTTCGGCATTAGTACAGTGTTATGTGTTTATGTATCTATGTTGGTTTCGCGAAAATTTATGCTATAGTTTATCTTCAAAAGCAGCTGTTGTGGCAACCAGTTAGTAATCGACTTGAAACGGGATTCTGTTTTAGTCGAACGGACAATTTTAGTGATTTTTATAATATATTGCTGAAGTGGCTAGCGTGGGTTGATACGTAGCCAAATTGTTATGTTCACGCTTTTGACACTTCTGTCGACGAAGTGACATCAGGTAACTGCGTGTAAACTGCGGAGGCCTGTCTTGGCGTCGCGACAAAATGTGGGCAGACCTCCAGCCGATATTCCAATAACATTGTAATAATAATTTGGAACATTAGAGTGATTTAGTAGTGTTTTAGAGGAATTTAGTTCATTAAAATTTATGAATGCTAGAGTAGAAATATTTACCATCGAAGTCGACGGTTCCGGATCCGTCAGTGTCAATCTCAGCGATGATACCGTCCAAGTCGCTCGAGCTGAGCTTGTCGTCAAGAGCACCCAGGATCTCCTTCAGGGTAGAGGTGGTGATGTATCCGTTGCCCTCACGATCGTACAACCTGGAGATTGATGAAATAATGACGTTTAACGAATTTCAGGTAGCACGAATAATGACTATGCATATTTTGATATGTTTCAATACAAGCTGTTTTGTGTCCGCTGTAAACAGATACTAACCTGAAAGCTTCCTTCAGTTCCTGTTGCATAGCCTCGGCGTCTTCCTCCTCCAAAAAGTGGGAAGCGATGTTGCAGAAGCCATCGAAGTTAATTTTGCCGGCTTCTAAAATGAAGTAAAAAAAAAAAAACAATTAATTCGAGACTAAAACCAGAACTGTTCTAAACCTTGAGCGCTCTATTTCTTTCATTGAAAACAGAATAGATAAATAAACTTTGGAAACAGAGACATGCATCTTTCAAAGGGACTGGAAGCTCGAAGAGAACTACCGTACGGAAATAGCCTCATTAGTTCCCGCGACGAGTAAAAATATTCGAGAATATATTCGAAAAGGTGTCGTAGCCTCGGTACGTGTGAATTCTTGTTAGCGTATTCTGATGATGGATTACTTTTTAACAAGAGATGTTTGCAGCTGTTTATACGACAGTTGTTGTTCCCATTTTTTCATCACTCTCGCATTTGTACTTGGCAACTAGGATTTAAAAAAATACCAGCATGAAATATCTAACTTTTCTTTTAGTCTGCAAAAATAGTAAAATCTCCAATAATACAGTACATCAACAAAACTGAAGTGCAGCTTAAAGATTTTACATAAAATATCCATAAAATTGTTTAAAGTGTAAACGAAATTGATGCTAGTATAAATATTTACTTTTCTTTACAAGCATCCAGAATCAATGAAGATGTACAAAATGTAAGTGAGCAAACTTTCATTGATGAATTTGACATGCGTGAAGATTTATGGGTAATATAAGATTGAGCCTTGACATCAGATTGAAATATAAATAATCTGTTAGATTTGTGAAATATTGGCTGAATAGAAGAAAATGTTTAGAAACAAATACCGTTTAGATCATAACTGGAAATAAAGATGAAATATTTGGAACGAATGACTTTGAATTCAAATAAGTAACTGATGTACTTTATGATGAAATAAGAAATGATGATTTACACAAAACAATACTTACTGTCTGGGTCGTTCTCATCGATGAGAGCATTCAGTTCAGAATCATCGAACAGCTGGCCCATGGTGTTGAGGATGGTGGAGATCTTCAGGACATCGATGTATCCCGACTTGGTGGTGTCAAACATCTGGAAGGCCTTGCGCAGCATGGCCATCTTCTGATCATCGTCAGTGTCCTAAGAAGAGAAGACCAGTGTAAGAAAATGTGTGACGAATGTGTCGTTTGGACATGTGACAAAGGACGGTAGCGCGTTTTTTTAAACCATGTGCATAATTTTACAGAGATAATTCAAAATGCACGTCTAACAAATGTGTAACTGGACTCTGCAGCAAAATTGTTGAAAATCGTAAAATTGGTGTCCTTTTCATAAATATGCATATATCACTGCTTCGAAATTATGTAAGAATTTTCAACAGAACAATCCATATTTTAATTTTTTCAACACTGATTTGTCACAACGAACTGTCACATTCACGTCCAACGAACAGGAGATTTGAAATCCTTGGGATCCTCACCATGGTGTTTGTGTAGGGTTGGCAGTTGTAACAAGAACCGAATCCGAGTGCGAGTGTTGTTACACTAGATTTTACGTCGGTGTGGCACCCTTATTTATAGCATTCCTTCCTCCTCAGACTGGAATACAAAAATAAGTGAAAAAGCTGCTGTCTCTCTCTCCACCGTACCCGTTCAGAATAGTGACGTTATTATTGAGTTCTTCGTCAGCGTGAATTATATCTACGTCAGATAGTGGGAATGTTCAGCAAAACCTGCATTCTGCAGGA
The DNA here is from genome assembly GCA_905163415.1 of Noctua fimbriata. NCBI lineage: Eukaryota > Metazoa > Arthropoda > Insecta > Lepidoptera > Noctuidae > Noctua > Noctua fimbriata. The sequence goes on from LR990940.1 coordinate 8,947,608, forward strand.
AGTGAGCTGTCAGATTTATATAAACTAATTGACATCGACTCACACGTAGGAACATGGATGATACGATCCATTTATAGAAATATGATAGCTGTTGACGAAGCTTCCGAATAGCATTACTTCAGTGCCGTTTTGCGTTTCAGTAATAATGACGTAATTTGTTTATTACGTTCAGTTTAATTTATTAATGGACGTTAACCGGATTTAATGTATTAACTGTTACATTTATTGATACAGAAACAAAATTGAAAGTGTGAAAACTGTTCGGTAAGCTCAGTAGTTTTTCGGTTCATAGTATTGAGTTGGCATTCATGTAAACTTCCTGATATTTTGCAAGCATTGCGCTGGCACTATCCGTTAACAAGTGCATTTTGTAGAGCACGTGTACCTATTTTATCTGAAGTATAAAGTTTAGTAAATACTGTCAGCTCTGTGGAAGGTATAATTGGATATCCTGTATAAGGAGGGATGTTTTGTATATGGATTGGTCGCCTGAGTTTTCGATTGCAACATGTGAAACTGAACATCTTCTACACGTCCACTTTAAAACGTAGCAGAAACTCTTGCGCATATAAAGCTGTTCCTTGATTAAGAGCAGGAAATTCCTTTGATGCGGCCGCCGATTCACAACAATCCCGACAAGAATATTACGTGTAGCGACGTCACTGTCAGGAGTGGTCAACTGTTTTTTTATAGATGACGCTTTATTTTTTTATAAGTAGTTGGAGTTTTGTCTGCGAAAATTTTTAATACTTTAGAATTAAAGTTTATTTAGAACCGAAACTTTTAGCCAATAGCAAACCACACTACAACTGTGATAGGTTTTACAGTTTTATAGGTTAATGGTAGGTCTGGTTATATTAGATCAAATTGCGGAAATATCGTATTAAGTTATTTTTGATAAAAAATGTAAATGAACTGAAAAAAAACGTAATTTGCATTTAGCATTAAAATAAGACACAAAATTTAAACTTAATATGAAAATAATAATCAAGATTAAAATACACGATTGATTTACGACGTTACAGTTAAACAACAAATTACGATATTTACGACATAAGCAATATAATGACGTATAGCTCAAATGTAAATATTTGAATATTGTGTGTAAAATACAACAGCTAATGTACGGAAGGCCGATGATTGGCGACCACTGGCGCGTGAAACGGGTTATACTCGGCGCCGGCGCAGATATAGATGGTCGGTGATCGGCTATAATTTTTGTGTTCTCATGTGAATGCCACAATGAGAGAAACATCTAATCCGAGGCGCGCTTTACGTGTGGACCACGTGTAGTCTTAAAACAACAATACAATGCCGAAATTAGGTCAGGTTACAAGTTTATTTTTAATCCACTTGGTATTAATGTTCACGTTATTTTTGGTCAACGCATACCTTAGAAAGCTGTAAAATCAATCGTTGACATTTTTGTTGAAATATAGCCAATTATGAATAATATGGCGGTTTTCCTAAACACTATGCCGTATTTAATGCAATTTTCGAAGACATAAGACAGACTGTATTAAAGTTTTTTTAAATAATATCTGAATTATTTGATTACATTATTTAAATTGCCCTTTGATACAATTTTACTTCATTAAGAACACCCGTCAATAACTTTGTTTTTATAAAACAAATTAGCCTTAAAATGGTAATAACAATGAATCGTTTTCCATATTTTATGAAACACTACACTTAGGTTATTTTCGTACTCAACCACGACGTGTGGTCTTTGTTAAACTACGAAGTATTCGAAATAATGAAAACAAATGGGACACGATAGTAATTGTGTTATGTAACGCGATTCATTTAATACATCGTTAAATAACTCATACTGTCCGTATGTTAATTTCACGGTAATTTTATTATTTCCTACACATCTTGCGACATTTTACCAAGAAAATTAGCACCAGCTTAAATATAAAGTATGTTTTGTCATTCTATTGTTTGTATGAATTTGGAGTAGAGATAGTAACGATCAGCCCGACCTTGAATTCAGGTATCTCATAACTATTTCTGATTTGTGAGGATTTATTTATATCAGAGCTCATCCATCAATATAACGATCATCTTCTCCGACTATAACATCGTTTTCTGAAGTATTTTAAGTTAATAGGATCATAATATTTTACTATGTCTGTCTTATTTTTAATATGAGGGATTTTCTTCGTTAACATATAATAAAGTGTGAGTTATTACTACAAGCAGACTAATATTTAAGTAGGTAGGTAGCTTTTTAAGAGCTTTCTCTCATGGATATTTTAGCTGCTAAAAATTATTTAGTTACATTTAAATTTACATAAAGTAACAATTAAGACATGATTGACGTGCAGTAAAACGTAAGTACCTATAAACGATGATAAAACAGAACAGTGAGCAGGAAATGAGGTATCGTAAATAAATGCGCTAATAATTTTAAAGCTGCGCAGTCAGATGCAGCGCAGCGGCAGGGACTTATTAAATTTATTTGCCGATGCGTAACTGACATCTGACTAATTTACACTGATTTAGCATTCCATAATCAAAATAATTGGTAATCACAGCCAAAAGCTTGGACAGAATTGCCGGCACCGTACCCTGAATCATCAGCGTCAATGGAGTGGAAATATAACTTCATTTTGGCACCGAACACAGGATTTTCCTTGCAGAATCCATCGCTTGATATCTCAGAGCCAAATGTAAATAATTCTTGAAATAGTTCACAGGTAACGTGTCTTTGATTTGCATTTTTGAGTTTCATTTGTCTTTATTCGTTAGTCTTTGATACATAAAGCGAATTGCCTTCGACAGCAAACAATTTATCTGAGATCAAATGATGATCGAATGATAAAGTATTTACCGCATGATTCATAAATTAGTCTGTAGATAAAACCTAGCTGGGTTTAATGAAATCTGTTCAATTTAAGAACTACAATTTGTATAAAGTGATCTATTTCGCTGTAGATAATACTGCAGTTTCTCTGAACACAAAATAGAAAACAGAATTAAGCATAGCGACGTAAATTTTAATTTATGACAGCAATTCTTTCAATGTAACGAGGAAATATGATTTGCAAGAATTTATTTATTTGTATGTCGGTAAAATGTATGCACACCGTTTGACTTTAACGATAGAACGTAAAGTTTTATTTGTGTTTACACTAAATGTAATCAATATTGTTTACCTGATGCTATCAAAATATATTATCCGATGTAAGGTTCAGTGCTTCTATATTCAAGTAAATATTTGTCTAGATTTCAATCTCAATACTTCCCTACCTGGAATTAATAAGGTTATTGTTCTCTTTTGTAAAGACTTTGTAATCGACTGTAAAAGTATTTTCTATTTGTATTCTAGCTGTTGTCACAGTAGTGACCGATGGTTTTTAAATTTTCCGCGATGAAAATAGGGAAAGCGTAACGTCGTTGTAAAATGTTTGGAACGTTTCCAAAAATAATGATAGAAAACCTCGCGAAATAGCAATAATGTGCATTCGTTCGCCTTGTTATATATACGTTTAGTCTGGTTTAACGATCAATGAAAATCAGCCACACGATGAGCCGCGATCAGAGAGTTTTATTGGTTTAATCGTAAATGTTATATATTTTAAAGTAACGTTCCCTCTTACAGGTGATTGTGTTTATTATGTGTCTTGTTGACAATTTATGGGCTATTTTGTTTATGTTTCTATAATTTAGGTTGAACAATAGTAATACAAGTATGTACCATCACTGAAAAGTTTAGGGACACATGTTTTGTAAAGAATATTAAATAAAAAAGTTTTGCAGTTGTTTAATAATTAGATTTATTCTATAAAAACAAAACGATGGTCGTACACGTCTATGAAAATCACAGTGATCTTATTAGATATAGTATTAAGTTCGAATACAATACAATATGTGTACTATTCATACACCCTAAGTTCGGAACTGTCTTCATCATCAAATGTATGAAATAAAAAGTCATACACAGTAGGACGCCTCTTTACGTCGAAGGAAAATGGTTCCAAATCAATTAAATTACGTTTAACAACATCAACTTTTAGTGCAAAATCTTCGTTGTCAACGTCATTATTGCTTATTTCACTAACTAAATCTACATTATTAGTATCCTTATCAAGCTGGACCCTTGCAAATTCATCTGTAGATTCAGGGATTAATATTGTGGAAGCCGTTGTGATTTCTTCTTCTTTTGGTCTAACAGTACGATATTTAGTGTAGTCGCCCCTTTTTGCAGAATAATCTTTTTTATCAAACTGCGCTTTCTTCGCCTTATAGTCGAATGTTTCTTTCCTTTTAGAGGAATAATCAAACTTTGCAGATTTCAGTAGACGAGGAGTGACTGGAATATCTATATCATCATCAGCATCTTCATTTATCAGAGTTGCTATTGTAGATGTAATGACAGTTTCTTCTTGTACAGGCGTAACAGTGCGATATTTACTGTAATCTCCTCTTTTTGCAGAAAAGTCTTTTTTGTCAAATTCTGCTTTTTTTGCTTTGTAGTCAAATGGCTCTCTGCCTTTAGTTTTCGAAGAATAATCATAGTTTGATGCTTTTAACAGACGAGGTGTATTCACAATTAAGTCATCTTGATCTTTAACATCAGAAGCAATGTCTTCGACTATAGGTGTATTCACAGTAGATAAAGTGTCATCTTCTTCCTTCGACGTTACACTACGATATTTCGTGTAGTCAATCTTTTTCGCTTTGTAATCGTAAGGTTCTTTATCATATTTCATAGAGTTTAATGAATAAACCGTATCACCACTTGTGTTCTCGCCAAGTTCACTAACAACGGTTCCTTTTAAAGGCAAAACTGTGTAATAGTCAACGTATTCTTCCGTTGTAGTCGGAAATTCGTTTCTTATATCGGCGTTATTTTCGATATTATCAGATGGTCCTTTCTTTGAGTTGTAATCAAAAGGTTTTTTATTATTTTGAGAATAACTTGGTCGAGATGATGGATCGTAAGTATTAGTACCATACCACTGTTTAGTCACCCCAGGACCGCCATAATTTTCTACTTTACTGTCCCCCTTCTGCGTGACTGTGACATATTTAATCAAGGCATTTGGTAACGCAAACAATTGTCTGTCTTCTATCATCAAGTCAAGTGGGTACCCCGGTGATAAAATTGCAGAGTTAAATTCCATGTTTATTGTAGAGAATGAAGCACTAGCACCAGCTTTTGTAAATGGTGCAACAAAAACAAACATTTGAATAGGCAGGCCTTGGGGTAAACCTTTTGGCAAAATAAGTCTCGTTGGATATCCAATTTGAGCCTCAATCATTTTTAGCGGTAAAGAATCTAGCCCAAATTCAGCATCTTCGATTTTCTTATGAATTGTCTTGAGCGACAAAAAGTCTGAAGCGAAGTGTTTCATATCGTCTGATGTCCTTGATATAATATTGGTTCCTATTTTAAGATTAATTTCAAAAACATCAAGTAACGTGAAAAGATTCTTTTTAGCAGCGAGTTCGAAAGGCATTAGTTTAGGTCCCAAATAAATTTTCACCAAACCTTTTTTCGTGACTAAAGACGAAATGTTAACTTTGACTGTAAACGGCTTATGGTTTAATCTAGGTTGGCCTATTTTCACGTTGAACGTCGACTTACTGTCGTCTAATTTTAGTGCGTCTGTAACATCGAACTCAAAGTAATCGTAAGCTGTCATCATCTTTTTCACGTCGATATTTACGACTTCCACTCCGGGGAAGTACAGTTCGTTTCTTGTGTACGTAGGTAACAATTTTAGAGCGCTGTCGACAAGGTCAACTATCTTCTTGTTTATCTTCCAAAACATCGGATCTCGAAGAGAAGTCATGTAATGCTCTAACACCGAAACGTGTCTGAAATAGTTAGATGTCATAAATAGTATGCAATTATTTATAAAGATATCATCAAATACAAATTAATCAATGCTTAAATTACCTGTTGTAGTTACGATCTCTGCCAAGGAGCTGGCGAGCCAATGTCTCATAACTCCTCTCTCCCGTGACAAGGATTTCCATTAAGTGATTCAATATTTGTGTTTTATTATATCCACTCTCTCGCTGAAAGAATTGTTTCTTCAATGAATTATTTTACAAGCATATTGCACAAGGAAATAACGATTAGATTCATATAATAATAGTGATACAGTAAAATACATACCATGTGTTCCACGACGGTTAGAACATTGTTTTCTATAGTTTGGAGTAATGCAATATCTTCGTTTACTGGAATTTCCAAAGGCACAGTTCTGTGGCTGAATTCACTTCCATCAGAATAAACTAACTCAGGATCATAAGGAATATCAGGTAAAGCATTCCAGTCGATGCCATCTATCTCCGGCAAGCCATTAGCGTATCTTTCTAAATTATATCTTGCCATAAATTGTTTCATCATTTGATACATATTTTCTCCGTATCTGCTGTTAATATCGTCATTAAACCATGGTGATAGTCTTAGCTTTCTTAAGAAATAATAGGAATTCAAGCCAATATCTTCACGGAAATAGGCTAATTTTGAATCATCGTCGTTGTCGTAAAACATTGCAGTGTAATTGGCATCTAAATAGTAAGCATTTCCTTCATCACGAACGCCATCGGTGGAAGTGACTTCTTGCCCAGTTAGAATAGATGAAGCTTTGACTAAGACGTCTTTGCGTAAAAAGTAATTTGGTAATACCTCATAAGGCGCTGGAATGGATAATCTTTCTGTGTCTTTTCTATTTTGAATAGCCAAATATATAGCATTCACGTATACTCCGCAGTTTAAAGTTATTCGCGCCCATACAGCTGCTTGATAAAATGCTACAAAACTTCTAGCGGAGGACAACAGTTCGTAGATTATTTTCAATTCCTTCATGTGTTCAGGATTATATTCACTGAAAATTTCTCCCTTGGGCAGCAAGCCAGCTGCCATGAGCTTCTCCAAATTGGTAACTGCGTCTGTTTTCTGTAATTAAAGCATAATGTTTGAAAAACGGATTGAAATAGTTTATCAAATAATAAAATTGACAGTGGCTATAGAATTTACTTACAAAGAAATCTCCTGATTTGATGGTTATTCCTTGAGTCTGTGGTAAATTCTTGTCTTCTTCGCAAACGTTTTCAAATAATGGAGTCAATAGTTTTTGAACTTGAAGCCATTGTGTTGTTACTGAAATTTAATAATAATAATATTTATGTATTAATAGGAATCTATACCTTACGATGAACGTATAAATATGAAGCTATATCTCTGAATAGTTTGGCATTCGATACCGTATCATACAAATGAAGGAGAAGACTAATGTGCAACATGGCAATGTAACTAAATGTAATGTCCGTATGAGCTAGCGATTGATGTTTCAATAAAATACTTTGCCAATCTGGACCGTCTTGTTATAGCTTTCACGTGAAAATTTGCAATAATACTAAATGTTATAGACACTAATCAAAATTCCATTTACTTAGAAAAGTGGCTTGAAGGAAGGACAAACTTAAACGCCGAAAACAGTGGTTATGCTAATCAGCACCATGTTTCTTCTTTGCCCTTTGTGTTTCAGGGCCGCGGTATCTCTTTCGAACAGTGCTGCAGCCCAGCTAATCAGTACTTAAAGCAACATTTATAAGAAAGGGTAACAAAAATAGCATGGGTAAAAAAAGGTTTTTGGGGGCTAAAATATTTACAGGGTTTTAAAAAAGGAGGAGCGCCTATTTCCAAAAACCGGATCATTGACAGAGGCGAAATTGAAAGATCTAATAAAACTTTGACGTAACTGAACCCAGAACCCGATGCTTGGAAGTCGTCATTGCGACCACAAGACCATCGAGACAGGACGGTTTATCCTGTCCCAGTGTGTGAGACAGGACAAACCGTCCAGTAACCATTATAGGTAAGTGTGGAAGGTTCAGAGCTAAGTTGGGCTAAACAAATTTAGATGAGTTAAACCTATGACGTATCCTATGTTCTTTCTACTTAACACATTTTCTATGGCCATAGTCCTTTCATTCCTTTGGGAAAATAAAAACGTTATTTTTTTGTTATTTTAGTGCGGGATCTGTGCCCGGTTGATGGCAATAGGCTCGCGTCCTATTACATGGGACTTTAACATAACTGGCGAAATATGGATGTACTATTAGGTACACCTTTGCCTAACCCTTCGGGGATTCCAGGCGTGATGTTGTTACTAGCTTTTTCTTCCCGTCCTATTGGCATAGACAATTTATTAGCATCCTGTTTGATGTATCCACGAATTGTACGTTATTGAATTATGTTACGTTGTGTTATTTTTGTTGTTTACCGACGAAATGTAGTATATTAAATATGTAGTTCAAACAACAATCATAATGAGGTGCTGTAAAACATTTAAGATGGTCAGATAACAGTTAGCCACCCATTACATCTGACGTGTGCCATTAACGTTGAGGATGTATTGAGTGCCAAACATTTATCAAGATGACTCTTTTAAGTGTCTCTGATTGCTCAGACGGACATGAGATTAGTCATAATATTTTATATTAAATGGCTACAGTAAATTAAAGTAAATATTTTACATATTTTTATTTAATTATAAATCTTTGATAGTGTTTAAAAATATGAAAACAAAGTCACGTTTAGAAAATTGTATAATATGCAACGGATTGCTATGGGCTATTTGTAGGCAGATTTTAGGTCAACACGCACGTGTAAGCGCTGTACGGTATCAAGTCGAGACACCACACCTTCTTCTTCTTAGCGTGTCGGTAGACTCAAATAATAACCGAACAGTATATTGCCACCTGTACAGCACTGTTGCTGGTTTCGTTTAAATCTTGGAAGGTGTAGGTGGTTGTGCAAGATGGGCAAGAAAGCAGGTGCAGAGGGGCTCCACACTGACATTGTATTTGGGACGGGTCGATGATAACCCAGTTGGCCAGATTATTTCTAGAGCGGCCAATCTGGGCCCGCAAACGGTTAAAACATTTCCAGATTGGCCATTCACCTCATCGGCTCGTCGTCAATGCAACGTACGCAGGTTACCGAATCAGATCAGTACCTTCAAGGCAGCCCTTCGCTTGGCTTAATCAGCCTGAAATGTTCGTACTGCTGTAACCACATACCCATATGCCAGGAGGCCTTTCTCTTTAAACGGAAAATGGGCTGTTATCTACCAAACGGGTCCAGTATGGGTCCATTACGTAGTTGAATTTTTGGTTCCAGGACATGACGATATTTCTCATTTGGAGAGCAGTAAACAAAACAATGCACCTGCTTGGGTTGGAACCAACGTCCTAGAACTAGTTAGTCAAGTCCGTTATCACAGGGCCAACAAAACTGTCGTCACTTCGCTGGCGGATAGGAAATATTGGCCACGAACTCATGACGTAAGCGAGGCGACGAGCCGGCTCGCCATAAGTGGAGTGTCAGCCCAACGTAAGATGAGTGATTGCTGTTTGCTTGCTGATCCCTAGCCAAAGCGATGCTCTTATTATGCTTAAACGTGTGCACAGCGTTATGGAGTTATATAGAAAGCATTATGAACGGCTGGAGTCGAGGCTATGCTGATTCTGTTCGACGCTTATACGTTACGTAACTGTAACACCCTGTTAATATTATAAATAGTAAAAGTTTGTATGGATGGATGGATGTTTGTTACTCTTTCACGCAAAAACTACTGACCGGAATTGAATGAAATTTGTCAAACTGAAAGTTTATAACCTGGATTAACACAAAGGATACTTTTTATCCCAGTAGTACGATCCCGTGGGACAATTACGGAACGCGGGTGAAGCCGCGGGCATAAGCTAGACCTTTAGTTAAGTTATATCAAAAGGATGAACGACAACGGTATTACCAACTTCCCATCGCTGGTTGTCCAACCATGCTGATCTTGAAAGGAGGCTCATGTGTGACTATGTATTTCTGCTTCTCTCATGTGAGTACAAGTCATAAGCCACTGCGGACGGATGTTGTATGCGTTGATATGGTCGTATCTTTAGAAACATTCTTAAGGTACAACCATAAATCGCAGCTGAAAAACCGGATAAATGCAATGACAGACTGCAGCAAAACGAATAGTTCCTATTTCGCCATTTTACGGCAAGAGAAACAATGTCGTCAAATACGGAAGCGTTGTCATAGATCGCCTTCAAATAGTACCCTGCACGCACCTTGATATCATTGGCCTAGCCTTGTCCCAAATTTAATGGGATCGGCTTCCAGTCTTACCGGATGCAGATGATTACCAATATCTGACCTCCACAACCCAGTTAGTACTTGGTAATACGGTACCCCTTGGTATGACTTTCTGGCCACTGACTACCTGTAAGGACTGTCAAAGATCTAAAAATAACAGCCAGGACCAACGGCTTATCGTGCTCTACAAAGCACAGAGGAGACATGATATGTAACTGATGGTGACCCACCCACAGAGCGACCCTAGCAAGAAGTCACGGCTTTTATTATTAGCCACGAGCTCTTCTTGATCCTCCTTCACGTATCTTGAAATGGTGAAATATGATTAAATAAAAAAAAAGCCTTACCAAATTCCTGAGGCTGCTGTATTGAAGGAGCAGTTGGTACTTGTATCAAGTACCCAGAAATATGTATCACGAAGACTGTGACCACTAACACTGCTGTTAACGTCTTCATCTTGTCTAATTGACTGATACTTCGTCAACAAATCTCACCAATTTATAGTAAAAGAATTTTCAAAGTTCATAGACTTTTTGTTCGGAGTAATGATAAGAATAGTTGAATGCACTAACGGTTATGACGGTTAATGTAACATGCTAATAACAAGTTCACAGTTCATTGGTCTAATGCCCTAAGTGAATGATTCACTGTATACTTGTGCAATTATTGTTGAAGTTACAAAGCCCGGGCGTCATCAGCACGATAAACTTTTAAAAGAAAGAGTTTTATATTGTGTATTACCTAAAACAGAAGGAGGAAAACAGCGAAAAAATGAGGAGCTCGTGGCTTAATAATAGTAGCCGCTAGGGTCGATCGAGGTTAGGTTAAGCCGTGCTTGCCTAGGTTAGTCTGTGAAGGGGTGACCACCCATTACAAACCGAGTTTCGTCCGTGCCTCGGAAAGCACATTAAGCCGTTGGTCCCGGCTGTCATTTGTAGATCTTTGACAGTCGCTACAGGTAGTCAGTGGCCCAAAAAGTCTGACAACCAGTCTTACCAAGGAGTAGCGTATTACCCAGTATTAACTGGTCAAATAGACAGTCGCTCCATGTAAAATACTGGTATTCATCTGAATCCGGTTAGACGGGAAGCCAACCCCACCATAGTTGCGAAAAGGTCAGGCAGATGATGACCTAAATGATAATATTATCATGCCTGTTTTAATAGAAAGGTTAAGCAGAATATAGCAAATAGCAACACCAATCAAAAAGAGCGAACTTATTGCCATCAATCATCCAATTCCTAATTAAATTAAAAATACGATGACACTGTGCCCGACCAGAGAATCGAACCCACCAGCGCCATGCTCGCCAATCGCTCTTAAGACCGAACATTGAACGATGAAGAGCAGCGGTGGCCCAGTGGCCCCAATGGTGGTCCCGACTTACGAGCAGTAAGTCGTGATGTCGAACCCAGGCAGGCACATTCGTTTGTGTAATTTAATTCATCACCACTGCTCTCAAAATGGTGTAGGAAAACATCGTGAGGCAACCAACATGTCCTGGAACCAAAAATTCGAAGATACATCCAACGTGACATCTACCAACCCGCACTGGGCCCGCGTGGTAGATTATAGCCCGTTCAATCTCACAGAGAGGAGGCCTGCGTCCCAGCAGTGGGAAGATTATAGGCTGATTATGCTATGCTTGAACCCAGTATCACTGAATCGATATTTGACCAAAGTAAACACCTCTTAATGCAGTTCAGCATTACTGGATGCTGAACTGCATTAAGAGGTGTTTATATCCAGCGCTGGATATGAATTCCGCAGCCTCTTTGGTCTTATATCAAAGCAGTTCTGCTGTAAAGAACTACATAGAACCATCTATGTAAATCAGCTATTATTATGACCTGGTCCTAAGCGGGTTTATTGTGACATTGATTCCAAATTAAATTTTAAGATGAAAAAGACCTTGAAAGCTGAAAAGCGAAAAGCAACATAAAAATAGGTACATACCTACTATTATGTATATTTTGAAAATAATGCAATCATAAACTTTGCTTGTCTCGTTTATCAGCTCAATTTTATATTTACCTGCCTCGTTGGTCTAGTGGTCTCAAGCGCGACTGCTGAGCATGAGGTCCTGGGTTTGATTCCCGGGCCGGGCAAAGTGTCATTGGGTTTTTCCATCAGGAATTTCTCAGTAACAGTCACGGAGTCTGGATTTATGCCCGGTTGCTCGCCCTCTATTATATGAGACTTAAACATTACTGCCGAAATGTAGGGGTACTATTAGGTACACATCTGTCTAACCTTTCGGGGATTACAGACGTGATGTTATGTTATTTGACAATCATTTACTGCCACATTAGCCTAGTGGCAAGCTCACCACTTTATTAGATTAGACTTTAGATTTAAGACTTGTGTTTGATTCCCGGATTGGAAAAAATGCTATTGGGATTATTTCCATTAGGAACTTTTAAACAGTAGCGGTGACTCACTTTCTGATCAGTTGATGGCAACAGGCTTTCCCCTTATAAACGTAAGAAGAAGAAAGAAATGACCTAGTACCTTACCTACCTAGAACTTTACTTATTTATTTCAAACTTTATGTACAATAGTGGTACAATGTGGATTTAATGCCACAAGACATGCTTTACCAGTCAACCTTTGGGTTAAATAGCACAGGATTGTGATAGGATACTAAAAGGTATTTTTACTACAAAATTTTGGCATTAAATGTTACGCAAAATAACATCCTCTGCCCTGACCTACTGCTGGCCTGGATCTTTTTCGCTGAATGAAAACTAACTATTTTACATAACATTTCATGTCATGGATTTCCACAAAGGCATGATTCTATAACATAACATAATTCTGGGACTATATAGCAGTTCCATAATGCATACCTAAATATTTGTATCGCAAAATACTGGTCATTGCCGCGTGAACGGGGAACAATCAAATGATGGCCATAATATCACATGATAATACCGCACCATGATTCCGGATGCATTTCAAGTCATGTGAGTTAACAAACAACATAGTTGCCTAAACACTGTAAATACCTATCCACGTTCCAAGGAGATAAGTCTTCGACAGTTAATTGGCCAGTTTCAATAGATCAGCTCGGTTTTGGCAGCTGTACCTACCGTGAGTTGGCTTCGCATTCCAACGTCATTGCCTAATGCGAGCTCTTTGGAAAATGTTTTGTTCATGCGTTGACGTTTGTTTACAGCTGTAGGTACATGGATACCATTTTAACTTTTTTTTTTCGTTGGTCTATTGGTCAAATCGTCTGTAATCCCCGAAAGGTTAGACAGATGTGTACCTAATAGTACCCCTACATTTCGGCAGTAATGTTTAAGTCTCATATAATATAAAAACACTGACAAAAAAAAACCAATAACACTTTTGTTATTGGGGTTTTCCATGAGAAACTTCAGTGTCTTGTCAGTAGCAACCACGGAATTTTGGTTTATGCCCGGTTGATGGCAATAGGTTCGCCCGATCATGGGATTTAAAACATAACTGGCACAATCTGTGTGTATATGGTAACCTTTAACTCACCAAAGATTACACCTCTGCCTAATCCATCGGGAATTAGAAGCCGTGATTTTATGTTATTTAAAGTGACCTTTTATAACGGGTATGTCCTAGAGCCAAAAGTTCGACGACATGTGACATCTACCAACCCGCACTGGGCCTGCGTCGTGTATTCCCATTCCCTCTCATAGAGATGAGGCCTGTGTCCCAGCAGTGGGAAGATAGGCTGAATATGCTATGCAAGGTTACTAAGTAGTTATAAAATATTCGATACGTTTTTAGGTCAATGTGTTGCGTAGTGTCGTAGATCTTTGACAGTCGTTACGGGTATTCAGAATACCGAAATCTGACAGCTAGTTTTACTGAGGATAAGGATTTACCCCGTCCCTGGGGTAAAGAGATCAGATCATTCCATATAAACACTGGTAGTCAGCTGTATTCGGTAAGACTGGAACTCAACCTTTATCATCTGCCTATCCTTTTCAAAACTATGTTTGGGGTCGGCTTCCAGTCTAACCGGATGTAGCTGAATACCAGTATTTTACATGGAGCGTCTGCCTATCTGACCTCCGTACCCCAGTAACTACTCGGCAATACGATACCCCTTGGTAAGACTGGTTGTTAGACTTTCGGGCCACTGACTACCTGTTACGACTGTCAAAGATCTACAAATGACAGCCGGAACCAACGGCTTAACGTGCTTTCCGAGGCACGGAGGAAACTCGGTATGTAATGGGCGGTCACCCATCCACGGACCAACCTGGGTAAGCACAGCTTAACCTAAAGATCGACCCGACCGGCTGTTATTATTTAACCACGAACTCCTCAACCCAACAGTTAAAAGGCTAGGCAGCATGTATGGTATGTTAAGGGATTCCTATCGCGTTACCCAGTAGCTGGATTGTGAAGATCAGATGAACAGTCGCTCCATGCATAATTCAGCTACGTACGACTACGCTGGAAGCCGACCCTAAAACATTTGGGAAAGGGTAAGGCATCAGCGTCACGTGGTGTTTCTGCGCGCCTCTCACATAGAATATCAGGGAGAGGACCAGCTTACTTACCTTTACCTGAGACGAGGCAAGCAAACCGTGGGTGGGGGTGATTGTGAAGAATACAATTGTGTACCCGCATCCTAGCCAGAAGTGACGAGGAGCAACACCGTGTGGTTTTAGTCAGTAGAAGTCTGACAGACCCCTCTGCCGGCCCCACGGCGGAAGACATCCATTGAGGATTTCCACACGTAAAAAAAGGGTAAGGCATAATTATAATGATAGCTATAATTGCCCATATAATCGAGTTATCGAATATGGGGGGTATTCCTCAAAGCACAACCATTATTAAGCGCAACCAACTAACTCATACAGCGCAACCATTAGTTGCGCTCACAAATTAAAATTAAAAATATAATATGTTTATGATGAAAAATAGACAGATATCATTAATGAATCCATCATAGCCGCGCTTGCCTAGGTTGATCCGTCGATGGGCCACCCATTACATACCGAGTTTCCTCGATTCCTTTATCTTTGACAGTCGTTAAGTAGTCTATAGCCCGAAAGTCTGACAACCAGTCTTACCTAGGGGTATCATATTGCCCAATATTAACTAGGTCAGATAGGCAGTCGCTCAACTTTATCCGGCTGTATTCAGCTGCATCCGGTTAGACCGAACATAGTTGGGAGAAAGCTAGGCAGATGATGAGCATACTTCACCCTATGCTTACCTACAACAATAATCTCATAACAGTCGGTTACGAAATTAAAATAACAAGTGATATCAAATTATCAATACTTTATGTAAAAACAACTTAATCAGTGCACACGTATGTTTGGCTGTACTGACCTAGTCAAAGTCAAGTATAACAGTCACGTTATGGACCACAGAATGTTATTCGGGTAGATACAGAGCTTATCTTGGTTTGCAGACAATAACAACACTTATTATTAAAAGAAATTGAGTAAGACTTATGATAATAGTTATTGTGTATTTATATAAGTATATATTTTTTTTAGTTGTATGTATATTTATATAGTATTTTAGGTTAAGTTAGGGCACATATACACTTTATTCTTTTCCTTTACACACTATCGTCTACATTTCTTTTTCATTTCTCCTTTTTGAGGGTCTGCTGGCAGAAATTTCTTGTGAAATAAGCTGTACCCTTGTACTCATATATTATAATGTTATTTTCCTGTGTTGTCTTCTGTGTGTACATAAATAGTTAAATAAATAAATAAATAGTTTTGATGATCTGTCTCATATATAATAGAGGTTTCATGTCACTGCTGAAAGTGGGGTCTTTCATACGGGCAATGTATGTACAGAAGCCAGCACATCAAGCTGCTTTAATCTGTCAAATTTCTTTAATAGATTTTCAACTTTATCGCTAAAGCATTAGGTTCAAGGTTGATTGAGCCAAGGAGTGGAATTCCCTGCCTGCGTCGGTGTTCCCAAGTTCATATGTCCCCAATCTATTTAAGTCGCGAGTTAATAGGCTTCTTTTGGTTTAACTCGTTTCATCGTGGACCTCATCTCTGTTATCAGGACTAGATTGAGGTCAAGAGTAGGCCCATTTAATGTAATTATAAAAAAAAATTGGATTGGGAAAATTTTACAGTTTCTTACAGCTTGATGTGCTGGCGTCTGTACAGCCGCAAAGTTCGCGATTGACCACTTTTCAACGTAAATACTATTCCCCACCTCCTACCCCGCCCTCTTAGCCCAAAAACATGTAGCCGAAGTGACCTAGAGACCCTTAATACTAAAGGTATAAAGGTGAAAGTCGACCACCATCTTTGTTGGGTGTACATCGGTGGTAACTTGTACTGCAAAAACCTCTCTGCTACGACATTATTACACTGTAAATGTTGAACTACT
This sequence comes from Noctua fimbriata, assembly GCA_905163415.1. Taxonomy (NCBI): domain Eukaryota; kingdom Metazoa; phylum Arthropoda; class Insecta; order Lepidoptera; family Noctuidae; genus Noctua; species Noctua fimbriata. The sequence continues at coordinate 8,964,097 of LR990940.1, forward strand.
GATGTGTAGTTAACTGTTTTGACTGGCCTGTTGGTCTAGTGGTCAGTGACTCTGACTGCTATGCCGGAGGTCGTGGGTTCGATTCCCACCCAGGACAAATGTTTGTGTGATGAGCATGATCATTTGTTCTGTGTCTGGGTGTAATTTATCTATATATGTATGTATTTAGAAATATATAAGTATGTTTATCAGTTGTCTAGTACTCATAACACAAGCTCTGCTTAGCTTGAGACTAGACGGCGTTGTGTGATAGTTGTGGAATATTATTATAAATATTATTATTATTATAAACTGTGCTTATGATTAAAAGCTTGACTGTTGCGAATTTCTCTGCAGCATACGAAGGTTTTCTTTATTCGTGTCTGGTTGAATAACAATAATTGTCGCGACCGTTTCCTATGACTTGATTAGATAAACCACGCCTGCACTATACCTAGCCTCGAAGAGTCCTTGAAAGCTCGATTCACATTGCTCAAGGACAGTGGCGAGTAGCGACCACAAGTACAGTGAGTAGCGGCGAGCACCTAGATAGCGACTGTTTACTCGCTACTGTCCAATCGGTCTACACCACTCTCCTTATCTACTGTCTTTAGGCGGCCTATGTCCGCAGTCGTCTACTTCAGTCTAAGACATGATGTCGGTGGGGCCATGGGAGGTGGTGGGTTTGTCCTTATCTACTTCGCTTAACACTTTACCAATGTAAATCGGTCTGTAGGATGCAGTGCAGGCGTGGTTGCTGCTACATAAGTATTTCGCGTGTGGAAAAAACAAGCATATCGGCAAACCACACACCTGATTGAACGTGGAATTGCAATTCCACTATGATACGGTCGTTTGAAGATGCTTTGCAGAGGCAACAGTTATTAGTCTTTTGTGTTTTTATATGCTCTATTACATTAATGAGGTCATAACAGTGGTATTTATGCTAGTAACCTAACTTTAAAATTTTCTGAAATCAATTCCAGGTGATACAAACTACTTACTCAAGGGAATCAAACCCACACCGCAACATCTAATCAATCAACCACTGTGCTATCTGTATGTTTGTTGAGTGGTTACGTACTTATCGCGAAAGTAGACATGACCTAAGACAAAAAAATGAGTTCAGACGGGGTTAAAATAACAATGATAACGTTTCTCGTTTAGTGTTTATTCTTTTTACGTAACTGTATTGATTATGAACTTGCAAGTAAAAATTTCTAGGCCTTTCTTTATGGTTTATAAAATACAGGGTGGAAGGAAAAAAGGCCGCTAAAACGGTTGCTACGTATATTCAGTACATCATTCTGAAACCGCCTAGATTTTTAGTTTAGCGACCGCCGCGCAGCACCACGCTCACTGCACACCGCTGAGCGGGGTGCAGCGGTCACTGAACTGAAAATCTCTGCTCCGGTCTAGCCAGTACGTATCTCCGAACAGCTTCTGCGGATACACATTCTAGCTCCTAAGCATCTCCTATCCTTTGCAAATCCACTTTGATGGAGTCTAGGCCTTCTATCTACTTACGAGTACGACAGCGCAGTATAGACCACATGATACAAATTACTGCCATCTAGTAAATATTTACTGAAACCTTAGTAATAAACTTTTGTGAGTAATAGTCAATTATCGATTATGAAAGACATAAAATGGTGCAACAAATTAACATGAAGTTATTTATTGTCATTACAATGTATTTCATTATCAAGTTCCCATACTTACATTCTGCGCCATCTAGTAGCGATTGGAAAAACCATTTTGTCTCTGGAATCTGGAAGTAATTTCAAACACCAGTGTAGATGTCGGTACTTGGCCATTTCGTTAGGATTTATTAACTTTCCTTAGAAATATGAACAACTCTGCCAAGTAGTAATTAAGTAGTTAGTATTTCATCACCATTGTTCTTAAAAAACACAATCTGCCTACCCCTGCCAACATAGTCTGCCTAGCCTTTTCCCAACTTTTTTGAAGTCGGCTTTCAGTCTTACCGGATGCAGCTGTATTTTACATGCAGCAACTGCCTATCTGACCTCTACAACCCAGTTAGTACTGGGAAATACGATACCCCTTGGTAAGACTGATTGTCCAACCTGTAACGACTGTGTCAAAAATCTACAAATGACAGCCGGGACCAACAGCTTAACGTGCTTGCCGAGGCATGGAGGAAACTCGTTATGTAATAGGTAGTCTCCCATCTACCGACCAACCTAGGCAAGTTCTTAAAACGGTGTTAAAGAAAAATATCGTGAGGAAACTGACGTGTTCCAGAAGCAAAAGCAAGAAGAGTGTTGTGTGGCGAATTAAGGCTCACTCACTGTATCAGAATGGAGGTCTGTGTTCCAGCAGTGGGAACATTATTTGCCGTTTATGCAATTTACTGATATGGGCCTAGTACAGACGAGTTCCCTCGTTACCTACTTTACTTACTCAAAATCTAGCACTACCAATAATTTAGGCCTCACTTAGCTCTCAATTTCGTAATATAAGACTTCTGTTAAAACTTTCGGTACTTAAAAGGATTGATGGCTCCAATTTATTTTCTAGATGGAAGAATCTTGATATCTTATTCAAGGCTTCAGGATACTATTCGGCCGTATAAATGAAGTTAATTTTGCTTGAAAATTATGAAATTGGATGATGATACTAAAACTTTTTGTAGGTAGTTTTTCGTTGGAGGTAGGTAAATCAACTAAAATAAATGACTTGAAATTCAGTCTTCCCTGGTCCTCATTCATTTTAATTAAGTATTTTTCTCGGCTACATTTCCGGCTGAGGACAGGCCATCCCTTTTCTTTTCGTGGGTTATTAAAAGGAGTCTTATGTGAGTACTGTTCCTAAAGTACGCATCGGTTCAAAGAGGACCATGGTTTCTTTCTATGACAGTGCTATCGAAGAAGGCAGCTTACTAGGATGGAGATAAGACATCTTTTTCGGAGATAGAGGCAGGTTTTTTTTTTTTTTTTCTCCTCGGTGTTTAGTTGCTGAACCAGTAGAGGACCAAAGCACAGAAGGGACACTGGCGATTTAAATGCGGTAGTTTTATTCGGTAGACTGTAATTACCTCCCGATATATGCACGAGAGTTCTGGAGGAGCGACCGCGAACCGTAAGACGTTGCGTTGGAAGGCCTCCCACTAGGTGGACCGATGACCTGGTGAAGGTTGCCGGGATCCGCTGGATGCGAGTCGCACGGCACCGGTTAATGTGGCGATACTTGGGGAAGGCCTATGTCCAGCGCAGGACGTCTTTCGGCTGAAATGATGATGATGATGTATGCACGAGGTTTCCATACCGTAAAAGCATATCCACACGCACTGATCGTTTGCTCTTAAACCGTAAAGGTAAACATCGTGAAGAAATCAGCATGTCTTAGAAGTAAAAGTTCGAAGACATGTGACATGCACCAAATCCTCAGGATAGGAGGCCTGTGTCTCCAGAGAGGGGTTACATTGTAAAGCATCTATGCCACGAAATAAAAATATCTCGTGTTCTGCAGTTGCACTGCTAGACCAACGGTGCAGCTGTCCTGGATTCGAATCCCAGGTTGGGTAAAGTGCTATTGTGTTTTTTCATTAGGAATTTCTCAGTAACAGCCAATTTGTCTGGATTGAATTATTACAACATATATAACAATTAGACTTGCTTACATGGGACTTAAACGTAACTGGCGAAAGGTACACCTCTGCCTAATCCATCGGGGATTACAGACGTGATATCTACATCATCAATCACTACTGTGTCAGTAGAAACTACGTGTAAAATTAATCATGTGTTGCATTTTGTTTTGAAAATTAACCCATTAATCTCGGATCCAACGCAATAAATTAATATACTGCGCAGTCATCTCGAATACTGCTCACCAGTATGGAATCCTATTTATAACACTTACGTCAATCGCATCGAAAGTATCCAAAAGAAGTTCTTGAGGAATATTCAGTTTAGATCCCAAACTTATTTACCTAGTTATTATAGCCGCTGCAGGAAGTTCCCCATTCTTCCACTAAATGAGCGGAGAAAATCCGCCGACATGGTATTCCTATTTAATTTGGCAAATGGTTCAACCGACTGTTCTGAACTGATGAGCAAAATTGGGCTGCATGTTGCATCCTTCACCTTAAGGAATCATCAACCTCTGTATGTTCCCTCTGTGCGGTGCATATATCGACAAAACTCTTATATAATAAGAGCTAGCAGGGCATACAACTCGATGTGTCAGAGTGTGTGATGATCTTGACTTGTTCTCCACCAGTGTTCCTAAACTGAAAAAAATACTGTGTAAAAACATCTTTGAAGATCACTAAAACCGTTTCTTAATTCTCTCCCGAGTGCTTAATAATTCTTACTTCATGTTTGTCTACTGTTTCTTGTGCTATCCTAATATTGTTAGTGAAAACTTTTAATTGGCCTTCTTTCACTAACTATCTACTATCTGTTTCCTAGCTGTAAGTTTTCTGAAGAAAAAAAAAAAATAAAAAAATTCTTTCCGAAACGTACAGTACTATGTATTTATTTTTGTACTGCAGATGAAAACGTATTGCGCCGACCCCATGTAGAATGGGACAACAGCGGGAAGATGAATGTATATTTAATAGCTTACTTATCAGAAAATGTTTGAAAAAACAAAATAAAGATCAAAGGTTTTTACGGCTTTGGCCCTGTAGCCTATTACTAAGGCATTTGATTGATATCAAACAGTAGCGGCAAATTATAATTCTTTACATGATATCATGTAGAGAATTATAATTTGCCGCTACTGTACATGTTATCATGTAGAGAATTATAATTTGCCGCTACTGTTTCTGGTAAGTTTTTGATAGACCCCACTGTCTGACTTATATGTATCAAGCTGTAGCCAATTATTAAGGCATTTGATTGATATCATGCAGAGAATTATAAATTATTTGTAACTAATTATGAATGTCAATATCGAAGAAATATCTTTACACAAAAATTAGGATTACTAAGTGTGTCATTAAATATTAAGCTTACAATAACAACAGGATTGTTGAAATAAGAGACAAACGTAATTAAAAATACTTCACTTTATTTTTTTTATGTTTTTTTAAATTGCTTCATAACAGTCATTGTCATTATTTAGTTCAGTCTTCATTCTTCAGTTAAACATTTACAAATCAATCAGGTTAAGGTTACGGTCGACTTTGAGGTTGAGGTCAGTGTCCACGAAGTACGTCGAATCGATGTGTGTCCTGTCCACCAAGTTGTAGTCCTTCAACACCCAGCGATTCCACCTTGTCCTCATGTCACACGTCAACCTTCTGTGGAAAATCTTGACATCCACAAACTTCATGTTAGGTGTGAAGAAGTTACCAAGATCAATGCGACGGTCGAAGGGGAAGCCAAGAGGCATCTTGTCGAGAAGGACGGTTGACCTGAAGTCGTACATGAAGTCCTTGTGGTGCACGTCCAAAAGGTTAATGTCAACGTTATCGACCAGTCTCAATGGTGTCACAATACAGTAGAGGATCATGTCCATACCTCCAACCCAACCCCTAGGAAGCAATAGCCTGGTAGGGAAACCGGTGTGGAAGTTCCTCAAGTCCTTGATCAAGAAGTCGCGCATATCGGTGATGGACTCGACCTTCTTCATTAAGTCGCGGGTCATCATGCGGTCGCGGACCAGGTTGTGCATGTCATGAGAGTCCCTCACAATCGTGTTCTTGCCAGTGGTCAGCTTGTACAGGAAGGTATCCAATTCAACGAAATTATGACGGTTGGTGTGGATATCAAGGAGACGGTCCATGTGGTCCCTCTTCGGTCCAAGGAAGATCCTTACGACACAGTCGACAGCCTTGTCAGACAATACATCTAAAGTGACCTTGAAAGGCTGGTGGTTGAGGCGGCGCTTACGAACCAAGAATGTCATATCAGATCTGGTCTTCCTCATCTCTTCTTCGGTCAAAACCACAGCGGTGGTCATGTCCATTAGATAGTCATCGAAGTGAGTGACGAGCTTGTCAACCACTACATTGTCAATCTTCACGCCGGGGAAGTAAAGGTCCTCCTTAGTGTACACAGGCAAGCGCAGTTTGAACAAGCACACCAAGTCGATGATGCGTTTCTGCAGCATGTAAAATACTGGGTCACGGAGAGCCGTCTGGTATTGGTCCAGGATAGAAGGAACAACAAAGTACCTGTAAAAAATATTAATGTTTCACTCGTATGGCCTAGACTAGTTCCAAGAAATCAAAATCGGATTCAAAAAATCAAACATAGGTGAGACAACATGGAAACAAAAATTTGTCGACCACTGTAAGTGCAAGGCTTGTGTTTGAACAAAGTTGTCAACACTAACTTACGTTTAAAAATACCTGTTATAAAACTACTGTAGCAGGAAAGAATACTCACTTGTCAGAATATAAAGTGTTGAGACCAAGAGCGGCCTTCATGACGATCAGGAGGTAGCGGTAAGAGTCAACAACGGTCCTGTCAACATCAACCTTGTCGATTTTACCGAATATCAATTTTCCTAGAACTTCCATGTCTTCGGTCTTGGTTAGTTCAAGCCTCAAGCCGTTAATCTGAAATAAAGTTTTTAAGATTGTTTAAATGTCGAATATTCAATTACTAATACGAATACATATCTAGACACGTATAGTATGCAATGGATCAACCTTAACGTGAAAAACTGTTATTGACAATACTCACTTCGATGAATCCCTTGATGATAGCCTCTCTGATGATCTTCTCATACTCGTCGCACAAGCGGATGACGTCATGGTTGGTGTCGCGAACGATGACGTAGTTGTTGTGTCTTACAGGGAGCTCAATGCCATTGTGCAGTTTTAACCAGGGCCAGTATCCCTTCTTGATAGTTTTGTCCCAAGAGAATGTCCTTATCCTGCCCAATCCATTGGAGAGACGCTCCATGTAGTACCTAGCTAGAATCTGTTGGTACATGTACACTGTCAGCTCGAAACGCCTTATCTTCAGTTTGTCCATGACGCTGTCCTTCATCCAGAATGGATAATCAATGTGGAAGTAGTAATAGTAGGTGTTAAGGTCGATATCCTCAGTAAAGTAGCGAAGTTTGTCTTCATCGCAGAGGTGTACGCGTTTGTCATAGATGTTCTCATCGATTATATAAACATCCTTGTCAGTTTTCTTGATTCCGTAGAAGTCGCACAGTTTCGCGTCCAGGAGACCCCTCTTCATTTTCAATAGGTACGCCTTCTGGATAACGTCAGCACGCACGAAGTAGTATGGGTAGATCTCATAGGGAGGAGGCAGGATGATTCCCCTGCAGTCGTCACGGTGTCTGACTGCCACGGTGAGAGCGTAGACGAACATGCCTTCGTTGAGGTAAAGGCGCATCCAGCAGGCGGTCCTGATGAAGGTGGTGAAGTCCTTGGCGTAGTAGAGCATGTGGAACATGGTGACTACTTCCTTGAGCTGGCGGTCAATGTGCAGGGTGAAGATCTCACCGCGCGGCAGAACTCCAACCTTCAGCATTTTCAAGCAGTCCTTTACAACATCGATTCTCTAAAACAAAAAAACATTTTTCAGCGTGATCATCGAATTCAGAGAAGCACAAAATTGGTTAAAAGATAAACATAGTCTGTTGAATTGCACTTACGGTAAAATGCTCTAAGTTGTCTTCGATTTTGAAGTTTTTGCCCATGTCTTCAAGGTCCTTGTACATTAAGGGTTCCATCACATGGTTCAACAATTTCAAGATGACCATTTGCCGTTGCTTGATGTCCATTGTCACTGGAAGTCAGGAGTTAATTTTAAGTACAGCAAAAATTTAAAAAAAAGAATGGCTAACTGAAGTGCCCATGTCATTCCAGTCCGAAAGTTGCAGACTGAGAATGGGTGAAGGTTAAATGTAAAATAATCTATTTACGTAGGATAAATAAGTGATGATGAAAAACTTACATATCGTGGTGTCGTCAACCTCAGGCCTAGCCATGGCCATGGCGGCCAGGCTCACAATCACTAGTAGGACAGTCCTCATCGTGGAGTCAACTCTGCGTGAGCTCAACTGTACCCCAACTAAATCCGCAGCCCCTTTTATATGAAAATGACAGTGTTATCTTTTAATGTGTTATTCTTTATACTTAATATCTACACTTGAAAGGGCATTACATTATAAAGAAAGTGTAGGTTATCAACAATTATATTATTTTTTATGTTTGATACTGAGGTTAACACTACTTTAATGTATTTATTTTTATATCGGTTTAAGATAGTAAATGACGCCACCAGATTATAAAATGGTTCAGATGAGTCTATGATGAAGAGGAAAGTTTCCATTTACTTCTTACAAATTCATTACTCACAATTGACTTAGAGTAAAAGAAGCAGCAAAAGTGATCCCTTATTATTGACTTCGAACCGATATGTCATGTTCATTGTAAAATTGTATATATGGGATGGAAGAGACATAGACGCACAAATGGTAACCACGTATTCAGTAATTCATTCCGAACCCCTCATCATAAAAAATATAAATTACAACACGAACATAGAACATTTTTTTAAATCAGCTCTTCCATAAATTTTGATTTGACCGTGTAGGCACTTTTGTAGAAAACAGCTATTTTTTTTAATTACCTATAAAAGCATTCTATGTGTGGGGGGGGGGGGTACGGTATGGTGTACTGAACACGTGGTAATCGTTTATGATGTGTGTGTTTAACTGTGTGCCTAGCTTAACTAAACCGCAGAGTGACATCATCATCATCATTTCAGCCGAAAGACGTCCACTGCTGGCCATAGGCCTCCCCCAAGTGTCACCACATTGACCGGTCCCGTGCGACTCGTTTCCAGCGGATCCTTGCAACCTTCACCAGGTCATCGGTCCACCTAGGGGGTGGCCTTCCAACGTAACGTCTTCCAGTTTGCGGTCGCCAGAGTGACATACTTAAACTTATTTAAAGCCTTTAGGGTTTCATGCTGCAACTATTTCTAGGCTCCAAAACTATGAACTACATTGAACTTAACTGTATCATTATTTCTTTCGAAAAAATATGAATAGGTTCACCTTCACTATATTTGAAAATGCTTAGTTTCAGAAATCTGTCCAGTAAGTCTTTCTTTCTTCGTGAAGAAATTGTCGTCGTCGTCGTGATCGTGTTGTTAGTGCCTAACCTGCACGCGTAGTATGACCACCGTAGAAACGGGTTTTCCCGACGGAAGAATGAACAAAATAGCAGATTTCTTTTGTTTATCTGTCATTTTGTCGATTCTTTCGTCGACAAAACCCGTTTCTCTGACACCGTCATGCTACGCGTGCTGGTGTCAGAGTTTTATGCCGCGCATGGGCCTCTGACTTGGCTTTACACGCTGTCAAGAAATAACTCTCAGGCTTGCTGGTATCCTCACGATTTTAGCCTTAACCGAAGCGAGTTATTTGTACAATACGGACATGAATTCCAAAAATTAGAGGTGCGTGCCTTGGGTTCGAACTCGAGACCTATGACTTGGCAGTCCGACGGTCACACCACTAGGCTGTCGCAAATACTAGTAAGTAACAAGTTTTGACTACTTCAGTTACAAAATTAACTTCGGAAAGTTTCAACCACGTCACCGTGAAGGTGTCGTCGTGGTTCTTGATGCCGTCGTTCACCACGAAGTTTTTACCACTTTAGTACCTTTTTCATTTGCGTTATTTCCAAAGTTAACATAATCACACCTACGAATAACCATACGCATAACCGAAATACCATAATCAATGTACTTTTCCCTACATCACTGTTCCCGTAATTCTTTCAGGAAGTCTACAGCTTTTACTAGGCACCCTTGGGAGTCAAATGAGAGTGCTGTAGAATATTAAAACAGGGATTTTCTACACACACATGTGGTATATATAGGTACACAGTTTTCCTTAAATTAACAAGTAGTATGTTACAGGAAAAGGTCTATGAGTAAAGAATATATTTTCCAAATCTTGAATTAAACATGGCACGTAAAAGTATGTTTTCTATGTATTTGATTTTAGTTTCTAAGATAACTTCAAACCATCGTTAAGAAGTTTAGTGTGTTCTTAAATAAATGTCGTGCATTTGATGAGAGCTTTGTCGTAGACAGAACCTACTCAGTCGCGTTGGTCTAGTGGTCGCAAGCACTACTGCGAACATTAAGTCTTGGCCTTCAAGTGTTATTGGGCTGTTCCATAACGAATTTTTCAGTAGCAGTCACGGAGTCCGGAATTGTGCCCGGCTGATGGCATCCAGTTGAAAGATAGTATTTTTTCATAAAAAAAACATCTAAATCAAACTGTTTCTAAAATTAAATCTTTTGAATAAAATCCAGTTAAAAAAGGAATTTAATAGACTAGCCCCCTATTACACAGGACTTAAAAACATAACTGGTGAACTGTAGGTGAACTATTAGGTACCTAATCCTCTACCTAACCGTTCGGGGATTTACAAGGTGCAATGTTTTTTAATTTGTATTATGTTACGGTAACCCGCAAGAAGGCCTCCCACTAGGTGGACCGTGGACCTGGTGAAGGTTGCAGGGATCCGCTGGATGCGAGTCGCACGGGACCGGTCAATGTGGCGACACTTGGGGGAGGCCTATGTCCAGCAGTGGACGTCTTTCGGCTGAAATGATGATGATGATGATGAACCCGCAAGATTCCTAGTGTGGGGGACACCGTTCAATAAAAAAAAAAAACAAAATTTCTAACGTTTTTTGCAATTTGCAAGTCAGTGTCAGGTTGTATGTTGATGAAAATTCGCACAAATAACACGTACGTAGTTACAGAATTATAAAATATTAAAATCATTAATACAACCCTCTTCGTTTAACCCCATTGAATGACTTTTTAATTAAATAGTTACAACCTGACACTGACCTGCAAATTGCAAAAAAACGCAAGTTTTTTTTTAATTGAACTGTGCCCCCACACTAGGAATTTCGCGGGTTACCGTGGCGCTTTCACCTTAAGCCCTCTGTAGATTTCGTAAAAAGAAAATGAACTATTGTAAAAAAGGCAGTAAGTTCATAATAGCAGACCGTTAGATTATGATTGAAAAAAAATGTTTTATTTTTATCTCATTAAAATATTGCCCGCGGCAAAACTGGTTCAGAAATTCTTTTACAAGTTAACAAAAGATTGCATTTTATGGTTAGGAGTTTTAATTTTACATTACAGATGATTATTTGAGCTAACTTCTAAATGTTTTTAATTTTTTTTAATAGTTAATACATTTTTAGATCTTTAAGAAATTTGGTAATTTTACTTAAACATCAAATCAAATTAAAATAAGTAGAATCTAAGCGCTAGTTTGTTTAATTATCTATATATTAACGATAGTCCTTAAAAGTTCCATTCTAATACTTTAAATGTGAAATTATTTCTCTCTTTCTGTTTTCATGGCTTTTCAGTGGTTACTTACGTTCCCAATGTGTGGCACACCTCCGTGTCACGTGAGTGAAGCCACGAACAAAAGCTAGTGAAATCTTTTGTCCGTGGCTTTGCTCGCGGACATCGAGGATATGGGAAACTTTTTGTCCCAGCAGTATATTCCCGGGTCATTTTCCGACACTCAAGAGACGCCACGGATAAAAGCTTTCACTAGCTCTTGTTCGTGGCTTCACTCGTGTGTTTTTCGTCCCTACGACGTCAAGTAGTCGAGTTAAGTAATAATCAAATATTAACGTATCTATTCATAGATACAAGAACAGCATCACCCACTGTAATTATCATAGAGCATGCGAAAAGCGATTCCTGAAATCTTCATTAGATGCACTAATCACTGTGGTTAGTATGCAGATTGCTTGTGTAGTGTGCTAGTTCACAGTTACAGGGTGTTAGTTGAGCTTCTAATATAATCCCAGCATCTACGGGACTAATGAATTGCAGAGCAGTGTCAAGTATCAAGTTATAATATACTAGCATCATGCAATTCACAAACGCGCCTTTCTGACTTCTGTGTCATTGACATGTGGTTTAAAATGCAATGGCAGTCGTGTGTTTGTAACAAAAGTTAACAAGAATAGGCTTGACGCTTGCAGCATACTTGAGTTGATGAGCAAACTAGTGTAAACGTAGAAAATCACGTACTTTGCTTAATTACCGTAACTTGTGCAAGCTTACGCACGAGTATGTAACTATGGTAATTGGTATGGAGCTAATTAGACCTCTTGACCTCTTCTGACTGCCTCATTAGTGCAAATGACAGTAAGTGTGATTGCTTAGCTGCTCGGTTCACGTTTCGATTCCCAGATTTAGTCGTTTTGTTGGAGTTTTCCATCTGAGATTTCTCTGTAACACCCAAGAAACGTGCACCCGGTTTATAGGAAAAGGCTTCCCTCGTTTAATCTTTTGAACGCCATTGTCACATATACGTGACATGCAAGCGCATCCCCTTTACGCCAAACGACACAAATATATGACTAAATGGTAGGTGAAATTGTGGCTTGGCGTGGAGGGGACGCGCGTGCGTTTATGCTCTGGCGTTCAAAAGGTTAACAAGGGCTTTGAATATGCTGGTGGTATGTAGTAATGCTGCTTACCCGTTTGGGGTATACATGTGCGATGATACATTACATTATCACCTCTTCAAATTGTGAGTGCCTCGTTGAACTAGTGTTCGCGTGTTACGCTACCGCTTAACATGTGGTCCTGTGATAGATTCCCAGATTAGGCAGAGCATTATTGTTTATTTTTCGGTTTAGTGAGCGATTTTTCTATCTGTCTCAGTAGAAGTCTTGTGTAGGGATTTATATCCGGTTACTGGAAAAGGCCAAAAATAATCTGTATTATGTACACCACATGTGGGCCCGAATATCGCAAGACTGGAGTCCTGAAACAGCTAGACGGGGTCGCGGCAGACCGAAGAAAAGATGGTGGGACGTCTTGGATGGCTTCCTCGCGAATTGGCGAGAAAAAACACACCTTCGTGAGAAGTGGAAGGAATGGGATGAGGCCTTTGCTCAGGAGTGGGACAATACGGGCTAAATAACCACCACACCACACTTCGATTTACATAAAAGAAGCCTTTTCAATATAAGGTGACAGAATAAGTGGTCTTATCGCAAAAAAAAAACAATCTTTGAATGGATTAGACGAAGAGAGAGAAACAATGATAATGAATAATAAGCCATAACGGGACAAATGCGGTGTAGCTCACCATTGTCTACCTCTTAATGGAATGCAAGCGTGATGTTACGTCATAACCTCTCCAACGTAGTGCAATTACATACATATATCATCCTGATTGCCTGCGGCTGCATCGCTGCCTCTGACCGCAGCAGACTTACTAATTGATTCAATGTGTATCGTGATCTAATTGCTCTTAAGATCACTGGCGCACGATACTGCACTTCCCTTTTGTAACAAAGAGACATGGTTGTAGGTATTAGCTGTAACAAGGGGCTTGGCTTGCATCGTTAGTAAGAAAAGTTACCGTTTTAATGCCTTTTTGTTACATTAATTGGCCCTTTCCTTGACCTCAATCTAGTCCTGAGGACAGAGATGAGGTCGACGATGGAGCCAGCTAACCCAAAAGAAGCCTATTAACTCGCGACTTAAATATATTGGGGTTAATCTCTCGTACTTGTTAGTGGTTTTAGACATTAATTAAAGCTCGAAGATTCAGGTATAATTTCGAAGGTGATCGTTACCGCACCGGTAGTGTGGCCTTAAAAGCATTTTCTCTTTTGTGCACAGCTTTGCATGTATGGACGTTTTTGCTAAAATATTTAAATGAGTGTAAACGGTCAATGGCCCTTAGTCTCGCCCCCCATTAAGGACTGTATCTTTAAATATTGTAATTCCAATTAAAACTTGATAGTTTTAATAAACATGACCTTTCATTAATGTCTCTCTGGTATCCTAAACCAGTTTAGTTTTTAGGGTTCCTTACCTCAAAAGGAAAAAGGAACCCTTATAGGATAACTTTGTTGTCCGTCTGTCCGTCTGTTAGTCTGTCTGTCTGTCTATCAAGACCCTTTTTCTCAGTAACGCCTAGAGGTATCAAGTTGAAATTTATATCAAATACTCTGGTTTACGGTCTCCTTCAGCTGTCAAACTTGTAAACGTTTATGTCGCATATTTTTCGATGTCACAAGAGAATCAAAACCTATAGGGTACTTCCCGTTGACCCAGAATCATGAAATTTGGTGACAAGCAGTGTCTTTCAGCACACGTAAAGGAAACAATCTAAAAAATGTAGTTTAATAAAAAAAATACTTACAAGTTTGCACGGAACCCTTGGTGAGCGAGTCCAACTCGCACTTGTTATTCAACAATATTCTAAATTCATTACTAACAATGTAATTTAAACTTAAATAAGGTTTACTTATACTCGCTATTGCTAGGAGGATTTGCAAATGTCTGGTCTTTATTAAAATTGTTTGTCTCCCTAGGGAAAGTGGTTTTATCTAAATATTGTTTGAATTACGCCGTGGTGAGGGTGTATACATACATAAATTATTACAATGTCTGGTAGCTAATATAATTTCACAGGTCATTTAAGGGTTAAGCTGAAGGCTGAATTAACGCTTTAATTCACAGTCATAACAACAACAATTCGCAACAACAAGCAACAACAACAACTAACAACAATAACAAGAACAACAGTTTTAACAACAATAACAGCTTTAGTTTTCTAAAATGAACTTCGATCTTTTTCGATGGGTAAATGTGGCCAGAAATTGCACAAAACAGAGAAGTTTGAAAGGAGGAAGGGGAGGCCTTTAGTGGGAAACAAAATAGGAGAAGAAAAAAAAACAAAGAACTTTCTCTCCCTGCTTCTTGGCAGTCTTATTTGCCTTTAAGGCTGAGGCCAAACGAGCGTAATTTTTTGAGCTGTGATTCGCGGAATTTACGCTGTATTCGGTTTCATAATAAAATCCTGTTTGAACCACACGGCGACGCAAAATGAGTTGTACTACCCGGAATTGTGGTACAAACAGGACTTTATTATGAAACCGAATGCAGCGTAAATTCCGCGACTCATTTTACGCGATAAATTAGAATTCTTCAATCGTGACTGTCGAATCTTATCTATAGGTTTCTAATGGGTACTGATCGGTATTTTTAGGAACTTTGCAGGAAAACAAAAGCACGTAAACTACCTAAAAATAAATGACATCCAATTGTCAGTGAAATTGTTGAAAATACTATAGTGGTTTGAAGTTACAACCAGTTGAAATATGTAGTATCTCAATATCGATTTATTGCAGCAATAAGAAAATGTATATACTTACAGCTGTTGATAAACTTAAAACCTTAATGAGGTTGCCATAAATTGTTAATTAAAAAAAAGGATGTTAGGAACATATTATAATGATTGATGACCAACTGTTGTACAAAGGATTAGAACGATGTACTCAAACTCAAATAATTATCCTACTCGGTAGTCCCTATTTTAATATTCTAAAACAATCTCCTGTAACACCGAAGGGAGACAAGTAAAAGGAGATTTTCTGAAAAAGAATTCGAGGTTGCATACTCAACGAGATGATAACTTTAGGTGTAACTTTATCTGATTTTCTAAATCCGACAATACCCTAGGTGCTAGGGTGTAATTCACTCAACCCACACACAATAAACTTCTCACAACTTCGCGGTCATAAATAGTTGAAATACTATTAGATATTTCGTGAGTGAGAACAGTCGCGACTGTTGAACATAAAGGACCTCATGCTCAGCAGGGTTTGAATCCCAGATGAGGCAAAGTGTTAATGGGTTTTGTCATCAGAAATTACTCAGTATAACCCACGTAGTCAGGATTTGTAACCAGTTGTTGGCAATAGGTTCGCCACCAATGAAATGGGACTTAAACATAACTGGCGAAATGTGGGTGTACTATTAGGTACACTTTCCTAACTTTTCGAAGATTACAGGCGTGATGTTGAAAGCTGGACCCTTTCTGTTAAACAACTTAAAAAGTTGATATTTATGAAACAGTTTATTATTGAGTCAGTCTATTTAACATCTCATTGTACCCAGAAGGTTCAAAAATCCTCTTAAAGAAGACTCCTTTGTAAGGGCAAGATATTTTACTAAGTTCAAGTATGATTATGAACTAAAACAGTTAAGCCCAAAGTTTTATTATTGTCTGCCCTTTTGATAAAAATTTTCATCGCAATGTTTTGAAATTTCTTTAAGACTTAGGAAGATTATATTGCTATAAGAATCTTTGCGTATCTGGGGCCTTACTAATATAATATTAAAGAGTTCCCTCGAATGCATTAGCAACATGTTCTTATCAGATTTTATTATTTTTGGGACCACGCCTCCAATAACTTCTTTTTGGTGTTTTGCTAGGGAAAAAAAATTTGGTTTGCTTTTCTAAATAAAAGAGCAATTCAAAATTAGCCAAACAAATAGGACAAATGTCCTATTACATTAAATTATCTTGTTCTGAGTTCTGGGCATTCGTTTATACCCCAGCACAATAGGCAAAATTGTAACCAATGTGTTCGATCACGCCACTATTTTCTTCACAAGTTCAAGAGAGATAAAATTATAAAAATAGTTAATGCAGTGACCAGCGTAGATAATGTTTATGTCCTAGAGAGTTCACACAAATATTGTTATGCTTATACGGTCATGCCACATATCAAGTGCGAAAAAATAACAAAGAAAGTGTTTTTTCTAGATTACAGCTTCGTATAAAAGACGGTGTTTTCTTGGTAGGAGCACAGTTGATCTCGCACCGAGTCGACTCCACGATGAGGGCTGTCTTATTAGTGATTGTGAGCCTGGCCGCAATGGCCATGGCTGGGACAGATGTCGACGATACTACTATAAGTAAGCACTTTTACCCATTGTTTTTCCATTATTGACTTCAGATCATTTTCTGCATCTGCTGCTCATATAAGTATTCTATAAACAAGATGTTCATAGAGTACTTATATTATAACTAAACAAGAGTTTCCATGGTGGTTTTTATCTTCTTTTGTTTCTTGTCTTTATTTTTTGTCATCACCATCATTCTACCCTTTCTCTACAATGTTGGTGTTGGCTTCCAGTCTGATCCCAGTATTTTACATAGTGCGATATCGGTCCCCCTTCTTTTTAACTTAACTGACACCAATTTTATTAAGCCCTTACATATCATAAAATTCCGTCATAGAATTTGGCGGTCCAACGCTTTCATTGAAAATCCTTTTCTAGTGCAATTTTGCCATAGAGTGTGCAAAGACACATTTAGAAATTAGAAACCTAACCTGTGTTTTAAAAAGTATTAATTTGGACTTTTAATTCCAGCGACAATGGACATCAAGCAACGGCAACTGGTCATCTTGAAATTACTGAACCATGTGGTGGAACCCCTGATGTACAAGGATCTTGAGGACATTGGCAAGAACTTTAAAATTGAAGAGAACATTGACCTGTTCGTCGTAAGTATTTTTCTTATTCAAAGTTTTGTTTTTTGTACAATAAAATAAGAGAAAATACTTACTAATCAAACAAATGGAAACATTTTATCTGGAACGCCTATCATATCTTCAAATCGGTAACATTCCATTGTTTTATTTCAGAAAACCGATGTTGTCAAGACTTTCGTCAATATGCTGAAAGTTGGAGTTCTGCCGCGCGGTGAGATCTTCACCCTGCACATTGACCGCCAGCTCAAGGAAGTAGTCACCATGTTCCACATGCTCTACTACGCCAAGGACTTCACCACCTTCATCAAGACCGCCTGCTGGATGCGCCTTTACCTCAACGAAGGCATGTTCGTCTACGCTCTCACCGTGGCAGTCAGACACCGTGACGACTGCAGGGGAATCATCCTGCCTCCTCCCTATGAGATCTACCCATACTACTTCGTGCGTGCTGACGTTATCCAGAAGGCGTACCTATTGAAAATGAAGAGGGGTCTCCTGGACACGAAACTGTGCGACTTCTACGGAATCAAGAAGACTGACAAGGATGTTTATATACTCGACGAGAACGTCTATGACAAACGCGTATACCTCTGCGATGAAGACAAACTCCGCTACTTCACAGAAGATATTGATCTTAACACCTACTACTACTACTTCCACATTGACTATCCATTCTGGATGAAGGACAGAGTCATGGACAAGCTGAAGATGAGGCGTTTTGAGCTGACAATATACATGTACCAACAGATTTTGGCCAGGTACTACCTGGAACGTCTCTCCAACGGATTGGGCAAGATTAGGGAATTCTCGTGGGACAAAACTATCAAGAAGGGATATTGGCCTTGGTTGAAAATGCACAATGGAGTAGAGTTCCCTGTGAGATTCGACAACTACGTTATTGCTACCGACTACAACCGTGACGTCATCCGTCTATGCACCGAGTATGAGAGGATCATCAGAGCAGCTATCATCAAGGGACACATCGAAGTGAGTATTTTCAATAACTTACAAATGGGACACCAAATAATATACTGAGACTAATTAAATTTACTTTGATTTTTAGATCAACGGCTTGAGACTTGAATTGACCAAGACTGAAGATATAGAAGTTCTGGGGAAACTGATCTTCGGTAAAATCGACAAGCTTGACATTGACAGAACTGTTGTTGACTCTTACCGCTACCTGCTGATTGTCATGAAGGCTGCTCTTGGTCTTAACACGTTCCATTCCGACAAGTAAGTGTCGACTTATGTTTTACAACAAAATTACAATTTATCCAAATTTTCCGAAAACTGAAAAATAAAATATAGCTATGAGATACCGCTTGTAAAACTTTTATTATTTTTTGACAGGTACTTCGTTGTTCCTTCCATCTTGGACACATACCAGACGGCTCTGCGTGACCCAGTATTCTATATGCTGCAGAAACGTATCATCGACTTGGTGTGCTTGTTCAAACTGCGCCTGCCTACTTACACTAGAGAGGATCTTTACTTCTCCGGCGTGAAGATCGACACCATCGTAGTTGACAAGCTCGTCACTTACTTCGATGACTATATGATGGATATGACCAACGCTGTTTTCATGACCGAAGAAGAATTGAAGAAGACCACAACAGACATGAAATTCTGGGTTCGCAAGCGCCGCCTCAATCACGAGGCGTTCAAGGTCACTCTCGATGTAATGTCTGACAAGTCTGTTGACTGTGTTGTAAGGATCTTCCTTGGACCAAAGAAGGATCACATGGGCCGTCTTATTGACTTAAACATCAACCGCCTTAACTTCGTTGAGTTGGATACTTTCCTGTACAAGCTGACCACTGGCAAGAACACGATCGTGAGACACTCTCATGACATGCACAACCTTGTCCACGACCGCATCATGACACGCGACTTGATGAAGAAGGTCGAGTCTATCACCGATATGCGCGACTTGTTGATCAAGGATTTGAGGAACTTCCACACCGGTTTCCCTACCAGGCTATTGCTTCCTAGGGGTTGGGTTGGAGGTATGGACATGATTCTCTACTGTATTGTGACACCATTGAGACTGGTCGATAACGTTGATATTAACCTTTTGGACGTGCACCACAAGGACATCATGCACGACTTCAGGTCAACCGTCCTTCTCGACAAGATGCCTCTTGGCTTCCCCTTCGACCGACGCATTGATCTTGGTAACTTCTTCACACCTAACATGAAGTTTATGGATGTCAAGATTTTCCACAGAAGGTTGACGTGTGACATGAGGACAAGGTGGAATCGCTGGGTGCTCAGGAACTACAACTGGGTAGAATGGACCCCCTTGGAGACGGACACGTACTTCGTGGACACCGACCTCAAGAATAAAGTTGATCGCGACGGACGCGACGTAAACGTGATTGACTTTTAAATGTAAAACTGTCATAGTGGTTTATAAGCACAATAACCTCGGCTGTAATTAATGCAATTTGAAAACCAAAAAATATAATTCTCAAGTATTTAATAGAAACTTTTGTGTTTTTTTTTCAATTTTTCCATACACTGTGATGCATGCTGTTGAGGCAGTTCAAAACTTTTCATTAGTTTAGTTATCAAAAACATTTCAAGACCCTTAAGTACTGGACAACCAACCACCATATTTCTGTAGCACGGTGGTTTATTTCCATCACTCACAAATATTATGCCGTCTTACCAAAATATCTAGTTATTCTGGCCAAACAATCCCTAATGTAAAGGTTCTACTATGTCAACTTCGAGATCTTTATAGTTAAAATGAGGCTTAATCCAAATCTTGAAAGTTTTAGACTTCTGAAATGTTTTTATAGCCTTTTTCCCCAAATAATGAACTCTCTGTCTCATGCTAACCCACTATTGACAAGGGAAAGATTCTTGAGAGATATTTTATTTTACTATTTAATGGTAATAAATGAGCCCACTGACTGCACCATGTTCACTTAATTTCAATCAATCAATCAAAGCATTTATTTCAAATAGGTTACAGGCAATTTTGAATTGTCGAAACAAAGACAACAATGAAAAGTAGCTACAGTCCCAGGCATAAAATCTGTGAAAGTACTGTAGTTTTCTATATATTTCTCACTGAAACTGACACAATAAATAAATAAATTCATTTAATTCAGATATCACAAATCCATATAAGTACATTAATGTTCACAAAATCAATTCCCAATGTTAGTAAAAATACAGAACTTACTTAAAACTATGTATTTAAACTTAGATGTAGGTTGCTCCAAAACTCACTCTGTATTTTACTACTGCATTGTCAGTCCAGGTGTCAGAAGCGCTACTGTTTAGCATGAAGTCTTGGGTTTGATTAATAGGTCTCACAGTGTTTGTCGTCTCTTATTACATGGGATTCCAACATAACTGGCGAAATTTTGCTGAATTTTGCTTTTTTTTTTTTAGGTAGGTACACCTCCGACTAACCCTTCGACGATTACAGGCGTGTTATTACATTTTAAATATGTAGCCAACTGAAAGTTTGTTCTAGAAGTGTGAAAACTTAGATTATTATAAACACGAGTTCAAACAATATCGTTAAAAATAAGTATTAGTTAACTATTTTGACAACTGTGAAGACCTCACCGATGCTCACTCAATCCTGTATTGTGCGGCTGTAGCGGCATGTCGTGTAGCTCATGTCAAATTTTATGATGACAGAGCTACACGACCTAAACCAGTCGTGCCGCCATGGCAGTACAGGATTGAACGACGTATTGGTGGGGCCAGAGCACTCATCGGCAAACTGATCTGCTTCAGGGAGGGCAATACTCGCCCTAGAGTGATGCGTTTTGTGAGGCGGGCATTCTCGGGGACTGATATCAGTCCTCGAGACTACATGTCCCGTATCACAGAGCGCATCGACTTCCTGAAGCAGAAAGTGTATGCATGGGCAAGCCGTATTCGTAGGTATAAGCGGCGGGTGGACCGATACACTCAGAATCGCACTTTCCAAAGAGATGAAAGGTGGGTATATAGGGCTTGGGAGCGACCGGACCAAGGTGTGGCTGACACGCGCATACCGGATGATGATGCCATGTGTTCGTTCTGGCGCAGCATCTGGTCGGTGCCTGTTAGCCATACCGAGGGTGAATGGACTCGGGAGGTTGAGCGAGCGTGCGATCTAGTGTCAGAAATGGGGGCAATCACTATCAGCCCCCAAGACGTAGTTCGTGCAGTCCGTCCGTTGCCTAACTGGAAATCTCCAGGGCCGGATGGGCTGCACAAGTTTTGGATTAAATGGTTCACAAGATCGCACGCTCGCCTGGCGATCCTGTTCCAGTCAGCCTTAGAGTCAGGGTCGCTACCAGAGTTCCTGACAACAGGTATAACCCACCTGCTCCATAAATCGGGTAGTACTGCGGAGCCCAAAAAATATAGACCGATTACCTGTCTTCCGACGGTCTATAAAGTTCTTACATCCATTTTGAGAGCAAAAATTAACAAACACATTGATGACAATTCTATCATGTCCGCTTCTCAAAATGGATGTAGGAACGGGTCCCGCGGTACTAAGGAGCTACTCCTCATTGATATGGCCATTAGTCAACAGGTTCGCCGTTCCCGAAGGGATCTGTCGACATGTTGGATAGACTATAAGAAGGCCTATGACTCGGTGCCACATACATGGCTCATGAGGGTGCTAGAGTTGTATAAAGTTGATGCAACTCTGCGCACCTTCCTGATGTCATGTATGGGGCAATGGAGGACAGTCCTTCGCTATCCAGGATGTCGGCAAATCCAGAGGAATAGCGAGCCGATAAGGATAGAGCGAGGTATATTTTGAGTCCACTTTGGTTCTGCTTAGCCTTGAATCCTCTTAGCACGCTGCTGGAGGATTCAGGTCTAGGTTATCCGTTGAGGAGAGGTGGTCAAGTTATATCTCACCTCCTTTACATGGATGACCTGAAACTCTTTGCCCCCAACGATTTGCAACTGATGGAGCTACTGAAGGTAACTGAAACTTTCAGTAGCGCCATCAGGATGGAATTTGGTGTGGACAAATGTGCGGTCATGCATGTAAAGCGAGGTGAGATTGTGGAATCTGTGGGAACCCAGCTCTCGGATTCCATAAATCTTAGATCCCTCTCAGCAACCGAAACCTATAAGTATTTGGGTATGTCGGAAGCGCTGGGCATCAATGTTGCTGACATGAAGAAATCGTTGAAGGAACGCTTCTTTGGCCGCCTGAAAAAAGTATTTAATAGTCTTTTATCAGGCGGCAATAAGGTACGTGCCTTCAACGGTTGGGTCATGCCGGTTCTGATGTACTCTTTCGGCATACTCAAATGGACTCAAACAGAACTAGACGCTCTGGATAGGAGGGTCCGTACATTGTTGACGGCATATCGAATGCATCACCCGCGTTCTTCTGTTATGAGACTGTATATCCCGCGGAAGTGTGGGGGTCGAGGCTTTTTAAACGCTAAGACTCTCCACAATCGCGAGATATGCAGTCTCAGGGAATATTTCCTTGAAACCGACGTGGGGATGCATCGAGATGTGGTCGCGGTGGACAAGGGCCTCACCCCGCTCTCCTTGGCTAAAGAGAACTGGCGCAAACCTGTAGTGTTTGACACTAACGACCGCATGGAGGTATGGCAGAGTAAGGAGCTTCACGGACGCTTTTTCCGGGCCCTACATGGGCCCGATGTAGACCTATCAGCGTCCGTAGCCTGGCTACGTTCCGGGGACCTCTTCGGAGAAACCGAAGGTTTTGTCTGTGCAATTATGGATGAAGTTATGATGACGAATAACTACCGGAGATTTATTGTGAAGGACGGTACGGTTGACATATGTCGGGCATGCCACCGTCCAGGCGAATCAATCCGTCACATTATCTCCGGGTGTTCTCGTTTGGCTAACGGAGAGTACTTGCATAGACACAACCTTGTAGCCAGGATTATCCATCAGCAACTTGCTCTAAAATACAACCTTGTGGAATGTGCAAATGTGTGTGTGATGAACGGAAGTGCCGTACTATAAGTATGTGCCCGACCCAGTTCTCGAAAATGGCAGTATCACATTGTACTGGGATCAATCCATCATCACTGACAGGACTATTGTAGCCAATAAGCCTGATATAGTGGTGGTGGATCGATCAGAGCGGCGCACAATGATTATTGACATAATGGTCCCGCATGATGAGAACCTCGTGAAAGCCGAGAAAGATAAGAAAATCAAGTATCTTGACTTGGCTCGCGAGGTTGTCGACATGTGGACTCAGCGATCATTGTGCCGATAGTCGTCTCAGCCCATGGCTTAATTGCCAAGAGCCTCGACCAATACCTGAGGAGGCTCTCGTTAGGCAGCTGGATCAAGGGCTTGATTAAGAAAGCGGTACTCCTAGACACGGCTCGTATTGTTAGGAGGTTCCTCTCTCTGGAGCCCTGACCGCCGCGCGCCGGTAGCTTGGACCCTGTTCCCGATACCGGTGGGCTACTATTTTTTATATTTTTTAATGTTTTTTTATATGGTTTTTGTTAAGAAATATTTAAAAATGTAATTAGTATGTAGGAAAATAAATAAAGGAAAATAGTATTAGTTCAAGAAAAGCGAAGGCTATTTAGTTCAATTTAAGGTCAACGCATACGTATGAGCACTGCCTGTCATCAGCAACTAGGTGTCCACCCAAAGTAAGTACAGACGCCAGCACATCAAGCTATCCGAAACTGTCAAATTTTGTATGCTTTGGACATAAAGTTGAAAATCTATTGAAGTGTAACAGATTGTGGTAACTTGATGTGCTGATCTGTACGTAACCGTATCGTAATACTATACATAGTGAGGATACTGCATTATCATGCCTCAGAAGTTTCTGCTTCTCGACGGCTAGTAAAGTCAAGTTAAAGGCCCATGAGCGGCATAAAAAAACTCTGATACCAGGATAGGCACTAACCACACGAAACAGAAGAAGTCCGTATTGAACAACTTTACGATGCTTATAAGCCATAAAAATGAACTGCAAAACTTATAAAGTTCTCAAACTTAACAAGAGAACGAATTAAGTCAATTTAACTAACACAGACTAATAATAACAAGAAGACGCATCATTGTATGTGAACAATCTCTCAAGGGAAGAAACAGCCAATCGTATTAAAACCCAAGTGCTGCTTGCAGATCGATGAAAAGAATAAAAGATTTTTTTTTGCGTTGCAATATGGCGTTTCATAAAAATAATCCTGAACAGCTTGAGTCTCTGCGATACTGAACCCCTGCAGTGCTCATAATTGTGCGTTAACCTTTGTCTTGGGAACTATTACTTTTTTGCTTTTAAAAAGTTTGGTACAGAATTATTTAAAGTTTTTCTTCTTGGTTTTGTAGAAAGGTCGTCTAGACCTTAAGAAATTCAATTTTAAAATTCTGAAACAGGGGTTTCAACTTAATTATTTAATAAATACAAGTAATCCAGCAGTAAGGACTTACAAAAACGCGTTCTCTTTAAATGTAAAGCTATGTTTTACTTTAAGCCGTTCCATTCGAATATAATATTTATCATTATCTGCCTAGCCTTTTCCCAACTATGTTGGGGTCGGCTTCCAGTCTAACCGAATGCAGCTGAATACCAGTGTATTACATGGAGCGACTGCCTATCGACCTCCACAACCCAGTTAGTACTGGCTAATACGATACGGCAAGACTGGTTGTCAGACTTTTTGGGCCACTGACTACCTAACAACTGTCAAAGATCTACAAATATCAGCCGGGACCAACGGCTTAACTTGCTTTCCGAGGCACGGAGGAAACTCGGTAATGGATGGTCACCCATCCACAGACCAACGTAGCCAAACACAGCTTAACCTAAAGATCGACCCAAACGGCTGTTACTATTTAGCCACGAGTATAATATATATAATATAATATTGATATCTACTTTAATTGAAATATTTCAATTCATCAAAATGTTTTTTAACGTAGGTAACATTAGTTTCCATTAAAAAAGGTATACCCTCGAGTTTGGATTTGTGTCCGGTTGGTGGCAATGGGGTTATTACATGGGATTTAGGCCCCTATTACATAGGACTCACTACATAGGCAGTATAATTATTTTACAGTCCATAAATTATTGATTTATGTAGGTATCCAATACGTTTGACTCAGTAACAAGATATTATTTTAACTTTCATATCTACGTTGGTCACGAAACTAATAACACAAAATGGATGTCTGAATATTTTTTAAACACTGAAGTTATCACTAGGTATCAATATCAATAAATGAAAGGTCGTGAGTGAACGTCCTCTCAGGTCAACTTTAAGAGAATGTCATTCAGGTATCTATGCACATATTGTGTAGATAACATAATCAGTTTTGTACGTCACCAATTATTCACGTTTGACTTTGTTAGGTATCCCAACAAAACATGAACAAACTATTTACTTAATGATTAATGCTCAATAATAAATAAATCGATATTGGTTAATTATTTTATTACTTAAAGTCGGGGGAGGGGTTGATCTTCAAAATTAAGTAGTGCTAGACTTAGCCGATCCTAACATAGTTGGGAAAAAGCTAGGCAGATGATGACTTAAAGTCGGGTAAAATGTTATTTAGTTTTTCTATTGAGAATTTTTCAGTAGTAACCTGGAGTCACAATTTGTGTCCAGTTGATGGCAATAGGCTCGCCCACTTTGGTAAAATGAGGGTGTAATTTAGGGGTGTGTAACGTTCCAAATAATAACAAAACTTCAAAAAAAAGTATATTAAATGAAATTACTAACTATAAAATAATTAGTAGTAATCCTATTAAATAAATAATAGTAATTACTACTAATTACTATTATTTCTTTTAATGAATTACTGAACGTTATATAAAATAGCATTATACAAATTTAAAATTTAAAAAGTATGTGAAATAAACGTTATACTAAATGTTATTAGAGCAAAAGAAGGTTATATGAAATATAAATTTCATGTGACCTAATGTTATATTTCATATAACCTTCTTTTGCTCTAATAACATTTAGTATAACGTAAATAAAACAACGTATGTAAAATATATCATGTGAACGTTATTTCAAGTAATATTATACTTTCTGTTATTATGTCATACAGTGTGTAAACAGACCCTTCACATAGCCGACAACCAAGCATTCTTTACATCAAACTAAGTAACTTTACGCAAAAATTATTGCTGGGAATCGACTTTTTTCTTTGGGGTGAAAAATCACGTTTTACGGTAGGACTCGACGGAAAGCACTCAAAGCATTGTGCTGAGGGATGGATTGAATAGTACGGAGGTCGTGGTGGTGTGTAAAGTAAAAATCTTACATTAAAAACATGTATTTAAAAAAAAAACTTGTGAAAAAGTTGGAACTTTGACCCACAATATCTCCGTAACTAGAAGGTATGGTCTAGAACAAAAAAAATATCGCAAAGACGGGGAGAATAAGTGCCTTGCGGTTATGTTAAGGGTCTATTTACACCCTTTGTATTACACACCCGTAATTTAGATACGCTTCTGGCGGTTCTGATTACAGAAACAATATTATGAGTGATGTCTACAATCTTACCTGCTTAAACCTAATTAAATGATAAAATTCATTCATTACCGATTCCAATGTTCTGAGCGTCTGGAATTTCAGATTGAAAACGTCCATTCCAGAGCAGAATGTCTCAGACGTTCTTAAGAATGTTCTCGAGACGGCTTTGTCATAATCATACTAATGAGAAAGTGTGAGCCCAGAATAATTAGTCTCAGAAAATACTTTATGTGGGAAAGAGGATTTAGGACTTCATTACAATCAGTTGTTAAGAATAATAATATCTTCCAGACATAAATTTGGTCACGGCGGGCGGTCAGACTCAATGGAGTTTAGTCACGTACGCAGAAGACATTATAGTGCACAAGTGTGAGCGAATCACACTTTGGTATGAAAGAGAAAGGAGTAAATGATGCCGTGAAGTGAGAAAATGTGTTGAGCCGACACCAAATTGAATGGGACAAGGGCAGGAAGATGATGATGTGTGCGAATCACAGGTGCACCTCTTTTTCCGTCACTCACATAACGGCAGCATTTATTTGGTTCCACTTTTACTGTGAAGCCAATTTAATGTCTCTTAAAAATTTTGGTCATAAAAGTAGTTTCATGCTGGATAGCACTCATAAAACATCTTCTCATACAGGTCGTTTTTATTTGAATCTAGAACCAGTTAATGAACAAAATATGTAAATTTCAGTAATGCTCTACTTTGTGAACCTGACACATTTACAGCAAATAAATATCGTTGAGTTTGACCTTAACTTTGAAAGCAAACAGTTTACCGAGCATCACATTTTATTAAAATGATTTTAAAGAATACCATTTAAAATTTAATGTACGTTGAAATAGAAATAATTAGCCATTTTTAACGTTCACGAGGTCTTGTAACAAGGGTTATTAACATAAAGGATAATTATGTGGCATAATCACGACAGCCATTAAATTCTGACACTGGATCCATTTCGCGTCCTTTGCTCACGTAATAAAAAAAAACTTTTTAACTTCATTCTACGTAATAACTGGGCTAGTTATTTTCAGACTTGTCGGAGAATTTAAAAAAGGAACGATGAGTCTCTTTGTTATGCCAATCCAAGGCCGGGCTGGATAGAGATTGATTTGAAACGCCGGCTTAGGTGTTACATTTTAAGTCCAAGGCCGACTCAACAAACTACTGTAATTAAAAACTTTTTCAATAAAGAAATAGGTTTATGATCAAATACAATACACCTACTCTCTTTCCTCTAAGGTTAGGTACCTACAATTCTGAAAATACGGGATGTTTCAAAGTTACTAGAGGCTTAACTAGGTGTAATTTTAACAGCACTGAAGATTATAAAAGAAAAGAGTATTGAATTGACTTAGGCTACCAAAAAGCTTATTACAGAAGACATGAAAATATTAACGATCGATAGACGGGACATGACGAAGAAAATCGTCATCCAATTCTTGTTACCAGTCGGTCCGTCTAGTGTCATACGCCCGTTTGTTAGGTAGCATTCGTGTGTCAAAATCGAAAATGTTCAGTCTTAAAATGTTTGTATGAAAATATTCTCTATAAGTCTTTTAAATCTCTTTGCTTATTTTTATTAATAAAATAAGAAATGAGTACATCAAAGGAAGTCTGAAAGTAGCACTGCTGACTGAAAAGCTGTGTGGTAAACGGTTGTCGTGGTAAGGGTTGAGGAATGAGGAAAATGTGATGAGGAAAGTTTTGAGT
This sequence comes from Noctua fimbriata, assembly GCA_905163415.1. Classification (NCBI taxonomy): domain Eukaryota; kingdom Metazoa; phylum Arthropoda; class Insecta; order Lepidoptera; family Noctuidae; genus Noctua; species Noctua fimbriata. The sequence goes on from LR990940.1 coordinate 8,992,590, forward strand.
ATGAATTTGGATGGGTTTAAGAAAGAGACCAAAGAAATGAAAAATGAATGTATTTATTCTTATATATTTCAGTTATAAATATTTTCTAGTAGGCATTAAGTACGCCTTTGTCCAGTTTTGTTACTTGTGCATAAAGTATGTAGGCTGTGTGAAGTCTGATATGGCCAGAAAGGAGGTGTCTGATGAAATGACTATTAATAGAGAAGTATGGAAGAAGAAGACATGCTGCTCCGACCCCAAATAAATTGGGATAAGGGCAGAAGGATGATGATGCTTATTTATATCAAACCCGTCGAAAGTCGTTGTAGAGATGCTTAACGCTTTTAAGCACATCAAATTTGTCTAGACCAGGGATTCCCAAAGTGGTCGATATCGACCCCTTGGGGTTGAAACAGGTTTTCCAGGGGTCGACATACACGAAAATTGATTTTGGAGTCGACGAGGTTTAAAATCGACCCCTATTAATTAACACAAGTTCTTATTTGAATCTTTCGAGATAGGTACTGTACAAATTGTGGTTTTAATGTTTCTTTTTTCCGAAAAATTATTACCTACTTCAATATTTTTACGTAATTTGTATTAATAATTTTTAATTATAATTGATATTTACTGAATTTTAGGTCTATTTATTTTGTTAAATTTTGATTAGAAAATGATGTCAAGTTTACTCACTTAACTAACCGCAAAGTTTTTAGTTGATAAGTATTTTGTATCGATAGGAAAAAAACTAGAGACAAGATTTTTAAAGTAATTTGGCTTTGGAGGTCTGAACTACCATTATAATTTGGAAAAGGGGTCTCTTGCCCAAAATGGTTTGGGAACCACTGGTCTAGACCCTCAGTTCTAAACTCTCGCTTAGGTATTGTTTTGTATGCCAATACTTTCCCTAACAAGCTTCTAATGTGAGTTCTTAGTTGTTTTATACCCTCACAAGTTTCATTAGGAGCCGTGTTCTTAGAAGGACTGTAGTTCTCCACACGTACGTCCTTGTTTATTATATTGACTCTGGGGAAATCGGAGTGTCTATTAGTAGTGCACGAACATGCGATGTAAACATAACGTAAAGAACGATTTTTTACCCGACTATGGCAAAACCAAAAGGAGAGGTTATGAATCGAAAATAATACTAACAGCACTTTAAACTTTAGGGACAAACAGTAAAATATATAATAATAGGATAAAGTCTTGAAACTATGTAAACACTATGATTTGACGGATTGACTTGAATGAATGACTTTAGAACAAGTTTAGTATTTCCAATTTTTAAATCGTTCGTATTTACTTAACGTTTACTCTTCCACCGAAAACAGAAATAAAAAAGGAAAGCAGAGCAGAGTGACATTGCATTAGTACCTAAGTCTACATTAAATTCAACAAAAACTTTCAGTGCTGAATTCTGGCCTCGTCCCTGTTACATTGCATCTCTAAAGCAAGATTTAATGTGCAACCATTTATTAATTCATTAAATATATTTAAATAAAAATATTTTAAGAACACCACTTTTTCACGCCCAAATATCACCAAAGCAGATAATAATTGCCTATAAGCGCGAAATAATAAAACTATGAATACAAAAAAAAAACATTATCGATAACACGAAACGCATATTACATACGTCACTGTGACGTCAATACTCCGAACTGTCAACTGTCAATTGCAACAAACTGAAAGGAGAATAGAAATAAAACGGTTCATGGAATGTTCCCTGGAATTTGTTTGGTATCATTTCATTGTCGTGACAATGGCGTGCCGTGCTTGTGACAGTTGTAGGAATGAGAAAAAGTTGGGTACTTAAGTACGGGATCGTAATTTTAACAAGAAGCTTCATCTACTCGGTATTGTTCTATTTTTGCTTGTATTCTCTTTCCGGGTAATAATTTGAATTAAAAAAAAAACAAAAGAGCGCGTGACAGGTTATTTATGGAAAAACTTTTTCTCTCGGCTTCGCTCGTGTCAAGGTCGGAAATTATTCCACAGGAACGTGCTACTGTGATTAAATTATCCTATATCCTAGCCCAGGCCATGATCTCCATGTACGCCCATCATCGAAATCTGTTCAGGCGGTATAGAAACTGGGAACAACGGTGGCTCAGTGGTTACTGTTTCTAAGTCACAGTAACTCGTGGGTTCGAACCCTGGCAGGCACATTACTTTGTGTAATTTATTTCATCACCATTGCTCTCAAAAAAGTGAAGGAAAACATCGTGAGGAAACCGGCATGTCCTAGAACCAAAAATTCGAACACACGTGCCATCAACAAACCCGCACTGGGGCCCAGTCCCTCTCATAGAGAGGAGTTCTTGTGTCCCAGCAGTGGGAAAATTATAGGCGGATTATGATATGCTATGAAAACAACTTAAAAAAGCAAAGGTCTCAGACTTATTTTTCGAACCGTTTTATCGAAAAGCTGTTTTCCTTGTCATATAAAATTCAATTAATCAAATAACCTCTTGAAACTTACTCAAAGATTTTTATAACGTGACACACTTAGATTTAATAGTCATAGTGACTATTAAGTTCCGAAATTGACGCAAGTTTTACGCTTAAATCTATAATTTATTACCCGTTTTCTAAATTAAATGATTACGATCATATAGAGACAGTGATAAAAATTATGTTTATATTATTTTTTTATGGTATTTGAAAAAGTTAAGTCCTTATCAGCCACTAAACGGCCAGACACCGACCTCGGACTTCAAGTCGGTCTTAATTTTGAAAGGCAAGAAAACTTTTTTAATTTGTTGAATCCCAAAAAAATTACTTTTCAACTTTTGGCAAAGAAACAAGGAAATAAACAAGACCGAAAGAAATGAGACGAGAGAAATTACCCCTGACAATAGAAAAAGAAAAAGTAAGAAAAATCAACGTGGTCTTGCAAAGAAAATCGTCGTGAGTACTTTATTTAGAGTTCTGAAAATGCCATACTAAGGAAGATTGCAGGTGTGATGGAATTGGCTTATAGGCTTAATAAACTACCCACAGATGGTCCATTGCATTACGTCGTTTTAATTGGAACCTGACTTTAATTACTAGTAATTAACGCTCAGGTGAATATTCCTGAACGCGGTTAAGAAGAAATAGAAATTGTGTGCACAAAGGTTGCATTTCCTAATAACTTAAGGTGTAGGGCATAAAAAGTAAGTAAGATAAAATTAGCTACGGTACGAAAAGCTTTTATAAAGGTTTTATACTCTCGCACGTTTCATGGTTTTTTTATAGACCGATAATGTATTGAATATTGTTATAGATGTGTGGTATAAAGGACCTAATGCTTTTATCAGCTTCGAAAATATTAAATAATGATGTAGATGAATGATGTAGATGAATGATGTAATGAAGTATGTGTATACATTTTTATAACACCTATTTGTAAAACCTAATCCTCCCGTCCCTTAGGACTACATCTAAATATATGGGGTATTCCTCAAAGCACAACTATTTTTAAGCACAAACAACTAAGCGCAACTAAATTATTCCTCGAAGCGCAACCATTAATTGCGCACGCAAATTCAAATTAAAAACACTAAATGTTTATTCCTCAAAGCGCAACCATGACTGAAAAAATATAATGAATCCATCATACCCCTCTCTATTTGTCATCATGGTTGCGCTTTGAGGAATGAAAATGAAAATGAAAAAATGAAAATGAAAAATGTTTTTATTTTACGAAAACCTTCATGTTCAATGAATTGTGCTGGGAGCCTCCTTTTAGGCAAACAATGCCTGTGTTAGGAGACTCCGCTCTTCCATATCTTAGAATTAATAACATTTAAAAACTTAATTACTACACTTATATTCATATAATTTTTATAGTTTAAAATAATGTCCTTTATACAATATTTGTATCATGAATGTAGTAAGCGTAGAGTAGAGTATACAAATTTAGTTTTGTGTGGTGTGTATGAGATGTAGTGCGGTTTGGTTTAGTGTGTTGTGGTGTGATGTGGAGTGATATTGTATAGTGTGGCATAGTGTGGTGTGTGAATAAAGAGTAAGGTGTGTATCGTTACGGTGTGACATATTACTCATGATATTCCAGTAGAGATTCCGTATCCTCATAACTAAGAGACTTAATCCAGTTAGGAATAAAGGTATAATATTTTTAATTCGAATTTATGAGCGCAACTAATGGTTGCACTTCGAGGAATAATTTATTTGCGTTTAGTTTCTTGCGCTTACTAATAGTTACATTTTGAGGAATACCCCAAATATGTCACCGGAGTTTTAAAGATGTTTGAATCAACACCAACGCAATACAAAATACCTTACCTTAATCACAGGTATTTTTAATCCTTACTAAATTAATTAAAACATCCCACGGTGCCGACATTAAAAAATTCCACGGGAGTGCAAAAATAAATGGCGCCCGAAATGCTTCGAGTTCGCAATGAATACAATAATTCGTACAATTTTATACAAACTCGGGTTTAGGGTATGGACGCCTACAGTAAATGTAGGCAGCCAGTTATTTAGGCAGTAGGCACATAATGTTTCTGGATATAAAACAATGTTAAATGCCCTGTGAAATTGTTCGGGTTGGGTTCTGTCGACCGTAAATGTTCCGCCTGTGGTGAAGTATTAAACATAACCATTATTGAAAAACAAACAGATTAGGAAAGGATAATTCCTGAGTATGAAAAAGGGGATCTGCTGCAGGATTAGGGTCTAATCATTTGACGGCACGGTTGGCGCAGTGGCTAAGCGATTGATTGCTGCGCTTCGTGTCGCGGGTTGGATTCCCGCACGGAACAAATAATTGTATGGCCTACAGGTAGTAGTTCCGGGTTTGGCTGTTTGTGTACGCGAGTTTAAATGGTTGTAAACGCACCCACGATACATAATAAATTTCTAGGGGGCGGGGAAAGTTTAAACAATTTAATTGATAAGTTATTAGCATCCTGTTTGATACACCCACGAATTGTATTGAAGGTCTATCTTCTCTTGTACTCCAAAGGATAATCCACTTTCTAGTATGAAAGCTTTGATGTGTATACCTAAGCGTAACCAAGTTTCATCCGCCAGGTTATTTACGTCGTGACTTCAAGCGTGTATACAGCTACAACAGGTTCATCGTAACTTTTAATCCAGTTTTGTTTAAGCTTCATGTGGGTATGCCGCAGGATAACTGGAAAAAACCTTATTTGGCGGAAATTACTAGGACTATTACAAAGGATTATTTTTGGAAACTAAGAAAGATTTTCGTCATAATAGGACTAATATTCCAACGCAGCGTCTTCCGGTTCGCGGTCGCCACTCCAGAACTTTTCGGCCTCATCGGCCATCCGTTCTGCGAGCAATGTGCTCTGCCCACTGCCATTTAAGTTTGGCTATTCTTGAGGGAGGCCTATGTCCAGCAGTGGACGTCATTCGGCTGAAATGATGATGATGATGATGAGGACTAATATTCATAATAACGGGATTTCACCAGATATCACAATATGGTTTAATCAATCGGAGCGAAGATTTCAATAATTGATTTTATGATTCAAGTATTCCATCGTCCTAATCAGACAAGCTTTTTTTCAAAAATCATGATAATGTTAGTGTTATGAAATGTATGCTAAAACCCCAGGATTTAAAAAAAAAACCAGTTTATCTTGAGACGTATACACGTTGTACCAGTATTTTACACTTATCGTCTCAGATGGTGTCAGCACAATAACGCTCTGGTTTTTCTTCATGATTAAGTTTAGAAAATGTCTTGGAAGACCGGAGATATAAGGACCCGCTTGTTAAGCTACGTGTTGAGGATATGTAACCTTATTCCAAGTAGAGTGAAGCTTAAACACGTGTAGAATCTGAATACTATGCTATACATAACAGTGGCGAAGGTTCCATAAAAAATCTATTCGTACCGGATTCCCTTTGTAAAATGGCACAGTCAGTATTCTATAGACAAATAATATTATCACATTAAAGATACATATATGTACTCCGGCTTTACAAAAAGACCCTTCGCTACTGATACATAATCTCCTTGACTCTTCATTGACTGTGTGGTGACCAATTTTAGTTACTTCTCTGCATACGAAGAGTTCTTTGGAATTTATAAAATTCGTACTTATAAAACTTCGTAGTTTTTGTTTATTTTAAATCGAAAACCTAGAGGGTTGTAAGAAAGTAATTTAGCCCCAAGTTGGTGATTTATACATTTACGGTCGAATAAGCGTGTAGGTGTAATAGTGGCTATTTATTAATCCACTGACACTTTAAAAATATAAGGTAACCACGCAAGTTTATTAAGCTACTGAAAATATTGAAATTAAAACCCTTGATGTATTGTCCAGACTGATTGATTACGGCTTGGTTTTGAAAATCTACGGATACGATAAACAACCCTGATAACATTTAACACAAAATCGTTGGAAATAAGTTTTTTCTATAGACAAATTGGTAAACTTTATCATATTAAAAGTAATAATAAGAATTTTTTACAATGTGAATTAATGTTAGCTAACCGAAATAAATCTATAAAATAAATGAATTTCAGAATATTATTTTAGATGTCATAATAGGCGACACTGTTTAAAATTTTCGCCATCTATTATCATAAGAACGTTATTTTGGTTTTTCTCGGGAACAGTACTTTTTTTCTGTATAAAAAGTACCCTATGTCCGTTTCTGTACACCTGACAACGTATATGCAAAATTACAGGATGATCAGTTCAGTGGTTTAGGCGTGCAAAAGGTAACAAACAATCAAACAAACTTACCATCGCATTTATAATATTAGTTAGGATAGTTAGGATACTGTAATAGTGATGCTTTCAGTACAAACTTGTCGGTATATATGTTGTTGTCTCACTTTGGGGGCTCATTAAGAACTTTTGCCATTGCAATTTAGAGCTTCTTGAGAGAAATGTGCTGGTGGGTAGTTAAGTACTATCAAGAGAGTGCTACTTATGTTCTGCCTGTGAGATCAGATTAGCCAAATAGTACCTACAGATGTAAATGGAATAATTACTTAATTATTAACTTTGTTGTAGGGGTAGTGGAAATTGTATAGACCGTATAATTGTAACGGTCGGCGATCTTGTACGTTTGTTCACGACTAAGGCTGCCTGTCCACCGGAGCGGAGCGAGGCTGCGGAGCGGAGAAACGGAGAAATATTAACCAATAGGATTGCATGCTGGAGCGGAGCGGAAATTTCATGCAATCCTATTGGTTAATATTTCTCCGTTTCTCCGCTCCGCAGCCTCGCTCCGCTCCGGTGGACAGGCAGCCTAATGCGGTTGTCATCAGGAGGTCTAAAATGGCCTCTTTAGCAGAATCATAATAGATTAATAATATGAATTACGTTACTATTCGTAAAATGATCACAAAGTGACAAACGATTTTAAGAATTTTAACATGTAAAGTCCCGTAGTAGTTGGCACCTTACACTTGCAGTTTAAGTACGAAGTGGCAAGTAAGTAAGTACTTGGAGTTAGGTAAGTTGACGTAAACACACACAGATTTGGTAACGCTAAAAGTTTATTAGATTACCGATCATAACTAAGTAAGAGTAGGTTGAGTGCTAATCCGCGGCGTTCGCGTAAGTATGTAATTTGTCAATTAACTTAAAATTATATTAAACATTGTTTTAAATACGAAAGAGAAAAGTGGGTTGCTACGTGTACAGCCTGATGGTGTGTACGTAAACCGTACACATATTCTTAATCCTATTATGGTTCTGCGGCTGTTTAAGACCCCCAGCTCAGTCTTTCGCAGTTCAATGCTGGACACAAGCCTCTCCCGAGTTCCACCACAACACGGGGTTGTACTTTTCATTCTATACATAAATGCTCTCTTATTGGTTGTCTAAGCATGTACAATTTGCCCTAGATAATAAGCTTCTCTTCAAGACTGGATGCTCTTCAAACTCAACCAAGTTTGGCCAAACTTCACCACAAGACATTATAAGGCTATTCACATACTCTCAGACTTTTCGATAATCCAATACAAAGGTTTACTTGCCTCCAGCACTAGCGTGAGTACTTGCTTCCGGCTCTGGCTTCCAGCACTGGCTTTCAGCACTGGATTCTAGCACTGGCTTCCAGCACTGGATTCTAGCACTGGCTTCCAGCACTGGCTTCCAGCACTGGCTTCCAGCACTGGCTTCCAGCACTGGCTTCCAGCACTGGCTTCCAGCACTGGCTTCCAGCACTGGCTTCCAGCACTGGCTTCCAGCACTGGCTTCCAGCACTGGCTTCCAGCACTGGCTTCCAGCACTGGCTTCAAGCACTGGCTTCCAGCACTGGCGCGAGCAATTGATATTGTCGGGAGTACTTGCCCCGGCACTGGCGCGAGCACTTGCTTCCAACACTGTTTAATTTATATTTCAAGCACATCGCAATGTTCTGAAACAAAACGTTCTTTATTAACATATCGTTGTAAAAAAAATAGCACAATAAAGTACTGCTACTGGTAAAGGTTCTGTATGGTGCCCGGACGTAAAGAATAGCACCATCCCATATCTTCCCGTGGGTGTCGTAAGAGGCGACTAAGTGACTTACCAGAGGATGGGCAGCAGCGTTCTCTGATTCTACAACAACCATACTGCGATCGCCAACCCGCCTGCCAAGCGTGGCGATTATGGCAAAACCCCCCTTCTTGGGGGAGGCCTATGTCCAGCAGTGGACTTTTCGGCTGAAATGATGATGATGATGATGACTGGTAAAGGTACTGCTGAATGAAAAGTCCGGAATTTTGTCCTGAAATCCTTGTTTTGGATCTTGAATCCTATTCACAAGTGACATTTATCTACTTTTCACATTCTTGACAATGAAATTAGTTGTTTGAAGTGCGTAATTAATTAAATATTCTGCTGTTGCGTTCTAAGAACAGCTGCTTGATATTCTTTGATCGTAATGGGGGTTTTATAATATAATTTCATTCAAAACCAAACTGTTTTAAGCTCATAGGCAATGAGAAGACAGTTAGAGAATTTCCTAACTTCGGAAGATGATGTCGAAATAGCACGTGTAAATGCAAAATTAGAAAAGATTTTTTAAATAAATCACCCTGCAACCAAAAAATCTCGTGCTCGTGTAAGGAGCTCGCGGCAAGAATATTAACAGCCGCTCGATTCAATCTTCAGGTTAAGCCGCGCTTGCCTAGTTTGGTCCGTGGATCCATTACTTACCGGGTTTCCTCCGTGCTTCGGGAAGCACGTTAAGTCCTGGCTAGGTCTCGGCTGTCATTAGTAGATCTTTGGCAGTAGTAACCGGTAGTCAGTGGCCCGAAAGTCTGACAACCAGTCTTACCGAGGCGTAGTACCCAGTACTAACTGAACTGTGGAGTTTCGATAGGCAGTCGTTTCATGTAAATACTGGTATTCAGCTGCATCCAGTTAGATTGGAAGCCGACCCCAACATAGTTGGGAAAAGGCTAGGCAGATGATGGAGAGGTTATAACGTAACATCACGCTTGTATTCCATTAAGAGGTAGGCAAAGGGGATCTACACCTATAGGCCGATGATGACCCTGGAATCAAAAATAGCTTTAAACAAAAACTCCAATAGAAACCTACTTTCAACTGACAACGTAATACTGCGTAATATTGAAAGTATCGAATGCCTGCGAAATAAAAACGCGAGTCGTCCTCCACAAAAGGATCGTTTGCAAAGATTGATCGGCTGATAAATGAGAGAACTGGATAAAGGTCGCTCCCAGTGATAACAGTAATTCTTTCAGATACAGATGTTGCGTGGGTGCCTAATCGCTGCCTTAAAAGATCAGGATGAATCTCATGTTTTGTCACAAAGTACCCAGTAAAAAGAATTTGTTGAAATGTAACTGCCTTTTGAATTACTATTGATTTTTTACCATTTTGAAATTACTAGTTCTGTCATGCATGTCCTATGTTTTTCATTGCTATTGTAATTATTAAAATACTAGGGATACTAATTATTAATATTACTAAAAAACTAGTTAAAAACTAGTTAGTACATCCCGAATTTACTTTTTTAGTAACATCATTTCGTCTCGGAAAATCCAACAAAAGCATTGTGAAAATCGTGTCTACCCACTACCAAGTCACAGGTGGCATTAGTAGCAGATTTATTGCGTTATAAGAGGATACGTTATTTAAACATAAAGAGGACTTGTATTTTTTAAGATCTTAGCTTTTAAATAAATTGGCAATGTCGTTTTTAAAGAGATTTCTTAAGTTTATTAAAACAAGTTCTCGTAGTTTTATGTAAATGTTGCTCATGAGTGTTTAATTATTCTTTTTACTCTTCTAGTTCAAGAGTGTTCTATGGAGGATGAGCAATTTCTTGACGTATTTAACGTACAATTTTATTTTAAAGTAAGCTGTAAAACTAAAAATAGATAATTATATTAATTAAATTCTTTGATAAAAAATATTCCATTCCAAAAATGTCTCAAGAAGGCACTGTTCAAAATTGGAACAATTAATTTAAAATAAAACACGATCTCTTGACAACAAAGAACAGAAATCGAAATTTGAATTTGACAGATCAAAACATTCAGTTTCGGAACGACCAAAACGTGGACATGAGTGTTTCAACAATGATAGATATTTTTGTTCACCTAATAAAAAAAATGTGCAAATAGTGTTGTGTCTCGTGTGGTAAAATTCTGAATACACCACATTTACTAAGAACGCGAACGCGTAAACTTCTCATTATCTTCTTCGTCATCTTGGTCATTACTGTTTTGTAAGGCACCAAGATGTCACAGTTAAGCATGGTCAAAGTTTTCATATACTGTAACAAGCTCCGATACACTTGTACCTATTGTATGTTAATTTGGACCTGAAGGATTCGATCATTATCATACGGAAAAAAAAAACATTTTCTTTCTTACACACAAACATTTTCCTAACAAATACGTGTATGTATAATAGAATCTTTGTTGCTAAGTACCTACTTTCAGTACGTGACCTCATACTACGTAGATAACTATGCTATGTAGCTATCTCTCTGCAACGAAGGTCGAGGATTACGAAGAAGCCATTACTTCCACTTTAGCCGGCTAGCTTATTATCTAATCTTGAGAAAGCATATTCTTAACTAACTGAGCGTTATGTAGAACTAAGTAAGCGTTGACATTGTTTGAATTTAAATTCTAGTCTGCAAGCGTTTCGTGTAGGAAAATCCGAATATTATAGTTCGTTTTTAGAGTATAAGTGTTTGAAGAACTAAAATGTAGATACTACAAAAAAACTAAAAAAAATCTAATCAATCTGATCCAGAGACAATACTTAAGTATTGTCTCTGGATCAGATTAGATTTTTTTTCGAGGAATATGGTTAGTATATCGGTTGACATAGTTGTCTTATTACCCACTAAGTGGGTTGTGAATGTGCTCCATGTAAAATACTGGTATTCAGCTGCCTCCGGTTAGACTGGAATCCGACCCCAACATAGTTGGGAAAATTTGTTTACATAGGTATATTCTAATTTGGTTACTATATCAGTACGTGAAAGTTAAAAGTTAAAATAAAGTTTTTTAAAGTGTGGGATCGTATTAAATATCACGATTTCTTCTACGTATTAGCTTCACAAATACCTTTCGTTAGCACACAGAGGATACTAGAATGATAACCTTTTCATTCGTACCCGGAAACAAGAACAGTGTTAAGTCAGACTAGTTGCTATTCCACGCCAGTCCCCGTAGCATGACCACCGTAGACAAGGATTTCTTTGACGGAAGAATCGACAAAATGACAGATAGTGCAAAGCAGTCTGTCATTGTGTCGATACAATCTGTCATTTGGATGACGTTAGGACCAACCGTACATACACGTGGTCTCTCAATGTAGTCTGTGACGTACCGAATCGAGTTATTGTACCTCTAGCATTTGAAGTTTTATAAACGTACACGAGATACAGATGAGAAACCGCTTTGCAGCAACCTCCTCTACCTGTGTGCTTGCAAAAGATGATCGCCGACAAGAGGAGCCTAAAAAAAAAAAAAAAAGCAGTGGCAACAGCTAGATAGCAGATACCCTACATTGAAGACGAAGCTGAACCGTCTCGTGGAGAGGATAAAGGCCGAGATGCAAAACCGAGAAGCCGAGAGCTGGGAGGACAGAAGAGAGTCTATGGCCGTCCATCCACAAGCTCTTCCTCCAGCTTACGAACATCCCAGCTCCGATGCACCCGCTACTAGATAGCGGAGGGGCGCTCAAATATAGAGCAGAGGATCGGGCGGAGATCTTCGCCCAGCACCTAGAGCATCAGTTCCAACCGCACCCGACCGCCGACGTCGATCATGACGCAACAGTCGAGAAACACCTTACGGACTACTTCGCCGCGCCGATAGCTCCCGAGGAAACAGCCATCTTTTTCTCGCCTGTATCTTAGGACGAAGCCTAGGAAGGCCCCTGGTGCTGCCGGAATCACCAACACAACGCTGCGCTAGCTGCCATTCCGTATGGTGGCGGCGCTGGCGCGCCTGTACTCGGCGATACTGCGCACCGGGGCCTTTTTCACCTCGTTGAAGGAAGGGCGCGTCATTATGCTGCCCAAGGCGGGTAAAAACATTCTGAAGCCGGCGGGCTATCAGCATATCACGCTGCTGCCCACCAAAGTGTTCGAAGGACTCCTGTTGCGGCATCTCCAGCCGCACATCACGCCGCGGCCGGAACAATTCGGGTTTCGGTCGGAGCACAGCACGACGCTCCATCTGTCGAGGCTACTGCACCACTTGACGGCGGCAACAAACAAGAAGGAATACTCGGTTACAGTATTCCTCGACATGGAGAAGGCCTTCGACCGTGTATGGCACTACGGCCTAATATACAAGCTGGCCACCTCTGAAGCGCTCCGTCGCGTGGTCAAGGTTGTCCATGCTTTTCTGTCCCACAGAAGCTTCCGCGTGGTGGTCGAGGGAGCGCTCTCTAGTGCCCACCCGGTTCTAGCCGGCGTTCTCAAACTCAAACTCTAAGCATTTATTTCAATTAGACCATTACAGGCATTTTTGAATGTCAAAAATTTAAAGAAAGTGAAGCTACAGTCACAGACAAAAGGCATAATAACTTGTGTAACTGAAGTACTGTAGTTGCCTATTCCAAGGCGTAGATCTCTATGGAGAAGAATTGGCAAGAAACTCCATGGACACTCTTTTCAATCAAAATATTGTTACAAAATCTTGGTTACATCATTCATGTGGAGTCTATACATTTATATTAGAACGATGTATAAGGAAGTGCAAGTTAAAAGCATCCAGAGCAAAAAGATATAATTAACAGTTGAAAAATAAAAATAAACCATGGCAGCTAAGAGATGACCAGTCCCTATGTGTCATCAGCAAACAGAACAGAATCTGGGTTTATCGCTTAAGGAAGGTCATATATATATATATGTATACAAGGAATAATGGTGTCCCTAAAATGCTTCCCTGTGGAACACCAAAGGAATTTTATAGAGGTTGGGAATCAAAGTTCGTGATACTATTATCGTTTTCGTCGATTTTTGTAATTCTTGTTATCTGTTGTCTATTCGACAGGTACGATTTGAACTACTGGAAGGCTGGGCCTCGAATACCAATTCTTTTTAGTTTAACTATCTTGCCCTACGGCTGCGTTGCCTATTTTGTGGCACCAAGCTCGCATTCCTTTTCTGTTATGATTATTTGCACAGTAATTATTTCTTTTGCGGGTGGATGGCAAAAAAAAATGTAAGCTTTGTGTTTCGTTTATGTTATTTGCGTACAAGATTTAATTTAATTTAATAGATTAGTGAATTGTTATAAAAAAAACAATATCTACTTAGTTTGTATGTCAAAGTTCATGTAATACTATATATAAGTTCCAAAATGTGAGTGAACAAAAAAGAGAAATTCTTGTAATTTCCTATTGTGAAATAAATTTCTTTAACCATTTTATCAAATTTTGTCAAAACTAACTCATCGCTTTTTGAACTTAAAAAAAATATTAATAAACGTACAGTTACACATACACAGTTGCAATTAACAATCCCTGTACCTAGAATTGAATTATTCAGACGTAACTGTGTATATGTTATAGTCAAACATCGTAGCTCGTCGTCGATCGTCGAAGCTCCTAGGTTTGGCTAGTCAAACCTCAGGTCTGACATAACCCTGGTTCAAGCCATGGTCCGGAGCGAGAGGGAATGGGAAGCCGTCACCTCCTGATGCGAAGCAGTCATGCTAGTGAAGGAGGTGGCGGGACGTGAGAGGAGAAGAGAAGAGCCTCACGTCCCAGCCGCCGCGTGAGACGCCCTGGGCGTCGGGGGTCACGTGTTGGCCCCCAGCCACCGTAGGCTTGCCTGCGGGCCTGTGGACGGCGAGTTATGGGCTAGCTCGCCGTCCGGCCGTCTTATGACAACAGGCCGTGTCGACGGCGCGTTCGTGTTCCACGCGCGCCTCAAAGAGATGTCAGCAACCACGTAGGGGTCGGCGTGGGCCGATGCCTGCCAGGACTGCGGGACTGTTCGAAAGAGATATGCGGCCCTGGAACACAAAGGGCAAAGAAGGAACATGGATGGGTTTTAGTCAGTACAAGTCTGACACTCCCTTCCGCTCCGCCCAGAGCGGGGGGGGGTCATTTGATAATTTCCCATTATAAAAAAAAGGTCTTACATGCAGTCTTAGTCAAAGTCGTAACCAAAAAATAAAGTCAAAACTAACAAATTTTGACACTCAAACGCCGAAACTGAATTTGATAAAATCGGGTTTTGACTAGTTAAACCTAAATTAGGTATAGATTCCTATACCTGTGTTTTTCTGTTTTCTTTTTCTTTCTTTACCTAATTTAGGTTTGACTAGTCAACTAGTGTTAGTTTGTTAGATGAGGTATAATAAAATTATATTTTTAAATTATAATGTTTATTGTTTCAATATTATAAGAATGGATTGACAAATAATTAGAATTAGTAATAAAAAAAAATCTTATTTTGTATTATGACAAAAATTTATTTAAAAAAATATTCTTTATTTTGACAAAGTGTTATGGCATTTTGAGTTGAACAATATGTTTGATTTCTCACATTTACACAATTTTGAGGAGCATTTTTTATTACAGTGGCATTTTATATAGCCTTGGCCCCAAACTTAGAATCTTTTGTACTGATCTCCCTTAGAGACAGCGGAATGTGTCGGGTACATATTCGAAATTAAGAAATTTCCTTTGGATTCTTGAATCTGATTCGTATCAAAAGTGTGTTTATTATTCAGTGTTTCGTTCCTACTCTGTATAAATCATCAACTGTTTTCCCTTGTATTATTCCCAAAACATTTCGAGCATCTATCTCCTTTGGCTCAATCGATGTTAGGAATAGGTATGGTTACAGGTTTTCCAATCGCGATTGGCGGAAATTTTTGTTCAGATAATTGTTTCATAACATAGACCTGAGCTTGTAGACATTCAAAAGCCTTTTTTTGTTTATATTTATATTTTCTATCTGTGCACAACGAATGCATGTAACAAGTTTAGTGTTTAAAAAGGTAACAAGTGCAGTTTGTACAGTACAAATTAATGCATAACCGAATTTGCCTCAGTCGTTTCTAGGATAGACAAGGCAAAGCCCGAATCAGATTATTTTACTTTCGACGTTTGACTAAAAATTTAAGTGTTTCTAGGTTTGACTGAAAATACATCTGTTAAAGTATTAACAGTGTCATATTATTAACAGTTCAAAACAAATGTTGAGGAAAGAACTCAAGGCAGCGCAAGCCCTTATGGAGCTGCGAAATAACCCTCTAAAAACGGAAAATTGTAACTTTGTAATAAAACTATTGCAATTATAAACCTCCATTTTTTCTTTGCAGATAACCGTAAAGATGTAGAAAATGCACACTAGATATATCTTAGGTGTTTTGTAGAATTAAATGTAGCGGTAAATTTTTAAAGCTAAACGTGAAAGAAAATAAATTTCATCGATCCCAAACTAGAGACGTAACTAAACTTATGCTTCAGTTTAGAACCAACCAGATAAAGGTATGACTCCGCAAAAAGTTGAGACTATATGTATGCTATTGCAAAAAATACAACGAGGAAATCCGATGATGCTACTAAGGTAAGAATTCCAAATCTCCAATACATCTGTACCTAAGTTTGCATATAGTAAAGTTCCAGACCATACACAAAATATTTACCATCTGAAAACCATCTATAACGTTCATCCTTTCTTAGCACTCGCCGAGAAGGAAGACTCCTGATCAAAAATTTCCCGCGAATAAATAATTAAGACTTTGTGTTAGTAATTGTATCAATAACATATTGTTTACAGTACAAAAAGAATGTCGAACAAAGAACTCGAGGCAGCGCAAGCGCTGCTCCAGCTGAGAGACCCACCGCAAAATACGGAAAACCCATTTTTGTAATAATTTTTCAATCAGATTCCTAACAGCAAAAAAAATGTTGCAAGTGTAACCTTAATTTTTCCTTTACAGATGACCGTAATGATGTAGAAATTGCACACTTAATGTTAAATCTAAGGTGTTTTGTAACATCAAAAGTAGCGGTAAGTTGTTAAAGCTAATCGTGACAGAAAATAAATTTCATCGATCCCAAACTAGAGACGTAACTAAACTTATGCTTCATTTTTGAACCAGCCAGATAAAGATATTACTCCTCAAAAAGTTGGGACTGTTAGTACTT
This sequence comes from Noctua fimbriata, assembly GCA_905163415.1. Lineage (NCBI taxonomy): Eukaryota > Metazoa > Arthropoda > Insecta > Lepidoptera > Noctuidae > Noctua > Noctua fimbriata. The sequence goes on from LR990940.1 coordinate 9,009,164, forward strand.
TAAGTATGCTGTTGTAAAAAATACAACAAGGAAATCCGATGATGTTACTACGGTAAGACTTTCAAATCTCCAATACATCTGTACCTAAGTTTGCATATAGTAAAGTTCCAGACCAAACACAAAATATTTACCATCTGAAAACTATTTATAACTTTCATCCTTTCTTAGCACTCGCCGAGAAGGAAGACTCTTGATCAAAAATTTCCCGAAAATAAATAATTAAGACTTTGTGTTAGTAACTGTACCTATGGCATATTATTTACAGTTCCAAAAGAATTTGAAAAGAACTCGAGGCAGCGCCAGTGCTGCTCCAGCTGAATAGTGACCTGCCGCAAAACACGGAAAACTGCAAGTTTGTAATAATTTTTCAATCGCATTCTTATCAGCAAAAAAACTATTACAAGTTTTTCACCTTCATTTTTCTTTTGCAGGTGACCGTAAGGTGTTTTGTAACATCAAATGTAGCGGTAAATTGTTAAAGCTAAACTTGAAAGAAAATAAATTTCATCGATCCCAAACAAGATACGTAACTAAACTTATGCTTCATTTTAGAACTAACCAGATAAAGGTAAACTCCGCAAAAAGTTGGGACTGTTAGTGCTATATGTATGCTGTTGCAAAAAATACAGCAAGGTAATCCGAAGATGCTACTACGGTAAGACTTTCAAATCTCCAATATATCTGTACCTAAGTTTGCATATAGGAAAGTTCCAGACCACACACAAAATATTTACCATCTGAAAACAATCTATAACTTTCATCCTTTCTTAGCACTCGCCGAGAAGGAAGACTCGTCTTCAAAAATTTCCCGCAAATAAATAATTAAGACTTTGTGTTAGTAACTGTACCTATGGCATATTATTTACAGCTCAAAAAAATGCTGAAGAAAGATCTCGAGGCAGCGCAAGCGCTGCTCCAGCTGAGTAGTGACCCGCCGCAAAACACGGAAAACTAAGTTTGTAATAAAACTATTGCTAGTATAAACCTCCATTTTTTCTTTCAAGATGACCGTAAAGATGTAAAAAATGTACACTTATTTCTTTGCTGTTTTGTAGAATCAAATGTAGCGGTAAGTTGTTAAAGCTCAACGTGAAAGAAAATAAATTTCATCGAACCCAAGCAAGATACGTAACTAAACTTATGCTTCATTTTAGAACCAACCAGATAAAGGTATTACTCCGCAAAAAGTTGGGACTATATGTATGCTGTTGCAAAAAATACAACAAGGTAATCCGATGATGCTACTACGTTAAGACTTTCTAATCTCCAATACATCTGTACCTAAGTTTGCATATAGGAAACTTCCAGACCATACACAAAATATTTACCATCTGAAAACTATCTATAACTTTCATCCTTTTTTAGCACACGCCGAGAAGGAAGACTCCAGATCAAAAATTTCCCGCAAATTAATAAGTAAGACTGTGTTGGTAACTGTACCTATGGCATATTATTTACAGCTCAAAAAAATGTCGAACAAGAAACTCGAGGCAGCGCAAGCGCTGCTCCAGCTGAGAAGTGACCCGCACCAAAACACGGAAAACTGTAAGTTTGCAATAATTTTTCAATCACATTCCTATCAACAAAAAAACTATTGCAAGTGTAAACCTTCATTTTTCCTTTACAAATCATCGTAAAGATGTAGAAATTGCACACTTATTGTTAAATATAAGGTGTTTTGTAACATCAAATGTAGGCGTAAGTTATTCAAGCTAAACGTGAAAGAAAATAAATTTCATCGATCCCAAACAAGATACGTAACTAAACTAACGCTTCATTTTAGAACCAACCAGATAAAGGTATAACTCCGCAAAAAGTTAGGACTGTTAGTGCTATATGTATCATCATCATTCTCTTGCCCTTATCCCAATTCATTTGGGGTCGGCGCAGCATGTCTTCTTCTTCCATACTTCTCTATTACTCGTCATCTCATCCGACACCTCCTTTCTTGCCATATCATTCTTTATACAGTCAGTTTTTTAGTGCTATATGTATGCTGTTGCAAAAAATACAGCAAGGTAATCCGAAGATGCTACTACGGTAAAACTTTCAAATCTCCAATACATCTGTACCTAAGTTTGCATATAGGAAAGTTCCAGACCACACACAAAATATTTACCATCTGACAACTATCTTTACCTTTCATCCTTTTTTAGCACTTGCCGAGAAGGAAGACTCGTGATCAAAAATTTTCCGCAAATAAATAATTAAGAATTTGTGTTAGTAACTGTACCTATGGCATATTATTTACAGCTCAAAAAAATGCTGAAAAAAGATCTCGAGGCAGCGCAAGCGCTGCTCCAGCTGAGTAGTGACCCGCCGCAAAACACGGAAAACTAAGTTTGTAATAAAACTATTGCTAGTATTAACCTCCATTTTTTCTTTCAAGATGACCGTAAAGATGTAAAAAATGTACACTTATTTCTTTGCTGTTAGTACTTTAAGTATGCTGTTGTAAAAAATACAACAAGGTAATCCGATCTGTACCTAAGTTTGCGAATAGGAAAGTTCCAGACCATACATAAAATATTTACTTTCTATAACTTTCATCCTTTTTTAGCACTCGCCGAGAAGGAAGACTCCTGATCAAAAATTTCCCGCAAATAAATAATTAAGACTTTTTGTTAGTAACTATACCTATGGCATATTATTTACAGTTCAAAAAAAATATCGAACAAGGAACTCGAGGCAGCGCAAGTGCTACTTCAGCTGAGTAGTGACCCGCCGCAAAACACGAAAAACAATAAGTTTGTAATAATTTTTCAATCAGATTCCTATCAGCAAAAAAACTATTGCAAGTGTAAACCTTCATTTTTATAAGGTGTTTTGTAACATCAAATGTAGGGGTAAGTTTTTCAAGCTAAACGTGAAAGAAAATAAATTTCATCGATCCCAAACAAGATACGTAACTAAAATTATGCTTCATTTTTGAACCAACCAGATAAAGGTATTACTCCGCAAAGAGTTGGGACTGTTAGTACTTTAAGTATGCTGTTGTAAAAAATACAACAAGGTAATCCGATTATGCTACTACGGTAAGACTTTCAAATCTCCAATACATCTGTACCTAAGTTTGCATATAGGAAACTTCCGGACCATACACAAAATATTTACCATCTGAAAACTATCTATAACATTCATCTTTTTTTAGCACTCGCCGAGAAGGAAGACTCCTGATCAAAAATTTCCCGCGAATAAATAATTAAGACTTTGTGTTAGTAATTGTATCAATAACATATTGTTTACAGTACAAAAAGAATGTCGAACAAAGAACTCGAGGCAGCGCAAGCGCTGCCCCAGCTGAGAGACCCACCGCAAAATACGGAAAACCCATTTTTGTAATAATTTTTCAATCAGATTCCTAACAGCAAAAAAAATGTTGCAAGTGTAACCTTAATTTTTCCTTTACAGATGACCGTAATGATGTAGAAATTGCACACTTAATGTTAAATCTAAGGTGTTTTGTAACATCAAAAGTAGCGGTAAGTTGTTAAAGCTAATCGTGACAGAAAATAAATTTCATCGATCCCAAACTAGAGACGTAACTAAACTTATGCTTCATTTTTGAACCAGCCAGATAAAGATATTACTCCTCAAAAAGTTGGGACTGTTAGTACTTTAAGTATGCTGTTGTAAAAAATACAACAAGGAAATCCGATGATGTTACTACGGTAAGACTTTCAAATCTCCAATACATCTGTACCTAAGTTTGCATATAGTAAAGTTCCAGACCAAACACAAAATATTTACCATCTGAAAACTATTTATAACTTTCATCCTTTCTTAGCACTCGCCGAGAAGGAAGACTCTTGATCAAAAATTTCCCGAAAATAAATAATTAAGACTTTGTGTTAGTAACTGTACCTATGGCATATTATTTACAGTTCCAAAAGAATTTGAAAAGAACTCGAGGCAGCGCCAGTGCTGCTCCAGCTGAATAGTGACCTGCCGCAAAACACGGAAAACTGCAAGTTTGTAATAATTTTTCAATCGCATTCTTAGCAGCAAAAAAACTATTACAAGTGTAAACCTTCATTTTTCTTTTGCAGGTGACCGTAAGGTGTTTTGTAACATCAAATGTAGCGGTAAATTGTTAAAGCTAAACGTGAAAGAAAATAAATTTCATCGATCCCAAACAAGATACGTAACTAAAGTTATGCTTCATTTTAGAACCAACCAGACAAAGGTATAACTCCGCGCAAAAAGTTGTGACTGTTAGTGCTATATGTATGCTATTGCAAAAAATACAACGAGGAAATCCGATGATGCTACTAAGGTAAGAATTCCAAATCTCCAATACATCTGTACCTAAGTTTGCATATAGGAAAGTTCCAGACCACACACAAAATATTTACCATCTGAAAACTATCTTTACCTTTCATCCTTTTTTAGCACTCGCCGAGAAGGAAGACTCGTGACAAAAAAATGCTGAAGAAAGATCTCGAGGCAACGCAAGCGCTGCTCCAGCTGAGTAGTGACCCGCCGCAAAACACGGAAAATTAAGTTTGTAAAAAATACAACAAGGTAATCCGATGATGTTACTACGCTAAGACTTTCAAATCTCCAATACATCTGTACCTAAGTTTGCGAATAGGAAAGTTCCAGACCACACAGACATAAAATATTTACTTTCTATAACTTTCATCCTTTTTTAGCACTCGCCGAGAAGGAAGACTCCTGATCAAAAATTTCCCGCAAATTAATAATTAAGACTTTGTGTTAGTAACTGTACCTATGGCATATTATTTACAGTTCAAAAAAAATATCGAACAAGGAACTCGAGGCAGTGCAAGTGCTACTTCAGCTGAGTAGTGACCCGCCACAAAACACGAAAAACAATAAGTTTGTAATAATTTTTCAATCAGATTCCTATCAGCAAAAAAACTATTGCAAGTGTAAACCTTAATTTTTCCTTTGCAGATGACCGTAAGGTGTTTTGTAACATCAAACGTAGCGGTAAATTGTTAAAACTCAACGTGAAAGAAAATAAATTTTATCGATCCCAAACAAGATACGTAACTAAACTTATGCTTCATTTTAGAACCAACCAGACAAAGGTATAACTCCGCGCAAAAAGTTGGGACTGTTAGTACTATATGTATGCTATTGCAAAAAACAAAACGAGGAAATCCGAAGATGCTTGTACGGCAAGACTTTCAAATCTCCAATACATCTAAACCTAAGTTTGCATATAGTAAAGTTCCAGACCATACACAAAATATTTACCATCTGAAAACTATAACTTTCATCCCACTCGCCGAGAAGAAAGACTCCTGATCAAAAATTTCTCGCAAATAAATAATTAAGACTTTGTGTTAGTAACTGTATCAATAACATATTGTTTACAGTACAAAAAGAATATCGAACAAAGAACTCGAGGCAGCGCAAGCGCTGCTCCAGCTGAGAGACCCACCGCAAAATACGGAAAACCCATTTTTGTAATAATTTTTCAAGTGTAACCTTCATTTTTCCTTTACAGATGACCGTAATGATGTAGAAATTGCACACTTAATGTTAAATTTAAGGTGTTATGTAATGTAATCTTATGCTTCATTTTTGAACCAACCAGTTAAAGATATTACTCCTCTAAAAGTTGGGACTGTTAGTACTTTAAGTATGCTGTTGTAAAAAATACAACAAGGAAATCCGATGATGTTACTACGGTAAGACTTTCAAATCTCCAATACATCTGTACCTAAGTTTGCGAATAGGAAAGTTCCAGACCATACATAAAATATTTACTTTCTATAACTTTCATCCTTTTTTAGCACTCGCCGAGAAGGAAGACTCCTGATCAAAAATTTTCCCAAAATAAATAATTAAGACTTTGTGTTAGTAACTGTACCTATGGCATATTAATTAAAGCTAAAAAAAAAAAAAATTTGAAGAAAGAACTCGAGGCAGCGCAAGCGCTACTTCAGCCGAGTAGTGACCCGCCGCAAAAAAAAATACAACGAGTTTCAAATCTTCAATACACCTGTATCTAAGTTTGCCTGCAGGAAAGTTCCATACCATATACAAAATATTTATTATCTGAAAACTATCTATAACTTTCATCCTTTTTTCAGCACTCACCGAGAAGGATGAGTCCTGATCAAGAATTGACACAATCATGCGCTCGCCATAATCATGCGTGCCACCCTGAGGAGTCCAGTAACAAACGTTCTATAATATTTAAATGGAAACTAATGATGTATGTCACTGTTACATCAAGCCCTGTTTCAAGTTTTGCTGCAAGCAAATTGAATCAATCAGTTAAGCAGGCTAACAGAAGCAACGCTTTTGGGATAAAAGTGACAACTTTTGTTGTTGGGATGCAAACCGAGGATTAATATTAGTTTCCAATAATAGAGACAATGGAGTTCACTATCTAAAAACATGGTGAGAAAATTAAATCGCTGGTAGAACAAATCAAATTTTCAACTCACACAAACGATGCACCAACGTTTTTCTGACAATGATAACGGTTTTGATGACGATGATTATGAATCCTATAAAGCAAACTCTAATGAAATGGTGAACAATGTTTCTAGTATTAATCTTCAATTTAAAAATGAGAACGCGGAATATGATAACAATGTTTATTTTCTTTTCAGACGATAGACAAGTATGCGTCTGATTCAGATATGGATGAAACATTTACTGAGCCCGAGACTCCCGAAAAAGTTAAACCAAAACAAAGCTGTCCAGTATAATGGATATAATAACACTGCAAAAGTATTGAGTAACAAAAATGTTCTTGATGACTTGTTGTTGCTGATGACTTGGTATAATTACTATACTAGTTGTTCAATATTTTTACATTCGCTAATGGGAGTCGGGAATGCTCTTATACTATTTTTTTCAATTGGAATTCTTACACTGGTGCTACACGGACATTTATAACGTCAGTTTTTACACGCAAGTACTTACTAACCGCGTATTATACATTTAATGCTCTTGTAAACCGAAGTAAGTACCATACCTAATACCGCATTTATTTTTCCAGAGTTTCAGCGACGCACTCCGTCACCGGCAAGCCATCTCCAGCATTTCCGAATAACCCTGCAAAGAAATAGTTAGATGCAGCTTTGGTAAAAGACATTGAGCTGACGGTGGTTGAGCGCTGCTGCGTACCGGGTAACGTCATCAGGTACCTAATGACTATTTTCCTTTCTGTAAAGTATTAATCAGTAGTTTTGCCCGACAAATATCTATCTACCTCTCTTACAGAAGCAGTATAACAATAAAATGCGAGGATGAAAGCAAGATGTTCAGTTTAACTTAAACATAGGTAATAATTATGCTCGCGCTCGGCTACAGTTCTTGTTTTACTTTATTTTATAACTATTTACTTTATCATAATTGGACGTAGTTATACAAACGTACCAATCCACAGTGACTCCAATTTGAGATAAACGCAATTTAGTGTTTTAGTGGTTAACTTTTTTCCTTAACTAGTGTAGACTATGGTTACTAATGGTTTTATTATAGACAAATGTAATCAGTAGATAGATCATTTACCATTTTTTTATAATATTGACATTAAAACTATAAGTAAGATTAAGTTATTAGAAAAAATGGTATTGGAACGTTTTTTAACTAAGTGAAAAAATATTATGAAATAAAAGAAAATAATAGGAATCAAGTTTTTATATTGAAATCCGTAGTTAGGATCCTCATCGTACATCATTATAGTCTGCTCAAAATTGGTATTTAATTGAATCATTTAATACGTTTTCCTCGGTTTCCGTTGTAAATATTAACACACTACACCATAAAATACTAAAATTATATCAGATATGCCTGTAATAGACAAAAGACGAGGACACCTACGTTGTAGATTATTATCGTACCGATTCAGAGAGAGATTTACGTATTAACACACTTTTAAATAATTGTATGGCTATTAAATGTATTTTAATATATGTATTTTATTTTAAGTAACTTGACTTACTTAGCTACCTCAGAATGGATTTGAAAATTTTTTCTTTATAAACAAACGGTTTTCAAATCTGTTTTCCATTCTGTAGTAGGTACCCATTACGTGGTACAGCCGACTTACACACAAAGGATTTAAAAATAATAAATCGAACTAAAGAAAAATCTTCTTTTTTTATGACAATAATTCAAACTTCATGTAACCATAAAAACTTTAGATTATTTTTGACTGAAACAAAAGATACGCGGATCGTTAACACATCACTATTGTTATTGAGTAAAACGTTCTAAACATACATGGAACATTTTACCAAGAAAAAAAGGACTACTAGCCTGGGTTTACTGACGTTCCAAGATTATTAAGTTATTATAACAAAATATTATTTATGAATCGAATTTATTCAAAACGTTGTAGACTGGTCACTTTATCTCAGTTTCACTGACTTGTGGATTTGAACGTTTTTGCACAACTACGTCCAATTTATTGTTGATATTTCCAATGTTAATGTATTTTTTTACTGCCTCGTTGGTCTAGTGGTCGCAAGCGCGACTGCTGAGCAGGAGCAACCCAGAATGGGTTCGATTCCCAAGTCGGGCAAAGTGTTAGTGTTTCTCAGTAGCAGCCACGGAGTCTGGATTTGCGCCCGTTTGATGACAATAGGCTCACCCCCTATTACATGGGACTTAAATATAACTGGCGAAATGTGGGTGTACTATTAGGTACACACGTCTGCCTAACCCTTCAGGGATTACAGGCGTCATGAATTGTTATGTAATGTATTTTTATTGTTTGCAGAACTCATTTCTACTCACTTTAAATCGAAGTAGATGACACTAACTCCGCCATCGGAATATCCCCGGCGGTGCCAGTCTCAAGCCTGGAAAAAGGAGAAGAGGGTGTTGACTTTTTAATTATACAGTACCAGTTAACCTGCAAGGAATCATCAACGACCTCACGCGGTGTGCGCGCCTCTAACAATGAGGCGCCCACTCCGGCCGCGCGAAAAAAATTTGACAAAATTTCATTACCCAAATAAATTTTAGCAACCTTTATTTATACCATTGCAATATTTCGAATGACTTTGGTACGCATATTTTTTTTTTTGGTCAAATTTTTACTTGGCAAAATATTACCAAGTATAATGTCATTATGGCATTTGGTCTTTAATCAAATGATTTATTACAGCAAACAATCTTTAGACAATAAACGTTTGGTGAAATGATTAGTTAAGACAAAAAATATTAAGGCAAAAATAAGATTTTTTGGGAATTATATAATTAAAAAATGCAATTTTGTTTTAATATAAACATTTTTTTAATGCAAAATATTTTTACATTACAATTTAATTTTTTTTTGCAATGTACATTAGCAATTTTATTTCGGAGTATGGTTAGGTTAAAAATGGTTAGGTTAGGTTAGGTTAAAACTGTGACCTCCTACGCAGACATGACTTGCATTAATAGAAAAAAAGATATTGTTTTTAGTAGGTTACCCGGAACTAAACTATTTAGATTAGGTTTCTTCTTTAAACAAAATGGGTAGGCTAGGTTAGGTTAAAACTGTGACCTCCTACGCCAGAAACGACTTGCATTATTAGAAAAAAAAATGTTTTTAGTAGGTTACCCGGAACTGAACTATTTAGATTAAAATAATTACTTATTAGGTTAGGTTAAAACTAGATAGAACTAGATAGTGTTTTGCTTGACTAACCCACATTGAGCGACATTTATGATTTACCTCCTACCCACTTAGCAGTTCACATTTTTGTCATTGTAGCATTTGACTGAATAGGGAAGGGTGAATTGAAAACCTAAATATTTGGCTTATTTGATTTTGCGTAAAAACTGTTATTCCAACTGAAATATTTGACTAAATAAAAAATGTTAATAGTACTAGTTGGTAAACAAGTTCTAGTTTAAACGTTCATTTCCCAAAAAGTTCATTTACATTAGGTTTGAGTTACAATTTTTTGTGAATAGATTTTTTGCTAAGTAATAATTTGGCAAATGAAATTATGCGAAAAATTTTTTGGGAAGTGAAAATTTGTCAAATTCCTTTCGGTCAAACTAGGGAGACCCATGTACAACACCCGCCCGAGCGAGTGACGCAGTCAGTAGCTACATATTATAGGACAGGAGAACCGCGCACCGGCTCACTCGTGATTGGTCCATTTATTTTTATCTATAACATTGGATATAATAATATTGGTAAGGCTATTTCGATAATGAATATTCTAAAATCTTACTCGCATTTTACTTAATATATACCTTGGTAAAATACTGTTCTTCTTAATCAATAAATGATTTACCACTATTTTTAATACAACATGTTTTTTAATCATCCAAAAACTTCCTTTTGAAATATTTTTGGTAAGCCTTATTTGACTTGAGAAAACATAATTTACACGAATCATGAAAGGGTTGATTTCCATTGCTGTTGGGCAATGGGGAAAAAATACAACTTTTATCCCATGTGTCGCTATTACCTTTTGGCTCACGGACATAACATACATTACTAATGACCGCTCATGTCAGCGAGTGTATAGCGATCCCGCGCCCTCTTAGGGCAATCGACCTCTCTAGGTCGGTGAGGTACCGCTGGGCCACCCTATACTCGTCCTCACTCTCCGGGAGGAATCTGATGCCCCCTGGTAAGGGCGGGCATTGGGTGAATGGCCCAGATTGGCACTCACGGCCTTGAAGTGAGCGGCCCAGTTTGATAACTTCTCCACTACCAGCGGAGGGTAGCGTGGCTTTTCTCCTCGCCGTGCTGCGCTCATACCTTGTGCGAGGATGCGGCGGGGGGTGTCGTGTTGGTGGGTATGGCGGCAAGTCCGGGGGTTGGTCGACGAGGTGCCCTAGCGAAGGTCGGCGACCCGGCTCCGGCTCGACCGCGCGTTTCACTCTGCGGGAGCGGCGAGTCGCTGCAGACTCGTTTAGGTCAGTGGGTCGGCTTAGGGGCGGATTTGTAGGAGTTGGAGTATAGGCTTAGGGGCAATATGAGCAGCAAAAAAAATTAAAAAAGGGTTTTGGTACTTAGTCGATTTTCCTAAAAAAAAATATTTTCGAATATTTGAAAAAAAAAATTGCCTTTTCGGGTAAAATGGTAGCTCAGATGAAAATATTTTCTGGAAAGAAATTCTTTCCAAACAATTTCTTTCCATTAAAAGATTTTCATCTGAGCTACCATTTCGGAAATATAGAGCGTTTTATATAAAACTAGCTGTGCTCGGCATGCGTTTCAAGGCACCTTTTCCTACCCTACCCACACACCTATCTACACTACCCTACTACCTATCCTACCCACATACCTACCTACCCTACCCAACCTTCCCTACCTACCTACTCACCCTATACCCTATACCCTATCTACCCTACCTACCTATCTAACCTACCCTACCTGCGTGGCAGACGTTCTCCAGTTATAGTGTTCGAACAAACCCGACTTTGTTTTATATATTAAGAATAAAAAGGTATGATACAATAAAATTTGGAGGCCCATAACTCAAACGGTGCATCGGGCCATGCTTCTCAGAACATAAATGGTTTTTATGGTCAAGGTCAACCTGATACTGCAATAAAATTGGGAAATTTTAGAAAAAAAAGTTTTTTTTAAATTTTTTTACGTCCTCGCGCCTTAACGCCCCTAAGGCTACACTCCAACCCTCGTTTGGCATTTTCAGTGGCCTCGCCGTCCGAGATTCTAGGGCGGCGCTGGGCCCTAGCTTCGAGCTGGAACTCAAAGCCGAAGGCCAGCGCGTCCTCGGTGGATATATCACTACTGGAATATTCATGGATGGCACTTTGTACTAACCTCTTTGTCCGGGTTCTCTCCTGGCAGGCCGGGATGTGCGGGCGTGTCCATGGAGATTATCGAGAGGTCGCTCCCCTCTCTCGATGAGCATGGTGACAGCATGGCTGGGGAGTCCCAGGCGGGGGTTCTTGGCGGCGGCGGTGACATGGGGATGTCATGGGTCGCTGCGGCGGCTGGATCTGCCAGCAAGCGGTATCGGCGACGCGTTGTGCAAAACTAGAGCAAAGGCGACTGGGCGTGCGTTCGCTGTCGAACGCGCGCTAGGGCACGTGGGCGCGTGTGTGGACGGCGTGGCGCGTGTGCGGACGGCGCTGCGCGGAGCGGACGGCGGTGGATGCGGTTTGCACGGCGTACACGGGCGCCGCGAGGGGCGCAGGCGGCACAGGTGTTCGCGCGGCCTGTGCGGCTGAGCGCACGGCGTGAGCGGTGCAGGTGGCGCGTACAGCTAGTGCGCGGTTGCAGCACCCGGCGGGCCCCGGGGCCTGGGGCCTGGGAAGCACGGGTGGAGAGGGCCGGATGGGTACTGCTAGTTGGCGGTTCGTTGGTGGCGCCGGAGAGGCGCGCATGGCGATGTTGGCGACAGCGGTGCGAGCGTAGGCGGCGATGGTGTGCGTGTGGCTCCCGCAACGGCGGCGCTCACAGGTCGATCTTGACGTCTTCTTCAAACTTCTTGTAGGTGGTGGATCACCGCAGCTTCTATGATATCCTGGTGGTGGATACCATTGAGCGGTGCAGGACTCCCGCTGTGAACACACCGGCGCTAGGCACCCACCGCAGCTTCTATGATATCCTGGTGGTGGATACCATTGAGCGGTGCAGGACTCCCGCTGTGAACACACCGGCGCTAGGCACCCATGTGATCAAAGCGGAAGATTCCGTTGTTTTATAGGTCGATGAAGACGGTTTAATTTCAATGTTTTAAAAAGTGAACGGCTCGGGCGGTACTTCACGGACGCGAATTTGGCGCCTACCCGCACATGAAGTGATAATTTGGTGGCGGGCGACCAATCACATTCCGCGGCAGCGGTAGCGCCGCCGGGAAACGGTTGGTCGGCCAGCGGAGGCCTAGGGTCTCGGTGGCCAATGGTTGCCGACAGTGGCGTACATGCTTGTGAACGATCCACAAGCTAATCCATTTCAATGGAAATCATTCGTCAATCATTAAGTTGTATGGTATAATTAGTAAATATAACTGATTTAAAACACGTTCCACGAAACTCGACTATTTTCATGACGTTTTTATCGACTATCAATCAGAATTTGATTTTATTGTCATTAACACTAGACAGATTACTATTTGATTATTATTTGACTAGATTTTTTATTTTTTTTATTTTTCATTTATTTTTAATTTTGTTTCTTTTTTTTTTCTTTATTCTGTGTGTTTGATGAACTGACGTCAAATAAGCTTTATTCTTTCTTTCTTTCTTTTCTTTACACGGGATATTTACCATGATTTGCAAGCACCATGATCACGGATAAACTGAAGTGAACTGTTAAAATAATATAATTTAGTGACCATGATAGTTTAAAAACTTATATCGATTTTATTGTGTTATATGTTTTTGCCTTGTTGCTGTGTTGCACGCATGAATATAAGAAAAATAGGTTGCACGGCTACTTCACAGACCTTAAAATGCCCACAATCCTTCACTTTATGAAGCGCCTTTCAAAGCGCTTCTTTGGTTCTGCCATAAAGCACCGTAATCCCCTGAACGCATCGGCTGGCCGATACCAGCCCTCTAAAGTAGCAAGATTCGACGACCCTTGCTCGAGCCAGCCCGCGTGGCTGAGCCTGTAGTCCAAAATCAGCCCCCAAATAATGACACCACTCAGATCCAGCCTGCCCCTTTGCTGTCCTCCCCCCGTGACGCCCTAAGCCGAGGCTCGTACCCCACAGAGGGTGCCCTTAGCGTGTAGTCGCTTAGTTTATAAGTTTTTTTTTGCTCTGGCTGGAGGCCTTACACTCAAGGCACCCACAGAATAGTCCGGTTAAGCAGACGACAACCTCGGTTGAACTGCGAGATGCTATTCAAAAAAAAAAACGGCTACCTCACCCTCAGAACAATAACTAAAGCATAGAAACCATGTAAAAATAACAACAAAATACACTCTGCACTCTTTTTTACTTAGGACATTGTCAAAGCATCAGAAAGGGATGCACATACGATGTTATTTGCGTAAATGTGCAGGTTGTCACGGGGTATTAACTTAGGTATAGAAATGCTAGGGACTGACTATGTCGATGAAATATATTTATCGACAAAATGTTTCGTCCTAAGAAAATCATCGAATAATCGTACACTGGTAACCGACGTAGCCCGAAGAATAGCCAAACTGAAGTGGCAGTGGGCACATTGCTCGCAGAACGAATGGCCGATGGGGCCGAAAAGTTCTGGAGTGGCGACCGCGAACCGGAAGACGCTGCGTTGGAAGGCCTCCCACTAGGTAGACCGATGACCTGGTGAAGGTTGCAGGGATCCGCTGGATGCGAGTCGCACAGGACCGGTCAATGTGGCGACACTTGGGGGAGGCCTATGTCCAGCAGTGGACGGTTTTCGGCTGAAATGATGATGATGATGAATCGTACACTGATGCTTACGTTAAATGGTACTGGTGGTTAAGGAAACATATAAAATGCTGAACAGCTTTAGTTATTGTTCTGAGACCTGTCAAACAAATTGTGTGATCAGCACAGAGCATCATAATATTGACCAGTGCAAACGCATAATAATAATTCGATTTGATTGTGTTATCTGTTGGCACGGCTAATTCACTTCACCTGTCAAACAAGATTGTGTGATCAGTGTTGAATTGGAGGATTGTCGCAGTTATTTTGATACGCATTATGTACATAAATATAACAATGTCTCACAACACAGATCTTGTACTATAGGTTCCGCGTACCCGTATCAATGAATTTTATTGCAAATTAATATTATAATTTAGTTGAAACATTTTGCTGTGTCACTCTGTCGGAGAGCAAATTGTGTTCCGCGAAAGAAAAGAAAAACCTGATTATGCGTATTTCAACGTCACGTTCAACTTGAATCCATCAGATGGAAATTTTAATCCGAACGAATTAGCAGGAAGGATACAGATTAATACATATGGCGCAGTTTCACAAATGTCAACTTTTATTGTTCTTGAAAGAAATGTAAATATAACAAAGGATCTATTGAATAATTAAGTCGTACCGTCATCATTACTTTTAGGGTTTCAACAAGGAAAGGAACCCTTACAGTTTCGCCATGTCCGTCTGTCTGTCCGCAGCTTAGCGCAAATACTCTTAATACTAAAAAGCTGAAATTTGGCATGAATATACAAATTTCAGTCTTACCAATTATTGTACAACCCAGTTAGTACTGGGTAATAGGTATCGTATTACCCAGTACTAACTGGGTTGTGGACGTCAGATAGGCAGTCGCTCCATGTAAAATACTGGTCTTCAGCTGCATCCGGTTAGACTGTAAGCCGACCCCAAAATAGTTGGGAAAAGGCTACGCAGATAATGATTATGATACAAATTAGTTAAGCCGACAAAGTGCTAAAATAAAATCTTAAATCAAATCAAATTTATTCGTAAAGGTAGGTTATTTACGATAGGATGTTATAATAAAATGGTCAGTTCGCTACATTTTACTCAAGAGCATACAAATAATAATAATAAAGTTAGTTGTGTCAAAACCACAGACACCATCTAAAATAAAATAACTCAATTACTTACGCACTAACACACAATTTCCAATGTCATCATAATAATAATCTTAATGTTCAATTGATAACTTAAATCTACATTGAAAATAACAGAAACAGCCAATAAAATAACTCAATTACTTACATAGCTTTTATTTTAAAATGTCCTTTTTAATTCCAGGCCTATGACCAACATTGATACATGGTACTAGGTGATGCAGAAGAAACTATAACAACAGTTGAAATTGAAGGAGAAACTAATGAAGAAGTACAGAACAATTAAAAGAAATATTCCCATGTTATTTGTGAAGGGTGATGGTGTTGTATCTCACCCTGTGAGAGTTGGTGTCTAATATAAGATTAATTTAAGTTTAAATAAAAGTTACTTTTACATGAAACTGTTTATTTCTTTTGACCCGAAAGTTTAATAACAGCTTCATTTTTGAATGTCAGATTCTTAGGCACCATTAACTCCTCATCCATTGGATTAATAATTTTCTCAGCTTTAGTCATAATGTTTGGACGAATCAGCTTCTAATGTGCCTTCTCAGGTATAAAAGTATTACCCAAAGGCGCTCTGATAGACGTTTCATAGTCTTTGACACTTTTTAAGGGAAATGAGACATCTTTAACTTTATGAATCGCAAGCTTCGAATCTTTAAACTCTTTGATTATTATGTCGCCTTTGTTTTCGAGTTTTTAGATATGGTCTGATCTTTCTCTGCAGAATCTGTAATTGTTTAAGATGTTGTTTCAAATAGTTCTACATAAATCACAGCTTTGACTGTCTTGTTTTTGGGTTAAAGATATTCTAAATTATCTCTGTTTTGTGTTTCATGACTTTCAAAAGCTGAGGGTTTGATTCAGTATCATTAATAGCTTCTATGGTTCTACCTCCCAATTTAAAGTGTCAACTGGTTTATTAACTTTTGATTTAGCAACTGCTTTCTTTGACTTTTTGAATACTAGATTATTTAGGACTTGATTAATTATTTTCCTATTTGTTGAGTTTCTGTTTGAAGAGTTTTTCGTTTATTTGTAGGGTTTAATTACATTAGTATTAGTTGTTGGTTGTGCTACTACAGTTACTTCATCTTGATTTTCTCTTTGATACAGTTTGCTGATACTTTTGCTTTCAAAACATTGAGTTCATTATTTTTAGTAACATCTTCATCATCCATGTTTTCGTCTTTTGTGTCATTATCACTGTCATCTTTCTGTTTGTTCATTTTATTTTGTACGAATTTCTTGTAACCAAAGCCAAATTCAGCATTCACATTGGACTTGTCTGATCTTTGCTTCATCCACGGGTTCAAGGGACCTTGTGATAATGAGATGTTATCTGTTGCTTCATCATTTGAACTTTGATTGTCTTGTGCCTTTTTCGTTAGAACTCTGCCAACAGCGAGTTGATCAGCTAGTTTCATCTGAAACATAATAAGGAAAAGTTATTCTCTACTGTTATGAATGATACACATTATACCACACCACATTGTTATTGGAATTTTATTGGCGGAAGTGTTGTTACAAGTATACCTCTGCTAAAATTAAGCCTTCAGGGATTATGTACTTATTGGGAATTCATTTCTTTTTCATTATCTATAAGTTAATACTCAACTCATAAATACACAAGACACGCACCTCAGATTTTTCGGATTTATTTGTGTAATGTATAATTATCACCTGCTTCAGTGAAAAAAAACATCGTGAGGAAACCAGCATGCCTGACAGATATTTCTTAACGGCATGTAAAGCCAAGTCAGAGGCCCATAGGCGGCATAAAACTCTGACACCATGTTATGCACTAACCACACGATAAAGAACGAAGACTATTAAAATTATTTATAATTCTTGCCAGCATGTTTTATTTTTCAGGAGTATTCAACAGAATAGAAAAAAAATCTACAAAACAATTAAACTTTGTCTTTCGTTACCTCTTTATCATACTTGGCCCCAATCAACTTGTTCTTGGCCCATTTTCCAGTGCTCTTATGCCTCAGAGTGCATCTCTAGAGCTCGGGCCTTAAAAAACCTATAAATCTTTCTTTTGTAGCTCTTCAAATTCCTTCAGTTCCTGTTTAAGATTTTCTTTCTTTAGTACACTAAAATATCTGTGAACATAAAATGGATTATAACTCTCTTTTTTGCTTTCGCCATAGTGGGGTAAAAATTGAGCGTAGCCAGCTTAAAGCATTCCCACTAATGGGACACTTGTACATCCTCTTTATCAGAAAGTGTGGAACATTGAACAAATAATTATTTACTGAATTCCTTGCTTTAAAATTAATGTACTTTGAAATCTCTCGCCAACTGGTCGACACTTCATGTGACCCGAGGCCTGGCTCTTTCTTTGGCCAAAGAATTGCCATTGCCATTCAACATGGCAATGTTTGACAATATTGGTCTGATTAAGTCCTTTTTTTTGTAAATATTTAGTTGTTTAGTATATTTTTATTAAATAATTTGAAGATTAGCTTGTAAATTTTGTCAATTGTTTCTCTGTAAATAAAACAATAACGTACAGTCAGCTTCACGATGTGGGTCCCCCTTGAAAGCACCTGTGTTCAAACCCGCGATGGCCGCATAGCAAGTTTTGTATTTTAATGTAATATTTTTCAAACAGTTTATAGTTTAAATTAGCCCCATTTTTGTAAATATTTAGTATTAATTATTCTATAACTAGCTTTAATTCAATTATTTACAGAAATCACCAAATAAATAATCAAAGTTAAACAATGCACAATAATATTTCAAAGCAATTAGTAACAGTTAAGTTGGTCTAGCTAGAGGTTGAGGATGTGACTTGTGAAATCGATGATTCAAGTTCGATACTTTTCGGTATTCGTTAATTTTTTTTCTTCTAAATAATAGTATTTATTCAACTTATTATTTTAATAAATTTTTATTGCTAGTACTATATTAAAATGAAAAAAATATACCTAATTTATTTTAGTAAAATTTATTATATATTGAAAAACTTAATTATACAACATCAGTAATATATTAAACGAAAATGTTGTGAGGAAAGTTTTGAGTATGAATGTTGATGGGTATATGAGTAGAGGAAGACCAAAGAAACGATGGATGGACTGTATAAAGAATGATATGGCAAGAAAGGAGGTGTCTAATGAGATGACGAGTAATAGAGAAGTATGGAAGAAAAAGACATGCTGCGCCGACCCCAAATTAATTGGGATAAGGGCAAGAGAATGATAAACGTTTGTATCGCTTCAAATATTTAACTTACAGCAACTACTTAAAATAGTTTTATCTATAATAAACATCTATATATTATGCATCAGAATATTGTAGGTCTCATCGGAAAATCCGATATACTACCTTAATTACATGTTTTATTATACATTTACTTTAAACAGTACTTATGTAATTTTAAAAATGTATGAGCGAACATATAAAGGGTGTAAATGGTAACAAAATTTCATAGAATTTCGTCTCGCCAAAAATACAAGAATAAAATATTTTTACCTCGAATATTATTGTTTTAACGACTATTTACTTGAATGAAACATATTTCACAAAAATTTAATTCAATGAATTTTATAATCACATTTTTTTATTTAACAAACTTATCAAACAGTAGAATTATTTTTTAACGAATATTATTTGTTCGGTATATTTTTCCTTGGTATTTTATTTCAACGAAAATGTAAAAGTAGACTTATTGCTATCCATAATTTTATAAATAAATATACACACAGTCGAATGCGACTGTCGTACTCCTATTTTTTATGTTGTTTTGTATAAACGACACACCACATCGACATAAACAAGGTATTGTGGCAAGGAAAACTTAGGATACAAGAGCGAGCGAAGCGAGCTCAGGACTTGGAGCACCCCTGCTCCGGACAGGACAATTAAGTTAAACCTTGCAGACAGAAATAGAAGCCCCGCGCAACGGGGCTACCCGTCGACTACGCCTTATTACAACATCTTGACGTTGAAACGTTCAGTTTACTCTGACCAAATAGGTTAGATTAGGTTAGAACTGTGACCAACTACATCGAAATTGGTCACAGTAATAAAATTAGGGCACTCCAACAATTATGAACCGCAAAATAAATACAGTACATACCCGCATTGGTTTTGTGGACGCGGTGTTGTAATTTTATAGGAGGGTATGCATTTTGTCAACGGTATGAACTGAAACATTTAGAAACGGTTACTCGACAAAATGTTTTTCTTGGTAATAAGTTTTATATTAACTAAATAATACGAGTATAAAGAATATTTGATTTGTAATTCTATGATATGAATATCGAAACATTAAATTTTATTTGTAACAAAAATCTACGACTTAAAGTTTTTCGAAGTAAGTTTAGTATTCTGCGTATTGAGTATTCTATAAAATGATAATATGTGAAAAAATATAATATATGAAACGAATTTCTATAAAACTTTTGTCTATAAAACAGTGTACAACTAGCAGAGGTAGGAAAAGTAGATTATTTTTTTATATATGTATGACAGATATTGGAGACTTGGTCCCTTCATTTTGACGGTCACGTCATTCTGATATCAGACTGGCGGCTCACTAACTTTTTTAAATAACTCTAGTTTTATAAAAGCACAATGCTTTAAATTTTACTCACATTCCGATTCAGTTACTTATTCTGCACAAACTATGTATATTCAGGTTTCGCATATTCTAAAAATAATGTTGTAAATAGCCCTTAACTTATTTTCCCCAGTTTTCCGTCTTTGCGATATTTTTTTTTGTTCTAGACCATACCTGGGAACCTTCTAGTTATGGAGATATTGGGGAAAAAAGTTCCAACTTTTTCACAATTTTTTTTTTTTTTAATTACATTTTTTAAGATTTTTACTTTAAACACCTCCACGACCGCCGTACTTTTCAATCCATCCATCAGCACTATTCTTCGAGTGTGTTCCATCGTGTCGTAACGTAAAACGAGATTTTTCGCCTAAAAGAAAGTCGTTTACCAGCAATAATTTTTGCGTAAAGTTACTAGTTACTAGTACTTAGTGTGATGTATAGAATGCTTGGTTGACGGCTTCGTGGAGGGTCTGTATACAACATTATTTTTAGTATATGCGAAACCTGAATGTAGTTTGTTTAGAATAAGTCACTGAATCGCATTCGCATCTAACAACTAACTACTACTAAGTAGGTAGACCCTTCCAGAGAGTAGTCCATCAGTTTGGTACCTCCATCTTGATATCATGATGGAGGGACCAAGCATTTTGTTAAAATATTAAGTATATGATAAGGTAGCTAAAATTATAGCAAAGGTAGGAAATAGTAGATTAATTGTATTATTTTTTTATATATGAATAACAGACATTGGAGACTTGGTCCCTTCATTTTGACGGTCACCAGAATGACGGGTGTATTTTTAATCTGAGCAAATTACTTTAATCTAAGTATGAAAACATTAGCGTAGCAATATTCCGGCAATGTGCTCGAACGTATAAAAAGTAGAAGCGGCAAAAGGTTTAAAAGTAGTTTTGAAAATTAAAATTTCTTAATTTGAACTCCTGCCCATTTTATACTGGCAATCACGACGAATTGTATAGAGGAACATTTAAACTACAATTGTTTCATATCATCATTCGTTTATATATAGACGCAATCACAGTTTACATTAGCAATTATACATTAAATAAGGTAAACTTAATATTTAGTCGAGACTGCAGGCCGAGTGACACAGGCCCTGTGTTATCCTTTATCGCTGACACAAGGTTCAAATCACAAAAGGTTCATCTCACTGGTGTAGATGGCGGAACGTTTTCGATTGTTGCCGATTACGATATAACTTTGCTTAGTCTGTGCACTTTATTGTTATACTGTTTCTGTAAAAAGAAAAAAAAACAATCAACATTATTTCGTGACATCTAACCCTACAACGGCGAATGCTTTGGTAATTTATTTTCAATACACTTTCTCGAAAACTAGTTCTTATCGCATTACGATTAGGTTCCACATGCAATGTATTTCACACCGGATTTTGGACACATGGATTTTTAATATTTTTAAAAATTTCCACAGATAACTTAATACTCATACTTAGTCCAAATGGGTTCAGTGACTATAGTCGGCGGTGATTGTTTTTTTTTTTTAAATCTGGGCAAAGAGATATGTTTTGAGTATTTAAGTTGTGTTTATAAATAGAATATCATAAATAAACATGATTATTTAAAACAAATAATTACTTTTACGAACTAATTAACATTTATTTGTATTCTATATTCCAAAATATTTGAATTATCTATTTTTCATATTAAGCTGTTTAGAGGCATTATACCTTTGCTTCTTCTTCAACCTATCGAAAGCAAAGCGCGGAAAAAAAGCAAATGAAATCATAGTTTCCTAATAATTCCTGACAAAAATACTTTCCGTTCTATTATTTTATTTCCTCGAAAGTGTATTGACAAACGTCGTTTGATACGCGTGGGGATTTATTACTGCAGTTCTCGGGTCCATAACAACCTCGCCTGCTTCTCGGTTGTGTGAATTCCGCCTCGAATGCAATAACAAAGTTTCCCCACTTATATCAAAATGTACTATTTCACTTCCCGTAGGTAGATGTCGTCAGTGGAAGGAAATGAGAAGTGGAAAAAAAGTAAGCATAATTAGTTTTGGATCAAATAATTACCTCATCAAATTCCTTGGAACACCAAATTTTGTTGAAACTGTCTTCACAATATCATCAACAAGTTGGGGATCCAACATTTTCTTCGGAGGTCTATTCAAAAACGCTGGGGACCACTTGCCTGTTAGCGAGTGCGTCGCCAATACCCTAAAAGAATATAAATACTTAAGAATTTTGTACGATACGTAGCATATTAATTTTTTTATAGATTTTTATTTTTGAATCACCTTCGCGGGAAGATAGCCTTCAGTAAATGCCTTGTAGCAGATGTATGCGAGTTCCAGTCAATGTCATTCAGCAGTCTTGCAGGCACTTTAGCGTTGCCATTACCAATTGGTACCTGAAAGAACATGGCGATGAGTTTAGTTTGTTCTTTTCGTGATTAAATAACGATGTAAGCGTGCGAGTGCGACCAACTACAAGATTCCTTTGAATTATTTCGATTAGGAGGACAAAATTTAATGCAGAGAACATGCACTGCACTCCTTTGTTGGATGATGATTAACCAACAAAAGCAAGTTAAAGTAACGAGTCTTGAAGGTCACTCTGCACCTTAAATCGTTATGAATCTGCAGAACGGACTGTCCAAGAATACTTCATACTGAAATATAAAAATGATAGACATAATGATTACTATATCAACATCATTCACAATCTCGATGTTATTAGTAGTTTGTACTGACTTGCTACGAACGCGTACTGTGTTCGGATTAGGATTGAATTTCTCTACAGTTTTAAGAATCGAACTATTCACTTGTAGCTCCCCAACGTTATCTTCTACTACTTCTTCAGCACCAACTTCTTGAACAAATTCTGCTGTTAAAACGTGACGCTCATACGCAGGATTATTTGGATCAATCCATGAGTCATTCGGTGCGATATTTAAAAATTCCTCATTATGATCTGATTCTGACATCGAGATCGAACCATTCGAGTTCACATTGACTTGGAATATCAAAGACTGGAATCTTCTGTGAAGACTTTTCATTACTGCTAACATCTCTTCGATTTTAGAAGCAGGGGGAGGTAAAAATGATTCCACTGTCAGTGTTGCTTGGCCTGCACATAATCTTATGTTTTTCTGTGCACTGCTGTGCCGTCTTGAATTATTTGCATTCAACGAGCCACGGGCTTGTTTGCTGATAGATTATCTACGATTGTACTGAGGATAATATTTTGTTGTAGATTTGTTGGACTTGCGAGTTTTGGTCCGTTCAGTTGTAACAATATGCTGAAAACATAATTACATAATTAATTTTTCAGCAATGAAATAGATAGAAGATAGAAACAGCGTTATGGGAAAATAAGAATCGAAGCCCGACCTATGAATCACACACGCTCTCGCTATTGCCATTTTGTGCAACCACCACATGAGGGAAAGGGCTATGACTGGCCCCTTGGTTGTTGTTCGTTTGACTGAAAATGAATAACATTATAATAAACGGCATAGCAGAAGTTTCGATGATAGGCGAATTGTTATTCACATTTAGACTTAATTTCTTACATAAGCAAATGGTAACTAAACATCATATATTCATACGTAAATCTCCAGTAGACAGAGAAATGAGGTATTATAAAGCATAAATTTAGTTAGGCATCTTATTTGGAATCGATTAAATTTATTTTCGTTCACGTTTAGCTTTAACAACTTACCGTTACATTTGGTGTTACAAAAGAGCTTAAACTTAACAAAATGCGTGCATTTTCTGCATCTTCGTGTATATCTGCAAAGAAAAAAATGGAGGTTTACACTTGCAATAGTTTTTTTGCTGATAGGAATCTGATTGAAAAATTATTACAAACTTACAGTTTTCTGTGTTTTGCGCGGTCACTACTCACTTGAGCTGCCTCGAGTTCTTTGTTCGACATTCTTTTTGTACTGTAAAAAATACGCCATAGGTACAATTACTAACACAAATTCATAATTATTTATTTGCGGTAAATGTGGTACAAAAGGTGATAAAAAAAAGTAGTTGAAAAAACTAAAAAACAAGACCTAAAAAACTGAAAAGCATAAAGCCCATTGCATTTTCATAATTTTATATTCAAATGTTGTTTAATTTTTTCTTTTGTTTAATTTAAAATGTTCTTTGTTTTATGTTTTTCAGTTTTTTCAGTCTTGTTTTTTAGTTTTTTCAATTACTTTTTTACAGCTTTTTAGTTTAGTAACGTGAAAGAATTCGCAGACGACTTAACTTTTTTTATTATACGGGGCGTCCCACGGCTATGCCACACGAGAGGAAAGTACTTTAAATTTTATAAAAAATGTTAAATTTCATGGTCTTCCTTTTATCTTAGAGGGTATGTTATTAGGAAAAAAATAATCCTTATGATTAACCCCTTCGACTGTTATCATAAATTACATGTGTTTTTTTCACATTATTGGCAGGTTGGATTCCCGACTTAGGCAGGCGATAATTTAAACATCTTTGAAAGCAGTTCTAATTATTTTTAAAATCAAAACGAAGTCTTCTTTCAGTAAAATTTCCTATTTCCAATATTTAACGTACTTTCCTTCCATGTGGCATAGCCGTGGGACGCCCTGTATACGATTTTCTACCTTTTTTATACGATTTATTACTTCGAATTACTTTTAAACTTATAATATTTTTTGATACTCCACTCGATGGTATTGGAAGAAATAACGAAACACTAAAGCATATTTAAAATTAGCGAGAATGGTTGTTTTAACAACTTTAAATCGTTATATATCCTAAACTGTTATCTAAAATGAAAAATGATGAAAGAAACATAACATTTTTAAATACCTATTCAACGATACCCCACTTGACGTAGTTCGTCGGGTTTTTCTTTTTTAACTTTGACAATATGGCGTTTAGTGACACTCGCAAGGTGAAGACAAATCGATTGCCGTAAGAATCATCAAAATAGGCTTACGTTTGGTTGGCTTTTGTTTCGTTACCTGTGATTCACCATTTTTAATATCTACAACTACTGTTGTGTCATCAGCAAACAGAACACAATCTTGGTTTATCGCTTGAGGAAGGTCATTTAAGTATACATGGAATAATGGTGACGCTAAAATGCTTCCCTGTGGAACACCAAAGTGATTTTATAGAGGTTGGGAATAAAAAGTTTGTGATACTATTATCGTTGTCGTCGAATTTTATAATTCTCGTTATCTGTTTTCTATTTGACAGGTACGATTTGAACCAATGTAGCACTGCCTGCGCCTTGAATACCAATTCTACTTAGTTCATCAATTAGCAGTGAAGTGAGTCTTCAAAGAACTTGGTATGTCTTTTTCAAAGACCTTTTAAAGAATCGGAATTTGAGCACTAGGGCGGTAATTGCTTTGTCTGATTTAGAGCCTTTTCATGCAATGGTTTTATTACAGACATTTTGAGTATATCCGGAAAGCAGTCTTGTTCTAAAGTTAAATTGATTATATATTAAATGAAAGAGGTTCAGCGACATATGGAGATATTTGTTTTAGAAGTTCTGTAGAAATATCATCATAACCGGATGATTTAGTGTTCTTTAACGTCTTTAATATGCTGCAGATTTCTGCGGGATCAGAAGGATTCCAAAATTTGCTATTATCGTTACTTTTAATATTTAGGTTAGTAGTTTTAGGATGATGTTGTGGGGTAGCGCTGCTTTCAACAATATCAATAAAGAAATTGTTAAATTTATTTGCTATATCTGAGCCGGATATAAGATTTTAAACTGTCACTGCCGCTGTGCTGTGCTGCTGTTTGTGACTGCCGGATGTTGCTATAACATCATTGTCATACTATTAATGTATTCTCGAGACCTTTCGTTACCTGTACAACTTTTAACGGTATCCCATGAAGCTTTACCCTTATTTTTTGAATACGCAATATGCTTTAGAATACATAAAGATTGTAGATTATGAATACTATTTCTTAACAAATTGGACTACACCTTAAATTTTGTTTTTATTATCACACTGTTTTATTATAACAATGCACAAATCTGTAACTGTTCAAGTCATGTATTATAACACAGTTAAAAGGAGTAAGACTAGTACGGTGAGAATATAGAATGTAAATAAAACTAAACAAATATACTCAAGTGCTATTTGTTTCGGTCTACAGCAGTTCGTTCACACAGCAATTAAGGCCAGGTTCCTCAGGATCGACCTATTTTTGCTTCAAGAGTTAACAGTCAAATATTGTTTGTTTTGATCTGATAAAAATATATATTGTAGTTTAATAAACATTCTTGATTATTCTCCCGTTCAAAACACGATATATACAACTTCGCCCCATCATAAAAAATCGTTAATAACGTTAAAATGCTGATATCTTTTCAAATGGTACTTGAAGTAGACCAAACTTTTACACCCATCTTGCATCATTGTGCCATCTTGGATTTTCATTTGACCTCATTTTCGTTACCAGCGACCCCGAAAACCATGAAAATGACACCCATGACGAGAAAACCGAAAATTTTGGACAGCGCCATCTTGGATTTTCATTTTGACCTCAGTTTCGTTACCAGCGACCCCAAAAACCATGAAAAGACACCCATGACGAAAAACCGAATATTTTCGTCGGTGCCACCTTGAATTTTAATTTGACCTCATTTTCGTTATCAGCGACCCCGAAAACCATGAAAATGACACCCATGACGAAAAAACCGAAAATTTTCGATGGTGCCATCTTGGATTTTCATTTTTACCTCATTTTCGTTACCAGCGACCCCGAAAACCACGAAAATTACACCCATAACGAAAAAACCGAATATTTTCGTCGGCGCTATCTTGGTTTTTCCTAACCTACCACCTACCTACCACCTACCTACCTACCAACTACCTACCACCTACCTACCTACCACCTACCTGCCACCTACTTACCACCTACCTACCACCTACCTGCCACCTACTTACCACCTACTTACCACCTACCTACCACATACCTACCACCTACCTATCACCTACCTACTACCTACCTACCACCTACCTACCACCTGCCTACTACCTAAGACTAAAGAATAGATTGTCCTGTGTATTCTATTGTGATGAGTTTTATCCGAATTTACGGATAAAACTAATGTACGCGTGGTCTATAATAACTTAGTTTACAAACTACCGAAACTCCCAACAAAATCTCTCCAGTAGTTTACTGACAAAAAGTCCAAAAACCAGATTGTAAGCACTGCATAGTGCGGAAGCGCTGTAACAATCATGAAATTAAAGGAGATTTGGTGATAATAAAAACAATTGTAGGTAATAAAATAAATTATGTTACCGTACTTATATTTCCCTAAAAACTAAACCCCCAAAAATTAACATGAATTCCGTAAAACGAAGTTGACCGTACCTTCTGTTACAATTTTATACTGTGACTCGAAATTTACGCACAGCGGGGTCAGCGGGTTCATTCAAATAGCGTCCGCGGCAACTTGCCACGGGCGTAGGTTTTTTAGCACTAAATGCCTACTGCGCTCGAATATCCTGGCCTTAAGCCTAAACAACACTGAGATATCACTGAGAGCAACAACCACACACAACATGGAACCAAAGACTACTGACGAAAATTTGGATATTAAAGGCTCGTAATTTAAATGTTTCCCGGGAGCAGCAAAAATCAGATACTCACTTTTAACTTCATTGTATAAGAGGCTCAGCATCTCCCTGATTGATCCAGCCATTGGACCCAGCAGCACCATGTCATCAGCGTAGCTAAAACGAAAGTATCACAATTAATTTTAATATCAGGAATGGCAAAACCTTCCATTACATAAAATGGGTTTTATTGGCCATTGTTGTTGGTTTTCATAAAGACCGTGAACCGTGAACCCAATCCGTAGCATCTTTTACGAAGCGAGCTGGCATCGCTCAGCGCGAGCAAATACCGGCAGCACTGTTTTCGCTGTTCACGTGAAACCAAAAATTGGGTGGCACCACGGCGATCACTTGACTAACACGGTTAGCCACAAACGTTTTTAATTTATATGTTGGCGTTTGCAGCCATGCTAAAAAGTTTTTTGAATCACCTAACGCAATTAGCCTTAAAATCGTTTAAGTTTTGTACGACAAAACTAAATAGCTTGATAATAGAACCGCAGCTTCGAGTTGACATATTTGGATTTAGAGGTGCGACCTTATTTACTCATCAGTAACCTAACTTTCACGTGACCATCCTTATCTTCACTAGGTAAGTAGATGCAAGCTGCATAGCCACGCGATGACGCATCGCAGAATCCAATAAGCTGAACTTCATTGAAGTGAGTTTTTAAAACATGATGCTCTATTCGCAATTTACCTAAAACTGGCAGTTCGGAAATAAATTTATTACACCGGGAGGTCAGCTCAGTTGGAAACTGAGCATCCCAGCCAAGACCGAGTATACAAAGACCTTACATAATGCACTTTGCGACTAAAGTACATGGCGCGATAAAACCTACTGGGTCAAAAAAGTCAGTTTTTTTTATTTTTTTTTATTTTAAACGAGCAATTTCAGTGATGATTTACTAACTACCCTCAATTCGATAATAAGAATCGAACACACGCTATCCACTATAGTCTCAAAAGCATGTTTTTGATCTGCGACTAATTCATTGACAAACGCTGTCAAATCATTGGTATTGTACTGACGTACCGTTGTGTCTATAGTATTATTCTGTGTTCGAACCGAAGACGGTAATCCAAAATTACTTTCATTCGCTTCATTAAATTCCATTAGTTTATTTTCTATTTGTATCAAACCTTCGTTGTAAATATCTTCACTGAAAGGTGAATGTTGATGTCTGATTCTGTGTCTTATATCTTCACATAAATCATCTTTGAAATTATCCTACAATTTTAGTGGTTCTGAAGGTCCACAAAATAAAAGTGTAACTATTGTTCCACAGGGATCCATTTTAGGTCCCCCTTCTTTTAATAGTATTTATTAACAACATTAAAAACTGCTTCAAAAATTCAAATTTAATGTATGCAGATGACATAAAAGTTTATAGATCAGGTAAAAATACACACTCTTGGTCCACGTGATGGTTTAATGACCCTCTACTTCTCATAGAGAAAGGTCTGTTTGAGTCTTAGCAGTAGAAATATTATTGGTCGATATTGGGTTTACGAGTACGTAAAGCAAAAAAATAATAATTGGATGACGTCATACTCTACTATCAATAAAACAGTACAATCGTAAAGTACTCATTATCGTGACATTTCAATCGTTACAACTTGTATAAAATAATAACTTATTTATGAAATACCGTACGCACGATGGCCAATCAAGCTATAAATAACTAGTTTATGCAGATCTCTCATTGTGTAGGAAATCTATACAAAGCGAGGCCAAGTTACACTGGAAATGTACAGCTTTATGTGCCGCCGTGTGTACATGGTAGGTATCATTTGAATGATTTATTCGATGATTGATATTTGGCACAAATTGTGACATTTTATTTTTAGATCTATTATTACCTCATGGTCCTAGACAACTTCTATTCATAATCTTGCGAGCCTTTTTCAGCTTTGTTGGAATTAGCTTTGTCGGATGCAGTCTGACCTCTACAGCTCAGTTACTGGGTACCCCTTGTACAAATACGATATGGAAATCTCAATTTTCCGCATCTTTTACGCAACTAAGGTTAAGTGTGAACGTCTTCAACTATGTAAGAATGTAACCGGCGTGGATTAGAACAAATACTAAGTAGATGTGTACTTACTTGTCTGATATCTAAAGATAAATAGGTAGATTTTAGATCAGTATCGATGCTTGAAGATCACACACACAGGCATAGACACAGACATAGATACACACACACGTATCGTTGGGAAAAGGCTAGGCAGATGATGATGATCGATGCTTGAAGATCTGTCAAAAGTGATCAACAAAATTCGCCGGCTTATCCTATTAATTCTCCTTTTATTTTCCTTTGTGTCGTTCGTTTCTATAAATTGATCAACGAATTACGACCTAACTTGTACACACCAAATAACATTAAGATGCTACTTCTGTATTTAATTACCGTACTCTCTAAGAGTTAATTTTATTTACTTGTAAATATATTATTGTAGGTAGCTCGACTCGTAATATAAGGGGCCTACCACAGAGGAGCTCTGCAAGCATGTATCAAGAGAGGCGATTGTATAACTCATTTGTTGCGTGTGCGCGACGTCTTTGAGAGTACGTGACGAGAACTATTAACGTGAGTATTTAAGACAGAGCAAGACAAGAGGAGTATATTATTGTGAAATCGTCGCGTACTCGCAGCTTACCCGCGGAGATCCCGCACACAAATATCTTCCCTGAAAAAACGCTGGCAAATTGTCAGTGTGATAACGCTCTTAGTTTAACTGACTTTTGCTTCAGTAGCTTTAAAAGGCATGTTCATTTAATTCCGTATAATAGTATTTTATCGTACAACGCGAATTTTAGTGCTCATTAAATACGCGCAGTCCCATTCTCATATTCCGGAGCAGGTCGGATGTTAATTGATTGTAAGAGCGTCATTTAATTACTTATGTTTATTCATTGCTATTTCATGGATTTTATTAGGTTATAGGTACCATTTTAATGAAGGTTTTGAGTTGTGTCTTGTCAGTGGAATCTGTAATTTGGATCGTGGCGACTAACTTCTTGTAAATGACTTGTTTGTATAATTTAACTCAAATAAGTACTTTGATTTTGATGTTTCACCTCGTTTTGGTAAATATATATTTGTCTACTCGTTTGAGATATTATTACTCGATATTGCGTGAGGTGATACACACATAAACTTACGCCTTTTACCCATGGGGGTAGGCAGGAATCACAGAACGCCACCTGCTACGATCCTTACACACTCATTTTGCCTCGTCCACGTTCATACATCAGGTCATAAACGCACGCCGGTTGCGAGTACTACGCACCTGACCTACGCATGAGGGCTATATCTCTAATAAATTAATTATATTATATAATAACTGTCACTTCAAAATACACAAGATCACTATAAGTAGCAAAATGCTGACAATCTGCAGAAGTAGAAAAAAAACATAAGTCACGCGCAGTTTTTAATTTATTAAGAGCACACGTCGCGTCTTCCCACGAAGAGTAAATTAGATGTATCTAAGCGAGCTATTAAGTTACTATAATAGTGCTTAAGGCGATAGCTTAGCCTTCTCTACTTAAGTACTTATGCATCAAAGCGGCGTTTAATCCAACAAAGGTGGCTTGGGCGAATGTGGGGAGCAGTATCCTTGAGCTACATACAATATGCATATAACAGTA
This sequence comes from Noctua fimbriata, assembly GCA_905163415.1. Classification (NCBI taxonomy): domain Eukaryota; kingdom Metazoa; phylum Arthropoda; class Insecta; order Lepidoptera; family Noctuidae; genus Noctua; species Noctua fimbriata. The sequence continues at coordinate 9,040,435 of LR990940.1, forward strand.
TGTATACTGTTTCTTCGAAAACTAGGTGAAGTAGGTAATGCCAATAGTGTAGTTTATATAGAAGTAAAAGGTCTTTGAATTATATGGCCTGCCTAACTTCCGCCTGTTTATTTTTTTAAAGCTCGCGTTGCCGGCGACCATCGTCCGCGTGATTATTTTTTTATATTAAATGGGCCTACTCTTGACCTCAATCAAGTCCTGAGGACAGAGATGAGGTCGACGATGGAACGAGCTAACACAAAAGAAAATTAAAAAAAATAAGAAAGAAGAAAAGAAAAAGAATTATTATAAAGTACTATTTTCCCGGTTTATGCAACATTTTTGATTGACTCTCCACTCCTATTGGTTGAAGCATGATGTTATACCTATACCTTTTCTTGATAAATGGGCTATCCAAAACTAAAAGAATTTGCAATTCGAAGAAGTAGTTCCTGAGATTAGTGCGTTCAACCAAACAAACTCTTCAGCTTTATAATATCAGTATAGATAGCAGCCACGCATTAAATCTTATTCATCAATAGCTGGTATCAATACAATCAAGTATTGTACGGGACAAAACCTTCCAAAGTGTTAAGTTTCCGAGATATAAGCCATCAATACAATATTGCGGAAGTCAGGCGGACCATGCTTCTTTCAAAAATCTTCCAACCCCTTAATTTTGAGTGGTTAGAAAACCTACTAAAAGTGAAACTTACAACAAACTTCACGTTTCGAAGATTTTTTCTTCAAACATGTAGCTATAAAGTCCTCCTAACTACTTTGAACATTAATGGTACCTACTGTTACCTCACCTACTTACGTAGCTACACTTGCACGAGCCCGATTTAAAAAAAAAAACCTTATAGTTCCTGCAACATGGGACAGATAACGATTTTTTTCCTTGAAATAAGAACATAGTAAATCTGAACTAATCATTTAGAGTGCCTAGAAGAGCTTAAAGTTTTACCGTAAACATAACGACGGTGAGTTTTGAAATATTTTGAAGTGGTCTTTTACATTAATTTAAATAAAATCTGTGAACTTTCAGGGTATTTTCCCAAGAAAACATGATGCCAGAGGTAACGGACTGAAATCAAAATGTAACAAAAATATAAAATAATTATTCATCACAAGTATTTAATTTTGAACGAAATTGCTCTTACATCATTTGATTTCAATGAATATCTATCACAATTTTAAAATAACTCTGCAGCAAAAAAATGTTCAGGTATCGCGCGCGCATTTTCATTATGCGGAATGATGTGCTCCTTTAGAATTGTATTATAGGTGCCTACGACCCACTCTCTCTAACCCTCTCTCTCTCTCATGTGACGCAGACGAAGTTGCGCAGCTCAGCTAGTATAAAATAAAAATACTTTAATTACATTGTCATTATGATCGGGTTTTTGCCAGACTGGCTACGTATCGGTTGGGGCAATTATATCAATTACAGTCGGATTTCAGAGGTGAAAGGCATTGATCCTTTGCCCAGCTGTGGGAAGTTAATAGGCTTAAGGTTTGCCGTTTTCCTAATTGATAATAATTGGCTGTGTCATCATTAGGCTATAGACCGATCGCTTTAATGAGTCCTCGCGAAGGTTTCAATTTAAATGGAATATTCTGAAGGTTGAACACGTATTGGATCAATTAGTATCATAATACGTACGTGGGTTATGGTTATTTTAAATCAAATAACCTGCGGAATATTATCAGGACTTTGTGCACGCTTAATGTGCCTTTGATGAGGCAAGGCGGAGGACTCATTAAAGCGGTCGGTCTATAGTCGTTTCCAACAATGTTCAATGTTCCGTTACATGTTCCGTGTAAAAAAGTGTAGGTACGATGGCCCACCGATCTTTGACAGTCGTTTCAGGTAGTCAGTCGCCCGAAATTCTGACAAAAAGTTTTACCAAGGGATATCGTATTACCCAGTACTAACTGGTCTGTGGAGGCCTGATAAGCAGTCGCTCTATGTAAAATACTGGTATTCAGCTGCATCCGATCCTAACATAGTTGGGAAAAAGCTAGGCAGATGATGATGACGATCTATATTTTTTGAGCTTCTGATTTAACCTTTAGGTTGTGCATTCTGAAAGTTTTATGTTTAAAAAAATCACCAGTTTTTTTTTTAAACTCACACACTATAAAGGTATAAGGCTATATTGTTAACACGTGGGAGTCGTAAAACCTGACAAAGGTTTTATGTGTTGAGTCAGGTGAATGTGCCTCAGTAGCCGCCAGCCTGCTAAGCTAATAAACAACAATGGTGTTCAACTACGTCTACCAATCCTTAAGAAATCTAGCATAAAGTGTCAAATGGAAACTGTTATGGCGTCTTTAGGAATATTAGTTTTTGGGTATAAGAGTAGAGGAAGACCTAAGAAACGATGGCTGGACTGTGGCAAGAAAGGAGGTGTCTGATGAGATGACGAGTAATAGAGAAGTATGGAGAAAGAAGACATGTTGCGCAGACCCCAAATAAATTAGTGTATGGGTAGGAGAATGATGACGATGTCCATGATAGTTCACTCAGAACCCAGTCTCAGCGTTCTTTATTTTTCTACTTCAAACCACTTACAGCCACTGTTTGGTACAGACGCCAGCACATCAAGCTACTACAATCTGTCAAGTTTCTTTAATAGATTTTCAACTTTATCGTTATAGCATTAGGTTCAAGGTTCAATGGGGAAATTTGACAGCTTCGGGTAGTTTTGATGTGCTGGAGTCTGTACTTCACATAGTGCGTTTTGGGGGACTGTCCTGTGTGATGTTCAAATTGAATAATTTATTTTTTTGATAGTGTCCGTGTTGCATGAGCATAATCAGCTTACAATGTTCCCACAGCTGGGATACAGGCTTCCTCTCTGTGCGATCCCGTGGGCCGTAATCTACCATGAGGGGGGCAGTGGGGGTTGATGAATGTCTTAGAATTTTCCGTTCATAGAAGCCCGTTTTTAACCCTATTGAGGAATGTAATGTGTTTATCAGCCTATACATATACAACATTAGTTTTAGTATATGCGAAACCTGACACACGTATCTAGTATTTTTATGTAAAGATGCACAAAATTTCTAAACTGTATCAGCAAGCAAGCAGCGCGCGCCTCCAGCTTCGTCTTGAGCTCATTGATAATAATAATTTGGCAGTAGGTACCTAAATTATTGCGATAGATACTCAAAGTCGCTCGGTATCCAACTTGTTAACTTTTTAAAATATTTTTGGGAAAAAATATAACATGGTTTAAAAATTATTGGAATCGATTCAGTTACTTATTCTGATCAAACTATATTCAGGTTTCGCATATACTAAAAATAATGTTGTATATGTACGTTTGTTCTTTTGTGGCACTGTAGAAACCAAACGCGTGGGCCGATTTTAATGATTCATACGTCAATGGATTTGCTTTAATCTTGTGAGTGTCACTAAATGCATGACAGTAATCAAACTTTAAAATGGCGATAACCAGACGCCATATTGTGAAAAATAAAAAAAAAAGTCGACGAACTATGTTAAGTGGGGTATCATTGAATTTGGAAGCAGGCGGGAACCCAATGAAATATAAAATTCAAATGCGTATTTCCTTCACCATTTTGGGAATAATTTCATGTCTAAATTTTTAAATAAACGTTTAAAATATATTTATTTCTTCATTCCGTAGGTAAGGGAAGCGTTAACTTGGACAGAGATTCAATTATAACGGTACCAACTGGAATTCGTGTAGGGCTAAATTTAACAAATTTGTTTAAATTGTGTTGTGTTACATCCCTTAATTACGGGTAAATAAGTTACCGATGAAGTTTTAACAAGCGGCGGGATTTTAACTTAGCTTTACAAATTGCTAACTAGCTTATTTTATGCAGAATTTCAGAAGAAACAAACAAATAAGGGAAAGAAAGAAATACCTAAACACGAGGAAACCTGGTTTTATTATTAACTAGCAGTGGACCACGACGCCCTTCGTCTGTGTGAAATTATTATAAAAATATTATTCCCTAATTGAATCGGATTTAAAAAAAAAGCCTTGTTGCCTAGCCTAAGTTACTCCTTATAACATCAGCTATCTGCCAGTAAAAGTCCCGTCAAAATCGGTATAGCCGTTTCGAAGAGCAACACTCTAATTTTATTTATTTGAATAGATGTCAGTCTGAAATCGCCACTGCACACGTTACGAAAAATCATTACGATCGGACGGTACAGTTTAAACTGCACAGTTTTCGTAGTGCCCACACACGTTACTAGAAAACTGTACGATTATTCATTCGTTGAGCTATGGCTTTGACTGACGAAGCGTTAGCAGTTGTTTGTTTATCATGTTGGCTATAAAAAAGCAAAAGTTGGAAAAAATCAAGAAAAAGAAAAAACCGTATTTGGTGTATGGCTAATGAAAAGAGAAGCTCATTCCCATGTTAATTTATTGAAGGAACTAAAGGTATTTCCTAAAGATTGGCATATTTTTGACGAATGGATAGTGATACTTATTTACAACTGCTGTCCATGTTATCGCCAATAATTGAAAAGCAAGATAGAAAACTGAACGACTGGCACACACGTTACGATAATCGACACAGTTTCTACCGATTCCGATTTATCTATCCAAAATTTTATACTGCTTCGTTCAACTGTACAGTTTTATAAAATCGGGCAAACTGTACAGGTTTTCTCATACACACATGTAGATTTATCGTTGCAGTTTGAACTGTACCGTCCAATAATAACGATTTTTCGTAACGTGTGTAGCAGTCATAAGCAAGCGTGGTGATCAATGTTCATGCCTTCTCTATATGAGAACAGGCTTTTGTCCAACAGTGGGATGTAATAAGCTAGTATTATTATTATTTATGCCGAAGTTCTGAGAGGCACTTGTGTTTTGTATTTCTGTCCTTAACTTATGTTTTTAAGAATTTAGAAATAATATTTGGGTATAAGTACCTATATTTCTTTGTCATGTCTGTTGTTGAAGGAACCTAGCTGGCCCAGGTAGATATATTCGTCGATATAGTGTATTTCTTGCACATCGTTCTCGACCCTGTAAATAAATAAAATAAAAAAGGTTATTATCATTTTATACTCATACATTGTGCTTGGCTAACGGTTACTGTCGACAAAGAAGCGTTTATAAATACTCCTAACCTCACACCTCGCGAATTGCAGACATTTTGTTTTTTCAATCGGCTGATCGAGGGTACGTTCAATGAAATGCTAATATCTTCGAATCTAAGAGACCTAAAGTCGTGCAAATGATCTTACTGCAAGGGTAAACGCCGAAGCTATCAAATTATTAAATAATTTTTCCTGAAAAATAAGCAAAAAGTAAAAATAAAAATTGTCTACAAATTCGGGCCACTTTTTGATATCACCAGTAAATGTCGGTAGTGTGATTTTTGGTAACCGAATATTGAAGAAGAACATTTGTGAGAACTAGATGGTTCTAGTTAAGTCACGATAAATCGCTAACACTTTGTAATACGCTTCATCGAAACCTTCCTGAATTTCATCGCTTTCAGGCTCATCAAGAATTTCTTGAATGGTGGAATGTGCATCTTCGAAAGTCGCGGCAATTGGTTTCACTTCTTCGCGATAGGATAAAACAAGTCTTTTTAGTAAAGCGTTTAAGAGCAATTGTCGGTTTCCTACGCAAAGACGTTTCCTACGTAGATCCTGAGTGGTGTATTCGATATCTATAGACTTAGATCGCTTCAAAGTACTAGCTTAGAGAGGAATTCCTAAAAGTTTTCCTAAAAGCGACATTTTTGTTACGAGTTGTTGATAGGTACTAGTGCAGTTGAGTTGATTATATTAATTATAAGTCTCGTGTATGGAATATTTATAGTACCTATAAGAAAACTTTTTCATTTGGTATATTCATTAGCTAAATATTATATACATTTATAAATTAAAATAACCTATATAACCTAACTTACTTAAAAATAAACTTAAAAAATGGCGTCAAAAAACTTCTCCTCCACGCTGTCAACTGGTAATGTACCCAAAAGACAGGCGGCGTTGCCACGTTGTATGGCAACGCTAAGCCTTTGGCCAAGGGTAAAGGCCAGCCCTTGGGTCACGGGAAGTGCCAACTAAGCGTTTAGAAATGTCCTTGAACTGGCTGTGAGCACTCGGACCTCACGGTTATAGAGTTTATAGTTTTTTTTTTTCATTGTACCTCTAGAAGTGGGTAAGTAACTTTTCGGATTTGCGCAAGATATAATAAGTTTCACGGGTATGGTGTTACGGTCTAATGTACTTACGAAGGATTATTAGGTACCTACCTGTACACTGGACACTATAACTGTGCATCATCAACCAACACATGAAAACTAAATTGAACACCACTTGGTTCACTGTGAATTTGTACTTTATTTGCGGTCTTAAGGGTCTAAACTGAATTGAGTATTGTTTTTACGGTATGCTAGTTCCATAGATTGAACATTAAATGAGTAGAAGTACGCGTCGACTGTCTTATGTCGATCTACCCACAGAGTGAAAAAACGAATAATTGTAAAATGATGTTAGGATTACCTCCCGATTTCTACACAGCGAATAAATACTTTTGAGAACGTAGATTAGTAAAGGATAGGAACAACGTTGATAGTAGATAATTTTATTGCGAGCCGACTTAATATTATGCACCGATGGTAATTTGAATAGTGATTGCAGTTTTACGGTTCTCATAATAATATAACCTTTAAAATTATCGAGTGATTAAGAATAGTAATACGGAGGTATTCATATATTATTATTATAAGCCTGTATTGTCCCACTGCAGGGCAAAGGCCTCCCTTCCCTCCTTCCACAATTCGCGGTCTAGTGCGATTGTAGGCCAATCCTTTGCGAAAGAGTCCATCTCATCCCGACATCTTCTTCTGGGCCTGCCACGTTGTCGTTTCCTGCTAATTGGTATCCACTGAGTGGTTTTGATTCGTATTCATATAGAATTATGAAAACCTTTGTTCGATGGTGATAATTCGTAAAATAATATTGATTAAAAGTGATACGATTTGTACGTATTTTGACGATTTGGTGAAATAACTTAGAATGCTATAAATAACTACGGTTTTTAGCTAAAACTGATGATATTCTAAGTATCGATTTGAATAATCAGAAATACCACAAGTGCGGAATGACGGTAGATGTATTCTGTGAACAATGGAAGGTCTCGGGTTTCGGCACCAAAAATGTAGCATGCGCATCGGTTGAATGGGTGTGATGGCTTCCTGCTACCCTGGGGAGACCGTTAAGGGAGATGAGGTTCACAATAGTTCTGTGCAGACAGCAATAAAGACATGTGCAGCGTACGTACCTTAGACTGCGACAGTTACCGTTCCTGATGATGATGATGATGGCGATAGTATTGGAAGACGAAAAATCTAATGGCTTAATCAAAGTTCAGCCGAGGTACGCGTTGGTTGGAGGTAGGCCACGAAGTGATAGAACAATGCTCTCAAGATGGCGTATTCGGTCGTTCTAACGGTCGCGCGCTCCAATTTTGACTTTTTGAAAATCGGCCAGTCATGGCGACCAAAGACAACCTCGTTCTATCACGTGTGTGTTTTGATCAGTACATACGTGCATGACAACCGGAAATATCGGCGTCTTGTTACTGCTATGTGCACAGACGTGCGTGAACCTCGATTCTTTGTAATACGTTTCGTTGAGGTAACGGAACGATGGTATTCATTTCGCCCACAACTATTTCTTGGTCAGTGGGTCTTCTTAGGGCGGATTTGTAGGAGTTGGCGTGTATGCTTAGGGGCACTATGAGACGCAAAGAAAATTTGAAAAAAAAAATTTGGCACTTAGAAAAAATTCCGTGTTAAAAGTTTTATTTCGTTTTAGAAGGCCCATTATTCGGAAACGGTGCGTTGGATGACCATGCTTCTCAGAACCTAAATGGTGTCTATGGTCTAGATCAACCAGATACAGCAATAAAATTGGGAAATTTCGGAAAAAAAACTAAAAATTTTCAAGTCCGAAATTTTTTCTATGTCCTTGCTCCATTGCGCCCCTAAGGCTACACTCCCAACCTATTTGTTGACAACAAAACTGCGACTAAGCTTGGTACTCCAACTTACTGCTGAAACAAATTCCTTCCTATGGCATTAAACTCCGTAATTCAAACATGGGACTAATTTGACCCTCCCCAACAGTTTGTGTTTGTTCTATTTACATTCATCCCCTTCCCCGAAGCTTATCCCATCCACTGATGTTCTATAGAAATCCCACAATTTTGTTAAACCCGTCACTGTATACCGTAAATGTAATCGTAAAAAACAGCTTTTAGTGTATTTACAGATGAGGTTATTTCCATGTATTTGTTACTGCTAAAAGCCGAAGTGCGGCTACACCTAGTTCTAGCCGGCTAAACCTAGGTGCGGCCAGTAACAGTTGTGTATCGTTTTTATTGCTAGGACATACCGACCAAATAGATTAATTTAGGTTAGGTTAGAACTGTGACCAAACAAGCGCGAGCCGAGCGAGCAAATTGGTTACATATTTGAGAAAGAAGAAAAGTATGATACATCTAAATTTAACCGTCCGCATCCAGGTTTAGCCGGCTAAAACTAGGTGTAGCCCCACTTCGGCTATTAGCCGTAACATGCATTATACAGTTTTGTGACACAATATTTGAAGTTGTCAGAGTCTGTACGAGTCCCAACTTAACTTAATGGAAGGAACATGCGCAGTAAGAACTTGGAGCAACTTTGGCGGCGGGATTTCGTCCAGTGGCTTGGCGGTACTTTTGACCACCGTACGTGTACTGAGCTGAGCGAATACACGCTCGCACTTATTGCCCCAAGTAAATCCACCCGGTGTTTTATGTAAGCATTATTGAAAACAGTAGAAAAGCATGTCTATGTGTGTTTAGAAAGTTCGAAATTCCCCTTGAAAATTAGGCGTACCTGTGATTTATTTGTAAAACGGTAAGTAATTGTTTCCTGTAGGTTCCCTGTGAATTACTAATCACGCTTAATGAATGAATAGTTTGTTATTTGCATGACAAATTAACCGTCTATATATACTATCTAACTTTGTCGTGTGAGAATTAGAATTCATTTGTGTTTAAATCACAAGAAAACTAACTTTTTTAGGATTAATGTTATGTGTGTTCTAAATGATTTTACCTAGTTGAAAGCTGTTAGAAAATAAGTAATAACAATTTAATTTACAGGGAAAGGTAAGTGACGTGGTTCCATTTTTATTATGTTTAAGGAAGTGACTAGAATAATTGTTTTAAAATATTTCTTCTTGAATTTGGAAAGTTGAAGGATTTTAATACCATACTCGTATTCATATCATTCATACTCGTACTCGCTTTTGGATGCGGAAAACTTAGTTTTTTTGGGTTCTGTGTATATCCAGGGTGTTACTTAAATAAGTAGCTATGGCACCAACAAATTACTACGTAACTATTTTTTATTAACAAAGAAGTAGACCTTACTTATGGGCTTATAGAACTTTTTGAACTTGATTTTAATTTTCGATAAATTATACGGGTTGATTTGGTAGAAGTTCGAAAATCCGACAACCAGTCTTACCAATCGTATTGCGCAGTAACTGGCTTTTGGAGGTCAGACAAGCAGTCGCTCCATGTAAAATTCTGGTATTCAGCTATACCCATCCGGTTAGACTGGAAACCAACCTCAACATAGTTGAGATAAGGGTAGGCATCTGCCTAGCCTTATCCCAACCATGTTGGGGTCGGTGATGATTAAATGACTGCCTATTAAACATCTATTGTGCGTCGATTACAATACTTTTGGACGCGTTGCTTTTCCGTGACGCAAACAGAGTACAACATAACGTAGGCGTTAATGGACAATAGGATTTACTGATAATTGTCAAACAAAACAACAAAATTTACACAGCTAAAACTTAAATATAATATAACGGGTTATAATAAATTCGCTCTTTACATCATAGCAGCAAGATTTATAGTATCTACCTACGTTCACCCTTATTAATTTCACCACACACGTTTTTATATAACGGTATTCAAAAATGTTAGGTAATAAATATAAATAAGTTGCTGTAATTCAATTAAACTGAAAAAAATATTCTAACCACGCCTGTCAAAAATGTGATTTGTCTCAGTGTAAACGGAGGCCTGTCGATGCCAATTTACGTCATGACTTGCAAATGAAACGTTCCCAAGTGGAAACTTGAGATCGTGGTATAGTGATATCATGGAACTTATATCATTATTGATGCAGCTAGCATACGCATGCCTAGTGCCGTTCTAATTGGGCTTTTTGAGAATTGATGGGCTTTTTGAGAATTGGGCTTTTTGAGAATTGGGCTTTTTGAGAATTGGGCTTTTTGAGAATTGGGCTTTTTGAGAATTGGGCTTTTTTAGAATTGGGCTTTTTAAGAATTAGGCATTTTCAGAAATAGGTATTTTCAGAACTAGGTATTTAACGAATTAGTCCTTTTTTAAGCTGTAAGGCATTTTAAGAATTGGGCATTATTCGACTAAGCCTTGATTTCCTTTTTTTGTCTTTTGTTAGACGTGAAATTGGAGTTTTAGTTTCTAGGAATAGAATTGTTACTAAAACCATAGAAATGTTTTGCAAACCAGTATGTATGATTGATTTTCTCGGAAATTGGCTTTAAACATATGAACTGTTTGTTTCAGAGTCAAAACCGTTTGATCCAATTTAACAAATGCTTAGATTTTCATAAAATAGAATGATTTAGATTTTTTTCAGATATTTCAACGAATTAGGTATTAAAACTCAAACAAAATTGAGTTTTGATGAAAATATCGACATTTAGAAACTTTTTAAAACATTGTACTGCTAGAACATCGATTGTCAATCGAATTTTAACACCAATCACCTTACCTTGAATCTATTAAAGACCAAATAACATTGTCTAGACTACGTTTCATTATTAATTTATGCGTCATACCTCAAACAGTTTCAATTCGTTGTTTTTTTTTTGTGACAAACATGATCAAACCTATTTTTTGTATAAAGAATGATATGGCAAGAAAGGAGGTGTCTAATGAGATGACGAGTAACAGAGAAGTATGGAAAAAAAGACATGCTGCGCCGACCCCAAATGAATTGGGATAAGGGCAAGAGAATGATGATGATGATGATCAAAGGTTTGTTGCCATTGTTGCCACAAAACAAGGAGTGCTGTTTTCTAATCGGAGTTTTTTTCATTTTATTTCTACTTTCACAAGCAAAAGGGCGCATCTACATATGTATATACTTCTATGATAATACATATTATTCCCTTTATTAATTTCCATACAAATCTAATACATTTTTAAATATTCCTTAACATAAAAACAATATAAAAAATTGTAGCCCACCGGTATCGGGAACAGGGTCCAAGCTACCGGTGGTCAAGGCTCCAGAAAGAGGAACCTCCTAACAATACGAGCCGTGTCCAGGAGTACCGCTTACAGAATCAAGCCCTTGATCCAGCTGCCTAACGCCTCCTCAGGTACTGGTCGAGGCTCTTGGCAATTAAGCCATGGGCTCATACGACTATCGGCACAATTATCACTGAATCCACATCCCACATGTCGACAACCTCGCAAGCCAAGATATTTGATTTGCTTGATAATACATTATTATAAAGAGTTAAAGTTTGAATGTAGGAGGTAATCACTGAAATATCTCATACGATTTAAAAAAATATTTCACTGATGGAAAACTACACTTACTACTTATGTTTCTTTGACACGGCCGAAGTCGCTGGTATTTTTTATTAATTGTATCGTTTGTTTTCTTTTCTTGATACTAACCAGCATCTTGAAAATGGCTACTACAATTGCTCTTTCATTTTAAATACTTTGATTTGTAGCGGATTCAGTGTTCGGTTTTAATAATAATAATTGGAAGTAATGGTGATCACACAATCGGTGTGGCTGAATTCATGATTATTTATTTATACTGCTCTGTTGGGATCTTGAGCTGTGAGCGGAAGAAAATCCTATTAAAGTTTGTTTAGTAGGTACTTTGTTTATTTTCTTATATATATTTCTTATAGGCTGTATGCAGGTTAATATGCTTGACTGTTTTTTAATTTATTATTTATTTGCATTAGTTAATCTTGTCTATTTCAATGTAGTTTCTTCTCAATCGAGTTATTTTAATTCGTATTCATCTAGATTACCTACATAAATTGCTACTAACTTAGTCTTAAGATAATGAATTTGTTACTAACAAAATACGGAAATTACCTAGTTTGAAATAAACAAAATTATTTTATTTTATTATTATTTACGAGTCAAAATTTAAGTCTTTTCCGACTGTGTATATTCGTCTTTATTTATTCTTTTTTTGCAATTTCATCAAGTAAATTGAAGAACATAAAACAAACGAGATATGTGTGTTTTTTTGTTTCCCCAACATAAAATCGTGAATATTGTGCTGAAATAATAACATATTCAGTTATTCACGGTGGAATGATAACGCCGAGTTGCTTTAGTACCATATTGGCATAATAAGGGCAGGAAGATGATTTCAATCATCTTTCGTCATTGTATGTACAGACGACAGCACATCAACCTACTACAACCTGTCAAATTTATTTTATAGATTTTCAACTTTATCGCTAAATCATTAGGTTCAATATTGATTAAGAAAATTTGTCAATTTCGGGTAGCTTAATGTGCTGGCGTCTGTACTTACCATTCTAATTGGCCCACCCGAGGCCTTACGGCTTTGATCTCATGTCATGTGACTAGTTAATATTGTAGTACTACTGTATTATATGTAACGTAAAAGGAAGATATTTAATGTTCCTTGACAGATAACCTAAGAGTACATTTTTGAATTTTACCTCGTTTTGAAATAAGGAAGATAAAGAATAAGGAAAAAGGATAAAAAAATAAAAACCAAATGGTTTTTATTTTTTTAGGAATAATATATGCAATATTAGCAATTGGTTTATTTCTACATAGTTCTCACATATATGTATAATCTCAACATGAATGATGTAACTAAGATTTTGTAACAATATTTTGATTTAAAAGAGTGTCCATGGAGTTTCTTGCCCATTCTTCTCCATAGAGATCTACGCTTTGGAATGTGCAACTACAGTACTTTCTCAAGTTATTATGTCTTGTGACTGTGACTGTAGCTTCGCTTCTTTTTGTTTTTTTGACATTCAATAGTGCCTGTGATGGTCTAATTGAAATAAATGCTTTGAGTTTGAGTTTGTTAGGATTTATTGTATGAGCTCACCGTATATGAAGAAGGGCTATTTCGAAGATTTTTAAATCTAATTTAGGCTGCATCGCAGCAGCATCAGACGGACTGCATCGCAGCAACCGCGCAGTCGATATATACAACTGGTGAGTTGAATATATCGACTGCGATTCAACTGGTGAGTTGAATATATCGACTGCGTGCGGTTGCTGCGATGCAGTCCGAGTGATGGCAGCCTTAACTGTTAGTTTCATCTATCATACCAACTGTTGCCTGATCTATTTTATTGGACATTTAAATAACTAGATGGGTACCTGTCTACTCTGAGAAGAAAAAGCCGAAACAAACTCAGAGAACACTCTCTCTTTAAAAGTCAGACATTGGTCAAGTCAAATGATTTTGAATTCCTATATAATTTATCGAATAATTCTGAAGAAAACTTGTAGGTATGAGAACTATCTTGCTTCTTCAATTAAGAAACTGCTGCTGAATTATTTCCTCTTTGTAACACTAGTTCAGTTTCTTTGTTAACCTTACTTCGTCAGTGTTCATTCTGAATTTATCAACATTCTACATGCTCATATTGCACATTTTATGGTAATTTTAAGGTTACCATGCGTGCTCCCAAAATATTTGCATTGTACGCGTCACGGGATTGAATACGACGACGTCTGAATTTTAATAACATTTGTGATTTTAAGATGTTAAAGTAATACACGTTACAAAAACGAGTATTTGCGCTGCGATCACACAGCGATAATGGAATCTTTACTAGGTTATTGTATCATTTTGGGACCACATGGCAGTATCCTATCATTAATAACTACAGGTAACAGTAATATTCCAGCAGTCGCTCCTAATATACCGGTATTCAGCGGCATCCGGTTAGACTGGAAGCCGACCCCGATGTAGTTGGGAAAGGGCTAGGCAGATGATGGTGGCATTGTCCTACAGAGAATCAGTTGTCACTCGTCAACATCTTTTGTTCATAAGATGTGGACGAGTGACAACTGATTCTTGAAATTCGAACGGAATTCATTCATCGATGGTAGGAAAAAAAATACAGGTCATCTTTTATTGATTACACTTAATCTCATTAATAGTTACTAAACCAAAAAAAAAATATAAGAGATAATGGTACTATTTTGTCTTTGCCTATTTACAGTAATAATTCTTAAACAATATTAAGGCCTTCCCTCACTGGGAGCATTCACCTATAATGCTATAGTTCCGATTCAGATAGTACATGAGGCGAACCGAGCATTCGGTACGCAACCTGTAACAATCACTTGTTTCTGTTTAAAATCGAATCTTAGATTTCGACATTATAGGCGAATGCACCAGAGGGGGAGCGCCAGTAGCTAAAGGTTACATATCATTGTTATGAACAACCACTGCATGGCTATCAGCAAGTTTACATATAATTCTTTCATGCATTATGGTGTCGTGCTCCCTTTGCGGACTTTCTATTGAAGTCCTTTGTCTTAAATTACTTACATAAAACTCATACCACATTTCTCGATTACTCCTTAAAATGATAAAAACAAAGTTCAATGCTAGTGGATTTAAATAAACTAATAATGTTACTAAAAGTTTTACTATTGGGTTTGGGTCTGCCAATATATTATACACGACAAAATTCAACAATAATAAAATGTTACTTAATATAAATATCAACGTGGCTATATACAAGCGGCGCCAGATGTTAGAAGCTGTATGTTCGTTCGAGTTGACACTACGACAAAGTGAAAATATGATAATAATATATAAGGAACAGTTAACTATTAGTGGTAGAATACAATTTGCCATGATAATGCAAAGCTGTATTTCCGTGGACAACTTCGAAATGAATTCACCTAAAAGATAATTATTTACTAACACACAAACACTAGACGATATTAAAGACACACCCCATCCAAAAAAACTACTTTTTAAATATTTTCTTTGCATATAATGCCTATTAAAAACTTTTACAAAGTCTACGTAAAACATATGACTTAAAATTAACAGCCAGTGATTTCTCGCTGTTATTAAGTATTGAAATAAATAGAAAATTATAGTTGACCAACGATTTTCGATATAAAAAAGTATCTGCACTGTTGAAAAGATAAAGAAATTTAATAAAATAATGTTAAGGAACACAAAATTCCTGTAGTTTCGGAACTTTTTCAGGATGCTCCATGATGTCATGCCGTATATTAAAGTAGATAGTGTCAGCACTGCCTCAATTATCATAACAATCATCAGTTGAGTTGGTGATAATTCCCCATCAAAACTGATTGAAGAGTCACTCGTTATACTTGTATCATTATCAGACATGGCGAATCACACTATCACTTGCACTGAGTTTTAATTGATTCACTTTTGGTTCACATAGAAGATGGCTGGACGAGTTAGACAGAACTTTGAAATAATGTTTCACACCTTCCCTGGACGAAGTAATTGTAGATCGGGAATAGACGCCTTTGCTCAGTTGTGAGAAGATTCAAACTGGTAAAATACTAGTAGCCACTTTAGATTTCTTTACTGAGTACAAAATAAAAATAAAAACTTGTGAATAACTTGGCTTAAAGCGCTACCTTAAAGCGGTGTTGTTTTGGAACAGTCGATCCAGCAATTGTTATTTAAAACAAGCTCAAATAATGAATATAGTGCAATGTACCTTTTTTATCTGTACATAATAAATCAGCGTTAATTAGATAAATCTATTTTTTCCTGGTAGTGATATTGATTGTGATTTCTAATTAAAAAAATATTCTAATGTAATTAAAAAAATATTCTAATGGCTGTGCCATTAGAATATTTTAAGGCTTTCGATAACTATTCTGTGTGTTTTATATTTCAATTTATGCAGCATTATTATCGTTTAAAGTTATAATAAATGCCTCATCAACATCATTTCAGTCGAAACATATCCACAGCTGGACATAGGCCTTCTCCAAGTGTCGCCAAATTAACCGGTCCCGTGCGTCGTCGGTCCACCTAGTGGGACACCTTCCAAATACCACTGTTGATAAAAATATCCAGACTCCTTTTATTCCTTAGAGTATCAAATGAAATTACAAAAGAATCCATTTGTTTTCAAAATTTTATGGAACAACTGAGGCTTTACATCGTCTGGTAACATCATCATCGCACTGTTCATACGGTTAAAACAAATGTAGTACCTAGGAAACGGTAATTTGGTCCCAAAAAGTATACAGAAAAAGTACCCATCACATAGCCGTCATCTAAGCATTCTGTACATTAAACCTAGTCGCATTGAGCAAAAAATATTGCTGGGAAACGATTTTTTTACAAATTTTAAATGTTTTTTTCCGATAAAATGAAAAGATCTTTACAAGAAACAGAGTTGAATGGAATTAAAAAATATTTGATCAACTACTCATTTTTGTGGACAACTTACACTTGACCATATTGAAATTTTATAGAGCAAATTGTTTTTATAAGAAACAGCCAATGTTTCCTAAGTGTTAAATCGGTTCGAAAATCTCTGTGTATCTCTTATAGATTTGGATATCTCCACACTATCCCAGTCAAAAGGACCACTCTGTATATTCCAAGGAATAAATTTTAATAATAACAGTTCAAAGACGCCAAAACGAGAAACATTTTTTTTTTGTAAAATAATTCAATGTAATTTATTATACTTAGCCTTACACCTTACACATCATAATTTACGTTGCCGAATGTTCCCTTCATAAAGGTGCATGTTAAATGAAAGCGTTCGAAAAAACAAAATTCCTGTCGAAATACTACAATGTATTTTTACCATGTTTCCTGTTAAATTGGGTCAGGTTTTACGATGAAAGTACTCTAAGGTGTTCCATTTTAAATCAAAACTTTCCAGTCCTAGGAGATGAAGCCTTCTTTGTATTTGCAAAAGTTGTAATTTATTATTTTAGTTTCTGATGCTGATTCTTCATTAAAATATTACAAAACAGTAAGTGATCGAATTATGATTTTTGAAAAATTTCCACGTTAAATTGCAGAATTTGTGTCCAAAAATACACCATCTTTTAGCCATAGCTAAATATAACAATTTTCATTATCACGAATTAGTACCGTACTGCATTTGTTTAAAAAAAAACACTAAACAAAAGACACTCACATTACACCTACCGACTACCGTTTTTTTCCCATTAAATACAAAAGTATCTCGCTGTGAGCATCTAAACTTCGCATAAGAGCCCAAAGTTACTTAAGAATAAAGATAAAAGGATTGAACTGGCGCTACGGCGTAGCTGACATGATCATATCACTGCTACGCCAACTGCTCTGTCGTAGCGATCTAACCCATCCGCTACGCAGTTATTTTTGGAAAATTGTTCTTCTTAAATTGTATGATTATGTTTTCTCTTCTCTGTATTCTGAACGCCTGATCAGTAAACTAGCTAAACACTCTACATGATGTTAGCTGACGAGATTGGTTGACGAAAATAGTTACATCCAATCACAAAGAAGACACGAGATTTGACTATACACAGATCACATAGACTTTGATTATCCTAGAAGCCCGTTAATAATAATATTGATCTAAGTATTTTAGGACGAAGACAGGGTATAAGTAAACGTTTAAATGAATTATTAATGGATGGATTCCTCCTCTGACAGTGAATAATATCTAAGATAATTTCACTCACGTCTTCACTTAACCATTCCATCAACTACATAGGTTAGGTTTACTAGTTTAATGCCTTCTACAATGATATGTTTGCCTGGTACCTCATTAGCTGTGATGTAAAGCTGGAGTGGTTATATATCACTCAGCAGCTATATGAAGTACGTAAGTGCATTAGTTGGAGTGCATGAATATATTAGTGAAGTTTAAGTTTGTTTTAACGGTTAACTCATGAGTGAAATGTTTCATTTAGATTTTGTACTCTATCTGATATTATGTATACAACATTAGTTTTAATATAATTATGCGAAACCTGAAACACGTGTCTAGTATTTTTGTGTAAAGAATCTATGTACAAAATTTCAAAAATGTATTATGAAAAATCACAAATTTATAAGCTTGTTCTGTTACCTAGTTGTCCGCACAAAAACGTGGTCACCACGTGGCGCTGCCGCGCGCGCGCCTCCGGCGTCGTCTTGAGCTCATTGATAATAATAATTTGGCAGTAGGCACCTAAATGATTGCGATAGGCACTTAGTATCGCTCGGTGTCCAACTTGTGACCATTTTTAAATATTTTTGGGACAAAATATAACATGGTTTAAAAATTATTGGAAACGATTCAGTTACTTATTCTGAACAAACTATTTCAGGTTTCGCATATTCTAAAAATAATGTTGTATATTTTTTTTCTTTTAAAATAACGTGATCCTCACATTAGGAATTTCTCCAGTATCGTGAGTGCATTTACAAACATTTAAACTCAGATACACAAACAGACTAAATACCCCAACTACCAACTATTTAGAAGAGAACTGGAATTTTATTTCGAATTTACGGTTTACCAAAGATTTGTTTTACTTTTCAGAGCAGTAACCTCCTTTCTAGTCATCACAAAACTACTTTGTATCAGGTTCCGAAATTTTTATTTTATTTTTTCTTAAACGTAACTTCATTGACGTTCCAGCTGGTAACGATAAATATTAATTAATTAATTATATTATCTTGTTAAAATATTGAAAAATTGTTAGTGAGCTTGACGAAAAATGATTTTACTGAAGTGTTTGTTTTGATGAAATAGAAGATAAA
The DNA here is from genome assembly GCA_905163415.1 of Noctua fimbriata. Taxonomy (NCBI): domain Eukaryota; kingdom Metazoa; phylum Arthropoda; class Insecta; order Lepidoptera; family Noctuidae; genus Noctua; species Noctua fimbriata. Next base: position 9,059,290 of record LR990940.1, read on the forward strand.
AGTTTTTTTTAAGTACACACGTTTCATTACCGAATTAAATAAAACCTAGCATTAGACAAATACAATTAAAAAAAAATCTTCTTGACAGTCGCCGTTGACAATACTCGTTCTACTTAGCTACCAGGCGTGTATATATGCTTTTTTTCGGGGGTAGGTGTGAAAAAGTTTAGACGTTTTTAAAAATACGGAATTTTATTTAAAATATATATAATATAATTAATTGAAAAACTTATAAAGTTTACGTCACAAATTACTCCACAACAGTTACATAACAAGTACTCTCGTTTGTGGCACATTTATGTGACATAGAGGAGTAATTATTCACCACCTGCCAGCTGTTTAACTACACCACATTATCAGTTTGAGAAGCACTTCACAACACACAATGTCACAGTTTGCCGAAGTCCTGGCTGCGCAGAAAACACTGGAGGAAAACTTCTTGAAGAAGATGGGTGAGCTTGAGGCACAGATACAGTGCGCCGGTCCTGCCAAGGATACAGTGGCAAAGATAGCTGAGGAGTTTCGTGGCTTTCGGGAGCTTGTGTTCTCCATGCTTGGTCTGCTGCGGAGCCAAATTAACGAGTGTGCCAAGCAAATTGATGGCTTGGAGACCAGGCACCGACGGAAAGCATTGGTTATCCAAGGGCTCGCTGAAGCAGACAACGAAGACTGCACAGCGGTTATCTTGGATGTTTTACATACCAAGCTGGCACTAAGTAACATCACGGCATCTTCACTTAAAGCCTGTCACAGATTGGGGGCCCTCAGCAAGGATCATCACAGGCCTATCCTTGTCAGGTTTGCCAGTGTAGACTTGAAGTCATTGGTTTGGAAGGCAAAAAAAGGCTTGAAAGGCTCCAAAATGTCTATGAAGGAGTTCTTGACTAGGACCAGGCAAACTGTCTTCAGTAAGGCGCGGGAACACTTCAGCATGCGGTCGTGTTGGACTCAAGACGGGGTTATCTACATAAAGGCTCCTGACGGAAAGCGGCACAAGGTAATTTCTTTTGATGAGCTGAAACCCTTGGTAGCCCAGTATCCCAAGGCCCCGGACGCGGCTCCTTCTACGACTGGAAGAAATGGTGCTGCCGCGAATCTGAAAAACACAACACGAAAATAATTATAGGTCAGAGTGTTTGTTGTTTTATTGTTGTTTCTTGATTAGTAGTTATAGATTCCAAAATTTTTACTTGCCAGTTTGTAGTTGTCCTGTCTTATACTTGTTTTTCTTATGTTCTTTACCTCAACTGTTTATTTCTGTTTCTTTATTATTAATAGGTGTACTGGTAGTTAGATACCTTCAACTGTGTTTATTTTTCTTTTATTTGAGTGATTGTTCTGTATATTGTTGGTGAATGTCAGCTTCAGCTTGTCAAATTGACATTTAGAAATAATTAAGTGACAGTGACGTTCCAAGTTTACGTTTTGAAATGATGAGTCTGGTAAATGTTTCACACACAGATTTTAATATCAGTATCGTTTCGTTCCATGTGCAACATTCACATAATTTTCAGTTGGGTGTGTTATCTCCTTCTTTTTCTTTAGTTAACTTTTATTTTATTTTTGTCTTTGGGTCTGGGAACTACATCTTTCACTTTTCATTTTGTGTTTTGCTGTGTACATGTGCCATGTTCTACGCTTGTTTTATTGTTTCTAGTGTTGGTGTTAGCTGGCGGGTGGTGCAGAGTTGTGCACCTTTTAGTCATTGTTTTGTTTTTAGTAACAGCTTAATTGTAATTTTCCATATATATTATATATTTATTGTTATTTATTACGTATATATTTTATGTCAGACAATGAAACTTTTTTATCCGCGGATGAATCTGCTCCTTGTTCAAGCGATGGAAGCTTTTGTTCCTTCAATGATACTCTTGGTGACTTTTTGCAACAAAAATTTAATGATACGTCTAATAGGTTGATGAATGTGTGTCATATTAATGCTCAAAGCGTTCCGAGCCACTATGGTGAGCTGTACGACGCCTTTAACAACAGCAACGTTCACGCCATCCTGATTTCCGAAACTTGGCTTAAACCACATCTCCTGTCCACTACCTACCCTCTTACTGGTTTCATTCTTATACGGAATGACAGGATTGGTAAGGGAGGGGGTGGTGTGGCGATATACCTCCGTAGTGACTTTCCGTATAAAATACTTGCTTCTTCCTCATCACACTATTCTGCTTCTGCCGAGTTTATTTTCCTTGAAGTCTGTGTCAAAGGAGCCAAAACTGTTATTGGTGTCGTTTACTGTCCTCCCACTATTGATTACTTCACTGAATTCGAATCAGTACTTGAATCTCTGGGTTCAGAGTATGCACACCATATCATCATGGGTGACTTCAACACTAATCTACTTGCCCGTAACGCCCCTCGATCCCTTAAACTCCTCCATCTTATCGAGTCGGTTAGTCTGCACGTGTTGCCGCTCCAACCTACCCACCATAACACTGCTGGTGATGACACCTGGCTCGATCTGATCCTCACCTCAAATCCTTCCCTCGTACCCTCCCATGGTCAACATGACGCTCCTGGCTTTTCTCATCACGACATGATTTTCCTTTCATATATCCTGAAACCTCCCAAACCCAAACCCAAGGTTCTGTACAGGCGTTGTTTTGCGCGGATGAATGTTGAGGAGCTCAAGGAGGATGCATCCTTGATTGATTGGGAGCCTATGTTGGAAGCCACTTTAGTTGACGATAAGGTTGCGATATTTAATGATATTGTGGTCAACCTCTACAATACCCATACTCCTATTAAAAAAGTTAAATTGAAACGTCCTCCTGCTCCATGGATGACAGAAGGGATACGGATGGCTATGCGACGTAGGGACCGTACATTTCGTAAATTCAAGAGGGATCGCACTGACGAGTACTGGTCACTATACAAAGTTGCAAGGAATAGGTGCAATCAGATGATACGCAACGGTAAACGCCGCCACATTCTGGATAATATAATTTCTTCCTCTTCTGCCGATACTTGGAAGTTTCTTAGAACTCTGGGTATCGGCAAACCGCGACCCTTAGACCTTCCAAATTCTATCGACCTGGACGAGCTTAACCGTCATTTTTCTTCTACTACCACCATGGATCGCTTAACCAAGCAACAAACTTTAGCCTTAATTTCTGGTCTTACGCGTCCACATATTAACCTCTTTTGCTTCGTTCCAGTTGAGCCGGGAGAGATCAAAAAAATCATTCTCTCAATCAAATCCAAAGCAGTGGGTTGTGATAATATCACCCGTGGTATGATCACTACTCTTCTGGATGATCTCCTACCTGCGATTACCCATATTGTGAATTTTTCCCTGTTTTCCGGAGTATTTCCTTCCCTGTGGCGCAAAGCCTATGTTTGTCCACTACCTAAGGTCCCTAATCCCTCTCTTCCTACCCATTTCCGTCCCATTTCGATCCTTCCCTTTCTGTCCAAAGTGCTTGAGGCCTGTGTGCACAAACAATTCTCTAATTTTGTCTATCGGAACTCGCTTATCAGCCCTCTTCAATCTGGGTTCAGGCCCGGGCACAGCACTGTTTCCGCCCTTCTTAAAGTGACTGGCGATATAAGGGCAGGACTGGAAGACACCAAGGTAACTGTACTTGTGCTGGTCGATTTCTCAAATGCCTTCAATACCGTTAGTCACGACATCCTGTTAGCCATTTTATCCCATGCTATGGTCTCTCCCGGAGCACTAGAATGGTTCTCCTCTTACCTTCAGGAACGTCAGCAGTCAGTTCATGTCGAGGATTCCTCATCATGTTGGTGTGATTTGGAAACTGGCGTTCCTCAAGGCGGTATTCTTTCTCCTCTTCTATTTTCTATCTTTATTAATCTCCTAACTTCTGAGCTTCAGTGTGCGTATCATCTGTATGCCGATGACTTGCAGTTGTACTGTCAGGGGAGGGTTGACGAAATAGCTGATCTGATCACCAGTTTAAATAGGGACCTGATGTCGATAAAAACCTGGTCCGATAAATTTGGTGTGTCAGTTAACCCTAATAAATGTCAGGCGATCATCATTGGGAGTTCTCGCAGTCTCAGTAAGTTGGACGGCACAACCTTGCCACCAGTTCTTTTTGACGGCACAGTCGTTCCATTTAGCGCTGATGTAAAGGATCTAGGCATGCATATTGATAGAACTATGAAATGGCATACCCAAGTCGCTCGTGTCAGCCAGAAGGTTACTGGTACGTTGCGGGCTCTATACCGATTGAAAAACTTTCTACCCCCTAATACAAAAACAATGCTTGTACAGTCCTTAATTTTTCCTATTATCGATTATGGTGATGTGTGCTACTTTGACCTGAATGCGGATCTGCTCGACAAACTTGACCGTCTTCTAAACTACTGCATTCGATTCGTGTTCAATCTACGTAAATATGATCATGTCTCAGAGCAGCGGTCTCTACTTAAGTGGTTGCCCATACGTCAGCGTAGGGAGCAAAGGGCGCTAACCACCTTGTTTTCTTTCCTTATTTCTCCCTCTTCCCCTAGTTACCTTGCTCCCCACTTTCAATACATCTGTGCCAATCATAATAGGAGTCTGCGCTCATCTCAAAACCGAATTCTTCAATGTCCCTCTCACCGCACTGACTTCATTCACCGATCATTCTTCGTTCAGTCTATTTCTCTGTGGAATGCGCTTCCCCAGGAAATCAGGATGGCAACTAATCGTTTATCGTTCAAAATTAAAGTTCGCGAGTATATTCATAAAAAGCTGGCAGTTTCGTCACAGCGTTAATGTTTTCTTCATTGTTTGTCTTTTTATTTTAGTCCGTGTAAATTTCTATTTACATATATATAATATATTGATATATATTTATAGTATTTTGATATATCGTTATAGTATTTTATATATCCTTGTAGTTTAGCTAAATAATAAATTAAATTTTTGCATATATTTACACCTACCACTGTTTGTCTCTGCATCACCCAAAGGTTGACTGGTAGAAAATGCCTATGGCATTAAGTCCGCCTCTGTACTTTGTGCTTGAAGTGTATATAAATAAATAAATAAATAAATAAATATAACTAACTAGAGCAGTAGTAGGAGGTCCTATCTAGTCGCCGGTTATATTTTCTAATAAATTGCCTTTATTAAGCGATCGACCTAAATAATACGAGAGCTTAGCTAACAGCCAGTAACGAAGCAAAACGGGGTAACCGTAACTTTGAAGAATTTCATAATACCTACGCATGTGTTCTCGGAAAGGGCTTGGCTAAGGTGTGCTTCTGTACATCGACGTTACCTACAAGAACGATAAACGTAACGTTTGCCTTGTTATGATGAGAGAGTTCAATGCCCTGTCCAGAGGTTGTGTACTGTTCCAAAAATACCATTACGAATGTTTCTCCTGAAAAAAAAAACACATGCAATGCCTTTACCAAGCTGAATTAAATAGAAGATATCATCTGCCTAGCCTTTTCCCAACTATGTTGGGGTCGGCTTCCAGTCTAACTTTATGCAGCTGAATACCAGTATTTTACATGGAGTGACTGCCTATCTGACCTCTTAGTACTGGATAATACGATACCCCGTGGTAAGACTGGTTGTCAGAAGTTTTGGGCCATTTTCACTGACAACTAACGACTGTCAAAGATCTAGAAATGATACCCGGGACCAACGGCTCAACGTGCTTTCCGAGGCACGGAGGAAACTCGGTATGTAATGGGTGGTCACCCATCCACAGATCAACCTAGGCAAGCACAGCTTAACCTAAAGATCGACCCGAGCGGCTGTTATTTTTAGCCACGAGCTCCTCCTTCTGAATTAAATATAAGACATTGCTTTCAAAAGTTGGAGCAGTAAAAATAGGTCAATTAATAAACATTGTTGTGACCTATGATGATTAATTTCTGGGAAATGATTGCCTAAAACCTCATTCCTTTGACATGGAAAACTCCAAAGATGCTTGCAAATGGAAAGTAACCACAGAAGCGGTACGAAAACAGCATGATAATGAGGTGCACAGCGTTTCCTGAATGTCACAAATGAGACAGAACTACTAAGTAGGTAAAGGGATGCAAATGATTTATAGACCGACCGAAATGAGTCCTCCGCCTTGCCTCATCAAAGGGACATTAAGTGTTCACAAAGTCCTAACAATATCCCACAGGTTATTTGCTTTAAAATAACCATAATCCACGTAGGTATTACGATACTAATTGAAGAAATACGTGATCAACCTTTAGAATATTCCATTTAAATTGATACCTTCGCGAGGACTCATTAAAGCGGTCGGTCTATGGAATATATGGAACCAGCTTCTGCCCGCGGCTAGAATTTGACAATCAATTCGGGTTGTACTCTGCTTCACTACATAGTATAAAACAAAGTCGCTTTCTCTGTCCCTATGTCCCTTTGTATGCTTAAATCTTTGAAACTACGCAACGGATTTTGATGCGGTTTTTTTTAATAGATAGAGTGATTCAAGAGGAAGGTTTATATGTATATATTGCACCTGTGCGAAGCCGGGGCGGGTCGCTAGTGTAACAATAAAACTCAATCATGATTCGAAAGACAAGTGGCGCCATCTATTATCATAAAAACGTTATTGTTGTTTCCTCGGGAACAGTACTTTCTTTCGGGATGAAAGGTACCCTATGTCCGTTTTTGTACACCTGACAACGTATATGCAAAATTTCAGGATGATTGGTTCAGTGGTTTAGGCGTGAAAAGGTAACAAACAAACAAACTTAGTTTCGCATTTATAATATTAGTAAGGAGGTAAGGTTAAGGATAGTAAGGATAAGGATTCCAAAGTCGTGTTCAGAGAAAGCTGAAAAGATTATAAAAATACATAAGGAAGGGTCATGTTTGCAGGTTTGGTCTTTGTCAACGTACTTTCACCAATCCTTTTGTTAGGTGTGGCTACAGCCATGGTATAAATTATACTTCGCCTGGTATTCTCTTCCCATGACAGCTGGGTCACGTGATTGGCCCAAGAATACGTCATGAGTTGCGATGCTGTCGATGTGTTGCCACGGCGTGTGATTGAATTACCCGAGCAAAATGCATTTTTTAACTTAACAAAGTAATTATGAACTAATAATTCAATATTTAAATTAATTTAACACTAAATAGATGAATCACACGAGTTACTAAATAGTTAAGCTAGTTAGTAATTTATTTTATTTTCATTGACTAAATGAGTCCCTAAATTTACTTAAAATGACAATCAATGACTGGATCAATTAATGGTGACTTATCGTGACGTAGTCTTGGGCCATCGTGGGAAGAGAATACCAGGCGAAGTACATTATTATACCATGGCTACAGCTATTGTCTTGTCAGCCTGTATCAAATGACAGCTGCGCAAAAACAAATGACTCTCAGTGACTTTCGGTCAAGATTTATTGGGGACCATTACTTGTTTGTTATCCCCCGGCTGAGCAATTTACCTATTAAAGTAGACACAGACATCTATGTTTGTCTATATAACCTTGAATTAATTTTACGCTGGTCCAGTCTGGGATATCTGTTCAACAGCGGCGGCCATAAAAAGTGTGGTGAAAAAAGCGTGGTTGCTATTCAGCATTTCTCAATTTTAATCGTATATTTATACTTATTGAACTTTGCCAACCTTGCTGCAGGTAGGCCCATAATGCAAAGTGACATTGTACACACCTGTATTTTGAAGTATGTAAAAGTTGTTAACTTCAAAGCAAGAACGAATCGATATCGAATCTCTATGAACGGTGCATGTTGTAATTTTACAATCACATTAAATTCATTTAGCTATTTTTTGCCCACTCTAGAATTTCTCCTGTTTTGTGAGTGCGTTTGCAAACATTTAAACTCACACACACAAACAGCTAGACTCGGAAAAACGACCTGTAGGCCATACAAAATTAAATATTTGTCGCGAGCGGGGATCGAATCCACGACGCGCAGCGAAGCAGCCAATCGCTCAGCCACTGCGCACACCGTGCCGTCTTTTGTAGTTTTTGGGCAATACCAATTTGTTTGTGCTGATAATAATAAAGCATGGCAGGGACGTGAAATGATTTCGTAAGCCACCCGTGTCTCCATGAATTGTTTAGCAGTTTACGCCCCGTTCAAACAAACGTTTGAACGGGGCGTTGTTTGTTGTTGTTTTTCTTCGTTTTCTTGGTTTTATAAACGGCTTTGCTTGAGATCTTTGTGGCTAAAGTGCTACAATAGATCCCTACCGTATTATATTGCTACCTTGAATATTTAAGTATACTATACGTTGCGAATAGAATGTTTGACAATCGGTTCAATCTTAGGCTAGCCTCCGGTAAATTATTCACGAGAAGATTAACAGACGATCATGATTCAGTTGAATTACACATCAACATCTGTCTAGCCTTTTCCAAACTATGTTGCGGTCGGCTTCCAGTGCAACCGAAGCAGCTGAATTACACGGAGTGACTGCCTGTCTGACCTCCACAACCCAATTACTGGGTAATACCCCTCGGTAAGACTGGCTGTCCGACTTTCGCGCCTCTGACTAACTGTAACGACAGTCAAAGATCTACAAATGGGGATATTCGGTTTGTATTGGATGGGTACCCATCCACGGACCGACTTTGGCAAGCGCTGCTTAACCTTGAAGATCGACCCGTGTGGCTGTTATTATTTAGCCAAGACCTCCTCTGAAGTAAATAGTACATGGTATTCTTATACCTACTTACATTGTGAATATAATACTTGATAACCGGATTAAATTATGGTTATGCTATTATCCTCCGTTAAATTATTCACCAGAAGATAAGCCGAAGATCATGACTCAATTGAATAACGCAGCACTTAAATAGTATTCTAGTCCTTCAATAATAATTTGTCGATTGAATGAACCTCTATCAACTTTGGAGTTGCTGGTTGGTATAGTTCTTTCTAAACTGTTGCCTTGGTTAGCGTTATACAACATTATTTTTAGTATATGTGAAACCAGAATATATAGTTTGTTCAAAATATGTATCTGAATCGATTCCAATAATTTTTAAACCATGTTATATTTTTTCCCAAAAATATTTAAAAATGTTTACAAGTTGGACACTGAGGAACACTAAGTCCTATCGCAATAATTTAGGTACCTACTGCCAAATTATTATTATCAATTAACTAAAGACGACGCTGGAAGCGCGCGCGCGGCGGCACCGGCTAGTGACCACGTTTTTGTGCGGACAACCAGGTAACAGAACAAGCTTATAACTTTGTGATTTAGCATGATACAGTTTTGAAATTTTGTACATAGATTCTTTACATAAAAATACTAGACACGTGTTTCAGGTTTCGCATATACTAAAACTAATGTTGTATAGATAGTATTTATATAAAAACTGCTTACCTTATTTCATGCCATCTAACGGCATCTGAAACTTTTATAAAGCACCTATCTCTAACATAGGCACTCAGAATGTGTTCGTGACTAGACTACAAACTACTTTATTTTTCACGGGTTGCCCTTTAAAATATTATTATAGTCTAAATAAGCAATTTTGTTTCACTCTCTACAAACTAATGAAGATAGACGTATTTAAATATCAGTTAGAATTTTTAAAGATTCACTGTACGCAAACCTCTCGTTTATATTTTATTCATTGTAGCCTCTTTTCACTCACTACGGGTCGATAGTCAGTGTCTGTATTTTTTTGTGGATATACAGACCCCAGCACATCAAGCTACCCAAAACTGACAGTTTTGGGTAGCTTGATGTGCTGGGGTCTGTGAAAAATTTCATTTTACGATAGGAGTCAATGAAATGCACTCAAAGCATTGTGCTGATAGAAGGATTGAGTAGTACGGGGGACGTGAAGGTGTTTACAGTAAAAATCTTACATTAAAAACATGTATTTAAAAAAAAAACTTGTCAAAAATTTGGAACTTTGACCCCCAATATCTCCGCAACTAGAAGGTTCTCAGGTATGGTCTAGAACAAAAAAATGATCGCAATGACGGGGAGAACAAGTGCCTTTCGGTTATGGGTCTATTTACACCCTTTATAAACAGGTAACAGAACAAGCTTATAACTTTGTGATTTAGCATGATACAGTTTTGAAATTTTGTACATAGATTCTTTACATAAAAATACTAGACACGTGTTTCAGGTTTCGCATATACTAAAACTAATGTTGTATAGATAGTATTTATATAAAAACTGCTCATTTCATGCCATCTAATGGCATCTGAAACTTTTATGAAGCACCTATCTCTAACATAGGCACTCAGAATGTGTTCGTGACTAGACTACAAACTACTTTATTTTCCACTGGTTGCCCTTTAAAATATTATTATAGTCTAAATAAGCAATTTTGTTTCACTTTCTACAAACTAATGAAGATAGACGTATTTAAATATCAGTTAGAATTTTTAAAGATTCACTGTACGTAAACCTCTCGTTTATATTTATTCATTGTAGCCTCTTTTCACTCACTACGGGTCGAAAGTCAGTGTCTGTATTTTTTTGTGGATATACAGACCCCAGCACATCAAGCTACCCAAAACTGTCAAATTTACTCAATCAACCTTGAACCTAATGTTTAAGAGATAAAGTTGAAATTCTATTAAAGAAATTTGACAGATTTTAGTAGCTCGATGTGCTGGCGTTTGTACAAGTAAACCGGGTGAAGTGTACTGGCATGTGTGTATAAGCTAACATGCTTATCTACTTATACAGGATCATTCTACGAAGGTACTAAGGTAGTCACTCCAGTCGCCTCAGTCGCCGAAAGTAAAATATTGAATCAGCTGAATTCATTTATACTGGAATCCGATCACAGCATAGTTGGGAAAAGTATAGTCAGATGAGACGATCGGCTAGGAAAATAGTATATCTCTTCTGTTGTTCCCACGATCATCATTGTCATTCTCCTGCCCTTATCCCAATTCATTTGAGGTTGGAGCACCATGTCTTCTTCTTCCATACTTCTCTATTACTCGTCATCTCATCAGACACCTCTTTCCTTGCCATATCATTATTTACACAGTCCATCCATCTTTTCTGGTGTTCACTTCATTACCAATTTCAGAATACTAGCAAACTACATACACGAATTTATGTCTACCAATCTACGTTATACTATTGAGTTTGGCGAAACTTATAACTACTAAAAAACACCGTACCTTATGTAAAAACATTCAGAATTTTAACTGAGCACACCCATGTTCTATCATAAATTAAAGGCGTTACAGAAACCTCCATTTACTCGAAAATAACAATCGATAGAAAAATCGAACGCCTATTCAACAAAATTGTGTATTCATATTCCTGAAATCCAGAGTTGATATGGAAAACTGTTCATATATTTTTTTATGGGTGCTTTCACACTCTAAAGTGTTACTTCAGGTGGCACCGAGTTGAGGAATAGGCAAAGGCCTATCAGAAACACCATTCCAAACTCCGAGGTGTTGTAAAGAATTTCTTTACAGAAAAACGAAGCAAAATTAAAAAATGCGAATGTAAAATTAAAACTTACCTTAACGAATGGAAGTATTTAGAACTATAGTGGAGCAAATCCATGAATTTTAACACTATGAATTAAAGCAAGTATTTAAAAGAAAAACTTACTTTAACGCTACAGGCTCTTGAAAATTTGGAGAATTTCTTGTCAATTGCATTCATCCAAATAATAGGTCTTTAACTATAAAATTGCCGTTTTTTTCTCACATTTTGTTCTGTTTGTAACTTTGACGTATAGTTATATTTTTTCCTAATTTTTTTTAATGGATTAATTGCTAAATTACGTACCTTTTAGAGTTTAAAACCGTACAAATAGTTGCATATAACCTCATAGAGTAGTCTCAAAACACCTGTTTCACTACTTCAAGTAGGTATATTTTTGTCAAAGACTGTGTTTTCACACTATAGTTTACAATTGCATCATACATAATCGGTTCAGACGTTTCCAAAAAAATAAAAAATATGTTAGTTTGGAAATATCACTTTTCATGAAATCGTCCATACAAATCGGCAATTTCATAGGTACTTTAACTCCTAATATAGTCTTTAAATAGTTCTAGGTAGTCTGGGTAAATATCTATGTCTTCTGTACATAAGTACATATATTACAAAGAAGCTATTAGACGTAGTAATAGACTTCTCCTTCTAAGGCTTCGATTGCACGGATTACAGTAATAGATATTTATGATTTGTTCTATAATCTGGATTGATTATTCTTATATATGACATGTACTTACGTCTAGTAAGTCTTTATAGTATTTTAATCATATAAAAGTATTGGTTGATGTAATGTTTAGCTACATTATTATAACATAGAAATCCATTAATAATATTGTGGGAATCCTGACTGCACCAGTTTTCGCTTTTAGGTCCATTAAAACATAGTCTTAAGACATACTATAGACAAAAAAGAGCTGTAAAATGGATTTTCCCTGTTTTCATTTACGTAGAGAAAAACAAATTGGAAGTTAGCACCTAAACCTTGACATATTTTCACAAGCTCCTGCTTTAATTAAGTAAGACTTTCGTGAAAATATGATTCTTTAAGTTTAATTAAAAAAGGCATCTAATAATAAATATTTTTATTTAACATGTTTTTTTTTTTAAATAAAATTTTGTTTAACTCGTTCTTTAATTCATGTTTTTTTAACTATTTTAAATTAAACTATAATTTTTATAATAAACAAAACAATGCGTGTAGACACCTAATTAGCTACGTATCCTGTTTATCATTCATTTCAAGATTGCGTTCAGAATATTATTCAGTAGGTACAGATAATCTCGTCTTTAACATGCATTAATAATTTTAATATTTGAGCTATTGGCATCGGGTTTAGGTGAAGCTAATAAATACCACGTTAGATGCAATCGCAAGATAAATAGATTTCATAGGTATAGCAAACTATGTCAGGTCGATAGATTGAACACACTTCGTAACCGCACAAACAACCCATAATTGATTTAGAGGCCAATCAAAATTTCCCTTTATCAATCTCTCTCTGGGGTCGGTCCCTTATGTCTGAGGATCGTGGTCAGCATCAGAGTTGTATCTGAAGCGAATGATCTGCCTCCACCGGTTTCTGTCCAGCGCGTCTCTAACAACCGTGTAGAATTTGGATGCCGAGTCTTTAATTTGGGGGGTCCATCTTGTTGGTGAACGACCACGCGATCTTATGCCTTCGGTGTTCCCAACCACAATAAGTTTTTCCAAAGTTTCGTCGCCTCTGCGCACTGTGTGGCCGAAGTACGAAAGAATACGTTGTATTATATATATAAAGTCTAACTATTCATACACGAAATATTTTCAAGGAATCATTTAACGTCTATAACGAAGCCAATTCAAGGGATTTTTTTTTATCTGAGTATATTTTTATAAAAAATAAATAATTTAAAATTACTTGACCCACAAAATAAATACTAGCTCCTTATTTTTGAACATCCATTAGTAGCTAGTTTACTACGTCGTATTTACCTAGTGTCATTGTTAGAATATGGGAAATATGCAAAAAGTCTCAAAAAATTTTACGACTTATAGAAGTTACTCTTAAAATATTTCGTGTATAAATAGTTAGACCTTATATATGGTGGACAAGCGAGTTTTTATTCGGAGCTGGATCAGGATCTATGCATTGGTCCGTTCCGCCGTCCAAGGTATTCTCAGCATTCGTCTCCAACACCACATTTCGAATGCATCATCCTTTGCCGTTCTCTTGCCTTTGGCAATAAAAAGATAAAATTCAATGTAAATTAACCTTTCGGTTTCGAAACCCTTTTGGTGAAGACGAAGTTTGATAGTTAATTCGTAAATTCGATTTGGTATAGAAAGTCATACTTCATTGGAACCTACCGAGTTATCAACCTAGCAATTTGACGTTGACAAAGTATTTTTCACTAAATGCCACACTGTAATTTTTTTATTTTTCTGCATAAAAATTGCTTATAGTTTTACACCAGACTAAAAGTTTATCCTATGAAAAGTAAATTATTAGAAGGGTTTTTACTCACGAAATTAAACACTGTTGATAGATACAGTAAATAAGTAGGTATCTACTTATGATTATATTTCTTCCTTCTCATATTTTCGTAGCTAGGTAGTTCTTTTTCAAAATAATATTTTTGAACCATAAATTCGTTCAGCTATAGCAATATCCGTGAATAGCCTGTCCATAGTTTGTTCCACATCTGCTGCTTTGTTTTTGATTCACGTTTGTAACAGCACCTGCACCATGGGGACTTTAGTGTAGAGCCAAAATTGTGAAACGTTCGTCTGAGCCAATTTACTCACTCGTGTATAGATTCTATACAGGTTTGTTGGGTTGGGGTGCTAGGATTGTTTTGCATAATTATCAGAAAGGTGTGGTTATGTTTAAGGGTGTGATGTAGACCATTAAACTGAATAAATATCTCCTTCCTTAGTCATCATCACACATCGTCACATCGAAGTTGAGAAAAATATATCATTTGGATACACGCTATATATATTAGATTAGCCCACGACCTTCATCCGCGTGAAATTTTATACCCTTTCTTGATAAATGGGCTATCCTACACTAAAAGATATTTTTAAATCGAACCAGAAGTTCCTGAGATTAGCGCGTTCAACGAAACAAACAAACTCTTCAGCTTTATAATATTAGTACGGATGTTACAAAAAAGGCATCTTATATTTTGAAGGCACTTAACTGGACTAAATGAAAACGATGTTTTTAAAAAATTCAATCACACAGAATGACACGAAGTTTGTCTCTGGGACAATTTTTTTATCAAAACTGGATTTTGATTCGGTTGTAAACATCATGCATCACACGGAAGAAAATAATTATATTATTGAATAATAAGTATCTAATTCGCTATAATAAAGTCATGATAAAATATGCGTAGCGAGCAGCGTGTTGATAATTCAATGCAATTGTAATCCTCAATGTCTTGCATAAAGGTGACAGGATCTGGCATAACATCTAAACCAACATCTTCAAAGACCTCATACATACGGACATTTCACATTCATTTAACTTGTTTTCGTTTCCCAAGAAAAACTTTTGAATTAGAAGGCTTCCGACACTTTGCTAATTTTCCTGTTAGTTGAAGGCCTTTGCCTTGAACTAACAGGAAAAGTAAAATCCTTCGTAAACCAAACTGAACTTTAAGGACAAAGTTTTAACAACAAATCGAAATGTTATTTGATCGCTCGGATGTTTGTGTTAACTCCTTTTACGTTCAAAGTTTTCAATTTTTGTCTGCTTGTCTGTGTATTTGTTCCGGCTGACCTCCGAAACGGCTGAGCCGATTTTGACGGGTCTTTTACTGGCAGACAACTAGTGTTATAGGCTACTTTTATTTTTAGAAAAGTAATTAGGGATCCATGCAAAAAAATTAAAACCTTGAAATTGGTAACAAAATCCGATAAAAAAGGGAATTAATATTTTTTTATAATAATTTCCAATTATATATATAATTTATTTTGAAATTGTTATAAAAATAACAACAACAGCTATTATTGAGTAAGATTTTTAAAATACTTAATGATACCTAACGATAAACTATTGAAAGTAGTAAACAATCAAGAAATATCACTAAAACTATGTTTCTCAGTTAATCTAAATAATTACTACTAATGTAAAAACTAGAATAGGTAAAGTATACAACACAACGGCCGTGTCAGAAATAATAATGTTTCGTTCTGTTAAGTAAATAAAATATGCCAGCATAATGCTGTAAATAATTTTGGTCTAGAATCCACAAAGGTCTGCGTTTAATTAGAAATAATAGCGTTTGTTTCCACTAGTTTATTTTCACCACTAATGAATGTTAAATAATTATAGTATTTTGTGCAAATACATAAGTTACTAACACAATTTTCATAATAATTTTGTAGGTGTTCCTCGCAATTTTATTTCTTTTATTATTTTCAACCCTCGTCAGATCTATGTAGATTTTCACTCTCTGTGAAGTACCAATTTATAACATAAACACAACATAACAAAATGCCTGTAATTCCCAAAAGATAAGGAAAAATTGGCTGCTAAATATACCAATCAGTCAATAATATATATTTAGCCAGGCACGTATCTGCTTCATTAACTGTTAGTATAAGCGATCTTGTAATTGCTAACCACTTATAATATGCCTAGCCTTTTCCCAACTACGTTGGGGTCGGCTTCCAGTCTAATCGGATGCAGCTGAATACCAGCATTTTACATGGAGCGACTGCCTATCTGACCTCCACAACCCAGCGCACACAATCCTGCGTGATACGATACCTCTTGGTAAGACTGGTTGTCAGACTTTCGGGCCACCGACTACAAGTTACGACTGTCATAGAGCTACAAATTACAGCCGGGACCAACGGCTTAACGAGCTTTCCGAAGCACGGAGGAAACACAGTATGTAATGGGTCGTCACCCATCCACGGACCAACCTAGGCAAGTGCGGTTTAACGTGAAGATCGAACCAACCGGCTAATATTTTTTAGCCATATACATAGTCACCTGTCCTATATACAAATAGACCTTGTCCTTATGTGAAATGCTAGTGACAATTAACCTTGGGATCGGTCGCACTTGGTGGTGGCGCCCGCCGGGCATGGCGGGACCTGATACCAGTCGGGGGTGCGCGCGAATGTATCTACTGGTCCTCATGGTAGTACCTAGTAAGTGGTGTGGTTGTAGTACAAAAAAGGGTGATGAATCCCGAAATCAACTATATGCATCTCTGTTATAGGTTTTTATCAACACCTGCTTTAAATAACTTTGATCAGGATCAAACCTTGTAAGTAAATTAAGGTCTCACGATCCATATGAAAACCAAACTTGACATTCTTTGTCTTCCTACTATGACGTCATAAGCAACCTTTGAAACTCCGTAACTCTTACATTACCGAAATTGTTCGTCCCGAATTTCAAATTCGATTGAAATAAAATCTAATCTATCGAAGTGCTAAAATATAAAATATTCTTTTATAAAAACTGGGTTCAATATCACTATTTATTTTTATGTATTTTCAGATAAAAACATCTATGGAGATATCAGTAATTTACTTTTTATAAACGTGTTGTTTTGTTTATCAAATTGTCTTTAAAGTCAATTGCAACGTTATCTCTTCAATTAATTGTTATGACAACAACTGAAATCATTGAACTTTTTATATCACTATTAATTTGTTATCAAGCAAGAGGAGCTAAATAAAAACAGCCGCTCGGATCGACCTTTAGGTTAAGCCGTGTTTGCCTAGGTTGATCTGTGGATGGACGACCACCCATTAAATACCGAGTTTCCTCCGTGCCTCGGAAAGCACGTTAAGCCGTTGGTCCCGGCTGTCATTTGTAGATCTTTGACAGTCGTTACAGGTAGTCAGTGGCCCAAAAAGTCTGACAACCAGTCTTACCAAAGGCTATCGTATTACCTAGTACTAACTGTGTTGTGGAGGCCAGATAGGCAGTCGCTCCATGTAAAATACTTGTATCCAACTGCATCCGGTGAGACTGGAAGCCGACCCTAACATAGGTGGGAAAAGGCTAGGCAGATGAGATGATATTAATTTGTTGTAAAGACAATATTTTATCAGTTGCAATGGAAATATTCTTATGCATTGGGACAATTTTAACATCGGTTTTAAACTAACACGATCCAAAGAAAATCACGTATAAAGTAAACTTCGAACCATCAATATTACTAGAGCTCACCGATTTTAATCTCATCTTTCAAGATTGCAACTTAATTCTTTAATCCGATAAACCTTACGCTTAGATTCCTTTGACAAAGTAACGAGAATTAGCTATTTATTAAGAACTGCGACGTAGTACGTAGGTACACAATGTTCTTTAAAGATTACTTGGTAGCGATGTACACGTGGAAGATTCCGCCTGGACCCTAGAGACTAGAGTCATTTATTTTGGTAACATGTATTGTGTGTTACCAAAATAAATGACTCACATAGGCAGTCAGGCATCATAATCTGCCTAGCTTTTTTCCCAACTGTATTGGTGTCGGCTTCCAATCTAACTGAATGCAGCTTATTTTATTTACCTAGAATCTAGGTCCTTGATAGACGGAATCGTTTTATGGAAATATTTAAAAACCTTTTTGAAACTGCCTCGTTGGTCTAGTGATCACAATCGCAACTGCTAAGCAAGAGGTCCTGGGTTCAATTCCCGGGTCGGGCATATTGTTATTGGGTTTTTCCATCAGGAATTTCTCAGTAGTAGCCACGGATGGTAATGGCCCGGTTGATGGTAATAGGCGCGCCCTCTATTACATGAGACTTAAACATAACTGGTAAAATATGGTTGCACTTCGATTGGCGAAAAAGTAAACTCATGTTCATCATCAAGGTTAAGGGTTGTAGCAGGTACACACGTTTAATATCCGCGCGTTTAATATAACGTGTGTAGTCAACTTGAATGAACACGATTTTTTCTACCTTGTTAAAACTGTACTGGTTGCGTTTTCAGCGCGTATCTTAGGGTCGTTGATGGCGTATTAATAAGAAGCGCAGTGTGCATTTTTTGTTGGCCTGAATTGTGAGTGGGACAAAGGCCTCCCCCATTCCTTTTACTTTTCTCGATGTTGCGCCTCTTCTCGCAAATTAACGAGAAAGCCATCCAAGGCGTCCCGCCATCTTCTCGGTCTGCCGCGACCCCGTCTAACTGACTCAGGGCTCCAGTTTTTTTGATATGCGGGCCCACAGGCTTACCGGCAGACATGGCCTGCCCAGTAGTGCCCAGTCCCATTTCTTTTTGAGCCACGTCAGCAATTTGATTTCTGGAGCGCATTTTCTTTCGGATTGATGGATCTTTTGTTATAGACGCGGTCTAATTTTTTATACAAATTACCACATAAACTTTGAATCACATTCAGCGAACACTTACGGGAGAATCTGTTACCTAAATTCAATTCACTTGGTAAAATATTCGAGCCCCGATATTTTATATCGAAGAATAGGAAACACTATATTTTTATCGTTTACAGTTCTATCTTTCTCCTTTGAATATCAAATCAAATCTTACGTTCAGAAATATTTTTGCCAAAGGAAGGTACAATATTTACCGTAAACAAAGTTTGGAAACGCGATTTGATTTAGAATATTTTTGATTCGCAATATCTTGTCTGCAAAAATAAATTGAAACAAAAGTAAAGTGTAGTAATTTGATTTTGTATATTTCGATGAAAGCCTAGTATTTTTAGGAGGTACCTAATTTAGGATTCCTAAGAGGTTTTGGCTTGTTACACGCATTAGGAAGAAAGTTCCGTACATTTCTGTCTCGAATAAAACAACTAAGTAAGTAAGTACGTGATTGATTTTTTATGGTATCTTCTCTCTAGGTCCTATTTGGGAAGTACAAACTTATTCAATTGAAGCTTTTCCAAATAGGTTTCTTAAATGTTTGTTATTTTTTGCCCAAATGCATAAAGTTATTTTTTTATTAATTAATGAGATTTTAATGTCAACTTATATACAACATTAGTTTTAGTATATGCGAAACCTGATACACGTGTCTAGTATTTTTATGTAAAGAATCGATGTACAAAATTTCAAAACTGTATCATGAAAATTCTCAAAGTTATAAGCTTGTTCTGTTAACTAGTTGTCCGCACAAAAACGTTGTCACCACGCAGCACGCGCCTCCAGCGTCGTCTTGAGCTCATTGAAAATAATAATTTGGCCGTAGGTACCTATATGATCGCGATAGGTACTTAAGGTCGCTCGGTGTCCAACTTGTAACTTTTTTAAAATATAACATGGTTTAAAAATTATTGGAATCGATTCAGTTACTTATTCTAAACAAACTATATTCAGGTTTCGCTTATACTAAAAATGATGTTGTATAGCAAAGTTTCGTCTTTTTTGTACAAATATAGGTATATGAACTGTTAGATCGTTAGTAAAAATACCAAAAGTACTACCAAAAGTACTACCTTTTAAGTAACACAGATTCTTCTTCCAAAAAAACCAGCAAAAATAGGTCACAATACTTTCCGACACATATCTTTATGTGGTTGCATATCTATTTTTAATCCTATCGAATTCATCGCTTAAATTATCTGACAAACATTCAATTATTACATTCAATATTAAACCTTAATTCTTTAAGATAAAACCCCACCACACAAGAAAGAAAAAAACAAAAAAGAGTCCGAGTCACGTTCTTTGAGTAAACGTTGCGTTTCCAGTCAACATTGTGCACATTGCAATACAGTTGGAGTAAATAACTACTATTGTTTTAACTTGATAGAACTTTATTTTTTTTAGATTACAAAAATAAGTTTCTTGGATTGCGTATTGCATTTTCTTTCTTCTGTAATAGTTTTCTTGGAAAAAGAGAATGGTACCTCCATTATCTTTCGGTCGGTCTATCTAAAAATATTAGAAAGAGACAGATCTAAATCGCCCGTTTGTTTAATAAACATTACGTTGCTTTATATTGACCTCCCAATAACCACAATTGAGAGGTTTAATTGGTCGCAATATTGAACGGCTAAAAGAGGATAGAAAAAAAAACCAGCCAAGTACGAGTTGGAGTCGGCACCGAGGCATGGTTCCGTATCAACTTTTAGGTATTTTGTTATTAAACTGCATATTTACGGTTTTCTTATGTTTTCCTCTACATGTTCTGTAAGACATTGGTTCTTGCCAAATTTCATGATTCTAGTTCAACGGAAAGTACCCTATAGGTTTTGATTCCCTTGTGAAATCGCAAAATATGCGACATAAACGGTCATATCTTTTGATTGCGTTGACTTACAAGTTTGATTTTTTCACTGCTCTAAGGGGTAGCAGATTTGAGTATTTGATAATAATTTCAGCTCGATACCTCAACGCGTTCTTGAGAAAAAGAGTCTTAACATACTAACAGACAGACAGACGGACAACAAAGTGATCCTATCAGGGTTTCGTTTTTCCCGATTGAGTTACGGAACCCTAAAAACTGATGAGGACATGCTCCCACGAACCTCATTATCTCTCAAAGAAGAAGCTTCTGTAGCAACGGAATTTTACAAGCTCATGAATTACGCTGGGATTTTCCTTTATTTTCTCCTAGCAACTGTGACAAATGCCAATTAAAAGGGTTATTAACAAAGATGGTCATTTCAACTGGAAGGTCTATAAGTAGCTCCTAAATTGATCTCATCTGTAAACGTAAAAACATTTTTCGAAGTAATTTACGTGAATAATTAGAGAGGCTGAATTCCTCTGTCCTATGTTGCTTTGACGGAGCCAATTTAAATACTTGTTAAGTTGAAACAAATCGGAAATTGGGACACAAAGCTTCAGTGTGTACCTATTTACATACTTGGCATAATTTCAGGGGATTTATAACGATGAAAAGTAGATAAGTCATATTTAGGTTGAGTAAAAAGTATATTGAGAGATGAAAAGGACATTTAAAACAACTATAAAACTCACTGCAGTGATCCTACAATCGTAGGTATATCTTAGACAAATGCATTGTAGATGAAAATATCACGTAACGTAGTACTTTTTTAATGGCACTTGCACTTTTTACCGACTTAAATAAGTCGCCTTTTACGACAGCCAATGTGTAGAGACAGTGCTATTTTCTTTATCAATAACCACTGAAGTTGCCAGGAGTAAACATTTTTACTTATGTTCCATGTTGATGAAAGGATCTTTGAGTTTGAGTTGGGATTTTTTGGACTTCTGGAGTCCAGATGTCCATCAAAGAATCGTCGAAAGTGTATCCCAATATCCCTACCAATTTTATAGAATCAAAGTTGTGTGTTTGTAAGTTTGGATGTATTGATAATCTTCGGAACTCCTAATCCAATTACGAAACTTTTCACTAATGGGAAGCTACATTATCCCCGAGCGTCCAAGGCTACATTTAAAGCATTCCCGTGGTATAATTTCCAAATATTATAACGCGAGCGAAGTAGCGGGACAACGCTAGTATGTCACGTATAAATATGTATGTTTATACATATGCGATAGCCTTTGCCATTTAGTACTTATCATTCAGGAAAGACATATAATTATATGCCTACTTGTAAAATATATGACGGTAAACTTAAATTAATATTTACAGAAATAAAAGTATTTTATAGTATAGTATATTTTGTCTTTCTACACTTAGTCCAAATTGACGTGGTTTTTGGTGTGGTCAACAGAAATTGCTTTGTGGTTTTCACTCAGGATAAACCACACAACACATTTGTTTGTTTTAGGCAACTATGGTATTTAATTAAGCAACTAAATAACTATAGAGTGCTGTTCAAAAGCGTAGGCGTATTAGTAAATGTCATTAATATATTGATAAATAAAGAAAATTCTTCTGTTTTTATGCACATTGATGTCATATTTAGACTAGATTTGAGTCTGAGGTTTTGGGAATTTCTTGTAAATTGGTCGCCTTCATTTTTAGGGTTCCTTCTTCGAAGGTTTTCAAAAAGAGTGGTGAATTTCATTTTCTTTGTTTTTGCACTAAATGGGCTTGCGTTTGGCCGGACCTCGCCTGATATGACTTTCCAAACTTATCAAAATGCCTGTGTGTCGGTTTTTTTGTCTGTATCTAATAAGCTACTAGACAGATTTCACAGATAGAAATGTGTGATGTCGACAGCATACCATGTAGTGTAAAACGAATATACAGCTAGTCCCTTAGTCACCATTGGCTACTTTGACTACTTATGTTGGATTAGTTGACGAGCACGCCTTCAAAGCTATAAGGCTAATGCCCAGAGTAATAAGAGTACTTTATAGAATTGCACTCGGGTCGTCGACTGCCCTTAATTATTCCTCTACGGAACCACTTCCACGCTCCATAAAATTCTTAATGATAGTCTGGAGACTTGCAGTGAAATAAGTTTATTTTCCTCCTTGCATTTTACGCATTAATTGCTTGAGATTCTTAAGCAAATGAAGCAAAGTTGAGTTGCTTCTGACTAATGAAAATTCATTTTCAAGTAGAAAGTTTGCAAAAAAAAAAAATAGCTGCTCGGGTCGATCTTCATGCTAGGCTAGGTTGGTCCGTGGATGTGTGGCCACCCATTACATACTGAGTTTCCTCCGTGCCTCGAAAAGCATGTTAAGCTGTGCGTCCTGGCTGTCAAGTGTAGATCTTTGATAGTCTCAGTGTCAGTGTCAGTTTGGTTTCAATACTTAAAGTATGGAAACCAGCCTTACCAAATGGCATCGTATTACCCAGTACTATCTGGGTTATGGAGGTCAGAAATTCAGACGCTCCATGTAAAATACTGGTATTCAGCTGCATCCAATTAGACTGGAAGCCGCCCCCAACATATTTGGGAAAAGGCTAGGCAGATAATGAAGACTTTCAAGTAGTTCTTCAGTTTTAGATTTATGTGGGACCCAACCTGTGACCGCAAGACCAAACCACTCAGGCCTTGCGAGGACCATTTTGTTAATTAATTCATGTTGATGAGTTTTTAAAAGGTCTCGCTATTTAAATACCTACCTAAATTTTTGTCTTCCATTTCGGCTCGTGAATATTCGTTGATACAAATGGATTCTATAAAAGGAACAAGACCGTATGATTATAATTAATTATTTTAACACATCCGGTAATTGTAGGTTACCAGCTTAGATATTCAAAGTTTAGTTTTTACGAAGAAGGTGTTTTTTCCTATATTTATTGGCTTTCACAGTAGTGACAGTTTAGGAGTAGAGTACAAAATACCCTTTCCTAATTATGTAAATGTTTAAATTATTTTGAGTAAAAAAGGATTGGACTTGTATGCACTTGCGAAGACAATGATGAGATGAGAGATTTATATTGTTGAAGTTACGAATAACGTAAAGAAAAAACCATATTGCTGCAACCATAAAATATACAACAATAAAATATATTCTATTCTATTCTATTCTAACCACAAATTAATCGATATTAGGTCAAGATGAGAGAAATTGGGAAGGTGATGTTTTTATTACTTATACTAAACAGTATTTTCATTAAGGAACAAAATGAAATAAAAGGAACTTAATTAAAATGTATGTTTAGGTCCATTTTAATAAAGCCTACAGAAAATGTAGTGAAAGTAATGCTTATTTACCGCCTCACCAACTGGAAGGGTGGAAAATAAACCCAGGGCTATTCTTTGCCTTTTGCTAAGGAAAGGTGCCACAATATTGCTGTTACATTTCTTTGTGAATTGGATGGGGATCTAAAACCAAGGTATGAAGCAAATGAACTGGATAAAAACTAGGACACATAAGGAATGTCAGTTTGGCGAATAGGTATATCTGGAAACTTCTTTTTTCCTTTTTTTTAGACTAACGTTGTATTGCTTAGGATTATTTTTGAGCCATAGATACATATTTTTGAGAAAAACAAAACGATTGTTGATTTTTTTCTGTTATTTTGTTAAGACTACTGATTTTTTTTTGCTGCCGCACAATATGATTTTCTACTGTATCGTGGGTTCGTTTGCAAACATATAAACTCACATGATACAAAAACAGCCAGCCCCGGAACAATTACCTGCAGGCCATACTAATATTTTTTCTGTGCGGGGATCGAACCCGCGACACGTAGCGCAACATTTAGTATTTTAATAATAGTATTTATTTACTACTGATGTGGCATTGGGCCGGTCATATTAGCCGTAGAACCGATGACCGTTGGGGTAGACGTGTTCTTGAGTGGACACCGCGAATCGGCAAACGTAAGGTGGGACGCCCTCAGGCTCGGTGGACTGACTATCTTCGCAGGGTAGCTGGTAGGAACTGGATGAGAGTTGCTAGGAATCGGGTTGAGTGGCGTGCGATTGAGGAGGCCTATGGCCAGCAGTGGACTGCTATTGGCTGATGATGATGATGATGATTTATTTACTCGAAATTCTTTTATGACTTTAAAGATCCTAAAAAAACTTCGCAAACGTCTCATTGACAGATACTCCGCTTTCACCGGTTTACTAAGTTCGGGACCCGTATTATGTAAATTTTAGCATATGTAAAGGTGTAACGAAAAAGGTCTCCAATGTCTTTGCCAAAACATTATTCAGATAGCGCCCAAAAGCTGCCAATTTCTGAAAGGCCGAGGGTCATAGCGTTTTTTGTACTTCTATTTGAGTGGCTTTGAAAGAGTTACTATGTCCATTTGGCTGGGCCGGCATCGGCTGTATCTAACTTGCCTACATGAGGTAAAAGGAAAACTAGCAAACTGCTATTAATTTTGCCCACGTTTTAGATACGAATGCTCAACTAAATCTGAATGAAAAGAATTTAAAATTTCACTATTTTGACCTCGTTTTACCAAGTCATCGGTCTCGAGTTCGAACCCAAGACACGCACCTCTGATTATTTGAATAACTATCACTTGCTTCGGTGAAGGAAAACATCATGAGGAAACCGAATCAGCATACCGCAGAATATTTCTCGACGGCATGTAAAGCAAGTCAGAGGTCTCTGGAGGAGGAACTCTGTCACCAAGTTAGGCAGTAACCACACGAAAAAAAAGACTAACTTTAATTTTTTGTGTTATTTATATTTTTTTTTTTTTTTTACGTATAATATCTAAGTTTCGCTCATAGTAGTAAGCTAGGGAGAGTTGGTCCAAAGTAAAATAAGGATCTTCTCAATTCGCAAACAAAATGATTTTCCCTTCTACCAAACATTACCAATCCTTTTATCCCAAGGCTGATAGTTCGTACAACTTACTCACATAATGATGCAGGGTTTGAAAGCAGCAATTACCTACGGAAAAATAAAACGTAACATTTTATCTGCCCCAAGAAAACTGCAGACGACTCCGGGCATTTATTTATAGTGTTCTGTGTAAAAAAAATGTTGTACAAAGACTGCATTATTTTTATACCCACTGGAAAAGAGCTTTTATAAGGTAAAGAAAATAAAATAGTGGTAATAGCGTTTAGTGGATTTTCGTGACTAAATAATAACAGCCGCTTGGGTTGATCTTAAGGTTAAGTCGCGCTTGCCTAGGTTGGTCCGTGGATGGGTGACCGCCCATTACATACCGAGTTTCCTCCATGCCTCGGAAAGCACGTTAAGCCCAACGGCTTAACGTGCTTAAAGATCTCTGACAGTCGTTACAGGTAGTCAGTGGCCCGAAAGTCTAACAACCAGTCTTACCAAGGGGTATCGTATTACCCAGTACGAACTGGGTTGTGGAGGTCAGATATGCAGTCGCTCCATGTAAAATACTGGTATTCAGCTGCATCCGATTAGACTGGAAGCCGACTCCAACATAGATGGGAAAAGGCTAGGCAGATGAGGCAGGTGATGAGCGTTTAGTGGATTTGTTAACTTTTCTTGTGTTTTGTTTTCCGGCTAAATTAAGACTTGAAGTCTCATATTTGTAACTATTATTCGAATAAGGTATTTTTATGAATAGGTAGTAAATAATACAAGTAATACCAGCCTGTGAATGTCTTGCTACTTTTTTTAGAATAGAATAGAATAGAATATATTTTATTGTAAAACATGAATATACATCAAATAATATATGCAAGGTCTTAAAAATAACAGGTAGATCTACATGTTTTGCCATTTATGGCGTACAAAACAATATATTTTTGGCTTAGAGTAAACCAAAAAATAAAAAAAAAATTACTCTACACAGCAAACTATGATAATTAAAAAATAGAAAGTTTTGATTTACAGATTTGGGGGTCAAATTGTGAAAATATCTAATTACAGGAATCTATTTAATTAATTGCGGTCATTTAAAAATTCCGATATGGAATAATAGCATTTGGCTATGAGATGTTTTTTTTAATGTATTTTAAACAGAGCAGTAGGCATTTGTCTAATAGGTTTTGGGATTTTATTATAAATGATTGGTGCTAAACAAAACATACTTTTACGCCTCAATGCCGTGGTTGATCATGTTTGGCAATACAAATATTTCTTGGGATTTAATATTTGAGAAGAAGCTACAATGGTCACATAAATCAAACAAGAAAGGCCTTAACAAACAATAGGTACATCACAATGTAATTCACAGGTGTCCACAAACACATTGTATTTTTTATTTTCAGTCATTTTGCAATATACCGATTAAATTTCGAGGCTTCGTTTTGTGGTTCCAATAAAACAATTTCAACAATCATGACGTTTTATATAATTCTATACGAAAAATGTTTTTGTTAAATGTTTAAAGGCTTTTATGTAAATACTCTGAAAACAATGTTTTGTTTCCAATTCACTGTAACATAAGTATAATTGAATGATTTTCCTTCATTGAGAGAAAACCTACGTCAGCCGCCATTCAATAAATGAAATACACGTCAAGGTCATGTTCAACCTTTTGTTTTTGCCAAAATGTTATATGAAACAAATGTTATTTATACATAAAATTATATTTATAATAAAATTGTAACAGGCCGATGTCTGTACATTGATGATATTGAAAAAAAATATATGGGGGTCTTTATTAGAGCAACAGAAGCCAAAACAATAGTTTTTAGAGTTTTCGTCCGTCCGTCTGTCTTTCTGTCTGTATATTTGTACGCGCATCACGCAGAAACTACTGCATGGATTTAAACGCAGTTTTCACCGCTGTACTGCTAGATACTTAACTTAAAATATAGGCTACATTAGATATAGTTTTGAACCCGATAGGTGGCGCTATGAGAAGCAAGGGCGGGTCGCTAGTATGAAATATCTGAAATACGTTCCTTGTATAATTTGAATATTTCGAAAAAGATCCGGTCGAATTGCCTCTGGCACATGTTACTACACTGTGAACTGATATTGTAAGAGGCTTAGGACATTGTGATTTTTGTGAAACAACGTTTTATCTAGTTCGTCATTTGATTTTGTTACTCAACTTCCTTGTCAAGTCAGTACTTTCTTTACGACAAGTGGGGTTTCAGAAGAGTTGTATTTGAGGATTTTCTCTTTGTTCGTTTTTTGATTGAGGAAGACATACATTGTGATTGTTGTGATACAAGTGTGTTCCAGGTGTAGCGTTAGGGCGCGTTCCCCGCGCGCGTTCGCGTTAGTGACGATTAATTTATCGTTGGATAAATAAATGGAAAAGTCGTGGACAACAGTGAATCGTGTCGTCACACATGTGAACACCTCCATTTAAATATAAAAGCCACGACGCTTTTAACGACATGATAATCTGTCGTTACGGCTTAGTGGGAACGCGCCCTTAAGCGGTAAGACCACTCTTGTACTTTCTTCTCGATATTGTTCTTTGGAATTTGCAATATCATCATCATTATCTGCTTAGCCTTTTCCCGACTATCTTGGGGTCGGCTTCCAGCAACATGGAGCTAAATACCAGTATTTTATAAGGAGCGACAGCCACAACCCAGTTAGTACTGGGTAATACGATATCTCTTGCTAAGACTGGTTGTCAGACTTGGGATTTTCAAGAACCAAATTAATAATGCTTTGCTCGAAGCTAATTAAGTGAAGACCCGCAGACAATTAGCCTAAAGATATGAAAAAATCTTTTCACCCCATGAAAGTCTCCAAAATTTTAGTGCTCATAAAACGCGATGAAGTTTTTAATGAAAAAATAAAAAAATATGTGAAATCTCGGAATCTTCCTCTTGGCTGACGTCACAAGTGAGAGGAGAGGTAGTAGCAGAGGGGTGTGAGTACTGTTTGACAATTCATATTAGCCCTTAACTTCTACATCATCATCATCTCCCTAGCATTTTCCCAACTATGTTAGGGTCGGCTTCCAGTCTAACCAGTTGCAGCTGAATACCAGTATTTTACATATAGCGACTGCCTATCTGACCTCCACAACCTAGTTAGTACTGGGTAATACGATACCCCTTAGTAAGACTGGTTGTCAGACTTAGCCCTTAACTTCTACAGTTGAACATTAGTCTACGAATGTGTAGTTAGGAAAATTATAATGTTCATCACTATTAATTATCCGTGAATTAGTGTGCGACATGAAAATCAGCGCTGTCCCCCCTCCCCCCCACCCATAGTACAGCGTCATGCTGAGTGGTAACCGGTAACCAACTTGTCACAGTCATGACGTGCAAGCTGTTAACTTTATTTGTTACGTCGTGTTGTTGTTGTATGTTTATTTTTATCATTTTGTATGCGACACAAATATTTTTTCTTTCATTCTAAATGTTGTCATTTCCAGATTTAAGAAAATGTTGAACTTTCATAAATATTCGTATTTCTATTAAAAGAAAATTCTTTAAACAATATAAAATAGGTCAAAGGGTAACTTGGTTTTCATTTCGTATTCTGCGGCCGAGGTGGTCGCACCACACTCAGGTAAAACATTTCAAAGAGAGTACACTTCCATAGGTTGTATCTGGTTTCTCATTTTGTGGTTTATTTTAAAAATGGTAGACAGGTGTGTAGTAGTAATTGGAGTTGATGGCATATAATACGTTTGGGGGTACAGAAAAGTGTTGGTTTGAATATTTTGTAAGTATCAACGGTCATTTTTTTTTAAATCTTTATTTATTTAGAGGCTTTTAGTCTTACATACCTGACCATGCCAGCTCCATCGTGACACATATGCGTGGTATCAAGAGTCATACTCATATTGTAAAGCTGAAGCTGAGTTTGTTTGGTTGAACGCGCTAATCTCAGGACCTACTGGTTCGAATTGAAAAATTCCTTTAGCGTTGGATAGCCCATTTATTGAGAAAAGCTATAGGCTATAACATCACGCTACAACCAATAGGAGCCGAGAATCAATGAAAAATGTTTAAAAAATGGGGAATATAGTATACTACTTATACCAGACTATACTACTTAAAAGAATTGTAAACAAACTTGTAAATTCTAATAGCTTCCGCACTACATGGATTCAATATGAGACTTTGAGAAGCACCCAGATCTAACTTGTTTGTGTGTAATTCGGCCATTAAAGCGTCCATTTCTCTGCAATTACGGACACATTCCAATAGCTGATGATGATGATGATGAATGATGCACATCCTCCATAGTTCTGCACCGTTCACAATTTGGGCTGCTCACTTTTTTCATCAGAAAACTAAACTTGTTAAGTGACATGTGGCCGTCCTTAAGACGTTAACTTAAAAAAAATGCAATGCAATGCCATAAAAAAGAACGGTCAGTCTCATTGTTCCGTGCAAGTTAAAACTAAAAATACTCGTGCAGATTGAAGAATAACAGACCGACAAAATAAATATTTGAACGGAGAGCTTGTCCTTTGTTTTTTTGTCCAATACAAGAGAGACCGGCTGTGCATTCTTAGCATAGACGTGAAGTCGAAGCATTCCGCAGCTTCATCATATTATCTTAGGGGAAAAGTTGTACTATGGTACATCTTGTAGTCGTGTTGTTATCCTCATGGGAGGTGTGAGGTAATGTAATAAGCCATGCCTATGTAAATAAGGATACTTTTACCTTGGCCGGAGGGTAAACATTGCCAAATAACGTGAAAATGCCATCTTTGGTTGTGGAAGAGTTTTTTGATTTTCTAATCTTAGTTTATTGATAGATTTAATAGTGAAGTTAGTAAATATACAGGATGGAAACTTTCAACGGGGCAGTAAGGGGAACTACCTTAACCGTTGCAGCTACACGAAAATGGTCTTAGAAGACTATCCATAATTTTTCATGAAATTTTGATGCCCATTCATAGATTAAAAAAAAAATGTACAGGTAGCGAAAAAATGGCCATTTTACAAAAAAAAAATATTTATGCCAATCGATACTGTTTATAAAACTGATCAAAAACTTCTACGGGACCAACCCAGGTTGGAGTACTAAAAAAGTCAGAAATTGCAAAAAACTTTTCCCATATATTTTGTTGTAATGTTTTTGGATGTTAATCGATCCTGTTTCTCTCTCTGGAACTCTGCCATCTTGACGACGTTGGTGGTGACCTTAGACATCCCTCAAAGTGCTGGTGGAACAACACGTAGTGCCGGACAGGAGATGAGCCATAGTTTGCATTAAAGTACCGCAGTCGCACACGGCTTCATCAGACCCCCACCGGACCAAGTTGTATCTGCAGCGCCCACCTGGCTTCGCAATAGGTTTAGGGTCTTCCAGGTGGGACATGGGCGCCGGTGTTCTTCTGGGAGCATATCTGCAACTTCGACATAATAAGTCGGAGGAGGATGTCTCAGGAGCCACAACATTTTTTTTTTTGTTTTACTAACCCTGTTGTTGTCGACTTTAATGTGTTTAGATTTCAAGTTAAAAAAATAGGTTCTGTTTTTCTACCATAATTATGTATACGTCGGATTTTGTATATTTCACAAAGGTATCAGTGTTTAAATTTATTTCGGCCTGAAAAGCCGGTGTTAAAACGAAGTGTGTCTAAACTTAGGTTGCGCCGTGCATGCTTCAGTTCCCTCTTGACAGGCGGCTACAAATAGACATAACCCAGCTTTCTGTGGTTGCAACAGCCAGACTAGTCTATAACCGGTAATACCTAAATGGTAACACCGGTTATACCACCACCGGTTAGACCAGTAGAGTGAAAGGGTAATCCACCCAATTTCGTCTTAAAATACTACTATTGTGATTGTTATAACTTAGCGGGTACTAAGACGTTACAACGACGATTGTCTTAATAACGTCAACTGACAGCTGTCAGAACTGACATTAGTTGCTATACGTCACTTTTTACTCTCCGTCTGTCATAATTACTTATAGTTGTGATAAGACGGTGGATATGCTAGATGGTACCTACATATTAAAAAAAAAAAAAATAATCCCCGAAGTAAAAATAAAAAAAAAAACAAAAAAAATACTTAAAAGAAATATTTTCTGTGTTGAAATATATAATCGTGCGACTCGTTACCATTACTTTCTTTTGAAAAACGTCGAGTTTGAACACCAAGGACTAGAAATTAACCACTGTTTTCTTCCACAGGTATCATCAGATGTTTAGAGATGTTAAACCTGTCACCAGCGAGTTACCGCAACGTTGACGCGAGCGAACGCACGGTTAACACCAAGAAGGTGTACTCGCGGCGGCCGTGGTACGCTCCGGTCGACCCGCCGGAGATATTGAGATATACGCCAGGTAAGACTCAATATTTCAACTTAGCACAACATCACGGCTGTAATCCCTGAAGGTGTAGCCAGAGGTGTACCTAATAATAAAACCATATTTCAGCAGTTACGTTTAAGTCTCATATAATGGGGGGCGAGCTAATTGCCATCAACCGGGCACAAATCCAGACTCCTTGGCTGCTACTGAGAAATTATTAATGGAAATACCCAATAACACTTTGCCTGACCCGAGAATCGAACCCAGGACCTCATGCTGAGGAGTCGCACTTGCGACCACTAGACCAATAAGGCATTACAATATTTTACTTAAGCTGAGCCTATAACGATCTCACTGCTAGGATACAGGTCTGTGAGAGGGAATTGTGCTTGTGGCATGGTTATTGTCGATATGGCGGTACAGTGGCAATTTACTAGACGATCTCTTTTTCCAGTAGCTCTTATACTATATCCCAATCTATTTTTCGCAAAGCTTTTCATTTCAAAAGCATAAAAAAAACATTTCGTTTAATTTTCCTATAGTTGTTACAAGCCTGGCTTTAAATCTCATCTCTGGGGCCGTAGGTTCTAATCCCGGTTAGATAAAAATGTGATTGGTTTTCAAATTAAATTATTCTGGGAATAGTGGTTTGGTTTTTATATTGGAATAAAAAAAACTATGCCTTTTTCTTTGATTGCTTTTTTACTTACTTTTAATTTAGTTTTACTTGTTTAACTAAAAAAGTTACATTGTATTAAGGTACCTAGCGTGTCGTATAATTAGGTTTATACTAATACTAGCTGTTGCCGGCGACCTTCGTTCTTTGTAATTATGTACTATAAAAATACAATTAACCCCGTTTTTGCATCATTTGTCATTGATTCTCCGCTCCTTTTTATCGTAGCGTGATGTTATATAAGCCTAAAGAATTAAATATATTTTTTCAATTCGAACTAGTAGTTCCTGAGATTAGCGTATTCAACCAAACAAACTCTTCAGCTTTGTAATATTAGTATAGATAGATAGATACATTTAAAAAAATATCATCATCTTCCTGCCCTTGTCCGTGTTGCGCCGACCCCAAGTAGAATAACTTGGGGTCGGCGCAACACGTTTTCTTCTTCCATTCTCCCCTGTCATACGTCACGGCATCATTTACTGCTTTCTCTTTCAAATCATTTCTCACACAATCCCTCCATCGTTTCTTTGGCCTTCCTCTCTCTCTCTTTATCCATCAACATTCATATCTATCTCTCTTTTAGTCACATGCTTTTCATCCATCCTCATTACATTTCAAAATATTCAGTTAAATATACCAATAATTAGAATAATAGACTTACAATTGTATTTTTCGTATCATTATGAAAAACAAACGTAACAAGTGAGAATGGAATTATTAGGACCATCAATAACATACATACATTATTCTATGTATCGGACGAAAACAAGCGTTTATAATTGACATCTACACAAATGATTGACGTAAGCACTATAGTATACATACTGAATTATTGGTTACAACTGAGTACAGGCTAAATATACATAAATTACCTATGTACAAACGCAAATGTGTGTACACGTTCACAAACATACCATTTTAGAGAGAAGTATAGAACATGAAGACATGCTGCATATAGCATTTTAAACCCAATGTTTATAGAAATGGATCTCAAAGTTGTACCTAATCATTATTTACGAGTAAATCAACATTGATGCTGGTGACTGTACAACAAAATCAAGCCCGTACAACGTAACATCGTTACACTCACACCACTCCCAACTAATTACAAACACATGGAGCCAAAATTGGTACCATTTCAAACGACCAGTAAATGTACACGTACCAAAACAAATGACAGGCTATTAATACATCGCCTACAGATCTCATTAGAACCTTGTCCTGTTCATGACGTCACAATTTCGGTACACCTACTCGAATTGTTACGTACCCACGCCAGGTAGTCGCGTCATGACCGTGTATATTCAAAAGGGCTTATGTGAAAGCAATTTTAGACAAATGAAGCTATTGTTCGCGGCGTTGGAGTAGTTAATTGAGTGGAGCAGTGAATATGCAAGGGTGTTTAATAAAGAATATTGTCATCGAATGTGGGTTTGATCGTGTTGTCTATTCTAGTGTGTCGTTTTATGCATTAACAGCTTTAACGTTCACAGAGGCCTCCTCTTTGAGAGAGGGAGTGGATCATAATCAACCCGAGCCAAGGTTGATTGGTGGATGTAAAATGTCATCGAGTTTTCGGTTGTTGCTCACTGGCCACCATTCATCACAAACGATAAGCCGCCTCCTGTTGTCTTCACCTGCACTCTGAGAGATCGGTCCGAAGCTACTAATTCTCGTCGAAGATATTTTAACCTAAATAATTATGAGAGTCTTCGATACGACAAAGGAGAAAGATGCTCTTAGGTGACTACTGCTCTTAGTTTTGTGACAGTTCTCCTATTACTTTTGCTGATCTTCAGAAAAGTTCCACTTCAGGATTTAGACCTCTCTTGTGTGGCGCAATATACTCCCAGTTTCTGTATCCAGTTTGACCTATGTACCTTTTTAAGGTCGTCGGTCGGTCTAGCTATAACATCGTTATCTGGAAGCACGGTAGTGCCCCCGCCAAGACGAGCCAAGCGAAGCGCAAAGGCACCACGTACCGTTTCTCGAAGCGCTTCGTTGTTTTTTTGAACCCTCATAACTTGGATTTTGATTATATTGGCATTTGTTTATTTCATTTCATTATCAGTTACGTAGGTAAGTCTCTGTGTTAATTCAAAGATAACAGTGACTAACGGTACAGGAAAACGAAATGAGCCTACTTGATGGTCATCAATTGTTCTTCTATGTCTAAATGAGATCTGATACGATACTAGAAAAGGCTGATATTGTATTCAATATATCGTCATAATTTAGTATCGAATTGTATATAGATAGAGTATATAGTTAGAGTATATCAAATTATATCATGTACTTATTTAATAAAAGTAGGTTTTATTCATTTTGTTGAAAGATACAATATAGAATATCGAATAGAAAGAGGCATATCGGTAAATGTTTGGTATTCAGCTTAGTGACTCAAATATTGATGGAGTATTTTCCGTTTAACTTATTGACTACATTAATATTATATCAAAGTACAAGTATATGATACATAATTTCTAAAATCAACAGTTATTCAATTTATAATGAATGTGCATCTAATGAAATTCAAACTTTTTCAAAGTTGTTGCCCAAGACTCTTTAGGGAATTAAACTAACTTAGAAAAATACAAGACTTATTCTGGACACCGCAGTCACTTGGCAGTGCTAATTTTATGTTTCTCAATTGAGTTAGAAACTTATCTAAAAGTTCTAAGAAAAAGCTCTCTGAAAGCTCTGTCTCGTTTTTTAACACTAAATCTCCACACACGAAAGTACTAACTCCTAATAAATAGGGTAGACTGTCAGACTTTACGATCTATTTTACAACCTTTTTAGCTAACCTTCGTTTTTCTTGTGATATTGACCTCCTTTCAAGACCGATCCATCTTCTACCGAAATGTGGAACTCGCAACCGACTTTCAAGTTAAAATTGGATCGATTTCATTATCAATAATGTAGCTTGTAGCAGTGGCGAAGGTTCCATAGAACTCGATTCCTACCGGCTTACCTTTGAAAAATGGCACAGTCAGTATTCTATAGACAAATAATATAGTCAGTTGTAATCATCATCTTCCTGCCCTTGTCCCATGTTACTTGGAATCGGCGCAACACGTTTTTTTCATCCATTCTCCCCTGTCAACCGATACACAATCATTAACACCTTTTTCCTTCATAATGTAGCTTGTAGTAATAGCTAGTAAATTGGTTTGTTGAAAAAAAAATGAGGTATCAACGCCGTTCAAGTGTAAATTTCCTGTGTTCCCGCATAAATCCTACAACAGTTTGTAGTAGTATTTTGTACAGTCTACATAATAAAGAGTTAAATGTATTTACCAACGTAAATATAGAATTTAGGGAAATACAGGATGAATCCCATGGCGAGACAACATTAATCAGGAGTAGATAATGTCGTACCGCTAAACACGAAACACATGCTGCAAAAACGATAGCTTCCCAAAGCATTGGAAAAACAAACTTCGAACTTTCGTAGTTTACTGTCCCTTGATACATAAAATATATTATATTTTCTAATTGAAATTTATTTCTCAATCCACTGAAAAGGGATCGAGAGAGTGAGTGAGATTTAATATTTTCTTCAATGTCACTTCGCATTTAAGAAATATTTGTTTAAGTCAAAACAAACTCAGCTGTTGATAAAAACGGAAACAAGTTGCCGAACACAACGAGGAAAAAAATGCGATTAATGTTTTCATTGAGAGTTAATAAAACTTATTTTACTTACTCATTTACTTAATAAATCTAATTAACTAATTAGAATGCGACCGAATTCGTTTGTTACCTAAACTTTGACCTTTCTGTATCGAATGTTAATGAGTTGTAATAGACAAATATACATACTTACATAGCGAAATGATTGATTGACTAAGTTTTTAATAATACCTATACGGTACTTATGACTAGGATAGGATATCAGACAATTAAAATAGATTATGTTGTGGGATCGAAGTTTGCCCAATAAAACTTTTACGATACAACGAATCCTATAATTGCGAGAAAAAATATCTGTTCCCTACATTTTGACGATTTGTACTAAACGAAATATAAGGGGCAGTTGATTTTGGTTTTCCGATTTCATAATATACATTACTAGCGATCCGCCCCGGCTTCGCACGGGTGCAATATATACATATAAACCTTCCTCTTGAATCGATCTATTTATAAAAAAAAAACCGCATCTAAATCCGTTGCGTAGTTTTAAAAGATCTAAGAATACATAGGGACAGACAGACAGCGGGAAGCGACTTTGTTTTATACTATGTAGTGATAAGGTTTATGGTAAACAAAACTAAATTAGTATACAAAAACCGATAAAAACCGTTGGTCAGTAACGAAACACAAGATTCGTCTAGTAAAAAGATGTTCACTTTTCCATGGAGGGTGAGGTACATTCAACGTTGTTCCTCTAATTCCACTCTGTTCCTCATGCCTCTATAAGCTAACTAAAGTGAATATCCTACAGTTACCAATAATTATGAGATCCCGATTCTTGTATCGTTTGTGTTGTTGATAGGTATCTTGATGCCTTTTTGGTTACCAATAAAAACTTTCTTATAGCTTTTCCTGAAATTCATGGCACGAAATTATAAGTACATATAAGCACCCATAACACGATTGACAAATTATATTACCATCATTCGATTACACCATCTGTTATCAGTGCGTCATCTAATCACCTACCTTCTAGATAGTTAAGTAACTTATCATCCATCAGTTCTATTGTTATTTAATCCATTCTAACAATACTAATGTAATAGCACTAATCGTGTGAGCCTGATGAGCCTAAAACGTAATATATGTAGGCCGTTGCTCTTCCACCAGTAATCAATTAAATGACCCGATAAGGTCAGAGCCGGCATTGATTAAATGACGGCTTAGGTACCTAATTAATGACATTATTTCCTCTCTGTTAATGGACTAATGAGTAAGTCAAATGGAGTAAGTAGGATTCTTGAAATGGAATTTGATTTCCAATGAATTGAGTTGCGTACCTGTTAATGATCTAAATTCTCGAGTTTGTGATTAATCACTCAAATTAAAGGATTAATATCGTCGTTAATTGACATCTGGGAGGATATAGTACATGCATATAGTTCGATTCTCATCAAAGATTAATGTTCAGAAAATCTTATCAGAATTAATGGCATATAGGTACGTACTCCCAAGTCAGATCAATCTGCTATTTAACTCTATACCTAAATCTCCTAATCTGATTAATTTATCTTATTTCGTATATGGTACCCAAGTTGGTATATGGTACCAAAGTTTCTGGCAAGCCAAGGTTGGTTGACACCTTACAGGTGTAAGGACAGCTTCAAATGGTTAAAGTTTTTTTCCTACAACAGATGGTCTTCACAAGACTGTGAGTACCAAAATTGTAAAAAAAATACCCGTTTTCTCATCAACAGAAGAATACGACTACGACCCGGACGCGATCGAGGAGCCGCGGGAGAAACAAAGCGGTGACTACTATGACCGGCCGAGGGAGTACGAGGACCCAGTGACGTCACGGCACGCTGAGGGGCTGAGCCAGCTCGAGACTGCGCCCCCGAAATCGAACAGCTTCGAACAGTCACCCACCTCTGCTTCGGTGTCGGAATTCTCTATTGCTAATGCTGTGAATTTGAGAGGTATGTTGTATGGAAGGCTTTTCTTAATGATAAAAATCATCCTTAAATATGAAATTAGGGCTGATTTTTCAAAAGTCAGATATATTTAATCTCTAAACTAAATTTTGGGGTATAAAAGCATTTGATTTTTAATATGTATGACATATATTGAAAGTATTATGTCAAACAGTCATAAAAGTTATCTGACGAATGAAAATTCAGCCCATTATTATTTAAAAAAAAAAAAACCTAAATGTCGCGGGCTAATAGATTATGCCATACTAAAATAATTAATAAATGCAACAAAAAATATATCTTAAGTTTCCAAATTGTTCCAAGCGAATTGAAAAAATAAATAAAAAAAGAGCAAATAACTTGTACGTATTTCAATGGGACACTATTATTTGGGTAAGATATAATATTATGGATGCATGCACTCTGATTATGCACTCTACTGAATGAAAATATGTTAAGTCTTGAGTTCCTCACCCAGTTGATGGACACGTGTGCCAAATGTTTGACTAGAGAAATATGTATACCTACCTACATCAGCCCATCCTATTTCTAGACAACGTCTATCTAAAACATATTGGTAACCTGATGCTACTACGCCGTAGCGCCGTAGCTCGTACGCTACGCCGTAGCAAGTTTACTACGCCAAGGCCAAACACACACGCGGAATCTAGTCCATACTGAATGCTGATACAAAATTGATCGCATATCGAAGGAGAGCAGAGTAAGAGCTCTATAAATCTTCTGTCGGGAATCAGATCAGGGAAATCGGATTGTAACCTACTTAGTAGGTCCGAAGGGTATCGGTAACTTGTCGCTGTTCACTTTATTGCAACCTTTAAAAAAAATGGTGATCTATTGTGGTTTAAACAAGGTTTCGATTGGGTTGTGTAAACCTTGAGCGGCTGCTGTTTATCCTGGATTTTGTAGTAGTAAGTTCTGTATTAAAATTTAGTACCAACTTATAAATCACCTAGTCCACGGTCCTGGGTTCGATTCCCGGGTCGGGCAAAGTGTTATTAGGTTTTTCCATCAGGTGCCTGGTTGATGGCAATAGGATCGCCCCCTATTACATGGGACTTTAACATTACTGGTGCCTTGTTACCGATAGGGAATTCCGGTGTGCTTACAAAATTCCATCCTGTATTCAACTTCAATATGGGATAAATATTTTCTTAGTGCTTACCACCATAGTACAAAAAACTCTTGATATCAAGCTTCTAGACCCCGTGATTTAGTCGTCGTCTGTCAGTGAATTCAAGATTTTAATTTTTATTATGTAGTTTGCGAAATGTTCCATTTTTAAATAAAATACCATTCTTAGTTTTTTTCTGCCAGTGTCAAATATTTGATTGGATTTTAATAAGACGATAGGCGTTTCCAAGAGTTTTAATTAAATCTTTAACTAAGAAGTTCAATCAAGCAATCACAATACACTTTATTATTCACGCTTGGTTTTATATATAAAGGAAAACCCTTCGAGTTAATTTATTTTATAAAATTTTATCCTTGTGTTGGATTCAGGACAAAATAAACCGAAAGAGATTTTTTTTTTGTAATTTTGTTTTTTTTTCTCATCCTCATAAGCAATCATAGAATAGATCAATGCCGTGCCATCGTCTAAAGATTAACTAGTAATGAAAATGGAGATACCTAATCACCCAGAGCGTTTAGGATGTACTTAATTATGGCCCGTCAAGGAGTGGAGCCTCTTTGAGTGCATCCTATTTAATCCCAGAGGCTAAATGTTAAGTAGGACTTGAAATAAGCGGTACTGATGTTCTGTTATGTAGGATTAGCTGCAAGCCTACGTACTTAAGTGTAATTAAGGCTAGCTTGAATTATACCATCATAAAGAATATAAACACCGTTTACTTTAATGTCTTGATCAACTTCATTGCCATTTTAATTAGTTTACCCAAAAATAGACAATTTATGTCCCACCAAATTACCCTACAACATTTTTATGTTGCACGTCTATTTCTAAAATTAACGACAGAATTATGTTCTTTTCATTGTTGTCACAGTTTATGTACCATCGTAATATACAACATAATGCTTACTTTAATGAACCTCATAAAATTATTCATGGTTTCATATAATATTTTCTGTCGTACGTTGTAATCTGCCCGAGTTCACCCACGGTCGCACTTATTTTGTTGATATGTGGAGAAAAATGTGGGAGAGCTGTCGTTTCGTGTTAGTGCTGCTTTTTCTCAAATAAGTTTAGCGCTAGCCCCTTGAGATATTGCAAACGTAAAAGTCGCGATAGATGTCAGGGATAAAAGATTTTGAACATCAAAGAGGATCACAAAAACCTCAATGCCTTGGGCTATAAGATTCAGTCCAGAGATAAAATACTTAACGATCAATTTGTTCTTTACTATCATTTTGTGTTATCTTTAAAATATTTTCTAAGAATTATTTTCTACTTTGGCATTTTGGCAAATAAACAGATTTGCTTTGTAATTTTAATTATTGTTAGTACTTCGATGTTTTTGTCTTGCCTCCAGCTTAGGTACAAGGGACGGATAGAAAATATCTGAATCGTTCAAAGTTGCGCTACCCCAGCTTTGAATAAATTTGTAGTAAAAGACATACGACTTTGAGACATGCGGCGATACTTTATCTTCGTTCGATGTACTACCGCAGCAGGGCATAAGGGTGAAAAGTGTGAACTCGGTAGTACCAATGGCAGTTAACAGCGTTAGGTACCACTTGGCTTATTGCCATCATCATCCACAGTCCGATTTCGTCCACTGCTGCGAATACGCCTCTCCTTGTTTGTGCTACCTGGCTAACGTGCCAAGTTTTTGCGCGATATGCGCGTTTATTCGTGTAATTCGCATTACAAAACAAAGAACTCTTCACTCCTGAGAGTTTTTTGTTTTTTTTTTTTAAGACAGTTCTTAACTTGTGTTTTGTCCACAGAGGCAGCGTTGGTAGCGTTGGGTGGCGCGAGCGCAGCTCTAGTGTTGTTGATCGTGATGGCGGGCGTGTTCGTGGCTCGCAGACGCAAGAACAGCCCCTCCCCCGTGCCCTCCCCTCCGATTCTCGTGTACCCCCCTCATGATATCTCCGCGCCGTGCTATATGTAAGTACAGTCATTCTCAAGTTGAAAATAAGTGAAAAACATGTTTATCAAAATTTAAATGGCTTTTTCAGGTTTTGATATGGTATATATCAACATACCATATCGCACTTAAAAAAAAAAAAAAAAATCGCCTCTATTTCTTCAATATGGAAATCGTACTCTGATCCTCAAGATACAGCCTAATTCTCTAGTTTGCGACTCACTGGGAAAAATAAAAGTGGTCTAGTTGTAAGTTATATTTTAAATAACTTATGTCGTTTCAACTTCTGTTAATTTATGCATACCTGGTACCTGCTTACTGTTTTTCCAAGAAAATTAATTATTTTCTTTTTCATCATGTTAGTAACGAGCTAAATTAATATTATGTGACCCGGAAATACAAAGTTACCAAAATTCACTGAAAATAAATACTAAATGAACCATGAAATAACGCTTCAAATCACAGAATTATCGAGAAATGATTAAAACTGTACCTAAATTTTGCTTTCGGTATCCTAATTAGGGAATTCTAGTTATAAACACTAAGTATGTTTCCATCCGCGTCTGTACTTTGTGCTTGAAGTCTTAAATAAATATGTCAGATCCGGTCGTTAGTACGGACATAAAATGAATTGGAAAGCCTGTGTGCAGTGGTGGCATCACGCGACCTACTTACCAGTTACAACACAGCGTGCTTGTACAGAGCCCTGATGTTCAGTTTGAGGCGAGGGCGACAGTCAGTGTATGATCGCGGCGGAGTTGAGACGTCTTGGAACTGTGACTTGAAACAGTGTATCGAACCCGTGTGTGTTTATAGCACGAAACCCATCGTCTGCCCATATGATGTAAGAGCGTAACAGAGTAAATCCTGATATATTCGACAAATAAATAAATATTAAGTTTCCTCCTACACTAACCGAATGGTTCTGAACGTGCACGTGGCGTTCTGTAGTTTATGCCTATCCCCGTAGGATAAATGCGTGAGTTTATATATATATGTATGTATAAAGTTCTCTATTAATCTAACTGACAGGACACATCCACATCATAGCGATTTCATTGCATGTCACGGTTTGCATTAAATCGTTGACTATTATAAAACGGTTGTAAACAAGAATCAACGTCATAAAGCGTATTCACACTAGAATAAGCTTTATGAAATGCAATGTGACATTAAACTGGTTTAAAAGGAATTATGCTTTTTCATTAAAAAATGTGAAAACTGTACATAACACTTCTTATGGGCAATATCTAATGGCTGTGACCTCCAATAGTTGATTATTTATTCGCTTCAGATGTATATAATGTCACGTAATCATAATTTTCACTTAAGTAAATATATTTTTAGGGTTCCATACCTCAGTTGTCAAAAATGGAACCCTTATAGGATCACTTTGTTGTCCGTCTATCCGTCTGTCACTACCCTTTTTCTCAGGAACGCGATGGTATCAAGCTGAAATTAATATCAAATACTCAAGTCTGCTACCCCTTGAATCAGTAAAAAAATCAAACTTGTAAGTCAACGTGTTCAAAAGATATATCCGTTTATGTCGCATATTTTGCTGTTTCACAAGTGAATCAAAACCTAATGGGTACTCCCCGTTGACCTAGAATCATGAAATTTGGCAAGAAAGTAATGTCTTACAGCACATGTAAAGAAAAAAATCTAAAACCTTTAAATATATAGCTTAATAATAAAATCCAGAGGAATAGCGAGCCGATAAGGATAGAGCGAGGTATATTTCAGGGCGATAGTTTGAGTCCACTTTGGTTCTGTTTAGCCTTGAATCCTCTTAGCACGCTGCTGGAGGTAAGGTATGTGCCTTCAACGGTTGGGTCATGCCGGTTCTGATGTACTCTTTCGGCATACTCAAATAGACTCAAACAGAACTAGACGCTCTGGACAGGAGCATCCGTACAA
Organism: Noctua fimbriata; assembly: GCA_905163415.1. Classification (NCBI taxonomy): domain Eukaryota; kingdom Metazoa; phylum Arthropoda; class Insecta; order Lepidoptera; family Noctuidae; genus Noctua; species Noctua fimbriata. The sequence goes on from LR990940.1 coordinate 9,102,394, forward strand.
TGTTGACTGCATATCGAATGCATCACCCGCGTTCTTCTGTTATGAGACTGTATATCCCGCGGAAGTATGGGGGTCGAGGCTTTTTAAACGCTAAGACTCTCCACAATCGCGAGATATGCAGTCTCAGGGAATATTTCCTTGAAACCGACGTGGGGATGCATCGAGATGTAGTCGCGGTGGACAAGGGCCTCACCCCCCTCTCCTTGGCTAAAGAGAACTGGCGCAAACCTGTAGTGCTTGACACTAACGACCGCATGGAGGTATGGCAGAGTAAGGAGCTTCACGGACGCTATTTCCGGGCCCTGCATGGGCCCGATGTAGACCTATCAGCGTCCGTATCCTGGCTACGTTCCGGGGACCTCTTCGGAGAAACCGAAGGTTTTGTCTGTACAATTATGGATGAAGGTATGATGACGAATAACTACCGGAGATTTATTGTGAAGGACGGTACGGTTGACATATGTCGGGCATGCCACCGTCCAGGCGAATCAATCCGTCACATTATCTTTGGTTGTTCTCGTCTGGCTAACGGAGAGTACTTGCATAGACACAACCTTGTAGCCAGGATTATCCATCAGCAACTTGCTCTAAAATACAACCTTGTGTTGTGAATCGGAAGTGCCGTACTATAAGTATGTGCCCGACCCAGTTCTCGAAAATGGCAGTATCACATTGTACTGGGATCAATCCATCATTACTGACAGGACTATTGTAGCCAATAAGCCTGATAGCTGAGCCGGTGGTGGATCGATCAGAGCGGCGCGCAATGATTGTTGACATAACGGTCTCGCATGATGAGAACCTCGTGAAAGCCGAGAAAGATAAGAAAATCAAGTATCTTGACTTGGCTCGCGAGGTTGTTGACATGTGGGATGTGGACTCAGCGATCATTGTGCCGATAGTCGTATCAGCCCATGGCTTAATTGGGAAGAGCCTCGACCAATACCTGAGGAGGCTCTCGTTAGGCAGCTGGATCAAGGGCTTGATTCAGAAAGCGGTACTGCTGGACACGGCTCGTATTGTTGTTAGGAGGTTCCTCTCTCTGGAGCCCTGACCGCCGGTTCCCAATACCAGTGGGCTAGAATGTTTTTATATTTTTAAATGTTTTTTTTATATATTTTTTTAAGGAATATTTAAAAATGTAAAATAATTTGTAAAAATTTAAATAAAGGAAATAATAAATACCTACAAGTTTATATGGAACCCTCGATGCGCGAGTCCAACTCACACTTAGCCGGTTTATTTTCTAAATAAGTCAACGTACCTAAAAAAAGTAAATTAATTGAAACAGAGGTTCTAGAAAAGGTTAATATCGCAGTGATATTCCGCGGTAGCTCTTTTTGGAAATTGTGTAGGGGTAAAATCTGTCTCCAATTAGACACTTTTATGTTTGGTTCAGAAACAACCTCCGCACGGGTCGATCTTCAAGGTCAAATTACGCTTACTGAGGTCGGATAAATCGGTGATCCATGACATACCGAGACCCCTGAAAACCTCGGAAAGCACATTCAGCTGTCGGTCTCGGCTGTCATTTGTAAATAGTAGAATAATCGTTGCTGGTAGTTAGAAGCTCAAAAGTCTTACTAGCAGTCTTACCAAGTGGTATCGTGTTGCCAATTAACTGAGTTGTGGAGGTCAGATAGACTGGTTCCATGTAAAATGCTGGAAGCTGACCCCAGCACAGATAGTTGAGAAAAGGCTTAGCAGATGATGTATTCTCCTTTTGTATTGTATTGTATTGTATAACGGGCTGGTGTCCGCAACTCCACTTCACTATTCTCCTTTTAAAGGTTTATTGCTTACCACAATTGAAGAATATCCAATGAATAGAAAGACAGATGTTTTTGTTGACAGGTAAAATACACCCACATAACAAAATAATTCATAAAACAGATTATTGTGGTGTCCGTTGTCGACGAGCTTATCAATCCTGATTTTGTCACCCGATACGCAACACGTGGTTTTGAATGATACCGATCTACTGTTGATTGATTGTCTGTGGTTCTCTTTTTACTCGAAATATGAGGACAAATATAGATACGCCCGAAATAAAACTACCAAATTATTTGAGAAACTTATTTTATTTCTGACGGTTTGGAACGTGGATAGATAAGAACAGGAAGGAGTCACGGATTTCCTATTGACTGCTACGGACGTCAAATCAAAAAAGTGTTATTTCCGACGTGCTCACGACGCCTCGGACGGCATAGTCCGAGGCGCCGTAAGCACTTTTTGATTTGTCGTCCATAGACGTCCGTGGGGGTCAATAGGTTAAGGGAATCTTTGTTCATATTCTAAGAAATTTTCTAAGAAAACAGTGTTGTCGTTAAGTGTAAGTTCGCTCTGTTTGATATTCTGATATAAAATACTAATGATTTAAGGAATTATTTGAAATAAGCAACCTTCAAAAAATTATAGGTCATTAAATGTACAAACGGGCAATAAGTACATAATAATTATCTTCCCTCGGGATTTTTTGATAATTGTTAGGTTGCTGAGAAAACATTTATAAATCAACAAGTGACCTATATTATGAAAATAGTTTTTAAATTAGTAGTAAATCCACTATTGTGTTTACTTGGTAGTCTTGGAACCTTTATTTTTCGAACACACATACATACATACATATTATGGTAAATCCTAAGATTTTCCGGTAAAACCTAACATTATAATAAATGGTAACATTGCGCAAGCTACAGGCGACGGCGGTCAGGGCTCTAAAGAAAGGAACCTTCTAACAATACGCGCCATGTCAAGAAAACGCTTTCAGAATCAGGTTCCTGATCCAACTGCCTAACCAAAACCTCCTCAGGAGTTCGTCGAGGCGCGGGCTACCACATCCCACAAGGCGTCAATCTGAGGCTTGATTTGATTATCTTTATCGGCTTTCACGAGTTTCTCGTTATATGTGACCGTTAATTATTTATTATGTAGTATAATATATATATATATAATAACAGGCTTAACACGAGTATTAATTAGAATTATGATGTTCTGTAGAAAGCGAGAGAGATTACATATAATATAATTCATTTATTTGCCTGAAACATGGTGGTACAGATCTTAAAATACAACAAGTACAAGGTTCTTCATGTTCCGCCTTATTTTACAGCATGCAAATTTTAATTCGGACTAATTTTCTTTTTTTTTTATATAATCAAATTCTTACAAACAATCCCATTTTATATGTCAATTAAATAAATGCAAATCAATTAAATTAAATAACAAAAACAATAAAATGAATTACAAATATCGAACCCAATAATATGAACAATAAATTAAATTACAAATGTCAATTAAATTGAATTACAAATGTCACTAAGTTTATCTATATGCAAAACAAAAGAAAATGTCAATAAATTAAAATAAAAATGTCAAAGATTTAAAATAAAAATGTCAATAAATTAAAATTAAAATGTCATTAAATTAAATCATAAATGTCAAACAATAAAAAAAAAAAAAATATAAATTAAATGTCAAAAAGTTAAATTATAAATGTAAAAAAAAAAAAATAATAATAATTCATTCTTTAATTAAGTTTTATATCTGGCACCGCTTCTTATTCATATTATAATTAAAAATTCATTTACAGTGTAAAAACAATTTTCAATAAGCCAAGTTTTGAGCTCTTTTTGAAAAAAAATCGTTGGCAATTCTCTTATTTGTTTAGGTAACTTATTGAATATTTTAATTGCCATACGACTCGTGTTTTTGTGGCAAAATGCTGTTCCACACCTAGGCATTTTCTTTTTTTTTATATAATCAAATTCTTACAAACAATCCCATTTTATATGTCAATTAAATAAATGCAAATCAATTAAATTAAATAACAAAAACAATAAAATGAATTACAAATATCGAACCCAATAATATGAACAATAAATTAAATTACAAATGTCAATTAAATTGAATTACAAATGTCACTAAGTTTATCTATATGCAAAACAAAAGAAAATGTCAATAAATTAAAATAAAAATGTCAAAGATTTAAAATAAAAATGTCAATAAATTAAAATTAAAATGTCATTAAATTAAATCATAAATGTCAAACAATAAAAAAAAAAAAATATAAATTAAATGTCAAAAAGTTAAATTATAAATGTAAAAAAAAAAAAATAATAATAATAATTCATTCTATAATTAAGTTTTATATCTGGCACCGCTTCTTATTCATATTATAATTAAAAAATTCATTTACAGTGTAAAAACAATTTTCAATAAGCCATGTTTTGAGCTCTTTTTGAAAAAAATTCGTTGGCAATTCTCTTATTTGTTTAGGTAACTTATTGAATATTTTAATTGCCATACGACTCGTGTTTTTGTGGCAAAATGCTGTTCCACACCTAGGCATCGCTAATTTTGTTGGATCCCTGGACATTTTACCCATCTTGTAGACATTTTTGCTATCTGCTTTACTGAAAAGAGTAGGATGTTTTTTTACAAATACTCCCATTTCCAATATATATAAACACGTTAGAGTCAATAATTTATGCTCTTTTAAAATGGGTCTGCACGATTCTAACGCACCAATACCAAACACAGCTCTCAAGCACTTTTTTTGAACAATAAAGGCCCTGTCACTGTCTGTAGAATTGCCCCATATTATTAATCCGTATCTTAACACGGATGAGACGCATCCATGATAAGCCATCAGAGCAGCATTTCTTCCAACAGTTTTCCTAAGATTTCTTAGTGCAAATGCAAAGCTGTTCAGCCTGGTACATATATTATCAATGTGTTTTTTCCAATTACAATTTCTATCAATTAATATGCCTAAAAATTTTGTACAGTCAACTTCTTCAATTGTATTACCACGACCAATAATTTTCAATGCTTGATTTGCCATTTTATAGTTACAAAAACTAATATATTTTGTTTTAGAAATGTTGACATTTAAATTGTTTTGCTCAAACCATTCCAGTATGGCTTCTACGGCAACATTTATTCGGTCTTCATATCGTTCATTTTTATTCTCTTTATTTATTACAAGTGAAATATCATCAGCAAATAAAACGCACTTATCCTTTATTACTGCTGGCAAATCATTTATGTATAGAAGAAAAAGTAATGGCCCCAATATGCTACCTTGAGGTACACCATACGTATTCATTCTATACTGAGATTTATACTTTATAACTTCTCTGTCTTTATTTATTCCTAAAATTTCAACGCTTTGTTGCCTATTACTTAAGTAATCTTTCAGCCAATTTAACGCTTTTCCTCTTATTCCGTAATATTCGCATTTTTTGAGCAGAATATCATGTTTGACAGAGTCAAATGCTCTACTCATATCAAAAAATATCGCAGTGACTGGTTTTTTCTTATCAATGTTTTCGGTAATTAATTTAATCAGTTGATAACAAGCTAATGCAGTTGATTTTCCTCTTTGAAATCCATTTTGTTCTGGTCTTATTATTTTATGTTTATCTATAAATGAGACAATTCTATTACACATTGCTTTTTCATATATTTTTGAAATCACGGGTATTAAGGCCACTGGACGGTAATTATTTATATCTAGTTTGCAATTTTTTTTATATAAAGGCTTTACTAATGAAAATTTTAATTTGTCCGGATACTTTTCTTCAAAGAAACTTACATTGATTAGATGAGCCAAAATAGGTGACAGTATATCAGCACATGATTTTATAATTTGTGTCGATATGTCATCATACCCCACAGCGTTAGTACTATTTAGCGATGAAATTATTTTACTTATTTCATTTGGTATGCAGGGTTCGATATATATACTATTACTATTACTTATGTTATTAATATTAGTCATGAGATTATTTTTACTATTAGTTATGTCTATGTTTGTAGAGTCAATAAAGTGATTATTGAAAGCTTCCGCTATTTCTTCAGGTTTATCTATCAAAGTGTCGTTTAGGTCAATCGCTTTGATAAATTCTGGACCTCCATATTTAGATTTATTTTTAATTAATTTCCAGGTCGCGCTACACTTGTTTTTAGCTTTCATAATAAAGTTGTCAGAAGCTTGTTTTTTGGACATATTAATGCACCTTTTTAATAGTTTCGCATATTTATCATATTTTAATTTGTTTTCCCGGGACTTATTTTTATGATATTTCGATTTTAGATATCTTTTTGAAAGGCATGACTTTTTTATACCTTTACTTATCCAGTTCAAAGTAGGTGAATGACAATTGACTTTAATTTTTTGCAAAGGGAAATTTAACATATAAAAAAGACTAAACATTTCATGGAAATTGTTAAAAGCTGTATTCGGATCCATTTCGTCATAAACTTCCTGCCATTTCAGGTTCAAGAGACACTCTCTAAATTTTTGAATATATTCCTGGCTATAATTTTTTTTGTATATAAAATAATGCGATTGAGCAGGCTTATTTGATGTTATTATTGATGGAAATGTTAATATCTGAGCAGTATTATGATCCGAGAGATGTAACTCACATGTCTCACCGGAAGAGTCTGAGATATTAGTAATAATATGATCTATACAAGATGTTAGTCGGGTTGGAGCATTTATTTTGAGAGTCAAGTTATAATTTAGAAGTATATTGTTTAATATGGTGGCATTCTTATTTGTGACAAGTGTATTTATGTTTAGATCTCCGACCAATATAATATTTTTATTTTTTCTGTCACTTAGTTTATGCAATAGAGACTCAATTTTATTAAAAAATACTGCAATATTCGAATTGGGGGTCCTATACACACACACAATAATGCAATTGTATAGTGGTATTTCTATGCCACAGCATTCGAAAACTTTCTCTACTGCCATTTCTTTACATAATTGTATTATTTTGTATTCAAGGTACTGTTTTATTAAAATACATACCCCACCCCTATTTTCCTTTTTTCGAGAGTATGAAGACGCAAGTTTAAAGTCATTCAAACATATATTAATTTCATTGTTAGCTCTAACAAATGTTTCTGAAAAACATAATATTTGGATATTTTCAAGCCTGTCATTAAGCTCAGATAGACATATCTCTATTGAAGGAAGTTTATTGAGTAATCCTGCAATATTTTGATGTAGTAGTTGTATATTTTGACATTTAACTTTAGCATGTTGTTTTAGGTTCTTATTTAAACTAGAGACGAAAAAACTGTTCCTTTCTTAGATAATTACTGTTTTCTACATTAGGTTCCTTGATGTTGGAGAGGTAATTTTGGTCTGTATACATACTAAGATAGCACTTCAAATTGTCAAAAATATTCTTGAAACCATAGTTATTCAGTACTCCATTTTGTTTATAAAACATAGAATCATCATAAGTCAGATCTAAATTAGAGTCAAATATCATCGCATACTCATGGGTGCAGATATCCTGGTAAAGTAAATTGCTAAATGTTTCTACTCTTGAGTTAAACAAAGAGCTATATCCATTAAATTTATAGGTAGGTAAACAGAGTAAAATATTAGTATGTTGAATTGAAAATAATGTGGTCCTTACACTAGTAACTAAATTAAAATAATTGTCCGTTTTTCTGAAATCTTTTTCGCCTATCAAAATAATACAATAGTCTTTCTTTGTGAAGTTTACCAATTTTTGTTCTAGATTGTCGAGTAGCTGTATAATGCCACAGTTTGTGGAAATGTGATGACATATTTCATGATTTGAGAATGTACTTTGTGCTATAGGTAATACTTTATTTGTATTGTTGCTACTTAATATGCAAATTCTTTGCTGTTGCTTTTCTTGGTGTGGTTCTGAAGTACTGGTCACGCCATCTGGTTGCTGTTGATCCTCTTCAGTGCACTTGCCAGAAGCAATACCCTCGCTAATTTTATTAGATAGTCCTGATTTTGTCGATACGTGACTTGTGGTGCCATCTGTTATTACTTCACAAGAATCATTTATCCCGAGATCTACGTAGCTACTGTTTGATTCTTCATATGTAAGATCCAAGTTCCTTGAAATCTTTTTCTTCTTTTTACTTTTATTGTTTATGGTATTTATTCCTCTATTTTTCGTGTCTGAGCAGATCTTTTGTAAGGTTTTCGATCTGCTTTTTTCCTTATTTAATTCGATTTTTAAAGCCATGATTTCTTCGTTAAGATTATCTATTTCCGTGTGAGCACTTTCTAACTCACCTCTAATCTTTATTATTGATTCTCTTAAGTCTTCTATATTACTGTCATTGACAGTCGATAAGTCAGGCAAACTACATCTTCTAATTTCTGTATTTGTTGACTCGAAAGAAAGTTCAAGTGAGTCATTTCCAATAGTTTTATGTCGACGGAAAGTTACGTTTTCTTCTTCCATTTTCCAATTATTTTGAAATTTGTCAGTTGTTATAGAAGTTGTTTTAAATATAGAATTTTACAAAAACTCCATCTATCGGTATCGTGTTGAATTAATATAGTGGATCGATATCTAAAACGTCTATTAGTTTTGCCACTTGACACTAGGGGACATACTTTTTATACACTCGTAATGTCGCTGTTATCCGCAGGATGGTGCTGGTAACATCATTTACAAAGTTTGTTATAAATGAACTCTCGTCTGTCGCACTTCTAAAATGCCCATAGATAAGAAGATAATCGTCGTATAATATAGTAGTCTAGTTATTAATGTCTGTTAACGCTGTTATTATCTCCAAGTTAGACGTTTCATTTCTCAGTCAGTGTTTTCTATTCGACGGTAGATGTCGCTTTTTGTAGTTACGTTTCAAATCTTTGTTGAAAAAAAAACCGTCAGTTTTCTGTATTTTAGTAAATATTTGTAATCAGCTCACCGTTTTGTGTTTGTTTAACTGTTTCTGTCTTGTTTGGATGCACTTTGTTTGTTAAGGCCAGTTTTGTAACAAATATTTTGATGATTGCACTTAAATTGTTTGTTTTGCACTGTCACTGAGTTCTAAATCGTTTTTATGAATTTTATATCACTCTATTGTTTATTTTATTAGACAACACTTGATGAAGTTATTTAGCTATTAATGTTCATATTGACGCAAAATTAGATACTATTTACTCCGATATATAATTATAAACAATATTATTAAAATTTTCGACAAGAGCTCAATGTTATGTTGACGGCAGCGCCATCTATCCCCCATCAAAGCGCCATCTATCCTACATCAAATTTGTGGCATAATTATTGGCGTATTTCTTGTTACATGGATAATTACATTTTGCAAGGTGATAATTAAACCAAATATTTTGTTTAATTACACACTACATGGCAAAATATCACACACAAAATGAAAATTTATAACGTCATGAAAATTTCACAAAATAATGTACAATCAAAGTCAATATTGACGTTTCAAAAATACCTGCCAAATAACGTGAAGTACGTAACTACCAATACTTGTATTTACTATTATGTTGTATTCTGTGCTACTACAAAGCGGTTCTGGAAACAACAATGAACTCTCGAAACTTTGAAATGTCAATCAAGCAGAACGAATCGCCTGACAATACAATTGTTGAGGTAGGTGTAACAATAGTTGTCGTTCATCTTTGGTTACTAGCTAATGATTTCCTACGCAGTCTTATATAGGGTGACTGGTAATTAGTGACCGATACTTATACACGTGATTGTACTCATGGTAACAAACAACTTTCCCAAAGAAACATATTTTTTTTTTATACTCATTCAATGTTATCACAATAACACAACAGCCGTATGAAATTCGCGCGCGCGCGCCCTTGACCTATCAGGCTGCCTACCCACTGTTCCACGGTACGATAGTAATGAGACAGAACGGCGTCACGCAACTAACAGCTGATATAGGTAACAGGTCATAGGTGCGTGCGCGCGAATTCCGTACGGCTGTTGTGTTATTGTGATAATAGTCAATAACAATAAAAAAAAAGTTTCTATGGAAAAGTTGTTATCATGAGTGCAATCACGTGTATAAGTATAGGTCACTAATTACCAGTCACCCTATATACTATTGACTGTTCAGAAAGTTCTTTGGGAAGTGTGGCTGTAGTAACCATAGATTGTCAAAATCCCATTTTGTTTTAATAGGGTTAATTTAAATAATATCAACAACTTGACCCGTTTGTTGGGTTCGGCCTACTCCGTTTTACAAACAGGCGGAATTTGCCTCGAGGCTAATTAAGTGATATTAAATATTTAAGTCTCAATGAAAAGTTCAAGCTACAAAACAAATAATTACTGCAAATTCCTTTTCGTTAGTATTAAATTATGAAATGGTAACTTAATAATGTTCTCAGAATTTAATACTCAATTTAGCTAAGTATTATCTATTACGATATCCTTACAATCCTTTAACGCCAGATTCATAACAAGAGATAACACCAGTATAATGACGTCATAATATTTTATGAGTAGAAAATTGCCTATTCCAACCATGAAATGAAACAATAAATAATGAGAAAACATATTGTTCGCTGCGAGCTATTAAGTTACACGAATGAAATTTACACAATCTTGGTGTTTCTCTTTATGCTAGTCAGTAATATGCTTGGTACCACAGATATAGATAGACCTAGATAACGCAAGTATCACGATCTGTATGAAAACCAAGCGTGCCATTAAGACTACCTATTATGACGTCACAAGCACTATTTAGTAATGGGAAAATAAAATCGATTCAAAGACGCCGCCGCGGACGGCGCCCCCTCGTCCTACCCCCCGCCATGACGCCCACTGACGTCCGACTAGCGCTTGCTCCGATGCAGACTGAGTTCGAAATTGGCCACTTACGATTTTTGTACGTAAGCTACATAATAATATGGCACGCGAAGTAGTTGCTCTCGCGTTATCTAGGTCTATCTATATCTGTGCTTGGTACTTATAAAGATTAGCTTTTCTTGAATGTTGAAAGCAATTTACGTTTTTAAACTGTCATGGTCACTAACATTATCATTAACGGGACGAGGGTAGACCGATTTGTCTGCTCATAAACATCCACCCGCAATAGCTTCAGTTTATCCGTGATCATGGTGCTAGCAACAGCGCCGAAATATCGGGAACTCAAAACAATCAGTAAACATGGTAAATATCCCGTTTCTAGTGTTAATGATAATGTTGAAATCAAGTTTGAATGCAGGGCCTGCACCGGATATGCCTACTCAAAGAAACTTTTAGGCAAATCCTCTATATTAAGCTTATTAATTAATTTAATGCAAATTAAAAACCCCTTTTATACGTAGCCTTACAAAAAATACGTTCGTCTAGGTTGGCGTTTATCATCAAGCAAAACAATCTTTCCGAATAAAATATTCCTGCAACGAAGTTATCTTTTGTTGAATTTAAAAAGATACAATTAATGTAAATGGATGCAAAGCCGACTAAGATTAATGCTTTGTAGACTGTGAAGGTTTATTTTGGGACGGCTAGATAAAGGACGTGCCTCCTTTTGATGGGCCGACGGAGTAACCTGAAATATAATACATTTATCTTATAATTGTTGTTGTAAATGGGAACATGAAACTACGAGTTTTCCTGGAATTATTTTCATTTCCTTTCTGTATCTTTAGCCATGACTGCTTTTTTCTTGAGTTTGGAAAATTGTATTTTTTTCGTCAGCACGTAAACAACTACCTCATCTGTTGTCATGACAATAAAGAATCCGTAGTTATAGTTGTTCTACGAGTAGTACGATAGGCTCCCTTTTAGTGGTAACAAACCGAGAAAAAATGAGGAGACAGAAGATTTGCTTCAGATACCTAGATGAACTATTCAAGACTCAACTACTTGTAGAATTAGTTAAATTCAATTAAGTAATCCTTTATAAAAATAACAAAATAGTTATGCTACGCAATCTTACACACCCTCTCACATTCATTCACGCACACCTCCATCACACACAAAGAGAGGACTGGAAACACCTTTAATGTTACTCTTAAAATAAAATTGTAATATTATAATCTTTTCTTCTAGTATTTTTTTTTTTTTTTTATAAGTTAATTTAGATACGTACATTCATGCATGGATCATTGCAATAGCATAGTAAAAATAATTAACTTGTAACCCAGGGGGATCGGCGTTGAGGGCTGAAATACAGGCCTTGCCTAGTTCGGCCTCAAATCCTAATACTTTTGTGTACTTTAAGTTTAGATTAAGCGCTGTACTTGTAAAAATGTGCTTAAGTATGTGAATAAATATTACTATTACTATTACTATTACTATTACTATTACTATTACTATTACTAAACCAGTATAAATTGGTCTGATACTATACTCCAAGCTGACTCCCGCCAAGTCTCCTCCGTGCAATTGAAAGTTCCACCAGTGGCGTGAAAAAAGCGGCGCTGTTAGCACAGTACCGTGGCGCTACTGCTTAACTCTTCTCTCGACTCCGTCCTACACCAGGCCAGCTCAAGGTCAAAATGTTACTGCTTTTGTACGGTCTACTATAGAAACATGTACTGTATCTACTTCTTGTTACCTTCTAAATTATGCTAAAATATTTTACACACCTTCAAAATTTAGTCCTCGTGTCGACGGTACTTAATTACGAAATTTTGTGAAGTGACTTTGATTAATTGGACGAAATTATGTTTGAATTTTAATCAAGTGGTGAACGGAAGTTCTTACAATCATGTACATGTACAAAACGTCTGGAACTTTTGTTCGCATAGTAATGAGATTACCACTTGCGCACTTACCGTACATAATTATGTTATGAATACATTTCAAAACTCAAATCTCTTTGTGTAAGCAACGAGGTTATAAGCCTACTTTTTCGACGGGGTGTTTGTATCGCATCACAATAATTGGAAGATTAAAATTCCGATTTATAAAAAATGCCATCGAATATAATAATTTTATAACGAACTCGCATGGGCATTCTCCTTTTTATCCGTCACCCTCGCGGAGAATATTTTTACGGTCATGTGATAAATTCATGGTAACAGTTTACGTGTCGATATTAACACCATAAAATCAATCGGCACTTAACATTAAAGTGAGTAAAGTAATTACGGTTTCATCGCTCAAAGGCCTCACTAGCACCACTACGGAAATTGATGGTTAATTAAAAAATTATTTGCTCTAGTCAGGCGATAATCCATTTTAACTTTCACCGATATTAGATCCTTGAAAAGTCTTAACTCGAAGGCTACCAAACTAACTTAGTTCTTGAGCTCTAGAAACTACACCGAGGTATGAGTTGTATCCCTTTTAAAGTTTTCTTTCATTTCACTTCTTATTTACTGTGAGAAAGAGCAAACTATTCCTCTTTCAGCGATCGAATAGTTGATGCTATTTTCTTTTTATATCATTGATTGCTTCATAAATATCTGAGACTGGTAGTTGACCCCAATCGTAACAAAAAGGCCAAGCTGTTGAAGACCATTCTGCCACTGAATATTTTAGTTAGTTAGTAGTTTATGTCATTTTTAAATTTCGTTTTAGAACATTCTTGTTTCTAAGTTTTTTTCATTGGTCTCCGTCTGAACAAAATTGTTAAACATAATTAGGACTTCTAACAAGTCTTGTCGACTGTCTTCTTTAAATGGCTAAGGGCCTATAATTTTATGAACCGTAATCAAAAACTTCCATAATTTGTCAACATAATTACCAGTTCTATTCTAACGTCTAACGATAGTAAATGAACATGAAACGCTCCAGAACATTCCGATATAGGTACGTCGTTAATAAATGCGGGAAAATTTGCAGACGACCGCTATTACACAATCATTTGTGTTTCCAACGCTCCACCTTTATTTTTATGTCTCAATTCACGAACGAACCGTTGTCTACGTTTATGTACAAAACGATAACTTTTGTTCAAATAAAAAAGATTCTTTTGAACGCAGTTCCAATTCAGTCGCCAAAATTCTGGTGAATTTTAAAGCTGGTATATTCGTTCGCTTGTGCCATTTTTAAGTAAAATTGCTTTTTTTTTTGTTATAGGACAAAAGAGGTGAATTTTTCGCTTCCAACGCTGCGTTCGTCATCGCTCGGAGAACTTCGGGATGTCATCAGTGTCAGCAGCCTTGGGAGTGACGTGCTCTGCCCGCCTGTGCCCACACAACTGCGATCAAATTCATTCAGTAAGTAGTCCTTAAGCCCTTAACTTTTTCTAGAAAGTTATCAACTATAGTGAGTTGATAAATAAGTTTGATTTAACTTAACTTAAGTGTATTGTATATTTATTCATGTATTACGTTAAACCTTACTTTGGGGAGCAGTGAGACAGCGCCTACACGTGGGTTGCCAGGTTGACCAAATGACGTCATTTGGTATAAGTAACTAACAACCTACCTTGTGGCTATTACGTAAAGTTATGCAACTTTTATAAACAGGCTTTTAAATTAAATAAGTATCAGAGTAGAGGTTATTTTCAAATTTCGTTAATAGTACAGGAAAGATGTTAATTTAAAACAACGTTGTTTCATGATTAAAGGCGCGTACCTACCGCGGCGCACGGATAGGCCACGCACGTGCGTGAGCTTCGCTTTGCACGAAAATGTATGTGATTGAGTCCACTGCAAACCACGGACACGATATGCATCAATTGACGTCATTAGTACATGCGTGGCTCGCTCGAATAAGGCACTCAGCATAACATAGCTCAACGCTGTCAACGCCATGCACGCTGTGCATGCGGTACCTACACACTATACACGAATATTAACCGCGGTGGGCCACGCACGCTACAGTTGTACATAGTTGTGGGTGTGTAGTGTATACTGTAGTAGAAACATAGACCCACGTCGTGAAACAAATGAATCCACGCAGCTAAAATACGCTGCGTGCCCGTGCACAGCGTGCACTGCGGTGGGTTGGCGCCTTTACTTTCACGTACAAGGCAGCTTTACTCATGTGCATATTTTGGGTAGACCCCACTAAGTAGTTTGGGATTCAACCTCTTCGAACCTTTATTTAGAAGTTCAAATAAGGCCTTTGGGTCTGTCTAAAACTAGTCAGGCTTACCTAATCTGGACGTGAGAAAAGCCGAACCTATCCCGTATATTTATGCAGATTTTCTCGGGAAGATATTTTAAGTACGCTCGCTTAATATATAGTATTACTCGAATATGTGACATAATATTTTCATTTCGCATTTGATTGAGTGCATTCGCTCATACACACTCAAACACCTACATTTAAAGGAGTCATTATAAAGGAGCCTTCCCACAAACAATCTTCACATAATCGAGTTACGAAATGTTTGGAATTTCTAGAAATCTCGTGTCGATCGCACGTTCGAGTGTGTACCATCGAATAGGTACTCTAAACATACCTGTCGAGTACCTAACTTTGTTGTTCTGGACTGTTAGTCTTGTTAACAGAGCTCCATATGTCGGTCTGTTGTTTTTGTAATGGATTTTTCACGTTTGTGTAAACAAGCTTTAGAATTGAACTTGACATTTTCACATGACAAATTGCGGCAGCGTAATGAAATAACTAGGCTGAAAAAACGCAAAATATTGTACACAAAAATATATTTCACCATTACATTTCATTGCCCAACCATTTTATTCAAACCATAACTTGAAAAATAGTGAGAATAAAACTTAATGCGGTTGAAAAGCTTCATAACAAGCTAAAATTAAAACCACAGTGGGTTACGCTCACAATCAAAGCAATAGTTGTGGTCATGAAACCTTTCACAGTGTAAACTACGAAGTTAGTTTATTTTAAACACAATTGAAAGTTCCGACTTGGTAATTTGTACATGAATTGCAGATTATACATTTTGCAGAGGCGAGCAAAAGTTGCTTGCCGGTTCTATTTTGACAAGGTCGTAGGTTAAATTTTTAGGGTTGGTTTTGTAAAAGGAACCCTTTGCTTTTCAATCTTAGGTTTGAAATTAACTGCTTATCTCGTTTTTTTGCGAAGATGTTTTAAGCAGGTTGACGTTCAAACGACAAAAGAATCCTGCGTCTTTCGTCTCGACATAAACTGTTTGCCGTGGTTGTACCCAAAATATAAGTTTAATTAATTTAAGTAGGTAATATTTAGATTGGATTTGAGCCCTTTCATACCATGAGTACCATGAACATTACCTTTTGGCCTCTTTTACTTCGTTCTCTTTTTATATTGTTAATTTTATCATTTGTTTTTGTTTATTATTCATTATTTTGAGCGCCCAATATTTTGACGCTGTTCAATCACGGAAGATATCCCGTAAGTGACAGTATAAGTTTAGTTGTAAAAGGTGAAAGATTAAAACAGTGTTTGTTTTTGTCCAGTGCGAGACAAATTAATACTTTTTATATCTTTCTTTATTATGTCGTAGACTGTTTAACAATCTCCATAAGTAGTAGTCTGCGGTGGGAAACGCGAGCAGTGTTCTTCGCGCCCTTTGCACTAGTTAGGCATGGCTGGCTTGAAGTCGAAGTTGCGCGAATTTACGAGTATTTTCTGGGCCCTTGACTCAATACAACCTAGCACTCCGTTGAAAACTAAGAGTATCTATGAGGCACAAGTAAAAAATAAAGGAATATAGATCATAAAACAACAGCTCTTGGAACATCACAGGGATCAAAATACACTACCAAACAATTAATTTCACCCACATCATATGAAAGCAATGAAAGCGTTTATATTATCAGTCGCCCTCGGTCACATCTACCGGTATTGTATGTCCGGAAAATAGGTCTGCCGTATATTTTCAATATGAATAGATCGTTTTGGTCGATACGGTAACCAACTGGTAGTTGCCGTGTTAATATTTCCATTGGGGCCAATTTCGTACAACAATAAATTGCGTTTAACCTGCAGCAATAATTAATAATGGAACGGCGTTAGTATTTCCGTGTTTATTTTAGAATAAAAGATGACCGACCCACATTACACCGACCCACATTGGGCCCGTGTGATGGATTATGGCCCACTCGCCTTCGGAGGGAATAGGCCTGTGTTCCAACAGTGGGAAGATGAAATAGAAGATGGAATATCCTTTTTTGTCCACCAAAATGTTTATTTGCTTGTCAAAAATGATTCCATATTGTTCAAAGGTACACTTGGTTGATGGGAATAATTTCATTCCCTATTACACTGAACTTGAAGATAACTGCCGAATTGTGAGTTTATTAAAAGTGCACCTCTGCCTATCCCATGGGGGGACTGGTGTGATTTTATATGATAAGAAGCCATATTTAGAAGTATCTTACTCGATTTTTAAGTCTTGCTGAAAAACAATAATACTTCGATGAATATTTTAAACATAGGCTTTAATATAAATAAAGGTAAATCTAGATTTTTATGATACTCTTGCTGAACAACGGTAATACTTCGATGAATATTTTAAGCATAAGCTTCACTGAAGTAAATTCTCATTTTACCTTCTTATTCTGATTACGGTATGTCGAAAACCGGGACTCACTTACATATGTATTAAGTTCAAGCTTGAGTCGTAAACGATCACGTAACACTGCTAAGCAAACTCTTTAAGATATTTTGGGAAAGCCTTTACCAAAACGCTCATTTGCAATAAGATTACGAGTCTTTTTGTCTGGCTTTTTATTCCAATGTGGTCTTTGGAAACACAAAGAAGCTATTTTAAGTCAAGTGCATGATCTTTATCAATAAGAAAATGGGATTTAGCTGTACTTTTACTCTTTGCTTTTAGTAGAAATCCTTTGAAACGTGTACTCTGATGTTTTAAGCTGTACGATTTAGTTCTCGGTATTCAAAGCGTAAGCCAGAAGGCCATAGGTCGTCCTGGTCCTAACTATGCATGTCTGTAGGCACGACCTTTACACTTAACAGTTATAGTTATGTTGTTGCATATCCGAATTTCCCTGCGGTTGTGTTAAATCTGTGCTAATTGGTATATTACACTTTGGTTGGCATTCAGCTTTCGGTTTAAATTATAGTGCATTGTTTTTGTTAATGGTCGAAATGATTGTTATTGTTCGCATTTCAAAAGTTAATGTCACTGGTTTATTTCTACTTCTGTTGTTCACTTTAAGTATACGATTACAAACCAGTCGTTTGTCTTTTATATTGGTACTGCCATTAGGGGATTTCGTATGGTTATGCTGGTAAGACTGTCGTGTAGTCAGATTTTATTACCCATAGATGGTTGAAGAATACCGTATTTTTTTTTTCGTTGGGACAAGCCTGCCACTCTATTCCCAAACCATTGTAATTCCTGAAAACCAGAGTCAGCAGTGGCGACAGGGGCGTTCCGTCCATACAGGCTATTAGGCCTGGCCTACCCTACCAACAACGCCAAATGCATTTATATTATAACTTTGTAATAAAATAATACAAAATATTAAAAAAAACCTTAAAACTCCTGTTAAAACACTTATAGCAACTTGTCGCGCCCGTGTGACGTAACTCAAACTCACACTATACTGTAAGGTAAGTTTGTAGCTACAAATTGTCAATTCTGAGGCTAGACGTCAGAAAGCCTATAAAACAATATATTTCATTCATAATTTTACGCACACTGTTACATATTTCCGTGTGTAGGAACGGCACACATGTGTAGATTATGGGCGTAACTCCGTTCACTGTAGACGATCACCACGAGTTATGATTGGCTAGCTAGATTTATGAATGAAAGAATATTAGAGTAGTGTTCCCAATTTGTGGACATTTCCCTGTTTTGCGGGGAATTCGAGCAAAAGAGACAGACACGATAGTTTCCTTAATGACTACTAGATACAATTAAAAGAACATGGTGCTATTGTCGAATTTATACTTTCCACAAAAATGATAAATTGTTGTATTTATAAGAATTGCAAAAGCCCTATAAAAATAATTAAAAACTACATGAATTTTATTTTTCGCATTGATTTTTGGGGAGTTTGGAAAAAAATTATGACAACACCACCGTTACTGTCGTCTGTCACTTATGTTAGAAAAAAATGTAGTAGCCATATTGTTTCATGTGACAAGCAAATTATACTCAGTCATGAATGTTTTTATATCTAACTTAAGTTATAACTTATAAGTCATTCGTTTTGAAACATACATTCATGTAAATATTATTTGTTAAGTACATTTACACTTAAAGATGGTATTCTGTTGTGAAGTGTGTGGTGATTATGTGTGTTAGAAGTTAAAAGCAATAAGTTTTCGCAATTATCGTTTAATGATAAGATTCATGTGGTGTCTAAAGATAGATGTATACCCGAATTACGAGAGTTAATCCAAAAATATGATAATTCACCTCGTACTCGTCATTTCAATCTTCAAAATATTATGAAACATTTAAGCTGGCTGTGTGGGTAAGCGCTTCTAATTTACACACAAATACATTATATTGTTTTCCGTGCATTTTGTTTAATACCTGTCCACACGCCCAAGTGCCTAAATTGGGACCGGAACGAAAAAGCTTAACTTCTCAACGCCCAATTTTATTATTACTTATTTTTTTTGTTGACAGCGCACTCTGTGTTATTTTTTAGAATTTTTCTAACAAAGCGACATCCTTCGTTCTTGTACTGATAGAAAGCCATTGAAATACCTCATATTTTAGGCAGATGGCGTTGTTTCCAATCAGCTTAATTAAAATTTTATACGCTGTGGAAAAAGTTAAATTTTGAGTAGCTGTTTATTTTTTCTGTGGTTGTGTTTTGAAGTGATCGTTGTAGGAGTTTGTTATTTGTTTGGTAAGCAATATTATATACCTTTTTGTTCCTGTTTTTACGGCCTTTCGAATGATACATGTGAATTTCGAATCGTTTTGTAAATTGAATGATTAAATCAATAGTTAGTTTATAATTTTGTCAGAAAAATCTTTATATTAATAAAAACGTGATATAACTATTAGGTAAATTGCTAGTTTGTACTTAGTCATTGTGAATTTAAAAAAAAAGCTTGATTAATAACAAACGATTTAGTACCAATTCATTCCATACCATTTAGTTAAAAGTTCGAAGGTGTGTAATGATTTGCTGACGTAGTGTAGGTATTTTTTTTGACTAGAAATTTAGTCAACGCGATGTTATTAATATCTTTAGTTCAAATTTTGTGTGAAGAGTGGTCACTATTATGATGTTATTTGATGCCTACTGAGTAAGACTATAATTTAGGTTCAAAAAAACATAGCTCGCTTTAAATTTTGAAATAATACAAGTTGTAGGTATTATGTTTTGGCTTATAAAACACAAAGGCAGTTATTCAAAGTTACTAGCCTACCCTCCGAGGAGGATCACTGACCACCACCAGAAAAGCGCCAAGACAATGAAGCTTGACGGAGTCCCAGACAAACAATTTAACTGTCTTGGATCCCGCAACGAAATTAATCAGAAAAGAATAGCAGAGGAGTAGGAAAACTATAATTTCCACTTCCCTCCATATCAGCAGGTGACAGAATGAAACAAGGCTTATAGGCATAAAGGGACGTTTACTTGTATAAGCCCAGGTGTATACCACCACGGGCGAGCGGAAACGCCCGGGTGTTTCCACTGTGAGGATCGTCCGGAGGACACGGTGCAGCACACTGTGGACGTCTGCCCCGCTTGGGCGGAGCAGCGCCGTGTCCTCGTAGAGGCGATTGGCGGCGGCGACCTCTCGCGCCTGGCCCTGGTTCAAGCCATGGTCCGGAGCGAGAGGGAATGGGAAGCCGTCACCTCCTTCTGCGAAGCAGTCATGCTAGTGAAGGAGGTGGCGGAACGTGAGAGGGAAAGAGCCTCACGTCCCAGCCGCCGCGGGAGACGCCCTGGGCGTCGGGGGTCACGTGGTGGCCCCCGGCCACCGTAAGCGCGGGCCTGTGGACGGCGAGTTATGGGCTAGCTCGCCGTCCGGCCGTCTTATGACGACAGGCCGTGTCGACGGCGCGTTCGTGTTCCACGCGCGCCTCAAAGAGATGTCAGCAACCACGTAGGGGTCCGCACGGGCCGATGCCTGCCAGGGCTGCGGGACTGTTCGAAAGAGATACCGCGGCCCTGGAACATAAAGGGCAAAGAAGGAACATGGATGGGTTTTAGTCAGTACAAGTCTGACACTCCCTTCCGCTCCGCCCAGAGCGGGGGGGTCATTTGATGATTTCCCATACTAAAAAAAAAAAAAAAAAGGTGTATACCACCATGGATAAATATTAAAGGAGTTTGAATTAAATGGCTGGCCTTAATTCCGCCATTTTCATTTTTTTTTAATGTTGCAGCCACGCATAACACCTATATCTCGCGTTTTTTTCTTTTTTTGTTCCGTCCTGTTGAATTTATAGTTTATTATTTCATTTGTGTTTTGTTGTTATTTTTTTGTAACTGTGTATGATGCACGTCATGTCCCTGCGGCAAATAAATATATTTTCTTTCTTTCATCAATACAAACAAGTTTTGTATGAAACAAAATCTTCTAAAGCGTCACGTTTCCGAGATTTAAGCTATCAAAGTTGTGCTGAAGATGCCATCAGTGATTGAACTTTGAGTTTGTTAGCTCATATCTCGGGGACGTGCCTCTTTAGAACATTTTGCCTTGTAAAAACTTTTTTGTATTGTTGTCAGCTATCGATTGATATAGGTTTTATGCGTGGCCGCTATATGGAAAATAAAAAAAAATAGCGGATTTCAGGCCAGCCAGGCTTCATACAAACATCTTCCATACCCTTGTAGTCTGCCCTCATTCTTTAAATATTAAATATCTGTACTAATATTATAAAGCTGAAGAGTTTGTTTGGTTGAACGCCTTAATCTCAGAAACTACTGGTTCGAATTGAAAACTTATTTTAGTGTTGGATAGTCCAATTATCGGGGAAGGCTATAGGCTATATAACATCACGCTATGATCAATAGGAGCCGAGCAAAAAAATAAGTCAGAAGCGGGGCACAGCTAGTTAAAGAATAAGATCAGACTACTACAAA
This sequence comes from Noctua fimbriata, assembly GCA_905163415.1. NCBI lineage: Eukaryota > Metazoa > Arthropoda > Insecta > Lepidoptera > Noctuidae > Noctua > Noctua fimbriata. Next base: position 9,124,082 of record LR990940.1, read on the forward strand.
CAAAACCTCATGTCATTCCTTCTACATTACTGCGGCGTCAATGCAGGATGTACTAACACACTCTTTCATTACCTTTTCTTACAAGACATAACTAACTAAAAAGATGTTGCTATATACTTAAAAGATAACAAAGTAAGCTTTCAAGTTTTATCTGCTCGTAGGGATTGAAGTTTATATCAAGCTCTTACAGCTGTGTTGTTTCTACAATGTTTCTACGTAATTTAACTGCAGTAAACACAGGCTTACACGCGAAACTCGTTAGCGTTTTTAATGGTTGCAAAATGAGATTTTAAGGAGATAGGTCAACTCGTGTTCTTGGCGTGGGCTGTGTTGTAAATACAAGTTTCTAAGTTATGTTTGTATACCTACACATTTCCAGTTTGCAAATAACTTAGCTTCTCCAGACTGTGTTTAAGTTACTTAGCATAAATTAATGTTTCATGCAACTTTAACTAAAATAAAATGAGTAATAGAATTGGCGTCATTTCACACGTGAAGTAGAAAGTAAATAACGATCGTCGATTTGCGAAATACAATAACCAAATAGAAGTATAGAGAAATAAATAAAATACAGTTACCATATAGCGTTTAAGTTAAATTGTTCTCAACCAGCACAATCAGTGCTGCTCAACAATAGATATGAACACATTTTTTAAATCATGAAAATATTATACTTGAAACGAGTATTTTTAATTTTAAAATCTACTTATTACGATACGTTTATACCGTGCGCTCTTGCTAGTGCCTCTGTTCAAGTGTTTGTGTTGTGAACTAATGTTTCTTTTATTCCATTAAAATAATGGCTGCTGCCAGAGTGAACGATTTGTACCGATCACGGCTACCAGTTAAGAGCTATTAAGTGTATTAAAGTGTTAAGGATGATTTCCACCAAACGGCTCGCATCGCATCGGATCGGAAAGGATACGAACGGATGAGGCGACTGCCGATCGCGTCCGGCAGAAAGCCGACGCACACGGTCGGTGCCGTACCTTCGCTTGCGAACGTATCCGTTTCTGCGCCTAGTCAAATAGTTTCATTCCTACCGTTGACGTGTTCTAATTTTTGAAAATGGTTGAAGTTGACGTAGTATTGTTGTCTATTTATTTATTTAACACTTTAAGCACAAAAGTACAGAGGCGGACTTAATGCCATAGGCATTTTCTACCAGACAACCTTTGGCTATTGCATTAGAAGAAGAAGAAAATAATCATAAAACTCAGAAGTGGAAAGAAAAATTTGAATTTACAGCCGAAAGGATTCGATCGGATACTACTACAGGCGAACGGAACCGATCGCGCGTTGCAGCATTCTTTCGGCTACGATCGCTATGCTATGAACGGCTTGATAAAATAGACTTTAAATACCGTGTACACGATTTAATATCGCTTAAAGACTGCAAAATTCGTTCCGATCCGATGCAATGCGAGCCGTTTGGTGGAAATCATCCTTAAAACCGGTTATTCATTGTTTTAACACTGGCTTTCTTTTCAATCTTTCCGGCAAAGTTGACATATAACCGTTGGTAGAAAAGAATATTTTAACGATGTTGAGTAATCTGAATCTTTTTTTAATTAACTGTCAGAGTTTATGGCTGTGAAGTTGTTTTAAGAAATTCTGTAGTAATCCGTGAAGGAAACTTCTCTTACTTTTGGTGAAGACTTGAGACTGCCAAACTCGATTGTCTAGCTAAGTAAATGTTATCTTTAGGCACTAAATTCTGTATTTTAATAAATTGAACAGAAACTTTTATAATCCGATAATACTAACTTTGTAATTTGACATGATCCACCAAATTGTTAAATAAATTATCATTGAATAAGTTATTCATTTTCCGATTTCGGTTTTAAAGAAATTGCCTCGTTGGGCTAGTGATCACAGGCGCGACTACTGAGCTTGAGGTCATGGGTTAGATTCCCAGGTCGGGTAAAATATTTTTGGGTTTTTCCATTAGGAATTTCTTTCAGTAGCATCCACGGAGTCTGGATTTGTGCCTGATTGATGGCAATAGGCTTGCCCCCTAATGCATGGGACTTAAAAATATAACAAGTCGCGAGTTAATAGGCTTCTTTTGGATTAGCTCATTCCATCGTCGACCTCATCTCTGTCCTCAGGACTTGATTGAGGTCAAGAGTAAGCCCATTTAGTATTAAAAAAAAGGTGAAATGTGGGTGTACTACTTATTAGGTACACCTCTGCCTAACCCTTCGGGAATTACAGGTGTTATGTTATGTCATGAACATACGAAGATACATCAGTTTTAGTTTATATTCACTCCCACAAACACTTCATAAAAATTCTAATCAAAGATTTTATCAATTCTATTTACTTTGCATTACCTGTTAATGCCTTTAAACCCTCAACTTAGTAACCTAAAATCCGAATAATTATTCCATCTGACCTACATGAATGTTTATACTACATTATATTTTTTTTTTACCGATAATTTTGGGCTTATACCTAAGCTAGTTATTGCCCGCGGCTTGGCCCACGTGCGGTTTGGAAGTTATCCCACGGGATAGGTCTATCGGGATACACATAGCATAACATCACGCCTGTAATCCCCGAAGGGTTAAGCAGAGCTGTACCTAATAGTAAATCTACATTTCGCCAGTTATGTTTAAGTCTCATGTGGTAGGGGGCGAGCCTATTGCTATCCACCGGGCACCAATCCAGACTCCGTGGCTGTTACTGAAAAATTTCTGATCGAAAAACCAAATAACAATTTGGCCGACCCGGGAATAGTAGTCACGACCTCATACTCAGCGGCCGCGGTTGCGACCACTAGACCAATCGGAATAAACGGTACTAACCCAATTAATAGTCGACCCGTGTGCAATATATAAAACTGAGTTTCGACCAGAGATGTGCGAGGATGTGCAGCGAGATATGTGCATAAAACTAACCAATCACATAGCTAGGTTAGCTCAAAATATGAAAGAGAAGCTTTACTATTTGTTAGTTTCACGCACATCCCTCGTTACGCATCGCTCATTTTATGTGGATACACAGCTTTAATCTGTTCAGCAGTTAATTCGTGAAAAACTGACATGCGGACGGATACAGTCACTTTCATTTAATATTAGTATAGATTTTGGGCCCTATATCTAAACAGAAATCGACCCCTAAAGGCGTGAATGCTTTGAACTGTGATCAAATCGATTTATCTTTACAAGGGATTAGGGTTGATTGATAAAGTCCCCTTTTGTTTCTGGTTGAGCTTAAGCCCTTGTTATCGCATCATAGGCCTATACCTATTAAGCTTCTCCGTTATTTCATGTGTCAAATTAATGATTATCTTGTCATTTGGATTAAGTAAAGGTAGATATTGTTTCTACCTGGGGCCAAGCGAGATATTATCAATTATTATTATTCATTATGACAACTATACTAAGACCATGTCATTACCAGAGAGGCGAATTCGTAGTCTCTTATTGAATTAATAGCGGCTTGATGGTGTTAAGAGATTGACTGGCAACTACAGTACTTTCACAAGTTATTATGCCTTGTGACTGATTGTTGCTTCGCTTTTTTTTTTAACATTCAAAAGTGCCCGTAATGGTCCAATCGAAATAAATGCTTTGAGTTTGAGTTCGATTACCAAAACTATCAAAATTAACAACCTCAGTGTCAGCGATTTCCAGTAGCAGACTTAGGCCGTAAACGTAAAATTTTAATGTTGTAAAAAATAAACATAAAAGTTAAGGTTCTCCTAGGACCGATGTATTTCTGCTTGTAAGACGAATAGCAACATTAATCGTGACCTTACACACTTATCTCAAAATTTTCAGACGCTTGCCTTGCTTAAGGGTCCATTTTCTGTGAAAAATTACTCAACCCGCAAGTCCCCTTTTAAAAAACACAACCCATGTGGAAAAATAACTTCAGCACAAAATTTTTGTAGGCATCAATTAGTTCACTTTACCAGCAACACTATGACCATTAATTCTAGGAAATCGCATGTTTTCGTACTACTAAAGCCTTCGGGAGTCTGTAGCGATATGTCAGGCCTAATTTATTACACTTTTCCTACATAAAAACGTGGTTAAACTACCCATTTCTACGAATATCATTAATGTAGTAATTAAATTAAGCGGCTGAATGTTTTACGCACGATTCTTGAGTACGTAATTGCAGCATAATAAAATATTAAAATGTATTCTTGAAGCATTATACGGCGGTTTTACGCTCTGCTAGTTTTATGTCAGAAAGCGTTATACAAAGCGATCTATAGTCTTTGTTGTTACTAAAGACATAAATAACGTCGATGTCTCGATGAGCTTGAAATATTCTTCAATTTATGGTGGGAAAAATCGGGTCGGAAAATTGATACGTATTTTTTTGAGAGTCAAGAAGGAAACTACAAAGGAGCTTACGGATCTCTGAATCATTAAAAAAAGACAAACTAATTCTAGAAAACACAAAAAAAAAGTGATAATATGAAAATGACAATGAAAATTTTCGTCCAATGTTTTTCTAAAATGTATTACTTTCGCAAGTTTACGTTGTTTCATGTTTATAAAGTACCTTTTTTTGACACGATTTGGTTTGGTACCAAGCAATCTAACATAGAATTTCTTATGACGTAGTCTTTTTTATTTTAACAAGTAAAGTTTAATACTCACATCAAAACTGTAAATGTTTTATTCTAATACACTAAGCCTGAGGGCCTTGATAATAGTGGAAATTAATTTCGTCACTTTCCAGGTCTTTCGTTTTTCTGCAACAAATAATAAGGTTTTCGATAGCTTATGCTAATCAAAGACAGTTTTTCTTCGTTATCGCTATTACTTTGTCGCCCTCCAGTTATTATTGCATGCATTGCATACTGTTGTCTATCGCATCATATTCTACACTATGTTTGTATCATATTGCTTTTAGTACTAGGATAAACAGTGTAACAATTATATACAATATTATTTTTAGTATATGCGAAACCTGAATATAGTTTGTTCAGAATAAGTAACTGAATCGATTCCAGTAAGTTTTAAACCATGATATATTTTTTTCCAAAAATATTTAAAAAAGTTAAAAGTTAGACACCGAGCGACTTTAAGTACCTATCGCAATAATTTAGGTACCTACTGCCAAATTATTATTATCAATGCGCTCAAGACGACGCTGGAGGCGCGCGCTGCGTGGCGACCACGATTTTGTGCGGTCAACTAGGTAACAGAACAAGCTTATAACTTTGTGATTTTTCATGATACAGTTTTGAAATTTTGTACACAGATTCTTTACATAAAAATACTAGACACGTGTATCAGGTGCGAAACCTGATACACGTGTCTAGTATTTTTACTATATATACTAAAATTAATGTTGTATAGGTCAATAAATAAATAAATAAAATAAAATAAAATTATTGCAAGGAATGAGTGCTGAAAGCATCCCTAGAAATGTTGTCTTTATAGCAACTTACGTCCCCACTGTATTAAAGTAGGGTATTACTTTCCAACTTTATGTTTAGTGTTGCAAAAATGTCACAGCAATAAGAATGTGGGTGGACTTCAATTGCTTCAGTACATTTGTTAGACACACGTACAGTAGAAACTCCAGTATAGTAAAGAATTTTAGTACAACTGTGGTGAATAAAGTTTACTGCCTATGTTTGTAGATTTAGTAACTTTGAACATAAATGTGCTAAGAGTATTAGAGGCACTTGTATTGTCAAAGTTTTGATTGGTTTTCTAATTTTTGGACAAATAGGAGCTTGTACTAAATTTAAGGAATTCTCTAACATTGGCGTATATTTTTTGCGTATCTTTTGTATTTTGCGAAATAATTTCATTATCGGACAAGTTTTATTTGTGAATATAAGTGATCAAGTCTACCATCACCTTTAGAATATTACACTTAACTATGTCTATAAAAACCAAATTGAAATAAACGAAAATATTCATGCATTTTTACATTTTGCTAAAAAACCTTCGTAATATGATCACCACCACTGCTGACACTGATGGCTGCCACTTTATTTAAAGCGAAAGTTATGATTAAAAAAAGTAAAAATCATCTTTAAACCGACGCTTTTCAGAACAATAGACTGGCATTGGAATTTGGCTGTCGCACAAAATCCTGACACATAACTATCGGACGATATGCATGGAACGTCGACTCTACGGAGCGCAACTTTTTGAAACACGCTGCATATAACGTTTTGAAATGCGATGCATTTCGGACCGATGTGATTTTAAAATGCGGCGTTTAGCTTTTCAAAATTATGCAGGTATAATACAATTAAGCAATAAAACCCAAAACAGTGTTTAAAATTAAATGAACCCAAAAATAAGGTACATTTTTATAGATTGTTCACAACCGATCTTTATATGTCTGGATAGCTTGAATGTCCTATTTTCGATTTTCCAGAACGAACTGCTCCAATTCTAGGCTTTATTTAGGCTTTCGCCGAAGTCTATTCTATAAGATTTATTTTCGTTCCGTCTGAACACATTTGTAGTAGACATCTAAAGTAGTGTCTAAAAATATTAGTTTCGACTGCATATAGTCTTAATACGGTTGATTGCATGTTAGAGAGCTCTTTGTTACATTTAACATTGTACGAAAATTAGTGAGCTTCGGGCTAGATTTACGATGGAAAGCATGATTAGTTTTGGAGTTTAATGCAACATCAATTCGATCGAACATCATCGAATCGAATTTGACAATCAATTCGGGTTGTACTCTGCTTGTAATAATATAGTTCAATTATGAGTCGAAACTACCAAACTAGGGACAGGGACACATATTGGGTAGGGACTTACCAGAGAATGGGCGGCAGCGTTCTCTGATTCTACAACAACCATACTGCGATCGCCAATCCGCCTGCCAAGCGTGGCGATTATGGCAAAACCCCCCCCTTCTTGGGGGAGGCCTATGTCCAGCAGTGGACTTTTCGGCTGAAATGATGATGATGAGTCGAAAGACACGTGGCATTGTTTTCCTCGGGAACAGTGCTTTTTTTCGGGATGAAAGGTCCTTATGTCCGTTTCTGTACACCTGACAACGTATATGCAAAATTTCAGGATTAGTGGTTATATCGGTTTTAGGCGTGAAAAGGTAATAAACAAACATACTTTCGTATTTATAACAGTAGTTAGGATTATTCTTAGTACCAACTTGCAATGAATGCAGATATAAATAGAAAAGCATAACACTACACATTAATTATCTCCATTGATTTAATACTACCAAATTTCAAGGCTCAATATTGGGTCCTTTCCTCTTTTTAGTATATATTAATGATCTACCCTATTTATTGAAACACCAACCTCAAAATATAGTGTTATTCGCTGATGATACTTCCCTAATTTTTAAGATAAATAGACGGGCCCAAAATCTAGATGACGTGAATAATGCCCTACTTCAGGTCCATAACTGGTTCACAGCAAACAATTTAGTATTAAATGAAAAAAAAACGAAATGCATTAGATTTTCTTTACCGAATATTAAAGGTAGCGATTGTGATATAGTATTGAATAAAGATAAGCTTGAATTTGTAGATAAAACAGTTTTCCAGGGGATTACGCTTGATTCAAGGCTACAATGGGGTTCTCATTTAACATCTCTAGCGGGGCGGCTAAGTTCAGCAGCATATGCTATTAGAAAAATCCGTCAATATACTGATACCGCTAGATTGGTCTATTTTAGTTACTTTCATAGTATAATGTCTTATGGCATTTTGCTATGGGGACGAGCTGCAGACATTGAGTCTATATTTATTCTGCAAAAAAGAGCCATCAGAGCCATATATAATCTTCGAAGGCGTGATTCTCTAAGGGAACTGTTTAAGGAAATTAACATCATGACGGTACATTGTCAATACATATAATATGAAAACATAATGTATGTAAGAAAAAATCTACATCTTTTTAATAAAAGAGGCGACAGACACAATTACGGTACTAGAAATAGAGACCAATTAGTTCAGCCAGGCTTCAGACTCGCTAAAGTAGACTCATCTTTCATGGGGTACTGTTTGAGATGCTATAATAAAATTCCACAAAGTATTCTTGAACTGAATGAAACTAAATTTAAAACATGCATTAAACGCACACTATGTAAGCAAGCATATTACAAGTTGAACGATTATATCGCTGATAGAAATGCTTGGCTCAATGCCGGTCCTGCTCCACAAGGACAGGGGCGCATAAATGGATAGCATTAAACAGTATGTTGGAGCTGCTGAAGATTGTAGAACTATCTTTGCAATGTATAAATTCAATCGCTTTTGTATTATATAACAGCATAGCCCATATTGTGTGAGCACTCTGTACTAGAAAGCTGTCATTCGCTGGAAACCTACGTATTTTCTTGACTTGAATGTGCCCTGGCGGTTAAGAGTATGTCATGCTCACTCAAATGTCTCGCTGATGGTGGCGCGTGTGTCGGATCATTTAGTTCCCTTCAAAATGGTTGAGTTGAATGGTGCCGATACATGCGTCATGTTCGTGAACGGGCGCTGTCAGTTGTGACTGGTCATCTCTTGGTTGCCACGGTTTGTTTGAATTATTTATTTTATTTTTACTATGGACACTTTTAAAGTACACATCTTGCTACATCGTTCTCACATAATGTACCATCTCAACATAAATGATGTAACCAAGGTATTGTAAAGTATTCTGATTTAAAAGAGTGTCCATGGAGTTTCTTGCCCGTTCTTCTCCATAGAGATCTACGTTAGGGAATGGGCAACTACAGTACTTTCACAGTTTTTATGCCTTGTGACTGGGACTGTAGCTATTTTTCATTGTTGTCTTTGTTTCGACAATTCAAAAGTGCCTGAAATTGGCCTATTTGAAATATATGATTTTGATTTTGATTTTGATTTCTGCCAAGTAAGTTATCATATCGCGTTTTAAGGTTCTGTTGAAAACTTTAAATCTTCACACTTGAATTGAATATTAAATCGAAGATGTATACCAAGGCAGCAGCGCTACTGCAGCTGACGTGTGAATATAATATGAAATTACGCTTCGCTCCGTGGTCATCCTCATACTCCTAATATTATTGCCTATTCCACATTGCAAGCGTTTTCTGCTATATTATGCCTACATAGTTATATTCTCCTGGTACCGTATGCCGTGACCACTAAGTCACAGTTAATTAGTCTTTACTCAGGTTATAACGTGCAGTTAGTTTTAATGTATGGACGTAATGAACTAGAATTTCTACTATGCGGGTTGAGTTACATTTCAAAAAGATAGAGCTAGTTCTTTTACAACCTAGTAAATAAAAGATTCAGTACAGTTGACATTTTATAATCGAAAAAAGTCGTTTCGCAGCAATAATTTTTGCGTAAAGTTACTTAGTTTGATGTACAGAATGCTTGGTTGACGGGTCTTGTTACATCCTGTATATAAAAAAAGAATAGGCTGATTTTTCAAAATTACCTCCTGTTCGCGACAATAACGTAATAGAAGAGTGTAAAAGATTACGTCATTACCGTATTTTTGTGTTTCGATTGCTTTCTGTTATTATTAGTTTTGAAGGTAGATACAAATTCGCACGAGAAAATTTCATCATAGGTGCGCGTACGCAACCTACTTATAAAAAACACCGGGAATTGTTATTGTCATATCGACCGTACTCCAACGACGTAAAGTACTTACTTCCTTAATTAGTTCAAGTTGTTTGTGATCCTTTTTTGCTTATAGTTTCTTTTGTATTTTTTTTTGTTGATGTTTGCTAGAATATTCGCTAATATTTTTTGTGTGTCTACTGATGGTATACAAACACAGCACAGATACCGCAAGAGTCTGAGCAAACTATCTCTCAGGTGCAAATCTCCTCTATATCGCGGTGATCCGTCCCATCATGGCATGGCTTGTGTCGTGTTCGCACATACAAAGATCAGATATATCCAAAGGATGCAAGTACTTCAGAACCGGTTCTTACGAAAAGTCACAGGAACCCCTTGGTATGTCCGCAATGACCGTCTACACATAGACCTTAGAATGCCCACTATCCTCCAGTTTCTGAAACGTCTTTCCAAGCGCTTCTTCGATTCTGCCTTAAGGCGCTACCTCGAAAATAATTCTTGGTTGACGGCTTCGTGAAGGGTCCGTTTACATCCTGTACAACAGATTAAATGAAAATAAAAATATCAGAGGAAAAACTAATCTAAAGTACTTATGATAAAGTTCTAAAATTCACTGAAGTACTTTTAGTGCTTACTTTACAATCTTCTTTGGCGTTCCCCAACAGAAGTTCGAAATCGTTTTATTGAAAGCAAGCGTCTGTAATAAGAGAGTTTTAATCGTCTGATGCTACCCACTGATTCGGAAATTTGATTTTACTGAACCAATGGAGGGAAATCCAATGTTTTCTTTATGAAAAGACTTTATTTGCCGAAGTTGGCAATAGCCAGCGGGGTTGACGTACGGTACGATTACTTTCCTTAGCTTGTTTTAAAGCAGAAAATCGGTACTGTCACGAGCACCAATATGTAAACACTTAGCAATTTTTAAAAGTAATTTTCACCAACTGTTCCGATTTAAATTTCATGTTGTTACGTACATAGTATTTTGGAACTCATATTTTTATGAAAAAGATCCTATCTCCCAGTTGCCATAGTTATTTATCGCGAAAATTGCTTTTAAATTTAGGAAAGTGTATACACATTGGTGCTCTTGACTGTACACCTTAGAAAAGTCACCTACTACGGGTGGGTGGTCTGTAATGTGGATTCTGCCAAACTCTGTGGGGAAATACACCCGTGCTAATATAACCATCGTGTATGTAGTACAGTATCTAGACACACATTGCGCCAGTTATGTTTCTCCTTTTGAACGCCATTGTAACATAGTTGACAAGCAAGCCCGTACCCTGTACGCCAACGACACAAATATGTGACAAATAATCCCTATTCTTTTTGTAGGTATTTGCGGTGACATTGTGGCTTGGCGTGAAGGGCACGCGCGTGCGTTTATGCTCTGGTGTTCAAAGGTTAAGTCTCATGTAATAGGACCAAACTCGTGGCTCAGTTCTGGCCCGACACTATTTCGATTGCCATCGACACGCCAAGATGAAGGTGTTATAGGGATACCGCGGCCCTGAACCGCAAAGGGGAAAGAAGGAACATGGATGGGTTTTAGTCAGTAGTAGTCTGACACTCCTTTCCGCTCCACCCAGAGTGGGGGGGGGGCGGTCATATGACGATTTCCCATCCGAAAAAAACAAAGGTGTAATAGGGGGCGAGCCAATTACCATCATCAACATCGAGCCAGTAATGAGCTCGATGTTGATGATGGTAATTGGCTCGCCCCCTATTACACCTTTGTTTTTTTGTCAGTAGTAGTCTGACACTCCTTTCCGCTCCACCCAGAGTGGGGGGGGGGGGCGGTCATTTGACGATTTCCCATCCGAAAAAAACAAAGGTGTAATAGGGGGCGAGCCAATTACCATCATCAACATCGAGCTCATTACTGGGGTTGTGCGGTCCGGGCACAAACCCAGACTCCGTGGATACCACCGAGAAACGCCCAGTAACACATGATCAGCAGTCACACTTGCTACTACTAGCCGTGCTGTAATTTTATACATATCTACCGTCTAATTGCTTAGAATAAGTGCCTACCAATACAGTAGTCAGTGTACAAATACAGTCACTTAGACCGGCTGCAATCCAAGTTATTCAAGAGAACTGGGGTTTGCTAGGCATACCTTCCCATCTCCAATCAAAAAGCAATCGTAGTGAACGCCCGCTAATGAAAGCAACCGGTAATTGCCCTACTTTTGTACAAAGACTTCTTCCCGTACAGATTATCAACGAGCATTGATCACCGGTCTTAGATATTGCGTGTTAAAGAGCTCAACGATCAGTCATTTTGTTTCTTAGATTACCTTGGAAAGTAAGTGCGTGATTAATTATCTTCCTGCTCTTGATAATTATAATTAATCATCTTTCCTGGCAACTCCAAAGTCTTCGATGAATGAGTCCAATTTAATCGGGATCGGCGCAGCATTTCTTTTGTTTTCGTACATACAGCTACCCTCGGTATTAAATCCCTTCCTTATCAATTCTTATGAACTCAGAAAGTAACATATTTTGTGTTAAAAAACCGGCCAAGTGCGAGTCGGATTCGCGCATGAAGTGTTCCTTACCATTGTAGTAGGGGAGCCCCCTTTATTTTATTTTTTTTTGTATTTGTTGTTATAGCGGCAAAAGAAATGCACATTCTGTGAAAATTTCAACTGTCTACCTATTACAGATCATAAGATACAGCCCGCTGACAGAAAGACAAACGAACGGACGGACAGCGGAGGCTTAGTAATAGGGTCCCGTTGGTTAACCTTCGGGTACGGAACCCGGAATACGGGACTACGGTTGTAGATAATTGGATTCGTAGTTCTACACTGCCTTGGCTATAACACTGGTATTCTTGCAAAAATAACAAAAAAAGATTACCTTACTGAAAAGTTCCACTATGCAGTCTTATTTTTCCAACATCATGCAAGATAATGTAGTTACCGGACGCGCGGCGTTAAGCGATAATATAAAACTGAAGAGCTATTTACCTGCACGATGTTTCTAGGTTACATTGTGTTGAACCTTTGTTGATATCAACCTACATATACTTACAATAAAAAAACTTACACTCGCCACTGCAAGACAAAACTATCATTATCATCTGCCTAGCCTTTTCCCAACTATGTTGGGGTCGGCTTCCAGTCTAACCGTATGCAGCTTAATATCAGTATTTTACATGGAGCGACTGCTTATATGACGTCCACAACCCAGTTAGTACTGGGTAATACGATACCCCTTGGTAAAAATAGTTGTCAGACTTTGGGGCCACTGACCCTATAATGACAGTCAGAGATCTACAAATGACAGCTGGGACAAACGGCTTAAGTTATAGCTTAAACCGCTAGGACTAGAATCATGTTTCCACAAGTGGTTCCATATGTTAGGAAAATGAGCACTAAGGATTTATTTTTGAAAATGTATCCCCCCTTGAGGGGTTTAAAAATGACGATTGGGAAAATCCAATGAATACACTGCTTGTAATATCACAATTCAGTTTCAACAAAACGATTATTTCGCGCACTAGTGCGGAAAACATTTTGCAATTTCAACGAGTGTAAAATGAAACCATTTGAACTGCTCATTCTGCTTTCAATAACATTCGATGCATTTTTTTAATCTGTTTTTTTGGTAAATAATACATCGATTTAAACTCAAACGTAAATTATTGTATCCACTATCAAAGTATCGTATTTTTTAAACCTCAATGTTGAATTTTCGTTAACAGTTTACAGTTTCAGCGCTTCATTTTCTACAATGATTGCTATTGAATTAGGCTTTTTGAATAAGTTTTGCTGTGCACCAAAAGTGTAACACAGCTGTCGTATGTTGTGTATTGCGGTATCTTTTAATATTTAGCATCTTATAATTGGTTAATGCCTAACCTGGTGTCAGAGTTTTTATGCCACCCAAAAATATCTCTCAGGCATGCTGGTTTCCTTACGATGTTTTCCTTCACCGAAGCAAGTGATAATTACATAAATACAAAACGCAAATTCATCTGAAAAATCAGAGGTTTGGGTTCGAACTCGAGACCTATATGACATGGCAGTCCGACGGTCACACCGCTAGACTGTCAGTTTTAATTATTCATGTTTATCAATAGAAACACTAAAGATAATTATGCAGAAAAAATAATTATTATAATGTCAAAGAGGCCAAAAACAATTTAGTTAAAACAACTTGATTGTCTGTACCCGGAATAAAAACAAAATGAGCATTCCGGTCAAATTCAATTAAAATTGCTGTCAACGATATAAAGTGATGCGTGTTTAATTTAAGTCTGCAAGGAATTGTAAATAATATTAGTGAGAACGAATATTTATCAACCCTGAGGTGAATGACCGGCGCACCTAGACAATGTATTTCGTTTGGGTTATAAGAGGGTTTATAATATACAGGGTGTAAGGAACAGCCCTCCACGAACTGACGGGATGAATTCAGTATAACATACTAAGATGACCGGTACAAGAAATTATTTCAGGGATGTTATGGAAATCCAATAAATTTGATTTGTTTTATTTACGCAATGTATCGTTACCGTGGCAAAACACACGTAGCGAACGGCAAGCTCGACGAAGAGTTCGATGAACTCTGTAGCTAAGCAGGAAGAGAACAGATGATTTCAAGCGTCGTTTGTTAAATTATTTCAACATTCATTGTTGGATTTTTGATTTTAGCCGTATTATTTACATAAATGGAGTGCTGCGTACAGGGAATGTAATTTTACATTGAACAAAGGAATAGAAACTAAAAAAAACAATTTAAAAAAAATCTGGAGAAAAAATCCAGTGGAATATGATTCAAAATAAGGAGCTGAATACAGCCTGTCAGTTTGTGGAAGGCTGTCTCTTACACCCTGTATATGGCGCATTTGCCTGAGTTCCGAGAATACAATAGAAATGGTCATGGATATTTTATTAGGGACACAAATAGTTTGTCCAGTAATTACTATATATGGAGGGAATTTCCGTACTTGACACGGTATTTATCGTTTATTATTTGATGGAGCTATTTATACGCACCTCCGCTATAATTATTTACTAATTGTTCACTGTATTATAAACATAATAGTAGGTTATAATTATATCACGTATTCAAGAATCGGTATCACTCAATAAACATAATATCACGGCTTTTATTCCGAAGGGTTATACAGAAGAGAACCCAGATTATACAAAAATAACATAGTCAGTATCTAAGACCATAAAAATATACTAGTGACCTTGCAGACTTCCTTCTACAAAAATCCATGGAATAAAATCTATGTGATGGTATCTAAATATTTATCTGGATACCGCTATGATGAAATTTTGTACGTGAAAACCGCATTTACCGTGAAGAAATAGAAACAAGGAAAACGATAAAGATATTATCTCTCTGAATAATGGTGGGAACGTGCTCACACGATTCAATATGTCGCATATTAACGCTTCAGTTGATAAACACAGCATAGTAGGAAAAAAGGAAATAAACATTGACACATAACCTAAATATTACTATTGATCAGTGGCGAAGGTTCCATACAACTCGATTCCTACCGGCTTCCCTTTCAAAAATGGTACAGTCATTAATCTATAGGCAAATAATATAATCACATTAAAGATTATGTACTACGGCTTACCACTTATAAAAATTGACCCTTCGCTACTGCTATTGATTATATTTTTTTCGCAAAACTAAAAGAAAACAAATATGACATTACATCACGCCTGTAATCCCTGAGGAGTTAGGCAGAGGTGTAACTAATAGTACACCCAAATTTCGCCAGTTATGTTATAGGAGGCGAGCATATTACCATCAACCGGGCACAAATTCAGACTCCGTAGCTGCTACTGAGAAATTGGTGATGGAATAACCCAATAACACTTTGCCCGACATTGGAATCGAACCCAAGACCTCATGCTCAGCAGTCGCGCTCGACCAAGGAGGCATTCTACTACAGTTACTAAAAAAAGAATGTAGATTTAATCAAATTGAGTTTCAGGTAAACATCAGCGAAATATGTGAAACCTTTTTATTTATAAGACCATCATGTAACGTATTTCATGTAAAATAAAGAATCTTGAATCTTGAAATGGTCCCAATAAAACACAGTTCTACAAGAACGTTCATAGTAAAAACAAAGTGGCGTGCAGATAGGTGTGTTCAATTGTACACACAAGAAATCGGCTGTAAACAGACCCTTGTTGACGGAAAAATAGGGCATCGTTGTTCTAGAATACTGAAGGAAAACCTACACAAAATGTACCTAAAGACAATTTAACCTAGGCGTTACTTTAGGAAGGTTGTAAGTCCTTGGGTGTACTGTGTACATACAGAAGTTTGCTATTTCACGCACGATCTTTGTTACTTCCAAAATAGACCTGACATGAGACGAACGAAGACAGTAATTTATTGAGATAGAGCACGTGTAAGTGAGACATAATTTTCAAGGCTTTTTACCTGTATCTTACTCCACTTGACACTTATGTACATAATAAGCCCGAAATGAAACACTGGATTGCTCTCAAACGAGTCATGCGTTTTTTAAAAGGTACTCAAGATTACAGACTGAGTTATAGACAAAACCTGGAGGAGACTATGGCTCATGGGTGTTGTGACGCAGACTGGACAAGCTCAGAGGATGACCGGCGTTTCTGCACTGGTATCAATGTGTCAAGTGTATTAAGATACCGGTAAAAAGCTATCGCTATAATGTTTAAGCTATCGCTTTAAAATTATGAATGCTGCGCGATGGATACAATTTTTTCTAATGATGAAACACAAAAAATGTTTTTAAATATTCGCTCTCACTCAGTAATGTCTGTTCTCCAAAAACTGCGTTCCCGCTGAATATACACGAGAATTGAAGTAGTTACGCGTGTTTGGTAAATTAAGAAGAGTCTTGAAATGTTTTGTTCGTTTCGTAGCTGTAGATTAAAATTATTCTAAATACGAACAGTTCAAAAATATTGTTTTAATGGGATATCTGATTATTGCAAGCATTTCCTAATGAAACCTAACTTTATAGATACCTAAACTTCATCTTAAATCCTACCATAATCTCTAAATACAACAATACATCTCATACTACAGCAACTAACTACACAATTTACAAGCCAATCCTGCCACTAGCTCCTGTCCTACAATGACATACTACTATACGCCGCGGTGCCTTAACTCTGACAAATTAGCCACGCTATCCGACCCGTAGTAACATGACGAGCAATCCCTGCATACACCCGAAGATTGATGATCTCTGAAACTGAAAAGTGGATGTTAGATGGAGAAAAATGGGACATCATCTATTCATATCTGAGAAAGTAGGGGTAAATGATAGTGATGTACTTTTATGAGTAAAGTGGGGAAAATCGCAGAAGTAAGAGATAGGTTTTTGTCATGATAAAAGTGAAACAATAATAATAATTAGGGCCTGATCCAGAAGGCAGTACTCCTCGATACGGCTCGCATTGTGAGGAGGTTCCTGTCTCTGGAGCCTTAACCACCGGTAGCTTGGACCCTGTTCCCGACACCGGCAGACCGCTATTTTTAAATGTTTTTTTTAGAAATATTTTTCTACACATTTTTAACATTATTAAAAATGTGTATAAAGGAGATAATAATAATAATAATGGTTTAATTGCCAAGAGCCTCTACCAATACCTGAGGAGGCTCTCGTTAGGCAGGTGGATCAAGGGCTTGATTCAGAAAGCGGTACTCTGGACACGGCTTGTATTGTTAAGAGGTTCCTCTCTCTGGAGCCCTGACCACCGGTAGCCCGGACCCTGTTCCCGGTTCTCGTGCCGGTGGGCTACTATTTTTATATTTTTAAATATTTTTGATAAATGTTATTTTTAAAAGAAATATATAAAAATGTATTAAATTTGTAAGGACATTACAACTCGTTTAAACATACCTAGTACTTTTGATTGCGGGTCCGTTCTTTATCGTTTAATTGTAATGGCTACTGATTTACAAATGGATATTTCAATGTTGATAAATGCAAAGAATTACAGTTCCAGCGATAACCTGATGGAGTTTGCAAAAGTGCCGCAAGTTATAATGGGTGTTAGTCATTAATTACCCACAGCCCGCACTATGCTAACTTTTAATTAATTTTACATCTTAATGGGAAAATCAAGAGATCTTATCTGTTAAAACAAAGTTTTTATTGCACGTGTTAGCTATCGGCACGTACATAGTATGTGGATTTAAGCTCGGCTTTTACTTTTTTCTGTTTTTATCAGTGCAGGATTACCGCCACTGAGAGCTCCTTTGATACTCTGCCGCTGTGTTTGTCCACGTTTTTTTACGGTCTTAGATTAATCCGTTGTTTTAACAGTTTTGAAGCGCTACCTATACTCCAAGCGCAATCTGGCTTGCGAATACCTGAGGGCTTATAGAAGTGGCGTTCACTTTCGTATAGGTAGTATTCTTTACTGTGATTTTTTTTTTATCGTGTGGTTAGTGCCTATCCTGGTGTCAGAGTTTTTTATGCCGCCCATGGGCCTCTGACTTGGCTTTGCATGCCATCAAGAAATATCTCTCAGGCGTGCTGGTTTCCTCCCTATGTTTTCCTTCACCGAAAATGTTAAAAAAATGTTTTACTTCTACTGTGGTTAGTCGACTAAAAGTGAATGGTCACACCCCAACATCATCATCATTCTCATACCCTTATACCAATTCATTCGGTGCAGCATATCTACTTCTTCCATATTTCTCTATTACTCGTCATCTCATCAGACACCTCGTTTCTTGCCATATCATCCTTTACACAGTCTATCCATCGTTTCTTTGGTCTTACTCTACTCTTATACCCATCCACATTTATCCCCAAAAGTAATCACACCCCTAAGTGAGGAAAATAAATTACAAATTTCGCCAAAACCCACTAATGCGAATAGGTAGATACCAATATGACAGGGCATTGACCTCCGCTTGATCCTGACTATACAATACTAAATTAATTCTGCAAATCGAGGTCTTTATTTAAATAAAGGCAGATTAATCAATTGGGACCTCATACAATCCTTTTTGGACCCTAAAAGGATTAATCCTAATAACGCCAGAATCCCGGATAATAAACATAGATGGTAGGGGTCATGAATGTTTAATTAAAATAATCAACGCCGACCCGTTCCCACGTAGAAACCACAATAGGTTCGCCAAAAGATCCAATTTAAAGATTTATACGCATTCCACCCACATTTGATTCCAGTGAACGGAGCTGTTTAAAAGATTAAAAGAGAATATGAATTTATATTTATATATTTTTTTTCTTTTTTATTCAATTTTACTTAGTTTGATTGTATTGTACGTATTTGGTTTTATTTTGATTCTATGTTATTTTATCGGACATTATTTGTCCATGTCTTCGGATTTCTATTAATTTATGTGTGGTAATGTGTGTTCTGTATGGTGTCCGGACGTAAAGAATAGCACCATCCCATATCTCCCCGTGGGTGTCGTAAGAGGCGACTAAGGGACTTACCAGAGAATGGGCAGCAGCGTTCTCTGTGTTTTATAACAACCATACTGCGATCGCCAACCCGCCTGCCAAGCGTGGCGATTATGGCAAAACCCCCCTTCTTGGGGGAGGCCTATGTCCAGCAGTGGACGTCTTTCGGCTGAAATGATGATGATGATGAATGTGTGTTATTTACCTGAAATAAATGAATTTATTTATTCAGGAGAAGTAGTAATAGTGGAAGTAGTATATTATTTGTTGATCTATTATATAATAGGTAGATAATAATATATGCGGATACGCCCCTAGTCCTTGTTCATTATTTACTGACTTATTAATGTGTCATTATTTAAAAAATAAGAGGTTCAATTTTGTAGTTTAATGATGAAATGTTATTATGTAACATACTGGTTGTTTAGTTTTGTTTTAGATATAATTATGTGGCAAAACAACAGTGAATTATTTCCTAATATGTTGCGCTCCAATTACTAAATTTAGAGGTAATTCATAATGGGCCATCGTGTATTTCATAGATAACAATATTGAACAACGAGAAAATATAATATAATATAATAATAACCAGAGGTCTGGCTTTTTCTTTGGCCAAATAATTAGCATTGCCATTAAACGTGGCAATGCTGCCAGTCTTCTAGGCACGTTTCGGGATGACAACGAAGCGGAGGAGTACTTTGATGCCTAAGTGTCCTATTGTCGTTATATATATGTAGGTGCTAATTACTTACTTTTAGTCTTAATTTTTATTACTATTTTATTTCTGTTTGTTGTTATTTATTTAATAGTTTTTAATTAAAAATGAATATAGTATAATTCTTAAAATTTTGTTTACTTAATAGTTTAAAATAAATTTATTATATTATTATAAAACTTGCTTATTTTCCCGGTGTGAAACCTGCGTTTCCTTATGTATTACAAATATTATCAATTTTCGGTATATTAAAGTAGTTCAATATTAAATTAAATGGGTCAAAGGTAAACTGTATGGAGTCTCATTGCTACACGTTTGATTGAGCTCGAAGCCCGCTCGACAGCGGATTGAGTTTAAATTAGCTGTCAAAACTATTGAACATTGGTGTCCATTCATCCGAGTATTGGTACACTACTGGGTAGAAGGATATTACGTGCACATAGTTTCGTTCACACTAATGTATTCTATAAATAGCATAGCATAGTCAGCCTATAATGTTCCCACTGCTGGGACACAGGCCTCCTCTCTATGAGAGGGAATGGGCCACCACGCGGTTCCAGTGCGGGTTGGTAGATGTCACATGTCTTCGAATTTTTGGTTCTAGGACATGCCGGTTTCCTCACGATGTTTTCCTTCACCGTTTTGAGAGCAGTGGTGATGAAATAAATTTCACAAAGTAATGCGCCTGCCTGGGTTCGAACCCACGACTTACTGCTCCTAAGTTAGGACCGCCACCACTAGGCCACCGCTGCTCTATTCTATAAATTTCTAAACCTTTTTCATTCTAAACCATCTTGTTATCAATCAGTAAATCAGTTTTTGTAAAAGCAGATAAATTAAAAATGAAGTAACCTGGATATTTTTGAAGTCTGATCAAAATTAGAACACATTTTAGAACACACACACACACATTTTACAATCTTACATTACACACACATTTTTTTTTTTTAGACATTTTAGAATCTTTGA
This sequence comes from Noctua fimbriata, assembly GCA_905163415.1. Classification (NCBI taxonomy): domain Eukaryota; kingdom Metazoa; phylum Arthropoda; class Insecta; order Lepidoptera; family Noctuidae; genus Noctua; species Noctua fimbriata. The sequence continues at coordinate 9,144,731 of LR990940.1, forward strand.
TTTAAAAAAAAAACTTTCGTTTTAAAAATAATAATAAAGTATAATTTTAATAAATGTGGTGGTTGTTTCATAGATAGCTATTAATTAACACTATATACCCGAAAATCCTTTATGTATTAAATAAAGAATGTTTTTTTCTAAACGCTGAGAACTTTCAATTTAAATAAGTCACAGAAAAATGGTTTAAAAATGTATGATTTTTTTTTTATTGTGGTTTCAACAAGACGGCGCCTAACGTAAACGGGGCGCTATTATACCATTAATTTACTCAAAGAAACCAGCCGCAGTCGCCACATGCCCAAAATCATGTTAAAACATAAATGACATAAAATTTATCTGTCAAACAAAGCCCATTTCATGTTCATTAAAAAAAACTGTTTTATTTGAATTCAAGTTCTCTGCCTCTAAAAAAACAACCGTTTTCGCCTGAAACGCTTATTTTTCACAAAAGTCTAACAGTTGGTTGTTTCGTGACACCAAAAACAAAAGACTGGAGCTCGACAAAGCCACATTACGTTGTTTAAATTAAGATGGATGGAGACGAGAATTAATATTTGTACACAAGACACTGGTTATGTATTCAGTGGAACAACACCGCCGTCACTAATGGAACTTGGCATATTATCAACTATGATTAGTAGTTTAGTCAGCCATATTATATTTGGAAGGTAATGGATTATCATCTTAGCTGTGGGTGGGACATATAAGGGAAATTTCATACGTGGGTTTTTGTTCTATTAATATTGCGAGACTCTCAGTTCAGGCACTAAAGAATTTCAGGTTTTTAATTTTTCTCACGTCTTCAAAAGGACAGGAAGTACGCCTCTAATAATTTTAATTATGATCATTGTAACGCATAACACAATTACTCAAGACTGGATAAAATACATATTATCTTATTTGAAAGGTGATATCGTAGGTCACATACCCGGGCCATGAGGGACTCATTTTTAAATGTTTCAACTCCTGAAGCTATTTTAAATGCGCATTTTTACTTAATTTTAGACAATTTTCAATGTTTATCAATCGTGAATTAACCCTGATTACTTGTAAAAATCTTGTATAAAAATCCCTGCGATCTCTATCTCCACTTGACCTTTAAGCTACGCGCCCAAGGGACAGGCAGAGCGAGCCACGAGTCCCCACGAAGGCACGAGTAATTCCAGTGCGGGAATCAGATGGCGCTAGACAACCTGTATAGCTCTGTCTCTTTCCCACACTGGAATAACTCCTGCTTTAAGAGGTCATGTTAAGCCACCAGGTGGTTTGAGAAAAGTTTATTTTTTCCGATAAATCGTTCAATGAATAGTAAGTTTAATGCATTTTAATATATATTTGTTACATTTTAGAGCAGTCCTTTATAATTACTGCCTCGATACTTTCAATGCAGAATTGATTGCTATTTATCTAATACACTGCCTCGTTTTTCGAGTGGTCGCAAGCGCGACTGCTGAACATGAGGTCCTGGGTTTGATTCCCGGGTCGGGCAAAGTGTTATTCAGTTTTTCTATCAAGCTTTTCTCAGTAGCAGCCACGGAGTCTGGATTGTGCTTGTGTTCTTATGCCCGGTTGATGATAAAAGGCTCGCCCCCTATTACACGGTTATTAAAGCATAACTGTCGAAATGTGGGTGTACTATTAGGTAAACCTCTGCCTAACCCTTCAGGGATTACAGGCGTGATATTGTGTTTTATTTTCTTATCTAATACACTTAAGAATAGGCCCCGTACTTTTAACCAGCATTACGAATTGATATATGTTGCTAATGTATTTTCGGTGACAAGGCACACGCCTTTGGCGGTACTATAAGGGTTGGTACCGAACTTTACTTCGGTTTGCTTTCTATAGGTTTACACCCATACAACATTTAAAAATTTTTTTTTTACCTACTTTTAGTCATGTAGTCTAAAATGTGATCGATCGATTTTTTTTTGTTGGCCATAGATTTTTTCTTTTTCTCGCAAAGTTTTTTTTTTAAACTTTAATTATAACCCCTCCTATTTTTTAAATTCAAATTCAAATTATTTATTAATAATCATGTACATTATACATGGAAATTTGAACGGTGATCCCCAAACTAGACGTTAGTCTGTATCTTGGGGATCAGAGTTGTACATTTTCGTTTTATTATCCAACAAGGTCGTATACGGTGATTATGAACAAAATTAAACTAAAAGTAAAATTAATAAATTGAAGTAAAAACAAGGAAAATATAATTAAGAGTGAGTAAAAAACAAAAACTTGGTAACAATACTTATTCACAAACAAGATTCAACTTAAATGTGTGTGTATGTACTTACATCCCGCACGCATAATGAATTTCTCCACGTGCTGGTTTCACAGAATTTAAAACTTTAATTTCCAAGACTCGATTATATGCGTCATAAAGGTAACGTTGCACGTGTCGAGCGATGCTAAGAATATATTGCTCATACATTATTTCTGTAACCTTTTCCTTTCACATAATTATTTTTAACCCTTTCCAAAGTCACTTTTTTATCCTCAAGCACTCACCCATAAATAATAAAACTTGTCATTTTTATTCCTTTTGCAAATCAAACGAGATAATACAGAATAAATAAAGAACAATTTGACAATAGAACTTGTATTAAGGTTTATTTACAAAGGTTGATTTGATAAGTACTTGAGTGGGTGTAATAATAAAGTAATGTAAGGCTTACGTTGCCTGCCAGTCTGTGTAACAAAAACATAAAGCAATTATTAAGGGGTTACTACACGGATCTTCGGGGTCAAATCTTCTTCTTAGCGTGTCGATGATAATTCAAATTGAGTCAGCCCAAAACTTGGCTACGAGTTTGACACTTTCAGTAGCGTACATCAGCTCCTGTGATATGTAAACAACAGGACAGGCAGAACACGATATCAAGTGTCCCATCGTATTTGGGGCAACACTATTAACTACTATAACTAATCTATTAACAACTATAAGTATAATCAAATTCTGCCGAATGGAATGTGCCGATCCGGAAAATTTTCTATGATCCCTGTAACAGTATGTAGTGTAGGTACAGTTTACGGTTTCGGTGGAAAACCCTCAAAAGGCGACCGGTCTTTGGGGATAAGACCAGGGACTATGGGACTTTTACTTCATTAATGTCACCCAGGTGGTCACAATCTGCACATGGGAGGAGGCACCGATTCCTCATAAAAGATAAAAAAAGATAAAATAAGTTAAAATATAGGTACACTAGGCCTACTGCCTACGTTATTTTATCGTGCGTTGCTTTGACTTTGACTTCTCGATACCTGAAAACATCTTAGGTACTTAAAAATTAATTAAATACTACGTCATTGGCACTTCTTCTCTTTGTTCTCAATTTACAATTGGCAGCGAAAATGTTGACATACTCATTCGCATATAAAACCAGAATTTAAAATGAACATGAACTTGTAACTCAAAGGCACAAAGTAACAAATGAATGTCAAATACATTATTTAGAAACCCTAACTTTGATCTCATGTTATTTAATATTTAAGAATTCATTTGGCTTTTATTATAGATGTTTACATGTACATAAAAATAGTATAATTGCTTGAAGTTTTTTGTAACACCTTTTATATATATTTATTTATTTATCAAACTCACATACACAAACAGACAGACCCGGAACAACTACCTGTAGGCCATACAAATATTTGTTATGTGCGGGAATCGAACCCGCAACACGCAGCGCAGCAGTCAATCGCACAGCCACTGCGCCAACCGTGCCGTCACCGTGCGGTATCTACATTGTGAAACTCAAATAAATGAATACGATCATAACTATAAAATAGACTTTACTCACACATGAATACTGTAGTATTAAATAAACAAGGCTAGAAACGGTTTGAATTTAAAACGACAAATAATTAAAGTTTATATAAAAAGCCTCAACACATTTATTATTATAGATTACTTGATTTCAAAATAATTGATTGATTCAAAACTACGTAATAACTTCATGTTCTAAACATACCTATCATCATCATCATCATCATCATCATTTCAGCCGAAAGACGTCCACTGCTGGACACAACCTACCAACAACAACAACAAAAACAACAACAACAACATACCTATCATAATTAAGTAAATCACCCCGAAGCACTATTATTTCTCTCTTGTTTTCCATGCTGTTAACTTTAACTACAACAACTATTGTAAAATGTTAATCTCGCTATTATAACAACGAATAAATATTTATTTACCTAAGCCCGGTCTAAGCTGGCAGATAGGTACTATAAATTAAATTTAATCTCTCCAAACAAAATTAAATCATTAAACGTTGAGCGAGATTTTGTAAGTACCGCTATTTGCTTTTTTTATTGAAATATAAAGCAAAAATATACAAAAAGTGATATATATCACGCGTTCAGTATATCCACAGTGTTATTTTATCAGATTGCTTTTCCAAGAGCGGCATTATAAACGGAGGGCCCTAGAATCGTAGACATCGCCTACGTGCTACGCCGTAGACGTCACCTACGCGCTACGCCGTAGACTGCGTCTACGTGAGGTGATTTTTACATTAACTCGTAGGCGTTAAAAACACATTTTTCCGCTACTATGATATTTGGGTTGACTGGTATTTATTTGAGTTGGGATAATAATATTTTGGTACTTGAATATAAAAACATACATGCTGATCTTTTTAGGCACAAAATTGGCAGATGTATTTTATTATTGGATTCATGTTCTATTTTAATTCTGAGCTTTTAATCAAATTATATCATTGATTTTATGAATTCTATAGAAATTAGTTTTAACAATTCTGTAAAAGTACCACAGTTAAAAAACAATGATGGCTCGTTGTAAATCAAGTAACGATGTAATTAAAATGGAAACATTAAATTGATTTAAAGGAAAATTTAATTTAAGGTATTATCGTTGGTTTAGAGAAAACGTTATATATACAATATATTTAAATAAGAACATATATTAATAAACTAATTACTATGAAAATTTATTACAGTAAAACCTAATTATTATAAATCTATGTTTTTGACTGCTAAAGATATTATTATAGTTTTAAATATGGTGAGCGCGCGCTCGTAATTATAATATTATTAGAGAATCGCTCGTGTTCGCACGGCGGCAACTATCGGGCTCAAAAATACCCTATATTTTAATGTAGAACCAGCCATACACATTCACGAAATTTCATTGAAATCGATTGGGTAGTTTCGCAGACTTGTGCGTGCGAACACATTGACACGTGAATTTTATACAGGGGGATTGGTAATTGTGTGCATTCCTTGAAATAGGTGATACTAGACAAAGCAACAATTTTGACCCCGATGACTTGGGGTCTAAAATGGGTTGTTTTTGAGATATCAAACTTTTACAGTTTTTTTAAATTTTCTACCTCAATCCCATAAACTGCTGATTGTGAGATATCTACGCTGTTCAGGATGTAAGACTGATACTTTTCTGATAGCTCATGAACAAATGGGTCTATTAAAAACCAATTGTTCAAATAAGTTCATCTGCCTATGGAAATTAAGCGCCATGAAAGTCTTGCTCTGAATTTTTGATTTATTTATAATTACTTTTAAAACCTTTTTATAATTTAAATAATGTTTGTGGCTCACACTTTTATCGCCTTTTTATTGTTGGGTTAGTTTGATGTTTTTCTCGGGTTTTGTTTAAGAAAAAATATTTTCTAAAGTCATAATATGTCATTTATCTTTTTAAATTCAATATCTTTCTTAAAAAAAAAAATGTTCTATAACTCTCTGTAGATTTTACTTCTCAGAAATAATTGGTAAATGTCTAGCTATCATTTAAATCACCGACTCATTTACTTGAAATATATCAGGTACAGAAAGCAACAAACTAATAGCAACCTATTATCTTTATTTACTTCTTTACAAATTTCATACCTTTTTAAATATTCCTATAAAATCAATAAAAAAACATGAAAAAATCGTAGCTCACCGATGTCGGGAACAAGAGCCAAACTACCGGTCAGGTCAGGGCTCTAGAGAAAGGAAACTCCTAACATACGAGCCGTGTCCAGGAGTACCACTTTCTGAATCAAGCCCTTGATCTAGCTGCCTAACGAGAGCCGCCTCATTGGTCAAGTCACATTGACTAAAAAATAAAGATCATGGTGGTTTGACAGAGACACAAAATCAGAACCTTACTAAATAAAAGGACCGGTAGCTATTAGTTCCTAGAACAACAAAATTGTTATTTTCATCGTTAATTTATTTAAATAAACTTGTTAGCAAACTCAACATTTCCCAGTAACTGTATAATTTCCTGTGATTTTATTTGTATTTATTTGATTTATCTGATTCCGTAATCGATCCGATATTCCATCGGAAATTGAAATTATGTTTACTCTCCATGAAATGTGTAAACGTTCATGTTTCGCCCGCGTTCATCCAATTTTGTGAATTCTCGTCACACGGGTATTTGAAGTCATGACAACGGTGTTCAACGTTTTCTAAACAAGTGTGTTTGAGTTGGAGTTGGGCGGAGCAACAAGTAGGCATGTTTCAAGTCGGTAAACATGATGTGTAGTAATGAATATTTTTGTTGGAAATTTATGAATTGTTGTTCAAAATATTTAATTTATTATTTATTGTGTAATCTACATAAAATTATAAAATAGTAATGCGTCCTTTTTTATGCTATTTCTAAAGATCTAGGGTGCATAATATAAAACCCTCGAGTTCTGTGCCACAACGATTGAAAACTGCAAAAGGTTTGGTTGAACACTGTGCAGTACAAAACTATTAATTTTATTTATTAATTAGAGAAAAAAACATTTACACATTTCAATTGTACGAGATCAGTGTGCAATGTTATCCAAATCTTATATAATTAAAATTTGAAGATACATGCAGGAGTACAATACTAATAAGCCTTAGCTTTATTAAAAACCATATTAAATATAATAAAAAAAATAGTGTTAATAGTATTGATTACAACATTTCTTTGTTAAAAAACAACATATTATTATAATTTGCGACATACACACATGATAAAATTTATAGATATTAACAAGAAACAACCGTGCCGACAAGTATAGAATTAAATAGCTTATTATAAATTATGTTGCGTGAGTTATAAGCTCGGTTCATTAATTAGAATTTCTAAGGAAAATAACTGTAGATGGAATGCAATTTTGTTCTAAAAATAAATACGTTGTAATTACATTGTTCTTCGAACACTGAACTTTGCACTATACTGTTCATACGAGAATATTTACAATAACCTCGTTACTCTACTATACAGATATATGCAGACGTAGAAATACGATACTTTATATTTATGATTCAACTCAGTTTATGATACAAAGATAATAAACTATGTTAGTCTATTACCAAACAAAGAACATTAATAATTGCTTTTTATGCTGCTTTATAAATACAATAATTTGCAAAAAAATGTTGTGTTGGTTAACTGAAGAAATTTTGGGTGTTCTATTTATTTACAACTCTGCCTAATCCTACGAGGATTACAGGCGTGATGTTTATGTTATGTTCTTCTTTATTTGACTTTTCATCCTTTTCCTTAATATAAACCCACACAAGATAGTACTTTGCACGGGCGAAGGTAAATAAAATGAATCTGTATCCCCAGTAAGTCGCTGAATCATTCAATCGCTCATTCACGTGAGTAATTGAATGGCTTTCCGGCATCATTGCAGTGAATAATTTCATTGATGTATCAATACTATTCCATTGGAAATGAGCAAATAGGAAAATGACCTTAATTAATTGAGTTGAACTTTAATGCTTTTGGTAAAGCTACTTAATTATTGATCATTTGCCGCGGTCAGTCCGGGGATTGGTGACCATTTTGCCGCGTCTTTTCTGTTCTTCTCATTATCTATGGAAATGGCTACTAGTTAATGAAAATTTAATTGACAGATAGCCGTTGTATGATAAAGTAAAATAACAAATAAACTCTAACGAGCATTTATGAGGACATGGAGGCTAAGTTAGTACCGCTGTGAGTAACTAGTTGCAGGTCTTAGGTTCTAACTTACGACCCGCATTACTTTGTGTAAACTATTTATTCACCATAAATATCTCGCATCCTGACACATAGGACCCTGGCCAGGACATACTAAGTGACATACATAGTGTCAAACAGTTGTGGGCGCAGAATGGAATACGGAAAAACTAGAGAAATAGCTCCTTTATCTTGTACACACTTTATTGTTACAGAGTCAATTACTAACACTTCTGTACTAACTAAATACTCTGAACTTAAAAGGAAACACAGAGCAGTTACTAGACCAGTATGTGTCGCGACCATGCCCGAACGATCACTGTCGATCCATGGGACTATGGTCCGTATCGGTCACCATACCTCTAAAGTCCGCACAACGCCTTACAAAGGCGCTTGTGTTTAATTTTAAGTGCATACTCATCAGGATCCATAATCATACCACAATCATATCTGTAATTCTGGTATGTCTAGGCAGAGGTGGACCTACTAATACTAGTCACATTTCGTTAGTCATGTTTAAATCCCATGTAACCGGGGGCGAGCCTATTGACATCAACCGGGCACAAATCTAGACTCCGTAGCTGCTGCTCCGACTGGGTAACTACAGTACTTTCACAGTTTTTATGACTTGTGACTGGGACTGTAGCTACTTTTCATTGTTGTCTTTGTTTCGCCAATTCAAAAGTGCCTGTAACTGGCCTACTTGAAATAAATGCTTTGATTTTGCTACTGAGAAATTCCCCATGGAACATCCCAATAACACTTTTCCCGACCCGGTAATCGAACCCAGGACCTCATGGTGAGCAGTCGCGCTTGCGACCACTAGACCAAGGAGGCAGTTTAATCACAACTGCCCTCAAAAACATGTGACATCCACCAACCCCGACGTGGTAGATTACGATCCACTCCCTCTCTGTAAGAAGTCAATAAGTCAATCACAACCAAGTCGAAAAAAAACCCAGCCACCTACCCAAATAATTATTAATGTTATGAATTTGTTTGTTGCAGCGAACACCGCAGATCTAGGAGTACTGGACCCGTCCCTATACAAGTCCGACTGTCTTGATGAAGATTTTATGTGGCCAGAAGGACACGTGGTAAGAAAACCTAAATAATAAGTATTAATTAACTGCTTATTTTTGTTTATTTAATACTTAACCTTTTGTACGCCATTGTCACATATACGTGACGAACAAGTGAGTGCCCTGTACGCCAAACGACACAAATATGCGACAAAATGGTTGGTGAAATTGTGGCTTGGCGTGGAGGGTACACGCGTGCGTCTATGCTCTGGCATCGGAAAGCTCACAAATATCCAGAGGCGGACTAACAGTATACTAACGACAACGCGCGTGTGACCTAAATAAAACAATAATGGGTCTTCCTAGTTTCATGTTGCTATTTTCAGTATCTGTGCTTTATCTGTCTGTCAATCCGACAGTGATGGAACCCGCAATGAATGAAGCTTAAATGGAAAATATACTCTTTTCGAACTTTGCCATTTACTGCCTTGCACCCAAATGAATACGGTCAACATTTTAAATGTTGCTTACATTGTGCAAGTTTAATTATAGGAAAAGCGTTTCACACTTAAGACGGTACGTTATTTTGATATTATAACAAATTTGACTGTATGAAGCGAACGCTACCTTACGCTCACCTTATGATTTTAACGCGTAAAGTTAGATCTTTATATGGAGAATTTGCTATGTTGATTGTTAAAACATCGATGTTCGGCTGTCAAAATTATCTGATTGCCATATCGGCTGCTACTGCTAGGTTTCATATACGGTCACTGGTAGTTAGTGACCGATACTTAAACACGTGATTGTACTCATCATAACAAACAACTTTCCCAAAGAAACATTTTTTTTATACTCATTCACTTTTATCCCAATAACACAACAGCCGTATGAAATCGCGAGCCGCGCGGGTGCTCTACCTACCCACTGTTGCACGGTACGATAGTAATGAGACAGAACGGCGTCACGCGGCTAACAGCTGATAGATCACAGGCTCACGCCTTGAATCGCCCAAATTAAATTATTGTCATTTTCGCAAAAAAAGAAAGGAAAATGGACATAACGAAACAATATTAAGGATCAGTTGAGTTTTTTTTTAAATACCACAATGGAAGCAGGATTATTCTAAAGCTTACAAGCTTCAACGTTCACTCGTTCAGTCCGCAACTCCAACAAGAGCTTCATTATATTCCCCTTTTCTCCGTGCCCTGTAATAAAACCGTAATTTGAGGCAACTTTATTGCATTACACATTAATTTACTATAAGCAGAAAATACCGCCATATTGTGACTTGTGACCTGTCGTCCTCCGTAATAAACTCTTGTAACCTATTTGAAACAACAAACATTGACCTGTCTGTATTTACAATCGAACCTTGAAATAAAACGGTTGAATCAACTTTAAAATGAAACAGATAGTTTGATCAGTAAATCGAAAATTGTTTGTGAAGGTGTTTGTGCGGCGGTGAGTAATGGGCTAGCTCGCCGTCCGGCCGTCTTATGACGACATACCGTGTCGACGGCGTGTTCGTGTTCCACGCGTGCCTCAGAGTTATCAGCAACCAGGAAGGGGTCAGCAAGGGCCGATGACTGCCAGGGCTTTGGGACTGTTCGAAAGAGATACCGCGGCCCTAGAACACAAAGGGCAAAGAAAGATGGATGGGTTTTAGTCAGTACAAATCTGACCCTCCCTTCCACTCCGTCCAGAGCGGGAGAGGCCATTTGATGATTTCCCATTGTAAAAAAAAGAAGTTTGTCCGGGAAAGAACAAATAATACCATACTTACCTATTTATACTATTAAACAGCGTAATTGACTATGTTGTGGTTTGAAGAATATGGGGGATCAAAGTGCCAATTTTCAAACAACACGCCAAAAGTCGTTTAAACAAGGACTGACCTCTAAGACTTTCTTATAAATGAAGATTTCGATTTGTAATTATGAAGAGCCAGAATGTAAATATTTTAGTTTGAAATAAAACGGCCTTACTTATTCAGTTAGTAATATGGCGTGATTCTATGATCACGCCTATGCATATTTCAGCTTTGGCTCTTGGAAGACACCACGCCTGTAATGTCAATGGTATTGTAGCTCTTCTATAGACGGTGTTGATAACTCACCATTAGCTCATGAGGTGGGCCACCCGCATGTTTCACCAAGCGAGTGGTCTTCAGAACTTGCTCAACCTTAAGATCTATGACAAATAATATCTTATTTATTTATTCATTAATAAAGGTTTACCAAGATATCCTAAGTAAAGGTTTCACAGTCTTGGACTTACACAGTCGCCAATTATTGGTGAACCAGCCTTCACAAAATAAGTGATAACATAAAAATAATATAAAAGTAAAACGAGTGGCTCTAGAAATAAAATACAACTAAACTAAACAACTACACAATTAAGCAAAGACATAAGGTTTAAAAAAAGAGATAAAATATAAAAATTATTAGTACCACACCAAATAAAAATGAGATCAAACGCATAACTCATTATTCCAAAAACATAATATTTCGCTACATATCAGTATCCTAAATCTTATATTTGTCGATAAATTATCCTTCGTTTAGACCCTATCCCGCAGAGAAGGTACATCATAAAACACTATACACAGTCTCCTTCATAACTCAGCACAGCACCGCGGGGCGCAACCATCGCTAACTTTGTGAAATGCTGATTAGTTTACCGCTAAATTAGATAACTTTATACCTGGAATGCAAATACCGTGAATGAGGTAAATGAAAATAATAAAGTCGCTGCTTTCCGTGATTTACAACTTTCAGTTCGCAGTTTATTTGCAAATTCGTGCACGAAATGGCATTTATTATTAACCTTGCTTGGTTAGGTTATAAGTAAATACATCATAAGCAAAACTATGTAGTCTAAAGAATCAAATAAATGGATAATTTACCTAGTAAGTAACTAAATAACACGCTTCATTTCATGGGTTTTGATTCAAAACAAAAGAACGTTTTTCATCTGAAAAAAAAAAAATGCGCTCAGCCTAAAGTTTTCCTATACGTGACACCACCCTAAAACACTTTGGTAGAATACGCCAACGACCCTATCACTTACGGAGATAACATGAAAACTGATAATGTCATCGATGAACCAAACCTCCGTCATAATGCTATTCATAGAAAATTGCCATAACATCGCCAATTATGGAAATCACAAAAGAAGCTTTTTATCTAAAAAGTTAAAAATTCAGAATGATTTACAAATGACCTTTTAAGTAAACGCCTCAAGTTTGAAGTACCTAACAAAAAACGTTAATAATAAGCGATCTGTAATATTAGCTGTGCAATTTCACGACGACCGCCCCGCAGACGAATCCGCAACTTTTCATGAATATTTATCGACTTTGAGTTCAACTTTTACTGTTGTTTTCACCTCATTCTTACGGGAACAACATTAAAATTTATAGCTTCAGGCCATAAAGATTTACTATCTTTGAACGAGACAAGGGCTATTAACGAAGTGATTTTTGCTCAACAAGATGTTCTATTTTTCATGAAATATTTTGGCAAAGATTTTACATAACATAAATTAGGCTGCGCATGTTTCAATCTGGTATGATAATTATCATCCTTTGTAAATATTACGTAACGTCTATAGGCAGACTGAACTTACAGATAAATACATGTCTAGCTAATGTTCTATTTGTAGAACAAGACGAAGGTACATTAATCAAATCTACTTAAATAATCTCGCCAAATAAACCAACCACGAGAATTCTAGGATTAAGCCGAATTCTTAGAACTGAGTTGTATTTCGTTCCATTTACAGTGCTCGAGATAATCCTTAATACTGCGGGACCTACTTGAAAAGGGTGGCCAGGCTAAGCTAGTTGTTTTTTAATATTGGCTAGTATAAATTTAAGAATGTGTGTCGACATCGGTCGATAAGTGAACGTCCGCATGGTTTAATTTCGCGTTAAAGTGACACGGTTTTACGACATATATACGGCTCATATTTGATAGCACCGCAAGGAAAGCGTGAATTGTATGTTACATACGGGTACACTGTCTTCGGTAAACTTTTCTCATTCGCCGCTCCAAATAACTCGTCCCAATCCGAACGAAAGTTATTTCTTATCTTGTACAAAGTTTTGTTTAAATACAGAGTTCTGTCGTCAGAAAACAATTTAATTCCATCAAGGAGACAGGCCCTTTCATGTCGTTGAAAAAGTTAATTCAATTAGGACTCTACAAATATTTTCAATAACGAATTAAATGGGTTCAATCGAACCATCGCTTTCAATTAGTTCGTATTGAATGTTGACATCGTGAAATAAAAGAACCAATCGACACGACACTGTTTGTCGCGTAAATCGCGAGACTCATTGAAATGACGTGCTGCTATAACTGACCTTTCTATTTTAATTTCCCTAGGGTCGAGTATGGTTCACTTTGAAATACGAGGCGGGGACTGAAAGGCTACAGGTGCATATTATAAAAGCGAAGCACCTGCCTTCACGCACCCCCGCGCTGGCCAACGCGTGCGACCCTTACATCAAGTAAGTGATTGTCACTAATGTAATTAATGTTACGCCCTGCCAATGTTTTTAAACGACGCTGACACAAATGTATGGAGCTGATTTATCAAGCTTTAGTCAAAACAAACAACAAAGCCTAGCTTTAAGGTATCCTAAGAATAGAATCCCCCACACAGATTGAATAACATTGAAGTAAATTGCGACTGAATAATAAATTGATTAAACCTACGACTCTGTAATAAAATCATTCAAATCACGTATCAGTAAGAATAACCGAACCGATATTTCAGCGTGGAAGTTTTTTCAGCACCCATTCGATTCACAAACTCATGAATAATTTATTTTTTTGTGTTATTTCAAGTCAGCACCTAAAAGGTTGCGTATGAGTTGTCAACTTAGTTTTAAGTCCTTGGTTTAAGTCAACAAGCTAAGCTAACTTAAACTTGTTTAGCCGTTTGTTTGGGCGGTGTGTTATTGTTCTGGCATTAATTTAAGTTAAACTCCTCAGGATCCAATTGATGCCTGACGAGAGGCGAGTGCTTCAGACTAAACAAAAGAAGAAGACTTGCAACCCATTCTATGACGAGACGTTTGTTTACCAAGTAAGTATCCTACCTACCTACCTTTGTACCTTTAATTATTTTCTCATCAAATTTGGGTTGGTAAAGAAAATTTTATGAGATTTCTTTTCCCAAATGTTTTGTATACAACGCTTTGTTTTCAATATTGAAAAGAAACAGCGGGTAAGCGATTCATTGTTTTAACAAATTGTGAAACAAAGATTCTGGTACGGTACTTTAATTTCTCTCTGTGCTAGCTGCTTTTATTCAAACGAATGAATTCAAGTAACAAGAACTGTAATTAAATAACGTTCCCTGTTCAATGAGCTCTTTCACTGAAGACCGCGGAATTCAAATATTCATATAATCCATTGTTATAAAACAAATCACTCACGTTTTCATTCCGTTAATTTATTTGCTTTACTTTTCATACAATTTTGAAGTTCTAGGTTCATTGTGAAAGAGTTTATTATGTAACTTCTAGATTATTTTATTAAATATACGGTATTTATTTAGGTTTCTGTTGAACTTTGTTTGCGGTCATGAGTACTTATACAGGGTGTAAACGGACCCTTCACGAAGTCGTTAACCAAACATTATGTACATCAAACCAAGTAACTTTACACAAAAATTATTGCTGGGAAACGACTTTTTTTTTGGGGTGAAAAATTTCGTTTTACGGTAGAACTCAATGGATTGAATAGAACGGGGATCGTGGAGGTGTTTAAAGTAAAAATCTTACATTAAAACATGTATTTAAAAAAAACTTGAGAAAAAGTTGGAACTTTGGCCCCCAATATCTCCGTAGTTAAAAGGTTCCCAGGTATAGTCTAGAACAAAACAATGATCGCAATGACGGGGAGAACAAGTACCTTTCGGCTTCGTTAAGGGTCTTGTTACACCCTTTATGTTACTTACGTGAATGGTATCTTTCTCTTAAGTTGTATGTTGTTAAGACCATAGTATTTATAGACCAGACCATTTTGGAGCTCATACTATTATGAACTGAATTGGATCTCAAAGAATCGAGAAATATTTGGTTGGCTTCTCTGTTCGCAATTATTATAATCTGTATCTCTTCAAAGCTCCGGTGAATCGGTTCCTTCTAGGCAAACGTGCTCAACCCTAGGCCGCATCATCACTTCACATCAGGCGAGTTGCAGCCAAAAGCAAGCATTTTGCGTAAAAAAAACGCTTTTGAATCTTACTAAGTGTCGTGAATTAGTTCTAGCTCGTGATTTTACACATAACTGAATTACAAGTTCTCGTAGGAATTAATCAAATTACAGTATTGATATATTCAATCTGATATTTCTGAAAGGGTTGGCTCACGTACTTACTGATGGACATATAGAGTAGAATGTCGAGCTCGAAATATGTCGAATATCGCATCGCTTTGACGAGGATTTAATTACGTTAATGGAAATTTTAAGCGATCGCTGGCTGGGAACGGCTATATAGGGGCAGGAAGCTTTTAACATTGGGTTATAGGGTATAGGTTAGCTGTGATATGGGAATACTATTATCTCGAGCGTTTTAGTAGCAATATATTCTGTAAGGCAATTATACATCTTCTTCTTCATCCTTTGGCTACTAAATGCTGAGTGTAGGTCTCATCCAAATCTCTCCACTTTTTGCGGTTTTGTGTCATGGGTATCCAGTTTCTTCGGGCCACTTTAATGTGATCGTCTGTCCACCTAGTTGGTTTTATTCCCTAATTCCTCCATCTCATCCTTGGTCTCCACTCTTGGCTGTATACATGTATATAAAAAGAGGGAAATTTGTTAGTATGTTGGTAAAGAGTAATTTGTAGAGGTAGTTATCGGAATACGAAAATTATTTTAATGATAGAAAGCTTCACTGAAGGTAAATGACATGGGTTGTTAATAATTTTATTTTTTATGAAATATGAAAAACGAGGGAAACTCAAGGAAGCCAGTTTCAATTTAAATTCAAATTAAATGTCGTTCGTTGTCGCTTACACATGTTTCAATATTCCTACCATGTTCATATGAGACCAAAATGACTACCAAAATCGATGTTTTAACAACTTGACAGCCAACACAAACAGTTTGTGGGCTAAACTATGAAGGTTGCTGAACTATTACATAATTTACGACAACATTTTCATCTCAAACCAACCATAAACAGATCCCATCCGGTTCTCATATGAACTAGGGAATTCATCGAAAACTCGAAACTTTCCTCATTAATGTTTAATTGTTCAAATTTTCAAGGAGACGATGTGCTTTCTTGTTCTTGAAGCTACAATAAACATACAAAACACCCGTGGTTTAATACTATATTTATTTGTATTATTATAATTACGTATTATACCAAAATTAATTAAACCATAGGCCTCCCCCAAGTGTCGCCATATTAACTGGTCTCGTGGAAATTAATAAAATGATCTCATTTAAACAGTAAAATGACTGTTTTATTTTTCAGCAAAGGCTATGATTGTTATTGGGAACAGAATTAATCATGTTATGTTCTTATCTTCTCCTGTAGTTATTTATTTGTTTAGTACCTGAATAATTAAAACTATTTCGGACCAAAAGACATCCAATTTTTATTTGACACTAGTTGTTTCTCGCGGCTTCGTTCGCGTGGAAATTTTGATGTGTATGTGTGAGAAAAACAAAAAGTAGCGTATTGGCTATGCCAGACTTTAGTCTGTCTCTGTGCCATATTGCATCCAGATCTGTTCTGCTGTTCTGGCGTGATTGAGAAACAAACATCCATCCAACCAAACTTTCGCATTTATAATCGTAGTTAGTGTAATGCAGAAGCGTGCAAAAAATCCCTGTTATTTGCCAGGGACTTTTTGCACGCTTCTGCATACTTCATACAGTGCTACAAGAATGTTTTTGCATTCTTGTAAATATAACGAAAAAACAAGATGGGGACTTTAGTTCTGATTTTGGCCACGCGCCAAAAGATTCATGCATAGCTACAATTGTAAGGATTGTTTAAGGTTTTAAGTGGGTATTTTTGTTGACAGATCCCACCTGGTAAGATCGAGAGCCTAACGCTGAAGCTGTCACTCCTGGATATCGGTAGGGTTGGCAAAGGGAAGCAGCTGATTGGCCACATCATTCTGCCTCTGACTGAGCTGGACGGTGTCGCCCCTGATGAAGAGCCACAGCTGTACAAACTTGATATTGAGAAGGTCAGTATGGTAACTTAATGAAAATAAGGTATGGATTGGTAATTAAGTGCTAATAAGTTCAGCAAGTCAACTTGGAATGGGGCTGGAGGCCTATTTGAATTCGCGGGAAAATACTCGGCTGAAGAGAAAAGCCGGCTAAGATATTCAAGTCAAAAATTACACAAGATAGTTCTTGGGGAACTAACTAATGTAGTTTTTTTTTTAATTTTAAAGGAAACTTCAATCATAAATATCATGCATATGTAGGGACATTTGCTAATTACAAGCTTCTACATGTAAATATCTACTTAGTTATGAGTTATTTTCGTTGACCAGTTACAGCGATTTGATTAAGTAAACAGATTCAATGTATACATATAAGGTATGTCGAGATAATATATTAGCTACGTCAAGTCGTGCAATATCAAAATCAAAATTAAAAGCTATTTTTGATTATCACCAAAATACTCCTTATTTAAAGCTACGAATACACGACTTTTGATTTCATTTGAGTAGAGTACAAGTTACTAAAATACACTGTGCTGCATGAGTTTCCATGATACAATTTAACTACACGCTAAATTCACTAACAAGTTAAACTGCAGAAATTGACTTGTCCTGCGTCAACACGCCGGACAAGTCAATTTCCGCAGGATAACTTTTTAATCTAATGTATAACTGTTGAGTTAAACACATTCATCTTCTAGATGATGAGAAGAAAACTTGCTGTGAGTATTTCCACGGAGCTAGTTAACTCTGCTAATAGATTAAGCTCAGCAAATGTAAGTTCGTAACTCTTACACCCGTATCTATAGTCAAGTTAAAGTAATGAATTGAGTTTAAGTAATGCAATAGACAAAAAATTAAACGAAGTAAGAACCGTCAAAGAAGGTAAAGCTAAGAATTCTAACTTTTGACAGTTCTAACTTCAAGCATTTACTAAACGAGAGAATAAAAATCGTATCTCAAATATGTAATTACTTTTACACAAGTAATCACTTTGACTTGTTTATAGATACGGGTGCTAAGTAAGAAGACAAGTAATATTAAGTGGCAGAGCACATAATACTAATAATGATACGCTATACAAAGGCTAATGAAAAGGCATGCGATATTTACTCTTAATGGTCTCAAAAACCCAATTCACACAAATATAATGGGTCGTGAACCACGGACGAGACACGTACGATTGTCTATTGTTTTTTTTTGTCTTTTATTCACGTTTAATCCTCTTTGTCATAAAAAGTGCCTTATTTACAGCGTCATTTTATAAAGCAGATTATCCCACTTTATCTTTTTTAATAAAAAAATATTCTTGATAATTAATTTTACGCATAACACTTTTATGCATATTAGGTATATTATGCAAATTTACGTAAATTATGCTTATAGCGTGTACCGTTACATACTTGTTTTTCCCTTAGCAGCGTTGAAACTAATTGAATAATCCTGTCGTCTACAATATGAATACCAAAGTAGCTAATAAAAACTTCATTCGTTTTTATCACCATGTATCTAGAACTAGCTTATGCCCGTAGCTTCCCTCGTGTGGTGTTCGGTACTATCCCACGGGATCGTAGTACCGGGATAAAAAGTGTTCTATATTTTAATACAGTTTATGAACTATTTGTGTGCTATATATAATCCAAATCCTTTCAGTAGTTTTTGCGTGAAAGAGTAACAAACATCCATCCATCCATCCTCACAAACCTACGCATTTATAATATTTGTAGGATTTCATAGATACTTTGGCACAATGTAAAAATCAGAATTAGTGCTGCTATTTTAAAGTTTCTACCAACAACACCCCCTCACAATGTGATTCAAAGTCAAAAAGTTTCTTTTAGTACTTTTAGTGCTTCTCATGCATGTTATCAAACCTTAGTATACCAATCATCATCTGCCTAGCCTTTTCCAACTATGTTAGGGTCGGCTTTCAATCTAACCGGATGCAGCTGTATAACAGTATTTTAAATGGAGCGACAACCTATCCGACCTCCACAACCCAATTAGTACTGGGGAATACGGTATCTCTTGGTAAGATTGGTTGTCAAAATTTCGGCCCACTCACATCTATATAAATGACAGCCGGAAACAACGGCTTAACGTGCTTTCCGAGGCGCGGAGGAAATTCGGTATGTAATGGGTGGTCACCCATCCAAGCACGGCTTAACCTGAAGATCGACCTAAGCGGCTGTTATTATTTATCCACGAGCTCCTCCACAGTATACCGAATGTTTTATTAAAAATTCAGAGTACCCAATTTGCGCAGTAAGACCAAGGATGTGTACTAAAAAATTCTGCACTAACGAACGGGCTCTGTGTAACTCACAAGGGAGAAACATTGCAAACAGAATAAGAACCAGAGACCAGATGTCAGCAAAATGTTTATTTAAATATTCCTGGCTGGCTATTTTTATCTCGTTTTCAGGTTTTAAAATATAAAGTGGGTCAACATTTGTGGGTTTTAAAAATTACATTAAGGGCGAATCACCTCGTTGGTCTAGTGATCATGAGGTCCCGGGTTCGATTCCTGGGTCGGGCAAATTGATGTTGGATTATCCCATCAGGAATTTCTCAGGAGCAGCCACGGAGTCTGGACTGTGGAAACAATAGGGTCGCCCCCTATTACATGGGACTTAAATATTACTAGCGAAATGTGGTCGTACTATTAGTTACACCTCTGCCTAACCCTTCGGAGATTACAGGCATGATGTTATATCATTAAGGGCGAAATTGACCATTTTAAACTCAATCAGCACATTTACAAAAACTGCAAGAGCCAACAGTGTCATCGTTGCTATAGAATTTTGACCCTTATAGCTTTTAAACGTGATTCAGATGTAGGACTGATAGCGTTCAGTTTCATTAGTGAATACACTTCTAATTATATTAATAGTAGTGATGGCTGGATCAATTCTTATTTGGAGACCAGAAATGTGTTTATATACGAATTGATTTTGAAGTTCAATTTTCATTGAAAATACCAAAGAATGTTCTAAATAATAGTGAATGAGAATGCCTTGAATGCCAGAATGCCTTGTGGCATTAAGTCCGCCTATGTACCACTCTTGTACAAGAAGTTTAAACAAATAAATAGTGTCTTTCCATAACCTTCAGAGACTGACAGTTGATGAGATGTATCGTTGAATAAATAGATCGGTATCACTTAAGGTAAACGCACACTTATCAGAGCCAAAGGTGCCGAAAGAATCGAATTTTAAAACGACTTATATGATTCCTATGAATCCTCGCACACTTATCCGCGCCGAATCGGACGAATAGATAACGTTATACATTTGAGAGAACGTTTCCATCGGCCAAGTGTGCGTTTACTTTTATGCATCCATTTTTCGCAGTTCTTTTGATTCGTGTTTGTCCATAAACTTCAGCGACTGTATTTACAATTAAAGATGCAGTATGACTCATTCTTAATATTTTTCACAGGACCTACAAGAGCCAACATCAGATCTGGGCGAGGTCCTCGTCTCCTTGCTGTACAATGAAAACCTACACAGACTTACAGTCACCGTCATAGAAGCTCGAACACTCAAGGTAAGCCAGTCTAGTATAATACAAAATCACTTTTCTACCATGTATATTTGTTTACTTAGTTTTCTAAAGTGTGCACTGCATTTTGATATAGAATTTACCATTATTTAGAGATTTTTTCGGAAGTCCATTTATTTTAAAGAAAAGGAAGAAAACGTATTTATTAGAGTCTAATAAATACTTTTTCTTTCCACCAAACAAAACAAAAAAAATGGTTGAATTCACAATAATACAAAAATTATGTAAAAAGTTTTTAATTCTAATTTTTATTTTAATTCTTACACTCAAAATAAGTAACGTTTTTTTCCTATGGCGGTTGCTCCATCCCGTGCATCTGGTCATACACGCACACCGTTTGCGAGTACTAAGCATATAACTAACTAATCTATATACACACTCGAGCACCATTGCTACTAATACTAACAAAACTATGAACTGTAGTCTGAAGTACATATCAATTCTCCATCGGTAATTTAAAAAAAATCACCTGTTTCCTACAAAAGTGCAATACCTACACAGTCGAAGTGCATGGAACAGCTGACTGTTTTTTTAAAAACCGATGAAAAATTTTCTATGTAAGGGGGGGCTCAGAATGATGTACTGAATACGTGGTAACCGTTTTCGCGTCGGTGTTCCCTTCCACCCCGTATAGTTTAATTATTAAATCTGGCTTTTCGATTTTAGATATAGCACATAAATCTCGGGTGTTTTGACATGTCACTGTAACACAACGGGTCACACACGCAGGCAGGTCGCTACCTACTAAACTCACTGCCCACCTGTGTAACTAGAATGCAAAACAGCTAGAACTACTCGTAGAATATGCAATTTTCAATAGGTATTCGACCGTAGTTGAATAAGATAGCACTGCTCTGCTCTCCGGACGGAAATACCAATTTGAATTTGAATTGAACTGAAGTCCGGTCCTCAAACGTGTTTACAATTTACTATTTCAGTGTGTGGCTTTAGAAGTTTCTACATACATTAGTTGCTTAGACAGGAAACGGGATATTTACCATGTTTACTATTTTTGACGAGTTCCCGATATTTCGGCGCTGTTGCAAGCACCATGATCACGGATAAACTGAAGTTATTGCGGGTGGGTGTTTATGAGCAGACAAATCGGTCTACCCTCTTTCTTATAACTTCAGTTTATCCGTGATCATGGTGCTTGCAACAGCGCCGAAATATCGGGAACTCGTCAAAAATAGTAAACATGGTAAATATCCCGTTTCCTGTCTAAGTAATAATGTTAGTGACCATGATAGTTTAAAATCTTATACATTAGTTGCATATTAATTTATCTACTTTAGCCTAAGGAAATGTGTGTGTTAGTTTAGGAAGTTCAAATTGTAATACTGAAATGGAACTTGACATGCAGTTAACGTAGATTAGAGTTAGGGGCTGAACAAAGTAATTTAACAACTTACTAATAAAGGTATTGCCAAGCGGTTGGTCGACTCTTCACGTGACCAGAAGGCTGGCCTTTTTTTGGCTAAAAAGCTTAAAAAAGGAAATAAAAACAAGAGAAAATGATAAGAAAATTCAACACCTGAATGCAGCCTGCACTCAGGTGTCAAATTTTCGTAAAATTTTCTGTATAGAGTTCTAGAAACAGGGTCAATCCTCTTATCAACCATGAAGAGTTCAAACCCAATAACGACACATAATTTTAAATTATTTACAAGAAAAAAAAAACGATTACTCCACCTTTGACAAAAACAATAATGGACAATCCGACTAACGATTCTTCATCTTAGAAAGCTAAAGAACTAATCAGACTTTTTCCCATAGTTGGATCCCTCATCAAGCAAGAAAGAGATGGTGGTTCGCGTGACGCAAGAGCGTGCTTGTCGGGGCGTGCGCGCGCGCCGCACTGCCGCTGTTGAGGTGGCTGACGACGGCAGCGCCTTTGTCTCCGAGTGCTTCCACTTCAGGCTGAGGGCTGACGAGCTGCACACCACCAGTGTTACGATACAGGCCTTGCAGCCGCACTCCGTTTATGCCAAAGGTGAGGGATATTTTTTCTCTGGTTTTGTGATTTTACTTTTTGAGTGTAAAGCTACACACAGAACGATTTTCGAAACTCTATTTAGATCGTGTTAATTATTGTTTAGTTTTAATCAATGCTCAAAATAAGATATTTGCTTTATCTTTTTTCTTTATCGTGTGGTTAGTGCATAACCTGGTGTCAGAGTTTTTATGCCGTCCATGGGCTTCTGACTTGGCTTTACATGAAGTCGAGAAATATCTCTCAGGCATGTTGGTTTCCTCACGATTTTTTCCTTCACCGAAGCAAGTGATAATTATACAATACGCACATGAATCCGAAAATCAGAGGTGCATGTCTTGATTCGAACTCGAGACCTATGATTTGGCAGTCCGACGGTCACACCACTAGACTATTGCTGCTGCTTTATAATGTACCTATAAAGGCACTCGCTCACTGGGAGCATTCACATGTAATGTAACAGTTCACATTCACTTGTTCCTATAAAAAATCGAATCTGGGATTGTTATATTACAAACAAAGCTCCCGGTTAGGGAGCGAATTAATAGAGGCCATAGTTTAAACATAAGGGGTGGCATATGAATGCACTCTAGTTGCGTAATCCTTCGTAGGTCATGTTATGATAATATTATTCTTAGAGCTGTGATGTTGAGAGAATGCATGAAGGGTGATTATTAACTAGAAGATTTGTTGTGGTAGCATCGATAGGGGAACGCCAAACAAACGTAAAAATCTATCATCATAGTTATACGCAGTAAAAGGTCAATCGCCCTTTCGATATTTTTCATTAAATTTGGAATAAGCCAGCTTACCAGCTATTTGACAAGTGAAAATAATCTTTATTAGCATTAGAATTTTTAAGGAAGGTTTTAGACTTAAATAAGTCAAAAAATGAGGGTAGACTTTATTGTTCTATTGTGAGCAAGGCAATCGATTGACTTTACATTTTTGGAACATGAATAGGCAATTCATAAAAATATCGTCCCAAGATTTTTGATATCAGGAACGAATATCTTATTTTTAAGATGAAATAAAAAGCCCTTAACGTAATCGTATGGCTTACGAAAAATCAATAAAAAATTAATAAAGATAAGTGGATCTAACTTCATTTATTTGCCTTATTTAAACAAACCGTGTCATGACCAGACTTCGATGAAGCTTTATTCTAAGTAAAGTGCTGATGTAAAACTAAACTGAGTTTAACCTGATTCTGCTTGAAGTTCAGTTTAGTAGATATGTATGTCTTTTGCTGATGGTTTCGCCAATGTTGTGTTTGAAAATTATCTTTCAGAAACGTACCTACTACCGGAATAAAAGGTATCTGAACTCAGGTCATAGCCTAGCGGCGTGAAAATGTAATAGACCAACTGACCGACAGACAGAGTTACTTTCGCATTTATAAAATTATTATAGATTAAATTAATTAGAACTGCACTACTTTCACAAGTTATTATGTCTTGTGTTTGTGACCGTACGTTCATCTTCTTTGTTTTTCTGACATTCAAAAGTTCCTGTCAAGGTCTAATAGAAATAAATGCTTTGAGTGAGATTATCGTCATGATAAATAGAGATAGAGGAGCTCGTGACTAAATAATAACAGCCGCTCGGGTCGATCTTTAGGGTAAACCGTGCTTGCCTAGGTTGGTCCGCGGCTGGGTGACCATTTATTACATACTGAGTTTCCTCCGTACTTCGGAAAGCACGTTAAACCGTTGGTCCTGGTTGTCATTTGTACATCTTTGTCAGTCGTTACAGGTTGTCAGTGGCGCGCAAGTCTAACAACCAGTCTTACTGAGAGTTATCGTATTAGCCAGTGCTAACTGGGTTGTGGAGATCAGTTAGGCAGTCGCTTGATGTAAAATACTGGTACTCAGCTGCATCCTATTGGACTGGAAGCCGATCCCAACATAGTTGGGAGAAGGCTAGGCAGATGATGATCGTCGTCGTAAATACGTAGGAACTCTCAAGAGAAGTACTAAGATTATACTAATGACACATTCTTTGTTTCAGATCGACTGCTCGGTAAGTTCGTGTTAGGGTCATACATGTTCGCAAGGGGACGCGCCTTACAACACTGGAACTCATCCCTCGCCGCGCCCATGGAACAAGTCAAACAATGGCACCCGCTCACCAATTAACGACAACCCGGCCAAACTGCAAACACCCGACGACCACTGACCCCACCTAGCTGTGAGTGTATCTCAATTCGGACGTATTATACCCCATAGGAACGTATATCAAGAAACAGTTCCTGACAACTGATTTATTCGTAAACTCGTTTTTATTCCCGCAACGTACGAACCGTACTTGTGTATAAACTTAGGCTAGATTTAATATAAGAAAATTGTGAAAATATTCTATTCGAATTGAATATCATGAAAGTAATTTCAAAATATCTAAAATGAATTTAATCATATTTTTGTAACTCCAATTTACACTATATTCCAAGTATTATATTGGAAAGTTCTTGTTTCTTGTCACGCCGAGTTACATAGTAATGTTTATTTGCAACAATATTAATAAATGGAGTTCAAATTATCTAATTGCAAATTTTAAAATTTTCCGAAATTCATAACTATCTCAAATATTTTCACTCTCCCTAGATACTTACTGAAACGATTTATTGCTCTGAATAGATAATAATTTTATGAAATAAGTGTATTGCATATTCAGAATATTTCAATATAAGCTACACCTTATACTATCAATATACTTATTTATAAATGTTTAATAATATAAATTATTGCCAATATACACGTATGTAGTAGGATATAATTTCAACAAATGTGCAAAATCAATGAAATAAAATGATGTAACGCCAAATTGGCGAAAATGTTGTGTTTCATTTCATGAACCCAATTTTCCCCTTTGACAACCAAAACACATTTGCAATGATTATGATCTTCATATTTTTGTTGCACTACACACAAAAATTTTGAATGCCTTAATTTTGTGTAAATAATTATACAAAGAACTTCGTAAACAAGTATTGTTGACACAATTCAAATACATACGATTATTTACTACAGCCACGACAAGGTGAGAGCTGACAGCCTGCACTCCTCATAACATAGCTCTTCCATTCATATTTTACAGCAGGTACGTCCCTATGTAAGTACTAGTACAATTTAAACTTCAGTACAAGTCCCGCCGTACTAAAGTGTTCTGACTGCAATAAACTGGAATAACTTCTGATGCATTGGGACGATCGTAAAGACACGAACATATATGATCATAAAACCTAGAATCTAACACTACTCTCTCATACTTCGAAGGTCTAAGTGTTGGCAACTTCAGGAACTTCTACTTTAAGGTACATGTTATTCCAAAGAAATTGCACCCTCTAGGACTTGAATGAGGCGAGGCACACGACAGACCTGTCTGGACAAAATCTGAGTCGTCGATTCATGGAAAAGAAGAAAGAAAGGAAATATCAACTCTGTTTATTTAGGTGACTGAACATAACATAACATGATATCACACCTGTTTATCCCCAAAGAGGTACATAAAGAAAAAAGGTGCTTACATAAAGAACCAGGTTTCCGGTACAGACAAATCTGTGCGGGTCGGTACCGAACGGTCCAGGGTTAACTTGCAAATAGAAACAGGTTAATTTGTCCGTATTGACCATATAACTTGAACCCGTATGACTCGTTCCAGGTAGTCGGCACCGACAAGTTTAAACCCGTTTCTTTATAAGTGAGCGCATAAGATAATGTAATGCCTTTAACATTGTGCCACTGACTGGGTGTCAAATTCAAAAAACATGGAATAATTTTGGCCCACAAAATTTTCTGCTGCAATAGGCCCTGAAAAAAGTATCCCCGACCCGACCGACCGACACTCGATACTAGTTAAAAGTAAAAAAAAACAAAATGGTTGAAAAATACCAAGTGTCTGGTGACATTCAAATAAAAACTTCTGTCGAAATGTGTTCTCATTTTTTTTTCAATTTGGTCAATAGAAAAGGTTTCGTATGAAAAAGGCTGGCTATAGTGTTTCATGTTTCAAGTTGGTTAAAAAAAATGTGGTAGATCTCAATTTCATTTCATGTGTACTAAAACATAGACGATAGATACCCGTTTTTACAGACAGTAGGTTAAAAGTTAAGACAATCTTTAAGTTTTTTTTCGTACATTATGCCTATTACAAGACAGGTACACTGGAATTCCCACTGAAATAGGTAAATAGTACGACCACCTACATCGAAGGAACCAATGAATAGGTGTCGTCCTTTAAAAATATTCCATACTCGATCCATTTACTAGCTACTTTTTAGCTTTGGGAATAGTGCCATAATTACT
Organism: Noctua fimbriata; assembly: GCA_905163415.1. Lineage (NCBI taxonomy): Eukaryota > Metazoa > Arthropoda > Insecta > Lepidoptera > Noctuidae > Noctua > Noctua fimbriata. The sequence goes on from LR990940.1 coordinate 9,171,795, forward strand.
ATGAATTCTAATTACTACCTCGTTGGTCGAGTGGTTGTGAGCGCAACTGCTGAGCATGAGGTTCTGGGTTCGATTTCCAGATCGTGCTGTGAAGTGTTATTGGGTTTATCTAGTTGGAATTTCTCAGTAGCAGCCAAGGAGTCTAGATTTGTGCACGGTTGATGGCAATAGGCTCACTCCCTATTACGTGGGACTTAATACATAACTGGTGAAATGTGGGTGTACGGCGGCATATTAGGTACGGCTCTGCCTAACCCTTCGGGGATTACAAGCGAGATGTTATGTAAATATGTCTAATTACTACTACCTACTGATTCTTGTGAATTAGTTTGTGACGTCAAATTGCCGACTGCGATTACTAATGGCAGTTTTGAGTTGCTAATGATTAAATACTGACTACCCACTAGTACTTAACCTAGTGTTGTTGTAGCGATAATATTTCGGATGAGTTTAGTGTTTTTTATTTATTAATTTACACCAAGACTAGAAAGCAAAAATATACGGTTCTAGTCGTGTAGGCGGTAGATAGCCAAGATTTTTGGAATAAACAGCATAATCAGCCTATAATGTTCCCACTGCTGGGACACAGGCCTCCTCTCTATGAGAGGGAATGGGCTATAATCCACCACACGGGCCCAGTGCGGGTTGGTAGATGGCACATGTCTTCGAATTTTTGGTTCTAGGACATGCCGGTTTCCTTACGATGTTTTCCTTCACCGTTTTGAGAGCAGTGGTGATGAAATAAATTACACAAAGTAATGCGCCTGCCTGGGTTCGAACCCACGACTTACTGCTCGTAAGTCGGGGCCGCCACCACTGGGCCACCGCTGCTCTCGAGATTTTTGGAATAATTTATTAAAATTCTGATCTTGGTTACGACACAGAAGGGGAACTTTGTGATATCAATTCGATTGTCCTTCTTGTCTTATCTTTAATGGCAGCTATGCGTAGCTTCCCATAGAAATTGGGACAGCCCTACTTGAAACTGGGTTAAGCTAGCGTCGGTTTGAAATTCCACAAAATGTTAAACTTTTGTTACAAAGAAAGCAGAAAGGCAATTCGGTATGGTTTAAAAAGTGTTTGCCCCGAGATCGGGGCCGTACCCAGGCATTTGATTGGGGGGCTTGATTGCTTACTTTACTGAAAAACAAAAGGAGATAGGGCGTCCAATGAGCTAAACATTAAAGAAGAAAGGCAATAAGGATCAACTTTTGAAAACTGAGTTATAAGTTAATAAACTTTTTAATTGAATGCCAATCGACAACCCTTAAAACTAGGGAGATAAAGAGCTGGACAACCGTCTCTGAATCGACCTCAACATCACAATCAAGGGCACCAGCAGGATCTCTTCCAGGGCTTCCACCTCAGATAAAATATTAGAATTTCGTCTGTCAAATACAAGGAATAACTTTGTCGCCTCACAGAAAAACTTATCAATTAAGAAAATTTAAGATACAACAGACAGCGTAGCAAACAAAATGCAAAATCAATCGACACTTCACCAGTCATAAAAAGGACGCGGGTCGTTAACAGGTTTGATAACTGTTACACGTTTTCCATTTTCCCGAAACCCTTTTGTTTTATGACAAGCAGTATTTTTTGAGCGTTTTACGAGCGAACATAAAATTATGACAGCATTTTATTACATATTTGATTAAAAAATACATATGCGTTATTTTATTATAACTATAGTAATAGTTAGGCAAGTTAGTCTAATTAACAAAAAAAAAAAATTGCATATCGGCTTTTGGGAAGCTGAGGCTGTGGGTCAGTGACATAATGTGTGCGTATAATGATTATAGGCTACCAGGCTGTAAAACGTTACGGTATACGGTAGGCTGCACCACGTGAGTGGTAACACAATCAGTATAAACTGGCCTCTTATCTTCGTAAATTACGCTAGGCCAGTTGAACCTCAAAGTGTAACTAAGTACGTGGATACATACTTATGCTATTTTTTTGTTGATGTTGGTATTACTCATTTCTTTGCGTAATTCTGATTTTTGTGTCTTCAATTGGCACAGTGTTTTCCTTTCTTCTATAATTATGTACATATTGCGCTTTACCGTAGGAAAAGGGGTGGGGGGTAGGGGTTTTTTTTATGGTTCCACGGCACACAGGCTTCTGCCTAGTTTAGGAGGCAGAAGTTCGCATTTTAATGTTTTCACTGTACAACTTTATTCACTGTGTGTTATGTAAGTGTTGTTTTTCTCCTAGAGTACAAATAAAAAATAAAAAAACACCTATTTATTCATGACGTTGTGTAAATTGGCTTATTCGCCACGATAACGCAACCAACTTCCTCTTAAGTTTAAATAAACGTGCAAATTGAACATAGCTTACAGCTGCGTTTATTTAATCAATACGGACTCAGCTTAATCCCAGTGGTAAACAATGGTTCCCACAATATATAAATTATGTAAATAAGGATTCAAATGAAACATAAATGTTCATTACCGCCATTTTTTTTCACGACTGGATGTTCGCGGAAATGACCCGGAAAAAACGTTTTGAAAATTACGGATAATTTCCGTAATTTTAGTGAAAAGGGAAAATAATTACACAGAAGTAAGAATAAATAATGTCATTAGACTTTATTATTCCTTTGGTTAAAGAAATAATCTAAACGTTCGGTATTTTTCATGGTAGTATCTCTATTTAGCGTCCATATAACTGCGTCGATGGTCGTGGTTGTGAGCGTGCCTGCTGAAAGCATGAAGTCCTTGATTCGATTCCCAGAACCGAACTGGTCAAAGCGTTATTGGGTTTTTCTATCAGGAATTTTACAACAACAGCGTTGAAGTCTGGACCTGTGTATGGTTGGTGTCAATAGGCTCGCTTTCTATAACAAAACTAAACATAACTGGCGAAATATGGGTGTACTATGTCATTTAATTTCATTTGTTCATAAAAAAAATACGTTGTGTTGAATAATTATAATTATACACATGCAATTTACATACAAATACAAAGAACTCCTCTCATTAGTTAACATTCCAAGAATTTCAAATATAGGTAGTGCCAAATAGTTTCAAATATAATGCCAAACAGTTTTAAATATCAATAAGGCCAAAAACAAAATGTCAAAAAAAATGAAAAAAAAAATGAAAATACTATAATTTCAAATAACTAAAAAAAATTAAGTGCACCTCTGCCTGTTGTATTACATGCTATTCCTATTTAACTCCTTTTTGAAGTCAGTAAAAACCTACGCTATCAAAATCGCGATCCAAGCACTATGAATTAACACGAACGTGTGTGACTTTAATTAACAAACTTGTAATGTACGAGCCATTAAAAATAAATAATTAATAAAAACTTCTTAGCATTTAAAATGCAAGTCCTGAACATAAAGTACAAAGTTTCTTTCCGTTCTGCGCTGTAAATAATCTTTTTGTTTTATCTAGACATTTATACGGCCACTTGAGAATTACCTGCGGCTATTCTTACTACGACGATGGTATATTTTATCTTTCTACGTCAGTATAGTACATTGTTCGAACAAGAATAGTGGGCACTTCTGACGTAATTACATCATAACGTTCATAGAGTGTGTAAGCGTATTTTATACTTTACTATTCTTGTCTCATAAAGTTTTAAATAAACTTACACGTAACATCATCACGCCTGTAATCCTTGAAGGGTTCTACAGAGGTGTACATAATGATACACCCACATTTCGCCAGACATTGTTTAAGTCCCATGTAACTAGGTGCGAGTTTATTGCCGTCAACCGGGTACAAATTCAGACTAAGCGGCTACAATTGAAAAATTTCTGATGAAAAACACTTTACCCGACCTGGGAATCGAACCTATGACCTCTACTTGAGACGCACGGGACCGGTCAATGTGGCGACTCCGGAGTGAGGCCAAGTCCAGCAGTTGACGTCTTTTGGCTGAAATAATGATGATGATGATTGAAATAATTATTTCTTCTGAAAGATATTTCTCGACGGCATGTAAAAGCCAAGTCAGAGGCCCATGAGCAGCATAAAAACTCTGACCAGGTTAGGCACTAACCACACGATAAAGAAGAACATCATTTCATTTCATTTATTTACTAGGTTGGTTGTCCCAGTAGTAGTGGTATTAACTTTGACAGAAGGATCTCTACGGCTACTCTTAACATAATCCCTAGGTCATATTTTATAACACCCACAGTGTGAAACTGGATATCCTATTCTATTCAGCCCACTATACCATTTTGAATCCCACGTCTGTTTTCCATAATGTGATTTTTTCACTGAACGCATACAAACAAAAAATAAAAGCAAAATGGAAATTTTGAAGGCTATACTCATGCGTTTTCAAATAAGGTTATATGACATGTATGTATGTTTCTTTATTTGCGGCATGTAGTACAAAAACTTGGTACTCAATGCACTCGATTGAGTCCAGCAGCAGCAGCAGCATGTACCAGCATGCAACATGCATGCATGTATGCGTGTATGTGTGTGCATGTTTCAGCATTTGTACATTATAACGAAGCGAGAAACGAGGTTTTTAATAAATGAGTTAACCTTTGTTTATTCAGGTCTGTTTATTCGTCAAAAGGCATTAACGTGTTTCGTCGGGGTGAACAGTAATAATGCGAGCATATCACATTTTAAACCAAAAAAATATCGTAGATATTTAGTAAGCCGAGTTACTTTAATCATGTCTTCGTGTTATTTTTAATTAACTGTAAAAGCGTCTTGAGAAAAGTCATTTAATGTCTACTTTTTATTTGGTGCAATACAAACTGGTTATGTTTTTAAAAGATACACGTTAAAGAGCAGACGAAAAAAAAACTTAATCAAAGAACAACACAACTTTTTAGAACTACAAATAACACACATTGTACAAAAACCACACGACGAAAACTTCCCAAAACACTTCTACAATGAAATGTCACTGAGACAAGGTTCGTAAACTTTTTTTTTTTTTTTAAGATGGGAAATCATCAAATGACCCCCCCCCCCCCCTCCCGCTCTGAGCGGAGCGGAAGGGAGTGTCAGACTTGTACTGACTAAAACCCATCCATGTTCCTTCTTTGCCCTTTGTGTTCCAGGGCCGCGGTATCTCTTTCGAACAGTCCCGCAGCCCTGGCAGGCATCGGCCCGTGCGGACCCCTACGTGGTTGCTGACATCTCTTTGAGGCGCGCGTGGAACACGAACGCGCCGTCGACACGGCCTGTCGTCATAAGACGGCCGGAAGGCGAGCTAGCCCAAAACTCGCCGTCCACAGGCCCGCGCCTACGGTGGCGGTGGCCGGGGGCCACCACGTGACCCCCGACGCCCAGGGCGTAAGGTTCGTAACCTAAGCCCGAAGATATATGTTTTAAAATCACAAGGCTCCTTGACGTACGATGCCAGATCTAGTTTTCCAACTAGAGAATAAGATAGACTATAACTTACAGAGTCAACGTGGGAACAATGTTTAAAGATAAGACAATCTTGACTTTTACTTTATCGTTTCTCAAGCCAACTTTTATATTTTTCTTGGAGAGAAACCGGTATGTCTGTGTGTCCGTATCTGTGTTTCCTCCCACATTTAACTCATCTGCCTTCAAAGCAAGAGTGAACAGGTATCTTCTGGGCACGCTCGTTCCATCATAGACCTCATTTATCGCTTTCCACCAGGCTTGATCGAGGTCAACAGCGGGCCAAATATGAAAAAAAAAAACAAAATTGAAAACTGGCAAAATGCATGTCGAACTGCACTATTGTTTGACAGTACACAGAATCACGTCCATTTCGCAATCATCGATACAGTGCAAATATTTTCGAGTAAAATGCTCGTGACATCCGGACAAACAGACACGACGAAATTATAAGGGTTCTGTTTTTCTTCATTTCGCCACGAAACCCTCTAAAAATATACTCTTTTAGAAAATTGTTCTTGAATTCTTTTATTAGAACGCGTTATGAAAGGTCTATGCTTGGGGTTTTCTTTAACATTTTCCGCTTCCACCGATGTCCAGTAAGCCCTTTGTTATAAAAAGGAAATTTACGGGAATTTGGCCCCGAATTAATAACATCACGTAACCGATTTATTGCCCTGTTATCATCCTTATTTCTACCAAATTTTGCCGTTTATCTACTTTTCTGATACAGATACAATATTCGAATTCAAACGTCTTTTGAAATATATTTCTGCTATAGGCTACACTTTGTCCTAAAACTTTGGCCGTTATTTATCCTAATGGGTCCCTTAAATACCCTTTTTTGTTTACGAAAATGTAAAATAAGAAAGTACTGTTTCCGCACTTTCTTCAAAAACATTTTCATATCCGTTAACACCATTCATTCGGGGTTGCAAAAACATTGAAAGCACCCTTAGGTGCTTTCAATGTTTTTGTTTTGTAAAAGTTTTCACCGTGTCTTAAAAGCGTGATTATGCTATGTTGCGCTTTTGAATAGTATAATCAGCCTGTAACTTTCCCACTGCTGCGACAAAAATCTCTTCGAGATCAAGAGGGTTGTTAATGTTGTAATGCCCCAAAGGTGGTGGTGCATTGTTATTTTCGCTAACACTACTGATAAGATCCTTGATTAAAGTCAAAGTCACTGACTGACTGACAGACAGTTGCCAATATTGCCTAACCTAAAGTACGTTACGTTTTACTAGAATCTTTAACCCCAAAGCAGGGTCAAAAGGATGATAAAACTAGGTAACGTGTATAGGGTACATAATCAAATACCATAATGGTAGACAAATTCAAATTCAAATTCAAATTCAAATTCATTTATTGTTTGTCACAGGTGAGATATCAGTTCTTATGATTATTATAAAGGATCGCTGTAACATACCTTTAAGGTGTACAATATTTATTGTTGGTTCAATATTTATATAACATCGTAATCATTATTCGTATCATTATCCATGCATTAATAAAGTTGTTCATTCACAAGTCAGTTTAGGGACATTGATTTCATTAAAATTAAATTACTCATGTATGTCATACAAATTAAATTTTTCATTGATTTCATTACAATTGAATTACTCAGTGATGTCATACAAATTAAATTATTCAGTGGTTTCATTACAATTAAATTAGACATTAATGTCATACAAATTAAATGTCAGCATATCTTATCCATAGGTGTAGTCACCGGTATTTTTGTCACTAAAAAAGTCATTGATTGAATAGTAGGCTTTACCAATCAAGAATTCCTCAAGTCTTTTTTTAAAACTATGCAAGGTTACACTGCTTTTTACGTCATTTGGTAGTTTGTTATAAATTTTTACTCCTATGCCAAATATACTCGTTTTAAATTTAACTGTCCTACACTTAATTCCGCTTAATACATTTTTATGCCGTGCACTTCTCAATGTGTCATAGTTATTTAAATCACGTTTTATCATTACTGCTGCTTCATAGATGTAAAGTGAAGGTAATGTCAAAATGCGTAATCTTGTAAACTCTGTTTTGCATGAATCGGTCTGTTTAAGCCCACATATACTTCTAACGCACTTTTTTTGTGCCCTAAAAGCGTACTCTTTGTTAGTTGAGTTTCCCCAACAAAGAATACCATATTTTATTGTGGAACCTACATACGCGTGGTAAGCGGTCAGTAATGTTCTCTCGTTAACAACTTTTCTCAGCATGTAGAGGGCATATGAAAACTGGTTTAATTTTTTACAGACATGATCAACCTGCATTTTAAAGTTTAGTTCAGAGTCGATATTAATACCAAGAAACTTAGTGTTGTTCACTTCTTTTATTTGTTCACCTTTATAATGTATATGTAGTTTTTTTTTTGAAGTAGAATTTTTATTTGTGAAAGTCATGTAATTTGTTTTTTCAATATTTATTTTTAGATTGTTTACATTTAACCATTCTATAATATCTTCAAGTGCTTTGTTAATGTCAGTTTCATATTTATCTTTGTCAAGGTTCGTAAAAATAGCAGTACTATCATCTGCAAATAGTACCATTTCCTGTTTTATAATTTTCGGTAGATCATTTATGTAGATGATAAACAAAAGAGGTCCAAGAATACTTCCTTGGGGCACTCCATACATAATAGTTCTAGGATCTGACATATATGTTTGTTCCAACTTATTATCATTTGTTATTTTTGTTATTTGTGTTACTTGAAATCTGTTTGATAAATACGATTTTATAAGTTTTAGTGCATTTCCTCTTACCCCATATTTTTCTAATTTATTCAAGAGTATTTGATGGTCCACGTGATCAAAGGCCTTTGACATGTCCATAAAAATGGCTGTTATATGTTGCTTGTTATCCAGTCCTGTCATTACCTTCCTTAAAAATTTAAAAAGAGCGCCGCTAGTGGATCTGCCTTTACGAAACCCGAATTGCTCATCTGCAAATATGTGATTGGCTTCAAAGTAGTAAGTAGTAAGACAGTAAAATTGTACCCAAGTTGTTGAACAAAACAGCAAATGTTCCCAATCTAATCTCAAAATGTGCGTACGTGCAATAATACTAAATATTTATAAGGTCGTAATAGTACCAACTTTATAAAAACTTTTTGGATATACCCTTTGCACTAGCCGCAATCCAGTGTATTCGAAATCCACGGATGTTGGCAAAATGATTAAAAATATGTATACGGAAAGATACGTGAAGAGAGAGATGTTAATATCGCAGTAAATTGAATAAAAGAAAATGTTCTAAAAATTATTCCTGCGAAGTGTAACTATAGTACCCAATGAGTAGAACCGATGAAGTAGAAAATACAGAAATAATATAAAACCAATATACAAAATATACAAAAATTTAATAAAATATGCAAAAATGTAAGAAAATTTGAATATCGCGGGCTACCCTGGCATTCCACCTTAAACACGGTTTAGTCTTATAGACTGACTTACTCATGTTGTTTCACTATCTGTTAACTTATGTACCTTTTACTTAGCGTAACGGGACAAAAAACCATTTTCCTGTATATATTTTATTATTATATCTTTGAGTGTCACTTGCATAACGTCAAAAAGATAACACGAAAATAGCATAAATTTTATTTAATAAACGAATAATAGGTACCACTCTAAATCCGACAAGCCGAAATGGTCTTCAATTATTACCCTCTCGAGGAACAAAGATAAAGTTCCAATACAAAGGCATGATTTCATATCCCCACGCAAACTGAAATCGTAAAATCTATCCTATCTAGACACTAGTTCTATTCGTAGCGTAAAAACCCCATTTATGTCACAAAAGCTTTTTCTTCAATAAACCTTTATTAAAATTCCAAATATTCCTGTATATTGGTAAACACCAATATGCTGAAATATTTGGCATTTTATTTTTGCTTCCAAAAATAAAATGAGAAGGGTAAAGGGGAGTGCCTACATTATTCCTTTCGTATTAAATTCTGTGTGTACCTTTTTGTGAGATAGGTCTTTTATACTTGATGGAATATTTTAATTTATTTATTTCTATTGCTTTCTTAGGTGAAATGTTAATAATGTTGATAAAAAACAACATAAATACACACACACATGACATGATACACTAACACACATGATAATAATGAAAAAAAAATGAAAAAAAAAAAAAAAAAAAAAAAAAAAATTAAAAATGAATGAATGATGTTGTTAATGTTGTTGTTGTTGTGTGTTATGTTGTTGTTGTTATGTTGTTGTTTGTTATGTTGTTGTTGTTTGTTGGTTGTTGTTGTTGTTTTGTTACTAATATCATCTGTTAAGTCTTTTCACAATTATGTTGGAGTCGGTTTCCAGTCTAACTAGATGCAGCATACCAGTATTTCACAAGGAGTAACTGCCTATCAGACCCCCACAACAACAGTTAGTACTGGGTATTACGGTTTCGGGCCACAGACTATCTGTAACGATTGTCACAGATCTACAAATGGTAGCCGGGATCAACAGCTTAACTTGCTTTCCGAGGAGCAGGGGATACTAGGTATCTAATGGATGGCCACCCACTGACCGACCTTGGCAAGCGTGGCTTAACCTGAATATGAATGAAAGGCGAGGCTTAGTATTTAAATACTTACCTAAGAAATGACGATTTGACTGTTTGTCCGGTGATTCTAAATAACCTAACTCAAAACCATTATTTTTCTTTATTCCTGAATGTCCCACTCAGTCACTCTTCCTTCCAGGTACTCTTTTTGCCACCTCGAGCCAGCCTTCGTGATGCGCGTCCAAGTCATCTCGCCATCTCTTCCTGGGCCAGTTTCGGCGGCACTTCCGTGGTCATAAACCGATAGCGTTGAGATTGAGAGCCTATATAGAGGCCCACACTATTATGATTTAATTATAATTATTTAAAGGTCACTTCATTCAAACGGTTTTCTCGAGGCTTTAGTGAATATTTAATTAAAATCAAATAGCAATGGGTTAAAAGTTAATTATTTCAGAAATGTTATTAACCTACTTAAAACGGACTAAAATATTTCATGAATTGTCAATGGGATCAATGCTGGAGTAACATTTATTAAAAATTTATTTGTCGTAAAATTTTGCTAGCTAAATTAAAATTTCTTAACAAATAACTTGGAAGGTCAGGAAAGATGATGATGATGTCTTATATATAAATTAATTAATAAGACTTTGACTGCCTCGTTGGTTTAGTGGTCACAAGCGCGACTGCTGAACATGAGGTCCTCGGTTCGATTCCCAGGTCGGGCAAAGTGTTATTGGGTTTTTTCCATCAGGAATTTCTCAGTATCAGCCACGGAGTCTGGATTTGGTTGATATAAATAGGTCCGCCCCCTTTTACCTCTGCTTAACCCTTCGGGGATTACAGGCGTGATGTTATGTTATAATTCGTAATACATTTTCCACGATCATTGGCTTAGAGTAAAATACAGATTTTTATACAAATCTGAAACTGGAAGCGGATTATTTTATTACGAAGACACACAGATTATAGGATATGTGAAAAGTAAACCTGCTATGTTTTCGATATTGAAAATCACGTCACGGAGCTCAAATGGAGTTGGGCAGGACACCTAGCAAGGCGTAGTGATAACAGGTGGACTAAGGCTGTCACCGAATGGCGTCCAAGAACTAGCAAAAGACACGTGGGTCGTCCGGCGGCGAGATGGGCAGACGACATAGCTGCCATCGGGGGAAAAACCTGGATGAGGCTGGTACAGGACCGTGGAGATTGGCACAAGAAAAGAAAGGCCTATACCCAGCAGTGGGTGAGTTCGGGCTGTAGACGATGATGCTGATGATGAAACCTGCTAAACTAAAGATAGGAACTAATTTATCTATTACATACTACTGATTAACTATTACTGATTTATCTTAAATGCCCATAGGCAGTTTCCAACAGCATCAAAGGTAGACACACAACAAAGGTTTTCAAGTACCTACGTTCTAATTGGGCTTGAAATTACCTGATCATTTTCCAACACAGTGACTTTGATAATATTTTCGTGAAACGTCTGAAGGGGTGTCTTTCTTAACAAAGGTCTAGTTAAGTACCTCACCTAGTTTGTTAAAAATATTGGTTTTGATTGAACCTTCGCTACTGTTGATAATTCATGAATACATACAGGGTGTAAACGGATCCTTCACGAAGCCGTCATTATTATCATCATTCTCCTGCCCTTATCCCAATTTATTTAGGGTCGGCGCAGCATGCCTTCTTCTTCCATACTTCTCTATTACTCGTCATCTCGTCAGACACCTCCTTTCTTGCCAAATCATTCTTCACGAAGCCGTCAACCAAGCATTATGTACATCAAACTAAGTAACTTACAAAATTATCACAATGATGGGGACAACTGTAGTGGGGCTGTAAATAGCTATCGGAATTTTATTTGCCTTATTTAATTCTGGTCACTTCGTGCAGTAGATACAAAAACTCAAAAGCACTTTGCTCACATCGGGAATCGAAACGAGGACCTCACCTTCAGCATTAGCGACCAAGGAGGCATAATACCTATTTTTACCTGGAGCGAAAGTCATACATAGCCTTCTAGAAAAATCCGCATTGTGTATTTGTTTCTCTATTCTTTTCCTCTGCATTCTAAAGATGTCACGTATGACATGTCCGAGCCATTTTGAAAGTTCAAATCCTTTTATGTCTCATACTGGCTTTTATAGAAGAATGAGCTCAATTCCACAAAGGCATAAAGACGCATTCTTCGATAATGGATTTAGGTAATTTTGAAAATATGTGGGGGTTATGTTTTTATATGAAGCACGTGAAATAGAAACTGTTACGGATAATATTTTAAACATTCTCAGGAATAATCTCTTTTATACAAGTTTGAGGGGTTTTCAAGGAACCTACTCAAAATGTCTCATTTAATATCTTAAATAATACAAATTAAAAATAAAAATAAATAATTCATATAAATGATTTGAAAATTCAATGAAAATCTATTTTGTAAGGTTTTTTTTTTAATTTTATTAATTTTCCAATTTGCGCAAATTTAAAAAAAAATGTTAGTGACGTTTCTTTTTTAAAAATACTTAGAAATCAATTGACATTATCAAAACCCTACTCAAAGACTCTTAACCAATATTTTAATTCCTTAATGTATTCACTTAAAAGGTCCCATCTTGTCATCTAGTATTAAAAGTTTTTTATTTTTATATTAGCCTGTACAGTCCCACTGCTGGGCAAAGGCCTCCCCCAATTCCGTCCATGTACTCTTTTCCCGCGCCTCCTCCTTATTTAATTATAACTAAAACACTTACGGGAAGAAAATGCAATTAAATTATGCCAAATTTTCTATTTAAACTTTAACCTCAGTTCTTAGTACTGGAGAGCACAGGCAATGAATGCCAAGTGGCTTAATTATGGAGGCCTCTCTTGGTGGTACAATTTTAATTTAATTCCGTACTATATATAAACTCATCAAGCCTTTCATTCGGCTTTAATAAACGGTTTCAGAGTTACAGAAAATTATTATTGTGTAGGAGTCCCAAGTTTTAATGATGACTTTTAGGTCTTAGTACGAATAGGACACACCTAATTGAGGATCAAATTAAAGTGGCTGGCAACACCTAATGACGGTAAAACTAAAAAGAACTGAACTACACTAACTAGCCGATTAACCAAATGTATTTAAAGGCAGATGTGAGTTGCAACGCCGAGAGGGCACGCTTTAGAAGAACTTTCACTGACCTTATTAGTGAGGTTTTCAGGTCAAGGTCAGGTGCGCAGTACTCGCATATTACCAGAGGTATGAACGTGAACGAGCCGAAAGGAGTATGTAAGGATCGTAGCAAGTGGCGTTCTGTACCCCAATGGGAAAAAGGCGTGACTTTATGTATGTATGTAAACTACATCAGGGGTGTTTCATCTTTTCTTCTTTGGTGCTTATAGCATAGGAATCCTCCAAGTGTAAGCCCAGTTGCACATGTTTTGTATCTTACTTGTCCAATTTGAGGTACAATTGTCGCGGGCCTGTGGACGGCGAGTAATGGGGTAACTCGCCCTATGGCAGTCTTATGACGACAGGCCGTGTCGACGGCTTGTTCGTGTTCCACGCGCACCTCAAAGAGATGTCAGCAAACATGTCCGCGGCCCTGGAACACACAAAAGGCAAAGAAGGAACATGGATGGGTGCTAGTCAGTACGAGTCTGACACTATCTTCCACTGCGACTAGAGCGGGAGGAGTCATTTGATGATTTCCCATCGAAAAAAAAAGGTACAATTATTGTAAAATAGGTTTAAGTCTTGAACCAATAAATATTGTTTATTCTTTTTCTCTTAGTTTGATCTATCTTCTGTAGATATCGTCACTCATTACATCTGTGAACTTTAGCTAGCTTGATTAATTTGACCCCGCATGACTGAACCCGCTTACCCGGCTTATACCCGGTAGAAATGTTGTTCAAGGTTACAACACCAGTCAAACAAACTTGATTACTGCGTTACTTAGTTAACTATATAAGTGTCGGAACTTATGATCGATTTGCAGGGAATTCTCAGAATCCGACTTAGTATATTGCATGCACGTGTACCTCAGAATACAATTATTATGTTGCTAGCCTGATAATTAAGACGGAAGCATAAACGTAACATCACGGTTATAATCATTGAAGGGTTAGACAGAGGAGACGAGTGGACACTCTTTTCAATAAAAAAAAGGTCTTGGATCCAACTAGCAAAATAACTTAGTAACACCGATAGATATGATTAAAGTTTTAAAACTACGTAAATATTTTGGCCGAAATTAATATTTCCAATTTAAAAATCATTCGAAGTTATGTTCCGTCTGCTCCTCATGTTCATGCCCCTTAAAAAAAAAAATTCACTGAGTCACACAGTCAGAAGTCGTAAACCTGTTGCTTCACAGTTATTTCAGTTTAATTGTTGCTCTCAAACCGAAATATATCAAGTCCTGGAAAATTCTACCTTAGGTAAATGGGCTTAGAATCAAAGATGTAAAATCGTTCTGAGATTGACTTGTAAACAAGACATAATTTGTGAGACAACGTTTCGCTTAGAAACAATACTGTTGACCTCTTTTAAATTGTTACCATTGCGGTGAGAGTCAGGAATCGTAAACCTGTTGCTTCACAGTTACTTCAGTTTAATTATTGCTCTCAAATTAAAATATAGTCCAGGAAAATTGTACCTTAGATAAATGAGTTTAGAATCGAAAATGTAAAATCGTTCTGAGATTAACTTATAATCGAGACAATGTTTTGCTTATAGTAGTTATGTACTTATAAACTTGGTTGTTATAGTTGTAGTTTCCCAAATTAATATCGTAAATGTAACCTTTGTTAACACTTTATCACATTAAAAATCTATTATTCATCTTTGTGATGGCGACTCTTTTCATACCACTTCGGGAATCGGATTTGGTCCCTGCTCAGTAGATTCTGCAAAATTGAAACAAGAATGCTTTTTGAACAGCTAAGCACTCCTATTTGAAATATTACACTAAGTACGTGACCTTTTTAAGCAGTATATAAATACGAGAAGGTACCTATATCAAATGGAAAAGGACTAAATTATTACTAAAAAGGACCTAAAACATTTTTTTATCTAAAAACGAGTAAAGGCATTATTTTATCATTTTAACCGTCCTGTTTACTCAACATTAGGTATTTGGTTTAATCAAATAGAATGTTAATTACGTTGAAAGCCTAATTAATACAATTACTTGAGTGGTACTAAGTACATAAATAACCCAACCAAATTGTTTGAACTAGGTGCCTATGTTTAATTACTTTTTATTTACCAAAATATTTCATTGGATATTAATGAAGAGAGATTATGTTTACCGATACTTTTTTGCTTACAAACTATGATTTATTTTCATTTGGAAATTGACTTTAAAATTAGTTTTGAAGGACAACATGGCGCTGTGATATTTCAGCGTCACCAACATGATTTGCAAAACACAAAAAACAAAAACAGAAGCTTTGCAAAAACAATAATAACGTATAATTTTGTTTTTCCGCCTTTAAAGCGACGGAATGTGGGAGGACATTTTCAGCGCGCCAACGTCACTCGCATGCGGTAATTGTGTGCAAATACGTCGGAAGCTGTCAAGCACTCATTTGCCGCTGAATTGCGCTAGTTTACGCTGAAATAGCCTCTTACGTGACGGACATACGACAAGGGATAGACTGAACTGACGTGTGTAATGTACTATAACCGTTTAAAATAAACATGGCCGCGTCACTCTCGGAATATTGTGTGAATTTCCAAGGATTATTGCGCAACAACCTTTGAGCTATTTCTAACTTCAGGATTTTGAAGTGGTTTAAAGTTCAGTGTGGTTGATGGAATATTCAGAGCACTTTTAACTTTTACTTTTGAATTCCGTGACCTTTGCGTGTTCAAAGCGAGTGTTGCTGATATTCGACATGCAAAAGTGTTTCTGTATTTGGTAAAACTGGCATATTTTCACGTTGAAATTGCAGAGCTGTTGTGATTATTTCGTTGTTTTCAAAAGGGTGTTACTTCAATGTCTATAAGCGTCAAATAAGCGAACAGTATTCAAACAAAGTTCAGCCAGGATTTGTAATACAATTGTTTTGTCACTATCTTCTTGTCAAGTCCATCATGGCTCCACTGTTAAAAAGTGTCGTGTTCGATAGTATGTTCAAAATTCCCAGCCAGGAATAATTTCCCTGAAATGAGTTTGATCGATGAATTGCCAAAAGTAAATAAATAAATTTTATTTATTTCAAACAAGCCTTTTACTAAAGTACAATTATTATACAATTTTCCGTACGTACAAATGAATCGTGCATCTGTACAGAACTGACGGAATGTTAACCTGCATCTTTTCAAAGATCGTACACGTTTGTGCAGACGCCAGCACATCAAGCTACCCAAAACTGCCAACTTTTCCCAATCAACCTTGAACCTAATGTTTTAGCGCTAAAGTTGAAAATCTATTAAAGAAATTTGACAGATTGTAGTAGCATGATATGCTGGCGCCTGTACCAATCGTTCGTACCTGCATAGGTAAAATCCTGCACTTTGCAAGGTTACCATCTTGAATTTGAAGTTATCATTATAATGTTTCAATAAATGAAAAATCACCTAAGTTAAAAAATCAGGGTAAGGCTAGTCCGGACAGGGATGCAACCTGCACGGGGTAACCCTAGTCGCATATGGCTTCAAGCGAATGCAATATGCTTTATCTTTGTAGTACAAAGAATTGTGCTCAAAATGTAAGAGCAACGGAACGCGGTATCTAATGCACTATCAAAGCAAAGATTTTACAAAACCACTCAGAAAATCCAAGTTTGTGTTCTTTACAAAGAATAGACTGAATTTCAAAGGAATAATCGCATTGAAAAGTACGTGGTTCCTCCTTTTATACACGCATGGCTGCTTGTAAAAAGAACCTCCTTTCTTTTATTAAAGTGTATGTATCTTTTTACAAGGCAAACAATTTTGAGGAAATTTTGATCAAGATGGCAATATTATCTCAGGAGTGCCTGTGCGTCCAAAAGCAGCCTCTAATGTGTTAATAGAGTTATTTAGATTATTTTATCCTATTTTCACGACGTATTTACGTTAAGTTTATATCTCGTGCTTGGTCCTCTGACCTCTTGTGCCCTCAGAGGCGGCCATGACAAACAATGCAACGTTGCCTGTCCCCATTATGACGTACATGATACAAGCGCATCCAATTTGACCGAATGACGACATTACGTGCAGGTCAGTGAGGAGACACGTGCGACATTAGGTCGAGGCTGTGACATAGTGTGTACCTATAGTTTATCTGTTCATCTACAATTACATAAACATCTCATACCTGTTGATGTTCTACAGGACTTCCTTTCAATATTTTAGGCCATTCTTCTTTAGGTTCGATATGAAACATTACTACAAGTTTAAAACTGCCTCGTTAGTCTAGTAGTCGCTAGTGCGACTGCTGAGCATGGCGTCCTGGGTTTCATTCCCAGGTCGGGCAAAGGTGTTATTGGGTTTTGCTATCAGGAATCAGAAGCAGCCACGGAGTGGTATAGGTTCGCCCCCTAATACATGGGACTTACCTAAACATAACTGGCGAATTAAATGTGTACTATTTATTATTCTGATTTTTTGGATTCATGTGCGTATAGTATAATTATCACTTGCTTTTCAGTGAAGGAAAACATCGTGAGGAAACCAGCATGTCTGAGAGATATTTCTTGACGGCATGTAAAGCCAAGTCAGAGGCCCAAGGGCGGCATAAAAACTCTGACACCAGGTAAGGAACTAACCACACGATAACAACAACAACATTTATTACACTCCTGCCTAACCCTTCTGGGATTACAGGCGTTAAGTTATGTTATGTTAAGTTTAAATAGCATCGGAACCCGGTTCATACGGTATTTATAACTACGTTATCTTAGGGTAAAACGTTCGTATCATTCTGTTCGTTTACGTGTCACTATTGATACAGTTAAATTACAATGTGATACACAAATTAAACAGTAAAGTATCGTCTGATCATCTTCGGTGAAGGAAAACATCGTGAGGAAACAAAATTAGAATGCCATTTTTTTTTCTTTTTAACATGGGAAATCATTAAATGATCCCCCCCCCCGCTCTGGGCGGATTGGAAGAGGGAGTGTCAGACTTCTACTGACTAAAACCCATCCATGTTCCTTCTTCGTCCTTTGTGTTCCGGGGTCACGGTATCTCTTTCGAACAGTCCGTCAGCCCTGGCAGTCATCGGCCCATGCGGACCCCTACATGGTAACTGACATCTCTTTGAGGCGCTCGTGGAACACGAACGCGCCGTCGACACGGCCTGTCGTCATAATACGGCCGGACGGCGAGCTAGCCCATTACTCGACGTCCGCAGGCCCACGCCTACGGTGGCCGGGGCTTTACTCGACGGTATGTAAAGCCAAGTTCGAGGAGCATGGGCAGCATAAAAACTCTGACACTAGGTTAGGTACAAATCAAAACGAAAAAAGAATCAGCGTCAGTTTTTTTGTTATCAAAAATGACTACTGTGAAGCGTAGTAGTTTTCAGATATACTGACACTGATACTGATACTGTTTTGCTTGAATCATCATACTGCTGGGCAAAGGCCTCTCCCCATGACTTCCAGTAGTTTAGAACCAGGGCTACTGTGGACCACTGGTCGTTGGTTTTGTCCAGCTCGTCTCATTATTTCAGATATATGTAGTTTAATTTAATCAATAATTCTCATATTAGGCAGATGATGAAAGCCACATTATTTGCCTCTTCCTTTCTGTAAATAATGTGTACCGATGTATATAAATTTTGTAGTACGACCCAAAACTAAAAACAGGATTGACGTCCCCAGAGGATCCAAAAAGGTTGGGACTATTTGCTAGAAATATTTATGTCCCCACAGGTTATGAAAATGTCTGTAAAAGAATTATATATTTTCCTTTTATACCTTTCAAGCATGTAGGATACTTATAAAATATTGTGTACATTTATTAATCTGTTTTGATACCTATATACCTATTTTCGTTTTAGAAATAGTCGTTGATTTTTAAATAGCAAGCACAGAGGGGCAAATTTGTAACACACTTAAACCCACAATGTCTTCTATTTTGACTCTTCGACAACAGTCTTTCTTTTTCGTGTAGTTAGTACCTAACCTGGTGTCAGAGTTTTTATGCCACTTATGGGCCTCTGACTTGGATTCACAAGCCGTCCAGAAATATCTCTCAGGCATGTTTGGTTTCCTAAGAATATTTTTCCTCCACTGAAGCTGTCATACGCACATGAACTCGAAAATCAGAGGCCTTGGGTTCGAATTTATGACCTATGACTTGGCATTCCGATGGTTACATCACTAGCCTAGTGGTGTAACCACCGAATTTTTAAAAGACTACAACGAATTTTTGAAACATACGAAGCAGGGGTGTGAGAATTTCCTTCAAAATCTTTCAGATTGTGATTGAAAGTGTGTTACGCAATACTCATAAAGTACCTAAAACTAACATCTATCTTTGTCAATCCTCGAAATATTTGCTGAAACTTTTGACATTACTGAATAAACTTGGGTTATTTATGATATTGGTCGCGAAACAAACATAAAGAATATGATGGAAGTGAGGAGTTACTGCCCACACGTGTGAAGTTTTGACTCGATGACCTTTTTCACCTTTAGTTCTAACTCTGAAACATGTTAAATTTCCTTTGGTGATTTCATCAAACTAATTCGGGACCACTAGAGGGTAGGTACTATTCGTGGACCTGACGATTTCGTAATGTTTTGCTTTACAAAAGTCCCAGGAAATTGTTACTTCATTAAGGCTGAAAGTATCGTTTATAATTTGTGTTGAAGCAAAAATAAAACTTTACGTGTTTTAACTGCTAAGTGGTAATCAAACTTAAGGGTGGTAAAGCAATTACGAGGTTTACAATGGTAAAGTCAGCCTTCAGAAAGGGAAAAAGTCATCACAGATGGGCAAAAATATTTTTTAGCTTCACATTCACTTACCATAGTTAAAAAGCGAAAAAACCTGGATTTTTGAGAAAGTCTTTCTCTTAAATTTTCTTTCCCATTAAATTACTGATGAAAATTATGTGAAATATTGGGCTCGTACAAAAAAACGCAAGATGTATGAGTGAGAATGTGCTGTTAAAATATCGATGTAGAAGGAAAAGTATGCGCTTCGGAAATCATCGTCTATCTTCGGGAAAAACGAATAAAAAAACGACGAAGCGTTTCGAGAAAAGGTAGGTAGTGCCTTTGCGCTTCGTTTGGCTCGTCTTGGCGGGGGCACTACCATGCCCCCAGATGACTGATCACGAGATGTTATGTACAGCTATTACACCAGCGGAAGTTCTCGCTTCGACCTTCACCGACTTAAGACAAAGCGTTATTTACCCACAATCTACATTCATTCACACCACTACGATCTCCGACCCCGAACTGTCTGTTCTACGAAATTATTCAGCTCGGGTGGTTCGAACTGTTGACTCAGCGGAGACGTATCAATTACCCGGAACTAACCCTTGCATCAATATTCATGAGAGACGTCGTCGGGACGTAATACAGAATGATGTGAGGACATTACTTGCAGTTGGTGTGGGAGCTTGGGCCTGTTTTGATGGGACCTGTTAAGACTCATTATCACGGCCATTTTCTGTAGGGTTGGTTGTAGGTTTTGGCTTATAAGATTAGATGTGGTTGTCAACTAAGCTCATATTATTATTTTCTTCTAATATCTCCTTAATCGTTTAGGTGCATTAATAGACATAGGTACTCGTAACTCGCCGATAGATACAACTATACCCGAAATTGCTATCTGACTTCATGAACTAGCTACCACCGTGACATCAATAATGGGTGTAAAAGACCCTTAACGAAGTCGAAAGCCAGTTGTTTTCCCCGTCATTGCGATCATTATTTTGTTCTGGGTCATATCTGGGAACCTTCTATTTATGAAGATAGGGGAGATCAAAGTTCCAACTTTTTTAGGTTAGGTTTAACTTTACGTTAATACCTTCATGACCCCTGTATGTACTATTCAATGCATCCATCACAATATTTCGAGTGCGTTACATAGTCCTACGGTAAAAAGTGATTTATCACTAGAAAAAAAAAGTCGTTTCCCAGAACAAATTTTTGCGTGCAGTTTCTTAGTTTGATGTACAAGATGCTTGGTTGACGGCTTCGTGAAGGATCCGTTAACAGCTTGTAGAATCGCTTACAAATAATTATCATTGAGTAAGCGACGTGGCGGGACGTCTTGGATGGTTTCCTCGCGAATTGGCGAGAAGAAGCACACCATCGTGAGAAGTGGAAGGAATGGGGGGAGGCCTTTGCTCAGGAATGGGACAGTAAGGGATAAATAAATAAAAAAGCGGCTTGATATACTTGGGGGAGACCTATGTCCAGCAGTGGACCTCTTTCGCGACGCGATATTCCTTAACAAAAGTTGCTACCTACAACTGATGAAAATAATGTGAGACAGTGGCCTCATAAAAACAAAAACGCAAGATGTAAGGGCGAGAATGCGTGCCAATATATCTTCTACATGCGTGTGTGTGTGGTTCTAGTTTAGGAGCTTCTCACACGCATAGATAGTTATTATTTATATATTTAAAATCGTTGGCTACTACTTGTGTGTCAATATTGTTTGTATTTTTTTTTTTTGGCTTGTGGTGAGAAATAAACACTTTTTATTTATTATTATTATTATTATTGTACCATAGAACTTTCGTAGGTGTTATTTACTCTTCGTCTTCTCTTCGTCTTTAACTATTAATTTTGTGTTCACCTTTTTAGAAGTTCTTGTGTTTGCGCACACACTTCTCCACTTTAATTTCTTATTCCCTGCGTCGATGGTCTCCGCTGACAATGACCGCCATGACCGAAAACGATTAGGTGGGCAATTCTGTCATTAAACATTATGGGCTTCATAATAGAACCTACAATTTACTACCTATTAATAACAAGTGCCAAACTTTTAGCTCCCGGAAGTTATACGGGCTATAAGTTCGACCTATGTTATCTTGTAGGTGTAGCTTATTTATTACCCCGGAGGTTCAACATAGCCGATGGCAAATAACACCGCTATTTACTTTTAACGTGCATTGCATAGGTTAAAGTTGCCGGTAATAGCGATACATTAAGAATAGGTATATAATATTGTTGAGAGTATGGACGCCTGCGCTAAGTTAAATAGCAATATGTGATGTGTCTGTGCATGTCGGCTTTGTATTTCATACAGGCGTGCTCTCGTTCATGGATCTGTGCACTGACAGTTGCGTTTGTAAAATTATTTAATTATATTAAATAGTTATGTCTTACAAATTGCCTTTCACCTCATTTTATCAAATATTGTACCTTTTAAGAATTTCATTGATTTGTTTTGTGGGAATGTGTAAATGGACGTTTGCTACTCTTTAACGCAAAAACTACTGAACGGATTTGGATGAAAACGATTTGGCACACAGATATTTTATAACTTGGATTAATACTTTGAATATATATACTTTTTATCCCGGCAGTACGATCCAGTGGGACATATACCGATCTCCACCCAGACGAACCCGCGGGCATAAAATAATTTTCAGAAAAATATGTTTTGCCTATTAAATAAGCTTTGAATAGTTACTTGTATTGTATTCACCTTCTTACATAATTTTACTTACCAGTGGCTTGTATCTTTTCTGGAACAAATGAAAATAACACGCTAAAAAAATATACAACGTGTGTAAGAAATGTGTGGCCATCTTTAAATATGTAGTTACATACAGAACATTAAACGGAACAACTTTCTCCATGAGACTAATATTGTAATCACGAAACAATAATCCGCTGTCCCATAAAAAATGTAAATACCTACCTAACTCAAATGTACGGGGTAGCTGGGCAGCACCTACAGTTTTTAGACAAAAACGTTACACTCGATTACCGTGACAAATTGTTCGCCCGATATAAAAATTAGAAACGTATTTTCAAATTGAAAACCCTTGGAATTCTATGACGTCAGAGTGAACTACACCTACACACACAGACTGAATAAATTGTAAGGACGTATGGCACATGTCATACATACAAATAAATAAAAATGTAAATCACCCAATCGGAACTACGTGATACAACGCTTTCAGCAATATCGTATAATAACAACCGTCTGAAATAGTTGCTTGCATATAGTTCTCATGTTCTAGAATAATCTAGAAAATCGTTTCTCTTTTATTTTTGCGATACCTACTTTAAATACGATGCACGACTTGCCGATGTTATTTTATTTGTACGTCAAATAAAATTAATGCAGCACCTGTTAGTTTCGAATAATGTTTCTGATTAGCGTATTTTCGGCGCTTATAAGCTCGTATTTTGCCACACGCTGACCTTGTACGAGCGATGACGCGCTTATAAGCTCGTATTAGCGCGAGCCGCGAGTGATACTGACATATGAGAAAGAGATACTGACAGAAATCACCGGTGCGTTTACGCGCGTTTGATTTTTTGAAACATAGAACATGACGCGTGTGTATGCCCGTAATCCGATAGAAGCGTCTGAAACCGCTCTAATTTAACCTTTCATGCGAAGGGTCATTGAACCTTCATGATATGTTAAATATTGTGTAAATAGATTGTTGGACCGTCACGACCAACTCTTTTTCTTGTCCTATTCAGCTGCATTCGTTTAGATTTGAAGTTGACTCCAAGATAGTGGCAAAAGGCGAGGCAGATGATGATAATCTTTTTTGTATAGCACTGGCTCGATAAACTTTTTAATAGTAAAACTTTTTATATCCCTAATAAATAATTATCACGCTCTAATAAACATGCTGTGAATTTGCCCAAAAGTTGTTACTTAAGATATTTAAGAGTATCAATTTCTCAAATAATAAAAGATAAAATCGTCGTTCCATTTCATTAGTTCATTAAAGAAACATTCCTCTCAAACATAAATACAAAAAGTAATTTCAAACATTTTCTAAGTAATTATAAACACCCTCTTAATAATTTCTTCTGTAAGAACTTAGAATTTATTTTGAAAAGATTTATTCTAGTAAGTTATTACATTGGATTGATTTAAAAGCTAACAGTAAACACGAAAATTAATGCAGTTTTACGACCACCAAGTCAAAACAAAGTTTTATTATCTGCGTAGCCTTTTCTCAAATTATATTGAGTTTGGTTTCCAGTCTATCTGCAGCTGAACACCATTATTTTACATAGAGCGACTATGCCTATCTGACCTAGACAATCCAGTTCCTTCGGTGGACTTTTTCATATAATTAAGTAAAGTTAGTTGCGGAGATCGTGTCTAAATAATAAAAGCCGCTCGGGTCGATCTTCGGTTAAGCCGCGCTTGCCTAGGTTGGTGGATGGGTGACCACCCATTACATACCGAGATTGCTCCGTGCCCCGGAAAGCAAGTTAAGCCGGTTGTCCCGGCTGTCAATTGTAGATCTTTGACAGTCGGGTATCGTATTACCCAATACTAACTGGGTTGTTAAGTCAGATAGGCAATCGCTCCATGTAAAATACTGGTATTCCGCTGCATCCGGTTACTGGAAGCCCCAACATAAAAAGGCTAGGCAGGTGATGATAAAATTAAGTTAATTACGATTTTTTTTTAATTTACTTAGTTCACAATATTTTGCCACCTACTCATCGTTCAGAGAAAGGCACTTTGTATCAATTACTTCAGCGTCGATAAAATCGCGTTAAACCTGCAACGTGCTATAACTTCGTTACGCTGCAAATTGAGGGGGATGTTAATGCCTTTGCACAATATGTTTTATTCATTTTTCAAGTTTTTGCGAGCATTTTTTCAAATTGAAAGTACATCATTACTTTCCTAGACTTTTTCCAGCTATGGGTTAGCTTTCAGTTTAACTGGACCCAGCTGAATACCAGTATTGTACATTAAACTTCTTCCTCAGAACTCGTAGCTAAATAATAACCTGCCTATATGAAACGCCTAGGTTGCTCCGTGATGGGTGACACCGAGTTTCCTCCGTACCTCGGATAGCACGTTAAGCCGTTGTTGCCGGCTGTCATTTGTAGATCTTTGACAGTCGTTACAGGTTGTCAGTGGCAGTGTGGGGTATCGTATTACCCAGTACTAACTGGGTTGTGGAGGTCAGATCGGCAGTCGCTCCATGTAAAATACTAGTATTCAGCTGCATTCGGTTAAACTGGAAGTCAACCCCAACATAGTTGGGAAATGGCTAGGCATGATGACATGAATCTTCTTCCTATCTAACCTCCTCAATCCAGTTACTGGGTATTATGATAACCGTTGGTAAGGCTGTTTGTCAGAACTTCGAGCTTCTGAATACCATTAACACATGTCAAAGAACTAAAAATTACAGCCGGGCCCAACAGCTTAACGTGCTTTGTGAGGCACGAGGAGGATCTCGAAATATGATTGTTTCCTCGGTCTGTCCTCAGACCTCGGCAAGCGTATATCTTAACCTTTGATCGTAATAAATTAAAAAAAAAAACTACACTATTTAGTATTTAAATTTTGTGTTGCATAGCGGACAGCAACTCGGGTGTTCGTTCACTTGAAATACTTGACAGAGACAATATATCTTTCTTGTACGGTCATCTATACTCTGTGCAGGTTTGAACGGCATAGATACATTTTCCATAGGCAATTTACGTCAATAAATAAGTCCAGTCCAGTCTAGCTCCAATTTGGAGCTAGACACGGACACAATAAATTTGACATATAGCCAAATTGGAGCTGTCAACAATACAAGGGACAGGCACTTTTGTTGCATATTTGGTATATGCAACATAAATGTTCGTGTACATGTATATTTCTACGATTTTATGTTGCATATAATCTGTTTTCTAGTAATAATTAATCGGACTACTTACACTACACGTAAGGTACACCTATAAATTTGTGCGGAAGCTGTCACACGTTCGGTCGATCCAGGCCACTTCCAAGCAAACAGGACAAAATGTCCAACAAAAATAATTTCCGGGAACAAATCAAGTAATTATTTCTTTTTCTCATTGATACGGTAACTCACGAAGAAGTGACAAAAGAAACTTTATTTCTTTCACTCATTTACTTTCTTAGTGTTGATATAGAGGGAGAGGTAAAACTTCTAACCACCCCGGACAAGCCGACAGACACTTAATATCCCCGAGTTATTTAATTAAAAGTTTTGTCTGAAAGACTTCCCTAGTGGCACAACGATTCCTTGATGACGTTATTTGTTTAATACGGCACGGTTGCTGCGTGACGCGGGTTCCCCGCAAGGAACAAATATATGTATGATCTACAGGTAGTTGTTCTGGGTCTGGCTGTTTGTGTATGTGAGTTTATTTTTTTTTAAACGCACCCACTATACAGGATAAATTCCTAGTGTGGGGCAATGTTTTAAAAAACAAAAAATACTAGCGACCCGCCCTTGCTTCACACAGCGCCACGTATCGGGTCCAAAACTATATCTAATGTAGCCTACATTTTAAGTTAAGCATCAAGCAGTAGAGCGGTTAAAGCTGCGTTCAAATCCATGCAGTTGTTTTTGCGTGATGCGCGTACAAACATACAGACAGAAAGACAGACGTACAAAAATTCTAAAAACTGTGGTTTAGGCTTCTGTTGTTCTAATAAAGAACCCCATACATAATTTTTTTCAATATCTTCAATCATTCAATGTATAGACATCGGCCTGTTACAATTTTATTATAAGAGTATGTATGGATGTATAGATAATAACTTGGTTTTAAAACGGTTTAAAAAGGTCCATCGGGCATAAATGTGATCATTTAAATACACAAATAACATTAAAGTGCTTTATAAAGTACTGATTTATGGGTTAACACGTTCGTATCCAAAACCTAATTCATTTACTGTGATGGTTTAGATTTTTGATGTTCCATAATTTAAAAATCTCGAGAAAGAAGTACTTGAAATATTTTATTTTGTATTCGTGATTCCAATTTCCGGCTATTATCAGTACATTTCTAGTACAATAATCCATCATTATTACGACCCACATCATAATAAGCTATAAGAACTCTATTATAGCATTACAACATCATTCATAAGAATTGCCTGAACTATCAGCCCACGTCATAAGCTCATTTCTCACTCCGTTACCGCCGCTGTACGATCCACGAATTAACATCACGTACGAGAAATACCTCGACCTTTAATAAAGCTATTAGTCACAATTACGTAAGCAATAACCGCCTTTATTCACACCCAATAACGTTCATTGTACTGTGAACACGTGTAATAATATTATTGTCGTAAATATTAGGCCGTATTTCCGCCGAATTCCCTCGCATCACTTCGGTTTACCAATACCGTTTGTGTTATATGAGTTTTCCAATATCTGCGTCCCTTTCTGCAGTTAGAATTACAATAGTTATCACTTTCTATTTTCGATATTGAGAAAACGTTTTTTTGAAACGTTCGTGGTTTTATACGAAGGAACATTCTGATTTATTACAGAATATATGTATATATATACAACATTAGTTTTAGTATATGCGAAACCTGATACACGTGTCTAGTATTTTTATGTAAAGAATTTACGTACAAAATTTCAAAACTGTATCATGAAAAAGGGAACTATATTTTCTATCACCAAAATTTATATTTGTTATCAAGTTGTATCACCTAATAAATAGATCTATCGCCACGAAAATTGTTCCCAGGTATGAATTATCAAATTAATGTTAATATATGTGTAAAATAAGAGATCGATAACCAATAAAATTATATTGCATTACATGATTCGTTCTTATAATAACAGTTTTGTTACTTAAATAATAGCTCTGTGCTCAGAATGGTAGATCTGTCACCAAATAAATCGATTATCGATCCCAGGTTAGGTTAGGTTAGGTTAGGTTCATTTATTTGGTACTAGACCTTATATCTCAGGATTTTAGGTGATTTATTGTGGAACTGATTTTGCATTGTTTGGTGACTACATTTTGGTGACAGATCTACTATTTTGAGGACAAACCCTATTATTTAAGAAACACAAAACTAATTAAATTGGTGATAGCTTAAATGATACCCCATGAAAAATCACAAAGTTATAAGCTTGTTCTGTTACCTAGTTGTCTGCACAAAAACGCGGTCACCACGCAGCGAGCGCCTCCAGCGTCGTCTTGAGCTCATTGATAATAATAATTTGGCAGTAGTACCTAAATTATTGCGATAGGTACTCAAAGTCGCTCGGTATCCAACTTTTAACTTTTTTAAATATTTTTGTCAAAAAATATAACATGGTTTAAAAATTATTGGAATCGATTCAGTTACTTATTTTGAACAAACTATATTCAGATTTCGCATATACTAAAAATAATCTTGTATATTTTTATACATATATAGTAAGTAAAGTTGTAGATACTCGTCTCCTAGACGTCGTCCAACATACAATTGAATCGACAGTCAATTACCCTGATCCCTGCACACTTTATGACCTTAGGCTTGCATCAGTGAACGGGGTTCGCGTGGCTAAATTTTGGACTCCTACTAACACATTTGTTTTTTTTGGCATCGACACGCTAAGAAGAAGAAAATATAGTTTACCGCATCGCTGAAAACTGATTATAATCTAAGAATACTAAACAATAACCACGGAGTGATAACACATCTGCACATAAGAAATGAGATAATAAATCTAATTTGTATCGCGAAGACTGCTCTAACGAGAAAAATATTTCTCTCCGAGATAATGCAATAAGTATAGAACTTATTGCATCTAACCGCGATATAACAGCTGCAGACATACGGTGTTAAAGGTTTGTTTTATTTACGCTTTATAAAAGTATTTGCCATCTGTGGAAAAGTCTTGATGAGCACAGGAACGTGGACATTGACTCAAAGAGAGGCCTATATCCAGCTGTGGGTAAATCAGGCTGTGGATGATGATGATGATGATGAGCATGAAAGGAGCTCGTGGCTAAATAATAACAGCCGCTCGGATAGATCTTCAGGATAAGAGCGCTGGCCTAGGTTGGTCCGTGAACATGTGACCACGTATCGAGTTTCCTCCGTGCCTCGGAAAGCACTAAACTTAAGCCATTGGTCCTGACTGTCATTTGTAGATCTTTGACAGTCGGTAGTCAGTGGCCCGAAAGTCTGACAACCAGTCTTACCAAGGGGTATCGTATTACTCAGTAGTAACTGGGTTGTGGAGATCAGCTAGGCAGTCGCTTCACCTAAAATACTGCTATTCAGCTGCATCCTGTTAGACAGGAAGTCGACCCCAAGATAGCTGGGGACAGGCTGGGCAGGATATTGATGGATGATGATTATGAAGCATTTGTATACTTACCATAATAAAGATTTTCAGTTAAAACGTCTTTGAGGTCATTCTTACCTTACTCGTTAAAAAACTCGCGAAAATAAAATCAACTGCTCCTTACTTTTATGTTCGGACTAACATAAGATGAAAACAATGACCCCTTAATAGGTTTACAATATCTCAATTACAACTTGTAGAGCCAAAAATATAATTTAATAATGTGTTTCTATGAATTTACCAATATAACACTCAAAGTGTTATATGACGCTCTAGTCAGGAGCCATCTTGAACACAGTGCAGTTATTTGGACTCCACATGAAACAAAATACAGTGTAATGTTGGAGAGAGTCCAAAATAAATTCACAAGACATTTGTATTTTAAACTATATGGGGTATATCCATTCTATCCATTAATGTACCCTACACTGTTTGTACTGGGTATGGTGGGGTATAATGAGCTCAGGGTGCGCCGGGAATTTATTCTCGCCGCGTGTGTAGTAAAACTATTGCGTGGTGCAGCACATAACCCGGGTGTGCTGCGGCAGCATAAACTGTGCGTGCCGGATCAATAAGTGTGGAGGCGGCGGCGACCACCACTGCTAGCCGTGCCTGTAGCCAGAACCAATCTCCTGGCTAAAACCCCTCTCACCAGAACGATCCGCGTAGTGAACGAGGTTCACGAGCGAATCGACATTTTTTCGTGCACTTTGAGTGAATTCGCAAAAGTTTTGTTAAACGTAGTTTCTTATTTATAAGTAGTTAGATAGCTAATGGAATGGCTTCCTGTGTTAGGAATAAGAGTGATAGACATACTATCGAATTAGGTTTAAGATTACCTGTAATGATAGTTGTAAGTTAAATAAATAAATGAAATGGAGCTAGAAATAACAATGATAAGTTCAGTTTTGTTTCACGAAGACAATTTTCTGAAAACTGGGAAGGTTCTTAAGCATGCAATGCTCGCGGGCCTTATCAGTCTTCAGTAATATATTAATAGTCTGACCATAATATTATTAAATGTAAAGGTTAGACCAGGCTACTAGAAAAATTACATAATTTATTATGCATTTTGTTGTTTTGTTGCGTTTTGTTTTTGTTGTTTTGTTTCTGGTGTTAATGATAATGTTAGTAACCATGACAGTTTAAAAACTTAAATGCATTTTAAGTTTAAATATACAAGTAATAAGATGGACGTTTTTAGGATGAACCCGGACAGATGGGCGAAGATAGGCACATAGTGGATGCCTGAAGACGGTCGTATAAACCGAGGCAGGCCCAAGAAACGCTGGCGTGACGATCTGGTCTCATTCTTAACAGATTGGACGGAGAGGGCAAATTGTAAACAGGATTCGAAAGCCATGGGGGAGGCCTTTGCCCAACAGTGGGACACAGCAGGCTGATATTTTTTTAAAATTAAATTGCAATTATAACATTAGACCTATTTTCAATAATCAACTTGCTCGTGTACAAGTACTAGTCTTGACTTAAGTAACAAAATTTGTCAAGTCTTAGTAAAACTTATAATAACTTACTAGCTGTGGCCCGCGACCTTCGTCCCCGTGAAATTATTATAAAAATATTACTTTCTAATTTAAATTGGATTTTATTAACAATTTCAAGGGTTTTCGTTTTATTGCACGGAACCCTAATTCTTTTCTAAAATGAAAGCCTAAGTTAGTCCTTATAATATCAACTATCGGCCAGTAAACGTCCTGTCAAAATCGGTCTAGCCGTTTCGGAGATTGGCCGAAACAAACAGACAGACGGACAAAATTAAAAAATATGTTTTTATGCTAAGTATAAGTACCGTATAGACTTTCATAAGCAGTCAGTAAAAAGTATTTTGAATTACAAACAGACCCTTCAATATTTTTATTTAATTGTTTAGGTATATTTGTTTCAAATATTTTTTTTTTAATATGTAAATCTCTGGTAATCAGACCGTTAACCAATTTTAATACAAACATAGAATATAAATTCTCCCGAAGTTCAGTTTGCAATTCAATTGGTAGACCTACTGCTTTTGCGTAGGTATTGATATTTGCAATTTAGTTAGCTAGATTAAGTTAATATTGACTTTGTTCGGTTTGTACGTGATATTATCCTAGCAAATAAGTAAACTGTCAGCTTTGCCCACTGTTATTATACCGAAGTTCATGAAATTCTGAACGAATGGTAAAAGGTTATTTCCGAGGCAGATTTTTTTTTAAACTAAAATTATGGTCGAATTTATATTTTGACAGTTGTGTGACACGGTGTATTGACGTATGGTCATGATCATAAACAATTCATTTTCCTATCTACACGTTGCACTTACGATAGGTGTGCAAATTGTTTCTTACCACACTGAGTAGAAATGCATGCATGACTTAGAGGTACACGTATTGTCTATTGCATAGTATATACCCTAAGTGTATGTTGTAGAGATACCACCTTTATTTGTGACCCACTTACATTATTATTCTATTCTATAATAAGTGTTGTGTATTTAGTGTGGGTCGACTGAATTCGAAAACCATTCCAATAAAGTCACAGTAGACCGACACACCGTACAGGGCCGAGTTAGATGTTTGACCAAAGATCACTTTTCTTATTTCGAAATTATACTAAAAAGTAGCACTTCGACTGGGTTTTTTTATTTCTAGATTAGCTTGAATAGAAACTGACGAAACTTCTACAGAACACTAAACTATTTAGGTTTACATTGTATTATTATACCTAGTAATATAGCTCGGGCGACTGCCTCGTTGGTCTAGTGGTCGCAAGCGCGACCGCTGAGCATGAGATTCGATTCCCAGGTCGGGCAAAGTGTGATTGGGTTGTTCCGTGAGAAATGTCTCAGTAGCAGCCATATTTTCATATTCATTTATTCATGGGCTCTCTCCCTATTACGTGGAACTTAAACATAATTGGCGAAATGTGGATGCACTATTAGGTATAGCCTGCCTAACCCTTCGGAGATTACAAGCGTAATATTATGTAATATATCTCGGATCCAGTAGAATATTACCTACCATTGTCTTATTTCTATTATGTAAGTCTTTATGAGCTAATCAACACGACGGGTATACCCTAAAGTTATATTCATAGGATTATTACATTAGGGAGTAATGCCTGAGCTTACAACAACAATTCTCGCGTAATTTCTCTAGGTATTATTATTTGTTACGTTGGGTATAATAAAGAACATGATGTTAATAATAAAACTTTTCGAGTAGAGTAAGTAAACATCACTTAATCCCAGTTAACTTAAGGGCAGAGAGAAGTGGCTATCGATTTGTATTTTTCGGGTACTTCGACTATGAATTCTGACGGCACGGTTGGCGCAGTGGCTGAGCGATCGGCTGCTGCGCTGCGTGTCGCGGGTTCGATCCTCGCACGGAACAAATATTTGTATGAGGTAGTTGTTCCGGGTCTAGCTGTTTGTGTATGTGAGTTTAAATGTTTGTAAGCGCGCCCACGATACATGAGAAATTCCTAGTGTGGGGCAACGTTTTATAAAAAAAAGAAAAAATATTGATCACTCGTTCTCGCGGCAACACCAACAGTATTCTCAGTGTATTTGCAGATCGGTGGGGTTCGCCGATGTTGCGGAGGTGGATGCGGCTCCACGCTGAATTTTAATTGTATATTTTTATCTGTGTCTGTAACTTAATAACACTAGAAGTTAAGTAATATTGATACTAACCTTATAGACTCCGGTCTGAAATAAAACTTTCTGTTCTAATAATTGTATTGACTGCTTTTTAGTAGCTATTATATCGGTCCCATACTTGTGTGACAAGAATGTATAAAGTAAGGAATTAGTATTTTAGAGGGAGTTTGAAAGTGGCGCCAGTTTCAGAAAAGTTGAAAGGGAATCGACTGTCTTGGTATGGGCACGTGATGAAGAGGGACGAATCGCATGTGACTAAAAGAGTGATGAATATAAATATTGATGGATCGGGAGGGAGCGGAAGACCAAAGGAAAGATGGATGGATTGTGTGAGAAATGATATGAAAGAAATAAGAGTAAAAATAGAAGAAAATAAAACGTGTTGTGCCGACCCCAAATAACATGGGACAAGGGCAGGACTTATACAGAGTGTAAACAGACCCTCCACGAAGCCGTCAACCAAGCATTCTGTAATAAAAATCATCAAACTAAGTAACACTGGGCATAAATTATAGCTGGGAAACTACTAACACCAATAAAAAAATATTGGAGTAAAATAACACGGTTTACGGTAGCTTTCTTGCTATTGTAAGATACTCAAAATATCGAGCTAATGGATACCTTGAATAGTACAGGGGTCATAAAGGTATTTAAAGTAAAGTTATAACATTTAAAACTTGTATTTAAAACAAAACGTGTGAAAAAGTTGGAACTTTGACTTTTAATTCTTTAATGTCTCCGTAACTAGAAGGTTCACAGTTATGGTCGGGACAAAAAAATATCGCAATGACGGGAAGAACAAGTGTCTCTCGGCTTCGTTATGAGTGTTTTTACATCCTTTATTTTTAACTTGTCCATCAACAGTACCACCTGACAGATCTCTTAGTCTAGACACTCTGGACTAAAACTGAATCATTTATAAGATTAAAATATCAATTCATCATCCGCAATCCACAACCGTGCTGCTTATAAAACATGATAACAAAGCCTTTCATCAACCATCTCTTGATTTACGAATTGAAACTCAGACTCACATAAATAATAAAACAGCTGTAGTTTTGACAAAAGTCACCTGTTTTTGTAGCTCCGGCGTGTGCAACAACTAGAAAACACACTGCAAAAACAAAAACGAATCGTGTGTTCGGGAGAGCTCCCCTTTGACATCCTGCCCTAGTCATTTTATCAGAAGGAAACAACAACAGACAAATCTCGTAACGTATTTATTTTTTTCATTTTGACCTCATCATTCATTGCTTGATTTTGCTGAGAGCTGAAGAATTTTTCAAACATTTGAAGCAATCTGCAAAAAAATTTCTTTTTATTGTATAACTTAAGTTCTGTAATGCCAATCTTACTTGCCCAATTATTCTGTGAGTGCTGTGCACTTATATAAGTGAAAAATTCACTATACCTTAAATAGTTTGTGATTTATGTATGTTTTAGTGAGTTAGTCGTTGAAGTGCCATAATAAATAAATAAATAAATGTATCCGCAATTTCCTTCAAAATCTTTTGAACTGGGAATCTGGGCCCCGTGTGTATAATTTCAACTTCATAAACACGTACTCGCATCAACCAAGTGCAAAGCTAATCACAAAGTGTTGAAGCGTCCCTATTTCCTGCAAGCGTAAGCCGGCCCGGAACGTACGGAACTACCGACAAACCATTAAAGTTTTATGTCACGGAAATTGACGTTGCAACAGCGAATATTCTAGAAACTGTGTATATGGGAATTCCCGTGTGGATTGTGTTTCATGAATTTGTTGTGACATTGGAAATATCTGTTATATTGGAATTGTTTTTTAAGGTTCTTTGGTTTTTCACTAAAAGCAACCAGGATGGCGCGGCTTACGAGAAAATTATTGTCTTACTCTAGTTACTGG
The DNA here is from genome assembly GCA_905163415.1 of Noctua fimbriata. Lineage (NCBI taxonomy): Eukaryota > Metazoa > Arthropoda > Insecta > Lepidoptera > Noctuidae > Noctua > Noctua fimbriata. The sequence goes on from LR990940.1 coordinate 9,206,436, forward strand.
AGTCACATTTCGGGTAATCATGAATCCCGAACATGAATAATTGATGTTCTGGGTATCTGTATTTGCCTCAATTAATATTTCTCTGAATTGTGCTTTTCGCTTAGAAAAAGCAATTTTCTTGCTTGTACAAGAATTCGTACACTGCTACGCCGTAGCGGCCTAGAAATGCTTTGAGAGTGCTGTGCATTAAATTAATCCTGCTTTTCAATATAATCAATTTCAATTAGTCTTAATGATGAAGTTTTATGTTATCTAGTTTAGATTTAATTAAATTCCATAAATAAAGCAGTTTTTGTCTTTACATAAAAACATGATACATTAGTTTTTACATAAATATCCCGTTTCTAGTCTAAATAATAATGTTAGTGACCATGATAGTTTAAAATATTATATATTACTACTGTCAAGTATGTTGGATCGATTTAGAGACAGAACGTGCTGAATTTTTGTTTTTCTTATACATATAACCGTATGCGAAACAGTTGCTGTTCCACTTCCACTGCTACGTCCAATGCCAGATTAACCCAGTAGCAGGATGTTTTCAACAGTGGTTCAACTCCCCCCCCCCCCCGAAATATCGGACAACTATAGAGAAACTAACCTATCCCAGGCGAAATACTACAATATTCGAGCTCACTTCGCTCGCTAATGCTAGGTGCTCAATTCAATATAAGTTGACCGATGTACTCCAATTCTCATTTCTCAATAAATGAGCAAAAAGAACCTAATTCATCCGAGGAGGGTTGTCAAACTTTTGACCTCGCTTCGCTCGCTCTTGCATTCTCTTGTTTCTAGGATCTTCTCTGCATTAGTCGAAAAAGCATCTACATAACTCCTATTTCAGTATTATTGGTTAGAAGACAATATAACGTACCCACGTGGAGTGCAAAAATTTTCGTACGTTCTTTGCTTTCACGAGATTTTTTTTATAAATTGGCAGAATACGTTCTATTTTTTTATTAACACACAAAAGAACATCAAATTCGAGGTGAGTGCTAAAATTTTCAAGCTCGCTGCGCTCGCTCTTCAGTCCTACGTTTTCACAATTGGTAAACTTTTCCGTATAAATCGACAAAGTTAGTCCTTCCATAAATGGTCAAACGACAGTTTTCTTTAAGTAATTTTCTTCTGACCATTCGTACTGAAGAATGGTCAAAAGAAAATATAACCCAGGTGGTGTGTAAAAAATTTCGTACATTCTTTGCATTCACGAGATTTTTTTTATAAATTGGCAGAATTCGTTCTATTTTTTATAAAAGAAAACTCATAAAATTCAACATAAAGAAAAGTAGCATGTTCGATCTCTTAAGTAGGTCACAAGATACAATACTTCCCGATTCAGGAAAGAAATTCCAATAAACGACGCGCGGTCGGAAATTGTTATCGAAGAATCATTGGACTAAGTACCTGTTGTAGATACTTAATATCACGGTGGTTTATTTTTCGATTTCGACTCTCTTTACTAAAGCTATTTACAACTAGGTTATGCCCGCGGCTTCGCCGACGTAGAGTCCGGTAATTGTCCTACGGAATTATACTACCGAGATAAAAAGTATACTTTGTGTTAGTCCAGGTTATAAACTATATTTGTGCCAAATTTGATCTAAATCCTTTCAGTAGTTTTTGCTTGAAAGAGTGATAACAAACATCCATCCATACATTCATCCCTCCCCACAATATGCGCATTTATAATAATAATGTTGTAGTAGTAAGACAATATACTCAGTATTCTAGTTTGCGATACTAAAATGGATATTTTTTAAGCTATTCCTAGATGAGTTAATTCAGGTACTAAATGAACTCATATTATTCTAAGCCTGTTTTTTCCAAGGTAAAAGCCTGCGTACTCCCCTTCAACGTTTTTCTATCTAGGGCTATTTGGGACTATATAAGTTTTTAAACTATATTCACTAACATTATCACTAACAATAGAAACGAGATATCAGTAAACATGGTAAATATCCCGTTTGTAGTATTAATGATAATATTTGGGACTAGACTTTTTCAAAGTGAAGTCTAAAATTGTGATTGAATTCGGTAATCCTTGGAATCCACTTGCTTCTTTTGGCCTACCTACGTTTTTTTTTTATTTACAACATAGAGCCAAATTGTTTCAGTAAGCTAAAAGAAAATGCTCTTTCCATATCTTTTGCAACACAAAAACACAGGCAATGGGAAAAGAATGATAAATATTAAATACGACCTTCTACCAAAAATGACTAGACACAGCATTGTTAATAGGTAACATTAGTACCAGCGCACAAAGCGTAAACGGACCCTTCACGGAGCCTTCAACCAAGCAGTCTGTACATCAAACAACTAATAATGCGAATGCAAATATTATTCCTGAGAGCGAGTTCTTTGGTATTTTGGGTGCGAAAAATCACGTTTTACGGTTTTTACGAAACATTGAATAGTACATGGAGGTATTTTAAGTAAAGCGACAACATTTAAATCTTGTACTTAAAAAAATTGCGTAAAAGTTGGGACCATCAATACCTCCGTAACTAGCACGTTATCGGGTATGGTCCAAAACAAGAAAATTGTCGCAAGGGCGGGAAGAACACTTACTTTCACACACTTTCGGCATCGTGAATGTTCCTTTGACACCTTTTATTAGCGGTGACCGCAAGTTTCTATTTTTTATTTTTTATTTACAAAATAGAGCCAAATTATTTCATAAGTCAAAATAAAATGCTCTTTCCATGTCTTTTACAAAACAAAAATACAGGCAATGGGAAAAGATTGATAAATATTAAATACGACCTTCTTCCAAATACGTATACCTACATAAAAACGTTTCCATGACGTTCGGGGCTTTAAGATCACGTAATTCAATATTTACTGTGAAGTATGATCCCATAAAACAATTGAATAAAGTCCACATTCCCCATAAAAATACACCGTTTCCATTAAGCAAGTATGTGTAACCTCTTAACCTATTTACGTCCTTATATTTTTATGAGCGCATATTTATATGTATAAAGGGACGTCAGTTGTTGCCCAAAATAGAGCTCTTATGTAAAGGTAAGTAATAATTCTTGATACAAAACACTGTCACGAGGGAGGCACATTATTATGTTCAGTTGTAAATCAAAAGTTTTGGACATAAATCTCTTTGGCATATAAATATTTGGGAGGCATTTGTTGTCCGCGAAGCAACAAGTTGTAATAACAATAAATAAGAGACTCGAAATAATATTGTGTAACAATGTTCTACACACTTGTATGTGGTTGTATTAACGTAACCCGGTTATTTATTAATGATAGTGTCCGACCAAAAGTTGACTTCAGACCAAAGCTGAAGCTGGAACCGAAGATTTTTTTTTTTTAATTTGACTATTCTGTCCCACTGCTGAGCAAAGGCATCTCCATTCCTTTCCAACTCTCCCGGTGTTTTGCTTCCTCCGGCCAATCAGTCAGGAACGAGTCCAAATATTCACGCCAGCGTTTTTTGGGCCTGCCTCGGTGACGACTACCGTTTTCAGGCACCCACTGGGTGACGATTCTGGCCCATCTAAAAAAATCTGTTTAAGATTGGCTAAAAGTGAATAATTGTGTTGAAGTAGTTACGAGAACGAACTAATGATACTTAGTATAATTAAGGATGCTACTATGAAGACCTCTCTCTGCCCACGCGTCGCCTCTTTAATCGCGCTTTATTTTCATGTACTAGTTTTAACGAGTAAGCATTATGAATTATTAAATTATTCCGTTACAAAACTGAACTAATCTAGATAATTTGTTGGGTTGAAAACGTTTCCTTATTTCGAGGATCAAGTTAATTAGCAGCGAAGGTATCTTCACTCATTTTCCTTGAGGAAGTATTAAAGATGACGTCACAGTTTTAGGTCTGTGCTAAGAGAAAATGTAACAATGTTTTCGTTACAAAATTAAGAATTCATTTTGCTTATTCCCGTATCCAAATATTATTTGTATCGATGAAATCTCATTTCGTATTTTGCCTTTTTTATGATTTGGTAATCAATCAATTTCCGAGACTTTTATTTGATTTCGAAAATCATGAATTTATTTATACGTAATTTTACATACGAGTTATCCCCGTAGGTATTCATTGTTATATCAAATGTTATATTGTACAACGGTATCCCGTTAATATCGATAGCTACCGTGTGAGTAAAAGTGAGGCTATACATCAATCAAATTCATTTTAAAGCTACTTATAGAATAATTAGAACAAAATATTTACAAAAAGAGGACTAATTTACAAACTCAATATAAACAATAGGACGCTAAGGCGTCAAAGTACTCCTCGGCCTCCACATCGCTAACGTGCGTAAACGTGCAAAGGCCAAACAATGTCATATACACCAATCTAAATGGACACTTATTTATCTCACTGCTGGGCAAAGGCCTCCCTTCTTCTTTCCAGGTACTCAGTTCGCGAGCCACCGCGAACTAGACATCGCAGTATGCGTCTGTCTTTTTATTGTTCACATGAAAAGAAAGTTACTTGAAAATTGAAAACTGAGAGACAAATTGAAAGTAAAGTGATCCTTAATTTTATTTTGAATCCCGAAAATTCATATTACGAAACATCGTTCTCAACATTTAAATGTCGCATTGAATTACAACAGGCTGCGTTCAACTTCGGAGGCCATTATGTATGAATAAGTAAATAGGTACATTCTCCATTAAGATCGTTTGATATGTAAAGACAAAGATAATGCAATTAGACTCTTGTTATAATTAATGCCTACTTAAATATTTATGAGATCCTGACCTGAGTTCGAAATCCGGGTCGGTCATCATAGTGTTATTGTGTTTTCCTTGCCTTGAAGCCAAGCAACTTTTTGTAATCAAACTAAGTAACTCCACGCAAAAACTATTGCTGGGAAACGACATTTTTTTTGGGGGTAAAAAAATCACTCAAATATTGTGCTGTTGGTTGTGTGAATAGTGGAATGTGGAAAGTTTTGAGTATGAATGTGGATGGGTATAAGAGTAGATGGAGACCAAAGAAACGATGGATGGACTGTTAATGATGATATGGTAAGAACGGAGGTGTCTGATCAGATAACGAGTAAAAGAGACGTATGGAAAGAATAGACATGCTGCGCCGACTCCAAATGAATTGGGATAAGGGCAAGAGAATGAACATGGATGCAGGGAACAGTACAGGGGGCCGTGGCGATATTTAAAGTAAAGTTATAATATTCCAAACTTGTACTTAAAAAAAACGTCAAAAAGTTGCAAGGTCAAAAGGTGAAATATCTCCGTAAATAGAAGGTTACCAGGTATGGTCTACAACAAATAAATGATCGCAATGACCAAAGCACAAATCTTTGGGGAGACTAAAGCGCCTTACGGCTTCGTTAAAGGTATTTTTACACCCATTATGGTACATCCCAACCTAACGCTTCGAGATTTCAGGCGTGACCTTGTGCTATATTGTTGACATATTTTTGTGTATTACTAACTATCATTGGCTCCACAGTGGGAAGACAGAGACTTAAATAAAATTGAACCGTATTGGCAACCCCCAACATAACTTCTGCACAACACGTTAGAAAAGTTCAATACTTTGTTGGTCACGTCTACCGTACGTGGGATATTATTGCATTACGCTCATCGCCCGGAGACAATTGTATTGTGTAAAAATCGTATGTGCCTTTCACCTGAACATAAAAAATATATAATAATAGCACAGTGGCTAAACGACAGTTAAAGATCTACTGGTATATAAGTTCTTATTGAGCAAAAAGCGAGAAAAGATGACAATATCCTGGAACAACTGATAGTTACCGGCATGGGCCGATGCCTGCCAGGGCTGCGGGACTGTTCGAAAGAGATACCGCGGCTCTGGAACACAAAGAAGGAACATGGATGGGTTTTAGTCAGTACAAGTCTGACACTCCCTTCCGCTCCGCCCAGAGCGGGGGGGTCATTTTATGATTACCCATCCTCAAACAAATTTTAAAAAAAAGTTGGATGGTAAACGACCAAGAGGTCGCAGTCCTTTGCAATGATCCGACCAGATAAGCTCTTTTCTTGATACGAAATTTTATGATACACTTGGCCAAGGAGATGGCGAAACATTGTCAGGGTAAAGATATATATAAAGATCAAGGGAGGATCACGACCCTCAGATATGAGGAGTACGACTTGAGAAGGAGGACAAGTTCTTATTGTTTCCCCGGATGGGCTTCTACCAACTGATGCTCGGTTTCTGGTCCCTCCAAGTAAACTCTCATTAAAATTCTTCCTTCAATATTAGTCTTCGGAAGTTTCGGAACAGTCTACCAGTCCAGTGTTCGTCGATATTTTATTCTCTGCGTTAGTCCCTAGGATACTGAAACACGTGCTTCAATACAATAGTATTCCCAAATTAGACATAACGGAATCCTTAGCAGTTAAGTTGGTATTACGTGGGAGGTACAAATTGATGCCGGAGGGAAGTTATATGCGGGCTTGCTTAGGATTCTTTTAAGAGTATTGTGACATGCTAGATTGTGATAGATAACTGTCTGATTGTGAAAGTTGTTCTCTAAAAATAAAAGGTGTCTCTGGTATTTTTAAATACAAAATACTTTTTGTACTTCTTCTTCTTTATTGTGTGGTTAGTACCTAACCTGGTTTCACAGTTTTTAGGCCACCCATGGGGCACTGACTGGACTTTACATGCCGTCGAGAAATATCTCTCAGGCATGCTGGTCACCTCACGATGTTTTCCTTCATCGAAGCAAGTGATAATTATACAATAAGCACATGATCCAAAAAGTCAGAGGTGCGTGTCTTGGGTTCAAACTTGAGACTTATGACCTGGCTTGACTTTACTGAAACAATGGAACATCGTGTATTCATCGCGTAGCGGCGTTTTCCCATAGACAATTTCCACCTTCTATCTTGTGCCTCAAACCCTGTCACTTACGCACTTGATGACGTTATGATCGCAACAGTGAACTCCACACATGGCTACCCATGTCGTGTCTCTAACTTTTACCAAGTGTTCAGTAAATTATTCTAGACCCCCATGTGTTGAAATATTTTCACCGCAAATGCGGCAGTAGCATATAAATCCTTAAAACAATATTGAAACCAAAAATGCGGCGCTTATTTACGAATAGCATTGCACTTTCATATCTCTCCACACTTTGAACGGATCTAATTTAAAATTCACTTCTCGTAGAAGACCTTCCTTTGATACAAACGATACGGAGAACTACGAACTTTGACTCGTATTTTGCCGGTTGCTTGGGTTACGTACATAAAAATACGTGGAAAGAAACCCTTGGTGGTGAGCTTATAGAAGAAGCAGGTATATTTATATATCATAATATTTATCACATTATTCATTAACATTAATATTATCAGTCATTCATTAATCATTGATCATTATATTAATTTGTCTCTTAGGTAAGTGCTATTTACCTGCTAACTTCCCTAATACAAATAACGTAATTTCATTTACATGTTCCCTTCACATTTTAAACAAATAATTCAAGTAGGTATGCTTAAAATATTTATATAACCTTCATACCGTGTGGTGGGCCCTGGTGAAGTCCTATATACATATATATGTATACAGGTATATCTAGTGCAGACAACAGTGTCTCAGAAAGTTTTGTTCCTTAATTTTAAGCTGTATTTATTATGTCATGATTTTTGAAGAGATTTTAAATTACTTCGAATTTGAATTTAAAAATCCACGTAAATTTTAAGTGCCTGGAGCCGTGTTTGCAATTAGTCTGTAGCTACTGGGAATGACTTTAAGTGTTCAAAAACTGGTTTCCAAACTGGCGTGCCTAATAATTAGTAACCTACATACTTCCTACCCAAGTTAATTTTATAATATCTGATATTTAAACGAACTTCTAACTAATTTTAACCTTTCTATCAACTCTTAAAAACATTTAACAACATTTAAATATAATTTCAACTTCCTGAATAATCTCAGGCAGTTTCATAGCTTTAGCCAGCTGTGAAAATGTATAAAGAATTGCATCGCTAAGTGGAGAGCAAGACAAGGGTTGACGTTAAGACAGTAGGCCCAAACCCGGATGAGATAAAAACTTACAAGTTTTGTTTGTTGACAATAAATAAAGCAGGAATTTATGCAAGAAAGCGTTGTTTCAACACAACACTCTCTTGTTTACGTTGAGAGAAGCTCACAAGCAATCTGTAGCAGTCCACTGCAGGATATAGACCTTCTTCAACTCCCGGTCCTCCGACTTCTTTATTCAGTCTGTCCCAACCTTCTTTTTAGTCGTCATTCCATCTAGCTGGAGAATGTCACATGCTACGATAGCCGATAGACACGTGACTTCCACTCCAGGAACTGCCAATTTCATCGGCTATCGATCACAGAATAGCTCACGCTGTCGTTAAGATATAAGCCATGACATATTGCTGCCGAGACAGTTAGCCTTTACTGTCCCGGCTGCACCGGACATACATTTAAGTAAAGCCACTAGTGGATTCTATTTAAATGCTCCCCTACGTTAATTGGTATAATGTAACCTCCTTTTAACCCATGAATACATGTACATTAAAATTAATAACTGTGTTTACGCCAACTACTGAGCTTATTTGCATAAAAGTGTTTTTAAAAATATAGGTCGGTTTTTATTTTGTCTCTTGGGGCCATGGGCTTTATGGATGGCTGTTTTGAGCCATAAAAAGACAGCAGGCGGGCGACATAAACTGCAAAATTAACTGTAGAAAGTTCTTGCATGCAAAAATCTTTACGAAAAGTTTTCAAGTCCATACCCAAATGGGGTTTACGTCGTCATTTTATCAAAATAATATGGCTATAAATTACAATTAGAGACAGTTTATACTGTGGAAAAATAAAGACTCTTTAACAAAAGTGTTAGTTATTTTTTGTTTGAAAATAGAACCTCCCGTCGCAGAAAATTTTCAGCCAGCACGCCGTGGCATATTTAAAATTTATAGCAGCACAAAGCTGGCTACATAAAACCTACTTTACATTTATTTTCTGACAGGAATAAAAGAGCAATTCAAACTAGCATACTTCGTGGTTTTCCTCACACAAGTTTTACCAAGTGGATCGTTTCTTGTATTAAGCATCAGTGCATTGGAAAACTGTTCCCAACATTGTGCTTAAACTATGCACCACTGCAATACATCATGCAACTATATGCTTTGTTTATTTCCACTGGGAGTAACAACCACTCAACGTTTATTAAATACTAGCTGTTGCCCACGACTTCGTTCGCAAAATTGACCAAGTTTCATACAATCTTTTAACGCCCGTATTAACCCCTTAGGGAAACAATTTAAAAAAATCCAATCTTAGTGCACACTTACGTCATTTAAAGAACGTTTGTGCAAAATTCCATGCTTCTAGACCCAGTGGTTTCAGTTGTGCGTTGATCGATCAGTCAATGAATCAGTCAGCCAAAACAAGTCAGAAACTGGCTAGTTTACATATTGCGGCTAAAAGCCGAAGTACGGCTACACTTAGTACTAGCCGGCTAAACCTAGGTGCGGGCGGTAAGTTGTGTGTCCTTTTTATTGCTAGGACACACCGACCAAATGAATTAGGTTAGGTTAGAACCGTGACCAATTGCGCGCGAGCCCGGCTGCGGCCGGCGAGCGCTACATCCAAATTGGTTGCATGTTCTAACCGAAGATAAGTAGAATACATCTAAGTTTAACCGGCTGCACCTAGTTGTATCCGGTTAAAACAAGTTGTAGCCCTTCGTTGTAGCACTTTGGCTATTAGTCGTAACATGTATATTTAATAGTTATTACTAGACTAAAACAATTACCACAACAGTAGTTATTACCAACACTAAAATCAGTTTGTGAATTTTAAATCTTTTAAGTCGAAAAGCCAGTAACTATGTTTGTGAAAGGGTACGTGAGAAACTGCTGTAGTAAATTATTAACTAAGTTAAAATCCACAGCAAAATTAAATGTCCTCAAGTTAGTTTTCAGTTTGTGAGAGACACTTGCGTGAATGTCGCTCACGGCTTTGCTAGCTTTCTGTTTATTGTAGGATACGGCACTCGGTGCAAGGTGACTTAGCTTTAAGGCAACAAAGAGACTATCTCCGCTTGCGTGATAACTGCAGCTTTGTTATAAACAAGGGTGCACAAATCATAGCTTACGAGTAGAATACTTGTCATTTATTCGGTTTTAGAAAACATAAATAAAGCTCAACACTAAAGATAACTTTTGGGTCTGGACAAGTGGCAATGAATGAAAATGTTACCAGTTTTTGACATTTTTCAGAACACTGTTTTATGGTTTCACGTTTATAACTAAACTTAAAGTGTCACTTACGAGATATCATCCGTGATTATTAATTATTCTGACCTCCCGATATTCAACCCGCGATTGAAACAGCGTCGAAATATCGGTAACTCAGAAGAATTTAAAATCACGGAATATATGCCGTAAGTGATAGTGTAAGTTTAATTTTTCAGAAGATTATGTCACTCCTGTACATTTTGGAGTATTCCATCATCAGTGTCATTTTGTCATTGCGTTCTGGTTACGACAGCGCTATTATTAATTTTGTTTTAGTCAATAAGTAGGTCATAGACAAGCATTGAGGCCGGAGCAAGTTAAAATGAAAATTACAATTTTAAAATGCGACTTAGAGAAGAATAGCTTTATTGAATCCTTCCAGTTTCCTATAATATCAAGGTTTACTTTTACGTAGCCAAAGTGTCAAAAATCGTCTAATTCAGCAGTACATGGATAGATTAAAGACTCTGTATTATGTAGAACATAAAAATTAAAGGTATAAAAAAGAAGACATTTCACATATGGTAACACAATGGGTGTCTTATCGCAAAATGATAAACGCAAGATCCAACTAACTGGTACCTACCAATGGCTAATTCCACAACAGCAACATAAATAACCAAATTCAATATTTCTTTAAAAGTCACTGTTTTATTAAAATTTGATTTCAATTTCAGTTTTATATTGTAAAATAATAAAGTAATATAATACGAAGTTGTGATAACGTATAAAACAGTTTCAACACAGATTAACATTCAGACGAAAAGAAAAATGAGAAACAAAATAAATGAAGACTAAAATATCAGTAACCTCAAAAACCCGCTCTATGGAGTATATTTTAAATAATAGGTACTGATCAAATAAATCCCTTATTCCACGAATCGCTTACAAACACAATTTTCTATTTAGAAAAATAACTATGTCTCGTGTGTGTCTTAGGTAACAAGAAAAGAATAAAACTAGAAAGTTATAAAAACATCAGCTCTTTGAAAAATAACGGGAAGGTGAAGCTTAGCAAAGACGATGGGGCTAATTGGACTTTTTAATCAAATAAGAAATTGTCTGATATTTTTCTTTCAGTTAACTGATCCAATTTGCTGGAAACAGAATATTACGCAATTGTTTTCAATAGGTATTGCTTGGCTTTTTTATGTTTAAAAGCTAGGCTGGATTTTGTTTTTTTTTTTCAAGTTTAAATCTTGCTTGTGGTTCAATGCTGTCAATGAGCAACGCTAAAGTGAAATGGGATTCAAAAGAGGTCTTCCTTTAAGGGCATTACATGGCTCAAATCCCAAAAACAGCGTATGTTCAAAGAAATTTATTGAAGAATCCCGTCGTGCGTTTTCCGTGTAAAAAATGTATGTTATAGTTAAGTTCATCACAAATAAATTGTATTGTTTAAAATTTTAATAAACTTTCTCAATTTTTTTTGGTTATTCGTAGAAAATAGGTCCTTTTTCAACCTTAATTGTAAATTATCTCTGTAACGGCTGAATAGATCAGCATGAATTTTGTAACAACACATACGTAATGATATACTTAACAATCTGTATTGTTTTTTTTTGTTATTTCTTTTAATATTTTTAAATAATAAATAAAAACCGAAATAACGCGAAATGTGCGGGGCAATCCCTGTGACGCATACTCGGGACCGCCATACGTCAGTGCCTTGACGGCTCTTGTGACGGGTGGACTGCACGCGTGTTATTTTTTCCAAATAAAATTCAAAACTGCACGTTTTTAATGATTTCTGAATGAAATAATATTGTAAATGGTACAGCTATAAACATTTCGTAAAATAAGAATAGAAAATACGTTTATAAAATATATTTAAAGTAGTTTGTAATTTCGTTTTGTTGTTTGAACCTATCATAGAGTAAGCCTGAAAAGTGACAGCTATGCCTAAATCTAAACTTCTATATAAATAAATCAAATTGAAATGTCTGTTTGTAATATCAAAATAACTGCTTTTTACTGAATGCATATGAAAATATATCCGGCACTTATAACAAAAACACATTTTTTTAATTTTTGTCTTTCTGTCGGTCTATCTGTCTGTCTTTCTGTTTGTGCCGGCTAATCTCCGAAACGGCTGGACCGATTTCGACATGATCGATTCATAAAAGTACAGGATCTTATTTTTTCGAATTTTAGTCAATTCGACTCCCGAGTGTGCAAGCGAATTTTCGAAAATCTTTGAATACAGATTTGTATCTTTTGAAAAATTAAGTAATGTTTCCTTTGAGTAAAATTTGCTATCTCCGGTATTTAGAGTACTTTCCCTCCAGGTGAGGTTGTCAAATTCCATCCTGTATATTACAGGCAATTCCGTGTGGTCAAAGGTTAGTTTGGATGAAGTGAGAATTACAGGAAATGGAATTAAGAATGGTAAAGCATTAGGACCGGACGGAATACCAGTAGAAGTATGGAAGTTATTTCTGATGGACGGATGGACGTGGTTAGCTTTATTCTTCAGTAAACTGTTGCCGGAAGAAACCATTCCTGACGAATGGTGTAACAGTTAGCTGGTGCCCATTTTTAAAAACAAAGGTGATGTGGTGGAGTGCAACAATTATAGAGTAGAGGAATAGAGCTAATGTCACATAGTATGAAAGGAGCTCGTGCCTAAATAATAACATCCACTCGGATCGATCTTTAGGTTAAGCCGTGCTTATCTAGGTTGGTCTGTGGATAGGCGACCACCCATTAAATACCGGATTTTCTTCGTGCCTCGGAAAGCACGTTAAGCCGTTGGTCCCGGCTGTCATTTGTAGATCTTTGACAGTAGTTACAGGTTGTCGGTCTTACCAAGGGGTATCGTATTATCTAGTACTAACTGGGTTGCGGAAGTCAGATAGGCAGTCGCTCCATGTAAAATACTGGTATTCAGCTGCATCCGGTTGGACTGAAAGCCGAACCTAACATAGTTGGGAAAAGGCTAGGCAGATGATGATGTCACATAGTATGAAAGTTTGGGACAAAGTTATTGAAAGGCGACTGAGAGAAGAGAGCCAAATTTCGCAGAACTAATTCGGTTTTAAGCTTGGTCAGGAAAAGACGGATGCCATTTTCGCTATCCGCCAGCTGTGTGAGAAATGCAGACGTGCACATAAAAATTTGCACATGGTTTTTGTATACCTTGAAAAGGCATACAACCGGGTACCCCGTGGGGTCCGTAACTTAACTTCGAGAGTCATATGTTGTAATTTCATTCTTCTAAATCTAATCAAATCTCGAAGAACGTAAGTACGATATCTTAAATGTGTTTGATTTCCTCGATAATGTATAAAATAATATGTGACGAAAAATCTTTTTAATATAATTTTATTTCAATTATTAAACTGTATAATAACTAAAACTAATTGGAAAGAGCAGAACATCGATTAATAAATATTCGATGAATCGTTTAGTCGAAATAGCGTTTGGCGATAAAAGGTTGCTTCGCAATAAATTCCATTCGAACAATCGTTCAGTCGACTTACCATTAATCGAACATATGACTCTCGAAGTTAAGTTACGGACCCACCCCGTGAGGTACCGTGAGGGAAGTATGTGCAGTTGATCCAATTTAAGTCGGGTCTACAGCCGGCAATACGGCAGCTTCAATATGGCTTTCGGCTTGCACCAAGGGTCGGCTCTCATCCATTTTTTTTTTTTTTCGGTTGGGAAATCTTCAAATGACCGTCCAAAGCGGGGGGAGGCCCCCGCTCTGGACGGAGCGGAAGGGAGTGTCAGACTTTTACTGACTAAAACCCATCCATGTACCTTCTTTGCCCTTTGTGGTCCAGGGCCGCGGTATCTCTTTCGAACAGTCCCGCAACCCTGGCAGGCATCGGCCCTTGCGGACCCCTTCATTATTGCTGACATCTCTTTGTGGCGCGTGTGGAATACGAACGTCATAAGACGGCCGGACGGCGATCTAGCCCATTACTCACCGTCCACAGGTCCGCGCCTACTGTGGCCGGGAGCGACCACGTGACCCCCCGACGCCCGGGGCGTCTCCCGCGGCGGCTGAGACGTAAGGCTCTTTCCCTCTCACGTTCCGCCACCTCCTTCTCTAGCATGACTGCTTCGCAGAAGGAGGTGACGGGTTCCCATTCTCGCTCGCTCCGGACCAGGGCTTGAACCAAGGCCGGACGCGAAAGATCGCCGCCGCCAATCGCCGCTACGAGGAGGCTCTCATCCCTTAACTCTTCCTCCCTTACCTCTTCCTCGTGATAATGGACGCTCTCGCGTCGGACATCCAGGAAGAGGCACCCTGGTGTATGCTGTTCGCCGATGTCATTTTGCTGGTTGCTAAGAGCGGCCAAGAGGTCCAGAGCAGATTGGAGGTGTGATGGCAAAGACTGTAGTAGAGAATGTTGGTCTGCTATTGAGTAGAACCGAAATGGAATACTTGTTTTGCGATTTCGTCGGTCTCTCCAATCTAGTGCCTTTAACTCTTGCCGGAACGCCCATACCGATCTGCTTCGACTTCCGGTATCTCGGATCGCTTGTCCAAGGGGATGGCAAAGTAGACCGGGACGTAACGCACCTAATCAACTCAGATGGATGAAATGGCGACAGGTCACTGGAACAGCAACTTACGACCCACGGATGCCTCTCAAGTTAAAGGGGAAAGTATACAAGTCCGTGATTACACCTGTCGTACTGTATGGATCAGAATGCTGGGCTGTGAAAAAGATGGATGAAAAACGATTCCACGCAGCGGAGATAAGAATGTGTGCGGTGCTTACTTCAAGAAAGTCTACATGCACCATTAACCAACACCAATTCCAATAAACGACCAACCGACCTGTTCAAGATATTTGAATTTGAATGACTTTTTTGTGAATGGAAACATTTTGTTCTTATCAGAGCGTGGCAACATTAAAACAAAGCTATATTTTATTTATTCCGCTCATCATCAGACATCCAACTTTATTTCTACACGATGTATTACACAGTCAAGTTTAATTATCTGGCGATACCCATCATGCATGTGAAGTTTCGCTATCAAAATTTGATCTTGTAAAACTATAAGGTGTAAATCTCAATCATAAAGGTCATCATCAGACCTTCAGAATGTGAAATGTAGAAGCACCCGTGGTCAATTAGACTGAAGTTGAAAGCTACATCATTCTAACTATTTCTGTTACTGAGAACCGATTAGCACTTACCTGGTCATCATCAGACTTTCAGAATGTATCAAGTAGGGTACCCGTGCTCAGTAAAACAACTGATGAAAGCTAGCTCATTAGTCAAACAAAAAAGTATAATTTATCTCAAAATAAATATAAATTGGAACAAAATGTATTCAGGTCTCTCAGAGAACGAATAAATTAGGCAAAAACGATGACAACAGTGCGACACATCTGTGTTCTTGCTTAATCTTTATTGTAGTAATGGTCGTTTGCCGGCAGGGGCGCCAAATAAACAAAAACTAGTACAGGGGTTAAATCATCAAGGTCATCGAGCAATGTACCCTTAAGGTGAAAGCGTCAGGTTAGCCCGCGAAATTCAAATCTTGCGTTTTTTTGCAATTTTAAAATCAGTGTCAGGCTGTATGTTGATGAAAAATGAGTTGCTCAAGTAACACGTATGTAGTTACAGAATTACAATCATTAAAATTAGCAATATAACCCTCGAAGTTCATCTAACCCCATTGAATGACTTTTTCATGAAAATCTTCTTCCTAATTTTACTTCGGTTTAGTAAGAGCCGCGAAGGCTCACCTAAGTACCTTCTTACAAGTTTATAAGTTTCCATCCATAATAATCCGTCTTTGAAAGCTGACAGATAATAATGGATCCCAAGTGTTGTTGCGCTGATAAATTCTTATCAAAAAATGTTTCTACCGATCAGCAGAATAAATAACAAAGTTTTATCTCTCTCTACAGTCACTAAGGTGTGTTACAAAAATGTATTCAACTACTTTTTATATTATTATTTATTTGCGGTGGCGGCTGAAACTTACCAACAGTAAGTTGTGGGTCTGAACCCAGGCAGGCACATTAGTTTGTGTAATTTATTTCATCAGAACTGCTGTCAAAAAGGTGAAGGAAAACATCGTGAGGAAACCGGCATGTCCTAAAACCAAAATTTCGAAGACATGTGACATCTACCAACCCGCACTGGGCCCGCGTGGTGGATTATAGATCATTCCCTCTCATAGAGAGGAGGCCGTGAGTCCCAGCAGTGGGAACATTATAGGCTGATTATGCTATGCTATAATTTATTTATTTGACAGCACTATTGTTCTATTACGCGATAAATAAGCAGTCAACAAAGTATGGTTAAACATTAATTTGTTTTTATGAGCATTCACGGTATACATGATGAAAACTTTTATAAACAAAATATTACAATATTATTAGTAATACGTGACTGTTTATGTTGATAAAGTACGCAAAATGTTTCGCAAATTCGACGTAGCTAATAACATGAGATTTGAAAACATATTACTTGTATTTGACTTACCTATTGTTCTTTTATGATTTTCATTTTCACACATTTTTTTTTTACTATAGGCAACTAACTAATAAATCACCGTGTATACATTAACATAGTATTACTTCAGGTCAGTATATTTTAATTATACTTACGTTAAATACTTATTAACAATGCCAAGATTTTAGAGTATTATAAGTTTTTTTTATTTTTCATATCTACATAGAAACCTATATTTAGTGGCATATTTATTCGATGTCCGATACATTAGGAAGAGGACAACCTGGTGTGAAAATCTCTTCGGATGCCGCGACGAAGTATAATTACAATCAAACTTCACTTCAAGTAAGTTTGTTTAACTTTCGTCTAAAAAAAAATATACGTACGTCTCGTATGGAAATCGGGCAAAAACGCCCGACTGGTACCTACGAACGAATGGAAGAGTAATTTCCTTGTATAAAATGCAAACGTTACATTCATCCACCATCGGGATTATATTATCATCTTTACATAAAAGGAATGGGAGTAAACAGAATTGGGCAAAAGGGATTCAATTTGTACAACACTACTCGAGAGCTTTTATGAAAGTAAATACATCTAGACTGGTTGAGATTTTTCTAAAAAATATGTCATGATTCGTATAATAAAGTGTACCCCAAGCACATCAAGCTACTACAGTCTGATTTTAAACTATCATGGTCACTAACATTATTACTTAGACAGGAAACGGGATATTTACCATGTTTACTGTTTTTGTCACGACTCAAGTTCGCGAGCGGACACAGTGAGTTTCGTGTGTCGGGAACAGAATCGAGTTGCGAGTGACAGTGGTAGCGGTACTGAGTGCAAAAACCGAACAAGAAAGAGGGTAGACCGATTTGTCTGCTCATAAACACCCACCCGCAATAACTTCAGTTTATCCTTGATCATGGTGCTTGCAACAGCGCCGAAATATCGGGAACTCGACAAAAACAGTAAACATGGTAAATATCCCGTTTCCTGTCTAAGTAATAATACTACAGTCTGTCAAATTTCTTTAATAGATTTTCAATTTTATCGCTAAAGCATTAGGATCAAGGTTGATTGAGAACATTTTACAGTCTGTACGTTCATTTATACATATTAGAACATTTAACTTCAGACGAGTTAAATCGTCAAAAGTGTTTTAACTCGTCTGATTTTAAATGTTGTTATTCATTCATGAACGAAGTGCTATTGCGAGTAAAGGTACTTCTTGGAAAAAGGGGTGTCTAAACTTTTGTGTGTCACTTCAAAAAATTTGCTAGAATGGAAATTAAAATGTTTCCCTGTACTTTGTATCCTCCGTGACGGCCGAAGTCGTGAAAAAAAAAATATTATAAACATTAACAGCTGAAATATGAAAATTCTTAAATTCCCTATGAAAATTGATTAAATTCACTAGAAATAATCACCACGATTTTGTGCTTGTCGAGAAGAATATTAGGAGGATTTTGTTCAGAATGGGCTTATTTTGTAAATATTGGCTTTTAAATTAAGGTGTTGTTATTATTCGTGTTTAAAATAATGATCCAATGTTTCGTCGAAATATTTCGAACAAAAACTTGATTAGAAAACCATATTTTACGTATTAGCACGTAAATAATTAACCTAAATTCAACGTTATTCATTAAATTTTGCTGCCAATACTCGATCAACTAAATCGTTAAACTTTGTACATATGGTGGAACGTGATCCGTAGGTAATATAAACGTAGATTTGACTAAATTCGCGTATAATTGAGAACCTCCTCCAATTTGGCATCGTTTAAAAAACAAGTCTATCCTGTGGTGCAAAACATTTAATAACGGACACTTTATTTTAAATTCCATGTAAAAAAAATCCCTGCACAATAAATGTACAACTTAAACCTAAAAAATATACGACTGCCTCGTTGGTCTAGTGTTCGCAATCGCGACTGCTGAGCAAGAGATCCTGGGTTCGATTCCCTGGTCGGGCATAGTGTTATTGGGTTTTTCCATCAGGAATTTCTCAGTAGCAGCCACAGAGTATGGATTTATGCTCGGTTGATGGCAATAGGCTCCCCCTCTATTACATGGGTCTTAAATTTAACTGGCGAAATATGGGTGTACTCTGAGTTACACCTCTGCTTAACCCTTACCTACCGCATACCTGAAAATAAGGGGTGTAACAAGACCCTTAACGAAGCCGAAAGGCACTTATGCTCCCCATCAGTGATGGGGAGCATAAGTGCCTTTCGGCTATAGACCATACCTGGGAACCTTCTAGTTACGGAAATATTGGGGGTCAAAGTTCCAACGTTTTCATAAGTTTTTTTTAAATACATGTGTTAATTTAAGATTTTTACTTTAAACACCTCCATGACCCCCGTATTATTCAATCCATCCATCAGCACAATGTTTTGAGTGCGTTACATTGAGTCCAACCGTAAAACGTGATTTTTCACCCCAAAAAAAAAAACGTTTCCCAGCAATAATTTTTGCGTAAAGTTCCTTAGTTTGAAATATGCTTGGTTGACGGCTTCGTGAAGGGTCCGTTAACACCCTGTATAAATAATACTTTTCAAAATATTTATTCATCATTCTTACCACTGAAAGACTCCCCACTCTACACAAGGTTAATCCGAGTTTAATTAATATTTCAATAGGAACCTCACAAACTCTCATGTCTATAGGTAGTAGGTACATACACCCACGTCCCACAGATTTGAGCTCGAAATCCTCCTCTTCGAGGATTTTCAAAACAGCTTTCAGAATTTAAAACATCTCATTAGTCTCATTATTTATGAAGTATTCCTTCGATGTCTGTTATACTTAAGTGGAGCTAGAACACTAGGTACCTTGTTAAATTGTTAATTCAAGAGCAATACTTATTAGTTGGAAATATAGAAATCTCTCACAGTTTGTCAGAATATTTCATGAAAATTGATTCAAAATGCTGGAGTGGAGACCACAAACGGGACGAAGAAATGTGGGAAGACCACCAACTACACAAAACCTCCAAAAGTGGAGATATTTGGAAGAGACCAGCATTGGGTGGCCAGAGGTTGAAGAAGAGAGAGATTCACAGTTCTCATTGTTCTATTGAGACTTATTAGTCCCAAAACGAAACTAAACGAAAACGAAAAAAACGAAACGAAACGAAACGAAAACGAAGAAACGAAAAACCCATTCCCGTTTCGAGTGAAACGATTGTTTTGAACCCTTCGAAGAAAGTTCTTCGAAGGGTTAAGCAATGGTGCACCATAGATTTTCTATTCCGTCACATTTTGCCAGTTACGTTAAAGTCCCATGAGCAAAACTTTACCATTAACCGGGGACGAATCCAGAGTCGGGCTGCTAGTGCCAACTTCTAGATGGAAAACCCAATAAAACTTCGCCCGACCTAGGAATCGAACACCGGTGCTCATGTTCAGCAGTCTCATACAGTTTTATACCCCAGGAAAGAGATCTGTCTAGCTTAGGCTTACCTACTGTCAACTGGCAACTATGGTCCCTTAAAATAATCCCTAAAATTCGTGAATATCAGAATGACGAGTGTACGTCAAAAAACAGTGATTCTACATCTGAGCAAATTACTTACTATCTAAATTTGATAACATTAGCAGAATCAGATGCGGCAAAAAGTTTAAAAGTAATTTTGAAAATAATATAATTTTTTATTTTCAAATATTTGCTCGGATTAAAAATACACCCGTCATTCTGATATCAGGCTGGCGGCTCACTAACTATTTTAAATAACTCTAGTTTTATAAAAGCACAGTGCTTTAAATTTTACGCACATTCCTCACATTGCTAGAACATTGCTTTCATGTGTATGGAATCACTGTCTTTTGAAGTACACTCGTCATCCTGATATTCACTAAAATTCAGATAGGAAAGAGGTAAATTGAAAGTTTGTCTACTAAACAATAAATTGGTACCCCTGACCTTTAGATGACAAAAATGTTTTTCTTTCCAAACTAGATCAAAAAGTAGGCAAAGTCAAAAGATAAGCTCAAAAGTTTACCCCCTAAGATTATAATTACCAAACTTTCTTTTACGTCACAAAGTTGCTAGAACGCTCTACCGTCTGCAAAGTTTATTTCACTTAAAGTAATTTCTTTTAAATTATCATCATCTGCCTAGCCTTTTCCCAACTATGTTGGGGTCGGCTTCCAGTCTAACCGGATGCAGCTGAATACCAGTATTTTACATGGATCGACTGTCTATCTGACCACCACAACCCAGTCAGTACTGGGTAATACGATACCCCTTGGTAACACTGGCTATCAGATTTTTCGGGCCACTGACTACCAATAACGACTGTCAAAGATCTACAGATGACAGCCGGGATCAACGGCTTAACGTGCTTTCCGAGGCACGGATAAAACTCGGTATGTAATGGACGGTCACCTATCCACAGACCAACCTAGGCAGGCACGGCTTAATCTAAAGATATATATTATTTAACTACGAGCTCTTTAAAAGTAAAAGTAAACTCTTTTAAAGTAATTACCCGCATATTGCGGCAAAAGAGAATTAATGTTAAAACGGGAACAAACGAGGCGTCCTGCCCGTGAAGGCTGACACCGTAACTCAATAACCACGATGAGGACGGAAGAAGGTACGATTCAATTATGTACTCGTAGGTACCACTGTCCACAATCAAAGCGTAGGTTGAGATGCCAAGCAATTTTGAACTCAAGCAGTCATTTTTATTTAAATTGAAGAATCTTGGATTGAAAAGACAAAAATAATAAATAATTGCTAACGGCTGAACATACAATACTCAAAGCTTAGAAGTGTTGGAGAAGAATACACAGAATACACTTTGTAGGTTATAGGTGTGTAGAATATGGTTCAAGCATGATTTCAGCCCTATTTATAAAAGAAAACCAATATAATAATATCGATTTTCATTTCAGATTTGTAATTAAGCTGTGATAGGCCCAGGTATTTAATAAATAAACAATAACAACAATAAACCTTCTTTCATTTCCCGTGTGACGTTTAAAAACGTAAAAAGCAAAATAATTATTTCATTGGTAAATCTTTTGTTAGATAAATTGTATTTAGGTAAGTACCGTGTCGTAATTTACAACACCCACACGATCTTTCACGATTTCTTGTCTACAAAAGTACAACTTTACCTGTTACTCCTAAGTAGCGAGCGAAATAAAACCATAAAAGTAACAGTTCCGCAAGTTACTTGCTACTTAGGGAAGTACGTGAGTATCTCAGGAGAGCTAACAACTTAGCTCAATAACCTTTAAACTTGATGTCTTACTGGCTGTATGCAAAGTGGTTCAACATAGGTGGAGTATTTGGAATTGTCGGGGTTCTATTTTAGAAATAGGGTCAGGTTACAGGGACCATTGTAGTAAAATTTTATGTTTGATAGTAACATTTAGTTTGCTTTTGTTTTAAGTTCGTATCAAATTAACCCGAAAGGGAAATAATATAGGGTCAGAAAAGTTCAGTACCATTCGAATGTGTAATGGATATAACTTGTTTGAAGAACTATCAGTGAAATTCATGTTATTTTTAATAAAGGTACCTAAACTTGCAAGCTTTTCAGATGCTGTACAAGGTTGCCCTCTACCTTTCCTACTGAAACTTACTTCAGCGCTCCAAACGAAGTGGCAGACATATCTGAATAAAATATTGATAGGTGGCGCTGTTCAAAATTAATGTTTGTTCAAATCGCGCCATCTATGAAACGTAAAAGTTGGCACATTTCATCAATGCAAACAAGTACGTATGCGGTTTACCAAAACCTACGTTAAACACTTTAATAGACTAATAAGAGATGTCACTAGTGCAACAATGGTTTCTGAGATCTGTGGTTCGAAAAATATCTATTTATATATATTTTCGGTATACCGCCGTTTACCCGAATTTTATTTGCCCTAATAGTCAACAGCCATAATATCATACGACATAATACTCATTTGCCCTACTCTCATTTGCCATATTAGTCACGTGCCAGAATCATCGTTTCCCATAAAGTCACTTACCATAACATCATTTGTCATAATCATTGTAAGCCCTAATTATCACATGCCCTAATTGTCACATGCCATAATTATGATATGCCATAACATAATTTGCCATCGACATCGGGTGTGTAACGGTTGTTTATATCAAGAGAAATTGGATGCAATTGGGACTTTAGGGCACCCCGACTTGGACAGGTTAGGTTAGAAGGGGATGGCGGGGTCGTGTGAGCGAGCGAAGCGAGCGAATAGACCCCGCCATCCCCTTCGTGGTTATTTTTTTATAAACCACACAGAAGTAGGAGCCCCGCGAAGCGGGGCTCCGTCGACCTAGCCCACCATCAACCATGCACAGAAAAAAAAACATCATGTGTAATGATTATTACGGGGCTTAAATATTTGTCTAATACTTGTTATGCCATTTAAATATTATGCCATTTAAATATTATGTCTAATAATTATTATGGCACATAAAAATAAGGCAAACAATGCTTATGGCATTCGTATCTTATAATATCTAAAATTCGGGCAATTAAAAGTATGTCATATGTCTTTTAGGGCAAATGAAACATTCGGGCAAATGAAATTCGGGTAAATGAAATTCGGGAAAATGATGATTATGGCATATAATCTTCGGGCAAACAATAGACAACCTATATTTTCATGGTCGGAGATGCTGTCTTAGACCGATGCAATACGGGCGTTGCTAATGCTCTGCGACGCGCTGCGATCCCTGAGCGGTGACGCTACTTAGTTACATATTATATATCTGAGCGTCATGTCACACAGTGTTGAAACGACATTCGGCGACGGAACGTGTGCGCATCGGACAAGGGTTCAGGAAGACGTAGCGGGGAGGCGTGCTGCGTCGAGACAACGCAGCGCTGCGCAGTAATTTTAGAATATCGAAGATGGCAGTTGGGCACATTCAGCTGCGTTGCGTTGCGACATCGCAGAGCTCGTGTGGCACTCGCTGCGTCGAAATCACTGCGCTGCGACGACGCAACGCATTGGCAACGCCCTTGTGGCATCACTCCTAGTCGGCAAAATGATGTAGGTGTATGAGAACTAGAGCTCTCTAAAGGAGTTAGTTCTTCGGATGATGTTAGAATAAAACAACAATATTTATTTAGTATTAACTATTCATATATTTCAATAGGTATCTTTTATAATTATATACTATTTCCTCTAACGCTCCGCGCTCAATATTTGGTTTAAGTCTAAGTGAAGACGAATCAACAGTTGGTTTCAATCAACTTATAATAATCAACAGTCGAACAAAAATCTAAATAATTACATTTAATAGAAAGTTTTAAATGTAAACTTAGAAATATGTTAGCGTGTTCCTTCAGTTGAAACGTTACAAATACTGGTTCACTTTAAGGTAATTATTATATAAAAAAAAACTCTAAACTATTTAGTGGGGAATGTTAACTTTGGTATAAAATATTAATTATAAACAACAAAACATTATTCAACCTCAATGCACTCGAGAAACGAAACTTATATCCAAGCATAAATTAAAAGAAATACTGTTTAATCAAATAGCCTAAGACCAGTTTAGAATATATTTACAATAACTGGTGAACTTAAATTGTAAACTAATATAGAATAGCCTTACTTTCAACGCTCATACACAAGTAAAGTTACAGAAATATGTTTGTCTCTTTCTAAAGTTCTAGATGGAACGAAGTGGACAGCGATGGCAGATTAGCAAACAGTTCTTACAAGAGTGATCTGGGGGGGTCACTATGACGTCTTAAAGCAGAAGTAATTCCAGTGCGGGAAAGAGACAGAACTATACGTCTAGCGTCATCTTTTTCTCACACTGGACTTGCTCCTGCTTTACGACGTCATGGTAGGCCACCAGTTTAGTAAGGCTATCGATGTTACAAAGCGAAACGGAACTAAAGATACGTATAATTGCACTATGCAGTAGAAACGCTACATAAAAAATCAAACTGTACTTAGACTCGTACAAATCCAAATATCTAAACGTATTATAAGAATCGTTTTTTAGTTATATTTTTCTCTAATGCACCATAATTATGTATAGGCTTTCTACTAGATAATTCAAGGCTTAGTTTAGTAGGTACCGTTATTTTTTGTCATCTAATTCCTAATACGTAAAATTCCGTTTTAATGTTGCTACGAACATTGAAGAAATAATATTATCAGTCTATGAATGCTCCTCAAGTTAAATCAAAGTCGTTTAATATTTTTTATACATTATACCCTTTGACTAAGCATTCATTTATTTATTAAATGTGATGTAATTTAATCACATTTACTTATGGTTAAAAATTAACTTTTATTAATCAAAGGGTTTTTTAAAAGAAGCACTCAAGACTGTGACCAAGGATTCTAAGAGATATATCTCTACAATTATTTACTAATGGAAAAGTAAATAATGATTTTGCGCAAGAAATAATTCTCTAAAGAACACAAGCGGTATGCTCTACCCGAAATAAATACATACATTTGTGTGAAACACAATAATATAAAATGGGTTTAGAACTATTCATGTCTCGAAAGCTAGGTTATCACAACATTTACAAAAAGCGAGTAGCCTAACATTAGACATTAACAAATCAGTTTTGGTATAACAACATATAAAAAGATTCGAATCATATTCTCTCTAATTAACTATAGAATCGTTATATTATGTCGAAGTTTTAGCAATTCTCATTAATAGTCAGTCAAGCCACGACCTAAGAAGTAATACAATATTACTAATATACGAAACTGGGACATCTCTATAGGTAAATAAATATAAGGAATAGTTTTGCTACTATACATTTATCAATATCTGTATTGCAACGGACTGTTCAACTTCAGAACTGTGTAAATGGCATTATTCAATACGAAGAATTGTCTATAATAAAAATTTAACAATTAAACAATGCTGTTTACCGTATTTGAGATTGCACAGTCGTTTATATTAAGAACACAATATTGCACATTAACGGTTCTCGCTACAATGTGTATAGTAAAGAGAGCAACATACATAAATATTGAGTAGCGACATCGAGTAACTACTACTAAAACATTCGTTTAGCAAAACCTCCTAAATCCCAGATTACCTTACTTGGTCATTTCTAAAAATCAGATCTCTTCCACAGCAGTCATCAAAAATATGCGTACACAAGTACAGGACCTTATATGCAAGGTCATAAAGTTCAAGATACGTTAAAGCGGTGGAGTCATGTAAATCGTACGTGTGTACTTTAAATAGGACCTTATTTCAATCCGATAGGATTCATTTTTAAGCGGTGGAATCATGTGTTGAAGGGTTGGGGATGTTGGTGACTTGTTGCTCCCGAAGCCTCCTCATTTCTCTGGACATTGAATTCAGTTCTGCTTGTAGAGACATCTCCTTTTCACGTAGACATTTGATCTCGTTTTGCCATGTCTGGAAAAGAAAATTTAAATGATCAGGATCCTATTGAGGTAAGGTGTTATTGGGTTTTACCATAGGGATTTTTTTAGTAGGAGCCACGGAGTCCTCGAACCCTACTGCATGGGACTTTAAACATAACTGGTGAAAGGGTATACTACTAGATACACCTCTGTCTAAATCTTCAGGGATTACAGGTGTGATGTTATTTTTTATATTTAATGTGAGAATTTATTGAAATGTAATTTTTGTCAAAAATATTTTGAAAAGCTTGTTTGCTCATTAAGTAGTTGTAATGGTGTCCAAGATCATTCATGATTGGTGAACATATTACTAGTTATTGAGCGTTAATTATTACGTTAGTGAAAATTAATTAAGCATTTGTTTGAAAGAGTCCTTTTGATTGTTAGCACTTTTTTCCCGAGCAGTCCATTAAAGCCCTAAGGACCGACTGGTATTGGTTACTAAAGCTCCGTATTCATGGTAAACTAAAGTTCAACATGAAACATCGTTTTGTGTTGTGTAACATTGTTACAAACATATTTCAAATAAATGTAACCCTTGGCCAGCAAGACAAAATTATAATTAGCAGCATCTTGTCCTGCTGGCTATGGTTTTAGGTGAAACATGTTTGTAACAATGTTGCAATGTCAGCTGCAACATGTTTCTCACAACACAAAACAAAACTTTTGAGTCCCACAAACACGAGATTTGGTGAAGCACACATAATAGCAAAAACCAATAGTACCAGATTACCTAAATTACTGGATAAGATTTATATCGAGTCTATGGATCCTTACAATATTCTGTTTGAGTAGGTCGAGCTTGTCGTTCTTGAGCCGGCACACTTCTTGCCGCAGCATCTCCGCGTCGCGCGGCGTGACCTCCCCCCTGCCGCCACCCCCGCCGCCCCCTCCCGCCGCGCAGCCCCCGCAGGCGGCGCCCGCCTCGGCCGAGGACATGGACTCCAGCCCCGTGTCACTGTCCACGTACACTCCACCTGGACACACGAAGGCTTTTGTTAGTATTGTACTACACTGCTCGTCCTTATAAGTGTCAGAGTTGGTTTTAACTAAATGGTAGATACTGTATTTTTGTTTTGAAGAAAAAAAGTGCTTTATAAAATTATTTTAATATAGATGATTTTTTTTTAAAGGCCTTAGCCTGTTTTTTATTATTTAATTTATGCAGATTGTAATTATGTGCGCGAAATTAAATAAAAAAAAAACAAAACAAGCAATGTCGTATTGTACAGCATTTCCATTAAAAAAAGTAATAAAACTTAGGACTACAACAAACGCAACGAAAAAACTTCAACCAAATAATACAGTTATAGTTGAAGACATCCATTTACTATAAATAAAAATATTGCAAAAAAATGTTAACAAAAACCTATGAAAAGAACATCATGCCTCTAAAGACGACTGGGTGATATAAAACATTGACGTACAGATCTACACTACAGGACTAACCTGTTGCACTTTTACCACAACTCAGCCAGTCCTTGTCGTCTATTTGGAAGAAATCACACTATTACTTCACCAAAACTAGGTATACCATAACTTTACTATTATGTCGATATGAAACGGAGATGAATTCACCATCATGCTTTTTGTGTCAATAAACAAAAGGGACCATACCTAATGATTTACTTTTGATGAGTGGCTGGGTAACTTGCTACATGATATTCAAAATTAGACAATCAATGACGGAATGCTAAAAGATGATAAATACATATCCACATTCAAGATGGAATTATACTATTAAAAAATAGTGTCAAATACTAACAATACTGACTAGTTTTTGTTACAAATCGGATTGAGTTTCTTAGAGAAAGTTTTTTTTTTAATAGTCCCCTTGAAGAATGGAAGTGACTTAAAGCCATCCTGACAAACAGCAAACCTAGTATTTCTTTAAAAAGAATCATCAGAATCTACACAAAGTTTCATAACTTAATTCGCAAAAATATACCCTGTCACAGCACTAGTATTCCAATTCATGTGGCTGAATGTGACGCTAGTAACACCTCTATTTATTGTAATTTGTCTTATAACTAAGTTTAAAAAAATAAGATACTAACCAAGCGGATCCAAATCCACAGAGTTAAGACTGGAGTCATCGCTGTGGTCGGTGAGGGGAGGGCGCGGCGGTGCGGCGCGTGACGTCACATCGGGGCTGGACTCGCCCGACGCGTGCGACGCGCCCGAGCCGCCCGCCGAGCGCACCGACACTGCGGATGCGGACGAAGACGCTACAGATGACTTGGAGCGGGCGCTCTGGAAGAACCAAGGTCTTAAAAGTTAGTACACAGTAACTAATACTACATAGCATCGTGCCTCTAATCGCCGGAGAGTTAAGTTACACCCACCCACATTAGGAGCGAGCCTATTGCCCGCACCTGGTCACAAATCGGCCGGGCTGCAGCGGAGATATTCCTGATGAAAAAATCCCAATAATACTTTGCCCGACCTGGGAATCCAACCCAATGAAGCAGTTTAGAGATAATATTTGCTTTTTTACCATTATCGTCATCAGTCTCCTGTACTATTCCAATTTATTTGGGTTCGGCATTGCGTATCTTCTTTCATATTTCTCTATTACTCGTCATCTCAGCAGTCACCAGTAATTTTTGTTGTACCCAGTTATATCACATATTATTGACATGGATGATTTTTATGATAGTCAGGGGAAATGATTGCTAGGAACAATGTCCGTAAATCCAAATCACAGTTCTTTATTTTCAGTTGTATGAAGTAGTTATTGAACGGGAAATGAATCGCAACCAGGTGGCCTACCATGACGTCTTAAAGCAGTTCTAATTCCAGTGTAGGAAAGAGATGACGCTAGAAGAGCCGTATAACTCTGTCTCTTTCTCACACTGGAATAACAACTGCTTTAAGACGTCTTAGAGGGGTTACTACATTACACTGTTGCGCAAGCAAAATATCCGAAGGAAATCACCCAATCTGGTGTTTTAAATCTGGAACTTACAACCGTATCTCTATCTATAACTCACGCATGAAGATACTGAGGCACTTCTACAATACATTAAATAGCAAGATACAAAACATTATGTTACTCAATTGTCACAAACACACATCCAATCTCGCAAAAACTGCAATCTAAAAATCAAATACAAATATACACACACGCACGCACACACTCACACACACACATGTTCACTCGCACTCGTCACTCACACACTTTTACATTATTTCTAAGTTAGAACTGTCAAAATTTAGAATTCTTAGCTTTGCTTTCTTTGACGGTTCTTACTTCGTTTTAATTCTTGTCTATTGCATAAAAATGTTTGCATAAGTAATTATTTAAACTTGACTTTAGATATGGGTGTAAGACATTAAGATCATCGTGATGGGTGGTTATCATAATATGGTTTCCTAGTACCTTTTAATTTCATAACGTTATTGTTGTATGCATAGAGAACAGTTGCCATAACCGGCGAACACAGGTGGAAGTCCATTTAAGAGCAGGCATAGTGTTATGCATAGAATTTTAAGTAGCACTTATGCGAATCACATTGTCTCGCAATCATTATAATAATAATTAATGTTTTGATAGAAACATCTACTTTCTTTGTGACGTCATCGGATAGGAGCGCAATATTATTATTTTAAAAGGATTATAAAGGTGGGGCCCCACTGCTTCTTTGGTCTAGTGGTCCCGTGGCGTGGGTTCGATTCCCAGGTCGGGCAAAATGTTATTGGGTTTTTCCATCAGGAACTTCTCAGTAGCAGCCACGCAGTCTGGATTTGCTCCCGGTTGATGGCAATAGGCTCACCCCCTATTACATGGGGCTTAAACATAACTGGCGAAATGTGGGTGTATTATTAGGTACACCTCTGAACTATTCGGGGATTACAGGCGAGATGTTATGTTATGTTATAAAGGTGGGTTTAGACACAATGAACGAAAGCATTATTTTTATAATATTCTTGACATTTTAGTAAAAATTACAAAATAATGCGCAGTTCATATTTATACAATTATTTTGTAGAGCGGGTAAAGAATATGCATTTACCTTTAAAAAAATAATGTAAATAATAATGTTTTAGTACTTACATTAGGAGTATGAGTTTCATTCGAAACAAACTTATTCTTATTGAGAGCATTCTTGTTGCTATCGCCTGAGATATTCGTGTCTACACTTGGTGATCTGAAAATTAAAGAAAATAATAGATCAGAATAAGAAATGAATAGTTAAAATAGGCCTCCCACTAGGTGGACCGATGACCTGGTGAAGGTTGCAGGGAACTGCGTGCGAGTCGCACGGGACCGGTCAATGTGGCGACACTTGAGGGAGGCCAATGTCCAGCAGTGGACGTCTTTCGGCTGGAATGATGACGATGAGTAAAAATTGTGAAATACTTTCAGTGTATCAGCTGCTTGTTTGACTTGTATTTTAATATCTATTTCCACAGCTGTATTTGCTTGACACGGCTGCAAAAGAATGCAATGTAACTGCATACCTTTGTCTGTTTACGATCGGACGGTTTACGCGATATATGTTGAGTACTTATTTTAAAACTGTTGTGATCTTTTCAAAACGAATTATTGGAACGATGTACCTAAACTTAGTAATAAAACAAGCATCACAGGTGTTGTATCATATAAAGAATACCTCGTATAATAAAGAATACCACGTAGTTAGGCTAAATCGAAAAACAAACAAAATCGGCAGATGTGAAACATCTATATTTATATTATAATTATAGAATTCATAAACAATTAAAAAAAAACCTATAACGAAATATGGAGTAAAGAAAGAAAAAATATTTAAAATCAATTTATTTTTCTTATTATTTGAACTATTATAATAAAATACGTTTACGAGACGTTATTTTGACTTTTATTTACTCACAACAATCGTTCCAAACCAACTTTCTTCTAATGGGAAAAGGTTGAGTTTACATGGCATAGAGGAGGCATCACGCCATGACAGCGCCATGCCATCTTCCGTAACGGCGTACGACTTTCAAGTCGGTTTTACTGCCTAGGCGCGCATATACAACATTATTTTTAGTATATGCGAAACCTGAATATAGTTTGTTCAGAATAAGTAACTGAATCGATTCCAATAATTTTTAAACCAGGTTATATTTTTTCCCAAAAACATTTAAAAAAGTTAAAAGTAGGACACCGAGTGACTTTAAGTATCTCTCGCAATAATGTATATGTAGGTACCTACTGCTAAATTATTATTATCAATGAGCTCAAGTCGACGCTGGAGGCGCGCGCTGCGTGGTGACCACGATTTTGTGCGGACAACTAGATAACAGAACAAGCTTATAACTTTGTGATTTTTCATGATACAGTTTTGAAATTTTGTACACAGATTCTTTACATAAAAATACTAGACACGTGTATCAGGTTTCGCATATACTAAAACTAATGTTGTAGATGTTTCACATAAAAAAAGAAGTGATTTATAATACACACCTGACTTTAGAAATAAGGGCCTTCTTCACAGTATCAATAAACCGAGCCCCAGGCCCGTCCTGTTTCGGCGTACCATCAGGTTGCGGGGACACCGCACCCGGCTCCAACCTCACACCCGCACCCAGAAACTCCGTAGTCTTCGTCTTCAAGTCATTCACCAAGTTCTGCAGCAAAGACGCTCTGGTCCTTAACTCCAGTTGAGCGAACTTCTCTGCCTTGTAGCACGCGTTTTCGGCGTTGATGAGCTTCGTAAGGAGGAATTCTTTGAACTCTCGCCCCTTGCGGAATACGGACGGCTGCGGGAGAGTCGGTCCGAAGAATGGTACGTCATCACGAGCGGTGACGGCCACTTTGTACCTGGAAGACAGAAAATTGAAATTAGATGTGATAACTTTTTCTTTCCTGTGACCCAAGGGCTGGCGTATATCTTGGCCAGAGGCCTTGCCATACAGCGTTGCAACGCTGACAGTCTCTTGACAGCGTTGAGGAGGAATATTTTAATGCCCTTTTATATTTAATTGTTAGTTTAGTTCATTTTGTAAGTAATCTTCACTGAATATAAAACAAAGTCGCTCCCGCTGTTTGTATGCTTAGATCTTTTAACGTACGCAACGGATTTTAACGTTTTGACAGCCAAAGCATAAACATACGCGCGTCGCCACAATTACACCTACCATTTTGTCACATATTTGTGTCGTTTGGCGTACAGCGCACGCGATTGCTTGTCTCGCATGGCATGACTATGGCGGTCAAAAGCTTAATGCAGTTTTCAGCAATAAATAGAGTGATTCAAGAGGAAGATTTATATGTATATTGCACCCGTGCGTAGCCGGGTCCGGTCTTTAGTAACGTATATAGTTAGTTTTTTACATTTTTTATCAATTAAAATGACGATTTATATGTAGTAAGGAAGAAGACGGTACCACTCCCCACAAATAAATGAGGATAAGAGCGGAAGGATAATGTTGAAATCTATTGACATACTTTTATGACCTTGACTCTATTCTGAATTTAATATTGTAATTCATTTTATGCTATTAAAATGTAATATCGTCAAATAGATCCTCTGTGGTTAATGATGTAATATCGTCAAATAAAGCCTCTGTGGTTAATGACGGAGTACTCGCAATGAAGATACTTTAGACGAAACTAGTTTATTTAGTACCGACACATACCGATCTTACAAATATCATTTACCTGAACAAAATATGCTCCTATTAATCATTCTATTTTTATCGTGTCTACAAGTGTGCTCGATTACTTGATTAAAAAAGATTCCACATGACCTTTATCACAGACATCGCCATCTGTACCTGACAGCTCCTTACCCACCCACAAGGTTTTATAAGTAAGTATTAATGAAGCTATTTCTAAGACTCCATTACATTTTAACCTTTAACAAATCTGAACAACATCAAGACATTCACTGACTCGTCCAGCTAGTGTTTATTCACATAAAAAGCTTCTAATTACCGAGTCCGGGCTTCGTTTGCATATAAATTACTGAGACAATTTCCATTCTACTTTCCGAGCCATTTTCTCGACTTGCTATGCAAATAATGCCACTGTGCGTTGTTGGGAAGCAACGCAAACTTTATGTTAAACAAGACACTTGACAAGTAGGAAAAAAGTTACAGAAACTAAAGTTTGTGGGATTAAAAATAGAAGACATTCGACGGCATGAATAAAATAAAAATAAAACTTCTGTAGACGAGTGAATTTTATATTAGATGTTTGAATGTTATTCCTCAAAGGAACTGGCTCATAGATATGCGACGGGAATAGAAGCATTGAGAGTGATACATGTCATGATGTCGTCAATAAAATGCATAGACGTCTCGTAAAACTTATGATTATAGCCTTAATTGTTAGTTATCGTCGTAAAGAAACTAAAATAATGATTTCCTACGGATTTTAAAGGGAAATATCTAAGATTTATAGAACAAAATATTTGTTAGTCTATGAGATTTATAATTACCTGGTCTCCCCGCCAACAGATTCCAGTTGTGTGACCACGATGAACGCGTGCAGGAAGTGTGATGCTATCATGTCAGGCGTAAAAGGTGTCGCCTTCTCCTGCAAATAGAAACAATAGGAACTCTTTAACTTAGCTCTCTAAGTTTAGTTTCATGCAGTTTAAAGATGTAAACAATCAAGAACATAAGCAGAACAAACAATAAAGAACATAAGCAGAACTAATCATTTGGAAGACATGTGGCATCCACGTCCTCCAATAGGAACTGGGCCCAATGTTGGATTCCAGCTTCATTTCACAAACGAGGCGTGTGTCTATATCAATGGTCTAAACAATGGAAATTAATGAACTATCTAAGAAACTGCGGAAAATTTTCCCTCATTTCGGCTAGTAATCGTTGCAAATATCAACATTGGTTTGGCAGTTTAAACGTAAACATAATTATCGCAACCAGACAGACACACAACGTCTGTAGGGAGCTTTATATTCATAGATATGATTGAAATGGAATAGATCTCAATGCATTGTGCAGTAAAAGATTTAACATCGGCCGTTTGTTAGTTTCTCGTAACTACTTACGCAAACTGTGCCATAAACTCGTTAACTTATTGCAGTACTTCGCATAATACAGTCATAAACAATCTACAATGAAAAGCATTTCGGCATTTCTGTTATGTGGCTGAGTCCTGGCTTCACAATAGAATAACATATATTTCGTATCGTTGCAACTCATGCATTAAGTATTACGACAGTCAAGATTTTATTCATTGAAGAGACTATATGGATTGATTGCGTGGTAATCTGGTTGATAATAATTACGGCTTATAATAAAGGAAACGCTGATTAAGATATTACAAGAAATGTATGGAATAAACATGACGACTGATAGAGGGAAAAAAATATGGAAGAACTTCACCGAGCCCACAACTGGTGGGGCAAAAGCAGTAGGATGATCAACAAAGATACCATGTATCCAGAAACTGTGAAAAGCTAGACAATCATTCCAATATCTATATTTTTATATTTTGAATACCTGTCCCTGGCTAAAAAAAAATAAGTTCATCCTACATTGTCCAATATTCTTACCTGAAAAACAATGGCCACGATATCATTGCCGACGTGCCTCTTCCGCTGCAGTTGCTGCGCGTCGCCGGCAGTGTGTGGCAGTAAGGGCGCCACGTGGAACATGATCTCACGGTTGTGGTACGTCTCGTACACGGCTTCAGTGCCAGTGTGGCCGTTTATTATGTCCAGACCGCCCCGGTAGCCTGGTAGAAGAAAATATTTGTTAAGGAATCTGTTTTGATGAATACAATGATTAGGTTGATACTAGATGGAGGAGATTGGCTCAAACAAAGAAGCCTTCACCCAGCAGTGATGTATTCAGATTGTGGATGGTGATGATGAAATGGAGCAGAAAAGGTAATCCCTACAGGGCACAGAAGCACTGCCCCGGCAGTCTGTGTGAAAAACCTAAGAAATTAAGCCCCATATAAGAAATTTTAGCTTCATCAGACAAAATTCATAATACGTTAAACATTCTAAAATAAGCAAATTATATTAGACGTGAAACAACGTGCAATGCAGCTCCTTATTTAAAATGTGCATCCTCGAAATTCGTATTATTTCCATCCCACTAGTACGACCGTTCTTGGCGTGGAATTAAGCCCGGAGCGTTTCGAACGCCGAAAATCCTAGGGATAGGCTGCAGGCACGCTGCCAGC
Organism: Noctua fimbriata; assembly: GCA_905163415.1. Taxonomy (NCBI): domain Eukaryota; kingdom Metazoa; phylum Arthropoda; class Insecta; order Lepidoptera; family Noctuidae; genus Noctua; species Noctua fimbriata. Next base: position 9,241,634 of record LR990940.1, read on the forward strand.
GGATATATAGTTCAAAAGGTTACACTGCCAAAGGAAACTAACCTTTATGGTCCTTCAACTTGATCTTCTGTCCAAGCATGTCTAGGAACTCCTCGAAGGCTGGTGATATTTCGTTGTTGCCGAACAGCTGTTCCTCTGTCGTCTGCCCATAAGTCTGATATAGAACTCCAAACTTAAAGCAGTTTACTAAAACATGTTCGTCGTACGCCGCTATCAGGGATGACGCGTTGAGACACATGACGGCCTGGAAGTTGTCGATGTTCACTTGTTCGTTCAGCATCTTCGCCATTTTGAGAGGCGGTGGCATTAGTCCTGATCCTGGAAAATCATGGAGTGAAATGGTTAATTCAGAGTAAGCAAATTTTTTAAAGCAATAATCGTGCCTACTTATTAACTGATCAAACATATACCTTTTCCCCATCTTTTATTAGCTTCTGGGTATTCAAATCCGGTCAGCTTTAGTCTTCCCATCATACCCAAATGTAATATTATATCGTAAAGTGTTGTAAACTCACTAGTGGTGGGTATAAGTCCGTGCATGGTTTCCGTGCGAAGCCTCAACAATATCCTAGTGTGGTCCTGACTAGCCATGTGCTCGTTCTTGAGGGACATCACTACTGGGCCGAGATTCTCATCAGATCCAACCAAATTGATGTGCTCCTGTGAATGAAGAGAATCAAAATTATAATGTGGAAAGTCGAGCTTCGGATTCTATGTATTGTATTGTATTGAGCGATGCTCATATTTATAAAATATAATTGCATTGAGTGGAATATAATATTCATCGAAACACTCTAATTATAATCTTTCCTAGAATAATGTATATCATTGTGGCTTTACGCAAACACACACCAGCCATCGTTTAAAACGAAATTAATTCAGACCGTGAATACGAATTATTGTGTGTTTCTGGTAAATATCAAATAATATGGGATTCAAACAAAGGCAACGTAAGTAATGAGATTAAAACGAGTTTCGACAAACACGTGGAGTGAGTTACCTACATAATAATGCAACTAGAATAATGTAACAGGAAAAGTAGAGATTATTAATTAGGAATTAGTATTCCATCACGTCAATATTTTCGAAAAGGGTTATATTAGCTAATGTTTTTTGCTGGCAACATACAGGGAGTAAACAGACCCTTCACATAGCCGTCAGCCAAGCATTCTGTACATCAAACTAAGTAACTTTACGCGAAAATTATTGCTGGGGAATGGACTTTTTTTTTTGGGGTGAAAAATCAAGTTTTACGGTAGGACTCGATAAAAAGCACTCAAAGCATTGTGTTGATGGATGGATTGAATAGTACGGGGGTCGTGGAGGTGTGTAAAGTAAAAATTTTACATTAAGAACAAATTTGTGAAAAAGTTGAAACTTTGACCCCTTTTTTTTTTTTTTAGGATGGGAAATCATCAAACCCCCCCCCGCTCTGGGCGGAGCGGAAGGGAGTGTCAGACTTGTACTGACTAAAACCCATCCATGTTCCTTCTTTGCCCTTTGTGTTCCAGGGCTGCGGTGTCTCTTTCGAACAGTCCCGCAGCCCTGGCAGGCATCGGCCCGTGCGGACCCCTACGTGGTTGCTGACATCTCTTTGAGGCGCGCGTGGAACACGAACGCGCCGTCGACACGGCCTGTCGTCATAAGACGGCCGGACGGCGAGCTAGGGGATGACCCCTAACATCTCCGTAACTAGAAGGTTCCCAGGTAGAACAAAAAAATGATCGCAAAGACGGGGAGAACAAGCACCTTTCGGCCTTTGTTAAGGGTCTATTTACACCCTTTATACAAGGTGATTTTTTGATATCCCATAACTCTAGGGTGGATGAGACCATAATATCAAAGAATCAACTGGCATCATTATGAATTATTTTTCAACTACCATTTTTTTTTTTGTTTTCAGTTTTCATACAATATAATCGGACAATGACTTTGTCTAATGATTATTGATGTGATGTAAAACACCCTTACGTGAAATATCGTCACATTTTCTTTAAATATAATTGATTGGTTTGAATAAAATTAATTATGATTAATACCTATGAAACTATGCATTTTTGGATCACATATTCTAGGACTTTTTGTTTTATTTTTACTTATATATATAACCCTAGAGTTATGGGAAATAAAAAAAACACGTTGTATAAAGCGGAATACGGCGAAAGTCTTTTAATATAGAGGGCGACGAGGCTAGACTGGTGCCATGTGCAGGAAATTAGCTGTAACTTAGAATATTCTTACAGAAAACCTGAAAACATTGTGTTCAATCGATTGAACCCGAACTTCACCTTCCGAAGCAATCGTTAGGCAGTCAAAAACGAATGTAATAACAAAACCAATATTGGCCTTCAAAGCATTACTAAAATAGCCATCAGTCACAACCGCACCCCATGGAATACAATAGAAAGGGGATGTTTATAGCCACAGTAGTTATTTTAAGGGTAATGATTTGGCTCGTTAATGGATTTTTTATGTCTCTATGCCAATCAATAAGTGGATTCAGAATGTTATTACCACTATTATCGAGGAGGTAAACTTTATCTCTAAATGCTAATGGACGCCTGGATTTAGCTCTGGTCTAGAAACTAAGGTAATAAATTACTTGCGAGTTTGAGATCGATCTTGTGTACTACTGCTATCTTGACAACATTAGAGATTACTTGAAATACTGATTATAATGAGATTTTCTTGCGGTAGATGTATTATATGAGACATCGAACGTTGGAAAGAGACTTTCGAGATGTCTGGGAAGTTTCGCTACTTATTTTAGAATAACCTTGTATACGGCTAGGTACTTTAGTTATTTTATTACTATGCTTAACCACAAAATTCTAGGTAAATATGTACTAATAACGGGTGGTACCTAAATATGTACCGAGTGCCACTACAACTACTGAAAGCCAGAATCAACCGTGGCGACTACCAGAAAAGCGCCGAGACAATGAAGCTCGACGAAGTCCCAGAGAAACAATTGAACTGTATTGGATACCTCAACGAAGTTAATCAGAAAATAATAGCGGCGGAGTAGGAAAACCATAATTTTCACTACACGTATGTAGTGTTTATAAATGCAGGGCCCTAGTGACCTAATATACTGTTGATTGAAGACGATAAAGTTGATCTAATGACATCTCACTTAATGGTGTGCCCCGCAATGATTGGCTGAATCAGAGCATTTAGCGATGATGTCATGATCAACGTGCTACGAACTGATTTTCCACACCCACAAGGAAAGAGGAATGAGGTAGTTACACCAACGGAGCATATATTAATAATTTAACAACCAGATTCCATGTAATATTAGTAAACAAATAGGTTTTAATTCAAAACAGACGATAACAGGTCGTAGCTTAATTAGTTCATGTTTATAACGTATTTGTTTGAATATTTTTGAACATAGGAAACTTTATAACAATAATCGTTTAATTAGTCCATGTGTGGTTACAGAACTTTTAATTAAGATAACACGAGAACTAATTGTAATGTAAATACGTGACGTCAACATCATGCAAAAACACTTTATAATGAACCTGTGAAATATAACAATGTAAACATTGAATTACAAAAGTTTACGCAACATAAAACACTATATTTTAACCGACTCAAGGCCTGAACAAAAGTTTCATGTTCCATGGGAGATGTTAATTAAACTACAATACACTGTGTCACCATTAACCTTGTCAGTCCCTATTTTTTATTCCCAAGCATACAACCTTAACGAAGGATAAACACCATTGTAAATAAAACAATGCATTGTCTCAATGAAAACAGTGAAAAATACACAGTACTTTATATAAGTTACGACATAGAATAGAATGCATCAATTATAGAAAAACAAGTCCACGTAAAAGATTCAAGAAAATCTTTTAATCGTGCATTGAACGTAATTATTTTCGCGATCAACGTCCCAAGTTTGGCCAGACTGTAAATATTTTTCCAAAACCAAATGGTAGATTTACGATAGCTCGATTAATCTTCTGAAACTTATTTCGGATTAAAAATAACTCTTAATTGCCAGCCGTCGCACACGCCGCAAAATTCAATGTAAACACGTAAACAACGAACAGTCAAAAGGACCTCAGATCATTGACTGGAAAAACCACTAGAAGTGTTCAATCATGTTGTATTTTCCACGCGATTTCGTAAACACATTTTGTATCTTTTCTCCACAAAATTGTGATTATTTACACGCCTCTGCGTGATTATAATAATCATTAAGCTCCCATCGTTCCAAAACGAGCTCGTCCATTTTTGGAAAATATCTCAAATTTATTGCATGGCCTTTTTCACGTTGCCACAAAGAAGCAAATTGAAAGCTAAAGATGGTAATTGAAGGGACGCGGGGTTAATGCCCCTTTTCGAACTCGTTGATGGATCACGTCATCTGAGATGGAATCTAACAGTTTTTTTTTTACTTCAATTTGTTGGAAAGTGTGCCTATTCACGGTTCGATCTTGCAGAAAAAAATAAATATAAATTGTAAAGAACTAGCAGAGTGATGAAAGGTTTGAAATAAATTACTTAATTTGAACTCTCGACATTTTGCCCTCACTTTTGAGCTTCGGGTGACTGGAGCTTCGAGTTGTAAGGACTAATTGAACAGTTAAGTTATTAAAAATAGAGGTCTTAGATGTGCAATGGCATTAGTCCTTGAATGCAATGTATTCTTAGTAAACAAGACTATTCATATTTCAAACAAATACCTGACAATTAAGTTCCACGAACTCGAATAACTAGTATTTACTTATTCCATAGTATTTTTAAAAGCTCAATACGAATGTCTTTGTCTATGAACTTAATGGTTGAGCTCTCCTACTCGATTCTCACTGAATCAATTTCAAATAACCGATTTTCCACGAAAATTTTCGAATCAATAAAACGACTCAATGTCCCGTTGGAGTCCAGCTGTTCATCTCAACCGTACTAAACCAGATCTTATATTTTTCATTTTCACCGCCTTTCGATTCACACAGGGTACCTAAAACCGTAATAATTTTTGTGCCCCATCATTTCTTTCCCAGAATGAATTGTCCCCAAACCAATTTCGCGTTATGAAAGAAGACATTTGCTTATTGCTTCCATTTTTCTTTTGTCAAGGGCTGCTGCCATCGTCACTGATTTGAACGAATGGATTGGCGAGCAAATTATCATTTAACGAAATGTTATTAACGATTTCTTTTTCACTTTGTGCTTTGTATTGACATTTAATTTTAATAAAACGTTTTTCTATGCAAACAATCTGGCTTGTCATTGCACAGTAACTCGTTCATTTCACTGAAAAGACGATTGAAAAGGTTGATTGATTTAAAATGTCTCTTCATTCTGGTGTTCTTTTTTTAAACATTTTCTCTATGGTTGACAAAGACACATGACAAATTCCCTATAAGTGATTTTGCAGCGTGTTTGTCAATTACGTGCTCACGATAGGCATAACATTTTATATTGCCGGTGTTAACCCTCTAGACGTTTTATGGTGGGACATGATGGTCCCTGGCAGGACGTATTTACACGTCAGTATGGTACTGGTATCGGCTTAGTGATCGGAGCATCGCATTCATCTAGCCTAACCCTTGCGGTGTCACAATGGCCCATCAGCTTTGCCGGGTTGACGTGTAACGATTGCAATATTTTATGCAAATTGTACAAGATACGCACTTTGGCCCTTTGCTAAATTATGTTTAAATATGTTTATTTAATGCATGTTGTAAATATTCTAGTGTTTTATCATCTAATGTAACTTTAAATATCTTAAATGTCGCCGTGAGTGGCGATTGCAAAACAAAACTTTAACGATACTGTTGCGTACCTGTGTTGGGAGCTGCGGCCGTCACAATTGGGTTAGTTAGGCCTTTATCTATTTCGACTGTTAGTGACAATGAAAGCTGATTCAAACTGTGGGAACTACGTAATTTGCAAGTTGCGTTAGATATGTCCGTTTTTTCATGATTACATGAACGCAATCTTATAAAATCCTTCACCTGAATTTAAAGTATTACATTAAGGCTCCTTCCCCTTAGGCTATCAAGCAATAAGTCAAGAAAGAATTCAAATTACTCCATGGTAAAACAACAAAACTGAGTTGGTGTCAGTACATAATTAAATTTAAATTAGGCATGTATAAAAGATAAGTCAAACGAATATTTTCAAAATTCTGTAGCGAGGCGTCTGTTAAGATTCATACGCACGATAAGGCCGGGTACACACGCGGGTTGAGACTTAAATTGCTCTACAATGCCGTAATCGGCGCAATCTACATGTAGCTGAGAACTTGGCTCACTGGGCGTGAAGCCAAACCGTTCCGCGTTGGTGAGCCCAGACGCTTTTTCCCACTATCGTTCGCGAGTTTTTTTATGTAATGAGTGTGGTTGGACCCTTAATCGGTGGTTGGCGATGCATTTGTTTTTAATTGGTGGACACAGTTTTTTACTCTCATTTGCAGCATATTTTCTCCCACACGTTTATCATGGTTGCACTAGTTCTGACAGATGAATGAAAAACTTTTTTTATTCAACAGCCAAGCGTTTCCACTTAGCTCATATAAACTTCATTGTAGTCTGGAAAGTTACATGCTTGACCAGTTGATGAAAGAAAGAGCACGTCTTATATTTTATTAGACGTAGGTACTATTTTTAGTTTTATGTAGGTGCTCACTCTGAAGAAGAAAATACGTAATACGTGTAATAAATATCGTAATTTGTGCACGACGTCTGCTATGAACTATCTAGAAATAATTCAGTAAAAGAAAACTTGGTTCACTTAGAGAGAGATAATTCTGCAAAATGCTGAAATCACTCCATAGTTATCAAACAATTTTATGCTAAAAGTTTCGAAACAGAATAAAAATACGTCAAAACGCGCCAAGCTCCGCCATCTTTAATGTTTACATTCTTTGTTACATTATGAAGCACCTACTCTACGCGGTGTTAGTCATGAATTCCATGAGTAGACGAAGTGTCGCCTGTACCCATATCGGTTGTGGTCACCAACTTTCCCGACTAACATTATGCACTTACACGATTTGCACTCTAATGTACTGTGTTGTTCTATCTTACATTAAGTACCTCCATACTTATAGCAGCTATGCAATATTACTTTGATATCAACGTCGGTTAGGCTCTTGCGGTTTCGTTTTTGCATGATATTACTTGCAGAAAGTATCGACAAAATGTCGTCACATGTCAACTACCTCGGTTCTGTTGCATGTATTTATTTCCCGTGGTGTTTACTAATGCCATCGACTTATTCATGTACTGACTATTGGTTAATCTGTACTGTGGTACTACCAAAGGTGTTGCAATTTGTATTTTGCGTCTTATGCTCAATCAAAAGCTCTTTATTATGTTAATGACTTGTCTGTGTCACGTACTATAAGATACGTTTGATCTCTCCAAGGCCAATGATGAGACGAAAAAATATGTAATGAAGCCGTTTATGGTTTTCAAATGTGGGAAAAATACAGAAATAGAAATGAAAGCCAGGGACATTTATTGCGAAAAAACTTGACAATGATGGCAACGTATCCATGGGAGAACGTATTTAAAAGATACAAAGACCATTATTTTATTGATCAAAAGAATATAAAACGAAAACTGTCGCATGTTTGAAAGATAGCAATTATGAAGATTCGAAACGTTACAAAAAAACGTATAAAAAGTGAGCCTATGGGCGTGGGTATGGGAAAGTTCACACGTGGCAGTAACTGTACCGATGTGGTACGCGTTATGGTTTTAGGTTGCGGGCAAGGGTGAAGCGGAGCGGATATAAAAGATATTAGCGAGTTTGATAAAGTTATTAGTGTAACACCAGATGTGGACAACCACAATGTAATGAAAAAACCGGCTAAGTGCGAGTTGGACTCGCGCATGAAAGATTTCGTACCATCTTAGTTATAGCGGCAACAGGAATACAAATTCTGTGAAAATCTCCACTGTCTACTTATTGCGGATCATGAGATACAGCCCGCTGACAGACACACGGACGGACGGACAGCGGAGGCTTAGTAATAGGGTCCCGTTGGTTACTCTTCGGGTATGGAACCCTACAAAGGTTGTAGCATTAGAAAATTTTACTAGATAACTCAAGCATAGGCCTTAACTAAACATGATACCAAATCATGTTTAGTACTAATAGAATATCTGGCAATTTATGAAAAGGTTTTCCAATGCAACCAAAAAGGGCTTAAGCTAAAGTATAACACCATGTCCGTAGTCTTAGCTGACATTGTACAGTCGTGCTGTGAAATATAGATCGTATGCTCGGCACGATGTAAAGCCTTTGATAACATTAGTACAGAATGAGAATGATTACGGCTGTGTGAAATAAAACTTTTCAAACAATGGAATAAGGTAATTCGTTTAACGCATAAAGGGTATCTTGGAAAAAGAGCTCTATAGCTTTTTTCTCATAAATCCGATTACAACAATAAGAACTTAATCTCGAGTTAAATAAGCAAAAACTGTAAGGAATCTGACAAAAAAGGTTTTAATATCTTGATAGTTAGTAAGAAACATTTTACACATGAATAATTCCGCATTATTTTCTTGGACTCGCAAAGTAATTACTGAGGGAGAAATTATAATTGATATGTTGTTCCTGTCCGCACAAAGACCTTTCGAGAAAGGTCAAGGCGTAAAAGGACATCGACATTGACGTGACAACAGCAATATTTCATTCACAATACGATGTCAAGTAAAACGTGATCAAGTGGGAAGCGAGCGATGTTTTTAACATACTATTTTTAACTTAAGTGCACCCGAATCGTGTTACACAGGGTGCTTATACACGTCCCGGGAATTACAACTAAGTTCGCGATGTCGAAATTGTAGTAGTTGCGAAAAGTTGTTATCTTTTTGGGGGATCTTAACGTCAAGAAGTCGTGATCACAAGCTCAAAACAGCTCCAGATTCTAATCTGGTCCAGTTTTAGACAGGGATTGTGTCGAATACCGATGAAGTTCCTTCCATTTTACACTCATAAGTATGTATAGCATTCGACCAATTGGCACACAGCAGTTGGCAACACGCCTTGGTTTTAGTTTTCTGGCCGCAGACAGCGTGGCGCGCAAATGTCAGATGGTCTGAATACACGTTTTGTAATACCACTTTTATTTTCGTCCATTTGAACCACTCGAAGAAAGTACGCTCTGGTCACGAAAGCAATTATATCGTGATTTGATTTTTGTATTTTCTACGTTGTACTACAGCTTCTCGTCATGCCGTAGCCTTTGAAACGTGACTTTGTGCACGAAGATCCCAGAGGTTGATGTAAGCATTCGTTTCAACTCAATGGTATCGGATGCTCTTTACTCCGTGTTGTCATATAAATTCAAAGCTTACCAAGTCCTATAAAATTTTACAGTTGAAGCGTGCTATTTTAAAAACTATTTCCATACGAGATCTGCGCTAAAAATGTAAACCGTTCTAGCAAAAGCTTTTACCTTTTAGAAATTCAAGAAGTTAGTGGACCAGAGCTTCCTTAACTTAATAATACGCTATTTTCTACAACAGCACTCAAGGAGATCGCCTTTTCTTAGTGTTGGCGTGAAGTGAAAACATCTTTAGGGATATAAGATAAGGTTTCAATTACCTTGCCAAGGAAGAATCGCCTGTAGTACTTGGCGGTGTCGTCGGTGTCGATGTTATGCCGCCTCGTGGCTTGTCGAGGGGTGCCTGGTTGCGCTCGAGGTTCGGCATCTTCGCCTTCGGGGAGTGTATCTTCCATCCCATCCACCCAGTAGCCGACTGGTGGTAAAACTATCGCAGGTGGAGTTCCTGTTAAGATACAAAAAAGAGTTATTTTTTGTGTGCATAGAACATATCGTCTTTGAGGGCTTACTCACAGATGAGTTCAACGGTTCAGTTGTAGGTTATTTAGTGAAACAAACACCCTCTTCACGTTTATCAACGCAGTTACATATAGGCCCATTAGCCGAAATATTTCTGTACTTTAAGGAAGTCACGACAACGCCAATTATTTATTTTTTAGATTACGATCCCAGACGCTGTGGAAACTTTAAGAGGCCTTCAAGATCCAAACAGTGCTTATCCAAGGTTACAACTGTCACTGAATGGCTGAATGCAGAGTATTTAAGTGTAACAAATTGTAATAATTACCACAGCTGATTTATATTTTTTTATGTCTTACATTGTTTGCGAGCATGTAAGTCAGCAAATGAGGATGTTTTCATATTTTTTGCTCGAAACGAAACCAGTATTTGTTAGTCATCGCGTCCGTTGTCCGTTGAAATGTAATTCGTATTTACAGCCGTCAAATTAAGAATGTATTTAATTTTAGAGTTATTTATTTTTGGCAACCCTTTAAATTTTTTTTATGTTTCTTTATGGGTCTGACCCGATATTTGCTTTGTACGATAAAAATGTTTTAAGCTAAAACAAGAAAATTCATAAACCTACAGCAATCTCATAACAAAAAACGTAGATCTATTTGCAAATGACGCCTAATTGAGCCAGCGATAACAGACGCCTCACAAAAGATTAAACGAAAGCTCAGTTACAAAGACTTTTCAATATCAATGATTAGCTGCCTTGCAAACAAGAAAGGGTGGATACTCCCCTCCAGTCCTAAGGACAGGACCGCATCTAATTTCAAACAAGCCGTTCTGGTGTAGACCGCCTTTTGTGAAGCAGCTTTTTTTTACATGACTCTCAATATAGTCCTGCGAGGCCTCATTGTTCCCACTGTCCTCTTTCAAAGGACGTCCCTGTTACTGAGAGTTGTATGCGAAAACCTTCAGTTCTTGCGGCACGGAATGACGTAAGGAGAAGTTTTTTGAATAGGATATTTTCTCAGTTTTAAAAAGGATGTTCTAATTTTAGTAGTGTCTCTAACTTTTAGTCTTTTTCTAACGTGTTTTTTTAACGTTTTCATGAACTCTCTTAGTTAATGATCATATGAAACAAAATTTATCTTTAAAAATGTGTCCAAGACTTTAATAGAAAATCAAATCACATTACATTTATCAGCGGAAATTACAGTCGTCCCTAAAGCCGATTTTGAGTCGAGAGGCGAAACCGCAATTGGCCTGATTTCCCAAGATATAGCCCGTGCAGCACACTGCGCCATTTCATTTAATTAATGTTTTAATCAGCTAACTAGCGCTGGGAAACTATTTTTAAATTCAACGGAATTAAGGCTAACCTTTATCACTGCCCAAAAACAAAAGAGTTTCACTAAAACGTGTTAGACGAAAATATTTCAAAAGCTTTTTGTTGGCACTCCATTATCGGAATTCATTAATTGACAAATATTTTCTGTACAGAACTGGGAGAGATAAATGGTTTCCGATGTCCGTAAAGTAAAAACCCTCCTAAATTAGAACAGACCGACATTGTTAAAACTACGGCTTTTGTTTTAACACAGCAGAACTTTGACAGAATAAACTCTGTTGAAACAAAACGTGTAACACTTAATCCTGTAATGAGTCGACGTAAGCATTAGCACGTCTTGCCTTTAAATAATCAAGCAGTTAATCTTAAGCAGAATACTTTCACACCTCCGTTCTCAACATTTCCTTCACTTTCTCCAAACGGTTTGTAACAATGATGAAAGTTAATCTGTATTACAAAAGCTTCCATTGTAAATACTCTTGTATTCTATGGCTTTTGGAAATCTCTATAGAAATTAGAAACTCGATATCAATCAATATTTGGAACGATGATTTGCGGATCACTTTTTTAATTACGTATGTCGTAAGCTTTAGTTAAATTTTTGTATCTTGCCACACTGATATAGACCGCTTCTTGAGGTAGTTGTTTTATATTGTAACCCAGGTACTGTTAATTTTATTTTCATATTGATGTAAAAATATTTATGCTGTCTTGGCTTCCGTACGTTTTTTCACAGGTGACCACTGAAAAGCAGCTCTCGGCTGTAGGCCCCCCTCAGCATCATGCTGAGTGGTAACCTGCTTGTCGCAGTCACGACGTGCAAGCTGTTAACTTTTTCTTTTTTTGTTCTGTCCTGCTGAATTAATAGTTTATTGTTTATTTTTTTTGTGATTTTGTATGATACACGCCATGTCCCAGCGACGAATAAATATTTTTTCTTTCTTTCTTGCTATTCTACATCAAAATACATTTTCACCATCCAATCAAGTCAGCATGAACCATCGTAACTGCATACAAATGCATCTGTGTTGACTTTCCAAAACTTATTTGTATTCGCGAACGTAACCGCTTCCTACAACTTTGTTGTATCACAAACTAGTGCTTTGAATCAACTTTCTTTGACGCCTGTACAACTGGTTGATAAGACCACGAACTAATTAAAAGTTTTGACGTTCTTCATTACATTTTAAAGCTTTGTAACTCATTTTAATGGCACGTTACAAAACAGGGTATCTTTAAGATGAAACTGGAATTTATGTGTTTTTTAAGAGCAATTTTAGAGCATGAGGACCTCAAGTCGAGTAGCTAATTGTGTTATGACCGGGTCAATAGACCTTTTATATGCATTATGTTCTTGAGAGAATTTTAATAATCGTCAAGAACTCAGATAACTGAAAGAGATGCGCTAATTCCCTTAATTGCAGTGTTATTTTGTAGTTGTTTCAAGTAAACTAAGATCTTGCAAGCTTAGGTACTATTTTGAGAGGTACTTAAGAATAAGAGCTATTTTGCTATTTCAAAGTTTAATAACAAGACTTGTGAGAGTATTTTGTTTCTACTATACTTTTTGTTTCTAAAGGCAAACTTTTACAGTTTTACTTTAATCATAATTTTAAAAAAAAAGACGTCGAATGCTTAGAAGCCTTAGTGCGTGGGAAAATCCTTCTATCAGATTTTGTTAAAGGAACGTGATAGTATGCTCTGGCATTTAGTTAAATCGTCCGGTAACTATGGGTCTAGCGAATGGCACATACAGTTTGAAAGCAAATCACTATGGTTAGGACACTTCACTGGTCAGCATTCAGATGATCAGCTATTTATAGGCTAAAAGGTCAGACCTTTTGCTTTGTATCTATGTGATCAGAAGATCCGTTCACTAAATTGGAAGTTATAAACGGAGGTCACTTTGATGTATTAACAGGGGAAGAATTAAAATATCACTGCATAAATTGGAATGGCTATAAAAGACCAGCTATTTCTAATCCGTCTTGTGAGTGAGGAGAAACGACAGCCAAGTCTGAAAATTCTTTTGAAAAATTACCAAAAGCTCAACATAGCCATATTTAGCAAGAGTTCTGTAAATAACTGGCGAGCCAGGAAGTGGCTATAAGTGTCGGTATTATAGCTTGCATCGTCCGTTGTGACTAAAACAGTGTTACATAATTTGAAAGAAGATTTATAATTAACATGGTGCCAGCAAGTTTATGACAGGCGATGGTGTCGTGACGACCTCTGGCGTCGCCAACGTAGGAGACTAATAAGTATTTAATCTTGTTCCTATTTTAGATCGCTTCATAGGTAAAGAATCTAGTGGCCACAAATAGTCGCAATGAACGGTGAAAATGTTTTTATTGCATTCAATTTTTTCCCTTGGAAAATACTCGGAGACTTCAAATAAGCCTTCAAATGGACTTGATTTTCACTAAAGAATTAAATATATGTTTTACTGCTCTATGCATGTATTCTTTCTAGCCTATGCGGTGCATGGAAATTGAACGTGTAAAGTTGTAAAGTTTACAAATTACTTACTTGCGCAGATGCTTGTACTTACTATGTTACATGAAACATGTCAAGCACACCGTATGATTTGGGTACCTAAACCTGAGGTTCTAGACAAAATGACATCCTATTAACAACAAAGATGACAAAAAGTGTAAAATGTATTGAATTCCGACATTACCAGTTGACTACGTTGAGGAGGAGTTTTTTGACGCCATTTTTTAAGTTTATTTTTAAGTTAGTTAGTTAATATAGGTTATTTTAATTTATTAATGTATATAATATTTACTATGAATAAAGTATATATCGGAAAAAAAAAAAAAAAAAATCCAAGGTCCCAATAGCTAATAAAGTTAGATTTTTTTAGAAATACAATCGCTTTGAAATAGATTGGCAATTGACTAGATTTTCAGGTTAATTTGAAGTCAACGTAAATGCTTTATAGCTTACCACTCTTAGCAAGGGTATCCTCTAAAAGGCGCCGGCTTGCAAGGCAGGCCGCAGCAACTTTCCGCTGTGCAGCAGCCGCGCCGGGAGAGGGCGGAGGTCCATGGGGCGCCGGCACTCGGCCCTCGGCGTAGGAGTGCCGATCGGCAAGGGTGGCAGTCCCAGCGCCACCAGCTGATATCGAGCGGCATTTCTCTGGCCGCCCAACCTGTAAAGAAATATTGGATTAGTGCCTCAAGTTGAAATCTAACATGATTTTGTTACACCATAAATAGAATTTCACAGTAAAACCCCGGAATCTAGATTTATCGAAAGTACACACATCCTGTGAAACGTGGCCAATTATTACGGGTTATTACAATGTCTCCGATTCCTCCATTTTTCCCTTGCTTAATTAGAACTAGGTACCATTTCAAATGACTGCGTAAAATCAGAGTATAGTTAAAAGCTCTTTTGATTTGAGAGCATGTAATTACGCACTGAATTTCTATTTGCAAGCATTCAATTTTCTATCGACAACCATCACATTTTCAACGGTAATCAAATGAAGCAGTTACCACCCGTGTGCAGTTCAAAGGCATTTAATTGACCAGTTTGTTGAACACGTAATTTAAAACGGTAAATGGCTTTAGAATCGTGATTTCTGTTCAATGTTTAGATAAAGTAGTAAAGGCAGCTATAATTCTAATCTTGACGCTACGCAAGTAAGCGTGACGAACGCATCGTCCAATGAACTCACACCGTGGGATCCCATCATCGTAACTTTTCACGCTAACTGTACCGATCCGCATAATTTGCTTCGCGGTAGACCCATCCAAACTATTCGGGAACGCATTAAGATCCCAGCGAGACCTACAATTTATGTAACCACAAATTGATAAGATCAAAACTTGACAATCAAAACAGTTTCCAGAGCGGTTAGTAAATAAAAGAAACAGGTGTCGTCAGTGAACCGAATCGCACTCGTTCACGAAGTGTTCAAATTGATTCTGTAACATTGACGGGGGCATAAATTGTGCCGCGCCCGTAAACACCATCAAAAGTTTAATATTGGAAGTCGACGGAAGCATTAGCTGAGCCGTTGACAGCAACTCGAAACAAGTAGCGTGGAAAATGCTCGGGCCATTTCCACTTTGATCAAATTAATCTGACGTCACAGACGCCATGTTTCTTTCGCACGCAACCGCGAGAATCAAATATCTCAACTTTTCTAACACCATAAATCTAAAACTATAAACAATTTAGGTGCGAAAAACAAGTTTCGAAATCCGGGAATGTAGTGGAACTTGATGAAAAATTCACTTTGATACGTGTCGATCGAAAGCCATTGAATTCTCGATGAATTCTGATACCACTTTTTAATGTTCTTGGAAAACTCCATATAGTTCAAAGCCTGGTGAAATTGCAGATACAGATATGCCATATGACGGAAATGCTAAAACTGTAAATATCGCCAAATATTTCATTCAAATTTATTCAAAACGGAAACACGATATTTCGTTCTATTTCTATATCCTAGACGACCTATAAACAGAGCTCTGTAAATAGTACTTATTTATTTCAGTTCGAGCTGGGCCGCATGAATGAACTTTAAAATTTATTTGTACAAATAAACATACAATGAAAATATACAGTTATTTGGCCTAAATAATTTCGAAAAGCTGAATTTTTATGAATTGTTGGATTTACCTAGGCTTATTAGCTACTATTTACTGAAACTATCAATCAATTTAAGCTACCGTAAGCCGTATCCAATTTCGATTGACGGTTAATTGCAATTAAAACTGTTTTTTATGCTAATTACTACAATACCAATGTCAGACAATGTAGAACGGAAAGAAAACTAATGAAATCAAGTAAAAAATGGAATAATTACCTATTGGTGAAGACATTTGTACTGTAGTGGTGCGGATTTAGAGTATCAAATATCCGCGTTTGTCGGGTTTCGTTTGTGCCTTGACTGGTGAATAAGCCTTTTTATGTCATTAAAATCTTTACGTAATATTTATTCGAATGCAGTTTCTTTCATAAAGTTAAATATAAAATATGAAAGAGAAAACGCATTCGTCTATCATCGATAAAAAAGCGATATTGCTATCAGTGATGATCGATTACTTTATAAAAGCTTTCAAAGATTTCTCATTGAATGTGCATTTTCGTTCGACTTATTAAAAACGTCTTTGATGTCTGTCAGCAAATGTTACAATAAAACCATCATGCTCTCTCCCATTTTAAGATCATTAGACCCACCACACTTAATTACAGCATCTAATACTGAACAAATGACACGAATAATTCTCTCCTACGGCTCATTTAAGCCAAGAGACAAACAGTACCGCGGCGGAAGATTATTTGGTAGCACAACATTAACGTACTAAAGTTAGAATTTGGGGTGATTCCGTAAAGAAAGGCGGTTAGTGAAAAATGTAAATGACGCAATGCGTGTGTAAAGTAAGTTTTCTGTTTGCTGTAAGTACATTCTTACTCTAGAATAATTGTATTATGGTGTAGAAAACAATTTAACTTATATTTCTGCGCTACATTACCCTAAGAATTCCGTGCATAAAATGTTATGTCATACTGTAACAGCACAAACATCCGTATACCATAATTTCATTTAGTAGATGTTCTAAGAAACATTTATTCGTTCTAATTACAGTCAAAATTCTGCGGAATAACCATAAAACACAGTATTCACTCGGGTATGTGAATCCATTACCTCAGGAAGCTTCATAAAACAACCTAAATGTATTCGCACCTGAAACACATTTGAACATCGTTTTCTTGTAATTATTCTGTGTAGGGAGACAGGGGTAAATGTACTTTTAATTATGTTATCATTAACACCCGTGTAACAGAAAACTCGTAAGAAATGAGGCAACAGAAGTGCGACCAGCCCGGCCGGTTGAAAAAATATTCATTGCGCGAAGTGAGGACAAAAAAACTAATTACGTTAGCTAAAGAAACTTGCTCTTACTAACTATACATATTTAGTGCTGTATATTTAGGTTTACGCGTTCCGTGAAATGTGTAAGTACAGGGGTGTATAACATTTTGAAATAAAATTATGTTGGCAAGGTGCTAATTCACTGGCGAATAGCTTCGCGTTGAAAGAAGAGTGGCGTACAAAAAGATAAGCTTATTTAAATATTGTGCATGCGCTTCTGGCTTTTGAAAAGCGTAGTTTATTTACTTGTGTTGGCAATCCGTACATAAAATGCCTACAAGTATTTCTCGGATTTATTTGTGTAGCGTGGTGGAACAACAAAGATAATCTACTGATACTGAAATGCTTCGCGCTAAATCCGTCCATCCAACCCGGGCGGACTGCATCCACAGGTTTAGATCGCTCGTAACATTTCGGTAAAGTATATTTAGAAATCGGTTCTACATATTGGTTTATTTTTAAAATAACGGTCTTAGTTTTCCTTTTTTTGCGCTGCATTAAGTGTGTTGGTATGTTAGGCAAGCTAAAAAAATATTCTTTGCACTTTATTATTTACAAACGCTTATAATTCTTATGTATTTATAAAAAAATGCACATTTTTCGTTGCAATTTTCTTAAACTTTAATGCAGCAATAAATAATCTGTACTAAGCCACAAAAAGTTTCAATTCATAACAAAAACTATCTGGCATGAAATATATTTAGAAACGCTATTTCTATGGCGATGTAAGAATGCCGTCCGTAAAATGTTTGAGACCATAAAGAAAAATTGTCTATCGGATTTAGGAGCGACTCTTGGCAACAAATATTTTCTTTTTTCCATTAGGTATGGGCGAAATATTTACTACTGTATCTTTACGTATTTTCCTTTATTACATTGCTTTGTAAGTATCTAATTAGGACGCTAGCAAAGTCACTTGTGTATCATAAAGATTTTCTTTTTACTTCAAAGAAAATGCTTTTCCTTGATAAAATTCCCAGTTCATAATCTAATTAAAGTAAGTAGTTGCGGATCAGTAAAATTCAGTCTACTGGGAAAAAGAAATTAAAATTAGACGTAGAGACAATGATATTATAAAGAAGATAAGCTACGTTCATACTGAGCTGCGTCCAAATATCGTTGCGTTGTTACGACTGCGATAGATAATACGGAACGATTACGCTTGAAGTACTTAAATTACGACAATTGTCTGAATTTGTCTGCAACAATTTGATGTAGTAGTTTGAGTAGATACCCTTTTAGTGTTATGAAACCACAGTACATACTCCAAGTTTAATATTTACTTCAAAATTCTTCCATTTATTCAAGTGGAAAAGCAATCACTCATCAGTCACGGAATCTACTGACCTATTTACTAAAGGCTTCGCAGTCACGAAATTTGGCACATATGTTTCTCGCAGCTGGTGGATGCTCATTAAGAATTAACCCCTAAGGGAAATATCTGGTAAGTAATTTAAGTTCCATGCGAGCAAAGTCGCGAGCTGACCTCTTTAGATGCCCAAGTGAGCTGCTTATATTTTGTTTGAAGTTTTATGAGAAAATATTAAACAGTTTTAAAGAACTTGAACTAAAAAATAGTTCTGTACTTGTTAAATATCCATACTCGATGGTTTTTTTTAAGCGCTAAAAGATAACTTTTGACGAGTCCTTGCTTTAGTTTGTACCTCAAAGAATGCATACATACCTGAACCTTATTTTATCATGAAAGCAGGCAGAAACTAAAAACGGCAGGATTGGCACAGTGGCTGAGCGATTGGCTGTTACGCTGCGTGTCGCAAGTTCGATCCCCGCACGGAACAAATATTTGTATGAACTACAAGTAGTCGTTCCGGGTCTGACTATTTGTGTAAGTGAGTTTAAATGTTTGTAAACGCACCCACGATACAGGAGAAAATCCTACCTGTGGGGGATAACGTTAAAAACAAAACTACATCATCATAATCATAGCCCTCCTCCCTTTTGATTTATGCTTCCCTGGTCTGCTTAACACGCTACGTTAAAACTAAATCACCGAAACGAAACATTGCACATACTAAGTACTACCGAATTATAATACAGTTGAATAAAACGTAACAGCTATGTTAGTAAAATTGCATTCACCGTTACCCATTATGTAGTAACATAAAACATTCGTGCTTTTTACTTAGATAGTTATTACTTCCTTATATCACTATGGATTGCATTAAAATATCATTCATTTAGTGGTCAGTATTGCGGCTACCGAGTGTACACAAGGCGGCACATCGAGCTATACATAACCAGTATAACCCGACTTCGCTATGTAAGAGCTTCCGGTACGATGAGAGATCAGCTTAATTTGGTTTTACATAGCTTGATTGGCCGCCGTGCGCACTATGCTTTTGAATTGAGACCCTAATTGCGTAACGTTCTCTTGCAATAGCTATATTAGATCGGTTACTTTGACAGTTCAATTTTGTTCAGTTATCTACGATTTGTTCTTTATTAAGTTGACGTCTAGAAGAAAAGGGGAAAAACAAGCAATTTAGGATGACGACATGGAATTGAAAACCCATCATGGATGCAAAATTATGATTTTCTGCTTTTAAGGCAGAAGAGAGAATAGGCAGCAGCGTTCTCTGATTCTACAACAACCATACTGCGATCGCCAACCCGCCTGCCAAGCGTGGCGATTATGGCAAAACCCCCCTTCTTGGAGGAGGCCTATGTCCAGCAGTGGACTTTTCGGCTGAAATGATGATGAAGGCAGAAGTGCCAAAGGTAGCCCGCGAAAATTAAATTTGCTTACTTTTTTTGCAATTTCCCGGTCCGTGTCAGGTTGTATGTTGATTAAAATATGATTCGCGTCCGTTACAAATATGGCTTAAAGAGTTATAATCATTAACATCATCAGGAGGAGCTCGTGGCTAAATAATAAGAGCCGCTCGGGCCGATCTTTAGGTTAAGCCGTGCTTGCCTAAGTTGGTCTGTGGATGCGTGACCGCTCATTACATACCGAGTTTCCTCCGTGCCTTGAAAAGCACGTTAAGCCGTTGGTCATAAGTCATAAGTCATTTATTTCAGAACAACATACATTGTATAGTCCCGGTCCCGGCTGTCATTTGTAGATCTTTGACAGTCGTTAGGTAGTCAGAGGCCCAAAAAGTCGGACAACCAGTCTTACCAAGGGGTATCGTATTACCCAATACTAACTGGGTTGTGGAGGTCAGATAGGTAGTCGCTCCTTGTAAAATACTGGTATTCAGCTGCATCCAGGTAGACTGGAAGCCGACCCGAATCATTAACATCATCAATACAACCCTCTTAGTTCATTTAATCCCATGGAATGACTATTTCAAGAAAAAGACATGAAAGATTTCGCGAGCTACCCTGGCACTTCACACCATTCATAAAGTCATCATCATCATTATAATCCACTGCTTGGGCTAGTTGGGTAACTGCCTCTACCAGCTCGTGCCAGTCTCCTCGTTTCTATGCCAGCCTTATTCAGGTTTTAATAAATAGTAAGAATAAATACTGTTCTTATCTTAGCTACAATATTAAATATAAACAAAGCCAACATTGGATTACAGTATTTCATTTGGCAAATGCAGCCTCCATTTAGTTATTGGAAAACTTTATGTAGTTGTGTTCTCGTCACATAAATATTACGGTTTATTACTATCTGTTCGCGAAATGGAAATGTTGAATGACGTCATTCGTGACGTCATGGTGTTAATTTAATTGGTTCGCTCTAATGGTTATTTTATGTGTGCTTTTGTTATTAAGCTCTTAGGTACATAAGTGATTTCATAATTACGGTAATTTTCATATTTTATTAACACTCAATCAGATTATTTTTGGTTCCGAAACAATGACAAAGTTACGTGAAATATTTTAAGATTGCGGACCAGCTGCGGACACTGAACACGGGCAGATATTTCAGTACATCATAGTCAGAGTCCTCTCTCCGGAGCCGCGTCAGCAATTGCCCCGTACTGGTTCAAAACTCCGAAAGACCCGTCAATTTTTTTTTTTCTTTACATAAGGGGTCTTGTTCAATTTGAAAATGTCGCCCAACTGTTAAAATTATCGGAAAGAAAGTGATGAGTAGTGATATGTTTTGAAAAACTAAAACAAAGTTATGCATCACAATACCAAAAGACAATAAACCACGCCCATCGATATAGTACGTATCTACTTACAGATACAAAAAAAAACTAGAGGGGAAAGAAAAGGGATGTTTATCTTTTAAAAGGCAACTCCGTTGTTATTGTGTCATGGAAGCACTATTTGAGAGTGTCGCCATAGCCCGTGATTGGTTTGCGTTGGAAAGTAAATTGCTTCGATGTGGTCCTCGTTCACACTACATTGTCGGGGGCGAAACATGACGGTAACAGTGAAATTCTATTGAAGCAAGCTTATTGGACAGCTTTATTGAATGCTGACTAAAATTTGACGGCAAATCTGCCTCTAAATTAATCCCTTGATTGAAGGCACGTAGGTACATAAAAGATGCACCAAACTGTCAGCTATTCGAAAATAGAACGCGTGGAGTTCAAAATTCAAAAGCTATAAATATTTTTTAAATTCACAAATGAGGTTTGATGGCTGAATTTAAATTTAATATTTTATGTTATTTTAATTATTTATGACTTTTTTGTGGATTAATACTGCGATAATCTTTTTCCTTTTTTTTGTGGATACTAAAAGCTTAGGCTGTAAGACGTATGTATGTAATACTTGATACCTTATTACTTACATTTTTGTGAAGTGAAAACAAAGAAAGAAAGAAAAAGTGATGACGCGCAGTTCATTGAACAGTTCAATATTTTCAAAACAATAGTGACGTGATAATGAGAGAATCATGTAACTGTTTCACCTGTTAACACGTGTCAGCACTATAGCTGAACAGCATTATCTCATTTCAAACAATGATAACAGATAAGCTTAACTGCATTCTCGAGCATTGTTGTGTTGTCGAGACTCACTCAAATTCTAAGCGATATTCTACGTCACAATAGCATTGTGATTCTATCCTTGTGATGTCAGCAAATTATGATTATCGAAGGTTAACAACTTTGTACTGACCAGCCATTGTTTTATCTTTTTGATGTAGACATATTTAGATTAGCAAATTGTTTTATTCCTATTCCGGTATCTTGAAATTATTATTGGATATCTAAGGCTACGTAGATTTTATTATACCTACTACATAGTAAATAAATAATAAAATGCATTTGCAGGTATTTCACGTGCGAATGTAATGAATAAAATTAATTAAATAAAAGCACGCAGGTAAAACTTTCATCTGTCGTCTGCCCTTTGAAATTGACAACGCCTGGGAGCTGTGAGGTCGTTGACAACCATTTAACAACTATGCGTAGCAAACAATATTTGAAAATGGATCGTTGACATGTTATTTGAAAGGCAAAGGTATTTTGTCGTGCAGCCTGTCAACAAAAACATCATTCAAACAATCAAAGAGTTTGAATAGGAGTTGGCGTTATCAACCTAGACAAGGATATCTCGTGTTCATTAAATAGCGAGGGGATGTCTACTGGTGCCATTGTTCAGCGCCTGATACTAACGATATTGCTGTGCCGGTTACTCGTTTCCGAGATAAAGGTACCTCACACGGCACCCTACAATATCAAATGGAAACATTATTTAAACATTACGTTCACAGTGAATGGCGGCTGCGGTGGTTTGAGAGAATGCAATGTGTCTGAAGCCTTAAAGAGGTTCTATTCAGAATTTCATGTAAAGATAAAGGCGAACTTGTCGGAGCGGCATTGTTTTGTTACACGAGATTTTAAGCTTTGGTGTTTAAGCACAGACAGGCAACTTGTAATTGTTTGTTTTCTGTTAACGCTGAGGGCGTAACTTTTTGTTTAGATATTTGATTCTATTTTTTTTTTAATTCAGACAGAGTCATCCAAATTCAACATGACTCCAAAAGTTCGGCAATTAGTAATACCTTGTCAGCTTCGATTGGTTTTCTCTGAATATAGGAAAAGCGGTAGGGAAACTCAAACAAATATGACCTCTATTACGTATTTAGTAAACTTCATCTACTATTTTCGTAAAAAGCAATCGTGACTATCATGTTTATATCGAACGTTTGATTACACACTCTTATGTGCGGATACACGTTCCGATAGCGTCAGTTTATGGTTATTGGTTATTTGGCTTCGCTACTTTATGTAATAAAATTATTTAACGACTCGCTGAGAATTTGCTAAATGTTATTGTATAAGAATTTTTGATAAATTCGTTAACACGATGTGCGTAGTAACAATATTTCAATACTTATAATTTTTTTCCGTACATTTTATTAAAAGGAAACTTCTAATGAAATCCGTGTGTAACGAAAAAAACACTAACATACCATATTGACAAAATGGTCCTTCCATTTTTTTAAAACATTAGTGTTGTCAACTTCTGCCTCGCTGATTATTCCACAGACAAAATAGAGTAATGAACTAGCCAAGAATATTCAGAAAATCCGATTTTAAATTCCAAGACGCAGAAGGTAGCATTAAAAACGTGAATGAGAGCGAAAAGAGCTCTTCCTAGATCCCCAGCGAGTAATTGCGTTTATCGGAGCGTTAAATGAGCGTTGCAATCTTTAATCAGTTCGGTCCTCACTTTTTTTTAAATTCATTTGACAGCACGAGACAGGCTGTTTGTTTGACAGTGGTTTTTTTTTAATCTTTGTTTAAGGTTAGTTGATGAAGTAAGATTTGTTGTCAACAAAAAGTGTCTTGGAACAAAAAATCGGGAATTTAAAATCTACTGATTATTCTAAACGTATTGACAAAGACATTCTGGGATTCACTACACTGGG
This sequence comes from Noctua fimbriata, assembly GCA_905163415.1. Lineage (NCBI taxonomy): Eukaryota > Metazoa > Arthropoda > Insecta > Lepidoptera > Noctuidae > Noctua > Noctua fimbriata. The sequence continues at coordinate 9,265,461 of LR990940.1, forward strand.
ATAATGTCTTTTTAATTGTCTCATCGTAGTTAGTATTATGCAACATTATTTTTAGTATATCCGAAACCTGAATATAGTTTGTTCAGAATAAGTAACTGAATCAATTCCAATAATTTTTAAAACATGTTATATTTTTTCTCAAAAATATTTAAAAAAGTTAAAAGTTGGACACCGAGCAGCTTTGAGTACCTATCGCACTAATTTAGGTACCTACTGCCAAATTATTGTTATCAATGAGCTCAAGACGACGCTGGAGGCACGCGCTGCGTGGTGACAACGTTTTTGTGCGGACAACTAGGTAACAGAACAAGCTTATAACTTTGAGATTTTTCATGAAACAGTTTTGAATTTTGTACATAGATTCTTTACATAAAAATACTAGACACGTGTATCAGGTTTCGCATATACTAAAACTAATGTTGTATATTACTTTTAGTACACCAGCCTTCTTGAAACACACACAGCATGCTATGTCTTTCGAAATTCACAATACTAATGGCGTATGCTATCTTTGTGTGTAACAGATATTTCACGTTGGTCTATTATTAACATTGTTTACAAACGGGGCTAATAACGCGTTACTAGAAGATTGTCTATTGTTTCCAATTCTAACGTGTAACAAATACGCCCCATTCTGTCTCAAGGTAAGTAGGTGAATCTCTGATACTCATCGACAAAACTTTGTATCGTTTTAAATACATATTCGTATGTGAACCTTTGATTGCTTTGTTCGGAATTGGGTGGCGGGAAAAATTTTCGGTTCAAAATATTTATATTTTAGTGGGAAGGGAAATAGACTACAAGACCCTTTACACAATTCTAAATGAAAGGTAAATTAGGAACATTGGTTGGTTTTAGTTTTTTTTTTATTTGTCTTATTTTGCGCCAATGTGCACGTGCAGTCTTCAAAGCTTTTCTTTTTAATATTTTTTCTACGGCACGGTTGGCGTAGTGGCTGTTGCGCTGCGTGTCGCGGGTTCAAAATCGCACAGAATAAATATTTGTATGACCTAAAAGTAGTTATATAGCTGTTTGCAAGTTTTAAATCTTTGTAAACGCACCCACGATACAAGATAAATTGGAGGCAATAAAAAAAAAACAAAGTCCAAATGATTTACTTATATGAAGACTTACTAATTTGATTCTAAACGCTACAATGTAGTTAACCATTACCGTCAGCAGTGACGCAAGTGCGTACTTCGAATGCGCTTGTTATTTTTGCATTGTGTAACTCCTCGTGCGTTTTGAATGGCGCGTTACTGACATATGAATAATAGATTACTGCTATTGTGATCGATACAGCTCTCAGTTTGCTGCTCGGCCTTCACTCTCCAATTATTAACACCGACACGGCGAAGTTGTGCTTCGCCGTGTCGATGTCATGTTCAAGCAAAAAAACAAAACACGTCTAGTGGAATGTATATCATTAAAGCGAACGTCACGTAATGAACCACTTCCACGGATGTACACACGTCTACCAGCGAATATGGCTTTATTCAAAAAGTTCACAATCGTGAATGAGAGTATTTCCCTCACAAAGCGAATGCTGAGCTCTGGGATTGCATCATTGTGCTGCACAAAAATGCTGCAGTGCTAATTTCGCATGCACCGCCCTACTCGTGAATGCCATTATGAGCTTACGAAGCTCTAGACCTACTGTAATGAGTACCCAAATAAAATCTGCATTACATACACGCAAACAAAAAACAACGGCATCACATACGTATTCCATGCTAACTTTTTAAAGAAATTAAAAAGTGTAAGGTAGTAAAAATCACTGGAACAAGCCGCCGCGCGACGTCGAAAAAATCAGAATGGAGAATTAAAAAGTTTGTAAATGGAATAGAGCGTGTTCGAAATTCGAATTTGTTGAATCGAAATAGAATTCCAGCAACTACTTCGGGAATTAGTTTTCGGTCTCTCGAGCTCGGCATTTAATTTTATAAAGTAGGACCAATCTATACGGATATTTATTTTAAAAGTTGAATCACAACAATAAAGTCATTATCAACCGCTGCTAACTGCTAGCGTTTAGTAATTTGCATATACATACGAAAAAAAACAAAACAAAAAAACGTCGCTCGAGACACTAACAGGTTGTCCACGACAGGTACAGTTACACGACACACATTGTTGGCCCAAAAGCTTTGTTTTTGAAGGGTAATGTTTAAATAATCGTCCGAGATGAGTGTATGGGACAAACTCTCAGACTGCTTCCATAACGATGTAGGTAAGTACTTTTAACAGAACTGTGAAAAATAAGTGTAACAGTATAGCAAGCTCTATTAATTTCACCATAACGACAATGCGGTACACGGTTGGCTACTTAACGTGTTAAAACGGAACAACGGGGTGCGGCAGGAGAAAGCGTGCAAGAAATGATGCGGCAAAACCTATCCGAGGTGTGCGGATGCGGGAGGAACACGGCAAACAGTACATCAACGCATAATTACTAAATAATAAGCACACTCGGTGAGCAAACGCGTGCATCACGAGCCTAATGCATAATTAGCAGTTTAAACCATGTGCAATGATTAAATAGAGATGCTACCGAGCTATGTTCACTATTCAAAAATTAAAACAACATTTTTTTTTTTAAACGAACAACATGCTGCCAGTTTTTCTTTATTAAAAAAGTTCTTTCATATTGGCTGGATGTTGGATTTGACATCCAATATGTGCCAATGGATAAAAAAAATATAGACGTATGCTATCAAAATTAATATTCACAGACCGAGCTCGCTGCTCATTGAAACTTCCTGTCTGTAATACATAATGGGAACCTCAATAACACTCCCATTTTAATAACAGAAAGGAATGGTCGTAATCATCTATGATTAAATTAATTCGAGAGGAAGACAATTAAAACTAAAAAGATATTGAAAAAAAAAGATAATAATACATCAAGGTGCGCTAATCGGTTATACGAAATTGGCAGTTCTGTAGTTCATAGATGCCTATTTAATGTCAAAATGTCGTATCTTCAGGTTAATAGCAACGTAAGACTGAACCGTAACAAGTAAGAAGCTCGTTCATTCGTCACGGGGCTCTAAGCACGTATAAGTTACGAGTAGCTGAGGAATTTAATATATTCTAAAGACTGCTCCACCTTCACGCTACGCAACCACGATATACGTCACTGCTTAACTTCTTAACGTACCAGTATTTATTTTAAGAGACAAACTGAACTTCTACGTCTTGTTTCTGGTTTTCGACAAAAATTCCTCGAAAATATTAAGGTAAATAATAATAAATCAAGGCTTAATAGTAGGTCAAAACGGTTAATAATAAATCATGTAGGTATTGATTTTCAGTAAACACTAAACTGCAATATATTGCCTTGATCGCAAATTGGTATTCTGTCAACTGCACACGTTCCACCAACATGGCCTTTTATTTACTTAGAAGTCGAATTATAAACATATCAACATAACGTGTAATGGGTATAATAGAAAACTAGTGCGACAATAAAGGTGAATGTCACATTAAATCTATGGAAATTTATGGTTGTTGATCTAAAGTTACGAGCAAGTACTTACCATTGCCAAATCTATAAAAGTGGTGTTCCAGATTCAATTCTAGTTTATGTTATGGTCGGTGATGTCGTTATTGCGATTTAAATGTCGGAAATGAACAAAATGTATATCGAATCTCAATGTTGCTTTGCAATTATCATAAATCTCGATAAAAGACTTTATTGGACACTTGAAATGAAATATGATAATTTAGAGTTAGGTTGACATATCTGCTAATTAATCTGAGATACTAGACAGCGAGCGATTTACGATTTAACGTAAAGACCAGTGCATATTTAAATTCGCTAAAACCTCATCGAAACCAACAACAGCCGAAAACTCGGATCAAATCGAATAATTTTAAAGCCACGGGTATCCATTCAAATCCATATCATATTTGTGCAGAACTAGCAAGCCAAGCAAATATTGACAGACGACCACGAAAAAAAAACAGAGTGATGCAGCTGTTGAAATTGAGTTTTTTTTTGTTGTTTCAATCAATTCATAAAAATTCGCGGTGTGTTCGAAACAAACCTAGCAAATAGATTCGTTGTCAATCTGCTGTGAATTGTCCAAATTCAATCTAACGCCTGTGCCGCGTACACCTCGCTTTGTGAATAAAATATTATTGAAAAACATGGAAGGTCCAGTTCGATAAAAGTGATTGTGTCCGCTCTTTTTTTTTTAAATTGAATAGGAATGGAATTGAACGAGATATTGACGCTGACGAAAACATTCTGTTTTCAAAAACCAGTGTTAGAAATAAATGCAGGGAACAAATTTATCGATTACATTCACAACCGTCATAATTTAAAAGAAATTGAGTCTACATTGTTTGCTGACAGTTCTATTTTCAAAGAAAGCTTTTCTAACGATGTTGCATAATTCAGCGATAATTATAAACTACTAGGAACACTGAAAAATAGTTTTTCATTAAAAGAAATTATGTTACAAACTGTAAATATTAGTATAATCATAAATATCGAGCAAAGAATCAGATTTACTAACCGTGAAGCAGTTTTCGTGAGAAACAATTTATTATTCACGCCAAGTGTGAAAATTGCTTCCATTCGCTAAATTCATTTACGTTTTGGAATTATGCATGTAAAATACTTCGTTGTTGCGTTTCAAACGAATTTCCCATAGTTTTCTTTCCTTTGTTATCGAGTTTTGTTCCAATTTAATCGTAGTCTTTTACTGAAGGTAGTGGTAAAAGGTACTAAAGTAATTGGTCATTTTTATCTCGGAAACACTTTCTTCTATATGTATTGAAGGAAATATTTGAATGTTATCTAAATATAGCCTTACATAACATAACATCAAGCCAGGGTGCGACAGAGACATACCTATGTCTCATATAATAACGGTGGCGAGCCTTTAGCCATTAACCGGGCATAAATCCAGACTCCGTGGCTGCTATTGAGAAATTACTGACGGAAAAACCCAATAAAATTTTGTCCGAACTGGAAATCGAACCCAGGCCCTCATGCTCAGCAGTCGCGCGTTGCAACTACTATTATATACCGACGAGGCAGTCTGCAAGACTAAAACGAATAAATACGGTTCTGTTATTTGTGTTACCTACTGGCACAAAACAGCTTCAATATTGCAATAACTCGTCCGAACTTTCAAACTCCGAAATTAATCCAAACGAAGTCATTACTGCATTCAATAACATCTCCTTCGAGGTTCACCACCAGCCACCGATGTAAATACAATGTGCAATTCTAACCTTTAATAATATCGATGTAATAGCTAATATTGCGTGTACTCCGAGTAAATAATCTGCATTGCATTGCTCCCGGCGATGCGCAAGTATTGGAATCGTATTGCGGTCGGATCTGGGTCGTGGGATGAACTTAGTCTTGGAACGACAATGGGTTCAATCAAACGCTCGATTCATTATGCGGGTGTAGTGTTTTGATCTCCTCAATAACAAATTGGTTTCGTACCAAAAACAATTGAGGAGCGAAAATTTCTAACGCTCTAGTTCACACCTCAAATTGTGATGTTCTATTGTTTTGTGGACTTAAATGGAGAAAGCTAATTTTAGCGATAAACTATGGCAATAACAAACAGGGAACTCAGGCAATCTATCATTGATTGTTATCGTTCAAGTTTTGGCTAATTTTGTTGGGAAGTTTGTGTTACTTCAAAGGTTATTCAACATTTACCCATCTATTATGTTAATGTTTCAATTCACCAGAATATTGGCAGTCCCCTTTTTTCGACCTCAAGGGTTTCCTTCAACAAACTGTCAACAAAACGTCTATATTCTCCGACAGGGAACGAGTTAGTCGTTGGAGAGGACGCACAAAGCTCTGCGGGACATTGTCTAGCCATTGGCGAATGTTTGATCAAATTCACCAAGTTTCAGTGAACAATGACAGGTGAAGTTTCAGCTTTCAACCATTGACAGGTTAGAGACAGTTTCTGGCTTAAATAGCGGCTCGAATACGCTTTTGTATTCGTATATCTTTGTGGATTAGTGTAGTGGCCTTTAGTGAATGCGATATTGTGATGAGTTCGGTTGGTAACACAGAAGTGTTCGTGGAAATAATTACTGTTTAGTTTCCACGTCATTAAAAGTGGATAGAAGCATTTTCATGGTTTGTATTTTACGTAATTAGCGTTGACGTATGTCTGTAACTTAAACGAGTATTTATTCAATAGCTGTCATTTTATTTATTTGTTTTTAAGGAAGACGAAAATTTTCCGTCAACATTTTTTAATGAATAATAAGCTGTACATGGTGAATTTTTCAAGTAGGCGCAGATGGCCAAATCCAAAACTATGAGGAATAGCTAAAAATACTCAAAGGAGTCTCGAGCCCGATTTTGATGAAAACTAAAACTGCATCATCAGATTTTTGAAAAATCAATATTATAAAAAAAACACACCACTGTTTTATTACACCATTCGATAGTGTCGCTTATAAATATCTAATTAGGGGGAGTAATGATATACGGCATTTAGTTTTCATCAAAATCGGGCTCGAGACTCCTTTGAATATTTTTCGCTATTCTTCATAGTTTCGGATTTGGCCCTCCAAACCCACTTAAAAATTCACCCTGTATATACACAACACTCATAAAGAAAGTCGCTCACGCAACCATTACTAAACTTAACGATGACATTTAAGTTTTGACTTTTGACAGTTCAAGTTACAAAACAAAATCTGCAAGTAAACCTCACTCTTCAGTGTAAAACATCATACCAGTGTTTGGATCCGGACTTTCTTTTTCATAACTTGCATAAAAGCCTCCTTTGTCATCGCAGCCTAAAGTCTGGGCTAACGACTAGCGTTTGCAGGTAAGCGGAAGTTATTAGCGGGGTCTTTGACCTTACTGGGCGGCGCGCGCCCGCCCAAACACTGTCGATGTCTATTAATTTTTTTTTAAGCTGTAAAAATCTATGATAATTTTCTGTAGTAAAAATACAAGAGTAGTCTTTAGATACTTTTAATTTATACATCTACACAAGTAAATAAAATTGAAGTGTCTGTGAGCTTTTTTCTCAATGCGTATGAAAGTATATACTGTACTTATTACAGAAAACATTTTTTTAAATTTTTGTCTGTCTGTATATTTGTTCCGGCTAATCTTCGAAACGCTTGGACCGATATTGACAGGACTTTTACTGGCGGATGTCTGATGTTATAAGATAAGGAGTATTAGGCTTTCATGCCAAAAAAGTTTAAACGCTTGAAATTGTTAACAAAATCCGATTCAAATAGACAAGTAATATTTTTATAATAATATCATATGGACAAAGGTTGCGGGGCACAGCTAGAATAAAATATTTCTTGTAATACTCGTCACTTAAAAGATTGGAATCTGGAATTTATTTTAGATATTTTAGAAGATTGTTTAAGTTTATCAGCTCAAGATGCTTTTCGTCCGCCATGATCAATTCTACTGTCAATGAATTTCCATTTCTTAAATAAATGCTTCATTTTCAAAACCAACAAAAAAAAATCCAACCTACTTAAAAGAGGAAATAAATAGCTAACATTACAAGGAAATAAACTGCTCGTCTGGAACCGAGCAATTGAGGCAAGATTGTGCTATAATTGCCCGTACGGAACCCAGCAACGTCTCATTACAACTACACACACGATTACTAAGATTTAGTGTTCCGACAAACTAAGCACGTAGATTATTTCGTCTGTAAGTAAAGCACATCAGTAGGGCTGGTTCTTCACTAATTAGAGGAGATTTTTTCAACTTTAAACATCACGCCTGTAATCCCCGAAGGGTTAGGCAGAGGTGTACCTAATAGTACACCCTCATTTTGCCAGTTATGTATAAGTCCCAAGTAAGAGCCTATTGCCATCAACTTGACGCAAATCCAGACTCCATGGCTGCTACTGAGAAATTCCTGATGGAAAAACCAATAACACTTTGCCCGACCTGGGAATCGAACCCAGGACCAGCGGCTCAGCAGTCTCACTTGCGACCACTAGACCAACGACTTAAATTATCCATTATCTGGCTTCATGGAATAGGTAAACTACCTGTTTAAAATAGGCCATGAATAAATCCAAGGAAGTTTACTGATGCTTGAATAATTTATCTATAGTTCCATTATACTTTAGAGTTTTTAATTCGGGGTTTTCATACACATATGGGACATTAGAATAATTTAAAATAAAAACTACTTTTTTACAGCCACAAATGTGTTTAAAATTAATTAGCTAAGTGAAAAGGGTACCAGATATAAAACTTAACAGGAAGAAGCTCAACCCTAGCTCGAAGCTAGTAAACTTAGCCACTAGCGGGCTCGAGCGAGTGCTCGACTGCTCGACGTCGAGCCACGACGCACTAATTGACGACGTTATCGAGCACTCCAAGTTTCGAGCTCGAGCGAACTTCGGGCTTTCAAATTCCAATTTTAAACTAGAAATGAGCACGATAGGCGCCGAAGTAAAGTTTTATAATAACTTTCGAGTTTTACGTACGCCTTTAGGGTATTATTTATTTTACACAACAGTGCATTACTGCAGTTTTTGTTTGTTCTTGTGTGAATTAAGGATAACCGCATCGGTGAAACTTTTGCAGAACTTTCAGCAATGAGTGAGTACCATCAGAAGTGGACAATTTTATATCAGAAGTTGGTAATTGGTTTTTGTCGTAAATAACAGTTTATCTTTTAATCTGGTTAATAAAACGTACATGCAGGCAAATCCCCCTTTATATCCACTTATTACATTTGTTGTCAAACCCTCAAGAAACTTCATTAAGTTTTCAAAAGTAGGGGAGACTCTAATACCCCGAAATTAAGCAAATGGCCTCAAATGATAGTGCAATTACAAAGCCATGGATTTACACGACAATTCAGGTCAAGCCATTACACTTTTAGTGAAGCCAACTTTAACGGCCCAGTTATGCCGGCGGTGACCTGTGACATTAAGGCAAGCTTTGGAGGGTAGCTAATATCGAGGCTATTGCTACTGTTTGTAGGACAATGTATAATGGCACTGCAGTGCCAGAAAATAACACAAAAGCTTGGTAAAACAATGCGGGACCTTGATATTTATTTGCCAAAACATATATTAAATCTGCCGCCTTTATTGTAACAAAACTTTACATAAACGTGCAGTTTGAGGGTTGTTATCGAACATGAAGCATTTACTAATTGAGTCATTTACTTAATTGATTTCAATCTCAAGTCATATTTTATAGGATTTATGGTTAGAAGTGTCTGAACAACGGTCGTTGAGTCTAATTTTATGTTAGCACAACTCACAGAGAATGTCCCACAACATTTTACGAAAATTGCATAGTATATCAAGCGGTAGTAAAACCGATACGCTATGAAATATCTACGGAATTGCTATTTCCCATTTCATTTGACGCGACACCCGATGTTCAGATGAGTGAGCAAAGTGAACCAAAATATTCGAGTATGGAAAAATATGAATCAATCGATGTGCTCACAGCGGTTTTGTGGAGTTTTGGGTGATCAATTATTATTTTATACAAAGTGGTGGTTTGAGGAACCCACAATATTTAATTCATGAACTGAAATACTATGTCTAGGCCATTGCCTCGTTACCTAAGTACAAGATCCACTCAAGACCAACCCTTACCGGCCTAAGATATATGTGTCCTTGGTCAAGAACATCGACTAGATAATATAATGTATATGCCGAGCACGATTTCAGGTTGCGAATGAAAAATGCAGTGCGGCGCGTCGAGGCACTGAATGAGAGAACGCTGCGAATAGCGATTTTTTTTTTCACAGAGCACACAGGAAAGCGGTTACGTTGCCAAACAGAAAGAAACGCTTTCCCATAAAGCGACATATTTTTTTTAATGTATTTTTTACGAACAACACTCCCATTATATGGCCGGACGCCTTTGAAATATTGAAATCGACCATGTCTCCAACAAAGACAATTGCAGCTATTGAGAGATTTAAATAGAAGATCTGTGGTATAAAAAGCTACAGTTTCAAGTAACGAATGACGAGCTACGCGCCTGCTAAGTTTTCTTTCAAAAACGACTTGAAAGTTCTCGAGCACGGTCGGCTCAAGTTTCCCTCTTTTATTACTTGTTCTAAAAGAATGTTAACCAGATATCGGGCAATTCGGAAAAACTGTGACGATTTCATCCGAGCTCGTCTACTATTTGAATTTCAATGGCTGTTTGAAATTCAACGAGACTTTTATGATAATACGCCTCACGGTTTAAGTTTTCCTCACCACATCCCTCTTACCGGTTTTTGAGTGTCCCAAAATACCTGTAACAAAATGAGATCGTTTGTTAGAAACATAAAATATTTTCACAGTTTTTACATTATTTCATTGAGTAAAACATTTTTCATACATTACAAAAAGTAAAATAAAAACTTAAAGATGAATACAAAAGAAAATTCAACGGAACGCTTTCACAGAAAAAAGATATTCAAGAGTTATCGCGCGTGAAGAATTAAGACGGTACCAGGAGCGCATAATAAAGGAGGATATTCAACAATTACATTTTAATCTGAGGCTCAAAGCAATGGACAGTGCGATAAGCTGGGTCTATCCAGATTACTGAAACCGCGAACGCTGACTATCTCAATGCCTGCAACGCGACGGCAAGATTGATTCTACCTATAGCTTGGCAAGTATGGCTTATGTGGCGTGCATATACACGAGCGAAAGCAATTTATATTATGAAAGAAACTTTAGGTATGGCAAAATGTGAATGAATTGCAAGTAAAATATGATTACTTATACTATTCAGTAAACAACACACATTTATTTTGCAAGCAAAGCAATAATCTTATATTATAAGTACTTTTTTATTTCAAAGCACTATTCTAATAAATCTCTACAATCTCTGAATCTCCTTCGAGAAAAATTTATGCGGAGACATGAATAAATCGAAGATATGAAGGTAAGGTAGCTTATCTCAAGAGATATTGCCACTATAAAATATCTAAAGCGCGAAATGCTCGCTATACGAGTACTGTTTCAGAAGATAACCAAGAAAATATTTATAAAATTATATTTATAGCTCTACACAAGATAAATAAAAGGTCTAGATGGGTGGTCTCGGAATAAGATGCGATGATACTTTTCATATCCGCTTTTTTGCGTAGGAAGTAGTTAAGAAAAGCCATTAAAATTACTTATTCGTTTTATCAAGGAACATAAACACTTCAAAAATGACGCCTGACAAAACCATCGCATTAATAGCGAACGTAATGAATAGGTGTTGTTGAACATAAATAACCATTTATATTAAGAAACATAATAAAACCTACATATTTTCCTGTCTCCGCCAACTTATGATATAACTTTCCTGGCAGTGATTTCATGAAAATATACCGTTATACAAGTCTAAAATAGGACAATAAATATCAGAAATACGAAGGAGTATATTTGGAACTCGTTCAAAAACTTGTATGACGGTAAAATAGATTTTGAATGCTTTGGAAAGTTCGACATTGGGGCCCACAGGTGCAAGGCTAAGTTTTACAAAGCAATTTTCGCTGTGAAATTAGAAATTCATATTTTATAGACAGGAGCCGTTGAAGCAGGACTGGCGAATCGATAGGGATTATACTTGAAAAGCATATGAGGGGCACATTAGTTATCCGTACGGTAATGTTCAAAGTTTGCCACTCCATGCATCCTTGAATCAAAGTTACAACGGAACGTAACCACGTTATCGATCAAGTAGAATCCGGAGCCTTTCTTAATTTATTATTTTGATAAATGAAAGGCGCTAGGAGAGATGATAAAGATCTCTCCGCCTTTGAAGCAAGTTTTGGTGTTGGAACTTGAACCTGAGACTCCTGTGTAATTACTCCGTGCATTAACTCTATAAATAAGTCTTAGCTTAATGTATTAACTAATTACCGTACTGGTTTTTATACCATCTTTAACATCTTTAGCACAATATCTAAATACAGGATTCATAATCTAGATTCTTTTCTGAACTGTCTCAAGAATATTTGTCAAAGAAATATTTGTTTTACTATCGTAATTAAACAAACACAACATAATAAATCAAATATTACGAAACACATTAATTACAGATACGTGACCTAATGCATTAATTTCTTCGAAGACACCAAGATAAGTAGTGAATAAATATGGTTTACTATCATTTCTGTATTAATGTATATGTTTATATTGTACGACGATACCGGACTGCTTGGGTTTCTGATAAAATGTACTGAATTCATTCCCTTTAATTATCCCATCAGAGTCATATACAATTTTACAGCACTAGTTACTTTCAGTAATTGCTTAAGCTAAGTCTCGATTTTATGATCTCGCAAATCATTATAGGTATGTTTATTGCTTGTACATAGCTTGTTAAAATGACTTCAGTAAATGTACAGCAACAAGTCGACTGATAAACCATTGTCATGTCATACCTCACATGTAACTCGAGAGTTTATTTATGGATTGAAAGTGAAATGCATACAATGCTCACAAATATCGATTAGTGATAGTGAAAATTACCATGACATAAAATATATCCTTGTTGTCTATCTTAATCTAGATACAAACAAACACAAAAGTGTCACAGGACCCCCATTGTCTTTTGTCAAAGATAAAACTCAGTTTGCGATAAAAATCGATTATTGGCATTAGAATCGCCCCTTGAAGCAAATCAGAGGCTAATCTTACTGAATACGTTGAAAATGGGACTCCCAATTACCATGATAACATCGCGGAACCTTTTAATATAAATGGAGGGAAAATATTCGCCAGTCAAATAGAAAGAGAAAAATCTTTTACAAATTTTTGCTCAATAGTTGATAAAGACGTTATTAAAAGTAAAGATAATGATAAAATTATTATAAAAGGCGTTCCTAATAGTGTTGATGACAAGAAAGTGAAAGCACAACAAAGAATGATAGGTAAAGAAAGCGATTTATTAGGCACGATTATGTTACGACACGATAATCACAGACCGAATGGCGCTTGCTAACCTTTTACGCATAATAAAAACAATTGAAGCCATGTGCCGCGCGATATCAAACGGCAAGCGAATGCCAAATCCGATGACAATGGCCGTGTCGAATAGAATAACTGAATTAAACACTGCAAAGTTACTGTTTTCTTTGCTGCCGCGGTATGCAAACTATTGATTTTAGTTACCGTTGTTTAGTTTCAAAACTCTTTGGACAAAATTCAAGCCAGAATGAATTCAAAACAATGTTATTATTATTGAAAGACTCATACATTTACTGTTTAATAATAGTAATGAACACCCATCCTATAAATCAGAACATAAAACGAACAAGAACATAACCACAGTTATTGCGATGAAAGAGACCTTTGAACTATTACGATGTAAAGAGTTGAGACCTAGAAACGAGCGAATTTACGAGCATAATAAAACAAGTTCAGGCAAAAGTTGGCGTGGGCATTGATAAGCATAGTGCTCACGGCAGACGCAGAGGCGCATTCATTAAAGAGTAAGACTGTACTACAGACAAATTTGTAGATCCATAAGCGATAAACGGTTAAGAAAATGAATTTTGTTTCAGTCATCATCATCTCAGCCGAAAGACGTCCACTGCTGGACATAGGCCTCCCCCAAGAAGGGGGGTTTTGCCATAATCGCCACGCTTGGCAGGCGGGTTGGCGATCGCAGTATGGTTGTTATAAAAACACAGAGAACGCTGCTGCCCATTCTCTGGTAAGTCCCTTAGTCGCCTCTTACGACACCCACGGGAAGATATGGGATGGTGCTATTCTTTACGTCCGGACACCATACAGAACTTGTTGTTTCAGTAGTCGAGCCTAATTAGCTAATGAAGACATATTATTACTAGAATTTTTACATAAACAAAAACACTGATGTCTCTGTTGATAAATTACATGAGCGTGTTTAAAGACTGTTCCACTGGTTTGGCAACAAATCAAATGTAAAAATATTGTGTCAGAAATTAACGTATTGCTGTTGCCATGTTTTGTAATAGGTTCATTTCATTGCGAACATCCCAAAATTCATTATACATGGAGTTTGCAAAATAATCTAAAAAGATGTCTTCGAAATATCTAATCTAAATGGTTTCTTTCGCCAAGATGTCACAACTTAGTGCCTAGTTTACCACGACGACGAGGCCGGTAACGGTCGCCAGAAAAATGAAATCCCATTTTCACAGCGAGTGCACCTGACGACGGAAAATAGGAAAATTCTTTGCGGGTTTTACAATAAGCCGACTTATATCCGAACTGTCGTTAGATAAGAACTTTAGTAGTTGCGAATCAAATACCATGGATTTTTGGGAAATCCTCTTATCTCTGTATCTTGGAAACCGTGAAGCTAGTAAGTTAGTACAGGGACTTTTAAAGCCAATGTGCATACAGTGTAAGTGAGGATAATAAATATAAGATTTACTAAGAGACATGTTTGCGGCCGTTTTTAATTTCATCGTGCTGACGTGCTCCCATAACTTTGGATTAAAGCGTTCCACTTTTTCGTATACTTTAAAGATCAACTTTGAAATTTTCTTCATTTCGGTGTAAGAGTATACGCTGTTCTGGGCTGTGTCATATTGTGGCGCAGATATTACAAAACTTTAATCGCCTACGGAACCTTAAAAAGTGTTTTATAGAGAATACTTTCATGTTCGTGAAATATTTGTACATTCAGCAATTACCGGCGTGCCGTGCCAACATTAAGAGGGCGTAAAACGTTCGGTAGTAGAGGTAAAGGTAGGGAATGCGGAGCATAGGCACACGAGAGCATTCATTAAGGTCGGTGCAATCCCAGCGAACTGTACATTTACTAGTGAAAAGCTGCTGGGGACTCGAAATAAAACATAAATTTATTTTTGCACTTCTCTACATCGCGTTTGTTGTTACTGCAACGTTATAATTTTGATAAGCATTTCTATTCAGTTGACGCTTTTCATCTCTTTTGTTTATAGCTTTTTTTACTGCATCCAGTTTTGAACTGAATGTACAAACAAAAGAGAGCTACCGTATCAATTTAAAATTTAGAATCTGTTTATGTTGTAACGTAAAAGGTTCCTACTTGTAGGTTGATTTAGTATCTGATCTACTTCAACGGCTATTTACGGCTGCAATATTACGGTTGATATCCAATTAGTTTCAATTAGTCTATCGAACCGTTTTTATACCACCCAGTGGTCTGGTAAAATTAACTTCTATAGAATATTTCAATGAAAGACAGATTGATCATGAAATAGTTTTGTTTCACAGTTGATAGTTTTGGGTAGCTTGATGTGCTATATGAAGAAGATATGGCCATATTTAAGAGAGGTCCAGACCATCAATTTGAACAACTTTTTCCATAAGATCCTCAGCGAACTAGCGAAAAAATAATCAGCTGCGCCATACATTAGGGTCGACTAGGTATTGAAGTTTGTATGGGACAACCCGTGCAACTGTTTTTGTTTTGTGATTACAACTTTGGTCCCATAAACAAAGTTGTTTAGTCTGATTGTCTGCATTACATCCTTAAATATGACCACAACTTTCTGAAACACACTATATAGCGGTATCTTTTATCTTACCATTTCTTTTTCCTTTTTTATCATCCAAAGTTATACTATAAGCCGAGAAAGCGGTGGTGAGACGATCTAGACGCGTACCGCGAGGGCTGGTTTGAGGAGGCACATGGAAGGAATTGGTGGAGGCCTTTGCCTAGCAGTGGGACAGTACAGACTAATAAAAAAAAAGTTACAGCATTCCATCTACTGATGTTCTGTATGGTGTCCGGACGTAAAGAATAGCACCATCCCATATCTTCCCGTGGGTGTCGTAAGAGGCGACTAAGGGACTTACCAGAGAATGGGCAGCAGCGTTCTCTGAGTTTTATAACAACCATACTGCGATCGCCAACCCGCCTGCCAAGCGTGGCGATTATGGCAAAACCCCCCTTCTTGGGGGAGGCCTATGTCCAGCAGTGGACGTCTTTCGGCTGAAATGATGATGATGATTCCATCTACTTACAGAAACATTACACCATTTAGTTTCCAGTCGGCTCTATAACGAAAGCAAGCCGTAACTTACAACGTCGCAGTTGAACGATCTCAAATGCACACGTAATTGCTTCAAGACACCGTTTTTACTGCCTTGTTACATACTTGTTAGGTGTTGTATTGATGGAAAGCCGCAGAACAGCCAACTTTGCATTAGATTAGAAACTTGTACAAGAAAAAGGTAAAAAGATGAATTGCAACTGTAGGACTGCAATGGCTAAGTAGATAGTTTTGATGTAATTTCGTCGTGGTCGTGTATTCAAATGCTACGTAAGTGTCATTCTCTTGAGCAGCTCATGGCTAAATAATAACAGCCACTCAGATCAATCTTCATGTTAAGCTGGGCTTGCCTAGGTTACTCTGTGGATGGGTTAGGACCCATTACATACCGAGTTTCCTCCATGCCTCGGAAAGCATGTTAAGCTGTTGGTCCCGGCTGTCATTTGTAGATCTTTGACAGATAGCCGGTGGCCCCGTAAGTCTGACAACCAGTCTTACCAAGGGCTATCGTATTAACCAGTACCAAATGGGTTGTGGAGCTCAGATAAGCAGTCGCTCCATGTAAAATACTTTTTTTCAGCTGCATTCAGTTTGACTGGAAGCAGACCCCAACATAGTTAGGGAAAGGCTAGGCAGATGATAAGTGTCATTCTCTCACTGTCGTTTTAACATTTTTTGCAGAAACATAAAGACATTTTAAAGCGTCTGTGTCATTTGAGTATTGGCGGGTAAGTTTTATAGCTCAAGTTAGAGCCTGACAGACGTTGAAATAAAGTCATTCATAAAACTGGAACTGAAGTAGTCACGTAATATCAACTTAGTTTCACCCATAAAAGCATGTATGAGATATCCGATATGTCAGTCGGTACTTAAATGGAGGCTGAATATTTATGTAGGTAGTTGAAATTGGTCTAGTGGTCGCAAGCGCGGTCTTGGGTTCGATTCCCAGGTCGGGTAAATTGTTATTGGGTTTTCCCATCAGAAATTTCTCAGTAGCAGCCACGGAGTCTGGATTTGTGACCGATTAATGGCAATAGACTCGCCCTATTACATGGAACTTAAACATAACTGGCGAAATGTGGGTGTACTATTAGGTACACATCAGGTATTACAGGCGTCTTGTTATGTTAAGTAGAAAAATACGTATACACCCACAGTTATTCAGTCATTCCATTAATCATGCCATTCAACACAATTCAACATTATCCGGATAACGAGGTGATCAAAAAAGGTAATTTACTAAATTATACTGTTCGAATGGTTCTCAATGGCCATGTGGCCATGTGATATGTTACTTTAAATAGACCTCGATACGATTGGAAACTGTACGGACACGTCATTCACGTTCACTCAACCGTTACTTGATTTACAACGTTTTAATCCTATTATGTGTATTTGAATCGAAATCCTGATTAAATCTATGGAAATTGCCACTCGACTGTGGTCCCGAAACACTCGATTTGGACCATATCTTGGGTCCTGAATGGCCAAGGACTGGGTCGAAGTTAGATAAAGCCTTGCTTTGTATTGTCTCGGAAGCCATGACACCATTTTCTGTAGCTACCCACGGAAGTTACTGAAGTCTATTAACACTAAAATATGTAATTAAGTCATTATGTATATCTAATGTACATTTTACGTACAACCTTAATTTGATGAACACATTTAATAATGTTACGCTGAATTTTAATTAATTTGCTCAAATTATTATCATTGCGCATTCAAATCATCAAAGGTACTTAATTTGAATCATTTATACGAAATTGTAATTCCTATCCTTATTTGTTTATTTACTTTGTATCATAGATATTGTGTGGTATCATAGTGCTTCTAGCTTCATCTTTTTGGTGTTACCTGTTCACAAGGCCTTCTAACTGGTCTATTTGAATTTACATGCTGTTGTAGGTATATGCATAACAGCCTATAATATTCCCCCTGCCAGGACACAGGTCTCATCTCTATGAGAGAGAATGGGCTATAATTCACCACGCGGGCCCATTGCGGGTTGGTAGATATCCCACGTCATCGAATTTTGGTTCTAAGACATGCCGGTTTCCTAATTATGTTTTTCTTCACCGCTCTGAGAGCAGTAGAAATTAAATAAATTACACAACGTAATACGCTTGCCTGAGTTCGAACCCACGACTCATAAATCGGGGCCGCAGCCACTGGACCACCGTCGCTCTCTGTGGGTATATGTTGTAGGATAAAAATGTAGTTACTGTCATTAATAGATAAATCAAATGATGCCGTTCAACCAAACAATAAGAAAATTAAATGTCCATCGGTCATAGATCTCATCTCATTTCGTTTTAAGAAACTCTGCAATTATTTATCATCAATTCATCGCTCGAATGATCACAGATTGCATGTAGCGATGTCAATCCACTGTTCGTTGACCGGAATCCTATGTTCAAAGACTTTTCTTGGAATATCCAACAATAGTCATCCATGGAGAAAAAATCTTAAAGTGCTACAAAAGTGACTTCAAGAAAGTCACGTCTTGATATAACGCGACGGTTTAAAATTGATACTTGATAGTAAAGAGATTCCCGATATTTTTCTTCGATATTATTCTTGGTACAAGGTCGGTATTTAACTAGAGAAAAAATTGGCACTGTTACAGGTAATGACTAACAGGTTTTATACGTCATTCCCTTTTATTTATTTTTTTCAAGATCAATGTCTTATCTATAAAGAAAAATCAAACTGATTTCCTTCGACTTTTCATTTATTTTTTTAATAAAAAAAACGGTACTGCTTTCTCCTCTATTAAATCGTAGTAAATTATGCAAAACATCATTAAATTATTATCAAGATCAATTTCGCATTACTCGCGAATGCACTGGAAAGTTTTATGCAGAAGGAAAGCAGATTTCACAATAATAGACACGTTTCGTAATAATCTGCGATCTATAACCGATATCTATGTATTTATTTTTATAAATTCTTTGATTTCGTAACCTACAGAAACTCAAAACGCAAACTCGGCAAACTTAAATTTATTAACTCATTCTAATAATGTGATATTTTAACATCTTTAAATAGCAGTTGCAAAAGAAAAAAAAACCAAACACATTACAGAATGAAATAAAGGACAAGTACTAAAGTCGCAATAGAAGCCTTCAAAATTCCATGATAAATAAATAAAACTTTAAAACGCAGCACAACTTGAACAGCGGTTGAATGAAATTTTCCTGGTTGAGAAATAAAATCCTCGTTCAAACTCCTTCAGTAGGTCACAACACAAAGACTATATTTAGTTCAGTCCCGTCTAATCGATCGAGTGAATGCAGTTCCCGAAAATATACAGACTCTTAATCTTAGCCAAAGGAATCTTTGTTACAGTATACAGTTATTGATTTGTAAAGTCCTTCATTTTATAACCTAACTTGATATTATATAACTTGATGACAGTTAATAATAAGCAGAAAAAGTATTTTAATTTAAAATCTTGAAACACAAACAAATCAGATTGTTAAAGCCAGATACACTTACCTACATTTGGATCAAGAAGGTCCTGTTTCTCCATTATAATAAATAACAAAAGTTTTATAAAAATAATATCTTATTATAAACACGTTCGCACATAATACACACGAAACATGACTGCTACAATACAAGGAAATGTCGAAAATATATCGTGCTAGGTTTATTTTAGACGTTATTATATGATTAATAACTCACACAATAGCAAATGTATTAGACTATTTTACTTTGTATTGATTTTGTAACATTTTTATAAGGTAAATATTACATTAACACTGGATATGCTATTTATATTACGATACAAAAATATGTCTGCACTTCGCGAATGTTGACTGAACTGTTATGCCGATTGCGTCAATCAATCTGATACCAACATCGACTGTTAGACAAGAGCCTGTTCCAGTATCTACTACATCATTGTATCTTCACTTTTTTGTCGATGACGTAGCCTATCATAATCGTCGTAATCTGTAATTGCTCAATTAATTTATACCCAAGTCACCATCATGAATCATAATGCTAATAGTCGGTAGAATTCTTTACAATATAAAAGATGCTTACCTCGCTTTTATAAAAGATAGTAATATATTTATTTTGTATAAGATTGTATTTAATGTTGATACCGTGTACGTCTGCGGCTAGAAGGCATATTACACATAGTTTAGTCTGCTGGATTTACACAGGTGTATATTTTTAAAATGTGTTTACGTGAACTTTCACGGCTACTACATTACTTAAAATTAATCCACTTAATATATTCAAGAAAGAATTTAGTTTAACGTAAATATCTTTAGAGGAAATCAGACAATATTGAACAGATGTGAGATTTTCAAGAGCAGACTTTAGTACGTACCCATTTCATACGTTTTATATTAGTAGGAGATGATAGTTGATTACGAGTCTTCAACAATGCTAGAGAAACTGAACAAGTCACAAACCATGTTCAACAAGTTTTTCAAACCAAAAATAGGAATAAAAGAAAATTTAAAACTAACGTCTTCGTAGCTTTGTACAAAACAAAAGGCACTTAATTAATTTGCAAACAATATGAAATAAGACATCAAAATAATGAGAACTACTGTCGAGTAGAAATTAACATTGTGTCGAAATGATTTATTTTGACAGAACAATCCCACAGTTCTAGAAGAATCAGACGCTTTATAGACTAGACACAAGACAAAATGAACATTTAATTTGCTTACTGATGGGAACAGGAACTAAAGCATTTGTCTAAACTGCAGTCTGACCAAACGTGACCAGAAAACTGAGAAACGTCTATAAGCCCACTATATTTTTAACTGGCAATTCTCTCAAATATAAGGAAGCCTATTAAAACGTGCTTAGAAAATGTCAGTAGAAAAAGTATTGCAAAGTCTCATTGCATATTCTATTTGCAAACAACGCCACTGTCTCGGGGTATTACACCATCGTGCGCCGATTTATTCAGACTGCAAGACTATTATGTGGGATACAAACTTATGAGGCGTTGGATAAACGGGCGGCAAACAAATCTGAACTTAATTGCTTTGTGATAAGATTGTGGTTGAGATCTGTGATCGGTAAGACGAGTGGTTTGGCCTCTTGGCAATGATACAATGAGACACCTATGAGTCAGAGCCGTGACTGGGGCAGACTTTACCTGCCCCTGGGGCCTCCTGTCATGATAACGTTTGTTCTTTATTGATCTCACAGATTTGTACCACAATACGAGCAATTTTTTTTCTTGTTAATTAAAAAAATATAAAAAGGTGATTTAAAAGGTTACCGTTTTTTCCTCATACAGACAAAAATTGACACTTTGAAGCAACAGCTCTGTCTGAAGAAAATCAAAAGAAATCATTTACTTGGTCAATGAAAAGTTGGTTCAAAGTCTGCACATAATGGACAAATTAATGAAAAGAAGGCCTGAAACCAATGGCCCAGTGAGGAACAAAGTTTCTACCGCATCTTAACCGCAAAGATCATTTACGTCAGAACTGGACGAAAGGACCGTTTTATAGACAGAGAAACTTCGTGAGTCATTATTGAGTCACTAGTTTAATAATATACAAAATTAAATGGTAAATAGAAAAGTATGTTTTCGTTTTCCGCGTTTCATAACACATTGTTAAGAAGTGCGTGGAAAACTGAAAGCGAAAGATAAACATATGATGCATTCGTGGAATAGAATATAATGTAGGTTTTAATAATTAAGAAGAGAGCAACGAATTCTTCATTAAAAAAGTAGCACATCATCATACAAAATCAGTTTGGATTAGATAACAAACAATAAACTGTAGTGCACCAAAAACGACACCACAAGCAAATCAAATTACACATTACGACAAAAGCAATGCAGAAAAATCCAGCGACAAAAGCGCTTCAATCGCTCATTAAACAGCGCTTCACAAAGCTACCATCATTCTAGAACCACATCAACACTCTGATTGGCAGTTGTTGCCCTGATTAGTACATTGACACCAAATTAATCGGTCCCATTCACGTGTAATGAAAGACTTGCGTTATTTATGATGCGTGGTTTTGCGTGCACCGCCGTGTAAATTATTTATTGATTTATATGGATTTTGTTTCTAGAGCGTGCAGTACGGTTAGAATGACACTGGCTGATTGGTTGAGTTTTCACTTAGATCATGAATTTACTGAAATATTAGCCAGCCTATACATAACTACAACCTGCTTAGTTGTTGTTACTAAGAGATTTTCCATCAAGATTTTTTCAGTAGCGGCCACGGAGTCTGAACTTGTGCCCCGTTGATGGCAATAGGCTCGCCCCCTATTAACTGGGGATGTACGGTGTACTATTAGGTACACCTCTGCCCAACCCTTCGGGGATTATAGTCGTGATTTTATGATGCGTATTAGAAAGAATACATCAGAGCTATAAAGAATTGCAACTGCGAAATGAACCAAATAATGCAGGCTATTGTAAAACTATGCCATGCCATTATTCAAGAATTCAAAGTGTTGGTAATTGAGACTTTATTTCCAGTACATTAAGTCCTCACTTACCATTCTGTGCTATGATATCATTCATATTTGCACATATTAAGACGTAATGTGTGACCTTCTGAGGTAGTCTGAAACGCGGTCGCTAAGTAAATAGAGACGAAAAAGAACTTATAATATTTTTGTGTGTTCAGTGCATCGTGAAGACACTTTATGTACTTTGTAATAAATATTCATGCTTAATACCTTACTTGACTCGATTGGCCTGAGAAGGCAAAACACCGAGAGCGTTGGAAAGGAACCGGAGAGTCCTATACCCAGAAGTGGGACAGAATAGGCACTAATAAAAAATATCTAACTTCATGAACTCATAATAGACTTATACTTGAACTGATCAAACGTTACCATTTGAGGTAAATTTAAACTAAACAAGCCGAACTTTATAGTTATTTAATTGGTTAATTAAATACTCCGTTATTCATGAAAACATCCTCAATCAAATAACTAAAAATTAAATTTAAATGTGACATCAGATTCTGCAGAAACTAAAATTTTGATTCACGTGACTAAATCCGAAGTTGAAACTAATACAGTATAACCTTCCTTAAAATACTAACTGTGCAATTTTTATACCTGGGTATTTCAAACCAATAAGTCTGTACATAGAATAGACCTCAAAAACACTCCATTTCTGTTCACTGAAGAGAACAAAACATATCTACACAACTTCATTCATTGTCTCGGAAACGTAATACACAGAATATCTGTTAAATTCCTCTCTCCGACAGAATTCCCTTGGATGCTTAACATCGGCACTGAGAACGAGATAAGCATGTTGGAAATAGCCTTAGCAGAGCGCGATATATTCAGAAATAGTCCGGCTTACATGTACTCAGATGCAGTAAGGAAAGAATATCGATTTTTCCGATCTCCGTCGTATGAGGCTTATGCCTTTCTTGTAGTTAGAAATGGGGAGTCAAAATGCATTGAGCATATAGAATCTTGTTTCTTTTTCGTGTGGTTAGTGCTTAATGTCAGAGTTTTTATCAGCCCATGGGCCTCTGACATGGCTTTACATGCCGTCGAAAAATATCTCTGAGGCCTGCTGGTTTCCTCACGATGTTTGCCTTCACCGAAGCAAGTGATAATTATGCAATATACACACATGAGTCCGAAAAATCAGAGGTGCGTGTCTTGGGTTCGAACTCGAGACCAATGACTTGGCAGTCCGACAGTAATACCACTAGGTTATCAATGCTCATATATAATAATTTATTGCAGTTGCAGCTTCAGGGAAAATATTCAGAAAAAATCCACAGTCTCTGACAGGATAAAATTTTCGTAAAATCACAGTATTATTTTTATATTTTGTAAGTATTTTCCTACGTATTGTGGTATGATTGAATATAAATTCACCACCCTATTGTTACCTACACTACAATACAAACGTATGTAATCCATAAGTTAATGGAAAACCCAGGACACAATAATGTTTGTTACTAAATCGGTTCAATTGTGTTAGGTTTATTTCTAAAATACCATTTGTATGGTGGTGATCGTCCTTAATGTACTTAAAGTACTAATAATAAAAATGTATTTACACATAATCCCCGAAGGATTAGGAAGAGGTGTACCTAATAGTACTCCCACATTTTGCCAGTTAAGTTCGAGCCCCATGTAATAGGGGGCGAGCCTATTGCCATCAACGGGGCACAAATTAAGACTCCGCGGCTGCTACTGAGAAATTCCTGATGGAAAAATCCGATAACACTTAGTCCGACCCGGGAATCGAACCCTCATGCTCAGCAGTCGCGATTGCGACCACTAGAACAATGAGACAGGCAAAAAAACGTATGTAGTTTAAGGTAATTCAGACAAGTGATTATATAGGAAAAAAATATGTATATTTTACGTGAATAAAGGAAGCCAAAATGATACTTTTTGAATTCTACCTACGTAATTGAATTTTAACACTGTTTATTTCAGACGCTAAGGTGGGTTTCAGTTAAATTCATTACTGTTCCAAGAATAATTTGAATAAACAGTTCCAGAAAACCTTATTATTTTTGTTCTTTTAAGTTTTCCGCGTACTTAAATAAAGTACTTATGCTTCCCACAGATAAACAGCCATGAAAATTTTGAAGTTCGAACATTTGTTTATTTTTCCCTGACTCATTTATTTTTTTCGTATCTTTACCGGAAATCTCAAAGCTGACCCCAATGTAGAAATATGCTATAGATATCTAACTGCCCAGCCCTTCAAAAACATGGCTTCAATTACCTCGGTGACTCAGGCTCTCTGACAATATGCCTCATATTGTATAGATAGCCAATAAGTACTAACAGTTCGGCCCTTTGCAAGACTTCCCATTGTGTGCCATGCACGTGAAATACCAACCTAAAAAAAAAAACTAAAGTCCCTATTTAAATTCCATTCAATGTAAATTTTCCTGAATTGTTTATCTACAAACTATTAATATTTCTCACATAAAATTTACTCACAATAAGTCTTTGATAAAGTCATTGATTTATTTAAATATTTTCAATACAATACAAACAGCTTTGCATGGCAATAATCGATTTGGTTAATGTGAATGATCGTGACGATATTTCAGGGGTATTTAATGAGAGGTTTTTGGTAAGACTGACGAGTTCTTAACACGTAAGAAGTAGACTGAATGATGGACGAATAAAAACGTCAAAGATTCTTATTTATCCGTTCTTCACTGTTTATATTTAGGCCAAATGTCATGAGACTGGCCGAAAAAAAAAAAGAAGATTATTTGCAAAAAAATAAACAAATGAAATAGGTACCTATTTTCAGGCACTGACAGTTGTGTTTGTTGTACTGTTCTATTTTATATATGCCTAAATAAATATGTACTAGATTGTATTTGAGGATAACATTATAAATATACCCCTGTTTATAATGTTATCCTATAGTATATAGTGATGTCTGGTAAAGTATCAAGGTTCGTGAATTTTTCATACGCGGAGGTTGTTTATCGACAAAGTACTCGTATGTATCGATAAAATTGGTAGTAATTTTGTACGATAATTACATAATTATCGTCACGAACACTTTGTCTTTTGTCTGTTTTAGGTCGATGTCGACTTCCACGACATGCTTATTTTTTATACCTATATATAATATGTACGAACCTATTCCTTAGCTAGGTTTGAATTTTA
Source organism: Noctua fimbriata (assembly GCA_905163415.1). Classification (NCBI taxonomy): domain Eukaryota; kingdom Metazoa; phylum Arthropoda; class Insecta; order Lepidoptera; family Noctuidae; genus Noctua; species Noctua fimbriata. The sequence goes on from LR990940.1 coordinate 9,291,065, forward strand.
CTTAAGAATATGATTGTCTTTATTAACTACTAACTAATTATGTATTTATGCCCTGGTTGATGGCAATAGGCTCGGCCCTATTACATGGGACTTAAACATAGCTGGCGAAACGTGGGTGTTCTATTAGGGCTCTGCCTAACCCTTCAAGGATTACAGGCGTTATGTTATGCTATGGTATGCATTATCAATTTGTACTACTTCTTAGAAGACCCGATTGAAAAGATGCATTATTTATGAATGCTATGTCAATACTTATAAATAACATGTCAACGAGAAAAATAAGTTGATAGTTCACACTTCAATTCATGACACTTCCGTTCATAATAATCAGGTAGTCCTCATTAATAAATGAGTTGAATATTTTGCAAATTCCCAATGTATCTTGTGGTTGGCTTATACTAATTAATAAGTCATTAATATGTTGTTTACGGACCGTTTCTTTGATAAGACATACCATTATGGACGTCATAAAATTTCCTAACAGGATAAAATAATTAATCCTATTCATGTGCCTTCCGATGGTCTAATTTTGGTACAGGAATATTTTGAAAGCTTGTCAATTAGGTACTTATATGTCGATCGTAAACTTTATGAAATAATATTACTGTCAAGAAAAAAATCAATAATGATTGCATATCGCTTTTATTTAATTAGTAATAATTGATTTATTCCCCATTCAATCTACTTATTCAGTACAAAGTGCGATTAATAGCAAACAGATTATTTGGGCATACATATTTTTTAAATTCTTCTTTTTCTATAAAATAAAAAAATACTCAACCCTGTATAATCTAAAATTATCCAAAAACAGTTAGAACATAAAGTCCAGTTATTTTTGGATAATTATATTGCTCGTGTATTTTTATAAAACACGAGTTTGAATCTTATCAGTCAGCACACGAAACTAAAAACCAAAAATGGGGTGATACCGTATAGCCAATAACAGCTGTTTGCAGGCACCTGCGCGTGGGCAACTGTCGTCGTTATAGCAACAATGACCAAGCCATATGGCCGGAACGTTATAGAGAAAGTCAAACGACTGCGGTTATACGGTACTGCCATAAGCATGTGTCAAAACGGTTTTCGTATTATATGAGGGGGATACACGGACTTGAACGAATAAAGTACATTCCTGAAGAAAGACCTCTGGCTTATTGGTCGGCTAGACTAGCAGTCATCATCTGCTTAGCCTTTTCTCGACTATTTTGGGATCGGCTTCCAGTCTAAGCAGCTGAATACCAGTACTTTATATGGTGCGACAGCCTATCCAAAATCCACAACCCAGTTAGTACTGGGTGTCACGATATGCCTTGGTAAGACTGTCTGTCAGACTTTCGGGCAGCTGACTACCTGTAACGATTTTCAAAGATATACAAATGACAGCTGGGACGAACGGCCTAACGTGCTTGCCGAGCGGCTGTTTTTATTTAGCCACGAGCTCCTTTAGCTCCTCTAGGCTAGGCTAGCAGTGTTAGTGCTAATTTGAAGTCCTAGAACAAAAGTCTGACAATCGGTCTTTGCAAGAGGTATCATGTTTAATCTGGAAGGGACTGGATTGTGGTGGTCAGCAGACTGGTACTCGCTCTATAAAATACTGACATTCAGCTGCAACCGGAAAGGCTGGAAGCTGACTTCAACCAATCTGGGAAAAGGCTAAGCAGATAATGATGATTCTTAAACGAAAATCTTTAATTACTAGTCTTGAGAACAGATAAAGAATGAACCCTTGAATTTATAATACAGATGATTGTTTTAAATCACTATATCACATGGGCAACATCCTTTAAAATTATTGATTCTGAAGTCAACACTAAAAGTTTCAAAAACAATCAGCTTGGAAATGCACACCTAATTATACTTATCTCCTTAATCTAAACCATGTTAACGATTGATTATCTTGATAAACTAATCAGTAATTGTTGCTGTTGTTAATTGTCATCCTTTTTCAAAATAAACAATTCATTCGGTCAACGTCAGGGTTGTCAGCTAATGAAAATGAGTCAATATTAATTCTGACGCGCCCGTGAGTCTAGTTCAAGACCCGAGAGAATTCGTAATGGTAATAAAATGTCGCTGCTTGGAGTCAAGGTTAGTTCAATTCATTTTCGACTAGATTAATGTAGGTAGCTCCTTCTTGTTAGGCTTAAAATGCTTTGCACGCCTACTGAAATACTGGAGTCGAAATTTTGTGAACAAAATAAACATTTATTTTAATAAAAGTTAAATTTTATCTGAAGAATAAATATAACAGTTTGACATTACCGTATTATAGTTTTCTGTACAAAAGCTGTCATAGCGTCATATTTATTCTTCAGATATTTTTGTAAAAATTTATAAAAATCAACCCTTAAGTTATTTATCAATTTTAATTACCCAAAAGACTCTGACCTATTTCCATTTTCCATTGACAATTTTTCTGAAGAAGACGTCGTACAGTCTAGTTCTTCATTTAATTGCGACCGATATAGTACCTAGCATGGCAAGGTGAACACTCATTTCCATTCACATGATGTCATCGTAACAGTTGTGATGTAGACAATACCAATAGACATGTAAACGCAAAAGGATTAGAACTCCGGCACCCTTTATCGCGCTTCGATACAATCAACTAAATGAATAAGTGTGCAGGCTGCTAACTAGGTACTATTAATCAATGTTTTGCGTGCGCACTCAAGAATTTAACGTAGCTCTTCTGAATGAGTATTAAGATTTAAATTACGATGCAGCCTGCAACCGTCATCATCATTCTCATGCAAATAAATTAGTATTATTTAAGGCCGACACAGCATGCCGTTCTCTTCCAAACGTCTCTCTCTAACCGCCGTTATGTCAAAAGTCACTTTCCTTCCAGCATATCATCTTTCACTGAGCCCATCCATCGTTTCCTTGCCCTTGTACCTAGTTACCTACTGTTTACTGAATAGTCGAAAGAAGTTTAGATTTATCCTGTACACCAAACTTTTTAGTCGAGTGTACACCGAAAGCGCGAAGGTTATGCCCGACCTTGTAATACATCAGTCGTATCGTATGGCGATGAACTCGACATTTTGACTCAGTGTTTATCGATCCCACCTTAGGATATGTGCGTGTTACCATCACAGGTACTTCTGATATAGCTTCGGAAACTTTTTCATTATTATTATCATGTAGGTAAGTACGTCTCTAGATTGTTCACTGAAAATTTGATCTATTTTTATCTGTATCCAATATTTGAAACATAAAGTGTCTGTGGCTGATGCAAAAAAGCCTTATCGGGTATCAAATTTATGGCACACGTGTATGGTGCTGTCTAATATATTTCTATTAAAAGCTAAAGTCATAGTGTCTGTTACCTCTAAATATTAATTAGATATGATAGGTATTAGATAATAAAATTAATAAATCAGAACTAGTCCTCTAATTAAATCATTGTAACTAAATAAAGATTTTGTTATTAATATCCATAATAGATAAATTTAATCAAATAACGCAACAGACGCAATTCAATGGCTAGTACGTTCGTGCGTCAATAATTAAAATATTATGGAGTATTGTATTGCCATGTAGTCAGGTTAAAAACCTTGTACCATGTTTTACGATTTTCTACTTTTGTGACCATAATTACTACACATTTAAATCCACAAAAACCCTAATTATTTTCCTAATTTTGATACTTACGACAAGTTTTGTTAAAGAACAAAGGTAGGGAAGGAGTACTTCGTAGTACTCACACGAAGTACTCGTTAATTAACAATTTCAAAGTTTCATAATACCGTGAGCAAGTTGTGAGTATTTTAACGTAATTTACGACACTTTAAAAATGTATTGAGAATGCGATAAGCGTCGGAACCTTACTCGTTTTCGCAAGAGTTTGCATACAAATACGTAAAGTATCCGGTGTTTAGGAGCTACCTAATTATATATACTTGAGCATACTTTTCAGTACACGACTTAACAACATCTTGAAAATTAATAAATACTAAATCTTATTTGACAGCCCTAGCAATGTATGTGCCAAATTTTCGATGCGCGGGCGCCGTTTGTAAATAATGCTTTTGACAGCTGGCCTCAACATCTGCCAAGACACTTATTGATAAAGCGACATCTCAATTTAGTCGAGTAGCATTGAAAAGTACACAAACTAACGTAAAACTACTAGGGCTTGTATAAATTCCGCACATAGAGGCCTTATTAAATACCAATAACAAATGAATTTTATCTCATCAATGCCATTGCAGACTATTCCGTAACGTGATATTCCAAAGCCCAAATCATGACTGTAATCAGGCGTCGATAACATTGGGGGCTTTTCAAGGCCAAACGAACGTTTTTACGCGTTATTATTTACACAATAATATTGATTAAAGAAAACAAAAAATAAATACCTCGTCGGACAGAGGTGAGGCAAGTGGAGAATCCTTTGACCCCCTCCTCTTCGATAGAACCCTCTCTACCAAAGTATTTAATGAAAGTCTCCTGTTCGTCGTATACATTTTTCTCACAAGAACTACCTAACAGGTTAAAAACTCATTGCTTTTTAAAATGTCCAGTCTAAGCACTTTCAAAAAATGTTCGATAAAAACACTGATAAAATAATAATCGCACTACCGAATTAAAACGTTCCTGAAACAATGCGTACGTTCAGACTGAATTGACAGAGGAAAATGGTGGCACAAAAACTGTGGCATAGTGTTGACGAGTATATAACTCGACCGATAGCAAGTGCCTACCAGGAAAATAGGTGTGATAACGGGAACATTTGCATATACAATTCACCTAGGTTGCTTCAGATGTGTTTCTATTTAATTGTTCTATGAAATAATAGAAAACGCTGGTGTTTTTATAACGCAAAAAAGTGTAATATAAGCATACACTAATACCGATTGTACGGATCTCAAATTCCGGCTCAGACTGCAATTAATTTATTTAATATACAAAACACAATAATTGCTTGACTTTGTACGTAATTGACTTTGTTCTTCTTTCATAAGCAAAAAACAAAACACTCAAAAAATTACTTCGTATAAATCTTGTTCATAATAAACTTAAAACAATCTGGTGCCATCTAAATACAACCGGAGTACAATCACAAACATCGTAAAAAGAAACTCCCTCATTATCTGTCCAATTTAAACCATCCTGGAACCGCTTTGAGAACGATCTCGTTGCAAAGTAAACCATAGCAGAGTTAAAATTAAGTTCAGATTCAATCTAGGAATTTCGAGTGGAAAAGCTACACACGGATTTCCACTTGTCTCCAGAAAAGTTAATGAATGAAGGAAAGTTCGACCACGAGGTTATTTGAAACAAAAGACAAATGTTTCAAGTTGAGACATAAACAATGGTTGAATGTTTCGTTTTGTATCAAATGACCTCTTTGGCGGAATGCGAACAAGAAATGTAAAGAGCAAACTGTTTGTTAAAAAGAAAGTGTCGGTTTTAAGTAGTAGGCACTATGTGAAAAAATGCGGACAACGCATTTGTAAACAGTAGACACTTAACAACATAGCAACAACGTTTCAAATCTTTCACTGTGAGAAAATTGCTTTGAAAACGTTTCTTAATCTGAGTTTATGGAACACCAATGAAAGTGATGATACAAACGCGTAAATAAACGTGGAAATGCTTTTGAGTTTGTCCTCAATTTGCCGAAGATACATGAGCTGCGAATGAAAAACTTTCACACTGAACAGCACAAAAATAATACGAAAATTCCTCTCAAATTTTATGCCGTCCTTGTAATACAAATGTGCCTTCACAAGCTATGCCTGGAGACTGACAAAACCATGCATACTTTAGGCCTATAAAGATCTCAAGTTTATAAGGGTCCGTCGTACAGAATATGAAATAAAGAGTTGTACATACGGTACAGTCCTTTTATTTTACACCTTTTCGTTTCAATATTACAGGACCGAGACAGGCGAAGTAATGAATAATACATAGCCACAAAACTTATACCATTTCATTATTTCCGGCCAAATTATAGTCCCGAAGGACCTCGGCAAGATAGATCGAAGTTACCGTAAGTTGCTGCATATTATATTAGCTCCAACACATGTGGGAATATTGCAAATTACATTATGTGCTACTGACTCGATACAAAAGACGTTAATTATTACTGGATTTTCGCTCGTTCTGCGAAACAGAAATAAAGATTAAACTAAAACATTGCTGAGCGAAGTTTCTTGTGAATTCATTGTGAAATAATTGTGAGTATGAATAATATAGGATTCAAAATGGATTTCAAAGCATTGCACAAGTCTGGGGTCACTGGCTCTCAGGCAAACTAAAAACGTCAAATACCTGCGTTGTAAAAGTCCTTAACTATTAAATGAGCAATGTTTGTAATCACGTTCTCGGAAACGGCTCTAACGGTTCCAATAGAAGTTGCAATATGAGGGTTTACGGGGAGAAAAATCGATCTAGCTAGGTCCCATATCTGGGAAAATTCGTTTTCTCTATTTTCACTCTAGCAGAGCTCGGTCGACCAAGTAACTAAGTTAAAAATGAATTCATGTTTTTTAAAAGATCGACATGTACCTTTCAGCCATACATACACATGCCAATTTTCCAATTCTTTTAAATAACTATGTAAACATTTACATTAAGGCAAAATCAGCAAAATTCGCAATATATCAAGGGTCATTGGCATTACGTGTCCTAATTAATCCATCAGACGTACCTAATTGAACATTTAAATAATAAAGTTACACGCGCAATATTTGATTTGAACTAAGCTTAATTGACCTGCAAATAGATATGAAATTGCATTGAATTCATAATAATCTTTTATCTGAATGACAATATCATGTAGAAACATGTATAGTTTTACGCAATTTTTCAAAAAAAGATTTTTAAGTTCGGGTCAAAGCTTTGTTTCTACATTGTCTGTTGTTCGAACAATTTGGTTACCAAAATAGGGGATGGAGGGGACAAACTCTCAAAGGATAAACTTGCTCCACTGGAAAGTGGTGCGATTGAAAAGTTTCCAAGCGGAGGCCCTTAGCCCAAGTGCTCCGATGCACTTGTTTTTTTGTTCGCATTTTATACTTATTACACTTTATCTTGAGACGAAATAGAACGAAGAAGGCTGAGGCAAGCTAAGTTTAAGTTTATTAATTTAGACATATTTGTGAGAGAAGTCTGCTTAAGTTACTTTGAAAGTTCTTTCGTAATTCGTTTTTTAAGTGTTTTATTTGCAGCATCAATTTCTTTAGAGCAGTTTGTTGCATGTTTAAAATTGTAAGACTATTGAAAATACAAGGGAAAAAAAGTTAATAATTACGAAGTGAGTTCATTGGTTATTTCCCCAAAGATTATGACAACATTATTAATTTGTTTATTCCATGTCAAGAAGTGGCGCCAGTAATATTTCCAGTTCTAGTGATTACAGTAACTCAATTGGTTTGTTTAAACAACAAGCCTGTGTACACTAACAGAGAATAATAAATATCTTTGGAATTATTTATTTAACGTTGGTTTCCAGTTTTGTTAAGATTAACATAAACGTAACATTATTTAAGGCCATATTGAATAATATTGCTTTCTCACCGTTCTGTAAAATAGATACAAATCAATTTGGTAGTCATGCGAATTTATAATGATAATAACTCCTTATTCCTATTGTTGTAAAAATATATATTCGAAAACTAAAATGACAAGCAATGTAACAAATAACATAAAGCAATATAACTTCGAGGCAATAAACAATTGCCTGTCGAATTGCATTTTGGTTATAAAGAGATTACGGAAACAATATTCGGATAGTGCGCCTTATGAAATTTTCATATTTACATGATTTTTTTACTTTTTGTCAAGCCTTTGCCGTTTTTATTTTATTTGATATCTTTTAAGGAAGAAACTCCTACTAAGTACCTACATTATTATTGATCTTTCCAAGCACCGTGACGTGACATTTAACGTTATAAAATTACGTGGGTGGGTGTCTGGTTCAATAATTTGTTTAACCCTTCTAAGCTAAATGAACCATTTTAATAGTGTGAAGTTCAACCATGTAGATCTAAAATAATAATAGAGCAATACGGTAGAAAATTCTCGAAATTTTCGTAGTATAGCGATAAAAATAATCCATACCATTGGTTAAAGATTCCAATAAAAAGAAGAAATATATTCCTAGCTATGTTATCAAATTCAAATGATGAGGCTATAGGCCAAAGTTGGCCCGCGTTCAAATACTGATCTCAATTTGCGCAGTCTTTACACCCCTTTGCTTGAAATATTGGACCGACCGACCGCGCATTGGACCATAATTTAGATACTGGCTCATAAACAGTCGCCGTTTAGGGTTAAATTTATTCACCGTCGTTTTACCTACACGGAGTTATTGAATGGTTATTTTTACAATTTATTATTCTGAGATAGTTGCTATGCTATACAGTTCTGCGTGAAAATAAGAAAAGCTGTCATGTAACTAAAGCTCAATTGTGCCTCTGCGAGTTTAGCAGTTTTTTTTCTACTTTTATTTAGTCATGCTCATCTCTGTTGATGTGTAACAAAAAAGTTGTCATATCTTTTCAGAGTTGTGTCATCTTAACTGATGTTTGAAGGTAAACGACGATGTCCAAGGTCTACTATACATTTCATTTTTATACAAGATGTCTTTAAATAATTCACATCAAAATTTAGTAGGTAAACAGTTGAAGTTGTTGAAATCGTGATGAAGTTATTTTAAACAGGTATTATAGGAATAGATGCAAATATATCTGTAGCTATGTATTTACCAACAAGGAAATAAGCAGCTAAATCATTTATTTTCTTGTCTTTCCTATCGCACGCACTCATAAATAAATGGAGCACCTCCACCATGTAGGTATACCTCAAGAGACGTATGAGGGACTGCAAGATTTATGTAAGGTCTGATGCAAGCTAAAAATGAGTACAACGCCATCTATTTTTCTACGGAATCCATTTGCTGACAAGGGTCAGTCATGTTATTGCCATCGGATCGCGGGTCTGGTCCGAATTTCAGCACAATCTTTACTCAAGTCTCATACATATTAATGAGGGTCCAAGAACACAGAAGAATAGGATTGAACATTCCCAGATTTACTAAGATTATCCGAAAGTTACGCACCTTCGGTTGTCGGGTCGGTTGCGACGATTGGAGATTTATGTTTATTTCTGTCTGGTTCCATAACTTAGCAGTCCGTGGACGCAGTAAGTACCTAGATCGTTTTCATCCTTATAGTGTTTGATAGCAACGAAATGTTTGGGAAGGTACAGTAACGTCAACAATGTCTGAATAAACTCATTAAAATAGACACTAATTATGTGTCTGAGCAAAAAAAACTATACAAAGTAGAAAGTGATTTCTTAATGAGCTAGTTATAGTAAGTACGTACTATAAGAAACGACTTCGCGGTAAACAGCGAGATATTATCCGCTTTTTTCATACATTATTATGAGATCAGACGTTTGTAACAGAGCATGGCTGGCGGCCGACATACAGTTCATTATAAAGTCAATACTATCACTAATAGATACAGATTAATGGTGATCTATTCCATCGATAACTAAGCTGTTTATTCGTTTTAATGAAGTATCGTAAAATACAATCGATTAAGGTAGGGCTTTGACAATTCGACCTGAATTATTTGGCGCTTCTAGAACTATATTTTCTAATAAATCTGTCTGAGAATTATTTAAAGTGTTTCTTCGTGTTATTAATTAACATCGGCATCCAAAACAAAGTACCTTTCCTTCAAGTTCAATCACGCAAAAGTACAACGCTTGAACGAACTTTTATCGAGCGAGGGGCAGAAAGAAAGATCTCTTTCGCAACCGACCCAGTCTTTCGGACAACTGGCTTCGTAAAATGAATCCGTGTACTTAAATGTATTACTTCAAATAACTGATTAATTTACAGATGCCTCATTTAAACGAATAAGGTTGGAATGAATTGGGGTATTAAAATGTACAAAGCAAAGCCAGGGAGTTTCAAATCTGACGTATATATTCGGTTGAAGAATTTGGAGATGAAGCAAAGATTCAGCAGCAATTCTCTTTGTTTCAAGTCCCCTTTGACAGCACCAGTTTCAAGTTTTTTGTTTGTCTACATGTAGATAGGTGACCTTTTCATCGTCGGAGACTTTATAGCCGTCAAAGGCCGAAATGTGTCATTCAGCGAGGGATGTTCGCAAAGTCATTCATTGATAGGAGGAGATACAAAACTATGAAGTGACATATTTCGTACTTTGCATGTCAAAAATGAATAGACTTTTTTTTAACTAGACAAAATGTTCTTTTAGAATTTGCATATCGATTCCCCTAAATGGACAAATTTGTTTTTATTGAAAGCACTCTTCCATACATGTATGAATTATCTGTAAATGAATTCCGTCTCGTTTGCTCATGAAAATCCACAGACCGATTTTTTAATACTTGTAAATTGTAAATCATGGTCAAAATATGACAAGCCAGTGTTTAAAGCAGAAGACAGTCAACTTGCTCCAATATTTACAAACATTACTTTCTAATAACTGTTTAAATTACACTTTCGCTGTTACCAACTGAGAAGAGAAAACAGAAAATGGCGCGTTTTTGTTTAAAAATGGAACGTGACCGTACACATTATGTGTGATTATGTTAGAATGTGACCATGAACGGTTAAGCTATAAAGCTTTCTAGTTATTATAATTATAATAAGCGAAGTCTTTATTAAACAAATATACAACCGTTTTTTTTTTAATTAGAACTTTTTACGATCAGACCTTGTTTGCGGGACAAATATGGCCAGATATCACACAAGAGAGAGGGGTTTGGAAGAAGGGGACGCCGTTGTCCAGCAGTGGGACACTTCATAAAAATACAATTCCAGTAGTTTTTACAAATTAAATTACAAAACTATTTAAATTAATAATACTCAGTGTTAGTTACTGACTCAGTATTAGTTTCATTAATTACATTTCATGGCCAGATATCACACAAGAGAGAGACGTTTGGAAGAAGGGGACGCCGTTGCCGAGCAGTGGGACACTTCATAAAAATACAGTTCCAGTAGTTTTTACAAATTAAATTACAAAACTATTTAAATTAATAACACTCAGTGTTAGTTACTGACTCAGTATTAGTTTCGTTAATTACATTTCTATTACACTTACCAAAAAGGCTAACAAAAAAAAACCAGATCAGAGTTTTACAACTCACACAAGACGATACAAATAAAGCTAACACGATATTTACCTGTCTTTCATCCCAATATCAATATTGGCAGGACGGAGAGATGCCGTTGCTTCGTAAAAACAAAGTGCTCAATGGACGAGGTGTCAAATGTGATGTGATGTAAGTGATCTGGCCAATTTACGCTAGAATAGGGTATGAGAATAGGACTGACCATGCGAAAACGTCTTCCAGAATTTTTGATATCTATCTGTCTTGTTTTATGAAAAACAGTAGCCTGAAAGAGTAAGAAATAGAAAATCTATTTCAATATCTATTAAGAACATATTTTTTTAGCTTCTGTTATCCCACTGCAAGACAAAAGCTCTCATTTTCTTATATAAAAACCTAATTAGAATGTGATTAAAATCCTGACAAATAAAATCTCTCACAATTCAAATAATAAAACATATTGACATTAACATCGAATGCTTTGAAGATTTTCATAATACCTGCCCGTAATTAGCTGTCATGTGAAAATGAAATGTTTTAATGAATGAATATCGAAAACGACTTGAAGCTCAAACAAAATGCTTTACAGCGTTCAGCACTAAATATTTGCGTGGAAGAGAATTTATTGCTTCAATAAATCAGTGCAATGATTTTGAAATGTTTCAAACAGAAATCTATATCATTAGGAAGTGAAATATTGTGTTTCGTCTTTCGTAGACGTTGTGTATTTGTGCGAGGTTGTTATGAAATGCCTGTCTGTAGGCTAAATTATAAATATAAATATTTCCTTTACAAATATTGCTGCAGCTAAATATCTAAATGGATGCCTGCTTTCATAAGTTTATTTTTTCTATGAAACTAAAACTTTTCACTCTGTGAGTTTTCAGACTTGCCAAAATTCGAAACTTTTATAATACTATTATAAAACTTTTTATAAGTTACTTAACTAAAGTCATTCACTCTCTAAATAACTGAAGGACGTAAACTAAATGAAAACTTTAGATATTATCCAAAAATACTATTTAAAATGGCAAAATGGAGCAATTTATAAAATATCTAAGTGAGATAAATTAGTTCATTTAACCTTAGTATACCGTAAAAAGTTCATGTGTCCTGGGTTCGATTCCCGGGTCGGGCAAAGTGCTACTGGGTTTTTCTATCCAGAATTTCTCAGTAGCAGCCATGGAGTCTGGATTTGTGCCCGGTTGATGGCAATAGGCTCGCTCTCTATTACTTAGATCTTAAACATAACTGGCGAAATGTGGGTGTACTATTAGGTACACCTCTGCCTAACCCTTCGGGGATTACAGACGTGATGACATGTTAAACTATAAAGTAATTAAGCACCAATTTGCTAGACAAAGGGGTCAGTTTTATGTCAGTTAAAATAAAGACATAAAACCTCCATCACATCAAATCGACGTAACGGCTTCGACCTTCACCCAGCGAAGCTACATGACGGAAATAATTGCACGAACATGGCAACTTTTTTGTTTATTTCATAAGTTTTTGTTGAGTTAGTCGAGTACGTTTTTTATTGTGTGCTCTATGTATCTATCAGTGGCGAAGGTTTCATACAACTCGATTCCTGCCGGATTTCCTTCGAAAAATGGCACAGTCAGTATTTTATAGACAAATAATATAATCACATTAAAGATGGGTTCGTCCCGCAAACGAGATCAGATCGTCACACCACCTTCGCCGTGCTCTACCTCAACGGCGATTTCTACGAGGAAATCGCACAGGACAGAGAGGTTTGGAAGGAGAAAGGGGAGGCCTTTGCCCAGCAGTGGGACACTCAAACACGATAACAGAAAAAAAAGATGGGTATCTCTTACGAAAATTGACCCTTCACCACTGGTACCTATACACTGGATCTTGAGGAAATATCTTTTTTCGTATATTAAAGCAAATATAAAAACATTTTAATACGGAATCTATAACAGAAGTTCTAGAGTTATCTTCTGATAGGCACGCGATTTAAAACATTTTGTTCGCTTTACTCGTTTTTTTGCAGCAGTTTATCAAAATATAATCGTAATTGTATAGTGTTTAACAACACTAATAAAGCATAGTTGCCATGAAAATTGCTCAGTAATTTCTAGATTGTAGCTGGTAATATGGCTACTGAAGAAATTGCGTGTTTTTATGTGTGCACGTTATATCGCGTGTCTTTCTGACCGGAATATTGGTGTGTTCAGTCTTCAACAATATAACAGCATCTGATGAGAAGCCATGCAACTTTCGACTTTACTTCCATTGTTTTAAAAGCCCAATTAGTACGTGGGCAATTAACTATAGAAGAATTTTTATATTTAAATAATGTAGAAAGCAGGTTGTTAGGATTTATCAAAGAAATAATAAAATGTGAAGTTAACAAAAATGTTTAGCTTTATCTGTAATAATATTATAAAAAAAAGTTAAATTTTTTTTGTAAGTTTGTAGGGGGTAATCTTCGAAACTTACGATCCAATTCAAAAAATTCTTTCACTGGCAGAAAGCTATATTATTCGTGGATGCTATACGCAATAAATTATATTTAAATCGTGCATATTAGCTGAGCTATCACAATTTTTGCGGAAGAAGTCGCGGGCAAAGTGCTAGAGCATAAAACGGGCCCCTGAATTCGCACTTTTACAGTGACAGGAGAAAAACATGGAAACTAGAAGAGATATTAGTTTGTCCCCCTTTACAATCTTTATGATCATAATTTTTTATGGAAATGTTTTTACGTCGTGATAAGGGGAGATGGTATCTGTCGGCTTGAAATGGGTTGCGACTTCGTAGGAGCCATCGAGATCAATGAAATATTGCTCGAAATATATGGAATTATTCGGAAAAAAACTAATATTGACATACCCTTCAAGTCTTCGGTGTTCGATATTTATTGATGGCTACAAAAGGAAGGAACATACCTGAAACAAAAAAAAAACGCTAAAATTACAATTTTGTTTATTTTTAAACGTTACTAATACCTAATTATAATGCATAAAATGAATGCAACATTTTAATGCTAACCTACTTATTATTAGAATGACGCACATAATCACGTACATTTTAGCATTTTATTGTTGTCTGTACATACCTATAATACAGGTAACTAAAACCGCAACTGTTTGTTACTATGGAAAGAGACATGCATATAAAACAATAGTTGCCCACACAAAGAACAAATTATTCCATCATATAAATTATGAGAATTATTGCAAATATTATCCTGTGTAAATTCCAAACGACATTCCTGGAAATCGGAAAGATTTCCTGTGAGAATTAACTGAACTTTCATAAAATAGTGTTCACAAATGCAGTTTCAGAATTATTTCAGCACAAGAAGAATTTTCCGCAGCGTTGGTTGAAATAAAAGAAAATTTGAAATACCGAAATATGAGTTTATTACATTTACGTACAAGTACTGTAATCCTAAAATTCTCTGCATCCATATTGTATTGTGAATAAAGAAGAATGGTTAAGCTTTTCAGTTATTTATATGGAAATACGTTTAAAGCAAACAGTAAAATAAATCCGAGATAAAACAGAAAGTAGAACGACTGTAACAGTAATTTTTGTTTAGGCTCAGTAACAATTGAAGGATTTACTGATAAACAAGAACGAGCGAGTTTTACTGAAGTTTTATTCGTTTTTTTCGGCTACAATGTTAAATTGAAATATCGTTTACCGATATCGATATTGTAAACGTTCAATTTCAAACGGATCAAACTTAAGGTGGAAGTGCACGGGTAGCCCGCGAAATTCAAATTTTCTTACATTTTTTGCAATTTGCATTATTTGCAGGTCAGTGTCGAGTTGTATGTTAATGAAAATATGAATCGCGCTAGTAACACGTATGTAGTTACAGAATTATAATCATTAAAATCATCAATACAACCCTCTAAGTTCATGCAACCCCATTGAATGACTTTTTCATGAAATAGTCAACCTGACACTGTCCTTCAAATAGCAAAAAACGTAAGAGAATTTAAATTTCGTAGGCTACATTGGCGCTTCCATCTTAACGTGTAAATTTTTTATGATTCATAACTTTATATCCGACACATAAAGCTAAAATCCCAATACACGAAACATTTAAGGTTCACACCATAAAACTAACACTTGTACACATCGTGTCATAATCTCGAGTTGTCCCACTTTCGTCATAAAAACAAACACGCATCGTAAAGTTACCATAACATATTATGGGACAATGTGGTGCCGTTGCGAAAGTGGAACTGTGTACCACAGACTACAGAGTAGGAACGGAACCCGTATTGTTTGGAGATGCATGACGAAAATACATCTGTATTGCACTTGTCTATTTATTACGGCACATGTACGGTAATGTATGGGAGTGAGCGCAGGGTTTGTTTTTATTAAATTGTTTTGTGGAAATGTTAGATGCTTTTCTGGGAGCGCAGTAAAAACATACATACTTATGGAAAACAAAAGAAGGGGTCTTTGCCCTACTTCTCTGAAGATAGGAAAATTATAATGTGATTATGTTGAATGAGTCTCTTGAGGCTACATGCTTCGAAGCAGCACAAAATGTCAACATTAAAATATACGCTGCTCCAAAGCAAAGACGTGTTATTTTTTTTCCGTGTCATTTCTCTCAAAAAAGGCTTAACAGATTCTAATGATGGGCCATGCACGATGTTGTGTTGCAAGCAGGAAGGTCTGGACCTTCCTTGAAGATTAAAACAAAGACGATCCAAGATAGCTAGTTTTTCTCGATAAACTAAGCCGCCATTGATGTCTTAGATTACCAAGAACTTTTCTTGAAGTCTTGCTTCATATTCAAGCCACGTCCACAAGATCTTCAGAGCACACAACAGGCCGTCGTGTTTCTCCGTAGTGACGTTTAATTCCATTTCCACTTGTATTTTTCTAACCAAGTATGGCTTACCCCGTGAAGGTATGTGTTTCGCACCAGTGAACACCCCTGGCGCACTTTTATTAGCATTAGCTGACTAAGCATGTTCTACTGGTATCGGTGTAAGGCAAGTAGGGACTGAAGTTGGATCTTTAGTGTATTTGAAAATAGTATGCGTGTGTTTTGTAATGTTCAGTACAACTTTAAGTTGCGAGGTATTTGTAATAGACATAACATAGCATCATGCCTGTAATTTCAAAACAGTTAAGCAGAGGTGTACCTAATAGTACACCCACATTTCGCCAGCTATGTTTAAATCCCATGTAATGAGAGGCGAGCCTATTACCATCAACCGGGTACAAATCCAGATTCCGTGGCAGGTATTGATAAATTCCTGATGAAAAACCCAATAACACTACGCCCGACCCGGGAATTGAACTCAGGACCTCATGCCTTCCAGTCCCGCTTGCGACCACTCGACATCAGATTTGTAATAGAGCTGAATAAAATTTGCAAGAATAGTTGAATGGGACAGTACAGTAGGTAGTATAAACAAGCTGAGTAGGAAGTGTCCTATAATAAATCAAAGTCTATTAGCATCCACAGCTGGTCCTCAAGTCCCTACGAAACACAGACTACCTCATTAGAGTAATTGATATCACCTTCAATGCCAATAAGTATGATGATCATTAGGTTCTAGATTCTTTACAAGAAAATATTGACGGTAGAGGCTATTTTTAACAATGACTAAGCTAATCACTTAACACCAACGTCACTTAAACAAGTCGTCAGATCTACTGTAGTTGTCGTAGATTTAATATATTATTGTGAAACTGTACTGCAAACATTCATACAGATATAGTCAATGAAATCATCATCTTCCTGCCCAAATCCCGCTCTACTTGGGGTCGGCGCAACACGTTTTCTTCTTCCATTCTCCCCTGTCAGCCGTTACGGCATCATTTACTCCTTTCTCTTTCATATCATTCCTCACACAATCCATCCCTTTATATCCACAGCAGATATCAATCACCTTTTAGTAACATACGTTTCATCACTCCTCATTACATGTCCATACCAAGATAGACAACTTCCTTTCAATTTTTCTGTAAGGCTCAGCGCAGACAGAACGGAGCGCAGCGGAGAGGATTTTATTAACGCACTTGAAAATAAACTTTAAAATTATTACAATAAAGTGCATAAATGCTTGAACCTGACAAAAAATGCTCGCGCGTCCTCGAAGATACGCGGAAATCATACGCGATCCGTAAAGAAAATGCCCGAGACCGCGTGGGGATTATTCCTCTCTGTCTGCGCTGACCCTAACAGGCACCACTTTCAAACTTCCTCTAATATTTACTAATACTCATTCATTACTTTATCCATTCTTGTCACTCCACACATTAATCTCAGCCTTCTCATCACCGCTAAATGCAATCGTTTTCATCCATTTTTTTTTTTAGCCCAGCTTTCAGTCAACGAAATATAGTGTGCCTAATAAAATCAAAGTATTTGAATTTACAAGTCCTTCTACGGTTCCACATATTCACAAGTTATTTGCTCATTATTCAATTGAAGTTTGTTTCAAAATTCAAGCAATTCTGAATACTGCGTCAAACCAAAGTATTTAACCACTGAACATTGTTAAATTGGACGTTTTCCAAAAGCTTTTTGAAGTGAATAGAGAGAGCTGTCAAACTTATAACGAGCAACTTCAAGCTATGTGTGCTGACTTGACCCTGACCTCCGTGACCTTTTCTGAAGTACCTTGGAGTGTGTCGTTTGCAGCATTTGATGCCAGAAAACTAAAGATGCACCGACCTTGAAAAAAATATATTTAAACACTTGATTTACTAGCGGTTAACGACCAGACAGTTTGACCTATTGTATCCTTTATGCTGTATAAGGCATTAGTTTAATTTATAATGGTAGAAGATGCTCTACAGATCTCAACGTCCAAAGTTCAATGTTCTGATAAATTTCTTGGATATTATTAGCAATTTTGAAGGGCGACGTTTCTTGAACCCTTCAGATAATAATAATATAAATAGACTATACCACATAAATTCTACTACGAATGGGATCGAATAAATTGAATTGACGATTGATTATATTGTGATATTGTTGTTGGACATTATGTTGTTCCAAAAAATAAATAGCTTAGGCCATGGCAAAATTGAATAGATATTTGTGAAATTGAAATAATATATCTAATCGTGGAGGATTATAAAGAGAAAAACTAAAGAGCATGATGAACAAGTCAGTCATCAACTAAGAATTGTGTTTTATTTGAAAACTTGATAAATGGATATCACAGACACACGGTGCAGTAATGCAAAACGAATCAAGCCCAATTTTTAACAATACGTCATGTACTGTACGCCCAGTTAAGTTTATGATAGCCAATTAAAATAGCTCATAAATCTTATACATATTGCGTATGACAGTGTAATTACTCAATCAATACAACTTCTAATAAGTATTTTTACGATTTTACAATACTGCATAACGATACAACTGGAGCATAAAATAACGCCAGCACATCAAGCTACCCGAACCTGTAAAATTTTCTCAATTAACCATGAACCTATTGCTTTAGCGATCATCATCATTCTCTTCCCCTTATCCCAACTCATTTGGGGTCGGCGCAGCACATCTTCTTCTTCCATACTTCTCTATTACTCGTCATCTCATCAGACACTTCCTTTCTTACCATATCATTCTTTACACAGTCCATCCATCGTTTCTTTGGTCTTCCTCTACTCATCTACCCATCCGCATTCATTGTAGATCTTTAAGAGTCGTTAGAGGAAGTCACTAGCTCGAAAGTCTGACAACCAGTGTCACCAAGAGGTATCGTAGAGGTATCAGCCAGTACTAACTAGGTTGTGGAAGTCTGATAGATAGTTGCTCCATGTAAAATACTGGTATTCAGCTGTATCTGGTTAGACTGAAAGCCGGCCTCAACATAGCTGGGAAAAGGCTAGTCTTTGCGATGATTTTGACTTGAATACAGCACAGAAATCTCAATATTTTGGGTCTCTACTAAAACATAAGAGCATACAAAAAAACACAGAACATTTCATCACAAGATACGATCGCTCCTAAACCCAATTGTTATTGGAGACAAAAAGCAAAAGAACTATTGGAAAACTAAATCCCACGTCGTTTTTCTTTGTCGTGGCTCTTGCCACGACTTGCGCTAGCTCTCTCATTAGCTTTGCATGACTAAGACGGCTATATAAAAACCACTGGTTTTCACATTCGAAAGCGCTGCATATGAAATATGCTGTTACAAAGGAAAATTAACGTTCAGATTATATATTTATAGTTTTACTACCTTTTGCCCGAGGCTTCGCTCGCGCTAATTTAGAATTTGACATTAAATTATTCGGGTTATACTCTGCTTGTAATAATATAATTCAATCATGATTCTAAAGACATGTGGTGCCATCTATTATCATATGAACTTTATTGTTGTTTTTCTCGGGAACAGTACTTTTTTTCGGGATGAAAAGTATCTTATGTCCCTTTCTGTATACCTGACAACATATATGAAAAATTTCAAGATGAACCGTTCAGTGGTTTAGGCGTCAAAAGGTAACAAACAAACTTACTTTCGTATTTATAATAATAGTATGGAGTATGGATTATGACCTACATTACTACATAATGTTTTGCTGTATACCTCCATAATAGGTGTTCTGATATCGACTGAGTATTGTTATATTTTGTAATCATTTTTATCGTACAATGACCTTTTAATCAACGACCCTTTCGATACGCGTATTTGAATAAAAGTATTGGAAAAGCAATGAGTGATGGAAAATAATTCTAGGAATAACCAATTATTTGATAATTCAGAATATATAACGTAGAATAAGGATAGGAAATAACTTTTAAGTACCTATAATATATTGAGTTGATTTTTCCCTGAGTGTTACCTACCTAAGCGACATGCGTGACCAATGAAACGTAGGTACGGCACCTATACATAATTTATATTATACCAAATTACTAATAACCTGAATAGTAATAAATAAGAATTATTTTATAAAACTCTTTCCTTTAAGGTGTTGTTGTTGAAGTGTTTCTCTAATTTTGCCTTAATATTACAATATGACTGCCTCGTTGGTCTAGTGATCGCAAGCGCGACTGCTGAGCATGAGGTCATGGGTTCGATTCCCAGGTCGGGCAATGTGTAATTGTGTTTTCAGGAATTTCTCAGTAGCAGCCCCGGAGTCTGGATTTGCGCCCGGTTGATGGTAATAGGCTCGCCCCCTATTACATGGAACTTAAACATAACTGGTGACCCTTCGGGGATTACAGGCGTTATGTTTTGTTATTACAAGATTTCAGTTTTCTTTATTATATTTATAATTAATTGAGTACCAATGTTCTTTAAAAAAACACATTTTGTTTTTTTTTGCTAAATAACACGTGATATTGCACGTAACTTATCAAGAATATTAACAAAAAAAAAATGGAATTGAAACCTTAATTGGGGAGACCATTAAATTCTGAAAGGCTTTTTCTACTTGCGTAACCGTTAACGAGATTTATGTAACATTATAAACTTAAGAGTTCTCACACCCAATTTTGATAAAAAATGGCCGCTGTGCATTTCTTTTTATTAAATTCCTGCTGGGAACATTATCGTGGATTTAAGCTTTGTAACTCAAGGAATGAAGATTAAAAGAAAATTGTTTATGATTCAGGAAAAAATGTAGCCGAGTAAAGAAAGATATAGAATTACATAAAAATGAATTTAATATTGAAGAGATAATTACGATCTAGAGCGAGCTCTAATACTAAGTCCGCCATAAAATAAAAAACTACAAAAAACACCTACATAAAGTTTATTTCCAATAAAATAAACCACAGAAGAATATCAATTTTCCTCCATTAAAACAATCTACGAAAACACGACCTTCAAACGCTTGTCCACAAACGTTACCAAAGTCTTAAGGAATCAAAACTTTTTGGAACAATCAGCGAACATCAAAAGTTGTGTAATACCAACTGAAAGCGTTACTTTGTGACAGTATAAGGGCCGGACTCCACCGAAGCGGACACGAGACGAGAGGAGAGGGGATGTGTTGTAAACCACCAATAGAATTTCGTTCTTTACATGTCTGGTCTCCGCTTAGCTTCAGTGGAAACGGTTTAGCAGAAAGGAGATGTCTCGTAGTTGTTTAGGCCAACCTCCGCACTCTGCACGCCAGGAGCACAGCGGAGACAAGGAGAGACGTAAGCGGCGTGCGGTGAGCGGTGTGCTGTGTGCAGCGTGCGGTGTGCTGTGTGCAGCGTGCGGTGTGCTGGGAGTGGCTTGTGGTGCACATCGCCTCTTCTCTCTCTCCGCTTTGCATATCTGCGCACAGCTTTCGTGGATACACTCTAGCACTTACGCATCTCTTCTCCTCACCGCTTTGCATATCTCCGCTAGTCTCCGCTTCGGTGGAGTCCAGGCCTAAAGGACGCAAACTCGAATACAAGGTAGTATTGCTTTTAGTTTAAAGTTTCAGCAAAATATCTCCGATAAGAGTGCTCAGGAACTTTGAGAGGTCCAAACGTCTATAACTTACTTTTGACATTTCCACCGTCGATTTTGCTGTTAGGTTATTTAGTAGTTGGTACAGCTTCAGGGTTTTATTGATGTGGTTCTTTTGGATTGTGATCTGTACTTGTTTATTCCTATTTATGAAAAGATGGTATGAAGGCTACAGACAGAATATATAATGTACTTCGTTTTTTGTAATTTTATGTTGCAAAACCAGGAGCACATGAACAGGGTAAAGCTTAGCACAATATTATGGGTTTCTTATCTGTCACATATATTTATACATAATTAAAATTATATTAGTACCTAGACGTAATTAAAATAAGTAAGAGATTAAACAGAACACGATAAATATATTTTGCTCTGTACTGAGGAAAACCATCAGGTAATTGATAAAGTGCAAACGGAAAACAAACAATTATTGGAAAATGAACCAAAAATAACTCCAGAACACCAGGAAAATAATCTCATTAGTTAAATTAATTGATATCAAAATGTTATTTACTTAATGTTAAGAAAATAATTTAAAATTTTAGGATTTAAAACAATATTATCAGTAACAAGTGCCTACATGATCTACTTTGCCTAACAATAATCTTAGTAGTCGTAAATCCAAAATTAATTATGAATTTTGTTTGAAATTGAAACAAAGTTCTCACAAAAGCCTTTATGTCAAAACTCATAATAAAACGAGACTTCGAAACGTAATTAACAAATGTGTATCATCTGAAGAAATACATGTAAAGAGGACACATTATAAAGAACAGGATACACGTGCTGCCTTACAAGTACAGTTAAGCCGACACGACATGCCCGTATTCAATGATTCAGTGTACACTCTGCGCATAGCACGAAAGTCGTGACGACCAATAAATGCTTTCAGACTATCACATCCAACACATTGTCACAGAATAGATAAGTGGTACACAGAAGCTCAAGTCCATAGCGAATAGCGATCAAAACCACGCACACATAGCATACGTACGGAGAAACAAACAAATGCTATCGCGAGTGCGCTTGTACTCGCTGTACGTTAAGCCTATCAATGTGTGCGTTCGTTTACACTCGTTGGAAGAAACCAACCTTCTATTTCATATCTATTCTGTGACACCATTGTAAGTAGTAAGTACAACACTCGTTATGGTCCATTTATTTGATATCAAGTGTACGGACGGACTTACATACATTTTCATACGTAACGGATTTTAATTGTGCGTAGACAATAAAATTTGATTGATGGCTAGGAAATACAATTAGCAGTTCATATTTTGGTAGATGCCACAAATGCAGTGTAATGTGGAATTAATTGGCATAGCTGATTCTACGTTACAGTCTGTAGGGGTTAGTTAGTAACTTCACTTCATACATTGTTATGCAATGGAATTTCATCCTCAACACTATCTATAGTATTGGTTTTGTTTTATATCACTATCTATTTCCAATTGTTCCGTTTGTCCATGCACTTGATAACCAATGAATCCTTTTCTTAGCTTAATACTATTGTTTTGATTATCATTCAGACAAAACCTATTTTTGAATTAATACCGAGATAACCCACATAATTACGCCACGTGACTTTCAACCTTATCCCCCACCGATAAGACCATCAACAAGTCTTGAAACAAAAGCAACAAATGAACATTGATGGCGGCGAAACGAGCTTGATTTACTGCCGAAAGATCGTAAAACCGCGCCGTCAACTCGGAACCATTCATCATCTTACTGTCAATGATATCTAAGAAGTTTTTATTCCATTTACCGCAGAACGTTAACCTCCTTGGATGAACTCCGATACGGATGACTGACCACACGTGTGCTACGTGAGGGTCTTCTGAAGTTAAGTAATATACCTCCATGACCTCATTATTTACATTGCATGCCAAATGGAGGAGCCGTGACAAATCCAAAAGAAATTCTACATCAATGCACCGTGAAAATACGTACGAACTGTGTCGAATGTTATCACGATTGTGAGAAATGCTTCGATTAAATTTCTTCAGTTTTGTAATATCTAACGTAATTTTGTTAGTATTACGGGAACGTGCTGCTAAAATATCCGGGGACTTTATTGAGGAAACATAACTCATTAGAAATCGGCATATAAATTTAATCGGCACAGACGCCGCAACTGACCGTAGCTGTAGTCAGCGGAATCGTTTTGTTTTGTACTAATTTCTTCCTAGTTATAAACATGATGAGGGGTATAAAGCTACTGACCGGGTCGACAACACAGGACAAACGCCGCAGAATAGTTGTCAACGTGCCAACTAAGGGTTTGGTCGCATTACGCAACGATGCGCGGGCGCCGCTCCCTACAATATATAGCGTTAAATGGACGGTAACGATAAGTGCTTAGACTACACGTAGGTAACGAGTTATACGTCATAATGTTAATGGTTCTCTACTGAAGAGCCAGACCTCATGAGAGTCTTGTCTACTTTAATATACATAGCCAATCTACAGAACTTGCAACCTTAATCGCTCAATTTGCCGAAAGAAAATAGACTTACCCATCCTTTCCCGTGGGTACACTCTCGTGGTCTGGCAATCAAGCTTGCAATTGTGGAAATCATCGCGTTATCCACTCGTGAGCTCGTGAGTTACACTGAAGCCTAGATCTTCTAAATTATATCTGTAAAATTGAAGCCCACGACTTGACCCACTTTGAAACTGCAGTCGTCATAATGCAGTGTCTGGCAGTCGGGGTAATAATAAAATAGCTATTAAGATGGCGTCGCAGGCTAACTGAAAATGTCAAACTACCCTAACCAACTGACCTGGAGAGATACCAAGAAATGGTTACACATATCGTTCCTTTGTATACCATTATGACTTATAATAGGCACATATTTCACGGAGTTGGCAATAGCGAACGATATATCACAATAGACTACTTAAATGTTATGTACTTGAGTTTATTACAGTCGTGGTTGCAAACTACATTATTATGAGGTAATGTCGTTAGTTATTTGTCAATATACTTGTAATTCTTAATGAAGTAGTCTTACTCGTTTAGATTGAAGTTAGACTAAGTCTAAATGTCAAAATTCTGCACGCTTTAAACGCTATCTGAATACGAATGACTTTAATTTTAGTTTATAACGTCATATCGTGTTGTTGTACAGTCAAAACTAGTCCTAATAATAAATGACAGACAAATGGAATTGTCAATCCAATTCTCTAAATATACCGCTGTATTCATGCACTGGGTAACATTACGCTATTTCCTAAGCGGGTGAAACAGCACGCACACAAAATAAACAAAAGCGACAAGACTGCAGTTTTATACGGAACTAAAAGCATGCAATTTTTGTAAGAGAACAGAATGTAACGGTAAAAGGTATTAGAGACAGGACTTGTATATTAACCACACTACTATCACATGTACATAATAATCCAATAGAATTAAATCAGAATAGGAAACAAAAACGAATCAGGCACCAACTGCATAATAGATTCCATAAGATTTGATATCCTCGGATACAATTGAACGCACACAAAATATTTACCAACGACTAGACAAAATATACCAGCGTTTCCCTCACTAAATATCATGATGTTTCTGTGATAAATACACCATAAATGCCAGGCTAACTAATAAATGGAGACACTTTGTATTATGCAAGCAAATCTCAGAGGATGATTTCGTAGAGAAAATCTTAGCTTGTGCTAATATAATTTCATCTCGAATGTGTCAGTCGGGCCTCGTCACATCTATGGTAATAACTTCAGGGTTGGCGGGTTCAGAGAAAGTAGGAAAGATAAAATATTGTTCAAACAAAACTGAAGAAAGTTAAATGGTTGTCTGTCAAGAAAAACTGTTGGTCATGTGAAAAATGTTAGTTTTGCTTACGAAATAGCAGCTCGAAGTAAAATAAGTACCTACACATGATAAATAATAACCGCGACTCGGGTTGATCTTAAGGTTAAGCCGCGCTTGCCTAGGCTGGTCCGTGGATGGGTGACCGTCCATTACATACCGAGTTTCCTCCGTGCCTCGGAAAGCACGTTAAGCCGTTGGTCCCAACTGTCATTTGTAGATCTTTGACAGTCGTTACAGGTAGTTAGAGGCCCGAAAGTCTGACATCCAGTCTTACCAAGGGGTATTGTATTACCCAATTGGGTTGTGGAGGTCAGATTGGCTGTCGCTCCATGTAAAATACAGGTATTCAGCTGTATCCGGTTAGAAGTTAGTTAGAAACGGCTATGTAGATGATGATGACGTGCAAAACTTTGACCTTTCATTCATCAATGAAATATACTTATCTCTGACGCAATAGCATTGTAATAGAAAGTGTTGTCTTTATCTAACAAGAAAGTTATCTTTCTGATACAGAAGCGACACTCATTTGTTATCAGACATCGTTACACTTGATTATACATGTCCCGACGAATATCGATTGGCGATTATTTTGTTTTGTTTATCAAATTCATGTCTGACGAGTCTGGCCTGCTAATCTGTGACAAACAATTGCTAAGCAGAAATATACAGGGTGTAGTGTAAGGGGCATTGACCTGCAAACTGTCGCCATAAATTCTGAACGTGAAATCTTGAATCATCATCATTTGCCTAGCCTTTTTCCCAATTATGTTGGGGTCGGCTTCCGGTCTAACGGAATGTAGCTGAATACCAGTATTTTACATGGAGCGACTGGCTATCTGACCTCCACAACCCAGTTAGTACTGGGTAATACGATACCCTTGGTAAGACTGGTTGTCAGACTTTCGGGCCACTGACTACCTGCAACGACTTTCAAAGATCTACAAATGGCAGCCGGGACCAACGGCTTAACGTGCTTTCCACGGAGGAAACTTGGTATGTAATGGGTGGTCACCCATCCATGGACCAGCCTAGGCAAGCGCGGCTTAACCTGAAGATTGACCCGAGCGGCTGTTATTATTTAGCCAAAAGCTCCTCTCACGCGAATTCGTGAATCCCAGTATTAATTTTTTTTTCCTGATGTAAAAACTCAATTACACTTTGTCCGAACCGGGAACCGAACCCAGGGCCTCATGCTCAGCAGTCGCGCTAGCGACCACTAGACCAACGAGGTAGTCACCTATATGCTATAAACCAAATAACAGTTTGAGTTGTTCTCTAATTAAGAAAATACTTAACATAAAATAAATTATTCCTCAGATACTCTAATTCTAAGTTGAGACACACCACACGTACACACGAATGGGCTATACATATTAATTACACGCGGCATTAATGTACTACTTTAATTAGAATCTTTTTTATCACTACATGTACGTGATGACCCTGGTAATATCCTCGATTCCTCAGTTGGAGTAATTGAAGTGAGAGATATACATATATTTGACTGGATATAAGATGAAGACGGCACGATTTTTCTGACGGCCTCTTTTCACCAAATTCTGTGATGTCATGAGACTTTGATCATTCAGGATCTGCATAATATATTAAAGAAGGTATGTCATGTTTTCTCGCATTACTTCAGAAATGGGTCGAACGAATTGTTTCTGAAGTGGTTTCTCGTGCAAAAATGTTTTGTAGGTTATTTATTTGTGTTTAAGTAGAATGGCGACACAATCATTTTTCAATTATGTTTCTGTATTACGGTCAACAACTACACTTATTTCAAAGCTTTACTACATAAAT
Source organism: Noctua fimbriata (assembly GCA_905163415.1). Taxonomy (NCBI): domain Eukaryota; kingdom Metazoa; phylum Arthropoda; class Insecta; order Lepidoptera; family Noctuidae; genus Noctua; species Noctua fimbriata. The sequence continues at coordinate 9,318,227 of LR990940.1, forward strand.
CAGCGACGGTTTCTTCTAGCAAATCTAAACCAGTATTTCACTATTCAGCAAACATTCTTATATTCTGAGAAAATCCTATTTCCCACGACTCTCGATGTATTTTTTTCAGCGCTTCATTCTACGAAGCATCGAAGATTCTCGCTTGCATATGTATGAAGTTTAATCCGTACCCTATACATATACTGAGAGGGATAAATAACACATACATCGGCACCATTGATTCTGCTCAATGGGTACTGGGAAGCCAGTATTTGACTTGCATACTCAAGGCAAGGCCAGTCAATGAATTGACGGACGTGAATACACAAATGAACTTAACACTCTTTTACAAGGCTAGTTATCTCTATTAGTGATTAGTTATGTTTATATTCTACTTTCTAAGAATATAAACGATAAGGAGACATCGTTTTGTCACGATTAGTTTCGACTATGATTTGTTTGTTTTTTTTGAGTGATGTTTGACTTTCTCATTAGTTGGCGACTAGTTAGGTTTGTAACACGTCTGTGATATTAGGCTTTAAATTGCGCGGGATTTCAGTTTTTTTTTCAATTTTAAATTTCTTTAGCGCACTTCTGTTTTGTGTAACATTTTATAGATATTTTAAGGAGTAAATAACAATACTTGGTGATGTTTTTGTACGTTGTTTATTTTCATTTATTAAATCAAATTAGGGATCTTTGCAACCAAAGACAGGATTTCGTTAAAAAAGTGTCCCTTCTACAATCAAATCAAATTAAAACCTTAATTTCCCCTCGATTAACTCCCGAATGTAACACAATTTCCCAAAAAAGCAAATTGTTACAACCAAAGTGGTTGTTCCGCCCAATAAATCTTCCCGCGGCCCATTCGCTTATTAAGTCTCAAGGAAGGCTGTAATTTTTCATTAGGAAACCTCGTTTGAGCCGACATCAGGGAAAATGAGGTACCCCTACCTGCGAAACGGTGCGATGTGGGTCCCACAGACCGAAGGTAGGTAGATATGCGCTTTAATAATAAATACTTCTATTACCGGGTTAAGTTTCTGTCCAGTCTGTAGGGATTAGACAGTGAAATAGGAAATATTATTTTATCTAAAATAGTTTCGTTATTTCTGGATACAGAAAAAATTAATACTTCTTGTTAGACGTTACCTCTTGTAAACAAAGCCGTCATTTATGCTAACCATACCATAACGGCCAAGTTTTATCTTAGCTTATTACAAGGTGTATGTCCTCAATGTTGTCGCAAAACAATAAATCAATTTCAATAAATACTAATTAACGTAACACTGCGTATTAACAAATGAGGAAACATTTTGCAAATTAAAATTGGATTACAGGATTTACCCGTAGTCTGCCAGACACACATATACCTATATTCTATATTTGCTATAGGTGAGTAGATTATTGAAGACTAATAAGGATTGATTGGAAAATGTGCATTACATATTTACTGAATGTGGTCATTTTTTTGAACGTGAATTTCATGATTTTCTTAATATACAGGTTGACACAAACACAAAACAAAAATGCCACAGATCTAAAAATAGGCCCAAAAATAAACACAAACACCGCAAAAGAATTTCGATACCGCAAAAAAAAAACAAATTCTAATCAATTCGACATTCAAAATCTGCTAAAACATTGACCTACTACTTTTAGGGTTGCGCAACACCAATACCGTTAGCCAAAAACTAGTGACACGAAAAAAAAAAATAGTCACTTTTCACAAAGCCGATAATTAAGGCAAACAGACTTTTCGGATATGACCCAGACCAATATGTATTTTCACTATTCGTCACCCGTTTACATAATGTATGAGTGAATCATAAGACAACTTGCCTAACCAGTTAATTCAGTGTTACTAATGTTTGTGATCTTGTAAAAAATAACGTCATCAGCTGTTAGCGGAAAATAAATTGCAATATGGGAATACACTGTGTATATGGCCTCATTAGTCACGTGATTTATTAATGGGGTTAAACAAAACCTGGGTACCTATAGTATTTACTTTGTTTTGTAGAATATTCTTGCAATAAAACTTTGTTACGTAGGTCGTTGTGGCTAGAAACGGGTAAAGACGATGAAACAATATCCTTTGCTAACCCCAAATAAATTGAGATAAGGGTCAACAAACTTACCAGAGTAACAAAACAATCGTAAAATAAACAGCTTGAATGAAACAATGCAATACTCAAACAACTAATACCTACTTAAGTACCTTCTAGTAAACTATCGACCAACAAAGTTGCTTGAACAAGCACTTCGTTATCATTATCGTCTGGTTTCGTTACGCAGCCTAATCAAAGCGACTCCATGTAAAGTTATCAACACAACAAGGGGCCAATTACCTCAGAATCAACGATTCAAGTGATTTATTCGTGTAACAATCGTGTTTTACGACCAAAATATACACTAAAAATAATACCAAAGCCTACACAAAGATACAGTTGTTATCGAAAGCCTTCAATCGAATAATTTATTATTTGATTACAGGTATATTCTATGATTCAACTATAATTAACAAAATGTAAGCCTATTCGTGTAAGATAGCATCGCCGATGACGCCATGGTGTGTAATAGTGTGTCTTAATTCTAATGTGTACTTATTTTGTAATGTATTCACCTCTTTTTGTTCAGTAGGTGTGGCGGTCCTGACTCCTGTCAGGTCTTTCCACCGGAGCACCCCCATGACGGCGTGCCGGACCCACGACCCTCGCCTGCCAGTCCTCCCGTTCGACAGTTCATCCACCACACCGCACAACACTGAGTTCACCACCAGCTTCCCAGTTCCATCCTTATCACTCTTAAGCGCCACTTCGCTACTTATCGGCAACGACCTTCTTTCCCTCATAAAGCTAGAAAAATAAATCGCCGCCAGCTCTCTATTCAGGTTTCCCAAAACGCATCCTCACAAGACACTCACTATTAATCATCCTAAGATATCGTACTTCAAAGACGATATAAATCTTCCAGTAAATCGTTTATTTTTATTACAGTTTTCGGGTCACCCAGCTGCGATCTTTCCCATAAGCGCCCGGAAGTTTTTCAATTATTCTTTTAGCTATAAAAGAAAACTCTTAAACGATCTTCTGCTGAACGAAATTGTCTCCTAAATGGCTTGAGTCCAAACACTGCAGTCATGCACGAAAACGGTAGGCTTTAACTTTCTCTTCGGATGCTTCTTCGTCGCCCTGGATGTAGGTTAGACGTCTTTCGCTGCTGGTTATCCACGAAAACGTCAACACAGTCGCAGACTATTAAATTCATTCACAAATTCTTCAAGATGCAGTTCTTAAACTTTTTTTACACTTCATACACAGTCCACACTTTTATAACACGTCCGATAACAAATACAATAAATCCAAACAATGTTTTAAAATATTAGAATTTCCAAATTTCGGAGTTGTCAAAACACGATCGTAGCGCGATTATTTAAATATCGAAGACAGCACAACGTCCACACCGGTTTACGTTCGGAAACCGAATGGAGCGGCGCGTGCCACATGCTTCTACTGACAAAGGCGCGATGAAGAATTCTCGTCTCTTTCTTCGCTGCATTATTACTATATTGTAGACAGGGACAAGTAGCGAAACCAACCTTCACACTCGATGCATTGGAGACAAGACAGGTGAATGTAACAGCCGGAGAAGACAACAAAAACTTTTCAAACGTTTCTAGTGCGATTTTCTATTGTGCCAATGCGACATTCAACTTGGTAGAAAAATGGTACAGCACAAGATTAATGTAACGATAGAAAGTTACATAAATATGATTTTTACACAAATATGGGACCAGAAAATTTAGCTAAAACTTTTCAGTTTAGAAACAATTTAAGGAAAAAAAAACATTCTGAGTCAACAAATTTTCATAAAGCTTTACGAGGAAATTATCATTAACCATTAATTATTTGGCTATCCTCATACCTAATCTAACAATGAACTAACAATTATTGTACTCCAGTTTTTCCCATACCCATGAAAGTGCACGTTGCAAAAGTCCCATCGAATTTAGGCGTGGATGCGTTTGCGTGGGAACATCCGGCTCCAACGGTCCACATCGAAGCTCCCTCTTCAAACAAAGGACCAACAGGTGCTCCTTATACTTGGTCCTTGCTTCCGAAGCCAAAAGCAGGAACTTTCGAGACGGAAGCCGATACCTTATTAATATAAGTTCTATCAAAAAAAAAAAAAACTTTTTTTTTTAATGTGAGTGTTGCAGATTTAGAGAATATTTTTGCATATACATTTTATACCATGCCATTGTTTATATTGGCCAGTACTTTGAGCCATAAGTCAAGGACTTTGAAGCGGAAACAGATACCTTATAAATAAAGGAAGGATGTGGTGTTGTCAGTCGAGTGATAGAAGCTCCCAAAATGTATGAATATTGCTTCTAGCCACAAGTAAATGTTTGCGATGGAAGGGGACTTTTTTCAACTCCTTCCTTCCGATAAGTTAAAAAATAATGCATCCGATACCATAGTAACAAAGGATGAATGCTGGTGTCATCGATTAAAAACCTTGTGATTTTTAATATGTTAACATTAAGCATTTACTTTTAAAAATTGAGAATAAAATATTGGAAACAATATTGGTCAATCAAAAGCCATAGTCGGTTCAAGAGTTCTATGAAAAATAACCGCATAAAGTTTTATCGGTTCAATTAAATCGCACATTTATTTATTGCAACGAAAGGTATTTTTTCATGTAACAAAATTTCCACTTTCCGACATGAAAAAATATAGACGCAACATAAATAACCCAGTATTTTATAATTCATAGATGTAGATTCGTTACATCACATAATTAATGCATGCAGTGCATGTCCGCATATGTAGTGCAGTGGAAGACTCGATCATATATCAATCAGCGAAAAAAAGGGGGAAGGTTAATCCACTAAAACACAATAAATCTGTCTGGAGTTAATTATTGTAACCTCAAATCCGACTGCATTTGCAAATTGCGCTTCCATGTCACGTCATGTGGTCCTGCGGTCCGGTTTTAACCATTTGGCTAACCGCGGGGCATCCCAATGGGATACAAATATATTTGTCACACAAAAAAGGGTCAAATTACTATAGCGGGACATGAAAATAAAGTGTTTTTTGGTAAACACGGAGCGAAGTGGGAGGTCGAGACTTGGAAACAACCACTCCATTGAGATATTGATAAAACAATAGTCCTTGGATAGGGTACTTGAACGTTCTGGTTCAATTGATAAGTCTATAAATACGCAGGATAAACAAAAGGCTTTAAATAGTGCTTCGTTATTGGTGCTCAATAATTTTTAATTACGGTTTCAAGCTGAATAGGAACAACAGAGTACTGATTAAGTAATTAGAGAAGCTAAATCCCATAACAGAACTTTACGAGTTGACGTACCTAAATGTCCAATTAAATAATTCTAACACCCTAACGATGTAATCAAACAAACTCCCTAGCGAAATCATTAGTGTCCTAACTGCGGTTGTACGTACTCGTATATCTCCAAACATCAATTATCATTAAGCGTGTTTTTCGACCATAAACATCATGCAAATATTCCATATCAGAATATTTTGTAAGAGAACCTAAAGCACTAGGAATAGACGTGACTGATTGGGCCAGGGGAATCGCTAGGGATGCGATTCTGCATACCGAAGATCACGTTTGAATAGTGCTGCGCTATCATTTTATCGATGAGAAATTTTAAATCGTTTTGGAGTTACATTTTACTATACGACCGTTTTATCTTTGTTAGCTAACTGCATTTACGATAAGACTAATTAAAACCAGAATAATTATGTGACCTTCTTAGAAATATGTCTGTAAAAACTAAAAATGCAATCTTTATCAGTCTGTGCGCAATACTAGTATAATGCTGAAGTAATATTTTATCATGAAGTTAAGTAATAATTCATGTGAAATTATGTAGCTTGTTAAAGGAAAAAAAACTAACAAGACGAAAGGAACCATATCAGGATTTTATGTAATCAATTTCATCCTCATAACTATAACAACGCCACCAGCAGAATAATTTTCAGAAGCGCATAACATAAGTTTTCGAGCGGTGGGACCTGTCCCTGATACAGAGATGGATGCAGCTTCATGTTAGCGCCTCTCTTCGTATTATTTGAGATGAGTGTATGATTAATTTTGTATGTTTAATTTAATATTGTGTGTGTTTAATTTTGTTATTGTTTGATTCTTTTAATGTGTAATATTTTAATTTTAATTTAATTTAGTTTAATTTGGGTTAAAAACCAAAAAGTTTGGGTTTTGGGTGTTAGGGTTTTGGGTTTAGGTTGTGGTTGGGGTTGGGTTTTGGGTTTGGGTTTTGTGTCGGGTTTAATTTGGGTTTTGGGTTTAGGTCATTGTAATGTGTATGTGTATGTTAATATTTTATTGATTATTTTAATGTACATGTGTTTAATGGGATTTTAATTTTTATATGCACTATGTCTGAAATAAATGATCACGTCGACTAAAAATAAACGTAGTTAACCTAACATAGTTCGTCACTACTCCGTAGTGATTACGCAAGCAGAACATCACTTATGCAAGTGCATGCGCCTCATTTGACGGTCGTTAGAGCTAAGCCCACGCAGACCTGAAATGTAGCCAGCCCGAAGGCAACAGCTAAAACACTGCGATTCGATACACCTAGCGATACTAAGGTGCTGTGAAATCGACGAACATCGTGTGAAGTTTGGTCGAAGATATTATAAGGACGGTAAATCTAATAGCCGTATTCGCTGAAACTAAGCAAGTCCTAAATTATTACCTAAATATTATTGCATTCGGATTGGAATCGGCCGGCTAGTCTTGGTAAAAACGGACAACAACGATCGGTCATTAATCGTAAATCGTCTGAATAAATATTATAAATTATATTAGCTTATGCCTGCAACTTCGCCCGCGTGGAGTTCGGTCATTACCGGGATAAACAATATCCTATGTGTTAATCTAGGTTATGAAGGAGGGGGATGGAGGGGGTTATGGTTCTAAGTTTTTGCGTGGAAAAGTAACAAACACACATCCATCCATCCTCACAAACTTTCACATTTATAATATTAGTAAGATGTGACTTGAAAGGACCTTTACGGCTACGAAAATAAAGAAACCGTTTGTAACTTAGACGAACAAAAAGTCACACATTCAATTCCAGCGAAAAAAGTTCAATTAGCAAAGCCTTTTTCAATTTCAGTTAACTTTAGTCTCAATGAACTTCGTCTTTATCTGTAAGCTCCTTGAGTTAAGTAGAAAGCTCTCGAAATAGCTTTAACTTGATAGGTAATAAAGATATGACGAACATGAGTGCTACTAGTTATTAAATTTAATCTTATCTTTCAAATCTTGGAAACGTGATTGAATTTCTGATGAATGCGTGTTAAATGATACATTCTCTGATTTGATAAGTAGTTCTACACTGTTATCTCATATTCCATCATTGGAGGGCAAAAGATCATTGATAAAAAATCAGTAGATATGTTACCGGTCAAGTTGAAAGGGAATCGACTGTCTTGGTATGGGCATGTGATGAGAAGGGACGAATCGCATGTGACTAAAAGAGAGATGGATATATAAATGTGGATGGAGGAGAGGGAGAGGCAGACCAAGGAAACGATGAATAGATTGTTTGAGGAATGATATGAAAGTAAAAGGAGTAAATGATAGCGTGACGGTTGACAGAGGAGAATGGAAGAAAAAAAAATGTGCCGACCCCAAGTGACATGGGACAAGGGCAGGAAGATGATGATGATGATCACCGGTCAAACCCGATTTCAGGCCAAACCGGTTTACCGGTTTATCGTGTCAGGAAACACTAATCCAAACAAAGCAATTACACTGCGCCCAACTTGGATGTAGACGTGGTTGGTCACAGTATTAACCTAACCCATTGGAGACGGGGTGCTCTATGATCGTCTTTTTGTGACGAGCACTGGTTTGTCTTAGTACAAACTAGTTCAGCCTGAAATCGGGTTTGCTGGTAACAGGCATTATGTAATGGTCATAGAAAAAATGTCATTCATCATCATTCTCTTGCCCTTATCCCAATTCATTTGGGGTCGGCGCAGCATGTCGTTATCAGTATCAGAGTGAATAGGATCGATTCAGGATTGCAGTTTCTTTTCAAAAGCACAAGTATCTACTGTCTTTACAAAGTCGTTTTTACGACACGAGTAGTAAAGACAGCCTGTTTTAGCACGATTCACACAGTAGGTATAACGTTATCAGATTTTATGACATAATATTTCATTTTTATATCGAATGCATGCGAAACCTTACTACTTTTAGTATTTGTATTTGGCGCACGTACAACACAAACTAGTTTGCTCACATAACCTTTTTAATCTTATAAACAGATCGGTAGTGGTTGCCAGCAGATTATTCACTACCTTCGTGTAAAAAATTCGAGTAGCTTCTGCCAACTTTTAACGCATAATGTTGGCGGATTTAGGTAAACCGCATTGTGTTATATTAACTGCAGTTTGGATAGATTTATTATGTACTATCTTATACCCGCTGCTTCGCTCGCGTGGAGTTCGGTAATGTTCCACGTGGTTGTACTACCGGGATGAAAAGTATCCTATGTGTTAATCCAGGTTATAAGCTATCTGTGTGCCAAATTTCATCCAAATCCGGTAAGTAGACGTTGCGTGAAAGAGTAACAAACAAATCATCATAGTTTCCCATCCATCCATCCACCCGTCCGCACAAACATTCGCATTTATAATATTATAAAAGCACTATTAGTAGGATTTAGAGCATTGATTCCGATGCAGATAAAACTACATTTTTTTGTAGATCTATCTAAAGCTATATAAGCCCGATAATTTCTCCAAAATAACAATCTATTTTCATGGACACCGTAGGCGTTAGTTATGGGCGATAACAAACTATTTCTGAACTTAATATATTCCAACATAATTTACCACCTACGAGCACCCATTTTCATTACAACGTGAGACCGAAAAATGTCTAAACAATACAGCCTCATGTCCATTACGGTGCCCTTAACCGCGCTGAAAGTAAACATTGCTCCATCGAAATTCACGATTCTTCCATTAGGTATCAGGCCGGCTATAAAGCGGTTTGCTCATTGCTCCAGCATCCAAGGTCGGTCTTTATGAGACCGCAGCCGCTCACAACGCATAGCCTTGTTACGACAAAGCTCTATGGAGCGGTCAAATAATACATGGAAATTCGTCCCAGACGTATTGTATAGAAGAATAATGAACAAAAATTCCGAATCGGACCTCTTTTTTACGTAGTCTGTAAAGGGAACTCGGTAAAACCTAATTTAGAAGAGACAGGCTATGAGAGTTTTCCTCTTTTCATGTTGAAATATTTTCAGAATGTATCTAAATTGAATATTTTAGCGTATTTTCGCAAAATCGCAGGTCTTAATGTTGACTTTCAGAAACCAGAATATTTTAACAGTCTACAGATTGTGGGTTTGTAATTTTCACCACTGTAGCATTTTGTGTTTAGTTTAATAAAATAATAACGTACTTAAGAATCTATTTCAGGAGCCTAATACACTTCAGTTAACCAAATTAATGTTGTTGCTGGTAAACCCATTTCAAAATGTCAACAAGAGTAAGTATAACTTTGTTACTCATGTTATAGAAATTCGACGCTCCATTCGTTATACAGGCCAAATAAATGTCAAAGGAATTTAGGTTAGATATAAAACTAATATTCAGTAATGTTCTAATTTCATAGTAATAAAGTCATATACGTCAGAAGCAAGGCATAATTACGATACTAGCGTCAAAGCTCAATATAAACCTTTAAAATAATCGACCAGTAGTTCCGAAAGAATCGGTAATCGAAAGTAGAATCGAGTGTCAAGCAGAAATAGGCGAGAGTCTATTTATGGCTTGGCTTTTAACTTGAATAATAACAATCGACAATGCTATATATTTGAAACGTGATAGTAGGCAGCGGACGGAAATAGCCCCAACGAAAATAGAACAGCCTACTAAGAAATGTAGTATGCGGACTTTATAGAAAAAAATATCAAAGAATGTAAGTTACATTCGTGTCAAAACTTTAGAATTTTTCTTTCATTTTGAAAATAGAAGCAGAAAGATAGTAAGCTAATCAACAGGTCTATGTAAGAGGATGAGATAAGACATAATACATCGACGATCTATCTAGCAATGCAAAGCGCTATCTTGGATACATTGCTCTAATCAGCATACTGAGCAATTAGCCGTATTGGGCATCGCAGTTCGATGTAATCAGACTATAGTTTCATGTTACTGGCCATGCACCTGATATTGGCATAGACGAAACTACAATTATAATTGTCATTAACAATACCACCGACGATGATGATTATGGGCGAAAATTCTTCAAAAGCACTGAAATGTCTTTCAAAGTTTATAATAGCTGTATGCTTACTGTAAATTAAAGTAAAATCACAAATTTCAATTCTGAGTCATCTGTTTGTAACGTCCGTTCCGGTAAACAGGGATTCGGAGAATATATTCCTTCCATTACGTAAATATATGTAAGCACCGAAAAAACTTTCAAAATTCACAACATCTTCCGTTTGTATTAAGTTTAATACTTTAAATTCTGTTTTACTTTTATTAAATTCTAGTTTTTCTTTTGAATTGTATGAATATTTCTTTCTTCTGTTAGTTTTTTTCTAAGGTTATTTTTATCATTTAACTTTGAAGTCGATAGTCAGTGCAACAGTAATGAGGTCAAACTATACCAGTTTCGACGCTGACTTAGCGATTGTTCGATTAAACAGTAGTTCCGAATCGAGCTTGTCCATGAGCCCCTGACATAATTTAACTACTGCATTGAGGTTGCACTACGGTTCTAAGAACTTTTAAATTTAACATGCATGACACAGTGCTTAGAAGCAGATCTTAAATTATTTCTTGAACTATGCCATTTGATTTTGTGTGAGGAGGTGTGTCCGCAAAAATTAAAGAATCGCTGCCTGCAAAACACTCTTTATTAATTGGAACTCATTCTTCAAGACGTCAATTTCCTATAGATAATGATGCTCATCATCTTCATTTCAGCCGAAAGACGTCTACAGCTGGACATAGGCCTCCCCCAAGCCCCCAAGTGTCGCCACATTGAGCGGTACCGTGCGACTCGCATCCAGCGGATCCCTGCAACCTTCACCAGGTCATCGGTCCACCTAGTGGGAGGCCTTCTAAAGCAACATCTTCCGGTTCGCGGTCGCCACTCCAGAACTTTTCGGCCACATCGGCCATCCGTTCTGCGAGCAATGTGCCCTGCCCACTGCCACTTATTGGCAATTCTTCCGAATTCCTTTAGATGTTTCTATAAAACTTTCAGTTCTCAATCATATTGCGCAAGTTGAATGAATAAACCGATATGACGTCCGTATTGTATGAGCTACTATTGTGGTCTTAAACGATCTGTACGCAGTAACCACTGCAACATCGCAATCTTTCAACCGCTATTGTTGTTCTAAGCTACACAAAGAAGTCAATATCTTACAAATGAGTATCCCCTTACCTATTATAGGCATAGAGTCTAGTACGCTTATTCATGTTCAAAGGTTTTTCATCCTTCTACAAATCGTCTGCTTGCGTAATGTTTAAGAAATTTTATATTTATGTTTCATTTTCCTTTACATCTTGTTCATCCTGCATTATATTTGTACTTGTTCTTAATGTAGTGCATTGTTGATTATATGTCAGGTTACGAGAGTCAAGTTAAAGTGTATTTCCGACATATCTGCGTCATTGAACACGCCAGTTATTGGAAATTTCTAGGAACATGACATGTTGTATCCTAGTCATTTGTGTTATTAGTAATTTAGTACTTGACTTGTTCAATGAATACTAAGTTTATAGAATAAGTTCAAAGGTTTGAAAAGTTTACAGTAAATTTTTACAGTAGGTACTAGGTTTTTCAATGAAAAAAGTATCTATTTATGTAACTGGTTAATACAAGTAAAAGCTATATTTCTGACTAGCACGCCGCCCGCGACTTCGTCCGCAAAAATGGTGATAGCTCAAAAATTGAATTTATAGCCCATAGAACCCACGAATATTTTTTATTTCTATGGGTGAAAAAAAAAATAGAATTGGATCTTTAGTTCCGGAGATTACCCTAGCATACAAACTTACCTCTTTAGAATATTAGTAAAGACAAAAACAAGAGCTAGTTTACTGTGTGACAATCCGACGAGCCAAAAAATAAGGAAGTCATCAAGTTGCCAGCAAATAAATAGTTTTTAACGGCAGTTATTTGGATCTCAGCATTATGTATTTATATAAGTATATATTAATATTTACTTTTATGTATATTTATATAGTATTATAGGTTAAGTTATTTAAGGCACATATACACATTTTTCTCTTCCTTTTTACACACTATCGTCTACATTTATTTCTCATTTCTCCTTTTTGCGGGTCTGCTGGAAGAAATTTCATATAAGCTGTACCCTTGTACTCATATATTATAATGTTATTCTCCTGTGTTGTCTTCTGTGTGTACATAAATAGTTAAATAAATAAATAAATAGATTAATATTTGAAATTTTATACGAGTGAGTAAGTCTTTCAAAAGCGTTGAATATCTGCAGTCTCTTCAAGGTAGACTAGAACGTCTACATTTACTTTCTTAAGTTACCATACAGTAGGCATGTTGTGCAAAAACGAATAGATTTTTAAGCCTTGAATAACTATTTGCCAATTTAGTTGAACAAGTTTTTTTATAATTCTACGCACAGTATAACGTGTAATTACGCTTATTAATTTGAACTTTAAAGAGGTAAGCATAAGACCTGGCAGAGACGTAAAGTGTGTATGAAGATATTTTGAAATTTCACCGGTTATTTATAAGTCCCAAGTAACCTCCATGATCTAAATAAATAAGTTATATAAAAGTCGCTTTATTATTATAGTAGCGAAAACAAACTATTTTTAACAAGTAATAGTTATTTCAAGCAACGGCAGAGGCGTATACTACGTATGAAGCTACTTCCAGATTTCGTCAGTTATAAAAACTTGTATTATAAAGAGTGTTTAAATATACCCTTAACATAGCCGAAAGGCACTTGTTCTCCACGTCTTTCGCGATATTTTTTTTTGTTCTAGACCATACCTGGGAGCCTTCTAGTTATGGATATATTGGGGGTCAAAGTTCCAACTTTTTCACAAGTTTTTTTTTAAATAAACATGTTTCTAATGTTAGATTTTTACTTTACACACCTCCACGACCCCCGTACTATTCAATCCATCCATCAGCACTTTAAGTGCTTTCCATCGAATCCTACCGTAAAACGTGATTTTGCACCCCAAATAAAAAGTCGTATCCCAGCAATTTTTGCGTAAAGTTACTTAGTTTTATGTACAGAATGCTTGGTTGACGGCTATGTGAAGGTTCTGTTTACACCCTCTATACAGCACTAGGCTCGACCTAAGATATGAACCTCGGACAACACCCGAGAGTCGCACTCGCACAATACGGCAGTCAATAAAGTCGCCATTCTAATTATTTGTAAATTAATAGACTATACAATCTAGCACCTACCTATGACTAACGACACTATCAATTAGTAAACAACAGAGCAATTAACTAATTGCCACTAGAGCAAATGTTTACTTCTCTATTATATTCTCACCATTCACCGACCTTCCCTCACAATTAGAAATCAAGTCGACAACATGACCAAATTGAAACAATACCAACATTAGTTTCGTGTGACATTTTAAGATTTGCTAATTCCATATCTTGTATTCTTTAGATTTTGTAATTCTACAATTTTGAGCAGTGATTTTTGAAAACAGAAATGACTGATGTTGCTCAACAAGCCACTAAGCTGAAGTGGGACTGGACTGGCCTTATCTGCCGTAAGCCCGACGAGCTGTGGGCCAAAACACAGACAATAGGCGACGTGGTAGACTTCGCAGGAGCGGCGGGACGAGCTGGACAGAACCAACGACCAGTGGTCCACATTGGCCCTGGACCGAAGGATTTGGAAGTTATGGGGAGAGGCCTTTGCGCAACAGTGGGATGACACAGGCTAACAGTAACAGTGACATTTCAAAATGAATGATACAAATCAATCCAAGTAAGCAAATCGAGGTGGCACAGTTGTAACAATAATATTTTGGAATCAATGAATCGGTAACGGACATCTACAAAAAATATTTTTTTGAATATCTTTGGTACAGATCACATCAAAACGTTCAATCAGGAAATTGGAAAGCGTCACCGTCAGAATAAGCTTGTTGTGGCTTCTTAAACAATCTCAGTGTATTTTATTTATAGCTCGATTTTAAAGCAATGTTCTCGGAACTACAGACAAAGGATAGAAGCTCATTTCTAAGCTAATGCACATTTCCGGCCGAAGACATTATTTGACAGAAACAAACATGAATAATATTAAAAATATATATCACTAATAATATCACAAGAAAATGTACCATTAGACGAATGATAAAAAACTTGCACCGGTCTAAGTTTATTGGTGTCTTTGAAAAAAAAAGAAGGTCCCAATTAGATTCAAAACGTGATGACCTTAAACCTAGACCACCTATAGCTATCACTTACAATGTTGTCAATGGTGTTCTGACATGTGCGATTTATGCTCGGAATTTTTCGGCCAAAGTTGAATATGCTAATCACTTGAGAGCACATGAAAGAGTTTACATACCAAAGCTCTCGACTACCACCCTAGAAAGCCATGGAATGTAGGACTCGCTGTGGCCGACATCGGCTTCAATCAGCAGTTTGTTACTTATACCTTATGCATTTTTATAGTCAAACTACTAAACTACTCAAAATACCTGAAACTTCTTCAAGCTGAATAACAAACTTATGGTTGAGCCTACAGTATTTTGAGCGAAAACATTTATTTTTTTAGCATTACAATATACTAAAATCAAGGCATCTTATTCCCTATCCAAAGGAAATTAAGATTTCGTTATGCGTAGGTCGAATCAGAATACATTTTCAGTATTCATACTTGCGTAAAGATATTACATTAAACATTCAGACAAGATATTTTTAAAAGTATAATTACCAGAAAATATTCAATATAATAGCCAACAGAAACGTTTGTTCTTCATGAATATGCAGTAGATGTTAATCTGAGGGGAAGAAAAATATTGAGACCGCTTTTGTTTTAATATTACTTGGTTAATTAAAATGTCGTAACAGATTAGCCTGGCAGCCATGTTGAGTGAAACATTTCAGATAAAGATTAGAATGTTTCGAATAATAATATGTAAATGTAATGGGTAAGGGAAAAAAATGTGAGAGCTAAAGTTTTACCGTGGGCTGGGTGTTTGGTTACCCGAGGAGGTTGTCAACTGGCACAGTACACACGGCGGCACTTCAAGCTGTACATTTCCAGTATAACATGGCGTCGTTTTGTATAAATTTCCCGTACAACGAGAGATCCGTATAAACAGGTTTTGTATAGCTGGATTGGCCGGAGTGCGTACATATTTGGGGTAAAAAAGGAATAAAGCTGACAATAAGAATTCTTCTACATTGATATCGAGACCTCTAACAATTTCAATGAATGAGTATGACCCAGCTAGAAGATTCTCCACGAAATTCCTAATTTGATTGAACTCGTAACCTTTATAATAATTTTTTCAGAAAGTTACTTCTGAATTTCTAAATTGGGTGCTTTACAGTATTATTGAATTTCCTTTGAGTTTGTTACATTATACAGCTAGCTTTTACTCACGCAATATAGTTTCCAGTATATTTTCATACTTGGATTATTATGTTACGACCAAAGTATTTTTATAGCACTACGAGCAATATAATTAGACCCTTAAAATAGTTTTCTATTTTGTATGTTAATCACGTTTACGCAATACCATTAAATTATGAATTATGGAACAGATTTATGATTAATTTTCATGATTTTTCGGAGTTTTTACGACGTCTATAAAAATACAAGCCTGTACTTTAAGTTCCAACGTTTGTGCATAAAATCATTATTATCACGCCATTCTGTGGGTTCAAAAACCACAGCGCTCCACTTCCTTCCTTCATACCCAGCAAAATCGATACATTACCACGTTTTCTTTGTAGGTAGGTACTTTTGCATATTTTCTAGGTACCTACTGATCTTAAGGCTACTAAGAAAGGCCGCTCACGAGAGCAGCATACAACAAGCTTACAGCAAATGGTTTAAGAAACAAAGAATAATCCATTACAAAAAAAAAGTACGAATGGGCGCATTATTTATTTTTTAAAGTATTAGCAGTTCCTACGCTTCCCGAATACTGCTCTGGTGTGCGGCCAGCCTAAGTCCACCTAACGTATTTAGAGCAATGCGACTTCGAAATTTAAAATGAACCAGAAGGACCAAAAACAAAAGAGAAACTTTTCGAAAAAAAAAACATTATTTCGACAAGTGCAACTCATATCTTGGAGTCACGATCCGTGACCCAGTGGTTTTTCTCCGACATGGTCTGCTTGCCACCCCTGCAAGGCATCCGGCTGCCCGCCTTCTCTTTATCGCTTCATAGTCTTGCTTCCGTCGATTATTTTCTACGGTGTACGGAGGTAACGAACTGAGTGTCCACTGACCCCTAAAATGTAATGGTCTACGCTTTTTGACTTTGCCATGAACTTCATCTACCTCCTTACCTAATTCAAATAAAATGTTTGAAAGGAATCTTTTCAAACTGAGTGTTACTAACTTTGTCTCGCTTTTGCCCTGAAATACCTAACTACTTAGCAGAACGAGGACATCTTTTAATGTAGGAACATTGTACCTCTACCTACGTATTAATTCTCATTAAATTATGAACCAGAATCGTCGCACAGTGTGTACAGGGTGCCTGAATACGGTCGTCCTCACCGAGGCAGGCCCAAGAAGCGCTAGCGTGACGATTTGGACTAGTTCCTGACTAACTGACCAGAGGAGGCAAAATACCGGGAGAGTTGGAAAGCAATGGGGGAGGCCTTTGCCTAGCAGTGGAACAGATTAGGCTAATTCAAAAAAAAATATGTCCCGTCGAAGATTTTATAAATCATGGCAGTCAATTAGAAAGAAAACAAAAAGAGTGATGAATCAGATGAATTCCTAATTTTAAGTTACAGTAGACCTAATACTGTATCTAATACCTGAAGCACGACGCATAAATGTGCACATTGTTCCTACTCGTATGACATAACTTCATGTGATAAATATGAAAAACAATCCTCCTTTTAAAGTTATTCTAGGTACGCAATGGCTCATTAACTCAATGAGGATAAAACATGAATCTTACCTGAGAAAAATACGGCGGCAGTACTGCCCTCTGGTCGTCTAACCGAGAACATTGTACTCGTTCCAGCAACTCGAACAACTCATGTTGAGCGCGAGTGCCCCCTGTCGACGTTGCTGTGGAGCTCCATGGCGCCGACACGTGCTGCCGCCTGTTGGACAAATGAGGAACTATTACATTTACTTGACTTTGAATTAGTTCGTGGGGTTTGGATAGATGGCGCTGTAGTTGTTTCTAGCGTTGTAATATAGATGGCGCTGTAGGTTATGTGGACATTAGGACCAGACTATTTTTTGTTTTTGTATGTAAAATGAAACTAGTGTCCGCGAAGTTACTACGAAAAGTTCATCATAATTATCATATAACAAATACATAAATAATTACGTAAGTATTTGAAGTTTTTTTTTATTAATTATTTTTAGTACGATACCTAAACAAAATATCTGCCTACCTTATTGTGAGCATATTAATTGACTCGTGAGTATTTCTAAACAGGCAAAACATTCAACGAATTAATGCGGTTTTTTTTGGCTTAACCTCTTAATTATAGTATTGTAGATCTATATTATATAACACGGATTTTAAGGAGCAGGTATTTTTATGCTTTACGAAATAAAATTGTCAACTAGCTCTATCTACAAATATTTAAGATTTTGTTCTGCATCATTATAATTTATTGCTCATTCACTTTTAATAAAAAAAAAGAGAGTAATGGCGAGCAGTGCAGCGCAGTGCAGCGTAGTACGGAGCCACTGTTGCTAAGGCAATGAGCAATGACGAGCCAAACAAGATTTAACACAATCTGCAGGTGGGTAATTGAGTAAATGATAGAAAATAAAAGTTAATTATGCACTTTATTTTAAACTTAATAATGCCGATAATCGTTCACGTCAAGTGGCTCTTGAAGATGATTGCTACAAATACTTCGTGTGAAGTGTGTTAAAAAAACTTAAGTGCTGCCAATTTGAGTGGAACAACATACATTAAACAGAAAAGAATCGGAGTCAGTATTATTATGAATAAAAATATTTTTCTCTAAAACGCGATAAACTTCTAAAAATAATCAAGCTTCCCTTTTGTGAAAGCTTGCTGTTGACGCTCTCAATCAACATCAATCAATGCCAGCCTTTTTAATTTTTATGCGACGTTCTTATAGGTTTCACTGTGCATTAAAGCCTATACGCTATAATAGACTCCTCGACAATAGAGCTCGTTACTGCGGCCGTCCAACTCAGGATTAAGTTATGCAAAGATTTTCCTTTTTCTTTTTACAGAATAAACTTTGCTTGAAGCGTGACGGGAAGGTATCATAAATCGCTACACTGGGAACGATGCTCAAATTCTTTTGCTTTTGTGAATAAGAAATATAACAAATTTGATTACGTTGTGGCGATGTTTACGAATTTCTTTTTGTCTTTTCATAACAAGATTACCGAAAGTCACTGCATAACATTTTGTCCTGTTTGCCGAACAATTTTAACTTTTAATAAAAACGTATCACAAAGATAATTTGATTATAAATCATGCTTGGCTATCTGCCTCTCTTATTTAAATTGAATAGTACTCTGATTACAGTCATTTAACGGCACGAGACCGAGAGGAATTTTATTCAAAAAATTCAATAGCGTGTAATATACGATGACAGCAAAACTTAAATTTCGAGAGAACCGGTTATGCACAATTTACTGCTATCAAAATAATATAAACAAAAGTGCATGCGACAATGACCCCATCTGTTGTCCGACAACGGAACTGTGCAAGTAATAATGGATCGCGTCTGTGATTTATGCGTCAATTAACTGACCATTCTCTGTGCCCTTCGCGCGGCCCTCGCGTAGCGTTATGACCAAGATAATGGCTTTCCAAATTAAATCTCCCCCTACATTAAATCGTTGCTATAACCGGTATTCAGCGACTCAATCAAGGAATGTTTGTTTTTCGACTTAGCCTAATTTCGCTGTGTTGAAGGGTGGCATTGTTCGCGCATGTTATAAATTTGATTGGCAGATGTTTTTGAACTGATAATAAAAGTTTGTTGTTTTTGAATTTGCTGTCTTATGTGAGTATTTTTGTATCTATAAAGCGTGTTTTACAGACAAAAAAAATCGGTCCTTAAAGCCGCAGTGCCAATCTTTCTTTAGAAGAAGAAGAAGTGCCAATTCCATTCTGCGGTTATGTTTTCAAGGTATGAAAGAGGAGAATAATCAAGGAAATGCAACTGTTGCAACAGTATTCATTTTTGAACTGTTAGATTTTAAGCTCGTAACTAAAAGAAATAGGCCAGTAGGCTTTAGCGAACCTAAACAATTGATTTAATTGCTTAGTATCCAGAAATTTAAGTAGGTAAGTCTGATAAGATTAAAAAATTTGAAAGTCCGTCCTACATACTAACTTGATACTACAGTACAGTCCTTACAAAATATTCAATAGGCTCTGGGCATATTTTTGTCTGTATGATTCATCTCATGGAAACACGTGTTCGCAAACAGCAATTGTATTCAGTCAGGAATATTTTATGCGCGCCCGTTGCAGGCATGTCGCTTATAAATATGTATGGTGATCTTGGGGGCGCGTCGGTATACCTACCACCATAAATATACAATGCTATAATATTGCTTGGCTCTTAAAGTAATTGTAATAAAATTGATTTTTGTACAAGTCTTATTTTTGTGTGGGTCTATTTAGAACTTTCTACAAAAGTCCTCTGATTGGTTTACATCTTCATCATTCTTGTATCTACTTAAAATACCTCATATCTTTCTACTGATCCTAGGTTCTAATTTAAGATACAGGTAACCTTCACGACTGCTGAGCATGAGGTCCTGGGTTCGATTCCCGGGTCAGGCAAATTGTTATTTATTTTTTCCATCAGGAATTTCCAGAAAGTACCAGCCACGGAGCCTGGATTTGTGCCCTGTTGATGGCAATGGCTCGCCCCCTATTACATAGGACTTAAACATAACTGGCGAAATGACGTTTCTAGACTATCTAACGTTTCGGGGATTACAGGCTTTTTGTTATGTAACCTTCTATTGCGGTTTACACATTCTAACAGCAAGCAGTGCGTACAGTCAGTCACTCAGCCATCGTCACTCACAATTTCGAAGCCGACGTTACCGTTTACTCGGAATCACGTCCCGACATCCGCCACAATTAGGCTACCAGGATTCCGCTGTCAGTTCATCTTTATCGCAGTAATTTCTATCTTTCGTCGGCACAGAAACTATCACGCGAAAACAATAAATAACAAAATGGTCGACACGTTGCGTGCTTATAACGACGAAGTTATTGATGTTACTATGTAAACGGTGCAATACACTGTAAACAACGCGAGACTGCCGTAATTTAGCGTTCGGTTCCTTCCGAGTTCAACTTTATGGATCTAGGTAGAACGCTGCCCAGCTGGTGGTAAAAACGTTTGATAATAAGGTTCATTTTGCAATAATAATGGATGTTGTCTAGACAATCCGGGCAGATACGCATAGCGCATTTATAAGAAAATCGATTAATGCATTTTAAACCAAATAAGTCTTTAATAAAAACTGTTGTCTGAAGTCTGATGAAAAACCGATGGTTGATGGAGAAAACGAGCCCTGGAGTGATATCGTGTATTGGCAAACGTAGCGAGGGACCTCTTCCATAGATAGACCGTCAGACTGGGAAACGTGGAAGATGGGGTGCTGTGGTGCAAGTAAGGAGAGGCATATGTCCAACAGTGGACTGCAAAAGGTTGAGTTGAATTAATTGGCTAGAACTAGGGCTTTAAATCCAATCCAGTAACTACTTTTCCAATCGTAGAAAGCAATGCGGCTGTTCAAAATCAAAACGTAACAAGGGATATTTTTTTTTTAATACGATTTTTAAACCAATCTACGCAAAAAAATGCGCTGCATCTAATGCAAAAACAACCATATTTCTATCGCAATAAGAAGTAGAGTTATGAAAATGCAAAACTTGCACGTCTTAGTCCGAAATAATAAAGTTGGATTTCCCAAATCAATATTTTTAAGTAAGGCACATAAAATTGTACAATTAGACTAAACTAGCGTCAAACTAGCTTATAATGTAAACCAAGTTGTATTTATCAATATCAAAATGAGAACAGTACAAAAAAGATATGGTCAAAGAAAATGTTGAAAACACATCATGTTGTTGTTGTTGGTTGTTGTTGTTGTGTGTGTGTTGTTTGTTGTTCCTTTGTAGTTTATCTTAGTAATAAATTAAAAAATTTGTAGATATATACACCGACCACTATTTGTCTCTGCATCACCCAAAGGTTGACTGGTAGAAAATGCATTAAGTCCGCCTGTGTACTTTGTGCTTGAAGTGTTAAATAAATAAATAATATATGTTTCTTTTCCTGCTCCTATGAAATTGGTTTGGGTTGAACAGCCGAATGGCAAACAACATGTTACCTAGGATATGATTTATCAAACAGTCAGAACTGATCTAGTTCAATTAAACGAAACTTTCTCATGCGTGTAAAATAAAAAGTAGTAAAAGCAACGAGCGGAAACCGTGAAATAAGCAATATGTCATATCCGTAGTATAAATCAAGTTAATTGTATCAGACCATACATCTGCCTTGTATGGGACGTGTGAATAATTGTTTGAATGTCTTATTGTTTCTTTCAATCGGATGTATCTGTAGAGAGATAGTATATTATTATGGCAGTGAACTTTATGGGAACTTCAAAAAGAAAACAAGTAATACGATCCGATATCAATGATTTTTGTACGAAAGTGTATCAAGTCAAACTTTGTCATCAAACTCAAATATACAGGTTGAATTTTCCGCATGCTGTCACTGCGTAGAATTTAATCCCTATTAGCGATATCATCGAATGGTGTAATAATACTGTGTGTGGTTTTTTTTCGAAATCAACGGGTTCCATTCCTGGCTAGGACAATTGATTTTTCAAAAATCTAATGATACAGTTTTAGATTTCATCAAAATCGGGCTCGAGACTCCTTTTAGTATTTTTCGTTATTCCTCATAGTTCCATAGATTTGGCCAACCACGGCCTTTTGAAATATTCACCTTGTATATCCATTGCACATAATCATTATTACTGTGGGTATAAAATATTTACAATCAACCTCCAATTATTCTTCTAGTTTGTTGCCAAGATGCTGCCACAAAAACTCATTTTCTTTACTTGTATTTTAGTTACTTAGAAAATACAAATAACTCGAAATAATTATTTGAATTTAACTGGCGTTACTAGAAAATTTCAATGTGCAGCTGGTCCAGATTCCAAGAACATACATCGATATACACTGAAACTTCAGAATACGACGTCCAAATAAGTAGGTAAGTAGAAACTTGAGAAAGGGTCTTCCCTTTCCAATCGTCACACGAAGTTTTTGTGACCTATAGCTATTTAATGGTATGCCATCTGGGGAGATGAACACATGTTTTATGTATCAGTCGATGAGTCACATATGAGTACACGTATGATGAATATTATCAATATCAGCCAGGGGGATTCCGTATGTAAATGTAAATGAATACAGAAATTATGTTCAAGGAATTAAAAATATGGTTAAATGGAGGAATTTCTCTCACCGTATCTACAATGAAAACTGGTTTTTAGAACATCAAGAAAAAATGGGGTATTCCTCAAAGTGCAACCATTTGTTTCGCTCACAAATTCAAATTAAAAATATTAAATGTTTATTCCTCAAAGCACAACCAATAGTTGCGCTTTAAGGAATACCCCGAAAAAATAAATAAACGGGAAGACTTACTTATTTTTCTTGAGAAGTAATGTAGAAACTTACTTCGACCAAATATTTAATTTCATGCTGACAATAGTCAGGCACCTACCTAATATTTTTTTGTAACAACACTAATGAAATTTAATAAAAAAGTGAACAATTGCAATCAAAGTAAGCGTACAAAATCAATTCAATAAACGTTAGGTGCAATGTGTGTCATTGGCACGGATTCACGAATCGCAAAACCTAGACCAAATGACAGCTGAAGTATCTAACGAGTGTGGGAAGAGACAGAAGCATTATCTCTTACTATCTTTACAAAACGAAAATGTCTTGAATAGATTCTGAAAGAAACTTGGAAGTTGGTGACAGAAAGAACATAATTGAGCCAGAAGTCATAGCAGACACTACACTTTTAGCATCATCATTCTCAGGCCCATATTTCAATTTATTTGGGGTCGGCGCAGCGTGTTTCTTCTTCCATACTTCTGTATTAATCGTTATCTAAGCAGTCGCCTCTATTCTAGCCATATCATCCTTTATACAGTCCATCCATCGTTTCTTTGACAATATGTACAATTATTTTTACCGCGACATTATCATTGCATAATCAGCCTATGTTCCCACTGCTGGGACATACGGCCTCCTCTCTATGAGAGGGAATGAGCTACAATCCACCACGCGGGCCCAGTACGGGTTAGTAGATGTCACATGTCTTCGAATTTTTGGTTCTAGGACATGCCGGTTTCCTCACGATGTTTTCCTTCACCGTTTTTGAGAAGAGTGGTGATGAAATAAATTACACAAAGTAATGCGCGTAAGTCGGAGCCGCCACCACTGGACCACCGCTGCACTCCATCATCATTGATGCAGTTGCAAAATTGCCGAATGTCAATGATGAAAGTTGCATTTGTTGTACAGTCTGTCATGGTTACATACAGGGTGGAATGGACATCGACGCATAAACGATTACCACGTATTCAGCACGTCATTCGGAACCCCGGAGCTTTATTGAAATTTTTCATTGGTATTTTTTTTTAATTAGCTGTGTCCTACAAAAGTGACCTACACGGTAAAAAGCTAGAGAAACAGCTAACTTTTCATTAATTGCAGTCCATTGCGCTGGTCTTTGACGTTTTGTTAACGATGGGTTAAACACGCAGTGGGCACTAAAAACATATTCCTAAGTTTCGGAGCCACAAATACCTTGTACATTCTTGAATAAAAAACTAAATACCAACATAAACTACTTAAGGCTTGGTTGAATAGTCCATAAACATAGTCTTTTGCTATGACCTTGAGGTCATCGATGCGTTGCCGACCTTGTGGGTCGTATGTTAAATACTGTGTCTTACATTGTATCTGAGTGTTACGTACGGTGGCTATCAAGGTTGACTGTATTGTCTCATATGAATAAGACTATTATTTGCTCGATTATTTTGTAGGCCTACACCGCGGCATCGTATCGATAACATAACATCACGCCCCGAAAGGTTTTGCAGAAGAGTACCTAATAGTACACCCGCATTTCGCCAGTTACGTTTAAGTCCCATGTAATAGGAGGCGAGCCTATAACCATCAACCGGGCACAAACCCAGACTCCGTGTTGCTACCTCATGGAAAAACCCAATAACAATTTGCCCGACACGGGAATCGAAGGCAGAACTTCATGCTCAGCTGTCGCCATTGCTATCAGTAAATCAACGAGAAAAATGTATAAATAAATGGTTTATTAGAATTTTAAGAGCCAGAAGTTAATTCGAATAAATTAAAGAATAGGAGCAATGCCAATGGCTCCACTTTCATCTAGATATATTTATTTATTTAAAACATAGTTATAAAGTACAAAAAAAAATACCGCTACAATAAATGTAGAATAATAATTATATTTTTTAAGTGAAACAATTTTATTACTTATGATTTCTTGTCATCAAATGCAATATTATTTTGTTTTTTGAAATATTTTTATATTTTTTCTAATTTCTGTTTTAACACCTAGTTTTATCTGCATGCTGTGGTCTCCTGTAATTGAAGGAATACACTTTAAAGAACCTTTGTATAACAGCGACCTGTACACCGTGACATTTTAGTCGTCTTACAAAGGTCGTCCACTCAATGTACCCGAAAAAAGTAGCTCTAGGCGATTGTTTTTTATCTTCCATAACAGGTAGAAAGAAAAATTATAAAAAAAAATTAGAATAAAATTATGAAACATTCTGTTAATGATGTTTACGTGTCAAACGGGAGAACAATACCTACCCAGCACTCGAATCCAGTAGATCATCGCTCGCAACAGGGTGTTTTAACTACGTCATGCGTCATAATACTGAATAATATTTTTATTTTTAAATTATTAAAATCTCACAAATACCAATTTTTTTACGAATGTTAGTATTCATTGGATACATGAAGTGGGCTGCCGTTGTAAGACGACTAAAAAGTCACGGTGTATTGTATTTGTGTATCCTTTGTTGGATCACCCATCTAGATAAATAAATAAAGTTGTTGGATTAACCGATTTTCCCACTGCACCAGAGATTTGAACCTTGTCTCACGGTAAGTATTTACATTTTACTCGCATACTACCTTCACAACCATCGCAAACATTAGCAAAGATAAAACTTAAGAAGTCAGAATGTTAATCTACATAGATAAACTCATCAGGACACTTCACTTCAGATTAGTTAATAACTGTGCTTGTGTTAATAAATTAAAGACGCAGATAGTTTTAATTGCTGTCAATCCTACGACTTTGAGTGCGATAAAACCGCCAAGGTAGCATCGGAGACGGATATGTTGACCTAGTATTCTGTTGAGAGCAGTCTATGAAGCCATATAGCCATTTAAAACGCCATAAACGGCGCTGCCTGCAGCAAACATATATAATTAGTCGGGAGATATGTAGGTACCTAGATAAAATATCGAAAAACAAAATAATACCTAGACTGCCTCGTTAGTCTAGTAGTCGCAAGTGCGACTGCTGAGCAAGAGATCCTGGATTCGATGTCCGGGTAGGGCAACGTGTTATTGGGATTTTCTACCACGAATTTGTCAGTAGCAGTCTTGGTGGCAATAGGCTTGGATTTAACTGACGAAATGTGGGTGTACTCTTAGGTATACCTCTGCCTGACCCCGCGGGGATTACAGGCGTGATATTCATGTTATGAATACCTAGTAAAACTACAGAGGACGACTCCTGTGTTAAAAGAACGTTCATTTGTAGTCTAATCTTTGTGTCCATTTGTCAAAAATACCTGTACATAATTAACTTACAATTTTGACGAGTTTTTCGCATTGATTGTCATTGAGATAAGATGGTGGCCAAAATAACGTCTTTCATTATGGGATTTGACCTTCAGGTATATCATTATAAATCTCAATCAAGTTTGGTTTGATTCTATCAAACTGGAATAACATCGTTTCGTATGTTTACGTAAAGGAAATGTAGGACACATATTGTATTGACATTGTGGATAAGAACATTGTGATACACGCCATCCTGGCAGATTCAGTTACGAGATCGATGTCGGTCACATGCGTTTGCACATGGCAGATACATGACACTGACGTTCTCAACTGTACTGGCGCGTAATAAGATGTTCCAGAAGTTTTCATTTTGTACAGCCGAGAACATAATTGACTTTTTTTGAAGAAAACTCCCTTTAAACTTTACTAAGGTTGAAACTTTTGGACGCCATAGTTTTTTAAAATAAAAATCGTCCTTCACGTGCAAGTGAATTCACATCTTAGAGAGGTAGCAATTAGGTCGACTGTACATAGACAAATAAAAACAAAACACAAACGTATAAATCGTCCCGAGCAGTGACTTGAATGTGTTCGAAAATCAAAAACTGTTTTTTCTGCATTCTTTTGTTTTCAACGCGTTTGCTTCAAGTGGCTCTTTTGCATAGCTTCATTGATTAATCACTCCCAAACTACTTCAAAATGTACTTCTACCCACTGATGTGTAAATGATTGCGTGAGAAATGTCGTTCACAAACAATTGAATAATCAATTGCCTATAATAGATTTAAATACAAAATGAATAGAGATGAATATTAGCTGGTGGTCAGTACGCAATTAGTGAGGGATGGATGCGTGCGATATTGAAGCCGATTATCGATTTAGGTCCAAGGAAAATCGATTTCTCGCGGATTTTCTTGTGTATGGTGATCGTGTAGAAGTTTGGCGCAGGATGCTCGGTGTTTAGCACGTAAAGTGTAGAATTTACACCTATAACTAAGGAAGCTAAATTGAACAAAGCTGAACAAAAACCTTAGATGATGAAATAATGAGTTAATGAAAAGGCCTTTGTTGTAAAACCGACCAAAGTTGAAATGTTTTTTAATATGAAATTTTGCCACAAAAAGAAATTAAAAATTATAAATGACTATCTTAACACTACGAACGACCCACCACAACGAGAAGGCGTGAAGTAAAAAAACCGGTCAAGTGCGAGTCCGACTCGCGCATGAACGGTTCCGTACCATCGTAGTAGGGGGCTCCCCATTAAACTTTTATTTATTTTTATTATTTGTTGTTATAACGGCAGCAGAGTACATATTCTGTGAAAATTTCAACTGTCTACCTATTACGGATCATGAGATAAAGGCCAGACGGACAGAGGCTTAGTAATAGGGTCCCGTTGGTTATCCTTCGTACGGAACCCTAAAACATATATCCTTGGCTCTGAAATAAACCGTCTGCCTACCTTCCATACGCACTATATGCCACTAGTGACAGTCACACTTAAAAGCCTGACAAAAGCCTTTTAAAAAGTGTCTGGCGAACGTGTGAATCACAACAAAGAGTGGTTTCCTGATGCACACACCCCCTCTTCAACCCCCGGGGAGAAGCAGGGGGTATTTTAGGGGAGATGTCTACGAACATGAGATAATTTACCATGAAATGCTTCTGAAAGGATTTTCTGCCGTGAGATATTCATTTTCAGGAGGGTTCGAGCTAAGTCTATCTTGAGTAAGTTTTAGAAATATTTCGTAGCGCGAAATTGGGTTTTAAAGGAATACGATTAAGGCCTTATATCCTAAAGGATTGCTTTCAATTTCCAAAGGCGAGAGCTGTTCTATTCATATGCCGAACGAAAGTGTCTAAAATTCGTGTGACCTTACGGGAAAAAACGCAGGTACTTAAAAATGTAATAAAATGAAACGATTAGGCATGACATCACTGTGTCAGTAAAAATAAAAAGCTATCAAGGAAAATTCCAAACAGAAGCCAATGATCGAATTCACAAATAAAAAAAAACACAATCATAAAACAAGATAATTATTTAAAACCCACACGCCTCCTATCAAAATAATTACCAATCAAAATTAATGAATAATTTTCGCCATATTCCTGTCATCTTTGATGTATTCCGAGTTAAGTTTAAACCAATCGTATCTCGATTCTCGGCTCAATGAGAGCTTGGGCTATTCTTGTCGATGACATGAGAATCCATGAGATGACTATTCAAGATTTCTTGTACGAATTCTTTGAACGACGTGCCTATTGTTAAGTAGACCTTTATCTCTTTACATTTGTAAGTCCAAGTAGTTTACAGAGATCTTATAGCAGACCCAAAAGCAAGACCATGACGAAGAAAATACAAAGGTACGATATTATAAGCACAAATATTTAAAAGATTGAACGAATATTGGTTTTAGTCAGACAAAAATGGTGTAAACCATCCAACCAACCAACTATCAGTAGCGGGTCCAGCCATGCACCCAGCGTGGTGGATTGGCCCAGTCCCTCTCACAGCAGGGAAGCCTTTATGCCAGTAGTTGCAAAATTGATTTTGAATACTAAAATAGACGATAATACTATGGATGCCAAAGTTAGCTCAAGAAAACAAATGCCTGTATTTATTTACTTTACTCCTCAGCATGCCATATAAAACAAAAGAGGCACTACAGAAGGACAGATCTAGATAGTAAATAGTCGAATTTATAAACAGACGTCACGTAAACTAGGTCTAAATTGAGACCGGTCCTAACTTCCCTGTTGTGTTGTAACTTTGCCGCAGTATTGGGTTAAGTTTCGTCTGCCTATATATGAGGCTTATTGAGGTAGCACTCGATATTAGCACTAAGCTAATCAAGTTACGCGTACTTAACTTCATTATTGTTATGACCGCCTACGTCCATAATGAACATGGAATCAATGATGCTTTTATCAAAATTATGTTATGGTAATTGAGTAATTAACAGTCGTAATGGCTTTAAGTGTTTCAATTTTTATGGTTGATGCGTTATTTGATGTCGAGGAGACATAATTTTTCAAACATAAAATGAAAATAAAGTGTGGATGTTTTTATTTTTTCGTTTCATTTTCTTTTACTCTTCAAACATTACATAAATGAAAAATAGATCACAAAAACATATCCTAGTTAGTTTTTGGAATATGAACAATTGTTTAGTCGTAGTAGTTTAGTTAGTTAGTATGTTGTGCTGTTGGCTTGCTGCACGCTTTGGTGCAAACTGTAAGTACGGCAAGTATCTATTTAAACAAATAAATAAATGTACTTTCGTCCTCTTCTAGAATAAGAAAAAAAAAGGCTAAGTTAGATTTATTTTTTGTTTTGGCTGCAGTGAGAAAACCCCACGGACATCTAGACAGTCTGATACTTTATGTGTATACTCTAAGTTCCAAACCACAAAGCAGTGAAAGAAAATATGAGAAGACTCGACATTATATCGAACACTTCAACAATAAGCCCCAAGCATGGAAGTTAACTGAAACATTACCAGGCAAGTCAATAAGCTACACTTACCCTATGCAGTTTACCTGAGGTAACTTTGTGATGTCGGAAACTAGATTAAACTATGATATCAGGTGTTGGAGTATTATGGTGAAATACATGGAAATGGGAGGTTGATATAGGGTAAGTGCATTATCAGGGGTTATTTTTAAGTTTCTTTACTGTTCATTAAGATGTTATATTAAAACACGAAAAGCTATGGATCGTTAAATAAAGCACAACTTTTCAAGATGACCTGGGGGCCTAAAATGGCTGATTTAGCAGAATCATAATAGGTTATTAATATTAATCACGTTAAAATCTTAAAATGGTCAGAGATGAGGTATTATGAATTGTCACTTTGTGGCTTTATTATTATTCTATTATGATTCTGTTATAAAAAAAAATAACTTAAAATTTAAAAAACCCCCGTCGCAACAAAGAAAAGCGAACAAACATTTGAAAAGTCAATAAAATGGCTGAGCCGGTTTTGATAAAACATGTCCAATTGTAATATACACATCATGCCCTTTCATTTGATACCCCACTTGGGTATATTTGAAAATATTCGATTATTCATCACCACTTTCACTCCCATGTCTAAAATGGCTGAACTGATTTTGATAATACAAGTCTAATTGTACTAAACACATCATTCGCTTTCATTTGATACCCCACTTGACTATATTTGAAAATATTAATTTTTTCATAACCACTTTCATCCCCCATAACTAGTAAATGGCTGCACCGATTTTGATAAAACGTATTTAAGAACCATTGCCAAGAAATTAGTTTTCAAATAGGCCCCCCAACAGCAAACTTCAAAAAATATTTGAAAAAAATCTGCTATCCGGAAACTTCAAAAGACAAAAATTTACACTGGCCGAAATACGGTTTTAGGTTAAGACCGTATCCACCCAGTGTCAGTTTAATCCGGAAGTGTTAAACCTTAGACTTTAACAAAGAGCTTTGAGCAAAATGTACAAAATACGGCTTTACCGAGGCACACATCTACCCCTGTGATCCCAAATGCAACCATGGCCCCGTAACCGAGTTACCTACACTGTCGCACGTTCATGAGCTACCATTATATACGCTAAAATTTTCGTTTCAGGCTTTCAGAATTGTTTGGAAGTTTCTAAAAGCTTAATCCGTATGTCTGTTCGGGAATTGTTTTATTAAAAACGCCGTTGCTGTGTTTGTATAAAAGATGTAACATAATTATGCATATTGGCATAATTATGTAAAAGGCAATTTAGGCAACATAAATGGTTTGTACCTAAAAAGTACGGCTTCGTCGAATAATGCCCAATTCTTAAAATGCCTAATATTCTACAAATGCCTAATTCTTAAAATGGCCAATTCGTAAAAGGACTAGTTCTTAAAATGGCCAATTCGCAAAAGGACTAGTTCTTAAAATGGCCAATTCGCAAAAGGACTAGTTCTTCAAATGGCCAATTCGCACAAGGACTAGTTCTTAAAATGGCCAATTCGAATAAGATCTTTTTCTGGAAGTACTTACACAAATACATAAACAAATACACATTATACATATTTATTCATTCTTATGGTGAATGGTGCGTATACCTATAATGGGCATACATTCCAGCACTGTTATGTTATTTTTATTGTGTCTCATTATTTCTTACTCGTATTGTTATTGGTGTACCATATAAATACACCTAAATTATAAATAATGTATTTTTCCCGTACGTGTAAAGCGGTTTAGGGTAAAACCCTGGAACTGTTTGATAAAATACCTCAGTTAAACTTGGCTTGACTTCATTCACAGCCAAAAGTACGTAAGTAAGTACACAGTATTCAAGCAACCAATGACTCATTTCACACTTAAATCTTTCAAGTACGAAGCAATCTTAAGCACAAGTATATACTCCTTTTGAAAAGCGTTGAAAGCATTATTGAAGCATCTAAACACTTTTAGACATTCGACGAGTCTTTTAGTTGAGAATTTTTGAAAAATTACCACGAGTTGATCTTTGGCCTTAGAGATATTTTTGAAGGATAATACTGAACTCGTAATATCGTTTCGTTTTCTCATTTTAGTTTTGTTTGAATTCTATCTCAAATAGGTTCTTTGAACAATATTATCAAAGAGTCTTACACAGAAAGAAATGGTAACAAAAACAAAAGAATGATCAAATCGGCTAGCCGAGATATTATTGGAGGATTTGAAAAAAGAGACATTCTGTGCCGATAGCAAATAATTGAGGATATAGCGAAGAGGATATTGGATGTCCAACATAGGTGAGTTTCATGGACATTCAATTGAATTTATTTAACAATAATTTAATACTTTTTATGTCGTCTTAAACTATCATGGTTTTATAGTTTAACAACCATAAAAAAAATTTAACTTAACGTGTTCTTAAAAATGTTTAAGATCAGGTCAAAAATATATTATATAGGCGATTTATTTAATATTGGACAGAATGCGAACATTCCTAAAAACACGGGAATTAACCCTAGCTAATAAACAAATGCCTCACAAATTCTAGAAGAAACTAAAACCTTCTAGTATCAGGATCTTAACCCGTTCATTTTA
Source organism: Noctua fimbriata (assembly GCA_905163415.1). Classification (NCBI taxonomy): domain Eukaryota; kingdom Metazoa; phylum Arthropoda; class Insecta; order Lepidoptera; family Noctuidae; genus Noctua; species Noctua fimbriata. The sequence goes on from LR990940.1 coordinate 9,350,463, forward strand.
GAGTTCACTAACAAGAGAGAGAAACGTTTCGTGACTGGATCGTAACATAAGTCACCCAGGAGTTGTCATGGTGAAATTTAGTGTAATAGCCCCTAGGTTCCGTACACAGTTCGACAACGGGGTAATGGAAATGGAGAACGAATTAGGAATTAACCCCTTATTTGTCGATATTTATTGGAGTCCAAGGATCGAGTTGTTTTTGTATGACGTTTGTCAACAATTTAAGTAAATGTTCATTTTTTACAAAAAAAAAATTGCAATCGACATTACGTGGCTTAAGTTCTAACACCACGTAAGTCTAAAATAGCAACTTTACACGAGTGTAAAACTGCATAATTATCTTTAACACTAGACACGGGATATTTAAAATATATATCCCGTTTCTAGTTTTAATGAAAATGTTAGTGACCATGACAGTTTAAAAACTTATATTGCATAATTATACCTACGTAATTCTACATTATCATTTTAAATTAGATGTTCACTTCAAATTAGAGACGTTGGTTGTTTCTGATTGGCTGAAAAAACGCGTCTTCCGATTCTTTATCACACGGCATCAAAATGTCAAAACCGCCAAAAATTCACTTACTTGTTAGATCTTCAACGACGATAAATATTTAAACGTAGTACCAAATGTGGGACACTAACCAAAGTAAATTCATTAATTATTTTAGTTGAGATAAATGAGAAAAACCAGGCGAATATGTCGAAACGAACGAGATAGACGATGGAGGGAGAGGTTGGTCCAAAACAGCGATCATCCGTGAGAATTGGATGGAGTGCGGAGAGTCGTGGGACAGGCTGATACTTATCTATATACTAATATTATCAAGCTGAAGAGTTTGTTTTTGTTGGTTGAACGCGCTAATCTCAGGAACTACTGGTTCGAATTGAAATATTATTTTAGTGTTGGATAGCCCATTTATCGAGGAAGGCTATAGGCTATATAACATCACGCTACGACCAAAAGGAGCTGAGAAGAAATAAAACAAGTCAGAAGCGGCGGGTGAAACCTCGCGGCACAGTTAGTAACAAATTAATGATAAATGTAGTTTTCAGCGACAACTACGAGTAACTTGTTTGTCTTCAACTCTATATGGATAAATAACAGCGCTCGTAATGCATTCCGTATTTCAAATTATTAGTTTCATAATGTCCGTTTAGTAACATATCCCAGTATTGTACTCAAATTATAGCAAATAAAATTATACATCTGAATAAAATGTCGATTTAAATCGGAATAAGACTGCATTTCAGTTTACATTTGGAATACAATTATGGAAAACGTGTGTTGTACAATATAAATAATTTACAACAGAGATGTTATTGGCCTACAGACTTGAAATTCCTCTGAAATATGAATATCTACTTAATAAATATTAATAAATCTGTCATTGTTCAAACCTTTACCACTAAATTATACGTCATAATAGCTATCATTAAGCCCCTATCTTCATTATTCGCTCTAAATACCTCGGCTTACATTAAAAGGCTAATTACGCATGCGTTAGAAAAAAAACATAACAAAAATTGATCTTAATAACAGGCACGAGAGCATACAAAACATTCTATGCTATGAAAGGTATAATCATAATATTTCTAACACCATGTATTATGTGAATAATCGGCTATAATCGGGTATAATCGGCTATAATCGGCCGTACGTAATCGCAGGTGCGCCGACGCCGTTACTCGATGGCATTTTGATGTGCGCACGCGCCGGTAACACATTGCAAATTGACGGTTTAAGTCTATCTACAACAGAAATGGGGATCATGTTTCTTTGTTTGTTTGTTTGGGATAATGAAATCTACTTGAGTAATTGCTTTGCTGTGCGGTTTTGTTTGGATCTCGTATATCTTGTCTCTCTCTCTCTCTCTCTTTATAATCTGATATAACTGACAATTTACAGAGACTAGATCAGGTTTAGTTTACACAAGCCTTAGGTAGGACTATATTAAATGTACGAGTAAGTATCAATTATAATGTAAAGCGTCAGTTGATTTCAAAGATACTCAGAAGAAACAAAGCCATAGACGGGGCTTGTTTTATTTTAAATAATGTTTAACAAAAGCAGCTGTTTCTTCAGCGTGTTCTAGTAAGGTCAGGAATAATGCCATATTTATAATAACATAGTGCAAAACAAAAGATACAATAATTATAAAACGTTTCAACATCGTGGGATCACGACGACGGAAATCAAACAAAACAAAAAAGATATTTGTTGAAATAAATAGATTAGAAATCGAAATACAGATTTATTTGCTATTGTGGATGCTGCAATAATAGCCTGTCTGCAAGGTCAGGATTAACAGAATTATAGAAATCAATCAAGAATCCCAAAGATAAATAAATGAACATTTTTAAAGCTTAATTTTTTTTTTCCATTTTTATTTTGAAACTAGCTGTGCCGCTTCTGGCTTGTTTTTTGTTTGCTCGGCTCCCATTAGTCGTAGCGTGATGTTATATGTATAGCCTATAGCCTTCGTCGACAATTGGCCTATCCAACACTAAAATATATTTTTAATTCGAACCAGTAGTTCCTGAGATTAACGCGTTCAACCAAACAAACTAACTCTTCAGCTTTATAATATTAAGTATAGATTGGTCATGCATTCGACAAAAATGTTTATTTATTTTATTTATTTATTTAATTAGGTTAGCCTACAATTCTTTACACGTTACAATACATTTAAAAGTACACGATATACATTTATTAGTGCAACAATTATTTACAGGCTAACACCACATGCACTATTTCATTTATATTACATTATAAATTTTCAATTAATTGTGAACTCTGAATAATAAAAAATAAAAAAAATGGTGTAAAACAAAGCATAAATCCAAAAATTTAACAAACAAATTAAGATGATCGATTTAAATTAAAAGTATGTATGTATGTATTATATATATGTAAAATGTTAACAACTTTGTCCTCTTTACACTAACTAAATATATTCCTTATAAGGTGTCAGACCTTGAGATTGTGCGGAGTCTTAAGTATTTACGGTGCTTACCAACAAAGCTATTTCTCCACTACTATAACCACACCTGAATGCTTTACGTATTTTAGAGTAGCACGCAATTCATTATTTTAATTAGGCTATCCACTGGCTACATGTTTACTTCATTAGTAATAAATAATAATATTATTTAGAACAATAACATCATAACCTGACATTTTCCTTGTTGCGCCGCCATTGTCTTTAAACGTGATGTTCAGTGCGTCATCGAAAACAAATCTATTTTGAAGAAGATGGGATCATAATGAGGTCTGTGCTATAAGGTTAATACATATACTTGCAATTTACACCAAAATATTCAAACAATACGCATAATTAGCCTTTAGTGTTCCCCCTGCTCAAACACGAAGTGGACAATTCACACAGGCCTGGTACGAGTTGGTGGAAGTCACGTGTTTTGTTCGGTTCTAGGACCCGTTGGTTCTCTAAATATGTTGTACTTCAACGTTTAGAGAGAAGTGATGATGAATAATGTCCAAAAACTGAAGTGCTTGCCTTGGTTCCACCCTGCAACGCGCAAGTCGTTGCTATTACTACTGGACTACCACCTGCTCTCAAAGCAACTAGCATGCATACCATTGTGATATTTAACAATCAGAATTCGGCAATAGCAGCTACTTCCATACTTTTATGCAAGTTATAGGCATGAATGTGTATTACGATACGGTGATAGACCATGGCCATAGAACTTTCATCTATCACGATGAAATATCGCAACATAACGGGAGCCTGGCAGCAGTGGCAGTACTTGTTGAACCACATTACTGTCATTGTGAAAGCGTGCTTCATAATGATCAGGAATTTATGGTGCATCGTAAATCTCGTAGAGCCGTGGTTAGATCAAAATGTAGTAGGTAGGTACGCATCGACATAGTCCAGATCATATCATGATCATGGATCATGTCCATATCTTAGTCAAGTTGTTGAGGAAATGGTTGAATTAAAATTGTAACAGGGAAAAAAAATTAATGAATTAATATAAAAGGCGCAAGAGAATGTTAATATGAATAAAAAAGTAACACGTTTTTGTTGAAAGGACCAAAAACCAAGTAGAGTAAGACTGCTACAGAATAAATGAATTATTCTAAGTAAAAATAAAATGACGGTAATATGCGTTTATGAATACATATCTATGAATGATTTAAATAAAGTAAGTTTTAAAATTCCACCACCAAAATATTCAGTAAAAAATAAAATGTTATGCGTGCTCCAAGCACACACGCTGTGCTATTTGCTATTGTGATTATCATTAGAAATAATCTTATTACACTTTTGTTCTCAACTATTACGTCTTTTAATTAAAAGTAAAATATTAAAGCAGTCATCATACGTACATTAATTTCTTCATGTATCTTCTTCTGGCTGAGAGCAAAGTGTACGTTTCCTTTTGCCCGCCCGTGGGCAAGTACTTTCCAACCTTCGACTTCATTCGACAAATTCCCACTCACAGTTCTAAACTATCGGAAAAAGCTAATCGTCGATATATTCACAATTTTCTTTTCACGTGTTTTGCCCGTCTTCGCCAAACCAAACTGCTCCTAAAATAGAGAAAGACGTTTGAAGGAATATATGTACAGTACAGGGAAGCGCCCACTTGGAACCACAGTAAGCAACTAACAGGGAAGCCAGCACTGTAAAACTGGTTAGCAAAATGAATCATGCAATTAATAATAATTAACGTGCCAAAGTAAGGAAAAATAAGCTTGTAGATAAACCCAAATAAGCGTATTATAACGGTAATGCAACTACAGAACCAAATAACCATACAAATAATGATGCATATTAAATAGTAATGAACGTTGATAAACTAGGATAGATAGCACTAAACATGATAATATTAACAATATATATTTTTCCTAGTTTAATGCAGCACATGCTTCCTTCCCACTTCCTTTACCAAGAACAGTTTATCGTAATACTAATTGTCAATAGTTAAATAAACCGCATTAATATTATCGATACTCTGACGGCACTGCAGTAAATTTGTTCACTCAATAGTTGCAATTCTACCAGCAAAGTGTGATGTGTCATTCACAAAAGTCATTGAAAATTACAGCGAATTCGATCCAATACTTAACGTAATTTTTAGAATTTAATGACCAGCTAAAGTAAGGAATAAGGAGAAATTGCAAATCAAATGTACAGATAACACATTTCGCTTTCCTTCATCGTAGCAAACCGTGCTTGTAGCGGATATAATACAGACGGTAACTTCCTCCGCAAGAAGTAATAGTACTTATGAAGTATTAATGAACGGTAACCCGATGCTATAATTAACTATCGTTACAAAGCACAATTCTTCTACTCGTAACGGTATCACTTTGATAATCTTAATCTAATCTAACTTTGTAATTTGGGTTTCATACAAAGATTTTTGATTTGATCTCTCTTGCGAAGTGATTGTTTTTGTAGCTTTAGTTTCATCGTGTTCATCTGATGTTGTCAGTAATCATTGACTACAATGGCATAACTGTACAAATTCTAACAAACAAACCTTTAATAATGAAACTTAAACATTTAAGTAGATGTTTCATTTCGAGCAAATGAATAATTATAAAAGTTTTAGACGGAATCTTAAATCCTGAAGCTTCCATAACAACACAAGTTCAGTTTTATTATTGCTATAAAACATGATATAAAAAGATAATCTCATTCAAACAACGGAAGCCTAGGGGCGTTCATGATCCATAGATACCTTACTTATCTTAATGTCCATGAAAGATAATTCTTAGTGTAAAATCATAAAGTTTGACTTAACATTCTGCATCAAAACGTGAAACTTTTACACCTCAATATTACATTTAATCCATTCTTGAAAGACGCTCATGTAAAATTTAATGAGATTTGTTCCCAAAATGACAATAAACTCATTGTTTTAATTTTAAGAGTCGTTAAAAATCGAGATGATATAGTTGGAAAAGAAAACGAGTGCAGAAGTGTAACATGAAGAGAAAATATGAATAATCTTACCATAGATTTGAATGAATGGGATCAAAACAAAGACGCCGAGTTAATTTGTATGAGAATAAGGCGTGGCGTAAAATATAACCGTTAGCACATACACAAAAAGAAAACAATATAAAAAGTATATTAAAGCCGTGAGAGGGGAACATAGTTGATGTACTTGTTAACTAGATTGATAAAGATTATGATTAAGTTTTAATAGTGAGCTGTATGCGTTATACCTTGTCAGTTCACAAACGTCGGAAGATTTTTGTTTATGACACAATAGCAAATCCACGGGCAAACTATAGATACTAATGCTAGTAATAATTTCCTAGCAGAGTCAATAATTACGAAACAGGTTCGTTAATATAATATCAAAATGGTGAATGCAAAAACTTAAATAACACTACAAGGATACAAAGAATGTGACTATAATTAAACAAACAGTGATTGACAGGGGTCGTAATTATCATTTTAATAATAAAGCGGTCCCCTATACGGATAATGCCACAGCCCAAGCCGTATTTCTAATCACATTATGAATAGATAGCAAAAATGTTGCAACTCCTAATGCAATTTTGCTTCGGGCTACCGATGCAATGTGTTATCCTAACGACTTTATCGAAAATGGTAGCTATTGTTAAGCTTTCGTTAACACCTACACACAACTTAATACAGAATATAAAAAAGTTTGATTAATAGCAGATCAGAGTTGGTGATTTGACAGACATTTCGAATTGAGATGTGGGTTATACAATATAAACTGAGGTCATCGACAAGATTCATGTTAACAATGGTGCTAAAATAGTGATTAAAATCAATTGTAATGTTTGATTCGATAAGATTGTAAGTGATGAAATTATTGGTATTGACCAACAAAACACAATTAAGGCTAAAATGTTTATTTAAGTTCTTCCTGTTAGTGACAAAAGCAATTACTTTGTAAACAAGGTAACCGTCAAATCTAATCATATTTTGAAAGAAAACGTTGACGTTAAAGACGCCTATAAGGAAGTTATTGTCTTTAACATGGCATTATAAAATCATTATACTATTGACGATGAGACGTCAAGTTCAGTATAACAAAAAAAACGTGGGTAGACCATCCGTAAAGGCACCATTAATTTGACTTTGTAACAAAACTATAAAAGGACATGCTTGCTGATCTGTTACGAAACTGTCTTGTTAGCCTTTTGTTACGATTATATCTGGAAGATTGAGTCAACGAATGTTGTCATAGTCATGATGGCATTACATTCTTGTGCCGACTCCTTTGTCGACATTTGTTTAAACACACATACATACTCCACTATTTTAGGATGTTGAGATTGTGAAGGAACACGAAATGTTTGTCATTCCATTGAATCTTGTTTTTTACAGTAAAATTAAACACAAACACGAGAGATATACTGCTTCGAGCTCGATTTTTCCACGAAATAAACAGATGAAGACTTCTTAACGAAGCGGAAAGGCACTTGTTCTCCCCGTCAATGCGAGAATTTTTTTGTTTTGCTCTGGGTCTGAGAACCTTCTAGTTGCGGAGATATTAGGTGTCAAAGTTCCAACTTTTTCCCATGTTTAATGTTATAACTTTACTTTAAATACCTCCTCAACCCCCGTACTATTCAATGCCTCCATCAGCACAATGTTTGGAGTGCGTTACATTGAGTCCTACCGTGAAACGAATTCTCACCTAAAAAAAAGTCGTTTCCCAGCAATAAGTTTTGCGTTGAGTTACTTAGTTTGATGTACACCATGCTTGGTTGACGGCGTCGTGACGAGTCCGTTTATACCTTGTATTTGTGTGAATTTTTCAAAATAGACAAATGTATTCCTGTCTATGTTAAGAAAACGTATGCTCGTTGAAGTATCTCAAGTATCTCTTTCAGCCTTGAAATTGTCAATAAATTTAATCGTTCATTCGTGTCAAGTTTGTTTTTAAGGTGAAAACTAAGTATTTTTTTAGTTTCAGAAGTAATTAAAAGCTGCCAGTCTCATCGGAAAACGTTGCATATTCATAAGCGCATTTTGTGCAGGCGTTCACGGCTTCCAGAAACTTTAAACACAACAAACACCGCTGATGCAAATTCTGCTCAAACGTTTGCTAAGTGCAACGACTAGGGACTACTTGTAGGTACAGTTTGCTTTTACCTCTTAAGTATTTTCTCCTATTTTACTTTGAAATATGTTACGTGTCAGATTACACACTTCTATTACGCTTCTATTGTTTCAGAAATCTTTGGAATAGGTTTAGCACAAGACGATCTAGACACTTTGACAAAGTGACATTCTTACAGCGATATCGATGATGAAAATGTCAAATAATGTATGGTATTAAAAGTCATCATTATCATCTGCCTAGTATTTTCCCAACTTTTTTGGGTTCGGCTACCAGTACCAACTGGTACCAGTATTTTGCATGGAGCGACTGCCGTCTGACCGCCACATCCCAGCTAGTACTGGGTTATACGATACCCCTTGGCCACTGACTATCTGTATCGATTGTCAAAGATCTAAAAATAACAGCCGGGAATCGGGACCAACGGCTTATCGTGCTTCCCGAGCCATGGAGGAGACTCGGTATGTCTTGGGCGGTCACCCATCCACGAACCAACCTAGGCAAGCGCAGCTTAACCTAAAGAAAGGAATGAAAGGTATTGAAAATGGAAACCATAAATTATACGGTACGCTTTGAAAACGATTTCGTCTAGTCTATACCCTCAGCTAAAAGTTTTAAAGATCAATTTTGCAAATCAAGCACTGATTTTCTAATAGAATAATTACAGAACTTAGAAGTTGTTAAAATTAAATGACCACCGCGGACCACTAACTACTTGCCACAAATTAACAGTATGGATAGGCGCATTACATTTATTTATTGCGTTTCCCTGCGTCAATTATTCAATAAATGACGCCTGCGCAGCTCTCCGTGATAATCGGCCCTGTAACCATTACTTACCCAGTTGTTCTGGTCTGACACACTTCTTGACGCCCCCAGGATTAGGTCATTAGAAAGCCCACGCCAAGGGTAGTGTAAAGTGGAAATGCTGTTTTATGAGTTTTACAAAGTAATCAGCCATAATTGGCCAGGACAATCTATCTCGCCATAATAAATAAATATTTCTGAACAATATTCGCAATCCTAACTTAATATTATAAATGCAAAAGTAAGTTTGTCTGTTTGCTACCTTTTCAAGTCTAAACAACTGAACCGATCATGCTGAAATTTTACATATAAATTGTCAGGTGTGCGGACATACCTTTCATCCCGAAAAAAAGTACTGTTCCCAGCTACAACAATAACGTTACAACAAAAACAACAAAAAAATATCAGCTGTCCCATACAAAATTTCAATACCTACTCGACCCAAATGTTATGTATTGGACCCATGGAGGAAGTTTTTCAGTTTGATGGTCTGCAGCATATCCTTTCATATGACTATACCCTTTCTGTTACACCCTGTATAGAAACTTTAGTACCTACAACCCGAATTGATTGTCAAATTATTAGTTAGCGCGAGCGAAGTCGCGGGCAAAAGCTAGTGGGAAATAATTTTCGTTTCGTAAATCCGTGGATTCGCATTTCTCAAATATATTGCTCAATTTACTGGAGTAAATAGATTATATTTTCTGAGATAAAGCATTCCGTATTCCAAACTACCTTTGTGTCGGAAATAAAACTAGCTTGGTAATAAAGATTTGTCTTGTAAGAAATGGTTTCATGAAAGAACATTATTATGGTAATCGACTTGAAGAATTACGTCGTACTAACACAGCCGATTGCAAATGGCGTTGTTAAGTGCATCATAATTCACACAAAGTCATCGCTTCGGGGAAAGTTACGATTTGGAGCCAAGAACGTCTGCTTTGCATTTTATTTGTAACTTTCATTTCGTACTTTCTTAATAAGAGTTCTACAAAAATTAATTTCATTATAGTTAGAGCAATTTAGAAGTAATTAAGTCATCACAATAATGGTATGTTTATTGCCCATTTTGACATTCCTAATATCATAATCTTACTCGGGCACATTAAAACACATGTTTCATTATATAAGCTGGTACTCATAGAAATATGCACATACAATTAGCATCCATAAACTCGGGATGAGATATCTGCTGAATTATTTAAATATTTTGATAATAATTGTAATTAATGCATAGTCAGTAATCTAAACAGCGACGGTCATAAAAATAGGCAGAGATTTTTAATGGGCTTATGTTCTCTTACTCAAACTTCTCCATCATCTATACTAATATTATAAAACTGAAGTTTGTTTGTTTGCTTGAACAGGTACGAATTTAAAAAATATTTTAGTGTTGCATAGCCCATTTATCAAGAAAGGCTATAGGCTATATAACATCACGCTACGATCACATTAATAAAGCGGCTAGCCGCTAAGTCAGCTAGTTTTCTATACATTAATACTTACATACCTGAGTCTTATCAAAATTTTTAGATTCTTTAGCAACCGTAACCAAACTTAGAGCTTCATTAAAGTCTACAATATTTAACCCGAGAAATAAATCTATCCCCTTCAAAGCAACGCCCAAGGGTTTGGCCCATAGAAAATTTATATTCAAAATGCTATCCATTATAATTTTCAATATGCCATTCCGTATTGATTACGATAAAAGAGGTAAGCTTACACCTTGTTGAAATTTATTGACAGCATAAATTGAATAACTTAATGCGTTATGAGTTGTTCGACACTTACCTCATAAAATACAATTTGGTATGTATATTGTATAATATAGGTAGGCAGTATAAATATTAATATGAACTTCGTAGTCAACCGATTCGACTTGGTATTCGTAGATCGAGAAACATGCATGAAACGTGTATCGATGAACGGAAAAAAGCGTGTGGAGATAGCGTTGATAATTCAAAAGATGTGTTTATAAAGATAAATTCAATTAAATACATTAATCCATGTACAAATTCGAACAAGCAAAGCAACAAGAACAGTCACCCTTCAGACAGCTACAACATAATTTCTGAATCAGCAGATATTTCATAAGGTACGTAGGATAACTACAATTGTTATAAATTGTTTGTCAAACGTGTCGGTTCATGGTTTTATTGACTAATTTATTATCCAAGTGGAATATATACAGGCACAAGGCTAACAGCTCCTACGCGAAGCGACCATCGTAAATCTAGGACTTGTCTAGACAGTATTCAACGACCGAACTTAGATAACCGTATTAAGTGCCAAAAACGACCCGTGGGTGCAGCGGCCAAGACACTAATCGAAAATTATGAAACAATCTTGTTGTAAAAAGGATTTTATGACTTGACCTAGGTTATAATAAAGGTAGAAGTGAAACATGGGTGAAATCATTTCTAAGAGAACGAATAAAGGCGAGAAGCCTGATTCTTTTAGTGGTAAAGCTGCTTACCATAAGATTTCTGATACAGGTTATACATAACTTACTTATCTTGATTTGACTTGACTTACATCAACACGATTGGTTTAATGTGCGATGACACCACTTCTTTAATTCTGTCTAGCATTTAAGCTAAGTGTTTTGCAATAGATCATGTTGTGATAATAACTCTATAATTACCATCATCGCACCACGGAATCTAATTATGCTATCTTTGAGTTCTTTGACAGCTGTCATGGTTCTTCGAAACAACCATAACCGTCCTTGAGATCAACCATCAGATAGTGCGCTCAGTTCTAGCCATTGCCCAATCTTCCGGGCCAATGCATCTGAAGCAAATGGCGCAAATCAAAATCACACGTAATTGGATAAGACAACGTAACCAAATGAGTGTCACGTTTAGCATCGTTCAGAGCTCGTTTAGTCATAAACAGGTAGGTGCTATAGAAGTTACACTATTAGCGTAGCTAGTAAATTTGCTCCGTTTAGTGCTTTCGCTTCGATGTCGTGAGTTACAGCATTGTCTGCAGGAGAGGTTATTTACGCTATAATTTTATAATCAGTCATACCCTAATTTGCTTAGAACTTAAGAACCTTTTGAAGACATAATTTTCTTACAGTGATTCCCGTATAGATTACAGCCTATAGCCAGCAATCTGATAACATCATGATAGGTGTTTCCTTCCCAGCTGTAGAATGTTATTGAAACGCATTTGCTGGTTATAGCCGAGTCATTAACGATTTAATTAAACACAAATGGATGATACAGAGACTTTTTTACCCGTTTCTTAGGGCAATCAGATCATGCTGAAACCAGTTCAACGAAACTAGTTGTTCATGTTACCAATTAGCGTCAATCAGATTTAATATATGCTCATCAGGTGAGAATTTAATGTGATTTCTGTGGCACTCGAGGCGCTCCTAAATTGTTATTCTGTTTCAAACAGAATCCTCGTGAATATTTAAATTTATAATCAAGCAGAAGTGAGTTTACAACAAAGTAAAAGGTCACATAACCCCTGATGGAAATGCCGTGTACGGCAATGTTAATGTAAGTGAAGGCAGACAGAACATGGCAACCGTACAAACTAATTAATGAAACCCACATCACAAGTTCATACAGTCATGTGGACTTAATAAGGCTCAAAAACAAAGAATTGAATGCTTTCCTCTCATGGTAGTTAAAATATTATGTAAATATTCTATTAGATTTCTGCGGAAATAATATCACATTAGTAATAAATGATTCAATTCCTATAAACTTTATCGTTTGTGGACTGAGGTTTTGTATTGCGTCAATGAAACCGCAAAACGACGGGTCGCATAATTAGTGAACTCTGCATTTTACAGAATATAATAATATTAGTAAAAAATAGGAAAAGCACCCATTTCATGGCAAAGTAAATGAAGTATATGGGAAGTAAAATCTCTAATGCTATGTCAAAATCCTGAATAGAATTATGTTAGTGTGAAGATTTTTTTTCATTTTAATATATTATTAACGTAGCCTTGGAACTGGTCACCAAACCTACACGTACGTCTAAAAAGTGTTCTAGACTCCCTCAACTCTAAGAAGCTGCACTTACACAGTTCCCAACTTGCAACTTAAACTTCTCAAGTGCAAGCCAGTGAAGTGAAGCATTTCTAACTTGAACAGTTTCACTGTAAATAATAACACTTGTAAATAGTTCCGCCGCGTACTCGGACCGACTATTACCTGCCACCATTACAGCTTTTATGTTGGCTATTTAATATTTTCGAAGAACCGCCCAGAACGCGCACCTAAAGACTACAAATTTGAAGCCCATTTCGCAACACTTTTCTTATTGCGTGGTTAAGAATTCATACGAACATTATTTCTAGAAGTTTTCAACGTGACAAATGAAAGTAGCCATTAGCAAATTGTGGTACTGAGACATCAAACTGAGGTGTCCCCCAAGGGCCTAGCGTCGGCGCTGTCAACCGGTATGCTTTGTCCTTTATATTTTTTTAAATCAATACTGGTTTCACAGGACAGGTTACCTAAAAGAAAATATCTCTTGAAAACAACTTTCCTTGTCCGTTGCCAACTATTTTCTCCGCCTATAAATCTCACTAAGCACCGACATCTAATCTATAGCCCACCGGTAGAATAAAAGCTTTTGCTAGTGTTTATGTAGGACCAGGCAATTACTTCTTGGTTAAGCTACATTTAATTACTATTACACAACTGTTTGTAGTTTTAACGGCAATTAGTTAAAGCAGTGTTGCCGGGGACTGTTTCCGAATCTGTTACAAATTACTAAAACATATTGCGGGCGAAATTGAATCTATTTCGATATTAGGTAAGGTTTTAAGACGAGGAAAATCTTGGATTTAATAAAGAAAATGGTGCTCCTCAATATTCCGAATTCATTAGTGACGTGTGTTCGCTAGTGTTAGAAGTGAAGCCACACAGTAAAAGTAATCATTTTCCCATCAAAGTTCTAATTACGGTAAAAAGAGCTAATTAAACAGGTGATGATAATTTGTAATTTATTTGCAGAGTTGGTAATAAAGCAAAACCAATTTAAAACATAAATAGAAATAAATCGTTTTACTACTAATAAACCCCGTTTAAACGCGTAGGATACACATTAATTGTATGACAAGCGATTATATGCAAATTTTATTTAGATCATGATGCGGAACTTAGGCGCCTCTGATAAACCGGTCCAGTTCAAATCAGACCATACACATGTCATACATGCACCATATATGGATATCAACCATTAGTAATCTACAAGTAATTGTTTTAACTAAAGACGAATGATCACAATTAACATGATTGAGACTTCCTGATCTGATTTTATCATCCAAATTGGTTGACGTAACCGATACTTTAAAAGATACTGCAAAAAATATCGACACAGTGGCCCCTTAGTTGTCTGACAAGTAGGTAACACATATTAAAATGAATGGTAGTGATATGTTTGAGATTGTTAGTAAAACGATTGACACAAATGATTTGTGTTGTAATTTTATTGATTTGACATTCAAAGACGTTTAAAGAATAGTTGATACGGAAGATAATAATGAATCTGTTACTAAGGGCAAAGATCATGGCGTTGCAACACTTGAAACAAGTGGAGGCCTAGATTTGAACTATGATTTACCAAGTTGAGTAGATCATAACAACGTTGCAACCGTGGTCACTTAGGTAATTAATGACGTATCATGTAATGAGGAATAGTTTTTTTCGAGAATTGAGAACGAAAGGAGCGAATCGTATGAATATTTATGCGTTCCGCAGTTCACTTTCGTACAATTGCATATCTTTGCCATGCTGGTGCACGCTACAACTACTATCAATATCTTAGATGAAATTATGAATGCTGTGGTATTGTTTTACGTCGTAAGCAAAATAGTAAGATCAAAAATGAGTAAAGAAAGCGATGATTAAAAAAGAGACGTTACAAAATTTTCTGATCTCAACGAACCTTATTTGTGTTTCAATAAAGTTAAATTATTACTTGCTAAAGACCGTAACTAGTTGATATCCCCATAACTTTACAAAAATGGCGATACGAATCAGAGACATTCAATATTTACATTTGCTTTTAGAATTTATTTGCTTTTCGAACCGCCGAGATCGGTGTTGGTCCGTGAAATCCCATATCCGATTATCCAAACATAAACGATGCACACTGTAAACAGTGTCTGTAAAGTCATAAATTCAAATCGATGAATCGATTAGAAAACACATCGATGACTCATAACGAAATATCGATTAATCGCGTGGGCCATGCTGTGAAATTGCAAAACTGCTTTAGTTAAATCCCGGAACTAATCACTTGTTCTGTACTGAAATGATGGATTTGTGGGCCCGCTTAATAAACCGTAAAGGTATTATTTATTTCTATGGAATTCAACACGGAATCCGTTTAAAAAGTCTTTACTTAATGCTAAATACGAATGTCTTTACACGTAATAGGCTCATTACGAAAACATTTGAACGTTCTAATAGGTCTGGGTGTCCGAACTTTTTGCGTCAGAAAGTACAGTTAGACACAAGGAAAAAGTTATATGGAACACATTTCCTAAGTCCGTTTCTTGTAACCATTTGGGTCTCGTCTATTAAATGCAAGTTTCAATATTTATTGCAGACAAATAAGGGAAGAGAAATAAGTGGTCTTTGAGCTCCCAACCACTGTGATACAAGGTAGTAGACCCAATGAATATTGAATGAGCATATTTGTCTACGACATATGACGGTACTTTAACCGCATGATATTTAAGGTCCCCATAACAATAAATTACGTAACAGTGTTCTAGGCAAGTAGCTGTCAACGAAGATTTTATCTGAAATCCATTCAAATTCGCGTTTTGAAAACAATGAAACTACTATTGTGCTCCTTAAGGGGAGGTAGGAATAGTTGAAGTGCCAACAGGGCTTCAGATACAATGGTTGATGCTTCGGTAAAATTCTTTGCGATCGAGGATGGTATTTAAATATTTCATGCTTCTCTTACGCCTCTAATAGGCATGGCCGTGAAATAAAATTAAGATTTTAAAGAATTTTGCATTGCTTTCGTTGTATTGGAATTCAGCTATTTGCTCAGAACAATTCATTGAGTGTCTGCTAAATATTTCCATTGTTAGTGAAAGTGCTTGCACACTTAAAATACCAACAGGTATGTTGTTTAAAACTAGATTTTCCAATAAAGATACCAGAACAAATATTCTCATGATTTTATTTCTATATCAGCTTTTACTTTGGAAAACAAGACTGTTAAATTAAAGTTTTATCTACAAATTGTCTATTACGATATAAACTTAGGTAACAGAGAAATAGGACAACAAAATGCAACAGGGTTTTGTATTATAATACCGATAATTTTCTGTCAAAATATATGGGTTAACATGGACTATTACTCGCCCACGTATCCCACTGAAACTATGGCCGCCATATTGTTTATTTTGTAAATAGAAGATTGAAGAAACCGACACAAACATTGTCGGTCATTCATCCAACCAACTTACTGTTCCTATATCCGGCCTTTTTGTCGATTACAGAAAAACTTTTCTATTCTAAATTCAAATTCCAATTCCGATGCCGGTTATTTTTACCGATCAAACTTTTTACTGAAAACAACGGTATGAATATAAACGTTACTTTTGTAAACTTTTGTTATTATCAGAAGTTTAGCTACTAGTTTATGACCGTGGCGAAAAAAATATAAATCAAATCTTAACTGACAGCACCACACCCCTTTTTCAAAACGTTTCTTTTTTTTCCAGATTTACAAAAAAACGGAAAAGGAATTCCTGTTTCAAGTTTGTTTTGAAACGAAGTACATAAATCATGGGGTAATAATAGTGGCTGATTAGCGATATAAAACCACGGGAAACGCCGTGGGGCGCAGTGTTAGTTACCGATATGTCATTGGGGCAATAAAACGGTAATACAGAAGAGTTATAGTAGTGCAGATAGTAATCTCGTTTTATTAGATATATTAATGTCGTTAAATGAGTGGCTATTTATTAGTTGCGCATACAAGCTATTGCAGTTTCCGTTTTTTATACAATATGACTATCATATGCTTTCGGCTTGGACCACCTGGAATTCGGTAATTGTCGTAAGATATCGTACTACGAGGATCAAAAGTATCCTATGTAATCCAGATTATGAAACTATCTGTGTGCCAAATTTCATACAAATCTTTTTATACGTTTTTGCTTGAAAGACAAACATCCGTCTATCCTCACAGACTTTCGCGTTTATAAATACTTATTAAAGTAAACTTATACTAACAATCACTGAAGATGTCCCGTAAGTGACAGTATAAGTTTAGTTTTACACCGTGAAATAACAATTCGTGATAGTGATGTGATGAAGCATTTGGTGAATTTAAATTTAAATTGTAGTTATGATCTTTTTTTTTTTTTTGAACAATGTTGATTATTTATTATTTTATATGTCATTTTTTTTAAATATTTTAATGAATTTATTAAGCTGACATTTTATTATTGGTTTTTTATAATTTAATTTGATAGTGATGGTGTATTTTTCTATTTCTTATTAATCAATTTATGTATGTTTCTTTTTTTGCTATTTATCTATATTTTTTTAATGTAACATTCAGACACAATGTAATTGTTATTGAATAAAGGAAATGAAATGAATATTTAAACAGTTTAGTAAGACATTTATTTCGATTTACGAATATAGATAGAAATCTAGAGCTTCAAGCATGTTGTGATTAAGTTTATTGGTGAAACAATTGTTTCAATGTCAGTCGTTCTTTTGTTATATTATGTGTCTTTTGTTTTCTTAACGAAACTGTCAATCGGCAAGTTACTGGTTTTGTCATACTGATAAGGATCAATATTAAATTTTACGAAGATCGAGACTGTTTCCTCTCCCTTTCTCTCGTTTTCTTCATAAATATCTAGACAAAATGATACCAAGCAAGAATATTGCACAGGTGAGCCACATTCCGCCTTCATAGCCATCCATTTGTATTTTACTGGCCTACCGCAGTTCTACTACCTACAATCTAGACTAAAATGTCCATTGCACTGTTGTGCTTGAAAATATTATTATAAATCAGAATATTTTACGAGGGCCACAATAAAGGTGAAACAGAAAGACCGCTACGTACATAACTTCCAAACACACATGCTTGGTTGGTAGTTCTACCCTAAAATACGATTGCTCTGCTAAATTACCTGTACATTTGGTCAAAGAAAGGCGAAATAGTGTCAGATGTCCTCTACAGCTAGTTCTGCAGCAGCAAGATCGGTAAAAATTCTTGCGACATCGTCCACAATTCTGCCGACCAGTTCAAGCTTATGCGAGATCTTCAGTTTGGAAGAGTAAGCCTTCTTGGCTTCCTCTTGCATGTGATATGTAAAATCCTACGCGTTTCCACAAATACAAAAGCAGAGTGGGTAAAACACAACTTCACAGGTCCTCTAGATACTTAAATAATGGGACCAGTGTTGTGCAAATTAATATTTTTTTTCAATCAATTGATCAATATTATTTAATTATTTATTGGATCTCCAACAGAAACTACACAATTACATGCAAGTATACATTAAACAGGGACAAGTACAAGTGTCTGCTTCCAATTATAGGATTAATCATGACTAATTTAACAATCGTTTCTCAATCATAGTATTAAGGTGTGAATTGACGTGTTTTAGTTAGTAAGTGAGAAGTTTATTTGTTATGGATCTCTGGTCTGAAAATAAAGATTTATTTATTTATAGTCCAATAAATCTGATAAAGACTGATTTTGATATTATGGTAAATCTGTAATTTTATATAGTTAGAGCTCGTAAAGCCTCTTTAGAAGATTTAACATAACATATTACTTTGAGTAATTTAGCCGAATATGAGACGACTATAGTGCACTTAATGTTTTATTTAGCTGTTATTATAAAATTTCAATCAGAAATAATCAATTATGATTATTTGATTAACGCTGTGACTAATCAATCATTAGTCACATGAATTGATTATAACTAATTGGTCATGATTGACGTATTCCATAATTAGTCGTTGGTTAACTAAATTTTGCCAATTATTGGATGGGATCATAGTCATTGTGTTATTTTAAAGTACTTAGCTGTTGACCTGCTGTAAAATGACAAACAAACAGACAAATTCACGTGGTTCTCATTCAAAAGCACGGGCGATATAAAAAATGGGTAAAATTACAAATTAAATATAGCTTTTGGTGGTTGTATGACCACACAAAGTTTTGTTAGTTAATTTGTTTGACTTTATGAACGAAACATTATAGATCTTTCGGTCCCATGCCTGATTTTGGATGAGTCAGAACAAATGAGTTAACAGTTGAGCTTCTGTAAAAGTTTACCCAGTGGTTCAAACCCACACGGTTGGGCAGGCGGTTCCCATACAAAAGCACGGTGGGTAGGGCCCAACTTCCCGGATCGTGGTCAGGGGGTCACCGATGCCTGATGGATGGGACCGTAACTACGCATTACTGATTGTGGAATTTGTGAAGCTCACTTTGTAATGGTTATCGTAGAAGTAACGTTATTGGGTTGTTATAGGTTTTAATATTTCAGGTAGACACGTAGACACAGTCAAGTAGACAGTCTCAAACTATTTAGGTTGCTTGAACACGAAAACAAACTCGATATAGATTAAAATTATTATCTTCTACACAAATAAATAAAATTTAAGTGTCTGTTTCTAATTTCAAAATAACAGCTTTTTACTGAATGCATATGAAAGTATATACGGTACTTCATTAAACGAATTTTTTTTTTATTTTTTTTATTTTTTTCTTTCATTCTGACTATCTGTTTGTTCCGGCTAATTTCCGAAACGGCCGGACCAATTTTGACATGACTTTCACTGGCAGCTGATGTTATAAGGAGTAACTTAGGCAAAGTTTATTTTATAAAATAGATTACGGTGCTGTGCATAAAAATTAAAACCTATAAAATTGTTGACAAAATCCCATTCAAATAGGAAAGTAATCTTATTTAATAATTACACGCGGACGAAGGTCGCTGGCAACAGCTAGTTATATATAAAATAATATTAATTTTTGAGACTTTTTGCATAAAATCTTTACTCCCATATTCTAACAATGACACTAGGCAATTACGACGTAGTGAACTAGCGTAATGGATGTTCAAAAATAAGGAGCTAGTATTTATTTTGTGGGTCAAGTAATTTTAAATTATTTATTTTTTATAAAAATATACTCAGCTAAAAAAAAATAACCCCTTGAAATAACTTCGTTATAACCGTTAGATGATTCCCTGAAAATATTTCGTGTATGAATAGTTAGACCTTGTATATAAATGTTTCTAATTGGTTGAGAAAACTATGAAAAACCCATTCAAATCTCTGCTATAAGATAACAAGGTCGTGTCATTTTGTGTATGTAGCTACTAATGATAATAATTTATCAGCATTGGTATCCTCCCATTTAGCTCGCAAACTTCACAGCCGTTACGATTGGTTTTTCAGACACATCGCTAAGACTTGGTAGCACTTTGCATTGCGCACTAGTCGTCCAAAAAATCTGGATCATCATGATTGGAACTCCTTTCCTGTACAACATTACATCTCTTTGACTAAGTACCGGTAGCCAGACTGATTCATCTCCAAATTGGCAGGAGTATCATTGAAATTCCTTCCTGCATACCTTTGAAACCTTTCTAAAGACTACTAGTTGAAATTTATCACAGATATACATTTAACGATTTACCGTTGGGCCAGATACTGAGTACCAGACATTCTATCTGACTGACACAGCCAGGAATTCCACCAACACAAACTGGTCTCAGAAAATCTTGACGGAGGTTCTTCAAAGGATACTCTCATATTATCTTAACTATTAAACTGTTGAAACGAATGACGTTGGGATTTTTTGACTTTGGCACACGCTACTTTTGAGCAAAGTTGTTGACGATAAGCCTTAAAGAAACATTATGACACCTGAAGTCATAATTTTCTTATCCTTTTTCATAACTATGTTGGGGTCAGCTTCCAGTGTAACCGTTAACGGCAAGATCAGAACTTTAAACATAATTAAAGGACACATGAAAGTCATTGCGACTTGTGTAGATAGAGTAACTTCAAATCATAATTTACTGTTCGGAAGTCTGACTCCCGATTCGCGTTGACCTTTCCGTTTCGATAAGATAGTGGCGTTACACAATTGTTACTTATAAATAAAATAGGTTAGGCAAAGTGAAAGAAAATAATTGATAACATGATAGTTTTGTGTTATTTCCCCACGTTTGTTATGCAAGTTTCAACGTGTCTCTGTGATAAAGTTTGATTGCATGATCCCTGTATTACATCAACCTTTGACCTTGTTCTACATTTGCTGTGTAAATAATATTAAAAAAATAATTTGACAAAACTGAAGCTGCTGAATACCAGCATTTTACATGGAACGACTGATATCTGACTTCCACAAATCAATTAGTGTTGGGTAATATGATACCCCTTTGTAAGACTGGTTGTAAGCTTTTTGGGCCACTGACTACCTGCAACGATTGTCAAAGATCTACAGTGTACGTGCGTGCTTTTACGTTGCGAGGCACGGAAGAAACTCGGTATGTAATGGGTTGTCATCCATCCACAAACCTGAAGATTGATATGAGCGGCTGTTATTGTTTAGCCACAATCTCCTCTTTATTAAATAAAACACAGTTCGTCACACAATGGGACGCTAATCCGAAATTAAAGGAAATACTTGGTTCTTTTAGCATCATTGTTGTGGTATTGATTTCTAATCAATTAAATACCAATGACTAGTGATGAGGGCACAATCAAATACGTTCGTAAATTACAATACGATCGAATTAGTATTTAGTGATGCGTAAACCGCTCGTGGCCCACCGTGCGGACAAACAAAGTCCAAGCGAATAACACGATTACTTCCGATTAACTTGATTCGAATCGAATGAGACCGACATTTTTTTTTCAAATCGATTTATAACAATCCGATCATCTACCGTTAAAAAGATACCGTAAGCCGGAGGAATTCCGATTTATCGAAAATCTATACTAGGGTTGTTGCTGTAAACAATTGCAGATTGCTTCAATCAATGTGTATCGTCTGTCGAGTTCGGGGCAAATTGTTTAAATGCTGGCAAAATTCCGGTCGTTCTCATATTGGATAGAAATCTACCTACCTAGCGTAGCTATGTTAAATCAAATTCACCCATATTTCATAACGCATCCCAACAAAAACTGTAAGTAAGTACTTAATTATAAAATCATAATGTGACGGACCAATTAAGTACGATACGATCAACATACTACCAAGCTCACAGACGGTTTGCCAGTTTTCACCCTTATACCCTACGTGATAAGGTTGAAAAGTAGTCGACCGTCAGTGAGCTCGGTAGTATCTGCATATTATTTTAATTACAGTTACTAATTTGTCGGTTGCTATATTGAAAATTTGAAGTTGAAAACCTATCAAATTATGCTCAACTCTAGCAGTATAAGTAGGTACTTAAGGTGATTCCTTCGAAATTCAAAATGTAATGCTAAATTGAGTTCGACTTTCTCAACTTATAATTGTCAAATCGGAGACCGAAGTCACCAAAAATACGGAAGAAAGTCGTTGAGCAAATAAACTAAAATATATACAAGGGACAGCCCTACAAATTGTTACAACGACGCATCGATCTAATCATAACAATAGGGCTGGCTGTCATTCCATATCTCTCTCAATATCGGCCTAAAAACTTACAATACACAATCAGTATGATTTTTGTTCATCAGTCATGCAGCACGCGACTTACATCAGTTCTCAATTAAAACTGGAGTGGCTAATTAACGTTTAAAAAAAAAACTTTGGTAACACGCCAAGATCAGAAACCGCTTCGTTAGTTTAAGTATCTTCGATGTTTTTTTAGTTTCAAATAATTCATTGGCTGAGTCATTCGGGTATTCTCGGGTTTTAAATGATGCCGATGAATTGAGATCGGAATAGTTTATTAGGATAATTTTTGGTAGATCAAATTGGAAAGTTTTGAATATTTTTCTGTTTTCATAACATAACACCTGTAATAAAATCAATCAAAAAAATAAAGGTCAGGTAGAGGTGTACCTTATAGTACACCCACATTTCGCCAATGTATGTTTGTAAGTTCCATGTAATAGGGGCCAACCCTATTGCCATCAACCGGGCACAAATTCATACTCCGTGGCTGCTACTAAGAAATTCCTAATGGGAAAACCCAATATGCTTTGCCTGACCTGGGAATCGAACCCAGACCACTAGATCAACGAGTATATATTTTTTTGTTTACTTAGAGTCAAATTAACAATTTGGTTGTCCTGGAGATTTTTTTAAAATACGTAAGTAATTTTTTTTCTTTAATTTGTCAATCGCATTGGTTTACCTGTAAAAAATATTGTTATTATTAAAAGGGGAGATCCAAAAACACCCTAACACCAAAACGAAATAAAAACGAGTGTTGCTTTTTGTCCAAAAAAAAGTACAAAACATCGTAAAAAGACACGATAAGCTCAATAATATTTTAATAATGTCCCTGTAGCTTCCGATGGGTCCAAAAAGGTCGGATCGGTCTATCCATGCAGATAACCGGAATGATCCGGTAACTACGGATGACGGTGGTCACCCGAGGCCGTGGGGTACGGTGGTACCCCACCTTATCACAAACAATGACCGCATTCACAAAATAGCGGATTTCGTAAAAATATTCATAATTTTCCCCACAATGAAGTAATACGACTCCCCTTACTTAATGAATAACAATAATATGATGGGTTTTGTTCATAGCAACGACCCCATAAAAAATGCGTGTTCTATTATGCATGGGTCCTTATGTTTAGATATTAATTGTATGCATAACTTATTGTGCGATCGACTGGACAGCTTGAATGAGCTTAAAATGTGCATTCTTGTTGTGCTTTTGAATGTGAATATCTCATTTAATTTTATTTGTTTGACCTATAAACACCTGGTTAGTATATTTACCAACATGTATCTTATTTTAGAGAAACATACGTTAAGCCGTTGGTCCCGGGTGTCATTTGTAGATCTTTGACAGTCGTTAGGGAGGCAGTGGCCCAAAAAGTCTGGCAATCAGTCAAGCCAAGGGTATCGTATTACCCAGTACTAACTGGGTTGTGGAGGTCAGATAGGCAGTCGATTATGATCTTAATTTAGAGATTCAAAATATAATTAAAATACTATTATGATTATTGGAGCAAAAATGGTAATTAAATATTAATGTTTGAGAAATTACTGACTCGTTGGTCTAGTGTTAGCATCGCGACTGCTGAGCACGAGGTTCTGGGTTCGATTCGCGGGTCGGGCAAATTGTTCTTGGGTTTTACCATTTTTCTCAGTAGCAGCCACGGAGTCTGGATTTGTGCCTGGTTGATAGCAATAGGCTCGCCCATTTAGCATGGGACTTAAACATAACTGGCGAAATGTGGTGTTCTATTAGGTACACCTCTGCCTAACCTTCGGTTCGGGGATTACAGGCGTGATGTTATGTTATGTTTATTTTATGTTTGAGAAATAAGCTAAAATAAATTCTTACCTCTTGTCGGTTTTAAAAGACGAATGGCAAGAACTTCTGTAGGTAACCTACTTAGAGTTTTTTTATTTCTTTACAGCTTAAATAAAGCGGAAAGTCCTGACCTATTACATAACGGTTCTATTATCGTGCCGAAGAATAGGAAGTCTTAAAAAATACAGCGAAATTTAATGTTGAAATTTCCATCTCAAATGAAATATGTAGGTACATTATTCGTAAGATTCGAAATCTTACAAATAATATATTTCTTTTTTAAAGCTTTGTTTTTATTTTTTACATTTTAGGAAAGCTTACAGACTTATAACGTTATAATAACAAAATATATATATATATATAAATTGCTAATAACAAACCTCCACATATAAATCTGATATATACAGAAAATATTAGTTCCTTATTGCAAAAGTTACTTTACAAACAAAAATCTGTCTTTATGAAATATCCTTTATTTATTTAAGACTCCAATAATGTATTTATTTATCAACATATTTATGTATTTAAATGAGTAAATAAAATGTATCTACTTGGTAATCACGACTGTTCATTCCTTTATTTCTGTAGAGGACTTTGCTCAGCAATGTTTCGAATGCCGTGCTGTAAAGCAATTTTACTAAAATTGAAATACTCCATCCTACTTCTTCAATATCAATTTGAATATAATCAGCACAATACAGATCAACCGATTAACATATATAGTCGATATTTTCCAATCAAAATTATCTAGTTTATTTTGTATTAAACAGCAGACTACATAAATACATATTTAAATTCAGTACCACTACTAAACGAGCACCGAGATTTTATAGTTTTATATTCATGTTCATCGCACTAATAACAATACTTATCCACGTTTATACTGCTTAAAACACAGCCATGTAAGGAAATAGCAAGTAATTAATTGCAAATGCTATTCCTATATGTATCAACACTAATTGAAAGGAAGTTTCCGCCTGTCTGTCCGTCTGTATGCTAATTAAGACGATCAGCCAAGTAATTGAAACTAATTTCTTAAGTATATTGCTTTAAAGGCTAACTTGTACGGTAAAACTGGACTTCTGGGTGTAGTTTTAAAAAGAGAGAATGGCAAAATTGCAGTTTTAAAAATGAATAGCATTACTTAAACTTTCCTGCTTTAAGTTCCTTGTAGACTATGAAAAAGTCCATATGGGTCTCGTGAGATTTGCGCAACGCTAAAGACAAACGGTGCCACACAGAAAGACTTGTACTGTATAGTAACTATATAATTTACATTGAACAGAACATCAGCAAAACAAATAGTTTACTAATGAGTACCAACAAATTGTGCCTGGCTTCTACAATAACGTCTGAAATATCTACAATCATTAGCTAAACAAACGAGATCAATTTAGCAACGATCAATCATAAAATTGAATCAGAAACACTTATGAAAAGCGAAGAATAAAACTTTACTGCAACGAGGCTGGTTAACCGGCTATGAAATAACGAGGAATCAAGACCATAACCAATCTCACAAATCATCTAAAATATAGAGCAATCAATATTTTGCAGCGAACAAAGTGTAGTTTTTTCAAAGCGAAGCAAAAACTTCTTCGATGGTGCTATTAATTTTATCTCGTACCAGTCATCTTTACACAAAAACGTAATCAAAATACAAATCGCCTGATACTTGTGATAAAAACGAAAGACGTGGTCATTGTTATTTAATATTTTGGACTAAACTATAAAAGGACATGAAGATATATTATGGCACGTTACAAAATCAAGTGTTACAGAAGATAGATTTATTATTTGGGCTGATGATAGTGATCTTAACAAATATGGCCGAGAAATGACAAGAGACTGTGTGACTTTTGCGTTTTAAGCAAATTGTTTCGCTTTCAAAGACTTTCTTTTGTTTCCTGTTTTTCAAGTAGGATTCATTTTCTTTTTTTTTTCATTTGACTGCGAATTCAGGAGATCAGAAATCATTCCAATATTCATTTCTTGCCATTTATTACCATAAAAAGTTTGTTGTTGATTTTGAGTAACTTTTATTGCGTCCACTCGTGTTGGGACGTTCTGGTGAAGTATCGAAACATTAAAATGATGCATGGTCGCCGCGTCCAGACGTCGCCATGAATCACATCACATGTGCTATGTGAAATATGACCAGTGAACGTGTTTGGCGACATCGTTGTCGTATTAGACTGCACTTGCACCATATTGGAAATGTTTTGAGACTATCATTTGCTTTGACGTTATCATTTGCTTTCAGAATTACAATCATCGTGATTGTAATTTAACTTAACATTCAGGATCTGTTATAACAAAAATACTAGAGAATACATTTGAAAGTGTCAAAATGCCCATAACGCATTTAATTAACGCAACGAAATTGCTTTCTTTGTACCACTCCATCCATACGTATTAAAACTTCGACAACCCCAAGATTAACGAGCAACTAACAAAGGATACATTGACTGACAACCCGGGACAGATCCCCTCTCATGACAAAATAAACTTAGTCGTAAACCGAACCCCTTATGTCGATTTTAGTGCTCGACTAATAAATAAACTTATAGGATTGTGGGGAGGAAAGTCGAACAAAAAACGCACCGGAATTCAATAATAACTATATTACTATCACGCGTGCGCAGAAATACTATTTATCGGGTCGTATTTCCAACAATAATAGAAGAACTTTGTGCAATTGTGTACGGGAATACCAACGAGGCTAACCTACGATTATTGAGTGTAATGATTGAATCCCTCTATGACAGATGGTAACACAATGAAGCCTGTAGAATGCCTTATTGTTGGGCCAATTTCGATTGATCCCCGTATTGGGGGCATTTTTGCGTATTCATGTGGCGTTTGCGGAAATTCATAATATTTCATCACATAACGATGACAGTCCCGGATTTACATTGAATAGTGTTGATTATGACATGATTAATAAGGGTGTTGATGAAAGCCCCAATAAAGATGTAGCAGCTAGTGAAAGGATCTCTAAACAAATAGATGCACATAAAGACCAAACAAACAAGGATGCCAAAACTAACACTTCGTATGATTTATCACGTGTGTTCGGAACAAGACTATGACTAATGAATGTATCGAATAGCAAATTACATTTAATTGCCACGTCTTACTTTACCGCCATACAAAGTATAACAGAGACGGCGTAGAAAGCATAACTATCTATTCTTAAGGTGAAATCAATGAGAATGAAGAAAATACCGACTCCACGGCTGCAGTGTTGCGTGATGGTCTAGTCCAAATGATGGGTTGTAGAGATAAATTGTTGATTAATTGTTCTACTTATAACAATGTAATGTAAAAACTGTTAAACATTGAGTGAAAAGAAGTAATAAAGAAATTTTTGCTCAATGATTGCAGGGATTCCAAACGATTATCGTACGGTATTGTTTTCGCCCGGCAACGGACGTATTTAACGGTTCTGATTATAATTACAATCAATCCTGTTTACATTATCACTATGTTCATCGATATAGTTTGCATTAATATTTGGTGTTTGGAGAACAACCGGGACTTAACTGAACTAGTAATGGAAACGGTCAACTACATAACTGATATATTTTAAATAAAGCATGCCCTTGAGATAAATGATACAATGAACAAACATTAATTAAATGTTGTGCCAATATTCGAAGACATGTAACTAACCAGCACAAGAGGAGACCAACAATGTGATAATAAGCTGAGTAATCTGACTATGCATAGGCTTTCGAACGAAAAGCTGATTCTTAAATATCACCAATTTCTCATGCTACTGTTAGCGTATTCACTTCTAATGCTATGTCTTGCATGAAAAGGTGATGTCAATAAATCTTGGATTACAAAATCGTTACGACCATTTAGTCACGATCATTGTTCGTTCACAGATCAAATAACATAATACTCATTTCCATACGGTTAGCGTGATGACGATGCGTTACTTTCCCTTCGACTTGTATTGGTAGAATAGTTATAGCATGTGGGACTAATATCTTACAAATATCTGTTTTCACTACTGATTCAGGTATGATGATTGATTTTATGGTTTGAATAGGGTTTTTTGCATGCGATGCATTAGAAATTATTTATGTTTTTTTAAACCGGTTTTTTTTTAGAATGGATGGAAATCTTATTGCGCAGACCTTAAGGTACATGGGTCAAGGGCAGGCAGATGATAATGAAGCCAGTATTTCCCCAAAAATGACAACAGCGTGTATTTTGGCGTTTGCCACAACAACAACAACAATAATAACTGCAAAAACTGCTTCTGAAAAAGTTCTCTTAAAGATTTTGACCAGGAAACAGTTGAAAGCATGTACAATCATGATGATATAATGCAATATGTAGTGGTATATTTCTATGAGTTTCAGATACCAGATTTCACTAACATTTAAATAACGTGTACTAGAAACAAGAATATGAAGAAAATAGTTACAGTAGTAAAAACAATCTCGTTAAAAATGATAAATGAATGGCGGAAACACATTAAACACAAATTACGGCGATGACAATCACCATATTTAATGTTGTGGTAAATAAGTGTGAGTGACGGTAACGCGAGTTTCTAAGTAACTTGCGGTAGACCGTGTTAAATCGTCGAAACGACGTCAATTCACTATGAAAGTGAAGTCTGTACTTTCATCAGCATCCACTAGTGCGATCATCTAATTTCGCTCATGTGCGAATTCTTAGATTTTAGTCGACTCATTTTTAATTGGGATAGTCATTACACCGAGAGAAAACGTAGATAATGTTCGCAAACATCACTTTATTATTTTAACAGACCCCTTTTTAGCTCTTTGCATACCTAAGTGGGGATCAAATGGAAACAGAAATGTGACACAAGGGACCTAGGATAGTGTTAGGTGATGACTGGTTACGAAATGCAAATTACTTATGCTAATAAGCGACAATTCCACAAAGTAGAACAGGCAACTTTCACTAGTGCAAATCCCTAAGGATGTTGAGTGAGAAACTCATTACGCGTGTGTGACCCAATTCACTACAATTTCCTAATGCAAAACAGGATGGAGGAACCGGTATCAGTGCTAGTTGAAAACCTGTTGCATGAAGCGGTACCTCTTCCTTTTTTATACTATCTTGATGACATGAATGTCAGTCTGTTTTAACTGTTAAGGTGATAGTAAAAGTTGTTAGAATTTTCACATAATTTGTCAACTTGATTTGTGGAGTACCTAATGTTGTCAGCGTGAATCAGTATCACAAATTAACAAGATTTAATCTAAAATATATGCAAATATGTGGACGGCAAAAGATTTATATCTAGAGCTGGGAGAAGATTAAGCTACTTAATCGTTCTTAGTGAAGCTTTCGGCAAATTCCGTGATAAATTCAATTAACTCTGGATCCTATGCGTCAAAACATACAGGAGTTTGAATTTGTTTCACAATATAATCAAGTCAAAATTCATCTCAAGTCAAGTAGTTGCAGTGAATGACCTCGGGGTTGAAGATATTAAGCCGAGAAGAAATGATCCTTATACTTATGACACTAAGGTCTATAAGGCCAGAAGTAATTTATCGGTAAATGAGTTAGGAGCACTTGGAGAGGTAAATATGCCCGTGGGCGAGGACATGCTACGTGATTCATTGCACACTGACGTCCCACTCTCGAATATCAGTAGGGACAAAAAGCGCAATGATTTATTATTTTCTGAAAGTGGTAATTTTTCTTTGATCACTTTCGTCGCTTGAGAACAAGATTTTGGCTTGATTACAGTCCATGGAAAAAATAATGCTATGGGAATTTTGACAAATTATACTTCATTTGCTTACTTTAGAAGTTATGGATGCTCATGGAATTGTTTAAATGCAAGCAGTCGTTATGCGTAAGTGGGGTTTCTAGAAAAAGTAAGACAAGACAACCATAAACAGAAGTTTTTGAGATTAAATGCGATGTTTATGATGAGTAATTTTTAGCTTACTCAGTTTTCAGGTTAATGTTCAAACTTGAGAATGTTTTAATGGGCATTTATTTTATCTGTTCGCATTTCGCCTTGTTGGGTTGTACTGTTTTGTTTTTTCCATTCTCTACTCTTGTTAATCCCACTTTTACTAGCTTCTGTGTTTCGCATATTTAATTTATTTGATATGATAATTGCTTTATTGTTCTAAACTTTCCCTGAGAATTAATGGTTGGCTTGACTTTATTTAGTAACCAATGTAAAGCCAACAATGTAAGGCTGTTTACATTACAATTTGTTAAGTTATTTACTGCTATGCATTAAGTAGGTACTACGTAAAATATAGACAGACTAAGTGTTATCAAAATCGTTACTAATCTATTGCTTAACGCCTATAGTGTTATCTAAATGACAAATAAAATTAACTTAATTTCTTATCTCCAAAGTTATTCCCAAAGTCGTGGCTTCTAAATGAGCAAAGACATTAGACGAAATCCCACACCGGTTCGAGCCGGTTGACTGCGGCCACGAGTGCCTAATCAATCATCCACTTATTAATGTTTATATTGGCACACTAATGGCTGGTATCTATGTCGCCGATACATCGCCCGATAGACAAACACTCGGTAACGAGAGGGAACCGCGATTATGCGTGGAAGTGCACAGCTGGCCGGACCATGCACATGCTTATTCAGATCAGTCAGTTTCCATTTTGCGTGCGTAATCGGAAATGCATCGGAACGTTTGTTTCTCTACTGCCAATCAAATAGAAGCTTTAAATTCGAACGCTGAACTTTTGAAATTGATTGTTAACAAAACATTGATAATGATTTATTCATTTCTAAATTACTCTGGTGAGGAAGAGGTAGGCCGCAGTGAGGGGAGAAAAAAGGCGCAAATTGAACACAACACAGTATTGCAGGCGTCAGAGTATGACGGTGATACGGGTACGCTTTGCGGAAGAGCGCGATGGATGCATGTCACACGACATGATACTGTCAGGTGTGCTTACGTAAATGTTGGTTACTGAGCTACCGTGTCGAATCGGGGAACGTTGATGACCCCTGGGAATAACGGGCTTGCTTCGTGATATACCTATCTACTTACTTACGATATCTACTTACGATGAGATGGATTATTTTCTTGGAAAGTAACTTTAAGTTAGACGCGGGCCTACAGAATTGGGAATATCAAATGAATCATTACTTAATGTCTACCTGGTATCGTGTGTGAGGTCATGGTCTTGATTACCAATATTTGGAATTCCAAAATACCAGTTATGCATGACTGTGTCATAAAAAGAAAGAAAGAAACAAGGTCAAAGCATCCGCTCACTTAATTAACTATTAATGTGATTGTTCTTAAAATATTCATCGATTTAACAGCTAATTAAGATTCGAATTTGAGTTTGCCTGTCGACGGGTAAAAAAATTGATTAATAGCAAGTAAGTACTAAAAATAATCATATGTACATATATGATTACTTATTGTACACTTATCTACAGTAATTCTAGGTACCTATGCGTGGGAGTGGAGAATCGAATTCATTCTACACAACAAAGTGGGTAGTCGTGACTTAATGTTTCTATCAAATTGTTAGCTTATAGTACATAGTCGAGTACATACCAATCAATACATAATAAGATTACAGAGCTGATTGAGCGTGACGAAAAATGCATTGTCTTCCGGTGCAAATTGCCCCTATTAAGACATAGGTATTTACCTAACTACTGTATAAGCGTAATTTGTTGCACTTGATTAGAACCAAGACAACGCAAACAAAGTTCCAAGTATCTCGACATAAAACGAGCTTACCTCTAAATATTAGCACAAAATAATAATAAAATTATGTTAGAAAACACACAAAACCATGCCACACATAATTTAATCATAATCAAATCAAAACTTTTACTAACCTGTTAAAAACACTGACGATCACCATAGTAAACAATCCAGCAAAATAATATTTTCAATCGTAAATACTGTTAACAGTATTATCGTTTAAATCCATTAACACATCAGAGTCGCAATAGAAATCGAGCACATTTTCACTGAAATGCACATTATTTTCGAGTCAACATTCGGTATTTGAATTTTAAAATTGAGTTCGATGTTCGAACGGTCACATCACGAGCACCGACACTACCACACACGACGGGTGACGAATAGCAACTGAGGCGCTTATTGGTCGGCGGCCGTCGCATCAAACACTCGGCTGTGTTCGGCTTGCCGGAGATGCAGCGCAGCGCGTGCGCATGCACCGAAACAAATGAAAATGAATACGACCGTCTATTTAATTTATCAAATCTCGTTGACTTTACGGATGTGATTTTTTAGTATTTCTTTTTTATTTTACTATTATGTTTTCGGAAGACAAGGACCATTAATTTGGTCCATAAAACAATTTCTGAAGTTTAAAGGAAGTTCTAACAAGTAAATTGAGGTCTCAATAATTAAAAAAATACATTTTAGTTTCACATTTTACTTACAGAAGTAGAATAAGTATTTTTAGCTGTTCCTCGCAAATATCTCAGTACTATTACAACTCCGGACCCTCCAGTATTCATACAAATGTTACAAACACGAAAAGCTTTTACCCAACCATACTAGATAATGTATTCCAACTGTTCGCAAGGGCACCATTTTTCAGTATGTTAGTCACCTGTGTCTTATAGATGCTACAAGCCTCTTCACTCAGTCTGCGACGCATACAAATGTACTTTATCTTCTACCTACGAGAAGTATTATATACATCACACACAGTGCATTTAGACGTACAGCATTACAAATGGCAGGCAATATATTTAGGTAATGCAAGGGCTTATGACAAAACGTTTGTAATTATTGCCAGAGTGGAAACGTGGTTAGAGTATCTAACTATTAATGTTGCCTAAACTGCTGTCACATTCGTGGCTTTATCATTATTCGTCATTGTCTGTTGATGGTTTAAACATAAGAACATCTAGTTTCCAATATCGGTTCCTTTTGCATCCTATTTCGCCTCTTCACTTTAGACTCCATCTCCAGATTTGACTTCATCACTTAAAGATTCAGAAATTAAATGATCATCTTTGAAAAACTAAGTATTAAATGTAATACTTCGGCATAACGTAACGTCATTAGCTAAGTAAGTACCTAGACAACTTATGCTAGCATACCTATGTATATGCAATTTTGATGTAGCTTTATCAGATTTTACGGCGTACTCAAGCAATGCTGGGGAGGTATTTTCATTTCCAAGACCACACCACACGGGCTGAATGTTGCAGTAAAACATAGTTTAATAGCAAAACCATCTATAAAATTATATGGTATAAGCACCTGGTTGTAAATTACATACTGATACTGATACTGTTAGCCTGCGTCATCCCACTGCTGGGCAAAGGCCTCTCCCCATGACTTCCAGTTGCTACGATCCAGGGTTAATGTGGGCCACTGGTCGTAATAATAATTACATAGGCATCATTAAAATTTCGCTAGTACAGCAATCCTATCCCTTTCATTCTTTTGTTCTATACAATTTTCGATTGCTTGCTTTAACTCGCGCAACCTTTTATTGCAACAGGGTTTGTTCAGTTGTTCACGCCTTTATCGCGATCTCAGCTTCCTAATTTAGGAGAGAGATGGAGAGATTATCGACAATGAACGGGAGGGGTCCCCGCAGTGGGAGAAACGGGGTCACTGTGCTAGTATGCAACCACCTGTAATGAACTAGGGAGTGGTTCGGGAACAAGTATTGCTCGATAAGACAACCTTTTATGGTACACCAAAATATGATTAAAAGAGCTTCCACGATTGACGATATAGGTAAATGAATGTCTAGCGCCTTTTCTGGATAGTCGGTCCCGTTTCCAAGTTAACATAACATCACATCTGTAATTCCCGAAGGGTTTTGAAGAGGTGTACCTCATGGTACACCTACATTTCTCCAGTTATGCTTTAAATCCCATGTAATAGGGGGCGAGCCTATTGCCATCAACTGAGCACAACTCCAGAGTCCGTGACTGCTACTAAGAAATTCCTGATAAAAAAACCCAACAACAGTTTACCCGACACAGGTATCGAACCCAGGATCTCATGCTCAGCAGTCGCGCTTGCGACCACTCTACCAACGAGGCAGTCGATTCCAAGATATGAGTAAGTACTGATTGCCTAATCTCCACAAATTGAGCTACACAGTTTATGCCGCCGATGGATAATCGCAATATAAAATAAATATTGAGACTACCATTGCAGACGATGTCGAAATAAGACTTGACATGGTTAAATGCAGATGTCATAATACAATATTGCAGCTGATGTAAGAACCGCAAAATCAAACAAGGTTTTACTAAACAAAGCAAAGAAAAGGTCGCATTTAAATAAAAGAAAAAGTGTCTTGACCACCTTCTGAACTTCTTGAAATCGCGCATTCGTCATCGATTTACCTATAAAATGCATAAAACTTAACACGTAAACTTTTAACAGAAAAACATCATAGAATGCTGTGCGCGTGCGCAAGGCTGAGTCAGACGTCATCAGACATGCAATGGCGCGCGTGTCCGTGGAACGAGCCCTATGGGCCATCTCCGGAA
Organism: Noctua fimbriata; assembly: GCA_905163415.1. Taxonomy (NCBI): domain Eukaryota; kingdom Metazoa; phylum Arthropoda; class Insecta; order Lepidoptera; family Noctuidae; genus Noctua; species Noctua fimbriata. The sequence continues at coordinate 9,385,345 of LR990940.1, forward strand.
GATTACCAACTATGATAAACTTGATGATCCATATATATCTGAAGATAATATCGAACGTGACGGACTCGTATATCAGATCCAAACAATAACGACGGCTGATAAATACTTTGTATTGTTTAGAAGGCAGGTGTTTGTAACGCAAGTGACCAAAGAAGACACACCGAGCCAAAAAAAAACAATAGCATTTGTCTAGTTCAAATTCAGGTTTCTCAAACGTTAAAAGTTTTACTGCGATTATTATCTTTACTACAATATAAAATATAGCATATTGACTCGATCAAGTATACCTAATTAAGATTAGCCATAAAACTACATATAAAAGTTAACTACCAAGATTCACTTCAAGTTCATATAAAAAGCAAATGACAAAAGTATGCACTCAAAGGCCATAACATATGACGGTACTTACTTCTCGCGACACAAAATACTCCTGTGAATATTCTTTGCCTGTCATTAGCAGGAGTCATCGACCTCGCTATGTTTCTTAAATAACCATTTACAGTCCCTTTACAAAAGGTCCATTTCAAAGGGTCATGGTCCAGTCCAACCCATAATTAACTCACTATGGAACTTCAATCGTTTTCAAATACCATTCGGATGTCGGTAACCGTTTAAATGTACCGTTGGGGGTCCTTTTGACATTCTAATATTAGTAAGGTTATGGCCATAACGTAAAGGGCCAATTTTGAAGTCAAATTCTGCGTACTTACTGACAAGGAGTGAGAAGATCTCGATAACAGCTTACCTGAAACGAGAAACAGCAGTTAGATCAAGCCTCGGAATGAAGAAAACTAGATTTGGCAATCTAGATGAAATGCTTATTTGAGCGTGACTGTTCCTAATTCATTCATTTGGCGTGGTGATCTTAAGTAAGATGGGGCTTATAAAATTGGCAACAGAAAAACAAGAAAAAAAATGTGCAACAGATTGATCGTGTTTTACTATTTGTGAAGAAACGTATAAAACTACTGTCGAACATAAATACGTATTTCTATGTAACAAAACTGCGGTCAATGAAATAATTTTTTAGACCCAAGTAAAATACGTAAATTGATTACCTGCATAAAATTCCTCTAACATTATATATTTTAACAGCAAAATTGAAAATAATTAGAATCCTCTAACCATTTTTACGACCGCCCTGGGTATGTGAACCTGAATCTCCATAAATCTTCGTTTTATGAGGTAGTAAACTAGTAAATGCAAGCATCAACAAGTAATAAAACGATTTCAAAAATTACTATCTAGTACAGTCGTATGCAAAAGCACGAAAAAGTTCCCAGTCCTTTGATTTTCTAATGCAGCCGCCATAACGACAATTATCATAAGAAATTATTCATACAGTATCAAGGTATGCATCAAGTTGCACAGCCGGTTTCTGCAAGAGGTCATCCCTCCAACACCTGTGATCTTCAATTGTTACCTTTGCAACGAGTTCCAAAATCTCGTTTCAGTTCACGATTCCGATGAGAGCGTGATCGAGTTTGACCTGAACGATTTTAATTTGCATCTGATTGCCATTTGGCGTTCGGAAACTGGATTAAAAATTTTGGAGCAGGTCTGAGGAATTGAATAAATTGACCGACTGTGTGAAAATAATTACTTTTGTTACAATTACTGTTTGCTAAATTGAAATAAATACAATTATAGAAACTGGACCACATCAAGTTGATGTAACGTAGCCGAAAGCTACTTCTCGTGATGTTACAGTAGTAATTTTGATAATGTGTTTATTTCAAATAAGTGGTTGGCATGATTCAAAAACGCAAGTGAACTGTAGTTCAACATACCGCATACCACACAAATAACCACCGAAGCTAATAACAATAAATCACATATAAACTCTTGCATCGAACTTTCTAAAACCAATTTACGGAGTCACGTAAGTGGGCAATAATTCGGTGTAAGCCCTAAGTTGCCCTGAAGCTAAACAGCAATTTTGTATACGCCTCTCATGGAATGGAATGAGCCAATAAACGCAATAATTATACACTTAAGAAATGCGCAATGGACTATACAAGGGAAAGCAAATGGTAGATCATACTGGCCGCAAGTAAGATTGGTAACAAAGAACTAGGAACTGGAGTTACAGATTGTATGGTTGATGCTTTTGATTTTCGGTTCAATTCTAGGGGTAAAGTAGGGCAAAAATGGTTAGTTAACAATGTCTTATCGATGGTGAACGAACTCCACGAACTATTGATTCGTTTCTATTTTCCGACTTCCCAGTGTATATAATTACGACAGTACCGTGGAAGTTATCAAAACTAGTAAAAGATTAAGATTTGGGACCCGACATAATGGTACGATGAGTGATCATATTGCGAATAATTGGATAATAACAACTGTTTACTAATTGGTTTCTAGCTTACCCGTTATTACTCGATCCTACACAAATGAGTACAGTCGAACACATCGAAATCTGAAATTCTGTCTACGTAGTCTCGTAGACAGAATTTCAGATTTCAAGTCACGCTGATTACCTATTCTAATATCAATTTCCATTTAAACTAACCCCAAACTTTGCACCTAACGAGATGTAGCCCTACATTTTAGGTAGAACAACAGTTTAAGCGATTTCCACGGCGTCTCGGCCTACATTTATACTGGGAAATGGGAATAACGTTCCTTCTAACGGCTCCTGGGTTACCTCAGGGCTTTGTGGCGGCTCTTAGTGCTATCTACTGACGTTGATTAAAACTAATCCCATTTAGTTGAAGCTTTTAGTTCAGATGGTGATTATTTTGATGGCAGAAAATCTTTAACTAACCGGGGTGATGTTAGAATATTGCGGTGTCATGATTTTGTTGGGTGAATAAGGTCTTGCGGAAAGATGATAATGATTGCAAAGAAAAGAGCAGAATTTATTGTAATGCAACCTGGTTACATGTAAAGCATGACATTACTTTTCTGCAAGTTTATTTCTCTAAGAAAAAGAAAAAGAAGAGGTCTAGCGAAGTAAAAACAGAATTGTTCGAAGCGTTGCATACGGATTGAGAAAGTTTACGGCTTTACGCATACGATTAGGGACAAAAGAATAAATATTCAGAGAGAAACTGACCGTTTACCTTTTACGATGCAATTCATACTCGTCTAATAAAAAGGGGTGCTTATTTGACTGCTTAATATGTTTCGGACAATACGACCAACAATAGATCTTTTATTTTCGTAAGGTGACCCAGTGGCATCAAGAAAATATTCTCACAAAACTACAATGGGGTACAAAAGGATGCTGTTATTCACACAGTTAATTCTTTACATTAAGGATTAGACTATTTTACTGGTCAATGTGTGGATGACTATGCTTAGTAATTTGTATACAGCGTGATTTTTTAAAACAGAATTTTATTTGTATTATTCATTTAAGTTGAACGGATGAGAAAGTCTCTAACAAAATCAAAATAAACAACAAAGATAAAAATGCAATAGGTCAAGGTAATCCAGTATTCAGCCGATTTGATTGCGAAAGCACTCGGGGATTGAATTGGTTTATCCAATCAGAGAAAACAGACCTTGACATTGCACGGATTTTTCCGCATTTGAAATACATATTGCATTAGTCGGCACACGGAGTAGGTACTTTTCAAGATTTGCAAGAATATGGGAATAGGACCAAGTCTACTTATGAATTAAGCATTACACCGCGATGTGACATGCCCGTCACATAGAGGTATTCTCCGGGGAAGATCCAGACACTTCATCAATCAATAATTCAGTGTAGGTACTTAGTCAGTGTTGTCTTCAATTAGTATATTAGCACAGTTCATCAAATATACATAGATACGCTAGTGACTGAATTCATTCTTTATTTTTGGCTAGAAATAGGTGTCTGACGAGATGACGAGTAACAGAGAAGTATGGAAGAAGAAGATATGCTGCGATGACCGCAAGTAAATTGGGATAAGGACAAGATACTGATGATGACGATTCAAGTGACTGAATAAGCAACAGAGAGTAAATTCTAAGTTTGTGGAAAGTCTACGAACAAACAAATTCGCTACAATTATTTGGACTCACACTCAAGTCAAAAGCAACACTGCACACTGGTTGAAAAATCACCCTGTAGGTAATAAAATCTAGTTCACAAAGCAAGGTGGAACGACTTACAAGTGTGTAACAAAGCTTATAAAGGGACAAAGAGCTAAACAACGACGTGTGGAAACCACCCTTACGTCTCAGGTAGGTCAGTGACCCCGCACTTATTCACCCCGTTCTTGCTTCGGATTATTTTCAGAACAATGCTGCTGTGGTTTGAATATTGATGTGGGGACATCAATCTTGGCTATAATTTTTGAGATATTTAGATATTGAATATTAATCAGAGCTGTTTAATTTATGGTAAGCAGGAATATTTGTTTTGGATTTTTATTCTTATTCTTTATTGCACACGAAATATGATTAGAAGTAGAGTAAGACCAAAGAAACGATGGATGGACTGTGTGAAGGATGAGACGGCAAGAACCTTTCATGCCATCTCATCACATCATCAGAAGGTATCTGATATATACTTCTCTATTACTCGTCATCACGAGTAATACATATTTATTATACTGAATATTAAACCTCTTTGAAAAAAGGTGAGGACAAAAGGTAATTATTATAATCACGATTTTACGTTCTTGAATCGTCTACCTTCTTGCCTTCTTTAATGAGAAAGGCGTATCAAGCATGGTATTGCCAAAGCAAAGTCAAACCATTTATTGCAATTAAAAAGCACTTTCAACTTTAAAACAGAGGAAATAGAATTGATTCTATACTTCTGTTCTTCAACTCCTTTATTAGCAATCATATCAACTGCTTCATCCTTTGTCGTGCCGTTACATACACAAATCTTATGCACAAATAAATCTGACCTGAAATCGTGGCACATCTGTAAGCCATACAAATGTTTATCCTGATGCGTATCGAATCGGCAACCTGAGCATACAAGACTGCTGCGTCAATTGGGTTGTCAAAACATAATAGTCCAACCACAATAGATCTACGCCTACGTAAAAGTAAACAAGAAACAAAGATTGTTAACATTCAATGCGTGACGTGTTCTTTAGGGTATTTTTCGTTACCACTCTAGCAATTAAACTTTGTTAGGTTGCAATACTGCTCAACCGGACTATCCTGTGGTGACCTCGAATGAATTAAAGGTCCCCAGCCAGGGCTTGTTCTTTTGGAATCCACGGACTGCGTATTACAGGATTTGTCGTAATTTGACTTCGCTATATTTCATAAAAATCCTCCTTTACCATCTCAAATTATTTGGAGTCTGTATACTGCAAGTTTTCTTCTTCTAGATATCATCGTATCTCATCAGTCATCTCTGTAGTCAGGGCAAACCATCCTATGTTTACTAGCTTATAGAAAAAGTTAAAAGGATTACTTCTTACAATGTTTTTTTGTTTCCTTAGCAACGTTCACTTTTTACTGAAATGTGCAGTTAGTACCTAGTTTTTAGCGTTAACAACTAATTCACCTACTTAGACGTAATAGGCTAGTACAAAAGCTTACAAGTCCACACAAAGTTACAAGAGGCGTCATAACTAAAGCAATTACCTATAACATCTATCTGGTCCAAAGCGATTCTTGAAAGACATTCCTCGACCACAAAGAGAGGTGAAAATGGAAGGTATTAAACCAGACCAGACACGCTCCAACAATAGACCTTTTAAAGCCTTTGTCTGATCTGACTGCGCTGAGATGAATACGGATCTCTGAGACCACGATGTTTATTCGTTTTTCAATGATTTATGGTGATCTTGTTAAGAAATCCTATGTATTAACTCTCGTCTAACAATGAATTAGAATAAATCTGAAATTGACGTAACGAAGGGTAACTCTTTACGTACCGCAATAAGCTCTTATTTTAATGGTCGAAATGATAACGAGACGGGTGTTTTTATACAAATAAATAAAATTGAAGTGTCTGTTTGTAATTTCAAAATAACCGCTTTTTACTGAATGCATAATTATGAAAGTATATGTATACGGTACTTATAACAAAAAATCATTATTTTTGTTTGTGTATTTGTTCGGGCTAATCTTTGAAACGGCTGAACCGATTTTGACGGCGACTTTTAGTGGCAGATAGCAGATGTTTTAAAGAATAATTTAAGCTACTTTTATTTTAAAAAAAGATTTAGGGTTCTGTGCAAAAGTACTAAAAACCTTTCAAATTTAAATTGTTAACAAATTGGGATTCAAATAGGGATGTCATATTTTTATAATAGTGTCACACCGACGATGGTCGCGGGGCACAGCTGATCTGTAGTAAAAATAAACTCGTAAAGCTCCGAAGTAAATAGAAATATTCTTGTTTACTCCTGAGAACGTAAGCAAACGAAGTTCTAAGCGATTCGAAGTGGAGTTTGTTGATGCCACTCAAAATATTCGTGGAATAACGATGATATCATCTTGATATTCAGGAAGGAAAATGGAAAGTGGAAAAATACTGAAATGAAGTTATTTTTGGAGAAATTGGAAAACACTTTCCTAAAGTGATATTTTTAAAATGTACGAAGGTTTCAAACTTTTGTTGCTCGCAATACAAATCAATCTCTTCAACCTTAGGGGGTGTCCACTAATTACGTGAGGCGTTTATGGGGGGAAGGGGGTCGAGCTTAATGTCACGAAATTTTGTTCCCCAAAGAAACAGTGTAAAATTAGGAGAAAACTGAGTTTAATTAAGTAAATATGTATCTGCACTAAAATATGGCTAAATCATAGACAGTAATATAATTAATAATAACAAATTGATGGAAACAATTATGCAAGTAACGTGCTCGGATTACGGATTTATTTAATAAATCCAACGCAATCAAGCACAGATTGATAAAGAGATTAGGGGCTGGGTGAGGAGGTCAAGTCAAATCTCACGACATCCTATCAAGGGAGGAGGGGCTCAAAAAATCGTCAAAATCGCCTGACGTAATTAATGGACGCTCCCTTAGAGGAAAGTTTGACGCTTATAACCAAATTATGATTCAAGCTTAAGCACCAGGCTGTGTTCCTCTGTGTTATTTGTAAGTTTCCAACCGAAAACTACATTTACAAACCGCCTCTTTGGCTTATCAAAAAAACCTTGGTGGTCAAAGACACTGCTTATTTAATACCGTTACGCCAATGAGACCGTTAGAGGTGATAACTATCAAGAAAAAATAAAATATTTCACTTGTTAAAACATATTTTTCTGTAGACAAACGTAGTGTATTCAAGTAACGGAAAGGTGATTGAATCTTTTCCCTCGAAGGAATGTGCACCGGTTTCATTCGATTCCCAAATGCAGGTCAGGCAAAATTGCGCTGCCAACTGAATTTCTTGAAACGTATTCGGTGCAACGTTCTACATTTAAGTTTAGGAGTAAGTGTTAATTGGTGCAGTTAAATAGTGTAGTCGGACGGTTTAGTGTAAACAATACAGTGCAATGTTATACAAAACTTTCTTATTCCATTCGAAGTCGAAGATGTTATGTTTTGAAAGTGCATCATCATCTGCCTAGCCTTTTCTAGTACTAACTGAGTTGTGTGTGGAGGTCAGATAGGCAGTCGCTAAAAGTAAAATACTGATTTTCAGCTGCATCCGGATAGACTGGATGCCGACCCGAACACAGTTGGGAAAAGATGTTCATTGTTCGGATTTTTGCTAAAGCAGACGTAGATAGTTATATGAAATTGACTTTATTTTACAACAAAATTAAAACACAACTCATATTCAACCAATCTAATTAAGTCGCGACTTAATAGGCTTCTTTTGAGTTAGCTCGTTCCATCGTCGACCTCATCTCGGTCCTGAGGACTAGATTGAGGTCAAGAGTAGGCCCATTTAATTTAAAAAAAAAAGAAAATTATTAAGAATTACAATAATTTGCGGCCTAAAGCAGTATCCTACTGCTTCACAGAAATTATTCCAAAGGATTATACAATCACAGATTGCAACCGCTAATGCCATCAAAGATTTACATACTATACGTTTTAATACGTTATATTCCTGATAAAGTATTATGTTACACTGACCAACGTCAGTACCTTCGAGGGCTCTTGAATCACAATACGCGTTAGAATAGGGTTGCGCCCTATACCGTCCTTTGGTTCCAAACAATGTACCACGTCGCATTATTATAAGTTAAAACCCGGATTACACGGGTTTTAGTGTAAACTTAAAGAACCCTTTGGTGAAATTATGCAAATTGCAGAAAAAGTATTTGCAATTGTAATGAGGTTTTATTCTATTGAGTTATTTCGATCGTCACGTTATACCCTATGTTGGGGTATAGGGTGTGATAAATCTCGATGAAATAGACAAAATCAATAGATTTTATTTTCATCGAACGTAAACTATCAATATGCAACAAAAAATCAAATATTTATGTTGGTTAGGGCTGCAGACTCAGAAACCTCCTCACAATGCGTACCGTATCGAGGGATACTGCCTTCTGAATCAGGCCCTTGATCCAGCCGCCAAGCGAAAGAGTATTTATTATTATTAAAACAAAATTATCGATTTACCTACCAACTACCAACCTACTCCAAGAATTCTGGTAATCGCTCTTTATTTTTTTAACCCTTCAAAACGTGGCGTCCAGGAGAAAATTCAGCGCAAAAAGGTACAAATTTTTATTATAATCATTGACTACCGATCGAAGTAAAAACATCCATCCAAGTAAACACTATGAAAGCTTAATATGCAATAAATCACGCGAGGTAATTAAAAATGCTGATTTAAAGGGGAGATAACGTTGATTTCCTAATGCAATTAGCATGTTGTTAGTAGGGTTTACAACCAAGAATTTATAATGAGCATCCATTCCATTTTTGAAAACTCATTTAAATTTTGACACGTCATCTAGAAAACATCATGGACTTTGGGTCGCTCTATTAGAAGCTATAAAAAACCAATGTTGTGAATAAAAGTTTTATGATATTTTTAAGTAGTTATATTACCAATATTGATAATGTTACAGACGTGAAAAGTGAGGGATATCGGTATTGTAAAGCAATAAAAATAACGCTTTTATAAAATTCCGTTTATCAAATTTCTTAAATTAATTTAGTAGCACCGTTAAGGTATATTTTTGTACAAGTAAAATATTCTTTAAAGAGCTGGCCAAGTGCGAGTTGGTCTCGCGCACCGAGGGCTACGTACAATCTTCATAATGCTGTCCGATTTTTTTTATTATTAATCTAAATATTTACGGTTTTCAGATTTTTGCCTTTTACATGTGCTGTAAGACACTGCTTCTTGCCAATTTTCATGATTCTAGGTCAACTGAAAGTACCCTATAGGTTTTGATTCACTTGTGAAATCGCAAAGTATGCGAAAATGAGACATAACGGTCATATCTTTTGATTGTATAGACTTACAAGTTTGATTTTTCATAGCTGAAAGAGACCGTAGACCCGAGTATTTGATACCTTTACACTTTACGGAAAAAAGGGTCTTGACAGACAGACAGACGGACAACAAAGTCATCCTACAAGGGTTCCTTTTTCTTTTTGAGGTACAGAATCCTAAAATGTTTTTATTAGTCGTTTTCTGCGCTTACAAACAAACACCATTAAGTTAGCACTATGGCAGCTGACAAAACAACACGCCTAACCCTTTAGGGGTTTCTAATGCATCATAAAGTCAATTGCAAACCGTCAACGGCAAATTTCGCAACAAACCATTGTCCGAATAGAAACATTTATTAATTCGAGATGTTATTACAAAAATTACCATAATCGAAGCAACCAGCCGTAAAGACATTGTGAACGGCCCAAGGGTGGCCGGCAATCAACAATCAGGGAGTTCAGAGGAAAACAATATTCGAAAGCAATTTCCTAACTTATTTCAAAGCAGGACGGTTTAGTTTTCCGTATACTGTTTCCCGTGACATCCTGGTATTTTTGGGTATTGTAAACTTATGCAGAATTTAAAGGGTTAGTTCAATGACCCGATTGAAGTGTCGCGATAACGTTTTAAGGTGTTAATTTGTGTTAGTTGCTTTATCAGAAGTTTTGATCAATTTTTTTGAAGCTCAAACAGTTCCCCTACCTTTAGTAGGGCTCGTTAGACGTGTTAAATATTAGGGAGCTAAGGTACCGGATGTGTTTAATGATTTTCTTAAAACTGAGTTAATAAATTCTATAACTGTAGACATTCTTGGCTCTAAGTAGTGCTGTGATTTAAAATTATTAAAAATTAAAATAAACGAGCGTGGAACATCCTGACAAAACTTAATTAAAGGATCTATAGCGATAACGCTGAATTACTACAAGGTACCACATCAATGATACATCAGTACATCTAGTTTGTATAGCCGTATAAATTTTATGACTCATAAAATAGTTTTAACATAGGCATCGTCCACAACCATGAGCAATTTCCCCTTTTGAGTACACTGACATTGCAAAAAACACACTTATTCCTCCATCGTAAAATAACGTCCGAAATTGTGCGTGCTCTAGCAATAAAAATGGCAATAATTTTCCTGTACATAATAAAACAACTGAGTCCAAATTGAAAGAGGGCGACATTTTTATAGAGCGATAAAATATGGTCGAAGTAAGTACATCGTAGGGATTCAAGGGCCATCGCAGTTTTGAGTTTTCAACAATTCATAGCAATGACAATATGTCAGACATTATTCTTATGAATTATTGCAGAGAACTTTATAAAAGATTAATTAATTTGAGATTTTTCTGCAGATGTGATGGGATGTCTAAAGACGTGACGACAAAACGAAAAAACAATTTACCCACGCTGCACGCTGTGAAGTTTTGCTAGTTAATTTAATTTCAAATTAAAGGTCGTAAGAAGCAATACCATAACAAAAACTTTCATCGAGCAAGAACAAGCAATACCAGGAGGTGTTAAATAAAGGCAAAACAGAAATAAACGTTATGAAAATAAACCAAGAGTAATGGATATAAAACCTGTCACGAAAAGAAAAGTTATGAAAGGTGTCAAGAGAAATGAAAGTAAAGAAGATAAGACAAACAACTGAAATGGATTTACTGATAGAATATGCAAAGGACACTATTTATTCTCAGATTGTATTCAAATAACGAAAACCGGTAACAAAAGATGTCAGGCTCGTTCTGAAATAAAAAAAAGCTCATACAAACACAATTGTTCCTCATCTCACTAATTTCATTAAAAGAGCAAACCATTCATTTGGACATAATGTCAACAAAATATTCGCGTTTATTTGTGTTATAGCTGACTGGTTTTATGGTTGTCAATGTCCAGTTTTTCGCAGAATTTGTTTGCACAAATCTTCATGTTTATTTTGTGTGCTTACACAAAAATTATAATTTTATTCAAGGGGTGCATTATTGTAACATGAGTGTCCCACTTCAAATTGCGATTCATTGTCATCATGCCTTTTATTATCTGCAACCTTTTTTGCGATGTTAGAAAAACAAACTTTTTGTTTGTCTATCGTTAGCAAACTTGTCTGTTACACGTCTGCTGCAGCACCAGTTTTATCGCATCAATGCATTGTTTACCTTAAATCTTCTACAATTGAGTTTAAAATTTTATGTTGCAACGATCTATGACATCGTTAGTAATTCAATATCCTTTGAAACAAAAAATACAGTCGCATTAACACTCGCTATGGGATCATTGGGAACAGATGGCCGTGTTACCATAAGTGGTATATCTTATCGACTCGACGATTATATCATCGATGTACTACAGCGCTAATTGATTCGTTCATTAATGATCAATTTATTTAACACCAGTAATATTCTGAACTCCATCTGCTTCTTATCTGAGGACAGTTTACAAAATTTTATTTGGGAACATATTTCTTCCATTAACCCGGATAGTTTTTTGTTCTCCTTTTGGTGTTCTGAGGTCTGGGTGTAATAGGAAGGCGTTAGTTGTATCAGCTGCTTTCCTGCATGTCGTTAAATCAATAGAAATGGATAAGCTTAATTAAATTAATCCTGCGCTAGCAAAAAAACAACTGCAGTCAACACGTTAAAGGTATTTTCCATTATTTATAATGATAATAAAATATATAAGCAACCAAAACCAAACAAAAACTGAAATTGCTCTGAAAATACTCTTCCAAGCAAAATTGACCTGAAAGTGTCAGCGGGGGTACTCAGTCATCCATTTTTTTTTAAATTGAATTTCACCGTACCATTAAATATTCCTTGAATTTCTCAATCAGGAATAATATAATTTGCTGGCCTATTTTACAAATAATTTACTATTTTTTAATAGCGAACGAATATAATAACGAATTCGCAAGGTTTTTATTAATTTCTTGTTTATTTAAAAGTTACATTATTCGCTCATTAATGTATAACAGTATTTTTACAAGCTTTTATATATCTTGCATTGTTCGTATCTATCCAAATTTGCCGTTTTTCGACCAATTGGTACCCTAATGACCTGAAATTTTGCTCACATATTTGGTTTTTGATAACTGACAATACATTTTTCTGACAAACAAGACTTGATAGATAAACCCAATGTTCTGCTTTTCAATTTTATTAAAAGCTTGTTTTTTTAATGTTAAATTTATTATCAACTTGTTTGTCTTTTCGTCGCAAAAAATCTACATGCAGACAGACACAAAAAGTGACTTTGTTTCTATGTACTAATTAGATCAGTTGCTTGGTCAAATTCTCAAACTGTCTTGTTATGTTCTAAGATATTGTTCATTCAGGTGTACTAGCCAAATTATTATTAGTTATTTTTTCTTTCAATTGTAACAATTTCTACATCTGCTTCCAACATTTGAATAGAATATTATTCAATGTTACATTTGATTGTATGACTAAAGTGACCGGATGTCCATTTCTTTTATTCGTTTGAGCTCCACCTTTTCTACAATAATTTCTTAAGGGGCATTAGTATTCACTACATATTTCAAATGTATTAGATAACCCTACGTTAACTAGTTGTGCCAACTCCATGATTAAAACTCAGACAGACTGTATAACATTTTTACGATCTTTGATTTGAAATAGCCATAAAAGACTGAGCATTATTCTCTATTACATAGGCAACGAAAAAGTGAAATTACTGAAATGCTTTTTTCTTTTGTCTCATAAATTGTGCTTTAGCTAGAGTAATAAAATTGGGGCTCTCTGTTATTTTCTTAAGATAAATAGGCCGTTTTTCAAATTACTTTTAACTTTAAAGAGTGGATGCAGAGAAGTAAATTAAAACTTTTACAAAATCCATATTTATAATTTTCCTCGTTATAAATTATAATGAGCGTAATTAATGTGGCGAATAAAATGAATCATGGCTTTCTAAGTTATTTATCAAGCAACTTGATACAATTTACGACTTTAAGCATTACGATATAAAAATATTTAAAAGAAATGGAACAGGCATTCCAAACTCCAAAAGATAATAAAAGGAAGAATGATAAAAGAAAAAAAAGAGCTTTTTCGGACGGAAACAATTAAGACATTTTGAAAAATTCGTTACCGTTTAATTAAATCAGAACAAGAGTCAGACGTAACGAAGCGGAAAGTCACGCGGGGAGCACAAACGAACCTTACCTAAGGAGCGTTATGATTGTGAGTATATGAGTATAAACTAATCAGTTTTGTGGCCCATTTAGACGAACTACATCATTAAAACCACGTACGAGTAGTAGATACTTTTACTTAAGACGTCCGGCGCTAAAGCTAAAATAAAAATACGAGCTAATTATGTGAGTAAAAGTGAAATAGGTTTACCTTTTTTCGATTTAGGTACCTACCTGGACGACATAGGTTTCATAATTTTAAAATCAGATATCTTGACCGACACTTGAGAGTAACATGTACGTAATTTTGAAAGAGACAGAAGAAGAGACGAAAGCAACATTTTTAACCATCAGTGTTAAGAAAACACAACAAGTCTGAACTGTACCAATGACCTAATTTTATAAAGGCACAGCTAAGAATAACTTAGACGCAGTGACTGACCTTCTATCTAATTCAAGGTGCTTCAGAGATGATCATGTCACCCCTGCTAACCGATAGAAAAATGGAAATGAACTGTGAAATGGAAGCGAGGCGGGACATCGCGGCTAATGAACGACTGTGCAAGCTAAAATAGAATAATATTCTTGTGATATCATACGATATTCCGTAGGTGGGAATATGAATAGATGGAGTGGATGATTGGATAAAGGTTTCTCTAGTAGGCGACTTTCTACTATCTATTTGTTTAGTCTCGTCTCTTATGTTTTCTACATTTACAATGTTTCTATTTCTGTCCTAATCCGTGTTTGTTTTTTTCAGTATTCGTGTTTAATTATGTTAACAATGGACACAAGATGAATTAATTCAAAACATAATATCGCTCCTTTTTTCTCTCTAGGGTCTGGCTCAGGTGTACCCCGTACCTACACCCACACTTCGCTAGTAAGGGCAACTCCGACAGACTCCAGCCTGCTTCTGATTTTCAAAAAACCCAGTAACATTTGATGATCCTGCATATCGAACCTGGTACCAGGCCCGAAGGCACCTAAGGAGCCGATTCCTGCCGGCTTGCCTTCGGGAACAGGTTACTCTACGCAGTGCCTACTGTAGTCAAATAGTATATTAGATTCACAGCTGTAGGTATCACATCACAGTACAGACATTTAATACATCATAAGATTGAAAACATTACATAATGCCAACGTTCTTCATGTCAACACAGAAATCAACAGTGGCAGATAACGAAAACGAAAATAGAATACGGGGTGACGAAAAAACAATTACAATTCTCATTTTTTTCATTCGGTTACCCTTAAATTTGACCCTTCGCCACTGCCTGGTACTCAAACTCAGTCAGCAGTAGCTCTTGCGACCACTACATTAACGAGACAGAATTAATTCCTTGATAACTAACTTTATATCTTTCATCGTCGAAATTACGTCCCCTAATTTTCTCGTCGTCGCAAAGTCAATACCATCTTGACGACAAATTAAGTCACTTTACTTATGCACGGCTAACCGTAAAGCTACTTTTAAAATAAGCACTTTCATTTGCTTCTCTCTAAAGGAGATCAAAGTCAAGGTAACGAGGTCGCCGAGCCCGTGAGCAGAGTTCAGAGCTTTCAGTGTCGCTTTCATTAAACCATTCGGAAATAACTTTTACCATAGAATTGGTTACGGGGAGGGAAACATTTTAAATGCAGAATTTGTCTTGTTTCATTAAAATGAGGATGGTTTCGCACCATTTCAAAATTTTAACGTGTCAATTGCAACAATATTTGTGTGGCATTTTAGGTCACTAAAATATCCGATCCCCTAGTAAACCTTTTGACCGCCATAGTCACATTTACGTGACAAGCAAGCGCGTACCCTGTACGCCAAACTACACAAATTATGAGACAAAACTGTAGGTGAAATTATAGCGCGGAGGGCACGCGCGTGCGTTTATGCTCGGCGGTCAAAAGGTTAAAATAAACAGTCAAACAAAACTGTTTTTCGCTACTATGGATACGGATATCAAATTTTTAAACTTCATCCATAGCACTAACATAGTGTACAATCAGGATAGTTTTAAATTGGCATCACTAGAGCGTTCCTAATGCAAGTTTTCCAGCAACAAACACAGCAATATTTTGAACCTGATTCTAGCTCTGATGTTGCACAGTGCGACAACTGAGCTGAAAGTGTGTGTATTTCAAAACGGCCACTAACAAAGCTACGCGACACTGCGGTCGACATGTCGCAATTTACACTGTAGCGTCCCGTTCGCTTTGTGAAAAATATGGATGTATTTTTTACTGAATACAACGATAAACTGCAAACGATGTAAATTGACGCCTTTTGACGGTGTGAAGTGACTGCTATCAGAGTTTCGGCACTCTAGAACGAGCGATGTTTCCCACCGACCACTTAATTATTACTGCATCCGCGTACGTGTGCCAAAAATCATTAAAAATTCAGGACACTTTAACGAATACAGCATCCATTCAGGGTATCCGATTCGAATTCCCGTTATACACGATGTGTGATGTTAATTTCAAATCAGTCACAACCCGACATTTCAAAGATAATACAATTTATTGTATTGCTGATCCGAACACGCGTCCCCGTAAAAAAGGTTCAAAATTAAATTAAAACTCAGTCCCTTTGTAATTTTTAACAATGGAGGTAAAAATTTCAAATTCAAGTATCTAAGTTCATTGACAAACACGCGTACGACAAAATTAATTAGTTCCATCAATCATTGGTTGAATGGTGTCAGTCTAACACCGGCCCACTGGTTTGAAAAAGACCAACTATCGAAAAAAAATGTAACGTGATTCGACCATTGTGTTAACCCTTCTATTGCGGGGTTGATAAAAAGTTGTGACGCTTGAGTGGGGCTCGCTAGCGCCTGGGCGGAGATATACTGGGACAATATTTTGAATGCGTCGGAGATGTGATAAGTGAAGATTTATTTTCGGGTCGACGTGCTATGCAAGCGTGTGATGTGGAATGCTTGTCGTCTATCTATTTACATAATTTTGATAAGTAATTACGACAAATATGAACTTTAAAGATTAGAGGTAAGTACGATGTTTACTACTATTAGTGTTGCTAAGTAATTAAATTTGTAGTAAATAACCTAACCTACATATTAGTAAATAGTAGGTAACATTGTTGATGTCTGGGAAGTATTCCCATACATTATTAATTTAATTTGTCTTTCTGTACGGCTAATTTTGACGCACAGCGTCGTTATCATTGAGCTAAGTTAATTTACGTTTTTCGCAATTAACATCGATAATAATTACCGTCAGAAGTTGAAGGATTGGAGGGAGGCCTTTAACCAGGAGTGAGACCATACGGGCTAACTAAAAAAATAATAATATCGATGTTAATTGCGAAAAACCGACGTTCATAATTATTATTAACGTCACTTTTGCAGATGTGAAAACTATTTAGCCTACGGGCAGCAAAAATAAATCAACTATTGCATAGGTTTGTCAGATTTGATACTCTTATCAATCATAAATTCATAATCATTATCTTTACCCATAGCTATTTTTTTATTTAAAAAAATAAAAAAAAAAAAACCCACACTAGGAATTTTTCCTGTATCGTGGGTGCGTTTACAAACATTTAAACTCACATACACAAACACCCAGACCCGGAACAACTACCTGTAGATCATACAAATATTTGTTTTGGATCGAACCCGCGACACGCAGCGCAGCAGCCAATCGCTCAGCCACTGCGCCAACCGTGCCGTCAGCTGATGAAAGCAAAGCTAAAAAACCCTTGGCGACTATTGGCAAAAGCTTAGTTCAGTCACGGATTAAATGGTTAATAAATAATGAGCAAATATCACTTGCTCATTATTTATTAACCATTAAATAGCATAAGCTTCAACCCCTTTTTTTGATATCGATCAGTTATCAATCACCAAGTGAAGGGAGATATATGTCAATCAACCGGTTCTTTGTGATCTATTTATTGTTAAAACTACAATATGATATGATACCGAAATTGATAAACTATTTACTCTGCAAAAAATATCGGAAGAAATTCCATTAAGACCTGACAAATTGTGTCGAAATAAAACGTTATTTTTTATGTTATTTAGTTCGGTACGTGCCCTCTGAAATATATTTGTGACAATACGAAACCGTCGGGAAGATAATTTACATATCTATAGGTGATACTTTGAATATGACAGCAATCTATCATATACGGTGACAATGCGCGCGCGCCCTCTGTCGACCTTTCGACGTATTTCGGAACAGTTCGGCGAAAACTGTAGGGTTGTCATGCAAGTATGTATTATTATTTGCGAAATAATGATAAAATGATTTGTAACTGACACCTGAATATCATATATATATAGAAATCATTTATTTTGGTTTTACATTAAAAAAAATTAAAGTACCTGAATAAGAAAAGTTCATTTATATTTTTTTAATTTGTTCTTGCTGATCAGTAAAGCTAAGTAGTAATAACGGAGGACTTTTGTACCTTTTTATTATTATTATAAAACATTAAATAATAATAAAAAGATAAATCATTCGCTACCTTTTATAAGTAGGCCAATAATTGACCAATAATTTAGCCATACCAATAGTGTGTGCCGTTAATTTGCCCAAAAATTAACGGCACAAACAAATTGAGAGAAGTTTTCCTACAAAAATATTCACCTAAGGCAATTGTTTTGGTAGTACATGAGTAATAGTGCCATAACGCAGAAATAACACAAACATTTTGTGGGCTCGACGTTCATTATCATTGTCATTTGGTGCCACGAGGGAACGCAATTGGCATAACAATGGCCGCGTCGGCGCATCTTTTCTAATAAAAAAAGCTGATTTGCATTATGACATTTGTTGTTGTCAGTGACTGACAGCTAGTGTCAAAGTCGAAAGTATTATTTTTGTTTTTTTTATTTTATTTTACATCATAAAAGATTCAATGAAGGGTGGAATATTGATTGGGTATGGTATTATTTTATTATAACTTTTGATAATTTTACACTTTTGATAACTGGGGTGCACAAAAACTTGTTGACTGTGAACTACCAATCAAATCAGTGCTGTTTTGTTTTGTGTCATATGATTTTTATTTAAGAAGTCAACGTTTTCTTTCACTAATATAATAAAGTAACGATTAAGACAAACTGTTATTTCCTTGACAAAAGATTTAAAAGAATAACTTACAATTCACTCATTATTATTTATCCTTTATTCGTTCCACGTAAAATAAGTGTTAAACAAAACCAAGAAACCCTAACAATCGACTTATTAACTTTTGTTTAGATTGTGAGAAAAAAATAACCCTAAATTAAAGGTCTTTATTAATTTGTACTCATTTGCATATAGGTGGAGGTTTTTTTTAACACTGTTTGTATTAGAAAAGTGTTACATGTTTTGTAATTATAAGCTGTGTGTTTTCGAAGCATCCTGCTGTGTTTTTTGAGCAAACAATGCGGTGAAACTGGTATTAGCAAGCTTTTATAGTTCACAATTTGTAAGTACCCATAACAATTAAACGTAGTGGGTGAATTTAATGTAAGGCTTCATTTTTTTTACGGCGCACTGAAACACGATGTTGAATACGACTGCTAAAGACCAAGCCTGCTATTTGTCAAATTACCTTTGAATCATAAACAAAATATATTCTTAATAATCGGAAATAAATACCTACCACAGAGCTTCCACGTTTTTTTTTTTCTAAATCCAAATCTCATACTAGAGCTTCTGTTATTCGAAACATCGATAATTGTTTAGCCTATAAACACAAATAAAACACGATTTTACAAAAAAAAAAAAAACTAGCAAAACTGTACGGGACACTAGCCCCAGGCAAAACCAACAGCACACAATTCTATTGTTTGCGGTCGCAAATATATTGAAGTTAGCAAAAAAACTTTTAAATTCGTTTTTTTTATCGCCGCCATCTAAAACTAGCCCCTTTCATGAATGGAGTACGTGAGCCGGCAAATCAAACAGAGCTCGGTTTAGTATTTATTTGTATTCGTATTGTTTCGGTCCAAGTATTCCGCCGCAAACGGTGTGCGAATCGGAAAGGAGATTATTGAAAAAGGTTGCTAAAGTGTTTTATTTGTGGAACGTAATTCGTTTATAATATTGTACAAATATTTCGCGATATGTGTTTAGATATTTTTCCATACCTACTTATCGAGGTAGAGTGTCGTGTCTGAGGGGCAAAAAAATGGCCCGACCATAAGCCAAGCAGACTGTTCAGAAACCCTTACATCATGAAGAGTAGTAGGTAATAAGGGCAAGCCAAGCTTGTAGGCTTGCATGACAATAGAACCGCCAGTTAGGTATTATTTCTGATAGCTGACTGAAAATTTCGAAAGTATTACCTCCTTATGAATGAAATGGTCCTTGTACAGAGAGGGGTATTCCTTAAAGCGCAACAATTTTAAGCGCAACCAATTAAACACAACTAAATTATTCCTCGAAGCGCAACCATTAGTTGCGCTCACAAATTCAGAATTTAGTTGCGCTTTGAGGAATACCCCCTTATAGAAGGCGTCATAATTGTTTAATGGTCCTAAGTGACATAAAATACAGCATTTTGCACACCTTAATATTCTGTATTTTCCTTAAAACCTGTTGCCATAAATACAGTTTCCTCCTCATTAGGTATTCTCAGAAAAAAACAAGGATAAAGTAAGAAAAAACTACCTTCGTCGAATAACGCTAAGTAACTTGATACCATTAACCTAGTCCTTTGTTTATCTCAGCTCCCTTTGTTCATGTATGCGTCCACTAATTAAAAATCTCTATGCAAAACATCTCCCTGTTACTGTGATTTAGAGTCCAAAATAATGTTTGCTGTTTCTTGTTTGGCCCGCACCCATGCATCTAATGAATAAATTGGGCCCATCCAATTTGCATACATTGTTACAATGTTTGTTATGAAAAATAATTTAAAAAAAATGAAAAATTGTTTACTTAATAACCGCGCCTTTCTGTTATGTGTTTTTTTTTATTTTACACAGAAATCCGTGTACCGAAATTAAAGCTGGCTATTAATTAAAGCTTTAAGGTTAAGCAGCGTTTGCCGAAGTCAGCCTGTCGATGGGCCATGCCTTACACATTGGCACACCTTTGATACCGGCTCCTCGCTGCATGGGTCAGATTGGCTTCATTAAAGGCAGTCGCTTCAAATGAAATACAACTACCGAGTACTAATACCGAAGATATAATTCTGATACCGAAAGTAAGTCTAAATAACCAGACTGACTAAAACAGGAAGACCAGAACAAAACTTCAAAGTCAACAATACTTTATAAACATCTAAAATTTAATTTCCGATGATAATGCGCAGGAGCAAACGCGATAAACCGATAGTAAAATATAAATGGTGCGTGAAAATTGTGCATTATCGTAAATAAAGAAACGGAATTGACAACAAAAGAGCTCTTCATATAACAATAATAGCATGTTTTTTAAACCCTTTTTACGCTTTGAATTAAATGCAATAAATCTTGTTCCAAATCTGACATGATTCTGCGGCTCTTCTGATTTTAAAACGATAAAAACTTCTATCGCTAAAGTTTAATAATAAAAAGTTAACTCAACGTGTTGTGCATGCTCCATATAATTTTCTCGTTTATGGTGCAATTTCTATGGCTGCTCGGAACTTTTTTATGGTTTTCTATTTTACGGAATAAAACACGGTTTTAAAGTTT
The DNA here is from genome assembly GCA_905163415.1 of Noctua fimbriata. NCBI lineage: Eukaryota > Metazoa > Arthropoda > Insecta > Lepidoptera > Noctuidae > Noctua > Noctua fimbriata. Next base: position 9,406,453 of record LR990940.1, read on the forward strand.
TTCACTGTATCTCAAACAACTGCTTGCAATCCAACTTTTGTAAATGGTATAACTTTTTTTTCAACACGTCTGTATCTTTTCTATTCATTTCTATACAGAAAAGTAGAAACCCGGTTTATTTTTTTTTTGATTTACCAAATCTTAATGCATAGCTGTGAGATTGGCTATTATATATTTTTTAATACTTACTATTAAACGGTTTTTGGCAATTGCTAAAACTGGTCCACATTTCCGTTCCAAAATCGAAATTCGAAGCAGTTATGAAAACGCGTTACTTTATGAAACTTCAAACATCTGGCAACCAGTTCGTTCAAACTCAAACATAATTCACCGGTGTACAATATTATTTAAAACAACAAAAACTTGTTATAACTACGTCACAGTACCTGAACACACACAATCAGACATCCGACACGCGCCTCCTTATTAAATTATAAAGAAAATAAACCGGTAAAGTTGACAACCCTACCACTTTAAAGAGCCCGTCTTTATCTCTTGTATCTTATTTCATTGAAGTATTTCAAAATTGGTCGATTAATAGCTAGGGGAAGGTACCGGAAAGGGCCGCCACGCGCCTAACCAGGTGGGTGTGATTTTTTCTTCGCCCATATTGTAAAAGGAAATGACTTTTTAAGCCAATTTCTTTTAAGGGTCTCGAGAATGAGTAAATACAGGACGAAATTAAGAGGGAACATGGGCTGCGATTCTCCATACAAATGTGTTCCCCTTTTTTCTTCCTGAATAATGCCTCTAGAGCAATCGTTTTTTTTTTCATAAAATCAAGGTCGGCTGTAGACCCATCCCTGTCACTTCCTTTTTTTAGCGACTAATAAGTAAAGAAAATATGACACTCCAAAAATGACGAAAAGATCCATTTTTATAGCCGTGATTAGATGTTAACCAAACAAATTCAAAAAGTTTTTAAAATAAAAGAAATTGATAGGAACCCAAACCATACTCTTTCTTGAAATTTTAATGTCAAAAATAATTGAATGGCTCAGTTTTCAAGGAGAAAAAACGGGAATACGAAACGTCGATCTCGTCGACATTTTTGTGTCTGGTTTAAACTGTAGCTGTCCCTTTTGCACTCTACGGGTACAGGCTTGACGCAGCGCGACGGCAATAGTTCGCAGGTCCTGTTCCCTCTTAAGGGCGTTTCACTTTTAATCATTTTAAACTGTCAAGTATGACATAATTATGTTATATTTTATAAAAACGCGAGACTATTAATGTCTGATTTGTAATTAACAGTAATGGCTTGTTGTTTGGCCAGTTATGTTGTATTAACATAATTTTTGGATTAGTTCAAATTGGCACTAACCCAGCTAATTTCATAATGTAAGGTATGATTTATTTGCCAACGCTTGGGTTGTGTTCTGGAACAATAATAATTTCAATTACAGAACATAAAACGTAATTAACATTACTTATGAAAAAAAAAAAACACGGAAACAACTTTCACTAATTGTACCTAGAAAAAGAATACATAATACTACAAGTACTAATTATAAGTACACGTAGTGACCTAGGTATGTATGTAATTCTAATTTATTATGTTTTATGTTTTCTTTTATGAATGTTTCTTCTATAGTGTATGTAATAAAGAATATTCTATTCTGATTACATTCTACTAAAAATAAGTAGTATAACCAATGAAGTTTGACGGGTAGAAAATGCCTATGGCATTAAGTTCGCCTCCGTACTTTTGTGCTTGAAGTGTTAAATAAATAAACCAATTAACCATGTGTGATGATGACAGTTTGGGGTATTCCTCGAAGCGCATTAAATGAAGCGCACCAAAAGAGGAATACTTTTGGTGCGCTTCATTTAATAAAGGCCTTATTCAGGTGCGCTAAAGAAATCAATTAAAAATATTATAATTATATTCCTCGAAACGCACCAGCGATGAAACATAGATTACGTAGATATTAGTTGGGACCAACCTATCGTTACCGAATGAGTGTTCTTATCGATTTCATGAAAGCGTGTTAGTATTATGTTCAAATCAACCCCTTCAGTGAACTTAATTACATTTAGACAAAATTGAAGGGTGCCATCAATAATATTATTATAAGAATTTATAAGAAACAGTCGCGCAGATGTCAACTTTCTTTAACAGCCCGAAACCGTATCCATTCTCGTAACTAAATGAGCCATAACGTGTGAATTTCTTCGTTCCGTTACGTTGAAGTTAACGACATCAGACTTGAGCATATTACTCCCGGTCAGTGGGTACTTAAGTTTATATGACGACATAATACACTAATAAGGTACTTACTGTAATTATTCCTTTTACCGGACTGAAGGCCAATTTCACCACTTAATTGCACGCGACCAGCACAGTTAAACCACGTTTAACAGCTGTCACTTTGGCAATGATTCATAGCAATGGTGACACTGACTGCTTTTGAACTTAGTTAAGATTTGCTGATTGCGCAATGGGTCCCAAACAGCCGCAAACGGCACCGCAGCAGGCCCAGAAGGTGATGGCAGGAGGAACTGGACTCTTTTCACAAAAATTGGCAAATAACAGCACTGAATAGAGAAAAGTGGAAAGAGGGAAGGGAGGCCTTTGCCCTGCAGTAGGACAGAAATGGTAGTTAATACTAATAAAAATGTCAATTCCCTGAAATCATTACATCATGAGGAAACTTTTGAGAATAAAAGACCATAAGCTATAAAAACGATTGATAATGTGTGTGACAGATGATATGCCTATTAAGGAGACGCTGAGATGAGGACTAATAGAGATGTATGATTTTTGTATAAAATAAAAGCAGAAGACGAATAAATATGAATAATTCAGTTCTGTGTGAAACTATTCGATTTTTGACGAAAGTCAAAATTCATAGACAAAATTCTGACATTCATTAAATTTTGATGCCAAAGCGAGCAAAGGGGTACACTGACCTACTTTCTTCGAAACCCACAGAGCCTTTTCCCATTCTTCCCCTCGCAATCAAAACCATGTAAGTTAAGGTTAAAGCTTTATTCAATGTACGAGAAACTAATAACGTTCAAGTCAGGGGTGTACTAAGTAGAACAGAGCGAGTCACGTTAATTAATTAAAACGTTTCCCTTAGTTGAGTTTTACGCTTGGGAGATAGTACAGAGACAAAGCTTTGAAGATTTTTTTTGTCTATCTTAAATAATACAGTATGTATTTACTTTGTTTTGTGGATCAAACGTATCTTCGTGTCCGTCTGGATTAGAGAAATTCAACGAGATCCATTAAAAAAATATATAATAGGTCTTCAAGTATGAAATTGCCGTTTTTTTTCTCACATTTTGTTCTGTTTGTAACGTGTAGTTATATTTTTTCCTAATTCCATTTTTATTGGATTAATTGATAAATGACGTACCTTTTAGGGTTTAAAAACATACTAGTAGTTGCATATTACCTCATAATTAGTGTGTCAAAACACCTGTTTCAATGTGCCGTCGGTTTCACTACTCCAAATAGGTACCTATATTTTTGTCTTAGACTGTGCTTTGAGAATTTAAGATACGCGGTGCAGCGCAGCTTTTTTCACTATGACTGTAGTTTGCAATTACATCTTAATCTGTTCAGACGTTTCCAAGAAAAAAAAAATAGTATGAAAATATCACTCTTCATGAAATCGTCCATACAAATCGGCAATTGCATACTTTAACCCCTAAGTTGCCTTTTAAACCTAATTCAAAATAAGTAGTCCATAATACAACTTCTGATGCTATTAAGTCGTATTATAAGTAGGTACTTAGATTTTGAAAGTAAAACCCTGTATATTGCTAGACGATTTTATCTAACTATATTGCAAGGTAAATTACTAAACCGCTGGATTGTTGGTAAAATTCAAAGCAGCCAAGTAATGTCGCATAAATATCCCCAGGTTACCGCTAGCATATCGTTTCACGCAAATCCACAAAACTCCGAGACAGAAACAAACTTTTGAGCATTATCCAAGTCCCATGTTAGTAATTAAATCCAATGCTAATACGTGGTTAAAACGCGATTAAACTATACAGCTCGGTTAAACTGGTTTAAGTTCGGTTTAACGAAGGTAGACTTATTTGCAAGTGGAATTGCTTTGTAAAAGGGAATAAATTAACAAACACATTATGAAAATATGACTAAAACAAGAAAAAAATAATTATACAAATTCACCGATTAAAAAAATAATAAACTTAACAAACAATAACTTAAAACTAACTTTAGAATAACGCCATCTAGCGGAAAATAGTTAAACTTGATGGTCCAACATCGATTCTATTGAACTTTTACTTAACACGCTACTGGCTATAACACTAGTTTAGTGTAGAATACTTACCGGTAGATGGCATTGGGTCAATAGTAAAATGACAAGTGCTAAAGCCGACATCGAAAAAATATAAAACATTTTACTAATAACTCAAAATATTATTAAACCCGGTTTACTACCTATTTACACGAATATTGGCGATGGCGGCTTATTCCAGCTGGAATTTTATAGCCACTAGTTTTAGCTAGACTCCAACGGGGCAAATCTTAGGCGTGAATTATACACAAACGGCATAAGATGAAGGCGCGGCGCAGGCACAGCGTAGGCGTGGAATTTATAACGAAACGAAAGAATGGCGTGCCTGCACCGCGCCGTTTGTGTGTAATTCACGACACGTCGTATACGTACATTTTGTATGAAAACGTTTTGAAGCGGCATCATGCCTGCGCTGCACCTGCGCTGTGCCTGCAGCTTACGCCGTTTCTATATAAATCGCGCCTTAGGGGATATCATGTAATTCACCCGGGAGATTTTACTAATAACTAGGCCAGCTAGAGCCAGACAATGTAATTAGATGGCTACACCTAATTCAAAGAGCGCTAACCCGAGCTTGTAACATTCTAATTTCATTCGCATGTAATTTTTGAGCTAAAATAATCCGTTTAGACTTCGCTTTGTCTAAAGTTGGCTCCGGCTACTTTCGGACGAATTCTCTTTTGTTTTAAACATTGGGCTACGCTATAATGAGGTCTTTATGAGTTCCTGAGTAAAATTAGGGGTTTTCTATGTAAAAGGATCTATGATATTGTTTGGGCTAGGTTGTGAGCACTGTTATTTATTCTGTGGTTGTGCGCAACATTTTAGTATCGAACCGTACCCGGCGTGCTATGGCTGTGTGTGGATGGTGATAGCATAATCAGCCTAATGTTCCCATAGCTGTGAAGAATTGGCAACAGTATATATGGTCTCATTAAAATAGATGGACAAACTTATAGAAATCATTTAGACCACCAAAATAAGGACAATGGTAAAAAAAAACTCATTAGATTTGAAATATACAAGAAAAAAATCAACTAACGAAAATACACTAAAAATGTTGTGTACACAATGATTTTAGGTCAAAATAATATCACTTTAATCAGTGTTTTTTGCTTGGATATCTTTGGTTAGACGTATACTGTGTTAAAAATTTGTCCATCTATTTTAGTGGGACCTTATATACAACATTATTTTTAGTACATGCGAAACCGGAATATGGTTTGTTCAGAATAAGTAACTGAATCGATTCCAATAATTTCTAAACCATGTTATACTTTTTCCCAAAAATATTTAAAAAAGTTAAAAGTTGGACACTGAGCGACTTTGAGTAATTATCGCAATAATTTAGGTACCTACTGCCAAATTATTATTATCAATGAGCTCAAGACGACGCTGGAGGCGCGCGCTGCGTGGTGACAACGTTTTTGTGCGGACAACTAGGTAACAGAACAAGCTTATAACTTTGAGATTTTTCATGATACAGTTTTGAAATTTTGTACATAGATTCCTTACATAAAAATACTAGACACGTGTATCAGGTTTCGCATATACTAAAACTAATGTTGTATAGACAGACCTCCTCTCTGCGAGGGTTATAATCTACCACGCGGGTCGTACTGGTCCCGCGCCCGTTGGTAAATGTAACGTGTCTTCTTTTTGGTTCTATGACATGCTTGAAGATGATGACAGATCGTCTCTTGTTTGTAACTTATCGGTATCACTAAATAAAAATTGGACTATTGTAAGTACATACCTGCTTACCGATTATGTGAAAATAAATACATATACTAGGTACAATTAAGGGTGTAAATAGACCCTTCACGAAGCTGAAAGGCACTTGTTTCCCTCGTCATGATTTTTTTTTGTTCTGGTCTATCTTTTTAAGAAGATATTAGAGGTCAAAGTTTTTTTTTTATACTTGTTTTTAAGATTAAAACTTTAAATACCTCCATGACCCGTTTGCTATTCAATGCATCCATCAACAAAATGTTTTCAGTGTGTTACATTGAGTTTTAAAACGTAAAACGTGATTCTTCACCCAAAAAAAAGAAATCATTTCCCAGCAATGTTTTTGCGTAGGTTTACTTAGTAAGTTAGTAGGCTTCGAGAAGGATCAGTTTACACCTTGTATAATATAAAGTACCTAATCGATTTTTCACGGAATTTTCCTTTACCTACATAATCTTTTGTCTGTCTACGGAAAGTTTGGTCTGTACTTACATGTAATTGTGATTTATTCTTAATACCTGGGTATTTTGTGGTCGCCTAAATTGTTCCCCTTGCTACCATTTGTTTGTATCCTCGATAGATTTGTGTTCGTTGACCCTTACCTGGGGTTAACGGTGAGCCTGATTAATAAAATTATGTGGGTCGTGTGTTACGTATAGCCAACCTCGTAATTACTTTACCACTTTTCACAACAATTCTCTGTACAGTCCTTTTGATAAATGATGTTTATTTTGCAAATAATTTTTTACAAACACTTTAACACGTCATTTTAGGCCGGTGTTTCGTACTTGACTACTCTGAACAGAAACAGCCGAAACAAACTCAGAAGGCATAGTTTACTTTAATCTTTAAGGTCCAGACATAATCTTGGTATATCTCTTGGGCATAAGCTCACATGAGGACTTTGCAGATTAGTGTCTGAAATGTTCTTTTAAAGAAAGTCCTTTTACTACACCTTTTTTTCATCACTGTCAATATCACGGCTGTTTTTATTCTCATTGCAATAGGGCTCGTGTTGAGTTGCTGCCATTGACAAATATGTCAATTAACAAACATCTTTATTATAGTTACTATAAGGGTGATGTTGAGTTGCTGCCGTCAGTAGTAAATAACTGAATTGAAACTTCAATAAGGTTGAAATTATCTAACTGTTACATAGACAAATAGACCTTGTTGTATTAAGACGTAAAATGACAGTCAACCATAGTGGTAATACAATTATGTGGTCGAATTTACCTTCCCATACGTAGGTAGCTATGCGTAAGATTTTATGATATGAAACCCGAACCCTTTTTGCCTTCATTTCTGATATTGGAGCAATAATATGTTTTGACAGAGTTTGTAATATCTATGACATGGATATCCTTTGCTGGTTTTATTAATCATACAAAATGTTATTGACGGAAGAAAAACTTGGGACTTTGTGTATAAGGGGCGCCTGCCTACCTATGCGATATACAGGGGTATATGATATTTCGAAAAGAATACGTTAGGTTAGACTATAATAGGTTTTATTTTCCTTTTTTTATTACAATTACTAAACTATAAAGGACTTTAGTAGGTCTAGCATTTATTCCTAAAATAAAATTCCTAATATATTACTTGGGTCCTAAAAAAAGGTTTTTAACTTTTATTTTGAAAAATAAAAATACTAAAAATCGCCCCTAAAAACGATAATAGTGGCTTCTGCATTAAGCTGTTTTACAAAACGTAACGACATGAACTAACGTTGCGTAAATCGCACTTTGTGTTTCATCAGAGAACATAACAAAAATATAATTAAGCGCATTATTAAGAAACTTGACGTAAACACTATGCAATGTTTTTGAACCGCTTATAACATATTTTTAAAACACTTATCATGTTTTAAAAGCACAAAAGTAATCGTGAGTTTCTTCACAATAATGTGATCAAGAACTTTCCAAACCACAGGAATTGATATCCGAGGTCTGGTAGACCGCACGTCAGCGGCATCAACCTTGAGCTGGCCTAGCGTAGTACGGAGATTCAATAGAACAAGAGACATGTTAATAGTGATTGTGTGTCATCACTGACGTCTATTACACACTTACTGATAATTTATGTCTTTGTTTTTTTTTAATCAACTAATTTCTTACAGTAACTACTAACTGGGTTGTGGAGGTCAGATAGGCAGTCTCTCCATGTAAAGTACTGGTATTCAGGTGCATCCGGTTAGACTGGAAGTCGACCCCAACATTGTTGCGAAAATGCTAGGCAGATGATGATGATGATGATGATGATAGTTTCGTATTTGAAGTTTCCTCAATAAAAATGTTCCAAATCGATACTTTTACAAATCGGTTCTTCTGAAGTATTGGATATAGGTTAGGGGCTGTCTTTTGTGGGAACTTTTAATTAAAACCCCCAAGTGCTGTAGACTTTTAACGAACTTGCGGCCAACGTTGCCATTATTCACCAATGAGAAATAGCCGATAGTTTTTAAACGAAAAAATTTGTAATACAGGTGAATGAAATATTTTACAGTTTAGTTTTTCAATGGGTTTTTGTTGAAGGTTTTATTGGATAAAATCTAGATTTTAAATGGACTGAAATCAGTGTTGTAATAAAGTGGCGATTTAGTCACCCTTCAAGGAGATCATCCTTCAAGGAGGTAGCCTACCCGTCATATGAGACAACTTTCCCAAAGAAACACATATCCGATTCTTAAAAAAAAACTAGCCATGCGAGCCGGACTCGCGAACCCCCTTTAATTTTTAATTTATAACAAATTATAGCGGCAACACAAATACACATTCTGTGAAAATTTCAACGGTCTACCTACTACGAATCATGAGATAAAGCCCGCTAACAGACAGACGTACGGACGGACGGACAGACAGCGGATGCTTCGTATTAGGGTCCCATTATAGGTTACCCTTCGGGTACGTAACCCTTAAAAACAAGTTAAGTTTATTATTTATTTATTATTCTCAACACACACATCTGCACAAATTCCCATACAACAGTTACTAGGCAGACTATTTCGATGCATGTACGAAAAGCAATATTTTTTTTTGTCTTGGCCATGCATCTTATTATTTTATAAATGTGTATAATAATTTTATGAACTTCGAAGAAGGTTTATCTTACTTGACAGACAATATTACCTTATTAGTTCTGTTTTATTCGCACATATGTACTACCCTCATTTTACTCAGTAACACACCTGTTTTTGAGAACAAGCCATCTAAGTTATCTTATGATATCCAGTAGATAGATAAACTTATTTTGGTATAATAGGACCAGTATTACTAGAACCATTCTCTCCCTGGAGACGTAGAAAACTAGTTGAAATTCAAGAACAATTCAGTTGATCAGGGGTCTAGTACAAATGGTCGATTTAGGTTATATTTTCTTGTAAGCGATATTTTCGTCGACCTCCGTGGAGGGATAAAGTGACGCTGTAACAAGACGTTGGCTTTGACAGGTTATACCTTTGTCACAGGTGACAAAGGAAATTACAGGCGTGACACAAAACATGGCGTTATAACACTGTTACGATCTACCTAAATAGAATGATCGGTTACTCGGCTCCTTAGATCAAAATTTTGTTGTAAGTCCTCTGGAATTAATTTATTGGTTGGCTGCGAATTTACCACCTACGCCTTTTGTGGTCCAGAATAAAATAATGATTTATTATTTATTATCATGATCTGCGTAACTTTTAATCCCAAGTCAAGTTGTAACCAACCCTTGTTTAGTATCATCCATCATCATCATCATCTGCCAAGCCTTTTCCCAACTATGTTAGGGTCGGCTTCCAGTCTAACCGGATGCAGCTGATTACCCGTATTTTACATGGAGCGACTGCCTATCTGACCTCCACAACCCAGTTAGTACTAGGTAATACATACGATACCCCTTGGTAAGACTGGTTGTCAGACTTTTTGAGCCACTGACTACAAATGACCGCCGGGACCAACGGCTTAACGTGCTTTCCGAGGCACGGAGGAAACTCGGTATGTAATGGGTGGTCACCCATTGTTACCTATACCTATGATTTTCTTGTCAATGATTGTGCTCCATTGGCTAGACATAATCCTTTGCCAGTCATGGGCTAGAAACGTTTTGAAACTTATTTTAACACAAGTTGCCTTTGGAGATTTTATCATCAGGATCCATAATACAACATTATTTTTAGTATATGCGAAACCTGAATATAGTTTGTTCAGAATAAGTAACTGAATCGATTCCAATAATTTCTAAACCATGTTATATTTTTTCCCAAAAATATTTAAAAAGGTTACAAGTTGGACACCGAGCGACACTAAGTACCCTATCGCAATCATTTTGGTACCTACTGCCAAAATATTATTATCAATGAGCTCAAGACGACGCTGGAGACGCACGCGCGGCTGCACCGCGTGGTTACCACGTTTTTTTTGACAACCAGATAACAGAACAAGCTTATAACTTTGTGATTTTTCATGTTACAGTTTTGAAATTTTGTACATAGATTCTTTACATAAAAATACTAGATACGTGTTTCAGGTTTCGCATATACTAAAACTAATGTTGTAAATTAGGTTTCATGAGAAAGATCTACACACCATTAACTAAGGATTATACAGGAGTACTTTTGCCATGCCCCGTCGTCATAGTTATTAAAACTTTCCCAAAACTGAGGCAGAACTCCGTCATCGTTGACACACACCTGCATCATTTCGGAAGGATTAAGGCCTGATAGCTATGTAAGATGTACCTTTGGGAGTACCCAACTTAAAATGAAAATACAGGAGGCCCACCTGCGCCCTTCCCATGTATGTTTTTATATAATACGTAGCTATATAATCTATCCGCTCGTGTAAGGGTGCGCTGTGCTTTTTTTATTAAGCCTTTTGGTTTACACGGGAAAACAAGAGTTATGGTACAGTAAAATCACAATGGATTTATTCAATGTTTTCCTGAGAAGTGAGCATGGAGTCATTTTGATATTTTTAGAGTTTCGTACCTCAAAAGGAAAAAAAACGGAACCGTTATAGGATCACTCGCGTGTCTTTCTGTATGACCGTCTGTCACAGCCAATTTACTATGAAACTACTGGAGCAATTGAGTTGAAATTTGGTACACGTATGTAAGACGAAAGTGTAACATAAATTAATGAATTTTAAATGTTATATGTATGTTTTGTTACATATCAAATATAAATAGTTTTAAAGTTGCTTTGGAAAATTGACCATTCACCCCCTTAACTAACAGGGCCGAAAATTTAGAAAAAAATACCAAAAATAGTCCTTTGCCTATAGATTACAGAAAAACCAACCTATAAGAAATCTATGAACTTACAGAACCCTCTCCACGCGAGTCGAACTTGCACTTGTCTTGTTTTTTTATGTACAACATTGTGCGAGATCAGAGAAATTTTGTCAATTAATAAGAAATATATACGGCAAATAAAACTTAAAATAAATACAGAAAAAGGCACAGATTACTTGATGGTATATCATCCAACTAACTAGCATCCAACAAAAGGTTTTCGCAAAGAGGACTACCGTTGGCCGCAGATGGTCTCACTCAGCGGAAGGAGAGCACTCGGGGCGCTGCAGAGCAATAGGGACACAACTGGGTCAAGGGCCCAGGAAGGTACGCTCGTCCGTTTAACTCGTTAACTCTGTATTGGAACGACGAGATTCGGAAAACTAGCTCTGAAGTAAACATTGAAATTGCTGAAGCAACAATGCTAGGAAAAAAAAAAGTTAATAATATGGCTACACAATTTAAATTATGATGATACCGAGTTACTTTTGCAGCTTGTGATTTAATAACAATTAATGTAGTGAGATGTTATTCGCTTATTTAGTTACCCATGTACTATAAAAATCTATCTCTCTCTCTCTCTCTCACACACACACAAACGCACACACACACTTATACAATTGATCTTATTTTCTTTATTTTCTCTTTTTATTATTCACCTATTTGTAAAGAATCTATGTACAAAATTTCAAAACTGTATCATGAAAAATCACAAAAGTTATAAGCTTGTTCTGTTACCTAGTTGTCCCCACAAAATCGTGGTCACCACGCAGCGCGCGCCTCCAGCGTCGTCTTGAGCTCATTGATAATAATAATTTGGCAGTAGGTACCTAAATTATTGTGATAGGTACTTAAAGTCGCTCGGTGTCCAACTTTTAACTTTTTTAAATATTTTTGGGAAAAAATATAACATGGTTTAAAAATTATTGGAATCGATTCAGTTACTTATTCTGAACCAACTATATTCAGGTTTCGCATATACTAAAAATTATGTTGTATCGCTTCATTGTGCGTCCTGCGTACGATGCATTTTATCTAAAGAATTTGCATGAAATTATTTGCACGATTTACGTGCTAGATAAATTGTCATCTGCCTAGCCTTTTCCTAACTATGTTGGGGTCGGCTTCCAGTCTTATCAAATTCAACTGAATACCAGTATTTTATATGCAGCGGCTGCCTATCTGACTTCCACAACCCAGTTAGTATTGGATAGTAAAATACCCCTTGGTAAGACTGTTTGTCAGAGTTTCGGGCCACTGACTACCTATAACAACTGTCAAAGATCTATAAATGACAGCCGGGACCAACGGCTTAACGTGCTTTCCGAGGCACGGAGGAAACTCGGTATGTAATGGGTGGGAATGCATCCTCGGGCCAACCTAGGCAAGGGCGGCTTAACCTGAAGGTCGACCCAAGTGGCTGTTATTATTTAGCCTCGAGTGTGACAGATAAACTAACCAGTACTAATCGGGAGGTGTCGAAACATAAATGTGTGACATGGTCATATCCTACAATTAACTTTTTATTTAAATCAGACAGTTATTACTTGTCACCTATATTTTTGTCAGTAACTTTGCTAGTCTAACTCTCAACACTATGTAGCCTTAGCTCGGAAAAGAGACGATAAAATGCTTCAACTGACTACGGCAGTCAATCTGCATATCCAGATGTCTATTCATTCATGTCGAACCCAGAGAACGACGACAGTCAACGCCAACTGTCAAGTTAGGTGTTAACTATCAGTGCCACGTTCAAGCTCAGTGTACGCTAGAGATTCTCCGAGATGATTGGCACTGAATTGACAATCTCTGCTAGAATTTGAAATGCAATATGGGGAGTCAGACACGGCTATATATGGACCTACATCTCTATGCAATCTTGATTCATGTTCATACGTAGCTGGCACTGGATTACAGATGCGATCAACTTTTTCAATAGATTCTTATTTTCTTGTACTTGCCACGCGTTATATATATAATTACAAAAAAACTAGTGTTCGGGAACACCAAAACTGCATCTTTACTCAGTATCGAAATAATATTATCACACTATTTTGTGATCATTGTGGTGGCACAGACACCTTCCAGACAGATTATAGTACCTTGATAGCGACTATGATCAGTCAAATTTCTTTAATAGATTTCCAACTTTGTCGCTAAAGCATTTGGTTCAAGGTTTATTGGGAAAATTTGACAGTTTCGGGTAGCTTGATGTGCTGGCGTCTGTACGTGTCTGTACCTACCGCATGATGAACTAAATTCCACAAAGTGTTAGCACACAAGTAATTTGCATCCTTGCAACTGTACTTTGTTCGTGTCTCGTTATAGGCTTGGTTCAGCTTTGACTTGCTGCATCATCTATCACCGTTTATCCTTCGTTCCATGTTGTACAAATCAGTTGAGAGAAACATGGCCCATCCCAGTGTTTGCAGAGGTCACGTTAGCTAGCACATGATCATTATTTGCACGTCATTGCAAACATGTGCAATGTGCATTCCGTATTGAATCGGTATTCGACTTTGAGCTACCGTATAATAGTGCGTTGATGTCATTTAAAGGTTAGTTTGCCTCGTTTCAGGATTATGAAGTACTGAAATAACTTTATCAAGTACTAGCTGTTGCCCGCGACCTTCGTCCGCGTAAAATTTTATAGCCTTCCTCGATAAATGGGCATCCAGCACGGAAAGAATTTTTCAAATCGAACCAGTAGTTCCTGAGATTAGCGCGTTCAACCAAACAAACAAACTCTTCAGCTTTATAATATTAGTAAGAATAGATTCAAGAATTTGCATTTTTTATTTAAATGATCTATGTATGTACTGCCAGTTTTACCTTATTTCTGGCCACCTCAGATCCTCTATGATCTGAGGAGGTACACCTACATAATCGGAAGACCAGTATTTGTAATTAAACAACGTTCAATTGTAGTGGGATTGGACTGGCTACGTCTGACGCACGCCCAATGAATTATGGGTCAAAATAGCCACTTTCTGGAGCCCTGACACAGCCAGAAGGCGTCGAGGTAGACCTCATAGAAGATGGTGGGACAAGCTGGTCAAAACCAACGACCAGTGGTCCACATTATCCCTGGATTCAAACAACTGGAAGTCACGGGGAGAGCCCTTTGCCCAGCTGTGGGATGACGTAAGCTACCATTATCAGTATCAGCGGTCAATTAATTAAAAATAAAGAAATTGATTATTCAATTTATATGCGTGATATTCTCACACGCAACTTTCGTCCACCAGTATAACAATTTACCTGTCATGTCCCTGTCATAAAGAAAATTCTGTTTCCAACAAAAACACTTATCCATGACAGTGCCCACTATCTAACAATTTATTATTCAACAAAAACACTTATAATATAACACCGTGTGAGAGAAAATAAAATAAAGACAGAGTCATCAAGACCGCGGCTTTTCTTTTCTCAGATGGTGAGAACCATTAGAAAACAGATTTCCCTCTATATTTACTTTGTGGAATCATTATGAAGGCTTGTGTTTCTCACCGTTATTATTTAAGGTCCCTAACAGGTTATTTTGGGGTACAGCTGTACCCCGGGGTACTGTTTCCAAGGTCCAAGGCCGTGTTTGGGATTAGTGTGGTAGATTCCGACGTTCATAAGCGCTCGGCCTGAGTAAATTGAGTTCAGTTATGTTTGAACTTTGTGTGGTATGTGTTTAGTGGTAGTTACTTGTTGAACCTTTTGGGAAGATGTGTATGACTTACAGCTGTGTATAGTACGGCAAGCAGTAATACGTTTACCCTACCCAGCTCACAAAGTGATTCATGAGTGTTGTGTCTGCTTTGCGGATAGTGTAACAGTCTAAAGTTGAATTTTGGTACCCGTTTTAATTAGTGCCAGCATCAAACTATCAGTAGCTTCTGCCTTGTAAGATTATCTAGCTAATATAACAAAACTAGGGTCCTGTTTACAGAACTACTACAAACGACAAAACAAATATTTGTGACCACATATTGTTATTATCGCAACGTTAGCCAAACATATTGTTTACACAACATTTACTCATTCTTTTATTCCACCGATGACACGAATAACCTTTTGTTCACTGATATGGCAACAAAGTAGAGTAAATAACAACAAAGTTGTTTGATTAGAGTCATTCTCAACTCTGTTACTTTTGAATGATTGTGACAAAGAAAGACTGACATTGTTCCTGTTACTTTTTCGATTTGTGTTCGTCTATATAAAACATGACTTGAGGATCTCGTGGCTAAATAATAACAGCCACTCGGGTCGATCTTTAGGTTAAGCCGTGCTTGCCTAGGTTGGTCTGTGGATGGGTGACAGCCCATTACATACCGAGTTACCTCCGTGCCTTGGAAAGCACGTTATCCGTTGCCCGGCTACCATTTCTTGATCTTTGACAGTCGTTACAGGCAGACAGTGGCCCAAAAAGTCTGACAACCAGTCTTACCAAAGGGTATCGTATTACCCAGTGCTAATTGAGTTGTGTAGGCCAGATAGGCGGTCGCTCCTTGTAAAATACTGGTAGTCAGCTGCATCCGATTAGACTGGAAGCCGACCCCAATATAGTATGGAAAAGGCTAGGCAGATGATATACAAAACATGAATTAAGACTGAGTACACATGATCGCTTTTTCTAGCGTCATATATCACGGCTCGTTGCCCTGAACGGAATATCGGTGGCATACACCGTTGTGTAACAGCGGTAACCGCGAGTTAATTGCACGCTGGTGTACAACCGACTTAATTGTGTGGATGGTATGCCTGGTTTAATGAGTCGTTCGGCGATAGAAAATTAAAATCAATAGCCTTCAGGCTGTGCTCGACGTAACTGATATTGTGGTTGAGTGTTTCGCTTTACTTATAATGAGACTTTGCAAGGTTATAAGGAGGATCGTTCTTGAAGGTCGTAACAATGTTTTGTGCGTCACTCAGTTTAAATATTAGTAAAATTACGTTAAAATATTATGCCTATGTCTTGTAGAGGACTTCTTTAGGTTAATATGATTATGGTGGACGTGCATTACATGGTATACAGAACTAAAATCCAGTTTAGAAAGAAAAATCTCTAAGCATAGCATAATCAGTATATATTGTTACCACTGCTGGGACACAGGCCTCCTCTCTATGAGAGGGAATCGGCTATAATCCACCAAGCGGGCCCAGTGCGGGTTGGTAGATGTCACATGTCTTCGAATTTTTGGTTCTAGGATATGCTGGTTTCCTCACGATGTTTTCCTTCACCGTTTTGAGAGCAAAACTCTTTTTTTACTTTAATTCATTTCCTAACAGTGTCGTTAGAATATAAGCTTACACATACCTTTCAATTTGCAATTCCAAATCCTTCTTCAGTCGATTACTTCCGAATAGAGTTTATAACACACTAAACAATCATCGAATAATAAATAGTAATCATAGCAAATTCACGATTTCTCCAACACTTTTAACTCTTTAATGCAAAAACTCACAAGAACTTTGAGATCTACAATACAATATTAAACTGTCAAATGTTCCGTCATCAAGAGAAAAAATATTAAATTAATTTTACATCTACCCACACTATCAATGCTCTTTATTTTATGAATGAGTTCTAAATCTCACAATTAAAGTTTTCCTACGATTTGGATAGATAGCCAACTTTTTAATTAATTTAACTAAGTGTCCGTATATACTCAGGAAGCCAGTCGGGGGATCTGGTCTAATATCCCCTGTACCATGACGATAGGTTTCTTTAGAAGTCATTCATTATTAATACAAGGTATCTTAAAGAACTTTCCGTTATAGTACCCTTCTGCTTTGCGAAAGTCTGGCAATAATTATATATATTTGAGCTGAGCGTTAGCCGGGCGCCCAACTGAGTATATGATTTGACACTTTTGAATTATGTTTTGCATAAACTTAAAAAAAAAGAATTAAATCCAAGTAAAAATACACAAAACTTTGAAATAAGAAATACAAAAAGAAAAACACTTCCTGAGATCCGAATCCAAGACTGTTTTTCGTTCGCGTTCGCTCAGTGATACCTTGCATCGTCATTTGTTTGAATTTGTTGCAAAAAGTAAACGTTGGCGTGGGTTCGAATCCCAGCAACGATTTTAATTTTTGGTTTCTTTTACCATATTCTGTAGTTTTTGGTTAAAACTATCAATATTATTAAACTTATACTGTCACTTCCGGGATATCTTCCGTGATTCTTCATTATTTTGAGCTCCCGATATTTCGACGCTTTGGGAGCTCAAAATAATGAACAATCACGGAAGATATCCCGGAAGTGACAGTATAAGTTTAGTTGTAAACCGTGAAGGCTTAAAACAGTGTTTATCAATATTATTGCACGTAATCTATTTTATTAACAAAATAAACTTTTGCTCCACAAAATGCTACAGGTATATTCCCCTTTCACGTTAATATTCGTCTCCTGAAAGTAATTTTGGCCTCAGGCCATGCCTAACGCTTTCCTTTTGTAGTAAAACACTATAACAGTATCCGAGTGCGTTATAACTTATAATCCCGAGGCCTTTCCCTCATGGTGGGGCCGTAAAACATGCTGTTGAATTTGTTTTGTCCGACAGACGCGGGCGACACAGCGACGTCGCGTCGTACTGTCGCCGACCGCTATGTTTTCATTTAGTTTTTACGAGCGCAAACAATGTTCCTGCTCGCTTCTTGATGTTAGGGCGTGGTTGAGTTGAAAATGTATGGAGTGGATGGTTCAGTTACGTATTTTGTGGCACCTGAAAATGGTCGCGGTAATCCTAACTTCCTAACTAATATTATAAATGCGAAAGTAAGTTTGTTTGTTACCTCTTCACGCCTAAACCACTGAACCGATCATCCTGAAATTTTGCATAAACGTTGTCAGGTATATAGAAACGGACATAGGGTACCTTTTTTCCCGAACAAAAGTACTGTTCCCGAGGAAAACAACAATAACGTTCTTATGATAATAGATGGCGCCACGTGTCTTTCAAATCATGATTGAATTATATTATTATAGAAACTTTAGTAGTGTGTTAAGAGTTTAATTGTCAAATTTTAAATTAACGCCAGAGAAGCCACGGGCAAAAGCAAAGAATATAACTGTGGATCTCTTGGCGCGTGGTACTGGGTTCGATTCCCGAGTCGGGCAAATTGCTATTGGGTTTTTCCATCAAGAATTTCTCAGTAGCAGGATGCGTGCCCGTTTGATGGCAATAGGCTCTCGCCCTTATTATATGGTACATAAACATAACTGGCGAAATCTGGATGTACTATTAGGTACACCTCTGCCTAACCCTTTGGGAATTACAAGTGTAATGTAATATTTGTCTTTTCAAAACAAACTGTGGATATTTCCGCAGTCTGTTTCACTGTCTGTTTACTAACAGCACCCTCCTGCAATATCATCCAAAAGCTGAAGGTCATCCCTCACTAATTATCCAAGATTCTAATTTGTACAGAAACAAGAGAAATCTGATCTGTTAAATAACAAACGAATGCTGCCGGTAAAGAGAACCATACAAAACTGTATTTAAGGTATATTGAACCTCTTTTGTTTTGGTGGTGACTCGTGTGACCAAGACCCAACAAGAGATGTTGATGAAAACATCATACATTATGAGTGCATTAGATACTTGACAGGAGAAAAGACGTTGATTGCTAAGAAGACGATACGATGGTTGGGAGTGTGAATGACCTAGAATTCTCGAATATAAGTCAAAACACTTGAAATTCTTTGTTACGCTTAAAGTTTATTTTTAGTCTTTCTTTATCGTTGGGGTGGTGCCTAAACTGGTATCAGAATTATAATTCCGCTCATGGGCTTCTGATTAAGCTTTACATGCCGTCATGCTGCATGCTGGTTTCCTCACGATGTTTTCCTTCACCGAAGCAGGTGATAATTATACAATACGCACATGAGTCCGAAAAGTCAGAGGTGCGTGTCTTGGGTTCGAACTTAAGACCTATGACTTGGTATTGGTAGACCGACGATCACACCACTAGCTATCACTGCTATTTTTACTTACTATTATTATCAAATGAAGTCTCTCTTACTGTGATCTCTGATTTCTTGTTATGGAATACGTACAAAAATAAACCGTGGCACAGAATAAAACCAATTACATTAACTTTATCTAACAGGCCTTTATTTTGATGCCAAAGATTCACCACAGGGAAGACGTTCCTACAAAATCGCCTTTAATAAAACCCTCCTATTCACTGTTCGTAGGTATAATTTTATTAATTTGTTTGTCGTGTCCGCGACAAATTGTCGTCACAACCTGTCGGATGACCCGGTAGAAAACAACGATCTGTGATGTCCCAATAAAAAGTTATTTGCGAAATTATACCGGCGCCACTGGGACGCTTATTTGGGTAGAAATCGATATCTTGATACTGTGGAAATAGAATGTAGGTGAGTTGTGCTGAACGGGGAAGCTACTCACATTATTTAGTAGCTTGTTCCTGGAAGTTTGCGGTTTGCTCGAATATTTCATTTGACGAGGTTAGATCGCTAGTAACATAATATCACGCTTGTAATACCCAAAGGCTGTGCTGGGTTAGGTTAGGTGTACCTAATATTACACCCATATTCGCTTCACATGTAATAGGGGGCGAGCTTGTTGCCAATAACCGGGCACACATTCAGACTCCGTGGTTTCTACTGAGAAATTCCTGATGGAAAAACCCAATAACACTTTGCCCGACCTGGGTATCGATCCCAGGACCTCATGCTCTGCAGTTGTGATTGCGACCACTAGATAACGAGCCAATATTCTTTAGCTACATTAATTTTGAGATGTTTAAGATTTGCAACTAGAGAATCTGCAGGCATTAAACTAGCTAATTATGATATTATATTGATTTTATTTTATTCTATATATTGTTAATCTTCTTGAACTTTTTTAGTGTTAACCTTATCGAAGACCACAATGCCCCATGCAGCTGCTATTTCGACTTACTGCGGATCCACCTGGGCAAGGCAATGCAAGACATTAGTTGAGACAATATGTCTACGCAAGGCCTATTATCCTTGTACTATCCCTACTTCGCCATCTCCTGCCGCTAAGACTTGACCAGCCACGATGAATCATTTGGCCAGCCACGTGTGGATAGATTATGTGTGAGTACTGTTGCATGGTAGGTACGAAGTCGTATCCCGAGACGAAGTACAGCGGTTCTTTAATAACGTCCAGATCCAAGCCTTCCTTCTGATAGGTACTGCTGTTTTTTAGCTTGAACGTGCCAGTAACTATATGGGGTGGAAGGGACAGCGACGCGAAAACGGTTACCACGTATTAAAAATCAGCTGTTCCATACATTTTACGTACTGAATACAAACTGTTAAATTTTCTCATTCGATTTTAAACTTAACCACCAATTATGGTTTAAAATCATTTGGAAGAATTTGACAGTTTGTGGTAACTTGATGTGCTGGCGACTGTACGTATCGCATTTAGTGAAATCCCGTAGTCTTCTGCTTAACTGCATAGAATGTTATAGGGTAATAAATATAAAACTCACCCATTTGTCTGCGGCTCCTGATTTTCATCAGCATCATTACTGACGATGGACTCTAACATTTGTATCTTCAACATTTTAGTGCGTCACATGACAGTGAACTCACTCTTTTGCACTTGAAACACTTAACAACTCTCTGTAACATTCACTGATTAACTTGAATAACATTTAACACTGATGGGTTTCGTCTGGCTTTGTTTGTTGATGACCTGAAACAAATTAACTTTATGTTACTCGTCAGTTTTGCCAGATTAAATTCATTACAAACTTATACTGTCACTTACGGGATATCTTCCGTGATTGTTCATTATTTTGAGCTTACGATTTTCCGACGCTGTTGTAAGCGCAATAAGTGACAGTATAAGTTTAGTTGTAAACCGTGAAAGCTTAAAACAGTGTTTAAATTCAATACATTCGTACAAAAAACTATTTATTTCAACACATCAAATTATTACATCAAAAAAACGCTCACTCTTTTTGAGATAAGATTATGTGACATCGATTTTGAGTGTTACTCGCTCACAAGTCTATGTCTGGTAGTGGCCCCTCACGTAGGTAGGTATTTCGTTCTAAACTTTTCAATGGTAAAGTAGACCTAAAATACCCGACAAAGTGTGTATTTTTTTAAAAAGCTATCTTTGACTGAGGAAGTCTTAAATTATCCCACTGGAACGTACTCATCATCTGCCTAGCCGTTTCCCAACTATGTTGGGGTCGGCTTCCAGTCCTAGCGGATGCAGCTAAATACCAGTGTTTTACATGGAGCGACTGCCTTTCTGACCTCCACAACCCAGTTAGTATTGGTAATACGATACCTTTTGGTAAGACTGGTTGTCAGACTTTTTGGGCCACTATCTGTAAAGACTGTCAAAGATCTACAGATGACAGCCGGGACCAACGGCTTAACGTGTTTTACGAGGCACGGAGGAAACTCGGTATGTAAGTCCAAATTAAAAATTGGTAATATCAACATTACAGCCGAAAGACTTCTACTGCTGAACAGAGGCCTCCCCCAAGCTTCACACTGCTTTGCTTATGGAGTCCAATTCAAATTCAAGTTCTTATATCTCCCGGAGTTATTATTATTATTAATCATTTATTTCAGACATAGTCCATATAAAAATTAAAATCACATTAAACACATGTATGTACATTAAAATAATCAACAAAAAAATAAAATTACACACAGACACTACAATTATATAACCAAATTAAATTAAGTATAAAATAAAATAAAAGAACCCACCCCATCTCGCATTCTTTCGTACCGTATTAATTCAGTAATGTCGACCTAAGGTTTAACTTGCACTGCCTGCAAGAAACTTCACCAATAACGGCTCAAGTGAGAAAATTAGAACCATCCTATACAGAGTTCTAAAGAAGTCTCACAACTGTGTACCTTTTGAAACTTTAAGCTCTTAGCTTTCTCAGACTTATGATATCCTTTGATCATTGTAATTAATTAGATTAGTTTTAAACTGTTCTTAGTGACAGCGTTTGAGTATCGTTAGCTAGACTTTTTCACGAGAATCTTGGAATAGGATTCCAGTATAATAAGATTTAGTTAAATCAGATTATCACAGAGACGATTTTTTTTTAAAGTTGCCCGACACTAAGAATTTCTCCTGTATCGTGAGTGCGTTTACAAATATTTAAACTCACATTCACAAACATCCAGACTCGGAAAAACTACCTGTAGGCTAGACAAATATATTTTGTTTCGTGCGGGAATCGAATCCGCGATACGCAGCGCAGCAGCCAATCGCTCAGCCACTGCGCTAACGCATGGTGCGGCTATTATGTCTATGATCCGTGTTATCTGTGGGAGAACTATCGAACTTTTTTTTGGTGGCGACATGTGCCCTAAAATTACTAACCTTACTCGATATATGTAGTTTGAATACCTGGTGTAAGTGACAGTTTTAATTCATCATCTGCCTAGCCTTTTCCCAACTATGTTGGGGTCGGCTTCCAGTTTAATAGGATGCAGCTTAATATGACCTCCACAACCCAGTTAGTACTGGGTAATGGATAACCTTTGGTAAGACTGGTTGTCAGAATTTCGGGCCACTGACTACCTGTAACGACTACAAATGACAGCCGGGTGACAGCTTTCAATATAGTCTACAAATTATCGCAATTACTTACGCCGGCAATAGAGCACGTCAAATGGACGATGTTATGCGGAAGCCAACAATTATTTTTGTGGGGAAAAGTTGATATTAATAACACGAGCGTGATCATCATACTCGTAATAAAGTCGTGAAAGTGACAATGTCGGTTCGGTCAAAATTTGTTATTATACGATTTTTATTTAAGTACAGTACTTAAATAAAAATCGTATAATAACAAATTTTCTTAGTTTTCGAGGAGAGTTGGTGAATAAATATGGTCTCTGAAATCACCACATTGATGTGGAGTGGCCTTGGGAGAGGCATATGTCCAGTTGTGGACTGTGATAGGCTGAGTTTATGACCTACAGCTTTAATTTGGATATTTTATTAACTAGAGTAAAATTTTAATGCTTGGCATAACTACATATACCGGTTGTAAAAACGCTCTTAATGAAGCCGAGATGCATATGTTCTTCTCGTCATTGCGATCATTTTTTTGATCTGGATCATACCTGGAAACTTTCTATTTACGGAGATATTGAATGTTAAATTTACACCATTCTCACACTTAAAAAAAATAAAGTTTTAAATATGTATAACTTTAAATATCTCATGACCTGTGTACTATTTAATGCACTTATCAGACTATGTTTTGAGTGGTTTTTTTTTTCACACCAAAAAAAAGTCGTTTCCCAGCAATCATTTTTGCGCGGTGTTACTTAGTTTGATGCACAATGCTTGGTTGACGGCTTCGTGAAGGATTCGTCTTCACCCTGTATATATAGAAGAAAAGTAGCCTATTCAGTGCAAGTCTATTGAATGTTGCATTATATTTATTAGTTAACAATGTTACCGACACGCACTGACGTAATTAGCTACTTAAAAAGGCAGAGCAATAAAACAAACGAACATCTATCTGCGTCATTCCTTGATTACTCAAGACGTGAACATTGTGTTCAGCGTGAATGCCAATCAAGCTAACACGTTGCAAAGGCAATTAGTACTTCACTCAGGACCTAGTTCTGCCCGTATATTACTTAAGCCTTCATATTGGTGTATCCTCAATTGTATAAGTTGTATTTCAGCCACTAGACAATTTTATTCCTAGTCTATGTTTGTATTTTGCGTAAAATTGTGAATTCAATATGTTGACGTTTTCTGGTTCAAAATATTTTTTTTATATTTTATTCAAAGCAAAATGTTTATGTTTTGTTCATCATCATAATTTCAGCCGAACGACGTCCACTGCTGGACATAGGCCCCCAAGTGTCGCCACATTGACCGGTCCCGTGCGTCTCACATCCAGTGGATCCCCGCAACCTTCAACAGGTCATCGGTCTACCTATTGGCAGGCCTTCCAACGCAACGTCTTCCGGTTCGCGGTCGCCACTCCAGAACTTTTCGGCCCCATCGTTTCGTTTCGTGTTCTTTTTGTTGCTCAAAGAATATTTGTAAAGATGTCTTCTACAGCAGATTTTCCAATTGTTGTTGTTTTACTTACGAGTACAACATACATTAGCAATTACTGTTAATAGTGATGCCAATGTGCCTAATCGATTTAACAGGCGTTTTAGTTACACTTGAACTTTAAGTTTAAGACCGTAGCGTGTTACTTTTGTGCCTTAACGCATATTCTACTTGTTATGTTTATAAGTCTAAAGTAAGGTATCAGTCGAAAACCATTATTAATCACTACATAGTATAAAACAAAGTCGCTTCTCGCTGTCTGTCTGTCCCTATGTATGCTTAGATCTTTAAAACTACGCAACGGGTTTTGATGCGGTTTTTTTTAATAGATAGAGTGATTCAAGAGGAAGGTTTGTATGTATATTGCACCCGTGCGAAGCCGGGGCGAGGCGCTAGTACATAATAAAAAGAACTAGTCAGATACAGTCACTTATTGACTCATTAACGCCAAGACCAATCCCTAGGACCGTATCATTATTATCTTGCCTAGCTTTTTCCCGGGTTGACTTCTAGTCTTACCTGATGCAGCTAGGACCTGAATTTTTGCAGAAATTCCTTTTATGATGCAGACAAGGAACACCGCCGAATTTGGATAGTGAATTAAGGCACTCTCAGAAATCAGCTTGGTAACAAAATAAAGTTATTTACTTAGTTCAGTGTAAGACATCGCGAATTTATTTTCGGAAATAACTTCATTAAACTTTTGCTTTGAATAATGATCGTGGAATTTCTTTACTAATTGCTTTAAAACTTTATTTCTTTCCGCCAGAAGAGCTTCAGAAAAGTTTTTATAACTTTTAATTAGAGCCCGAATTACGCTTTGTTTCTAGCAAAAAGTAGTTTGGTAGTATTACTATATATTGGATTTTTTTCTTCTTAAAAGAGTAACCACGGAGTTTCTTGACGGTTCTTCTCCATAGGAAACGACCAACCCGAACCGTGCACCTTTTTTTCGACGTTTTTTAAGCGCCCATCTAGGCCTATGTGAAATAAAATATTTTAATTTGATTTGAATTAAGCAAAAATGATTTATTAAAAACTGATTTCATACGCATACAAGGGTGTTTTTTCTCATGTTTGTATATCTATCTTCTTTCAACCGTGTTGTCGTGTCTGTCAGTCAGATTATCAATCATCCTGTCGATCAGTAACGGAACTACTTTTAACGCATTAAAAAAAAGTAACAGATGGGGTGAGAAATGTGACGTCAGCGTCATTTCGGTTGTCGACCGTCCCTCCATTTTTTTGATCCCAAGTACCTGCCCCCGCTCCGTCCTTTGTACACAATATTCCCCGAGCATTATAAATTCTTAGAAATAGATTTTTTTTCTATGATGTTCTACATCTCGCAAGTAAAGTTTTCGGGGTTTTTGGGATAGATAGAAATTTTGGCTTCGTCAAGTAGAGGAGTCCGTTTCTACGCGGTTAGTGTGTCATTGGGAATGGCATAAAACCCGTTTGGAATGCCGCGGAGTACGAGAGTATGAAGCGGAAGCATCGAATGCTGAACAGTGATGGCTGCTTGGCTGTAGCTGATGCGGCTGAGACGAATATGCTGTGGCTTAAAGTCTATGACGTATACGCCTTGGCTGAAAGTCCGTGACTGTAAGGCAGTGGCTGGGATGGTTGTGGCTGGAAGGCATTTGATGTAGAAAGGGAAGTGCTTAGCACTCAAAACCACCGTTGTAGACAATTTGACTTCTCTTTTGCTTTGGACAGAGCCGATTTAAATTACATAACACCATAACATCACCCCTGTAATCCCCGAAGGGTTAGGCAGAGGTGTCCCTGATAGTACACCCATATTTCGCCAGACATGTCTAAGTCCCATGTGAAAATAATTATCAAGATACCTACATAGGATGATGCGGAATAGAATTATACTAAGTAAAATCGAATATACTGAAAAAAAAAATTATTATTTAATACAAAACTTTAGTGTACCAAAGAGTGAACTCACATCTATAATAAACAAACAGTTAACGCATTTCTACTTACATAAGTAGATAAATTAATGTATATATTAGATTAAACAGCAACAAAATTCTGTAACAGTTTAAAAAATGTGCCTTCTTTAACACATAGATAGCACTTTTAATTCTATATTATAAAAGATAACTATTTAATAACCATTCTGAGATTGCGCGATATATATATGTATTTATGTATTTTGCTAACTTAAAGCTTACTTGAATAAAAAGTAAAAGATAAACTTCAAGACGTTTGTTTGTCGCAGGTGCGCAATTTAGTAATAATGAACAATACAACCGCTCTTATCTGCCAAAAGTACGAACAAGATAAGGAATGTTTTACACGAAATATCTTTGTTACGTTTCAGACTACAAAACAAAAGTGAGACTTTCAGGTACGTACTCGGTATACATATTATATACAGCGTGTCCCAGAAACGTGTGGTCATATTTCAGGCTGAGAAATAAATACTGTAATTGTCATACATTTGGGTCAAGTAGATATTGAAGTTTCGTACTAATTAGCTGACTGAATGAAACTGAAAAACTGAACATCAGATTTTTAGAATTTATGCGTTTTGAATACTTATCACTATATTGTGACCGAACCAAACCAGCGTTCCTGAGAGCTATTTCTCGACGGCATATAAAGCCAAGTCAGAGGCCCATGGGCGGCATAAAAACTCTGATACCAGGTTAGGCACTAACCACACGAAAAAGAAAGAAGAAAGACTGATGCTTAATTCTGTGAAATATTTAAGTAAACAATTCTATCTGTATTAAAAAGAAAAATAGAAATGAAAAAAAAAATTGTGTATACCTAACTAGATGCCGAGTACACCGAAATGTTATCTCCTTTGGAAATACATTACAAAACTTGCTCAATGTGACACGGCCCTAAGTTTCTGCTACATAAAGTTTTCAAATCATTGAGAAAAGTTTTGTGTCCTACGTGTTTTAGCTGCGTCTGCCATATGTGGTTCTACAATTAAAGTAAGCATATAAGTTTTTTAACTAACATTTTTGTAAATACGTCGAGTAAGTAAAATATAAATTTTTTGGGTCTGAGTTATGGAAAACGGAACCTTTAAAAAGTCACTTTTTTGTCCGTCTGTCACAGATGTTTTTCTCGAGAACTGAAAAGTAAGAATTTGAATTATGGCATGGTTTCGATGACGCGCGCACTGATAAAAAAAAAACATTTTTTTTTAAACGATGCCCTCGCTCATGAAATTGCTCCCGTATTGTGGGTTTAAAACCATTTAAACTCACACAAACAGCCAAACAGTTATTATTATTAATGTTCTCTTATGCGTATCACACATTTTACAAAAAGTAAATGTTAGTTTTGATATCTGAACTCTGTTTGTTTATTTAATATGCGAAAGAAAAATATGATTATAATAAAACTTCATCAAAAAGGCGTCAATGTTACTCTTCTGCGGTGGAGTTGAGAACAGAATACTGAACTCCGTGCACCCTGGGACCCTGGGAGAAAATCCGGCCAACACCTCTCCCACGGCCCGTCTAAAATTGCCAAGGGAGGCACCCACTCAAAGCTCGAAATTTAGAACTGCGCACAGGGCACAGATTTATTTTTTTTGGATTTTTTAATTTTTTTGTCTCTTGTTACATTAAATGCAACTTCCCGAGAAGAGCGAGACACCTAACAGTCTTTATTTTTCTAGTCTACTTATGTTAGAAGTTCACAAGAATGTTGATATCGCGATTCATAACTTAACAAAAATATGTAAATTTTATGACTGGTTCCGTTTAACATGCGGTTGATTTTACAATCAGGGAAAATTTTGTTGCCAGTAAATATCAAAATATGGTTTCAAAAACATTATTAGACGCAACACTGGTGAAATTAATCAAATATAGAACACATACGAGTTCATAGCGACATCTATTAAGAATAATTAGAAATAAATTTTATATTTCATTTTGTAGGGTAGTTGCATATTAAATGATACTTTGACAGCTTTTGATATCTTGTTTACCTGCTACAATAAGAAACTAATAAATTTAAATAATGGAATTTACAATTCAATGCTTTTACTCCTTGTAAACAGTGCAATAATGGACAGTTAAGAAATTATCCTGGTCACTGTGTACATACATAGTAAAAGTACTTAGAAAACCGCAAGTGTCTTATACTTATTGTGTTAAAAAGTGGTATTCCTTCCAAATTTGTACAGTGTAAAGTAGACATTGTTTTAATTCGTTAATAGCTTCTCTTCCCCGTAATTATTTAGTGTTTAATGAGAAATATACCTGTCTTAGTACAGGAGCAAGAGAAACGAGAATTAACTTCATTGTGTTTTAGTTTTATCCTTCGTAGAAAAAGGTGTTTTGCTGGCTGATATAATTTGTCAGTATCGCTGAAGTAAATTGAATTACAGGTTAGTACTGTTACCTAACTTCATGTGAAAATGTATACGTTACTTGGATTATTGTATCATAACTTATGATACAATGATCATTATCATAATAGAATAGTGTATAAAGGAGTGGTGGCAAATGGCGCCGACGGCAGAATTAAAAACTTCATAATTTTTCATTGATTATGTAAATAACTAGCTGACCCGCGCAACTTTGTCTGCGTCATTTAAGAGAGAATTTGCACGGAACCCTAATTATTTTTACTAAAATGAAAGCAGCGTAAGTTTGACCTTATAACATAAGCTATATGCCAATAAAAGTCCTGTTGAAATCGGTCCAGCCGTTTCGGAGATTGGCCGGAACAAACAGACAGATAGAGAGACTTAAATTAAATAAAATGTGTTTGTTATAAGTGCTACATGAATATATTTTCACTAGCTTTTGCCCACGACCTTCGTCCGCGTGAAATTATATACCTTCCTCGATAAATGGGCTATCTAACACTAAAATAATTTTTCAAATCGAACCAGCAGTTCCTGAGATTAGCGCGTTCAAGCAAACAAACAAACAAATAAACTCTTCAGCTTTATAATATTAATTATATATAGTATAGATAATATGCATTCAGTAAAAAGCTTTTATTTTGATATTACAAACTTCAATTTTATTATTTGAATAGATTAATATATCTAAAGATTTGTGGAATTACAACTTATAATATTAATTTTGGGTTCAATTACTTACTTTCTTGAAAGATCTTAGGTGTAATAAAATACTAATTACCAACTTGTTTAATTTCAGTTTCGAGCGTGCAACGAGTTCAGTTCGAGGAACACTTTATCAATATTATGAGAAAATCATATAATGAGCTAAGAAGATAATTTATTAAGAAGGTATGCCAAATATTCTTTTAAGAGGAAGCGGTGCCTTCTTCCATGTGCAGATGGTGACCACCGTGGTGGTTTTAGTGAGGTAGAAATCCCACACTCCCCAGTCTTATCGCCATAGACCGGTCGTCGTCTGAAGGTTTCCCCCGTGAACATAATGTCCCTAGCCTTTTCCCAACTATGTTGGGGTCGGCTTCCAGTCTGACCGGATGCAGCTGAATACCAGTATTTTACATGGAACGACTGCCTTTTTTTTTTTTTTTTTTGCGCTGAGAAATGCTTTATGCATGCCCGTTCGTCGGGGGACGAGACGGGGTATGTGGGACTCCTGTCGGTGTATGACAGTATACCCACTAAAACTCAGCGGTGTTCCCTCGTCGCCGTGGTGGGAGGGTCATGGGAAACCGGCTCAGCCTTTACGTCCACAACCCTCCCGGCGCGTGCCCGCCTAGCTGGCGGGCCCCGCTAGCCCCCCAGGTTGGTGGGCAACGGGAATGGCCGGGAACACCTGGCCATTCCCGTCCGGCACTGGTGGAGGCCTGTGCAATACAGGCAAGGGTGCCCCCGCACCCGTTGCCTGCTGGCCTCCACCTGGTAGGAGTCGGAGATGATTGTCATACTGACGTCTTCTCCGACCCCTCCTCTGCCTTCGGAGCGGCGCCGCGTGAGGGTCGACCTCCCGCGCGCGCTCCGCCGCCTCCTTCTGGGACATGACGTGTTCACAGAAGGAGGCGACTGCCGCCCAGGACCCCTCGTCTCCCAGCATGGCGTTAACCACACCGGGGAGTGAGAGGTCCTGTCCGATCGCCGCAGTGAGACTGCGGCGCGGCTCCGTCCACGACGGGCACACCTCGAGGGTGTGCTGCGCCGTGTCCTCCGCCGCGCCACAGTCGTGGCACGACGGCGTCTCCTCCCGTCCGATCCGGTGCAGGTACGATCCGAAACACCCGTGCCCGGACAGCACCTGCACCAGACGGAACGAGAGGAACCCGTGCGACCGCTCGAGCCAGTCTCGCAGGACCGGCCCGATCGCGTCGACGGTTCGGCGGCCGAAGACTGCGGTGGCGAGGTCCCGCGTCCAGTGGACGACGATGGCGTCCCTCGCCTCCCGCCGGACGGCCTCCCGCTCTTCCGGGGCGGGGCGTTCCCCTCTCGCCCTCCGCCCCGCCGTCCACTCGTATACTCTGGCGAGCACCCACGCCTCGAGTTCCCAAGGCGGGGTGCCGGCCAGAGCACACGCTGCCGCGGAGCCCACCGTGCGGTAGGCCCGCGCCGCCCGCTGAGCTATGGCCCTCTGGGGCGCCCGTAAGGCGGCGGCGTTCTCCCTCCTCTGGAGGGAGTCCTCCCAGATAGGGGCCCCGTAGAGGGCCATACTCTTCAAGATGCCGGCGTACAATTGCCGGCATCGTGCGCTGGGCCCCCCCAGGTTGGGAAGCAACCATGAGAGGGCGCCCGCGGTTTTCAGCAGGCGCGACGACAGCCCGCTAAAATGCGGGCCGAAGCGCCACCTGCTGTCGAGTACGAGGCCCAGATATTTCATCTGGGCCTTGACCTCGATTCTGACGCCCTCCACGAAGATGTGGGCGTCAGGTGGGGGGCGCTGCCGAGGTCCGTGGAAAAACACGGCCTCGGTTTTGTGCAGCGCCACCGTAAGTCCTAGGCGGCGGATCCTCCCCGCGACCAAGGATCCACCCGCCGAGGCCAAGTTGGCCGCCTCCCTGAAGCTCCCCCCCCGGGCGGTGAGGAGAGTGTCGTCCGCGTAGCAGACGACACTCGTGCCTCGGAGGAGAGCTCCCCGCAGGAGCCAATCGTAGCCGACGTTCCAGAGGAGAGGTCCCACGACCGACCCCTGCGGAACGCCGGCCTCGACGGCGTATCGCCGGACTTGTCCAGACCTATTTACCAGGAGGACCGCCCGGTCCTCCAGGTAGCTGGCCAGCAGACGGCGCAGGTATCGAGGCACTCCGTGGAATCGGAGCGCCTCTAGGATGGTGGAGTGGGGAACGGAGTTGAAGGCATTGGCTATGTCGAACGACACGGCCAACAATCCGTCCCCCGCTTCCACCGCCTCCTTCACCTGGCCCTTGAGGCAGGCCAGCGCGTCCACGGTGGAACGCTCAGCCCGAAAACCGAACTGAGCGTCCGACAAGTCCGGCCCGATGTCCCGCAAATGGCCCTTTAGGCGGGCAGCAATTACCCCCTCAAACATTTTACCGACCTCATCGAGCAGGACGATGGGCCGGTATGCCGAGGGGGAGTCTGCCGGGCGGCCCTCCTTGCGGAGGAGGCACAGCTGCCCGTCCTTCCACGGCTTCGGGAACCTCCCCGACGCAAAGCATGCGCTGAAGAGGTCCCGAAACCGCTCCTCCATTTGAGCGGCGGCGATTGCCACCACTCTTGCAGGCACGCCGTCGGGGCCCGGAGCCGTTTTCTTGGCGCGGATGCGTAGAATCGCCGCGCCAAGTTCCGACTCCGTGACAGGCGGGGCCTCCTCCGCTTCCTCGATGGAACGACTGCCTATCTGACCTCCACAACCCAGTTAGTACTGGGTAATACGATACCCCTTGGTAATACTGGTTGGGCTGACTGGTTGACTGGTTGGTTGGTCGGTTGGCTGGTTGGTTGGTTGGTTTCCCCCCGTGAATAAATAAAAATCCTACTTACTATTAAAAATGGTGGCTGTGTATGTATTTCTTTCATTCATGATAACTTTCTTTGTTATCAGTAAACATACACATAGATAGCTGGGTGGGGTTCGTAATTAATCTTGACATACTTTTTTAAAAACCTCCATTTAGTCATGTTAAATGAATAATGTTCGCATAAGATTATGCAATAAGTCCTGAAACCCATTGTAATCCCGGCCGTTAGTACCTAACCCCATTATTATTATAATAAACTTTATAACCAGGTACTTACAGCTTAGTTTTACACAGTTATTACCTCAAATGAATGATCAGATTACATCAAAGCTTATGGACAGGTAAATAATTACAAGCAAGCTACTCGGAAAACATAGCGAGGAAACCGGTCTAAGCTGGCTTGAATTAATATTCTTCTCCTTAGTGTGTCGATGGCAATCTAAATTGTATCAGCCCGGAACTGAGCTACTAGTTTGGCGCTTTCGGTAGCGCCCATGTTCCTGTAGTGAACAAACAACAGGACACGCAGGATAACATATTAAGTGCCCCATCGTTTATAGAACAGCATCACATTAACACTCCAGGAACTAATTAATTAGAATTAATATTAATTATAATATCTGAGGTATAATTAAAATATTTTCAAATTTCTAAAATGGTGTTATTACATTGCCGTTGGGACGAACCAAAAACGATTTTATTTTCCATAAATCAAAGGTGAGGGATTTTTCTATGTAAACGAATCTAATCTAACTGGATTGAAAAAAGTGAAACAGTTATGCCTATCTTGTGTAATTTTGAAACTAGAACAATATTAATCCTGTTATATTTACAAAAGCTGACATAAATAAGAGAGACATAAACAATAAACCAACAGTAAAAAAAACCTTTTGAAATTCAATTCAAGTTGACCCTAAAGAAGATCTTGTCGTTCCTGACAAAGAATAAGGACACCCCTATCTACCGCTGAGTGACGTAAAAGGCGAGTTAGGGATTACACTGAGCGGCAGGGGCACGGGCGTCTTCCTGTCTGCTAGTAATAACATTATCGTGGTCGATAAACCGTCTCCCAGGCTACTAGATTAGAATAGAGTTTTGTTATGACCACTTGTATAGTTAGATCAATGTAGACCCATGATTCAAGGCGGATACGCGAAAATAACCCGCGAAATTCAAATTTTCTTAATTTTTTTTGCAATTTGCCGATCAGTGTGAGGCTGTATGTTGAACAAAATATAATTCGGGACTGTAACACGTATGTGTTTACAGAACTATAATCATTAAATCATCAATAAAACCACCTATGTTCATTTAACCCCATTGAATGACTATTTCATGAAAAAGTCATTCAATTATTTCATGAAAAACTAATCCTATTGAATGACTATTTCATGAAAAAGTCATTCAATTATTTCATGAAAAACTAATCCTATTCAATGACTATTTCATGAAAAAGTAATCCTATTGAATGACTATTTCATGAAAAAGTCATTCAATTATTTCATGAAAAAGTAATCCTATTGAATGACTATTTCATGAAAAAGTCATTCAATTATTTCATGAAAAAGTAATCCTATTGAATCCATGAAAAAGTGAAAAGAGAGAAAATGAGAGAGAATGTAATGGGATACCCTGCCGCTTCCACCAGGTCGATATAACTAAAAAAAAAATGTCAGCCTTCTACACTTATAATAATATTATGTTTTGACTGATTAGGTTTAGTATTGAAGATTGTAGGTACACTTATTGGACCCTAGTTTGAGCAATGTTACGATTTTGTGTGGGATATAATAATTATTTGTGTTGCGCAATATTTTAGACACTCTAGGCAGCTGGCCTAAAGTAGGATAATAAGAATGAATCACGTTAAAATTCTCTTTTTTTTATACTAATTGGTTACTCTTGACCTCAATCTAGTCCAGAGGACAGAGATGAGGTCGACGATGGAACGAGCTAATCCAAAAGAAGCCTATTAACTCACGATTTAAATAGATTGGGGTCATATGAACTGAAATAAACTGACTAACTGACTGACTGACTTAAATGATCACAGACGCAGTTAATATTATGAATTGTCACTTTGTGACCATTTTACGAAATGTAACGTAATTTCATATTATCCTAATGATTCTGCTAAAGCTGTCATTTTAGACCCTTGTCTTGCGCATGTGAAAACACTGAAGCTTGATTGATGTCAATGTTTTTTTGCGTTAAAATAAGTTAGATAAAAATCTTTTCAGATCAAAGGATGATTCGATCACATTGACCGGCTAATAGACTTTATAAGTATCACCATGTTCTATATTTTTTTTTGCATTTGCAAAAAAAAGTGCGACCTGAAAACTGATTTATTTTTTGCGATTATGATGTAGGTTCCATGAAGAAAGTTGAACAGTTAGATTGTCTGACACCATCATCAGTTCTGATACAAAACAATAAGAATAATTTACTCAAAAAGTATTACAAAAGTGTACATTTAGACGCACTAGTGTTATTTCTCATACAATGGTATAATTAGTGCTTATAAGTAAACTATAACTAGAGGAGCTCGTGGCTAAATAATAACAGCCGCTTGGGTCGATACTTAGGTTAAGCCGTGCTTGCCTAGGTTGGTCTGTGGATGGGTGACCATCCATTACATACCGAGTTTCCTCCGTGCCTCGGAAAGCACGCTAAGCCGTTGGCCCCGGGTGTCATTTGTAGATCTTTGACTGTCGTTAGGTACTCAGTGCCTCAAAAAGTCTGACAACCAGTCATACCAAGAGGTATCGTATTACCCAGTACTAACTGGGTTGTGCAGGTCAGATAGGCAGTCGCTTCATGTAAAATACTGGTATTCAGACTGGAAGCTGACCCCAAAAACTATAGCTAAAATATATGTATGACGGAGGTTCGTTATCAGTGGGTCGCGACATCGGAAATAAAACTCACAAAACCTTCGTTTACACTTTTAATTACTTGCTAACACGCACTCAATACAAAATAATCAAGGATGCCTCACATATGGCTCGATTAAGAATTTAGGAACGCGGGAAGTTTAGCGCGGAGTAACGAACGTCTACCCAGACTACCGGACCGATTCCAAGTGCCCTCTCTCAACTGTCACCGCACACGTGTAATACCCCCGTTACAGGTTAGCCAACCTACCTGTCAACATCAGTACCTGTCAGTGTCGAATACCTGATTACACTTCCGGATCGACATTTGACTCGATTATTCGCTCAGTGTCGCCATTACTCCACGCTAACCATCCCCAAGTTATTACTTGACGTTCCCAAACATTAGTTGTCAAATCTAACTACATAGTTCCTCCAGTGAGAGATAGATGGCGCTGATCCAGACCGACTGATATGCGTCGACGCTTCGACACGGCCGTCCTGATGATCACACGTCCTCGTGTGGAGTACCTGAAATGAAAGAAAATTCTCGGACAGTACTCGTACTAGTCGTTCGGCCATTCCTGGCCCAAGCGGGTGGGGAATAAAACGTATTCTGATCAAAATCATTACAGGTTCTAATGAAAATCATAACAAACTCTTTCTCTCAAAGCTGACATGTCGAACAACACCCATACTCATTCAAATAATAGGAAACTCATTAAAATATTGCAGTGCTCATACTCTGACCTCCATCCGGTCTTCAACATCACACTTATAACCTCCATCCGGTCTTCAACACGTAACCTCTATCCGGTTACCTCCACATGTAACCTCCATCCGGCTACAAACAACACCATCAAGATAATCATTTCGAGCCATTCAAAATAATTTTTAAAGTAGGTTTGTTCAACATGTTACTTCATTTTTCCTATAACGTTACAGATTATAAGAAAACTCTTACTATGCTAGGTACTCTAAATGTTAAGTTGACTACTTAGTATTCAAATAGTCTTCTCGAAGGACTGCAAGATACTCGCTAACTCTGCTCTACGTTCCGCCGGTACATCAGTATCGATAGAGTTCCAGTCAATTTCAGGAGTTCGCTCTACCTCACAAGAAGCAATAAAAGGATACCTAAAGATTCGGTCAGTAGTCATCTGAACAGTCAAACCATGTTCTAGAATCTCACGTCCAATCATAATACCATAACGTAGAAAATGATCAGGCAATACATGAAAACAAATCTCAATACTAATGTCATCGATCTCTACTTTGGTAAGTGGTCAACATCTGTATCGTAGAGTTACGGAAGTCTGCCCTATCCCAGTCATAGTCACAGTCTCATCAATACGCTTTCCTTTAAATTTACAGGCTACAGATTCTTTAATTAAAGAACACTCTGC
Source organism: Noctua fimbriata (assembly GCA_905163415.1). Taxonomy (NCBI): domain Eukaryota; kingdom Metazoa; phylum Arthropoda; class Insecta; order Lepidoptera; family Noctuidae; genus Noctua; species Noctua fimbriata. The sequence continues at coordinate 9,442,977 of LR990940.1, forward strand.
ACCAGAGTCGTAATGAAATGAAAATTGCTCACCGGAGTGACGTAGAGTCCCAGTAGGCGCGTTCAGGAGGCACAGGTCAACCCTCTTTCCATTGACAGGCTTGGATGACCCGGAGTCGGCGCTGCTCCTCTCATTGCGCCGTGGGCAGCTCGATGCGTAGTGGCCTTGCGCGTGGCAGTGGAAGCAGGTGATCCCGGATGCATGAGACTTCGCAGTTGTCGATGAACCCCTTCCGTTGCCATTGCCGTGGTTGTGGTGCTTCTGCGTAGCTTGAGTATCCTGTTTCACGTCCTTGCGGTAGCAGTGCACGGATTTGTGACCCAGCTTGTCGCAGATAAAACGCTTCAGAGGCTTCACAGTACTATTCGCTTTGTACCACTTTTTAGGGGCATCGCGGTCATCGCTAGGTAGCTTTCTCTTCATAAAAGAAACCGCTTGCAGCTCTTGCTGTAACTGGCCACGTGTCTGAATATCGGTCGTGACAGATAGGCGTTGCACACGGGGATCGAATTGAGAAATGTGAGCCAATATAGTAGCAATAGCCAAACGTTCGGTACTAAGGCCATTCCATCTCGCCATGATCGATGTCATTAAACTTGCAATAAAAAGTCGCTTAAAAAGCGGTCCACGTCATCCCAGGAAACGACACGGTAGATAGCCAGGTAGAAGCTCATCCCTTCAAGGCGCGGCTTAGAGCGACCATAAGCGGGGCGCCATGTTGGTCTTGGTCCGTCAAGCACATCTCTGCAGTGATCACCCAAGCACGTGCATCCACATCTTGTTTCTCAGGTTCGAAATCCGGTAAACGAAAGCCATGTGACGACGTAGTGGGTGTTTTCGTGGCTTGAATCAGCGTCAGAAAATTGGGGTTCTGTTGTTCCAACAAACGCATCCATTTTTCGTCACTAGCGTCTTCATTTTGAACACGTGGGTCGTCGTGGTCCAATCCCACTTCTGATGACGGAGGTTCGTTATCAGTGGGTCGCGACATCGGAAATAAAACTCACAAAACCTTCGTTTACACTTTTAATTACTTGCTAACACGCACTCAATACAAAATAATCAAGGATGCCTCACATATGGCTCGATTAAGAATTTAGGAACGCGGGAAGTTTAGCGCGGAGTAACGAACGTCTACCCAGACTACCGGACCGATTCCAAGTGCCCTCTCTCAACTGTCACCGCACACGTGTACTACCCCCGTTACAGGTTAGCCAACCTACCTGTCAACGTCAGTACCTGTCAGTGTCGAATACCTGATTACACTTCCGGATCGACATTTGACTCGATTATTCGCTCAGTGTCGCCATTACTCCACGCTAACCATCCCCAAGTTATTACTTGACGTTCCCAAACATTAGTTGTCAAATCTAACTACATAGTTCCTCCAGTGAGAGTTAGATGGCGCTGATCCAGACCGACTGATATGCGTCGACGCTTCGACATGTATATATTTTAACAGTTGCATGTAATGATAATGTTGAATTCAAATGTTTGGTAGCGTCCTGCCCGATCTAGGTTTCACATGCTGTATAAAAAAGACAACTTTTGAATTTCGAAAAATTCTAAAAAAGGAGGTCGTAATTGTCTACCATGGTCAACAATGGTCAGGGATTTTTTGTTTTCATGTCTATATGAGTAAGAAATTCGAGAGGTGCAATGTAGTGTACTTAAGTAACTTGGTCCCATACTATTTAGATCCCAAACCGGTCACTTTACGAATGATATCGAAAGAAATCGAGTGTGTGTAAGTACCGAACGACTCATGTCAGTTCGGCTCCCCTGGTAGACACGGACCTCCCGATGTAGTAACTAGGGTCCCTATATTCTTACAAAGCGTCGCGAAAACTTTAATACCGCGATGTAGAACTCTTTTGTGCGATCTGGCGGTTGCGATATGGGGTGTCTTGTTCTTAATTCGAAAGGACGAATTTTATACAAGACAATTATGTTGACCAAATCTGTGAATTTTTGAGTAGGATATTAGATACATTCTAGTTTACTTTATTTGCTTTAAAATCACTAAGTTTAAAAAACTTAGTGATTTTAAAGTAAACAATTATTTTAACTGTTAATTGAATAAGATTTAATTTCTAATAAAGTAATCATTAAAAAAACCTTACTTACTTATTTCCATAAATTAATAATAGTTATGCAAAAACCAGAAATGTTTTCAAGTCCATTTCAATTTAGACGGTTTATAATTTTATAAATCCAAAAAGTTTTGCACGTTCTGAGGATCGAACCCCCGACGGGCGGCCCTTTAAAAGCTCTCTTTATGATGACACAGAGCTTATACACAGGGTGTGAGTGAATTTGAGGTTAATTGGAAATTAACTTTATGAACATCAGTGCTAAGCATCTTGCATCGTGCATCTTTTCTTTTGTTTTTATTTTTCGAAAAAGATTGGGCTCTCTATGATGAAAGATTATATATAAGATTGGCTGATCCTGGGAATCGATCCTGGGCTGTTGTCGCGTACCGTAGAACGTCATAAAGATAGCGTAGAGAGTTTACACTTCATTTATTTATACGTTTATTTTACTACATTTATTTAGGTATTTATACGTAAACTAGATGAATGTTTATTTGAACAAAGTTATACGTGAAGGGAGGTTATTTTAAAAGGAAAAAAACATTTACATCGGCAGAAAAACAAAAGCACTTTAGTATACCCATATACTGAAGTAATATCAAAGCAACGCGTCACATCATACGATCAGAGATGTTCGTATGGTGAGCGTTTGTTTAGCTATCCTGTCTGTCTGTCTCACTGACAAGTCAGAATAGTAGCTACAAGTAAAGCATGCTTGGTTTGACAAAGCTTTGCTGTCCTGAAAATTAATCCATACCGCAGAAAAAGCATGCTGTTTTGTAGCACTTCGTAGGCGAAAGATAAATTAAGTATAATTGCGCACTGTTGCTGATCAGTAGGGTTCTAAGTAATAATTATAATATAATTATAGCTTGATAATATAGCATTACCAATGTCACTTCACGTGTATCCGAACGCGATTTGCAGCTTCAGTGCCTAACCAAAGGTGATAAGTGTAAACTTAAAACAATCTTATAATACCCCCCTTTTTTGGTCGGGGGTTAAAAAACGGTCACACACATTGTGTTTAATTATCAAACAGTAATTAGTCCATTTGTGTCCAGTTTGTTTGTTATAGAGACCCTGTTTGAATTGAATTTCAGGGAGCTTTGAAAAATGGTGTGAGACAAAAAATTGAGAGATCAGTTAAATTATCATGATAATTATCAAACAAAATAATCATCTTGATAATTCTGAAACCTGCTGATGAGCCTTAATTGTGTCCAAAAGAAGTTAGATTTAAAATTAAGAACCTCCTCTCCACCAATCTGACGTCGTTTGAAAAAAAAATTAGAAGCTTGTGTTTGTCAATCTACTACCACAGATACATAATGGTATAAAATATTATTTGCTTTCACGGTTTCTAACACAAAAAAGGCGTCAATTTTTTCTTCATCATTGGTTTTGAGACCGTCTCGTATGCACTCAGTGCCAAGTACTAGACTGACATCTAGGGGGTATAAGTTCACTGGGAGTAGGCAGGTATTTCTACCAATCCAAGGTTTAATAACAGGACTTTGGTCAGATCCTTCCAACTGATGCAATGCGGAGAAACGGACGCCCACAGAAAGGGCTTCAAATGTTGTATCTATCCAAAAACGTTAGAAAATGTTGCTTGTGCGATGTAGACTATTACCTGCTAGTTTTTGTGACAATATAATAGTTTTTGGGTGCACTATTGTATTCCTATTGGTATCGGTCCCTAACAGTATTGTGTTGCGCACTCGCAATGTCGTTGTGACGTCAGCATCTCTTTAAAAATGGAACTACAAATAGCTGTCACTTTAGATTTGATTAAAAAACGAGTTAATTTCAAGTGAAACTTCGTTCACTTTGCACTAATTTTGCATTTCGTTACTGGCGTTCATAGTACTTCTACATAGAAAAAAGCAATTTAAAATACATAATATTAAACGTTTCTAAAAGATGCAATGTAATCAGCAATTTGCGATAGCTGATTATATTATATTATTAAAAACACACTAAAACGTCTAAAATAACTTTACTTTGGTGTTTATAGATAGCTCTTTAAAAATCACATTGAGGTTCCTAAAACCATTTTTTCTCAAAGTCAGTCGTTTGAGAGATAGACATCCAAACATCCAGACATCCAAAGTGGTAAAATGTATATCCCACTTCTAAAAACCCTCTAGTTTCTAACGTAAGAGGAAGAAAATTCTGAAAAAATTTAGGATTGTAGAACGTAAAAAAACTTTCAACGAAAATTGGTTTGAATAAGATTTGATGTTTAGTTTTGAGATATGGGACTTTTTCATCAAACTGCAGCAGTAACTTTGTTTTTCATTAACATACTATGAAAAACAAATTTAGTTTTGCTGTTACAACAATATACAATACAACATATGAATGAGCCTTCAAAATCTAATCCGTTACTGTTGTTTCGGCCCAAAATTAACATATTTCCTACGTGCTTCCCCTTTATGGAAGCACACTCATCTTTTGGACAAAATGGACCAAATTATCAAAAATACTATATCATCCGTTTTAAATGTGGCTTTGGACGACCGTGCTTGGATACAAGCTACTCTTCCCATTCGTATGGGAGGACTCGGCGTCCGCAAAATTTCTAGTATTAGTTTACCGGCGTTTATATCTTCGGTCCACGGTACTGAGAAATTAATCAGGAATATCCTGGCTTCCACACTGATTGATTTTGATGTGCCGTGCTTCTCCGAGGCTATTAATGCCTGGAAACTCGCTTGCCCGAATTCTGAAGAACCCGACCATCCATTTTCCCAGAGACGTTGGGACGAGCCGCTCTGCAGAGTAGTTCAGAACAATTTACTGCTCACGTCTGCTACTACTGCTAAGCGTGCGCGTCTGCTAGCTGTGGGTGAGTGGGAGTCGGGTCTTTGGCTTCACGCACTACCGTCGTCGAGCATAGGCACTTTGCTCGACGACACTACTTTCCGCCTTGCTGCTGCTCTACGCCTAGGCGCCCCTTGTTTTTCTCCTCATCGCTGTCACTGTGGTGAAGCTGTCAACAGCCTTGGACACCACGGCCTTTCATGCAACCGAAGTGCGGGCCGCTTTGCACGGCACGCGAACTTAAATGATATCATCCGTCGAGCTCTTGTCACCATCGGCGTTCCAGCTTTATTAGAACCAAATGGCTTGGCACGCGACGATGGCAAGAGACCGGACGGCATGTCTTTGTTTCCATGGAAGATGGGTAGGCCTTTAGTGTGGAATGCAACTTGTGTCGATACTCTTGCGCCATCCCATCTTCCTAGCTCATCGTGCTGTGCTGGGGCTGCGGCTGCGGCTGCAGAGAACCTCAAGCGGCGTAAATATAGTAACCTTATTGGTAACTATATTTTCGAGCCGTTTGGGGTTGAAACTCTAGGTCCGTGGGGTCCGAGTGCTCACAGCCTTTTCAAGGACATTTCTAAACGTTTAGTTGACTCTTCCCGTGACCCAAGGGCTGGCTTTTACCTTGGTCAAAGGTTTAGCGTTGCCATACAACGTGGCAACGCCGCCAGTCTTTTGGGTACATTACCGGTTGACTACGTTGAGGAGGAGTTTTTTGACGCCATTTTTTAAGTTTATTTTTAAGTTAGTTAGTTAATATAGGTTATTTTAATTTATTAATGTATATAATATTTACCAATAAATTATAGCTTGATTTTAAATAGCCTTCAAAATATTTTTATTATATTGTTTGGTGCTACGGAACCCTGTGTGCGTGTGAGTACGACTCGCACATGGCCGGTTTTTTATTTATACGTTTGATAGTCGATGTCAAATATTTTAATAGTTATTATAGTAAAGTTGATGAATGTTTATATGAATAAAGTTATTCATCTAGGAAGGATATTTTAAAAGGAAAAAAACATTTTTATTGGTAAAACAACAAAAGTTGGGTATACTGAAGTAATATCAAAGCAACGCGTAAAATCTTACAACGATCAGAGACGTTCGTATGACGAGCGTTTGTTAAGCTATCCTGTCTGTCTGTCTCACTGACAAGTCAGAATAATAGCTAGTAGTAACGAGTAAAGCACGCTTGATTTGACAAAGCTTTGTTGTCCTGAAAATTAATCCGTACCGCAGAAAAAACATACTGTTTTGTAGCACTTCGTAGGCCAAAGATAATTTAAGTATAATTGCGCACTGTTGCTGATGAGTAGGGTTCTAAGCGATAATTATGATGGACAATTATACCTTGATAATACAAGCATTACCAATGTCACTTCACATGTATCTGAAAGGGATTTGCCGCTTCAGTGCCTAACTAAAGGTGATAAGTTTAGACTTAAAACAATCTTAAAACACCCCTCTTGTTTTGTTTGTTATAAAGACCCTGTTTGTACTGAATTTCAGGTAGCTTTAAGAAACGGTTTGAGACAAAAAATTGAGAGATCAAGTATAATTATCATGATAATTATCAAAGAAAATAATTATCTTGATAATTCCGAACCCTGCTGATGAGCCTTGATTGTGTCCAAAAGAAGTTGGATTTAAAGTTAAGAACCTACACTCCACCAATCTGACGTCGTTTGATGAAAAGGAATAGAAGCTTGGTTATTTCAGTCTACTAATCACAGATACAAAATATTGTAAAATATTCTTTGCTTTCTCGATTTCTAACACAATAAAGGCGTCAATTGTTTCTTCATCATTGGTTTTCAGACCGTCTAGTACGCACTCAGTGCCAATTACTAGACTGAAATCTAGGAGGTAGTTTCACTGGAACACATAGGGTGTATAAATAACAGGACTTTGTTCAGCTCCTTCCAACTGATTCAATGCGGAGAAACGGACGCCCACAGAAAGGGCTTCAAATGTTGTATCTATCCAAAAACTTTAGAAAATGTTGCTTGTGCGATGTAGACTATTACCTGCTAGTTTTTGTGACAATAGAATAGTTTTTGGGTGCTCTATTGTATTCCTATCGCTATCGATCCCTAACAGTATTGTGTTGCGCACGCGCACTGTCATTGTGACGCCAGCATCCCTTTAAAAATTGAACTACAAATAGCTGGCACTGTCGTTTTGATTGAAGTAAGAGTTCATTTTAACTGAAACTTCAATCACTTTAATTGAAAAAAAAATGATGCAAGTAATTTTGCATTTCGTCACTGGCGTTCATATTACTACATAAAAATAATCAGCAATTTGCGATGGCTGATTATATTATAGGCTACTGACACTGCTGACTCATAACTGAGATGTTTCGTAGTTCATGGATTCCCCTATAGCTTTCAAATTCTTTGGAAATCATTTTTGTATTTAAAAAAAAAATCTGCACAAACAACCGACTTCCAAAAACACACTAAAACGTCTAAAATAACTTTACTTTGGTGTCTATAGATAGCTCTTTAAAAATCACATTGAGGTGCTTAAAACCATTTTTTCTCAAAGTCAGTCGTTTGAAAGATAAGACATCCAAACATCCAGACATTCAAAGTGGTAAAATGTATATCCCTCCTCTAAAAACCCTCTAATTTCTAACGTAAGAGGAGGAAAATTCTGAAAAAAACTAGAAAGACTAGTAAAAAGACTTTCAACGAAAATTGGTTTGAATAAGATTTGATGTTTAGTTTTGAGATATGGGACTTTTTCATCAAAATGCAGCAGTAACTTTGTTTTTCATTAACATACTATGAAAAACAAATTTAGTTTTGCTGTTACATTAATATACAATACAACATATGAATGAGCCTTCAAAATATTTTTATTATATTGTTTGGTGCTACGGAACCCTGTGTGCGAGTGAGTACGACTCGCACTTGGCCGGTTTTTATTTATACGTTTGATAGACGATGTCAAATATTTTAATAGTTATTATAGTAAAGTTGCTGAAAAATTATATGAACAAAGTTATTCATCAAGGAAGGATATTTTAAAAGGTAAAAACATTTTTATCGGTAAAACAACAAAAGTTGGGTATGCTGAAGTAATATCAAAGCAACGCGTAACATATACAACGATCAGAGACGTTCGTATGACGAGCGTTTGTTAAGCTGTCCTGTCTGTCTGTCTCACTGACAAGTCAGAATAGTAGCTAGTAGTAACGAGTAAAGCATGCTTGGCTTGACAAAGCTTTGTTGTCGTGAAAATTAATCCGTACCGCAGACAAAACATACTGTTTTGTAGCACTTCGTAGGCCAAAGATAAATTAAGTATAATTGCGCACTGTTGCTGATGAGTAGGGTTCTAAGTGATCTTCTTCTTAGCGTGTCGATGGCAAATTTTTTGTTAAATATGTTTGGCCCAAAATTCAGCTACGCGAACTCCGCTCGCTGTAGCAGTCATAAGATCGTCAAGTGCGCAGGTGTTAGGGCATGCAGCGCAAGATGGAAGATGGGCCATTGTCTGTGGAGACACGCTGCATACACATTTGAGATCTGAGCCGTCCATGAACCCCCATCTGAAGAGATTATCTTTGCTACGGCCGACCTGGGTTCGGAGTCTATTCAGAGATTTCCAAGTCGGCCACGGCAAATCATGCCCAGGTGGAAGACTTTCAGACGGCTCGATGAAACCGTCAGGGGGCTTAAACAGCTCTCGCCAGAGATCACATCTCGCTGTGGAGGCATTCCTATTAGGCGGACTAGCTGGGCCAACGCACCCAAGAAAGCTTTTACGGCTTTTCAGCCTTTGGGGCACTGGGACATAGTTGTGCATTGGGTGGCGTGAGTCAGCTTGTAGTTTTGTCCTCTCGGTGCGGCTGGCTATGGTCCTACGAACTTTTGGAGGCGCAATCCCAGTTAGTGGATACAGCATTCGTACCGGGGTCGGTTTAAGGCAGCCACTAATAATCCGGCACGTCTCATTTAGAGCTGTATCCACTAGATTGGCGTGGGTAGAACGATCCCATACTGGGCAAGCATATTCGCCAGCGGAGAAGCAGAGCGCCATTCCAGTTGCTCGCAGAACTTGAGGAGATGCTCCCCATTTGGTTGATGTAAGGCGGCGCAGCAAGTTATTTCTAGAATGCACCTTCATTTTTAGAGTTTGGCAATTCTTTTTAAATGTAAGCGACCGGTCTAAAGTTATACCGAGGTATTTCGGGTGATCACTATGGGCGATTGGTAGCCCCTGCCAGGAGATATTTAGTTTACGACCCGCTTGTCTGTTTCGTAGGTGGAAAACGCACGATTGAGTTTTTGAGGGGTTTGGTTTCAGAGCGTTTTCAGCATAATAGTGGCTTAGGTCACTAAGAGCTGTGGAAAGAGCGCCTTCAATATCCTCAAAGTTGGTATTTTGACAGGTTAGTGCAAGGTCGTCAGCATATAGAAAGCGGGTAGTGTTTGGGCTAACTGGTTGGTCGTTAGTATAGATGTTGAATAGTAGTGGGGCCAATACACTACCCTGAGGTAGTCCATTTTTTTGGGCTCGCCATCTACTTTTATCTTCAAGGAGGTGTACCTGAAAACGTCGGTTACTGAGAAGTTCTCGGAGAATCCGTGATAATTATAATGTCTAAGTGATAATTATAATGGACAATTATACCTTTATAATACAAGCATTACCAATGTCACTTCACATGTATCCGAACGCGATTTGCCGCTTCAGTGCCTAACTAAAGGTGATAAGTGTAGACTTAAAACAATCTTATAACACCCCTCTTGTTTTGTTTGTTATAAAGACCCTGTTTGGACTGAATTTCAGGGAGCTTTAAGAAACGGTTTGAGATAAAAAATTGAGAGATCAAGTATAATTATCATGATAATTATCAAAGAAAATAATTATCTTGATAATTCCGAACCCTGCTGATGAGCCTTAATTGTGTCCAAAAGAAGTTGGATTTAAAGTTAAGAACCTCTACTCCACCAATCTGACGTCGTTTGAAAAAAAATAATAAAGCTTGTGTTTGTCAATTTACTAGTTACGGATACATAATGGTATAAAATATTATGTAATTTTGCTTTCACGGTTTCTAACACAAAAAAGGCGTCAATTTTTTCTTCATCATTGGTTTTGAGACCATCTCGTATGCACTCAGTGCCAAGTACTAGACTGACATCTAGGGGGTATAAGTTCATTGGGAGTAGGCAGGTATTTCTACCAATCCAGGGTTTAATAACAGGACTTTGGTCAGATCCTTCAAACTGATTCAATGCGGAGAAACGGACGCCCACAGAAAGGGCTTCAAATGTTGTATCTATCCAAAAACGCTAGAAAATGTTGCTTGTGCGATGTAGACCATTACCTGCTAATTTATTTGACAATAGATTAGTTTTTGGGTGCTCTATTGTATTCCTATCGGTATCGATCCCTAACAGTATTGTGTTGCGCACTCACATTGTTGTTGTGACGTCAGCATCCCTTTAAAAATGGAACTACAAATAGCTGTCGCTTTCGTTTTGATTTAAATACGAGTTAATTTTAAGTGAAACTTCGTTCACTTTAATTGAAAAGAAAAAAAATGCAAGTGATTTTGCATTTAGTAACTGGCGGTCGTATTACTACATAGAAAAAAGCAATTTAAAATACAAAACAGTTGCAATATAATTTAGTTTCAACACAAAGTAAGGGTGCTCGTTGAATTTATAACCATCATAACGGGGATTATTGCCGACGTCAGCATTATTTTACCGGATAGAGCGGGAACTGAGAAATAAGGGTCTTTATGGCAGAGCAAGCTCATTCAAGTAATATTACGGAGTTGTTATTAAATCCTTATAATCAGCAAATAGCGATAACTGATTATACATACAACGGCCATAGCTTGGAACAGGCCACTACAATGTCGCGTGACAATTAACGTGAGGAAAAAAACTAAATGACTGAACCGTTTTTGATGAAATTTCTATGGGACCAATCGGGAAGTCATTTCACAAAAAAAAAGAATTTTTCAAATCGGTTTAGAAATGACGGAGTTATGAGGCAATAAAGAAAAAAAAAATCATAAATTCATGCAACGGCTCAAAAATATAGTTTATTTTAACGAATATACAGGATGGCGCCGACAATACGACAATAAATTAAACTGCGTTTCACTCACGACGTCCCCAGTCTGTGAACTTGTATTACCAGTTTTTTCATTTATTGTCGTATTCTCGACGCCACTCTGTATGATCAATCATTTTCTTAACATTCAAATATACAAAGCAATAACCTTTTAAAACCAACTACAATAACAAAAATTGCATGTCTTAATCTTACTTATTCGTCATGGCGCATATATTCACACCCACATACAGATCTGTTCCGGGACGAACAGAATTACACATGAGATCATCATAACTAATTAGGATTGGATACGCAGTCTGCTGCTAAGATATTGTTTGTATCTGCATCTATTATCTCCAATCTTTTGATCTATAAGTGTTCACAAATCTGACGAGGCGAGCTTTTTTGCATAATCATCACTGCGAGACACAGTTCTTCTTTCTTTCTCTAAGATAAGATAAGCTCTATGAAGGATGTAATCTTTTTTATGCTAAATTTACTTGCGTTTGGCCTCAACTCGCCTGATGTGAAGCGTTGATGCGGCCTAGGCTGGAGCCCGCTTACCTACCTAGAAGAAACCGATTCACTCGAACTTTGAATTAGAGAACGAGAACTAGATTTTAATGATCGGGAAACAGAGGACCCGGCAGTGAATTCCACTGACTGGATTTCATAGACTGGCGGTTCGCACAATAAATGTGGAAGCATACCACACCAGCACCACGCGGGCTCTTTACGGCCTGGTTGATGTCACATATCTTCAAATATTTAGGTTTTGGTTCTAGGACATGGATGGAGTGACGAAATAAATGACAAAAAGTAATGCATCTACCTGGGTTCGAACCCACGGGTTACAACTCATAAGTCGAGGCCATTACCACTGCGCCACCTTTGATTACATGCGGTTTAATAATTGTCTGGATTTTTGAAAACAAATGAGGTTTTAGCCACGAGCTCCTTGCTTGTGGCCACCAACATAGTTGGGGAAAAGCTAGGCAGATGATGATTTCCGAAAACTAATGGGTCAAAGACGACAGCCACCTTACTGTGGCTTATCTACTTACTAATATTACTTTGTGGTTCCAGACAGAGAATGTGCTTTCTTTCGCAATATTTAAAAATTAAAATAACCTAAACTAACTTAACGATAAACTTAAAAAATGGCGTCAAAAAACTCCTCAACGCTGTCAGGTGGTAATGTCCCAAAGTGACTGTCGGGCGTTGCCATGTTGTATGGCAACGCTAAGCCTTTGGCCAAGGTAAAAGCCAGCCTTTGGGTCTTCGGTCAACTAAACATTTTGAAATTTCCTTGAAAAGGCTGTGAGCAATCGGACTCTACGGTCCTAGAATTTCAAGAAACGAATTCAATTTCTCAATTCATCGGGTATGTTATGGATAGTGTCATGACTGTGGGCGAAAGTGTCTTTTATCTTTTGAATAAAGCATAGGTACCAGTGACTCATATTAATTCGTCCTTCAAACGTCTTTTTCATGTAATCAACCCGTCCAACCGTTTTTATTTGTTGGTTTACTCACTCCGAAGGGAATTACAAGTGCTAACTTCGACACTTAAATACCTATAGCATACAAATTCACGTTATTACTGAAGCGTTGGTCACAGCCTTGATGAACTTTTGAAGATTAAAGAGTTCCATCATCATGCCTACATCAAGGGTATAACAAAACCCTTAACGAAGCCGAAAGGCACTTGTTCTCCCCGTCATTGCGATATTTTTTTTTCTCTATACCATACCTGGGAACCTTCTAGTTACGGAGATATTGGGGATCAAAGTTCAAACTTTTTCATAAGTTTTTGTTTAAATACATATTTTTAATGTCAGATTTTACTTTAAACATCTCCACGACCCCCGTTCTGTTCAATTCATTTATCGGCACAGTGTTTTGAGTGCATTACATTGAGTCCTACCGAAAAACGTGGTTTTGCACCCCAAACAACAAAGTAATTTCCCAGCAATCATTTTTGAGTAAAGTTACTTAGTTTGACAAAAATAATGCTTGGTTGACGGCTTCGTGATGGGTCCGTTTACACCCTGTATAATTTACACATGTTGTTCCCTCAGCGACATTACTGACGCTAATTAGATGTCCCATAAGCATTTTCTTTGTATTATAACTTCAAAGGTTTTACTCCTCATTTCCACATGATGGAAAACGAGGGTGGAAGCTAATATCAGCTACATAAATAAATACATCTAACATTATGAAATATTTTCATTAAAGTATGTGAAATGTTACAGCTTTATCCTGGGATGTGTGTCAGTTGATCCTCTCCTTTACAATACAACTCGTCACGCGAAAGGATGGCAAGAAGGCTTTTTGACTAAAATAAGATATACTTATTTTTTATTTGCAAATGTTTTTAAACACAGGTAGATATTTCGATATTTTATTTAGTTCTGTATGGTGTCCGGACGTAAAGAATAGCACCATCCCATATCTTCCCGTGGGTGTCGTAAGAGGCGACTAAGGGACTTACCAGAGAATGGGCAGCAGCGTTCTCTGTGTTTTATAACAACCATACTGCGATCGCCAACCCGCCTGCCAAGCGTGGCGATTATGGCAAAACCCCCCTAGACCGGTCAATGTGGCGACACTTGGGGGAGGCCTATGTCCAGCAGTGGACGTCTTTCGGCTGAAATGATGATGATGATGATGATGAGATATTTCGAATTCACCTTCCGCCTGACGCAGGTCCTCACCGGACACGGTTGTATCCATTGCGAGGATCGTCCGGAGGACACAGTGCAGCACACTGTGGAGGTCTGCCCCGCTTGGGCGGAGCAGCGCCGTGTCCTCGTAGAGGCGATTGGCGGCGGCGATCTCTCGCGCCCGGCCCTGGTTCAAGCCATGGTCCGGAGCGAGAGGGAATGGAAAGCCGTCACCTCCTTCTGCGAAGCAGTCATGCTAGTGAAGGAGGTGGCGGGACGTGAGAGGGAAAGAGCCTCACGTCCCAGCCAGCGCGGGAGACGCCCTGGGCGTCGGGGTCACGTGGGCCACCGTAGGCGCGGGCCTGTGGACGGCGAGTTATGGGCTAGCTCGCCGTCCGGCCGTCTTATGACGACAGGCCGTGTCGACGGCGCGTTCGTGTTCCACGCGCGCCTCAAAGAGATGTCAGCAACCACGTAGGGGTCCGCATGGGCCGATGCCTGCCAGGGCTGCGGAACTGTTCGAAAGAGATACCGCGGCCCTGGACCACAAACGGAAAAGAAGGAACATGGATGGGTTTTAGTCAGTACAAGTCTGACACTCCCTTCCGCTCCGCCCAGCGAGGAGGGTCATTTGATGATTTCCCATCGTAAAAAAAAAAGGTAGATATTTCGAATTGTCTTTTGTATATGCCACCGGTATTGTCAAAGATGTGGCGCTTGAAAGAGTGCTAGATTTGTTCCGGGTCTGGTTGTTTGTGTATGTGAGCAAACGCACCCTCGATACAGGAGAAATTCCTAATGCGGTGCAAAGTTTAGAAAAAAAAAAAATTAAGTCTTGGGGCACTTAGTTACGGAGGACTTAAAGGATGATGCTGATATGGGAAGAGAACGGAGGGCGTTGGCTGTCCGATGCAATATGTTGGCCCGCAAGTTTGCACGTTGTACACCAGAAGTAAAAATACTTATTTTTAAGGCTTTTTGTCAGTCGTGTTACACGTGCACTCTGTGGGTACGATATACGCAAAAGGCATACAACGCCCTCAGAGTTCAGTACAACAATGTTTTCAGGATGTTGTTGGGGCTCCCACGTTTCTGTAGCCCATCAGGAATTTTTGCAGAAGCAAGTACTGACGGTTTCAGTACCATGTTAAGGAAAAAGATTGCTTCTATGACGCACAGAGTGCGTGGGAGCAGCAATGGCATTCTGAAGAGCATTAGTGAAAAGCCGTGCTGCACCATTATGGCGCATTGGGTACGTGTACATGTATGAACAAATATTGCATAATTATTTTTATTTCATCCAAACCATCTTTCTTCTAAACTTTTATCGGAAACTTTCACACGTCTACATTTTTTGTAAACTAACTAAACTCTCTCATAGAGAGGAGGCCTGTGTCCCAGTAGCGGGAACTATATAGGCTGATTATGCTTATGCTTATATTGTTGGTAATAGGTATACCATATTAGGTATGACACCAATACTAGCTGTGTTTTGAAATATCTGCACTGTTTATGCTTCAGCTAAGTAACTTTAACACCCGACGTGCGCCAAAAAACCAGAATAATATTACGTCGAAAATAAATTGTGATAAACGGTCTGACAGAATTTTTTTTTCCCTTTAGCTAGATAAACCCAAAAACTACATTAAATTAATAAATTAATATCACACAATATTTTTTGATCGGGTATCCAATTAACAATGTAGCTAAAATAATGAGATTTTCAAATTTATCTCGAATTTTCCATAGTACAAATTAAAAAAAAAATGTTTTAAGTTTAGAAAAAACTGTTGAGTTTTCCTGCATTTATATTACTACAATTTAAGGTTTCAGTATCATCAAGTTTAGCAACCTCTACTTACTGCATGAGTGATTGATCGATGAGTGGTTGCTCAGTTAGAGGCATTCGTTAGTTTAAGGTTAGCAGCGATTACTAAAGGTGGACGTGCACCTAGACGCGCTGAAGGCGCCGTATGCGCCGCAGTCATCCACAACCCAGTTAGTAATGGTAATACCCCTTGGTAGGACTGGTTGTCAGACTTTCGGGTCACTGACTACCTGTAACGACTGTCAAAGATCTACAAATGACAGCCGGGAACAACGGCTTAACGTGCTTTCCGAGGCACGGAGAAAACTCGGTATGAAATGGGTGGTCTCCCATCCACGGACAAACCTAGGCAAACGAGGCTTAACCTAAAGATCGACCCGAGCGGCTGTTATTATTTAGTCACAAGCTCCTCTCCTGGGTTCTAATGAAATGTAAACAGAACATAATATTGATCATTATCAGCCTATAGAAGTCCCCTGCTGGACATAGGCCTCTTCGATGGCACGCCACTCAACTCGATTCTCGGCAACTCTCATTCATCGAGTTTTTTCCGGTTGGATCCCTTAAGAGCGTTAACGTCTTACGGCATTTCATACAAACTTTCAAGTGATTTTTTTTAGAAATGACTGATCCGATTTTAATGAAACTTCGTACGCTTAAGCAGGATACATAAGTCTAAGAACTTGACAGAGAAGATTTTCGAAAAATAGTGTTACAGCTAAATTAGACCGATTTTAGATTTTCCATAGAAACAGAAATTTACAATTATCTTTTTTTTAAAAGACATTTCAAAAAGTTATCTGTCAAGTTTTTCGACTTATGTATCCTGCTTATGCGTACAAAGTTTCATTAAAATCGGATCACTCATTTAAAAAAAAAAATCACTTGAAAGTTTGTATGAAATGCCGTAAGACTTTAACGCTCTTAATCTGATCGCTGGTTATTATTACGTTTTAATTCTTGTCTGAGCCACTATTAGGTTGTCTATTGTTTGCCCGAAGATTATATGCCATAATCATCATTTTCCTGAATTTCATTTACCCGAATTTCATTTGCCCGAATGTTTCATTTGCCCTAAAAGACATATGACATACTTTTAATTGCCCGAATTTTAGATACCATAAGATACGAATGCCATAAGTATTGTTTGCCTTATTTTTATGTGCCATAATAATTATTAGACATAATATTTAAATGCCATAATATTTAAATGGCATAACAAGTATTAGACAAATATTTAAGCCCCGTAATAATCATTACACATGATGACATTATATTTAAGCATGGTTGATGGTGGGCTAGGTCGACGTAGCCCCGCTTCGCGGGGCTCCTACTTGTGTGTGGTTTATAAAAAAATAACCACGAAGGGGATGGCGGGGTCTATTCGCTCGCTTCGCTCGCTCACACGACCCCGCCATCCCCTTCTAACCTAACCTGTCCGAGTCGGGGTGCCCTAAAGTATTAATTGCATCCAATTTCTCTTGATATAAACAACCGTTACACACCCGATGTCGATGGCAAATTATGTTATGGCATATCATAATTATGGCATGTGATAATTAGGGCATGTGATAATTAGGGCTTACAATGATTATGACAAATGATGTTATGGTAAGTGACTTTATGGGAAACAATGATTCTGGCACGTGACTAATATGGCAAATGAGAGTAGGGCAAATGAGTATTATGTCGTATGATATTATGGCTGTTGACTATTATGGCAAATGATATTAGGGCAAATAAAATTCGGGTAAACGGCGGTTTAACCCACTATTAACTTGATTCCCTTACTCTTTTTTACAAGTACAGTCAAGAGAAAAACAAAAAATAAAACAAAATTGACCCGCTAGGGCATCAAATACGGGATATCTCAGACCGGGTTGTCTATTTTTTGCCCGAAGATTATATGCCATAATCATCATTTTCCCGAATTTCATTTACCCGAATTTCATTTGCCCGAATGTTTCATTTGCCCTAAAAGACATATGACATACTTTTAATTGCCCGAATTTTAAATACCATAAGATACGAATGCCATAAGTATTGTTTGCCTTATTTTTATGTGCCATAATAATTATTAGACATAATATTTAAATGGCATAATATTTAAATGGCATAACAAGTATTAGACAAATATTTTATTTATTCTGTGCATGGTTGATGGTGGGCTAGGTCGACGGAGCCCCGCTTCGCGGGGCTCCTACTACTGTGTGGTTTATAAAAAAATAACCACGAAGGGGATGGCGGGGTCGTGTGAGCGAGCGAAGCGAGCGAATAGACCTAACCTGTCCGAGTCGGGGTGCCCTAAAGTCCCAATTGCATCCAATTTCTCTTGATATAAACAACCGTTACACACCGGATGTCGATGGCAAATTATGTTATGGCATATCATAATTATGGCATGTGATAATTAGGGCATGTGATAATTAGGGCTTACAGTGATTATGACAAATGATGTTATGGTAAGTGACTTTATGGGAAACAATGATTCTGGCACGTGACTAATATGGCAAATGAGAGTAGGGCAAATGAGTATTATGTCGTATGATATTATGGCTGTTGACTATTATGGCAAATGATATTAGGGCAAATAAAATTCGGGTAAACGGCGGTATACACTCAGACCGGAATAACTCAATTCATCAAATAAAAAAAAACAATGATTCTATGAAACTAATCCTCAACTTGTATGGTCCTAGTTGTAACACAGTTGTGCAACGTAAAAGCAGCTTTATTAATCCAGCTATAAAACATTCTAAATGGACTTTACTTGTATTATACAGCTCCCGTGGTTACAACTTGACAAACTGCTCCTTGACTTGATCTACTTATAGAACATGATTGGCGCTGTAAAATTGTGCATGGGTGGTTTATTGAGTTTCTGTGTACCTACAAGCGATGTACAATAATGGTACTT
This sequence comes from Noctua fimbriata, assembly GCA_905163415.1. Taxonomy (NCBI): domain Eukaryota; kingdom Metazoa; phylum Arthropoda; class Insecta; order Lepidoptera; family Noctuidae; genus Noctua; species Noctua fimbriata. The sequence goes on from LR990940.1 coordinate 9,461,409, forward strand.
TATGTATGTATGTTGGTAAAACTAATACGACCTACTCTCTCTAACCCTCTCTCTCTCTCTCATGTGACGCAAATGAAGTTGCGCAGGTCTGCTAGTCTAAGTATATACAGGGTTTCTGGTAACTCGACGTATTTCTTGCAGGACGTCATAGTGGGGTTAAAATGCAACAAATTAAACCACCTGGAGGCTTAATTGGTTGCATTTTAACCCTACTATGACACACAAGGGATACGTTGAGTTACTAGTAACCCTGTATAATTATGATTATTAAATCAATGTATTTTATTATTAGGTAATTGTTGTTAGATAGTTCATCTGATGATCAACAGTATTTCATCATGTATTACAATACTTGCTTTTATTTATCTACATATACGGGGTGGAATACTCCGACGCACAAACGATTACCATGTATTCAGTACATCATTCTAAAAAAATCGCTGTTCCATTTATTTTGTACTTTTGTAGGAAACATCAGATTTTTTTTTAAACTGCCAATGACAAATTTCTATGCGGGGGGGGGGGGGATTCAGTATGATGTACTGAACACGTGGTAACCGTTTGTGAGTCGATGTCCCTTCCACCCTGTATCTTACTATCTTACTAATATTATAAATGCGAAAGTTTGTGAGGATGGTTGTATGTTTGTTACTCTTTCACGCGAAAACTACTGAACGGATTTGGATGAAATATAGCATATGGACAGATTACAACCTAGATTAACATATAGGATACTTTTTATCCCGGTAGTATGATCCCGTGGGACAGTTACCGATTTTCGCGCGGGCAAGCCGCGGGCATGAGCTCGTTACAAATAAAAAATTGTACAAATTTTAGATAGTATGGCACAATTATTCTAATGTAACAACGTATTTATCCCACAGGTCTCGCATACATATATACAAACTAAGTGTGTTTACGGCCTAACTAGCAACCAGCCAGCAGTCCAACCAAATCCGACAGAATATCAGCATTTTACGCGGAAAGATTGGCATCTGACCTTTGCATTTCGCAATCCAATTACTGATAGGGCGGTATCTTGAGTTTAGACAAGCTGTCAGACTTTCGGCCTACCTATAACGAATGTCAGACTTTCTGTTGTGGAGTCATGAAAAGATCGATGTGTTAAGACTGACTTGTGCGCATTGAAACTTACTACTAATAAAAAAATCGGTCAAGTACGAGTGCGTGAGTTCCGTACCATCGCAGTAGGGTAGCCCCCTTTAATTTTTAATTTATTTTTGTTATTTGTGGCCATAGCGGCAACAGAAATTCATATGCTGTGAATATTTCTACCTATTACGGATCATGAGATACAGCCCGCTGATAGACAGACGGACTGACGGACAACGGAGGCTTAGTTATAGAGTCCCGTTGGTTACCCTTCGGACACGGAACCGGAACTGTTTTTACTCGTTTAGAGAATTTTAGAACATCTCAAAACATTCATTTACTCGATCAGGGAATGATATTTTACAGTTGATTCATGCAATTAAGTAAAAATAATTTCTATTGCCTAGCTGTAGATAGGCAATAGAATTTGCTAGTGTATTATGTACCCTAAAGCCGGTTGTACCCCGACAAGTTTACTATCAGAGGCACGAACTTTTTTTTATCAAAAATACAAGTATCATATTGTTATGTAAATGTTTCTATTTATCACTCATCTACGTATGAATTTACGTAGAGTGAAGAAAAATGCTCTGCCTTGCCGACCCTAGTGTACGCTGGCCTTTATTCTGCACGTTCGTTCTAGGTTCATCGGACGCAGCGCCCCAGCCGTTTCGATTTCGGACAGTCCGAAAGGAAATCATGCTCAATTTGTTATAATTACTGCCGCACTAACATAATTAATAGCATTATATTTGATTGCTGATTGATTAAGTACGAACAGAATTTAATTAACTGCACTAACTAATAACACTACTAAATGTAGTCACTATGAAGGCAATTTATACGAAAACTTGATGATTGATGATCGTTTCTATTGCCATCTTTTCTTCTTCCTTCAGCTTCTCCCCTTGTTAGCAACCAGGTAAAAAAATACACCTGAAAACTAAAGTTATGATTTAAAAAAATTCAGCCCAAAACTGCATTCGCACTACCTTGTCTGTGGGGTCTGCTCATAGTATCCCCTTAAAAAAATCGCATGGGCAGGCCTATGGTCAGCATAAAAACTCAGACACCAGGTTAGCCACTAAACACACGATAATGAATGAAAGAACAAAATAGCAGATGGGATTTTTTGTTACTTGAGCAACTTTCACGTTCTTACTCAATGCAAAGATGCTACTACTGCTGAGCGTGAGTGGGAGTCGGGTCTTTGGCTTCACGCACTACCGTCGTCGAGCATAGGCACTTTGCTCGACGACACTACTTTCCGCCTTGCTGCTGCTCTACGCCTAGGCGCCCCTTGTTTTTCTCCTCATCGCTGTCACTGTGGTGAAGCTGTCAACAGCCTTGGACACCACGGCCTTTCATGCAGCCGAAGTGCGGGCCGCTTTGCACGGCACGCGAACTTAAATGATATCATCCGTCGAGCTCTTGTCACCGTCGGCGTTCCAGCTTTATTAGAACCAAATGGCTTGGCACGCGACGATGACCATATACCTACATCTGAATTGGCTCCGTCTTAATCAAATTGTTACCATGGACGTGTGGTAGACTATTAAGCTATAGACATTGATAGAATTTGTTGGGTTCAATAGTATATTAGTTGTGTAAATTGTTAAACTGGTCGTCTATAATTGCAGTGAGAGCATGTCAAACATATGCTGGTGTTCGAGCACCGTTGCGACGTCTTGTTGACAATTATAATAAACACTTTCTTGACATCGATTTATTCTGTGCAGCACGTGGAAGATTCCGAAACTCGACTCAATCAAGGAATTAGACATCTTGTCCTTTTACTCATAGATTATTATGTTTCATAATCAATGCACTAACGTATTATTTAAAAGTTTAAAATCACTGTTTTTGTTTTCATTCATATTTTTGTCACTTTTAACTTCTCTTTGAAGCGTGTTATTAATATTTTGTTTATATATTCTGTGAATAACGCCGCTGATTACATAATTGTTAATTTTAAGTTGTATGTCTCTCCTATGCTTATTTATGTAATTGTTTGTTGTTCCAAATAAATAAAAATAAAATAAAATAATATATGTGAAATTAATAAATATTAGTCTTTGGACTCATGATTTATTTTTGTTTTTTTATGGCTATTAATTAACTGTAAATCAATAAATCTTCCTTTTTTTGTAATAAACAATTCCAATCCCAATCAAAATACTGATTGCACAGCAATACAAAAATGTAATAAGTCAAATTTTAATTTCTGATTATTTTGAGGACTAGTTTTGTTAAGGCTTTGATTTGTTTGCATTACAGTAATTATTTTGATATAAAAATATTTAGTTGATGTAAACAAATTGACGGGTGATAAGTTTTCTGATGCGCATTTAAAAATAAGTCCTTTTTATTAGCTTGGTTTCCCTACACAGGACAAAAGCATTCTTACTCTCCTAAGAAAAAAAGATGCTGGTCGAATACTTAACCTCCTCTTTTTTTAGAAGTCGGGTAAAAATACATTAGAAACGAAGGGCAAAGGGGAAAACATGCAATGTTACATTGTATGTTTATTGAACTGGCCATACCATTGTATACAGTACAAAGGTGGTACAACGAAACGCCAAAACACACTTACCAATAAAATGCATAGCCTCGGAGGAACCTTCATAGAAAAATATTGAAACAGTGCAATAACAAGCAATGTCCAAGTTTTTTCTCACCGATAAAATATAGTAAAGCCTCATCAAGTATGTACAACATTATTTTTAGTATATGTGAAACCTAAATAAAGTTTGTTCAGAATAAGTAACTGATTTCAATAATTTTTAAACCATGTTATATTTTGTCCCAAAATATTTTAAAAAAGGTTACAAGTTGGACACCGAGCGACACTAAGTACCTATCGCAATCATTTACGTACCTACTGTCAAATTATTATTATCCATGAGCTCAGGACGAGAAGCTAAAGGCGCGCGCGCGGCTGTGCCGTCCGGTGACCACGTTTTAATCCGGACAACCAGGTAACAGAACAAGCTTATAACTTTGTAATTTTTCATGATACAGTTTTGAAATTTTGTACATAGATGCTTTACATAAAAATACTAGACACGTGTTTCAGGTTTCGCTTATACTAAAACTAATGTTATATATACATAATGCACAATTATTACACACTGTATTTTCTGATTTTGTTATTTTTTTTTTGTCTAAATATTAAAATATGTAAGTAAAGTGCAAAACCAATATACTTCCTTTACAACCTTTTTCTTATTTTAATGTACTCTTCTTCAAGGATCAAAAGACTAATTTCGCAATTTCTACTGGTTCATTGTCTTTGTGACATTGCATGTTTATCCTCTGTGCCCTTTAATTGTAAATGCCATTAAAATTATCTACTGCACTTTTTGATAAAAATAACGAGCGATTTGGATTCTAAAATGTTAGATTTATTAAATTATTAGTGATTAAATTGTAACGCTGTAACTATTGTTAGATTATCGGTTTCACAAGCAACATTCGTTCACAGGCGGAGCTTTATGTCGAACTGTTTACAAATATTTTTATTTTAAGTTCAAAGAAACTCTGACTCTGACTCTTGGAATTGCAGCTTAAGACACTCAATATTATGCGTTCATCGCGCTTCTGCTGACTCTAGCGACGATTATTAACGGCGTGACGTCATAGAGCACCGTGAAGAAGTTTTGTAAGTACAAAAAGGATGTTTCTTGTGCAATCTTATATAACTTCTATCTCAATATATTTAACAATTCATCTCTCCGAGTTATTTAGGTATCAGTAGTAATAAGAGCCTATTTTCTTTCCTTTTCTTATTTTCTGTCTTTCTTATTTTCTTTTTTTTCTTTTCTTTCTTTTTTATTTATTTTTTCTATTTTCTTTTTATTTCTTTTAGTTGATTCTTTTTTAACTGCGAAGATCCACTGATTGGTAGCCAAGCGCCAGTTTTGCCGAGCAAATTTTAATGGGCTATTACATTTTTTTTCTTTTATTTATTGGAGTGAATCCTGGCTATAAATGTTAGTATGATAATAATGGTGGATACCATTATTATTTATTATCATACTAATCTCTTATCATAATGTTCTGTATGGTGTCCGGACGTAAAGAATAGCACCATCCCATATCTTCCCGTGGGTGTCGTAAGAGGCGACTAAGGGACTTACCAGAGAATGGGCAGCAGCGTTCTCTGATTCTACAACAACCATACTGCGATCGCCAACCCGCCTGCCAAGCGTGGCGATTATGGCAAAACCCCCCTTCTTGGGGGAGGCCTATGTCCAGCAGTGGACTTTTCGGCTGAAATGATGATGATGATGATCATACTAATCAACCGAGGAAATTTATTTCTAAGTAAGTAGATACTTAACTGCATTTTTAACATAATACTTCTATTTTCAATTTGCAACACCTGCAGTTAGTAACATCTGGCGTGTCTTGTATATAGCAACTGTAAATTTGAGCGATGTCCTATCGTTGTATATTATTCACATTGAGTTGTTATTATAATCCAGTAAAAATGTTACTTCGTTAAACGATAACGATAAGCGATAATACCTTCTACAAAAAAATAAAAATTGTCCTATTAATAAGTCTTGGGTTGACTGCTACGTTGGTCGAGTGGTAGCAAACACGACCACTGAGCTTAAGGTTCTGGATTCGATTCCAGAATCGGGAAAATGTTATTGGGTTTTCCCATCAGGAAGTTCTCAGTAGCAGCCACAGAGTCTGGATTTGTACCCGATTGATAGCAATAGACTTACCCCCTATTACATGGGACTTAAACATAACTGGCGATATGAGGGTGTACTATAATTGGATACACCTCTGCCTAACCCTTCGGGTATTACAGTCATGATGTTATGTTGTGTAATAATGGTTTTCCTAGAGATAAACAATTTATAGTTCATTCATTATATTTGTATCGATTAATTATAACTACTGTCAAATTTACTGTTTCAGAAGCAGCAGCCGTTTTCCGGTGATTGGTGGTGCATTACGTAGAGCTGTAGCGCTGTGTGTGCTGTGTGAACTCTATTATAAGTTCTAAAACCGAACAGTGAATCTACGAAAACAAGGTTCGTCATGGTTGATAATGATACCAGTGTGCAGTGGGATTGGAACATTCTTTTTAGTCATTATTATTCTATTAAATTAATTGTGAGTGTGCTGAGTCTAGCTACGTTTATATATGGCGTCACGTCGTGGTGCATCCTGAAGAAGTTTAGGAATTATAAAAACTATGTGTTTCTTAACGCCATCTTTATGAACTTCTTACTTGGTACAACTGAGGCTCTGTGTTACTTCCTTGACTTATATAATTTCGAAATACCATACTTTCTATTAAGATACTTACAAACGGCGAAGACCCACTGGTTAATAGTAGTAAATCATATGTTTTACATCGACTTTGTTAAAATTTTTAGTGGGAATACCCAAAGAAGGTATTTTAAAAGCAGTCTCTTTGGTTGGGGCCTTTCATTAATAACAGCCGTGCTTTATACATATCCATATATTCCCGAGCTATTTTTAAGATGTTTAGATGCTAATATGTCATTTTCTATGAGTTTGATAATGATTGAGTTGTATTTAGGATATCAAATGGTACCGGTGATAATTAACTGTTTATTTTACATTATAATTGTATTTTGCCTGTTCTGTAGTTTTAACACGAGTGCACATACAGCTTCGAATATCTGGCGTCGCTTGTATATAGCCACTTTGATATTTATTTTGAGCGACGTCTTATTGTTATATGAAAATTTTATTGAATTCGTATTCGATATCAGCCCAGTTGTAAGATTTTTCATAAAAGCGTTAACAGTTTCAAATCCACTATTATTGGACGTATTTTTTGTCATTTTAAGAAGTAATAGGAAAATATGGTATGATTATTATGTAAATAAATTAAATCATAGACGTAGAGATAACGATATCAATATGCGTAAAAGAATTACCCGTGGATCTGATGATTCCCGTCCGGAGGTTCTCGATGTATAAAAATAAATACAATAGATAAATAGAGAGCGGTTCGTCAATGGCCAGTCACTTCTTTGCGTGACTTCACGTGAGAGAGCTGGCGTTCTTTTTGGCCAAAAAATCAGCGCTGCCATCCAACGCAACGTGGCAATACTGCCAGCGTTCTTGGTACTTTTCCCGTTGACAGCGATGTGGACGAATTTTTTGATGCCTTGTAATTCTTTTCCCATTTTGATACTGGTACATATTTTTATTATTTTTTCAGGTTTATTTGTAGTTTGTAATCAATATAAATAAAACCTATTTATTATGTTAATATTATTAGAAACTGTTGATCTTATGTTGAGTTGTTAACTTTTATAGGAAAATATAATAGTGTCATAAAGTATTCTGGAAATACTTAACCTACTAACTTCTTTTTCTGATTTTTTTCTTTTATAAAGTCGACTTCGTAATTGCGTTACCTCATTTGCAACAATTCCAAGTAAATCATTTAAAACTTCACGAAGGTTAAGATTATCTATCTTTCACATCGACAAGTCGACCTTAGAGCTTAGACAAGTGGAAATCTCTCTCGAACCGTTCCATGTTTCTACTGCGACTGTCAATGGTATGAAAATATTATACTTATCTTGTATAGCTTATGTCTACACAATGCATTCACCCAATCAATTAAAACGTGCTCGATTGTGTATTCATAGCAGTGGCTTGCACTTCGAACAATTACTCCGTTACCGAGAAGAGTAAGTACCTACTCGTTCTTTTGTAAATACTGAATATTTAAAAGTAGTTTAGATAATTAAAATAATTTTAATTAAGTTGATTCAAATTTTAGAAATACGCCTCAAATACTTTGTTAGGTATCTAATTCAGAAAATTAGTTTTCTTAGATAATAAACTTGTTTTTGTTTAGTTTCTTGTTCAGTAAATTGCAACTAAAAAAGTATTTTTGACGGTCCTAAGCCCGTAAAAGTATGAAGGGAAAATCTGAACAACTTGTTGGGTAAAGCTTAGTATTATTATGTTTCATTAACTCATAAGTTATCAGCTGATTAAAAAGCCTGCGGGTCAACGGCCGCACGGCCGTCCGGTGCCCGGCTTGCGTCGAGCGTAGGTATCGGGAAGTATTACTATTGGTTCGTGGTCGCTTTCGAGTTTTGTTTATCACAATGGTAAATCTGCCATGGTTTGTTTCTAATATTTTATTTGTTTATAAAACGATTGTATTACCGAGACAAAACCATTTCGCTGCGGGAAAACAACCATTAAAACTTCTCAGTGTATAGCTTATGTCTACCCAATGCATTTTGATTTTCTATCATCGTTGTTGCTGATGAACGTCGCTTTGTCTAGCTGGACCCTCTGATGATTTTAGGTCGTTAAAGCAATAATGAGGTCGTCTGTGTCTAATATTTTATTGTCAACGTTAAGTTCCGCGTATTTACCTATAATTTAAGTACCTATTATGTCATGCATTTTACATATAACTACAAAAACTTTACAGAAAGTCTATCTGTAAGTACTGGTAAGCTTTTTTTTAAAGCAATGTAGTACTTACGCATGATTGCTACTATATTAGTGATATTGGGATAATTCTGATGTCACGAATAGATGATACATTGCATTAGAATTGTCCACACGATCTCTTATACAAGGTGTTTTTATGTCCCATAACTCTAGGGTATGAAAGAGACGATATCAAAGAACCGACTGGCATATGAATTATTTTTAAATTATCTTTTTTTTTTGTTTTATTTTTCACACAAAAATTTGACAAAGTCAAAGTTATTGTTGTAAAACAGCCTTACGTGAAATATGACAATGTCGCATTTTCTTTTCTTTGAATATGAAATACTCATATTTATCAATGAAACTTAAATTAAGAATGATTGATCTCTTGGTCCAAAAATGCATAGTTTCAACTATGCATTTTTGGACCACATATTCGAGGACTTTTTGTATTTTTATTTTTACTTTTAGAATAAATAACCCTAGAGTTCAGGGATATAAAAAAACACGTTGTATAAAAAAATCCCAATCAAAAATACTGATTGCACAGTAATACAAAAATATAATAAGATCTCAAATTTTAATTTCCGATTATTTTGAGGACTAGTTTTGTTAAGGATTTTATTTGTTTGCATTACAGTAATTAGTATGATGTAAAAAATATTTAGTCGATGTAAACAAATTGACAGGTGGTAAGTTTTCTGATGCGAATTTAAAAATAAGTCTAAAGTTAAAAGTTAAATAATTTAAAATTTCTTGACCCACAAAATAAATACTGGCTCCTTATTTTTGAACAACCATAACGCTGGTTTACTACGTCATATTTACCTACTGTCATTGTTAGAATATAGGAGTAAAGGTTTTATTCAAAAAATTATAGAATTATAATAATTTTGTAAAAACAAAAACACTCGGATATTTTTTTTTCGTTGCTATGGCGACTTTACGACTTAAAGAAGTTACTCTTAAAATGTTTCGTGTATGAAAAGATAGACTTTATTGTATATATGTCACCGTAAAATTAAAAAAAACCGTTAAATAATAATCTATCTAGCGAAATTGTAAACTGTCGCGATATTGTGAACCGTAGCATACTGATTACAATTTAACGCTTTATTTTTCTGTAGATTATAATCTATCGAAGTGAAACCGTCAAATTGTGAAAATATGACATGCCGCGGAACGCACCTCGCGGGCCGATTGGTTGAACGTCATGTGCCCCGCGCTGCCATATTTGTTTCAACATCAAAATCATTCAGATTACAATCTCGCGAGATAGATTATAATCTAATGGTTTTTTTAATTTTACGGAGACATATACATACTGCACAATTTATTACATACTGCTTTTTCTGATTTTGTTCAATTTTTTTTCTCTAACTATTAATAAGTAAGAAAAGGGCAAAACAAATATACAGGGTGCAAACAGACCCTTCACATAGCCGTCAATCAAGCATTCTGTACATCAAACTAAGTAACTGTACGAAAAAATTATTGCTGGGAATCGACTTTTTTTTTTGGGGTGAAAAATTACGTTTTACGGTACCGTAGAACTCGATGGAAAGCACTCAAAGCATTGTGCTGATGGATGGATTGACTAGTATGGGGGTCGTGGAGGTGTGTAAAGTAAAAATCTTACATTAAAAACATGTATTTGTCGAAGCGTCGACGCATATCAGTCTGTCTGGATCAGCGCCATCTATCTCACTGGAGGAACTATGTAGTTAGATTTGACAACTAATGTTTGGGAACGTCAAGTAATAACTTGAGGATGGTTAGCGTGGAGTAATGGCGACACTGAGCGAATAATCGAGTCAAATGTCGATCCGGAAGTGTAATCAGGTATTAGACACTGACAGGTACTGACGTTGACAGGTAGGTTGGCTAACCTGTAACGGGGGTAGTACACGTGTGCGGTGACGGTTGAGAGAGGGCACTTGGAATCGGTCCGGTAGTCTGGGTAGACGTTCGTTACTCCGCGCTAAACTTCCCGCGTTCCTAAATTCTTAATCGAGCCATATGTGAGGCATCCTTGATTATTTTGTATTGAGTGCGTGTTAGCAAGTTATTAAAAGTGTAAACGAAGGTTTTGTGAGTTTTATTTCCGATGTCGCGACCCACTAATAACGAACCTCCGTCATCAGAAGTGGGATTGGACCACGACGACCCACGTGTTCAAAATGAAGACGCTAGTGACGAAAAATGGATGCGTTTGTTGGAACAACAGAACCGCAATTTTCTGACGCTGATTCAAGCCATGAAAACACCCACTACGTCGTCACATGGCTTTCGTTTACCGGATTTCGATCCTGAGAAACAAGATGTGGATGCACGTGCTTGGGTGATCACTGCAGAGATGTGCTTGACGGACCAAGACCAACATGGCGCCCCGCTTATGGTCGCTCTAAGCCGCGCCTTGAAGGGAGGAGCTTCTACCTGGCTATCTACCGTGTCGTTTCCTGGGATGACGTGGACCGATTTTAAGCGACTTTTTATTGCAAGGTACGATAATTCCACTACTATTGCTTCGTTTCTGATTGATTTGCAAAATAGCAGCCCTAAAGAAAACGAGTGTCTTGCTTCCTACGCTGCTAGTTTAATGACATCGATCATGGCGAGATGGAATGGCCTTAGTACCGAACGTTTGGCTATTGCTACTATATTGGCTCACATTTCTCAATTCGATCCCCGTGTGCAACGCCTATCTTTCACGACCGATATTCAGACACGTGGCCAGCTACAGCAAGAGCTGCAAGCGGTTTCTTTTATGAAGAGAAAGCTACCTAGCGATGACCGCGATGCCCCTGAAAAGTGGTATAGTACTGTGAAGCCTCTGAAGTGTTTTATCTGCGGCAAGCTGAGTCACAAATCCGTGCACTGCTACCGCAAGGACGTGAAACAGGATATTCAAGCTACGCAGAAGCACCACTACCACGGCAATGGCAACGGAAGGGGTTCATCGACAACTGCGAATTCTCATGCATCCGGGATCACCTGCTTCCACTGCCACGCGCAAGGCCACTACGCATCGAGCTGCCCACGGCGCAGCGCCGACTCCGGGTCATCCAAGCCTATCAATGAAAAGAGGGTTGACCTGTGCCTCCTGAACGCGCCTACTGGGACTCTACGTCACTCCGGTGAGCAATTTTCATTTCATTACGACTCTGGTGCAGAGTGTTCTTTAATTAAAGAATCTGTAGCCTGTAAATTTAAAGGAAAGCGTATTGATGAGACTGTGACTATGACTGGGATAGGGCAGACTTCCGTAACTCTACGATACAGATGTTGGCCACTTACCAAAGTAGAGATCGATGACATTAGTATTGAGATTTGTTTTCATGTATTGCCTGATCATTTTCTACGTTATGGTATTATGATTGGACGTGAGATTCTAGAACATGGTTTGACTGTTCAGATGACTACTGACCGAATTAAGATCTTTAGGTATCCTTTTATTGCTTCTTGTGAGGTAGAGCGAACTCCTGAAATTGACTGGAACTCTATCGATACTGATGTAGAGCAGAGTTAGTGAGTATCTTGCAGTCTTTCGAGAAGACTATTTGAATACTAAGTAGTCAACTTAACATTTAGAGTACCTATAGTAAGAGTTTTCTTATAATCTGTAACGTTATAGGAAAAATGAAGTAACATGTTGAACAAACCTACTTTAAAAATTATTTTGAATGGCTCGAAATGATTATCTTGATGGTGTTGTTTGTAACCGGATGGAGGTTACATGTGGAGGTAACCGGATAGAGGTTACGTGTTGAAGACCGGATGGAGGTCGATTGGTTTGATGCTTATGACCGGATGGAGGTTATAAGCGTGATGTTGAAGACCGGATGGAGGTCAGAGTATGAGCACTGCAATATTTTAATGAGTTTCCTATTATTTGAATGAGTATGGGTGTTGATCGACATGTCAGCTTTGAGAGAAAGAGTTTGTTATGATTTTCATTAGAACCTGTAATGATTTTGATCAGAATACGTTTTATTCCCCACCCGCTTGGGCCAGGAATGGCCGAACGACTAGTACGAGTACTGTCCGAGAATTTTCTTTCATTTCAGGTACTCCACACGAGGACGTGTGATCATCAGGACGGCCGTGTCGAAGCGTCGACGCATATCAGTCTGTCTGGATCAGCGCCATCTATCTCACTGGAGGAACTATGTAGTTAGATTTGACAACTAATGTTTGGGAACGTCAAGTAATAACTTGGGGATGGTTAGCGTGGAGTAATGGCGACACTGAGCGAATAATCGAGTCAAATGTCGATCCGGAAGTGTAATCAGGTATTAGACACTGACAGGTACTGACGTTGACAGGTAGGTTGGCTAACCTGTAACGGGGGTAGTACACGTGTGCGGTGACGGTTGAGAGAGGGCACTTGGAATCGGTCCGGTAGTCTGGGTAGACGTTCGTTACTCCGCGCTAAACTTCCCGCGTTCCTAAATTCTTAATCGAGCCATATCTCAGGCATCCTTGATTATTTTGTATTGAGTGCGTGTTAGCAAGTTATTAAAAGTGTAAACGAAGGTTTTGTGAGTTTTATTTCCGATGTCGCGACCCACTAATAACGAACCTCCGTCATATTAATAAAAATACTTGTGGAAAAGTTGGAACTTTGACCCCCAATATCTCCGTAACTAGAAGATTCCCAAATATGGTCTAGGACAAAAAAATAATCGCAAAGACGGGGAGAACAAGTGCCTTTCGGTTATGTGTGAATCTATGAAGGGTCTATTTACACCCTTTATTTCCTTTACAAATACATATATTTCTTTCATCTCGAGCTTTAATGTACAATGTTTCAGGGATCAAAAGACTAATTTCGCAATTCCTACTGGTTCATTGTCTTTGTGACATTGCATATAGTATTTAGTTTATCCCCGGTGCCCTTCAACTGTAAATGCCATTATAATAATCTACTGTGCTTTTTGATAAAAATAACGAGCGTATTGGATACCAAAATGTTAAATTAATTAAATTATTACTGATTAAATTGTAACGTTGTTAACTATTGTTAGATTGTCAGTTTCACAAGTTACACCCGTTCATAGAGTTTGGCGTTGCTTTATGTCGAACTGTTTACAAATATTTTTATTTTAAGTTCTAAGAAACATGACTTTTGGAATGGCAGCTTAACACACTCAATATTATGCTATTCCGTTCATCGTGCTTCTGCTGACTCTAGCGACGTTTATTTACGACGTGACGTCATAGTGCACCGTGTCAAAGTTTTGTAAGTACAAAATCCTTATTGCCGCGAGTTTCTTGTGTAATCTTACTAAACTTCTTTCTAAATATTTTAAAGAAGACAAATTTACCTCCCCGAGTTACTTATGAGCCTACCCAACTTTCCAGTGTTAAGAATCCACTGATTGGTAGTTTTAACTTAAAATTTTAAATGAAAAAGAAAATTCTCAAAGTAGCCTGTTTTGTTAGGATGGGATGTGTTTTGAACAACTACCGCCAGTTTTGGGCGTGCAAATTATTCCAATTTCTTTTTCTTTTATTCGAGTGTGTCCTGTAAATTTTGGTATGATAAAAATATTGGAGTCATCATTGGATTCAATCCTATTTAAGTAAATATCTGACTGTATTTTTAACATAAAACTTGTATTTTCAATTTGCCACACTTACAGTTTCTAACATCTGGCGTCAGTTGTAAAAGCCACTTTATAAATTGAGCGATGTCCTATTATTGTAATTATTCACATTGAGTTTTTATTATAATCCAGTAAAAATGTTGCTTCGTTTATTAATAACAATAAGCGATAATAAGATAAAACAATGAAATTAATTAGTACTTATAATGTTGTCTTAGGATGACTGCTTTTTTGGTCGAGTGGTGGCAAACACGACCACTGAGCTTGAGGTTCTTGATTCGATTCCCGGGTCGGGAAAATGTTATTGGATTTTTCCATCAGGAATTTTGTCAATAGCAGCCACAGAGTCTGGATTTGTGCCCGGTTGATGGCAATAGTCTCGCCCCCTATTACATGGGACTTGATCATAACTGGCGACATGTGAGTGTACTATAATTGGGTACACCTCTGCCTTAACCTTCGAGGATTACAGTTGTGATGTTATGTTGTGCAATAATGGTGTACCTAGAGATAAACAATTTATAGTTCATTCATTATATTTATTTGCAACGATTAATTATAACTACTGTTAAATTTACTGTTTCAGAAGCGTTTTCTGGTGATTGGCAGTGCTTTACCTAGACTACACTATTATAAGTTCTAAGACCGTACAGTGAATCTATGAAAACAGTGTAATCAAACATAAAACGTTCGTCATGGTTGATAATGATACCAGTGAACAGTGGGATTGGAATATACCGGTTACTCATTATTTTGCTATTCAATTAATCGTGAGTGTGCTGACTCTGACGACGTTTATATATGGCGTCACCTCCTGGTATATCCTGAAGAAGTTTAGGAATTATAAAAACTATGTGTTTCTTAACGCCATCTTTATGAACTTCTTACTTGGTACAACAGACGCTCTGTATAGCTTGGGTGACTTCTATAAAATCCCAATACCATTTTTTCTATTTATATACTTACAAACGGCGAAGACTCACTGGTTGGTAGTAGTAAGTCATATGTTTTATGTCGACTTTGTTAAAATTTTTAATGGCAATATCCAAAGAAGGTATTTGAAAAGCAGTCTCTTTGGTTGGGTTCTGTCTTTAATAACAGCTGCGTTTTGTATGTCTACATATATTCGTAAGCTATTTTTAAGGTTTTTAGGTAATGATTTTCCATTGTCTGGGACTGAGCCTATATCTATAATTGTGTTCGTGATCTTAGGTAGTCAAATTGTGCCGGTGACAATTAACTGTTTATTTTACATTATAATTGTATTTTCAATTATCCGTAGTTTTAACACGAGCGCACATACTGCTTCGAACATCTGGCGTCGCTTGTATATAGCCACTTTGATATTTATTTTGAGCGACGTCTTATTGTTATATGAAAATTTTATTCAATTCTTATTCGATATCAGTCCAGTTGTAGGATTTTTCATAAGAGCGTTAACAATTTCAAATCCACTATTATTGGACGTATTTTTTGTCATTTTAAGGAGTAATCGAAAAATATGGTATGATTATTATGTAAATAAATTAAATCATAGACGTAGAGATAACGATATCAATATGCGTAAAAGAATTACCCGTGGATCTGATGATTCCCGTCCGGAGGTTCTCGATGTATAAAAATAAATACAATAGATAAATAGAGAGCGGTTCGTCAATGGCCAGTCACTTCTTTGCGTGACTTCGCGTGAGAGAGCTGGCGTTCTTTTTGGCCAAAAAATCAGCGCTGCCATCCAACGCAACGTGGCAATACTGCCAGCGTTCTTGGCACTTTTCCCGTTGACAGCGATGTGGACGAATTTTTTGATGCCTTGTAATTATTTTCCCATTTTGATACTGGTAAATATTTTTATTATTTTTTCAGGTTTATTTGTAGTTTGTTATCAATATAAATAAAACCTATTTATTATGTTAATATGATTAGAAACTGTTGCTCTTATGTGGAGTTGTTAACTTTTATAGGAAAATATAATAGTGTCATAAAGTATTCTGAAAATACTTAACCTATTAACTTCTTTTTCTGATTTTTTTCTTTTATAAAGTCGACTTCGTAATTGCGTTACCACGTTTGCAACAATTCCAAGTAAATCATTTAAAACTTCACGAAGGTTAAGATTATCTATCTTTCACATCGACAAGTCGACCTTAGAGCTTAGACAAGTGGAAATCTCTCTCGAACCGTTCCATGTTTCTACTGCGACTGTCAATGGTATGAAAATATTATACTTATCTTGTATAGCTTATGTCTACACAATGCATTCACCCAATCAATTAAAACGTGCTCGATTGTGTATTCATAGCAGTGGCTTGCACTTCGAACAATTACTCCGTTACCGAGAAGAGTAAGTACCTACTCGTTCTTTTGTAAATACTGAATATTTAAAAGTAGTTTAGATAATTAAAATAATTTTAATTAAGTTGATTCAAATTTTAGAAATACGCCTCAAATACTTTGTTAGGTATCTAATTCAGAAAATTAGTTTTCTTAGATAATAAACTTGTTTTTGTTTAGTTTCTTGTTCAGTAAATTGCAACTAAAAAAGTATTTTTGACGGTCCTAAGCCCGTAAAAGTATGAAGGGAAAATCTGAACAACTTGTTGGGTAAAGCTTAGTATTATTATGTTTCATTAACTCATAAGTTATCAGCTGATTGAAAAGCCTGCGGGTCAACGGCCGCGCGGCCGTCCGGTGCCCGGCTTGCGTCGAGCGTAGGTATCGGGAAGTATTACTATTGGTTCGTGGTCGCTTTCGAGTTTTGTTTATCACAATGGTAAATCTGCCATGGTTTGTTTCTAATATTTTATTTGTTTATAAAACGATTGTATTACCGAGACAAAACCATTTTGCTGCGGGAAAACAACCATTAACACATCTCGGTGTATAGCTTATGTCTACCCAATGCATTTTGATTTTCTATCATCGTTATTGCTGATGAACGTCGCTTTGTCTAGCTAGACTCTCTGATGATTTTAGGCCGTTAAAGCAATAATGAGGTCGACTGTGTCTAATATTTTACTGTCAACGATAAGTTCCGCGAGTTTATCTATAATTTAAGTACCTATTATGTCAGTATTTTACATATAACTACAAAAACTTTACAGAAAGTCTATCTATAAGTACTGGTAAGCTTTTTTTTTAAAGCAATGTAGTACTTACGCATGCTTGCTACTATATTAGTGATATTGAGATAATTCTGATGTCACGAATAGATGATACATTGCATTAGAATTGTCCACACGATCTCTTATACAAGGTGTTTTTATGTCCCATAACTCTAGGGTATGAAAGAGACGATATCAAAGAACCGACTGGCATATGAATTATTTTTAAATTATCTTTTTTTTTTGTTTTATTTTTCACACAAAAATTTGACAAAGTCAAAGTTATTGATGTAAAACAGCCTTACGTGAAATATGACAATGTCGCATTTTCTTTTCTTTGAATATGAAATACTCATATTTATCAATGAAACTTAAATTAAGAATGATTGATCTCTTTGAAACTATGCATTTTTGGACCACATATTCGAGGACTTTTTGTATTTTTATTTTTACTTTTAGAATAAATAACCCTAGAGTTCAGGGATATAAAAAAACACGTTGTATAAAAAAATCCCAATCAAAAATACTGATTGCACAGTAATACAAAAATATAATAAGATCTCAAATTTTAATTTCCGATTATTTTGAGGACTAGTTTTGTTAAGGATTTTATTTGTTTGCATTACAGTAATTAGTATGATGTAAAAAATATTTAGTCGATGTAAACAAATTGACAGGTGGTAAGTTTTCTGATGCGAATTTAAAAATAAGTCTAAAGTTAAAAGTTAAATAATTTAAAATTTCTTGACCCACAAAATAAATACTGGCTCCTTATTTTTGAACAACCATAACGCTGGTTTACTACGTCATATTTACCTACTGTCATTGTTAGAATATAGGAGTAAAGGTTTTATTAAAAAAATTATAGAATTATAATAATTTTGTAAAAACAAAAACACTCGGATATTTTTTTTTCGTGGCGACTTTACGACTTAAAGAAGTTACTCTTAAAATGTTTCGTGTATGAAAAGATAGACTTTATTGTAAATATGTCACCGTAAAATTTAAAAAAACCGTTAAATAATAATCTATCTAGCGAAATTGTAAACTGTCGCGATATTGTGAACCGTAGCATACTGATTACAATTTAACGCTTTATTTTTCTATAGATTATAATCTATCGAAGTGAAACCGTCAAATTGTGAAAATATGACATGCGACGGAACGCACCTCGCGGGCCGATTGGTTGAACGTCATGTGCCCCGCGCTGTCATATTTGTTTCAACATCAAAATCATTCAGATTACAATCTCGCGAGATAGATTATAATCTAATGGTTTTTTTAATTTTACGGTGACATATACATACTGCACAATTTATTACATACTGCATTTTCTGATTTTGTTCAATTTTTTTTCTCTAACTTTTAATAAGTAAGAAAAGTGCAAAACAAGTATACAGGGTGCAAACAGACTCTTCACATAGCCGTCAACCAAGCATTCTGTACATCAAACTAAGTAACTGTACGAAAAATATATTGCTGGGAATCGACTTTTTTTTGGGGTGAAATATTACGTTTTACGGTAGGACTCGATGGAAAGCACTCAAAGCATGGTGCTGATGGATGGATTGACTAGTACGGGGGTCGTGGAGGTGTGTAAAGTAAAGATCTTACATAAAAAACATGTATTTAAAAAAAAAACCTTTATTTCCTTTACAAATACATTTATTTCTTTCATCATTTCTTTCTTTCAGCTTTAATGTACACTTTTTCAGGGATCAAAAGACCAATTTCGCTATTCCTACTGGTTCATTGTCTTTGTGACATTGCATATAGTATTTAGTTTATCCCCTGTGCCCTTCAACTGTAAATGCCATTATAATAATCTACTGTCCTTTTTGATAAAAATAACGAGCGTATTGGATACCAAAATGTTAAATTAATTAAATTATTACTGATTAAATTGTAACGTTGTTAACTATTGTAAGATTGGCAGTTTCACAAGTTACACCCATTCATAGGGTTTAGCGGTGTGCTTTATGTCGAACTTACAAATACTTTTATTTTAAGTTCTAAGAAACATGACTTTTGGAATGGCAGCTTAACACACTCAATATTATGCTATTGCGTCCATCGTGCTTCTGCTGACTCTATCGACGTTTATTTGCGACGTGACGTCATAGTGCACCGTGGAAAAGTTTCGTAAGTATATTTTTTTTTACCGCGAGTTTCTTGTGCAATCTTACTAAACTTCTTTCTAAATATTTTAAAGAAGACAAATTTACCTCCCCGAGTTACTTATGAGCCTACCTAACTTTCCAGTGTAAAGAATCCACTGATTGGTAGTTTTAACAAGTGTTAAATGAAAAAGAAAATTCTCAATGTGTCTTTTGCTTGGATGGGATGTGTTTTGAACAACAAGCGCCCGTTTTGGGCGTGCATATTATTCCAATTTATTTTTCTTTTATTCGAGTGTGTCCTTTAAATTTTAGTATGATAAAAATATTGGAGTCATCATTGGATTCAATCCTATTTAAGTAGATTTAACATAAAACTTACACTGAGACTGTATTTTTAACATAAAACTTCTATTTTCAATTTGCCACGCTTACAGTTTCTAACATCTGGCGTCGGTTGTAAAAGCAACTTTATAAATTGAGCGATGTACTATTATTGTACATTATTCACATTGAGTTGTTATTATAATCCAGTAAAAATGTTGCTTCGTTTATTAATAACAATAAGCGATAACAATATAAAACAATGAAATTAATTAGTACTTATAATGTTGTCTTAGATTGACTGCTTTTTTGGTCGAGTGGTGGCAAACACGACCACTGAGCTTGAGGTTCTTGATTCGATTCCCGGGTCGGGAAAATGTTATTGGATTTTTCCATCAGGAATTTTGTCAATAGCAGCCACAGAGTCTGGATTTGTGCCCGGTTGATGGCAATAGTCTCGCCCCCTATTACATGGGACTTGATCATAACTGGCGACATGTGAGTGTACTATAATTGGGTACACCTCTGCCTTAACCTTCGAGGATTACAGTTGTGATGTTATGTTGTGCAATAATGGTGTACCTAGAGATAAACAATTTATAGTTCATTCATTATATTTATTTGCAACGATTAATTATAACTACTGTTAAATTTACTGTTTCAGAAGCGTTTTCTGGTGATTGGCAGTGCTTTACCTAGACTACACTATTATAAGTTCTAAGACCGTACAGTGAATCTATGAAAACAGTGTAATCAAACATAAAACGTTCGTCAAGGTTGATAATGATTACTCATTATTTTGATATTCAATTAATCGTGAGTGTACTGACTCTGGCGACGTTTATATATGGCGTCACGTCGTGGTGCATCCTGAAGAAGTTTAGGAATTATAAAAACTATGTGTTTCTTAACGCCATCTTTACGAACTTCTTACTTGGTACAACAGAGGCTCTGTGTTACTTCCTTGACTTAGATTTCGAAATACCATACTTTCTCATAAGATACTTACAAACGGCGAAGGCTCACTGGTTGGTAGTAGTAAGTCATATGTTTTATGTCGACTTTGTTAAAATTTTTAGTGGCAATATCCAAAGAAGGTATTTGAAAAGCAGTCTCTTTGGTTGGGTTCTGTCTTTAATAACAGCTACGTTTTTTATGTGTACATATATTCGTAAGTTATTTTTAAGTTTTTTAGGTTTTGATTTTCCATTTTCTGGGACTGAGCCTATATCTATAATTGTGTTCGTGATCTTAGGTAGTCAAATTGTGCCGGTGACAATTAACTGTTTATTTTACATTATAATTGTATTTTCCCTTTTCCGTAGTTTTAACACGAGCGCACATACTGCTTCGAACATCTGGCGTCGCTTGTATATAGCCACTTTGATATTTATTTTGAGCGACGTCTTATTGTTATATGATATTTTTTTTGAATTTGTATTCACTATCAGCCCAGTTGTAGGATTTTTCATAAAAGCGTTAACACTTTCAAATCCACTATTATTGGACGTATTTTTTGTCATTTTAAGGAGTAATCGAAAAATATGGTACGATTATTTTATAAATAATTTAAATCAAAGACGTAGAGATAACGATATCAATATGCGTGAAGGAATTGCCCGTGAAACTGGTGATTCCCGTCCGGAGGTTCTTGATGTATAATAAATATCTTTTATAGTTAAGTAGTAAGATAAATATAATTTATAGTGGTATAATTTATTAAGTAGTTTTAGAACCCAATGGCTTGGCACGCGAGGATGGCAAAAGACTGGACGGCATGTCATTGTTTCTTTGGAATCTTCCAAGGAAACAATGACATGCCGTCCAGTCTTTTGCCTGTGTATGCCTTTAATATGGGACGCAACATGCGTCGATACTCTTGCGCCATCATCTTCTCAGCTAATCGTGCTGTGCTGGCACTGGTCGCTGCGGCTACAGTGGACCTCAAGCGGCGTAAATATAGAAACCTTTGTTGAAAACAATATTTTTGAGCCGTTTGGGGTTGAAACTCTGGAGCCGTGGGCTCCGAGTGCTCGTAACCTGTTCAAGGAAATTTCGAAATGCTTAGTTGACGCTTCCCGTGACCCAAGGGCTGGCTTTTACCTTGGCCACAGGCTAAATGTTACCATACAACGTGGCAACGCCGCTTTCTCTTGGGCACATTACCAGCTGACAGCGTTGTGGAGGAGTTTTTCGATGCCCTTTTATAGGTTGTTGTTAGTATTTAATAGTTTTTAAATAATAATGTATGTTATAAAATATACCTAATACCTAATCTATTAAATTGTTACTTTTATATATATTATGTCACCGTAAAATTGTAAGGACCGTTAGATTATAATCTACGATATACGAAAGATTGTGAACCGTAACATACTGCTTACAATTTAACGCATTATTTTTCGGTAGATTATAATCTATCGAAGTGAAACCGTCAAATTATGAAATGGCATGCGACGGAACGCACCTTGCCCGACCTAGGAATAGAACTTAGGACCTCATGCTCAGCAGTCGCGCTGGCGATAAGAAGACCAACGAGGCACTTGTTATCTTTATCATAAACTAAACCCATTGTAATATCAATTACATGTCAATATGTATTCTAGTGTGCATGGATACCTAGATTATATGTGTCTAAAGGGAATTTATTAACATGTTAATCAAGAGAATATACAGGGTGGCGCCGACAAAACGACAGTAAAATAAACTGCGTTTAACTCATGACGTTCCCAGTCTACGTATAAAAAATAATATGAATACATCCAGTAGTTTGGTTACAGGACATTATTTTTCATTTTGAGCATTTTCTACGTGATGTAGATTAATAGGCCAGAACCGACAGATAGAACGAATGATAGAACGACTCCCTCATCGGTAGGTATAAACACTAAACACATTGAAAACTAATTTTTTACATAGATTTAACTTCAAAAACCTTTGCCAAATTCGTTCCTTAAATTTTATTTCCAGACGCCAATAAATGCAAATTATGCCTAAGGTTAGTAAACCAATATTAATAAATGGTGTTGTATTTCGCTAACAGTTTCATGCTATTTAAGTTTGTTTGATATTTTTTATTTCGGTGATAGAATTTATTTGATAATTTAAAAACATTCCTTCTACCAGTATTTTCACTTATTGTCGTATTGTGGGCGCCACCCTGTATATTCTCCCATGGATAGTGACGTTCATATAATTTATGTAGATTTTTAGTTGCAACCACAGTTTCGGCAACCTATCTAGAGTGGTTAAGCCCCTGTAGGTAACTTAGACTAGCCAAATATAAAAACCCCAAAATTACAATCGAATAGTTGAGTGCTTAAAAACCCGCTGGCTAAATATACAGTAGGAAGGAGTATTTACATTTTTTTTTGATAGGTATGCCTAATAATGGTTTATAATTTCCAAGGAACACGAGACATAGTTTAAAGGTAATAATGTAGATAAAACGAGCTCTGCTTATTCCATAAGCGTAAAGTAGCGCAAAGATAAAGAAGAAACACAATATTTTACTCGACAAACTAAGTTAGCCTAGTTTCTAGAAAAAAAAACATGCAACATCTGTTAGTACCCGCCGCACGTAGACGTGTAAGTGCTTCGAGTCTGTGGGCTAGTTTTAATGATAGCCTTCGCGCGGTTGTTTCAAATTCAATTAAGATACCGTGAAACATGCCAACTTTGCCCACTTTTTTCGAATAATTTTAATTTTTGTAAGATTTTTGTATGGGGACATAAGTATTTTCTTTTAGCATTTGCTACTCTAAGATTATGTGCATGTGTTGGTGTAGCAAAATTTATATTTTTTAAACATTTAATTCAAAATTAGATTCGTTTTGTTGGCGGGCAAAGTTACCTGGACTTTTAGCCAACATTGCCTACCTTGATTTTTGACGCAAATATGGCCTTTAAGCAGATGGCATCAAAATCCAGTTCAAGAATTTTGGCAAAGATGGCGTTTACTTTAGAAATTAAAGCGAAACCGTGAAAAGTTTTCTACTAAAATGACTAGGCAATGTTACCCTAAAAAAAAATCTCTTTTTCATACAATTAACATTTCGTCGTTTGAAAGTGCTAGGGTTGGCACAAATCAATAAAATGAAATGAAGTAAGATGCCCACACTGTTCCCAAGCACGTTTTTTTAAGGGTGAAAGAGGCTTGAAGATACATTTGGGGAAAAAACATAAGCCCCAAAATGTACCTTCTTCATGCCCTATATTACCCACTTCCCTTACACCTGATCCACCCACTCAACCCTTTTGGAAATATCTTTCAAAATTAAAAACTACAACACCTGTTTTAAAGAGAGTTCCTCGTGGCGCGCGACCTTTAGTAGCATCAAGTTTGGCGCGTTGTGTCCGCCTCGCCGCCCGAGAGAACTCTCAAAGTGCTTGGGAGCAATTACTCACCTTCCCATTTAGAATTCTGCATGTGCAAAAAAATTTGGCAAACAAAAAATCTTTAACAACTCAAATTAAAGACAACTGTAACGTTTCGGCCCAAAGTTTTGACCCAAAATTTACAGTACATCCCCCCCAAAGAGGTTTATTGCATCATGTAGAATCTAAATTAGGCGAGGGTGATATCAGTGGTGCAGCTAGGATCATCTTTAGCAGCGATGTGGTCGCGCCGTACTCTCCAGAGACCCTTACAGCTCTGGAGAGTAAACACCCAGCCCCGGCAGATGACCTCACCTTCCCTGACCCCCCCGTTCCAGAAACTAACACTCTTCAAATTACAGCTCAGCAAGTTTGTGCGGCCGTCTGCTCCTTTCGAAGTGGCTCCGCCGGCGGCCTCGACGGCCTGACTCCGCAACACCTTAAGGATCTAATATGTTCAGGCGCCGGGGTAGCTGGTGAGTCCCTTTTGAAGGAGCTGACGGCCCTCATCAATCTCATGCTCTCCGGCAGTGTGAACGATGCCGTCATCGATATTTTGTACGGGGCTAATCTTTGTGCCCTGCGCAAGAAGGATGGCGGTATTCGTCCCATTGCCGTAGGGTCAACTTACCGTCGTATCGCAGCCAAAATTTGCTGCGCCTTTTATAGTGAAACACTGGCCAGCAAATTCCAGCCCCTTCAGCTTGGTTTCGGGTCCAAAGGGGGCTGTGAGGCTGCGGTACACGCACTGTCCACTTACCTTGATAGTGATAAGGGTGAGGTCATCCTTAAGGTTGACATTAAAAATGCTTTCAACTCCGTAAACAGGGACACCTTGTTGACAGAGGTTCAAAAAGAAATACCCCAAATTTACAGTTTTCTTTACCAATGCTACAGGAACCCATCAAAATTACTCTATAAAGACAACCTTTTGGAATCAGCCGTTGGATGCCAACAGGGTGACCCTCTTGGGCCAGTCATTTTTAGTTTAGCAATTAATCCAATTATTCGACAGCTAAATTCTAAATTCAATGTATGGTATTTGGATGATGGAACCCTGGGAGGTGATGTGGATACAGTCCTAAAAGATTTAACTTTTTTAAAAGAAAAATTCAGTTCCATTGGCTTAGACCTTAATCTTTCGAAGTGCGAAATTTACCTTCCTGAAACCACTGACAGACAGACTACCATTTCTAAATTTAATTCTTTGGCACCAAATATCAAAATTACCGGCAAACATTCTCTTCACCTTTGCATGTAAACATCTTTATACATTTTTGTCTGTCTGTCTGTTTGTTCCGGCTAATTTTAATAATTTCACGCGGACAAAGGTCGCGGGGCACAGCCAGTTCCAAATAAGACTTAATTGGTAAATGAACAGGGTTGGAAAATCACCAATTAAGTTTTGAAAGTTTTGGTTATCAATAAAAACATAAACATTTAAGTTAACCAAAATATTATACTTATCTCAGTAGAAACGTCAAATCGTTTGATAACAAAATGAGAAATGTTTCTTTTAGTTTATTTCTTCTACCACTGCACAAATTACACGAAGAAGTGTTTCTGTACCGTATTGGTACCAAACAGATTACCGATTCGAACAGATACCCGATGTTTTGAAGTTATTTAAGAAAATAGGCGAAAATTAACCATTCCAGGGCCGAAAATCTGAGATACCGCGGCCCTGGAACACAAAGGGCAAAGAAAGAACATGGATGGGTTTTAGTCAGTACAAGTCTGACACTCCCTTCCGCTCCGCCCAGAGCGGGGGGGGGGGTCATTTCATGATTTCCTATCCTAAAAAAAAAGGGCCGAAAATTTGGAAAAATATACAAAAAATTGTTCTTTGCCTATAGATTACAGGAAAACCTATAAGAAAGCTATCACAACTTTTTATTTAGGTATTTGAACATATTGATTAACGCTCAAACAAAGAAACAAAGATTCCTAAAAATATTGGTTGATTTAAGTATGCAGTGTGAGATGAGACCATGAACTTGTACACAACGTTTTTAAATAAATGAACACTGCCCCCGAAGCAATAAATTATTACGATGTTACAAAAGTTGTAAAATTCTTATGAGATGATCATAAAGAATTCATGGTTGGAACTTTTACTCGAGTTTCTGATTCTATTTTGTATGATAAATCCATTTTGGAACAAAAAATTCTTAATAATTTTGGTGGGTAACTTTTAGGATAATTTTCCCAAACTTTGCTTATTATCCTAATGATGGTGAAACGTCGATAATGTCTTCCCCACCAAGGTTTTTGCAGCCTATTGGCAGTGAGTGTTGTTTTGTCCATCTTCATCTGCCTTGCCTTTTCCCAACTATGTTAGGGTCGGCTTCCAGTCTTACCGGATGCAGCTGAATACCAGGATTTTACATGGAGCGACTGCCTGTCTGACCTCCACAACCCAGTTAGTACCTACTAGGTAATACGATACCCCTTGTTAAGACTGGTTGTCAGACTTTTTGGGCCACTGACTACTTGTAACGGCTGTCAAAGATCTACAAATGACAGCCGGGAGCAACGGCTTAACGTGCTTTCCAAGGCACGGAGGAAACGCGGTATGTAATTGGTGGTCACCCATCCACAGACCAACCTAGGCAAGCACGGCTTAACCTAGAGATCGATCCGAGCGGCTGATATTAATTAGCCTCTGAGTGTTGTTTTGCTCATTGTAATTAGTAGTCAGCGTAGTTCCTTCGTCCGTAAACTGATTACCGATGACCTCAGCAAGGGAAACCTAGATTTGTGCAAAAAGTATGTTGTAGTCGTATAAATTGAGGCAAATTTTAACTGTCTGACGCTTTTAGTTTTTTCGGGTCCGTACCTCAGTCGGCAACAACGGAACTCTTATAGGATCACTTTGTTGTCTGTCTGTCCCTCTGTAAATACTCTTTTTCTCAGGAACGCGTGGTGCTATAAAGTTGAATTTAATATCAAATACTCAGGTCTGCTACCCCTTGGAGCAGTGAAAAACCAAACTTGTAAGTCAACGCGATCAAAGGGAAAATTTCACAAGGGAATCAAAGCCTATAGGGTACTTCCCGTTGACCTAGAATTATTAAATTTGGCAAGAAGCAATGTCTCACAGCACATGTAAAGGAAAACCGAAAGTCTGCAGTTTAATAACAAAATACCTACAAGTTTATACGGAACCCTCGGTGCACAAGTCCAACTCGCACTTAGCCGGGTTTTTTACCTTCATTTCTACTAGGCAGTAAACACAATATTTTGAATATTGATCAATTAGCTTAGCCTATTACATTCAATTGCTGGACAATAGTCCTCCAAAGCTGCACCACAGCCTCAGTTCGGTCCCAATCAATTTTAAAGGTCGCCGATCCTTGTAGCTGAGGGGCATCCCAGACTACGCATGCATACAAGGTCCTCCAGGACTCGTTTGCACATCGACCATCCCCTGACCATCGACCAGTTCTTCGACAAACCTGGCCAGTATCTGTCACTATAGAACATTGATAAGTCGATTTTGAAAAACGGTATGAATTAGATTTCGATTAAATACACATTTACTCATTTGTTTTCTATCGATGTGTAATCCTAAAAAATATAGATAGCTATGCATCTAGTCTTTCTTTATCGTGCGGTTAGTGCTAACCTAACCTTTTTTTATATTGAATGGGCCTATTCTTGACCTCTATCTAGTCCTGAGGACAGAGGTGAGGTCGACGATGGAACGAGCTAACTAAAAAGAAGCCTATTATGCCGCCCATGGGCGTCTGGCTTGGCTTTACAAGCCGTCGAGAAATATCTCTCAGGCATGCTGGTTTCCTCACGGTGTTTTCCTTCACCGAAGCAAGCGGTAATCATTATACAAAACGCACCGAAAATCAGAGGTCCATAACCCAACGCCGCCCGTGTTGGGTTCGAACTTCAGACCTATGACTTCGCAGTCCGACGGTCACACTACTAGGTTTTCACTGCTTACTAATTTTCTAGTGAGAAACTAAAAAGGATTGTAGTTTCAATTCTGTTTAACAAATTCCAATAAGCAATAAACAAAATACCAACAATATTTCCTGAACAATTAATTAGTTAACACAAATTATTTACATTTTAATAACCTCGTAACTTAATTCTATGAATTTATAGTAGTAATAACCGCGTTACGTATTAAAGGGGGTATACTGTAAAGTGTGCCCGTGCGGCGAATTGGAGGTAGCAATATAACCTGAGTACGTAAAGGGCTCTACACACCAAAGCCTGGAACCGCCGAACCGCCGTCGGCGGACTTGTAGGCGGCATGTCGAAAAACTTGACATAACATAATAATTTATTTCAAATAAACAGATTGTAGATTTACAACTTTTTTTTCTTAAATAATAACAGGTAACACAGAATATTGTAGTCTACAATAAGGTGGGTCTATCCTCCTAGCTAGTCTACTGTAGTGTTTAAATAAATACCGACATGCCTTACTGGTGGGGCGAGCGGTGGTGGGGGTGCGGTCAGGCAGTCGCTTGACGGACCGCACACTCTCTGCTGTTCGGCCGTGCGAGTAAGACGTGCGCGTTGAAACCAAACTGTGTTGTTTGATTATATTTGCCACGTACCTAACACCCTAATAGTGACCTGTACAGCTACAATATAGCCTGTGTTAAGGAGACACAGTTTGGATCCCTAGGTACTAACATGGCACGAAATGTATAACTTTTTTTAAGGACTCAACTTAACACACCAATACCGTAAACATGTCTCTGTTAACTTAGTACGCACGCAAGTGGTCGAGTAGGCGGCTTTGGTGTGGAAAACCCATTACACTACAGCTCGATTGTCGCCTGGCATCTGACTGCGTACGCAAGACGCCGATATGTCGGCGGAATGTACGCGCGGTTGCGACGGATTTGGTGTGTAGGGTCCATAAAGTACAAATATTCGTTTATATTGTTTAGTATCTGCTTAGGTACCGTTTGTATATACACACGCACCTAACAGCAAATATGGTACAGGAATTATTGCGTTCGTGCTTAGAGCTTAGATTAGGTGCTAAAAATGTACAAGTGGAGTTCTCTGAGTTATTTTAGGTTATACAATATGTGCCGCGCGACCTTCGGCTAATCTCCGAAACGGATGTACCGATTTTGACGGGACTTTTACTGGCAGATAGTTGATATTTTAAGTTCTGACTTAGGCTACTTTTATTTTAGAAAAATAATTAGTGTTCCGTGCAAAAAAAAAGCCCTTGAAATTGTTAACAAAGTCCGATTAAAAAAAGGAAGCAATATTTTATTTTATAATTATTTCACCGAAGGTTGCGGGGAACAGCAAGTGCCTAAATAAATATAAATGACAAAATGCACTGTTAGTACGGAACACGAACGCCATTTGCCTATTTCCGAATGAACTATATCTAAAGAGGAATAACAGTCTACTACCATAAAAACAAAGATTATCATAAAAATACAAAAACCTGCCCGTGATGGGAGGAAGCGAAACCTTTTTAATATGTATGCGGACCCACGGAGTCGTTACATCCTTTTGTAGCTACCTCGAAGTGAAAGTTGACCTCAAAAATTTTCCACCAGGTCAAGGTCATTCATTAGACGTGGAACGACTCATAATTTTTACCCGACTGCAGTGAAGTTTAAAAGAAGGGTCATGTTTTTAACCTGCATGGATGCATCTACAGGTTTTAGTAATTTTGGATTCAACTTAATTCTCAAAGAAACATAATAATGTACAATTATCTCTTGTTTCGGTGAAGGAAAACATCGTGAGGGCGTTAGCATGACTGAGAGATATTTCTCGACGGCATGCAAAGCCAAGTCGGAGGCCCATTTCCGGCATAAAAACTCTGACACCAGACTAACCACAAGAGAAAAAAAAGCTACTAATTAGGATTCTGAAAAAAAAAATGTTTTGTCCCGTAGTAGTTGGAAAATATATTTGGTTTTTTGAGTATTCGGTAAGAAACAAGATTTTCGTTCGTTCCTCCTAAAATAATCACTTTTTTAAGGGGCGAAAGTTTGTACGAAAAATTCCAAAATCTATATAGATCAAGTCGTAAAGGGCTAGTGGTGTACATTTTGAATTTGTTGCTTTATCGAATACTGAATCAGAGGGTTCTTCTTCTTTATCGTTTGGTTAATGCCTAACCTGGTGTCAGAGTTTTTATACCGCCCATGGGCTTCTGACTTGGCTTAACATGCCGTCGCGAAATATCTCTTCAAGCATGCTGGTTTCCTCACTATGTTTTCCGTCACCGAAGCAAGTGATAATTATGCAATGCGCTTATGAATCCGAAAAATCAGAGGTGCGTGTCTTAGGTTCGAACTTGAGACCTATGACTTGGCAGTCCGATGGTCACACCCCTAGACTATCACTGCAATCAGGAGGTTAAAGGGTGTAAAACCATTCGGTGGAAATCAAACAAAAACCAATCATGAGTAACAGGAATTGTATTTAGCAATTTAACAATTAGAAAAATCAATAAAAACATTATTAGAGTGGTATCTACATTCTATCATGAAAAAAAAAACAATTGTATAGCAGGCATATGATTTCAGTAGTTTTCATTAACAATTAAATAGATGACACCCTTTTTTAAACATTTATACATGAAGAACAATTACCGTAAGAAAATATTTCTACGCATGATCGTATTGTGATCTCTATTGATAAAACCTTTTGATTCCATTTTCTTTTATAAAACTCGTGCCATATTAACTCGATTACTCCTTGCAACGCTAAATAAACATCCAAGGATTTATTCAAAATTATCTTAAGGATTGAGATAATTTATTAGAAGTGTTGCTATGTGGCCGAGATCAATGGATTGCTCGAAAACGTTATGGAACAGCTGATTTTTTTTTAATAACCGATGAAAAATTTCTATGTCGGGGGCTCAGAACGATTTACTGAATATGTGGTAACTGTTTTCGTGTCTCTGCCCCATCCACCCTGTATAGGTACAAGCGACGTCAGTTGTAAGCAGATGTATGTGCGCTCATATTGAAACTACAACAAAATGGAGATACCATTGTAATGTAAAAAAAAGCAGTTAAAAAACAAAGGTATATTTATTTCACTAATTATGATAAAATGCAATATTACATGACAAGTACCTAAATAATTACCTGATGAACTATAAAAATAGTGGTAGATAAAAATAAACATTGGAAATAGGATATTTACCATGTTTATTAATTGCTTTGAGTTCCCGATATTTCGGCACTGTTGCAAGCACCATGATCACGGATAAACATCAGGAAAATCAGTAAACATGGTAAATATCCCGTTTCTAGTGTTAATGATAATGTTAGTGACCATGATAGTTTAAAAATTTATATAAACATTAAGATATTATTAAAGACACACCCTAACCAAAGAGAACACTATTTAGATATCCCCTTTCGACATGCCCATTAAAATTAAGAACTTTACAAAGTCTGCGTAAAACGTATAATTTATAACGATTAACCAGTGGGTTCTGCGCTGTTAATAAGTTCCTCGTTAGATGGAAAATTCTTATAATTTTCCATTTGATTTCACTTCTGTCTGTTAGCCTGCGGCATCCCACTGCTGGGCAAAGACCTCTCCCCATGATTTCCAGTTGTTTCGATCCAGGGCCAATGTGTCATCGGGCCATGGTCTTGTCCAGCTCGTCCCGCCATCTTCTACGAGGGCTGCCGCGACGCCTTCTGTCTATGTCACGGCACCAGAAAGTGTCTATTTTGGTCCACAGCTCATAGGGCATGCGGCAGCGAAACCAGTCCAGTTCTACTTCAGCTTATCGGTTTTTGAGTAACGTCAGTAATTTGTGTTTTGGAGCGCTCACTTAGTTCTGTCAAATATTGTAATTTTTCAATAGAGTAAGAATTTTGATAAAACTGACTAAAGATACACAAAGTTTCTGTATTTACGAAACTTCTTCAGGATGCACCATGAAGTCACGCCGTATATCAACGCAGCTAGTGTCAGCACAAGCACAATGGAAACTATAATTAATAGTTGAGTAAATGATAAGTCCCAAGTTTCACCATAAGTTTCTTTAGAATACCTAAATCTGGCGTCAGTATCACACATGGCGTTTGTCATATGCACACAGTTTTGATTTGATCACTTTTAGCTCGTAGCAGTATTAGTAAAAAACTTGACGAAAACACTGAAAAAGTAAAAACTAAAAAAAACTACGCCTCCCAGGCAGGTCTTGCTTCTAGAATAGTCGATTTAACAATGCTTTATACCCAACCAAACGTTACAAAACTGATTAATTAATTTCGTTACTTATTTCCTTATAGAGTCTATTCTTTATCAGTATTGTTAATTAAACTTTTTCCTGTTTTTTCGTATCGCTCGTGATAACCTTTGAGTAACGATGCCATAAAATTAGTACGTTAATGATGATGTGACGACTTATAGACGGCTGGAAATGGTTTTAAACTAATATTCTACAACTATCTCTCTAGCCTTACTGCCGTTACCATGCCTTTGAATAAAAAGAAGAAACAAACTACAAAAATAATAAAAGGATACATATTTTCCTGACTCCTATACAACCTTTTACATGTACCCAAATCCTGGTTGCAAATTATTATAACGCCTCATTGTCTTGACAATCTTTTGCTTATGTTTTTTTTTTTTCTTTTTACTTATTATTATATAGCAAATGTATTGCTCAAAACCTCAATAAAATATTTATTTAAAATTGACTTTACTTAAACATTATTACAATTAAAAACGATTAAATAAACTAAACTAACAATAAACATCATAAGGGTATCAAAAAACTCCCCAATGCTGGTAATGGGCCCAAGAAACGTGCGGCATTACCACGTTGTATGTCAACGCTTTGCCTCTGGCCAAGTTAAAATCCAGCTCTTGGGTCACGGGAAGCGTCCACTTATTTAGTTCTTGATTCGGAGTTCCGACAATTTGATTTGGTAGTTCGACAAACTTTCGTGAATCTAAAGCAAAGTTAAACGAGGTTTTAAAGATAATGGCTAAATGGGCTGAAAGTAACTTCGGTTGCCTTTTAGTAAAAAAAAAAAAACTTAAAGCTGCCTATTTGAACAACAAATGCGAATAGAGAGTCTAAAAAATTTAAATTTTCACGCTAAAACTAGAAAAAATGAACGCTTTTTCGCTACATCAGCTTGGTCGTTGTCCCGTGTAAGCCTAAATAATTTATTAAGTCGCGAGTTTTGCGATTGCCATGAAATAGGCAATGAATTTTGAACTATGCTCTAGTTTATTTAAAGCTTTGAGTATTTGTTGTTCGATAAGGTAGTCCATATAGAGGAAAAAACGTGTAGCGCCAACACCAAGTAAGTTGCCCACGGCTTCACTCGCGTTAATTTTAAATTTGACAAAATCGGGTTGTACTCTGCTTGTAATAATATAATTCAATCATAATTCGAAAAACACGTGACGCCATCTATTATCATACGAATGTTATTGTTGTTTTCCTCGGGAACAGTAATTTTTTTCGGGATGAAAGGTACGCTGTGTCCGTTTCTGTACACCTGACAACGTATATGCAAAATTTCAGGATGATCGGGTCATTGGTTTTGGCTTGAAAAGAACGAACAAGGAAGTAAGGATAAGGATTTTCAAAGTATACCCACACCAAGACTTTTCGAGATAAATTTACAAAACTTTCGAAAATGGCACACGCATTAGCAGAAAGAAAAAAAAATATGGTATGTATCCTTGGTCTTTTTCGTAGTTACTACTTTATCTTAGTATCTTGGCGAGATCGGTTGGCAAAATAACGCATTTTACCACATCTATTTTACTTAGAAGATTTATAGACCTCTAAACTAAAGAATTTAATACAGGAGTAGGTAGGTAAACTGTTCCAATGGTTCCTATCCCATATTTTTCGTGAATAGCAACAACAACATCGAATAAGTAATTGAATAGTCCTTTAGAAGGTTGGTTTACGCTCGTCTCGTTTCCAAAGATTACTCGAAAAGGTACCTACCCAAAATAAAATAAGATTATTTATCAATACATCATCCTTCACTCATACTACCTTAACCCAGAAACGGATAGCCATTGAAGATATTTCTATTATTAAACGTATTGAAGCCAATTTGAAGCTTCGAACACCTCAGCACGTGCGGAGCCGCTATACCTGAATTAATTATTCTTAAAGGCTGAGCGAAATTCCGGGTGGATGGGTCTCTAGGGTGCTGTGCGCTGGCTCTTTGATCATCAGTCGTAAGGTGACATATGCGTGGTTTTACGGGAGATAAAACGTAATACTAATAACCCATTTAATCTCGTGTGGGATAGTTTGTCCTCCAGATAGGAAAATGAATGTTATTCTTTTATTTTTGACACGAATATTAATTTCTTTAATTTCAGTTTGGGTGTCATTCAGCTGAAGATTCGACACCCTTAAAACTTGTAAACTATAAATGTTACAGTGTAGTTAAATACAATTATTGTAATATTTATTTTAAAATATTACTCCCCTGGCAGCTGTAGTCTAAAATACAGTTAACCCAGTTTCAGTGAGAAAGAAGCTTACGATATAATTTATTTGAGCAACGCCAAATACATAAAAACTTTTTTTTTTCTTGGTCCTGGGTTCGATTCCCAGGTCGGGTAATGTCTTATTGGGTTTTTCCATCAGGAATTTCTCAGTAGCAGCCACGGAGTCTGGATTTGCACCCGGTTGATGGCAATAGGCTCACCCCCTATTTCATGGGACTTGAACATAACTGCCGAAATGTAGGTATACTATTAGGTTCACCTGTGCCTAATTTAAATTACAGGCGTGATGTTATGTTTTTTAACGAATAAAATAAAATATTCTGAACTGTAGAAACCTACATTTATTTAAGTGTCGTATTTCCAAGCATTCCTTGTTTATTATTTAGGTTTAACTAAACAAAACAGAATCTTTAAATGTAAATCTTGAACAAAAATAGACAACACTCCATGTTTGGAGCATTTTCCCAAATTGAAGAATCTTTTTATTCCATGCTTTTATAAAAGGTACAAAGTAAATAGTGCGTAGGAGGGAACCCTTTTAATTTTAAAAGTCCAACGAAAATCCTGATGTATAACTTGCTTAAGTAAGTGAGGAATAAGCATTGAGAATTTGAGATCTTTAGCTTTTAGCTGGTTTGTCTGTCGGAATTCGTCTTACATAGTCCCCTAAGTTTACATTGGGGATGTTGTAAGACATTAGCCGTGATTTCCCGAAAGGAGCTTTTGTTCTCCGTTCAAGGAGGTAACGTTTACATTTTCTGGGGAAACTAATTTTCGTCGTACTATTAGTTCTTCTTAGTTCTGTGTAAGGAGATGGTTTACTTAAGATCTTTTTACGTAGTTGTTAGTCTGTGATATTTTATTCTGTTTCATGAATTCTTTTGGTAGTCGTTAGTCATCATTCTCCTGTCCTTATTCCAATTTATTTTGGGTCAGGGTAATATGTCTTCTTCATCCATACTTCTCTATTACTTGTATCTGATGAGATGTCATCAGACACATGGTATTGGTTAATTTATTTTATTTATTTATTCTGGCCAACCAACAATTGTTTATACTGTTACATGTTAAAATAAAGTTTCTTATATCAAAAGTTAGTATAACAATTTCTTATAGGTTAGCACCGCATGCCCCATAAAATAATGAATGTTACCAGTTATATTAAAGTCTAAAGTAAAATTAAAATCAAAATTAAATACAAAAGCTACAAACAAAATCAAATTTTTTTTTTTTTTTTTTAGACGGAGCTTTATTATACTAAGAATATTATATACATTAATAAATTAAAATTACCTATATTAACTAACTAATTAAAAAATAAACTTTGGCTTCACGCACTACCGTCGTCGAGCATAGGCACTTTGCTCGACGACACTACTTTCCGCCTTGCTGCTGCTCTACGCCTAGGCGCCCTTGTTTTTCTCCTCATCGCTGTCACTGTGGTGAAGCTGTCAACAGCCTTGGACACCACGGCCTTTCATGCAGCCGAAGTGCGGGCCGCTTTGCACGGCACGCGAACTTAAATGATATCATCCGTCGAGCTCTTGTCACCGTCGGCGTTCCAGCTTTATTAGAACCAAATGGCTTGGCACGCGACGATGGCAAGAGACCGGACGGCATGTCTTTGTTTCCATGGAGGATGGGTAGGCCTTTAGTGTGGGATGCAACTTGTGTCGATACTCTTGCGCCATCCCATCTTCCTAGCTCATCGTGCTGTGCTGGTGCTGCGGCTGCGGCTGCAGAGAACCTCAAGCGGCGTAAATATAGTAACCTTATTGGTAACTATATTTTCGAGCCGTTTGGAGTTGAAACTCTAGGTCCGTGGGGTCCGAGTGCTCACAGCCTTTTCAAGGACATTTCTAAACGTTTAGTTGACTCTTCCCGTGACCCAAGGGCTGGCTTTTACCTTGGCCAAAGGCTTAGCGTTGCCATACAACGTGGCAACGCCGCCAGTCTTTTGGGTACATTACCAGTTGACTGCGTTGAGGAGGAGTTTTTTGACGCCATTTTTTAAGTTTATTTTTAAATCAAAATTAAATACAAAAATGAAAAACAAAATTAAAATAAAAAGCACAATCAAAAAAAAAAATGTTGGTTGATATAATTTTTTTATAAGGTAATAGTAAAAAAAGCATATTTTTTTTTACACAAAGCATCATCTTTAGACGGAAATCGCCCAAAGGTTTGGATATGACTAGGTATCACCAAACCCAAGATAGACTATACCGTACCCCACTACGCCTATAATCCAGTCATATTTAAATATCTCGTACAAAATATCATCTCGAAAACGGGATTCTCCAGACCATGATTAACATGAAAGTTGCGCATATCATGTACCCTATAATGCCCTAAATAGCGTTAAGTGCCTCTGGGTCATTTGCACAAAACCCCCAAATGTTTCTTGGTTGGGCTTTAAGTGGAACCTTGCTTGAAGCCCGAGGGTATGAGCGAAGAGCAAATAAATATACGTCTATGTATTCATGTATGTACCTATGTTTGAAACTTTTATATGTATGTTCGCGTAGATACTTCAAAGGAATTATTCGTCGATAATGTTAAGTGGTATGTGGAGGCAAAAAGAACAGGTTTTATTAGTGTGTGTGTGTTTTAATTCAACTAGGTTTGCTTGATAAGTTTGTTTAAGTAATAAAACCAGTATAGTATAGTTCCACTGCAGGCAAATATCTATTATCATACAATCTGTGCGTAAGTCATACCTATTTATAAGAACTCGGGTTTTTGCTTCGATAAATCAGCGTATTTTCGTAGTAACATACCTACCTACCCAAATATCGAACTCAACTTCCTTCAACACCAAGGAAAGCTTATAAGCCAATAAGCCTGACATAGTGGTGATAGACCGATCTATGCCCCGTGTAATGATAGTCGATGTTACCATCCCGCATGACGAGAACATCGTGAAAGACGAGAAAGAGAAAAAAATAAAATATCTCGACTTAGCACACGAGGTTGTGAACATGTGGAATGTGGACTCTGCTAGCATTGTGCCGATTGTCGTAAGGAAAAATGGCCTTACGGCCAAGAGTCTCGATGAACATCTTTAGAGACTCTCCTTAGGCGGTTGGATCAAGGGCCTAATTCAGAAGGCAGTACCTACACCTCGATACAGCTCGCATTGTGAGGAGATTCCAGTATCTGGAGCCCTAACCACCGGCAGCTTGGACCCTGCTCCCGACACCGGCAAACTTATTATTTATAAGTTTTTTTAAGAAATACCTTTGTAAAAATATAAAAAAGTGTCTTTAAATGAATAAGCGAAATAATAATAGAAAGTTCCAAATTTAAAAAGCTAAAACATCTTCAGCGCCGATGCTGCCGCGTGCGCTAGCATTCCCGCTCTGTCTCACTCTAGCAAATGACGGTTCTGTGAGACGGCAAAGCAAACGCGCAAAGGATAGGAGCATGGAAAAATGTAATTCCGCTAGAAGAGGCGCAACCCTTACAAACCTTTTTTTTTTTCATTACGTACTTAAGAGGAAATGCGGGTGGTCTTTCCTCCATACAAACGCTCTCGCCTGTTTTCTTTCTGGTTTATGACTTTAAATCAGTTAATTTTAACAGTAACATAGATATCAACTTCTTCTACGTCCCTATGTTTTCCATTTTGATGATATATAATCTTTATAAGCACTAGAACCTTTACAAAATGCTCATAAATGGCCTATTTAGATCGCTGTCAACAGAGGCCTAGTGTACAAATTTGACAACTA
Organism: Noctua fimbriata; assembly: GCA_905163415.1. Taxonomy (NCBI): domain Eukaryota; kingdom Metazoa; phylum Arthropoda; class Insecta; order Lepidoptera; family Noctuidae; genus Noctua; species Noctua fimbriata. Next base: position 9,499,718 of record LR990940.1, read on the forward strand.
TTAATGAAAAAAGAAATAATAGGGACACAGGATATACCCTTGTTATTCAGTTTATGAAATATCCATTAAATTGGTCGAATATTGGAGGAGGAAAAAGGTCGAGAGCCAAACTCGAATTATGACCTAGGCTATTTAGTCGTATCTGCAGTTTTGCTTTTCGCTCGCAGTGCGACAGCGATAGTATCTTTAAATACCAAATTTTCAAAAGTTTCTCCGACCGCATTTCCTCTAAACTTATTTTGCTCGCAAAGCAAGCTATGATTTCAGTACATTAGAATGTTGTTTGACACATAATAAATCTTCATGGGCAAGTTTCCATTTACTTTATAATTTATCATTATGTAAACAGATTGTACGGATAAGGAAAACAACTGGAAAATTGGTCCCAAATATTCAGAATGATTGATGAGATACGATTTGATGATTCATTATGCATTTGGACTAAATCGAATTAATGGAACATCGTTGGAATAAATTTTCTTTCCACCATTTAGAGGACATCGAAATAAAATGATAAATCTATCTATCCTTCCTATTGATTTTGTTTTTCTTTTGTTTGCTTATTAATCAGGTCGAAATTACTCATTTCGTTATCAGTGTGTTTTAGATGTACTGTTTCGTAATCATTATGAATTGGGGGGGGGGGGGGGGGGCAATAATATTAGATATGTTCGACTTCAATCGTATTGGGCATGAAATAAAAAGTTCTGCATTATTTCCAAGATTTTTTCCTAATTTTGAGACATCTTATTAAAATTAATTTCCGAATACTAAAGTGTTTTTAAATCCTCAGATACTTTGGAGACATTACTCGCGACAATGATTTCATGGAGCATTTGGTGATTCAGGGTCGAGGCATGAAGGCTTGAGACCACGTGGTCGATCACCAACCCGATGGACAGACTCCATCACATCTGTCACCAAGATCCCTGTGGCAGAAGGAGCTCGCCATGCAGTCAATAGAGGTCCCTCTAGGTGCAAAAGGATAGTGAAGGCAGCGACCGACGTTGTGGGCGAGCCCTCATGACCACGACCGACCAAGATGGAACGATTAAAAACAGACATTTTATCTTATACAATAAATGGGCCTACTGTTGACCTCAATCTAGTCCTGAGGACAGAGATGAGATCGACGATGGAACGAGCTAAGCCAAAAGAAGCCTATTAACTCGCGACTTAAATAGATAGGGTAGTATGAGATGATGTGTTTTTAGCTTTTTTTACAACTAAAATGCAATATCCTGTCCATTTAATTGATAAGTCACGTGCCTTTAATTTGGATTGCGTTATTATCTCTATTATTTCATTGTCAATGATAATAGTTTAAGAGGGATTCTATAGGACGTCCCTATTGTAGGACGGCCATTATTCAATTATTTCCAAGGTTAAATAATAAAGGTTAAGGCTGTATTAATTTAGAGTTACGAGAGGCGATATTATTTTACGGTTTCATTACGGGTGGTGGGAAGGAAGTAGAGCAAAACAAACAGAATACTAACGCCATTTATTGCTTCCTAAATTTTATGTTTAATGGCGACTCGGGCACTTTCATTGGCAGCTTTATAAATAAATATTATTGGTTTTTGCTGGCTGCTAAAGATGTTTGTCAGCTTAGGACAAACTTGATTAGTAGATCGTTGAAACTCCATAGAGGTGATGGGTATCGAAATCAAGTATACAATACAAATAAAAGGAGTAACTTAGTCTTCTTTTATTCCAGAAAAAAGCCTTGTATACCACAAATACGTTAACTTTCTCATAAAATACATAATTTACTACTAGCGACCCTTGCTTGCTGCTTGCTGCCCTTGCTTCGCCCAGCGCCACCTATCGGGTCCAAAACTATATCTAATATAGCCCATATTTTAAGTTAAGCATCTAGCAGTAGAGCGGTGAAAACTGCGTTCAAATCCACGCAGTAGTTTTTGCGTGATACGCTTACAAACATACAGACAGAAAGACAGATAAAAATTCTAAAAACTGTTGTTTTGGCTTCTGTGGTTCTATTAAAGAGCCCAGATTCAATTTACAGACATCGGCCTGTTACAATTTTATTATAAATGTGTAGATATAGACGCATACCTAAATTATGACTAGGACCTACTAAAAGTTCAACAAAATCGGCATACCAAACAAAAACGGTATCATAAAAGAATATGGAGCTCACATGAAACAAATGGAGCAAGAAAACCGTCACCGTAAAGCGATTTCGTAAAAATATACCTAAAAAAAGGTTTTAGGATGCGGTAGAAACACTTAAAGAGGAAGATTAGATTTCAGGAATCGACAATAACTTTTGAGCAGATCTTTGTCACTGAAGATTTTACTGTACCCTTAGGTAAGGCGGATTGGGTGGAGGGTACCCGGAAATTCCTTATGACCTTTCCGAAAAGAAAGCTTAATCCGGTTGTTATTTTCGTTTGTTGCGTAGCTTTTTTGACATTTATTTTTAATACTGCTCCAAATAAATAATGAAGACATATTTAATGATTGTCGGCACGGTTAGCGCAGTGATTGAGCGATTGGCTGCTGCGCTGCGTGTCACGGTTTCGATTCCCGCACGGAATAAGTATTTGTTTGGCCTAGAGGTTGTTCCGGGTCTGGCTGTTTGTGTATTTAGGTTTAACAACAATACAGGAGCAATGTTTAAAAAAAAATATGAATGCTATCCAGTAACAAACACTGAAAAAAAAGCTAAAAAACGCACAGGCATTGGCTAGTTAATAATCAATTAACCTGAAGGCAAAGACAAAAGAGACATATTATTCTGTTAAGGAAGACGATCATGGAATAATCAAAAATGTATTAAATTTACATAAGTTACCCAATAATTGAGCTCTATCTTGTTAAACTGTGACGGTTCAGGGCCAGGTGGAGGGCAAGAGATCACGCGGCCTGGTGATCGGCCTCGCTGGACTGACCTAATCAAGAAAGCTACTGAGTCCACCATGGTCCAGTGTACTCGCAACGTCTCCAACTGGCAGAAATGGAAGCACATCGCTGAAAGTGCAATCCTCGGGGAAGTCAACGACCCACTGAACATCTCTCCGTGTACCTTGTCTGCGCAACCACGACCACTATAACAAGAGTGTTTTGAATAAGAAGAAGATCCTGTTAAAAGTAGTAGAAATACCAGCATACCAGCGCTGTGACATTTTTTTTTCAAATGTTACAACACCGTGCTGAGGTTAGGTGCATTTTGGCCACGTATAGGATCCGGTTAGTTAAAGTATGTCTTATTTCTTGTTTTTGGTTGTTTTGAATTATTGTTTTGTCCTATCCGAGTCAAATAAATCCTTTTTTTCTTACTTTTATAAACACTATACACTTGGAAAGCTATTATTGTTACCTAGGTATTTGTCTAAGGCCTTCTACTCAAACCAAACCTCATTATCTCCTACAGACACCAGCTCACCCTGACATTTTTCAATGATTAGTTTCAAAGCAGTGCTTGTGTATTCGTTGACCTAGTAATTTACTATCGATACATTTGTACAGACGCCTTATACATAAACACTTGCGCTATACCTTTTGGCGACAATGTAGAAAGATCCAGAAGGGTAGCTTCATACAGCAAATGAAAATGGGCAATCGCCAAATAGACCAGCTTTTACATACGGTATATGTTTCAATCCGATCTGTATATCCGATGAATTGTGTGTTCCATAACATAAAAAAAACTGGTTAAATGTGAGTTGGAGTCGCGCACTGAGAGTTCCGTATAAACATGAAGGTATTTTGTTATTATACTACATATTTACGGTTTTAGATTTTTACCTTGACACATGTTGTAAGACATTGCGTCTTGCCAAATTTCATGATTCTAGGTCAACAGGAAGTACCCTGTCGCAAAATATGTGACATAAACGGTCGTATCTTTTGATGGCGTTGACTTAGAAATTATTTTTTTCACTGCTCTAAGGAGTAGTAGACGTAGCGAGTATTAAGTATTAATTTCAGCTTGATACCTTCACGCGTTCCTGAGAAAACAGTCTTGACAAACAGACGGACAACAAAGTGATCATATAACGGTTGCGATTTAGCCGACTGAGGTACGGAACCTTAAAAATATGAAAATTGATACAATATTAAACCTTATGTACAAAGGCGTACGTAACCAGAATTACCATCGAATTTAGGTTTGCAGGACCTCATACGCTGATCTCAAACTGTTTAAAACAATTGCCAGTCGGGAGTACACTTGCACTTACTGTACATGATGCTGTCCTTCTGTAACATAACATCACGACTGTAACACACGAAGGGTACATAGTACACCCATATTTTGCCAGCTATAACCTATTGCCATCTACCGGGCACTAATTCAGATTCCGTGGCTGTTACTCAGAAATTCCTGACGGAAAACCCAATAATACTTTGCGCGAAGTGGGAATCGAACTCAGGACCCCACGCTTGCAACCACTAGACCAAAGAGGTAATCAAGCCAACCTTCTGTATCTGTCTATTTTGTGGCCCGGGTCTAAGTGTCTCTAGCGCGGACCGTGAGAGGAGATTTTGCAATTTCTCTAGCGTCCTTAAGGCGTCGGCGTCGGTGGCCGGCAAGAGATTGGCTCTACTATGAGGGATGAATTTTTCACCCATCCTTTCTGAGAATTTATTCATATAAATTCTTTGGATGTCCTTTTATTTTGTGGTGTCACCTGAAATGCGATACATTGCTCGTACTCTGTATATGTTCTGGCCACAATGGTATCGCTGACTAAATTCTTAAACAGAAAAACATAGACCACAATTATATAAGATTTAGAAACGGGATATTTACCATGATCATGGTACTTGAATAGCGCCAAATATCGGGAACTCAAGCAAATCAGTAAACATTTTAAATATCCCGTTTCTAGTGTTAATGATAGACCACAATGATTGACAATTAGTAACCACTGTAAAGGATATACCTAATTCCAATCGATGGCAACTTTTTTAAATGTTGATGGATGGAAAGGGAGAGGAAGACCAAGGAAACGATGGATGGATTGTCAGAGGAATGATATGAAAGGTAAAGGAGTATGATAGCGTGACGGTTGACAGAGGAGAACGAAAAAAAAAAACCAGCTAAGTGCGAGTCGTACTCACACGCACACAGGGTTCCGTAACACCACACCACACAAAAAAATTTGAAGGCCCATTCATAATATTTTGTATTGTATTTCATTCAACAGCAAAACAAAATTTGTATTTCATAGTATGTTAATGAAAGACAAAGTTACTGCTGCAATTTGATGAAAAAGTCCCATATCTCAAAAACTAAACATCAAATCTCATTCAAATCAATTTTCGTTGAACGTTGTTTTACGTTCTACAAAACTACATTATTTTCAGAATTTTTCTCCTCTTAGCTTAGAAATTAGAGGAGGGGGAGGAGACACACATTTTACCACTTTGGAAGTGTCTGTCTTTCAAACGATTGACTTTGAGAAAAAAAAAATAGTTTGATGATTTTTCTTTTAATTTTTTTTTGTATTGAAATTGTAAAGCGGTTCACGATTTTAATACAAAAAAAAGATTAAGATCTTTTTTTTTGTATTAAAATTGTAAAGCAGTTCACAGAATACCTACCAAGTTTCAACTCTGTAGTCCTAATAGTTTCAGAATAAAGTGGCTATGACATACGGACGGACTGACAGACACACATGATGAATCTCTAAGGGTTCAATTTTTTACCATTCGGCTACGGCACCATAAAAACGTGTTGCGCTAACCCCAAGTAACATGGGACGAGGGCAGGAACTGCAGGAAGTGGAAGAGTAACTTTTTTCTGTTCTTTTAGGAACATTTGCAAAGTTATTGACCTTTTGTGTGCCCATAAAATCTTCACCTACGTTAAAATTAGAAAACAATGAAATGTCTTATTATCCCCTTAATGGCAGCTACCACATGCCATCTTTATTGGCGAATTTATTTTATTTGCGATTGTTACAATCTGATTTGAACTCCTAGCTGCTATTTGAGTTGTTTTATGGTTATCGTAAAGGGCATCAATAAATTCCAGACGATCAATTTGGATTTAACTTTTTATTTTATTTTATTTAAATTTCACCTATCACTCAACTGTGGAACATAGGTCATAGTGCTGAGTTTTACAGCTTCTTGTCTATGAAAAACAAATGACTGTTTGGTGCCATAAAAAAGAGCATGTGTAAAAGCAGGTTTTGTTTCCACACCTTGGTTATTTAAAGACAGCAAAAACGTAACTTCTTTCATGTCCTTATTTTTCTTTTGGATTAGGAATCAAAGAGCACGTGGCTATATATACGGGGATAGTAACAGCCGCTCGGGTCGATCTTTAGGTTAAGCCGTGCTTGCCTAGGTTGGTCTGTGAATGGACCACCCATTACATACCGAGTTTCCTCCGTGCCTCGGAAAATATATTTGACAGTCGTTACAGGTAGTCAATGGCCTGAAAGTCTGACAATCAGTCTTATCGTATACCCAGTACTTAATGGGTTATGGAGGTAAGATAAGCAGTCGCTGCATGTAAAATAGTGGTATTTTTCTGCATCCGGTTGGAATGGAAGCCGACCCCAACATAGTTATACTGAGAATGATTAGGAATCAATGAAAATAACAGCAACGATAAGTATTCTGATTTAAAAGAGTGTCCATGGAGTTTCTTGCCCGTTCTTCTCCATAGAGATCTACGTTAGGGAATGGGCAATAACAGTACTTTCACAGTTTTTATGCCTTGTGACTGGGACTGTAGCTATTTTTCATTGTTTCGACAATTCAAAAGTGCCTGTAATTGGCCTATTTGAAATATATGATTTTGATTTGATTTGATTTGATAAAGTTTAAGTACCCTAGAATCTAAAAACCATAGAAAAGTTTTACTAATCCTTGTCTTTTCCGTCACTAAAATTCAAACGAACCAGACATTGTTTACAGATTTATTGAATGTAATCACTGAAGCGTAAAACATTATTGGAAAAGATTGATATCGGCATTCAGCATAAAGTCTTATTGTCTGCTATTCCTTGCCTCCAAGGGACATTTGACGAAGAAGACACTAATAAAAAGTTCTTAGTATAGTTCCTTTTCTTCAACCTTTCCCGTTCATTTTCCATTATTACGAAATTCCGCAGGCGAAGTCCCCTTTTGAAATGTTTGGAATCCTGATCGGCGCATAGGGTTTTATCATTTTAAAGTAAGGTAAGATTGTGATCGAACTGTGTATTTAAATCCTCTCATTGACCATTGGGTCATTCATTAATCATGCAATTTGTCTATGGCTTTCCCAGACCACAAAAAAACATACCATCCTGTTTCCAAATCATTTTATACAGAACCCGGATCCAGTACAGGATTCTTTTGGTACAGGATCCCAAAAATGATTCTGTATCGGGACAATAATCAATCTATATTCCATCAACGTGATACACTACATAATGACAATGGTTGTCAACACAACAACGTACTGCTCCTAAAATTATAGCCGATCGCCGCCATTGTTGTCATCGATGAATATTCGAGACGCGTGCGCTTGACGTGTTAAAAGTAAAAATATTTCGTTAGAAAGTTGCCAGGGTGTTCTGTGTTCCATTCACGGTGTCAGGGATAGTGACCTTCATCATTGTAGGTTCATTTGTTTTCGAGGTGAGAACTATGATTTGGTAGTAAAATGACGCGTTAATGATTCCGATCGCGTAGACGCGCCTCGCTATTACGGGAAGATTCTATTCGGTATTTTCGTGTCAGGTCAGGTGTTGACATTTATTACTATGATTAAGGTTCATTCCGTGACACATTAAAAATACTTGTAGAATTACAGATACAGTCCCTTTTGTAACTATAGGTTTGCCCCTAATAATTTATTCTCCCACAGTTTCATCGAATCTGAGTTACGAGAATAATAATCGGCTCTTTGTTCCATCAAACGCCGTTTGGCTGAACTCCAGGACTGAGGACGAGCCTGCAATAAAGACAGCCTTTAATATGCCTAATAGATTGTTATTGTCTGGTTTTGAAGGAGAATTCAAATGTAAGGCTGTTCCAATCGTCTTTGACGTTCAAAATGATGGTCGTTTCCCCGAAATATAGGCGGTCTTCGCCTTGTTTTAGAAACTAGTCAACAGCACGACCGGTTTCTGTATTGTCTATGGATCTTGATGAAACGAGTAGGTAACAGTAATTAAATTCCGCTTAAACAAGGCTTTCAGCAACACCCAGGAACTGAGGAACCAAGGTCTCTTTGGAGACTTGATAACATGTTCGATTACTGTTTAGCGATGCTTTCTTTCCTGCAATGGAATTACCTGATTTAAATATCAGCCTTTGTAATGGTATATTGCATGTTCGTAATATATCTGACGATACGATGATCAGATAATGACATGATAGAAAGGCCCTCGATGGACAGTGTCGTGACGACAAAAATGTAACCAAAATATTACGCAACTAGCATTTCGCCCGCGACTTCTTCCGCAAAAATTGTGATAACTCGCCTGATATGCATGATATAAATATAATTCATATATATAGTAGTCACAAATAGTGTAGCTTCCTGCCAGTGTGAGATTTTTTATAATTGGATCATTAGTTCTGGACAAACATACAAACCCTACATACAAACTTATAAACAAATTTTACCTCTTTATAATATTAATATAGAAAAAGAAATTCCGAACGGCCTATATCTTGCAAAGAGTCATCCGACAGTTACACAAGCGATACAGTAACAGTAGCATTAACGTTTTGTTAACAAAACACCGGTCGTTAGTTGTTTTTTCACAATTCTCCCCATTGTTTTGTTTAAAAGTCGAATGAAATAATCATTCTCACGTTCTACTAGATATGAGCCATTGTTGGAGTTCCAATGTCTCTGATATGTTGTGACGTGGCTGTGATATTAATTGCTGTATCTACAACATTATTTTTAGTATATGCGAAACCTGAATATAGTTTGTTCAGAATAAGTAACTGAATCGATTCCAATAATTTTTAAACCATGTTTATTTTTTCCCGAAAATATTTAAAAAAAAATAATGTTGGACACCGAGCGACTTTAAGTACCTATCGCAATAATTTAGGTACCTACTTCCAAATTATTATTATCAATGAGCTCAAGACGACGCTGGAGGCGCTCACTGCGTGGTGACCACGATTTTGTGCGGACAACTAGATAACAGAACAAGCTTATAACTTTGTGATTTTTCATGATACAGTTTTGAAATTTTGTACAGAGATTCTTTACATAAAATTACTAGACACGTGTATCAGGTTTTCCATATACTAAAACTAATGTTGTATAGCTACTTGGGGATGATCCTAATTAATTAAGAGGTTACTAATGCTAAAGACCAATCAAAAGGCAAAGGATTTTCAGATAATAGTAGGTACAGAAACAGCTCTTGTCAAAAGTTTTTCATCCATAGTGTATTACTCTGTTTATCTGGATTTATTTATTGTCATCATTGAAACAAAACTAATGCGGCGGAAAGGTTTGAAAAAGTACAAAAAAACTAATATTTAACATCAAAGAGAGAAATCGTTAAATTGATGGTGTATTATCTTCGTTCATTTGCCTATTGTTATCATCGATGAGAATTTCCATGCCATCACGCTGCTAATATCCGTTATTTACGTTCTTATGTTAAGGACACGTTTTTTTTTGTTCTGTTCACGTGAAAGCAATTTTCTTTTAATGGTGTGTATTGTTTCATTAAAAGTAATCGTCATTATCTTCATTGTTTTATTGACTTTTATAATAGGTGCATTATTTAGATAATCCTTCTTGGAAATACAAAATAAAACATTACTGTTTAGTTATTGTGTGCTTATTAACTGCTACGTTAGTACGTTGATCTCACGTCCGCAAGCAAGACTGTTGAGCGTCGGGTCCTGGGCTCGATTTCCGGGTCGGGCGAAATGAGTTGTTGAGTTTTCCCATTAGGATTTCCTTTTGAAAGTTAGCGGTCTGATACCCCCGTGCCTCGGAAAGCACGTTAAGCCATTGGTCCTGCTATTGGTTCTCACCGGTCGTGTCAGATTGCCGTCCCATCAGACTATGAGGGTGAGGGAAGAGAGAGTGCACCTGGGCCTGCGCACACACGTCTTGTGCAATTTATATCATAATAATCTACAATATCTCCCGCGCCGACGGCTTATCTCCTCCGAGATTAGCCACCGTGACCGAAAACGGCCAGGAGGACTATATTATATGTTTAGCCCTGTTCCCGAAGCTGTGGACGCCCCCAGTTTCGTTTCCAAGGATGGAATAATGCAATATAGTATTATAATTGCACTTAATATAATATTATGATTGCACGATTCCATCCTCCGAACACATCATTTGCCTCCAGCATACATTAGGAGCTCCAAATATATTTAAGTCCTTACGTATAACGTACTCCAACGCCCTAACACTCCACCCCACTCCGGGCTTCGCTGCGACGCCTGTTAAAACAAGTGAATGTGTTGGTTACACAACATTCACTGACGCACATGGAATACCCACTATGTAACGTTTATTTTGTTCTATGATTAATTCAGGACATAGGTAAGTACAGCTTGAAAGTTTGGGCTTACTAAGTCATTAGAATTTTAGGGTTCATTTTACGATCGTTGTTACGTCACAGTTGAGGTTTGACATTTAAATTATTACAATTTTATAGTAAACCTATCGTTCTAAGTTCCTAGAATACGAGAAGGATGTTAGATTTTTCTAGATATTCCAAAATAACGATGGTAAAAAATGAGGTGGAAAAAGTCAACCACTTTACACCTTTATGCCCTGAGTAATAATGTTCATAAGTGGTCGACCGTCATGTGAGCGCGGTAGTACAGACGCCAGCAGAATCAAGCTACTACAATCTGTCAAATTTCTTTAATAGATTTTCAACTTTATCTCTAAAGCAACAGGTTCAAGGTCGATTGGGAAAGACAGTTTCAGGTAGCTTGATGTGTTGGCGTCTGTACATACAAAAAAAAATACAATTTTAATCTTCGCCTGATTAAAATCCACCTTCTACGCGTGCAAATAAACAGATCCGCCCCGCTCGGCATGCAATTCGTTCTCATTGAAATATTCCTCGCCCTACTTCCTTTATAGCATGACCAGAATGATGGTAACTCATTCAAATCTCTCTTCAAACAGCCTACCTTTCCTTTGAATATCATTTTTTGATGTGAATTTTTTGAACTCTTGTACATTTTCTGCCAAATGTAGATTAAATATTTAATATTTCCGTACTTTATTGTAATGTGCTACTGTAAGATTATTAAGGGATGTTCAAAAGTGAAAATTTGTTGTGATGGTTTTTCGGGGAAAACGTTGGACAATTTCGCTTGTGAAACAGATAAAACCGAATTCTGTTTGGGGATTTCCTAATAGCAAATTGAAGGTGCTTCTCCGAAACCGCAGCAGCAGCGTCGCCCGATCGTAATGACAGAAAACAGCGACGCGACTGGTTCCTTCGTAACCATGGAAAAGCTTCCGTAGATAACATCATTGTCATTATGGAATTGTAATCACTAAAGAGAAATCAATAAGTTCCACGTGACGCTAATATGCCGTCAAACATAACATAAATAAATATAGACATTAATTGTAATATTAACACAAAGGTCATAACAACGAGACTCCAATATTTACTGAAGGAAAACAAACGAAAAGTACTTAGCTATACTTACTAAACATAATGGAACTAGACTGAATCTTGTTGGAGTTTCGGCCTGTAGAAATATATACAAAGACGTTACTTAGATCTATTTGTGCGAAAACAACCTCTTTACAAAGACCGAACGAGATCAATTGGGATTGGAACTAACACATTGAAGTCCCTAATATAAATAAAAAGTAGATATTTTTTCAAATACTAAAACCTCTTTGAAGTACCTCGTCTAACTTCGAAATTCAAACACCAAGTAGTTCTAAAAATTTAAAAGGAAAACTTAATCGATTCCATCTTTAAATTTTGATCGAGTAATAAATTACTTCGATTCTCAGAATTAAAAAAAAACTTTATTTAATTCCCTTGAGGAATGATAAATGAAGGCAGTTCATTAAAATATTGTCATCAACGTAATGAACTCGAGGAATATATTTGTATTCTGAATATTTTTTTTTCTTTTTAAAATAAAAGCTTTATTTTTTCCCATATTTTTTTTTTATAAATATACAATCACGAAATTACTGTTGGCGACTGGGACTGAATAATTACTCTAGATTTTACCGACGCAGTGCTTATGAAGTTGAACATTTTATTTTAAAAAATAACAATAGGCTTCAATATCTAATTGGCATTATTTTTAATAACCACTTCGTTACAGATCTTCGTCTCAACAAGGCTCTTGTAATGTCGTCAAGCACTATAAATTTTTGTCTGGCCTATGGACATCTAGGGTCGTGTTATGAATAAAAAATCTAAGAATAAACATATTTTTCAGTCATGCCCGTTTTAACTTATACTTTTCCTCAAAACTGAAAATTCACCGGCGTGCTATTTTTACTCAGAGGTTCTATCACAATTATATTAAAATAAATAATAAAGGCGCAAACCCATCCCGGTGCACGCTGTGCACGGGCACGCGGCACATTTTAGCTGCGTAGATTCATTTGTTTCACAACGTAGGTCTAAGTTTGCACTGCAGTACACGCTACACACCCACAACTATGTACAACTGTAGCATGCGTGGCCCACCGCGGCATAGTCGTGGGTTAATATTCGTGAATAGCGTGTACCGCATGCACAGCGTGCATGGCGTTGACAGCGTTGAGCTATGTTAGCGCCTTATTCAAGCGCATGTACTAATGACGTCATTTAATGCATAGCGTGTCCGTGGTTGGCAGTGGACACAATCACATACATTTTATTGCAAAGCAAATCTTAACACACGTGCGTAGCCTACCCGTGCGCCGCGGTGGGTTTGCGCCTTTATGGCCTAGTGTAATTAAACAAGGAAAAGTTATATGAAAATGGAACAGAAAGAAAGAAAAACACGCAGGTAGCTGCTACGAATATTTACATAACATAAGTAGGTCCTTTCGGGAACAACATCCAATTTGAATTTCCAGAGTACAACAGTTACAAGATTTTTGTTTATTCATGATTCATTTCGGGAGCGATGCTGTACCGCATTTACAATCCACAAGTTGGATGTTTCAATAAATTTTGTTAAATGTTTATTTCTGTTTAACATTATTTGGGCGTATTTCCATAATTATGAGGTGTAATTATTTTCAATTTTAATTTATGAACTTCATGGGACTGATCAAGGATGATTGACATAAAGAAACAGGAGAAATGACGTAACTCATAAGTTCGTCTACCCTATCCAGCAAAGGGTTGGTTTGAATTAAGAATAGCGATATCTACATAGCCCGGCTTGCATCACTAATAACTATTATACGTTTTAAACTAAACATATTATTTAAATCATCATTCTGTCTCTATCAACTTCAAGCGAGTGAAATAAATGGAACTATATTTAAATATGGTTAGCATCAAATGCATTTCGTTGTGTTCCACCGGGACCCGGGCCTGTAATGTATATTAATAATTATATAATAATCCAAGATTCAATTTATTGAGTAAGAAACAAATGAATCTGAAAATTACAGACGAATGCTCGTGGTGCTGTGTCCCAATATAGGTGAAATGATCAAGCATCGTTTTCGTCTAAGTATTTGGATGAAACTATGAAACCTAACTATGAAATTCAAGTAAGAAATGTGTAGTATACTATAATTTCTTGTTGGATACTGCAGTTGCAGTCGTGGTGAACTGGCTCGTTGCGGAGAAGGCTTATTCAGTTGGGAGTAGCGTAGATTAATATTGAGTTAGGATGAGTTCAGGATGGTTGGGGGAAAAGATAAAATTTATAGCAAAAATGGATTAAGGAAAGTGATAAGTACGATATACAATGATGAGGAAAACATACGATTGCATTTTATGAAAAATGTGAACCTGACTGAAAATTATTATCTTCTTGAAATCGAAAAGAGTCCTATTGAAAGACAAAAATAACATTCATCTAGTTTATTAGAGCAGTGTGCAGCTGTGCACGATAACATCGAGCTGTATACTTATAAATGCCAGTTTCGTGCACGTTTTTAGTAATAACTTTCGACGTCGAGCCGGACTTTGAAAATGCAACAGCGGGCTTTAATATAATTATTAATTTAGGTGTCACCTAGTGTTCGTGAAACTGGGCATCAGGTCTATTTACTTGCTTACCTATTAAAAACTCACGTTTCCTCCGTTTTCAACAAAGCACGTATAAGGAAGATAAGCTTACCTTTACAGCGTTAAAATTGCATGGCGCCTTGCAATCTCCTTGTCGCGGTGAACATGGCATTTCTACCCGAGTTGGTTCGTTATGACTGTTTATAGGGCACACTGCTACAGTAATGGACGTTTTCCAGCTGTCAGGGAAATAATTACTTGTGTTGCACGCTATCTCTGCTTTCAAATAGTCTAGTTTAAAAGTTTCGTGTCGAGACTTATTGCTTGACTGTCAGTTGAGTTTCAAGTTTTGTTTCTTGGATAAATGTGGGATTATGTTGATCGATAGAGTACCTACACGCATATTATATAGTTTTTGTTTACCTCATAAGAGGCCATTTTACCTACTTTTGTTAGTTGGGACCAACGAATGAGATCAAGATCGAAGATCAGATATTTGCGAAAAGAATATCGGATGTCCCATACGGACAAAAGGTTTTTTAACTTGTGAGCGTGGCTCCTTCAACCTGTAACTTCATATTAAAAAGTGATGAAACTCTAAACATACATACAGGGTCTAAACGGACCCTTCACGAAGCCATCAACCAAGCATAATGTATGTACATCAAGCTAAGTGACTTAATACATTTTTTTTATGGGGTGAAAAATCACGTTTTATGGTAGGACTCAATGTAACGCACTAAAAATATTGTGCTGATGAATTAATTGAATAGTCGGTCGTAGAGGTGTTTAAAAATCTTACATTTAAAACATGTATTTAAAAAAAACTTGTGAAAAAGTTGGAACTTTGACCCCTCAATATCTCCGTAACTAGAAGATTCTCAGGTACGGTCTTGACAAAAATATCGCAATGACGGGGAGAACTTTCGGCTTCGTTAAAGGTCTTGTTACACCCTTTATTGACACTGACGCGATCAGCTAGTAAAACAAAAAAAAAATGAATTTCCAAAAATCATTTAGCAAAAGTTGTTTAGTTTCACCATGCGTAAGGTCTTGCGTTTATTATGTTACACCCTGTATAAACTTATTTTTCCCACGGGTGTTTTGAAATTTTCAGCGAATTTCAAAGAGAAATTAAAGACACTGAAAATAATTAGCACGTACTACATATTAATAAGCATTAAGCAACATGCCAAGTGCTTGCTCATTGCAGCAAGACCTAACAAACAGCCTGGAAAATGCTACATTAAAGAAAAAGGTTCACCTCTTTTTATAAGCCGTAACTCAACCGAATGAATTTCATATTGCACTCGCATCCAATCTGAACTCGGCTTTATAAAAATATGAGGGGGCTTACGAATGAATTACCAGTAGCACTAATTCACCAAATAGGTATGGCAGGCTGTGGAGTAAGGGCGGAATGTGGAATTACTGCAGTAAGAGTATATTCCACTTGCTTTTTTGCTATCGATCTGGGTTTTTTGTTAATAATCCTACAAGGGCTAGTTTTCAAAGCTACACCATTTATATCATAAGCATCATCAGCCTATAATGTTCTCGCTGCTAGGGTTTCCTCTTCTATGAGAGTGAATGGGCTGTAATCTAGCACGCGTACTCATTGCACGTGGGTTTCACAGCTATATTTGGTCTTAATTTTTAATACAGCATTTTGGTTATTAATTCTGTCCACTACAAGATATCGTATCACCCAGTAAAGGCGCAAACCCACCGCGGCCTACGGATAGGCTACGCACGTGTGTTAAGCTTCTCTTTGTAAGAAAATGTATGTATGTGATTGTGTCCACCGCAAACCACGGACACGCTATAAATGAAATGACGTCATTAGTAGATGCGTGGCCTGCTTGAATAAGGCGCTCACATAGCTCAACGATATCAACGCTATGCACGCTGTGCACGCGGTACACGCTTTACACGAATATTAACCCACGACTATGCCGCGGTGGGCCAAGCACGCTACTTTGAGGGTGTTAGCGTGTACAGCTGTGGAAACGTAGAGCCACGTTGTCAAACAAATGAATCCACGCAGCTATAATGCGCCGCGTGCCCGTGCACAGCGTGCACCGTGGTGGGTTTGGAGGTGAAGTAAGTGACATACCCCAGGTCACATGGACACTCCGTCTATAAATTGGAGGTCGACCCCATCGTATTTGGGAAACGGCGATATATTCATTATTTAAACTCACATTGAACTGTGATTCATTACTTTTAATAAGGAACCTAAATACGACTGAAGATCTCTAAAACATTCTAACTGATTTTAAACAAACGTAGCAGATAGATCGTATTTTGTATTTGCCGAAGAATCGGTTATTAATCATGCCGAGAATCATCTACCTATTGTACTTGTAGACACGAGTGGAATATTAAACGATACTCTATTACTATGTTTAACTAGCTGTGCCTCGCGACCTTCATCCACGTGAAATTATTATAACTTTCCCTATTTGAAACGGATTTTGTTAACTATTTCAAGAGTTTTAATTTTTTTGCACGAAAACCTAATCCTTTTTCTAAAAGTACTTATTTTTTACTTATTCCTTGTAACATCAGCTATCTGCCAGTAAAAGTCCCGTCAAAATCGATCCAGCCGTTTCGGAGATTAGCCGGAACAAACAGACTGACAAACAAACATTTAAAAAATTGTTTTATTGTCAAAACTGTTGCTTTGAAATAACAAACAGACAGTTCAATTTTATTTTATTGTATAGATTTATTGTAAATAAACTAAACATTTGATATGAAACGTGTATGTAGTTGACTCTTAATTATAATTATACCCGCAATGGTTATTACACGTAATTGCGAGTTATTGGTATTCATTATACTTTATTAGGTAGATTCAATATTATGATTAACTAATTGAGACCGGTAGGTATTTTCTAAAATGTTTTCAGCACTATAAAATATCTAATTATATATCATTAACACTGAAAACGGGATATTGACCATGTTTACTATTTGTTTTGAGTTCCCAATATTTCGGCGCTGTTTCAAGCACCATGATTACGGATAAACTGAAGTTATTGCGGGTGGGATGATCTGACAAATCGGTCTACCCCTCATTGCTTACCCGATTCTATAGTGTGGTATTAGGTCTGTTCTGAGAAAAAAATGGCTTGAATGACATTCTGCGAAAATGACGTTTTGCGAAAGTGATATTCTGCCAAAATGACGTTTTGCGAAAGTGACATTATGCGAAAATGGCGTTTTGCGAAAGTGACGTTCTGCGTCAAGACCCTTTCTAGCTCGTATTTCGCGCGGTACCGCTACCACTGTCATTCACAATTCAATTCTGTTCCCGACACACAAAACTCACTATGTCCGCTTTTTTTTCGCTCGTGACCATGTTAGTTTAAAATTTCTCATACCTAATTATGTAGTCAAATAATATCCGTTAGGAGGAGTAAGTTAAACAATGTCTGGAAACTTGTAGTCTGTCAAGGTTCGTGGTTCGTTCAACATTCAAGAGACAATAGTTAATTCCTCTCAATCTAAATGCGACTAATCTTGAATGAACTTACTTAGGATCTAAAATAGAGAGTATGAAATACACAACTGAATTTCTCGAGATAAGTGTTAAATTAAAGAGTTAACATTACATAACATAACGCCTATGATCCGCGAAGGGTAAGGCAAAGGCGTACCTATTAGTACACCCACATCTCGCCAGTTATGTTTAAATCACATGGAAAAGGGGCGAGTCTATTGCCATCAACCGGGCACAAATCTAGACTCCGTGGCTGCTACTATGGAATTCCTGATGGAAAAACCCAATAACACTTTGCCGGGAACCAAACCTTAGACCTCAAGTTCAAACGTCGAGACCAAGAAACCAACAGGGTATTTAAAAAAAAACTGACGAAATACACAACTGAATTTAACGAGATAAGTATAAAATTCAAAAGTTACGAAATATATTTCAATTAAGTCTTATTACATTATTTAAATATACAATATTTAGTATTGTAAGCTACGTGACCTTTCCAAAAACTCCATATTTTTATTAAAAATTCGTAAAGTAGCGAAGGCGTTCTCATTTATTAATCATCCACTAAAAGTATTTCAAAAGTCTGACATAAAAATAAAGCTCAGAATTTTAACACCCCTAGTTTATGAAACATGAAATTAAATTCTATAAAGCATTCTAAGATTTTTAGGCAAAAACGGCATTATTATAAAACGAGGTTTTTGTTAAGAAGCAGGTGAACTAAATTTAAAAAAGGTCTCGTTTTTTCATTTAAAACTTTATTCCAAACATGGTAAAGTTCCTAGTGCTAAATTGACATCATTAGATTAGACTCAGGTTCGACGTCAGTTTTTGGAATTAGAACTTTAACATTACCGGAACAAATACATAATTCAAAAATGTCTTGATGGTTTATACGGGTATATCCCGTTTGGTAACTTTCCCGTTTCGCCAACTAAACAAGTGAAAAAAAGTCAAGGGGCCTTTTTTTCACTTGTTTTGCACGTCTTTTGTTTCCGTAACTATTTTAATCTTCATACATTGACTCCTGTTTCGTCAACCATAAATTTCACCTTATTTCCAATTTGGACGAAAAGTAAATTTTTACCACCTCGCTATTTTATTGGTTCCAAGCACGTCTGCTGAGCATGAGGTCCTGAGCTCGACACCCAGGTCAGCCAAAGTGTTGTTGGGTTTAGTATCAGCCACATTATTATCTAGATTTGTGCCCGGTTGACGGCAATAAGCTTAAACATAACTAGCGAAATATGGGTGGTATGATTAGGTGCACCTCTACCCAACTCTTTTGAGATTACAGGCGTGATGTAAAGTTTACTTTAGTTTAAATAATAAGTTTACTTTGGTTGATAGTTTCCTTCATTTTTCGTTTATAATAATTTATCGTCAGAAAACAAAAATAATTGTTCATTCCATGCATTTTAAACACATTTCAATATTTCTGATTGCCATACCGTCCTTAAATGTATTACAAATTAAAAAATAAATACAAAAGCAGCTAAATTAAAAATCCTGATGAACTTTCGTTGCGGGTGCGAGCACATGTCATCGTCTCCTGACGTGTGTGAACTCAACTTATGACACGACGACGCCACGAAGCGTAGTGTTCATAATAAAAATATTATTTTCAGAGCTTGATTAAAACGAATAAAAGCGATGCATGCGAATATTGAAAATACGGTATACAGAATAAATTGGTTTTCTTGATGCTAGAGTGTGATGAAATGCTTGGGTGAAATTATGTTTTAAAAAAAAACTGTTATTTTTTTTCTTTGACGTTTATCGTACACACGGCGGCACATCAAGCTATACATAACCAGTATAAACTGACTTCGCTTTGTATGAGCTTCCCCTATGATAACAGATCTGCTTAATTTGGTTTTGAATAGCTTGATTGGCCGCCCGTTTACATACTAATTACTTGTTAAGAGA
Organism: Noctua fimbriata; assembly: GCA_905163415.1. NCBI lineage: Eukaryota > Metazoa > Arthropoda > Insecta > Lepidoptera > Noctuidae > Noctua > Noctua fimbriata. Next base: position 9,519,296 of record LR990940.1, read on the forward strand.
AATTCACTGTTATAATGGATGGATGGACAAACTATGGTGTCTAAATGCCCCAATAGTAAATGTTAAAACTAAAAAGGCAACATAGCTACAACGGTCGGACAGTAGCCCACCAGACACAACACCTGTCTGGTCGGAGGATCCTCCCTTTTCTTTGGGGAATGACGAACTTACACCCTGTTCGTTACTGAGTAATACGATATTATTTCTCGGCCGTCATATTGCTCAACGCAACGGCATTACCGTCACAAACCGTCACATTAGAGCTTACTACCGTATCACACACAATACAATACACCACACTGTACAGATTGTATCCACTTCCATGAATGTTCCGCATAAAACGGAAATGTAATTAATGTAACTATTATTTCTGTTCATTTACTTTCATGTCGGGAATATTAGCTAGGTACGCAATTTAATTTCGTAATTAATGTTGTGATTAGTTAATTTCTTTGATTAATATTGGCTCACCCCCAATTACATGAGAATTGAAATTGGGGAAAAGTGATATCTGCTATATACCTCTGCTCGTCCCTTTGTAGAATACAGGCGTCATGTTTTAATGAGAATGATGGGTGAATTTTCCAATAATCTATACAAAGAAATAAAATTGAAGTGTCTGTTTGAGATTTCAAAATAACAGCTTTTTACTGAATACATATGAAAGTATATACGGTACTTATTACAAGGAAGGTTTTATTAAAATTTTTGTATGTCTGTCTGTTTGTTCCGGCTAATCTCCGAAACGGCTGAACCGATTTTGACGAGACTTTTACTGGCAGATAGCTGTAGTAGCGTAGGATTCTTTTATTAAAATAAAATTAAAACCATTGAAATTGTTAACAAAATCCGATTCAAATAGAGAAATAGTATTTTTATAAATATTTCACTCGGACGGTAGCGGAGCACAGCTAGTTATTAAAGCCTTTACTTACCTTCGTTTTATTTAATTATTTATCATTAATACCGTAAGTACTCCATTAGCAGCAGGTGGTAAAAATATAATTACTGAGTTAATTAAAAATCGGTGCGGTTATTATAATAGCTGGTAGCACATACGAAATAATAGGTAAGTTGGTTAGTGAACCAGGGAACAACATTATTTTACTGATACTGTTAGCCTGCGTCATCCCACTGCTGGGCAAGGGCCTCTCCCCATGACTTCCAGTTGTTTCGATCCAGGGCTAATGTGGACCACTAGTCGTTGGTTTTGTCCAGCTCGTCCCGCCATCTTCTACGAGGTCTGCCATGACGCCTTCTGACTGTATCAGGGCTCCAGAAAGTGGTTATTTTGACCCACAGCTCATTGGGTGTGGCCAGTCCAGTACCACTTCAGCTTAGCGGCTCTTTGACTAACGTCCGTAATTTGTGTTTTGGAGCGCAGTGTGGTGTTGCGTCTATCATCGGTTAGTTTGACGCCTAGAATGCTGCGCTCCATTGCACGTTGGCAGACCTTGAGTTTGGATTTTATTTGAATTAATTAAGTATAATTATTTTTTATTATTCTGACAATTTAAAAATGAGCTTTAATAAAATGTGGAAAACAGCTATTTTGCCCTGGTTCCATGGAGTTGCTGATACATGCAAGCTACACATTTCCAGTGTAACATGGTCTCGATTTGTTTAAATTTTAGGTATAATGATAGATCCGCTTATACTGGTTTTGTTTAGCTTGATTGGTCTTCGTGTCTAGATATGTATGTCTACGATTCTCATCGACTACTAGTCTGTAGGTATAACGTCTCATATAAGAGCTTCCATCAATGTAATTTTATTTATTCAATGAATATTCGAGAATATTGAGCTGACAGAAATAGGCCTAAGGAAATGTTATAATATTACACACATTTATCTTTGATGTAAAACGTAATTAATGTTCCAAAGCTAACTAAAATCTCTTCTTATTTAACCAAATTGATTAATAGCCTCTGATTTAAAATACGTTTGTTAGTGGCAGTGAAATTAAAACTAATTGGGTTCGAATTCATAGTCAATCGTTTTCACGTGTTACATAAAGATTTTGAAGGCTTTCCTTTTCCTTTCATGTCACACTTTTCGTTTTAAACCCATGCTTTTCGTCATCACGAGGAGCTCGTGGCTAAAGAATAATAGCCGCTCGGGTCGATCTTTATTTTAAGCCGTACTTGCATAAGTTGGTCCGTAGATGGGTGACCGCCCATTACTTATCGAGTTTCCTCCGTGCCGCAAAAAGCACTTTAAGCCATTGGTCCCAGCTGTCATTTGTAGATCTTTGACAGTCGTTACAGGTAGTCAGTGGCCCGAAAGTCTGACAACCAGTCTTACCAAGGGTTATCGTATTATCCAGTACTAATTGTCAGATAGGCAGTCGCTCCAAGTAAAACACTGGTATTCAGCTGCATCCGGTTAGACTGGAAGCCGACCCCAACATAGTTGGGAAAAGGCTAGGCAGATGATGAAGAAGACCAAAGAATCGATGGACTATTTGAAGGACGATATGGCTAGAAAGGAGGTCTTCAGGACGCAAGGGAGGGTAATGTGTTTACCAGCGAATATGTATAATGATCATTTTTTTTAATTATACATAATATATAATCTAGAGATCAAACTCGTGGGCTGATTTTGTTGATTCTTACGTCAATCGATTTGCATTAATTTTGCGAGTGTCAGTAAAGACATGACACCAACCAAATAGCATAGTAAAATTCAATATAGCAACAACCAGACGCCATTTTGTGTAAAAAAAAATCGGGGATTAAGATATATCACTATCTTTGAATATTATTATTATTATAAGCCTGTATTGTCCCACTGCAGGGCAAAGGCCTCCCTTCCCTCCTTCCACATTTCGCAGTCTAGTGCGATTGTATGCCAATCCTTTGCGAAAGAGTCCAGCTCATCTTTGAATAGGTATTTGAAAATAATTTTTAGGTTTCTTATATCATTTTTCATTTCGAATGACCAGTTTTAGGGTTCCTTGCCCGAAAGGTAACCCTATTACTAAGCCTCTGCTGTCCATCCGTCCCTCTGTCTGTCAGCGGGCTGTATCTGGGCATGATTCGTAATAGGTAGACAGTTGAAATTTTCACAGAATGTGTATTTCTGTTGCCGCTATAAAAACAAAAAATAATAATATAAATTATATTAAAAATAAAGGGGGCTCCCCCCTACTACGATGGTACGGCACCATGCGCGAGTCTTGTGCTTAAATTTTGAAACTTCTTATAAAATTCAAATTACGGTTTTATTTATGAGAATGACCTTGACCTGCACCTAACTATAAATCGAGCCAAAAACATAGTGCCATAGGTACGAAACAGATGACCCCAATCTTCTTAATTGCCTACCTGTACCTATCTACCATCCAGACTAAGCTTGCCTCCATAAATTAGGCTACCCACTGCCCTATACGATGCTCTATCGTAGCCTTGGCTATACAATATTAGTTTTAATATAAGCGAAACCTGAAACACGTGTATATATACACGTGAAATTTTGTGCATAGATTCTTTACATAAAAATACTAGATTTTTATGTAAGGAATCTATGCACAAAATTTCGAAACAGTATCATGAAAAATCACAAAGTTATAAGCTTGTTCTGTTACCTGGTTGTCCACACAAAAATTTGGTCAGCACGCAGCGCGCCCGCGAGCACGCCTCCAGCGTCGTCTTGAGCGCAGTGATAATAATAATTTGGCAGTAGGTACCTAAATTATTGCGATAGGTACTTAATGTCGCTCGGTGTCCAACTTGTAACTTTTTTTAAATTATTTTGGGACAAAATATAACATGGTTTAAATGTTATTGTAATCGATTCAGTTACTTATTCTGAACAAATTATATTCAGGTTTCGTATATACTAAAAATAATGCTGTATAAAGTCCCATTAAAATAGATGGTCAAATTTTAACACTGCGTTCAGTTCGTGTAACCAAAGATATCCAAGCAAATAAAACACTGATTAAAGTGATTTTAATTTGACCTAAAATTATTCGGTAACCAACATTTTTAGTATATTTTAGTTAGCTGATTTTTTTCCTTGTAAGTATCTAGTGCGTTATTCTTATTTTATTTTTTTACCATTGTCCTTATTTTGCTGAATGATTTCTAAAAGTTTGTCCATTTATTTTAATGGGACCTTATATATACATTTTTGAGATTGTACTGAAATAATGATTACCGTTTTTGTTGTCCCTATGTACTTACCTGAAACTTTGTAGAATTATCACAAAAACAAACGAGGTTTCTACAACTCTTCTATTCTAAAAGCAAGCTGATTTCGTCATTAAGATTTGACAGACTGGTCTAGTAGCCGCAAGCGCGACTGCTGAGCACGAGGTCCTGGGTTTGATTTCCAGGTCTGACAAAAGTGTTATTGGGTTTTTCCATCAGGAATTTCGTAGCAGCAGCCACGGAGTCTGTATATGTGCCCGATGGCAATAGACTCGTCCCCTATTATATGGGACTTAAACATTACCGGCGAAATGTGGGTCTACTATTAGGTACACCTCTGCCTAACCGTTGTTATGTATGTAGATTATAGAAGCGCTATCTGTCAGCAAAACTAAAGCAGGTACCTACTGGTTATGTGACAGGATATTGAATATATCCGTCCGAAAATTTCCGTACCTTGGTATCTTAAACCCTGATCAAAGACGTATACGTATGCACATATACTTTACGTAATTTGTTTTATTTTAGAGCAGCGGTGGCCCAGTGGTGGCGACCCCGACTTACGAACAGTAAGTCGTAGGTTCGAACCCAGGCAGGCGCATTACTTTGTGTTATTTATTTCATCACCACTGCTCTCAAAACGGTGAAAGTAAACATCGTGAGGAAACCGGCATGTCCTAGAACCAAACATTTTAAGACATGTGACATATACCAACCCGCACTGGACCCGCGTGGTGGATCATAGCCAATTCCCTCTCATAGAGAGGATGCCTGTGTCCCAGAAGTGGCAACACTATAGGCTGATTATGCTCGGCTAATTTGTTTTTAACTTTAGACGCGATGATAGAAGAGAGTGTATTGATTTAGGCGGGTAAAACATCTTTCTTTTTCTTTCAGTCGACCCTTAACTTAACCTTTAAAAAACTTTAATAAAATATACACAGAAAGGAATAAGCAAAGTTTAAGTAGTGTCAAAGAAATAGACTTTAAAGTTAAGTATTAGTTAGATTTGTAATTTAAAAGCTATCGACTACAAGATAATGTCAACTTTGATCTTTATCTCAAATTGAATTAAATCCAGTTTGTTTTCATTGAGATTAAAATCGAAATCTTTTATTCAGATCAGATATCGTCATGGAGATATTTCTGCGAATCCAAAGTACGGCCATCGCTTTTTAATGTTGTTCAAGTAAATACAAAATAAAGATTCGAGATATATCAACCTAGAGAGTATTATATCAAGCCCACTTCAAGATAAAAACAATATTCATTTCCATTCTTATTCCAAAATAAGTCATCATTGTTCAGCATAATTGAAATATCTATTTCGAGATCCCCAAACACGCTAAAATTAAATCTGAAGGCCAAAGGGAACTCTGTAGACATCAGACGATCACTGAACTACAAATCTGAACAAGCTTTGTTCGCGTTTCAAGACAAAACCACTCGTTGAACACTTACTGCGAATCTTACTTGGCTGCCCGATGAACTTGGCAGCATGCCCGTTCGCTAAAGTGCCTATGATCACGGCTGCAGGGGTCACCCAACGACAAACTAACAACCAATCAGAACGGATTCTGAAGGGCCCTCACTATCTGAATGGGCCCAACTGGTCTCGGCAAACATCGGGACGCAATCAATTCAGGACTTGGATAAACATCATTAAATCGACAAGGCAACGTCGTTCATGACAAATAAGGGTTATTTATTAACAAGCAGTACCTGTGTAAGCACTTACCATGACTAATATAATGTTTTTTCTCCATTTACATAAGTGTTTCAACTAAGCTGTTTTTTTTTAAAGAAAGTCGTCCAGTGTCTCCGTTTGTCTGTGAATGTACTTACGACTTCTTCTTACATAAGTATAATTTACCTGAAAAAGAAAACAGGTCATAAGTATATAGAAAGAAATGAACAAAGCTTTAGAGCTCATTTTCAATTGGCAACATTAAAGTATCTACTCAACAAAAAGAATATTTTGTAAAGATTGATCTGATTATAATTTTGTACTTTCATGAATTTTCCACCACGACATCTTTCTCACAAGGTTACCTACAACATTTATTTTCTCTTTGTTTTCTTGTTTTTAATATTGATGGAACATACCGAAAAAATTTAGCAATTACATGTACAAGAGTGAGTCGTCCCAATAGGACACACAAAACCATCCAATCCAATAATTCCTGCTCAAAATACTCCTCAGAGAGACATCGAGCACGAGACATGAGATGATACCGAGACATCGATAAATAAGGCCTCTTGCATATGTATATTTGAGTTAATTATCAAGTTTTGGAGCAACAAACTCAATTTCATACCCACGTGACAGAGTAACTAGCAAACTTTTTTATGAATTATTTTTTACATAATGATCACTCAAAAATCGAATATAAATTACATTTAAATATATCGGAGCTCATAGCTAGTTAATAACAGCCGCTCCGGTCGATCTTTAGGTTAGTGCCTCGGAAAGCACGTTAAGCCGTTGTTCCTGATTGACATTTGTAGACCTTTGACAATCGTTACAGGTAGCCAGTGACGCGAAAGTCTGACAAACAGTCTTACCAAGGAGTATTGTATTACCCAGTATTAACTGGGTTGTGGAGATCAGATAGGCAGTAGCTCCATGTAAAATACTGGTACTCAGATGAATCCGCCAACCAAACATAGTTGAGAAAAGCCTAGGCAGATGATGACTCTAAAGAACATAGTTGAGTAAGCAGGTTATGGAATATAAATTATTATATTATATGAGATTATGAATTCAACTAGGTATCTATAGGTACCAAAGTTAGTAACTCGAGTCACGTCAACGTTTAATGTAAGCAAAACGGCACAACGGTTGATTGAAAAGGGATTACATAAATCTCGAGGGTCTGTAAGGAAACTCCCTCGGTATTGAGTGCGAACAGTTAATCTTCACCTGGCTGTCTTAATATTTAAGATGCATGTTTTTTTAATCCACGTTGAAATATATTCGTGCCTCGTTTTCGGGGATACTTAAGAATGATTTCCACCAAACGGCTCGCATCGCATCGGATCGGAACGGATTTTACAATCTTTAAACGATATTAAATCGTGTACACAGTTTTTAAAGTCTATATTACCAAGCCGCGCACAGCAGCTTGACCAAGGGCGTCTTCGGCAACACGCGTTCGTAGCCGAAAGTGTACTGCGACACGCGATCGGCTCCGTTCGCCTGTTGTCGTATACGATCGGATGAAATGAAGCTATTTGACTAGACGCTGAAACGGATATGCTCGCAAGTGACGGTACGGAGCTGATCGTATGCAATCGGCTGTCGCCGCATCGTTCACCGTTCGTATCCTTACCGAGCCGATGCGATGCGAGCCATTTGGTGGAAATCATCCTTTACGAGTTGAATATATTGTCTGCCGGTTCTTGTTTGGCAGGGATGAGACTGAGACGTTACTAAACATTACATTGGGGAATACCTGTTGAATATACTTGTATTATGTGACTTTATTCTTTTTCTTTCGTAATAGGTATTATAATCAGGTAGGATCGAAGTCATGGGCTTCAGATCAACTTGATCTGACTGTCGAGTCGTCAAAATATTAGTTGTATAACTGTAAGCAAATAGCTAGCTTTTTTGGTCAAAGAATCGGCATTGCCATCCAACGTGGCAATGCTGCCAGCCTTCTGGGCACCATTCCTGTTGACAGCGATGTGGAAGAACTTTTTGATACCCTTAAGAGGAAATGCGGTCGGAGAAACTGTTGAAAATTAGGTATTTGAAGATACTATCGCTGTCGCACTGCGAGCGCAATTTCGACATTTTTGCGATTAAGACAACTGCAGATCCGACTGAATAGCCTAAGTAAAAGGTCATAATTCGAGGTTTGGCTCTCGACTGTTTCCTCCTCCAATATTCGACCAATTTAAAAGATATTTGATAAACTGAATAAGAAGGGTATATCCTGTGTCCCTACGTTTTTCTCTTTCCATTAATAGTTGTCAAATTTGTACACTAAGCCCCTGTTGACAGCGGTCTAAATAGGCAATTTTGAGCATTTTGTAAAGGATCTAGTGATTATAAAGATTATATATCATCAAAAAGGAAAACATAGGGACATAGAAGAAGTTGATATTTATTTTACTGTAAAAAAACATTGCTTTAAAGTCATAAACCAGAAAGAAAACAGGCGAGAGTGTTTTTATGGAAAAAATACTACCCGCATTTCCTCTTAAATGCTTTTCTTCTTTTCTTTATTAACATATTTTTATTATTATTTTAAGTTTGTTTGTAGATAATTATGTAAATTGGAAAAATTAAAAATCAATCTAAGTGCAGTTTATATGTAATAAATATTATATACATTAATAAATTAAAATAACCTCTATTAACTAACTAACATAAAAATAAACTTAAAAAATGGCGTCAAAAAACTCCTCCTCAACGTAGTCAACTGGTAATGTACCCAAAAGCAGCGCTAAGCCTTTGGCTAAGGTAAAAGCCAGCCCTTGGGTCACGGGAAGAGTCAACTAAACGTTTAGAAATGTCCTTGAAAAAGCTGTGAGCACTAAGTTGGATAGCTAAATGCTTTGTCGTCAAAATTGTTCATTAGTGTTACAGCTAGGAGTTTAGGTTATAACCCAACTGGAAAAAAGGCTTTAAATAATAAGGCACCAGGTTACTTTTTTTTTTTTTTGTTTTTCTTGTGAACACCCTTACTACTGAATACCTTCTCATCGTTATGCGAGTGCGAAAACTGTCCATTTTATCGTTAATCATCAATGACTACTTTAAAGATTGCAAAATATTCAGTAAACCACCAGGTTTATTTGCAAAATTCTCTCCCGCTACTGTACCGCGGCGTAGTAAACTTATTAATCTATTGTCCAGACTTTATAACAGACAAAATTCTTGGCAACAAACCGACACACACCATATTAGTAAATCTTGCGTATTATTTAAACATTACATTCACAGACGCGTTGGTTTTAAATATGAATACAATTTCAAACAGTTTTAGAATAAAGGAACTTTCAAAGACTATTATTTCACTACGACTAAACAACAAATGTGGCGACACTTGGGGGAGGCCCTATGTCCAGCAGTGGATGTCTTTCGGCTGAAATGATGATGATGATGAAACAACAAATCATGAAGATCTATTGAAAACGGATTAATTTTATAAATATTCATGTTTATTTATGATATTTTATTTATAAGCACATTTTAGATATTTATAATATATTTAGGCCTTTATGCTGCTCTTTGTTGAGATTAAAAAAACAATCACCGCCGACTATAGGAATTGAACTACGTTGGATTTAGTTTATAGTTAGCTGTGCGACTGTGGTAATAAAACACTAGTAGAAATAAATGATAAAAATAACCACGAGTGTGAAATACACTCCATTCCGAACCTTATGGTGCGATGAGCCAGTTTTCGCGGAAGTGTATCAGAAAAATATTTTGTAAACTTTAATCACTTATTTCAATTAACAAACAAAACAAACATTCGCAATTACACAATACTGTTATTCATTAACAATAGCAGTCAACTAACAATAACTTCCGAAACAGAAAGGATTAAAAAGGATATAAACAATATAAACTTTTTCCATCTCAGTCAAAATATCATTTCCTCTCTTAAACCTAGGGTTCCCATATCCATAATAAGTTTTCCGGACAAATAATGTGCAGTTTATATTATTGCATTGTTTTTTTTTTACAACGTTATATTTATGATTAGAGAGTTATGAGGAGCTCGTGGATAAATAATAACAGTTGCTCGGATCAATCTTCAGCCGCACTGGCCTTGCTTGGTCTGTGGATGGGTGAGCACATGGCATCATCATCATCATTTCAGCCGAAGGACGTCCACTGCTGGACATAGGCCTCCCCCAAGTGTCGCCACATTGACCGGTCCCGTGCGACTCGCATCCAGCGGATCCCTGCAACCTTCACCAGGTCATCGGTCCACCTAGTGGAAGGCCTTCCAACATGAGCACATGTAAAATACTGGTATTCAGTTGCATCCGTTTAGACTGGAGGCCGACTCCAACATAGTTGGGAAAAGACTACATGTTTAGATAACATTGTAGCAGAACATTGCTGGGTGTTTTAAATATATGATATAAATGCTACTTACATTAAGTACCTCTTCTTACAAGTGATACCTAGGTGTAGATACTGTTGAAACTAATCCATTTAAAATACTTTTATTTACCTTACACTGTTTTAATTTTTCTATTTTGGAAACTGTGGACGTTTTAGAATTCCACCTGCATTCCGGACACTGAGCTAAAATTCTGGACTTGTCCGGAAAATTACGGATGTATGGCAACCCTACTTAAACCGAGCTGAAGCGGTAACCGTGGCAGTAAATAAATTATTTTGAAAAAGTTATTTCACGAAGATAGGATTATGTAAATCTGGGACAGAGACGAGGCCACCGGATCAAGAAAAAAGCTTCAAACGTGTTTGAAGATTTACTTTTTTATATAAAATATAAAAATACACGTGACTAATAATTGTTATTGGGTCATTTGAAGGTTGCGAAACGATCTCTTACGTGAAGTAGAATTCTCCAATTTTGTTTATCGAATCTTTTTCATCAAAGGAGTTACATGTATGTTAGTACTTAGAAATTATGAAGTTATATGAGTTAATGAACTCTACAATTTGCTAGCACTTGTAAAATATTTGCTGTGGAAGGGACACCGACGTGAAAACGGTTATCACGTATTCGGTACATTATTCTGAAAAACTTCAGTGTGCCCCCCTACACAGTAATTTTTCATCGGTTATTAAAAAAATCTCCTGTTCCATACATTTCACTGTGTAGGTATTGCACTTTTGTAGGAAACAGCAGATTTTTTTTTAATAATCGATTAAAAAATTCTATATGTGGGGGCTCAGAATGATGTCCTGAATAAGTGGCAACCGCTTTCGCATCGGTGTCCCTTCCACCCTGTATATCGTTAGTTACCTGCTTACTTATCGAATTACAAACTTCATCGATCTTAAAAATAAATGACGTGTAAAAATGTTATTAAAATCAATTCATAAAATAATTTTCATTTCTATTTACTTTTGGTATCCACAGTTACTAATCATCCTTTAAGTGTCATTATGTATATGAATAATTAAAACGTTACTTTAATTAAACAAACCAATATTTAATACAATTTTCTAAAAAAATCTAAGCCATTAAATAACCACAAGGAAAACTAGTACCTTCAAGCTCATCGTTATTCTAAACAGCACCTTGATCTGTATTCAATAACTGAATCATGAAATATCGTGTTACCGAAGAAAAATAAATTATCCATAGAAAACAGTTAATACAATACTGAGGAAAATATTGATTTCGAAGCTAATTGCTTTGGTATAAAGCAACGGCCTGCGTTTGTAGCACCATTGAACCTTAAAGCTACTTATCTTATGATGCAATTTGGCTTTAACGGTAAGGTTCTTATAAATTGCCTACTTAGGTAAATTTTTGTTGCCATAACTCCGTAATAGCCGAAACAATGTATGTTTGATTGCTCGACCTGGGACAAAGTTGCACTTCTCGTTAAGTACGAGAAGTGGGTTCCGTTTTTCATTCACTTTATCTAGCCTATAAAAAATGTTATGCTTGGGGGCCTAAAATGGCCACTTTAGCAGAATCATATAATAAAATGAATCACGAATAAAATTCTTAAAATTTTCACAGACACAGTTAATATTATGAATTGCCGGCTCGGTTGGCGCAGTGGCTGAGCGATTGAGTGCTGCGTTGTGTGTCGCGGGTTCCATCCCCGCACGGAACAAATATTTGTATGGCCTACAGATGGTTGTTCCGGGTCTGGCTGTTTGTGTATTTGAGTTTAAATGTTTGTAAACGCACCCACGATACAGGAGAAATTCCTAGTGTGGGGCAAAGTATTATAAAAAAAAAAATACGAATTGTAGCGTAATTCATATTATTATCCTAATACTAGCTTTTGTCCGCGGCTTCGCTCGCGCCCTAATCACCTAGCGGTGTGAAATATACTTTATGACCTGTTTTCATACCTACCAAATACAGAAAAAAAAAACATAGAATCGGTCGAGCCGATTCGGACGAGTGCGACCATAAACACCGTGACACGAGATTTTATAAAAGTATAGATGATTCTGCTAAAGCCGTAATTTTAGACCCCCTGGTGTTATTAAAAGAATGTTTACGTGTGGGGTAATTAAGTTACACAATGATTGCTCATTTTGAAAATGGAACAATATTTATTTCATGATTTCAAACATACGATCAAGAATTTTCTTCAAAATCTTTCAGATTGTGATAAAAAGTTTGTTATGCAAATAGGGTGCTTCATCGTCAATATACCGACCGCTTTAATGTGTCCTCGTGAAGGTATACATTTAAATGGAATTTTCTGAAGGTTTATGGTTATTCTAAAGCAAATAGCGTGTGGGATATTGTTAGGACTTTTGTGGACGCTGAATGTGCCTTTGATGGGGCAAGGCGGAGGACCCATTAAAGCGGTCGGTCTATACATAATTATGACCCCTCGCCTCCTTTCTATATTCTAATCTAACATTGCAAGATATCTCATAATCCTAAAGGCCACTTTCACACAAATGTCCTTACAACTGACTAAGCCCATTCACATAATGCAGTAATATTTTGTTTTAGATTGCATCAAGGAATGTGTATTAATATTGTGCGTCATCGTAAAGTGGTTTTACTGCATCTGTATAATACATAAAGTAGGCAATATCCTTTACAAAGCAGCCATTCAGCTACTATCTGAGCATTTATAGCAAGAGATGAAACAAGGCGGTGTAGTGAGGGGCACGCATTTGATCTATCGATAAATGAGATTAGATATTAGTAAGGCGATAAGCGAATTATGTGAAATATTTGCGTTGATCGAGGATTTAAATTACACATTAATTGTTTAGAATGGTTTAATAAGAGATCGTAGTTTTATTGAATGGAGCTTAGTGTTATTAAAAGACTAGCTTTTGACCGCGACTTCGCTTGCGTTAATTTACTCTTAACACACTACTAAAGTTTCTATAATAATATAATTCAATATATATTCGAAAAACACGTGGCGCCATCTATTATCATGAGAACCTTATTGCTGTTTTCCTCGGGACAGTATTTTTTTTTTTGGGATGTAAGTTACCTTATATCCGTTTCTGTGCACCTCACAACGTATATGCAAAATTTCAGAATGATCGGTTCAGTGGTTTAAGCGTGAAAAGGTAACAAACAAACAATCTTATTTTCGCATCTATAATATTAGTTAGGATTATAATATTAGTTAGGATTCGATCAATTAGATTGAATGCCGAGGAATGGGACATAACAGACTAGGGAAGAAAAGAAGTAATGTTTCTCTATCTACTCCATGGAGTTTCATGCCGGTCCTTAGTCATAGGAAACGACCAGCTCAAAGCGAGCACCTTTTCTCGACGTTTTATTAAGTGCCCATGTAGGCCTACATGAAATAAAATAATTTGATTTTGACTATCGCGTAGCCTAAAATGAATTTCAATCAACATCGACACAACAACAACAACAACAACAACGTAATCAACAACATCAACAACAATAACAACAACAACAACATCACAACGTAACAACAACAAAAAACAACACAACATCAACATCGTAAATTTTTAACACTTTTCTCAAGCAGTACTAAGCTCATATAGATATCCGAATTCTAACGGCCGCCAGTCCCAGACAAATGACTGTTTCTCTATTCATATCGTTTCTCTACATAAGGCTTACCAAGCTATACTTTCTTCCATTTCCATTCGAAGTTGTTGAAAACAAAGTTTTAAACCACACCTTACAAAAACTTCTAGATTAAAGATTCAAAAAAGTTCACGAGCGTAAAAAAGACGGAATAATTTATGTCCCTACCTTTTTTTATATCCACACATCCACGCGCACCTAACCACGTTAAGTCTTAATATGACTGGCGACGTGCTTACAACAAAATAAATCCGTTTTATCCATACCTAACGACATTATTCATCGATAAAACGTGCCTAGTGACATCACTCGTCGGTGCCGCAGTGTCGAAAGGGTGCAGTGCTTCAGCAGACGACGGGCTGACATCTGACTCAAGAGGGGTCAACGACATTCTTTTACATGTCCGTCGGCACTAACACTGTGTCTTAAGTCTGTTATCAGCTTTGAGTGAAGTGTGAATCGAACGACCGAAACGACTGTCAAAGTTTATGTAATGATTTTTGTTGGTCAGAATTGAAGTACTCTAGGGAGAACCTTTCATGATTTGGTCACAAGTTTTGTTATTGAATGACAATTTGGACACTAATGTGTAAGTTTCTTCTACTCTTATAAAACATACAACATAACATCACGCCTGTAATTCCCGATGGTTTAGGCAGAGGTGTTGGTACCTAATAGTACACCCACATTTCGCCAGTTATGTGTAAGTCCCATGTAATAGGGGACGAGCCTATTACCATCAACCGGGCACAAATCCAGACTCCGTGGCTGCTACTGAGAAATTCCTGATGGATAAACCCAATAACAATTGGCCTGACCCGGAAATCGAACCCAGGACCTCATGCTCAGTAGTAGCGATTGCGACCACTAGGCCAACGAGGCAGTGTTATAAAACATAATATATTTGTTACAATATTGTAGAATATTGTAACGAATATATTATGTTATTTATTTTCTAAGATACAAATGAAAAAAGGTTTTCAGATTTTAGAGCACTAAATCTCAGTTCATCTACTTATCAATTTCAGTCATGAAATACATCATCTTGTATGTTTCGGGTTTCAGTCTTCAGTCTCAGTTTGAAAGTAATATTTTTATAATTACTTCAGGCCCGTTCGTCCATCCGTCTCTGTCAGTTGTTGTTGGTACCTACGTCATCGGCTCATGGTTTTAATTATACACTGGCTTCCAGGAAACTTCATAAGATATTTTGTGCATACTCGAAGATAAAAGTTTATAATAAAAAAAGTTGCGGGCTTCATGCATTAATCATTAAATCTACAAGTCATGTTGTTGGCGATCTCTTTCCATACTTGAACAGATTGAAAGTGAAGAAAAAAGATTCTAGTAGTTATAAATTCAAGCAAATGTGGAGCACGTGGCTAAACAATAATAATAGCCGCTCGGGTCGATCGTTAGGGTAAGCCATCCTGGCCTAGGTTGCTACGTCGATGGGCGACCACTTATTACATACAGAGCTTCCTCCGTGCCTCGGAAAGCACGGTCCCGGCTGTCATTTGTCATTTGTCTTTGACAATGGCCTGAAGGTCTGACAACCTATTTTACCAAGGGGTATCGTATTATCCAGTACTAACAGCATTGTGGAGGTCAGATAGGCAGTCGCTCCATGTAAAATCCTGGTATTCCGCTGCTTATGTATTCTGCAGCTGTTGGTTAGACTGGAAGCCGACCCCAACATAGTTGACAAAAAGCTAGGCAGATGAGATGAGTTTTAAATTCAGGGGAAATTGTTGCCGAAATTTTGAACGTTGTTACGTAAAGTGACGGGCCCAGAGGAATCTGGAGCGCCTAAGTAGGAGTGAACTATTTAGAATGCGCAACTGTATTTGCATTATTCTAATTGTATTAGCTTTATTTGCTTATTCTGTGTTTGTATTAGATAATCTTGTCACGTAAATTGGGTCAAGTGTTGCCCGTGATGTAAATCTAATTTTCAACATAAAAGCTTTCAGGTCGGCCTGTGCATTATTAAGTTGGTAGTATACACAAATTGTATTTATCAATTGGTTCGGGTTCATTTGTTTTTTTTTACCTTTCGTTATTAAAATGTTATGAACTGAAATTGGTTGTGGGACTTCCGATATTGTTCTAGTAGCTCTATTTAATTAATTTATTGACTTCGAATAACAAAACTTATTAATCGCTCATAATTACTGCTGGTATTTTGTTAGCCATAGTTTTTAGGGTTGCGTACCTCAGTCGGCAAAAACAGAACCCTTACAGGGTAACTAGTTTGTTGTCCGTCTGTCCGTCCATCTGTCAAGACCGTTTTTCTCAGGAACGCGTGGAGGTATCAAGCTGAAATTATTATCAAATACTCAGGCCTACTACCCTTTGGAGGTTTATAACCATATTTTTCGATTTCACAAGCGAAAACCTACAGGGTTTTTCCCGTTGGCTTAGAACCATAAAATTTGGGAAGAAGCAATGTCTTACAGCTCATGTTAAGGAAAAAATTTGAAAACCGTAAATATGTAATGTGCGAAATGTCAGTGAACGACGAGTCAGTGTTATTTATTTAACTAGCTGTGCCCGCGGCTTCGCTCACGTGAGCGCACATTCTTTTGTCATTCTCAAAGTTAAGCAAAATATAGATGCAACTCATGATCTATCCTAGGGCCCAACGGTTAATATCCTTAACAATTTAAAAAATAATCTTTCAGCTCTGAGAGCTCAATCAACCGATGGAAAAAATGTGATGGACACAAACGATGGAAACAAAATTGAGAATTTGCAAAAACCATGCAATTGAAAAATACGCTTGAATTTAATGTATTTAGCAATAGAACCGGAAAGACTATGCGCTTCGAGAATCTTCATGTTTCCGAATTAACACGAACATCGCTATAAGTTCGCTTTAAGTTCTAAGTTTGGTTTTTCAAGGCATTGTAGTGCATTCATTCCGCACTTTTAGGATTTTAGTCGTATAATTGTAATATTCTAACAAAGGTGATACATAAGGGACCACCCATAAATTACGTCATACGTGTTTTAAAACTTAGCAATATTAAATAAGCCTGTCTAGTATCAAAAAAAATCCTATGTTTCCTGAGTCAAAAATATGTTTAATATACATGAAAAAAAGCATAACAAATGGGTTGCCTGATATCATTAAGTGAAGACTATTTAAAATTGCGACAACCGTGGGGCTTGACTGATTTTACTTAGACAACCGAACGTTATGCCATCGTGTTTGTAATAAAATTACCTATCTGTTCTTTTAATACATATTTTAATAAGAAAATAGATGAGTGAACATATAGTATCAATTTATCTATTTATACCTTACAACTCTGTAGTAGGGACAAAAAGATGACAACCTAACAGATTCTTGGCTTGATTGCTTTGTAGATATTTACTCTAATTTCATTTTGATTTCGTTTGGTTTGCAAAAAAGATTAGTTCCGTTAGTTTTAATAAAGGGTAGCCTTGACTTAACTTTATCAGGCAACCCATTCGCAATGTTAGTTTGTTCATATAAGTATTTTACTTCGTTAACGTAAGTTTTAAATAGCCGTTCTGAGGCTTGTCACTGCCGGATTTTAGCCTTTTCCCACTCGCACAATGTGGACATGATCATTAATCTACTAAATTATTAGTATTCGAAGTCATTTCGGTAGGCACATATAAAAATACGAAATCCTGAAAGTCCTGTTTTAATAAAAAACAAACGAAAGTATTTTATTTAGTTTGTGTGCGGGCAACATTGGAAAAAGGTGGTCTGGTTGAATTTGACAACGTCATTGTCTTATTTTGGTATTGTCCCCATAAAGTTTTTATTTTGTGGGATATTGTTCATCTACCTATTATCTAAGAACTAATCTTATTTAATACATCATTTCACTGGTCACCATTAAATATAGTAAAATCCAAATAATAGTAATTTTATTATTTAAATAAACTTCAGGTTGAGTTGCTGTAAATTGCTGCAAATAAAATGATATATCTAAGCCGGAGAGGTGATCTGTACCTCAGGACCTTCCTACTTCAGACACCTTTCTCTATTTAAGATTGTGCATATACCAGTGCCTGTTACTTCTGATGTTGAATCAAATAAAGATTTATGATTTTGATTAATTTTTAATATCTATCTACCGACGCTTAATATACAGTAATAGCTTTCTCGTATTACTATTTTTTTTATTATTTAATTGCCTCGGAAACGAAAATTGAAAATATTTTTAATAATGTTATATTCTCAGCCTTTCCATCATGTCCTACTTTTTACATAAAATGAATGGTCACCTTATAAGAAAGAGACTAAATTAACGTTAACCTCTCTTTTGGTGGCATTTTTTTAATTCAAGCAAGAATTGCAGTTGTACACACGGCGGCACATGAAGCTGTAAAATACCAGTATAAATTGACCTGGCTTTGTATAGATTTCCTATACAATGAGAGATCCGCATAAACTGGTTTTGTAAAGCTTGACTGGCCGTCGCGTGCGTACGTAGTACTTATTACTTCCGTGCAAAGAGTAAAGACAAAAGGAAATATAAAACAAAAATAGTTTTCAGCCATTCCGAGTGACTACACTACGACTAAAACCTATTTACGTAAATTATTTTTATCATAGAAATCGCGTATGAGGTTACTAACAAAATTTTAAAAGTTAATATCTTTTGCGTCTGTTGGTCGATTTTGATGAAATAAACGCTAAATAATACCCACAACAATGCTTCTTATTTTGTAATATTTAGATTTTGAATACAATGAGGGGTTTTTACGTGATGCGCGCACAAACGAACAGACAAACCGACAAACCGACAAACCGACAAACCGACAAACCGACAAACCGACAAACAGACAAACAGACAAAAATTTAAAAAAAGGTATTTTTACTTTCTATTACTTATTTCTCGCACTTTCCAGTGACTTTTTTGCAAAAATCTGTAATGTACAGACACGGAAAGTCTACGATTTTATTATATGTATAGATGTATAGATTAATTAAAAGACAGTTCTTTTCATCCTTTTTACAATTTAATGGTTTGAAATTAGTGTGCTTCAAATGATAACCAAATGAGAGCACTGCCATTTTTTACCTTAATCGACCATGTTTTAGGTTGATTATGACTTGAATTTGGTTGATAGGACTGGACACCAATCCGCAGCCACTACATTGAGGTGGCAATAATATGAACATAAACAAACACATCACTTAATAAAATATCAAACATAAATAAACCTTAAGTGTAGATAAATAGACGTATTTATTGAACGTCCGCGTCAGTCATCGGTACACACAAGAATATTATCCTCTTATGATGGATAGGTTAAACAAATACGATACAAATATGCTTCTATAACAAACGATAGACTCAATGAAACGGATTGCTTTTGCATGACAACAGAAGGATAAGTACAGACACCCGCACATCAAGCTACTAAAATCTGTCAAGTGTCTTTAATAGATTTACAAATTTATCGCTAAAGCATTTAAGTTCAAGGTTGATTGGGAAAATTTGACAGTTTCGGATAGCTTGATATGCTGGCGTCTGAACCTACGATCAGAAAGTAATTAAACTTCTTCCTTGTTGATAATATTTTGTTTCAAAGGAAATCGAGTTTGTTTGCAAGACAAAAGTTTTACTATTCATTATGTTGATAGAGGAAAACACAATTTTCGATCCTAAGTCATTTCAAACGATTTATCGATTCCTTAAAACATAACATCACGCCTTCAATCCCTGAAGGGTTAAGTAGAGGTGTAGGTACCTAATAGTATACCCATATTTCGCCAGTTCTGTTTAAGTCCCATGTAATAGGGGGCGAGCCTATTGCCATCAACCGGGCACAAATCCAGACTCCGTGGCTGCTACTGAGAAATTCCTGTTGGAAATACCCAACAACACTTTACCCGAACCGGGAACCAAACCCAGGGAATTGAGTTGGTAGTGTAAATCGAAGTTTTGAATTAAAACAGAATTGCAACGTAATTTCGGCGACTCACTTTACGCCGTATAAATTACGCCGACCGCTACCGTGAACTCACTGTCCCAAGACAGTTTTCCATCTGAAATCATCGCACGCGTAACTTTTGACCAAAATCAGAAATGGACAGACGTCACTCTATCAAACATAAGGTAAAATAACCAACATTTACCGTACTACGTATGAAAATAACTCCTTCCGGTGATTTCCCAAGGGAGGCGCTTGCTCCTAACGGCAGCGACAGGTTGATTTTAGCTAAGCTTTAGGATCCAGCTTCAATACTGAGGTGACGTCCCGCTGGCTCGAGTAAACCTCTCCCAAGGCGATAATTTTGAAGTTTTGCAGGTAACTGTAAGACGATGAATTTATAATTTAGTTTGTTTAGGATTTTTCGGACATTTTCTGGTGATTTTAAGGTATAATACGCCTTGTACAATTTGTAATTATTCCTACTCGATGCTGCGCCCTACTTTAGGACAAATTATTAGGATACTATTACAATAAATAATCACGTAACGCATTATTAAATTGTAAACGGTTCTTGAAAAGTGAAGAACGTGCAACAGTTGCCAATCAATAAAATTAACCCTAAAAAAACATACCGTACGAAAGTATATTAATTTTTGAATACTTTCGGCGGAAATGTTAACCCGTGTTGTGCGTCCATCTTAATAAGCAAACTCGATATTTTTCATGAGTTAGCACAAATGTTGCGAACGTCAGCAGGCCGAAAATAAAAGTGGTTGACAAGTTCAAGGTGAAATTGTCTTTGAATAAATTCTGTTAGTAACTCTGGCTATCGACAGGGTTTTAAAAAAAAAAAAAACGAGGTCCTCAAGCTGCCATTTATATGGCGTAAAATGTGCTGGGAACATGCATCAAAACAAATGTTCAAAAACATGTACCGCGTACAAGTTGTTAAACACAGCCGTGACTTGTGCTGAGCGCGCACAATATTCAAAAATTTTTTTTTTCCAATATTAACTTTGTAAAATGGTTTCGTTCGAATTATGGTCGGAAGTTATTCAACGTGAAAATGCCCATGACACTCTGTATAATGTACCTTTTATTATTGAAAGAATTTTCTGAATCTTATCAGTAGTACCGAAGATTACAACTAAACTTATACTGTCACTTACGGGATATCTTCCGTGATTGTTCATTATTTTGAGCTCCCGATATTTCGACGCTGACAGCGGGATGACTGGAGAATGCGGGTGGATGGATATCGGGAGCTCAAAATAATGATCAATCACGGAAGATATCCCGTAAGTGACAGTATAAGTTTAGTTGTAAACCGTGAAAGCTTAAAACAGTGTTTGGATAAATCTAGTTTTAAGCTATTAGCAAATAAATTCTGGGAACACCTACTGCAAGATGTTTCCGAAGCTTCGCCGTACACTTGAAATAGTTGCAGCGACCTCTGCAGGTTAAGGGTTTCAAACAGGTCCAGTAAAACAAGTATGGATTTAGCAAACATAGCTCAAGATCCTAACTAATTAGTTACAAGGTATAAACTTAAGTAAATAATTTACCAACTAGAAAGGCACTGCACTTATAAGTTAACTGTTTATCTAACAGTTAAGGCAGCATCTTTGTACCTAAGTAAATAAGAACCGGTTTTAAAATTGATGAGAAAATTAAGATATTATAAAGATTTTCTTTCTCAAGCTCCTAAATGCATTTTAAAATTTTAACTAAACTACGTCAAGAAAAAGTAACAGTAGCTATGTTTTATCGCCTTACGATAAAACAATGCATTCGTCCATGGAGTTAAGCATCATCAAACATAATTAAAACACAAAAATGCACGATATTTTCCTGCAAGCACCAAAACTACACGATAAAAATAGTGGAACGAATACTGGCAGTTATATTACCACCGTTTTGAGTTGCGTACTAAAGGAAAAGTGTGAACGGTACTCACGGTTCTACTCACGCAGGTTTTATTTCGCAGTTTCGGAATATGCATAAAAAATACCGGCATTTTCCTCGCTTTTTACGTTCGGTCGTAAAAATTCTTTATTCGAAAGAGGTTGTAAGTTTAAAAGATGCTGGCTGTGTTCAATACGCGATTAAGAATATGTTTTCTATATTTTGAAAAAGGAATGCATTTGTTCCCCATCTGAAAAATGTTTTTGGATTTCTCAAACATAACAGAACGTGGAGAGACCTAATCCGTGTCATAAAAATGTAGTGTCGTTACGTGTTTACGGTAATTTTCATTGATTTCGGGAATCCGTCAATCATATTGTAAGAAAGTACCCGTCAACTTCCTCGATAAACATCAACATCTAAACGACGACGTCGGTTACGTCAATCGCAGTTTGTTTGCTAAAACGCAAGTTACTTTAGCGTGCCTAACAAATTGCGATGGAAAAGTTCGCGTGGTGACAAAATGAAATTTTAATTTTACTCAGCTTTTACTTAGAGGAAATATTTTTCGCCGAGTGCGGTAATTGAGCCAGGTTATTATGTCGGCATTAGTTTATGATAAAAAAATAAATTATTTTAAACGATTGGTATACAGGTGGTGATTGGTGGGGTGTAAAGGACAGCCCTCCACAAACTGACAGGGTTTGTGCATTCTGCTCCTTATTTTAAATCATATTCCACTAAAATTTTTCTCCGGAAAATTTCGTTTTTTTTTCAGTTACTATTCCTTTATTTCAGCGTAAAATTACATTCCCTGTACGCAGCACTCCATTTATATAAATAATACGGCTAAAATAAAAAATCCAACAAATTTCAACATCCATTATGTTGAAATACTCTAACGAACGACGCGTGAAATCAGCTGTTCACTTCCTGCCTAGCTACAGAGTACATCGAACTCGTCGTCGCGCTTGCCGTTCGCTACGTGCGTTTTGCCACGGTAACGATACATTGCGTATGAGAAAATAAAACAAATCAAATTTATTGGATTCCCTTAACATTCCTGAAATAATTTCTTGTGCCGGTCATCTTAGTATGATATACTGAATTGACCCCCTCAGTTTGTAGAGGGCTGTCCCTTACACCTTGTATTATTATCACAAGCTGTACACAATTTTCGCACTTTGTGTAGTGTATGATTGTACGCTATTTTTATTACTTAAATTACTAGCTTAGGACCGCGGTTTCGCTCGCAGAGACTTCGGTAATTGTCCCACGAGATTGTACTACTGGGATAAAAATATCCCATGTGTTAATTCAGGTTATACATTATCTGCATGCCATCCAAATCCGTTCAGCGTTTTTTTCGTGAAAGAATAAAAAATATCCATCCTTTTATCCTTTAATTTCACATTTATAATAGTAGTAAAATGTTTGTTTTCCAAATTAACAAACACATTCTCTGTTGTTTACCTAATATTCATTCGAAGTTAGCGGCTTTTGTTTTTCTTGATTGCATGACGTATTTATTGTTTCACAAGACAATACCCACTCTTTGGCCTTACTCGCTCGTTTTCTATTTGGCGGTTCCGGTCATTAGTACGGACATAAAATGAATCGCAAGCGTGCCAGTGGTGATATCACGCCACCTGTTTACCAGTCTACCCACTCCACAACGTGCTTCTACAGAGCCCTGTTATTTACAGCTTGAGGCGAGGACGATGGTCAATGTCTGATCGCAGCGGAGTTGAGACGTCTTGGAACTGTACCCGATGCATTGTGCCCCGTGTTTTTGTGTTAAGCTGTAATTTCAACTAATTTGTTAGTTTAATAGAAACAGTGTATCGCACCCAGTTGACCCAGTGTATTTTCATTGCACGAAACATGATGTACGAGCCTAACGGAATAAATCCTGACATATCCGACATATTTATAACTGCAAACCAAAATATTTTATTGATCTAATTAAGGACAGATATTTCAAAATCTGACCTTTTGTGAAATATAAGGCACTGACGTAAACACGCTTACAAGATACATCGGATTCCGACCGACTACTTTAATATTCTTCGACCGTTCTTCTCGAATAGATAAATTCTCTTTATTCTCTGTTATTACTGTGGACCATATGTTTTATTTAATTATCTGCATTAAGAAGTCCTGCACGTATTTCATTCGTGATGTGTCGCCTCTCTCAAAATGTCTCTGTATTGTTCCTAATGAAATGTTGGACACTAATTAATTTCGACCGGACGCGAAATTGACCTATGTCAACTACTGAATCGCGTGATTCAACCCTAAGGACGGGAAACTTCCGATTAAATTTGAACTTTTGTGTTCAGATATAAAGTTTATTGTTGTGTAAACTCGTTGTTATATTAACGTAGTTTATATTAGGGTTGTGAAGCAATAGTTATATAAGTGAGTGTACAATAAGGTCGGCACGTCCGGTGCGGGCATTGCCAGACGAGAAATTAACGGCGGGAGATGATTTTATTATACGAAGGAGAATTTTAGCAAAGAAGGATAAAATCCAGTATTAGCAATCTACATTATTTAATTATGGAACAGTTTGTCTGTTAAGATAAATGAATTTGGAAAGGCAAAATAAAGAGCTGAAGGTAGGATATAAACTGTAATGTATAGACGCCAGCATATCAAGCTATCCAAATCTGTCAAATTTTCCCATTCAACCTTGCACCTAATGCTTTAGAGATAAAGTTGAAAATCTATTAAAGAAATTTGTCAGATTGAAGTAGCATGATATGCTAGCGTTTGTACCTCAAAACTCCATTATTTACAACAGCTTTCATCTTTTTTGTTACCACAATAAAGAATTATATCACGGATTTGACGAAGGTACTTCGTAATGTACCAAAGAAAAATGGGTAGATCTCTGTAACTTGACTGGATAAAACGTAAATAGCATTTTAATGTCCAAGCCCATTTGTACTTTCAAAACAGGTCCCAGATCCACGACCAGTAATACATTCGGAATAGAAGATACTCGTGGAAGCTCATTAATTTCGAGGCTAACCCCAATAAAAGCTAAGTTAATGCTACTAAGTTTACTTCTCATTATTTATTCCACCTTCGTAAACAATTCGAAATGTAGAGCCTATTCCTTACCTTTTCAAGTATAGGAATAGTGACTTTGATTTACTGTCATCGAGTGAGTCAGCATGTACAGTCGCCTCCGTTATTGATTCACCGCTTTTGACATCAATTCCCATAATGAAACTTCAATACTCGAAAGTGTCTTACTGTCAGATAGACAATGCATAGTCAACCTCGTAATAGCTTTACCAATTTCGATAACAATTCGCATAATTAAACTTCAATACTGGAAACTGTCTTACTTCTTCTTTACCGTGTGGTCAGGGCCTAACCTGGTGTCAGTGTTTTATGCCGCCTAACTTGAGTATTTTCTTACCGTCAGACTTTCCGTATAGACAATTCATAGTCGACCTCATAATAACTTTACCACTTTCGACAGCAATGCCCCCTTTTAAACTTCACTCAGCTGAGGTTGAAACTTTTTAAGTGGCACATAAACAATTTAAACACTGTCGTTTTATCTATCAATCAATGATTTTATTGTCAGGCAAGTGAGGCCCATAGATAAAAATACACAAAATAATCTTACAAAATAATATAAAAAACCTTATTTAACTAAAACGACACGAATCGCTGACGGCGTGGCTCAGAGTCCAGTTGGTCTTCACTCTTAAATACTCCAGGACTTCTTCAACCTTCGTGGAGTAAAGCAGGCGCGAAATGTACAGCTGCGTCGTAGGCACAGCAGGACGCAGCAGCATGTTGGGTCCACTCGGTGCGGTACCGCGCTGGTTACGGGAACAGGGCTTTCTCTTCTTCTTTTCCACCTTAGTGAAACCCTCTTCATCAACTTGGCCCGCTGTTGGCAAGGAGCAAGACGAATGTTGGACGAGTATTGGATTTATGACGAACAAGTCACATTCAACCCTACGGTGGTTAAGCTATTATGAAGTCGACAATACCAGGTAACCATGACCTTTCAATGGCGCCCTTTCCGTAGTATCAGATTTGTAGCGAATTCATGGCTGATATATATCTTCAGAAGACGGATTGAGGCCGACCCTTGCTCTTTTTACGGCTGATAAGAAAGGTGATAAACCAAAACTTGTAACATCACGTTTGTTTGTTGTTCATCGTAAAAGGAAAGTTGTGTGATAGCCTATCAGGGCTTACGCAATGACACATATTGGAGTCAACAATGTCTTCATGTTAGTTCAGCTGAAATAAACAAAGTTATAGAATATTCTCGTCTTCTATTAAGTAATTCTAAGAATCTTGTAATGTTAGCTTATACTCCAAGTATAAAGCTCTCCGGTGAATTTCAGAAGCAACTTATCTTCATGAATCTCCATTATACAACCGACAAAAAGTTTTATCTTTTCAAAAGACTTCTTGTTGACTTTTTCTCCTATCTAATATTCCATATTATTATTATAAATGCGAAAGGAACTCTCTCTGTCTCTGTAAACTTAGGTTAGAACAAGTTTTTTTTTATCCTGGTAATACGTTTCCATGGAATTGTTTCCAATGCTTACGCTGGCTGCAGGCAAAAGCTAAGTACTATCGTTATATTTTTTCAGCAGAAAAGGTGTTTACTTAACTTCATAATATCAAGCCTGTAATCCCCGAAGGGTTAGGCAGAGGTGTACCTAATGTGTAGTACACCCACATTTCTTCAGTAATATTTAAGTCCCGTGTAATAGTGGGCGAGCTTATTGCCATAAACCGGTTCCACATCCAGACTCCGTGGTTGCTACTGAGAAATTCCTGATGGAAAAACCTAAAAACACTTTGCCCAACCTGGGACTCGAACCCAAGAGCTCAGCAGTTGCGCTTGCAACCACTAGACTAACGAGGCAGTCAAAAAAAATAGGCAAATGTTTTTTTTTTTTTATCAATAATAACAAGGCGACGTTCCAACTAAAGTTGATCCATAGTAACAAATTGCAATGGGTAACTATAAACTCGTAGAATGATATCCATGACGCTGCTAAGGTCCTTGGTCAATCCGCCACTATTCTTACGTCACACAACACTACGCTTCCATGATTCTGTCTCAAATGTCCAGGTTGATATGCGTTACAACAAAGCATTCTAGTCTATTCTATTTTTAAACCTGAACCTGCAATCCGTTGGAGGTTAGCCTTAAGAGAGATGGTTCCGTGACTCGCAAGTTTGAACGGAACAGGAAGTCACAGGATTAACCAGGGAGTGGTGACCTTGACCTTCCATTGTGTAGGAGTGTTACGACGACTCAGGACCGACAATATACGCTAATCTTCTAAGGGTACGGCTGTAAAAATAAATTCTGGAGCAAGAGGTCGAATGTTTGGATAAAGTTCCGGATGAGGTTCTATGAAAGCTCACTCAAATTCAGCTGGTAATCTGAAAGTATTAGATGTTTATTAGTTTTATAGAGATATTTGGTTAAACGAGTAATTTTAGCATATTTTTGCATCATCTCATTTTATCGTTTGTTGCCCATTTATTTTGTGCCCGTGGTACTACCAGTTGTACCACAGGTTAAAAAA
This sequence comes from Noctua fimbriata, assembly GCA_905163415.1. Lineage (NCBI taxonomy): Eukaryota > Metazoa > Arthropoda > Insecta > Lepidoptera > Noctuidae > Noctua > Noctua fimbriata. Next base: position 9,546,596 of record LR990940.1, read on the forward strand.
ATACCCGTAGAACTACAGAAGTTATTTTTTACCCGTGTTACACTCGGGATTGGTACATAAGATCAAAAAAAAACAAAATAATCATAATCGCAACATCCTATATTTGATGCCTATTGTCCTCTTCACTTGTTTCTTTTAAATAAAAAAAAGAAAATTCTAGCTAAAAGATATCCCAAATTTTCATGAAAAAAACCTTTTAACCAAATAGACTCGCAAATTAGATCCTTGTAAAACTACACAGCGAAAACTTTCATTAGCGAGAACCCTAGTAATTAATATTCATGAAGTTACGTTTTAATTATTAACACACTCTGTATGTAGCCAGAAGGCTTTAGCGCTTTATTAGCAGTTTGGTCACGTGGTGGCATTTCTAAGGCTCACGTTTAGGTACTCCTGATGCGACTGTGACCTATTAAAAGATTGGATAGCGGCCTCCGGAAAATAGATTGTCACTCTAACGGCTTTTATGGTAGGTCTTCCTATTATTTTGGTTGGTTCTACTTTGATCCGGAAATAAAAATGCTAAGAATGGAGGTTCCTTTCTCTGGAGACCTGACCTATTGTAGGTAGCTTGGACCCTGCTCCCGATACCGGTGGGCTACTATTATTTTAAAATTTATAAATGTTTTTTTTTATTCTTTTTGTAAAGGAATATTTAAAATGTAAGAAGAAAGTAAAGTAAATGAAAAAACAAAGGTAACAAAAAGAAAAAGGTAAATGAAAGGTTGGGGAAGGGATTCTTTAAAAAAGCAAACCTTAATTTTGAAAAGTCATGAATATTATTCAAACAATTCTAAAACACAAAAGACAGAGATCAAGAATTTTTAAACATATCAGGAAGAGTAAAAAGAATGTGAACATTATAATTGTGCAAAACTGGGGTGATTGCACGGCCATTAAATAATTACATACATTTAGCGAAAAAAATATTTTTGACATCATTGCATTTCAGCTGTCAATTGCATGAAATTGAAACCACGGAACATTGGAACAGACAGAATGACATTTTAATTATGTTTAGCGTTAATTGTATTTAATTAGTGGTTGTGCAAGCGGGTATTTATGTATTTTGTTGTGACACAGACATGAATATAATGAATACCTGTAAAAAATAAGTACTAATTTAAATTTCTGTATTTTATAAAATTTTGAGCACTTTGATCATTCTTACAACAAATACTAAAAATATCCGATCATAAAATCTTCAACAATTATTGCGTATTACTTACGTTGATGTACAAAACCGTAAAATATGATTTCTTTATTTAACACAACATGCATAACATACATCTGTCTTCAGCAATGTAATTGTGTGCAACGGAACAATAAAAAACCCGATTTAATTGCATGTCTCGTCTTGAAAAGCCAATATGAAGTGGTTGTACAATAACACGCTAATGCCACTGAAATATTTGATTATGTTCCGAGGTTTTGGCATTGTTCCTCATTCCTTATAAGGCATTACGTGCGTTTAACTCGGATACATATTTCAAAACAGATATCGTTTTATTCGCGGATACAACATAACCATTACAATTTAATAGATCAGATTTTCTATTTGTATAGTAACAACTTTTATGTTTATACCGAAGTACGGAAAGTATTTTGCATAATATCTGCTGATTATATTTTTTAATTACTTCTTTTAATTTTATTTTTATTTTTTACTTACTAGATTTTTTTTAAGTAAAAGTTGTTAATTAAGGTGACTACTTACTTCATATTTGAGCCACGTATAAACGTAACTAGTAAGAGAGCGTCTTCTTAGTGACAAAGTGGAACAAACCAGCTGCCGCGCCGCTGAGACACGGCTGATCTTAGCCCGATGTAATAACAGAGGCAATATCGACCTAACACTGCTGATATAGACGCAGTCCTCGATAGAAGTCCCGAGTAATCATATTGGTTTGTAGCTACTCTACCATCGAGTGGTTTGGATTGTGGGCACTCGTATTAACAGACAGATTGCGGATGGCAAGATTTCAGTCGCAATTGTGATGTTACTCATTCCAAAAACTTGGTGTTTGTGTGCCTCAATCACTACAGTTGTACCTCTAACTTATGTTATTGTTCTATATCGTTTGTCCTTTTGTTTATGGAAAAGCACCACGTTTGCACTTCATCTCATGGTGAAGTTGGTGGTAATTTACGTAAATCATTATACAACGTAAAACGAACCCCTCACGAAGCCGTTAACCAAGAATTCTTGTATGAAACTAAGTAACTCTTCTCAAAAATGTTGCTGGAAAACGACTTTTTTTGGGAGTGATAAATCACGTTTTGCGGTAGGACTCAAAACATTGTGCTGATGGATGCATTGAATAGTACTAGGGTCATGGAGTGGAGGTATTTAAAGTAAAGTTATAACATTAAAAACTTGTATTTTAAAAAAAAACTTGTGAAAAAGTTGGAACTTTGACCCCCAATATCTACAACATAAAAATATTCGCAATGACGGGGAGAACAAGTACCTTTCGGCTTCGTTGAGGTGTAATGAATAAATGAGTGAATCAAACACTGTTTTAAGCTTTCACGGTTTACAACTAAACTAATACTGTCACTATTTAATAATGAACAATCACGGAAGATATCCCGTAAGTGACAGTATAAGTTTAAGTGATTGAATGTAAATCAACTTCGGTAAGCACTTTAAACCATCGGTACCGGTTATAATACTGATATCTGTGACAGTTATGGGTAGTTAGAATCAAAACGGTAAAGCTCAGTACTTAAGTTGCGAAGGTCAGATGGTAGTTTCGGAGTATTCCACAGAGCGCAACTATTTTTAAGCGCAACCAACTAAACGCAATTAAATTATTCCTCGTAGCGCAACCATTAGTTGCGCACACAAATTCAAATTAGAAATATAAACTCAAAGCGCAAACATGATGAAAAATAGAGAGGGGTATGATGGATTCACTCACTATGTTTCATCAGATTGCGCTTTGAGGAATAAACATATAATTATATTTTTAATTTGAATGTGTGAGCGCAACTAATGGTTGCGCTGCGAGGAATAATTTAGTTGCGCTTAGCTGGTTGCGCTTAAAAATAGTTGCGCTTTGAGGAATATCCCGTGGTTTCATCACTACATAGTATAAAACAAAGTCGCTTTCTCTGTCCCTATGTCCCTTTGTATACTTAAATCTTTGAAACTACGCAACGGATTTTGATGCGGTTTTTTTTAATAGATAGAGTGATTCAAGAGGAAGGTTTATATGTATATATTGCACCTGTGCAAAGCCAGGGCGGGTCGCTAGTGTAAAATATATCTATATTTAGTCGCATTTGGTTCAACTGGGAGCAAACCCCGACACTGTAGGTGAGTTAGGAAAAGCTAGGCGAATGTCAAATGGAGTCCTGAAATAGCACTTTCGTGTATATTCCGTTAGAAAACACTAGGAATATTTCCCGTGGGTAATATCACGGATATAACAGATAGGAATGTTATAGTCTGCGTCAAATACCGCTTGTTTATAGTACACAGCTATTTTAAAGATTTACGATGACAGGATGAGTGACGTGGTAATCGTGAGTTATGGCTTGAATAGTTAACAGCATAGCGTTCGAAATTAAACATCAAACAAAGCGGGGAGTGATCAAATATTTAAACACAATATCGTACTCAAATTCTGAAATACGTTAGTAGGTTAATAGAATCTACGGTACCCTACGTACAATTTATATGTTTCCCTTTTTTATACACTTAATAATTACGTTATACATAACAATGGCAATCGTTTTAATTTATTCGAAAGATAGTTTATTTCATTGTAGTAAGGGCAGTTGTTGTGAAAGCAGCGGTGGCCCAGCGGTTGCGACCCCGACTTACGAACGTAAGTCGTGGGTTCGAGCCCAGGCAGGCGCATTACTTTGTGTACTTTATTTCATCACCACTGCTCTCAAAACGGCGAAGGAAAACATCGTGAGAAACCGGCATATCCTAGAACCAAAAATTCGAAGACATGTGACATCCACCAACCCACACTGGGCCCGCGTGGTGGATTATAGCCCATTCCCTCTCACAGAGAGGAGGCCGTGTCTCCCAGCAGTGGGAGCATTAAAGGCTGATTATGCTTATGCTGAGGGCAGTTAATATTCGGATCTCCTTGACTTGCGGTTGTCAGTTTTAACAAAAAAATGGTTCAAAAAGACTACACTAGTGCAAGATATCAAAAAACTGATCGGTAGAGGAACGACATTTTACTATCCGTATCGAAAGAGATACGAAGGCATTTGATCCCGAGACAACCGATGGTCGCGATATTACTATCGATTCTATTCATATTTCTAGATCTGAATGTAGGCTACGCATGTAAGCACTGTATTCTGTTACCTTATCGGGTATTGTTCACCTGAATGTATGATTTATTATGAGTAATGTTCTCCTTTCTGTAATAAATGTGTTTTGTTGGAAATATGAAATATATTTCGAAAGGGCAAAGATGTAGTACAGGTATTGTCGAGATTCAGAGACTAAACATCTTTTGTTATTTTGGAGGAGGTACAACTTTAGCAATCCATTATCATTATTATACCTACTGAAATATTCAGTAGTACAGGCACTCCTAATTACAAATAACACGTGTATTCTCTAAAATGGCTATGAAAATTCTAATCTGTGTGATCATCATCTAGCCTTTTCTCAACTATGTTAGGGTCGGCTTCCAGTCTAACGGAATGCAGCTGAACACCAGTATTTTACATCGAGCTACTGCCGCACTGACCTCCACAACCCAGTTAGTACTGGGTAATACGATACCCCTTGGTAAGACCGGTTGTCAGACTTTCGGGCCAATGACTACAAAGATCTACAAATGAGAGCCGGGACCAACGGCTTAACGTGTTTTCCGAGGCACGGAGAATTTCCTCCGTGCCTATATGCCCGGTATGTAGTGGTCGCCCATCCACGGACCAACCTAGGCAAGTGCGGCTTAACCTGAAGATGGACCCGAGTGGCTGTAATTATTTAGAAATTTAAATTCTAATCTGTGTGATACCCACCCTTTATTTCATAATGAAACCACACTGGAAATCAATCGTAACTTGAACTAGAATCAGACCACCTAAAATTCTTATCCTCCCAAACTGAACTTCGGCTACGAAACTTAGGTCCTTATAACCAAACTATTCAGAACAGTTCTCAAGGAAGTGATAGCACCAAGTTTATATCTACGCCTTGGCGCATCTCATTCAGCGTCTTTCAGTGCTCAAATGCCCGATAAGAATAGAAAAGCGGGCAAATATTTTCCATGGACCGTCGTGGTGAAATAGGCATCATTATTGCTATTGGAAAACGCCAGTAACCTCATTTATTTCTCCTAGGTAGAAGATTATTGTGGGTGGAAACTGGAAAGAGAAACGTTGCACAGTTTATTCTCTTGATTATTTTCTTTGGAAATAATAAGACTTGGAGTAGTTCAAACACATTTCTTTCTCACATATTTTTTTAACTTAGCTGCGCACCCACAAATGTAGTATTGCAAATACATTTTCAATACACTTTCTCGAAAACTAGTTCTTAAGGCACTACGATTAGGTTCAACGTGCAATGTATTTCACACGCGTGAAGTTTTATAAATTTTCGGCATACGTGCGGAAATCAAAATTTCTACAGAGTTCTCGGCTCCATAACACCTTCGCCTGCAGCTCGGGTGTTAATTCCGCCTCGAACGCAAGAACAAAGTTTCATCACTTATATCAAAATGTAATATAGCTACATCACACGTGCATTCCCCGAAGTGTTTCAGTTTCTCTTCTGGCTACTATTACAAATCGTGGCAAATATTGATGTTATGCAATACCGTCAATCACGTTATTGACTGATCAATACCGATTTTGAAAAACATCAAAATAAATCCGTGATTACGGTATTCCGGAATAGCGGTATTGAAAGCCCTAGTCCCGAGTTAAAGGGGGCGAGCACTTGCATTCAACCTGGCAAAAATCCAGACTGAATTATTCCTGATGGAAAAATCTAATGGCACTAGCACTATTCTACCATTTATGCAAATGTAGGATGGTCATCTTCTTTACATAGTATAACAAAGTCGCTCCTGCTGTTTGTACGCTTAAATTTTTTAAACTACGTAACGGATTTTAATGCAGTTTTAAGCAATTGATAGAGTGATTCTTGAGGAAGTTTTATAATATGTACACGTGCGAAGCCGGGGCGGGTCTCTAGTAATATCTTAAGTAAAGTAAAGTAATATCTTTTCAATACATTGTCAACATATAATGATACGTTGACAATGTATTGGAAAGATATTACTTTTTTAACCGTTACTATCCGTTCCCGTCCTTTCTAATTCATAGTCGAATCCAGCGGTCGATGATATTAGCGACGACCCACTTCCCGCAACCCGATGGAGCTGAAATTTTGTTCGCACGTGTAGTTCCGATGACAATACAACACTATCGCGTCACTTAGCTGATCTGATGATGGAGAGAGACTTATTTGAATCACGTAAATTTAATTGGCCGATGTTAAGATTTTCGGGGTTTTGGAACCTATTATTCAGGGAATACTTAGTTTGAAGCCATTACTTAGGGCGAGTTTTCTATTCGAACAAGTCAATATTTCATAGCTATTACAGGGTGGTAAGGATACCGACGTGAAAACGGTTACCACGTATTCAGTACATCATTCAGAGTCAGCAAACAAATCAGCTGTTTCCTACAAAATTGCAGTAGATATTGCAATTTTGTAGGAAAACGGTCAAAATGTGTAGAATAACTCTTTTTTTTTATAATCGATGTAAAATTTGTATGTAGGGGTCTCAGAATGCCCCTTCCACCCTGTATATCACTGACAGCCGGTGAACGCGCTTTAGAAGTTCTGATCTGGATCAGTTTTGTTGGTGCGATCTTCTTTTAGTACGGAAAGCCTGAGTTTGTTTACAAACTAGATACTTTTTACTTTTACAAAGTATATACCACAAAACGTTACGAAAGAGACATAAAAGATATTAGTTATTACCCACCGCTATGTGCAATAAAAGTTTATTTGCGTATTCTTGTTTTTCTTTTAATAGTCTGTTTTTATTTGTCAGCAACATAGTATTTACCTAGTATTTTGTGGAATCTTGGTAAACAAAAAAGTTACCGAGTGTCTTCCGCTTCTGGAGGAGCTGGGTATCAGTTCCCGCAAACACGGCTATATATATGCCGACCGATCCTTCGAGAAAGTTCCACAAGTTTCTGAAAACTTCTTCACAGTACCATGGTGAAACACTCTAGCACGCGTAGCATGACCATCGTAGAAACGGGTTTTATCGACTGCCACTGACTACATAACGACTGTCAAAGATCTAAAAATGACACCCGGGACCAACGGCTTAACGTGCTTTCCGAGGCACGGAGGAAACTCGATATGTAATGGGTGGTCACCCATCCACAGACCAACCTACGCAAGCATGGCTTAACCTAAAGATCGACCCGAGCAGCTGTTATTATATAGCCACGAGCACCTCAAAACATTCAAGCAAAAAATATTTTTCGCGGAAAAACCCGATACAATTTTCGTAAAGGTTTCGAGAAAAATATAAAACCGCCCCAGGTATTCGTTTATCAGCTATATATCTAGTTTGAATTGACACCAGTCTTTCATCCTTTTCAATACTTTCTATAGATATCTACTCAATGTAGGACCATCACATCAATATTTTATGCCCATCTTGACAGGGGATTCTATTTATTCCCCTGCTCAAGGTATTACATGTTTTAGAGTTTATTATAAACGAATTTTCTTTTGAAATTGTGAACGGAGGTAGGATATACAACATTATTTTTAGTATATGCGAAACCTGAATATAGTTTGTTTAGAATAAGTAACTGAATCGATTCCAATAATTTTTAAACCATGTTATATTTTGTTCCAAAAATATTTTAAAAAAGTTACACGTTGGACACCGAGCGACATTAAATACCTATTGCAATAATTTAGGTACCTACTGCCAAATTATTATTATCAATGAGCTGAAGACGACGCTGGAGGCGCGCGCGCGGGCGGGCTGCGTAGTGTAACCAGGTAACAGAACATAAATTATTTATTTGAAAATTTGAACATAGATTCTTTACATAAAAATATTAGACACGACGTGTTTCAGGTTTCGCATATACTAAAACTAATGTTGTATTGAGGCTCTTTGTTATATTGATGTTATTGACACATTCAAATAGGAACCTTTAGGTTGATTTTATTTATAAAGATGTTGCGGTTAATTGTGTTATTCTACCGCTGGAATAAGGGGGCATTCCTCAAAGCGCAACTATTTTTAAGCGCAACCAACTAAGCGCAACTAAATTATTCCTCGAAGGGCAAGCATTAGTTGCGCTCACATGAATAAACATATAATATATTTTTTTTTTTAAAGTTGCGCTTTAAGGAATATCCCTATATTTTATCCAACACAAATGAAAAAGTAAATCCAAAGCCAAATTCAACGTGAAGCACTTACCTATACCATACCCAAGCACCTACTACATTCATTAGTTTAAAAGAAATAGAATCTTTGTATTTTTTTTTCTGTATTTTTTCTAAATCTAATAAGATCTTCCTGTAGGGTAGGTTCTTACCGGTAAAATATAAAAGACCTATAATTAAATTAGTACTAGGTATAAAATATATAAAGTAGTAATTTCTTTATTTAGAAAAATAATAGTGTTAGAGGGTTTAAACCTCATGCCATGTGAAATATTTCAAAATACAAAAAATCAATCAACTCACCCTATCACAGTTACCTACAACAGACGTACGTCCCAAGCTGCGTCATAATAATAATGCTGTACATCTTGTATTTTATCTCAACAAACCCCAAAATAGATTCTCAGCCGGAAAAGTATTATTTTCTCAATTTTCTCAAATAATAACAAAATCGTGGTTTTAATTTCCGTCGTACCAATTTAAGTTAGCGCTCCTTCCATTAGGGTTTACTCCTCAGGGCAACTCCCTCAATAAGATTACGAAGATTGTTATGACTAAGTTAGTACTTAGAACTTGGACCGGTACACTGGTAATATACAGGGTGGAAGGTACACCGAGATGAAAACGGTTACCACGTATTCAGTACTATTGAACCAACTAATTGATTTACAGTTTATACGTGTGGGTGAAGTCATAGTTATGCACACAAACACTAAATAAAACGAGCGAGCTCGGTTTTCATTAGTGTGTGTGGCACATCATTAACCATATAACAATATATAGTCATCATTCACTTATGATACTGAAGGAGATATAATATTTTGCATAATATTACTATAGCAAGCTTGGCACAATGGCTATCGTCTTTGGTCAGTGAACGAGAAGCCGTAAGTTCAAACCTTGTATGCAACAATATATTCTTTTTCTTTTTGTATTCATTATTTTGTTAAAACATTACTTAAAGTAGAATTTATAACGATTCGATCCCGTTCCAGTTTCCAACGTTTGAGATAAACACAGAACTCTCAGGTTTTTTTTATTTTGAAAAAAACCACCGACAATTTAAAAATATTGTTTTCAAACACCTTCATCTATAAAAATGAGCGTTCATTACTGAGTTTATTGATTACTACTCATGCGATGTGTGCGGATTTATTTATGTGGATCCAACCATGCAACATTTATCAATGCTCAAAAGGGTAGAAATTGTTGTTTTGGATGAGCAAAACGTATCTATATGTGAAATTGTGAGTGTAAATGTGGTGCTGCCCCACAAACGATGGGACACTTTATATCGTGTCCTGTTGTTTGCTCCTGTGATGTGCATCGACGCTACTGAAAGTGCCAAACTTGTCGCCAAATTTTGGGCTGCCTCAATTTGAATTATCATCGACACGCTAAAAAGAAGTGAAATCGGAAGGCGCTTAATGATAACGGTGAGTAACAGTTACATAAATAATATTATGTTGATATTATACCAACTTCACTTTAAGTAACTCCTCTCACCTTTCAATGTTTACTAGGAATAAATTATTAATGTAACTTAAGTGCAATACCTACCATAGTTATAATAATATAATTATCATAACTGAAAGTTTTTTTTTAAATTTTTTAATATAATGATGATTATGATAAAATAAACTTGATCTAAAATTAGCTTAATTTAGCCCTTAGACAGTTTAAGAAAAGCGAATGTCTGTGTATATCTTGTATTATTATAAAATTAATTAAGTATATATAAGTATATTGTAAAAACATAGTGTATATATAGTATATAAATGTATTAATAATAGTATTATAAATACTGTTTTTATCCACAGAGGAGAACTGTGCAGTTATGGGTCCGCCGATATGCGGATTTTGGAGACGTAGAACATCTTAGGCAAATTCATCAGCTCGACACCACGACATCGTCGTAAGGCACAAGGCTGATCCCTTCTTGTCCACCGCGTAAAAGCAACAGCACACATATGTGCTTACAAACTGTGAGAAATCACCTACATTCTGCTGGATTACGTTGCAGTAAGCCAGCGCGCACCTTTGCTGTCCACTACGCACCGACAAAACATACGTCAATTTTGATTGGGAGAACAATGTGCTGATTTGTAGCGACCAAAAAACGATTAAACAGATAAGGATGGGCGTAAAGTAGTAACATATGTGCGAAAATGGTTAACAGCATGAGTAGAAGGTTACAAGAAGTAATAGAAAACGAAGGTTTGCCGACTCATTATTATTCGAATTTATTTTAATTAGTAGACGAATATGAATCTTATTTTTATGCAAATAATGTTCATATTTGTTAAGCTAATGTGAACAAATATAAACCTTAGCAGTAACTAGGTATAAATGTTAATAATCTCTTCCTCTAATCCTCTTTTTAAAACAACAACTCGTAAAGTATTGAAATTATGTTATTGTTATGCGGTTAGAAATTGTCATAATTTCTTACAATCTAACCTGTTAATTCACTTCACCTCTAATTTTACTTTGATTCCATTTATATACCTACCTACTTTGACAAATTATTTACGTCCATCCTTACCAACAAGAAATTTTGTCTTTGTCAAAAAAACTGGTAAACAGCAGTGTTTTACTCATTCGAACGTCTAGTATGGATAGCTATAGCCTATATATGTTTAAAACCAGTTCGTATTAAATCATTGTATCAGCCACACAAGTTTTTTTTGCTAACATACAGCCCCCACCAAATTGAACCTTAAAACAACCAATGTAAGGAAGGAACATATTGGAAGAAACGAAACGGATCATTTTCATTTTCAATACCAATGTTTATCTAATAAAAATCAAATTATTTTATTGGTTTTATTTAATTACTATTTTTTTTTATTGGTCACAAAATTAATTTAATAAAGAACAAAAAGTAAAAAACATCAAAATAACTCCTCAGCTGGGAACGAACTCACATCGTCGAGCTTAGATCACTAACTGACGCAAGCGCTTACACCAATCAGCTCTGGTGACCATGTTAAATTTGTATAAAATGTTGGGCCTTATTGTAAACCCGTTTATTTTATCTTTACCCGTGTACCTTACACGGGTAAAGATAAAAAAATAAACCCCGTGTAGGGTAGACTACGTATACGGACACAATAATAATGAGCGGCTGTATGAACATTACCGGCTCGTACAATGACAGTTACCGCTATGTGCGATGTAAACTAATTAGCTTGGCTTGCTGTACATCATTCTGAACCCCTCACATTGAAATTTTTTGTCGGTTTTATCGTGAATGATGCAAAAGGTGTATGTAAGAAACGTAGAAGGTGGCGTTCTGTAGTTTGTTACAGAGCCCTGGGAAAGTTAGAGTGCTTATACCTTCGTTAACCCTCCCCTTGAAGTCTCGTCTCGCAGTTGAAAACGGGACTACTGAATATAGAGTCCTGTATTAGATTCCCGGGTTGGTCAAAAAGTGTTACTGGTTTTTTTTCTGGCTACTGAGAAATTCTTTCCGAATTTGGAAATTGGCTGTATGATACCCCCGTGCCTCGGAAAGCACGTTAAGCCGTTGGTCCTGAGCCTGATCTCTCTCCGATCTTGTCGGATCGCCGTCCCATAGGACTACGAGGGTAAGAGAAGAGATATTGCACCTGTGCCTGCGCACACACATAAGCACTATAATATCTCTCGCGCCAATGGCTAATCTGAGATTGGTCGCCGTGACCGAAAACGGCCAGGAGTACCATTATACCTTCAAACAATATAAAAAATAAAACGCACGTTACTATTTCACTATATATACTATTTCACTTTCAGTTCTCAGCATGAATGAAACACTCAAAGACAAACAGTAGCAATATCCTAAATAAAATTTTAACACTATTTCGTTCAACTATTCACAATTTCTTCACGGTGCACGTCACGTTCCGCGTTCGTGAATAACGTCGAAAGTGAACGTTGTATACCACAATTAAGATCTTGCATCTATTGTTTAGTTACGTCACTACAATTAGTCTCATTGAATGAAGTGATAACTTGCTAAATGTTACCGGAATTGGGTCGATGGTACAGTAGGTAAAGCAAAGGTGGTCCAAATTAACATTGACCCAGTAAAATATCTGTCAAGATTTCTTACGCTTTATTATGCTAAGGCCCGCTTCCACCACAAATCGTTAATTGCGTTCAGCGCTAAGCCAGTTTAAAACTTCGTTTTTTTCTGTCAACCGTTTAAAAATGGCACAGACAGAATGATGTTTTAAATTTAGTACGATTAGCGCTAACCGGGTTTAAAGACGGATTGTGGTGCAACAAAAGACCGTCTTACGTTCTTTCGCTCCATATTAATGGCAACATAGACTTCATTATGTCTTGTGGGGTCAATTATACATTTCTAGGCTAGATCAAGTCAGAGGCACACGGGCGACAAAAATAAACCTCTGACACCAGGTTAGGCACTAACCACACGTTAAAGAAGAAGGGTAGATAAATAAAAATTATGCAGCTTTATGAGAAAAATCTTGAAACTCATTTTTCTCCATAAACAGTTTCAATTAAAAAAAAACAGTTTCAATTTTAATTAAAGTTGGTTTCCGAGAAAGCAGGCTGATCCCAAGCTGGTTGTTTAAAATGCATTGATTGGTAATACTATTTATTTTGTATAATCTTTACTTATCTACGTACCTACTAACTACTTTTAATTAAATATGGCCCAAAATTCAGCTATGCGAACTCCGATGCAGTCATAAGATCGTCAAGTGCGCAGGTGTCAGAGTATGCAGCACAAGATGGGGGGTGGCCATTGTCTGTGGAGACACACCGCATACTTGAGATCTGAGCTATCCATGAACCCCCGTCTGAAGATATTGTCTTTGCTACGGCCGACTTGGGTTCGGAGTCTATTTAGATATTTCCAAGTCGGCCACGGCAAAGCATGCCCAGGTTGAAGGCTTTCAGACGGCTCGATGAAGCCATCAGGACGTTTAAGCAACTCCAGCCAGAGATCACATCTTGATTTGTAGATGGATGATGAGTTGGACTCATAGGTATAGATAATAATCTCTCTCTGGAGTCGGACCCTTATGTCTGAGGATCGTGGTCATCATTAGAGTTGCATCTAGAGCGGATGATCTGCCTCCACCGGTTTCTGTCCAGCGCGTCTCTTACAACCGTGTAGAAATTGGATGCCAAGTCTTTAATTTGGTCGGTCCATCTTGTTGGACTAAATAATAACAGCCGCTCGGATCGATCTTTAGGTTAAGCCGTGCTTGCTTAGGTTGGTCTGTGGATAGGTGACCACCCGTTACATACCGAGTTTCCTCAGTGCCTCTGAAAGCACGTTAAGCTGTTGATCCCGGCTGTCATTTCTAGATCTTTGACAGTCGTTACATGTAGTCAGTAGCCCAGAAAGTCTGACAACCAGTCTTACCAAGGGGTATCGTATTACCAAGTACTAACTGGGTTGTGGAGGTCAGATAGGCAGTCGCTCCATGTAAAATACTAGTATTCTGCTGCATCCGGTTAGACTGGAAGCCCACCCTAACATAATTGGGAAAAGGCGAGGCAGATGATGATCTTGTTGATGTACGACTGCGCGATCTTTTGCCTTCGGTATAGTACCTTCTAATTCGGTTGGTTGGCTGGATCTCACATATTTCAATTAAGAAAATTAGCACGTACGTCCGTACGTTTAGATAAAGCAAATCGAGCGATTCTAAGCGTTAGGCATTCCCTAGCATTTACCGTAAAATGCTTGTTCGTGAATTAAATTGCACGTCTTTCGTGCAAGTTTGTGCAAATTACCGTACTATCATGTCCAAATAATATTACAATGGTATGTAGTGTATTGTATTTTGAGCATTGTAGGAAGTGCTTTTATACAATTGGTTGGCTTCGATGTTCACGTCACCGCCGTGACTGGAATATTGTTTAATTGAATCGCACGTGTGGTATTCACCACCTATTTGAATGGAGATTATGCTCATTATTGCTCATTCATTAGTAATTAAATGATAATACCACTTAAATGGTCGATGATGATTGATTCTCGACGCGATAGTTGATACAGAATGTGTTTATAACGTGTCATGCACATAGTCATAGTCCTATTCACTCAATATTACATGTACTTTTCCTGTGTTGTCTACTGTTTGTACATAAATAGTATAATAATCAGCCTATAAAGTTCCCACTGCTGGGACACACGGCCCCCTCTCTAGAGAAAGGGCTACAATCCACCACGCGGGCCCTGTGCGGGTTGGGAAATGGCACATGTCTTCAAATTTATGGTTCTAGGACATGCCGGTTTCCTCACGATGTTTTCCTTCACCGTTTTGAGAGCAGTGGTGATTAAATAAATTACACAAAGTTATGCCGCCTGCCTGGGTTCGAACCCGTGACTTACTGTGCGAAAGTCGGGGCCGCCTCCACTGGGCCACCGCTGCTCTCGACATAAATAGTAAAATAAATAAATAGTCAAATAACATAACATTACGCACAGGCCTAACACCTCTGCCTAACCCTTCGGGAATTGTGCTACCGCCAAGGGTTAGGCAGAGGTTTCATGAGGTTTACCTAATAGTACATCCACATTTCGCCAGTTATGTTTAAGTCCCATGTGATAGGGGGCGAGCCTATTGCCATCAACCAGGCACAAATCTGGACTCAGTGGCTGCTACTGAGAAATTCCTAATGGAAAAACCCAATAAAAATTTGCCCGACACGGGAACCGAAACCAGGACTTCATGCTCAGCAGTCGCGATAGCGACCACTAGACAATGAGACAGTCACATAGTCATATAGTACGCATTAAACTAACAATATTTTTTTTTTATATTTTTTATTATATTGGTAAGGAATATTTAAAATATAATTAATTTGTATATAAATAAATAAAGGAAATTATACCTAACAAAATATCTGCCTCGCAATAAACCGCACCTAAGTGTAATAAAATATCTATACCTAATTGAAAATGTAGATTTCTCTGCATTTTGCGGTTAATAATGTACCAACCGAAGAAAACGCGAAGGTTATGAAGATTACATAAACAATAATAAAATAGACAAGTAGGTCTACACAAATCATTTACACTGAAAAGTAGTTTCTTTGTTCGTACGTCTGTCTGTATGTTCATTATGCCCCAGAGGCCGACAATTAACACACTACTCCTAAAAGTTCTTCGTAAGTTTGAAAACAGTTTAGGGCGATGGAGATTGCAAGTCCCATTACAATTTAAACTTTAAAATTACGTAATTTAATTTAATTACGTAGGTAGACATGAGTATAACTATCATTAAATAATGTAAACGTGTTTTCAGGATCACCAAATAGAAGGGAAAAGGATAAAATCTATGACATACAATGAAAAAGTAGTTGCATAAAACGTAAAAAAGTACATTATGGAACAAGTACCGAAAAATAAAAAGTGCGCTTAACAAAAAACAGGAACGCGGAAATCGCAAAGAAAAATTACATCAAATTACAGCATATCATTTTTTTTTTAACTTGACGTATATGAAATTGAGTAATTTCCCACACACTATAATAACTTGCTAAAAGTCTATAACTAAGCATAAAAAACTATAAAGACAATAATATCCAGAGACATGAACTAGTGTTACAAATGTGTGCCGAGAACGGACCGTGACGAACGAATTATTTTATATAGCTACGGTATAAGTAGATGCGTGTAATGAGAGGTGAGTAAACTTAGGCAGATTACTCAATGTTGTACTAGAATGCCGTTGGAGAACGAAACAATTCACTGTGTATAATTTTAATTTTTAAATCATCATCAAATGTCACAATGACATCAAGTAGCAAAGGACAGGCTTAAAAAGCTGTTGATCACAAAAGAACCAACACAGTGGCCTTTTACTTAAGACATCTCAAATTCTAGTGATTTAACTAAAACATAGACGTCTGTTCTAATGATTAAATATACAAGGTGTAAACGGACCCTTCACAAAGCCGTCAAGCAAGCTTTCTGTTCATCAAACTAAGTAACTCTACGCAAAAAATATTGCTGGGAAACGACTTTTTTGTTGGAGTGTAAAAGCACGTTTTATGGTAAGACTCAATGTAACAAAACATTGTGCTGATGGATGCATTGATAGTACGGAGGTCGTGAATATTATTAAAAAGTTGGAACTTTGCCCCAAATATCGTAACTAGAAGGTTCCCAGGTATGGTCTACAACAAAAAAAAATATCGCAATGACACGATGACGGGGAGAACAAGTGCCTTTCGGCTTCGTTAAGGGTATTTTTACACACATTATTAGTCGTGTCGGATTTGTCAGGATTATTTCGTAGGCTCAGCTCGAGTGGGCAGACGATGGGTTTTGTGCAATGAAAATACACTAGGTGCGATACACTGTTTCTATTAAACTGACAAATTACTTGAAATTACAACTAAACACAATAACACGGGGCACAATGAATCGGGTACAGTTCTAAGACGTCTCATCTCCTCCGCGATCAGACATTGACTGTCCTCCTCGGCTTGAGCTGTAAACATCAGGGCTCTGTAGAAGCCACACTGAGGTGTGGGTAAACTTGTAAATAGGTCACGTGATGTCACTACTAGCGCACTTGCGATTCATTTTATGTCCGTACTAACGACCGGATCCGACAGACGTATAAGCTCAAAGCGTGTTAAATAAAAACAAAAACAAATGAATGACAATGTAACTGACCTATCCTACAAAGCTTCCAAACGGTTAAGTGGAAGAAATTGAACTGAATTGGTGCACTCTAATCCGACTAATATCTGGCTCCCTATAAATCTCCAGAATGAAGCAGTGACATCATAAATTGCAAACAAACCTACGCATGAACCGAACATGTCAACGAACTGTACCACAATTATCTAAGTTATAACTGTTACTGTTCTAAACACAACATGGCCCGACGTGCCGTGAAGCTCGCTCATTCATACACAAACGTAACAAGAGAACTATTCAACTGGAATACGTGTACCGTGTGGTCACGACCTGCCGTGCAAATGGCAATGGCAATTCGGACATTATGCTCCAACAATTCACTTGTTTACAAATATATTCTTCTCTGCTTATTATGCTTCCCCCATTATCACAACTGTTAAAGCCACCACTTCGTCTTTGAGCCAATATGAGAACTAAATTGCTATTATTTCACAAAGGCACGGCCACGATCGATCGTGTTCGACACGACACAATGGAGCGACAAAATTGACAAAGGAGAATACAATTGTGTTCGATTAAAAATAAAAATGGCAACATGCGAAATGACTTTATAGCGGTGGGTTCTGTGGTGCCTTTAAAATTTGTGGCAAGTGAAACATAAACGAAACACTCAGGTTCATTTGATTACTCCGACCCATTCAACGTTGTTTGCGGTCAATTCGTTTGTTTTCGTGCTCAGTCGTGTTTATTCTAATTTCAAAAGTTTACTTGATGTTGCACCTGTGCTGTTAGTCGATTTTGTCGACGCAAAAAAGCAACTACTGGCTACATAGTCACAAACAAAACAGGCTCATATTGGGATCATTCTATGATGACATACAGTAGCGAAGGGTCAAATTTTGTAATAGGTAAGCCGGAGTATATATTTTTAATGTGATTATATTATTTGTCTATAGAATACTGACTGTACCATTTTTAAAAGGGAATCCGTTAGGAATCGTGTTGTATGGAATCTTCGCCACTGATGACGTATTCAATCCTTGTCTAGCCCATCGTCATTGTACTTATTGATGAAATTATGTATTTTATGGGATTATCGTGGAGTTAACTTACAAAGTGCCAGAGTCGAGCAAAGCTTCTATCAAAACGAAGACTGACAACAGTCATACTTATAAATTCTTCAAAGGAAACAGACTCAGACAGACTTTTAAAAAAGAAAAACAAATAATAATGCCACGAAAAATACAGAAAGACCCAATTTAAATGTACACAGCAATGACAAGCACGACTATTAGCTGCAAAACAAAGCTACAAACTGAAAATATGACGATTTAAATGTGAAACATTCCTTTAACATTGCCATCAACTGAGCATTGTAATGCTAACAGGCAAAACTTGTTAAAACGGAACAGCGCAAACTAAAATGGCTCAGTTCATACATAAGTTTCAGTAAAACACGTGTTATTCTGCGCTGAAACCTGAAGGATAGTAGAAATTGTGGGCGAGGACGAAATACATGACGCAAACAATGGAAACTGGTATAACAAGGATGTGGAAATGTTCCCACTGCATTGTGTACTGAGATAAATATTTTTATTGTTTACTCTGTGGACCGTGTAGCCTGGCCAGTTGGAAAAGAAAAAAGATTTTCCGCTATTAATACTGTTCTATCGAGGTGTGCTTCGTTGTTCGTTTTATGGTTTCCTTCTGTGTACAAAGCCTTTAGTTTATTGAATATACGATTTCGATACGCCTTATTGTTTTTATTGGTTTTTATAACGCTTGCACTATCATTGCGGTTTTTAGTTTCGAGGAGTTCGTGGCTTAATAAAAACAGTCGCTCGGATCAATCTTCAGGTTAAGCCACGCTTGCCTAGGTTGGTCTGTGGATGGGTGACAACCTATTACATACCGAGTTTTCTCCGTGCCTCGGAAATAATGTTAAGCTATTGGTCCCGGCTGTCACGTGTAGATCTTTGACAGTCGTTACAGGTAGTTAGTGGCCCGAAAGTCTTACAACCAGTCTTACCAAAGAGTATTGTATTACCCGGTACTAACTGGGTTGTGGAGGTCAGATAAGTAGTCGCTCCATGTAAAATACTGTTATTCAGCTGCATCTGGTTGGACTGGAAGTTGATCCCAACATATTTGGGAAAAGGCTAGGCTAGGTTTTGCTTTGTTAATTATATAAAATGACGATAATGTGCATAAAGTTATTAGAGAATGAGCTTAAACACGTTGAATCAAGGTATAAAATTACGCAGTTCACATCGAGTAGAATCCTTCCGCATTTGTTAATAAGCGCTGAAAATGCGAGCTTAGCTCGATGAGTACAGCAATTTCCCCTTTGACGGTTCCTTTTAGCGATGATAGCCAGCTTATGTTTTTCAGGGGATGTTTTCTGGCTGATATTTTATGAAAGTGAAGCACCCATACTAAGTAAAACTTCACAGTTTAGACCTCCTTCGATTTCTTGTCAAACAATAAAGGAGCTTTATATTGTTTTCCGAGAGCTTATTCTTGTTTGTTAACGTTATATCAATTCGTTATTTTGCGATCAAAAGGAAATGGAACGCACGTGTAAGATTTCCGAGGATTCGGATCACGTGTCGTGTTAAGAAAAATTGTTTTACTGTCTTTCTGTTGGTAAATTGATTTTCTGGTAACTTGATTGTAACCAAGAATTAGGTTAGAGAATTATATTCATATGTCCTAGTTTTTGTAGAGACATAGTTTTAATAAAATGAATCTTAAATTCACTAACTGGAAATTCACAATAGCAAGTCTAAGCCTGGTAATGGTAAGTCTAATTCGAGGTCGCACAGGAGAAGGGTACGTGGAAGGATATGGAGGAGGCCTTTGTCCAGCAGTGGGACGTACAAAACTTCTTAACAAAAAGCTGGGTCTAGAAGCATCAACTTATGCACAGAAGTTCTGTAAGCACTAAAGAAAGATTTTTGGCAATACATCTCTTTTTGTTTGCAAAAACGGAACGGATTTGGTTGAAGTTTGGCACACAGGTAGTTTATAATCGGATTAATACATAGGATACTATTTATCCCGGTAGTACGATCCAGTGGTACAATTACCAAACTGCACGCTGACTAAGCCGAAGGCATAAGCTAGTTCACAAAATAAAAATGCCATACATTTCGGAAAATAATTTTACAGAATTTAAATTAAACAGATTACCCTTGCCCTTATATATAACATTGGCGTCCTTTAAAACCAAAACTTATTAACAAAAAATACATAATGACTAATACATTTTAATCGTCGTTCATTATCTCCCACGAACTTCAAGAACGGAAGCCCTTCAGTCTCAACGAGCAATTTTCATTTGAATAGCTCACGAATATTGTAAGCCATTTTTATCCTAATCAAGTACTTAGTGCTTGTGATAAGACACGCTCCGACAATTTAAGAGGGACACGAATTTTTCAAGCACCCTTTAGCGTCCTAAGCGATTGTTGATAGGTACTTCATGATACTGCCGTTTTATATTTAAAGGATTTTTCTTTTTCTTTTCAGCTTATACATTTTTTTTAGGGTTCCGAACCTCTAAAAGAAAAAGGAATAGGAAAGAAAGGATCACTTTGTTGTCCGTCTGCCTGTTTGTTAAGACCCATTTTCTCAGGAACGTGTAAAGGTATCAAGTTTAAATAAGAATCAAACACTTCGTCAAACTTGTAAGTCAGATTTGACCGTTTATGTCGCATATTTTAATACATACATATAGGCATACTATGCCTCAGTACTAACACAATCACAATTAAATAAAAACCTTTAGAGTACTTCCCGTTGACCTAGAATCATGAATGACAGGAAGAAATATCTCTCAGCACATGCAGAGGAAAAGGATCTGAAAACATTATGAAGTAAGTACGGAACCCACGGTGCGCGAGTGCAACTCGCACTTGTCCGGTTTTTTCTGTTTTTTTTACGGAGACTTGTTTCTTTTTTAACCCGTCTAAAGCTAAAACAAAAAGCAGATATGATTTAAAAAGAGATAAAACCTCTCTACTACTTAATTCCATTTGAAAATTTTTAGCCTATTCGTTGAAATAACAAAAATTGTACTACTCAAAATATTAAACAAGCAAGTCGTTAGTATTGCCGGCATTGTTTTAGTTTTACTTAATTAATTGCTACGCAGTTCAAACAGTACAATGACAACAAACTGTTTTCAGTTTCACACTAGAATAAATAGGTTAATAATGACTGGAATTTTAAATACGAACAAAGTGTACTCTACCGAGGCACACTGTTTTATAATAAAAGACTAAAGAGACATAAACCAGTTTTTTGGTTCAATAAATAATACCATCCATCATGGCTTAACACCTCATGCGTCATCACGTTCACACCTAATACCAAACCTAAACATCACGCCTGTAATCCCCTTAGGGGCAGGCAGAGGTGGGGGTGTATTATAGAGTAGACAAACATTCACATAACATATCATAACACATACGTAGCTGGAAAAAAGTCCTACATAGAAGAGGGCGAGCCTATTCCCATCAACGGGGCACAAATTCAGACTGCTACTGAGAAATTCTTGATGGAAAACTCAATAACTCAAATTTCGACCTGGGAATCGAACTCAAGACCGCATCCAAAGTAGTAGGTAGCACTCCTTCAAATGCTATTGCTATGGGTAAGAAATAACAGTCACTCGGGTCAATCTGTAGGTTAAGCCGCGCTTGCATGGGTTGGTCCATGGATGGGTAACCACCCATTACAAACCGAGTTTCCTCCGTGCCTCGGAAAGCACGTTAACCCGTTGGTCCCGACTGTCATTTGTAGATCTTTGGCAATCGTTACAGGTAGTAAGTGGCCCGAAAGTCTGACAAACAGTTTTACCAAGGGGTATCGTATTACCAAGGACTAACTGGGTTGTGGAGGTCAGATAGGCAGTCGCTCCATGTAAAATACTGGTATTCAGCTGCATCTGGTTAGACTGGAAGCTGACCCCAACATAGTTGGGAAAAGGTTAGGTAGATGATGATGATCCACAGCACGAAAGCGCACACCAAGGAAGCGGTCATTTCGATCTTCTTCCTGCTATTTAGTTTACATTTCCCTCTGAAATTGATTTTAGGTCACAGTTTTATTAATCCCAGAGCTCTCGACTGGGCAATTTTAGTTGTGTTTTTATTTACCTATCAGAAGTTGTGCCGGTGGAACAACGGCATATAAAATGAAAATTGCGGTTAGTAGCTACGTCAGGACTGTAGGTGGTTTGATAGTGAAATTACTTTCTGTTTTATGTAGAATGTTTCGTTCGTTGCAGTTTTTATGATGGTTTTCATTGTGAGGTTATGAAAAATGGCAATGAGTACTGCTTAAATTAGAGCTCCACTTTAAACATAAACTTTGCCATTTACAAATGTGTCTTTAGTTTTAGAAAAAAAAAACCATGGCAGCAATAACAACGGATAAAGATGTTGTTATTTTATTATTTTTTTATTATGGTAGGCCCATAATATAAAAAAAATAAAATAACAACATCTTGACCTCAATCTAATCCTGAGGACAGAGATGAGGTCGACGATGGTACGAGCTAACCCAAAAGAAGCCTATTAAATCGCGACTTAAATAGATTGGAGTCATATGAACTTGGGAACACCGACGCAGGCAGAGAATTCCACTCCACACTCCAGATTCCATAATTTTAAAAATTTATCGAAAAATTGAGTTATTTTTTACAAAGAAAAACCATCTTCTTAGTGTGCCAATGGCAATCTAAATTGTGTCGGCCCAGAACTGAGCTACTATTTTGGTGCTTCGGTAGCGTCCATCAGTTCCTGTAGTGAACAAACAACAGGATACGCAGGACACGATATTAAGTGCCCCATTGTTTGTGAAACAGCACCACATTTACACTCCAGGACACAGTCATTAATGAATCTCCACCAGAGCAGGTTTTCCTTGCTTCAGCCAACCTGGGTCCGGAGTCTATTTAAAGACTTCCAGGTATGGCAACTTATGTCCAGGTGGGAGATTTACAGCAGGTGGAACGAATGGGTTAGGTTAGGTTAGAAAAAAACCATGGCGTAAGAGACCCCCACATGGTTTTAGTGGGGATATGAGTCAAGATTTCCTTGAATCAGATCTGCATTGTCCTATGACATGCACTAAGCACCAATGCTGTTTTGTTTTCGTAGACTGGGAGTGCCCAGAAAGTGACATTATATTAGCGATTACGGGGAAGGAATAGTCAAAGTTTATGTCGATCCTGCTGAAAGTCATAATCACGATATAGAAATACCGAGACGCGCAAGAGTACCTACTTCGCGTGCCTTGCTAAGGCATTTTATGCTTAACGTGGCTACTGTTGCAGCAAGCTAATTTGTTTAAAAAACCAAAGTTTCAACTCAAGAAATTTGGTAATTCTAGACATTTAAAGGATAAAAGCATAGTCTATTTCGTACAGTAACTTGTTTATATATTAGTAACTAAATAGTGCTTAAGACACGCCGATAAAAATGGCACGCTTGGTTTTCATACAGACCGTGATACTTGCGTTATCTGAACTTCGTCCTAATAGAAATACGAATCTTTTTAAAACCGATTGCAACTGGTCTAAGCTCTTTGGTGAGCACATTGTCTTAAAGCCAATTGAACTAACATTACTAACATGAAACCGCTCTAAACTATTTACTGTAACTACAACACACGAGTTGCAGCACATCGTTCTATTTAACAAAGTAACGTATCTTGATTAATTACACTCCGTTCACCAGATGTGTTAGATAAACACGCGGCACAAACTGCCGAGCCACACAGATATCAAAGGATTTACCAACCAATTAACTACACCGTAATTATCAAATTAAACTGAGATTTGGGCGCTCATTTGCAGAGAAACGTCTCTTGAGTAGTAATAAAACCTTTTTGTAGGGATGTCTTGAGAGAAATCTTAACCTAGATGAGTTTTGAAGCGGTCGTTCGGGATTGTAGGAGTTGCTTAAGTTGAAAATGAATTTTGAAAGAATCTTTTTCTCGAAAAATGTGTTCTCGTTTTTGGAACGAATTTAGGGTCATCATTCTCTTGCCCTTATCCCAGCTTATTTTGGGGTAGGCGCAGCATGTCTTCTTCTTCCATACTTCTCTATTACTCGTCATCTCAGCAGTCACCTCCTTTCTAGCCATATCATCCTTCAAACAGTCCATCCATCGTTTCTTTGGTCTTCCTCTACTCTTCTAGCCATTTATCTACATTCATACTCAACATTTTCTTCACTACATTTTTCTCGAACGAATATAGGGTACGCTGTTAAAACTACCATATCATAAATAGGGTCAGCTAGGCTTTTCCCAATTAAGTTGGGTTGGGTTTCTGTTGCAGTGCCGCCAGATGCGGCTGAATACCAGTATTTTACACGCAAAGCCATCTAAACTTCGACCCAATTTCTGGACACAACTGGACTATTTTGAAATGGTAAGACCATTGTCAACACACAAAAGCCCAATACTTCGGGCTATCGTGAGCAATATAGCTTTGAAATATCGGGAACTCAATAAAAACAGTAAACATGGTAAATATCCCGTTTTTAGTCTAAATAATAAGCTTTGAAATTAACTATCATTATAGCCCTTAATATATATCATAAAGTATTTTGGCATTGACTTGTCTTGGTACTCGTTTCTTTCTCTACTTCCCCTACAGTACTAAACTTTTCAAGAGAATTTAAACAACACTACCCGAAACATCTACTTAATAAAAACTACGAAAACCAATTCGTTTAAACGTAATAACTCCACAGTACATACTGAGTTACAAAAGGCATCGTACCAAATAAAGGTAATTGATGAGCGAGCGTCCGCGGTCTCATGAAATTTAGATGAGGTCCAACCCGCACCTCTTGCCGTGACAAATCGGGGACGCTCCGCGATGCATTACAGGTATAATTTAATATAAGCCTGAAACTGTCCTACTCTGGAGCGAAAGCCTATCCTCTTGAAGAGAAACGACATTAATATGCGTCACTGTTTGTGCTTATTGCGTTTTGGGAGATACAAATCATTCAAGTTTTCTCTGTTTCTTGAAGTGAATCAATGATGTCTTGAGTTATGCAAGTAGGTAAGAGAAACAGTTTTACACTAGTGATAAAATAACAAGAGAAACAATAGATAGTAAATACTTCCAATGATTAAATTAGCCAAAATGTTTAAAGAGCTCATCATCGGCCTAGCCTTTTCCCAACTATGTTGGGATCAGCTTCCAGTCTAACCGGGTGCAGCTGAATACCAGTTTTTTACATAAAATCAAAATATTTTATTTCACATAGGACTAGATGGGCACTTATAAAACGTCGACAAAAAGGTGCACGGTTTGGGTTGGTCGTTTCCTATGGAGAAGAACCGGCAAGAAACTCCATGGTTACTCTTTTCAAATCATTTGGTATTACAATATTATCATGGATACAGCATTTGTACTTAAATAAGAGGGACAGCGTAGGCCCGACAATAAGTCGTTGCTTACTACACAAAAAATGTAGAACAAAATAAAAAGTTAACAAGCAGCTGGGAATCTACAAAGCCTACAATGTTCACACATTCACAAACAATCGATAAAAAAGAATCTATACAAAGGTAAAATAAAATATTGTTAAATACTAAATTAATAAAGTGACACAAATATTGTTATCAGTGCTGAAACTATTATAGAGAAAAAATGAGATTGAGAATAGTTGGAGACATCCACATAGAGCGAGTGCTTATCTGACCTCCACAACCCAGTTAGTACTGGGTAAAACTGGTTGTCAGATTTTCGGGCCACTTAATACGTATAACGATTGCCAAAGATCTACAAATGACAGCCGGGTACAACAGCTTAACGTGTTTTCCGAGGCACAGACGAATCTCGGTATCTAATGGGTGGTCAGCCATCCACAGAGCAACCAAGGCAAATGCGGCTGTTATTATTCATTGTTACAAGAGCTCAAATAATAAATATTGCATCTTTTAATTTATTTATGGTAAGGCAGTTCATTTATTCTCCTTTGGGACTGACAGCGGCATAACGTAATTTACATAGAACCGTCCGATTGTCCACAACGTCAATCCATTGATTTGCAGCTGTGACGGGTGGGTGAACTGCATAATGAATATGACATCAAGCTGGCCGACAGTGTTATGTTTTTTCAATAGAATTTACAATAGTTCCATTTTTAAACTGGAAGTGTGTGGATCAGTCTTACCATTTTTTTTTTTTTACTAATAATAAAAATATGTAAGTACATTTTAAAGAAAACAAGAAAAGCATTAAAAGGCTTCAAAAATTCGTCCACATCGCTGTAAAAACAGGAATAGTGACCAGAAGATTGACAGCATTGCCACGTCTGATTCTTTGATCAAAAAATAGGCCAGCCAGTGGTCACGGAAAGAGTCGACCAACTGCTCGGCGATGTCCCGAAATACTAGGTAAACACTTAAACCCCAGGCTCTAGTGTTTCAACCCTCAAACGGCTCAAACACATAGCTACCAATGAGGTTATTCTATTTGAGCCGCTTGATGTTTTCAGCAGCCGCCAAAACGAAAACCAAAGGTCTACCCAAACTCATTTAATTAGTTTTAAATGTAAATGATTATTACAATATAGGACATCACAAAAACAAAAACTAAATTCACATTAGAATTTATGATTGCAATGAAAGCTGAATTAATGAGATAACTTTCGAAGCTTTCCTAAAAATAAAACCTGTTTCAATAAAGAATTTTTAAAACCTTCGTCTTATCAAAAGTTTCATTAGTGATGAAATCGAATTCGGGACCCGGACCCTTGAACTCCAACAATTATTTTTATTGGTCCGTGAAAAACTGGGGACCCATTATTTACATCCAAATTCTATTTCTACAGTACGATATTTATATGAATCAAGTATGTAAATTATATACAAACTACAATTTATAGATCTATAATAATAATTAAAATATGTACAAGTATCAAACGGGTTACAGGGCGTCAAAAAAATTCGTCCACATTGACAATAGAAAAAGTTCCCAGAAGGCCCGTTGCACGTTGAATGCTGATTCTTTGGTCAATAAATAGGCCCGCCCTTTGGTCACGTGAAGAGTCGACAAACCGATTGGCGATTTCCCGATACTAACTGAGCACTCGGCCCTAGTGTTTCAACCCCAAACGGCTCAAACACATAACTACCAATTAAGTTATAATATTTGTGCCGTTTGAGGTTTTCAGCACCTGCAGCAGCTGCCCCAGCGCAGCCCACTGTGCTAGGAAGATTGGCGCAAGGGTGTCAACGCACCTTCCCAACTTCCATGGCATTATGACCATACCATCTAGTCTCTTCCCATCGACGCGTGCCAAGCCATTGGGGTCTAAGACAGCTGGCCTCCGGCGGTGGCAAGAGCACGACGGATGAGATCATTAATGCTAGCGCGCAATTCGACCTGCTCTAACTGCAGGAAAGGCCATGGTGTCTGAGGCAGTCGACTGCTTCACCACATTGACAGGGATATGGAGCCCCACAAGGAGCACCCAATCGCAAACATGTAGCGAACTGGAAGGTTGTGTCACCTTCTGCAATCTTAGTGCCTACATTAGGTGACGGTAGTGCCAGAGGCCCGACTTCCACTCACCCACAGCCAGCAGGCGGGCACGCTCAGCAGTGTTGGTAGACGTATTAATAAGGTTATTCCGTACCAACCTGCAGAGCGGCTGATTCCACTGTCTCTGGGAAAATGGGTTCTCGGGCAGCTCCGTACCCGGCAAGCCACATGCAAGCACGGCACTTCCGAGTCAACCAGAGAGAAACTTAAAATTTTTGGTTAGCTTTTCAGTGCTGTGGACAGAGGACAGGAACACCGGTAAGCTTACACTAGAAATTTTGCGAACGCCGAGGCCACCAAAACGAATGGGTATGGTGGCTTGCAGCCACGCTCGGTCGTCCATGGCTACATTAAGAATGGATGTTAATGTGTTGATAATAATTTGGTTTGATCCAAAAGTTGTGGTTTATTCCAAAGGGGATAAGAATGGAGAAAATACATAAAATTTGGACCAAAACAGCAATATCTGATTAAAATTTCTACTTCAATAACATTAAGTTTGTTAACAATCTAATTAAATATATTCAAGTCTAAAAAACTTTAAATTGTAACCCAAAAGTTTAAGATGAAATCTGAGGTCTCAATTATACTAAAATATACCATATTATATAATCGCTTTTAGATAACTAAAATGAGGAAGCTTACATGGCAACACAGGGGCGCGGGCGGCGACTCTCGGGGTGCTTCTTGGGTAGTGACGTCATAAATAAACAATTGACGACTTAATCCGGCCCTGTCACAAAATCCGTTCTTAGCGGACGTCTACTAACTATAAACTACTTCCCTGCCAAATTTCATCTTTATACGTCAAGCAGTTTTCGATATTTCGTGATGAGTGAGTGAGTGATCGCTTTTATATATTTAGATTATACAACATTAGTTTTAGTATATGCGAAACCTGAAACACGTGTCGAGTATTTTTATGTAAAGAATCTATGTACAAAATTTCAAAACTGTATCATGAAAAATCACAAAGTTATAAGCTTATTATGTTACCTGGTTGTCCGCACAAAAGCGTGGTCACCACGCAACTCGCCCGCGCGCAGGCCTCCAACGTCGTCTTGAGCTCATTGATAAACATAATTAGGCAGTAGGTACCTAAATTATTGCGATAGGTACTTAATGTCGCTTGGTGTCCAACTTGTAACTTTTTTTAAATATTTTTGGGACAAAATATAACATGGTTTAAAAATTATTGGAATCGATTCAGTTACTTATTCTGAACAAACTATATTCAGGTTTCGCATATACTAAAAATAATGTTGTATTATTTAGATTACTGCTGAAAAAGATGTGGGTTTTAATATTTTTGAGATACTGACTACTGACTCAGTTGGTAGACCTTGAATGTCTACAACATTATTATAGAGAGTTAGCTCACTACTAGCTCTCATACCATGTGTTATTATAACGTGCGTGAGCGCATACAGGTCGTGTGAAAATCTTTTTATTACCCTCTTGCTACAGTAATGACGTATTGCATTATGGTGTGAGGTGATATTTAGTATTTTTATACATCATGTGGGACAATGTTAACATCGACATGGCGTGCAAGCGAGCATCTCACGGTCTTATTTATTAGGAGACAGCGTATTAGGTAGCACGAAAACTTACCTGTCTATGTAGAAAAAATGGGAAATGAATGACCATTACATATTTCGTGTCAATATTGTTGTACCGTTAGGATAATTCATTGTTAAGCAAATGGTCACCCTACGTCAATGTGTCGAATTATTTCTAGCCATTCCATGCAATCAATATTGAAGAGGCTACTCAGTGATATTTTTTTACAGTGAGTCGGACTGGTTGATAAGAAAATAATCAACATAAAAACTTTTTGCTAAGATTTTCTTCTTTTTTTTGTGGTATCTCACAGAAATCCTTGTCTATCAATTTTACATTGTAACTAAAAGTTATTAGCACATCATCCACAGAGACGAAGAAGAAAAAATGCATATTATGGAGGATAACTCATTAAGTACCTACCGAAGCAAAGTTAATAAAAACTTTATGGACTACTGCGCAAGCTTCTTCTACCAAATGAAAATTCAATCGGATCAGTAGTCACGGAGAAATCGGTATACATAATATATAAAAAAAGATGCTGTTGGAATACATAACCTCTTAAAATTTTGAAATCGGTTAAAAACACCAACAGCAGCAAAAAGTACAACACAGAATACTATCAGATAAACGAAGCAATCACTCAATCTAAAGAGACTTTTGCCCTTTAGTTTAACACTAAATCACTGTCATCCGGACAAGCTCATGAAATAATAATGAAAGGGTCACTACTCACTGTATTCCGAATTGATTACCCTTTAAGTTTCGCTGAATAGTTACGAAAATTAGCCAGTACGAGGTCTTTGGTAAAATTTAGAGCTGTCAAATTGACAGGAAGGGGCGTGAAATCGTTGACAAGGACCGTATAAATGTCAAAGGGTTTTGCAAGATTGATACCCAATTCCATTGTGGCTTTCTGCACTGCCGTGGCTGTCAATTTATTAGTTGGAGTTTATTGGGTATTGTTGACTGATTTTGACATTTGATTTATGGTAGAGAGTATTTTAGGAAGGGAAATATTAATTTTGGGTCAGGCGTAAAATATGTTTTTACGCTGTAAATATATGAAGAAAAATGTGAAGAATAAAACACAACTTAGTACAATCAGAGACAACATATTATATACAGAACATAAAAATCTACAAGTACACAGATGTAGATCTGATAGATAAAACTGGCACACACTCATTTCTTGTTATATCAAAGTATACAAGAACGATACGACTCAGACACGAATATCGAACAATCTTCTAAAATAAACAAACTCTGTGCAGAAATCACTCAGTATAAAATGAACTCTTTAACTCGCTTCCCATTAGCCCCACTCATTCACTGTTTATTTAAAACAAATTGACGTGCAAATTGATAATTATGACGAAGCGTCGAATCGAATATAAATATTTAATCAAACTTTCGCATTAATAATTCAAGTTCATTAATGTTTTGGTTTTGAGAAATTTGTTATTAATTTATTCATTTCAGCACTTGAGTAATTTATACAAAGTGTCAAAGTTGTTTCTTGCTTTCATGTAGTTTAAGATAAAGCCTGTACAAAGCTACGTTTCGGGATTGATGGCTGAACTAAATTGCTTTCAAGTTCAGATTTTGAGTTCTTAGTTAAAGGTAGGTATCTGGACCAAGTTCCTGAAGTAGTTTAAAGTTGGTAGTAGGTAGGTACGGATTAAGTCGCAATTAAGACTTGGTTAGGAGTGTTATAGAAGAAATTTTGAGATCTGAAATGAACTAAGTTTTAGTTCATAATTCGTGGCGAACGTTGTATCTATGTTACGGCTAAAAGCCGATGTGCGGCTACACCTAGTTCTAGCCGGCTAAACCTAGGTGCGACCGGTCACAGTTGTGTATCCTTTTTATTGCTAGGACACTCCGACCAAATGGATTAGGTTAGGTTAGAACTGTGACAAAACGCGCGCGAGCCGAGCGAGCGCTATATCCAAATTGGTTGCATGTTTTAACCGAAGATAAGTAGGATACATGAATACATCTAAGTTTAAAGAGGTAAAATTTGTTTGTGAGTTTGTATGTAGGGGGTAATCTCCGGAACGAATGATCCAATTCTAAAAATTCTTTCACTGGCTGAAAGCTACACTATTCGTGGGTGCTATAGGCTATAAATTATATTTGTATCATGCATATTAGTGGAGCTATCACAATTTTTGCGGACGAAGTCGCGAGCGTAGTGCCAGTATTAGATATTTTAAATCTTATACCTCTGTATCCCTATATACTAGTAAGCTACGTAATAATACCCAATGCTGTGTGTGACATTGATGATATGACCATTATTTTGGTTTGAAAGTCAAAATCGATCTCTGTTTTTGCTATGTCTGTGAAAAGTAACTTTCACACATTTATGTGATACAATCCACATTTTTCAAACTCCAAACTAATTACTGACGTATTTTTTTTTTAATTTCTGATAGAAAAAAAATATAGTATTCTAGAAAATCTCAACCATTTATGCAAAGGTGGGTCAGCTAATTGCTATCACTCACTGTACGTAACTATCTAGTCTAAATAAGAAGTTAGACGAAAGTTATCTTACTAATACATCTCCAGTTAAGCCAAATAACTGTTAACTCTCCATAATAGGGTTTAACGAGCTACTTACGAACATCGACTGGTTAACGAACCGTTATAAAATCGATATTTTTGGAATCTCTAAGCTTTTATACGCTCATTAGGTCCAAAATAAAATAACAAAGAATTTCGTTCTAAATAACGTTGAATATTTAGAATAACGTTTTAGACTGTTATTTATGCGAAAGCAGGCAAATAGAAACGTTATAATAAGCGTGGACGTTAAAGAAGATTTATGAGTTTCAGTAAACAAATATGAAAATCTTCGGTGAATGTAGTATAAAAGTAGAACGAAACATTTGGAATAAATGAAGGTATTGATAACATTTTTGAATAATAAACCCCTATTCCTCTGCCTCGTTGGTCTACTGGCCGCAAGCGCGACTGCTGAGCACGAGGTCTAGGGTTCAATTCCCGGGTCGGGCAGTGTTATTGGGTTTTTCCATTAGGAATTTCTCAGTAGAAGCCACGGAGTCTGGATTTGGGCCTGGTTGATGGCAATAGGCTCGCCCCGTATTACATGGGATTTAAACATCACTGGCGAAATGTGGGTGCATACTTAGGTACAGCTCTGTCTAACCCTTCGGGGATTACAGGCGTGATGATGTTTTGTAAGCCCCCCTATTCTAGGACGATGTTGGATAGATAATCTTGATTTAATAGCGGCAGATTTATTACTAATCTTGACTCAAATCTAGTTTTAAGTTGAATTTCATGACTGAGGAACGCTTTATAATACAGGCATTCTGTATTTAATTTTAAATCTCGGTATAACAAATCATGATGTTCATTTCATTAACTTCG
Organism: Noctua fimbriata; assembly: GCA_905163415.1. Classification (NCBI taxonomy): domain Eukaryota; kingdom Metazoa; phylum Arthropoda; class Insecta; order Lepidoptera; family Noctuidae; genus Noctua; species Noctua fimbriata. Next base: position 9,579,188 of record LR990940.1, read on the forward strand.
CCAAAAAAAGACGTTGAATTCTTTTGGTTTTTTTTTGGCCCTTACACTCGTTTATAAGTAAGAAGGTATAATACAGGGTGTAAACAGACCCTTCACGAAGCCGTCAACCAAGCATTCTGTTCATCAAACTAGGTAACTTTACGCAAAAATTATTGCTGGGAAACGGATTTTTTTTTTTGGGTGAAAATTCACGTTTTACGGTAGGACTCTATGGAAAGCACTCAAAGCATTGTGCTGATGAATGCATTGAATAGTAAGGAGGTCGTGGAGGTGTTTAAAGTAAAAATATTACATTAAAAACATGTATTTAAAAAAAAAGTTTGAACTTTGATCCCCAATATCTCCGTAACTAGAAGATTCCCAGGTATGGTCTAGAACAAAAAAAATATCCATAACATGTGCCCTTCGGCTTCATTAAGGGTCTATTTGCACCCTTTATAAGTATCTCTACAAAATATAATTAACTAGTATTACCTACGCGACCGCAATGCATGATACATAATTATGTAAGTACCTAGTATTCATTTACACAGCCAAGCATAGTCGCGTAAGGAATAATAATGAGCCAAGTAACTCAAACCAATCCTTCATCATAGGATTACAGTACTTACGACCTTCATTAATGCTTCCATATTAAGTACTTTATTATAATTAATGAAATGGGAACACCGTTTAAAGAATTGTTCGATATTACCATGCTTGGAAGCCCATGTAAAAACGGTGTCAACCGTGTCACGTAGGCATTTAAATCTGAATATATGGATAGACGTAAAAAAATTATAGATGGCTGTGTAATTGCTGAGCTCAATTTATTTGAGTCATTAGTTGATACGGTAATAAAGGTGTACGAGTTTATTTAAGCCTTTGTGAGGTAGTAAAAAAGCTGCTGTTGATTACTAGAACTGATGATGGGAACTGACTGACATACCTGCGCGAAATGGACAAACCAAAGTTTAATTTCGATCCTCTGCTTAGCCTTTTCCCAACTATGTTAGGGTCGGCTTCCAGTCTAACCGGATGTAGCTGAATACCAGTATTTTACAAGGAACGACTGCCTATCTGACCTCCACACCCCAGTTAGTACTGGGTAATACAATACCCCTTGGTAAGACTAGTTGTAACACTTTCGGGTTACTGACTACCGGTAACGCCCGTCAAAGATTTTACAAATGACAGCCGCGACCAGCGATTTAACGTGCTTCTCGAGGCATAGAGGGAACTCGGTATGCTATGGTTGGTCACCCATCCACGGTCAAACCTAGGCTACCGCGGTTGTTGGTGTTATTATTCAGCAAAATTTTCGTGGAAAATAGATGCATTTAACTAGTTGAAAGTATAAAGTTGTAAAGCACTAAGCCTCTGTACATTTGTGTGCTAAAAATATTGAATAAATGAAGTCCCCTACTCAATAATTCAGCAACGTATGTGTTCTTATTCCTCCATAAGATTATCCTCTGTTAAACATAATTTCAGTTAGCAGTAATAATCATCAACTTTCATACAATCCATCTACCATTTCTTCTGGTCTTTCTCTAACCCTATGGTCTCCTGGTCTGGTACCAGTCTGGTCTTGTATCTAGAAGCTACATACCAACACTAGGTCCAATTATACAAATCCAGTTGTGTCCTACAGGAACCAATTTGTATTACGAAATCCAATGTTGCCTCCAATTGTATGGTTAGCAGATACAGACATCAATCCCTTGGGATTGAGCGACAAATTGGGCAACACGAACTTATTTATTGCGTTCCATATGATAAATAGTTCGGCTTTATCGAATGCACTAGAATCGAATCAAAACAGTTGGTGAAATATCGAATATATTCGGCGAGTTGCGATAATGTATCGCTTGTACATCGCCCCAGGGGATTTCATGAAAATTTTATCGCAATGTATGAAATGTTGTTTATAATAATTATATCATGTAGGTACATTTTGCCTTAAATTGGTATTTGGTTAATTATGAAATGTGTAGTAGTGCACAGCTGGTATGTAAATGTCCCAATTCCAATATTTGTTATCTGAATTATCTCAATACTGAACAAATTATTGTATCAGTCAGCAATAAATAGCAATATTTTTAAAAAAGCAGAGAGACAAGTGACCACTAACTCAAAAAGTGACCAAGAAGTGACCACTGTGTGCCACAAGACAATAAGGCTGCGTTTCCACCAGAGATGAGCGAGGATGCGTGCGATGTGGAACTACCAATCACATAGCGAGAATTCCTCAAGCTGTAAAAAAGAAGCGATATTATTGGTTAATTTCACACACATCCCTCGCTACGCATTCTCGTTCATCTCCGGTGCAAACGCAGCCTAAGACATAAAAGCCAATATGAACCAAGTTTGCTATCACTGGACCAACCAGGGGGCGTACTTGTCTTCATCACATCTTTGTTAAATCAAGCTACAGATCCGTAAGAATAATCGATAAATGCTCGATAACAGATCGCGATATGTTTCTGGCCGTCATTTCACTAAAAAACAATGGCTTTAAATCTCAGATCACGATGGACAAGCCGGGTGGATTTTCCTACTTTGGCAATTAATGAATATCATCCCTGAAGTCGACAAATATAAGTCAATGACAGTGTTAAGGAAAACAGAATGTTAAGATTCAATAATTAATTCAACAAAGGTATGAAAATAATCCTACTTCCTATCCTATCCTACTAGCGATACCGGATGGATGGATGTTTGTTACTCTTTCACGCTAAAACTGCTGACCAGATTTTGATGAAATTTGGCACACAGATAGTTTATAACCTCGATTAACACAGTGGGCGAAGCCACGGGCATAAGGTAGTTTATTTATAAGTGTCGCTTCAACATCTCTATCACGAAATAAAAAACAATTGAAGTTTGTATTAAAATTAATTATGTATGTCAAAAGAAAGTATTAGGAAATCTCCATGTTTGAAATTTAAAAGGAATCTACCCGTGATTTTCCAAATTTATTTCAGGTGCTTAGGACAAACCGTTTAAGTCTAACACCCGTATCTACTATAGTCACGTTAAAGTAATAACTTGAGTTTAAGTAATTACTTATGCAAAAAAAATATTCAATAGACAAAAATTTAAACGAAGTAAGAACCGTCAAAGAAAGCAAAGCTACGAATCCTAACTTTTAACAGTTCTAATTTCAAGCAATTACTAAACTACAGAATAAAAATCATGTGTCACTTTGACACGTTTATAGATGCGGGAATAAGACAGATATAACTTCTCTCTTGTGTCTCTTTTCCACATTAATTAATAAACGAGTAACCACCATTCCTATAAATGGTTGAAGAAGCCAAAGCAATAAAATGTACAATTCCTCGAAACTGTATATCTGCGTAAAAGCTTCCTTATTTTAAATGAAATACTTACTTAATATTTTAGCAATGTTTCGTATTTATAAAGTGCCGTTTAAGCTTTAGGGAAAATGTTCGTTCGTTCGTTAATTTACAGGAGGAAATACTCATTTATTAGTGTTACTGCCTTACTGTTACTAAATCGATTCGCCATAAATGTACCGACAACAGAAAACTATTACAAACAAAACTACGGTACCTAACCTAAACTGAAAGAAACAACAGCCTTGGACACCACGGCCTTTCATGCAGCCGAAGTGCGGGCCGCTTTGCACGGCACGCGAACTTAAATGATATCATCCGTCGAGCTCTTGTCACCGTCGGCGTTCCAGCTTTATTAGAACCAAATGGCTTGGCACGCGACGATGGCAAGAGACCGGACGGCATGTCTTTGTTTCCATGGAAGATCTGTAGGCCTTTAGTGTGGGATGCAACTTGTGTCGATACTCTTGCGCCATCCCATCTTCCTAGCTCATCGTGCTGTGCTGGGGCTGCGGCTGCGGCTGCAGAGAACCTCAAGCGGCGTAAATATAGTAACCTTATTGGTAACTATATTTTCGAGCCGTTTGGGGTTGAAACTCTAGGTCCGTGGGGTCCGACTGCTCACAGCCTTTTCAAGGACATTTCTAAACGTTTAGTTGACTCTTCCCGTGACCCAAGGGCTGGCTTTTACCTTGGCCAAAGGCTTAGCGTTGCCATACAATGTGGCAACGCCGCCAGTCTTTTGGGTACATTACCAGTTGACTACGTTGAGGAGGAGTTTTTTGACGCCATTTTTTAAGTTTATTTTTAAGTTAGTTAGTTAATATAGGTTATTTTAATTTATTAAAGATTGATATACTTAAAAAAAAAAAAACTGAAAGAAACGTTATATTATTGTCAAATTCACCAAGAAATCAACACAAATTCATAATGCTTCCTTAAGGTAGCCCGCGAAATTAAAATTTTCTTACATTTGTATTTTAACTATGATTTGTGACCGTCACACGTGTGTATTTACATAATTATAATCATTAAAATCGTCAATACTATCATCTAAGTTCATTTAAACCCATTGAATGACTATTTCATGAACAAGATTTTGTGTTGTATACTACAACTAAAACCGACTACTGAATAATCACGCTCATATCAAATTTTACAGGGTAAAATCGACTCCTCCTTTATTTGAAGTCAGTTAAAATTTAGCCTATGTTACCCGGGCCATAATAACGAATCAATTGATACTTTATTTATCAAACTCGGATGAATAGTTTAGGCGCTACGGAGGAACATACGTAAATACAAACATACACACATTCATAGACTGCTAAAATCATAAACCTTTCTTTTGGCTTCGCCGTAGTCTGTAAAAAGTCATTCAATGGCATTATTTGAATTTCACGGGCTACACTGGCACTTCCACCTAAAAGAACAAACTTACCTATCTTTTCGCAACCTCTCTCAACGAAATGTACCTATTTTGTATCTGAAATAACAGTAGATGAGCCATAAAAAGAGGAGTATACTCGTTTACCTTAACTCCGTATTCGACGCACACGCTCTGCATATCCGTGAAAGGAACGCAGGGCGTGAAGGAAATTCCTTACCCAACATATAAAAATATAAGGAATTCCCGTAATGTTTATACGGTTTGAGAACAAGAAATTCATAAAGGAAAATATTTTTCTTCGTCAACATTTTTCGTTGTAACTTTGAAAATTTTTATGTTAGTAAGACACGTTGCGAACAAAATTAAATCTTTAAGAAAACTCTTTGATTAAAAACGTGTCCTACCTACTCTTGAACTTTGAACGACAAAACTGGGGTAAGTAATATTATGATATAATTACTAAATCTCAAATATTTACAAGATTCATAACAACTGAATCTATTATTTTATTTGATATAATGATTAGTTAATAAAATAAATGATTGATATAATTTTAAAATAACATACATTAAATAAAATCGTTTGATATACCACTCAAAAGACATAAAACCTATTTAGACTATATATGATAAAAATGCCTAGTTAAAAACACAAAACAATGCAGCAAAGCAAAGATAGAAGCGAGCGTGCCACGGTAGCGGCACGCTCGCTTCGCTCGCTCGCCTTTGCGCGTTTTATTAAGTGGTTAAAAATGCCTAACGCATACCGCACCGCCCGGGGAGACGGTTTGGTTATGTGGGGCTTGCACCCGCTAAAAACACCGCCGTGAGCCTACTGTCACCTTGGTGAATGGGCCTCGAGAACTGCTACTCATGACTCTCACGACCCGCGTTATTGGTCACTGTTCTAACCTAACCTAACTGATTCACGAACAATAGAGGGGATCTGGCGCTCGCCGGCCGCTCCCTCGGCACGCTCTATTCGCTCGCTTACCTTCGCGCGTTAATGGTCACTGTTCTAACCTAACCCTAACCCAAATGATTCACAAATAATAGAGGGAATCTGGCGCTCCGCTCCGCTCCCGCCGGCCTTCTAACCTAACCTACCCGAGTCGAATTGCTCTGAATCGGGGTTTTAAACATAATGATGGTATCAATACAACATTATTTTTAGTATATGCGAAACCTGAATATAGTTTGTTCAGAATAAGTAACTGAAGCGACTAAGGGAGTTACCAGAGAATGGGCAGCAGCGTTCTCTGTGCTTTTTTTTAACAACCGTACTGCGATCGCCAACCCGCCTGCCAAGCGTGGCGATTATGGCAAAACCCCCCCTTTGGGGGAGGCCTATGTCCAGCAGTGGACGTCTTTCGGCTGAAATGATGATGATGAAGTAACTGAATCGATTCCAATAATTTTTAAACCATGTTATATTTTTTCCCAAAAATATTTAAATAAGTTAAAAGTTGGACACCGAGCGACTTTAAGTACCTATTGCAATAATTTAGGTACCTACTGCGAATTATTATTATCAATGAGCTCAACACGACGCTGGTGGCGCGCGCAGCGTGGTGACCACGATTTTGTGCGGACAACTAGATAACAGAACAAGCTTATATCTTTGTGATTTTTCATGACACAGTTTTGAAATATTGTCCATAGATTCTTTACATAAAAATACTAGACAGGTGTATCAGGTTTCGCATTTACTAAAACTGATGTTGTATATTTTAAACGATAGACCTAATGATTTTCGATTAAATAAAGGTTATTATTTTATTATCCAATAACGTTATACAAAATAAGTTTTAGAGTATATAAATGTTATATGTAAAGAAATAATATCAACAGTTGATATATCTCGCGTTTATTACATCTTGTGAACGTTATTGATATGAAAATATACCAAATAACTTTGTATGATATGAAACGCACTCACGAAACTGAGCCACGATGTCAATCTCCATACGTATGTATACGTATGATCTTTGAACAGAATAGTCCTACCAACTTCCAAGCAGCCAATCATTGCTCAAAGTTTTTATTCGAATTTCGAACCTCTCTATGCCAGAGGCTGTCGAACAAGGATTTTCCCAACTAGGCATGTTTTGTCACGTCGTATATTCACGACATTTGGCATAAACAGACGTGTTCTCGAATCGATCGATACGTATCTTCGCATCGGTACCTTTGCTACTCGATTATGTTTGCTTTGGAACTCGCAATCGAGAACGCAATCGCAGTTGCGGGTTTGCCCTAGTTTTATGGAATACCACTTAACTTGTGCCAGTATGAGGTAACGATGCCATCACATCTATAAGTAGAAGTTCAGAACGCCCTTACATGAAGAATGAAGACAATCTCATTCCCAAAAGGAATAGATAGAAAATATGTCTTATAATGGTGAATGAAACTTGTGTTCAACGTAACCCATGAAACATGGACAGTTACTACTAACTGTCAAATTTTCTCACTCGATTTTGAACTTAACCATCAACATTTTGTGGTTTAAAATCATTTGAAGAAATTTGACAGTTTGTGGTAACTTGATGTGCTGGGGACTGTACCTACGTTTAATCAGAAGGTCATAATTTATGATGGTTTAACTTGACCACCTTACTACGCGTTAATTAGTAAGTGGAGTAATTATCTTCCTGAAAATTCCACTTTACAAACATACTTGAACGTTTAAGAGCTGGGAAAAGATGTTTTTTTAAACATAACACAAACTTATTACGTAAGTTTATTGAATTTAAAAAGCATTGTAATCTTAAACATTGAATAAAGGCTCTTTGTAATAATTTTGTTGTATAAAATATCAATACAATGTTTAACAAAGCTTCGCATAACTTCGTGAATTGATGAATTTATAACGACACATTTGCGCCATCTTATGAGATTTCTGTGTCTGAATATTTTAAAGGGAAAATAATTCAGGAGCTTATTTCTTCTTATACGTTACTCAAGGTTATCACCTTTGTTATTTTATTTTCTTGAGAGGTAAAATTGTTCTGATTTCTGAGTGTAGACGTCGTCTTAGGTAGGTATTTCTAGGTATGTGTAATGTTTCTTACATTTTTATGTATTTGTCGAGGTTATTTTGACAGAGTTTTGTTATCCTCTATCTGATGTTTGAGAACCTCGTTTCATTGAAGCGTAAGCAGTGTAAAATAGCAAGATGCCAGTGGCGAAGATTCCACACAACTCTATTCCAACCGGATTCCCTTTGAAAAATGGCACAGTCAGTATTCTATAGACAAATAATATAATCAGATTTAAGAATGTACTCAGGTTTACCTGTTACAAAAATTGACCCTTCGCTACTGCATGATGCTATGGCATTATCCAGCTCTGTAGAATTCATTATGTACAGTAAAATATATTTTTTAAGCTCATTTATACTGATTTGAATCGAAATTCTCTGCACAACTTTGTGGATGCACAAATATTCGCTAATGTTATAAAAATTGCATATGAATGGATTATTACTTCTGAGTGCGGTGTGTGGTCCAACAAACTGGTTATATCATCAGATTTGATGGCCGGGAATCAGTTCAGACTCAACATTGGAATGTAAAATTAGGACCAGCCAGCATTAAGACGGTCATAAAAACGGTACATTGCAAAACTTTTCAATGGCTGTGCAGATACTTATCACATTTTTATACAATATATTTTTTCAAGTAATCGAGTTTTTTTTTTTTACAAGCGACAGAATATTTACAAACATATTTGAAATGCTTTTGACAGTGAATTTTGATTAAAAAAATCACAGCATTCTGGAACGTTGTAAACACGGAAAAAATGACTTAGGTATCCAACAAGGTAACATTTTATATGAGATCACTTTATTATAACAAAGTCTTTCAATAACGTTATTGCTCAAAGCGACACGAGTGCTGTAAAATGTATAACTGTAATAAAAAAATATAATATACCTACCTATGTGTGTTCTTATACTTTCTGAAACAAAGCACACACATACGATGGTCGGTTTTATTATCGAAATAGAAACACACTCGATGAGAGCTCATTGATGTTAGATAAAGAGAATAATAAAATGAACGGATAGACACTAAAAGTTGTTAACTGTTCAGGAAGTGGATCTAGATCTGTAGCAGCTGTTAATTCCTCTGAAGTATTGAGACTGGAAACATTTGCTTTGTTTATATTTCTGTCTTTAATACTTTCTTTTAAATCAGCTTCTACGAATTTAGTAGGATAATCAGATATTTTTTCGAAATTAACTCCGAAGAAATTATCTTCGAGATATATCCTTAAACATGCAAAAACTAAAATAAAGTTAATTATTAAGTAGATCAAGAATATTTGTTCCTTTTAATCTAGAAGATTTTCTAGAATCCGTTCTTAAACGTATTCTTATTTTACGCCGGAATCCAGCAATATTATCTTGCTCTGTAATAATATACCAACGCCTTACTAATAGAAAGATATCATAACAAATTAAAACATCTAATATCCGACGAACTAGAGTAATCTCAAAGAATTATTAGGAAAATGGGCTTCGGCCGTAACTACGTAACAAAAGTCGAAAAGTTAGATAACTACGCAGAATTTTCTTCTTTTCGTAGCTATCATAAAGGGAATATATATAAAGTTGGAATGGCAAAAAGGCGAAATACGCAGTAAGATATACGAAGTTAGGGACACGATAAATATTTAATTTCATTTAAGCATGTGGACATATGAGTATTAGGTTTTGCTATTGGCAAAGATCTTTTCAATCAGTCTTATTGATTGAATTTACACTACAAATCCTCTGATGTAGACGTAGAACTAGGAGATAGTAACGATGTAGTTACCAGGGCGGCAGTATCTGTGAGGAGTAAGTTTCGAACTCGATTACACGAGCACGTGAAACCGATCGCAACTTAATTGTGGATGAGAAGACAATGGATGGAGAGTATAATACTCTAATGAATTGCCGCTCTATTTCTAACACCATGGTAAATATAGCCTTCCTGGCAATCGACTTACAATTGCACGGGAGAATAAAGCAATGGAGACGCATTCGCTTTCTGAGCATGGAAATGATTGCGACCATTGTTTCCTTGTTACCAGACTACTACAGATGGAACTATGGATGGAGCTTATGCCCGCGGCTTCGCCCGCGTGAAGTTCGATATTTGTCCCACGGGATTATACTACCGGGATAAAAAGGCCTATGTGTTAATCCAGGTTATAAACTATCTGTGTGCAAAATTTCATCCAAATCCGTTCTGTAGTTTTTGCGTGAAAGAGTAACAAACATCCATCCATCCTTTTATCCATCCATCCATCCATCCATCTATCCTCAGAAACTTTCACATTTATAATATTAGTAGGATAATCATTTACCATGAGTTGAAAATTGTGTATTTACATGTATCAATAGGTATCAATTGAAATGGAATATTCTGAAGGTTGATCACGTATTGGTTCAATTAGTTTCGTAATACCTACGTGGATTATGGTTATTTTAAAGTAAATAACCTGTGGGATATTGTTAGGACTTTGTGGACGGTTTGGTACTAACCACACTTATTCAGCTCTGATCAGCTTTTGTCCATGGAAAACAACGATGTTGTATACGCCTTTGAGTACGCATCTGTTCAGCTTTCCACGTCTATTCAGATGCGTACGCATCTCCATACAAAATCGTTGTTTTCTATGGACAAAAGTTGAACAGAGCTAAATAAGTGTGATTAGGCCCTTAATGTGCCTTTGATGGGGCAAGGCGGAGGACTCATTAAAGCGGTCCGTCCATAGATTGGGCAGTATTCCCTGCCAATTTTTCATAACCTCACAATGAAAACCATCATAAAAACTGCAACGAACGAAACATTCTGCATAAAACAGAAAGTAATTTCACTATCAAACCACCTACAGTCCTGACGTAGCTACTAACCGCAATTTTCATTTTATATGCCGTTGTTCCACCGGCACAACTTCTGATAGGTAAATAAAAACACAACTAAAATTGCCTAGTCGAAAGCTCTGGGATTAATAAAGCTGCGAGCTAAAATCAATTTCAGAGGGAAATGTTGACTAAATAGCCGGGAGGAGATCGAGATGGCTGCCTTCTTGATCTAGCCATCCTCTGCCGTGTGTCATCATCATCTGCCTAACCTTTTCCAAGCTAAGTCGGGGTCGGACTCCAGTCTAACCAGATGCAGCTGAATATCAGTATTCTGCATGGAGTGACTGCCTTCCTGACCTTCACAACCCAGTTAGTACTAGGTTAAAAGATACCCCTTGGTAAAACTGGTTATCAGACTTTCGGGCAACTGACTACCTGAAAAGACGGTCAAAGATCTACAAATGAAAGCCGGGACCAACGGCTTCACATTCTTTCCGGGCACGGAAGAAACTCGGTATGTAATGGGTGGTCACCCATCCACAGACCAGCCTGTAAAACTGTCAAAGATCTATAATGACAGTCAAATTTTGGGATATAGTTGCTGCGGGAAACGGTCTGAATGTCGCGACGTTCTTTTGAATAAATTACCATCTACCAAAATTGATGGAGTAAAATATCCTTATTTATTAACAAAAGCCATTCAAACGAATAAAATAAATTCCTTTATCAGAATCTCGTCATTTAGAACTCTTGAGTGGAATCGTCCAATTTTAATCTATTTAGAGGCCGATCGGTGTCCTCCATTATTAAAGTTTTATAATATAAATAGATGGGATCTGTTTCTCACACTTCGATGAATAATTTTAACTAGTTCGCTGGGGCAGCGTCACCAAGAAAAATATCTACTATTTGCTCTCTCTGCCCCTGATCCTCCAATATCGAAAATTCTTGTGGATTTTCTTATTTGACGGTTAAAGTGCTCATAAATTGAGGTTTTGCGATTATCCTTCACTACTTTGTACCTATCAATATCAAGCGACGGATATATTATGTTAAGTGCCGATTGCTGAAAAAAATGTTTATTGTGAAGTCGGCCGATCGGAAGTGGCAACAAAACCAGTATAAGCTGGCCTCTTAGTACATTGAAACTACTACTTTAAACCATGGAGTTTCTTGCCGGTTCTTCTCCATAGGAAACGACCGACCTGAACCGTGTACCTTTTTGTCGACGTTTTATAAGTGCCCATGTAGGCCATGTGAAATAAAATATTTTGATTTTGATTTATCTCAAGGTCAAAGTGTTACCCCGATGGGTATGTAGACGTACACCGTAACAAGATCTGTACGCGTAGCATGACCACCGTAGAAACGAGTTTTGTCGAAGCAAGAATCGACAAAATGACAGATTTCTTTGGTTGATCTGTCATTTTGTCGATTCTTCCGTCGACAGAACCCGTTTCTACGGTGGTGCTACGCGTTCAGTTTACTGGAAATTAAGTAACGCAAAATTTTCTTCAAAAATTAATGCAGAGTTATTCATATTAAATGTAATATAGAAATAGGCCTGAAGGTCACTGGCGAAATATTATATTGTTTAACTTCATGGCTTCAGTATTTCTTACAACAGACGCCCACGTGGTACAGACAAAACGAAAAATATCGACGTTCTTATTTTCATATTACTTTTTTTTTCTTTTCAGGTCGTACTGAAGAGAGGTCCTGGTAATCAATGAAACCCTTGGAATGTACACAAAGACATTGATGTACTTATAGAAAATTGGTTGACAACAGCTACTCACTTTGGACAAGCTTAATTTGACGAAATGAACAACAGAAAATAATATATTAGTAATTTTCCTTTTGACAGCGAAGTAGACGAATTTTTAACACCCTCTAATTCTTTTCCTATTTTGATACTTGTAGATAATTATTTTTATTTCCTTTATTCGTATTTATACATATAATTTACTTTTATTTTATTTTTATTATTATTTTTGATCTAGGTATTTGAAGTTTGTAAATGATGTCCATAAAATAATAAAACGATACGGCTCGCATTGTGAGGAGGTTCCTGTCTTTGGAGCCCTAACCACCGGTAGCTTGCACCCTGCTCCCGACACCGGCGGACCACTATTTTTTATATTTTTAAATGATTTTTATATGTTTTTTTTTAAGAAATATGTAAAATGTGTATATAAAATGAATAAAGGAATAATAAAACTAAACGTGTAAAGAAACAACAGGAAATAAGTTAATATAGCACAAGATTTAGCTGAAATAAAATTGATTATGCTTTGAGAAATCTAGAGTTCATCAACAACATCAGCCAATCTCCCCAAAGCAGACATCGCAAATATAGAAGTTTTCAACAATTCATCAGTACATACAGGAACAAAACTGAGCAGTATTTTTCGTCATTGATTCTCATTGGCAATTTAGTAGCAACAATAAAACAGATCGTCTATTGACTTTGATTGCTACTTTTATTTTTATTTGACACGAATACCATTGCTCGAAGTGTCACGCCATGGCTGTTTGTTCTAGACCTATACAAATAGTCGCCTTTTGGCTCCAAGGCCCTACTTTCGCTTAATTTATTCAAGCTAAACCTAAAATAGCTGGAATCCAAGTCCTTTATTGATATAAGAAAGTATATTACGGTGAGTACAGCCATACTTTACAAGTTATTATATTAGAATTTATTTTCAAACGAGGCTTAGTGCTAAAATAAGTTTAAACGTCAGTAAATGCTAAGCATCCTACCCTTATCCCAACTTATTTGGGGTCGGCGCATCATGTCTTCTTCTTCGATACTTCTCTATTACTCGTTATCTCAGCAGTCACCTCCTTTCTAGCCATATCCTCCTTCACACAGTCCATTCATCGTTTCTTTGGTCTTCCTCAACTCTTATAGCCATCTAAATTCATACTCAACATTTTCCTCACTACTTTTTCCTCATTCCTCCACAAATGCTAAGCAACGTTTATAAATAAACAACGTATTGTTCAGCTGTTGAGTAACACTACAAAACTACTGACTCAATGTTTATGAGCTAGTAAAACAACCCTTTTGTCTTAGCCGAGATTATATATTATAATATAATGCATATATAGAATATGCATTCTTGGACATGATATTGTTGTGTAATCCATTCATTTTATATAATGTTGTCTTGCAGTGGCGAAGATTGCATACAACTTGATTCCTACCGGATTCCCTTTGAAAAATGGCACAATCAGTATAGACAAATAATATAATCAGATTAAAGATATGTACTCCGGCTTACCTATTACAAAAATTGACCCTTCGCTACTGTTGGCTTGTGTATCGTGCGTTTGAAAAAGTACATTTACAATTTGATTATGAAAAGAAGATCGAATGCTGAGAAAAAATAAATGTTTTGAAATTTTTTAAAAGACTGGTTAAGAACGTTAACGTCTTACGGCATTTCATACAAACTTTCAAGTGATTTTTTTTTTCGAAATGACTGTACCGATTTTAATGAAACTTCGTACTCATAAGCAGGATACATAAGTCTACAACTTCACAGAGAACTTTTCGAAATGTCATTTTTTTTAAAAGATAATTGTAAATTTCTGTTTCTATGGAAAATCTAAAATCGGTCTTATTTAGCTGTAACTATTTTTCTAAAATGTTCTCTCTCTCAAGTTTTTAGAGTTATGTATCCTGCGTATGTATTATAAATTCTAGTTAGCAACTGGTACTTTCATCGTCGTATTCGGGGAGCGACTCATCTCTGATCCTGACTCGCACGCTTCCGTTCGCGGACTCGTCAAGCAATTTCCGTCGCGAACATACATACATACAAACACACGTACGTTAGTACGTATGGAATACGGACGGGATCGCTGCGTAGTGTGCGCTCTGCGTACGAATGCGTGTTTTGACACACATTGCCGAAGAGCGTAAATGTTGGAGAATTTTTGAAATGGAATATTCGTTCAGAATGATCGTGTTTTGTTTTTATTTTAGTTTGAGGGGTGAAACGCTTTGCGGTTATTGTATTGTTCCAATTTTAAGGGTTTTTTAAGACACACTTTAAAAGACAATATCAGCTGTTTAGTATGATACACTATTTGACTCATAGTTTCTTTAAATATAGGTAAACAGGTAAGGTATGCCAAGAATTCCATGATTAAGTTCACGCATCATGCCTAAATTGATAATGTTGCGCTTATTAAGTAGTGTTCATGACGGTTTGCATACCTAATACACTAAGAAATAATATCTTAGGAGAATCATAGTTGCATATCACCGTTATCCACCATTCTCAGAAGCACGTCAATCTCTAGTATTTTATTGGCTGTAGTTTTCTCATTTCCTAACATGGCATCTGTCACATAGTTTCTTTAAACGCTCCACCGGATAAGGCTCTTAGGACCAAGTGAAATCACCATTCGAATCATGCTTTGGAATACCGTTGGATAGTAAACATGGTTGCCCTTACAATTACCGATCACTCAATAAAACTCACCTTGGAAATGAACAGCTGATTTATTAGTGAGTTTCCAGTAAAAAGGAGAAATTCCAAGTGTGGGGCAAAAAAAAAAAAAGATTGTATACGTTTCTGTCATTAGTACTGATTAATAAACCATTTACATAATGGACACTTAAAAACTGTACCTTAAGCTTAAGCTTTTGTGAGATCTTGTTAAGGGACGCAAATAAGGGTATCAATAAGATTTGGTCAAAGTCATATATTTGTAAGTGCAAGCCAATTTAAATTGGTTAGTTACGTATATCAAACCGAGATTTCAATAATATTCATAGAGATTCTTTTTGGTTTTCAAAGATCGCACGTGTTTTCACTCTATGCTTTAGCTAGACACAACGTAATATGACGTTGTGTCTAGCCAAACTCGGGAATCGAACCGGACAAATTCCAAAAAAATAACACCCTGTACTTTTATGGCATCAATCGATAGGGTCAATCATAAGGATCAAATCCCTCTAACAAACATGATAAATTAAATGAAATCTTAACTTATAAATTCAATGGGATAAGATAAGCAATTTTCCTCAAAGGTCCATCCGATTGCTTCTGTTAGTACTTAACAATTATCTTTGACGTCATTTATTTATTAAAATGACGAATGGTGCTCCGGCCCATAATAGCAGAATAACCACTGCCTTTGTTAATCATCGATTCCCGAGTGTAGCAAGTGAATTATTGAAAATCTTTGAATGTTGATTTATTTCTTTTTCAAAATAAAGGAATGTTTCCTTTGAGTAAAATTTTCTATCTCCAATTTTTAGAGTACTTTCCCTCCAGGTGGCATTGAAAAATCCCACCGTGTATATTGATGACTGAATTGTTACATGTTTACATATCCAAAAACTATAAAACCCAAAAGGTTGCTATATGAGCTGTTGCAGTAGTCTACAGCTGAGTCATTATTATTTATTTTGATTTAAAATACAAACAAGTTGATTTCCTCATTATAATGATACTGTATACCCATTTTTGATGACTGCGTACCTAACAATGATCAATGACAGGGTGCCGAGATGGGAATGTTTCATGAGTATGATAAATAAATTCATAGGTACCGAGATGGGATAGTGCCGAGATGGGACGAAGCCGAATTGATCACACGTGCGATCTATAAAAACAATTAGTGTCTGTCTAAATACTATTCAAATCGCGGCTCAAAAACTAACATGTTTCAATTACGTCTGCAATGAAATATTTATTCAACAGTTAACCTAGTTATTGTGCTATCACAGAATATAATTTAATTAATTTAATCTCGTTTCGTCATCAAATATAATCATTACTGTAACGCATTATGATGAGTCATTGCGTCAAACTTTAGTTCTTATTATCTAAACCATATTATAGAGAATATCAACCGAAAGAGTCACATGTAAAAACAAACCGAACCGGCTAAAAAATAGTTTTTCTAATGAACGAACAATTAAACCATACACTTACCTGAAAAACTGAAGTCAATGGACGCAAACAATTTTCACCAGTTTAAAAGTCCCACTGAAAACACACACACAACTGAAAAATACGTTTTTCTAAATCACTTTTCGTTTCACTTCGAAAATAAACACTGGAAATCCGTTTTTTGAGTCATACGATTATTAAAACATATGCAAATACATTTTTTTATTGCGTTCCGTTTTGTTTACATTTGATTCGTAATTCGAATGAGTGTGGAGACGGCGCGCGCGTGCGGCCTCTCCGCATGTACGTTCAGAACTGGCGAACCAGTACCAACACGAAGCGATGAAAATTGTACCTACTGAGGAAAATGCTTTCGTTATGTCCATAGACACGCTGCGTTTAGAAGTAAGGACTCTTTTTGTCTGGATCTCCTTGTTACCCGAAGAACAATGATCTTACATGAATGTATTTGCGTAGTTAACGATTGCGTGTGGATTTAATTTTATTGTTAGACAGCTAACCGAAACTTTACGTCTTTATAGAGCATCAAATGATTCATCCCATCAATCTACTTGAATTTAATTAAGCACACCAATATAGACGATACTAAAACAATAGACTTTTAGTGCCCTATTAAGTTTTTAGTTTTCACTGTTTTGCTTTTATTTTCGTGACAGAAGCTCATAAAAAAATTAATGATGTTATTATCGAAGTTTAATAATCCGTGTAATAAGTTTTGGTAACGGTTTCACGTTTATGGGTAACTTCATTATCATATTAAAGAGAAATAAGCATTTTTTAAAAACAAAACAAAAGTGGTAAATGGAGAATTTTAAATTAAGTTAAATGCCGAGATAGTTTTATTAAGTTTATTAGTGAAATTTGGTTTCGCAATCATTCAATTTCAACTCTGAGCATTGAACTAAGTGACATTTTGTTTTAAGCAGAAATTACTTAATAAAAACTACTACTAGACTGCCAGCATGAGGTCCTGGGTTCGATTCTCGGGTCGAGCAAAGTTTTATTGGGTTTTTCCATCAGGAATTTCTCAGTAGCAGTCACGGAGTCTGGATTTTGTGCCCGGTTGCTGGCAATAGGCTCGCCCCCTATAACACGGGACTTAAATCATAACTGGCGAAATGTGGGTGTACTATTAGGTACATCTTTTGTCTAACCCTTCGGGGATTACAGGCGTGATGTTATAGTAATAATAATATTTATTTTATTTCGGATCAAATTACAAGATCCATATGTTGATAGTAAAAGTTTTAACCTAATATTAGTAAAAAACACACTTGTATATAAAATTGTTACGACTGACACCTACGTGTGCAGCCGTATCCAGTGAGCCAGCATGGGGCTATCCCACCTATCACACAATACATTCAGAATGCTGTACTAGCACGTACTCCACCGAGAATATAAGCGCACCATTTCCGCATAATGGCATGAAAACCATCAACCCAGGCCTCGGTGAACATCCCGGACGCGCTACTATAGCGTGGTATGGTATGGTGGCCCTATAGCATCCTGACTACATAACGTGGTATGGTGGCCCTATAGCATCCTGACTACATTGTTATACTGGACACGCAAGACGTTGAATGCCCTCAGCGTATACCTGATCCACAGACTGCACGTGTAAAAAGACTGGCAGTATGCTCTGAAAAGGGTTATTACGACTTCCGTCGTACAGCGTGCAAATCTGCGGATCAGCATATTACCTCGGACAGCCATCGCCCTTTTTTTCGGATGGGAAATCATCAAATTAGCCCCCCCCCTACCCCTCTCTGGGTGGAGCGGAAGGGAGTGTCAGACCTGTACTGACTAAAACCCATCCATGTTCCTTCTTTGTTCTTTGTGTTCCAGGGCCACGGTATCTCTTTCGAACAGTCCCGCAGCCCTGGCAGGAGCCATCGCCTTGCGTTCCCTTTCTATATAGTTATATAATCAAACTTGTTCTTATACCTCTATTGATGGCCCAACTTCATGTAGACTTAACAGGATTCATTACATCGTACCTACTTAGGTACTACTTAAGTACCTTTGTATTTCGGCGCTATTGTTAAAAACAAAGTCTGTCAAGAACAGGGGCTTTGCAAGGCTTCCTTAAGAAACTCTACCCGCCTAAGTAATGTATCAGCTGATGGCAACGTGTTTGCCTTCGATGAGGCTTCGATGTGAAGGAAAATTACTTCAAGAAATTAAATAGAGCAACAAGTAGGTTATCATTTTGTTGTCTCGTGGATTCACTTGATTATATGCACAGGAAATTGTACGTACGATGCAGTAGAGAGAGGGAAACGGAAAGTTACAAAGTAGGGGAAAGTTAAGTTCAAGGAAAATGGCTTTAACTGCCTATTAGACTAACAATGTGTGAGGAAATTCAACCTTCTCTAATGTGTTTTACAGATGACTATTGAATAAAAGAATTTCAACGATCCTAGGCTTCATTATTGAAATTAGGACTTTATTTGCAAGGAATAGGAAACTGTTGTTAACTGCGACGTTGGTCTAATCGTAAGAATCACGAACGCTGAGCATGATGAGGTCCTTTTTTTTTTTAGGCTGGGAAATCATCAAATGAACCCCCCACTCTGGGCGGAGTGGAAGGGAGTGTCAGACTTGTACTGACTAAAACCCATCCATGTTCCTTCTTTGCCCTTTGTGTGGTCCAGGGCCGCGGTATCTCTTTCGAACAGTCCCGCAGCCCTGGCAGGCATCGGCCCATGCGGACCCCTACGTGGTTGCTGATATCTCTTTGAAGCGCGCGTGGAACGCGAACGATGAGGTCCTGGGTTCGATTCCTTGGACGTGCAAATTGTTATTGGGTTTTTCCATCAGTAATTACTCAGTAGCAGCCACGCAGTCTGGATTTGTGCCCGGCTTGGCAGTAGGCTCGCCCCCTATTACATGTGACTTAAACATAACTGGCGAAATATGGGTGTTCCTACTATTAGGTACACTTCTGCCTAAACCTTCGGGAATTACAGGCGTGATGTTATGTTATGTTATGAAGGAAACTTTTACGTTTCGCTTTTTTATATAGTGTACTAGCTTATGCCCGCGGCTACGCCCGCGTGGAGTTCGATAATGGTAAAGTGGATAAAAGTATCCGCTGTTTTATCAAAAGTTATAAACTATCTGTGTGCAAAATCTCATCCAAATCCGTTCTGTAGTTTTTGCGTGAATGAGTAACAAACATCCAACCATCCATACTCAAAAACTTTCGCATTTATAATATTAGTAAGATTTTGCAGTCGTTTTTCATTTTGTAAGGCACCAAATAAAAAAGTAAATAGAAACCTAGGTTATGCTCACATTTTGTAGTATAGTATAAGAGAGGGAGAAACCTGCTTGCTTCAACGAGGGCAACGAACGAATCGGTTGCCAAAAGACAGTTTAATGTTTTGACTAACATGGCACTAGGCATTGTTATAAACTGTTTAGTGGCACTTTATTTATAGCTTGCAAGTGCAGCAGTCTTTTATTATGGTCCGGCAATATACCTAATGCCTTTTACATGGTAATTGCTAAACCACTAGAAGTTATAATGGTGCTAATAACTCAACTTGCTGCGTTAGTAGACCTCTTATTCATATTTAGGTCTTATAAATCTTAATTATATTGTTCTTTGGTTATACAAAGCCAGTTTATACGGATCTGTTATTGTACAGGAAATCTATACAAAGCGAGGCCATGTTATACTGGATGATGTACAGCTTGATGTGTCGCTGTGCGTACCTGTACACTCTCTATTTTTTATATGAAAATTTGCAATTTCCTCTATGAAAGCTCGCTGAGCTTCATGCCTTGTTGCCCGGAGGTGTAGGCTGAATTGTTGGATAGGACACCCACATTTTACCATTTTATCGTATTCCTAACTAGTAGGGGACGAGCCTATTGCTATAAAAAACCGGCAAATTCGAGTTGGACTCGCGCACCGAGGGTTCCGTACAAACTTGTTCGTAATTGTTATTTAACTACATATTTACGATTTTCAGATTTTTCCTTTACATGTGCTGTAAGACATTGCTTCTTGCAAAATTTCCTGATTCTAGGTCAACGGGAAGTACTCTTTAGGTTTTGAATCCCTTGTAAAATCGCAAAATATGCAACATAAACAGTCATATCTATTGATCGCGTTGCCTTACAAGTTTGATTTTTTTTCACAGCTTGAATAGACTGTAGACCCAAGTATTTGATATAAATATCAACTTGATACCTCCACGCGTTCCTGGGAAAAGGGCAGACAGACGGACAACAAAGTGATCCTATAAGCGTTCCTTTTTCCTTTTGAAATACTTAACCCCAAAAACAAGCAAAAATGCAGACTCCGACTTAGTACTGAGAATTTCTGTATGCAAAAACCTCAAGTACACTAAGCTCAACCTAAGCGTCGAACCAGAATCCCAAGATCACGGTATCCTAGACTCGCAACCACTAGATCAAGGAGACAGTCACGTGTGCAACACATAACTGTACTAATAAATGTGTATCTACACAACAGTTACAAATTAAATTATTCATAATAATTACTTAACAATTATGTTTATTTCTGAATGTTATCTGCACGCTCGTGCACGCTTACGGTATCGACGTGAGTCGGTTACGGTAAGTCGGTAACAGTGTTTGTTTGGAAGGAAAGATTGTATCGTGCGATCCAAGATATAAAGGTGTCGTAGAAATAAGACGTTTTGTCTCTTAGGTGAATTGTCGGTAAAGGCTTCTTCGAATTGACGTGAATTTTCGCTCATTCTGTGGTAAAAAAAATATCAGCCTGTCTAAAAGGTTATTATTAACACTAGAAACGGGATATTTACCATGTTTACTGATTGATTTGAGTTCCCGATATTTCGGCGCTCACGGATAAACATGGCTTGGTCATGGTTGTTTAACATGGTAAATATCTCTTTTCTAGTGTTAATGATAATGTTAGAGACCATGATAGTTTAAAATCTTAGTCTAAAAGATTGGCATCCAGTTGGTGTCTACTTGTGTAGTTGGTATGCAGTTCTATGATAGTCAATTAATTGTGTAGATGCATGCCCCGACGCAGAGCCCACGCACAACTACGTACTGTATTTTTGATTTGAAACATCTTTAGGCGAGCCTTGGCAGTAAAACCGACTTGTATGCCGTGACGGGAAATGACATGACACTGTCATGGCGTGATGGTCAAAAAATCAACCTTTTCCCATTAAAATAAAGTTTCTTTTGAATCGATTGTTGATCTGTTATCAACATAGGTGTCGTTAAATTCTCATGGTTTTCCTGATCGGTGATACCGAAATTGAAAATCCAAGATGGCGCCGAGGAAAGTTTTCGATTTTTAAGGAAACTCATGTCCCATGACTTCCAATTTTTTTTATTGATGGTGCCTGCCAAAAGAATTGACCATTGTTCCAGTCCATTGCAGTAATCTAGTCTTGTTTTGTCTGCTTTGCGGACAGTGAAAGTAATGTGACCGTGACTCTTGAACTTGCATCACCACGCCAGTGAGGTAAGTACCTTACCTTAGTTCACGTACCCTACAGAATCCTTGGGGATTGTCTCGTTAGGTCACCGATCCCAGTGTACTTGAATCATAAATAAGCTCCACTTATGATAATTATCTAGTTGAGCTCCTGCATTATAATATCACCCTTAAAAACCACATAAGGAGAGCCATGTAGGCACGCATTTGTTTAAATTATTAATAATTAATTACAAAAGCATCAAGAGGTCTCTCTGTGAAATGTAAATAACCTGTCACCCTCGCATGCATACGTGAGCCGAGGAGTTCACGCTATGAAAATTAAATTACCGAGTCGTGTGGCTTTACTGTCGCAGAGATAGGGTTAACTCA
This sequence comes from Noctua fimbriata, assembly GCA_905163415.1. NCBI lineage: Eukaryota > Metazoa > Arthropoda > Insecta > Lepidoptera > Noctuidae > Noctua > Noctua fimbriata. Next base: position 9,601,541 of record LR990940.1, read on the forward strand.
CGCTTTAGTGGAATTGTACGAGACTTCCCTTGCTTTAAGTATGTACTTACTTTTTTTCACGGAATTGGAAGTCTTTTTTTGAACTTGTCTCTTTTATTTTAAGAATCAAGGAGCCTGCTGAAGTTCAATGTACAGACACCAGCACATATAGCTACCCGAAACTGTCAAATTTTCCCAATCAACCTTGGACTTAATGCTTCACTATCACTACATAGTATAAAACAAAGTCGCTTTCTCTGTCCCTATGTCCCTTTGTATGCTTAAATCTTTGAAACTCCGCAACGGATTTTGATGCGGTTTTTTTTAATAGATAGAGTGATTCAAGAGGAAGGTTTATATGTATATATTGCACCTGTGCGAAGCCGGGGCGGGTCGCTAGTTAGCGATAAAATTGAAAATCTATTAAAGAAATTTAACAGATTGTAGTAGTACCCCAGTACTAACTGGGTTGCGGAGGTGAGATAAAATACTGGTATTCAGCCTCATCCTGTTAGACTGAAAGTCGACCACAACGTTGTTGAGAAAAGGCTAGGCAGATGATGATGATGACCTAACAACACACCGACCGAAAATAACTCAACAGAATCTCTGCCTGTTTGTAGTGTTTGACCGTTTTCTATGAAAATTATACGAAGTAATTTCGACTTGGCATATTATTAGTTAAAGGTTATTGTTTAGCGTTTATTCTTCTAAAAGAAAAACAAGCTCTGAACACCAAATTCTGCTTGATATAGAAGATTCGTCTCCATCCAAATTAAATAACTTCAATACTTTACGCAGAGCCTTGGTTTTTTTGGAGAATTTGTTATCAGAAGTTGGCTTGTTTAATGTCTTGTCGTTCAAGCACGAGATACAAGTTAGGAGAATGGATTTCTTTGTGTTACTAAGTAAAGGGACTTTCTTTATGTATATTTCTTTATACTTTGCAAGTTCTTTACAGATAATACGAATCTGCCCATAAAATACATTACTGGTATAAATGAGCCTATAAATGAGCCTCGAATGTTGTCACTCGTGTAGGCTCCAAATTTAAAAAAGTGATGATCAAGACTAGGGTTGCCATACGTCCGTAATTTTTTTAAACTTTAGTATATAGTCCGGAATTCAGGGGAAATTGTTAAACGCCGGGAATTTCCAAAAATAAGAAAAGTATAACAGTCGATTATAAAATTAACATAGAAATCAACAGTATCACATGCATACTTGGTTTTTATGATTTATATTTTAAGCATCCGGCCATGTTTTGCATCTTTTTCCATATTCCTTTGCAAAAAAACTTAACATAAAATCACATAGCACAATTCAAAGGAAAGAAACGTCCGGAATTTTCTTCAAATATTGAAAACTTTTTATAGATCCTAATGAAGACACCTACACGGCCTACACCATATGATACATAATAAGAAAAAATACTACAGGCATAAAGCATTATATAAAATTAAAAGAAAATAAACGAATTCTATCTTATATCTCCAGTCTATTCACCAGAGCGAATCAATTGTATTTTAATCGAGAATTTTATTCTTTCTGATTCCAAGGAAAACGGCATTTAACATACCTTCCATTATTTTTTCCCTTTTCAGAATCAATTTAAAAAGCAATTAATTGATCTCAAGGGTCCATTTTGCTTTTGTAGTAGTTGAAGTTAAAGTAGAATTATATTACAATGACATTAGATTTTATGAGTAGATATCGCTTAGAATTTTAATTAGATTTTAGGTAAATGACACAGATACTTTTAATTTTTAGTACGTTTGACATATTATTAGTATATCGTCCCACTGCAGGGCAAGGCCTCCATTCTCCCCTCCCTAATTTCGCTATCTAATGCGATTGTAGGCCAATCCTTTAAGAAAAAGTCCAGCTCATCCCGCCATTTCCTTCTGAACCGGCCCCGTTGTCGTTTTACATGGTCCAAACTCAAAATTTTTCAGCGGGCGATGTAGCACAGCAAAATATATCACGTTAGAATCACCACCCTGCGCTCCATAAATCATAATTCATGTAGCTGATGTTGGAGTACAGCCTGAGGGAGGACATCGACGTCAGGATCGACCGCGGCGAAAGTGGTGTGTCGATCTGATCATATTTGTGGGGCATACATGGCTGGATCACTTTATCCAACTGAAAGGAGAAAGAAGAGGCCTTTACTCAGCTGTGGGACACGATATAGAGTACCAGGTCAGTGTCAGGTTGTATGTTGATGAAAATATGATTCGCGCCAGTAACAGTATGTAGTTACAGAATTATAATAATTAAAATCTTCAAAACAACCCTCTAAGTTCATTTAACCCCATTGAATGACTTTTTCGTGAAAAAGTTATTGAGTGGGGTTAAATAAAAATTGCAAAAAATGTAAGAAAATTTGGATTTCGCGGGCTACCCTGGCGCATCCACCTTAAGTATTAATTTTCCAGCAACATTGATTCTAATTAGGCTTAGCGTTGTCATACAACGTGGCAACGCCGTAAGTCTTTTGGGTATATTACCAGTTGACAGCGTTGAGAAGGAGTTTTTTGACGCCATTTTTTAAGTTTAAGTTAGTTAATATAGGTTATTTTAATTTATTAATATTTACTTCTACAAATAAAATTACCTCATATTACGAGTCTGTCGACATCATTCACACATTATATTCTTATTTTAACCCAAAAAAAAGCCTTTAGGTACTTGTGTTACTTAATGCAGACCCTTGTAATGGGCGTCCCTTGGGGTTGATTATATTATACTGAGGTGCCCCTTTGACAAAAACAAAATTATGTTTGCGTAGGAAGATACTTCTAACTGTTGATACTGTACTGTACTATACAAATACATCATTTACCAAAATATTTTGACGGAAAGCCATCATCTAGCCTAGCCTTTTCCCAACTATGTTGGGGTCGGCTTCCAGTCTAACCGGATGCAGCTGAATACCAGAATTTTACATGGAGCGACTGCCTATCTGACCTCTACAACCTAGTTAGTACTAGGTAATATGATATCCCTTGGTAAGACTGGTTGACAGACTTTTAGGCCACTGACTACCTGTAACGACTGTCAAAGATCTTCAAATAACAGCCGGGACCAACGGCTTAGCTTGCTTTCCGTGGCAAGGAGGAAACTCGGTATGTATTGGGCGGTCAGCCATCCACGAAGGAACCTAGGCAAGCGCGGCTTAACCTGAAGATCGACACGAGCGGCTGGTATTATTTAGCTACGAGCTCCTCCTTGATGGAAACCCAAAATTAGAATAAAAGCCTTGAATCGTTCTGTCTGACATTACATAAGAAGTACTATGTATACGTACTAATAAATATGTATAGGAACATACCGACATACTTACCTACCACCTACAACGCCATATTTGTAGCTATTACAATGATTACAAAATAATTGCACGATTATCGCTGGCTGCAAATTGGCCATTATCACTTTAAGTTCCTGTTTTCTACATTTTATGCTGGTTTTTATCAGTTGTATCTAAGAGTGGTGCTTATTATATCATTATCTGAACTGCCAATGGACAGCGGAATCCCTGACCATTGACATTACATCCTGGATATTCGCAGTGTCATCGCACTAAACAATACGTATATTAACTGACACTTGTCTGGGTAACTATCCAGGCAGATTTGAGGTACGTTGAAGAGTAATTTTATGAAGCAGCCTTTAAATAGACTTCGGAAAGAAGCTAAGAAAGAAAAAGTATTATTAGTTCACACAGGACAAAACACACAAAAAATGGTTAAATTAACGTTACTTACATAAAAATCATATAAACAAGAAAGAAAAAAAATCGAAATTGGTCCTGTACGAGGCCAAAAGGCCCCCCCTATCTCAAACAAGAGAAACCTGTTCAAGTGGAGATGCATAGATGACTTTGCCCTGGAGTGTGGTGTTGTTCCATAAACGATGAGACATTTGATATCATGCTCTGCCTGTCCTATTGTTTGTACATCACAGAAGCTGATGGACGGTACTGAAAGTGCCTAACCCGTAGCCAAATCTCAAATGTTGGACCGATTTAAAACGCTAAGCAGCAATACAAGGAAATACATGTAAAGTATACAGAGCGTCAATAAATCGCTCTCGACTACGATTGAACCCGACTAGGCCTAAATCGTTTAAATTTGTTTGAATGAAGAATGCAACAGGTCAACTTCGAGTAAGAATATCGGTTTGCTTCTAAAAAGATAAGAACATCGCAGGTGATGGTCTGGTAATGGTAGACGATGGTTTTAGCTCCAGGCGTAGAACAGATTCTACGCCTGGAGCTACAATTTCCATATCAGGATTCACGTTAGCCCGATGAAACGTGGCGATGTAAATGAGTTAACCCTCCAGCAATCAAAGGCATCACAGATATGTATATGCGACCATACAACATTATTTTTAGTATATCCGAAACCTGAATATAGTTTGTTCAGAATATTCTAAAATCGATTCCAATAATTTTTAAACCTTGTTATATTTTGTCCCAAAAATATTTAAAAAAGTTACAAGTTGGACATCGCAATAATGTTGGTGCCTACTGCCAAATTATTATTATCAATGAGCTCAAGACGACGCTGGAGCCGAACGCGCGGCTGCAACGCGTGTTGGCCACGTTTTTGTGCGGATAACCAGGTAACAGAACAAGCTTATAACTTTGTGATTTTTCATGAGACAGTTTTGAAATTTTGTACATAGATTCTTTACATAAAAATACAACAACAGCAACAAAAATACAGCAACAGTATATAGTAACAGAAACCTGAAACTAGACACGAGTTTCAGGTTTCGCATATACTAAAACTAATGTTGTATACTGTTGCTCCCCAGTTGGGTTGGTAAACATATATCTACATGTTGTTGTGGAAGCATTGAATACTCATGTATTGCAACAACACCACACAAGCAAGCAAAAAGTAAGTAAGAAAGTTAAGTAAGTAGTGTGTGTTTGTGTGTGCGTGTGTGTGTGGGTAACTATGTGGTTAGTAAGTTGTTGATTACAAGCTCACATCTAGAAACATCTCTGGGCTGGAGGATGAATTGAAAACCTCCTTTTGGAAGTCAGTTTAAAAGAAAAGAAAAGTAATTCGGCGGTTGCTTCGTTTACGTAAACAAAGGTCCCTTGTTCTCTCCCAATTATGTAGGCCTGCGTTAATTACTACCCACAGTAAAGTTGACCGAGCTATTTCAATCTTGTTTATGAACAAGGAGGGACATATTATCAGAGAGGAAAGTGGAGGCACCAGACAAGTTTATTGTAAAGGTATGTTAAAAGGGAGACTATGGCTGCTCTGCTATGACTTTCGTTTTATACACGATATAAAGAGATAGGGGTGAAGGTTATCTGTCTTCCTTTTAGGGTCATTTTCCACCAGGCGAGAAAATCCTCGCGCACTTTTTTGATGTCACTGAATAAAGGTCAGTATTGCTTTACTTTGTTTGTGTCATTTGTAGATCTTCGTTAGGTAGTCAGTGGCCCAAAAAGTCTGACAACCAGTCTTACCAAGGGGTATCGTATTACCCAGTACAAACTGGGTTGTGGAGGTCAGATAGGCAGTCGCTTCACTAACTTCATCTGGTTAGACTAGAACGCGACCCCAATATAGTTCGGAAAAGGCTACGCAGATGATTATGATCAGTATTGCTTTTAAATATACGATTGGGCATCCTCAAGCAAGCGTTAAGAGACGCTTAATGTCTGCGTTGAATTTAAAATATTTAAGTAAGTAAGTTAACTTAATCTACTGAATAAAACAATACCAAAACATTTATCAAAAAGAAAGAATTTATATGTCAATATTAGGTTTTTTTGATTGTCTGCTTTTGTGACAACGATAAATTACCAATATATGAAACGTAATCGCTTTATTGTACCTAAGGGAACAAGCCAACGGAATACTATTAAGTGAAGTTTATAAATTGATCAAAACTTGAACGTTGGCATTACGAAATTAAATGATGTTAGCCTTTGTTCCACTGTTTGACGCCCATTTCCACAATAATAAGGGGAACGGCCTTGGTGATAAAAGCGTATACGGGGTGGAAGGGACATCCGACGCGAAAACGGTTACCACATATTCAGTACATCATTCTGAGCCCCCACATAGAAATTTTTCATCGGTTATTTAAAAAAAACACAGCTGTTTCCTACACAAGTGCAATACCTGCACGGTGAAAATGTATGGAACAACTGATTTTTTTTTTTTTAATAACCGATGAAAAAATTCTATGTGGTTGCTCAGAATGATGTACTGAATACGTTGTTAAAATTTACACCCCGTAGGAAAGTAAAGGCTAATTGAGTTTAAGTTGAATCAGGAGAAAAACTCTCTTGAATTCATGGATATCAATTGAATAACAGCTAAGGATGCAGAAGATCGTGGCTAATAATAACAGCCGCTCGGGTCGATCTTTAGGTTAAGCCGTGCTTGCCTAGGTTGGTCTGTAGATGGCTGACCATCCATTACATACCGAGTTTTCTCCGTGCCTCGGAAAGCACGTTAAGCTATTGGTCTCGCGTGTCATTTGTAGATCTTTGACAGTCGTTAGGTATATAGTCAGTGGCCCAAAAAGCCTGACAACCAGTTTTACCACGGGTATCGTATTACCCAGTACTAACTAGGTTTTGGAGGTCAGATAGGCAGTCGCTCCATATAAAATACTGGTATTCAGCTGCACCCGGTTAGACTGGAAGCCGACTTCAACCTAGTTGGGAAAAGGCTAGGCACATGATGAGCAGCTAAGGATGCAGCAGTGCTAATTAACTTGAGTTCGGCGCAGCATGTCTTCTTCTTTCTCCATTACTTTATCTGATCTCATTAGAAGGCCAAAGCTAGAAAGGGTGTGACTCTTTCTAACCATAACAACATAATATCATGCCTGTAATCCTCGAAGGGTTAGGCAGAAGTGTACCTAACAAGTACACCCACATTTCATTTTTATTTTTTATTTATTTTTGACTATGTCACATAATGGAATCGCATGTGACTAAAAGACTGATGTATATAAATGTTGATGAATGGAAAGGGAGAGGAACACCAAGGATACGATGGATGGATTGTGTGAGGAAAAAAGAGGAAATGATAGCGTGACGTTTGACAGAGGAGAATGTATAAAAAGAACGTGTTGCGCCGACCCCAGGTAACCTGGGACAAGGGCACGAAGATGATGATTGGCTTGGTCAGTTATAAGGCAAGTATAAGCGTTAGGCAAACTCGAAAATGCTGAAAAATACAGCAGCAAAATATATCGTTAAATAATACCTAATCCTACATTGACCTAGGACACGTACCAACTTTACTCAACAATTCTTAAGTAATACGAAAAGTTTTACTAGGTACTTTAGAAGTTGGGAACAAAAATATATATCGCTTAAACTTACCAAGTGGCGACTTTAGGCCATAAACGGTTAAATAACATTGTCCTTAAAGAAAAGCTTGGACGATTAATTAAAGTAAAAAGCTCTTGTAAAACTAACTTGAAAAATAACCTAGATAAAGTCTTTATGTGCTGTGTAAATCTTAGCTTCTTTTAACAGTATTTTTTTGCTGGGTAATAAATCCAAACGCGAAATAAATAGTTCGGCTTATACAACATTAGTTTTAGTATAAGCGAAACCTGATACACGTGTCTAGTATTTTTATGTAAAGAATCTATGTAAAAAATTTTAAAAACTGTATCATGAAAAATCACAAAGTTATAAGCTTGTTCTGTTATCTAGTTGTCCGCACAAAATCGTGGTCACCACGCAGCGCGCGCCTCCAGCGTCGTCTTGAGCTCATTGATAATAATAATTTGGCAGTAGGTACCTAAATTAATGCGATAGATACTTAAAGTCGCTCAGTGTCCAACTTTTAACTTTTTTAAATATTTTTGGGAAAAAATATAACATGGTTTAAAAATTATTAAAATTATTAAATATTCAGGTTTCGCATATACTAAAAATAATGTTTTAAAAGTATTTAAGTACCTGGGTGACGGAGCTCTGCTCGGCTGAAAATAGAGAAAACGAATTTTCCTAGATATCAGACCAACCTAGATAGATTTTTCGTAAGCTCTGGGAAAATAGCTGTTCCCTTCCCACTCACTACTTACCACAAAGTGAGCATCTTCCTGCAGGGTCTAACCTTCCGTGGTTCACTTGGAAGCCCCTGAACCATCTCCGGACTCAAGTGGGAAGATGTAACTCCAATCCCGTTAAGCTGTGTCGCAAACTGTGCTCCACTTGAAGTCACCTCTGCGCTGCCACCGACGACGCGGTGGAAGTGGCCAAGTTTTGGGCTAACAAAATATAAAAATTGTCGTGTAAGTGACACGAAGAAAAAGATTAGCGCCGTTTTCGAGAACAGGATTACAAATATACACCATCTGCCTAGCCTTTTCCCAACTATGTTGGGGTCGACTTCCTGTCTAACCGGATGCAGCTGAATACCAGTAATTTACATGGAGCGACTGCCTATCTGAGCACCACAACCCAGTTAGAACTGGGTAATACGATACCCCTTAGTAAGACTGGTTGTCAGACTTTTTGGGCCACTGACTACCTAACGACTGTCAAAGATCGACAATGACAGCCGGGACCAACGGCTTAACGTGCTTTCCGAGGCACGGAAGAAACTCGGTATGTAATGGGTGATCACCCATGAATCCACGGACCAACCTATTCACGCGGCTTAAAATAACGTTCGACCCGAGCGGCTATTTAGCCACGAGCTCTTTCAGATTACAAATATACATACATGTGACTAAAACATAACTGGCGAAATGAGGGTGGGTCCTCTGTCTTCACCTCTAAACTACAATCATGATGTTATGTTATGAACACAAACCAATTCCTACCTACAATTACTTCCATTTACCATGATTGTTTGCTCTTTTTTTCAATACACTCAATCATTCCGCATTGAATTGCCAATACCCGGGGGTCGGGCCCCTGCACTGCGGAACCAAATTATCCTATTAACCACAGGAATGGAGTGATCAACGCGCGAAAATGCCTCGCTTCCTCGCTCCACGGTTGCTAACAGACAACCATTGTGCGGTAGCTTGCAATTAGCAACCTGTAATAGCGTTTTGTAAGGAAACTGTAGTGATTTTCATGGAATTAAATGTAGTAACGATTATGTGGACTGCCTCGTTGGTCGAGTGGTCGCAAGCCCTGGGTTCGGTTCCCGGATCGGGCAAAGTGTTATTGGGTTTTTCCATCAGGAATTACTCGGTGGCAGCCATGGAGTCTGCATTTGCGCCCGGTTGTGTTGTGTGCGGGGGCGATCAATAGGATCGCCCCCTATTACATGGGACTTAAAATATAACTGGCGTATTGTGGGTGCACTATAAAATTTAAAAAAAAAAAAAAACTTGCCCTACACTAGGAATTTTTCCTGTATCGTGGGTTCGTTTACAAACATTTAAACTCACATACACAAACAGCCAGACCCGGAACGACTACTTGTAGATCATACAAATATTTATTCTGTGCGGGGATCGAACCCGCGACACGCAGCGCAGCAGCCAATCGCTCAGCAGCTACTGCGCCAACCGTGCCGTCAAAGGTACATCTCTGCCTAACCCTTCGCGGATTACAGGCGTGATGTTATGTTTATGTAGTAACGATAAGCGATACTTATAACAAGTTAGTTGGCGAAAGGTAAAAGTTTACAAGGTTTGATGGATCGATGAGTAAAGTTTACCATTTTTTCTTAAGTAAAGAATTCATCGTAATATTCAGACTTCATCATAAGGCTTAGTCTTTCAAATAAGTTTCACTGAAACAAACAACTGTCCCTACTTAACTGTGGGTGTATTCTATCTAACCTTTCAGCAATAACAGGAGTGATATTATGGGATTGTAATAAAATAAAAAAACCTATAAGAACTATTTCGATGCATGTATGAAAAGTATTTTATTTTTGTTAAGTATGTCATTTGTACAATCATCCCGAGCTCGTGACTAAATAATAATAGCCGCTCGGGTCGATCGTTAGGTTAAGTCACGTGCCTAGGTTGGTCCGTGGATGGGTGACCACCCGTTTAATACCGAATTTCGTCCGTGCCTCGGAAAGCACGTTAAACGGTTGGTCCCGGTTATCATTTGTAGATCTTTGAAAGTCGTTACAGGTAGTCAGTGGCCCGAAAATCTGACTACCAGTCTTACCGAGGGGTATCGTATTACCCAGTAAGATAGGCAGTCGCTACATGTAAAATACTGGTATTCAGCTGTATCCGAATAGACTGGAAGCCGACCCCAACACAGTTGGGAAAAAGCTAAGCAGATGTTGATGCAATCTTCAATAAAATTCTAAGTATTTCAACATTGTCAACTACTTAACGAGAGTCAACATAAACAGGAATTCTTTCAAAACATCCATTAAACCTTTTACCTCTAACCTACAGACAAAGGCTGATCCTAATTACATTTGTGTAAAATAGTTCAGGCTGCGAGCTATTTATGAAACCCCTATGTCCGGTCCGAAGTGTGCCGGCCACAACTTTATTGCGCCGCAGTTGCGGACAGGTCAGCGAAGGACAACTTGCAGATAGTGGACCTCGGAGCGGAATTCCGGATCGGGATGCAGTTGGAGTATGGTACAAAGCACAGGCTGATTGACTTTAGACTTTCGATCCTGAGCGGATTCATCCCATGAGGGGTTCACTGGGAAATTCATATAGGGATAATGAAGGTATTTATAGTAATGGTAAAAAAAAAATTCGAAAACGTATCTAAAAAATTGGGCTAGTTATTGGTGGCCCCTTATTACATGGGACGAAATGTTGGTTTACTATTAGGTACAGATGTTATGTTATGTTTTTTAAAAAAAGGGCAAATGAGTTGAGACTTTGAGCTTCAATATTTGCGTTACCAAATATTTTCAAGGTATGGTCATTAAACGGCGGGAGGAACAAGCGCCTCTCGGCTTCGTTGTGTTTTTACAAATAAGGCGTTATAAATAAGGCCTTTTAAATGTAAATGACAGGAAATAGAGGGTGCCAGAATATGGAAATAGCGTATTCAAAGGGCTGATGCGTGACTTAAAAAATCAACCAACTATGGCAATCATTTCAGTAACATAATAAACAAAGTTAGTTTGTTTGTTTGTTACCTTTTCACGCCTAAACCACTGAACCGTATAGAAACGGACACAGGGTACCTTTCATCCCGAAAAAAAATACTGTTCCAGAGGAAAACAACGATAACGTTCTTATAGACGGCGCCACGTGTTTCGAATCATGATTGAATTACTACAAGCAGAGTACAACCCGAATTGATTGTCAAATTCTAAATTAACGCGAGCGAAGCCGCGGACAAAAGCTTATAATTCAATTTACACTTAGACCACACCCCAACAGAAATACAGGAGCCAACTTGGAAATGCCAAATGCAATCTCGAATTCTGTTCGCAGTATAAAATTATTTGAAGCAGTTTAATGTTAAGTTCTGTGATTCAATTAATCTCAGACTCGGAGACTTGTAATATCTCAATAGAATCTTGAGACATTTAACATTGAGAAGTAGCTAAATAGTAAATATTGAACTATGCTAGGCGTGTATGTTGTCCATGTGACATATCACATTGAGAATTTAAAATGCGAACCAATTTTAGGTCCGTCATATTCTTACCTTGCTATCGCTCCATGTAAAATACTGGTATTCAGCTGAATCCGGTTAGACTGGAAGCCGACCTCAACATAGTTGGGAAAAGGCTAGGCAGATGATGATCATTTATTTATTTATTTATTTATATACACTTCAAGCACAAAGTACAGAGGCGGACTTAATGCCATAGGCATTTTCTACCAGTCAACCTTTGGGTGATGCAGAGACAAACAGTGGTAGGTGTAAATATATGCAAAAATTTAATTTATTATTTAGCTAAACTACAAGGATATATAAAATACTATAACGATATATCAAAATACTATAAATATATATCAATATATTATATATATGTAAATAGAAATTTACACGGATATACTAAAATAAAAAGACAAACAATGAAGAAAACATTAACGCTGTGACGAAACTGCCAGCTTTTTATGAATATACTCGCGAACTTTAATTTTGAACGATAAACGATTAGTTGCCATCCTGATTTCCTGGGGAAGCGCATTCCACAGAGAAATAGACTGAACGAAGAATGATCGGTGAATGAAGTCAGTGCGGTGAGAGGGACATTGAAGAATTCGGTTTTGAGATGAGCGCAGACTCCTATTATGATTGGCACAGATGTATTGAAAGTGGGGAGCAAGGTAACTAGGGGAAGAGGGAGAAATAAGGAAAGAAAACAAGGTGGTTAGCGCCCTTTGCTCCCTACGCTGACGTATGGGCAACCACTTAAGTAGAGACCGCTGCTCTGAGACATGATCATATTTACGTAGATTGAACACGAATCGAATGCAGTAGTTTAGAAGACGGTCAAGTTTGTCGAGCAGATCCGCATTCAGGTCAAAGTAGCACACATCACCATAATCGATAATAGGAAAAATTAAGGACTGTACAAGCATTGTTTTTGTATTAGGGGGTAGAAAGTTTTTCAATCGGTATAGAGCCCGCAACGTACCAGTAACCTTCTGGCTGACACGAGCGACTTGGGTATGCCATTTCATAGTTCTATCAATATGCATGCCTAGATCCTTTACATCAGCGCTAAATGGAACGACTGTGCCGTCAAAAAGAACTGGTGGCAAGGTTGTGCCGTCCAACTTACTGAGACTGCGAGAACTCCCAATGATGATCGCCTGACATTTATTAGGGTTAACTGACACACCAAATTTATCGGACCAGGTTTTTATCGACATCAGGTCCCTATTTAAACTGGTGATCAGATCAGCTATTTCGTCAACCCTCCCCTGACAGTACAACTGCAAGTCATCGGCATACAGATGATACGCACACTGAAGCTCAGAAGTTAGGAGATTAATAAAGATAGAAAATAGAAGAGGAGAAAGAATACCGCCTTGAGGAACGCCAGTTTCCAAATCACACCAACATGATGAGGAATCCTCGACATGAACTGACTGCTGACGTTCCTGAAGGTAAGAGGAGAACCATTCTAGTGCTCCGGGAGAGACCATAGCATGGGATAAAATGGCTAACAGGATGTCGTGACTAACGGTATTGAAGGCATTTGAGAAATCGACCAGCACAAGTACAGTTACCTTGGTGTCTTCCAGTCCTGCCCTTATATCGCCAGTCACTTTAAGAAGGGCGGAAACAGTGCTGTGCCCGGGCCTGAACCCAGATTGAAGAGGGCTGATAAGCGAGTTCCGATAGACAAAATTAGAGAATTGTTTGTGCACACAGGCCTCAAGCACTTTGGACAGAAAGGGAAGGATCGAAATGGGACGGAAATGGGTAGGAAGAGAGGGATTAGGGACCTTAGGTAGTGGACAAACATAGGCTTTGCGCCACAGGGAAGGAAATACTCCGGAAAACAGGGAAAAATTCACAATATGGGTAATCGCAGGTAGGAGATCATCCAGAAGAGTAGTGATCATACCACGGGTGATATTATCACAACCCACTGCTTTGGATTTGATTGAGAGAATGATTTTTTTGATCTCTCCCGGCTCAACTGGAATGAAGCAAAAGAGGTTAATATGTGGACGCGTAAGACCAGAAATTAAGGCTAAAGTTTGTTGCTTGGTTAAGCGATCCATGGTGGTAGTAGAAGAAAAATGACGGTTAAGCTCGTCCAGGTCGATAGAATTTGGAAGGTCTAAGGGTCGCGGTTTGCCGATACCCAGAGTTCTAAGAAACTTCCAAGTATCGGCAGAAGAGGAAGAAATTATATTATCCAGAATGTGGCGGCGTTTACCGTTGCGTATCATCTGATTGCACCTATTCCTTGCAACTTTGTATAGTGACCAGTACTCGTCAGTGCGATCCCTCTTGAATTTACGAAATGTACGGTCCCTACGTCGCATAGCCATCCGTATCCCTTCTGTCATCCATGGAGCAGGAGGACGTTTCAATTTAACTTTTTTAATAGGAGCATGGGTATTGTAGAGGTTGACCACAATATCATTAAATATCGCAACCTTATCGTCAACTAAAGTGGCTTCCAACATAGGCTCCCAATCAATCAAGGATGCATCCTCCTTGAGCTCCTCAACATTCATCCGCGCAAAACAACGCCTGTACAGAACCTTGGGTTTGGGTTTGGGAGGTTTCAGGATATATGAAAGGAAAATCATGTCGTGATGAGAAAAGCCAGGAGCGTCATGTTGACCATGGGAGGGTACGAGGGAAGGATTTGAGGTGAGGATCAGATCGAGCCAGGTGTCATCACCAGCAGTGTTATGGTGGGTAGGTTGGAGCGGCAACACGTGCAGACTAACCGACTCGATAAGATGGAGGAGTTTAAGGGATCGAGGGGCGTTACGGGCAAGTAGATTAGTGTTGAAGTCACCCATGATGATATGGTGTGCATACTCTGAACCCAGAGATTCAAGTACTGATTCGAATTCAGTGAAGTAATCAATAGTGGGAGGACAGTAAACGACACCAATAACAGTTTTGGCTCCTTTGACACAGACTTCAAGGAAAATAAACTCGGCAGAAGCAGAATAGTGTGATGAGGAAGAAGCAAGTATTTTATACGGAAAGTCACTACGGAGGTATATCGCCACACCACCCCCTCCCTTACCAATCCTGTCATTCCGTATAAGAATGAAACCAGTAAGAGGGTAGGTAGTGGACAGGAGATGTGGTTTAAGCCAAGTTTCGGAAATCAGGATGGCGTGAACGTTGCTGTTGTTAAAGGCGTCGTACAGCTCACCATAGTGGCTCGGAACGCTTTGAGCATTAATATGACACACATTCATCAACCTATTAGACGTATCATTAAATTTTTGTTGCAAAAAGTCACCAAGAGTATCATTGAAGGAACAAAAGCTTCCATCGCTTGAACAAGGAGCAGATTCATCCGCGGATAAAAAAGTTTCATTGTCTGACATAAAATATATACGTAATAAATAACAATAAATATATAATATATATGGAAAATTACAATTAAGCTGTTACTAAAAACAAAACAATGACTAAAAGGTGCACAACTCTGCACCACCCGCCAGCTAACACCAACACTAGAAACAATAAAACAAGCGTAGAACATGGCACATGTACACAGCAAAACACAAAATGAAAAGTGAAAGATGTAGTTCCCAGACCCAAAGACAAAAATAAAATAAAAGTTAACTAAAGAAAAAGAAGGAGATAACACACCCAACTGAAAATTATGTGAATGTTGCACATGGAACGAAACGATACTGATATTAAAATCTGTGTGTGAAACATTTACCAGACTCATCATTTCAAAACGTAAACTTGGAACGTCACTGTCACTTAATTATTTCTAAATGTCAATTTGACAAGCTGAAGCTGACATTCACCAACAATATACAGAACAATCACTCAAATAAAAGAAAAATAAACACAGTTGAAGGTATCTAACTACCAGTACACCTATTAATAATAAAGAAACAGAAATAAACAGTTGAGGTAAAGAACATAAGAAAAACAAGTATAAGACAGGACAACTACAAACTGGCAAGTAAAAATTTTGGAATCTATAACTACTAATCAAGAAACAACAATAAAACAACAAACACTCTGACCTATAATTATTTTCGTGTTGTGTTTTTCAGATTCGCGGCAGCACCATCTCTTCCAGTCGTAGAAGGAGCCGCGTCCGGGGCCTTGGGATACTGGGCTACCAAGGGTTTCAGCTCATCAAAAGAAATTACCTTGTGCCGCTTTCCGTCAGGAGCCTTTATGTAGATAACCCCGTCTTGAGTCCAACACGACCGCATGCTGAAGTGTTCCCGTGCCTTACTGAAGACAGTTTGCCTGGTCCTAGTCAAGAACTCCTTCATAGACATTTTGGAGCCTTTCAAGCCTTTTTTTGCCTTCCAAACCAATGACTTCAAGTCTACACTGGCAAACCTGACAAGGATAGGCCTGTGATGATCCTTGCTGAGGGCCCCCAATCTGTGACAGGCTTTAAGTGAAGATGCCGTGATGTTACTTAGTGCCAGCTTGGTATGTAAAACATCCAAGATAACCGCTGTGCAGTCTTCGTTGTCTGCTTCAGCGAGCCCTTGGATAACCAATGCTTTCCGTCGGTGCCTGGTCTCCAAGCCATCAATTTGCTTGGCACACTCGTTAATTTGGCTCCGCAGCAGACCAAGCATGGAGAACACAAGCTCCCGAAAGCCACGAAACTCCTCAGCTATCTTTGCCACTGTATCCTTGGCAGGACCGGCGCACTGTATCTGTGCCTCAAGCTCACCCATCTTCTTCAAGAAGTTTTCCTCCAGTGTTTTCTGCGCAGCCAGGACTTCGGCAAACTGTGACATTGTGTGTTGTGAAGTGCTTCTCAAACTGATAATGTGGTGTAGTTAAACAGCTGGCAGGTGGTGAATAATTACTCCTCTATGTCACATAAATGTGCCACAAACGAGAGTACTTGTTATGTAACTGTTGTGGAGTAATTTGTGACATAAACTTTATAAGTTTTTCAATTAATTATATTATATATATTTTAAATAAAATTCCGTATTTTTAAAAACGTCTAAACTTTTTCACACCTACCCCCGAAAAAAAACATCATCATTATTAGCGCCGAAATATCAGGACCTCAAAACGAATAGTAAACAAAAATAAAATACAAAAATAAAAAATTGCCCGTAGTTTATATCCTGTTTTCAGTGGTAATGATAACCTATATTAATATACTTTTTGTTTAATTTCTAAGTTAGAACTTAATCCTGGTCGGAGGGTTAAATAAAACAGGAGTTCTTCTGTTGAAATAGTGTATTTTTACAGTTTCAAAAAAATCAATAAAATATCTATTTAATTAATTGTTTTTATCATAAGGATTACAAAAATAAGTATTCTTATTATAACAATTTAAAAAAATATTTTTTTTTAATTACATAGCTTCAATTGCATCACCCAAACTTTAAAATGTTATTCATACTTACACAGCTGAATACGTTTAAATTCACTAAAAGAATATTTACAATGACGGTTATTACGTCCATAAATGGAAGACTTATAATTAAATTGACTATTATAAATGAATTATATGATAAGTCTTAAATTATGTCATGTTTAGAGATAGCTACCGATCAAGCTGTAATAAGTTTAGTACATGACAAACTAAACATAGAAAAGTAACTATTAGTGGACTCTTGAATACATTTATTTTTACAATTACACTTAATAAATACGATTCAAATAATAAAATTTACATATATTTTCGGTTTACTTATAAAATGTCACTTAATTAGGTAACTACTCTGAGAACCAAAATTATTACGATATTATACAGGGTGTTGTTAAAACTGCACCTTGTATTTTTAATTTGTTCGTTAAACTGATTTTCTAAAATGCTGCCGAGCTTATAAAAGCTTAACTTACAAAAGCTGATGATATTAAAACAACATAAAAACAAATTGCAAATTTTATTTCATTATAACTGGGGAGTTACCATGACCTCTTAAAGCAGTATCGTTTTAATGTCACTCCAGTGTAGGAAAGACTTAGCTATACAGGACGTCTAGCGCCATCTCTTTCCCACTCTCGAATAAGATTAAAACAATACTGCTTTAGACGTCATGGTAGACCCCCTGTAGTCCGCTGCAAACCGGATTGCAAGCGTTCGAAAATATTAATACCGGTATCGAAATGATCATCATAATTATTATCTTTTAGAATTATTCATGATTTATAAGGGATTTGTCTCTGTTGTTACATGGATTTTTTTTTATGGATATAATTTATCATCTTAATTACAGCGACCAATTAACATAGAATCAGTTATGTATTGTTTTTAATCCGATTGACGACAATAAGAAGAACTAATATCACGAATGGGGCAGGAAATTAGCATGATTATTTTAATGTACGTTAAATAAAACTGAAGATGGTTAATATTATGATCCAAACCAAAGAAAAATAATCGTTGAAATCAATCTGGTAACACAATATTTTGGCATTCCGGTCACCCTGACTTAAATTATAATAAGGCAATATTATAATACTACAGAAAAATATTCGTATGACTTATTTGAAGGAGACCAGTAAGATTGGCAGAACATGTATAGACTGACCGCTTTACGGAGTCCTCGCGAAGGTATCAATTTAAATGGAATATTCTGAAGGTTGATCACGCATTGGTTCAATTAGTATCGTAATACCTACGTGAATTATTGTTATTTTAAAGCAAATAACTTGTGGGATATTGTTAGGACTTGGTGGACGCCTAATATGTCTTTGATGGGGCAAGGCGGAGGACTCATCAAAGCGGTCGGTCTATAGTACACATAAATAAATATAGATTCAACCTTTTCCTAGTTTAATGGGGTTATAGTAGATATTTTACAAATAGAACTTCGAGTTAGAAACGCTATGCTTGGAAAAATCCTTGCATATCGTATTAAGCACACATTCTCGGCTTTTACTACAACTATTTTCTTGTTTAAAAGTCCCGAGATTTTCTAACGTTTCTGCACCATTCAGCACACGAATAAATCTTATAACATTTGTATAATACATACGAACATAGTCAAAAATAAGTACAAAAGTGATAGAACCAAAACTTGCTATTGATATTGCACTACTATTGAAATGAATGAATAAGCAACGATTTACTAAAAAGAAACAATAATATATTAAAAAAGTTGAGACATTAAAATAGATTATAATTTACGCTATTTACAATCGTTTAGTGCTATTCAGAGCGTTTATAAAATTAGCGAAACTATTTTTGATAAGGGATCTTTTCTACAATTTGAGTTTCATAGTACCAACTCCGAAAAAACACTATCAGTTGACAAGCAACTGGCAAGAGCTAACAACTAAACAATTAATGGCATTATAAACTTTCAACCGTCGTGGAACTAACGTAGCGAAGCGAGAAAACAGGTTACTTATCTCAATATACTAGCATGATGGAAACGCCATATTATCTATTCTTTATAATATTAAGTAAAATAATGGTTACGTACTGGATGAACTAAACAATTCTATTAATCTTTACGCATATAGTGAAATACAGGGGGTTACCATTACGTATTAAGCAGGAGTAATTCCAGTGTGGGAAAGAGACAGAGCTATACAAGTCGTCTAGCGCCATTTCTTTCCCACACTGGAATTACTCCTGCTTTAAGATGTCATGGTAGGCCACCTGGTTATTGTCCCTCGTTATCTTCATGCAAAAGTTACTGTAGTCGAAGCTATGATTACAAATAAAGTTATATCAAATCTGGATTCTGTACAGACAATTCTGGTGTTTGCAATAAATTGACTCGTACAAGTAAAGTTTTCTCCTCTATTCGTTAACTCGACTAATTTAGAAGTTATTGTCCCATCCGGAGAGGTCGTCTGGCGGAGGTTCGTCGCCATCGGGAGGATACTGGTCGAAGTTGTGAGTGTCCACTGGAGACTTCACTGTAGGTGTGATCGGAGGCTCCAAGGAACGTTGTGCCAGACCCTCCCAATTGAAACCGTCGAACCACCTGAAAAGTACACAGAAAACAGAGATCAGCTGACAGTAAGAAAATGGGTATCAAAACACTGTTCAAAAGAAAACCACGTGATTGAAACAATAGGAGGAAATACATTACAATGAGATAAATTCTTGGTCGCGACCCTCAGCATTGAGAAATACGACATCATTTCGTTTACTCAATAACAATTTTCAATAAATTATTACTCTCCTCTTCTTCTACATCTTAATATACTTACTTGTGTTTCTGTATCTCCGTAATGCCACCTCGTTGGTAGCCAAGACGCTCAGCAGGGTTATCCCTGCACAGTTTCTTAATTAGGTTAGCCGCGTTCCTGGTGATGCAGCGAGGGAACTCCACGGCGTCGATACCCTTGAGGATCTTGTTGTAGGTCTTCATGGGATCGGTACCGGTGAACGGCGGCGAGCCCGTGAGCAGTTCGAACATAAGAACACCTAGAACGATAAAAATGCTGATGTTAATAACGATGTAAGCGAAAATAACAGTAGAATTAAAGATTAGAAACGGCTTTGCATATTTGCTAACGATAATTTTGTAATTAAAGGAACTGTTGAAGGCTTGAAGCAGTAGATTATGGGGTAACGAATTGTTACAACAAACATGATGTTAAGAGTCATAAATGGTGGGGTTCGTTAATCTAAATTTGATTTGGTAGGAATAACATATTATCGTAAAGTCAATGGTTAATATCAACTGCTCAAAGACTCAGATTTTTAAGGTTATTACCTTTCACATACATACATAATACATAAAATCTTTATTAACTGGTGATTGTTCAAACATCTGTGTAGCCCTGGCTCTTGTACTAGGATTCCCTGTATCACAAGAGCCACAATGATTTAGGCCATGAAATGGATAAACATACAAAACTAATTGGCTTACCTAATGACCAATAGTCCGCGCTAATATCATGACCTCGGTTCATGATAACTTCAGGAGCGACATACTCTGGAGTGCCGCAGAAAGTCCAGGTCTTGCGACTTGCTTGCAGTTTCTTTGAGAATCCGAAGTCAACTAGTTTCACGTAGCCTTTTGAATCTAATAGTAAATTCTCGGGTTTGAGATCCCTGGAAACAAAATACAAAAAAGATATTTTTAACCAGTTCTAGAAAATTATTGAATATTTATGTTAGCAATGATGTCTTAGATTTTCCTTGTAATAATGAATTATTTGTTAGTCATTGGTCAGTTCTTACCTGTAAATAATATTCCGCGAATGTAGATAATGGAAGGCTTCAACCACGCAAGCTGTGTAGAATCTCGTTGTGGCATCGTCAAATTGGCCTGAAATCAAAACAGCATTTTAGCATTGTTCGTCGAAAATAATTTGAGTATTTAAGTTTCAAAATGTATTATTTTTTCTAATTACCTCGATCTCTCAAAATAGTCCATAACTCTCCTCCAAGGCAAGTTTCCATCAGCATGTACAAGTATTTACGATCCTTAAACGTCTTATACAACTTGACGATGAACTCGCAGTTCATCTCTGACATTATCTCCTTTTCTGACATGATGTGCTGTTGCTGCCTCGTTTCAACGATCTGGGCCTTCTTCATCTGCTTCAATGCAAAGCTCCTGCTGGAATCGCTCTGTATCTGGACAAGTTCCACTCTGCCGAAGCCTCCGATACCCAAGGTCGCGATGATGCGAAGATCTGAGAGACGCAAATTGGCGAATTCCTCGTTTAATCTGGAAAAATAGATGGTCTATTAGAAACCTGACCTCGAACTCTATTTTCGGTAGTGAAACGAATTCTAAGCGTTTGACAATGAACGGCCCCTAAGAAAGAAAAGACTCGGAAGGTGGTCTTGACCCAACAATGACCGACAATGGTTATGAAGAAAATACAATCGCAACTGAATAACTCCAAAAACATTATATTTTTTGATAACCTTGATTTCTTTTAATGTTGTCAAGGAAGTGGATATCTAGCTACTTCCTCACTCACAGTTGTCATAGCACCGCACATTATTTATATAAATAACGTAATCAAAACCAATAAACGAGGAGGTTCATTGATACCGATTATGTCAATAAACACACGTGTTGATACAACGCGAAATTCGTAAATGTGTGAAAACAAGACAGACACGATTGTTGATACCAAAGTGTACATAGATTTTGCAGAAACCGTATCTACACAATTCAATCGTATCAGATCTACAGTATCTGGTACCATATAAACTGTTTTCTTTGAACTACAAAGTATTGGCCCCAAAATGTCAGTTCCTCAACACAATAATAACTTTCCTATGGAGTTAATTGATATATCTTTTGTTTTTGCAGCGATTCCATTACTAAGTCATCCAGATGCGCTCGCGCCTATTGTTTCATTCACAATCTGTGCAGCAAAAACGCGGGAAACATAATTGTTATCGCTCAATGCCGTGGCAGACACATTTTCTACATCAAAGAGGAAAGTTAATAACCGATTTGCTTCCACTCTTTAATTAAATTCGACATTGATGAGTAGAAAGTTTATGAATTACTTCTTAATTTTTATAACTTACCGTTCTTTCAAATCCGTATTGTTTGCATCAAACAAGAAATAAAAGTTATTATAGACGGTGAAATCAAGATAAAAATCGTTATCATTTCTAGTCATATTGCAGTACCCTATTGTTTAAGAGTCAAAAAAAAGATTAATAGCCACACAATGGTTAATGCTGCATCTGTGTGGTTGTGTGATGTTATCGTAGTCGGCTTAGAATCGGATTGGTGTGAACTTGACATCGGAAGAATTAATGGCTCCCAGGCATTAATGTCTTCTTAATTCATGTTTGAATATAATCATTCCATCAAAATATAATTAACATTGTTTATACTAATCACCTCTGACTCGAAATAAAAACCGTTCATTATTTTTAATATACAAACATCTAATAACATTGACTGAACCTTAAAAATATAACTCAGATTGTTATACAACTATTAATTTGGGAACAATAATGAATTACTTAAGCCGACTTTACCAATTTGTATGAGAACGGACTAACATTGTAACAAACAGGACATGACACGTATCATGTGAATTGTGCTAATTATAACAATGAATCATTTAAAAGGGTAGACAAGATCATACTAACAGATGAAGATATAAATGACTAACGCACAAATGAAGGTAAAAGTGATGACTTACCGCGCTCTGCTGTCTCCTTCATCCTTGTACTTGGTACGGATCTCGTCGAGCGCCGAGATGAGTTGGTTGAAGGTCTCCCGGTCGATGACGAGACAAGTAGTGCCCTCCGGCGTGTCACAGATAATGTTCGCCGTTCGAAGATCGTCTCTGGAATTTCAGAAAACCATGCTGTTATATTTGTCGTTTCTATCTAGAAAGATAGTCAAAAGGTTGGCGTACGAGTCATTAATGTGTGTTTAAAAGTCATTATTCATGGCTAAGCAATGAACAATGACAATGACATAAATAACTTTGTCTTCAACACTAATTACTTCACGTTAAATAATCATAAATTCTTCGTTAGCAGAACAAAAGTTATCGTCAAGTGTTTGCAAAGAAAACGTTCATATTTAAGGGTATTCCTCAAAGCGCAACTATTTTCAAGCGCAACTAAAAAATTCAAATTAAAAATTTTAAATGTTTAGTCCTCAAAGCGATGTCCTCAACCATGATGAAAAATAGAGAGGGGTATGATGGATTCATTTTTTTTTTCAATCATGGTGTACGCTTTGAGGAATAAACACATGATATTTTTAATTTGAATTCGTGTGCACAACTAATGGTTGCGTTTCGAGGAATAATTTAGTTGCGCTTATTTGGTTGCGCTTTGAGGAATGCCCCTGACATTCTGTTAGTTAAATGCAAGTAAAGCTTACCCTTGCAATGCCTTCTCTCCGAAGAAATCGCCTTTCGTGAGAGTTCTGATAAACTTCTCATCGTTACTATTTGGTGGTTTCTGAGTCACTTTCACCTGAAAAAGAAATAATCATGACATAAGACTCTACCATAATTCATAAAAAATATAACATAACATCACGCCCGTAATCCCCGAAGGGTTAGGCAGAGTTGTACCTAATAGTACCACCACATTTCGCCAGTTATGTTTTAAGTCCCTGTTGCCATCAACCGGGCACAAATCGAGACTCCGTGGCTGCTACTGAGAAATTCCTGATGGAAAAACCCAATAACACTTTGCCCGAACTAGGAATCGAACCCAGGACCTCATGCTCAGCAGTCGCGATTGCGGCTACTCGACCAACGAGGCAGTCGAGTATTTAGTTTCTTTAATCTTCCCATTGTTAAAAAAATGTATAATTAGCGATTGATGGCAAAATTGTCTGTCGTTTTTGTAATAGCGTAGATGCTGAACATAATAACAGGTTGGGTGAGCTTATTACCGTTATTATAAAAACGTGAAACGGACGTTTAGACAACATCGAAAGTTGTCATTAAACTCCGGATGGACATGAAGTAAGGCACGCGGGGCTAACGGGCATTTATGTTCAGGCATCATAATATGCTCAGCAATTTAGTCACGAGCATGTAATTACCGGTTCCGCTATGTAAATTACTAATTAGCCTCTACACCTGATAAGGGAAGCGATAAATTCTTTATGTTTCTCCGGCAATCGAAGTCGGTAAAAATTGGATCAACCAACGGTTACAAACAATGTGGTATCAGCCTTATCGAGAAACTAAATCACGTATCTAACTGTAATACCATTAATAGAACTGAAATCTTTACTAATATTACAAGTTTGTACGTTTGTATGTAGAGGGTAATCTCCGAAACTAATGGTCCAATTCTAAAAATTCCTTCACTAGCAGAAAGCTACATTATTCGTGGGTGCTATAGCTTATAAATTATATTTATATCATGCATATTAGTCGAGCTATCACAATTTTTGCGGACGAAGTCGCGGGCGAAGTGCTTGTCATAAAATGAAACAGGAACTAAGCTAGTTCAACAATAGAGTGAAACGTGATGAATGCTCAATGATGCATCAAAACAATAATAGCCGAAACGTTCACACCTCACGATGAATTAAAAAACCTAAACATAAACCGTTTTATTTCAGAAACAGTTATTTATACCTTTGTTATATTTTCATAGAAATACATGCGTTTACAGGGTGTAAACAGACCCTTCACGAAGCCGTCAACCAAGCATTCTGTACATTAAACTAAGTAACTTTACGAAAAATTATTGCTGGGAAGGTTTTTTTTTTTGCGGTGAAAAATCACGTTTTACGGTAGGACTCGATGCAAAGGACTCAAAGCAATGTGCTGATGGATGGATTAAATAGTACGGGGGTCATAGAGGTGTGCAAAGTAAAAATCTTACATTAAAAAAATGTATTAAAAAAAAAACTAAAAACTGAAAAAGTTGGAACTTTGACCCCCAATATCTCCGTAACTAGAAGGTTCCCAGGTAAGATCTAGAACAAAAAAATGAACGCAAGGACGGGGAGAACAAGTGCCTTTCGGCTTCGTTAAAAGTCTATTCACTCCCTTTATATTAACAGCACAAGACCTATACACGGTTTGACGAAAGACAGGAGAGTAAACAATGCCTTATCTATCCTACTTCCATCTATGTAGACCGGAAACTTTAACGACCCAGTTTAATCAAATACAAACCAAGCTACGAAAATGAGTGTAAAAACTAAAAAGCAGACAAACACTGATGAGATAACAGCAGAAATAGAAAAGATAATGTTACTTCAAGACTATGAAGTCATCCGTATAACTTTATAAGATCAACAAAACGGGAACTATTGTCACACTTCAGTGGTTTAAGAGGTGCTCGCTTTATAAATGTTTATTTCTTAGAAGTATAAGAAATGCTCTATCCAATCATTTGGTGTAACGAATGGTCTGTGGTCATTCAATCTATTGGTTTGAAACAATCATAACTGGTTGGTATTCAATTTTGATCTTATTTTTCTTAGCGTGTCGATTGCAATTTGAATGCTTTTTTCCAGTCGAGAATTTGGTTTCGAGTACAGGATATCAATAGGATCCCTTGGTGTAGGTAACGTGCAAGACATCTATGTGTTCGCGATTAGAGGTCTTGCATACGACCATTGTATTTTAATGTCGTTACAGAATAAACAGTTGCAGAACACAGATTACAGATTGCAGGTTTAGAAGTCTAGTTGTAATTGCTGTCAATGTATGCGTTGTATATATGTATGTTTTTGTACGTGCTTTTTTATTATTTATGCCATCATACATTTTAATTTTAGCTGTCCTCGTTGGTGTTTAGGTTCAGTTGCTTGAGTATTCATCTAACTAACCGGTATTTAATGCTTTAGCAACACAATTAATCGTCGATCCGTAATGTTTGTTCTAAATAATTTAATTTGCATATTGGTACAGAGTTACAGACGGACATACTCTAATCACGTAATGCAACTCCTTCACTCGACTAAGTTACCAAGTTGTATGGCTCTATTGACTATGTGAATATTCAACAGGTTGCCAAAGAAGATTACTACAAAAATTGGGAACATTTCGCTCGTAATAATGAAATCATCAAATTTTGAGAAGAATAAGAACATTACTTCATTCTTACGACTTTATTGTTAACTTTGGTATTTCGCAGATTTTAGAACAATGCTCTCAATGTTGAGACAACCTTGCGGATTTGCAACGGAGTGATGACAAATTTTTGTGTTCGGAAAAAAAAATAAGAAAAAGAAAATAATAAGAAAATTCTACTCGTTTTTAAACTGTATTTTTCTCGCTGTGGCAATGAATAAAATACTAGTTGGTTTCGTAGAAAACAAATATCAAAAAAATGTTATAACGGGCATTTTTTTATCTCAAATTAATTAGAAACATCATTCAAATAATGGGTAAATGTCATCAACAGTAATTCGTTTTATTTTTATCTACCAAAGACTAGTAACAAAAATCTAAACGAGTTTCATAGACAGGTAATAGAGTGGTTCCGCAATCAAATGTATCTTTCCATAGTTTATCTAGAAATATTAGTTAATTTAGTTGCGGTAAATGCTGCATTCGCTACGATTTTTTATGTAAATAAATTTATGCACATGTACGGAAAAAGATTTATTATAAAATACATTTGCACGAGGCAATACAAGTATGTATTTGCAATCACACGTTTGATGAAATAACTTTCTCTCATCAGTCGGATGTAAAAATGAGCATAGGTACCTTCCTATCAAATACAGCGTAGTATTTAAAATTCAAATAATCCGGTACTATTCATTACCATGCACAGAAAACAAAGAACAAGATTAGACAAACAATAAGTTCGGTGTGCCCAAATATTTCCCACAAAGCGTTCAAAAATTTGGCCTCAAAATGCCATACAATCCTCTCGCTTGTCTACAGTGCACAGTGCGCTGACCTTGTGGCCACAATAGCCGGGCTTTTGGCCTTTACCACCTCCGTGTTATATAAAAATGGAGTCACACTGGCGATTGTTTAATGTCCAATGTTGCGATCGTAATGATTAGTCCTTTATAGATTAAAATAACATTATTACATGCTGATTACAATCTAATTCAGGCAACTTTAATTCACACGTTACTTGGAAAATTTAGTTTTTCTGATTTTGTGTTTAGATTCCGGTTTTCCATTCTCTTTTCTATGAACCTTTTTGTGACGGGAAGCATTTTGCTTTTTGTTTTCCACACTGTATTTACCTACTTTTATTATTAACAGCTTACTAGCTGTTAATAGCTTAGCTTAGCTTTAGCGTGCTGCTGATGAAGTAGCAGTAATGTGCTACTTCATCTATAAATATTTCATGTTTGTTTGCAGTATTAATACTGTCAGTAGATATGGATAAAGTGTAAAATCAAATTAATTCTGCATTTGCACCAGTCAGAAATAACAATCAGTGTTTGCGGAGACATAATGCTAAATGTCAAGGTGAACTTCTTGCACAGTCACCGAGTCTACCACACGAAGCTTATACAGTTTAAGTCTCTTGACAACATAAAGGAAATAATATTATGACTTTCAAAACTTTGTGTTAGGAAACGAAATCATCAAGTACATTTAAAATTTGGTGTTTCGCAAGCAACAGCGTCTAATTATTCGATTCCATTTTTGGTTCAACGTGCAAAAAATCTGTTGACGATGATGACACGGTGGGCAAAAATACAAAATCAAACAAGGCTTCTGTTGACACTAGAATCGTGTTTATATAAAACTCCACAAACACTTATGATTTATTTCTTAACAAAAGAAAAAAATAATATGACTAACAAGGAACAAGATACGCAAATAAAATATTATAATAAAGCCAGTGTTATGTCATCAGAAATAATATTTTGAAAGTGAAACGAACATTACTGATAATCGAATTACGTAGTGCCCGAGACGGATATATTTACAAAACATAGAGGCGTGGTCAAAGGTAAAAAAAAGTCACGTCGCTTCGGGCAGACGCTTGAAAGTTGAACCAAACAACGAAAGTGAAATTTCCAAGCTTAGTGAACATCTTCATTTTAAGTATGGAACAGATTTGTTTCCATGTCATCGTAATAAATGACCACTAGACGACAAATACCCACTTACTCGAAAATATATTAGTAGATGACAAAGTGATTGTCGAACTAATGTTCTTGCTGTGGGATGATGACAAAAAGTATGTAATTTATTTCTTTTAACCAACGAATTAGAAAGTCGTTAACGCGTCAGTAGCTGAAGAAGACCATTTAAGTAATATCGTCATAATTTCCATAAGTCACTTTTGGTTGTGATTAGAATAAAATATCGATAAGTTTTGCAAAAACCAGTATATACAGTATTACTCATCGATTTTGTAAGACGATGACTTATCGCATCTATTTATAAACACATGTAACGACAAATTATGATAATAAGCTTACGGGGAAATTAATTAATGATTATCATAATTATCATAGCAATCAGTATCCTACTAAGATTTCTTGTTTTCTGCTAGTTCCCTTTGTTAATAAACATAACTCTTTTATAACAAGAATCGTAACCAGCAGATAAACTAGTGTGATGAAATTCTTTAACCATCCAACTGATTCTGCCAATTGCAATAACGCAATAAAAAAACGATACTGTGCTAATCCGGAACATCAAAATATTAATTGGATAATCGGAGTTCCGGGATAGCAAAATTAAATAATCTCCAAATGAAGTGAATGGAGTTATTTGACCACGTCTGTCCGAATAAGGCATTGAAATTAAGTCTTTGGTAGATAAAAATTGATTTTAAAGTGATTTTTACCATTATCGAACTAAGTTGTCGTTTGTCTATACAGAAATAAATAAATTTAAAGTGTCTGTTTGTAATTTGGAAATTATAACAGTTTTTTACTGAATGCATATGAACGTAGATACAGTACTTATAACAAAAAAAAAACACTTTTGTCTGTCGGTTTATCTGTCTGTCTGTTTGTTCGGGATTATCTCCAAAACGACTGAACCGATTTTGACGGGACTTTTACTGGCAGATAGCTGATATTATAAGGAGTAACTAAGGCTAAAAACCCTTCGAAATTGTTAACAAAATCTGATTCAAATAGAGAAGTAAAATTCTTACCTGTCCTTTAGAAATGATGAAGAAGGTATCACCGCGAGCACCCTGTCTAATGATGTAGTCGCCATTCTGGTAGTGAGTCTCTTCGAGTACATCGGAGATCTTGATCAGCGTGTCTTCAGGCAAATCTTTGAAGATCGGTACGCTGTTGAAAAAACAAGCAAAACCGTTAACAATTGGACCACAGATTATGTCACCAGAAAAAGTAGGCTCAACTGTTACGTTTGAGAGGAGAAAGTATTCGACCGATGGCGTATTATGGAATTTTTACGATATTAAAAAAAACAAGTATGGTTTCAATGTTATTATGTTATCTTTTTCTGTTACAGTTACAATAAAAACTGTTATGCTGTTTCTAAGTTTTTTGATATCTATATTTTTCACAATATCAAGATGTTTGTTAATCAACTTTTAAATTTATGAAACTGGTCGTTTACTATCGATGTTTTTAATCATTATAGTTGAATCGTTTACTTATGTAACTTCAGCAATCATATAGTCAATTTACTTCCACCTAGTTAATGCATATTAAATCAATTCAACAAGCTATTCGGTTGAAAGTGAACGCTATAAGGTTGCTGGTCAGCTTTTGCGAGGTTTCCTTGGGTGAGTCATGTAATATGAACCTAGAAGCGAGGTTGGTAAGTCAAATATGGATTTCAGAATTTGATTTTCGTTACTTACAATATTATATGCAATGCAACGACAAATCTGGTTATGGTGTTACATATTATATTTGTATATCTTGTTTTTTTCAAAATAAAAAAATATATATTTCACTAGGCCTACATGGGCACTTATAAAACGTCGAGAAAAGGTGCACGGTTCGGGTTGGTCGTTTCCTATGGAGAAGATCCAGCAAGAGACTCCATGGTTACTCTTTTCATGTTACATCATTAGTACTTAAGTATGAGGGGACAACATAGGCCCGACAATAAGTCGTTTCTTACTACACAAAAAACGTAAAACAAAATAAAAAGTTAACAACTAACAAGCTGCGAATTTAAAAAGCCTACAATGTTCACACATTCACAAACAATCTATACAAAGGTACATATAAAATACATATTATTTAAATTAAACATGTGACACAAATATTTCATCAGTGCTGTAACTATTCTGAGAAAATGATGATGATGTAAAAAATCCGATTCATTTCTTAATATTTTCTTTAAATGCATGCATAATATTTATGTATAACTAGCTTTATTTTTCTACATTTCTTCATAACTTATTTATTTCTTTAACAGCTACTGCAGATACTTGATCAGAAAATTTCTCTTCAATAGTATATAATAAACGTGTTATTGCAATAAAATAAAGATCTCATACAATTTTATTGATTGCAATTTAATGGCTTTATATACTGCTGCGCAATGGCAGTGCACCACTTATCAGACAATTAAACCCACATACAGGAGAGTAGTCAGCAGAACAGTACAGTATTATTGTAACTGTGCGTCACAGTCAGCGGGAACGAAAATTGCTTCCATCATATCATTTTTCACGGTCAATACTCTTTGGACCTAAAGTATATTATGTCAATATTTTAGTGCTGGCTGGTAAAACAAAACATAGTTGCGTAAGTTGCAGAAACATTCCAACATTGAGAATTATTTATCATAACAAACACTGTTCTGAGAATATGATACATGAATGAATAAATAAGTTAGTTGAAATTGAAAAAAACAACTAAATACCTAAGTTTTTCAACGACAATGTAATGGGACTAAAGTAAAATATCCAACAGAAACATAGCTTCTTAAGTATCGTCTGTCGCAGCCTAACACGGACGTGTAACATAAATTAATGAATTTTAAACAAAAATTTTATTTTTTTTTGGATTTTTTTTTAAAATTGGAATTAGAAAATGAAAAAGAAACAGTTTTGCAAACTATATCGTGTTACATATCAAATGAAAGGGCTCTTTATGAGCATCTCAAATATTTTTTTTTATAATTTTAAGATAAATACTTTTGAAGCTATTTAAGAAAATAGGCGAAAATTTACCATTCCCCTTAACTCCGAAACCACAGAGCCGAAAATTTTGAAAAAAATACAAAAAATAGTTCTTTGCCTATAGATTACAGGAACACCTATACGAAATCTTAGATTTAAAACAACTTACGGAATTTAGATAATTAACGTACGGAACCCTCTCCACGCGAGTCGAACTCGCACTTGTCTAGTTTTTCTTTAAGTTGGCAGTTTCGACCTCAATGCAAGGTTTGGCAGTGGCCTCGCTCAATTTGACAGTATTTTGTTCTGCAATGTTAGGCTATATCATACCTCATTTAAATTAGTTCAACTTTTTGTTCAACGTCTATACATAGAAATGAATACAAGTACTTTATTTATTCAAAATAGTTTCCGGAAATATATTACATGAATCTTTTGACGCTTGAATGATGCTGATAAAGGCTGTTTTCAAACATTTATGAAAAGTTCTAAAAAAAAAATATTGGCGGCAGAAGTACCAATTTGGGAAACGCGCTGTAATGCATGTACTTACAACCTAACAACCTATGAAAGATAAACATATACAGCAATATGAAGTCGTCAATACAGCGAATGTCAATTGTTTAGAGGTTCCCTAAACAACGCACAATAACATGAAGTAAATTGATATCTTGTTGCGTTGTTATATTGCAACATCATGTTACTTGATGCTAATGTACAAGCGGGTAATTAACTAAAGTATGTCGAGGCAGAAGCTACTACTCCACGATCAGTATCTTGGACAGAGGAAAACTCCAGTATCATTAATGATTATCTACACATATTACAAGATTAACGGAGCATTCAATATTTCATCAAAACGGTTTCCATCGCGTTCTTGAGAAAGAGTTTCTAAAACAATTTTCATAATTATCTGATGATCGCTAATGTGAGCAACAATGAAACTTTAGTGACAGCAGACACCACTTAAAAATGAGAAACAAAATAAGATATCGTGAGCTCTAAATAAGTAATATCTACAAAAACACGTACTAAATATTTGAGTACTGCACGAACAAATAAACACGGTAACGTTATCGACAATGTTTACTAAAGGTCGTCACAAAAATCGTACAAATGACTGGTAAATAACAATGATATCAAAACTGACGGCAAACGTTCCAGTTAGACTTATCATCACTCTGAAAGAACAGCTGAGTACATACCTATCGCTCGAATTTAATTGTCTGGAAAGATAAACAGGAAATAATCGTTTTTATGTGGCGTAGGAAGATGTTGATAATGATGCTGGCGCTCGACTAAAAGAATATGTATCCTCAAGAAGGAATAATAGTGTAACAAGAACTTTATCTATTTGCGGTAATCCTGTCCTCTGAATTTTCAAACAAAGCCTGCATAGGCACTGTCATACAAATACGATAAGCTATGTATTTGAAACCATAGATCCGCCATCCGCCATATTAGATTTTCAACATTCCTACTTAGTCAATGACAATGCATGGCGCAACACAGACACAGATAATAAATCAGTCTAGCTAGAAGTTCAGACTAAAATATTACGTGCATTTTGGTTGCGTCTCTGTTGAGCAAAAATTATACATGTCTTATGTACCGGCTAGTCCTGCTTTCTTAGAATAGATTATTACGTCTCTGCAGTGAAAGGTTTGCAGTCTCAAAATGTCAACTTGCGAACGTGACGGCTAGTAAGTGAGTATTTCGTAAAATTGCGCGCTAGTGCTTGAGCAATGTTGCGTTGACACTGGTTTCGCCAACAATGGCTTTGTTTTATTGCCGGTTGATAGCTAGATGAATATAAACAGTCTGTGCGTAGATACTGAATTGCTTTCGTGCTTCAATCCACGCCAATCGTTGCGTGTTAGTTTGGCATAGCATTTAACTTTGCAAAGAATTGGAACAAATGCATCAGCAAAGAAGCGTTACTAAAACGTGACCCCGAAAACTTTGTTCCAAAATAAAACTAGACTATGTTGAACCGGTTGCATCTCAAATTGACAGCAATGATAATATTTCATTTCTTCTTTTTACTTATGAGTCGAGAGAAATCATCCATATTCTTAACATCAACCCGACAAGTTCTAAAATAAAGCAGCAAGCAACAACTTAGATTAACATCGCGATAGAGACATTAATCTTGAAGATGATGGCTTCAACTAAGATGGATCACCGTGCTAAGAGCTTGTACGAGTACTTCGTAGGATACAAAGCAACAGATGCTAAGCATTCTACAACACGATACCCTTGATTGTAAATGGAAGTCTGTCTAGAGTTACACGATACCCGAGCCGAACAAATAAAACTTTTATTATGGCCATAGGGCACAGAAATGTTCAAATATTTCATTGCGTATGTCGTCGCCGTAAAATTTTAACGATATTTTCTATCTATGCATTTTTGAATTTTAGATTCACATAACACAGTTTAATTTAGTTTTCTACGACGCTCAAGCATTCGGATGTAGGTTACCAATCAATGTGAATGTTTTGATGTTTTCTACTCTCGCGAAGATTGTTCCAATAACATCGTTCACGTTATTAATAAATTAACATTCGTGCGTTGCAATCTGTTCACATACACGGCTCGTGTCAAGGCCCGCTCTGTAGACGGCATTGTAAGAGTGTGAGCCCGTCGAAAGCAGAAGAATGGGCCATTGCACGCCCATTGCATTTGCATAAGTGTCCTGAGGTCAATATCCTTCTCTGTCATCGGTAATGCTCTCACAGGCAAGTCTGTATTGTTGTGCTCGGCTAATACAGATATATGGAAACCATTCAGGAGGTATAATGAAGACTTCCGTATTGCCTGGCATCAGGAGTCTCGAGAACATGAATAATACATCATTGTTAGTCGATTTCATGCACTTGGTGAACGTAGAAACATATATTATTGTCTCTTTTATTTGTCATTCTTTACGTATGAAACTAAGGCAAATGTTTACCGATTCTAATCATTGTAGGTAACATCCACACGTTTTGTTGAAAACATATGTTTTATACTATGTAAAGATATATACATTATGTGAAATGTATGTTATGTAACAAAGAACAAATGAAAGTAAGAGGAGGTAAAGAATGGACTAAAATAAAAAGATGCAGTTGACGTAGAATGAAATACAAATTTCTCTACGATTTCTTTTAAATCAACTTACAGAAGGAAGTAATGTGAGATTAGATTTACAAGCAACATGTGTTTAAATTGGATTTAGGGCGAGTATTCAATCGTAGTAAGAACAAAATATGTGAACATATTGAACATTTTGTTTGTCAGTCAAGTCAACACACTGCGGGGTTACTGCCCTCGCTATCGTAAACAACAAGTCTTTTTAGGAAGGATAAGTCGAAATAGCACATCTAAATAAAGCACAAGCTTTTACAAAAAAAGTGGATATTAATGTTCAGACTTCTGTGCCAAGTGTAAATGATCCACCATTTTATTTAAAGATATAGCGCAGACCTTTCACACAATGATTCGTATTTCTGCGTAAGTCATAGAAATATTGATGTCGCCATAAAACGAACATCAAGGCAATTTTATTGCAATTTATGAAGTGAACACGTCTATCTAGGTTCTATCTAAATTAAAAACAAATGCACTAGAAAGTGAGCTATTTCTGATGTTGTTATAACTTATGTGTATAGTAGTGATGACGAAATATTGATTCTTTCCTATACGTTTGAAATAACCGATTGCGATACTAACGAAATATTAGTTCTGTGTCCAACGCATTAAAGTCACGATAAAGTGAACATGGCGACATAAATATTTTGCTGTAAAATGATGTCAATATAGAAACCTGAAGGCAGACTTATGAGGCCGAGTATGTAATATATGAGCCTGAGTAAGTAACGGCTTACTAAGACGCCACCTACAGCTGTGCGTCCAAATAAAGATGATTAAACTTTTGTTTAAGATTAGGAAGGAACGTTAAAGCTTTAATGATATCCATTCACTGAAGCAAAATATAATCATAATGAAGATGCCTGTTACTAATAAGGAGAAGAAGGTATTGAGTCCTTACCTCTTCAGGAAGTCAGTATATTCAGCCTGGCGTATGAGCCCAGTGCGCATCATAATGGTCTGGAAGCACTGGCGTTCAATGGCCCAAAGTCTGCAGTCCGTCGCTGCCTTGATGGTGGCAGTACGTTTGCAGTTGTAGAGGATGGCCAGCTCGCCGAAAACTTTGCCTGGTGCCATCGTGCTGAGGTATTTGTTCTCCCGGGATACTTCCACGCGACCCTCTGTTGGAGAAACGGACATTTGAGAATCGATCGAGAAAATACGAATATGTACACTAGTTTCATGTTTTCTATTAGAATTTATAAAAAAAACCCTAGACGCGAGCCTTGTAAAGTGACTTTGTTTTTGCAAAATATTATGATGTAAAGGTACAATCTTGTAGGTGGATATCATTAATTAAACAAAGCATCATAGGCCGGCAGGACAATATTCTACGAATTGTAAGTACGTTTAAAAATTATACAAATATAGTCGAATAAGTAGGTCTTTTAAATAAAATTCATGTCAAGACAATTTACAAGTGCAATTAAACTGTTTGCTAATACCTACATAAATAAACATAAAGCTGGATAGATATGAGTTATTGAGGCTAATGGCTGCAGACCTTAGGGCTAGATCCACACGATATACTCCATTGACTGTGGAATATTCTTCTCATACTCGATTTTCTACTTTTTTTGGTTGACCAATCGATAAATTAGCAAAGTCGGTCGTGTATGCATAAATATTTGAATATTTAGCTGCAGTTTTTAACCAAACTTTTTTGCACACATTTACCAAAGTATGCCTGAGTCCTACTTTAACCAGTTTGACTACAACATTTATTCCAATTGGAATATAATTTCGATATCAAACAAATTAATAAATACTGTCAAGGTTGCCAAGATTGAAATTGTCGGCGGACATTGGTGACTCATTACAGTGAACGGACCCGATAGTGCGAAAATAATTTCTGTACTTGTAAAAATGAACAATCAAGTTTTATGACTCTTATCGTCAAGTGTGAAAGATTACATTTGTAAGCAGCTGTTATCGACCATGAGAAGATAAGTGTGAGAATAAATAGAGAGGCATGTGAAAATGCACCTTGTTTAATGAATAAACGTGAGTTCATGTATGCTCGAAGTATTTTAACAAGATACGAAGACAAACGAAGAGGAATATCACATTATTGAGATAGATACTAATTTGTGAATGTGAAACGTTAGGCATGTTCTTTTTAGAATCTAACGATGAACACTGTTGTTTTTATTGAAATAGCTTTATTCTCAGAATTAGTGTTTGTATCTCGAAGTTTTGCTGCATTAGTGTTTAGGTTAGCTTATGGTTTAGATTTCGTTTCTCTTGCTTTTGTTTATTATTATTTAAATTTAGTTAAAGTAGAAGTGTCTGCTTTATACATCTTTGACTTCCAAACCGTCTCATACTATTTAAGGTTTCTAATATTCGTCTTTCTCTCACTGTTCTAAAGGTATATGTTTATTATTTATATTTTGTGAATTCGTATTTGTTTTGGTTTACAAATTGGGAAATATTATTAAAACATTAACAGTTACCATAGCTATTGACTGATGGACAGCTCGTACAATGGTTTACATATAACTCGGTGTATGTTGTTTAACAGCTGTCCTGCGTGACGTCCTCTATTGTCTATTGAAATTTTAGTTCCGTTATAATCGTTCAATAAACTAAAGTTACTTCTGGACACAGTTCACCATGAGCCCTTGTATTTATAACTCAAATGGTTTATGAAAAAGAAAGTCTGATTAAAAGAATTGCAAATTGTGACTCGAAAATCAGGTAAAGGCCGAGGATATTACGGATAGAATGTGTGAAAGATAAATAATATAGGGAAGAGGCTTGATAAAGATAGGTAAGAAAACAGCCTGCTTGCAGACCTCGAATCAATAGGAATACAGAACAAGACAAGGATAATTATTTAAACATGACCTATTACGTAAATCTGGAGACTAGTGGTAATAGGTATGGTCACCTATACCAACAACTAGACAGGTTTTGAACCCAGTATAGTTAAGCTATTAAAGCAGCGATAGCTGTTATTACTTATAGCCAGAGGCCGATGAAATTTAAACGTTATTTGGTAATTTGCACGTCACACGCTTTTTATTTTTCCAGAAGTTAAACAGAACATAACGTTGACATTAATCTGACAGATAGAGCTGACTGCTCAGAAATCTATGGTACTGACAAAAAGGTTTAACTAATGAGCGGAGCGGTCCCGCTCTTAAATATAAGGCGGTGGTGTAAGTTTACGCCACAGACTCTTAAAATCATAAAGTAGCAGAAGCTATAAAAATTTAAACTGTTCCACTGGCATATCATAAACTAATATTTGCAAAGAGCTAACAAAGTCACGCGGCAAGGACATCAGTGTTTAACCTCAATTTTACTACAGTCATGATCAAATCTTTTTATGTAATCATGATTTTGTAACACTATCTAGTTTAATGAGCTAATATTTGAAATAACATTATTAAAACATTCATAGTTAAGTGCATTTTTTTTTTTTTGATATGACTATCCATGATCAGATTTTTATTTTCTGCTATAGTGTTTTCTAAAACAAAAAACAAATAAAAAAGTAAATTTAGCGAAATAATGCTACTTAGCAACTTAACTACAACTTTCGTTGGTAAAAATTACAAGTTTCTAAATCATGTGTGAAATGATTACAAAGTAAAATGCTTCGTAAGTAATGTACGATAGATTGGGAAGTAAAGTTATATTGCTCTGATAGGTAACTTTCTACGTCTAATTGAATATGTTTAACACCGAATGTAAGAACTACACGTTTATACATAAACTCATGCGCAGTAGAACTTTGCTTTGTGCATAATCGAGTAAGGCAGTGTTATACATGAACATCTAAACTCAAGACCAAATTAAATCAACAAAAGATTGTTTTAAATGTAGGTATCTAAATTATTTATGGACTCCGCAAATATAAAAAAAATTGTTTCATTATTGGTTTCCGCAGTATACCTATGCAAAGTTACATTCAAAACCAGTGCAAAATATCGTCAACAAGATTGTCTTCTACATAAAAACGTTGATTTTACACTACTATCGGAGTCTTTATAAGCTAAAACAGACACAAGATGGAACTCTAACAACGCGACGGTAATAACAAATAAGCTGAACGGAACACTTTGTAAATGTTATAATTATCGTCCAAATGCAAAATACTAGTTTTCCAATCGAACATGAGAATTGCTGGTCAAGTTATAGATGACGTAAATTAAATACTCAAAGAATGAAAGTGTTTCAAGGCGACTAGCAACATAATGCTCGGTATATAATGCCCGGGGTCAGGAGTTCGGATACGTGTCCAGGCTTACGGCCAGTTTATTGTTCAACTATCTTACTTTGGTGCATTAAGATTACAACATTGATACCGGCTTTCGAATAGAAGATGTGGTACTATTTGAAGAAAAGGATCTTGTTTTTGCAAGCAGAAAATATTTTGTTCTTATTTGGTAGTTCATTAGCATCATCCTCTGTTTTGCTATCTATTCTTTGGCTGTTTAAGTTTTATTGTTGGATGGAAGCTCCGTGAAGTCTTGGTATTTTTAATTACTTACATTTACAATTATGTCGTTCAATGGCAGACTTGGTTTACAAGGAAAAGCTAGGAATAGTCTTATTGAGAGTCTATTAGTAATTGCCAGGTTCCTGTTATTTCTATTG
Source organism: Noctua fimbriata (assembly GCA_905163415.1). NCBI lineage: Eukaryota > Metazoa > Arthropoda > Insecta > Lepidoptera > Noctuidae > Noctua > Noctua fimbriata. The sequence goes on from LR990940.1 coordinate 9,640,264, forward strand.
TCCTTCAACAGCCGTTAATGTATTAATGCCAAAATGTCTTTACCACAATCGTTCAACAAGGTCGGTTTTAAATTTACTACCACAGCACACGGTGGTCCATTGTCTTGGTACAGTTAATGTCTTGAACCTGAATGTGTTTGTAACAATGTTCGAGGCGGCTGTTATGTTCCTCGCAAATAATAAATAAATAAATAATAAATCAATTTATTGTATATTTTTTTTTTCATCTATTTTAAAATATTTAAAAAAGTAATAGATAAGAGAAATGATGAATAAAGGATTAATAATAAATTCATTTAATTCAGATATCACAAAATCCACATAAGTACATTCATAATAAAAAAATCAAAAGAAATCTACGAAAATAAAGAAGACTACTTAGAATGATCAACTTTTATATTTCGTGTTTTCAAGAATCAAATCTTCAGATAATATCCACTACTGACAAGAGGTACGGCTACAAAAATATTAACGTAAATGTTGAGAAAATCGATTTTATGTGGATTCGATTGTTCTTTAATCAAAACAAACTGCACTTGTATGAAAAAATAATATTAGCATTAATAGTACAATATACCATTATAATAGAATTACCATTACTAATGGCATTTTACACGTCGACCTATACCTATGTAAATTATTATTATACCACTATTCTTTGTCGTAGAACTAAACTTTGTAATCAATAATTCAAATTGCTGTATTACAAGTAGCTATGTTAATTCTCATATTCGTGCCTGACTTCAACCAAAAGTGGGGCAATACGTAGCAAAGTTTAATTGATATGCCAGTCTCGGTGCGTTTAGCAAAGTACCTATACATATGCCAAGGCGCTCAAAACCTCGATCGTAAATGGACTAAGCGTGGCGCAATGTCCTGTCCCTCTTTAGATTTCGGTTAAATTATTTCGAAGTCTCAATTATAATCATTGCCATGATTAAAAGGAAAACTAGCCGAAGTCGCAATAAAGGAAATGTGTTAATCAATTTGCCGTGTTGTCTCGTCTACCAATATAAACCGTCATTTCCCGTGCGTGTTGTAAGAGTCAACTAAGAGATCGTATCAAGAGAGTGGGCAGCAGCGTCCAAGTACTTACACATATTATTGCACTTTGACCAGTAATCCGCTTGTTAAACGTGATTAACGCAATAGAATAAAGTCGTGTTTTGCAACAGTGTTCAGAAGCCAACAGTGCGAGTTCTCATCGCGGTTTATAAAGATGATTTGTATATCACAGCAGAATATTCTCATAATAAGCAGCTACTAATCCAAACAAAGCGGAGGCAACTTATAAACAAGGAGGTAACAGATCCTTATGATGAAACACTGAGTCATGTGCGTAGGTATTTCACGGTTCATATTACGTCATCAGAAATGTAATTCGTGAGACCTCGAAATTGTCCTGTCGGACGTCGCTATAACATGTTCATACACACATCGATCAACATCAGTACATATGAGATCAAAATAACTTCCTGATAACAACTACGATAACCGTATATATTGAAGATAGATAGTTATGTAATAAAACTAAATTATATTATATGTGTGTAGCAAAATTTACCTGTGTCTCCATTTCGAGGATATTTGTCAACGGACTTATTGTTAGGCTCCAGACGCGTCACGTCTAACAATATACCCGCATCCAGTGATGATTCTGTAGCAGTACTGTCTCGCTGGCAGAGATTACCCGTCCTCCTCTTTCTGGTTCCATAGGTGTGCACCGGCACTATTAACTTAGGTCTAGGTATCGAGAAATCCGAGTCGGACCCGCTAGACGAACTTTTCGCACTTCTAGAAAACACACCATTGCTATTTGTGACGCGTTCTTCACTAATACGATCTTTTTGTGTCCCGAAAGACATAATGTCATTGTATCTGTCATACCTATCATCACTTTTCACTCTCACTGTATTGTATAGCTTTCCATACTTATCACGTTTAATTTGTTTTGCAACACCGTTTATAGTCCGATAGTCACTTTCTTTACTCAGATCAGTAGAGTGTAACCCATTAGCAATCGGCGGGGCTGGTTGACTTTGACTTCCTTTAAACATTTCGTACTGCATTAACGTCAGCTGTTCGCTCGGTGACAGATTTCTTTTCGGTTGAGTGACAGTGACTCCATTATAGACCTCCTCAGGCTGGGCCGCGTCGAGATAAGCTCGAAGAGGCGCTCTTCCTTCGCTTTTTACTCTTAATGATTTAGAACGAAAGCTAGGTTTACTATCTTCGATGCGTCCGTTTCGTTCGTTTGCCGGTTGCGTTGTGTGCTTAGGAAGTAGATCGCATGTAGATAACGACTGGTTAATAGGCTGCATGTACAAACCCAAATCTTCCGCTTCGCAATCCATATCGAGGTTCTGTTTTCCGTTCCTGGACTTCATCGGACTCAAGTCCAAAGTTGCCATAGAATTGATCAGTTGATAAACAGTATTTCCATTTTGTTTTATGGGCTCGCTATGAACAGGTTTATCTTTTTTCGTGTCCTTCTGCATCTGTTTTATCTTATCACTGTCGGTGTCATTATTCTGTTGACTTACTCTGGAATAGTACTCGTAGTATGATTCAGACGAGGGGTCAGGTGGAACCGCTCCGGGATCAGGTAACGGATAACAACTTTTTTTAGAATCAGCTTTTCTCTGTCGGTGTGCATATTTTAAAGAATCCTTACGTTGTGGCGGCACAGGTGGTTGTTTGCTATTGGATGCAAACCCTTCAATATCCCATTCTGTAAAGTTCCTACGTTTAACTCTTCTTAATGTCGACGGTCTATATCCATTTGGCATATCCTTAAAACTATAACTATGTTTCAATTTATTCTGTGCGAGCAGATTATTATTCGCTCTCGCCTTCTCTTCTATATTTTGTTGGTACTTAGCTAATTGAGATATATTTTCATTAGGAACATCATTAGAATAACTATATTCACTATCTTCCAATGAATATGTTTTGCTATCATAATCTTTGTCGCTAGTACGACCAACGTCTCTGCACGATTTACTTCGTGATATTGAATTGAATTTGACGCTGCTTGAATTGTCATCGTTTTCATTATATGAACTGAGATTCTTTGCACCAACCCAGTTGGCCGCGTACACAAGGTCCATAGTCCTGTCCGTAATGGACAGCCACGGGTCCTCCATGACCGCTTTTCCTGGATAATGCTTGATTTTCATAATGTCGTCGAATTTCCTAGTCTCGTTTCATTCACATCATTGTGGAGCCAAAACGTTTGCCTGTGAGGATTCATACTTAATACTGTTAATTCCATTTTCCCGTTGGAATGTTATCGATCGCTGTTAAAGGTTACGACGGTCGGACGTCATTAGACGGGAGATTAATGTGACGCACTCGCTGTTTTTGTTAGTTCGTAATAATCAGGAACATAAATTACTCGAGTCAATCTGTGGAAGATCATATTTGATGCTGCAGCAAAATTTTCAATACTATCATGGGATAATTTAGTTTTTGTTTAAGTTAATTGGTGAAAAATCTCAATTTTCCTACTAAATGATTGCGTTAAGAACGGTGCGTTCGATTGATTAATGTATCACAATGGAGCGATTTTGCAAGCACTATTATAGGTACTTATCTAGAAAATCGATTATTTTTCCCGAGATACAAAGCGAGTGCACCTTCTCGACAGCTGCACAGTTAACCGCATTGCTAACGAAGTACCTCGTACACCCACCAACCATTTGAAATTGAAATTCATGAGAAAGAAATTTGAATTTTTAAAACTACCGCCAGTCATAACTACTCTTTTTTTTAAGAATACTGCTGCTAATTTAAAGTTAAACTATGAAAATAAAACAACAGCTGTGAGCTACACTATGGATGAGCGCAGGCCACTATTTCATAACTCTTTACAGTTATATCTTTATTCATAAAAAAAGTTTTAATAGATACAGCTGCATCATAATGCGAGGATCTCAGATTTAAACAGCAATTAATAGCAGTTGTAGGTTACGTTACGTACTTTTTTTTTTTTGATTTATTACAATCTGTCTGATTCGACCTTTGCTTAAACTTCATACATTGATTGCGTTATACATCTATGTTACAAGAGGGTTCACACTATAATGACCTTCTAGTGTGTGCTTCACAGGTAATTTGGCAAAAAATCGTCCTCGACCAGTTAACTTCGCAACAGCGGACGCGTCACGGGAGGCAAGCACGACCATTGCTCAAGAAGTAGTTTGGTCCAATATATCAGCAACGAGGAAGCGCTAACTGGGCCTCAAGAGCCCATAAGGCGAATGCAAATGGAATCACATTGCGTAATAATTAGATAATGGGGACTGAGTGAGTGCGAGCGGCAGCTGGCGAAGCAACTGCTACATACGGCCAGTTTATTGTTATTAATTCTGTCGCACTTTCACTGGGAAACTTATTTAAATTTCAAGCAGATATACAGTACATCGAGATTATGGAATCGAAAGTCAGTACTGAACTAGAACTACAATTATCATATTATAAAGATAAAGAAATCAATAAAAACAATGTAGGTGAAGAAAACAATAACAAACGATACGTGTAAAATAGTAGCAAATTAGCAGCAATCATTAAACGCCTGATCGAGTTAGTAGGAAACGATTTCTAAGACATCAGCCGATAGACGAGTTGAAACAAGTTCATTGGTCCACATATCCAGTCGGCTGGTCAGCGATGATACGTGAGAAACATATCCAGGAACTTGAGAAATTGTGGCCAATGCATGGTTTGTTATTTTTACATTAATAGATCAGTAATGAAATGCCAAGAAATCCCAAGAAATGCCAAGAAAACCTAGCAGAACTATCTTCAACAGTAACAAAATCAAAGCAAGACCAAAAATATTCTCTACAGTATTTTATGAAGAACGATGACAAGAAACTTTGAAAAGATTTCATAATGAATTCTTAAGACATTTTGCCATTAAATTCTTCATGACTCCGCTTGCAAGGTTTCCTAGAATACCTTTGTGCACTGGTGACAATGCGATGACTCGACATCTAGGTATCTACAATCTTTAAGACTTTTAAGACTTTATTTATTCTTTTTTGGTTACTGTAAATGCCATTGGAGAAAACCAATTCGAAACTGAAAAATCCTTGTATTGTTTAACTAATATATTTTTGTTATTAGCACTACCGGTAAGTTAACAATAGTTAATGGTCAAAACAATGCAAATTACTCATCATCCATACAATATGTTGTGGAGTTCTACATCATCAAGTACTACAACGAAAGCAGTAAAAACCGTTGACTCATCAATGAAGTACAAAGTCATTCATAGAATTACAATATGTTTGTCAGATACACAAATAGCACGCGCTGAATTTATTTAGGACTAACGGTAGGTTACTCGATTCATAAACAATAGCAGCCCTTTCTCCTATTCAGCTAACTACTTACTATCCAGTATGACAGTCGCGGAACAGTATATATTTTATGAGGATAGTATTAAATATTATACAAACAAGACCTAACCCGAATGACAACAACCGGGATTCAACAATCAGTTTTGTCTTGCCACAGCTAACAATTATTGTATTATGTCGTAAAATACAGCGGCGGTGTTATAATCATTAACTAACGTTTCTATTTCAAAATATTTATATTGCACAAACACTTTCTACGGTCCGATGGTAATTTTAATAATCGGTATAGTTATTATTATGATAACATCAATTTTGTGCAGTATTGTTGACACGCAAGCGAGACAATTCTCTGTATGGTATGTTGATACTATGTATCTATACTTTCTAATCTTTGTTTGAATACAAAAACGTGACAATGATTCGTACACGCATATAAAATCGATTTATAATACTCGACAAACAAGTTCCAAAGTGTGTTAGTGCAACAATGATTTCAATAAGTTAACGAGGCGTGAACTGATTCGTATTGCAATACTTGATAGGTGTATCATTAATTATGAAACCGGTACTTGATTGATTTAGTTCACAACACCAAACTTCACAAATTTATTATTGGACAAGGACGACTCTAAAATGAATTAATGGTCAATGTTGCTGATATCGTTAAAAAAGACGAGGTCTAACAAGATAGTGATGTCATACTGCTTGGCCAAACGCAGGCATAGAAAGCTCGAGGCTACTCGGACATTAATATGCTAAAATATCTTCACTGTGAAGACAACGTTCCAAAATACTTTCACGCCACACGGGTAGTGCACGCAAATACGAGAGGCTTGCAATAACCTTGTAGTGCATGAGAGCCTCCGAAACGTTACTTTCAAATCGTGAATCGGACTAAAGGACACGATATTTATAAAAATATGCTCATAAAATCCAATGACTCCAAAGTTTATAACTTTAATAAAGTTGTTTTTGCAATATCCTCAAACATATAAAATTTTGCTGCAGCATGATGTGAGTAACATGTTAATTTTAAATCCTTTTCGGTATTCGGATTTGCGTTTATCCCCCGAAATCTCTCTAGTGCAGCGACAGCTGCAGCTTCCGCGAAAATGCACTTTATTTGAACACAACAACACTTCACATTATTTACCATAGTTCAATGGATAAGTATCTTCAATTATGTTTAATGGAGAAACAAAAACTATAAACAAATCACATCGCTTGTCACACAGTGAAGTCGATCGCGACTATTTTAAATTCGGAACGCGAGACATTGGGGACACAGCGACCAATCACGTCAGCGCCGCTCCGCTTACTGCTCTACTCCGATCCGATCAACTCCTGCGCTAACGCAGCCGGCTGACTGCGCGTGCGATTGAGACAGACTACGCGCCAGACAAAGACAAAACATATACTTACCTGAATAATAAAAGCTCCAAGCTCACAAAAGGTGGACGAGGTGGTGAACCTTTTAATTTTGATCCTAGAGATACTATCGAGCATTAAGCTGCTACGAAAAATGAGTTTCTTTGTACAAAAATATTTTTTGGATAAGTACTTACAATCAGCACGCGTGTAGTGTTTACGCATGTATCGCTAAACACTTGTTAAAACATTGAAACAATCAAAAACCACAAGAAGGTGAGCACAATAATGATGAAAGAACTATATATACTGTATTGCAAATATTGACACCTATTCACATTTATGTGCACCAGCTTCAAACAGGAACAAAACGAAAGGATTTAAAAGATGTATTATATTGTATTATATTATTATATATATATGGATGAATACAAGTAGCAAGGTATCGCCCGTGACCGGATAGCTATCAAATGTTATACGTTGAAGGTAGACCTTCAGATAGACACCGAAAAAGTTATTAATCTATTTTAATAGTGCCTTTAACAACGTACATATGTACAATTATACATATCAACGAGTGCAGAAGTATTTCTGTTAAAAACGCTGCTGCCTTAATAATTATGGATTTTAAAACGAACTGAAGTAAACGGGTAGCTTTGGTAGACATTGAGAGATGGTTTAGCAAGTTTTTGCACATCTGTGAAGTCAGTGACACTTTGTTGCTGCTTCAAGCTAAATTATTTTATATATAATACACAACATGTATAAAGAACATTATCATGCAAGAGAAAACATAGAACTGAATCAGAAATTGGAAAAACTGAAGATTCAGAGAGTCATCGTGTGAAATCATTGTAAAGAGAACGAAGTTTCTGAATAACTGCGCAGATAACGTTGCAAAAGAAAAAGAAAAGTTTATCAATATTGCTAGCGAAACAAATAAAATCGAAAAGAAAGCGATTAATAGATTAAATTGGTGAAACAAACAAGGTAAATTTACAATTACGGTCAGCCATTGCGGCAATCAACGTAGCGTAAGAGAGCATGAAATTTTTACAATACAAGGAGAAAGAATCATACAGAACTAAAATCTACAAATTAAAGCCGACAAAAACAACAGTAAGAGGAAAGTTATCATTGGGTATAAATCACGTAACCCGTCTTCAAAACCAGTTATTATGATCTAAGATTTCAGAAGAGCCATATTTTATAAAGAAATGAATTCTACAGTTAAATTTTCTCGGTACAACGTGCAGTAATGGGTGCAGAACCTAACCGCTTCGTTGGACATCACAAAGATATCATCATAAAAGTATTTATTATACATGTGAATTCGTGATCATAAAACCCGTTCCACAAGACGTGTCGAAGTTATAAATTAGGTTTATGCTTTATAATTTGCCTAGTCTGTCCGTTTGTTTTGTACCCTGTACTACCATATCTACTGCTTTATCTACCAGTCACTTTCCATATCGGAAAATTTCATAATTATGTGTTGTATATTACTGAATAATTACTAAATGGTAAAATACCATGTAATTATAGTCGGCGCCGACGAATCGAAAGTTCAAGTAAAAGTAGAAATGCTAATCGCAAAGATGTTCAGTCGGATTTCATTTGTGACGCAATTACTCCACGGTCAAGGCTGTGGGCTGTAGGTAATGTTATGGTTTCACTTTTAGGTACTGCTGTAACCATAAAACTGGAACTGGTATTGAAATATTTTACACTGCCGATAGTAGACATAATACTCATGACCTCTGCTTTATCTGCAGTGATTGTTTTAAGGAAAACATGATTTCAGGGAATCCCGTTTTTTATCCTCAATGAACATACCCTAGACCATTTCTCAGAATTCCGTGTTAATTTCAAAGGAAATTCCAAAGCTTTGAATTATCTCAGTTGTTGCCTTTCATCTATAGTCAACCAAATTTAACGAGTGAATAGATGCTCGTAGCATTACCTCAAGTTGTTGCCTTGTCTAATTGAACAATAAAGACGGCATGCGGTCAATTCTTTCCCCTCGTTTAGATATAACGTACTTTCAATGAGTGACGTCATTGGCCCGTATCTTATTTGAAAGGGTGTCCTTAAGGGCACCTCAATGAATACGTTCACATATTAACATCAGCGGAATAAATGGCCCTCGGTGGCTCGGTTGATTTCTGTGTAATGTTTGACATTCTTACGGGTATAGATATAATAACATAGACATGTTCTAGGATTGCTATAATAATTTAATAACGCCTTTAGTGGCATAGCTATCCCACCGTTTGTGGTTTGTAATTTAGCAAGAAACTGGTATGTTATATAATCCTATGAGAAAATCATTAAACTTTGTATCATGTGATGATGATTTCACATCTAAAATCTCTCTATTGCTAAAATGAGACTTACTGTAAAATTGAATCTTTAGAAGAAATTGTCAATTATGAAATTGGTGACATAAACACAATCCCAAACATACAAAAGCGATAACTAACACTTAATAGTGTTATTTATCTCAAGGCAATTGAACTTATTACGCAACCAAATTATGCGTTAAGTAACAAAAGACATTTGTAACAAGTTTTAATAGAGCCAATACCAGAATTGGGTCACAACAACGAGCCAAAGCAAATGTTTATAACAAGAACTATTCAGATCGTTAAGAGAAATCGCTTGATACGGATGGTCACCCAGCTAGAATGCATGCGTAGAGACAAATGACTGGACCCGACGATGCACTTCTAGCTGATTAAAACTAAGTGAATATAGCGGAACATTTTGTTATCTTATGTAATTTAAAATTAGTTTTGCTAAGATATTGGAATGAAAGAGCGCAATGTTTTAGGATTATCGCTAGATAGATAAATCCCGAAACAATTAATATAAACATTGATTACAGGAATAATTATGTCTTAGGAAAGTTCTGCTACTTACTAGATGTTAATAAATTGGATTAGTCTGTACGTGTACTAGACTAGAGAGACGGCACAGAAAAACTTTGTAACATGGATATTGGCAACTGAATTTTTAGCAATATCACGGATGTTACCAAACGTTCTATACGCCATTTCATACGTTGCCCCACAGAATGGTAACAACAGATAATTTGTCACATCCTAATGTAATTTAGGGTCACTATTACTAGGTGCGTGATTCTGTGGCTATTCGCACAATAGGCTCAAATGTTTTGAGGCATTAAGGTCGTGTTGGCCAACGACCAGGCTAAGCGAGTGGAACTTAAAGGAAAATTGCTTGTTGCGTCATTTTGATGCGACTAGCGTCGTAAAATTTCGGAATAAGCCAATTTTATACGCACTCAATGTAAGCACATTTGTGATTGTAATTGAACGTGACAAGCTTGTAACTAAAAGTATTTCTACATTGTTACAAGTGAGATTTACATCTTGATTCTGATCTTTACTCCTGAATTTGGTCATGGGATAAGTGGTTGGCTTGTATCTTTAGTTTTTTTCTTCATCTCCTTGATTTTTTTAACCAAATTACCAATTTCTTCGTCCATTTGAAATTCAAATGTTGTGCTAAATTTATATTCCAAAGGCCAAACCGTTACATAAGTTATGTCAAACTTATTTTAAAACATCTATTTGTTCAATTCGTTTGGAATATTAAGTAAATGCAATAGCCATTGCATCAGCCATTTTGTAAATTGAAATAACTGTTCCTTTTTACCAATTTTAGCACGGAATAAAAAGTGTAATAAACCATTATTTCGTAACTAATAGACGTAACCGAGGTAGGCGAAATTTTAAGTGAAACTTAAATTTATATCACAGAAAATAGTTCCGACGGAAAATTTCGTAATGCTATAATTACTTCGAAGTAACTTATTACTTATTTCCTCTGAAGTTAGGCATTCACTTGTGGCACACTTGCCGAACATATATTTTTAGAATATGATAACATAGAATATACAAGTCAAGACATGGAACAGTCTGATAACGTTAATGAACTACTTAATGAGGGCCAGATGGTTTCTTATCAGTCCAAAAACTGTGGCGTAATTATTTAAGATAAATGCATTTACTTATTAGTCATTAGTGACTATAATATCAAAGCTCCACTTACAAAAGTCAGTGCGGTTGCGATTTTTTTTTTGTTTTTGGTCTCTGATTTGGACATATTAAGTTTTGAATGACTTAATTTTAGCGATAAGAACTTTAGCATTAATATAACGTTAATATGGTGTAATTGTATGACGCTGTTAAGTTTCAGTTTCATCAGAATATTCATATTATTTATCTGGCTAGACCAGACATTTAAATATTTCAGGACATTTAAATCTCTTTGTGCTAGGCGCTATGAAAACGTTCCAGTAGATAAGCTACTGTACCAGCTGCATATCTTTGTATGCAAGGGTTCTACGATGAGGTAATATCATCAAACGTGGTCTATAAGCATTTTACTCCGACTATCATAGCACCTGCACGGCTACACCTACTAAGTTCACATGTAGGGTGATTTGTGATTGGATATTTCATAACATAAACTTCATGGCGCTCATCATCGTCAGTCTAACCATTTCCAAACCACGTTGGGGTCGGCTTCCAGTCTAAGCGGATGCAGCGATGCGCTTAATTTCCGAAGGTATGAGTATTTATTCGACAAGTTGGTTTTCGAAGAATTCGCTCATAAGTTGTTAGAAAAACAAATGGCGACTATAGGGGAGAGGTGAAAATTTCTAAAAAATCTTTAAAACTTCCATTTCTACAAAACAATTCCTGAATTGTTTTGTAGAAATGGAAGTTCAAAATTATTGCAAAATTAACTCAAGTAAAACCCATTTGAAGGAATGTATGGACTTATGGTGAGGGAGACGAAGGCCAAGAAAACGATGGATGGGAGAGATGTGAGGAATCATATGAAAGAAAAAGGAGTAAATGATAGCGTGACGGTTGACAGAGGAGGATGGAAGAAAAAAGCGTATTGCGCCGACCCTAAGTAACGTGGGACAAGGGCAGGAGGATGATGATGATTAGCACCCATTTCGAGTAATGAACCTATTACCAAACCCTTTATAGAACTAGAATCATTGTACTAATTTCATTTATTCTTTTGTCACAGACACCGCACCCGAAGGATCTCATAGGTCAATTATTTTTCTTTAACAATGCTATTATTCTCTTTGATAAATCAATTGATTTGTTGAACAGAATACAATGGTGTGCGACGTTTATTTTATATAAATATCTTTAATAACAGCGAAGAACCAATGCTTTATTATTGTTCTACTTACTTAGTTGAGGTAGGTACTACCTCAACTAATTCATTAGTACTGTTACCGACAGGCAAGGCACTGCCTAAATCGCTAGGTCTAAGGCCCATATTACGGAACGTCACTCAAGCCTCAAGCATTACTTAAAATTTATTTCAAATAATCAAATGGCTTCAATCTAGTTTTAAGAAATTTCGCACAAGATTTTGTTAAAAAACGATGGTGAGCACTTACACTGGATTTAGTATGTAATAATAAATCAGTATAAGACGTATGTATGGAGGTTTATCATTTATTTGCTGATGGGAAGTACTATCGGAAGAGGGATAAATGATGCCGTGACGTCTGACAGGAGAGCATGGATAAAGAAAACGTGTTGCGCCGACCCCAAGTAGAATGGCAGGAAGATGGTGATGATGGGGAATACTATCGGGTGCTCGGTTTGTGTCGTTTTGTTTCCTCGGGGATCTACTGATCCCACTGGACTCTAGAACTGTCTAACTTTTATCTCGGGTACGTAGATACAGATTAAAGTATGGTTAAAACATTCTGTAATTGAGTCATGATAAATAATTCGTTCTAGAATATTTTATTATAGTCTTAGACAGCTATAAAATCACCAGCGCCTTCAATATTGTTTGTTAATGTCAATTCAACATAAGTGACTACAAGTACTGGTACAACTTGTCCACAAATACTTGCCAAGTCTCACTACTTCATTTATGGTAAATCATACATGTTACTGGCTCTAAAATTCAGGGCTGTCAATCGCTTGCAGCAAAATTTTCATTCCAAGACTTTTGTTTAAAATTTTTGATATCGTAACTATTATCTAGCTAAATGATACATCACTCATTCGATTGATGGTTGTCTTTGTGGAAAATTATTAAATCTAAAGCTCATGTTCTAGTACCATGATCGAGTATGGCTTCCATCTGTCTGGTTTTATTCCATAATCAAATATGTGTGCTTAAGTTTCATTCAATAATACAGGCCTTAAGTCTTAGGTACTCCATCATGGTATAGGCCTTTAATTCTAGACCAAGTATTATGTTGTCATGTACTGCCGAGTTCACTAATGGTCTACCACTTTTCACCCCTTATGCCCTAGGTAATAAGGTTGAAAAGTCGACCGTCATTAAACTCGGTAGAACGCATTGGAAACTGTCTAACGCACCACTGACTGTGAACCCTACAGTTCCAGCGATCACCGCCGAGCTCTATGAACATCGCACAGCAAATTACACACGGGCGCTCTTTACTTTCACTTAGAACACGACCGGTAGCCCGAGGGGCTCCAACGTCACCCATTATGTCGGACAAAAAGTCGACAAGGTCTTGAAACGATCTCCGCTTGCCAAGGCCGCCGCGGTCCGATCACGCATTGTCTGCGTCTGTACTGACAGAATTTTTTGTACATTTCATAATAGTACCCAGAGTATTTACTTTTTGCCCTCTTTATCTAGTTTCCGTTCTGGAGCGTTTTCTTTTGTTATTGTTTTCGGAATACTGACATTTATTTTAAGATTGACCTTTCTGAGTTTTGTGTGTTTTATTTTTATATTTAACGTTATTCTAATGTTACTTGTAATGCATTGTTTTTTCCTTCAGCACTAAGACCTTTAAAACTAGTAACGTGTGTTTCCTATTTTTTAGTTAAATTCGTTTTCCGTCAACAATAAAATATTATGACAAAGTGTGTAATAAATATTTACATTTATTTTTGTTTATATTTTATTATGAAACTAATAAAAATATAAACCTTGCAAAATGATTACCAAGTTATTACGTATTCTGTGACATTAATTACGCCAAATCTAATGAATAATTTATTATTGCTTACCTTGTGTCGTCCGGCATTCAATAGCACAAGTAACATTTAAGATGGAGTCTTAAAATAAAGTTAGTTTCTAAAGTTTGTCATAGATCATAAAAAGGTCAGGGTTCTGAAATTGCAGGTATGGCTACAAAAATAGGTAATTACTTGTATTTTAAATCATTACGTATGTAAGTACGTTTAAGAATGTAAGTGAAGGTTTGTTTGTTTCAGACTTTCAGTATTCCTGAGAACTGAATGACGCATTCAACTTGTTTTGGATTCATCATCATAATAAATAATAACAGCTTGTGAATTCATCGCATCTTCAAGAGTTCAATAGATCTTTTCAACGTACAGAAAACATTCATTTCTGCACGATAAAAAGAATCTATATTATTTTTAAATAAAGTTCCTTTGCATAGCCATCATTCAAAGAATGCCTGCAGAGAATGAGACGAAAATATTGAGAAAACTACTGATAGTGCCATTCATCATAAACACGGTTGAATCGTAACTATTCACTGTCCGGAACTCCCCAACAACCCTTTCAAAGGTACTAAATTGTATGTAAATTACATTAGGGATTGACAGTAAAAAAGTAAGCAAAGTTTTGAGTGAGCATATGAATGTGGATGGCTATAAGAATAGAGGAAGACTAAAGAAACGATGGATGGACTGTGTGAAGGATGGTATAGCTAGAAAGGAGGTGACTGCTGAGATGACGAGTAATTGAGAAGTATGGAAGAAGAAGACATGCATGCATCCCAAATAAATTGGGTTGGAAAATGATGATGATTGACAGTAAAACTTGACAGTCAGTTCAGAACTGACACTTTCCCTTACCTTAAAAACCGCAAAAGTGTCAGATTCAGTATCATTAAGAAACTGATTTAAAAATTATAGAATGGAAATGAATAGACCGCAGTTTAGGTACAGTCAATTGCAGGTTAGTGTAAACTATTTTTTTGACATTGACAACAGTAATATGTAGAAGCAAGGGTGATTTTTGTGAGCAAGTGTTACCTGTTGACTGTACTGTATCTATGCACGGTTGAACACCCTAAGTGGTTTTCTGTTTAGATGATTATTCGCGTGGTTGTCACGTTGTTGTGTTCTCTCTTAGTTCTAAGGTGATAATTATGATAAATAGCTAGATTTTTTACTCGTAAATACGCGTTTATTGCGTGGTTCCAACATTTATATTTGCCTGATTGTTTATAACAAGAAAGATATCCGTATAACAATAATGAAAAAAATACCTGAGAAGGCTCTCGTTAGGCAGCTGGATCAAGGGCTTGATTCAGAAAGCGATACTCCTGGACACGGTGCGTATTGTTAGGAGGTTCCTCTCTGTGGAGCCCAGACTGCCGCCGGTAACTTGTACCCTGTTCCCGATACCGGTGGGCTACTATTTTTTATATTTTGTAATGTATTTTTATATAATTTTTGTTGATAAAAATGTTTAAAAATGTAATTAGTTTGTAAGAAAAATGAATAAACGGAATGAAAACAACATGGAGTAGAATAAATTATTTAAACCACCTAATATTTTTCCTGTACAATAGTTACTATGGTTAGCTCCTGTATCTAATAATAATATAATAATAGCCACTTCCTACCTACGAGTATATGTATATCGTGCAGGAAATATTGCAAACAAAACAGTTATAATTGGTTACCGAAATGATATTTAACTTTATATAACAAGCCATAGGTCTGATATTTACATAAATAGAAATACCTATACAGAAACATCGTTGTTACGTGTTGACATCCGCCCTCATTGGATTGACCTTACTGATCCTTTTCATTGAGTTTCACTAAGTTATGGAAACGCGTTCCATTTTTTGCCGATGCTTATAAAAAACTTGATTGTGTATTTTTTTTCTGTCTCACGTTTTAGGCCGAACGAGTTACAATAAAATAAAATAAAAACTACTATAGTTTATAAACATTACAGTCATCAAGCCTTAATATCCCGAAAGATAAAGCAGAGATAATCCGCATCACGCCAAATATATAAAGAATTATAAGATTCTATCGAATCATATTCTAAAAAATCTCAACCATTTATGCAAAGGTCGATCAGCTAATTGCTGTAACTGACTATATATTTATATTTATGTCCTAGGTAATAAGACCTATTTTCATGAATCGGTCACAAATCTATACTCTGGGTTACCACTGAAAAAATCCTGGTGAGATAAAGACTAACACTTTGCCCGGCCTGTGAATCGAACCAGGAACTTCACGCTCAACAGAAGCGCTTGTGACCACTAGACCAACGAGGAACGACTGTGGTCGTTATTTACTATATTTATGTTTCATTTTGGTACAGTTACGCACAGATAATTACAGTTGTTAACTTTATGTAACGTAATTGCTAACATTATATTTTGATTACATAAGAATGTTACATATTATTATTAACCTAAGCATTTCATTATAAGTCCGTTTAAGCAGTTGTTACTGAAACTTCGTCATAATTAAAAGTTGAAAATAAACTGTTCGTAACGAAATTAATATTTTTTATAATAGACAAGGCTACAAAAATAACTTTATTTTATGCTAAACTTAGCCAAGCTAATTATTTTGAGTTAGATCCTGTTCGTTGATATTATGATGTGAATTTATTGTGTACTGTTTGACCGTCAAAAACTTGACATCACGTTGCTAAGTCATTGGTCGCCAAAAAACTTACTTTACTGCAATTTTATATGCTTTTTATGAGTCCGCTTAAGTTCTTGTATAGTCTAAAAAATGTGAGTGTACCTAAATGAATTGATTTTCTAGGTAGACGTATAGCAAAAATGAGTGTATTATTTTATAAGACTTGAAAATAGGTGTTTTTGTCTTATCAATCAGCAACGACCGGCAATTCAAACTAGAGTTTGTTCACGATAGAAAACTAAATATTTAATACAATAACATCACGGCTGTAATACTGTGGCAGAGGCAGAGGTGTACCTAATAGTACACCCACATTTTACCAGTTATGTTTAAGTCCCATGTAATAGGAGGCATCATCATCTGCCTAGCCTTTTCACAACTATGTTGGGGTCAACTTCCAGTCTAACCGGATGCAGCTGAATACCAGTATTTTACATGGAGCGACTGCCTATCTGACCTCCACAACCCAGTTAGAAATGGGTAGTACGATACTCCTTGATAAGACTGGTTGTCAGACTTTTTAGGCCACTGACTACCTGTAACAACTGTCAAAGATCTACAAATGACAGCCGGGACCAACGGCTTAACGTGCTTTCCGAGGCACGGAGGAAACTCGGTATGTAATGGGTGGTCACCCATCCACAGACCAACCTAGGCAAGCGTGACTTAACCTAAAGATCGACCCGAATGGCTGTTATTATTTAGCCACGAGCTCCTCAGGTAATAGGAGGCGAGGCAAAATATTTGTTACTATTAAATTAATTCAATTAACGAATAAATAACTTGACTAAAGTATCTAATATTTATGGGTTGTTATATTATCTAGAAACAGAGAAAATACATACGTAAGGCAGGTCTTACACTGGGTAACTTGTCTAGTTTTTCTATCCTGTTAGTGATCAGACAGAAGTATGCAGTCGTAAGAGTGGGTACGATCAACCTCATCTCGAACTTCGAAAATAGCTCTTACTGCTTTCGAAATAAAAGCGCTGTCACAGTCACCATGGACGTGCGGTTGACTATTCTTGGCAGGAAAAGACGCGGGTGTCACGGCAGCTGCTTTTCCGCTTTCTCGAATGCGCTTAGGGAAAGTATCCACTTGGCTTGAGCATAGTATCACTACGAATATGACTATGTTTGTTTCTAAACACTATGAGAGGTTGCTATTTAACAGATCTCGCCGGATATCTGTTTTAAACGAAGGATACTAAATTAGACACTTGCAACGAAAATGATTTGGAAAATTGCCTCAGGTGAAATCTGTTGGTTGGAGATATCATTCAGCGGATATTTATTGTTTTTGGTACTTGTTTGATTTATTATGGAAACTTTTACGTTTTTATTTTGTTGTCCAGTCCAGCACATCAAGGTAACCGAAACTGTCAAATTTTCACAATCAACCTTGAACCTAATGCTTTAGCGATAAAGTCGAAAATCTATTAAAGAAATTTGACAGATTGTAGTAGCTTGATGTGCTGGCGTCTGTACATTGGCAAGTACAAAAAGAAATATAGGTATTTAGATGTATGATGTATGCAGAATTATTGTCACTGTTTACATTATACTGGAGCAAAATAAAATTGCTTTAAAATATAAAGATGAGCGATTCGAGGAAATGTATTGAAATTAGTACTCCATTATTTATTTTAAAACGCAATAATCTGTAACATCTTTTCCGCCATCTATTGGGAAGTAGAAGTACTAACGAGCGCCATCTAGTGTGCAATAGAATAATTGTAGCACGCCATCTATTGTACAATAGGCGAACCATTTAGATAGCGCCATCTATGTACAAAAATATGCACCAACGGACAGTGGGTGTCAGACTTTTAGTTATTCGTCGACAGATGGCAGTCTCTAATTTAAAACTGCTAGTCGATACTAGATGGCGTCAAAATACTCGTGTTTCGTACATAATAATATGAGCGGTACTCTGGATTGCAAGGCTGTATGGTGGTAAAGAAAAAAAAAGAAAACTCACCTTCCATAACGTATACGATGCTCCCAACATCTCCTTCCTTGATGATGAGGCTGCCAGCTGCATATTCGACAGGATACATGCAGTCCACGATCTCGCGAATCTGCGTCATCTCCAGATTCTTCATGAAGTCATTGTCCAATATAGCACCTTTGATCAGCTCCCGTGATCTGTAACGAGTAATAAATATTTCGTAAGAATCATTATCGTGGCAGGGAAATAGATGAAAATCTTTATGAATGTAAAACTATTCGTAGGTACTGGCCACTGTCCAGGGCGTAGAGGTTTTTTTTTTTCTAGAACCTTGTTTCACATGAAATATTAGGAGTAGATGCTTAACTTAACTCTATAGGCAGGTAGAAATAAAACATATTTCCCTCCGCCTTTTTGCACGAAAATTTGTCATTTTTGTGATAAGCGTGATACTTTCGTGATTCCATAATTTATTTTTCACTAGCGACCCACCCGAGCTTCGCACGAGTGCAATGTAGATACATATATATACATATAAACCTTCCTCTTGAATCACTCTATCTATTGCTGAAAACTGCATCATAATCCGTTGCGTAGTTTAAAAGATCTAAGCATACAGACAGCGGGTGCGACTTTGTTTTATACTATGTAAAGTTAAAACAGTGTAGAGCGATGGAAATTAATGATTTGATATGAAAAAGTCATGTTGCTCCATATAATATATTAAGTTTTAATATTTAGGCCTAAATATCCAACAGGATTAATTCAGACCTATCTAGCGCATGCGGAACCCGGAAAAACCGGGTTTTACAATGGGACCGAAACAGGATTCCGCATGCCCTACATAACATAAAGCTTGTCATCCAATAAATTGGAAGAATATTTATTTAAATTATTGTTTATTCAATAACTAAGTTTATACATGGGCAGGGCTATCATACATACTTATTTAACAAACATCAAAATACCTAGTGCTTAGCTTATTTATATGTCTCTCTAGGTCCTTAGCTCCTAATTGACATGGATCAAAACAATGCTTCAATTTTCTATATATTACAGGTATAACCTATCAACTACTTCCCGTACCTATGTACAAGGCAATATCCAAGTGCCCTATCAACTTTAATGACAATAACCTTTAAATTATGACGGTAAATTAGAGTCATAAACCATGGCTTAGGCCTGTCTATGATGAAACTAATGCTCTATTACTTGAGAAGGAAGGACATGCATATTATCATTGTTTATGGTCTTATGCAGAAAGGCACTTTTATGGTAGACCGTAATTTACTCATAGCTCTAAGGTAAATAATTATTTTCATTTTTTATTTTTTTTTAAATTTTCCCCTCTCTAAGAATAATGTTATTTTCGTGCCAAGAAGTTTAATTTATAGATCTCTCTCTAACATAACACCAAGCCTGTATAACTGTATTCCTGAAAACTAAAACTATTTACAAAATAGTAAAATATAATTTTTACTTTGTTAGTGAATTTAGTCATAAGTATAACAAAAATAACTACAAAGTATCACCCGCATAGAGCGGTTCAATGACTTAAAAAATATGATTGTTATGTGTGCCTGGTGAAAACCTTTTCGAAAGTTTCTTTTAAAACCCACTTAGGTGTCACAAACTAAGATATACGAATATATCTTAGTTTTATATATTTTTTTTATGTTTTTAATAGCACTTCAACGTACAAATATCTGTGTAGCCCTTTTTTTTTTTTTTTTTTTTATGATGGGAAATCATCAAATGACCCCCCCCGCTCTGGGCGGAGCGGAAGGGAGTGTCAGACTTGCTGACTAAAACCCATCCATGTTCCTTCTTTGCCCTTTGTGTTCCAGGGCCGCGGTATCTCTTTCGAACAGTCCCGCAGCCCTGGCAGGATCTGTGTAGCCCTGGCTCTTGTACTAGGAATTCCTGTCTCACAAGAGCCAAATGGCTGTATCAACATAAAAAAACAAACGCTATTATTGATGTTAGATATATGATATATTGTTGTTAGATTTTGG
Organism: Noctua fimbriata; assembly: GCA_905163415.1. Classification (NCBI taxonomy): domain Eukaryota; kingdom Metazoa; phylum Arthropoda; class Insecta; order Lepidoptera; family Noctuidae; genus Noctua; species Noctua fimbriata. The sequence continues at coordinate 9,660,674 of LR990940.1, forward strand.
TAGGTATCTCTACCTAATAAAATAAAAAAATAAGTTCCATTAATTCATGAATATCTCTCTCGACAAACATACATACTACTTACTCATTGTTATTCATGGTAGCTGGTTTTTCGTTATAATAATAAAATTATAATGTGTAGGTATCAATTTATTTATAATAAAAGGATATCACAACTTGTTTATTCAGTGTTATGTTATAAATAAATGGTTAATCTAAATTGTTAGCAAATATGCCTACGTAGGATTATTTATCTACAAGTAGGATAAGGAAGGATTGGTACATAAAGGTATTCTGATCGGTTTTATAATGGAACCAACGGACCACTTATAAAACATATTAATCTCAAGGGTCCATTTAAGCATTGCACACATACTGTTTTCCGTCATCTAGAAGCTGCATGCAAGATCTTAACATAGACGTCAGAACGCCAAGTACCACAGTGGCTATAGGAAATTTTGAACGACTTTATGACTTACTAGAAAGCTAAGTTTAGAAACCACTGACGAAACATTTTCATCCACTTTATGGCCATCAACGAATCGTTTGTGCAGCGCGAACATTCCTTGAAATGGCGCTTGTCATGCTTGCACGGTATCCACCCAAAATCTAAACCAGTGCTCATAAATTTCAGTCTCAAAAGATCTAATGTTGACAGAGCCGTCGGCGAGGACAGTTGTCACATAAAGTTCGAACGTAATTATACCAAATGGGATCAACGAAGGCACACGAGCTGACACACGTTGGCCTCGCCACGGTGCCTTGCGATGCCTGTACAGAGAAGAAATTCAATCACTACCTTGAATGATTGATCGATGACGTTAAGTATCGATATGCCCCTACAAAATGTTCGAAGTATCGTTATACAGAATGATCAGCTGATAGTAGAGCGAAGCGCATTTCCACGATTCGATCAAAGCTTTTAAATTAAAAGCTTCCGTATCCATAAATCGTATATAATTCTATGAAACGCAGCGTGCGTATAAAAATAAGAAATGTTATATTCAGCTTATCGCAACAATTCATATTTTGTAAACGAAAATTAAATAAGACAAGCAAAATTAAATGAAAACTTCAAGGCAGATCTAGATGATCCTAAAGCTAAGTAAGGTCACAAAGTCACGGTCGATATTAAGGCAGATGAGATTTTGTCGACACAAAACGTGAGAGCATAACAAGGATGATGAAACATTGAGTTAAGACACAGTCGTTAACTACTTAATCGTGACCAATAACCCAACACAAATTAAAAAGGCAAATAAAGTATTTACAAAAGAAAACGTGAATCCGATTAGTATTCATGAGAAGACAATGTTAGATTATTTGTAACCTAAAAATAATGATAGCGACATTTTGCTTGTTGATATTACTTTTTGTTCAAAAGTTAAGTTGCACAAAAATGTTGTCATTCCAAACACGACATGACGGTGTACTTAGTTTATGTAAATCAGTTCTTGTAGTTGGTGCGATTGACCTGTAAGTATCATTACATCTGAGACTTTTTTGCTACTTTGAAGGCCAAGAATTATTTTTGAATCAGTAATATCGATCTTTGTGGCAGAGTTCCTACAGCAACAGTGAGCAAAAAATATTTAATTTAAACTATCACTGGGTTGCCAGCACACTCATTAGTATTATTACTATATTTAGAACAAATTATTAGATTCTAGCTATCGTTGTATATGAGCCGCGTTGTGAACCGCATTTTACTGGTAGCTGCATGAAATTCCGTAAAAACGCCCTGGCAAGCTTTTTGCAAGAACATAAGGCTGTTGCTGAGAATTTATTAGCAGAAAACCCAAGAACCTTTGAAATCGCACAATTAGCAACCACAAAACTTGTTTTTCTTTACTAATATTATTTATTTAGAGAAATGTATGTTGTAACTTTGTAAGCATTAGTCACAGTTATTAGAAGACTATTTATTATGCAGTTAACTGCTAACGATGGCATTGTTTTACAATTTTACATGGCGTAAATACTCACCGTTGAATTTTCGGTATTTTCACTAATTTCATTTCATATCCCTGTGACAGCGAAGACAGCGGCTCCGCGGAGATAGCTGTCCTCTTCAACCTCGGTTCTCCAACATGGTAGACTCTGGTATTCTCGATGCCAGGTGTCTTCATCACGAAGCATTCTTCCTCGTTCTCTACGCCATTCCTGCGACTGTCAATCAACTGCCTCGTCAGAGGCTTCACGACTTGTCTAAACTTGTCTATCTCATTCTTCAGGTATCTTATGGTTCCATCTTTTTCGTCAATCTCATTTTCCAGCAACGTTATTATTTTATCTCTTCGTTTCAATTCTTCTGTCTTCTCCAGCACCAAGCGTTTCATTTCCAAGTACTTCTTCTCCAGTTTGTAATTGTGGTCCAGTTGACATTGTTTCGTGTGTGTTTGCGACATTTTTGACACTACTGTTCTCACTTTAGCACTAAACTCTTTGCAAAGTTACTTTATAAAATTCCACATCGTATTATCGAATATTTCAAGTTTCCTATCGCGTTACTTTGAACGGAACTGTTTAACTGCGTCTGTTGACGTGTTATCAATACCTATATCATCGGAAAGATAAAACGTTTTATGTACTTGATCTATGACTTGTTTAAATCCACATTTGGAAATATTTTCGCTAGCCAGTGTCAAACATGAATACTTTTCAAATACTTTTGTTGTGACGTCGATGTCTAGCGTTACCATATAAATAGTAGCGACGACTGATTGTCCGATTCCCAAGTGTGTCAGCCTGTCGGTGAGTCAGCCTCTCAATGACTTGTGCCACACATATTGAAATAATATTTCAGTACGTGCATACCGCCGTCAAGCAGACTAAATTTTAATTGGTTTTCATTAAACATGATTAATGGTGCAGATAAATAAACATAGTTCAAGAATTAAATCGAAATTGATACATGCAAGCTACAACACACTCGCCTCAAGCAAGGACATTATGTAGTGAAATTTTATGAATTATATTCAGTCTCCTTGAACGAAATTTAGTGCTTTATCAGTACAGGAGAAACAAGTTCGATTAATTGAGGTCTGTCGTGAATTTTAATTATTGTTGCCGCGTAATTTTCGTACGTTCAGGATAGATAACATTTTGTATTCACAGCAGAGCAGCTATATTGACACGAAATTAATTACAATGTAATGTATAAATATAAAGCTACAATTCATTCATACATGCCCTGAATTTTAAAATCAGCTTGTCCTAACCACAAAAAACATCCCACGACTTCCACTGAAAAGCCATACAATACAACAAACAAAATATTTCTTTTGTTACACTTATGTAAATTCAAAAATATTTTCAACCAAGCAACACCTAATTGCAGACAGACCATAAAATAAATATTGACAAGTTGTTTAGACATGTGTTCGGGCATCTATTAATTTGAATGCCTGACATTTTTCACTTAGCCATTGTGTCGACCTACTCATTAACACTTGAATGACCGAACGATTGAGCAACACAAGTGCACAATGAGGTAGTCGTAACATTTCAAGAGTTGATATGCGTAGGTGATATAAATCATGTTGTACATTTCGTAGGTAAAGGTCGTTCAACTAATCACGCCTTTCTAAGTACAGATAAGGTCAATGCAGCAGGAGTACTACCGACACCAAGTATTTGGACCATGACATCATTGTAGCCATGTGGAGTACCGATCGTGGTACTCCTTTTAGTATTTTGCCAAATGTTGTTAACTAACTCATCGATCAGTGTCTCAGTTCATATCGAACGTGAGTCTATTTAAAGCTTACGTCATTGGATGGAGAATTCATTCGGAAGTGTTGTAAAGAACTAGGGGTTAAAGAACGAACGCATGTGAAATAGAATTTATGTACTTGGCATCGTTTGTCATCACTCATCAGTGATATGCTATTGCCAAACACTTTTTATGCACTGAAACCGAATTGACATAGGAAACTTACGTACTACTGAAAGCAGAAGCAAAGAGAATTGACAAAGTAACAGTAATATCAACAGCTTTCATCGATCAAATATCGTAATTCCTTTTTGAAACATTTAAACAATTTACTTTGATCGATATATCACTTTAATCTTTATTGGACGATAAGATATGATTATATCATCAATTACATTACTTGTCCTACATCAAATTGTTCTTGCATCTACTACATAGTTGGTGTAAACATGCGACAGTTTATAATTGTAAACTACAAAAGTTGACCTAGACCCGTTTTCTTTGATTTTGGACCAAAGCCCAGTGCGTTCTGCTACATTAAGCCTGATATCAATAAATATTTTTGTAGCTACTCTTCATTTAAATTGTCCGTTATCATAACAGCGTAAGTGGAACAAATACACCTGTTAATAACTTTATTATCTTTGGTATTATTAATAGCTTCTAAACTTGTTGAATTTATTTTTAGAAGTTTGGTATTTAGATTTTTGTTGCGTATAATATAGCCTTCTATTTGTTAATCTAAAAATGGATTCAATATAAATTCAGGCAATTTGTTGTGATCAGTGCGTAACCCTGGAACGAAGACATTTTATACATAATACATCTGCCTCAGCTATGCTGGAGTAAATAAATCTCCTTATAACATTCTTGGCCGAGACTTTTAACATCAATCACTAGTAAAAGCTTGACTGAATGATAAATAAAGTAATATTTCAGGTCGTTTAGCAAAACACACACCATGTATGTAATAACATCATGATACGCATTTCTTGTAATGAATAAGCTGTTCATGATTTACTTCTCAATCAATTTAAATATCTTGATGTGGATCGAATGCTTCGTCTCTTTGACTGACAGAGCGATAAACACAGCCCACACATAGAACTGGAAACGGGAAAAACATAGTGTATTCAAAACATATCAAGCATCGATTCTGCTTTTGCATACATTTTCCTTGGTCTAATAATAAAACTAACTTTACTTTAACACTGTTTGAAAAGAACGTTGATAAAGTAGAAATTTGAACAAAAAGAACAAGCGCAAATGCAGGACTTTACGTAAAAAAAGGAATTTGTAAAACTTGACCTCGGAATGGAAATACAGGAAACTTTGCATTCAAAGCAGATGGAAGGTTGTCGAGATAAGTAGATACATTACGAGAAGCAGATGTACTGTACGCTCAGATTTCAGCTATCACGGACAAGAATTATGGTTATTGATGCGAATGAGGTTACTATAACTATAATGGCATGTCTACTGTAACGAGCGTCATTAGGTAAGAGTTATTTAATATTATCTAGAGGCCGATAATCTTCATCGGAGTATTTACGTCACTACTGTTGGTTAGGGTTACCTATGACCAAATGAAAACCACTGGAAGCGCGTTTGTGGCTAAAGATGAAACGTCTTGCTCAAAACAAGATCAAAGGAAAGAGTTTGATAAAAACATGGTAATTTTGAGAAATTTAATTCATTTGTTAAAATTTAAAAGTTGCGTTAAAACCCATCTGGAGTACCTTTATTCAGGTTGAACGTCTTCAGACGAGCCAATGTGAAGTATGAATTTTTGCTTTCAAATAACTATTCTTCCAACAAAAATCTATAATGTGCCAAAACCATTACGCATTTTCAGCTAAAGTTGACAAACTACAGGCTAATGCTATTTACGGTGGTTGACGTTATCGCGACAGAGGTGAAACTACCGAAACCATTAGATTAAGCGTGGCCTGATGGTGTAATTGCATCATGTTTATGGCATAATGTCATGCGACATGGCGGACGATTCCTTTGTTGATTTTATGTTTATCATAATCTCGTCTAAACTCCTACAAAATACTTTAAACTTGTTGACAGACTTTACGTCAGGCAGCGGTCAAAATTCTTTTTCGGATAATGATCTTCGTTTTAAGCAGTTCACAACAAGTTAACAATATCCTGACGAATTACTACACTGAACACCAACTGTCTACGGTTACATTGATTGTCTTGTAAGTTTAATTAACATAGAATTATTTGTGAGAAATCCTGTTTATTTCTGTAAAATGAAGGTGTCTTATCCTTGGTATGATAAAAGACTTTCAGCAAGTAATTCTGTTAACAAGGGATACGGAAATTTGCCAAATTCAAGTTTATGACAGACAATGAATGATTATCGACCTGTCTCGTTTCATCTTTGACCAAAGACTAAATCACCCGTCCGCATGAAATATGGACTAACGTCAAAACTCAAGTTGAATTTAGACAACAAAATATTTCCACGTACAGATCTCGAGTAAATCATCAATCATGCACAAACTCAGCTAAATTTTCAAAGAAAACACTAACAAATCTTTACGCTTCCTATATTTGGTTCAGTCTAAACAAATATTTATGAGAGAGATCTAGATGGAGTATCTGTGTTCGAAATAACCTAAGGTCAAACATCCAGTGTTTCAGTCACAAATATTTGTGAAGTTTTTAAAATAATAATTTTTAGTTGTCTCATTTAGCCGAGAAACCAATTAAAAGAAATTGTAGAAGGAATTTGCGGATCCTTGACACACATAGTGCTTTGAGAACTTTAGCATCTGTCCCAATCGTTAAAAATTACCAGCTCTCAGGTTGGTGTCACGACGGGGAAAAAATAGCCGAACGACAAGACGTGGGCTATTTTCGTATTCCAGACGTACCGATTTCAATGGTGATAGACACTGTCAAGGGACGCTTGGAGAAGTCCATGTTCCAAGCACGAAATCTAAATATACGACGTGACAAGGTATTTAAACTTTCTTTGTCGCGACAAACTTGGTCAATGGTCAGTGATAATTATACTATAAACTATACTTTTATGCCCTTTACCAAAAGGCATAAAAGGTTAGTTTTGTTAGATCTTGTAGAATCTATTAACAGATTCTACAAGAAAAATAAAAGCTGGCTAGCATTATTAACAGGCGAGTCTTATGTTTCAAACAGTAGCTTCAGTTTCAGTAGGTTTGATTTATATTTAAAATATTGAGGATTTTTTTTTAGATTTTCGTTAGTACCGACAATTTTAGAAAGATCTATAGCTACATCTGCATTTCTGCAGTACCAATCATTTGTATTGTTGATTCTAAGATCAGTTTCACTTGAGAGACTATTATTATCGTCACAATAGTATTGAATGCAAATCAACCGGAAACCTCTGTGATTATCCTGAGCTCTTTGGATGGACACGTATACTGCTTTTTAATGACGTATACTAAAAGTTTACAACGCGATAAAATATAATAGAAATGGCAATAACAGGACTCAAAATAGTCGTGAGAGTACGGGCTTATTTATTAGAATAATATAGTTGGAGAAGTCGTAAAACCAGAACAAAAGGACGGATTTAGAGGAAAATCGTCGAGAACAGGAAGACGATATCGAAGGTTGATTTCGTTGCAAATCGACGAAGCATAAACTCACTACTCTATTAAATAAAGTAAACATTAAAGCTAGTACTGAAATAGAAGTGATCATAGTAACAATAGGTGATAATTGGTCAATTGTATAGCATCATATGACTGGTCTTCATTCGACGCCTTTGCTTTTGATTTGACGTCACTCGTCAGACGAAATATTATTTTCAATTCTGTCTCTACAAAAAAGCTTTTATCGGAAATGTATTTCACTTTAATTATTTGTTTTCACTCTGCTCCAATGTTTCACCTGGCTCCAATTTCTATCATTTCAAATGCTAAAACGAGACTGTGGAATATTTATGAAAGAGTCTGAATTTCCCAGAAATTCACCATGACCAAATTGTAAATGTTACTGAGCAACATTTGTATTCTTGTTTAACTTATTTTGCCTTTACTTCAACGAGATAACATACAGCTATTTAGATTCACTTCATGTTCTGAATAGTTTTACCAACATTACAAGATGATTTTAGCCTTTCCTTGTTTATTTGAGTTTCAACTGAATTTCTGGAGCGTCAATGCTATATTGCCTAAATGTTATATGTTTTGATCCTCTTTTCTAAGAAATACGTTAGTTTCCTGATTAAAATTTGATTGTAGACCAATGTTGGAACCGTTTACGTTACATAACACTTAACTGTCGTATCAAACAATATATTTTGTTGTACACGATCAAGAATATGACCATAAATACTCCGCGCCTTATTAGTCGTTACTGGTTTGTTGATGGGTGTCACTAAGATTTTTCCAAACAAATATGGACATTTCGCGTGTACCTATATCAATCACATTAAAACAAACTAGACTTTGTTTACACTTTTTAAATTGGACTATTCTTTAAAACTGGTGTGACACTGGCTAGCGAGTCGTGATAATTTTAAAACAAATGTCGTAAAAATATTAAAAATAAAATTTAAATAACATTTGATGTTCGATCAGCGTTCGATTTACGAAAATCACAGGCGCGTACTGACAGCTGGTTACGTTATACCGGCTTGAACGTCGCGTAGGTACTAGAGTTGAGACCGACGCGTATTTCCACTTCAGCTTAGCAAAACGTTCACAATCGGTCTTCGCTCACTACATTATCATTTTAAACTTGATTGTCGCTGATGAATTCATTGACATAGAAGTTGACCAGCTGTTTCGGACAATTGGACTGTATTGTTTTTGTATCTCTAAGTACTTACATTATTAGGACGAATATATTGTTGGACATAGCCAGAACGGACGACCGCTCTTTCTAGGTGACCGATTTTTCAGCGTTGTTTTTTGTATGACCGATTTTTGTGGGACATCTACCTTGAAATATGATTGTATGTCATCATAATGTGTTCCATTTTAACCGACACAAAGTTTTAGGGTCGTTTGCGTGCCTTATTTGCAAATACAAGAAGATGAATGAACGATATACTTAACTTTTTGTCGGCAGTTTTTTGTTAATTGAAGTAAGCACGTTGAAGCAAAAAAATGTTCCATCTTGATGGTTACGCAATATGCTTCAGAGGCTATTCAACTCTAACTTGGCAAAGGATTCACATTAAAAGATTCTTATTGATATAAGCTTTCATCATTCGTTACTACTATAAATAATATGAAGATGTCAATAGGCAAATTTTCTGAGAAACAGAACTTATTTGTTTTTGAGTCTCCAATTTATCAATACCTACTATTTTGTATGTAAACCCAGTATACTGCGGGTAGCTAGCATAAGTACGTACCGGGTGATGTTCGTATTCGAATGCTAAGAATCATCATTTGAATAGGACTTCAGTCACAGCAGAGTCAACAGTCACGGACAATTGGACGTAGCTATAATTTATTACAGTAGTTGCTACTGATGCGTACAATGAAACAATGTGCTTTGACATTATCTCTGCGATCATGCAAGAGGACAAATTGATACATAACACGTGTCATAAATCTGAAAATAGTTTTAAAAAAACGTTACAGATTTAGCACAGTAGAAATAGCTAGGTGCATAGGAGATTGGGGATATTGTGCTTGTGAAAAACAAAATTGCAAAGAGTAGATAAATTATTCTTTGTTCCATCGCAAAATGTAAGAATTTACCTTTTTATTTGTAGTTGTGTTTGATGTGAAATACTGAGATGGGAGAACTTGGAGATAGCTGTCTTTTAGTTTGGTGAATTTTGTTAGGCTCACATTCTTAGGTACTAATAAGTAGTTATATGACCACCACCTTTACCTCAAATATCATAATAATAAATTTACGGTATACTTTTCTACTTGAGCTTTTACCTAGATATTCTTCTCTTTCATCCATATACGTCAAACCTAGTATTTCTAAACAGCGAATACAATACGACGAGGATATGCTAGACAGAAATGAATGAACATCTCTATCCATAAAGCATGCTCATGCATAGACAGACGAATTTACTGCGGTAGACAATCCCAAAATAAGCATTGACACACACGGAACTACGGACACGCCTACTATTCAAACACCATAAAAATAATAAAATATGCAACATAAATATTATTTTGGCCCGTTGATTAACATTATTCCAGTCATAACATGGATACTTCTGGTCACCGAAATTCTGTCAACGACCTTGCCAGAATAGATGCTCCTACGTGCGTCAATTTTAAATGCCACGATGTAATAGGTAAAACCACGTAATTTTCCGGAGACGTTTTAATCCGCTGGTATTTTAATAAGTATTCATTCCAGCACAAGGTACAGTGTGCTCGAATGACTTCAAGTGAATTCCTAGTAGGAAATCTGCGACACCTGTGAGGAAAGAGCTGTTTATTTTGCAGAAGTGTCTATGGACAGACATGGGAATTATGTGGAACTGGCCGAAGATGCTCTTTCAACTCTGTATAGATTTAATTTATTGGTCGTTTTTGCCTTTTATTTATTGGTTCTTTTCGCACGAAAGGAGGTGTCTGATGAGATGACGAGTAATAGAGAAGTATGGAAGAAGAAAACATGCTGCGCCGACCCCAAATAAATTGGGACAAGGGAAAGATAATGATGGTCGTCTTTGTATCTTAATAAAACATTTTTTTTATTTATGCGGATCAGTATAAATTTTTAAAGGATCTGAGTAAAACCATCGGTCTACTAACGTTTGTCTGAATGTGGGTCTCACTAAATCTCACTGTTGCTTCGATTGGAACCATAGACCATGGGAATTTGCTGGCCTAAATGTACTACGACTTAAGTCTAATGTCAGCTTTTCGGCTATAAGCATAGGGTCCATTATCATCATCCACAGCTCGACTTCACCCACTACTGGGTATAGACCTCTCTTTGCTTGTGCCAAGCTCCACGCTTTTGTGCCAGCCTCATCCAGGCTATAGGGTTAGGATGGGCAAAACAACATAACCAACTTTATAATAACCGTTACAGCAGCTTCATATATAGCTATCTGCCCGAAGGCACTGTCATAAATGCGAATGTAAAAACGAGAAAAAGACCATGAGAGCATTTTGGCAATAATTTTATTTATGTCTTTATTAAGCAGTAGATGTAATACATCATTGATAATAATTATTATGCAAAATAGGTACTACAGTCACTAATGCTGTGCAATTTTTATGAACTTGTTATTCGACCTTGCCATATTATGTTTTGACCATAAAATTATAGGGTCAAAGCGATTTGTGGGAGAGTACCAATTATGAGTTTGGTTATTACTTCTATATATTATGCAAATGGTTGTTGGTTCATAAAGTCATAACAATTAGAATGATGAATTGTATATGTTGGCATTAAATGCATCTTACACAGTAGTAATTACTGCCTACCTATGTAAAAAAACTGTATGTTTTGGTATGTAAATGAATGGGCACGTGGAGTTTAATTTTAATTCTGATTCCTTTTTTATTTTTAATTCTTCTACAAACAATTAGTGAATATCATTTGGGTACTTTTTATGTTTTCACAATTTTATAAGAACCCATTTTCCTTAACACATCCACACAATCATCACATCATCATCATTCATCTTTTTCCTTCATTTGAAAGAGTTGTGCTTAACAACATCCAAACTTTTGTAGGATATGAAACTATTTATTTCAAAGACTTAAATGTCAGCTCTCAAAATTGGAGCTGAAATTATTTTTTTTAATAAAAATATCGAAATTGTACTTTCAGTTACCTGTCATAGTTACCAGACAATAAAAATGTAAGTAGGTTGGAATTACGAAGTGTTCTTTACATTATATTATGTAAGGAAGGAACCTCAAGGTTATTTTTAAAGACTTATGTATAGACACCCCGCACGTATACGTTTGATGAAAAAATTTTTTTTTAGTTCAGTTCCATGTATGGGGAGCCAATAATCTAATCTTTTTTTTATTTTTGTATAAAAATCGTAAAGCGGTTCACAGAATAAATCTACCTACCAAGTTGCAACTGTGTAGTCCTAATAGTTTCGAAATAAAGTGGCTGTGACATACAGACGGAGAGACAGACAGACATGACGAATCTATAAAGGTTCCGTTTTTTGCCATTCGACTACGGAATCCTAAAAACTGGCCTTGATCAGTCCAAGTCCATCATCTATTAATAAAAGAATATCTCATTTATCATCTTCTAGTCGTTATGCGATAATAATGGCTACCAATCTGATCTAATAATAACATTTTGAGATGACTCAGCGAATTTTCAAGATCACGAAAATAGATTGCCAAGAAAAAATGGGTTCAACGAAAATACAAATCTTCTAAGTATATTTATCTACCGTAAAGTGGGGATTTTTGAAACTCCGAGCTATTTAGAACTTTTCTAATAAAAGATTCGATTGAATATATTTTTTGTACCTATTTTGTAAATCAAATCAAATCAGTTTATTGCAAACATGTTGTACAGGAGTTGGAATAAACGTTAAGTAACCAGTCTGCCCACTTGAAAAATTATAGGATTATTAAATAAATTTTGTTTTTAACGTCCACCACTGCAGCTTTCAGTGGAAAGTTCTTTTACAAAGAACTCGTAAAAAGTAAATTCTGCTGAATTTCAATTCAAATTAAAGGTTCCATAAAATTATTCATTGTGTTCTGTTGCTAATTAGGTATTTTAAAAGCTAACGCACGCTAAAGTTTGGTTAATGATGCAATAAACACTAAACCATCATGAATAAATTCTACTTGAATAGGGCTGATTGAGTGACTCGAAGATTTGTGGTTTACCACAGCAAGCAGTCCTTATAACTACAGCTTGAAAAATGATTTCATTCATGTTTGTTTTAATCACGATGAAAATTAAATAAGTACGACAAAAATTCCCTTGTTCGATGAAGTAGGTACCTACTTACAGTTACGATGTAAATAGTTTACATCAGTCACGTCACAGTCATAGAAATAATCTTATAAAATACCTAATGATAAAAAAATGTTGTTGTATCAGTGTTTAACCAATCAACAGGAAAAATGACATTTCATTATTATTTTCATTAATTTTTTAAGTTGAAAGTTTAAAAAAGCGCCACCTAGCTTAAGAAGCAAACTATATTGTTAAATGCTACTCCACAACAGATGGCGCTGTCGAGCGTAAGTTCAAGAATATAGATGGCGCTAAATATTTAAGAGCACTTCATAATTTACCATAGTTTTGTGTTAATACCTTCAAGTGAATAAGATCTTGTAACATCTTATTTTACACACGACGGCGGCCAGACTCAATTTATAGACCAACATTGTGAAGAACGGGTCAAATTGATTGCGTAGTCGTTTATGATGAACAGTTCACAGTGAGTGCCTTGTGGCTTGTTGTGTGGTCTAAAAATAGAGTAACCACTCAATGACAACTTATTGTGCTTTATCGTTTGATCATCTTTAGAAGTTTCATGAATATTTCAATTGTAAAATAGTCATGCGCTTCAATTGCCTTCGTTATGAGGAGATTTGTGTTTTGTTTGTAATGCAAGATCATCGAACGATAAACCTTCAATTTCGTCTTGAATTTATCTACCGATTACAGACATCTAAAATTCTATGATTAGGTATCTACCAGTTCTGCCTCTACGTCATTATTACTTATTCTAATGCAGGACTGGTTGCCGTGTGAGTTTGGTTTTGTTTCCAAATTGTAGAAAACATTTTAATCTGAAAAAGCAAAACTAGAGCTGTTCTTAAGCATCAGAAACTCTGTGCATTAGCTCACAAACAAACATCGACAAGGGCAACCCTGCTATCTAAACAAATATGCTGAAATACTTGAAAACAATACCAATATTGACATAAATTTCCGAATATTTGTAACGACCACTAGGTTGCACCTACATCAATGTTCTTTTTATTTTAATTCATTCTGTTGGCAGATTTTGAATTCCTTTCAAAAGCCTATCCATTTGGCAATCACCTTCGCGACGTTAGTAATTGAAATTCAATTTACGTGAGCGTGAGCTTGAAGCGTCCGAACGTCGACGGTTCGTCTCATCAACGAAACGTTAGTATGTTTTCCATTACATCTGCATCGTTTACACTCACTGCGCGAACTTAAAGAACCATTCAGATTTTATCACCTACTTGAATAAACCATTTACAAGGCGTTTTGTATTAGAGATTTGGAGTGGAATTGATTTTGTTTATACTGTGACCGAGTGCCTTGTTGGTCTAGTGGTCCCAAGCGCGGCTGCTGAACATGAGGTCCTGGGTTCGATTCCCAGGTCGGGGAAAGTGTTATTGGACTTTTCCATCAGGAATTTCTCAGTAGCAACCACGAAGTCTGGATTTGTGGCCGGTTGATGGCAATAGGCTCGCTTATTATTTGGCATTTATACATAACTGGCGAAATATCTGTAATACTACCTATTAGGTACACCTCTGTCTAACCCTTCGGGGATTACAGGCGTAATTTTATGTTATGTGACCGAGTGGCGTTCAAGAAATGGTAAGTGAAGTGTTAGTCGTCCGGTACCGAGATGGGCAGACGACTTTGTTGCCATCGGGACCTAACACCTAAAACCTGGATGAGGCTAGAACATAAGCGTGGTCATTGGCACAGTCAAAGAGAGGGCTATACCCTGCAGGGGTGAAGTCGGGGTGTGGATGATGATCATGATATTAAGTATCGTGCAACATCATAATAACTGAGCATTGGTCTGGATTTTCCTCAACTAGGTTTTCGGCAAAAACAAAGTAGGTAATTGGAAACTAAAATTTAGTTTTTTTTTTGTTTACTGATCAAAACCAATATTATTTCGGGTTAATACTTATTGTCAATTTTTGAGATTTGTTTTATTTTATTTTGTTATTTTTATATTTGTTTTGATGCATGCCTATTTCATTGTGCCCCTGGATGTGCTCCAATGTACTCCAGACCTGGCATACAATGAAACACCGCGGCATGGTTTTGGGAAAATTAAAAAAAAATAGGGTTAGGATAAATTTTTGATCTCTCTATGACTGATTTTAAGATGATTAAGTAAACTATATCGAAATAGAAAAAATACGTTGAGTTTATTAATATAAGTTTTTTTTATAAATGAAATGTTTTTTTTTGTTTCATTGTACTCTACTTCTCCACATAATTACTAAAATGGGTATCATAATGGTCTCTATGTCACACATAACATTACATCACCCCTTTAATGCGCGAAGGGTCAGGCAGAAGTAAGAGAACACATATAATTCGCCGTTTTCGTCGTTTTTTTAAACATGTCAAGTACTAGGAATCAGAAACCTAAGTTTAGCAGTGAACTTGATCTAGAAATTTTATTTTTTAGATTTTAGGACAGCTTACAGACTAATAACTTTATAATAACAAAATATATGAATAAATTGCTAATAACAAGCCTCCATAGATAAACATAGAAATAATTAGTTCCTTATTGCAAAAGTTACTTTACAAACAAAAATCTAACACTATATAAGTAGATACTCTCAAATTATTGACTAATTAAAGAAGTTGGTTCGTTTTATTTAACTGTTACTAATTTAACTGCCAACTTGACAAAGAAACGGTTTAAGTATTTAGATAATTTTAATATAAGTACCTAAGCCTAAAAATATTTCGTAAACAAATCCTATCGCCATAGTATCCATACCTCTAGTATAAATTTTATAGACACGACTCACGAATTAAACTTGTAAGTAAGCTCAAAAGCCACTTTCAATCTATCGATATGATAATCTCGACAAGCTCAACCGAATATAGGCCTTGATAGCCATCTCGATTTATCCCAATAAATCCTGCCTATATTAGGCTTAAGTATTATTGTAACGATATAAGGCTAACGTCTAAGTTACGACGGCAATAAACATCGTTGTCGCTTGAAATACTTTACACTTTTTTATAATCATAGCCAGAAGCGACAAACACAGTTGGAGACCGCCTTTATGGTGTAGTACAGAAATAAATAGTTTTAAAGGAAAAAAAGCCATTCCTAGCAGGCTCAACAGGCTTATGAATAAGCTACTACTGGACTATTCTAAGATTGCATATACTGCTGAGTAAAGATTGGCTATCAGACTCGCTCTATGAATTGCAAGCGCGCATATACTAGTTGTACTTACAAGTATCTTTTGGCCCGTGGCCAAAATCGGAACTAACGCCGAATTCTTTTATTTTCAATGGCATAGTGTCAGGTTGTATAAATGGGATTAAGTGAACTTAGAGGGTTGTATTGACATACAGCCTGACACTGACGAGTAAATTACAAAAAACGTAAACAAATTTAATTTCGCGGATTTTGTTTTTTCGCGGCCTACCCTGGCGTTACCACCTTAACAGTTTCGGTTTTAGTTAATGTGCTGTCAAATGCATTCAATAGAACGGAATCGAATGGTACAAATCTAATGAGCTAATATGCCCTGAAGCGATAAGAAACTACTTATTGACTAACTCCCCTTGACTGATTGTCGAATAAGATATAATGCAAGATTTATTTCTACCTAACGAAGTGTTAAACTAGGTGTCACTCTTGGCATCTTAAGCCCCGGGTAGACGGCTCAACGATTTATACGCATATCATTTAGGTGTTACGAAATATTTTGTAAACTTTAGCGTAGATCACGGACGAGCGTTTGTATTCAAACATTTTTTTGAGATATTAAATGGATGTTTAAAAATCATTAGCCCATCAAACACAAAAGTCATCTTTACATAGTATAAAACAAAAAAAGTAGTAAAGTCGCTCCCGCTGTTTGTACCCTTAGATCTTTTAAACCACGCAACGGATTTTAATGTAGTTTTCAGAAATAGATAGAGTAATTCAAGAGGAAGGATTATAATATGTATATTGTACCTGTGCGAAGTCGGGGCGTGTCGCTAGTATAATAATAAATTTAATATCAAGTAAAATTTGGGAAAACTCATAATTCAGTCTAAAATACTAATAAAAAACACGTTAATCATCATGAATGACGAACCAAAAAAACTTAAAAAACGGTCGCTAGAAATCGTTTCCTCGCAATCATGCTACTGAGCAGATCCAACCAGTTAAAAGCAAATCAATGCAGTTAAAAACTACTACAGAGATTCTTTCATGTTCAAAGCTAAAATGTTGTTAATGAAAGATGAACATGTGATACATATAACATTAATGTTATAGTCGAATAACTAACAAATTCAATTACATCTTGATTGGCTAATTGGTCAGTCGGATGAACTATTTTCCCTCGCTGTACGCGAAAGTTATAAAAAGGAACATTTTATTATCACTTGTCGTTCCATGTTATTTGTTGGAGAACTTAGGGAATGCTGTAGAAATGTCTTTGGATGAAGAAAGACCGTTTACCGGTTATCTTTACTTGGGTTTAGAAGTCTATTTAACATCCTCTTTAGTAGTTTTATCGTTAGTGAGAATCTTGATGGGATTTTAAGATCTTTTTTGCAATGTTACTATGACCGATATCTTGAGGGACGTACCTACTACAACATTAACCTTCCAATTCTAAGCTATTCTTTCTAATCTCGTTATGTTTTATGTGCTGACATCTTCATGCAGTACATTGTCCATCTATTGATCGCAGGTACTGCTATGGGTTGATTGATTTTTACTGCTTTCTATTTAACATTGGTCTTTATTGCGAGGACGCATTATTGTCATAACATTAAAGAATCTCTTTATTCCACCATCGCATTAAAAATATCAGAATTCTTACAACACGTTTCATGTATCCGAGTCCTAACATCGTGTCCGAACTGGCTGGACCAGACATTTTGGGCGCGTCGTAATCGGATTAAAGTATCGATAACACAACTCGTTGACATGTATTTATATTTGTATCGAGAGCGGGCGTAATGCGGGCCTTCAATACATCATTAGTAGCGTACGGATCGATTTCTGTGCTAATTTTTTAGGAAGTAGGTCCATTGATAATGTTTGTTTTGGCATGTTTATCAATTGAGGTATTTGGAGCTTTTGTGTCATTATTTATAAAGCTTAATCTCTCAAATTTTGGTGTCCAATAAATTATATTCTATCTTTCTATCTCAGCTCCGTATCCTCGATCATTATACTTTTCATAACTTCCTGCAGCTATTGCTATTACAGTTTACAATCACTGACAGATTCTGAACTGTTCTTAAAATTACAAGATTTTTGTCTGTCTAGTCTGTGATCTGTCTGTTTATTGCTAGTGTATGATAGTTATCGACACGACGTATTTTCTCCGCCTAATAAGACTGTAGTCCTCTTACTATCTGACAGCAAAAATATAACAGCCAACAATAACCCATCATCACTGTCAATACAAGATACCCGCACTCTTTAATTAGGAAGTCAACACATCCGTATGCCGATTGCAATGAAAACGACAAGATATATGTCACATTAGTCAATTCAATTCGCAAACTAATCAAGTAATGGTAATCGGAATCGGTTTCACTTGACATTTGCTTTTGTAATAAGTAAATTAAAGCAGTTTCAACAACTGTCAAGAACATTAATCTTTAGACCAGGTTAAATAAAACTAATTATTTCTAGCACTGGCAGGTTGGAATACTCAATTAATGAGCTTTTAGTGATGGCTGATTATTTCATCCTTTGATTGATTGATTGAAGTCTTTAGAATTGGGAACATTATTTTTTAAAGACATATTATACTCGGTAAAGAACGAATAGATACTATGTTATGGACTAATTAACGCAGTACGCGTAACCAAGTACTGGGATAATAAAATTATGCTACTATAAATTGAAATCATCATTTTCTGCCCTTATTCTATTCTACATGGCGATGGCGTAACACGTTTTCTTCTTCCATTTCCCTGTCAGGCGTCACGGCATCATTTACACCTTTCTCTTTCATATTATTCCTCACACAATCCATCCATCTTTTCTTTGGCCTTCCTCTCGATACATCAACATTAATACCCAACATTTTTTTAGTCACACTTTCATCTATAAATTGAAATATTATTTGAAAAATATGCAAAAAATACAATAGACTACACAATCATTATAACCATTAAAGATTTTTCTTTCTAGACACCCGTTATAACAAAACAAGAATTTTCCAATCAATTACATTGACACCTCAAGTTTCCCTGAAAGGAGTCTATAAAATAACTTGAATAATGAGCGAGGAAAAAAGTGTGATCTCAAGAATAGTGATGTAATTAACTCGAAGGCGAGAGATGTAGATACATTTTGCTTTATTCATATATTTAAGTAAGAGAAAGACTGAGACAGAGAATTCTTTCAGCTGACCCTGTGGATTAACAGTAAAGCAGATGTCGCCAACTTGAGTAAAAATAGAATTGCTCTTAAGCGCCTCGTCGACGAGAAAAATACCTGTTTTCACTTACACTAAGCGTGCGCTATTGATTAGTCATTACATTGCCACCTAGCGTTATATTAAATAGTAGCAAAAAGTAAAGCAGCTTTATGTCTTAGAGCAATTTTCTACCTTGTATTGGAGGTAAAGAGCTTATTTTGCTACAAGATCTTCAAGGTCCATTCATTATGAAGGAGCTTTAGGATCAGTTCAACACAAGTTGACAGGTACCAAAATAAGGAAGTGATCGAAACCAATTTTTGTTCCGAATTTTTTGACATTTTCTTCGAGATATATTGCATATATTGCACGCTTCGAAGACAAGTGACTTGACAAGTGACTTGACAAATGTACATAAATAAATCTTGCATTACGAATCTGTTTACCGATTACTTACGTGAAACGCGGAATAAAATATGTAACAAACTTGAAGTGTTGACGTAACGGTAGCAATTACCATGTAAATTAAATTGGCTTTTTTTTGTAACGATATATAGCTTTTAATAAGGTGATTATCTGAATATATGAAGCTGGATAATGATATAAATCTGTGCATAATTATATAGTGAATAAGTAGGTACTTATCTAGTTATATTACCTTCACTTTCAAACTTGTAATTGCATGAGAGTGTGAACGCAAAGGAATATTCTTTCAATTATATGTGAAAATATTAATGAAAGAATTGAAAAAGTTTTCTTTTATGGTTTCAACAAATTGTTACGGATGATTATCCTTTTAAGTAACATCAGGGCAATTTTTCAAACAATCCCGTAATCGCTTTAAATAACCTTTTAAAATTCCAAGGTGCACTTATTATTTTTGTTAAATAACACCGCAACAAACGAGCCAGTTTTGGGCGTATCACAATAATTAAAGAATTCAATAAACCAGCTCTTAAGATTTGCAACTTCACTCGAGGTTTAACGTGGCATTTTTCCTCGATAATTACATATAATTTTATTTATGCTTACGGAGTAATCGTCTCACGGGGCACTTATTTGGTGGTCCGAAATTTTTATACGTTTTAACAAAGGCCGGTTGACAACTCGATAATTTAACGATGCAATTATTTCTTGGACAATAAG
Source organism: Noctua fimbriata (assembly GCA_905163415.1). Lineage (NCBI taxonomy): Eukaryota > Metazoa > Arthropoda > Insecta > Lepidoptera > Noctuidae > Noctua > Noctua fimbriata. Next base: position 9,680,820 of record LR990940.1, read on the forward strand.
AGCGAGTATTGTGCAACGTCGTAAAACTTTGTGGGATCGAAATAAGATTGTCGATCGTAGATATTATCAGTTTTATAAAGTTGTACAGCTTTGTCAGAAAGTGATTTATTTGTGTACGGTACATATCGGCGGTGTACGTTAATCTGTCATGGTAGCCGTGAAATTGGTGAAGCGCGAAAGAAATTTGACTCAAATACTTGTGACATAAGATTTCATTTCACTTGCGTTTTCTCTCGCCGAATTGTGCCGCCCCCTTTTAAATGAACTTTAATTTGCCTTAACGTATCTTGCCCACTTTTCGGATATGTATTACGTGGGTTTTATAAATAGAGTCAATTTATTATTTGTTCCGAATGATAAAAAAAGTTTCAACGCTTTTGTAAACTATCAAAAGTAGAACAACACATGACCTGATTCAATTATTTTTCCGCAGAAAAATTGATTATTTTATTTTATTTTAAAAGTAAACATTGCCCCACACTAGGAATTTTTGCTGTATATTGGGCGCGTTTACATACATTTAAACTCACATACTCAAACATCCAGACCCGGAACAACTACCTGTAGGCCATACAAATATGTATTTGTTCCGTGTGGGATTCGTACCCGCGACACGCAGCGCTGCAATCAATCTCTCAGCAAATTAGGCGTTTTGACATATTTGAAAGCAAAAGTTCTCTAGCATTTTCTTTACTGACTGAAAAATCTGTTCCTAGAATAACAAAATAAACTGTAAATTGCTGTTTTCGTAATGTCGATGACTTATAGGCAAAAAATAAGTACTTAATCGCTTCATGTTCGAAAACATCTGAATATCTATCTAGGTAACAAGTACTCAACGATATCTGCAGCCTTACGTAAAACGCTGCAAATGCATGCAAGATGGCGGAAAGATATAAGAAATCTATTACAAAGGTCATTGACACCAAGTCCAATGTTAGTGCTGACCACAAAGCCTAGACTACGCTCCACATAGACCGCAACATAAGCACATTATGGATACTTCGAATAATCTTTAAATTTCACAAAATGGATATTTCTAATAACGGTCGTGAGGGAAAATTGTTCTATTCACAAACGGATCGGTGGTTGGAAAGGCTATTGTGCTCTGATATATTCCAAGGCTCGTCTTTTATAGGATAGAAGAGCTTATGTCTATAAGCATTAAGATCTAAAAGGAGTTTTTGCCAGTTGTCAAGAAAGAATAACGACTGGTAAAGACGCACCAAAGTATGTCTCCAATACAGCAATTTGGAAGCGCTGTGTCCAGAACTACCAATATCGAGTAAAAGAACAACATTTAAAGTTTACTAGTTTTTTCCCGCGGCATCGCTCGCGTTAATTTAGGATTGACAATCAATTCGGGTTGTACTCTGCTTGTAATATAATTCAATCATGATTCGAAAGACACGTGGCGCCATCTATTATCATAAGAACGTTATTGTTGTTTTCCCCGAGAACAGTATTTTTTTCGGGATGAAAAGTACCTACCCTACATTCATTTCTGTACACCTGACAACGTATATGCAAAATTCAGGATGATCGGTTCAGTGGTTTCGACGTGAAAAGGGAACAAACTAACTTACTTTCGCATTTATAATATTAGTTAGGAAGTTAGGATTAGGATAGGATTTCCATAGAGATGCAGAAGTGTTCAGTGTAGATACAGCATATTTCGATAGATATGATGTCCTGTAGAATACGAAACCAGACTCTGGGTCTGGCTGCCTCTAAAAAACTAATAATCAACTAACAGTTTGCTGTCAAGCTGTGCTGGACCTGATGATGGAACCCAGGACCCCATACGCAACAGTTACGCTAGAGAATACAAGACCAATGAGGCATCACTATCTGCCTAGCTTTTTCCTAAATTTATTGGGGTCGGCTTCCAGTATTGCCGGATGCAACTGAATACCAGTATTTTACATGGAGCGACTGCCTATCTGACCTCCACAACCCCTTTAGTACCGTGTGATACGGTACCCTTTGGTAAGACTGGTTGTCAGACAAGACCAACGGCACGGCAACGACTGGCTGCGAGTCGAAAATAATAAGAAACTTAATTTTGAAGAATGTTTGGTAAAGTTTTAATTCTAAAAATAGAACTAAAACTAAGACATGATCGACCTCTATGCTCTAACGACGTAGACGACGATACATGTTCCCAATTGGCCAACAATGGCAAACAGTGAAAGACTCAGCCTTTGCCTAACAATAGGACAAGCGCAAGTCACAACTGAAGAAACACGGCAAATGCATTTGTGAGAAAAACAAACAAAGCATAGTTAATGGGCCCGACACCTGCATGTTTTAGGGTCACCATGAGGTGCTACGGACCGCAAGTTGATATCAGATTCCTCAAGTCACAGGCACAATAAGGACGATTAAAGAATTGTGATTTGGAAAGCATTCTTAATTTATAAATAAATAAATAATAAAATTTATTTGTTCAACTTCAATAAACACTACATGAATGTGGTAGAGAGCAGCGGTGGCCCAGTGGTGGCAGTCCCGACTTACGAGCAGTAAGTCGTGGGTTCGAACCCAGGCAGGCGCATTACTTTGTGTAATTTATTTCATCACCACTGCTCTCGAAACGGTGAAGGAAAACTTCGTGAGGAAACCGGCATGTCCTAGAACCAAAAACTCGAAGACATGTGACATCTACCAACCCGCACTAGGCTGATTATGCTATGCTATGAATGTGGTCTCGACCCCTGAACCAGGACATCCTGTATGTCAGGTGTTCATGAAAGAATTTTTACGGTTCTCAAATATTGAAAAAGAAAATGTTTGAGTTGTAAGATTCAAGACGGAGACGTATTTTTTTAACGACTTTATCAACTACGACTTGTTGATTTTGTCTTGCAATAATATAACCAAAGCGTGCTGCATAATGTGAATTATTGAATAACATTTGACAGACGAACCAATCGTTGTTTTCACAACAGTTAGCGAATTTTGTAATCAAAAGTAAAAAGGAACGCGCGTTAAGAACGTAAAGTCTAAGTTCATGAAATCCTTGTTTGATCTGTAATAAGATACTTAACTTACCAGCTTTCTCGTTTTTTAGTTGTTTTTTTCTTTAAATTTTGTTAACCTAATATAGTTAATATGTTATTTTGTCACTAAAATTTGATAAGTTATTATAATGTTTAGATTACTAGAAATATATTAATTTTGCGCTTGTGCTGTTTACCTATAAGTGAGTGTTCCACTGTTACCTTTGTGTAAAAATGTATTAAGTTTATTATTAGTGTAAACAGTCGTTGGTGAACCAAATAAATAAAGAACTGAAATTGCATGAAACGCGTCGTCAACCGGTGTCTACAGTAGTAGGAATTTCAAACACAATCATAAAGTACCCTGCAGACAAATTAGCTGTTAAACAACTAAATTATGTTTATAAAGGAGCTATAAGCCTATAAGTCATGCTTCATTAAGTTCTTTTGTAATTGGCCATAAACTATGACTAAGCGGGCACAAGGAGGTGGTCAAAGAAGTTTCTTAATCAATCCACGTAGGTATGTTATTTATATCTGTAAACAGTGATCAGAGTAATTTACATTTGTAGTAATTGATTACGTAATCAGTGATACTGATTACAGATACATAATCACTGGTTCTGTGTATGGACTATTTGTGTGGTTATGGTCATCATTATGTGAAGTGATTGCGAAATGAATGATCACCGTACATTTAGAAATCTATATAAATAAATAAAATTGAAGTGTCTGTTTTTAATTTTAAATAACAGTTTTTTACTGAATGCACATAGTATAAAAAAAATATAACAAAAAAATAAAACACTTATTTTTATTTTTGTCTGTTTGTCGGTTTGTTCCGGCTAATCTCCGAAACGGCTGCACCGATTTTGACGGGACTTTGACTGTTAGCTGATGTTATAAGGTCTAACTTGGGCTACTTTTATTTTAGTAAATAAAATGGAATCCGTGCAAAAAAAATAAAAACCCTTCAAATTGGTTACAAAATTCGATTAAAAAGGGAAGTAACATGTTCTTATAATAATTTCACGTGAAGGAAGGTCGCGGAGAACAGCTAGTATTCATAAGGGGGTGGTGGAACCTCAAAATTATTGCTATAAAAATTTTGTTGACCAAACCAAACCTACTTTTTAGAAACTGACTGTAGCAACCGGGATTACTATAAAGTTCACAGATTTTGAGCTTTATTTCAATGAAAAAGTTTAGATTTTCTGTCCGTTTCACCGCGGGCGGTAAAATGCCTCAAAGCTTTCCCAAATTGCTCAACCTAATTAATTTTAATTTCAGCATCACTTCATTCTTGTTATGATCATTTGCTAACGATAAAATCGTACTAAGATCTTCACGATTTAGTTTATTTTCTGCAGATTATTATCTACATCCGTCCGGTGCAAAATTGTTTCTAATATAAATTATCACTGAATATTTTAAATTATAATTTATATAACCACGACCACATACGTAGCTTCTAGTTACTGCGTTTTAAGAGACCAATAAAATTAAATCAAAATATAAGTTTTATGGTTGTAGGATGTGGTTTGAGTATGCACGACGGCCAATCAAGCTATACAAAACTAGTTTATGCGGATCTCTCATTGTACTGGAAATCTATCCAAAGCGAGGCCAAGTTATACTGGACATGTACAGCTTGATGTGCCGCCGTTTGCACATACGCCGGATAACTAACAAGACTAATCTTGCTTTTAAAAGGTTATTAATAAATAATAACTTTATATCTAAAGTATCCAAATGCCGCCTTGGTCGAGTGGTCGCAAGCGCGACTGCTAAGCTGGTCCTGGGTTCGATTCCCGGGTCGAGCAAAGTGTGTGTTATTCGGTTTTTCTATCAGGAATTTTCACAGTAGCAGCCACGGCGCTTGGCTTTGTGAATGGCAATGTTGATGGCACTAGGCTCGCCCCCTATTACCTGGGACTTAAACATTACTCTGTCGAAATATGGATGTGGAATTGTGTACACCTCTACCTAGCCTTGCCTAACCCTTCGGGGATTACAGGCGTGATGTTATGTTTGTGTTCAAGTACGTCTGTTTGATACATAGGTACATATTGGCAACCAAATTACAGAATCAATTTTGAACTGAAGACTTTCCACGCTTCCAGATCGGGTAAGAACATTAACTTATGAATTTATAAAAGTGAATGCAATTTTGTAAATACACAGGCAATTTAAGTTATGAAATTGAGAGAAGAGAGAGCTTTCAGATTGTAAAGTGTAAAATTATAGACCGACCGCTTTAATGAGTCCTCGGCCTTGACCCATAAAAGGCACATTAAGCGTCCACAAAGTGCTAACATAACAGGTTAGTTGCTTTGAAATAACCATAATACACGTAGATATTACGATACTAATTGAACCAATAAGTGATCAACCTTCAGAATATTCCATTTAAATTAATACCTTCGCGAGGACTCTTTAAAGCGGTCGGTCTATACATCAAGAAATTGGCTCCGAACTACAATTAATTCGTCTATCACCTTTTCATTTGGATTTAAAATTAGAACCAATGTCTACGTACGTATCACCGAAATGATTACAAAGAATACGAAAATGACAGATCATTTAAATAATTATGTGCTTTTCTGTAACTTGAAGGGTTTACGTCAAGCGGATAAATGTCAAAATGTCACGTGTCTATGGTCATCAACATCTACGGTCACCAACCTACCTGTGAAACAGGTAATTTAACCGATGACTAACACGCAGATACAACCAATAATAACATTTGAAGTGCTACAAGGATCTTTTGGCACTTGAATGACATTTGACAGAATGATGGAGTCACCAAAAGCTCCCAAGTAGTATGTGATAGCCCTGGCTGTCACTTCCAGAACATTATGTGGTGCACATTCATCGAAGAATATGTCATGTAACCTCATATCACCACGCCTGTAACTCCCGAAGGGTTAGCCAGAGTACGGCTCTGCCTAAAAAAAATGGCGAAATGTGGGTGTACTATAATGTACACTGGTTGTCCGACTTTCGGACCATTGAATACCTGTAATGACGGCTAAAGATCGAACGGCTTAACGTGCTTACCGAGGCACGGAGGAAACTCGGTATGTTATGGGTGGTCACCCATCTACGGAACAACCTAGGCAAGCACGGCTTAACCTAAAGATCGACCTTGAATGGCTGTTATTATTTACCCACGAGCTCCGCTAACCCTTCGCAATCAAGCTTTAGAAACAAAACGGACCAAGTGCCATAAAAAACACACGCTCTTGTGGTTGCCCCTGAGTCCGATCAAGAGGAAACGATAAGGGACCCAGTTCCCGTAAGAAATACACGAGGCGTAGTGAAGATGACCGCTTTCGTTCGTCCCAGTCATTGTCGGAAGTCGCCAGTTCTCGTCCACCGGAGCGCTTCCGTCACTTATTAAAGGTCCATTCGTCACGTCATATAGGGCTGCCCCAAAACACATTATTCAATCATTTAGTTTGAGTTTTGTTTAAGGTAAGTACGCACGACGGCCAATCAAGGTATACAAATCCAGTTTATGCGGATCTCACATTGTATAGGAAATCTATACAAAGCGAGGTCAAGTTATACTGGAAATGTACAGCTTCATGTGCCGCTGTGTGTACAAGTGGGGAACCCTTCAAGCAAATTATTTTTTTTGTAAATTATGGCGATCGTTGCCCATCTCTCCGGGTGTCATGGTCACTCACTGGACGCTAGTCGGAGGAAATCGCCGTCGAGGTAGACCGCGGTAGTATTGCAAATTGTAATAATCTGTATCTAATTGATTTATTTGCAAAATCTCACTGGATCTGGCAACATCACGAGTATTGGTCGTATTAGTTAGATGCTACTTATTGTAAAGAAACCTATAACATAAGTAATAAGTAGTTATACTTACAAAGGCGCCCTTATGTCGCGGATTACATTATTTATATTGCACTTCATATGCACTTATGTGTACAGTACGACAGTAGGTAGGTATTATCTTAAGCTGGGTGTGCATTCTTTTGAACTGACGTAGTTATCTTTATCAAAATGGCTAGTGTACATCTATACAATCATTGTCAATTTCAAAATTCGGAGCTATAAACGGAAGCAAAACTTCTGAAATGAACAGAGAAGTGGGCATCGCTATCAAATTGGTTTGTATTTGAACGACAAATTTTGACAGGATGGCAATAACATTGCCGATGAAATACCTTTTTACTTTTCCTACATCGTGATCAGTCAGATACACTGTGTAAACGGACCCTTCACGAAGCCGTCAAGCAAGCATTTTGTACAAGAACGTCAGACTAAGTACGCAAGAATTTTTGTTGTGAAACGACTTTTTTTTGGGGTGGAAATCACGTTTTACGGCTTACCGTACATTGAGTCTTAACTCAATGCAACGCACTCAAAACATTGTGCTGATGGATTCATTATATAGTACGGGGGTCATGGAGGTATTTAAAGTAAAGTTGGAAAATTAAAAATTTGTGGTAAAAGATGTGAAAAAGTTGGAACTTTGATCCTCAATATCTCCGTAACTAGAAGGTTCCCAGATATAGTCTAGAATCTAGACCATACCAGGGAACCTGAAAAAACAGACTCTAGAACAATAATTGTCGAATGATCCCAATGACGAAGAAAACAACTGCCTTTCGACTCCGTTAAGGGCATTTTTACACCCATTATAGTGTGACATAATCTTAGACCTCTGTTTCCATAGGTATACGTTATGAATCTACGTCAAATCCCATTCATAAAAGCCTGAGAAGAATTTCTATAGCGTAATCAAAAGTTCTATACGCTTAACAAGAAGTTAAATAGCACTCAATTTTTTCTAATTATAAGCTGTTGAGTCGCGCGATTCACTAACAAAAGATGTTAACAAAACAGACCATTTAATTATTTCTTCCCATTGAATTACAAACCTTAAGTACAGACAATTAAGGATGTATTTTTAGAAGACACGTCTTAAAATATTTGTGGTGTGTCTCATATTTGAAGCATAGCCGCAGATAAGATGCGGACTAATAAAATAAACAAAAAAAAAATTAACAAGACATATGACACAGTATGCTGTTACTATTTTTGGAATATTTACTTTTGACTTAGATCATTAAGTATCAAGAAAGCACACAAAAAAGAATTCAGCTCAGCACACCTTTTAGTATATACAATCTTTACTAATATTATAAGAGGAAAGATTTTTGTTTATTTGTACCGAATAAGCTCCGAAACTACTGGACCGATTTGAACCATTTTTTTACCAATAGAAAGCTTAATTATCAGGAAGGAATATAGGCTATCAATTATATTAATATCATGCAAGCTAGACGAGCTATCACAATTTTTACGGACGAAGTCGCGGTGAAGTGCTAGTAATTTATATTTTGTTCCCCTCCATCCCTTTCGAAGATTTCCAGCGGTATGCAATTTACCTATACACTAAAACGGTTGTAACTATTTTTTTACCTATAAATAATTTGTATGGGCCCCCCAAAAAAAATGTCATAGGTAATTTTAGAATAATGTACTGAATACGTAGTAACCGTTTTAGCGTCGTTCCACCTTGTAGGATTGGCAGTAAAGTCATAAGTTTTCGAAATATTGTTGTAATCAATTGGTACCTCTTCTATTGAAGTGGGATTGTGACCCTAATTACAGTGGAAAAAGGTCGTTAATAAATGAAAATAAAATGCTATAAATGAAAATAAAATGCTCTGTTTGACAACCCTGCTGCTACGATTCACATTGAGTGCGAAAAAAATGGCCCAGAGTCACTGTTCCGTTTATGCGTGAATGAAAAGTATCCTGAGAAAAAAGTTTTAATTATATGAAAGAATAGCTTTAATATTTTTTTACTAAGTAAAATAACCTAAAAGTATGTGTGGAGTTGTTGAAGACTTACACCACTTATTGATGGACTGTGTTCGGTATGAGTCTGGGAGAAATGATCTGTTTAGGGTATAGGTTCAACAGACTTGAAGTAGGCACATTCCATAAATTCCTGGCTCAACCAAATGGCGATGATGCGAAGAGTCTGTTTAGGTTCATGGCCAAGATATGAACAGTGTGTATTTAGGGTACGATGGCACTGACATACGCATTGCGATTATAAATGTTCCTAAATAAAAAAAATAAAAAAAAGCTAAAATTAAGAATGAAATGGATGGCTATACGAGTAGGGGAAGAGCACAGACACGATGGATGTAGAAATACGGTGACTACTGGGGGCATAAAATGGCTGCTTTAGCAAAATCATAATTGCGATTCTGCTAAAGCAGTCATTTTAGGCCCCTGAGATGAAGACTAGTATGGAAAAAGAATTATGATTCTGCTAAAGCAGTCATTTTAGGCCCCTGAGATGAAGACTAGTATGGAAAAAGAATTATGATTCTGCTAAAGCAGTCATTTTAGGCCCCTGAGATGAAGACTAGTATGGAAAAAGAATTATGATTCTGCTAAAGCAGTCATTTTAGGCCCCTGAGATGAAGACTAGTATGGAAAAAGAATTATGATTCTGCTAAAGCAGTCATATTAGGCCCCTGAGATGAAGACTAGTATGGAAAAAGAATTATGATTCTGCTAAAGCAGTCATTTTAGGCCCCTGAGATGAAGACTAGTATGGAAAAAGAATTATGATTCTGCTAAAGCAGTCATTTTAGGCCCCTGAGATGAAGACTAGTATGGAAAAAGAATTATGAATCTGCTAAAGCAGTCATATTAGGCCCCTGAGATGAAGACTAGTATGGAAAAAGAATTATGAATCTGCTAAAGCAGTCATATTAGGCCCCTGAGATGAAGACTAGTATGGAAAAAGAATTATGAATCTGCTAAAGCAGTCATATTAGGCCCCTGAGATGAAGACTAGTATGGAAAAAGAATTATGATTCTGCTAAAGCAGTCATTTTAGGCCCCTGAGATGAAGACTATAATGGAAAAAGAATTATGATTCTGCTAAAGCAGTCATTTTAGGCCCCTGAGATGAAGACTATAATGGAAAAAGAATTATGATTCTGCTAAAGCAGTCATTTTAGGCCCCTGAGATGAAGACTAGTATGGAAAAAGAATTATGATTCTGCTAAAGCAGTCATTTTAGGCCCCTGAGATGAAGACTATAATGGAAAAAGAATTATGAATCTGCTAAAGCAGTCATTTTAGGCCCCTGAGATGAAGACTATAATGGAAAAAGAATTATGATTCTGCTAAAGCAGTCATATTAGGCCCCTGAGATGAAGACTAGTATGGAAAAAGAATTATGATTCTGCTAAAGCAGTCATTTTAGGCCCCTGAGATGAAGACTAGTATGGAAAAAGAATTATGAATCTGCTAAAGCAGTCATTTTAGGCCCCTGAGATGAAGACTAGTATGGAAAAAGAATTATGAATCTGCTAAAGCAGACATTTTAGGCCCCTGAGATGAAGACTAGTATGGAAAAAAAAGACATGTTGCGCCGACCTCAAATAAATTGGGATCCCTAAGTACAGGAGGAAAAGTAAAATGGCAAACAAAACCAAAAGAGATAAACTGACATCCTCAGCAACTTAGCCCGCCATATCAGAAACACATCAATAAAACCCATACCACAATTTGCGCATGATAAATAATATCATACACAATTTCTTATGTCTTATGCAAAGGAGAACGAAATATGTTTTATCAAGTGATAAATAAAACTACGTAGCCGCAGGGCGCAGCAGGTTGATCACTTTATCATCATTACTGACAAAGGAATTGCCCCATTAAATGTGTAATTCACTACTTCTCATACACCGATGTCAGCTCCGTATTGGCTGGTGCATTATCAGATAAAAATTTCTTAAGGAAACACTCTCTCTTTATTGCATTTTTCTTCTTTGTGATGATATTTTATAGTGGTCAGTACTTTATCTTTATAGGTATTTCGTGCAGTCGTAGTGTCTAAAATTAACTTTATTTTTATGTTATTTAAGTTGCATGTTGTTTAAACATTATGATTTCTAAATATATTAAGGTTTCAGGAAAAAAAAACTATAATAACAATAGAATTTTATGATAGTCTTGTGTTATTTTTATACCTACTTAACTTACGTACAGAATTTGAAACTGAATTTATGCTTAGTTAATTCAATAATCGTAGTTTAAAATAAACATTTTTAAATGATACTTACATACACAATTTGTGCTTAGTTAATTCAATTACCGTACTTTAAAATAAACATTTTTAAATGATACTTACGTACAGAATTTATAACTGAATTGTGCTTAGATAATTCAATAACCGTACTTTCAAATAAACATTTTTAAACGATACTTACATACAGAATTTGAAATTAAATTTGTGCTTAGATAATTCAATAACCGTACTTTCAAATAAACATTTTTAATGATAATGTAAACAAAGAATCTCGTAAGACATGAACAAGAATGTTACACCGAATTGATTAGAAAGAATGTTGTCATTAAAAATAAGTAAGATACTTTAAATTAATGAATGAACAAACTCTCTACCGATAAAGGTTGAGATATGACACTTAAACGCAATGAGTTGAAATAAAATGTACGTAAATGGTATGAAATGAGAAGTTTATACAAAGCTTGAAGCGCAGACCACACCGCCAGCTAGCGAGCGAGTAAGCCGAACGAGGCATCGTTTCACCTCTTTTCATACTTTCATTCACTCCGCGAACTACCGAAAGAGCCGAATGGATGTATGAAAAGAGGCTAGCCCGACTCGCTCGCTCGCTAGCTGGCGGTGTGGCCTGCGCTTGACGCTGGTTGAGCAATCAAGAATGCCACACTGCTCAAAAGATTAGCCAACGTAAAACTAACAAATGCAACATTGACAGTTTCAAGAGATTTCTTGAAAAACTTATCATAGATTTGAGTTTTGCTAAATCTATCATTTCTTTGTTTTAATAAATTAGGAACATGAAGGTTAGTATGACCAAAGAAATATTGAATGAACTGTGAGGAAGACGATATGGGTAGAAAGGGAGTGACTACTGAGATAACGACTAACAGAGTAGTATGGAAGAAGACCAAAGACCGTTGGGGTAGACGTGTTCTTGAGTAGAGACCACGAATCGGCAAGCGTAAGATTCCCATCTTACGCCCTGAAGCTCGGTGGAGCGACGATTTTCGCAGGGTGGCTGGTAGCAACTGGATGAGATTTGCCGAGAATCGAGTTAAGTGGCGTGTGATTGAAGAGGACTATGTCTAGCAATGGACTGTTGAAGGCTGACGATGGAAGAAGAAGACTGAGATAAGAGCAGGAGATCAATGACGATGATGTAGGTGAGCATGAATTAATTAGATAAAGAGAGTTGGGACAGTAGTATTTAATTATATAGGCAGAAAGGTACTGACTAAAACTGGAGCCTAACAGAAGTCAGAATCAAATACGGGTGCCAAGTTCTCTCATCAGAAATTAAGATCAAATGGTTATTGCAATTGTAAAACATATTTAACAAAATGTCATAAAGATAGATTGGTATGTAATTAATTCTTCGATGAAATTGCTTTGGACCACGTTCAAGATTCCCTATGATTTTTAAGCCCAATTTATAACAAATACCTAGTAGCCATGCCAATAACTTTACAAAAACGTAAAAATAACAAATTTTAATCATGTATTTGTTTATTTTACTCTAAAAATAGTTACTGCAGTTATCGATACAATCGTGGTTATAGATTCCTTAAAGGATTATTGTTTTGAAAGGTCAATTAAATTTGAGAAAGGTGGTGATGCTGGACCCTTCACTATCATAGTGTTTGAACTAAGAAGGGAACATGGCTTAATTGATCCACGAATGAGTGTAGGTACATAAACCTTTCTGCAAAGAGTTTTAAACTGTCACCCAAGACATCACTTAGCCTGTAATCTGCACCTTGTGAGTTCTTACCGAAAACTGATGGACCAATTAAAGGGATCGGCAGTGTTATCATTGCGAGCAGTTGAATTTAAAATTGGAACAAAAGTGACAGTTGCATATTAAGTAAATCAACTTTCGTTTTTTTTTCTTCTTTTTTTATTAATGTGTCTTGATTATCGGCCAGTGTTATCAGGTCGTAAGTTAATTCAGTGTTTCAGAGCTTTAGTGCCGATAAATCTTGGCGTTTACTGGTCTCTTTGCTGATATCGAGTCTTAAAAAATAATGGGCGGTCCGTATGATCATTCTTACTTGCTTCTTCATGATAAACGTCAATTCTGATTGTGGGTAATCTATTACATAAATCTTTGATGCCCAAAATATTTTTAATCTTGTATCATTCAAGGTCATTGATAATAATGATGATTGGAAATTTTATAGCAGAAGTTACACGTCTGTTTCTACCCGAAGAATTTTCTGCTTTATTCAGTAGATAAAATAAATTATTGTCTTGCAAAGTTTTGCCTGTCTCTAAACGTGTCTAACAACGTAAGTGACAGATAAAAATAAAACAGCAAGCTGCATCGTGTCTGAGCGTATGACAATCTAATATAGGTCATACCTCAGCAGTCACGAGACGAGAACAGCCCGTGAACAACTGGTAGTAGCCGGCGACACGAAGAAATTAAACTGGTTCGTTGTTCTTGGCTAAATAGCATGTATTAAGAGTGTTACACACTATTTCGGGTCGGGACATTCGATTTGGCATTTGTTGAAGAATAAAGTCGTCCTGAAGCCACTTACACATTACATTTGACGGCATAGGAGGCGCAGTGGCTAAGCGATTGGCTGCTGCGCTGCGTGACGCGGGTTCGATTGCCGCACGGTACAAATATGTATGTGTGTGACCTACAGGTAGTTATTTCGGGTCTAGACCCGAACTACTACTTATATACACTAACAGCTAGGCTGTTAGTGTATATAAGTTTAAATTTTGTAAACGCACCCTAAAAAATCCTAGTGTGGGGCAACGTTAATAAAAAAACTACTTTCATTGTCAGCTCATACCGATCGCAAACATTTTCAGCGTCTTCTCTATCAACCAAGATGAAGTGGTTTTTCCCGAATGTATGAATATCTACATACATTCGAGTTTGCCGCCCGACTGGCCCGAATCATGCCGACCCGAACAATGCCGAACTTGTCTGTAGCATCCCTTACATTAGTTCGTTGGAAAGATAAGGGTTAGGTCAAAGACTAGGCGTTTTAAAATTATTAACCAGTTAATCTAGTCTTATTTTTTAATGATTTATAAACGTTGAAGTCGAAAGGAAACATGTGACTTTGAAGTCTAATCGTAGATCGTGACATAAAGCTTAAACAAAATCTCAATCTGTCACTCGGTTGAGTGCTGAATTTAAAACCCGAGAAGAAAATAAAAGTAATGACTACCCAATAAAATCATATCCAACATTTAAATGAAGGCACGTCAGAAAAAAAAACGAATAAAAACCGCAATTTATTGCAAAAGAATATTTTACGCTATACTTTAACGAAGGCGAACTTCTGAACTCGGAGCACCAGTTAATAGACATCAGCAACCTCGTTAAGTTGCGGTTTGCGTTCAACAACCAGACGACTCGACTTTATACGCGGTATACAATGACAACCAGACGACAGATCTTTACGACATTGCGAAACTTCGGAATAAATTAGACAATGCGATCGAGGACACCGCGAAGGTTCCCTCATAATTCCCATAAATATACAAAATACGATACGAAACAGATATCACGCCAAATAAACATACCAAAGCAATTCGCATAATAACAACCAATAAAAAATTTTAATCGTCAAGCAAATTGAAGAATTTTTGATTAATTAGCGTACTTTTAAAACTGAATTCGTTTATCACCGACCTAATTTAGCCACAATTAGCAATAATAAAGCATCTGCAATAAACACGTAATGCTGTTGATATCCTTACAATTTCATTAAAAGTTACAGCCAAGATGTCCTTCTTCGGCACTCAGACAGTACTTGAACAATAAAACGAAGTCAGATAGTCGTTGAATCACTTGACATACATTTGTGAGAAGAGAAATTCTTACGTGAAGCTTCAAAATATTTCAGCGGAAAGAACCCAATTAACCAAAACAATCTAGAAAAAGCAGGTCAATATATATTTTGAAGTCTTATTAAATTATTGATGGTCTCAAACCGGGAAATAGTCTTGCACATAATGAACTAAATGATATGTAAAACGATGCCAGTAATATTTTGTTCAATAGAACATTCGAATGCTGGAATGCGACCATTAAATCTTGAGTTAGAGTGGTTTGTCGCGTTCCAGAAGCCTAAAATATATGGAGATGTGCTTAGATATTTATTTCTCAAGCCTGAGCAGACAATGTGGTATAAATAACACTAGTTCCCTTATTTATGATGCATTATTTCAATAATACAATGTATGTACCTACCTTTGAAAGTCTGAAGGTCTCGTTAATATAACAGGAATAGATTTATTCATTTACAAAGTAATGATGATGATAATATTACTAATTGCTAAATGACACAGGAAGATAAAAATTTAGATTTCATGCGTAAGTGAGAAGCCGATTATATTCACGTTAATTAATCTAAATATGAACTTGGACGTGTTTTTTAATTAAAATACTTTAACAATAAAGTAAAGACCGTTTTGGGAAACGAGATTTCTCTTCGCCATTTTTGGGTACAATAACTGGTCATATTTCGAGCAGAGTTTCCACCTCGTTGGGTTTATTTGTTCTGGCTTTTCATGGTTCAGTTAAAAAGTTCAAAGGCAAAATGTAATCTATATTTTAATTCGGTGAAAAAAATATATATTTTTATTGGAGAGCTTGTTTATATTCATTGCTACTCATGTGTTGTCTTATCTATTTCAAGAAACACCTTTGCGTATTTTGGATTTGTATGATTGAGAAAAAAAAGGTGAATTCTTGATGAAATCAACGATATTCCAGTTTAATTTACAAAGTCAATGCCTCAGTTCACCTCCTTGACATTTAGCGACAAAGAAATTACCTTCTTTATCGCATTCACTTGTATGTCAAGACGATTTTGGTCCTCATCATAAACCAATTTTATCACGTGTTATCTCATTTCAATCTAATCTTTCATTATTTCAGACGTATTGCTGTTCAAATAGCAACAAATTATCGTGTCTATATCATTGGACGCCAGATCTGAGTAATTTATTAACTGAATTACTGCGTACAGGCGCAAAATTCCAACAATCTGCAAGAGACTTGACTGGGACAAGTGATACAGTAACATTATTTACTACACAGTGAACCGATAAGTATGTAAATGAAAAGACAGACAGTGGAGATAAATTGTGTACATAGACGTTTTAACCCACGTATTTCATCAAAAGCGGGCATAGAACCGAGTGATAATAAATTATTGTTAATTAGTACAGCCAGTTTGTTGTTCAACATTATTAATTGGAATACGTCTTAACTTGGTGTATGAGGCCTCAACCTTGATTGGCCCAACCTTTTGAACACCATCGGCTCAATTATCTAGCACAAACAAAACAAAAGCGTTAATAGGCTTAAGCCTTGACATGTTATCAATTAGAACATGAGCATTCGTGGCGAGTGTTAAAAAATATTTTCAGACAGTTAATGAAACTTCCATTGAAAGGCAAAAGAAGCTTTTTCTTATTTTGGTATCCCATTACCAGAGGTCACAATAATATGATATGGCAACATAAAATTAATTTTAACCCTACTAGCACATAGGTATAATTATTTTGATTCCTTTGCAGTTTTTCTCAGAATACCGAGTGTCCATTTATACTCTGTTAGCCCTTGCGGTCAATACAAATCCGTCTCAGTAAATGTCAACCGTCATGGTGACCGTTTTACATTGAAAGGTTGAACTTTTCATATTCGTTTTAGAAGTGAAGAAAGGCCAGCAAAATGAGGTGTTTTATAAAACCAACAGAATGGAGTCAAAACAAACTAATTTCAATAACGACATTGTGAAACACAACGTTTGAAGCATACGAGTGTGATGGGACAATGATAAGGACAATCAGAAAGGTTATCTAGTCTCCTTGAACCGCCACTTTTTGACTGTATTTTTAAACTGCTAATAAATGCTAATGAAAAACCCGTAGTATTTTATCTAGATCGTCTGGTACCTTATTCAAGTACACGGAAATCGTAAACGATATCAAAGATCAGAACCTGTTGTCGGTAGCGGAAAATGGTTTAAAAATAGAGCGAGATAACAATTTCCATTTGGAATCAAATAAAACTATAAAGTTATTTGCAATGACTAAATTAAGAGCAGAAGGAGGGCTATAAAATGTCAAATTAATTAAAGTAACTGCGATATTATGCGTAATGACAATTTAATTTGCAGTTTGTTTTTGCAACATGGATGTTGATAATGAAGGTAAACACGAAGGATACAGGACACAAGATATCGATTCCTTCCCACATGATATTGAAGCGAATACTAATGGGCATATTAAAATTCACACTATCGTTCACACTATTATGTCTCATTTTGTTGCATTCATCAGTTAAACGGTGTCAGATTAAGAATACTGATTTTGAAAAGAAACTGATGTTGCTGACAATTCAATTGTGCGTGAAGTAATGATTTTAATAGCGAGTGTTGTTGGTTATAAAAACAAGAAGTTCAAAATCATGCAATATTTTATTCAAGTATGCTATATTTGTATTTGTATATACGTTTTCACTCGTTGAATCGCAAGTTTATCTTCTTTTAGAAAGTCCAGCCCTTTGCTGCAAACTCCATCTTTGTTAAACTGCACATCAAATCTTGCGTAACTATTATCAAGTCTCATCAATATTTTTTTAGCACAATGAGGAAAATTTACTGTAGACCTTGTACATTCTTTTGTTATCAACATTACAACCACAGTGTGGTTCGGAGGTGGTATTATGTGGGGTTAGCGTAATTCTATTTTTGTAAGACATAGCAATAAACAAACACGGGGTATCATCAAAAATATTATCACTGGTTATAAAAACGTCAGCTATTACCCAAGGTAATCGTAATGTATGTTGGGATTTTTCTATATTTATTTCAAAGAAACGATTGATTAAAATTGACGTATTTTTAATGAGTCAAATGACCATGGGTACATTTTGTGAGTGTGTTTCACCTAATCTTTAAGGTTAACTATTTGCGTATGTACGACATATTTCAGTCAATTAACTCTTAAACCTTGAAGAAGAAAATATCCAATGACTTCAGGCAATATTTGTACAAAAAATATGTCAAAGTATTATCATGTGTACGTATAATAAAGGTTATCATGTTGATTTCAGTGTAATTTTGTATTGGAGTGTCACGATTTGTTTATTAACACCATCGTCTGTACCTATTGGTGACGAGATGACGCGAACTGTGTCGTTTTGTATACATTGTGTATTGTGATTCATTTCGAAATCATTGTTGATATTATCTGCGTCAAATATAATATGTGACTTTATTACGTTAACATGACCTGGAAGTATTATTACAATTTTATATTAGAGGCCCCTTGTCCGCAATGTTTGGATTTCATTACTGGAGTTAACTGTTTATAATGATTAATTAGACCTGTATTCGTCTGCTCTATATTAAGTGTTATTGACCTAAAAAAATGTGTTAAAACTCGTATTAATTTTAATCATTAGTGTTTGCGTTAACAAGTTCATTGCTAACAGATTTTCCCAGAGTTTTATCGTTTTACTTCATATTTTTCCTTAGCATGTTCGTTGAAATGATTCAATTTATTTGTTTTGACCAAATAAACATGTGTGGAGTGTTCAAAGTGCTTTTGTTGTATTTTAATCATAATGTGATCAATCTGGGATATAAAGGAACTATCGACTATGGAATAATTCAATAGGATTACCAACAGTAATGAATTCTAGAATAGATCCAATGATCTGACACGAGATTGTGTAAGATTTTACGACTGCGTTGTACTTTATGTGAGTATTATTTAAAGTATCGCTTTGCACGCAACAGGTACAAGTTAATTAACACTCAGTATATCTCCGTTCACTCCCACCCTTCAGAAAAGGTATGAACTATTATCTGCCAACTCAAGAGTTTAACTGTCATAAACGACCAGCTGTCTAAAGTATTCTGCTTCACTTACTACAAAATAAATGATTAAACATACGACAGTAACAAAAACGTTACCTAATTCGTCTGGTATCTCATGAATGTGAACTTGTTTATTTTATCGAGTATTGATAACGTTATAGTTAAGTACTTACGCTTCGCTCTTGTCGTAAGTCGGGAACGTCTGGTGAGTCAGGTCCTGCAGGGATGAGCTGGTCTGTGGCTCAGCAGAGATACCCTGAGCCCTCTTCTTCCTCGGAGCTCTCGATGCTCGGGCATACTGCTGGTAGGGGAACACGCTCTGCAACTTGTCCAGTTGCGAGCGCAGTTCCAACATCTCCTGGTCCCGTTGCTTGAGCAACGCCTCCAGTTCGCGTATCCTCTCTATGAGAGGCTGCATGTCGTTCGTCATCGTCGCATTAGCAACACAATTCTCTGAATCAGCGTTCATTGCGCTTGGAGTCCCCATTATACCATTTAATTCAATCTCTCTATACGTTTCGTTTAATGCACGCCTATCGCCGTTGACTGTGGGCGCCACGGTAAGCGCTCCTCCACCTGTATTCACTAGGGCCCTCGGCTCATCGTCAGCAGCTGTTCGCTGTGACGATCCAAAGCAGAGGGTGTCGAAACACACGCGCATTCACTCGGCTACCGAGCACTGAACGGAATCACTAGGGATTTCACTTGTTTATTGTTGTAAGAGAACGTTAAGGTCCACTGTCACTGTTTGTTCGGTTCGGTGGTCGAGCACGGTTGGGAGGCGCACTGGTGCAGGATGTGTGTGGGACGTGCGAGCCGTGCGGCGCGGGCGCGGACGAGCGGAGTAGTGCTGATACGCGCGCGCCGCCTGTCCGCTGCTTGGAGTCAGCCCCGCGTGCCTCGGCACCGCCCTGAAAAATATAGTTTTCTTGCCTTACTACGGTCATTACATGTTAGTATTAATCATAACTTAAGTACCAAGAAACGTAAGATCTTATGTTTAGAGAAACAACTTCTTTAAATGACAAATTACACAACAATGACGAGTGTATCTTACAACAATAACATGTTTATTTTATGAATACAAATAATAATAGTTTGGTTTAAAATTAAATTAAAATCTAATCAACGATAAGACTACGCGCCAATCTATCAACAATTTTATTTTCACTCATTCTTACAAACAACAATTTTTAGTTTTCATGAATGAAAAAATCTTCAGATGCGTCACATTTTCTTGTGAAACACAGTTGAACAGGCGGCGCTCGTATGAAGAAAAGGTAGGTGAACGAAAAGGAAAATTTTCAACATCAACCTACTTGAAGGATACGAGCACCTTGCTTTATCAAAATATATTTTAACTCGCTGCTTCTGAATTGATTTTACAATACAATTGCTCATTTCTGGCTTATCAACATACCTAGTTTAAGGGGCGATAAACACTGTATCTGTTTACATCTGGAAGGAGAGATCATTGATCACCTGATTGATACGCAACAATACAACCACATGACAATGCTGTATCTTATCGTAAATCATATTCGACACAAAGCGAGGACGAGACAGGTCTTATGATATTATTATTTATTATAAGTCCAGGTTTTTCCACTGCAGGTGAAATATCACCCGTATCACTTTCCACCCCGGTCTACTACGATTGCGAGCCAACCTTTTAAGAACAGATGAAAACCATCTCTTTCTAGGCCTGCCACATGATATTGAAATGGTTTCAAAATAAATTTCCGAATGAAATAGAAGTGTTCAGTTTAGCGCGCAACGAAACACTAAACGGGTGTTTGATAGAAAACATACGTACGTTCGTTAAATGCCTCTTTGATAATATGCAAGAAAATGTCATTGCTAACGCTGGCCTCAAAATTAATAGCTGTTTACGATACGAAGCACGCGGTGTGACACAAATTTTCCGCGATGGAAAGTCTGACGAAGTACTATAACAAAATATATCAAACAACAGTTAAAAAGCAGATAATCTAAAACTATTGCAGTCCAAAAGGGATAAGAAACCGGTTCATTAAAATCACCAGTCATAAAGACACATGTGTATCAAACTAGATAAGTAAATTGAGCCAGTAACTGGACTTCTATATTAAGAAATCAGTTGCAAGCTTGACACATGACATTTAGGAGATTAAAATGTAGTAGTAGTCAAGATAAACAAAAACTTAGACTGATAGGCGTCGTATCGTAAATAATATGTTAAACGGTTAGATAGATAAAATATACTTTAACATAGCTGAAACGTTTGAATGACAAAAGATAGAGACATTTTTATTTCTATTTAAAGAAAGTAAAACTATATTTAGGCGAGACTTTTAAAATTAAGGCAGACTATCGACTGAATCAACAATACCGTGTGTAGCAAAGAAAATAAGGAGGATATGACAGACCTGGGGCAAGACGCCAATACAAATGAATTTATCAAAATATCAACCTGGGATAAACATAAATATTGAAAAGCAAATTGTGACCAAGCAAATCGTGATACACCCAAACTGGAAAATGAATTAGAGCTTCAGTAAATCTTTACTTTTTAGCCCCATTACTAACACACCATGTTATTTTAACCATTGATTGACAAGGTTTCAATAAAAGAGACGATTTATGAAACAGTGATATGAATATAAAACTTTATATTGCATTTTAATAACATAACATCACGTCTGTAATACCCAAAGGGCTAGGCAGAGGTGTACCTAATAGTACACACACATTTCGACAGTTTTGTTTAAGTACCTTGTAACAGTGGGAGGTGTCTGATGAGATGACGAGTAATAGAGAAGTATAGAAGAAGAAGACATGCTGCGCCGACCCCATATGAATCGGGATAAGGGCAAGAGAATGATGATGATGACCTTGTAATAGTGGGAGAGTCTATTGCAACCGGGCACAAATCCAGACGCCGTGGCTGTTACTGAGAAATTCCTTATGGAAAAACCCAAAAACAATTTGCCCGATTTAATCGACAGACAAAATAAGACCCAAACGTTGACATCGGTCCTGGCAACAATCGAGCTTCAATGCACACCAGACACAAAACGACGATCTATCGTATTGTACTTTCGCGATTATATGCATCAATAAACAGAAGCATTTGATACTCTCCCTCACCAATCAACATAGGGCCATTGACATGATCCCTTCCCACTATAAACTGCACAAATTCCATAATGAATGCAACTGGTGCATTAGAAATTTCCGAAGCAACATTCTCGGTTTCCTTAAGGACGACCCAAGGCATTGACATAATGAAATGTTAATCTTAAACGGCCTTACTCCGGTTTAGTTAGTGGGTGTTCTTGTTCCGTATTTAATTGTTCAGTTCCGGTGGGTGTACATAAACTATCATCACAGGTAAAGGGCGGCTCATATGCACACAATGTAACCATTGCTGAATATAGTTCGAGAGCCACGCCCGTCATGCTAGCTAAATGTATTGAATTGCCGTGACATGGGTGTTCACTTACCGTAATCTGAATATTTTATTATCTAGCTTTGTTTATCTTTATTACTAACTACTGCATTATAATGTTCTGGTTGTCTTAGTTATTATGTAAATCTGTTGTTATGAGAGCAATATAAACATAGAAACAACGTTGACAAAGAAACAATTGAATACCTGTTAAGACGTTAAAGATGGAGAAATGAATGCAAGAGCCAAAGTTACTGTTACTGTTAGCCTTTGTCATCCCACTGCTGCACAAAGGCCTCTCCTGATGACCTCCAAATCTTTCGATCCAGGGCCAATGTGGACCACTGTTCATTGGTTCTTTCCAGCTCGTTCCTCCCTCTCTCGCGAGGTCTACCCGTCGCCTTCTGGCTGTGTTAGGGCTCCAAAATGTTAGGTTATTTTGGCCCACAGCTTGTCGCGCATACGGCAGACAAATCCAGCCCAGTCCCACTTCAGACGTTGCTCAAAAGAGTCAAAATAAGCAACAAAAATCTGGAACTACCGTTATTGGTGAATTATCAAAACGGAAAGCATCGAAATAAATAATTGACAAGAGAAACTACAGTCAGGCAGTGAAAATTACGCCCCAGACATTGTCATTGTCAACAATTTAAACTCTCTAAGGATGTCTAGATAATCTTGTGAGATAGACATGCCCTTCGATAACGTCTTGCAAGATACTTCGGAACCAGTTTCAACTGGTTACCAAGTTCCAAATAAAGTATTTATTTGCGTATCTACTCGTTAAAATCTGTTTAACAAGCTTTATGTAAACATACAACTATGTTTATTGGGTTCCACTGTGAGATATTGCTTATTCATGTTGCGTGCGTTACTTAAAATGTTATTTATTTTCTTAACCGTTAATTGAACGGGTTTAAAAATAAATGTTCGATCGGTTGATATTTACTTTTCTGTAATTTTCTCAATTATAGGCATAAGGAAAACTGCAAAGGGCACGTCAAAGATATATTTACGCCATAACCTAAGTAGTTAACCATTCCTAACGAATGCATTTTCCACTTACCATTCATTTTATTATATCCTAGTCCTAGACGGTTTTAGTTACACATTTAAAGAGATTCCTTTCATAATTATCATATCAAATAAAGGGACCGCAGCCAACATTTTCACGCCTGCTGAGCATGTTTTAGCTAATTTCAATTATAGCTCAAGAAAACCGGGAAGTGGAATGAGAGATTATTTTTAGCTATTTCATCGCTATTAAGACCCAGTAGGAAAATCTTCCACACCGACCCACAAACCCGCACACACACACATGCGCGCACACACTATTACTAAACATTTGTTTACTTTTTTCGAATTTGATTTCGAATAAGGCAATGTTCTACCAAAATGTCAAAATATAGTTATGTTTTTAATTTAATTTAAAGTTATCGCAACTCGGGCGGAGTTGAAGATGTAGGCGCAACCTAATTTGGGGACGACTGTTTTCTATTATTTGTAATTTAGCCAAAATAAAACTTGGTACCGATATCCTAGTGATCTTATATTAGGAAAATGTTTGTAACTATGGTTGTATAAATTTATTCTTATCATTTCAGGAATGTCTGATAATGAGTACTGAGTAGTACCAATTGTCTGGCTCCTGAATTCAGCATTTTTCAGCTTCAACCGTGACAATAAACAAAAGACTGACGATGATGACTCATGATCTTGTTTAAAACACTTTGATAGGATGACTACTGCATTTGCAGAACGTAACCCGCTCACCCGAGTCAATATAATCTTTAAAACCTATATTTGTTCAGCTTTATCTAGTCTACGATCTACAAATGGCTAGTTTTAAATACCAGTTTCTTACCGAGTTTAAATCTAAACATAAATCACTTTTATATCACGTACAATTATGTAGGCAACCGCTTTCTGAGTAATATTTCATTGCTAGAAGTCGAAAGTGGCCTTTGCGGGTCAGTTATTAACGCCCGTCTTACCGCGGACGGTGCTAAAGCGACATTTTTAATAGCGTACGTCTGAGGTGTATGTGTGCTTACTGATTATCTTCATATACAGACCTGTTGGTACCAGACTATGGGTTTCCATTGCTAAACATAGGATTCCTACATTAACAGTACTTTGAGACATCAAGCAATGTTTAAAATTAGAATACCCAATTATTTCGCATCTATGCATGAGTTCGCTTGTCTTGTCTGAACCATTTAAAATTTTAATAGGCTCCCGAGTGTCATCAAGATTTAAATTAAACACATTAGTATCAGTGTTGTAATAATATCTATTCTTTATTTCAGAACTGTCATCATAATATACGATTATTACATTAATATTTATTTCGTTCACATTCAACGGCTTTTTTACAAAGTCGTTATAATTAATCAGGCGGCTAAGCTTCACTTTTAATTGAACATGTTCTGCTCATAATTCTAATACAAACTTACAATATAGTGTTAATTAAAACCGGCGACCGCAAGATAGCAAATAATCTTGGTACTGCATGTTGCATGCAGTATGATAAAGTTATACCTAATATGCACTTGCAAACATTTGCATCAACTATTGCTTATCCAAGCACTCTGCTAGTTTGCAATGCTTCAGATATAGATTACTCTACAAGGCAATAGTCGACTAGTCTTTGTCGTATGTTGTTTAGCCATTGATACTCTATATCCATATATTAAGAATACTGATATAGAAATCACTGTAATGCTTTGAATATTCTTTCCTAACCAATTACTTTGATCCAACCCTGCTATGAAAACCTCTGCAAGCTTTAACAAACATAATTCTTATTTGAACAGCGTTTGCGTATATAATCAAGGACTAAACAAAAAGAAGTAAATGCTCCTCCTCAAGACAATGCACTCATAAGGGCCATCACGTTCCGTCTACGTGACAGCCCTGTTTGCTTCAATCCCGGACTATTTTTAGAACGGAGTCAATTAAATTCAATTCTCCAGTGCTCGAGGGTTGTCACATGCACAATTATGTGATTTATGAGTAACGAGGCGGCTGTGTGTGTGACGTGGCGTTTAGTGAAATCGCGTTTATTTGGAATTAAGAATAATTGTTCTTTATCGTCTGGCGGGCTATTAAGCAAAGTGTTTAATAACAGTTTAGTGGTTTTGTTTTGATCAGTTAATCGACTGTCTTTGTTGTTGTGAGGTCTCTTGTCTTCAATGGAAGTCAGTGTAACAGCTCCGATAACATCATTATTATCATTGTTTCCTTCTATGTTTTCCAGATCGTCATTAGCTTCTACCAATTCAAGTTTAAAAAGAAACATAAATTCGAAATCTACTCCATGTTGATCATTTTCTTTATTAATCGAGCCACTGACAGAGACCCGATGATAAATTCTTATATCCACCATTATAATCAATTAAGAAAAAATCAGGACAATCTTTCGTCTAGCACATTTTATTTGAGACATATCGTTGTCCTATTTCTATTTGGTCGCTGTCTCAAGTCGGGTCACCGGCGGTGTGTCAATACGCCTGTTAGATTATATTCGTCAGAATAAGGGACTTCCGTACCAAGTTCGTGTTCGCGTTATTAAATAATTGGCTCACACAGGTTAGTAGGTATGCAGTGAGTTTGGACAGGAATTCAGAACGAGTTATCATCGTAATGTGCTGTTGTTCCAGAAAACATTGCGGTAGTGGATTGTATTATTATGACCAAAGTTTAGTCTATCCGTAAGCTTCATAAGGAATATTGTAATAATTTGTTAGCCTCGTCATTTTATGTCCAGCTAGCTAGTTTTGTAATTTAGTGTCGTTTGCCATGACTTCCTCTGTCTCTGCTTCTATTATTTTAAAAATAGACATTAGACATAACTGTTTTTTTTAGTTCTAATGTCGGACAGCATCTTTTATATAATTTGTCATTTATTCTATCGTCCTTGCCGTTTCGGTAATGGATTTTATAATACTTAAATAACAGTCTATCGATAAGACGGCCAAATCCCACCACCAAACGGATGACACATTTTCAACAGACAATCGCAAAAAAATAAAGAATTTAAACATTTTATCACCCTTCTTCCCTTGACCGTTATAGTGTAAAAGCGTCGGTAAATTAACGTGGATATCACAGTAAAATAAAGCAAGAATCGAGTTGAATCGAGTCATATCGAGAATGTTGATCGAATATTCAGCGCCCGCGCAGTAATCCATCTTAAATCAATCGTCTCGTTCGACGACGTAGACAAATTACAAACATATCAACACATTTTGGATTAATTACATCAATCATTTGCGCCTGTTAAGTGTTTTGACAACACGTGCTCAAATGTGCCTATTAAAAACTAATCATATTTATAGTTTTCCAACGGAGTATCTTACTAATAGATCGATACGGAAAGTTCCAATGAGCTAACTCATTAGCTAGAACATTTTATTATTGAATTACAAAGTAAGTTATCATGCGCTCTTATACACACAGAAAACATGTGTGATTTTACTTGTACTGCATTGTGTTACTGGCAATTTGTAAATGTAGGTATCTGATGAAGAGATGATGGGTATATTCCATTTTCCACTTTGATCTTGAATGCAAGTCATAGTGTGACTGCTATTTATTATTGCATGCACGTTGGTTACCTACATAAGACAGAACCATGCTACATAAACAGCACTAGATAATACTGCTGATATGTTTAAATTGAATGTGTTAAGAACTGTAATTGATTGATTGATAGGCATTCATTTATTGTTCCAGATTCGAGCTTCTTTAATCTTCTTTGTGTGATTCTTGTCTGGAGTTTGTCACAAGTCATATTCTCTTGAAAGATAAATGTATGCATTTGGTTTGAAAGGCAGCGGAAAGAAAGAAGACAACGTTGATGGAAAACAAAAATTGATGGAATTTTTTAATAATGATCAAAACTAAATTCAATCGACTAAAAAAAACTAACAGATTCCACACAAATCTACAATCTAGTTACATAATATTACAAATCACTTTTTAATCTCAGAGTTAAAAGATCGTTTATACAATCGGTATCACTATAGGATATCTAAAATCTATTGGTCTTCTTATATATTCAATGTTGATAGCAATAGGTAAAGCTATAGTCAATTGCTTGATATTAAAATAAAGTTCGCACATAATAACAATTATGTCAATAACATTTCAAGTACCGAAGCTCTCACAGGCGAACAACACACATTTATCAATGTTATTCAGGACACAGACACGTCAGTTGTAACACAATGGATACAATGCTGCACTGTCAAAGCAAAGTGCATGAAATTGCGTGACCATTGCTTAATTGAACTGAGTGCTACTAGCTTTGCCAGTGACTATGTTTGTTTTTAAAAATTGATTAAGCTAGGCGTGGTGTTGGCAGGTGGAGTAAAGCTGTGACCGGGTGGCGTCCAAGGACTGGAAAGAGAAGTGTTGTTCGTCCGGTGGGAAGATTGGCAGACGACATTGTTGCCATTGCGGCAATATCCTGGATGAGGCTGGCATAAGAACGTGGAGCTTAGCACAAGCAAAGAGAGGCCTATACTCAGCAGTAGGTGAAGTCGGACTGTGGATGATGATGATGATGATGAAGCTAGAATTTGACCATTCTATTGCCATAAAGTTAAATGATGATGCATCCGAAGTCTGAGGTCTCCCTGGAAAGGTATAATTTCAAGTAGCGTAGACTCCTTTTGCGTGGATTTCTGATTTTATTTCAATTTTTTTACTTTGCAACTCTTAAGAGTCAATCATCAAAAAAAACCTTTTTAGTGTTTGGAGTAAATCTTTTTCCCATGCTTCTTTCTATCTTCGGTGTTAAGGCTATCCTTTGTCCGTCAGTTACTAGTTTTTTTTTTTTGAACTTCTATACACAGCAGGTACACACGATTTGCATTCAATTTGTTGCTTTCAAAAAGCTGAATCAATTAATCATAGTGAATTATGGTTATTTAGATAGTGGTATGTAGGTATAGTTTCGGAGTTCACGGTTAACACTTAACCTTCTGAATGGTATTCGTAATTCGCATCTATTAAAAGTTTATTGTTTGTTTGTATATGCGGGTACTTTAGATAGGTTTGACGCAGAATGTGCACTTCGCAAAATGTGCACTTCTCAAAATAGTAAATAATTAATTTAATTAAAATAATTTTGCGAAGTGCACGTTTTTCGAAGTGCACATTTTGCGAAGTGCACATTTTACGAAGTGCACATTCTGCGTAGCCCTTTAAATACGCTTACAAGTCATTTCAACAATCCTTTTCTAAATTCAATTTTTGTTTATAATTTTGATAGGGGAAACCTTTTGTAAAATACACTGATGTACCGGCCCATAGGAACCGAGCAAGCAGTATTTTAGTACACTTGCCCTTATCTCAATTTATTTGGGCTCGATCTTCAAGGTTAAGCCGTGCTTGCTGAGGATAGTCCGGGAATGGGTGACCATCATTACATGCCGAGTTTCCTCCGTGCCCAAGAAAGCACGTTAAGCCGTTGGTCCCGGTTGTCATTTGTAGATCTTTGACAGTCGTTACGAGTAGTCACGCCGAAAGTCTGACGTCCAGTCTTACTATGGGGTTTCGTATTACCCAGTTACTGAGTTATGGTGGTCAGATAGGCAGTCACTTCATGTAAAATACTGGTACTCAGCTGTATCTGGTTAGACTGGAAGCCGACCGTAACATAGTTTGGGCTAGGTAGATGATGATCTCAATTTATTTGGGGCTGGCGCTGCACGGCTTGTTCATCCATAACTACTTCTGTATTTGTCGTTATCTCAGTAGTCACTCTCTCTAGCCTAGATCTTCATTCATAGTCAAAACTTTCCGATAAGTCAGTCAGTCAGGTCGTTCAGTCTTGTTATAGCCTTTTAAGACAGCACAGACAAACATTTTATACAATGTATAGATCTATTTACCATGTCAGGTGTCTTGCTTCGTGTTGATCTGATGGCCGTTACATTTGAGTGATTTCAGATACGTATCGATCGGAAGTGTCGGGATAAAAAGAGGTCATGCGCAGAATCAACTCACGCGCACACTGCGGAGAAAATTTTTTTGTCACGCTTCCGGTTTTTTTATAGCAAAATAATGTTTCATAGAAATTAGAGCACGTAATTTTTCTGCATAAAAAGTCAATACAAATGAATCCATAGTAGTTTTATCCATTGTGTTACTATTCGTCTAACCTGTTAACTAAAATTCGAAAATTTTCAACATTAAAATTGATTCAGTAAAATTTCCCTATCGTAGTGTAGTATCGTAAGTACTACTTACCGTATATTATTATTATATTATCGTAAGTAGTACTTACGATACTACATTAAGGTTGCCTGGGAAGGTTCCATATAACTCGATTCCTACCGGCTTCCCTTTGAAAAATAGCACACACATACACATACACATTCTATGACACATAATAGACAAATAATATGATCACATAAAAGATATGCCGATATACTCCGGCTTACCTCTTACAAAAATTTACCCTTCGCTACTGGTAAGTAGTGTATTTTACACTATGTACTAAAACATTTAATAACTTATTATTTGTCACGGATCCTACCAAGTTTAGAGTGCAACAGTACCTCCACCATACAAACATGGACTGCTAAAATGAAATCTTCATGTTTGGCAGATTCCATGGCTTGGAAATATTCTGTTAAAACGAACGTATCATTGCTTTTATTTCTCATTAGTAGGCTGACTATGAAATATATTATTTTTAACCTAATACGCAGTTCGCGTGACATTTTATTCGAGATTTAAAAGAAACCCGGTCAACATAATATATTTTTGGATTTCCGTAAGCAATATTTTACTTTAAGATATGTATTATGCCTTTGAATAGTTTATTAAACCAGTATTTTTGTAGTAGATTAATGTTTCTATTTATAAGAAAGAATAATAAAGCTTTATTAATTCCACACAATCATACAATAATCAAATAACAGTAAATATTAATAATAAACAAATAAAAAATAACCTTAATTTTATAATTAAGGTAATTTTTTATTTGTTTTTTTTTGTTTTGTTTTAAACGTATTTTATTTGTTGATTTTATAATCAACAAATAAAATACATTAAATTAAAAACATTAATTGTATATCGATTTAAAATTACTTCAGGTTACCACCCCACCTCACCTACCCGTAAATGCAAACCACATCATCGCAGTCTAGTCCGGCGAAGCTGAGGTCACTTTGCATTTCTTTTGACCCGTTACGGTAACAAAAATACTGCTCTTGGCCCTTCATAAAATTATGTTGGACACTCCTAGCCTACTCCTGGCCTTCAAAACGCTTCGTATTTCTACAACAGCAGCTTTTCCTTAGTTTATCTGTATTAATCCAATACATTTAAAGACATTTCCATTATAATTATTGCTGATAAAATGTCACTTTGTCTAGTCTCTCAGATCAATATTAACTTGTCAGAAATTGACACAGTACACACGACCAGCTGGACGATTAAAACAATTTAAAGATTAAATAGGAATATTTCCATATTGATAAAGCCACATTAATGTTAACATGGTGGTCTAACCTGATCTATAAGGATCTAAATGTAGACCTAAAAGTATCATAAACACAAGTGGAACTCCAGCAGAGAATTCTGAGTACACTGAATGAAAAGAAGGTCACAACGGTAGAACCACCACCGGAACCAGTCGCCCCCACCACAGAGCAAACTGATTCTGAAGATGGATTAGGAATAGCAATAAAATATTAAGGTGAAAAAGCCGGGTAACCCGTGAAATTCAAATTTTCTTGTGGTTATTGCAATTTGCTGGTCAGTATCGCGTTGAATGTTCATCACCAATACAACGCTCTAAGTTAATCCCATTGAATAGTCATTGAATGGGGTTAAATGAACTTAAG
The DNA here is from genome assembly GCA_905163415.1 of Noctua fimbriata. Classification (NCBI taxonomy): domain Eukaryota; kingdom Metazoa; phylum Arthropoda; class Insecta; order Lepidoptera; family Noctuidae; genus Noctua; species Noctua fimbriata. The sequence continues at coordinate 9,712,064 of LR990940.1, forward strand.
ACGGTTTTATCGATGATTTTAATGAGTATAATTCTGTAACTACATGCGTGTTATGGTCACGAATCCTATTTTGTTTAAAATACGGCCTGACACTGATCTGCAAATTGCAAAAAAACCTAAGACAATTTGAATTTCGCGGGCCACCCAACTACAATGTTAAAAACTCGATTTGGATGATCAATTCTGGCAAAATCTAGAATAGGTTTAAAAAAACCCATTGATCGGTTTTAATGATTACTTAAATACATAGGTACTCAAACAAGAGTGAAAAAGCCCCTAGCGACTGGTGAACTTTTCCTGACATTTCACGTGAAATTTTAACAATTTAATTAGTAAAGTTTTTAAATAAAAGTTTTATTAAAGTAAACATTCTCCATATTATTAAACTGATACAGATTTTTGACATTTATGGGTAATTTAAACTGCGTTTAACGACTTTCACTGGCGGGATTATTTCGTGTTTTATATAACTTTCGTATTTATTTAATCTTCGCGAGAATTTTTCAGTTACTGAGCTTTTGAAAGAGGTGTTAATTTTATAAAATTGTAATTGTTTATATATAAATCTTTTATCGTTGGAACAACAGGTTTGTATCTGGTTTTTGTCGGCTCATAATATATGATTATAATGGAAAGGTTTCTTGCTTGATTGACAGTTTCATTCATCGAGGTGTCGGCAACGCAGTGCGCGTGACCAAAAGGGCGTGGTCGCGGTTTTAATAACTTGCTCCAGCGAACAGGTTGTAAAAATATTTAATTAGGCAAATTGATACGAGACTTTATACTGAAAATGTCAATCTTATAATGTAGACTTTTTTTTATTATTTAATGCAAAATTTTCGTTTCAAGTATTATAGAGATTTAAAAAAATTAAAAAGTTTTAAAGAGATTTAAAAACATAAAAACATAAAAAAACGAAACAATATTAATAACAAAATATAAAAGGGCATCAAAAAACTCCTCAACGCTGTCAGCTGGTAATGTGACCAAGAGATTGGCAGCGTTGCCACGTTGTATGGCAACACTTAGTTTCTGGCCAAGATATAAGCCAGCCGTTGGGTCACGGGAAGCGTCAACTAGGCGCTTAGATTTAAAAATAGATAATCCACCTACCAAGTACTTCAAAATAAGCATGTTTTCATATCAATTGATCGGAAATCATTCGTCATTTTTATCTTTTAAGAAGCCGAAAATATGTGTAAAAGTCAAACTGATTTCGGTGTTTCAAAGGGAAATTTTGATTATATCACAGGGATGTCCCAAACTTCAATTGGCACGTCTAATTCATCAATTTACATTCGGGAGAAGAATCAAGATGCATCGACAGACGATGACTCGATTAAAAATAATCGAGATCAACAGACATGAATTGTTTTACTACAGAAGAGACATGACGTATTAAATGTCGCCGGCCGTTCATTTAGCGAGTCGGTAGTAATTGAAACCTCGTGATACCGATACATTACTTCTATACATAACAATGTACATAAACATATACACACAGTATACATCACACATCCTTTACGCTTTAATTTGTGACGGAAAATAGTATATTATTATTATTATGTAGGTGCTTATTATTCATAATGCGCGCGCGCACGGAGCTGAAGGGAGCAATAGATCGGTGCTCTTTGAAGCCCACGCGATTGATAAGGACTTTAACATGGTTATAATTTGTATTTCCATATTTTAATTCATGTGTATATTATATATAAATGTAGCAGTTAGAGGAAAATGTCATATGAATTAGTAAATACATAATGAGCTAAGGTCGAGGAAACTAAATAAGCACTACAAATTCTGTGGTTATGTCAAAATTTTACGCACCATATAAGGATATGTTTAGAATAATCCTTGGCTACATATATTACATCAAAATTATTTTAGTTGGTACCTAAGCGGAAAACGGTACATTACATTGGTTAAGAAAAATACTTATAATAACCCTGTTAACGATGCCAGTATGCTTAAATACTTGTCAAGAATTAGATCGATAAAAATTATAAAACCTACATAAATAATCTCCTTTTAAGTTCATTCATTTTGAGACGTATGGTTTGGTTGAAAAAAAATATTAACGACTTACAATTAATCCGCCAATAATCGGGTGTTATAGCGCCAAAAATCCGCCATTTTGTTTTTTTTTTTAATATAACTATACAGGGTGTAAACAGACCCTTCACATAGCCGTCAACCAAGCATTCTGCACATCAAACTAAGTACCTTTACGCAAAAATTATTGCTGGGAATCGATTTTTTTGTTTGGGATGAAAAATCTCGTTTTACGGTAGGACTCGATGGAAAGCACTCAAAGCATTGTGCTGATGGATGGATTGAATAGTACGGGGGTCTTGGAGTTGTGTAAAGTAAAAATCTTGCATTAAAAACATGTATTAAACCCCAAAAACTTTCCATTCGACGATTTTCTTTTATTTTTACATGAAATCTGGAATTTAATTACTAATCAGCGAAGCTAGATAAACGTTAATTATTTATATTTATAAATAAACGTTATCTATCCAGCAAATAAGGAACACGTGGAGCCCTGTATATCTAATCAAGACGATAACGGTCACTGCACTTAAATTTGAACTGTCAGGGCTCAAAAATGTGAAGCAAGTCTACAAGTGACTCAACGACATTATTTGTCATTGCATTATCTTGAAGGAAAGTTGTAAAATTATGGGAAATTATGTCTTAAACTAGCTGTCCGCACGGTGGCATTTCCCGTGCGTCATAATGATGAATTTGCATATTATCTTTCATTCCTTATTAAACCTTATGCTTAAGGGGTTAGGTTAAAATAAACATTTCTTACTGTTCACTGTCGACTCTCAAGTTTTGGCTGTGCGTTGTCTATGAACCTTATTTTATTAAAGTGTAAGCAAGCTATGGTTAGGTACATGTGCGTAAAAAAAAAAAAATTATAAAGTAACCAGTGTAAATATTCGTATGCGACGGATATTGGCCTTATTGTTGTTATTAACTAAACTATTGTGTCTGCCGAGGTGTAAGTTTTCGGAAAATAATAAAATAAAAATAAAATAAATAAATATGTCCTGAAACATGCTTTATTTATTTAACAACTTTGTGCCTGCCGTATCCTACGAATAAAAAAGTCTTTGTCTTTTGTCTTAAGAAATGTATTATTTGTGAGTGAATTAAGTTCGGTGGCAGCAGAAGATGCAAAAAAAACCGATTTTATTTAAAAGAATTTAATTAGTACCAAAAATTACAATTATATTATAAGTCTAACTAATTACTATGTGGATTGTTCAGTCGACGATTGACCAAAGAATGTCCATGAATTGCGGAATCAGGTAGCGAGCGTCCGGTGTCGGCTTCGCGGCGTCACGAGGCACGTGTGCAGCGTCAGCTCCTAGATACTGCGCGGTGTTGTTGCCGTGTGAAATCAGGGCGATGCATGCTATAGCAATTTGCCTCGGCTATGCTTGCGTAACACCTCCCCCCGAAGAACAGCGACTATTGAAGACCTTGGTCGTAAATTGCGCTGGGAGATGATCTGTTCTATCTCTTTGTGTCTCTGGTATAGCGTAGATGATCTGCGGTCGAACTTTCTTGTCATCGGAGGATTCTTTCTTAAGATGGCTCTGCTTCGGATAACATCTTCGATAAGTAAAGTATGCAGCTAGTGCACATGCACTAAGTAGTAACACATACAGCGGTATAGTTGTATGATAGATGCTGCTATTTGAGTGTGTATCGAACTGTATCGGTGACTGCAGTGAAATCTCCTTATTGGTAGCGTGAAGATCATCCAAGTTAATAGAGTTGAGATTGAATAGTGGGCGTGCCATTGGGCTGGGAATATCTTCTTTAGGAACATCTATTATCTTCAAAGCTTGACCTTTCAATCGATCGTTGGAGTTTGAGATGGTGAACTCTGCTGTCTGGATGAAACAGTTATGAGGAAGTATGGCGAGGTAACTTCCTTGTAGTAACTTGTGGAGATCTTGTTCGCAGGATAGACGTACTTTCGTCGGTGTCGGGAAGCTGATGGTGTAATGGCGGTCATCGAGTTTCTCGTAGGCTGGTTTTTGAAGAGATATCGTGACTGGTTTGCATTCAGGAAGTCTCTGCTGCGTGGTGATGAGAGCTCCAATACAGTCCGGCGAAGTTCGGCTTTGTACGTTGTGTATCTCTTCACATAGATACCCTTTAGTGGACTTCGGGCATTCAGCCTCTATGTACTTGAAATCTTTCGGATGGATTGCAAGGAATTGGAAGTGAGGGATGAGTATTTCGTGGTTTTTGTTAGGGACTATGGATATCTTGTATAGATCATATGTCTGGGGTAGAATTATCGGGAACTTGTAAACTATAACTATTTCATTACCTACATAATATGAACCTAACTGTATAACGTCATAATATTCTCTAGCTCCTATATCTAATACTTTATTTCTACCATATAACGTAATTAATTTGTTTATTATAGATCTAATGGTATCTAAACTAATAACGTCATGGTGTGCCGTTGACGTTCTTATGAATGCTAGTACGGTCTGTAACTTTGATATCTCTCGCGATAACTTATCAACATTATCATTAACTATTAAGATGGTTTGGCCTAGATGGACATACTGAACTAACTCATGATTTCCTTTATCCAAACTCTGACTAATATTTTTAACCAAGGCTGTTAATCTGTTCTGATTGTCTACCATGCTATCTACTACTTTAGAGTGTTGAGTTACCCACGTTTTGGTCAGACTCACGTGATTATTAAATTCTGTTAATAGTTTGTTTTCATTATCTTGAAGAGATTTTATAGCATTATTGAAATGTACTGCATCGGTATAATCAAGGTTACCGGTTATGCTTTTAACAACAGAACCGAGTCCATCTATGAGACCTCTTTTAGAACGAGTAGTTTCGAAAGACTGCAATTGTTCAAGGACGGTTTGCAGCTGGTCATCTAAGTATTTAATATGGGGCTGGAATAAAGAAAGGTTTCTATTATTAAGGTCGGGGCTTATTTCTCTTAGTTGGTTATGAACGGTGTTGACTTTATCTTGCAATTCCTGAAGGTTTACATGTTGTAAAAATGAATGGTAATGAGATACTATACTGCAGGGACCTAATTTAAAAGGTAATACACCTGGGCCATCGTCGAGATTTTCAAGTTTTATCTCCTGTGTTAGGGCCGAGTACAGGAGCAGATGAAGTACTAGGAGGGTCCTGTAACAATTGGGCACTTTTAGGTACTCTTTTTAATCTTGATTTAGCAATGGGTCCACGCTTCTTACGCGTGTAAATGTGTATTGGTAGGTCAGCCATGACAGTATCGTGCGTGAAGCGGGGTACTATCTTTTGGCGAGAGGCAAAGGGATTCTTCACAAATATTTGTTGTTCAGGTGAGTATTGGTTTTCCGTCTCTCTAGATTTATTACGAGCATTTATTAAATCTTTGCGTTGGGTCATACTAGACTCATGAATTAAATTATAAGCATTGGTCATTTTGTTTTTATGTTCGACTGTATACTGCTGTAACAAATGGGTAGTTAAATCTATGTCCAGTGGGTCTCGTGGGTCGAAATGTCCAGTAATAACGTCAATTGGTCTGCATCTCGTCAAACTATGTATAGAGCTATTATAAGCCAAAAGGGCATAATTTATTAAATTTAAAACAGATTCGTTCTTTTGCTGCACTTTTAAAATACGTAGGTGTTCCAAGATTGTTGAGTGGAACCGCTCAACAATTCCATTTTCATTAGGAGAGTGAGGTGCTATTTTATGGTGTTGGATTTTATGTAGTCTTGTGAACTCAGCGAACAATTGGTTGGTGAACTCCGGTCCATTGTCTGTCACTACGGTGTAAGGTACTCCGTGATGGGTACAGAATTTTAATAACGCTTGCACTACACTTACTGCTGTCCCGTCTCTTAAGAAATAGGCTTGAGCATACTTTGAGAAAGCATCAACAATAGTTATGAATTTTTCACTCTGAATAGTTAGTAGATCTAGATGGACGGTTTCAAAAGGCTTACTAGGTGGAGGGACGAGATGAAACTGTTGTTTTATGGGATTGCGATCATATTTAGCCTGGCCGCATACCGTACACTCGTTGATAAATTTAGTAATGTGCTCTCTCATTTTAGGCCAAAAGTATTTGTTAGACAGGGCTAGGTAACACTCATTTATGCCTCTATGATTTGTTTTACCATCGTGATATTTGTTAATTATTTCTTGTTGTCTTAAATACTCTCTTATATTTTCCAATTCGGTTTTTGCTAGCACAAGGTTCATGGCTGAGTTCTTAAAAGTCTTTTGAATTATGGGAATAACTGTGTACATTGCTAACGGTGGATTTATTAGTAAGCCTGTTTTGATTTTGGGGTGAACATACTCTTTAATAGCATTAATGACATCTTCCTCCAGATTGGATTCCGACAATTGAACAGCGGTACGCGTGTGCGTTTCGAAGGGTTTTGTGACAGTTGGCCTTCCTTTTATGTCACCTACGATAGTGAATACTATCTGTTTAGTGAATTTATTGAGCGGTTGCTCAGTGATAGGGACTTCTAAGATGGGGTTTTCGCCGTCGGTATGGACTGTTACGGTATTAGAGTCGTTTGCGGCCTCTGAGGCTGTGATCGTTCTGGAATGGTCAGCTAATTGGTTCTTTTCAGACGGGTTTACAGCTGTTGAACTTACTTCTTCGTTATGGAGCTCTAAGCGGGATAAGGCGTCTGCATTGGTGTTTAGTTTGCCTTGCTTATAAACTACAGAGAAATCATATTCCGATAACTTTAAACGCCATCTTGTAAGCCTGGAATTGGGCTCTTTGAGGCTCATAACCCATTGTAGAGGTTTATGATCGGTAATAATTTTAAATTTCCTACCAAATAGATAAGGTCGAAAGTACTTGCAAGCCCACACAATAGCTAGTAACTCCTTCTCTATGGTGCTGTAATTAAGTTCGCTTGAGTTTAAAGTTCTAGAGGCGTATGCAATGGGTTTATCCGAACCTATTGGACCCTGCGATAACACGGCCCCTAATGCGACATTGGAGGCATCAGTGGTCAGTAAGAACTCTTTGTTAAAATCCGGGTATTGTAAAATTGGGTCATTCGTCAACAAGGTCTTGCAATGCTCGAAACAGCTGATGTAATTTTGGTCACAAACTATTTTGGATCCCTTCTTCAAACATTGAGTCATGGGTTTTGTGATACGTGCAAAATCCGGTATGAATTTCCTATAATATCCAAGAAGGCCAAGGAAACGTTTAATTTCTGTAGTATTTTTAGGTAACGGGTAATTATTTATAACGCTTATTTTATCTGGATTTGGTTTAACTCCATCTCTACAGACGACATGTCCTAAAAACTGGGTCTCTAGCTTCAAGAACTCGGACTTGTCCATTTGTATCTTGAAGTTGGATTCTCTTAATCTTTTGAAAACTTTTTCTAAATTAATAATATGCTCTTGCAGGGATGTACTGACCAGAATGACGTCATCCAAATACACTAAGCAGATGTCCTGAAGGTCTCTTAGGAGATTATCCATTACACGCTGAAATGTTGCCGGGGAGTTTTTCAAACCCATCGGCATTCTTAGGAATTCGTAATGTCCATTTTCTACATTAAAAGCAGTTTTGTGTATATCAGAAGGATCTAATTCGACTTGGTAAAATCCACTGGCAAGGTCCAGGGTGCTAAAGTATTGGCATTTGCCTAACTTGTCTAATATGTCTGAAATGTTCGGTATGGGGTACTTGTCGTCAATAGTTTTTTCGTTGACCTTACGAAAATCTATCACAAGGCGCCACTTGGCCTTACCCGAAGCGTCTGCCTTTTTGGGGACCACCCAAACGGGAGAGCTCCATGCAGAATCCGAAGGTCTGACTATATTCTGCTCGAGCATCTTATTGATTTGGTCTTTAACTTCTTGTTTATGGATGTAAGGATATCTGTAGTTTTTAGCATGGACGGGGATTTCGTCAGTCGTCCTAATCTTATGCTTAATTTTGTTCGTAAATGTTAAAGGTTCTCCTTCAAGATAAAATACGTCTGAGTACCGTGCGCATAAAGCTCTTAGATTTGCCAATTCTTCTGGATTTAAATGGTCTGTCCGGAGACGCGATAAAACTTCCTGTGTGCGGACAGATAATTGTTCTACATGTTCAGTCTGTACGTTAAATAGTTCGGCTGTAACAGGACGGTCCATGGAAAAGATTACATCATTAGGTGTCTTATTTGAAATTTGTACCCATCCTCTATTATTTTTTACTGTGGTCAAGCAATCAGAAATTAAACAGTTACTAATTATCTGGTCGGGAACGAATACCTCACCATCGAGGGAATTTATGGGCAATCTTACTAATTTAGATGTCTGAGCTGGTATGATTTCCTCATGGAGATTAGCATTGCGAGAGTCATACATGGTGATGGGTATCTCAGTGTTTCTGGTGATTAGTTTCCTGTTTCTTAGATCAATGTTAGTACCCCATGAGTCCAATAAATCAAAGCCAATAAGGCCATCAAAGTACTTATGGAAATCTAGGATGAATAAGGTGATATCGCCTTCTTCTTTAAATTCGGGGAAACTAGGCAACGTTATTGAATAGTTATTTTTATAAACGGTGCGCACATTGGTTACTTCAAACGGGTTATAGTTAAGAGGTACATTGGAAAAGTATTTTTCAACAGCTTGAGGCGATATAAACGACTGGTTGGCTCCAGTGTCTATAAGAAATCTTAAAGGTGGGTTATGGATTTGTATGTACCCAAGTTGCCTCTGTATGTTAAAATTTACATCTATTTTGGCTTTTCTGATTTCGGGACCTCGGGAAAATTTCCATCCGGATTCCGGTTTTCATTTTCGACCTCGTCTGCATTTGGCTTAAGTTCCTCTACCACTGGGACTTCATATTGCTCATAGTTAGTGTAAAAATCTAGGTACTCTTGGTAAGCGTCATAGTCTTGGTTATACGCTGCACAGACTAAGTCGTAATAGGGATCAAATACACAATCATAGTTATTAACCTCGCGTGTTCTAAAATAGTTGCTGGGTGGTGGATTACCAGCTGTACGCCAGTCATGTCTAGTCGAGGGTAAAGGTTTAGGCACAAAATGGCTGACACCACTCATAGGACGCGGCGTATTATTAAAATTAGTGGATTGCACGGGTAATCCATCCTGGAGCCTAAAGGCATTGCCCTGAGCGTTATAATTTGGAGGTGGTGCCCGGAACATCTGTTGAGTCCGAGTAGGGCCACGTAGTTGTTGTGGTTGGGGTACATTTTGCCGCCAGCCTTGGTAAGGTTGAGGAAAACTCTGCTGGGGACGCAAAAGACCAGGCATGCCATATATCTGTGGTTTTGAGGGACCGGGCATACCCATTGCAAAAGGTTGCCGCATTAAATTATTTAGTGGTAAATTGGAATTGGGCTTGAAAGGCTGATGATTATTGTCTTTCTTACTAGACCCGCCTTCGGTGCGTTGTTGCATATAAAGGGTGTTAAGCTCTTCCTGAACGAATTCGAGAGCTTTTTCCATCGTTTCGGGACGCATGCAACGGATCCTAGAACCTAGGGGATCTTTTAAACCACGCAAATAACATTGTAGGGTCAGTTTCTTATAAAGATCACGTTTCGCTGTAACTGTAGTAGCCACGGTTTCATGCAATGTGACGTATGTCATGATTGTACTGAACAGATTCTGGCAGCGCTCATAGAACTCTTGTGGGGTTGAAGACCCCTGGGTTTGCAATGACAAATCGTTATATAAAGCGGTCTCGTCGCGATGGTCAGCAAAGTTATTAATTAATGCACTTCGAATACCAATCCAATTTTCGGGAATACCGTTAGTATTTATCAATCGAGCTGCGGAACCCGTAACCTTGTTTAATATGCCGTTTATAAGGGCCAAATTGGCTAACTCATTACCCGGCTCTGTCTTGAAATATGCAAGTACCAGTTGGTCACAGAGATTCACGAAACGGGTTAACACGTGAGGGTTACCATCAAAATCAGGTAAAACCTTAAGCGAATTAAAAATTTCTCCTATTTTGTCCTGCGACATAATGCCTAGTAGTGCTGGTTCTCCTAACTGCCTGGACTCGTCTAAAGTGATGAGCCTATTCGATCTACTACTACCTAAACTAGGGTTACGCGACTCTCTTGGATGGAAAATCTTGAAAGCTATTATATAAAACACTAAATTAAATCATACACACACAATATCTATATTATAAGATGCGTAATTGCAAGAAAAATTACTGTAAATGACCAGGTAAGGATCTAGGTTAGAATAAAATTAGGACAGTAGGGACTTGAAAGATTCAAAGTACTTACAACATGGTTTTCTTGCCGAATCGATGTCTGGATTCACCTCCGCTGGCGCCTCACGATGTATGTAGATTCAGGATTCTCGAGAATCGGTAAGTCACGCGGGACTTCGGTCCGATTTTAGGGGAAATCTTGACGCGTCACGTACCTATTATTCCTCGAAAATCCTACCGGCTGCGCCAATTAAGTTCGGTGGCAGCAGAAGATGCAAAAAAAAACCGATTTTATTTAAAAGAATTTAATTAGTACCAAAAATTACAATTATATTATAAGTCTAACTAATTACTATGTGGATTGTTCAGTCGACGATTGACCAAAGAATGTCCATGAATTGCGGAATCAGGTAGCGAGCGTCCGGTGTCGGCTTCGCGGCGTCACGAGGCACGTGTGCAGCGTCAGCTCCTAGATACTGCGCGGTGTTGTTGCCGTGTGAAATCAGGGCGATGCATGCTATAGCAATTTGCCTCGGCTATGCTTGCGTAACAAGTGATACCCTATCTTATATTATTACCTACAGTGAAAATTGGAAAAAAAATGAATATGTTGCCATGCAACGTGGCAACGCCGCCAGTCTCTTGGGCACATTACCAGCTGACAGCATTGAGGAGGAGTTTTTTGATGCCCTTTTATAGTTTGTTGTTGTGTGTGTTTGAATGTTTTTAATTAATAATGTATTTAATTAATATTATTTTAAATTTACAAAGTAAGTACATGTAGCTAGAATTTACGTTTCTGACATCCAAATAAGTGTTGAAACGATGAATTGTTTGTGAGTAATATCATAGCACTCATTGGGTAACGATCTTTCTAAATTGCGTGCTTTTGAACAGATTTTTTTTAACGTAGTAAGTACAGAATCTCTCAAAACTGGAATTTAATTTCAAGTCAATCAATATTTCAGCGGCTAAGTTACAAAGCATAGTCGTGTTATCAGCTATCACAGTGACTTATCAAGCCCCGCCAGCTGCAGAGTTAGATTCTAGAACAATTAAATGCAACGAGATCAAACTATGTTCGTAATTAATTGTATCTTATCAAAACATTTTTAAGGGCAATGTTATTGAATCAACATAAGTGGGACAAAAAAAAACTAACGAAGGACAAGATAAAGAGTACTTTTAAAGACCGAGTACTTTATAGGTATATTGGTTTTTAAAATGATATTTTTTCATGAAGCTGAATAGTAGTGTATAGTACGAAACTGCCAGCTTTTTCTGAATATACTCATATATTCAGAAAAAGCTGGCAGTTTCGTCACAACGTTAATGTTTTCTTCATTGTTTGTCTTTTTATTTTAGTATATCCGTGTAAATTTCTATTTACATATATATACACTGATATATATTTATAGTATTTTGATATATAGTTATAGTATTTAGTTATATATCCTTGTAGTTTATCTTAGTATTAAATTATTTTTTTTGCAGATAAATACACCTGCCACTGTTTGTCTCTGCATCACCCAAAGGTTGACTGGTAGAAAATGCCTATGGCATTAAGTCCGCCTCAGTACTTTGTGCTTGAAGTGTTAAATAAATAAATACATATTTTCTTCAAACCAAAAGGAAACCTGTATGACATTTGTGGGAATCACTCTTGCAATGTAAGTAAGACTCAACTACTTAGGTAATCTCTGAAATATTTAGCTGTTGATCATCCTTTTTGCTGTGCATTTATTCTGTTCTATCTATTGAATATCACACTATCACTAAACCAATTTTAATTTCGGAAATTCAAAGTAAAATTTATAAAACTAATATTTCCACTATAAAGGGTCTTCGAAATGCACTTGTGCTCCCCGTCATTGCGATATTTTTTTGTTCTTGACCATACCTGGGAACCTTCTGATTATGGAGATATTGGGGGTCAAAGTTCCAACTTTATCACATTTTATTTTTAAATACCCTTTTTTAATGACAGTTCTATTAAATCCATCCATCGGCACAATGTTTTGAGTGCGTTACATTGAGTCCTACCGTAAAACATGATTTTTCACCCCAAAACAACAAGTCGTTTCCCAGCAATAATTTTTGTGTAAAGTTACATAGTTTAATGTACACAAAATAAACGGTTCACGGCTTCGTGAAGGGTGTAGGTACACCCCGTATGAAAAACATAAGTCATGATTTATAGACATTTTAATCACTGTTTACCATTTAAAAATAATAACAGATGAACCTGACTATAATTACGAAAGCGCTGAACATTTCAATAGTAAATCACTTAGTTCAATTATAATATAATATTAGTTCAATTATAATATGTACATATAATTGAAGTGACTAAGCTAACACTGTCATGTTAATATAAAACGATTGTTTTTATAAGTGATCGCGTGATTTTACTTCTAATTATAGAACCACACATAATCAATATTTATTACTTCATTAATAGTCCACGTTTTTGTTATTATACTTATATTATTTGAATCAGTATCTGTAATAAATAAGCAAGTTCATATTTACGTCGTAAAGCTGTCATTACGTACCTACCATATCAACAAAAAAAAATGAACAAATCAAAAAACATTTTAAAAATGCATCGTAGAAAGTAGAGCATCTTCTTCTAAACCAATAAATTATAGCAATGGCTACCCACTACTTATAATTTATTAGTTTGACAATCTGAATTTATGGTTTATATTCGATCTTAATTAACTATATTTTCAACGGCAAAAACATTTTTTTTTTTAATCTAAAAATAATATAGCAATTAGACTACAAAACTAACTGAATAAAATCTCACCAATAAATCTTCACAATCAGACTAAAAATAAAACTTCAGCTTTCACACTGTATCCACGCACTAGTTACAATATTTTCTGACAGTTCAATTTACACAGATTAAAAAAACAGCGGCAGCCAAACTTATCTCGATCTGAACACTGATTTTAGGTTTTATAAAAACCGATATAGAATAAGCCGTACATGAGACAGAAGCGAGACAGAAGCGTGCGCTGCTACGGAGGATAATAAATTTATATTGAGGCAAGTGCAGCCAGTCAGGTTTACTGGTTAGAACTACTCGGGACGCGACGCTAATGTTGGAGGAGCCAGAGTCACTCAAAGGACACCACGCCTACTCGATCGTCGAATACGGCAATTGACAACACTATTCCTAGCTTATAGCCTCACAAACACTAGTCAGTGATTCAAATAATGGAACGTAACTGGTGATTATTTAATTTCTCAAGTGATTTGTTTATTGATGTTATCTTATGTCATTTGGAGTATTTGTGATTGATAAAATTTAGAAGAGGTTCTGATTTTTGTTAAATCGAATGTTTCATTAGTGAGTGAAGAATAGTGATTGTGAAGAATTCATGTTTTTTTTAATATTTAAATAAAAAAGCCCAGCGATCTACTAGAAATAGGTACAGTTAGGTACCTACTTACAATTATTTAGGAAAAAAATATTTTATTTATAGGTTGGTAACTCAATAAACCTACCTAATAATTGTATAAGAGCATTTCTGTTTTCAGCTTGATTTTGAATTAGAAAGACAAAATTATAAGTGTAACTTTGCACTATCGCGCCATCTTTCGATCAACTTTTGTAAAGAAAAAGTGGTTAGTTAACTCTTCATCTTGTCATAATAATACCTAACGGCAATTCCTGTATTACATAAAACTGTTCCATGACAGAAAACGTGCTTGTCTATAAGCCATTGCTAGTAATAATAATTTAAACAAAACGCATCAAACGAAATAATAATTGACAATGATGAAAATAATATGAGGATATATTTAATAGTAAGTAGGTCATAAAATTAAAAATATCAGTTAAGATTAACAGCTATATTATGACTGTCTTTTAGTCTGTTGTATATTTTTGTACCAATGATACGTTCTTGCGATAGCGCCATCTAGTATCGAGTAGCGACACCAAAATAAAAAGTTTTATCTTTTAAATAGATAGATGGCGTTATAATAAACTAACACATTTGTTTTAACACCAGAATATATTTTTGTAATTGTATTGTGTAGGCATCAATTTACTATTTCAGTATATTGTTATTATTTCACGGTCGCTTTAACAAATACAACTTAAATTATTGTGTTTTTCTACCTACCGTTTTTGACGTTTCTAAATAAAATAGTTAGGTAGGTAGGTATAGGCGAAAACATACCATTATACCTACCTATTTCCTTGAAATAACGACACACCGTAAATCATTACAAACATTTCAAATTGCCTCTCACGTCATTTTGCTACATTCGAATTGTACCTACCTAATGTTTCTGGTTTTGATAGACACATACATTCTATTTCACTAAAATAGTTTGCAGTTCAACGACCCCATTAAGTAAAAATATCAAACGTTTCATATGTATAGGTAAAATATTAGACAAACAACGGTTTTAGTATTAGGTACTCTTGTACCCAAATTGTTCTTAAACGCCTACCGTGTAGGTATTTTGAAAACAAAAAAGATTAATTTGACCGCCGACCCCGAAACGATTTTGATCAATACCGGTTATAGACCGTTCACAGCAAAAAAACAACACAAGTAGGCAGAATTTGTTCCCATTGAGAGACCCAGATTTTTAAATTAATTAGCTAATCTCGTCTGGTTGTTGATCTTATCTTACTAGATGACTTGGTATATTTTATCTTGTCTTTCTGTTACTGACTGCTTAAAATGTAACAAGATTTTATCTATTGGTGGATACAAATATTATGCTTGGGACGATCTTGTAGCACTAGGGGTAGGTAGGGGTGTTGTGACACTGCTCACATTGTATCTATGGGTTCTGTACCGTTCCTGTTCCACGAATTATTCCATCATGGGCTTACCACCCCGGCAAGTCTTCTTTCCATCACGGCAAGTCCGTCCCTACGTCATATTTCTGTTGAAGATTATAGAGACAGACTTACAAAAATCTAAAAATAGACAAGCGAAACGAGTTTTGATGTAGATTAGACGATCCTACTTACATCCCAGGTTAAGAGATTTAATTAAAATATTATTTAAGTAGACCATAGGTAGATAAGTTCACATAACCATCCAAAATTCATCACTCAACACCCACCAGAGACATTTATTTCTAATTATCCTACTTTATACATACTCGTGATAAAACAACTCAACGTTTTTCAACAATCTCAATCAAGTGTCTATTTTTAGATCGGTTAAATTAACCAATTATGCAAAAATAACTTTAAAATTTACCATCTGCGATTATATTACGCAATAATACCTATTATATATCATATTTTTGCGATAGTAATCTTTAACGATATCTACGGCACAACACTATCTTATACGTACGTTTCAAATAAATAAGATAACAATTTATTCTTTCAAAATATAGGAAGTAAAATATATAAATACTTGTAAAAAAAGTTTCTAATTGAGGACCTGGGCAAGAATATCACTTTGTCTAGACTTTCTGGTGGTTTGCGATCGACCAAGAACATGGCCGATGGGGCCGAAAAGTTCTGGAGTGGCGACCGCGAACCGGAAGACGCTGCGTTGGAAGGCCTCCCACTAGGTGGACCGATGACCTGGTGAAGGCTGCAGGGATCCGCTGGATGCGAGTCGCACGGGACCGGTCAATGTGGCGAAACTTGGGGGAGGCCTATGTCCAGCAGTGGACGTCTTTCGGCTGAAATGATGATGATGATGATGAAGAACATGGCCTAAACTTTATGCAAGCTGCAGCGGCAATGGATCGACCATACCGTAGAACCGACGACTTCTGGGGTAGAAAAACCTAGGGTAAGATGGTCTGACTGTTACTTGTGCAACAGGATGACAGTAGTACGTCTACGTCCAACAGTGGAGTAAACAGACTGATTTACGATAAAGAATCCACTTTTTCATATATTTCGACGTCAGGCGCAAATATTGATTTAAACTAAAATTAATACCTTTTATCGCTTAAAGTTATCGTTACGTCACTCCGATTAATGCTCAACAAATATTTTGTATGTTATTCTTTTTTAAATGTTTGTGACTCTCACTGTCGTCGTTTTCAGTAAATATCCGGTGCATACTCAGCAAAGTAAAGTATGTCTAAAAAAAGTAATTGTCACAAAGAACGGATCAGTGTCTCTTGCCCTGTAACTATGACTCGCAAGTCGGATGAAAGTTGCAGAATGATTGACAGTTTTGATGACTACACCACTAGCTGTTGCCCGCGACTTCGTTCGCGTGGAAATATTGATGGGTGAGGAAAAAGAAAGGTAGCCAATGTTCTTAAGTTCTCTTCTTAGGCCGTATCTATTTTTTTTTAAACGTCTGCAAGTTTTCTTTGATTTAGATTTACGTAAAACCACTATTTAATATGATTATCATTTAGAGATGCATTGTTGCATTTACTAATGCTATCTTTAGCAAACAATGCAAACGAAGTCTAATTTTTCTTTTTGCAAATCAGAGTTCAGTTGTTTGCTTTGCATAGTCACAGTTTATTAAGAAACGTCCTTTATGACTTTTTAATTGGGTAACCTAATTAATTTACGACTGTACATGTTCCTTCCATAATCTTAAAATGTTTATGTGGCCATAAATCTGAAGTAAGATCAACTTTGATAGATAAATGTTTCGGTGTTCTAAATGCTGCTCGCCTAATTTGAAAGCAGAGATCGTATTTCATTTGTTTTATAAGCATACTAGCCTATGCCCGCGGCTTCGCCTGCTTGGAGTTCGGTAATTGTCCCACAGGATCGTTCTACCGGGTTAAAAAGTGTCCTATGTGTTAATCCAGGTTTTAAACTATCTGTGTGTCAAATTTCATCCTAATCCGCTTAGTAGTCAACATCCAGACATCCTCAGAAACTTTCGTATTTATTATATTAGTAGGATAACAACTTCATACTCTTGTTTTTTTTTAAATCATATTTCATTAAAAACTTTTACAAATGTTTCCCAATTACGCCTCCTGTTAACGTCATTTAACCCCCAGAATATTCTTGTAACACTGCAAAATTGCTTTAACTTTGAGATCTTAGCAGTTGTATCTCATACCAGGAACTCCAAGGAGACAAGGTTATCTGTCGGATTGTACCTAATCATTATAATAACTTTTTCCGCCACTGAATCATGATTCGCCGCTGGCGAGGCTAGACTTTATTAACAGATTTTCCTGTATTTCTTGTATCTATTGAGAAATTCATGGTTTCTTAACAACGCATACTATTTGGCGAATTAATGAAGCAATCTTGTTATGTTACCAACACTCTTAATTCTTAATCGCATAGGCTTGCAGAAGAATGGTTGGAATTGTACATTTTTATATTTCAATTTCAGAATATTATCTTACATACGTCTGTAACCATTTCATTTTATCAGTTTCTTTAAATAATTAAATTCACATATGGGCCAAAGTTTATCCCACCAAGGTTATCGACACACTAACCCCCAAAAGCCTGTTCAAGTCAGTGATCAGTAAATCAGCTGTCAAATCTTATGTCAACTGTTTGTGGTTCGTTGACAGAAACAACGAGATCTAATCAAACCATTTGACAGGAGATAGACAATAGATATTGAATAGACGTTCGTTCAGAATATCGTAATGTTCATTTGTCAAGAGTATAAGCAATAGAATCATGACAAAATGACAAAAATTGAGCAGAACCATGACAATCAATGACGACATTGCATGGATGAAGAAGTTATAGTGACCGCCCAAACATAAGGAACAATATCAAGAACAAAACCGGTATCTCAGATGACTATAATTTTATAAACAGTAACGAAAGTAGTACGAATCTTCAAACCGATGAAATCAACACCATATTCTACATTGAAGAGAATTCATAACAAAGTGATTTCGGTGCAGTAGAAACGCGGCTAGGGAAACCGGTCGACACGTAACCTTTGGTAATGATAACGCAACTACGATATCATCGGCTTAACCTGACCCTCCATCAGCATATGGGAGGTATGCAGCGGCTTAAGCTCTGATAGTGTAAGGATTATAGGAAGTTAGGATTGGATATTTTTGCTCTGTTAAATGTTCTGCCTTCAAAATATTGTTTGAAATTTTCGCGATTGGTGTGACTAGAATGGAGCAAGTTATAATAACTTAGTAGTCAGTCTCTCTGTACCTTTTTTTTAAAGAATCAGCCTCAAAGTTCGTTTCGTCAGGAAGTACTGTAGAATGGAATGTAGGACTAACACTTTAATAATTACAAGCACCTTATCAGCTTCTGAACGTCCTCAGAGCTGGGACGCATGCCCAGTCCCTATGCGCCAAATTACACCACGTGTTCCTAGTCCGGGTTGGTGGACAGTTAGTAAGTTAGAATGTATGTCAAACCTTACTACTATCATTTACTACTACGTTTGTTAGGTACTCTTTCATGCAAAACGGATTTCGGTGAAATTTAGCAGACAGATAATTTAACCTGGATTAACTACATAGGATTCTTTTTATCTCGGTTACCCCATCTTTTGACAAGCTATTGTTTTTAATAAAAGACATTGGACTGTTTCCACACGGTTATGCGGAAACGGTGCGCATCCTTGGTCCGTAGGGTGCAAGGCAGCGCCAATAGCAATCCTATCTATGATAGCAAGCAGGCTTGATTGTAAGTTTCTGAACCACTGCTGCAAGGTTTCGGTTGGGCCTGTCACCTTGCAGCAATGATGTCAGAATCTGTTTTTGGTTTTGTTTTTGTCTTTGCGAGTGTATTACTAACATAGTTTGTAAGTACTTTGTTACTAACACTATGAGTCTTGCTGCTCGAATTAAATTATTAAAGAAAGATCCGATAGAAATAGACGACACTGTTAAAATTAGAAGATACGCTTCTGCTACCCGTTTCTTAAAGCTCATTCCCTAGACACCTGTAAACTGTTTACAAACGCCACATTATGTTGTCTGCCCACCACGTTACAACCACACTATTGATATTAATTCCTCACTTGATAACACAGACATTTCTAGACTGTTTAAGGTTACACATGTTATACTTATAATACACACAGTGGCGATAGCGACCGTTTGTAGATTACACATTGCTTTTGTAAATAAATATACTAATTAAATAATAATCCACGTCTAATTAGAGAATTGCTATTAATAGACGACTAAACATTTATATCTACCTAGCAGTAGCGAAGGTTCCATACAACTCGGTTCCTACCGGCTTCCCTTTGAAAACGGGCACAATCAGTATTCCATAGACAAATAATAAAATCACATTAAAGATATGTACTCCGGCTTACCTCTTAAAAAAATTGACCCTTTGCCACTGCTACCTAGCCTTTTTCCCAATTATATTGAGGTCGGCTTCCAGTCTAACCGGATGCAGGTGAATACCTGTAAGTTGGTAATACGATACCCCTTGGTAAGACTGGTAGGCAGACTTTCGGACCTCTGACAACTTGTAACGACTGTCAAAGATCTTATTTCAAACACAATATAAATTGTTTGTAAATAAAATTGAATTGAATTAAATTGAATCTATAAATGACAGCCGGGACCAACGGCTTAACGTACTTTCCGAGGCACGGAAGAAATTCGGCATGTAATGGACCCATCCACGGACCAACCTAGGCAAGCGCGGCTAAACCTAAAGATCGACCCGAGCTGCTGTTATTTTAGCCTCATTAAACATTTATGAATACAAACCTAAATGTTTTTTGATGGCAATACTATTAGGTACACCCTAACCCTTCGGAGATCACAGGAGTAATGTTAAGATGATGTAGACATTTATTTCAAGAATTTTTTAACTCCGTTTGCGAATGCACCGCTCTTCTTACTGCCCAGATTCCTATGACCTAATTTTTAAACTAATTGAATGCCATAATTTGAAGATTTTTCATACTATGAAAGCCCCGTCCTTCGCCTTCCACGACCACTCCAACCGAGTCATCTTTTTTAAGGTTGTCGGTCCATCTAGCTGAAAGGCGTCTCACCCTATGGTTTTCCTAGGCTCTAATTTTACATTTTTACAATTAACTACTATTACGGAAGGATAGACACGATATAAAAGATAAAGGAGTAAATGATAGCGTGACGGTTGACAGAGGAGAATGGAAGAAAAAACGTGTTGCGCCGACCCCAAGTAACGTGGGACAAGGACAGGATGATGATGACGGATGGATGGACATGGGCCACGCAATGTCATTCTCAACTTTAGATCGTCTTATAAAGCGACGGATGTATTAATTAACATCATCTGGTAAGCATTAATTAGCTTCATCATGGCTGCATACTACGGGTAGGTAACCCGTGATCATGATGGCCCTTAATCTTCTCGTAGGAAACAGTGATTATTTTGTCTATAATAAACGATTTGCTTTTTAGGACACCTATAATAGACAGCGTATTGAATGACTCAAAATCGATGCGCTTTTGATTTTATTCAATTAGCATAAAAACGGGATTCATACAAACATACATAAACTCACAATTTTCTCATGTAGGTAAATTTACAGAACGTACTTCCTTTCCTTCGTCCTTCCTTTTCCGTCCTCGTTCATACATCTGGGGGTCTAAAATGACCGCTTCACTAGAATCATGATAGGATAAGTTATAATATGAATTAAGTTAAAAGGTCATAGACGCAGTTAATATTATGAATTTGTGACCATTTTATGAATTGAATCGTAAATCATATTATTATCCTATTATAATTCTGCTAAAGCGGCCATTTTAGACCCCCAGTTCATACACAAAGGTCGGTTATGACTATTACAAACCTGACCTTTCTAAAGAACATTACCAAGAAGGTCAGTGTCTGCCGACGTTTTCGGGAATATAGGATGCGACGAAAATAATTATATTAATGATTGCTTAGACAAGCTAGCTACAAATTCCTTTGGATGCTACACGTATTTTAACACATTAGTACGTACGATATGATGATCAGCTATCTCTCTCGCACACTGCATCATGCGTGATCTCATTCGCTCGTAAACCCGCGGTTAGAGTCAAATGAGTCTTGATGTAGTGTGAATTCAAAAGGAACATTGTCTTGTAATAAAATCTCTGTGGGTTGCCAAATATCTGTGTACATTTGCTTCAAAATTACGAACTAAATATGTATTGAACCCGATTTGGTCGATATTATGATATCATGAATTTATTGTGTCGTATAAGTAAGACCCCACATTTAGTCATGCATTTAAGCAGAGAAGACTAAAAATTACGGTTTGGAAAAAAGAAGTGGCTTTGAGGAATAATTTTGACAACTTTACAAATTTTCTAAAACTAAAGACTAAAATGGTCGAAATTATTTCCTAGATTCAATAGGTAATTGAACTCAAAAATCATTTCATTAAAAAACATACCAGTTGACAATAAAATCAAAAACATAAAAAATCACTCTTCCAGTCCAAGATAAAAACCAAAATGTCGTATACGTATTTCGAGCATTTGCACCGTACTTATTCCTTTTGTATGTGCATATCCAGAATACCTGGTCCACATCACGTACGTCACACATCGTTCGATGCTGCACACTTGGACCGGTGTCGATGGACGCCCTAAACCATGTTGACAGATGACTTTCGTGAAAGGCACTTTTAGTGAGTATTTTGAACTTGACGGTACAACCGGTTTCTGATTGCCAAGGGCTTTATACCAGACTTCGTAAGTAAATCTTATTTGTTGAATACAAGGAAGAAAGATGCTTGAAATTGAGACGTTATCATTACCGATAATCGTGTTGATTATCTGTTTTGATAAAAATGAATGATATGTCTTCAGATGTTTCTTATGTAATTGGCATGTGATACTGAGATACTGTTCTGTTACTACTTGGTAACGATACGAATAACACATTTAGAGGTGATATTGTATTCGACAACCAATAAAATTTTATTCTCTACTAAATTCTGGCTTGTATTTGAGAATGTAAGTGGGCCAACAATATTTATTCGTCAAAAACATTTTGACTAACAAATTGGCAATGTTACAGCTATAAATCTGCAACACCCCGTAATATAGACAAGTAACACTTCGCTTACAAAAAGCATAAACTGGTCTACGTCAAGTCCCACAAGTCGAATTTAATAAAGTTTTCCAATAAAACACCTCAGTCCTCAATCACTCAGAAAAAGCACTTAGAACACCTATTCCAATATCCGCTAAAAAACACGCAAGAATAGAAACGGGAATATATTTCAAAAGAAAATGGATATATTCGCGTCACACTCGACAGTCTCGCGAATATTATTCATACCATTTTGTTAATATATGGCCCATAAATAAGTAGGTAAATGGTTCTACCCACGAAACAAAATGTGCTTGGAAACGTGATGAAGGAGAGCATTCTGCACTTAAAGATTATTCAGTTGAATTTAAATCTTAGTAATAGAAAGCAGACAGTGTGAAATCAATTGGCACTTTGGCAGTAATGCAATGTTGTTTGGTTCGTATAGCCTTGAGTAATGTTTCTTCTTAGTTTGATCCTCGATAAAGTGAGATCAATGGAAGGAAACCCAATTTAAAAAAAAAAAGGTTAATCAGAAATGTCTGTAAAGAGTAAATGGAGATTTTGTTGTACGGCATATATAAGCAAAACCAGACAATAGGCCAAAGAAGAAGAAAAAGCGTAGTTAGACATCCCTAAAAGGAATCCAACAGAAAGAATTCCTACATGATTTATCAAGTAATCAAGTTTGTAATTTGTCCCAATGGGTTAAAGATCACATTTGCTTAAAGCACGTTTCTCATACGTGCATACATAACACTATGTGGTACTGATATGGAAAGTAATGACCGCAAACAGCCACCAATAATAAATCTACAACTAACGATAGTATGTTATTATTACGTACCGGCATCGAATGAGCAAAGTCCAATAAAGGATGCGATGTATTCGAATAACTAGGAGTGCACAGTCAAATGCTTTACTAGTTTGGAAATGATCCTTGAGTACTTTGGGAGTGTTTTGTAATGTCGACGTAATGAGATTTTCGTGTCTATCTGCTGCCTTAAAGGGCATGTCTCGAAGTAAAGGCACACATGTTTTAGAAATACAAGTTTAGCATAAGGATACACACAAGCAGATACAGTTTGATGGCCGTTCAAAATTATGGACAAAAGTCTGTAGAATAAAAGAAATAAAGCCATTACTAATGTCAACACATGTTCAATTACATAGCAACGAAATTGGGACCGCCATAAAAATAACCGAAAATGAAAAAAAACAATTAACAGTACAGTGAACTTAAAGTTGGATGTAAAACACTGATAAGATCATGGAAGCACTTTCTCCAATTTCAGGCGTATCGTTTTATAGCAGGAGCATTGAGCGTGGCTAAGTATCGAGGGTACTAAAACTGACCAATCAAATCAAAATGCGTCAACAGAGGTTACTTCAAGCTGTGACGAATCCAACAGAAAAATCAGTTGTTCAGATTTAAAAGGTGCATTTTAGTTGGTGCATTGTTATGACTGCACATTTAAAAGCTGACCTCGACAGTAAAGCCAAACAGGAGCAGAAACAACGCATAATGAGTAAGAATAAAGTGACGAGGTTACAAAACACGACGAGAATAATATAAGTGAACATACAATTCGCTTGTTTTCTGGGAATAAGTCGCTCAACGGAACTCTTTCCTCCTACGATAAGCCTAAAATTTGAAACTGATGATCCACTAGACAGATCAAGTGGAGTGACATTGTACCACAACTTTTATTGGAGTTTAACTGTCGACCATCGTAACGCATCGCAATGTCTCCATGTAAATGGTCATGCATGACTAAACTGATCTAAAAATAGAACACCGCTTGGGATGTGTGGCGATAACTGGACTAACTCGACCAAACTGGTCATATTTATGCCATGTTGCTTCCAAATATAGCTCACTCGGTATGGAAATAGTTACGGAATACGCTTAACATGCCTTTACGTTGAAACTCGTTGAAGTGATTATTTATAGCTTCTTGCGTTCAAAGTTTATGAGAACGAGTAACTTCAAGTTTGTTATGGTCGACTTTATTCATTTAAATGAGTCAGTGTAGAATTGCGAATGAGTCATTTCGCTGAAAGTTAATTTCATGTTTCGGGTTTCGGTTCTCAGTCGGCATGCTTATTACGTCATATAGTGCAATGGCTCTGCAGTTGATAGCTTCAATTAAAAGGGTATTTGCCTCAACTGGCAGCTGCAGATTTTAAAAAGCTTTTAGTTTCGTAATTTACTTTATGATTTTATTTAATTAGTTAAAACATTATTGTTCTGATTTGCAAGTACGAGCTCTTTAGTAACGGGATCACAGTTTAACTAAAATGTTTATTATACAAGTGACAATTTTGTTTATAATTATGTTTATAACTGTAATAAATTGGACTTAATATTGCGTTGATATTCAAGATTTCTATCTAAAGAGAGAGGCTTCATTACCTTCATTTATTCTCTCAGTATATAACTTCGTGTAATCGTGATATTTATAGACTCCACCAATAAATAATCAACCTTGATTTTTAGAAACAAACGCCTTTTTTCAATGGAGGTTGTTAAACTAAAGAACGTCACCTGTTACGATGCTAGCATACCTGCATATCCTTGCGTCGTCCACGTTTGTCATCAACATCCACCTAGCAGTACCGTATGCAACTAAATCCAGTACACGACACCCCTTGGAAAGACTGGATGTCAGACTTTTGGGCTTCAGTCACGTTTATTAATATAGTAGATTATAGGCAAAAGGAGAGCAGCGGTGGCCCAGTGGTGGCGACCCCGATTTACGAACAGTAAGTCGTGGGTTCGAACCCAGGCAGGCGCCTTACTTTGTGTAATTTATTTCATCACAACTGCTCTCAAAACGGTGAAGGAATACATCGTGAGAAAGCATGTCCTAGAACCAAAAATTCGAAGACATGTGACATCTACCAACCCGCACTGGAACCGCGCGGTGGATTGTAGCCCATTCCCTCTCATAGAGAGGAGGCCTGCGTCCCAGCAGTGCGAACATTATAGGCTGATTATGCTTATGCTTAGGCAAAAGGTCAAGGCAGATATCAGTGGCCCTCGAAGGACACACACTGACCTAATTGGTGAGGTTCTTCAGAAACTGACCTTTCTGCGTAGTAATCGCAACCGGCGGGTTGCATAATCAAATGTATGGACGTGGACGAGGCAAAAGAAGTATTTAAGGATCGTACCAGGTGGCGTCCTGTGGTTTCTGCCTACCTCCATGGGAAAAAGGCGTGAGTTTATGAATGTAAGTCTATGTAGATTATAGACAATATTAGCTGAACACAGAGCTCCCAATAGATCAAGACAAACATAGATACCAAACAGATTAGAAGCTAAGAAAAACCGGCCAAGTGCGTGTCGGACTCGATCGTAGTACAGCCCCCTTAAATTTTTATTTATATTGCTTTAGCGGCAACAGAAATACACATTCTGTGAAAATTTCAACTGTCTACCTATTACGGATCATGAGATACAGCCCGCTGATAGACAGACGGACAGCGGAAGCTTAGTAATAGGGTCCCGTTGGTTACCCTTCGGGTACGGAACCCAAAAAGCGATGTTCATCATCATCATCATTTCAGACGAAAAGTCCACTGCTGGACATAGGCCTCCCCCAAGAAGGGGGGTTTTGCCATAATCGCCACGCTTGGCAGGCGGGTTGGCGATCGCAGTATGGTTGTTGTAGAATCAGAGAACGCTGCTGCCCATTCTCTGGTAAGTCCCTTAGTCGCCTCTTACGACACCCACGGGAAGATATGGGATGGTGCTATTCTTTACGTCCGGACACCATACAGAACAAGCGATGTTAGCAAATAATTATAGCTACAATATTATCATACGCGAAGTAGGACAAAATTTTAATAGTTATCGCTACGTTGTTGAACTTGTGGCTTCTGCTAACACTATTACCTTGCCTACACGTGTATAATAGAATATGTATATTGCATTAACTCGCTTTGTCCATGCATATAACTATAGGTGTTTACCAGTAGTGTAGTGTGCTTTGGTGCTTAATGTCAACATATTTTAATGCATGCAGCACAAGTAAGTAGGAAACTTGTTGGTTTCTAAAATGCATTGTTTTGCATATTTCTTGTTGGTTTATGGAATATACAGTACGGTTAGTCTGTTGACTATTCAGGTCATTGCATCAGTTACCAGGGGGTCTAAAATAGCCTCTTTAGCAGAATTATAATAGGATAATAGTATGAATTATGTTACATATTACCTAACTAAACGTAATTATTACAATACTATTACATAATATAACGTGACTAACTTTTGCCCGCGGCTTTGCCCGCGTGGATGTCGAAAACTGTCCGAAGGGAACCTTCATCCCAACCCTTCGGGGGTAGAATTATCAAAAACGCTGACACACGTATAAATTAATTTTCAATCGTCAGCCTTAACACAAAATTTAAAGATCCTAACTTCAAAACTGGCGGACTTTCATAAAAACTTCCATCCCCTATTTTACCCCTTTAGGGGTAGAATTCCTAAAAAATCCTTTCTTAGTGGATACTTGCTCTTTACAAAAAACACACCCTCCAAGTTTCAAGTCTCTAGGACCAGCGGTTTGGGCTGTGTGTTGATATATCACCCAGTCAGTCAGTCAGTTTACCATTATATATATATAGGTATAGATTCATATTATTATCCAATTATGATTCTGTGGCCATATTAGACCCCCAGTTATTCGCTATAACGAGGAAATATTATTTCCTCAAAGAGTGATCTTCTGAACATCAAAACACTAAATCAATTAATAATTGTCTATGAATAAAATAATTAACGGTTCAAGGAATATTTGTCGATGAAATGACACAAATATTCTATTCTATTGACGACGTTTGAAAAGAATCTGCTTTTCCTCTTATGATTCACAATATTATTTCCTTATTAGACTATACCATATAAAACTACAAGTATATCTATTTAAGGTATAGTTTTGAAATTTTATCTAGTAGTCAATGGTTGTTTTTTCAGCAAAATATCAAATGTATCTCGTTATATTTTAAGTATGTTTCATGTTACTATTAGCACTATTAACGTAACAAAACTAACTAGGTACATAGTTATGTGTTGCAAATTGGGAAGTAAATAGGCAAATGTGAATTGATATTCTAGTCTACTTGTGGCTTTTTAGCGTGTTACAGAAAATTGGTTTTTACTAGTTACGGTATAATAACGCCGTGTAATCTTTACATTGGGGTACAGTCGCCAGCGCATCAAGTTACCAGAAACTGTCAAATTTTGTCATTCGATTTTAACTTAACCTTCAATATTTTATGGTTTAAAATCATTTGGAGATATTTGACAGTTTATGGTAACTTGATGTGCTGGCGACTGTACATGATGTTATGTATGTATGTAACAGGTAATGTTAGAAGAAAAAGTAAACCTTGGGTCACCTGGGTACACTTAGTATTACCCAAGCTTTTTGGCTTCGAAAAAAGCCGTACGGTTACCTAGTTCTTCCCCCACATTTCGCCAGTTATGTTTAGCCACCTAGTAACAGTGAACAATCCTGCGTACTTTCCTATATTATTAGCTTATCTTGTGTCCCAGTACAAGACAGAGGTCTTCCCTAAATTTTCCATTCGAAACCTCTCTGCCTTCTGCGAACACTGGCCATTTTTGTCCCGCAAACTATTTCAGGGGTCTAAAATGGCCGCTTTAGCAGAATCATATTAGGATAATAATATGAATTAAGTTACAATTCGTAAAATGGTGATACAAAGTGACAATTAATAATATTAACTGCTATGCGTCTGTGAACATTTTAAGATTTTTAACGTGATTCATATTATTATCTAAAGATTCTGCTAAAGCGGTCATTTTAGGCCCCCTGAAGTTTAAGGGGACAAAAATGGCCAGAGTTCGCACAAGCCAGAGAGGTTTCGAAGGGAAAATTAAGGGAAGACCTCTGTCTGAGGGGCCTAAATCGTCACTTTACATGAAGGAATATATGAAAATGTAATAATGACGAATAACGTCACTCGTAATTCCATTCCGTCACAGGCATGGCCAACTATCTGTATGACGGTGCTGATTATAGGAAAAATACCGCCCTGTCTCTAAATAGAATGTATCCGATAAAAGTGATGTGGATAAAGTCGGATAAAGTTATCGCTACCCAATAATTTGTAGCACATTTCTAAAAGTGATATAAAAAAGAACGCCTGTTAAATGTTTATAATAGTAGAATCATGCGTTCAAATAAGAAGATTCAATTATGAATATAAATCCTGAAAATGTAGCACTTTTACTACTATTTTATTATGTACATTCAATCTTTTAATAAAATGGTGCACATTAGGCACTCATCGTAAATCAAGCAGAAATGAGATGGATGGTTATTTACGAGTAGCGATAATGGTGAATTTTATGGGTTTTGAAAACTATGACTATTCAGCGGAAAACTACGCAAAATATTCATTCACATCTTCTCTTTCCCAAGGAGCTCGTGGCTAAATAATAACAGCCGTGGGCCGATTTTCAAGCTAAGCCGCGCATGCCAAGGTAGGTCTGAGGATGGGTGACCACGCATTGCGTACCGAGTTTCCTCCGTGCCTCTGAAAGCACATTTAACCATTGGTCCCGGCTGTCATTTGTAGATCTTGGACACTCGTTACAGTTAGTAAGTGGCCTGAAATTCTGACAATCAGTATTATGAAGGGGTACCGTATTACCCAGTACTAACTGGGTTTTAGAGGTCAGATAGGCAGTCGCTCTATGTAAAATACTGGTATTCAGTTGCATCCGGTAAGGTTGGAGCCGACCCCAATATATTTGGAAAAACGCTAGGCGAATGAAAATTTTCTCTTTCACAAATACATTAAGAAATGGAACGTTGAATTGAGATCAATTCCAATCTGGATAATAAAGGGACACTCGATATCAAGTCACAGGATCATGGAAAACTACGAATTTAAGCTACAAAAACAACTTCTGGTACAATCCGACGACCAAGTACAGTTTATTCTCGATTACAAAAACAGTTTTCATAAAGTAACGATTATTGAGTTACTGATAACATCGAACAGTCGGTATATTCCATGTCATAACGCTGTATTGAGAACATTTATGCCATATAGTTAATTATATTTTTAAGTTAAATTATATGGCAAAATAAATCTTTTCAGGCTTTTATTGCATCAGTTTTAAGAAAGCCGAAAAAAGTTTCACTTTATTACGTTAAGAAACCGTAAAATGTTTTAGCACCACTCTAAAACTTAACGAAGATATGCAATTTTATCATAAACCTGAGGTGAATGGCCATGACGGTTTAAATTTAATTTTTGAATTGGGTGAAAGAAATAATTATTGTTCTCAAAATAAATTAAACCTCAGTATGCTAGTTTACTTCACACCAAATAAAATTTTATTGGACAAAAATGAGATAAACACAAAAAAGAATGAACATTTTTACACTGAAGTTCGTCTTCTTAGCGTGTCGATGGCAATCTAAATTGTGTCGGCCCAGAACTGAGCCACAAGTTGGCGCCATCAGTTGCGTCTATCAGTTCCTGACAACTGGACACGCAGGATATGATATTAAGTGCCCGGTTGTGGAACAGCACCACATTTACACTCCAGGGCAGAGTCATCTGCGGGACTGTTCGAAAGAGATACCGCGGCCCTGGAACACAAAGGGCAAAGAAGGAACATGGATGGGTTTTAGTCAGTACAAGTCTGACACTCCCTTCCGCTCCGCCCAGAGATGATTTCCCATCCTAAAAAAAAAAAAATGAATTTAATCCTAGCATTGATGAACCGGACGACTATATTAGTAAAGACGACCAAAACCATAAGAGAGAACTTTACTACGAAAGAAGAATCAACCACGAACCACAGACTACGACTACTAATATTCACAAATGTTCAACCCGCTGATTGGCATACGGCTAATGCCACTTCAATTATAGCTCACACACGAAACAAAATAACGTCAATATTAATCATGTCCTTGAGAGTCTAAGCTGGCGTTAAATCTTAGAAATTAATAGGGTGATAGGAAGCGTTTCTGATAGCCAGCCAAGAGTAACAGGCAGATAAACTGAATGTTAATTGGCTTTGTGCCACTGATGCACGTGTATTGAGGCATGGCGATGCAAGACAAAATATGAAATCCATCGATAGTTCAGATACTGGTGCTAATGATAATGATACTCCACGAGGCAAGACTGTAAACAAATAAAACTATGTATCTTTACAAGTTTTTGGATAAGATGTAGAATGTTTCATTGAAGCAGTTGAGGGATGACTAACATCACTTTATGAAAGATTTTAGATTGTGCAAATGATAACGATACTCGATGCGGTATGATTGTATTTATAGTTGTGTGTACATAAGTTTTTGGATTAAGATGTTTAATTGAAGCAGTGAAGGATGGGGGAGAACTAATATTACTTAATGAAATATTGTAAATTTGGAAGATGAAATTTTGAATATCTAACATTTAGCTCAGTTTCACATTGAGAATGAAATGTCTTTTGGTTGGAGTATATCTTTAGATGAGAATTGCACTTATTCATTTTTGTAAACCTTAGCTGTGGTAGGCGTAGTGAAAGACTTCGCATTCCTTGTAAATAACTGGCTTTCTGCATCACGCTTTAAGTCTTACTCATGACAGAAGCATTTCCTGAGGTCACCAAGATTCATTGTAAAAACTGCAGGTTCGTTATTAAGGTTCACAGTTTCACACGTTTAATATTATGAATCATAAAACATCCGAAGTGCAATTTCAGAAATATAAAACCAGTAGAACGATTAATTGAAGCAACATAAAGTTATGATTGCGAAATGTCTGGCATTCTCAGGATGTTAGTGTTAACAGAATATTAAACTACATTTTGGTCAGATATTCCATTTCCCTCTCCCATATACATAGTTTCCTTTGTGTTTACTTTATTGAGAATTTTTGTAGCTAATACTTGAGTTGGTGTCGAGCCAAGAACAACAAAAGATAAAATGTTTCCGTAACTTTTTTAATTGTTTTGCAGTCGTCAACTGTTTTATTTTTCGTAAAACTCTCCACGGCAATGAAACGCAAATAATTGTTCGGTTGACCGCGTTATTCAATCGTTCTTTATATTTGTTTTCGAATGTTTTTTCTTCATGAACTTTCAGTTATCGTTTTGAACGTTTTCAGTTGAATAAAGTACCTAACCTACATCTAAATGCATTCTTATTTAGTTCTATTAAACCAATAACCTACAAATATTGTATGTATTTTTATAATCTTCTTGTATCGCTGGTACGACAATGCTACTTTAAATGCAAATATCCATAGATATTCAATACTGCCTTTTACCAATAACACATTTCTACCGCTAGCTACAGTGAATGAAGTCGCCATGGATAACAAAAGTACATACGATAAGAAGCCTTACACGAAACACACTATTGGTCCTGAGAAACGACCCATTCTATTCATAGTGACGGGTATTTCCAACAACAGTAGCTACATAATACAAATTTTCTAATTCAGCGATAGAATGTTAATTTCCCTCTTTGAAATGGACCGTGACTAGTTGCCATGCGAAATTTGGTAGGGACGTGCACGAAATTTTGTGGTTGTGTAATGCTAGACGGAATAGGACTACAAAAGGTCACATCAATGCGTACGTGTAGACACTGTATTCGTGATCGCTACAAATTGAGAAACTGTTTTGATACGTGACGTGGTTACGACCGTAACATTTTAATAATACGTACTAATGATGACCAAAGAAATCTTACTAAATCAAGGAATGGTACTGGATTTTCTACCAAGATTTTACAGAGCCATGTAGTAAGCAATTGGCTATCTGGTGACTATGGTTTCCTCTTTTATTTGTTTTTATTAGCTGTAAGTCCTTCATGTACTAAAATAAATAAATTCTGTTGACGAAGATTTATGTCTAAGTCAAAACATAATTCTAAAAGGTTTACCGACATTTCGCACCTGAAATTATTATAGAACTGAAAATTTATTATCGTAGCTCTGAACTAGTTTCCAAAGTAATGAAGACACATCGCAGCGCTGAACCAAGAACGCGGAAGGACCAAAATTGCTTCGGTTGTAACATCTTCAACAGTAATACAGAAGTCGACATGGTTCAATTTCATTATCAATTCATAGATCGTTGCTACTGATATTGAAAATACTCCTGAACATGAATAGCAGATACAACTATAGCCTTCAATCCATCATGATAAACAAGAAATCTGACTATTCAATAACGTCCAAAATTTTCCTTTAACTCAGTCTGATTTTGAAGATTCAATATAATAACGGGTAGTATCGCGATGAATTTACTCCTAATTCAATAGGTTTAACATTAGCATGATTTGACTTCCAGTTGGGACCTGTCGTCGATAGTCCTTGCTATTTCTACTTCTTATAAATACTGGGAGAACAATGACATATTTGGTAAAATCGAAGCACGTTTATATACATTTGATTCTTGATGTTTACGATTACGTTTTTTTATTCATTAATTTAGTCGTTAGTGATTCACCGATATTGCTTTGGTTATCTCTGTGAACTTCAGCTAAAAATAGTCCACTTATCTCTCTCGTGTGGTAAATAATATGATTAAATTATTATAAAATTAATTGTGCAGTAGCGATCACCTGTTTCATAAAGCACTTTATTCACGAATTTCTTTTTATGTTTCATAATAATTTCTTGACCTAAGTCATCGTATTCATCAATTTGGCGAAAATTATCAAGATTATTATGGATTTTTCGTTTAAAATCGACGCTTTTCTCATTACTCAATTGCCTCTAGCTTCACTCAGAGGACCATGTTCATTAGTCTTTCTTTTTTTCATCCACGCAGTAACATTTGAATTCACGAAATTTTAAATCACAATACATTCAATATAAATAAACAACATGTATGGCAACAATGAACACTACCGCTAATCGATTTGCATCACTCGATTATAATAACTCAGTGAAACGTCTGGCGACTGTTATCCGCATATTTCTAGAAACATAATTATGCTAATATCGATGGAATTGTTGATAAGCAATTCACTGAGGCTGACAATTTAAGATTTTATTAGAAGTTATAGAAGATATATATCATTCTAGGAGATTGTTTCAAGTCGACGCATCGACTAAAATTCGCATGGTCAAGTGATCGGTAGTCCATGCTTAGCTGCTGGTTTATTCTATTAATATATAAATGCGAAAGTTGGTGAGGATGGATGGATGGACGTTTGTTACTCTTTCACGCAAAAACTACTGAACAGATTTGGAAAAAAATCGGCACACAAGTAGTTTATAATGGGGACTATATTTCTTGTCACCAAAATTTATATTTGTCATCAAGTTGTATCACCTAATAAATAGATCTATCGCCACAAAATATTTTCGTTCTCAGATAAACAAAAACTGTTCCCAGGTATGAATTATCAAATTAATGTTAATATATGTGTAAAATAAGAGATGGATTACCAATAAAATTGTAGTGCATTATATGAATATAAACTTCGTTCTTATAATAATAGTTTTATTACTTAAATAATAGCTTTGTGCTCAGAATGGTAGATCTGTCACCAAATAAATCGATTATCGATCCCTGACGGCGACTCCTTTTTATTTGTTATTTTGCCACCAATACAGTAGTTACATTTTATTTCGTTCAGTTATTAAAATAATAGTTTTCGTTACCAATTTAATACATCAATATATCATTTTAATGAATATAATTTACAAAGAGGCGGAGACAAATTGGCGCACTTTTCGGCCTCAACGATGGGTCGTAGGCAGGGACGGTTACCGTTACCACAAAAATACCGGTAAAATTACCAAAACCTTAACGTTATGCTACGTTAACTATTAACGTTAAAAATATCGTTAAATCGTAGGATTTACCGGTATTTAAATAGCGTTACCAATAACGTTACTTCGCTAAAAACTAACAATATCTGACGCGACGTTGCCAAACCGAACGCGCGCCGCGTTCGGCTCTTCAAATCGGAACGGCAACTACGACACATAGCATTTTACGACGATCGGACAGATACCTACGAAAACGCGACGACTCGCACGTTTTTCATTTTATAGGACAAGATACAACTATTTGTTTTGTTGTTCTAATTATTACTTTTTTTTTGTAAAAAATATAATTTTATTATGGGCCGAAAGAAGTGCAACAAAGTATATAATGTTTAAAATACTGATATATTATATCAGTATTTTAAACATTTTAAAATTTGTTTGTTTTTTTTGTTTAAAATACTGATAATTATATCAGTATTTTAAACATTTTAAAGAAAAATTAATGTGGATAATACGAAACGGGGCACTATGAAAATAAGAGCCTTCGGGACCCGGTGGGATGTGAGAGTAGTAGGGTGGGGGAACACCATGGGACACCTCTTGGGCATTGACCTTGAGGTCAAAATCAAAATTCCGAAAGTCAAGACCCACGGTTCTCGAGAATCGTCGGAAAGGAACTAAGCATCGAGGCATCGGCCAATCACAGTGCGGTAGCGTTTAATGCTTTGCACTTAGACACACAGTTGCACTTTTTTGCATCGTGTCGTGTCGTCCGTCAACCATTTCAAGTCAACACTTCCCAAATATCGCGCGACTGAAATTCAGTGTGCGTCAGAATGGCTGGTTGTTGAGACCAAAAATTGCTATCTATTTGCTACTTTTTACTACTTATCAGTAGCGAAGGGCCAATTTTTGTAAAACGTAAGCCGGAGTACATATCTTGACTGTATAGAATATGATTGGCTGGAGAATACTGAATGTGCCTTTTTTTCAAAGGGCTTCCCTTCTCCCGGCAGGAATCGGGTTGTATGGAACCTTCGCCACTGCTACCTATAGTCAATTAATTGCTATCTAACTTGGAAACAAAATGAAGGGACTTCAAAATGACGAATAAAAAGAAACATTGTTGTAATCGTTTTAAATTGCTTTATTCAATAACCTTAATCCATTCCCTGTAAAAATTTCAAATGTTCATAACTTTTTACTTGTTAAAGCTACAAGGTGGGCATGGAAGGAGGAGGGTAGCAATCACTCAAGTAAAAATAATAACACGAATTTAAATAGTCTACACAAACGGAGAGTTGTCCAGCCATCCTAATATCAGAATGGCTGGTCATTTTGAAGTCCCTTTAGTTTCCAAGTTATGTAGCAATTAATTGACGTAGTTACTAAAAAATAGCAAATAGTAGCAATTTTTGGTCACCAGCCAGACGTGAACTGATACAGACAGCCAGTCAGTCATTCTGACGCACACGGGATTCACGGTCATTACGAATAATCACGTCGATTGTTGTGACGAAAAGGACAATTAGGAATTCTCCTGGATGATGCGTGCGTTTACTAACTTAAATCTTACATACACAAGCAGCCAGACCCGGAACATTATATCATATATTATTCCACATTTCGCGGTCTAGTGCGATTGTAGGCCAAGACCCGGAGTTGGTCAAATATTTGTTCTCTACAGGAACGAACCCGCGACACATAGCGCAGCAACCTATCGCTTAGCCACTGCGCCATCAACCTTGCCGTCGAAAGTCCAGTTTATAGGTAGCTCTAGCTATCTATTTCGTCTAAGCTGCTTGGCACCAATCAATGTGCCTCACGAAATTGTAAAACTGAAATGCCTTTTGCTATTTTGTCAAAAAGCATACCTAATAGTAATATGATTAAATTTCATAGTAGACACTTATATGCCAGTGCGAATGGAAAAAAAAACATTTATGGTTTAATTTTTTTTTTCATAATTACCTAGCTTCAACTTTTTATTTTATTTTATGAATAAAATCTAAGACATAAATACTTTTATACTCTTAAACAAACATTTTCTTCAATAGTTATCGTTGTTAAAAACGGTAATAAAATAATAAATTTTAATAATAGACCTATTAGTGCACAGGTGTAGCGCAAATAGCAAAAATAATCTACCCATAACAATCATTATGCGACGAACTTAACTCGCTTACAAAATAATATTTTTGAAATGCCTACATGATATCTACGTATAGGTACGGTTAGAATGCGGCGCGGCGCTTCCATACCATACGGTCTGCGCGTGAGAGAGACGAAATAAAAACAACATATCGGACCCTCTCGCACGATTTGCAGCGTTCAACTTCTAATAGTTCAAGGTCCAAACAGTCGACCTTGATGAGCGGCCGTGTGTACTAACATCGTAAGACGCTAGTGACGACGCTAGACCGACATCGTTAGAAAGAGATAGGCGAATAAATTACCGGTATAAGTATTGTTACTTTTACCGATACTAATATTAGTTATTAGATAACGTTAACGGACTTACGGGTAACGTTATAAATATCGTTACTTTTTTAACGTTAACATAACGGTAATCGGTAACGTTAAGAAAAAAGTAACGGTAATTCGGTCCCTGGTCGTAGGTAACTAGGGTACGATCATACGCCGCCAGAAAAGAAAAAGGGGGCGCCCTTCAAAAGCCAAACCAGCGCTGATTATTCAGTGATTATTATTTTTAACAATAAATATTGATTATTTTGACTTTAATTAAGTGTTTTATTTACTATTCTGCTAGAATTTTTATTTAAATATATTTATACTACCTGTGGAAATTAAGATCCTTGGGGGAGGCATATGTCAAGTTAAGTAGTAGACTCTTTTGGTTGAAACGATGATGACGACGACAACTCAATTTTTTTTTTTTGGAATTTTATGAAATTTTTTAGTGACATAATATATGATTTATTGGTGATCTCTTTAATTTAGTTTGCTTAAATACTTATTAGGACAAACCTATTATAATACATACAAAAACATTTATTTCGTATTAGACCCTATAACTCCATGATTTTAGGTGATTTATTGTGGAATTGATTTTATATTGTTTGGTGACTACATTTTGGTTACAAATCTACTATTTTGCGGGCAAACCCTATTATTTAAGAAACACAAAACTAATTAAATTGGCGATAGCTTAAATGATACCCGTTTATAATCTGGTTTAACACATAGGATACTTTTTATCCCGGCAGTACGATCCCGTGGGACAATTACCGATATCCATGCGGGCGAAGTCGCGGGCATGAGCTAACTCATGCCCGCAAGGAAACTGCATTTTAGATGGAGACAGCTTAGATTTATTTAGAGTACTGAGACAGAAATGAAAGGAGAGTTGTCCAAGAAACCGTTTTCAAACACATTCAAAAATATTTGACCAGTCTCGTTTGCTATGCCATCCACGGCCGTACCTCGAACGGCTGATATTTACCCGAGTCACGTGTTTTGACGAAGTAATACATTGCACGGTTTGCATAGTTACATTATTCATTCCGTACCCCGACTTATGGGTACTACACGAAAGAAAAATTAGGTTGGTTTATTGCTTAGTAGACGATAAAAACACTACATGGATGAATACTAACTAAGTGCTTAGCGTTTCTATGTCGTTTTCGCTCTTTTTAACGTGCAAATTGAATTCTGGACATTTCGAATGCATACCTTGATGCCAATTGCTTCTACCGTTTATTTTCTCAAGAATTTAAGCTTCATTGGTTTTGAGAAAGATTTGCGCGGTTTCCACAAACATGGATTGGATGATGCTGGCATCTCTGGTTGAATCTTTACATGGGCAGAAGTGAAATTGAGTATTTCTGTTGGTGATGTAAGTTATGGATATACCTTTTCCAGCACATTAATAACTATTTAAGCTTTCACGGTTTACAACTAAACTTATACTGTCACTTACGGGATAGCTTCCGTGATTATGCTGTTGCAAGCGCCATGATCGTGGGTTGACACAGTGCCGCAACAGCGCCATAACATCGGGAGCTCGAAATAATGAATAATCACGGAAGATATCCCGTTTCTCGTAAGTGACAATATAAGTATTTTTTTATTAGAGTCATTCACACTGATTGACTACTGCCAAACTACAGAGTATTTTCGCTAAATCAGATTTAGGACGTGACAAAATCGTCTGAATTAACCCTATATCTAATCTGTTCAAAGAATGCTCTCTTACCAAATCTTCCCTCTCTTTCTTCAGTATATCAGATATCCCGTAAGTGACAGTATAAGTTTACATTAATAACTTCTATTTCTAATCCAGTCAGGGCTACAATCGCACCAGACAAATAAAACATTGGTTTTATGAGGATTTAAATTTTTAAAATACGAATGTAATGCATATTACCAACCGATCGTCGCGTCGTCGCGCGCCATATCAATGGAATTGCATTACAAAGTGCTAAAAAGCACAAAACTGGCCAGTACACTAGTAAAACTAGTTAGTTAGTCATAGAAACGACATTTCACGACTGTCTGGTTCGTTTATTTCAAAATAGCAACGCCACTTTTTGTCGGTTGCAGCTGAACTATAATTATATAGCAACTGATGATTTTGAGTTTCTGTTGCGGTCAGAAACGGTCGTACGAGACAGTGTATGTAGTGTAGTATTCATTTCATTGAATGTATTACTATGTTTTCCTATTACATTAATGCCAATGCTCCGACCTGTTTGTAACAAGTACGTGTCTCTTGTAGTGGTATCATCGGCCCATCGACTCTTGTCATAATATTTACTGACCTTTGTCAATAATGTCAGCAATATTCATTATAGTAGATAATTTGCGTTTCTACATAATATTGAATTAATATGATTGAACGGGACTATATCAGTGGTGAAGTTGACCTTTGAAAATAGAAAATTGATTTCGATATCCTCTTGGTTTCTCCGTTTGGTTATAGGTAGTTTACGTTTTTTAACCTCCGCATGAAGGTTGGAAGATTTCCGTTGTTTAAGTATTTTTAACCTTGTTCTGGGGAATCACAAAAGTGACTAAAATTCGACATTCAGAAATTAACAGTACATTATTAAGTTCAAATATTTAATGAATATTGACGTACGTTATTCAATCATTCATGATGAATTTGCGAGTAAATATGTTTAAGTTATGCCTGTTATTTGTGCCGGTCGTAATACGAGACGTTATCGGCGTCCTCAGAGCATTACACATGCTAAATTAATTATTATTAGCTTGTTGGTTTCCTTGCAATATATTTCCCTATATAGGTATATATAAATTTAAATCGGGTGATATTATATCTGGCTTGTGTGTTTATTTATAGAATGCAATAAAATTGAAGATAAGCTTGAAGGAGAAATATATAATTTACAATGTTCAATATATTTTTACGATCAATGATATGTCTAGGAAGGCAGTATACGGAGTTTTCAGACGAAACGAAACGGTAAACTAAATGCCTAAATATTTTCGCACTGTTAGAATTTGAACACTTAGCGCGCTGAGAGCGCTTTGAGAGCTTAGCGGCAGCTAAGCTGAGAGTTGAAAATTCAGCAATGCATTTTTATAGAGGCTCTCATTTGGGTGCCACTTAAGTGTTCGTAAAGTCGGACGAAATACAGAACACATTGAAGAACAAGACATGACACACCAAAGGTATATCCAAAACAAATTGAGAAGGATGAGGGAGTTGATGATGAATTTTAAGATCGAAATTTTTTTCGTAAATTTGTTTGCATAACATCACGACTGTAATCCCTGAAGGGTTAGACAGAGGTGTACCTAATAGAACACCCACATTTCGGCAGTTATGTGAAGCTATTGCCATCGACCGGGCACAAATCCAGACTCCGTGGCTGCTTCTGAGAAATTCCTGATGGAAAAACTCAATAACATTGCCCGACCTGAGAATCGAACCCAAGACCTCATGCTCAGCAGTCGCGCTTGCGACCACTAGACCAAGGAGGCAGTCAGTGAATCTGAAGGGTATAACAAGACCCTTAACGAAGCCGAAAGGCTTCGATTCTCCCCGTCATTGCGATAATTTTTTTGTTCTACACCATACCTGGGAACCTTCTAGTTACGGAGATATTGGGGTTGAAAGTTCCAACTTTTTTTTTAAATACATATTTTTACTTTAAACACATCCACGACTCCCATACTATTCAATCCATCCATCATCACAATGTTTTGAGTGCGTTACATTGAGTCCTACCGTAAAACGTGATTTTTCACCCCAAAAAAAGAAGTCGTTTCCCAGCAATAATTTTTGCGTCAAGTTACTTAATTCGATGTACAGAATGCTTGGTTGACGGCATCGTTAAGGGTCTTGTTACACCCTGTATTTATTACATTATAAGCTTAAATTATTTAAACGCATCACTAACCCGACAGACCTTGACGAGTTGAAAATACTGAACTATTTTTATAACCAATATCAACGGTTAACGAAACGAAGATGACCTTTTACGACAAATAGATTTATAAGAATTCATTATAATATAATTACTGGACTTCCAGCTGAATCAATTGTGAAAATATACGACGGATTTGAAAACTAGAACAGAGGAGGATATGACTATATTTAAACTTATACTGTCACTTACGGGATATCTTCCGTGATTGTTCATTATTTTGAGCTCCCGATATTCCGATGTTGTTGCAAGCACCATGATCGCGGGTTGACTGGAGAATGCGGGTGGATGGAAAATAAATTGTTAAGAGCCGACAAATCTGTCTACCCTCTTTATTTGTCTTTTCCTACGCGCACTACTGGAACTCGACAATAAGTCACGGCAAAACACACTCACAATATCACCAGGATTTGTGTATGAGTTTAGTTGTAAACCGTGAAAGCTTAAAACAGTGATATGACTATATTTTTTTCATAGCTTCTTCATACCTGCAGGTACATAAAATAAGATTTAACAATAAAATGGGTGAGCGAGCACAATCTACCTTATATTAGGCATTCAAACATTAATGAAATTGTAAAGTAAATTGAAAATTAAGTTACGTAATGGTTTACAGTTAAAAACAATAGTCGGTATAGTACAGACGCCAGCACATCAAGCTACTACAATCTGTCAAATTTATTTAATAGATTTTCAACTTTATCGTTATAGCATTAGGTTCAAGGTTGATTTAGAAAACTTGACAGTTTTGGGTAGCTTGATGTGCTCGCTATCTGTACATTCATAATCACCTTTCGGTACCTAATTGGTAAATATTTTGACCCAAATCACAACATTATCATCTGTGAGTATCTAACTACTGATTTGCCATACAACGTGGCAACGCCGCCAGTCTTTTGGGTACATTACCAGTTGACAGCGTTGAGGAGGAGTTTTTTGACGCCATTTTTTAAGTTTATTTTTAAGTTAGTTAGTTAATATAGATTATTTTAATTTATTAATGTATATAATATTTACTTCTACTACTGATTTAATTTCATGCACCTTGACCCGGCGGACAGAAATAATCATTGAAATTAATTAAATTCATACTCCGATTGATATAGTGCAAATTAATTAATAAAATACAGGTTGGTAGAAGATTGATTTCAAGATTAAACTATTGACTGGCGTCTCAATTTAACAGGAATAGTTTTTGTTAGTAACTTAATGGCAATGTTTTTATACGGACTTGACAGTTTTATGTATTACTAGCTAATGCCCGTGGCTTCGCCCGCATGGAGTTCGGTAATGTCCCCGGAATAAAAACTATCCTGTGTTAATCCAGGCTATAAACTATCTGTGTGCCAAATTTCATCCAAATCCAGTCAGTAGTTTTTGCATGAAAGAGTAACAAACATTTATCCTCACAAATTTTCGCATTTATTGTATTAGTAGGATGACAGCCTTGGCAGTTTTTTAGGTAGTCTGTATTTTAATAAAATATCAGTTAGGTACATAAAAATACCCACATTAAATCATAAAGGCGATTTGTAAACAGGTTAATGTTCTAATTTCAGAACACAATTCTATCAAATTTTTTATAATAACAATGTCAACACTGATGAGATTATTACGTACGCACGACGGCTAATCAAGCTATACAAAACCAGTTTATACGGATCTCTCGTTGTACGGGAAATTTATACAAACCGAGGCCATGTTATACTGGAAATGTACAGCTTGATGTGCCGCCGTGTGTACACGAGCGACATAATTTGAAATTATTAGCTATGGCCTATAAATACCTCAATATTCGACCACCTAGTTCTAGCAATTTGAGTCCTCAAAATATCAGTGCTCGTAGAATCAGGCCAATATTTATGCTCAAAATAATACGTAGCTAAATAAATAGCTGGTGGAACAAATTCTGTATCCTCCCACAGTCCGCGAACTTACCTAAATTCTCACATTATAATGCGCAATGCGTTATATTCATACATCACTGACAACTGAACAATAAGAACGGTTATAATTGAAATCTACATGCATTTCAGTATAAGAAATTAGCACAGTTCATATAAGATTATAATTGAATTTGTTCACAGTTAATTAGTATTTACTGGATTATTATAACTGTTAGCACAATTTAATTGGATTTAAACGTCTGATCATCTGTAAAGATTTATGTCGCCCATTAATTCTGATTTTCCGGGAATTAAATCCGACACCAGCAAAAAATTAAACATGAGTAAGTAACATCCTGTCCTACTAATATTATAAATGCGAAAGTGTGTGAGAATGGATGGATGAATGTGTGTTACTCTTTCACGCAAAAACTACTGACTGGATTTGGATTAAATTTAGCGCACAGATAGTTAATAACCTGGATTAACACATAGGATACTTTTTATCCCGGTAGTACGAACCCGTGGGAAAGCTACGGAACTTCATTTGAGCGAAGCCACGGGCCTAAGCTAGTTCAACATAAATATTTAATCCTTCATACATAAGATTAATTTCATCGATTAAGCTTTGGTATTAAGACTTGAGACACCAGAAATGTTTCCGGTAATGTATCCGAATTCCTTTAGCAGTTGCAAAACGTACAAATTGGCAGTGGTCAGTCGGCCTTGCTTTCATGTTATCTCTGTTTATTCTGCAGAAACTAATTCACAGTCACGTTCAGAACCGCCTAATAAACATACCAAAATTATGATGAAACGATTTATTTTTTTCAAACGCTATCTTCATTTTAATTAATGACGCGTGATGATGGGGTTTTAACGTTTGTTTATACGAGTGGGTGCTTATTTTTTTCTGCGAATGCATAAGATTTATATATTTTTAAAGATCGTGTGAACGGCTGTGTATTTTGATTTGAAAGAAGGAAATCTTGATATTAGTCTTTCGTAACAATCTATTGCAAAAGTAGCTCGAGCTTTAGTTAATATACTAGCCAATAAGCAAGATGGTAGTGACGGTGCTGACAATGACATTTCAGGGAACACAAAATTGTATTGAAATCATTCAATAAAAGGGAAGATGCTTCAGAAGTTTTTGAGCTCATGGGTACAGAAAGAGACTTATAAAGTGTCAGTGTCATTTTAGTAGAAATAGAAGATAAAATCGACAATTACTCAGAGTATGGACACTCGGAGAAGCACAAAACATGATTAAAGCCAGAATATGCCATGAGAAGACATGCTTAGTAATGTGTTAATGGATGGACCAGAGATCTAGATGAATATAAAATAATTAAATAATAATTTATCGCCGACCCCAAGTAGAATGGGATAAGGGCAAGAAGATGATGATGTAGCTAGGGCACAAATAAAGCAACTGAATTTGAACCCAACAAACCAACAAATAAGGAAGAAAAGTGTTATCTAGATTCATCATAACCAACATAAAATCGTCGAAAGCCTTTTACATCCCACTGCATCTTGTACTGCCACTCCTCCGAGTATTTTACCAATTTACATCATAAATACAGCAAGGAATAGAAATACCAGTTTCAATACATTTTCTGATCTTTTCTTTTCCCCAGATGAACAGTTATACGCTATATTGAAATTTTAAGTAAAACGTAAAGTGCTTTCGGTTTATGTTTATCACAAAATCAATTAAAAATGACGGCTTTCAGAGAGTCCGGCTTCGCGATACACTCGTAATTTTATTCGGAGTCTTTAATGGGATCTTTGAAGGAATAAATGTTAATATCAGTATTTAAAATACGTAATATCGTGATCTGATTGAAAGCAGTGTCATAAAAAGAAAGTTAAAGTCACCATTTCCCTGTAATAATTTATGCTTTTGGTAACAGAGACAAAACAGTACTACTTCCTTGTGCCTTCATCTTAGTTATTTGGTATCGGCGCAGGATGGTTTGTTTCTCCAAACATCTCGTCTACCGTCATCCCCATATTCAAAGGAGATCGGGCAGACTTCTATAGACCTTGCTCCAAGCACCTTGGCTGATTCTAGGATACTCAAATCCGAAGCCTCATTTCTAACTTTATCATCTAATAATGTAATTACTTAAGTAGATTATGTCTTTCCAACATTATTCTCTTCCTCTTCTTGTTGTGTCAAAGGATTTGATAGAGGTGCAATCGTTTTGTAATCCTCTAGTTTGGCCCTAGTAGTGGCTAA
The DNA here is from genome assembly GCA_905163415.1 of Noctua fimbriata. Lineage (NCBI taxonomy): Eukaryota > Metazoa > Arthropoda > Insecta > Lepidoptera > Noctuidae > Noctua > Noctua fimbriata. The sequence goes on from LR990940.1 coordinate 9,756,590, forward strand.
CCTTTATTTGTAGCCTAGTCTCCATCAAGTCCTCACGGGTTTTTGTTTTTTTAATGGCATCTCGCAGGTCAACCTATGAGGCTGGTTGCTGCTTAACCGGACTATCCTGTGGGTACCTTGAGTGTAAGGCCTCCAGCCAGGGGCAAAATACCTGTGGGGTATGAGCCGTAGCTTATGGCGTCGCTGGGGAGGGCAGCAAAGGGACAGGCTGGATCTGAGTGAGGTCCTCACGGGATCGGGGAGTGGGTTTTTCTTATCACTGTCTTAATGTTAGCTGGCTATGTACCTAGAGATTTCACAATTATGAAATCGTCATCCTTTTTATCCTGCTTTCTCCTTCCCCTATTAGCTAGTGTTCTCTACACACGGATGGTAAGGTAATATATATTATTACGTATTTTTCTATCGGCCGATAGTTTAATCGGGCTTTTAATCAGTAAGAACATGATCTAGCAGTAGGCCGATAGTTTGCCGAAATTATAGTTTGAAGGCAATCGTGTAGCACATGAAACTGACTTATCGGCCGATACCGGAACGTTGTAATATGCGCGCTAGCATACATACTGATTAAGAGCCCGACTAAATTCTCGACCGATAGGAAGTCTGCAGTCTGCGGGGACTTTAAGAGTTGCCATCTTTTAGTTTCATCCAAATTGGATGTTAGAATGTAGAAACAGCGGATATTGAAGTTCCTGACATTGCCAGCCATAATAAAAATCATTATATTAGATTAATTTTGATACCAGCGATTATCTAGCGTGTCTTTTATCTATCGGACATATTTACGATTACATAGTCCTTGAATGGGTACGAAAAATTAATAGTTTTAGTGGTGTTATTTATTTCTGCTGAAAATTCTACTATTGTACCACATAATAGGTTTTAAGATTCAAATTTGGATTTCGAGTTATTTTGGAGTTCTGAGTAACATGGTCTGGAGGTACAATAAGGTAAATGATCTACCGTGAATACACAATCATACGTATATTGGTATGTATGTATACTTATCAAGCAGTAAATTGCGATAGTTTTTGAATAAACAAACAGGTAGGTACCTAACACGATTGTGTGGCTTCAGAATTTGGTTAAAACATTTCTAGACACGAATGCGAGGGTGCTAATTGTTAGAAAAATACTTTATATCCCGTTCCGGCAGTAAATACATTTGAAAAACCTGACAGGTGTCAATTTGCTCAAGTTAATTGTATCGATCAATCAGTGTCTACATTACAAGTTAACTTTAAGAAAGTTACCAATTCAATTTTAACCGTTTCTAAATGAGCAATCAGTAAAACAAACAATTTACAAGTTAACAATTGACTCACTTATCGATGTTTGTTTTAAAATTAAACTTATTTGCATAGTTATTATCCGACCTGAGTTTGTTTACGATAACATGACTACCCAAGTTAGCACGGAATTAATGCATGATTGTTGTAGCGAACTACAGTAAACAAGAAACGTTATACCAAATACTAACACTAGGGTTTGAATCTAAGAGTAAACTGCTGATTAACCGCCATTACAGAACGAGCTATTTTTAGAATCCGCACAGAGATCACGTCTTTGTCTGCTGTAATGTAAATGACTATCAACCATTCCATGTCTCACGGAATCTGTTTGCGTCGCCGATCAAAACAAAACGTTACATAACCTAAAACTAGCACAACAAAATATAACTCACCTAGTTCGTCTTTTAGAACCTTCGACATTCTGCCAACCTTCATAATTGCACTAAAAAAAGTAATAAGATTCACAGTGAGGTTATAAACACGATTGTCTGTTAACGTCACGTCATGTTGACAGGTGACGCGCGCTGTGTCCGCCACCTCGCGCGGCTAGGGACGCACGGGAGAGTTCCCCAAGCGGTGGTGTATTCTGTTGTCGAATGACATAGTTTAGGGAGTGAAGCAGTCGGAGGAGCGTAACTCGTCTTAGCTTCTCGCGGCCAATGAACGGCACGGCCCGATGCGCCAAGGTCACTGGAGGCAAAACCGGCAGCTCGCAGCTCCGGCAGAGGGCAGCACGCGGCGCGAGCGACGTACGCGAGCAGCTTGCTTGCTGCCCGTATGGCAACTAAACAGAAACACTGTAAGTACGGCCCGGCATGATGCGCCGATAAGCGGTATTATGGAATAAATAAAAACGCAACGCGTTCTGAATGTGAATGAATGTGCAGCCAACTTTACGTCATTTTATTCATTGTCTTTTTATACCTACTTGGATGTAACATTGAGTACCTACTTTCTATCGAGTCACAATGGGCCATGACTACGGGTGAGCAAGTTATTCGCTAAATGCCTTTATTGAATCTCAATTTGTTTTCAAACAATGGATTGACGAAAATAGCACACAATGTTTGTCGACACTGCTAATTACCTACCAGTTTATATGTACCTATGTTGTTTTTAACTACCTACTTCAAAGCAATTTGTAGGTGAGTTTGCTTTCATTTCTCAATTTTTTACTTTCTGCCGATCAAGTCTGTTCATCAACTCGTCTCATACTCTATTCCCAGCCATTTACTTCAACTTCTAATGCCTTATTCTTTATTTAAGACGCAGATGTAAAAGATAAAAATGTTATCAAGGGACCATGGGTCTTATCTTACGACCGTATTTTTAAGGCCAACACTGATCATAGTTTACAAAATATCCTTTAAAGATTTACAAAATATTTTTTAAAAGTTAACCTTTAATAAATTAACAAAACTAAATTTATCAAACAGTAAAATAATTATGAGAAAATTAAATATCGAACTAACAATTCAATTTACTTTTTCTCAAAACATTCCATGCTTTCGCTACTCGACGCTAGATGGCAGTGGTACAACATTCAAATTAGAATCGTAACTAAACAATCCGTTCACCGTTTCACAAAAAATAAAAATTAAGTAGGTATTCAAAAAACAAAATTAAAATGATTAAATTGTAATACCCACATTCTGCAAATAAGGATTGCAATCGACTTGCAAAGCTGAGATGACACAGCATTATCCTAAACTCTGCAACTGAAACTGTAACTAACTATTAAATGATGATAATTTTATACTGACAACTGAAACCACTAGCGTGCTACACCCCCACTATAAGCGATGAAACTAACTACCAAGAAACATCTTGTTAGTTGTCTTAGTTCATAATCCATACCAAAAATTGTTAATACATATTATAACCGAAAAAGTATCCATCCGATAAAGAGCATTCCAATTTCAATCTACAGATAGTTCTTTACGTCCATCCACAATAAAAAGAATTAGAAACAGTCGTCCGCGTCGGCGGAGTTAAAACGCGCGTAGGTGCGGTTTGAAAATGAACTAATAATAGCTAAACGGTATTCTGTCTGACCAAAACAAGTTTATTAAAATAGGATTCTCAATTATCTAGTCTATACATGGAATGTTGGTCGTGCTGTACACACTAAAACAAAGTAGATAACATGTAACTAGGAAAGTAACTATGGAGTTTAGTGTGATTATATTATTTGTCTATAGAATACAGACTGTGCCAATTTTCAAAGGGAATTCGGTAGCAATCGAATTGTACCTTTCGCCACTGGTAGTTAGTTCGATTGCCAGGAACTATCCAGTATAGTTTCTCTTTCTAGCTAGGTCTTATTTCAGTCAGTAATGTCAGCTGCAACTGGTAAGTATTTACCGTGTTTACTGTTTTGAGTTCCCGATATTTCGGCGCTGTTGCAAGCACTGATCACGGATAAACTAATGTGTTTATGAGCAGACAAATCGGTCTACCCTCTTGTTCGTTTTTTGCGCTTGGTACCGCTACGCTACCACTGTCGCTCACAACTCGATTCTGTTCCCGACACACGAAACTCACTGTGTCCGCTCGCGAACTTTTTTCGGCACTTTTTCGGTTTTTACACAGTTGAACCACTGGATTCCAGGCTCTCGACAGTTGAAACCCATCCTCCCGGTTGAGTCAGTTGAGTGTTACAAACAGACAGCGGTAGTTTATCCGTGATTATAGTGCTTGCAACAGGGTCGCAATATCGGGAACTGAAAACAAATAGTAAACACGGTAAATATCCCGTTATCAGTGTTAATGATAATGCATAATAATTCTAAGAAATTGGTAAAATTGAAATTCGGTAAAAGCTTCTACACGATAATTGCTATGCTATACCTACTCCGACTGTCACAGCCGAGAGAGGATTTAGATCCTCTCCGGCTTAGTTTGACATTAACCTTTAGGTTCAAGGACTTCAGTCCCAATACTTTCATACAAGCCTAAAAGCTTGGCTTTCCCTTATAACCACTCTTGATGATGGTACGGTTTCTGAACAGTCTGTATATAAATATAAATACTCAATACTCACGTGTTTTTTGTGAGTTTACCAAGAATTCACTGTGAGCTGTAATATCGTACTTACGGACTTATCCTATATTCCACGTGTAAAATACGTACCTGTCACAAATATGCAATGATGCAGGAGCACGCAGTACCTATGTACAGACTACTTATGGGATATGCGTCGAACGGGAATACTTCAAGTATTATGATACTCGTACGTGCAATATCTTCAATCTAAACACGTGTCTGCACTAACTTTTTAACAGCTGTAATCCCACGCATTTACATCCACGTGGATCTTATATTAGAATCATCCGGCCAACCATAATTGGGAATATCAAGTTGATATGATGAAACAGACTCGTTGGTCTAGTGGTCGCAAGCGTGACTGCTGAGGACGAGGTCCTGGGTCCGATTCCCAGGTCGGGCAAAGTGTTATTGGGTTTTTCCATCAGAAACTTCTCAGTAGCAGGCACGGAGTCTGGATTTGTGCCCTGTTGATGACAACAGGCCCGTCCTCTATTACATGGGACTTAAACATAACTGGCGAAATGTGGGTGCACTATTAGGTACCCCTCTGCCTAGCCCTTCGGGGATTACAGGCGTCCAACATAAACCAGGTAGAATTATCCCACGTGTAATGCTAATTTCATTCAGATTTACATCGACGGTCCCAGAATTGACCCTTGTGGAATCCCAAGACGAATATTCCTTGGATCAACTCGAATGTCTTAGAACTGTCGAAGGGTTACTTACAAATAGGAAGATACTAATTATTACAGAGCTACGAAGTTTAAGGCATTGAAGATATTCGATCCAAGAAAATTATTTATTTATTAATTTAATGCACAATTTACACAACCAATTTTACACACTAGGCTTAAAACTAGTAAGTACATGACCCAGTTAGGGCGCAGCACGATAACTTAAAACTAAAACTAATAATATTGCAGTGTTATCTATGTATTGTATTATCTAATATCATGTAGATCATTAGGAACTTTCATATTAAAAATATTATATCAATTAAACTTATATCTAGCTCTATACATAAAAAACCTATATTAAAATTAATAAATATGTATATAAAATAATATATGTATATGTATATGTGTATATGAATTCTATTTTAACATTTTATCTTCTTTATTTTCTTATTGGCTTGATAAAGTTAATATTTTTGGGAAAATCTAAAGTCCTTTGTATAAAGTTAATCTAATATCTTGCCTCGAAGTACACCTAACTAAGCACACTTACTTTATAACATCTTAAACGTAGAATAACAATACAATACATATTGACGGTTATCTTCTACAATATAATTAATAAGCAGCGTATTTTAGTTCATGGCAACCGTTACGGATTGCGTGAAGCACGAGATTGACATTCTCCAGCCTTATCATTATAATAATCATTACTAAGGCTACACTGCGTATTGTGGACGAAGACTTGCAAATTTATTTACGCCAATAACCACCTGGGAGCACCTGTACACACGGCCGCTCATCAAGTTCGACTGTTTGGACTTTGAACTATTAGAAGTTGAACGCTGCGAATCGTGCGAGAGGGTCCGATATGTTCTTATTATTTCGTCTGCGCAGACCGTATGGTATGGAAGCGCCGTCGCGCCGCATTCTATCCATACCATATGTATACGTAGGTATCATGTAGGTAATTTAATAATATTATTTTGTAAGCGAGTTGAGTTCGTCGCATAACGATTGTTATGATTAGATTATTTTTCTATTTGCGCTGCACCTGTGCACTAATACATCTATTATTAAAAGTATAATAGCGTTTTTAACAACGATAACTATTGAAGAAAATGTATGTGTATGAGTATAAAAGTAATGTTTTAGATTGAACTCATAAAATTAAATAAAAAAGTTGAAACTACCTAGTTTCAACTACTTTGAGGTGTACCTAACACCTCTGCCTAACTCTTCTGGGAGTACAACACTACGACTTCGACTTCAGGGACTTTGGGTAGGAGGGGGGGACTTCGGGGTTTACTTATTATTTACAACATCACGCTTGTAATCCCCTAAGAGTTCCCAACATTGTCCTTAAAAAGTAAGTGTAAGTAAACAAAATGATACGGTGCCGCATGTAACTGACAGCAGTGAATAACATAATTATGGACAGTCCACTCTATCAGCATTAATTTTCAGAACCCTGTTAGGGTAAACATAGTAATCCATAGTTACACCAGTTTATTCCAACACTCATTCGCTTTCTCATTGAACTTCTTCAATTTGAATTGCAGGAAGTTCTTTGAATTCGTTATTCATCTTCTACTTAGCGTGTCGATTGCAATCTAAATTGTGTCGGCCCAGGACTGAGCCACTAGTTAGGCGCCTTCAGTAGCGTCCATTAGTTCCTGTAGTGAACAAACAACAGGACAAGCAGGACACGATATTAAGTGCCCCATCGTTTGTGGAACAGCACAACATTTAAACTGGCGTTTTTATTCGTGATTTATATCCGTTGTTTCACCTTGATTGTCTTTAAATTAAATTGGCGCGTAAAACTAACAGCATCTCGCTCGAGAGTCGGTAAAACATTACTGCATGGTTCAAGATTTTTCCGTAATCACAAAGAGATTCCGGCAATTTCTCCGAAATAAGTGACGTAACCGCGTTGCCTAACAGGACACCTTGATAAATTCAAAATTGCTTTAAAAACAGGTATTCAGAAGACACGTTTATCCTGTTGGTCGGAACCTGTTGCTGTGAGTTTCCATGTGGAAGGGAAGGAGCTTTTTAAGACGTCAGGAACATTTTGAATCCAGTCTAAGGTAATGATCGGGATACCATCATTACTTTGAAATTCTTTACCAAGTTTGTACGAAATATCGAACAGAGGTACTTCCCTTTCAAAATTGATCACTTTTGGGCTTAACCTAGATAGACCATACCAAGACCACTTGTAGGTGAATAAAACTGTGGGTAATTAGTGCATTGCGGCCTAAATTGCACTTTATTGTGTCGTAGCAAAAGTCGCTATTTATTTTAATTATTTTGCGGAGTGAATCTTCTGTACTTGTACTATTATGTATTCTGTGCCTACACCGAGGTGTGCACTATTTTTGTTCGTCAGCAATCCCACAACAAGGTCTACTCTAATACTGAATCAAAGTAGCTGTGAAACCCATAATATCACGACAGTTAGAAGTCACTTAAGGCACGCTACAAATTACTGTCGGGAACATTTTAGGAATGCATTCACATAAATCCAATGGACTGATGCAATTACCAAATAGGATTGGTTAAGATAAGGTGACATAAAATGCTATGAGCATATCAGTTAATTAATTACTGTAGATAACTTAAAGATACAAGATCAAAACGGCCTCGGCTGAGTGAAAGTCACTAGGAGACAAGTACAGCGTTGGTAAACGATTGATTATTATCCTCGTATCATTTTACTGATACTAAGGTCCTTTCCTGATTTTGTCGGTGAGGCAGCGGTGCGGTATAAGAGGTATGCTCCGTATACCGAAACGTTAGTGCACTGCTTTCATTCAAGGACTTGACGGTATGTTTTCGGCATAATTTGTACAGTACCGCTTTTTTTTCTGGATGGGAAATCATCAAATAACCCTCTCCCCCCCCCAGCTCTGGGCGGAGCGGAAGGGAGTGTCAGACTTCTTCTACTGACTAAAACCCATCCATGTTCTTTCTTTGCCCTTTGTGTTCCAGGGCCGCAGTAGCTCTTTCGAACAGTCCCGCAGCCCTGGCAGGCATCGGCCCGCGGACCCCTACGTGGTTGCTGACATCTCTTTGAGGCGCGCGTGGAACATGAACGCACCGTCGACACGGCCTGTCGTCATAAGACAGCCGGACGGTGAGCTAGCCCATAACTCGCCGTCCACAGGCCCGCGCCTACGGTGGCTGGGAGCCACCACGTGACCGGACCGGACGCGAGAGATCGCCGCCGCCAATCGCCGCTGCGAGGACACGGCGGTGCTCCGCCCAAGCGGGTCAGACCTCCACAGTGTGCTGCACCATGTCTTCCGGACGATCCTCGCAATGGAAACACCCGGGCGTTTCCTCCCGCCCGATTCGGTGCAGGAACCTACTGAAACAACCGTGTCCGGTGAGGACCTGCGTCAAGCGGAAGGCGCCGTGGCGCCTCTCTAGCCATTCCTCAAAGAGGGGACTTATCGCCACTATGATGGTTTGCCCTGCACGGGGTTGCGACAGTCGCTCTCGCTATGTCACCATGAGATTGCGCCGGAGATCTGTCAGCAATTTGCCGCGGCAGCGGAGTTTCCCCCCGACGTAGTGCCTCCGCGCGCCATTCGCGCAGGCGCACGAGCACTATCGCCTCCGTACAGTACCGCTTAAAAGTCTATTCAAACCTAAGCGGTATTCGCTGCCGTGTGTTTGTTGCAGTTATGGAACTTTCACAGGATGATAATATGTTTTTGTCCATGTCAGAATGTCAAAGCAAATGTATCAAGAGCTTTTTAATCTTATTGGTCCAGCAATCACAAAGCAAGAAAATTCAATATTTAGAGAACATGTAAGTGCTGACGGAAGGTTGCTATCGCAACTGACCTGATACCGTACTGGACGGTTCTACAGAGACGCGGTAAACCGAAAAGATCCCGTCCCATTTCCGTGTATACCGCGCCAATCAGGAAACACTTATTGAAGTATAGGCACTCCAGCTTCTATGCTAGACTGGCAATAAGTCTACCTTAGAAGTCTGAGAAAAGTCTAGACTTCGTGCCTGCTACTGAGAATTTCAGATGGAACAACCCAATAATTGCCCGACCCGGGAATCTAAACCAGGACCTCACGATCAGTTGACGATCAGTTAGAGGTTAACATTTGAAAAAAAAGTGGCAATTATCTTAAGAAAAGTGGGATAACTAAAAAATAAACAAAACAAAATCAGTTTTTGAAAATTTTATTTAAAAATAAATTATCGTAGTACAACTTGCACCAATAACAACAAAATTTTGGTTTGAACAACATGAAACCGTAACGTTCGCTCAAAGCATATCAACTTATTAATATTGCGCTCTAGAATTACAAAAATTATACACTACACGGTGCGATAGTTTGACCTAGGATTAAGTAATTATTTTATACTATTCATCGTGTAAAACTCACTATCATTCACAACATAAACGGAGATTCACCCCTCAGACAATGTTGAAGACACACTGACATAACAATTTACAATGACACCACATTAAGTTATGTTTTTCTTGCTTTAATCCAGTGTAACCCCAACATGAAAGCAACTCTGCACACAAAAGTTAGACAAAAAATAAAAAAGAACTTAGCAAGTAACAGATAGCGTCTCGCAAGAGTAACACATCGGTCGAAGGCACGGTATTAAGTACTTGTATTTTCTTACAATATTATCGGATTGTACTGAAAAGAATGCTACATGCATGCTGCTTGTGTTACATCATGTGGTCATCTTCCTGTATTGTCATTTATTTGGAATTCAGAAAAGCGAAATCTTGCAGCAAGATGTGGCGTATAAAGCTTATTTTATTAAAACTTGCCTCAACTAAAGGATGATTTCCACCAAAGGGCTCGCATCGTATCGGTTCGGAAAGGATACGAACGGATGCGGCGACAGCCGATCGCGTCCGGCAGGTCGCTTTGCATACGATCGGCTCCGTAACGTCGCTTGCGAACGTATCCGTTATATTCAAATAGTGTCATTCCTACCGTGTTAACAACCGAAAGGATCCGATCGGATACGACGACAGGCGAACAGAGCCGATTGCACATCGCATCATACTTTCGTCTAAGATCGCGTCTCCCGAAAGACGCCCGCGCTCTAGCTGCTGTGCGCGGCTTGGTAATATAGACTTTAAATTGTGTATACGATTTAATATCGTTTAAATATTGTAAAATCCGTTCCGATCCAATGCGATGCGAACTGTTTGGTGTAAATTGTCCTTTACTCGCTTTTCTGAATTGGTAAAATTAGTTTAGTTCAAATATTTGTCTATAATCTCATATCAGACATGCAATATAAAACAACAATTTCATTATATCATAATTATGCTAATCATGACCGTTTCTTCTAAGTTGTCGCAAATTTCCTACCATCTTGTGTCTAAGTACAATTGTAAAGTACGAGTAAATCATATTGCTTACAATTTTACCTAATTCTATTTATTGTGTACGATATTTCCTATAAAATTGCAATATCCCTGAAGTGATTACCGTAAAATGTTTGCTACAGGCAATTCTTTTGCAGGTAATACTTGAGGGCTTATCTTGTTAAAATCCACTTTGGGAATTAAAATACTGGATAAATTAACTTTATTTTTACGAGTAGTCATAGACATCAGTAAAATTGTCTGTTTCGGAATATCGATTTCCAAAATCGTATACCGAATAATCGACAGACAGCGCGATTAGCGTAGCGTAGATTTCACTCGAAAATCACTTATCTAGAAATGAAAATATATAATTAGGTGCCCCAATAGATTTTTTCTGATAATTGACTGCACAGGAAACTGAAGTTTCCGTTAATTTTATTGCCATAACAATATCGCGTGTATTGGACGAGGTGGGGCAATCCGGAGGGGTACGATACGAACTTGTCTATTACGTATAATATGTGGTTTAATTTTTTATCAGTATTTTCATAATTCCTTATCACTACCTCTCCCAACGTCCCTCCCTTAGCCTTTTCATCTATTAATCTAACTGCATTCAGAACAGAACTTTTCCCTACATACTAATCAATTTGATTATATACAATGTCAATTCTACAGTTAATAATTTAAAGAATTTTCAAAGAGTATTTTCATTATAAAATTGCTTGAACTCAAACAGTTTTTGAAATTTAGCACAGTGTATATTTTAGCGTATAGCGAAGTGAAATGACTATAATTATAGCGAACACATTGTCCTGTGATACAGATGTTGCATTTCAAGAACGGCGTTAATCATTCCAATGTATACCTTAATACAACGCCATAAGACTAACATGCAAGAAGCGCGTTCATGAACTGCAGTATCTGTTGAATGCTATATAAAAATTTATGTGACGTTGTAGGTACATCACAGTTAGGAGTGACTTCATTGCTTCAATAAGTAGAAATGTAGTGACTAACAATGTCATTAATAGTTATGATGACGTGACCATTTTCTTTTGATTTCTCATTGACGTCAATAGTGGAGGCTTACCGCTTGTTAAACTTGAAATGAAAATGGAAAATGATTTTAATGACAAAATCCATCAAGGTGTTCAAACTAATGTACAAGCAGATGATCCATTTTTCGAATCATAAACGTTCTACCGCTTTACAGCTATGATTTTTAAACTAAACGGATTCTTCCTTGAGTTATTACAGTCAATAAAAATGAAATACTACGCATTAAACCTTGGGTTAAACTAAGAAAACAAACAAGATAATAATGGATGACAAGGAGATTTAACTGAAGATTGATGTAACACCGAATGTGTAGTAAAACTTTACTCGATTTAAAATCGATTCACGTCACACTGTAAACAATCGAGAATCGAGTCCAAAAGAATTCGCGTATGGCGTCATCGATTGCGCTAATTGGCACGACCGCCGATGTATTGTTTGGACCTATACCAACTTCCATCACCTCATAATTCATTGTGTTGTGTTTTTTGTTATTGAACTTGGCCGCTATCCAATTGGGAAGTAAAAACATACTATGCGTTAGAAAACGAGTTAACATTCTTAACAGTGCTTTAGTAGTCGTTAAAGATGGGTTTCGGCGAATTTAAAGAGAACTACGCACTATATTTATGCGTCAAATTTTTATTTCTTATTAGATCTGTCTACAAGTTTGATATGATCATGAATTTAGTCAACTTTGTAAGCCTCTATGAAGCATATTTACCAAACATTGAAGCGAAATTGTGTTAGTGGTCTTGATTCATATGCACGATCCCCAATATTTTATAAGTGGTAAAGCCAATTGTCAGATACTTTCAAAATATTAACAGGAAACGGTTTATTATCTATGTAAACGACCTTATGGTCCTATAGGCCAGTCATCATGAATCAGCCCATTGATATACACCCCTTCAATCTTATCAAAGCAACAAAGTCCCTCAAGCCTCAATCACGTCTTCGTACAGTCACTCACGAACGTTTCGTCCACCGTGTGAACGTGTTCCCTACATTATAACGTGGGTCACTGTTATTCCAGATGGTTGTACATGTCCTCTATCTGCGGTTTGAAGTAGCTTCTGATTTCTGGCCGTTTCGCCTTCATCGTTGGCGTCAGGAGGCCGTTTTGAACTGAGAAGGGGTCCGGATGTAGGTAGATGTCTTTGACCTGGGGAAGACAGAAGAGGATGATATAAATTATGTTTAATATAAAAAGCATCACGCTTGTAGTTTTAGAAGGGTTCCTAGAGTAAAAATACATTTCACCAGTTATGTTTATGTGATAGGGAGCGAGCCATCAACGGCACATAAATCCTGACTCGGACGTCGGCGGTTCTTCTTCCATACTTCTCTATTACTAGTCATCTCATCAGACACCTGCTTCCCATATCATCCTTTGCACAATTCATCCATCGTTTCTTTGGTCTTGTTCTATTCTAAACTTTCCTCACAACATTTTCCTCATTCCTCCGCATCACATGCCCATGCCAAGCCAACTGATTACCACGCAATTTTTCAATCACCGTCGCCACTTTCAGACTTCCTCTTATGTACCCATTCCTTATTTTTCCATTCGCATTACACTACACATCCCTCTTGACATTCTCATCTAATCCACATGCAAATGCCTTTCATTCATCCTCATGATCTGGGTCTTTGATATGAACTCTAAATAGTGTAATCTTGGAAGGTACTTGGTTTCGTTCTGGATTATTTTGTGATAGTATCTGGCTTACTACACAATGCTGGTTCTTAAATGATCAACTGTTCACACGTAACCAATAGTGACATTGACAGATTACTGATCTGATTTATTTATCAGACATGAATCCATCGACATTGAAGACTGAGTTTATGTGTGATCTAATATAATCACAAGAACTGAGGAAACTAAATCTTGTTTCCTTACATTTTAGAGACTTGGCATAGTATTATTCACCGCTGATTTAAAATTTTATATCAAGATGTTTTAGAAATATAATATTGCGAAATTAAAATGTTGAATGTAAATCTATGGCACGCCACATCCTATTCTAACCGCGTGTAAGTCGTAATAGCTCTTGATTATCGAAAAATCCTTGAAGAGTGCTTTATGACTAACATTTTAATCAATTTTTATTTTAAGAACTAAAGTCACTGGAGGATTATGGTTGAAATTACTTCCTAGTGTTAAAAATAAATTGATATTATTTCTATTAATTCTGTTAACGCCATTTTCACGGATGTTACACAATTTAATACAACCATGGATTTAGGCTTATCGTGTAACTGAAATAGATTTCAGATAGTGTATTGATAATATAATCAGAGATAGTAGTTTTAAAACAAGAATAGTTTTGTGTAGTTGGTGACATTGACATAGATTATGAACTTGGCAATGCCATAGTTTTATTAACAAAATGATACGATACTACGAAATTTGCTCCGAAAATACTACTGTTTCTCAGAAAAATATTATTAACTCATACAAAAATGTGCTGATAGTTAGCCTTCCTGCTACAATCTTACAGGTCATCTACTAGATATTTATCTACATTGTAGTTTTACTCATGATATTCAATCGGCCTATAATATTTCAACTTTCCACTGGGCACAGTTCTTCTCTTTGAGCGAATGTCTCAAATGCCTTAGCATTTAATTTTTAGAATAGTTCTGTTCTGTTAAATCTTTATGGATACTCGGAGGTTAACTACAAGTGACGGTCTGCGCTGGTAAAACGGTTCAAACTTTTTAGGGGCTGGGAACATCTACCGTTAATCTGCTTAGAACACAATTTTAGGTATCAGCGGGGCGCAGAGGACGCATCGTCTTGAATGTATAATGCGCAAACCGTCACTTGCAGTTAACTTCTGAGCCACTATAAAGTTTGATCAGAACTAAACTTGCCGATTTACCCACGATGTTTTCCGTCGCCGTTTTAATTGGAAGTTGTGATTTCTTGAAGTCATCATTAATAGAAAGGAACAAGATAAAAAAGTGACAAAATCAGCATATAATGCTGCCACTTGGATACAGAGGAAGTAGGTGGTAATCCAACACGGGGATTCGTGAATGTCTGTTTTTAGGACGAGCTTGTTTTTTCACAATGTTAACCTTCATCGTGTTAAGAAGAAATTGATCTGGTGATTTCATTATGTTGAGACTGATGGACAGACACAAGAATAACAAGACGTCATATTAAAGCTGACCTGTTCAAAAGTCTTAAGTCCAGCATTCCGTCCCCACTGCAGCATGTCCTCGAGGATGATCTTCTTGACGCGCTCGTCCTCGCACAGCCCGCTGAAGGTGCCCTTGATGCCGTACTCCAGCGCCCAGCACTTCACCACGTCCACGTCGGGCACTACCACTGCTACTACACATGACTGGAAGGAAATGGAAACGAAATGTTATTTATAACTTATTTAATTTAAAAAGGTTATGTTTGAAAGGGTTTAAAGTCTTTTCAAAATATTGATAATTTTACTCGTCTATTGAAACTGAGGAGTTTGAATAGACGAATAGCATCCATGTTTGTTTTATTGTTTCGTATTATGAAGAATATATCAGAGAATTAAATAGATGAAGCTTGGTACCGTCAATTCGTTGTCATAATCATTATAAATAAGACGGCCATTGCTGCATAATGACGTGATATGCTCCCGGTTTCTGTCCTGACATCCTATACAATATGTTAAAAAAAAACCCTGTCCGATCCGAAAGGCCTCTCCCCCTACCTGCTCGTAGAGGGATAGGTATACCAATGTCACTTACAAATAAAATAAGATAAATAATACACTAATTGCAAATAAAGAGCAGTTTAACATTAATATTAAAAACACCTTCAGTTTCTTAGATACAGATTCAGAGGACGTCCATATACAGTATAAAAATATAAAGGAAGCTATTAAAACCGCCACTCAAAAAGTCGTGTGTCTCAAGAAAAAGAAAACAAAACTATGACAGCACAACTCGTCTTATAGAAGAGCGGCAGAATATAACATATCAATTTGCTGGGAATAGGGATCTAGACAGAAAAGTAAAGAGAAGCATCAGAAAAGACTTAAGGCACCATAACACACAACTTGTCCATGCTGCACTAACAAACAACCGATCCCTAAGATCAGCTACGCGTGGTATGGATGTAGGAAGGTGTTCAATCACACACTTGAAAGATAAAAATGGCGTTAGGCAAGGAGATAGAACAAAAATTATTGGGATAAGTACCGAGTTTTATCAAGCTCTATATTCCAACGATTAAACATCCCAAAAAACAACCGAAGTTTACTCATGTCCTGAAGTAATTACTGGCTATGAAGAGTACACCAGGCCCTCAGAGGCATGAAGTACAATAAAAGTCCCGGCGAAGATGATATTACAACCGAATCACTTCGAGCCGCGGAGCCTATCTTATTGACATACATCTGCAACTTATTCTGCCACTCAAATATTATTCTTCTCCATAAAAAGGTGATAAGACTAACATCGGCAATTACCGCCCCATCAGCCTCATCTCACACCTTTACAAAATATTTATGAAAATGATTGAAAATCGCATTTCTGGCCAATTAGATCAGCATCAACCTCCCGAACAAGCCGGATTCCGCCGCGGCCTCTCCACTACCGACCATTTACAGTCCCTTAACCAGATTATAGAAAAATACATAGAATTTAACTTACCCTTATACATCGCATTTGTCGACTACTCTAAAGCATTTGATAGTTTATCGCACAACTCCATATTTGAATCTCTTAAAAATTAAAATCTCGAACCTACATACATTAACTTACTACAAAAAATATACCAAAATAGCACAGCAGCCATCAAAATAAGCACCACGGGACCTTCATTCCCTATCCAAAAAGGGGTTAAACAGGGCGACCCTCTTTCTCCAAAGCTCTTCACAGCCACGCTTGAAGAAGTCTTTAGAAAACTAAATAGCACTTGGAGGGACAAGGGCATCATCGTGGGCGATAGAAAATTAACAAATCTCCGCTTCGCCGACGATATTGACCTTTTCTCCTCCACGGCAGCCGAGTTAGGCCTAATGCTCGACCAACTGAGCAATGCCAGTCTCGAGGTCGGACTCGCGATGAATATGACGAAGACCAAGGTGATGACCAACATCACCAAGCGCAACATAGGAATAGGGGGTGTGAGGATTGAATATGTCCATGACTACATTTACCTCGGCCAAATAGTCTCCTTCCAGGCAAGACAAGATAAAGAAGTTGCACGACGAACCGAGAACGCCTGGAAGAGCTATTGACATGGTCACTAACCAAGCGTCAAAAGTCCGCACTCGGAGTCTGTCAGCGAGCAATGGAGCGTAGTATCCTTGGAGTTAAACTTACTGATCGTATAAGGAACTCGATACTGCGTTCCAAAACTCAAATTGCCGATGTAGGTCATACGGCTGCCAAGCTTAAATGGAACTGGGCAGGCCACATCTGTCGCATGCCGGAGAAGCTATGGGCTAAAGTAATAATACAATAGGTCCCAAACAGTAGCAAACGGCAACGTGGCAGGCCCAGAAGGAGATGGCGGGACGAACTCGACTCTTTTCAAAAAGATTGGCAAACAACAGCACTGGATAGGGATAAATGGAAGGAGGGAAAGGGCCTTTGCCCTGCAGTGGGACACAAATGGCTGATAATAAGATAAATATGCACGATTTTTATGCTCAAATTACCACCATTTCACTAATATCGAACAAACTTTTAAAACGTAACAACACCATCTTCGGTATTAAAGTATGTTCGATCGTCAATTGTTGTTTATGACGTCACTACCCGAGAAACGACCGGAGTGCCACCACCCACACCTGTGTTGCCATGTAAGTCCTCATTTTAGTACATTTGATTGAATTTCTATCGGGGTATTTTTTTTTCTTTTTTAGCCAATAAGAATTACATAAATAGAATCTAATCTCGATACCTATGAACACCCTCACGGATCGGGCAGTTTTTTTTTAAAGATATTGTATAAATGATTCATTTTGTGAAACCTACGTTAGCTACTGTAGTAATTGGATTGGCGTACCGAAATAATAACGGTTAATGCTCCCAAACCGAAGGTTCAGATTTTAGTTGTTTGCTTTGTACTTCAATTACAAGAGAATGTGTTGAAACGCAAGCAACATTCTTGGCACAACTGTGGTTCCTATGGTATGTCAAAACGAAGTTGATTGACAGTACTAAATTGATGGATGAGAATTTTATTCCTACAAAACAGGAAACGAGCTTCCTGTTTTCGAATAACAAAATGAATACCTACTAAAGAATGAATCGATTTAAAACGTTTCATTTACCTTAAGGGATTCGCCATGTACGAAAACTTGTTCCACGTACTGACTTCTAATGTAAATGTTTTCAATCTTCTCAGGAACTATGTATTCGCCTTGTGACAGTTTGAAGATGTGTTTTCTTCTGTCGATGATTTTGAGGGTGCCATTCTGAAAACATAGAACAAAAAGATACTTAAAATTGCCGTCAACTTAAATAGTAGTACTACTTGTATGCGTTATTCATAGCAATCAATTGACGTTAAGAATAATGTTGCTAAAGAAATATTTTTAACTAGCGTGACAAGGCCGTTGCCTGTCGAAAGCTATCCATTTGGTCTGTAAAATACTATTTTGCTAAATTTCTTTGGTACTATCCTTTAATATCTTTTCATTTCAGAATTTTAAAATCCTCTTTAGCAAGACTGCAAAGTTTTGTTTAAATAGACTTGGTGGTATAAACTTACAACTGCGCAAAACAAATTCATTTTCGAAAAGATATATGGAATAACCAAATCTTCCTTACCGGCAACCACTTGCCAACGTCTCCCGTATGGTGCCATCCGTCCTGGTCGATGACCTCTCTGGTCTTGTCTGGCTCCTTGAAGTATCCCTTGAACACGTTAGCACCTTGTACGCACACCTCGCCTTGGCCTTGCGACGCGTAGTACTCCATCTCGGGCACGTCCACTAACTGCAAGGAAGACAGCAGACGATTAAAATATGTCAACACTGAACCTTAGCGAATTACAAGTGCTGCTGTTCCACCTCGCTAAGGACAAGGAGAAATATTCGGACTTGATGGTCAAGTAATTGCAGAGGCACCAGAAGAAGATTAAGAACTCTGAAGAGCAGTAACTGAGGCAAGGGCCCAAAAGAAGAGACCGTGAATCGGCAAATGTGCAACATTTCCTGAAGATTTTTAAAAGGCGGCTGGGAAAGGCTAAATGCGGAAAACTCATTACCGGTTGGTATGGTGTCGTATGACATCTTGGCTGATCTATTTCTAGCAGTTGCTTGAAATGTGTTGAGTTCATTGATTGATTGGGTGGCATAGGATAATAGCATTTACAAACATAAAAATCCGTACGAAGAACCAGTAAATAACCAACTGAAGAAAAACTTTTTCAGTAAGAAAAAAACACAAATGGCTACAAGACGGGCTAGGTAACTGTGCATCATCACCTGAAATAGCTGAATTAGATCCCAATAAAGATAGGTTAATGGCAACGATAAAACTAAATAGGCCCATTACACATCACAAAGGCGCCGCTAAAGATTTATTGTAACCGTGACCTATAGTAATAGATGGGGTTAGAGGAGAATCAATTACTATAGAACCAGATTGACTAAACAGGAAAATTTTCACTAGTTTTTATGACTGCAGTAAGAAGCAAAACAACCCATAAAATTATGATGGATTACTTTTAGAGTGTTCGATGAAATAACACATTTAAGACCAGCTAATGCGTAACACAAGCGATGAAAAATGATTTTAAGAGAACAGCAATAACTCAGTTGGCTGGAATAAAATACAGATTACTATCGAGCTATGAATAGATGTGGATGTCTTCACATTTATCATAGAGCACGAAGGTCGATCAATGCGGTAGTAAATTTCCCAGATATTTTTGATATAGAAGTTCACAGACGTACCTTGAATTGAGCATAGGTATATAAATAATTCGAAACCGGTGAGTAAACAGCTAAAATTTCTTGAGGCCACTTACTGAATCCTGAATTTAACGGTTGTTTGTCAAGCGTTTTTCATGATGTTTTGGCAGGTGCCGATATCTGGGATAAGTGTTTAGTGTATCGATCGCTCGATCGGTGGGTGAATCAGCCAATCATACTGCTATTCAATTCAGAGGATTCTGGTGGTTTATTTCTCTGATCCAAGCTAGGTGTTGTCTATTCAAAAGGCTCATAAGAGACTAGTGTCATATTGTTCTTCCATTCAAAACCTCATCATTGTAACATCGTCTGGTCGTAAAAGCTCGCCTTTTGTTTTCATCACGCCTCGTTATTCGTTTTCACAATCTATGAGTATTTAAATCTATTATCCAATGAAATTCATTTACCTTCACTTTGCAACAAGCGACGGGAGGCCCGACATGTTCAGGTACGTGGTCGCCCTGAACTGTGAGAGTAACTGGCGCCGTGCACTCCGTCTGACCGTAGCCTTCCACGATCTGAGGAATAAAGAAAATTATTATTATAGTAAAGGATTATATCATTATCACATTAAAAGTAATAAAACAATCAAACTTGAAGACAATTGCTGAATAAACAAGGATCAATGAGCTTAGTTTCCGTGAGTACTCATATAAAAGAAGACAAACACTCGTCATAAGAACAATTCAAAGTGGATTAAGAACGTGGGTGGACATGAATGGGCAAAAACAACCGTTTCAAAGATTTTCTTAAACTGTAAATTTTTCATAGTAACGACTTTATAGCCACAATGAAAACAGCAACTCCAAGAATAATAAGAACCACTTAAATGTTTGTACTGTAATGACCGTAGTTGCCGCTAATATCTCCATACAAATCTTGACTTAAACCGTCCCGTTACAAAGTAATAAAGCCCGTTTGAATTAATTTCCTTAATTTAAAGAAACAAAAGATTTTGCAGCCACCTGAAACTTTACGGTCATTCACTCTGTAGTAGGCGTGGTTATTAAACCAAATCAAGATACACCTCTCACTGTGACTCATGTGACAACAATAGAAGTGAATGAAATTTTAAAGAGACTCAGATGGTCTTGATAGATAAAGCTCAAACAGTTTTGAGTCTAACATTAATAGAAGCCGATGATGCTAACATCATATCGGTGAGAAGAAAACAAACAGCACCAGCGCATAGTACGGCCGTCAAAATAATATATGAACACATTGATATAATATTATTTTGCCCTGTGGCTATCAAAATGTTATGATATAAAATAACAGCAAAACCGCTCTCGAAATAGCTGAGAGGACTGTTGGCGGTATTCCATACGGCTGGATAGTATTTGAGATATGCGCAAACATATAACAAATGTCGGAGACATTGTTAGAATGGTCTCTGAAGCGTTCAGAGGATAATGTAGTGCTCTAAAATTAAACCTAATTGTGTTAGTGACCAATGTTTTCATTCTTGAATTTAAAACGTATGAATTGCGTACAATCGAGAGTATTCTCCGATGATGTAAGCCAAAGCCGAGAAAGCGTTTTCAGCATTTGTGAACCTTCTTGGTTCGTGTTGCCGGCTCACTGCCAAGTAGTACTAGGTTTAATGGGGGCTATTAAATGCCCCTCATTAGTAACCTGTCATACCATCTAGGTATGACGTGACCAAATTCTAAAATTATGCGACACGAATACCGTCATTCCAACATTTTGAGAATGTTAATTGTGGTGCTGCAAGTTACTCGAAAACGCGAGAACCAAGCTGGCAAGGGAGCATGAGACATTTTTAGACACATGAGAGTAACTGATCTAAGATTTACACTTAATCTTTCGTGGACAAAGTTATGCTCCTTGTGGGATACCAATAAGTTCAAATTTGTACAAGAAGACGCCCATTTCAATGGATTGTATACGTACCAAGCATCCTAGCGCGCATCTTGCAAAGGTGAGCACATTGCCGGCGAGCGGCGCTGAGCCTACGACCATGATGCGCAGGCGACCGCCCATGCCTTCACGCACCTTGCGGAACACCAACTTATCCCAGACGGAGTCACTGCGTACGATACCCCTGCAAAGATATAAATCTATATTTAGACCTTAAATTCTGGTCATGTTCAATGGTTTAGCCGAAACTCGAGGACAATTTCAAGTTAAAACATCGGACACTATCTTTTCCCCTCTTCGTATGAATTACATTACCACGCTTAGCGGTGCAACTAGCCAGTTAGTTCTAGGCTTATAACCATGTTTGAAAAATTGACTCTTAATAGGACCCTTCTTTTCCGGTACATGACTAACTACAATCCCATACGTAACTATCAGATGAATTGTATTTCTTGACGTCTATTCACAATACAAAGTAATTTGTATATTTACCTCTTTAACTCAGACTCCTTCGCCGATAACGCCATATTGAACAGCAGCTTCTTTATCTTTGAGTTGGATATTTCAGATTGGGCTTTGTCGAACAGTCTGTTCAGCAGTCTGGGTACTGCCGGCATCATGGTGGGTTTTAATGCAGTCAAATCGTCACCTAACCGTCGAATGTCACCGCTGTAGAAACCTACGGCTCCTCCTACCATGTAGAGAGCATTCTAGAAAGAGAGAAACAAAATTGATTTAACATTGATTCTAAACCAAACTATAGAAAACTTTCATCACGGTATACTCAGTGACCTGCATTACTTGACCCCTCTTACGAATAATAAAAGAGCAAAAAAGGGACAAGTAATACTGGGCACTGACTGTACAGGATCTAAAGAAGAAGAATGTGCGTGAGTGATCTCAGCAGCATCAATTGTACGTGATATTATCATTGCACTTGGCAAGCACAATGATAATTTAATAGCAGAATGATGACATCTTACGATTGCACAATTAGACCACTGTATGAAGGGCGGTCTGTATTTGATGATACCGAAATAACTCTGAATTCACTTTCGTGTTCATTAGCTGGAATGGAGTTGTTGAGTAACAATTAAGATGTTCTAAAAGAGGGTATAGTAAAATGTTGTGATTCGAAAATCTATAGAAACATAAAGGGTTATTTCCCATACTTGTTCCGTGCAACAATATATCGGTCTGTCTCGCAGATAGTTTTAAACCCTTCCAATTTGGCAATGTTTTAAAGGTTCCAGGTTTGATTGAAGTGTTATTGAATTTGGGCCTGGGTTAAAGTAATAGGCTCGCCCGTATCGCATAACTAGCGATAAAATATGAGACCGTTTTGCATTTGCCTACCCGTTCAGGTAAAACATTCATCATACACACTATTCATCACTGAACGTACCTCGCAACACCGCTCCAGCATATGCGCGAGGGGTAGGAAGGAGATCATGACGTCATGCTTCATGGGCCGGTGCTCGCCGAGCTGCATAATGACGCTGCACATGGACGCGACTACGTTCTCGTGCGTCAACATCACGCCTTTTGGCATCCCCGTGGTTCCTGATGTGTAGCAGATCGTGCATAGACTTTCTGGTTTTGGTGGCTGGAAGAAAATACAGAGTATTGTTAGTCAATGACATTAGAGCAGAGAACTAGGAGAACAATGATCATTTACCAAGAAGTCTTGAATTTATTTCACAATAAGAATTGAACCTGATCAAAATGTAAAGTACACTTCGCATTTATAATTTAAGACTTACGAAGAAAGCTGTAGAAGGCATTGACTTAATGATGGGAACATCGAAACGTTGAAAAGTATCTTACACCAAACGAGAAACAATAGAATACTTACGAGACAAGGGTGGTCCTTCTGAGCTCCTTGAATTTCAACATCACTGAACTTAAGAATTTCAACGCCTCGGCTTCTCGCCCTTTGATGCGTGGAAGGCGATACCTCCTTAATGGTAATCAGTTTCCTTAAACATCTCGGCGACTGATCCAGAAGCAAATTGGCTTTTTTGTCGTCTTCACAAATAACTACAGTCATTTCGGCTGAAACGAACAAAGGAAATAGTTTGATTCCAATCTAGGACATTTCTCGCATACTTGTCTTTTTATATTAGCTTTCTGAGAAACAGGGAGAATAGGAATCTGAATCAAAGTGTCTAGACAAAAAAGGAATGTAAGGAATTCCGTAGACGTTATAGCTTTATCTGTATGTATAATCATACACTAAAGTAAATATATTTTCAGCTTTAATTATAGCTTTACTTAAACTGCCGATACCTACTGCAAAACAATATTGTAGGAAATTAATAAACGTCTGTTTAATTATAGGTTTATAAAAGCTACATATACTTACTTTGATTTACAATGAAGGCACATGCGTTTGCTCCAAGAGTATCATACAGTGGAACAATGACCATTGAGTAACAGTAGGCGGCTTGTTCTGTCATTACCCATTCCGGGCAATTCTGTGAATATATACCTGGAAACAAGGCATGTGTTAATATAAGGAAAATCGTTTGCGTCGTTTTCGGAAGTTGGAAGGAAACTTACCCACAAATGTGCCCTGACCAGGGACAAGCCCTTGACATATAAGTCCTGAGCCGAAGTTTTTCGCTCGGAGTAGAGTCTCATTGTATGTCTGCCACACGTAAGGCTTATTTGGTCCCTCGCGCCAACCGAGGCAGTTGCCATTATCTGCAATAAGATTAACGTATTGTCATTTAACATTGTAGATATTTATTATAGTCTTCATTTATCATGTCTTCAATCTCATAAAGCTGTCTCAACTCGACTAGCAGTTAAGTGGCGGAATATTCCATACAATATAAACTCGCTTCAGTTTTCCAATGTTTTATTTTTATTGAGCCAATGAGTACAAAGAACGCGTGTATTGTGATAAAAAACTAAAAAAAAACCCACTGTCCCAGCTACTCTAGTGGCACAAATTACGTTTAACTGTATCCTGTAAACCAGTTAGTGAATGATGTGAACAATATTTTGTAATAGTGGGGTATTATCGTATTTAACGTTAACGAGCGGAAATGTTGAAGGGAAATGAGGTGGGTCTTAGAATTGCGCCTTGGGGCACTCCCTACCTTTGCAATTGTATGCGCACCATTCTGTTAGTACGAGTGCAGGCAATTGGATATGTAAACATATAGCTACGATATAATAGAACTAGCACAACTTGCAAGTTGCAACTATCTAACTAAATGGAATGAGAATCTTGCTTCGTTGAAAGGATTTCTATGAATACATTGAGCGTGAGGAAATTACATCAAAATAACACGTTACTTACTTGATTCTTTGACGCCCCGTCGGAAAGTTTCGTAAAGTGTGCGTGTGTCTTCGTGCAGGTAGCGAAGGAAACGACCGTTTTTCGCTTCTTTGTAGAATTTTGATACACGAACCATTTCGGGCCCCTGCAATAAAAGCACAGATTATATATGATTACATTGCTAAACGTACAAAGATTTTTACATGTCAGCAACGATAAGGAAACCGCGCAAAGGAAAGAAACTGTTAACAGTTACGAAGAAGTAATAAAAAACAAAACAACGTACTGTATAATGATTTCATAATAAGCAAACATGAACAAGTTGAGTGTCATCGCACTGAATCCTTGCAACGTACGGGGAACTAATCAGCTGTAATCTTATTAACAAACTCGCAGTCATCGGATTATTATGACGACCCAGTAATGGCTAATGAGAAATACATATTTAAACATATGTACAATTTAATATGACTTCAGAGTTTAGGAATTTCTAATGCAACGTAACATTGAAATTTAAATGGATTCAAGAAGCTTTGCATTGTGTGCTTATTCATCGTAGAACAGAATTTGTGGGATGTTATCTTCATCGTATTCTATAGTGGCTTTTGCCGACGGCTTCGCTCGCCCTATGGTAACTTACCCCACGGAAACGTTTTGAATATAGCCTAGACACTCGGGAGTTATGTAGCTTCCTACTGTTTAAAGAATTGATGGGATCGGATCAGGAGTTCCGAAGATTACCCTACATACAAACAATCAAACAAATTTTACCTCTTTATAATAATTATTAGTATAGACTAAATACGTTTTAGAGTTCTAAGTTGATAAACCGCAGGAAAGTACTGTGTCGACGTTACTAAAATCATATGTAAATGTATCTCCGTTAACCTAATGACATAGTTGGCCCACTAACTCCGAATCTTGACTCGCAGCGTGAAGCACTCTTACGCGTTACGGTATATTATCATTACAGTTTGCACAATGATAAAAATGGAACGACGAACGGGTCAAAGACACTTGTGGGAAAAGAAAAAAACAACAATTTGGAGAGATAGGATCGTCAAACCATAAAATGTTATGTCATTACGGTTATGAACGGTACCGTGCGAAATTTTGTAGGCTTTGTAGATAACAAGGCTGGTAAACGTAGTCAAGACCAATTTTGAGTTCCGTTGGTTAATGAAAAAATAGGGTTTATGGCCATGTGACTTACAAATCTGAACGTTGTAACTAAAAGTTCAAGAACTACCAGACTTAATGGATTTTATTGCAATGTTTAGACATTTAATGGTCTCATTACAGACTGTTTACTGAACGGCCTAAATACTAAAGCATGAATAAGTTGTAGACATAACATTGTTGTTATTCGAAAACAAAGTCATTGAAAGAGGCCTCGGTCAGGAAATCCTCGATTAAATAAGAAGCTGTTTATAAATCAACAGCCAAAAAAATATTGGAGAAAAAGATGATAATTTTCGGGCAAAAGCAATGACGGATGTCAACCCATTAAAATAAAATTATGAAAAACAAAATGTGCGAGAGATCAAGCAACCTGATCTTGAATTTAGTGTGCAAGGTCAAAAGGAAATTGGTCACGCGACGCCAACGGAAAAATGTGCCGGTTTTGTGACCGAGTATTTATAACAAAACTACGTGACACATACGACTCTTGTCCACATGTCTATTCTCATTTCAGTCTCGTATTATGACAATTTTAGAAAATTGAATAAGAAATTGTCGTAATTCTACGTTGAAAACTCAATTGAACAGCGTGCAAAATATTTGTGTTTTAAATAACGTAAAGTCTTCAAAAACAAGATTATTAAATTCTGTTGTTTGAGATTCACACAAGTTGTCATGTTTATTTCGTCTTCTTTTATCAAGAACAGCACAATTCATGCATTTCCTGCCAAAATGAATGAAAGCTCCTAAACTTTCTTTGTTGAAATTGTGTTTCTTAATTTCAACGCTAACATTGACACGGAGACTTCACTATGGTATAACTTGACATTGACCAACAAAAAGCTTTGCATGGGCGAGAAAATTTATGTGACGCAATAAATTTCTATAAATATCGTAGGAAAGCCCTGAAGAGGGCGTGACGGGCCACTACCCGAGTTTTCTTGGCAAGTGGAATTATGATGTCTTCGAAATAGTTGACATTGTGGACGTGTTTAGCTGGCAGTCATTTCCGCATGAATTTGTTAGCAGTTGTGTAGCTGTTAACACAATATTTAAGAGTAGTAAACTGGGGACCGGACTTTAAGTACACAGAACGAAACTATTTCATATGACTTCATTTTGACAACAGATTCTGAGGGCGTTTTCCTTTAAGATTTGTTTCTTAATATCTGCATCGATCAAATCAGCTGCTGATATGATGATCTCCAGTTTAAAAAAAAAGCACTTTGCAAACTTCCGGTTGAATTTGCTTAACCATCTGTCTAAAGCAGGACCTTCAAATTCTCACATTTCCTTCATGACATGCTTGTGAAGCATAACAACTGCTCTTAATGTTTGTGTCAGTTATATTTATCTTATAATTTACAAGCACATATTTAAAAGTATGCCATTTGGTGCAAAGTACTAAGAGCTAAATGTTATTGTATGAAAGTAAAATTATGACAGATTGACTATCTAGTTCATGGAATAGTGAACACTTAGCGCTTCACCTTACTAATAATTCAGTACAAACGATGGAGTTTCTCCAAACAATCGATATGTTGACTGTCATAAGTACACCGCAGTGCTTTGCGCTATGTTTTGTTTTTAACGGATCAATACGCAAACAGCTATATGGGGCGTACATATTTGGACTTTACTGCAAACAACGTCATTATGTTTGCCTGGTGATAGCATTTTATCGCTTATTTTTAGCCTATACTAGCTGTCCGCCCCTGCTTTGTGTGGATATGCTATGTGAACACATAGATTTCTGTGTTGTATCTAAGCGAATTTTTAATATTTTGTATTTATAAACCTTCCCGAGTTAATGCTCTAAATGGTAGTGATAATCGCATCAAAATCCATTGTGATAGGACACCTAAGACATGAAAAAGAGACTTTGATATGAATATTTCTGATTTTTTTTTTCAGAAGTATTTTACAATTAAGCGTCTGTGAT
The DNA here is from genome assembly GCA_905163415.1 of Noctua fimbriata. Taxonomy (NCBI): domain Eukaryota; kingdom Metazoa; phylum Arthropoda; class Insecta; order Lepidoptera; family Noctuidae; genus Noctua; species Noctua fimbriata. The sequence continues at coordinate 9,784,263 of LR990940.1, forward strand.
CATGGTTAATGAAAGAAAAGTGACTGAATGATAGCATGACGGTTGACAGTGGAGAATGTAAGAAGAAAACGTGTTGCGCCGACCCCAAGTACCAAGAGCAGGAAGATAATGACGATATTTTGCGATCATTGTCAAGTATTAGATAAGACTGTGTCTAGTGTAAAATGTTATTTTTATTTATCTTGCTTCGATACAGACGCTGAAATCAGCTGATAATTATCGATCAACAACACTGTCACTCGTTAACAACTACGAGCGATAAAAAAATTTGGCACACGATCAAACATGTCACGGGATAACGCCTTTTTGGGTACAATTACGTTATAATATAATTAAACATCATCATTCTCTTGCCCTTATCCCATGTCTTCTTCTTCCATACTTAATTATTACTCGTCATCTCATCAGACACCTCTTTTCTTGCTTTATCATCCTTCACACAGTCCTTCCATCGTTTCTTTCCGCTACTCTTATACTTTGTCCACTTTCATACTCAAAACTTTCCTCACATTTTCCTTACTTCTTGCGCAACACATGTCCATACCACGACAAGCGATTACCACACGACTTTTCAATCACCGTCGCCACTTTCAGACTTCCTCTTAAGTGCTCATTTCTTATTTTATCCATTCGCGTAACACCACATCTTAGCATTCTCATCTCAGTCATATGCAAATGCTTTTCATTCATCCCTTTAGTGTCTGTAAGTGTTACTAAAGGGCACGAAGAAGTTTAATTTATGGTCGTATTGTCGTCCGTCCCTACATTGTATAGGTACCTATGTCTAAAATAGTTTGTTTACATTTAATATTTACAACAATAGCTATGACTACAAAAAGTAAATTGTAGAATGATGTCGAGTCAAAGGCTTTCAATAAATCAGAAAAGATGAAAGCTTAACATTTATGACTACTCACTAATTCACTATATGGGTACTAACTAACAAGCTCTGTCATGAAACTCATACTTTTCTGATTTTATAGAAACCGATTTTTACTACAGCTTTTATTAAGATGTTTATTTATATTTAGATAGTAATTTCCGTTAGATTTTTCCTTTCAGTTCCAAAGCTTCTAAAAAAGAATTTTCTCGAAGCAAAGCCTAATTAAGAGCGGTCTCAGATAAACAAAATTCCTGAATATTGCTTTTTCTTTGATTCAGAGATTATCGTAAAAATAAATGGAAAGTTAAATAAAGACAGAAATGCTATTTTTTTAGTATAAGTGTAGATTACATGTTCATTAGTGGTTTCTGTTTTTCTGAACATTTATAACCGGCGATAATTTATAGTTCATTCAGTTTTGTGATCTCATAGAAAGGCTCTTACTCCTACGCATTGGAAATACCGAAATTCTCTGGAGATGATAATACAGTAGTTAATAATATCGCCATTGATATTTTCGAAACTTGAATGGAATGTTTGGATGAACTTCGCATTACTGCATACTATCTTGTCGATGATTAATTGGCTGTTTCTCGATTTGTTGTTTGTTATTGTTGGAACAAAACATGAAAGGTACGTTACAGCTGATGCAAGATCTGAAATATTTTAAAATGGATGTTTTGATCAAAGATCTTCTACACGAAAGTATTTGAAATATTCAAAAATGGATGATTTGATCAAAGATCTTCTACATAAAACTATATGGATATGGGTGGGCTGAACTGACTGATGCAACATTCAAAGAAAATTTGAGAATAATCTTAGTTTATTTTTCGTTTGCTTTTTGAATTGTTTTCACGTGATTTATCTCTTCTATCGAACACCTAAACATTTCATTGTAAAATATCACATAATACATTTTTGTAAAATCCATGCTTTTCAAAGTATATTTCACTGTCATTATGTCAGAGTACAATACTGATTGCGTGCGGAAAACGTTACAATAGTTCGTCTATATTCTCGATACTGTCCCGTGACTTTTCTTGTCTAGATCGGTTGCCAAAATTCTACACAAAATTGTAGTCAAACGTGGGTCGTAAGCAAACGACCCTTCATTAAAATATTTATGTTTAGTCACTAGGCGTAGGGAATAAAATATTTAGTTTTATGTTAATACTCGTTTTTATTCATATTACGCGACACCTAAACTAAGCAGTTACGTAGCGCGTAAAATCATTTTATCAACCACAAAACGATGACTCCTGTATGTTACCTAGCATAAGATTTGTAACAGAATAGACGGACACCGAAGTCAGGAACAAGAAAGACATTTGAATATTTACGAGCTATAGATGGGACCACACGAAGAAAATCGTAGTCCAGTACTTATTACTACTTAGTAACATTGTATGACTTTATTCCCAATGTCCGCTGTGTCTTTGAGGAAAATCCAAAGAAAAGTCATAGATGAAGATTTTTGAAGCTTACGGTTTGCCTACTAAGAAACGTATGTTTCTTGTAAAACAGAAATTATTGCTTAAGAATCTACTTACAAACCTTATACCTAACTTGACGTGAGTGAAACCGGGCCCCCGTATATTTAGATACAAAATACTATAATCTAAAAATAGTTTATTAGTGAACATTTAAATAATAAGAAACATCTACACAATCCAAGTTCATTCGTGAATGGAAACAAACGACAAGCCATTATACTAACGACGCGGGCGCGCTAGATCTTTATGCACTAATAAATGTAAATGTGCATCTATTCATAGTATTTCTACATTCGAACATTAATAACGATGATTTTACACAGACTCATGAAGTAGGAATGATGGATGCACGTAAACAGTGAGAGGACTGTCCAACAGTAGATCAGGAAACGTAGCAGTTCACTCTTACAATTTTGCTCCGTACTGTCTTTGCAGCTTATGATGCCCTAGTACTTATAATATAATAGATATTTCTGTTTACTTTATAAATAACTATCTAATGAGACTATTTCCAACATTAGGTCAGCTTCTAATTCAGCAAGATGCGGTAAATGTCAAAATTTTGAACAGCCGTCTCACCTCCGAGATAAACATTTTGTATTTATTGTCATTTGCTACCACACGCTACTACATATTAAATGCTAACATTTGGTTAAAGGGAAACATAACATTTTGTTGTTTTAGTAATAAAATAGTGGCCCCTGCTTCACACGGTTTTTATTGCTGGACACAAATTAAAGATTTATGTAAGTTAAATATGAATATACAGTACATAGAAAACTTCCGGAATAAATTCTCTGAAAGACGGTGACGACCGCATCAAAATTCCGCTGCGAATTTAATGAGGAGCAAGTTGTAGAGATAGGTGATCTAAAAAAAGGTTCTGATCATGAACCTTATAAACCGTTATTTGTAAAGCTACGGAAGTTGCGATGTTAAGAAAGGTTTACCGGCTGTCGGTAATACCGAGGAAGTACCTATTCACCAACGGAAATCCTTTATAGCACTTCTATACGATGCTTCTAAACTAATAAAAAAATCACGAGGAGTACCATACAAACCTAACATCAAAGATCTACGTCGCGACTTCCTCAAAATTTATTACATATTTAATTTGGAACATTAGTAAAACTATTTGTAACACCTAGGTCGCCTGTTTTATGTAAAGTCTCCACAAATTACTTCTATGTTTACATCTAACGTTTTATAGCTGCCATTTACTTTTATATTAATTAAAGGCTTTGCTCGTTAACCTGGCGATAAGTATAAATATTTTGTAGTAAGTGTAGCTTTAATATAAATGAACATAATGCTTAATGAATGCCTCACACATATTCTAAACTTTGTGAATAGATAACTGAGTTATATTGATACAGGAGATAGGGTAAGACTAATGCAATATCTAACAAATTGCTATTCCTTTCATCTTGAATGCAAGATGTAAATGGATTCATGTTCTGAACAAGAGAAACGATACATTAGTATGTTTCATAAATCAATGATTTAGAAATGAAGATTTAAAAAAGACGTGAATCACTGTTTGAAGCAATAACAAGGAATGAGACATCCGTTCGAGACAACCATTTTGTTTTAACTTAATGTCTAAACAACAGTATCCATTAATTCAGTCTATTTCAGTATACTGGAGGACAGGTTAACGATATTTTAAGTAGTTTACATACAGTTACTGTTATAATAAATTACTTCTGGTTTTTTAAATCATGAGTTTGAAATATACCTTAAGGACTTAACTTCGAGTAAAGACTCAAGAAATAAGCACATGATATTCAAATCATCAGTGCAACTAATTATTTTGAAAGATTCTTTCAAAAGAATTAGTTAGTAGAAACATAACACTTAAAGCAGAATTCTGGCTTTTGATCAAAACATCAAGAAAGTCAACTTTTCGCCGTCAAATGCTGATGAAATTCGATTGGAATTTTAGTTATTTCATGAACAACTGAAATGAATAATCTAGAATTAAATGTTGCTTCTATTTCTAATCAGCAGCACCATATATTAGCCGGTGGGACTTTTAAATTAGGTGAATCTAAATGTTACGGAGCTTTGCCAACTGTCGGGACGTGAGCTACGTCTAACAATGTTCCTATCTCTACGATACGTATCAATTTTACCGAACACTTCGCAAATGTAACAATGTCATCTCGACTGTTCTACAATTCACTTCTTACAACCTCCCATTTTGGTTTTTTTATAATTTTTACTCTTCATCCAGACTTCTTAATCACCATTACGATGGACAATCTGAAAGCCCGTCTCTCTATAGTATTTTAATTTCAATATTAAACGCTGATACTTCCGTTACAACTCTATTCATTACGGAATTCTTATTAAGGATGGTTAATTACAAGTCCCATTATTTCAAATTCTTTGATAACATTGTTTCTTCTATTGCGTATTCGAAGGTTTCTACGTTTCTATCACTCACTCTAAGGGCATCTGATTGTTCGGCGACGCTTATCGGAGGTCGGATCGGAGTGACTCCGATACAGCAATCACAGCACGCCATCATTACAATTAATAGTTATCACACAACAAAATGCACCGTTTGTTTTTTGAATTAAACCGTTTTACATTGCGCAATCATCGCTGAATTTAACTGAGCGCGCGTTTAAACTTTTTATTAGGTTCACAACACTTTTCAGAGTTCACAATAATTGGTATCCTTGTGTGAATGGACCGTTCCGTTTAATCGTCTTGGCCGAGTCACTTTGGCGGAGTTTGCGAGTATCTCGTCACTTTCGCTAGAGACTTTTGGGTACTGACAGGAGAGCAGCGGGCTGGGCTGCTCGTGGTACAATGAGTTAAAAATATCGCTCGAAGATGCGCTCTGCCAACTCGAGATCGTCGGCAGTTGGTATTAGGACAACTCGAACTTTGATACCGCAATAAAGAGGAATACCCTGTCGTCATAATTTTATATATATTTTTACATCGGATTAAGAGAATCTTCTAAACGATATTTTTATCTATGCTGACATAAGATGTCTCGTACTTAATATTTTTTAATGCGCTATCTCTGAATATATTGCGGTTTATTTCATACTACTCGTATGAAGATTGTTTTATTTTATCACCAATTTGTAGTAAGCCTTGTTTATCGATCAACGACCTCACTAATACATGCATCGAAACAATAGTACAAGTACATGTATGATAATAATATTTTCTAATCGCCGCAATTTTTGTTGTTATATGGCTACACTTCATGGTTCACTTTCTCTATAGATACCTATTTAGTTTATTTAATTAATTGGTATTTACAAATGGAACATGATCATTTTGACACATGCTCTGGACGTATTTCAAACATTTTGGATCATTGAATGATGCAAGATGTTTAACTTTTTCTGCGTCATAGTCGTCATAGAATAACAGTGTATTATTACTGTAAGTTGCCGTTATCCAACAGCTGCATAAAGGCCACCTCCAATTACCCTTACGGCCTACAGCTTAAGAGAAATGTCTTTTCCAGTACATCCTTTCATTTTTTTCTTCTACCTCTGCGTCTAGGTTGTGTCGAAGCTTGGTCTCCCTGTTAACTAAGTTATTCTTTGTTCATACTCACTGGCTCAAGCAGACTCTGTTCGTGGAGTGTGACGAGAGGTTTCTCTGGCTTCGGTCTCGTGCTGAGGTAGAAGGCCGAGGCAGCCGCCACGCCAGTGAGCGCCAGCGCGCCCGCCGATCCGCCCACCATCCATAGATACTGGTCGATCTCGCTTACTGCACAAAAAAAAAGGTTGGAGATCAGTTACGGTAGATGGTTGGGTTCTTTGGAGGTTTTGGATTTGTGCTAACTGAGACCTGAGATCCTAAAATAATTTAGAAGTAACGTGAGCCGAATTTAAATAATTCTGTCATTTGCATGTGTTTGTACACAATTCTTGAATGTGTAATCCCTTGTGGATTGTATTTCATGCAGGATTTAATCAAGCTCATCAGTTGCTAGGGTCCGCCTTTCATGTAATTTGAATTGAGTAAATAAGTTGTCGTTATTCGGTGATGTTGAGCCTACGTTGGAAGTGTAGCTCTATTGGAATTGATAACATAGTGAAAATCTTTGCGATTTATCTTATATAGATACCACCGATAAAACTACTGGTGGAAGACGGATCATTTTAACAGCAGGAAGATTATTATGATGTATTAAACGATTTAACTAAGCGCAGTTTTATAATACAAACACAAATTAGTCCTAATTACTTAAATAACGAAAGCTGCTAGCTTATTTTTCGAAATCGTTACCTTTAAAGCAGATGCGAATTGACATAACGAGGTGAAATACTGAGAAAAAGTAGCTCAAGAATAATAAAGTGATACTTGCTGATAAGTCACAAAAAATAAAATTTATAGACATTCGATACATGAGCAAACAATCCGTCAGGGCATCGATTAATAAATCGTTAAAGCCAAATATGGTGATATGATAATGACAAACCAATAAAACTTAACAAAAGAGCTATCTGAGCAACTGGTACTTTCGATAATGACCTGCCTGGAAACGACCTTCCCTGTCAATCTCGACGCCGCTAATGAAGATTGAGAATTCTTTAAGAAAAACGACTGCTTCAGCCGGAAAAAGTAGTAGTTGAAGGACATCTTTAATTATAACCGTTGGACATTGCAGAAATATTAATAACTTTATAAATTCCAGTGTACAAGTGGGTAGGTAAGTAAGTTGTTCGTTCTTAGATGATTGTTGGTGCAGTGGCTTTTTAGCATACGCCTGCGCCGGCATTATGATCCTCCGCATAAGGAAATGTCAATAAAACAACTTTCATGCGCCCGAGCGACTAGTAGTTCCTGAACTATAAACCGCGCGCGCAGTCTAGCCAGTTTAGAAAGTGGAAACTGGGGAGCGTGCGCAGACGACGCATTAGTGCATAGATTTCTCGGGATTCTCTCGCGCTTTCCACTGACATACTTTTACGGTGATATTTACGACACTACTATAAATGGTATATATGTCATTTCAATAAGACTTTCCACTTAACTAAACTTTAATAGAAGCGTCACCGTTTAAGTGCATAATTTTCTATATGAAAACAAGAATGTCCAGAATAGCGAAATTGCAAATATTGATTTTGTTGTCATTTTATATGATACTACTGAAACTATCCCAAAAATAAACCAAACCCAAATCCAAAAGTACAAAATTAGGGACAGGGATAGACAAATCGCAAAAGTCAATGTCGTAATCACCGTTTCAATCATTAGAAGGGCTAAAATTATTTGAAGGCAACGTTTAAGGTCACATGGTTGCCCTCGATACCTTGTCGCTGGTGCAGCTCGTCGATTTCAAAAGTTAGAACCTTGGTGATCTAATTTCCCCTCATTGAGCATTCAAAGGGCGTTACAAGCATGACGGCCCTTCAAGGGGCCCTGAGTCTTCCATTAATATAAACCGGTAATCACCGATTTCTATTGTTCTATTATTATACTTTTCTTTTGTTATATTTTTCACATTATTACTATGCTCTGGTATTAAAATGTTTTGTTCTTGGGAGTCGTTCAAAATTATTTATCGCACAATTTACCTAATTGAAAAAATATACACAAGATTAACTCAATAATAGCGATAATTGTCAGTTTACATGTCTAGACATATAGCGATTCAATTCAGTAAGAATTGAATGATAACAATAATGGCAGAAAAATGTTAAAACATCAACTTCAACTTACAACTGTTACACTGGTTCCACCAGATAGTTTTTTCCCGTTTATTTTCTTCAGTCTTCTTATTTTCAGTCTTCTTTAGTTTTTTCTGTATTTTTTTACACTTTTCCTTAACACTAAAGTCAGTCTTTGGGGCTCCCATGTCCACTTTGTCCTTTTTAACTTGAAAACCGAACTTTCCGCTTCCCATCTTGATCAGTTTAGCACATAGCGTTCGATTCACAACAGCACAGTGTGCACGTATTGGTACATTATCCTTCCCAATGTCGCCTAGGGCATGATCTGTGTCGGCTGGATTGTTTAAAATGTTAAAATTATGACTGTACTATATAAGTACACGTTCGCCACTCGAGTGTCGTAAAGATATTCGATATCGAATTATTTTGTTGCGGAATGAAACGGAATCCATAAAACTAAAAGGTTTTATAGAGTTATCTCGAGGAGGCTTTGGCCTTGTAGGGTTCATTAACACTAGTCAATCGATAACTGAAATATAATCAAGCACCTGATTCCGTCGGGTGCTTATCTAGTTTTAGTCACTCCCGGTGAACCGATTAGGTACAGTGTTGTGAAATTGAAATTAGTTGGGAATGATAATCAGGTGCGTTTAACATAGTATTTGCGCATCGGTGATTCTAGATATAGACGAGATAAAGAGCCATTTACGAATCCAATAATGTAAATTGTCGATATTTTCCACATCAGTGAAGCGCGACCCTTATGCACGACAGAGGTATTATCCAGTTGTAAATTTATATCAATCTCGAAGTCGACATTTAATTCTGCGATTGTTGCAACTTTGTGGTGAGTAGGTACTACTAAATGCTTTGTTGTGGTCGTGGTTGGATAGTTAGTGTTACTTCTGAGAACCGACTTAATAGACACTCAGGCAAAAGTCGGTTTAAAACAGTGCAAACAATTAATGTTTATTTGCATTCACGAGTAATTGTCGAGTGATGCTGACACGCGGAATACGGAAGAGAGTACTAAAGACCCTAAGATTGTATTTTCGTTACAATAAATTCATTCGTGCAGTGTCGAGAAGAATAATTGATAAGTTAAAACCAAGATAAAACAAACGTCGTCTGGTATGGCAGTTATGGGCTCAGTGCGGTTATTAAAAGCGGAAACATATTTCACATAATTTAACGTCATCAATGTGAGTGCCTGCTCTCGGGATAAAACCATGAATACTCCCATGGACATTAATGGCAGACGGTTCAATTACACATAAGGCCAATGATTCACAAGCGGAGAGCTTTTAAAACTTTATTATCATTTAAATTAACTAGCCGATTACTTCGGAATAATATAATTGCTTTGATTATCCGCAACATCATTATGGTGTCCAGTTTAATGTTTTTAAGTTGAAATGATTAAAAGGGATGGTGATCAAGAATAATAAATATTTGCCACTTTATTTTAAAAAACGTTAAAAATTATGTTAAATTTAATTATATAGTTGTTAATAACTTCCAATTTAATTATGATGATAACCCTAAAAGTGTTTTTACTCGGCAGAAGAATAATTTTTACAAGCTCATGGATCAATACTTTAATGACAACCATAAACTGCATTTTTTCGTTAAAGCCTTTTTGTGCCTTGGTACTTATTTGCCAACAAAAAATCGATCACAATGAACACCGTAACGTTTCCTTGAAATACAACTTTGATTATTGTTGAGTGCTGCTATGTTTTATTCAGGTCACGTACAAAAAAAGTAGTACCTACAACAAATTCCTGTGATTCAGTACACAATACATAGAGGAAACATCATTCACCTGCCCTTATACTTAATACGGTAAAAGAAATAACCAAAAAAAAATTAAATAAAAAATCTCGACAAATTAAAAACATTTTTAAAAACATTGACGCAGGTTCGATCCCCGCACGGAACAAATATTTGTATGGACTACAGATAGTTGTTTCGGGTCTGGCTATTTGTGTATGTGAGTTTAAATGTTTGACACGCACCCACGATACAGAAGAAATTCCTAGTGTGGGGCAAGGTAAAAAAAAAAAAAAATTGAAACATTTCCGTTGAAAAGTTTAGAATGGGAGAGGGCGAGGGGCCTACGTGTGGGTCCACTACCAGACACAGACCTGTGAGGGAGTAACACAACTGTAAATCGATAGCGCAAATACTCTAATCTCAATAATATCAGCGTTATTTTAATGTAATAATTTGATGAATTCATGTTGAAATAGTTTGAAAACTAAAAAATAAAATATCCCAAATTATTTGGTCTCAACGCAGCATTTTCTACTTCCATACCTACTTCTCTATCAATCGTCAATATCGTCATCTCAGTACTTGATATAGGCATCTATGTACTTGTAACAGATCGTGCCTAATCCTCTATCGTAGATACCTAGGTATTTGATTTCGCGTAAGACAACAAGCTAGCTCCTAATCCATGCATTGGATGCAAGGAGCATGCTGACCTAATAACAGCTTCCATATTCGTACCTAGTATTATATTACTAGTATAATAGTATTTATTACTTAGTATTAGTGAAGTAATATTTGATTTCCTATATCTACGTACCCATATAAATCTAATTTGCTTCTTCTTTAGTCGTTATCGTATTCAGATTTTCATGTTACTCTGTTTTTTAGTTTTTTTTTTCTGAACACCTAATCATATGTTAAAACTGAACTATCCGTGTAATATAATAGGTACTTTCAAACAAAAATTTTGATCGCAAACATTTTCGATTTTGACACACTAATTAATGCTACCTGACAAGCGGGCGTATGCCACTAGACAGAACGATTTGTTACTAAGTGGTAACAAGTATTGGATTACGATTTGTCTTATCGAATCTATCGCTCGTAAATATTTGAATGTCTTTGTACCATATACACGTCTGTAACAGCTGCACTTTAAGATAGAGATCAATAAAAATGTCGTTAAAAAAGAAAGATATTTGCTTAGGAACACAACTAAAACTGCATAGGTAGGTAAACGAATGCAGTGTTCAAATTCATTTCTAAGTGAGCTCGTTAATCTTCGATCTCGGCCCGTTTCTACACATCAGTCACGAGATTGGCCACGAGTTCGGTCAACAGCCAACACCAATAATACAGGAACAAAGCAGGCATTATAGCTATTAATTGGTCCGTTGTTACGTCCGGCTATAAGCCATATTTCATCTAATAACTGCCACTAACTAGCTGCACTTAACTGGAAATAGTGAACGTTTGGTTTATGCGCACAATTTGTCGGTATTATTCTTCGTTTATGACGTGAATGTGACAAGAGTTTTGGTAACAGTGGTTTGATAGTTTCCTTGGTAAATTATTAATTTATAGTGTGCTGAATTTGTCATTTTGATATATATTTTCTTCGGAAAACATACTGTTTTAGCTGCTTGAAAAATAATGTAGGTACCCATCTCCTATACAGGGTGACTTTTTTTGTAAGCCTTTACACTTCCCGTAAAATAATATAGTAGTCATAATATACAGGGTGACTTTTTCTTATTGGACTTTAGAGTGACCGACCATCCAAAAAATAGAGTGTCATTCGAAAAAGTGACATAACAAAATAAAGCTTTTCGTCACAAAGGATTTGTGTATAAAATCTCTGACTCCCGCGTCCACACCTACCTTAAAATTTCATAATAATTCCACATCTATACATATATAAGTTTAGGCATTTCTCTAAGCCGTGTGAAAACTGAGATGCCGTAAAATATATAGCAGTACTTTTCACATAATGGCTCATTGTATAATAATTTCAGTTGGGAATTCGAATCTTCTATCTTTGTTATGGACAGTTATGCGTCGTCCATGTATGCCAATAGTTCTCGGAATTGATATGAAATACAGCAGATGTTAGTAGCTGTCATATGATAATTTATGAACAAACTCATTAAAAATAAAAGGACATTATTTATTGATTTCATTCTGTAGATAGACAATCTAAGTTTCCTTCCTAGAATTGCTTTCAATAGAGTTTCTAGTCTCAATTTCCTCAATTTCTGCACAGTCAGCTAGCTACCGTAAATACCTCATTATAGAAAACCATCAAGCCATTCAATAGGGACTAATCAAACTATCAGGTATTTCCGCTATCGGAATACATTCACACCTAACGGTGACTTTGACATTTTGATCTGGTTCACGAAACAATAAAATTATACGCCTGTCATCGAAACTTGTTATACCGTAGGCCTATTCAAGTGTCATCACCCTCATTTATTTACAAGCTTAATAATCTGCATCGTTGTATACAGTAGTGTCACTGGGGCCAATGAACATAGTCGGTATGTGGAATAGCATTGTGATGTACACAATTGCAGTGGAAATTCAACGACAATAACACAAATACTTCGACAGGAATTCCAAGTACTATTGTAGTATTAGATCGAGTAATAACAAAACGCGGGTTCAACGACCCGAGAGCGCAGCGTGTTTTGATAAGGTCGTCAATTCGCCATCCGCGATTTTTTTCCAAGAGAACCGCAGTTACAGTTAAAAAAGCGCTAAGCGGTCAAATGCGGACCGTTTTAATTACTTCATAGTCACGTACTTGTAGTATTTTACCGTTAATGGAAAGTGACAAACCGGACGCTGTTCGATATTGGACCCACATTTTTTTGGAGATTGCGGTATACCGGTAGCTATAAAGGTAGTTTTAAATTTGAACAGCAACAGCCAGGGGCAGCCGCCAGCAACAGTTTTGCGATGCATTTACCAAATCAAAACAAACACACCCTCGTGGTGAAATACGTAATTAAACCGATTAACATTTTTATTGCCATCCGTATAACTTGATGTGCTGATCGGCACTGTTTAAATGCAAATCGAACTATCGCTATTCTATTCGCAGCGGACTATGTACTTTCGAGCACAAAACGTTTCAGGTAAAATATTTAAAAAAGAAGAACTTTTTATTTTAAATAAAATTAATAAAGTAACTGGTCAATAACCTTTTAAGGAATATTAGCGGATAAATCAGCAATTCAAGTCACATTAAAACACCGGAAAAAATCGGAATGAAAATTACAGTTTTGAATGATCCAATCTATCAATCCGGAACCATTGAAAAGTCAATGACTGCATTTATTTTTTATGGTTGTCAATCAAGATTCGTGTTTGGTTAGATTTACCTCTAGCTTAATTGAAATCAAATAAAACTCGAAACACTGAGTAAGCGCCATTTATAAATGTGCGCGGTCATTGAAACTTGAGATGCGTAATGTTGATGAAATCGTGAATAATTTGAAACAAATTAATATCATCAATAATGATTTTGCACAGAACATTACACAAGCAAGTACCAATGTACGAACACGAATGCACTTCCTAGGCGTTGCGCCCGCGCATACGAAATGAAACACCCACGGCAAGTGAGTCACGTCCACACGCGCCTCCGGCTCTACTTTACTATTGTACATACATTATGTACAAGCAAAGACAATAATGTTGTTTATTGTGCAGACTTCATCGTTCAAATGATGATATTAAATGTCTACAGGATGTCTTTACTGTTTCTTAGAACGTTTAGGGCTAATATTAGCCCGGCTAAAAATGTTGTTCCAACTTTGTATGGCATTTCAACATTAAGCCCTCATCTTCACCTAGGTTTACGAATGTTCAAAACGCTGTCAGTAATAAAGGCCAATTAATTACAGAGACAGCTGCAGATAAAAAACGGTACAATATTTTGAAGGGTCCATCAAGGAAAGAACGTAATTTAAAAAAAAAAAAAAAAGACGTTTAAAAAGTTTAAGGTCAAACGTTTCTGCCAGGGGCGAATTTAAACGAGAAAAGGGTTTGATTTTTTTTTTCTTGTGCGTGTATACATGAAGTAGTTCCCTTCAATTTGTACGAAGTAACCTTCGAATCGCGGACAGAGAACAAGGCAACTTTAGATCATTTATCTTCGTTATACAGGACGTGAGACGTCGTGTTGACTGAATACGTTGCAATTTCTTTGGCAGTGCTCACGGCCTATGACATGAATATACTTAGTAATAATAAGAACAGTTCACTCGCCAAGCCGCGTTACCGATGGGAACGTGTAACTCCAATGCTTTGGTTGTTGGAGTCATCGCACCTTGCAAATATTTCATTGGCAGAAAGTTGGGACTGAATTGTCACTATTAATAAAAAGGGATTGCTAGCATTAATTGGCTTATTGATTGAGACCTAGCCAAATTCAGACATGGCGAAAATAACAAACAATGTTCGTTCTACATAAAAGCTAAGTAGAAACAATGTCTCTAAATATTTCGAAGTAAGCCAATCACAAAGAAATACCTTATTAATGTTACGCAAGAACAAACTATAAATTAATAGAAAATAAGATCTTTCATTCTATAATCGTTTAAAGTAAATACACAACCATCAATTAGTAACTCTCATTAGTAATGATAGGAATGAGTCATTACTTGCATGTCATCTTTAGACATGAAGACTTAGGTCAGTTGCATTGTATTTATGATTCCCTTTTTCTCAAATAGAGCTGGAGTGGGTTTTATTCCTCCATTTTCCTCGTTGAGAAAGCAGGTGTGCGCTAACGAGGCAACCAGTATAATTTGCCCTAATGTCGGATCAAGCGACCCCTTCCCAACGGCCCCATTTTATGGACAAACTACGTCGACGATAGAAGTTTCCAGTAATCTAGATTAAAAAGCAATTCGATCAAGTTCAGTGTCATTGTCAAGTGATATAACTGAAGCATTTTATATCTTTATAACAATGGCACTCGAATCTTGAGTGCTTGCAATTAACTTCAAGTGACATTTTACGTTATTATTGTTGATGTGTTCCTCGAAGAGATAAAAGTTATACGCGTTACGTTTCTAAGTGCATGTGGGTATAGTTGATAGCGAGACAGAACAATGATTCTCTTCAGAGCGCTAGTGACCCACAAACGCACAATGGCTATCGAATTTCTACCACAGTTAGAGCAAATCGTGATCGCCTCTAGCACGACTACATTAGATCACGTTTTGTGTATTAAAATTAAACGACAAAGGCATAAGGGCCTGAGTGTGTATTTGTACTTTTGCTGGGTTTGAATTGACTATTCAAGTTAGTAAAGCGAATATAATTTCCGGCTATGAAAAAACAATTTTGTGGCAAATTCAAAACATTAATGGCTTTATACAAATGTTGTGGGTGTCATAAGGGTAATATAAAAATAATATTATAAATAATTTTTCGAAAAATACAATATTAATATCAAATGGGATGAAAAATTAAGATTGGATTCCGTAATCAAGCATAACGCAACAAAAAACGATTTCAGTAGAATTATCAAAGCTAACGCAGACGTAATCAACCGCATGACGTCCGTAGTTGCAGTTAAAAACAATGACAAAACTAAGGCAACATGCAAAAATAGAAAACACAAAACAGAAAATACGACAACAAACATTGCGACATTCGAGCGGCGACAACATACACTCTCTCCCGGCAAACTCGTACACTTTACCTATAAAATTTGTAAACACTCAGAGTTTCGGTTATCGCGAGTCGGTAATCGTCACTAGTATCGTATGCGTCGTCAAAGCTACCGGGGCGGTGAAGCGGGATCGCGGTAAGCGCGTGCGCAGGCTTGTACGCGCGGCCGTTGCGCCAGCCGTCCGTTGCGACAATGCGCTTCCATGTTGCCGTGTGCTGCCTCCCCCAGTCTCACCAATTGCCTAGCCACCTCTCTCTTTTGAGTTGTCACGGGTCGGGCCAACGGTAAGCACTCAGGCCCGCACTTTGCTATCTTCCATCAGTGTTGAAAGCGATTGATGTATTTGCAAGGGTGTCATATAAATCTGAACCTGGCTTTGATTAATATCCGAAATTAATCATGAAATATGAAACGAGAAGGCACGAAACACTAAGGCTTGTGGGGCCTTTGTTATAAAATAGCTATATTTCAAAATGGATCGCCTTAAAACTTTAATAAGCAATATTTCAGGCTTCCATTTGATCGCGTGTTTAGAATCATGTGAAATCAAGAGATGAAATAGAGCGGATATCGTGTGCATAACATTATTGAGATGGATCGATTGAAATGTTAACCGTGATCAGAAATAAGGCAATTATGTACTACTGTATGAAAAGAATGGAATTAAACTGAATGATTTTTTTTTTTTTTTTAATGTTCCATTGTTATTATCTACTGGGCCCAACTGATTCGAAGAGTACCATAGACTCAAATAGAAGGAGAAAACATAGCTAGGCTAAGGTTGATTTAAGGCAAACCAACCACATTAATTTCCTAGATATACAACAATAAAACGTCTACGATAGCATTCCGAATTTACCTAGTTTCCCTCCAATCAACAGCGAGATATACTATAAAGCCGCTTTAGCGCTTTGCTTGTTAAATTTAGGCTAACCACACATCTTTAACAGCTATTCTATTATACACACGACCATCTTTAGTTATACGTATGTACATATGTACATTGTTGTGTTTATGAAAAACACTTATAGATTAATTGAAGTGCAGTTTGCGGTATCCTTGGTTGTATTCCTGTATTTGATTGAATGTGAGTGGAAAAGATAGCAAAATCTCAAATTGCGCTGATAGGATATTGAATAGTACCTAAAATGACATAGAAGCATAGAACGTAGATCTAAATTATCCTATGGTACCAAATACAGATCTTTTAAGGCATTTAAGAATGCCGAAAGCCAAACTAGATGTATGAAACGAAGTTGAATCCAGCATTACCTACAAAATAATTGTAAATGTTCTTCGATGCTTAATTAAGTTGTGACTGTGGTTCACATAGTTGAAAAAATACTAGGCGATGATACTACAAATGCCGATTTGAATCAATTGTGCAATAAACTATAGAACAAAACAAGAACAAGGAAGCACCTACAATCAGACTTCATTCAATCATCATCATTGCAATCATTAACCTGACGTCATCAATTTGCCTTGCTATCATAGTGATTTACGGGAATGGTCAAAGTTCAATAATAGACAGATACAACAATGTATACAGAAGAGACAGAGTTTGCAATTCTACATTACAAGAATGTTGTCCTTTCAAAGCTAAACAAGACTCCAATAAGTATAAGGAAACCTTAGAGACCGCATAGTCCAGTGGCTCAGACTACAATAGCACATTAAAAATTATGGCTTGCCACGCACTGTCACTCAGAATCTTTAAACTGCTGCAGTTGGGAGATTCGATCTCTCCAAAGCTTTATGAAGTTATGTATGACGAAGACGTTAAAAATTTCAATCCAAAAATAATGATTAGGTATTTTAAAGACGGGAGGGAAATCAGTGCTTATTGATCGTTAAAGGAGAATGCCATAACGCAGGATGAAGCTGCGTCTTTTCCATTTTTATGCAAAAATCTTCTTTTGAATTATCATTTCATGTATATTTATTATAGTCTTCAGGAGTTCAGGTGTTTCGAAGCTAAGCATCCGCCATCTTTTGTCGCCAAATGACACCCGTTTATTATGATTTCCATTTTCAATAGGATAAAAATAATTACTGAAGATTCATCCCTTCAATAAATTATTTTTATACATAAAAATCTAAATGCAGTATTTTTTTTAAAACATTTGAGTGATTAGAAATAACGTACACTGTTCTTGATCTATCTATCGACAAGCTCGCTATACCTCGATAAAAAATCACAAATACAAAAATGTGGAAACGACGTTTGGCTTTTGCCGCTCACCTGATAGTGTTCTTTTTTAAAGAATACCAAAGGAATGGTTTAGATTTTTATTATGCTGGCCTTATTTCATAGTCAATTTGATTGACAATCTCAATTTATTGACATAAATGTATGTTGTTATAATTTGAAAGTCCAAAACTTTAATCTCTTTGTGTAAGCAAAGAAATATTCTCGCCGGTAATCGTAGCGAGACAGCACAATAATTGGAAGATTAAAAGTCCAATTATAACAACTGTCATCAAATCTATTAATGATTTTTCATTTACACGAGCCGTACTACATTTTCTATATTTTACCAATTCAGTCGAGCCGAAGTACGCTACAAAATTGGGCATTGTCCTTTACAAAGGGCCCCTAAAACCAACCGTTTAATACTTCATAATGTCTAAACATTATGTAAATCTTACGCTACAAACTGCCTAGCAACACGTCTTTGTCTGTTGAGGAACTCAAAAGTTATTATTCATCATTTTTATCGAACCCAGGATTATGACAGACATCAACATTGTAGCTAACCTATTTTGTTTTGATGTCTAGTATGATTTGCTGTTTTTTATTTGTCCTCGATTAGAGTTGAATCAACGATAACAATAAAGCAGATAATCCTTCCCACACTTACAGAATCATATCTAAAGACGTGCCTATTTCAGATATCAACATAGACATAATAACTTAGGACATCAAAGCTATTGACTGATACTTCCTTTGCGAACGTTAACATGTACACGCAACTCTTACGAAATCCGTAATATAAACATTGACACAGGCATTAACCGTGTCAATGCAGTAAAACAAACAGACGTACAGTTCGCAAGGGCGTCGAAATAGACCGAACATATTGGCAGAATCAGTGCTAATTTGTACTTGAAATACATGAAAATGTTTAGTTGAATATGTTAGGAACGTGATGTGTGTCGCGTTCGGAGAGCAGCTAACATCATCGATGCAAAAGGACCGGCTTAGGTCGTTGACCCGCTTTTCTACCGTAGTCACTACGAGCCTTTACATTTCATTTCGGATAGGCCTATGTCCGGTAGTTCTGTATAGTGAATTTTGTGCTAAATTTAATTTAATTTTGAGATTTGCTACGGTGAATCCGGAATAGAGCCAGATTTACCAGGATAGATCTCAGGACCAGTAAGCTGAAGTGACTAAGGGTCAAAAATCTCTGCCGAAGGAAGATCAGTGGATGCACACAGTACAATCCTGAAGTCCTGCAGTAGACGGCGATGGATTAGCCAAAGCAATCAGCATCGTAGACGATGACAGATATGTCACTACAACGGCAACCTACGTTCTTTAGTTAATCTACTACAGGGGAAGTAAAATAATACAAATATAGTAATAGAGGTGCTTGGCAATCTACAGCCAAACCTTAAAAAGAAGAAACTAATAAAGCTGCCCTTAATTTGAGGTGAACCCCGCTAAACAAACTCTCAAATCTTTCAGTACAAAACACACAAGAGATCAAGGTATGCAATAAAAACTTCACAAAGGTGAATTGCCTAATTACATGAAAGTCGCTGCATATTAAAAACATATTGTCTTGGAACTGTACCTATAGCGGAACTTCAGTGTTTTGCCAATCGTTCTGTACTCTTGGTAGGTGTAATTTGACGTGTAATTTCGTGGGCACAATAAAGTAAGGCAAACAGCCAATGATGTTGGCGAAAATAGAGAGACAGGTGTCACTCAGTTTAATTGACAGGGCTATCTTCCAGTGGCGAAGGTTCCTTACAACTCGATTAATACCGGCTTCCCTTTGAAAAATGGCACAGTCAGTATCCTATAGACAAATAATAAGACAAATTATCACATTAAAGATATGTACTCCAGCAGAAGGGTCAATTTTTGTAACAGTTAACTCTTACAAAAATTGACCCTTCGCTACGGCTATCTTCGTAGGGTGAAGTTATCATACAGCAAGGCTGAGAGATATTTTTCGACAGCATGTAAAGCTAAGTCAGAGGCCCATTGGGCGTTATAAAAAACTCTGACACCAGGCTAGGCATTAACAACACGAAAAAGAAAGATCAAAACAAATGTAATAGCAGAAGAGGTTGGTAAAGAAGACACAAAAACAGGAAAAGCTTGATGTCGTCTAATCTTTAATACATAGAAGCTGTGAATGGCAGCAAAAGTACACATCCTTTTGACACAGATCACAAACTGGGTAGTATGAAACGATAAGCATATGGATAACTGTAGATAAACCGGTAAAGGCCCTATATGAGTTGGCATAAAGTGCCAAAATGGCATAAAGTGCCACAATGGCATAAAGTGCCAAAATCCCATAAAATGCCAATATTCTGGACATTTAGACCCAATATCTGACAAGTTTGCGGTACGAAAAACAATGTGTCTTCGCCTCTCCAAAGGACAGCCCTATTCGGGGTCGTACAGAGTAAATTCTGCAAATCTCGTGCTATGTGTAAACAGTTTGGCGCAACGCCTGGACGGTGACTATCTAAATCGCAAGGCTAACGTGAGCGGCGATTTTCAAAGACTTCATGTAATTGTTGTCTCACGTTTTATAAGTAAATAGAACTGTTTTACATTTAAATTGTATCTTAAACTACAGGGTCTCGATTTAGTTTTATATCTTAGTCACGTATCATTGAACTAATATGTTGGTAAGAATTCGGTATTTTCATCCCTAGTAAAGTTAAGGAAAAAGCTTCATAAAATAGTACTGAGAATAAGGTCCTTTTTCACGATGAGCAACAATATAGGTACGTCCTTATGTCTCGTCTGTATTCGTAGAAGAAGCAATTCAGCTTGAGATAATAATAGGGACCGAGCCTTGCAATTTCTCAGCTACAATGAAACTTCGGATACTGAGTTTCCTCAACGACAAACATGCTGAAAGTCGAACTTTGAAATTACATAACATAACATCACGACAGTAATTTAGATTTAGGCAGAGCTTGTATCTAACAGTAGTAATAGTACACTTAAAATTCGCAAGTTATGTTGAAGTCCCATGTAATATAGGCAAGCCTATTTATTGCCATCAGTCGGGAATAACTCCAGACTCCGTGGCTCCTACTGAGAGATTCCTGATCGAAAAACCCAATAACACTTTGCCCGGCCTAGGAATCGAACCAGGACCTCATGCTCAGCAGAAACTGAGATATTAACCAAATATTCATAGTTAGCATTGATGGTAGATAGTAAGAAGCCTTTTGGTCACCGTTCAATCTACAACATTAGTTTTAGTATATGCGAAACCTGATACACGTGTCTAGTATTTTTATGTAAAGAATCTATGTACAAAATTTCAAAACTGTATCATGACAAATCACAAAGTTATAAGCTTGTTCTGTTACCTAGTTGTCCGCACAAAAACGCGGTCACCATGCAGCGCGCGCCTCCAGCTTCGTCTTAAGCTCATTGATAATAATAAATTGGCAGTAGGTACCTAAATTATTGCGATAGGTACTCAAAGTTGCTCGGTATCCAACTTTTAACTTTTTTAAATATTTTTGGGAAAAAATATAACATGGTTTAAAAATTATTGGAATCGATTCAGTTACTTATTCTGAACAAACTATATTAAGGTTTCGCATATACTAAAAATAATGTTGTAGATAGACATTGTTCGACACACATACATTAGATTCGAATCACGTCTTTTTCGTTTCAAGTTGAGAAACACGGACCTACCTCAACTACCTACTTCAAATAATGCAGAATATTATTAAACAGGAAGTCTATTTAAACACCTAAATGATTATGACGACATAACATTTGCATACCCGAGAATATACTCCATCGATACTCGTAAAACAGAGAGCTTCCTTTAGTAAATCGTTTTACTGCAGTTTTTCAATATCGTCTATAAAGCGAAGCTGATAATTTTATTAGACCTGTATTTAATTAACAAGACGATATAAATGAGAAAGGTATTCATGAAAAAGAATACGAATATAAAAGAGATACTGATACTGCTAGCCTGCGTCATTCCACTGCTGGAAGCTTCCATTCCTCTCCCCATGACTTCCATTTGTTTCGACCCAGGGCTATTATGTGGACCACTGGTTGTTGGTTTTTTTTAAACAGAACGATATAATATTATCAAAATAACTAGCGACCCGCCGCGGCTTCGCACGGATGCAATATATACATATAAACCTTCCTCTTGAATCACTCTATCTATTAAAAAATCCGCATCAAAATCCGTTGCGTAGTTTTAAAGATCTAAGCATACATAGGGACAGACAGACAGCGGGAAGCGACTTTGTTTTATACTATGTAGTGATATACCTTTAGTATAGACCATTAAAAAAAATCCCTTTGGAATACTTCAGACTTCAAGGAATGAATGAATGAAGCGTTTCTCTTTTTAGAACTGGCAATCCAAAATGCAGTTTGATAAATAATTATATTACTCTTTGTTTCGATGACTTAAGCCATTCACACACCAAGGCGATCAGTCCTCAAGTTCGCATGCTATTACTAAATCAATGGACGATAAACTCAATAGGCTCACGACTAGTAAGTAATGTTAAGGCTTTAAAAAGGTCAAAAAAAATAACTACAAATCCATTTCAGACTGCCATTTTCCTTAAGCCAATCTCACGATTTACTTGACGACAGGCGATAAATCGCAAGGTGTACAGCCAGCTTTAAAGAAATGGCAATATTAAATTGTATAGAATCGAATTTTATTGGCAGGCTACCCACACACTTAGTTACACTGAAATTACAGTTTAGCAATAAACCCATACCGCGGGAAATAAGCATACCCGCAGGTGGTAGCAGAAAAATGAAAGACACGATTATAACTCCCCACAATAGTGTCATTAATCCTTTATGGGTTCCTCGACCCCAGTTCTCGAGTGATAGACAATGGTGGTAGTCGTGTTTGTGAGCTGAATTAATGCGTATGCACATGCAATGGGAAGCGGGACTCGACCAGCCTTGAACTTGTGCATGCACTTCTATGCAAGCAATGAATGCGAAAGCAGTCGCCATTTCTAGTCGGCACGTCAAGTAACGCGTACGTATAACCCGACACGCGTTTTCCAACTAGCCGGACACAGAACGCACCTACGCGTCGTTCTCATTGAGCCGGGCTGAATGCACTCCGCGCTTTCATCTGTGTTGCACTGTGTTCATAAGCCGATAACACTGAAATATGTTAATTAAGCGTTGACGACGCCGTATCGGAGTGCACTCGTAGATAAATATAATCCTCTACTATTTCAATAACAGGTAGACCATAACTGTAGAATACCTCGTAAAAATTAATATAAAATTCTAAAACGTGTATTTTCGCATTCTATTATTATTATTATCTCATCCGATGAAATGATATAACCCAAGTTATAAGCGGTTTAGAGTTCATGATAGATGATAATTATAATAGAAACATAATTTTATTTTATTTTAAATGAGCAGCTGAAAATCTCTAGGCATTAGAAAAGGCAATGGCTTGAAGTGAAATGGCGATTTCACCTTGTAAGTCCACAGCTACAAATGTCAGGAGCCAAGCAGTTGGTGTAAATAAAACTTCTACGTTTAAATAACCATGTTTTATACTAATCTTAGCAAATACATAAATGTCGAAGTCATGGTAAGTTATAGTCGGTTCCAAAGATATTTTCACCAGTGCTTGTAAAGAAATGACATTTAGCGATTTATGTTTTGCGTTAACATTTTTATATTCGTAAGCTATTCGCGGTTTAACTATAAATTGGCCATGTATATTTATTGGAGGTACAGTATTTATTTACACCATCATTAACACCAAAAAGGCTTTACAGATCCTCGATTGTTAACAATATTTTTATAAGAAACTGTGAATATAATGTGCTTACAACATTTACTCGGTAGCCATTAAATATACGGTATCGCGGGCTGAGACTTAAGTAAAGGCTAGTTTAGTAATTTTCCAGCGATCTCGCGAATTGTCGGGGTAAACAGCCGGTAGGTTGCGGGGTCAACGACCCGCCAACCGGTCGAGCTTTAAGCTTTGCCGAGCGGACATAGTGAGACAAACTTGGCCCACATTTCAAAGCTATTACAACCAGTATAAATGTGTGAGAGATTCCGGATTAACCATTGTCTGATTTTGGTACATGCTAAGGTTGCATCTAGGCATTGTGCTACGATTTTTTCAGCTCTAAGTCAAAGGTGAAAAATTCTAACAGCACCTCCGCTTTCTAAGAGATTAAAATCGGCCTGTAATTGCCTCATCGTAGTCTAAATACTTTTCCTTATACCGGCAGAAAACCAAGGTTACCGACGTAGCCCGAAGAATAGCCAAACTTAAGTGGCAGTGGGCAGGGCACATTGCTCGCAGAACGGGTGGCCGATGGGGCCGAAAAGTTCTGGAGTGGCGACCGCGAACCGGAAGACGTTGGAAATCCTCCCACTAGGTGGACCGATGACCTGGTGAAGGTTGCAGTGATCCGCTGGGGTCACGGGTCAATGTGGCGACACTTGGGGGAGGCCTGTGTCCAGCAGTGGACGTCTTTCGGCTGAAATGATGATGATACCGGCAGAAGATTGTTACAAATCATTGATATTATTAGTTCTAAGATACAACTCTTATTCGGTCACTAAGGTTTTAACAGTTTATTTCTGAGCATCATGTGAACCGCCAATCAGTCTGTATGCCACACTGGAATCGAAAAGGATATTGCATCCAATTTCTCAGTACCGTCTATGTCAAAAGTGACATTCAATTAAAATGGGCCGCGAGCGTGTACCATAAAACAATTTTCTTACTACCAGCAGGCCTATCACTGTATACTGCTCTGATATACAGGGTGTAAACAGACCCTTCACATAGCCGTCAACCAAGCATTCTGTACATCAAACTAAGTAACTTTTCGCATAAATTATTGCTTGGAATCGACTTTTTTTTGGGGTGAAAAATCACTTTTTACGGTAGGACTCGATGGAAAGCACTCAACTCATTGTGCTGATGGATGGATTGATAGTACGGGGGTCGTGGAGGTGTGTAAAGTAAAAATCTTACATTAAAAACATGTATATAAAAAAAAAAACTTGTGAAAAAGCTGGAACTTAGTCCCCTAAAATCTCCGTAACTAGAAGGTTCCCAGGTATGGTCTAGAACAAAAAAATTATCGCAAAGACGGGGAGTACAAGTGTCTTTCGGATATGTTAAGGGTCTATTTACACCCTTTCTGTCACAATTTGTACGATTTTTGACCGACTTTGTATGAAATATTCGATATAATCAGCCGTGACCCACCTCTTGTCGCAGTTCTTTGTGTCGTCCTCGACAAAAACAATAAATTATAATAATATAGGCGGCACTTTTCTTATTATTTCCTTGTTCGCCTCGTCATCGACTTTTATTAATTTGCAACATTGAAAAGCTTCCAACCATAAAATATTTTAATGATATTATAACGGATTATAGTAGTTCCAACCTTTTACGTGCCATTGGAGAATAAATTCTCTTGTTAATAACTTTGTTAAGGATAATATATTGCATAGTTTATTTCTCAGAAATGATTCGAGTTGGGTGAAAAAGTATGTAATTTTATAGTAAGGAAGTGGGCAGGTTTGTTTGACTCACATCAAAAGTAAGTGTGACTTCGGAAGTTTTTAAATTAAGAAATGATGGATATTATAAAATACGTATGTAATGACGTATGAGTTGTAGGTAAGGAAGTAAGTATATGGTTTATGTATAGGAGGTACAATGTTATGCAACATGCAACATGCAAGCTTTGCTGTGTTGCGTGTTACAATGTCCCAACTTTAGAATATTTAATGTTTCATTGCAAATTAAAAAAAAGACATCAAACGATATAAAAAAAGCTATAAAATACTTTTAAAACGGTACATAAATAGTTGCTTTTTTATTATCATAATATTATCTTATTATACTGTAATAGGCAATTAAGTTTGATATAATTGCCCGATGAGCCATTTAGACGTTTTAATTTTAATTAATTTTATGAACCATTAAAGACACCTGTAGGGTTTGTAGGAGTCCTTTAAAAAATAAAATAAGCTAGCTGAAGAATGATGATTTCAAGGCATTAGAACTCTTTGTTTATACAGCAGTTTTCCATAATTATCGCCTATAGGATGATTTCCACCACACGGCTCGTATCGCATCGGATCGGAACGGATTAGACAATCTTTAAACGATATTAAATCGTGTACACAGTATTTAAAGTCTATATTACTAAGCCGCGCACAGCAGCTTGACGGCAGGCGTCTACCGGGTCACGCGATCGTAGCCGAAAGTATGCTGCGTCACGCGATCGTCTCCGTTCGCCTGTCGTCGTATACGATCGGATGAAATGAAACTATTTGACTAGGCGCAAGTTAAGTTCGCAAGTCACGGTACGGAGCCGATCGTTATGTGTCGACATCCTGCCGGACGCGATCGGTTGTTGCCGCATCCGTTCGCATCCTTTCCGAACCGAAGCGATGCAAGCCGTTTGGTGTAAATCATCCTTTAGTTCTCAGTTTCACAATAGGTAGCCGTTTCTAAAACCCTAATTTGTGTTGCCTACATCGTTTGGAATAGAAACTGCCTACCTAATGCAAATGAGCAATGTAATTTATTAAGCATTTTATCGTTTAAGAAATGCATAGTATGATCGTATAACACAGTATCACAATGTCAATGTAGAGTATTATTTAAACTTGATGGAGTTCTGGGAACGTTGGGATTAAAAAACAAGGTGTAAACGGACCCTTCATGAAGCGCTCAACCAAGTATTCTCTGTACATCAAACTAAGTTATTCTACGCCAAAATGATTGCTGGGAAACGATATTTTTTAGGGGTGAAAAATTACAGCTTACGAAAGGACTGAATGTAACGCACTGAAAACATTGTGCTGATGCATTGTATAGTGCAGGGGGTCATGGTAGTATTAAAAGTAAAGCTGCCTATAACATGAAAAACTCGTATTAAAAAAAACTTGTGATAAAGTTGGAACTTAGACATCAAATATCGCCCCTAACTAAAAGGTTCGCAGGTACAGTTCAGAACAAAAAAAATATAACAGTGACGGGGAGAATAAGTGCCTTTCGGCTTCGTTAAGGGTCTTTTTACACCAATTTTAGTAACGTAGCAAATGCTACGTAAATCTCGTAGACCTAAGTCGTAGTCTTTTAAATCGCCAAATTGTTATTCCGCTACATTTTTTACAAACGCAATGACACTTTTAAAAAACAAAGTCGGTAGTGTAGACGCCAGCACATCAAGCTACTTCGATCTGTCAAATTTCTTTAAAACATTTTCAACTTTATCGCTAGAACATTACGTTCAAGGTTGATTGGTAAAAATTGACAATTTCGGGTAGCTTGATGTGCTTGGCGTCTGTACCTATGTTAAAGTTTCTCTCAAGTTTCCAAAGTTTATTACTTTGTAGTCGGCTTTAAGGCTCCAAGCTTATTTCTAACGAAAGAGAAGATAATGTGCTAATTCCACGGCAAAGCGTTCGTATATGGTCGTCAACACTTTTATTGTTATTGTTTCAACCTGAAAGCAGGGCTCTGCGAAGCTGGAATAGAAACTATTTTCTAATTTAAATGTGAAATTGAGTATAAGCCCCATATTTAGTACTAGCACTTCGCCCGCGACTTCGTCCGCGAAAAATTGATAGTTCTGCTAATTTAATTTAAAATATAACGTATAGCCTATGTTACTTCCTGATAATTTAGCTTTATATGGTGTTGAAATAGTTAAAATCGGTCCAGTAGTTTCGGAGCTTATTCGATACAAACAAAACAAAAAAATCTTTCCTCTTTATAATATTAGTATTTAGTATAGGATGTGTCGCTCCGTTTCTTAGAAAAGATAAATATAAAGCGTACTTTAGAGAAAATATAAGGCCCTTCTAGTGTCAAGACATAGTTATAGGACTGTGCTTCTCAACTCTATGAAGAAAAGCAGCAGTCATCTGTACCACAATTTTATAAGCTGTCTATAAGAAGCGGTCACCTGTACAACAATTTTATAAGCTGTCTATAAGAAGTGGTCACCTGTACCACAATTTTATAAGCTGTCTATAATTAGCGGTCACCTGTACAACAATTTTATAAGCTGTCTATAAGAAGCGGTCACCTGTACCACAATTTTATAAGCTGTCTATAAGAAGCGGTCACCTGTACCACAATTTTATAAGCTGTCTATAAGAAGCGGTCACCTGTACCACAATTTTATAAGCTGTCTATAAGAAGCGGTCACCTGTACAACAATTTTATAAGCTGTCTATAAGAAGCGGTCACCTGTACCACAATTTTATAAGCTGTCTATAAGAAGCGGTCACCTGTACCACAATTTTATAAGCTGTCTATGAATATACGCGTAATAATAACCCTTTCTAATCAAATAAGTAAACTATCTCCATAACTTTGCATAACGATAGAATACCCTCTCTCACGTGATAGATAAAAGGCATTCAAAATCAAAATATTTTATTTAACATGCCTCCCTCCATGGGCACTTATAAAACGTCGAGAAAAGGTGCACGGTTCGGGTTGGTCGTTCCGTATGGAGAAGAACCGGCAAGAAACTCCATGGGTACACTTTTAATTTTTTTTGTTTTTGCAATATTACAGCATTAGTAATTAAGTATGGGGGGGACAGCGTAAACCCGACAGTAAGTGATTACTTCACAAAAACGTAAAAGAGATAAAAAGTTAACAAGCATCCAGGAATCTAGAAGGCTTAAAATGTTCAACCATTAACGAACAATCGTTAAAAAAAATCTAAACAAAGAAAAAGAAAAACATAAAAAAAAACTACTTAATGTTAACCATGTGACACAAATGTTATCATCAGTGCTGTAACTAACAATACTGCTAAAACTAACTTAATGCTAGCTTACTCAGCTGGGCAAAGGCCTCACCCCATAACTTCCAGCTTTTCCGATCCAAAACCAACTTACGACCCTCTTTATTTGCCGATTCGTAGCATCAACGATTCGTACCTAGATACAGCAAACGCGCATATCCATGCGCTATGAAGCCCCTTTCGTTCGTTTCTCGTTTACCAAAGACAAAGAAAGCTGTTGCATGATTACAATCATAGAGCTACACATCTATGTTCGACCTATTTCGTGTCTGTATGGAACTATGAACCTCCGCTGCCGCCCTCTATGCGCCGGAGCAGACTGGTTACATTAATCTCCCGGTTTGCGGTTAGTGTGTCGAGTAACGGTACCACAGCAGATGGAGGCAACGCGCCTACACTGAAACATAGATCATCAGCCTTTGTAGAGGCGATGTACTTTGAACACGTGTTGCAAAGTACAGAAATGATTAGTTCATACTGTTATTGGATAAACGAAATAGCAGTAATTTCGGCAAGAATTTCAACTAGTGCCTTTGAGTTTACTATAAAAGGAACTTCATTGGACTGCTTTTCACTCTAAGCCTCGTTGTAACTTAAGTTCAGAAATTTCAAAACATTTTCTGCTCAAACTGGCACACAGATTAATTTAGCTTGTTTGTCTGTTTGATTCACACATCAAACTAAAATAGCTTTGTACCTAATTTCGTGTCTGCGCTGCGTTCATAAAAATCTGTGTGCATACGCATTCGCTGGCAAAGTGTTGAACTTGCGCGGGAGTGTTGTGTCATGAGCAGTTATGCGATGCGTGTGACCCACTTCAGTGTAAATCAAACAAAAAACCTTATTGACCATTGTTCACACTGTCAGATTGAACTGACTTATAAATAGTGCTGTCTGGTAACATTTTTTTGTGGCTGAACTTCGCTTTTATCTTTTATGCTATTAATTTTTAAATGGCGTCATCAACCAGTATAGGAGGTGTAGAGTTAATGACCGTCCTAACACATTAACAAAGATAACATTATAAAGAAACGGCTAGCAGACAACATGTCAGGATTTTAAGTTTCACAAATTGTAAATTAAGGAATTTAAATAAATTCTAAAGCTTTCTACTGAAAACGGTTGAAAATTATGTTATTTCCTTTCTTTTAGTGTAAAAACCATTATAGTAATTGCACCGATCCGTTAGATGCCATTTCTTTCATTAGTGCTGTATAATGGCGCACAAACCGATTTCGAAAATTGTAAAAATATGAAATTTCCCAACAATGTATTTGAAGAAGAAATTTTTCAAAAACTCTACAACCTATACTATGGACCCAATTCTATACAATCACGTGTATATTTCTCATTACGCTACAAAAACGATCAGCAACAAAATTACTATGTTCGACGTCACATATTCAAACAGTTACAAAGTATAAGAGACTATTTACGAGCAAAAAAAAAAGATCACGAATCAAATACATAACCTAGATTTGGCAGCAATAAAAAATGTATACAGTTATCTATCGAAACATATCATCTGTGAGGCAGGACCGGAGAGCAGGGGTCGACGACCGCAGCATCTGATGTTTTCGGCTTGACGCTTTGCTTTATAGAATTAGATAAACTCGAAGTGGCAGAAAATAAATAAATTTTGATGAGAAATGATAAACTGGTTTTGTAAGACTAAATTGAATGTGTTAACTTATAAAATGACAAAGGAAAAAAGTCACTCTGTGTGTATGGTTAGATGAAAAATTACGGTTCACAGCATGACCGTGGGTAACATTTATCATGAACTGACAAAACGTAGTATGATTTATAAGATTAGAAAGTGGCATATTGTTCGATATGAGAAACGATTTCGCGAACAATTTTCTTGGCAAATAATGTATTAGATTGAACGATAGACAAATAGTGATTTATTGAGGCAAAGTTAAAGGTGAACAGTGGAAGTAACTAACTATCAGGTACAAATTGTAAGAAGATGATCATAAACGAATTCATTTAATGGAATAGAGATCTGATTGTTTCAGTTGTGTTAATGAATGAGGTTTTAAAGAACCATTGTCCTACTTACGAGAACCTAGGCAAAAACGGCTAAACTATTCTTCAATGGCAGTTAGGGAATACATGAGAGAGATCACGTACTCAACAGAATTACAAAATAAATCAATTAATTATAGAAACTTGTAAGGCTTTTCGGGTATTGGATGTATTGGATCACCACTGTAGAGTAGGTACTGGTACGGTATTTCTGTAGGAAAGAATATTAAGGAGATGGAATATCCATCTATCTCCTGAATTGATTAAATGATAACTAGTGAATGAAGAAAGAAGAAAAGTAGTAGTAGAAGTGAGTGATGAATATAAATGTTGATGGATGGAGAATGATATGAAGGAAATCTGAGTAAATGATAGCGTGACGATTGACAGGGGAGAATGGAAGAAAAAAACGTGTTGCGCCGACCCTAAATAACATGGGACCAGGACAGGAAGATGATGAGTAAAAAAAATACTAGCACTTAGCTAACAAGGAAAATTGAAAACGTGTTTTATCAGTTTTTCTTTCCAAACGTAAGGAACAATCTTTAAAGACGATGATAGCAGTAGATCTCCGTCCTCGCTCATCAAAATGTACCGTACCCAATTAAAATCACCTGCTACATCAATACATCGAGCTATTAACAATGATGTAGGTGGTATCGGAGGCTGCCAACTGCAAGTCCGGTTGCGCTGACACAGAAACCTGGTGCACGGTCCGCGCTGACCGACAGCCGCTCTCGCTATAATTGCAGCGAGTGCAACGACCCGCAATCTTCATCGACGATCGCGAAAACAAACATTGGTCCCCGAATTACTTCGTGCACGTTACGAAAGGGGAATTAGCCGGTGTTGAGTCAACTTTAAGCTGGTGGGGGGTGCTACAAATAGCCGAGCGGCAAAAATCTGAATGTTCGGGAAAAAACCGCACGGCTCGATACCAAGCGATAGTAGATGCCGAATGAAGTTTGCCGAGAGCCACGACCCGAATACGTGTAGTAAGAGCTTGGGGTCAGCTTCGCATACATACATAACATCACGCCTGTAATCCCCGAAAGGTTAGGCAGAGGGGTACTTAATAGTACACCCACATTTCGCCAGTTATATTCAAGTCCCATGTAATAGGGGCGAGATTGTTGCCATCAACCGGGCACAAATCCCAGACTCCCGTGGCTGCTACTGAGAAATTCCTGTTGCCCAACCTGGGAATCGAACCCAGGGCCTTATGCTCAGCAGTCACGCTTGCGACCACTAGACCAACGAGGCAGTCAGCTTTTCTGTTCAACAAATACTACCGGATCGAATGTGCCAACCCGAATAAGTATGTAGCACCCGAATTGTTGTTTAGGTTTTTCTTGATTTTCTCTTCAATTCATCGGATCATGACTACGGTGCTGTAACAGTAGCGAAGGGTCAATTTTGTAAGAGGTAGAGCCGGAGTACATATCTTCAATATATTATTTGTCTATAGAATACAGACTGTGCCATTTTTCAAAGGGAAGCCTGTAGGAATCGAGTTGTATGAAACCTTCGCCACTGATCTTGACATAAATGATGTAACCAAGGTTTTGTAACAATATTCTGATTGAAAAGAGTGTCCAGGTAGTTTCTTGCCCGTTTCTCTCCTCGAGATCTACGCTTTGGAATGGGCAACTACAGTACTTTCACAGTTATTATGCCTTGTGACTGGAACTGCAGCTTCGTTCTATCTTTGTTTTTCTTTCGACAATTCAAAAGTTACTGTAGTTGACCTACCTACTTGTAATTTTTGATCCCCGAATTAGTCCGTGCCTGTTACGAAAATATAATCGGTGTGGAGTGAATTTTGAGCCCGCGTGGTTGTGGTTTTGAGATGAATCGTACCGAAGTTTCTTGTATTAACTTTTCTTTACCTGTTTCACGAATACTGTTCTTTTTAGTACGGTGCTTTTCTAGCTTGTTTTGCCGTTTTTTAATGCTTCAATGAAAACTAAAAGAAATAGTGTTTTTTTTTATAATTACTGTCTTATAACAACAGTTTACTGAAAACATATTTGTGACAGAAAATTCATGTATAACAACCTCAACATGTTGTTCATGTGTTTTGCAATTGCTTTCCTACATAGATCAAGTATCTTTATATTATAACTTAACTTTAAATACCTCCATGACCCTGTATTATTCAATGCATCCATCAGCACCATGTTTTGGGTGCGTTACATCGTGTCCTATCGTAAACCATGATTTTTCACCCCAAATAAAAGACGTTTCGGAGCAAAATTTTTTGCGTAGAGTTACATAATTTGATGTACAGAAGGCTTGGTTGAAAGCTTCGTGAAGGGTCTGTTTACACCTTGTAGCTAGACACTGGATACTTTACCATGTTACTGTTAATAAGGATCAACAGCCAAAGACCTTTGCCGACAGCAAGAATGCTAATATTATCTCCGGTTTGAAGTTGTATGCTTGAAATGCGAGTAACAACAATTACCAGCGAGCAACGTCATTTTGCTATAAGACACCCATGGGCCTACGTTTTTATTCATATTCTTCTCATAATTCTCTATGGTATAATAAAAACGTTAGGTATTATATTCCTGCCTGCCAGGGCTGCGGGACTGTTCGAAAGAGATACCGCGGCCCTGGAACACAAAGGGCAAAGAAGGAACATGGATGGGTTTTAGTCAGTACAAGTCTGACACTCCCTTCCGCTCCGCCCAGAGCGGGGGGGGGGGGGGTCATTTGATGATTTCCCATCCAAAAAAAAAAAAAAAAAAGGTATTATATTCTATTGTAGCAGAATGGATATACGTTTTATAGCTATCCTCATCCCGTATATTGAACGATATTTTGTTGATATTAGACAATAACTGTCAGCACAGCAAACAAAGATGAGAAGAATACAGAGAAGTCGTCTCTGTTTATCTTGCTTTTCTTTAACAAAAACTGTGAATATGCAAAACATATTGTACAGTTAGATTAGGTACGTATTTTCAATTTACGGACGAAGTGATTTTGTGACCTCTCTGGGGTTTAACTTTGGGTACGCCTGCTCCTAATCCTACCCCTATTTGCATGCCCTTAAAAGGCAAAATATGGTTTGTGCCTAAACCACCAATTTTAACAACTGGTAACACCTGTTTTATTATTATTATTATGAGCCTGATGTGTCCCACTGCAGGGCAAAGGCCTACCTTCTCTCTTTCCATTTATCTCTGTCTTTGGCTATTTTACCTGTTTTAGCAAAAGCAAATAAATTTTATTATTATCTACCAAAAACTGAGTGAACGTAACTTTGTAAAAAAATTTGCTTCTATAAGCTTGATCAGACCGCGACAACACTGACCCTTGGTATGGTTAACGGTTTATTTAACCGTAGGTTTGGTCACGGTTGAACCTATGAATTCCGTGGAGCTACCGCACTGAATCCAGTTGATACCAACACTGTATACAGGGTGTAAGGGACAGCCGTCCACAAACTGACAGGGTGCATTCAGCTCCTTATTTTGAATCATATTCCACCGGAATTTAATATTTTTTTTCAGTTACTGTTCCTTTATTTCAACGTAAAATTACATTCCCTTTACACAGCACTCCATTTATGTAAAGAATACGGCTAAAATCAAAAATCTAACAATGTTGAAATACCCTAACAAACTACGCGTGAAATCAGCTGTTCACCTCCTGCCTAGCTACAGAGTTTATCGATCTCGTCGTTGCGCTTGCCGTTCGCTACATGCGTTTTGCCACGGTAACGATACATTGCGTATGAAAAAATAAAACAAATCAAATTTATTGAATTCCCATAACATTCCTGAAATAATTTCTTGTACCGGTCAAATTAGTATGATATACTGAATTCACCCCATCAGTTTGTGGAGGGCTGTCCCTGACACCCTGTGTATCTGTAATGATACTAACATAATAGCTGGAAGTCAATATTTCCCCTTTCTCCGCAATCACCGGGGCTGTGTCTCCCCCCACTCTCCACACCTAAACATTAACTAAGTGGGGAGGGCGATAAACCTCGCAGTGAAACCATGACTCAACCCAGCCTTATTTTTTGTGCTTTGATTTTTTTATAATTTCGTTTTGGTGTGAGCTGAAGTCAAAGTGATACATATTGAAGGTTGAATTTATTTGTAGCCGTTATATCTAAATTTCAAACAGTATTTGGGACTGGTCTATTCGTTTTTTGCACCAGTTTCTGAAATGTCATTTAAAGTCCAGAAAGAAGATGAACGTGACTACTTCTGCACTGTTTGTAAAGATTTTGTTTCGCCTCCACTGGTTGATTGGATTCAATGGAACATGCCCCTGGTAGGCCCACGACCCACGAAGCAATACACAAACGACACAAAAGGTTCTAGGGTCGCACTTTGTTTCGATTGCTTTGATTCGATGAGATTATTAGTTCTCATCCAAATTTATATTTTTTAAATTCATGTTTGTTTTTCGAGTTGAGAGTAGAGTCGAGATAAGAGTAGAGGAAGAAAGAAACGATAGATGGACTGTATGAAGGATGATATGTGGCTAGAAAGGAGGCGTCTGCTGAGATGCTGAGTAATAGATCATCATCATTCTCTTGCCCTTATCCCAATTCATTTGGGGTCGGCGCAGCATGTCTTCTTCTTCCATACTTCTCTATTACTCGTATCTCATCAGACACCTCCTTTCTTGCCTTATCATTCTTTACACGGTCCATCCATCGTTTCTTTGGTCTTCCTCTACTCATATACCCATCCACATTCATACTCAAAACTTTCCTCATAACATTTTCCTCGTTCCTCCGCATCACATGCTGAGTAATAGATAAGTATGGAAAAAGAAGTCATGCTGCGCCGACCCCAAATAAATTGGGATAAGGGCAGGAGAATGATGATGTTTGATTTTCGAGTTGTTTTATGTTATTTTTTTAAAATTTGAATAATTAAGGTAACCGAGGTGATTTTATGTTATTTTTAAAAAGTTGAATAACTACTTACAGTTCTTAATTAACAAAAGACTGATTGAAGATTTTGATTTTTCATGCCTTCTGTTATGCGAAACTTGCCCAATTCTTATTGCCTGTCCGTCCCCTACTAATTAGCGAACTAATCAGGCAAATGCAACTCGAGCATTTGCCTGATTAGTTCATAAAGTTTATTTGCTTTGAAATATTTTATTATTTTCTATCAAAAAACTAGAAACATGGCCTCCGTAAGAACCAAGGTTTTAGTTGTACGAATACAAATGTATAATTAACTTAGTTCAACAGTCCATTCTTCAAAATAGAAACAAACAAAATAGTTAATCGAAAGCATAGTCGCAGAGCCAGCAAATAAAACAATGTCCTTTCTGTTCTGCCTCATATGAATGAAACCGATTGAAATCTCAATTCAAATCCACAAATAGACCAAGAGAGGTTGCCAACCTATCGTTTACGAATGCCATAATAACCAGTTTCTAGTAGTTGACTCTCGTAACTTGCGTAGGACAATGAACTACTAATTATGTTATTTTATTTAGAAAATATTGTTTATTTATGGGGAATTTATGTAAAAATTTCGAGCTGATATAGGCAGCTCAGTGTCCAAATAAAGTTTTCATTAATAAATTTATGTGATTTTATTATCACGCCTATATTTTGGCTTGAGCAGCTGCTGATTCACACCCACTTTGCTATGATAACGGTAATAGGAACCATGGCGATGGTGACGACTTTATGTAAGAACAGCATACTTAAACGATTCCTTACTTAAAAGTAAGTAGTGTTTCTTCGACCAAAGAATCGGATTTACGACCTCTCGCTCTGCAATGCGGGCTTGCCAGTTCGCGACCCTTCCAGTCACTTAGCAACAAGAACTTAAGACCTTTCGCTATTATGGTTGTTTGTTAGTGACATTTTGAGTAAGAGAACTTCGGTACTTCTGGACTAAACTTCGGTAAAGACGCATAAGTAAAATTCAAGTGAAATGTGGAAAAGTGCTGCCTCATCCTAAACAGTGCTACACTACACGCATCTAAAAAAAACTGGCTACATGAAGGAGCAATTCTTTTTTCAGAAGCTGTTTATTCTTAAGCATGTCACAGACGTAGCTATAATATACATTAATATGAATCATAGCAAGGCATATTACGACATATTTTCTATATAAATTTTCGAGTGACCGCACACGCAGCTATAATATATATTATAGCTGCGCGTGCGGCTATGATTCTTATCTATACATATAAAATTCAAAGTCCTGACTGACTGATATATCAACGCACAGTCCAAACCACTGGTCCTAGAGATATGAAATTTGGAGGGTGTATTCTTTGTGAAGAGTAAGTATCCACTAAGAAAGGGTTTTTCGAAATTGCAAGCGATTGCAGCAATCAAGACAGATTTGCTGTCTACTATTGAAGAGTTCCATTGTATAACTCCGAAGTTCAGCTTCACCAAATTTAAACGGGACTACCGCGGAATAATAAGCTTCCAAATAAAAAAAAAATCGTCGAAATAGGTTCACAATTGTCGAAGATATCGATAATATAAAATTTGGAGAGTCCCCTGGATTTCTCCAGGATCCCATCATTAGATCCTGACCTGATGACCATGGGACCACATGGAAAATATACTGTTTCAAACAATGCCCATAAAATTTGAGGGTTGCCCTTAATTTTACTGGGATTCTATCATCTGATCCTGACATATACCTTCCATCATCAACTCAGCAACATGAGATGATGATTACCAGGCAAAAATATCTGAATAGCGTTAGAGACAGACTATATGAAAAACATTGTATGTGTCTATAAAATTTGAGGGTTGCCCTCGATTTCCCTGGGACTCCATCATCAGATTCTGATCTGGTGACAATGTGACTACCTCAGGAGTATAGGCTTTCGAATAAAAAAAAAATATGAAAATCGGGCTACAATTGGCGGAGAAATCGGTGAACATAGATGAACAATAAATAAGTCGGTTAAAAATTGTCAAAGGTGTTTTGGTGAAACATTAGTGAACCGTTAACAATACATGTCATGGTACTATTACCATGATGGATAAGCCTATGCTTATCCTCAATGAAATGGAACTAAACATACCTAACTGTTGAAATGTGGGTGTACTGTAGACTGTACACATCTCAGAGCATTCAGGCGTGATGTTATGTTATGATGTTGTGTAAACAATGAACATCCAAGTGATTGCAGCCATCGTGACAGATTTGTTGTCTATTATTAAAGAGTTCCATTGCAAATCTCCGAAGATTCGCATCAGATCTTCACCAAATTGAAATGGGACCACCGCGGAATAATATTCTTCCAAACAATAAAAGAATTATCAAAATCGGTTCACAATTGGCGAAGACATCGCTGAAAATACACAAAAAAAAAATTGTCGACTTGATAACCTCCTCTTTTTGGAATTCGGTTAAAAATGATGAGAAACGTGAATCACAGTTTTTCCAAAATCATCCCCCAATATAAAATTCAAAGTCCTGACTGACTGACTGATAATATCAACGCACAGCCTAAACTGCTGGTCTTAAAGACATGAAATTAGAAGGGTGTATTCTTTGTGAAGAGTAGATATCCAGTAAGAAAGGGTTTTTCGAAATTCCACCCCTAAAAGGGTTAAATGGGGTGTTGAATTTTCTATGAGAGTAATTATTCTAGGGGTCGATTGTCTTGAAAATTTGTTTTTGTTTTTGTTTTCTTCAGTTAAAATGATGAGAACTTGTATCACAGTTTTTACAAAATCATCCCCCAACAGAGTCAAATAGGGCTTCGAAAGTCACGAAGTCGGGCGCATGGCGCGCAGTGTGGCGTAGGGCGTGCGCGGGAGTATTTAGGTAGTAAGTAGGTAGGATTTTTTTGAGGTAGATTCCTAATGAATCATTTGATTGTCGTCACTGGTGTTCGATCTCTAACCAAGGTATCAATATTTCACATATGTAATGTAATTGAACTATGAACTTATATTTGCAAGTTATAAGTATGTACGTGTAAAAAAACGCGAGTGTGTCTGTATTACTCAAATCAAATTAAATACTTACATTAACTTACTATGCTTTATTAGCTATTCAACTTTAAAAGTAAAAACTAATATTACCCATATGTCTTACATAGAACATTATAAATGCGAAAGTTTAGATGGATAGATGTTTGTTACCCAATCACGCCAGAACGGCTGAACAGATCTGGATGAAACTTGGCACAGAGATAGATTATAGTCTGGTATAGCAAATAGATTACTTATTATCCCAGAAGAAAGATCCCGTGGTCAATTCCCGAACTCCACGTGGGCGAAGCCGCGGGCATAAGCTAGTTAATATATATTAAAGCTGACTCTAAAAAATGTTAACATTTAAAGAAGCACAATTGTACAGCAAATTACCGTCATGTATTAAAAAATTACACTCATTCAATGCATTCACTCCTTAAAAAAATTAAAAACAACTACGACAAAATGGCATTGGAAAAGGCTGGAACAAACAGTAAAAAGATCTGGAAATATATTAAAGACGCAACTTATACCGCAAAACAATATGAGTCATCTTCAAGTTTATTACAAGCACACTCGTCACCGTTGGAATCCGCTAACATAGCAAATAATTTCTTTGTTAATATGGGTAAGTATCAGGCAGAAAAAAATCTGGGACAATCCCAAAACCTAACGAGCACTCCTTTAACATCTAACTCCTCTTTAACATCCTTCGCGCTGCTAGATACAGACGAGACTGAAGTAGAAAGTATAATAATGACCTTGAAAGAAGACTGTGCAGTTGGCTGGGACAACATATCGAACAAAATTATTAAAAAAATTAAGGACACTTTGGTACCACCACTGACTTATATTTTCCGCATTTGTTTATTTTTAGGTCATTTTCCAGAGTGTCTTAAAAAAGCTGTAATTGTCCCTGTCTATAAATCAGGCAGCAAAGAGCAAGTGACAAATTATAGACCTATTTCTTTACAACCTTCTATGTCAAAAATATTGGAGAAAATAATAAACAAAAGGTTGTTGAAATATTTAGAAGATAAATCGATTCTGTCCGAACGGCAGTTTGGATTTAGACCTAGAGTTTCAACTGCCGATGCGGTACATCATCTGACTGACTATCTAGCTCAAGAACTTGACAAGGGTAACCACACAGTAGGAATTTTCCTGGACCTTGCCAAAGCTTTTGACACAGTTTCCATTCCATTTCTGTTGCGCAAGCTTGAGATCATGGGTGTAAGAGGCACCCAGCTGAAACTATTCCAAAGTTATTTAGAAGATCGTTCCCAGTGCGTAAAGATTGGCGATGTTCTCAGCTCTGTTCAAAAAAACCCATTTTTTGGTGTTCCCCAAGGAAGTATTCTAGGGCCCACTCTGTTTTTGATCTACATAAATGACCTTTGCAATCTAAAGCTAGAGCATGGCACTATTATAACTTACGCTGACGACACTGCTTTACTTTTTTCGGCTGACTCAGAAAATGAAGTCTACAATCTTGCGCAACACGGATTTAATATTGTAAATAAATGGCTTCAAAATAACTCACTAACACTAAATGCAGAGAAGACAAATTATATTAAGTTTTCGATGCGCAAGCATGTATCGAATATCCCTTCAGCGTTGCATGCTCATTGTTGTCCAATTCCCGCAGATAGCCAGTGTAAGTGTCCCAATATTAAGAAGACTGATAAAATAAAAT
The DNA here is from genome assembly GCA_905163415.1 of Noctua fimbriata. Classification (NCBI taxonomy): domain Eukaryota; kingdom Metazoa; phylum Arthropoda; class Insecta; order Lepidoptera; family Noctuidae; genus Noctua; species Noctua fimbriata. Next base: position 9,824,480 of record LR990940.1, read on the forward strand.
ACCTGGGTATTATAATAGATGAAACCCTTTCCTTCAAACAACATATGGAAGCTCTAAATAGTAGAATTCGTAAGCTGATATTCGTATTCAAAAAACTACGATTTATTACAGATCCAAAAATTCTTAGACAAGTATATTTTGCTCTTTGTCAGTCAATTCTGACTTACTGTATTACATCATGGGGTGGGACGAGTAAAACTCTGTTATTGTCCATTGAAAGAGCTCAAAGAGCTATTCTCAAAGTGGCTACTTGCCGCCCTTTCCTTTTCCCCACTAACCTCCTGTATAAATCTTGTGAAGTACTAACAGTTCGACAGTTATTTATTATGAGCAGTGTACTAAAACAACACGCAGCACTTCCATACAGCACTGAATTTACTAAAAAAAGACGGAAAGATATAGTTTGCCCTCAAAAAAGTACAAAACATGCTTTCACAGCGAAGTTTTATATGTACCTCGGACCGCTACTATATAACAGGATAAATTAAAAAATAAACATCTACTCTTTAAATCACAGTAACTGCAAAAAAACCCTTAAGGAAGCCCTTCAAACTATGTCCTATGAAGATACAGAGAAGTTATTACTAGTGCTAAAGTAAATATTGTTCCTATTATTGTTATTTTTTAAGTTAAGCTAAAGTAAATATTGTTAATATTATTGTTATTTTGTAAGCTATGTTAATATAATATAATTTTATATACGTTTTTTGCATAGGTACCAATAGGATTAATATGATAATATGATTATTTAATCAATTAATGTTACCTCCAATCGCCTGAAATACAGGATTACCTAGTTCAGGCACAAATCACGGGTTAACTCGACATAGATTTAAGAAAAACTGTAAATGTTGCACCTTATATTTTTGAATAAATTTTATTATTTTATTATTATTATTATTCACAACTCTATTAGCTGAATATTTGATCACAAATAACCCTTCCTAAAAATCTGAATTCATTGGATGGGTGTATCATAATATAATAATTGCCACCGTGACGTGACATCTGTGACGAACATCAAATATAATTTATTTTAAGCATTGTTTTAATGTAAGCGACTTTGTCTTTTTTGAGAATAAATTTCTTTAAGATTTTAAACTATCATGGTCACTAACATTACTATCCGACAACCCGTCCCGTCCCCTCCGTTTCATTTCTATTCTATTTTATCCGTGATCATGGTGCTGGCAACAGCGCTGAAATATCGGGAACTCAACAAAAACAGTAAACATGGTAAATATCCCGTTTCTAGTCTGAATAGCAAATTTCTTTAAACCTAAAATCGTGTATGTTCTGGACATCAAATACAAGTGTATTTAAACCATAAAATTACCTATGATTGCATTACCAATACGAATAACAACAAAATAATTATACACTGATGATATTTTTGCAAGTCCGGTAATTTCATGCCTCATAAACGTTGACCGTGAAATAATTATTATAATAATAGGGCTGCGGTAGACAGTTGGTATCGTAAGCACTACGGCCAATCAAGATAAACAAAACCAGTTTATGCGGGTCTCTCATTGTATAGGAAATCTATACAAAACGGAGCCAAGTTATACTGGAAATGTACAGCTTCATGTGCCGCCGTGTGTACAATATCGACATTTTTCCGCCAGTCCGTACTGAGCTCATTTATCATCGATCTGCTACCTGGGGTATCCATTTTGTATCTACATTTGTTACGCCCGAGGTCATCACTGACTAACGTATAATATGGATGTTGAATTAATAAACAGACTAGCCGTCCACCCTTACTTCGTATACACTTAGCTGATTTTCTGTGTTAATAATAATACTAGCCTATTACTGTCCCACTGCTGGGAAAAGGCCTCTTCTTATACAGAGAAGGCATGAGAATTGATCACCACACTTGCTCAAGACGGGTTGACGATTTCAAACTTATTTAATTACTAGCTGTGCCCGATGCGTTGCAATGCATCTTTTTTACCCTACCTACCTATCGCCTAATCACCTAGCGATGTGATATATTATACTTTACGACCTATTCTCATACCTACCAAATATACATAAAAAAAATCATAAAAATCGGTCGAGCCGTTTCGGAGGAGAGCGACCACCGTGACACGAGATTTTTATGCAAGGTGTAAACTGAAACTTCACGAAGCCGTCAACCAAGCATTATGTACATACTTTACGCAAAAAATATTGCTGGGAAACGACTTTTTTTTTTGGAGTGAAAAATCACTTTTTACGGTAAGACTCGAAGGAACGCACTCAAAGCATTGTGCTGATGGATGGATTCAATAGTACGGGGGGTCGTGGAGGTGTTTAAAGTAAAAATCTTACATTAAAAACATGTATTAAAAAAAAAAAAACTTGTGAAAAAGTTGCAACTTTGACCCCCAATATCTCCGTAACTAGAAAGTTCCCAGGTATGGTCTACAACAAAAAAATGATCGTAGTGACGGGGAAAACAAGTGCCTTTCGGCTTCGTTAAAGGTCTTTTTACACCCTTTGTAATAGATACTAAGTCCAGGTTTCCTCACAACACGGCTTCCTTCACCGATGTCAGAGTTAAGTTAATATTTAAATAGGTAATAGACACACAAAACTTCCTGAGATTAGATGATTGCTTTGTTTTAAACAATATCATCATCATTCTTCTGCCCTTATCCCAATTTATTTGTGGTCGGCACAGCATGTCTTCTTCTTCCATACTTCTCTATTACTCGTCATATCAGCAGTCACCTCCTTTCTAGCCATATCATCCTTCACAAGGTCCGCCCATCGTTTTTTTTTGGTTTTAAACAATGTATAGATAAACAATAAAAAAGGTGCTATAGATGCGTTGTTGAAGTAATTTAAAGCTGTCAGTAATAGATTGAGTTATTTGAATAATGACGGAGAAAGAAATGTTTAAAACGATCATCGCATTCAATCAGTGGGATGATTAACGGAGCTTTCAGCTGGTCCAACCTTTTAGTAGTGGGCAATTTTGAGTGGTAAGGTTCACATTGTTTGGTGCGTATGATACCGATTTACATACGCGCACACGGTTGTCTTATGCGAGTAGGTTACTACCTACTCACAAAAGACAGGCTTGTATGCCTGCCTAGAAGTTTTCGAATATGGACGAAGGAAAAGGCATCGATAGGCTGCCTCGTTGGTCGCTAGCTCGACTTCTGAACATAAGGTCCTGTGTTGGATTCCCAGTCCGGGCAAAGTGTTATTGTGTTTTTCCATAAGGAATTTCTTTCAGTAGCAGCCACGGAGTCTGGATTTGTGCCCAGTTGATGGCAATAGGCTCGCCCCCTGCTACATGGGACTTTTAAACATAACTGGTAAAATGTGGGTGGCCTACTATTAGGTCACACTTCTGCCCAACCCTGCGGGGATTACAGGCGTGTTGTTATGTTATGTTAAATCATAGATTAACAATACGCGCCAAAGAATGTACACCTTTCTATTTAGTTGAGTTGCCCATTCATCATGCGGGATGTGCGACTTCACCTTTTGCAGTGTCGATACTTTTTTACGAAACCTAAGTATGGTGAAGGCATATCTAGGATCTTCATATATGGAAGAGGGAGTAGGTAGGAGAGGAGGAGGGAGGTGGTATGTAAGGATCGTGGAAGGTGGCATTCTTTACTTTTTGCCTACCAACAGTCATTGAATTCAACACTCACTCAAACTTGTTGTCACGTCATTTCTCTATTGAAACTCCTAATAAACCAAAAGCTCAAATATTTATTGGACAAATTAACAGGATAAGTTACTAGAATAAATAGAGAGATTTATTTATTAACAGCTCTATCGACACATTAATTAAAACTACACACAGATGATAAGAAAAGCAAATATCTGCTCTTTCTATGTCCTCATGGCCTATTTTAACAGATAGCTCGCTTTTGTGTGCATCATAAATAATAAATACGATACTTCATTATCATTGAAATAATGAGATGTATTTGTATACGTTGAAATAGACGAATCTATAGCTGTTATTCCGAAAAGTTACAAACAAAATGAATTAATTTGTAGAATAGTTAAGTTTTGTTTATAAAGGCGGACCCGTATTGCCGAAGTATTTGGAAGAATTTTCAACAAATACTTCTGTTATCCAACTCAAACATGTTTGGTATCTGGATTCCACAAGCAACCTTGAAAACTACGTCGAAATTCAAACTGAAATTTTCACGGGTTCAGTAGAAAAAACGCTTTTATCAAAGGTCGTATTAACTACCCACAGTTTGAAACATTTTAAAAAAAGAAGTAAAAAAAAAACTCACTTTTTGACATGCTCGACCGGAATACAACTTATTCAGCACGAAACCTGAAAATAAAAAAATAAAAACAAAATAAATAATAAAACACATGTATGTATTTACATTTCGTTTGATAATAGCACGTCTGTTTCAACCAACTGACCTAGTGCGTATGATAATATCAATTCGACTAGTATATATATATGTATAATTCGTTTCTTGTCCAGTTCAAAATATGGGTAAGTAACTATTACGTAAACAGATGCTATCAACACTGATATCGATCAAGATAATTTAGAACATTGTACCATTATGAGTTGTACAGGATTTTTTTAATCGACTAACGTCGAAATGGTAGCAAACTGATGTTTGTTATGATTAAAATACATTTTAACACAGTTACACGTTCTGTTTTCCTTATCAGGTTCTTATCATTATTTTATGATGCGGAAAAGGTATGTTTAGGTTCAGGTTTTGGCAACAGCGTCCCATATTAGTCACATAATGTGCTTTATTTCAAGAGCAATGTTTTCCTCAATGATAGTAACGTTATTACATCCGGACAGATGGGCCTGAATCGTCACACAGTGGGTGCTTGAAGACGGTCGTCGTCACCGAAGCAGGCCTAAGAAACGCTGGCGTGACGATTTGGACTCGTTCCTAACTGATTGGCCAGAGAAGGCAAAACGGCGACAGAGTTGGAAAGGAATGGGGAAGGCCTTTGCCCAGCACTGGAGCAGAACACGCAAATAAAATAAAATAAATATATTATTCATAAGCGTCTGTCTGTAGTTGCCCTTTACTTCGTAGTTTTATAACGAAACTGTCTTTGAAGTATCTAATTAACCATTCGTCATTTTCCTTTGGGGATATAATAGAATGTTATCTCCCTCTCCTTTATTTATTTATATACAAATATAATAGGTAAATTTTAAAATATTCCTTAAAAATAAAAACATTTAAAAATATAAATAAACTGTAGCCCACCGGTATCGGGAACAGAGTCCAAGCTACCGGCAGTCAGGGCTCCGGAGAGAGGAACCTCCTAACAATACCAGCCGTGTCCAGGAGTAGCGCTTTCTGAATCAAGCCTTTGATCCGGCTGCCTAACGAGAGGCTCCTCAGGTACTGGTCGAGACTTTTGGCAATTAAGCCATGGGCTGACACGACTATCGTCACAATGATCGCTGAGTCCACATTCCACATGTCGACAAACGCGCAACTCGAGCCAAGTCAAGATACTTGATTTGCTTATCTTAGTATAAAATATTCTTTATTATGTACACCATACAAGTAACATTCATAAAAGAAAACATTAAGTAACTATGGCTATGGAAGAAAAGGACATGTAGGGTCGAGCTCTCTTCATAGCGGCCTCGTAATCTCGTATCACGTAGGTATGTCATTGGGGCTGGATTGTGACTCAAGGTCACGAGAAAAGAAAATATCTGCAACGCCATAAAACGCTGCGGACATTTAGAGAGGACCCAAATACGATATTTTAGACTGACCTATTTATTATTCTTTACATTTCCAGTAATAATATTGTGTTCGCGTGAATATTCTATTTCTGTATTAATACTTGACAGCAGATATACCCAAAAGTCCCAAGCTCAAAGGGTTTTGGTAGTCGAAGTTTCTATACAAACTGTACCCTCTGTTTGTAAACAATTCCTGTCTACCTTTGTCAAAGTTATCTTGTAAATGAACATTCTAGTGGATACTTAGGCAGGTAAAATACCTACCTAATAGGTGTAAAAAAATACCGAGAAGTTCAACTTGGGCAGTATTAAACCCATACTACTAAAAATTTTTATAAAGTTTTGCCAATACTGTCTGCCTCCATAGTTTTTACTATTCCTAATGCTGTGAAAATTGTAACGATATTCATGAAAACCATGACATTTAGAACAATGCGTGATTTATGCAAATGCATTATGCATGATTATTTATAAATGCAATTATAATGCATTAATCACTTAGTGACCTATTGTTTGTACATTAGGTTCACCTCTATTTATTCCGTCGCGGATATAAAAGTCTGGTGCCATGTTATTCTTAATTACCTACAGCTTCTAATTAAAATAATTCCATAGGGCAACGTGATTTAATTTTATTATTTGTTTTTGTGCGCCATTTTTGGTAGACTAATGACGGCCAATTCAGCAGATATGTTCAGTTGTATTCCTAACCATAACATAAATTTTTCGTCATTTCGTCAACTTTTAATTCCGCAAATATAGCAACTATTAACAGGTAAGAAAACAATTTAATTTGCTGACAATAAACTAGTAAATGATTGTAAAACAATACTATTTTACCTTGAAATTGAAACTGATGTTGAAATATTTAGTCACGGTAATAATATCTACAGTACTGTATCTTCATACAAACGGTTGGAACGCGAGTCATACCTACACGCCTCGAGTCTGGTACCCACTTAGTACCCAAGAATTCACGAATGCGCCGCACTGACGAACGAACGTTGTGATGGTTTTGTAAGTAGTAAGCGTGCGATTTGTGAATATTTGATTGAAAAAAGAATTTGTTAAATCGTAATTTGTTTATTTTTTAATCGGTAGGTATTTCGCTTTTTCCACTGAGTAAAATACCTGTATTAAGTAGTAAATAAGTAGCTAGAGTGACACACAAGTGATTTAGGTACCTACGCTCGCGTTAAAAAAAGTCTCGAATTTATAATTTTTATTAAATCTACTAATCAAAAACGTTTTTTTTATTGAACACTTCTTAATTCATTCACAACTAACTTCATATTTTAAAATAAAAATATAATATTTACAATCACAAAACTAAAAAACTCAACTAAGTAGATGAAATTCAAATACTTTAAGCGGGGCAGCCCTGTCGCTTGCGAACGTACCGCCCGGCTGTATGTAATTATTTCAAGGACAGAGCCGAGTCACAATACTGTATATATTTATACTGTGATTTAGTCATTTACTGTCGAACTATTGAAATCTTTGCTATCGAAGGCACAAAATATGTTCTCGTATCAGAATTTTCGCCAATCATATAAATACACTTCTTGCTGGTTCTTTCCAATAAGAATCGACAAACTCAAACCGCGCTCCTGGCTACTGATGTGAACTATATAATATTTTGATTTTTAACTATTAATTTATAACAAAAATTATGTGCAATTACCTGTCCATTGGGAGGCGAATCAATTATTTCACAAATTAAGTAAATTATCACCAAACATCATGTATTATGTATGCAGATATTCATTTTTGTTTAATCATAATTTTGACACAAAGTAGCGAAAAATATGCCAACATTGTTTTTTTTTTAAACTTTAGTGTAAATACTTTTTTTGGGAAAACTTCATTGGTACTTTTCACGACATTTTTTGTCGTTTTCCTTTCTCCACTACAATCATTTACGGCATATTATTCCACAAAACTGTGTACATAAATGAATAATGTATGAAGATTAACAGTTAGTTCCCATTCACAAAATCATTAAGAAGCCATGAGGTCACAGCTACACCATCATTTGTATCACGGTGTTACACAAAATTCATTGATAGCGCACGTATCGATCCGGCCGATTTTATTTAGTCCTCTGGAGTATCGAGACGTAGCACATGTTTAATATAAAAATAACAGTATTCATAATAAACAAAGCTAAGAAGGTCAGACGTACCTATTCCAGCTCCGTACATAATAATGAACTGAGTACACGAGTATACAGGTTATTATTAGGTGGCACATTCAATCTTAACTAGCGCGAAAAAACAATAAAAGCAAAATATACTCACTTTGATCGTCTATTTTTAATCACACACTCCCATTCCGATTAAACAACTCAGATTAAATGCAATTTCAGCACAATTGATTTATAGCACTAATTTGTAATAATTATTCTCACTATTCCTATAAATTTTACCTAGTTACGTACACTAGAAGTAGTAAACTAATATTTATTTACAATGTTCTAGTAAAATTTACAATATTGTACAATTTCACTGCACTATTTTACACACACATCATTTCCAGTGCTGTGAGTCGTGGAAAACGAAAACGCGCTGTCTAGCCAACATTATTTTTTTTCTAAAAGGATTCTTCGCGCGCATGCGTGTATTCTTAGAGGTTATCTACTTTCCCTCTCACTTTCCTTATTACGGGAAAGAGACAGGTGTTTACTGGAGCAACATGCGCAGTGTTATTGATGAAAATTTTGGCGGGAAAACACGCCATCTGGGGTGATCCTTTGGCTTCATGTGATTGGCTGAATGTTTGTTAGCAATGCGTGAGTGTAGTCGCTGCCTTGGTGCGAGCGTGGATTTGCTGGAGGATTTAAAACGAGCAATGGATAATGCTGTACTGTATACGGCTATCTACGTGTTGTATGGTTATTCGTTTCCATGGTTTAAATCGATAAATGCGCAGTAAATTAATTTTCTACTGTTCCTCCGAATTAAATCGCTTATCAAGCAATTATCAACTACACTTTTGCTTATTTTTGTTGGAGTTGAACGTAAAACAAAATGATACCATCTGCTATTATACATTTATAATGTGTAAGTATGGTAAATTGCTTATATCGCTGTACAAGGATATTTTGGCGCGTGGCCAAAATCAGAATTAACACCGCCATTTTGTTTATTTAAAGCATTCCACGAATTATTGCAAAAATGTTAATCAATAGCGCCACCCTCTCAACGTGAATCGAGCTCGTGCCAAAAAATCCATTTTTTTGACTCCATGGTTGGCGCAGTGGCGGAGGGATTAGCTTCTACACCGCGTATCTCAAGGTTCGATATTTTTTTATCCTTAACAGGAACAGCTTGTGGTTTTGAAATGGAATCGTAAAATAATAGTATTCAGCATCTGGTTAGGCTTGAAGCCTATATAGGTATCCGAATACAGTTAGGAAATGGCTAAGCCGATGATGAGAAGCAAATCATCATCACCACCATTTCCCAGCTCTTTGACCCGGACACCACCAAAGCGGAGACGAGTGGAGCGAAGAGGAGAAGTGCGGGAATCAACCAATCACATTCGTTGAAATCCATTCATCGGTCGAATCTTGCACGTCTCCGAACCGCTCCGCTAGTCTCCGTTTTGGTAGATTCAGGGCCTAATACCAATTTATACATACATACAATAACATCACGCCTGTAATCCCCGAAGGTTGCACCCAAGTGTTGTTGTACCCAATTATAGTCCAGTCACAAACACCAATATGTATCCACTTTCCTAAATTTAAAATCAATTTTCGCAAGAAATAACGATTGTAACTTGGAGATAGGACCTTTTTCATAAAAATATGAGTTCCAAAATACTATGTTCATAGCAACATGAAATTTTAATTAGAACAGTAGGAAAAAAACACTTTTAAAACTTGTTAAGTGTTTACATATAACATACTATGACAAACAAATTTAGTTTTGTTGTGTAATACAATACAACCTATGAATGAGTCTTCAAAATGTTTTTCTTATATTGTTTGGTGCTACGGAACCCTGTGTGCGTGTGAGTACGACTCGCACTTGGCCGCATTTTTTTATATTAAATGGCCCTTCTCGTCTGTGTCTAGATCACAGATATTGATAGACTATATCTGTGGTCTAGATTGACTCTCAATACATAATATAATAAATTCAATTATCTACTTATTGCGCCGATCGAAAAAAAAATATATCAATAATTTTCTTTTATCAATAAATTATTTGTGGTGTATATTAGCATTCGGTCTCACACGTGGGCACTCAAGAGACTTTCAGTATGGCGGCCTGGCATTCCCCTTTTCATCGGTTATTTAAAAAAAACAGCTGTTACATTTTGACCGTGTAGGTATATCACTTTTATAGGAAACAGCTGTTTTTTTTAATAACTAATGAAAAATTTCTATGTCAGTGCCCTTCCACCCCGTATCAAAATTAAATTACCCATTATTTTGAAACCACATTTTATTATAAACCACTAAATAAGAACAAACTTAACTGTATATTGAAACTTAAAAAAGAAAAAACTAAAACATAATTACGTATTCGAGTAAAATTAACATCCAAAGTTTGGAATTATTAGCTTATTGGTTAAATGTTACAAATACAAGACTTATAATGGAAAATACCTACGTATAACAAATCATAACTCTTCCGACTACAATGTCTACAGATATTTTGTTAAAATCCTCTATTTCAGGAATTGCTTTCTTATTTATAACTGATGTACACATTTGTTAAATTCACCCAGACTGGCGACTTTGTAATGCGGTGGGTCCGGAGTCGCCCCACTACGACCCTTCAAAGATTTTTGCAATATCGAACATCGCCCATACGAGGACTTGGATTGCTGCTTAAAGTCACACAAACGCCAACCATGATCCCAATACACGGATTCCGGAAAATAGTATCTCTTCTCCGGCATGAGCTTGGCCCTCTCAGCTAAATACATCTCCCTACCAAAAAAAGGCCGTGGTTTGAACAATATTTTTTTGGTTTTGGGATCTATGGGACGCATTACTGGGTCAGGGGAAAAGTCAGTGTTTGGTCGAATCAGTCGAGGGTCCTCTTTGGCGTCTCCCAAACCTAGGTTGATGATTGAATTCTTATGTCGTATTGACTCAATGCCTGGAATGGTATTTGCGTCGCTGATTGGTGCTTTTCTCCTGGTGCGACCAGCAGTGACATGGTCTCGAGTGATTGTAGCCATACCTGCGATCAAGTTGTGCTTCATGACATCTTGCTCATAGTAATTCGTAGGTTCCCTTGTGAGTGTGGCCGCCTGTAAAATCTTTTCTGTATTTTTGGTAACCCAATATGCCCTAAGACGTTTCTCTCTCTCAAACGCTTCGTTAAGAAGTATTATAGTTTCTGGTCTAGTGATGTCCATTCGAGGTATTCTCTCGAAAACGTTTATATTGTATTTTTAAATATTTGAAGAAGTGAAAATTAATCTGAAGTATATGATCTATTTGAAAGCACAGAGCATCAAACGGAAATCTATTTGATCTCATTTGACACCAAGTTTCAAATTGACATTCAAATTCTTTATTGTTTTTATTCTTGCGCTTTTAAAGCATTCAAATATTTTTGAAGATGTTACCAAAAAGTTAAAGTTTTGTTGCTCCGGGTTGGTATAGTAGTCCAAAATCCCAAAGACCCCAGACGTTACCTTGTTTTCTGAGAAACATAATGTGTGGGATAGAGTATGTATGTACCTAAGTAGGTACCTAATATTATTATATCTGCTAGCCAATTTACGGGTACCCGATTCTAAAGGTACGTAAAATCATTACGTGCCTACTCATTTTTCTTAAAGCTTGAGTGCTGATAATTTTTATACAGGATGATTGGTAATGGGGCCATTTTATCCGTGTGGTGCCGGACTCAAAGAATACCACTACCCCATCTCGTCCAGCGGGTGTAGCAGTCGTAAGAGGCGACTAATGGAATACTTTTTTTTTTTTTTTTTTTATTCTGTATGGGCTTACTCTTGACCTCGATCTAGTCCTGAGGACAGAGATGAGGTCGACGATGGAACGAGCTAACCCAAAAGAAGCCTATTAACTCGCGATTTAAATAGATTGGGGTCATATGAACTTGGAAACACCGACTTAGCGTATTTACATTAATTTTAAAGATATGCACTATAGCATTCCCAAGGAATATGATCGGTAATAGTATAATCGGTCCGATCATAAAAAAAATTGCCAAAACCAGTATGATAAGTAGTAATGGAAGTAATGTTAGGGTTAGGGCGTACTGGACGGCGAGTTATGGGCTAGCTCGCCGTCTTATGACGACAGGCCGTGTCGACGGCGCGTTCGTGTTCCACGCGCGCCTCAAAGAGATGTCAGCAACCACGTAGGGGTCCGCACGGGCCGATGCCTGCCAGGGCTGCGGGACTGTTCGAAAGAGATACCGCGGCCCTGGAACACAAAGGGCAAAGAAGGAACATGGATGGGTTTTAGTCAGTACAAGTCTGACACTCCCTTCCGCTCCGCCCAGAGCGGGGGGGGGGGGGGGTCATTTGATGATTTCCCATCCTAAAAAAAAAAAAAAGAGTAATAAAAAAAAAAAGGGTTAGGGCGTACCACACGCGACGCGCAGGCGCAGCACTCGGCCACTGCGGAAAGTGGACAAGGATTGTCGCACCAGAACGGTGCCCGTTGCCCGGTTGCCGAGGGCGGACAAAAACCGAATTTTAAAGTTGAAGGTAGATGAAAAACAATTACCGGACTTTAGCCTTTTCAAGGACATTTCTAAACGTTTAGTTGACTCTTCCCGTGACCCAAGGGCTGGCTTTTACCTTGGCCAAAGGCTTAGCGTTGCCATACAATGTGGCAACGCCGCCAGTCTTTTGGGTACATTACCAGTTGACAGCGTTGAGGAGGAGTTTTTTGACGCCATTTTTTAAGTTTATTTTTAAGTTAGTTAGTTAATATAGGTTATTTTAATTTATTAATGTATTTAATATTTACTTATACTGATACCCATAAAGAGATTACCGGACTTGCAAATAGAATATGTATGTTAAAGGAATTCAAAAAATTGAAGCTAGTTTTCTAATAAAAATGACAACATATCACTTGTACGCTGTCGACAACTACCGTTTCGAGAAGCGAAAACTCAACGTAATTCAAGCAAATAAAGTTTTTTTTTTATATTAAATGGGCTTAATCTTGACCTGAGGACAGAGACGAGGTCGACGATGGAAAAAGCTAACCCAAAAGAAGTTTTGATATTTATTTTTATTTGCATAATCAACAACACGGATTCTGAAGTTCAAGGTATTGTCTTTTAGATATGATATAAATGTTCTTGGAATATAAACACAATGAATGTATATACACAATTCCAATTAACGACTAAAATAAAAATTCAGAAGGCTATTAGTAAGTGTTTTCCGTAACTTTCTAAAACAATTTATTAACACACAAAACCTCTGGACTATATATTATTATATTGTAATAACAAACCTCTTGGGAGTTTTTTCTTAGCTTTTTTATTAGGCATGTATCTAACGCGGCGACAAACTAATCTGATTAAGGGTTTTTAAAAATAATTAAAATGGGTAGCAAAAATAATAGGTTGGCAACTGCAATTAACCACTAGATTTTAGATAAGGCGTAGTCGACGTACCCCCGCTGCGCGGGGCTCCTATTTCTGTTTGCAGGGTTTAAAGTAACCTAACCTAACCTAGCTCTTGCTTTCTATGTTCTCCTTGCCGCAATGACCAGATAAATAGTTAGTTACTCGGTACAATAGTCGCCAAATAAATTTTTATTCGCCCGATTAATTATTATTTCCCTTATTTATATTTTTACAAATTATTTACATTTTTAAATATTCCTTAAAAAACAATATAAAAAACATTTAAAAATATTAAAAAAATTGTAGCCCACCAGTATCGGGAACAGGATCCAAGCTACCGGCTTAATTATTTCCCTTTTTATCAATCCTACTAATATTATATACCTATCTGAAAGATTTGTGTACTGTTTTTCTATTAGAGGTTTCGGATGAAACTTAATATTTTAGAACCTGGGATTGCCTACTTTTTATTTTTTATCCAGTTTAACGCGAGTAAAACCGCGGGACATGGTTATTCTATTAAATACATTTATTTTCGAAAGACTACTGATGATAGGTAGTAAATTCCCATCATAAGTAATTTTGTCCGTGTGTATGAACCCGCAACACTGTGCGACGTAAGACGCAAGCTCGGAGAGTAAGAGAAGTAAGACTGAGGTGTGCGAGCTGGAATGTAGATACGATGAGTGGAAGAGGAAGAGAGTTAGCAGAAGTTCTATAAAGGCGACTGATAAAAATAGCATGTTTACAAGGCTAATTGGAAGGGCGAGAAGGCAAGAGCGATAGCAGAACGATAAAATGCCTTGCCTTGCCTTGAATGCCTTGTGGCATTAAGTCCGCCTGTGTAACACAATTGTACATGAAGTTTAAATAGATAAATAATAAATATAAGTTGTATTACTGTGGCAGCGATGGCAAGCGAAATGGGTGTGGGAATATTGAGTTGAAAGAATGTGTGGTGGATGTTAAAAGAGTGAGCGAAAGAGTGATAACTGCAAAAGGGACTATGTATAAATAGTTCTGTGCTAAATATAGTTAGTGTATGCACCTCAGTCAGAAAATGACGATAGCGATAAAGTTTCAGCGCGCTTTAACTTTAGTTTCCTGGGAGTAGCACCTGACTTTTATTTGAATGATCAGTGCATATTAAACAACTAATAAAAACGAATTTTTTGTTCTGTATGGTGTCCGGACGTAAAGAATAGCACCATCCCATATCTTCCCGTGGGTGTCGTAAGAGGCGACTAAGGGACTTACCAGAGAATGGGCAGCAGCGTTCTCTGATTCTACAACAACCATACTGCGATCGCCAACCCGCCTGCCAAGCGTGGCGATTATGGCAAAACCCCCCTTCTTGGAGGAGGCCTATGTCCAGCAGTGGACTTTTCGGCTGAAATGATGATGATGAAAAACGAATTTCAGTCGGTATAAAATTGCGCGCTGTCTCCCGTAATATAAAAACCCGGCCAAGTGCGTGTCGGGAATTGCACAATGTAGGGTTCTGTAGCTGCCCATTAAAATATGCGGATTTGTCTCCGAACGATATTTTTTATTGTAATAAAGCCTACTTAGCTGTGATAGTTTTCCTTTTGATTCGTGATTTTTTTTCACACACCCAAACACAACCGTTGAGTCTACCAAAAATTAGCACTTTAAAGCTTAATATTTCACAAACGAATCCCTTAATCGAAAAATAATTTAAACAAACTCGCAATATTTTTAAAGACCTATGCAACGACATACCACACTATGGGCTACGCGAGAAAAAAAAAGATCCCCACTTTACGGGCACAGGGGATACCCAAAAAAAAATTCGTGATTTTATTTCACCACTTTATCGGCGTAACTCATCTGTATATTCATGCCAAATTACAGCTTTCTAGCACGAAGAGTCTGTGAGCTAAGCTGCGGACAGACAGACGGACATGGCGAAACTATGAAGGTTCCTTGTTGACTACGGAACCCTAAAAAACACTAATTAAAAAAAAAAACTTTTCCCTACATTTTGATCCCTACACGGTCAAAATGTAGGGAATAGTTGTTTTTTTTTTAATTACCGATAGGAAGTTTCTATATGGGGGCTTCAGAATGGTGTACTGAATATGTGGTAACCACATGGTAACCGTTTGTGCGTCGGTGTCTCTTCCACCCTGTATACTGATAATGTTAGCCTGCGTCATCCCACTGCTGGGCAAAAGCCTCTCCCCATGACTTCCAGTTGCTACGATCCAGGGCTAATGTGGGCCACAGGTCGTTTTTTTTTATCCACCCTGTATAGTAAAAAATAAATAAAAATCATAAGTTATTTCAAAATTTGTTTAATCATAAATAAATAACATTTTTGTTTGGAACAAAACAACCTCTATAATTATTCACACACCATACAACTCGTCATTTAGTGAATTACAATTATTAATTTTCTAATTACTTTCTAATAATACTTACAGCAATCTTAAAATTAATGTTGTACATAGTTTTATTACCACAATTAATTTGAGATTTTTTTCATGTAAATATCTAATGCTTATAGAGAGAATTATTCCAATTACAAAATACATTTTTTTTTTTACTTTCGTTATGGAGGATTTGGTCATAATAATGTATGAAAGAAGAATTTCGATCCAAAATTTGAAGTAACGACTCGTAATTGTTTTACTTCCAAATGTAAAAGCATACAGAGTTGAAAGGCCTTCCTCAATCTTAAAAGTTGTACAACTTTGTACGTTAGAATGTTACCATTTATTAATTTGCAATATTTTTAAAACATTAAAGAGTACAAAAGAAGAAGAGATGAAGAAAGAAGAACAAGACATGCTGCGCCGACCCCAAATGAATTGGGATAAGCGCAAGAGAAGTATGATTATAAAGAGTACAAAAACGAATCCCGATTAAGACGTGATCTTAGTCAAATTTAATAAAAAAAAGACTAGAAGAACAACTACTAGCGAATGTCCATTTACAAAAAAAAAACATGCAAAATATTGCAGTAAAAAAAAACTTGTGTCACAAAGTCACCAATTTTTTTTTATTATTTAAAAACAGACACATTATTTAGTTTCTGTTAGCTTTTATAATTGACACTTTTGCTACAAAAACTTAATGGACAACACAAACAAAATCGATGCAAAAAAAAACTATTTTAAATCGAAACTAATATTGGAATGGATCAGCGGGTGCCGT
Organism: Noctua fimbriata; assembly: GCA_905163415.1. Lineage (NCBI taxonomy): Eukaryota > Metazoa > Arthropoda > Insecta > Lepidoptera > Noctuidae > Noctua > Noctua fimbriata. Next base: position 9,840,962 of record LR990940.1, read on the forward strand.
AACTGTCTTGAAAATAATTAATGCGAGGCCACAGTTCCTTTAAGCAGATAAAAGAACAAAATTATCCATGTATAATTAATAGAGAAAACCCGAATTTATAATAAGTACTTACCAAAATTACATCATGTTAGTATTAGGTACAGTATTTATAACATTGATTAATATTTACAAAAATTACGTTGTGCGACTGAAATTTATTATTTGACATACACAAACCGTCGCTAGTGTACTACATTTATATTTTTTCGCACACACTCACATACTCATAATCAGAGGTTTAATTAATGAATTTATAATAATTTAATTTTTTCCATATGAAATACATAAAGTATGAAAAAATTAATGATAAATCCGAATAATAGAAAACAATAAGATTTTTAGTACAACAACTACATAAAAACTTTTTGGTATTTTGGTCATACAACTACGTCACGACAGTTAGGCCCTGTTTTATTACACTTACTGCGGATAGCGTGGGTTAGAGTATTTTAAAAGGTCGAAATATTTTTGTTTCTATGAGAAATTGAATATTTCATTAGCTGTAAAATGTATCTTAAATGATACCAAAACTATCGACACACACGAAACGACTTCATGTAATACGCAGTAGGAATAGACGAATGAGGTAAATTAAAACATTACATACCTACTTGTAAAATTTTCTCTTATAGGTACTTAAAAATGTAAAGCTACATAATGAAGTGTATAAAAATAGTGCGGCGATGTTCATGAAAACTTATCGAATAATTACGCCTTGCGTTTAGATAAATTTCAAATCCGACTAAATCATCTATTTACTAAACGAATATCACACAGCTGTCAGTAGAAACTCGCGAACTGCATATATATCCACGTAATCATCCAACATTCCAAGCCGACCAATAGGAGAACAATGATGCGACATATAAACAAATGGTCCGACACGCAATGACGAAATAAATTCAATATTTAAAATGCAATACAACTTACGAATCACAATAATTAAAACTTAGTGAAATTTCATTGTTAGTTGTGCTAGATACTTAGAAACAAAGTATTCTAATCCTAACATCCTAAATGGACGATTTGGCTTCGCTATTGGCCTTTGAAACGTGGGAGCACTAACAAGCCGCTTATTCACTTTATCACAATGTCATAGTCTATAGAGCTTTTAAAAGTCATTGAGTTGACAGAACTTGTTGTTGGGGTCCCGGAGTGTGAGGGCGTTATTGCACAGGAGACCTACAACGGGGTTCTCGAGGTTCTCGTACTTGGAGTTTGTCTCTGAAGAGAGACTGACAGCACCACTGCTGTCTCCCTCGTACGTGTTCTCTGTGTCGTCAACGTTCTGTGAGCTGATGCTTGACTTGTCGTTTCGCTCTGGGAGCTCTTTGTCGAGCCCGTAGTCGAATTTCTCGCCGCCGTCGTTGTTGGAGAGGTCGATCCAGTGACCGCGGTTGCTCTTCACTCGGTCGAGCATCGGCTGTAGGGACGGTGACAGGACTGCGAACGCCTGGAAGCATAACAGTTTTATTTTTAAACATTGGCGAAGATATATCCAAATGATTTACTGATTTCTTTGTCAGACATTTTTTATTTTTTTTTAAATATTAATTGTTTTAATGATTACCTCATAAATAGGCAGGCAGATAGTATCGATGAATTTGACTTGCATAGCAGGGAGCTCATCTTCCTTATCTCTATTCATTATATCCTGAAATCAAAGACAATCAACAATAAATAAAAAAATAACTTATTTACACATTTACATCTAAATATTGAGTCATCAGGGATGCAATAACAGCACTTAATCCCCCGGAGACATATTGGTACAGTCCATCACACATGAGTGATACCACTTGTCCAACGAACCCTCTTATTATAACGGCTTAAAGGCGCTGTCATTGTTACAATGGATGTGCGGTTCACTTTACTTCTCAGTAAGTTAAAAACGTACGCGATCGTGTTCAAGTAAATGTCAATTTGTATTGATCCCCTATTCCTTTTGTATTGTTTCCCTATTTCGTCACTAGGCGGCGCTCGTTCAGCGTAACCCCATCGAATAGGTAAAAACTTGCACTTAGCCTCTGACCAAACAAACAGCGATACTGAGCCAGTAGTTTTAAATCAGCCCCTAAATAATCTCACTCAGATCCAGCCTTTCACTTTGCTGTTTCAGCGACGCCCTGAGCCGAGGGTCGTACCCCACAGGGGGTGCCCTTAGCGTGCTGTCGCTTCGTTTATAAGTTTATGCTCCTGGCTGGAGACCTTACACTCAAGCCACCCACAGGATAGTCCGGTTAAGCAGAAGCCAGCCTCATAGCTTGACCTGCGTGATGCGATGTTGGAAAAAAAACAGACCAAACAAAAAACTACTTACAATAGGCGTCAGATTCAAGTTCTGCCTCTCCAGGTCTCCTTGTCTGAAGAACTCCCCGGCCACCAGCGCTGCTACCCGTCGCTCCACGGGCCAGGGCTTGGTGATGGCGGCGAGATCGCACGCCGTCATCAGCATGGCGCGCAGCAGGCCGCGCCGGTCCTCGCACTCGCCCCAGCTCGCGGACACCTGTCGTTCTTCGCTGACCAGCTCGATGAAAGCTTTGCGTTTGCTGGAAATTGAAGTGGGAATATTTTTAAGAATTTCAACTTTAAGAGATTTGTGGCTAAGCATAGAAGCTTTAGTTATTATATCTTTGGTCGGTTTGTTTGGACTAATAGCTTTTGGGGACATTTTGTATATTTTAGGCTTTGACGGTAGAAAGCATTTTGTTATAGATACCTCACCATAGGCTTACATAAACTTATTAATTCTTATCATCTTTTTCTTCTGTGATATCAGAATTCAGAGTGAAACAAATATGGCACCTAAATAAGCATTTTTTTTATTGATTTTTAAATTCTTTAACATAAGGCTTAAATTACAAAGATGCACGCTGCAACTTTCTATCTATGATTAAAAATCTCATTTCGTCATGTCATCTTTTTTACTCCTAACAGATAATGTAAAACAAAATCTACCTGAAATAAACAGCCAAATCGGTGGACAGGATAGCATCTTCGAGCACTTTGACGACTTTCTCGTAGTCGTCTGAAGACAGGTTGAGCAGGATCTGGTTCCCGGGCGAGTTGAGGATCATCAGGCATTGGTCGAAGTGATGGTGCTCCATTGTCGAGGTGGAGTACAGCTGGGCCAGAGGAGATGACGCCCTGGAATTAGGTAGTGGGATGTGAGTATTACACAAGATATTTCTCATAAATATATTTTATAATTTGCATGCTACCTGATGATGCGTTTTCATGGTAATAGCGGTCATTGCCCTTTCCCTAATATCTCTTGACATGAACCAAAACAACAAACTATGTTTAGTTTATTGGTATTGTTAAGAAGCACGGTTACACACAATAAAGTTGAGAGCCACGACAGTTGTCGATTTAGAACTTTAAGAGGCTTTATTTTCGTGTTTGAAATTATGAGAGTCGATGAATGTAGGTGTAGGTAGGTCAATGATCGCTATTGCCATACTATTAACTGTAGGGAATAGCGATTCTGTTCGGTCGAAGAGGATACCTAAAGGAGAATCTCCTCAAAAATTTCTTTAAAATTTTCAATCCTAAAGAAGGTTTTTCTGTTACTCACTTGATTTGAAACGAGTTATTGGTCCCTCGGTGGTCGAGGTCGTGGCACAGGCAGCCGATGATCAGCGCGAGGCACTCCAGCTCGCCGAAGATCTTCCACCACTGCGTCTCCTGGATCAAGGCCAAATATTACTCGAGATTGAGTTGTATTGTTAGTTACGACATGGATTTGAACACTATTATTTACGGCTTTACTGCTACATGCTTAACTCAAAATATAGGCTAAATTAGATATAGTTTTTGATCCGAAAGGTGGCACTGTGCGATGCAAGGGCGGGTCGCTAGTAATTTCATAAAATCACTCACCGTCAAAATAGCGAACATCATCTGCGCGACGTTGAACGCGTGCCTCCAATTATGGTACGTTACATTGCGGTAGTTCTTCTTGACGCTCAGCAACCACCGACAGAGGACGCTGTAATCTATGTGAAACCGTTCCACGAAGTCGAGGTCCAGGAACATACGGAGACAAGCACGGAGGGTGTCATCGTCCGTCATCTCGATGTCGTCGAAAGCCAGTTCGTGGAGGCTGAAGTGGGCGGATGACGGTATCCTTAACGTCTGTGAAAGGTAAAAGGATTGGTCAGTAAGTCTTAAATATGCTTAACCCCCTTATTAATACACATGAAGTAATGTTACAAGTGTTACAACCAACTTTTTTTTAAAAAAACGGTGCCTGCCTCACACTAGGACACTCGCATACACAAATAGCCAGACCCGGAGCAACTACCTGTAGGCCGTACTAGTAATTGTTCAGTCTGGGAATCGAACCCGCGACACGCGGCGTAGCAGCCAATCGCTTAGCCACTGCGCCAACCGTGCCGTCAAATTTTATTCCGACTGTGTAAAGGCAGGTACAGTCCTTGCAGTTGAAAGTGAAAAGCGCGCGTCGAAAGTCTTGCATGTCAATTCCATAAGGTTTAAATTAAAATGTTGGTAATCACTCGAGAAATGCAACAACTAGGTTTACAAGGTAGATGACCATCTAACCCTGATAAATATTCATGTTTAAAGGTACCGTTTTGACTAAAAAGGTTACGTTTGAAAATTCCTCCACATTACGAATGTTGCCGATGTAAAAAAAAACAGTTTAAAATCTAAATTTGTCATTGAAAAAATAATCACGTAAACGAAACCACTAACCTACGCTAAGTAATTTAAATGCGTTATTTATTAACTTTGTAAATATAATGAACTTTCACCCATTCAGAAAATTTATATCCATTATCAATAAACATTGAGTCAATTAAGTGCATATTGCAGTGCTACATCAAATACTCCACGTGAGCTCGCGGGAAATTTAATTACTTGCATTAAGTCTTCAGGTGATATAAATGAAAATGGCTGAAACAATGTGACGAAGGGCGAATATCACCAAGGAATCAACACGATCCTCTGTGAGCTCCGTTGAAGAACTGTCAGTCATCATCTGCCTAGCCTTTTCCCAACTATGTTGGGGTCGGCTTTCAGGCTAACTGGATGCAGCTGAATACCAGTATCTTACACGGAGCTACTACCTATCTGACCTCCAAAACCCAGTTAGTACTGGGTAATACGATACCCCTTGGTAAGACTGGTTGTCATACTTTCGGGCCCCTGACTACCGGCAACGACTGTCCAAAGATCTACAAATGACAGCCGAGACCAACGACTTAACGTACTTTCTGAGGCACGGAGGAAACTCGGTATGTAATGGGTGGTCATCCATCCACGGATTAACATAGGCAAGGCCGGTTTAACCTGAAGATTGACCCGAGCGGCTGTAATTATTTAACCACGAGCTGTCAGTGTCATCGTTAACGTCGAAAATTGATATTGACAGCTCTTTAGCACTGTTTAACTGTGCTGATTAATTGGTGCATTTATTTTGGTTCATTAGTGAAATAATTCGCCCGAGCGGCTGTTATTACTTAACCACGAGCTGTCAGTGTCATCGTTAACGTCGAAAATTGACATTGACAGCTCTTCAGCGCTATTTAGCTGTGCTGATTAATTGGTGAATTTATTTTGATTCATTAATGACGTAATTCGCCATAGGTTAAATCACGAATTTCAAACAATGTTAGGTTTCCTGGGTTTCGGATACGAACCTATTATATCGTTAGTAATAGGTTTTTTAAGATAACAAGTCCAAATGAAACGGAAACATTGTGTTACAAATTATTATTTTGGAGAATATTCTAGAAAATAGGTAAAACATTTCAATTTGTTCTCATGTTCGCAGAGACCTTCATTTTAATTAGATTATTGTGTAAGACAAGATAATAATTGTTCTAGTGAAATTCGAACTAAGTTGGTAAGATTATTTAATATTTGAGAACAATTCTTGGGAGTTTAATTTTAATAAATAATTCATATTCATGGTCACAAAAAACCTTCATTTAATTATACTGGCTATATAATCCTATTATAATTTTCAATTATTCTTACAAATTAATTCCACCATTCTGAAACCAACAAAAGCCGGTACCACATACTACCAACTTTCCGTGAGCAATCATGACCCAAGTTTCGGAACAAACCTGTTAAAGTAAACATGTACATCTAATCACACTTTGAGTTTGTTAATTATATGACTGGCTGAGGCGTTTCGCTCGGAGCTACCAACTTTACAAACTACAACATGCAAGAACGACCTGGCACATACATCGAACACTTCTGCAGTCATGTGTTTCGGAACTATTAAACACAACTCTAAGCTCTATTTGTATGCGTTTTAAGTTATAGTTCAGCATGTATGTGAAACAGATTACTGTACTTGTGCACATTTGTGTTGTGAACTCACCCGTAACCGTTGAGCGTCGTCCAATGAAGCGGACGCGTGGTAACTAAGTACCTGTAATTATACAAACAACATATTCAGTATAAACAGTAGAGGAAAATGGCGATTTAAGAGGGAACAGGGCCTGCGAGGAATTTGAAAAATAGGTATTTGAAGAAACTATGTCGGTAGCGCTGGGTCAAGCCTGAACCGTTGAGTGCGATAGGGACAGCTGCAGCTCAAGCCGATAATATCACGAAAAATTGGACGAGATCGACGTTTCTTATTGTCCTTTTATCTCTTCGATTCAATTATTTTTGACATTAAAATTTTAAGAAAGAGTATGTCTCCTATCAATTTATTTTATGTTTAAAACTTTTCGAATTTTTCTGGTAGTCCTCTAATCACGGCCGCAAATATGGGACATTTTTTAAGGGTCATATTTTCTTTACTTATTAGTTGCTGAAAAAAAGGAAATGACAGGGACATGTCTACAATAGACCTTGTACCTGTTCCCTCTTAATCCAGGAGTGAAGTTTCCCTCAATAAAATTTTAGTAGACATTATAATAATACAGTAAGTGAGGCGGTTGAATTTGGCATAGTGCCAGATACATGTAGGCGTTTCCGTATAGCACAATGGACAATTATATCTATTCGAAGGCTGTTGGCTTAAGCCTTATTTAGCTACTTGGAATAAAAGGCCACAACCTAGCTGAAATTGGAGCAAGTCATAATTTTCAGAGCATTTCTAAAGTAAAATTAATTAAGTTATCAAAGATATGCCAACTCTGGACTTATTTCAATTTGGTGTTGTAAAAGCCTTTTGACAATAAATTCGATTTCACGTCTCCATCTACAAACAAAATAATATAATTTCTCCGGAACGGCCATTAATAAATTCTAGGTCCTGTTATCGGTACAAAGGTTCAAGTGGTGGTGTTGTAGTCCAAGTTATTGATAAAGATGAACAACTCTAAGTGTTGACATTAAAGGGGTGATATTGATGATCTGAATGTACAGATATCAGGATAATCAACCCATGAAATTCCCACAGCTGGGATACAAGCATCCTCTCTATAAGAGAGTGGACAGTAATCTAACACGCAGATCCAATGCGGGTTGGTAAATGTCTAATCTCTTCGAAGTTTTGCTTCTAGGACATGCCGGTTACCTCAAGAAGTTTTCTTTCCACTCAAAACATGAGAAAAGTTGTGATGAAATTAATTACACGAAGTTAAACCTTATACTGATAACAATAAAGTAAAACTCACGTCTAAAGTGACGCTCTGTTTCGCCATCGCGGTGATAGCCTTCTCGTACATGTGCGTGTTGTGGATACCCATGCCGCAGAATATCGCGAACGCCTCCACGAAGTTCTCGTCATTCTTGGTGAAGAGGAGCTCGTCGAATTTGTTGATTAACTGGAAGATGAACATAACATTAATGAAGAAAAATATGATGTAAGACTCTTTGGAGGTACAAACGATTTGAATGATGACATTGAAATGAGTTAAGAGGGCAATAAAATTAGCGCCATAACTTAAGGGAAGCCTTTAAAACCAAAGAAGCCCTTTTTGGAACTACTTTCAGACCTATCTAACGACGAAGAGTGAATATAATGCCGGGTACACATTGATGAAACGTAACATGAAATGTAACACAAATGAGCCGTCCAGACTTATGCAATGAAACTTGAAACGTAACACAACCTCTTTCCGAATTTGTTTCAACGTGTGATACATTTCGTGTTACGTTTCACAAATCTTTATCCGGCCTAAGATTTTGGCCGTGGGCTTCTAGGTCGATTCCATTCCTACTAATAGAAGATTTTAAACTATCATGGTCACTAACATTATCATTAACACTAAAAACGGGATATTAACGTGTTGTTTTACATGTTGTTGTTATGTTGTATTTAACATGGTAAATATCCCGTTTCTAGTATTAATTATAATATTCCTACCTATGTTGTGGCAGTCAATTGTGTTTTTCGCAAAATTAAAGGGTTTATAAAGAAGAGTAATGAGACCAGCTGTTCATTAACTAACTAAAATAAAGTAAGATATTTATAATAACGATACTCGACGCTGATATAATTCGTTACATCAACAAACTTTCATTAAGAACTGTTGTGTTAACAAAATTAAGAAAACAACTAAGTTTGTGCGCCGACGACATCCGCGGGATGTACCTACTTCTTTGAGCTACTTATTTACTTTATTTTCAAGGAAGCAGCGCTTGATTTTAAGTGCAAGTTACTTTTTTTCATAAACTATTACCAACTTTTTCAAAATGTATGTGCGCAGTTCTTTATTCCAATCAGATAATAAAATATAGTCTTCCATTTTCTCAGTCTTTATTTACCTCATTACAACATAGTAAAAATTAATTTGAAAGACCGGCCAAGTACGAGTCGGACTCACGCATGAAGGGTTCTGTACCATCGTAGTATGGAAGCCCCCTTTAATTTTTCATTTATTTATTGTTATAGCGGCAACAGAAACACACATTCTGTGAAAATTTAAACTGTCTACCTAATACGAATCATGAGATACAGCCCGCTGACAGACAGACGAACGGACGGACAGCGGAGGGTTACTTCGAGTACGAAAACTTAAAAAAAAGGCAACAATTTAAACATTGTACAGTAAAGCACATTTTTGTGTTATAACATGAACATTGTCTGTTTACGGTACAAACTCAAATTAAAAAGTTTACATCAAGCACCTCATATTAGAGTCCGAATGACGAACAAAAGGTAAACACATTTAAAAAGAAACATATTTGTCCCTGCTGCAAAGCTTTACACTCCAGTTACTTTACTCGCAAAAGTGAAGAGTCCTCCTTTGTGATTAAATTAAAAACTTTTTAAATGGAAAATTGTTTAATTAAACATTCAGGAATTGTAAATTTGTGAAATACTTGACTGTAAGAGGTACCTGGTGAAAGCAAAACGCGGAAAAAAAAAACAAATTAAATCATAGTTTCCTAATCAATCCTGACAAAAATACTTTCCGTTCTAATATTTTATTTCTTCGAAAATGTATTGAAAAACGTCGTTTGATACGCGTAGCGATTTGTTACTGCAGTTCTCGGCTCCATAACACCCTCGCCTGCAGCTCGGGTGTTAATCCCGCCTCGAATGCAATAACAAAGTTACCCCACTTATATCAAAATGTACTATTGCAATGCGGCATGAAAGAGAGTTTTCATATCAACTAACATGACAGAAAGAGACTGTACGCAAGAAATGAGCAGCAACATTTTCGCTAATGAGTATTTATGTAAACAAAAAAATATTAAAGAAAAGCAACTGCAGTTATACCTCATTGTAACAGTACAAAAAATATGATTCGTCGCACTGCGGAAAATTTCAATGCGTTTCTACAGATTCACATTAACTCTGCAATAAACAGGATTTTATCACCCGCGTTCGCTATATTATCCAGTACATTTTTATGTAATGTTTCTTCTTGTTCTACTTCCGTCCTTGTTTTACATGTTTACTTCAATATTTTTGTTGTCGATTTCTTTTAACGGTTGACATGAGTTTTTTTTTAAACTTTGTACCCCCGCCCCTCCTTGGTAATTTCTCCAGTCTCGTGGGTGCGTTTACTAACATTTAAACTCACAAACAGCCAGACCCGGAACAACTACCTGAAGGCCATACAAATACGTGTTCCATGCGGGAATCAAAATCGCGACACGCACGCAGCGCAGCAGCCAATCGCTCAACCACTGCGCCAACCCGTCAGTAACGTATTCTCTCGCGTATAAAGTTATTTGGAGTTCACATATTGAGCGGGGGACGGCTGAACTCAATTTACAAGGAGTTAATTAGTAATATCCACGTCGTTATGGCTTTGTCATCTCTTGTGTTATTCCAATGTGTGTTTTCAGTTCTGTAGTGTCGCATACGGCCGTAATGCGCTGTTTTTATAACAGTTGCTACTTCACTTTTTTTTGTTGAATTTTTCATTAATTTTACGGGACCGAAGTTTTTGAACAGCACGTTTGCCGAATAACTCCTGTCACTTTATGGAACCGTTCGGCTACTTTTATGGCTCCAATTACCATATTTTAACACATTTTTGGCAAACTTCGAAAATAATTAGGCTAATATTTAAAAGCCTCCCTTGACAATTTTCAGGGCTAATCTGAGCGTGTAACTAGCGTGAAATAACAAAGAGATTCTGTTAAATTTTGTCAACTTACCTGAATGACTCCGATAATCCTCCCCTCAGAATTCTTAATCGCCATGCAAAGTATTGTGTTGTGTTTAAATCCGGTGCCTTCGTCGACGGACGGATCAAAACGGGGATCTAAATAGGCGTCCGGAATGTTCACCGTCTGAAATTATACAGAAAATGTTATTTCCACCGACACGATGTTAACAGGCTATAATGTACCCACAAGCTCGCACTTAAGGGGGTAGCGCAGGGTAGCCCGCGAAATTCAAATTTTCTTACGTTTTATGCAATTTACAGATCAGTGTCAGGTTGTATGTTGATTAAGATATGATTCGCGACCGTAACAAATATAGCTTAACTGAGTTATAATAATTAAAATCACCAATAGAACCCTCTCAAGGTCATTTAATCCCATTAAATTACTTTTTCATGAAATAGTAATTCAATGGGTTTATCATTATCATCATTTCAGCCGAAAGACGTCCACTGCTGGACATAGGCCTCCCCCAAGAAGGGGGGGTTTTGCCATAATCGCCACGCTTGGCAGGCGGGTTGGCGATCGCAGTATGGTGTTATAAAACACAGAGAACGCTGCTGCCCATTCTCTGGTAAGTCCCTTAGTCGCCTCTTACGACACCCACGGGAAGATATGGGATGGTGCTATTCTTTACGTCCGGACACCATACAGAACAATGGGTTTATACAGGGTGTAAACGATCACTTTTTTTTTTTTGGGGTGAAAAATCACTTTTAACGGTAAAACTCAATGTAAAGCACGTAAAACATTGTACTGATGGATGCATTGAAAAGTAAAGTTATAAGCTTAAAAACTAGTATTGAAAAAAATCTTGTGATAACGCAGAAACTTTGACCTCCAATATCTTCGTAACTTAGAAGGTTCCCAGGTATGTTCCAGAACAAAAAGTGATCGCCATGACGGAGAGAACAAGTGCCTTTCGGCTTCATGAACATACGAGGGTTGTATTGATGATTTTAATGATTATAATTCTGTAACTACATACGTGTTACGGTCAAGCAAGAATCATATTTTGTTTCACATACAGTCTGAAATTGACCGGCAAATTGCAAAACACGCAAGAAAATTGGAATTTAGCGAGCTACCCCGGTGCTTCCACCTTAACGTTCTTCAGAAAGAATACGCGAGCGACATACACGAGAATGCGTAGAAAGACCCTCAGCGAGACAATTTTAATGAACCACCGCGAATTAGTTGAAAAGCACTTAGGGAAAACTTTGGAAATTGCTGCATATCTTAAAGCCGTTGACAATTAATTCTTTTGGAGCGACTTTGAATTTGGGTGCTGATAAAAATTAGATCCTATTCTTAGAAGACGTAAGACTGAATTCCGATAACTTCGCCCACACCTTTTCATAGACCCCAAGACGGGAACTTATTCCATTCTATCCTTTCTCATTTAGCCCACACGCTAAGCGCTTTAAAGTTTCAACTACAAGTCCATTAGTTTAATACAACCGTGGTCCCCCTTAATTCTTATCACAGTTATTAAGCTGACTTGGCTCCGTGGTCTAACAACCGCTGGAACGCTGAAGTTGGCTAAGGTCATTAGCTGGAGTGCTCTAAGCTAGTCACATACTAGTACAAAGTGGAGTGTAGGGATTTGCTAAACTGAAGCTAAAGATAGAAACAAAAGAATGAACAATACTAGCAGACAATTAACTTTACAAAAACAAATGCATCGTTGGTGTAGTGGTTGCCATGAGATCCTGGGTTCGATTCCCGGATTGAGCAAATTGTTGTTGGGTTTTTCCATGAGGAATTTCTCAGTAGTAGCACCGGATTCTGGATTTGTGACGCCAGCTGTGATGGCAATAGGCTCGCTCCCTATTACATGGGACTTAAACAACATAACTGGTGAAATGTGGGTGCACTATTAGGTACACCTCTGCCTAAGCCTTCGGGTATTACAAGCGTGATGTTATGTGAAAAAAAAATACCACTTTTAAAATAACTGCAGGGCAAAAGAAGTTAAAAGTCACGATTTCATAAATTCAATTATATGAGACTGTACACAAAGCCTGTTGGAGAAAAATTTAAGCATTTAATAGTGACCTTTTGCAGCTGAAAAGTTTACCACAGAATATCCATGCAACCCAACCCACGCGAGACGAGAGTTATGAAAGTCAGCTGACGGAAAGTGTCATTATATTTATTTTATATATTCTATATTTTAGACAAATATTTTATTTTTGGGTAGGAATAGGGATTTATCAGTGCTTACTAACAAAGGGTGTAACAAGACCCTTAACGAAGCCGGAAGGCACTTATTCTCCCCGTCATTGCGATCATTTTTTTTCCTAGTCCATACTTGGGAACCTTCAAGTTCCGGAGATATTGGGGGTCAAAGTTTCAACTTTTTCACAAGTTTTTCTTTAAATACATGTTTTTAATGTAAGATTTCCTCCACGACCCCGTACTATTCAATCCATCCATCAGCACAATGTTTTGAGTGCGTTACATTGAGTCCTACAGTAAAACGAGATATTTCACCCCATAAAAAAAGTCGTTTCACAGCAATAATTTTTGCGTAAAGTTACTTAGTTTGATGTACATAATGCTTGGTTAACGGCTTCGTGAAGGGTCCGTTTACACCCTGTATAGTCGTAAGTTTTACTAACAGTTTTTGAGTCATGGATACTGGAATTAAGAAAAATTCTATTCTATTACTTAACCATTAAAGCTTTGTTCTCGTCGCTGCAGCATTCTGTCAGCTTAATCTATTATGGTGGTAACTTTTCGATCACTTTATAATTATGTCGTGAATTTCATCATCATTCTCTTGTCCCTATCTCATTTCAGCTATATTAAAAAATCTAAGTTTACTCCTTCCTGCCTTTTTGTTCATTATGTTTTTTTACAAATGCATTTTCTCCTTCACAGTGGACTACCAATTTGCATCTTCAATTATCCCTTATTTCATTTTAGCTTTGATTTTATGTTAACTGTTTAAATACCCCTTTATATATTCTCTCATTACTTCGTTGACTCAGGTACTTCCGCGAGATCGTCAGCAACACCAAGGAGCTGCTGGCCTTTCTGAGGCCTGGCTGAGTTGGGGTGGATCGAACAATTTTACCACGCAAAATACGCGCTTTGGACATGGTGTTGCGGACACCAGCCCGTTATACAATACAAAACACAAAAAAAAAATGATGTTGTCTTACCTCGCCCGTAGTGGCCACATATCCTGTGATACCAATGTTGATAGGGAACCGACTTTCGTAAGGTGAGGTCCTTAATGCATTTAAGTCGTTGTCATCACCGGCTTCCAGGTCAAACACTCGGGAGAAACTGCCCTTTGACGCCTCGTGGACTAATAGTACCTGGAAGTAGAAAGAGATTGGTCAATTTTATGATACAACAAAAAAAACTGCTTTTGGGATTGAAATGAACTGTTTTGCTCAATAAACACAACTCTCCAGTCAATGATTACAATCAGTACAGCCTTTACGCCATGATTGGGCAAGGACCACCTATATGGATCATGTCACTTTTGCACTAACAAGGATTTTCAACTAGAGCATAATACAGGGTGGAAGGGACACCGACGCGAAAACGGTTATGTACCACGTATTCAGTACATCATTCTGAGCTTCCCCCACATAGAAAACCACATGGAACAGCTGTTTTTTTTTTATTACCGTGAAATATTTCTATGTGTGTTCAGAATGATGTACTGAAAACGTGGTAACCGTTTTCGCGTCGGTATCCCTACCACCCTGTATATCTTTGCACAATGTATAAATGGTGACTGGACAGCCACCTTTAATAATGGCAGAGCTTCATCTAACGCCTGACCGATCAGATAGAAAGGGACTCGAGTGTTTCAAAAGTCACGATCTTCAGTAACGAGACAACAGCTCTAAAAAAACAGCGTTTCTCATATTCTCCTCATTAAAAACTTATTTACATACTTCGTTCAAATAGTCACACAGTTAATTGTAAAATTTCATGTAAATTACAAAGAGAATTTTAATTTCATGCAGTGTTTTCATAAATTTAATATGGGCAATCGTAGCCGAAACAGCATGCAGCCGCGCATTTCAATATGTTAAGCGGATTAAATACTACAGGTACTCCTCAGAACTCCTTTATTTAAATGTAAATTAGGTTTACATAATTTGGAACTTGACTATGAACTCGGTATAACTGCCATGTGAGAATCTTAAACAGACCACAAGTTACCACGTTATTTGCTTTGCATTTTTGGCTCTTATTAACATGAATTACAGCGCGTTTAGTAAGATTTCTCAAACACAGAACAAGCAAAGCTTTTTTTGTAATCTCGAGAAGTTTTCGAAGATTCCATCCAAGTCGCCGAATGGACATTCAAGATTAGAATAATTCTAACAAACAGACAGAGATAGTGACTTCCTCCTCGCCGGGATTCGTCGCGGACGTTCGGCCCGAGGGTATTGTACCAATAAAACATTAAAGATGTCTGTCTGGCTGTGAGCGACCAGTCAGTAAGTAGATAGATGCAGAAGGACAAAAAGCCGGCTTCACACGACGAGTGAAGTCGCATGCACACAGATAGTACACCGGGCGTTTGCAGACTATGTTAAACAAATGTCAGTCGAGTGCACTTGCACTCGCTGTAGATTGACACAAGTATACATATGTGTGCATACATTTTTGATTGTTATATAGAAGCAAACTTCTGATCCCATCTATTTTGTGGCAGTAGGCACGACGCGTAGGAATAGCCACATAAGTGCAATAAGAACACGGCTGCTATGATCGTTCCCGAGCCGACAGAACCGGCCGCGTTATGTGTTATTACTTCTCTAACTGACCATTAATGCTATACGATATTTTTACGACCAGCATGATGACTATTCAATGCCTACTCTTTATATTATACGAGAATCGAAACGCGAAACATAAAATACTCGCAATAAGGTTTCTAGATGATCTTCGTTCATAATAGAACGTTAATCGATTAGTGTTAGTGACTATACGCTTCCAAATTGTTTATAGTAGAGGTTAAGCCAAATATTTTAATTGGCATTTACCATGAGCGAGGCACAAAGTAACCAAAGCGATATTAAACTTCAATATTGTCTTGCAAACAGCGGTAATTGGGAGACCAAAAACAAAATTCGTTTTGGCCAAGTTTACATTGATCGGCCGTCCGATTTAAAATTATTTTTGGGACTCGATTTGAATGCTAATTTTATTGCAGCCTATATCGTGGGAAATTGACTATGTTAATATTGTGTCGAACAGAGCACACCTGTTCAATGTTCATTAAATTATGTTTTCAGAATGCGTAGTTGGTTAATGCCTCGATAAGAATTTGCTAAAATGAACCTGCTGCTAAGCTAAAGCTTGGCTGGCTGTATCTAAGTAATTAAATATAGCTGCCGTAATTCTGTTTAGACTTAATAGCTTTAACTGAAGCATCTTCTCATTACTTTAATGAATTTCCTCTGTCTCTAGATTTCTCCTTGATTCACTAGGATTGCTATAGTAACATAATTATACGAGTATAATACAAAAGGGTGCTCGCTGCAATGCGCTTTGTTGTCCTTACTTGGTTAAACTCTGTCTGCCATCAGCGCTTTGTTTAAGGCAAAATGCCAGCAAATATTGTTATGTTAATAAAACAATACAAACTGAATAAAGCTTCATAAACTTTGAAATGTACGAATAGAAAACGCATTGTTATTATTTCCCTACAAATACAATTTCAATTCATCCACCTCCCCGGAAATTATACGCAGCAAAACTTTTACTTCATAAGTCCATAGTTTTACTCTTCGTGTACGGTCTCATAAAATCCGGGTTATCCAATTCCGAGTGAACCAATGGAACCAACAAACAATTTCTTACTAAAACTAATAACATCTAGAAGACTAGCATCTCTAAATGCCTGAACGTATTATTTTCATTTTCACACAATTTCTATCAACGCCTTACCGGATCTTGAGGTCCTACTTTCATAAGAACAAACCCCAACTTCCATTAAAGGACTTCGTGTTATTTCTGCACATTGTTCGTTCATAATTGAGTTTTCCTTGGAAACGATCCAATAAAGTATTGGGCCGAGGGATGTTGGGTTGTCGCGCAATATGATCGGACGTAGACGCACGTCATCAGGTTTCGATGATCTGCGATAATCCGGTCATTTTGATAGTAACAGCTTACCAAAATATTTTATCACGAGTTATTTCTGGGGCATGCGTCAAACTTGTTCGGATTGTTTTGCAAGCAAAGGCTTTATCTGTTCCTGAAATTGTTTGGTAAACCATATTTCTATTTGTGAGTTCGATTGCCAGAAATCAACGCTGCAGCCACAACGATGTCGGCCTAATGTG
Organism: Noctua fimbriata; assembly: GCA_905163415.1. NCBI lineage: Eukaryota > Metazoa > Arthropoda > Insecta > Lepidoptera > Noctuidae > Noctua > Noctua fimbriata. The sequence goes on from LR990940.1 coordinate 9,857,890, forward strand.
TTATTTTACAAATAATGGCCGCTGTTTAGTAGGTCCTTAGCTTCCACCAGAGACCAGTAATAAAACACCAACATACATTAGCTAAGTAACATCCTTTACAAACATTACGAGGTGATCAATTCAAAGGTAATTACAGTTTAAAGCCACCACAAAAACGTTAATCTAAGTGCTGTTAACGTGTCGTATAAAGTTGATACTTGTCTGGAACCTTTTCAGTGTTCCCAGGAGTGAAGATTTTGCTCGCAAGCTTATCGCTTTCCATTCTCATTAGGGCTCATGACACGCTTTTATCTTGATCCTGTGGCCCGACCCGACTCTAGTTAGCTTTATTTATTCTAAAAGGTTACCGTACAAAATGGTGACTGTTTGTATGCGATTACATTTTTGTTCCCTTATCGTTGTTCCGGTCAACGTTTGTTTAAAGTCAAATAATTTCGCCAGTTCACGTGTTGCTTTCATGTTATTTAAGCTGGGGAACTCGGCATTATAGCTTTTATTAAAAATAATCTGACTCGATACCGGCCCGGTGGATTATAACAAAAATGTTAAGAGCTTTTGTCAATAAATTTTATCACTGAAAATATAGCTGGCAAACATGAGAGCCTAATCCATCTATCGAGCCCTAAGCCTTTAATACACTTCAAATCCTGAGGGTACAACTTTATTCTTTACATCCATATATTGAAAAATAAAAGTCATCTTTCCCAATAAAAATGAAAGTTTGCAGACATATTTTTTCTAATATTTCAAGCCACTCGAGGCTATCTCATTATTTGAGTGATGATATCAATCCATCAGTTTTTATAAGACACTCGGGGTAGAACGCGTGATTATTTCGGGGCATTCTTTGTATAGCGCGAAATGTTCGATAAAGAAAGATATTTTTATCTTATACAACACGAAAAGAAATGTAACAAGGTTGTAACTGCCTAAGTTTTTCGTAGGTAACGTTTTTCGTTTATTACATGAAAGGTTTCCTTATACCTTTATTTTTCATGTTATCATAGAAGTTAATGTAGAATATCTTATAATTACTTGATTCTCTATTCATGAGCCGTTCTACGTACAAACAGAGACTGTTTACCGTGCACGTTTAACATTCAGGCACTCTGAATACAGCCGTCATAGCTAAAGAAGAGTGCTTCGCTACAATGTACCTTTGCGCTCGTACGCGAGTATTCGTTTGAAAGTGGTATTCGACGGAGTGTGGGAGTGATGGACGACGTTCCATTATGCTTCTCCCAGCCTGTAATCTAACTATGCGCTGAAGCATTTTGAAAACGGAAAAAACAGTAGCGTACTTCCGTCTATAGACCGACCGCTCTAACCTTTTAAACGCCATTGTCCACATATACGTGACAGGCACGCGTGCCTTGTACGCTAACGACATAAATATTTGACAAAAAATGCGGCGCACTATAACACGAAATAAACAATAAAATAGTTTTGGAATCCCTATTCTTTTTGTAGGTATTTGCGGTGAAATTGTGGCTTGGCGTGGAGGGCACGCGCGTGCGTTTATGCTCTGGCGTTCAAAAGATTAATGAGTCCTCCGCCTTGCCCCATCAACGGCACATCAAGCGACCACAAAGTCCTAACAATATCCCACAGGTTATTTGTTTTAAAATAACCACAATTCACGTAGGTATTACGATACTAATTGAACCAATACATGATCAACCTTCAGAATATTCCATTTAAATTGATACCTTCGCGAGGACTCATTAAAGCGGTCGGTCTATAACTTAAATGGTCACTTTCAACCTTTAATTAACTTTGACGGGCTTAAAATAAGGCGCTAATTTGTACGTAAATATAAATCATCTCCAATTTCCTCTATCTACTAAACTTTAGATGACTAACAGACCTAGTTGCTAGTTTTACTGTCTTGTATATTTTTACGATAGTAGCCACATCTCGCCAAGTTAGGAAACGTTGGCGTGAGTCCAATACACTGATACATTATCCAATAATACATAGAGTATGCCTAAAACGACTGACAGCCACAACAGTCTTATGGATGTTTTACACGAGGGTAATTTCTCGTCTGTCGAGAGATGAGAATGTCTATGCAAGACTCGCCATCACCAGGCTATTATTTGTGTCCATGTCTAAGCCAAAAATCAAATCATCCCGAAGATAATCCTAACTAATATTATAAATGCGAAAGTAAGTTTAGTTGTTTGTTTGTTACCTTTTCACGTCTAAACCACTGAACCAATCATCCTACACTACAATGTTCCATATACCGTAAGGTATATGCAAATTTTCAGGATAGGAAACCAATCATCCTGAAATTTTGCATATACCTTACCTTACAACCCGAATAGTTTGTCGAATTATAAATTAACGCTAGCGAAGCTGCGGTCAAAAGCTAGTGTCATATAATATGAGACGAGACTCGTCTAAGGTTTTCTGGGACAGTGATGTGAACTTGAAATAAGTGCGTTTTTTTTTTTGTTGGGAAATTGAGGAACGCAATTTAAAAAAAGAGGCGCTCTGCCTTCGGTCTTCTTTCGAGATGCGAGCCTAGTATTAGTAGTACACACTAGTTGCACAAATCAACTGTTTGCATCTCCTTCAGAGAATATAATCGCTTCTTCGAAGCGAGAATCTATCCCCATGTAAATGAGCCTTAAAGGGATAAGTGCCAAAACCGTTTACGTAAAAACATTAGCGCTTTTTTTTTGTATGGAGATATGGATGGACACATTCTTGACGTGATTACTTTATGTAAAAGCTTTCTTGTTAAGTTGATATCTGTCGACCACAAATGTTTGTACTTATGAATAATAATTCTAAGTTTATAGCCAACATTGCCGACCACGCAGACTTCTACTAATTTCATGTTTCGATTGTGCTCTTTTTTGTGTGCGGAATACCAGCTTACTCGAGCGCAATTTAGTTTCAGAACTAACTTTTTTAACTATTGATTAATTGAGTCTAAGAGGCCATCCTTTAAACACCACAGTGTACACTTAGTTCGTTTTGACTTTGTCTTTCGAGGTTTTGTGTGTTTTATGAGGCCTCTATTATAGCCAAGGGGGCTATAATAGAGGCCTCTTTGATGATACGTCGTGAGGTTATAGGCTACCCTCCTCCCCCCCACAGCATCACAACATGAGATAGTGTTAGAATCTGTTTTAATATTAAAAAAAAAACGCTTGCTCGGGTTATTAATTCATTATTGGTAAAAAATATTTTACACGTCTCACATTAAATTCATTTTTTTTTCGTCACACAAAAATAAACACACGTGATTGTCACATTATCCCCCCCCCCCTTGATTAAAGATGTTTTTTTTCTTATCATCTCCCCCCTTTTCAAACCTCACGTGATTAAAGGACGACCCTAAGTACTTTAACCAAAAGAATCACGAGTGCTTCTGTACTGTTCCACCTTGCAAAAGACGACGAGAAATATTCAGAGTTGATGGTTACCCTTCAGTAATAACTGAAGAGGCACCAGAAGAAGAATTACTTTAACATACACACGGGCCTTTTACATGAAACAACCATCCTGCCTATAGCTACAAACTACAATGTACAGAAGCCAGCACATTAAGCTACCCGAAACTGTCAAATTTTCCCAATCAACCTTGAACTTAATGCTTAGGCGATAAAGATGAAAATCCATTAAAGAAATTTGACAGATTGTAGTAGCTTGATGTGCTGGCGTATGTACCTAAAATTCTCACTGCTAAAACTCAGATCTCTCACCACAAGTGAGCGGCCATACCTAATCCACAATGCGGGTCCATTGCGGGATGATATTTCACAAGTCGTTTTCTATACTAATATTATATAGAGGTAAACTTTGTAAGTATGTATATAGGGGGTAATCTCTAAAACTAATGATAAAATTCTAAAAATTCATTCACTGGCAGAAAGTGCGTGAGTGCTATAGGCTATTTATATAAAGAAAGAAAGAAAACATATTTATTTGGCACATGCCACAAGTGCACACAACAAAAAAAAAAAAAAAAAATTAAATAACTTAAATTTAAACAATAAAAAGTTAAAACTAAACAAAAAAAAAAGAGATAATATTGTGTTTTTATATCACGTAAATTAGCCGAGATATCACAATTTTTGCGGACGAAGTCGAGGGCGAACTGCTAGTATTTCATACTTAAAATTAAATAATATGTCTTTATTTCCCACATTACAATAAAACTTTAAATAAGGGACCTAATTTCAGTTTAGTACGCAATAAAAACTTAATTTACCGTTAACTAAAGTAACTATCCGCACAATAATTGTATTGGGCGTAAAATTTAACATTTGCGAACTAGGACTGGGCGACTGGCAACATTATTTTACAGGTTATGGCCATAGTAAAACCACAGTATTCGAGGCTTTGACCGTTAGTAGTAAAAACTTGAGGACAATTTAATATGGGCACCTCTGCCTTTCTAAATAGCGTTTTAGTCCCGATACAAGTTGAATTAAATTTATTTGTGGTTTTAATCTTTTCATCATCTGCCTAGCCATATACAGTCTAACTGGATGCAGCTGAATACCTTTTAGAATAAATTTTACATGAAGCGACTGCCTATCTGACCTCCACAACCTAACTAGTACTGGGTGGGTAATACGATACCCCTTTGGTACCCCTGGTTGTCAGACTTTCAGGCTACTACATCAAAGATCTACAATTAACAGCCAGGACCAACTGCTTAACGTGCTTTCTTTGTATGTGTTGTATGTAATGTTCTTTCGTGGTATGTAATGGGTGGTCACCTATCCACGCACCAACCTAGGCAAGCGCGGCTTAACCTGAGATTGACCCGAGCGGCTGTTATGATTTAGCCACGAGCTATTTGCAAATTGCATTTGTCCAAGTCAATAATTAATATTATCTAAACTAATATTATAACTGTTAAAATAACTCTGTGTGTCAATTTGTTAGCATTTCACGCCAAAAATACAGAACAGATATCAATTTGTTATATCAACAATGCTCTGGGTTACTTTTAATATGGGTAGTACGCTGCCATGGAACAGTTTTTAACATATTCGCGGGCGAAGACACGGACAAAAGCTAACTTCAAAATAAACTGTTTACATAAAGTGTTTATTTAAAAAAAAGATGGACCGCTTTATCCTCATGGAACGACGACGTCGAGAAAATTAATATCACCGAGCTACCATACAAGAGTTATTAAATGTTTTTGTCTCGTATGAAGCAATGCGGTCAAAATTTAATAAACACTACATCACTTGACTTTAGCACTATGCGGCACTGCATTGTTGTGGCTGCTTGTATACTACAGTGTACCAACCTACCGCGCTAGAGATAATATTGTTTGTCCAATAGATGGATGCGCCAGCCAGAAGACAGGGTACTGTGGCGCAGTAAATTGACTAAGAATGGGAAAGTCCTTAAAATCAGTGGTTAGAATAGCACTCATCATCTTCCAAGCGTTTCCCCAACTATGTTGGGGTCGGCTTCCAGTCTTAACTTGATGCTTGATGCAGCTGAATACTAGTATTTTACATGGAGCGACTGCCTATCTGACCTCCACAACCCAGTTAATACTGGGTAATACGATACCCATTGGTAAGACTGGTTGGCAGACTTTCGGGTCACACACAAACATAAAATAATAAACCATTTTTGAAAATTAAGTCTATATGGCCTAGCCCTGACATGACTTATCAAAATATTTCCAGCTTTTATTACATTTCCATACAGAAAGATAAATATAGTAAAATAGTAGGATTCATGAAAACGTTTTTTGTAGTCGTTAAATCTGCAAACAACTATATTGGAACATAAACCCTAGGCTTTTAACCCTTGAATGATATCCGATCAAGTTACTTCTGTTTTTATAGGCGTACAGTCAAGTGCAAAAATAAATACCGAAAAAATATGTTTTCGTGAAATTCCGAAAGCCTCTTGTCAATTGTTTTAGCATTTTTAAACTATAAATCGAATGCTTTTAGAAATAAAATGCTTATGTTCAAATAAGATTGCAGTACTGCAATACCCATCGCCAAGTAGACCGCTGCCGATTTTAGGGGATTATGCTGTTTGTAATGGTATGACTTGCGAATAGCAGTTCGGCCACCACGCTGTAAAATTTTATCACTGAACTGCACTAGGGGATCACTGCAGCCATCGAGTTAAGTCCGTCTTATGTACCAACGCTGCAAAATTGATAAATAAATAAAGTGTATAAGTACTTTGCTTTTTTCTAAGATTATTTTATACTAGCTACCTACTTCATGTGGATTGCGCATTGCAAGAAGTGAAGAAGCTAAATTAAATTAGCCTACTTAGCTAAATAAGTCTTGAGCTAGAAAAATGTCTGTGTTTACGTTAATAATGCAACAGGTGGAGGTTGAAATCACGACCTCTCTCACCCACAAGGCTACGTTTCAACCGATGGACTATTCCGCTTGTAGAAAAATCTAAACTTTTCCAAATACTCGTAATGACTAATCTCCAAGATGTTAATCAGAGGTAAGTCTCAATTAGTATTCTACCGTTTGCGTAGATGACCGCGATTGCGCCTGGCGCCACCTAGCGGCGACGTTTCAATCATCATTAGATAGCTACGATTATGTACAGCTCAGCGTATGATTAAGAACAGCTATGACAGCTATGAAGAATATCCAAGTGGTGTTGTAGGGTCATTAAACTGAAAAAAATATCGTGAGTGGGACATTTAATATCTCATGCAATGGCAAATGTAACAAATTAATTTGGACCAATAGTTTCAAAATCAACAAAATGTAAATCAGTAGGTACTGTTATTAGTTAAGCAATATTTCCAATATTGTGTACAGACTGTAACTACTGTTGCTCAGAAAATATTCTCTTCAACACTCCACGGAGATTTGTTAAAAAAAAATCAAGAAGTGTCTTTTCATAAAATTGTTTAGCGTAGTGCAGAGTAGAGGTCTATATCTTATTCATACTCTAAGCTGTACGTACAGTTTAGTGGCGACAGACAGACGGAAGAGTTATGGTGTCCGTGCATAAATCTACCATACTAAATAGACATAACAGTTTTCAACGTTTTAAAACGCTCGCTACAATTTTCGTCATTACCGCAGCCGTCAAGTAAACGTCTAGTACACTCAGAGCGAAATACCATTTACGAAATGGAAATTGAACTACAAATTACTTCTTTAATTTGTATGAGAAATTTTCCTCTCATAGATTCGAAATTATTTGTGGGTAAGGAGAATTTATTTTCTCATAAATTTGGGTTTCGATACCGTAAGAATGATGAACTGTTATGGTACCTACGAATGTGTTTATACGAAAATTAAATATTGATCGTAGTACTTTTGCCACTGGCTGGAGGCCTTACACTCAAGGCACCCACAGACTACAACCTCCTAGGTTGACCAGCGAAATGCCATTCACAAACAAAGAAAGAAATAAAGTAGATTTTTTTATTTTACATTGATTATACCACTTGTTAAGTATCTATATAGGAACATTACCATCTCAAACATATTTCCACAATCATCACGCTTCCACGACAGTTTCCGACAGACAAAGGAAAAGCCTTTATTCCGCGTTGCAATATCCGCAGGATATGATAGAAAAATTGTCTTTAAATCTAGGTCCTTTCCTATTCCAACAGGTGCAATAAAACCTTGCTATCTACACGCGATTACGTCGCAAATACCCATGACATCGTACATGTAGTTGTAAGACCTTAAGCATTTACATATCGATCATAAAACAACAATTGATGGCCACAGCCTTACAAAGTTACAATACATAAAGGAGGCAATAAAACCGTTTTATCGTAATACTATCCGAATCTAATTCAAAAGCAATCCTTTCACAAAGAAAAATAAAAAAACGAGCACCAAAAAAAGAACACAGTTCAAATTATGAATACATTTTTTTTTACGAAATGTTAATTCTTATTTCGAAATTCCGAAATATGGTGCCGACTGTACTTAAGCCTGGCAACTATGAATTGTTTGAATATTAAAATAATATCAACTTCATGAATTATTCTGAAGTTTCCGAGCCCTTTGTATAGGCTTTGGTCAAGGTTAGCCCGCCACTGGTTCACCCGTCAACGCTACAATGAATAATGGTCATATAAATATCAGAACATTGTGTTACTGACATTATTATGTTTTTTTATTAAAAAGAACGAAACCGGGCTGAAAATATTTTACGCGTTTTGAATCTTAATTAACTAAAATTATTGTAACGTTAATCCTACTATAATATTATAAATGCGAAAGTTTATGTGGATGGATGGATGTTTGTTACTCTTTCACGCAAAAACTACTGACCGGATTTGGATGAAATTTGGCACACAGATAGTTTATAGCCTGGATTAACACATAAGATACTTTTGATGATCCCCTGGGACAATTATCGAACTCCACGTAGACAAAGCCGCGGACATAAGCTAGTCTTTGTATAAACTGATCACAAAAACATAAGCACCACTTTCATTACAATAAACATAACTTTCACTTCTATAAAATAGAGGATAAAATAATAAAATCGGAGTGTAAAACATTTTTATTTTCACTTCCCCAAACCATGGAACAAAGTTTATTATTCATTTTGATGGGAACAATCCCTTTTGGGGTTTAGGACCACTAAACTTTCAGCGAGGGTACTCATTTACATGCTTTACTTTATCAAATAATATTATGAGGTGTAATCGTTGATGGATGAACGATGAAATACTATGAACAACGGGTTTATTGAAGTTTATGTAGGTACTGTTAACGATAATTCATGAAATAATTTTCACATCGAACAAATAGGATAAAAAAGTAGCGATAGTAATGCTTCGGTATACTGAAAGGTCGTGTTTATTTTCCGCATTATTCGAGTAAATTAAAATATAAAGTTGTTCTTAATTTCGCAAATAAATCAGAGATACAAAATATTTTATCAATGCATAAAAAAAATCAAAAAAAAAAATTCACATCGAAAAAACGAGATAAATAAAATTGCGTTAATACTTCGGTATAATGAGAAGTCGTGTTTATTTTCGGCATTATAAACTAAAATATAAAATTGTTATTAATTTCACAAATAAATCAGAGATAAATTTCAAAAATTAAAAAATAAGTATAGCTACACCGCAAGATTATTTTCTGGAAAAATCTGCGGCACATAATAATGTCCGAAAACAAAACAAAATCGCATGTCTCTAACACAACAACCTCAAATGAGTGCTATTTCCTAATTTCGGGGCCATAGGGAAGACATAAAACCATAAACAGGACCTCTTACGAAGAAATGACGACGTACTAAAGAGCCACATTCACAGCCGTAACATTTATCCTGTTACGTCACAACATGATGATAACAGCACATTGTTCTATCATAAGTCATAACTGATAACATTACGAGCTGTGTTCATCCTCGCTTATTTACTCCTTAATTGATAACAATAGGAAAGCCTCCTTTGATACAGTAAATTGATTTACTAAACAAAGACAATAATAGTCTTGGAACAATTGATATTGAGTTAGTTATGATTGGCTTTCCCAGTATGTAATATTGATTAGTCATAGTTCAATATCGAATATCTTGTGTGCCGTATTAGGTACGGTTTATTAACTGTAACGCCCTTAATCCTTGGTCCTTAGAAACAATACCTTTACTAAAGAATATAACAATATTATCGATAAGATAACTTTGCTGTTGATAACTATTAATCGTTCTCAGACAATATATTGAGTTGAGTAGGTATTTAAATTTTATATGGGAGGGCTGATTATATTTTTTGGCGATGTGTTGTTAGTCCCATACAGAAAGTTGATCAGTTTGGTGGTCTGTACTGTACCACATCCTTATAAACCGGCCAAGAACTAGTCGGACTCGCGCATAAAAGTTTCCGTACCATCGTAGTAGGGGAGCCCCTTGTTTTTTAATTTTTGTTAGAGCAGCAACAGAAATATAGATTCTGTGAAAATTTCATCTGTCTATCTATTTTGGATCATGAGATACAGCCCGCTGATTGACAGACGGACGAACAAGCAACGGAGGCTTAGTAATAGGCTCCCGTTGGTAACCATTCGGGTAAGAAACCCTAAAAATGATTACACATTTCTGATACACGCTGTATAAGCACTAAGGCTTCAGTTTCAATTGCAGTATCCATCTTGCAGCAATAATTTTCCCATCAGAAAATTCGAATTACATTTTTCTGAGCCCAGGAACGATGTGGATTCCTTTGTTATTACCACAGACGATGAGGCGTTAATAATTGCAGACCAGTCTTTATATAACTAGGACATTATTACGGTTTTTACCTACAATATATGTTTTTGATATGATAAACGTGGGTGAGCTGAAAGCAATTTAATCTGCCCCACACAAAGTTGTACACACGGCGGCATATGAAGCTGTACATTTTCAGTATAAATTGGCCTCGCTATGTATAGATTTCTTATGCAATAAGAGATATGCATAAACTGGTTTTGTATAGCTTGACCGGCTGTCGTGCGTACATAATACTTAAAAAACTGTTAACGTTTTTCTAGAAACGTAAATAGGGCTAAAAGGATAAAGTTAGGTATTTTATGTGCTCATGTACGGTCAGTCGGAGAAGTGGCAGGGTATCCTTTGAGAAAAGCTTCGTAGAAAAGTGTAAGGTTAAGGATTGTTAGTGCTGAGCAAGGATTTATATAATAGTTTAACTTGATCCTTGAAGAAGAAAGGCGAACATTTTGCAAATAAAGACAGTAATTCCTTTGTTATATACAAGGTGTAAACGGACCCTTCACGAAGCCGTCAACCGAGCTTTCTGCACATCAAACTAAGTAACTGAACGCAAAAAAGATTGCTGGGAAACGACTCACGTTTTCCGGTCGACCGGCCTACATTGTGCTGATGGATACATTAAATTACTAGAAGGTATTTAAGGTAAAGTTATAACATTAAAACATGTATTAAAAAAAATTGTGAAAAAGTTGGAACTTTGACCCTCAATATCTCCGTAACTAGAAAGTTCCCAGGTGTGGTCTAGAACAAACAAATGATTGCAAAGACGGGGAGAACAAGTGCCTTTCGGTTTCACTAAGGGTTCTTTTACACTCATTATTGAAGCTTTGAACACAGAACCATCTTAAATAACCATATCATTATAATTCATAACGTGCATTATTCCCTCACCATTAATACATCAAATCGCAATCCATAAACTAATATACAAAACTGGAATATTCGACCAACCGATGAATAATAAACAAAAGATATGAATGTTAATTACTGTGATGTAAATTTAACACCTTTCACCCCCTTTTGTCGTTTATTCACAAAGCTTCTCAATTCATTGTACCCAAAACCGGATTAATTTTCCATTCATACATTATATTGTGATATTTGAACGAAATTTCCAATTAAAACGGCTAGACCTAGACTTTGTCAAAGTAAATACGCTTGAATAAACACGCAAGAATATTCGCATGCTTTTGTCAGATAACTTGATAGTTCAAATTCTATAATTAAAGCTCAAAGTTCAATCACAGCAGATACTTACTAAGAACCCAAGTATTATTAGTTCGAAATAATAATATTTCCAACTTCTAATGCAATATGAAAGCTCTTTAAAAATCCTTGGCTATAACACTAATGGTAAACAAAACGCCTCGACTCAAACGTTATATTAGGAAAACAAGCGAAATGAATTTTCTCGACTCAAAGCATTTCAAATTAAACAGAAATTTATATTAAAAGTGAGTCGGTACAAACTGTTCGTTGATTGAATGAATCAATTTATCAAAACTTATTTCGATATTGAAATTCGATTTCAATCATAAAATAAGGAGGACTATGGAAATAATAAATACCACTAATAAATTGGTGGGAAAGCTATCTTCAAAAGGAAAATTTAATATTGCAAATATTTCAGAGGGGCTCGTGGCTAAATAATAACAGCCGCTCGGATTTTCAGGATAAGCAGCGCTTGCCTAGGTTGGTCCGTCGTTGGGTGACCCCCATTACATACCGATACCCGCTAATCCGTGCCTCGGAAAGCACGTTAAGCCGTTGGTCCCGGCTGTCATTCTTAGATTTTTGACAGTCTTTACAGATAATCAGTAGCCTGAAAGTCTGACAACCAGTCTTACCAAGGGGTATCGTATTACCCTGTACTAACAGGGTTGTGGAGGTCAGATATGCAGACGTTCCATGTAAAATACTGGTATTCAGCTGCAACCAGTTAGACTGGAAGCATGATGATGATAATATTTCAAAGAACATAATTGAAATGCGAGGGCATGCTTTCTTTGAAGGTTTTAGTGGAAGCAATGAAGACTTTAAGAGTATGAAGTGTTTTAGAATTAGACCACTGTTTGCGTAGGTAGTCGTAGAAGAAAAAAAATTGAAAAGAGTAACCATGGAGTTTCTTGCCGGTTCTTCTCCATAGGAAACGACCAACCCGAACCGTGCACCTTTTTGTCGAGGTTTTATAAGTGCCCATGCCTCTAGGCCCATGTGAAATAAAATATTTTGATCTTAACGAATACCGCAACATTTTATTTAAATTCCCTTCAATAAACAGACATGTAAATAGTTGCGATAACTTCGAGATCGTACACCGGCTCGCTTTACACGAGTTCGTATGGATTCCAAACTTTTTTCGGATTGCGAGATACCTCCTCCGAGTTTCCATTTGGACTAACAAGAACAAAATAAATAACATTCGGAAGTTCGACCATGTATTATCTGGTACGTTACCTGGGGCGTGTGCAAGTAAACTTAACTTTGACTTACTTGATACAGTAACAAATTTGAAGTTAAGGCATCGTTCACACCAAAAGTATTATCCGCCGCCGACTGTGAGTATGCTCACTGTCATATTGATCACGATTGTCGGTTCGGTGTGAACGAGAAGTTTAAATATATATGGAAAAGCGATGAACTGCGTAACGCGCGCTCACAGTCAGCGGCCGAAAATACGTTTGGACTGAAAAATGCCTAAGAGATGGGATCTTAGAGACGGAACGTACGGAAACGTTAGTAGATGATACAAAAGCCATCCAACCAGAGTGCATAAGTAAGGGACATTTAGGGAGATAGAAATTTAAATAATTTGCACTAAAGACATGGAAGGTTTTTAAATCATATTGTTATATAGCAACCCGTCGATTCTTTACCTAATGACAATAATTGTAGCTGATCCCGGCGAATCTTGACAGACCAATTCATTTGTTGAAATTGCCTAAAACATCAGTAACTTGTAATCCGAAAACTATAGAACTAACCTGAACCCGCTGGCATCTGATGAGGCTCTGTGTATGCGTAAGTATCCTTAGCACCATGTGTTCTATGGTACTCTGTTCCTCAAACACCATCCTGGCGAGGTCCAGGAGAACCTGATTCCTCTTGACCTCCAATTGGGATCTCTCGTAAAGCTGTGCGTTCCGAAGACCGATGCCGCAGAACTGGAGGTAGGATGAGAAGACCTTCTCATCATAGTATGTGAAGGGACCGTCACTCTGCTTGTTAATAACCTGGAAAATGGATTATGGTTAGTGGAATTAAAGTTTTTAGCTCGAAATAGAGGAACCTAGCGAAATATTTCCAGAAATTCTCCAAAAATGTGGTGAAATGAAGAATAATTCAATATTGTTCTCAAGGAAATTGTGACAAATTATTTCTATAATTCGAGGCAGATTTATTGCTCAAAAACAGTAAACAAATTCTTTCATCCAATACAAATGAGAAACGTTATAAAAACAGGCCCAATATTTGACGCTCGTTAATCAAAAGAAAATTTATGTGCAAAAGCAAATGCTAGATTAAAAAATTATCGTCCTTCGTATTTCAATATTTGTTGGGAAGTGGCGTTCAAATTCACTTTTTGCTGGGACGTTGTTAACAGGCAGATGCCATGAGAGAAGAGATAATACAAAGTTTCCCAACATTCACCAAGCAATTTCAATTCCACGTCGGAATATTTATAACTTAATACGCTTAGGACGCTGGAAACTTTTTTGATTTCATCTTTTTTCTTCGCCGAGCTCTCATTTCGCCGTTTCCCAGATGTTTTTGAAACAACATTTCAAATGTTAACAGGCCGAAATTTTCTTTTAGCAAACAAGATTTATTTAGGTAATGGCATAAAAGAAATCTTGTTATTAAGCGGTGTAATGTAAATTGAATGGATAATATCGTGGTATTCGTTTAATTTAAAATGGCTACATACCTGAGCAACACCGATGACCTCTCCATTAATATCCTTAATGGGCATGCAGAGAAGGGACCTCGTTTTATAACCCGTCTGTTGGTCAATGTCGTGGTTAAACCTTTCATCCTGCAACAAAGAAAAATACGATATAACAACTTACATCTGACAATCCAATAATCTTCCTGCTTGAGTAGATTTTTCGTTCCATACAATAAATGACATTGGCATGATAACAATGTTCATTGAGCAAGTCTCTAATTGAACTATTATTACTCGTCTGAATGGGGCTACTTCTAACTGAAGTCACATAATAGGAACTGGGCCGAGTAATCGGAGCCGTGGTGGTGACCGCAGACCGCAGCCGTCCTCCGAGGCAGGCGCCACTTGCTACTCTCGATATTATTCCTTCTTCTACAACATATTCTACGAACAACTACGGAAATAACTCTCAATCATCTGATTCATCTCTTTTTACTTCGTGGGCGTTTACATGTTATGTTACTATTTTAAAATACAAAACCGAGTGTTTCAGTTAAGATATTTATAGCCGGGAAAATACTATTGGGAACAATTAGTGCTGGAAAGAGCGCAAGTAATACTCAATCCTTTATTTTTGACTTTTGCTGTCGAAATTGACAAATAATTCCTCTTTTCCACAGTATCGTAAAGCCTACATGAGTTGTGAGACTATACAATATGAGTGAGAATGTCGATAAATTTTTTACTCAACTAATGTTGTATCTATGACGGGTTCATTTGACTGAAAGAATATCAATATTCTAAGGCTGTAAGTAGGTATCTTATATTCTATACGAATAATCTTCGTAACCGTAGGGATCTCAGAAGAGCTCACCTCACTCACGCTCATCCAGGTGCTGAGGCTAAGGCAACAGATCGTTTAATCTTAGAATTTATCGTCAAAATCACGCGAAAGGCATCACGTGCGCCGATTCGCGGGCAATCGCTAGTTTCGAATAATTTATTCGCGCAAACACCGTAAATCTGTCGCCAGTGAAGAATGCGATTTGAGGAATCCGTTGTACCGACGAATTTACGAATCGAATGAGTCGCTGCACCGGTGCCACGGGTCCACAATACAGTGCGAGCACGAACATTTGTTGAACCACACTCCAACGTATGGAGCCAAGCCAAAAGGGGAGTTATATTGCGAGCCACCGTTCATTACCAACGCCTGTCAACCAGCCAGATTGGGCTTAAACCATCCATTGAGCTTACATATCACACTTCGCTAAAGCCGAGCGAATATTTCGGAGTTTAAGGCCGTTTGTCAAACGTCTGACCGGTATAAATCTGTCGGCGAAATTCCAAATTAAACCAATAAAACCTTTTGGCAACATAAATTCTTGATATGCATATTAATAGCTGCTGAGATAAAGTTTTCGTCTTTAATTTGGATTTAAAATTAATAAAGGATTAAGTTATTTGAAAGTCTTAATTTTAATATACAGGGTGAAATAGACAGCCCTCCGCAAACTGACAGGGTGCATTCAGCTCCTTATTTTGAATCATATTCCACCGGAATTTTTCTCAGGAAAGTTAAAAATTTCATTCTCTGTACGCAGCACTTTATTAATGTAAATAATACTAAAAATAAAAATGAAAAAAAAAAAAAAACAACAACAAAGGATGTTGAAATACTGTAACGAACGACGCGTGAAATCAGTTGTTTACTTTCTGCCTAGCTACAGAGTTCATCGAAATTGTCGTCGCGCTTGTCGTTCGCTACGTGCGTTTTGCCACTGTAACGATACATTGCTTATGAGGAAATAAAGGAAATCAAATTTATTGGGTTGGTTGGTGTAATAATTTCTTGTACCGCTCATCTTTGTATGATATACTGAATTCACCCCATCAGTCTGCGGAGGGCTGTGCCTTACACCCTGTATCTAAATTAAGCCTGTGATGCCATTTTAGTTAAGCTATAAAACATTGCTTGACTCCCTATTCCTTCATCCATTAAACTTAATCTCCTAACAACAACAATGTTGACAAATCTTAAAACTTGAACACAGCCAATCTTCGGCAAACATCGCATTATTCTGGTTGGTCGGCACGTAATGAGAATGTAATGTTTAGCGATACCGAAGTAGTGACTAAGACAGATTGCGGCATTCGTGTAGCAATTCCGTCCGCCATTACTGCTTGAGACATTCGGTAATTTAATATTGATTTCGTCTAGTACACTCGCTAGCACAGCAAATTACCACAAGCTGTCAAATTTCTCCAAATGATTTTAAACCATAAAATGTTGATGGGTAAGTTCAAAATCGATTGAGAAATTTGAGAGTTTGTGGTAACTTGATGCACTGGCGACTGTACCTAGTATGCACGTGTATCGTTAATTTTGAATAGTATAGTTTGATAGTCATACTTCCAATCATCATATCAATAAATTCGAAAGGTATGAAAATCAAGCTGACACCTTAACATTAAATTAATTAAATTATTATGCAGTGTTAGAAAGTCTGTCACATTAGATGCTGAAATATCACTGTGGTACTCATTTTCTTATGGAATATTTGGCAGGGTATCAAAAATTCTTCCGCATAATCAGCTTCAACAAAGTTAGAGGCTATCCTAGTGGAGCATGACCGACTATAAAATTTTGTTAAAATTAAAACTCGATCTTGCCAACTCAATAGCTTTAAATCTTATACCTACGAGAGATTCAATTCGGATACAAGGTTCTCCGAGGAATGATTTTATATCTTAGTGGATAGACCTATCTCAGTGGGAGAGATTTTAGCACAAATAAGATTTCAATCACTTTCTGGAGCCCTGACACAGACAGAAGGCGGCGCGGCAGATGTCGTAGAAGATGTCGGAACGAGCTAGACAACCACAAACAAATGGAAGTCACGGGAGAGGCCTTTGCCCAGCAGTGGGATGATGCAGGCTAACAGTATCAGTAAGAGTTCACAGAAATCAAAATAAACCTGACATCAAAATAAAACGCCAGCGCTCAAAGATTCCATTTACGATTCTGATCTTGGACGGATCGTAAAAGTAATAGGTACCAATTGGACGTTCAGGAATGCTAAGTTCTTTCAAGCGACTGTCTGTGACAGTGTTAATATTAAACATCAGAGAAATAAATAAAATGCCTTTGATACGTTTTCATCGCAAATTCTATTTGTGCGTGACAAAATATTCATCTTTTATCGTGTCACACGACACGTTCACACACACAATCAGAATATTCAGAAGATTCTTTGTAAATAATCTTTATTTCAACACGACTTACGACACATTATTCTTTATCATAATATTTACTGGATTAGTAGAACTTCGATACAATTTTGCTGGCGAATACGACCTTACATCATTTAAATTATATCGTTTTTAATCCGGTGTCAATAATATAAATGGCTATTGATTCTCCAATTTTATCGTCAGTGCGTAGTCAAACCACGGTTAGGAATCATATAAGTTTTTAAACTGTCATGGTCACTAACATTATCATTAACACTAAAAACGGGATTTTTACCATGTTTACTGTTTGTTTTGAGTTCCCGATATTTCGGCGAGTTCGAGTTTTCGGTGAGTTTATCCGTGATCATGGTGCTTGCAACAGCGCCGAAATATCGGAAACTCAAAACAAACAGTAAACATGGTAAATATCCCGTTTCTAGTGTAAATGATAATGGTTACTTGGTTAGGAATGGTTCATGTCGAAATAAAAAGCTTAGCAAATATGAAATCAATCAAGTTTCTCTATTTCATGATTTCAAAACTATTTCAAGCTTATGATTGAGGCAAACTTTAGCAGTTTGCTCACTTCGTTTTCCTTTTCATTAGACCTAAAATCTCGGAGATCCTCAAACCTCGAACAAAGGATAGAACTTTTTATTTCTCCGTGTAACAGATTCGTGGCCGGCTTAGCGTAAAAGTGCTAATGTTAGGCTTTTCTTTTAAAGGCGCCATTATCCCCTTTGAAAGTTACACGATTCGCACCGCCAGTATTGTCTACAAACTACTTGGAACAACTTCGCAAATAATAGAACTAACATTTCAGGCTACCTAAGTAAACGTTGTGTGTTTTAGGGGCTTTTATAAACAACTAGAATTGTTTTATCGAGCATTCGTGTTTTTTAGATAGCTTAGAACTTGAGTAAGGAGAAAGTATTATCGGTATACAGGGTGAATTTTTCAAGTGGATAGCCAGGATGCCGCATGTCATTACTTCCAAGAATTTTGTCCCTATTAGCGAAATTATCGAATGGCGTAATAATAAAGTGTATTTTTTTTAATCAATGGGTTCGATTCCTGACTAGGAGCTCGAGACTCCTTTGAGTATATCCGCTATTCCTCATAGTTTTGGATTTGGCCATCGATGCCCACATGAAAAATTCACCCTGTATATGATTCGAAGACATTGTTTTCACTTATAATTGAAACACTGAAACTGCTTTTCCGAGAGACTGATGTATTAGTAGAAGAAGCCTGCGGCTAGATATCAAACTCACGATTCCGTCCAAAAAGAACTTTGAAAGAAGTCAGATTAGAGAGGTCAAACCCTGTTCAAAATACGGACGCGTAGATAAATTCCTACCCAACTAACTTTACCCTAGAGAGAGCGATAGGAACTGCCATCAACCTACAGCCTCCACTAAACATATAAAACGGACTAAATATTTCATTTTCACTACAGCAATGTTCAAGTGGTAAGCATTCGTATGTGTAATTTTCCTTGTAATATTATTATCGTTGGGAAATAAATACATATTGCGGAGCATAAAAGGCAACTTCCTGTGACCTTCGAGCTTCAATATTGTTATGGTAATTTATGGTTCTTTATGGTGCCTACCTCAATATACCATGTAGCATTTAAGATTATCAGCAGAATTTAGGTGTGGATACAAGTGCTCTGAGGTTTGTTGTTAAATATGTATGTAATTAACACACGCATGTGAGTATAATACAAGTATATGAGTGGAGGAAGGCCAAAGAAACGATGGATGGACTGTGTGTACGATGATATCACTAAAAGGAGCAAATATGCTCTATCTATCTATACTGCTGAGATGACGAGTAATAGAGAAGAATGAAAGAAGAAGACATGCTGCGCCGACACCAAATAAATTGGGATAAGGACAGGAGAATGATGAAGATGTCTGAACATGTGACAACCACCAAATCCGCACTAGGACGTACTGGGATCTCAGAGAGAAGAGGCCTGTGTCCCAGCAGTGGGAACGTTACTTTGATCATATTAATACTCTAAAGATCATTTAACAATTGCTTTGATACTTGAATCTGTTTTAAGGGCAGCATTAGCAAAACAAAAACCATTGAAAGGATTACAAAGAAAACACCGTTGTTTCACCGCTTTCTAAAATGTTCAAAGATTGTTACGCTAAGAAGCCGCGAGTAAAGGCATGTTTAATTACATAACGAGGACGGGTGTCAAGTAACGAAGAAACCATGACGGCGTTTAATTATCACGAAATTAATTTACTTCAAGGTCACAATGAGGTAGACCGTACACGAATGGGTGCTTCTCTGTAATTCAAATTATAAAATCAAAAGGAAATTATATAATCATTCTGGAAACACCAGTGTTCACATAACAAGTTTAGGTATGATATGATACATCAGAAAGGTACTAAAGATATGGAACATGTAAGAGAACATTAGACGTTCTTTATAAAGCAATCACACAATTTAACGGAGCATGAAATAGAAAACGTTGTGACACTAAATGACAATTTTCCAGTCAAGTTGACAAACATAGCCACACTTTGTCACATTATAACGAAGTTTGCCAGCATCAAACATAATCCTGTGACTATCGAAGCAGAACAAAATAAATGTAGTGTTGTAGTGTAGCCATATTGTACGCAATCTATTTAGTGCGATCTTTCAGAGCATTTGTATGCAAATCGTTTTCATAAACAGTGGATACGTGAGCACGCATGAACTGCCAATCTTGGCAAGGTCAGGGGCTTGGAGGCGGGCCAGGATGGGAGGCCATAGTCATCCCAAGATACCATCTAGTTAAGACAGAGAATTAATCTGAAAAAGGATCGACCTTCAAGAGAACAAAAAGCTTTGAAAGAAACAGAATAGCAATAACAGAAAACACAAAAAGTCTAAAAAGAAAACTGCTGTTCGTTGGATGCCAGTACACTAAAGATAAATGAATCACGTTCATAATTTAAACGAGCTCAGAGCCTACAGAAAACATTCTTCTGCTATAATATTCATGGCCGGAGGCGTATGTTTCATACACAAAATACTCATAATACACCGAATTGTACCATACTTAAATGTACATTTTTAGGTCTCACGTACGAAACACATCAAATTTTTATATGTATGCTCTTGGACATTTTTGGTTTCAATGTCATGTGTTTCAAATTTAACTTTACAATTGAATAATCTATTGAGTTTTCGTCTAAAATACGCGTAAACATGTTGCCTGCAGAATTATTTATTACTATCACCGCACATTAGTCGTCTATCAGCCAAAACACGTGTAACATTATTATTTGTCAAGCTATCTCTAAAGAAAACACCCACATATTTATTATTATCACCATCTGCAGATGAATAAACTAAAGATAGTATTTGAAAGTTTGTTTATGCGAGTCTGTTGGTAAATCCAGCTGGGTCGACATCAGCGAATTCATGAAGTGACTAAAGAGGGATAGCATTTTTAAGCGCACAATTTATCCAGCAGTGGATCGTGAGGCTGGGAATAATTTATGTGCACTCGTCCTGTTCTGACGAATCTCAGCGAGGCGGTGTGCCCGCTCCACGGATTACATGAAACGCTGGAATATCTTCACGGGGAGGTACAAATTTGAACGCTTACGTTTTGTCGCTGTTTTAGCCAAAGGATTTTCTGCAATTTGACTTCAATGCTGCACAGTTTAAAAATGGAAGAAGCTGGCTGTTTAAAATAAATGCAAAGCGTTCTCATTATTCAGAAAACTTCCTGCGCTTGCAATTCTGCATTATACAACATTATTTTTAGTATATGCGAAACCTGAATATAGTTTGTTCAGAATAAGTAACTAAATCGATTCCAATAATTTTTAAACCATGTTATATTTTTTCCCAAAAATATTTTAAAAAGTTAAAAGTTGGACACCGAGCGACTTTAAGTACCTAGCGCTATAATTTAGGTACTTACTGCCAAATTACTATTATCAATGAGCTCAAGACGACGCTGGAGAAGCGCGCTGCGTGGTGACCACGATTTTGTGCGGACAACTAGGTAACAGAACAAGCTTATAACTTTGTGATTTTTCATGATACAGTTTTGAAATTTTGTACATAGATTCTTTACATAAAAATACTAGATACGTGTATCAGGTTTCGCATATACTAAAACTAATGTTGTATATGCAAGCCATGTGATTGTTCGTGTTCTATTTATTTATGCAGATAAATTAAGTATTTTCTTACACTGTTTTAAGCTTTCGCAATTTACAACTAAACTCATACTGTCACTTACGGGATATCTTCCGTGACTGTTGTGACGCTTGCAACAGCGTCGAAATATCGGGAGCTCAAAATAATGAACAATCACGGAAGATATCCCGTAAGTGACAGTATAAGTTTAAGTATTTTCTTTAGCCAGTACCAGAAAAACCTACAGCGAGACAATAAATATTCAGACTAAGTCCCGCAGTCAATTTATATATTCAGCTACATTGCCTACGAAGTCTTACACATACTACACAACAACAAAAGCCACGGCTACTATTCTCTCATCCGAAATTACGAATTCACAAATAAAATCCTGCGGGAGAAAACCGAACAAGAAAAACCGCTTACATAAGTAAAATCACCTCTAGAGAGATTCTTCGAAGACCTTGATGAATGAGATACGCTTGATCCTTACGGAGCAGAATGAAAAATTGACATCGATGAATAAAACTCACGCTTGAAGGCTGGCAACGTTCTACGAACAAGACCCATCTACGACCAGTACAATGGACATTTGTTCCCATAAATCAGGGCATGTCCAGCGAAGATATATTACAATACTTGTATTAAGTGATTGTCAATGGATAAAAAACAATCGATGACAGATTTATGTTGAGAATATCAATAGAGCAACACAAATATAAAGCTGGAGGACATTTATCACGTCAGATCTTCTTTTCGTTTGCAATTGAATTAAATACGGTGCGATTAATTTTAGTTTCAAATGCATAAACATTAATAACACGTTAAGCAAGATGTATTACTAAAATTTAAACTGTTTTTCAATTGAAGATTTATTTGTGTATTTTATTTAGAAATATTTATCATTTATAAATAGCACTATTAAGAGAGTGATGACCTTGTTCCATAATACCTGTCAATGACTAATGTTTATGATAGGTCGTGAATGGTAGACCGTCTCCCCACAGACAATGGCCCACCTTCCATCTTGCACCGCATCACCTGCGCTTGTGATTATCTATTTACTGCATCAGTGATTGAATTTTGGGCTAAACACATTCGATTTTTTTGCCGTCGATACGCTAAGAAGAAGTATAGTATAGTAGTATAAAGGATGTAAATAGACCCTTAACATAGCCGAAAGGCACTTGTTCTCCCCGTCTTTGCGATATTTTTTTTGTTCTAGACCATACCTGGGAACCTTCTACTTACGGAGATATTGGGGGTCAAAGTTCGAATTTTTTCACAAGTCTTTTTTAAATACATGTTTTTAATGTACCTAAGATTTACACTTTCCACACCTCCACGACCCCCGTACTATTCAATCCATTCATCAGCACAATGCTTTGAGTGCTTTGCTTCGAGTCCTACCGTAAAACGTGATTTTTCACCCCAAAAAAAAAAATTAAAATTCCGTTTTTCAGTATTGGAAACTCACTTGTGAAGCGCCGTACATTTCTATATACAACATCTTGTACAAGTCAGGTAATGCTCATTGAATGTTTGCACTCTGTTTATATTTCAAAGAACCCAAGATGTCCAAAATTCATAGTCTAAACTAAACTATAGGAGTAACTAAATAATTTAATTAAACGATAAGATTGTTTTAGACTCAAGTTTTCTTTACTTAGGTAAGTTTACAAGTTGCTTCATGAAAGTAAACACGAAAACACGTGTAATTTGTATTAACATGAAGACCTTTCAGAGCAGGTATGATGAATCAAAAACCTAGGTGTGTAACTGTGTAGCTACATTGTTTATAGACAAATAATTATGCCACCATCATCATCCTGTCTTTGTCCCATGTTACTTGGGGTCGACGCAACAGGTTTTTTTTCTTCCATTCTCCTCTGTCAACCGTCACGCTACCATTTACTCCTTTTTTTGTTTCATATCATTATCCACACAACCCAAGACCAAGGAAACGATGGATGGATTGAAAGAAAAAGGAGTAAATGATATACTGATACTGATACTGATCCTGTTAGCCTGTGTCATCCCACTGCTGCGCAAAGGCCTCTCTCTATGACCTCCAAACTCTTCGATCCAGGACCAATGTGGACCACTGGTCGTTAGTTTTGTCCAGCTCGTCCCGCCATTTCCTGCGAGGTCTACCGCGTCGCCTTCTGGCTGTGTCAGGTCCACAGCTCGTCGGTCATGCGGCAGACATGGCCACCGCAGTCCCACTTTAGCTTAGCCGCTTTTTGAGCAAAGTCAGTAATTTGTGTTTTTGATCGCAGTGTGGTGTTATGTACATGGTCGATATAGGTAAATAATTAAGTATGACGTCATAATCAGGTTCGTGTCAAACGCATACATGGTGAGTATAATTATATCAATGAATATCTAAAATTCAATGAATTTCTAAAATTAGTAAATTATTTCAACTATTTACGAAACAACCTCCCACATCGAAGTCTAACAAAGCTATTTTCGGATCGTACGGTTTGCCACACGATCCGAAAATAACTCAAAAGGTACTTTGAATCCAAATTCTAATTATAGTTTTAATTAATTCGCAGTAATTTGCCAAATTTAACCTTATTACCTAGAAATAAAGTTATCTCACGTTAGGTGTTTTCGTCGAAATATTCGCAGACTCGAAGTCCGACAGTGGGTACGAATTTTCGGAGTATTTAAGGCGAAACATCGCAAACAATTACCTACAGCCTGTTAAGAGTAAGTTTTGACAGGTGCGAGACTGAAATTGATCTATGAGAGCTGTTACTAGACGCTCACTTAATTATACCACACTAAAAATACAAGTTCGCAAATATACATTGTTATATTTTATTAATATTTGACTTGCTTTTAACGCTAGAACCACTTAAGCGTATTTAAGTTCTTTTGCGCTAAACGTTTTTGCTTTCGCTTAATTTTTTTCTGTAACTCCCTAATGGTTGTGGACCGTTTTTTTATTATTTTGAGGCAAAAAGTATGAAATACTCCATATCAAAAATCTGTATAGTTAATTGTGTCTATAATTCAGTGGTTAGTTTAAAGTATCAAAGAGAAATAGTCATTAACGGGTATGCATTAGAAACTATGTGCTTGTGCAATTAGTGCCAGTGGTACACACGACGGCACATCAAGCTGTACATTTCCAGTATAACAGGGCGTCGCTTTGTATAGATTTCCCTTAGAATGAGAGATCCACATAAACTGGTTTTGTATAGCTTGATTGGCCGTCGTGCGTACTTTAAAAAATCTAGACAAATGACAGATAGATTAACTACAAGGGTATAAGACATTAAACTGCAGTGATAACATGCCTCGATTAGCAATTACGCTGGTATAAATATTTAAATCTGTTTTTAATCGTCCTTACAAGAACCACGCGATCTTATCCTATTAAATGTTTAATGGCTTTAAAATGGACTTCATTAAATTAAAAGAAATAATAAATGGGAAGAGTCATTTTATCAAGAATTCTTCGTTAATTTATTTGCTTATTTTAATGGCAATGATTGCGGACTTAGCTAATTCCAACCCCCGTAGCATGACCACCGTTGACAAGGATTTCTTTGACGGAAGAATCGACAAAATGACAGGTTGTGTCGACACAATGACAGATTTCTTTGTACTGTCTGTCATTTTGTCGATTCTTCCGGCAAAGAAATCCTTGTCTACGGTGGTCATGCTACGGGGGCAGAAATCCTCAATCGAACTTCATGGACTTGACAAAAATGTTGTCAATCCATATTAGATTAAATGGAAATAGAAAATTGACATTAAATAAACATGGACGAATTAAGTCGTACTTATTACATTAGAAAAATAGTTTTAATGGTTGATTCTTTAGTTACAGGAAATCTTACGATAACGGTTTCTAGAAAAACAGACCTGAATGCAGCTTTTATAAAGTTTAGTTTTCCATGAGCATGATAACTATGAGCGACTACGCCAACAATGTGTCAGGTATAAAAATTGCAACAGTGTTTGAATAATGGAACTTTGTCACTCCAACGCTTGGGGGCGTACATCATATGAAATTGCATTGAAGCTTTTCTAGTGAACAGAGGGCAGATATAAATCTTCTGGGAATGTATCAAAATGGTGAAATGGTCTATCTTTTTTCTGAGAATTCACTTACTCATTCATCCTCAGTCGGTCTCTCGGTCTGTCAGTTTGTCTGTCGGTTTGTCTACCGGTCTGTCTGTCGGTTTTTCTGTCAATCTCCTTTTCAAGCCAAGTTTTTTTACCATAACCCAAGTTTTAAGATAATTTCCGACGTCCACCCGAGCGAAGCCACGGTCAAAACCTATTATTATATATCTCAGTACCGAGTGCCCCAAAAGCATCCGTCAAACACTACATTTTTCAAAGGTTTCCATATCTTAATACCGGTAATACATTCCTCTTTCACCTTGAACGTTTCCTAACATAAATCTTTTGAATGTAAGAGGCTACCTAAAAGCTTAGAAGCAGCATAAGTGGGTTGTATACAAATTCGGGACGAAGGGTGTTCAAACTAAAATCCTTTTATACGAGTACATAACATGTTTGACGGATGAAATGGCTTTACCGGTTTACTGAAGTGTTAAAGATCATTCTGACTTTCAGTAGACGTCTTGAATGTTGGATAGTTTCAATTATTTGCCCGATTAGCTGGTGGTGTTGTGTTTTAGAATCAATTCTTTTTTGTGCTTAGGTCGGTTTTATGATACTTGAAAAAATTATGATCTACTAGGTGTTGGCCGCGACCGAGTGAAATTATTATAGCAGTATTACTGCCCTATTTGAATCGGATTTTGTTAACAATTTCATGGGTTTGATTTTTTTTTTGCAAGGAATCCTAATCTTTATTCTGAAATAAAAGTTGCTTTAGTTATAATATCAGCTATTTGCCAGTAAAAGTCCCGTCAAAATCGTTTCCAGGCGTTTTAGAGATTAGGCGGGACAAAACCCAGACAGACAAAAATGTAAAAAATGTTTTTTTATTAAAGTACCTACCGTATATACTTTCATAAGCATTCAGTAAAAGGCAAAAAAAAAAACGAGTTGTGTTTTAATTTACAAGCAGACACTTCCATTTTATTTATTTGTATTGATTTTTGTTTGCAAGTGAGAATTTTAATTACAAGACTGGACTTCGCCTTATCTGTCTAAGATTAAAACCAGCTCCTAAATTTCTTAACCACTAACCAAATGATCAATGAGACAGTAAAAAAGAAATGTCATATAAAACCAAAGCTAGCCAGATAAAAATGCCACATTAACTTAAACGCGATCATTGGACGGAACCCAGCCGTGAGCAAGAAATACAAATGTGCGTAGATAAATGTCCAGGTGATAAAACGCAGACCTAATGACAGTCTGCTGAAAAATGCTCCACTGTAGTTTATATGCTCGTGTCACTGAGGAAAAATGCGCCATGTTTTTGTTCAGAAAAGATCTTTCTTTTTTTTTGCTGTATGTATAAATAAATAAATACATATATAAAATGTATGTATAAATTGTAAGCAGGATTGGAAAGCCATGAGGGAGGCCTTTGCCCAGCAGTGGGACAGAGCAGGCTGATATAAAATAAAAATAAAAAATGTATAAAGCTTTTGCTTGCGACTGCATTGCTGAAGGAGCAATTAAATAATTATAGAGATTATATTAAAAACTAGCGACCCGCCCCGGCTTCGCACGGGTGCAATATATACATTTAAACCTTCCTCTTGAATCACTCTTTCTATTAAAAAAAAACCGCATCAAAATCCGTTGCGTGGTTTTAAAGATCTAAGCATACATAGGGACAGACAGACAGGAAGCGACTTTGTTTTATACTATGTAGTGATATAATAATAGTTTTCTTCTAGTTAGTCGATAAAATCAGAGAAAGGTGAATCATTCTGTTCTTAGCATTATCTAGGTATGTGATTGAATGAATAAGGCCATTTTTTTTGTGATCATAATATTCAGAAACTAATCTGAGCCCGTGACGAAGACCTCCTCTAACTCCCTCCATTTTGTTCTACCCTGTGCTGTTCTAGGCTAAAATCTTCTCGCTACTGCTATGATTTCATCTTCCCATCTTCTAAATTGGAGACCTCGTTTCCACTTTCTATCTCTCGGATAGCATGACATCATGGTTTTGCTCCATTTTTCATTTCCTCTTACCGTATGTCCTGTCCATTTCCATTTCAGTAACTACCTTTATACTAGTTATGTATTCGCCAATTAATCTTTAGCTTATTATAGAACACCCATTCAACCTTTAAAAGCAAAAGCCAAGACCCCCGCCCCCACCCTCAGTCAAGGAGTATCAGACTTAAACAAATTATAGGTCCTTAAAGATACTTCATCTTAAGTTGATTAAGCCCATTACAATCGGGATAAAAAGCTAAATTGGTATTTTATAAATGATACTGTGATTAAGATATGTACCTACGTGTTTTCTTTAATACTCTAATGAGTAGAATTATTTAGCCTTGATTTCCACGATAAATGCCTGATATTAAAGTCGATTCATAGGAAATGCTAGAATTATTTTAAAACGCTTCATATGAGATTAAAAGAGCCATGAATTGAGAATTAAAAACGAGGACCTGGAGTATACCAATAAAGTTATCATAAACATAGATACTGTACATCAGTGTATTGTGGAGTTATCTAACTAACAGCAACGTCCTGTTCAAAAATTTATTGGGTAATTTATTAAATCAACCTGTTGCTTTTACATTTTTTTTAATGTTGTTAAGATATACTCCAGTTTTGGGATATGCGGGCCAAAAGCTTTGCATCCCGGCGGCATACATGACCTGCTCAATCCCATTTTAGTTATGCAGATTGGTTTTTGACATTGACAGCTAGACGGGGTCACGGCAGACTGCGGAGAAGATGGCAGGACGCATTGGATGGCTTTCTCATTAATAGGCGAGAAGAGGCGCAACATAGAAAAAAGTGGAAGGACCACTCCTTCCACTGTGAGGCCTTTGCCCAGGAGGACGGGACAGGCAGCAGACAAATAAAAAAAAAAAGATATACTGCCTCTTAAAATTCTCAACGTTTAAAACTTCAAACTGAAACAGTACACACTGCTGAAGTGTTAAGTCCACAGGCAAAAAACACCCACTGTACTGTACATACAAACAAACTGTATGCTTAGTATACAGAGAACTACGTAAGTCCTGCCACTGTCAGTGTTTAATGACCAGTCGTAAAGGGATATTACTGTAACATTTTTTTGTTTTGCGTCTCATATATTTCATGAGACCCTGAGTTGGGTCGCCGGGAACAAAATATTATTTTGCTTCATTAACTTATGTCGTTTTAAACGCAGTCATTTATTTTAGGAGCTTGATGTATTACGGGGATGACCGGGCGGTTTTATCAGTAAATGGGATCAAAATATTGTGAATGTACAATGTTTAGCAGTACTTTTATTCAATTTCTTTTTGGAATGAACTCTATTTAAAAACTACTAATTGATCTAAAATAATAATAAAAGTATTTACAAGTATCAAAATGGGAAAAGAATCACAGGGAGTCGAAAAATTCGTCCACATCGTTGTCAATAGGAAAAGTGCCCAGAAGGCTGGCAGCATTGCCACGCTGGGTGGCAATGCTGATTCTTTGGCCAAAAAACTGTAATTTTTAACTTAATGTAATTGTTTCTGTTTTCAAACTGGATAAAATAAATAAAAGTAGACAGGTGATAGGTAGATATATGTACATATACAGCTACCGTTACTGGCTTGATCAAAGGCGTTAATCAAATCCCGAACAACCGGATTCCTTCAGTAATTCAAGACTTTCCCAGTTATAATATTCATTGATGTGATCCGTTGAAACCTCATTTCATGATGATCGACTTAGACATTTAGAATATCTATAATTCTCAGAAATACGAGGCAATGAGAGTCAAGTAAAATTAAAGAAAACAGAAAGTTCTTTTATAAATGTTACCGGCCAAACCTGATTCAGGCCAAACTAGTTTGTCCTAGGCTTAACCGATTTACTGGTTTATCGTGTCAGGATACACTAACCCAAACAAAGCAATTACAATGCGCCGAACTTGGATGTGGCGCTCGCCGACCGCCGTTGCGGCACCGCTCGCTGCGCTCGCTCGGCTCGCGCGTGTTTGGTCAAGGTTCTAACCTAACCCATTTAGACGGGTTGCTCTAATCATTCCTTTGTGATGAGCCCTAGTTTGGCCTAGGACAAGCTAGTTTAGCTGGAGCTCGGGTTTGTCCGCTAATATATGTATGTATTTGTAGGCACAGATAATGCTATGTGTCTTTATGTCGCATTCTCTTTACAGTGTTCAATATTACTTAGCAATGATTTTCCGCTTACTGTACTTACCTACTCTGCTGGCTTTAATTGTAATAATAACATCCTGTAGTATTTATTATACCTACAGGATGCTATTATCAGTTCCAAACCAAGCTTTTTGAACAGTTGACTTCACCCCTGCGTCAATTTCTAGACGAACTCAGTAAATATCTCAATGTGCAACGAACACGGCATTTCTACTCCGATGAAGTTAATCCAATTAAAAAAATGTCGGCTGACTTATTCGGGGACGGAATAAAGTAAAAAATGCAAATGTATTATGAGGTGAAATTGCTATTTTGGTCAGGGTCTCCAAACGTTCTCAAAATGCGAGTTTTCATTACTGAGGTTATTTTTGGAATCAAGTGGGACGTAAAATGAGGTAGCTTTGAGTCGAGCCGTGTTTACCTCTTTTCATTACACGTCTTAAGGCATAGACTCTAAGTTAGTACTAAGAAACTCCCCTTCGCGAAAATTTTTGTTAATTATCTAAGTGTTCGTTAGGCAAAGTAGTCGGGATTTTCATTTAGAAATCCGTTGGTTTTTCCTTAAATCCAATTACCTCACCTTTCTTATTTGATTAGATTAGTTTTACTTCGATTTCTTTGGGCCTATCGTTAGGGCAAGTGGAAGTAATGAAAAGCATTTCTAGAATGTCGAAATTATCTTCAACAATTTTCCCCTTGGAGATAATTCTGGTGAAATTTTAATGCTTACAAATAAAATAATTTCGTCAATTTCCCGTAATAAAAAGCCGACAGACGAAAATTGTGACATTGAGTATAACGAGTAATCCCCGACATTTCAATGTCATAGAATAATTTATCGCAGTTGGTCATAAAAATAATACAAGTATTTTAAAGCTTGGCTGAATTTTAAGTGGTATGGAAGACTCCTTTCTCTACCTGCCTCGGGTTAGTAAAAGGCGTATCAGACCCAGTTCCTTCGGTCGTAACATGACTCTTATCTTCAACACCGTTTAGTAACTGAGTCATTTGTCAGTGTCTGAGATTTCAACAATCATGCAATCCACGAACCTTATATGCATCAGGTATGTTGACGGGCTCGCCGCTCTCGGCAACATAGCCGACGATGCCGCTGCCCCACGGTATCCGGATCTCATCGAGCTGTTCCATCTGTTCAGGTGTTGACTTCGAGCAGACATCGAAAAGCTTCGACACCAAACATCTGGAAATAATATCAAAAATGAACAACTGGTTTGTAAAATTGAATATGAATAATATGTATCAAAGTTGTATACAACATTAGTTTTAGTATATGCGAAACCTGATACACGTGTCTAGTATTTTTATGTAAAGAATCTATGTACAATATTTCAAAACTGTATCATGAAAAATCACAAAGTTATAAGCTTATTCTGTTACCTAGTTGTCCACACAAAAACGCGGTCACCACGTAGCGCGCGCCTCCAGCGTCGTCTTGAGCTCATTGATAATAATAATTTGGCAGTAGTAGTTTAGCACTAAATTATTGCGATAGGTACTCAAACTCGCTCGGTATCCAACTTTTAACTTTTTTTAAATATTTTTGGGAAAAAATATAACATGGTTTAAAAATTATTGGAATCGATTCAGCTACTTATTCTGAACAAACTATATTCAGGTTTCGCATATACTAAAAATAATGTTGTATAAGCTAGAATGGGTTCTAGCTGGCAAATATTTTTAATACCTAGACACAGGAATAACATATTGGAGTTATCACATATTGACCGGGCGCGGCATAGCACCAGACTTTTCAAATAGAATAAACACGACCAGTTTTCAACATTCCAATATCAAATTCTATAGAAGTGCAAACATTTTCGCGTTCCATTTATTCGGCTCCATTCGTGTTTGAATAAAAACAATGCGCGTCAATTTTTCGATACCCGTATCAGCTTTATTAGCATAAAGCCGGATTTGCAAATAAAAATAGTTGAACAATGAAGCCCAGTACATTTCATTACTATCAGCGACAAGCAAACAAGGGAGGCTTACGACAGGCATAATCGAATTCCCAGACCCACTCGGGGAATTTTCCAATCGGCAAATAGGAAGAAGAATCCGTTTAATAAAACCTCGAGGGCCATGTGTCGCGGTGCATGCGGTCCTCCTACATATAACTAAAGTAAAACTCCATACACGTGACATTTGAAACTATTACGTACACGCCTCTAATTGCGAGATTTATTTGCAAAAGATTATCTTGTAGTGGCATTTTGTTTGATATCTATTGCATGATTTATGTTCGATGATCGTTGATATGGCCGCTCCCTTGTGAAGTAATTAATGTGTTTATGTTAATCGGGTGTACTTATTGTTTGTTTACATACATAAAACTGACTTCACCATACATCTGATCTCATACACCAGTGTACTATAACAGCTTCATTTACCTACAAGCTACTAAGCTCATCATCTGCCTAGCATTTTCCCAACTTTGTTAGGGTCGGCTTCCTGTCTAACCGGATGCAGCTGAATACCAGTATTTTATATGGAGCGACTGCTTATCTGACCTCCACAACCCAGTTAGTACTAGGTAATACGATAGCCCTTGGTAAGACTGGCTGTCAGACTTTTTGGGTCACTGACTACCTGTAACGACTGTCAAAGATCTACAAATGACAGCCGGGACCAACAGCTTAACGTGCTTTCTTAGGCACGGAGGAAACTCGGTATGTAATGGGTGGTCACCCATCCATACCTAGGCAAGCACGGCTGAACCTAAAGATCGATCGGAGCGGCACCCTGTTATTATTTAGCCACGAGCTCCTCTACAAGCTACTAAGCTATTAAGCTACAAAAATATTTCTACCACAAAACGCAATACGGAACTCCCATCAAATCACGTATTCCGATTTGGAAGTGCCCTTCCCTAACCGATCCTTCACAGGCGAACAAACTCCCAGCGATACACACATACATCACACAATGACATTACGTCATCGAATCTTGGACTCCCCAGGAAGCCTCCTCTTTAAGAGCGCACTCAAACTCAATAAACCCTCAGACGGAGGCTTAAGTGGCGACTACACACGTAACTTCATTTCGTTCAGTCAAATTGAATAATTGGATAAGCTTTCTAAGAGAAACACGTTGACGGCTTACGTACACTTAAATGTGGATGGATATAGTTAGTACTAAGTTAATGAAAAAAGGATTCTTGCAGGCTTTTGTCGAATGTTTGGTTAAGTTGATCTAAACATTCTTGAAAGATTAAGGACTCTTTACTCAATTAAGGAACTTTTGCCTTACTCTTGCATTTTAGAGAAAAAAAAAAAAAAAAAAAAATGATAGTACCGGTTTAATATCCTACTAGCTTTTGCCCGCAGCTTCGCCCGCGAGGACGACGAAAAATATCCGACGGGAACGTACCGAACAAACATAGTTACTAACCTTCCCACCACCCCTTTTTAACCCTTCGGGGGTAGAATTATCAAAAACGTTGAGACACGTATAAATTAATTTTCAATCCTCAGCCTAAACACAAAATTTAAAGATCCTAACTTCAAAACTAACGGTCTTTCATATGAACTTCCATCCCCTATTTTACCCCTTTAGGGGTGGAATTCCCAAAAATCCTTTCTTAGTGGATACTAACTCTTCACAAAGAACACACCCTCCAAGTTTCATCTCTAGGACCACCGGTTTGGGCTGTGTGTTGATATGTCACCCAGTCAGTCAGTTTACCATTTTATATATACAGAAGATTGTAGTTGGTCATCAAATTGAGAATTACTATCTATATTTGTGATCAATTTAAACATTTATCCAACTGAAAGTCGGTCTCTTGAGGCGCCTTGAGGTTTTATTACGAAAATTGATACATCACAGAAAGGACCACCCAAGGACGCAGGTTATGAGTAGAAATATTATTATTTGGTTGTAAACCATTAAGGGAAATTGTAACATGTTAAAATTAATTAAATTTGCCCCATAAATGTACCCAATCAACTTTAGTGGTCAAGTAAATATTGCGTGGTAGTATTTAAATATATTTTTACGACACGATAAGACTTGGTAAAACAAGCTTTTTTATTAGAAATAAAAACAGAAGCCTAGCTTACATTACTAAATCTACTAGCAGTCTAGCACTAACAAATAAAGGTCTCATGCCTTATGTAATACAATTTAAGAAGGCATGCAAAGTAATATTTATGATCACCAACTGAAGGCACGATATAAGAGGCAATAACATAAGTAAGGCAATAAAATCCTTGTTACGATGACAAATACGAGTACATCCGGGGCAGGATATAACCCTCCAAACTTCATTGGTTGTTCCATTCCGTTATGATTTCCGCGTACAGGGTCCCGTTTGACCTTGACCTTGGGAGGGACTGTTTCAACCTTCTCGCGGCTCTGGGGAACTTTTAAGTGTCACTCTTCATTCATTATTCAGCCGGTGTCGATGTTGGGGATTACGAATTTTTTGTCGCACACTTTTGGAAATGAGAAAACTATTCTAGGTACTATTAACAGCTAGAAAAGTAGACTTTTAAGACGATGTTGAATGGTGTTTTCTTCAAAGGTTTAGTTTAGGTAACCTTTGAAGAAAAGTCAGACGGCGAGACAGTTGTTAAAATGAAAACTTCCAGAAATAGCTCTGAATTTAAAAAGTTAGTAGTTTTTAGTCTTCCTATATCTACTATGTTATGTTTTTTGGACTAGTTCTAACGAAGAAAAATTTCCATTGCTTTCTAAAACTGAAGAGCGAGTGTAAAACAAGAATCTTCAAATACAAATTTTATAGAAAAAATAAGTGATAAAAATTGTTAAACCATTTTCTCTTTTTCATTGATGTTAAATGACCTTGACCTTGACAGTGCCCGTTGTAATTTGTATCGCGTCTGTCCGTTTAACATATTCACCAAAGGTCAGTTGAGCCATAAATAATATCTGCGAATATGAAAGGGGTACGCCAGATATAACAGCAAAAGATAGATAACCGTAATACTTTGCATGGATATAGTCGTAAATAATGTTGGATCCAAACTTATATTATAAAAAGCTAAATTGTCTCCGTCTGTCTGCTATGTTTTCACGGCTGAATTGCTGAACCGATTTTGATAAATAATTGGTAAAATAGTGATCAATGGTGCAATAGGGTGGGTAAGTTTTCATGGGAAATTCCAAAGACTATGTAGACAAGGTCGGGACAAACCACTAATCTATACTTAATATTATAAATGCGAAAGTAACTCTGTCTGTTTGTTTGTAACCTTTTCACGACTAAACGGCTGACCGGGTCGTAATGAAATTAGACAAGGAGATAGATTATAACCTGGGGAAGGACATAGGCTATATTTTTTTTCATGCATGCGCATCAAAATTTCCACGCGAACGAAGTCGCGGCAACAGCTAGTAAGTTATAAATCGGGTTATTTCAATCTAAGATAAGAGTGGCGGAAGTCGTTTGCATATCATAATCAATAATGTATCGTTTGACTTCTGTTTCACATTTCCGATCTTGCGTCACTAAGATTTCCACATGACTAGCCACAGCTCGTAGTATTAGGTACCGGTAATACATGAAATCACGCCTTTAATCCCCGAAGGGTAAAGCAGAGGTGTACCTAATAGTACTCCCACATTTCGCGAGTTATGTTTTAAGTCCCATGTATTAGGAGGCGATCCTATTGCCATCAACCGGGCACAAATCCAGAATCCGTGGCTGCTACGGAGAAATTCTTGATGGAAAGACCCAATAACACTGCTCGTCCCGGGAATCGAACCCAGGACCTCATGGCCAGCAGTCGCTTGCGACCACTCGACCAACGAGGCGTTCTTTCATACTTCTCGACATATTAGTCATCACCACGGCTTCTAAGCTTCTTCTAAGCATATAATTATTTTTCTCGCATTTCAACCAACGTTTTTTTGTCTTCCCCTACTCTTCTACCCACCCAGCAGCCAAATCCTTCATAATTCTGACTGCTTATAAACGATCCATCACAATATATCATATATACACATATCAGTAATAATTTACTAATTATCACGACGACAAAAAGTACCGATTATAGAATATGTATAAAGATTTTCCTGAAAATTTGTATGGTAATCGGTTGTCGTGGTATGGGCATGTGATACGGAGGAATGAGGAAAATGTCGTAAGGAAAGTTTTGAGTATGAATATGGATTGGGTATATGAGTAGAGGAAGACCAAAGAAACGATGGATGAACTGTGTAAAGAATGATATGGCAAGAAAGGAGGTGTCTGATGAGATGACGAGTAATAGAGAAGTATGGAAGAAGATATGCTGCGCAGACACCAAATGAATTGGGATAAGGGCAAAAGAATGATATGATGTATAAAGATTTTCCTCTACTTATATATCCTTATATCCCACGACTTTTAATCCTTAGGTAAGGCAATTCACAGTGAAAATAGATCGACCCACATTCTTTCAACGGCTTTAATCAAGTTACATTTTTCCCTCAAATAGATTCCACGGGTAGCGTGGGATTTTAATCCTGTGAACGCAGACTCTCACCTTTTAGCTACATACAAGGTGTAAACAGACCCTTCACATAGCCTTTAACCAAGCATTCTGTACATCAAACTAAGTAACTTTACGCAAAAATAACTTCTGGGAATCGACTTTTTTTTTGGGGTGAAAAATCACGTTTTACAGTAGGACTCGATGGAAAGCACTCAAAGAATTGTGCTAATGGATGGATTGAATAGTACGGGGGGCGTGGAGGCGTGTAAAGTAAAAATCTTGCATTAAAAACATGTATTTAAAAAAAAAACTTGTGAAAAAGTTGGCACTTTGACCCCCAATATCTCGGTAACTAGAAGGTTCCCAGGTATGATCTAGAACAAAAAAATGATCGCAAAGACGGGGAGAACAAGTGCCTTTCGGCTAAGTTAAAGGTCTATTTACACCCTTTATAAATGTGAATAGAATAAAATAATTAAAATGAAATGTCTGTGGCTTTCAGGTGAATAATTGCACGAGCGTTAGTACCTACCGCTCGGTACACCACTAATTAATTATACCACTACGATTGCCCACAACCACATATTGGTGAAAGCGATCGCACGGCGAGCAATTGCCAAATAAGCTTTTTGTATGGCCCTTTATTCAAAATGCGTATATAACATAAATATAAATAACCGTATTGCGTATTGGATTGACGCCAAAAGCTATATAACCATGGACGCTAAATTTCGCAGCCGGCTTTGTTCTTCTAAATATTCCATGCGATCTGTGGAATAGAGGAACGACCATAGATCGTAAAGACATAGAGATGCCTATCGCTTTATCTTTGTATCGGAATCGTTTGATGTCACCACAGTCTTTTCTGGATCTTACATGACATCTAAGTAATTCGAAGTATGAGCTCCCGGACGGTGACATTTTCATGATTTACTTGCTTTTATCCGCGGTTTCGCTCGCGTTGAAGTTAGAAATGATCTTATGGGAACATACTACCGGGATAAGAGTACCTATCCTTTGTCCTGGGGGCCTAAAATGGCCGTTTTAGCAGAACCATATTAAAAATTCGTAAAATGGTCACAAACACAGTTTATATTATGAATTGTCACTTTATGACGTAATTTGTAACGTAAAATTCATATTAAAATCCTATCATTCTGCTAAAGCGGCCATTTTAGGCCCCCTGATCTTCGATCTGGGCCACCAAGATACAGGCTATGCCTAGTTTGGGGCCAGGGCTACATCCACTTATGCACTCTTTTAACTATCACTGTTGTCACTTGTTTGTATGTTTCCTAAGTTGTGTATGTCAATAAATTGAAATTGATCCTTGGTCAAGGTTTATCCTTATGGCAATTTCGTTCTGCTAAGGCGTGAAAAGGTAAAAGACGGGCAGACAAGCAGATAAGACTTATGGATGGAGTATGGGTGAAGTATGGATGGAGTGTGGATCGAGTATGGATGGTGTTTTTAGTCTGTGTTAACAACCGTACATAAAACGTGGGCCCTTGAAGGCCTTTTGATAATTTTAAGCACAAGAATATCTTCCACGAAATTAAATTGGAAACGTGCGATATGCGTGGGATCGAATATTACGTTATTGAAATTACATTAAACGCCGCCTACAAATCAATTAGGAAAATTACGTGTACCAATGAAATTATGCTGAAACTCGTGTTATTAATATGTCATTCTGTTTAGTTTGATTTCGGTGAAATTATTCTTGGATATAAATGGTCTTCTCTGCCTGCCTCGTTCGTTCCTGGGTTCGATTCCCGGGTCGGGTAAAGTGGTATTGGATTTTTCCATCAGGAATTTCTCAGTAGCAGCCACGGAGTCTGGATTTGCTCCCGGTTGATGGCAATATGCTCGCCCCCTATTACATGGAACTTAAACATAACTTCGAGAAATGTGGGTGTACCGATTAGGTACACCTCTGCCTAACCCTTCGGGGATTACAGGTGTGATGTTATGTTATGTCATAAATGTTCTTCGTACTTATGACGACTACGAACTAAGAGCGGATTTGACCAATACAATTGAACGTAATCAGCACTTTTCAATGGCGTTTATGAACTGTCGGTGGCAATATTCCATAGCAGTTATAGCCTAGTGGAGTGATTGTCGGACTTCCAAGTCATAGGTATCGAGTTCGAAGCTAAGACACGTCTAATTTTTCGGATTTATGTGCGTATTGTATAATTATCACTTGCATGCCTCAGAGATTTCTAAACGGCATGTAAAGCCAAGTCAGAGACCCAAGATGAGTGGCATAAAAAGACTGACACCAGGTTAGGAACTAACCAGAAGAAAAAAACATTTATGACATTAACCACTCTTGAACGCGGTTTAGATATGCTGTTCGCGTTCAGTTTCATTGGTGAGATTCGTTTTGATTTTTGCTATATTTTTATGTTTGTTCTAAACGTTCTATCAGCATGCACTCAGGGCAAGTAAAGTCCTAATTCACGGATACCACAACCATTCATTGCACCACAGAACAACATGATATAACGTCCACGTTCACAGTCGAGAACAAGACATAAATACAATAATAGTACAGAGATTGGTAACCCAGCAGCCCGTCACTTTGAACACAGAAACTTATTTCCTCCACTTTGCTTTTTACTTTTACAAGTATCTACTGTGGTTGACTTGCTTTGTGTTATCTTTTCTCCGCAGATAGAAGATTAATTTAGATTTTTCTTGGCTTCAGCTATGAGAAATTTAATTAAAATGAGGGTTTGATAGCAAGTGAAGTCATATTTCAAAAGAAAATCTCGCTCAAATATTTCAGCGCCAAACAGCAAGTAGGTAAGGTAAGTATTTAATAATAGCTTCCGATACTTCAGGAACCTTAATTATATTAAAATTTAATTAGAATTCGATCGGCTACCATTACAGAATATTTTTAAAAACAAAGCGTGGTCGGCACATCGTTAAACCGAACTACACGCGAATCTCGGGAGCTGGACATTTCCCCCGGGTTTTCGGCCACTTCCGATGCCCCGCATTTTAACGGTTATGCGCCAGATCTTAAATATTCACTGGCAGATATTGCCAGTGGTTTCTAAATTGCCCATTTTTAAGTTTCTCTTTGACTTTTATGCCTTTACCAGACGATGCACAATAGCGCAAAGAAATTGAGCGTAATTTACTGCCTTTGTGCATCGCTTCATAAAACGACAAAGGTCAGGAACACCTTTACTGTTCAAAGGAATTTAAGAGTCATACGCAGATTGCATTTAAGAATTAACTGGAAGAAACTTTATTGGTTTGTTTTTACTCCTTTGTGCGATATTCAATTGTTCGGAACTCTAACAAGTCAAGAACAACTAAGTAAAACATTCACCAAAACCTTCCAACAATCAAGAGGCAACGTTCAAACATCTGAAACGTTACATCTCCGCTGTCAAAATAAATTGCACGCCAACGCCTCAGAGGGTCTATCACAACAAAGGCTCCTAGTGGCCCATCGCGTGACAGAGAGTTATATCGGGGTTACAAGAGCCTAAGTAGACGTACTACTGTAGGCATTGGCGATCAGCGATTCACTCGCTTTAAGCTCGAAACAGCAGTCGACCGCTATTAATAATAAAACGCAACTTTGATCCAGCACTCAAACGCCCAGCGTCGAAACAATCGGGGATTTCGGTGTAGTAACAGATCGCAAAGCCAATACTCGTAGTCGCAAGATCGGCCCTAAAAGTCGCAAGTCTGCTAAACCACACACGTATGTCGGCAATACACTGGGGAATCGACCAACCACTTTGTTCACGAACCGAGAAAGAACAAATGTAACGCCAAGACTGTAACTGCAGCCGAGATATGACGGCAGATGTAAGAGGCTCGGGAAATGTGCTCTTCGGGTAGTCGCATGTTATATTCATTGGCTTTGGAAGCTTTAGTACTGTTGAGTTCGTGATTTGAGCTGTTTATGTCACAGATTTGCAGCTTTTATTGATATACTCTTATTTTGCCCACGTTATCAAGTCCAAGATGTCGAATTGCGGGTAGCGGCTCGGAAAGGGGCTTAGGTTGGCAGATGGAGTAGAAGCTGAATAGAGAAGAAGATAAATAAAAGAAAAATAAGAATAATCGAAGAAGATTAAGAAAAATAAGAAGTAGAAATAAGAAGTTAGACGAAGTGTTGGCAGACCAACCGCCACATGGGTAGATAACATTCAGAAAATCACGGATAAGACCTGGTTGAGACGCGTGCACCTCAGTTGAGCGCGCCACGGAAGGAAGGAGGTCCATGATCAGTAGTAGCGGGTGGAACAAGGCTACCAGTGATGATAATGGACCTTATTTACATTAAGCTAAGGAGCCAAGTATTCGCTTGGTAATTAAAAAAAAAAAACTACACAATATTTGGGAAAACTTTATTCATACCAAAACAAACAATTTGATTCCCAAAGCACCGTTTACAGTTCGTCTTTTAAAGCTGTAAAATGACTAATACCTTACAAAATGAAGTCAGTCTGACAGTATAACTGTTGGGTAACCCTAATTGCATCCTAAGCGTGTCTTCGTCATCACTTTAACAGTTATATGTGCAACACTACGTACATATAGCTGTATATATTGAACGTGTAATGTCGGCACGTGGATTAAAAGATTGGCTCGCTGGACATGTAAAAGAAAATTAGTCTGTAACTAAGACTATGTAGGTAGGTATACATATGTATACTTATATATTCTTTTTCTCACGTAGGAGTTGGATTGTCTTTATTTTGTGAGACAACGTAAACTCGATTATAGGTGGACGTGAGAGAGGCTTTTTCTGCTTTTTGCTTTAGTTGGACTGACATGTGGTGTTGGATGTTTCATGAAAGCCTCCCACGATGCAACCTACGCGAAAAGCGAAAAAAATAGAACGTACATAGGTGGGTGGTTACAGACCTAGAAATACGAAATTAAATATCATATGACACAGTTACAAAGTACCGCAACTAATTACAAAAAAAAAAGTAAAATGAGAAATGTTTTCCCATCACATTATAATTCCAAACGCTTTCTTATCAGATTAAAATTATAACGGAAAATTATCATAATTGTATTTATGTTTTCATTTAGGACAAATTACCATCTGATATGCTAATGGTCGCATGTTATTTGGGCTTTGTTCGAGTATTTTCAGTGGGACATGGTAAATAATTCGCTCTCTACTTTGTAATGTTAATGAAAACCACGATCTTTAATTAAAACTTTCTACGTTACCTATTTGTCGGCGTTTACAATTAGAAGGCCAACTAGTTTATTTTTAACTAGCTTTTGCCCCCGACTTTGGTTCGCGTGAAATTATTGTAAAAAAATCCCATTATTATAGGCACTTCCCTTTTTGAATCGATTTTTGTTATTAATTTTAAGGGTTTTGCACGGAACCCTAATTATTATTCTAAATTAAAAGTAGCCTAAGTTAGACCTTATAACACCTGGTATTTGCCAGTAAAGTCCCGTCAAAATCGGTGCAGCCGTTTCGGAGATTAGCCGGAACAAACTGACGGACAGACAGACAAAAATTGAAAAAAAATGTGTTTTTGTTATAAGTGCCGTATAAATTTTCATTTGCATTCAGTAAAAAGCTGTTATTTTGATATTACAAACAGACACTTCGATTTTATTTGTATAGATTGGTGAATAGAGCAGTTGCTGTGTTGGTCGTGAACTCGCGACAATTCGTTTTAGTGCGGGGGCGAAGTTTAAAAGCCCCTTTTACGTCACAGAGTGCCTTTTTGGCGAGTATTAGTTTGTGACACGTTTCCGTTATCCTTTCCGCCTTTTTCATGATGGCTGCCAAACTGAGTTACGTTTAA
This sequence comes from Noctua fimbriata, assembly GCA_905163415.1. Classification (NCBI taxonomy): domain Eukaryota; kingdom Metazoa; phylum Arthropoda; class Insecta; order Lepidoptera; family Noctuidae; genus Noctua; species Noctua fimbriata. The sequence continues at coordinate 9,899,984 of LR990940.1, forward strand.
TTTCCTTGAAGTGCTAATGTGACAGTTGGTAGTTGATAAACTATTATGACACGACGTTTTAGATTGTCTTTGCTTTCTGTATGTGTTCCTTTAGAATATTAAAAAAAACCCTTTAATTCGTAAGATAAAGTAAAACATACATAACTTAACATCACGCCTGCAATCTCCGAAGGGTAAGGCGGAACTGTACTTAATGCTACACCCACATTTCGCCAGTTAAGTTTAAATCCCATGTAATTGAGTGCGAGCCTATTGCCATCAACCGAGCGATAGCTGCTACTGACAAGTTATTGATGGAAAAACCCAATAACACTGTGCCTGACCTGGGAATCGAACCTCGTGGGGGTGTCCCTTCCACCCTGTATTCCTATGAACTAGTATTACCAGTGTTTTCATTTATTGTCGTATTGTCGTCTCCACCTTATGTGAAATCATCAAATGAGGTCCCGCTCTGGGCGGAGTGGAAGGGAGTGCCAGACTTGTACTGAGAGGTGTCTAATGAGATGACGAGTAATAGAGAAGTATGGAAGAAAAAGACATGCTGCGCCGACCCCAAATGAATTGGGATAAGGGCAAGAGAATGATGATTTCGTCTCCACCTTGTATAAGTGTAATTAAACCCATATAAATATACACCAGTGGACATAGAGAAAAGCCCACATAGTGGTTATCTGTGTGGAGATATAAACCCATGGGACGCTTGAGTTAATGTGAATTACCGTTCTCTTGGCGCAAATGTGACCTCAATGCGAGAATTAATATCTGTGATCACATTGCTGTGTATGACAGGATTTCTTTGGACATACTTAATCCGTGTCAAAGCATAGGTGACGTATACTTTCAATTAGGGCTCATTTATTCAAGATTATGGCAAACTAAAAGAAATTACAGAACAAAAGTTTTTGCACATATTTCTTAAAGTTTAAAGAGCAATTAATATCTACATAACGAGCTTTTATCATTATTATCTCATTAGCGCCGAGTTTATACGATTTTAGCGAACTGCAGAAAATAATGCTGCAGTAGTGCAGTAAATATTATGGTATTTAAATTTTGGACTGCCTCGTTAGTGTAGTGATCGCAAGCGCAGCTACTGAGCATGAGATCCTGGGTTCGATTCCCGGGTCAGGCAGTGTTATTGGTTTTTCCATCAGGAATTCCTCAGTAGCAGCCACAGATTTGTGGCTCGCCCCCTATTACATCATCTCATCTTCCTGCCCTTGTCCCATTCTATTTGGGGTCGGCGCAACACGTTTTCTTCTTCCATTCTCCCCTGTCAAACGTCACGGCATCATTTACTCCTTTCTCTTTAATATCATTCTTCACACACGCCCCTATTATATGGGACTTAAAACATAACTGGCGAAATGTGGGTGCATTATTCTATAAATCATTGCCTAACCTTTCGGGGATTACAGGCGTGATGTTGTGTTAGGTATGGAAGAAGACATGATGCATCAACCCCAATTCAATTGGGATAAGAATGATGGCCAGTTAGATATTAACTATGCTTACATATGTTTTCAGGGATGTTTGATAGATTTGTTCTATGTAAAGCGAAATGTGTGAATAAAAAAGGAGGAATGATTTAGTAATCATCATTTAGGAGATTAGAAGTAACGGCTACCCTTGCAAAGTTTATCTCCAGACTTAAACAATACCTGACATCGCCATAGTTTTCGAAAATTACACAAATCGTGACAAAAAAGCTAGAAACAGCTAAAAGCAGGAGTAATTCCAGTGTGGGAATGAGATGGCGCTATACGACCTGTACAGCTCTGCCTCTTTCCAACACTGGAATTACTCCTGCTATAAGACGTCATAGTAACCCCCCTGGCAGCCTACCATGACGTCTTAAAGCAGGAGTAATTCCAGTGTGGGAAAGAGATGGCGCTAGACGACCTGTACAGCTCTGCCTCATTCCAACACTGGAATTACTCCTGCTATAAGATGTCATAGTAACACCCCTGGTGGCCTACCATGACGTCTTAAAGCAGGAGTAATTCCAGTGTGGGAAAGAGATGGCGCTAGACGTCCTGTACAGGTCTGCCTCTTTCCAACACTGGAATTACTCCTACTATAAGACGTCATAGTAACACCCCTGGTGGCCTACCATGACGTCTTAAAGCAGGAGTAATTCCAGTGTGGGAAAGAGATGGCGCAAGACGACCTCTACAGCTCTGTCTCTTTCCCACACTGGAATTACTCCTGCTATAAGATGTCATAGTAACACCCCTGGTGGCCTACCATGACGTCTTAAAGCAGGAGTAATTCCAGTGTGGGAAAGAGATGGCGCAAGACGACCTCTACAGCTCTGTCTCTTTCCCACACTGGAATTACTCCTACTATAAGACGTCATAGTAACACCCCTGGTGGCCTACCATGACGTCTTAAAGCAGGAGTAATTCCAGTGTGGGAAAGAGATGGCGCAAGACGACCTCTACAGCTCTGTCTCTTTCCCACACTGGAATTACTCCTGCTATAAGATGTCATAGTAACTCCCCTGAACTGTAGTTTATAACAAGAGACAGTTTGTAAACAGTTGAGATCCAGTTAAAACTAGCAGACGACGTTTTCAACGATCACTGAGCTTAAATTCATGCATGAAAAATGTAAATGTTTGAGATGAGCAAGCGTGGGAGAACAAACTATTTCTGTACAAAATGAAAGATAGACTGTTATAATAACAGACCGATATTGTTCAAGTTTTTTTTTCTGAATAAAAATAAATGGTGTTCAATGAAAAAGTTTTTTTTTTTTCTAAAAGAGGCTTTCTGAGTACTGAAATAGACGAAGTTTAAGGCTTCAGAAAAGCCTTAAATTTCGTCTATTTCAGTTCTAAAAACGTTGTTGGCGAAAAATGGAAACCTATAGATAGATTTAACATTAGAACCAAATATAAAAAAGAAGACTATCAAAAACGACAAAACGCCGCCGCCACGAGGAACGCTTCAAGCTTCTAAAACATTTACTTACAATTTCTTTTATGAAGAAATCATCGAAAAGTAAAGACATTACAGATAATGCAAAAGAAAATTGCTGTTTCCGTTGAATGCGATAAGTTGATATTATTTCCTGCCCATTTATTTTGTTTTTATTCTTTTAATGGACTGTAACAGCGATTCGAAAAAAGAACGATCCTGAGCAAAAGAGATTTAAAAAAAGAACGTTTCACTCCGTAATTTTATTCGAGGTATAAAACGTCAGAAATTCAGTATGAAGTCAAATAAGAATAGACAAAAACAGAAACCACAGAGGTCTCTAATGGCAAAGCACCTTAGCTGCGCACGTCCAAATGAATTTCCATGCGAAATTCCATTTTAGAGCAAACCTCAAAGGGTTTAAAGCCGTTGAAACTCAAAGAAAAAAATTATACGAATGTACAAATCAGGAAAACGCTGAAAATATTTTATGAACGCTTTTGTACTCTCAATATAGAGGCCGTGGAAATGACGTATGCAGGGTGTAAACTGATCCTTCACGAAACTGTCAACCAAGCATTGTGTACATCAAACTAAGTAACTTAACGTAAAATTTATTGCTGGGAAACGACTTCTTTTTGGGGTGAAAAGTCACGTTTGACGGTAGGACTCAATGTAACGCACTCAAAAACTTGTGCTGATGGATAGATTGAATAGTACGGGGGTCGTGGAGGTGTTTAAAGTAAAGATCTTACATTAAAAACATGTATTTAAAAAAAACTTGTGAACAACTTTGGAACTTTGACCCCCAATATCTCCGTAACTAGAAGGTTCCCAGGTATGGTCCAGAACAAAAAAAAATATCGCAATGACGGGGAAAACAAGTGCCTTTCGGCTTCGTTATGTCTTGTTACACCCTTAATGCACCAAGGCACGTATGAAGCCTTTTTGGCTTTTAACGCCTACGGTTCGCGTAAACGTGAATGAGCACATAAAAATAAAGAGTTCTTGCGAGTATTAAAAGCAGCAGGTTTTTATTGTACCTTCAATGTTTTATCAACGAATGAGCAACAGAAAAATAAATCAAATAGGCAATCGGGACGAGTTGAAAAAAACAAAACCAACGACTAGTGGTCCACGTTAGCCCTAGGTCGAAAGAACTGGAAGTTATGACGGGACCCCATTTCCCAGACGTGGGATGATGCAGGCAGTACCTAATAAGTAATTTTTTTTTGTGTGGTTAGTGCCTAACCTCGTGTCAGAGTTTTTAAACCGCTCATGGGCCTCTGACTTAGCTTTACATGCCGTAGAGAAATATCTCTCAGGCATGCTGCTTTGGTTTCCTCACGATGTTTTCCTTCATCGAAGCAAGTGATAGTTATACAATACGCACATGAATCCGAAAACAGAGGTGGGTTCGAACTCGAGACCCATGACTTGGCAGTCCCACGGTCACACCTCTAAGCTATCACTGCTTCTCATTCAATCACCAATAAGTCATTTAATCCGGATCTGTGAAATAAACAATGCAGAGGTTCAAGTACAAACATCCGTCATCTCTCAAAATAACACAAGATTCCATAATCAATACAAGGAGAATACATTTGCAATACATAATGCATTGTGTTCATGTTTGTTATGAACTTTGTCAATATGTTAAGTGCATCCGCTGGTCGGAGCCACGTAGCATACCAACTAGTACAAAATTACATTAGCTCAAAGACCAATATGGTATATGCATGTGGTCTCCATTTGACACAACTATGCAGAGTCACGATATTAATTTAACTTTCAGACATGCCATTCTTTGTGGAGCTAACTCTTTGTTGCAGAAAGTATGTTAAAACGTGCGAATTTAAAAATTCTATTTCGAAGCGATGTCTTGGACAAAAATGTGTTAAATTAGAAAAGTTTTTGCATTTGTCTTGTAAAATCAAAGATGCAAGCTTTTATTAAAAAAGTTCTAAAGTATGTTTAGACACATAAAAAGATGCATAATACAGTTTTTTTTATATAATATATTAAATTCTTTAGACACCAATGCTCCTAAATTTAAAAAAAAATGCAGCAGACTAAGTCGGGTATAAAAAAAAGCAAGACTGCACAACATTCGATTTTTTTTTTTTTGAAAAAAGATGTCTATGCTTCATGAACTCACCACTTCTCATTAACATAATTTAATCATTATTTTGTGAATATTAAATCTGCCATAAATATTTTAAACCCTACACTGTACATTGTGCACTCGATGGTCCGGCACTCCGCCAGTGTCAACCAAAGGTTCAATCACTGAAGGTCATTGGCGGGAGACGTCAGGCTATTAATTTTCGTAATTAAATTTGACCCTTCAGACAGCGAAATTCACTTTGACGTCTAGACGTAATTATCTCCAAAGCAGTTTCCTTGCAATTTCATTACCTTTAGATCCTCTTACATTTGCACGACCACATAAAACTATTAGAATTAGCAAAGTAGAATGATTAAACTTTGTACTAATTTTAATCCTGTGATGTGTACAGAACATTAGGTTAAGCCGCGCTTGCCTAGGTTGGCCTGTGGATGGGTGACCACCCACTAAATACCTAGTTTCCTCCGTGCCTCGGAAAGCACGTTAAGCCGTTGGTCCCGGCTGTCATTTGTAGATCTTTTACAGTCGTTAAAGGTAGTCAGTGGCCCGAAAGTCTGAGAACCAGTCTTACCAAGGGGTATTGTATCACCTAGTGGGTTGTGGAGGTCAGATAGGCAGTCGACCCATGTAAAATACTGGTATTCAGCTGCATCCGGTTAGACTGGAAGCCGACCTTAACATACTTGCAAAAGGCTAGGCAGATGATGATGTGTACAGAACATAAATACAGCTAAATGTAGGATTTTTTATTATGACGTCATTCTGAGATTGTGTGGGCACATACAAGTAATCCTGGCACTAAAATCAGAGCAAGTCTGAGCAGAATAATAGACTCGAAGTGTGCAGACTTTTAAATAAATTTTACAGCAGCGGAATGAAAACACAAATTAGGTACGTTGTACGTACATTCAAACAAGACGAAATACATATTTAAATGTATAAAAAGTCTGAGCGAACTTGTAGAAATTTAAACATGATATGTGTTCTTTTATGATAACTCGATGAGTGCTTGTAAAGGGGAATGCATTCAAGAAGAGTTTGATGAACGTCTAGACTTTAGACGAGTCATGTTTTTATTGGTAGAAGAATAAAACCATTAGAACTCGTATAGATTTTAAACCCATCTATTCTTCATTAGAAATGGTTTAATTACCAACACCTCATAAACGTCCACGCAGACAGTAAAATCACTCTCGCGGATGGAACTACAGCTGTCGTGGATGTAGAAAGTAGCAATCAAATATATATTGGCGGATTCATGCAAGTGTCCATGAGCAACGTATTATTTTCCTCGGTCAAATTACTCTTTCTTTTTCATGGACGTCGCTTTTCGTACAAAGAAAAGAGACAGATATAGAGATGTATAGCAACTTGAAACGTCTGTAGAATTACACAGGCATCCATCTCAGCACTGCGGTAGCACAAACCCGTTCTTGAAGCTATAAATTCTGATTACGAACGGGTGACTTGCATTCAAGTGCAAATTCTCATTTCGAGTTTCCTACTTCTTATTGCAAATGTTTTTGAGTTCATTGTGGTACCGCCTTTCTAATCAATAACGTTCCAATTAATAGATACAAAATTTGCACACGTTTTCTTTTTTTGATTTCTGAATATAATCCTATATCTAATAATATAAATACGACAGTTTGTGAGGATTTATGGATGGCTGGATGTTTGTTACTCTTTCACGCAAAAACCACTAAACAGATTTGGATGAAATTTAGCACACACATAGTTTATAACCTGGATTAACACATTTTATATCCCGGTACTGTGATCCTGTGGGACAATTATCGAACTCCACGTGGGAGAAGCCGCGGGCATAAGCTAGTATAAATTAAAGCCGCAATTCGTGTAAGTATGTGTGACCGCGTTATACTCCTGAACTACGTATAACAGAAATCTCAATGTTTTATCAAGTAATACCTGAACTACTTATAATAGAAATCTCAATGTATTATCAAGTAAAACCTTCTTTTTTTTCTCGGATGGGATATCATCAAATGACCCCCCCCTCCCCGCTCTGGGCGGAGCGGGGATGTCAGACTTGTACTGACTAAAACCCATCCATGTTCCTTCTTTGCCCTTTGTGTTCCAGGGCCACGGTATCTCTTTCGAACAGTCCCGCAGCCCTGGATCAAGTAAAACCTTGCGTTTATGATAATCGATGCGCTAATTATGACTAAATTGAAACCAACTAATGGCAAACGGTGGTGATTGAGCTTACATTTCCATGGCCCATTAATCATTCAGAAGCACTTAAGTTCACAATTTGAATCCTGTGATTGACTGTTTGATCTAGCGTTTAATAGGGCTGTGTAACATTCAGATGATTTAAGCCGGCACCACAAACGGCAATACTGTCGGCAACTTTGCTGTAGCTAAATCAAAGTTAGTTTGAAGTTTGTGGTTACTGAAGCCACCGCGAGGGACGCCCAAGAGACTTATAGTTTATTCAAAATGTCAATCGTTTCCATTGGCTATTCCTAACCAAGTGGCCAGGTAGCAACTGACCTCAACTTTTAGATCGGTAGTCGAAATACCATCTCTAGAGACATTTTAACCGGCCAAAGGTCGTACAGGAAGGAAAATTCAACCCCAAAAGGATTAGATAACATATCTACCTTCACATTTAGAAAAATTGCCATTTTAGATAAAAGAAAAATACAGCAACGCATGTATGTTATGAAAAGCAAGAAAATTGCGTATGAAAAGATAAAGATGGTTAGTGTTTATTCGTAACCTAATCTTAACAAACAAAATTTCAAGAGGCACTACCGAATATTTGCCAAGTAAAAACAGACTCTATAAACATTGGCCACTACAACGTATATACTTACATTTAGAGACTGAACATATAAAACAAACTATAACGATAGTCACATCTCTTTCTTTTGCAGTGCCCGACAGGGTCCATGATTGTTTCTTTTGGAAAACTATTTATCAACTAAGCCTACATTGTGGAATGCTATAAAGAATTGAGTGTTGAGTAACGGACTAGTTATAGTTTGTTGTGCGATATTTCGCTGTATGGCCAAAATACGAATTACAACCGCCATCTTATTTTTTCAATACGATTACACGAAACTAAGTATTTCACAAAATGTTTACCATCAACGCGAACGCCCCCTGTCAAAGTCATTGAAGCGTTAAAACCTCCTAGTAGCACTGTAAGTTGGAGTGCGTCTTCCACCATTCATTCAGTTTATGATAGAATTTCTCTTAAACAGTTTCTGTACTAACCTGCCATTTTGTGGATTAGGTGAGGCCTTCTCTCCTTGCACCAAAAACAAGGACCCCCGATCAGCATCCAACAGTACCGATACATTTTGAAGGATCTTGTGACACAGCACTCGTACTTCTAGCTCGTTGCAGATGTCTTTCACCTATGACAAAAAGAAAGGAGATTTATTAACACCAGTATTAAAATTAAAGAATGGAGGAGCTCGTGTCTAAATAATAACAGCCGCTCGGGTCGGTCTTTGGGTTAAGCCGTGCTTGCCTAGGTTCGTCTGTGAATGGGTGACCACCCATTACATACCGAGTTTGCTCCGTGCCTCGGAAAGCACGTTAAGCCGTTGGTCCCGGCTGTCATTTGTAGATCTTTGACAGTCGTTAGGTAGTCAGTGGCCCAAAAAATCTGACAACTAGTCTTACCAAGGGGTATCGTATTACCCAGTACTAACTGGGTTATGGAGGTCAGATAGGCGTCGGCTTCGCGTAAAATACTGGTATTCAGCTGCATCCGGTTAGACTGGAAGCCGACCCCAACATAGTTGGGAAAAGGCTGGGCAGATGACGATTAAAATTAAAGAATGCTGTAGAGTTTAAGTACAATAATCGTTTATTTAACTTTGGTAATCAAAAGATGTTCCATTGGGCAGTCGACATAGTTGCCATCGGAAGAAAAACCTGAATGAGGTTGGCACGGGAACGTGGAGTTTGGCACAATAAAAGAGAGGTCTATACCCAGCAATTGGTGAATTCGAGCTGTGGATGAACCAAAGGATTGAATAAGTATGCGGCCAGCAATGGGTTACAGACAAATTCTTCATCTTTTGGAGAAGCTTAAGTGCAACTAGCAGTAGGGCAAGCTAAGCCATTATCAGTCTGGTGACGTTGTTGCTATGAACATACAGAAGGACGCTGTTGGGACCATCGTTCCCCATTCGTCAACTCGTCACCTTTCATGACACCTATTTTTTCTGTAACCAAACGTAACTAAACCCATAACTTATAACATAAACTTTCTCCTCGGAGTCGTGCCAGGATGAAAGTCAAATAAAACCAGAAACTAGTTTAAAGTGCAAACTCAGTTTCATATAAATGAATAAAACAACACGAGCTACCCAGACTTGGGGCATAAAATTTAGGATACAACCACTGCAGAAGTCAGTTTAGAAACTTTATCTAGAACATTAGGACGAGACAGATCACTTTTTGTGAAGCCAATAAAGTACTAATAGAAAAAGTTATGCTTGTTTTCTACCTTTTGGATCACTGTTGAATTAGGCTGCTAGTCTTATTTCTCAAGACCAGCCAAGAAAGAATAAAAGTGAATACAATAGACAGACTGTAATGGAAAATTGTATATCAATAACTAGTTGTTACCCGCGGCCTTCACTCGCGTGAAATAAAAATATTACTTCGCTTTAAATCAAGATTTTGATTTGAAACAAGGGTTTTATTTTTGTTGCACGGAATCTTAATTATTTTTCTTAAATAAAAGTAGCTTATGTTAGACCTTATAACATCAGCTATGTGCCAGTCAAACTCCCGTCAATATCGGTACGGCCGTTTCGGAGATTAGTCGGAACAAACAGACAGAAAGAACAGACAAAAATGGAAAATATGTGTTTTTGTTATTAGTGCCATATATATTCTCATATGCATTCAGTAAAAAGCAGTTATTTTTTTATTACAAACAGACACTTCAATTTTATTTATTTGTATAGATGTACAGGTGTATTTGTGTAGAAAGGGTGTAGTCATATGAAAGGATATGCTGCAGACCATCAAACTGAACAACTTTCTCCATGGGTCCAATATCGTAAATGCGAAAAAATTATCAGCTGTCCCATACAAATAATTGCATACGTCTGCAGCATATCCTGTTATATGACTATACCCTTTCTGTTACACCCTGTATAGATAGAAGTGGATTTATCCACTTCAGCAAAAGCGACCAATGGCCTCGAAGAAAGAGCAGTAACTACAGTAAATATTTCAGAATCAACCCCCCCAATACAACCAACAAAACCTTCGATACTAACAAGTTTTGAAATCCAAAAGTTCTCTACGATCATTGTGTGTCACAAAAAGGATATAAGTTTTCGTCGAGGGACGTCAGACCGACGTCAAGATGCAATAGTGGGACGTCAACAAACGCTGTCCACCCACGTAACATCCCAACCCGAGAGTTTCGTTAAAACTAGACGTCGAATATGATTTCCGAACAAATTTCCGCCGAGAATTCGAACGTCGTTTATTTACTGAATACACTAATACATTTTGTACATGTATTAAATTAGAGAATACTGGTTTTGCTGGTATTTCATGTAGGTAATGTACTTTGGGGATCATCATCATCTGCCTAGCCTTTTCCCAACTATATTGGGGTCGGCATCCAGTCTAACCGGATGCAGCTGAATACCAGTATTTTACATAGAGCGACTGCCTATTTGACCTCCACAACCCAGTTAGTACTGGGTAATACGATGCCCTTTGGTAAGACTGGTTGTCAGACTTTCTGGGCCACTAACTACCTAACGACTTAACCTGCCTGCCTGCCTGTACTTTGGGGATAATGGATATTATTATTACAAGGTCCCGTTCCCATTGATTTCGCTGTGGGTAACCTACATACAAATTCACCTTGAATAAATTATACTGTAATTAATTTTCTGAGTAAAATGCAGGTCATCAGTTCGATGGGATTTACATTGTTAACAATATTATTAAACGAATTCTGAATCATTAACATGCAGAGAAAGATAACCTTGACATGGATGTAATACTCGGAAAACTACAAAATTTTCCTCCATAAAATAACTCGCAGATTAAATCAGACAAATAATTTTTCCTAACAGTTCTAATTTCATAACTAGGTAAATGAATTATGGTATAAATAAAGCCCCTCGATCCGTCGCTGTCTCAATTAATACGTACACGAAATGATTAATTATAGTAAATTTGGGTCGAACGTGAGTCGTGACGCTCTAGTAACCCGAGACCCCAGCAACCGAACATTTAGCTAGAACAGGAACTCCGTTTAATAACTCAATCGAGAGAGAACTTCTGAATGGAAGGTATTTGCACTGTGTAGGCGTACGTTTACGTTCGAGAAAGCTTATTCTCCCTTCGTAAATACACCATTTTTGGTAGAATAAGCGGGTAATAAGATCACACTGTCTGATCTCCGATTGGAGCGGAAAATATTAGGAGTTCATTCGAGACGACTGATCTTTTTCTTCAAGTTACAAGACTGTACCTTATATATTATTCGAAAGTTCAATAAGGTCTTATGTCTTTTCTGACCTGATACTGAAAAAAAGACTAAATACATGGTAGAAGTCCCTAGACCGAGATTTAACGAGTTTCAAACTTCGAGCACTGTCGAAGATTATCCGAACGATGAAAGGTTACGAAACTATCTACTTATCTATAGCTGGCAGTTAAACGGCTCCTGAGTAGACGTCAGCCATCATCAATGAATGCGCTATGAATATTCACGCCCTCCCACGCACACACGCGACCCAGAGTGGAGGTGTTTATCTAGCCGTCCAGTCAACCAACTGCTTTTATACGGGCCACGGCAAAAGAACGTAAATCGTAATACAAGGAAGATATTCCCGGTTTATTTTTGACCCAATATGGAATTGAGGAAAGGATAATTCCTGAAGGTCGAGTTAATATTACGGATTAGGAGGATAATGCAAGATTGAGGATAACAGCAATTTCCTCGTTTATATTGCACCTGAATGTGCAGTTACATGACGTAATAATGACGCCATTGTTATGTGGAAATCAAATCATAAGTTACGTTACCGTGTAGTCAGCATCCAACACTTTGAAAAAACAACCCTCCTTTATTTATTGATGATGGTCAAATTTTCATGCAAATACGCCCGATAGTTTTTGCGTGATTATCGTTTTTTTGCCCGCGTTAGACATTACTTTACAAATTAATTACACTATGTTTTAAATATATAATTTCACATTTTCACATATCAAATTATGAAGAAAATTGTCTAGTATAACATATATTTTTTTCAAAGAAATAAGACTACAAGTTTAGACGTGATGTTCAATTTAAAAACGTTAAAAGTCGTATATCTGCGCCTTAAACAGCCATTGAAATTAATTCATACGGATAATTTTCAGTAACATTAAAACGCTCGTCATTAAAGACGCATTGGGTGCATGTGTACCGGCGCGTATGGCGCCCGTTTATCAAATGCGGGCGAACCGTCGGCAACCCAGGCAGGACGTAGAAACAAAGCTACTGGAAGTGAAGTGCGACCGCTTTTACGAAAACCAGACGCGGTCTGCATAATTCAGATGTTGGTAACGCGCAATAAAGTTAACTTGATTGACGAAAGAAAGGTACGTGATTATTTTATTTACGAGTACCTGATAAGACGGTGACAAGACTGCGTGGCGGGAAAGGTGTAATCTTGAGTGGTTGCGATAACAGGTCCAATCTCAGGCAAATAATTATGATTGTTATGCTATTGAGACATGCTTTTGCGCTTCTCACGTGTTTGGAACAATAATAACAACAATAAACTGACAAGTGTTTTGTGTTATCCTCTGTAAACGATCTACTATCATATAGACACATGCTTCACTCATATAAAGATAAAAATCAGTAGACTTATTATGTAATTTTGCGCCTCCGCATGAAAAATTTGTCGAAATTTAACGAAATACTCAAACTCCAAGCATTTATTTCACTTTTGAATGTCAAAAACAAAAGAATGGAGCTACAATCCCAGTAGTAGCGAAGGGTTAATTTTTTTAAGAGGTAAGCCGAAGTACATGGTTTTTAATGTGATTTTATTAATTGTCTATGGAATACTGATTGCGCCCGTTTTCAAAGGGAAGCCTGTAGGAATCGAGTTGTATGGAACCTTCGCCAGCTGAGTCCCAGTCACAAGGCATTGTTACGTGTGAAAAGTACTGTAGTTGTTCATTCCAAAGGGTAGAATGGGCAAGAAACTCCATGGTCACTCTTTTAAATCAAAATATTTTTTCAAGATCTTGGTAACGAATGTCCTTTCCATTGAGCTATGGGTGTGTGGGGGGGGTCAAGCGGTATGTTTACATGTAATTATCAAGCCGACCCGCTGTTTTATCGGAGCTGACCTCTGTGCTTGTCAGCGACGAGCCGACAGAGGCCTAATTTAGGTACACATGTAAAACGACACCCGATCGTTTCGTAAATTAACTTTTATTTGACGTCACGACGGGTTCATGGCGTCCTGAAATGATAGCTGTACGGCGTAATCAAATAGCGATTTCCTTGTTTCTGGGCGCTGATAAGTCGGTACAAAGTTTCAGGCTGGAGTGGACAAAATGTACGAGCGTGTCGTGTGTCGAGCGTGTCGTGTGTCAAGCATGCAAGGTCTTAATCTGGCAGCCTGGCGTGTAAGTAGCGTGCGCGTGGCAGCCGGTCTGACAGAATCCATAGAGATTTTTGCACGCAGACGCCACGCTATTGGTCTGCTTCGGCCTTTCAAGAGGCCGCGAAATATATAGGGTGAATTTTTCAAGTGAGTGTGGAAATACAAAACTATGAAGAATAGAGAAAAGTACTCAACGGAGTCTCGAGCCCGATTTTTATGAAAACGAAAAATGCATCATTCGATTTTTGAAAAAACCCAATGTTTTCGGAAAAAAATACACACTGTATAATAATATATAATAATACAGTGTAAATACACACTGTATAATAATACAGTGTGTATTATACACCATTCGATAGCGTCGCTAATTAGGACCAAATTCTGGGAAATAATTGAAAAATTCATCCTGTATAAACCACCTCAACTTAAAAAAAAATGAAACCAAGCAAAAGCTATCGCACTCGGCCAGGGTATGATTTACTTAAAGTAACGACGCGCCGTCTTGTATAATTAATCAAATTGTTATTAAGACAATTCATTTAATAAATCACTTTGAGCGGAGAGCCAAAAAAAAACAACTCGAAGTTAAAGGGCTATAAATTCCACGAAAAAGGGTAATCCAGACATAAATCAATTTATACAAAGCGTCCGTTTAAAATAGTACTAACTTTTTCCTTAAGGATCTGTGTCCTTACAGAAAAAAAAAAACGTCAAATACAAATTAACGAGCTAGCTGATTTAGTTACTTTTTTTAATCTGTCTAATCAGATTTTCTGAACGAAAACACGATTTTCACTGAAAGGTTGAGTGGAATAATTTGAATTCATAATTAAGAGATTAAAATTATTAGTGTTTATTTCTGTAAATAAATTACTTTTGCTAATGACCTTTTATGTTATTATTTGGTAAACGAGCAGGGCATCCGCAATATCAGAAGTATTGCAATTTACGGCCCGCCTCGTTGGGCGCGTGGTCGCAAGCGCGACAGCTGAGCAAGATGCCCTGGGTTCGATTCCCGGGTCGGGCAAAGTGTTTTTTTTTTTCTATCAGGAATTTCTCAGTAACAGCCACGGAGTCTGGATTTGTGCCCGGTTGATGGCAATAAGCCCGCTCCTTATTACATGGGACTTAAACATAACTGGTGAAATGTGGGTGTGTACTATTAGGCACACCTCTGCCCAACCCTTCGGGAATTACAGGCTTGATGCTATGTTTGATGCAATTTACAGGTACGTTGCCAATGCTATCCCTGAGATCAAACTGAAATATTTCATGTGCATGACAGCGGCATGGATTATAGCCCATTCCCTCTCATAGAGAGGAGGCCTGTGTCCCAGCAGTGGGAACATTATAGGCTGATTATTATTATTATGACAGCGGCACCCATACTCGTCGAACAATATAAGATCAGTCAACTGGTACGGATAATTTCAGACCGGCTGAGGAACCAGACACTAACTGATACTTCACTAGTGTATGGATGTTTCGTATAACGCAGTACTAACTTGGTGGGCGGGCCATATAAAGGGTGTAACAAGACCGTTAACGAAGCCGAAAGGCATTTGTTCTCGTCATTGCGATATGTTTTTTGTTCTAGACCATACCTGGGAACCTTCTAGTTACGGAGATGTTGGTGGTCAAAGTTCCAACTTTTCTACAACTTCTTACTTTTTCAATACATGTTTTCAATGTAAGACTTTTACTTTAAACACCTCCACGCCCCCCGTACTATTCAATGCATCCATCAGCACAATGGTTTGAGTGCTTTACATTGAGTCCTACCGTAAAATGTGATTTTTCACCCCATAAAAAAAAGTTGTTTCCCAGCAGTAAAGTTTGCGTATAGTTACTTAGTTTGATGTACGGAATGCTTGGTTGACGGCATCGTGAAGGGTCCGTTTACACTCTGTATACCGTAGACTGGATGGAAGATGGGGGAAAAAAGTGCTGGAGTGGAGGCCACGGACGGGATGGAGGTATGTGGGAAGACAACCAACTACGTGGACAGACGATCTCATTAAAGTCACCGAAAAAAACTGGATGGAACTGGTACAAAACCGCCAAAAGTGGAGAGATTTGGAAGAGACCTACACTCAGCATTGGGTGACCAAAGGTTAAAGAAGAAGAACTGGGTTGTGGTGGTTAGATAGACAGTCACTCCGTACAAAATACTGGTATTCATTTATTCAGCTGCATTCGGTTAGATTAGCAGCAGACCCTAACATAGTTGGGGAAAGACTATACAGATGATGATGGTGTACATGTCCGGAGTCGCGAAGTTCAGTTTGACCGAGCCTTAACGCAGCATCGCTGTTAACGGCAGCAGAAATAAGATAGTTGAATAAACCCCGGGCGAGCTGATTCACAAGCAAAGATCTTCTATAAAATTAAATACCTGTCTGTTTATGCCTATGTAAATGTTGAGCCGGGCAGTTCATTATTTATTTCGAGTGGCCAAACAAAGGCTTTGTCTACTTGTCAAGTCTACAAACTGCATACACGAGTGGTCTCTGCGAAGAGAATGAGTATTTCATTAAGAAAATTTTTCATTAAATTATTTTTTTATTAAACTCCGCACGTGTTTCAACTTAATATTGTTTACGACGCTATTTTTAGTCACGGATATAAACCTTACACGGGTGTAAATATGATACAGATTGGTTTAAAAGGAGACTGTCACTGACACAAGCACGAATGGTAGAGACGACGCTTTTTGCAACTGGTCACTGTAAAGTCAAGGAAATTAATTGTTGAGCAAATTGACACCCAAATTATACAGGATGGTCCAAATAGTGACGCCATATAAAAATAGATAGAAACGAATTATAACTCGAAAAGAATCACGAAACATCCATGGGGTTTTTTCGAAGCATGAGGAATCTAATATTTTTTTATAACATCACTATTTAGACCATCCAGTATAGTCCGTGTATTCCAAACTACAACTGTCATTCTTTGACAGTTGCATGAAATGGCTGTAACATGGCAAATTGATAGGATATTAATTTGCTCAACAAATAAATTACCTGATGGTAGATTGTTTTATCTAATTGTTTTTACTTAACTAGAAAACAGCGGTTTCAATAGATAATTAATCTTTCATAAGAATGACCTTTTTTAGAAATCTAATGGACTTTATCTGCCAATAATTTTGACACTTGATAGTTCTTTGTCATCTCCTGACACTTAAGTAGGGTTCTTATTCGAAGCCCAGACTAAACATACGACTACAGAGGATTTCTACTAATTAAATTATAAGCATTGACGCGGCTCGTATTTAGGTGGTAAATTCTTAGGAACGTGCTGTAACTGAGAACATGGACGGGATTCGCTTTAATTGAAATAATTAATACATATAATAATAATTTATTTTTTTATATTTTTAATATAGTACAGCTTTTCGATATGCAACCTTAGTTCTAGTTTACCCTAAGGCTATAAAGAGGTCATTGTGTTAAAGTTATGAACAACTTTGACTATGAACCGAATCTGAAAATTGTGAAAAGAATCAGCTGTTCCCTACAATTTTTTTTAAGTTTTCTAGCTTATTCTCGTAGTAAAAGTGGTTTATAAAGATGAGCACAACGATCCTTTAATAAACTAAACTAAAACTAAGATTGTATACTCAATCCATGTTTTTTTTTAAATAATAAATTAACATTCAAATAGAATGACTAAAACATTAATTTTAAAAGCTTACAGCAATAGACAAGTCACACGTAATTACAATTTAAATTCAAAATGCAAGTAAATTAGTATCTGAAATTATTCGACCGTTCAGTCAGCTGGGATTCTAAGATCTTATAAGATCAGTTCAGTGATACTTATTCAAATTAACTTTGAAACTTACAGAAAATATTTCTAGTATCGTGAAATTAAAATTACAATATTAAATACGGTTTTATTATAACTTTACGACTGGGCTCTGTAATTATCATCGTTTCATCGTAACCAATAATTGTTCTTTGGTAAAATAGAATGAAGTAATCAAGTAAAATTCAAGAGAGAATTTTCCCGTATGTTTTCACACCCCCCAATGCAAGCAAATTTAACAACTGAATAGGGGAGAAAATCTCAATAGCCCAAATCCCACTGAATTACTGTTTTCGTAAAAGCAAAGGTAATTTTCCGCACTAAAGTGACGTTTCCAAAAATATCAGCCAATTGATGCATCGGCACAGATTAAATAAATTGATTGGCTGTCATCTCTAAGGGGAAGTCAACAATTCCGAACAGGAAAACAGTTCAATAAACAGGAATGGCCTTTTCATGAGGGGTGATCGTCGGTACCCAACGCCAAGGGAAGACAAATGGTGACTGGCTTACCCACTAAAAGTCCAACAGTGTTCTATAAACCAAGGCTGTTCGCTCATGCATTAAGTTACCTCCGGCAGCTTTTAGAAAATGCCCCTTAATTTTCTTCTTTGTCTTCAACCAGTTCTGCACTTATGTTACAAAGAAACCAAGTGCTCCTTTGTCTCCAGAAAAACACAAAACATTCAGTTTACTCACTAATTCAAATATAAGTTCCTTTTCGTCCAGCTGCCTGAGCTCATGCCGTGACCTCCGCTGCGGCCGCGAGGGTGTGGCGTGAGGGGGCTGGTCTCCGAGGAAGGTAGGGGTTCCATCGACGGTCGTCACCAACGGTTTCAGGAGACCGCCGCGCTCGAACTCGTGCGCTGAGATCTTCCTGTCGAATGAGATGGTTGCTTTAGTTGTTGGGAATTGTGAAAGTAGGGAGAGGAATTTGCAAGAGGATGGTCTGTAAAAGATGGCATAGCTGAATGAACGTATACGTCGGTACAGCATGTGAAGAAAATAAACGACTTGAAATTCGCCACGTTAATTTTGACTCTAAATGAACACGGTGAAGCTGAATTTTAGATCCAGAGTGCAGAGCAGCGTGGTACAATTTCATTTTAAACAAAATGTTGATAAAATATTTGATATCATAGTCTGAGTGTGTCATTCTAAACTTTTTTCCGACTGGTTTTGAGAAACACAAAACCAACTAAACTGTAGGAGTATCTTCTAAAATATTTCAGCTTACTAACAAAATCAGAATAATCAATTTTACCCAGCAAGCTTTAATAGTAACTAAAACACGATCGTTAGGTACAGCTAAGATAATTTTGAGAACCAACCGAAAACTGCCTTCCACGAATTCATAACCGATATTCCCTGAAATATTAACTACTCAAACACTGAACAGGGCTGAAACTAAGGGAGATTATGATCGAGGCTATGATGCTTGTTCCGATTTAATAGTTAGGTATTTAGCGTGCCTACCAGTAGTGAAGGGTCAATTTTTGTAAGAGGTAAGCCGAAGTACATATCTTTGATGTGATTATATTATTTGTCTATAGAATACTGACTGTGCCATTTTTCAAAGGAAAGCCGGTAGGATTCGAGTTGTATGAAACCTTCGCCACTGGTGCCTACTCAGAAGCGCTTATGTACTATGCCTAACTACATCTTATAGGAACCTTCAAGAATACCGTAAAACGGGGTGAATAGAAACGCTGTGTTGAATCGAGACAAAACTTTGAAAAGGTTTTTTCGTTGAGTTTAAATGGTGTGTTGCCAAAAAAGGTGTCTAAAAAAAATAAGTAAATAAAATAGAGCAATTATTTAATTGGTAGCATAACATCATATTAATTCAAAGTTAAAATCTACTATTCGATGTGCGTAATGTTAGGTACACAGGCACCACCTTAGTGACCAGACCCGCTGATTTGGTTTCAAAATTGATATTTTGAAACCAAATCAGGGGGTCTCTTGATTTTAAAAGTTCACATCCACAAACAGAGAAGATCTCATCTCTGTTTGTCATCATCTCTGTTTTTGGACGTGAACTTTTGAAATCGCCAGCGAGTTCCCGGCGAATGAATTCGCTAGTTGTGTACCTACCTCATAGTACTCCATTGAAAATTCTTTGAAAAACGATCCTACTAACACTAAGCATTAAAATAACTCATTATTTTAGTAGTCATACTAAGAGCGAGCTAGTCTTTCAGCAATTAGTGAACTGGACAGCCGCCAAATGGTTTTAGGAGATATGTCATGAAGCTGGACGAAATTAAGTCTGATAGATTATTTTAGGACAGTCTTAGACTAATGTTACTAATTATATTAATGTACTTATAATCTAGAGCTGGAATAATGAACTGAGTGTCTAGTCTTCTAAAAAATAAGAGTAAGTTTACTTTTTGGTGAAAATGAAGACTCTGAAATACTTTTAAAACCTTGAGGTGTAAAAGTAACTGCGCTAAAAGCACACCCGCACTAACGTTATAAATGTAATTCTAAGGGTCAGTTCACACCGAGACGTGACGCGACGCGACGCGGCGTGGGCAAGCCAACGTCAACAACATCAACAAAGTTTGAAAGACTCGGGCCGCGTGACGTCTCGCGGAGCCGCGGGCGGTCGCGCGTCTTATAAACGATACTATGCAAATCTTAATGGAGATAAAGCATAATATGGCTTATTTTTTTTTTTGATGGGAAATCATCAAATGACCCGCTCTGGGCGGAGCGGAAGGGAGTGTCAGACTTGTACTGACTAAAACCCATCCATGTTCCTTCTTTGCCCTTATGCTTGACAGTGACACTGTGCTGCCGACCGGTCTTTTTATTATTAAGGCATTAATTTAGATATCGTCTATTGTTATTGAAAACGGGAAGAACAGTTTCAGGAGGATAAGCTCTTTTTGCCCTATTTCAATTCATACATAAACATATATCATCACGCCTGTAATCCCCGAAGGGTTAGGCAGAGGTGTATCTAATAGTACACCCACATTTCGAGAGTTATGTATTAGTTTCATGTAATAGGGGGCGAGCCTATTATCATCAATGAGGCCGAAATCCATACTTCGTGGCTGCTACTGAAAAACTCGAACTCTTCATACTTTCTTGCCTACTTTATTATCTGATAAGTTCAAACAACTAAGTTTTTAAAGAATTGTTTCAACGTGTTAATCACCATTAATCTTACGCAGAACTAATTCTACAATGTCCATTGACTAAAGCACCGGTCTGTCCCGTACTGAAAGATTACAACTCCAGAAACCGGGCACCGACAGATAAGTTATGAGGCCTTAGCACGAGAGCGCGGTTTAAACGTAACGTAAATACGTCTATATTTGAAACTTCTTCTTTGCGTGTCGATGGACTCAAATAATACCTGACCAGTATACAACATTATTTTTAGTATATGCGAAACCTGAATATAGTTTGTTCAGAATAAGTAACTGAATCGATTCTAATAATTTTTAAACCATGTTATATTTTTTCACAAAAATATTAAAAAAGTTAACAAGTTGGATACTGAGCGACTTTGAGTACCTATCGCAATAATTTAGGTACCTACTGCCAAATTATTATTATCAATGAGGTCAAGACGACGCTGGAGGCGCGCGCTGCGTGGTGACCGCGTTTTTGTGCGGACAACTAGGTAATAGAACAAGCTTATAACTTTGTGATTTTTCATGATACAGTGTTGACATTTTGTACATAGATTCTTTACATAAAAATACTAGACACGTGTATCAGGTTTCGCATATACTAAAACTAATGTTGTATAGCCACCTGTCACCTCTTTCGTTGGCGAAACCCCAGCCAGGATTTCTAAAGGTTTGGCCGGAAAAGCCAGTTTACGGGAGATTCTAGTGATCTTTGCGATCTTGGGAATCTTTGGGGTTTAAGTGGGCCTTTTAGCCTCAATTAAGCTTCTGAAGGACATCATTATTCTTCTTCTTCATTGCGTGTCGATAGACTCAAATAATACCCGACCAGTATATTGCCACCTGCCCAGCTCTATGGTTAGCTTCATTTAAGTCCTGGAAAGTGCAGGTGGCTGTGCAGGATGGGCAAGAAAGGAGGTGGGGCATATCCTGCAGAGGGGCTCCACACTGGCATTGTATTTGGGACGGGTCGATGATACCCCATTTGGCCAGATTATTTCTGCAGCTGCCAACCTGGGCCCGCAAACGGTTATCTAAGAGATTTCCAGATTGGTGGAAAATTTTTGAAACGAAAATACAATTATCCTATAGTATTTTAGTTAAATTGTTTATAACAAGCACAATCAGTATCATCCATAGATATGAATTAATTCTAGAAAATTATCAAAATATTATATGTGTATGTGGAACGATGGAAAACTGGACGTGTTTACACCGCGCGTACATGCTAGGGCCTCTGCCTACTGAAGAATCTGCCAGGGTTCGGTCTACTGTCAAAATTTTCAAGAAGCTCAGCTTACTTAAAAGTTACAAAAAATATAGGTACGTCTTACACGAGTCAATTCTCAGTTCCAATTTATCTTGTCTTCCACAAAATTTTACTTTACAAACAGCTCATCATTATGCATGTGGGTTAGCGTTGAACAAAGTCCTCCTAATCTACGGAGGGTGGTTCAACACTGGCAGATAAAGACGAGATGACAATGATTGAAGATTGATGGTGGATAGCAACGTGGATTTCCAAGACAGGAGACGGGAATTTATTTTCTGTCCTATATTTTCTTAGAATATATCGTGATCCTCACTAAGCTAAGAACGGTGCTAACATTTATCTTATGAATAATGCCAGTTAGGTAGTTCTTTTTGGGGTAGACAGAAACTATAAAGATATGAGAAAATAAACATATTATTTATTTATAAAACGTCCCTACAAGTCAGATTTTTAAATACACGCATCCACATCGTGTGATGATTTTCATTATACACTGACACCCGTATCTACAACATTATTTTTAGTATATGCGAAACCTTAATATAGTTTGTTCAGAATAAGTAACTGAATCGATTCCAATAATTTTAAACCATTTTATATTTTGTCCCAAAAATATTTAAAGAGGTTACAAGTTGGACATCGAGCGACACTAAGTACCTATCGCAATCATTTAGGTACATATTGCCAAATTATTATTATCAATGAGCTCAAGACTACGCTGGAGGCGCGCGCTCGGTGGCGCCGCGTGGTGACCACCTTTTTGTGCGGACAGCCAGGTAACAGAACAAGCTTATAACTTTGTGATTTTTTATGATACAGTTTGAAATTTTGTACATAGATTATTTACATAAAAATACTAGACACGTGTTTCAGGTTTCGCATATACTAAAACTAATGTTGTATAAACAAGTCAAAATGATTACTTGAGTAAAAGTCATTATTTAAGATACGATTTCTATTCTGTAGTTTAGTAGTTGCTTGAAGTTTAGAACTGTCAAAAGATGGAATTCTTAGCTTCTTTTTCTTTCAAGGTTCTTGCTTCGTTAAAACTCTTGTCTATTGCATAAAAATGTTTGCATAAATATTATTTACATTCGAGTAATTACTTTAACTTGACTATAGATACGGGTGTGAATCTATGGAAACATTGGAATCTATTGTATTTAAATAACATTTGGGATCTGCACCTTCATCGGTTCCAAGTATTTTCAAATAAACTTTAGTATCGCAAATTCGATAGCTCAAAGAAATACTTGACATTTTGTTACATTGAAAAGGCAAGGAGAATCTCGAATGGCATCCATTTGAGCTAGTTAAAATTGCACACCAATAACGAAATAAGAAATGGCAATACTACATTGCTTGCTTTTTTTTTTGTCCTGTGAGAGTCTCTAATAAATACTTTTTCTTTCTGTCTTTCTTTATTGGTCTACAATGTAATATTAAACACTGTTTTAAGCTTTCACGGTTTACAACTCACAACAACAACACAACAACAACAACATGAACAATCACGGAAGATATCCCGTAAGTGACAGTATAAGTTTACAATGTAATATTGCCAAATGGCAATGCGTCTTCTTTATTTTCTTCGTCTTCGTCTTCGGTTTCGGCACCAAAAATACTGTTTTGTTGTTAACAAATAACATAGCTCTGTACATGACGTTCGTACCATCTAGTTTCTAGGACCGCCCTATTTTTAGAAAGTCCGTTTTCTTGAGCTTCGTCTATCGAGACATTGAACCGTCTTTCCAAAGCATTCTTTGATGTTTTTTTTTTTCAATCAACAAAATGTTACAAACATCTTTTTAGCAGTGGCGAAGGTTCCCTAGAACTAGATTCCTACCGGCTTCCCTTTGAAAAATGGCACAGTCAGTATTCTATAGACAAATAATATAATCACATTAAAGATATGTACTCCAGCTTACCTCTTACAAAAATTGACCCTTCGCTAATGCTTTCTACTATTTAAGTGCAAAAGTTGAACACTTACAAGGTGTAAACGGACCCTTCACAAAGCCGTTAACTTATTATGTACATCAAACTAAGTAACTCTACGCAAAAATTATTGCTGGGAAATGACTTTTCTTTTTAGGGTGAAAAATCACGTTTTATGGGAAAACTCAATGTTACACTAAAGTAAAGTTATAATATTCATAACATGTTTTTAAAAAAAAACTTGTGAAAATGTTTTAACTTTGAACTCCTATATCTTCGTAACTAGAAGGTTCCCAGGTATGGTCCAAAAAATGATCGTAATGACGAGGAGAACAAGTTCCTTTCGGCTTCGTTAAGGGGTCTGTTACACCCATTATAAGATGTTTTTATTCTTTACTATCGGTAGTACCCCAGGCGGCCAATCAAGCTACGCAAAACCAAATTAAGCTGATCTCTCGTCGTAATGGAAGCTCATAAAAAGCGAAGTCAGGTTATACTGGTTATGTAGAGCTTGATGTGCCACCGTGTGTACGATCCTGTGGGATAGTTACCGAATTCCACGCGGGCGCAGCCGCGGGCTTAACCTAGTAAAATGTATCTCTAACAACTACAATATTAAATCCATTTATCCAAATTGTTTATTTACATCAATTATTTATCTAAACTCGTTAACTGTTGACTCTGTAAGCGTGTTTGCTGCTCCTAAACCAACGGATCGGATTTTTACCAGCTGCGAACATAGTATATGTATTTGTTTAGGACAAGGCTACTTGAAACTGTTGCCTCCACATTCATTAATTAGACTTAGACATCGTTTATCATGTCTTGTATCGAATTGGGTAGTTGACACCATTAAACAGTAATTCCAAGACACAATTTTTCTAAAAAATTACTGCATTTTAGTCCTGAAAACCCGATTAATTTTCAATTAATTGCAAAATTAGATTTTTAGTTGCTTTGCAATCAATAAATAGTTGAGTCTTTGAGTTGATTAACTAGTGACGTCATAGCGTGCTATGGCCATTCAATATTTAAGGGGGAATCACGTTTTGACAGCTCTTAAAAAGTATGTTAATTGATTGGTTTGTCAACTACCCTATTGATACCTACTGTCTGTATGATTTTCAGATTGCTACTTATTCTGACTTATCGATATTATGATTTCAGCTCATATTATCTATTAGGTACGATTCCGAAGAAAATATATTTACAGACCGCGATGGCACCACATATATGGAAAACACAGGTAGAAATTTTTCATAGGTTATTAAAAAAAAACAGCTGTCCCATACATTTTGACCGGTAGGTATTGCACTTTTGTAGAAAACAGCTGTTTTTTTTTTAATAACCGATGAATGTTTTTATATGGGGGGCTCAGAATGATTTTACTGAATACTTGGTAACCGTTTGAGCATCAGTCTCCCTTCCACCCTGTATAACGTATTTTCTACACTTGTTATTAAATAGCGTCCTACACAAAAAAAAAAATAAACTACAGTATTGAAGAAAATAAGATACAATATCTTAAAAGAAAATTAAGACATGCTGTGCCGAGTCGACCTCAAATTGGGATAAGAGCAGAAGAAATAATAATAATTAGATAGTAAATTAAATATTCGTTTGATTTATGGCCTTTTTCTTCCTATTACTCTAAGGTGATTAATTACAACGGAAAAGAAAAACATTACTAAGAAAAGAAAGAAAATGAAGGACAGCTAATTAATAAAAATGTTACAGTACTTTACTTTCAGTGCCTCGCAAACAAAGCCCCGTCAAGATTTTCGATATATCGGTCACTGTGATGTGAACATCATAACCCTTTTTGCCGTATTTATTTTATATCCATTACCTACCGCAAAGGTTAGGCGGGTTACACAATTTATGATAGAGTAATCCTTTTCGAAATATGTTAGCTACGTATAGTTTTCGAATATTCTTGATAAGTCGATAAGATTTTCAGTACGTATACAGGGTGGCGAACTGGCGATTAAGTCACCTGCATCCTTCAAGGAGGTCGGTCTACCCATCATATCAAAAAATTGACCCAAAATTAAATTTCATAAAAATGTAACTATTTTAGATGCATCGAAGCAGTCTATCTACTGTTATATCGAAATTTGCTTTTTTTTCTATCGAATCGGCTATGAGTTTCTTTGAGAGAGTTGTTTAATATGACGAGTAGAATCACCTCCTTAAACCGCCACCTTGTATATAATACATGGTTGAAAAACAAAACAGGGCGTATCTTACGCCCCGAAGTTAATACTTCGAAGCTAGATGCAAAAATTTTAACTAAGACTGTCGCTTCTCTCCGATTATGAAGTATTTTATGTTAGGCTTTATTCAGCTATTTCAGTAGGCCTCCTTATAAGGCCCTTTAAATACAGTCCAAGATATTACCTGACAGGTGTGGTCGCTCCGGAGCCGGAGCCAGCACGCGACGGCGACGCGAGCTCGGCACTCGGCGGCGTCGCGTGCGACACTAGCCACGCGTCCACCACTTGCCGCGTCGCCTTCCTGCCGACAATTGCCGTTTACCTTATTAAATAATTCCAAGTACACCCAACAACTTCAAAACTTCCAAGAATGACTTCCAAGACTCGCAAGTACAGTCAACTCACGAGTAATGAAACGTATAGTAACAGTAACTTTTAGAAATAAACGTCCCACTGTATGGATTAACGTTTTACGTTTCCACGAACTTAGTGTTTAGGAAGCCATAATATTGCGAAATAAGTTTTATCTCAAAGTAGAAACCGTTATTTAACGAGAAAATCGCTTTTGTATGTGTTGAGTGACATTTCATTGCGCGTGGTTGTACTTCCAAGAATTACAGTTTAGTGCGCGTGATTATGAGATTTAAACGTAAACTCGTCAACAATGCGCTTGCGCATCTTTGCGATGTTGCTTCTTTGTGTGCATGAGCAATTGAAACAGTTACAGAGATCAAATTAACAAACAAGTTTACAACAGACGTTGGTATGTTTACAAATTCATAAATACGTACAACAATAATTGTTCGTTGATAATAAATACAAAACATTCGATGATACAATCACACGCGTCTTAAAATATTTCTATCTCTGTCTTACATAGTAAAGTAAAGCAGGACAAAGATATAATTCTACTAGAAACAAACGTAATAATTGTAACGGAAACTTTGATAAGAATAGTATTCATATAAACTAGTTGACGCTAACTAGTGTCGTTGTCAGTGTTTGTATAGGACGAGAATATCTCTGCACTGGCAACTAAGTGTAGAGTAAATATGGCTAGTGGCGTAATACGAACATTTGTATTCAAATGCGTTATGATAGTTGACGTTTGCATTCGGGAGCTGTGACTGTTTAAAGACCTTGCTGATATGATTTTTCGAACGGTTTGTCATGAATTTAGGATACGTTTTCTGAATTGTAAGAGTAGTCTGTTGTAATATCAAAATATAGTCTATGATCTACTACTAATTCATCTATGGTAATGTACACTACGTTTTGTCTTTGGTTTACTGCCCGTCCCTTCAGTCCTTTACAAGTCACACGGTATGTTAGACGTACATAAGAGGAAGTTTGAAAGTGGCGCCGGTGACTGAAAAGTTGTGTGGTAATCGGTTACCGTGGTATGGACATGTGATGCGGAGGAATGGGGAAAATTTTGAGTATGAGTGTAGGTGGCTATAAGAGTAGAAGAAGACCGGAGAAACGATGGATGGACTGTGTAAAGGTTGATATGGCTAGGAAGGAGGTGACTGCTGAGATGACGATTAATAGAAGTATGGAAGAAGAAGACATGCTGCGCCGACCCCTAGTAAATTGGGATAAGGGCAAGAGAATGATGATGATGATGGTATGTTTGACGGACTTTGACGTGATCGAGTGGTTTAAAATCACACAGACCAGAAACCAGCACTGGCATGTACTCCGAAAGTATTCTATCAGCAGCAGCGGACAGTGCTGGTGACATTATTTTTACAACAAGTGCAAATATTATACCGTTTTTTAAAATTTTCTCAAAGTTTAATAAAAAATCGGCGATCTATGCATAACCCAAACTGTTCATCAACAGGCAAATCCTTATTCCGGCAGTGATTAGAAACATTATTACACGAGATTAAAATAATAACCTTCTTGTTGAAAGATTTGTTGAAAAACAAATGTCGAGCATGGATTCAATTAGTGGATCTACATAAAAATTACATGAACTGTGCCCAGTTTCCTTTGTTTTCTAAATTATAATGAGTTAACTTGAAGAGACAAAAGCACTCAGGGATAATAAGATTAGTACTAACAGGCCTTTCAAGTATTAATGTTATTATAATCATTTCCACGTTCATTTAATAACAGACGAACGTCCTTTTGAAGTCGTCTCTATTTGTCAGGATGACAAGGTTGTTAAAGCAGCAAAATTAACCGGCATTTGGAAAGTTCCAGCACAATTTTGGAGCTCCAAACTTAAGTTTTGCTCAAACAGACTAAGTAGACTCCGTCTTAGCATACCTGCATTATTAAATATCAATGCACTACGAACTACAACCGCAATGAAATCCCGAGAGAACCTCTGGAAACTCTAGCAGGATGGTCTGAAAGCCGATATCAAAACTTGCTAACTAGGTACTGAAGCTTCTTAGGAGAAAGGAAAGCAGATCTCTGAACTAGACTGAAATGAGAGCAGTAAAGACAAAGACAAAGTAGAACCAAATTATTTTTGTTGCTTTAACAAACTTGTGACAAACACAGACAATAAAGGAAGACAGGCAACAGCATATGAAGCTGTATACAAAATAAGCACAAAGACGGACATATTAAACTAATAAATATTCAGTATGTTCATTCCATACGGTAGAATAGCACTGACATCCTCCTTCCCATTTTCCGGGCGTCGAACCAAAGGACAAATGGAAATACTCCAATGTGACAATTTGTATACCGGAGTAGAAGTTCAACAATAACATACGGTCCGTATATTTTCAAATTTATTTCAGTGAGTCAGCGAAACTTGAAATGCGCTTGAGATAGTTAACAATTTTATAAGCTGACACTAAAATGCTTATGCAGCGTATCGCATTTTATATTCAATGAGATTCGCTAAAACTACATTAAACGTATTCTCGCCATTAACAGTACGTGCTGGAGAATTTATATTAGGTTTTATTGCACACACGTCTCGGTAATCCTAATCGGAGTGTTCATTTGTGATAAGTGCAATAAAAACCTACACCGAATACTGATGTGACTAACTGAAATACTGTGCGGAGTAACTTCTAAAAAATTCAGTATTTCGACACCAAAGCACATTGTCAACATGACAATTCTTCGAATAGGCTCAAGTGCCTCATTAAAATTCATACTACTGCCTGCCACCCATCATCGTAATTATTCAAACCAATTCATCCATTCATAAAACTAATCAGTGTGTTTATATCTTAAACGTTTTATGGCCCATTCAGGACCGACAGAAGCATTGTCATTTTAAAGTTCAATAAAAATAATAACTTCCAGAATAAGTTTGTTTAAGTCTGGTTTTACTGCATTAAGTACTTTTAGTGGTTGAAAACTGGTGTCAGAGCTATAACAGCCTATAAAAGTTTTACGGTGAACAAGAGGCTACTGGAATTCCAAGTGATCTTAGGGAAATCTTTTTATTTTAAACGGCTTAAAAAAATGAACACCTTCTTTTTTCTTTTTTGAATTCTGATCTCAGCTACAATACGTCCACAGTTACCTCTGATTTACAGCACTCACAAATTCAAAGTTATATTAATTCTCGTCGCAATCACTTTGCTGGTGAGTTGCTGTGGCAAATACAACTATAAGTAAAGGAACTGTGCATTATACTGTCCCTTGTAACCAATGCTTGACAGCTTTAGACGAAAAGAAGATGCAGTAGATGACACCTGAAGTACAGCACCAGAACAAGCTGTGTCAGTTAGGTTTACTCAGCAACTGATAATGATTGAGTTCATGATATTTATAATCCTGTACAAAGCGGATTTGTAATCACAGTATCATAGTCTGATGCTAATATGCCACATCACGACGCTGTCAGTTCTCATATAATCTCTTGATTGTCTCCAACACTTACGGGAAGTGGAATTGTAGTTTATTTGCGCATGGTACAGAAACCAGTATTACCCGATAAAAAGCGGTTCATATTGTTCTTATTAACTTTATAACTATGGTTTATACTACTGGTCAGTAAACGAGTATCAGTCAATTTCCTTATATCCAAGTTTCCTTATTGCCCAGTCTCCTTTTATTTGTTTTATCTGACGGAAGTATTTGTAACCGTAAAACCGGTGAATTTATCAGCGAAAAAGCAGCATTAATTTTATGATTTACGATCTCACGTTCCTTGGAGCGTGGAAATGTCTAATTTAAAAACATGGCGTCAATTTAAGTAAATGTTTCACGTGACGGCCATCAGAGAATGATATATTGCTATTTTCTGGCCAAAAGAATTAATTTACATAAAAAACCTGCCCTGCTGTTCAAATTATGTTACGAAAAATTTAATTTACATAGTTTTGACAACAAGTCTCAATGGATAACTTATGCGATATTAATGCGTTTAGGATACATATGGAAATTTTTAATTTAAATTGATTACAGACAGTTATATATGTGTAATAGACTGTGTTCCTTTATTTGCTTTACTAAAACATAATACGTGACGATAAATTTTATTTAGTGAGGCAAATATGACTATTCTTTCATTTTTTGGGGTGGCTGGGATCTACCTCCTAGCGGTCCACCCCGGGCAACGGCACCACGCGTCTTCACGGACTGTGGTGACGGCTGAAGATCCCTTACAGCGGTGGTAGGCTTCGGCCGCCTGGCGCGCGACCACCCTCCTGCCGGAGTCCGGCGCCAAACAGCTTGTCTGTGTTCCGTCGGTGAGCGGGAGTGCCAGTGCCATTGGGGGATGGAAATGGTCAGTTGCGCGGTTTCGGACCAGTCTGGGTTTCTATGTGACTCTGTACCGGGGGACTCATGCTGGAGGGTAGCGGGATCCGAGGCACGGTCTCTGTCGTTGGCCGACCGCAGTTAGTAGGGGGCCCAAGTACTGCGCCAGCCACGTGGGAAAGGCTGCCCCGCCAACTCGCGAAAAATCCCGAAATGCTCCACTGTGCCAGTTGGCGACTGGGCGGGAGGACCCGGTGGCCATTTCGGGGGGGCTCGGGCGTCCCCGCAGTCTCCAGATGAGTCTCCCTCAGGTCGGATGACCTGAAGAGGCCCGTTGGGTAACCGAGCCGCGTCTCGACCAACCTTCTGTTTCCCCACAAAAATACTCCAAAAAACATCATGAATAAGCATAAAAAGAAAACGGTTTTGAAGCGGCAGCACTTCCTCCCACTTAAAGTGCACCTCATCAATATCAGGGGGTTGCACTCAAATCTCGATCCAGTCCACCACCACCTCGAGACCGAGAAGCCGCACCTATTCTTTTTAACGGAGACGCAGATTGCGACTCCGTCAGACGTGGCGTACCTCAACTACCCAGGTTACTCGCTTGAACATAAGTTCGTAAAACGAGCTGGGGTCTGTGTGTACGTCCGCGATGACATATGCTTTCGGCGTCTCCGTTGCTTTGAGAATTCCGGGTTATCTACTATCTGGATACTGGTGGATACCGGGGTGGAGAAATCACTCTACGTCGGTGTCTACCGGTCGCACAGCGGTGACCAGGAGACGACCAGGCTCTTTGAGCACCTGATGGAGATGGCGGATTGTGCCCAGCAGCGGTACCCGACGGCGGAGCTTCTTTTTCTGGGGGACTTTAATGCCCATCACGATGAGTGGTTGTTCCCGTTTCAGAAAACTGACCATGCTGGGAGAGAGGCGCGCAGATTTGCATTGTCGCTAGATCTCACCCAGCTGGTGACTGAAGCTACGCGGGTGCCAGATGTTGACGGACATACACCCAACTGCTTGGACTTACTGCTGACCACTGACCCAGACAGGCACTCAGTATCGGTATCAGCCCCACTGGGAACATCCGACCACTGTCTGGTGAAGTCCGTGTCTATCAGCTCTCCTCCAGATGATAGCCCTAGGGGCGAGAGGCGAGTTTGGCGATACGAATCAGCAGACTGGGATGAGATGCGGCATTTTTTTGCGTCCTTCCCTTGGCGTCCAGTGTGCTTTTCTTCGGGCGACCCCACTTGTTCAGCTGAAGCGGTTGCGGACGTGATACGGCAGGGAATGGAATACTATATTCCATTCTCCGACATACCGCTCGGTCACAAAGCCCGTCCATGGTTCAACGTGGACTGCGCTCGTGCTGAGGCTCGAATGCAGTCTGCATACCAAGCCTGGGTGCAAGCTCGTGACCGCAAAGTTCGAGCTCGACGGGTTCGCGCGAAGAAAAGAGCTTTTAATTCTGCCGCAAAGTCGTGTAAGCGGGTGATCCGAAAGGCGCGTTTCGACCACGTCAGCCGTATAGGGGCTAAACTTGCGTCCTACCCCTCTGGTAGTAAACAGTTTTGGTCCCTATCCAAATCGGTCGAAAACAACTTCTGCCGGCCCACATTACCTCCCTTGCAAAAACCGGATGGGTCGCTAGCTCACTCCGCTACTGAGAAGGCAAACCTGTTTGCATCTCTATTCGCGAGCAATTCACGTCTAGATACAGACTCTAAACAGCCACCAACGATTCCTCACTGTGATTCTTCGATGCCGGAGATCACAATACACATGAAAGAGGTTCGTAGAGTACTCTATAGCCTGGACGTGAACAAGGCTAGCGGTCCTGACGGCATACCAGCAAGAGTCTTGATGAACTGTGCGCCTGAGTTGTCTCCTGTGTTGACACGCTTGTACCGCCTCTCTCTTAAAACCAGAACGGTTCCGATGTCATGGAAGGTTGCCAATGTACAACCAGTACCCAAGAAGGGTAGTCGTGCCGACCCCAGTAACTATCGACCAATCGCCATCACCTCCATACTTTGCAAAGTTATGGAAAGGGTTCTCAATGCGAAGCTGCTGGCATACCTAGAAGCAAACGACCTACTCAGTGACCGTCAGTATGGCTTTCGCCGGGGACGATCAACTGGGGATCTTCTGGTGTTTGCTACGCACTGCTAGGGTGAGGCCATCGAGAAACACGGCGAAGCCCTTGCCGTTTCGCTCGACATCTCGAAGGCTTTCGACAGGGTATGGCACGCAAGTCTGCTGAGCAAACTTCCTGCATACGGCATCCCCGTTGACTTTTGCCGCTGGATATCTGACTTCCTGAGTGAACGGTCGATCCGAGTGGTCATTGATGGCTGCTCCTCTGACCTTATCGCTATTGATGCCGGAGTTCCTCAGGGGTCTGTTCTCTCCGCGACACTTTTCCTGCTGCACATCAATGACCTTCTGGCTCCTGGTATTGTTGGGTACGCAGACGACAGTACTGTCATGGAGAGTTATGCATCCAGCGCGAAAGCCAGCGGTGATGAAGTGCGTTTATTGAGAGAGGCCATGGTAGAGCGAACGAATTCAACCTTAAGTCTCGTCTCCAAGTGGGGTGATGAGAACTTGGTTGTTTTCAACGCCACCAAAACACAAGTGTGCCTGTTCACCGCCAAAAGGAGTCCGTTCAATCTGGCTCCTACTTTCCGGGGTACATCTGTACCAGTCACCGACAGCCTCGAGCTTCTTGGTGCGAAGTTGAGTGCGAATCTGAACTTCGGTGCCTACATTGAGTCGAAAGCCCAAACTGCGGCAAAAAAGCTGGGTATCCTAAACAAGGTTAAGCGTTACTTCAAGCCTGGACAGCTTTTAGTCTTATATAAAGCTCAAGTTCGGTCCGGCATGGAGTATTGCTGTCACCTTTGGGATGGCTCAGCCAAATACCAATTAGCCACACTCGATTCTGTTGAGCGCAGAGCCAAGAGGCTCATTGGTGACGATAAGCTGGTTAGTACCAGGCTTCATAGCCTGGCCCATCGGCGCAAAGTTGCATGTTTGTCGGTCTTTTACAGATTGTACTTCGGTGAGTGTGCTCAAGAGCTCCATGAACTCATTCCACCATCTCCTTTCTTCCATCGGGAGTCCAGACGTACTGCAGGTTATCACCCATACCTTGTCGATGTTCCACACATTCGCACGAAGCGCTTTGCTACATCATTTATTATGCGCACAGCCAAGGAGTGGAATTCCCTGCCTACGTCGGTGTTTCCAAGTTCATATGACCCCATTCTATTTAAATCGCGAGTTAATAGGCTTCTTTTGGGTTAGCTCGTTCCACCGTCGACCTCATCTCTGTCCTTGGACTAGATTGAGGTCAAGAGTAAGCCCATACAGAATTAAAAAAAAAAAAAAAAAAATGAAGATTTTCTTGTTTCTGGTCATGCCATGTAATATTTTCTGACATAGGGACGGGAATTTTGTGGTAAAATCTATGTGATTCAAAATAAAATAAAAAAGTGTGTGTTTGTGAGAGAGTGTGTGTGTGTGTGTATGTGTGTGTGTGTGTGTGTGTGTGTGTGAGAGAGAGTGTGTGTGAGTGTGTGTGGGTGTAACAATTCACAATTGTTGCACAGCGAAACTATAAAAAATAACACTGTGTTAAGCTTTCACGGTTTACAACGAAACTTATACTGTCACTTACGGCAACCCTGTCAACCCGTGATCATGGCGCTTGCAACAGCGTCGAAATATCGGGAGCTCAAAATAATGAACAATCACGGAAGATATCCCGTAAGTGACAGTATAAGTTTATAAACAATAAAGTTGCCGACAAACAGAATTTCACCTTCAAAGACACCAAATCTCATTAAACAAAAACCTCAAACTGTAAGCACACTAACAACTTCAGACACAAATGGAAACAGAGGTTACAAAGTCTCGTGGCATGCTACTATAAACGAGCTTACCCATAAATTAATCTACATAAAACTAATTTTAATTAAAGTCGAAATTGTTGAACAGCCTGTATAAACCAAAAGTTAAGTGACAAAGCTAGAGGGGGTTTCAACAACTGGGACACAGTAATTAAGAGACCTAAACAAAACTATTAAGACTTGTGGCCTTCTGCTAATAAATTATAATTTATATTACGCTATGCAAAGTCTAGGGCTGTTACTGTATCTGATATCGTATCTGTACAATGTATTTATTTAAGCACAAAATACTAGGACTTAATGCCATAAGCATTTTCTACCAGTTAACCTTTGGGTGATGCAAAGACAAACAATGGTAGGTGTACATATAAAAAAATATTTTTTATTTAATACTAAGATAAAGTACAAGACTAACTAAAATTAATCAGAAAGTTAAATTTCGGTTCCAAATTTGACCATTTTTCCATTGATTGCCTAAATTTTAATAACACGACAAAAACGTTTAAATATGAGAAAAGTTTGCTGCAAATAAATAGTTTTCCTCAAATAGTCGCGTTCGGCATATTGCAAAACTCCACTAAGTTTGTTACTGATATCGGAAACTGGTAACAGTTTAGTTAGCAATTTTCATAACACGTGTATTTTTATAACTTGTGTGAATATTGAAATAGTAAACTAATTTCAATATACTTTCCTACACCAATGCAGAAACCTACACCAAAGAATGCCGCAAACTCCGATGCCACACTTTAGTTTAATCAGCTTATAACATTACCACTTCTGGGACACAAGCTTCCTCTCTATTAGAAGGAGTGACCCAAAATCCCCCAAGCGGGACCAGAGGTATGAATGTCACAAGTCTTCAAAAATTTGGTTCAAGGACGATGTAAGAGATTTTCACCGAAATAAAAGCAATAATGTTCCACATAAAGCTAGATTACAAAGAGTCTGTGACATCAAAGACGTTAGACAAAACTGGCAAATCAAGTTGGTAAAGTTACTGCTTAACGAGTGGGTTGCTAACTTGATGTACTACGGTTGGCAACTGTAACTGAATCAGACAATGGAGTTAAATGTAGTTGTGCAATCGTTACAAATTATTTATCTGTTGTACTACAAGTTGGTCTTTTAACTGTATAGGATACTACTCTTAAGTTGGGATGCGATGGTCAGATGAAGACAACAGTCTCTTTGTATAAAGTTCCAATTTTCAGTAGCATCTCGTTAGACTCGGTGGTAACCCTACTAAGTTGGAAAGTTTTTGGAGTTCACAAAGATGAAGAAGGGAAAGCTTCTTGAGACCCTTTTCATAAGCCAGTTTAACATTCAAACGCACAATACCTGTTTGAAAACTTAGAACTTAGTTTGTCTACTCAGGTAAGTCCTGTTATGTAAGGTTAGTCACACCATGACGTCACTTAGGATCTTCCCATCAAAATTTTTCTATGGCCAACAGTGTAAAATAGGCTAAAGGTTCGATCGACCTTGCCCATCCAAACAAACCACTAGTCCACATTATAGCCGAAGAATTTCCATTGTTCTACTTTTTGGTGACAATTTGAGTATGACACAATGGAACAATTAATACTTCAAAACAAACCTTAATTCAATTGTTTTAAAAACAAACAACTAGACATTTGAATACGCATTGCATTGAGATAAGCGTTTGAAAATTAATTGAGTTCCAACAAAAGGGTTCAGAAATTCTATAAAACCGTCCATTCAGTAATCAAAGATTTACGATTAAGTGAAAGCAAATTTAATTTATGAAGGCTGTAATCTTTCCGGAGAACAATGAAGGCTGTAGATGAAATTCTAATTGTTATCGGCAAGGACACTGAACTTGGCGAAATAGAAAACCATAA
Organism: Noctua fimbriata; assembly: GCA_905163415.1. NCBI lineage: Eukaryota > Metazoa > Arthropoda > Insecta > Lepidoptera > Noctuidae > Noctua > Noctua fimbriata. The sequence goes on from LR990940.1 coordinate 9,936,526, forward strand.
CATTTTCAAGGTTAAAGCAATTAATTACAAAAGACCATTTGAAATGACGCTATAAATGATGATAATGAATTGTTTTAATAAAGTCATGGAAAAACCGCTTTTGATAACACTTTACCTCCTGCAGTGTTGCATTTTGTCACGTAACCTTTTAATAAGCATGTGAGTACTATTGACTGATAAAGTGTTAATATAGTATAACCAGTTAATGCGCTATGACTTCATTTAACAACACTTTTGTTCTATTAATTCTTATTTGCGGTTGATACTACTGCTATAAAAGTAATACATGCGCATTCATTATTCTCTTTCAATACTTTAACAATTTAGTTCAAGCCAATCACAATGACACAAACTTTAATCATCATTAAAAAGCCACAAAATATTTTAAAGTAAAATATCTCTAAAAGGCCTTTTGATTTCTCTAAAGTCATTTGTTTAAAAGGTTCTATGTTAATTAAGCCCTTGTTAAGTTTAGTTTTAGGTACAATTTTATTGGCATACGCACTCAAAGGCCTTACTGAAATTTTTATGGCGCTTTGCCGAAAGTGACGACTATGTGTCGGAGTGTAGAGAGTGAAAAGAGAGTAACTAGATCTGTCATCGTTGTCGTCTTTTCGAAACAAATGTTGTCGACCCAGTTTTGCAGATCTAGTATTTTGTAGGACATGTCAAGCCTAGACTCATCTGTCAGGGCAGCTAACAGGGTGTCCTGTCTGGACAATTTCTTGTTAGCATCGCTTTTCGGACCGTCTGCTGCTTTTTCACTAGTTAGTGAGTGAGTGACGGGAGTCGAACTTGTTATCTTGCCGAACGACGTTTTGAGAAAAGTTTCTCATTACTTTAGTGAATTGAATATCAGAGTTCATGAAAGCGGACAGTGGACAGCGGGCGTCGTGGAATTAACTTCTGCGAATCTTGTTATGACAGAGAAATTGCATGAGTCATTGAAATAGTACTTAAAAGTTGGAAAATTATTGAACTTCTTCAAAGATTATGTTCTGTTAAATAAATTATTTGATTTGATTTTGATAATAAAATATATTGGTACGGTTCTCGAACCAGTAGGTACATCAAAAGAACAACCGAAAACAGCTTACAGTTAATAACAAATCATGCAGGTACTGTGATATGGGAAAAACAAAATGCTAATACTAAATTCCTTTTCTTCTCTTCAGAATAATTATCTAGACCGATTTCATTATTGACAAAACTTATTGCTCCACAAACGTTCATCGGACATGCGGTGCGGTATTAACCGAAAGCTTTCGATGATAAACAGGATATGTCTGTGTTGCACGTACGGTGAGATAAAACCGTTTAAGCCCATGAATACGAGCTGAGCGACGGTTTATTTGTACAGTAATTAGTAGTTTCGACATAAAATCTGAAACGAAAATAGATCGATTGTACAACAGGTCAGGATGCGTGGGTTTTCGTCAATGACTCGAATATAAAAATTTCAAAAGAATTTGTATTCATAGTTCGAACATTTTACATCAGGTTTAGTGACGTTCCACTCTCATTATGAAAAGGGGATCGTGCCAAGATGTCAAGATATGTGTGTCATTATCATAATACTGTCACTTGATCGGATTCGATTCGATTCGATATCTTGGAAACGACTCAGATATTTTGGGATCCAATTAAATGCAGTGTCATTCATATTAGTGCAACAGTAACGAATGAATTTATATTCCACGCATATCTCTTGAAATAAAGCCAACTTTTGGATTAATATTTAAAGCAAATCTCTTAAAGCCAGGTTTCAGCGGCAATTCGCATTTCGCTCGCCTGCAACCGCGCCATTTGAATTAGCCATTGTATACGAATCCGTATGACCTGAATAGAACACATTCGGGCAACGTTTTCAACAAATGCCCCGCATGTGGAGAGCGCGTAAATTATTGCGGATGGCTTTTGTTATGATAATGTTTACAATAGACATGTACCTCAATCAAAACAGCACTAGTTGGTGTACAGGATGACTGTATAATGAGTTACGTCATTCCATTCAGAGTTTTAAATCAAATTGAATGAGATCCCTCATTCAAATTGAGTGTGTGAGTCCTAAGCCTAACTCGAAGTTGGTATCAGGTATTGAGCATTGTATTGGCCGGATTAATGCAAAGCGCATTAGATTTGTCGAATCATTGATTCGATTTCCACATCAAGGCACAATTTATACGCCTACGACTACGTATTAATGTTTTGAATCTGTTCGTATATTGCTTGTCCCAACCATTAAACGCTTGTTTTACTAAACAGGATTAGGACCAACTATTAGGTAACCTGTGCTTTTAGTGGCACCGCTAATTGTGTGGGCACCGCTAAGCTTAGTTAAGTAAGCGCCGCACTTTGGGACTCAGCACCAACTATGTAGGTACATAGTTATTATGTTGCAAGTAATTACAACGTTGGACGATAAAAGGTACAATTTAATGTTCCCAGTACTGGGACCCGGGATCGTGTGGGTAGTAATCCAGTACGTGGGCCCAGGGTGGGTTGGTAAGATATTATGACTTCGTCGAATGGCAAATATTCCTCCTAAGAACTGCAGTCGGTACAGTTTGGTCTAGCTCTGTCTCTCCTGCTTGCTAAAGGAGACAACTGGACAATATGGTTTTTCCTACTCCTCCACTATATTTGTCCGATTAATTCATAGCGGGTTTCTAGACAATAGAATCGTTTCTCCGAGACTCGTCAAGCCTCATTGCCTCGGCGCTTTTAGTCGTTGCCACTGTTGGCTGGGAATATAATGGCGGGCTTGCCGGTCCGGTACCAACGTATGTCGTCATCCGCGTTCCCACCGCCAAGATGATCTAATTCGTTTCCTTCAGCTGGCACTTACAACTTACGCATGAACATTAGCAGCACGCGTAGGTTGTAAGAGTCGGCTTACAGAGACTGTGATCCCTAAAAAACTTGTTTACTTTGGTAACAAAACCGCCGCTGTTTCTAAAAAACGTACCCTCAAATGTCAAGTACCTAACTGATACTGTATATTAAATTGGTTACAGAAAGTTGCGCTAAAATACGTCACAAATCTGCTTTTAATTTTTTGTTCCGAATTTTGTCTTTTTCATTACCGTCAAATATCAGTGTGTAAGAAAGAGATGAATATATTTACCTCAAGAAGTAGTCATGCACGAACTCCTGGTTTTCATCGAGCCAGGCTTCTGTGCGTGCGCATTCAGCATCGTAGCAGGTAGGCGCGGGCATGCCGCCGCCCGCGCCTCCCGCCGGCTCTTCTATGCTCCGCAACTGTAGGCCTGCGACAATACAGAACGACACTCAGTTATGGATTTAATGGATATAATAATAAATAATAAAATAAGCTTCAGTTTTGAACTTATTAGCGCTAAGTATAAGCTTCATATTCGCGTGCGTAGAAAATATCTGTGAACCTCGGCTTAGTCGTAGGTTTTTTCTGATTCTCTCTTTCAGTTCACAGATACTTTCGATGGAGAAACAACTTTAACAGAATTGTAACTTGAAGAAAAGACACTAATAGTTTAGTAGGCAGGCATTTTCAGGCCATGAAATTGATGGTGTTAGAAAAAGCATGAATTCAAATACAAGTGCTCATCAAAATGAAAATAACATCCACGGACCATCCAATAAAGATCTATTATTATATTTTCCGATTGCAACCTAACAGCCCTAACAGGAACATAATAACCACTCCAAAGCTTTTCTAGAAAGTGTACAAGAATAGTTTCAAGTATTCCAGAGCGATGTTAATGAGACTCTTTTGAGAATTATAACGAAACCTACTCGTAAAGCTTTCTGTTTGCATCGAGTCATAAACAGTAGGTAAATGTTACAGCCCACGACACTCGTGCAGAAAATACAAGATTGGAAAATGAGATTTTGATTACAACACCGATTCTTGGCAAATACATGGAAAATATTGCTGAGATTCTGTAGTCAAGAGTGCAAACGGGGACAAATATAGTAGAATTTGGCTACAAAATATTTATTTATTTAGTCATCATTTTTCTTATCATACCTGACATTAGTGTCATTGTGAAATCACAATTCACGGATATATAATATTACAACACTTATAACACATCGTCATTAAGACGCAAACAAATAATTCAATTTGAATTACTTAAATTAATTGCATTGTTGAATCTGTAAACGATTTACACAATAGACACAATGAAAGTCACGACTTTCATTATGACATTTTTTTACGTCAACGTGCATTCAACCAAAAAGTTTAAATTTTTCAACTTCATAATCATCATTTGCCTAGCCTTTTCCCAACTATGTTCGGGTCGGCTTCCAGTCTAACCGGATGCAGCTGAATACCCGTATTTTACATGGAGCGACTGCCTATCTGACCTCCACAACACAGTTAGTACTAGATAATACGATACCCCTCGGTGAGACTGGTTGTATTGAATGTTTCATCTTACCGCAACAAAACATAAATGAGGTTAAATTATTTATGTTATATTTAATATAGATTGAATAATCATCTGCCCAGCTTTTTCCCAAATAAGTTGGGGACTGCTTCCAGTCTTACCGGATGCAGCTAAATACCAGTATTTTATATAGAGCAAGTGAGTTGCTCTATATAATGGCGGCTAATCAAGCTATGCAAAACCCAATTAAGCTGATCTCTCATCGTACGTGAAGCTCATACAAAGCGAAGTCAGGTTATACTGGTTATGTATAGCTTGATGTGCCGCCATGTGTACAACGAAACAATAATGAAATAAGGTTTAGTTTAAAACCACAGAAGTTTCATCTCTAATTGTTTTCTTCAATTCTCTATATCAAGAAACAGAAACCAGTTCATTACTACCTACATGACTTCAGCTACAGCTGCTCAAGACACGTGGTGGTAGTTACATGTCCGATTGAAAAATAACCTACTAAAATAGAAATTGTAGAACTAATAATCGAAATAATTACTTTAGCCTATCAGCTAATTGGTCTAGACTTCTACAGAACGCTTTCAAGTACTAAAATGTTTTGGAATCCCAATTCCCAAATCAGATACCTGAATGGAATTTTAGATCTGCTTTGGATTAGAACAAGAAATTTCGTATAAAAATATTATACTTTACATTAAAGTGGGCTTAAATGAAAACCGTAGGTGTTTCTTTAGCACTGTCTATATCTTTAATAGACATATGCTTTTATTACAACTTTGACAACGCGGTATTTTTTTTGGGATATCAGCAACACTATTCCCAAGCCACGGCATCTCTTGAAAGCCAGAATCAACAGTGGCAACACTAGAAAAGCGCAGAGACAATGAAGCTCGACGACGTCCCAGAGAAAAAAAAAAACAACAATCTTGGATCCCGCAACGAAATTAACGCTGTTATTGCTAATTATTCTTATAAAAGACCTTGTACTCTTTCTGTTCTGTAATTTCGCTAACAAATACCAGCTTTTATTTTTATGTTTAATTCTAGCGCCTCTAATTATTCTAAGCACACATAAAACTTACGTACACGCTCCTAATTTGTTAGACGGTCTCACAATATCTCCGAGTATAACATCTCTTTTCCTAGCGACGATACGTACCCCAATAATTAAGTTAACGTCTCGTTCTTCAGTAATAACGTTACCAATTTTATTTACTGTGACTTTGTGACCTTTACTCGTTTCCTTCTGGGATCGAACGTGACATACATTAGTTTTGGTGGTTCTACGTGCTTCGGAATTACCCTTCCGGCGTTCACCTGTTGATTGTTCGTTTAAGGTCAGAGGACCTTATGTTACTTTATTAAGTGCTATTATGAATTGAAAATAATGATTGTTGGCATTGAGAAACGAAATGTGACATCCTTTATTATTGTTGTTAATGAATTTTGAACCGAAACGAACGGTACCTAAGCAACATTTTAATGACTTCATTCTGTGTTACACCATGTAGGATGTAAAGTTAAGAAATATTTTCTGTTTATACTGAAACTAAAGCTGTTACAGATACATTTATATCTCGCATCGTCATTTATCTTTGGTTACATACATAATGTCTAGACTACCCCGAGGGCTATACTTACTCGAAACAGCTTTGGCGAAGTTGCAAAACGTACCACCAATATATTTGTCAAATATTCAGGAAAAGCAACAACAATGTTTGCTAGATACCATTACGCCTGTAATTTCGAAATGACTCGGCAGGGGTTTACCGTCGGTACCAATCCACATTTCGCCAATAATGTTTAGCCCCATCTAATAGGGGGCGAGCCTATTGCCACCAACCGGGCACAAATCTAGACTCCGTGGTTGCTACTGAAAGATTCCTTATAGAAAAGCCCAAAAACACTTTACCACACCTGGGAATCAAACGCAGTATCTCATGCTCAGCAGTCGCGCTTATGACCACTAGACCAACTTAAATGTTTGCTAATCGTAAGCAGGACAGAGAGGTTTGGAAGGAGAAAGGGGAGGCCTTTGCCCAGCAGTGGGACACTCAAAGAGGCTAAAAAATGGTCAGTACTAAATAATTCCATGGCTATATCATATAATCACTGACGAATGAACTCCTGTTTCTGGGATACCACTTCCCCAAGCACATTAATTTCTAAGTAAACTAAGTAAGCAGCGATAATAGTCACATGATACATTAACTTCAAGAGAATGAAACTGTCGTATAACCGTTATATCAAACGTGTTGTTAATTGAGCTAGCGAGGATAAACATTTGCTTTTGCCTAATTGAAATTGACACTAGGTATAATAGGCGATTTGCCTCGTAATTGAAGATGGCAGATATAATTGGATGTTTGGTATTACTTGTTACTTTGATAATATAAAAAACATGTCGGTGATATTATCTAATATTGTGTGTTATATGTTCATGTGAAAGAGAACCAAGGTTACCGACGTAGCCCGAAGAATTGACAAACGTGGCGGTGAGCTGGGCACATTGCTCGCAGAACGGATGGCCGATGGGTCCGAAAAGTTCTGGAGTGGCGATGTACCGTTGGAAGGCCTCCGACTAGGTGGACCGATGACCTGGTGAAGGTTGCGGGGATGCGCTGGATGAGAGTCGCACGGGACCGGTCAATGTGGCGAGACTTGGGGGAGGTCTATGTCCAGCAGTGGACGTCTTTCAGCTGAAATGATGTTGATGTGAACATGCTCTTTGTGACAGCAAGGTACTTAGGAAATCACGCGGGAAATGTGAGTGTAAAATATTCGTCTGCCTACCCTTTCACATAACGGTATGTTTAAGGTATAGACATGGACATGGCACATCATATATAGACATGGTGTTAGATGCCTTTACCATGTTAGCACTAACACTTATAGACTGCTTCTTGGTTTACTAACGCTCGTTCCGTAATCCCGACTCAGGCTTCGGTACTTTTGTTATGTTGGGTATTGTCGAAAGTCGCGTCGCACGTCACTTTCCAGCTATGCGAATTTTCATACCTACTAGTGCTACGACATTTTTTCGGCATAGCTGCGTAGGTAGTAAATTTCGCTACGCCTCACCGTTCCGATAAGTTTGTACCATCATGAAAAGGTAAAATTGTTAAACATAAAAGCCTGATTATGGCATCATCTGCCTAGCCTTTTCCCAACTATGTTGGAGTCGGCTTCCAGTCTAACTGGATGCAGCTGAATACTAGTATTTTACATGGAGCGACTGCCCATCTGACCTCCACAACCCAGTTAGAATTGGGTAATACGATACCCTTTGGTAAGACTGATTGTCAGACTTTCGAGCCACTGACTACATGTAATGTAAAAGCCTGATTATATATAAGTATTCAAAATCAAAGCACAGGATAGTCCGGTTAAGGAGACGACAACCTCCCGGGTTGACCTGCGTGTTGCCATTAGCAAAAAAAGTATTCAATAACTAAATAGTAAAGGAGCCTGTAGTAAATCTTGATTTAAATTCAGTATTAGGTATCAGATCGACCAACAGACTGGTTAATTGGACTGCATATTGAGAAAAATATGCAAAAAAATAAAAAACCCTTCAAGCATTCGATCTTAAACCGGATGTTTCTTCCAATTTATCACGATATAAGTCACTATCGGACAAAAAAGTATGGCTTCCATAGATAAAATATGTTGCACCAATGAAACGTACTCGACAGTACGTACGCACGTCGGCCAATCAAGCTGTACAAAACCAGTTTATGCGGGCCTCTCATTGTATAGAAAATCTATACAAAGTGAGGCCAAGTTATACTGGAAATGTACAGCTTCATGTGCCGCCGCGTGTACATGTTTCCTGCCGTGAGAAAATAGTACATATTTGAATTAATTAAAGAATATAATCAGCGTTAATTACTTATGCAGATTACGGCAGATATAGGCAATTTAGATAGCTCGCTTAGCTACGGATTAAATGTGTTGGCAATTAAATTAGATTCTAATTAGCTTTTACGTAATTAACGATTCTAATGAGACTGAAAAGTGTTAATATAAAATTGGTTAATTAAGCCTCTGTCTGGTGGAGTTAACTGTATTTAGGATTGAGTCACAACATGACGCACAGTTCATCAAAATTAAAAAAGAAATTAATTAAAATAACTAATATGATGTAGTGTGGTGTGGTGGAGTGTGGTGTCTATTTTTAATTAGTACGATGTCTTAGAAAGCTAAGACATCATCATCTACCAAGCCCTTTCCCAACTAAGCTGGGGTCGGCTTCCAGTCTAACCGGATGCAGCTGAATACCAGTATTTTACATGGAGCAACTGCCTAACTGACCTCCACAACCCAGTTAGTACTGGGTAATACGATACCCCTTGGTAAGACTGCTTGTCAGAGTTTCGAGCCACTGACTACCTGTAACGACTGTCAAAGATCTCTACATGACAGCCGGGACCAACGACTTAATGTGCTTTCCGAGGCACGGAGGACACTCGGTATGTAATGGGTGGTCACCTATCCACGGACCTAATTAGGCAAGCACGGCTTAACCTACAAATCGGCCCGTTAATATTTAGCCACGAGCATCACTTTCTAAGACATGGAATCTAAAATAGCAACCGTTCCTCAATTCCTCATTCTACAGCATTGCGATCTTCCTACAAAAAAAAAATCTACAGCTTACCCAATGACGTAAGGCTCATACCATCTTCACTCACAAAATAAATCGTCAAAATTAAAGAAACCTTACAAACTGTTCCGTATTTTAGACGGGATCGAATCTTGTCCTCATTGTGCACAAGATTGAAATACAGAAATACATCTCGAGGGCCTCCACGTGTATCTACACGTGGTACTGATGGAAATTTTCCTTCTAAACGTACCACCGCAAGTTACTAAGAATCGATATATAATTAATTATATATAGGAAGTAGGCCCAAAACATTTCTTTGGACCGAAGATAAGGCTTAACATTTTGCAATAGTAAGAAATAATCTCACAATGTGTTCCAAGGGCCTTTAGAAGCTCTTACCTTGACTTTTCCAGCCGCCAACTACATTTATGTTCCGGTTTTCAAAAGTATGTACATTCACGAGCACCAATGTGTAATTTTCGCTAGAAATAACGATTGTAACTTAGGTATAGGATCTTTTTAAATGTAATGTTAAAAAAATGTTATTGGTAAAATCTTATTATAGTGTTAATGAATATTTGTGTGACAAACTCTAAATAATTAATACTTAAATTATTACTTAAGTTTGTTCTGTATGGTGTCCGGACGTAAAGAATAGCACCATCCCATATCTTCCCGTGGGTGTCGTAAGAGGCGACTAAGGGACTTACCAGAGAATGGGCAGCAGCGTTCTCTGATTCTACAACAACCATACTGCGATCGCCAACCCGCCTGCCAAGCGTGGCGATTATGGCAAAACCCCCCTTCTTGGGAGAGGCCTATGTCCAGCAGTGGACTTTTCGGCTGAAATGATGACTTAAGTTTGACATAAATTGCGTATTTCACAATGATTAATTTTTGACATTTTAGCATAATAGATTAACTTTGACATTATTTACTTTGACTTTAATTGACAATTTAATAGACATGTAATTTTGAACTTTAATGTATTTAAATTTTTAATTTAGGGACTAACCACGTTCCGAACTAAATGTTGCATGCCTAGTGCAGAATATGGTGACACTAACAACTTTCCTGTTCACCCATATTTGCAATAAATGAATTTGAATTTGATTTTTTTTAATAAAATATAAGTTCCAGAATACTATGTTCGTAACAACATGAAATTTTAATCAGAACAGTAGGAGAAAAACACTTTTGATAGTTGTTAAGTGTTTACATAGTGGTGCTCGTTACTGTACACACGCATGGCATTAAATTAGGTGAGATATTTATAAATGAACTGTGAAATAAGTGTAGGCCGGACTTAGGATCACTCTCATCCCGAAAAACAGTACTGTCCTCAAGGAAAACCACAATAACATTGTTATGATAATAGATGGCGCCACGTAACTTTCGAATCATGTGAAGCGTTGCCGACCTTCAAATAGATGGCAACAAAATGTGTCTACTCTTAGAGCCGTGAAAACTGCTTTTCTAGGAAGTGGGCATCAGGATTGTTTAACAAGAACAGGATTTCAAAAGTCTATGTTTATTTAACTAACATAACATAACATCACGCCTGTTATTCCCGAAGGGTTAGGCAATGGTACGCCCAAATCTCGCCATAAGTCCCATGTAATAGGGTGTATTGCCGTCATGCGGACACAAATCCAGACTCGGAAAAACCCAATAACACTTTGCCCGAACTGGGAATCGAACCGAGGATCTCATGCTCAGTAGTCGCGCTTGCGGCCAATATAGCAATAACTACTACAGTACCCAGATTAAATATATGGATAATAATAGATTGGTATCTGTACGAATTTCATATAGGTACCTGATATGTTACTATATCTTTACCCAAAGGTCTACTTATATTCTGCGGCCAAACCAATAAATAAAAAAAACACTATTGTAACATTATACATTATTTAAAAGCAAATCCCACAGGACTGCGTTTAATATTTATTAAATTTCCATATTCCAAACTATTTTCAAGCTTTTACGGCGTGTCTGTTGTTTGCATATTTATTTAAAATTGCTTTGGACGTTCAATTAATCCGGGATTAATTAATGGTGACGTTTTATAGCATAGGTGTCGTCGGTATATCAATGCAAACAAAAATCACTCGTTTTCATATTCAGACGGCTAGCATATGGGACCGCGCTCAGGCTAACAGATGCGCCTGACTATCAGTATCACTACATATTATAAAACAAAGTCCTCCGCCGCGTCTGTCTGTCTGTTCGCGATAAACTCAAAACTCCTGACCGGATTTTCATGCGGTTTTCACCAACAGATAGAGTGATTCATGAGGAAGGTTTCTGTATATAATTTGTCAAGGTTTTGTGTAAATTGGTAAAAAATGACGATAATTGTTGGAAGTGTCGGAAAAAGTCAAGCCGGCTTGAAATCTCCCAGGCGCGCCTGGGGGATTTCATCGAAAACGCAGACACCTTGCGGAGCCGGGGCGGGTCGCTAGTTTTATAAAAAACTTTTATGACACCTTAGCAACCCAACCTTCTAATAATACCTATACAGGTACTGATTCCAATATTATTTAACACGTAAGTTGGTAGCATATTATCTATTTCCCAGAAAAAATCAACACTGGAAAATGATACCAGAATGACATAATACCTTTTGATTGCAACGTATCTGCCTCGTGAGTCATCATATTTATATAATATCATATGACAGTCACTAAGAATGAGGGTGAGATATCATACATGTACAGGTATAGATATAGCGACATAAGTCCTTGCGAGGGGAGAGCAACCCTTCGCAATTTAGCAGACATGTCTGGCTCGACTGAGGATTTTACAAACAGGAAATATCGATTATGCATACAGGAACTGGAACAAAGAACATGTTTCATTCGTGAATACGAAACATTTCTACAAAATAATGTACTACCGAATACACTAACAGTCGACCACTTTTCAATCTTATTACCTAGGGCATAAGGCTGAAGAGTGGCAGACCGTCAGTGAACTTAGTCCTAGTCTTCAACATTATAATCCAAAAGTGTTTTGTTTGTCTTTTCGCACCAACTAGGTACTGAACCGAACTGAACTGAACTTCAAATATTGCTACACAATCTGACAAAGATCGGAACACTTTTTATCCGGATTAATAAATAATCCGTTAGTAACCCCAGGGAAAGGTTAATTCCCCTATGTATTGTAAACAACAGGGGCAATACAATCGATTAAGAAATTAAATCAGTTTTAAAAGAAACACAATATGTGCACAAGATTGCACACACAGCGCTGACGTAATCCCGCATCCCGTAACAATCCAACATGGCTTCCATTAGCTTGGTAATGAAAAACGTAGGATACTGCACACGTTAACAAAGTGTTGTTATCGTGTAATAATATACTGGGCAACAAAGCAATCGCTGCATCTTGCGAAGCGAAGATATCACCTTCCGAGATCGACGGTATCTTTTAAAACATAAACAGGAAAAACCACTCCAATCAAGTCTGCTTGTGTTCCAGTAGAAGGAGATTCCAATGAACTGCACAATCTTGGGATTTTCTAGCCTGTAAGTGGGCCATTTAGTATCAATTATGGATCGTGATTCATGAGAAAAATGAATGACTAAATGGAAACGTTCACGACGAAACCCCAGCTGCGATTTCTAAAGGGTTGGCAGGAAAAGCCAGTTCACGGGAGATTCCAGTGAGCTTTGCGATCTTGGGAATCTTTGGAGTTTAAGTGGGCCTTTTAGCCTCAATTAAGCTTCTGTAGGAGATAATTATTCATGACAAATATTAATTAGTAAATGAGAATGTTTACAGAGGAAACCCGGCCAGGTTTTACCAAGAGTTGGAGAAGTCAGAAAACAGTTTGCCATAAACAAGTAATCAGCTTGTACGGTTGAGAAGACTAATTACAAGAAGAGCCAACAAACAGTTCTTTTGAAGAGGGTAAATTCAAAGTGAAAGCTGAAAAGAGGGAAAAAGAACTTCTTCTGAGTTTCGAAAGATAAGAGCTCTAGACGTTGTAACTAGCTAATTTAAGTTATGTTTATCTTAGGCGCTAAGCCATAGTTTAGACTAACGATAAGGCTGGGGTAGTAGGATTAGTAACTACGCCAGAATAGAACTTGATCGATACATCGTGATCCGCCTGTATCAAATAGGTATCGTCGCCAATTTTGAATCAGTTTATTATACAGTGAAATTTTAACGCACTATTTTGGCTTTGCTTATCGATTTCTGTGACTTCTATCACGAAAAAGATTTTACAGAGTAGTTCCACAGTTTATATCTAGATCATTTCTGAGATAACACGCCATAAGATTCATAATCCGACAACAATTTAAAGAAATCACATTTACATAATCGTTTTTTTTTTCAGAGATTACTGATAACCCAATATCGACTCCTACAGAATCCCACGCCTCTAATGCAAGGGCAGTGATATCTTTTTCTCAGAAACACATACCAGAATAAAATATGATCATATCTAACAAGATTGCGAAAGTATTTATCCTTTGATTTTTTCATTCGCCCTTTGTACATTAATGGAAAATAAATTACCTTTCTCGGCTTACGTACCCATCTTTGTTATGAAGTCTGTAATACGATCTCCGGAGCTATTACTGAATAGAGTACCTCTATTCCTCAAACCCGTTGGTCTGTTGTTTAGACAGCTGAAAGCCTCCCATCTTCTTTTGATCCATCAATATGGCTACCGTTTTCTTAACCTTTACATTATAAAAAGTTATAAAGTTGCGGTAATGGTTTCGGTCGATTTTGTTACAGAAATATCAGGTATCTTTTAAAGGTCTCTTGTTAAGAAAATTTAAGAAATCGTTCTTCTTGTAAAATAATCTTTTATCCACCTACTTTTTGTATCGATAAAGTCATACCTGAATTTTATAATCTAGACCTATATTAGATGTTAAGTATAAGGTCTAAGTTCATAAAACTATATTATTTTGAGCTTTATTATTCTATTTAATCCTATCTCTTCGTTTATAGAGAAATGATAGACTAAATAGCTAATATAGTACATTCACAACTACGGTTACTAATACAAAAGAGATATAACATGAGCACAAACATAAAGAAAATATAAAATCTTTGAAATAATCCACCTCTTGCTGTTAAGTAGCAAGTCTTGTAGCTAGTTTAAGAGTTAGAAACCACCTGTGGAAATAATGGACTCTATTTTTACACCGATCTAGAGAGCACTCTCTATTTTTATACTATTTTACAAAAATCATAAGATTTTAAGGTTTTTGGTATGAACAACGATACTACTGCGCGGCCGGCGTTGACTTAAGGGGGTAGCGCAGGGTAGTCCGCGAAATTCAAATTTTCAGAGGCTTTACAGAGTTATAATCAATTATTAATCCACTAGCATTAACACTAGAAACAGGATATTTACAAAGTTTACTGATTTGTTTGAGTTCCCGATATTCCGTGACCATGGTGCTTGCAACAGCGCCGAAATATCGGGAATTCAAAATCAAAATCAAATAATTTATTCGCATAATATGGGTCTACATAGATGGTAAATAAATACATGTTACATTACACAATATAACATAATTATACATATAAACAAATCAGTAAATATGGTAAATATCCCGTTTCTAGTGTTAATGATAATTTTTGTGACCATAATAGTTTAAAATCTTATACAACCCACTAGATTTATTTAATCCAATGACGTTTTCATGAAAAAGCCTTAACAAAAGCCTCTGGGCTTGCTTTTTGCAAAGATTGATCATTAGCGGTTGGTTAGTGAGTACACCAAAAACATTTTGTTTACTGTTTCCAAAATCAACAACAACAATGTTATCATTAACACTGAAAACGGGATATTTACCATGTTTACTATTTGTTTTGAGTTCCCGATCCGGTACCGAGTGCAAAAAACGAACAAGAAAGAGGGTAGACCGATTTGTTTGCTCATAAACACCCTCCCGCAATAACTTCAGTTTATCCGTGACCATGGTGCTTGCAACAGCGTCGAAATATCGGGAACTCAAACCAAACAGTTAACATGGTAAATATCCCGTTTTCAGTGTTAATGATAATGGTTCCGTACCCAGCCTGGTCGCAGCAAGGAAAACCTGCTCAGATGGAGATTCATTAATGACTCTGCCCTGGAGTGTAAATGTGGTGCTGTTCTACAAACGATGGAGCACTTAATATTGTGTCCTGCGTGTCCTGTTGTTTGTTCACTACAGGAACTGATGGACGCTACCGAAAGCGTTAAACTAGTAGCTCAGTTCTAAGCTGACACAACGTTAAGAAGAAGATGACCATGTCAGTTTAAAAACTTATAACAACAATGTTTACTGTTCCGAACAACATAGGATATTCCAAATACTATGTTAATACTTCGGTGGAGGAACCCCATTCCGTTTAAACTAAATATACGAAGAGACCTGCCTAGACCAGATAATGTCTGAGGTTGTTTAATGCTTACAGTTTTGACAAGTGATTGGCACTCGATGTTTGGTGAAAGTTGAGAGCAATTTGAAACTAAATCAAGTCGAGACCGTATTTGTTGATGGAGACAGATAAATCCTACGAATTCCATAGAAGAGTAAATACACAACCTTTCCACAAGGCGCCACCACAACAGTCATACCACAATAAACACAAGAAATTACAACATAACAGTGTCATGCTTTAAATTCCTTCTTTGACACAACTAACCTCACTGGGTAAAACAAATGATTCACAAACATTTGGAATTAGAGAGAGACAGGATCAAAGTCCCAACAACATTGTCTGCATACATAAAATTGTTGGTCGAAGTTTCCAGATGTTTGCATAACGCCCTTTGGAGACGCGGAGGGCAATTGTTAACATTTGCATAACTAGCAAGGGAAGGCATTTTAACTGAACTTACGTGGAAATTCTTGCTAACTTATGTACAGTTTATGTCAAACTAGACTGCGTGTGTGAGCTGTTACGAGTATTCAAAACTTCTTGGATTGTTAATATATTTGATTTTATTCTCGTCCATGAATAAGTTAATATGCGCACATCAATGCACACAGATTTAAGAAATGCAACATGCTGTAGTTGAATAGCAAGTACGCAGGCAGTTATCTACGCTAATGTTATTAAAGCCCGCTATGGACGGTAGCAGAGGCGAAGGTTCCATAGAACTCGATTCCTACCGACTTTGAAAAATGGCACAGTCAGTATTGTATAGACAAATAATACAATCTCATTTAAGATATGTACTGCGGGTTACCTCTACAAAACTTGACCCTTCGCTACTGGACGATAGGATTGCATAAATCGAACTGTACAGGCATGCATGAACGTGTGTAAGAGAAAACTTCAGAGTTACCCTTGGAATGGAACTCGGTTTTGCATGAAGGTTTTGTATCCACACTTTAAACTGTCATGCATAACCTAGCGTGTAAAGGTAGCCATACCTTAACACTATTAAATTAATGCATTTAGATATTTGATAGATGAATAAAATGGACCTAGCCAAACAACAAACACTCGAGGTGCTGGTAAATGTATGACGCGTTTAGCCTGAGTAAGTAAATGTTTATTGCGGAAGTTTGAAATAAAAATACTGAATGAAACATGCCTTAGTTATTTTAAAATTCTACATAAACAGTTCAGTTATAAAAAAGGAATATAAATAAACATGAAAACCTGTTTAAGTATAGCTGTTGGTTTTCCTACAGTAAAATCAACATTGATAGACGAAGCAGTCTAAACCTCTAGGTCTATAGAAGTTTGAAATGCATAGAAGCGCCGAAAATAACAAACGTATTAAGGAAGGGTTTTTGAAAATTCATCCCCTACTAGGGTAAAATAAGAGATAGAAGTCTGTTTAGACGTTTGTCATTTTTGCCAATGCAAAAATCCAACAGGGTTGTTAATAAATAAATTTCATTTATTTTTCAATCAATTAAAAAAGGGAGAGGAAGGTCAAGGAAACCATGGACGGATTGTGTGAGGAATGATATGAAAGAAAAAAGAGTAAATGATAGTGTGACGGTTGACAGAGGAGAACGGAAAAAAAAACGTGTTTCGCCGACCCCAAGTAACATGGGACAATGGCAGGAAGATGATGAATTAAAAATACTGCACATATTTTCGGAACGTTAATCTAGGGCTTATGCTTGTAATTTTTTCTTCACTTAAATCAATAAAATATAGTATTATCAACACAAGAAAATAATTAACAGTTAAGTTCAACTACTGCTGTCGCCTAAAAAAAAAATTAAACTCCTACAATTTTCTACGACAGTTTAAACGTCCGTGACTGTCGCGGCCATTCATTCATGTTATGTGACGTCATTTACCTCTATCTGCCTTGTTTACATCTAATTTTTTACCCTTAATATATTAATTTTACTAATTGTATGTGCTTTATTCAAGCAAACATTGCAATAACAATATTAAAATAAAATCTTAGTGAAACTTTAAGTACTTTTCAAATAAAAGTGTTTCTTTGACTCATAGACTTTGACGCCACTACCGGCGCTATCGAGGGACGATGCGTTTTGCGTTCTGTTTCACCAAAAATATAAAATAGTAAAATAAGTGTTGTATTAGAAAATTAAACAAGTGTACCACAGTGTTTTTATGGGCCAATACAAGGCATTTTAAAAAAATAAAAAAAAGTTTTGTATTTCTTGCATATTCCTAATTCCACCATCCTCGATGTGTTGATGTTCTTGCTTAATCTAATTAATTCAAAGGAAGGCAAAACATAGGTACTCAATGTTTATCACAGCTATTTAGCACAACTCAGAGGGTGGTAACATGACTTCTTACTCCGACTCCACCGTAACTCCTAAGCTTATTTACGTCGTTAAAATATGTAAGGCTCTTCCACTCAATATTGGATAATGTTCACACGTATTTTAAGCTTGTTAACTTACTTATTGTTTGCTTATGTAACACAAGGGGTTCTTGTGAGAAGTTTTTCGCTTCGTGGAAGGCAATAAGGACGGTTTTCGTTTCTCACGATATTCTTCTGTATAATTTGGGAGTGAGACAAGGTAATCCACGAAAAATTTGGTTTTATTTTTGTTTTGTAGATAAGAGGATACTAACTTCTCGTTATCCTAGCTAAGCCACGTTCAGCTAAAGAATAAAAGTAAAAACAACCCCGAAACAATGCCGCGAATATGTACAATGCCAAAAAACTTTGTAGAAACCTACCCAGCGTTTATAGAACCATTTACAGAATTAGTTCAAGATACATTTACACTAAAACTTCAGCCGTCCCAGAAATTAACACGAACGAAGTTGTGGACAAAAGCTAGTTAGACAATTTCTTAAGTAAACCACAAACTTATAAGGCTAACTAATCCCAACGGTTTGCGACGCGGCGGTCAAAAATAGGCTAGAAAGACAAACTCTACACTAGCGTTAAAAATGTTTATAGTTCTCATACATGTTTTAGCCTAGCAAACAAAAAAGCTCATTTACAGACTATCAGCATCGGCCTAGCCTTTTCCCAAATTTATTGCCGGATGCAGCTGAATACCATTATTTAACATGGAACGACTGTCTATCTGACCTCCACAATCCAATTAGTACTGGGTAACACGGTACCCCTTGGTAAGACTGGTTTTGCCAGTCTTTCGGGCTACTGACTTACCTGTAACGACATTCAAAGACCAAGACGAACGGCTTAACGTGGTTTTCGAGGCACGCAGGAAATTCGTTATATAATGATGGCCACCCATCCACAGACCGACCTTGGCAAGCGCGGCTTAACCTTGAAGATCGACCCGTACGGCTGTTACTGTTTAGCCACGAGCTCCTCGAGCTTATTTACAAACTAATGGTTCCCAAAAAGTCAGTCAAGAAAATCTACGATTCCATTTATATTTGGAGAAAATTGGTTCCGTAGAAAGTAACACAACCACAGAATCCTCGAATTTAATTATTATAAGAACAGTCCTATTTTCCGTAACGAACAACGGGTCTTATTTTGACAAAGAAGTAATTATTTCATAAGTCCATATTGACCAAAGTCGCCGAAATAATCGTTTCCTTTCTCATTTTCTTTTTTGTGTTTGTTTTCAGTAATTATTTTGTAACAAAACTTGGTTGGAAATGATATTATATTTTTTGCTTTGCGACTACAGAGTTAATACACTGTCATATTTATGTAAAATAATGTTCAGAAGGCGACGCGGTAGATCTCACAGAAGATGGCGGGTCGAGCTGGACAAAACTAACGACCAGTGGTCCACATTGGCCCTGGATCGAAGAATTTGGAAGTCATGAGAGAGGAGAGAGGCCTTTGCCCAGCAGTGGGATGACGCAGGCTAACAGTAACAGTAATGTTCAGAAAATGAAAACTTTTCTTTATTTGTAACTGTCCTGCTCAAAAAGCGGCTCTCAATCCTGAAGATAAAAATCCCAAAGTGCAAAACATTGCCGCAAACAATATCCTCTAGAATCATTAATACTCATGAAAACATCACTCATTACTTCAATTAGAACAATGAGAACATTAACAGCCTCCAAGTGTCAGTTTTAATACAGTTCTCTTATCAGATCTTACGGACTTGACATAAATACTGTTAGGACATGGCGATGAGACGAGTCTAACTCCCACATATTGACGTAGTACTTGCTATTTAGATCCTAATCTTTAGTGTGACTGTGATCTAGACAGTGTAATAATGGACTTTGTTTTATGAGTGTAGGAGAAGAAAATGTAAGGGAAATGTAGCTATTTTATTATTTTGTTGCAGGAGGGAATTGTTCGTGAAATAAGGCGCTGCTAATTCTCCTGTGAAAATGATTATCGACGTTATCGTCTTCTTTACATGTCGATGCATATCTTAATTGGCCACAATATCCCTAATAGTCTCGACACTTTCAGTATCGTCAGTTCTTGTAATAGATACGCAAGTCATGATATGAAGTGTCCCAACGTTTGTGGAACGGCATAGTCAGCTATGAATCTCCACCTGAGCAGGTTGTGCTGGACTTCGCCGGAATAGTAATAAAACTTCGCCAAATTTAGTTTTGTTGTTGATATCTAATAAAGAATGCTTTACCCACTTTTCTCTCTTATTGACGTTTCAATTTAGGCAATCGTCTGTGAAGTTAAATATTAAAGTGAAGATAGCCCAATTCACATTATTATTTGAGTAAGAAACGTCTTTCAACTTTTGATAACAAATATATTACTGTCAATTTCAATAAAAGTGAAAGAAAGAATTCTAATGAGATAAAAGTTAAAAACATTTTAGTAAATTTGACTGAACTTGGGTCAAGTTGTGGCACATTACGTGAATTGAAACGCTATGGAACGAATAAACTTTCTGACTTCAAGTGAACTTTGATTTGTGGCAGCAGAAACTTTAGTTTTTTTGTTCAATATTTTCATACATTATAATTTCAAATTGCAGCTTGAGTAGAGCAATTTCGTGCGCTATTTCGAGTCAAGATTTGAGATCTAATTACTGTTTTTAAAAAGTGTGCACGCAGCCTAGCTTGTAACATGTGGTTTCATAATAATAGTGACGTGCTCCTCAATATATTCAATGGAATTTTTTCGTTCGTTAATTACAACTCTGTACGTTACACCATCTTAACCAAGAACTATGGAAAACCCCACAGTTGGTTGTAGTGGAATTTTTCTGTCAGAGAACTAAAACGTACACATAAAAAACTTATAAATTATCGGTATTTCCATGAAGTCTCGCAGCTCAACGCAGCCACACGCATGAGCGGCGTCAGTACGAAACACAAACTCGTAGTCGAAAACGTTATTACATTTGTTTGACGTCGTTACGAAAGCGTAAACTGTGATAAATTTATCGATTCGCGAAAAGGGAATATCGACTGATAACCCCCATGCCGAAATATATGGCATCGTAAAACGCGGCTTGCTTTTATTCATCATAAAACGGCATTCAATAGAGGAAATTAAGTTGACCATAAAATACGTATCTCGAGCGGAGTACGCGAAGTTCCCACATGGGTATTTTTAAGCCTGCTTTAGTTGGTTAGAAAGAAAAATCTGGCGTCGTAAAAGTATGTGTCGTTAGCAATGTTTGTTTAAAATCAATGGTGCAAGCAATAAGCTTCGTGTTAAGGCCAATGACCACTTTGTATGCGGCGTTAGTAGCTGTGTCCATATTAGTGCTATGTTAGAGCAGCATTTTCGTTCGCCGATGTGTTGCATAACTGCGTACAATAACTATCGTAGTGAGCGGTATTGTGTGGCATAGCTATTAGTTTGTACCACCATTGTTGTTATGAGTGTGCTGAGCAGATTTTGTGCTATCACACTTATTGGTTTAATCATAATTTACATTTGCCTTGAGTGGACTTGATACATCATCTAAGACCCTTGAACTCCTGGTACATCTTGCTAACTTAGTGTGTATCTCAAGCTCTACTTTAACGACTTTCGTGATATAATAATAAGCAGCGACATTATTACTATTTTACACATCTTTCGTGTTAAATTGTTACTTAAAACACTCAACACCCGTCTCCCAGAGATGTTTTTTATCAAGAGCAATCTTAACCGAGCTCGTAATTCAAAGTTAAGGGTGTTGGAAGTACTGCAGTGTTCAGTCATTTAATTCTGTGTGAGTGCACTGTAAAAATGAAGTTTGTTTTACTCGAGTGCAATGGAAACGTTGATCGTGTGGCTTGCAGACCGAATGAAAATTGTTATAACACTCGGAAGCGCTCGAGGAAAATTCCTTAATAAAAGTTTATTAACAAATATGATATGGCGGAATGTTGGAATTTGTGGAAATTGGATTTTATTAAAGTTTACGTCGTAAAATGTTATTTTCCCATTTTTGCGTTAGTTTTTGAACAGTCATTTTGTTGGTATGTACCTTCCTAATGTAAATTAACGTTACGAAGGCAAAAGTTTTATTTTTTACTAGCTGTTGCCCGCGACCTTCGTTCGCGTGAAATTATTATAAAAAATATTACTTTACCATTTTTGAATTAGTTTTTGTTAGCAATTTCAATGGTTTTAATTGTTTTGCACCGGACCCTAATTATTTTTATAATATAAAAGTAGCCTAGGTTACTCCTAACAACATCAGCTATCTGCCAGTATTATAATCGGAACAGCCATTTCGGTAATTAGCCGGAACAAACAGGCAAAAATTAAAAGTAATGTTTTTTTGTTATAAGTAGCACGGTATATACATGTGGGATTTTAAAATGTGTACTTAGTAGTTAGAATAATAAGCATGAGTGAGTGTAAGCGAGACGACATATGTGTGTGAGAGAGAGGAAGGATGGAAGGGGAAAAGTTAAGATGGCGATAACCGTAGAACCGTTAACGTGTACTCTGTGTAATTTTAAATTAATAAAAGTCTAAAATAGTAAATCTGCTATTATTTCACCGCCTCAGACCTACAAATTTGGGGGCTCGTCCGGGATATCAAAAAGAAAGGCGGAATAGTACGGCCGGTGAAATAAAAACGACGTGTGCAGATCGGCTACCACGTGCACAGGAACACGCGAACGACGGCGGTTTCTGCGGTAGAAGACTGTCTCAACGACTACGACGAAATGTCCAAACCCGCGAAAGATCGCAGGAAAAGTCGGCAAGAAGACTACACCGACTGCCAGGACGACTGCGATGCGAGAAAGCGTAACGGCAACATGCTTCAGATGACGGCCGAGCTGATACCCAGCTTTAGCGGCCGCGACGACACCTATCCAGTGACGCGGTGGATAGACGAAGTAGAATCCAACGCCGAGATATTCGAGTGGACACAGCTTCAGCAGCTCCTAATTGCGAAACGAGCGCTGACAGGTACAGCACAGCTATGGTTACGGGCGGAGCGTCCACACAAGACTTGGGAAGAGCTCAAGGCAGCGCTGGTAAAAGAATTTCCAGACACTGTCGACATCAAATCCATCCATGAATTAATGAGCAACAGAAAGAAACTGCCGAGTGAATCCTGCTTAGACTACATGCTTGTTATGAAGGAACTCGGAAAGCGCGGTAAGATGCCTGACTACGTCGCAATCAAGTACATAGTGGATGGAATAGTGGATGTCGAAACAAATAAAATCATGTTGTATGGTGTCACCGCGTATAACGACCTTAAAGAAAAACTCAAGATTTATGAAGCTATAAGCAAAAAGATGCAAAGTGCGGCGCAGGTGCAGAGGCGTTCAGCAGTGAGTACAAGTAGCAATAAACCCCATTCAAGCGGCAAACCATGGATTCGGTGCTATGGATGTGGTGAAGTTGGACATGCATCAGCCGATTGCCCGCATAAAAGCAAAGGATTGAAGTGTTTTAAATGTAACCAATTCGGACATGTTGGATCGGCGTGCACTTCATCGGCGGCGGCGCTAGCGTCGGCGTCGGCGACGCCGAAACCCAGCCATCGTGCATCATCGGACGAGATCGGTAAAACACGACGGAGCTACCAACAGCAGCATACGAAGAGCGCGATGTTCGCGGCGGACGTCACACAAGACGACGGTGGCGCCTCTAGCGACCTCCTGTGTAACGAACTGCAGGACTACCAACACACAAAGCGAGCGATGTTCACGACGGTGAATGACGAAGAAGACAGCGCCCCAAGCGGATACTTTTCGAACGACGAATCGAAAATGGCGGCGTTTGTTTACAACGACGAAGAAGTTTCAATGTCAATGTTGACAAAAGAGAAAAAGCCGGTTGTCTTGTTGGAAATAAACAACGTGCAGTTAAAAGCGTTAGTAGACACGGGCAGCGACGTGAACATTATTTCGGCGGATGTTTATGATGCGATTGGAAAACCAGAATACGAAAAGGACGAATTATTACTCTCCGGCATTGGACAATCAACAGTGCGTTCGATGGGAAAGTGTCGTTTGAATTTGTGCGTGGACAAACAGTGCTACCCAGATGTTATATTTCACGTTCTATGTAAAGACTATATACCGTACGATGTAATAATAGGTCAGGAATTTCTTAACGACGTTACAGTTGTGTTAAAAAGGGGTTGCGTGAAATTTTATAGCAAAGAGTGGGAGCGACTGGGATGTTATGTGAGTGAAGTATGCCCATCTGATTCTGTTGTAGGTCACATGAAGGATCCGGCGTTAAGAGAAGAAGTGCTAAATTGTGTACGAAACTACAAGCCTCATCAAACGAAAGAAGCACCGCTGCAACTGCAAATCGTGCTCAAGGATGACGTTCCGGTGGCGCAACGACCACGACGTTTGGCGCTGAAGGAGCAGGAAATAGTGGATAAACAGGTTGCAGAATGGTTAGAAAAGGACATTGTACGCGTGAGTCATTCAGAATATAGTAGCCCGCTGGTATTGGTTAAGAAAAAAGATAATTCTGTTAGAGTCTGTGTTGACTATAGATTGTTAAATAGAAAAATGGTTAAAGATGAATTTCCATTACCAGTAATAGAAGATCTGATTGATAAATTAAAGGATGCTAGGGTCTACAGTGTACTCGATTTAAAAAATGGGTTTTTTCACCTGAAAGTGTGCGAAGAGTCCATCAGGTATACTGCTTTTGTCACACACAATGGACAATATGAATTCTTGAGGGCTCCTTTTGGTTTAAGTATCTGTCCAAAATATTTTATGAGATTTATAACAATTATTTTCAGAGAACTACTAGCAAAAGATGAAGTCATAATATTTATTGACGATTTATTGATACC
This sequence comes from Noctua fimbriata, assembly GCA_905163415.1. Lineage (NCBI taxonomy): Eukaryota > Metazoa > Arthropoda > Insecta > Lepidoptera > Noctuidae > Noctua > Noctua fimbriata. Next base: position 9,961,143 of record LR990940.1, read on the forward strand.
GGCAAAAGATGAGGCCCAAGCTGTGCAACGGCTTAAGAAAGTACTTATGATTTCAGAGCAATATGGTTTAGAGATAAATTGGAAGAAAGCAAAATTGATCTCCCGAGAAATAGAGTACTTGGGACACTTAGTGAAGAACGGAGAAGTGAGACCCTCTACTGAGAAGATAGATGCTGTCATGAGGTATCCAAGACCATCAACAACAAGGCAAGTTCATAGTTTTCTTGGCCTCACTTCATATTTTAGAAAGTACATTAAAGATTATGCATTTATAGCCAAACCCTTATCAGACTTACTCAAGAAGGATGCTCTGTTTGAGTTCGGTGAGAAAGAAACAATGGCATTTGAGAACTTAAAACAAAAGTTAGGAGATTCGCCAGTATTGAAGATTTATGATTCTTATTTACCCACCGAATTGCACACAGACGCTTCTGCTGTTGCCTATTCTGCCATACTGCTGCAGCTACACAAAGACGGCTGGCACCCTGTTTACTACATGAGCAAGAGGACTACTGACGCCGAATCGAAATATTCAAGCTATGAACTAGAAGCATTAGCCATCATTGAGGGAGTGAAAAAGTTTCGAATTTATTTATATGGTATCCATTTTAAAATAGTGACTGACTGTCAAGCCTTTGAGTTGACACTGAAGAAGAAAGAACTGTCACCGAAAGTAGCTCGCTGGGTTTTGTACTTAGATCAGTTTGACTATGACATTGAGCACAGAGCTGGCACGAAGATGCAGCATGCCGACGCGTTAAGCCGACATCCGTGTATGATTATAACAGTAAACAGTCTACAAAACCAAATAAGGCTGACTCAACAAAATGATGACGGATTAAAGGCAGTGTGTGAAGTACTAAAACATGGTTCTTTTTCAGACTACTGGCTAGACAATGGGCTTCTATACAAAGGAGAGCATAAGCAGCTTGTTATACCTAAGTCACTGGAGAAAGAAATCATAAAGCAAGTTCACAGTAAGGGGCATTTCTCTATGAAAAAAATGAAAGAAATTATAAAACAAGATTATTTTATCCAAGATTTGGATAAGAAGCTACAAGAGTTTGTGGTGTCTTGCATACCATGTCTACTGGCTACGAAGAAGGCAGGCAAGCAAGAGGGATATCTGAATCCAATTGATAAAGAAGGTACCCCATTACACACTCTACATATAGATCATTTGGGACCACTGACGGACACGAAGAAAATGTACAATCACATATTGACAATAGTGGATGGTTTCACTAAATTCACGTGGATCTTCCCTACTAGGAGTACAACAAGTAAAGAAACGGTTGAAAAACTAAAGATACATCAACAGCACTATGGAAACCCTGTGAGGATAATAAGCGACCGGGGGACTGCATTTACTGGAGGTGAATTCCAAGAGTACTGCCAAGAGGAGAACATACAACATGTTACCATCACCACAGGAGTCCCGAGGGGAAATGGCCAAGTGGAAAGGCTGCACAGGACTATACTAGCTGTATTGACCAAGCTATGTCTGGAAAATCCATCATTGTGGTATACACATATCAGTCGAGTGCAAAGGGCTATAAATAGTACATACCAACGAAGTATAGACACAACTCCGTTTCACCTTATGGTTGGCATAAATATGAGATGTAAGGAAGACCTACACATATTGGAATTGTTAAAACAGGAAGAGATTGATCAATATGAAGAAAATAGAGAAGAGATTAGAATCAAAGCCAAGAAGCAAATACTACAAGTACAAGATGAGAATAAGAAGACATTCAATGAAAAGCGGAAGCCAAGTACCCAATATAAAGAAGGAGATTTAGTGGCTATAAAAAGGACACAGTTTGGTACGGGGATGAAGCTGAAGCCCAAGTTTCTAGGGCCGTATCGAGTATCAAAGGTTAAGCGAAATGATCGCTACGATGTGGAGAAGGTTGAGCGTGCTACCGAAGGGCCTATTAAAACGTCTAGCTCCGCGGACCAAATGAAGCCATGGCCGCGGTAGGTATTTTCTTTAATTATTTTTGTTATTAGTAGATGGATGAAAGGTTAAGTAAATAAAACAGAACCCTTTTATTATCAACTGTAATGTTTATTGGCATAAACAGTGTGTATTCTGTATTGATATAATATTATGTGATCTATCATTGTCCACACTTTATAAATTGTGTATTTGTACACCAATTAACCATATTCTGTTTGTAATGAGTTCCATATAAATCTGTAATGTTGTAAAGCAAAGTAACTTCTATTTTAAACTGGTATTATTGTAACCTAGTATAGAACAATTCTTGATGTATGATACGTTCATTGTTTCTTAACTTTAAGATAAGAGGTTGGTTCATTTTGTTATTTAAGCTGAAGATTGAAATTGTAATTAAGGTTGTCTGAGGGCAGACAAATTATCAGGACAGCCGAGTTGTGGGATTTTAAAATGTGTACTTAGTAGTTAGAATAATAAGCATGAGTGAGTGTAAGCGAGACGACATATGTGTGTGAGAGAGAGGAAGGATGGAAGGGGAAAAGTTAAGATGGCGATAACCGTAGAACCGTTAACGTGTACTCTGTGTAATTTTAAATTAATAAAAGTCTAAAATAGTAAATCTGCTATTATTTCACCGCCTCAGACCTACATACATTTCATATGCATTCAGTAAAAATCTGTTAGTTTGAAATTACAAATAAACACTTCAATTGTATTTATTTGTTTTATTCTACAATAATGCATGTGAACTATTAGATGATTGAGCTAGATCAGGATTTAACAATAACATTTTAGTCCTCTATTGGTTCTTTGTCCACTAAATACGATATAATCACGCCTTACTGGTGTCAGCCAGGGACCAATCATACTACCAAGAATGAACAGCCCTTAATTACGTTCAAATAAATGGCGTTTTCCGATAATTTTATTAATACGACTACTTACCCATTGAATGGACACACTGAATACATTTCACGAGATCTTGTGTCTCTTTTGATAGCGAAAACCACACAATATCGTGTAATCGTATTAATTTCGTCAATTGGAACATTATTCATGAAAGAAAATGAAAATTCGGAAATGTTTCAAAAGGCTGTTAGGCCGAGATCTATAAATGTTATACAACACTATTTTTAGTATATGCGAAATGCGAATATAGTTTGTTCAGAATAAGTAACTGAATCGATTCCAATCATTTTTAAACCATGTTATATTCTGTCCCAAAAATATTTAAAAAAACGTTATAAGTTGGACACCCAGCGACATTAAGTACCTATCGCAATAATTTAGGTACCTACTGCCAAATTATGTTTATCAATGAGCTCAAGACGACGCTGGAGGCACGCGCGCCGGCGCGTTCCGTGGTGCGTTTGTGCGGACAACCAGGTAACAGATTAAGCTTATAACTTTGTGATTTTTCATGACACAGTTTTGAAATTTTGTACATAGATTCTTTACATAAAAATATTCGACACGTGTTTCAGGTTTCACATATACCAAAACTAATGTTGTATAGCACGTAGTTACTTTGTCAATATAAGTTTTTAAACTGTCGTGGTCTTAGTGACCATGACCATTATCATTAACACTAGAAACGGGATATTTACCATGTTTACTTTTGTACACTTTGTCAATGTCGCACAAGTGTGAAACTACAAATGCAAAATCAAGACTGGCACATAAAATATGAAATACATAAAAGCTAAAGCACGCGGTAAGTACGTTTATTTAAAGGGTGTAAATATATCCTTAACATAGCCGAAAGGCACTTGTTCTGCCCGTCTTTGCGATCATTTTTTTGTTCTAGACCATACCTGGGAACCTTCTAGTTACGGAGATATTGGGGGTCAAAGTTCCAACTTTTTCACAAGTTTTTTTTTAAATACATGTTTTTAATGTAAGATTTTTACTTTACACACCTCCACGACCCCCGTACTATTCAATCTATCCATCAGCACAATGCTTTGAGTGCTTTCCATCGAGTCCTACCGTAAAACGTGATTTTTCACCACAAAAAAAAAGTCGATTCCGAGCAATAATTTTTGCGTAAAGTCACTTATGCTTAATGCTTGCTTGACGGCTATGTGAAGGGTCTGTTTACACTCTGTATATACAACATTAGTTTTAATATATGCGAAACCTGATACTCGTGTCTAGTATTTTTATGTAAAGAATCTATGTACAAAATTTCAAAACTGTATCATCAAAAATCACAAAAACGCGGTCACCACGCAGCGCGCGCCTCCAGCGTCTTCTTGAGCTCATTGATAATAATAATTTGGCAGTAGGTACCTAAATTATTGCGATAGGTACTCAAAGTCGCTCGGTATCCAACTTTTAACTTTTTTTTTAATATTTTTGGGAAAAAATATAACACGGTTTAAAAATTATAGAAATCGATTCAGTTACTTATTCGGAATAAACTATATTCAGGTTTCGCATTTACTAAAAATAATGTTGTATAGTCTACTTAAATCTCCGCCAAATTCTCATTGTACTAATGAATCAATAGATATAAACCTTATCTTATAACTGCGACCACCTACAGTCGGTTGTGTTCACAGGAATCGTTAACATATCAAGTTAGCAACCAGCAACCAGTATCGAGTTGCAGTCGCTACTCGGAACTGTCCGCGTTATTTGAAATAGCTGACAGTAACAATAACATTATGATTTTGTTATGACTGGGAAGAACAACAATTTGAGTTTTGCGAATTTAATACGATACGTATTATTAGTAAGGTCAGGAATATTGATATGAGAAAGGAGATTTTTCTTCGGTATTGGAAAATATAACTATTTAGGGGTCGTCCATTAATCACGTGAGGCTCGAAAGGGGGGGAGGAGGTTCGGAAAAAATCACGAAATATCCACTAGTGGGTGTATATCAAAATACTACTAATATTTATTTTTTCTTTGAACGCGCTATTTCTAAACCAAAAAGGGGTGCGTGACCTTGACATTTTTATCACGGTGCTTAATTTTCCAGAATTAAATTGGATTATACCGGTTAACCTGTATTTAAAGATAGTATTCTGATTATTTTTTAAGATATTTTGTACCAAAAAAATACACGTGATTTTGGGTATGGATGGAGGGGGGGGCCATGGGGTTAAAAGTTGATAAAAAAACATCCCGTGATTTTTGGACGACCCCTTGCTAGCTTTTAAACATGATTTCGACCGCGTAGAGCACTTCCTCGCGGGACAAAAAGTACACATTGACCTACCCCCAGTCCTGGTCTGTGTACCAAACTTCATAGGAATCCGTACTGCACTGCAGCAGTTTGTGAAAGTAACCAACAAACAGATAGAATTAATTTCGCATTTATAATACGGGGTGGAAAAACGGTTACCACCTATTCGGTACATCATTCTGAGCCCCCCAACACAGAAATTTTTCATCGGTTATTAAAAAAAAATCTGATACTACAAAAGTCCCTTCCACCCCGTATACCCCACCCCGCAAACAATATATAGTTTTCCTCAAATTTGACCTCGCACGTCATCTCGTCCTACTAGCACTTAGCAAGCAGCCTACTAAAACTAGCATCATCTTGGACCTTATGGTCATCAAATGCGTAGGCAAACAAAACTTCAAAGATACTTCAACCTTCTTATCTTTTTAAAGTAAATTAATAATGGCCCAATTAGCTCGAACCCTGAATTATAAGAAGAAAAACACAAAGCTTCTAGAAGGTATCTTTTATCCGGACTCTTAAAATTGAAATCTTAAAATTTCTACGAATCGTCGCTGTTTACTCTTTAGATAAAGATTTCACAACGACAATTTGTCCCGAAAATAGACTAAGTAATTTGACAAAACCTTTTTGTCCATTCTACTTTTTACGAAAATAGACTCCAACTTTGTCAAGAGATAATTTTCGTCTGAGAAAAAACTGGTCTCAAATACTCTTGCGAATTGAGGCGTAATTTCATCACAGGGCCCTGATCAAAGGAGCTTAGCTTAAGTAATAAAATATCACTTTAGTATCTGGTTCAGGTCAATCAGACAAAATACTTGAAGTATTTTATTCCTATGTTGAATTTACTGATGAGGCAGTGAAGAGGCGGAATCCCAGACATGTTTTCTTGAATTCAAATCACGGTCGGGCTTCTTCGGAAACCAGCGAACCGAACCAGAGCAATTCGTTCTTCAAGTTTAAATTGCTTTGTGGCAAAGTAACTGTCCCAGGCCAGGTGGTGGCCACTCGTATCAACCCTACTCGCTGCCCATTATAGCTTTCCAATTCCATTAATTCCACTAATGAGTCACACGGCTTTAATAACCCTCAACTGTTCTAATTGACTCCAGGTTTGTTAGAAAGTTAGACCGCTCGTGGCCTTCGACGTTCGTTAGTCAGCAAAGGCCTTAAAACTGCTTTGATAACTTTGTAGCGAACCTCGGGGTTAATAAGAAACAAAACTTTGTGATATTTCCATAAGTATTATATATGGGTTTTCGGAAAAGGGCACAATGTAAATTCAGCAACCAACTAATAATGAAATGAAGTGGATAAGTTGTTAAAAACAATCCTCTTCTTAAAAACCCCAATGCTTTCAAAAGTACTAAAATATAAAGTTATACCATCAATACAAACTTACACAAAGAACTGTAGTAAAATTCCCTCCAACGCGCTACGTAATAAAAGACTTGGCCATGTATGTATAAGGAGACAAAGTAAGAATCCAGAAAACTGTATAAGGATTGAAGTGCACTTGATTCTCTTTACAAGCACGTCACATCCTTTCGGAGACGACAAAGAGGCCAGCTGACGTGACTCATGTGTAATGTGGACATCAGAAGGAAAATTCTCTAAATATTTTCATCCATTTTTAGCAACAACGAGTGGAAATAGACACAGAGGAAAGTTTGCTGTTTTGGTTTCACTTGAGCAAAAAACGCGAACGTTCTGAATACAAATAAAGAACGAAAGGAACGGCTATTTTTGGAAAAAGGACGAACTAGAAAAAACGGGCTGGAATAAAATTAAAAGATAAATACGAGAGCGGTCGCATGCATGTAAAGAGAAAAATGGAAGGTCGAAAGGAAGCTTGAGGCAGACATTTTTCAGCACAGCTGAAATGTAAAGGTTAGTGATGAAACGACACGTAAATATCTATACAGGGTGTAAACAGACCCTTCACGATGCCGTCAACCAAGCATTCTGTACATCAAACTAAGTAACTTTACGCAAAAATTATTGCTGGGAAACGTTTTTTTTTTGGGGTGAAAAATCACGTTTTACGGTAGGACTCGATGGAACGCACTCTAAGGATTGTGCTGATGGATGCATTGAATAGTGCAGGGGTCGAGGAGGTGTTTGAAGTAAAAATCTTACATTAAAACCGTGGATCTAAAAAAAAACTTGTAAATAAGTTGGAACTTTGACCCCCAAAATCTCCGTAACTAGAAGGTTCCGAGGTATGGTTTAGAACAAAAAAATGATCGCAAAGACCGAGACAAGAAGTGCTTCATTAAGGGTCTATTTACACCCTTTATATATGTATAAACAGAAAATCTATAAAATTTACGAGTCATGACATTTGTGTTTCATCAAAAAGTAATGTCAGTTTCTTATTGATACAATATTTATAGTATTCTCTGAATTAAATTAAGCATTCACCAAGCGCAACACCAACACAAATATAAATATTTTCCCGTATACCGGTATGGCGAATAAAAACAAATATCAATTCGAAATTCAGATGAATCGTGAAAGTAAAATCCAACCGAATTCAGTTACAAATTCAGACATTCCAAAAAAAGAAACAGATATCGACAAAAACCAATATTTTAAAGGCTCGACGTTTCGCTGAAGCCAATAAATATTTCCAATTCAGGAAGTCAGCCCACTCGAAACTACGGTAGGCAATATACTCTTCCGATTATCAATTTCGTTTTACAACGCAGTAAACTATCGGCCCACGAGATATCATTTGTGTCCAGGGTATACCATGAATCATAACTCTTCGCCTGAATAATAGATCACTGTTGCATCTATTTTTTCCCATGGCGGTAGGCAGAAAACACAGAAAGCCACCATTTTTTTTTTACGATGGGAAATCATCAAATGACGCCCCCCCCCCCCTCACTCTGGGCGGAGTAGAAGGCAGTGTCAGACTTGTACTGACTAAAACTCATCCATGTTATCCGCGGTATCTCTTTCGAACAGTCCCGCAGCCCTGGCAGGCATTGGCATTAGCCCTAAGGTATTTTTTTCTTTTAATCAATAATACTAAATCATTTATTCACTCATACATGTTTAAAAAAAAAAGTTTAATTTATTTTTCTGTCACCCGAACAAAATAAATAAATTAATTTTAATTTTTTTTTTTAAATAATCTTAATTAAATTATAAAAGTCTATAGGGTCTTCACCTGGTTCGTCCACTTTCATACATCAGATTTGAGATTATTTTTACTTTTCTTTTTAGAGCGTTTTAGTTGTTCTCTTAGTTCAATTTTTTAGTTCTTCGATATTGGACGTATTCTGTCTAAAGTCTTGCTTTTACTCTGTATTCTACATTCCTTTTTTCGAATACAGTGAATCTTATTTAACATCGTCAAAACTGGCTGGTATTACTAGGAATTTATTATCATGGACACCTTTAGATAACGGCAAGCCTCCAAACTTGAAATTGATCCCTATATCTATCAGAAACAACAATAGACTACTGGGTTAATTATGAATAAACTGAGAGGATTTAGCATCAAAAGAGGATACTGTTACCACTCATTAAGCGAACAAGCCTCATTTATAGGTACCTACCTACAAAGAAAGCCTCATTTACACCTACAAAGAAAAGCTTGAATTAATTAAACATAAACAAAAAAAAAAAAAACTATATATATATTTTCGAGCCGTTTGGGGTTGAAACTCTGGGGTCGTGGGGACCGAGTGCTCATAGCCTGTTTAAGGAAATTTCGAAAAGCCTAGTTGACGCTTCCCGTGACCCAACGGCTGGCTTTTACTTTGGCCAAAGGCTAAGTGTTGCGATACAACGTGGCAACGCCGCCAGTCTCTTGGGCACATTACCAGCTGACAGCGTTGAGGAGTTTTTTGATGCCCTTTTATAGTTTATTGTTAGTTTATTTATTTTAGGTTATTTAATAGTTTTTAATTAATAATGTATTTAGTTAGTTTACTCTAGTTAATAAACCAATTTTATTAAACATAACATTTTTCTTATTATTTCGTTCCATAGACATCTGTCGACTCGTCTACTAATTAGCATCGACAGTGCTTCTCAGTCTTAATTAAACTGTGCCTCGGTCTATTCTTGAAATAATAACATAAATTCAGTGTGTTTTCTTTGCCGTAATTGAAAAACACCAATAAATTAGGCATTTGAAATGGCAGCTAATTACTTGGGTCTGGAAAAGGTCTCCTAGATTGACGTAGATTTTGTTCAATATTCATAGACCCTTTAAATATTTGACGAAAACCTACGTCAATTCAAACAAATAAATCAGTACTATAAGCGAAAACTATAGATTTCGCGTTAAAATAACACCTGCAAAAGTCAAATCGTATCGAAACAACGATTTCGCGTGTAGGTGTGAACAATTGTAAAAACATCATCGTCAAAGGTATGTTGCTAGTTTATGTAAATATGATGAGGCCGAGCCTTGTAAACAGTCGAGTTGGAGCTGATCATAAATTTTATACGTCCATTGTTATCTTAGTAGGCATCTCGGCAAGAATCCTAAAAGGATTCACTAACAATAGAAAGTATAATACAAGCTACCATCTGTCTTCAAATGTCAGCGATAGATAAAGGATCTCAGGGTCTACCGAGTTGAATCTAACTGGGATTTTCTTTGTTGATACAAATTAGGGGTTATTTATAGATGGCATAGATTCTTGGCCATGAAATTATGGAGACTTTACAAAAGATATCAGGCCGTATTACACAAAGACATGGAGTCAATTTGATAAAGTTTAACTCAGTAAAGCAGAGTCAATTGCTTTAGAATATATTTAGATTACCAATCCCATATTGTAAAAAGAACCCCATAACTTTTCGTAATAGATCCTTTCAAATCCTTTGTATGTAGATTTGCTTACAAGTCTATTATAAAATCAAGTTTGGCGAGCGAAACCGACCAATTCTCATCGTAGCAATAAATCACAGTGGGAGGTTGTCATAAAATTGATTATTTTATGGTTTTTCCAACATAATTAGTTACTTCTATAACACCATAACATCACGCCTGTAATCCCAGAAGGGTTAGGCAGAGGTATACCTAACAGAACACCCCTCATTTCGCCAGTTATGTTGATTTCCCATGTAATAAGGAGCGAGCCCACTTTTTTATATTAAATGGGCTTACTCTTGACCTCAATCTAGTATATGGCCATCTACCGGGCACAAATCCAGACTCCGTGGCTGATTCTGACAAATTGTTGATAAAAAAACCCAATAACACCCGGGTATCGAAAGCAGGACCTCATGCTCAACGGTCATGCTTGTAGACCAAAGAGGCAGTACTAGTTTCTTCTATATTTAGTAATATTCTTCAAACAAAATATCCGTAAAAAAACTATTAGTATCATAAAAGATCCACCACCAAACATCCTGAAAGCTACTTCTCATACACTTCAGAAATTCTCTACATGATTAATGATGCAATATTCACAGTACATCAAACACGAATAATACACCCCCCTCTCTGGAACCACTTATGATTAATCAATAGTCCTCCTTCAGAAACTGTATCTTGAATGGTTTTCGTCATAAACACTGGCCAATAATTTCGAGGGTCTTTAAAATACTGCAGTTCTAAGTGCGTGCGCGCAATATGTCTTGCATTTGACAAACGGAACGAAAATATGTTTCAAATATTGTGTGTTTTACTTTAATGGTCTGCCTGTATCTGTCAATCAGAGATTCTTTCAGTCGGATAATGGAAGTTTGGAAGAAAATAGCCATTTTGATGCGAACTTTAAGAATAAAAATAAGGTTACTTTTAATTTAGAATGTTGAGCTTGAGACCTACAAGTTAGGTGTCTCTTTGACTATCAGAGGCGCGCTTTCAGTCACTCTTATTGACTAGTGACAACCAGCATAACTTATACATAACACCACGCCTGATTTCCTCTAGGGGTGAGGCATTGGTGTCCTTTACAATACACACATATTTGGCCCATATTTTTTTAAAGTTCCATGTAAAAGTGAAGCAGCAATAAATGTCTATCAAACAACTGTGGTAACCGAGATTCTTAAGCTCAAGTCATCATCATCATCATCGGCCTATCCTTTTCCCAACTATGTTAGGGTCGGCTTCCAGTCTAACCGGATGCAGCTGAATACCAGTATTTTACATGGAGCGACTGCCTATCTGACACAAGAGAGGGGGGTGAGATTCTTACACTCAGTAATAACTACTAAAACATTGATCTGTAAGTTTATTAATAGAAATCAGTACTGCTCCTTAAATAAACACTTACAGCACGAGCTCATATCGCGTGAGAACAGGCCGCCTGCTCGGGGTCGGACTCAACAGACTATAAAACCTCTTTTTAATTTAAAATCTGTTATTCCAAATAGTCTAGAGGAAAAAGTGGCATTAAATCAGTAAATCGATGATAGCATTGTCAAAACAGAATTGGATTGACATTTGCTACCATCATCATCTGCCTAGTCTTTTCCCAACTATATTTAGGTCGGCTTCCAGTCTAGCCGGATGCAGCAGAATACCAGTATCTTACATGGAGCGACTGCCGATCTGACCTCCTCAACCCAGTTAGTACTGGGCTATACGATATCCTTGGTAAGACTGGCTATCAGACATTCGGGCCTCCTGTAACGACTATCAAAGATCTACAAATGACAGCCGGGGCCAACTGCTTAACCTGCTTTCCGAAGCACTACCGAAAAGCATAATTTATTATGTCAAACCTATTGATATAGTTGATCAAGAAATATGAAACACTTTTAAAGTGCCACTTGTTTGGAAACAGTATTCTACAAATCTACAATACATAGTTTCTCAGGTTAAAGCTTTAAAACAATCTAGAAACATCTAGAACATTACTATAAAATCAAATCTACAAACTTGTTTTAAATACGTAAAAAATACTTTTTTGTTTCATAAAATCCTGATATGAACATGTGATTGCACAGTGCAAACTCGAATTGAAGTTTGCTGTATGAATAAACATGCAATTAATGGACTGACTACAATGTTAATTTGTAATTAAAATAAATACTTATTGTCATTGCGGTAAATGTTCGGACATTTGTAAAAAGTACGGCACGACTCTATTGACTGCAATCGCCTAACGGTTGTCTTGTAAGCCACCACTTCAAGAATTCAATTCAGAATACACATTATTATGATAGCTACTTCGGTGGTCTAGTCTAGTAGTGAGGTCTTCGGATCGATTCCCAGATCGGGCTGAGTGTTATTAGGGTTTTGCCATCAGGTATCACAGTAACCGCATAAAATAAAAAATAAAAAAATAAAATTGGTTAGGTAGATAAAATGGCCACATTATGTAACATTGCTTATCTCTATTGAAACATGTAGAATAACCATGTTTTACAACAAATTATATGTACCGCATAATTATGTGGATTTACCCTTAAATGGGACTTGGAAAAAACATTACTGGCGAAATGTGGATGTACTACTAAATAGATACACTTCTGCCTTAGCCATCGGGGATTACAGGCGTGATGTTATGCTGTATTATAATTACAATAATTCCATTTAATTGCCTTTAGAATGAGCCGATCATCAGTAAAACAATGTTAAATATTTAATTTATAACATGTTAACATCCTATCATTGTCTGAAGGTGACTGTAATCGTGGCAGTTCCACTAGCACAGATTAGTATACCTATAATGAAAAGCAATGTATCGAAAGCAATAAAATTATCACATACCCGCCAATAATATTGTCATCAGACTACAACATATAAACATATACAAATGTAGAAATACCCGATTGTACTCATTTTACATTAGGATACATAAAATGTTACAGCAATGGTCTTATCAGAGTCAATGACCTTACGCTCAAATGACAATATTATGCGCACAAGGTTTCTATACGTTACAGCGCGAAAATAAACAGACAGAAAAGATTGCGAACAATTTGTGAATGAAATGAGTTGTGTTGTGCTACAAATTATTTGACCCGGTGGCTGAATGTGGAACTAACAACATTAATATGTGTCCTGAAGACCTAAAAAAGTGGCTAAGCATTGAAAGCGAAAAAATAAGAAGGAATTATGATTGAAATAAAGCTACCGAAAAGTGTGTGCATCCAAAACATTTACGATTTTCTACATTTTTCCCGTCTGTCATTTTTAGGTTTCTGTACCCGATGGGTAACCAACGGGACCCTTACTACTAAGCCTTCGCTGGCCGTCCGTCCGTCCGTCTGTCTGTCAGTGGACTGTATCTCATGATCCGTAATACGTAGACAGTTGAAATGTTCACAGAATATGTATTTCTGTTGCCGCTATAAAGAAAAATTAAAGGATACTCTCCTACTACGATGGTACGGAACCCATCATGCACGAGTCCGACTCGCATTTGACCGTTTTTTTTTGTTCCCCGAAAGCGGCGAACTCATCGGGTCAGATGTCATAGTAGTCACTAAAAGGACCATCAAAACGTATATGTTTAATATACTAAACCAAATTAAAATACACAAGTCAAAAAACTTGAAGATTTAACGTAAAAAGAGGCCAGAAGTGAACACAATAATCGTTACACAGCTGTTTAAGGCTGCGTAATATAACGGCCTTGGCCTCAGCTACAATGGAAGATTCCTTTCAGTGGATTACTTTGCAGTATAAATTATTTAATAGACCTACTGACCATACCGACCGTTGACAGACAGGTTCAATCGGATTACGCAATGGAGTAACGATATAATTTTAAATTGCATACTTATGTTTATTAACGTTTGTTGGTGATACTATCAGTGTTAAGCATTAAATACATTAAATACTAATCAGCCTATAATGTTCCCACTACTGGGACACAGGCCTCCTCTCTACGAGAGGGAATAGGCTATAATCCACCACGCGGGTCCAGTGCGGGTTGGTAGAAGTCACATGTCTTTGAATTTTTGGTTGTAGGATATGCCGGTTTTTTTTTATTCTAATGTAGTCTCTTTTCACAATGTGGTCGTGTATTGTTGAGGTCAGTGACATTATTAAAGGCGCAAACCCACCGCGGTGCACGCTGTGCACGGGCACGCGGCGCATTTTATCTGCGTGGATTCATTTGTTTGACAACGTTTCCACAGCAGTACACGCTAGACACCCACAACTAAGTATAACTGTAGTGTGTGTGGCCCATCGCGGCATAGTCGTGGGTTATATTCGTGTATAGCGTGTACCGCATGCACAGCGTGCATGGCGTGGACAGCGTTGAGCTATGTGAGAGCCTTATTCGAGCAAGCCACACATGTACTAATGACGTCATTTGATGCATAGCGTGTCCGTGGTTTGCAGTGGATACAATCACATACATTTTCTTGCAAAGCAAAGCTTAACACACGTGCGTAGCCTATCCGTGTGCCGTGGTGGGTTAGCGCCTTTAAGGTGAACAGAAAAACTTTCTATATGTAATCGGAAAAGTTACGTTAGAATGTCAATGACCACACGACGCCCTTGGTATAAATGATTGTCTATTTAATGACGGTCCTTTACCTTGACACTAAATTATCACGACCTCCTTGAATAAGGAAATAAAAATGCTAATACGGATCTAGTTTAAAACCTGTTTTACCAGAATTTTCTAATTCATCATACTTAAGAATGATGAGTAATCAAAATGCCACAGATTACATAAATATGAGTTTTCTACAAAAACTATTATTCTAGAACAGTCTACTACTACATTGGCCTTGCTGGAAACAAGGCCACAACGAATTATTATAGTTTTGTCTATTATACGGATTATACCGTAATAATCATCACGCTTGGTCTCCTAATTAGTGACAGATTGAGGTCTTAGTTCCAGCACTAGGAATATTACTGGCTGAGTATTAATCGAGCTCTTGTCTAAAAGTACAGCAGCCATTTTCGTTTAGCAGTGAACCAAAAAAAAATCTATTCTAAAAAAGAATAAACCATTTAGAACGAGTTATTCAAATGCGATCCCCTGTGAACAGTTGATCAGATTTTGAGGATCGGATCAGAACAACAGTCAAAGATAGCTACAGTATCACTTTATTCGACGAAAAATTCTACCAACTTAATACGTACTTTTCTTGTGGTGCAGACATGATCCGTGGAGGCGGCACATGCTCGCCGTTTGCCCCATGCGGGCGCTACCTTGCTCTAGTCGCCATCCTTGCGCCGCCAGACGCTTCCAACAGTTCCAACGGTCTACATCTCGATCCTTATCGATACTCCATAACACTTCACTGGTACAACACTAGTCGTCACACCTAACATCTTTTGTACACTAAAAACACCGCAGTTGATTTAGTATACAGGCTGATTTTTTATTTAATTGTTTTTTTGGCTGTGGAAATTCCGTTAATTACCCGTATTGAGTAACAGAATGATCTGGTGACCTTCATGTGCTGTGATAATATAATAAAATAATTAGGTGTGTCATCAATCAGTGTTTGTAAGAAATTGTTGTTTTTTTTTGCTTATAGTTATAGTTTTAATAGGCTTATAGTAAAAAAAAAAACTCGAGTCACAATAAGATGACGTCATTCAACAATAAGACGTTTTAATCAGGCGCACACCACCTAATTATTTATTCACTTCGTGCTGTATCTATTTAGCAAACTTCGTTGTAAACCCCACATTTATTAAGAAACTCGTCCTAACTAAAGAAAAACTACTTCGAAGGCGTTTTTATCCTTAGCTTTAAAATAAAAAATTAAACAAGGAATAGGTATTTCTTAAAAAAAAAAATACTAACCGCGTTCATGTTTTTAATTTAGTAAAAGGCTCTCAAGCGAATGTTTCATTATATTTCTTTGAGAGAAAATATTTATATAGACAACCCCAAGAAAATTCAGCACAGATTGTTTGCCTAGCCTACCCCACTCGAGTATGTCGACGAAACAACAAAGACATCAGTTATGCAGATTTTAATCTTCTTAAAAGCGGGAGCGTACGGCGCAATGTATCGTCTTTAAGTCTTTAACTTTAATGTTACTGAGCTAGCGAGCTAAACGCCCATTAACACGGTATATACCTCACATTTCAAAGATTAAACTATTTGTTCAAGAGCGTTACGCTAGCCGAAAGACTAAAAACTTTAGCTGCAGAGGCAAATACACATTAGTATCTTTCTGTTGTAGCTACAACCAAAAACTATCCAGTTCTCAACAAAAGCATAGACAAAACAAAAGAAGACAAAGGATATAAAACAGGTGCGAATCGGTGACAGAGACAAAATACACATCATAAGTAAAGCTGAAGGTGAAATGTTTTCTACAAATGGGTGAATAACATCGAATGGGGGAGTATATCCCGAAAACAAATGACAACACAAAACAACAGTTGTCATTGATGAATCGTACTCGAGTCGAATCGAATGTCATTCATGAATGGAGGTAATGGTAGTAAATCATTGTCGATCGATCCCGCCCCCACCGTACCTCACAAACGGGAACACAGTGGACAATCATACTAAAACTGTATGGGGGAAAGTTTTGTCTGATATCGTAGGGTTCAGTGTGAAAATGGCTCTGCCATTGATGAAACAAAGCTTAATGTTTCCTAAGATTTTCGGAATTATTCGTACTTTTCGATTTGTGCGACACTAAACCGCTTTTGACTTATATACTTCTATACTAATATTATTAAGACGTAAAATTTGTTTGTAAGTTTGTTATTTTATAAGTTTGTACGTAGGGGGTAATCTCCGTAACTAACGATCTAATTCTAAAAATTCGTTCACTGGCAGAAAGCTACATTAGTCATGGGTGCTATAGGCTATAAATTATATTTAAATCTTGTACATTAGCCGAGCTATCGCAATTTTTGCGGACGAAGTCGCAGGCGAAGGGCTATTATAACATCCGTTTATCATAATACGGTTTCGCACACGTGTTTATTTTGATATAAACACGTGCCTTACCGCAAACGTAACGAAATACTTCTACAATATTCTTAGTCTAACAGACATCCCACCCCTCCTCACTTCATCAATCCAGCAGAACATCTTCCTCCTGGACAGGAACTGCAGTGGCCAATCTGGAAATCTCTTAACCATTTGCGGGCCCAGGTTGGCCGCTGTAGAAATAATCTAGCCAAATGGGTTATCATCGATCCGTCCCAAATACAATGTCAGTGTGGAGCCCCTCTGCAGGATATGACCCTCCTCCTTTCTTGCCTATCCTGCACAGTCACCTGCACCTTCCAGGATTTAAACAAAGCCAACGACAGAGCTGTGCAGGTGGCAATATACTGGTAGGGTATTATTTGAGTCTATCGATACGCAATAAGAAGAAGAATAGTCTTAGTGTTTAAATTAATGTTCGCGTTAATTTGTAATAAGCTAAACTTGATAAACAATATAAGTTACGTAATCAAAATAATAAGAATGGCTCGTAAATGAGTCGGGAACGTTTTATTCAGGGTATTGGTGAATAATGAACTTATCTTAACATTCTAACAATTAAATTCGGTGTTACAGAGATAAAGATTAATAACTTTTGTAGATACGAAGTTTAGGATTTATCTAAGAGAATGTTTGAAGGTCTTGCCGAGTAAGATGATTTTGTTCAGAGGATTATTTTTCAGAGGATTATTTTATTGCCATTGCTTTAATTTAACTATTGTTCTATCTATTCTAAAGTTCGATGAATTCTTTTTCAAAGAAAATTTCATTACTGCATACCATTGAATAATTTATACAGTTGAAATAAAAACTTTACTCAGTGATAAAACAATGTCAATGTTTGTGTAACTGTAAGTGTCGTTCGTGACTAATAATTTAATTGTTAATATTACGGCATTGTAAAAGTGCAATCACCGTGATCATTCAATTGAAAATATACAGAATTATGAGTCATAATGAGTTGGTAAAGCCCGAACGCCTGAAAAAAGAGGCTTACACAAACAGACATTCTAATAGCGATACCTATGATGGAAAAGTTAATAAATTACTTAACTTTAACATAAGTAACTTTAAAAACAAAAAACAAGCTTTTATTAAAATGAAAAGAAGAAAATCAGGTTCTAATCTGGGTGGGGTATTATTCCTCAAAGCGCAACTATTTTTAGGCGCAACCAACTAAGCGCAACTAAATTATTCCTCAAAGCACAACCATTAGTTCGGCTCACAAATTCAAATTTAAAATATTATATGTCTATTCCTCAAAGCGCAACCATGATGAAAAATACAGAGGTATGATGGATTTATTAATGATATCGATAGACAGTTTTAAATCTACTGCCGTAAATGTTTATTTATTAAAACGGACTACCAGGCAAACATAAATTAACTGGAACTAATTGTTTAAGCAACTGGGGGGTATCCTCTCTAGACCTATCTGTCAACATTGAAGGCGTACACAAAGTTTCTTGTCCGTGCTGTTAACCTTTGAAGAGTTCTCTCGTGAGTTAATACTCACGAGAGTCATGTCCGTCATCAAATTATATTGTCACCAGAAGCAAAAGTGTGTGCAAAATTTCAGCTCAATCGGTTGCGGGTAACTGATTTGAAATTTAGTTGCAAGATTTGTCCTATACAAACCGGCTAACAAGGCAAACTTAAATAAAAATATATTGCATTGACATACATTTCCGAAAGCTTTGGTCAATCCTGATGATAATCGATGTAGAAATTGAAGTGCTTGAAAAGCTATTGCGACGTGTCTAGGCCACCAGGACAGTCTTTTGGTCATAGTTTATATCTATGTTACGGATAATGCCAGAATATGAAGTAAACTTATATTTATCCGGGTTGACCCAAGCTTTTTGGGTAAAGTCCAAATAATCACTAAAAATAAATTTAAATTTGGAGATCTATTCTTCTTTTTACCCGACTTTGGCGAAGTCAAATGGAAGGGTTATGATTATAGCAGTCTATGTATGTATGTATGTTTGTATTTACGTATGTTCCTCCGTAGCGCCTCAACTATTCATCCGATTTTGATGTGTCAATCGATTCGTTATTATGGCCCGGGTAACATAGGCTACATTTTAACCGACTTCAACAATAGGAGGAGTCGATTTTACCTTGTAAACCCCGACTTTAATTAGAACGTGATTTTTCAGTAGTCGGGTTTTTTTAGTTGTAGTATACCACACAAATTCTTGTTCCTGACGATTTGAAGCAAGCAACTTGGATGTAGCGGTCGCATCAATCTACAATATATATATCATACATCTACAACCTAACCCATTTGGTGTTTGTATCCTATCAATAATAAGAATACACGGATAGTTCTAAGTTTAACCGAACTAGGTGTAACCGTACTTCGGCTTTTACCCGTAACAAAGTTACTTTTAGCCGTAACAAAGTTACTTTTCGCCGTAACATAGTTACTTTTCCCCGTAAAAAAGTTACTTTTCGCCGTAACAAAGTTACTTTTAGCCGTAACAAAGTTACTTTTCGCCATAACAAAGTTACTTTCAGCCGTAACAAAGTTATTTTTAGCCGTAACAAAGTTACTTTTCGCCGTAACAAAGTTACTTTCAGCCGTAACAAAGTTACTTTTCGTCGTAACAAAGTTACTTTCAGCCGTAACAAAGTTACTTTTCGCCGTAACAAAGTTACTTTCAGCCGTAACAAAGTTACTTTCAGCCGTAACAAAGTTACTTTTCGCCGTAACAAAGTTACTTTCAGCCGTAACAAAGTTACTTTTCGTCGTAACAAAGTTATTTTTAGCCGTAACAAAGTAACTTTTCGCCGTAACATAGTTACTTTTCCCCGTAACAAAGTTATTTTTAGCCGTAACAAAGTAACTTTTCGCCGTAACATAGTTACTTTTCCCCGTAACAAAGTTAATTTTCGCTGTAACAAAGTTAGTTTTACCCGTAACAAAGTTACTTTTTGCTGTAACAAAGTTACTTTTAGCCGTAACAAAGTTATTTTACGCCGTAACAAAGTTACTTTTCGCCGTAACAAAGTTACTTACAGCCGTAACAAAGTTATTTTTAGCCGTAACAAAATTACTTTTAGCCGTAACAAATTTATTTTACGCCGTAACGAAGTTACTTTTCAAACTTTACCCAAAACATTATGAATAATGAATCCGGGTAAACCTAGGTTTAATTCTTCATCCAGCATTACCCGTAACATCTATAACACTTCGCAAGTATACTAATATTACCAACAACCGATATAACCGATTTCAGACTGCTAGTGAAAGTAACGAGGTTATCACGGAAATGCATCTGCAATCAAATGATGTAAAACACTTCCAACCACAGTATCTATAAATAAAGTTTAAATTTTACAACACTATTAATAGCGTTGTTCCAGTTATTATATACGAATTATGCAAATATAGTCAATATTTAACAAAGATCACGAATTACAAAATCAACCAACTAACCAACTTGTCACGATAATGCAAGAAAGTGGTTTCTTTTTTCTTGACATTATACATATTAGCCTAGAACGTTCTTAGTGCTGCCATGCTGGGACAAACGGGTCCTATCTGTGAGATGGGCGGGCCTCGTATGGGTTGGTGGCAGGCTCCCTCCTTCCCTCATGATGTTACCATTCATCGTTTTGAGAGTAGTGATGAATTAAATTACACGAAAAGTGTCTTCTTGGAACTCGTAAGTGGGACCGACACCACTGAGCCTACAACTGTTCGTCCCTCAAAGATCATAATTATAATTTTATATAAGTACGGATGCCATTAACTTCACAAAGGTTACCAGGAACTCACTAATTAAACACGTCTGCACGCACCTACATGATGTACATAATTATTATAAACGTATTCGTATTTTGTTGACGTGTTCTATGTGACGCGTTTTATTATAACCGTTGACGTGTTCGGATCGATCTTTAGGTTAAGCCGTGCTTGTCTAGGTTGGTCTGACTGGATGGGTGACCACCCATTACCGAGTTTCCTCCGTGCCTCGGAAAGCACGTTAAGCCGTTGGTCCCGGCTGTCATTTGTAGATCTTTGACAGTCGTTACAGGCAGTCAGTGGCTTAAAAAGTCTGACAACCAGTCTTACCAAGGGGTATCGTATTACCTAGTACTAACTGGTTTGTGGAGGTCAGATAGGCAGTCGCTCCGTGTAAAATACTGGTATTCAGCTGCATCCTGTTAGACTGGAAGTCGACCCTAACATAGTTGGGAAAAGGCTAGGCAGATGATGATGACAAAGGCCCAAAAACTTCCGATTTCCAGAAAATTCAGGAAATATTGTTTTCGCGTTATGGTGCCTACTGAGATTACTAGTTACTAGCGAAAGTATGGCATAGGAATAAATGCTGCGCCGACCCCTAATTATACGGGATAAGGTCTGAAAAATGATGATTGTCTTCGAGTTCTGTTTTTATTATAGTAAGACAAAAAGCTAAATTGTGAAACCAGAAGTAAACAAAAGAGAAAGGAGATTAGGAGACCATGATTAATCGACATTTCGTCCACACTTAGGAAATTAATTCGTCTGACCGTCTTTCGAGTTTTTACAGCAATCGATTAGTTGAAAGATAACACAATCACTTTCATTTGGAGAATGCCAAGTCGATGTAAGAGCTTGATTACGATACAAAGTTATTCTATACTAGCGAACCGAATGCTTCGCACTGTTGTCACTACCAGATTTTTTTATTATAATAGGTCTTTAACCATGAAATTGCCGTTTTTTTCCCACATTTTATTCTCTTTATAACTTTGACGTATAGTTATATTTTTCCTAATTCCATTTTTATAGGATTAATTGTTAAATTACGTAAATTTTTAAAAACCGTACTTGTAGTTGCATATTACCTCATAGGGTAGTGTCAAAACACCTGTTTCAATGTGCTGTCGGTTTCATTACTTCAAGTGGGTATATTTTTGTCATAGACTGTGTTTTGAGAATTTAAGATACGCAGTGCAGCGCGACTTTTTTCACTCTAACTATAGTTTGCAATTGCATCATAATCGGTTCAGACGATTCCAAGAAAAAAAAAATGTTAGTATGGAAATATCACTTTTCACGAAATCGTCCATACAAATCGGCAACTTCATACTTTAACCCCTAATATTTTGGTGTATTATAATTGTATTATACACATAAACCTTACCAAATAAATTCTCTGAACGGTGGAGAATCAAAATCCATTGAGAAGTTTCAATTCGAAAATACAGAGAAATACTTCACTTTACAATTTTCTGAAAACTACTAACGATTGTTTTGTTATTTCCCACCATACTGTTCGGTATCCGAACGCTTAGAGTAACAGGCTATCTGTTATAGAATAGGCTTTAATAAATCTTGGCTAATTATGAAAATTTATTTATACCCTGACATTAATTGCTCGGACTAGACATAAATTGTTATCTGTCTTTATTTATTGGCATTTATTCGCCACATAAAAGACCTCGACTTTGGAAAAAATCAATGCATGGGCAATTTAGTAGGCACCTTTCAAAGAAATCAATTAAATTCACTATTGTTCAGAACGAATGACAAACGCATGTCTCTGAAAGAATTTTCAATTAATTACCAGCTGATGTCTACAATTTAAACTTTAATCAAGTTCTAAATTGCCTACCCACATCAGTATAACATTAAATTACGTTTAACGATAAATAGTTCGCGACTATTAACTCGGGCGCCTACTAGTTTTAAAGCTTGCAATTTAATGGGAATTTCATCGTGAAATTATACCAGGATTGTAGGTAAGTGAGAGAGGAGTTGAACCTTGAAATATCTCGGTAATCCGTAACAGTGAGTCTGGTCCATAGTGGTGGAGCGCCGCGCAAGCCCGGACACTGCAAACTGCGATATAAACGTCGTCAGGTCGGAGGATTATGTATTCAGAATACGGCTTACAGTCAGGTCTTTGCGAAAAACCTGGAATAACTTTATAATTCAGAGATTTTTATTATTTTTTAAAAATGCTTCAGAGTTTAGACTGCTTATCGGATTTGTTACCTATAGCCCATACTTAAGATTTAGTACGTGAAGCTTTTAATACTAGAATATATGAAGTAGAACTTCACAGTCACCGCAGTCACTTGACATAGATTTAAATCAAACGAAAACTAGTTTACGTAAACCAGAAGAGAAGAGCTTATTCATCTAGACTAAACTGAATGTTAACTTTTTAATTTATTACTCAATAATTTATTATAAAGACTTTTATGTAATATACGTTGAAAGACATGCTGACATACACAGTTTGGAAAAGGCTAGACAGATTATGATAATAATCTTGAAACACATCACTCTTTACCTAGTCCAAATATTTTCCCCTATTTCATCTGTTTCGAAACATTTCCTCTGATATATTTAGGTACCGTTACCTCATACAGCAATAAATAGTACATAAACACCGGCGCCTCGGAATACCGCAGACCACAGTTAGGTATTTACATTGAAATGATTAGAGCAAAAGCACTACATAATTTGTTTACCTCATTTCACTCAGAGAAGGAACGGGGATACAGTTTATGTTTTCATTACACCTATTGGTTTGTGAGAACGTTCTGCCTCTCTTAAACTATAATATAGGGTCAAGCTTATTAAAAAAAAAAATTGCCATCGACACGCTAAGAAAAGTAAACTGTTTTAATCATAGTTTTACATCTACTGCTACAGGCAACATCATTGTTCAATTTTATATATTTATTTTTAATGACACTATCCTTTTTTTTCTATTTTCTTCCTTACGATTCAAAATATCGTTGACCTGTTGGGGTAAAACTCATCCGAAACATCAACGGGTTATTACTGACCCAGGATTAAATCATCAGGTTTTTTTTTTAATTTTGAACATTTTGCCGACAACTATGTTTTTTAATCGACAATTCTACGTTGCCAGTTAAAAAGAATGTTGCCAAAACCAGGTTCGAAATACAAAAACTAGTCGACGAGCATGGACTAAAGTTAGAACTAGTTTTTTTATTACAGACAGGTTACGATTACTTATGATTTAAACACGCAATCATGCTGCAGATTAGTGCAGATTACTAGATCCTCAAATGTATAATTATTGACTCTCAGATGATGATGTCTGGCCAACTCTGTGGGCCAACTCATCTAGCCTTTGCTTAATATTTCTCTTCAAATACTAATCATACCGAAATAAATAAAAAAACGCAATCGAATAAGATTTCAGTCATTTCACAGTTTTATAGCAATATGTTTTTACAGCAACAGTAAAACTGCAAGCTTATTGCAATGTGAATAAAGATCACTGTATATTTTGACAGCCTTTCAGTGGCAACAAGGCAACAGTAACCTTATAAAATTAACAATAAAGATCAATCTAATTTTGGCGGTATTGCAAAGTCAGAGGCAAAATAACAGTGAACGGACTGTATGTCTTTTGACAGGGCATTTAGGACAATGCACGTTTAGTAAAACGCGTGGGCGCAAGGTGTAAAGTGCCATTCCAATGTCTGTTAGACAATTGTAATTAATGACTTATTGAGAAGTTGCGACAGCTATGCCCATTATCTGACGACCTACGCTGCTAAACACGTGTTTGGTTGAAAGTTTTCATTCAGTCGGCCAAAGAAAGTGTTGCGTGTTGATGCATGATGAGCTCTTCACACCAAAGACTTAGGTGTTTAGATGACGTCTTAAAGCAGGAGTAATGCCAGTGTGGGAAAGAGATGGCGCTAGACGACCTGTATAGCTCTGTCTCCTGCTTTAAGACGTCATAGGAACCCCCCAGATGACAATGTACGAAAGTTGCCGATATGTCCGTGGTTTTGGTATATAGCATATATGTGATTAATTGTGTGACTATTCGGGAGAGCTTGTTTATATAGAAAAGTAAAGGATATAATAATATGCTTCCATATTCTACATCTTCTTAGCGTTTCGATGGCAAAAAGTACAAATATGTTTAGCCCAAAACTCGGCCACAAATATAAATATTCTACATAGTGTCACTATATCAGTAATTCTAATTTATGAAAGGATATTTGGCGAAAATCGGCCCATTAGCGGACTGAAACGAATTTATACCAAACAATCGCATACATTTTTGTATATTTATCGTTGTTTCGAAAGTAGTAGTAGTGTGGTTTTAACGTCCTTATTTTATTTTGCATGCATCTTTCTGTGTCAGATCAAAAGGCTGAATGCCAATTTGAATCAAATGTCAAAAATTATTTTAATCGCTTTTGCACTCGTGCGCTGTGGATACTGATTAACACAATTTCTTGTGACTTTTCGAATTAAATAACTATTTATAATCATTGCAAGCTCGGCTATAATTAAAAACGAACAAATCTTTTTATTATCATGATTAATATTGATTATAATGTATTCATCGTCTTATTATAGACGTTTGCCAATCTCTCTTTTTAATTTTTAACGTTAAACGCATAGTAAATAAAATAATTAAGTAAAACAAAAATTATGAAATATACTAGAGTTGTAGTGTAGCCCGAATATTATAATTCGGTACGTATCTTGATAATAAAAAGTAAATCTTAATATTTTCAACAGAGGCCCTTGACTTGCGGTTCCTGAAGCCAACTTGGAACTTGAACCATATTGATGTGTTAGGACTTAGGACGTGTGACATAACTTCATCAGCCAGAAAAGGACAGCAGCCATTAATCTCGTTATGTATCGTATCAGTTTGTAAGTGATACTTTTGGAGTAATGGCTCCGTAAAGTTCAGCCCAATAGTCTACTTGTTACATTTTCCTGTAACATTTTTGACATAAAGCTAATTATATCATTATTCATTATAAATCAACTATAACATTAACTAGACTACTATCATTGGGAGTCCGCCATATTGGATTTAGAATGACGTCACTTAGCTAACCATGCATTGTCATCCAAACTAAACATGTATGCAAAATTTCAGCTCAATCGGGAACCGGAAACCGACCTCGATACTAATATTAATGTGATTTAGGAAAAACTAAAATTTTATCAGCCTAGGGTAATTTAGGAACTAATTAGTTGTAGTTATTTACAGGTGACGCTAATAAAAGCGTGTTAATAAAGTCACTTTTTGTGTAAGTATGTGTAACCGCGTTGTTCTTCTAAATTACGCAACGGATTTTGATGTGATGTTCATCACTATTTACAAAATTTATTCCAGAAGGTTTGTGTATAATTCATTAGTTTTAAACTTGCACATTATAAATAAATGTTCATGTTTTTTCCCGAAGCAGGGGCAGATTCCAGACTTTTATTTTAATATAACAAAGTCAGCGAAATCGTATTGTTTGATCATTTAAAAACCCACAAACGGGCACGAACCAAATCCGAAGAATCTGTGAAAATTCATAAGATTTTCGTACAAGAATTTATTGCCGGACCAACTTCCATGAAAATCATGCATAATTCAGAAATCGGATCCGAAACCAAATTCTTATGCATGAGCAGATTGCACACCCTCACGTTCTTTTGCTTTTGAAAATGTCTTGAAAGATATTCAGGAATTTAATCTCAAAGCAGTCCTAAATTAAATGAAGGTTCATGAGCAATAAGAAGACTTGTGGTCTCCATCATCTGCCTAGCCTTTACCCAATCATGTTGAGGTGCACTCTAACCGGATACAGCTACAACTGGATAGCAGTATTTTACATGGAGCGACTGCCTATCTGACCTCCACAACCCAGTTAGTTCTAGTAATACAATACCCCAGACCTACACTAAATGACACCTACATACATGCCTAAATATTACTGCATAGAAATCAATTGAAGCATTCCTAACCACGTGTTGAGAAACAAATTGATTTATTGATTGATCGATGGCATACTTGCACTAGGTCTCAATTCACTGACGGGCAAAGGTCTTCAGTAATCAACCTGCACTGTGAACTACTTATAATACCATCGGCCTAATAAATCAATGCAAAAGCGAGTCACTTCGTTTTTTAGTAACTAAGCAAATTTTAAAGACTAGCTTAGTCATTTCCGAGCTACCTAGAGAACACAATTTTCGCGTGTCCCTAAAAATGTTCTGACGAGGTAACCGTTATGACTGCTTTCGCTAACTTTAGGCTACACTTATATGGCTGCCTAAATAAGTGCACTGTTAGGTTTCGCTAGGATCAGTACCGATTTAAAATTCCAATTGTACGAGTATGTATAATGTGATAATGAAAACGAGCAATAGCGACATAAGTAGACAACGCCAACTAAACCCACACTACGAATGTAACTCACGCAGCAATAAATACATAGCTGACATAATCAACTACCACAGTTATGTGTTATCAACTCAGAACTGATAAGCCTAGTTAGACATTTCAAAGTCAGCAGTATTTCACCGGCTGCTGCAATATGCAATGTGTTTCGAGACAAGGTAACGCGATCTTAGACTCCAGAGCTGAATACTAAGCGACCATAATGTATTCATCTTGGAAAAATCGCGGTCGCGAACCCTCCCCTGAATGTAATATCGAAAATATGATTTGACACTTATTGTGGAACACTGGTGCGACATCTGGGGTCTAGCAGTTAAAGGTGGAATTGCGGGGGCAGAATTCCCAGGGTTAAAATTCTAACATTCAAATGTAGACAAAGAATATTGCGAGAGGCAGAGGTTCGTACTGGTTTTGTGGCCATTACCCTCCACCCAATAGACATACTCGTTAACGGTAGGAGTGATCTCTCCATTGGAATATAACTCAACCGCATAAATCGCAATTTTTGCTAAACTCATCATCGTCCTGTCCTTGTCCCATGTTAATTGGGGTCGGCACACCCCGTTTTTTTCTTCCTTTCTCCTCTGTAAACCGTCACGATGTCATTAACTCCTTTTTCTTTCATATCATTCCTCACACAATCCATCCGTCGTTTCCTTGGTCTTCCTCTCCCTCTTCATCAACATTAATATTCATCACTCTTTTAGTCACATGCGATTCGTCCCTCCTCATCACATGCCCATACCAAGACAATCGAATCGTTTTTTGCTAAACCGATCTGTTTTATTTTGTGAACTTTTTTTTGTAAATAGGTTTAAGTCTTGAACAAATAAATATTGTTTTATTGTTTGTAATGAGCTTGTCAAAATCTTTCAAGATAGGAATTAAGAAACTCGGAAGCACTTGAAGTAAAAATGTCAGACTCAACAAAAAGTCAACTTGAAATAGCTGAAAGCGCCTCTCGGGCGTTTATAAAAAGACTTGTCTAAATCCATTAAGATAGGCAATCCCCAGAAATACCAACTTGAAATAAAAGTCGTAATAAAAGTCAAAGATGACATTTCTCTCTAAACGTTTTCAGCAAAAATAACCTCTAAGGTTGAAAGTGAAGGACTCAATATCCGTTTGTATTTACTCGTAGGGTGCTAAAAATATAGATAAGCGACAATTTGTACTTCTATTTTTAAATCAAGATGAGTTATATATTATTACTAGCTGTGCCCCGCGGTTTCACCCGCCGCTTCTGACTTGTTTTCTTTTGGCGTAGCGTGATGTTATACAGCCTTAGCCTTCCTCGGTAAATGGGCTATCCATCACTAAAATAATTTTTCAATTCGGACCAGTAGTTTCTGAGATTAGCGCGTTCAAGCAATCAAACAAACAAACAAACTCTTCAGCTTTATAATATTAGTATAGATATAGACTAGAAACGGGATATTTACCATTATTACTGTTCCTGATATTTCGGCGCTGTTGCAAGCACCATGATCACGGATAAACTGAAGTTTTTGCGGGTGGGTGTTTATGAACAGACAAATCGGTCTACCCTCTTTCTTGTTCGTTTTTTGCACTCAGTACCGCTACCACTGTCTTCAATTTATCCGTGATCATGGTGCTTGCAACAGCGCCGAAATATCGGGAGCTCAATAGAAACAGTAAACATGGTAAATATCCCGTTTCTAGTCTATATAATAATGTGAGTTATATATTATTGTTCTAGAACGTTATTTAAATCAACTGTTGCATATAGGAGCGAGTACACTGCGATTTTAATATCGCTTATGCTTGTGTGACGTCTTGTACCATCACAAACGGATGTCGCATTTAACGCACGATTTACTAATTTGCCGACCGTGTGTATCTGCATGGAGGACGGCTTAGAAACTCTATGGTCTGTCGGGCGCATATGACACTATTGGTGGCTAGTTAGAAGATTATTTTGTATGGGAATATGATTAACTTTGCATGCTAGACCAGCAGTTCCCTATACTTATTACGTAACTTAGCAGCTCCTGAAGCGTAAAAATAACAGGACTTCACAAGTTCTTTGAACAAAATATTGCATTTCCGAAATAAAAGAATTTTGTTAAAAACAAATAAACAAAACATAAAAATTATTTCAAGTTCGTAAAACTGCATTTATTTCCCAACCACATTCGTTTTACAGTCCAACTATAACTTTGGAATTGTATTAAAAGTTTTCAAATGTAATTTTTATTCCCACAAACTGCATAAAGTTTTTTTAAACATTCCTGCATTTTACTTAAGAAGAAATACACAGTGTCGGCAAATTGCGTTCAGTAGTAAATCCCCAGAGATACCACTCCTGGCGCCGAGAGCAATAAATTTTACAAGCAAAAACATTAAAATCTCGTTAAAATGCTTTCCAGTATTGGCAATGGCACAAGTAGTTACAGCGAGTAGCCATATAAGTCAGTTGAAAATACCGGAAATATAAATTCGAAAGAAGACGGAGTAATTTCGTTTTAATAGTCAAGGCACGTAGGTCTAATTGTGTTTGAGAATTAGAGAGGGAAAAGTTGGTGAAATATCCGGGTTTTGTTCAAGCGCGGACTTTGTGAATCCGAGATTAGATTTGATTAAGGCTGTGGTTACATCTCATCAGGTCTGCGGTGAATGTAATTGAGAACACGCTGCAAATGGACACGGCAGACGGTGGCATTATAGGCGAAGCAACAAGTGTGTTCGCTCGACTAATCTTGCAACAAGTCAATAAACAATACTGAGATCACTTGGGGTTCTGTACACATATTTTTTGTTTGGTTAATCGATTTAATAAATTAATGATTAATTTGAGACTCGAAAAATACCTACTTACATTTGAATTAGATTGAGAATTATTTTTCAATACACTTTCTCGAAAACTGGTTCTTATCACACTACGATTAGGTTCAACATACAATGTATTTAACACACGCGGATTTTTAATATTTTTCCGCACACGTGTGGAAATGAAAATTGCCACAGATAACTAAGCTGATACGTTTAATACGCGTGGGGATTTGTTACTGCATTTCTCGGCTCCATAACATCCTCGCCTGCAGCTCGGGTGTTAATTCTGCCTCGAATGCAATAACAAAGTTTCCCCACTTATATCAAAATGTACTGTTTTCTATTAAGTTATCAACTACTAATCAAATATTGTAACGTACAAAGAAATAACAATTTACTTACATTTTTTTAGTAACTTCATGTTCACTAGTCAAAGTATGAAAAGGTACTGGCGAAAAACAAGACACACTGGATGGGCAGAACTTTAAAAAAAAAATAAAGGTCAAATGAAATTTAAAGAGGTCTAATTATCCCCATCGGTATACCGATCAGATATAAAAGTACGAAATGATGTAATAAAAGTTAATTACGAAATGGAAGTTGTGTGTCGTAGGTCGTAGCGAGACTGAAATAAATTACAAAATATAATCGACTGGGGAACTAAACAACATTACGAACATGAAACACAAAAACACACCTGCGCAGTAATATCGAATTTTTACGACAATCCATTCCCACAATGTGAACATTAATTAATTATATGCTATATCATCATATCATGTGTCAACAAAGTACAATTACGTTAAAAATATATTTTACAAGCTGTTGCCCGCGATCTTCGTTCGCGTGAATTTTTTATAAATCATATTACTTCCCTTTTTGAATCGAATTTTGTTACCAATTTCAAGGGTTTTTTTTTTTTTGCCCTGAACTGTAATTAAATTTAACAAAAAATAAAAGTAGCCTATGTATGACCTTATAACATCAGCTATCTGTCAGTAAAAGTCCCGTCAAAATCGGCCCAGCCATTTCGGATATTAGCCGAAACGAACAGACAGACAAAACTGAAAAAATGTGTTTTTGTTATAAGTGCCGTATATATTTGCATATGCGTTCAGTAAAAAGCTGTTATTTTGATATTACAAACAGACACTTCTTAATTTTACTGATTTGTATCTATAGATTCGCATGCGGATCTCTAAAAATCGAATGAGTCATGTATGTTACAAACGCAATTCCAGTTTTTGTTTGCGCGGCTGCAGTCGACGAATTCGGAAAGGCTGATACATCGCTCAACTAGTCCACGTCATACCAGACGAACTTGATTCTTGAAGCGTTTCCTTGGCACTGATCTTCCCTGAAGAAATAAAACGAACGGTGTCATTGTCTTCATACAATAGTTGAAACAATGAGCAATGATTACCGTTTTGAGAGTAGCTTCGCGAACGTTCTACGATAAACACATCGGTAATGGACTATGTGTGTGTCCTGATTTGAAAAAGTCAGTTAAAATAATTAGAGTGTAGGTCATTAAAACTATTATTATTGATTGCTTTTGTACGAGCTACCTTAATATGAGTTCTTATGACCTAATTCCGACTTAGTTATTTTTGATATTCCTGCTGACCATAGTAAGCGGGAAAGCGCAAAGAAATAACTTCGAAAAATATAAATATACGGGGTGGAAGGGACACCGACGCGAAAACGGTTACCACGTATTCAGTAAATCATTCAGAACCACCCCACATAGAATTTTTTTCATCGGTTATATAAAAAAAATCTACTGTTCCATACATTTTGACCATGTAGCTGTTGCACTTTTGTAGGAAACAACTGATTTTTTTTGTGAACATGGTATACAAATACATGTAGGTATGTACTTAGTACCTATAGATAAACAAGGTCAATAATATACTCCGACAAAGCCTGGCTGGCTTTCTCTGAGAAAAGATGTCAAACTTTTTGCTCAAATGATTAATAGGAACAAGATTATTTTGAGTCACTGAACTAGTGAGCGATCAACAACAATCTGAATCATAAAGAAATATGACGTATACAATGTACATTCAATAAGCTTTTGGTAAAACATAAAAGACGTTTTATTTATGCTTCTCCCTGCTGTTTATACTTGAAAAGAATCCACGCGAATATCACCCATACTACTCCACATTGTATTGTAGTAGAGAGGAACATCACCTAAAAACACATGACAGTTTTAAGACAATTAAGAGATCCCTCACTTGTCTTTACTTCAAAAAATGTCAAGATTCCATCTTTAAACTTTCCTCAGTCCATCATGACTGAAACCGCACTAAAATTTTCTTTTTTTTTATCAGATTAAAAAGCTATAAATCAACAGTTAACATTTTCGGCCAAGACTTTGAAAAATGCTTAAGGAAAATACTGCACACTCCTACTAACTTTTTTTTTTGTTGCCCGGAGCTTTGTGTCCGAAGATATAAGATGAGATTGTGAATACAGTTTACGTAACGCAATTTGTTTTTTACGTTTTCAGATTTAAGCAGTCATTATTTTTTTTTTCGGATGGGAAATCATCAAATGACCCCTCCCGCTCTGGGCGGAGCGGAAGAGAGTGTAAGACTTTTACTGACTAAAACCCATCCATGTTCCTTCTTAGCCCTTCGTATTCCAGGGCCGCGGTATCTCTCGAACAGTCCCGCAGCCCCGGCAGGCATCGGCCCTTGCGGACCCCTTCAGTTTTGCTGACATCTCTATCATAATCACCCTGGCTTTCTCCTTTTCCCAATTACATTGGGGTCGGCTTCCAGTCTAGCCGGATGCAGTTGAATACCAGTATTTTAGTATCTATTGATTTTTGCACTGAATTTGTCAATCGCTATTTAGTCATTTGCTGGATCCCCGTAGGAAGATAGCTACCTAGGACCCTTTACGAAAGAAACACTAGTGTATAATATAGGAATATTTACCAAGGTCATTACCAGTACCATTATCAAAGCAAAGCAAATGGCCCAGCAAATGGCAAATACGCACTAACACCAGTGCAATATAAGCTCAGCACTGTTATAGCTTTATACGGCCTCCATTGGTGCAGCTAGACTCCTACCTATCCCGTAATGAGATAGAGCAATACCGTGATAGTGGTCTTTAGTTCGGCACTTAGCATAAATCGTAGCATAAATGCAGTGAAGGCGATAGTATTGTTATTCAATAATACTAATATATCTCGAATTTACACAAACAATGAAGGATAACAAGGACAAGCAAAACGAACACATCCTGAAATGATGAATGGCTGTTAATGAGGGTAGTGGAAGATCATATCCTATCCCAAACTGATGAACCGATAATTTCAGGCACAATCCACGAGGATATACATTTTTTGATAAGATTGCTGGTTTTGGACGGAATAGGAGATCATAGCAATTTCAAACTATTGTCTACCAAACGAATACAGCTTGAAGATACATCTAGAAATTGTACATGTAAATCTGCATCTCCTCTTATGGTACTTCTCGTAGTTGCGACCAGTCGAGTTAAACGTCGATCGGTTGGTCGGGACGCACCGGAATGCTGCTACAAGGTCGAGTACGTTCATCGGCCGTAGATCGTCCGAGATTTACGCTACACACATCATTGGACTTTATATATCGTATAACAGTATGTTGGATGACTAAATATCTATGCTAACAGCTCATGTACAGCCACGAGCACCAGTATGTATAGACTTTCTTAAATTCAAAAGCAATTTTCGCGAGAAATAACGATTGTAACTTTGGTATAGGATCTTTTTCATAAAAATATGAGTTCCAGAATATCATGAATTTTTAATTAGAACAGTAGGAGAAAAACACTTTAAAAAGTTGTTAAGTGTTTACATATTGGTACTCAAGACTGTACTTGAAGTTATAACTCTTGGTGGAGATCCAAAAGCTGTCCATTCCTAGAAATCGGAATCAATGTACTGTGTTGACAAAACCACGTGAAAAAGCAAAATTTTAACGTTTGTTCCGTAACTGTATAAAACAGTAGGATACAAAACAATATATTTTTATTGCTATTTCGCTTGACGCAGCTGAATTAAGTGAAACAACGTTAGCAAAGCGATAACGGCCATTAAAAGTCAGTAAACACGTAAAATAAACGATGATCATGGATGCGGAAAGTGCTGCACAAATTATATAATTTGTCGCTGAAAATACAGTTGTTTTAGGCTAGGGATATTGACCTCATTAACAAGCGTAGAGGTTAAAGTCGAGTAGTCAAGCTACTTGAAATAAACATTGACGTCATTAATGAAGTTAGATTAAAATTAGCATTTATACACGATATTGAAAACGAAATTTTGTGGAAAAACTGCTCCTAGAAAGAAACAAAACAGATGTTGTTGGACGCCAAATATCAATATTGATGAACAAAAAGTGTTGCCACAAAAAAATGGAAAACAATAGCATTCGGTGACAGTTTCTATTCTCTCTCAAAACAATAAAACAATACTATTTGTTTTTACAGTTGCTTGCACAGAACCATACACCAAACATGCCGGACGCTCTATATTGAAAATTGTACTCATGAAAGCATTCAAACTACTGTCCATTGTTTGAATACTTATTATTTTGTTTCTAATAAGCACACCAACTGCACAACTAAATCACTTAAATCGAATAAAAAAAAACGAAGAGTGGTATTACTCATTAGAATAATGTTTATACTCTTATAACACCTAGCACCTTAACTATACTTGGGCATGCCCAAGTATAGTCAAACTACATGTAGTTTCCATTGTATTCTCATGAAATCCAACAGTCGATTGACTCTGCACAAACGACATTTTCATGATAATGTACATAGTAGATGCTTTTAAAAGTAATTTTACAATTCCACTACATTGCTTCAGAGTAAGTACTAACATTATTGCAAGATTACACGCAATGCAATAAAGTATGAGCAATAACATTGGGCAAATCAATCTGCAGAAAACTCGTAAAATGCAATGAGAGCATTATTTAATCATCTGGACTGTAAAGCAAGAACTGCAAAATCTCAAGTTCAAACAATAAACTGTTTTATGAACTTGCTGGGAAACATTATCCTTTTGCAAAGAATAATAAAATGAATAGTGCAATGACCGGTTAAAAGACGTGCTAATATAGAAACAGTTAAGCTAATACGTAGTAAGGGAACTACGGAGTACGGAGAACTAGCACGTAGTAGTATTCTTTAATAATATTAAATAAGTTGTGGTATTTATATTGATTTGTCCATAAACAACTATCATGGTTTGGAAAAATGATGCTAATAACAGCGAGAAAAAAGAAAAGACAGATTTTAGACCACACATTTCTGAAATTACCGCTCCCACCCAACATCGGTAAAACTGTAATCCAAGAGATCAGTATCAATCGAACTTTCTAACCCTTAATGGCAGAATCCATCCGCGACGAGGCCGAGCAAAACTTTTACCCATTTAGCACAAACTTTGAACATTGATCCTTCATCATTGATCATTTTTGATAAAACCATTATACAAGAATTTTATTCAACTTCAAAATCTCCAAACAAACTGTTGAACTGTCGTCAAATTGTACGGCAAATACTATCAAATGATCGATTTCTAACAGATAATGTTTATCTCCGACTATCATAAACATAGATAAAACAGCACTTCATAT
This sequence comes from Noctua fimbriata, assembly GCA_905163415.1. NCBI lineage: Eukaryota > Metazoa > Arthropoda > Insecta > Lepidoptera > Noctuidae > Noctua > Noctua fimbriata. Next base: position 9,996,803 of record LR990940.1, read on the forward strand.
CAAATCATTATAGATCCATTAGATACCCATTCCATTATTATTACGTTCGTAGACAAGTTTAGCGCCTGTTCACTGTTTATTATTTGCATTCAAGCTTGTTTCACACCTTGCTACCATAGGTATCAATTTTATTGAATTCAATCCAGTTAATTTATGAAGCAATTATGTGCAGTTTAAATTCATCGATTGCAATCTTGACCTCATTAAAATGAGTTAGTTCACCTACACCAACGCCAAAGTTTTAATCAGAAAATAAAATAAAATTAAAAATAAATACCGTACCAAAACATTTTCTAACGAGTGGGCAATTCATCAAGTACTTCCAGGGCGTGTGCGGAGCCGGTTTTTTCTTCTTACAGCCCCTATGCGAGTGGGGATGATGGCACCGCTCAGCGGGCTTGCCGTGCTTCGTGAACATTCCGAGTATACCCTGACGCTTCCATAGACTGTCACAACACTGGCACCACTGGCATAACACTAACCACACGGGCTTTAGTTGCCGACTAGCACTCTCGCTGCCAATCACTCACTAGCACAAATCACAAAAACAACCACTAAATCAAGGTCATCCGTAGCCATCACCGTCCGAGTGAAAGACTACATGGGAGAGGCCCCGCACAAATGTAACTGAAAAGAAAAAAAAAGAAAAAATGTAGTTTTGAACCCCACCCGTAGGCAAAAAAACAAAAATAAATAGGGACATGAAATTGCATGTTCTTTTGTCTCCAAAGTGGAGCGGAGACATATTGAATAGTTCCATCTGAGTGCTCCATAATGTACGGTTGTTTCCGCTGTGGCATGTCAAGACAGAGAGAAACAAAAAAGCCATTTGAGCGACGATTCAGCGTTTTTTGTCCCGTTACATATGAAAGTAGAAGTCTGCGTCAATGTTGTTTGATCATTGCGCAGCCAGGACTAGTTTGATTCCTATCTGACAAATCTCTTAGTAGAGAAAAAAACGAGCGGCAATGCCTGTTCGTAGAAACGAAATCGAGGACATAATGACATTAAGTTGTAAATGTGCCTTTTGGCGATAATATCGGCCGGATGACTGTGATATAAGAATTAATTTGAGCATTTAAATACGAAACAGATGTTTAAGAAGCCTGAATTCGTGATGTGAGGGTATGGCAAAGAAACCTGTTACAAAACAGTTTTTTTTGTTTGGTTTGTTCACCAACCCAGGTCACAGATGTCTGAAACAAAAGTCACAAAAATGTTATGTTTTATTCATGAAGCGTTCATGGTTTCAAACCGCTTTGATTTTTAATATTTACGATTTTTTTTTTTGAAAATTACCAGAGTTCGCGTTTAATGTCAAAGATTTTAGTGAAATATGCAATTTTGCAAACTATATATTGTTATTTTTTTCCTTTATTTAGCGAATACCGGTTTGGCTCTTATCAAATTTTAATGAATAACGTTTTATAGTAGCACATAACACAGGACGTATTATCAAAAAGTCAAGGTTATCGTGGACTTTAGAATAGTTACTACGCTACTCGAAGCGAATGTGCAGATCAATTTCAATACATATAGTAGTGTAAACAGGTGTGATGAGGATTAAGGATTACTGGGGCCAAAGGCCAAAGGTTGACATTAGACATGACGTAGCATAGGAAGGCGAGTATAAGGAGGCAGAGGCATAAGGAGGTTTTTGTTGGGAATAATTATAGCTACATAAGACATTTTGCAAGCGATAGGTTCTTAACCTGCAGTGCTAGAGAAAGAGGATTTTTATAGCACACAGCGTCTGTCTCATAAGTCATAATACTCAAAGAGCCGCTAACGAAATCATTCGGTGGGCTCGTTTAGCGTGCGTCCACCGGCCACGGAAGGTCAAAGCGCGCTCTCACATACATACACACAATATAATCCACATATGCATACACAGGCACGTATCTAAACAAGGACAAGCTTATCGCTCTTCCGTTTACTTTATAAAAGCAACGTGTGTATTGAAGATGATATTCTCAATACGGGAAAAGATACAATAGTTTGCATTGTGCGTCAATTATGTCAGCGTTTAAACTTAACTCTTGATGCTTTTATTAGTAGTGGTGGAGCTAATATTATATCATCAATCACAATATACGATACCAAATAGAATACAAAATACATCGATTCTCTAGTACCCATATTTCTACCAAACGTTTTATCTACCAGAGAAATGCTCATAGAATCTCAATCCAACTATGGATAGCCGTCGAAGTATCTATTTTCTTTGTTACCAACCATTCCTAGTCGAAGAGTTTGCCGACCGTTTATTTCATAGAATTACATGTTATGCACTAGCAAAGAATCGTCGAGGTATGGTTTCCACGAACTCGTTTCCATTTTAGGGACCACCACGTCATCGTGCCCTGAGCGCTAGTGTGGGCAGTTTTTGCTCCAACCTTAGTTAAGACGAAGTTTCAGCTTAATGAACAAACTTATCTCCCTGTAATAAAGAAAGATGAATAGCCGGATTTAGGAATATTCTACTCAACGAAACAGACGCTTCTGTTGTAAGAAACAATAAGAAAGTTCATGAACATGGAAAGAAGTATTAAGGGTTTTTTGTTCGCTTTAATGCTAATTCCAAGATAGCTTTAAAAATAATTCCCATAGAAAACGTCTGCGACGCAAATTTTTCGTTAACAACAAATAATACTGGAAGAAGTGAAGAGAATATAAAAGCTTTAAGAAAAATTACATGCAATCTATCTACTCGTATCTGACAAATGGATAAAATATACGAGGTTACCGAACGTTCATCTATCAACAATTCTTCTCGTACGAGTATATCTATCGATTTAGATTCTCCTTAAAACGGCCTCGATATGGCAACAGTTACCGTGAGTCCGTGCACACTCGGCTGACTCACCGTAAACCAAATATGGAACTTGACCAAGACCCTTGGGCGTTGTTGCACCGAGAAACGGAGCCGGATTCACCATATTACTCGACTATACTATTATTTTCTATTCAAGTACATGTTGAACATTTCTTTGTTCAAGCATCGTTGTTTCTAGGACGTGTGCTTGCATAATAGCAGATAATATAACCTTGGTAGCGAAGCAAGTTGCACAGTTTTAAGGATCAGCCGATTATTTAGTTAAAACAACATTTTTATCGTCAGCCAGATTAACCAGTTCTATGATGATTACGTTATTTCGTTAAACTAGTCTTATGTTACATCGATGAATTGATAATTAACCGACAACATCAATATTATTTAAATACTTGTTTCTATAGAGTATCTCTGTCAAGTTGACAATCTACACGGAAATTTATAAACCAACAATTCTGCGTTTATATAAGATTTTAAGAAAAACGTTCATTCACAGCTATCTAACTAAACAACCCCTTCCCTCCTCCCGAGAATTTTCGTATTACGTGAGAACACCCGACGGTTTCTACATAAAAGTCGTTTTGACTCAACGACAGATGTTTTGACTGCAATAACGGTGCGATCGCTAGCAAGCTGACCGTCGGGCGGTGGGGGGTCGGGGGAGTGGTGGTTGTGAGCGGCTATGGGGGCTGGGGTGGATGTTCATTCATCTGAGGCGTGACGTCACGCGCGAGGTCGTGCCCTCGCGTGCCCACACCGCCAGGAGAATAAACGACGAAAAAAACTCACTGAATATCAACGTGACCTTTGACTACACTTTTACATTTCAGAAGATCATCAAATTACCGACGATCTAGCGTAAACCGACACTTGTACTTAATTAAAGTTCGTAGACACTGATTGATTAGACACGCTTTAGTTAATAGATGGTCATTTCTTCTTATTAAGGCGAGGAATTTTTAGGACTCCAATTACTCTTGATAATATGAGTCACCGAACAGTTTCACTTTGGGTCGAATGTCCTAGGATTTTAAAAAGCTGTTCAAGACGTCAACGTGTGTGAACCACAAACGTGGCGTATTAGAGGATTTTATATCGCTAATGCATTTATAATGCCCTTTGAATGCAGCTGTCGTCTGAGCAGACAAACGTTTTAAAGCAGTGCTGCTCCAAGAATTTACATTATGAAACATTTCAGAATGAAATTGAAGCAAATGGCTGAGCCTGATGTAAAAGGACTCACGAATAAGATCGAGCACGTTTTATAGACAATAGAATGGACGAAAAACATAAAACGTATCGGCGCGGCCGCCGCGGCGGTCGCTATTGACAATCATAAAACAAGCGACGTATACGAGAAGCCGGTTCTGAGTATGGATGTCCACGGCGAGATAAAGCGTCTGAACTCAACCGGTTTGCACGGCAATAAAGTAGTGCTATAGCGTTACTAACATAATGTTTTAGTGAGGGCGTATCGATTGCATTAACGAGATGTGGCCGCACGTGTGGTCCGTGTGTAGTATTGTGGATGCGATTGCAAATGGCCGGGTTATCGATATAAGGAGGTTTTATAGCCCCTTTATGATTTAGGAACAATAGTAAGCGATCTTTTGTAACGCTTTATGGGCACTATTACTGATTGTGTGGCAAAAAAGTCATAAATGTTGTGCAGTTTTGGACAGTCAAATTCATAGACGTGACTCATAAACTCTGTGTTCGGAGAAAAAGAATTGGGCCTAGATTACGGGTCAGAGGCGAGTAGGGTTTAACCCCAGAGTGTTGATAGAACCGTAGTCCTCACTGATCCCTCAGGAGCTTTAGCGGCGCAGGTAAATAGGGCTGTCAAGAATACAAATCCCTTGTGAGGAGAATCTATATTCCTAAATACTTTGGATTATCTTGGGTCTTGGAAAAAATACGTTTGTGTCTGTCAAAGGGTAACAATAAGATATTATAACTTTCCTTTCAAAAGTAGATATGCAAGTGTGAAAGCTAAATGATAAAATAATCGAAAATCGAAATACTGGATTAAAAATTTAACAAAGTAGCTTTTGTTGCCAGTTAGTTAGAACTCAATTTTGTTTCGCGGTAATTGAGCGAGAATCAAAGTTTGGAAAAATCACTTTAGGAGGGTAGAACTAAAATTTTTCATTCATTTATTATAAACTAGGCTTTGTCTTTACGTTTCGTTTACTGGCACTAGACGTTTATATAAACGAAGAAAAATTGACACTACATTTTTAATAGAGTTCAGTAAGTTAAAATTTTGTTAATCTTGTATTTTTTACTTTTTGTGAAAAAAAAAAAATAACGTTAGCCGTGATAAAAACTTGGTTAACAAAGTAGTGCATAATTTAAGCAGTCTGGGGAATGTGTTAGGCAACAATCTTTTTAAGTTTTTAACCAGAAAAAGTGTAATGCTTATTTTATATCTTAATTTTAAAGAAGCAAACATAACCTTGTCTTTTTAGCAGAATCGAGCTTAAAACAGTATTACTAACAATTCTAGGACCTTATTAGACCATTGTAATTAAAGTCTCCTTTCACGACAGCCTCGTGAAGATAAGGCCAGCCAAGTGGGCGTTTAGCGCTTGTTCGAGTCCAAGTAACCAACAAGAGTCACTTTAATCCAACTTTCCCAACACTTACAGGATACAACCCAATATTACGAAGGATAACATAATCTAGTAGTAAATGGCGGAAGGAGCTGGACCAACCCAACGATCAGCGGTTAACATAAGCCGCCCTATATCGAAAGTATTAGAAGTCATGGGGAGAGGCCTTTGCCCAGCTGTGGGATGACGACGACTAACAGTAACAGTAGAAACATAATAAATAATAACAAAAAGCCAGCAGTAAGCGATACGTCACAGCCAGCGATAAGCGATGACTTGGAAGATGACGGAGGCTTGTCGCGATAACACGAGGTCAGACAGCCAATAAACCGTTCTGTTGTACAATAACGACGCCTGTATTCGTGAATATGATTTACCTACTCGTGCAGACTTTAAAACGACCTCTTTCTTCCATATATACTTGTTTCCTCGTGACATAATTTATGACTGATAAGAACACCTCATGATCGACGTTCCTACCTACTCGAAATGGAACAAACGGTAACGGAGTCGGTAAGGGAGAAGGATCTGTCGGCCGATATTGGGTTAAAGATTTGAAGCATGATTCAGAATGTTGATAAAACAAAAAAAACTCGTCTTATTTCGTCACGTCTTGAACTTTTTGAAGACTTTAATATAAAGAGTGTAAATAGACGCTCAACGAAGCCGAAAGGCACTTGTTTTACCCGTCTTTGCGGTCATTGTTTTGTTCTAGACCATACCTGGGAACCTTCTAGTTACGGAGATATTTGGGGAACTTTTTCACAACATTTTTTATTAAATAACAATTTTTAATGTAAGATTTTTACTTTAAATACCTCCACGACCCCCGTACTATTCAATCCATCCATCAGCACAATGCTTTGAATGCGTTCCATCAAGTCCTACTGTAAAACGTGATTTTTCACCCCAAAAAAAAAATCGTTTCTAAGCAATAATTTCTGCGTAAAGTTACTTAGTTTGATGTACAGAATGCTTGGTTGACGGCTTCGTGAAGGGTCTGTTTACACACTATAGTGTTCAGTTAATCATAACAATCTTTGTCGAAATATTATGTAAGGTTATTGTTATTTACAAAAATGTTAAGATGGGTGAATTTAAAAGGTCTAAAGTTTGTCTACCTGACCTCAGCTTATATAATAAAATCTACAGCCAAAAAGAAACAGTAGAAAACCAATAAGCTTGATAAGACTGCAAAAAAACCGCAAGAATTCCTACTAGTTGTAAACTACTAGAAATATGTTGTCTACTACATATGTTTTCTTAGATCTCGAGAAACTCGATAGCGGAAAGGCTGAGACAACTTTATACCAACCGGATCACGTGGAAGACTTTATGACGGTCGCTTTTAGTTCCATCTGAGGGCGCTCCATTACGATATTTGGGCAGAGCTAAAGGATAAATTGGGAGTGGAACTAGACCGAGACCGACCTGACCACAAACAGGAAAATTAGGAACAGGTAAAACAAGATAGGCGTTTCGCAAAAATAATAGATATTCAAAAAAAAAACTTTTTTGGATAATAACACACTTTCGATTCAAGACTGAACAGGTTGAATCACTTCCAAGTGTGATACGATAGATATAATTAATGAGTAATGATCTGGCTTTTGAGAAATCCCCAGACAAGGATAAGATTATAGTCATAATCATATGCAATGACTTCGAACTAAACCTGCATGCATATCTAATGATTCATAATACGAAGAACCTGCTTTTAAAAGCCAGTTTAGAAACGAAGGAACAATACGAGATCCACGTGATAAAGTTCTCTTGACTCAACACTTTATTTGGCCGTTGACACGAACTAGAGTAACATAGTAGTTTTCAAAGCAACAATAATAATTACTATTCCAGACGAGACGTCTTCGAGAACGACGAAGGTTATTCACCCGTTAAAGAATTAATGGCACGACTTACTAATGCCTTAGTGGTACTTAATCTTGGTTTCCTCAAGGGGAGTCGCGTAAACAATATTAAAATATTCACTTTCGTTATAAGTTGGCTGTTATTTAAATGCGTCTTAAAACCGCCCGAGACCGTTGAAGAGTCCTATAATGTTGCCAGAAAATACGATGCAGTATTTTGTTTTGGTCATCAAAATAATACATATGGAGATGTTTTCAAACAACTTCATGATACCTAATGCAACGGTTTGGCACTTTATCAATGCAATTCCTAAGCCAAATTGCTATCGCATAAACACACACTAGATATAATATTACATTTTGAGACATGTGGAGAGGACGAACAAGTGCATTTTAATGTAAATAATAAGACAAATACACGTGGTTCCATTTCCATTTTAACCTAATCAGGCGACTTCGAAGAAAATGGCTTTTATAACTTTATTATCATTGTGAATTAATCCGTCGCCGCGGAATAATTTCCCGTTGCGCTGGCAAAATCGTGGCTACCCAGCACGTGTTTGGTGTTGTCTTGTGTGTGTGCAACATACATTAGTTATTGCGTATCTGAGTAGTTGAGCGGTCGGGGGGCGGGGCGCCGCACGCGAACTGATAATAATTATTAGTCTGAAGCAATTAAGAGGCGCCAGATATACGCCATGGATGAGATAGCGGCAGACTTTATAGAGTGAAGAGGCCGCCAGACCCACCTCGACACAGTTCTGGAGGGAAATCCGCTTGACGCGAAACTAGTATTTCTTTACAGACTTCACTGGTTCGACATATTCGCGGAATCATAACTACATACTCTCTGTTCTTTTCGAAAGATCCGACGTACTGATATTGAGAATCAAACAATGATAAAAAATTCAGGTCAAAGGTTTTGTTTTTAAATTTTAACAAAACAAACATTGAACTGTATGTTAACTTCAAAATCGTCATTTCGTACGTGCTCTTACACAATCTTTGGAATATCTGGGAGAAATTGTCTATCAAAATGTTATTCATATGATTGGTATCGAGATATACCTCACGCCTATAATTCAATATCAAAACATCACAAAAATATTACACAGTAGAATTACTTGGCGTAACTTTATAGCTATCGATTGCCGGTCCCTCTTGGGAATGTATCGAAACTGATACGAACATCGATGGATATACGGATCCACGTACTACGCATTAAGATCTGTATCATAATACTTCATAGTTACTTGCAATATATCCTTAAGGGATCCGATATAACAGGAAGTTTGTAAGTACTTGTTAAACTTAAACGATAACCGGATTTGGCCGCGCCTCTGCTCGTGCGCAAAAGTTCTTAATTTTCTGAGATTTGGAGTTCCATATGTGGTAATCCAGGGTATATGTTACTTCTGTCCCAAGTTTCACCCAAAACCGGTGCAGTTGTTACGGTGAAATTGAGTTTTAAACAAAAAGGAAAAGGAAAATAATTTCAGAACATATACTAAGATTTAGGCAATTGGAACAAGGCTTTAGCAATCAGCTTCAACAAAAGAATCAGCAGTGAAAGAGACCTAGTTTAATACAAGAAAAAAAAACTCTTAAATAGCTCAATTTTCAACGTCTGCCAGTTCTTTTAGATTCATTAGCCCGAGTACTCGTGTGACTACTGTTTCACGAATAAGTAAACAATTTTCTCACTGTGGAAAATTTACTACGAAGTATTGTTAACAGCTATATGGGTTTGCGTGACTTAGAACATTACATGTGCGATGTCGGTATGTATATCATTTACGTTTTTCTGTATTATTAAATAGAAAACGCTTTGACAACACATGCTTGCACTAACGAAGGGAAAGTTGTAGCCGTTGAAGAATTATTGTTTTCATCTGAATTGAAATCTCTTTCTTGGTATCGTGGGTGGTAACTAGGGACTCAATTCTGGAAATGGGGTAAAAGAACCCAGTAAAGCTTCGATTATCTTCAGTAGACCGGAACTTATTTATTTCACAATGACCAGATGTTTTTACTCCACGTGTTTTAATATGACATCACAGTCTTACAAACACTGATAGTGTCTTGAACAAAAGCACAAGTCATACTCACGCCCTATCAATTGTCAACATAGCCACAGTACTTTAATAACAAACGCAAAACTAAACTGGAAGTATTCTCCATCATCAATTTGTGTAACCTAAGAAATATTATTCCTTTAGGTCGCGATTAAACAAATAATCGACGCCCTAAACGCTACACCGCCATCAAAAATCACTTAGGAGGCCAATAGAAAGATCATCAAGCAACATTTGCGTTGAAACGCGCGAATAATATCTTTATCAATATTTACCAAGATGTTCATAGTAATAAAAGTTAATCGTTCAGTCAATTAAACCGGGGTCCGAGCCAAATTGTCAATTATCATTTGCGTTACATTGTCTTGAATGGTTCTAAGACTCACAAGGGGCCTATCCGTTCTTAATTGCTACTCGACTAAATTCCTATTGGAGTTTCTACGATGACCGTTCATAAAGTGTCATATTGTTTGAATGGACACTTGGTAATGGTCCTTGAATTAATTTGTATTGTTACTGTTTAAGTGCTTCCGCACTAAGAAGCGGCTTTTAGGAACTATCCTGAATATGCTCTTCTTCTTTATCGAAGCGCACCATCATCTGCCTAGCCTCTTCCCAACTGTGTTGGGGTCGGCTTCCAGTCTTACAGGATGCAGCTGAATACCAGTATTTTACATAGGGCGACTGCCTATCCGACCTGCACAACCCCAGTTAGTACTGGGTATTACGATACCCCTTGGTAAGACTGGTCTTTATCGAAGCGCAGCGCAGTTGCAAATGCGCACTTTTCCGTGAAAGTGTTGTGTCAATTTAAAAAATAAAGTTGTTCCTTGATCCAAAACATGAGGCTTAGCTTTCTTATCTTTAAACTACAAGTATTGAATCCTTAACATTGAAATGTCAATTCCTACATCTACCATCATCTACTCTCAATAAAAATGTTCTATCTAAAAATTCTGTCTGACATTTTTAACTAATCTTCCGTTTGAGTTGATACACCAATATTCCATAAAGGTTATTAGGTAAACAGTAAAGGTCTCATCGATAGCCATTGATTGGTCTGCGGACGCTGCGGTACAGAGGTAAACACAGGCTGAACCGAAGCAATTTGAGATTACAATAGCCAGTCCCGAACACTCAGTCACAGGCACTGCCAACAATGTAGACCTAATGAAATAGAGTCCTCCAGCTCAGGTGAACTCCATTTACGTAGTTACCTACAATCCTGCTACCCTCAAGTATATTTTTCATTATAATAATGCGATCATTCATTTTCGTTCCTCGGGATATCGTCTAGAAATAGAACTGCGAACAATGTTCGTGATTACGAATCTCCTAACCCAACTTCTGATTAATCCTTATTGATATGAAAATGGATCAAGAGACGAATCGAAATTCTCCTAATGTGCCAAATTAGTGAGCATCGAGATAAGGAACATCTCGTATATATTTTATCTTGGTGTGGCGTATGTTTGTCTAATGAATAATTCAGATAGATTAGTACGTTCAGGTTGAAACGTTGCTGTTTTAAATACGTATTCGATATTCGAAGATTTAGGCCTTTTAGCCACTACTACACAGGCTGTTTTTTTTTTCAGGTTTAAGTTTGGTATTTGCATGACGTTATGTCTTACAGTGCTTCGTTTAGAAGAGTTTAAAGAAGATGTATTAGCGCATCAATGCCTTAATTTTATTAAATTAATGTTTTAAATGTTCCCGGGTGGACTGAATGTTATAATTCTGCATTTTCTACCAGTCAACTTTTAGGGTCATGCCGGGGCAAGCAGTGGTAGCTACATTTCCGAAAATTGAGGAATATTACTGAAACAATCAGTAGACATGGTAAATAACCCGTTTCTAGTGTTAATGATAATATCACTGATCATTACTTAGTTAGCTTTATCGCTAGACTTGCTGAATGTATTTCTCTTACTCAAGTATTAACATTTCACCCGTCAATTCACGTCAGAGAGCTAACACAAATTACTAAAGATATACAGAAGCTTCAAACTAGTTTCTGAAATTGTCTTATTAATGATCAATAGGCAAAGAGATAGAATCAAAACGTGTGGGTTTATCTGTGTTCTCTGTTATACTCAGAACACGATTTCACTGGTACTTAGGTACCAGTAAATTTGATTGTGATTGCTTCGAATTTGTCAAAGTTGTATAATTCAGTGCTTTGTATGACAATGACATATTTGGTAGTTGGAATCTCAAGATGGTAACAATGGAAATTATGTAAACCTATGTGCTAATTATGTAGATTAAGTCGTAAGGAAGTTATACAATAGTATCGTTTTTTTTTTGTTACGGTAAAAAAAATAAAAAAATACGGATTCTATCTAAGGAATTTCCTGACTGATTGGCCAGAGAAGGCAAAACACCGGGAGTTTTGGAAAGCGATGGGGGAGACCTATGCCCAGCAGTGGGACAGAATAGGCTAGTAAAAAAAAGGAATTTTAAATGATGAAGTGTTTTTTAAGAATCTTAGTAAAATTGCATCGGTATGATTTTCATAGTCGAAGAGATTGTGTTCTATAAAAACTGTAGATAATTAATATAAATTCTTGACGTCTTTTTACTTACTAATTGCATCGTTATCTCCTATCTCGTGATACTATTTAATGCACGTGTTTGATTAGCTTAATTTTAATTGCAGTTCTTTTAATCATTATTGATAATCGATAAATTAAATAAAAACAAGACTTAGATATGCTACGCCGACGCAAGCCAGATCCGATGATGATTAATTAACAAAATATAGATACGCTATAGTTTTTCCCCGGCCCACCATGAAATTTATTATTATCTCAGAATCCAGACTTTTTAACTGATAATTATAAATCATTTGATTATTTAAGTCCTGTGAAACTCAAATGATATCAATAAAACGTGTTCTTAAAATAAATAATGACCGAAAAAAAAAAAAAAATCTTTTTTTAATTAAAAAAAAACTTGGGTGTTAAAATTAGACCAGACTTGTTCATAAGTACACCTCTTACATTCTCATACATTCTACACCTGACCATTTACCTACATTAACTTCATTGAGAAGCATAGACAATATCTTTGACACGGATGACCTCTAAGGGAGGGAGAGAGAGGGTCCATCCGAGACGATGTAAACGACGCTCGATCTATGCGTGTGCGCGTACTACGCGCATGTGTGAACTTGTGTAATGTACATTGATAAACCGCAAAACACTACGCGTTAGAATGGAATTGTTTGGGTTAGTAGTTGTATGGATACCTATATATTAGCATAATATTTAGATAGTATAATGAATAGCGTCACCCGCTTATACGATAATATACCATGTACTGTGTGTGTATTATATATTTGACTGGCTTAGGCCCACGGCTTCTCTCGCATCAATTTAGAATTGGACAACCTAGCATTGTGAAATATACTTTACGACCTATTCTCATACCTACCAAATATACACAAAAAAAAACATAGAAATCGGTCGAGCCGTTTCGGAGGAGTGCGACCACAAACACCGTGACACGAGATTTTTATTTATAAAAAGTTTAGGTATTTGTTTGTGCACGTTTCTTGTATAACTTTACAAACAATGCTTTTTTTATGAAAGGTTTTGATATAAAAATGAATAAGTACTAACAACAGTTACTAACAACTTTTGCCATTGATAAAAGAAACTTGTTTTTCAAACAACAAAAGTAAAGTAACAATTTAAAAGATTGTTTTGTAATACGAAGCCAAATAAGTTTACAATGGAGGAAAGTTCTAAAACATTATCCTCCTATCTGTGTGCCAATAACTCGAAAACCGCTAAACCAATTTCCGTGTGGTTTTATATATTACAAAAATATGTTCGTGTTTTTATACATTTTCAACCAGTTTTTACTCCGTCGCCAAAAAAAAAAGTTCGGGGGCCCCCCCCCGAACTTTTTTTTTTTAGGTTAGGTATTCGATGAATTTTAATCATATTTTTGAAAACGTGGGAAAGACTCCGGAATGATAAAATTGTGTTTCATTACGACATTCTAAGGACTTATTAAACAAAAAAAAATATGAAAAATCGGAAGGTGTCAACTCGCGCGCACGCGCGTGTTTCACAGTCGCCAGTTGACGAACAAGTAATTCTAAGAAACATCGTATTTGAAAAACCTTTTCCATTATCCTACTAAGCCTATTAGGTTTTATACCGTCATAAAAGGGACATGTGTCTTAGAACCAATTTTAGTGCTAAACTCACATAAGACTGTTAGAAATAGTCATTTCTTTGAAAGGTTTTAATTTCAGGCGACTTTTTCAGTGTGTCTCTCCATTTCTGTCAGTTCGGTATTAAATTTAAACTATTTTTTCATTTGACAAGTAAAAAAAGAGGTTCGAAATAAATATGTTTTAAAACCTTGGTCTAAGAATAAAAACAATCCAGAGCAAAGAAGAATCCATTGCACGTTCCATCATCATCATGACGATGTTAACGAATTGCGAAGAATATACAAAAAAAAAACGAAAGGTGCTGCAGAGTCGCCAAAACCGGTTAAACGATCTCATGGACAACCACAAAACTCAAAACCAAATAGTTTTTTTTTTTTTTTACATTATCATGTGATTTTGATTGTGCCTTGAAAACTGCTACAACAAGTTTTTGCTATCAGAAAATTTTCCACGCTAACAGTATTTAATTAATTCTCTTAATGTTAAAAAAAACATGCCTCTAACTGTCTGACTTTTTGAATTAGGAAAACCCTCAAAACCGTTCCATCAATAGTCCGCAAAAACACGCTGTATACAATATAGGACCATGTTCTCTGGTCCCAAATGATTGAAAAAAGTAATCCAACTTCGACCTAAAACGAGAATGTCGTGCGTATCATTGTGCGCAAATCGTAAAAGACGAATAAGGGAAAAGGGTTCCGTTGACGCTCGTAAACATCGGGTTTACAACTGTCACACAATGCATTAAAGAAAACGCTTTAAACCCTTCCATAGACTGGCAAAATTGTTGCTTCAATCTTTACTTAGGTATCCAGAGACTTGCTCGCTAAGGTTGCCACCCCAAATAATAAAATAAATTGGCAACCCCACATTACTTCGTGTGTTATCTTGCTAACCACATGGAGTAAATGCTGGCTTCTGTTTGAAGAGGCTCGCAGACTCATAAGGAACTTGAAACTCAACAATTAGTAAACATGTGCCTATTTGTAATTTTATATTAATAATGTTTGTGAGGGACCTGCTATTATTCCAGATAAAAATTCGACTATATATATTATCATAATTTATGTTTAAGTATTTGATTTGACAAACATATAACGACTAATTTAAATATGAACGAGTCAACAATTCAATAAACTGAGTTGACACAACAGGCATAATAAAAACAAACGCTGTCGAAGAAGTGTGTTAAAAAAGATAAACGTTCCGTACAGTGTCAGTCTCGCTTGACCAGAGAACTATGAATCATATATCATTGGCGATAGAGGGGAAGCGTTAGTAAACTAGAAGTGGAATCAAACTCGTTTGAATCAGTACTTATTCCTTTACACGATGCTAATTAGAAGGAACCCTTCACTCAGTACAGGCAGTGCATGCAATAATGCATAAAGGTTCACGTAATAAATGCTTTATTATGTTTGTGCTAAAATGCACGTAGTGAACGCCGACACTATATGGAATGATGTGTGTTTGTGTGCACACACATGCTTGTACCTAACTCACACACCACATGTATGCGCCTCGATATGAATGTCGCTTGTTTTTTATTTTGCAAACTATGTTTTATTCAGTTTTGGGTAATTAACAGCCACAATTTAATATCAAACTTAATATTAAATGGAAAATATTGTTGTTTTAACTTATTTCAACAGTTTAGAATTAAAACACAGCCAAGCTAGTATCGTAAATCAACCGGGGTCATACTTACAGATAACGTTTGTCGGATACAACTGTGGAGGTTAACAACAAAAATCCATCAACAAAAACACAACAGACGTGATGCAGGCGTGCTGCATACACAGCGGACGTTAACCCGGCTCCGGCGGGCTGCGTTTCGAAAACTTCGCCGTCAAGCGTTTAGAGAATATTCAAAAATAGACCGACCGACTCGTATAAACACGCAACAATGATCGCTCGCACGTTTTACTTTACGACGCGACTCGAAATTCGAAACGAAAGCGATCCGCGGCCATCGGATCCGTACGGAATCGCTTTGAAAAGTTTCCAGTGCACAAAGTTATTGGGATCGCGAACTAGGGCTCTACGCGACAAGAGCGCGGCAGCCCCGTGGCGCTCAGAAGTGAACTGGCGCCGCCGACCGAGCGCGCTCCGCCGTCCGCCGCGCCTCGCGCCGACACAGGAACACCCACACCGACGCCGCCCCACACACATACGCGGCCGCATCATAAATACAGGCGCACTACTCGCACGGCTCACACACACTCAATACGAAACTGATAAACAGTTTAAAAACACAACATCACTCTGCAACTGCACATATAAACATTCCACGTTTTCCTGCTTTTGTGTGTTTGACACTGGGGCAGAACCATGCGATATCGAATAGAAATCATCCATCAAACGCGAGGAAAAGTCATTAGCGGGTGACTAATCCGAGTGACACAAAATCGAAGATAAAGATATAGCGACAGGTATGTAAAGCTAAAACAGGTTTCCACTGACGATTGAATGGTGAGTGTTTAGCAGAAAACTCGAATATAATCGCACAGTGCGCAACGGAACATTGTACACAAACGGAGCAGGAAAACACGGACAATAAACAGAGAGGTCGAATAGCGATTGACGAGACGCAACACGCACTCACTCTTTAACATACGAGTAGGTACGTGAGCCGCGTGTCGTATAGAGACAGTTATCAACAGTAGACGCGATAGGAGACGAGCACGGCGACTAATGAATGAAGTCCGGAGATGCTGCTGCATTCAACGATACGCAAGGGTTTAATCTATGCGACGATTCGTGCATACTTGCTCCCACAGTAGTACTTCAGAGTGACACACAGACACCCTACAGATTAAACATCACTCCAAATGCTAATAAAAATTTCAAAATTATTTATTCAACGTTTGTCCGGACACTGGGTTAACTGCGTAATAATTACCACAATACTGATAAGAATGATAGCAGTGATCGCGATAACGATTTGAAGCAATTGTGTAACATTATTACTTGTTATGACATCATAAATTAAAAAATAAACAAATACAAACCTTTCATTAACAATAACAATGTACTGCGCATGACAGATGTTAGTGATGTTTTGCATGATGATCAAGATGCAATAAGATTTGTAATCAGAAATAATACTTACGGAATTGGAATCCTTCTGTTTGGTCGCATGTACGGAAATTACCTGAAATCACAAAATAAATTTGGTAAACTTTTGGAAAGGCAGACACATTAAAATGAAACGAAATTACTTTTGGATAGTTTTTCTTTGTTAGTTTCACTATTTTCACTGCATATTTTTTGGACAATACCCCAAAGTTGTATTGTAATCCGCCACATGACATGGCGTGTGATTTCTATATTCGTGAAACTTTTCCACGACAGCCTTTTATAAAATGTTTCTATCTTCAACTTGAACGAAGTGGGGTCAACGTATGAGATGTCAATCTTTGCTTCCATTGTGATTTTTATGTTTACTGATTTCTGGAAGAAATGATGCTGGAACAATAATAGACGTTTGTACTTATATCTAACTTGACAGTGAAAAACATGCTTACAATTTTGATCTTATTTATCAAATGCAACGTTACTCAATGTTCTGAAGGCTCTGTTATCCGCAAGTGTCTCGCTAGTTCCAGTGTTTTATCTCAATCTTTTCTCTTATTTTATTCTACTGAGAACCCTTACATTAACTGAGAATTAAATAATGGTTCTAATTGTATTTTTCGATCTCTGAGCTTTGATCTCTGAAAGGATAATCATGTTCGTGTCAATTTTGTGACTTTGTTTCCAAAACATCTCGAAAACAATTGAAGCATCACCTATTATTTACAAGGTATTTTCTCGAAACGGTCCTATTTACGACGTCGCCTTCAGAAACTCAATTTCAGCTTTCGTGAAATTCTATTTGTATTTCGACATACGTCTAGAGATAAAAAAATCGTTGGAAATTGATTTATCTGTCTGTAGCTATCATCTTATTATCACCTGCATTTCGAATGTATCTTGAAAACGTTTTGATTGGCTAGGTAATTCGTCATACCTTTTGACTCACGTAAATCATACTTTTAAACTTTAGGTATACGGTACACCAGGCGTGGCGATTATGGCAAAACCCCCCTTGGGGAGGCCTATGTCCAGCAGTGGACGTCTTTCGGCTGAAATGATGATACGGTACATCGATATTTTAATCTTCGGAGTTCGGTAAGAGGTAAGACAGTCGGCATAGATAATTTAGTTATAGCGGTAGTGAAGAGCAGGGTGTAAAGTTGCTCAAAACTCCACAGAAAAGGGAGGATCCTCCGACCAGACGGGTGTTGAGTTGAGAGTTGGTGGGCCCGACTGTTGTGGACGGGTTTTTCGGATTCAATGTTAGTTCTTCATTTGTGTCATAGATGGCGCTGGAGTACTTTTGTACTATGTTGCTGTAGTACTATTTATAGTGCCGCTAAATAGTTGTTAAATGGTGAGCCATTTTGGCAAAGGAAGATCATGACATGGCATTCAATGATAACTCAAAAAAAAAAAAGAAAAAAAAATAGACATAATAGAATATGTACGACAATAGGATTATGATCATCATTATTCATAAAACAGGTCACATGGCAACAACAGAAAAAATATTGAGTCATTAATCTTCAGGCTGATTCTTATTCACGGGATGTACTGTCGATGGCATTGAATAGTTGAAACAACGTGACATACGAAAGGGAAAGTGGTAATAAATGAAGGTGTCTAATAATAATAAGTGTGCCGAATTTCTTCACAATTTCGTAACTCGTTTGTAAAAGGTTGCCAAGTACTGATAGGACAGGTGGATTGTGATGATGGATGCGTTAAAAATGTTGTTAGTGCACAAACACAGATAAAATATACAGAAATTGTCTACACTTTTTCTTTAATAATCATATTGGAAATAGACTTGAATTCACTTGAGTTGAGCAAAATTCGACTTAAGTAAAATGCACTTTTAAATGCGGGAATGCGTGATGTGATAAGTGCAATTTAATTCCAAGTTCCAACGATAATCAGGAAAAAATAAATTTGTGGACTATCATAAAATCGCCATGCACGTACTGTTTGAGATTTGAAATATTGCTTCCTAATATTACAATTTCTAAATACGAACTTCTACACTGACTTTGATACAACGAAATCGACGAAACGATATTTTGTTAATAAATTTTAGAATTGAAAGATATTTCTTGGTGGTATGCGAATCAAATTCGCCGCAGAAACCAAGGACTCAAGATTTGATTACGTTTTCAAAATTGAATGTTTCTTATTTTATAAATTTGGGTCTATTATCTAAAAATCTATCTCTTGTTTCAAAACCTGGACAATTAAGAAAATCAATGTTTATTTTCCTCCTTGGACATTTGTACTGTTTTCTCCACAGAGGTGTTCTACAAATCCTTTTGAGTTGTAGTATTGTCTAACTTTATTTACGCAAATGTTTAAACCTCCAGTAACTCATCATCTTCCTGCCCTCATCCCATGTTACTTGGGGTCGGTGCAACACGTTTTTTTCTTCCATTATCCTCTGTCAACCGTCACGCTATAATTTACTCCTTTATCTTTCATATCATTCCTCACACCATGCATCCATCGTTTCTTTGGTCTTCCTCTCCCTCTCCATCCCTCAACGTTTATATTCATCACTCTTTTAGTCAGATGCGATTCGTCCCTCCTCATCACATGTCCATACCAAGGCGGTCGATTCCCTTTCAACTTTTAAACTTCCTCTAATATACTCGTTCCTTGCCTTATCCATTCTTGTCACACCACACATCCACCTCAACGTTCTCGTCTCCGCTACATGCAATCTTTTTACGTCGTTAATGCTTTTTTTTAAAGCACATCATTTTTAACAGATCAACGTTATTACCATAAACGAAAACTGAAATAGACGTAGCTTTGAATAATCTATCTATAGGAAAGCTCAACAATTTAAACCCTACCAAATAATTTGTTAACAAAATAATAAAGTGGAAGCAAACAGTTACTTTTAGTCCATCAGATCCAAGAACAAATAATAATGTGTCCAACAAAGTTAGGAATTCTGAACTTTCTGAACTGAAACGAATAGGGTCACCAACATTATTATAACATTACTCTGTGAATTGATTATGTTTGAAATAGATCCGTTAGAACAACTTTAGTTAAGTCTAGTAGAATTTTAGACATGAATTTAGGGTAAATATTAATGAAGAAGATTGTGGGGAAAGTTTTGAGAAGGAATGTGGCTATGAGTGTAGAGGAAGAAGATACGATGCATGGTAGGATTTTGTGAAGGATGAGAGATCACAAGTATGGAAGAAGAAAACACGCTGCACCGACCTCAAACAAATTGGGATAAGGACAGAAGAATGATGATGAGTCGATCATAATGAGAATCTGAACACTAAACAGGTTAAAACAAAAGATACATTTTCAATGCCAACTATCAAAAAGAAACAAAAATTTCGTTTCCGCAAATGGTTAAATAATACAGTGTTGGACACAACTTCACAAGATATAAAGATAGCTACACAACATGTAGGTACTCCTTCCTAGAAATAAAAGCAATGGTGAACCGTCCAGTCCTTGGCCCACACACTCGATCTCGTACGTGTGATTAATTTAATCGAGTTGATCCTTTATCCAATAGGTACACGTGTTTCACACAAAGAAAGAAAGAAAGAATTTTTTTGGACATTCGACTTGCTGAAAATGAAATTGTAGCGGGAGTGTGAAAGATAATGTGTTGAATTTTTGATAAAGCGATTCTTTCTGGCTTTGAAAATGATCTCAGATATATAGCTCAGTCAATTAGAAATCGAGTTTTCTTGTAAGTACATGTAACATGATTCTGATTCAATACGTACATGTAAATAAAAGTGGATCTTGTATCTCTGTAAATACGTTTTTAGTACCCATAATACTAGACCATTAGCACTAAAAGAAAATATATGCAAGGACGTAGACGAGATCTTAGACGTTTCTGCCTATCTTGCAGTCTCAAGAACGCTGCCTTTTTCCAACAAAAACGTATCCACGACTGTATTTCGTCCAATAAAAGCTAATGGTCCTGTAGATGGGAGGTTCTATGAAAAGGACAAAACATTTAATACTTGCCAACGTTTAAAATGATTGTGCATTTCAACAAAAGCTCCACTCAACCCAACAAAGGATTCAGAAAAACGGAATATCAAAACAATTGTAAAGAATTTTTCATATCGGTTTCACAGTACAACGATTTTCTTCACTAGAATAGGAACGGTTAAAACTAGACAATGCCACCGTGATTACTATTTCGTGGATAAAAACCAATGAAACCAATCTGGACCCTTTCATTTTGTATTTTAACTAGATGAACTTTTTTCTATTCTGACTACAAAAAGATAAGGCTGTACCATCGAGTCTGAATGTCTGATAAGTTTTTTTTTTTTGCTTTTTTCACATAGGTATATTTTAATGGCTTTTCTTTGCGTATATTTCAATGGAAATATGAAGAGAATTGTAATACTAAAACTGCTCAAAATAACGAACAATCACGGAAGATATCCCCTAAGTGACAGTAAAAGTTTAAATGCAATACTTTTAGAATAGTGAATCTCTGATTTCAAACTACGAATCAGAAATTTTTGTAGGGTTCTAAAATGTCATAAGTGTATGAAAAATTCATTGCAGTAAATTCAGAAAACAGCTTTAACTGAATGAAATAACAGTATATTTTAGTTTTGTTAGTTTTTGGCAAGGAACTGCCGCAGAACGAGTATTATCGGGTTACACATTTGGGTCAATGCGATATTCTAAAGAAAATATAAGTAAGAATTTTACTTTTTTTCATAACATTTTATTGTGGTAGAAGTGCCAATGGTTGTGCCAAGTGCGAAACAGACGCAGGTTCTTTAGATGTTGGCAGTGCTTACGTCATTTATCATTCGCCCGCAGAACAGAGCCAAGCATGCTCCCGATCCTTATCTGAAATAAATTACAGTACTCGACGAATATATATAGGTGTAATAAAACTACATACAACCGCGTGATACGGCGCCTTTTCATGTACAAAATTACCGTCCGCACCCAAACCCCAAGTTTATATTTTACGTGACTATCTTTGGAGATGTCCCTGAAATCAGAGGCCTTCGTTAGCCCATAATAATACTTGACACTTTTCAAAAAGATTCCTTAATAAATTCTCAAGTAGACTCCCAACAAAGATATTTAATAAGGGTCCAAAATAAATAACGACTATCCAGTCTAGTCATTTTACAAAAGGGATCTTGAAAAGAGACGCCTTTGGAAATAATATCGTTTTAATAAATTATAGTCATTTATCCGAGTTCTAGGACATGCGTCTTAGTTGGGACTTTAATAAATTATCGACGATATTTTCTCCAGTTACATTATTTAAAGTAAGGGACAGTTTTGATTGACTGCTGAAGTTTCTACCCAGACTGTAATTAGCCAGTGGGATAACAGCTTCCAAGTTTCCTCTTAAAATTCTTCGACTAATTGGATTTGTCGCTTTTATTTTAATTACACTGTGGCACGTTGTGAGTGTTATGAGTTCGTTATGTTGTCTAAAAATAGGAAAAATATATTCGAAACCACTTTTTTCTTTAAAAAAGGACCTCATGCAAATTTTCATTAAACAAACCATGAAAAAATTATTCCATATTTACATTTCATTGTTATATTTCAGGGGCGTGTTTGCGCTTTTATAATACAACGTTCAAAGAGGATGGATATGTTTTTATTTGTGCCTGACCTACAAGAATGAGCTCCACTAAGGTATATGACGTGAAACCGCATTTTACAGCATCACACGTCACCGGGGTGGGTGCAAATTAACGTGAAAATGAATGTTCACGCGCCAGACATCTCGAATTTCACTTCACATTGTAAAATATTTCACATAACTCCTGTCTCAGGAGTGACACTAACACCACGCGAAGTGTTCCGAAAATAGAGTGAGCTTACACGTTATGTGCACACCCTTACATCTGAGGAACGTGCGGCACAAGCCGAAGATTAAGCACCCCATCATGACAGGCGAACGGTTTCGTGCAAATTACCGGGATTTGCGGTCCTGCCGACACTGAAATTACTCAGATATACCAAGCTATACATCACTGGATTCAAGTAAAAAAATGTTGGTTTAGAAAGGTGAAATGTTAGGCAAATGGGTGCTTGAAATAAAATGCCTGCTAAAAATACGAGTACCGTTAAGGATTTAGCTTTCCACATATTGAATATCAAGTCTTTTGTTATTCACACCTGGCTTATCCAATTTCAAATGCAAGGGCATGAACAAAAACTATTCCTGACCTACCCTCCATGATATCTAAAACCCTTGCTCTACGTGAACAAAGTCCATTTTTGCCTGACATGGTCGAAAGGTTTCCAGGCGTTCGCCGGATGAGAAATTTTCCACAGCAGCTTCAGGATTGCTCGGAATTGGCGGGATTCGTTCATTCACTAATGTATTTTTGGCTTGCCGTTCGTATCGGAATGGTGTCATCGCCACGCATGTGATGTGGGATTGTGGGTTGGCGACCCCTGTAGCGCAATGCAAACAAACAGCTGATCGATATCGCTACTGCGATGAAATCGTGTCCCAACAAGTAAAAGCTGAGTAGTCACACGATCGTTGACACTGATACACGAACTCTGTTGCCACTGAACCCGACAGAGTACACAAAATAGTATCCTAACCTGATGCATCTAAAGCTTACTTTGAAATGAGTCTATTTTGAGGCACAGCGTAAGGCGACCTACGCCAACGATTAGACTATCAAAGTTTACATCCTCTAAAAAGTTCATGTAAATATTGTGATGAATCATCTACATTTCAGAATATATTTACGGAACTTGCGAATTAGGTACGTCGGACGAACAAGACCTTGAATACTTTAGTAGGGGGTAAAAATACACGTGCTTTGATACCTCATACCCTTACTCACATGAACATCTGTTCACGAATCCATAGAAATACATATATTCATATAATCAGGTAGATACCTATAGGTAGTTCAATACAGTGTTGCCCGATACGGAGGGGGGACGCAGCCGGTGTTTTATATTCAAGGAATATAATAACAATACACCGACTTAAATGGATAATACTTTTTGAATGAACAATGTACGAATGGGTAATTTGAAAGGTTTAATGTTATGTATAATACAGGTTATGCAGGACGTGACTAAGATGTTTAATATGACACGTATTTCAAATGATTTGGTTATGAAAATGACAATAATGAATTACAAACCAAGACTTGGATTCGTGAACATGTACTGGACTGGCATGGCGATAAGAATTCATTACGGAAAGACTTTGAAAATATTATAACAAAACAGGATTTTTTAGTATAAACGGGTAATTTTAAAGATATAATGTTATGTTATATACAACATTATTTCGATTCCAATAATTTTTAAACCATGTTATATTTTTTCCCAAAAATATTTAAAAAAGTTAAAAGTTGGACCGAGCGAGTTTGAGTTCCTATCGCAATAATTTAGGTACCTACTGCCAAATTATTATTATGGTTATGGTAACAGAACAAGCTTATAACTTGGTGATTTTTCATGATACAGTTTTGAAATTTTGTACATAGATTCTTAGCATAAAAAGACTAGACACGTGTATCAGGTTTCGCATGTACTAAAACTAATGTTGTATAAATACAGGTTATGCAGCATGTGACGAAGATATTATATTCAAGTGATTTGGTTATGAAAATGACAATAATGAATTAGAAACTACGACTTGGATTCGTGAACATGTACTGGACTGGGATGGCGATAAGAATTCTTTACGGAAAGACTTGGACAATATTATAACAAAATAGAGGAAGTTTGGTATAAACGGGGGGAGGATTATGCAGACTAAAAATGCTATGGATGATAATGATGGCAAACAAAACTAAACAACTACTAAAACCTTTGACACGCAGACAAAAGTGAGCTTTAGAGGTTAAGAGCGATTACGACTTACATACAAACTTCATACAAACTTTCAAGTCCTTTTTTCGAAATGACTGAACCCATTTGAATGAAACTTCATACGAATAAGCAGGATACATACGTCTAAAAAGTTATCAGAGAATATTTTCAAAATGTCCTTTAAAAAAAAAGATAATTGTTTCTTCTAATTTTGATGGAAAATAATTTTTAGTTCCGTAATAATAATTTCCCTGGATCGTAGCAACTGAAAGTCACGAGAAGAGGCCTTTTCCCAGCAGTGGGATGACGCAGGCTAACAGTATCAGAATCAGTATGGAAAATATAAAATCGGTCTAATTTAGCTGAAACGCTATTTTTCGAAAATGTAACCTATGTATCCTGCTTATACGTATGAAGTTCCATTATAATCGGGCCAGTCATTTCGAAAAAAAAAAGAACTTGAAAGTTTGTATGAAATGCTGTAAGTCGTAAACGCTCTTAAAGTCCTTGAACTTTTAAAATGTAGAAATACTCGAAACTTTGACGTAAAGCATTTGAATTTAAGTAAAGCAATGTCAGAGACAACGGATTAATCACGAAATACCTCTGTATTTTACCTATGTAAGGTACCTTAGTCGTAAATGGGTTAGCAACCGAATAGACTTCCCTCCGTGAGATAGGGTTACAGTAATGGCTTTGGCTGGCACTTGGATTGTGCCAGGGTTAAATGTTTGGTCGGTAATTTTAGGAGTTAGACACGATTGCCAATGTTGAATTTTACCTATTCTGTATTATAAATATAATGTATTTAAATAAAACCGGCCAAGTGCGAGTCGTTAGTTGTTATATCGGCAATAGAAATACAGTCTGTGAAAATTTCAACTGTCTTCCTATTACAGATCATAAGATACAGCCCGCTGACAGACAGACGGACGGACATTGGAGGCTTCGTAATAGGGTTCCGTTGGTTACCCTTCGGTTACCGAAACCTAATAAAATGGGCAAAATATCGTTCTGTCCTTGTCCCACGTTACTTGTGGTTGAAAAATAGTATGCCTATTTTTTTGAAATTATCAGCCACACAAAGGCTGGATGACTTGGATGTCTTCCTTAAGAATTGGCAAGAAATGGTGTAGAACCGGAAGCGACAAAAAATGTAGGGAGACCTTTTCCCAGCAGTGGGACAGTCCAAGCTAGCTATAATACCTAATAACAATTAGCAAAACTATAATTGCCACTGCAACCACCAAATATCCGCAAATAGATGTTGAAAAGCTTCCGAAAGCTCCCAATATATCGGAACTAACAACTCACATCCGAAAGATGAACCAAGCGTGTAATAAACGGTATTTATATACTCGTATGAAAGTCTAGAAGCGTATGTTTAGTTTGGATTCGCCGGCCGGTTATTAACTACGTCACTGGAATAATCCGGAACAAACACAAACAGAGCCCTCCTGCCGCCTGTGGCACGAGGGGCGCACGTGCTCATCCTCATATTTCGTAACAATTTATGAAAGACTCATATGAATCATTCGCTATCAATATGCTGAGGGTTTTATGCTGATACTTCGTGAGTTTTTGTGCTGTCGTTTCTTTTGTTTCTTGCAGTTGGATTTAGTTCTACTATTTGTAGTGTCAATAAACGCAACTATCAAAGCAGAATCGTCTAAGCCATTCAGAAAGAGTTTTATGTCCTTGCAAGCCTATTCCATGTCGATAAAGGGCAAATAAGGAACATGGATGAGTTTCAGTCAGCAAAACTCTGACAATCCCTTCCACTCCGCCCAGAGCGGAAGGAGCCATATGATGATTTCCCATTCAAAAAAAAAAGAGTGTGATCACTCTATAAAACCAATCTAAATTACAGTTCGCACTCACCATCTGCCTAACTTTTTCCCAGCTATGTTGGGGTCGGCTTCCAGTCGAATCGGATGCAGCTGAATACCAGTATTTTACATGGAGCGACTGCCTATTTGACCTCCACAACCTTAGTACTGGTTTAATACGATAGCCCTTGGTAAGACTGGTTGTCAGATTTCGGACAAATGACTACCTAACGACTGTCAAAGGTGTACAAATGACAGCCGGGACCAACAGCCCGAGGCACGTAGGAACCTCGGTATGTAATGGGTGGTCACCCATCCACAGACCAACCTAGGCGGCTTAAACTGAAGCAGCGAGCGGCTGTCATATTTAGCCACGAGCTCATCTTTCCAGTTCGCACTATGCAGCCTTTATCTGCTCTTATTTCAGAACCGCCTGATCCAATCAAAAGCCGTCCAGCGCCAGTCAAGACAGATCGCCTGGAACAGCAGGAGGGACTCCTTGAAACAAATCGATACAATAAGTAATCTTATCTTCACCTGCACTCGCCCGGTCGGTCAAGCCGATCCGGCGCGCAGGTTCCCCTGTTCAGAATTCAGATTGATCTTTCCTTGTATGGTAGCCTAGACTGAATAAATTGTGGATTTACTCCTTTAGTACCTACATCGTGGAATACTACCTTTACTACGCAGTCGATTCAACAGCATGTGCGGTTCTATTATTGTTTTGATTTCCTATTAACCGGAAATCGTTGAACTGTGATTGATATACAACATTGTACGCTTCACAGCTGAATATATTCCATGTTGAGACTTTCATGTTTTCTTTAACTCGAGTGGAAAGTAATGCACGTTGCTAAACTTTGGTTACTTTGTAGCACACAAACACTACGGGAAACGGTAAAATTCCATTACGTATTTCGGTAAGCAATATAACATAACAATGTAATACAATAACAAGTTATGGGTGTCGTTGGAGGAAATTCGTCACAGTACTCAGATACACGTGGAAATGAAACTGCGATAAATTGCGGTTTATAGTGGCTTGTAAATAAACGTAGACACGCACATAAGGAATTTTTTTTTGGTAGCCTTCATTGTGTCCCAGTGCTGGGCAAAGGCCCCCCTCCTTTCTCCCTCCAAACCCCTCTATTCTGTGCAATTTCTGGCCACGTTTGCCCCGCGAACGTGATCAGATCGACACACCACCTACGCCGCGGTCGACCTCGTCGGTCTTAACATAATACTAAATAATGTTTGATATTTAATTTAGAACCAACAGGTCCAGTTTGAAACAATGTTTCGTCACAAGATGAACAGTTTCACAAAGAACATGGAATTGTTCGAACATAAATCCGACACACGAAAACTTTGTTTATAAACGCCTGTTCATGAAGTTACCTATTCTAGAACAATTCAAAACTGTCACAACAAAATCTTGAAGGCATTAGGACCTTGCGTATTATCAAGCTTGGATATAACTTGTAAATTCAGTAAACATTATGTCAATAAAGAAGTATAAAAAAATCCTCTATATAAGAAAGATTATAACTTACATAATCAGAACGAGTACAGATTCGGTTCAGTAAATATTAGACCTTATCGAGAAAAAAAAATACGAAACCCATATTACCTACTCCTCCAATATTTGGCCAGCTTGCATAACTCAGAAATTGTATGTGGCCTTAAGGATGATTTTCACGAAACGGCTCGCATCGCATTAGATCGGAACGGATTTTACAATCTTTAAACGTTATAATAAAAAAAAACACTAAACCGCGCACAGCAGCTTGACCGCGGGCATCTTCCGCAACACGCGATCGTAGCCGAAAATATGCCACGACGCGCGGTCGGCTCCGTACGCCTGTCGTCGTATCCGATCGGTCGTCAAAACGGTAGAAATCGAACTATTTGACTAGGCGCAGAAACGGATACGTTCGCAAGCGACGGTACGGAGCCGCTCGTATGCATCGACATCCTATCGGACGCGATTGATTGTTGCCGCATCCGTTCGTATCCTTTCCGATCCGATGCGACGCGAGCCGTTTGATGGACATCATCCTTTAACCCTTCTAATATCAAAAAAAAATATAAACAGATATAGGTCGACCTCGGGAAACAAGTACCATCTACGTTGAATACCAAATAAGATAGGTCTCATTGAAAACGGAGGGTAACCTTCGTCAAATCCATGTCACTTTAACACCTGTAATATGACATGGAATGATGAAAATATCACCGTGTTATGCAAATACGATGCTGATTAATAAGTCGATAACGATTCGGATTTGTACATAACATCCGATTTCGATGTCGTGTTTTCGGATAAATTGTTCCCTATTCATATTTTCAAGGCCTTGCAAGCTTAACGTTTTAATCTTCATATTGTATAACTTATTGGGGGGATCATAGATAGAACGGATATTTTCTATTTTAAGTTTGCCCCGCACTAGGAATTTCTCCAGTATCTACCCGGAACAATTACCTGTAGGTCATACAAATATTTGTTCCGTGCGGGGATCGAACTCGCACCACGCAGCTTAGCAGCCCATCGCTCAGCCACTGCGCCAACCGTGTCATCATTTTTAGGGTTCCGTAGTAAACAAGGAAAGGAACCCTTATAGATTCACCATGTCTGTCTGTCTGTCAGCAGATTAGCTTAAAGACTCTTAGTACTAGAAAGCTGTAATTTGGCATGAATATACAGATTAGTTACGCCGACAAAGTGGTAAAAAAAAGAAAAAGAAACGAAAAGGATTTTTTTTTTCTAGCGTACCCCATAGTCTTTGGATAGGTCTTTAAAAATATTGCGAGTTTGTTTTTTTTAATTAAAAGGAAAACTATCACAGCTAAGTAGACTTTACAAGTTTACGAGTAACAATCGACTAACTTACAAAATGTAGTTGAATAACATATTTTCCTAAACATAATGTACGGGTACACAGGTTTTTCATCTGCAAATGTAACTTTGTTTTTTTTAAATTTCAATAAAACCATCGTTCGGGGGCAAATCCGCATATTTTGATTGGCAACTACGGAAGCTACATTGTGCGTAGCCCGACACGCACTTGGCCGGTTTTACTTCATTCATGAGTTGGTGTGAATCGGTAGAAGACATACTTTCTATGTAGTCTACATAACAGAGAACAAACAGATGTTTTGCTCAAAGAGTCAGACAGGTGTTCCTAGCATACACCCACGCATTACACCCTACGTATTCTCAGTAATTGAAATTAAATTCTTGGAAAATGTATACATACTTTTCAGGTTTAGGAGTAATTTAAGTGACGTGTAATGTAATTAAAACCAACTTAACTTCCATCTTTGCTCCGTTGCAGAGATGAAGCAAAGTCGACCGTTTAATGTCTCACAAGAATACACGCTGTAGACGGACCCTTCACGAAGCCGTCAACCAAGCATTATGTACATCAAACTGCTTTTAGCTTTACGCTAAAATGATAGCTGGGAAACAACTTTTTTTTTAGGGTAAAAAATCACGTTTTACGGTAGGACTCAATGTAACGCACTCAAAATATTGTGCTGATGGATGCATTATAGGACGGGCGTGGTGGAGGTGTTTAAAGTAGAAATCGTACATTAAAAATATGTATTAAAAAAAAAAACTTGTGAAAAAGTTGGAACTTTGACCCCCAATATCTCCGTAACAAGAAGGTTCCCACGTATGGTCTAGAACAAAACAATGTTTGCAATTGTCAACTGAAAGTTCCATTGCAATAAACCTTATCCGTCTTATATCTAAAGTAACATAATTTCACAGTACAAAGACAGGTTCAGTGGTTAGCTTACGGGAATTATTAGCGTGCCAACAAAACAATAAGTTTGTATCTTCGCAAGTAATTTGAATTTCTCCAGTACCTCTACTGCATGCCAGCTAATGCTTGTTTGTTCATTGCCGTCGAAATAAATGAAAACAAGCAATAGATAAAATTATGATGATTAAATCAAAAATAAGCGACTATGGAACTATTAAAAAGGTTATGTCAGATGTTTTCATCGTGTTATCGTAGCACCCAAAAAGATTGATAGATCGATTTCGATGCGGTTTTTTTTACAGTACAGCTACATCAGAATATAAAAAATAGTAACCTGAAACTATGTAGGTACAAAGATTGATCTGAGACATTGCTTAAAACATTAATGATTATATCCTATGCAAGATTGAAGATTAACGATGCAGTTTTTATATTTACAAAAATCTGTTAACTATGGGTGTGTGCGTACCCTAGTGTCATGATTTTAAAATATTAATAAGATCTGTTGTAATTATTTATTTAAAATAAACATAAAATATTGATAGAATTTGATGTGACCAAAAAGTTCATAAAAACTCTTTGGTCACATCAAATTCTAAATCAAATCTTTGAATCAGTTCCCGCCAAATAAAAAAAAACGTATTCTATTTTTGAAGGATGAACGAAAAGTTCTCCTTATGAAAGTCATCTATGTTAAGGACATAATTATTAGATATTATATTACGCTTGCTACTGATATTAATACCAAGTTTGTATTCTATATGTGTGTGTACAAGTTTATAAATACAATTGTTGGTACGGGAAAAGGCGTATCATTTCACTAGAATGTTCTTAAGGTGTTAAGTTTACTGCACGTTTATAAAAGCTTTTTTATTTTTATTTAATTAAAACTTAAATTGAATCTGGAACATAAAAAATCATCCAGTTTTATGGTGTTCACTCACGGATGTGTGCACTTGAGAAAAGTTATATTGTTTTTATAGTTCGTTAAGAAACTGTCTTAAGTCTAGACATGTTTTTATCTGAGGGATGTTCCACGTGACGATTTTATTGTTTAGAAATAAACCATTTATAATGTTAATGATGGTTGCGGTTGAGGGCACACCAGTGGCGAAGGTTCCATACAATCTAATTCCTACCGGATTCCCTTTGAAAAATGGCACAGTCAGTTTTCTATAGACAAATAATATAATCACATTAAAGATGTGTACTCCGGCTTACCTGTTACAAAAATTAACCCTTCGCTACTGGGGCACACTTAAATAATGAACAATGGCGCAAAGATATTTCATACCACTTCAGAGCAATCCTGTGTGCGTTGTTTTTTAAGGGTTTTTGAATAGTTTTAGATATAAATCAAAATTCAGATTCATAAGCTAGCAAGCTCGTGGGTAAATAATAACAGCTGCACGGGCCGATCTTTAACGTTAAGCTACGCTTTCCGCGGTTGGTCTATGGATGGGTGACCGTTAATTACACACCGAGTTCGCTCCGTGCCCGGAAAGCACGTTTAACCGTTGGTCCCGGCTGTTTTGTAGATGTTTGACAGTCTTTACGATGTTTGACAGTCGGGTAGTTCGAAATCTGACAACGAGATAGACGGTTGCTCCATATTAAATACTGGTATTCAGCATCCGGTAAGACTGCAAGCCAACCACAACATATTTTGGCAAAGGCTATAGACCGACCGCGAAAAAAATATTCTGAATGTTGATCACGTATTGGTTCAATTAGTATCGTAATACCTACGTGGATTATGGTTATTTTTAAGCAAATAACCTGTGGGATATAGTTAGGACTTTGTGGATGCTTAATGTGCCTTTTATGAGGACTCATTAAAGCGGTCGGTCTATAGGTCGTGATAAAGTATCAGATTTAGAACTGACCACAAGCAATGTAATATTTGTCGATACAGTGTAGTTTTCTAAACACGATAGCTATTATATATCGACGATTTCCAATTTACTGAACTCACTGTTAAATTGCGAAAGGATACATTTTGAGTACGTATCCACATAATTGGTTTTCCACCAATAAAATTCCGTAAAGCCATCGATGACTTCGATGAGGGCACACGCACTGTGATAAAATTTTATAGCTTTATCTGATAATAGCTTCTGCAAGTACCTTTTTGTATTTCCATACGCTAACTGTATAGCGACGTTTGTGGGGATCGATCAACATCATTCAAAGTCGAAATGTTGGGTTATATGAATTTCATGGGAGTTCTATTAAATAGCTCACTAACTAACAAACCATTCATAAGTCACCTGATGACTACTACGAATTTCTCAGTAGCAGCCACGGAGTCTAGATTTGTGCCCGGTTGATGGCAATAGGCTCGCCCCTATTACATAACTGGCGAAATGTCGGTGTGCTATTAGGTACCTACACCTCAGCCTAACCCTTCGGGGATTACAGGCGTGATTTTATGTTATGTTGACCTTACCCGTGAGTGAAGTTCGATCCTAATTATATGAAGGCTTCGTCCTCGAGATTAGCATTTGATACACTTGTAGTAACGCGTAGTTCACACTATTTCACACTATTTTGAGAATATTTGATTTCTTCTACCTCCATTTTTTTTTTGATATTTATTTAGCTGAGGGTAGATTAGTCTACTTGACTCCTGCGCTCGCAATCTGTCTCATTTAGTTTAGATTCTATCAGTACTGTATGGTGTCGGACGTAAAGGATAGCACCATCCCTTATCTTCCCGGGGGTGTCGTAAGAGGCGACTAAGGGATACCAGTGAATGGGCAGCAGCGTTCTTTGTGCTTTTTTAACAACCGTACTGCGATTGCCAACCCTCCTGCCAAGCGCGGCGATTATGGCAAAACACCAGCTTTGGGGGAGGCCTATGTCCAGTAGTGGAAGTCTTTCGGCCGAAATGATGATGATGAGTTTAGAGTCTAGCCCATTAACTTCATATTTTACGATTGATGGGGGTAGAGACCAAACGTATTCGTAGTCCAATGTTGAAATTATCGACAAATCTTTTTGTATATCTTTTCCATATTTTTTCACAGTTGTAGGATCTGTGCCTAATATATCCAACAGCTCATTATCAAGTCCTGGGTCTTCTGTTGCAGGTATCATAGGGTCTGAAGTTGGAACAGGGTCTGGCACTACGACTGGTGAAGGGTCCCTAGGATCCGGCGCAACTATCACGACAGACCGAATCTGGACAGACATTTGAATAAAAGTCCGGACATTTAAAAAATTAATATACCGAAATCTTGCGTTAAATTTGATTATTTTACGTAAAACTATTTTTGTTTTGAAGAAAATATTTTATGTTTGAACTAGTTGATTATTGTTTGCAATAGAAGATTTATTGTTTGATCCCGTTAAGTTGATTTATATTTTGTTTTTAGATGAATGAGAAGTTAATACAGATTAAATTAAAGAACCGGATAAAGTCCGGACAAAAGTCTAGAAGTCCGGACAAATCCGGACGGATGGTAACCCAACTTGTGAGTTACATAATTATAGTCTAAAAGACTGAACTTAATTGTTAGTAGGAAATTAACAGTAAGAAACAGTCCCAATGCCAGCAAGTACTATCCGCAAACTATTATTCCCTAACTAAAGAATAATTAAATCTTAATAAGCCTGGCCCATATTAGTGAAAAAACAGTCCCATTGTACTGTCCGTAACGCTAATTTCTTGAGCAGAAATAAAATTGCAGGTACCTTCATTCGTTTAAAAACTAAACAAGAAGTATAATATCTCGTATTTTCATTTTAATAACCTAACAGAACATTATGCAATCTAATTGAAATAAAATTAGTGCGTAAGTAGGTCACACATTCATTATACAACATTAGTTTTAGTATATGCGAAACCTGAAACACGTGACGTGTCTTGTCAAAAAATCAATAATCGAATCAATAATAATTTTGTAATCTATGTACAAAATTTCAAAACTGTATCATGAAAAATCACAAAGTTATAAGATTCTTCTGTTACCGCCTGGTTGTCCGCATAAAAACGTGGTCACCACGCAGTGAGTCGCGCGCGCGCCTCCAGCGTCGTCTTGAGCTCATTGATAAACATAATTTGGCAGTAGGTACCTAAATTATTGCGATAGGTACTTAATGTCGCTAGTTGTCCAACTTGTAACTTCTTTTAAATATTTTTGGGACAAAATATAACATGGTTTAAAAATGATTGGAATCGATTCAGTTACTTATTCTGAACAAACTATATTCAGGTTTCGCATATACTAAAAATAATGTTGTATAGCATGAAGAAAAAACATACCTTGTGTTGGTGAATGCAAAGTTGTACTTGACGGTTGAGTTGAGTCTTCCAAGTAGTCTGGCAATTGACGCCTCTTGCGTCTTAATTTTTTTTCTAATTTTTTAATTTTCTTTTTTATGCGATCAGCATCATCACCTTTTCTTTTAGACATTATTATAAAAATAACACAAAATATTAACTTTAACAAAAGTTATTTGAAATAACTTTTTTCGAGCGAGCGAGTGTGGATCTGCGCGGCACTAAAAAGCGAATGGGACAGATTGCGAGCGCAGAAATCAAGTAGACTAATCTACCCTCAGCAAAAAAAAAAAATGAGGTTAGAAGAATTCTCAAAATAGTGTGAAATGGTGTGAACTACGCGTCACTACAAGTGTATCAAATGCTAATCTCGAGGACGAAGCCTGAAATATAATCCGATTATTCACATCACAATAGTCAGTCTTTGCCACTGGACTTGGGAATAGCTAGAACATGGAAAATTGACGAAGGGTGTCATTTTGCTTGGCAGTTTATTTTCCTTTTTTTCGGATGGGAAATCATCAAATGACCCCTCCCGCTCTGGGCGGAGTAGAAGGGAGTGTCAGACTTCTACTGACTAAAACCCACCCATGTTACTTCTTTGCCCTTTGTGTTCCAGGGCCGCGGTATCTCTTTCGAACAGTCCCACAGCCAATATTTTGTAACCTTAGCATATGTATAGCTAAAATATTGAAACTGTTGGTGTCCTGGGAATTTTCTTGATCCAGAATATGTCTACGTGGTGTCACAAGAGCAACATCCACAATTTTGTATTTCTATCATGATTTCAGTCTAGTTTTTCCAAAGTCTGGTATTGATTACTTTCTTTTTTAGGGTTCCTTGCCCGTAGGGTAACCAACGGGACCTTATTACTAAGCCTCCGCTGTCCGTCCGTCCGTCTCTTTATCACCGGGCTGTATCTCATGATCCGTAATAGATAGACAGTTGAAGTTTTCACAGAATGTGTATTTCTGTTGCCGCTATAACAATAAAATAATTTAAATTTAGAATTAAAGGGGCTCCCCTACTACTACATGCGCGAGTCTCACTCGCACTTGGCCGGTTTCTTTAAATACGGTGAAAGCATTCTTAGCTACATGTATTTCTGAAGCACCAGCAACTACACAATCACAAACCTCTTCTGAGTTTCGGGCTGTGTAAGGTCTTAGTTGATCCTCAGCATTAGCATTCATTCTTCTTAGTTTAAGAACTGCTAAAGTTCCTTTTTGTAAACATAATCAACAAAATTAAAGTGAACATTAGTTGTTGACCGCTGAAAGTTCTCAACTTTTCAAATTAATAGAATTTGTAAACACCCCACACGTAATTTAGTGAAACAATGTGTTGGCTTATTCACATAGTTCTCACGACACGGGAGATTACAGAAACCACGAATTAGGTATAGCACCCACAGCAAGTATAGTTAAAACTAAAATCTATAAAGCTTTGATGGTTCTCTTGTGCGATAACTATTTAATGGCTGGTTAAAAAAATATTTTCCTGACTTTTGATACACACGGCGGCACATGAAGCTATCCATTTATAGTATAACTTGGCCTCGCTTTGTATAGATTTCCTATTCAATGAGAGATCCGCATAATATGGTTTTGTAAAGCTTGATTGGCCGTCTTGCGTACTATCAGATAGGGACATAGACATCTAAATATTTCAATCTATTTATGGAAATAAACATCCCACTTTCATAGGTTCTCAAAGAAAAAACCAATTATAGTTCTGGTTTTTCGTTTTCACGAATTTTATTCATTATTTTACACCGTATACTATACATATAAATGCAGTATTCATCGTTTTAACGAATGGTTGTTCTTATCAAAAGTGACATCAGAAGCGCATTAAATAAAAATTAAAAGAAATCTTTTTGAAACTTGGTCAAATAGGAAAATGTACCATTTGTTTCAAAATTATCTTATGGGTGACATTTCTTGAAATCACCATTTTCCAAGTGCTTACCTACCTACTCACTTTAGTAATTCGAGAGCAGCAGGTGGTCCGAAAACATGTCAGAAGTCTCGCTTCACAAAAACCGGCGTTTAAGGTAAATTCCAAATCAAAATCATAATAATATTGATCGAATACAGCAAGATATGCAAACCGATTTCGACAGTGTAGTTCAGTGGGCACATGGTAATGGCATTATAATTAATATTAGTAAAACTAAGTCCATGCTCATTCACTCGCCGTATCATAAAAATAAAGAAAAAATGTGGACAGTGGGAGTGAAAGCTCATTCGTACGAATGTCTACTTATCAACAAACTGAATTGTCAATGCTCATATTTGGAAACAGTTACATCTTATAAGTACCTAGGATTAGTTATAGATAACACATTTACTTGGAATCTGCATGTCAACAACGTTTTGCAATAAGCTACGATCCATTCTGGGTAAACTAAAGACTCTTAAACATGCTGTCAACAGAAAAGTATTGTATACGTTAACTGGCTAACTCAGTTATTGGATATGGGTTGTGTGGATATGGCCTTACGTTCCCTACACATTTAAATAAAATCAATATCTTGCAGACAAGGCTACTTAAACTACTTGAAGATAAAAACACTAAAAAGTTTAAATAAAAACAAAAAGTAAGCTTAATATCTTGACTGAACAATTCTATAATTAAAATCACAAGGAAGAATGTAGGTATATGTACCCAATTCTTTTATCGAAAAAGAAGACGCTTGCTGTTCCCAAAGTGACAAACTACTTTGGTAAGCGCACTAGAAAATATGTAGAACTGACATTTGTGAATGAGCTACCCCCACAATTGACATCGCAAGTCAAATCAACCAGCCAACTTAAAAAGGTTATTAAAAAACCCTACCTCTCATTGAGTCCATAGCTAATTTTGCATCTATCATGTAATATGTAAATTCACTTTCTTTTTGAATACTTTATTTTAATTATTTATAAAAAAATCGAAATTTGTTTTAATTGTTATTGTGAAACGAGAATAACTGCCGACAAACTGTCTTGCAGTTTGGCAGACTTTTTATATGTTACTGTATTTTGAATAAACAAATGAAAAAAAAAAAATCAGAAAGGAAGACAAGAGAAAACTTACACAATCAAAATAGTTTTTAAATAAAACATCAGGTCTAGTAATTATAAAATAAACGATACAAATGTAAGCATTGAAGATTCAGAAAAGGCCATAAAATTAAGAAATCCGATAGGCTAAACGGCTACATTTCTAGCAATATTATATAGAAGTTAGCATTTTCACGACTTTACTTTCGTGCAACCATTATATGGAAACTAATGATAAAATATGGTTTAATTCAGTCCAACAAAAGCCAGTATTTTTTACGGAGTAAGTGGTGAGGTTTCAGCCGAATTAATTTATAGTCCTTTGCTGCAGTGTCGGGTGGTTGCCAGTAATAACGACATAAACGTGAAATTCTCCCGTCTGACCTCGATAAGATGAAGATATGCTATTAAACCATCTTCTGCATAGCTCGAATATTCTGCCATACAGTGAGTTTTGAACAAAACTTTAATACAGGATGTAAGCGGACCCTTTACGAAGCCGTCAGCCAAGCATTATGTACATCAAACTAAGTAACTTTACGCAAAAATGATTGCTGGGAAACGACTTTTTTTTTTTGGGGTGAAAAATCACGTTTTACAGTAGGAAACAATATAACGCACTCAAAACATTGTGTTGATGGATCGATTGAATAGTACAGGGGTCGTGGAGGTGTTTAAAGTAAAAATCTTATTCTTATTATTTATCGCACTCAAAATAACATTTTTTTTTATTTATTTTTTTATTCTGTATGGGCTTACTCTTGACCTCAATCTAGTCCAGAGGATAGAGATGAGGTCGACGATGGAACGAGCTAACCCAAAAGAAGCCTATTAACTCGCGATTAAAATAGATTGGGGTCATATGAACTTGGAAACACCGACGCACGACCAATATACATACAAATGGCAATAATATAGCTTATGGACAACGGCGAGCTTAACCCAGAATTGGACATTACAAACATGTACATAAATAAAAACTTGTGAAAATGTTGCAACTTTGACCTCCAATATCTCCGTAACTAGAAGGTTCTCAACTATGGTCTAGAACAACAACAAAATGATCGCAATGAGAAGGAGAGCAAATGCCTTTCGGCTTCCTTAAGGGTCTTGTTGCCTTTAGGTACGCACGACGATAAAGCTATGCAAAACAAGTATACTCTGATCTCTCATGGTACGAGAAGCTCATACAAAGCGAGGTCTGGTTATACTGGATACGTATAGCTTAAATGAGTCGCCTTGTGTTACTCAGTGCCACGTGTAACACTTTGATCGACCGCCACTAAATGTCAATCTTGTCTACTAAACAGTACCTCTCCAAACATCGATATCGAGTCTATATCAGAGACGACTTAGAAAGTACTCGAATTAGGGTCGAAGTGAGTTTAACAGAATTACAATCCTAGCTTGAGTGTATCAAAAGATGAGGGTCTCGATGAATCTAGAAAGAAATACAAGACTTCTGAGAAAACTAATCTACCTGCCTACCTAGAAATATGAACTAACTTATCTGACCTGTGAACATGAAATGTGACTTACAACTACTTACAAAGAAGAAACTATGTTAGTTTGAAATTCAACGCGGTCTGCCGTAATATTCTTGAAGAGGGCAAGACGGCTACAACATAGTCTTCAGCTATTAGCATAGATTAGGAAAACCGAACAGTGTAGAAGCGAAACTCATATTTCTTTCGACTGTTTGTGCGTCAAAATAACCACTTGGAGAACCACAGCTGGATTTTGCACCACCTCACCCGTAGCACCCAGCTCCAGCTTGTTCCGAGGTGAGTTTCACCGTCTCCACCATCTCCACGCTGTGCTTCTCGCTGCCGGTCTCTGCTCGAGCCCTGCACGCGTAGCATGACCACCGTAGAAACGGGTTTTGTCGACGGAAGAACAAAGCCCGTCGACAAAATCCGTTTCGACGGTGGTCATGCTACGCGTGCTATATGCTCTAGCGGCCATAGCAAGGCCACTTCCACTGCAGGTGACCGAGTCGCAATCCACGATCTGTGCAAAACGCGCTGGCCCAAAACTAAACTGTCAATATTATCGTTGAAATCTAACGCTCCGAAGTTTTTAGTTGTTTACTAACATTAATGAGTTTCGTTGTTAAATCGAAATAAAAAACAAAAAACATTATAAAAAGACTCCCGAGTTTCAGTTCTACACCTACTTATTCTGAGGGTACAGTCAATGCCGCCGTGCGCCTGTCACATTACTACGAGAGGTACCGGCAAGACGTGCCTATGTCAAGGGTCCTAGCTTTATAAGGTTATCTGAATATACCAGCAAAACGGTCAGACAATGTGTTTTATGAACTAGTGCTGAGGAGATTTGAATCATGTTAAATGATGGACGAGATCGGCTGAGTTCATGAAGTAAAAAGCCCAAGAGCTTTTTACTTGGAGCTTTGTCTTGGCGATTGGAACAAGCCGCAGTTTGATGTAGAAAGAGCGTAAAATTCTAGTTCTATCGTTAATTGTTATTTTAATTTTTTTTTCACAATATCTTTTTAAATATCAGCCTGTGCTATACAGGGTGTAAACAGACCCTTCACGAAGCCGTCAACCAAACATTCTGTACATCGAACTAAGTAACTTTACGAAAAAAATTATAACGGGAAACGACTTTTTTTTTGAGTTGAAAAATCAAGTTTTACGGTAGGAGTCGATGGAGCGCACTCAAAGCCTTGTGCTGATGGATGGATTGAATAGTACGTGGGTTGTGGGCCTCCACAACCCCCCCAACTCCAAACCAACTCACAAACGCCTGTTTGAAGTAAAAATCTTAGAACTTTGACCCCCAATATCTTCGTAACTAGAAGGTTCCCAGGTATGGCCTAGGCCAAAAAAAGATCGCAAAGACGGGGAGAACAAGTGCCTTTCGGCTTCGTTAAGGGTCTATTTACACCCTTTATAATTTTCTGATGTACAGACGCCAGCACATCAAGCTACTACAATCTATCATTTTTTTTTAATAGATTTTCAACTATATCGCTAAAGTTTTAGGTTCAAGGTAGATTGGGAAAATTTGACAGTTTCGGGTAGCTTGATGTGCTGGCGTCTATACAAGCTATGTATGTAT
The DNA here is from genome assembly GCA_905163415.1 of Noctua fimbriata. Lineage (NCBI taxonomy): Eukaryota > Metazoa > Arthropoda > Insecta > Lepidoptera > Noctuidae > Noctua > Noctua fimbriata. Next base: position 10,037,309 of record LR990940.1, read on the forward strand.
ATTATTGTGAAGTTTCATTCAAATCCGTTTCATAGTTTTTTCGTGAAAGAATGTTCTTAAGTCAATGTCAATGAATATTCATAAGATTGTCAGCCCAATCAAAACTGGTAGTACCGAGATACTAGAACTTTTACGGAAAACGAACCGTCGCTTATTTAATACATACTCTAATTAATGACGTTCCAACAAAAATATAATCATAATAGTAATTATAAAAATAAATACAAACAATCCTTTGACTCTCTCTGAAATGCATCAAAGCAAAGACGCGATGTCTGACCCGCGCCGACGTTGTTTTTGTAGTCTTCCTTAGTTCTTATTTACGAACTACCTCACAATTTGTAATAAACTATGTGTTAACCATAAATTAACAATGATCATTTGCTACGATTAGTATTAAGATAGCTTAAAAGTATCTCAACATCCGGACAAACCTATTGAGGTTTTTGTGACGTTTCTGTTTATATTTTGTTTTGTTCTTTAGTTAATAAACAATTTAAAAAAAACATGCATCCTCAAAAACATTCTCGTTTACAATATTAGTAAGATTAACAAATATAGATAGCTAATGAGATTTAAGTAGCCAAATAGTAGTCTTCGTTTTCGTTTCGGGACGACGGACAGTGGTCAATTATTAAAAGTTGACGTCCCATAATTATTTTTGGTCAATATTTTTTCAATTTTTGTTCGAAAAATATTTTTTTTCTGACTTGAAGGTAAGTAGTTTACATTATACTAAAATATCAACATTATGCAGACAGTAGTTTAATAGACATGCCATTTCAAAGTTATCTTGAAAGCTAAACTATTATTACAAGACTGATTTATCGTTGTTTTACGGTCCTATTCAAGTTAAGTTGGCTAAGTTATCAGTGTAAATTGTGAATTGAAAAAACTAGTACACATTAAGGAAGGTCTATAGTTTTTATTGGAATATAAACAAAAAATAAAATAAATCATAAAAAAAAATGTATATTAATGTCTGATATTTACTAACTTTTCTAAGTTTGAAACGTGTTACGTTTAAAAGTACAAATTAGTGCACCATCATTTTGATTCCATTATATAGCAGGGACTATTAGCTATATAAAAATATTTTTTTTTTTACCGGTGGTTGCCAGATTCTATCGTACAAAGTGTTTTTTGAGGTAATGGTGCCGCAATAAAAAATATTGATTTATTCAATATTTTGTCATTACATCGACTAGTGAAGCCGCTAGCAAAGGACAATAAAGATAAACTTTTTAGCTATATTTTGGAGACATTAGAAGCATCGGACCTGCCTATTACAAGCAGGGATGGACTTCAAAATGTTATTAAAACCTTTACCGTAGAAACTTCAAGATTTTGGAAAAAATGTTCCCTTAATATTATTATATTACGTTGGAGAAGACGCACAGGATAGTCGCCGCAAAGATATCAGATATTACAGAGAGCATAACACCAGGAAGATGATCAGGAATCAAACTAATGAAAATTTTGCTCATATCTTCAGATCCTGTAATATCTAACATCAGAATATTACCTGTAAACCAAAAAAACATATAATGTCAATTAATACTAATACTTAATCTTTTACAAGAACCAGAAGTTGTGTTAAATGAGGATAATAAAACAAATTATAACAAAGTACATAAAATATTAATTCCCAAGTGAAATTATGTGAAAACGATTTTTCGATACTATTTAATGTTATAAATATACCTTTGATTTACGATTTTAGTATTTAATAATTTCATACCACTAAATTTATTATATTGATCACTGTGCGACGACAGTACTTTGATTTGACTACTTTACATTGTTTGAGCTCGGCAGATGGCAACGTTGATTGCTGCATCAGTGGGTGTACATTCCCATTGAGTGTGATGCTTCTGATCAGACCATGTCCCACTTACTGAATAATCCTATGTCCCTGTTTTTCCTGCACCAGTGGTGGTATCAGTGGACAAGCGCATTAGCTTGGATTGCACTAAAACTTTTTAATTTAGAGGTTTTTGGACAGCCTGCTTACCCTAGCTTGCCGTAATGTTGACCCCTACCACAGACTTCAACCTTTGATGATCTTCAGTTGCCACTTAGTACTAAGAGAGGACTTTAAGATTATGACGTTCGTGTTCCAAGCGCGCCTCAAAGAGATGTCAGCAACCATGTAAGAATCCGCATGTGCCGATGCCTGCCAGGGCTGCGGGACTGTTCGAAAGACATACCGTGGCCCTGGAACACAAAGGGCAAAGAAGGAACATGGATGGGTTTTAGTCCGTAGAAGTCTGACACTCCCTTCCGCCTAGAGCGGGGGAGGGGGTCAGAAAAAAAAAAAGTTTATGACACCGTATGTCAAGTGCCGTAGAGAAGATCTAAATTAAACAAAATTTTGTCATAAGATCCGGTTAGCTATCAATATAAAATTCATCGGTGTTATGTAAACCATAAAACTTTAAACTAGTCATAATTTTAATATGCACGCTATCTTTAAGTGCTACTTAACTATGAGCAGATGAGTTAAATAAACATAATAAAAGCTGTAATAATGTCGAAATATGTTATAATCTTGTCAGATGTCAGCTATAAAAATATAAACATAATAACAACTTTTATTGAGCAAAAAAATACGAAACCAAACATTATTTTATGCTATCATTTTTATAAAAATACGTTGACATAAAGTTAACTATACGTTTTAAAACACAAGGTTTAAAGATAATTTTAAAAAGCAATTTTTTTCTGTATGTACTTACGTCTTGCTTTTACAGCGCTAAAAGGTCTAAATTTTCATACAACTGTTTTTACTGCATATGAGATCTTGAAAGCTTATTAGCATAGCCTTTCGTGGCGCCTGATTTAAGATTATTACACTTACAGCCGCTTTCTAAGCCTTCTCATGTATCTGATTTGCTGATTAATCTCAAGATCGAATCATCATCATTTTCCTGCCTTTATACTAATTTATTTTATTTTTTATTGTTCTGTATGGTGTCCGGACGTAAAGAATAGCACCATCCCATATCTCCCCGTGGGTGTCGTAAGAGGCGACTAAGGGACTTACCAGAGAATGGGCAGCAGCGTTCTCTGTGTTTTATAACAACCATACTGCGATCGCCAACCCGCCTGCCAAGCGTGGCGATTATGGCAAAACCCCCCTTCTTGGGGGAGGCCTATGTCCAGCAGTGGACGTCTTTCGGCTGAAATGATGATGATGATGATGATACTAATTTATTTGGGGTCGGCGCAGCATGCCTCATTCTTCCATACTTATATATTACTCGTCACCTCAGCAGTCACATCCTTTCTATCCATATCATCGTTCTTTGGTCTTCCTCTACTCTTATAGCCGTCCACATTCATACTCAAAACTATCCTCACGACATGTTCCTCATTCCTCCGCATCAAGAGCACCACAGGAGCATCTAAATTCTCCGTTGCCATGGGGTTTCTACCGACACTATTCTGTGGTAAATCTTGACTTCTGAATATTGATTATTCATTATGGATTTAGTATTTTTCTAATTAATTGAATCATTACGAATCGAGCATCGTCGACTACAAATATGGCTGGATAGTTTGCGACTAGTGTCTATACATCTCTAGTATATTTACCTATTGATTTATTATTTTGTGTAGACATCAATGTGTATCAGCCTAGTCTACATATAAAAAAGCCTAGCTCGCATCCTCAAAAGATCATTATTCATTACTTGACATCCCTCCAGACATTACGAACTTGACCTTCAAGCCAACCTTGACCCGTTACGAAAATAGGAAAAGTCCACAGATGATGAATTGGAGCGAGATTATCATAATACCGTCGCACTCAATTCTCCAAGGAACAAAACGCCGCCGGTCCATTGTGCGTGCGATATGGATAATTTATTATCCTAGCTAGTTTTCCTCCCCGCCTTGTGGCGAACGATTAATCTTAACAACCTAAGAAATTAATTATAAACGTTTTCCTGAAAACAAATGCTGGAGATCACATTTGCGAAAATACATTAGAAAATAGCTTCAAGAAAAACCTATAGTATCTAGGATCTTGAACTTATGCAAATGTTACTCGTGATTCCAATAACTGTAATGTAAATATCTTATTGGAAAAAGTATTGTAAACATTATGGCGTGAAAATAAATGGAGCACGTTGTTGGCGAAGCGTCGGCACAAAAATGTTCCAGATATCTAAAGCACCCTGCAGACATTACATAGTATGAACTAATTGAATTCAATAGTGTTTTTTCATGCATAAGCAAAAGCTAACATTAGTTTTATTTGAACTTTACCTCGAATCGCGAGTACTAAAAAGTAATTTCTAGCTACAGGAAAAATAAAAACACAATTCGAATTCGCTAGAGCTAAAATAAAATTCTGAAATTAGTTTCCTAACGCTCTGGAACAAAGTCCGTACCCATCGAAGTTATGCATTTGAGCGAATTAACCTAAATGTAGCTGTGTAAATGAGTGTCCTTCAGTGAATTTACTGTGTCTATATATTTTCAGCGAAACAATTAAAGAAATTGCTTCTGTAATTTAAATTCTTTAAGCAAACGATCTGAAGAAAGGGCTTCATTTACTTATTCAGTGTTCCGCTAAGATTTGTAGACCTTACATCTGCCTGAGTTTTTATTAAACTGTCTTCCCTAAGCATTAGGTGCCTAATGTCGCGATGTAAGTTAAACGCAACGAAATTGAAAATTAAATGATTATTTTATCCAGGTACCAGTGGCGAAGGTTCCATACAACTCGATCCCTACTGGCGCAGTCAGTATTCTATAGACAAATCATATATTAATCACATTAAAGATATGGCGACTCCGGCTTACCTCTTACAAAAATTGACCCTTTGCTACTGCCAGGTACTAATAGTTTATATTAGTGTTTTTTGGTAAACGAAAGAAAAAATTTAAGTAGCGGCAACTTGAACAACAGCAATATCACTATTTTGTCGTGTTTCCAATTTGTTTAAAACGTTTTCCAAAAACTTAGTAGGTACAGCTTATTTTCATTTCAGCTTTCACGGCCAAATCTACCGCATCGTTTAATACGGGGCATTCGCGCCCGGACTATGAACAATCTTGCTACTATTTAAAAATTAAACCGGCGCAGTGTACTGGGAACTTTGGCGTCGGAATTAAAAATGAATTTCAATTTCAGCTTCCAACAATCCAAATAATTCAAGCAACTTACAATATGAACCGGAGCGACAAGTAATTAAATTGCGTTGGAGTCGAGGGCTTTTTAAAAGTGTTGGAACACAAATTTATCAGGACACCCGTCAAGCTCCGCGCTACGACACACAAATTAGGAATATCGAAAACACTTTGGATGACATAAAAGGAAAATTACTATCACGCAATGGTTTCTAGTATCGCCACATAATGACCTCAGGGAAAACTTCACCAACACTCAAATATAATTACGAGATGTTATCTCAAAGATGGAAGACCATTTACGTTTATTAGAGATTAAAAGGGTACGTTTATGTAGGGTGGATGGCAATTAATAACACCATCAATTTAACTAGTTTACCCTGTTGATTACTAGTTGAGTATACACATAGCGTTTGTATGAAAATAATTGGTTTGACTATTGCAGCTAGAAATAGCTAAGGGAACACATGTGACTATTATGGATACTCCATGAAGCGACTAAAAAGTTCTGTCAACAAAATATTTTGCACCTGAATTGACACATGTTTTTAATCTATTCAATTCAAATTAACACTCATTTTTATAGTCATAATTTGATACATATCGTTTTCTGATTCAGCTTTGTAATTGCCTAAATAAAAACTAAGTTTCTATACGAATCCGATGGCACGAGGAAAGTTGCACATGTTTGGAAGCAAGTTAGACGTTCATTGCAAACAGGCGAATTTATTATTTGCATCTAATATACAACATTATTTTTAGTATATGCGAAACCTGAGTATAGTTTGTTCAGAATAAGTAACTAAATCGATTCCAATAATTTTTAAACCATGTTATATTTTTTTCCCAAAAATATTTTAAAAAGTTAAAAGTTGGACACCGAGCGACTTTAAGTACCTAGCGCAATAATTTAGGTACGTACTGCCAAATTATTATTATCAATGAGCTCAAGACGACGATGGAGGCGCGCGCTGCGTGGTGACCACGATTTTGTGCGGACAACTAGATAACAGAACAAGCTTATAACTTTTTAATTTTTCATGATACAGTTTTGAAATTTTGTACATAGATTCTTTACATAAAAATACTAGACACGTGTATCAGGTTTCGCATATACTAAAACTAATGTTGTATATATTAGCTAGTACAGCATAGCTTTTAGCTGCATCTCCCTAAACCGAAGCCAACACGTGGGAAAAGCTAGAATGATTCATAAATCATTGGTCCACGAAAGATAAAAGTCTAAAATGAAATACTTCAACAGACCTACAAGAGGTGTTACGGTACGCGTACACCAAAACCGATTTTGTCGGCCGATGGCGGACAGAATTACTCAGACGTACATGTCTCACACTGTTGCCGACATTGGTCTTCTGTAGTTGACTGTGCGCTTTAACAAAGTGAAGACGTGTTTTTAAAATAGAGGATTTCGAAGAAATGTATCTTTTAGAAAATTCGTACCGCAATTTAATTACGTCAACGTCCGGCGTTGGTCTATTGTAAAGACAACTAATTATTTTTTCAATATCCATAGTCGTTTAGGTATAAAACACACAAACATAACAGATTAAAGACAGAATTATTAAACTAGGTATAAATACCCTCAATTTGCAATACCAACAAGTTCGGAATCGTCGGTTGATCGGCCGTCATCGGTCGTCTCCGGACGATGGCGGTTGTAGTAGTGTACGCGCTCCCTTTCGTTTACTTACGTTTGATTTGATCGGTCGACTTTGGCCGAAGACGCCCGAGTAAAGATCGGCCGATAACGGTTTTGGTGTACGCGTACCGTAACTCATGTCCGTTCTTTTAGTGGTTGCATAAAACTGTTCCAATAACTCAAGTTTTCTAGACTAACAATAAACATATTTATACCACCTCTCAAATGCATTCCCAGTCATCAAATCGCATAATAATCCTTAACGATAAATAAAGGATTTTATGAATCATGAAACAGTTCTCGAGGAAATCGTTTGTGGGTTTTATGAGCATATTTATCACATCATCGTTTCACGGGAATCGTAAAATGAATCAGTTTTACAACATGGGATAGGTTAAAATAATGGTTGTAAAAGAAAATTGTAAACTTTCCGTAATTTTCTATGTCTACGATGCCATTAATATTAGTACTTTCCATGTGTCAATGACATTTTGTTCAAGAGTGGATGAAAGCACTACGATGAAAGTTCGTGAGGGATTTGTAACGGAGATGGGAAATCATCTATTACATTATGCCTATGTAGACAAGCCCAGCAATGTCGAGTATGATTCATCTAGCTGCCAAGTTTCATTGAATTAGTGCAGGTATTTGGCCTACCATGATGCAAACAAACAGTGTTTCTATTTTTACAACTGATGCTTTAAAAACTTTTAAGAAATAGACGGGACCCGTTCCTTGTATTAATAATTTTATATTTCAATGGGTCCTGCCTGTTCCAAATGCGCTTGTTTTTAGGGTACCGTACCCGAAGGTAACCAACCCTATTAGGCTATTACTACGCCTCCGCTGTCAATCCGTCCGTCCATCCGTTCATCTATCTGTCAACGGGCTGTATCTCATGATCCGTAATAGGTAGACAGTTAAAATTTTCCTAGTATGTGTATTTCTGTTGCCATTATACCAACAAATAATAAAAATAAATTAAAAATTAAAGTAGGCTCCCCTACTACGATGGTACGGAACCCTTCATGCGCGAGTCCGACTCGCACTTGGCCGGTCTTTGCTTTTCAGTCGGGTTTTTCGTTTTTATAAGTTTTTTTTTTAATCACTTCACAGATGATTTAACTTTTTGATTTTTTCACTTTTATATGATTTGTCATTTCGAATAACGAACTAATCGTTATTAATCCTAAATGGACATTCGAAATGAAAAAATATATGAGAAACCTAAAGATGAGTTTCAAGTTGTACCTATTCAATGATATCCCACTTAAGGGCCCAGTCCAGTAACATTGACAGTTTACTAGACTGGACTGTCATGTCTTTAGTGACACTCGCAAGATTAAGGGCATTACATGGCTCAAATCCCAAAAACAGCATATGTTCAAAGAAATTTGTTGATGAATCCCTTCGTGCGTTTTCCGTGTAAAAAAAAGTATGTTATATTTAAGTTCATCACAAATAAATAGTATTGTTTAAAATTTTAATAAACCTTCTCAATTTTTTTTTAATTAATCGTAGAAAATAGGTCCTTTTTCAACCTTAATTGTAAATTATCTCTGTAACGGCTGAATAGATCGGCATGAATTTTGTAACCACAAATACGTAATGATATACTTAACAATCTGTATTGTTTTTTTTCTGTTATTTCTTTTAATATTTTTAAATAATAAATAAAAACCGAAATTTTGCGAAATGTGCGGGGCAAGTCAACAAAAACCAGTACAGGGATCAAATCATCAAGGTCATCGAGCAATGTAATGCCCTTAAGGGCCCAGTCCAGTAACATTGACAGTTACTGGACTGGACTGTCATGTCTTTAGCGACACTCGCAAGATTAAGACAAATCGATTTACGTAAGAATCATCAAAATCGGTCTCTAGAGCGCCACAAAAGCATACTTGTACATAGATATAGGCTGATAAACACATTACCCTCCTCAGTCGGGTAAAAAGGCTTACACAAAGTTTAATCTGATGATATGTTTGTTGTTTACCGATACTTTTATATTCGGGTCTCCAGTATCTGCCAGTTCAGTTGGATATCGTTCTTCAGATACATCGATATAATAAACGATGTCAAAAAAATGGGGCAACAGAGATATATCATTGACGCGATCGAGAAATATTGCAGTGTTATAATCTAATACATACATATTGTAGTCGTATAGGTTTTATTGCTTTTGGAGTGTTATTTACACATCTATCATCAGATGTTTATAGCTGTCTGCATACGCGGGTAATGTCTATAGATGTTGGATGTTGATTTGATCTACAAAGTTGTTGGACTATGTAGGGAGTGAGGAAGATTTTCATTCATTGATGAATCAAGTTCATTACTTTCGTTCCAAAAATCAAGTCACGGTTTAAATTTTTTTTTTTTTTTTTTAATCAGCCTGTTCTGTCCCACTGCTGGGCAAAGGCCTCCCCCATGGCTTTCCAATCCTGCTTACAATTTGCCCTCTCTAACCAATCCGTTAAGAAATTAAATTGGACTGGTTTAAGTTTTAATTGGACTGGTTTAAATTGGACTTCTAAAAAAGTTTTTCTCATTCATTTTAGGTTTTCCGTGATAATGGTACTTAATATTTCCTAATTTAAATGTTATGCATTAAATTTGTTTTTTTAAATATTTTGATTTCCGGTATGTAACACCTGACTATATGTATATAACTTCTTCTAATTTACTCAAAACGAATTTTGAGTGAATGTCATGTTTGTTGAATGATAAGTTCTGGTTGACTGTTTTAGGCAGTCTTCTGTAAAGGTACCCGTTACACAAGCCATCACGCTTGTTTTTTTTTTTCCAGCAGGGTAAGGCACAGTTGCAGCTGATAGAAGTACATCCACATTTCGCTAATAGAGGGCGAACCTATTGCAGGGCACAAATCCAGACTCCGGGTTTATACAGAGAAATTCCTTATGGAAAATCCCAATAACACTTGGCCCACCCCGTGTATCGAGCCCAAGAACTAAGCTATCAATAATGTATAATATGAACTTAATTTTACCTGGCTTTCTCCGCATTCGCCACTGCACCGGCGGCGGCGCCGGGCTGCCCGAGCCCGACGATGCCAGCTTGATGCCGTCACCTGAAAACAAAACACTTTTCTTTAGTATAAAAGCCTTGTACCCCGATGGGTAAAAAAAATCCATAGACAAAGTAACAAACTGCCATAGACTGTCCGTCCTCTATAATTTTCAAACACTGTTCCTTAGTGCTCAACTTCATGTAAGGAACTCTGTGCAGTACTGTATGTTTCTAAACTCAGCCGTTTAGGACGTACATACATTGTCTTTCAGCGAGTGAAAAGAGGTATTTATGAATGACTGTTATGTATAGAGTAGAGGAAGATCAAAGAAACTATGAATGGACTGTGTGAAGGAGGATATAGCAAGAAAGGAGTTGAGAAAAGAAGACATCCTGCGCCGACCCAATATAAATTGGGATAAGGGCAGGAGAATGATGATGTTATGTATATAAAGAACGTTTTTTTTTTGTTTTTCTTTTTCAACTAAGTTACAATAAAGTGGGTGTTACACAAATCTTCTGCCAAACTGCAGGACAGTTTGTCAGCAGTGTTCTCGTGGATACAGCTCTTAGTTTACATAACATTATTACTTTACTTATCATTACAAAGGTAAGGGAACACACAGTTTTATTATGATAAGGGTAGGTACATCGCTTGTATCACCTTATATCGGCTTGCCCGCCATGCCAGCACTCGCGGCGAATGCACATGCTCCTACCGCCTAGACAACCGCCGCAGCACCCCCAGATGGGAGACGAGCAACCCAGCGCGAGTGAGACACCACGGCGGCCACCCGACCGTGTCTGTATTATTGGCTATGTCGTCATTCTGGACTATCAACAGCTGACACTCCAAGTGATGTTTATGTTTATTTAGTGGCAGAGGAAATTGATCTTACTGAGATATAAATTTAGGTACGACTTTAACTTTCTCGCTCATCCTAGCTTCTCCTAACCAGTTAAAGGTAAATACAGAAAAATCCAAGATCACAGTAAGAACCTAAGTTCTGCTAATTAGAATAAAGTACCTATAAACTAAAACAATAACGCGTTGAAACTTTCTGCGTCGCCATTTTCGTATTCTACCTCCACAAATGAAATTATGACTGTTAATGAACGCTGAATAGATGAAATGACTAATTTCAGTAGCACTCTGCTCCAAATTCAGTTTCGTAAAATAATTATGAACTTTATCTGAAATCATAGGCGAGGAGAGAGCGCGCAAAATTAATCTTAACTTTACTTTCATCTAACGACATCTATTGCCAACTGGTCTAACTAAGTAGGCGCAGAGAAGGCGATGTGATGTGACGGTCAACAGCTGAACTAGTTCCCAAGCTTGGCTGCCAACGGTTTGAAGTAGTGAACACGGGCACCGCTAGATGGCGCCAGTCAAACGTTTAAGAAAATAAACAATGAGATGCGTTCTCAAGTTTCAAATAGTATTTAGTAAGTAAACAATTTATGCTTATGTAACTATTATGTAAATACGTTAGCAATAAAATGTATATTTCCATTGAGTGTTAAATTTGTTTTTCAAGGATACTCATTAGTACCTAGAAGAACAGGAGTACAGTAAGGATGAGAACGAACGTGTTTTGAATGAGAAATACAAAGAAACGCTCTTCTCATCTGCTATGAACATAAATGAAAAACATTACAGCCGTAAGAATGGCGGGCTGAGACTGCCATATTGAAATTTCTTGCACGCGAAGACGTAAACGCGTAAACAATAAAGATGATGATGAAAAGGCATAAAAGTTTAGAACCATTTTATCTTGGAGTCGATACAGTGAAATGCTTTTAATAGCTTGATAAACTGTAAACATAGGATGAATTTGAAATTCTAATAGGTTCTGGACCACTTTCCGCAGCATCCAGTACGGGCTGGGTTTAATCTGGAACTGGTACGTGCACCGATTCATCTTTACTGTTAGATCCATTTCATTAGGTTTTAAAAGTACCTAGTTCTATTAGTTAAAACTTATTGTAGTTTTCTCAGTAGTTCAGCACAGGCTCTTTAAGTTTCTTAGTAAGAACGAAGAAACAAACTAACACAAAATTGTATGATCACACATTATTAATGAGCAAGAAAAATACCAAAAATATATTCAAATCTTTGTCTTCTTCATTTGAGTTATAATTTTCTTCGTATGAGTACAGTTGCAAAATTTTATAATGTTGAGGCCAAACGAGCGTAATTTACGCTGCATTCGGTTTCATACTAAATCAGCGTGTGGTACAAACAGTACTTTAGTATGAAACTGAATGCAGCGTAATCCACTACTCATTTTACACGACTCACAGCTCAAAAAATTACGCTCATTTAGCCTCAGCCTTAAGTAGTGATTTAAAGTAAATGTTTCTCAATCTATTTTAACAATATATTCTGTGTTACTAACAACACGATACATACGTTGTACTGACTAATACAATATGACGTCAGCCATCAAGTCCATGGTATAGAAAACTAGAAAACCAATTCGCCATACAACTACACTAGATGACATCAGACCTTGTGTCAAAAAGACAAAACGGTATTCACATGGCTATGTTTGCAATTACCTGATGTTATCTATCTATTATCTAACGTTTTTGGGTAGTTACTTTAGTAACTACTTCTTGTTTTAATGGAGTATTCGGCCCATGGCCCATCTCAACTCGATACCGTTATCTGATGGCATCGACGGCAGCCATTTTTAATGTAAAAGAATGTTCGTAATTAAGTGTCACGAGGTATTCCATTTTGTGACACTTTCGTTTATGGCGGTAGGGTATTCTTATAAAAGAGAGATAAGAATTTCTCCTTTTAAATCTGCTTTACTTACTCAATAATAATATCGTCATAACCACTGAACTTCTAGTCTGGAAACTGCACTAATTATTTGCGATGCTGATTCAATTAGGATGAATTTTTAAGAATTTCTCTCAAAGGCACGTTGAGTATGAATGTAGATTAAGCCCAAAGAAACAATGTATGGACTGTGTGATGGACGATATGGATAGAAAGGAGGTGACTGCTGAGATGACGAGTAATAGGCAAGTATGGATGAAGACATGCTGCGCCGACCCCAAATAAATTGGGATAAGACCAGGAGAATGATGATGGTTCCATAGAAAATTGTCAAAGGCTCCACACGAACAGAAAACATTAATTAATTATATTGAAATTATAATTTCTTTATTGCCTCATTTTGATCTTGAGTAACACCACAATTCCCGAATTTTGTCTCCGCTAGAATGCTTTAACAAAAAATATAAAAAGGTTCTTCGGTCTCATAAAAGAAAATTCGGTAATTCGCAAAGAGAGCCAATATCCGTTAACCTTACATCTGCGTAGATTATATTTTTTAATCCACGTAAAAGCATCGCTCCGTTTAATTGCGTTAAGTCGACCATAATAAGGGCCTAACCGTAGATTAAACGTAGATTAAATAAGTGATGTCCAACACTCGTCTGTGGGACGAGTGATACGAGGGTCCATTAATTGGGGCACTACGAGTAAAATAAACCTTTGAAATGAAATTAAAAAGAACTGTCAAATTTTTGATTAGGTCTCCAATGAACATTGGTATTCCCGAAGTATTTGTAATAAAATACGGGCTTTATATGCTCGAAAATTTGGCAATGACACGGGTAATAACTCGAGTAATGACAAATGTAGTAAATACACACGTTTTAATTACAAACACGAGGCAAATTAAACATTTACACGCGTTATTATGGTTCTGAACTTTTAGTAGCACATATTTAAAGCACTCAATTATAATTTCTATTCTGTAATAGAAATTATAATTGAGTGCATATATGCACCTACTTGATTTCCAATTTCAATCAGCGCTTGAACAATGAACGTGTATTTATCGAAAGTATTTTTTTTGCTCGGTCCATTTCAAATACGAGGACGTTTTAACGCATCAGTAATGAATAATCACACAAGTCAAAAGTATATTAAATAAGAATGTAACATCTATTTTTATTATCATTAACATTGAAAACGGGATATTTACCATGTTTACTGTTTGTTTTGAGATCCCGATATTTCGGCGCTGTTGCAAGCGCCATGATCACGGATAAACTGAAGTTATTGCAAATAGATTTGATTAACCATAAACATGAATGACTGCTGCCGGAGATGATAACCATAATAATAGTTAGTCAATCAGATGTTAGGTTCGTATTCAAGACCGCACCTCAGACATGTTGAAATCTGATCCTAAAACTAGATTTGAGGCAAAATTAATATCAAATCTGTCATTTTTAAATTCAGATATAATCGCGACAAAATGCTCTTGACTTCTAGACTAATCAGTCATTTGATAACTTTCCTCCCCTTCAAATGAAAATCCTTAAAATAATGTCTTTGGAGTGGTGCGGTCTCTCAGATTGGAGGTAGTTAGTGCCTGATTGATTCGGTCACTATCAATCTCCATTACTTCTAACATTTTCCTATCAATCCTTAAGTTGATGGATCGGCAGAGGTGAAAAGGGACAAAGGTCCACTTTTTTTTGCGCTCTTGGTCTATCAATCTGTTTGAACTGCAGCAGAAAATTCTAGATGAATATGTAACGGTCGGGTTAAGTATCTGTAGAGTTTTTTCATTCAGGAAATTCAAGCAACTTTTGATGGAGCTCGCAAAGCCACGCGCGCAGTTAATTTCAAATAATAAGTTTGAATTGCGCCAGACGCCAACTTCGCGGTGCCTGTACTAGTTTGCCAGTTCACGAGAAGGAACACTAACTCTCTATTATAGGAAGATATCACATGAACTATGAATGAAGTGGTTACTGTAGGAACATAGATTACGTAGTACTATTCCTAACCTTCGGGTCAGATAGAATCCTTATCAGCCCGGTTCCGACAGAGAAATCGATATGTGGCGGCGTTAGTATGTGCACAGAGTGACAGCAGAGCGGAAAGCGAAAATGTGCATATGAGTGGTTTTTCACCATTCAAGCGGATAAAACGAGAGCAGAATGATCGAGAAGACCCAGATTATGAAGAGATAAAACGAAAAGCTTAGCAAAGCTAACAACATAGATGTACAAAAAAATTCGGCTCCTCTTTCCCTAGCCAGGATCTAGCTAAGTGCAAAGTGTAATTGAGCTGAAGGTCGGCGGCGGGTTAGGGTTTAAACTTCACGAGCGAATGTACAAAACATTCTTACTTCCCCTTTACCTAATTCATTTTGTGTGAATAGGAAAAGAGCATTCTTACGTTAGTTTAACCATGTCAAGAAAAGAATTCTCATGCCCTTGTTCTGGTTCTACGTTTGTTTGGTCTAAATTAGTCTGAACCACCTTCAGGCTTTTTCTTTTCTTCACCAAACCTTCCCTCGCCAGGATACAGTTAAGTGCAAAGTGTAATTGAACTGAAGGTCGGTTTAGGGGTTAGACCACATCAGCGAATGCAGACCGACGGCTTTAATGATTCCTCGCGAAGGTGTCAATTTAAATGGAATATTCTGAAGGTTGATCACGTATTGGTTCAATTAGTGTCGTCGTATATGATGGTTATTTTAAAGCAAATAACCTGTGGGATATTGTTAGGACTTTGTGGACGCTTAATGTGCCTTTGATAGGGCAAGGCGGAGGACTCATTAAAGCGGTCGGTCTATAGCTTTTGCTCGTGGCTTCGCTCCGGAATGTACTCACGGGAACGTTTTAAATGTAGCCTATAACACTCGGGGATAATGTAGCTTCCTGTTAGTGAAAGAATTTACGGAATCTGATCAGTAGTTCCGGAGATTACCCCCTACATACAAACTTATAATATTAGTATAGATTTTTGTGTGACCAGAGACAGACCATTTTTACGTTAGACTATCCATATCAAGAAAAACAAGAAAATAATGCACCTTTTTCTGGTCCTACATTTGTTTGATACAAAGTAGTCTAAAGCCACTTTCAGGCATTTTCTTTTCCTAACTACAAATTCCTCGCTCTGCACTATCACTATGCTCGTGTGTTCAAGGAATTATGGGCGATTTAATATCTCTACACTGAGATACGGGTAGTATTAGACGACGCATATATGTTGAACTACCCTCACGCAGACGAACCTTGTGATAAGGCTTCGTCTAAAGGATTTAGTTTCGCATCTTATGGCAGCTATTTAATGTAACGATCGATCGAGTCGGTTCATCAAACACAAATTCAATAGTGAATATAGAGCTACTATTGGAAAGGAAAAAAATATACAGACATCTGCGAAACAACGTCAACGCCGACTTTTATAAGGTTAAGCACTCAGAAGCTAACTAAGTTTATTAGAGTTGACCGAAACAGTTCTTGGGACCGTTCCGTTAATTACAAAGTTAGTTTCAAAGCAAACGGATGGCTCCTAAACACCCCCAAACAGCGGTTTTGGCAACGAACTCTCCCGAACTCATAATTTATTTCTTTGTCAAATAAATTGATGTCTATTTTTGTCCTGTTTTATTGAACTTGAATTTTCATAGCTGGATTTAGGAAATACGACACAAAAGGACTTTGTAATCTTCATGTCTTCGTCGAAGCGCACGACCGTCTTTAACTTTAAGCGGTCGTCCGCTCCCGCAGGAACTTGATGAAAATATATTGCACAGGGGGAGTAGAAAATGAGCATTGCTGGTCAAAAATTAAAGTTCCTTTTAGAACATGGGCAATATAAAGAGGGATATAACTTCCGATCGATCGATTTGATCGCCAACCCGCCTGCCAAGCGTGGCGATTATGGCAAAACCCCCCTTGGGGAGGCCTATGTCCAGCAGTGGACGTCTTTCGGCTGAAATGATGATGATGATGATAACTTCCGATCGATCGAGGAGTCAATGAATGGGGATTTTGATAGATATATTTGCAGCGACCAAGATCAACAAGGATCTTTCAAATTGACCAATGGTTCGTTTGTAGCTGGCTGATATTCAGCCGTGTGAATAAAAATGTGTCTATGGGTAATGTTGAATTGTAAATACAATTTTATTCATCGAAATTCAGTCTCGGGAGATTGAAATCATCATCATATCAAAGGAAGCTCCTATGCCCTTTTCACGAGCGCGTTTCCTATCCCCAATGCGTAAAAATAATTTTATTCCGAGTTTCTGTTATTAAATAAATTTACATGGAGAGACTCTTGACATACGAAGCCTCAAAGTAATCAGATACTGTACCATAAAGAGATTTGAAACGTGATTTTTTGTAGGAACACAATATGATAATATGAGAACAATATGGAGGATGTAAAAGAGGGTGTATAATCAAAGGATAATCACTGAGGCGAACATTCGAGAGTGTTCTGCACATTTCCCAGGTGTATCCTTATCTACGTTATACCGTTTGCAAGTCATGAAAGTCGTAACATTTTATTAAAGACGTGAAAGTTCACGGTGTTTTCCCTTCCATTTCAATATGGTGATAAAAATGGTTCATACTCTGGGCTCTGGGCGGAGTGGAAGGGAGTGTCAGACTTGTACTGGCTAAAACCCATTCATGTTTTTTTTGCCCTTTGTGTTCCAGGGTATCTCATACCTTGTGATCTTGTAAGTATTTGCATATGGTATCTTACCCAGGTCATTTATTTAAATTATTTTATTTTTATGGAAGCAAGACTGAATTAATAAATTATCAAAATTTAAAATATCTACATACATTATACTATACCGATATTATAAAGAGGTATTTGTTTGTAAGTTTGTATGTAGTGGTAATCTTCGGAACTACTGATCCGATTCAGAAAATTCTTTCACTAACGGGAAACTACATTTTACACGAGTGCGATAGGTTACATTTAAAACGTTCCCGTGGGTTAATTACCGATTAAAAGCCGCGAGCAAAAGCTAGTACATAATAAGAGTACCAAATTATGAAGCAGAGTGTACCACTGAAGTGTATTTCTAGAAACATATTTACAATTCACTTCAACAGCACGATCCCAGTACAGTTCAAAGTTAGTGGAATGAAGGATCCCAAGACAGACAATCTCCTCCTCCCTGCAAACTTACGACTCGGTCGTTTATTTAGTGAGTATTCGAGCTATTCCGACATCGGAACTGTCGACGAACGGGAAATTAAACGGGACGCAAATGTGAACACAGTGAATTGACGGCGAACCGGCAAAATATTTGTTTTGCTCGTGCAAGTTCGGGAAAGCTCGGGGGTGCTCGGAAAAGCGGAATACTCCCGACAGTTGACTTTTAAATGGTATGCTCGGACGTTTGAAATTTTGAATAAGGAATAGGGGTCCAGCCAGAGGGAATAACATTGGTGAATTTAGTTCGTGGCAATGATTCGGAGAACCACTTTTACGTAAATGCAACAAAATAACTAAACGAATATTTTATGTATATTTATATAGTATTTTAGGTTAAGTTAGTTAAGGCACATATACTCTTTATTCTCTTCCTTTACACACTATCGTCTACATTTCTTTTCATTTCTCCTTTTTGCGGGTCTGCTGGCAGATTTTTCTTGTAAAATAATCTGTACCCTTGTATTCATATATTATAATGTTATTTTCCTGTGTTGTCTTCTGTGTGTACATAAATAGTTAAATAAATAAATAAACGCAAAAACCAAACTTAATTAGACATTTAAGTTTTTGCACTGATATGGTCATTAACATTGAAAATGATAAATATCCCGTTTTCAGTGTTAATGATTACATTAGACATATTTAAGTTGCTGACACCAGCCCGTAATACAATAAAATAGACATGTTGAACGAAATGGTAACGAATATAGGCCCAAAACCCGTGCTCAAATATACTGTTACAATTCATTACAGGTAGTCAGTAAACAGTATTATATCTGTCTGCTAGTAATAAAGTGATTTTTTTTTAAATAGATGTAAAAAAAAGGCCTGTAACAAATGAAAATCGACTCTGAATAAGCAGAGCATAAAACATTCTATTACTTTCACCATTTCTATCTCTCAAACAGCCATTTAGCCAATAATAATTAGCTATAAGCCTATTTTGGTTGCCTTCCCGTAATAAAATGTTCCATAAAAAACAGACATATTCCATCTAAATATTGTCCCTACAATCTCGTCATGAGCATCCCTATATACTACCAAGTATATTAGAGAATAAAGGCGAAAAATATGTGTACAAACATCTGCCTCACAAACGTTCCATTCTACGCAGACATTGTCGTAAAAATAACATGTGTTTGCTTCCGTAAAATAAAACGATACTACATCCCACAGCAAAAATTGAAATAGCACATGAATTCCATTATTCATAAGCAAGTTATGAATATGTTGTAAGGTATTTGGCAGGTTTCAAACTAAAAACTAACTACTGGTTTAGCAAGTACCCTTTCGCATAATATTTCTTGCTGGTTAACAATAATAAAAACAAGTTGTTATAGATTGTTAATTGAGTTTAAATATATTATGTACTAGCGACCCGCCCTTGCTTCGCACAGCGCCACCTATCGGGTCCAAAACAATATCTAATTTAGCCTATATTTTAAGTTAAGCATCTTGCAGTTGAGCGGTGAAAACTACGTTCAAATCCATGTGGTAGTTTTTGCGTTATGCGCGTACAAATATACAGACAGAAAGACAGACAGACAAAAATTCTAAAAACTGTTGTTTTGGCTTCTTTTGCTATAATAAAACTCCATTTTTTTTTCAATATCTTCAATGTACAGACATCGGCCTTTTTACAATTTCACTATATGTATAGATAGATTCAGTAACGTTGATACCGTCTAAGACATTGGTTTTAGTTGAGTTTTATAACAGCCAGCAGCTTAGTATTGCACATTCTATACGATTAATTCTAAAAATAATCGTTTCACAAAAGAAAAACTTTCTATCACCATGTGCTAGTTTCGTTTTACCGAAAATTGTTAACCCACTAACTACGTTTGGAAAAATGAAACTATCCAATTACTGAAAAAATACAATTTTCAAACTAACAAATTCGTCAACCAAAAAATCAATTTCAGTTTTATCAAAAGCGTTTTGCTGAATTGCGAAAACTTTTAACAACCTGACTAGTGACAAACAAAACAGAGAAAATACTACAGTCCGATTATTTGGGAAATATGAAATTGAGGTTAAGCATAATAACCAAACGACCGGGATGAGGCTAAAAAGGAAGAACAGTATTTGTTCCCTGTATTTTTTAGATAAACAAAATGGAGAATATTTTTCCATACAACAGAGATTCATAAATGTTTTCATACATAGAATGGTTTATAAATTATAAACACTGTTTTAAGTTTTCACGGTTCAAAACTAAACTTACACTGTCGCTACTACTCTCGTCTTCTACTGTCTGTATTATGAACAATCTCGGAAGGTATCCCGTAAGTGACAGTATGAGATTTTATTCTTTTAGTTCGTATTTATTAAACATTACTTTTTTATATCTGTTTATTCGTTGTACACTTTATTTTATATAATAAATATATATTCGAATCTGATCGTGGCATCACTTTGGGACCTATCAAAATACCAGCGCTGTGACTTTTTTTTAATGTTACAACACCATGCTGAGATAGCGATCTTTTGGCCTCGTACAGGACTAATTTAATTTGTTTTATCTTTTTCTTGTTTAATTTTTATATAATTTTTGTTTTATTGTGAAATCAACCATTTTTTTTTGTTTTGTTTGTGTGAGTCTTTAAATACTTTTTCTTTCATTCTATGAGTTTACAAATTTTAATATGTCAAACTAACTAAAACATAAAGGTTGGACGTCATACACAGTCTACCGGCCGGTTACCTCACTCAAATTCATATTTCAAGGTTTTAATTAAACCGTACTTTGACGGGATTATAAGCGTACACAAATAAGAGAAATAGCTCCACGCTACTTGAACACAAGAATGATTGAATGAGGCAATAATGCAAGTGGAAACCCATTCTACTCTAGTTTCATTGCTTAGATGGTGGATTTGTTGGGAAAACACTCCGCGTGCTATTTGTAGGTCCATTGTTGTAACAGTCACATCATAAACGTCTGCTACAGAATCAGGCCTGAATAAAAAGGATGAAGATTAAACAACAACATTATTTCCAGGCAACTTTGGCCCATAGATATACAACATTATTTTAGTATATACGAAATCTGAATGTAGTTTGTTCAGAATAAGTAACTAAATCGATTCCAATAATTTTTAAACCATGTTATATTTTGTCCCAAAAATATTTAAAAAAAGGCTACAAGTTGGACACCGAGCGACACTAAGTACCTATCGCAATCATTTAGTGCCTACTGCCAAATTATTATTATCAATGCGCTCAAGACGACGCTGGAGGCCCGCGCGCCGCGTGGTGACCACGTTTTTGTGCGGGCAGCCAGTTGACAAAACAAGCTTAGAACTTTGTGATTTTTCATGATACAATTCAGAAATTTTGTACATAAATTCTTTACATAAAAATACTAGACACGTGTTTCAGGTGTCGCTTAAACTAAAAACTAATGTTGTATACCTTACAGACTTAACACACATATGATAAAATACAAATTGTGTTAGTAAAAAGTACCTTAAAACTATGTTAGTAACATTTCACTTGTGCACTATGTCACTGTGCGTTCACGCGGCACTTGCCCGTAGAAGCGACGGAACACCACTTCCTCCGGCCAAAAGTCCTCTTCTAAGACGAGGTGCAGAAAGCACATTAGCATTCGCACCACAAACGTCTTGAACTTGACGTTGCGCTGCGACTCCAACAACTGCACTCAAACACAGGTGAAACTCCCCCCTCCCCCCCCCCTCCTCCTCCTCCTCCTTTTCTCTCTCTTTCTATTTCTATTTTCTAATAGTAATTCTAAGTGTACCGCTTATGTATGTATATGAAGATATTGACTATCTTCGGAACATTACCATAGAGCAGTTAAAACCAACATAAAACGTGATAGCAGTATCTATTGTGCCGGATGCAATATACATGAAGATAGTAAACTTCCAGACATTAGTCTAAACACTGTATTTGCAGATAAAACTGTATTCCTTCCTAAGACGACAATGCATCTTTCAATGTAATTTGCTCGAGTTACAGTCATTCATATGCTAGTGTGGAAACGAGTTGATTACACACGGAAATCGCCTTATATTACAGTAAATTACGCAAGAATGCTAGTAGTCGAAGCTGACAGTCAAAACAGACCTACTGTCGATAAGGAGATATTTCCGATGAATGGTTATTAGATTTAAGAATGGCAGCTTTTGTCTTTATTATTTGCCAATACACGCGAACGGCGGCCATGTTGAATATTCAGTGTGTGGAAACGTGACCATTATGCTAGACAATGTTGAACATTATGACCTAATCTAAGGCGTGCACTGATATAATTTTAATAGACCATTGTGTTACAATAGAATACTCTGAAAGAAAACATTGTCATTTTTATTATTCTGAGTTACAAATTGAGTTTCAACTGACGACTGACTGGCTTATCGAAGATTCGAAGGGATTCATTTGGTTATTTCAGATCAGATCTGTTTGAGAGTAAAATGTTGTCAATCGTATATATAAACGAGTTGAGTTGCGAAAACTTCCAACTTTCTCGTCCCGAAAAGTTCAAAATGATATCTTTTGTTTGTTGTCATGCTGAATTGCTGATCTGAAATGAAAGAAAAACAAAGTAACATCTGTCCCACGCCGTATTTGCCGGAGAAGAAATTAAGAGAAATGGGTCGGTTTTTCTACTCGAGACGGGTTTCGCCAATACGTGTTTGCCTTTGAGTGTTTAGGGATTATTTTGATCCCAAGAACTTTGTGAGGTTTTCTCGGCTGAATAGAAAAAAGGTATGAAAGGTAACCGAACCACCTGTAATTCCCAATGGAGTTTCTAGAAAGGGTTGGGCAAAGGTTTGACATCGTAAGCCGGCAGTTTCACCCACATCTACACAAATAAATAAAATTGAAGTGTCTGTTTGTAATTTCAAAATATCAGCTTTTTACTGAATACATATGAAAGCATTATACGCTACTTATAACAAAAAAAAACATCTTTTTAAATTTTTGTCTGTCTGTCTGTTTGTTCCGGCTAATCTCCGAAACAGCTGGACCGATTTTGACGGAACTTTTACTGACAGATAGTTGATGTTATAAGGAGTAACTTACTTAACTACTTTCATTTTAGAAAAAGGATTAAAGGTCCGTGCAAAAAAAATAAAACCATTGAAATTGTTAACAAAGTCCGATTCAAATAGGGAAATAATATTTTTATAATAATTTCACGTGGACTAAGGTCGCGGGGCACAGCTAGTTTCTAAATATAGAATTATTTTTACAAATACAGGTTTAGCACAATAAAGTAATTAAGGTAAAATGAGAGTAAAATCCGAAGACCTTCAACATCATTTCACATTACCGTCCGTGGATTAGACTTAACGGGGCGTTTCTAATTAAGTTTCCAACGAATAGTTTCAGCAGCTAACTTCCGTGAGCACTAATCACGCCGAAGTTGGTTGACAGCACGTGTTAAGTTCAAACAAGTTTGGAACGTAATGTAATGAGGCAGATGGGCTAGAATGGGGTCAACTTTGAAATAATTGAACCTGGCTTTAAGACAGTTTTGATTGACATCGTTCGTACCCTGACAGGGTCGACTGACGGACAAATAAATTGTGTATTGACGCTCAAATTTTTGTCTGCGGTTTGCAAACAAAGCAATCAGAATGGTCACTGAACATTGAACGGTTAAATCATCACAATCATAACGTAAACATAGCCTTTACACCTTCAACCCATTTACTAAACGCGATAAACGCGAAAAATTCAGTATTTCATTTTCCGCGGATGTTTTTTGGTTGTACCTACATGGTTACTGTTTTAATTAATTACTAACATGAAACAGAATTCATTCTGGAAAACTTTATACCGATACTTTTTTTAAATATCTAATCAATGGAAGCGGTCTTCCACAATTTTTTTTATATTTAAAGCAACAAGACTCAAATGCAATATCAATATTCTTCAACAGTACCAGTACTTCAATAGGAAATAAAGAGAATACCCATTTTTCAAACAGAAAAGGCATCACATTCTGTTTGAAAAGCGTGTGTATTGAACAGTAAACAGGCGTGATATAGCGGTCAATAAAACGGCAGAGGGGTATCAGGTAGATAGGAAAATAGAGGCAGGCAATTTGCCGCCGGCAAATGAAATTGTGCATCTGCACGAAACGCTTTTACATCGGCCCGTATTTTCTCTTCCCCCTGCAAACGTTGAAGGCACAATCTAATTGAGATTTAATTAGAAGTTACTCTTCTCGGTTTATTAAGGTTCGATGGAGAAGAAATCTAGCGGGAATTACTTTCAAGTCTTGCATTTTAAATTATGGGATTTTAATCTATACATCTACAACATTAGTTTTAGTATATGCGAAACCTGAAACACGTGTCTAGTATTTT
The DNA here is from genome assembly GCA_905163415.1 of Noctua fimbriata. Lineage (NCBI taxonomy): Eukaryota > Metazoa > Arthropoda > Insecta > Lepidoptera > Noctuidae > Noctua > Noctua fimbriata. The sequence continues at coordinate 10,061,496 of LR990940.1, forward strand.
TATGTAAAGAATCTATGTACAAAATTTCAAAACTGTATCATGAAAAATCACAAAGTTATAAGCTTGTTCTGTTACCTGCTTGTCCGCATAAAAACGTGGTCACCACGAAGGGCGCGCGCGCTTCCAGCGTCGTCTTGAGCTCATTGATAATAATAATTTGGCAGAAGGTACCTAAATTATTGCGATAGGTACTTAATGTCGCTCGGTGTCCTACTTGTAACTTTTTTTAAATAGTTTTGGGACAAAACATAACATGGTTTAGAAATGATTGGAATCGATTCAGTTACTTACTCTGAACAAACTATATTCGGGTTTCGCATATACTAAAAATAATGTTGTATATATTACGGCTAAAAGCAGAAGTAAGGTTACCCCTAGTTCTAGCCGGCTATTTTTTTGTACCTAGGTGCGGCCGGTAAAAGTTTGTTATACTTAGGTGCATCCTTTTTATTGATAGGACAGACCGACCAAATTAGGTTAGGTTAGAACTGTGACAAAACGCGCGCGAGCCGAGCGAGCGCAGCGAGCGGTGCCGCTGCAGCTGCCGGCGAGCGCTGCATCCAAATTGGTTGCATCAAACCTCCAAATTAAATTTATTTTTGTGATTATTCGGAGCTTACCCAAAGAGCATAGGTAATATTTAGTTTACCCGGGTAAACAGAGGTTATTTTTTACTTCTAGCATTACCCGTAAGATATACAAATATATCAATATCAGCTTTTTACTGAATGCATATGTAAATCTGTACGGCAATTATTACAAAAACACATTTTATTAAATTTTAGTCTGTCAGTTTGTTCCAGCTAATCTCCGAAATGGCTGGACCGATTTTGACGGGACTTTTACTGGCTGTTTTTAGATAGCTGATGTTATAAGGTCTAACTTAGCCTACTTTTATTTTAGAAATATAATTAGGGATCCGTCCAAAAAAAAAATTAAACCCTTGATATTGTTAACAAAATCTGATTCAAAAAGGGAAGTATTTATTTTTATAATAGCAACAGCTTGTCAGGAAATAAAATGTATGTGTAATTTTACGTTCCAGATGTGCATTTTCAGAGCGGAGGTTTTCATGCCCGAGCAAAAATATTATTATGTTTTCTCACTTTGTATTGGAGATTTAATACGTTCCCCAGTTCCAGGTTCCCTTTGGATTTTCTATTTATTGTAAATCCTGACTAATTTCATATGTAAATGCGAAATTAAGTTGGTTCGTTTGTTACCTTGTCACGCCTAAACCACTGAACCGATCATTCTGAAAGCATATTTACGTTGTCAGGTTTACAGAAACGGGCATAGGTTACCTTTCATCCCGAAAAAAAGCACTGTTCCCGAGGAAATCAACAATAACATTCTTATGATAATAGATGGCGCCACGTGTCTTTCGAATCATGATTGAATTATACAAGCAGAGTACAACCCGAATTGATTGTCTAATTCTAAATTAGCGCGAGCGAAGCCGCGGGCAAAACCTAGTCAGTGATAATTATTTAAGATTAACTTGGAAAAAACATGAATTACACAGGCACATAACTTTAGGTATACTGGTTCTAGTAAAAGCAGACTAAAGAAATAATACTTACATGATGTCTTTAGATAATAAAAATGATGGATGTAAAAGAAAATATTACTTATTTATGAAGCGTTGACCGAAAAGGGATCGTCGATCGGTTATATCTAGCGAAATGTTTGATAGCTTATAGGATCCGGGTTGTCACAAGGGTTGAATACAGGCTAAGCGTCAACACGGATAAAGTCCCTGCCTCATTTCTTTAATAGTGACCAAGATTACAAGAAATATTCTATTTTCAGGCTCACCTATTAGACAAACAAATTAAAAAACAAATGTATTTTGAGCAGTGGCTTTTCTTCTTGACAATCAACGTCGTAGTTTTCAAATTGAATACCCAACGTTGACTATAAGAACAGCCTTACCTTTAAAGGGCTATCCTAATAGAATTTGGGATGTTTTAGTAAATCGATATCCCCAATAATTGGGTGTCGAAGGTCAGGTGACACTATCTCCAAAATGGAGGTCTGTAATAGACCCGCTATCTTATATTCGTTTGAGGAAATAGAAAACAAAAGTTTATCCCGTGTAACGTGATCGTTACTTTGTTTTGTCCTAGATAAGATGGAGACGAAACTGAAACGAGTTCATCTGACCTAATTAAAGAATTCGTTCTGTCAACTCTGGTAAGTTAATTCCACGACACAGTTCTTAATGAACTGATAGCTATACAAACGATTATAAATAGCACGGTCTGAATATATCCTATAGTTGTTTAGACGAAAATACAGCAAAAACATTTATTTGGTAATATTCCACCGTAGAATCTATAGTGTATAACTTTTTACCATATGTTAAGTACTTGTTTTGTACCGTCTCAAGGACGTTGTATTGTTTTCAATATATTACAAACAGTCGGAAACTTAAAATAATAGGTGTATTATAGACGTTTAACATCATTTGACTAATATCGTCGGAGATAGTGCAAATCCGCGGAACTAGCATGGGATAATTCCGCGTATCTGACAAATGTAGCCAATTTCAATTACGCATTGTCCTAGCGACTAAATTAATAAATGTAATAGATTTCTACTGTTAACAATACATAGAACACATGAATTGTTACTATTCATGTAAAAATGAGGTCAAAAATCGTTGAAATAAAAAAACTTATAACCTTCCCCTGTAAACCTACACGTAGTGCGGATACGCGCACTTTACGTATGGTAGATTCGTGGATTTGCACTATCCCCGACGATATCCCAAGATTTTTGTACAAAGGAGCTTATTATACGGGAATTGTAAATATGTCTAGATGAATCGACGTGCGTTTCAAAAATCAGAGAAAGATGGCTTTGTCTTGTGACACTCTTGTGACGTCTTGCGTAAAGATTTTTACAAAACGATGGATATAGAAGCAGTAAAACGAAAACAACAAAAGCATACTCTTCATGAAGTCTTTCTTGCAGATGTTCTTTTTAAAATTCAGTAAGCATCACATCAGGCGGCTCAGTTGAATGCAAATAACGATGGTTTTAAGCCCAAACGTCTGTCCCACTCAACACATTTTCACTGGCTTCATATTGTTTTGCCACATTAGGAAAGAATGAAAAAGGAAAAGCATTTTATCATCATTTTCGCGCATTCTATCTCCGTAACAGACGAAGTACCATGTCATATGAAACCAAACCACTGTGATTTAATCAAATTCTAACATGGAAACGCTCTCGTGTGATCATCTATGGAAACATTTGTAACAGGGAAGCAACGCAAATGCTTTTAGGGACAATTAACAGCCAGTAGTAGAATGGAGAACCAGTTGCTAAGTATCTTTGTTTTGGTGATTCCACACTTGTGCAGCGTACCAAAGGCATTAAGGAAGCATAGACAGAGAAAAAAACGAATTTTTCAACCTAGGGCAGGGGTCGGCAACCTGCGGCTCGCGAGCCACATGCGGCTCTTTAGTTCCATACGCAAATGTGATTTATTTTATAAAAAAAAAAACATTTAAAGATCGTTCTGAAACGGTTAACGGGGATTAGGCACAATTTCTATCTCTCATCCACTTGTGCTAGCTTTTCAACGCAGCCCTCCCCCGTGACACGCGTCGTCACTGTCAGTCCGTCAGAAGCTCTAGAATGATGTTTCTATGTAGGTTTTAATTCGCTTTCGACGCAAGACAGTTTGGCGTGTGTAGTTTCTGTTGTAATTAAATGTTTAATTGTTATATTTTTTTTACTTAAATAATAAGTGATTATCTAATAATACCATATATTTATATATTATCTAAAAAACACTACTTATTAATAAATAGATATTTTTCTTATGAATATGTAGATTAGTTTTTTTTATCATAACACTTTATTTATGCAAGTACTATTTATTGATGGCAAGAAAAAAATTTGTGGCTCTTTAAAAAGTTTGAAATTTTGTAAATTGTAATTTTTGACTCTTCCGACTCAAAAGGTTGCCGACCCCTGACCTAGGGTAATGCGTGCTGAAGTTGTGCGCACGACTATCAATTAAGCTATGCAAAACCAGTATAAGCGGATCTGTCATTGTACGGGAAATCTATACAAAACGAGCCCATGTTATACTGGAAATGAATAGCTTGATGTGTCGCCGTGTGTACTAGACCCAGTCAGCCCAGTTACCTTCTTGCCAACTGGCTATAAAGGCATGAGCCTTTAGTTGGTGAACATACGAGATAAGGAATTTTGCTCCTTGCTCCGGTCCGTAGGCGGCCATGTTAACCGCGTCATTAATAGCCTCGTCTAGTACTGTTTGATGCAGCTGAACGAGCATTAGAGGCACTGGCGCAGAAAATAAAGGAAATCAGAATGATGTTATCGATTTTATCCCTCCAATATCGAATAATTTTGCATATTTTTGTCATGTGCTAAATAGGCTTGCGTTTGGCCGCAACTCAAATGATGAAGCGATGACGCGGCCTAGGGTGGAGCACGCTTGCCTAGAACAAACCGATTACCTGGAACTTTAAAGAGATCCAGATTATAATGATCGGGAAACAGAGAAACTGTTACTTTAATTTTCCTCTCATATCCGCATGGCATACGAGGATTGTTCATACTGTGGTAAAAGATTACCCAGTCAGCAAGTTTAGTACCTAAGGTGCACTGGAAACTACATGAGTTTAGACACTAGTGGAGACAGCATAAGTTGAAATTTAAGACATATTTCCATGACCACATGGAATATTTTCCTTTCAAGAAAACTTCGTCTACAAACTTGCAAGCCACGTATGAATTTATATGTCAACTAGTTTCCACAACCAAGGTAAGTCGCGTGCAAAACTTAGTTGTTCAGTACATAAACAATATCATTACTGAAACTACACGAGGCTTCAGTTGTCGGTCACACTTTAGGTATTTACCGTATGAATTTGTTAGCATGGATTATTTTGTATGACGGCCATTTTGTTTTTTAGAGATGTCGCACTTATTATAATGTTAATAGATAAGGAAGTGGAAGTAATTTATTCTAAATTAAATTTGCTACGGAAACTGGCCAGTATTTCGGTTCTTAAATGAGATTGAATAGCCTTTAGTATAGATATTTACCACCAATTTAATTTTAATCGAATCTTCCCATTCCATTGATAAGATTGTCTATTGAGACAGGTCTCTTGGTAAAGTAAATTTTCAAATTAGATTTAGACGGAAATTGCTTTATTCAAAGGGATTGAAATTGTTTCTTAGAAAAAGGAAAGTAAGAAAACACGAAAATGTCGAAGACTTCAATTATTAATCAAGGGAACTTCCGCCCTTTCTCTTTTGAATTAAGTATGCAAATCGAAGTTTCAGCAATTAGATTTTTTATTTATGCAAGTACTATTTATTGGTGGCAAGAAAAAATTTTGTGGCTCTTTAAAAAGTTTGAAATTTTGTAAATTGTAAATTTTGACTCTTCCGACTCAAAAGGTTGCCGGCCCCTGACCTAGGGTAATGCAAGCTGAAGTTGTACGCACGACTACCAATTAAGCTATGCAAAACCAGTATAAGCGGATCTGTCATTGTACGGGAAATCTATACAAAACGAGCCCATGTTATACTGGAAATGAATAGCTTGATGTGTCGCCGTGTGTACTAGATCCAGTCAGCCCAGTTACCTTCTTGCCAACTGGCTATAAAGGCGTGAGCCTTTAGTTGGTGAACATACGAGATAAGGAATTTTGCTCCTTGCTCCGGTCCGTAGGCGGCCATGTTAACCGCGTCATTAATAGCCTCGCCTAGTACTGTTTGATGCAGCTGAACGAGCATTAGAGGCACTGGCGCAGAAAATAAAGGAAATCAGAATGATGTTATCGATTTTATCCCTCCAATATCGAATAATTTTGCATATTTTTGTCATGTGCTAAATAGGCTTGCGTTTGGCCGCAACTCAAATGATGAAGCGATGACGCGGCCTAGGGTGGAGCACGCTTGCCTAGAACAAACCGATTACCTGGAACTTTGAAGAGATCTAGATTATAATGATCGGGAAACAGAGAAGCTGTTCCTTTAATTATCCTCTCATATCCGCATGACATACGAGGATTGTTCATACTGTGGTAAAAGATTACCCTAAAGTGCACTGGAAACTACATGAGTTTAGACACTAGTGGAGACAGCATAAGTTGAAAATTAAGACATATTTCCATGACCACATGGAATATTTTCATTTCAAGAAAACTTCGTCTACAAACTTGCAAGCCACGTGTGAATTTATATGTCAACTAGTTTCCACAAGCAAGAAAGTCGCGTGCAAAACTTAGTTGTTCAGTACATAAACAATATCATTACTGAAACTACACGAGGCTTCAGATGTCGGTCACACTTTAGGTATTTACCGTATGAATTTGTTAGCATGGATTATTTTGTATGACGGCCATTTTGTTTTTTAGAGAAGTCGCACTTATTATAATGTTAATAGATAAGGCAGTGGAAGTAATTTATTCTAAATTCAATTTTGCTACGTAAACAGGCCAGTATTTCGGTTCTTAAATGAGATTGAATAGCCTTTAGTATAGATATTTACCACCAATTTAATTTTAATCGAATCTTAAAATTTCATTGATAAGATTGTCTATTGAGACAGGTCTCTTGGTAAAGTAAATTTTCAAATTAGATTTAGACGGAAATTGCTTTATTCAAAGGGATTGAAATTGTTTCTTAGAAAAAGGGAAGTAAGAAAACACGAAAATGTCGAAGACTTTCAATTATTAATCAAGGGAACTTCCGCCCTTTCTCTTTTGAATTAAGTATGCAAATCGAAGTTTCAGCAATTAGATTTTTTATAGAAAAAAACAATAACTAAAAAAGGTTGGGTTTTCATTCCGTAATAAAACCTTGAACTGCCGTAATGTTGAAGACTTTTTATCAACCAAGTTGATTCTAGCATATTTTTTTTAATTACATCATTAAAGTAAGCACCCACTTACGCGACACCATTGTGTACTCTTTTAATTGCGTAGTTAAGTACCTACTACCTACCCACAACCGTTAATGTGATTTGGAGATTCGCCAAACCTAGTTACAATTTTCCAAATTGAAGCTATGTTCACATCATGTCAATGTAACATTCAATCAACATCCAGAATGTATATTGTGTGTGTGTGTATTTATGTGTATTTGTGTGTTTTGTTTGTGTGTGAGTGACTGTTAACTAGTAAACGATACGCGAATACGCGATTGTACTCATTGAAAAACTTTTATTACGGGAAAAATTGCTGAAGGCTCGAAAAAAATATATTAGTTTCAGGATTTCGCTGTACGAGTATGTATATAGTTACGGGTCCGCCTGACCATGCTCCCACAAACATTGCAGCGTTCTATAAACATTGTATTGTTCTAATTACTCTTCATAATGACCAATTTATCATCACACAGTCCAGCTAACGTCTCTAATCAAGCACCCAGGGAATAGAGGGAGATGGATTGGGAACAAAATTTGATATATATTAAGCTTACATTATCTTTACAAATAAATAAAATTGAAGTGTCTGTTTGTAATATCAAAATAACAGCTTTTTACTGAACGCATATGAAAATATATGTAAACGGCACTTATAACAAAAACACCTTTTTTTTTCAGTTTTTGTCTGTCTGTTCGTTTGTTCCAGCTAATCTCCTAAACGGCTGGACCGATTTTGACGGGACTTATACTGGCAGATAGCTGATTTTATAAGGTCTAACATAGCGTACTTTCATTTTAGAAAAATAATTAGGGTTCCGTGCAAAAAAATTAAAACCGTTGAAATTGGTAACAAAATTCCATTCAAAACGGGAAGCAATCTTTTTTTAAATAATTTCACGCGAACGAAGGTCGCCGGCAACACCTAGTTATCAATAATATTGTAGACTTTAATACATAAAATTCTCGTAACTGGCAAATTAAACATGTTGATAGACAAAATATTCTGTCATATTTATTTATTACCCAATATCTGTCGACTAGTGTTAGATTATTATTCATGTTTCATCAAAACGGTTATTATATTTGTTTAAAGTCGCGAATAACAAATAGTCAATCAATATTTAGCAGAAAAAGCAAGGCCAAATAAGCGCGAGCACTTAGCATTTAAAAGCGTACATACAATACATCATTTATGACAAAAAACACGTGTCAGCGTAAGAAAATATTGAAGAAAATGACGTCATCACACGATCCTCGGAATAGTAAATCGATATGACGATAATCGGAAATCGTAAGTCACGCCTCACGGTAAGACTGTATTAGTAAATAAGCAGTCTGAAAATGTAGGTTTTGAAATACGAAAACACTATGAAACGTAAACTTATAATACATTATAGATTATAGAGAAATTTGAAGTGTTTTTAGTTCATTATGAATGTTTAAATGTCAGCCAACTTGCAGTTGCATTAAAAGTCTGAAGTCTTCAACATGAGAATTCCGTTAACATCTATGTAAATAAATAAAACTGAAGAGTCAGTTTGTAATTTCAAAATAACAGCTTTTTACTGAATGAATATGTAAGTATATTTTATACGGTAGGTATTTATAACAAAAAAAAACATATTTTGTAAATTCATTTTACAGACAGACACGTCTGTCTGTTTGCTCCGGCTAATCTCCGAAACGGGTGGACCGATTTTGACGGGACTATTTTCGCGTAACTTATTTTTATTTTAGAAAAAGCTTTAGCGTTCCGTACAAAAAAATTAATACCCTTGAAATTGTTGTATAAAATCCGATACCATTTTTATAATAATTTCACGCGGACGATTGTCGTGGGGCACAGCTAGTTAGAAATAAGACCTAAGCCTTTTTTTTTGTTATCCTGTTTGAGTGTCCCACTGCTGGGCAAAGGCCTCCCCTTTCTCCTTCCAAACCTCTCTGTCCTGTGCGATATCTGGCTATGTTGGCCCCGCAAACGAGATCAGATCGTCACACCACCTTCGCCGCGGTCTACCTCGACGGGCGTATTTCAAAATTTCCTCCGACAGGCGTCCAGTGGGTGACGATCGTTGCCCATCTCTCCGGGCGCATTCGTGCTACGTGGCCAGCCCCCTCCCACTTCAGTTTGGCTGAAAAGGCGAAAAGAAAAGGCCTTATTGGTAGAAAATGTGAGCGATTTCATTCTTCAGAATTCTTATGGAGGAAATGGCAAGTTTCACGAAGCCTTACGTTCAGCAGTTGGATTACTTACTATAGGGTCTGATTGTAACTTTGTCTAATTTATCAACCCGATCTAAAATTGGTTTTCTATGACAATCCTTTTTTTTTTCAAAAAAACAGACTAATTTCGTTGAACTGTAGAATAACAAGTAACATCTGTAGGAAAACTCTCGTAAATCAATTTACCATTAATTACAGGAATCCCATGAAGTTGCTTGTTAACTGCATGACAGGCCCAATCTGTGTTTGATTACAGGGTGACCTACCCCATTGTGTTGTTGTTGGGCCACTAGAAATGAGGCTGAGCTTACCTATCCCAACGATGTTTTTCATTGGGTGAGGCCGGCGCAGAACTTTATTCTTGGGTAACAAAAAGGATTTACCAATCTTTTTGAAAAGAGTCGAGTTCGTTCCGCCATCTCCTTCTGGGCCTGCCGCGTTGCCGTTTGCTGCTGTTTGGGACCCATTGTGTTACAACAACAGCACAACAGCACTGGATAGGGATAAGTGGAAGGAGAGAAGGGAGGCCTTTGCCCTGCAGTGGGACACAAATGGCTGATAATAATAATAATAATGGACTATTGTCGCCAATAAGCCTGACATAGTAGTGATAGAACGATCAGCGAGCCGCGTATTGATACGATGTTGTGAACTGAATCGATGTTACCATCCCGCATGACGAGAACCTCGTGAAAGCTAAGAAAGAGAAACAAATAAAATATCTCGACTTGGCGCACGAGGTTGTCGACATGTGGAATGTGAACTCGGCTATCATTGTGCCGATCGTCGTGACGGCCAATGGCCTTATAGCCAAGAGCCTCGACGACCATCTTTCGAGGCTCTCCTTAGGCGGTTGGATCAAGGGCCTGATTCAGAAGGCCGTACTCCTCAATACGGCTCGTATTGTGAGGAGGTTCCTGTCTCTGGAGCCCTAACCACCGGTAGCTTGGACCCTGCTCCCGCTACCAGCGGACCACTATTTTTTATATTTTTAAATGTTTTTATATAGTTTTTTTTTTAAAGAAATATTTAAAAATATGTAAATTAAGTTTTTAAAGTGAATAAAGGAAATAATAATAAAAAGGATTTAATCTTGATGGTCATGAGGTAATGTGAGTTTGTGACCACATTGTTTAATTTAAATGATACCAGATATACATTCCTGTAATTTTAAGAGCGTTCTAACGCAAGTCTAATCTGTCTAAAATACCTCTAATTTAGGTACTAGATTAGGATAGATTTTAAAAGTTATTGAGACTGTTTGTCACCGAGATAATAATGCGACTAGATTTTGAACGTTTTTAAATATGAAAAGTGACCATGGGATGTTTGATCCAAGAACGATTTTATGAATCTGTTTTATTAATATTAAATTTAAATTAACTAGCGCATCAAAAATGTTGATTTTATACGATTGTTCGGAAAACAACTAAAATAATATAACCCATAACATAGCTTGATGAAGGTCGAAATTATGTCAGCACATAAATAAACGCCCATCGAATGACGTCAATGACTAACCAGTAACAAGTGTTACTGTGTCAACCAAATATTATTGGTTTTATAATAAAGGTAACATAGATTATGATGTCATTTCACCTATTGAATAACAATTTCATGTTATCCTGGTTTAAAATTAATCGGAGATAGCAGGTCTAAACAATGTGATGCGATGAATGCATGTTATCATCTGCCTACCCTTTTTGTCCAAATGTTGGGGTCGGCTTCCAGTCTAACTGGATGAAGCTAGATACCATTATTTTATACAGGGTGTAACATAATAGGTATAGTCATATGAAACGATATGCTAATTATCAGCTGTCCCATACATTTGGGTCGAGTAGGTATTTAAATTTATAATGGGACAGGTGATATTTATTTGCATTTACGATATTGGATCCATGGAGGAAGTTGTTCAGTTTGATGTTCTGCAGCATATACTTTCTTATATTAATATACCCTTTCTTTAACGACCTTTTTTTTTTTATTTTAGGATGGGAAATCATCAAATGACCCCCCCCCCCCCCCCCCCTGGGCGGAGCGGAAGGGAGTGTCAGACTTGTACTGACTAAAACCCATCCATGTTCCTTCTTTGCCCTTTCTGTTCCAGGGCCGCGGTATCTCTTTCGAACAGTCCCGCAGCCCTGGCAGGCATCGGCCCGTGCGGACCCCTACGTGGTTGCTGACATCTCTTTGAGGCGCGCGTGGAACACGAACGCGCCGTCGACACGGCCTGTCGTCATAAGACGACCGGACGGCGAGCTAGCCCATAACTCGCCGTCCACAGGCCCGCGCCTACGGTGGCCGGGGGCCACCACGTGACCCCCGACGCCCAGGGCGTCTCCCGCGGCGGCTGGGACGTGAGGCTCTTTCCCTCTCACGTTCCGCCACCTCCTTCACTAGCATGACTGCTTCGCAGAAGGAGGTGACGGCTTCCCATTCCCTCTCGTTCCGGACCATGGCTTGAACCAGGGCCGGGCGCGAGAGGTCGCCGCCGCCAATCGCCTCTACGAGGACAAGGCGCTGCTCCGCCCAAGCGGGGCAGACCTCCACAGTGTGCTGCACCGTGTCCTCCGGACGATCCTCGCAATGGAAACACCCGGGCGTTTCCTCCCGCCCGATTCGGTGCAAGAACCTCCCGCAACAACCGTGTCCGGTGAGGACCTGCGTCAGGCGGAAGGTGAGGGTGACGGCGCCGTGGCGCCTCTCTAGCCATTCTTTTACACCCTGTATTGAGGGATTGTCTATCCGACCGACATAGCCCAGTTACTGTGTAATTCGATACCCCTCCACCCTTGGTAAGACTCGTGGTCAAACTCTCAGGCTTCTGGCTATCCGTAACGACCGTCAAAGATCTACAAATGGCCACCGCCTTAAAATGCTTTCCGAGTCACGTTGGGCGATAAAAGCATGTGTTGTGTGCAAAAGCGGATTGGGTATTTATACCAACAGTTGAATTCATAGTAGCCATAAAAATCTAAGATTAGTGACGCGTTTTCTTCAAATCAAACTGTTGCATGATATAATCAACGAAGCGCGTGCGGCGTATCGGAAATGATGCCTTAATAAGTATAAGAAGTATAAGTTGTTAGAAGTGTAGTTGCTTCACTATTGCATTTGGTTGTGCCTGTAAAAATAGTTGTAAGTAAGGATTAAATAAATATTTTTTAGTTTGACAAAAATATTTTAGTAAAACTTACGTAAAGAAATGTAAACGTTGTTTACTTTTGGACTTTGTCACATTAAACTCGTTACTTGTCAATTGATGTTATTTATTTACTTAGTATGTTATGGGAAAGTTCTAAGTATAGCTAGGGCTTTCGACTTTTCGTATGTTTGACCGTACACACAGTGGCACATGAAGCTGTACATTTCCAGTATAACTTGGCCTCGCTTTGTATAGATTTCCTATACAATGAGAGATCCGCATAAACTAGTTTTGTATAGTTAGGCCGTCGTGCGTACAAGTATCATATTTTTGTAGACATATTAGCTGAAGATTTAACATATTATGATATTACATACATACATATACATATACACTCACGACCTTTTTTCCACGGGAGCAGGCAGAACCTATGAAACGCCACCCGCTACAATCCTTACCTGAAAAAGAAAACAGAATTAAGTATGACACACAAGAAAGTTATGTTTTCCTGGAAACTACACCTGTTGCAAAAAAATAACTACAATGATATCAATAATATGTACATGATCAATACATCATCGCTAAATACACTATTGGAGCAACTGTAGTCATAGTAAATTCATGACAAGAAATTCTGAAAAAAAAAAAAAACATTTGAATTCAGAACTATCCGAACAGCGGAACGACTCGGAAAACTCAAAGAAAGTGAATAAAGATCAGTGCAAAACAATCCCCGTGGAAAGGGGGCATCGTGAAACAAACTTTTATCATAGATTCAGTAGGTATCTTTACCCTTCCAGCGTTTTGATGAAATAGTTTCACACACACTGAAAACTAGAACAAATATGTGAGAAAATAGCCCCGCTCTTTTACCGTACTCAAAAACGTCCTTTCCTGTCCTCCTAAAAAAGGACATTTACAACCACTAAATAGTAATTGGGGGCGGAGAGCGGTGAATTTCCTACATTTTTGGGTCATTACGCTAAAACACGATCCTGTCGTGGTGACGTCACTCCCGAAGGATACCGAAAGACGGTTAACATCGAGTTTGTGTAAATATACGTACAGTCAAGGACAAAAATACGTATACTGTTTTATACAACTTTCTTAAAAAGTATTGTGTGAAAAATGAAATGTTGAATTGCATCACTGTTACTGTTAGCCTGCGTCATCCCACTGCTGGGCAAAGATCATGACTAAAAGACTGTGTTCTTTCCACACAGGGCTCATGTGGGCCAGTGGTCGTTGGTTTTGTCGTGCTCGTCCCGCTATCTTCTAGGAGGTCTACCGAGTCGCTTTCTGGCTGCTTAATTTTTTTTCCGACGGTACTATATTGTTGCTTATGTGTTTAGGTAAGGTACATAATTTTGTCCTGACTGTATTAACAGCTTATAGGTGTAGGTGCCTGCTGATGTAAGCTCGAACAACTGGTAGAACAGATCGTGTCCGCGTTTATGCGTAAATTATGTAAAATTTTGTAAATTAGTAACTTGTTAATTATTACTGATGGTTAGAAAATATTGGTTCCCACTTCGCGGTCGCAAGAATGTATGAATGTAGCAGGTTTCTGTCTTTGTGCTGATAGCTACATTGTAGTGAGGAAACCGGCATATCCTAAAACCAAAAATTCGAAGACATGTGGCAATCTATCAACCGGCTATGGCGCCGCGAGGTGGATTAGGCCCACTCCCTCTCACAGATAGGAAACCTGTCCCAGCAGTGGGAACATTGTATACTGAATTAATCTGCTGATAGCTTGTATTATTGATACTCTCGAGAGACTTCGAGACTTCGAATTTCCCGTTTGCTATTCTCATTTTTAAATAAGAAGCCGAGCATGAAACACAATAGTGACGTCACACGTTGACACATGCATATTGAAAATACGTCTCCCTTTTCAGAATTTTCTTCAGCACACACAACGTTAAAGGTAGTTCCATATACTCTGACAATATTATCATTGATTTACGATACATTGTGAAATGTAGACGATACTAAAATGACGAACTGATTTACATAGGTATATGTATTGTTGATGAAGATAGCGCTATTATTATTTCCTCTAGACATACTTACTTACATCATCTGCCTATCCTTTTCCCAACTATATTTTATTTTACATGGAGTGACTGCCTATCTGTACTCCACAACCAGTTAGTACTAGGTAATAAAAAACGGTAGTAAATAAGGTTTTTTTTTATATGTATTAGTTTATTATTTTATAAGATTATTTTGTGTATTTTTATCTATGGGCCTCAGTTGCCTGATAATAAAATGATTGATTGATTGATTGATACCCCTTGGTAAGACTGGTTGTCTGACTTTTTGGGTCACTGACTACCTTTAAGGACAGTCAAAGTTCTACAAATGACCCCAACATAGTTAGGAACAGGCTAAGCAGATGATCATGTTCTGCACTAGACATTTGTCACTTTTATTTAAAAGAGGCCTTGATTCTGCCAAAGGTATAGACCGATGATTTTATGACCTACAAATTAATTCAAATCAAATCAAATCAAATATGTTTATTTTTCAGAATGTCGTACAAATAGATGTTACAATATTGGTTCCAGCATATCCTGCCATAATATGGCGTACAAATATTTTTTTTACAAAAAAAAACAAAGCTTACATTACTAACCTCTTTATAATTACCAATTAGAGAATAAATTTGAAAAATATATTAATAAAGACTGAGTTTGAATTGTAGTAGTAATAATAATTAAATTTAAAAAAATAAAAAATATTTAAAAAACAAAAAAAAATGTCATTAGTAAGTAAAAAAAATTAACGAAATAATTAATAATGCCTATGTAATTTTCATGTGACTTAAGGGTAAGGTATTCATCACGACTACGATAAAATCTGCGTGAAGTCGTTCGTATCGGCGGATATTTCTAGTATTGTATATCCAGTATGTTGGATGTTCTAACAAATGAGCACCCAAACTAAATTAATATTTATCGAGGCCGCACGTACAAAACCAAAACTGGCGATAGACATGTTCCAATTAGGCAGGCATCGAGTTTCTTTCTAAACGGCATGTTATCCATGAAGGACATGAGACATCTACAAACCAGCACTGAGCGTGTGTGGTGGATAACGGCCCACTCTTCCAAAAAAGGATGAAGCTTGTGTCCCAGCAGTGGTTAAATACCGGTGACCTGGTGAAGGTTGCGGGGATCCGCTGGATGCGAGACGCACGGGACCGGTCAATGTGACTCTTGGGGGAGGCCTATGTCCAGCAGTGGACGTCTTTCAGCTGAAATGATGAGGGGGAAAATAAGGGCCGGTTATGTATGAACATTAATACTAATATATGTATTATGTTAAGTTGACTGCCTCGTTGGTCTAGTAGTCGCAATCGCGACTGCTGAACATGTGGTCCTGAGTTCGATTCCCGGCACAGGCACATCGTTATTGGGTTTTTCTATCAGGAATTTCACAGTATAAGATTTTAAACTAGCATGGTCACTAACATTATTATATAGACTAGAAACGGGATATTTACCATGTTTACTGTTTTGTTTGTTTTTGTTTTCTGTGTTTCTGTTTTTTGTGTGTTTTTCTGTGTTTTTTTTGTTTTGTTTTGTTTTTGTTTACATGTTTGTGCTTATCCGTGATCATGGTGCTTGCAACAGCGCCGAAATATCGGGAACTCAATAAAAACAGTAAACATGGTAAATATCCCGTTTCTAGTCTTTATAATAATTTCACAGTAGCAGACACGGTGTCTTGATTTGTTGCTCACTCCCTATTACATGGTAGGTACTTAAAC
The DNA here is from genome assembly GCA_905163415.1 of Noctua fimbriata. Classification (NCBI taxonomy): domain Eukaryota; kingdom Metazoa; phylum Arthropoda; class Insecta; order Lepidoptera; family Noctuidae; genus Noctua; species Noctua fimbriata. The sequence continues at coordinate 10,077,570 of LR990940.1, forward strand.
ATAACTGGCGAAACGTGGGCGTACTCGTAGGTACCTACACCTCTGTACATACAGGCGTTATGTTATGTTAAAGTCTATCTTACCTCAACAAAGTATTTTAGTAATCATGATTTACCCATCACGTGTTTTGTATTATCTATCGGAGCTTTTTGAACAGGTGTTGTGGTTTTAACCTAAATACAGCTACAGTTCTATTTTAACTTATGATGAGATTTTCCGGTAAACAGTGACAAAACAAAATGAGTGTTAAGTTATTTATGTCATTTTAATGTATGTAGCAATGCAATTTGTGCAGAAACATGTAGTCTACAAGCGTGCAGCGTCTAGATGGAATCTGTGAACACTGAGAGCAACATTTCTTTCCTAGACTCGACTTTTCTCCATTTGAAAATGATTATTTCATCTTCAGGCAACTCCAATTTTCTTTATAGGTACACACGGCGGCACATGAACCAGTACATTTCCAGTATAACTTGGCCTCGCTTTGTCATACATTTTCTATACAATGAGAGATCCGCATAAACTGGATTTGTATAGCTTGATTGGCCGTCATGCGTACTATCGACTTCAATGACAGTCTGTCAGTTTTCACCCTTATGCCCTCAATAATAAGTTAGAAAAGTGGTCGACCCTCGGTGAACTCGGTAAACTTCACGATCGAAAACCGATATATTCTTAATCAAGAGACCACTACTACCGTTTACTGAATCAGTTAGCAAATTAGCACGCGATGTAGGCGGGCCGCTGGTACGCACGACGGCCAATCCAGCTACACAAAAATAGTTTATGCGGATCTCTCATTATATAGGAAATCTATACAAAGCGAGGCCAAGTTAAACTGGAAAAATACAGCTTCATGTGGCTTCGTGTATACCTACTACATAGTTATAGCTCTTAAACCAAGTAAATAAGTATTAACAGTAACTGTATATTGGTCATGATTGTGCTAATTATCACTGCACGTATGACATGTAAAGAAGACGGTAGGCAGTGGCGTGCCTAGGGGCCAACTATACGGCAAGCCCCTACGGCAGACAGACTGTGAACATCATCATCTGCCTAGCCTTTTCCCAACTATGTTAGGGTCGGCTTCCAGTCTAACCGGATGCAGCTGAATATCAGTATTGTACATGGAGCGACTGCCTATCTGACCTCCACAACCCAGTTAGTACTGGGTAATACGATACCCCTTGGTAAGACTGGTTGTCAGACTTTTCGGGCCACTGACTACCTAACGATTGTCAAAGATCTACAAATGACACCCGGGACCAACCGCTTAACGTGCTTTCCGAGGCACGGAGAAAACTCGGTATGTAATGGGTGGTCACACATACACAGACCAACCTAGGCAAGCACGACTTAACCTAAAGATCGACCCGAGCGGCTGTTAATATTTAGCTTCGAGCAGACAGACTGTGAACAGAAACCTTAACATCATGAAGAATGGTAGGTTACAGTGGCGAAGGTTCCATAAAACTCGATTCCTACCGGATTCCCTTTGGCTAATGGCATAGACAGTATTCTATAGACAAATAATATAATCACATTAAAGATATGTACTCCGGCTTACCTCTTACAAAAATTGACCCTTCGCTACTGATAGGTTATAAGGGTAAGCCGTGGTGGAGAATGCAATTGTGTACCCCCACCTCAACCATAAGTGATGAGGAGGAATGCCGTGTGGTTTTAGTCAGTAGGAGTCTGACAGACCCCTCCGCCGGTCCCACGGCGGAGGACATCCATTGAGAATTTCAAACGAAAAAAATAATAAAAAAAGGTTAGATGATGAATACGTACACAAAACGAAAAACTAAAGTTCTTTGCAAATCATTGTGTATACAGTACGGAGACATCAGCTGCTTTTGAACTACACCATACCGTACCGCTATTCCTTGATGTGGTAACTTGGGAAGATCAACACAAGAACATAAACAGTGAAACAAAGTTATTTATTTATACTAAGTAGGTACCGTTTAAACTGTAACTGTACGCACGGTACGTCCAGTTCGTCTTTGAAACTGGTGATAAAATTAACTTCAGCACCAAATGTTTACTAAACACATTGTTAGTTCGTTACGGCCATGGAACTGCGAACATCACAGCCCTGTTTAGTGTTAGCGTTGCATTGTTTGAAATAGATGACTTTTACAAACTGTTTCATGTTTTATGTCAGTTTTTCAGTTCGTTACTGAAAGATGAAACGAATCGGACATTTTTGAGGTTTGGAACGGATTTTTTTCCGTGGACGCTTCAAAACCAAAGTTTTTTATTTGATAAAGATATATATGTCGGGTATGTCAGGATTTATTCTGTTAGGCTCGTACATCATGCGGGCAGACCATGGGTTTTGTGTTATGAGAAACAGTGTATCACAATACACTGTTTCTAGCAAAACTAACGAATTACTTGAGATTGCAACTTAACACAATAACACGGGCACAATGAATCGGGTACAGTTCCAAGACGTCTCTACTCCGCCGCGATCAGACACTAATTGTCGTCCTCTCTCGAGCTAGACATCAGGGCTCTGTAGAAGCACACCGTGTGAACAAACATAAATGATGTCAAAAATACGGTGCCCGTAATCACGTCCAGGATAAAATTAAAATGCAATTCGAAACCAAAACATTTACTTGTTCCATTTGCATCTCAACTTTTAAATTAATTATAACCTAAAACTCTCGACATTCAAACGAACAGCATGTCAGACTCAGCACCCTACGACTTCAACTCAAATGGAAATAATAAAGTAATCTGAATAAATTTCAACCGCAAAGCGTTGTATTTGAAAAGAATCTATTACCTATTATTCTTCAGGCAGACGTTCCCGACGAATCGAAACTGAAATTCACATGAAGTGGAGGAAACCTGGTGGATAGGAGGGATTGCGGTATGCTAAACACGCCAGCTATTTTGATCTACAAATAGGGTTACGTAAAACCACGGACGCATTGAAATTTCTGGACATACGGGCGAGTTATGGATAACTTTTGAAAAGTCATCTTTGTTTGCGAAAGATATAATTATTACTTGAATGTCATAATTTGGTTATGTAATATGGTTACATATCATCACCAAAAACTATACAAGGTGTAAACGGACCCTTCATGAAACCGTCGACCAAGCATTCTGTACATGAAACTAAGTAAATCTACGCAAAAAATATTGCTGGGAAACGACTTTTTTTTTGGGGTGAAAAATCACGTTTTACGGTAAGAAGAACATTGTGCTGATGGATGCATAGAATATTACGGGGGTCATGGTAGTATTTAAAGTAAAAACTTGTGAAAAAGTTGGAACTTTGATCCCCAATTTCTCTGTATCTAGAAGATTCCCAGGTATGGTCCAGAACAAAAAAAATATCGCAAAAGAGAACCTTTCGGCTTCGTTCAAGGTATTTTTTACACCCATTATGTAGGTCCTGTAAAAGAAAGCAAATGAATTTCCACGACATAAATCAAACTCAATTTTGACTCATGAACAATAAAATTTGCTCCGATCGGTATGCTAGCAATCTCATCAGTGCAGTAATTAAGAGCGTTAACGAGACAAACTGACTTTGATAAAAAAATAAACAAGACATAAGAGCCTATAAGGAAAAACCGTCAGCTTAATTGTTTCTTTGCGTTTTAATTAGATTGTATAAGCGGTTTAATTTGTGCGTCAACAACTGTGTTTGTCTTGATTTTTTGCCTCTCATTAGCACAGACAATATTAAATCGAGAAGTTTCTAAAAAAACCGACCTCATATGTGTACTCTCCAAAACACGATATTGAGGGATTCCTCAGAGCGCAACCAACTAAGCGCAACTAAATTATTCCTCGTAACGCAACCATTAGTTGCGCTCACAAATTAAAAATATTATATGTTTATTCCTCAAACCGCAACCATGATGAAAAATAGACAGGGGTATGATGGATTCATTAATGATATCTCTCTATTTTTCATCATGGTTGCGGAATAATTTAGTTGCGCTTAAAAAGAGTTGCGTTCGTTTGAGGAATACCCCAATATTAAAGCAACCGTAATGACACAGAGAGCCAACCGAAAAGGAACACACAGGGGAAATTACATCATAGTAGCCGGACGGGTGTTGTGTTACCCTTAATTGGAAAACAGTCACGGCATTTTGTACGAGACTCCGCCAATAAACGGAGACTGTACAAACTGCCAGCCCCACCAATCATTAAATCCCTTGACGCTGTGGTATTCCAATTTCCTCGATATGTACGCGTGCATTGGCGTTTTGAATAAAACAGGAACAGGCAAGGGAGTTTCAATAAAGATAATTTTGTATGCACGGCAGAGTTTGCTCTGATCAATAGAACGGGGAAAATGTAAATTTTATCGATAGCTGCAGTCATAGATAGAAATTCTAACAGTTTTGCCATAGTATTTAGAACAGCGTTTCATTTGTCTACTGAAAAGTTATGAAGAGTGTTATTTAAGTCATTGCACCAAAAACAGTATTTCATGAGAAATGCGAATTAAACATAAAATTATCCTTTTTTTTAAATCTCGTTGGTCTAGTGGTCGCAAGCGCGACTTCTGAGCATGAGGTCTTGGGTTCGATTCCTGGGCAAAGTGTTATTGGGTTTTTCATCAAGAATTTCCCAATAGCAGCCACGAGTCTGGATTTGTGTCCAGTTGATGGCAATAGGCTCGCCCCCTATAACATGGGACTTAAACATAACTGGGAAAATGTGGGTGTACTATTAGATACACCTTTGCTTACGGACTTAGCCTTCGGGGACCTGCACGCAAATTACGCGCTTTGACGTGGAGTTGCGGACACCAGCCCGTTATACAATACAAGCCTTCGGGGATTACGGGCGTTATGTTATGTAAAAACCTTCTAGGATCGTTAAATTCTATTGTTCCATAACCCCAAGATAATGAAACAAAAGGAAAAACGACTAATCTTCGCCCAGATCTCGATCCACCTGATCTTATTTAAGAGGTAGATACCAGAGCAGCTCATTAGTACGCTTTGTTATTGAATCCTAAGGAAATGCCCAAGTCTGTCTTGAGTAAATAATACCGTTTTATTAACAATGCCAATGCCAATTAATTAATTTAAGTAACAGAATATAATGCTAATGCACAATTGCACATACGTATATATCCTCTTCTGCAAATCTCGCAGTCAAAATTAGGTTTGCTGTAAGAAAACCCAATTCTGGGTTAAGCTCGCCATTGTACACAAGCTATATTATTGCAATTTGTATGTATATTTGTTATTTTTTGTGCAACAAAGAATAAGAATGCCTTGCTTTCAATCAAAGGTTGATGTAGTAAAACGTGTGACCTTCAGGCCTAAGTAAATATCTGGGGTCAAAACCTGTTCTGAATAAAAGAAGCGGCGAAATTGTAGCTGACGTAGATTTCATTTGATTGGCTTTTCGAAGTGCACATGGTAAAGCTCTTGTAGCTATGCCAGCAGGCTCACCATTCGCAGGCATTTAGGCTTTGACTACACGCTTTAGTATGTCATTTAATTCTGCAGCTAGCAATCAAGCTGTTAGCTTGCTTTTGCTGCCTCAGAATCAGGTTATCCAGTCGTAAGTATGACGTGTTTGTCCAAAATTCATACATATAGTAGAAAAATAATGCAGTAAGTACTAAATTATATCTTACTGTTGCTATTTTCGTTCGTGTTCAAGTTTTCCAGAATGTTCCACAAAATAATTTTGAAACATGTCTTTTTTATTTGAGTTACTTTGCAAAGTATTCTTACAGTAAGAATACTTTACAGAACATTGTAACCCATTGGTCATGTCGACAAACAGTATTTTAAGAATTGTCGATTTTTTTTTTCAAACGGAAAAAAAATGCTATGAAATTGGTAGATAATTAATCAAGTAGTGGCTTTTTTACAATATCGTAAATCACTATCGATCGGTGATTAAGTGTTAATTAGTGTGTTTAAATATATGACTTGTCTTGCTGACTCCGCTAATTAATTTAACTGCTTCACCATCCATGGCTTGTTGTTTTTTCTTGCATAGGTTTCTGAATGGAGAATTAGGTGATAATATCAATGTATTCCGCAAAATATGGAAATGTCGCACGGGACCGCAATGTCAATGTGGCGACACTTGGCAGAGGCCTATGGCCAGCAGTGGACGTCTTTCGGCTGAAATGATGATGATGAAAGTCACCCAAAGGGCAATGGAGAGGGCTATGCTAGAAGTTTCCTTGCGTGATAAAATCAGAAATGAGGACATCCGCAAGAGAACCAAGGTAACCGACGTAGCCCGAAGAATAGTCAAACTTAAGTGGCAGTGGGCAGGGCACATTGCTCGCAGAACGGATGGCCGATGGGGCCGAAAAGTTCTGGAGTGGCGACCGCGAACCGGAAGACGCTGCGTTGAAAGGCCTCCCACTAGGTGGACCGATAACCTGGTGAAGGTTGCAGGGATCCGCTGGATGCGAGTCGCACGGGACCAGTCAATGTGGCGACACTTGGGGGAGGCCTATGTCCAGCAGTGGACGTCTTTCGGCTGAAATGATGATGATGATTCCGCGAAATTTCCTACGTTTTTGCGTAAAATAATTAAAAAAATAATAAAAATAATTTAAAACGTCATCCTAATCACCTTAACCTTTTGAATGCCAGAGCATAAAAGCACGCGCGAGGCCACTCCACGCCACTCCACGCCAAGCCACAATTTCACCTACCATTTTGTCACAAATATTTGTGTCGTTTGGCGTACAGGGCACTCGCTTGTTCGTCACGTATATGTGACAATGGCGTTCAAAAGGTTAAGTAATGCATACATGATGTAATTGACATCTCAGCTTTAAATTCTTAATTAAAAAACCAGGTGACTTCACAAATATTCAAAAGATACTATCAACTAGAGGTAAAATCAACAGTGATGAAGTGAACGGGACAAGTTGAATCAAACAACAAAGTTCATCGACAGACGGCTAAACTATTCAAAGTAAAATCTCTCTTTATAAGCCAATTCTGTATCCGCACTTCCGACTTGGGCTAAAGGATGTAACAGATAAGCAGTGCCGTTCAAAATGCTGTATTGAACTCTTGTATTCACAAAGTCTATATTTAAGTGAGCTTACAATCATCATAATAACATCACGCCTGAAGGGTTAGGCTACACATAACCACATTTCGCCAGTTATGTTTAAGTTATTGCCATCAACCGGGCACAAATCCAGATGTCGTGGCTGCTACTCAGAAATTCCTGATAGAAAAACCCAATAACACTTTGCCAGACCTGGGAATCGAACCCAGGATCTCTTGCTCAGCAGTCGCGCTTGCGACCACTAGACCAACGAGGATAACTTCTAAAATCATAAAATTAAGTTAAGTTTTCTAAGGCGAGTTCAAGAGTCAGTATGAACGGTAGAATCGTCACTTTAACCGGTAACTAAATCAGCAGCCTTTCAATTTATGTTTTCTAAAGGGTGTAAAAAGACCCTTAACGAAGCCGAAAGACACTTTTTCTCCCCGTCATTGCGATCATTTTTTTGTTCTAGATCATACCTGGGAACCTTCTAGTTACGGAAATATTGGGGGGTCAAAGTTCCAACTATTTCACAAGTGTTTTTTTTTTTAAATGTAATTAAAAAAAAAGCTTGTGAAAAAGTTTGAACATGTTCTTAATGTAAGATTTTTACTTTTAATTTAAACCCCTCCACAACCTCCGTACTATGCAATCCATCCATCAGCATAATGCTTTGAGTGCGTTCCATGGAGTCCTACCGTAAAACGTGATTTTTCACCCCAAAAAAAAAGTCGTTTCCCAGCAATATTTTTTGCGTAAAGTTACTTAGTTTGATGTACAGATGTGTTTACACCCTGTATAATGTAACATAGAAAACATAAGTTCGGTAACCTAATACAAATTATAAGTAACCACAGAGCAACAGTTTGCCAGTGCCACAATACGGTAAGTAATATTAGAATCGTTAATGCCTGCCTACACTGTTGTCTGCGGTCGATCTGGCCATATTACGTGCCGAACCGCACCGCGGAATATAAGTATGTCTATAACTACCTTATTCCCGTGAGCCAGTCTACCCACAGTTCTGTTATAGTTTCCGCTTTTCAGTTGAAAGTTGGTGTTTGCATTCGTAACTTTTTTCGCAGGAAAAGTTAGATGAAAAAGTTGTTTTTTTTTGTGTTTTATTTAAGCAAAAGGTATTGTGAAACTGTTCGTGCTATTGCGGAGTTTTCTAATACAAGTAACGCAGCACCAAAAGGTAGTCAAGAAAAACATGAACATAGAGATCATCTCATTCTGTTTTTGGTACGTTCGAGCACATTGCCGGAGCATTGCTACGCTAATGTTTTCATCCTTAGATAGTAAGTAATTTGCTCATATTAAAAATACACCCGTCATTCTGATAACAGGCTGGCGGCTCACTAAGTTTTTAAAAGAACTCTAGTTTTATAAAAGGACATTGCTGTAAATTTTACGCACATTCCTCAGAATCAGTTTTTTGACGTACACTCGTCATCCTGATGTTCACAGTAAAACATGTGTAGCCTTGTCAAAACACCTCCTATCAAGGACAGTTAATATAATCAAAACGAGTAAGCATGTAACGAATCCAGATTCGAAAACTGCGTTGTTATCACCCGGAAAAAATCAAATAATAAATTATGTTTTCATATCACTCACGCCTACATATCATAGTAACACCTCAAGATAAGGCTTGAGTACAACCACGAGTACAAACAAGCTAATCTGACATCGCGATTTAGATAAGCGCTTAATCGAGGGCCCAACGTTGAGTCAAAGGGTTTATCTAAAAAGCCTTTTCGGAAAATCGACTTTATTTCCGCCTGACAGAGTAGAGTATGAAATTAATGGAACGTTGATTAAACTGTCAGTCGCCATTAAGTCGCTAATTGATTTTTGACAGGCCACTGTTTTATCGAACATTTTGTTGCGTCATTTTACAGCAATTTAATAATTAGTGCGCCTGATTGATTAGGAAACTCAGTTCACAGCAATGAACACCGTTTATTTCCAAAAGAATTCCGGCAAGGAAGATTACTTGAATGGTGACATATATCGGCGAGTTTGGTGACACAAATTTACTCAGATCATACCCTCTAACAAGAAACGAGGACAAACTACTTATCAAACCTGTTACAGCCAAAAGGAAATATAAGAAGCTGTTCGGACGCCAGACGATAAAACCGACCCCTGTCTCAACTTGGCTTTGACGAGGATTGAGTATGTGAACTGTCTGCCGTAGGTCTGAAATTTGATATTCGTTAATAGAAAAATATTACCTCTCCCTATTTCAGCAGCACCTTACTGTTTGAAAATAAATACACATTCACTAAACATGGACAAAGCAAAAGTAAATTATGTGAGGATTGAAGCACGCTTTAATGAGTCCTCCGCCTTGCCCCATCAAAAGCACATTAAGCGTCTACAAAGTCCTAACCATATCCCAAAGGTTATTTTCTTTAAAATAACCATAATTCACGTAGGTATTACGATACATTAGTATCGTATATGTTTTCAACATTAAGAATATTCCATTTAAATTGATACCTTTGCGAGGACTCATTAAAGCGGTCGGTTTATAGCATGAAGAATACTCTTGATCGAAGGCGGGCAAGAAGCCTTTTTTTTTTTTTTTTTTAGTATGGGAAATCATCAAATGACCCCCCCCGCTCTGGGCCAAGCGGAAGGGAGTGTCAGACTTGTACTGACTAAAACCCATCCATGTTCCTTCTTTGCCCTTTGTGTTCCAGGGCCGCGGTATCTCTTTCGAACAGTCCCGCAGCCCTGGCAGGCATCGGCCCGTGCGGACCCCTACGTGGTTGCTGACATCTCTTTGAGGCGCGCGTGGAACACGAACGCGCCGTCGACACGGCCTGTCGTCATAAGACGGCCGCACGGCGAGTTAGCCCATAATTCGCCGTCCACAGGCCCGCGCCTACGGTGGCCGGGGGCCACCACGTGACCCCCGACGCCCAGAGCGTCTCCCGCGGCGTCTGGGACGTGAGGCTCTTTCCCTCTCACGTTCCGCCACCTCCTTCACTAGCATGACTGCTTCGCAGAAGGAGGTGACGGCTTTCCATTCCCTCTCGCTCCGGACCATGGCTTGAACCAGGGCCGGGCGCGAGAGGTCGCCGCCGCCAATCGCCTCTACGAGGACACGGCGCTGCTCCGCCCAAGCAGGGCAGGCCTCCACAGTGTGCTGCACCGTGTCCTCCGGACGATCCTCACAATGGAAACACCCGGGCGTTTCCTCCCGCCCGATTCGGTGCACGAACCTCCCGAAACAACCGTGTCCGGTGAGGACCTGCGTCAGGCGGAACGTGAGGGCGCCGTGGCGCCTCTCTAGCCACTCCTCAAAGAGGGGACTTATCGCCACTATGGTGGCGTGCCCTGCACGGGGTTGCGACAGTCGCTCTCTCCATGTCACCATGAGATCGCGCCGGAGGTCTGTCCGCTGAACGGCGATTTGCCGCGGCAGTGGAGTTTCCCCCCGACGTAGTGCCTCCGCGCGCCATTCGTGAAGGCGCGCGAGGACTATCGCCTCCAGATCCCATGGCGGCAATCCGGCAAGGAGGCTAGCCGCCTCACCGGAGATCGTGCGGTAGCCCCGGACTAGCCTTAGGGCTATCCCCTTTTGGGGCGCGTTCAGGTAGCGGGCGGCTTGCCGCCTCAGAGAACGCGCCCACACCGGGGCCCCGTAAAGGGCCATGGACCGCACGACCCCCGCGTAGAGGCGGGGCCTCCGGCAGGAGGCGTTTGGACCCCCCAGGTTGGGCAGGAGCCGCTTGAAGGCAGCCCCGGTCCGTTCTAGTTTGGGGGCCAAACGTCGGAAATGCTCCACGAAGTTGCACCGGCTGTCGAGGACGAGTCCCAGGTACTTCAGCGTCGACCCGACGCCGATGGAAACCCCTCCCGCCGTCAGTAGGGATCCCGACGGTGGCGCATTCCGAGGCCCATGAAAACACATGGCCTCGGACTTGTGCAATGCCACCTCGAGACCCAATTGCCGGATCCTCTCCACGACTATCGCAACCCCGCGTGTCATGTTTTCGGCCGCCGCCTCGTGCGACCTCCCTTGTGCCAGTACCAGCGTGTCGTCAGCGTAGCAGACTACGCTGACGCCGCTAGGGAGGTCGGCGCGCAGCACCTAGTCGTAACCGATGTTCCACAAGGCCGGCCCCAGAACCGATCCCTGTGGAACACCGCACGACATCTCTCGCCGGTTCCATTCTCCGCTCTGACCGGGGTAGATGACGGCCCTATCCGTCAGGTAGTCCCCGACCACACGACGAAGGTAGGTCGGCACCCGGTGATACCGGAGTGCCTCCCCAATGCAGCTCCAGGGCATGGAGTTGAAGGCGTTGGCGATGTCAAGAGACACCGCCAATACGACCCCGCCCCGGGAAACCGCATCCCCCGTCGTGAGGGCTCTCACGCGCATGATGGCGTCCACCGTCGAGCGCCCCTTGCGGAAACCAAACTGGTGTTCCGCAAGATCCGGCCCCATCCCCGCGAGGTGCCCGGCGAGGCGGTTAGCAATAACTCTTTCAAAGAGCTTGCCCACCTCGTCGAGCAACACGATGGCCCGGTATGCGGACGGAGAGTCCGCAGGGCGCCCTGGCTTCCGGATGAGGACCAGCTTCCCCGTCTTCCAACGAAGCGGGAACTGGCCTCTCTCCAAGCATGCGCTTAGGAGCCCTTCCAGTCGGGGCCCGAGAGCCTCTGAGGCCAGGACCCAGGCTTTGCCAGGCAAGCCATCGGGTCCCGGGGCGGGCAAGAAGCCTGAGTCGTAAGTTTTTACGTACCTATCTCAGTTCACATTACTTCATGCATATAATATTGTATTACTGCACAGGATATGGAACCAGCTGATTCATTCAATAGTAATATTTCAATATAGCGCGATGTGATTGGTCTAAGCGTAATGAACTGTACAACCAAGTCATTTTATACGCTCCACACAAGCGTCTATACGAGAAAATGAGTATCGTTAGCTGAACATCGTGACTTGGTTAAGAAACTTTCTATTTTCATTTCACAATGTCTCCTCGCAACATTATTATTATATGGTTACGGAAACGACTTCCATCATTTTCCGTCTATAAGCCCTACATCAGCTATACAATATGCCAGATTGATGGGAAGACGACACAACTGTTACCACAACTCACCTCCTTTCATTAATGAGTGGAAGTTCTTCACCGTCTTCACTCACAGCAGAATCCTAGTACACCAGTAGCGAAGAATCAATTTTTGTGAGAGTTAGGCTGGAGTACATATCTTTAATGTGATTATATTATTTGTCTATAGAAAACTGACTTGGCCATTTTTCAAAGGGAAGCCGGTAGGAATCCAGTTGTATGGAACCTTCGCCATTGTAGTACAGTCCACTTTTTTAAAAGACAAAAGGAACACTTCACGTTTACACCCACGCAACAAGTCGTCGGTAAGCAAACAACTAGCTTTAGAAGGTCAAGAAAACATCAAGCGAAGAGGCAGCTAGATGAAAACAAATGTCTGCAGGAAAAAGCTTGGGATCACTTTAAGTATTTACGCCCACAGAGTCCGTGCGCCCCGTGAAAAAAGTCCACACTTTTGTTTATTACCGACAGAGTACCGGTTTCATGTGGCGAATATCATGTAATTTATTGTGACAGGACTTTATGGAGTATGTACCTTCTGCTAAAGACCCCCAAATAAGACCTTTTCTTAATCGGAAGATGGTTGCTGAGAGATGGTGAATAACAGCCAGATAGGTGGACCGTGGAAGGCTAACAGAACTGGGTGAGACTCGCCAAACTTGGAAGTCACTACAAAAACGTGGAAAGTCTGATGCTCAGCAGTGGTTACTACACACGGCGGCACATGAAGCTGTACATTTCCAGTATAACTTGGCCTCGCTTTGTATAAATTTCCTATACAATGAGAGATCCGTATAAACTGGTTTTGTATAGCTTGATTAGCAGTCGTGCGTACAAGACTGTCACTGGTTATAATGATGAGTCACTGTTGTCCAAAACAAGCAACTGAACTCGTTGGATCCATGTTTGTGCTAGTTTAAACAAACACTCGTAACAAATCATGACCCGAATCAAACCAAGAACTCAATAATCGAAGGAAATAAAAAAGTCATTGATCCAGTTCCGTAACTTAGACAAATGTCGTTCGCACCCGTACTCACGAAGCGGAAAGAAACAAAAAGACCGTGAACCGAATTCAAATGAAGTTTTTGAATGGAATCAAGTGATCAATAAGGTGTGGTGAATAAAAATCACGAGACGAATTTCCTGGGTACCTTAATTGAATGTTAAACATTCGACGTAGGGAGGCAGCACCGGATGGGGGACTGCCGAACCGCAGTTGACTGTTTTAGAGGTCTGGTAGACGTAAACAAAACATTGGTTTGCCTGATATAGGTAGGTACTAGGTGACATTGAGGAAAATCACGATTCACATCAACTTCACTTCGAATGCATGTTTTATTTATCTGATTTTTAGGTACTTACAGGAAAAATCTTGAAGGAATTCGTTAAAAGGAATTTAAAATTTTAAAGTTATCAGAATCATAACCTTTGCTTCTGGAGTTGCTGTAGTTGGGTAAAAAAGTGAAAGCAAGGAAAGCATATTAATAGGCCATGAAAGTCGGTTCCTCGTGATGAGTCATATTCATTGAGTGTCGATTAGTCGTAGACACGTAGGATACACCCAGCTGTTTATTATTCCTGGCATGGCTCCGTCATTTCATAATAAACTTTTTATAACGGGATGTCTACTTCGTGCATCAGTCATAATGAAGGACAGTGCTCATTAAAGAGGTATTCGACTGATCTAATCGTCTGATAAGATCCATATTAGTAGGTTTTATACGTTTCACACATGATCGAGACCACAGATATAGATAGACCTAGATAACGCGAGAGCAACTACTTCGCGTGCCATATTATTATGTAGCTTACGTACAAAGATCGTAAGTGGCCATTTTCGAACTCAGTCTGCATCGGAGCATAGCGCTAGTCGGACGTCAGTGGGCGTATGGCGGGGGGTAGGACGAGGGGGGCGCCGTCCGCGGCGGCCTCTTTGAATCGATTTGATTTTCCCATCACTAAATAGTGCTTGTGACGTCATAATAGGTAGTCAAAAAATGGCACGCTTGGTTTTCATACAGATCGTGATACTTGCGTTATCTAGGTCTATCTATATCTGTGATCGAGACTCTGATTCTACCAACACCGATAGACAGAAAATGTAGGAGGCAGCGCAGTAAAGCGCAGGTTTCGCCTATACTAAAACTAATGTTGTATAGCTGTAAGGAAACTCTTGTTTAGAAAGTAATATGAGATTCGCGTACGAGTACATATTTCATTTAAATATCATGATAGCGAAGCAGCCATCAAAAACAACCCAAATAAGGAAAAGCCTAAACGGTTCCATAATTGCTTTTCATATTTGGATAGGTTCTACGGTTCCGTAAAAGTTTATTTCACAACGTGATACAGCTATCAAAACCTCCCCAAATAATAACAAGGGTATTATTTTCAATTTCGCTGTTCAGAATTTTTATGACCACTTAAATATCGAAGCTTACCTTGAAAGATTTCTCCGAGGATGTAGGCCCGTCCTGAAATATGACACTGGCACACCAGGGCGCTGATACATTACACGGAAAACTCCGGAGTCTCTTTACGTTTGCTGAGGAAGAAGTTAATATCATGAGGAAGAAGATAACCTCGAACTTTACTAAACGAGGGCTATCTCTGAGCATTCCCTAAATGTAGATAATACCTGAAGCAACTACGTCATGAAGACAGACGATAGCAAGACTGCAACTGCATCTGGCAAGCGTATTTGATTGTAAGAGACTGGCCATCTATGTATGATTTTGTCAGTTCAATTATGTCTAGACATATGTATGTGTAAGTGATAGATGAAAACGTGCATGGGCAAACATCTGTTATCACGGCAAATTAAACATAACGGCAAAATGAGATCATCTGGCGTTGGGTAAATACCAAACAATGAGATGAAACCATGTAGCTCTAATATTATCCGATTACATGGCTGACCTTCGAAGCTTTATTACAATATGTATGTGTACAAATGACACGTTTAGTGAAGATCTCCGTAATTGTGTACATACTCATAAAATTCCTCATCATTTTCTCCGACCATTTCGCATTGCGTTGGTCGTCAATGTCCCATAACACTGTCATAGCTCATAACAATTTGGGAGTTGAAATAACGGATCAGCCAAAATAATTGTGGGTCATTTTCGACTGTGGTCTGTTGATGAAAACTATAGGTTTTGTTTTGTAGTAACAAAGAAACTGCTGAATCACATGCTATATGAACCTCTCAACATTTACAGATAGTCTATTTCCCACAATTCCACCTCTAATTCGCTTACACCTTGCGTGCAGCACTGGAAATAAAATATAATGAGATAAACTAGGACGTGAAGACCTATCAAACGATGCAGGAATGATAGAACTGAAGCTTGCCCACACATTGCACGTACATTTTGAGTCTTTCAAAGACAAATCCAGAACAGCTGTAGACACGTAGTGTTTCATGCACGTGCTTAATTCTAACTACGTGCACGAGAAACTCGATGCACCAATATGATTACAGTAGTTTCAACTTGGTTTTGACTTCTTGAGATAGTGCCGTACCGTGCCGGCTGTAGGGTTACCATTTCGAAATTTGAAAAGTCCTGTGAAACAGCCGGATATTTACGAAAAATATCGGACCTTTTACTTTCTAATACGTCTGTTTCAGTACAATAAGTAAGTATGTTTTTTTTTTCAAATACGCTTATTTTGGAAATTCTGTACAAATCACAAGGCTGGGCAAAATCCTAGAGGGACCAAAAACTCGGATGAATCTGGACTTGTGGTTACCCTCGTCGGGTGAGGTCATGTCTCAACTTCTATGTCTTGTATAGTTTACTTAAGACAACAGTTCTAAAGACTGGCTGTGCATATGAATCAAATGCAGTTGTTTGGTTTTGTTTGAAAGATGCATAAGACGAAGAGAATTTAGTTCAATCATGAGGTTATTGACGCGAACAGAGTGACATAACGATTAAAAGAGAGATTAATTTTACTGTGATAGCCCCCTCTTGCAATCTTTGGATAGTATGGTTTAGCAATTAATTGGGTTTTACTAATAACATAATACGTTACATTATGTATTTCAAAAGATACTTCCGCAAAATCATTTAGAGATGCAATTTTAATTTTATCAAATTAAAAGTTCTAAATTAACCAACAGATATATAGGATTAGAGAGAGTTTTTAAACGTCTTTATCAATAACTTAATCTTGAGGAAAATAATAAGCCCATTATCATAATAATTGCGTGCACAATACTTTTGTGATAAGATCTGAATTAAAACCAAATTCTTTGATAATAATAGATAGCATAATAAAAATTGATAATACGATCTTTGTGCATTTCCTTATGAACTAAAATGGGGAATTACCTACAATGCGGAAGCACATAATTAGAAGGTCTTTTAAAATTGTTAAAGGAAATATGATTATATCATTTAGGAATATTCCAAAATTCCTATTATAAAAAGAGAGTGCGAATTCTGTGAGTTTGTATGTAGTGGGAGGGTTATCTCCGGAACCACGGCAGCTATTTGTAAAATTCTTTCACCATTTGAAAGGTACATTATTTCGGATGGATATAGTTTAATATACCACGCGGGCGAAACCGCGCGCAGAAGCTAATCCTAATCCTAACTTTAATATTATAAATGCGAAAGTAAGTTTGTTTGTTTGTTACCTTTTCACGCCTAAACCACTGAACCGATCATCCTGAAATTTTGCGTATACTTTGTCAGGTGTACAGAAACGGACATAGGGTACCTTTCATCCCGAAAAAAAGTACTGTTCCCGAGGAAAACAACAATAACGTTCTTTTAATAATAATAGATGGCGCCACGTGTCTTTCGAATCATGTTTGAATTATATTATTACAAGCAGAGTACAACCCGAATTGATTGTCAAATTCTAAATTAACGTGAGCAAAGTCGCGGGCGAAAGCTAATTCCATATAAAGCTATTGTTTACACTAAAACTACTCCCAAATAAAACAAAAGATCAATTTATTACAAATCGATTCTAAAAATCTGGTATTAAAGCCAGTCTTGCAGGTCAATCAACCTATCTTACGACAACCTCCATCGTAGGCAAGGTAACAAGCGAACATAAAACCAGTTATCAGCTGTAGCATGCTTTCGATACAAACAAATGATTACCATCGATGACATTACAAATCGTGTACGAACTGCTAAACACCGTGTACAAATTGTTATGGGCAGACGGAAGGACGATCAAGGAGTTCAACTTGTTGGAAAACACGTAACTTGTCAACTTTAAGTTGAATAGACTTTGTTTTTGGAATATTTTGGAGTTTCAATACACTTTGCCTACCTCGCATTAGATTGCCTCGAAGGTCTAGTCGTTGCAAGTGTAACTCCTGAGCATGAGGTCCTGGGTTCGATTCTCAGGTCGGGCAGTGTTATTGGGTTTTTCCATTAGGAATTTTTCAGTAGCAGCCACGGAGTCTAGATTTGTGCCCGGTTGATGGCAATAGGCTCACCCCCTATTACATGGCACATAAACATAACTGGCGAAATGTGGCTGACTACTAGGAACACACACGTCTGCCTTACCCTCCCTTCGGGGTTTACAGGCGAGATGTTATGTTATGTAAGAACATTTGGTTAATGGAGACATCCTTGTAATTTAACTTAGCGTGTTCGCACATCTTCACTAAAATACTATGAGATTTGACATAGAGCTTAAAAGATATGTCTCATAGACATAGTATCTTCTTTTCGGAAAGCCCTTAGATGAACTGAGAGACTTGGAGAAGCAGACAACATAATACACTTTATTCACAATCTGCATTATGAATAAAAAGTAAAAACCGGCCAAGTGCGAGTCGAACTCGCACATTGAGGGTTCCGTAGCATCGCAGTAGGGGAGCTCCCTTTTATTTTTAATTTATTTTTGTTATTCGCTGTCATAGCGGCAACGGAAATTCACATTCTGTGAAAATTTCAACTATCTACCTATTCGGACCATGAGACAGCCCGCTGACAGACAGACGGACGGACGAACGGCGGAGGCTTAGTAATAGGGTCCCGTTGGTTACCCTAACCCTAATAAAAAGGATAACCGTACAACAGTTCATCAAAATCCTGAGACTACGGCGACATCGTATTCATTTCTTTACAATTAACTCGTTTATTATTTATTTAAGTTACGTATATTATAATTTAACAACTTGATATCGACACCTAGTCTTGCCTTGGTAGTCAGATTTCTCAATTAATTTACTTAATTAAAGTGGTAAGAAATTAAAATCAGTCATGGTAAAAGAATGCTTATGTTTAAGTTAGCACGATATATTCACATGGTTGCCTCATGTTTTTGCTATTTGTTGTTGTCAATATTCTAGGTCGTTTACTACTATTTTCGAGCCTCGCTAGGCTCGTGTAAGCACTAATTTGGGCAATCAACTCTTCGGATATGTTTGTAATGAAGCCAGCGACCTTCGACGCGTGAAATTATTATAAAAAAACTACTTCCCGATTTGAATCGGATTTTGTTAACAATTTCAAGGGTTTTAATATGTTTTTGCACGGAAATCGAATGCTTTTTCTAAAATAAAAGTAGCCTCAGTTACTTCTTACAATATCATCTATCTGCTAGTAAAAGTCCCGTCAAAATCGATCCCGCCGAGCGCACCCTCTCGAAAATTAGCCGGAACTAACAGACAGAGACAGACAAAAATGTAATAATAATGTTTTGTTGTAAAGTATATGAAAGTATAGACGGTACTTCCGTCTCTACTTTCATATGCATTCGGTAAAAGGCTGTTGTTTTGACATTACAAACAAACACTTCCGTTTTATTTATTTGTATAAATTGTTAGCGTCCATCAACGATGTCCGATGGGGGTATTCCAAATTCCAAGTAAGCAAAGTGCGTCTGCGGATCCATACAACCGATGCCTCATCTACTGTTGGGCTGTTTGTCCAACTTCAACTGCACCTTGAAGGATCAGGTGGTCTACCATGACGTCTTAAAGCAGGAGTTATTCCAGTGTGAGAAAGTGATGGCGCTAGACGACCTGTATCGCTCTGTCTGTTTCCCACACTGCAATTACGCCGGCTTTAAGACGTCATAGTAACCCCCCTGTCTGAAGACTGAACTCTGAAGCCTCTTTTAACGCCGTTGAAGTGGCAGGGTTCTGGCCGAAGCTTACCTAAATGAACTATTGACACGGCGAAGAAGTAAAAACATTCACCACCTCAGCTATGTGAATCAGTGGAACAGTTAGTATTAAGGAATGGTTTCAATCTCGGATTGGGAAGTAGATAGCTAGTTGATTAATCTCAGATTATCCTGATGAGATTACTACCAAAATTGGCGAAATACTCCCAGTTAACTCAATTTGTGGGCCAAGGCTTAGAGAAATTGCCGTTTGTGTAAAGCTAGTGACAGACAGCTTCAAATACGCCAACATCAACACAGTTGTGAAAATGAAAATTTATTTTTCACTTTGCCACCTCGTGTTGCAAAGTCTTTATTATTATGAGCCTGATGTGTCCCACTACAGGGCAAATGCCTCTCTTCCCTCTTTTTATTTTTCTGTCTGCGGCAAAGTCTTTAACGTCATACATAGTCCCACGTCTTTTTCCCGTGGGAGTAGGCTGAAATTACAGCATTCCACCGATCCTTACATACTTCTTTTGATTCATCCACGTTCATACACGAACCTCATACCTGATCTTTCTGAAAAACATCGTCAATAAGGTCAAAGTCTTCAAACAAGTTTAAATGTTAAAATCTTTGCTTGTTATCGGTTTTGTACCTCAGTCAATAGCTTTTGTGAATGATACACGTGTTCACTTACATCAAAGTAGGAATCCGTGCTTACCTCATCGGATTCGATACAATGTAGCCGTTCCACGTGGACCGTGTATTAACACGCGTCAGCAAATACCAATAAAAGCCTGATTCGTTTCCTTTTACATCGGTTTCTAAGTAACACAATCTGGTTTTGGATTTGAAGGTCCAATCACAGCATTGGAAAAAACAGGGTGTAAACGGACCCTTCACGAAGCCGTTAATCAAACATTATGGTATCAAACAAATTAACCCTGCGCAAAAATTAATGCTGGGAAACAACTTTTTTTAGGGTGAAAAATCACGTTTTACGGTAAAACTCAATGTAGCACACTCAAAACATTGTGCTGATAGTAAACGGGTCATGGACGTAATTAAAGTAAAGTATTACCTTAAAGACTACTATTAAAAAAAAATCTTGTGCAGATTGTGAAACTTTGACCTCCAATAACTCCATAACTAGAAGGTTCCCAGGTCCAGTACAAAAAAAATTGATCGCAATGATGTGGAGAACAAGTGCCTTTCGGCGTCGTTAAGGGTATTTTTACACCCTTAATAATAATGTAATTCGAATTAAGTTAAAGAGGCACCGAGAGTTCCTGATGGCATTGGAAAAGAAAATCTGCAAATATGTAGGGCAGGCCTTAGCTCATGTTGCCCAGATGTTCAGAGGGGAAACAGGGAGCCATTCAGAATTTGCGAACCACACCATCGTCATCTATCTTTTCGCGATTCTATGGATTTGCGGGACCTGTCCGAGGCCACCACCAACGGTATAGTTCTGGTCAAAACTAATTTAATTAAAAAGAAAAAGGGAAATCATCGACACGACGAAGAAGAATGTGTTTTATTAGATCCTTTTACATGTCGTCAACAATTTGCATCGCATTGTTCGTCGCTACCATGAATACGATGGTTGTAACTTTGTAAGGAGCATTTAGTTACAATTCCGAATACGTAGCTAAATAGGCTTACACAGGCTTCATTTGCATAATATCGCCGTCTGCCATTGGCACGGTCTTCCATGTTTGTATTAAATTAGCATTACAATTAGCGAACAAAATCCATTTAGGTAAGGCATTGTTAATTAAATGTGTTGCTATGTTTTTATTCAGTGATATTATTTGCGTAATTTAAGTCGAGTTTCTAAGTAAATGATTTTATGTGAAAGTTTCGTTGTTTCTTTGCTGTTTCATCAAACGGCTTTGCGTAAACAACGATGTAGCATAAATATCTAGTGTTGGTGTCGATATTGATTGTTTATCAAACTCTTCATATTGTATCGAATCGGGTAGACACCGCCGTCTTCCCTCATTTTGCACAACAACAGAGCAGATTCAATCAGCAATTCGTATCATTTTATTCAAATTCGTCCAATGACGCGCGAACTGCAGAAAAATCCCGAGCACAGTTTTTCCTATTAAATGACGTATTTCGATCAGGAAATAGAACCTTCTCGTATGTCCTAAAGCAAGTTTCCAAGTGGCATATGTCCATAATCCTTTATCCTGTTTGGTTCGGAGCAGTAATCTTTTTCTTCGGTACTTTTCCATCTAACTTCAACTCAGTATTATGTTCCCTTCCTAGCCATTATAATATCATCTTAGGCAAGTTCTTCTTCTAGAGAATCTTCCTATACCTCCTTTCTTCCTTTTCTTGAAGCTTTGTCATCAACTCCTTCATTTTGTATCCACTTTCACCTTGTCCTTTACAAGGTGACGAGATGAAATGAGATAGTTCAGTAACATTGGAAACTCCTGCCCGTTCGCCATTGTTCCCCAACCAGAGGGCCCAGACAAGTGGGGCAAACGCTTTCAAAGCTTATTTATTACTGTAAAACGCATTGTTACTGAATTTCTACAAGGAATTCGAATGCCTATCGAATACATTTTTGTCTGTTTTATCACCGCTATCGCTGATAGGATGCCACTTTATCCAGGTCCTCTGTACTTTTTCCTTCGGCCAAGATAGTAAAAAGAGTCATAGTGCTACAAGGTTATTTTGGCGCGTGGGGAGTAATTGGTACTAATGGTTGTTTTTTCACAAATATTCACCAACAGCGTCCTCCTGTCAATGCCATTTAAGGGCCAAGATAACCTGCAGCACTGCACAAAGTAGGCTAAGTGGTCAGACCCAGGCACATAACATAAATTAATCATATGGCCACATGGCCAAGTCATTGTTAAACAACAAAGGAGGAACACACACAAAGTCTAGCCACAAGAACCGCAGGTGGTCCTCTCTGAATAGAAATAGGAATTTTCCTTTAGATCTGAAATAATGAGATTGTAGAGGCAATATCTTGTATTACCTTATCTGAATATAAATAAGCTTGCAGGATTCGTGATATTGAATATAGTTGTTACTTACGGTTTCTTTAATGGCTTCCTTTTTTGAACATGGCGAGTGAATAGCAGAGTAAAAAAATATAATTTAAGAAACGGCACTCGTTTTGAAAATACAAAAAGTCTTTTTCCTCTAGAAGTGCAATCCTGATAGAAAACTTAGTCTTGTACTTGGAATATCCATATGATCGGGAAAAATAGCGGCTTTCCATAAAAAATCTTTCTTTTTTTTTAGAGAAGTCTAGTGCAAAATATCATGTGTACTGTCTTTTTTTTTTAGGATGGGAAATCATCAAATGACCCCCCCCTCGCTCTGGGCGGAGCTGAAGGGAGTGTCAGACTTGTACTGACTAAAACCCATCCATTTTCCTTCTTTGCCCTTTGTGTTCCAGGGTCGCGGTATCTCTTTCGAACAGTCCCGCAGCCCTGGCAGGCATCGGCCCATGTGGACCCCTACGTGGTTGCTGCCAGTGAATTTAAGATTTTAAGGAAGGAAGCCTAGGGTCCGAGGAGAAGATGGCGGGACGGTTTGGATGGCTTCTTCGTGAATTGGCGAGAAGAAGCACACCATCGAAGCACACACGAGGGAAATGGAAGGAATTGGGGGAGGCCTTTGCCCCTAAGGGGGACAACACGGGCTAACTAAAACAAAACATGGTCATGTTTAACTATTAATACTTTAACTATTTCTATTTTGTGTTATTTTGTCTTATAGCATCGTATTGGACTTGGTCTGGAATGTTGCTATAATTAGTGGTAAATAAATAAATAAATAATAATAAATAAAACAAACTGGTATCCTTCGAAAGTTCTGCTTCGTGTTAATTATGAAATGTGCATTCATGATTATAAGTGCATGTCAAACCACTCAATCATGAAGAAACACATACTATGAAACAAATCAATTTATCGATAATGGTGATTAATTGATTAAATGCGAGCCAATTATGAATATAATTATACAGAAGCGCATTCAACGATTTAAGTTATAATGTTTTCATTTTAAATAACAAAGTCCATTTATTAACGTTGGAAGCTATTATAACAGTTGTTTCATAATAATATTGATATAAGAAGTATGTATCTATATACTGCAAATTCTATATAACGGTACTGATCATTCATTGCATAGGAAAAGTACTAAATAGATACATAAGTAGATGTGTGACCTATTATCAAACCAATTATTATTAAACCAACCTTATGTTTTACAATACAAATGTTTTATTAGCTTAACCTACATTATTATGCAATTTATATTAACACTAGCTGTTGCCCGCGACATCGTTCGCGCGGAAATTTTCAATCAATCAATCAATATCTTTATTGTGGATCATAGGTAGGTACATAATACAGGTCTTAAATAATTAAATTGTGATCAGCATGTCCCGCCCATAGCCCGCATACAATAGTTACTTGCATGGAAGTTAAATTAAATACATTATTACATTATGGTTACAAATTATTAAATTACTAAGAATTTCACAGAGAATATAATAGAGAGAAAAATAAACATATTCAAAACACACACATTAGAGGGCTACTGACCAGGGCGGCGGGACTGTTCGAAAGAGATACCGCGGCCCTTGAACACAAAGGGCAAAGAAGGAACATGGATGGGTTTTAGTCAGTACAAGTCTGCAAGTCTGACACTCCCTTCCGCTCCGCCCAGAGCGGGGGGGTCATTTGATGATTTCACGTCCTAAAAAAAAAAAAGAGGGCTACTGAACGCATCATGACTGAAGGAGACTGTATTGGAGCAGTGATTTGTCTGATAGGAAGTCTTTTACAGAGTAGTAGCATTTGTATACTAGCAAGTCATGGAGATTCTTTTTAAATTTTGTTGTTATGTGTAAGAAAAAAAAGCGGGAACGACATAGTCTATCTCCTTGCCAAATTTCTTTACGATCCGATCAGCCGTTTAGTCGTGAAAAGGTAAGGAAAAACAGAGTTACTTTCGCATTTATAATATTAGTATGAAAGTATGGATAATGACTTATACAACATTTATTTTAGTATATGCGAAACCTGATACACGTGTCTAGTATTTTTATGTAAAGAATCTATGTACAAAATTTCAAAACTGTATAATGAAAATCACAAAGTTATAAGCTTGTTCTGTTATCTAGTTGTCCGCACAAAATCGTGGTCACCACGTAGTGCGCGCCTCCAGCGTCGTCTTGAGCTCATTGATAATAATAATTTGGCAGTAGGTACCTAAATTATTGCGATAGGTACTCAAAGCCGCTCGGTATCCAACTTTTAACTTTTTTAAATATTTTTGGGAAAAAATATAACATGGTTTAGAAATTATTGGAATCGATTCAGTTACTTATTCTGAACAAACTATATTCAGGTTTCGCATATACTCAAAATAATGTTGTATATTAATATACTATACTAAACCTATTGACTGCCTCGTTAGTCTAGTGATATCGTATCATTAAAACATCATACGTTATCCTTTATTTCTTCATTTCTCATACAAAATGAAGATATTGACACCAGTTTAGTGTATCAGTAGTAGTACCTACTGACACATAACTTCACAAGATTTTATTAAACCAGTAGGTAGTCTCTCTCTCAGTAGAACTCTCCAATATAATCTCATGAACCCTTCAGTTCAAACATCAGAATCCAATTTCCTGCTGAAGTGCACTGCACTCTTTCAAGAAGTTTATCTTTCAAGACAGTCCTTGAAAAAATATTACGTGACTGTAAATTACTTTCAAATACAAAATACAGTTTCTTTTTTGTCATTGAGCGTAAATTTGACGTAATAATAATATGTAAAATGAGTGACCAATTAAACAAGTTTTATGGTGGTCCTCCAACGACGTATTTCCCAAAAAAAAAAACCGGAGGCGAATTCTCGGCTGGCAACATTATTTTTTTCAACATTTCACAACATTGTGCGCAAGAACCTTACGTTCGAAGCATTTTGTGACCTTTGGTCGTTAGCCTTAAAATCAAAGACAATATTAAGCACTCAACAGGTTTTAGAGGTGTAAAGTAAATAAAGGAATTTGGGGGAACCTTTTTTAAAGAAAAGATTTGCATACTGTGTCGTGTGGTGAGTGTGACCTATCCCCTTTTAGTAGTAATAATTTGAATACATAATAAATAATTTGAAAGTTTTTTGAGAAAACCGATAAAAAAATTACCATCGCCATCTTATCTCCGAAACTACTAAGCCTAAAGACACATCGTCGTTTTAAACTTATTGTTATAAATAAATAAAGATATATAAAATATAAAAATGAATATAATAATAATGTGTAAACTTTGTCGGCCAATGGTTTAGTAGCCAATAGCCTGGACCAACATCTGAGGAGGCTCTCGCTTGCCAGCTGGATCAAGGGCTTGATTCAGAAAGCAGTACTTCTAGACACGGCGCGTATTTTTCCCTAAAAATACGCGCCGTGTCCAAGGCGTGAGAGAGGAACCAGGGGGTTCCTCTCTCAAGAGCCCTGACCCCCGGTAGCTCGGACCCTGTTCCCGATGCTGGTGGGCAACTATTTTTATATTTTTTTATGTTTTCTTTTTTTAATGTTATTTATGTTTATGAAAACGAATAAAGAAAATAATAATATAAAAAGTCCTAAAATGTAAGATAAACTCATAGGATTTGTGTTTTTTACATAAGGTACCTGTATCTAGTTACGAAAATAAATTAGGTAGTGTAAAAGAGAACGAATATATATATGTATTTTAAAAATACCTACGATACCACTGGACCAGTAATGCAGAAGGGAAAAAAATACCCACGACACTACCAGTGGTGCGGCTTAGTAGTGTGGAGGGGAAGGAGGGATAATATAATTTTCAATATTAATCGCTACACGAGTATGAATGGCACACGTGTTAACTGTAAACTAAGCCATAGTTTGTTTACAATTGATAATGAACCCAATGACATAAAATATTATCACTCACAAGTAGGTAATAACCAGGAACTGATTGCGAATGTAATTTACGAACCCAATGTTTGTTATGAACTTGACGATCGCCAAAACAAACTATTCATTCCATTAAGTCCGTGGTATTGTTTTTATCTAAACGATTTTATTGCTTCGGCGTAGGCGCAAGATATTTTAAAGCGCCTTATCTTTGGTCATTTAATTCTCGTTATCGGACTCGTATGATCGTTGAGGATCGAGAACGAATTGGGAATTAAACTGTCGGTTTTAAAAAGATGAAGGTTTTCGAGAAACGTTCAATGTGTGGTTATAAAAAATATTTCTCGATAAGTAGTTACAAGGAAATCGCCGTTAAGGTAGAACGCGGCGAAAGTGGTATGACGATCTGGGGGCCTAAAATGGCGGCTATAGCAGAATCATAATAGGATAATAATATGTATTACGTTAAAATTCGTAAAATGGTCACAAAGTGACAATGCTAAAGCGGCCATTTTAGGCCCCCTGATCTTGTTTGCGGAGCAAACCTGGCCAGAAATCGCACAGGATAGAGAGGTTTGGAAGGAGAACTGGGTGACCATTGCCCAGGAGTGAGACACTAGATAGGCTAACAAAAAATATATACAGTAGGTATCTGTGATATATACTAATAAACATAGCGTGAGCTGTAAGGATCCGTCTCGAGTCTCGACTAGTCCTTATTTATCCCGGGCAGCGAGTGCACGTACCCTTAAAGTAATTCCTCTACTTACTAGTGTTTCTAGTCAACACCACAGTATCGAAAACTTATCAATCCTTCGTATCAATTTGTAACGAAAGACTCAAAGAAAATATCTTAGCAAGAAATCTCTTCTGGGACAGTATCAAGGCCGTCAACAATTGTCGTCAACGTCATTTGATTTGATCAAGGCTCTTTGATCTTAATCACATGTATCGATTTACAAGATTAAACATGGGAGAAATTACACGTGACTTTTCTTAAAGCTAAGCTAAAAAGAATCTTCCTGCTACTAACAAAAGAGACAATGCGTTTGTTTATGAACTGATTCAACGCAAATATTTTTGAGTAACGAAAACCATTTAGGGCCAATTTCACCAACGAAACCATGTTTAACGGAACGGTATCAGGACATCTAAACCACGTTCAAGAGATGGCAATGTTATCATTGTTGTAAAATACAAATCCACACGTGGTTTTATTTATTTAT
The DNA here is from genome assembly GCA_905163415.1 of Noctua fimbriata. Classification (NCBI taxonomy): domain Eukaryota; kingdom Metazoa; phylum Arthropoda; class Insecta; order Lepidoptera; family Noctuidae; genus Noctua; species Noctua fimbriata. The sequence continues at coordinate 10,104,959 of LR990940.1, forward strand.
TTTATTTATTTAACTATTTATGTACACACAGAAGACAACACAGGAAAATAACATTATAATATATGAGTACAAGGGTACAGCTTATTTCACAAGAAATTTCTGCCAGCAGACCCGCAAAAAGGAGAAATGAAAAAGAAATGTAGACGATAGTGTGTAAAGGAAGAGAATAAAGTGTATATGTGCCTTAACTAACTTAACCTAAAATACTATATAAATATACATAAAAGTAAATATTAATATATACTTATATAAATACATAATGCTAAGATATAATATGAAGATTTTAATATGTAGAAGCTTTGGCTATAACTGTATAAAACTCAAAAAAAAAAATTGTAACAATGCTGTCGTTAGTACGAAGGACAAGTATTACTGTTCCAGTATTGTACTTGAACTCTTGAAGTACCTTCGTTACGTACAATTGTAGAACTAGAAACTTTGCATCCTTGAGTTGCAAAATGTGTGCTCCAATAACGTCCGGGCTTCTTAGAAACGGTTTATTTTTGTTTGACTTTAAATAGTCCGTGTACTAATGTTTTGTATATCAGGCTGGGTTTTCCCGTAACATAACCTTGAGCAAGCCTGTCTGAGTTTAAAGTCCGTCTAAGATTTATTTTAGCCCCAATTATCACTAGCAGAATCAATGAAATATTGATTCTATAAAATCAGTAGGCTGTGAAAAAATATTGGAAAAATTGGGACGTGGGAATAAAAACCTTATTTTTACAAACATTTTAGCGAAATTAAATACATCTCAACTTTTATTTTCTTAAGTCCGTCTCTGTTTTGATTTCCAATTTTATTTTTTTGATAGCACCATTTTTAATGTTCACTCAATCGTTACGATAGTGATTTCCTCGACATTTATTTGATACCCTAAATATTAGTAAGATATAATTATGATAAAGAACAATACCACCAATTGTTATTGAATGAGATAGTATACCACAATCATAATTTAATATTCAGAACAAAGTACGTCGTTGTATTCTTTATAGTCTAAACCGAAGACTTCTGCTTACAAGATAAATAAGCTCAGGTTCACAAATCTTCCATTCATTCCTACCTACATAGCATTAGACGTACACGTACATTCAAGATAGTCGGGACCCTAATCACAAAGGATTTAGCAGAAACAGCACACCACCTGCTTCAAACTACGTCGATTTATGTATTCTGCGGAGTGAGTTGGCAGGTGGCGCTCCGTAGTTCCAGAGAGCATATCCCTTTGCTTCATTGATCCTTCCACGTTCGGCGTCCTCATTCATTCATTAGTATAACAAACTATTCTACTACTCCTGAGAATCAGTATTTCAAGTTCCAAATGCAATGTTGTTGTTATCGTGTGGTTAGTTCCTAACCTGGTGTCAGAGCTTTTATGCCGCCCATGGGCCTCTGACTTGGCTTTACATGCCGTCAAGAAATATCTCTCAGACATGCTGGTTTCCTCACGATGTTTTCCTTCACCGAAAAGCAAGTGGTAATTATACTATACGCACATGAATCCGAAAAATCAGAGGTGCGTGCCTTGGGTTCGAACTCGAGACCTATGACGTGTCAGTCCGACGGTCACACCACTAGGCTATCACTGCTCTCCGAATGCAATAAAGTAAATGTTACTTTAATGTATGGTGTAATACAGGGTAAAAGGGACAGCCCTCCGCAGACTGATGGGGTGAATTCAGTATTTTATCATACTAAGATGACCGGTACAGAGAACGTAATTTTACATTGAAATAAAGGAAGTAACTGAAAAAACGATAAACAAAATGAAAATTTCGGTGGAATATGATTTAAAATAAGGTGCTGAATGCATCCTGTCAGATTGTGGAGGGCTGTCCCGTACACCCTGTATACATATATACATATACTATCGTATACTATAAATTATAATATTATTATTGAAATCATGACTGTGCGCGCAAATTCAAATGTTTTGCTGATTATAATCAGTATGGGAGGCGTAGTAAAAGATAAGGCTGATTATAATTACTTATTGATGCGACGACAAGTGATAAAGAAGTATGGAAGAAGAAGACATGCTGCGCCGACCGCAAATAAATTGGGAATTGGGCAGGAGATTGGTGACTATGAATTACAATAGCCTTTTTTGTATTGCAATTCTTTGCCTAAGTTCCCAAGTTCATCATCATCATCATTTCGGCGCAGAATCACCCACTGCTGTGTACATAAGCATCCTCTTTCTTCAGCCATACTTCTTGTACCTAATGAAAAACCATTAAAAAGATCAAATTATTTTCCACACCAAAAAACATCTTGGTTGGACACCGTGCTATAATTAAATACCCAACAAAATATAGATTTGAGTAGTTTCATAGAACAATAAGAAAAACTTTAATCATGACTGCGCGCGCAAATCCAAATGTTTTGCTGATTATAATCAGTATGGGAGGCGTAGTAAAAGATAAGGTTGATTATGATTACTTGCATGTTTACATCGAGTTTATAATCCCCGACGGCATGCCTTTTACATAATATGACGATAATTAATTACTTATTGATGAGTAATCATTATGTAAGGAAGCATCATAGAAAATTCCACATTTTTCCTTGACTACACAAGCGCGGAATGAAAGAAAGCGATATTGTGATAAAATAATTGTGTATCTGATCTAGCCAGGTTTTGACTTAAGGATGATTTCCGCCGATTTCCACCATCCGACTCGGCTGGGCAGCGTTCGGGAAGTTGCGTGGTATCTTCTCGTCCAACTTACCGCAGTGTCTCAAGACGAAAGTCTATGACCAGTGTGTGTTGCCAGTGATTACATACGGGACCGAAACGTGGTCGCTCACAATGCGCCTTATCAGAAGGCTTAAAGTCACCCAAAGGGCAATGGAGAGGGCTATGCTCGGAGTTTCCTTGCGTGATCAAATCAGAAATGAGGACATCCGCAAGAGAACCAAGGTAACCGACGTAGCCCGAAGAATAGCCAAACTTAAGTGGCAGTGGGCAGGGCAAGGGCATTGCTCGCAGAACGGATGGCCGATGTGGCCGAAAAGTTCTGGAGTGGCGACCGCGAACCGGAAGACGCTGCGTTGGAAGGCCTCCCACTAGGTGGACCGATGACCTGGTGAAGGTTGCAGGGATCCGCTGGATGCGAGTCGCACGGGACCGGTCAATGTGGCGACACTTGGGGGAGGCCTATGTCCAGCAGTGGACGTCTTTCGGCTGAAATGATGATGATGAATGATGATTTCCACCAAACGGCTCGCATCGCATCGGATCGGAACGGATTTTACAATCTTTAAACGATATTAAAACGTGTACACAGTATTTAAAGTCTATATTACCAAGCCGCGCACAGCAGCTTGACGGCAGGCGTCTAACGTGACACGCGATCGTAGCCGAAAGTGTGCTGCGACACGCGAACGGCTCCGTTCGCCTGTCGTCGTATACGATCGGATGAAATGAAACTATTTGACGAGGCGCAGAAACGGATATGTTCGCAAGTGACGGTACGGAGCCGATCGTACACGTCGACATCCTGCTGGACGCGATCGTTTGTCGCCGCACCCGTCCGTATCTTTTCCGATGCGATGCGAGCAGTTTGGTGGAAATCATCCTTTAGAACATAATAAATGGTGTAAATAGACCCTTAACATATCCGAAATGCACTTGTTCTCCCTGTCTTTGCAATCATTTTTTTATTCTAGACCATACCTGGGAACCTTCTAGTTACGGAGATATTGGGGATCAAAGTTCCAACATTTTCACAAGTTTTTTTTAAATACATGTTTTTAATGTAAGCTTTTTACACACCTACATGACCCCCATACTATTCAATCCATCCATCAGCACAATGCTTTGAGTGCTCTTCATCGAGTCCTACCGTAAAACGTAATTTTTCACCCCAAAAAAAAAGTCGATTCCCAGCAATAATTTTGCGTAAAGTTACTTAGTTTGATGTACAGAATGGTTGGTTGACGGCTATGTGAAGGGTCTGTTTACACCCTGTATAATATTCCAAAATTTATATCATGACCTTCAATACGAAATGTAGGTAGATGGCACCCAGAGGGTATGCTAATAAAACCCAAGATTACGATTCGAAACACATCGCATTAAACCTTTTATAATGTAGATTTAGGGAAAAGGCCTTAATGGAAAAATAACCTCGGCCGGGTTACTGGCCCAACTACATAATCGAGACCTACATAATGTAATAAAAAACGGTCCACAACCAGTTTCATGCAAAACTTTTTGGACGCGATATCTTCAAAATATTTTCAGACAAAGTTACGTTGAAAACCAAGACTACGGTGAGCTAAAAAGGATAGCCAATACGGCATGGAATTGTTATTCTTTGATCTAAATGTAAATGTTCTCCAACAAGCAACAGACAGCCAAAGCTTGCACATACCTCTCCTGTGTTATTTTCGAAGTAATTCGTGAGTGGACTTAAGTAGTGTTAGATCATCGTAAATTTGGCCTAGAATGTTAGCCGGTGGACGAAAATTAAATGATAGATAAGACATAATGCTCTTTAACAATAAAAAATTGTTTAATGTTGCTAACATGGTAAGGCAAGTAGATTATTTGGCTGAAAGATTTCATATTGAGATAACAGCTGACAGAGATGATGACGAATGGAACATATGCTGCAGCGACCCCAGAGTTAGGAAAAGGTCAGATGTTTTGTGATATTGTCAAACGCTGACCATTTTTACAATATTCCTTTTATTTCTTTTTTGTACGATGTATAGTTCGATGTTCAACAGCAACCAGCTAACGAAACAGGTTTGATTTGTTATCGTCCGTTCACCTGTTGTGGTTGAATACTGCGAACGTACGTATCAAAAAAATGTAAGATCCGGTTTCTTATTAACCCAGGATTAACCGAACTACAAAAACGATACAAATAAATCGGAGAAAATTTGAAATTTTGCTGTTTTTTGACTTTTATCGAAATCTGGCAGACAGAAAGATGGAGAACGAAGAAGAGAGAACACATTGAACAAATTGGGATAACGACCGGAGGATGATGATGACAACATCACCTCTCAATATTTTTCCCTTAGAGCGAATTTCGCCAATGAAACTGAAACTGAGTGCGATCAGGCGGACCGCGATGAATAGCTGTAAGTGTCAATATTCCATAGCACAGACACTGACAGCTCTTCGATCTTGAACACAGTTTAAATGTTGTGATGGTGTTCGCGTTAGGTTTAATTGTTGAAATCATCAAACACAAACTCAAAGCATTTATTTAAATTTGAAATTTTTTGAATGGGCAAGAAACTCCATGGACACTTTTCAAGTTTCACATTAGGGACACATACACATTAAAGAAGGGTAAGACCCCACAACCGATACTGTCGTAAGTACCTTAAGTAACAAAAGACGTTTTATTATCTAAGCAAGGCGCTGGCGGCCATTACGAGGACCATAACTAGTTAAGGGGTGCTGTGGACTATTTGTAGAAGGTTATTGACTTGGCGATCGATGGATTTACTGTCCCTTGAAAAGCAGTTCTTGTTCTATTGTGGGATTATGCCCGGGTTCTATGCTGATATTAGGTTGTACTAGCTGTTAAGGTTGCGGGCCTTAGGCCGCGTGAAATTATAAAAATACTACTTGCCTATTTGAATCAAATCTTCACAGCAAGATGCAATCTCTGGCGGGAGCGGTTTAAACCCCTGACAACTTCAACGGTCCATGAGAAAACCTTCCACCTGGACACGAGTTGCCGTGGCCGAGTTGGAAATCTCTAAACAGTCATAAGGCATGCACATGCATTCCGTTAAAAGCTGTTATTTTTTTTAAATTACGAACAGACATTTCAATTTAATTTATTTGTATAGATAATGTCTCGATTCTGTCCGCGACTTCGTCCAATTTGTTACATAGGTATCCTATAACAATTGCGAATAATAGTGAAAGAATGTTTGAAATCGGATGAGCAGTTTCGGAGACTCCCTCTTTCATCGAAACTTGACCTCGTTATAATATTAGAATAGATAGACAACTGTCTCCTCAAAATGCTCATCCTCATATCATTTGATCTTTTAAAGTCACGGGCTGGAATTGGGTCTACTGCTTGATAGATCGATTAGTGTGAAGAAACAGCTAATTCTTTTCAGAATTTGGACGTTCACGCAGCGAAGACGTATCTTATATTATGTAGTTCCTTCCAATCCGAATACATATTTCAGTAAGTCCAGGTCAGTAGACCCTTCATATTATTTGTTTTCCATACAGTGCCAATTGTGCCAAAACATATTTCTATCAATGATCCATCCTATCACAATATCTACCATGTTTATTTTGGCTCGTATCCAACATCAAATTCTTGAACAATCATGCATACTATTTGTAAGGATTCTCCTGTTATAACAAGTTGTTTACATTGAAGGAATATTTTTCTATTAGTTCACTACTCAAATCAGAAACTAGCAGTTAGACAAGCATTTGCGAATCTGTATGCCAAACAGATCAAGCCTTACCATATAATTTGAGGCAATAAATAACATCAAATATGGCTACAAGTGGAGGAGAACTAGACTAAAGTGGGCTGATGAGTAAAAAAACTTGAGGAATGAAACTAGCTGGAGCTTAGTTTGATCGAGAAGTTTCGGCCAAATGTACAAAACTCCATTATTATTAAAGGTGCGTAGTACTCGCAACCGGCGTGCATGTTTGACCAGATGTATGAACGTGCACGGAGCAGAAGGAGTACACAAGCATCGTAGCAGGTTGAGTTCTGTAGTGTCTACCTACCGCCACGGAAAAATGTGTGAGTTTGTGTGTATATTTGTGCTTAGATAGAATAATAATCTAATCAAATACTACAGAAAAAAAATGTTGATAGTGCAACATGTGTCGATTAAAAAGGAAGTGACCTCGTAAACAAGCTAACGTAATATTTTGATCTGCAACTTTATGGCCGGTTATTAGTCATGCTCGACAGTGTTAATTTGTTTTCCTTGATACACAATTCATCACGTTATCTCTATGATAAGTTGTGCGTAGAAAATGGCAAACATTGCAGAACCACGGTTCATAATACACCGTGATGGAATTCACCGATGTAACAATCCATCAATGCTCTGAACTGCGTTTGGCTAAGTTTAGCCAAACGCAGTTCACTAATATTCTCTGCCAAGCTGAAAACAGCTTCCTTGTATCTCCGCTTGCCGTGTCCAGTCTGTTTACGGTCGTTGGGCCATCTCACTGTATCAATCAATATTGTGAAACTGTCAAGATGAAAGCTATCGAGATTGGTCGAATGTAATGCAATTAGAGTGCAAGGTTCCGGTACAAATCGGCCGGAAACTGCATCAAATATGGAGACGGCAACATGACCACAAAACCCAGCTTGTGTCGCCAATAGTTATTCCAAAAATATGAATATGTTCGTACATGTGCAGACGACTAGAAATAGTTGCGTGCTCCTTTGCATATACTCGTACTAATGCCAATTTGGCAAGCAAATTTTGTAGGTAACGAAACCAAATAAGCGTTATGATTTTTTTACTGTTTTTTAATTAGGTGTTTTTTTAAGAGGACGTATTAAAATTTTGATGTTGAATTAAGTCGGCATATGAACTCATGGGAACGAAAAAGTCCACTAATAATATTATAATACAATACAAGAGAGAACAAGAATAAACGTAGTAGAGGCAACTGACGCACAATTAATGTTTAAAAACAAACGGAATAATGTAAGTAGATGCTATCAAACATTTAGAAAATAAAGGAAACCTGTCAGCAAGCCACTGAGGTGTTAGTATACGTGAGAACATGCTAATCGCATTACATAGTCCGTAAGTAGAAATACTAGTTCCAGGCATAATAGACCTTGATCGTGAACTCAGTCCAGGAGGACAAGGTTAGTTAGATATAGTCACACTACAGACAGAATCTGATCAGTTTTGAGGCTAGTATGATGATGTTCACGAGTCGTGATTACCAGCGAAACAACGTAAGGATATTATGATGGTGTCTTCACTGGCCTTTGGCAGTGGTTTCAATAGGCGACTTATTATGAACTAGTAGGTCTACCTGCTAAAGTCCAAGAAAATCATTCTCTTGTGATATAAGGGATCTATGTGTTCATAATTCTTAACTACGCCATTGCAACGCAGTAGTTACACAGTTATTTAATGGTAGTTTTACAGCCTTGTGCTTCGCGTTTGATGATATGGCATGAGCTGTATCTTAATATTACAACGGGAGAGGATCGCGAACTCGCAAGCAGCTGGGCTATTGTCAGTTTATGTAGGACATTCGTTGCATTAATTTACGGGTTTATAGTATGCCACAGAACATTAATATGGTTCTACATGGTGCATGTACATTCATAGTGGAATGGTGGAGATAAACAATACGATGGAGATAAAAATAATATACAGGGTGTAAACAGACCCTTCACATAGCCGTCAACCAAGCATTCTGTACATCAAACTAAGTAACTTTACGCAAAAATTATTGCTGGGAATCGACTTTTTTCTTTGGGGTGAAAAATCACGGTAGGACTCGATGGAAAGCACTCAAAGCGTTGTGCTGATGGATGGATTCAATATTACGGGGGTGGTGGAGGTGTGTAAAGTAAAAATCTTACATTAAAAACATGTATTTAAAAAAAAACTAGTGAAAAAGTAGGAACTTTGACCCCCAATATCTCCGTAACTAGAAGGTTCCCAGGTACGGTCTAGAACAAAAAAATGATCGCAAAGACGGGGAGAACAAGTGCCTTTCGGTTATGTTAGGGGTTTTTTTACAGCTTTGGCTAGAACGACAGAAACAACGCATCACCAACGATTTGTCAACAAAAACATTAAGGTTGATCATTATTGTTTACATCAACAGTTTGATTGTATCCCTGCTCTGATGTTTAGTATTGTCAGTTCAATGGAAAATTTCATCCAACGTTAAGTATAACGGGCGACGATTCGAGGATTACTACAAATTGTTCGGACGGCGCGGCGTCGAAAAGCAATCAAGGAAGTGGTTGAGGACGTAATGAGGGTGCTCCGGGTTTCTAAGCTCTATGAACTGAGCCTTCACTTACTGTCAATAATCAAGATTAAAATACTTGCTTTGTTTTACGATGGAATTAATTCGTGCTTCTTTCTCAAGATTGTTTACTTTTGCCAAGTAGGCGAAAGTCGTAGGAGTTTGCGTGTTTCCTTACATAATTTAAATATTGTATGAATAATGTTATGATGGGTGATACCGCTACTGATTTAATCGAGGTTCTGGGTCGCGGTTACCAACCTACTTGTTTCAGCTTCCAGCTGCTTCCTTCACGAGAAATCGATAGGCTGTAAAGATATTTTTTTATTTTTCAAATAAAATGCTTCCGACAGTTTGTAGGTCGGTGCAATCATTACGTCATTACCCGGTTGATAATTTCACTATCAGTGTCTTCAGTAGTTTATTTCTTATTTCGCTTTGGTTTTCTGTTTTGTCTCTGTTTTCGGCTTAGTAGTGCCACAAATACAGTAGAGGCCTCCATTCTACTAAGCAACAACCAACAGGTCTGTCATTGCTCCAAAATGTTTCCCATTAGAGTAACGATTACACAACTAATTTCCAACACTCCGGTTCGTTTAATTTCTACGCAGCGAGGCAGTGAGTATTATCTTAATCGATTTCCTTCAGTTGCCCCTTGCAGCTTGTATGTACACGGAGATAAGGAAACCATGTGATAACGTATATATATAATATGTTGTTAATAGATGATTTTGCGTATTTCGCCATTACTACTAAGTCAATCGCAGGAGACAGCCAGACATACAAATTGGGCTTGGCCTAATAGATAACAAACATAGTACGCCAATTAGGTATCGTAAATGTACAACCTGATTTGGTGATCATAATTGGATTGCCGTATGTCAGTCATAGGTGAATAATTGAGTATGAAGATTGAAGGTGCAAGATTTTATGACATGCCTCAAAGGAAGACATCGTGCGCTCGTGAAGATCCACGTGATCGAATAATACATCTTACATACGAGTATGTGCGGAACGACATTTTATTATTTATGGGTCTATAACCTACCTAACACCCAGTATCAGATCATTAAAATTGTTATATGTTATGCTTATGTTAGTGCGTGTCTTTAGGATCTTGAGGTGTTTTAAAACATCCAAATGCTTCTCAAAGCTTACAAATAAACCAAAAAGACTTTCACACATTAACACTGTGAAAAAACTGGACAAAAATACAGCCGAATCTCGCAAGTCGTAAGACCCATTATGGTTCTTCTGAATTTTACTTGAACCTAGCTGGCCGGAGCTTCATTATTATCCTCTGTTGGATTTCCCCGCCTCTTCCGTAGATAATCGTGTGATCTTTTCAATTTAGACAGTGTTCTAGTAAGGCTTTTTATAATTGGAAATATTATTCAATCTTCTCACGTTTTTAAACCCAACGGAACAGTCTTCTGCCTAACCTTTTCACAACTATGTTGGGGTCGGCTTCCAATCTAACCGGATGCAGCTGAATACCAGTGTTTTACATGGAGCGACTGCCTATCTGACCTCCACACCCCAGTTAGTACTGGGTTATACCATATCCCTTGGTAAGACCAACGAAACATAAACTTGAAAAGTATGCAGTTCAAATTCCGCTATCTCCCGTTTAAATATTTTTATCTCATTATGTCAATGACATTGTAGGAATGGTGCGATGACCTTTTGGTATGAAAAATCTTGATTCATCATTGGCCAAGACTACATCAATTAAACGTCACACGATGCAGTGATAACGGGAGTAAAGTCCGTAATGGTGCATTGATAACTGTGTCAGATTACTCTCGAGACCCTTTGAAAACTCCCAGTTAAGCCAGCATTAATATGCCATTTTGGGAGTCTGCCATTTTTTTTTAAACTTTCCGAAGCGCAAAGGCTAAATTCCGCCGTGTTCAACTTGTTCAGATACTTGACGTTTTAATAAGTTGTGACAAAAACGTTCGCGGGCCGGTTAAATTAGTTTCGTAACGAAGGTTTTTGTAACAGTCAGTTTGTGACCTTGTGCGACAAAGTTTGTAGAATGAAAATTTGAGAAAAGTAGTTGCGAGTAGTAAATGGTGGATTGACGAAACATAAACCCATGCATGGGGATTATAGGTTTCTGGTTTAATTTTCCGTTTATGTATAGAGGTACGATTTATTAAGGTGTGTTGACTGAAAGGAAGCTAGATTCTTGATGAATATTAGTTGTGTACTTGATTAATTCGTCCGAGGTCTTACGGCCAAGGCCCCTGTATTTATTTAAAGGTGTCCTCATTTAATTCAGGTAAAAAAAAAACCATTTTAATATTAAAATGTAGTATAATTCTGTGTTTCCACACAGTTTTTTATTAAATCAATGACCTTTTGCTCTACTCAAGTTATTAAGCAATGGTCAGTCGCACTTATATTAAATTACTAATAACAAATTATGTGTTTGTGCCTATGTTGATAAACTACTGTGTAGTAATGTAGATTAAACCTTATCGTATTGGTAAGTAAGATTTGTTACAGTCTGATAATAAAACATAAAAAAATATGTAAAATATTAATAATATAATAGTAATATAATAGGTGTTGGACTGAGATAATTGGTAGTGGGAAATAGATGAACCGTTATCGGTTAGTATTTTTAAGTAGGACGTCCTATACACTTCATCATCTGCCTAGCCTTTTCCCAAATATGTTGGGGTCGGCTTCCAGTCTAACTGGATGCAGCTAAATACCCGTATTTTACATGGAGCGGCTGCCTATCTGACCTCTACAACCCAGTTAGTACTAGGTAATATGATACCCCTTGGTAAGACTGGTTGTCAGACTTTTTGAGCCACTGACTACCTGTAATGACTGTCAAAGATCTACAAATGACAGTCGGGACCAACGTTTTAACGTGCTTTCCGAAGCACGAGAGACGTCCTATAGACTTGTAATATGTTTTTTTTTATCGTGGCGTTTTTTTTTTTAATTGACTGTTTCAATTTCTTAGAAAGTAGGTTAGGTTGGTTTGTAAACTTATAGCGAAAAACACCTAACATACTGGCATGCGAATTTATGATCGGTAAATGTTATTTTGGTAAGTATTTATGCACTATTTGCTTAGAACCAGTAACAGACAAAATGTGCCGAGAGCGGTTGGAGATCCATATAGGTAACTATTTTGACCGGTATTGGGTCTCTATCTAGGTAATTAGGTCATAAGCTTAAATGCAGTAATGTTGACAGTTTAAAAGGTCGCAGCTCGTTCACTATTCAGTTTCATTTATAGATAGATAGGAGTAACTAGCTGTTTCCTACATCGAAGTAATTTATCTACCTACTATGATTATTTTGGTAGGTTATTGGTACCTTTAAGGGCTGGAGAATGACGAGTGGTGGTACTAGGTACCTATCTTTCTCAAAATCAAATAGGTACCTACTATTGCTTATCTAGGATTTGCGTGAACGGTGGACCACGAACAAAGCCAAATGAGTATCAAATACGTTTCGTTGAAACTGGTAGTTTCCATCAATTTCGCATTTCTGCTATTTTTCACCTACAAAATGTATGTTTCCATGATAATAATTTAAAAGAGTATTTCTCACGCACAACACAATGCACATTCCTTGTAAACAATTGGAAGATTTCTCTTTACTGATCTAAATAACAGCCAGGTACCTATATATATACCTAGCAGACATTCATACGTGTTTAGTCTTCTAATTAAATTCTTAGTTGCCGCGCTTAATTCATTAGTCTACATTGAGCCAATGGCACCTAAAATATTCCAACAGGTAGAAATCCGCAAACAATAGGTATTGCATTAAGTTCGGTCACTTCGAAACGAGTTTGACGACCCTTTAATTTTTAATATTCGAGTGTGTTCCATACTAACATTTTTTTTATTTTTCTTGGAAACGTCTGAACCGATTATGATGCAAATTCAAACTATAGTTAGAGTGAAACAGCTGCGCTGCACTGCGTATCTTAGATTCTCAAAACACAGTCTATGACAAAAATATACGTACTTGAAGTAGTGAAACCGACAGCACATTGAAACAGGTGTTTTGACACACTATCCTGAGGTAATATGAACTACTAGTACGGTTTTTGAACTCTAAAAGGTGCGTAATTTAACAATGAATCTAACGAAAATGGAATTAGGAAAAAATATCACTATACTTCAAAGTTACAAACAGAACAAAATATGAGAAAAAAACGGCAATTTCACAGTTGAAGACCTGTTACTTTTAATGCTAACATTGTAGTACGAAGATACAAATTACTAGAATAAAACTATCGGTTTTTTCATTACTTCCTAGTTAGGTACTACGCATCACATAACATTGTGATATAAAATTATAAACACGCGTTAATTCTAAAGTAAACATTACACATATAAGTTACAAATAACAAATTTTAACGCGTCGCTAATACAATAAAACGTCAATAAAATAGCAAAAATATGTACAAACTACGATTCTTACCACAAATACGGGTTCAAAGCAACAAGTTCACGGCCAAAACACAAAAACTGCAAACTGAACACAACACCAAGAAACGAATAACTTTGTAAACACTGGCTACACACGCGGTCGAATAACAACAAAGTAAAAAGTTTTAAATAAACTCTTTTAAACCCTTACAACGAATATTTATAGTTCAAAACTAATGAGAAACTCCTTCGAAACCTGCCGAGTGAAAGTTTTCGCGATAACCACGGAGAGGTTATGTTATTGTTGTGATGTAACGGAAGCGTCGACACAGTACGAACTCCGCGCTATTACTGAACGAACCGGACTGAAGTGAATTGCGAACCGCAAAACGGTTGGCGAGAGAATGGAATGACGCACTATATTCATTCCCCGGTACGCGGTTTTGTTAATTTTATGTTTGTTGCAAAGACCGCAATAATACATTGTAGGAAGGACTTTCTACATAGTTGAGAGTTTGAGAGGGGCCAAAATAATTGCGCACATGCGCACTTCGTTGGTCCCGATTGCCATTTAGAATCAGAGTCAAGCCATTTCTTTCTAATAAGCCATTAAAAGGCACTTTTGAACGTCAAACTTTTGAACAAAAGAAATAAAATTGATTCTACATATTTGCAGATCTTTGATAGTCATTACGGCTTGTCAGAAGCCCGAAAATCTGACAATGAGTCTTACATAAGAGTATCGTGTTATCCGGGGTTGTGGAGATCAGATAAGCAGTCACTCCATGTAAAATACTGGTTGGTATTCAGCTGCATCCGGTTAAACTGGTAGCCGCCCGCAACATGGTTTAGAACAGATGATGATGATTTCTTTTGGGTAGTATTAAAATCGTTATCGGAAGAAAAACAATTGGATTTGTAACGAACAGGTGCATTGGATGCCTACCTAGGTCCTAAGTAGATATCTAGCTAAAAAATCGAACGATTAGGGTGAAATCACATTATTTTGTCAGTATCGATTCGCATTTTATCAATATTGAAAATGGCTATTTTGTATGAGGATGCGTACGCATGAGTACTCCTTTCCGAAAGGATTCAGCTTTCGCATTTTTGTGTTTGAAATGCGTACAAGTGACTCGAATTTAGAGGCGAGAAAGGATGCTTATTGAAGCGAACGCATGAGAACGGTTGCGCATGCGAATGCATCTTAACTTAGCTAATTTTTTGCACCAGACTAAGAAGGTATGGTTATGGGACCGAAAGGAGGGAGAGGATAGTTTAGGGACTTTGTAACATAACATCCACGCCTGTAATTTCCGAAGGGTTAGGCAGCGGTACTTATTAGTACACACACATTTCGCCAGTTATGTTTTTTAGGGACTTTATGTTGGTTATAGCATACGATAGCCTCCGATTGAAGTTGAAAGCATACGGTAGCATCTATTGCAGCCTTTGACTCACGGTGTGTTTAAGTGTGATCGAAGCCACCCAGCTAAATGCGAATCGATGCTGACAAATGTGAGTTCACCCTTAACATAAACTTAGTGTCAGTAACAAAAATATTTTAAGTTTAGAAAGGACTCCTCCGGGTGCAAAGTTTACAAGCATTTGAAACATACATGATTCGATTCTCGGGTAATTATTGATGTAAAATAGGATTACAGAGTTCTTAGATTTTTAACGAGTTTCAATGAAATAGGTAAGATTTCAGTTTTTTCCCAACAGAAAAGTCAGATCTCAGTCTTCAAATCTGTGGTCCAAAAGGCTAATCAAAAGAAATAAATAAAATTTCGGTGGCACGGCGGCACCATCTGTAATGATCAGTTGACCTAACATGACGTCTAAAAGCAGGCGTAATTCCATTGTGGGAAAGAGATGGCGCTAGACGACCTGTATAGCTCTCTCTTTCCCACACTGGAATTACTCCTCCTTTAAGACGTCACAGTAACGGGGTGTAGTGTATTTTCATAATATAACGGTGTCTGGTATTAAAAGTATTTATTCGTAGGTCTATATTTTAATTTGGAAGAGAGAAATTTCTCTTTTTTCTCGTTGTACAATTTCGAAGACGATGGAAGGCAGTGCCGCTCAATCGCAGCGACACTTGGTGGCGACAGTGCCGTTTACCGCTGCGGTGGAGCGGTGACCGCAGACGGAATAACTAAGTTACCTGCGAGTAGTGCTGTCACTGGCCGTTGGTACAATCCTTTCTTTTTTCTTAGTTCTTTTTACCTCTGACAGCAACTCAAACAGCGTTCCACCAGCAACCTTGTTTCAGAAAAGTAGTTAAGTATCACTTTGATTTTAACAGTAATGCAACCCATTCAATCTTAATAATCAATATTAAGTCAACGAAAACAACGATCAGAATATGTAACATTTTAACTATGAAAAGACAGTAACATAGCGAAGAGATACATTTTTTTGTTAGTTTGAAGAATAGACGAAGGTGAAGGTATAATGTTTGTACTAGAAAATTCTGCAGCGGTACTGCCTCAGTTAACACAATGCCCATGAGAACGCCGCTTCCTAAATCGTGTTTGGACAAAACCCGAACATAATGGCAGTGTAGGTTCTTCGATCGGTCCTTAACACTGTTATGCAGCGTCCCCACTACGAGTGGCTCGGCCGTGCGAGACTTTTCCGTTTTTTTGCAATCTCAATCTTGAACCTAAATCTTTAGCTATAAAGTTGAAAATCTATTAAAGTTTGACAGATTGTAGTAGATTTGATGTGCTGGCGTCTGTACGAAGAGGACGTGCTTTAAGCTTCAGCAGCATTCATAATAGTAAGCACCGCTGTGCAAATAGAAAATAAACCGCGGCTACGACGTTATTGGGTCTGTCTCTGTCTGTCTGTAACGGTCTCGAAACATGACTAAGAAAATTGTGAATCTCAAGTATCGCCACCAGGGCATCATTTCTTTTGTTTTTATCTTTTTATAAACCACTCCGACAGTCCCATAACACAGGATGCTCCCGGTACAATTCAATTAAAAAAAGTGTTTGCACGTCCGTCCAATCCATTTTGGCGCGAATAATTCTCGATGTAGAGGCGGTCACTAGCGCACTGACCGGCCGCGTGGCCCGTCCCCACTACCCAGAGCCACGCGTCTTTCTTTGAAGTAGACCGACAACCGTCGCGTTGCGCGAGGCCGGCTGCGCGGGTTCGGGCCTCGCTCACGTCCACATTCACGAGGCTCGGCCGCGCGGTTCGGCCTCACGGAGCCGCGCGGCCCTAGTGGGGACGCGGCTTTAGAATTGCGCGCCATTTCAACCAAAGAGTTGGCAGCCCCCGTAGCATGATCACCGTAGACAAGGATTTCTTTGACGGAAGAATCGACAAAATGACAGATAGTGCAAAGAAATCTGTCATTGTGTCGACAAAATCTGTCATTTTGTCGATTCTTCCGTCAAAGAAATCCTTGTCTACGGTGGTCATGCTACGGGGGCTGGTGCGGTTATAAATTAGATTGCGTGCGATTGCTTTCTGTTTGGGAGATCTTAGATGATCAATGTGGTATTAGTTTAGTTTATCTAAGCTTATTTATCGTCCGTGAATTGCAAGGCTAAAATTACCTTTAAAAGGAGTTGTAAGATTTTTGTATGAAGCGTGGCCTACCTTACTTCCACGATTTTATTTTGTTTTCAAAATTGTGTCTACACATTAAACCTGCGTTAAACAATAGCTGGTATCAATACAAACAAGTATTGTATGAGAGAAAATCTTCTAAACCGTCACGTTTCCGAAATATAAGCTATCAAAGTTGTACTAATGGCAAAAATTGAAACTTTTATGGGTTTTATGTCGACAACGTGACACTGTAGAAGATTTTATCAAGCAAAACTTGTTTGTATTGATACCAGTAATTAATTAATACAGGTATTATGAATGGCTTAAAGAGTGGTTACTCTTTAAGCCATTGAGCCATGGAGTTTTTTACCGGTTCTTCTTCATAGGAAACGACCAATCCGACCCGTGCACCTTTTTGTCGACGTTTTATAAGTGCCCATCTAGGCCTATGTGCAATAAAATATTTTGATTTTGATTTTTGAAAGTTGGACTGATGGCCAAGATTTTGACTTCGATCTTTTGGAAATGTGACGCTTTAGATTTTGGCGCAAGTAAAATTTACTGCGCTATTTTGAAAATAAATTAAAATGGCCCAAGGCTTTGAATTATTTGGCCTAATAGGCCCAACAATTCAAAGCCCTTTATTTGTCTAGCTCAGATCTTGTTGTCTACGGCTAAATTGACTGTCTACGGTTCCCTCAATAGATCTGAAAAA
Source organism: Noctua fimbriata (assembly GCA_905163415.1). Taxonomy (NCBI): domain Eukaryota; kingdom Metazoa; phylum Arthropoda; class Insecta; order Lepidoptera; family Noctuidae; genus Noctua; species Noctua fimbriata. The sequence continues at coordinate 10,122,636 of LR990940.1, forward strand.
AACCGGTAAGTTTACAGACTTACCGGTTTTTTTTTTGCGGATATCCGAACGGATCTTTTTTTCTCCTGGCAATCTTTAGCCTATCTGTCAGCGTCGTTTCATACGGTTGAAAATTCAAAACATTGTTTACGAAATATAAAAACGAGAACATACAAAAGTTGTTTTATTACTTTTCTGTTTGACCGAGAGAGAATATTCAAGATGATTAAAACCAAACCATGGACCGGTGGTACTGACGAAGAATATGAAACACAACATTTCGGTTTCGGGGCCCAACGCCTCAAAATAGCGGTGCGACAAATGGTTGAACAAAAAATTACGAATGGAGTTAAAGATATGGAATCTTACTTGCAAGAATCTTTGGATCTCAATGAAACTGATAAGGTGACACTAACAAGGTCTTGCGATAAGTTAATTCGTTTATATTGTGAGCGTGCGGGGCCTTCTCTGGGGGCTATTGATGAAGAGATTGCAAGGATGTTGAAAATTCCTCAGAATGTGTTGTTGCTTGAAGATGAGGTCCAACTGGAGCAAACATCGGATTCGGATTTTGAAAAATTAAAAGAGGAGGTGGCTTCACTAAGGAGGAGAGTAGAAAGAGGTGCGTTAATGGAAGCTTTACTCTCTGCCGAAGAAGAGGAGCTTGCTTCAGTGGAAAAAGTATGTGAGACAGCAAAGAAAGACATGGAAGCAATTGATTTACTTTGTAAGAGTGTAGATAATGGTGACAGTTTGAAAGTTGTTCAGACTGAAACACAGTTCTTATGTGCAAGCGCTTCGTTTATAAAGAAGCAAAATAATATTTTTGATGAATAAGTGTGGCTTTATGTTATGCTGCTGGACACATAAGATTCTCTAACATAATTGTATATTTAAGTGTCATGAATTTTGTCATTTTGGCCCATTTTCTCCACCAAAACTACACTAAATATGTTATGGTAGGCCAGGATGTGGATCTGTGAACTAAACTAAAGTTATCTAAGAAAGAAAAAGCGTGATGTCGTTTTCGTAAATCCATGTTCCACTAGTTTAATGGGATTTACCTTAACTGGAAGGTTTGAACATCATTCTGTCTTTGTCACCTTCAAATCATTAACAGAACAATGTTGTAGATACATGGTGTATGTATTTGTATTTTTAACATTAGAGTAACAACTCATCCTGAAGATAAGTGAAGAGGCTTCTCTTTGGCTTCATTGTTTTGGGGGCTCTTGAACCACTACTAGATATGTAATAATTGAATTAATTTTTATTTACTTGTGTTCCTGAACTAGAAATCTCTCCCAAAATTGTACTTTAGTAAAGTTACTCGACCGGAGTAACTGGAAGAAGCTGGAAGCAATGCATACACTGTGCTTACTATAACATCTTCTCTAACTTGTCTCTGTCGCTTGCGAACAAACGTATTGCGCTTGCACAAGTACGTTGGTGTCAAAGTCATTGCAGTTGTGTTAGTGCGATGGCAATATGACAGGTCAGCATACAAATTTATTATATAACTTGGGACAAGTCATAGATGTGTTGGTTGAACTTGAGTCCTAATGCAATTTCATTGGGAAATGCTGCTCTGTATTTATAACGATTACCCTGATTTTTTGGTTTACAGTGTTTCAAATTTTTTTTCCCAAAGATTACGTATTGTGGTGTACTATTAAGTACACCTCTGCCTAACCCTTTAGGGATTACTAAAACTTAAATAGAATCCTTCAGTTTGTATAATATTGTTAGTTACGTAAGTAAAACACCACAAACAGTCATTTTTATTTTAATGTAAAAACAGAACCTCTTACATAAAATTCACCTAGAAACGAGTATCATAGATTAACAATACTTATTACATCAAATCTAATATAACATCCATGTTACATCATGATTACTATTTAATGTTTTTAATCTCCAAAAAAACTATACAAAAATTGATACATTAAGTTTTTATATTCACTTTAAAAATGTATGACTTGGCACATAGAACATGAAATAGTTAAGTCTAAAGAGATTCAAAGAGTAAAATTATATTGAAGAAAATTAAAGTAAACATTATATTGTACTAGTTTTATTCGTATCACATTTAAAACTTAAGCTACTGGCACACCTATTAAATGAAGAGTTTTACTCTGCTGAATAAATTACAAAGAATGCACATTACATAAACTTAATTTCAAGCATCATTATCTTTTAAATTTGATTCTCTCATGTAATTGTTAAAAGTTTCTGTGATATATCAAGTAGTATTACAGTATGTACACAATTCATGAGTAGAAATAATTATTTATGTAGTTGAGAGATGCCATAAAATCTGCAGTTATATTTATCTTTATGTTATGAACATTGTTTTTCTAAATAAATGCTTTGATCAAAACAAATTACAGATTTTAAAATTAATAAACAATTGTATATAGTAGACCTAAATATTTGTGTATAAAATTGTTTTTAAACACTTCAAAAATGTGAAAAATAATGAAAATTATCATACCACTGCCAAATTTTATTGTACTGCTAATATTTTTGATAAAAATAAATATTCGAACTTGCATTTTCTCTGTACTTTCCTATTATATTGACTCGCTATTTTACGTTATCTGTCAAAACGGCTTAGAAACTCGAGCTGGAAAAATATTCTATACACACTAAACACAGTAACAGTTAATACCTACATACAATGATAGGATAGCCAACTAGCATCAAATAAATAAACATGAACTATTCTATTTATAATAATTAGAAAAGTGAAGACGAAAGATTAGGCTCTGCACAAATAAAATAGGACTGCAAAGCAAAACATTTTCAGATGACTTTGAATAACGCTATATTTCTAAGAGTTTAAAGTTGGTTTTCTGACAGACAAGGTACCCTGTGTGTCTGGCACTGTTTTGTGTTAGCACATTAATACACTGAAAATGAACAAATATCATGCTCTGCACTCCTCTTTCATTGAACTGGGGGGTTACCATCATGTCTTAAAGCAGGAGTAATTCCAGTGTGGGAAAGAGAAAGAGCTATACAGGTCGTCTAGTGCCTTCTCTTTCCCACTCTGGTATTACTCCTGCTGTAAGACATCATGGTAGTCCACCTGAGCCTTAGAAATGAATTGGATAGACATTTTCTTTACAATACTATATTTTTATCTCTTGCAATAAATCTATAAAATTATAACATGCTGTATGAATCTTTATAACATTTTTTAAGAGCGAAAAACTGTTATGCGTATGTATAGCAATACGGGTACAGTCACGGGCACCAATATGTATACACTTTCCTTAATTTAAAAAGCAATTCTCGCGAGAAATAACGATTGTAACTTGGAAATAGGATCTTTTTCATAAAAATATGAGTTCCTTTACTATGTTCGTAACAACATGAATGTTTACATATTGGTTCTTGTGACTGTACAAGTTTATCTTTTAAGGTAAGGGTGTTTTTAGCTTTATGTTAGGATTATAGCTCTATCTAATTGCATGTTATAAAGATCCCTACAACTTTGGTAATATGACACACCATTCATAATTGATTAATACTGCTTATCACAGATGGTAAATAAAAAAAAAAACAATAATTAATCATCTCTAATGAGTTTATGTACAACACTTTAGAATTTATGCTTTTCTTGACTCATATTTACAATTTGTTTTTACGCCTAAAACTATACAAATGGATTACGATGTATGTCCTAGTTTACAACACATAATTGATAACAAGAGTTATGTTTTTAAATTCAAACTTAATAATTAAGTATTAATCTAAATTAAATAAGACTTTGTTTAGTTTTAAATTCCGTATGACTTATGAAATTAAAATTCTTTCAAACTTTTATTTCTTATTGTCTGTCCTAAAGATGAACACCCAGTGTCCAACATTTATATGTATAACTACAAATATATTACAAATAATAAATCATTTTATGTTCACTTTTCATACATTTACTTGACTTAATCGAATTGGTAACATTACCACAGAAATAACATTTAAAAAACAACACTTTAGGTACTATAACTAATTCATAGGATAAATCTTCTAAATTAATATTTGGAATGTTTACAATATTACAATGCATGGAAGATATAACTAGAATAAGCGATATAAATAATAAAAAGTCTTATAAGAACACAGTTTTCTGTAGTTGGCGACGACAACTACATTATTATGTCTTTTGGTGGCACACTTTGAACACCGGCGGCACATCAAGCTGTACATTTCCAGTACAACTTGGCCTCGCTTTGTATAGATTTTCTATACAATGAGAGATCCGCATAAACTGGTTTTGTATAGCTTGATTGGCCGTCGTGCGTACTAAAGGTGATTTTAAATGGATTATTACAAATATTTCTTTGGTATAAGTTACAAATAGTATATCTACCTGAGCTGTGTAATGAGTATTTAACGATAATCAGTATTGAGTTAGACCACTAGCCTTTTCTACAGCGATGTAATACATACAAATGTATTATTGAGAACATAAAGATTTCTATTTCGATTATTATTTCATAAAGTATCCTATCTAAGAATCAACAGTAAAGATTTAACATCGCCTGAAAATATAAATAGATTTACAGACTAGATATAAACCGATTTGATTTGTCACAATGCAAAGAAATATATTTTGGGAGAAATAGTACAGTGTAACTATTTACTTGATACAGTGACATTTTCTCGCTCAAAATATGACCTTGAATATTATATACCGAGTTGATGCACAGGTCTTTCACACTAGCCCTGACAGAAGCAATCCAAAAAAAACCTTATCGTAATGAGATTAAAGATCACTTTGTTTTTTATTGTGATGCTAAGTCAAATGTAAAAATCTGTGAAGGGACTGTATGGTAACTCGGGTCACAATAAAATGTCAGACCATATACCTTTTCAACTGTACCAAGTAAGATAACCAAACTGTACATTGAAAAATGTACCTTAGCCACTAAAACATGCAAATTAAAGTCTGATCACTGAACTGACTGAACTGAGCGTGTAACAAAGCAACGGATCCTTGTGACGTCACACATAGGCCGGCGGGCGCGCGTCCACGACCGTGGTGACGCGCTTGGCCGCCGGCCCGGGCCACGACCACCCACTATCGCTCAGTGCTACCAGTCACACTGGTCCACTCCATTCTGTGTTGTCCTGGAATGAAGGATGGGGATTAGCCATTGATCGTCATCGTGATGCGGGGGGCATGAGTTGTCAATGCATTTCAATTAGATATAGAAAGTCTTCTTCTTTCAAACGATATTTTTTTTGGTCTTACTGTGGTCTTCCTCTACTCTTACTTGTCGTACCTCTCATTTATAAAATGGTAAACTGACTGACTGGGTGATATATCAACACACAGACCAAACCGCTGGTCCTAGAGAAATGAAACTTGGAAGGTCTGTTCTTTGTGAAGAGTTAGTATCCACTAAGAAAGGATTTTTGGGAATTCCACCCCTAAAGGGGTAAAATACAAAATGGTACACATGTTGAGGCACTTACTGAGATTTACTGCTAATGATTGAAGTACCATCCATAAACATTTTTCGATGAAGGGAAAAGGCCGGAATAATAATAATAATTAATGTCAACGAATTGCTGCGTCATTGGTGCCACAGTAGTTAGAACTACTGTTGATCATCAACCAGCTAGCCGAAAAACTGTGGTTATTATTTCCTCTTTTAGGAGAAAATCGTTCTTCCTGGACTATGTTAAGGTGCAGTAGCGAAGGGTCAATTTTTGTGACAGATAAACCGGAGTACATATCTTGAATGTGATTATACATATTATTTGTCTAAAGAATACTGACTGTGCCATTTTTCAAAGGGAGGAATCCGGTAGGAATCGAGTTGTATGGAACTTTCGCCACTGTTAAGGTGTTATTAACTTTACCTGTGAAATGTTAACAGTCTTAGGGTGTATAGGGCTCAGTGGCACGTTAGAGTTCGCACTGGTAGTGAAGTAACCTCCGGGCCGCGGCCGCAAGTGACGGTTGTGCATCTCCATCTGCACTATCTTCATGAACTCGATCTGGGCAGCTAGTTTTTGAACCTCCTCCTGTAATTTTGGGGACAGTCAAATATTAGAAGGAGGAATAGAAAATTGTTCTAATGATCGATCAAGTTTGCCCTGGCTGTCATCTGTAGATCTTTGACAGTCGTTACAGGTAGTCAGAAGTCTGACAACCAGTCTTACCAATGGGTGTCCTACTACCCAGTATTCCATGTAAAATACTGGTATTCTGCTGCATCTAGTTTACCTGGAAGCCGACACCAACATAGTTGGGAAAAGTATATGCAGATGAGTTTAATAATAGTTAAAAGAGTTTAGCAGGCGTCGATGGGCAACCGGTATGAAGCTGACACCAATCTGTTTTGGAGGCCTCTCCATGGCCTGGGCAGTCCTCAATCCGGTAAAAAGGACGTACCTTAAGTTCCTCATTCTCCTGGTAGAGGTCCGGCGGCTCCTCGGGCACGAGCCCGATGCCGTTGAGCGAGGAGGACGCGGGCACGCCGCGCGCGCGCGCCCGGCTGTCCCACGTGTCGCCTGTGCCGCGGACCACGCGCGTTACCTGTATACATGTATTTTATTATTATTTTTAGTGATTTTCATGTCGTCTACGACTTAAATAGGTTTTTTTTTTAAATTTGTGGTGGCTGGTCTGATCCAGAAAAAGAAATAATTTTATTAGATGTCTCCTGCTGCTTCACCTGCGTAAAATTAATATTTATTTTACGCAATATCTGGTGAATTTTACAAGTGGGCGTGGATAGCCAAATCCGAAATTATGAGATATAGCGAAAAATACTCAAAGGAGTTTCGAGCTCGATTTTGATGAAAACTAAAACTGTATCATTGGATTTTTGAAAAATCAATATTCCTTCTCACGTGTCGCTGATAGGGATAACATTCTGGGAAGTAATGATATGCGGCAACGGACAAAAGACAAACTAACCTTAGGCAAAAACACTAGCAGCACTGTAGTTGAAGTAGATAACTGTGTTCTTATAAACCCAAGGAGATATTTTATATCCGGTCCTGCCCGAGGCAATATTAGTAAACTGTAATAAAGAAAAACAAAATTACAATTAGCTGTAGGTGCTTTAGGCAAGCATATTTCCAGAAACTTCTGTTTTTCTAAACAGGGAACAACAAATTACTCTGGCTCTTCACTGCAAATGAAAAACAAATAGACTCGGAGACTCTATACAACGATCATTTTCAATAATAATATAACTAGAAAAAAAAAACATTTCCTTGCTCTAAACATGACGCATAACATAATAAAACAGTAGAAGCACCAAAAGGAAATACATAGAGGGTAAATACGCGACACCTCAATTTCACGCAAAATGCTGTGTCAGCATGCGAGACTATGGCACAGTTCTGTTTTTTAGCGACACTCTACAGTTCGCGTTGACGTGATGATGTCAACAGCTGGTGCTGCCGTGCTGCATAGAAAAAGTTACATAATAGTCGTTCTATTGTTTACATTAATTTTATAACAGTACTTACTGGAGAGCTATCATGAGCGAGTTGACGGTGAATATGTTATAGATGGCTATAGAGATGAGCCGCGCCTCGTTGTACAGGCTCTCTGCGTGGCGGACGCGGTAACATACCCGCACGCCCCAAAGTAGGAACAGGATTTCACCTGGAACACAAAATATGGAATATGTAGGTAAATAAGTGCATAATACTTGATGGGTAAACTACACTAGCTGTGGGCGTCCAAGGACCGGAAAGATAAGTGTTGGTCGTCCGGCGGCGAGATGGGTAGATCATGACATTGTTGCCACTGCTGGAATATCCTGGATGAGGATGGCACAAGAACGTGGAGCTTGGCACAAGAACGTGGAGCTTGGCACAAGAACGTGGAGCTTGGCACAAGAACGTGGAGCTTGGCACAAGAACGTGCAGCTTGGCACAAGAATGTGGAGCTTGGCACAAGAACGTGGAGCTTGGCACAAGTACGTGGAGCTTGGCACAATAATGTGGAGCTTGGCACAAGCAAAGAGAGGCCTATACAAAGCAGTGAGTAAAGTTGGGCTGTGGATGATGATGAAACTACAAGAAAGGCTGGTTTTTATAGTACATATAATAAAAACGGTTGTTGCCTTTGTTCAATAACAGTCTCAGAGCAATTCTATCAGAATGAAACCATTTACATACAAATATTTGTAATTGTCGCGTTGGCCAATTTGTTAAAAAGTTCAAATCATGAGACAGCAACAGCTTATAATAAAATAACAATGATCCCTTTCCCGCAAGCCTGTTTTAGAATTAAAAAAAAAAGTCTTATTACCTATAGCTAAACTGTGATCCCACCAATTGTAAGTACACTGCTTGAATTTCAGTCCTATGTTATCCGTTATCTGTAAACACAAATATTATATTAAAGAATCTTGTGCATTAATTTGACTGCAAGTAAGTTGGGAAATATAAATTTCTATTAATTTATCTGCTGATGATAAAATAGGAAGCATACATTATTTTGCTCCATCGCTTGAATGTTTCGAGCATTTCTACAAGATTGCCTTTAATTTTTTTTTAAATATTTTTAATGCTCTTGTAATTATGTTTATCTTGTAATTATGTAAAAAATCTTAGAAGTTAAATTTGAACCATTTTCCAGTTTCTGATCGAGCTGAAATTTTTTGAAACAAGATTTTCTCTTGGCTGTCTATTGAATGGCATGGCATTTAATATATTAATTGAATACTTACAACTTCAGCATCAGGTGGTGCGGACAAAGTCCAGGTTCCTAAGTAGACTAGCATGATGAGTATTATGGGTGCCATCCACTGCAACAACTGCTTGTCTGTCAGCTTCAGTTTGTGAGCTGACTTCACTCGGTATGTTAGAGATACTCTGAAAGTTTTGATAAAAAATTTGAATTAGTTCTTGTAGAAAGGCTATGGAATGAACCATCAACTTTTGATAAAACACTCCCTGGTCATTTCATATTTTTCTTGGATGAATGACCATTATGCTTACAATAGCAAATTAAGGTAAGGTAAATTGAATTACGTAATTAAGTTCGAGTGAATCGGTTTCTTACAGGCAAGTCTGTTCCACCCTAGGCCTTATCACTGCTTCACATCGAGCGAGTTGCGGCCAAACGAAAGCCTATTTAGTACTAAAAAAGGGGGTGTCCATCTATTAGTTTCCTTGTTCTTGTTATGTTTTGCAGCTGGCAGTGTTCATCATACATTTGTAATTTAAAACTTAAATTAATGTAACTTCATTGGTTACTTCGTTTGCAAAAAAGGGTATGCCATTATTTTAAAATAATGACAACAGGTTTTCTTTTGCCTTTAGTTTAGATTTAAGTGTTAGATGATAGGAAAAATTACCTCCATGTTTTCATTAGAAGTGCTGTGTAAGTGATACAGAATCCCATGTGCCGAGTCCATTTGGTAGCAATGCATGAGTATCTATCCAACACTGGGAATATAGCTGCCATCTAGAAAGAATAGATTTTCTCTTAGACTCTTAGTTTAACACAATTATTAACAATTTATTAAAACAAATGCAGTTGGCCTTTTTCATTAATAAATAGGTGAAATATGCATTTCAAGTAGCACCCATAAAACTGAGGAATTCCAAAGTTTTTTGTATCATCATCATCTTTTCAGTCGAAAGACTGAAAGACTGCTGGACAAAGGCCTCACCCAAGTGCCGCCACATTGACAGGTCCCGTGTGACTTGCATCCAGCAGATCCTCTCAACCTTCTCCAGTTGGTCCACCTACTGGGAGGTCTTCCTTCTTTCGTTTTTTTTTTTATGTTTCAGCCAAAATCAGAATCAGTTTAGGTGGTAGATAGATAGAATATAATTTTACCTGATAAGTTTTTAGTCTTTGTCTACCACAATTGGCTAAAAATTAATAGTGAAAAAATTACAACAAATTATTTTGTAACCCACTCACTTCCATATACATGATAGCGCAACCAAGGAGTGTGATGGAAAGGAACACGGGACTGGCCACACGGAACACCTTCACCCTGCGGTGGTGTCGCGTGTAGATGGTCAGGCAGACGGTCATCACCGCACAGCTCACCGATATCACCAGTAAAGATATCCTGAAAAATTAAGACAGATAAAATAAAGTTGGTTTTCAGTCTGTTAGCTATTTAGACTAGGGGGTACTTCAAGTAATCATACTTCATAACAGGAAACCTATGCTATCAAAAGTCAATTTCATGTTAAATCCATATTGAATTTTTTAATTTATTCATTAAACAGTGCTGCTTAACAGTATGTAGTACAAATAGTAATGTTGCATTTTTATCTTCAAGACTTCAGTTATTACTTATCATCACAAAGGAAAAGCACTTAACGAAGAGAAATACTAAGTCGTTAATAATAAATTAATGAGCAATGATTATTCTCTGAAATTCTTACCGGAATGGCCAGTTGTAAGTGGCAAGGCATGGCTCTGGACCCTGACACGTTTCGCAGCCCGGCTGACATTTCAAACACTCGTATGGCTCGCTCCAGTTATTTAAATCGTTTTCTTCGTACTCTTGGTAAGCAACTGGAAGAAAGCAAACATGAAAATAAGTTTTAATAAATCCCTACAATTTTCATTTGCTTGCCATCAGCTTATCCATTACCTAAATTCGGTCAGAGGGTCGACTTCCACATCAAGTTTTACGATAATAAACAAATAAATGAAGTAAGAGAAGATGAAAAGTTATAAAAGTAAACAAGCAAAGAAAACAAAAACAAAACAATATCAGCGCCGCGGATTTATTTTTGTTAACTGTCAAATTTATTTTGACTGTCATTTTGACATTTCTCTTTTATCTCTGTAGTGCCACCAACGTCAAATCATAACAAAAACAAAAGAAAAATGATATTTTTGCAAGAAGGCGATTTAATAAATCTCAAAGTAAAACACAATTCATCAGTTTAAATTAATATACACATTAATTCACATTTGTGTATTTGTTTTGCCAACATGCGAATGGCTTGTTTAATGTAATGGTAGTTTTCCACGAAAATAGAGATAAAAACACGGTGTGTTTATATTACCTTCAACAACGGTTCCATTATATCCTTCACGATGAAGTAACGAGTAGTAGCCGGGACGGCATCGGCAAATATACGATCCTCTCGCCCAACCAGCGTATCGCACACTCATCTCTCTGTTTGGCCTGTATTCACACTAGAAAAAAATTGTCGCAAACGATAAATAATTAATGCATGAGATAGGTACTCCTATTAATTTATAAACAAATTAACTTCAGGGTCTAGATATACTTACGTAAGTGGTTTCGTTGGGGCATTTGTGTGTTCCGTGAAATGAAAATATTTGGTTATCATATTCATCATCAGATTTTACCTCGCATTGGTTTATTTCCAAGCTAGAAATGTCTATGTCGAGCGAGACGATACCTTTCAATCTGAAAGAGGGAAATGTATTATAGCTATGTTAGGTATATGGAGATAGGTATAGGTACTAAAATGTTATTCCAATGCGGGCAAAATAGGGTCGGCCAAACTAATGTAAAAGTCAGGATTTTGGTTTATTATCTCACGGTCTTCCTATTTCCCGCGAGTAGGGTTCTGCAGGCCATGTGATAGACGATTTATGTTAATTAATGATGTTCAGAAGGATTTGGCAAGATTAGAAGTCGGCCTTAGGTATACCTACCTAGTTGGCAAAGATTTAGGTACTGATTCCAGTAGCTAGGTAGTCTAACAAAGCTCGATCTACAACTAAGACTTAGTCTACCAGGCAGGCAGAACACGGAATGATCAAATTAAAAATATTTTATTCCTCCTAGGTTTATGTAGGAATAAAATATTTTTTTATTCATGGGCGCTTATGAAACGTAAATAGATAAGTGCACGGTTCGAGTTGGTCCTTTCCTAAGGAGAAAAACCTCCGAGAAGGAAGGAAAAAACTCCTTCGGGAAGAATCTCCTTCGTTTCTCTATTCAAAATATTTGGTTTTAACAATGTTAACAGTGCAACATTACCACAACATTACACTGTTAATAATGAAGTTTCAGAAGACAGCATATTAAGCCTGACAACAAGTGATACTCACCCACGAACAGTAAGTACAGGAACGGTGTAGGACAACAACCATCGCTTAGCTTCGCAGCTGTAGTAGGGATACGTCCACCAGCCTCCCATAGTTGCCCCAGGTGGAGATGGCATAAACTTTGGGGACCGAAGCGTTTCAATTTCATGTGCTGAGACATACCTGCAACCGAAGAATTTTTAACATTACTGTGAGTTTGCGAAGAGAGCGTCTTATTTATCGTTGGGTCGGTGTAGATCGAACTGGTTCCATATCGCGAAAGATCTCTAACTTCAATATGTCGTCCGAAACTCATAACTCACCTACTTCGACGGACCACAAATGTTTATAATACACTATCGTAATGAGATTTGATTTTGAGCTTTCCTACCAGGGATATTCAGGATCAGGCGGTTTCTCCAGCTGCGGCGACACCACAGCGACGGGATCAGCGGTGCCGTATCTCTCCCAGGCAACGGCGCTGTTGACGACGCCGTCTGATCTCAAGGCCAGCGCTCTTGCCCCCACTGCCCGCTCCGAGGGACTCACGCCTAACACAAGGCCTTGGGACACCGCCATGAGGACTTCTGTGGGTAAGAGAAAATAATGTTTGTTTTTTTTCGTAATAAACTGTAAATACTTTCCTGTGGGTTATATGCTTGACACACTTGCAATCCCAATCTTATTCATTTTATCAATTTTTATTGCCTAATTTACGTTGTCGAACAGACGAAGTTTTCAAACATTATGAAGTAATTGGTACCTACATAACGAATTTCCTTCGGATTGTGATAGAAAAAATATGTTACGCAATTAAGGCGCTGGTTTGAAAGCAGGATCTTTATATCGCCGACAGGTAGGAAAATATTGCGGTTAATCTTCAGATGAAATATAATCTTGCAAAGGTCTGTGTATGGGTGTGAGCATCATCCATTACATAGCGAATTTCCTCTGTGCCTCGGAAAGCAAGTTAAGCCGTTGGTCCCGGATATAATTTGTAGATCTTTGACTATCGTTACAGGTAAGTCAGTGGCCCGAAAGTCTGACAACCAGTCTTACCAAAGGGTATCGTATTATTCAGTACTAGCTGGGTGGTGGAGGTCAAATAGGCAGTCGCTCCATGTAAAATACTAGTTCAGCTGCATCCGGTTAGACTTTTTTTTTTTTTTTTTTTTCGGATGGGAAATCATTAAATGACTCCCCCGCTCTGGGAGTGTCAGACTTCTACTGACTAAAACCCATCCATGTTCCTTCTTTGCCCTTTGTGTTCCAGGGCCACGGTATCTCTTTCGAACAGTCCCGCAGCCCTGGTAGGATCCGGCTAGACTGGAAGCCGATCCCAACGTAATTGGGAAAGGTCTAGGCAGATGATGTATCAGCTGAAAATGTTCAGTTTATTATCAGTCAATTAAGCCCCATTTTTGTGACCCCAGCAGTATTTCTGTTAAAAACGGGGCAACGAAGCGAATAGTTAGTTATGGTTTTCATCAGTACGATTTCGACACTGTTCAGGCTATTAGCCCAGCTGGCCTGTTAATTGGGTTTTCCCGTTTCTGAGAGAAAAAAGAAACAAATGGAGTGTTTAATTAGGTTTAGATTTCTTGTTAAAGGTGAAGTCGTTTGTAATTTTCATTCCTTTGTTTGATTTCTGTTCTGGGGTAGTCAATTAATTTAACGGCGGCGCAGAATCAAATCAAACAAAATTGTTTTCGAGGCGCCGCCGCCCGGACCCTTTCGCCCTTCGTCAACCGATTGTTTATCGAGACTTCTCCGCACCCCAAATTCTGACTTTCGCAATAATATACAGCCTGGAAAACTTTTGTGTTGGTATGCATTAGTTGGTACCTCTTGATGCTTTAATATTATTTCTTCTCAATTCCGGAGGCAGGATTTCGTCTGCAGAACGACAGAATTACAATTCAAAGTCTAGTTAGGCCAGGTCGATAACGCAAAGATTCAAGGACTGCAAGAATTTTACTCCCATCATGTGGCCTGCAGTGCTCCTTCTCAGATAGAGGAAGAACTGTTTTTAACAAAAAAATAAACCGCTTTTCAGATTATTTTCTGTATTCGTCGGTTTGTTTTTTTAAGTTACCTTTTCCAAAACAAACAGTTTTTTTTTTAATCTGACCACTCTGAAAAAAGTAATGCGTTATACATAGAAAAAAAAAATCTCGTCAAGTTGAGAACCTCCTACCTCCTACCTACTTTTTTGTCGATAAAAAAGATAAAACGTCCTTCTGTTGCTCCTGTAGCTACTGCTTGCACCAAAGTGATAAGTCTAGAAGTACTGTAAAAATTACCCGCATTTTCCATTCCCAGCTGATGCAGCAAATTAGCGGCGAGATCTGCCCTGGCTCTCGCGGTGTCCCACCGTGCGGCATACAGCGGTGCCTTCAGCCGCCCATACCGGTTTGTGACGCACAGCGCCCCTGTTGCACCCGTGGCTACTGCGTGCACCAGACGGAGTGACGATTCTACTTCTTCCTGTAAAATAAATCTATTGTCAATAATCATCGTATTCTTGGCCACGTGCTACAAGCGCTCTAGCGCCACGCGTGTTGAGACAGACAGCAACTGTGAAGAAACAAGTGAAAGAAGTATCACAGGTAGGTACCGCACTTGATAACTACTTGCATATTCTAGAATTTGAACGAGGCGAATGACAGAGCTGTCGAGGTAGCAATTTCCTGGTCCAACTAAATTTTAGGTTACTTGACACGAAAATAAGAAGAAAGAAAACATATTTATAAGAAGAACGAGGTTGTGTCCCTTTCCATGGTCCTTAGTTTCAGGAATCAGTCAAGAGTAATCAAGAATAATCTAGTTCCCGTTGTGATTAAAAATAATCATTAGGTAGGTACCTACCTCAACACTTTTTCCTTACGTCATACTTTAAGATTTAGTAAGATGTGATTTTGAAACCGTTTTCGAAGAGCTTCTAGCAAAGAGGGAGTAACATTTTCAGAAATTACCACAAGGTTTGATGCTAAAGAGAAATAAAAGTAGATTTGTAAGATTTTTCAACCGGAGGCATAAGAAAATCTGACAAATTAGAGAAACGGTTGGAAATACCTCCAATATAGTAACAGCCGCCTCGCCTTTCAAGTAAATTAACGAGTATTGATTAGTTAAAAATTTCTCCCTTCTGAAATGTTGAGCTTGAAAAATAACACGAACTTTTGGTGTTGCCATGCCGAAGAAATAACTCACGACAAGAATTGGTTTTACTTTTTAAAGTGAATTGTTAAAGAACCAAGAGAAGGGTCGTAGGACCGTGGACTATTAATATATTTACTTGTAGTTACTAAGTAAAAACCCTTATTTCGACACCGTACAAATGAGGGTGTGAAAGAAACAAACGTTCTGGACAGTAAAAGTCTTGAAATTATATTTTTGGAAGTTAATGAAGTGATTTGAAACGGAAAAATAGGAAATCGGCGAAAAATCCTAAAATCACGACTACCGCAAGTGAAACAACAAACTGTCATAAAATATATTTTAAATTATAAATGTTTAATTTATCTGTGTATTGTATAACTTTAATTCTGTAGTGGCAACTTACTTTCTTCTTCTTTTATTATATTATTCTGCGAGCGCTGCGCACTTCTTTATGTGACGAATTCACTACCTATACCTAAACGTGTAATGTGATTTCTGATTATGTATGTTTTAGTGAGTAAGTTGTTGAAATGCCATAGAATTAAATATCAAAACCGCTTTGAATGTTTAAACCAGACTTTCCGCAAAAAGAACATTTGCAAGAACGCTAATCTTCATTCAAATTTCAAAGTTGTAGCTACATATCCTGAGAGTTGAACACGAAACTCGTTTACAAAATGAATTCAAATTGTTGAATGTTTTTGTGGGTAGCACTTGTTTTAATAACACGGCACGGTATAAAATGTCGCCGGCTACAGAAAGGGTTACATTTTGCAACGGCAGAACTTGTAATTAAGGAAAGAGATGGGACAGAGGCAACAAAATTTATATATTTGTTGTAATTTCAACAATAATACACATATTTTCCCGTTTTCCGCATTTCCTAACGCGGGATTAGGCCGACTCGACGCTAATCTCATTTCGGGATCACCCATAACCTGATTGGAAGTACGGAGCAACAAATAATGTAATTATTTTTCTATTACTGAGATGGGAGAATTTGTACCGTCAGATCGAATAAAACTTCAATAAGTATAATGTCGAGTATTTTTAGGATTATGCCCATTGATTTCTACGAAGAAAAGTAAATGAATGGAAAGACGGAGAAAATAAGGAAAGAAAATCTTCATTGTTATAAATAAACGTTTTAGATCATCTTTATTCTATACTAATATTATAAAGAGGTATTTGTTTGTTAGTTTGTATGTAGGGGGTAATCTTCGGAAATACTGCTTCGATTCCGAATTTTTTTTCATTAACGGGAAGCTGCATTATCCCCGAGTGTCATAGGTTACATTTAAAACGTTCTCGTGGGTTAATTTCCATACCTACATGACGGGAGTGAAGCCGCCAGCAAAAGCTAATCTTAAACAAATGGATTTCACTTAGGTGCCCACTTCTATTAAGCCCGTTTTCAACACTAACTGACACCTAAATTAATACCTAGGAAAGTAGGTAGCTAGATACTCACCCTTCTTAACATTAGTCTCTAAGCTGGGTTGAGCAAAGCCTTTGTTAGGAAAATATCCACTTAGTGGTCAGAATCATATCAGCTTTCGCCAGATGCAACCGCATTGACACTTAGGTACCTACCTATAGATTTATTACTTAGTAGGTAGGTAGGTCCACGTTTACGGATTGTGATCCATTTCGTCTCATAGACAGGTAGCCTGTGTCCCAGCAGTGGCAAGTGTGGGAACGGGAAAGGCTTTAGTAATAGAAAAAAGTAGAAGTGCATCCCTACCAAACCCATTCTTTCCACCTGCTAAAATCTCCTACCTGGACATGAGTTGCCATGGCTGACCTGGAAGTCTTACATAAACTTCGAACCCAGGTTGGCCGCAGATTCATTGATGGCTCTGCCCTGGAGTGTAAAGGTGTTGCTGATCCACAATCGATGGGGCACTTAATATCGTGTCCTGCGTGCCCTGGGAACTGATGGACGCTACTGAAGGCCCCAAACTAGTGGCTCAGTTCTGGACCCACACAATTTAGATTGCCATCGACACGCTTAGAAGAAGAATTGAAAAAAGTTAAGTGTTTCTTTTTTATACTAAATTGGCTTACTCTTGACCTCAATCTAGTCCTGAGGACAGAGATGAGGTCGACGATGGAACGAGCTAACCCAAAAGAAGCCTATTAACTCGCTGCGTTTATGAACGACAAGCGACAGTACCGCACCCCTTCCTAACCTCTTCAAAGATATTAAAGATGGCGGCAATACGGAACATAAACACATCAATAACAATCTTTTTCAACTAATTAAATAGATAGAGGTACCACTAATCAAACTAATAACGTTTCTATCTACACATATAACACCATATCATCAATTATAACGATAAAGCCACTAAGAAATTACAAGATTGAGTTTCCTGAAGGTAAGTAATTGCTTTCTAATTATAACGTCACTGTATTATTAAACCCACGTGTCTAGTTAATTAAGTATGACAGTATACAAGTGTTTGTTCTTACGACAACCAATCAAGCTAAGCAAAGACAAATTAAGCTGATCTCTCATTGTAGCGGAAGCTGATACAAAGCGAGGTCGGGTTATACTGGATATGCATAGCTTGATGTGTCCCGTGTGTTCGAATTCGGATGCCACATTTGTTCGTAACGAGTTTCCAAGGAGACAGTCTTCGGTTCATAGTTAATTGTCTCTAATTTTGTTGGAATATTGTTATTTGAAGACTTGTGGTATCGCAATAATGTTACTGTTATATTTGGGAAGCTTTCATTAAGAGACGACAACTAAAAAAAACGTTCTGCGAAAAAAGAACGAAAAATTTTTTTTACTTTTGGAAGTCGGTGACTTTGTTTGTTTGATTGACTTTTTTGCCACCGACTTCCGATAGTAAAGTTCTTTTAGACTTTTTAGGGTTTTTTGGAAGTCGGTTTTTTTCGCAGAAAGTTTTTTTATTTCACCCTTTTTAATTGTAGACACACAAATTCTTGTCATTAATTTATTTTTATATTGTAACTAGAACTTATTAAGTGACCATCACCACTATAGTTAGGAAAAAAAACCAAATTATTGAACCGATTTTGATGAAATGTCTATGGGGATTTAATTTCTACCTTTCATATAAAAGAAGATTTTTTCTAATCGGTTTTGAAATGACGAGGTTATGAGGTAACAAACATAAAAAAAATAATACCTAAAACTGAATTGAGAACCTCCTACTTTTTAAAAAAAGTCGGTTAAAAAATATTTGGCGATATGTGAGCTCTCAGCTCATTATAGGAAAACATTTGCCCCTTCGGGAATTACAGGCGTGACGTTATACTGTTAACATTGACAGCTAATCATGAAATAAACGTTCTAATGGAACGATTATTCTAAGCTATGAAACCATTAAGCCTGATTCATTATTCACATGAGGAGTACACGCCATCACACGTATAATTATTTACCTTACCTTCGGAGATTACAAGCGTTATGTTATGTATTGTTTACTTTGTATAACATCTTTTATTTTTAGAGATACCTGTAATTAGAAACTGCCTACAAAGGCTTGAAATTTTAGAACTCTCCACAGACACCTCATTAAAAACGATATTCAAGCGTGCGAATTATTAATTAAATCAGAATATTCTTAAATTTCAGGTTTATCTTTCAGTTTATTACTGATGTTATGTATTTATATTATATGGGTACATAACGTCAGACATAGGCTAAGTATGTAGATATTTTGTTGCGTTGTATGCTAAAGGACTAGTTGATTTAATTTATGGCAATGTATGCATAATGATGTCAGTTGATGGCCATTAGACAATGTAAGAATTTAACCATAATTTAAACAAATTCTTTCTATAGTGATATTTTTGTTGTGCGAAGCCTATGACCAGCAGTAAACTTCTTTCAGTTTATATGATGACAATAATATTACCAAATCAACATTATCTTAACATACAAGATTTTAAACTATCATGGTCACTATCATTATTATTTACACTAGAAACGGGATATTTAGCATGTTTACTGATAAAAGAAAACTGAAACTGAAACTGTTTACTGTTTGCTGAAAGTACTGTTTACTGTTTGCTGAGACCGATTTGTCTGCTCATAAACACCCACCCGCAATAACTTCAGTTTCTCCGTGATCATGGTGCTTGCAACAGGGCCGAAATATCGGGAACTCAATAAAAACAGTAAACATGGTAAATATCCCGTTTCTAGTGTAAATAATTACATGATTTTATAACATCACGTTTATTATCCCCGAAAGGTCAGGCAGAGGTGTGCCTATTAGTACACCCACACTTTATGTATGCACACACCCCGAGTGTTATTGGGTTTTTCCATCAGGGATTTCTCAGTAGCAGCTACGGAGTCTGGATTTGCGCCCCGTTGATGGCAAATGGCAAATATAATATTGTAATTATAATCGTGTTTACTAACATAGTTTTAAGCAATTGTTTGTACTAACTACTAACACTATACAACATTAGTTTTAGTATATTCGAAATCTGAAATACGTGTCGTGTATTTTTATGTAAAGAATCTATGTACATAATTTCAAAACTGTATCATGAAAAATCACAAAGTTATAAGCTCTCGCTCGGTGTTCAACTTGTATCTTTAAAAAAAAAATTAGGGACAAAATATAACATGGTTTAAAAATGATTGGAATCGATTCAGTTACTTATTCTGTACAAACTATATTCAGGTTTCGCATATACTAAAAATAATGTTATATAGGCCATGCTGTCTGAAAATAAAATATTTAATAATAATATGTAAGGTAGTTCGTTCTATAGATAGGTACTTACTGTAACCTCCAAGCAAAACATGGAAAAGAGTTTAATTTAAGATTGTCGTCATGTTCACAATTTAATTTAAAACCGTCCACGAAGGACGATGCTATCGCTATCGGGCATCGCGAAAGCCATTGAGAAGCCGTACTTTATGTAGAAGACGAAGATTGCAGCGTTGCAGCGCTTCAACGGTTACTTATTGTGTAATATTTTATACTCGGTCATCTTACTACTGATATATTATATTACCTAGCTAAAAATACTTATGTCATTGGCAATATAAACTATTTCATATTTAGAATTGGTTTTTGCGTGAGGTTTCTGCTTGTAGGACGAAAATTATCCCATGGTACCGTAATAAATAGTATCTTATGTCCTAACTAGGTAATGATCTATCTGTATTTTGAATTTTATCCAAACAGTCCTGCCGTTAAGGATAAATCGTCTATACAAATAAATAAAATTGAAGTGTCTGTTTGTAATATCAAAATTACACATTTTTACTGAATGCTTATGAAAATATATACGGCACTTATAACAAAAACACATTTTTTTTTAATTTTTTATCTGTCTGTCAGTCTGTTTATTCCGGCTAATCTCCGAAACGGCTGGACCGATTTTGACGAGACTTTCATTGGCTAGTAGATAGTTGATTTTATAAGGTCTAACTTTGGCTACTTTTATTTTAGAAAAATAATTAGCATTCCGTGCAAAAAAAGCTTTTGAAATTGGTAACAAAATCCGATTATTAAATGGAAGTATTATTTTTTATAATAATTTCACGCGAACGAAGGTCGCAGGCAACAGCTAGTTATAAATAATGATCTTATAACGATTTATCGGAGTAACATTGTTAGAGGACCACGATCTCGTGGAGACTCCTTCAGACTCCCATAGTGCCCATATTTAGTAGGTTACTCTTGGTGGTCAATCACAACGGCATAATGAATATCTAGACTAGAGAATAAGGCATGTAAAACTTTTTGCCGTGCTCTATTAATATTGTCAGATATGCAAAAAAGTAAGTGCATCTGCTGAAAGGACACAGATACGCTTTCAAACATACTTGGGCCTGAACGTAAAACGACGAAAATGGTGTCATTGGCCCAGAAATCCCCGTCTCCTTTAAATATGGATAAAACCCTTAAAAAAAGAAGTTTATTAAAGATGTTTTCTGTGTATTATAAACTTAGGTACTTCTACTTCTTTACTTTTGTTTAATACATCTATGAAAATCTGGGTGGCTCGCCTGTAAACTTTTATTTTTTTATTCGGCATTGACGCCATCAATTTAGATTAGATTAGATTTATGATTCAGTTTAGATTTTCCCTAAAATTCTACGTGAATTCTACCTCTTTTTCACCAACCATACATAAAAACATATACCATAAAACATAACCAGGTAAGTAGCTACTATAATATCGGATGCGTCTACCAAATATTCGGTTACGAAAACCTCAGGGAAGCCAGATAATTGGCGAGCTAATTACGCTATCGAATTCACTGGCTTAATGATATCTACCGTCCGTATAATTGGATATAAGGTAAACACAAAGGAGCCAACAAAATGAGAGTTCGAACTCTGTTCTGCTTCAGTAGCATAACCAGAGAAATTTAGAATATTAGATTTCCTGAATGATGGCAAAAATGGAACACCTGTATTATATACGATTTTATTATATGTAGAGATATTTATGAGAAGATGTGCGTCGTGCAAGATGATTCTCTTCGCAAAACATACGGACTTGTGTTTCATTAGGAGAGGAGTTTTCAAAAATCTTTCCTTTATAAGTAAGCACGTTCTGCTATCGAGATAAATAAAAAAATATTAAAAAAAACGCAAATTTTTTGCTTTTCATTTTTTCAGTCGGTTTTTTTTATTTTTATTTTTTTATTATTATTTTTTTTTTGTTCTGTATGGTGTCCGGACGTAAAGAATAGCATCCACCAACCACCTACCATCCCATATCTTCCCGTGGGTGTCGTAAGAGGCGACTAAGGGACTTACCAGTGAATGGGCAGCAGCGTTCTCTGTGATTTTTTATAACAAACATACTGCGATCGCCAACCCGCCTGCCAAGCGTGGCGATTATGGCAAAACCCCCCTTGGGGAGGCCTATGTCCAGCAGTGGACGTCTTTCGGCTGAAATGATGATGATGATGAGTCGGTTTTTTTATAATTTATCCAAATCGGTTCATCCACGAGGTTACAATGAAACGGATATATACATACTTGAGCGCGAAAAACATTACCCTCCTTCTGGGTCAGTGGGGTAAAAAAGGAAGTATTGTGTAACATTCTTATAGACCCAGCGGTGTGCGCTGTGCGGTATCTACCAGCGATTTAATTTATTTATTCTCCTTACTTATTATAATTATAATTTTTTAAATATTTCTTAAAAAATCTTAAAAAAAATAAAATTTTAGCCCACCGGTATCGGGTTTCCTGTCTAAGTAATAATGTTAGTGACCATGATAGTTTAAAATCTTATATCGGGAAAAAGGTCCAAGCTCCAGAAAGAGGAATCCCCTAACAATACGAGCCGTGTCCAAACGTACCGCTTTCTGAATCTAGCCCAAGATTATTATTAAAAAGTTCGTTTGTTGTTACTGCAAAATATCGTATGATAACAGACTGAAACTAGGAAGGTATTACATAGCTGACCTCTGGTAGATGAGACGTGCGGGCGTGCTGACACATGGCAATACATAAAGGGGCGGGCATAGTTGCTGTATCTAAATTACTTAAGCTAGAAACTGCTGTTAGTTTACCTTCTGTTTCCTAGAAGACAATGCATTAACTTGTCAAGGAACGTAAAGCGGTATTTATTGCATCACACTAGATAGGTACTTCATTATAGTTTGCTATTAAGTTTTGTCTGTTCCTCTAGAACTACCCTAACTAGAGCTTACCCTGAAAAAGCGCAACATAGAATTTTCAAAAATATTTTTTATTGTGATGATGGACCATTTAGAGACACACACACACACACATACTCTTTCTCACACACACTCCACACCACACTCCATTCCACTTTACACCCTTTTCTTGCCTTCAAATCATCATGAGCACAACAAACAAGGTACTTGCACATTTTTATCACCTAAAACAAATTTTAGCTAGCACTCCACTTTTAGAATTTACATAAAACGTACTCAAGAAAGACGTTGACACAAAAAATAACCCAGCTCTCCGCGGGTTTCAGAGAGCGTTATAAAACCATCCCTTTTATGCCTATTTTGATGTACGCACCCCTCGGGGTGGTCATAATTATTGACGTAAATCCGATGAACCAAAGGTAGGAGATGTATAATTATACCTACACCACGCCAGCCTCACTGGGGAAACTCGTTAACATTTCAGAGTCGGAATGATTTGCGTCGGTATGTCATGTCTGATGCATTTGTATGAATGTTGCAGTTGCCGTGTGTGGGTGGGTATAATTAATTGATCGGGCGATTGGGTTATGATATTTGATTGTTTGTATTTAATTTAGGTAAGGGTTGTTAATGAACTGTATTACGTGTGACCAATTTATGTGTAAACTGCAAGCATACCGTATGAGTAAAATGACGTTTCTCTCTTCTGAAAATTCATAATTATTTGATCATTCGACGTTCCAATAATCGTCTGGTAATAAAACTAGTATTATATTTTACCTACTTGGGGACTTGTGGCACCCCGACTCGGACTGGTTAGGTTCGAAGGGGATGGCGGGATCCAGTGAGCTAACTAAGACCCCCCCATCTCCTTTGTGTTAGGTTACTTTAATTTAACCCTGCAGACACAAACAGGAGCCCCGAGCAGCGGGGCTACGTCGACTACGCCTTATCACAAAATATTGATGTTTACCATGACCTTGAACTTCGGGTGAATTTAAACACTAAAAAGAGCCCATAATAAACAAAAAAAATATATTTTGTGGCTATAGTTTAACTATTTGATGATAATTTTAGGTACATTTTATGATCATTAAATTATAGGACGTGTTTTGAACTAGTAATACTTAACTAAATAAACGTACTAGGTTATACAATTAGAAGTCGATAGAATTACTACTAGAGGAGAAAAATCCTATTAAATAGAAGTCGTTTTAATTACTACCCTTTTAAAAATAGTTATCACACATTAGTTTGTTACATCACTTCTCACCTTCACTCGTAATCCTTTCAGCCAACATGATAGCTTTTTAATTAAAATATCGATAGGCTGCAGGCGGGTTAGCACATAAGGCCGTAACCCAATTTTAAGCTTTTACGACTGAACACGGCTTTAACTACGCCGATGCAGTGCGAAAATGGGCCCGAATACTTTATCAGTCGCATGCAGGTCTTCGTATTGAAATATTCAAATACAGTTAAAAAGCCTAGCCTTGGTATGGACATGTGATGAGGAGGGACGAATTCCATGTGGCTAAAAGAGTGATGAATATAAACGTTGATGGATGGAGAGGGAGAGAAAGAACAAAGAAACGATGGATGGATTGTGAGAGGAATGATATGAAAGATAAAGGAGTAAATGATAGCGTGACGGTTGACAGAGGAGAATGGAAGAAAAAAACGTGTTGCGCCGACCCCAAGTAACATGGGACAAGGGCAGGAAGATTATGAAGAGTTAAAAAGCCTTGTAGACCATCGTCAATGTAATTCATATTTGTGGGGCAGTCAGTCTCTCTTTAAAGTTCGATGATAATTTACAATAATTGACTGCCTCGTTGATCTAGTGGTCGCAAGTGCGACTTCTGAGCATAAGGTCCTGGGTTCGATTCCCAGGTGGCAAGAAGAGTTATTGGGTTTTCCATCATGAATTTCTCAGTAGCAGCCACGGTGTCTGGATTTGTAACCAGTTGATTGCAACAGACTGGCCATCTAAGGATCCTTATCTAAGGATTTAAACATAACTGGCGAAATATGGGTGTACCATTAGGTACACCTCTGCCTAATCCTTCAGGGACAGTAATGTTGTGTTATGACAATTTACAATCGGGTATTGTGCGTATTTCGACACTATCTTTTGAGTTAATCTAAAATTCGAGGAAGCAAGTAAGTTCTAGGTCAGTCCTGTATAGCACTTGTCATCCCCCATACCTATCTACCTACCTACTACAATTACACCCCACCACCCCGACCAATCTATGGTCTGATATTCAATTTAGTGCGCACTGAAAATAGGACCCGACTAGGCATTATCTGTGATTAAAACGATGGCTGAACTTAATGCGAAGAGCAACTTGCTTGTAAAGACTGAAATAGAATTCAAAGGCCAGGTCGGAAGGTTTGTTTTTAACCAAAACGAACCATGCGTTAGTTTACAGCCAACATGTGCTGTTGTGTCCAAGCCGTTGGTTGCATAATGTGTTGGACGTTAGTTTCACACAATTGTACTCACAAAGCACAAAGTACGGTATGCCGCTGAAGCTTACAGCGCCTAAGGATAATTTCATGTGTCATCTTCCACAATGCCTTTTTTGTTATAATATTTATTACAGACAGCATCTATTTCACCATCATCGACAGTCTGAGAATATTTTTAACAAAGTGCAGTATCTACCTAAACTTCGTTTACGATATCGTGACTTCTCATAACGTAGATCAAGGCTATGAGGATTTTAAAAAGGTGGGAGCGTACTTAAGTACTGCAACATTACCTTTTTATGCCTCCAAGCAATATTTCTGTACTCTAGGTATGGCACATGAGACCTTTCAGCTCTGTGATAGCCGTATTTATTTGTAAAAGCGTTTCAGTGTACTTGACCAACCTCGAGGTCAAGCGTAAACTTTTAAAAACAGTTGTCATTTGTTTCACTAGTCGATATAGCGAGAATCGACATCTGAGGGAATGATTCCCATTGCTGATAAACATGAAAGTATGAACGTACCCGATAGGTGGTAGTGTTGACAGCTTCTTGTTTGAAGGAAGTAAATGCCAATGTGGCACTTATGAGAAATTTTAGTGCTGACATGGTTCTGGTAATTAGTATATTACAGATGTCATGATGGATGAACGTACCCGATAGGTGGTTGCGTTGCCAGCTTCCGTGGGTGGCAGGGACAGCAGCGCGAAGGGCAGCAGCAGCGCACTGGACATGCGCCGCGGCCCCCCCATCACTGCCCACCATTCGCGCGCGCACGCGCCTTCCTGCAACAAAACAATGAGGTTTAGTCATACAAACTATTTACGGATCAAGACTGCACGGCAGCACAAACAAAAAAAAAAGACTGTCACGCGCTTCGCATCTTCAGTCCTTTCATAGTTATATTTTCCCTCTGATACAAACTAACGTCAACCTTATTGTCATCGCCATGCCTGTAATCCTCGAAGGGTTAGGCAGAGGTGTACCTAAAAGTACACCCACATTTCGCCAGTTATGTTTAAGTCCCATGTAATAGGGGGCAAGCCTATTGCCATCTACCAGGCGCAAATCCAGGCTCCGTGGCTGCTCCTGAGAAATTCCTAATGGAAAAACCCAATGAAAATTTGCCAGACCCAGGAATCGCACCTAGGACAAACTCAGCCGTCGCGATTGCGACTACTAGACCAACGAAGCAAAGAAGAATATTAAATGTTACTGTGATTTTGACAGTGATACAAAAAACTAACTGTAAAGAGGTAAAAGAATTATGTAAGGAACTACATATTCAGGACCGGACCTGACTACTGAAACGATAACGAAGTAAGTATTGTATTAATGAAATCATAACACACTCATAATTATACCAACGATCGTCACCGATTGGGCCCTTAAGCCCACGCCTAAGGGCCCAATCGGTGACGACCGTTGATGAGGGATGGCCCTCAAATTAATTACGCTGCTTTGATCAATCAACGTATCCGGAAAAACATCACGGAAACGTCTTCGTTTACATTTTTTTTAATGAAATTTCGGAAGAATGAAAGACAGAGTGACTGTATAGAACTTACTCCACTTATCATCATCACACGTCATCATCATAATACACCCCACAAAACATTAAACTTATCAAATAAACAACCTCCCTTTTCGGCTTCGTCGTAAATGGCGACGATCATCAACAGTTTGCATTGTTGGGAGAAATATTTCAACAAGCGCTATTTATCACAGTGACGGTTGGTAGGTTGGTACAGAAGCCATTGAATAAATGGCTGCTGCGACACATTTCAGGTGGCGAAACACGCGATGGCGAAATTTTGAATGTTGACAAATACAATGTGTTTGTTGTGATGTTTATTTTTGTTGAAAATCTTGGGTTTTTTATTTAGGTGAAAAATATGACTAACTTTTAAGGGTTTACTGCTTAGGTACTCATAGTCCCAGTGACCGATAGTAATGTCCGTTATCATTATCACGAATCGGCACCAGATTGAATGCCTGCATATGAAGCATTCTTTAATGCTGAAAACTTGGGATTTTTGCATCAAAGGCAGGTGCTGTTGCGTCGTGTGCCAAAACAACAAGCTACTACAACCTGTCAAATTTCTGTAATAGATTTTCAGCTTTATCGCTAAAGCATTAGGTTCAAGGTAGATTGGGAAAATTTGACAGTTTCGGGTAGGTTGATGTGCTGGCGTCTGTACAAAACTTGAAAGTGAGAGATTGAAAAAAGTTTCTGTCTGAAATAATCAAAACATACCAAACGTAACAACACCCAACATAGTTCCATTATTCCTTTTTATATAACGTTATTATTTCCTTACGCAAAATGTGTCAATCACCCGTAAATATCTTATTTTCTAACAGTTATACGAGTGCGTTGTTCCCCGAATAGAGGACTCAATTTTATTACAAGTGGCTCCATTTCACTTTTGTGACAGGCGCTGAAGTTTTGCTCGCGACTTGTTTACTACTTCGCTATAGGAGAGTGGGATTGACTATGATATTTATTCACTAGCTGTTGCCTGCGTTTGTCCGCGTGATTGCTATAAAATATTGCTTCCCTATTTGAATCTGATTTTGTTAACAACGGCAATGTTACATAGGTTTTTATTTTTTTGCACGGAACCCTAATCTCTTAAGCCTTACGCTTAAACCTAAGTTATAACTATTGCTCCTTATAACATCAGCTATTTGCCAGTAAAACTCCCGTCAAAATGGGTCAAGCCGTTTCGGAGATTAGACGGAACAAACTGACTGAAAGGCAAAAATTTAAAAGATGATTTTTTGTTAATAGTACCGTATAAACATTCAGTAAAAAGCTGTTGTTTTGAAATTACAAACAGACAGTTCTATTTTATTTACTTGTATGTAGGTCGATAGTAGATACTACTTTGCTGCGCAAGGCGAAATAGCTATTATTATTTTGAAACTCCTTATAAAATAACATAGCTCACCGCTGTAACGTGGATACCGAATACACCAGAGAGAAAACAAGTCGTCCTCGGTAGAGCAATAAAGCTTGAGAACTAATCTAAAATAGACTTGAACAGGCTAAAGGGTTGGTATAGTTAGTATGTATCTAGTAAAGTTATGCAGAGTAATAAGTTGTTTGGGCTCAATCTGATAAGGGAAATTATTAATCGGGCGAATAAAAATTGGGCGACTATTATTCCAACTAAGTTATCCGGTTATTGCTCCAAGGAGAACATAGGAAGTAAGAGCGAGAGAACCGAGCTCGGGACTTGTGGCACCCCGACTCGGACCTAACCTGGTTCGAAGGGGATGGCGGGGTCTAGTAAGTGGGCGTAGCGCGCGAAATAAGACCCCAACATCCCCTTCGTGTTAGATTACTTTAAACCCTGCAAACAGAAATAGGAGCCACGCACAGCGGGAAACGTCGACTACGCCTTATCTACAATTTTGTGGTTAATAAGCTTGTTTTCGTTTTATTTTCTGGGTTCTTGAATTATCAAACTGATCGTATTGAACAACTAGTAACTCAAGTTTATATTTTCAAGTCGCCGTTTTAAACATTTGTATTCGCCCACTGTTTGTCGCCCCCTTAGTATTTCAGTAACCCATATTCAGTATTTTTGACACCATTAATTTGATTTTATTTTCGCTCGTTTAAATGCTACCCATCTAATATTATAACTATCAAATAAAAACACATCGCCTATTACCATAATCTCGAGTTAATCCATCATGGATGAAGGCATTTAAATGTTATGTTAGTTCCACACACAAGTTTGTTTTCTAACTTCAATATTCGGCCATTAGGCTGGGTTGATGTTGTATCAAATTACCCAAATCAACAAATCTTGAACCCCAAAATCCTTAATGGGATCAGATTTATCGCTATCCTAAAATATCAAGTTATATTTTGCACCAACCCGCTTCAAAGGGCTCATTTTGTGCTTTAATGAATTCCCAGAGAACTTTTAAATATTTTCATTATTTATTTTAATAACCACCGCACCGATCGTTCTCTTTTGGGTATAGGTTTCGTACATATAATTCTGTCGTACACTCACATAATTCAGAAAATGGTTATTTTTTATTTAGATCTGTACCCTAGCACAATATTGTCCCCGAAACTGTCAAATTTTCCCAATCAACCTTGAACCTAAAGCTTTAGCGATAAAGTTGAAAATCTATTAAATAAATTTCACAGATTGTAGTAGTTTGATGTGCTGGCGTCTGTACATGAATTATAAATAAACTGGCTTTTGCTCGCGGCTTCGCTCCTGTTATCAACGGAATTTAACACAGGGGAACGTTTTAAATGCAGCCTATGACACTCGGGGATAATCTAGCTTCCCGTTAGTGGAATTTTCAGAGTTGGATCAGTAGTTCCGAAGATTATCCCCTACATACAAACTTACCTCCTTATAGTATTAAGAATAAGTCTATTATCAGCCTATAATGTTCCCACTGCTGGGAAACAGGCCTTCTCTCTATGAGGGAATGGGCTATAATCCACCACGCGGTCCCAATGCGGAATCCCTTTATAGTATTAGTATACTACATCATAAGCTTAGCTTATATTGTTTATTTACATGAAATACTATACATTATGGTCTTACAATTAAAACGGTTTCACATATTTCGCTGAATTTATACTGCATTATCCACAACCCGACTTGACTCAATCCTGTGCTAAGGGTGTTACCACACCAATCGATCGATCGCCGATCACCAATCGATCGAAATGGTAGAAATGACGACGATCGATCAATTGGTGTAGTAGAGACTGTCGATCGACGTCGACTTATCCATTCTACCATCAATCGATGGCCTCGATCGACGATACCAATCGATCGATCGTCGATACTCGTGCCGAACTCCACGCCCCTGTGCTGTGTCATCGATTAAGTGTTGCTGTTATTCGGTTTATTTCTACCCTGCGTTTACGCATAAATACGTTTACGCAAAATACTTGTCTCCAACAAGTCTTCTAAAATATTTGATCTTGTAAAAGACTTGTTAGTGTCGTGTATAAAACATGTATCACAACTAGCTTGTTATAGACGCTGTTTCTGACATGTATTGTTAACTTGTCAAAAAGGTGAACATGTTTTGTTCAGCTTTTGGTAAAGTTTTCCACACAATACAACAAGTCTTTCCAACTTGTTTAAGGTATAACGAATGAAACTAAATTAATGATAGACACAACATAGTTACAAGTTTGATGAGATTGTGGGGTTACACAGATAAAAGTGACGAAATTATAGTCTCTTGAAACATTCTTGCGTTAACGCAGACAACACCGTGATAAAATCTGGAAAGACCAACTATATAGGGTGACTGGTAATTACTATTAGTGAGCCGTATGAAATTCAAGCGCGCGCGCTCCTGTGACGTATCAGCTGTTAGCCGCGTGACGCCGTTCTGTCTCTCACTGTGCTCTGCCTACCCACTGTTGCACGGTACGATAGTAATTGGAGAAATTGAATTCATAGAGAAGGAAATTGAATAGAATTTCATATGGCTGTTGTTTCTTTGGGAAAGTTGTTTGTTATTACGTGTTTAAGTATCGGTCACTAATTAACAGTCACCCTTTATAATGTAATTTAATCTACTATCTTCTCTCTTACACAGTGTGTACACTTTGTGGCATTTCTAATCAACACAAAAACATTGCATAACACTTGTGAAAAGCAGGTAGAAAACTAGCCACGGCTAGAACAATTTCAGCAGTTTAATCACGTTCCGTTTCACATACTCGTGGAAAATCACAGTGGCTACAAGTTGTTCCATAAAACGCGCCATTAGATAACATTGTACGAGGTGCTGTGGTAAATTAAAAAGGGGAAATGGCCCCAGGTGATAGGCGGGTGGGTTGGTATCCAGGTCAGCTCCGACCGACCACTGCCCCGGGCGCTTCCGTCTATAGCCCGCCTCTCTTCGCGACATTTTGTGAGAGAATCAATTATAGAGCCGCTTAGACCTCGTTATTTATATCGCTGTGAAAAGGTTGGTTTTTGGTGGAGTTGTGTAGTATTCATTTATCTGTTTTTTATTTCAGGAAATTTTCATTTATATATGGACAGTTCACGTGGTTAATGAATTCATGTGGGATCCATTCGTCCTGGGACGAATGTAATTAGGTGCGATTACTGTGATAAGTGCTAGACTTAAAACCATATTAAAATTAAACGATATTTAGAAATAATGTCTTCTCTGCCTTTTATTTTATCGAATATTTGTTATTTTCTAAAATAAAACGGTCGCAAAGAAACATAATCACAATTTGACCTTTCCGACGCAATCACTTTGTTTTCAAATTGCCAACTGAACGGTCCGTAAACAAGAGTAAAGTGCGCCCTCAGGCGAAAATAAATGGGCAACACTATTTGCCAGTTTCCTGGCAATATCATTATCACCCAAACCACACGGTATTTGCAGTAACATTATTCAAAAGTTGAATCTCGTATGAAACGGGATCTCTTGATACTGAGCCAAGTTGCATGACAGAAATAATAATTGGCCCAATGGATTCATTTGTGACTGTATTTAGTTAGATAATATTATAATTACATTACAGTCCTGAACAATATTATTATCACCTAACTTGTAGCTTGCTAAAAAGAGCGTAGGCTTTGTAGCAAAGTGTAGTACTACGCCAAGCTACGACGAGCTACGAGAGCTACGCCAATTTTTTTCATCGATCCTTTTTTTATCGGTATCCGCGGGTGTTATTGGCTTATGAATCTTCTTTTATAGTAACTGTTTGGCGTTAAAGTCAACTGCAAATATGTATTATTAGGAAGAAATAAGGTTGTACGTGGCATTAGGAAGAAATGAGTTTGCATGCACCACGTCATGTTAGCTCTATGGAAAGGAGTGACATGGAGGATGATATTCTTATTGTCGCTGGTCGGGTGATACGCTGGTCGGGAACATCGTTCAAGGGGGTGTAGGATTCAGAATTACCTATTTTGTTTACTTCCTCGCAATTACTTGTGAATTATTCGTTATGTTTCGTGGCGGTTTAGGTGATCTTTCTGTGGTTGTTGTTTTGTTTCTAAGTTAGAATAAATGTTTGTGTTTATTATTTTACGTATCTTGTTGTCTTTTTTTTAAACATCTTCGCTTCTGGTTGCTAAATGTATTATATGTACGGTTTACTCTAAAGTAGAACTTAATTTTAAAACTACACGGATAAAAACTGATGTCTTAGCTAGTTTTATATTCATTGCAAGGGACACTCTAGTTCTTAACAGAATGAGGATTTGTGTTGCAATTTGTGTCACTTTCTGCACGGAGCTTTAAATAGCTTCTCACAAGCTCTGGGCTCTTGTTAAATGAAACAAACAACAGTGAATTGCTTCCTTTTGAAGGAACTATCTCGCGTACAAAGATAGAGATTGTATTAGGTCGTAAATCTCTTTTAAAAGAATGAGAGAGGGTCCAAAATGCAATAAACTCGGATTGATATGTTCCAATCTTTATTGCAGAGTAAGGGGAACAAAGAATTAAATAGTGTTCGCATCAAACAGTTGAGAGCGAGCATACAATAAGAGATGATACAAAGTGATATAAGTCAATTTAAAGATGGATGGAACAAACGTCTTTCTTGTCGTCTCCCATTTTAGATTGACTGGTAATTAGTGACCGATACTTAAACACGTGTCACTTTTATCACAATAACACAACAGCCGTATGAAACTCGCGCGCGCGCCTTTGACCTATCAGCTGTTAGCCGCGTGATGCCGTTCCGTCTCATTACTATCGTACCGTGCAAAAGTGGGTAGGCAGAGCACCCGCGCGGCTCGCAAGCCCGCTTCATAAGTATTATTGTGATAAAAGTGAATAGGTATAAAAAAAAATGTTTCTTTGGGAAAGTTGTTTGTTATCATGAGCACAATCTCGTGTTTAAGTATCGGTCACTAATTACCAGTCACCCTATCCTTATTGGAAAGTAGCGTAAAAAACAAAAATAATATTTTTCATCTAGCTATTGTTTACTTATCGGAATGAAAACAACCTTAGGTCAATGAAAATCAAACACAAATGTCTCCAGAGACATCTAGTAAGGCACTGACAAATAAAAACACGAGTTCTAGATGGATAACTATAAAGTGTACTTTTCTTTACTTGTCTTAATTGGTAAACAAATATGGCGTATCTACAAGGATTTCTTTTATTGTATACCTTACTAGCTCTTGCCCCTCGCTCTCGTTATGTTTGCAAATTATTCCACAGGAACATTTTATTTTATGCCACTAGTGGATAATGTCCTATTAGTGAAATAATTTTCGTTTTTCTTTGCAAAAAATTCTTACATCGAAACTTACAAACATACAAACTTTCCCTCTTTATAATATTAGTAATAAAGATATGTGTTTAAGATTAAGAGATTAATTGTGTTTTTGTAATCAACGCAAAATTTCGTGATTAATATTCTTCTTTTATGCTGTGGTAACACTAACGTCAGCTTCTATGTTTAAGGTGTTACAAAAAACTGACTGTCTTTATTTACCAAACAAGACTTATACCGAAACTCAAAATTCAGTGAAAGTCTGGCGTCAAAATATGTATTTCAAACCCAAAATCGTATTCCGGCCTTAAATTCAGAAGTACGTCGAATATATCCAGAATTATTATCATTGAAAGGTGGAAGTATGAATAATTCAACAACAATTTCATGTTATTGAATTTTGCTCTTGTTAAAAGGCGTCAATTGAGCGTTACAAAGGTACTTAAGTAATGTAATTTTACTCGGTAATGAATAGGTAATGAGTTGATCTATTTATTTGTTACGGCTTTGTGTATCCGACCAGTAAACAAGAAGCATTTGACAGTGACACCTGTCAAAGATTATGTTGAATTTGTGAGGACTTTTATATAATTTCGTGAGACATATTTTGTCGTGTTACTGACATTTCTAAGTCCTTAGTGTTAGTTTTAAGTGGTTGCTGCAATATCCTATCCTAACTAATATTATAAATGCGAAAGTAAGTTTGTTTGTTTGTTACCTTTTTACGCCTAAACCACTGAACCGATCATCCCGTAATTTTGCATATACGTTGTCAGGTGTACATCAGTACATAGACGGACGGACATAGAGTAACTTACACCCCGAAAAAAAGTACTGTTCCCGAGGAAAGCAACAATAACGTTCTTATGATAACAGATGGCGCCACGTGTCTTTCGAATCATGATTGAATTATATTATTACAAGTAGAGTACAACCCGAATTGATTGGCAAATTCTAAACTATCGCGACCGACGCCGCGGCCAAGGCTAGTTAAAGAAAAAAATAAGTAATAGACAGCAAATTAATACTATTGCCGAGCATCATTTCGATCATCTAATCACAGGTTCAATTCCCAGGATGAGTTTAAGTTTGGTAACGTAAAATTAGGTTTTTGCAAAATTTCGTAAATATAGGTGAGTTGCTCAGTAGTAGCCCGGAGTTTGGTTCTGCCTAATCCTTCGGGGATTACAGGCGTGATGTTATGTCATTCTCTAAACATCGACTGCTAATCATCAATTAAACATTCTAATTCGACGATTACACTAAGCTATGCAACCATTAAGCCTGCTCCATTATTTATATGAGAAATTTCAATGTACCAGGCAAACAGAATCCGCAGTGACCGAGCTGAGGGCAAATGAAATCAGTGGTACAGGCGCACATTAGGTAATTACACTGGGATAGTATTGATCGTCAGTAATGAGGATAGAACAAAGACTGGTTTACGTTGGGTTAGTGTGTTTTAATATGTGTAATGGTTTAATTAAACAACATACCATCATGGCAGTAATCCACAAAGGGTGAGGTAGTAGTCCAGCAATACGTAGTCATTTAGCAAAATTCAAAAGCGATTTTCCCGTAATATAACAGCTTCTACTTTGAGATGAGATCTATTTCGTAATAGTATGGCTTCCAATATACTCTGTTCGTGAAAACGTAAAACGTGACTCGGTACAGTAGGAGAAAATCAATTTTAAAAGTATTTTCGTGTTTACATATTAGTGCTCCTGACTGTACAAGTTTACACCCCACATTTGGCCAGTTATGTTTAGTTCCCATGTATTAGGGGCGAGCCTGCCATCAACTGGGCACAGATCAAGTCTCCGAGCTGCTACTGAGAAATTCCTGATGAAAAACCCAATAACACTTTTCCTACCTGGGAATCGAACCCAAGACCTCATGCTAGACCAATGTGGCACTAATTTAACATTGTATTAATAATTAATTTTCTTTTAACAGGCAAGTGCTCTTATTGGGAGGCTGGATCAAGTGCTAGTACTCTCTGATAAGGCACGCACATCTCTCAATGTGAGGTGAAGAGGTAGCTATATTTAATTTATATTTTTATGTAAATGAACACCACTTGACATATATTTCTTATTTTTCTTTCTGAATTGTTGTGATAAGATATGATTCCTTTATTATGGGTGTAATCTGATTTCAATGTAATATAATATAAAAAAAAAAAAACAAAAAAAAAACGATGTAGATAGCCGACGTTGGGATGTATCTCAGTGCATCCCGACCACATCTCGATGTGATCGCGGTAGACAAGGACCAATAATAATGGTAAATATGATTATTGTTAGTATAGAAAGTATTTATGAATAAATAAATAAATTACTGGCCCAAAATTCGCCACTTCCACGGCGTTGTTGGTGACAGCGCAGACAGAGGTCACTGCATTGCGTATTCCTATTACAGGCCTGTACTTTGTTTATTTTGAGTCTAAATCTTATTGGTTTTGACAGCTTGTCTACCTTAAAGGGAAGGTCTCTTTAAGCATTAACTTCAGCTCTCCAAACACCAAGGTAAATTCAAAGCACTCACAGTAAAAGCCAGTTTCACATTGTTCAATAAAATCCAAATGAATTCATCGTGTTGTTAAACCATTAAACTCAGTACAAACTTTTAATTTCATTGCGAACCCTCTCCTGAATAACTAAGCTCTCAAACATTTAGGCAATGGGAGCAAAATCGTTAAATCCCCAGTTTAAGTTCGACTACACATTATTAACACGGGTCTTTCTACATCACACCATCACGCCTCTAATTCCCGAAGGGTTATGCAGAGGGCAGAGCTGTAGGTATCCAATAGTACACCCACATATCGCCGGTTATATTTAAGTCCCATGTATTAGTGGGCGAGCCTATTTCCATCAGGCACAAATCCAGACTCCGTGAGAAATTTCTGATAGAAAAACTCCATAACACATTGCCCAACTTGTAAATCGAACCCAGGACCTCATAATCAGCCGTAGCGCTTACAAGGCTAACGAAGCAGGCCGACGGGTTTTTTTGTTACTCAATTTTAGTGTTAGTACTATAAAATGGTTGTGGGTATTCGCAATTTTGGTGTCGTGCCGCGGGCAGCGTTCCAGCGAACTTCTGTAAGTGCTGGATATATCTGACGTTCTGTCGTACTAACTAAATGCAGCACTTTAGCGCTTTCGTTGGATTTTCCAAAGTTTGAACAGAACTTTTGTGATTTACTTTTAATGAATATGTTTAATCTCCTCGGGAAACTTCCTGACTTTTCAGTTGGTAAGTTTTTGTGGAAGATTTCTACGCCATTTATGGAAATTCTTTGCCAGAAAACTTTAAGAGTTGATAGACTGTAATTATAGACAGCTACCGACGCAACAGTTACCGCAACGGTATTTATTTTAACATCACCACAGCGTATTGGACTAACTGACGGACTGGTCATTTCCACTCTATATAGATACTGTTTGACCTCACTCCACCCCCTGATTTCCGCAGCAGTGCCACCCGCCACAAATCGAAATTCCATTCTCGTTATTTAAATAGTTGGCGGTCCACAACTGCACGTTTTAAACGCCATTTTTGCCCCGTACTGCTAAATCTTGGAGCGAACTTACATCAGCTGTTTTTCTCGAACGCTTACGATATGGGAGTCTTCGAGAAACGAGTGTTGTAACCTCTCTTTTGTGTTTGCAAGTCGGTAAATTGTATATGTAGCTATCATTAAGGAACCTACTGGAGAAGTTTACGATCGAAGCAATTGATGGGTACCTGGCTTTTTCTTTTATTTCCGCCTATAATCGATTTGCGATAAAATAACGGATTTGTTTACATAACATAACATCACGCCTCTAATCCTCGAAGGGTTAGGCAGAGGTATATACCCTCATTTCGCCAGTTATGTTTAAGCCCCATGTAATAGGGGGCGAGCCTATTGCCATCAACTGGGCGCAAATCCAGACTCCATGGCTACTACTGAGAAATTTCTGATGGAAAAACCCAACAACACTGTCCGAGCCAGGACCCGAACCCAAGCTCAGCAGTCGTGCTTGCGAACACTAGAACAACGAGGGAATTTGTTTAGTCTGCTAAAAAATCTAATCACCATTTTTTTTTTTTTTTTTTTTTTTTAGGATGGGAAATCATCTAATGACCCCCCCCGCTCTGGGCGGAGCGGAAGGGAGTGTCAGACTTGTACTGACTAAAACCCATCCATGTTCCTTCTTTGCCCTTTGTGTTCCAGGGCCGCGGTATCTCTTTCGAACAGTCCCGCAGCCCTGGCAGGCATCGGCCCGTGCGGACCCCTACATGGTTGCTGACATCTCTTTGAGGCGCGCGTGGAACACGAACGCGCCGTCGACACGGCCTGTCGTCATAAGACGGCCGGACGGCGAGCTAGCCCATAACTCGCCGTCCACAGGCCCGCGCCTACGGTGGCCGGGGGCCACCACGTGACCCCCGACGCCCAGGGCGTCTCCCGCGGCGGCTGGGACGTGAGGCTCTTTCACTCTCACGTTCCGCCACCTCCTTCACTAGCATGACTGCTTCGCAGAAGGAGGTGACGGCTTCCCATTCCCTCTCGCTCCGGACCATGGCTTGAACCAGGGCCGGGCGCGAGAGGTCGCCGCCGCCAATCGCCTCTACGAGGACACGGCGCTGCTCCGCCCAAAAATCTAATCACCATAAACTTATACTGTCACTTACGGGATATATTCCGTGATAGTTCGTTATTTTGGGCTCCCGATATTTCGACGCTGTTGCAAGCGCCATAATCGCGGGTTGACTGGAGAAATTAATCAACCCGCATTCTCCAGTCAACAGCGTCGAAATATCGGGAGCTCAAAATAATGAACAATCACGGAAGATATCCCGTAAGTGACAGTATAAGTTTAGTTGTAAACCGTGAAAGCTTAAAACAGTACCTAATGACCATGTTAGTAAAAACGAAAATTACCTGCATTAAAGTTCTCCTGCCCTGCCTAAACGTATACAACAATAAATAACAGACTACAAGAATCTAACTAATCCATTCCCAAATGAATATTTCAATCTGATATGGTTATCTACCGTAATATCTTTCGTATTACGCATAGCCTCGAAAATGATGAGATGCTCAGTGTCATTCAGGCTCCATAACACATAATCTTGTTAATACAAATAAGATCTGGGAATACATAATAGGATTCCGTATATTTGTTATCGTATTTCCTCTTGTTTCGTTTATTCTTGACGCTTCCATTTTTATGATGTGACGGGAATGGATTCCGTAGGAGTGTCAAATGTTAGTGAGATGGTGTTTGTGTACAATCTTTCTGCACAATATGATATTTTCCTGTTGGTGGACATTGTTGCCTTAGTTTGGTTTTGTTTGTTGTCAGATATTTACTATTATAGTAAAGGTTGTAACCATGTTCTGCGTGCGTGTAAAGTTTTTATTTTTTAGAGAGTTTGTTGGTATAGAAATGTATTTATGAATAAATAAATAAATTATTGTCCCAAAACTTCGCCACTTCCACGGCGTCGTCATTTGTGTATTTTGGGTCTAGCCCTTATTGGTTTTGACTGTTTGTCTGCCTTAAGGATTAATTTTGTTGCCTTATTTTGGTTTTGTTTGTTGTCAGATACTTACTTTTATAATATTGGTTGAAACCGGGTTCTGCGTGCGGGTCATGTTTTTTTTTTTAGAGAGAAAAAGTACCTTTTTAAGAGGTCAAAGGGTTACGGCTGACCCCTTTCAGGAAGCAATCTTACATTGCGACGGTAGTTACGTTAAATGCCAGCTGGGAAAACGCAGCAAACTGAAAAAGTAGTCGCAATATAACCAGTAAAAAATTTAGATTCCCATAAGAAACTTGTCTTCACATAATGTATTTTATATGTTGTTTCCCATTTTAATGAGTCGTCTGTAAACATCGGATTATATGCATTATCAAAATGCCAAAATATGCACTTAAAAAGGGCGAAATATGCTCAATCAAAATGCTATTTATTATTAGAATTTAAGTTATTTTCAAAATATATTTAAATTAAATTAATGACCATTTTTAGTTGTTAGTAGTTTTCTAGATTTTTCAGAGTAAACTTGTGCAAACGTTTGACATTGAATATTAATTTGTAGACTGAAAATGGCGACTAGGTCAGTGATATTACTGGACAGAACTTGAAATTTGGTGCCATTTGTGCAGGAACTTCTTCAGGCAGGCTTTGACCGGTGCCGTTAATTTATGTAAACTTCGTTAACTTTTCGTATTCCTTAAAGACCAGGTTTTAAGTAGAACAGTGTTACTACTAAAATAAGCACTGTGTAAAAGTACTAAAATATACAATAACGGTATAATAAACGCGTGTTAAAAATAGCGTTTTATGCGGACATGCAAATGCATATAATCCGATTGTTAATGTCTTAAGGCACAACACATCGTCACGTACGTACTAGCCACAAAGGGTATAAAATGAAGAAAACTCGATGATTTACTAACAAAAAATCTGTGTAAGTAATACACCCTAGGGGACTGCTAATTACCTACCAGCAAAATTAATTACCACACGTTTTCAGTTTACCGTAAAAAAGATGGGTGCTTTTTTGGCGTAAGGGGAAAGGTTTAGCCGTGGAATAAATCAATCATTCTGAAGTACTGAGCAGGCTCCCGTAAACTAACAAAAGGTGTTAATTACTGAAGGACGGGCTTATTAGGTAACAAGGTACCTAATCCTTACAGTATTAAAATATCTGACGGTTTTTTGAGTTCTCAAAATAAAGTGTGGTGTGTGGGTGTGGTGTGTGTGTGTGTGTGGTGTGGTGTGTGTGTGAGTGTGGTGTGGTGTGTGTGTGTGTTCTTCGTAGCCCGAAGAATTCCCAAACTGAAGTGGCAGTGGGCAGACATTGCTCGCAGAACGGATGGCCGATGGGGCCGAAAAGGTCTGGAGTGGCGACCACGAACCGGAAGACGTTGCGTTGGAAGGCCTCCCACTAGGTCGACCGGTGACCTGGTGAAGGTTGCGGGGTTCCGCTGAATGCGCAACGCACGGGACCGGTCAATGTGGCGATACTTAGGTGCCTATGTCCAGCAGTGGACGTCTTTCGGATGAAATGATGATGATGATGACAATTCTTCAGGTTGGTACTTTCGATTCGGCAATTGTTAAACTAAAAAGCTGTCCCGCAGCAATTTAATACACACTCCAGCTTTCATTCGTCCCGTGTCGATCAGCAAACTGGGTTCGGTATCTCAATCAATCAATCATTTCAGCCCAGAATCAGCCACTGTTGGGTATAGGTCTCCCCTTTTTTCTTCCACTCCTCACTGTTCTATGCGTCCCTTATCCATCTGTATCCCGCGATTTTGACGATGTCATCAACCCATCGCACTTTTTGACGGCCCTGGTTTCTTAGGCCCATCCTTGGCCAACATTTGGTCAAAATCTTACTCCATCGGCCATCTCCGCATCTAGCCAGATATCCAGCCCAACTCCACTTTAGTCGTATTGCCCTGTCTCCGACGTCGAAGACTTCGGTGTCTACTATCGCTGAACCATGATCGGGTTTCGGCTCGGCTCGGCACAATTCGAGCTAAACGGTGCGGCATTTTCCCGAACGTATATTCGACTAGCTTATGCCCACGGCTTCGCCCGCTTGTAGTTCGTTAATTGTCCCACCGGATCGTACTACCGGGATAAAAGTATCTTATGTGTTAATACAGGTAATAAACTATCTGTGTACCAAATTTCAGCCAAATCCAGTGAGTAATTTTTGCGTGAAAGAGTAACAAACATCCATCCATCCATCCCCACAAACTTTCGCTTTTATACTATTAGTAGGATTATGTCACCCTGTTGTGCCGATACAAACGTATGTGTAACTGGATAGGACCCCTTTGATTCTAAGTAACTGATTAACAACGAGAAATTATCCGAATTATCGATACCAAACATACTTCAAAAGAAAAATGCCTGATATCATAGCCGATAAAAATACAAGGAATTTTTTTTGGTATTTTCTAACAAAACAAAAAAAAAAACAGCGAACGGTCCTCTCGGATTTTAAGGAATTTAATCAAAGGTGAGAGCATTATTATTCAGGCCTTATTAAAAATGTA
Organism: Noctua fimbriata; assembly: GCA_905163415.1. NCBI lineage: Eukaryota > Metazoa > Arthropoda > Insecta > Lepidoptera > Noctuidae > Noctua > Noctua fimbriata. The sequence goes on from LR990940.1 coordinate 10,164,256, forward strand.
TTAAATAAATAATATGAAAGCGGTTGACCTACTTCGTAACGTATTCATTCTTTCAAACGAATTTTTAAATGAGTGAAATTCTCGTCAGCGAAATCACAGCTTGTGGCGTGGACTGTGGCCTTTTTGTTCTTTTATCGTTAATGGTGACTTTTATTTTTATTACATGAGTAAAAGGTACTGTATGTATGTGTTTTATGAGAGCAGCTGTAGTTTCTTTTTTAATTTTATTTTGCTCTTAGTTTCTGTAGCGGAGTTGTAAAGAAGAAAAATATAAAATAAATATATTTTGGCCTTTTTCAGGATAGCTAGGTTGATATAACGTAAACATAACATCACGCCTGTAATTCAATTTCAATTCAATTCAAATTCATTTATTTCAGGTACATAACCCATATTGGAAACATTATTAAATCAAATACAAAATCACATAATTACAAAAACAAACAAAAATTAAAAAAAAATAAAAATACAAAGCATAAAAAATACAAATCAACACCAATTAACTATTAATAACAATAAATCAAATTCAGTAATACCCAAAGAGATAGGCAGAGTTGCATAATGCCTAATAGTACATTCACATTTCGCCAAGTCCCATGTAATTGGGGGCGAACCTATTGCCATCAACGGGGCAAACATCCAGACTCCGTGGCTGCTACTGAGAAATTCCTGATGGAAAAACTCAATAACAATTTACCCGACCCGGGAATCGAACCCAGGAACTCCTGCTTAGCAGTCGCTATTGCGACCATTAGGTCAACGAGGCACGTTTTTTTTGTATGTCTTCATTGATAAAATGTTCACAATGTTTATGTATGCTGCATGCTTATGGTTATACGTTGTAATTTTTTTTTTTTTAGCTTTGGTCAAAGTCCAATAAACCCAGCGCCATAACGTCTGCAACTTCATATTTATATTTTAAATGGCGATTTACCGAGTCTCATTGTAAGGTTAAATATTTGCGGTTTTATCATGAGCTTGAAGCAAACCGCTCGATCAAAGTCAAGCTAATGTATTTTATATTTGTGCAGTAGAATCAATAGTTAAACAATGGATAGAGATTTATCGCTTCGAAGGTCCCGGTTCGAGCATTTTAAATTATATTCAAGAGTCGGATTCAATGTAGTTTTATTTTTTGTAGATTTCTTTGATTAGTTATTGGTATAAAACCAATAATGACTACAAACTTGATTATTTACAGATAATTACGGATTTTTTAAAATAAACTGGTTATTAAACTTATACTTTGAGGAGGACTTTTTTGACGCCATTTTTTAAGTTTATTTTTAAGTTAGTTAGTTAATATAGGTTATACTGTCACTTACGGGATATCTTTTTATTATTTTGAGCTCTCGATATTTCGACGCTGAAAAAAAAACAATCACGGAAGATATCCCGTAAGTGACAGTATAAGTTTAGTTGTAAACCGTGAAAGCTTAAAACAGAAATTGATTAATAACTGAAGTCATGGAGATAGGCTTTTTCCCAGCTGTAGGATGACGTAGGCTATCAGTAACAGAATCAGTAATTATTTTTATTTGTGGATACTACTAAAACAACTCGCCTATGCATCGAACAAGTGCCACATCGAGATTTAAAGTTAAATGTTAAAGGTACAGTTCTGAATACGAAATTTGTGGTTACGGAACCATAAACTTCAAAATCACAGTGACAGACAGCAACAAGTTTTTTGTTTTTTTTTGTTTTTTGGCAACAACAGGCGGCAATGTCGACATCTAGGAAAGGGTTGTCTAAATACATAAACATCGAAACAAATTCTCTATATAATGGTGATATAATGGGGACTGAAAACTTGTGTTGTATTCGGTTGTCGTGGTATGGGCATGTGATGCAGAGGAATGAAGAAAATATAGTGAGGAAAGTTTTGAGAATTAATGGTTATAAGAGTAGAGGAAAACCAAAGAAACGATGGATGGAATGTGTGAACTGAATAGGATGATATGGCACGAAAGGAGGTGTCTGATAAGATGACGAGTAATAGAGAAGTGTGGGCCGAACCCAAATGAATTGGGATAAGGGCAAGAGAATGACGATGAACTGTCTCATAATCACACATACGGCACGTAAAGCGACTTTGTTTAATACATACAGGTTGGTAATAAATATAAACTAAACACAAAATTACAAAATAACAACACATACGTTTTGTTTTTAGTTACAAAATTGGTTCCTCTGTACTGATCGACTGCTAATCAAAATTGGAAAGGAATCAGGGAGATAACAGAATCAGGACATAACTTGTAAAAGGCTGTGGGGTTGACTGGGATATAACAGATCCACTTAAACATGATACACGCTGTATCAGAAAGGTGTGTCCATAAAAATCTGTTGTCCCATACATTTGTGTCGGTATTGAAATTTTGTATGAGACAACAAATTTCTATGTTTAGGTCATATTTCAGGATGTGGTCACACCACATCCTAAACTATGACCACAGCTTTCTGAAACACGCTGTATATTGAAATTTCTACGTCACTGTCGCACGGAATACATGAACATTTCGCCTTGTATGTCTATGTTGTCTAGCGACGACGACATTATTGTATACTGCCTACAATAATATTATCAAACTAGTAACGTCTCAAATGTACACGTTGTATATTTTATTAAGCCAAGTTGCTTTGATAGGTTACATGTCGCTCGTAAATATTTGAGTGTCTCTGGTTATATGACACATGAAAAATATTAACTTGACGCAAGTGTCAAAATCGAGATAAGTACATTCCTACATAAACTCACGCCTTTTTCCCATGTGGGTAGGCAGTAACTACCGAATGCCACCTGCTACGATCCTTACTCTAAAACCAGAGACACATTATGTACAGGGTGAATTTTTCTGATTTTGTTCGACGTTTCGTTGATTACTACTGTTTGCTTGCTGTTATGTATTTTTATCAAAAATTAACTCATGGGTAGAGCAGCGCCTTTTACCAAGTGAGATTTTGTCGTCATCACCCTACACAAGCTCAAATTTCACTCCACAAAGCTCAAACCTCGTCCACTCTAATCCATTCATTACCAGGAAGCAATGCTAGCAATGTTACAAACAAATCCAATAAAGTAAAAGCAACATTCTTTCAGGACTCTGGAACAAACTAAAGTGATTTCATTAGCCCACACGATGGGCAGAAACCTCGTTAATAAAGGACTCTGTTACATCAGATTAGTATTTAGCGAGTACGGAATTAATGACCCTTCTGATTCCATCCTCGTTGATAGTAGCCGCAAAAGGGGTATTTAATTTATTGGGTCTGACAGTTCTGTAATGGTTTCGGTTATCTGGTCTCGGTTTCCGTTGAGCAGAGCTGGGATAAACCGTTTTTTTTAACACATAATAGCATTATAGCTACTACTAACAGTCATATGCTAGTGGTGCGGCCGTTGCACTGCCAATACACGTACCTCTGATTTTTCGGATTCATGTGCGTATTGTGTAATTATGACTTGCTTCGGTGAAGGAAAATGTCGTGAGGAAACCAAGCATGCCTGAGAGATATTTTCTCAATGGCTTGTAAAGCCAAGTCAGAGGTCCATAAAAATTTGACACCAGGTTAGGCACTAACCACACGATAAAGAAACAAGAGCTACTATTGGTAAATTAGATAGTTACAAGCAAACTGCGCAAAACCAAACAATGTTTAGGCAGAAGAAGTGAAAAACGTCAAAGAATTCGTTTTTTTTTCGGCCCAATAAACTGTTCAATCAAAAGACAAGAGACGTGTTCCTTGGACAGAAACAATCTCTAAATAGGTATCTAGATACCACCATGCACAACAATATAATTGTACGAAGATATTTGTCCGCCATCTTGTTTTTCAATACATTTCACAAATGTTTACCTACAACACTCCCCCTTGTGATTTAAGCGGCCAAGAAGTCTTGTGTCACTTTATAACGAAACTTACCAAAGAAATATACCCTCAATACCCTTGCTCAATTCCCTTAGCTTGGGATAATAGGCTTTTGGAACACACGAGACCAAAGAGACTACTCTACATATTTCGATTTCTAGCGAAGGTCGCAACGTCACAACGTAAATTTGAAGCCACAGCCGATGCACTGAACAGGGGCTAACAAACCTTTGTTTTGTTTGGATTGAAAACAATGTTCTTCGGACTAGGGTTGCCTTCAAAAGATCTCCCAACAGGTTGGTTGTAAGTCACACATCAACGTCGATATGTCGGCTAAACACTGTTTTGGTATTCACCATGAAAACAATGCAGCCGCCTGGATTGCTCACAGCTCCGTCTCTAAATAGGTATCTAGATACACACCCGCACAACAATATAATTGTACAAAGATCTTTGGCCGCCATCTTGTTTTTTCAATACATTTCACAAATGTTTATCAACAACGCTCCCCCTTGCCATTCAAGCGGCCAAGGAGCCTTGTGTCACTTTATAATAAAGGCCAAGAAACATACCCTCAATATACCTTTGCTCAATTCCCTTAGATTAGGATAATCGACTTTTTGTAACACACGAGACCAAATATCTATCTACATATTTCGATTTCTAGCGGAAGTCGCAACGTCACAACGTGAATTTGAAGCCACAGCCGATGCAGTGAACAGGGGCTAACAAAGCTTTGTTTTGTTTGGATTGAAAACAATGTTCTTCGGACTAGAGTTGCCTTCAAAAGATCTCCCAACAGATTGGTTGTAAGTCACACATCAACGTCGATATTTCGGTTGAACACTGTTTTGGTATTCACCATGAAAACAATGTAGCCGCCTGGATTGTTCGCAGCTGTCTGTTGAAGCTGAATGGTTTACATAATATTCTGCATGAAAGGACCTACTCCATTTAGCAAAGCTGATTTGGTTTCTATTTACAATACCAGTCTTGAAATATCATCATCATCATCATCATTTCAGCCGAAAGACGTCCACTGCTGGACATAGGCCTCCCCCAAGTGTCGCCACATTTGAAATATAACAAAACAAAAACGTATTTACACTAGAAAACCAAGAAAATATTGTTTAAAGACAAAAAGTACCTAACTTAAAAAGAAATCGATTACTGTTTTCCGAAAAACCTATTTACCCATCGATATGTTTTACGAATCTATATTGTCAAGGATCGGAGTATCGGACTGTCTCTTTGTGTCGGTGCTTTTAGTAAAGAACGTTTATTGCAAATAACTAAGGTGCCAAGATGATTATTCCCTACGGCGGGACGATCAAACGATTCACTGAGCTTCAGTCCCATTTCCAACGAACGAACGATTCGAACTATTTACTTATTCACTATCGACCCAGCTCGGTTTTTCTCCGAAAGCTTATAAGAATGTATACTTCTGTTTATTGTTATTACTTCTTTATTTACGAAATGTCTTTACTATTGGAACAGTTATTTTTTGTTTATCACAAATTCATGAGTTATGTAATTGTTGTTTGCAGAAAGTAGTACACAAGGGGTACTATGTACATACATGTGTTTGTGTCACATTGTGGCACATTCGATCCAGCAATATTTGTTGAACAACTATGACATTCTGAAACACACATATTCGGCTTCTAGCGATCGGAAATTTTCGTCTATCTCCATCATTGCTAAATCATGTTCGGGCTCGGTCGGTTCAAATCGAGCTAAATCTCGTCGTATCCGACCCGAACGTTTTGAGCAGTACCTCTATTGTGGTTGATTCCTTATGGTGCTTAAATTATTTGTTTACGACAACTTCATAACTACTTCGATTTTAAATTTTGTGAATCGTTAGATAAACCTCTTATCCGTAGCTGCCCAGTATAGTTGTACCGTCGTAGCACTTCGCTACGAACTTCCATAAATTCGTAGCGTAGTGCTACGACACTAGTTGATTCACAATAAATCTTAAAACATCGAACTAGCTGGACATTCAGCTTCAGCTCACGCACAAAAGGGAAGTTTACCCTCTCGCCTCACTTTTCACTACAGCCTGCTTAAGAGCATTTAAATCTGTCAGCACAATGTTCTTTAACAAAGTTTTAGATACGCTGTTAAAGTGCACTTATTATAGCGCTTGGGTGGCAAAATTGCTGTCGGGTGTAGCGTAGAACAATAGAAATTGGAGGTTAAGTTTTAGTCGTTGCAAATCAGACGCGTGCCCCGTACATCAAGAACTTAAGGTTCAAATTGCATTAACCGACCTACTCCGGAAATAACAACAGTTGACGAACTCAAGATTTTAATTACTGCTCCTACATAATTTGACTATTTACCTACCTGTATGATAATAATTGCAGTTCGTGGCTATAGCTGCAGGGAACTACACTACCACTGTGATTGTCAAAGGCAATAGCAAGCTAATTGTATTCAAAACTAACTCGTTTCTACCTGCATCAAGACCTACGTGCCAATAATTTCTGCTCATTACCAATAACTCAGCAGTACCAAAACCGTACCACTTTATTAGATATAAGTTATGACGAACTATACCACAAGAACCGCAATGACCACATACTAATTATAGTGAAATGCGAGATACATAATAATATATATCTTTTTAATTTTTTTTTTATATAGAAATATTTAAAAATGTAAATTATATGTTTAAAAAATGAATAGTAGTAGTAATAATAATAATAGTCGTATTGTGAGGAGGTTCTTGTCTCTGGAGCCCTAACCACCGGTAGCTTGGACCCTGCTCCCGCTACCGGCGGACCACTATTTTTTATATTTTTTAATGTTTTTATATAGTTTTTGTTAAGAAATATTTAAAAATGTAATAAGTGTGTTAGAAAATAAATAAAGGAAATAGTAGTAATAATAATATACAATAATATACCTTGAGCGCTAATAGCTGGTTGATGTCTTTCAAAGCCGCATCCGGTAGGATTATATGTTCGGTAATTTTCTACAGACTTAGCTTGAAAACTATGGTTAATGATTTTTGACGGTATCTCGACTTGATTAATACGCGTTGTTATTACGAAGTAAGTAGAAAGTACGTAGTAGTAAGTTCTGTATTTTTACTAACATTGGGAATTAATTTTGTGAACTTGTACATAAATAGATTTTGTGATATCTGAATTAAATGAATTTATTTTATTTTTTTTTAATTGAAAAGGGTTTTGAACAAAGTTTTATAGTTGCGCTGTTAAAGTGCACTTATTACAGCGCTTGAGCGGCAAAATGGCTGTTTTGTGTTCCGTAGAACAATGTTAAACAATATGTGCAACGTCTAATTTTGACCGTCGCAGCACGAATTTTGCATGAAACCTTTGGAAATATAAATCCTTTGAATTGCAAAGCACTCACTATGGGTAAAAGCATTCCTTTACATGGAATTCAGTTTCCACAGGGATCCACAATTCTGATCAGACCATAGCGTTTGCGAGAACTGAATAAAGTGTCGTTTTGTTTAATACTATTTGAGTTTCTGCATGGCTCAAAACAATGTTTTATTTAAGTTAGGTATAGGTAATATTACCTCTTCTGCGAATTTTCTGGATCTGATGAATAGATAGAAAGTGTACAAACAACAGCACACTATTTTGTTTATATTCGTGTTTTATTTTTTTTGTAGTTTTTGTATCATCATCATCATCATTTCAGCCGAAAGACGTCCACTGTTGGACATAGGCCTCCCACTAGGTGGATGACCTGGTGAAGGTTGCGGGGATCCGCTGGATGCGAGACGCATGAAACCGGTCAATGTGGCGGCTTTGGTATAGCAGCAGATAATTGTATAAAAATAAACTTTACATTAGAAAAACTAAGTTTTCCTAATGTAAAGTTTTACCCAGAAACCGAGACGAGAGTCTGTACTGTTTTACCTTCCATGACAATACTGCATACTAAATATGTTATTCCTATTAAACACAATCATGTCGGATCCGGTCTTTAGTATGGACATAAAATGAATCGCAAGTGTGCCGGCGGTGACATCACACGACCTACTTACAAGTCTACACACCACGGCGTGCTTCTACAGAGCCCTGATGTTCAGCTCGAGGCGAGGACGACAGTTGAAGTCTGATCGCGGCAGAGTTGAGGCGTCTTGGAACTGTACCCGATGCATTGTGCCCCGTGTTATTGTGTTAGTTTAATAGAAACAGTGTATCGCGCCCAGTGTGTTTTCATAACACGAAACCCATCGTCTGCCCACATGATGTACGATCCTAACGGAATAAATTCTGACAATCCGACACATACATTTTTGTTTGAAGGTTCTATGTTATCGTCCTAACCAAGCAGACTGTACAACAACTCAAAGTCATATATCTTTTAACGGTTCAGACAGAACGCTACAGAATGTTACCTGGAACTAGCCTTAACGTCTTTTATATCTAGTTAACGACTGTGTTGACTAGCTCTACGCCAAGCTATGTGACTTTCACGACGCAAGATCTATTCGCCGACTATTTACGACATTTGCACACACGTTCGCTTTTATAGGAAAGCAAAATTCCATGCAGAATGTTGCTAAAATTACCTTTTCTTGGTTGTCCAGTAATTTAAGAGTATGGTCCGAATGAATAGTTTGCATTCAAATGCACACTTACTGAGTAGACTAAATATTAAGTTGGTTCTATGACATTAAGCAACAAGTAATATTTTATTAAAAGTATCAAAAAAACTCTACTACAAATTGTATTATGTATCTATATACAGGATGTAACAGAAAGGGTATACCGTTGATATTTTTTTCGCATTTACGATATTGTACTGATGGAGCAAGTAGTTCAGTTTGTTATTCTGCAGCATATTCTTTCATATGACTATACCCTTTCTGTTACACCCTGTATATATATTTGTAATCTCCTTTTAATTTCATTCATTTTGATACCCTACTCGATAGGATTGGTTGAAAAAAAAATATTAAGGACTTACAATTTAGGGCCATAAGTCCGCCATTTAAAAAAAAAAAAGATTTTAAGGACACTTGGGTTTTTAAGACGAATCTAATGATACCTTAATCGTCGAAAGCCATCCAGCCATAGATAATAAAGAACTTTACAAAAAAACATATAAGATATACGCGATTTTTTTTTTATGGCAAATCATCAAATGACCCCCCCCCCCCCCCCTCTGGGCGGAGCGGAAGAGAGTGTCAGACTTGTACTGACTAAGACCCATCCATGTTCCTTCTTTGCCCTTTGTGTTCCAGGGCCACGGTATCTCTTTCGAACAGTCCTGCAGCCCTGAACAGCCCCGCAACCCTGACAAAAACAAACAAGTCTTTTCTTTTTACCCATTCAGGCTGTCAGGTAAAACTAAAAGACAAATGTTGTTTCCTTGGTTTTGCCCGTGGCTGTGTCGGCAAGGATGTCAGAAAATCCCACCGGCACGCACCGGCATAAAAATATCTGATGCCCAGGTCGTTGTCTATCCGTATGTCTATCCAAATATTTTATAAGCCCTCTTCTAAAGTAATGTGTGGTGTAGTGAATGATGATAAAAACGCCATTTCATCCAGAAATGCGTTGCGAAAACTTTTTATAGTGCCCCATTTTTTAGCCTTTCACCTTATCCTTCCATGAAATATGATTGTGCGCTTGTCTAGTGGCTGTGCCATACATTTTATGTGCTTGTTTATATTGGGGTAGTAAAATTAACGGTATTATTTTACTTAGTAATTTTGTAAAACTAGTAATGCGACACTTATGTTAAAAATAACAAAATGGCGCAAGATAGTTCCAAACATCGGCATTGGTTGAAAATCTAGTAATGTTATGTTATATTTCAAAATAGATAACTGTCTTTCCCATTGTCGAATGACTGGATTGTCGCCTGTCACCTGTCGCCTGTCGGTTTTAATAAACAAACCCCAGCTATCATGTAACTTGTCTTTCTATAAAAATAAATACATTTTCCAACCACAATCAAAATAAACCGCAGGGCCGTGTTGAATAATGCACGTTTATTTGCTTCAACAGCATTGATATTTACACAGTCAACTTGGAATTAAACCTGTCAATTTGGTGAAAGATAAACACGATCTGAGTACGAGCCAGACAATTCATCTGATAACGAGTTTTGACGGCGGTTGATACAAGTACCTACTGCGTCCCGACACTTTCAAGCAGTGTCAGACTATAAATATCTAGAATTTGAGACTAGTTTCGACAAGCTTCGGTAACTAAAGCTAGATTATTCTAGATATCGTGTTCAGCGATTCACATTATCATATTCATTTCAGAGGGCGTTAACATGCCACATACTTGAGGCTTAGATAGACTGTCACTCAAGCCGCAATTACACTTGGTCGTTAGCCCGTATTCGGGTGTTCTAAAAACTTTACACAAATTTGGGCACCCGATACATTAATTACACTGGTGATCGCGACTACGATAGTTTGTTGGTAACCGAAGCGATGGAACTGGACTAGATTGTCTGAAGACGGGCGTAATCGATCCCATTCCTTTACACTTGGTCGTTTGCCCGAATTCCATCGGCAATCGAATTCGGGAGAACGACCAAGTTTAATAGCAAGTGTAAGCATAACAGGTTGGAACGGTATCATCAATGGATAGATATAGACATGTAGAATGTTACGTCTTTGTGGGCATAGACAGCTGTTTGTACAACCGATTTATGTAACTTCTGTTTGAATTCATGGACACCTACCTACTATCTCGTTAGATTTCTGTATATAGATATATATTTGGTCTCCGTAACAGGAGCCGTGGACACAGCTAGTTCTGATATAAATAGAAGTTTCAGACGGATACACGTTTAAGCTTTCAGTAGAGCACTAAAACAGGGAATAGAACTTTAATATTGGAAAATTTCGTTGTTTGAAAAATGTACCTACATTATTTATATTTCGACCAACATATCTGTGCAGGTGATAAAATAGAGAACCAAAATAAATGTGAGAAGCTTGATATATTGTTGCATTTTTTCTTGATAAGCAGTGCCGCCTTGAACTGCAAACTTAAAGTGGTCGTTGGTATAGTAATTCATATAGTAAGTCAAAATCTATTCATAATATGGCCATATGTTCTGTCAAGATTGGCAAGTAACGAATTTCAAGGAGATTAATTAAATACGTCGTACTTAATATATTAATTATGTTTGATAGTCAATATTTACAAATGTTCCAAAAATTCTCAATTTATCGTCGTTGGTTTGTTTTATTACCACGTAAGTAAATTTTTGGCGTTTTTGACATTTTGATGCCGTTTGTTAGAGTATTGGAATACGCGTTGTTTCAGTTAATCAGAAACAAGCAACGTCTTTGTATATCTAATAAGAAGTGAACATAAGTTAAAAAATGGTTTTGTACTGTTACCTAGGTGTAATTATGCAGATTTTTTCATCATCATCATTTCAGCCGAAAGACGTCCACTGCTGGACATAGGCCTCCCCAAGGGGGGTGTTGCCATAATCGCCACGCTTGGCAGGCGGGTTGGCGATCGCAGTATGTTTGTTATAAAAATCACAGAGAACGCTGCTGCCCATTCACTGGTAAGTCCCTTAGTCGCCTCTTACGACACCCACGGGAAGATATGGGATGGTGCTATTCTTTACGTCCGGACACCATACAGAACAACCACACACCATGCAGATTTTTTACTCAAATCAAATCAAAATATTTTATTTCACGTAGGCCTAGATGGCTTATTGGCGAACGTGGGCAGTGCACATTGCTCGCAGAACGGATGGCCGAGGGGGCCGTAAAGTTCTGGAGTGGCCACCGCGAACCGGAAGACGTTGCGCTGGAAGGCCTCCCACTAGGTGGACCGATGACCTGGTGAAGGTTGCAGGGATCCGCTGGATGCGAGGCGCACGGGACCGGTCAAGATGGCGACACTTGGGGGAGGCCTATGTCCAGCAGTGGACGTCTTTCGGCTGAAATGATGATGATGATGATGAGGCCTAGATGGGCACTTATAAAACGTCGACAAAAAGGTGCACGGTTCGGGTTGGTCGTTTCCTATGGAGAAGAACCTGCAAGAAACTCCATGGTTACTCTTTTCAAATCATTTGGAATTACAATGTTATCATGGTAACGGCATTTGTACTTAAGTATGGGGGGGACAGCGTAGGCCCGACAATAAGTCGTTACTTACTACACAAAAGATGTAAAACTAGATAAAAAGTTAACAAGCAGCTGCGAATCTACAAAGCCTATAATGTTCACACATTCTCAAACAATCGGCTCTCCTGTAAAGTTGCTATTTTTGACTTACGTGGTGTTAGAATTTCAACCATGTTTTTTCACCAAAGTAGGCACTAGGCCGAAGAACTACACCAGTGGCGAAGGTTTCACAGAACTCGATTCCTACCGGCTTCCCTTTGAAAAATGGCACAGTCAGTATTCTATAGACAAATAATATAATCACATGAAAGATACGTGATCCAGCTTACCTCTTACAAAAAATTACCTTTCGCTATACGAACTTATGATAAAACAATTCACAAATACCTAGAAACAAAAATCTTGATCTTTCTTCCGCGCTATACACCATTAAAGTTACGTGACCACTCAACAAACACCTTAGGACGTTATACGGTTTTATTACAGACCCAATTCGACTTTAGTAACAACTTTACGACAGAATTGCGGATAGAGTGCTATCGGTTACGGGTCGTAGTCACGGCATTCAATAAACGAATTTTTTTGCACGGGCTCTCGGACTATCGAGGAATTCTGTTCCCCTGGTATTTTTAACCTTTTGATCCCGACTGTACCCGTTACGCACGGCAACCAATCAAGTTGTCCAAAACCATATAAACTATATATAAGCTGATCTCTCATTCTACTGGAAGCTCATGCAAAGCGAGGTCTGGTTAAACTGGACTTGTATAGCTAGCTATATGTGTCGCCGTGTGTACATCGAGTTTTAGAGAAAGTTTGGCTTTGTAGAGCGATGACGGTTAGTTGTCCTGTGTGATAGTCCCTTTTTAAATAAAGATCAATGTTACGCTGGAACACTGCAGATCTTTTGGAATAGAAATTAAAAAAAAAACACTGTGGCTCAGAAAAACCATAGCAAAATGACATCATTGACACGTTGGGTACACTTTTACCGAGACGTCAACCAGGTGGCGAAGTCTTAAAGCAGTATGGTTTTAATCTTATTCCAGAGTGGGAAAGAGATGGGGCTAGACGTCCTGTATAGCTCCTTCCCTTACCCACCTTGGTAACCCCCAGTTGGTAAGTTGATTATGACGTCGTTCGCTTTGTCACGTTTTATTTTTTTTTTGCCTTTGGTAAAAGGAATCCGCCGTGCGTTCTTCTTTAGGATGAAAACGTTGTGTCAAATGTCAGCTTTTTTGAGATATACGAATAGTCTACTTTCATACAAGCGTACAAGCTTGGCTTGCCCTTATAACCTACTACTTTTCATGATAATAAATAATAATAATAAGATTTATTTTCTCCCACAAAGTACAATTTTAACAAAGAAGTGTTCATAATATAGGAGGTACAAAGGTTTGTGGGAGTCAGGAATCCAAACTAGGATACCCTGTGCTATGGAATCCTGGCACCCCTCGCCTAGATTGGTATAATAATAATTTTAGAACGTACGACATATAGGACTATTGTAAGAAAATAACAAAACAAGAAAAGGTACTAATGAAATAAAATTAAAAAAAAAAAAAAAAAATGGAACTAAAATGCGTGAGTGTTTGTAAGTGTGAGTGTGAAGTGGAAAGTGTCGTGTCTGTGTGTTCTGTGTAAGTGTGTGAGAGAGAGTAAGATAGTGTTGTGTGTGTGTACGTATAAATAAGTAATTTGTATACGAATGTGAGTGTGAGAAGCAGTAAATACCTATTTATGAAAAACGCTAGACTAGGATAAGATAGTAAGCAGTTGATGCATGATGGTTTCTGAACATGCTGCTTGCCCTATGGGATACTCATATTATAGGCACGCCAGTGCTGCAAAAATGTGCATTTTCATCGACAGCGGGATGTTTGATAAACAAAATAAAGGACATATATTTGCAGAAACAGAAAACCGATGAAGAAAAATGTTGATATAGGCAGTTACTTGGACCCTTGAGATCCTTGGCGTTGACATCACCGCTAAACGTGAGTGAATGCGGCTTTCAATCAACTTCAGAGCCAATATCTTTTTACGATCTTTTACGAGTAGGAGAAGGTAGTCCATCTAAGGATATCAATCAATTTCGAATACTAGTCATGATATTGAAGGCGAAAACTTTCTTACTTGTTTGTTGCAAGAGACGGCTAATCTCATTACCTACATGATTTCTTCCTTATACGAAAATTCACCTTCAGACGAAAAAGTTATTCAAGTTCTTCATCCATTATTGCGATCCTTATAGTACACGATTTCTTGACTTGTTTTCGGGCCCGAGATTTTTATAAGGAAAAGTTTTCTAAGTGTAATTTATATGGGAGGAGAAGTTGCTTCCTCAAATTATATTTTACGTAGAACTCGCTGAAATCTGATTACTTTGTAAGGTACAGTCTCAAGGTTGTAATAGACATCATTTAATAACAAGTAAAACCGGCCTGAAAGGCAAAATACTCTTTTTTGGTCATCAAGATTACACAAGTATAGTGACGAGCACCAATATGTAAACAATTAAAAACGTTTAAAAGTGTTTTTCTCCTTCTGTTCTGATTAAAATTTCATGTTGTTACGAACATAGTATTTTGGAACTCATATTTTTATGAAAAAGATCCTATCTCCAAGTTACATTCGTTATTTCTAGCGAAAATTGCCTTTAAATTTAGGAAAGTGTATATGTGTGTTCGTGAGTGTATTTACTTATATTATAAAGAAGAAAATTTTGGAGGTAATCTTCGAAAATACTGATCCATTTCCAAAAATTCATTCACAAATGTGAAGCTACAATAGCTTCGAGTCTCATAGGCATCACGGATATTGAAAATATTCCCGTAGAAAGAAAAGAAAAAGAAAGAAACAATATTTATTTGTCGCAGGGACATGACGTGCATATAAAATGACAAAAAAAAATAAACATGCAACGCATAACAAATATTTATAAATAGAACAGGACGGAACCAAAAAAAAGTTGACAGCTTGCACGTCGTGACTGCGACAAGCAGGTTCTCAGCAAAGGTACGGAAGCCAAGATAGCATAAATATTTGATCATAGGACAATTTTCCAGTTTTTTTTCGTAGTATAATTTTCGACCATCCTAATTTTCAGCCGAAAGACGGCCTTTGCTGAATATAGGCTTCCCCCAAGTTTCGCCACATGGACCGGTCCCGTGCGATTCGTATCCAGCGGATCCCTGCAACCTTCACCAGGTCATCGGTCCACCTAGGGGGAGGCTTTCCAACGCGACGTCTTCCGTTTCACGGTCGCCACTTCAGAACTTTTCGGCCATAAGATAAACCGCAACCGTAGCGGCAAAACCGCTCAACCGCTAGGACAGACCGCAGTGTCACGGCTGGTTTATTGTTAACTAGCGACCCGCCCCGGCTTCGCACGGGTGCAATATACAACATTAGTTTTAGTATATGCGAAACCTGAAAACCGTTGCTAGTATTTTTATGTAAAGAATCTATGTACAAATTTCAAAACTGTATCATGAATAATCACAAAGTTATAAGCGTGTTCTGCCCCTGCGTTCTGTACCTAGTTCATCATCTGCCTAGCCTTTTCCTTTTCCTTACCTAGTTATCCGCACAAAAACGTGGTCACCACCCGGCGCCGCCGCGCGCGCGCCTCCAGCGTCGTCTTGAGCTCATTGATAATAATAATTTGGCAGTAGGAACCTAAATGATTGCGATAGGTACTTAGTGTTGCTCGGTGTCCAACTTGTAACCTTTTTTAAATATTTTCGCCAAAAAAATATAACATGGTTTAAAAATTATTGGAATCGATTCAGTTACTTATTCTGAACAAACTATATTCAGGTTTCGCATATGCTTAAATAATGTTGTATACAAATAAACCTTCCTCTTGAATCACTCTATCTATTAAAAAAAAACGCTTCAAAATCCGTAGCGTAGTTTTAAAGATCTAGGCATACATAGGGACAGACAGACAGTGGGAAACGACTTTGTTTGAATACTACATTTATGTAGTGATTAAAACATTTCCGAAGAATGCGATATTGTCGCGAAACCGCAGACCGCAAACAAGTAATGTCGTCAAGTTCTGCTTCCAACAGAGTGTCAAGATGTTTCTTTTGTTTGACAAATGACTTTTGCAAAACTGATTAATGGTAATGTCGCTGTCGTCGAAGATGTGAGCCAGCGGTCGTCGAGTGAATTCATCTCCTGAGCATGACCGAAGGTGAAGAGGCGAAACACGTGTCGAGTATAGGTTAGGATGCATGGCATGCTAATTTATTATTGCTTTTCCTGCATGAGCATATTTTTGAGGGCGCGCGGTGCGGATGCTGCATCTAGCATCCAGGCATCTTTTAGCAGAATTAAAGCTACATAAATTTGCATAGCATTAAATGTCAAGGATTTCCGCAAAGTAACGCCTCATTCCATAACTTGACAATTTAGGAATCACAACCGCAGCCGCTTGGTGGCTTGCGGTCAGTGTAAACCATAATGCCACCGACCGTTTGTGGCCTGTCTGCTGTCGCCTTTAGTGTACGTTTCCTGTTGGCAATTTCTGTCTTTTGAAAACTCTTTGTTTTTGAAAGACTGAAATTGTAATAATTTAATAATGATTGAAAATACTCAAAATACCCACCGGGTTTTTTTAGCATTTTTCGGGACTATATTAGATAACATTCGTGGCTAAATAACAGCTGCTCTGGTTGATTTTCAGGTTAAGCCGCGCTTGCCTGGATTAGTCCGTGGATGAGTGACCACCCAGTTTTCTCCGTGCCTCGAAAAGCACGTTAAGACATTGGTCTCGGCTGTCAATTGTAGATAATTGGCAGTCGTTACAGGCACAGGTTACAGGTAGTCAGTGGCCCGAAAGTCTGAAAACCAGTCTTACAAATCGTATTACCCAGTGCTAACTGGGCTGTGTTCAGATAGGCAGTCGCTCCATGATAAATACTGGTATTCAGCTGCATCTGGCTAGACTGGAAGCCGACCCTAACATATTTAGAAAAAGGCTAAGAAGATGATTCAGGACTATAATACCTACTATAGAAAAGCAGTTGGTTCTCCCAGTAAAAGTCACACGTTCTAATCCAAGATATCTACATATTCTACGTATTGGAATTCTGTGCCAAGTTTCGTCAAAATTCCTTTAGCAGTTGAGCGTGATCGAGTTTAAAATATATCTCGTTTATATTCAAACATGTGAACTTTCACATTCAAAATTCTAGATACGTTTGATAGCAATTACTTTGGATTTGACTAGCTACGTCGGTGTGTGGTTTCGTTTGCTATAGGACCAGCCGTCCATACTCGAAATATCTGTGAAATGAAAGGCATTCTATCCTACCGCCATTAAAATTTATTTGAAAGGCAAAAGATGAGAGAACGTCAATGAGTTTGGGTTCCGAATCAAACGTCGTATTTGCCAAAATTTAAACACGTCTTTTTTTAACTAGAATTATTGTTAAATCTAAAACTGTCTTGTTATATTTTAGATACGACTATTCTCTATATTTTAAAGATTTTACTTTCTCGTCTGAACATCTCTTAATCGTTACACCTTGACACCGAAAAAAGTAAAAAAGCATCGAGAAAATTCTGAATTTTAAATCCTTATTCATACATTTAAAAAAACAAAACTAAAAAGGAAAACAAGTACGTTTTAAATAGGTCACCTTAACAAAGAAAGAGGCTATAACACTAACTCTTTACATTAGTGTGAATTAACTCAAACCTAGCAGGAAACAGCTACTTTCATTCATAATGAAAAACCAAGCAACTCATATTTAGCAAAAAAATTAAAACTTCTCAAAGCGTCCAACCTAAAAAAAAAAACATAATTAAACATTCATTCACTACTTTTCCCGGAAATATTTTAATAAAAAGATGACTTTTATTCTTAATTATAATGCAAATTAGTTTCTCTACCCTTCAGTGTTTTCCTGCTGTTGTGCTACAAAGATAAAATTAAACAAATTCCACGCATAGTAGTCGCTGGCCACAATAAAGTGAGGAATTTATTTCATCTCTCTATGAAAACGGTTGAATATCATAAAATATAATTATTATTATGGTCTTCTCGGCTAAGGCCTTCGAAACCAAGGTTAGTTTAGTGTTAAAATATCACTAAATTATTATGCATCGCCGCATCTGTTCGCTTGGTTGTATGAAATAATAATCTTTGAAATGTCGTTGCAGACTTTTGACTTAATTTTCGACTGTTTGTCTGTCTGTATGAAATTTTAGTAGGAAGTATAAGGGTTTAACCCAACCTATCAGCACGGAATCAAATTATTACATGCTATATTCCTTTTTTTCGAGCGAGAAACAGACCCGGCTGCTGAACACATCGTCCATGCTGCCGTGTACCGTCACGAACACTATTAAGTAAACACTTAACAATTTTTAAAAGTGTTTTTCTCCTACTGTTCTGATTAAAATTTCATGTTGTTACGAACATAGTATTCTAAAACTCATATTTTTATGAAAAACATTGTAACTCCAAGTTACAATCGTTATTTCACGCGAAAATTGGTTTTAAATTTAGGAAAGTGTATACATATTGCAGCTCGTGACTGTACACTCCCGCTGTGTAGCGAATGACGGTTCAGTCTTTTGAAATACATAGGCCCTTTTGTAATCATTCTCCTCCCATTAACTATTTTTTAGGTTTTATTGCCAGGTCCAAGGAAATAAATTTCTGTTATTTTACAATTGCCTTAAATATTAAAGATTTTTCTACAAGCAAAGACGATGCGACGATACAACTCAACATAACTTGACAAAACTCTTATCTGATAAGAGCTAGCAGAGCATCCAACTCGATGTGTCTGACTGTTGATGATCTTGACTTATTCTCCACCAGTGTCCATAAACTAAAAAAATATGATGTAAAAACTTCTTTGAAGATCACTGAAACTTTTTTTATCTTATCATTGTTCTCTTCGAGTACTTACTTCTTTCTTCCATTCGAATGCCTGTCTACTGTCTCTGGTTCTACCATAATATTGTCTGTGAAAACATTTAATTGGCCTTTTTCCACTAAATGTCTAATATCTGTATCCTGCAAGTTTTCTTAAGAAATAAAATAAATAAATAAAATAAAACTGTATGTAGCATTTAATATACACATTAATTCACGCCATTTTCCCAATAATGAGGCAGAAACTACAAAACGCCATCTACTATGATCCTCACAGCCTCCATTAGCATTATTAAAGGTTAAAAAAACATTTTAAAAAGTCCACAAAGGAAAAGAAGCAATATTGAAAAGGAAAATGGATAACAAAGCACTATCTAATATTCCTATCGCTCGTTACTCGCAGGCGCAACCGGAGCTTCGTCTAGTGACGAGACATAAATTGCTCGGTTCAAAGTCAAGGCGAATATTAATAGCTCGGATACAAAACATTAATCTATATTCTGAGTATGTCATATCCGTAAATGTTAGTCTTGGGCGATTTGCATTGTTTAAATACTGAGTTAGTACGAAAATACAATGCCCATTGCCATGCCTTATGGAAAGAGAGTAGGTACTTTACTAGATAGGTAAGTTTCATTTTGAAATACATGAATATTCTTGCAAAATCGTCCGTGAAAAATCGGTCAATAATATAAAAAAAAAACTATTTATTATGACACAAACGAAAAAGGTTCAAATAAATTAAAGGAGTCTACCCACTACACCGTATCATACTATGACCGTGTTACACCGTGCTGGAAACGTGTCAGGCAAAAGAAAATCTTTGTATTGAGACTACGTTCTGCTAAAAAGTACACACGGCGACACATCGAGCTATACATTTCTAGTATAACATAGTCTCGCTTTGTATAGATTTCCCGTTCAATGAGACATCTGCATAAACTGTTTTTTATAGCTGCTAACCCGCATCAAAGTTTCATCTTTCGAATTAATTAATTGTAACGATTTTGGATACTAAACGTTGTCTTATTTTAAATATGTTCTAAGCATACGTTTTGGATGTATATGGGGCTTATTTTACTTGATAGTAATATATAGGTTTGCCGTTAACTGAACAGAACTACATAAGTCCAATTTGGTAGATGCAGTTGAGAATTTATTAAATGTATTTAAGAAATTATTTCTAGTTTCTTTTTTAATTTCTAGATTTACTATTAAATGTTTTAACTAAGGTTTCGACACCACAATATAATATACCAGACAATTATATTCTAACAGGTAGCTCCCTAAATGTGAGCTAGGTACCTACCAACCTACCTACATATGTTTCCTTCATGCGGCACGCCAAAGGCACGCCCTACATAGTTCCGAATTCTAATGTTTCAGTCCCAACACTTCAGCAGGAGTTTGTTCAAACATTCGGCCATTTTACTTTTCCTAGTACTTACGTAAGTTGAAAGTGGAAGCCATTTCCGAGGGCCCTGTTTTAATTAACTTCAAAAAGCCTACGTAATTCTTCTTGCTTTGCGTAGTTTTTAAGATTCTATGAAGTTTGTGCGTAACATGTTAATTAAAATGTGCCTAAAGGAAAACATGTTTTTTTCCTCTTATAAATGATACTGATAGGTACTCATACTGTTAGCCTGCGTCATCCCACTGTTGGGCAAAAGCCTCTCCCCGTGACTTACAGTTGTTTAGATCCAGTGATAATGTAGGCCACTGGTCGTTGGTTTTGTCCAGCCCGTCCCGCCATCTGTCTTATAAATGACTAAAAAAGTTAATTTTACGTAATTACTATACTTTTTCACCTAAGTGTGCCTAGATAAAACATCAGTAGAGTAGAGAAGAACCGACAAGAACAATCATTATAACTCTTTTAGTTCATAAAAGCATTCAATCAACCAGAAGTAACACATTAAAATCTGAAATAAAAACTCTTTACTTAACTTAACTTGCTACCTAGATATCTATCTCCTGTACTAAAATGATCAAGAAATTCCTTGAATAAATAGACTATTTTCTTCGCAACGTTAGCCCTTTCCTGGTACAATAGGCCCGGAGGTAGCAATAACCTTATTTCCTTTGTCTGTCTCCTCTCCTACATCTCGGGAATTTTTTGCTATCAGTATACAAAGCTATTTATTATTCTGGTATCGAATTTCTATTTGATTCCTGAATATATTAAGGAATTTTCCTGTAATGAGATTTAAAAAGAAAGACTGTGGTGGATTTTTAATTGGTTAACGTATAAACGGAACATTGAACAACGTTATAACGTTGTACTCTGGGTCTTCATCCTTTTTTTTTCTCTTTATTTAAAGGGGCTTGTTCAATTTGAACATGTCGCCCCTGTAATACAAATTACAAAATATTACAAAACACAATCACACAGTTGATTCAGCTACGTTATTCTACTTTTGATGCCCATTTGAGCGAGCCTGTACAGCAGTCTGGCCTCCCTCGATAAAGGGAAGGACAAAAAGCTGTTACACCAGCCCAAATCTGAGGGTATCACATTAATTTTACTTTTTATAAAATTTTTATGTAGTGTGTCCGGAACGAACCGGACACAATCCATCAATATGTGGTAAATATCTTCTACCACATCACATTCACTACAGTTCGATGAAACAATCCAACAACAATCTTTATCCTTAAAATCATTTATATCTGAATTGATGAAAAAATGAATTAAAAAAATAGTTTTTGAAAATAGTGTTCACTTTTTCAAAAACTATTTTTTTCAATTCTTCAGTATCTTTTTCGGCCCAACTTATAGCAGCGGCACAGATAGAGAACATAGAATATAGACAACATAGCAGCACATATTAATGTTACTTATAATGCAAAGCTTGTTTTTAGGCTTTCCTATTGTTACGACTAAAAATAACTAATTAACACTAGCTACCTAATTTCCGAAATCATCCACTCAACACGACATTTCATAGAATTAATAAATCCACTCATTAATTTCACAAAGATTCATTATTCAACAGAGGCGGAATCTAGTTAACAAGAAACGAAATGGAAACCTTTTCCAGATCTCAATATCACAGAACAAGGAAATGGCGACTTTCCCTCAAAGCTAGAACGTTCTCAAAGTGTTTTTACTTAACCTCACATTGAGGCCCTTCGACGACTAGAAACTCATTTTATGCTAAACAAAAAATCGTTATCAACTTCTTTGCGAGCCAGAAGCCTTATTTTATGAGATACTCAATTTGAAAGTCGTTATTGTGCGGTTTTTATTTTTACTTACTTTGAGTGCGCATAATAATATTATGTTTATTACTAACCTACCTATAAAACGGTATAATATAACCAACTTGAATTTCTGAAGGTAGATCTGTTTCCAAGGAAATCAATCGAGCATGCATGATATTATATCTTTAACTACTATTATAAATGCGAAAGTTTGGATGGATGTTTGTTACTTAATCACACCAGAACTGTTGAACGGATCTGGATGAAATTTAGCACAGAGATAGATTATAGTCTGGAAAAGCACATGATAGGCTTTTTTTTTCTCACACGTACCTTTTTTTATTTTTCGGGGGTAAACCTTCAAAAGGCAACCGGTCTTTGGGGATAAGACCGAAGAAGGGAGTGTAGGATTTTTACCGCACTAAAACTACCCCGGTGGTCCCCATCCACACAGGAGGCACCGTTTACACATCAAAATGTCCACGCGAACGAAGTCGCGGGCAACAGCTAGTGGAGCATAATTATAACTTCTGTCTGTATATTTACTTACAAGTACATAGCTTAAATGTTAATCTATTATAACAATATAATCATTTAAACAAGTTTTCTTATAATATTATAAAGAGGAAAGATTTTTTTTTTGTTTGTTTGTACCGAAAAAGCTCCGAAACTACTGGACCGATTTTAACCATTTTTTCACCAATAGAGCTAAATTATCAGGAAGTAATAAGAGATCGAAACTTACGCGGGTGAAACCGCGGTGCGCAGCTAGTATTATATAATTGAATACAATTAGTTTCAGGATTTTGTACAACATTTCTATAAACCACAATTTTTCAGGAAAAGCTAACTGAAACGTGAACTCACCTTGATTGTTCAAATCATGCCTGAATCTGAAAATAAAAGAAACAGCTCGTTAGTTTCAATTTTACATTGCAGTGCAGAATAAAATTCGCCATTTTGATTTGTTACAGACGTAGTTGCATTTCTTCCAACAAAGTGGTCCCATTATTTATGAAGCAATTTAGCAAATTGCAATTTGGAAAATGGTGATCGTCGCCATGGAGAATTAATAGTGTCTTTTATTAACAGTGGCTGAGCTACGAGGCGCCTCCGGTTGTAATTCAGGGAACTAATTTAAAAAACGTTTCGTCTGATGCTTCTTTGCGTCGTGTCCTTAAGGTACGTTTACACTGACAGATTTTCAAAACCGATATCTACTCTATTTGTTTTAGTATTAGGTACAGTCTTGGAAATAAACGACTAATTAAACGTCTTTATGAACTATAACTCGCTGGCGTGACGATTTGGACTCATTCATAAAGATTGATCGGAGAGGGCAAAGTGTAAACAGGATTGGAAAGCCCAGCAGTGGGACAGAACAGGCTCTTTAAAAAAAACAAAATGAACGTTGATGAACTTGGAATTCTTGTCTTTTGTTGTGTGAGTTTTTTTTTTTTGCAAAATGTTGAGTTGAATCTAAAATCTTAGGTATCATGTCTGTTTGGTATTTCGTCTCATACTTCAAGATGTCAAGTTGTTCCTAATGTCGAAATCCCTTTTGTATAATATTCGGAAATATTATAAATATAGTTCCTCCCTCACCTGGAATTTCTGTTGGCTCGCCCCCTATTACATTGGTATAACTTGCAAAATGTTGGTTACACATCTGCCTAACGCTTCGGAGATTACAGGCAGGTTGTTATGTTATGTTATTTGCTCGTAATAGGTAGTTAGAGTACTCGTAAAATCGCTGCTGAACATACCTACACACAATTAATGCCTAAAATACATGTTATGTTATAAACTTAGAGGTTGAGTTACTAACTCGTATATTCCCGCTTAGTCGTTATAACTGAACGCACCCTTAGATCATTAAAGTTTCGCGAACTTCTTAATGGGTGTACCGTACACTAACATGAAATTATCGGCACAGAGAGGGTTGGCCGAGTTTCAAGGAAATACTTTCCTTTAAGTTTTACTTTTTTCATTTAATTTAACCCTCTAGAGGGTTAAAGAAAAAAAGAAGAAGTCAAGAAGTCAAGTCAAGTCAAAATAACTAGTAGGTATCTAGATACCTACTAGTTATTTTGACTTGACTTTTGGTGGACTGGTTGTCCTTTTTTCTCAAGTACAATCGACTTGAGAAAAACGGACAACATGCCCAGTATCCAGTTATGAACCAATTGTAAGTTAAATCAATGAATTGTTTTGAGTTTTTACAATCATAATCTTATTTAAAACATCCAAATATACAAAACAACAACACAACAAACAAACAAAACACAACAAAACAAACAAAACACAAATATATAAATGTACAAAATTGAAGTGTCTGTTCGTAATTTCAAAAGTATACAATATGTTAAAAAAAACCCTGTCCGGTCCGAAAGGGCCATATAGCCATCAGTCATCACGTATCCAAATATTATTATAAAAAAAATCATGAAAGTTAACATGACAATGAATTTTAAAATCACGATTTTCGCACTACTTGCCCGAAATATAACAAATTTTAAAACGCGAACACACTATCATAGTATCCGTAAAAGTAGTTGTAATAAACCTTATTGTAAAACAAGACAGTAACATAAAGTAGACGAGTAATGAATATGTCGGCATTTGTCATTTTAAAATTATATCAGTTTTGGATAAATATTGCTTCCGAGTGTTTGATTGTTGTGATTGAAATGTCTTATACAAATCCAGAGTATTTTAACGTGTTAATGACGTCTAGGTAGAAGCGACTGCAATTATGCAGAGGCTAGTAGAGATTACGAGATACGTTTTGCAGTTCCGCGAGGTATCGTAGTGCCGTCCAAATGTGCGTTTCAACGTTTGTGCAAACGTGCGAATACTACGGTCAGTGTTCACGGCCACTAAACGCATCACGCCGATGCAGGATGACCGCGAGTATATGATGTTAACATTGAAGAGCATACACAATATATGTCGAATCCGGTCGTTAGTACGGACATAAAATGAATTGGAAAGCGCGCCAGTGTACAGTGGTGACATCAAGCGACTTACTTACCCGTCTACCCACCACACAGCGTGCTTCTACAGAACCCTGATGTACACCTCGAGCGAGGGCGACAGTCAATGTCTGATCGAGGCGGAGTTGAGACGTCTTGTAACTGTACCCGATTCATTGTGCCCCGTGTTATTGTGTTAAGTTGTAATCTCAAGTAATTTGTTAGTTTGCTAGAAACAGTGTACCGCAACCAGTGTGTTTTCATAGCACGAAACCCATCGTCTGCCCACATGATGTACGAGCCTAACGGAATAAATCCTGACATATCCGACATCTACATACTCCTACTCTCTTTGATTTAAATTATATCAAGTGTAGGTAAAATGATCACAGTCCTGTTTTTATTAAAAACGTAGGGTCGGTCATCCCGCTGTTTTTGACATCCGTGTCGGAAACATTGGCAACAAGTTAAATATTAATTCATTGAATTATCCCGGCGAGCGAGCCGGTTTCCGTTTTAGTCCTACATTTTTATGTTTGATTTTTACGCTTTTATTCGAGGTGATAATCTCATTCAGTTCATATACAGGGTGGAATTTTTCAACGCCACCTGGAGGGAAGGTACTTTAAAAACTGAAGCTAGAAAATTTTACTCAAAGGAAATATTCCTTTATTTTTAACTTTGAAAAGATCTAGATCAAAATGATCGGGAAACAGTAGCCGGCAGTTTCACAAACTGGCGGTTCTCAAAATAATTAATATGAAGCATAGCTAGCATGTATTTGTATGTTTAATTTAATATTTTGTTATTGTTTGATTCTTTTAATTTGTATTATTTTAATTTATATTTAATTTGGTCATCTAATTCTAATGTGTATGTGTAATTTTGTTTTTTATTGAAAATTTTACTGTACATGTGTTTAATGTGATTTTTTTTTAATGTATGGACTATGTCTGAAATAAATGAAATAATAAGAATAATAATAGCTCTTAGTTCGGGTCCGTGGAACTTCAACCATATTAAAACCAACCAACCAACCGAACCAACCAACCAACCACAACCAACCAACCAACCACCAGCAAACTATATTTAAACAAAAGTGTGTTAAGTAATAATAAATAAATAAATATTATGAAGGTGACGCTTCACCGTATCTCTGCTCGTCCAATAATAGAATGATGATAACTGTTGTCAATCAAGATTTTTTGACTTCTGAATCATCGTTAATGCTCATAGAACGTTACACAACTTACTCAAAACTGTTGCATAAATCTGAGAAAGCATGAAATCCTCTTAAATATAATATTCACTATTCTTTGACGAGTTTTACATACACTTTGTAACATTAAAGTGAATTTACTGCATGTTTTTGCTTACAAATTGCGATCACGAGTCGCTGGACCACCCCGCGGAGTAACATCTGTTTAATACTTCTGCTGCAATTAATTCCCAGTGACAAATTGCTTTTACAGCCCTTCCTCTATTTTTTAAAAGCATATTTTTTTCGAAAATAGTTATTTTCATGGAGACACATTTCATCGAAACATTGAAATGTTCCGTTCAGTGATTTTATTTTTATTCTCTTAGGGCATTGATATTATTTTTAATTAATTTTCCTTCAGGATGTATTAAGCAATACTTATGCAAAGAAACCAAAAGATCGCAGCCCTTTGCGAAGGTTCGACCAGATAAGCTCTTCTCTTGATACGAAATTTCATGATACGATACTTGGCCAAGGAGATGGCGACACATCGTCAGGGAAAAGATGTAACGAAGACCTTCAGTAATGAGGAGTACGACTTGAGGAGGAGGATGTAAAGAAAATCAAAGCAAAGTGGTTTGGCTTTTGGTTTAGTAGCAGCTTGGAGATAGGATTTGTGCCTGGTGGATGGCAATAGGCTCTACCATTCGTTTAAGCCTTATGTAAGCCAAAAGGAAAGGTTATGATTTTAGCAGTCTATGTATGTATGTTTGTATTTACGTATGTTCCTCCGTAGCCTAAACTATTCATCCGATTTTGATGAATAAGGTGTTAATCGATTCGTTATTATGGCCCGAGTAACATAGACTACAATTGAACCGACTTCAATAATAGGAGTCGATTTTACCTTGTAAACCCCGATTTTAATTAGAGCGTAATTTTTCAGTAGTCGAGTTTTTTTTTAATAGTTGTAGTATACCACACAAATTCTTGTTCCAATTTAATATCGTGCTATGCTCCAAAGTATCTTTTAACACCTTGTAAACCGTAAACAAAACACCTAGCCAAATAGTTTAGCCTGCTAACATCATCTAGTTCCAACTCATTTGCTTTATAAACACAATTCGCCGACGATAGCTTCATCAACGCAGGAGTTTTGTTTGCGAAGCGAACTAACGGTAGCATAACTAGGACAGTAAGGGAAGAACTAAGAACAACTATGGTATGTAAATGAACTTATGACTCGACGGTACAGCGTCGGCATTTTAGGGTTGACCCGGCTTCCCTTTTGTACCGTCACGAAATAGGAATGTTTTGTACAGACTATGAAAGGGTTATTTGTTTGAGTGCTTGTCACAATTATGTACATCTTACATTCATAAAGGGAAATGCTGTGATTTCTGAACTGTTTAGTTTGTTAGGGGAAATGTATACAAATAAATAAAATTGAAGTGTCTGTTTGTAATTTCAAATCAGCTCTTATATACTTATAACAATTTTTTTTTTTCATTTTTGTCTGTCTGTTCGTTCCGGCTATCCTCTGAAACAGCTGGATCGATTTTGATGGGAATGTTACTGACAGATAGCTGATGTTATACGGAGTAACATAGGATACTTTTATTTTTTTAAAAGGCCTAAATTTCCTCGCAAAATCCGATTCAGATTCCCAGTAATATTTTCATAATAATATCACGCGGATGAAAGTCGCGGGTATCAGCTAGCGTATCATAATTCACTGGCAGTTGTATTGTATTTTGTCACTTCATACAGTTAATGCTGTCTGTTGGCTTTTCATATATTTGATTAAAAATCTTGCATGTAGTTAACAGAAACGTTACATAAAAAACATTCTTCTATAAATTTGTACTTTCGAAGCATTTGCATGTACATGTACAGTTGAATGCACGCCTTTGCTTTCACTTATTTTTACCCGACTACGGCGAAGCCAACAGGGAGGGTTATGATTTTAGCAGTCTATGTATGCATGTATGTTTGTATTTACGTATGTTTCTCTGTAGCGCTTGAACTATACATCCGATTTTGATGAATAAGGTGTCAATCGAAACGTTATTATGGCCCGTATTCATCAATAGGAGCAGTCGAGTTTACCTTGTAAACCCCGATTTTAATTAGAGGGTGATTTTTCAGTAGTCGAGTTTTTTAGTTATAGTACACGACACAAATTCTTGTTTTCTTTTACAGCACGGCATCGTTATTTATAAAATTATTATAGTTACAGGTCTGAATATCTAAAAGTAAGTACTTATTTATATGCAGTAGTATTTGTTCACTTATAGTTGGTACGGTAATATACGTATCTACCAACATAAAACTAATACTGTCGTCGCGATAGAAAACGATACGGCAGCTATAAAATCCTCCAGACTCAGAAAATATTATATGACGTACGTATCGGGACATCATGCAAGCCGTACCGTACCGTAAGAGCATTTCAATTTATTGAATATCCTATTTACCCTGCGCCTGTACTCTGCTCTTCAGACGAACGTGTATCACTAGCAGACTATCACAGCGGTGTTAGGGTTATTCATTCGGTTGATTTAGGGCTAAACTTTTAGACGCGTTGGTTTTTGCAAGGTTGGATTCTAATTTTTTTTTATTTTTTTTTTATTTAGACACATTTGGATGACATGATAAGCACAACAAATAAAAGACAGTAAAAAAAATAAAAAAAAATAAAGATATTGTGCAATAAAGTAGCGCTAGACCCCACACTAGGTTACCCTGTGTCGTGGGATCTAATATGGCTTCTTATATGTTTTCGAATAACATATTAGAATTATTCCGTTTTAATCTCTATAAATAAAAAATAATGTTTGTATGTTTGTCCTCTACGGTTTCCTAAACCATTGATCCGATTATGATGAAAGTTTGGTGAGTCCTTCTGTGTAAACCTGCGAAGGTACCTGGCCAAAAGGCCAAAAATGGTTACTTTATTTATTTTATACATATCTTGGATCAAAATTTTCCTTGGTCATACGCAAATCATAGATGTAAGAAAGAAGGTGCAAATGCAATGTGTAATGTCGAATTTTTCATATCTCTTTCGCTGCTTATACGGACAGTCAGTGTGCCTATGGGGCCAACAATTCGGCAAGTTTATAAGACAAGCACACTGTTCAGAAACGTAAGCATCATGAGGAGTAGTGGGTTATAAGGGCAAGCCAAGCTTTTAGGCTTGTATGAAAGTACCACAACTATCTAAGGTGCCTTTTTTTTTCGGATTTGAAATCACCGCTCGCGCTCTGGGCGGAGCGGAAGGGAGTGTCAGACTTGTACTGACTAAAACCCATCCATGTTCCTTCTTTGCCTTTTGTGTTCCAGGGCAGCGGTAACTCTTTCGAACAGTCCCGCAGCCCCAGCAGGCATCGGCCCTTCCTGATTGCTGGCATCTCTTTGAGCCGCGCGTGGAACACGAATGCGCCGTCGACACGTGAGTAGTGGCATTGGATAGGCTTCATTTAACTAAACTAACCTTGCTTTTTCTTTCTAAATATTAATCTACACACGTCAGAACCAGACAAAACTTAAACAAGATAACAAAATAACGTCGTAATGGATCCCACTGCTTTAGCAAACCAACATAAAGCTTTCTTGCGCAGTTCCTTGAACGAAAATAAAGTAATAAGCGAAAATTATGTACTAACGAGTGAATATAATAATTATTTCATAGAATCGTGAGTAATTTTGAGTAATATTCTTGAAATCTCAGGAGCGAAATTAAGGCTCTGACACAGGTGGATCTGACAAGGATAATTGAGTAGAAAGGTTCGGTTTTTCCCAACTTTTGTTAACACAAGTAGCGGCTACATCGAGGACATTGTGTGTGACCTTTTGTTGGGAGTTAGATTTGTACAGTAAGATCCTCGTTATAGTGATAGCAACTAGAACTTCTACTGGTTTTTCTACCTACTGACATGCGGCTTACTGTATCCGCGTTATTTATACCAAAATCATCTAGCGTTGTTAATGTGTCTTACATTCATCATCGGAGGTAATTCAGTTTCAGGAAATCAGAAGCATCCAATAGTAGAAATCAATACCCCTGGGTCGAATCCGCCTATAAAGCACCATACGAAACGAAACAGAAATATTGTGTTGCGTAGTTATCATTGTTTTATTTGGTATTCAAATAGACTGCTTATTTTCCTAGTTTGGTACGTTATGAGAGTTGTTATGCCTCTGGTAGACTGTTATAAATCAGTTAATACAGCAGACGAATCGAGATTCATCATAACATTCTGACGGCTCTCGTGTTGTCTGATGCATTTTGGATCAAAGAAAAAAATATTGATTGATAAACTTGAAAAGTTGAAAGGGAATCGACTGAAAGACTAAAAGAATGATGAATATAAATGTTGATGGACGGAGAGGGAGAGGTAGAACAAGGAAACGATGGATGGATTGTGTGAGGAAACATATTAAGAAAAAAAGTGTAAATGATTGCGTAATGGTTGACAGAGGAGAATGGAAGAAAAAACGTGTTGCGCCGACCCCAAGTAACATAGGACGAGGGCAGGAAGATGATGAAACTTGCAAACGATTGTTGATTAATGGAGGGGGAGAAGAAGGCAAAAAGACGCAATTAGTGATGTAAAAGAAAAATGAGTAAATGATAGCGTGACGGCTGACATGGGGAGAATGGTAGAAAAACACGTGTTGCGCCGACCCACAGTATTATGGGACAAAGATAGGAAGTAAACTTATACTGTCACTTACAGGATATCTTCTTCTTTCTTATCTTCATGGCGCTTGCAACAGCGCCTTAATATCGGGAACTCAAAATTATGAACAATCACGGAAGATATCCCGTAAGTGACAGTATAAGTTTAGTTGTAAACCGTGATAGCTTAAAACAGTGTAAGGATAGGAAGCTAATGTAACTTAAAAAAATATTGAATAAAATAATCACTGTTGCCTACTGTGAATAAATATGTTTTCTTACTTTCTTTAATGATTACTTTACTTATTCAATCATTTTGATCTGGGGGTCTAAAATGGCTGCTTTAGCAGAATCATGGATAATAATATGAATTACGTTACAATTCGTGAAATGGTCACAAAGTGACAATTCATAATATTAACTGCGTTTAATGTGACCATTTTAAAAATTTGAAATCCCCTGTTCACCGCATTGTAGAATCAGCATTTAATTTGTGCAACAAGCAGTTCATTTACAAAACGCCTGATTTCACCACAACAATTGAACCTCGTTTAACGCAACCTGATTCGTCCACTCAGCGGCCTAAAATAACGTCGCCGTCAAACGTTTACGTGACACTTGACAGTCGCTTCCTCCCACACAATGTGACCCCAGAGAATATACCCGAAGTCCCGACAACTATCCATGGACATGTCAGGGGTACCTACATAATATGAGTAAAAACACAAAGCGTCACTGGACAAAGGATGGGACATCTACAAAGGACTTCCACGCATCATCAGACGAACATTATCTGCCCATATAATAACTGGCTTGAAAGACAATTGGAATGTGAACCACTGTGACGCATTAAGAGGACGTAGTGCAAAGTACGTGGTTCAAAGGTTTTGTTCGGTATTTCCTTATTATTGTTTTTCTTCGAATTGGTGACCATTATTTAGCAAGGTATTTAATTAAATGAATTAATGTGTTTGGGTTGATTTGTTTACGAGAAGAGGAGGTTTTTGTAATTTTTACATTTATAACTTACGAATAATAAGTATAACTTATTGTAATGTAGTTTCTACCAACAGTATGTTGTAGTTTTTGTTGTTTATCTCTCTTAACTTTATAAAGTTTGTTATATGTATGTATATACGTATTAATTCTTATATGTTTTAGTTATAAATATTTTTTAGTCTTTTTTTTTGTGATTGCACCTACTGTATATTGTCTCTGCATTACCATAAAAGGCAAGGTCCGAGGGATCGGGTTCCGAACAACAGAACCCGGCAGCGGTAGGTCCAGAAGGAGAGTGCGTGCCCAGCTGCACTCTTATCAAAAGGATTGGGCCCAAATAGCCAAAGAAAGAGATAAATGGAAAGAGGGAAAGGAGGCCTTTGCCCTGCAGTGAGACACATAAGGCTCACAATAAAAATGAAGTCCGCCTTTGTACAGTTTTTTTACTCTTGCATAAAGTTTTAATAAATAAATAAATATGTATAAATGCCTTAACAAATACCTCTACGAAAAGCATTTTTATACGCATTGTGTAGGCTCAATTTTACATTCCTTTTTCAAACTTTGTTCATAATTACGAATATTTAAAAGGAGTATAATATCCTCTTCGTACAGCATACATCTTAATGCCATTGACAAGCTTTCAGGATACCTAATGAACCAATAAGTGGAACTAAAGTCACATAGTTCTAAGATAACAGCGTTACGTGTAACGCAGTGGAGGCAACATGATAAGCTCGGGGGAAAAGGAAATTTCATGGTGAAGGTAACGCGACTACTTATGCTTGTACTAATAGAGATTTTCCATTGCAATGTAGCCATAAAATCTGTTGATTTGTGCCTGAAAAATGTAAAACTTTGGAATTATGAAATGATGATCTGGGGGCCTACCATGACGTCTTAAAGCAGGTGTAATTCTAGTGTGGGAAAGAGATGGCGCTAGACGAACTTTATAGTTCTGTCTCTTTCCCATAATGGCATTACTCCTGCTTTAAGACGTCATAGTAATCTGTTTAAGTTATTGAAAACAAAAAAAAGCTGATGAATCCGATTCTTTTTTTCTCGTGTGATTAGTGCCTAACCTGGTGTCAGAGTTTTTATGTCACCCATGGGCCTCTGACTTGGCTTTACATGCCGTCGAGAAATATCTTTCAGGCATGCTGGTTTCCTCACGATGTTTTCCTTCACCGAAGCAAGTGATACAATACGCACATGAATCTGAAAAATCAAGTCTTGTGTTCGAACTTGTGACCTATGACTTGGCAGTCCGACGGTCACACCACCAGACTACCACCCCATTAAATAAATTATATCTTGTTCCACTATCTTTAGTTTTTTTTTTAATATCCAGCTGTTTTGTCCCACTGCTGGTCAAAGGTCCCTTTTCTCTGGGCAAAGGCGCTTCAGTGGATTACGTACCAAACTTTATAGATGTCTGTCATAAAAAGTAATACACACATAGATTAAATGCTCTACCTACATGCTTCAGACATAAGGTGCATACTTAAACTTTCCTTTCGAACGACCTAGATTTCCTTTAGATATGTCAACATGTCCAGATAGGGGGTGATGCCTTCGAAGGCTCCGGTCGTTAGGACATGTCAGCAAAGTATGACGTCTCCTTAAAATGACATGTTGTGCAAATTGGATAGAAGACCTCATTCTTCAGCCGAGATCATTAAAATCGGCCTTATATTCTACAAGTATGTCATTGTTTTTAACGAAGTTTTGTTTACTATAGTACATAGAATCGTTTTAACCCGGCAAAACAATTGAATGTGAACTTGTACCAAAAACTCGCAATTGAAAACGATATTTATCGCTACTCGTACTAACTGTTGCTTAAATATCATAAATTTCTCACGTGTATACAGGACCTGTGTATTATCATACGCGTGAGATAAGTTGTTTGACTATACCAAGACACAGATACATGAGCAAAGTGTGAAAAGGTGACGGCCTCAGTAATATAGCCGTTCACGTGTTGCTGTATCAAGGGAAGCAGGCGGCTGTTTATAATCAACCTTTCTTAAAATTTGGCTGCGGTGTTGGAGTTACCGCCGTCAGAAACTTTTTGAAAAAGAAAAAACTAGCGACATAATCCCACTTGGATTGCAGAGTCATTATCTTATGCCAGTAAAATACTATTATAAAACAATTTTTAAGTTTGGAACATTTTTTCAGCAGAAAGCATTACTAAGCGATTTCTGCATAGCTTTGAATAGTCAGTGACTCAGTATTGACTGCTCAAAAAAAGCTCAATTATTGCCACCTAGTAAATAAATGAGAACATCGTTTAAAGATTGCGAATATGAACCTATTATACTGACCACCTTGTTCTAGTTCAAATGGAAAATCGTAACACCAAACTTGTAACGAACGTAAACTTGAATGTTTCAGTAAATAAAACGGCCTGTTTCAGTCTAGCACGGAAACTATATATTTACATAATAATGGCCATTGAATTATGCATACAAGGAGATGAGGTTCAGGAGTACTATGATGGTACAAAGTAAAGAGGGACTTGTCAAAAAGTTTGTAAATTGAAAAGTTAAAGTGATTTTGAAATGGGAATCTTGAAATGAGACATTTTGTCGACGTTTGTACTTGACTGATTCATATTCATAAGCAGTTGGCCTCTGTGCACAAGTACATTGATGTATTTGTAAGGCGTGCTATCTATATATTTATAGTAAGAAACTGACGGGCTGACTGATTCACTGACTGATCGATCAACGCACAGCTGAAACCGCTGGGTCTAGAAGCATGAAATTTTACACAAACGTTCCATAAATGACGTAAATGTCATGTCATGTGTTGTGTCGTATGTGTGTGAAGAGATTTTTGAAAATTCATATCCGAAGAGGTTGAAAGTTTGTATGAAACTTGGTAAATTTTGCCAACGAAGTCAACAGCAACAGCTAGTATACAGGCTGCGCAGGATCACGCATGAAGAGGCCGTCCCGAACTTGTGTGAGGCCCTCTTAATCTTTGTTGCCAAAGGGCAATTTTGGGTCTTATCTAGATACTAAGAGTATGGCGAATTAAGGACGTCGTGGCCGTTTCCTTTTTCTTTAAAAACTATCGGAAATAGGAAAACTTATAAAGTCATTTGCATATCGTAATCTGGCCATAATATGCATTTTCCTTTGCGAATGCATATTGCGAACGTATACAGTTTTCCTTTTCCCGTTTCTTTACGAACTAGTTATGTTTAGATCATGCCGGAGTAAAAATATCAGCCAGTCAGCAACAAAAAGTACCAAGCCAACTAATTACAGTGTCGCAATAAAAAAGAAAAAACATCTAGAAATGGATTGCAAATCACATTTTCCAATTTTACGTTCCGATAACCGAATCGCAGAGTAGCGATTTGATTTTGAATTCGATTTCAGTTACCGAGTACCTGTGTATCGAGTAAGTACGACTAGGAATACTCGAGTGTATGAAATGGAGCTTGTATTGTATCGCTTCTCTGTTTTGTATTCTGCTCGAATTCTTTAAGACCGTTTCACGTTTATTCTGTAGTGCTGGGACATCATTTCGGAAGAAATCGAATGAAAATGTACTTCTGTTTTGTAGTCGTGTCTTTTATGTTTGTAGTAAAAGGTATTCTTCATAGTTTTGGAGTAGGTCCTCTTGAGAATGTCGTCTCACAAAGAACTCAATGCTAATCTCGATCTGAATTGTCGATACTCTTGCCTTACAAAAATGTCTATGTTATTGAGGAATTACAATTTCCAAATGTTTGCGAAAATTCAGAAACTAGTCGTCTGTATTACTATCACAACACGGTCAAATTTCTTAAAAACTTTCAAGAAAATTTTTCGTAAGAAATACTCAAAAAGTTTTACATAATTTTATTTGAGTTCGCCCACATTACATTTCCAACTTTAAATTAAACGCGTGCAATAAAAAGCCCTCATTACGTCGAAAGAAATTTAATGACAAAGGATAAGAGCTTTTTGCTTAAAACCCGTATTTATTATAAATACATTTTATGTAAAGCTGAATAAAATATGTACCAGACGGTCCTGAAATTCGATCTCGCTCCTGTCTTACTTCGTTACATTTTAACGTTCATCAGGCTCCCTTCCCTCACATATCATAAATTATCAGTACGAACATCTGTACATAATTGCCTTCATCAAAAGGCTTCGCAGAAATACACTGATGTTGTTTCAGATAACTGAATGATAATTATCTGCGAATTTGGAAACGAATGGAGATTTATAAAGCGTAAAAGAGCTATATTTAAATTATTTCAAAAGCTGTAAGTTATGTAGTAGTACAGTATGTTCTGCTTGAGGATATATCAAAAACTGGATAGGTACTTACCTACATTAGATTAAGACGAAGTTAACCAGTGAAAATTAAAGGGAGCAGCACATGTAAGCCACGTTCAAGTGATGTTAGTGTCAATATTCCACAACAATGCTGCTCTCTTGAACGTGGTTAAGATTTGGTTAAAATGGCCCTAAGTATGGATTACATTTTACAAAACAGGTCACAATGAGATGAACTTTTATTTTTAAAAGACAGAAGCGTTCTCCTCGTATCTAAACAGAAATAAAAAAAAGTAATGCAGAAACGATATCCGATTCAATAAAATTCAAAATTTATGCTCTACTCTGTAAAAAGTTTTCGTTCAAGAATGTGCTCTGCTTTAATTGAATTTCCCACGAAAAAGGCGCAAAACTTGGCAGAATTTAAGGGTATACAATAAATAAGTTGACCGGAAGCTAATGGTAATTTAATTCGATTGCTTTTTAGAGCTTTTGTGTTATATAAAAGGGATACAAAGAGCGAATTTCATTTCGAGTTTTGCCCTCGTATTTATTTTTTTATAACGAATGAAATATTGATACAGTGTGATTCGAATACGTGTGTGTTCGTTATTATTTTCATACGTGACAATTTTTCAACGATGCGGAACTTTTTTTTTTGCTTATTAAAATACATCGTAGCTTGTTTTCCCCCGATGTTTTAAGCAGAGTTGTACACTAACATTTCGTACGCTAAAGTCTCATGTAATATGGGGCGAGTCTGTTGCTGAAAATTCCTAACGGAAAACTCAATAGGCGGCCATTTTAAACCCCAGGTCGCCTGACCACCAGGGGTCTAAAATGGCCGCTCTAACAGAATCATAATAGGATAATAATATGAATTACGTTGTGCATAGAAGCTTTATTATTAAGAATTGTCACTTTGTGACTGACCATTTTACGAATTGTAATTCATATTATTATCCTAATAAGATTCTGAAGAAGACATGCTGCGTCGACTCAAAATAAATTGGGAAAAGGCAAGAGAATGATGATGGTGATGATCCTATTATGATTCTGCTGAAGCGGCCATTTTAGGCCCCCAGTGCAACGAAACCAAATAAAATGTCGGAAAATTATTTATAAAACTTTCACTGTATAAAACTAACAGACGATAGATAAGGACAGCTTGTAGTGAAAGTAATTGCAAGTGATGCATAGAAAGTTCAACAATAGCATGATCTGAGATAGAGAGGAGGAGGAACGCTGGGACTCTGGAGAACATTTTAAAATAACATCAACTGAAGTGCACTTTATGAGGTTGTTGCTGGGTTTTCTCGCCATTAAAATAGTTGACACAAATACATGATAGTCGAAGGATTTAGTTTTCTGAGCTAAGGGTTTGTGAGATTTGATACCTACTGGTAGAACTAGTTAATTTAGAAGTCGAAACAGTGATACCTAGATCAATTATGAATAATATTTATTTCCGTACAATACAAGAAAGGAGTAAATGATGCCGTGACGTCTGACAGGGGAGAATGGAAGAAGAAAACGTGTTGCGCCGACCCCAAATAGAATGGGACAAGGGCAGGAAGATGATGATTTATTTCTAATTCTATTTCTATTTATAACTTTAAAGGTACTTTAAAATTAAATTACGTATTAAAACAAGATAAAGTCGGGGTTTTTATTCGACAACTCTGAGAACAAAGAAACAAACTCAGAGGTCAACCTTTCTTGTAACGTCTAAACACAATTTTGGGTCATATAAGGACCACGCAAAGATAACATGAAATCTACATCAAAATTATCTTTAAATCTGGCTCTTATACAAATTTATTCAGAACATTTTCATAATAAATTATTATCCTTGTTTTTCTATTTTCCCCAATGGAAATACCAATGAAATCCTAATTAATGTCGGAAAAGCTAATGTTACTAACAAAAGTTTATTTCTGACCTACGCAGTTACAGATAATCTTTTCCAACTCCAACCAAGTTCGAATGCGATATTAACAACCCAACATTAACAAAATGTATGAAGCGAGATACACGACGTATCTCGACGTATCTTGCTTTATACATTTTCATAATGTGCCTCTGCCGTCTTTGATCGCATTGCTCCTGAATACTTCTGATCCCCCGACCTTTGGCCTTATCATATTCGCATTGTACATTTGTTTCGTTAGATACTGCTTCATTCCTGCCTCAGGTATTCTTTAAACATGTAGGTGCGAACCAACGGAGCGTGTCTATTCTCATTTTTTCGATGTACAATTTACAAGCTTCTCGTTCATCCCTTTATGCTTTTTCTAAGAAAAAATTGGCGACTTTTTTGATCGAAGTTTAATCTATGATCCAAAAACGTTTTTTTTTTTAGTTTTTTAAAGCTGAATCAAGCTTTGAGTAGTAAAATAAGAGAAGTATCTTTTAGTTGTTCTTAGAAACCTTAGAGCTAGCTAGGCTAACTTTACAATCGTAAACCATTTTTCTAAGTTATTTTTCCCCTTTCAAACGCTTTTCTCAGTGTACCGCCCTCAGGATCGCAATCAGCATACCTAAAGCTAGATTAGAACTACAAAACTCAGTAGCAAATATACCCCGAGACTACGCTCTATTCATGGCAGCAAAACAAAAACGAAGTCTAAACGCCAATGCATCGCGTATTTCGCGTTCGGAGACTGGCTCGGGAATGCTCGGGGCTACCGGCGACCGTTCGGCCGTGAAATTGCCGTATTCGACAAAACTTTCGTCCGACTCAATCCCATGCCTGAATTGATGCAATGATTAGATAGCTCGAAGATACTAATCGCGTTCAAATCGCTTGTTTTGATTACTTCTATCTAAACGGTGCTGTAGAGTGAAAAGACTTTCATCAGCCTATAACGCTCGCAGCCTCCCAAGACTGAGGCACAAGGCTCTGAGAGAGGGAACAGACCATGGTCCATTCTCTTATACTCCACCCGGGTCCAGTGCGGGTTCTTCTTCTTGTTAGCGTGTCGATGGCAATCTAAATTGTGTCAGCCCAGAACTGAGCTTGGCACTTTCGGTAGCGTCCATCAGTTCCTACTAGTGACCAAACAACAGGGCACGCAGGACACAATATTAAGTGCCCCATCGTTTGTGGAACAGCACCACATTTACACTCCAGGGCAGAGTCATTAATGAATCTCGACCAACCTGGGTCCGGACTCTATTTAAAGAGTTCCAGGTCAGCCATGGCAACTCATGTCCAGGTGGGAGATTTTCAGCAGGCGGAACGAATGGGTTAGGTAAGGACGCACTACCTCGCCACAGCTTTAGTCTTTCTGCAGACCGCTCGCCAGTGAGTGGGGTGACACACTACAGATGTTTCGGTTTTTCAGCCTGTTTTGACACGAGGGTATTTAGACGTAAAGGGTGTCGTGTGTCTGAAACCAGTACGGGTTAATATTTCACATGTCCGATGTCATATGTTTATCTCTAGCTACCCAATGGCCAACCTTCCTTCTTGCACAGCATGCCCATCACCTGCTCACCTGATGACCTACTCACTGCATCAGTGAGCGGTGTTCGCGTGGCTGCGTTTTGGGCTAAACAAATTTAAAGTTTTTGCAATCGATACGCTAAGAAGAAGAAGCTCTAGCTAGGAGATGTTGGCTTCCTCAACGTATTTTCCTTCACCGTTTTGAAAGTGGTGGTGTACTTGCAGCCGGCACGCTTTTACGATCAAATTTATGAAGCGAAAAATGTATGTAAGAATCGTTGCACGTGGTGTTATTTAGTTTCTTATTAACAAAGGTTAAAGAGCGTGAGTGCACAAACCTATTACAGTTTTAGAAAAGTTCGTAAGACAGCGAATTATCTGGTACCCGCTTATTAAATTTTCTATTCCAAAACATGTAAGCAAAAATCAAAACAAACAAACATAAAAATAGGCGATAGCGATTCGTGCAACTATGTAGTTTGCAAAAATCGAAAACAATGCGGCCACGTTTACAAATTCAGGCGCTACCAACAATGTTATACTTTTACAATATCTGCGATCAGTGTTTTTTGTTGCTATTTTGCCTGTACGTAGTCGAAATTGAATAAATATTTTGTTTTGAAATATAGGCAAACTAATATATTATGTACATAACTATGACATAGACATGCACAAGACACAATTTAAAGTAATATGAATCAGGAATTCCTTAGTAGCCTAGACTGTCGACTTGTGCCCGGTTCGTCTTGTTAGCGTGTCGATGGCTATCGAAATTGTGACGGTCCTGAACTGTGTGTCCCCGGTTGATGACTATAGACTCGCCTTTATTACAAGGGACTTAATCATAACTGGCGAAATGTGAGTGTATTAATAGGTGTAAACCCTTGCATAACCCATCGGAGATTACCAGCGCGATGCTATGTCGTGTGTCAATGACAGGAATTCACCGCAAAGATCATGTAATTATATGATTCCACTAGCTGTTGCCCACGACTTCGTTCGCAAAATTGACCAAGTTTCTTACTAACTTTCAACCCTCGTTTTATCCTCTTAGGGGATGAATTTTCAAAAATCCCTTCTTAGTGCACACTTACGCCTTTTAAGGAGAGTTTGTGCAAAATTTCATGCGTTGATCGATCAGTCAGTGAATCAGTCAGTCAGTCAGTTTCTTACTTATATGTGACTCAGTAACATAGGAACAATTGAATGGTACAACGCCTTGTTGCTTATATTACGAGCGATTAATGTTTCCATCTCCCCAAGATCAGCAAACAATTAAAACCTCTTTTCAAATAGCAGTGTATCTTCGAAACTAGGTTAATAGAGCAACGCGTACGATTCGCGGCCCAGCCGTCAGTTGCGGTGTAATGTTCTGAAACGGTGTTTTTACAGCATTCAAATACGATCCACCCGATTAAAATAATACACAGCATTTTATCTGAAGATATTTTTAATATGCTTGAAAGGAAATAATGAAAAAAATACCCAGTACTTAGTATTTATTATAGGTAACACTAAATATATTTACAAATACTTTATTGCCTGTACTAATAACAAGATATAGATGAAACATCAAATACAAACGAATAATATAATATAAAATGAAAACTTCAAGAGGCACTTAGCATCAAAGGACTCCTTCACATCGCTGTCATCTGAAATAACGAACTTCAATCCGTATCTTTTATTCCAAAATCAGCGTAAGTATTCGGAAATAGTACAGTTTATTTAAAGACGCAACGTATGACGTTTTTATTGTGACTTATTTATTTCAACAACGCACCATTATCTATAACATACGAAGAACCTGTTATACTTTTCGCTTTATCACTAGCTAAAAACAAAACCAGATCTGCCACTTCCTCCGATTCGGCAATTTTACGAAGTGCAGTTGTTTTCTTTATGTCAGCCCAGATTTTTTCTTGCTCCTCTTTGTCCATGGTTACCTTTTCTATGAAATCAGTTTTCACTGGCCCCGGATTTATACTGTTCACACGAACTCCTTTTGGTGCCAGTTCCAATGCAACACTACGAGTGAAATGATCTAAGCCGGCCTTTGACGTACAATATGCGAAATTTTCCGGCCAGAATATTCCCGTGGAAGCTGCACTAGATATGTTTACAATATTCCCTTTGCTTTCAATAAGATAGGGTGCCGCTAGATGGGTTAAAAATACACCTGATCGAAGATTGGTTGCCAAGATTTGATCAAACTTTTCTATAGCATGTGGATCGAGAATACTCACGAGGTTAAACATCCCCGCGTTGTTCACTAACACATCCAATTTCCCAAAGTGTTCTATTGTGTCACTAACGATTTTCTTCGCGTCGTCTTCATTGGTTACATCGGCTATGATCATTAACGGTTTGCTACCATTTCGTTCACATATTTCTGAAACGTTTTTAAGCTTGGTCTCGTTTCTACCGACTATTGTTATTTTCGCTCGTTCTTGCGACAATTTTATCGCGGTGGCAGTTCCTATGCCAGAACTGCTGCCGGTGACTATAATTACTTTATTCTCAAAACTCATTGTTTCTTTTTATTTTTGGAATTAGATAGCTAGTGATTATGTATACTAACGAGTATAGTTGGTAACAAAATGAACGTATAATGAATACAGAAGTCTGTTAAGTAACTAAGTGCTGCTAAATGAGATAGGATGGAAACCAGTTTTGTAAGTAGTGGTTACAGTCTCACATTTATTATAGAGTTGTTTATACATAATTGTTCCACAATTGCAAATCATTATTTTAAATACTAGTGAGTTTTACATTTGAAACCATCGTCACCGCTCACAAAAGGCTGCATGTCTGAACGCATGTGAACAGTTTTGTTACGTTTCTATCTAAGTTATTTCAGAAACAATTTCTCACGGGTCGGACTACATTTTTTTGTTTAGATAGATATTCAATCAAAACAAGTTCTTTTGAACAAAATTTGATACGCTGATGAAAAAAAGGAGACTACTATTTCACTCTCCAATATTAGAAAAATAAATTCCTTGGTTGCCTTTGTCCTATCTATTTGATAGAAACTCAATTTTAGATAAAGAAAGTCTTCATTTGACTTATGTCCTTTCTTTTTGTTACCTTTGTGAGTTGAACAAATGTTTCCATTATGGCGATAGCTTTATTACAAGTGGAAGTGATAGACCATGACAGATAAATAATTTATTCTTAGTAGTAATCTTCATCCCGTAATCTTTATTCCGTTTCTAGTGTTAATGATAATGTTAATTACCATGATAGTTTAAAATCTATTTGGACTGTCAGACGTCTCGCCAGGACTATTTTACTTCTTCATCAACACAAGCTCTAAACTTTAAAGCACTTTACATAGTAGAATGATAGAATAAAATTAACCTCATAATGCCGGTGAATTCATTAATAAATTAATCATTTCACCGGCAAACGATGCAAATCGATATCCCATAATACAACAGTGTAGATATCTATCTTCAATTGTTTATACCAATATTCCTATTCTGATTTTTCTCCAGTCTCATCGTCGCAAGCATATTCTACATCAATACCTACCAGAGGTACCACTAGAACCGCAACATTACTCAAACAAGGATCCAACGACCTTGTTAGTTTAATACGCCTTTGATCAAAGCTCAAATTTCTTGATCTCGGTCCAAGTGTTTAGTTGAAGTTTCCAAAATTGTATTAGTCCGTTGTTACGGAGATGTATTCTGCAATCCTTTAGTTTGTAATAGTTACTGTGAAGTTAAAACTTTTGTAATAGGGTTCAAAGTTGGGTGACGTCCGATGATCACGTTTCACATTGTATAATAGTTTTGATACACTGATAGTGTACAGGTTGCATTAACTCGGTTCCGTTCTAATGAATAATTTATTTTATAGCGACCTTCAAGGACGAGCGGTAGTCGATATCCGATAGCTATGCAGGGCTGATTCAATTAACATTTCGCACTTATCGTGATTATCCTTGTGGTTATGTGTTTTGTTCCACGATTTAATTTCAAATCATATTTTCTACTATAATGTGTTTTCTACATTGCTATATTCACGATTTCAACAGTGAACCCCTTTTTAATTTAAAACATTACTAGCAATTTACCTACGAACCTTTTTATTTTATTTGTTATTCAATCACGCCATAAAAATGTCCTAGAAGACATGGGTTAGTATTTTATGGAATTTGTTACCTTCGTTACCTACCTTTATGCCAAAACTTTTCTTTTAGGCGAATTCTATCAAGCATCATTAACTTCAATGCCTCTTAATGCAATTTATACTATATAACTGTGTTATTACGTCACACTCCTACTATGGCGTGATGTTATGTTATGCTACTGTTATGACAAAATGATTGTGTATCTTGGAACTCTAACGCGTAACTTAGGTAGATAATGGCCTGGGTGGACATCTATTGTGGAAGTTTAGGAACACATCCCTCATCCGAAATGACATATCATCTTTAGAAATTACGGTTTGCATGAGGGCCCGTCTAAGTTTGCTTTGTTCTGAAATCGAAACGTCTCTGAGATACGGTTCTAAGTTAAATATAGCAACTGCAATAGTACCTGGCTACTGTTATACTGTCAAACGTGATGATCAATGAGAACCATTTGCCGTCGGTGACATGTTTATTCATATTGTCATGACCATCCATATAACATATCCGTAGGCACCTAAATAATGCTTATTTTGTGTTGTAGCAAATGTATGAAAATCATCATCTATGTAGGTATGTA
Source organism: Noctua fimbriata (assembly GCA_905163415.1). Taxonomy (NCBI): domain Eukaryota; kingdom Metazoa; phylum Arthropoda; class Insecta; order Lepidoptera; family Noctuidae; genus Noctua; species Noctua fimbriata. The sequence continues at coordinate 10,208,670 of LR990940.1, forward strand.
CCGGTACCATTGTTTAATAGAATGCATAGGGTTCTGTTATTCAGTTGTAGTCCATCCATGCTACATTACATATTCATATCAGTTCTAGCAATGGTATATCTACAGGGTGTAAGGGACAGACCTCGTCAAACTGGCACTCAGCTCCTTATTTTGAATCTTATTCCACCGGAATTTTTCACCGGTTTTTTTTTTCTTCAGTTACTGTTCCTTTATTTCAATGTAAAATTACATTCCCTGTACGCAGCACTCCATTTATGTAAATAATAAGGATAAAATCAAAAATACAACAATGCATGTTGAAATACTCCAAACAACGACGTGTGAAATCAGCTTTTCGCTTCCTACCTAGCTCCAAAGTTCATCGAACTCGTCATCGCGCTTGCCGTTCGCTATGTGCGTTTTGCCACAGTAACGATATATTGCATATGAGGAAATAAAACAATTCAAATTTATTGGATTCCCATAACATTCATGTAATAATTTCTTGTACCGGTCATTTTAGTATGATATACTGAATTCACCCCATCAGTTTGTGGAAGGCTGTCCCTTACACCCTATATAGTCTTTCTATCAATCACAAAACTCAATCTTCGCAACAATAAAAGCAGTAAACATTTTCGTCTAGGTTTGAAATTCGCCAGCTTCTGAGGCGTCAACATCGTATTGATTCCGGCGTACGGTGTGTACAAACAAAGCTATACCAGCGGTGACTGGTGGCTCAATTGTTTATATTGGACCCCAAAACGAAACAGTAACAAAACTACACGATTAAAGCAACAAACGGTTTAATTTTGCTCTCTGTTTATTTATCCGACCCTTCTGCCAGAAATTGTTCGGAGCCTTATTCGATGTGTATTGTTTTGCGAAAGAAAAACAAAATAAAAATATTTTTATCTATCTAGCGGTTAGGTAGGAATAACACAACATTTTGAAATAGTCATCTTTGGTTAACTCATTGTTTTCAACTAACTGAGAGACAAAACACTGCTCATCTTCTGCCTTACCTTTTCCCAACTATGTTGAGGTCGGCTTCCAGTCTAACCGGATGCAGCTGAATACCAGTACACAGTACAGAATAAAACACAAGTACTGAAAATAAAATATGTAATTTGTAAAGCTACAGACGAAAGTTAGAAGACACTGTTTTAAGCTTTCACGGTTTACAACTAAACTTATACTGTCACTTACGGGATATCTTCCGTGATTGTTTATTAATTTGAGCTCCCGAAAGCCAAGCACCGAGTCTCCCAATCACGGAAGATATCCCTTACGTGACAGTATATGTTAAGTTAGAAGACGTCCCTAAGACTGAAATTAGAAATGTTTGGGCTCAGCTGTCCCCAAGCACACCATATGTTTTACCTAAAACGCTTGTCTCCAAAGAACTGTCAGGTTAATGGAGCCAGCAAACGAAGCAGATGTAATAAGTACTGTGAAGACTCAAACAAATTCTGGAAATATCATAGAGATTGATCAAGTAGAGATATTTTGTCAGAATTTTGTAAAAGTTTTGATTGCAATAGTGCAAGACGAACAGTAAGTTAAACAGTTACAGGAGAAAACCGAATACTTGATACAAATTATGAAACCAACACGTTGGATTATAATTTTCGTCTTAAATTTCCAGTAATGGAAAACAAACAATTCAAAAGTTTGATCAAGCGTACCTACCCGTTACAAAATTTTATTAAATATTTGAAAACATTTAAGATCTCATTTGATTTATTTAATGATTCCTTGCTATACAACATTAGTTTTAGTATATGCGAAACCTGATACACATGTCTAGTATTTTTATGTAAAGAATCTATGTGCAAAATTTCAAAACTGTATCATGAAAAATCACAAAGTTATAAGCTTGTTCTGTTACCTAGTTGTCCGCACAAAAACGCGTTCACCACGTAGCGCGCGCCTCCAGCGTCGCCTTGAGCTCATTGATAATAATAATTTGGCAGTAGGTACCTAAATTATTGCGATAGGTACTCAAAGTCGCTCGGTATCCAACTTTTAACTTTTTTTTTATATTTTTGGGGAAAAATATAACATGGTTTAAAAATTATTGGAATCGATTCAGTTACTTATTCTGAACAAACTATATTCAGGTTTCGCATATACTAAAAATAATGTTGTATACGTAGATTACAGTAACGTCTTGGCAGACTAGTAGAATTCTCTATGTATACTAATATTAAAAAGAGGTTAAAGATTGTATGTGATGTGATTGTTGTTTGTTGTGTTGTGGTGTGATTGTATGTTGTAGTCATCAGAACTACTGATTCGATTGCAAAAAATCTTTCAATAATGGGTAGCTAAATTATTCCTACCTTAATTATATTTTAACCATTTTCTTGGGATAATTTACGATCATAAGGCGAGTGAAGCCGTGGGCGAAATCTATTGTTCTAAATAGTCAATAAATACAATGATATTTATAAGTTTTTCCTAGAAAAATCAAAGGAAAAGAAAGTATATTATAAGTATTGTTGTAGGTACCATATTATGTTTCATTTTAACAATAACTAGGTACTTCGAAACATAGGTAATGTTTTCTTAATTTACTTCTACATCTAAGCTATAAACTGACAAAAAGAACTTCAAGCGAGAAAGGTCTTTATTGACCTCGTAAGCACAATAATAAATTTAAACAAATCTAATTCCTAGACCTGGCTTGTAAATAAGATGCAAATTAGATAAAAACCTTTCGAGGAGAGTCTGAAGCGAAATTGTAGAAAATTTAATTTGTTAAAGCATGCCTGCGGCTTCTGGAAATGGATCAATCGGAACTTGAGTCGACACAATTTTCTCTTAGCTTCTTGAATCTTGGCAAACTGCGTATTTTTGCAATGTTTATATTGAGAGGAGATTAACAGGTGTCTCTGTTTATATTTTGATTACAAAGGTGGATGGGCGTTTTGGTACCCGAATATGGTATGTTCAGTTTTAAAAGTCTAAGTACGTGGAACAATAGTTGTTAAGGTGGAAAGTCTCAGTTCGCTGTCCGTTCAGAGATATAAACTGGATATGAATATTTTTTGTTAGTTGCCATTGGTTTTCGGGTACCAGCTTCCATACATTTTTGCCCATACTCCTTTCTAACATTTGTTAAATATCAAGATATTGTTCCGAGCCAAAATTTTCTTTTTCTTCTGTGAACTTCGTTTTATAAAAACCTGAAAGTCTTACTACTGAGCATGCTTCATGTTCAAGCTCTATAACCTCCAGACAACCAGTTTACTACAACTATTATAAAGACTGAATAGGATTTCATAAATCTAGGAAGTAAAAGTTTTTGAAAATGAATACCCATAAATCAAGAAATACAACCCTTTAGGGTGAGGCCAAACGAGGGTAATTTTTCCAGCTGTGAGTCGCGTATTTTGAGTACCGCAATTTACGTTCAACTGAAATTCGCTTAGGATGCCAGACGGCAGAAAGCAAGAAACGTGTCGCCTCTCGCGCATTCTGTAACTGAATCTTGCCTCACTCCTCTCCCTCACCCCGAGCTCAATTCGGTTGAAATTATGCGCGTGAGTCAGCACTTCAGCAGACAACTCATTTTGCGTCGCGTGTGGTACAAACAAGACTTTAGTATGAAACCGAATGCAGCGTAAATTCCGCGACTTATTTTACGCGACTCACAGCTCAAAAACTTACGCCCGTTTGGTCCCAGCCTTACTTTCATAGTTTTAGTCCAAAACACATAACCATTTCTGTGACAATTCAGCTTCCGTAATTACAAAAAGGATTGCCCGTGTCACAAAGGAATCCTAAAAAAACGTTACATTATGAAAACAAAAAGAACGTTTCTCCATTACCCGAGGATTTAATCAGTGTGCTTACTCTGGACTGGAAGCTCAAACTGTGTTCATGGTAAACAAAATCGTTCCTCGGAAAACAATTACTGGATAGTCTGGTAGATGAGGATAAAGTGTGCCGCTATACTAGTAGTGTTAATAGACATAAGCTTCTATCTTATCTACGGAACCGGTCCCGTTTTGTTTTTTTATCGAGTTAGGTTGTGCGCAGTGTAGTGTGGGACGTACCCCAGCTAGATGGACTATCATCTGCCTTGCATTTTCACGTTGTTTTTATGTTGGGATCGGCTTCCATTCTTGCCGGATTTAGTATATTTTACAAGGAGCGAGTGCCAGTCTGACCTCCACAACTCAGTTAGTTCTGGACAACACGATACCCCTTTGTCAGACTGGTTGTCAGACTTTCGGGCCACTGACTACTTGTAACGACTGTCAAAGGATCTATAAATGACAACCGGGACCAATGACTTAACGCGCTTTCCGAGGCACGGAGCAAAATTGGTATGTAATGGGTGGTCACCAATCCACGGACCAACCTAGGCAAGTGCGGCTTTACCTGAAGATCGACCCAAGCTACTTTTATTATTTAGCCATGAGCTCCTTCACAGACCGAAGACTTTAAAAGATGGCTGGTTCAGACTGGATGCAGAAGGCGGAGGACAGGGTGGTGTGGCATATTCCAGCAGTGGACTATGATAGGCTGAGTTGATGCTGAGTGGCTGTGCGCAGACTAAAGCCCGTTGGCACCAGAAATTACTAAATGCGTTTTGCATCCTCTTTTACACAGTTCATCCATCGTTTTAAACAAAACGATGAATGGACTGTGTAAAAGATGATTTGGCTAGAAAGGAGGTGACTGCTGAGATGACGAGTAATAGAGAAGAATGGAAGAAGAAGACACATGCTGCACCAACCCGAAATCAATTGAGATAAGAGCAGGAGAATGATGATGATGATGTTTAAAACATGTCTGTCTAAATCATCTTCAAATGATTGACAGATCTAGAATGATGACTTATTTTTTTTCTGGGTGTCGGGGTCTTCGGACACATACTGCTCGCCGTCTATGAAACAACAGCCGCAATTTCGAAGTTGCCTATAAAAGAATGGCCGTGGTACCAATATACATAAGTTATCAGCCAGCAAAATGGTTGCCGGGTGGACTGTTAAGGTACGCCCAGTAATCCGGACATACATTTAAGTATGGCCACTCAGAAAGGCTACTTAAATACACCCTAATAACATCATGATCATTCTTATGTTTCCCCTAATTAAGGTCCTTACCCTAATTGAGGGTAAAAGCTTACTCCTTTAAGCTTTTTGGGCGAATAGCAAAATTATACACGAAGTAATTATTTTTACTTAGCTTTCCAAACAAAGGATAGTCGAAACTTTGCTACAAAAATTGCTCTTAAATACAGGCCGAAAAGTTCTTGAGTGGCAACTGCGAACCGCGAGTCGTTGCTTTGGAAGACCTCCCACTAGGTGGACCGATGACCTGGTGAATGTTGCGCGGATCCGCTGGATGCGAGACGCACACGACCGGTCAATGTCGACAATCAATGACCAGACTTGGTCAATGGCGAGACTTGGGGGAGGCCTATGTCCAGTAGTGGACGTCTTTCGGCTGAAATGATGATGATGATGATACAGCTACGACATAAAGGTGCTGTCAATTTCTTAACTGTCAAAGTCAAAACGTTTATTGTAAACAAGTGTACAAATATGGGTCTTATGTTAAGACTTCAAAGCTTTGTGTAGAAAACGGTTCTTTTCTTTACCAAAGCTTGAATTACGTCATAAAAAAATTAAGTACAACTGTCCCTTACTGAATGCCACGAAGAAGAAGGACTATTGAAACAAATAGACAGTCGGTGCAATGAACGTTGTTGAACTAATTGACAAAATTAAAGCTACTAATAAATAGTGCGATTGTATTGTGACTGTGGTTACACAATAAAGAGGGCATCACTTTACATTTGCGGTCAAATACATTAATTAAGCAGCTATTACAGTATCTATGTACTAGTGCTGCTGCATGCTGTAATAATCATGAGATCGGTGAGCGGATGAATGAACGAAGATTTTGTATGCAATGCAATGTTTTGTGATAGTGATTTATGAAAATGATTTCAATAGTGTAGATAATTGGTTAAAATATTTTGATAAGTTGTAAAAAACTGGACGTCATGGGGCCTTTTCCCACCGGTTGGAATATTTCCAAAAAAAAAAAATATAAATAAATACCTTTTAAGAAATCTCGGACATCATAGCCATACAGTCAGATAAAAAACATCGTCAGGAAATAGTAACAACTTTATTGTGTTCGGTTTCCAGTCTGACGAGATGCGCCCGAATACCAGAATTTTACATGGAGCAACTGCCTATCTGACCTCCACAACACAGTTAGGACTCTGTTGTAATCTTTCACGGTTTACATCTAAACTTATACTGTCACTTACGGGATATCTTCCGTGATTTACCCGTAAGTGACAGTATAAGTACAGTTAGGACTGGATAATACGGTAACTGAGAGCAGCGGTGGCCCAGTGGTGGCGGCCCCGACTTACGAATAGTAAGTCGTGGTTTCGAACCCAGGAAAGGAAAACATCGTGAGGAAACCGGCATGTCGTAGAACCAAAAATTCGAAGACATGTGACATCTACCAACCCGCACTGGGCCCGCGTGGTGGATTATAGCCCATACAATCTCATAGAGAGGAGGCCTGTGTCCCAGCAGTGGGAACATTATAGACTGATTATGCTAATACGGTAACCCTTGGTAAGGCTGGTTATCAGGATTTCGGGTCGCTGACTTCCTATAACGACTGTGAAAGACTGCCATTTTAATGCAAGCATGGTGATCAATGTGTTCCCTGTGAGAGGCCTTTAATGACAGGGCAAAGGCTTTGCTCTCCTAGTAGGGTAATGTAATCCTATTATTATATTCGAATAACCCTAAAACTGTACATAGTTCGTGATATTAACACAAACTCTGTACCGCTCCCGACTACAAATTGATCATCAATCCGCTTTAGGAGGATTACTCGTCGAGATTCGGTAGCAATAAATTCACTAAGCTTAGATTATGCTATTGTTGTGTTCGGTTTACAAGAGATTATCTAGGTTATCAACACCTATGTGATATGACGATTACTGTTATCTATTAGCTGTTTATGTTACGGAACCCATAGAACTAATTATAGGACTCGTCAGGTTTGAATAGAGACGAGATTGAGTTTTTAAGTGAGAGAGAGAAAAAAGAAAGAGGCTATCACACAGGTACCTATGGTAGACAGAGAAGACGCTGTACAAAGCCGGGCTTTTCCCGAAATTATATGTGCCATTGTTCTTATTTTGGTTCAGGATTAATAGTAAGCAATTCATTGCGTTTGGACAGACCTACAGTAGGTTGCTGCCGGCTGTTGAAGATACGTTGGTAAGGTAGAGGTGGTTAGTAACGGTAGAGGAGCTTGTGGTAAAATAATAATAGCTGCTCGGGTCGATCTTCAGGTTAAGCCGCACTTGCCTAGGTTGGTCCGACCTATTGCGAGTGAAGCCACACTTCTTCGTTGCGTTGCGTTGCGACGTCGCAGCGTAAGACGATGTCGCAACGCAACGGCGACGCAACGGAGAAGTGTGGCATGTTTTAAAATTTATATGTAAAATACGCAGCATTGCAACGCTGCGACGACGCAAGGCAGCGCATCGGAGCAGTGTGGCTTCGCTCTACCTCCGTGCCTCGGAAAGCACGTTAAGCCTTTGGTCCCGGCTGTCAATTATACATCTTTGACAGTCGTTAGGTAGTCAGTGGCCAGAAAGTCTGATATCCAGTCTTCCTTCTTAGTTTTGGGGTATCGTATTGCCCGTAATAACTGGGTTGTGGAGGTCAGATAGGCAGTCGTTCCGTGTAAAATACTGGTATTGATCTGCATCTGGTTAAACTGGAAGCCGACCTTACATAGTTGGGAAAGGCTAGGCAGATGGTGATGGTTATTATCGGTACAATCGCGATACGCATTTTGAACATTATTCATAAACCAATTTCTATTTTTGGTGTAACTGAAACTGCACTTCAAATAAACTTGAACATTTCACTAATGTGAAGCGATGGAGGAACGATGCACCTACTTAAAGATTTGTACATTCGCGCACAGTCACTTTAGTCTTGCTTACATACACTTGCAAGAATCCAAGAATCGTATAGATACATTTACGTACAAATTGTGTTCTTCAGCGCCCCGGGAGCAACAACAACGCGAAAAACAATGTAAATTTTGCAATGTAACCGCCTCTTGCCGCTTCATCGAATTTTAATCCCGTTCCAATAACATTCTCACACTAAACACTTATTTTTCTCACTTATGTATGGCTGAGAAAAGTGAAGTTTGTTGCTTACATTTAGTGCACACATAAGGATATGTTTTTAGCCGTTTAGGTTGAAACACTAGGGCCATGAGGTCGAAGTGCCCACCTAGTATTCCGAGACATCGCGAGGCGGTTGGTTACTCTCCGTAACCAGAGGGCTGGCCTATTTTTCAGCCAAATAAACGCATTGATATTCAACTTGGCAATGCTACCAGCCTTCTTGTCACTATTCCTATTGACAGAGTTGCGGACGAATTTAGACGCCCTTAGATTCATTTCTGCTTTAAAACGTGTACTTTTTTATTCTTACTTTAACTTTGTCTTAATTTGTAGATTATGTAAATATATATTTAATTTAAGGAATGTACCATTGTACATTCTTTAAATGATAGCAACAACATACACCAACAAATTTACTCTTGTGGGCTCATTTGTCATAAATGCCTTTCAATATTTTTGCTGAAATACTTTTCGCGAAATGATCATTATTGTTTTCGTATTCGCTTGGTTTTAAGATTTCCGTAGTATACTTTTGAAATTAAAAGGAGCCCGGAATCATGAGCTAATCATACGATCAGTGGCACTCAGGTACACGAAGAAAAAGTCGCAAGGAAACCTGAAGGCCTATGCGAAGGTGACATTCTATCATCTATGGCATGTCTTATTTTTTTTAAATCGATAACACACAGTGAAATTCACTGAGTACCTACTTTGCAAGCTCATGAGGATATCAACCGTCTGTCTTTACTTATTATTAAAAGGAAAAATATGTATATTTATAGCCAGCAGCTCTGTGAAACCCTTTCATAGCAAAGCTTGGATCAATAAGACCCTTTTTGTTTTATTCAGAATAGATCGACCAAAACTTGAGTGAAATTCTATAGATAGACATGTACGTTGAGAACTCGACAGTCAGCAAGATAAAATAATGTTTAAGTTATTAAAGCACTAGCCACACGCCCCGGGTTCGCACGGGTGTAATATACATTTAAACCTTCCTCTTGAATCAGTCTATCTATTGCTGAAAACTGCATTAAAATCCGTTGCGTAGGTTAAAAGATCTAAGCGTACTAACAAGGGAACGAATTTGTTTTTATACTATGCAAAGAAGAAACTTCAATATTTAGACTTTGTTATTTATCTTTCAACAATCTTCTAGGACGATGCTCCAGAAAGGACGGATCCAGGATTTAGTTCTAGCCTTTTTCCAACTATGTTGGTGTCGGCTTCCAGTCTTACCGGATGCAGAATACCAGAATACCAGTATTTTACAAGGAGTGACTGCCTATCTGACCTCCACAGCCCAGTTAGTACTGGGTAATACCATACCCCTTGGTAAGACTGGTTGTCAGACTTTCGGATCACTGACTAACCTGTAACGACTGTCAAATATCTACAAATGACAGCCGGGACCAACGGCTAACGTGCGTTCCGAGGCACGGAGGAAACTCGGCATTTAATGGGTGGTCACCCATCCACGGACCAACCTAGGCAAGCGCGGCTTAACCTAAAGGTTAACCCGAGCGGCTGTTATTATTTAGCCACGAGCTCCTCCTCCAAGTGTGCCCCAAAGTATTGCACTATATTTTGTCTTTGGGATTACTTATTTTTCATTGATAAACATTAGGTAATAACTTTATTACAATCGTGCCCCTATGTCCTTGGCCTTTTGAGCATAATCCTCGAACTAGAATAGATTTGTAGTTAAACCTATCAGTTTTCCTGTCATTCATGGCTGAGTGGTCGATAACCGTGCTAGAACACATTCTTGACAGTTCCAAAGCGATATTATTCATTTTAAAACCGTGTTATTTGTGGTTTTCCTCATTACTTGTTTGTTTTAGTCACACAGTTGCTCATGCTTTATTTTGCCCAAGCTTAGATGTTCGTTGGAGCGTATCTTATTTAATTAGTAGGTTGGTTAGCTCTCCTACCTGACTATAAAACATTGCTCAGGGAAGCATGTATTGGTCCCGCTACAGATTTAGGACTATGAACGCAGTTCGAGTATTATTGGTTTTAGGTCAATACTGAAATAGGTGAGGCTACTTCTCTTTCATCAGTAACATTAATGGATAAGGATTATTTTTAACCTGTTGCCCGCGACGTTCGTCCGCGTTAAATGATTAGAAAAATATTACTTCCCTATTTGAATCGGTTTTCATTTTTTTGCACGGTACCCTAATATTTTTTCTAAAATAATACTATATACCTCCTTATATATTATAACATCAGCTATCTGCCAGTAAAAGTCCCGTCAAAATCGGTCCATCCGTTTCGGAGATTAGCTGGAACAAAGACAGACAGACAAATATTTAAAAAAAAAGTTATTTTTTTATGAGAACAAGACACTTCAATTTTTAATTATTTGTATAAATGTCTAATAGTATAAATGTTTGTAATGCTGAAGCTTTGATGGTCCGAAAATCAGACAACCAGTCTTACCAAGGTGCATCGTATTACCCAGTTACTAGGTTGTGGAGGTCAGATAGGCAGTCGCTCCATGTAAAATACTGGTATTTAGTTCCATCCGATTAGACTGGGAACTGACCTCAACATAGTTGGAGAAAGACTAATCTAATATCTTTGATCATTAAGAAATGCCTACGAGTTGAGGATGTACCTACCTATGATTGTGAAGTTTTGCTGAGTAAAAAGGGTCAAGGATAAATTAAAAAATGACAGTACAATTTCTGAATGGTACTATCTATAGTAGCATTTAGAAAGTTTCCTTGCTGCTCTGAAGTTAAATGTCGTGCTTGTAAACAATGAAGAGGATTCCTTATCCCTTCCTTATCTTTCGGATGTTAACTTTGACTGACGATATAATACCCTCCCATCAAACAAACTTGTTCCTTATCTTTTAGTCCCAAAATTGTGTAATCTTCGTTTTAGGCCATGGCGGCCAGCAGACACAGGTGCACATACTCTCGTAACCCGATAGGACGCCAATCTAACAGAACTGGAGAGAGACCAACGACATTAGGTGCTTTCCGAAGCAGTGAGGCTCTGTCATACCGCCAACTTCCAACAAAATGGTGTAATACTAAAGTACTGTAGGTCACACAAATAATAATGGTTATACGGATATACATATATACAGGGTATTACAGAAAGGTTATAGTCATATGAAAGGATATGCTGCAGACCATAAAACTGAACAACTTCCTCGATGGGTCCAATACAGTAAATGCGAAAAAATCGCACACATTTGCCATACATTACTAACATCATCATTATTTTATTAGCTGTCCCATACATTTGGGTCGAGTAGGTATTGAAATTTAGTATGGGACAGCTGATAATTTTTTCGCATTTACGATATTGGACCCATGGAGGAAGTTATTCAGTTTTATGGTCTGCAGCATACCCTTTCATATGGCTATACCTTTTCTGTTACACCCTGTATAGAAATTATAAATTCGTCTTTCAAAAGTCGTGCACTGAGAATCAGTAGTTTAAAAACATCAAAATAGGCAGTCAACGATTTTTAAGAAAATCGTAGCAAAATATTCTCCACCAACATATTTCGTTCTGTTATTATTACCTAAATTTTGAGGCTCCCAATTCATTTTCGGGTTTCACAAACCGATAACATGAGTCTCAAATCCTTAGTTAAGACCAGAACAGACATGACAGTCAGTAATATTATATCCGTCGCATTGGATCTACATTCTGTCACGAATATCAATGCGAAGGATTTCATCAACAGAAGGCTTCCGCTGACAGAGATGAACGACTGGTCACGTTTTAGAATTGTTGCTATTCAATTCGAAAAAGGAATTCGGAAACGGATTTGTCGATGGAAGGATTTTTTGTTGCAATTTTGATATGATTAAGCTGCATAGTTTAAAGTACGTATTACTCATACTTTACTAGAATATACTTTGTTGTTTTTTCTATGGACACTTTTAACGTACACATCTTGCTATATCGTTCTCACATGATGTACCATCTCAACATGAATCATGTAACCAAGGTTTTGTAAAAATATTCTGATTTAAAAGATTGCATGTCCATGGACTATCTTGCCCGTTCTTCTCCATAGAGATCAATGCTAAGAAATGGGCAACTATAGTACTTTCACAGTTTTTATGCCTTGTGACTGGGACTGTAGCTACCTTTCATTGTTGTCTTTGTTTCGACAATTCAAAAGTGCCTGTAACTGGCCTACTTGAATAAATGCTTTGATTTTGTTTGACTTTATTTATGTTGTGTCAAAGTTCTTCGATTGTAGTGATCTCACCAATCTAAAAAATATACTCTTTACACTGATGAAACGTACTTACTTCATAAAAGGCTTCGTATTCATATAAATCATACAATTTAGTTCTTCTAAAGTTTCTCTCCAAATTATAGAGCTTCTGTAAACCCGTATTTAGGTTGACCCTGGCAAGATGAGAAATGGTGGACCGCGAAAAGCGCTCGTCAGTTACCTAACGCTGACCATTTATCATATCCACGTCAAAGCCAGTGACATGGCCAACATCCGGACGATGCAGACACATGTTTTGCCGAGAGCTCCTAACTACCATCAATTTACATAAACCAACACAGGTTCCTCGCTAGTTGTTCCAGAATAAACAAGAAAATTGAAAATACGTTGTGACATGTTGAATATTGCTCTAAATATGTTCTCTATGACTACGCCGTATGCTCCCAGAGACAAATATTTCATGTAGATATATGGTATTTATGTTTTCCGCAATTCCTCTGGGAAATTTGCTAAGCAAATACTAAATTAAAACATGAACTCAGAACTGTTTTACTTAATATTTTATATCCTCTTTCGTTAAAGGTCCTTCCTACTTTGGACGTGTTGTAAAGAGATATGATGTCAGCATTGTAGTCATCGAACTAATGATCATGAAATAGTTATAGCTTGGTAAAATGACGTTATTATGGAGATATCATAAGCCGAGGAACCTATAACAAAGGACATTTTCATGGTTTATGTCTACTCTGTCAACATACTAAATAGGCACAAAGAACGAGTTACTTATTATTTTATTATACAGGGTGGAAGGCACAACGAGCCACAAAGGCGTGTAGATTGCACTTTAGTAGGAAACAGCAGATTTTTTCAAGATTACCGAAGAAAAATTCTATGTGGGGGGAGGGGGGGGGGGGCACATAGAATTTTTTCTTCGGTAATCTGCGGAACGATCTACTATCTGATCTGATCGGAATGAGAATGATTACTAAATACGTGGTTACCCGTTTGTGCGTCGCTGTCCTTCCACCCAGTATGTGGTTACCTAACAATTCTAAAATGGTAATAGGTGTCCCCAAAAAGTAAAAAAATATGCACACTGGGTTAAAGAAAGCTGCAGGATTAGTCCTCATCAGAAGTAGCATGAACTGATGAAATAGTTCCATGTGAAAGGGGCGAGCCTAAAGCAAAAAATCGGGCACAAATTCAGTCTTTGGGTCGCCGTTGAGAAATTCTTGATGAGGGACCCTAATAATAATTTTCTCGACCAGGGAAATATTGTTCAAATACTAACAGTACTAGCTCTTTCAGGCTTATAAGCGTGACACCGAAATTGTCTCGGCAGCAATTGCACATACCACATCAGCAATATAAACATTAATAATGAAGTTAGCTCGCTGCATACAGACACAATATAACTACACACATCAACCACTGAAGTAGTGATTCATTCATTCAATCTTGCAAATTGATTTGAACTTGGCAGTTGTAATATTAATTGGCATCAATAAATGGAATGCACTTGTATGCCATACAGTCATGCAATCAATAGTTTGAATGTGAGTGTTGAAGGCGTATTGTCGTGCTTACTAACTACATTTCTTTATTTTCCTTCTTCGTGTTCAGCCATTTTTTGGAGTCAGTTTTCGACTCCGAAAATCGTATACTATCTATCTCGCTCGCTTTCGTTATGTAAAAAAGATAGATATACGACCTGTCGAATCGGAAACGAATTGAAGGGTTTGTAAATACGGGGGCTGGTCTAACACTCAGCATTGAATGAAAGAAGGCCTTTCTTTTTCAGTTTTTCCATCTGGTTTTACGATCAGGTTTTGGTTTTCAGTCTCATTACCGACACTTCTGCGTTAGACCCTGTTCCCAATTATAAATGCCAAATCGTGTTCAAAAACGTTTCGCTGCAAGCGAAACATTTTTTTTCGAGCATCGACTCTGTCCCTCATATTCATGTGGCAGCCTTTTTCCTGATGCTCGATGAGTTTATACCTGACACTGTACGCACCTCTCTGGTCCACTTATTACCTGATCTGTTGTTCAAAACTAAACGTAGGTCGGATAACTTCCCAGCGTGAGCATAAAGGCTGCGCCTGAAGAAACTTAAAAAAACTGTCGTGAAGGCTATTTCAATTATTAATCCCTCGTATTCCATTCTTTTCGAAGAACTTCGCCGTATCTTTGAATTTATTTCGATAGCATATTATTGGAGCTTATTTCTTTCTTTTATTTCTTTCAAACTTCGAGTTCGTACAGTTCATTGCATACGGTGAGTGCCTCTGCTTCCCAGTTCTCTTAGAGTACGGAGGTAATATATACTTATGTAAATACAAATCTTCGTAAAGTTTTTGCGCCCTTTGAAAATCAATACCTTCTGTTAAACTTCGGCACTTCGAATTGGATAAGTCTGAGTTTCCATTGCGACGATTTAAAGTAGGTAGGTTATTCCTTATTTGTCCCGTCTTAAAAGTAGCTGTAGAATCACACATACTAAGTCTACACTCTATAGAGTAGGTTTGTGTGCATGTGTAAACTAATTATTGTAAATGGCAACATTATCTTAAGCTATTATTATATATATATAAATTAGGTTAAGTTAACAATGTATATATAGGTATCAAACATAATTTTAATTAGTCACAATATTACTGATGAACTTACAATTATAAATGTTCATGAGGTCAGGTTTTCCGGCACAATATTCGTATACAATTTGTGGTTTTTAATTGGTAGTTAAAATAATAAATAATTTGTTAACACGTGGTTGGCTTAAACAAATATGAGACATATCGTCTCCTCTCTGCTAAACAGTTTCTACTAAATCTAAGCGGAGACAAGACGTGTAAATAACGAATTTCTATTGGTGGTTTACAACACATTTCCTCTACTCTCGTCTCGTCTCCGCTTCGGTGGAGTCCGGGCCTAAATCTCGCTTAACAAATTTAAGTCTAGTGAGCGTTTTTGTTTCATGCCGCACGTTTTATTTTCAACCCTAATAATTTAGAGGCGTATCAAATTCACTGAGAGTGCTACGTAGTGCTATGTAGTAACTAGGTACTTCTTACGTAAAAAGCAGGTCTTGAAAATGTTCTGTTTACCGCCCCTGAAGGATCCTTGTTTACCGAATAGATGCGTCAAAGTGGATCGATTTTATTAACGGACCTCTGGCCTTGGGCGTGTCTTAAAGACAATAAAGTTCTAAAAAGTTGGAAGGGTTTCTAGAACTCTTTTGTGGAAGAATATAAATTGTGTGGTCTCCTATCTGGATTATGTAATTTTCCCTTGCTTAACCCTTTCTCTTCTTTAGTGTGTCGGCTTGCATCTTTAACAAATCATTGTCACCCTTTTGCTGTTATCTGATAAAGTATTCACACTGTGTCCAGCTTTTTGTTTCAACTGATATCCTCATCCGCTTAGCCTTTTTCCGATTATCATGGGGTCGACGAAACTTGTGGGTCTAGACAAAACCACATTCTATTAGCGATAATGGCACCTTTTGAATTGACAAAAGCTGTCAAAAGTGGTTGTAGTAATATGAAACACTGGAAATCTTGTCTGGGCTCTCTTGATACTTCAAAACTAACGCGGTGATCAATGTTCATAAAATCATAAATAAATCATATTTATTTCTGTAGGTAAATTGGTTTTAAAAACACTTTTACACGTCGTATCATGTTATGTTTTAAAACTAGATGGGGCCGGTGTTTCGTACCTGACTGCTCAAATCAAATCAAATCATTTATTTTGCTTCACACATAAGGATGAAACACAACAAGCCGCTGCAGCTGCTCTGAGAAGCCAAAACAAACTCAGAGGTAACTGTCGATTTTAAAGTCCAGACATTGGTCAAGTCATATGAGGACCATGCAGATTAGTGTCTGATACGGTCTTTTGAAGAAAGAACCACACAGATTTGAGTGGAACTATCCAGTCAGTGCAAGCATTTTGTCAGTGATCGTGTAGCTCGACTCATAACTCAAGGAGCTCTATGCCTTCTCGGTTTGTATTTTGCAAAGAAATACGTAGGGATTGTCTGTCATCTGTTGCTGTTGTAATTGAAGTTTTTCTAATCGTTTCTTCACTCATATTTAACTGAGCTGAAAGTTTTATGAGAATGAATGGCTATAAAGTTTAATTTTACGTACATGTGCTCTATAAAAGTAAACGTATAAAAGTATTAGGCAATATTAAGTTTAGTAATAGTAAAGTGTTCTGCCAGGGACGTATTTATTTTTTATTTTATGGCAACACTTACGTAAGCAGCTAGTAGGTGTCCCAGTAGTCCTAGTTTAACTATAAACTAGATACACACAGCCATACTCTGCCTACAATTACAGGTCCCTACTAAGTATACCAACTTTCTAAGATCTTGTAAACTTTGTTTCGTGTTGGATTCATAAAAGCATTAAACTGTTGTTGTAGGTGAGTCCCTGAAGGTAAACACTTTCATTTTTATAATACAATTCTTTCTTGATTACAATTTCTTCTTAAACAAATAAAATGAACGTGTCTGTTTGTAATTTCAAAATAACAGTGTTTTACTGAATGCGTTTGAAAGTATAATATTCGGTTTTAATTTATAACAAAAAATACTCTTTATTTTTTTCTGTCTGTTTGTTCCGGCTAATCTACGAAACGGCTATACCGATTATGACGGGACTTTTTCTTTAATTTAGAAAAAAGATTAGGGTTCCGTGCAAAAAAAATAAAACCCATGAAATTGTGAGTAAAATCAGATTCAATTAAGGAAGTAACATTTTTATAATAATTTTACTAGGACAAAGTTCGCGGGCAACAGCCTGCAGCAACAGACCTGTGGTTATCAGTGAGATTATCGGTTTTCGATAGCTTAATGAGCGTTATTTATTTAAAAATACGAACGTAACAAATTCTCTTCAATATGGCCGATTCATTAGCTAAGTTTCCCGCCCTGCTCCAAACTGGTTTTTGTGACAAAAATAAAAAAATCGAAGTAGCAAAGTAAATTCCATTATCATAATGAATTTAGGCAAGAAATGTTAGAACTTTTTTGAATATTACGCAGTTTTTTAAAGCCGGAACTTTTTATTTAGGTTTTATGGTTGCTTTGTAAAAAGGCGGGCCGTGTAATGTTGCCATTTCCTGACAAAAGCTTAGGTTCCTAATGGATGAAAAGACCTCCTTTTTTCATCCTGTTCAGTAGATGCTGACCTATTATGATAAATATTAGCAGTGCCAGTGCCTAACATGAAATATTACGTCTAAAACTCATTTCTTTTTTTCAATTTTGTAGAAAGGCAGAAATGTTTCCATTAATGGTGTCAATAATCTTTCTTCCTTATTGTTAATAGGTGCCTATCTAACATCATTATGTTTTTCCTCATACCTTTATTATAGGTACTTCGTTAATTACTACCTAAGTATACCAATTTTCCTTGTTCCGTAAGGGCAATTTTAGTAGATTTGGTTTTCTTGTGATATTTTTTTCGGTTATTAATTTATGTTTCATGTTCAGTGATCTTTGATTTATTGTCTAATTTAACTTGATTTATTACCTACAGATTGAAAACCTAAAATACTTTAATACCGAGACTATACCTACTTAGAGATAAACGCCCGCATTTAAATACAAAGACCATGAGTGAAACCTATTTCAATGTGACATCAAGAGGTATGATAAACCTCCTATTTTTTCCAAAGGGGTAGTTAGATAACGTCACAGGCTCCCCGCCTCCAACCCCCACGGAGCAGGGGTCGTAACCTTTAGCATGCTTACGTCCTTAGTCAAAACAAATCAAACGTAGATCAATATAAGTGCAACAATAAAAAAAATATATATATATACTTACGGCGCCTAAATTCGTTAATTCCCGTTCACAAGGACGGTAATACGACCTCGCTCTGTCACCAACAATTGTTCCCTCCGAACCCTCGAACAATTTCATCAATTAATCAACACTTAAAACACAACAATTCACGTATTATCATTAGCATCACTCAGTTTCACAAAGCATCGCAATGGTTACTTAATCATTCCACATGAAACTGTTGTACCGGTTTGAAGTTCGTGGGAAATGTGGAAGTCCCACCGCGACTTTCAGAGGACTGAAGGTTCGGGCCTACGGGAAAATATCAAGCCTCGACCGGGATTCGAATGAAAATAAAGTTGGCGAGAGGCGATGCACGTGTGCTTGCTCACTCGGAGCGTTGACTCAGCTATGAGTCAGACAAGGCTGGCCGTATTGCGTTTAGTGCGTCGCGAAGCACTGTTGACGCCCCCGATGTTCGCCGAAGAGCGGCGAGGACAGCCGAGAGACGAACCGCTGAAAGCTCAATGAGCAACCATAATTCATTATGAAAAGGACATTTTCCACTTTCCTTTACCTCATTCGTTTGATGTAAGGGCCAAGGGTTTCTTTGAAATTTTGAATTCGTAAGAATAGATTTATTGAATGAATGATGAAGTTGAAGATAGCCTTAATTTGGTTCCTTTTCTTTAGTAGGTGAGCTCAAAGAAAATGATAGAAAGCTGCTATTTTGAATGCTATTTGGAACAAAAAAAGGTAGTTTTGCCTCCATTAATAACCGAGCGGTTCTCGTTCAAGACAAAGCCTAGTCTTTGTGTTACCTAGATATTTTAACAACATAGGTACTTACTTAATTATTTCAAAAACCAATCCGTTAACCTGTCATGGTAATTATATATACTTACCTATGGCTATGGGTTTATTCCCTAATGACTTATTCATTAGCTGCTTATTGGGTGGCCAATATGCATTAGTGGAGGTTCTAACTTGTAAATAATTAGTGTTAGGTATAAAATCTTCTTGTTGCCGATATTTTTAATCACGAAGAGATCCAGGTAAGCAGTTATGTGTAGAGAGAACCAGCCAAGTGCGAATCGGACTCGTGCACTATAAGTTTCGAACCATCAAATACCAAAACTTTACTTACTTAACATTATGACAGTTGACACACGCCACAGCAATTCAGGTAGCTACTAATTAAGGTACTGTTCTAGGTTCTGACCATACAGACAGACAGACAGTGTAGGCTTACTAGGTTCCGTTTTTTAACGTTTTGGGTACCTACGAAACTCTAAAAATGAAATGAATTAGGAGTTGGAATAAGGCTCTAATTCAATTAATTTCAATGCATCAAATAGGTAATCATCATGAGATTCCATAACTAATCTTCTTGATTGAAACTTAATACATTTGACTTGTAAACTCCATTTAGGAAATCAATTAATCTTGCTTAGCAGTAATTTAGTTTGAGCGATGGCATCATTGTACCACTGTTCTATTGTCGAGACTCGGTTACGAAAATAGAATGAACGAATCCCGGATGATGGACCGTAGCTGCGTAGGTATCTACATCAATTTGTCATCTTAATCAAGATTTTTTTTAATGAAAATAATAGTCTTGCTTAAACCTAGATCACATGAAGTTTTAATTGAGTGGTTAAAATAACGGCCTCATATAATATGTGTGCACTGAAGCAAGTGCGCCGCCAGCTTTTGAACCAGGGATGGGGGGTGGGGGGGCGGCAGATGGGTGCTAGTTAATAAGGAGTTGAAGGACTTCTAAGAATCTAAAATGCAATGCCACTTCAAAAATGTTAGCACCTCGGATTGGTTATATTTTTCATACTTGTTTATGTAGGGTGACTGGTAATTAGTGACCGATACTTAAACACGTGATTGTACTCATGATGATATCAAACAACTTTCCCAAAGAAACCATTCACTTTTACAATAACACTTAGTTACTAATTTTGAAGAGTTATTTGAAAGGACTAGGAACTAAAAGACAATTTAGTTTAAAGAAAATGTGTAAGTTTGTAAATTGTAGCGGTAGTACGTGAACCTACTCACAGGGTCGGACTGGGCCGGAAGGGCCCGGGTGGCTCCCCCAAGATCGGGGCCCGTGATTGGATAATGGTAGATGGGATAAAATCGGAAGATAATGAAAAGTACAAATTAATAATTATAAACGAAATATATTATTAGGTACCTAAGAGCAGTTTCAATTATATTCCAATAATGGCAATAATATAACAAATATGAAGCTAGCAAATTAACATTTTCTAAAAAGAGGAGAACTTTCAGCTAATCTTTTTTTTTAAATCTCTGAAACAATGTCAAATGCTTTTCTTTAGTTCTTTCATTGCGAAATAGATGTTATTTAATCGACTTAGGGACACAATGTTGAGAACAAAGCCTCCAAGAGCGAGCGAATCGAGCTCGAAAATTTTACCACCCTACCTTTGACAGGCTAGAATTGTTTGAACCCTTCATACAGGAATTACTTGGTCGACTTACAGACAAATTCAAGATGCAAAAGGAAATAAGCTAAAGAGCGAGCGTAGCAAGCTCGAATTTTTTTGACACATTGCCTTGGACAGATTAGAATTGTTTCGATCGTTCATACAGAAGTTACTTGGTCGACTTTTTGGCAAAGCCAAGGTTTAAGAAAAAGTATCGAAGTGAAGTTTTGATCACCCTACCTACCTTGGACAGGTTAGAATAAAATTTTTTCGACCCACCGGACTTACTTGGGCGATTTATAGACAAAATGAAGATTCAGGATAAAGTAGGCTGCAAGAGCGAGCGAAGCGAGCTCGAAAATTTTTACACCTTCATCAGCCTCGAATAAATTCGAGATATGAAAGAGATCGAAATGTATGATCTATTTTTTGCAACCTTGTGTATGTATGTCATATAAAGGTCTCGGGGCAAGTTCTCCTAATTTATTAAGCCTCTATTGATACCGGTTGATCACGTGAAAATTCTATAGGAGTGCCAATCCACAGGCAGAAAAAAGGAGCCTATATGATAAAAGTTTTTCGCAAGGTTCAAAGAAAGAACAGCGCGTTGGTTTTAAGAAAATTTGTAACTTTGTAGCGGTAGTACGAGTACTCAGAGGCTAAAAATGAGCCTAAACTAAAATTAAAATTGAGAGTGATTCTACTATACGCTACAATTAATTACGTACTTACTAATTCTGTGGTATCAGGCAGAATACGTTTTAAAAACTTTAAAAAATCCTGAGCCGCGGGCACCCTATGCTACCTACCGCCTGGCTTCCGGCAAACCCCACAAGCCAGGCCCGTTGGGACCCGGGCAGGCTGGGGCCCGGCTGGCAAACGCCACTCTGACTATACGGCCAGTCCGACTCTGCCTACTCAGAGGCTCATTTTTAGCCTCCTGGCGACGCCCCTGCACCGAAGTATCTGTTAGGGTCCGGTGTCCGCAGACAATTCACTTTCAGTCCGTGCCGCTTTGACCGAACTTTTATAGCGGGAAGCCGTTCTATATGCGAAACACAACTGCACAAGACCAGTGTAAGTGGGAGGTCTACAGAATATAGAATGGGGTATATATAGTATTTCCTGTAGTTGTCTTTCAGCTGAATGATCATGATGAATAGAGGCAGCCGAAGACCTCTAGTGCTATATTAAGAAGACAAGGAAGATCCTTTAGGTATAGTTATACTTCAGTAATCCAGTTTTCCCAGTACCTACGGAAATAATGTGTGTGTGGTACCTACATTGAGAAACAGCACCGTACCTAAGTTAGAGTAACTGCAGGGTGTAAATGGACCCTTCACGACCCTTTATGAAGCCGTCAACCAAGCATTATGTACATCAAACCTAGTAACTTTACGAAAAAAATATTGCTGGGAAACGACTTTTTTTTTGGGGTGATAAATCACGTTTTACGGTAGGACTCAATGTAACGCACTCAAACCATTGTGTTGATGGATTGATTGATTAGTACGGGGGTCGTGGAAGTGTTTAAAGTAAAAATCTTACATTAAAAACATGTTTTTAAGAAAAACTTGTGAAAAAGCAGGAACTTTGACCCCCAATATCTCCGTAACTAGAAGGTTCCCAGGTATGGTCGAGAACAAAAAAAAGATTGCAATGACGCGGAGAACAAGTGCCTTTCGGCTTCGTTAAGAATCTTTTTACACCCTTTATACACTGTCGAAAAATACATAACTAAGTAGGTACTTACTTACTACACAGTGAAGCTGTTCCTAAATTACCCTAGACTGATGATTTGATGAAATAAATTAAGCAGTGTTACCTAAAGGGCAGTTTTACCCATCTATGGTACTTATTTATAGTGCAGTGGCCCATCCCTTCAAAGAATACTGACATGATATTGTATTACATAACGCTACATAATGTGCCGTGTGTTCGTGGTAAGGATGCTGAACACATGTAGGTATGTGACCGCGTCCGTGACAATGAACGATCATGAGATATTTGCACAATACACCTACACATATGCCACGCTTGACAAACGAATTGTTACTCCTATCAGATTTCCTATGGTAGGAAGGTTACTGAAGAGCAGGGTAGGAGGAACAGTGCGTGACTTGTTGAGAACCTACCTTGAAGATAGGTAAGCACCCTCTTTTTAACCGACTTCAAAAAGGAGATGTTATCAATTCGGATGTTTAACTTTTTTTTATGTATCTTCAGGCATAACTCCGTCATATATAGACGGATTTGCTAAATTGTTTTTTTGTTCGAAAGGGGTTTATTTCGAAATGGTCCCATTTGCATTTCATATAGATCCGATGATGAGTTTCGGAGACAGACAACGCAACTCTTTAAAAAACGACATCAAAAAGTTTTTTTTTAAATAAGTTGGACTAGCTCATGTACAGGCACATAAACCATAAACCTAGATCGGGAAGGTCGCTACCAAACATCTGAATTGAATATCATTACTTGCAACTGTTGAATATATTTTAGTTATAGTTAGAATAGAATAGAATAGAATAGAATATTTATTTGCGTAAAACATGGTATACAGGGTGTACCACGGGGGACGGGGATACTTATAAGTATTAAATATACTATTGTATGAAAAATAAAACACTGCTACACTTTTTCTAATACCTACTTTTTTTTTTAAATATATTATTCTTACATGTCCTGTAACACTCGCCAATACTGTACGTTGCTATCAGTGAAAGAATGTTTGAAATCGGATGGGTAGTATCTGGAGGTTACCTCCTCAAAACTTACAAACATTACCTCATATCAATATTAACTGTTGGTCCCGGCCGTCATTAGAGATCTTTGACAGACGTTACAGGTAGTCAGGGGTCCGAAAGTCTGACAACCAACTCCCTTATCAAAAGGTATCGTCACGCAGGACGAGGACGAGGGAGGTCGTCGTTGTGGAGGTCAAATAGGCAGTCGCTCCATGTAAAATACTGGTATTCAGTAGCATCCGGTTAGACTGGAGGACCGACATAGTTAGGAAGAGGCTAGGCGGATAATGATGATCATGATAATCCCACGGAAACGTTTTAATAATAGCCTATGAGATTCGGGGTTAGTGTAGTGCAAAAGAAAGACTGTGTACACGTGTAGTGAAAGAATTTTCCCTCTACATTCAAACGTTACCTACCGGTACCTCTTTATAATATAATTACCTTTAGTTAATCCAGCAGGTTGTTGCCTCGTTCGTCTAGTAGTCGCAAACGCTACTGCTGAGCATGTGGTCCTGGTTTCGATTCCCGGGCAGTGTTATTGAGTTTATCCATCAGGAATTTCTCAGTAGCAGTCACGGAGTCTGGATTTGTACCCGGTTGATGGCAATAGACCCTATATATTAAGATATGGTACAACTCTACTAACCTTTCAGCAATAACAGGCGTAATGTTATGTTATAATCCAGCAGATGAGAATTCTAGGACTTTACCTCATGGAATAAGCAGGTATACCTACTCACAATAAGTAATCAGCAATCAATATAAGTCTACAGCTGGACTCTGGACATAGAGGCCTCTTCCTCTGTACCTACGATTACCAAAAAATTACGTCCTTACTCTCATCCGCCTTGCCATAGGCGTCTACGTAGGCAGGTCATTTGCGGAGCCATATGAAACCGCTCTAAGTCAACGGGACCCTGGTGGTTTGCGAGAAATTAAGGGCCTTTGGCTCTTGATATGCTATGCTGATACTCATGAAGCCTTAAATTAACCTAGTTAGGTCCTTGATGATGACCATGATTCTGTTTTAAACTATAATTAAACTATACAAAAACGCTCAAAGAATTTACTAAAACTACAAAAACAGATTGTGAATACAAAAAAAATACTGCAATTTTTGAGTACCAAAAATCCATTAAATTGCCATATTTCTCTTCAACAAGGCACCATTGTCGGTAATATAAGCCGATCCCGTAATAGCCCTCGCTTTGTCGCTAGCTAGGAACAGCACCAAGTCACCAATTTCTGCAGCATCCGAAACCCTGCCAAGAGCAGTCATGTTCTCCATCTTTTTCCAGAAGCTGCCTACGTCAGATTTTGCCACACCGAGACTTTGAATAATGTCAGTTAAGACGGGCCCAGGGTTCACATTGTTAACCCTAACGCCTTTGGACGCGAGATCCAGAGCTATAGACCTCATAAAATGGTCCATTCCAGCCTTCGAAGTACAGTAAGCGAAGTGCTCAGGTGAAATCACATCTACGGCGGCAATACTAGAAATGTTGATAATGTTACCTCTAGTTTCAATCAGGTGTGGAACAGCAAGGTTGGTCAAGTAGACTACGGAGCGAAGATTAGTCGACATGACTTTGTCGAAGACTTCCATAGCATTCGCATCCCAGATTGCCGTTTTTCCTGCTATCCCAGCGTTGTTCACCAAAACGTCGATTTTTCCAAACTGAGCAATGGTGTTGGCTACTATTTTCTTGACATCTTCGTTTTTGGTGACGTCAGCGATGATCGTGAAGGACTTTGCGCCGTGTTCTTGACATTTTGCAGTAACTTCTTTCAGCTTAGTCTGGTTTCTCGCCACCAGCACAACGTTGGCACCTTCTTCCGAGAATTTGATGGCTGTAGCGGCACCAATGCCCGAGCTGGCCCCCGTCACAATTACCACTTTGTCGGTAAAACTCATTTTTCTCTGGTAGTTAGGTACTCGAGGTAAATCAAGCAGTGAATAGAAAATGTGGCGATAATTGTGATTTTACAACTTATAAGGATTTGTTTATCAAACAACTATTATTTATTTTATCATTAGTGACCACTTCTTTGAGTAGGTAAGTAAATACCTCGTGATATAACAACAGCTTAGACGACTGTCTTCCGGGGTTTTCAGTTTGAGTACTGCAATATTATTTCCATGCTGTTTACAAGCAGATTGATAAGGTAGGTAGCTGTTTAGGTACACCACTTAAATCATACAAAACAGCAGTTGTAATTGCACAACTATAAATTATTTTCATGGTTCAAGAGTTTCTGATTGGTAGGGACCTAATTAAACTGCAGAGCATAATTTTATTGTTTTGTCATGAAGGTTGTGATTAAGGTACCTACTCAGGATTGCGTACAATGGAATAATGCATAGTACCTACGCCTACGCTTATTAGTAAAAAACACAAACAGCGTACGTGCAAAATTGCACGTAAATGCATATTAGGTCACATTGTCGTACCTAATTATCAAATCGAACTGGACGGTGTAGAACCGTCCAGCCCCCGTAGCATGACCACCGCAGACAAGAATTTCTTTGACGGAAGAATCGACAAAATGACAGATAGTGCAAAGGAATCTGTCATTGTGTCGATTCTTCCGTCAAAGAAATCCTTGTCTACGGTGGTCATGCTACGGGGGCTGGTTGATTTACCACTAAGGTTTATCCCATGGTTCTTCTACATAACGTGGGAAACGCCAATAAAGATGAAGTCAGTATAATAATATGCAGATTTGGAAGTTGAATAGAAACAAAATTTCAAGTATAAAATGTGGTCCTCAACCGGGTCGGAAGGTGGTCTATTTGACAGGAACTTTGAAATACATAGGTATAATATTGGAATCTTAGTAGTGTAAACACATGACCGGGACGGCCATATTCGATTCAGCCAGTATTTGTTGCTCGACAAACTTCGTTTGGCGTTCATCATCGCTGAAACATGTTCTGGTCAGCTCAGCACAGTTCGAGTTTAGCCGAGCTGCTTTTTCCCTCGATTTTGTTGTCCTGCCCAGTCCTGCTATGGACGAATCATGACACCCCGAACAAGTGTGTTATTATCCCTTAGGGGTGAACTTCTCAAGGGCCTTGATGCAGTAGGTATGTCCTAATCGCATAATGTTTTGTTGAAAAAAAAGTCATATTCGAGCAATTTTCGATTCGCGAAATGTCCGATTCGCAGATTGTAAGTTCGCATTATATCAGAGTTTCAGAATGTCAGGTTTTTCCAATGGCTTAGTAGGTACCTACTTACTAGTATTTTTAACAGACTTCTAAAAATGTTTTTTTTTTGTACTTAGATATTCTATACGCGTAACAGAAAGGGTGTGCTACAGACCACTCAACGGAACAACTTTCACTTGCCCCATACAAAATTTCAATACCAATTCGACCCAATGGGGTAGCTGATTATCTTACGTACATTTATAGCATTTATGAGTATCAGTATCTACGCAAAAAATCAAAAAAAATACAAATAAATAATTGACGGGTTCACATTATATCAGATTATAATGCGAACCCGAAAATCTGCGAAGCGTACCTTCTGAGAAAGGATATTTTGCGAATCGGACATTATGCGCGGTTTCAGACTAGCGTATTTTCCTGCGCGTACAAGCTCGTATTGGCTTACGCGTGTACACGCACGCCACATTTTTTGCATTTCATAAAATTTAACGCGCGTACACGCACTTATACCGCGTGTTCGCGCGGGACGAGTAGGCGTCTCTCGCTTATATGCGCGTCAACGCTCGTACGAGATGGGTGTGTGGCAAAAAGCGCGCGTAAACGCGCCTACATGTGCTTCTAAAAACGAGTTAAACTTTATCAAGATAATTATGGTAGCCTTCCTAAAAAAAAACACACCAATCAATTTATAACAACATTTATTGTTATCAGTCGGTTGAAGAGGTGTTGAACACAAAATTATCATTCAATTACAATCACAGGTACCTGTTTCAAGTTTTATAACATGATTTGCTAAACAGTTTTTCGAGGTAACAAGGCTAGCCTTCAACATTTCAATACTGAATTCAATTCTTCATTGTTCAAGAGCATGTATTTTTAACATACATTTATTAATTGGATTCTTACATTCATCTCTTAGTTTCTAGTCTACAAAAAGTATGAGATTCACATAATGTATTATATCTAATGGAATTATTTTATATAAAGTAGTTTGGACGGATGTAATTAGTCTTAAATTAAATTACATTATGCTTTCGACACAATGTACAAAGCAAAATAAAATCTATAAAAAAAAATATAAGATTAAAATATTTAAATGCTTCAATAAGTTGTTTAGCATTGCAAAGCAAAGAGTAACTTTTTGTAGCAATTTAGATATATTAAACAAAAGAATAACTTATTCAGTTGTATCCCACAGGGTGATACAGATTCAATACTGATAAGTATTAAAAGAATGTTTAATGCTAACTGTCATTTACTTTACTATTATGTAACAAAAGTATACATAACAATACAGTTGAACTAATCATTAGCAGTCACAAATTCGTAAAATTAGGGGGCTAGATCACATTCATAACAAAAAGTTTCCTTTTGCATTATCCCAACGTATAAAGTTGTCAGAACGACATGATTAGATCAAGTCACTCTAATATTAAAAGTCTGTAGATTTTAAAAAGTATTTCCCAACAAAGCAAAATCGTAATTTATAATTTTTGTGTGACAAAAAAAATTATAATTTTTGTGTGTAAAAAGTTATCATTAAGGCACTTGATTTTAAATACTAAAAGCTACCCTATAATAATTTGTGCAAATAGAAAACAGTTCCAATAGTAGCTAAAACAAGGGTCATAGACGATGTGACAAATGAGGAACCGTTACACTCGTCAGCGGAACAGTAACACTCTTCCCAGTAGACTCCGTTCTCATACACACCCCAGTTGCAAACACCGGTGACTCCAGTCTCAGCCACGGATGCACAGCGGCGGATTACTTGACGCCATCTTCCATCCCCTGGAAATGACGTGAAGAATTCATATTAATATTTTAAATGGGTCAATATTCAATACATAAAGGTTTTCAAAAATAAAGTGTTATAAAATCTATATTCCATTGAAATATAAGGCACATCTTGATGAGGGGTGCACAGATTCAAGAAGAAGGGCAGAAGGGAGGCCTAGTGGTGGCTGATTGTGGGCTGAAATGATAATGTTGCTGATTAGGTATACTCTGACAACTTTATAAAAAGTTTTTTGAAGGTGCAAGAAGTTTCTCTTTACTAAAGAAAATGTTTAGGTAAAGCACATGCAATCAATTTACACAATGTTACAATGACTTCCAATTTGCACTTACATGTTCATGAATTGTTTGTTATAAGAATTACAAACATCAATATAGATAACTGCTTTGTTTTACAAGGTGATAGGTATAGAAACAATATTATAAAAATTACTCACAAATAAATCCTTTGGGTCCCTGTTGAGTCAGCTTCATGCAGAAAGATCCAGGCATGTGAGATTCATCACTGAAACACTCCACGGCAATGTGGCTTTCTTTATTGAATTTTTTGTAGGCGCCACAGTTGTCTTCACCTTTATTATCTTGAGAAGACGCACATTGGTAGCATCTTACACAAAATACTGAAATAAAATAAGAAAACTATATTCAAACACTTGCCACAAAAAACATCATAAAATTTGTTTAATATAATAGAAGTAAGGACTTACCGACTGGCAAGATGCAGAGAAACGTAATTATAAGAGCCTTTAATAACATTTTGATGTTATTCAGTCATAAAAAGCGAGTAAAATATTAACAATCACAAAATAACGAACTGTACACACCCAACCCAAACTTTGTTTAGGGTTGAGCAAAACCGGTAACTTGTAACGTCATTGGAATTTGTTCGGTAAAAGTTTTGTCGGCCGAACGATAAAACCGTAACTATAAGCTTCCTGGTTTTTCAATGTATGCTAGATTCAATAAATATATCTAAGCTTATTTTTCTTTAAATAAATAATTTTAAGATTTCCTGTTTCTGTTTGGTTATCAATAATTGGACAGTCTGTACACAACACGTCTTCAAAAACCGGTAGAATTTTTTCCTCGGCGTACTCTATTCTCAACAAACAATCTCAACTGTCAAATTGAACGTCACACTCACGGTCGAATCGTAAATAATTTCTAACTGAAATAATTTCTTGTTTATTGCGGCGATTTTAACATTTATCACAATTATATCCAAATTAATATCGATATGAGTACCACTGTAAGATATTTCATTTACGTCTGCATTGTTTTAAACGTTGTGCCTTACGGTAAGTGATGATTTTCATTGATAAACAATGGTCACGCCCAAGCGATAGGCTGTAATAACATTTGTTAATGTTAGTTTTCAGTATAAAATGCTGGAATTGCCGGTCAAGTAATGACCCGAAATGCGCCGATCCTTTCGATAACAGTACGGTGCCGATAACGGACTGTAAACAAGAGAAGGGGTTATCTCATTTGCCGGGAGTTCGGCCGTCGATGTGCCGCAAGATCAGACAAAAAGGTTTGTACTTCTAACATTACACATTCGGTATCGTAATATGATATAATTATTGTCTCTACATGCCTGTGTTGTCATTGAGTAACAATAATATCAGCCTATTAAAGTCCCACTGCAGGGCAGAGGGCACTTCTAACACAGAAGGCACGAACATTGATTAACACGCTTGCTCAAGGCGGATTTGTAAGACCAGGTGTCCTTACAATATTTTCCTTCACCAATGTAAGTGATGTCCAAGACAGTGAATTCACAGACACATATCTGTCCTGATTTGAAAGCACAATTGTATTTTGTGCATGAGACTTGCGGCCTTAATCACAGTAGCAGTAGTTGTAATATTGATCCTAGATTAAAAGTGAATGGAACAGCAACAATGGCAGAAAAAATAGGCCTATTACCCAGCAGGGAACAATTCCATGATGCTGATGATTGACTTACATACTCATTCATTACTTTCCATTAATTGAGATCAGTTGAGCTATGTTTTTTTTTCCATAAATAACTTACATATAATAGAACCTTATATTATAATCCTTAAATCTTCAAGGTTCCTTATATGTTTCCTTTATGTTAATTATGTGAATATACATAGGCCACCTTCAGATTATCATGTTTTATAATGATAAAGTTATAATATGATAAGATTCAATTAAAGGCTACAGGAATTTTCTATGAAACTTTAAGAATCAAAATAGCAATGATGTTACATACACTTTGCTTCATTCATGTTTAAATATCTGGTCTAGCATGTATACTAACTAATATTATAAATGCGAAAGTAAGTTTGTTAGTTACCTTTTCACGCCTAAACCACTGAACCAATCATCCTGAAATTTTGTAAATACGTTGTCAGGTGTACAGAAATGGACATAGGGTACCTTTCATCCCAAAAAGTACTGTTCCCAAGAAAAACAACAACAAATTTCTTATGATATAATAGATGGCGCCACGTGTCTTTCGAATAAATTGAATTATACAACCTGAATTAATTTCAAATTCTAAATTAACACCAGTGAAGCAGCAGGCAAAAGTTAGTAATATAAATATTTTTTAAACATTGCCTCTAGGAATTTCTCCTGTGCTTTGGGTGTGTTTACAAACATTTAAACTCACATAAACAAACAGCCAGACCCAGAACAACTACCTGTAGACCATACAAATATTAGTTCCATGCAGTGACCAAACCCGTGACATGCAGCACAGAAGCCAGTTGCTCACATTTAAAACATAACTTCATCTGTAATCCCCGAAAAGTCAGGCAGAGGTGTAGTATACACACATTTTTTACTAATAATATATTAATATTTCTTATAATTTCCTTTCAGTGAATGGAGAATGGCGCTACTTCAGAGATTGTGCATATTTGGGCGAAGTTGGAATACAAGGAGACGAGAGATTCTGTCTCATGAGAACCGGTACATACAACATCTTCATAGAATACTGCACTTGTAACAGTAAAGATGGATGTAATTCTTCATCAATGTTTAGCCCGTTGCCTTTATTCTTTTTTGTGATGACTACTGGTATTCTTAAATGGTTATCGTAATTATTTTGTAATTATATACTAGGACCGTATCTCCTCAATTTATATATTTTTAATGAATGATCAATAAATATCAAGTAGAGATAAATTAAAAAAAAATATTAGTTGTAAAAAAAACAGTGTGTAGTATGTAGTAAATAAGCAGCCAAAAGAAAAAATTTGCAATCAACAGTACACCAGTGGTAATACTTGTAGCTAACGAAAATTGCTCATACTGGAAATTCAAAATTAAAGCATTTATTTCAATTAGGCCAGTTACAGGCACTTTTGAACTGTCGAAACAAAGACAACAATGAAATGTAGCTACAGTCTTTTGGTACAACATAAAGGCGCTGTCAATGTCAAATTGTTAGTTGTTACCACTGATTTGCGTGGACTGTACTATTGTACCAGTTGTTTTACATTCCGTTTATTTCTTCACAATTTATTGTTGTGTTTAAAATGTAAAATGCTCATCCTGTTTACTTAAAAACTTGCATTTCTACTAGTAGTAGCGATGATTGAATTAAATAAAAAAGACTAGGAGGATGTTAATCTCTAATTATATATAAGAAATATGTATAATGAATAAATCTATTAATTAAGTGCACAAAAAACAAAAATGAATTCCGTCCTAGAAATACAATTAAAGTTTTGTACTAAAGAATAGAAACTTATGATAGAATTTTATGCAGCTTTTTGTAGTAAATTAAGAAAACTGTTATTTGTTGATCAATTGCTTAGAGCATTTGATTGACTTATAAATATTAAAGTTATTGGCTCAATTACTTTACGTAGGAGCCATATCAATAAGTAGTTTAAAAACAATAGTATGTTAAAACAAAAGGTAAACTGCAGCTAATTTAGTTTGTCAAGAAGATAATACATGGCACTGATACATTTTCTTTTTATTTAGTGGTAAATCCTTTTTGCTGTCTGCTATAATGTTAGAAGTCCGGGCTTGCGATACAGCCGTTACAGTTGATCATGGTTCTGTTCTTTTTTGAAGTGCATTCCGTTTACGCAGACAAATTCACAAAAAGTTACCAAGAATGCTCTAATACAATTTAATTCAAGTGTGGAAACAACCATGCAGTACTGTCCGGTCATTGTTATTTTATCTCTGATTTTGCAGTAAGACAGTGAACTTTACTCTGTTTGTTTGTTTATAATGGGTATAGAAGTACCCTTAACGAAGGCGAAAGACACTTGTTTTCCCCGTCATTGCGATCATTTTTTTGTTCTAGACCATACCTTGGAACCTTCTAGTTACGGAGATATTGGGGGTCAAAGTTCCATCTAGACCATACCTTGGAACCTTCTAGTTACGGAGATATTGGGGGTCAAAGTTCCAACTTTTTCAAAAGTTTTTTTTCTAATGCAAGTTTTTAATGCTAAAGCTTTACTTTAAATATCTCCACGACCCCCATACTATTCAATGCATCCATCAGCACAATGTTTTGAGTGCGTCACATAGTCCTACCGTAAAAGGTGATTTTACACCCCCACCAAAAAAATGTTGTTTCCCAGCTCAATAATTTTTGCGTAGAGTTACTTAGTTTGATGTACAGAACGCTTGGTTGACGGCTTCGTGAAGGGTCCGTTTACATCTGTAGGGTTTTTGTCGATGGTAAAATAATTGTGAATAGACTTAGACTGTACTGGAGGTTGAAAGGATATCACATTATCTGTCCATAGGCGCGAATTATACAGAAACGGCGTAAGGTGAAGGCGCGGCACAGGCGTGGAATTTATTAGGAAACGAAAGAACGGCATGCCTGCGCCGCGCATTAAAACGTTTGAAAACGTTTTGAAGCGGCATCATGCCTGCGCTGCGCCTGTTTCTGTATAAATCGCGCCATACAGTCAAGTTCAAGAAATAGGGTAGGGGTTACAAGATAACTACATAATTATAACTAGAGTAGCATAAGGTTAAATACCCATGCACTACAAATTGACCTTTTACTCCTACACTGAGTTCACTCGATTAAAAGAAAGCTATGTCAAAGTTCAATATTATGTTAATATTTTATTCAGTGAAAGTAGTTTATGTGAATAAATGTTTATAAACAACATAATATTGTTATGTAACAGAGAAAATCAATTAGTATTCTACGATTTATACCTACTTGTTAAATATATATTTTTTATAAACCATGGCTTTGTATAGGAGCTTGTTTTGTAAGTTGCATATAAATAATTTAGATTTATAAGACTGATTGCCATCCATGTATTGTATAAACAAAACAATCCTTTTATAATGTTGATATAAATATACAATTATCTTTTATATTATAAAATGGTTTTATTTGACACTTTGTATCAGGGAAGGATCTCTTTGTTCTCGGATTTGATAAAAAAAACAGCTTATATTTACGATAAAATTTATTAAAACAACATTAGCATTTACTTCGTGGTATTCTTAATTAATAGATTTGGAGACTTAAAATGTTGCCAATTTTAAATGCTTAACAATAATATAATTTTCAATGTCATTTTTCAGAAATAAGGCACCTGTCGGAATTAGTGCTAAACAGAAGATAATGTTAGATACATATTTCATATACTTATTAATAACTTAATATATATTGTAGACATTGTAAGTCAGAGGCGAACCTAAATATTTACAGGTAGAATAACTCCTTAACCAGCAAGTGAGAACAAACTATATTAATATGGTGTCAATTACAAGTTAGATATTTATTGCAAGAAAAAAGATATGGTTGGTTGGTGAACTAAATGGTATTTAGTCACTTTAAAGCTTTCTTTACAGACATTATAACTTAAATATTCAGAAAACAAGAAAGTATTCGTATTAACATTAAATTAAAAACAATTTACATTTCGATGTGAATCAAACAAGTTTTAAAACTGTTGCGGTGGGTACCTGGGTACCATGGTCCCACGGTAGACAATGAAATAAATCTATGTATTTGTACTATGTGTTAGTTTTTTTGTTATGTTGGTTACTTGAAGAGGAGGAGGAGGGTGAGTGGTGCGGCTAGGAGGGCGATTGTTTTGCTGATGGTGGCAGCACCGTTACAGCCGTCATATTCGCAGGTCTCGCAGAAGGAGGTTACTTCATTGGGGCCGTTGGAGGAGCTGGGGCATGAGGTACTGTAGTCGTCCTGACGCTTCCATGTGCATCCACGGCTGACTACCACCTGGCCGTTAACTGTGAACAAATGTGAACAGCAAATTAATAATCATTTAGTGGATAGTCTACAAGATAACATAGCGTCATCAGGACCCAAGGTCGGCACAAAATTAGAACCCGATATATACATTCCATACTGGGAAAACTTATTAACAGTTTCTCGACACAAGAGAATCGAACCGAGCACCCAATCAGTGACCAATATGTGACTCAGTATGGCTGCACATGCAATGCAACCACTAGACAAACGCATCAAGGTAATATGTCATCTAATAGATTAATTATATGATTGTCGAATTGAACCCAGCTGTTCTGCCGATATGTCGTGTATTGTCATGCACAGGCGTCATTCATCGCAATTCAACAAAGGTTTCAACAACTGCCATATACTTAGGTACGTACAACCTTGTACATTTAGCCACAACCAGCCATCTACGTCGCTCAAAATGGTCTAGGTACATCTTTGGCATTGAAAAACAAACAAATTAGCTACAATATGAACGTCTGATTTGTCTATGAAGAACATTATGGATGTTCTACAGGCTAGGCGTGCGTGACCCAATTTGTAGAGGTCTTAATGTCCGGAGTAATTAAATTTACCCTTTGTATTAGTTAATTAGGTATACGATGTGCAGGATAACGATGTGTTCATTCCTTGGAATTTGTTGGTAGTCACAGAGGTACAAGTCTACTGTAGGTAGGTACGTAGGTGCTTACTAGAGCGGCACCTATGCTCCTACATTGAACGGTTGTGATTCATAACTAGGTTATAGATAGGTACCTATGCATTTGCGTGGTTTGGCAGACTTTTTTAGTATGATTACAAGTACCTATTGTATCACTTAAATGATGCCTGAAATGCATACAACAGATATTGAAAAATTCTGTGAGTTATGGTTGACAAAACACGGAATGCCTATAGGTAAGTAGGTATGCCTGTTCATTTATTTTTAAATAAATCGTTGGTAAAACTTAAGAACTTCTATATTTAGGAGCAGTTTTGTAAGTAAGTTCTCACCTTCGTTGTAACCTACGTACGACTAAGTCCTACCTAAAGAACTCAACATTTCTGGATTGTATAGCCAGCGGCGGTGCCTTGTCTGTCCTTGTACCTACTTAAGGGGGTAGATATAGATAATCAGGTAAGTAAGCACTGCCTACTTGCCTACCTCGTAACATCCAATTAAACTATCCCTATCCTCGTCATCAGTCAACCATCACCCATATAATCATATTTATTAAAGTGAGTAAGATAGTTTAATTGGATCTTGTGAGGTAGGTTCCTAGGCAAGTAAGCAGTGCCTACTTGCAATGCACGCGCCTGGTACCTACATGTAGGTGTGTACCTTGGCTACACCATGTAGGCAGGCATTAAACTATATTTAACAAATATTATGACTCAGCTCACATATGACCTTGTGACGCCCTGTTTCCTGAAGGTAGATATTTAGAATCGAAACAAATGACATCAGAAATTAGCGACGATTATAACGAACAATAGAAGTAGGTATTCATTCACACAGGTAGTAGGTATAATTAACGGGCACTTGACATTGAAATGAGAAAATGGAAAATGTCACAAATTGCCTTCCTGCCTACAAAACTACGTAGGTACCTACCTATGAGACGTGTGACAAAAGATGTCTATTTCAGACAAGACTAACGAGCCAATTTGTTTTTTACGTGGTATCTAGCCGGTTAGTTTGAGATATTTTAGGATAAGGTGAACTAGGTAAAGTGTAGAAATGTTTCTCATATGACATTTTGGCTCTAAATTCCGTTTAGAAAAATCATCCCAAAACCTCTATCTACTTGTATCAGTCCTAAGTGACGTGCCAATTATTCCCTACGTTTGACTATATCTAACAGGTGTACCTATTTATTGATGTTAATGACGGGGACAGCGGACGTAAATATTATGTCTTGTGTTGAGACAATGTGGTGTCTGTCAAAGACTATGACACCAATTCAAATTCGTAGCACTACCCGACTAGGAAATCGGGTGACCTTACAATCAGCAGTTGCAATTACAACTAATGAGGCTTTTCATAATTCTGACTCAACAACCTTTTAGTACCTACAGATATGCGACGACGTCAATCCTATCATAAATGCTTTTACAAACAGCAACGTTCTCGTAAATTAATTGAACTAATCTCAATAACATAACGCATGATAGCTTCGTCTGTTACACCTAGCGAATTAAGTAATTTGTATAGTACTGGGAAAGCGTTTATACCTACTAACATTGATTATACCCATAGTGTTATTGCAATGAGGTCAACTAACTGTAATAACGGTTATCAAATGTAAACTGGTCGCGAGTTAGGGCCCGCTTTAAAAAGTTACCAAGCGTAAAACTGGGCTCTGCTCTAGGGCTTTTATACACGGCGAAACGGTCGTCATTTGAATAAAAAAAAAACATTGTGGTTTCACCATTCTATGACGAAAGCGGCTTTGGAGTGGTATTAGAAGCTTTATGGCTGGTTTGGGCAGTTGAATGCTCAGAATATACCGTAATCCTCCTGCTCTTGTCTCAATATGTCTGAGTTCTGCGCAGCATATCTTCTTTTTCTATTAGCATCATCATTCTCAGTAATCATCATCCTCTAAATAGAGCTTATCTTTCTCATAAACCATCTAGCGTTTCGTTGGTCTTCGGAGATTACTTATCTAACTTCATTTGCTGAATCAGAAATCCCGATTTTCAGTATCGCGTCGCGGTTTTTTTTTCAATCAATCAATCAATCAATCAATCAAATCATTTATTTGCGTTGAATGCAGGTTGGTTTTGCCAACAATGTATTGACCAGCTATGTAGGTAAATTGTATATACCTACCTATGTGTAAACTTTCTTCCGCATTGTGTATCAATGTCCCGAATTTCATTAGTAAACGTTGCCAGCTTTATATCTGTTTAAATATTTGAGAATGCGCAGTGGCCGCTACCGGAATGCATGACCGGCATAACAATCTCATGTTTTGTTACAAAATGGGTCATTTCTTTTAAGAATTTACAGTTTACACGTTTAGATATAATATTATGATATCTGTACCTATTTGAATGCGGGTTTTCGCGTTACATGACTCCGAAGTGTGATCCGTATAACTGCTTGTCAGGGACACATTTAGTCTCTACAAAGCACTGTTGGGCAATGGGGAAGTGTCTAGGTGTTCTATCAACGGTGACATATGTTTGACAACAATGCGTCCCTGTATCATCCTGCACGCGTAGCATGACCACCGTAGAAACGGGTTTTATCGACGGAAGAATCGACAAAATGACAGATCAACAAAAGAAATCTGTCGCTTTATCGATTCTTCCGCCGACAAAACCCGCTACGCGTGCTGGTGTGACGTTAACATTACCTACTTATTGTTAACGAGTCCCACCTTTTCCATTTTTGTTGTAGTAGGGACAGACTATCCATGAAGCAGCTTCGACGAAATCCAATTAATGTTTTTTTTTGTTTAGCATCACTGTCCATTGCCAACATTTTTATTCAAGACATGTAGCTTTTACCTACTGATAAATTTATCGCAGCGTTTTTTAAATTGGCACTTTAAAACGAGCACGTCTAACTCTATTTTTACTTTTCCCCACAGCAATGACGCGAATTCGCAATGCACTAGCGTTATTTTTGAGAACACATCGGTATGTGCTAGGACAGGACATGATGTAGTTTTGAACAGTTACGTCTCGACAATTTAAACCTGTCGAAGTGACGCCTAGCTTTTATTATTTTGTTTTAAAACAAAACACTGTTGTAGGTACTGCATTCTCGTCCATATCCTGCCAAGCCTAAGACCACTTCCTCTCTTTAAAAGGAATGTAAGAAGTTGTGGTTGACGCAAGTAGCTACCAGGCAGGAAGGCAGTTACTCAGAATAGGTCTTCCTGGACAACTTTCTATCTAGTCTAACCAATAAAATAGAACATGCTTGCCTGCGTTGGTGTCAGACAAGACTGTACCTCGAAGAACTTAGGTACAGTCTATTCACGTTACATTTTCCAATTATGTAAACAACAATGGCCGCTAGAAATTATTGCTTATTTTACGTTTCTTATTATTTTCCGCGACCATCTACTTACCTAATGTGCTATTGAATGATGACGTGTATCAAAAACAAACAATACCTTGACGCGTTTAACTTTAGTTTAGTGTTTAAACGTGATGACAGACTCAGCCACTATGGAATACAAATGATGTCAGCTGTCGATCGGGTATTATATCAATCATAAGGCGTCTCTGTAAATCGATTATAGTCACCTTGTCTGCATTAAATTAACGATTTGTCATCCAATCACTGATAGGTCGAGTCGATCATAAAATGTTGGTCGAAACTTCCTTGTTGGTCCAGTGATCTCAAGCGCCATGACTCAGCATGGGTTCCTCTATATGCAATTCATTATATCGACTCCGATCGAGATTTGTACTTCGTAAATGACAATACTCGCCCCCTTTTAAAAAAAAACAAAACTTACTGTATTTCCTCATTTTCTTGCAAGCTGATTTCGAAGACGTCAGGTAAGGGTAAGTGGCCCCAGCGTTGGAGTCGCAGTTCTCCAGACGGAACAGGTAAGAGTTGTCTGATCTCCCGGCGAGGAAGGGGTCGTTGCACAGCGGGTTCAGGTCGGAGGAACACGTCCAACAGCGTACGGGCTCTCCTGAAATTCAAAAAGAAAAAAGAATTACGATATTGTTTTGTTGTCACACTATTTTGGAATAGTTGAAACAGGAATTAAAACTTCGAAAAAATGATCTCTGGCAATTATTCCCACAAAAAATGATCTCCTTGCGCTACCAATTAAAAATCTTTATCAAAGTAGCCATTGTACTGTACGTAGGTGCTAATTCAGTCATCCTTGACACAGTGTCCTCTAAAGAAAGACCTTGTTGTCTCCGGAAATGCGGAACTACGAAGATTACTGAACCTACATCTTTATAACTGGTTTTTGTGAGTTTGCAAAAAGTCATCGGAAAGAATAGCTAGCTATGTAGGTATTGTTAACAAAATATATGTAGAGGAGAGATAAGTAACATGCGAAGGGTGGTACTTAATATTTGAATATAGCATATCGATTGAACACAGTTTTCCTGTACTGGGTTAATCATTCAAGAACACTCGTGAGCTCATTCCGCAACCATAAAAACAGCATCAATGAATGTTCAATACATTTTCTCCCATTGTTTTAAAGTTATCAACGGCAATTATGTTATTTTATGCATTATTCATAAGTAGTTCGTAATTTCTTTGTAAATGAGCTGTAGTTATTCTATTATTCGTTTACGGCTCTCGATATTTGAGCAACCGTCAATCGAATACTGATTATTTGATGTTAAAATCGAGTAGCCACGTTACAAAATCAATGGAATCTATCTTTGTCAAATCTGACAGCATCCATCCTTACATGCCCATTTATTGACTTTAGTCGCTGTCATTCGTAGATCTTTGACAGTCATTACAGGTAGTCAGTGTCCCGATCAGTCTTACCAAGGGGTATCGTATTACCCAGTACTATCTGGGTTGTGGAGGTCAGATAGGCAGTCGCTCCATGTAAAATAATAGTATTCAGCTGCATACGATTAAACTGAAAGCCGTCTCCAACATAGTTGGGAAAAGGCTAGCAGATGATGATGAGTCCCCACAAACACCACCATGAATGGACGTAGAGGTGCATATAAAACTAACAAAGTTTCTAAAGTTAAATTTATAAAAGGTACGGTTTTGGTTCAAGATAAGGTTTCTAGGTTACTTTAACACGTTCAACTATTATCGTTATTTTTATAGGGCAAGCGAAAACCAAGTTATCGTAAGTTTTAACTTGAAAAACGTCACAGTCGTTATGTCTATAAAGCACGTTGTTGATTGTACCTATCTAAGTTAAGATTGTCTTTGCGTGCAAGTCGGTAATTTATTGAGACAAGTTACGTTGGTTACACACGCAAGAGTATAACTGACTGCGAAATTCAAAAGTTTATGCCTTTGCAATTTAAACTGATTGAACTGAAATGAAAATGAGCCCCAAAATGGTTTTAAGTCAGTACCTACCGGATCGATTGACATAAAAAGTGTCCATTTCTTCCCAAATTTTTGAATGCAGATCGCAAATTCTTATGATAGTTTCCTTATGGGTAGTCTTTGACCGTTTTCCTGTAGCTACAACGGTAACGATACCGATGACGTCATCTCAAAAATCTATCCTGTTGTCTTTATCACTCTTCCTCGAACAAATCAATTGCAACATAATTGCTTCCTTACTCACAGATGATAAATATAATTTAATATTTAATGCAGACCACCACCAGAGACCAGATGGTGAGAGGAACTGGATATCTTCCTTGAAGATTGGAAAGAAGTAGCACAGAATTGTGACCGTTTGGAAGGAATGGAGGGAGGCCTCTGCCCTGCAGTGGGACAATATGGGCTAGCTATAATAATAATGCAGACACTACGTCATCCATCAGTGATCCGATTCAAATGACAATAATTCTAAAAAACCTTTTCCACAAACATAGGAATGTCATCTCATTTCGTTCGTAAATTGAAGATAAGCATTCAAATAAACCTTTAAGTTTTTTATCCGTTTTTACAGTTTCTTTCATTGTGTTTTGTACAAAAACGGTAACGGTAGAAAATATATTTTTTCGAAGCTTCGGAACGTGTCAACCTTCAAGTTCAATGATAATAAAAAATTAATGGTCATCTTCCAAGGTTTTCGCGGTCGGTGAATCAGTTTTTTTTTTTTTTTCCTCAAGTAACGCTATCATGACCAAGAACATAATAAGAGGGACCTTGTGGACTTATATTCCAGGTTTTTTTTTTCTGTTCTTTTTTATTATACAACATTATTTTTAGTATATGCGAAACCTGAACATAGTTTGTTCAGAATAAGTAACTGAATCGATTCCAATAATTTTAAACCATGTTATAAGTTTTCCCAAAAATAATTAAAAAAGTTAAAAGTTGGATACCGAGCGACTTTGAGTACCTACCTACCGCAATAATTTAGGTACCTACTGCCAAATTATTATTATCAATGAGCTCAAGACGTAGCTGGAGGCGCGCGCTGCGTGGTGACCGCGTTTTTGTGCGGACAACTAGGTAACAGAACAAGCTTATAATTTCGTGATTTTTCATGATACAGTTTTAAAATTTTGTACATAGATTCTTTACATAAAAATACTAGACACGTGTATCAGGTTTCACATATACTAAAACTAATGTTGTATACGTTATTGGGTAAGGGTTGTGGAGGTCAGATAGGTAGTCGCTCCTTGTAGTATACCTACGTCTAATCAAGTACCTACCTATATTCTGTTCGGCAGATGAATACAACATACATACCTACATAAGTAACTAGTCTTAAAGGGTTGGGAAAAGCCCAGCAGATGATGACTTAGGTAAGTATTTATCAAAAAAACGAGAAATAGTATTTAAATATTTACTTAACATAACAAAACATCACGCCTGAAATCTCCGAAGGTTTAGGCAGAGGTGTACCTACCTAAATCTGCACCTATTGCGCCAGTTATATTTAGTTTTACGTAGTCCCATGTAATAGGGGACGAGCCTATTGTCATCAACATGGCACTATATTATTCACGCATTATTCGCGCTTATTCATGAATTCATCTCACTTTGTACATTAAAAAAAATATATTTCTTAAAAAACCCAAAAACAAAACAAAAATTAAAAATATAGAAAACAATGGCCTGCCGGTGTCTTGAGCAGGGTCCAAGCAACCGGGTAGTTAGGGTAGGGCTCCAGAGTCGAGCAGGAACCTCCTCACAATGCGGACCGTATCGAGGAGTACTACCTTCTGAATCAAGTCCTTGATCCAACCGCATGAGGGGCTCTCCTGAGGCTGTTGGATCAAGTGCTTAATATTGAAGAGAGGCTCTTGACCGTTGCGACAATCGGCACAATGATAGCCAAGTTCACATTCCACATGTCGACAACCTAGTGTGCCAAGTCCTGATATTTTATATATTCATATTAATAATATCGTTATCGTGCCTTTGCTTTGAAGTAGGTATTGAATATATAATATTTATGTGTACTATTTTATTATACATAACTAAAAAGAGAACCTACGTCACCGAATATTTTAATATTAGATTCAAGGTGTAAATTGTTATTTTTCTGGTCGAATAAACAAGATTGGACAAGGCAATTGTAATCAAAGAAAAAACATGTTTTATTTATTAAATCGATTTCTGAATGATTGGCGAAATAAAATAGACCGGAATTTCACGATAGGGTACAGTTTTACTACATGCAAGTTAAAAATCGTATTTATTTATTTAAACTTCATGTACAAGAGTGGTACATAGGCGGACTGTCACAAGGCATTCTCTACTAGTCAACGTTTGGGTCAAATAGGACAGCATCGTGATAGCGTTTTTCATCTTTTCCACACATCTGCCTAGCTTGT
The DNA here is from genome assembly GCA_905163415.1 of Noctua fimbriata. Lineage (NCBI taxonomy): Eukaryota > Metazoa > Arthropoda > Insecta > Lepidoptera > Noctuidae > Noctua > Noctua fimbriata. The sequence continues at coordinate 10,251,697 of LR990940.1, forward strand.
CCCCAACTATGTTGGAGTCGGCTTCCAGTCTAACCGGATGCAGCTGAATAACTGTATTTTATATGGAGCGACTGCCTGTCTGACCTCCACAACCCAGTTAGTACTAGGTAATACGATACCCCATGTAATACTGGTTGTCAGACTTTCGGGCCACTGACTAGCAACGCCTGTCAAAGATCTATAAATGACAGCTGGGGCCAACCGCTTAACGTACTTTCCGAGGCACGGAGGAAACTCGGTATGTAATGGGTGGTCTCACATCCACGGACCAACCCAAGCAAGCGCGGCTTAACCTGAAGATCGACCCGAGCGGCTGTTATTATTTAGCCGCGAACTCCTCATCTTTTCTTTTATTCGAATAAAAGATCCCTCCTAGTCTGTAGGTCCTAGTCGAGAACAGCAAAAAAGACGCAGCTGTAATTTTCTTTTCCACTCAGTTAGAAATACAAGTAAATAGATCATGCGTTAACATGATAGGCATATCTAGTTTGTTTAAATTAGATATCTTTTATGCAGACCATGTCACTTAAGTACATAAGACAGTATAATGTTATGGCTTTTGCAATTACATACCTAGGTAAGTAAGTACGCCCTTTCAATTGTCAATGTAACTGCGTAAGAGGAAAATTACTTTGTTGTGACGATCAATCTAGAACAAGATCGCGTTATATGACAAGTAGCCTCATTAAGTAACGTGTATTGTATACTCAATCTAGATTCTAGTTAGCATAAGGCATAGCACAAACTATGATGGCTCACCTCCTGTCTGCCTGTCTGCTCTTTGCACTTTAAGGGACCTGTCCGAAGCCACCACCAACACCGTTGAGATGGCGGAGTTCTGTTCTATGCTAATCTATTTATATCTTATGGCTAGATCTTAGATTTGATTACTTCATGATTTCGCCGACCAATTCATGAAAGGGCACCTATCTATCTGTCATGAAGTGAATGTCTGTTCGTTCATATGTTATGGTGGCCTATGGACTCCCTAAAGTACCGAACCAATTTTGATGAAATTTTGCACAGTTGTTTTACATGCCAGGGAAGGCTTCTGAAAAGTTGCAACGCAGAACTGGTTTGACTATAAAAAAGAAATCATCGACACAACGAAGAAGATGATATATCAGCATAATCAGCCTGTAACGTTCCCATTGCTGGGGGCGCTCGGGCACAGGCCTAAGAAGTAATGGGCCATAATCAACCACACGGGCCCAGTGTTGTGCAGGTTAGTGGAAGTCTTCGAGTCGTCTTTTAGAAACCCATACTTACTGTTTAAAATTACAATAGAGAGCTTAAGTAGGCCGTTTGATTCTTCAACTTATGCACTTCGTCTTATCGGCATAATAACTTGAAAGGGGCTGACTTTCAGGAGTGCACCAATTGGCCGGTCACACTTCTTACACGTAAGTAACCTCGGTTACAAAGACCTCTTCGCCCGAGAAAAAGATTCTACCAAGAAAATCAAAATACATAGTTACGAAAGCGGCTTTTTTCCACTTCTTTTGTTTAGTTGGCGAAACGGGAAAGTTACTAAAAGGGGACGTACCCGACATAACTTAGGACATATCCACATGTGGCTGATTTTTTCCGAATTCCTCATATTAAAGCCATTTGTTTTTTTCTTGATCCCGAACGTCCACAACGGAGACAAGAAATGACGTTATTGTTAGAGTAACCAGCCACCCAGCGAATGTGGGGGATACGGCTGTTTGTGTTTATTAATTTGAAGGTCCTTATTCCATTCATTTTGCGATACTTGCATTTCGGGTAATCAAGCCCGAAGGTATTTTATACCAATGTTATGATAAGGCAATATTTCTCAAAGAGGGAACGTGGACTATGGGAGAATAATCTGACCAAAACCGTTTATGTATCCTTTGAGTATAGTATAGTAGTATTTTATTGTCGCTCGATTGTGGTGAAACACGTTTTTAAAAATATAGAAACCAAGCTCGGTAACGCCGAAATTTAGTGATGACTTCATCCGAACTCTATAAAGACACCTCATTGGTACCTAAACAAGTTGAATAGAATTTCCAAAAAAACACAAGTTGTTGGTTACACCCTCCATTGAATGTGGTATTTTGGCTATTCTTTCATTGGTGAACCCTGACAGAGACGCCAGGATTCATTAGTGTCTCAAAAATAGATAAAATGGATGATAATGAGATTGTAGCAGTATTTTACATGGAATGACTGCCTACCTGTCCTCCACAACCCAGTTAGTACTGGATAATACGATACCCCTTTTATTTTTTTTTATTATAGGATGGTAAATCATCAAATGACTCCCCCTTCCCGCTCTGGGCGGAGCGGAAGGGAGTGTCAGACTTGTACTGACTAAAACCCATCCATGTTCCTTCTTTGCCCTTTTTGTTCCAGGGCCGCGATATCTCTTTCGAACAGTCCCGCAGCCCTGGCAGGCATCGGCCCATGCGGACCCCTACGTGGTTGCTGACATCAGTTGTCAGGCTTTCGGGCCATTGACTACCCGTAACGACTGTCAAAGATTTATAAATGACAGCCGGGACCAAAGGCTTAACCTGCTTTCCGAGGCACGGAGGAAACTCGGTATATGATGGGTGGTCACCCATCCATAGACCAACCTAGGCAACCGCGGCTTAACCCGAAGAATCATCCGAGCGGCTGTTATTATTTAGCTACGAGCCGACCTATCTAAAACTTACATCTTCTATATAGCAGTTTAAGTGGCCATGTGTGTGTTCTAACCTTATTTGGAAGCCTTCTTTACTGCTCGCAATTCGATCTTCAAATAAGGATCACGTGATCTATATAGGTTCCTACCATAAGTAAATAAATGCTTATTGACTACTATGTAACGCGTGACCTTCGGAAACCCCATGTAAGTGGTGCCTCATTGATTAGCAGGCCTTTAACAAAAAGAGACCTCAACCGGTTCAGAACTGCGAAGCCTAAACGTAGTGATGGGCAAGTCTTTGAAACCAACGAATTATTCGAATGTTTGGCGATGAACTTTCGAATAATGAATCTGTCATTCCAATAAATTAGTATATTTTCTTCAAATGTTAACACAACAAAATATTCCAGTAATAATATTAAGTAGTTAGAGAATTTGGAGATTGTTATTGTAAGTTAAAGACTAAATACGTCAAGTTTCTTATCGAATATTCAACTGATTTAGCTTTTACAAGGTTTATCAAAAGGTTAAAGATACTGAGACTTTTTACTAAAAACATGGTAATTACAGCAATTGAGATTAAAACCTACCTACATGTCTTGTTCTGTAGTTTAAATCATTCCTACTAAGGCTAGGCTTGTCATAAGTAATGCCCGGGTGCGTTTATAGTTTTTTTTTTCATAAACCATAGAAATTTAAAACTATGGTTGTTCGGTTCATTCACCTCTAAAACTTACGAGCTCGAACCTCTCGCGTTTGATCGCATAACTATTCGAGTGAAACACTCGATTAAGCCCATCTCTACATCTAACGCAATTGCCTTGACTCAAATAGTTTACACCTACCCACACTGTTTCGCTGTACAGCCTCCGATTCGCTGTCCTTGTCTATCAAACGCTAAAACGTGAGATGGAGCATTGTATTGATAAACAAGAGTTTCGCAATCGGAAAACCAGTTGGCTGTTACGTCGTTTTAAAGGGACTTGGTCACGCATGTTTGTCTCGTTAAAAGAAAAGTTTTATTGATTTATTTCTTAGCGGTTTACAAAAGTCATAACAAATTGAAATAAGAACCTTCTCTTTGAGGGTTAGCCTGCGATTTTTACTGTTGTACCTATTTTTACAAGCTCAACCGTAACGTAAAGTTTTTTTTAAATAATTTGCCAATTGCAAAATGTGTAGTCATCAATTACAATTTTTTATTCGTAACTAAATGTTTAATTACTTAGCTAGACCTTAATTTTAACAAGATTTAAATAATCAAGCCTGTCGATGATTCCGTATTTAGAAAAAAATAACAATTAGCTGCAATGTTTTTCGATTTAGGACTAATTGAGCATACAAAAAACAAATACTTAGGTTTAATAAGAATTTGTGAAGGACAATGCAATGGGTCAAAAAAAAATTGTGCGAAAAATAAATAGTGCTGTTCATTTATTTTATGTCACGTGTTAACTAACTAACAAACCTACATGGATAGTGCGAAAATTCTCGAATATTGTTTCCCAACACTTTTTGTGGGTCAAAGTTGGGTACCGTCGAGTACCGATTGCCCCATTGTTGCTTAGATTGAGTTCGAATTATTAATGACTTGCACACAATAAGGCTCCGTGTATTTTAAACACTATTGATATTTTTCTATAAGGACCCGTGACCCGCGTATTTAGGTCACTGACATACTTCTACAGTGAGTTATGCCATTATGTTTGACAAGCCCGAAAAGTATGGGGTCTTGATAAGAATTTACATAGAGTAACGTGCAAGCTAAACGTTTGCTGTCGGAAACTTCAAAAATACTTTTAAGAACTTCAGTCATTAATTTACAAGGAGCTCGTGGCTAAATAATAACAGCCGCTCGGATCGATCTTTAGGTTAAGCCGTGCTTACCTAGGTTAGTCCGTGGATGGGTCACCACCCATTACATACCGAGTTTCCTCCGTGCCTCGGAAGGTCCCGGCTGCCATTTGTAGATCTTTGACAGTCGTTACAGGTAGTCAGTCGCCCGAAAATCTGACAACAAGTCTTACCAAGGGGTATCGCATTACCCAGTACTAACCGGTTTGTGGATGTCAGATAGGCAGGCGCTCCATGTAAAATACAGACAGACTGGAAGCCGACCCCATCATAGTTGGGAAAAGGCTAGGCAGATGATGAAACATTAATCTACATATTAAGTTCCTATAAAGTTGGCTTTCTATTAGCTTAATGAAAGCACAAAGAATAAAATACTTTCATATTTATGTTATGTAAGGTAGAAACTTAGAGACAGTAGGCAGTGATTGTGTTGCATCATCTCGCAGTAGATTCTCATTGGTACCCACCTACTGACATGAGGTACATAATACCTTTGTGATCTGCGCCACAAACTGCCTCTATTGTCATTAGATACTTTGTAAGTACATACTTATTCATTGTAGTAGCTAACTAATCTAACTAGTACCTATTGTAAATAAAAAAAGTATTTTGTTGGTTTGTTATTTTTCATGCAGCAACAGCATCACGAATTGAATGGAAAGTTTAAGGACCAGAGGAATTATAAAGCATAGTGCATGTAAGCCTATAATCAGCCTAGAATGTTCCCACTGCTGGGAAAAAAGGCCTCCTCTCTAGAGAATGAGTGAGGCACTACGGAATCCACCACATTGACCCAGTGCGGGTTAGTAGATGTCACAAATGTCTTCGAATTTTTGGTTCTAGGACATGCCGGTTTCCTCATGATGTTTTCCTTCACCATTTTGAGCTCAGTGGTGATGATGAAATAATTTACACAAAACAAGAGCCCACTACCTTCCAATCGTAAATCGTTCGCCACTAACTGCTCTTTGATAATAAAGGCTTCTTTGTATCCCGAAAAATGCACGGTTCTTGTGAGACGGGTCAACGAAGCCACGGTCAAAAGTTATAGCGCATTAAATTGAATTATGTGTTACTTAGTCCCTTCCCGAGTGTAACTTGAAGCCAGTATTAACAAGGATGTGAAGCCACTTGAGGGGCTTCACGTCTTTTGATTAGGAACGATCGCCCTACATTAATTTATCCTCACGATTATGGGTGATTACGGATTATCCTACCTATTATACAGGACTGAGTTTTTAAGCCCTGAGGTGCCATGGTGCATAGCTATTGATAACATCGGTATTTTAGCGTTTGGGAGACTACCTGAACACTGGTTGGACCAGGTTCGCGGCATTTAAACGAGGCGGTAGGTAGTCTTAAATTAGCCTGGGTAGTTAGCTTATTGGTCAGAATCAGAGGTCAGATGCACTTGACGAAGCCAGAAGTCAGAAGGAAGTAGACCCTAACCAATTAGGAACTGATACTGATTATCAGGTTTGGCAGAATTAAACGCTCTATGGACAAGTTTACTGCCTTTACGAGCCAAACGAGTTTAGCTTAGGTCATTGTACAAAGGTTGAAGTGTTCTTTTTTACAAGAACGGGCTCGACGAGGTACCAACAAATGTAATGTAGGTAAGTAGTACATTAATGTATAAATAGAATACTCTTTATTATGTACGCCATACGAAAGACATTTGCTTAAGGCGACTACAAGAGCTAAAAGCATGTTTTACAATACGTGGATCATATAGAACCACTGCAGTAAAAAAACACAGAAAAATATATGATATTCTTCTGTATATATGCTAGTTCGATACTGTGTTGAAAACATAATACTACAAATTTGATACGATAGAAAAAAATCGCAAAGATGCCTCTAAACATTTCTGTCAACGAGTAAAACCATACTAATATACATGCAATCATTCTGATTTTTTGTCAAATTATTCTTCACGCAGCAAAGTAACGTGATACTGTTTTAGTTTTTTAATCCAATCAATAGATTTTTTGCAAATCACATATTTTTATCTCTGAACAAAATACGTGCGCATGTGTGCGTAAACACCTGTGTACCGACAGTGCCGGCCGAGGCCTGATGCTATACGGACGTGTCGCTCGTTTTGCCGCATTTTTCGCCGCATTATTACGCCAAGGTTGTTTACTGTTTTGTATAATTTTATTCATAAATTCATTGTTTTATGTCTTTATTCCGTAAATATTTTTGTTTCGTGTAAATATAAAATATTTTAAGTTAAAATAGCGTAATAAATAAGGTACTTCTGGTCATTTGTAAGTATGGGAAATAAAATGAAACCCATTACGAGAACTAAAAAAGTTTATATAAATCAAACGCCCAACATATGAACGATATTAAAACGTAAGAACATTTTAGTATTACTGAATATTAATTTTTATAACGATATAAAACTATGAATTTTGGAAACGTATTTCTTGACATTTGACGGATGGATGTATATATTCGCATACATTCAGTTATTTCGATCAGTAGTGTAACTGTTACTGCAGTGTATTTGGTCGAGGTATGGATTTGCAATCCAGAGTATCCGGGTTCGATTCCAGGATAGTGATGTTATGTTTTTGCTTTTTGAACTAAAATTCTACGCAGTATATTCATATAAAATTAAATACTCAAAAATAAATAACTAAAAAAAAACATTAGAAATGTAATTAATTTTTACTGGAGAAAGTTGAAAATATCGACACTGAAATTATTTTCAATGCGTAGGTACCTACGTTTTTTCTAAGCTATAACAGGCCAGGCGCACTGCGCAGTTTAGGTATGAATTTGCAAGTACGCGGCAGGTCCGTCTGCTGGACTAAGGACTAGCCGCGCCGGCCGCGTCGCCAGTTTTGCGGATCTCTCTTTGTAAGGAAAATGTATACAGAGCGAGGCCATGTTATACTGGAAATTTATAGCTTGGTGTGTCGCCGTGTGTTCATCCTTGTACTATTTTGTATTCTTTGACTAGAAAAACAATAAAAAACAGATAAATACCTACCTAATATTTTTGTTGAAAGACTGCAGCTTATTGGTAACGGGCATTGCGAAATAACAGATTCATCTGAAAATTGCGATGTTACTTATCACAAGTAAGAGTTTAATTTTATTGATATAGTTTTTAATAAATAAGAATTATAAAATTGTAAGAATGTTAGGTAGACACGGCGGCACATGAAGCTAACCATTTCCAGTATAACTTGGCCTCGCTTTGTATACATTTTCTATACAATGAGAGATCCGCATAATCTGGTTTTTTATAGCTTGATTACCGCGCGTACCTAATCTTTTACTTGTGGCTAACAATTTTTCAAACTCTTATTATACAAAAAATAAACGAAACGCAATTACCTGCTGCTGTGTACCATAGAACTAGGATATTTAGAATTGACATATCTTAGTAATTTGAAATCTTCTGTTTTTATTATTGATTGGAAACAGTGGTTCACACAACGATCACGATTGTGAAGTTATTGATAAAAGTACTTATTCATCTAATCAAATACTTCGTTGTTTTGATTAATTTGTCAATATTACTGTATGGAAATAAGAAATATGTCTAAATAATTAACTAAAGTACCTATTGATTATGAAATGCAATAATTAATATCGTAACACCGAATAAAAGAAGTATTTGGATACTTTCCAAATGAGGCGTTTTACACTTATAACGGTTACCACCCCAAATGCAGTGTTTTAATTGCAATTCATTATTAATATTCATTTTTATTTGTCTGTTCTTACTTTCGCGCCATCTTTTGAATACTCGGGCGTAATCTCTCTAGAGATTAGTCTTGAGAGTTAATTGTTTTGGGCGTCGTCGTTAGATGGCGTTCACGTTTATTGTGTAAATGTGTGCGTGCGTCACTCAAGGTCACTTAGCTCTTGTAGTCCTCTTAAAAGTAAATATTTCTCATAGGGGTGACACGTGGTTACCGACTGTCTTATATTTGCATGATAGTACAGACGCCAGCAAACCCGAAACTATCAAATTTTCCCGACCAACCTTGAACCTAATGCTTTAGCGATAAAGTTGAGAATCTATTAAAGATATTTGACTGATTGTAGTAGCTTGATGTGCTGTCGACTGTACTAAAAACTTCGAAATGCCATATTGGTTACATAAACATATTTTTTCGAAATGTACAAAGGCTGAAGTTGGTAATGTATCTTTTTATTGGTGTCGACATCAATGCATTTAAGTTGCAGATATGGTGAAATCTTTTTCGCTGATCAAGTCGTGTTTGGCAAATGGCCATATCTTTCTCGGTAGTAAATAAGTAGTGTCACCTTATTTATACCCAGTTTGTACTTAATCTTTTCTTCCTGATAAAACAACAATAATCGTGAGGAACTTATACTGTTATTTACGGGATATCTCCCGTGATTGTTAATTCCCCCTATATTTCGCTATGTTCCCGATATTTCGACATCATCAAAATTATCATCATTATTTCGCTATCACGGCGCTTGCAACAGCGTCGAAATATCGGGAGTTCAAAATAATGAACAATCACGGGATATATCCCGTAAGTGTCAGTATAAGTTTAGTTATAAACCATTAATCGTGAGGAAAGTTTTGCGTATGAACGTGGATGAGTATAAGAGTAGAGGAAGACCAAAGAAACGATGGATGGACTGTGTAATAGATGATATGGCTAAAAAGGAGGTGTCTGGTGGGAGGACGAGTAATAGAGAAGTATGGAAGAAGAAGACATGCTGCGCCGACCCCAAATAAATTGGGATAAGGGCAGGAGAATGATTTGATGAATCTTCATCCCTTCGAAATTATTTCTCAATACTATATATTATTAAGTCTAGAAACGGGATATTTACCATGTTTACTGATTGTTTTGAGTTCCCGATATTTCGGCGCTGTTACAAGCACCATGATCACGGATAAACACCCCATTCATCCCGTTTCTAGTGTTAATGATAATGTTAGTGACCATGATAGTTTAAAAACTTATATCGATAAACTATGTTTCAAAATACCCCAGAAACCGGGAATAAGGCATCGCTGGAAAAAGAATCAGGTCGTGGCATTATTGGTGTTGGCTTCAACCCAATATTATACGACTTTTAACCTATAATTACATTAATTACTCATGGGCCATTGGCAATCTGGCAATGAGAACATTAACGAATCCGCCTTTCCGCTGAACCCTTTTTAGAAAGTTATAAACCCATACTAATATTATAAATAAAAGCGAAAGTTACTCCGTCTGTGTGTTGGTAACCGGGGCGGATTTAGATAAAATTTGGCATATTTCAAATAGACCAAGACCTCGATTAGGACATAATGTACAATTTGTCCTGGAAATATGGTGCCATGGGATCATTTCCGCCCTCCACATGAGCCGTTGACAAAAGCTAGTCTTTCATATTTTCAATAGAAAAATAGGTTGCACCTGCATCGCTAAATCTACTAACATTCGAACTGAAAATGAATGTCCTTTTACTTTTATTGAATCATCATCTGCCTAGCATTTTCCCAACTATGTTGGGGTCGGCTTCCAGTCTAACCGGATGCAGCTGAATACCAGTATTTTACATAGAGCGACTGCCTATCTGACCTCCACAACCCAGTGAGTACTGGCTAATACGATACCCCTTGGTAAGACTGGTTGTCAGACTTTTTGGGCCACTGACTACCTAACGACTGCCAAAGATCTACAAATGACACACGGGACCAACGGCTTAACGTGCTTTCCGAATTTGCTTTGCTTTTTTTTCCTTTCTTTAATTTCATTAAATGTCTCATGAATTTTCGCACTCAAAGTCTTTGTTCAGAGGTTTTCTTTCTTTGATTCCTTCTTCTTACTCAATCCTTGGTGAACAAGATTTATGATAAGTTGTTGACGTGAGTAAACTGTTTATGAAGTCCAACAATTATTTACATACGATGATTGTGCTTTTTATACGTAAGGAGGTTTTCTATTTACGTATTCTTGATGACACCTATTAGTATAATTTCATTGTTCACAGCATTTCACACGTACAGATGTAATAACGACATTATACAATCAAGTGACGAGAGGAAAACAAAATATAGTAAAAAAATATGTGACTGCCTACTTGGTTCTTTGTTTTTTTTTTTTTTTAAATAAATTCGACTCTTTTTCTCACCGATTTGACTAAGTATGTATAACAAAGAATAAAGAAAACATTCGTCATAATAGGGAATATGCAAGAAATACAAAACTTTTTTTATTTCTTAAAAATGCCTTGTGTTGGCCCATAAAAACATTGTGGTTCACTTGTTTAATTTTCTAATACAAGACTTATTTTACCTTTTAATACTTTATGTAGCGTGTTTTTGGTGAAACGGAACGCAAACTCAAAACGCATCGTCCCTCGATAGCGTCGGTAGTGACGTCAAAGTCTATGTGTCAAAGAAACACTTTTATTTTAAAAGTGCTTAGTTTCACCAAGATTTTATTATAATATTCTTATTGCAATGTTTGCTTGAATAAAGCACATACGTAAAAAAATAGTTGTAAACAAGGTAGATAGAGGTAAATGACGTCACATAACATGACATGAATGGCCGCGACAGTCACGGACGTTTGAACTGTCGTAATAAATTGTAGGAGTTTAATATTTTTTGAGCGACAAGCAGTAGTTGAACTTAACTTTTAAATATTTTCTTGAATTGATAGTACTATATTTTGTTGATTTAAGTGAAGAAAAAATTACATGCATATTCCATATTATGTTTGAACACACAAGCACTATTTTTGTCATCGTCGCCATCATTCCTTTGTACTAATTCATTTAGGGTCGGCGCAGGCGCAGCATGTCATTGTCTTCCATATTCTTCTCTATTAATCATCATCACAGCAGTCACGAATTCCATTCCAACATAACAAATCTCTTGGTAAAATCTGGCCCATGTCATACAAAAAGAAAAAGGTCATATCTTTTCCATACCTCTGCCTACGAGTACCTACTTATTGAGTCAACCTAACCAACTTTCACTTAACCCATTAAACAGGTTTACTTCCGAAAAATATTTGCTCAGGGCCGGTACATTAGCATTAGTCGGCCCTTAAACGACGACATTACATGTGTTAGTCGACTACTGACCTAGTGACCTTGTTACCATTCAACATGGTGCATAGGAGTGCCATCGTTGCGACCGTATGGTTATTGTTCAAAATAAGTGAACAGGTAAATTTTATTCTTAGTAATAAATGTAACTTATTTTATTATATGGCAATGAGTGGTCAGGGACATACACTAGGCACAATGGATAGATTCAATGCATACTGTATATTAATTTGTTATACAGGGAGTTTAAAAACTGATTTTGAGTAATGTCTGAAAATGTAGGTCCTGTGCGGTTTTGTAGCTTTTCAAGGAGGTTTTTCTCCAATATCTGGGTACCTAAGTTTTTGATCCTTATGTACCAACTTAGTTATTGGCGTTACAAGTACAGACGCCAGCACATCAAGCTAATACAATCTTCAAATTTGTTTAATAAATTTTCAACTTTATCGCTAAAGCATTAGGTTCAAGGTTGATTGCGATAATTTAACAGTTTCGGGTAGCTTGATGTGCTGGCCGTCTGTACATGAAATATTTTCTTGTTAAGCTTCTGGACATAAAAGATTCCATAAAAGATATAAAAGCCGAAAATATTGTGAAAAATTAAAACTAAAGTCTACTAGTGCTATTTAAAAACCTACAAAAAACCTTTTAATGTTCAAAATACACCACATACTTTAATAACAAGGACGTTATAATAATTGTCTAACAAAAAGTCGTCACCTTGTTTTTTTTAACCGTCAATTACAATGTGATTCATGTCCAAGAGGCCATTAATAGGCCCCCTTATTGTTAGGGCTCCCCCATCTATTCAACAGTCAACTCTATTATGACGTCACTTTATAATGCTATAGTAGTAATAATAAATAGGAATAATTGCCCCTGGCAATGCGGAATGTCACATTTCATCTCACGATCAAATTAATCAAATCTAATCTTGATAGATCAAAAGACAAAAAATATTCAAGAATAAGTGTGATCATTCAAATAATTTAATAATCATTCATTCAATATATGGACATTGTACAACTGTGTCCAAAAAATCTTCGTTGAAAATGCTAAGAATTTGAAAAAATGTAATAATTTCTAAAAACAAAAGAAGAAAGGAAGAGAGAATGTATTTGGAATATCAAAAGTGTATCTATAACTTAAAATATATTTGTATACGCGGCATTTAAAAATATACCTAGTTTTACAGTCAACATATGTTGTAGATATCTATTTTATCTACCCATATTCCCACGACTCGAAACAGTAGTATCTGAAAGAGGTCTGACCCATGACCTGACTTCGTTGCCCCCATATCATATCTTGAGGTCGGGGTTCTTAATATGCCTAAATACCACTTGCCTCTAATTTATTATACCGGCTGGTGTTTCATCTTAGCAGCAGCATAATACCTTGTAATAGTTAAATTATACACAAGTTTGCAAAAAATTAAAACACTTGTGTTTTTTTCTTCGTTGAAGTTCTTCGCAAGGCCAAAAAAACAAGTGCTACATTTTTTTGCAACGTAGTTTATGACAAAAATGTGTAGCCAGCGCTATTTTCGCAATATTGTCGGCAGGTGACTGTTTAAAAATATTATATTTGGTAGAGTAAAGTTTACTGTTAGTAGGCTACTAATTAAATTAAGTAGGTAGTTAATTAAATTAGTATTAAGTAGGAAATAATAGGCATGGATGGTCTAGCAGTAGACATAATAGATAAGCCAATAAATAAGAAAATGTTGTGTACACTTTGTAATTGGTACCTACATAAAAACCCTAACATATAGATTTATTGTAAAATGTATGTAGGTACTTACTTTTGGCGTAACAATTTTAATAAAATAAAAATAAATAAATTTAACAATAAAGCTAACACAATTTTATATTGTTTGTGTGTTTTTGTTCAGTATGCAAGGTTATTTTAAGATTTTCAGGTTCTCTTTGTATTTAGAATAAATAGAAGGTTATGTTACCAAGTAATTGTTGCACGGAATAATTATTAAAACATTAATGTTTTCCTCGTCTTTCCATTGTCTCTGTTTCTGTTATTAAACGACCAACTGTATTTAAATGTATTGTTATTCCGTCAGGTTTTGTTATAAATACTTAATATGAGTCTAATTGCTATTCTAATTGTTATCATTTTCAGGCGGATGTAGGTACTTATTTCGAAAATTTAATAATTTGTTTTGCCTACGTTAAATTGTGGTTTTATTTATCGTAAAACTTGAGTGTGTCTGTATATAAAACCTAAGACAATGTTATTACACTCATAAAATACATTAAAGCTTTGTTCAAGTTTGCCAAATCCGTCAAAACTAACGAAAATATAAATAGATAGATACATAGCAACATACTAAGATGTTTCTATGTATCTATATATTTATTTTTTAATATATTTTTTTGTGTTTTTAATGTATTTTATGAGTGTATCCGCCTATTTATATTTTCGTAAATGATTTTGTAAGGCTGACTCGAACGAGAACAATCATGCGGGGTTCCACTTATGAAGGGATAATTTGCGATCAAATACGATAATCGACAACTTCTTACGACTACAATAGGAAATTAATTGTCAATAGCGTCTATTAATTCTGACCAATGGTGTGATTTGCCGCCATCGTGGACACAATGGAGCTGGTCACGCTTCATAGTGAGGTCATGGCTTTTTTATTGAATGAATCCCATTTGGGATTATGCGGGCAGGGACATAAATCTAACGGATATAAATTATTTTACAAAACAGTTATTCCTTTTTTGTTACTTCCTTGTTTTGTGGATTTTGTAACAATTCAGTTTGTTTATAACGTTCATTTTTGCACTTTCAGACAAATATGGCACTTTCAGAATATTTAACTTGCTATTATCGGGTGTGTAACACACTCACAAAAGACGGCTTCCCGCATATATTTATCCTAGTCTTATTAAAAATCGACATTCGGTTCGGATGTAGTTGAAAAGCAGTCGATCCCACACACGTACAGTTTTCAATGGATTCCAAACAAGTTGGCATAATTCTAATTGGATGACTGTGCCGCGTAAATAGATCTCTTACGAGATGAATCATACTGATTATCTCGGATAAAATATAGTTTAAAGTCCTTGGTCCATTATCTAATAGTATTAACCAATTATGAGCCATTGTTCTATTAACACTGAGACGGTTTTTAGGAGACTATTTTATCGTAAAACTGTATTTTTTTGTTGAGTTTGAGGACGAAACTATAACTATTTTTATCCAGCTAGCTAAGCCCAACCGTAATTCTATCAGGATCTATGGATTTCTCTGACAAAAAAAGTATTCTATATCGTTTGATAATAGTGTAGCTTTTTATTAGTGATTTTTTTTTTGTAATCGGATCAGTATTTTCTGAGATTACTTTGTACAAACACACTAAAAACTTTTAAAATTCAAATTATAGTGGTCGCAAGCGCAACTGCTGAACATGGGTTCGATTCCCGGGTCGGGCAAAATACTATTGAGTTTTGTCGTCAGGAATTTCTCAGTAGCAGCCACGGAGTCTGGATTTGTGGTTGATGGTAATAGGCTCGCCCCCTATTACATGGGACTTAAACATAACTGGCGAAATGTGGGTGTACTATTAGGTACATCTCGGGGATTACAGGCGTGATGTTATGTTAACGACTTTTTGACTCAAATAAAAAATGGCGAGTGTAAATAGAGAATATTATAGAAATAGGATTAAACATTAAGAGTTCCTGTCATGTCATGTCACATGAAGTAAATATAGCCATACTACATCTTCTACCTACCTGATTGCGTTTGACCTTCGACCATCAAAGTTATTTTTAGCTTTACTACTATTATGAAGGGAATAGTGACGCCATTTATCTCTATTACCTCACATTTGTGGAACTACGCCAGTAAAACGCGGTTTATGATTTAGTTTCAAATTTACTTGTGTTTAATGCGTTTAGTAGTTATCTTTAGGCAGCGTGTTTCCTTTAAAGATCTACATTCGTCAGTTGTACGAACATAAACTCACGCCTTTTTCCCACGGCGGTAGGCAGAAACTAAACAATAAATAATAAAAAAGAAAAAAAATATCATTAACAAAAATAATTTGTTAAAGGCATAGCAAGTTATTTTTGTTAATGACATTTTTTTATAATTTGTTATTATATTTAATTGTGGTTTTATTTAAGTACTGAGAAGCTTGGGTGTATCTTGTAAAAAAAAACAAAAACTAAAAATAATTTGTTATTAACAAATTATACTTTTGTTAATGACATTTTTTATTTTATTTTTAATAAATTGTGGTTTTATTTATTGTGAAATTGGTTATATCTTCTGTATATAAAACCTAAGACGTTCCTACTTATTACACGCTAAATCCGTCAAAACGAACGAAACTATTACCACGCAGACATATAAACATACTAAGTCAATAATTTTGTAAGTATGATTCGAACGAATACGATCATTTGCGATCAAATACAATAATCGAATACGACAACTTCTTACGAAACTAAGAAACTGAAATCACGCTACAGAACAATTCCGATTAATACCGGAAATTTCTTAATGATTAAAATGCATTAATACCGGTCGGTATTAATGCATTTTTACTTTATTTACTATGAAAATATGGCTGACAGAGTTTGTTTAATGAATACGGAGTATCGACCTAGTTTCACTTTTTTAGTGTCCCCAGGGATTTTATTGCTGTACTTTGAATTGATTAGCTGTTGGTACTACGCAGTAAAAGAAGGTACCTTGCTTGGATGACTTACTTATCGCATAAACTACTCGGAAATTTTTTGCGAGTAGAAACATCGTAAAAAGAAAAGATTTTGACTAGCAAACATAAATATTTTCTACCATGTTTTACCTTCGGATTTGCTCGCGTTATGGTCGGAAATTATCTCTCGGAAACGTTTTAAATAAGCCTATGACACTCAGGGATAATATAGCTACTCATTAGTGAAAGTATTTTCGGAATTGGATCAGAAGTTCCGAAGATAGTTTGGATATAGGGGCTATATCCAAACTTACAATAAATACAAACTTAACCTCTTTATAATTAGCATGGATCTGATAGAATTAGATAACTAATTTTGGCGAACGTTAATAAATCTTTGGCAATAAGTAGATACCTATTTTAGGACTATACCTTGAGTTGAACAAATAATAAAGACAGAAAACCAACGCTTTCTCTACCAAAACAGCTCAGTTACCTACGAGTATACAGGATGGGTAAAAAATCGTGGATCAAACGAAACAGGGCGATAGTTGGAATTATTCGCAATAAAAAATATCGTTGTGGCAGATCCCTAACTAGATCTTCTCAAAAGTTATGACTATTTCAGTGTTTTTTTTTTAAAGAAAATACCAAAATTTGTATTAAATAGGCAATTAGAGTAAAATAGGTACCTATTTTAAAATAATAAATGGTGTATAATTGTTTCTAGGAAATGAATTATTACTACTAAAGTGCTTTTATGACAGTGGGTCCCATGATTTATGAATATTGGCACTTTTTTCAATATCTTTTTCACGAAAAATTATTTGTTTCTTAAGAATATTACTGTAAAAAAACGTAACTGCTATCAAAAAATTACCCTGATAACCTCAACTATCGCCCTGTTTCGTTTGATTTACGATTTTTTACCCACCATGTATTTTTATCCACAAACATACTATATATAAACAAATAACTACAAATAAAACTTTCTCACTTCTGTACATTATATTATAATGTTTACAACACTCACAAAACGATTTTCCCACATATCCAACCGTTTCCGGACCAACAAATAAAAATACCCACGATAAAATCATGAATACATTAATCTTATGGCTGTAGAAAGTCCCTTCACCGCATATTTTCCTACCTACCAAGGGCTAAGTGTGTCAAACAAATGGCGACGTGATAACACAAGTGAAAGCGACCGAAACCAAGGTACATTGAAATGTACTATTAAGTGTAGTATGGACTGGTGTTAAATATTTATAGGACTGCGTAACAATCTTGGTACTTTTTTCACTGTTGTGTCGTCATTTGTCACCATACTCAACGTTTGAACGAAAGTATCTACTTATTTAGCTTGTTTAAATGACAATGTAGAACGACGGAAAAACGGAACTCTTGTGAAATGATTTTTCCTTCTGTCTTTGTTTTTTTTTCTGTCTTCATATTTTATGTGCTAGCTGCCTTCAATTATTTTCAAACCTCATGATAACATCTGCGTACCTAGTACCTACAGCTAACGTAGTCTATACAAAGGCATTGAAGTGTTTGTAATTTCAAAACATTTTTTAAAATTTTTGTCTGTCTGTTAGTTCTGGCTAATCTCCGAAACGGCTGGACCGATTTTGTACGGGATTGTTACTGGCAAATAGCTGATGTTATAATGAGTAACTTAGGTTAATTAGGGTACCATGCAAAAGACATAAAACCCTTAAAATTGTTAACAAAAACCGATTCAAATAAGGAAGTAACGTTTTAGAATAACTTGACGCATACGAAGGTCGCGGGAAACAGGTAGTCATAATATATATTAGAAGATAAACGTACTCGTTTCGGTTGTTTTATAATAGCTATCTATTCTATCCTAGTAAGTATGTGTTTCAATCTCATTAAAATATGATGAGACAAAGAACTGATGTCATATTTCTATTGTGATCTCTTTAATATTCTTGTGTAGGAGTTAGCTGCATCAAGTCGTATTTGTAAAATTGTTCAAGTGCATCCTTTTTACCTCAGATCTCGGATTTCAGTCGGCAACCTTGGTAAAAATATTATTTTACATAATCAGTCTAAAATATTCCCAGAGCTAGGTACCCAGGAATGCTCTCTGTGAGTGAGAACCATTCAATTTGCTAATTATTTTTGTCAGTAATGAAATGACACGTACTTAAAACAAAAGACTGGATTCCTGAAACTGAAATTAATGATTCAATCAATGACTTTACTGGTTCTGTTGTTGGTCGCATAGTCAGAATTTAGCAACTGTGCCTACAACAATTCATTAAAAGTCCAAATGGAATATTTTATTTTGTGATGATTCAAATTTTGACGTATTTTATGCCCAGCTGTGGTTATAAACATGAATCGAAAGGTGAGTAATGGATTTATTGTTCTTTTAAATAACTATTTATTGGTGATTTTACTGAAACGTTTTTCCTTTCCTTCACCGATTTTTTTTTTCATCATGTCACCGGCATGTCTTAGAACCAAAAATTCCAACCCGCATTGGGCCAGCGTGTTGGATTATAGCCCATTCCCTCTCATAGAGAGGAGGCCTGTGTCCCAGCAGTGGGAACATTGTAGGCCGATTATGACATGATATGTTTTTACGTTCTGTATGGTGTCCGGACGTAAAGAATAGCACCATCCCATATCTTCCCGTGGGTGTCGTAAGAGGCGACTAAGGGACTTACCAGAGAATGGGCAGCAGCGTTCTCTGATTCTACAACAACCATACTGCGATCGCCAACCCGCCTGCCAAGCGTGGCGATTATGGCAAAACCCCCCCTTCTTGGGGGAGGCCTATGTCCAGCAGTGGACTTTTCGGCTGAAATGATGATGATGATGTTTTTACGTTATAGTTTGAGGTTGTTTCCTATGGTTTCATAAAAATAATACAATTTAGTATTGAAAGATTTCATGATTTCATTGACGTGAACAATAAATCAAAATTCATTAATTCATTTATTTATTCAGTAACAATTTATATTGTGTTGAACATTACATATTAAATAAAAACAAAATAAAAAATCACATGTAGAAACGACATTTAAAAGCCTAATTGTAAAATTGAGTGAAATGTCCAGTTCAAGAGTCAATTCATTTAAAATATGTCAACAAATAAAAACAATGTATATAAATAGAAATTATTAAAAATGAACTTTCTAGTTGCAAACACGAAAAATGCAGACTATTAAAAAACCACTTCACTCACGTAACAGAATAAAATATTTACTTTCCTCCATAAACGTGTGTAAAAATAAAGTTTCATTTCGATACAGGTTGAACCGGTTGTAAGTGGACTCGCCCACGGCGTTTTATGTAACAGTGCAGTAGTAAATAACATTCGTTATTACGCAGTAAAGTTGAAGTAAATCAAGATGACGGGTATTTTCGCAAAAATATTTTTGAGAAAACAAAATGTAACCGACTTCAAAATAAGGAGCAGATATCGTTCTTATGTATAAGGAAAGTGGATACTGACTGCGATTCGAACTTGCGAACCCTGGTTAACAGGGAGGTCACTGAAATGTCAGGCTACTTACTCCGGTGACAAATGGTCTAAAATAGCCATTCTATTCTAATGCATGCCATGACAGTTGTCAGTTGTCAAACAGTTGAAGAATATGGACATAAGGCAATATTGCTCATCCCCCTAAATTATTAGCGCGATAATATATAGCCTATGTGCTATTCCAGACTATAATCTATATTTGAGCCAAATTTCATCCAGATCCGTTCAGTCGTTCTGGCGTGATTGAGTAACAAACATCCATCCATCCAAACTTTTGCATTTATAATAGTAGTAAGTATATTTAGTCGGGTATTCAAATTAAAAAGGTCACAGTAAAGTAACAAGTCACCTTTCAAGGGAACAACCCTGTCTACCTCACGCGCTACGCCCCCTTTGCTACGCACCCCTAGCTACGAGCTACGAGCTACGAATATTAGAAAATTCGTAGCGCTATCCTAAATCCTACCAAATTCATTGAGCTGCTACGGCGTAGGCAAAAAACAGGATTTCAAAGTTTTGCTCTTATTTCCTGCTATTAATGGTTTTTGAGGTACATACATAAAGGGTATAAATAGACCCTTAACGGAGCCGAAAAGCACTTGTTCTCCCCATCCTTGCGATCATTTTTTTGTTCTAGACCTGGGAGTCCGGGGAATCTTCTAGTTACGGAGATATTGGGGGTTAGAGTTCCAACTTTTAAACAAGTTTTTTTTAAATACACGTTTTTAATGTAAGATTTTTACTTTAAACACCTCCGCGAACCCCGTACTATTCAATCCATCCAGCAGCACCATGCTTTGATTGCGTTCTATCAAGTCTTACCGTAAAACGTGATTTTTCACCCCAAAACAAAAACTAGTTTCCCAGCAATAATTTTTGCGTAGAGTTACAGTTAGTTAGTTTGATGTACAGAATGCTTGTTTGACGGCTGTTTACACCTTGTACACACGGCGGCACATGAAGCTGCACATTTCCAGTATAACTTGGCCTCGCTTTGTATAGATTTCGTATACAATGAGATATCCGTATTAACTGGTTTTGTATAGCTTGATTGGCCGTCGTGCGTACGTATATTCCTAACCGATTCTTAGTCGATGGTGCTAATGCTATCATGATCATTATATCAATTGAGGAAAAGCGAAAAGCTACAAAATTTAACTCTTAGGTAGAAACTGCTGTCATCATAATTTTCTTCTAAAATTGTAATAATACTTCACCATGCTGTTATTAGCACAACAAAGGTGTTACTCTCAGTAATCTGTTGTTGTTAGACTTGTAATTAAAGTAAAGTAATTGTGGCGAAAAAAACGCTTGAAATCTTTTTTTTATATAATAATATAAATATTGTGGCAGAGTGACTCAGCCAGTAGTTATTTTTATTTTATTTTTTAGCCTTCGTTTTGTTTTTTAGAATAGTTTTTTATGGAAAACCTGTTAAATGTAGTCGCAATATTATCTCAGCGACAATCAACACCAAAAGGTTGCGAAAAATTTATAAAAATTAACAAATATTTTTGACAGATTGAGACTAAGATAAGAATGAAAAATTTTCAAAGAAGAACAGGACTCGTCCATAATATAAACGCGAACTTTCTGTATTAAACGGGAATTGCCCATCGTCCTTTGTTTTCAAGCAGCCATCATAACATCGCTAACAAAATGTGTTTATAAATAAAGGTGACGCGGTTAACTCACGTCGTCTTTATCTAAGGTAAACATAGGTGTGAATACACAACATACGATTACGATGGTAATGACTGATATAATTTTCCATGTAATCTAGAACATTTTTATTTCGGAAATAGTATTCATAATAATATTGACAGAAAGATATGATTTTTGGTTGTGATGATCAGGAAAATATAAAGACAAAGAGACAGCTGAAAATTTTCGTACATCACCATTGCACAAGAATTTTTAATTGGTCATAAGTCACATTATGTTTTATCAGCAACATTGATATGATAAAAAAGTCAAAAATGTATGGAACTGATATAAGCTCACGAAAAGTGTATGTCGATCCTGGCAAAACTCGTTGTAGTAATATACGAAACTAATCGAAAGTGATTGTCACTTATCCCCATGGTTTTCAAGTCATAATATTTAATTTATTGGTGAACCGTAAGTTTGAATGTAATCAAAGTTTATGCAGCGCGGAACGTAGTTGTAAGCAAAACTCAGTGTCCCTTCACTTGTCCCCTCTCGAGTCAATGTCTTGTTCCCCTACTGAGATTTTTTTGTAATAATATCTGCTCGTGTTGTTCAAGCAAACATAACAACTACAATTGACTAGCGTGAATTTCAAAATAATATTAAACTTTGATTTAAATCCTTAATATTCTGACTCTGTGTCCATACTAACCCCACAAGATCTACATTAGGTTTAACTGTATCATCCAACGAAGATTTTTATTCTACAATTTTTGATCTCTTTCTCAATCTTCTTTTTTTATCACTTTAGACATTGGCAGAATGGTCGATATCGGCTTTGCTTGCCATAATAAAAAATAGAATAGACTAGTGAATTTATGATTTAATGTTTTTTAAAATCAAAATTTTCATTTCTATACATTATTAAAAGGGATGTGAATTATAATTTTGAATCCGAATTCTGATTAGGGAGATTCTTATATTTAAGTAGTATTTGTAGTTTAACGACACTCAGCCGACACTTAAATAATCTGCCAAAGGTAAGATTTTTTGATAGCCTACTTCGTGTCCCACTGCTGGGCTAAGCCCTTTCTCCCTCCAAACCTCTCTGTTCTGTGCAATTTAAAATTATAATTATTTAATTAAATAAACTTTAACTAAATAAATGTATCTTCTTAGTCGTAGGTATGTTCATAAACAAGATAAACAGATAGGTAGATTCGAAGCCTTATTTAAATAAATAATGATAAAATTATGTTAAAACAATAAAATACGAAAACAACAAATCCTAAAATAACATGTTGTTGAACACAAAAATCAAACACAGAATTGTACATGACGTGATACAAAAAGTTTCTGAATTAAAAATAAACTTACCTTCTTTTATGAATAAAGCCAGGAGTAGTACGGGCACAAATAAGCTGAGGTTTGCCATTGTTATGGTAGAAAGTCACGCGGCACTACTTACGAAATAACAACACAAAACGAATAATTACGTGTGTTTCGTTTCTTATTCGGCGAGCGAATGGCGCGGGAACACGAGAATGAAACTGCAATGGCCTCACTGCGGTGCCCAAACTGGCGTGTGAAACGCGGCGGGCGAAACGCTCAAACCTATTCGCTTTAACGTCTTAGACATTTATTAGAGGGACTGTTCTTGTATTCTCAGTCTCAATCGGTCGAAAATCCTTTGATTTACCTACTTAGATACATTTTGGTCCAGTTTTTGGCATCGATTATCGTCAAGATGATATTTGCGACTACATTTTGTATGTTTATAATTACGGGAATTAGGCTTTTTAGATATTTTTCTTCAAATTATCAAGTGATTTAACAGCAGTTTCATCCTAATTAATCATTGTCAGAAACATACATAATTTGTCTGTAATCTAGTCTAAAAGCTTTTGATAAATTCTATATTTCTCTGATCTGATTATTTTATTCTATTTATTGTGCGGTTCTGTCTATCATTTGGTACAAACGCAGCGTTTTGGACGCTATTCTGTAGTAATACTAAAGCCGGTTTCTATGGCGCGGTAGTTGGCGCGAATACGGTAGATACTGCGTACTACGGGCCCAAAGATCAACAATTCAGATACTGAATTCGTTTAATTAGTCTAACTGTTACTTTTATGAAGCTAGACGGGTATGTCGGCAACTTTCGTAGGTAAGTGTTTAATTGACCTGCCGCATGCCGTCGACATGGCGGCTTTGGTGTGTAGGCTGCAGGTCAACTTACGCACCTGTTTGAAAATATTGAGCCTTAGATTTAACTTTTTTTTCAGTTTTACAAACAAGATATTACATAATAATAATTGTACGGTGACTTGTTAGTCTGTAATCAGTATAAGGACCCAACTTTATTTTTATCATGCTTTTATCATTTATCGCTGAAAATTAAAATAAGATAGGTAATATTTTATTTTTTAAATCAGCACAACGATTGAGATTTAGGTATATAGCCAAACTGAAGTGGCAGTGGGCAGGGCACATTGCTAGCAGAACGGATGGCCGATGGGGCCGAAAAGTTCTGAAGTGGCGACCGCGAACCGGAAGACGCTGCGTTGGAAGGCCTCCCACTAGGTGGACCGATGACCTGGTGAAGGTTGCAGGGATCCGCTGGATGCGAGTCGCACGGGACCGGTCAATGTGGCGACACTTGGGGGAGGCCTATGTCCAGCAGTGGACGTCTGTCGGCTGAAATGATGATGATTGAGATTTGCAGATTTTTAGCTGGTGAAGTTACTACGACTCCATTCAAGAGCATGATCATAATTTTTCTTTTTGATTGTGTTGTAGGTAGATACCTATCCCAAATTAGCAGTGACGTTTCTGTGACCGGTTGTTTAGTCTAGTCTTTGGTGCATTTGTCCCAAACGTGTGTTGCGAAACAGTGTCGCTGACTTGGATGGGATATTTTCGTTTCGTAACGTGTTTTAATTTCTACGAGCAGACTTCGGATGTTACAACATGTATTCAAGCTTGCGATCTTATGTAGACCGCAGAACTGTATGATCTACAGCTCATTTAACTTTGGCTGTTAATTTGTCTTCTTTAGAGTAGATTATCATCGTGACTTATTCTCTTGTGAGCATTGAAGTCTTTTCTGAGTACCTAACATCGTTGCGAATGACCTCTTCGGACCCCTTAAAGTAAAGGTGTTATATCTCGGAGTCATTGCCGTTTTATAAACACCTACCAAGGAATCAAAGGAATGTTTCTTTGATGGATGACACATTATTTCTTGGTTTCGTGAAATGTGGTTTTGGATTATGAAAGATTTGTAATATTTTTTTTATTTTTTTGATCATGCTTTTTTTGTGATCTCCCTGTTAGCCCGTTGGGTTATCGTGGCCTTGAGCGCGACTGCTGGACGGTCCTGGGTTCGATTCCCAGGTTGGCGGGGTGTACTATTGGGTGTATCTCTGCCTGAACCGTACTTTTGCAGGTGTGGTTCATAATGCAACTTAACTTTGTTGCTTTTTTGATGACGTTTAACTACGATCTACCCTTTCGCCCGTTAGGCTCGTGGTCCCAGGCGCGGGTGTTTTTTGCATGGGGCGACTGCCTGTCTGGCGTCTGCAGCCCGCTTGGTGCCCCTTGGTGCCCCTTGGTGGTACTGGATGTCGGACTTTCGGGCCACAGACTGCCGATGGCGGCAGTTGGGGTTCTTCGAGTGGCAGCCGCGACCAGTGGCTTGAAGTGCCATCTAGGGACCTACCTAGGCAGGCGCGGCTTGACCTTGGGGGTCCACACGTGTGGCTGTTATTGTTTGACCATGAGCTCCTCCTCAGTTAATGCTCAATTAACTCAGAAGTAATGTTGGCTAATCACAAGACAAGGTTAACAACGGTTGTAGCAGAGCAACGAGCATCGAGTAGGTACGATGCTCCAAATAGTAATTTGGAGTTTGAAGTTAGCTGTTGCATAATATGGCGAGCTGATGTGCCTCCAGGATGGGTGTCTGCGGTGACGAGTTGAGGTCCGGCGATCAAACCGTACATTAGGCTAATAAGAAAATGAAGAAAGAAAGAATAAAGTTTATTCGTCGTCTGTTCATCAAGCACACAGAATAATAAAAGATACAAAATAAAAAATATATTACGAATTAAAAAAAATATAAAAAAACAGAAAATACATAGTATGTGCTGTGTGCCTCACGGCTGCGCCAAAAAGGTCCATCTAATAAGATTTGAATTTAGTCTTTGTCTCCTAACTATCTCATGGCAAGTCTCATCCAGTAACAGACAGACTCAGGTGCCAAGTGTTTACTATTGAAGGATAGTTTAGTTTATTGTTTTAGGCAGAGTGTGTTATTGTGAACACCACAGAACAGATATCATGGTGAGAATCTGACTTATGTGAACTGAATAATGTCATTATTGTGTTACGGTATCATGATTAGTCGTGGTTACAACCAATATTCATTGTTTATCCAGACTGTGAATAGCTGAACCATTGAGAACTCGAAGCCTAATCTTAACAAAGTTTAAAAAAGCCTGATTGTTGAAGCGGTTTTAGCTCTTAGCTTTCATAACACAGGATAAACAACATGAGTGCCGAATTATAACATTCGAGGCTGTGTAACGCGATCACCGAATACTAGAGAGCCATTGTTAGTGCTTTATGCTGAATCGCACTTGGCTTCGTCATTGTTTACGTCGAAGGGGCCGCGTTGGTGTCGGCACCGATAGAGCAAGGTTTTAGACTCAAAAATTGTTCTCGACGTATTAACTTGTCATCATTTCGGTAGACAAAATGAAATGCAGGTATGTTAGTTGGTACCTGCTGAAACGGCAGTTGGTTTTCAGTTATCAAACGAAGTTAAAACCGAAACATGATACCTCCCCCACAAATATTACTCACAAAAAAATCTCCAAAATTCGAAAATCTCCAAAATTCGTCGACTTTTGACGAAATTCAATCCTTTCAGGAATCAATGAATCTTTCATTAGTAGACTGAGCGATACTAAGCTGCTATAAAATCTATTCTAAGATCAAATGTTTGTCACTCGACAACTTCCCACATTCTTCAGAATAGTTTTGGTCACATTAACAACTATGTTTAGAGGCTTGTGTACCGAAATAGATTATGATGACAGTCGTTTATAAAATAGTTCATAGATACCTACTTACTTTTAAAAAAAGCCGGCCAAGTGCTAGTTGGGCTCACGCACCGAGGGTTCCGTACAAAACTTGTAGGTAGGTATTTTGTTATTAGACTACATATTTACGGTTTTACGATTTTTTCCTTTACATGTGCTGTAAGACATTGCTTCTTGCCAAAATTCATGATTCTAGGTCAACGGGAAGTAGGTACCCTAGTTTCATTCCCTTTTGAAATTGCAAAATATGCGACGTAACCGGTCATATGTTTTACATATAAGTTTGATTTTTCACTGCTCCAAGGAGTAGCAGACTTCAGTATTTGATATTAATTTCGGCTTAATACCTCCACGCGTTCCTGAGAAAAAGAATCTTGGCAGACGGACAGACGGACAGACGGACAACAAAATGATGCCATAAAGGATGCATTTTTGCCGACAGAAGGTACGGAACCTTAAAACATACAAAAAATGATCATTTATATACCGAAAATAATAAAAAACCTGTTTACAGGAATATCTTATTCCACTAATCAAATGAAGGTAGGCAGAATAATATACCTACAAAGCCTTTTGATCATCGGTCGTATTAACCTATTTTATAAACCTAGGTATTGTATTGTATTAACTATAGGTACCTACTTTGATAGGTATGTAGGTCTGGGACATGTTCCAAATGAGTAACTATATGTGGGAGATCCCGATACCCGGCTGACTAATACTGACTGTTAGTAAAAATACAATACAGGCACTTCCTATACCGTCTAAGCAAACTTCTAAATAAATTCTACATAATGCCTTTATTTCTGCACCTCTCAATATTGTAATCAACTGAGCGTTTGCTATAGTAGTGACATCTGTTTGTGGAACGTTTTTCCTATCCTTTTTCCTATTCTGAAACTAGATGGCGCTTTGTTTAGTCATAGCGTCGGGGAATAGATGTCGCCAGTGTCAATGTGTTAAATAGTACGTTGTTGGTTGTCTCGTTGATGATAATGTCAAGAACGATCAAAGACATTAAAGTATTTAAAGTGCAGCAAAGTATTATTGCTCTCGAATGACATTGTTAAAAGAGCGCTGTTGGTAATCATTAGTAAAATTGATGATTTAAATTGTATTGATGAATTGAGATGTTGGTATCTTTTCACCTATAAGCCATGCGCCAAAAGAATCTTCCAGCTCTATAAACCCCTTTACACGAACGATACACTTTTACTGTTTATTAAGAACTTCATTTAATTATAATATGCATACCATAATACATCAGTGGTAGTACTTGTAATCCCCGAAAGGAGGCAGTCATCATCATCTGTCTAGCCTTTTCTCAACTATGTTAGGGCCGGCTTCCAGTCTAACCGGATGCAGCTGAATACCAGTATTTTACATGGAGCGACTGCAGCCCATCTGACCTCCACAACCCAGTTAGTATTGGGTAATTCGATATGCCTGGGTAAGACTGGTTAGGGTAAAGCAGTAGTGACCTAATAGTATGGCCACATTTCGCCAGTTATGTTTAGTCCCATATAATAGAGGGTGAGCCTATTGCCATCAACCGGACATAAATTCAGACACCGTGGCTACCTCTCAGGAATTCTTCATGGAAAAACACAATAACACTTAGCCCAACCTGGGAGTCGAACCCAAGACCTCATGCTATGCTTGCGACAAGTAGACCAACGAGTCAGGTACTGAAAATAAATTTTACTTACTTTACAGGTCATCTGTAAGTTTGTATCCGGTTCATCAACTGCCATCATACAAATTTAAAAACTGAATTGATCGAAAGTCAAATACAACATTAGTTTTAGTATATGCGAAACCTGATACACGTGTCTAGTATTTTTATGTAAAGAAACTATGTACAAAATTTCAAAATGAAAAATCACAAAGTTATATGCTTGTTCTGTTACCTAGTTGTCCGCACAAAATCGTGGTCACCACGCAGCGCGCGCCTCCAGCGTCGTCTTGAGCTCATTGATAATAATAATTTGGCAGTAGGTACCTAAATTATTGCGATAGGTACTGAAAGTCGCTCGGTGTCCAACTTTTAACTTTTTTAAATATTTTTGGGAAAAAATATAACTTGGTTTAAAAATTATTGGAATCGATTCAGTTACTTATTCTGAACAAACTGTCTTCAGGTTTCGCATATACTAAAAATAATGTTGTATATTTGCACACCTGTTATGGTAGGATATTGTCTAAAGAACTTCTGTTATACCCATATTCATGCAAATAAATGATTTGATTTGATTTGATAATATTGTGGGTGTCCTACACGCAGTTGTCTAACCCTTCGGGGAATTCAGGCGTAAATAAAATAGTAGATAGGATTTTAAATGATCAAACTATTATTGAACATCGCTTTAATTGATAAAATACAAACTGGATTTTCTAAGCAAACGAACTTGAGACCTGTGCTATCATGATTTACAAAATATTCTTCCGTACTTGACACAATAACCAATAACATTGTTATGAGAGAGCATATTTTCCGACCAAAGGTGTTATAACTACGAAGAGTATTGCGGCCGCCAAGTTCGGGACAGATCGGTAAACTCCGCTGGTGTTACATTTGTCTTCATCGCATTCCGCACAATAGATCAGTTTGACCATTCTCGTATTTTCATGAGCTCTTATTATGTCGGCACACGATCCTCGCTCCGAAGCGCAGCCACGAATGTACCATGCTTTCTCCATCTCTGAAAAATAAATTGCTTTGGGACTGTTAAGACTACTTAAATATGGCTTATCGGAATACGAATCATTGGACTAATCTGACCTTGAAGCTTGAGCAGTTACACGATACAGATTTTGGTTAGATCTGATAGCTATTAGTAGTAGAGTGAGTAGTAATTTGATTGTCTTTGGATTATTATTGATATGAAAACATAGATTTGTTTATCTAAAGTATATTGTATATATGGTGTAAGGGACAGCCCTCCACAAACTCACAGGGTGCATTCAGCTCTTTATTTTGAATCATATTCGACTGGAATTTTTCTCCGGAATTTTTGTTTTTTTTTTTCAGTTACTATTTCTTTATTTTAACGTAAAATTACATTTACCGTAGGTAGCATTCCATTTATGTAAATAATACGGCTAAAATAAAAAATCCAACAACGGATGTTGAAATACTCTAACGACCGATGCGAGAAATCAGCTGTTCACTTCCTGCCTAGCTACAGAGGTCATCGAACTCCTCGTCGCGCTTGCCGTTTGCTACGTGCGTTTTGCCACGGTAACGATATATTGCGAATGAGGAAATAAAACAAATCAAATTTATTGGATTCCCATAACATTCCTGTATCATTCTTGTACCGGTCATCTCAGTATGATATTCTGAATTCACCCCATCGGTTTGTGGAGGGCTGTCCCTTACACTCTGTGTGTAACTTAAGCAGGAAGGTGTATACGAAGCAGGTAGTTCCCCTAGAATGCTACCTAGAAAACCTACGAGTAATCGCAAACACAATAATAAAATGGCGCACATAAAAGGGATTGTATAGACCACTTAGAACCTTAATGAACCTGCAAAGAAGCCTGGAGATTGACACAAGCAAAAAGAGCTCTAGAGCGGCAAGGACGCAGTGGATGATGACGATTATTTGTTTGTCTTTTATGTATGGTTAATGCTACAGCATTAAGCAGTAGCGAAGGGTTATTTTTTGTGAGAGGTAAGCCGGAGTACATATCTTTAATGTGATTATATTATTTGTCTATAGAATACTGACTGTGCCATTTTTCAAAGGGAATCCGGTAGGAATCTGATAGTATGGAACCTTCGCCATTGCTGTACAGTTCAGAGTTACAGTTTCAAGTATCTCTATTTCTGAGTATATGATTCGAGTGGGCTTTGACTCACGATTTTGTACAAAATTGATACAAATGGGAATGCGTACTTTAAAATGTTATTTGAAACATTCTCCTATTCATCGTTATCACACATTTAATGTTAGCCTCAAGACTGAATGAAGAGTCAATTGTAAGTAATGAGTTATCTTGGTTTCTATGCATTGTTGCGTATTCGGGAAAGTCCCAATTTCACAATAAGGATACTAATAAATGATATTTCTAATGATAATTAGAAATATCATTATCATCTTCGTCTTTGCTGGGAAAAGGTTGGCGGGACTCGTCCTAAACATTTGTACGCTCTGAGAAATAAATCCTTGTCAAAAACATATCTTCTCTTCGTGCCGGAAACGGTGACCAACATCCTCCATTACAAACTGGCGCCCAACGTGGGGCCCGAACAGGATCAGCAGAAGTACGTCACGCGCGCAGGCAGAGTAACGACGACAGCTGTGAAGACCTCACCAAAAGCGATGTCAGTCAACCTGTCCGACACTCAGTTCCAAACCTTACTGGAGAAGATCTCAACGTCAAGGCAAGGATCCTTCACGACGTGCACCGCCCAATATGACGGAACCAAGAGCTCTGAAACCCTAGAGGCGTTCCTGGCAGCGGTTTCTATATTTAAACAAATTGAAAATATTACAAATGATGATGCCCTTATCAGTGTCCCGCTACTACTGAAAGGAGAAGCATACAACACGCTGAAACAACGGCTTACAACTGCGCCTATCTTAAAACAAGCAGATGAAACCAAGCCCTACATCCTGAAGACAGACGCCAGTGGTTTTGCACTCGGAGCAGTTCTCGTCCAGGGGGAGAAGGAGGAAGAGCACCCCGTGGAGAATGCAAGTAGATTGCTTACGGCAGCTGAAATAAACTATTCCACAACCGAGCGGGAAGCGCTAGCCGTGGTATGGGCTTTGGACAAATTTCGAGCATACATAGAGGGCGCACCGATTACTGTTATCACAGACCATCAAGCCCTGAAGTGGCTTATGAATTTAAAATCACCAACAGGCCGTCTAGCTAGATGGGTTTTGCAACTACAGTCATTTGACGGAGGTTACCCCAACCACACTTCCCGCCAGAACCAGAGGACGTGGACGTCCTAGGAAGCAATAAATCTCCAGTTCCTCTCGCCGAGACGTCTTCGGGAACTGAGGGGGAGTTTGTAGCAAACCTTTTTTAACCACTAGCGACATCAAACGGGCAAAAGGGATACTACATAGTGCCGGCCCCTTGACACTAGATGGCGCTGTGCATATGACGCGCATTTCTGAATCGCGGTGTCAAGATTCTCCGCGGTTTAATGACCTCCCCTAGTACATTATGTTTTTGTGGAGACTGACCTAGCAGTGCATTCGTGGGTTACGCTCTAGTTGGGATAACCACACGGGACACCGCTACTAAGTCTACGGTAAATAAGACAGATTGTCATTTTTTGAGTTAGAGGACCACAAGTTCCCCTCCTTCGTCTTTGCTGGGAAAAGGTTGGCGGGACTCGTCCTAAACATTTGTACGCTCTGAGAAATAAATCCTTGCCAAAAACATCTTCTCTTCGTGCCGGAAACGGTGACCAACATCCTCCATTACAAACTGACGTTTCACGTCACTGATAAGTGACGTGAAATGATTAAGGGCTGTTGCAGCAGCAGTTGAATTGGACCTATAGACTGTCTACACCAAAGGGAAGCTAAATGGGAATGCAATACTAACGTAGTTTTAAGACCTTTGCTACTAACAATTATGGACAATTTTACTTGGTCTGAAATAAATGTATTTTATTTTTTAATTAATTGGCCTTGGATTTTATCTTCCATCCTTACATCCTAAACCTGGTCCTCCATCCTTACATTAGAGCGACCACCATCTTGCTTTCTACGGTTGGCAAAAGAAAAAGAAAGTTGAAATATTAGTCTGCTCCCTCTTTCGTTTTAATTAAAATAATAAAAAAAAACTGGAGTGCTGATGTCAATATTGATACTATAATACTCACGGTTATATTTCTCAGCGTAGACAACACACTTGTTATTTTTAGTATGATCGTTGGTATATGGACAAAACTTAGTCGTGGTGTTAGCTAAGGCCTGCGGGCAGTCTGTACAGGCGTAGCATTCGACCAGCCGAATCTGGTTCGGTAGGTAAGGAGGCCTATACCGGGTACCAGCGGGTGCATATCCTTGTGCAGACGCTGACCGATCGACTTCCTCTGGGTCCGGTTCCAAGTTATCAGGTTCCTCTCTTCGACTTAGCTGTGATTCTGAATTGTCTATAAATAAAAATGTAGAAGTATTTGTGAAGATTAACAAATTTTTTGCCTCTGGTAGGGTCGGGACAAAAACTACATTGGGGCAACTTAGAACGTAATGAATAAGAGATCCTGAAGGATCTCGCATGGAGTAGGTAGGTACATACACGCCCTTCATCCCAAATAGAGTCCCAGCCCCCGTAGCATGACCACCGTAAACAAGGATTTCTTTGACGGAAGAATCGACAAAATGACAGATTGTGTCGACACAATGACAGATTTCTTTGCACTATCTGTCATTTTGTCGATTCTTCTGTCAAAGAAATTTTTGTCTACGGTGGTCATGCTACGGGGGCAGAACCTCCTATCAGTGCACATCACTACCGTCAATTCGTGAAAATCCAATAAAGAAACAAATAAATTACCCAATGGTTCCGCAAGACATCTGACACTAATCGTTATAATGAATACTGCTAAAACGATCACAGTTAACCTGGACATTTTCCCTGTCCAATGAAAAAAGTGAGATATTCGCTTTTTTAATCAATCCTTTTATAGAACAAGTTATCATTATTACAAAAGGTAGATTCTGTACGCTCTAATGAGCTTAAAGGCATGCAATAGTTGAAGCGCATCAACATGATTATGATACAATTACAGATTAGAAGATAGATATAATTTCAACGTGCTGAACAAGCGATATGGTGCAACGTACTTTATTTTTTTCTTTCGATTTTATAGTTATGGGAGAAAGCAGTGAGGACGCATATATACACGTTGAGAAAGCAGTGTGTCATCGACTAGTATTCGTCACCTCAGTCATATTGAGCAAGACTGACATCCCTGAAACCCAAGATAAACCTGCAGCGATTTACCTGTGGTAGCATAAGTATAATCAGCCTATAATGGTCGCACTGCTGGGACACAGGCTGCTTCTCTATGAGAGGGAATGGGCTATCCACCACGCGGGCCCAGTGCGGATTGGCAGATGACACATGTCTTCGAATTTTCGGTTCCAGAACATGCCGGTTTCCTCACGATGTTTTCCTTCACCGTCACCTGTGATAAAAACTCGATTAAAAGATTTTCAAATAAAAATCAGCAACTAAAAATCAGAAAAATAAAAATAATGTGTTTATGTATATTCCAAATGATTTGAAATTGTTGCAGGGTAATTTATTTTAAAAAAAATTGACAGAGTGGCTACAAAATAGTTGTTTCTATAGCATTAAGGAATTTTTGGAATTTAAAAATGAATGGGTTTTATAATAATAATATATATAAGGATCGAGCGCGGTATATTCCAGGGTGATAGTCTGAGTCCATTGTGGTTTTGTATAGCCTTGAACCCTCTCAGCACACTGCTGGAGGGTTCTGGTCTAGGCTATCGGTTGAGGAGAGATGGTCAGGTCATATCTCACCTTCTTTACATGGATGATCTGAAACTCTATGCCCCCAACAATTTGCAACTGATGAAGCTACTGAAGGTAACGGAAACTTTCAGTAGCTCCATCAGGATGGAATTTGGTGTGGACAAATGTGCAGTCAAGGGGAGATTATGGAATCCGTGGGAACTCAACTCTCGGATTCCATACACCTCAGATCCCTTTCCTCAACAGAAACCTACAAGTATTTGGGTATGTCGGAAGCATTAGGTATCAATACTGCTGCCATGAAACAATCGTTGAGGGAGCGCTTCTTTGGCCGCCTGAATAAGGTACTAAGTAGTCTTTTGTCAGGCGGAAACAAGGTGCGCGCCTTCAACGGTTGGGTCATGCCGGTTTTGATGTATTCTTTCGGCATACTCAAATGGACTCAGACGGAACTTGATGCCCTGGATAGGAGGGTCCGTGTACTGCTGACCGCAAATCGAATGCATCACCCACGGTCGTCGGTGATGAGACTGTATATCCCGCGGAAATGTGGGGGTCGTGGATTCTTAAATGCTAAGACCCTGCACAACCGTGAGGTATGCAGTCTCAGGGAATACTTCCTAGAGGCTGACGTGGGGATGCACCGAGATGTGGTCTCAGTAGACAAGGGCCTCACCCCGCTCTCCCTGGCTAACGAGAACTGGCGCAAACCTAGAGTATTAGACAATAATGATCGCAAGGAGGTATGGCAGGGCAAGGAGCTTTACGGACGCTTTTATCGGGCTCTACACGGACCCGATGTAGACTTCTTAGCGTCCGTAGCTTGGCTGCGTTTCGGTGACCTATTCGGGGAAACCGAAGATTTTGTCTGTGCAATAATGGACGAAGTTATGATGACGAATAACTACCGGAAATACATTGTGAAGGATGGCACGGTTGACATATGTCGGGCATGCCACCGTCCGGGAGAATCGATCCGACACATTATTTCTGGGTGTTCTCGTCTGGCTAACGGAGAGTACTTACATAGACACAACCTCGTTGCCAAGATTATCCACCAGCTTGAAGTACAACCTTGTGGAATCAGAATTGCCATACTATAAGTATGTGCCCGACCCAGTTCTCGATGATGGTAATATCACGTTGTATTGGGATCGATCTATCGTCACTGACAGGACTATTGTTGCCAATAAACATTGTGACATTGTGGTGATAGATCGGTTGGAGCGTCGCGCAATGATTGTTGATATAACGGTTCCGCATGACGAGAACCTCGTGAAAGCAGAGAAAGATAAACAATTCAAATATCTAGATCTGGCTCACGAGGTTGTCGACATATGGGACGTGAGTACAGCAGTCATTGTGCCGATAGTCGAATAAATCGAATCGAAAGAATACATTGACTTTTAGGATAAAAATATGTACAATATTACAAGGAAAGATATTAATCTTTCCTTGTAATATTGTACGTATTTTCTTGCAAATAAACATATTTGATTTGATTTGATTTGAAGAAGCTGTTCTTAAACAAGGTGTTAACGGACCCTTCACGAAGCCGTCAACCAAGCATTCTGTACATAAAACTAAATTCATCTGCCTAGCCTTTTCCCCAACTTGATTGGGGTCGGCTTCCAGTCTTACCGGATGCAGCTGAATACCAGTATTTTACATGGAGCGACGGCCTATCTGACCTCCACATCCCAGTTAGTACTGGGTAATATGGTACCCCTTGCTAAGACTGATACCTCTAGATCTGATATTTTCTCCATGGAATCGACATTGCGATTGCGAAACAGCTGTCCCGTACAAAACTTTAATAACTACTCCCTCCAAATGTATGGGGCAGTTAATGCTTTTTTTCTGCGATTGATTTTCGATGTTGATCTCATCGATAAAGTTATTTAGTTGATGGTCTGCCCTAAAATATGACCACGACATTCATAGGAGACATCTATTCTCCTGCTTGGTGCCAACAATTTAGGAGTAAAATGGATGTGACATACGGACAGACAAACAGGCGGACAGGGTGAATCTATACGGGATCCGTTTTTTGGCACTACATGGCTACGGATCACTAAAAAAGGATGTCATTTAACTTGGCGATCATGCATACCTAAAGCTGGTTCCTTGTCAGTTTTATTTTTAAAAATATTGACAGAGTTGCTACAAAATAATTGTTTCTATAGCATTAAGAGCCCTCTTACATTTCGGCGCTTCGCGAATTTAGGTATTTTACGCACCGAGCGGTCGGCGAGCTACGCGACCGATTCTTTCTTTCATTTCTGTTCACTCTCTTGGACCATGATATTGTGAGTATGGCGTCTAAACGATCTTGATCCAACGGAACACAATTTTTCTTAGGATGGAGTTGACGATGGTATTTCGGTGGACGGAAAAACTTTTCATGTGACATTTTAATTTTATTTAATTCGTTTTAAGATTTATTTTAACTGGTTTTATATTTTTCATTATTTAAGAATCTTAAAGTGTTAAATTAAGTAGATATAAATAAACATTTAAATGTTAGTAACCGATCGTTGATAACCGACATCCGTAGCATAGTAGTCTGAAAATCGTGCTCCATACTCATAGAAAACGAAATAATTATGGTACTATCGATACTATGAAAGTACTTTTGTGAGATATTTTAAAGGACAATATTATAGTCCACGCTATTCGTATGATTTAAACGTTTCATATGCTGTTACATTTTTAAATTCGTTCAGGTAATTTCAAATTTCGCATCAAAATCCGTTGTGTAGTTTTAAAGATCTAAGCATACATAGGGACAGACAGCGGGAAGCGACTTTGTTTTATACTATGTAGTGATATGTACGTACATAAATAAATAGTACGATTGCAACATGTTTAAATAAATAAAATACACCAATGCAACGCCGCCAGTCTTTTGGGTACATTACCAGTTGACAGCGTTGAGGAGGAGTTTTTTGACGCCATTTTTTAAGTTTATTTTTAAGTTAGTTAGTTAATATAGGTTATTTTAATTTATTAATGTATCCAATGTAACTAACACTTATGTTGTGGTCAGGTCACATTGTAGTCTCACCACCGACGGAAGAATCGACAAAATGACAGATCAACAAAAGAAATCTGTCATTTTGTCGATTCTTCCGTCGACAAAACCCGTTTCTACGATGGTCATGCTACGCGTGCTGATGTAGCTAAAAACTAGTATTTTACATAAAAAGAACTTTAAAAGAAAACTGGTTTGTCTGAAGTTTGGGTGAAGCAGTAACTTAGGTTTTTAAGAAAATAGTATAAAAAACAAATTAAGCTTTCCTATTGATTTAAAATTCACATGAATGATCAGTAAAAATATTGTTTGGTGCTACGGAATCCTCTGTGCGCGAATCCGACTCGCACTTTGCCGGTTTTTGAAAACTGAGGTTCGAGCAATCTTTACAGAATGTCACTTTAGTTCCATTTAAGCTGGGATTTTTGAATTAAGTTAGGCAAATAGGTGAATCTTTACTCAATGACGATGACTCAAAAAGTTCGAGATATTTTTTTCCTCGTCGCTATAACACTTATCAGACAAAGGTGTGGTAGTTTTGATGACAGACATGAATTAAAACAATTATTGATTATTAAGATTTATTCAATTTGATAACATTAACAAAGCTAAAAATACCTTAAATACTAATCCAGGTCAAACATACAACTCTGTTCAAGAGTAACAATTAACAAACATACAAAATCACTGTTACAGATAAATTATATGAGTACATAATTAATATTATTAATTCATTATAAATTTGACATTCTTATAAGTTGACATTTGTAATTTAATTTCTTTGGTTGTCATTTGAAAGTTCATATTTAGAAAATTTGTAATAATTAACTTATACTTTTAATTAATTGACATTGCTTTTTATAATTCCAAATATACAAAAAAAAAAAAAAAAAAATTTGCTTTCTCAGCGGCTGTACTAATAATAATATACAAGTTATCGTGAAAGCTGAGAAAGAGAAACAAATGAAATATCTCGACTTGGCACACGAGGTTGTCGACATGTGGAATGTCAACTCGGCTATCATCGTGCCGATTGTCGTGACCAAGAGCCTCGACGACCATCTGTCGAGGCTCTCCTAAGGCGGTTGGAGGCGGTCCTGATTCGGAAGACAGTACTCCTCGATATGGCTCGCATTGTGAGGAGGTTCCTGTCTCTAGAGCCCTAACCACCTGCTCCCGACGCCGGCGGACCGCTATTTTTTTATATTTTTAAATGTTTAATTTATGGTTTTTTAAAGGAATATTTAAAAATGGTAGAAAAATGAATAAAGGCTATAACAGTTTATTGTTTTATTCATTGTCAAAATCATTATAACTTATGGTACAATTACACTTTCTTGGTCGTTGGCCCGTATTCGGATGCTCGAAAGCAAACCAAACCGTGAAACCGAAAAAGATTGCCCTAAGACGTACGTACTCAACCACGTTCTTTTACACTACCAAGTGTAAAAGAACGGGGTCGATTTTGTCTGAATTCCAGAGGTTATCAAATTCGGGCGAACGATCAAGTGTAATTGCGACATTATTACATAAAATGACTTCTTTTTCTAATGACAACCATTTATATTTACTTTCTAGATTGAGAGATTCAATGTTATAAATTGGGGAATTCGTCAGAACGCAACCATTTTTAAGCGCAACCAACTAAGCGCAACCAACTAAGCGCAACCAACTAAGTGCCACTAAATTATTCCTCGTAGCGCAACCGGGTATGATGGATTCATTAATGATATCTCTCTATTTTTCATCATCGTTGCGCTACCAGGAACATTTTAGTTGCGCTTAGTTGGTTGCGCTTAAAAATGGTTGCGCTCTGAGGAATACCTCTATAAATTAAACAAGCAAGCTTAAATTGTATAGTCTCAAAAAAAATAAACAAGTGATTTACTAACGATAAATCAAATGATTTTTTTTTTGCCGTACTACTTTTTTTTATAAATATCTTTTTTACAAATAAATTATACTCTTTCCTTATTTCTCAACAAAATAAAACTAAAATACAAAAGCTAGTCTACCTTAAATTTAATAACATCCCCCGATTCATAAGTGGTTCGGGTGGTGGATTGCAACCCTCTCCCTTTCAAATAGAGGAAAGTCTGTGTGTGTGTAGTTACGGAATTAAAAAAGACTACTATTTTTTTCTTTCTTTCTTTCGTATGTCCACAACAAAAGAAGAAATGGAGACACAGAAGAAACGTTTTTGGCAACCGCTTATACAAAGTTTGATTAAAGTTTAAGAGTTTGTAGTAGTTCATAAGTGATTGTAATAAAGGCTTCAGTGGTGGAAACAGTAGTCATAAGCCAGTTATCAATCAATCAATCAAAATATTTATTTGCTAGAATGGTACATAAGGTGTTACAAACAGTAAATTTGTTTCTGCATATCCTGCCATAACATGGCGTGAAAATGTATTCAGATAGGCTATGTAAATTAATCTAACTTACAAATTATAGATTCTATTGACTTGTCTTCTAAGTAGTCCTTAACGGTATAATATCTTTTAAACAATAAGAGTTTGAACAGTATTTTTTTTAATTATTGTCAGCGGTAAGTCTTGAAAAATAATTTGGTGAAGATTGAAAATAATAATCGACATCATACATTTTCCGTAAATAATTTTAGTATTATTGGTGGGAGCCGAAGTCTATCTTTATGCCGTGTTCGGCTATTCGGTCTGTCAGTGCTAGTTTCATATAAATTATAGTTTCTCCTAACAAATATACATAATTATTTCAAAAATATATAAACATGGTAAAGATAGAATTTTATGTTTTTGAAATAGTGGTTACAGCTGTCTAAAAAGTGAGCTTCACAAATATAGCTCATATACATTCTTTTTGAGCTTTAAAAACTGTCAAAATCTACTGAGAACCCCATATAACAATGCCGTATTTTAGTACGTCTAAGCAACTGAAATAAAATAAGAGGTGATTGTGCCATTGTGGATTGTGTAATGAGTAAAGGCTCAGGTGGTACTTTCTGTTGATCTGATACTTTCTGTGATAGTCTTTGATGTGACAGTTAATGTGGAATTAGTGGTGTCCTCAACTATAATATTAAAAGAGCCCCCAGTTATTGGGGTATGGGAAGGGCCCCCAGTTGTTGTAGTATCGGAAGAGCTCTCAGTAGTTGTATCCGTGATAGTGGTTGAAGACACCTCAGTGGAAGCAGTATCCGCGGTAGTTGTTGAAAGCAGTCCAGTTGTTGTACTTTCAGTTTTGGTCGTATCCGTGGACACCTCAGTGGCAGTGGTATCCGCGGTTGTTGTTGAAGGCAGTCCAGTGGTTGTATTTTCTGATATTGTTGTATCCGTGGACACCTCAGTGGAAGCGGTATCCGCGGTAGTTGTTGAAGGCAGTCCAGTTGTTGTACTTTCAGTTACGGTGGTATCCGTGAACACCTCAGTGGCAGTGGTATCAGCGATAGTTATTGAAGGCAGTCCAGTGGTTGTACTTTCAGTTATGGTGGTATCCGTGGACACCTCAGTGGAAGTGGTATCCGCGATAGTCGTTGAAGGCAGTCCAGTGGTTGTACTTTCAGTAATTGTTGTATCGGTTGACACCTCAGTAGTTGTGGTATCCGCGGTAGTTGTTGAAGGCAGTCCAGTGGTTGTACTTTCAGTTATGGTGGTATCCGTGGACACCTCAGTAGTTGTGGTATCCGCGGTAGTTGTTGAAGGCAGTCCAGTGGTTGTACTTTCAGTTATGGTGGTATCCGTGGACACCTCAGTAGTTGTGGTATCCGCGGTAGTTGTTGAAGGCAGTCCAGTGGTTGTACTTTCAGTTATGGTGGTATCCGTGGACACCTCAGTGGCAGTGGTATCAGCGATAGTGGTTGAAGGCAGTCCAGTGGTTGTACTTTCTGTTATGGTGGTATCTGTGGACAGCTCAGTGGAAGTGGTATCCGCGATAGTCGTTGAAGGCAGTCCAGTGGTTGTACTTTCAGTAATTGTTGTATCGGTTGACACCTCAGTAGTTGTGGTATCCGCGGTAGTTGTTGAAGGCAGTCCAGTGGTTTTACTTTCAGTTACGGTGGTATCCGTGAACACCTCAGTGGCAGTGGTATCAGCGATAGTTGTTGAAGGCAGTCCAGTGGTTGTACTTTCAGTTATGGTGGTATCCGTGGACACCTCAGTGGCAGTGGTATCAGCGATAGTTGTTGAAGGCAGTCCAGTGGTTGTACTTTCAGTTATGGTAGTATCCGTGGACACCTCAGTGGCAGTGGTATCTACGATAGTTGTTGAAGGCAGTCCAATGGTTGTACTTTCAGTTATGGTGGTATCCGTGGACACCTCAGTGGTAATGGTATCCGCGGTAGTTGTTGTAGGCAGTCCAGTGGTTGTACTTTCAGTTATGGTGGTATCCGTGGACACCTCAGTGGCAGTGGTATCCACGATAGTTGTTGAAGGCAGTCCAATAGTTGTACTTTCAGTTATGGTGGTATCCGTGGACACCTCAGTGGAAGTGGTATCCGCGATAGTCGTTGAAGGCAGTCCAGTGGTTGTACTTTCTGTTATTGTTGTATCCGTGGACACCTCAGTTGTTGTGGTATCCGCGGTTGTTGTTGAAGGCAGTCCAGTGGTTGTACTTTCAGTTATGGTGGTATCCGTGGACACCTCAGTGGTAGTGGTATCCGCGATAGTTGTTGAAGGCAGTCCACTGGTTGTACTTTCAGTAATTGTTGTATCTGTTGACACCTCAGCTGTTGTGGTATCCGCGGTTGTTGTTGAAGGCAGTCCAGTGGTTGTACTTTCAGTTATTGTTGTATCCGTGGACACCTCAGTGGTTGCGGTATCCGCGATAGTTGTTGAAGGCAGTCCAGTGGTTGTACTTTCTGTTATGGTGGTATCCGTGGACACCTCAGTGGTAGTGGTATCCGCGATAGTTGTTGAAGGCAGTCCAGTGGTTGTACTTTCTGATATGGTGGTATCCGTGGACACCTCAGTCGTAGTGGTATCCGCAATAGTTGTTGAAGGCAGTCCAGTGGTTGTACTTTCAGTTATTGTTGTATCCGTGGACACCTCAGTACTTGTGGTATCCGCGATAGATGTTGAAGGCAGTCCAGTGGTTGTACTTTCAGTAATTGTTGTATCTGTTGACACCTCAGTTGTTGTGGTATCCGCGGTTGTTGTTGAAGGCAGTCCAGTGGTTGTACTTTCAGTTATGGTGGTATCCGTGGACACCTCAGTAGTTGTGGTATCCGCGGTAGTTGTTGAAGGCAGTCCAGTGGTTGTACTTTCAGTTATGGTGGTATCCGTGGACACCTAAGTGGCAGTGGTATCAGCGATAGTGGTTGAAGGCAGTCCAGTGGTTGTATTTTCTGTTATGGTGGTATCTGTGGACAGCTCAGTGGAAGTGGTATCCGCGATAGTCGTTGAAGGCAGTCCAGTGGTTGTACTTTCTGTTATTGTTGTATCTGTGGACACCTCAGTGGCAGAGGTATCCGCGATAGTTGTTGAAGGCAGTCCAGTGGTTGTACTTTCAGTTATGGTGGTATCCGTAGACACCTCAGTGGCAGTGGTATCAGCGATAGTGGTTGAAGGCAGTCCAGTGGTTGTATTTTCTGTTATTGTTGTATCTGTGGACACATTAGTAGTTGTGGTATCCGCGATAGTTGTTGAAGGCACCGCAGTTGTTGTACTTTCTGTTATGGTGGTATCCGTGGACACCTCAGTGGAAGTGGTATCTGCGTTGGTTGTTGAAGGCAGTCCAGTGGTTGTACTTTCTGTTATGGTGGTATCCGTAGACACCTCAGTAGTAGTGGTATCCGCGATAGTTGTTGAAGGCAGTCCAGCGGTTGTACTTTCAGTTATGGTGGTATCCGTGGACACCTCAGTGGAAGTGGTATCTGCGTTGGTTGTTGAAGGCAGTCCAATGGTTGTACTTTCTGTTATTGTTGTACCTGTGGACACATCAGTGGTTGTGGTATCCGCGATAGTTGTTGAAGGCAGTCCAGCGGTTGTACTTTCTGTTATGGTGGTATCCGTGGACACCTCAGTGGAAGTGGTATCCGCGATGGTTGTTGAAGGCACCCCAGTTGTTGTACTTTCTGTTATGGTGGTATCCGTGGACACCTCAGTGGAAGTGGTATCTGCGTTGGTTGTTGAAGGCAGTCCAGTGGTTGTACTTTCTGTTATGGTGGTATCCGTAGACACCTCAGTAGTAGTGGTATCCACGATAGTTGTTGAAGGCAGTCCAGTGGTTGTACTTTCAGTTATGGTGGTATCCGTGGACACCTCAGTGGTAGTGGTATCCGCGATAGTTGTTGAAGGCAGTCCACTGGTTGTACTTTCAGTAATTGTTGTATCTGTTGACACCTCAGCTGTTGTGGTATCCGCGGTTGTTGTTGAAGGCAGTCCAGTGGTTGTACTTTCAGTTATTGTTGTATCCGTGGACACCTCAGTGGTTGCGGTATCCGCGATAGTTGTTGAAGGCAGTCCAGTGGTTGTACTTTCTGTTATGGTGGTATCCGTGGACACCTCAGTGGTAGTGGTATCCGCGATAGTTGTTGAAGGCAGTCCAGTGGTTGTACTTTCTGATATGGTGGTATCC
Organism: Noctua fimbriata; assembly: GCA_905163415.1. Taxonomy (NCBI): domain Eukaryota; kingdom Metazoa; phylum Arthropoda; class Insecta; order Lepidoptera; family Noctuidae; genus Noctua; species Noctua fimbriata. Next base: position 10,295,299 of record LR990940.1, read on the forward strand.
GTGGACACCTCAGTCGTAGTGGTATCCGCAATAGTTGTTGAAGGCAGTCCAGTGGTTGTACTTTCAGTTATTGTTGTATCCGTGGACACCTCAGTACTTGTGGTATCCGCGATAGATGTTGAAGGCAGTCCAGTGGTTGTACTTTCAGTAATTGTTGTATCTGTTGACACCTCAGTTGTTGTGGTATCCGCGGTTGTTGTTGAAGGCAGTCCAGTGGTTGTACTTTCAGTTATGGTGGTATCCGTGGACACCTCAGTAGTTGTGGTATCCGCGGTAGTTGTTGAAGGCAGTCCAGTGGTTGTACTTTCAGTTATGGTGGTATCCGTGGACACCTAAGTGGCAGTGGTATCAGCGATAGTGGTTGAAGGCAGTCCAGTGGTTGTATTTTCTGTTATGGTGGTATCTGTGGACAGCTCAGTGGAAGTGGTATCCGCGATAGTCGTTGAAGGCAGTCCAGTGGTTGTACTTTCTGTTATTGTTGTATCTGTGGACACCTCAGTGGCAGAGGTATCCGCGATAGTTGTTGAAGGCAGTCCAGTGGTTGTACTTTCAGTTATGGTGGTATCCGTAGACACCTCAGTGGCAGGGGTATCAGCGATAGTGGTTGAAGGCAGTCCAGTGGTTGTATTTTCTGTTATTGTTGTATCTGTGGACACATTAGTAGTTGTGGTATCCGCGATAGTTGTTGAAGGCACCGCAGTTGTTGTACTTTCTGTTATGGTGGTATCCGTGGACACCTCAGTGGAAGTGGTATCTGCGTTGGTTGTTGAAGGCAGTCCAGTGGTTGTACTTTCTGTTATGGTGGTATCCGTAGACACCTCAGTAGTAGTGGTATCCGCGATAGTTGTTGAAGGCAGTCCAGCGGTTGTACTTTCAGTTATGGTGGTATCCGTGGACACCTCAGTGGAAGTGGTATCTGCGTTGGTTGTTGAAGGCAGTCCAATGGTTGTACTTTCTGTTATTGTTGTACCTGTGGACACATCAGTGGTTGTGGTATCCGCGATAGTTGTTGAAGGCAGTCCAGCGGTTGTACTTTCTGTTATGGTGGTATCCGTGGACACCTCAGTGGAAGTGGTATCCGCGATGGTTGTTGAAGGCACCCCAGTTGTTGTACTTTCTGTTATGGTGGTATCCGTGGACACCTCAGTGGAAGTGGTATCTGCGTTGGTTGTTGAAGGCAGTCCAGTGGTTGTACTTTCTGTTATGGTGGTATCCGTAGACACCTCAGTAGTAGTGGTATCCACGATAGTTGTTGAAGGCAGTCCAGCGGTTGTACTTTCTGTTATGGTGGTATCCGTGGACACCTCAGTTGAAGTGGTATCCGCGATGGTTGTTGAAGGCAGTCCAGTGGTTGTACTTTCTGTTATTGTTGTATCTGGGGACACCTCAGTTGTTGTGGTATCCGCGGTTGTTGTTGAAGGCAGTCCAGTGGTTGTACTTTCAGTTATGGTGGTATCCGTGGACACCTCAGTAGTTGTGGTATCCGCGGTAGTTGTTGAAGGCAGTCCAGTGGTTGTACTTTCAGTTATGGTGGTATCCGTGGACACCTCAGTGGCAGTGGTATCAGCGATAGTGGTTGAAGGCAGTCCAGTGGTTGTATTTTCTGTTATGGTGGTATCTGTGGACAGCTCAGTGGAAGTGGTATCCGCGATAGTCGTTGAAGGCAGTCCAGTGGTTGTACTTTCTGTTATTGTTGTATCTGTGGACACCTCAGTGGCAGAGGTATCCGCGATAGTTGTTGAAGGCAGTCCAGTGGTTGTACTTTCAGTTATGGTGGTATCCGTAGACACCTCAGTGGCAGTGGTATCAGCGATAGTGGTTGAAGGCAGTCCAGTGGTTGTATTTTCTGTTATTGTTGTATCTGTGGACACATTAGTAATTGTGGTATCCGCGATAGTTGTTGAAGGCACCGCAGTTGTTGTACTTTCTGTTATGGTGGTATCCGTGGACACCTCAGTGGAAGTGGTATCTGCGTTGGTTGTTGAAGGCAGTCCAGTGGTTGTACTTTCTGTTATGGTGGTATCCGTAGACACCTCAGTAGTAGTGGTATCCGCGATAGTTGTTGAAGGCAGTCCAGCGGTTGTACTTTCAGTTATGGTGGAATCCGTGGACACCTCAGTGGAAGTGGTATCTGCGTTGGTTGTTGAAGGCAGTCCAATGGTTGTACTTTCTGTTATTGTTGTATCTGTGGACAAATAAGTGGTTGTGGTATCCGCGATAGTTGTTGAAGGCAGTCCAGCGGTTGTACTTTCTGTTATGGTGGTATCCGTGGACACCTCAGTGGAAGTGGTATCCGCGATGGTTGTTGAAGGCACCCCAGTTGTTGTACTTTCTGTTATGGTGGTATCCGTGGACACCTCAGTGGAAGTGGTATCTGCGTTGGTTGTTGAAGGCAGTCCAGTGGTTGTACTTTCTGTTATGGTGGTATCCGTAGACACCTCAGTAGTAGTGGTATCCGCGATAGTTGTTGAAGGCAGTCCAGCGGTTGTACTTTCTGTTATGGTGGTATCCGTGGACACCTCAGTGGAAGTGGTATCCGCGATGGTTGTTGAAGGCAGTCCAGTGGTTGTACTTTCTGTTATTGTTGTATCTGTGGACACATCAGTAGTTGTGGTATCCGCGATAGTTGTTGAAGGCAGTCCAGTGGTTGTACTTTCTGTTATGGTGGTGTCCGTGGACACCTCAGTAGTAGTGGTATCCGCGATGGTTGTTGAAGGCAGTCCAGTGGTTGTACTTTCTGTTATTGTTGTATCTGTGGACACATCAGTAGTTGTGTTATCCGCGATAGTTGTTGAAGGCACCCCAGTTGTTGTACTTTCTGTTATGGTGGTATCCGTGGACACCTCAGTGGAAGTGGTATCTGCGTTGGTTGTTGAAGGCAGTCCAGTGGTTGTACTTTCTGTTATGGTGGTATCCGTAGACACCTCAGTAGTAGTGGTATCCGCGATAGTTGGTGAAGGCAGTCCAGTGGTTGTACTTTCTGTTATGGTGGTGTCCGTGGACACCTCAGTAGTAGTGGTATCCGCGATGGTTGTTGAAGGCAGTCCAGTGGTTGTACTTTCTGTTATTGTTGTATCTGTGGACACATCAGTAGTTGTGGTATCCGCGATAGTTGTTGAAGGCAGTCCAGCGGTTGTACTTTCAGTTATGGTGGTATCCGTGGACACCTCAGTGGAAGTGGTATCCGCGATGGTTGTTGAAGGCAGTCCAGTGGTTGTACTTTCTGTTATTGTTGTATCTGTGGACACATCAGTGGTTGTGGTATCCGCGATAGTGGTTGAAGGCAGTCCAGCGGTTGTACTTTCTGTTATGGTGGTATCCGTGGACACCTCAGTGGAAGTGGTATCTGCGATGGTTGTTGAAGGCAGTCCAGTGGTTGTACTTTCTGTTATTGTTGTGTTTGTGGACACATCAGTAGTTGTGGTATCCGCGATAGTTGTTGAAGGCAGTCCAGTGGTTGTACTTTCTGTTATGGTGGTGTCCGTGGACACCTCAGTAGTAGTGGTATCCGCGATGGTTGTTGAAGGCAGTCCAGTGGTTGTACTTTCTGTTATTGTTGTATCTGTGGACACATCAGTGGTTGTGGTATCCGCGATAGTTGTTGAAGGCAGTCCAGCGGTTGTACTTTCTGTAATGGTGGTATCCGTGGACACCTCAGTGGAAGTGGTATCCGCGATGGTTGTTGAAGGCAGTCCAGTGGTTGTACTTTCTGTTATTGTTGTATCTGTGGACACATCAGTAGTTGTGGTATCCGCGATAGTTGTTGAAGGCACCCCAGTTGTTGTACTTTCTGTTATGGTGGTATCCGTGGACACCTCAGTGGAAGTGGTATCTGCGTTGGTTGTTGAAGGCAGTCCAGTGGTTGTACTTTCTGTTATGGTGGTATCCGTAGACACCTCAGTAGTAGTGGTATCCGCGATAGTTGGTGAAGGCAGTCCAGTGGTTGTACTTTCTGTTATTGTTGTATCTGTGGACACATTAGTGGTTGTGGTATCCGCGATAGTTGTTGAAGGCAGTCCAGTTGTTGTACTTTCTGTAATGGTGGTATCCGTGGACACCTCAGTGGAAGTGGTATCCGCGATGGTTGTTGAAGGCAGTCCAGTGGTTGTACTTTCTGTTATTGTTGTATCTGTGGACACATCAGTAGTTGTGGTATCCGCGATAGTTGTTGAAGGCACCCCAGTTGTTGTACTTTCTGTTATGGTGGTATCCGTGGACACTTCAGTGGAAGTGGTATCTGCGTTGGTTGTTGAAGGCAGTCCAGTGGTTGTACTTTCTGTTATGGTGGTATCCGTAGACACCTCAGTAGTAGTGGTATCCGCGATAGTTGGTGAAGGCAGTCCAGTGGTTGTACTTTCTGTTATGGTGGTGTCCGTGGACACCTCAGTAGTAGTGGTATCCGCGGTGGTTGTTGAAGGCAGTCCAGTGGTTGTACTTTCTGTTATTGTTGTATCTGTGGAAACCTCAGTGGAAGTGGTATCTGCGTTGGTTGTTGAAGGCAGTCCAGTGGTTGTACTTTCTGTTATGGTGGTATCCGTAGACACCTCAGTAGTGGTGGTATCCGCGATAGTTGTTGAAGGCAGTCCAGCGGTTGTACTTTCAGTTATGGTGGTATCCGTGGACACCTCAGTGGAAGTGGTATCCGCGATGGTTGTTGAAGGCAGTCCAGTGGTTGTACTTTCTGTTATGGTGGTGTCCGTGGACACCTCAGTAGTAGTGGTATCCGCGATGGTTGTTGAAGGCAGTCCAGTAGTTGTACTTTCTGTTATTGTTGTATCTGTGGACACATCAGTAGTTGTGGTATCCGCGATAGTTGTTGAAGGCACCGCAGTTGTTGTACTTTCTGTTATGGTGGTATCCGTGGACACCTCAGTGGAAGTGGTATTTGCGTTGGTTGTTGAAGGCAGTCCAGTGGTTGTACTTTCTGTTATGGTGGTATCCGTAGACACCTCAGTAGTAGTGGTATCCGCGATAGTTGTTGAAGGCAGTCCAGCGGTTGTACTTTCAGTTATGGTGGTATCCGTGGACACCTCAGTGGAAGTGGTATCTGCGTTGGTTGTTGAAGGCAGTCCAATGGTTGTACTTTCTGTTATTGTTGTATCTGTGGACACCTCAGTAGTAGTGGTATCCGCGATAGTTGTTGAAGGCAGTCCAGCGGTTGTACTTTCAGTTATGGTGGTATCCGTGGACACCTCAGTTTAAGTGGTATCTGCGTTGTTTGTTGAAGGCAGTCCAATGGTTGTACTTTCTGTTATTGTTGTATCTGTGGACACATCAGTGGTTGTGGTATCCGCGATAGTTGTTGAAGGCAGTCCAGCGGTTGTACTTTCTGTTATGGTGGTGTCCGTGGACACCTCAGTAGTAGTGGTATCCGCGATGGTTGTTGAAGGCAGTCCAGTGGTTGTACTTTCTGTTATGGTGGTGTCCGTGGACACCTCAGTAGTAGTGGTATCCGCGATGGTTGTTGAAGGCAGTCCAGTGGTTGTACTTTCTGTTATTGTTGTATCTGTGGACACATCAGTAGTTGTGGTATCCGCGATAGTTGTTGAAGGCAGTCCAGCGGTTGTTCTTTCAGTTATGGTGGTATCCGTGGACACCTCAGTGGAAGTGGTATCCGCGATGGTTGTTGAAGGCAGTCCAGTGGTTGTACTTTCTGTTATTGTTGTATCTGTGGACACATCAGTGGTTGTGGTATCCGCGATAGTTGTTGAAGGCAGTCCAGCGGTTGTACTTTCTGTTATTGTTGTATCTGTGGAAACCTCAGTGGAAGTGGTATCTGCGTTGGTTGTTGAAGGCAGTCCAGTGGTTGTACTTTCTGTTATGGTGGTATCCGTAGACACCTCAGTAGTGGTGGTATCCGCGATAGTTGTTGAAGGCAGTCCAGCGGTTGTACTTTCAGTTATGGTGGTATCCGTGGACACCTCAGTGGAAGTGGTATCCGCGATGGTTGTTGAAGGCAGTCCAGTGGTTGTACTTTCTGTTATTGTTGTATCTGTGGAAACCTCAGTGAAAGTGGTATCTGCGTTGGTTGTTGAAGGCAGTCCAGTGGTTGTACTTTCTGTTATGGTGGTGTCCGTGGACACCTCAGTAGTAGTGGTATCCGCGATGGTTGTTGAAGGCAGTCCAGTAGTTGTACTTTCTGTTATTGTTGTATCTGTGGACACATCAGTAGTAGTGGTATCCGCGATGGTTGTTGAAGGCAGTCCAGTGGTTGTACTTTCTGTTATTGTTGTATCTGTGGACACATCAGTAGTTGTGGTATCCGCGATAGTTGTTGAAGGCAGTCCAGTAGTTGTAGTTTCTGTTATGGTGGTGTCCGTGGACACCTCAGTGGAAGTGGTATCCGCGATGGTTGTTGAAGGCAGTCCAGTGGTTGTACTTTCTGTTATGGTGGTGTCCGTGGACACCTCAGTAGTAGTGGTATCCGCGATGGTTGTTGAAGGCAGTCCAGTAGTTGTACTTTCTGTTATTGTTGTATCTGTGGACACATCAGTAGTTGTGGTATCCGCGATAGTTGTTGAAGGCAGTCCAGCGGTTGTACTTTCGGTTATTGTTGTATCTGTGGAAACCTCAGTGGAAGTGGTATCTGCGTTGGTTGTTGAAGGCAGTCCAGTGGTTGTACTTTCTGTTATGGTGGTATCCGTAGACACCTCAGTAGTAGTGGTATCCGCGATAGTTGTTGAAGGCAGTCCAGCGGTTGTACTTTCAGTTATGGTGGTATCCGTGGACACCTCAGTGGAAGTGGTATCTGCGTTGGTTGTTGAAGGCAGTCCAATGGTTGTACTTTCTGTTATTGTTGTATCTGTGGACACATCAGTGGTTGTGGTATCCGCGATAGTTGTTGAAGGCAGTCCAGCGGTTGTACTTTCTGTTATGGTGGTGTCCGTGGACACCTCAGTAGTAGTGATATCCGCGATGGTTGTTGAAGGCAGTCCAGTGGTTGTACTTTCTGTTATGGTGGTGTCCGTGGACACCTCAGTAGTAGTGGTATCCGCGATGGTTGTTGAAGGCAGTCCAGTGGTTGTACTTTCTGTTATTGTTGTATCTGTGGAAACCTCAGTGGAAGTGGTATCTGCGTTGGTTGTTGAAGGCAGTCCAGTGGTTGTACTTTCTGTTATGGTGGTATCCGCGATAGTTGTTGAAGGCAGTCTAGCGGTTGTACTTTCAGTTATGGTGGTATCCGTGGACACCTCAGTGGAAGTGGTATCCGCGATGGTTGTTGAAGGCAGTCCAGTGGTTGTACTTTCTGTTATGGTGGTGTCCGTGGACACCTCAGTAGTAGTGGTATCCGCGATGGTTGTTGAAGGCAGTCCAGTAGTTGTACTTTCTGTTATTGTTGTATCTGTGGACACATCAGTAGTTGTGGTATCCGCGATAGTTGTTGAAGGCAGTCCAGCGGTTGTACTTTCGGTTATTGTTGTATCTGTGGAAACCTCAGTGGAAGTGGTATCTGCGTTGGTTGTTGAAGGCAGTCCAGTGGTTGTACTTTCTGTTATGGTGGTATCCGTAGACACCTCAGTAGTAGTGGTATCCGCGATAGTTGTTGAAGGCAGTCCAGCGGTTGTACTTTCAGTTATGGTGGTATCCGTGGACACCTCAGTGGAAGTGGTATCCGCGATGGTTGTTGAAGGCAGTCCAGTGGTTGTACTTTCTGTTATTGTTGTATCTGTGGAAACCTCAGTGGAAGTGGTATCTGCGTTGGTTGTTGAAGGCAGTCCAGTGGTTGTACTTTCTGTTATGGTGGTATCCGTAGACACCTCAGTAGTGGTGGTATCCGCGATAGTTGTTGAAGGCAGTCCAGCGGTTGTACTTTCAGTTATGGTGGTATCCGTGGACACCTCAGTGGAAGTGGTATCCGCGATGGTTGTTGAAGGCAGTCCAGTGGTTGTACTTTCTGTTATGGTGGTGTCCGTGGACACCTCAGTAGTAGTGGTATCCGCGATGGTTGTTGAAGGCAGTCCAGTAGTTGTACTTTCTGTTATTGTTGTATCTGTGGACACATCAGTAGTTGTGGAATCCGCGATAGTTGTTGAAGGCACCGCAGTTGTTGTACTTTCTGTTATGGTGGTATCCGTGGACACCTCAGTGGAAGTGGTATCTGCGTTGGTTGTTGAAGGCAGTCCAGTGGTTGTACTTTCTGTTATGGTGGTATCCGTAGACACCTCAGTAGTAGTGGTATCCGCGATAGTTGTTGAAGGCAGTCCAGCGGTTGTACTTTCAGTTATGGTGGTATCCGTGGACACCTCAGTGGAAGTGGTATCTGCGTTGGTTGTTGAAGGCAGTCCAATGGTTGTACTTTCTGTTATTGTTGTATCTGTGGACACCTCAGTAGTAGTGGTATCCGCGATAGTTGTTGAAGGCAGTCCAGCGGTTGTACTTTCTGTTATTGTTGTATCTGTGGAAACCTCAGTGGAAGTGGTATCTGCGTTGGTTGTTGAAGGCAGTCCAGTGGTTGTACTTTCTGTTATGGTGGTATCCTTAGACACCTCAGTAGTGGTGGTATCCGCGATAGTTGTTGAAGGCAGTCCAGCGGTTGTACTTTCAGTTATGGTGGTATCCGTGGACACCTCAGTGGAAGTGGTATCCGCAATGGTTGTTGAAGGCAGTCCAGTGGTTGTACTTTCTGTTATGGTGGTGTCCGTGGACACCTCAGTAGTGGTGGTATCCGCGATGGTTGTTGAAGGCAGTCCAGTAGTGTTACTTTCTGTTATTGTTGTATCTGTGGACACATCAGTAGTTGTGGTATCCGCGATAGTTGTTGAAGGCACCGCAGTTGTTGTACTTTCTGTTATGGTGGTATCCGTGGACACCTCAGTGGAAGTGGTATCTGCGTTGGTTGTTGAAGGCAGTCCAGTGGTTGTACTTTCTGTTATGGTGGTATCCGTAGACACCTCAGTGGAAGTGGTATCTGCGTTGGTTGTTGAAGGCAGTCCAGTGGTTGTACTTTCTGTTATGGTGGTATCCGTAGACACCTCAGTAGTAGTGGTATCCGCGATAGTTGTTGAAGGCAGTCCAGCGGTTGTACTTTCAGTTATGGTGGTATCCGTGGACACCTCAGTGGAAGTGGTATCTGCGTTGGTTGTTGAAGGCAGTCCAGTGGTTGTACTTTCTGTTATGGTGGTATCCGTAGACACCTCAGTAGTAGTGGTATCCGCGATAGTTGTTGAAGGCAGTCCAGCGGTTGTACTTTCTGTTATGGTGGTGTCCGTGGACACCTCAGTAGTAGTGGTATCCGCGATGGTTGTTGAAGGCAGTCCAGTGGTTGTACTTTCTGTTATGGTGGTGTCCGTGGACACCTCAGTAGTAGTGGTATCCGCGATGGTTGTTGAAGGCAGTCCAGTGGTTGTACTTTCTGTTATTGTTGTATCTGTGGACACATCAGTAGTTGTGGTATCCGCGATAGTTGTTGAAGGCAGTCCAGCGGTTGTACTTTCAGTTATGGTGGTATCCGTGGACACCTCAGTGGAAGTGGTATCCGCGATGGTTGTTGAAGGCAGTCCAGTGGTTGTACTTTCTGTTATTGTTGTATCTGTGGACACATCAGTGGTTGTGGTATCCGCGATAGTGGTTGAAGGCAGTCCAGCGGTTGTACTTTCTGTTATGGTGGTGTCCGTGGACACCTCAGTAGTAGTGGTATCCGCGATGGTTGTTGAAGGCAGTCCAGTGGTTGTACTTTCTGTTATTGTTGTATCTGTGGAAACCTCAGTGGAAGTGGTATCTGCGTTGGTTGTTGAAGGCAGTCCAGTGGTTGTACTTTCTGTTATGGTGGTATCCGCGATAGTTGTTGAAGGCAGTCCAGCGGTTGTACTTTCATTTATGGTGGTATCCGTGGACACCTCAGTGGAAGTGGTATCCGCGATGGTTGTTGAAGGCAGTCCAGTGGTTGTACTTTCTGTTATGGTGGTGTCCGTGGACACCTCAGTAGTAGTGGTATCCGCGATGGTTGTTGAAGGCAGTCCAGTAGTTGTACTTTCTGTTATTGTTGTATCTGTGGACACATCAGTAGTTGTGGTATCCGCGATAGTTGTTGAAGGCAGTCCAGCGGTTGTACTTTCTGTTATTGTTGTATCTGTGGAAACCTCAGTGGAAGTGGTATCTGCGTTGGTTGTTGAAGGCAGTCCAGTGGTTGTACTTTCTGTTATGGTGGTATCCGTAGACACCTCAGTAGTGGTGGTATCCGCGATAGTTGTTGAAGGCAGTCCAGCGGTTGTACTTTCAGTTATGGTGGTATCCGTGGACACCTCAGTGGAAGTGGTATCCGCGATGGTTGTTGAAGGCAGTCCAGTGGTTGTACTTTCTGTTATTGTTGTATCTGTGGAAACCTCAGTGGAAGTGGTATCTGCGTTGGTTGTTGAAGGCAGTCCAGTGGTTGTACTTTCTGTTATGGTGGTATCCGTAGACACCTCAGTAGTGGTGGTATCCGCGATAGTTGTTGAAGGCAGTCCAGCGGTTGTACTTTCAGTTATGGTGGTATCCGTGGACACCTCAGTGGAAGTGGTATCCGCGATGGTTGTTGAAGGCAGTCCAGTGGTTGTACTTTCTGTTATGGTGGTATCCGTGGACACCTCAGTAGTAGTGGTATCCGCGATGGTTGTTGAAGGCAGTCCAGTAGTTGTACTTTCTGTTATTGTTGTATCTGTGGACACATCAGTAGTTGTGGTATCCGCGATAGTTGTTGAAGGCACCGCAGTTGTTGTACTTTCTGTTATGGTGGTATCCGCGATAGTTGTTGAAGGCAGTCTAGCGGTTGTACTTTCAGTTATGGTGGTATCCGTGGACACCTCAGTGGAAGTGGTATCCGCGATGGTTGTTGAAGGCAGTCCAGTGGTTGTACTTTCTGTTATGGTGGTGTCCGTGGACACCTCAGTAGTAGTGGTATCCGCGATGGTTGTTGAAGGCAGTCCAGTAGTTGTACTTTCTGTTATTGTTGTATCTGTGGACACATCAGTAGTTGTGGTATCCGCGATAGTTGTTGAAGTCAGTCCAGCGGTTGTACTTTCGGTTATTGTTGTATCTGTGGAAACATCAGTGGAAGTGGTATCTGCGTTGGTTGTTGAAGGCAGTCCAGTGGTTGTACTTTCTGTTATGGTGGTATCCGTAGACACCTCAGTAGTAGTGGTATCCGCGATAGTTGTTGAAGGCAGTCCAGCGGTTGTACTTTCAGTTATGGTGGTATCCGTGGACACCTCAGTGGAAGTGGTATCCGCGATGGTTGTTGAAGGCAGTCCAGTGGTTGTACTTTCTGTTATTGTTGTATCTGTGGAAACCTCAGTGGAAGTGGTATCTGCGTTGGTTGTTGAAGGCAGTCCAGTGGTTGTACTTTCTGTTATGGTGGTATCCGTAGACACCTCAGTAGTGGTGGTATCCGCGATAGTTGTTGAAGGCAGTCCAGCGGTTGTACTTTCAGTTATGGTGGTATCCGTGGACACCTCAGTGGAAGTGGTATCCGCGATGGTTGTTGAAGGCAGTCCAGTGGTTGTACTTTCTGTTATGGTGGTGTCCGTGGACACCTCAGTGGAAGTGGTATCTGCGTTGGTTGTTGAAGGCAGTCCAATGGTTGTACTTTCTGTTATTGTTGTATCTGTGGACACCTCAGTAGTAGTGGTATCCGCGATAGTTGTTGAAGGCAGTCCAGCGGTTGTACTTTCTGTTATTGTTGTATCTGTGGAAACCTCAGTGGAAGTGGTATCTGCGTTGGTTGTTGAAGGCAGTCCAGTGGTTGTACTTTCTGTTATGGTGGTATCCGTAGACACCTCAGTAGTAGTGGTATCCGCGATAGTTGTTGAAGGCAGTCCAGCGGTTGTACTTTCAGTTATGGTGGTATCCGTGGACACCTCAGTGGAAGTGGTATCCGCAATGGTTGTTGAAGGCAGTCCAGTGGTTGTACTTTCTGTTATGGTGGTGTCCGTGGACACCTCAGTAGTGGTGGTATCCGCGATGGTTGTTGAAGGCAGTCCAGTAGTGTTACTTTCTGTTATTGTTGTATCTGTGGACACATCAGTAGTTGTGGTATCCGCGATAGTTGTTGAAGGCACCGCAGTTGTTGTACTTTCTGTTATGGTGGTATCCGTGGACACCTCAGTGGAAGTGGTATCTGCGTTGGTTGTTGAAGGCAGTCCAGTGGTTGTACTTTCTGTTATGGTGGTATCCGTAGACACCTCAGTAGTAGTGGTATCCGCGATAGTTGTTGAAGGCAGTCCAGCGGTTGTACTTTCAGTTATGGTGGTATCCGTGGACACCTCAGTGGAAGTGGTATCTGCGTTGGTTGTTGAAGGCAGTCCAATGGTTGTACTTTCTGTTATTGTTGTATCTGTGGACACATCAGTGGTTGTGGTATCCGCGATAGTTGTTGAAGGCAGTCCAGCGGTTGTACTTTCTGTTATGGTGGTGTCCGTGGACACCTCAGTAGTAGTGGTATCCGCGATGGTTGTTGAAGGCAGTCCAGTGGTTGTACTTTCTGTTATGGTGGTGTCCGTGGACACCTCAGTAGTAGTGGTATCCGCGATGGTTGTTGAAGGCAGTCCAGTGGTTGTACTTTCTGTTATTGTTGTATCTGTGGACACATCAGTAGTTGTGGTATCCGCGATAGTTGTTGAAGGCAGTCCAGCGGTTGTACTTTCAGTTATGGTGGTATCCGTGGACACCTCAGTGGAAGTGGTATCCGCGATGGTTGTTGAAGGCAGTCCAGTGGTTGTACTTTCTGTTATTGTTGTATCTGTGGACACATCAGTGGTTGTGGTATCCGCGATAGTGGTTGAAGGCAGTCCAGCGGTTGTACTTTCTGTTATGGTGGTGTCCGTGGACACCTCAGTAGTAGTGGTATCCGCGATGGTTGTTGAAGGCAGTCCAGTGGTTGTACTTTCTGTTATTGTTGTATCTGTGGAAACCTCAGTGGAAGTGGTATCTGCGTTGGTTGTTGAAGGCAGTCCAGTGGTTGTACTTTCTGTTATGGTGGTATCCGCGATAGTTGTTGAAGGCAGTCCAGCGGTTGTACTTTCATTTATGGTGGTATCCGTGGACACCTCAGTGGAAGTGGTATCCGCGATGGTTGTTGAAGGCAGTCCAGTGGTTGTACTTTCTGTTATGGTGGTGTCCGTGGACACCTCAGTAGTAGTGGTATCCGCGATGGTTGTTGAAGGCAGTCCAGTAGTTGTACTTTCTGTTATTGTTGTATCTGTGGACACATCAGTAGTTGTGGTATCCGCGATAGTTGTTGAAGGCAGTCCAGCGGTTGTACTTTCTGTTATTGTTGTATCTGTGGAAACCTCAGTGGAAGTGGTATCTGCGTTGGTTGTTGAAGGCAGTCCAGTGGTTGTACTTTCTGTTATGGTGGTATCCGTAGACACCTCAGTAGTGGTGGTATCCGCGATAGTTGTTGAAGGCAGTCCAGCGGTTGTACTTTCAGTTATGGTGGTATCCGTGGACACCTCAGTGGAAGTGGTATCCGCGACGGTTGTTGAAGGCAGTCCAGTGGTTGTACTTTCTGTTATTGTTGTATCTGTGGAAACCTCAGGGAAGTGGTATCTGCGTTGGTTGTTGAAGGCAGTCCAGTGGTTGTACTTTCTGTTATGGTGGTATCCGTAGACACCTCAGTAGTGGTGGTATCCGCGATAGTTGTTGAAGGCAGTCCAGCGGTTGTACTTTCAGTTATGGTGGTATCCGTGGACACCTCAGTGGAAGTGGTATCCGCGATGGTTGTTGAAGGCAGTCCAGTGGTTGTACTTTCTGTTATGGTGGTGTCCGTGGACACCTCAGTAGTAGTGGTATCCGCGATGGTTGTTGAAGGCAGTCCAGTAGTTGTACTTTCTGTTATTGTTGTATCTGTGGACACATCAGTAGTTGTGGTATCCGCGATAGTTGTTGAAGGCACCGCAGTTGTTGTACTTTCTGTTATGGTGGTATCCGTGGACACCTCAGTGGAAGTGGTATCTGCGTTGGTTGTTGAAGGCAGTCCAGTGGTTGTACTTTCTGTTATGGTGGTATCCGTGGACACCTCAGTGGAAGTGGTATCTGCGTTGGTTGTTGAAGGCAGTCCAGTGGTTGTACTTTCTGTTATGGTGGTATCCGTAGACACCTCAGTAGTAGTGGTATCCGCGATAGTTGTTGAAGGCAGTCCAGCGGTTGTACTTTCTGTTATGGTGGTATCCGTGGACACCTCAGTGGAAGTGGTATCCGCGATGGTTGTTGAAGGCAGTCCAGTGGTTGTACTTTCGGTTATTGTTGTATCTGTGGAAACCTCAGTGGAAGTGGTATCTGCGTTGGTTGTTGAAGGCAGTTCAGTGGTTGTACTTTCTGTTATGGTGGTATCCGTAGACACCTCAGTAGTGGTGGTATCCGCGATAGTTGTTGAAGGCAGTCCAGCGGTTGTACTTTCAGTTATGGTGGTATCCGTGGACACCTCAGTGGAAGTGGTATCCGCGATGGTTGTTGAAGGCAGTCCAGTGGTTGTGCTTTCTGTTATTGTTGTATCTGTGGAAACCTCAGTGGAAGTGGTATCTGCGTTGGTTGTTGAAGGCAGTCCAGTGGTTGTACTTTCTGTTATGGTGGTATCCGTAGACACCTCAGTAGTGGTGGTATCCGCGATAGTTGTTGAAGGCAGTCCAGCGGTTGTACTTTCAGTTATGGTGGTATCCGTGGACACCTCAGTGGAAGTGGTATCCGCGATGGTTGTTGAAGGCAGTCCAGTGGTTGTACTTTCTGTTATGGTGGTGTCCGTGGACACCTCAGTAGTAGTGGTATCCGCGATGGTTGTTGAAGGCAGTCCAGTAGTTGTACTTTCTGTTATTGTTGTATCTGTGGACACATCAGTAGTTGTGGAATCCGCGATAGTTGTTGAAGGCACCGCAGTTGTTGTACTTTCTGTTATGGTGGTATCCGTGGACACCTCAGTGGAAGTGGTATCTGCGTTGGTTGTTGAAGGCAGTCCAGTGGTTGTACTTTCTGTTATGGTGGTATCCGTAGACACCTCAGTAGTAGTGGTATCCGCGATAGTTGTTGAAGGCAGTCCAGCGGTTGTACTTTCAGTAATGGTGGTATCCGTGGACACCTCAGTGGAAGTGGTATCTGCGTTGGTTGTTGAAGGCAGTCCAGTGGTTGTACTTTCTGTTATTGTTGTATCTGTGGACACCTCAGTAGTAGTGGTATCCGCGATAGTTGTTGAAGGCAGTCCAGCGGTTGTACTTTCAGTTATGGTGGTATCCGTGGACACCTCAGTGGAAGTGGTATCTGCGTTAGTTGTTGAAGGCAGTCCAATGGTTGTACTTTCTGTTATTGTTGTATCTGTGGACACATCAGTGGTTGTGGTATCCGCGATAGTTGTTGAAGGCAGTCCAGCGGTTATACTTTCTGTTATGGTGGTGTCCGTGGACATCTCAGTAGTAGTGGTATCCGCGATGGTTGTTGAAGGCAGTCCAGTGGTTGTACTTTCTGTTATGGTGGTGTCCGTGGACACCTCAGTAGTAGTGGTATCCGCGATGGTTGTTGAAGGCAGTCCAGTGGTTGTACTTTCTGTTATTGTTGTATCTGTGGACACATCAGTAGTTGTGGTATCCGCGATAGTTGTTGAAGGCAGTCCAGCGGTTGTACTTTCAGTTATGGTGGTATCCGTGGACACCTCAGTGGAAGTGGTATCCGCGATGGTTGTTGAAGGCAGTCCAGTGGTTGTACTTTCTGTTATTGTTGTATCTGTGGACACATCAGTGGTTGTGGTATCCGCGATAGTTGTTGAAGGCAGTCCAGTAGTTGTAGTTTCTGTTATGGTGGTGTCCGTGGACACCTCAGTAGTAGTGGTATCCGCGATGGTTGTTGAAGACAGTCCAGTGGTTGTACTTTCTGTTATTGTTGTATCTGTGGAAACCTCAGTGGAAGTGGTATCTGCGTTGGTTGTTGAAGGCAGTCCAGTGGTTGTACTTTCTGTTATGGTGGTATCCGCGATAGTTGTTGAAGGCAGTCCAGTGGTTGTACTTTCTGTTATTGTTGTATCTGTGGAAACCTCAGTGGAAGTGGTATCTGCGTTGGTTGTTGAAGGCAGTCCAGTGGTTGTACTTTCTGTTATGGTGGTATCCGTAGACACCTCAGTAGTGGTGGTATCCGCGATAGTTGTTGAAGGCAGTCCAGCGGTTGTACTTTCAGTTATGGTGGTATCCGTGGACACCTCAGTGGAAGTGGTATCCGCAATGGTTGTTGAAGGCAGTCCAGTGGTTGTACTTTCTGTTATGGTGGTGTCCGTGGACACCTCAGTAGTGGTGGTATCCGCGATGGTTGTTGAAGGCAGTCCAGTAGTGTTACTTTCTGTTATTGTTGTATCTGTGGACACATCAGTAGTTGTGGTATCCGCGATAGTTGTTGAAGGCACCGCAGTTGTTGTACTTTCTGTTATGGTGGTATCCGTGGACACCTCAGTGGAAGTGGTATCTGCGTTGGTTGTTGAAGGCAGTCCAGTGGTTGTACTTTCTGTTATGGTGGTATCCGTAGACACCTCAGTAGTAGTGGTATCCGCGATAGTTGTTGAAGGCAGTCCAGCGGTTGTACTTTCAGTTATGGTGGTATCCGTGGACACCTCAGTGGAAGTGGTATCTGCGTTGGTTGTTGAAGGCAGTCCAATGGTTGTACTTTCTGTTATTGTTGTATCTGTGGACACATCAGTGGTTGTGGTATCCGCGATAGTTGTTGAAGGCAGTCCAGCGGTTGTACTTTCTGTTATGGTGGTGTCCGTGGACACCTCAGTAGTAGTGGTATCCGCGATGGTTGTTGAAGGCAGTCCAGTGGTTGTACTTTCTGTTATGGTGGTGTCCGTGGACACCTCAGTAGTAGTGGTATCCGCGATGGTTGTTGAAGGCAGTCCAGTGGTTGTACTTTCTGTTATTGTTGTATCTGTGGACACATCAGTGGTTGTGGTATCCGCGATAGTGGTTGAAGGCAGTCCAGCGGTTGTACTTTCTGTTATGGTGGTGTCCGTGGACACCTCAGTAGTAGTGGTATCCGCGATGGTTGTTGAAGGCAGTCCAGTGGTTGTACTTTCTGTTATTGTTGTATCTGTGGAAACCTCAGTGGAAGTGGTATCTGCGTTGGTTGTTGAAGGCAGTCCAGTGGTTGTACTTTCTGTTATGGTGGTATCCGCGATAGTTGTTGAAGGCAGTCCAGCGTTTGTACTTTCATTTATGGTGGTATCCGTGGACACCTCAGTGGAAGTGGTATCCGCGATGGTTGTTGAAGGCAGTCCAGTGGTTGTACTTTCTGTTATGGTGGTGTCCGTGGACACCTCAGTAGTAGTGGTATCCGCGATGGTTGTTGAAGGCAGTCCAGTAGTTGTACTTTCTGTTATTGTTGTATCTGTGGACACATCAGTAGTTGTGGTATCCGCGATAGTTGTTGAAGGCAGTCCAGCGGTTGTACTTTCTGTTATTGTTGTATCTGTGGAAACCTCAGTGGAAGTGGTATCTGCGTTGGTTGTTG
Organism: Noctua fimbriata; assembly: GCA_905163415.1. NCBI lineage: Eukaryota > Metazoa > Arthropoda > Insecta > Lepidoptera > Noctuidae > Noctua > Noctua fimbriata. The sequence continues at coordinate 10,312,753 of LR990940.1, forward strand.
AAGGCAGTCCAGTGGTTGTACTTTCTGTTATGGTGGTATCCGTAGACACCTCAGTAGTGGTGGTATCCGCGATAGTTGTTGAAGGCAGTCCAGCGGTTGTACTTTCTGTTATGGTGGTATCCGTGGACACCTCAGTGGAAGTGGTATCCGCGATGGTTGTTGAAGGCAGTCCAGTGGTTGTACTTTCTGTTATTGTTGTATCTGTGGAAACCTCAGTGGAAGTGGTATCTGCGTTGGTTGTTGAAGGCAGTCCAGTGGTTGTACTTTCTGTTATGGTGGTATCCGTAGACACCTCAGTAGTGGTGGTATCCGCGATAGTTGTTGAAGGCAGTCCAGCGTTTGTACTTTCAGTTATGGTGGTATCCGTGGACACCTCAGTGGAAGTGGTATCCGCGATGGTTGTTGAAGGCAGTCCAGTGGTTGTACTTTCTGTTATGGTGGTGTCCGTGGACACCTCAGTAGTAGTGGTATCCGCGATGGTTGTTGAAGGCAGTCCAGTAGTTGTACTTTCTGTTATTGTTGTATCTGTGGACACATCAGTAGTTGTGGTATCCGCGATAGTTGTTGAAGGCACCGCAGTTGTTGTACTTTCTGTTATGGTGGTATCCGTGGACACCTCAGTGGAAGTGGTATCTGCGTTGGTTGTTGAAGGCAGTCCAGTGGTTGTACTTTCTGTTATGGTGGTATCCGTAGACACCTCAGTAGTAGTGGTATCCGCGATAGTTGTTGAAGGCAGTCCAGCGGTTGTACTTTCAGTTATGGTGGTATCCGTGGACACCTCAGTGGAAGTGGTATCTGCGTTGGTTGTTGAAGGCAGTCCAATGGTTGTACTTTCTGTTATTCTTGTATCTGTGGACACATCAGTGGTTGTGGTATCTGCGATAGTTGTTGAAGGCAGTCCAGCGGTTGTACTTTCTGTTATGGTGGTATCCGTGGACACCCCAGTGGAAGTGGTATCCGCGATGGTGGTTGAAGGCACCCCAGTGTTTGTACTTTCTGTTATGGTTGTATCCGTGGACACCTCAGTGGAAGTGGTATCTGCGTTGGTTGTTGAAGGCAGTCCAGTGGTTGTACTTTCTGTTATGGTGGTATCCGTAGACACCTCAGTAGTAGTGGTATCCGCGATAGTTGTTGAAGGCAGTCCAGCGGTTGTACTTTCTGTTATGGTGGTGTCCGTGGACACCTCAGTAGTAGTGGTATCCGCGATGGTTGTTGAAGGCAGTCCAGTGGTTGTACTTTCTGTTATGGTGGTGTCCGTGGACACCTCAGTAGTAGTGGTATCCGCGATGGTTGTTGAAGGCAGTCCAGTGGTTGTACTTTCTGTTATTGTTGTATCTGTGGACACATCAGTAGTTGTGGTATCCGCGATAGTTGTTGAAGGCAGTCCAGCGGTTGTACTTTCAGTTATGGTGGTATCCGTGGACACCTCAGTGGAAGTGGTATCCGCGATGGTTGTTGAAGGCAGTCCAGTGGTTGTACTTTCTGTTATTGTTGTATCTGTGGACACATCAGTGGTTGTGGTATCCGCGATAGTGGTTGAAGGCAGTCCAGCGGTTGTACTTTCTGTTATGGTGGTGTCCGTGGACACCTCAGTAGTAGTGGTATCCGCGATGGTTGTTGAAGGCAGTCCAGTGGTTGTACTTTCTGTTATTGTTGTATCTGTGGAAACCTCAGTGGAAGTGGTATCTGCGTTGGTTGTTGAAGGCAGTCCAGTGGTTGTACTTTCTGTTATGGTGGTATCCGCGATAGTTGTTGAAGGCAGTCCAGCGGTTGTACTTTCATTTATGGTGGTATCCGTGGACACCTCAGTGGAAGTGGTATCCGCGATGGTTGTTGAAGGCAGTCCAGTGGTTGTACTTTCTGTTATGGTGGTGTCCGTGGACACCTCAGTAGGAGTGGTATCCGCGATGGTTGTTGAAGGCAGTCCAGTAGTTGTACTTTCTGTTATTGTTGTATCTGTGGACACATCAGTAGTTGTGGTATCCGCGATAGTTGTTGAAGGCAGTCCAGCGGTTGTACTTTCTGTTATTGTTGTATCTGTGGAAACCTCAGTGGAAGTGGTATCTGCGTTGGTTGTTGAAGGCAGTCCAGTGGTTGTACTTTCTGTTATGGTGGTATCCGTAGACACCTCAGTAGTGGTGGTATCCGCGATAGTTGTTGAAGGCAGTCCAGCGGTTGTACTTTCAGTTATGGTGGTATCCGTGGACACCTCAGTGGAAGTGGTATCCGCGATGGTTGTTGAAGGCAGTCCAGTGGTTGTACTTTCTGTTATTGTTGTATCTGTGGAAACCTCAGTGGAAGTGGTATCTGCGTTGGTTGTTGAAGGCAGTCCAGTGGTTGTACTTTCTGTTATGGTGGTATCCGTGGACACCTCAGTAGTGGTGGTATCCGCGATAGTTGTTGAAGGCAGTCCAGCGGTTGTACTTTCAGTTATGGTGGTATCCGTGGACACCTCAGTGGAAGTGGTATCCGCGATGGTTGTTGAAGGCAGTCCAGTGGTTGTACTTTCTGTTATGGTGGTGTCCGTGGACACCTCAGTAGTAGTGGTATCCGCGATGGTTGTTGAAGGCAGTCCAGTAGTTGTACTTTCTGTTATTGTTGTATCTGTGGACACATCAGTAGTTGTGGTATCCGCGATAGTTGTTGAAGGCACCGCAGTTGTTGTACTTTCTGTTATGGTGGTATCCGCGATAGTTGTTGAAGGCAGTCTAGCGGTTGTACTTTCAGTTATGGTGGTATCCGTGGACACCTCAGTGGAAGTGGTATCCGCGATGGTTGTTGAAGGCAGTCCAGTGGTTGTACTTTCTGTTATGGTGGTGTCCGTGGACACCTCAGTAGTAGTGGTATCCGCGATGGTTGTTGAAGGCAGTCCAGTAGTTGTACTTTCTGTTATTGTTGTATCTGTGGACACATCAGTAGTTGTGGTATCCGCGATAGTTGTTGAAGTCAGTCCAGCGGTTGTACTTTCGGTTATTGTTGTATCTGTGGAAACCTCAGTGGAAGTGGTATCTGCGTTGGTTGTTGAAGGCAGTCCAGTGGTTGTACTTTCTGTTATGGTGGTATCCGTAGACACCTCAGTAGTAGTGGTATCCGCGATAGTTGTTGAAGGCAGTCCAGCGGTTGTACTTTCAGTTATGGTGGTATCCGTGGACACCTCAGTGGAAGTGGTATCCGCGATGGTTGTTGAAGGCAGTCCAGTGGTTGTACTTTCTGTTATTGTTGTATCTGTGGAAACCTCAGTGGAAGTGGTATCTGCGTTGGTTGTTGAAGGCAGTCCAGTGGTTGTACTTTCTGTTATGGTGGTATCCGTAGACACCTCAGTAGTGGTGGTATCCGCGATAGTTGTTGAAGGCAGTCCAGCGGTTGTACTTTCAGTTATGGTGGTATCCGTGGACACCTCAGTGGAAGTGGTATCCGCGATGGTTGTTGAAGGCAGTCCAGTGGTTGTACTTTCTGTTATGGTGGTGTCCGTGGACACCTCAGTGGAAGTGGTATCTGCGTTGGTTGTTGAAGGCAGTCCAGTGGTTGTACTTTCTGTTATTGTTGTATCTGTGGACACCTCAGTAGTAGTGGTATCCGCGATAGTTGTTGAAGGCAGTCCAGCGGTTGTACTTTCTGTTATTGTTGTATCTGTGGAAACCTCAGTGGAAGTGGTATCTGCGTTGGTTGTTGAAGGCAGTCCAGTGGTTGTACTTTCTGTTATGGTGGTATCCGTAGACACCTCAGTAGTGGTGGTATCCGCGATAGTTGTTGAAGGCAGTCCAGCGGTTGTACTTTCAGTTATGGTGGTATCCGTGGACACCTCAGTGGAAGTGGTATCCGCAATGGTTGTTGAAGGCAGTCCAGTGGTTGTACTTTCTGTTATGGTGGTGTCCGTGGACACCTCAGTAGTGGTGGTATCCGCGATGGTTGTTGAAGGCAGTCCAGTAGTGTTACTTTCTGTTATTGTTGTATCTGTGGACACATCAGTAGTTGTGGTATCCGCGATAGTTGTTGAAGGCACCGCAGTTGTTGTACTTTCTGTTATGGTGGTATCCGTGGACACCTCAGTGGAAGTGGTATCTGCGTTGGTTGTTGAAGGCAGTCCAGTGGTTGTACTTTCTGTTATGGTGGTATCCGTAGACACCTCAGTAGTGGTGGTATCCGCGATAGTTGTTGAAGGCAGTCCAGCGGTTGTACTTTCAGTTATGGTGGTATCCGTGGACACCTCAGTGGAAGTGGTATCCGCGATGGTTGTTGAAGGCAGTCCAGTGGTTGTACTTTCTGTTATGGTGGTGTCCGTGGACACCTCAGTAGTAGTGGTATCCGCGATGGTTGTTGAAGGCAGTCCAGTAGTTGTACTTTCTGTTATTGTTGTATCTGTGGACACATCAGTAGTTGTGGTATCCGCGATAGTTGTTGAAGGCACCGCAGTTGTTGTACTTTCTGTTATGGTGGTATCCGCGATAGTTGTTGAAGGCAGTCTAGCGGTTGTACTTTCAGTTATGGTGGTATCCGTGGACACCTCAGTGGAAGTGGTATCCGCGATGGTTGTTGAAGGCAGTCCAGTGGTTGTACTTTCTGTTATGGTGGTGTCCGTGGACACCTCAGTAGTAGTGGTATCCGCGATGGTTGTTGAAGGCAGTCCAGTAGTTGTACTTTCTGTTATTGTTGTATCTGTGGACACATCAGTAGTTGTGGTATCCGCGATAGTTGTTGAAGTCAGTCCAGCGGTTGTACTTTCGGTTATTGTTGTATCTGTGGAAACCTCAGTGGAAGTGGTATCTGCGTTGGTTGTTGAAGGCAGTCCAGTGGTTGTACTTTCTGTTATGGTGGTATCCGTAGACACCTCAGTAGTAGTGGTATCCGCGATAGTTGTTGAAGGCAGTCCAGCGGTTGTACTTTCAGTTATGGTGGTATCCGTGGACACCTCAGTGGAAGTGGTATCCGCGATGGTTGTTGAAGGCAGTCCAGTGGTTGTACTTTCTGTTATTGTTGTATCTGTGGAAACCTCAGTGGAAGTGGTATCTGCGTTGGTTGTTGAAGGCAGTCCAGTGGTTGTACTTTCTGTTATGGTGGTATCCGTAGACACCTCAGTAGTGGTGGTATCCGCGATAGTTGTTGAAGGCAGTCCAGCGGTTGTACTTTCAGTTATGGTGGTATCCGTGGACACCTCAGTGGAAGTGGTATCCGCGATGGTTGTTGAAGGCAGTCCAGTGGTTGTACTTTCTGTTATGGTGGTGTCCGTGGACACCTCAGTGGAAGTGGTATCTGCGTTGGTTGTTGAAGGCAGTCCAATGGTTGTACTTTCTGTTATTGTTGTATCTGTGGACACCTCAGTGGAAGTGGTATCCGCGATGGTTGTTGAAGGCAGTCCAGTGGTTGTACTTTCTGTTATGGTGGTGTCCGTGGACACCTCAGTGGAAGTGGTATCCGCGATAGTTGTTGAAGGCAGTCCAGCGGTTGTACTTTCTGTTATTGTTGTATCTGTGGAAACCTCAGTGGAAGTGGTATCTGCGTTGGTTGTTGAAGGCAGTCCAGTGGTTGTACTTTCTGTTATGGTGGTATCCGTAGACACCTCAGTAGTGGTGGTATCCGCGATAGTTGTTGAAGGCAGTCCAGCGGTTGTACTTTCTGTTATGGTGGTATCCGTGGACACCTCAGTGGAAGTGGTATCCGCAATGGTTGTTGAAGGCAGTCCAGTGGTTGTACTTTCTGTTATGGTGGTGTCCGTGGACACCTCAGTAGTGGTGGTATCCGCGATGGTTGTTGAAGGCAGTCCAGTAGTGTTACTTTCTGTTATTGTTGTATCTGTGGACACATCAGTAGTTGTGGTATCCGCGATAGTTGTTGAAGGCACCGCAGTTGTTGTACTTTCTGTTATGGTGGTATCCGTGGACACCTCAGTGGAAGTGGTATCTGCGTTGGTTGTTGAAGGCAGTCCAGTGGTTGTACTTTCTGTTATGGTGGTATCCGTAGACACCTCAGTAGTTGTGGTATCCGCGATAGTTGTTGAAGGCAGTCCAGCGGTTGTACTTTCAGTTATGGTGGTATCCGTGGACACCTCAGTGGAAGTGGTATCTGCGTTGGTTGTTGAAGGCAGTCCAATGGTTGTACTTTCTGTTATTGTTGTATCTGTGGACACATCAGTGGTTGTGGTATCCGCGATAGTTGTTGAAGGCAGTCCAGCGGTTGTACTTTCTGTTATGGTGGTGTCCGTGGACACCTCAGTAGTAGTGGTATCCGCGATGGTTGTTGAAGGCAGTCCAGTGGTTGTACTTTCTGTTATGGTGGTGTCCGTGGACACCTCAGTAGTAGTGGTATCCGCGATGGTTGTTGAAGGCAGTCCAGTGGTTGTACTTTCTGTTATTGTTGTATCTGTGGACACATCAGTAGTTGTGGTATCCGCGATAGTTGTTGAAGGCAGTCCAGCGGTTGTACTTTCAGTTATGGTGGTATCCGTGGACACCTCAGTGGAAGTGGTATCCGCGATGGTTGTTGAAGGCAGTCCAGTGGTTGTACTTTCTGTTATTGTTGTATCTGTGGACACATCAGTGGTTGTGGTATCCGCGATAGTGGTTGAAGGCAGTCCAGCGGTTGTACTTTCTGTTATGGTGGTGTCCGTGGACACCTCAGTAGTAGTGGTATCCGCGATGGTTGTTGAAGGCAGTCCAGTGGTTGTACTTTCTGTTATTGTTGTATCTGTGGAAACCTCAGTGGAAGTGGTATCTGCGTTGGTTGTTGAAGGCAGTCCAGTGGTTGTACTTTCTGTTATGGTGGTATCCGCGATAGTTGTTGAAGGCAGTCCAGCGGTTGTACTTTCATTTATGGTGGTATCCGTGGACACCTCAGTGGAAGTGGTATCCGCGATGGTTGTTGAAGGCAGTCCAGTGGTTGTACTTTCTGTTATGGTGGTGTCCGTGGACACCTCAGTAGTAGTGGTATCCGCGATGGTTGTTGAAGGCAGTCCAGTAGTTGTACTTTCTGTTATTGTTGTATCTGTGGACACATCAGTAGTTGTGGTATCCGCGATAGTTGTTGAAGGCAGTCCAGCGGTTGTACTTTCTGTTATTGTTGTATCTGTGGAAACCTCAGTGGAAGTGGTATCTGAGTTGGTTGTTGAAGGCAGTCCAGTGGTTGTACTTTCTGTTATGGTGGTATCCGTAGACACCTCAGTAGTGGTGGTATCCGCGATAGTTGTTGAAGGCAGTCCAGCGGTTGTACTTTCAGTTATGGTGGTATCCGTGGACACCTCAGTGGAAGTGGTATCCGCGATGGTTGTTGAAGGCAGTCCAGTGGTTGTACTTTCTGTTATTGTTGTATCTGTGGAAACCTCAGTGGAAGTGGTATCTGCGTTGGTTGTTGAAGGCAATCCAGTGGTTGTACTTTCTGTTATGGTGGTATCCGTAGACACCTCAGTAGTGGTGGTATCCGCGATAGTTGTTGAAGGCAGTCCAGCGGTTGTACTTTCAGTTATGGTGGTATCCGTGGACACCTCAGTGGAAGTGGTATCCGCGATGGTTGTTGAAGGCAGTCCAGTGGTTGTACTTTCTGTTATGGTGGTGTCCGTGGACACCTCAGTAGTAGTGGTATCCGCGATGGTTGTTGAAGGCAGTCCAGTAGTTGTACTTTCTGTTATTGTTGTATCTGTGGACACATCAGTAGTTGTGGTATCCGCGATAGTTGTTGAAGGCACCGCAGTTGTTGTACTTTCTGTTATGGTGGTATCCGTGGACACCTCAGTGGAAGTGGTATCCGCGATGGTTGTTGAAGGCAGTCCAGTGGTTGTACTTTCTGTTATGGTGGTATCCGTAGACACCTCAGTAGTAGTGGTATCCGCGATAGTTGTTGAAGGCAGTCCAGCGGTTGTACTTTCAGTTATGGTGGTATCCGTGGACACCTCAGTGGAAGTGGTATCTGCGTTGGTTGTTGAAGGCAGTCCAGTGGTTGTACTTTCTGTTATTCTTGTATCTGTGGACACATCAGTGGTTGTGGTATCTGCGATAGTTGTTGAAGGCAGTCCAGCGGTTGTACTTTCTGTTATGGTGGTATCCGTGGACACCCCAGTGGAAGTGGTATCCGCGATGGTGGTTGAAGGCACCCCAGTGGTTGTACTTTCTGTTATGGTGGTATCCGTGGACACCTCAGTGGAAGTGGTATCTGCGTTGGTTGTTGAAGGCAGTCCAGTGGTTGTACTTTCTGTTATGGTGGTATCCGTAGACACCTCAGTAGTAGTGGTATCCGCGATAGTTGTTGAAGGCAGTCCAGCGGTTGTACTTTCTGTTATGGTGGTATCCGTGGACACCTCAGTGGAAGTGGTATCCGCGATGGTTGTTGAAGGCAGTCCAGTGGTTGTACTTTCGGTTATTGTTGTATCTGTGGAAACCTCAGTGGAAGTGGTATCTGCGTTGGTTGTTGAAGGCAGTTCAGTGGTTGTACTTTCTGTTATGGTGGTATCCGTAGACACCTCAGTAGTGGTGGTATCCGCGATAGTTGTTGAAGGCAGTCCAGCGGTTGTACTTTCAGTTATGGTGGTATCCGTGGACACCTCAGTGGAAGTGGTATCCGCGATGGTTGTTGAAGGCAGTCCAGTGGTTGTGCTTTCTGTTATTGTTGTATCTGTGGAAACCTCAGTGGAAGTGGTATCTGAGTTGGTTGTTGAAGGCAGTCCAGTGGTTGTACTTTCTGTTATGGTGGTATCCGTAGACACCTCAGTAGTGGTGGTATCCGCGATAGTTGTTGAAGGCAGTCCAGCGGTTGTACTTTCAGTTATGGTGGTATCCGTGGACACCTCAGTGGAAGTGGTATCCGCGATGGTTGTTGAAGGCAGTCCAGTGGTTGTACTTTCTGTTATGGTGGTATCCGTGGACACCTCAGTGGAAGTGGTATCCGCGATGGTTGTTGAAGGCAGTCCAGTGGTTGTACTTTCTGTTATGGTGGTGTCCGTGGACACCTCAGTAGTGGTGGTATCCGCGATGGTTGTTGAAGGCAGTCCAGTAGTGTTACTTTCTGTTATTGTTGTATCTGTGGACACATCAGTAGTTGTGGTATCCGCGATAGTTGTTGAAGGCACCGCAGTTGTTGTACTTTCTGTTATGGTGGTATCCGTGGACACCTCAGTGGAAGTGGTATCTGCGTTGGTTGTTGAAGGCAGTCCAGTGGTTGTACTTTCTGTTATGGTGGTATCCGTAGACACCTCAGTAGTGGTGGTATCCGCGATAGTTGTTGAAGGCAGTCCAGCGGTTGTACTTTCAGTTATGGTGGTATCCGTGGACACCTCAGTGGAAGTGGTATCCGCGATGGTTGTTGAAGGCAGTCCAGTGGTTGTACTTTCTGTTATGGTGGTGTCCGTGGACACCTCAGTAGTAGTGGTATCCGCGATGGTTGATGAAGGCAGTCCAGTAGTTGTACTTTCTGTTATTGTTGTATCTGTGGACACATCAGTAGTTGTGGTATCCGCGATAGTTGTTGAAGGCACCGCAGTTGTTGTACTTTCTGTTATGGTGGTATCCGCGATAGTTGTTGAAGGCAGTCTAGCGGTTGTACTTTCAGTTATGGTGGTATCCGTGGACACCTCAGTGGAAGTGGTATCCGCGATGGTTGTTGAAGGCAGTCCAGTGGTTGTACTTTCTGTTATGGTGGTGTCCGTGGACACCTCAGTAGTAGTGGTATCCGCGATGGTTGTTGAAGGCAGTCCAGTAGTTGTACTTTCTGTTATTGTTGTATCTGTGGACACATCAGTAGTTGTGGTATCCGCGATAGTTGTTGAAGTCAGTCCAGCGGTTGTACTTTCGGTTATTGTTGTATCTGTGGAAACCTCAGTGGAAGTGGTATCTGCGTTGGTTGTTGAAGGCAGTCCAGTGGTTGTACTTTCTGTTATGGTGGTATCCGTGGACACCTCAGTAGTAGTGGTATCCGCGATAGTTGTTGAAGGCAGTCCAGCGGTTGTACTTTCAGTTATGGTGGTATCCGTGGACACCTCAGTGGAAGTGGTATCCGCGATGGTTGTTGAAGGCAGTCCAGTGGTTGTACTTTCTGTTATTGTTGTATCTGTGGAAACCTCAGTGGAAGTGGTATCTGCGTTGGTTGTTGAAGGCAGTCCAGTGGTTGTACTTTCTGTTATGGTGGTATCCGTAGACACCTCAGTAGTGGTGGTATCCGCGATAGTTGTTGAAGGCAGTCCAGCGGTTGTACTTTCAGTTATGGTGGTATCCGTGGACACCTCAGTGGAAGTGGTATCCGCGATGGTTGTTGAAGGCAGTCCAGTGGTTGTACTTTCTGTTATGGTGGTGTCCGTGGACACCTCAGTGGAAGTGGTATCTGCGTTGGTTGTTGAAGGCAGTCCAATGGTTGTACTTTCTGTTATTGTTGTATCTGTGGACACCTCAGTGGAAGTGGTATCCGCGATGGTTGTTGAAGGCAGTCCAGTGGTTGTACTTTCTGTTATGGTGGTGTCCGTGGACACCTCAGTGGAAGTGGTATCCGCGATAGTTGTTGAAGGCAGTCCAGCGGTTGTACTTTCTGTTATTGTTGTATCTGTGGAAACCTCAGTGGAAGTGGTATCTGCGTTGGTTGTTGAAGGCAGTCCAGTGGTTGTACTTTCTGTTATGGTGGTATCCGTAGACACCTCAGTAGTGGTGGTATCCGCGATAGTTGTTGAAGGCAGTCCAGCGGTTGTACTTTCAGTTATGGTGGTATCCGTGGACACCTCAGTGGAAGTGGTATCCGCAATGGTTGTTGAAGGCAGTCCAGTGGTTGTACTTTCTGTTATGGTGGTGTCCGTGGACACCTCAGTAGTGGTGGTATCCGCGATGGTTGTTGAAGGCAGTCCAGTAGTGGTACTTTCTGTTATTGTTGTATCTGTGGACACATCAGTAGTTGTGGTATCCGCGATAGTTGTTGAAGGCACCGCAGTTGTTGTACTTTCTGTTATGGTGGTATCCGTGGACACCTCAGTGGAAGTGGTATCTGCGTTGGTTGTTGAAGGCAGTCCAGTGGTTGTACTTTCTGTTATGGTGGTATCCGTAGACACCTCAGTAGTAGTGGTATCCGCGATAGTTGTTGAAGGCAGTCCAGCGGTTGTACTTTCAGTTATGGTGGTATCCGTGGACACCTCAGTGGAAGTGGTATCTGCGTTGGTTGTTGAAGGCAGTCCAATGGTTGTACTTTCTGTTATTGTTGTATCTGTGGACACATCAGTGGTTGTGGTATCCGCGATAGTTGTTGAAGGCAGTCCAGCGGTTGTACTTTCTGTTATGGTGGTGTCCGTGGACACCTCAGTAGTAGTGGTATCCGCGATGGTTGTTGAAGGCAGTCCAGTGGTTGTACTTTCTGTTATGGTGGTGTCCGTGGACACCTCAGTAGTAGTGGTATCCGCGATGGTTGTTGAAGGCAGTCCAGTGGTTGTACTTTCTGTTATTGTTGTATCTGTGGACACATCAGTAGTTGTGGTATCCGCGATAGTTGTTGAAGGCAGTCCAGCGGTTGTACTTTCAGTTATGGTGGTATCCGTGGACACCTCAGTGGAAGTGGTATCCGCGATGGTTGTTGAAGGCAGTCCAGTGGTTGTACTTTCTGTTATTGTTGTATCTGTGGACACATCAGTGGTTGTGGTATCCGCGATAGTGGTTGAAGGCAGTCCAGCGGTTGTACTTTCTGTTATGGTGGTGTCCGTGGACACCTCAGTAGTAGTGGTATCCGCGATGGTTGTTGAAGGCAGTCCAGTGGTTGTACTTTCTGTTATTGTTGTATCTGTGGAAACCTCAGTGGAAGTGGTATCTGCGTTGGTTGTTGAAGGCAGTCCAGTGGTTGTACTTTCTGTTATGGTGGTATCCGCGATAGTTGTTGAAGGCAGTCCAGCGGTTGTACTTTCATTTATGGTGGTATCCGTGGACACCTCAGTGGAAGTGGTATCCGCGATGGTTGTTGAAGGCAGTCCAGTGGTTGTACTTTCTGTTATGGTGGTGTCCGTGGACACCTCAGTAGTAGTGGTATCCGCGATGGTTGTTGAAGGCAGTCCAGTGGTTGTACTTTCTGTTATTGTTGTATCTGTGGACACATCAGTAGTTGTGGTATCCGCGATAGTTGTTGAAGGCAGTCCAGCGGTTGTACTTTCTGTTATTGTTGTATCTGTGGAAACCTCAGTGGAAGTGGTATCTGCGTTGGTTGTTGAAGGCAGTCCAGTGGTTGTACTTTCTGTTATGGTGGTATCCGTAGACACCTCAGTAGTGGTGGTATCCGCGATAGTTGTTGAAGGCAGTCCAGCGGTTGTACTTTCAGTTATGGTGGTATCCGTGGACACCTCAGTGGAAGTGGTATCCGCGATGGTTGTTGAAGGCAGTCCAGTGGTTGTACTTTCTGTTATTGTTGTATCTGTGGAAACCTCAGTGGAAGTGGTATCTGCGTTGGTTGTTGAAGGCAATCCAGTGGTTGTACTTTCTGTTATGGTGGTATCCGTAGACACCTCAGTAGTGGTGGTATCCGCGATAGTTGTTGAAGGCAGTCCAGCGGTTGTACTTTCAGTTATGGTGGTATCCGTGGACACCTCAGTGGAAGTGGTATCCGCGATGGTTGTTGAAGGCAGTCCAGTGGTTGTACTTTCTGTTATGGTGGTGTCCGTGGACACCTCAGTAGTAGTGGTATCCGCGATGGTTGTTGAAGGCAGTCCAGTGGTTGTACTTTCTGTTATTGTTGTATCTGTGGACACATCAGTAGTTGTGGTATCCGCGATAGTTGTTGAAGGCACCGCAGTTGTTGTACTTTCTGTTATGGTGGTATCCGTGGACACCTCAGTGGAAGTGGTATCTGCGTTGGTTGTTGAAGGCAGTCCAGTGGTTGTACTTTCTGTTATGGTGGTATCCGTAGACACCTCAGTAGTAGTGGTATCCGCGATAGTTGTTGAAGGCAGTCCAGCGGTTGTACTTTCAGTTATGGTGGTATCCGTGGACACCTCAGTGGAAGTGGTATCTGCGTTGGTTGTTGAAGGCAGTCCAATGGTTGTACTTTCTGTTATTCTTGTATCTGTGGACACATCAGTGGTTGTGGTATCTGCGATAGTTGTTGAAGGCAGTCCAGCGGTTGTACTTTCTGTTATGGTGGTATCCGTGGACACCCCAGTGGAAGTGGTATCCGCGATGGTGGTTGAAGGCACCCCAGTGTTTGTACTTTCTGTTATGGTGGTATCCGTGGACACCTCAGTGGAAGTGGTATCTGCGTTGGTTGTTGAAGGCAGTCCAGTGGTTGTACTTTCTGTTATGGTGGTATCCGTAGACACCTCAGTAGTAGTGGTATCCGCGATAGTTGTTGAAGGCAGTCCAGCGGTTGTACTTTCTGTTATGGTGGTATCCGTGGACACCTCAGTGGAAGTGGTATCCGCGATGGTTGTTGAAGGCAGTCCAGTGGTTGTACTTTCGGTTATTGTTGTATCTGTGGAAACCTCAGTGGAAGTGGTATCTGCGTTGGTTGTTGAAGGCAGTTCAGTGGTTGTACTTTCTGTTATGGTGGTATCCGTAGACACCTCAGTAGTGGTGGTATCCGCGATAGTTGTTGAAGGCAGTCCAGCGGTTGTACTTTCAGTTATGGTGGTATCCGTGGACACCTCAGTGGAAGTGGTATCCGCGATGGTTGTTGAAGGCAGTCCAGTGGTTGTGCTTTCTGTTATTGTTGTATCTGTGGAAACCTCAGTGGAAGTGGTATCTGAGTTGGTTGTTGAAGGCAGTCCAGTGGTTGTACTTTCTGTTATGGTGGTATCCGTAGACACCTCAGTAGTGGTGGTATCCGCGATAGTTGTTGAAGGCAGTCCAGCGGTTGTACTTTCAGTTATGGTGGTATCCGTGGACACCTCAGTGGAAGTGGTATCCGCGATGGTTGTTGAAGGCAGTCCAGTGGTTGTACTTTCTGTTATGGTGGTATCCGTGGACACCTCAGTGGAAGTGGTATCCGCAATGGTTGTTGAAGGCAGTCCAGTGGTTGTACTTTCTGTTATGGTGGTGTCCGTGGACACCTCAGTAGTGGTGGTATCCGCGATGGTTGTTGAAGGCAGTCCAGTAGTGTTACTTTCTGTTATTGTTGTATCTGTGGACACATCAGTAGTTGTGGTATCCGCGATAGTTGTTGAAGGCACCGCAGTTGTTGTACTTTCTGTTATGGTGGTATCCGTGGACACCTCAGTGGAAGTGGTATCTGCGTTGGTTGTTGAAGGCAGTCCAGTGGTTGTACTTTCTGTTATGGTGGTATCCGTAGACACCTCAGTAGTGGTGGTATCCGCGATAGTTGTTGAAGGCAGTCCAGCGGTTGTACTTTCAGTTATGGTGGTATCCGTGGACACCTCAGTGGAAGTGGTATCCGCGATGGTTGTTGAAGGCAGTCCAGTGGTTGTACTTTCTGTTATGGTGGTGTCCGTGGACACCTCAGTAGTAGTGGTATCCGCGATGGTTGATGAAGGCAGTCCAGTAGTTGTACTTTCTGTTATTGTTGTATCTGTGGACACATCAGTAGTTGTGGTATCCGCGATAGTTGTTGAAGGCACCGCAGTTGTTGTACTTTCTGTTATGGTGGTATCCGCGATAGTTGTTGAAGGCAGTCTAGCGGTTGTACTTTCAGTTATGGTGGTATCCGTGGACACCTCAGTGGAAGTGGTATCCGCGATGGTTGTTGAAGGCAGTCCAGTGGTTGTACTTTCTGTTATGGTGGTGTCCGTGGACACCTCAGTAGTAGTGGTATCCGCGATGGTTGTTGAAGGCAGTCCAGTAGTTGTACTTTCTGTTATTGTTGTATCTGTGGACACATCAGTAGTTGTGGTATCCGCGATAGTTGTTGAAGTCAGTCCAGCGGTTGTACTTTCGGTTATTGTTGTATCTGTGGAAACCTCAGTGGAAGTGGTATCTGCGTTGGTTGTTGAAGGCAGTCCAGTGGTTGTACTTTCTGTTATGGTGGTATCCGTAGACACCTCAGTAGTAGTGGTATCCGCGATAGTTGTTGAAGGCAGTCCAGCGGTTGTACTTTCAGTTATGGTGGTATCCGTGGACACCTCAGTGGAAGTGGTATCCGCGATGGTTGTTGAAGGCAGTCCAGTGGTTGTACTTTCTGTTATTGTTGTATCTGTGGAAACCTCAGTGGAAGTGGTATCTGCGTTGGTTGTTGAAGGCAGTCCAGTGGTTGTACTTTCTGTTATGGTGGTATCCGTAGACACCTCAGTAGTGGTGGTATCCGCGATAGTTGTTGAAGGCAGTCCAGCGGTTGTACTTTCTGTTATGGTGGTATCCGTGGACACCTCAGTGGAAGTGGTATCCGCGATGGTTGTTGAAGGCAGTCCAGTGGTTGTACTTTCTGTTATGGTGGTGTCCGTGGACACCTCAGTGGAAGTGGTATCTGCGTTGGTTGTTGAAGGCAGTCCAATGGTTGTACTTTCTGTTATTGTTGTATCTGTGGACACCTCAGTAGTAGTGGTATCCGCGATAGTTGTTGAAGGCAGTCCAGCGGTTGTACTTTCTGTTATTGTTGTATCTGTGGAAACCTCAGTGGAAGTGGTATCTGCGTTGGTTGTTGAAGGCAGTCCAGTGGTTGTACTTTCTGTTATGGTGGTATCCGTAGACACCTCAGTAGTGGTGGTATCCGCGATAGTTGTTGAAGGCAGTCCAGCGGTTGTACTTTCAGTTATGGTGGTATCCGTGGACACCTCAGTGGAAGTGGTATCCGCAATGGTTGTTGAAGGCAGTCCAGTGGTTGTACTTTCTGTTATGGTGGTGTCCGTGGACACCTCAGTAGTGGTGGTATCCGCGATGGTTGTTGAAGGCAGTCCAGTAGTGTTACTTTCTGTTATTGTTGTATCTGTGGACACATCAGTAGTTGTGGTATCCGCGATAGTTGTTGAAGGCACCGCAGTTGTTGTACTTTCTGTTATGGTGGTATCCGTGGACACCTCAGTGGAAGTGGTATCTGCGTTGGTTGTTGAAGGCAGTCCAGTGGTTGTACTTTCTGTTATGGTGGTATCCGTAGACACCTCAGTAGTAGTGGTATCCGCGATAGTTGTTGAAGGCAGTCCAGCGGTTGTACTTTCAGTTATGGTGGTATCCGTGGACACCTCAGTGGAAGTGGTATCTGCGTTGGTTGTTGAAGGCAGTCCAATGGTTGTACTTTCTGTTATTGTTGTATCTGTGGACACATCAGTGGTTGTGGTATCCGCGATAGTTGTTGAAGGCAGTCCAGCGGTTGTACTTTCTGTTATGGTGGTGTCCGTGGACACCTCAGTGGTTGTGGTATCCGCGATGGTTGTTGAAGGCAGTCCAGTGGTTGTACTTTCTGTTATGGTGGTGTCCGTGGACACCTCAGTAGTAGTGGTATCCGCGATGGTTGTTGAAGGCAGTCCAGTGGTTGTACTTTCTGTTATTGTTGTATCTGTGGACACATCAGTAGTTGTGGTATCCGCGATAGTTGTTGAAGGCAGTCCAGCGGTTGTACTTTCAGTTATGGTGGTATCCGTGGACACCTCAGTGGAAGTGGTATCCGCGATGGTTGTTGAAGGCAGTCCAGTGGTTGTACTTTCTGTTATTGTTGTATCTGTGGACACATCAGTGGTTGTGGTATCCGCGATAGTTGTTGAAGGCAGTCCAGCGGTTGTACTTTCTGTTATGGTGGTGTCCGTGGACACCTCAGTAGTAGTGGTATCCGCGATGGTTGTTGAAGGCAGTCCAGTGGTTGTACTTTCTGTTATTGTTGTATCTGTGGAAACCTCAGTGGAAGTGGTATCTGCGTTGGTTGTTGAAGGCAGTCCAGTGGTTGTACTTTCTGTTATGGTGGTATCCGCGATAGTTGTTGAAGGCAGTCCAGCGGTTGTACTTTCATTTATGGTGGTATCCGTGGACACCTCAGTGGAAGTGGTATCCGCGATGGTTGTTGAAGGCAGTCCAGTGGTTGTACTTTCTGTTATGGTGGTGTCCGTGGACACCTCAGTAGTAGTGGTATCCGCGATGGTTGTTGAAGGCAGTCCAGTAGTTGTACTTTCTGTTATTGTTGTATCTGTGGACACATCAGTAGTTGTGGTATCCGCGATAGTTGTTGAAGGCAGTCCAGCGGTTGTACTTTCTGTTATTGTTGTATCCGTGGAAACCTCAGTGGAAGTGGTATCTGCGTTGGTTGTTGAAGGCAGTCCAGTGGTTGTACTTTCTGTTATGGTGGTATCCGTAGACACCTCAGTAGTAGTGGTATCCGCGATAGTTGTTGAAGGCAGTCCAGCGGTTGTACTTTCAGTTATGGTGGTATCCGTGGACACCTCAGTGGAAGTGGTATCCGCGATGGTTGTTGAAGGCAGTCCAGTGGTTGTACTTTCTGTTATTGTTGTATCTGTGGAAACCTCAGTGGAAGTGGTATCTGCGTTGGTTGTTGAAGGCAATCCAGTGGTTGTACTTTCTGTTATGGTGGTATCCGTAGACACCTCAGTAGTGGTGGTATCCGCGATAGTTGTTGAAGGCAGTCCAGCGGTTGTACTTTCAGTTATGGTGGTATCCGTGGACACCTCAGTGGAAGTGGTATCCGCGATGGTTGTTGAAGGCAGTCCAGTGGTTGTACTTTCTGTTATGGTGGTGTCCGTGGACACCTCAGTAGTAGTGGTATCCGCGATGGTTGTTGAAGGCAGTCCAGTGGTTGTACTTTCTGTTATTGTTGTATCTGTGGACACATCAGTAGTTGTGGTATCCGCGATAGTTGTTGAAGGCACCGCAGTTGTTGTACTTTCTGTTATGGTGGTATCCGTGGACACCTCAGTGGAAGTGGTATCTGCGTTGGTTGTTGAAGGCAGTCCAGTGGTTGTACTTTCTGTTATGGTGGTATCCGTAGACACCTCAGTAGTAGTGGTATCCGCGATAGTTGTTGAAGGCAGTCCAGCGGTTGTACTTTCAGTTATGGTGGTATCCGTGGACACCTCAGTGGAAGTGGTATCTGCGTTGGTTGTTGAAGGCAGTCCAATGGTTGTACTTTCTGTTATTCTTGTATCTGTGGACACATCAGTGGTTGTGGTATCTGCGATAGTTGTTGAAGGCAGTCCAGCGGTTGTACTTTCTGTTATGGTGGTATCCGTGGACACCCCAGTGGAAGTGGTATCCGCGATGGTGGTTGAAGGCACCCCAGTGTTTGTACTTTCTGTTATGGTGGTATCCGTGGACACCTCAGTGGAAGTGGTATCTGCGTTGGTTGTTGAAGGCAGTCCAGTGGTTGTACTTTCTGTTATGGTGGTATCCGTGGACACCTCAGTAGTAGTGGTATCCGCGATAGTTGTTGAAGGCAGTCCAGCGGTTGTACTTTCTGTTATGGTGGTATCCGTGGACACCTCAGTGGAAGTGGTATCCGCGATGGTTGTTGAAGGCAGTCCAGTGGTTGTACTTTCGGTTATTGTTGTATCTGTGGAAACCTCAGTGGAAGTGGTATCTGCGTTGGTTGTTGAAGGCAGTCCAGTGGTTGTACTTTCTGTTATGGTGGTATCCGTAGACACCTCAGTAGTGGTGGTATCCGCGATAGTTGTTGAAGGCAGTCCAGCGGTTGTACTTTCAGTTATGGTGGTATCCGTGGACACCTCAGTGGAAGTGGTATCCGCGATGGTTGTTGAAGGCAGTCCAGTGGTTGTGCTTTCTGTTATTGTTGTATCTGTGGAAACCTCAGTGGAAGTGGTATCTGCGTTGGTTGTTGAAGGCAGTCCAGTGGTTGTACTTTCTGTTATGGTGGTATCCGTAGACACCTCAGTAGTAGTGGTATCCGCGATAGTTGTTGAAGGCAGTCCAGCGGTTGTACTTTCAGTTATGGTGGTATCCGTGGACACCTCAGTGGAAGTGGTATCCGCGATGGTTGTTGAAGGCAGTCCAGTGGTTGTACTTTCTGTTATGGTGGTGTCCGTGGACACCTCAGTAGTAGTGGTATCCGCGATGGTTGTTGAAGGCAGTCCAGTAGTTGTACTTTCTGTTATTGTTGTATCTGTGGACACATCAGTAGTTGTGGAATCCGCGATAGTTGTTGAAGGCACCGCAGTTGTTGTACTTTCTGTTATGGTGGTATCCGTGGACACCTCAGTGGAAGTGGTATCTGCGTTGGTTGTTGAAGGCAGTCCAGTGGTTGTACTTTCTGTTATGGTGGTATCCGTAGACACCTCAGTAGTAGTGGTATCCGCGATAGTTGTTGAAGGCAGTCCAGCGGTTGTACTTTCAGTAATGGTGGTATCCGTGGACACCTCAGTGGAAGTGGTATCTGCGTTGGTTGTTGAAGGCAGTCCAATGGTTGTACTTTCTGTTATTGTTGTATCTGTGGACACCTCAGTAGTAGTGGTATCCGCGATAGTTGTTGAAGGCAGTCCAGCGGTTGTACTTTCAGTTATGGTGGTATCCGTGGACACCTCAGTGGAAGTGGTATCTGCGTTAGTTGTTGAAGGCAGTCCAATGGTTGTACTTTCTGTTATTGTTGTATCTGTGGACACATCAGTGGTTGTGGTATCCGCGATAGTTGTTGAAGGCAGTCCAGCGGTTATACTTTCTGTTATGGTGGTGTCCGTGGACATCTCAGTAGTAGTGGTATCCGCGATGGTTGTTGAAGGCAGTCCAGTGGTTGTACTTTCTGTTATGGTGGTATCCGTGGACACCTCAGTAGTAGTGGTATCCGCGATGGTTGTTGAAGGCAGTCCAGTGGTTGTACTTTCTGTTATTGTTGTATCTGTGGACACATCAGTAGTTGTGGTATCCGCGATAGTTGTTGAAGGCAGTCCAGCGGTTGTACTTTCAGTTATGGTGGTATCCGTGGACACCTCAGTGGAAGTGGTATCCGCGATGGTTGTTGAAGGCAGTCCAGTGGTTGTACTTTCTGTTATTGTTGTATCTGTGGACACATCAGTGGTTGTGGTATCCGCGATAGTTGTTGAAGGCAGTCCAGTAGTTGTAGTTTCTGTTATGGTGGTGTCCGTGGACACCTCAGTAGTAGTGGTATCCGCGATGGTTGTTGAAGACAGTCCAGTGGTTGTACTTTCTGTTATTGTTGTATCTGTGGAAACCTCAGTGGAAGTGGTATCTGCGTTGGTTGTTGAAGGCAGTCCAGTGGTTGTACTTTCTGTTATGGTGGTATCCGCGATAGTTGTTGAAGGCAGTCCAGTGGTTGTACTTTCTGTTATTGTTGTATCTGTGGAAACCTCAGTGGAAGTGGTATCTGCGTTGGTTGTTGAAGGCAGTCCAGTGGTTGTACTTTCTGTTATGGTGGTATCCGTAGACACCTCAGTAGTGGTGGTATCCGCGATAGTTGTTGAAGGCAGTCCAGCGGTTGTACTTTCAGTTATGGTGGTATCCGTGGACACCTCAGTGGAAGTGGTATCCGCAATGGTTGTTGAAGGCAGTCCAGTGGTTGTACTTTCTGTTATGGTGGTGTCCGTGGACACCTCAGTAGTGGTGGTATCCGCGATAGTTGTTGAAGGCAGTCCAGTAGTGGTACTTTCTGTTATTGTTGTATCTGTGGACACATCAGTAGTTGTGGTATCCGCGATAGTTGTTGAAGGCACCGCAGTTGTTGTACTTTCTGTTATGGTGGTATCCGTGGACACCTCAGTGGAAGTGGTATCTGCGTTGGTTGTTGAAGGCAGTCCAGTGGTTGTACTTTCAGTTATGGTGGTATCCGTAGACACCTCAGTAGTAGTGGTATCCGCGATAGTTGTTGAAGGCAGTCCAGCGGTTGTACTTTCAGTTATGGTGGTATCCGTGGACACCTCAGTGGAAGTGGTATCTGCGTTGGTTGTTGAAGGCAGTCCAATGGTTGTACTTTCTGTTATTGTTGTATCTGTGGACACATCAGTGGTTGTGGTATCCGCGATAGTTGTTGAAGGCAGTCCAGCGGTTGTACTTTCTGTTATGGTGGTGTCCGTGGACACCTCAGTAGTAGTGGTATCCGCGATGGTTGTTGAAGGCAGTCCAGTGGTTGTACTTTCTGTTATGGTGGTGTCCGTGGACACCTCAGTAGTAGTGGTATCCGCGATGGTTGTTGAAGGCAGTCCAGTGGTTGTACTTTCTGTTATTGTTGTATCTGTGGACACATCAGTGGTTGTGGTATCCGCGATAGTGGTTGAAGGCAGTCCAGCGGTCTTACTTTCAGTTATGGTGGTATCCGTGGACACCTCAGTGGAAGTGGTATCTGCGTTGGTTGTTGAAGGCAGTCCAATGGTTGTACTTTCTGTTATTGTTGTATCTGTGGACACATCAGTGGTTGTGGTATCCGCGATAGTTGTTGAAGGCAGTCCAGCGGTTGTACTTTCTGTTATGGTGGTGTCCGTGGACACCTCAGTAGTAGTGGTATCCGCGATGGTTGTTGAAGGCAGTCCAGTGGTTGTACTTTCTGTTATGGTGGTGTCCGTGGACACCTCAGTAGTAGTGGTATCCGCGATGGTTGTTGAAGGCAGTCCAGTGGTTGTACTTTCTGTTATTGTTGTATCTGTGGACACATCAGTAGTTGTGGTATCCGCGATAGTTGTTGAAGGCAGTCCAGCGGTTGTACTTTCAGTTATGGTGGTATCCGTGGACACCTCAGTGGAAGTGGTATCCGCGATGGTTGTTGAAGGCAGTCCAGTGGTTGTACTTTCTGTTATTGTTGTATCTGTGGACACATCAGTGGTTGTGGTATCCGCGATAGTGGTTGAAGGCAGTCCAGCGGTTGTACTTTCTGTTATGGTGGTGTCCGTGGACACCTCAGTAGTAGTGGTATCCGCGATGGTTGTTGAAGGCAGTCCAGTGGTTGTACTTTCTGTTATTGTTGTATCTGTGGAAACCTCAGTGGAAGTGGTATCTGCGTTGGTTGTTGAAGGCAGTCCAGTGGTTGTACTTTCTGTTATGGTGGTATCCGCGATAGTTGTTGAAGGCAGTCCAGCGGTTGTACTTTCATTTATGGTGGTATCCGTGGACACCTCAGTGGAAGTGGTATCCGCGATGGTTGTTGAAGGCAGTCCAGTGGTTGTACTTTCTGTTATGGTGGTGTCCGTGGACACCTCAGTAGTAGTGGTATCCGCGATGGTTGTTGAAGGCAGTCCAGTAGTTGTACTTTCTGTTATTGTTGTATCTGTGGACACATCAGTAGTTGTGGTATCCGCGATAGTTGTTGAAGGCAGTCCAGCGGTTGTACTTTCTGTTATTGTTGTATCTGTGGAAACCTCAGTGGAAGTGGTATCTGCGTTGGTTGTTGAAGGCAGTCCAGTGGTTGTACTTTCTGTTATGGTGGTATCCGTAGACACCTCAGTAGTGGTGGTATCCGCGATGGTTGTTGAAGGCAGTCCAGCGGTTGTACTTTCAGTTATGGTGGTATCCGTGGACACCTCAGTGGAAGTGGTATCCGCGATGGTTGTTGAAGGCAGTCCAGTGGTTGTACTTTCTGTTATTGTTGTATCTGTGGAAACCTCAGTGGAAGTGGTATCTGCGTTGGTTGTTGAAGGCAATCCAGTGGTTGTACTTTCTGTTATGGTGGTATCCGTAGACACCTCAGTAGTGGTGGTATCCGCGATAGTTGTTGAAGGCAGTCCAGCGGTTGTACTTTCAGTTATGGTGGTATCCGTGGACACCTCAGTGGAAGTGGTATCCGCGATGGTTGTTGAAGGCAGTCCAGTGGTTGTACTTTCTGTTATGGTGGTGTCCGTGGACACCTCAGTAGTAGTGGTATCCGCGATGGTTGTTGAAGGCAGTCCAGTGGTTGTACTTTCTGTTATTGTTGTATCTGTGGACACATCAGTAGTTGTGGTATCCGCGATAGTTGTTGAAGGCACCGCAGTTGTTGTACTTTCTGTTATGGTGGTATCCGTGGACACCTCAGTGGAAGTGGTATCTGCGTTGGTTGTTGAAGGCAGTCCAGTGGTTGTACTTTCTGTTATGGTGGTATCCGTAGACACCTCAGTAGTAGTGGTATCCGCGATAGTTGTTGAAGGCAGTCCAGCGGTTGTACTTTCAGTTATGGTGGTATCCGTGGACACCTCAGTGGAAGTGGTATCTGCGTTGGTTGTTGAAGGCAGTCCAATGGTTGTACTTTCTGTTATTCTTGTATCTGTGGACACATCAGTGGTTGTGGTATCTGCGATAGTTGTTGAAGGCAGTCCAGCGGTTGTACTTTCTGTTATGGTGGTATCCGTGGACACCCCAGTGGAAGTGGTATCCGCGATGGTGGTTGAAGGCACCCCAGTGTTTGTACTTTCTGTTATGGTGGTATCCGTGGACACCTCAGTGGAAGTGGTATCTGCGTTGGTTGTTGAAGGCAGTCCAGTGGTTGTACTTTCTGTTATGGTGGTATCCGTAGACACCTCAGTAGTGGTGGTATCCGCGATAGTTGTTGAAGGCAGTCCAGCGGTTGTACTTTCTGTTATGGTGGTATCCGTGGACACCTCAGTGGAAGTGGTATCCGCGATGGTTGTTGAAGGCAGTCCAGTGGTTGTACTTTCTGTTATTGTTGTATCTGTGGAAACCTCAGTGGAAGTGGTATCTGCGTTGGTTGTTGAAGGCAGTTCAGTGGTTGTACTTTCTGTTATGGTGGTATCCGTAGACACCTCAGTAGTGGTGGTATCCGCGATAGTTGTTGAAGGCAGTCCAGCGGTTGTACTTTCTGTTATGGTGGTATCCGTGGACACCTCAGTGGAAGTGGTATCCGCGATGGTTGTTGAAGGCAGTCCAGTGGTTGTGCTTTCTGTTATTGTTGTATCTGTGGAAACCTCAGTGGAAGTGGTATCTGCGTTGGTTGTTGAAGGCAGTCCAGTGGTTGTACTTTCTGTTATGGTGGTATCCGTAGACACCTCAGTAGTGGTGGTATCCGCGATAGTTGTTGAAGGCAGTCCAGCGGTTGTACTTTCAGTTATGGTGGTATCCGTGGACACCTCAGTGGAAGTGGTATCCGCGATGGTTGTTGAAGGCAGTCCAGTGGTTGTACTTTCTGTTATGGTGGTGTCCGTGGACACCTCAGTAGTAGTGGTATCCGCGATGGTTGTTGAAGGCAGTCCAGTAGTTGTACTTTCTGTTATTGTTGTATCTGTGGACACATCAGTAGTTGTGGAATCCGCGATAGTTGTTGAAGGCACCGCAGTTGTTGTACTTTCTGTTATGGTGGTATCCGTGGACACCTCAGTGGAAGTGGTATCTGCGTTGGTTGTTGAAGGCAGTCCAGTGGTTGTACTTTCTGTTATGGTGGTATCCGTAGACACCTCAGTAGTAGTGGTATCCGCGATAGTTGTTGAAGGCAGTCCAGCGGTTGTACTTTCAGTAATGGTGGTATCCGTGGACACCTCAGTGGAAGTGGTATCTGCGTTGGTTGTTGAAGGCAGTCCAATGGTTGTACTTTCTGTTATTGTTGTATCTGTGGACACCTCAGTAGTAGTGGTATCCGCGATAGTTGTTGAAGGCAGTCCAGCGGTTGTACTTTCAGTTATGGTGGTATCCGTGGACACCTCAGTGGAAGTGGTATCTGCGTTAGTTGTTGAAGGCAGTCCAATGGTTGTACTTTCTGTTATTGTTGTATCTGTGGACACATCAGTGGTTGTGGTATCCGCGATAGTTGTTGAAGGCAGTCCAGCGGTTATACTTTCTGTTATGGTGGTGTCCGTGGACATCTCAGTAGTAGTGGTATCCGCGATGGTTGTTGAAGGCAGTCCAGTGGTTGTACTTTCTGTTATGGTGGTGTCCGTGGACACCTCAGTAGTAGTGGTATCCGCGATGGTTGTTGAAGGCAGTCCAGTGGTTGTACTTTCTGTTATTGTTGTATCTGTGGACACATCAGTAGTTGTGGTATCCGCGATAGTTGTTGAAGGCAGTCCAGCGGTTGTACTTTCAGTTATGGTGGTATCCGTGGACACCTCAGTGGAAGTGGTATCCGCGATGGTTGTTGAAGGCAGTCCAGTGGTTGTACTTTCTGTTATTGTTGTATCTGTGGACACATCAGTGGTTGTGGTATCCGCGATAGTTGTTGAAGGCAGTCCAGTAGTTGTAGTTTCTGTTATGGTGGTGTCCGTGGACACCTCAGTAGTAGTGGTATCCGCGATGGTTGTTGAAGACAGTCCAGTGGTTGTACTTTCTGTTATTGTTGTATCTGTGGAAACCTCAGTGGAAGTGGTATCTGCGTTGGTTGTTGAAGGCAGTCCAGTGGTTGTACTTTCTGTTATGGTGGTATCCGCGATAGTTGTTGAAGGCAGTCCAGTGGTTGTACTTTCTGTTATTGTTGTATCTGTGGAAACCTCAGTGGAAGTGGTATCTGCGTTGGTTGTTGAAGGCAGTCCAGTGGTTGTACTTTCTGTTATGGTGGTATCCGTAGACACCTCAGTAGTGGTGGTATCCGCGATAGTTGTTGAAGGCAGTCCAGCGGTTGTACTTTCAGTTATGGTGGTATCCGTGGACACCTCAGTGGAAGTGGTATCCGCGATGGTTGTTGAAGGCAGTCCAGTGGTTGTACTTTCTGTTATGGTGGTGTCCGTGGACACCTCAGTAGTGGTGGTATCCGCGATGGTTGTTGAAGGCAGTCCAGTAGTGTTACTTTCTGTTATTGTTGTATCTGTGGACACATCAGTAGTTGTGGTATCCGCGATAGTTGTTGAAGGCACCGCAGTTGTTGTACTTTCTGTTATGGTGGTATCCGTGGACACCTCAGTGGAAGTGGTATCTGCGTTGGTTGTTGAAGGCAGTCCAGTGGTTGTACTTTCTGTTATGGTGGTATCCGTAGACACCTCAGTAGTAGTGGTATCCGCGATAGTTGTTGAAGGCAGTCCAGCGGTTGTACTTTCAGTTATGGTGGTATCCGTGGACACCTCAGTGGAAGTGGTATCTGCGTTGGTTGTTGAAGGCAGTCCAATGGTTGTACTTTCTGTTATTGTTGTATCTGTGGACACATCAGTGGTTGTGGTATCCGCGATAGTTGTTGAAGGCAGTCCAGCGGTTGTACTTTCTGTTATGGTGGTGTCCGTGGACACCTCAGTAGTAGTGGTATCCGCGATGGTTGTTGAAGGCAGTCCAGTGGTTGTACTTTCTGTTATGGTGGTGTCCGTGGACACCTCAGTAGTAGTGGTATCCGCGATGGTTGTTGAAGGCAGTCCAGTGGTTGTACTTTCTGTTATTGTTGTATCTGTGGACACATCAGTGGTTGTGGTATCCGCGATAGTGGTTGAAGGCAGTCCAGCGGTCTTACTTTCTGTTATGGTGGTGTCCGTGGACACCTCAGTAGTAGTGGTATCCGCGATGGTTGTTGAAGGCAGTCCAGTGGTTGTACTTTCTGTTATTGTTGTATCTGTGGAAACCTCAGTGGAAGTGGTATCTGCGTTGGTTGTTGAAGGCAGTCCAGTGGTTGTACTTTCTGTTATGGTGGTATCCGCGATAGTTGTTGAAGGCAGTCCAGCGTTTGTACTTTCATTTATGGTGGTATCCGTGGACACCTCAGTGGAAGTGGTATCCGCGATGGTTGTTGAAGGCAGTCCAGTGGTTGTACTTTCTGTTATGGTGGTGTCCGTGGACACCTCAGTAGTAGTGGTATCCGCGATGGTTGTTGAAGGCAGTCCAGTAGTTGTACTTTCTGTTATTGTTGTATCTGTGGACACATCAGTAGTTGTGGTATCCGCGATAGTTGTTGAAGGCAGTCCAGCGGTTGTACTTTCTGTTATTGTTGTATCTGTGGAAACCTCAGTGGAAGTGGTATCTGCGTTGGTTGTTGAAGGCAGTCCAGTGGTTGTACTTTCTGTTATGGTGGTATCCGTAGACACCTCAGTAGTGGTGGTATCCGCGATAGTTGTTGAAGGCAGTCCAGCGGTTGTACTTTCAGTTATGGTGGTATCCGTGGACACCTCAGTGGAAGTGGTATCCGCGATGGTTGTTGAAGGCAGTCCAGTGGTTGTACTTTCTGTTATTGTTGTATCTGTGGAAACCTCAGTGGAAGTGGTATCTGCGTTGGTTGTTGAAGGCAGTCCAGTGGTTGTACTTTCTGTTATGGTGGTATCCGTAGACACCTCAGTAGTGGTGGTATCCGCGATAGTTGTTGAAGGCAGTCCAGCGTTTGTACTTTCAGTTATGGTGGTATCCGTGGACACCTCAGTGGAAGTGGTATCCGCGATGGTTGTTGAAGGCAGTCCAGTGGTTGTACTTTCTGTTATGGTGGTGTCCGTGGACACCTCAGTAGTAGTGGTATCCGCGATGGTTGTTGAAGGCAGTCCAGTAGTTGTACTTTCTGTTATTGTTGTATCTGTGGACACATCAGTAGTTGTGGTATCCGCGATAGTTGTTGAAGGCACCGCAGTTGTTGTACTTTCTGTTATGGTGGTATCCGTGGACACCTCAGTGGAAGTGGTATCTGCGTTGGTTGTTGAAGGCAGTCCAGTGGTTGTACTTTCTGTTATGGTGGTATCCGTAGACACCTCAGTAGTAGTGGTATCCGCGATAGTTGTTGAAGGCAGTCCAGCGGTTGTACTTTCAGTTATGGTGGTATCCGTGGACACCTCAGTGGAAGTGGTATCTGCGTTGGTTGTTGAAGGCAGTCCAATGGTTGTACTTTCTGTTATTCTTGTATCTGTGGACACATCAGTGGTTGTGGTATCTGCGATAGTTGTTGAAGGCAGTCCAGCGGTTGTACTTTCTGTTATGGTGGTATCCGTGGACACCCCAGTGGAAGTGGTATCCGCGATGGTGGTTGAAGGCACCCCAGTGTTTGTACTTTCTGTTATGGTGGTATCCGTGGACACCTCAGTGGAAGTGGTATCTGCGTTGGTTGTTGAAGGCAGTCCAGTGGTTGTACTTTCTGTTATGGTGGTATCCGTAGACACCTCAGTAGTAGTGGTATCCGCGATAGTTGTTGAAGGCAGTCCAGCGGTTGTACTTTCTGTTATGGTGGTATCCGTGGACACCTCAGTGGAAGTGGTATCCGCGATGGTTGTTGAAGGCAGTCCAGTGGTTGTACTTTCTGTTATGGTGGTGTCCGTGGACACCTCAGTAGTAGTGGTATCCGCGATGGTTGTTGAAGGCAGTCCAGTAGTTGTACTTTCTGTTATTGTTGTATCTTTGGACACATCAGTAGTTGTGGTATCCGCGATAGTTGTTGAAGGCACCGCAGTTGTTGTACTTTCTGTTATGGTGGTATCCGTGGACACCTCAGTGGAAGTGGTATCTGCGTTGGTTGTTGAAGGCAGTCCAGTGGTTGTACTTTCTGTTATGGTGGTGTCCGTGGACACCTCAGTAGTAGTGGTATCCGCGATGGTTGTTGAAGGCAGTCCAGTGGTTGTACTTTCTGTTATGTTGGTGTCCGTGGACACATCAGTAGTTGTGGTATCCGCGATAGTTGTTGAAGGCAGTCCAGCGGTTGTACTTTCAGTTATGGTGGTATCCGTGGACACCTCAGTGGAAGTGGTATCCGCGATGGTTGTTGAAGGCAGTCCAGTGGTTGTACTTTCTGTTATTGTTGTATCTGTGGACACATCAGTGGTTGTGGTATCCGCGATAGTGGTTGAAGGCAGTCCAGCGGTTGTACTTTCAGTTATGGTGGTATCCGTGGACACCTCAGTGGAAGTGGTATCCGCGATGGTTGTTGAAGGCAGTCCAGTGGTTGTACTTTCTGTTATGGTGGTGTCCGTGGACACCTCAGTAGTAATGGTATCCGCGATGGTTGTTGAAGGCAGTCCAGTAGTTGTACTTTCTGTTATTGTTGTATCTGTGGACACATCAGTAGTTGTGGTATCCGCGATAGTTGTTGAAGGCAGTCCAGCGGTTGAACTTTCTGTTATTGTTGTATCTGTGGAAACCTCAGTGGAAGTGGTATCTGCGTTGGTTGTTGAAGGCAGTCCAGTGGTTGTACTTTCTGTTATTGTTGTATCTGTGGAAACCTCAGTGGAAGTGGTATATGCGTTGGTTGTTGAAGGCAGTCCAGTGGTTGTACTTTCTGTTATGGTGGTATCCGTAGACACCTCAGTAGTGGTGGTATCCGCGATAGTTGTTGAAGGCAGTCCAGCGGTTGTACTTTCAGTTATGGTGGTATCCGTGGACACCTCAGTGGAAGTGGTATCCGCGATGGTTGTTGAAGGCAGTCCAGTGGTTGTACTTTCTGTTATGGTGGTGTCCGTGGACACCTCAGTAGTAGTGGTATCCGCGATGGTTGTTGAAGGCAGTCCAGTAGTTGTACTTTCTGTTATTGTTGTATCTGTGGACACATCAGTAGTTGTGGTATCCGCGATAGTTGTTGAAGGCAGTCCAGCGGTTGTACTTTCAGTTATGGTGGTATCCGTGGACACCTCAGTGGAAGTGGTATCCGCGATGGTTGTTGAAGGCAGTCCAGTGGTTGCACTTTCTGTTATTGTTGTATCTGTGGAAACCTCAGTGGAAGTGGTATCTGCGTTGGTTGTTGAAGGCAGTCCAGTGGTTGTACTTTCTGTTATGGTGGTATCCGTAGACACCTCAGTAGTGGTGGTATCCGCGATAGTTGTTGAAGGCAGTCCAGCGGTTGTACTTTCAGTTATGGTGGTATCCGTGGACACCTCAGTGGAAGTGGTATCCGCGATGGTTGTTGAAGGCAGTCCAGTGGTTGTACTTTCTGTTATGGTGGTGTCCGTGGACACCTCAGTAGTAGTGGTATCCGCGATGGTTGTTGAAGGCAGTCCAGTAGTTGTACTTTCTGTTATTGTTGTATCTGTGGACACATCAGTAGTAGTGGTATCCGCGATGGTTGTTGAAGGCAGTCCAGTAGTTGTACTTTCTGTTATTGTTGTATCTGTGGACACATCAGTAGTTGTGGTATCCGCGATAGTTGTTGAAGGCAGTCCAGCGGTTGTACTTTCAGTTATGGTGGTATCCGTGGACACCTCAGTGGAAGTGGTATCCGCGATGGTTGTTGAAGGCAGTCCAGTGGTTGTACTTTCTGTTATTGTTGTATCTGTGGACACATCAGTGGTTGTGGTATCCGCGATAGTGGTTGAAGGCAGTCCAGCGGTTGTACTTTCTGTTATGGTGGTATCCGTGGACACCTCAGTGGAAGTGGTATCCGCGATGGTTGTTGAAGGCAGTCCAGTGGTTGTACTTTCTGTTATTGTTGTATCTGTGGACACATCAGTAGTTGTGGTATCCGCGATAGTTGTTGAAGGCAGTCCAGTAGTTGTAGTTTCTGTTATGGTGGTGTCCGTGGACACCTCAGTAGTAGTGGTATCCGCGATGGTTGTTGAAGGCAGTCCAGTGGTTGTACTTTCTGTTATTGTTGTATCTGTGGAAACCTCAGTGGAAGTGGTATCTGCGTTGGTTGTTGAAGGCAGTCCAGTGGTTGTACTTTCTGTTATGGTGGTATCCGCGATGGTTGTTGAAGGCAGTCTAGCGGTTGTACTTTCAGTTATGGTGGTATCCGTGGACACCTCAGTGGAAGTGGTATCCGCGATGGTTGTTGAAGGCAGTCCAGTGGTTGTACTTTCTGTTATGGTGGTGTCCGTGGACACCTCAGTAGTAGTGGTATCCGCGATGGTTGTTGAAGGCAGTCCAGTAGTTGTACTTTCTGTTATTGTTGTATCTGTGGACACATCAGTAGTTGTGGTATCCGCGATAGTTGTTGAAGGCAGTCCAGCGGTTGTACTTTCAGTTATGGTGGTATCCGTGGACACCTCAGTGGAAGTGGTATCCGCGATGGTTGTTGAAGGCAGTCCAGTGGTTGTACTTTCTGTTATTGTTGTATCTGTGGAAACCTCAGTGGAAGTGGTATCTGCGTTGGTTGTTGAAGGCAGTCCAGTGGTTGTACTCTCTGTTATGGTGGTATCCGTAGACACCTCAGTAGTGGTGGTATCCGCGATAGTTGTTGAAGGCAGTCCAGCGGTTGTACTTTCAGTTATGGTGGTATCCGTGGACACCTCAGTGGAAGTGGTATCCGCGATGGTTGTTGAAGGCAGTCCAGTGGTTGTACTTTCTGTTATGGTGGTGTCCGTGGACACCTCAGTAGTAGTGGTATCCGCGATGGTTGTTGAAGGCAGTCCAGTAGTTGTACTTTCTGTTATTGTTGTATCTGTGGACACATCAGTAGTAGTGGTATCCGCGATGTTTGTTGAAGGCAGTCCAGTAGTTGTACTTTCTGTTATTGTTGTATCTGTGGACACATCAGTGGTTGTGGTATCCGCGATAGTGGTTGAAGGCAGTCCAGCGGTTGTACTTTCTGTTATGGTGGTATCCGTGGACACCTCAGTGGAAGTGGTATCCGCGATGGTTGTTGAAGGCAGTCCAGTGGTTGTACTTTCTGTTATTGTTGTATCTGTGGACACATCAGTAGTTGTGGTATCCGCGATAGTTGTTGAAGGCAGTCCAGTAGTTGTAGTTTCTGTTATGGTGGTGTCCGTGGACACCTCAGTAGTAGTGGTATCCGCGATGGTTGTTGAAGGCAGTCCAGTGGTTGTACTTTCAGTTATGGTGGTATCCGTGGACACCTCAGTGGAAGTGGTATCTGCGTTGGTTGTTGAAGGCAGTCCAGTGGTTGTACTTTCTGTTATGGTGGTGTCCGTGGACACCTCAGTAGTAGTGGTATCCGCGATGGTTGTTGAAGGCAGTCCAGTGGTTGTACTTTCTGTTATGTTGGTGTCCGTGGACACATCAGTAGTTGTGGTATCCGCGATGGTTGTTGAAGGCAGTCCAGTGGTTGTACTTTCTGTTATTGTTGTATCTGTGGACACATCAGTAGTTGTGGTATCCGCGATAGTTGTAGAAGGCAGTCCAGTAGTTGTAGTTTCTGTTATGGTGGTGTCCGTGGACACCTCAGTAGTAGTGGTATCCGCGATGGTTGTTGAAGGCAGTCCAGTGGTTGTACTTTCTGTTATTGTTGTATCTGTGGAAACCTCAGTGGAAGTGGTATCTGCGTTGGTTGTTGAAGGCAGTCCAGTGGTTGTACTTTCTGTTATAGTGGTATCCGCGATAGTTGTTGAAGGCAGTCTAGCGGTTGTACTTTCAGTTATGGTGGTATCCTTGGACACCTCAGTGGAAGTGGTATCTGCGATGGTTGTTGAAGGCAGTCCAGTGGTTGTACTTTCTGTTATGGTGGTGTCCGTGGACACCTCAGTAGTAGTGGTATCCGCGATGGTTGTTGAAGGCAGTCCAGTAGTTGTACTTTCTGTTATTGTTGTATCTGTGGACACATCAGTAGTTGTGGTATCCGCGATAGTTGTTGAAGGCAGTCCAGCGGTTGTACTTTCAGTTATGGTGGTATCCGTGGACACCTCAGTGGAAGTGGTATCCGCGATGGTTGTTGAAGGCAGTCCAGTGGTTGTACTTTCTGTTATTGTTGTATCTGTGGAAACCTCAGTGGGAGTGGTATCTGCGTTGGTTGTTGAAGGCAGTCCAGTGGTTGTACTTTCTGTTATGGTGGTATCCGTAGACACCTCAGTAGTGGTGGTATCCGCGATAGTTGTTGAAGGCAGTCCAGCGGTTGTACTTTCAGTTATGGTGGTATCCGTGGACACCTCAGTGGAAGTGGTATCCGCGATGGTTGTTGAAGGCAGTCCAGTGGTTGTACTTTCTGTTATTGTTGTATCTGTGGAAACCTCAGTGGAAGTGGTATCTGCGTTGGTTGTTGAAGGCAGTCCAGTGGTTGTACTTTCTGTTATGGTGGTATCCGCGATAGTTGTTGAAGGCAGTCCAGCGGTTGTACTTTCAGTTATGGTGGTATCCGTGGACACCTCAGTGGAAGTGGTATCCGCGATGGTTGTTGAAGGCAGTCCAGTGGTTGTACTTTCTGTTATGGTGGTGTCCGTGGACACCTCAGTAGTAGTGGTATCCGCGATGGTTGTTGAAGGCAGTCCAGTAGTTGTACTTTCTGTTATTGTTGTATCTGTGGACACATCAGTAGTTGTGGTATCCGCGATAGTTGTTGAAGGCAGTCCAGCGGTTGTACTTTCTGTTATTGTTGTATCTGTGGAAACCTCAGTGGAAGTGGTATCTGCGTTGGTTGTTGAAGGCAGTCCAGTGGTTGTACTTTCTGTTATTGTTGTATCTGTGGAAACCTCAGTGGAAGTGGTATATGCGTTGGTTGTTGAAGGCAGTCCAGTGGTTGTACTTTCTGTTATGGTGGTATCCGTAGACACCTCAGTAGTGGTGGTATCCGCGATAGTTGTTGAAGGCAGTCCAGCGGTTGTACTTTCAGTTATGGTGGTATCCGTGGACACCTCAGTGGAAGTGGTATCCGCGATGGTTGTTGAAGGCAGTCCAGTGGTTGTACTTTCTGTTATGGTGGTGTCCGTGGACACCTCAGTAGTAGTGGTATCCGCGATGGTTGTTGAAGGCAGTCCAGTAGTTGTACTTTCTGTTATTGTTGTATCTGTGGACACATCAGTAGTTGTGGTATCCGCGATAGTTGTTGAAGGCAGTCCAGCGGTTGTACTTTCAGTTATGGTGGTATCCGTGGACACCTCAGTGGAAGTGGTATCCGCGATGGTTGTTGAAGGCAGTCCAGTGGTTGCACTTTCTGTTATTGTTGTATCTGTGGAAACCTCAGTGGAAGTGGTATCTGCGTTGGTTGTTGAAGGCAGTCCAGTGGTTGTACTTTCTGTTATGGTGGTATCCGTAGACACCTCAGTAGTGGTGGTATCCGCGATAGTTGTTGAAGGCAGTCCAGCGGTTGTACTTTCAGTTATGGTGGTATCCGTGGACACCTCAGTGGAAGTGGTATCTGCGTTGGTTGTTGAAGGCAGTCCAATGGTTGTACTTTCTGTTATTGTTGTATCTGTGGACACATCAGTGGTTGTGGTATCCGCGATAGTTGTTGAAGGCAGTCCAGCGGTTGTACTTTCAGTTATGGTGGTATCCGTGGACACCTCAGTGGAAGTGGTATCCGCGTTGGTTGTTGAAGGCAGTCCAATGGTTGTACTTTCTGTTATTGTTGTATCTGTGGACACATCAGTAGTTGTGATATCCGCGATAGTTGTTGAAGGCACCGCAGTTGTTGTACTTTCTGTTATGGTGGTATCCGTGGACACCTCAGTGGAAGTGGTATCTGCGTTCGTTGTTGAAGGCAGTCCAGTGGTTGTACTTTCTGTTATGGTGGTATCCGTAGACACCTCAGTAGTAGTGGTATCCGCGATAGTTGTTGAAGGCAGTCCAGCGGTTGTACTTTCAGTTATGGTGGTATCCGTGGACACCTCAGTGGAAGTGGTATCCGCGATGGTTGTTGAAGGCAGTCCAGTGGTTGTACTTTCTGTTATGGTGGTGTCCGTGGACACCTCAGTAGTAGTGGTATCCGCGATGGTTGTTGAAGGCAGTCCAGTGGTTGTACTTTCTGTTATTGTTGTATCTGTGGACACATCAGTAGTTGTGGTATCCGCGATAGTTGTTGAAGGCAGTCCAGCGGTTGTACTTTCAGTTATGGTGGTATCCGTGGACACCTCAGTGGAAGTGGTATCCGCGATGGTTGTTGAAGGCAGTCCAGTGGTTGTACTTTCTGTTATTGTTGTATCTGTGGAAACCTCAGTGGAAGTGGTATCTGCGTTGGTTGTTGAAGGCAGTCCAGTGGTTGTACTTTCTGTTATGGTGGTATCCGTAGACACCTCAGTAGTGGTGGTATCCGCGATAGTTGTTGAAGGCAGTCCAGCGGTTGTACTTTCAGTTATGGTGGTATCCGTGGACACCTCAGTGGAAGTGGTATCCGCGATGGTTGTTGAAGGCATTCCAGTGGTTGTACTTTCTGTTATGGTGGTATCCGTGGACACCTCAGTGGAAGTGGTATCCGCGATAGTTGTTGAAGGCAGTCCAGCGGTTGTACTTTCTGTTATGGTGGTATCCGTGGACACCCCAGTGGAAGTGGTATCCGCGATAGTGGTTGAAGGCACTCCAGTGTTTGTACTTTCTGTTATGGTGGTATCCGTGGACACCTCAGTGGAAGTGGTATCTGCGTTGGTTGTTGAAGGCACCGCAGTTGTTGTACTTTCTGTTATGGTGGTATCCGTGGACACCTCAGTAGTAGTGGTATCCGCGATAGTTGTTGAAGGCAGTCCAGCGGTTGTACTTTCAGTTATGGTGGTATCCGTGGACACCTCAGTGGAAGTGGTATCTGCGTTGGTTGTTGAAGGCAGTCCAGTGGTTGTACTTTCTGTTATGGTGGTATCCGTAGACACCTCAGTAGTAGTGGTATCCGCGATAGTTGTTGAAGGCAGTCCAGCGGTTGTACTTTCAGTTATGGTGGTATCCGTGGACACCTCAGTGGAAGTGGTATCTGCGTTGGTTGTTGAAGGCAGTCCAATGGTTGTACTTTCTGTTATTCTTGTATCTGTGGACACATCAGTGGTTGTGGTATCTGCGATAGTTGTTGAAGGCAGTCCAGCGGTTGTACTTTCTGTTATGGTGGTATCCGTGGACACCCCAGTGGAAGTGGTATCCGCGATGGTGGTTGAAGGCACCCCAGTGTTTGTACTTTCTGTTATGGTGGTATCCGTGGACACCTCAGTGGAAGTGAAATCTGCGTTGGTTGTTGAAGGCAGTCCAGTGGTTGTACTTTCTGTTATGGTGGTATCCGTAGACACCTCAGTAGTGGTGGTATCCGCGATAGTTGTTAAAGGCAGTCCAGCGGTTGTACTTTCAGTTATGGTGGTATCCGTGGACACCTCAGTGGAAGTGGTATCCGCGATGGTTGTTGAAGGCAGTCCAGAGGTTGTACTTTCTGTTATGGTGGTGTCCGTGGACACCTCAGTAGTAGTGGTATCCGCGATGGTTGTTGAAGGCAGTCCAGTAGTTGTACTTTCTGTTATTGTTGTATCTGTGGACACATCAGTGGTTGTGGTATCCGCGATAGTTGTTGAAGGCAGTCCAGCGGTTGTACTTTCTGTTATGGTGGTATCCGTGGACACCCCAGTGGAAGTGGTATCCGCGATGGTGGTTGAAGGCACCCCAGCGGTTGTACTTTCTGTTATGGTGGTATCCGTGGACACCTCAGTTGAAGTGGTATCCGTGATGGTTGTTGAAGGCAGTCCAGTGGTTGTACTTTCTGTTATGGTGGTATCCGTGGACACCTCAGTAGTAGTGGTATCCGCGATAGTTGTTGAAGGCACCGCAGTTGTTGTACTTTCTGTTATGGTGGTATCCGTGGACACCTCAGTGGAAGTGGTATCTGCGTTGGTTGTTGAAGGCAGTCCAGTGGTTGTACTTTCTGTTATGGTGGTATCCGTGGACACCTCAGTAGTAGTGGTATCCGCGATAGTTGTTGAAGGCACCGCAGTTGTTGTACTTTCTGTTATGGTGGTATC
Source organism: Noctua fimbriata (assembly GCA_905163415.1). Classification (NCBI taxonomy): domain Eukaryota; kingdom Metazoa; phylum Arthropoda; class Insecta; order Lepidoptera; family Noctuidae; genus Noctua; species Noctua fimbriata. Next base: position 10,348,919 of record LR990940.1, read on the forward strand.
CGTGGACACCTCAGTGGAAGTGGTATCTGCGTTGGTTGTTGAAGGCAGTCCAGTGGTTGTACTTTCTGTTATGGTGGTATCCGTAGACACCTCAGTAGTAGTGGTATCCGCGATAGTTGTTGAAGGCAGTCCAGCGGTTGTACTTTCAGTTATGGTGGTATCCGTGGACACCTCAGTGGAAGTGGTATCTGCGTTGGTTGTTGAAGGCAGTCCAGTGGTTGTACTTTCTGTTATGGTGGTATCCGTAGACACCTCAGTAGTAGTGGTATCCGCGATAGTTGTTGAAGGCAGTCCAGCGGTTGTACTTTCAGTTATGGTGGTATCCGTGGACACCTCAGTGGAAGTGGTATCTGCGTTGGTTGTTGAAGGCAGTCCAATGGTTGTACTTTCTGTTATTCTTGTATCTGTGGACACATCAGTGGTTGTGGTATCTGCGATAGTTGTTGAAGGCAGTCCAGCGGTTGTACTTTCTGTTATGGTGGTATCCGTGGACACCCCAGTGGAAGTGGTATCCGCGATGGTGGTTGAAGGCACCCCAGTGTTTGTACTTTCTGTTATGGTGGTATCCGTGGACACCTCAGTGGAAGTGGTATCTGCGTTGGTTGTTGAAGGCAGTCCAGTGGTTGTACTTTCTGTTATGGTGGTATCCGTAGACACCTCAGTAGTGGTGGTATCCGCGATAGTTGTTAAAGGCAGTCCAGCGGTTGTACTTTCAGTTATGGTGGTATCTGTGGACACCTCAGTGGAAGTGGTATCCGCGATGGTTGTTGAAGGCAGTCCAGTGGTTGTACTTTCTGTTATGGTGGTGTCCGTGGACACCTCAGTAGTGGTGGTATCCGCGATAGTTGTTAAAGGCAGTCCAGCGGTTGTACTTTCAGTTATGGTGGTATCCGTGGACACCTCAGTGGAAGTGGTATCTGCGTTGGTTGTTGAAGGCAGTCCAGTGGTTGTACTTTCTGTTATGGTGGTATCCGTAGACACCTCAGTAGTAGTGGTATCCGCGATAGTTGTTGAAGGCAGTCCAGCGGTTGTACTTTCAGTTATGGTGGTATCCGTGGACACCTCAGTGGTAGTGGTATCTGCGTTGGTTGTTGAAGGCAGTCCAATGGTTGTACTTTCTGTTATTGTTGTATCTGTGGACACATCAGTGGTTGTGGTATCCGCGATAGTTGTTGAAGGCAGTCCAGCGGTTGTACTTTCTGTTATGGTGGTATCCGTGGACACCCCAGTGGAAGTGGTATCCGCGATGGTGGTTGAAGGCACCCCAGCGGTTGTACTTTCTGTTATGGTGGTATCCGTGGACACCTCAGTTGAAGTGGTATCCGTGATGGTTGTTGAAGGCAGTCCAGTGGTTGTACTTTCTGTTATGGTGGTATCCGTGGACACCTCAGTAGTAGTGGTATCCGCGATAGTTGTTGAAGGCACCGCAGTTGTTGTACTTTCTGTTATGGTGGTATCCGTGGACACCACAGTGGAAGTGGTATCTGCGTTGGTTGTTGAAGGCAGTCCAGTGGTTGTACTTTCTGTTATGGTGGTATCCGTAGACACCTCAGTAGTAGTGGTATCCGCGATAGTCGTTGAAGGCACCGCAGTTGTTGTACTTTCTGTTATGGTGGTATCCGTGGACACCTCAGTGGAAGTGGTATCTGCGTTGGTTGTTGAAGGCAGTCCAGTGGTTGTACTTTCTGTTATGGTGGTATCCGTGGACACCTCAGTAGTAGTGGTATCCGCGATAGTTGTTGAAGGCACCGCAGTTGTTGTACTTTCTGTTATGGTGGTATCCGTGGACACCTCAGTGGAAGTGGTATCTGCGTTGGTTGTTGAAGGCAGTCCAGTGGTTGTACTTTCTGTTATGGTGGTATCCGTAGACACCTCAGTAGTAGTGGTATCCGCGATAGTTGTTGAAGGCAGTCCAGCGGTTGTACTTTCAGTTATGGTGGTATCCGTGGACACCTCAGTGGAAGTGGTATCTGCGTTGGTTGTTGAAGGCAGTCCAATGGTTGTACTTTCTGTTATTGTTGTATCTGTGGACACATCAGTGGTTGTGGTATCCGCGATAGTTGTTGAAGGCAGTCCAGCGGTTGTACTTTCTGTTATGGTGGTATCCGTGGACACCTCAGTGGAAGTGGTATCCGCGATGGTTGTTGAAGGCAGTCCAGTAGTTGTACTTTCTGTTATTGTTGTATCTGTGGACACATCAGTAGTTGTGGTATCCGCGATAGTTGTTGAATGCACCGCAGTTGTTGTACTTTCTGTTATGGTGGTATCCGTGGACACCTCAGTAGTAGTGGTATCCGCGATGGTTGTTGAAGGCAGTCCAGTGGTTGTACTTTCTGTTATTGTTGTATCTGTGGACACATCAGTAGTTGTGGTATCCGCGATAGTTGTTGAAGGCACCCCAGTTAGTGTACTTTCTGTTATGGTGGTATCCGTGGACACCACAGTGGAAGTGGTATCTGCGTTGGTTGTTGAAGGCAGTCCAGTGGTTGTACTTTCTGTTATGGTGGTATCCGTAGACACCTCAGTAGTAGTGGTATCCGCGATAGTTGTTGAAGGCAGTCCAGCGGTTGTACTTTCAGTTATGGTGGTATCCGTGGACACCTCAGTGGAAGTGGTATTTGCGTTGGTTGTTGAAGGCAGTCCAATGGTTGTACTTTCTGTTATTCTTGTATCTGTGGACACATCAGTGGTTGTGGTATCTGCGATAGTTGTTGAAGGCAGTCCAGCGGTTGTACTTTCTGTTATGGTGGTATCCGTGGACACCCCAGTGGAAGTGGTATCCGCGATGGTGGTTGAAGGCACCCCAGTGTTTGTACTTTCTGTTATGGTGGTATCCGTGGACACCTCAGTGGAAGTGGTATCTGCGTTGGTTGTTGAAGGCAGTCCAGTGGTTGTACTTTCTGTTATGGTGGTATCCGTAGACACCTCAGTAGTGGTGGTATCCGCGATAGTTGTTAAAGGCAGTCCAGCGGTTGTACTTTCAGTTATGGTGGTATCCGTGGACACCTCAGTGGAAGTGGTATCCGCGATGGTTGTTGAAGGCAGTCCAGTGGTTGTACTTTCTGTTATGGTGGTGTCCGTGGACACCTCAGTAGTAGTGGTATCCGCGATGGTTGTTGAAGGCAGTCCAGTAGTTGTACTTTCTGTTATTGTTGTATCTGTGGACACATCAGTAGTTGTGGTATCCGCGATAGTTGTTGAAGGCACCGCAGTTGTTGTACTTTCTGTTATGGTGGTATCCGTGGACACCTCAGTGGAAGTGGTATCTGCGTTGGTTGTTGAAGGCAGTCCAGTGGTTGTACTTTCTGTTATGGTGGTATCCGTAGACACCTCAGTAGTAGTGGTATCCGCGATAGTTGTTGAAGGCAGTCCAGCGGTTGTACTTTCAGTTATGGTGGTATCCGTGGACACCTCAGTGGTAGTGGTATCTGCGTTGGTTGTTGAAGGCAGTCCAATGATTGTACTTTCTGTTATTGTTGTATCTGTGGACACATCAGTGGTTGTGGTATCCGCGATAGTTGTTGAAGGCAGTCCAGCGGTTGTACTTTCAGTTATGGTGGTATCCGTGGACACCTCAGTGGTAGTGGTATCTGCGTTGGTTGTTGAAGGCAGTCCAATGGTTGTACTTTCTGTTATTGTTGTATCTGTGGACACATCAGTGGTTGTGGTATCCGCGATAGTTGTTGAAGGCAGTCCAGCGGTTGTACTTTCTGTTATGGTGGTATCCGTGGACACCTCAGTAGTAGTGGTATCCGCGATAGTTGTTGAAGGCACCGCAGTTGTTGTACTTTCTGTTATGGTGGTATCCGTGGACACCACAGTGGAAGTGGTATCTGCGTTGGTTGTTGAAGGCAGTCCAGTGGTTGTACTTTCTGTTATGGTGGTATCCGTAGACACCTCAGTAGTAGTGGTATCCGCGATAGTTGTTGAAGGCACCGCAGTTGTTGTACTTTCTGTTATGGTGGTATCCGTGGACACCTCAGTGGAAGTGGTATCTGCGTTGGTTGTTGAAGGCAGTCCAGTGGTTGTACTTTCTGTTATGGTGGTATCCGTGGACACCTCAGTAGTAGTGGTATCCGCGATAGTTGTTGAAGGCACCGCAGTTGTTGTACTTTCTGTTATGGTGGTATCCGTGGACACCTCAGTGGAAGTGGTATCTGCGTTGGTTGTTGAAGGCAGTCCAGTGGTTGTACTTTCTGTTATGGTGGTATCCGTAGACACCTCAGTAGTAGTGGTATCCGCGATAGTTGTTGAAGGCAGTCCAGCGGTTGTACTTTCAGTTATGGTGGTATCCGTGGACACCTCAGTGGAAGTGGTATCTGCGTTGGTTGTTGAAGGCAGTCCAATGGTTGTACTTTCTGTTATTGTTGTATCTGTGGACACATCAGTGGTTGTGGTATCCGCGATAGTTGTTGAAGGCAGTCCAGCGGTTGTACTTTCTGTTATGGTGGTATCCGTAGACACCTCAGTAGTAGTGGTATCCGCGATAGTTGTTGAAGGCAGTCCAGCGGTTGTACTTTCAGTTATGGTGGTATCCGTGGACACCTCAGTGGTAGTGGTATCTGCGTTGGTTGTTGAAGGCAGTCCAATGATTGTACTTTCTGTTATTGTTGTATCTGTGGACACATCAGTGGTTGTGGTATCCGCGATAGTTGTTGAAGGCAGTCCAGCGGTTGTACTTTCAGTTATGGTGGTATCCGTGGACACCTCAGTGGTAGTGGTATCTGCGTTGGTTGTTGAAGGCAGTCCAATGGTTGTACTTTCTGTTATTGTTGTATCTGTGGACACATCAGTGGTTGTGGTATCCGCGATAGTTGTTGAAGGCAGTCCAGCGGTTGTACTTTCTGTTATGGTGGTATCCGTGGACACCTCAGTAGTAGTGGTATCCGCGATAGTTGTTGAAGGCACCGCAGTTGTTGTACTTTCTGTTATGGTGGTATCCGTGGACACCACAGTGGAAGTGGTATCTGCGTTGGTTGTTGAAGGCAGTCCAGTGGTTGTACTTTCTGTTATGGTGGTATCCGTAGACACCTCAGTAGTAGTGGTATCCGCGATAGTTGTTGAAGGCACCGCAGTTGTTGTACTTTCTGTTATGGTGGTATCCGTGGACACCTCAGTGGAAGTGGTATCTGCGTTGGTTGTTGAAGGCAGTCCAGTGGTTGTACTTTCTGTTATGGTGGTATCCGTGGACACCTCAGTAGTAGTGGTATCCGCGATAGTTGTTGAAGGCACCGCAGTTGTTGTACTTTCTGTTATGGTGGTATCCGTGGACACCTCAGTGGAAGTGGTATCTGCGTTGGTTGTTGAAGGCAGTCCAGTGGTTGTACTTTCTGTTATGGTGGTATCCGTAGACACCTCAGTAGTAGTGGTATCCGCGATAGTTGTTGAAGGCAGTCCAGCGGTTGTACTTTCAGTTATGGTGGTATCCGTGGACACCTCAGTGGAAGTGGTATCTGCGTTGGTTGTTGAAGGCAGTCCAATGGTTGTACTTTCTGTTATTGTTGTATCTGTGGACACATCAGTGGTTGTGGTATCCGCGATAGTTGTTGAAGGCAGTCCAGCGGTTGTACTTTCTGTTATGGTGGTATCCGTGGACACCTCAGTGGAAGTGGTATCCGCGATGGTTGTTGAAGGCAGTCCAGTAGTTGTACTTTCTGTTATTGTTGTATCTGTGGACACATCAGTAGTTGTGGTATCCGCGATAGTTGTTGAAGGCACCGCAGTTGTTGTACTTTCTGTTATGGTGGTATCCGTGGACACCTCAGTAGTAGTGGTATCCGCGATGGTTGTTGAAGGCAGTCCAGTGGTTGTACTTTCTGTTATTGTTGTATCTGTGGACACATCAGTAGTTGTGGTATCCGCGATAGTTGTTGAAGGCACCCCAGTTAGTGTACTTTCTGTTATGGTGGTATCCGTGGACACCACAGTGGAAGTGGTATCTGCGTTGGTTGTTGAAGGCAGTCCAGTGGTTGTACTTTCTGTTATGGTGGTATCCGTAGACACCTCAGTAGTAGTGGTATCCGCGATAGTTGGTGATGGCAGTCCAGTGGTTGTACTTTCTGTTATGGTGGTGTCCGTGGACACCTCAGTAGTAGTGGTATCCGCGATGGTTGTTGAAGGCAGTCCAGTGGTTGTACTTTCTGTTATTGTTGTATCTGTGGACACATCAGTAGTTGTGGTATCCGCGATAGTTGTTGAAGGCACCCCAGTTGTTGTACTTTCTGTTATGGTGGTATCCGTGGACACCTCAGTGGAAGTGGTATCTGCGTTGGTTGTTGAAGGCAGTCCAATGGTTGTACTTTCTGTTATTGTTGTATCTGTGGACACATCAGTGGTTGTGGTATCCGCGATAGTTGTTGAAGGCAGTCCAGCGGTTGTACTTTCTGTTATGGTGGTATCCGTGGACACCTCAGTGGGAGTGGTATCTGCGTTGGTTTTTGAAGGCAGTCCAATGGTTGTACTTTCTGTTATTGTTGTATCTGTGGACACATCAGTGGTTGTGGTATCCGCGATAGTTGTTGAAGGCAGTCCAGCGGTTGTACTTTCTGTTATAGTGGTATCCGTGGACACCTCAGTGGAAGTGGTATCCGCGATGGTTGTTGAAGGCAGTCCAGTGGTTGTTCTTTCTGTTATTGTTGTATCTGTGGACACATCAGTAGTTGTGGTATCCGCGATAGTTGTTGAAGGCAGTCCAGTGGTTGTACTTTCTGTTATGGTGGTATCCGTGGACACCTCAGTGGAAGTGGTATCCGCGATGGTTGTTGAAGGCAGTCCAGTGGTTGTACTTTCTGTTATTGTTGTATCTGTGGACACATCAGTAGTTGTGGTATCCGCGATGGTTGTTGAAGGCAGTCCAGTGGTTGTACTTTCTGTTATGGTGGTATCCGTGGACACCTCAGAGGAAGTGGTATCTGCGTTGGTTGTTGAAGGCAGTCCAGTGGTTGTACTTTCTGTTATGGTGGTATCCGTAGACACCTCAGTAGTAGTGGTATCCGCGATAGTTGTTGAAGGCAGTCCAGCGGTTGTACTTTCTGTTATGGTGGTATCCGTGGACACCTCAGTGGAAGTGGTATCCGCGATGGTTGTTGAAGGCAGTCCAGTGGTTGTACTTTCTGTTATTGTTGTATCTGTGGACACCTCAGTGGAAGTGATATCCGCGATGGTTAATGAAGGCAGTCCAGTGGTTGTACTTTCTGTTATTGTTGTATCTGTGGACACATCAGTGGTTGTGGTATCCGCGATAGTTGTTGAAGGCAGTCCAGCGGTTGTACTTTCTGTTATGGTGGTATCCGTGGACACCTCAGTGGAAGTGGTATCCGCGATAGTTGTTGAAGGCAGTCCAGCGGTTGTACTTTCTGTTATGGTGGTATCCGTGGACACCTCAGTGGAAGTGGTATCTGCGTTGGTTGTTGAAGGCAGTCCAATGGTTGTACTTTCTGTTATTGTTGTATCTGTGGACACATCAGTGGTTGTGGTATCCGCGATAGTTGTTGAAGGCAGTCCAGTGGTTGTACTTTCAGTTATGGTGGTATCCGTGGACACCTCATTAGTTGTGGTATCCGCGGTTGTTGTTGAAGGCAGTCCAGTGGTTGTACTTTCTGTTATTGTTGTATCTGTGGACACCTCAGTGGCAGAGGTATCCGCGATAGTTGTTGAAGGCAGTCCAGTGGTTGTACTTTCTGTTATGGTGGTATCCGTGGACACCTCAGTGGCAGTGGTATCAGCGATAGTTGTTGAAGGCAGTCCAGTGGTTGTACTTTCTGTTATGGTGGTATCCGTGGACACCTCAGTGGCAGTGGTATCAGCGATAGTTGTTGAAGGCAGTCCAGTGGTTGTACTTTCTGTTAAGGTGGTATCCGTGGACATCTCAGTAGATGTGGTATCCGCGATAGTTGTTGAAGGCAGTCCAGTAGTTATTCTTTCTGTTATGAAAGAAAGAAAGAAAACAACATGTTTATTTGTTAAAACAAAATAATACAATATGCTTTAAAAAAAAAAAAACTTATATCCAAACAACAAAAAGAAACTAGATAATATTGTGTTTCTTACGGCTTCGCCTAAATAGGCCCAGTTCATCAAATTTCCGGGCAACTAGTGGTCGACGCTGGTTTTCAACTGGACTTGATATAGTGACGAGAAGGAATTTTGTGCTTTGTGTTAATATGTGTTTAAATAGGTATTTTTAGAGATATTATAAATTTGTGTACAATAATAACAAATAAATCTGCATTATAATAAATATTGTAACTTGTTTGTCAACGGTCTTTAAACTTCTTACATCTATTTTCTGAAAGCGAAAAGTTATACAAATTGACTAGAACTTCATTATATCTGCCTCTCAAAATGGATGTTGGAACGGGTCTCGCGGTACTTAGGAGCTACTTCTCATAGACATGATCATTAGCCATCAGGTTCGTCAATTCTGCAACGAATTGTCGACATGTTGGATAGATTATAAGGAGGCCTACGACTCGGTATTACATACATGGCTCATGAGGGTGTTCGAGTTGTACAAGATACATGCAACTCCACGCGCCTTCCTTGAGTCGTGTATGGGGCAATGGAGGACGGTCCTTCGATATCCAGGATGTCGACAGTTTCAGGGGAACGATGAGCATGAATGGATTAAACGGGGAATATTCCAAAGCGACAGTCTGAGTCCACTTTGGTTCTGTCTTGCCCTGAATCCTCTCAGCACTTTGCTGGAGGATTCCGATCTAGTCTACTGGTTGAGGAGAGGTCATATCTCACCTTCTTTACATGAATGATCTGAAACTTTTTGTCCCCAACAAATTGCGACTGTTGTTGTTTTGGTGATCTAATAGCACTAACGGAAACTTTTCTCAATAGTTCCGTGAGTGATGCTGAACTGTTTCCTCGGGGTTATGTCGTACTGCGAAAGGATCGACCTGGTGACGCTGGATGGGGCGGAGTTCTACTGGCTGTTAAGGATTGTTACACAGTAAAGAGAATTACAGATGTGGATGGCTTGACTGATGATAAAGAATTGTTGTTCGCATTGATAACTTGGCGAAATGTGATGTTTTTGATTTGTGTAGTTTACCTACCTCCAAGCTATAGTAACAAACAATACCTGGATGTTTTAGAGTGTTTAGAGAATGTGATAAGTAAATATTCGGAATATAAAATTGTGAAGGTTGGTGACTTTAATCTAAAATCATGTACTAATAATGTTGTAACACAATTTAATTATTTAACTGACTATTGTAAACTACAGCAATTTAACAGAATTAGCAATGGTGGCATTTTGGATCTGGTGTTATCAACTTGTGACTTAGAGAACGTTAGTGTGGCATCTTATGTTGACCCTCTGGTTCCTATGAACGCGTATCACCCTTCCTTAGAGATTACTCTTACTTTGCCCACAAGTACAGTTGTCAAGGACCGACCATCTACAATACCCAACCGGCAAAGCTCTGACTGGAATTTTCGCAGGGCTAATCTCTGTGGGCTATACATGGGTATTGCTGAGATAGACTGGACTGACCTACTGCAACAGCAGGATGTTGATGTAGCAGTAGACATGTTGTATAAAAAACTATTCGGCGTCTTCAATGACAATGTCCCGAAGAAGAAGATTGCAGGTTTCAATTCTATGTATGTTTATCCTACATGGTATACTTCTGAAATTAAGCGTTATATTAAACTGAAATATTTTAACCTGAAAACATATAAGCAAAATGGCCTTTAATTCAATAGAGAACTATTTAGATACTACAGAACTAAAGTTAAGGATCTCACTGTAATTGCTTTTAAACATTATATTAATGCAATGGAACAAACCATAAGTCATGATCCTTCAACGTTTTGGAAATATGTAAAATATAAAAGGAAAAATAGGCAACATAATAACGAGTTCATATATGAGGACAAGGTTGTGAAAGGCCAGGGAGCCGTTAATGCGTTTTCGGATTATTTCAGTTCCGTTTTTCATACCGTACCTCCAAAGTTGGATCCTGAGGCAGCTGAGCGCGATGCAACTGATAGAGGCTGTTTGCCTATGATCAGTGTAGACCATATTAATGCATCAGAGTTGCGTCGAGCAGTCCACAGGCTTAAAACTTCGTCTGCTTATGGACCCGATGCTATACCAGCTTTCATTTTGAAGGACTGTCTGTCCGTATTAGAGGAGCCTCTCTTGTTTATATTTAATCTGTCACTGCAGCACAGCGTATACCCTACTGTCTGGAAGGTTTCTAGGGTCACGCAAGTCCCAAAAAGCGGATCATCAACTGAGATCACGAACTTCAGACCTATAGCTGTGCTGTAAGTCTGCGGTAAAGTTTTCGAATCTGTTATAAACAACTCTATCTCCAAGCAAGTCAGTGGTTTATTAGATAATTCCCAGCATGGGTTTCGTCCAGTACGTCCGACTTTAAGTAACCTTATATGTTTTGCTGACTACTTGAAGACCAAAATGACCGCTGGCAGTGAGGTTGATGAAGCTTATTTTGATTTTAGAAAGGCGTTCGACTTAGTCGACAATGATATTCTTCTGATGAAGTTTGCGTCTCTCGGATTCGGTCCTCAACTTTTCCGATTCCTGGCAGACTACCTCAGAGATCGGCAGCAGTTTGTAAAACTGAATGGTTATCAGTCACCGGAGTATTTTACTCGTTCCGGTGTCAGCCAGGGCAGTACGCTGGGACCTCCCAAATGCGGCAAAATGCCTTATGTTTGCAGATGATCTAAAGCTGTTTTTGACGATCACTAGAGAGGAAAACTGTTTGGTATTTCAGCGGGACATTGATGCCGTTGTAAATTGGAGTATGAGGAATAGATAGTGTAAGGTCATCACATTTTCTAGGTCTCGCACGCCAATTACTTTTGACTAAAAACTAGCGGATGACTCGCTTGAACGTGTCTCAACAATACGGGACCTGGGACTAACCTTAGACAGTGGTTTTAATTTCCACGTGCACATTAAAAAGTTGTGCAAAGATGCTAATAAAGCATTGGGTTTCGTCATCAGAACTTCCTCCCAATATAAAAGTGTCAAGGTTATAAAGCTGCTATACAATGCATATGTGCGCAGTAAATTAGAGTATAATGCAATTGTCTCGGATCCTCCGGAGAAGTTATATACACTAATGGTTGAAAAAGTTCAGAGGAAATTTTGCCGTTATATATATAAACGAACCTACGGATACTACCCATTTTTGTATCCTTCTTTATTTGTGTCTGGAATGATCGGACTGGATACTTTGCAGCTTAGGTGTAAATTAATGCATATTATACATTACTGTTTGTTAATTAACAATAGTATAGATAATCCATCGGTAAGAGACCATATCCATCTGTTTGTTCCGCAGCAATATATGCGTGGTATAGGACGGCGGCGGGACCAACTTCTTGCATGCCCACTGGAATGGCGCATCCATCAAGCCAATAACAGCCCAACCGTGAGAGCAATTGGCCTCATTAATCGTTACCCTGACAGCAGTCCAAATGCCGACATATTTGTGGATACTATTAGCACTTTAAAGGAAAGATGTATTGTCATTTTTAAACAATTGATTTGTAATTTTATCTTCTTTTTTATTTTAATCAAAACTGTACTGTAATATTATTGAATTCCATTGACATGTTTATGTATCACTAGTTTATTAATTTTGACCTAATGATCAGATGATCAGATGACCGAAAAGGTTGGGCAGATGAAAAACCTTTTCGGTCAATTTCCAGTCTAACCGGAAATGTACATGGCATTACATTACATGTAGGTATTATTTTTGACATATTAGTACTCATTTATATTATTTTATTTGTGATATGTATGACATACTTGACATTTAATTTTTATTTTGCTTTCTGAATTATTATTGTAATTATAAGATGATATTTGACATTGTAATATGATTATTGTTAGTTCTTAAGCGTTTTGGTAAAAAAACTGTTAGCTTAGAATGTATTTCTCAATAAACAAAAAAAATTCTGAAGGCATTTTATTAAGTCTGGCCAGTACAAAATAAAAATAATGGAAATAAGTGCCGATCTAAGAGTAGTATCATCACTCACGCACAGGACAACAAGCTGTTCCCTGTTACTAAGGTAGCTGCGGAACCATTGTATAGCTTGGGGAAACCGTAACGTTTTAACTTTGACAGTAATAACGCGATACTAATAGCGTCAAATGCCAGTATCTTGGGAAGACAATATATTATTAGTTACATCCAGTAAAGCAGTAGATGTACTGCGCTGTTTTCTAAACCCTGATTGTAAGTCAAGTAAAATGTTATTCTGTTCCAGAAACAGCGTTAGTTGGCGGCTGACATATTTCTCTAGTACTTTTGATAAGCATGGTAATATGCTAATAGGGCGTAGATCTTTTGAAGTTAATAGATTTGAATTTTTTAGCAATGGCCTGGAGGCAATGGAGGCAATTTTCCATTGGTCAGGGAACGTTGACGTCAGTATGGAGCGGTTTCTTATGTCCGTTATAATTTTTAACGTGTGTTACCAAGTCATGTTAATAATGTCCAGGGTAATGTTGTCGTAGCCTTCAGCGTTACTTTGGAGACTAACGATAGTGCGTGACACATTAATCTGGTCCACTGGGGTGTTTGTTAAAATTGATTATCATAATAATGCACTTGACACGGGGTTACCGGAAAAAATCCAAAAAAAATTGTTAATTAGGTCATGATCTGTAAAATGCGACGGAAGGTCATGTCTACGTTCAAAAGGTGTGACACTTATCCTTGTTAAGGGGTGGTCAGCAGGTAGGTACGGGTTTTACATAACAAGAGTTAGCCGGAAGAACACTTGCTATTTATTTGCCTATTTTTTAGTGGCTGTCTCAAGTCCGGATTGCTGAGATAGAAAAGAGTAAGGAACACTGGCCTGAGCCGTCTCCACGGCGATGACGGTCCCGACACAGTCTTGCCCGCAATCAACGGGTCCAGACACAGGTTCTAAATCTGGCGGTAGAATCAACGCCGGTAGTCTGAGGCTGAAGATGCTCTACAGTCGTCCTTCACGATGACGGAATCACGACGTGACGAAAAAGATGAAGGTAAGCTAAATTCAATAGAGGGATTTCGCGATGTATTTAAAATTGATTTAGATATGTACGATCGGAGCGAGCGACACAGCCGTCACCTCTGTGCTTTCATAACGACTGGTCATCGTCCTTATCGAGCCCAACCGAATCGCCACTCCTTGGCAGCTCGGCGAGACTCTCGGAAATGATCGTTCAACGTTGCGCAGGCGCATGGGAGCGAGGACCTTTGTAGATAATTTATGTTAGTTGGTTCCGTACAATATTTTTCAATTTCAATGTTTTGTTTAAGTGTTAGGTTTTCTTAGATAAACTTTTTAAAGGTTATTTTGTATAGTGTTGTGTAAATAGTGAAGTTTTAAGTGTTCTTTGGTTTTTCTTATTATTAAGGATTCTTCTACTAGATTATTTTATATAGTAACTTGCAAGGTGCAACGTTACCAAGGTACTAAGGTGGAATTAAGATGCTTGCATAGAAATGGTTTTTTTAAATTTTATTGTGTTATGTTTGTGATATGCAATCCTTTCAATGTACAGGACTGATCACTGAATACTTAAAGTTTTTGAGGTATTTTTTTTTGCATCGTATTTTTATTTCCTGTAGTGACATAGTGCTTCGCCACGTAAACGCATCGTAAGTTTGATTGTGTCTGTAATTCAGGAATACGTTTTCTCCTTTACAGTACATGTTTTGATTGGCGCGTAAACATCAAAAAAGGAAATTATATCAGTATTAAAGACATGTACCATCTCATTTACAGTGTCGAGCGATGAAATACCAAGATTTAATGACGCTAAGACCATTTAAAATGTTTCCGTAAACATTTTTTGAAGAGGCCGAAATTTAACCAAGTACGGTTGGAATTTGTCAAGCTTAATATTAAATTCACTCACGTACTATCAGTTATGGTGGTATCCGTGAAGTCATCAATTGTTGTGATATCGGCAGAGCCCTCAGTAGTTATGGTATCCGCGATAGTTGTTGAAGGCAGTCCAGTGGTTGTACTTTCTGTTATGGTGGTATCCGTGGACACCTCAGTGGTAGTGGTATCCGCGATAGTTGTTGAAGGCAGTCCAGTGGTTGTACTTTTAGTTATTGTTGTATCTGTGGACACCTCAGTAGTAGTGGTATCCGCGATTGTTGTTAAAGGCAGTCCAGTGGTTGTACTTTCTGTTATGGTGGTATCCGTGGACACCTCAGTGGTAGTGGTATCCGCGATAGTTGTTGAAGGCAGTCCAGTGGTTGTACTTTCAGTTATTGTTGTATCTGTGGACACCTCAGTAGTTGTGGTATCCGCGATTGTTGTTGAAGGCAGTCCAGTGGTTGTACTTTCTGTTATGGTGGTATCCGTGGACACCTCAGTGGAAGTGGTATCTGCGTTGGTTGTTGAAGGCAGTCCAATGGTTGTACTTTCTGTTATTGTTGTATCTGTGGACACATCAGTGGTTGTGGTATCCGCGATAGTTGTTGAAGGCAGTCCAGCGGTTGTACTTTCTGTTATGGTGGTATCCGTGGACACCTCAGTGGAAGTGGTATCCGCGATGGTTGTTGAAGGCAGTCCAGTGGTTGTACTTTCTGTTATTGTTGTATCTGTGGACACATCAGTAGTTGTGGTATCCGCGATAGTTGTTAAAGGCAGTCCAGCGGTTGTACTTTCTGTTATTGTTGTATCCGTGGACACCTCGGTGGAAGTGGTATCCGCGATGGTTGTTGAAGGCAGTCCAGTGGTTGTACTTTCTGTTATTGTTGTATCTGTGGACACATCAGTACTTGTGGTATCCGCGATAGTTGTTGAAGGCAGTCCAGTGGTTTTACTTTCTGTTATGGTGGTGTCCGTGGACACCTCAGTAGTAGTGGTATCCGCGATGGTTGTTGAAGGCAGTCCAGTGGTTGTACTTTCTGTTATTGTTGTATCTGTGGACACATCAGTAGTTGTGGTATCCGCGATAGTTGTTGAAGGCACCCCAGTTGTTGTACTTTCTGTTATGGTGGTATCCGTGGACACCTCAGTGGAAGTGGTATCCGCGATGGTTGTTGAAGGCAGTCCAGCGGTTGTACTATCTGTTATGGTGGTATCCGTGGACACCTCAGTGGAAGTGGTATCAGCGATGGTTGTTGAAGGCAGTCCAGTGGTTGTACTTTCTGTTATTGTTGTATCTGTGGACACATCAGTGGTTGTGGTATCCGCGATAGTGGTTGAAGGCAGTCCAGCGGTTGTACTTTCTGTTATGGTGGTATCCGTGGACACCTCAGTGGAAGTGGTATCCGCGATGGTTGTTGAAGGCAGTCCAGTGGTTGTACTTTCTGTTATTGTTGTATCTGTGGACACATCAGTAGTTGTGGTATCCGCGATAGTTGTTGAAGGCAGTCCAGTAGTTGTACTTTCTGTTATGGTGGTATCCGTGGACACCTCAGTGGAAGTGGTATCCGCGATGGTTGTTGAAGGCAGTCCAGCGGTTGTACTATCTGTTATGGTGGTATCCGTGGACACCTCAGTGGAAGTGGTATCAGCGATGGTTGTTGAAGGCAGTCCAGTGGTTGTACTTTCTGTTATTGTTGTATCTGTGGACACATCAGTGGTTGTGGTATCCGCGATAGTGGTTGAAGGCAGTCCAGCGGTTGTACTTTCTGTTATGGTGGTATCCGTGGACACCTCAGTGGAAGTGGTATCCGCGATGGTTGTTGAAGGCAGTCCAGTGGTTGTACTTTCTGTTATTGTTGTATCTGTGGACACATCAGTAGTTGTGGTATCCGCGATAGTTGTTGAAGGCAGTCCAGTAGTTGTACTTTCTGTTATGGTGGTGTCCGTGGACACCTCAGTAGTAGTGGTATCCGCGATGGTTGTTGAAGGCAGTCCAGTGGTTGTACTTTCTGTTATTGTTGTATCTGTGGACACCTCAGTAGTTGTGGTATCCGCGATAGTTGTTGAAGGCAGTCCAGCGGTTGTACTTTCTGTTATGGTGGTATCCGTGGACACCTCAGTGGAAGTGGTATCCGCGATGGTTGTTGAAGGCAGTCCAGTGGTTGTACTTTCTGTTATGGTGGTATCCGTAGACACCTCAGTAGTAGTGGTATCCGCGATAGTTGTTGAAGGCAGTCCAGCGGTTGTACTTTCAGTTATGGTGGTATCCGTGGACACCTCAGTGGAAGTGGTATCTGCGTTGGTTGTTGAAGGCAGTCCAATGGTTGTACTTTCTGTTATTGTTGTATCTGTGGACACATCAGTGGTTGTGGTATCCGCGATAGTTGTTGAAGGCAGTCCAGCGGTTGTACTTTGTGTTATGGTGGTATCCGTGGACACCTCAGTGGAAGTGGTATCCAGGATGGTTGTTGAAGGCAGTCCAGTGGTTGTACTTTCTGTTATTATTGTATCTGTGGACACATCAGTACTTGTGGTATCCGCGATAGTTGTTGAAGGCAGTCCAGCGGTTGTACTTCCTGTTATGGTCGTATCCGTGGACACCTCAGTGGAAGTGGTATCCGCGATGGTTGTTGAAGGCAGTCCAGTGGTTGTACTTTCTGTTATTGTTGTATCTGTGGACACCTCAGTAGTTGTGGTATCCGCGATAGTTGTTGAAGGCAGTCCAGCGGTTGTACTTTCTGTTATGATGGTATCCGTGGACACCTCAGTGGAAGTGGTATCTGCGTTGGTTGTTGAAGGCAGTCCAATAATTGTACTTTCTGTTATTGTTGTATCTGTGGACACATCAGTGGTTGTGGTATCCGCGATAGTTGTTGAAGGCAGTCCAGCGGTTGAACTTTCTGTTATGGTGGTATCCGTGGACACCTCAGTGGAAGTGGTATCCGCGATGGTTGTTGAAGGCAGTCCAGTGGTTGTACTGTCTGTTATTGTTGTATCTGTGGACACACCAGTAGTTGTGGTATCCGCGATAGTTGTTGAAGGCAGTCCAGTCGTTGTACTTTCTGTTATGGTGGTATCCGTAGACACCTCAGTAGTAGTGGTATCCGCGATAGTTGTTGAAGGCAGTCCAGCGGTTGTACTTTCAGTTTTGGTGGTATCCGTGGACACCTCAGTGGAAGTGGTATCTGCGTTGGTTGTTGAAGGCAGTCCAGTGGTTGTACTTTCTGATATGGTGGTATCCGTAGACACCTCAGTAGTAGTGGTATCCGCGATAGTTGTTGAAGTCAGTCCAGCGGTTGTACTTTCAGTTATGGTGGTATCCGTGGACACCTCAGTGGAAGTGGTATCCGCGATGGTTGTTGAAGGCAGTCCAGTGGTTGTACTTTCTGTTATTGTTGTATCTGTGGACACATAAGTAGTTGTGGTATCCGCGATAGTTGTTGAAGGCACCCCAGTTGTTGTACTTTCTGTTATGGTGGTATCCGTGGACACCTCAGTGGAAGTGGTATCCGCGATGGTTGTTGAAGGCAGTCCAGTGGTTGAACTTTCTGTTATTGTTGTATCTGTGGACACATCAGTGGTTGTGGTATCCGCGATAGTGGTTGAAGGCAGTCCAGCGGTTGTAGTTTCTGTTATGGTGGTGTCCGTGGACACCTCAGTAGTAGTGGTATCCGCGATGGTTGTTGAAGGCAGTCCAGTGGTTGTACTTTCTGTTATTGTTGTATCTGTGGACACATCAGTAGTTGTGGTATCCGCGATAGTTGTTGAAGGCAGTCCAGTAGTTGTAGTTTCTGTTATGGTGGTGTCCGTGGACACCTCAGTAGTAGTGGTATCCGCGATGGTTGTTGAAGACAGTCCAGCGGTTGTACTTTCTGTTATGATGGTATCCGTGGACACCTCAGTGGAAGTGGTATCTGCGTTGGTTGTTGAAGGCAGTCCAATGGTTGTACTTTCTGTTATTGTTGTATCTGTGGACACATCAGTGGTTGTGGTATCCGCGATAGTTGTTGAAGGCAGTCCAGCGGTTGAACTTTCTGTTATGGTGGTATCCGTGGACACCTCAGTGGAAGTGGTATCCGCGATGGTTGTTGAAGGCAGTCCAGTGGTTGTACTGTCTGTTATTGTTGTATCTGTGGACACACCAGTAGTTGTGGTATCCGCGATAGTTGTTGAAGGCAGTCCAGTCGTTGTACTTTCTGTTATGGTGTTATCCGTAGACACCTCAGTAGTAGTGGTATCCGCGATAGTTGTTGAAGGCAGTCCAGCGGTTGTACTTTCAGTTTTGGTGGTATCCGTGGACACCTCAGTGGAAGTGGTATCTGCGTTGGTTGTTGAAGGCAGTCCAGTGGTTGTACTTTCTGATATGGTGGTATCCGTAGACACCTCAGTAGTAGTGGTATCCGCGATAGTTGTTGAAGTCAGTCCAGCGGTTGTACTTTCAGTTATGGTGGTATCCGTGGACACCTCAGTGGAAGTGGTATCCGCGATGGTTGTTGAAGGCAGTCCAGTGGTTGTACTTTCTGTTATTGTTGTATCTGTGGACACATAAGTAGTTGTGGTATCCGCGATAGTTGTTGAAGGCACCCCAGTTGTTGTACTTTCTGTTATGGTGGTATCCGTGGACACCTCAGTGGAAGTGGTATCCGCGATGGTTGTTGAAGGCAGTCCAGTGGTTGAACTTTCTGTTATTGTTGTATCTGTGGACACATCAGTGGTTGTGGTATCCGCGATAGTGGTTGAAGGCAGTCCAGCGGTTGTAGTTTCTGTTATGGTGGTGTCCGTGGACACCTCAGTAGTAGTGGTATCCGCGATGGTTGTTGAAGGCAGTCCAGTGGTTGTACTTTCTGTTATTGTTGTATCTGTGGACACATCAGTAGTTGTGGTATCCGCGATAGTTGTTGAAGGCAGTCCAGTAGTTGTAGTTTCTGTTATGGTGGTGTCCGTGGACACCTCAGTAGTAGTGGTATCCGCGATGGTTGTTGAAGACAGTCCAGTAGTTGTACTTTCTGTTATTGTTGTATCTGTGGACACATCAGTAGTTGTGGTATCCGCGATAGTTGTTGAAGGCAGTCCAGTGGTTGTACTTTCTGTTATGGTGGTGTCCGTAGACACCTCAGTGGTAGTGGTATCCGCGATAGTTGTTGAAGGCAGTCCAGCGGTTGTACTTTCTGTTGTGGTGGTATCCGTGGACACCTCAGTGGAAGTGGTATCCGCGATGGTTGTTGAAGGCAGTCCAGTGGTTGTACTTTCTGTTATTGTTGTATCTGTGGACACATCAGTGGTTGTGGTATCCGCGATAGCTGTTGAAGGCAGTCCAGTGGTTGTACTTTCTGTTATGGTGGTGTCCGTGGACACCTCAGTAGTAGTGGTATCCGCGATGGTTGTTGAAGGCAGTCCAGTGGTTGTACTTTCTGTTATTGTTGTATCTGTGGACACATCGGTAGTTGTGGTATCCGCGATAGTTGTTGAAGGCAGTCCAGTGGTTGTACTTTCTGTTATGGTGGTGTCCGTAGACACCTCAGTGGTAGTGGTATCCGCGATAGTTGTTGAAGTCAGTCCAGCGGTTGTACTTTCTGTTATGGTGGTATCCGTGGACACCTCAGTGGAAGTGGTATCCGCGATGGTTGTTGAAGGCAGTCCAGTGGTTGTACTTTCTGTTATTGTTGTATCTGTGGACACATCAGTACTTGTGGTATCCGCGATAGTTGTTGAAGGCAGTCCAGTGGTTGTACTTTCTGTTATGGTGGTGTCCGTGGACACCTCAGTAGTAGTGGTATCCGCGATGGTTGTTGAAGGCAGTCCAGTGGTTGTACTTTCTGTTATTGTTGTAACTGTGGACACATCAGTAGTTGTGGTATCCGCGATAGTTGTTGAAGGCACCCCAGTTGTTGTACTTTCTGTTATGGTGGTATCCGTGTACACCTCAGTGGAAGTGGTATCCGCGATGGTTGTTGAAGGCAGTCCAGCGGTTGTACTTTCTGTTATGGTGGTATCCGTGGACACCTCAGTGGAAGTGGTATCCGCGATGGTTGTTGAAGGCAGTCCAGTGGTTGTACTTTCTGTTATTGTTGTATCTGTGGACACATCAGTAATTGTGGTATCCGCGATAGTTGTTGAAGGCAGTCCAGTAGTTGTAGTTTCTGTTATGGTGGTGTCCGTGGACACCTCAGTAGTAGTGGTATCCGCGATGGTTGTTGAAGGCAGTCCAGTGGTTGTACTTTCTGTTATTGTTGTATCTATGGACACATCAGTAGTTGTGGTATCCGCGATAGTTGTTGAAGGCAGTCCAGTGGTTGTACTTTCTGTTATGGTGGTGTCCGTGGACACCTCAGTAGTAGTGGTATCCGCGATGGTTGTTGAAGGCAGTCCAGTGGTTGTACTTTCTGTTATTGTTGTATCTATGGACACATCAGTAGTTGTGGTATCCGCGATAGTTGTTGAAGGCAGTCCAGTGGTTGTACTTTCTGTTATGGTGGTGTCCGTAGACACCTCAGTGGTAGTGGTATCCGCGATAGTTGTTGAAGGCAGTCCAGTAGTTGTAGTTTCTGTTATGGTGGTGTCCGTGGACACCTCAGTAGTAGTGGTATCCGCGATGGTTGTTGAAGGCACCCCAGTTGTTGTACTTTCTGTTATGGTGGTATCCGTGGACACCTCAGTGGAAGTGGTATCCGCGATGGTTGTTGAAGGCAGTCCAGTGGTTGAACTTTCTGTTATTGTTGTATCTATGGACACATCAGTAGTTGTGGTATCCGCGATAGTTGTTGAAGGCAGTCCAGTGGTTGTACTTTCTGTTATGGTGGTGTCCGTAGACACCTCAGTGGTAGTGGTATCCGCGATAGTTGTTGAAGGCAGTCCAGCGGTTGTACTTTCTGTTATTGTTGTATCTGTGGACACATCAGTAGTTTTGGTATCCGCGATAGTTGTTGAAGGCAGTCCAGTAGTTGTAGTTTCTGTTATGGTGGTGTCCGTGGACACCTCAGTAGTAGTGGTATCCGCGATGGTTGTTGAAGGCAGTCCAGTGGTTGTACTTTCTGTTATTGTTGTATCTGTGGACAAATCAGTAGTTGTGGTATCCGCGATAGTTGTTGAAGGCAGTCCAGTGGTTGTACTTTCTGTTATGGTGGTGTCCGTAAACACCTCAGTGGTAGTGGTATCCGCGATAGTTGTTGAAGGCAGTCCAGCGGTTGTACTTTCTGTTATGGTGGTATCCGTCGACACCTCAGTGGAAGTGGTATCCGCGATGGTTGTTGAAGGCAGTCCAGTGGTTGTACTTTCTGTTATTGTTGTATCTGTGGACACATCAGTAGTTGTGGTATCCGCGATAGTTGTTGAAGGCAGTCCAGTGGTTGTTCTTTCTGTTATGGTGGTGTCCGTGGACACCTCAGTAGTAGTGGTATCCGCGATGGTTGTTGAAGGCAGTCCAGTGGTTGTACTTTCTGTTATTGTTGTATCTGTGGACACATCAGTAGTTGTGGTATCCGCGATAGTTGTTGAAGGCACCCCAGTTGTTGTACTTTCTGTTATGGTGGTATCCGTGGACACCTCAGTAGTAGTGGTATCCGCGATGGTTGTTGAAGGCAGTCCAGCGGTTGTACTTTCTGTTATTGTTGTATCTGTGGACACATCAGTAGTTGTGGTATCCGCGATAGTTGTTGAAGGCAGTCCAGTAGTTGTAGTTTCTGTTATGGTGGTGTCCGTGGACACCTCAGTGGTAGTGGTATCCGCGATAGTTGTTGAAGGCAGTCCAGCGGTTGTACTTTCTGTTATGGTGGTATCCGTGGACACCTCAGTGGAAGTGGTATCCGCGATGGTTGTTGAAGGCAGTTCAGTGGTTGTACTTTCTGTTATTTTTGTATCTGTGGACACATCAGTAGTTGTGGTATCCGCGATAGTTGTTGAAGGCAGTCCAGTGGTTGTACTTTCTGTTATGGTGGTGTCCGTGGACACCTCAGTAGTAGTGGTATCCGCGATGGTTGTTGAAGGCAGTCCAGCGGTTGTACTTTCTGTTATGGTGGTATCCGTGGACACCTCAGTGGAAGTGGTATCCGCAATGGTTGTTGAAGGCAGTTCATTGGTTGTACTTTCTGTTATTGTTGTATCTGTGGAAACATCAGTAGTTGTGGTATCCGCGATAGTTGTTGAAGGCAGTCCAGTGGTTGTACTTTCTGTTATGGTGGTGTCCGTGGACACCTCAGTGGGAGTGGTATTCGCGATGGTTGTTGAAGGCAGTTCATTGGTTGTACTTTCTGTTATTGTTGTATCTGTGGACACATCAGTAGTTGTGGTATCCGCGATAGTTTTTGAAGGCAGTCCAGTGGTTGTACTTTCTGTTATGGTGGTGTCCGTGGACACCTCAGTAGTAGTGGTATCCGCGATGGTTGTTGAAGGCAGTCCAGTGGTTGTACTTTCTGTTATTGTTGTATCTGTGGACACATCAGTAGTTGTGGTATCCGCGATAGTTGTTGAAGGCAGTCCAGTGGTTGTACTTTCTGTTATGGTGGTGTCCGTGGACACCTCAGTAGTAGTGGTATCCGCGATGGTTGTTGAAGGCAGTCCAGCGGTTGTACTTTCTGTTATGGTGGTATCCGTGGACACCTCAGTGGAAGTGGTATCCGCAATGGTTGTTGAAGGCAGTTCATTGGTTGTACTTTCTGTTATTGTTGTATCTGTGGAAACATCAGTAGTTGTGGTATCCGCGATAGTTGTTGAAGGCAGTCCAGTGGTTGTACTTTCTGTTATGGTGGTGTCCGTGGACACCTCAGTGGGAGTGGTATTCGCGATGGTTGTTGAAGGCAGTTCAGTGGTTGTACTTTCTGTTATTTTTGTATCTGTGGACACATCAGTAGTTGTGGTATCCGCGATAGTTGTTGAAGGCAGTCCAGTGGTTGTACTTTCTGTTATGGTGGTGTCCGTGGACACCTCAGTAGTAGTGGTATCCGCGATGGTTGTTGAAGGCAGTCCAGCGGTTGTACTTTCTGTTATGGTGGTATCCGTGGACACCTCAGTGGAAGTGGTATCCGCAATGGTTGTTGAAGGCAGTTCATTGGTTGTACTTTCTGTTATTGTTGTATCTGTGGAAACATCAGTAGTTGTGGTATCCGCGATAGTTGTTGAAGGCAGTCCAGTGGTTGTACTTTCTGTTATGGTGGTGTCCGTGGACACCTCAGTAGTAGTGGTATCCGCGATGGTTGTTGAAGGCAGTCCAGCGGTTGTACTTTCTGTTATGGTGGTATCCGTGGACACCTCAGTGGGAGTGGTATTCGCGATGGTTGTTGAAGGCAGTTCATTGGTTGTACTTTCTGTTATTGTTGTATCTGTGGACACATCAGTAGTTGTGGTATCCGCGATAGTTTTTGAAGGCAGTCCAGTGGTTGTACTTTCTGTTATGGTGGTGTCCGTGGACACCTTAGTAGTAGTGGTATCCGCGATGGTTGTTGAAGGCAGTCCAGTGGTTGTACTTTCTGTTATTGTTGTATCTGTGGACACATCAGTAGTTGTGGTATCCGCGATAGTTGTTGAAGGCAGTCCAGCGGTTGTACTTTCTGTTATGGTGGTGTCCGTGGACACCTCAGTGGTAGTGGTATCCGCGATGGTTGTTGAAGGCAGTCCAGTGGTTGTACTTTCTGTTATTGTTGTATCTGTGGACACATCAGTAGTTGTGGTATCCGCGATAGTTGTTGAAGGCAGTCCAGCGGTTGTACTTTCTGTTATGGTGGTGTCCGTGGACACCTCAGTGGTAGTGGTATCCGCGATGGTTGTTGAAGGCAGTCCAGTGGTTGTACTTTCTGTTATTGTTGTATCTGTGGACACATCAGTAGTTGTGGTATCCGCGATAGTTGTTGAAAGCAGTCCAGTGGTTGTACTTTCTGTTATGGTGGTGTCCGTGGCAACCTCAGTAGTAGTGGTATCCGCGATGGTTGTTGAAGGCAGTCCAGTGGTTGTAGTTTCTGTTATTGTTGTATCTGTGGACACATCAGTAGTTGTGGTATCCGCGATAGTTGTTGAAGGCAGTCCAGTGGTTGTATTTTCTGTTATTGTGTTATCCGTGGAGCCGTCAGTTGTTGTAGTATCGGTAGAGATCTCAATTGTTGTATGAGTACTGCTTGAGCTTGTTTGTGTCGGCTTCGTGTTAGAGCTTGTTGTTGTTGACTTAGTGCTTGTGCTGGTTGGTGTCGTTGTAGTGCTCGAGCTTGTTGTTGTCGGTGCTGTGGTTGAGCTTGTTGTTGTAGACTTAGTGGTTGTACTCGTTGTTCTCGGTGTAGTAGTCGAGCTTGTTGTTGTTGACTCAGTGGTTGTGCTGGTTGTTGTCGGTGTAGTAGTCGACCTTGTTGTAGTTGACTCAGTGGTTGTACTCGTTGTTGTCGGTGTAGTAGTCGAGCTTGTTGTTGTTGACTCAGTGGTTGTACTGGTTGTTGTCGGTGTAGTAGTCGAGCTTGTCGTTGTCGTTGTAGTGCTCGTGTTGTTCGGAAGTCTTGTAGTTGTACTTGTTACTGTTGTCGGGTAAGGTGTGGTCGTATTTGGCTTTCTTGTTGGACATGTTTGAACGTCGGTTGAGTTGACTGTTCGACAGCCTCGACATACGAAACATTGTAGGGCGTTCGCTAAAAAAGATAAAAAATTGTATTTGAGTGTTTATTTGTACAGTACAGTGGCACCAATTCGTATCATCATCAGCACACTTTCATAAATTTAAAACCATGTTTGGCGAGAAATGACGATTGTAACTTGGAGATTGTATTTATTTCATAAAAATATGAGTTCCAGAATACTATGTTCGTAACACCATGAAATTTTAATTTAAACAGTAGGAGAAAAACCCTTTTTAAGTGTTTACATATTGGTGCTTGTGATTGTACACATTGAAAAAATCTGTAGATCTGATCTGATCTGTGATTCTGTGGTCTGTCTGTGATCTGTGTTCTGTCTGTGTGTGTGATCTGTGTCTGTCTGTGTGTGTGATCTGTCTGTGACTGTGTGTTTTCTTAGTTACTTCGTATGGCTTTTACTTGGTTATTACTGCGTTCGCAAGCGCAACAACTGTGAAGGCCCTGGTTTCGGCTCCCCGGGTGGGGAAAGTGTTATTGGGTTTTTCCATTAGGTATTCCTCTGTAACAGCCGGGTGTTTGGAAGTTGGTGGTATGGATACCCCCATGCCCTGGAAAGCACTTAAAGCCGTTGGTCCTGTGCATATCTCCCCGGTCGTGCCGGATTACCTTCCCATCAGACTATAAGAGCAAAGGAACAGAAAGTGCACCTGTGTGCACACACTTGTATACTATAATATCTCCTGTACCGATGGCTTATCTCCACTGAGATTGGACGTCGTGGCCTAGAACAGTCAAGAATACTATTATTATTGGCTTTTGCTTCTGTTTGATTTTAATATTATAACAGCCTTGTTAGTGTAGTAGCGGGAAGCGCAACAGCTTAGCAAGAGGTCCTGGGTTCGATTTCTAGGTCAGGCATAGTGTTATTTCTTAGTAGCAAACACACAGTCTAGATGTGTGCCCGTTTGATGACAATAGGCTCGCCCCCTGTTACATAGATGGGATTTAAATATAAATGACGATTGTGGTCATTTGTATTTGCTTATATTATTTGGCATTTTTCTTTACACACGGTAAACAATGCATCGAAAATTATTTCATATTAATACTGAAAAAATCGCTTCCTCCTCTCATCAGTTATTGCGACTAAGAAATTCAGTTCACTGATATAAAGTCCATTAACCATGGAAGCGATCACTCTGCTGACCCTGATACTCCTCGCTGTTGTAGGAGCCAGGAACATTCCCGAAAATATGAACAAACCTTCGGGAGAAATCCAGCAAATCATTGGAGACAGTATAGCTAGTTATACGAAAGCTGTTCCTGTTTCTTAATGTTCACAATATTATATAAATGAACGGTTTCAAAATGGTAACTAATATTAAATTCAAAATACTTAATAACGCTGCGTCACTGAACTTCTTATCAGTAAGCACTTCAAGTGTTACTCGGTTATGATGACACATATGTGGTACTCGCAATCAATTCTTCATGACCAGCACTTATTTTAGGATTTAGATTTTTATTTAAAGTAGCTACTGGCTGCGGTATTGTTGCTTCTGGCTTGGGTAAGGTAGCTGCTTTACGTAGAAATGTTTCCCTGATAGTTTAACAATGGCCTATAGAGCCTTAACACACCACGTTTTTATTATGCGCAGACGACGCGCGTTTTTGATTATCGCGCTTCTTCTCGTCATCAACACTACACAAATCTCGTAAGCAGAGTTGACTCGAGCGACGCCATCGTAACACTGTGGTTCCAAAAAGGCCAGGTATATAAAATACAACTCCTAGAAATTAATCATCCTATTCTTAATAGGCAATAATATAAGCATAATCATATATATAGGCCTATAATGTTCCCACTGTTTAGTGATGCAGATTATTTATTTTAAAAAAATATACAAAAACATTTCTTATAACCCGAAAAAAGGATTAATGCGTGTCGTCCATTTTTTTTAAATCTATTACAATTTTCAAATACAGTTCGAGTGTTCCTTACTGTCGCGGCCATGATGTGACGTCATTTTAATAAATCTGCCTTGGTTTTATTTAAATTTTAGCCCTAAAACAATACTTACATTTACTTATTGTCTGTGCTTAATTCAAGCAGAAATCGCATGACGATATTTTAATAATAATTTAATGCGGTTTCAAGTGTTTGTTTATAAATTGAAGTATTTTTACGTCTCTAGGTGCATTGTCAAGGAAGAGTTTCACAAAAAAATTCGCAAAATATTTTAATTAATTCTAAAATAAGTGATGCATTATTATATAACCATTACAAAAGTATACGAAATAGTTTCTATGCTCCAATACAATACATATTTAGAAAATAAGAACGTTTCGGCATAATGGTAATAATATGCAAGTCATTTATAGGGGGATATTGAGCTACTTGAGTAGGTATATCATAGCATAATATTGTTGTATCATAGCATAACTAGAACCATTAATCTCATAGAATGCATGAACCTCCTTTTTGTAGGTTCCTATTTTACAGTAGCAAAGGGTCAATTTTTGTAAGAGGTAAGCCGGAGTACATATATTAATGTGACTATATTATTTGTCTATAGAACACTGACTGTGCCATTTTTCAAAGGGAATCCGGTAGGAATCAAGTTGTATGGAACCTTCGCCACTGCTACATCATTATTTTTCAAGTTGGAAGTGTTGGAACACGACAATGAATTGTACCGGTAGGGTACAATTCATCATCATCTAAAAAACTTGAAAAATGCCGAAGTGTATTGCACAATTGCATGTCGCGATTTAAAAAAAGAATACCTCTGAATTCCGCACGAAACGTCATCGTCATCAGCACTATAACGAATAAAATCTTCCCCATTGTTCTTTTGTAAACTCATTTGTAAACATAGTATTTCACTGTTTTTAATAATTCATTATAAACATACGACAACAATGGTGTGGGTTACTTATTTTACTTATAAATTTAAGGTTTTCTTGTCTTTCCATAAAATGTGACAGATTTTTTTCAACCCCACTAATTAAAAAAATCTTGTTTATAATATGAGCACCACTAACGAAATGACTATCTTTTGATTAATTGCAAAGCGCATAATAATTATGAACAATAGATTTTCATGAAAATTTTACAGTATGTTGTTTTCGAACTGGTTTTTCATGTAATTGTTAGAAATGGAAGCCAAAGAAGTGGAGTGTCCTACTTACATTTCATTGTATGTATTGTATTTCACTTTTAAAACACCATTTATGTACGCAATAAACGTATCGAACACTTGAAAATTTATCTTCGAGTACCTACGTAGGTAAATTCCTACCGTTGCATATGGTGATATGTAAATTATTATAAAACCCTTCCTAATATACATATAATACAGGATAAGGAAGCACCTAAAGTAATGGTTCGGACCTCGTCCTACTGCTGGGACGGGGATAAGCCGGCGGCTTCACTCGCGTTAATTTGGAATTTGACAATAAGTTCGGGTAGTACTCTGCTTGTAATAATATAATTCAATCACGATTCGAAAGACACGTAGCGTCATCTTTTGTCGTAAGAACTCGAGAACAGTACTTTTTTTCGGGATGAAAGGTACCCTATGTCCGTCTCTGTACACGCAGGCCTAGCCAAGTTACAAACGTTTCTAATCGAATTTCTTTCTACAATCGTTGACGCCTCGACGTAAGCGATTTGAGAAAACGCTAAGTTGGTAGCTAACTTGACACGACTCGGTCGATCACTCGTTCTCCAATGTTTATAAAAAAAACCTATACTTGACGTGGGTAGCAACGCTCACCATAGACTACTATGGTGAGGTTCCTACCCACGTCAAACTAACGTCAGAGTCACAGTTGTTTACTTTGTGCGCGGGCTGTACTTTTGTTTTGAATTGTTAAGAAAGGAAAAATTTTTTTTTAGTGATAAAAAAATAAGCGAAATAAAGAACAAGTTCTTCTTATAATTGGTTTATTATAATATCACAGTGCGGAATGTAATTTTAAACATTACTGTGACTCTAAATAATATGATATGATCCTGCCTTTAAATGAAAGATACCATAAGTGATGTGATAACTTTTGTAGGATGGAATCTAGATCTCGAGCAAGTTCGCAGCTTTATTGGAATTCATAGAATGATACGAAAATTATTAGTTATTTCTAAAATATCTTCCTGTGTTATTCGAAACTCTATCATACTTGGGCACTTGAAAGTTTGAAATATAAAAAATGACACAGCGGAATCATATAGACACCTATTGTTATCGTTAACTCTTGGGTCACGGCGATCGCTCAGTGGTCGTACAAAAACTTCGACATCGTTTCGTTAGCGCTTGTCAAAACTGTAACTTGGCTACGATTTATATGGGATATAGCGATCAACATAGTAGAAACTACAATAACAAAATATTTCACAATATTTCATTCTATCGTTTTGAACGCTCAGATAAATTGTAAACTTGTCTACGAATTTTCTATTCCTTTGTTTTGACCACGTGACTTAACGTTGAGATGATGTCATGCCCATACATTTGATTCGTTTTCTGTTAGCGTTAACGATTGTAGATTGTCAACTTGGCTAACCCTTCTGACAACGTATTTGCCGATCAGTTCAGTGGTTTATGCGTGAAAAGGTAACAAACAAACTTAATTTCGCTTTTATAATATAAGTTAGGAAGTTAAGATTCTTCTCTATTTTGCTCTAGTCATGGTCAGGACAAGCTGGATGAAACCAACGACCAGTGGCCACATTAGCTCTAGATCGAAGGAACTGGTGGTGAAGAGGCCTTTGCAAAACTGTGGTATAATGCAGGCTCACAGTAACAGTAACATGGTCAGGAATTTCCGACATCGGCACCGGCGACACATTTATATTGGTCTTCATGATCATGATGTTCTAATCTGTTTTATTATTATTTCGTTTATAAATATTTGTCACATAAGAAAACGATATAAATAAAAATATAAGAAAATAATCCACCGATATCAGGAACAGGTATCAAGCTACCGGATGTTAGATCTCCAGAGAGAATAATCTCTTAAGAATACGGGCTCTCTCAAGGAGTACTGCCTTCTCCGACCACCTAGCGAGAGCCTCGAGAGATGTTCGTCGAGGTTAAAGCAGTACGACCAGAAAATGATCCATCATAGAGACTTGAGGAGTGGGGGAACGAAGGAGAAGAGATGATGATGAGCGACAAGGTTTACTTCTGAGAATAAGATACTCCAAGCGTTCCCGAAAGTATGAACAATGGGTAATAC
This sequence comes from Noctua fimbriata, assembly GCA_905163415.1. NCBI lineage: Eukaryota > Metazoa > Arthropoda > Insecta > Lepidoptera > Noctuidae > Noctua > Noctua fimbriata. The sequence goes on from LR990940.1 coordinate 10,378,591, forward strand.
ACAATAGTTGTTATGATATATTCTATAACTATAATAGAAATATTTAACCATTCGTCTTGCAAACAGTTCTCATACATTCGAGTAGTCAAAAGTAATATGATTACTTAATTTGTAGAAAGCAACAAGTGAAAATAGACAACTGGACAAGCGATGAACTCTCTGTTAATTATGATTCCACAGGGCAGTATCTTGAGTCCTAGCCTTTTCCTTGTCTATATTAATGACTTGCTTCAACTCCATCTGAAACGCGGAAAACTAATATCTTTTGCCGATGATACTCCGCTATTTTTTGTGGTTAAAATTGGGAAGAAGTTTACTTAGGTGCTCAACATGGTTTTAATGAGACTTGTCAATGGCTTAAGCATAATGTCTTGACACAAAATTTATCAAAAACGAAATATGTTGCCTTTGCGCCTAGGAGAAATCTTCTTCCACCTTCAACTCTCAGTATCACGTTTGTTTTTTGTCCAATTCCTCATGCCCTTGTCCACCTCTTCAGAATACAGACGTCATTAGATATCTTGGAGTATTTATCGATAAAACACTAACCTTTAAGCCTCACATCGACATATTCGTTATTAAGATTCGTAAGCTGATCTACATTTTTAAGACTTTAAGACATGGTGCTGATCTTAGGACTACCAAAATAGTCCACTGAGCATTCTGTCAATCATTAGTAAATTATTGCATAACCTCCTGGGGAGGAGCAGGCAAAGTTCACCTTCTGGAGGATGAAAGACCAAAATGAGCGGTTCTCAAGGTAGGAGCTCGACTTCCTTTTCGTTACCCAACTGCTGAGCTTTTTAAACGTTGGGATGTTCTTACAGTCAGGCAGAGCTTTATACTTTCCATAGTTTCCATACAACACAAACGAATAGAATATGAACCAAATCTTAACAAAGATAAGCGGAGGGAGAGTAATGTATGTTCTACAAGCTTTTTTGTACTCTTCTCTCCCAAAGATTTTACTATTTTCTTGGAGGTTATATAAACTCGTACAATAAAATCAACACAAAACTTACAATTTACCCACTGCGGAGACCAGTCTGTAAATTAGCCGTCTGTAAATGGTTGCAAACTCTAGACTATCAGGCAACTGAAAGTCTATTGATCCCAATCCGTTAAACATCTATCTGCTACACAAACCCACACTATCTACCATAAATCACAGATTCCACATAAATCACACATGTATGTACCGTTGGACTCTAGAGTAAATATAATTAAAATTTTTTTTTTATTTTACAACATTTAAGTAAAATCCTCATGCATGAGCTGTTAGTTATTAATCTAAATTAGTTTTATACCTATTTTAAGTCTTGCGGGGGCTTTTTTTTTGTTTTCGTGGGGAAACCTTCAAAAGGCGACCGGTCTTTGGGGATAAGACCCGGGAGTGTGGAATTTTTACCGCACTAAAACCAACCTTGGTGGTCACCATCCGCACATGAGAGAAGGCACTGTTTCATTTTTCAAAAGACCTGTCCGGAGCCCCCTCTGTGCGTCTTGGGGGGCCTGGTGACCCGTAACACAGGTAATGTATACCTATTTCGGGCACCAATCTCTCACAAATGTTTACCGTGTGTATTAGATTTTATAATTAATGGTCACTGTAACGTTTGTGATGAGAAAATAAACATATTTTTTATTTATTATATTCATCACTCTTTTAGTCACATGCGATTCATCCCTCCTCATCAAATATCCATATCAAGGCAGACGATTCCATTTCAACTTTTCTGTAACTAGCCCATCTTTCATTTCTTTACAACCTATACTGTTTTCTTACTTTATGCATTTTTGACTGTTTTCTACTATTCTTTTCTCAACTACATGTCTTCTTCAAAGTCCAGCATACAGATCTATACAGTATGGCATCCATACTTTGCCATCTCATCCTGAAAAGTCTTCCCGCAAAAAGTGTTCACAGCATATTGGGACTAGACTAATTAAAACGATTGCTATGAAAATGAAGTATTTATTTATTTAAAGTACTATTAAGAAATATAAATAATATAAAAGAAAATAATAAAAAACTAAACTTATACAATCATACTTTGTACCAAAAATAACAGGTAAGTCTATCTTAGAAATCTATTAAATAAATAATCAGGCAATTTTATTAATTCACAAGTATTACAAAATAAGAAATATTTTATGACAAGCTTAAGTCGTTTCTTTTATTTGAAAAGTACTATCTGCTGTTCTAAAGTTTATTTATTTTAAAAAATCTAGGAAGGTTCTGCGTTACCGTAACTTTGGTTTGAACCTTAGATAGCTGGCTAAATATATAGCTATACATTACTATTTAAAGTAGAAAAAAGTTGATATGAAGCCGGCTGCGATCAGAGCAATAGTCACTGTTGGTTTCTCGGAGGCATTGCACAGGTCCTTGGTGCAGATGTTACATTTCACGATGGTACCATTCGGCCCAACTACATCGCGACATTGTTCTGTTGCGTTATCTGTTTCTACTGGTGCGTAATAGCAGTCACGGATAAAGTTCGTCACACCATTTTCTGAAAATAAATCAAAAGAGTCTGTAAAATGTTCCCAATACTCACAGTTTTGCAACTGCTTGTGTTTATAAACTATCGAATGGCCTGGAAGTCATTCCGAGGAGCTTTTGTAATGAAAAACTGGTGTATGGACAAATGATACCGCTAGTTCCGATTCCCAGTAGATTTCAATACTATTTTTTAGCCTGAACTGTCACTCCTGGGCAAGGCCTCCCCCCATACCTTCCACTTTTCTCGATGTCGCGTCTCTTCTCGCCAATTAACGAGGAAGCCCCGGCTAGCTATCTCAGGGCTCCAGTTTTGCGATATGCGGGCACAGCTTTAATTATCTGTACTATATAATATTATAAAGCTGAAGAGTTTGTCTGTTTGGTTGAACGCGCTAATCTCAAGAACTACTGGTTCGAATTGAAAAAAATATTTTAGTGTTGCATAGCCCATTTATCAAGGAAGGCTATATAACATCACGCTACGATCACATTAATAAACCCTCTCTCTCTGATATGTGATGTTGATGAAGTTGTGCGGGTCAGTTAGTTCTTTATAAAAGGAGGATGTCCAATGTGCGTATTATTTAATTCACTGGCTTCGGTGAAGGAAAACATAGTGAGGAAACCAAACCAGCACGCCTGAGATATATTTCTCGACGGCATATAAAGCCAAGTCAAAAACCTATGGGCGACATAAAATCTGTGATGTGAAACCAGGAAAAGGCACTGGCCACACGAAAAAGAAGAAAAGAACAGGATATATCCCAAATCTCACTTTTTTTTTTATTAGAACGTTTTCGAATTTCCCAATTGGTTATGCAACCCTGAAAAGTAACATAGAGGACATGTGTTATAATGTCGTCTCTCAAATTACCTTAATTTGATTTAATAAACACCCGGGCTCAGGAAAGAACGGAGCCGAGCTTTTCTCCTTTTGATATTAATTTACTTTTTTAATTTTAAAACATTACCTTCATAAGCTGTTTCGATACATTGAGGTTCTGATTCTGTCTCCTCGTCTTCTCTAAATTGCAGCAATGATCGTGTTCCACGGTAAGATACCTTAGAAAAAAAAACAAAAGACTGTCAGCTTAAAGGAATGGTGCGTAAACGTATGTAGTACGGTACGGTACCGGCTCCAACTCCAATAGGAATAAATTATATTTCATGGTAGTTTTACTCGAGCAATTTATGTCTCAACTACACCAAGACTACAATTCTAAAGATTTGTTTTGTGTCGTGAGTCATTTAAATTATTAAAACGTTTAACGTTAAGGTATACACGTATCATCGGTCAAGGGCAGAATAGTGAGATTCAAATTCAGATCTCAAATGTGTACGCCGCATACACATTTGAGATCTGAATTTGAATCTCCACAGACAATGGCCCATCTTCCATCTTGCGCTGCATGCCCTAACACCTGCGCACTTGACGATCTTATGACTGCTACAGCGAGCAGAGTCCGCATAGCTGAATTTTGAGCCAAACATATTTAATTAAAAATTTGCCACCGACACGCTAAGAAGAAGAAGGGCAGAATGATGATTTGATTTTTGGTTACACCTCTGCCTAATCCTTTAGGGAATACAGGCGAGATGTTATGTACTCTTTCATAACTTGCCCAGCCTTTTCCTACGATTACCAAAAAATAATCATAATACCTCGTAGGTATCATTCGTGATAGGTGGTGCTTGTGTTGTTGCGTTCGTGGTAGCTGGCGCTGCTGTTGTTGCGTTAGTAATAGTTGGTCCTGGTGTTGTTGCATTCGTGATAGCTGGCGCTGGCGTTGTTGCGTTTGTGATAACTGGCCCTGGTGTTGTTGCGTTCGTGATAGCTGGCGCTGGTGTTGTTGCGTTCGTGACAGCTGGCACTGGTGTTGTTGCGTTCGTGACAGCTGGCACTGGTGTTGTTGCGTTCGTGACAGCTGGCACTGGTGTTGTTACGTTCGTGACAGCTGGCACTGGTGTTGTTACGTTCGTGACAGCTGGCACTGGTGTTGTTGCGTTCGTGACAGCTGGCACTGGTGTTGTTGCGTTCGTGACAGCTGGCACTGGTGTTGTTGCGTTCGTGACAGCTGGCACTGGTGTTGTTGCGTTCGTGACAGCTGGCACTGGTGTTGTTGCGTTCGTGACAGCTGGCACTGGTGTTGTTGCGTTCGTGACAGCTGGCACTGGTGTTGTTGCGTTCGTGACAGCTGGCACTGGTGTTGTTGCGTTCGTGACAGCTGGCACTGGTGTTGTTGCGTTCGTGACAGCTGGCACTGGTGTTGTTGCGTTCGTGACAGCTGGCACTGGTGTTGTTGCGTTCGTGACAGCTGGCACTGGTGTTGTTGCGTTCGTGACAGCTGGCACTGGTGTTGTTGCGTTCGTGACAGCTGGCACTGGTGTTGTTGCGTTCGTGACAGCTGGCACTGGTGTTGTTGCGTTCGTGACAGCTGGCACTGGTGTTGTTGCGTTCGTGACAGCTGGCACTGGTGTTGTTGCGTTCGTGACAGCTGGCACTGGTGTTGTTGCGTTCGTGACAGCTGGCACTGGTGTTGTTGCGTTCGTGACAGCTGGCACTGGTGTTGTTGCGTTCGTGACAGCTGGCACTGGTGTTGTTGCGTTCGTGACAGCTGGCACTGGTGTTGTTGCGTTCGTGACAGCTGGCACTGGTGTTGTTGCGTTCGTGACAGCTGGCACTGGTGTTGTTGCGTTCGTGACAGCTGGCACTGGTGTTGTTGCGTTCGTGACAGCTGGCACTGGTGTTGTTGCGTTCGTGACAGCTGGAACTGGTGTTGTTGCGTTCGTGACAGCTGGCACTGGTGTTGTTGCGTTCGTGACAGCTGGCACTGGTGTTGTCGTGGGTTTCCTTGCAGGACATGTTACAATGAGGCTTGAATTCACTTTTTCACAGCCCTTACACTGGTAACATTGAAGAGCGTGGGCTAAAAATAATGGAAAAAGCGTTAATGAGTATAGGCTGTTATTAAAAAAAAACTATGTCTTACCTTATTGTGAATGGCTTTTGTCTGATATTTTATATATATATATTTTTATAATTATCTATTTAAAAGTTATATATACAGGGTGTAAACGGACCCTTGTGGCTAAATAATATTATTATTTATTCAGGTTAAGCCGTGCTTGCCTAGGTTGTACCAAGTTTCCTCCGTGCCTCGGAAAGCACGTTAAGCCGTTGGTCCCGGCTGTCAATTATAGATCTTTGACAGTCGATTCAGGTAGTCAGTGGCCCGAAAGTCTGAAAACCAGTTTTACCAAGGGGTATCGTATTAACCGGTAATAACTGGGTTGTGGAGGTCAGATAGGCAGTCGTTCCATGTAAAATACTGGTATTCAGCTGCATCCGGTTAGACTAGAAGCTGACCTCAACATAGTTGAGAAAAGGCTAGGCAGATGATGAAACAAATAAAATGCAAAAATTATTGCTGGGAAACGACTTCTTTTTTGGGGTGAAAAATTACAATTAATGGTGGGACTCAATGTAACGCACTCAAACCATTGATGGATGGATAGAATAGTACGGGAGTCATGGAGGTGTTTAAAGTAAAGATATTAAATTAAAAACATGAATTTAAAATAAAAAAATTGTGAAAAAGTTGGAACTTTGACTATCAATATCTTCGTAACTAGAAGGTTCCCAAGTATGGTCTAGAACATAAAAATGATCGCAATGACGGGAAGACCAAGTGCCTTTCGGCTTCGTTAAGGGCCTTGTTATATCCTTTATACACCGGTAAAAAGGAACGTAAAATGAATATTCAGACTTGAATAGAAAATAGTTATTTTGTAGCATTATTCTGTAAGACAATGTATGTCTAAGTTATAGTTTAAATAATAAGGTGATTTAATCGTGTACAACCAGGCTGCCCAAACACAGGCCTGAGGGCAAGATGGAGCCCGCCATACCAATTGAATGTGCCGTCGAGAGAAGTCACCTGACGATAGCCTTTTGAGAATAGATTTCAGAATTTCAAACCAAAACATATTCTGAAAAGGCCAACATCCAGCTTGACATGACAGAAATCCGAAACCAAATTACTTAGATTTTTTTCGAAAGTGTCACATCCAGAGCAGTTTTCAAGAATTGGAAACAAAAGACTTTTCTGCTATGAGTGATCTTGCTTTGCAGATTGAGAACTGATTTGGTTAGACATATCTATGAAAAGATGATTTTAACTTTTTACCCGACTACGGCGAAGCAAAAAGAAGGGTTATGATTTTGATCGGTATGTATGTTTGGAGTCGGTATGCAGTTTACCTATTATCGACCTTATATTTGTCGACAAATATTGTCACCAAAATATTTGTTACAAAAAACCAGCCAAGTGCGTGTCAAGCCACGCACAATGTAGGGTTCCGTAGTTGCCCATCAAAATATGAGGTTTTGCCTCCGAACGCTGATTTTTATTGTAATAATAAAAAACAAACTTACATTTGCCGTTAAAAAACCTGTGCTCTGATACATTAGGTTTAGAAAAAATGTTGACCAAGTACATTTTATAAGTTGGTCAACTATTACTCGTAAACTTGTAAAGCCTAGTTAGCTGTGATAGTTTTCCTTTTAATTTTGTTATATATACTACCACCGTGAATTTTTTCACACACCCAAACACAACCGTTTAGCTGGTAGACTGGGGGAGGGCGGGGGCTCTTGATTCTAACAAAAATTTGCAGTTTAAAGCTTAATATTACAAATATTTCAAAGAATTAAAATTAATATTAAACCATACAATGTCGAGATTATGGAAAACGACGTTAACTACTATCAAATACAATATCAGGGGGTATTAATTATAATGTCAAAAATCATTAAATACAATGTCAGGGGTTATTAATTATGGACACGGTGCAGCACACTGTGGAGGCCTGCCCTGCTTGGGCGGAGCAGCGCCGTGTCCTCGTAGAGGCGATTGGCGGCGGCGACCTCTCGCGCCCGGCCCTGGTTCAAGCCATGGTCCGGAGCGAGAGGGAATGGGAAGCCGTCACCTCCTTCTGCGAAGCAGTCATGCTAGTGAAGGAGGTGGCGGAACGTGAGAGGGAAAGAGCCTCACGTCCCAGCCGCCGCGGGAGACGCCCTGGGCGTCGGGGGTCACGTGGTGGCCCCCGGCCACCGTAGGCGCGGGCCTGTGGACGGCGAGTTATGGGCTAGCTCGCCGTCCGGCCGTCTTATGACGACAGGCCGTGTCGACGGCGCGTTCGTGTTCCACGCGCGCCTCAAAGAGATGTCAGCAACCACGTAGGGGTCGATGCCTGCCAGGGCTGCGGGACTGTTCGAAAGAGATACCGCGGCCCTGGAACACAAAGAGCAAAGAAGGAACATGGATGGGTTTTAGTCAGTACAAGTCTGACACTCCCTTCCGCTCCGCCCAGAGCGGGGGGGGTCATTTGATGATTTCCCATCCTAAAAAAAAAAAAAAAAAGGGGTTATTAATTATAATGTCAAGAATGATTAACTACAATGTCTAGAGTTAGGCTGGCAATGGTTAATTCAAGAATATAAATAAAAGTGTAAAAAAAATAAGTAAATAAATCACAATGTCAAAAATATAAATGATAATGTAATAAAAATTACAATGTCGTGGGGTGTGAGAAATTTTAATTCCTTAAATAATGGCCTGCAATGGTCAAAATATTCTGCTCCACTCATGGCTCTGATTCATTTTTTTTGCAATATGAATGGACTTTCCACATCCACCAAATTACCCCATATCACTAGACCGTAACGCAATACTGATGAAACATACCCATGATAGGCATTGAGAACTGATTTTTTACTGGACACTAGTCTTAACTTGCGAAGAGCATATACAAACTTATCAAGCTTACTGCAAAAAAATACTTGTCGAGATTTTATTTTACCACTTTGTCAGCGTAACTAATTTGTATTATCCATGCCAAATTACAGATTTCTAGTACTAAGAGTCTTTGAGCTAAGCTACGGACAGACGGACATGGCGAAACTATCAGGGTTAGTTTCCTTGTTGACTACGGAACCCTAAAAATTAAGTTGAAGACTAAACATTAGCCTGCGACTTTTAGTTGCCGTTTTTTTCGTAATAGGATTTCAGTTTCCAATTTTTTTTTGGCATAAAGTGCTTTGGCTCGAAGTAGAAAGTTTTTTTTTTTTGAACTACGAGTAATAATATAATAGTTTTGTTGCATTTTAAAAGACAAGTGGGCATCTACCGTTACTAGAGGCAAAACTAACTAGATAGAAAAAAAAAAAAAAAATTACAATTTTCGCAATTGGTTTAGCAGCCTTGGTGTACACTATCATATGAGGAAAAACTCCATGTTAAGATAAACGTTTTACAACTTTACGATATGAGTGTTGACAAACAATTGAACGACACTTACTGCATGCGATTGTTTTAATTCTACTTGAATTTGAGCGAATTTTCCTTAGTTTTCATTTTTATGGGGAGAAATCACTCCCCATAAAAACGTCATGGGGAGAGAGAGGCCTTTGTCCAGCAAAAGTATGACGCAGGCTAACAGTAACAGTAACAAAATCAGCTGTGGATTTTGACCGTGTAGGTATTGCACTTTTGTAGGAAACAGCTGATTTTTTTTTAATAACCGATGTTTAATTTTTATGTGGCTCAGAATGATGTACTGAATACGTGGTAACCGTTTTCACGTCGGTGTCCTTTCCACCCCGTATATCTATAGTTTTTAATGTCTAATTTTTTTTGTAATTCAATCATTTCAATAAGCCATTTCAATACAAATGAAAAATTAAACATACCTCTGAACACCGCACAAAAAGCCACCATCATTATAACGAATAAAATTTTCCCCATTGTACCTTTGTAAACTAATCAAAATCAGACTTTAACTGGTTTTATTTAGGTACGTTATTTGCTATTTATTAATCTTAGGGTTTTCCTGCCTTTTTATTTTATGAAACTACTTTGCCTCCCAATTAATAAAATTGTTGTTAATGCTACGAGGACTACAACTACAATGACTAACATTGTGCTCTGATTACTTTTAATACTCGTATTCATTATGAATAATAAAATCTAAATGCAAATATACAGCGTGTTGTTTTAATCGCGTTTTTTATGTACTTGCTTGAGAGATTGAAAGTATTAGAACACTGGGATCTTGCCCACACTCGGCTTGTGATGTGGTTGTAACGTCCTCCACCACTTGGTTCTCTATTTTGGAAGGAATCTATACTAATATTATAAAGCTGAAGAGTTTGTTTGTTTGTTTGTTTGCTTGAACGCGCTCATCTCAGGAACTACTGGTTCGATTTAAAAAAATCTTTAAGTGTTAGATAGCCCATTTATCGAGAAAGGTTATAGGCGATAAAATTTCACGCGGACGAAGGTCGTGGGCAAAAGCTAGAAAAAAATAAAAATAAAAAGCCTTTTATTTCTTTTTTTTATATTTGCTTATCCCAGTGTTAGTTTTTATTATTATTTTTCATTTATTATAGGCAAGAACCACGTCTTCACAGGTGAAGGCCTCCTCCAAAGTTAGCCAATTGTCTCGGTCTTGGTCTTTCCAATGTGGACTGGAGATATTCATAATTTCATCGTCCCATCTTTTCATGGGCCTTCCTTTGCTTCTTTTGCCGAGCGGGCCCTTCCATGACGTCACTCTTCTGGTCCAACGTTGGTCTGAGAGTCGTGCTACATGGCCGGCTTACTTTTTTTTTCTATTTAAATTTTTTCGCATATTGTAGAGCATCTGTGGATTTTGGAAGTATACGTGCATAAACCTTTTTCCCAGAGGCAGAAACTACAAAACTCCTCCTACTGCTACGATCCTTACATAATTAACCCTTTCGTAAACAGCCTTTAAAGTTTTCACTGCATGGACATGGCTCCTCTTTAAGAAAGAGGGTGGGGTGTAATCTTCCGCGCGGGAGCAAGTTATAAAGAAACTACATAACATAACATGACGCCTTGTAATCCCCGAAGGGTTAGGCAGAGGTGTACCTAACAAGTACACCCACATTTCGCCAGATATGTTTAAGTCCCTTGTAATAGGAGGCAAGCCTATTGCCATCAACCAATGACAAAACCCGACTCCGTGGCTGCTACCGTGAAATTCTTAATGGAAAAACCTAATAACATTGCCCAATCCGGCAATCGATCTCAGGACCTCATGCTCAGCAGTCGCGCTTGCGACCAATTGACCAACGAGGCAGTCGAATAAACTACGAGGCAAAGATACGATACAGTCCTAATTACTTAATTAGGTTCAAAATAATGTAAAAGACCCTCCTTACTTTTTAAACACCATTTATGCAATTAATCGTAGCGAATCTAACACTTGAAAGTATATCTTTGAGTACATAGGTACACACAGCGTCAGTATGTGCTAACCCCTCAAGTTTTAAAATTTTACTCTGCTACAACATTGAATTCGTTACAAATAATCTAAAGAATACTTCAAAAAGAGTTCATTGTTTCGAATTGGATTCGAACCATCGCATCACTGAATATTGTCATACTCAAACCGGCAGTTTAACGAACATACGAATTGCGATGAAATTGTAATTAACTATCGTCCGAGTAACTTTATCTTTAGGTCTCTGTCTAATCGATAATGTTATAATTTAAGGGTATCCAATAATTTTACTTACTTATTTTTTCTGTATAAAATTAATCCATACCCTCGAATTATAACTACAACATTTCATGAATACGTTTACTTAAAACGGCTAAGTTACCCCAGTTCTATTAAAATTAACTTTGCTACAACATCTTTGTTGCAATTCAAACATATACATTCTAAAGAATCCAAAAAGTATTCTTATGCCCCGGACGAGATTCGAACCATCGAACCATTGATTTTATCCTTTGATTACCGCAAGCTCTTACCAACTAAGCCAGTTAGGTAGTTAATAATTCGATCAATGATCATTCTACCTTCCTTGTCGTTATACGCAATAATAAAAGTATTAACGTTTTATTGAAAAATAAAAATATTATAAACAGATTTTAAAAATACTAAGTTATACTTATTTATACACTAAAACAATACATTAATCATAATAAAACGTTTTTGCAAAATACAACAACCAACTTGGGCTTATCACGGTTTTGAACGCTCATGTATTTTGGAGGAGTAACCAGTTAATGAAGCTGTGTGTACGTACGCGCGTTATTTGATAATTATTTTTTCATAGATATACTTCCACGTGTTAATTTAACGTAGGAAGACCAGGTTCTGGAAGGATGTTGCTGTCTTGACAGTATCAGGAACAAAAAACCAACAGATTTTTTATTATGACCACATGGAAGTCATCATCATCAGACTACAGCAGTCTACTGCTGGACGTAGACCTCTTCAATTGCACGTCCTTAGTTCGATTCTCGGCAACTCTCATCAAGTTGCTACCAACCATCCTGCGGAGATCCGCAGGATGGTTGGTAGCAACTGGATGAGAGTTTTGCCCAGTAGGTGGCCACGTTTATTGCTGCGGCAGAAGCGCTATTCAGGTCGTCAAGAGTGCAGGTAAACGGACACCTGGGACACTCCAGCAGGTGGGGAATAGTTTGATCCGGAGCGCCGCACTCGCACTCGGTGTTGGAGGAACCAATAATACCCTATTTTGCCAGATTATGTTTGCAGCGGCCTACTTGGGTACGCAGTCGATTCAGAGCTTTCCAAATAGGCCACTGCAGTTCCCTGCCGGGAGCCAGGTTTCTTGGGCTTTTGCGGCTTTTTAGTCTTCCCAGAGTAGGTGTGAGGTCGTAGAGGAGATGTCGGGAATCGGATTCTTAGTTCTTGTTTCCAGCACGCATCACTTCGTACAGCAAGTGGTGCGATACCTGCTAGCGGGTACAGCTTATTGAGAGGAGTCGGTTTTAGGCAGCCCGATATTATCCGACACGTCTCGTTTAGAGCAGTATCTACTTGCTTTGCGTGAGTGGATCGATGCCACACTAGACATGCAAATTCGCCAGCAGAAAAACATAGAGACATGCCGGTTGTTCGAAGAACATCGGGTGCTGCTGCCCAGCTCGTGGAAACTAGGCGACGTAAGAAATGGTTTCGGGTCTTCTGTTTCGTACTATGACAATGTGACTTATACGTTAAGGCCCTGTCCAACGTGACACCCAGATACTTTGGATTGGGGCAATGTTCTACAATTGTTCCTCGCCACGAGATGTTGAGTGTCCGGGTCCGGTGTTCGCTTAGTATACGCACAAAGCCCAGGTCGTTGGTAAGAGTGATCACTTTGTCGAGTAGTCTTTGATATTTATGAAAGATCAACAAATACGACACCAGTGACTTTGTTATACTCGTACCTATTTTCTAAGTATTCCGCTAGTCGGAGGACCTAGCTGGAACAAGACTTGCCAGGCCTAAAGCCAGCCCGCTCAGGAATTAATGCTGTCAATCAGTTACTGCTGTAAGGCGATTAAGTAGTCTTTCAAACAGCTTATGGGTGTGGCATAGCAGGGAAATAGGCCGGTAGCTTTTGGCGTCGTCTGAGGTTTCGGCAGAGCAACGATTTTGTTCTTTCTCCAAAGTTTGGGTATGTATGCGGTAGCCATGCATTCTTTAAAAAATCCTAGAAGCCACGATACAGATAATGGCCCCAGGTGTTTGATTTGCTCCACCGTAAGGTCATCAAGACCAGCCGCTTTACCATTTTTTAGTGCCTTAAGGGCATTACATGGCTCAAATCCCAAAAACAGCGTATGTTCAAAGAAATTTGTTGATGAATCCCTTCGTGCGTTTTCCGTGTAAAAAAGTATGTTATAGTTAAGTTCATCACAAATAAATTGTATTGTTTAAAATTTTAATAAACCTTCTCAATTTGTTTTGGTTAATCGTAGAAAATAGGTCCTTTTTCAACCTTAATTGTAAATTATCTCTGTAACGGCTGAATAGATCGGCATGAATTTTGTAACAACAAATACGTAATGATATACTTAACAATCTGTATTGTTTTTTTTTCTGTTATTTCTTTTAATATTTTTAAATAATAAATAAAAACCGAAATTTTGCGAAATGTGCGGGGCAAGTCAACAAAAACCAGTACAGGGATCAAATCATCAAGGTCATCGAGCAATGTAATGCCCTTAATGGCCAGAATGATCTCAGTGAGTGTAAAAGGCTTGCTTATTTCGGTGGAGTTCGTAGGAGTATCAGCAGGTACTTTGGAAAATTGTAGTTTGTGTGGAGGTTTGCCGTTGAGTAGCGGCTGTTGAGCTATTTGATTGGCTGGAACAAAACCTTGTTTGGCAGGTTCCGATGGGTCTCCAGTAAGTCTATGTACGTGTACGTAGATGTCGAAAGTACGGAATTGAATAGATGGGAGGTGACAAGGAGGTTTTATTCAGCCAAAATACGCAGTAGCCGGTCTGTGTAGCTGTAGCGACCGATTTTCACTAAAGCGGAGACGACCGGAGCAATGCGCAGACGTACGGGATTCGACCAATGATAGGAAAGAGTGATGTAGATTTCAACTAATGTTATTGGTCGATTCCTGCATATCTTTTCTCCGCTCCACTCGTCATGGCATTAGTGGAAAACAAGGTCTAACAAACTCCAAGGGTTCCAACTTGTCAGGCTAAGATTTTCCCTAACTATAATGTTCAAAGCAACAAGCCTTTTCTCAACATGCATTTTTGAAGATAGCAATTCTTTCGATTTTTTTTGTGCAAAAGAACGCAGTTGAGTATTTGTGATGAGACTCACAATTACGCCCGTTCATTGGCCTCCTTAACATATTCTACCAGTCTATACATCATCATAAAAAAAGGAAGCTGGAGTTTTATTTCCTACGAAAGGTGTCCTGGAAAAAGATTTTTGCGATTTTTGACTTTTCGAGTACTCGAACGTCAGTTGGTTCCAAAAAGTTTCTGGATCCTTATAAGAAATAGAATCGATTGTTATAAAAAAAAACCCATTTTGTTGCTGACTGTACGCATTTTCCAATATCTAAGGAGGCGTTCAAGTCTTGTAAAACGTTACTATGAGTTACAGGGGTGGGAGGGAGTATCGAAGAACGCGTTACATAACATTGATTTTTTTAATAAAAAAACTAGGGAATTAAAATCGCCCAAAGCTGGCAACTCTTTTCGTTTATGCCTTACGGGGAATCCCACGATTATATTGTACACGTAGTAGAAGCTAGCAGCGGTACGCAGCAGCGGTCGAGCGGCTTAAAGCCATAACAAAGGTACTTTAGCGACTTTCCGGTACTTTGCGCACATAATTGTGACTTTATGGATGCTTTGAATGTTACGTAACGTTTTGGGAGGGGGAGGGGAGCTACAGATAAACGTTACGACGCGTTACATGGGGGGAGGAAGGGTCAAAAGTCTTGAACTTTTTGGAACAATGACTTTGTTTGTTTCATTGTCTTTTTTGCCACCGACTTCCGAAAGTAAATTTATTTTAGATATTTTTACAAACAAAAAAAAATTACATTATTAGAAGAAGAAGTTATTAAGGAACCATCAAGTCATCAATATAGTCGACATACATAGTCCAAGAAGAAAAACCAAACTACTGAACCGATTTTGACGAAATTTTTATGGGACCAACTGAAAAGTACATAATTATATACTTGCACATAAAAAAAAAAATCAAATCGTTTCACAAATGACGGAGCAATGAAAAAACATTAAAAAATTGCAACCGAATAAAGAACCTCCTCCTTTTTTTGAAGTCGGTTAATAACAGTTAAACATGAAAAAAATCTACGCCGCATCACTCTTCTCCAGACACCGTCACTACCTGTGTTTTCTGTTCCGTGGTCACATCATACGGGCGATAATAGCTTGTTTAGTAGATTTTGGGTCCAGATCTGGTGGCCTACCATGACGTCTTTTTTTATGGTTGGAAATCATCAAATGACCCCCCCCCCCTCCCGCTCTGGGCGGAGCGGAAGGGAGTGTCAGACTTGCACTGACTAAAACCCATCCATGTTCCTTCTGCCCTTTGTGTTCCAGGGCCGCGGTATCTCTTTCGAACAGTCCCGCAGCCCTGGCAGGCATCGGCCCATGCTCTTTGAGGTGCGCTTGGAACATGAACGCGCCGTCGACACGGCCTGTTGTCATAAGACGGCCGGACGGCGAGCTAGCCCATAACTCGCCGTTCACAGGCCCGCGCCTACGGTGGCCGGGGGCCACCACGTGACCCCCGACGCCCAGGGCGTCTCCCGGGGCGGCTGGGACGTGAGGCTCTTTACCTCTCACGTCTCGCCACCTCCTTCACTAGCATGACTGCTTCTCAGAAGGAGGTGACGGCTTCCCATTACTTAGTTATTCCAGTGTGGGAAAGAGATACACGACCTGTATAGCTGTGTCTTTTTCCCACACTGGATTTACTCCTGCTTTAAGACGTCATAGTCACCCCCCAAGTCGCTTTCATATTATTTCCTAAGTTTTCAGGTAATTTGGTGGTGGGCGTTGATTTTTGTATTCTGTACGGTGTTGTGTTTGTATAGTTTTTGTGTGAGTATTCGGATCATGTAATACGTGCCGAGGAGCTTAAAGAACATCCAGTGTTGCAGGTTTTACTGTGGCTACAATAGTTAAATTAGCTGCCCTTACTGCCACATCTCAAAATTCCATCATACATGCCGATATAAAATGAATGCTGAGTAAATACATTATACATATTACAGCTTAATCCGAAATGCCCCTTAAAACTATAGCCAGGCATATTTATTCCATACACAGTACCTATTCGTAGCATGGGATGGGTATAAAATTGACTGAGTTACTTGTGTTGGCAAAGTTCGCCTTCCTGAATTGAAATATTTACTTGAAACAAACGTGACGTGTACGAATCTTTGAATCTTTCACAGCATATATTTTTTTTATACTTAATAGGCTTGCGTATGGCCGCAACTCGCCTGATGTGAAGTGATGATGCTTCCTAGTATAGGGAGTATAGTATAGTATTCTATAGAAAAATAATATAATCAGATTAAAGAATATTCTGGCTTACCTGTTACAAAAATTGACCCTTCGCTACTGGTAAAGGGTGGAGCACGCCTAGAAGAAACCGATTCACTCGATCTTTGTATAAATACAGATTATAATGATCAGGGAACAGAGAAGCCGGCAGTGGCCACGGACCGGCATGCACATGCATGACTGATGGCATGTTTTTTTTTTTTGGGTTTAAACTTATTAAAACAATTGCTATAAAAATGACGTATTTGTTTTATTTAACTTTTTAGTTTTTTAACGATTTACATGTACAAGACTTAAACTAAACTTAAACAATAATACTTTGTCCTTCCTACTTATAATATAAATAAAAAATTAAATTTATAAAACGATTAATTTTAGTCAGCCTGTTTCATAATTTTTTTGTAACCTGTAGTTTCCCGAATATCGGGCAAAGGCCACTTCTCATACATGAGAAGGAATGAGCTTGATCACCACGCCTGCTTCATTAATTTACTATATAAAACTTATATGACCTTTAATCTCCTTTTCTTAAAGTCTTTTCGAATTTTCTGGAAAGGTACTTCGATGCTTTTGCTTTTTCGAGCGTTGGTCTTAAAATTAAATAGCTAGCTAACTATCTTTAGATATAGACACATTACTGTTTAAAATAGAAAAGAGTTGAGATCAAGCCGGCTACGATCAGAGTAATGGTCGTTCTTGCTTTCCCTGAGGCATTACACAGATCCTCGGTACAGATGTTACATATCGTGATGACTCCAGTGGGTCCAACAACGTCGCGACATGGCTCTATAGGCTCTTCTACGTCTTCTACTTCTTCTGGTGCGTAGTAGCAGTCGCGGTAATAGTTCGTTACACCATTGTCTGAAAACCAATAAAAAATCTGTGTTATCAATCCTCATCGACTTCGTGCCTCGGAAACCACATAAGCATTGGTCCTGGCTATTGTTCGTAGATCTTTGACACTGGTTATGGATAATCAGACGGCTGAAAGTCTGGCAGCCAGTCTTGCCAAGGGTAATGCGTTACCCAGTAATATACCAGTAGTCCAGTAAGGTAATTGGGTTGACTAGAAACCGACCTAAATATAGTTGGAAAAGGCTAGAGCAGATGATGAGTTCCCGTAGCATAGTTTTTGAATTGTAAGTTTTGATAAACCTGCATCAAAATGATTTTCACCAGATGTGGGAGATGCAGGCTGACAGTAACCAGTGATAACATAAACATATAAGAATGCTTGTTTAAAGGACTGATTCATGGATATGATGTGTCATACTGCTAGCTGGTACTGCTAAAAGATTTATTCTATTTTATTTTCAGAGTATTCTTTATGTGCGTAACCAGCTTTTCCCACGGCTTCACTCACGTTAGAGTCTGAAATTATCGCACGGATAGGTCCTATTTTATATAATTATAGCTTAGGAGATAATGTGGCTACCCATTAGTGAACGAGTGTTCGGAATTGCGTCAGTAATTCCAACGATTATCCCCTACATCCATACTTATATATCCAAGTTAGTGTACATTTATTAAGTTTACCTTCATAAGCTGCTTCGATACATGCAGGTTCTGGTTCTGCCACCTCAGCTTCTCTAAACTGAAACACTGATCGTTTTGCACGGTAAGATTCCTCCTGAAAAGAAAACAAAAGACTGTCAGCTACAATGAAACTTATTAGTTCTCAAGTCCTTCTTATTGACCACAGAAATGGTAGGTAATATTTAGGGTTGCGTATGAATATGAGAAATGAAGAATCGTAATTCTGCAACAATGTCTACCTGTCGTGGCGATCGTATGGTGTCCGGACGTAAAGAATAGCACCATCCCATGTCTTCCCGTGGGTGTCGTAAGAGGCGACTAAGGGACTTACCAGAGAATGGCCAGCAGCGTTCTCTGATTTTACAACAACCATACTGCGATCGCCAACCCGCCTGCCAAGCGTGGCGATTATGGCAAAACCCCCCTAAATGACGAGCACAATAAAAAAATGGCCCCTAGTACCCGGCAGCCCGTCTACCCTCGACTATGGTAGCGGTCGAGGTTACGGCGTGGCAGGGGGTGCTAAGAATCTCCGGACGGGATCAGGCTGCCAATACCGACGACTTGACCTGGCAACATATAACACGCGTACACTCCGGACCGACGAGAAGATAACGGAACTCGAAGAGGAATTGAGCAGGCTGCGATGGAGTATTGTGGGATTATCTGAAGTCCGAAGAGAGGGTGAGGACACGATAATCCTGAAATCCGGCAATCTGCTCTATCTCCGAGAGGGTGACCGGCAGTCCCAGGGTGGTGTTGGGTTTATCGTCCACAAGTCCCTCGTGAATAACGTGGTGAAGATCGAGAGTGTGTCGACCAGGGTGGCGTACCTTATACTCAGAATATCCTCAAGATATTTGCTGAAGGTCATACAGGTCTACGCCCCGACCTCGGCACACCCCGACGACGAAGTGGAGACCATGTATGAGGATATCTCTAAAGCCCTGCATGGTTTCAAAACTCACTTCACCGTTGTCATGGGGGACTTCAACGCGAAACTGGGCAAACGAGACGGGGATGAGCTGCAGGTGGGGCAATTTGGGTGTGGACGTCGGAACCACCGGGGTCACCAACTGGCTAGCTTTATGGAGAAGGAGGGCCTCTATATGATGAACTCCTTCTTCAAAAAGCGTGAGCACAGGAAGTGGACCTGGCAGAGTCCCGATGGTGCAACTAAAAATGAGATTGACTTCATCATGTCAACCAAGAAGCAGATGTTCAATGATGTCTCTGTGATCAATTCGGTGAAAACCGGGAGCGATCACCGCATGGTAAGAGGCACATTGAACATCAATATAAAGCTTGAAAGGTCTCGACTGAGGAAGTCTACGCTCCGTCCAGCACAGATCCGGATCCAAAACCCCGAGAGCTTTCAGCTTGAACTCCAGAATCGTTTCGAGTGCCTAGGAAGCTCAGTGGACGAATACAACGATGGGTTCGTGGAAACTGTCCACACGACTGGGTCTAAGTTTTTCAAGACACGTCGTGCACACAACAAAAAACTCTCTGATCATACTCTCGAGCTCATGAAGGAGCGGCGTGAGATGATCCTGCAGTCTTCAGATGAGGTGTGGAAATACCGGCAGCTCAATAGACGGATCTCTAAATCCTTGAAGAGCGACCTTCGCCGCTTTAATACCGAGCGTATTAAAGACGCTATTGAGCGGAATAAAGGCTCCAAGGTATTTTCAAGAGATCTGGCTATTGGGCAGAGCCAGCTAACGAAACTGAAGACCGACGATGGCAGGATCGTATCCGCCAAACCGGAGCTGCTGAGGGAGATCGAGAGTTTTTATGGGCAGTTGTACACTTCAAATAGAAATCCTGTTGCAACTCTAGCTAACGACCCAAGAGCTAGACTGACCCGACACTATACCGAAGACATTCCGGATGTCAGCCTGTACGAGATTAGGATGGCTCTTAAACAGCTTAAGAACAACAAGGCACCGGGTGATGACGGAATTACGGCCGAACTCCTGAAGGCGGGTGGAAAACGGGTACTTAAGGCCCTTCAGAAGCTGTTTGATTCCGTCATACTCGAGGGGAAAACGCCGCAGGCATGGTGCAGGGGTGTGGTGGTACTCTTCTTCAAAAAGGGCGACAATGCCCGGCTGAAGAACTATAGGCCCATCTCACTTCTAAGCCATGTCTACAAGTTGTTCTCAAGAGTCATCACGAATCGTCTCGCGCGCAGGTTTGACGATTTTCAGCCTCCCGAACAAGCCGGATTCCGAAAAGGCTTTAGCACCGTAGACCACATACATACGCTGCGGCAGGTTATACAGAAGACCGAAGAGTATAACCTGCCTCTCTGCTTGGCGTTTGTGGACTATGAGAAAGCCTTCGATTCGATCGAGACTTGGGCTGTACTGCAGTCTCTCCAACGGTGCCAAATCGACTATCGGTACATCGAGGTGTTGAAGTGTTTGTACAAAAACGCCACCATGTCAGTCCGACTTCAGGACCAGACCTCAGAACCTATCCTTCTGCAGCGAGGTGTAAGACAGGGAGACGTCATATCTCCGAAACTGTTCACCGCTGCACTGGAGGATATCTTCAAGGTTCTGGACTGGAGAGGGCTAGGCATCAACGTCAATGGCGAGTACATCTCTCACCTTCGGTTTGCCGACGATATAGTGGTCATGGCTGAGACCATGGAGGACCTCAGTACAATGCTCGATGACCTTAGTAGAGCTTCCGAAAAAGTGGGTCTTAAAATGAACATGGACAAAACCAAAATCATGTTGAATACCCATGTAACACCCACTCCTATCAAGATCGGAGACTCTACACTCGAAGTTGTAGACGATTATGTCTACCTTGGACAAACGATCCAGTTAGGTAGGTCTAACTTCGAGAAAGAGGTCAATCGTCGAATCCGACTCGGCTGGGCAGCGTTCGGGAAGTTGCGTGGTATCTTCTCGTCCAACTTACCGCAGTGTCTCAAGACGAAAGTCTATGACCAGTGTGTGTTGCCAGTGATTACTTACGGGACCGAAACATGGTCGCTCACAATGGGCCTTATCAGAAGGCTTAAAGTCACCCAAAGGGCAATGGAGAGGGCTATGCTCGGAGTTTCCT
Source organism: Noctua fimbriata (assembly GCA_905163415.1). NCBI lineage: Eukaryota > Metazoa > Arthropoda > Insecta > Lepidoptera > Noctuidae > Noctua > Noctua fimbriata. The sequence goes on from LR990940.1 coordinate 10,399,624, forward strand.
TGCGTGATCGAATCAGAAATGAGGACATCCGCAAGAGAACCAAGGTAACCGACGTAGCCCGAAGAATAGCCAAACTGAAGTGGCAGTGGGCAGGGCACATTGCTCGCAGAACGGATGGCCGATGGGGCCGAAAAGTTCTGGAGTGGCGACCGCGAACCGGAAGACGCTGCGTTGGAAGGCCTCCCACTAGGTGGACCGATGACCTGGTGAAGGTTGCAGGGATCCGCTGGATGCGAGTCGCACGGGACCGGTCAATGTGGCGACACTTGGGGGAGGCCTATGTCCAGCAGTGGACGTCTTTCGGCTGAAATGATGATGATGATGATGATGTCTACCTGTCGAGCATCAGCCGCATAATTTGAAGGAAAGCTACTTATATTATGGTCTCGAAACTGAAAGCGACTAGATAATTGTAGGAATTGAAACATTTCTAACTGAATTGGGTTTGTTTTTTAAGGTCGCTTTCATTAAAATGAATTTCATTTAATGGGAGTGTTTCATTTACACACAATAAATCTTTCTTTAATTCTATACCTCTGGGTTGATGATCGATGATTCAGTTGTTGTGGTGGTCGTCGACGGTTCAGTGCTTGTGGTCGTCGACGGTTCAGTGCTTGTGGTCGTCGTCGGCTCAGTGCTTGTGGTTGTCGTTGGCTCAGTGGTTGTGGTGGTCGTTGACGGTTCAGTGCTTGTAGTCGTCGTCGGCTCAGTGCTTGTGGTCGTCGTTGGCTCAGTGGTTGTGGTGGTCGTCGACGGCTCAGTGGTTGTGGTGGTCGTCGATGTTTCAGTGGTTGTGGTGGTCGATGCTTCAGTGGTAGTGGTGGTTGTCGTTGGTTCAGTGGTTGTGGTGGTCGAAGCTTCAGTGGTTGTAGTGGTCGTCGATGGTTCAGTGGTTGTAGTGGTCGTCGATGGTTCAGTGGTTGTGGTCGTCGTTGGCTCAGTGGTTGTGGTGGTCGTCGACGGTTCAGTGCTTGTAGTCGTCGTCGGCTCAGTGCTTGTGGTCGTCGTTGGCTCAGTGGTTGTGGTGGTCGTCGACGGTTCAGTGCTTGTGGTCGTCGATGGCTCAGTGGTTGTGGTGGTCGTCGTTGGTTCAGTGGTTGTGGTGGTCGATGCTTCAGTGGTTGTGGTGGTTGTCGTTGGTTCAGTGGTTGTGGTGGTTGTCGTTGGTTCAGTGGTTGTGGTGGTCGATGCTTCAGTGGTTGTAGTGGTCGTCGATGGTTCAGTGGTTGTGGTGGTCGATGCTTCAGTGGTTGTGGTGATCGATGCTTCAGTAGTTGTGGTGGTCGATGGTTCAGTGGTTGTCGTGGCCGTCGATGGTTCAGTGGTTGTGGTGGTCGTCGATGGTTCAGTTGTTGTGGTGGTCGATGCCTCAGTGGTTGTGGTGGTCGATGGCTCAGTGGTTGTGGTGGTAGTCGATGGTTCAGTGGTTGTGGTGGTCGATGCTTCAGTGGTAGTTGTGGTCGTCGATGGTTCAGTGGTTGTGGTGGTCGATGCTTCAGTGGTTGTTGTGGTCGATGGTTCAGTGGTTGTGGTGGTCGTCGACGGTTCAGTGGTCGTGGTGGTAGATGCTTCAGTGGTAGTGGTGGTCGTCGTTGGTTCAGTGGTTGTTGTGGTCGATGGTTCAGTGGTTGTGGTGGTCGTCGATGGTTCAGTGGTTGTTGTGGTCGATGGTTCAGTGGTTGTGGTGGTCGTCGATGGTTCAGTGGTTGTGGTGGTCGAGGCTTCTGTGGTTGTGGTGGTAGTGGTGGTCGTCGATGGTTCAGTAGTTGTGGTGGTCGATGCTTCAGTGGTTGTTGTGGTCGATGGTTCAGTGGTTGTGGTGGTCGTCGACGGTTCAGTGGTTGTAGTGGTCGATGCTTCAGTGGTAGTGGTGGTCGTCGATGGTTCAGTGGTTGTGGTGGTAGATGCTTCAGTGGTTGTGGTGGTCGTCGACGGTTCAGTGGTTGTGGTGGTCGATGCTTCAGTGGTAGTGGTGGACGTCGTTGGTTCAGTGGTTGTTGTGGTCGATGGTTCAGTGGTTATGGTGGTCGTCGATGGTTCAGTGGTTGTGGTGGTCGATGCTTCAGTGGTAGTGGTGGTCGTCGATGCTTCAGTGGTTGTGGTGGTCGTCGACGGTTCAGTGGTTGTGGTGGTCGATGCTTCAGTGGTTGTGGTGGTCGTCGATGGTTCAGTGGTTGTGCTGGTCGTCGATGGTTCAGTGGTTGTGGTGGTCGATGCTTCAGTGGTTGTTGTGGTCGATGGTACAGTGGTTGTGCTGGTCGTCGATGGTTCAGTGGTTGTGGTGGTCGATGCTTCAGTGGTTGTTGTGGTCGATGGTACAGTGGTTGTGCTGGTCGTCGATGGTTCAGTGGTTGTGGTGGTCGTCGACGGTTCAGTGGTTGTGGTGGTCGATGCTTCAGTGGTTGTGGTGGTCGTCGATGGTTCAGTGGTTGTGGTGGTCGATGCTTCAGTGGTTGTTGTGGTCGATGGTACAGTGGTTGTGCTGGTCGTCGATGGTTCAGTGGTTGTGGTGGTCGATGCTTCAGTGGTTGTTGTGGTCGATGGTACAGTGGTTGTGCTGGTCGTCGATGGTTCAGTGGTTGTGGTGGTCGTCGACGGTTCAGTGGTTGTGGTGGTCGATGCTTCAGTGGTTGTGGTGGTCGTCGATGGTTCAGTGGTTGTAGTGGTCGATGCTTCAGTGGTTGTTGTGGTCGATGGTTCAGTGGTTGTGGTGGTCGTCGACGGTTCAGTGGTCGTGGTGGTAGATGCTTCAGTGGTAGTGGTGGTCGTCGTTGGTTCAGTGGTTGTTGTGGTCGATGGTTCAGTGGTTGTGGTGGTCGTCGATGGCTCAGTGGTCGTCGTGGTCGACGCTTCAGTGGTTGTGGTGGTCGATGGTTCAGTGGTTGTGGTCGTCGTTGGCTCAGTGGTTGTGGTGGTCGTCGTCGGCTCAGTGCTTGTGGTTGTCGTTGGCTCAGTGGTTGTCGTTGGCTCAGTGGTTGTGATGGTCGTCGACGGTGTAGTGTCACTTGTTGAATCAGTAGGCGTGTCATCTGGAATCGTTGTGGTTATAACCGGGGGTCTTGAACATGTTTGTATGTGACTTGAGTTTACTGTTGGACAGTTGCGGCACACGTAACATTCTAGTGCATCAGCTGAAAAGGAAAAAAAAAAATGTAAATTTTCTAAAAAAAAAAATTGTGGCAGCATCACTAAATGCAAATAATCATTTGAAATCAAGGGCAGCCCAAGATCATGGTTAGAGATTCAAAATCAGAAGTAATTTATTCAAATTAGGCTGATATAATCAGCACTTTTTGAATGTCAAAATTTACAAGAGACAGTCCTTTGACAGTAGTTACGGAGTAGTCACGATAAACTGGTTGAAAAGCAAGACAGTATCTGAGTTTTGGAGGTAGGTGGAAGATTCGTATTCAGCTGCATCCAATAAGACGAGAGTCAGTCTCTCGTCTCAACATAGTTGGGAAAAGGCCAGACATAGGAATATTTTTGTTTAGAAATTTATCCAGCTATTGCAAAAACATTTGTCTGTTAGAACGTGGCGCAATGCACAAGGATAATAAATAGCCCGATAATCGTAATCGTGTACTCAAGAGAGATAATGTTTCTTGTAATGTATGGCACGTTATCTGTTACTATACGTATTAAAAAAACGGACAGGAGATTAAAAAATACAAAACACAATATACAACATTATTTTTACTGAATCGATTCCAATAATATTTAACCCATGTTATATTTTGCCCCAAAAATATTTAAAAAAGGTTGCAAGTTGGATACCGAGCGACACTAAGTACCTATCGCAATCATTTTGGTACCTACTACCGAATTATAGTTAGCAATGAGCTCAAGAGGACGCTGGAGGCGCACGCGCGGCGCCGCAGCGTGGTGACCACGTTTTTGTGCGGACAACCAGGTAACAGGACAACCTTATAACTTTGTGATTTTTCAAGATACAGTTTTGAAATTTCGTACATAGATTCTTTACATAATAATACTAGACACGTGTTTCAGGTTTCGCATATACTAAAACTATTGTTGTATAAGTTATTCCCCGCAAACTAAAGCAAAGGTTTTTGTGCAGCCATATTTATTCGCCAGATATACAAAAACATGCTTAAGTCCTATATAGAGAGGGGTCAGATTACAAGACCTGGAGGTCTAGTCTCTTAGCCGTTTCGGCTGAAGTTACAATTTTTTAGGGGTCCGAACTAAGAATTAATGACAACACGATTGAACAGTGTCCGTACTCCAGATGAGCTTTGAAAACTCATGAATCCTATGATGATATGAGTAGGATTAATTTCGCAGATTAGAGCTACTTTCGGACGGACACGTATCTTTGTTGACGGACTTAGGATCCTCGCGCACTACACAGCCAATATCACGGCTTTTTCACTTAGTTTGATGTACAGAACGCTGGGCTGACGGCTTCGTGAAGGGTCTGTTTACACCTTGTATAACGCAAGTATTTAGTAATTGACACCTTATGTTGGTGTTGTAATGGCTATGACAATGGCTTTGACTGTGCTCTTACTATCGATGATTTCACACAATTATCGCTTATTTTCTTTAATACATTCGAATCCCAGCTCATGCCGAGACATGTAGTTCAAAAACATATTTTAAAACCACTATAATTGTACCATGTTTCAACTTAAATATAATATAATGTAATCTAGTATCAGACTATCGGTGTTAGAAGTTGAAAATAATGTAAATAGAAAAGAAACATTCAGAAAAAATATTGGGGTAACACTATCAAAGCTTAAGAAAACATTTGTAAATGAAATCTAATTCACAATAAGATATTTGGTTGTGACTTATAAATGTCTTTTACTTTATGGATTTAAACTTAAATGGATAAAATAATGTTTAATTTTTAAAATTGATTTTCTACAAACGCTTTTAGGCGATTAATTATTGACCTAAGTTAACATTAAAAGCTTTGGAGATTAAAACACGGACATGTAATTAGTACCAATATACGAAAAGTTATGTAATTTTAATTAAAAAATTAAATGCCTTAAAAAAAAAATCAGTATCTTTCTTACCAAACTGAGGTTTTAAATTTGTCTTTTATTTTACTAGTAGCTAACTGTTAAAAAATAACCCTTACCTGTAAAAACACTACAAACAAACACTAACGAGAATATATAGATTAACTTAGCCATTATTTTAATATTTAAAAAAAAAAAACGTTCTACTACAACGACTACCGCAAGTGCGAACTATCAGCGAATTGTGATCACTTTTATATCAAATGAGAAATACAGAGATAATTTTGTATGTACAGGTTGTGATAAAGAAATGGACGAAACGTGAGGGACTCCCCAAAATAAGGATTAAAACCTTGTCTCATATTCATATTCATATCTTTACTTGTCTCTATTACTCATGGCCAAAGAACCATTCATGATAAGACTACGTTTAGTCAGTTAAGTAGATATGGTTTCAGTATAGGAAAAAATCACTGCAATTTATTTTCAGCGTCACCATAATGTTAATCATAATGTTCCGCCTGTCCGGAAAATTCCTTCTTTTCTAAAAAACTCAAAGCATTTATTTCAATAAGACCATAACAGACACTTTTGAATGGCAGAAAAACAAAGAAGGTGAAACTACAGTCTCCGACACAAGGCATAACTTGTGAAAGTACTGTACTTGCCCATTCCAAAGCGTAGATCTCTATGGAGAAGAATGGGCAAGACACTCCATGAATACTCTTTTCAATCAAAATATTTTACAAGATCTTTAACCAAGATCTTGTAAAATATTTTCATCATTCATGTTGAGATAAAACATATATGTGAGAACGATGTAGAAAGACGGTACGGAACGACTCGGCCCCTCGACCCCTAAAAAAAGATTTGTTTATTTGTATCCTCTCAACCCTTAAACATAGTTCACACTCGACCCCCAGGGGGTGAGTTTGAATTTTCATACAAAGTGCACATTAAGGGCGCCCAGGATTGCCGTTCATTCTGGAAAACTTCCTTTGTTCAAAACGTCCCTCATGCCTATCCCGTGACTCAAAAGACATCGTCAGCCCACTACGTTTTTGGCTTGTGGCTAATTATAAACAGCCGTCCAGGTCGGTCCATGGATGGGTGACCCCCTATTACCTATCTTATTTCCTCCGCGCCTCGGAAAGCACGTTAAACCGTTTGGTCCGGGCTCTCATTCAAATTTCTTTGACAGTCGTTACAGGTAGTCAGTGGCCCGAAAGTCTGATAACCAGTGTTACCTAGGGGTATCGTGCTCACTCAATTAAGGGGTCAGAAAGGCAGTCACTTCATGTAGAATACTGGTATTTAGCTGCATCCGGTAAGACTGGAAGCCAATGGGCAAAGGCTAGGCAGATGATGAATACGTTTTTCGGTGTGTCTAGATTTTAAGGTCAAACCGTGGCCTTGCTCCATCGGCCATCTCTTCAGGACCGCCTAACCTGGAATCTCAGGTTTGATTGTCAGGGTGGACAAAATCTTGAATTGGATTTAGTATCAGCCCAGTTGGGGATATTGTAGCTTCCCATTAGTGAAAGAATTTTCGGAATCGGATCAGTAGTTCCGAAGATTACGCCCTACATCCAAACGAACTAACAAACTTTACCTCTTAATAATATTAAGTACTAGCTGACCCGCGCAACTTCGTCTTCGTTTGGATTTTCCCCGTTTTTGCAATCTTTTTCATAAATGCTCCGTTCCTATTAGTCGTAGCGTGATGTTATGTAGCCTATAGCCTTCCACGATAAATGGGTTATCAAACACTAAAAGAATTTTTCAATTCGGACCAGTAGTTCCTGAGATTAGCGCGTTCAAGCAAACAAACAAACAAACAAACTTTTCAGCTTTATAATATTAGTATAGATAGTGTAGATTATGTTATGTTAGATATGAAAGATAAATCGATATTTTTTAGAAAGGTCAGTGCGTAGTACTTTTAATCGGCGTGCGTCTATGACCAGATTTACGTGGACGAAGCGAAAGGAGTATCTAAGGATCGTAGCGAGTGGTGTGCTGTGAACGTGAATTTATACAACATTAGTTTTAGTATATGCGAAACCTGAAACACGTGGCTAGTATTTTTATGTAAAGAATCTATGTACAAAATTTCAAAACTGTATCATGAAAAATCACAAAGTTATAATATTATCTGGTTGTCCGCACAAAAACGTGGTCAACACGCGGCGTCTTCGCGCGCGCGCCACCAGCGTCGTCTTGAGCTCATTGATAATAATAATTTGGCAGTAGGTACCTAAATGATTGCGATAGGTACTTAGTCTCACTCGGTGTCCAACTTGTAACTTTTTTTAAATATTTTAGGGACAAAATATAACATGGTTTAAAAATTATTGGAATCGATTCAGTTACTTATTCTGAACAAACTATATTCAGGTTTCGCATATACTAAAACTAATGTTGTAAATGTAAACTTTACAAACACTATTTATGGTGTTTACCTTTATAACTACAAGTGCCTAAGTTAAACATTATCATTGAGTTCTTGATGTTGCCATGTTGGTGATTCACATGACAACAGTATGCGATAAACGTGATCTAAAAATAATAATACTTAAGTAGGATATAAGTAAAAACGTGGTCGTTCACAATGGGCCTTATCAGAAGGCTTAAAGTCACCCAAAGGGCAATGGAGAGGGCTATGCTCGGAGTTTCCTTGCGTGATCAAATCAGAAATGAGGACATCCTCAAGAGAACCAAGGTAACCGACGTAGCCCGAAGAATATCCAAACTTAAGTGGCAGTGGGCAGGGCACATTGCTCGCAGAACGGATGGCCGATGGGGCCGAAAAGTTCTGGAGTGGCGACCGCGAACCGGAAGACGCTGCGTTGGAAGGCCTCCCACTAGGTGGACCGATGACCTGGTGAAGGTTGCAGGGATCCGCTGGATGCGAGTCGCACGGGACCGGTCAATGTGGCGACACTTGGGGGAGGCCTATGTCCAGCAGTGGACGTCTTTCGGCTGAAATGATGATGATGATGATGAGGATATAAGTATGGTTTGAACTACATAAGTTTCGACGGAAACAATACTTGCGTTTACGCTGCAAGCACTGTTCATTTCAGCATTTGCCGACAAATTCTCGCCCAGGGCCGCTTTAGAAAAATCATAATAGGATAATAAAATTAATTAATTGGCAAATTCGTTTTTTTTTTCTATTCTTTATGGCCTTACTCTTGACCTCAATCTAGTCCTGAGGATAGAGATGAGGTCGACGATGGAACGAGCTGACCCAAAAGAAGCCTATTAACTCGCGATTTAAATAGATTGGGGTCTCAGAAATATGATCTCTCTTAACTTTATATATTTTGTTATGTGTATTTATTCTTATTGTTTTAGTTATAAATATTTTCTAGTTTTTTTTTCAGTTATTGCACCTTCTGTTTTGTATATTGTCTTTGCATCACCCTAAGGGAGACTGGTAGAAAATGGCCAAGGCGTTAAGTCCGCCTTTGTACAGTTTTTGCTTGTGCATAAACTTTTAATAAATAATAATATGAATTACGTTCCATGGAGTTTCTTGCCCTTTCTTCTTCATGAGATCTACGATTTTGTAATGGGCAACTTACAGTCCATTCAGAGTTATTATGCCTGTGGCTGGACTGTATGTAGCTTATTTTTGATTACGCAAAAGGGCCTGACACGGGGCTATCCTAATTCTAACTATCCTAGCTAAATTAATGCGAAAGTAAGTTTGTTTGTTACCTTTTCAAGCCTAAACCACTGAACCGATCATACTGAAATTTTGCATATACGTTGTCAGGTGTACAGAAACGGTATTTCATCCCGAAAAAAGTACTATTCCTGAGGAAAACAACAATAACGATAATAGATGGAATCATGATTGAATTATATTATTACAAGCAGAGTCCAACGCAAATTGATTGTCAAATTCTAAATTAACGTGAGCGGACGGCGGGGATAAGCTGGTTTGAAATACATGCTTTGGTGTATAGGTCGGGCCAAAACCTGGCCGGGGGAGGGTGACGAACTGTGCAAGTACTCCAGCACCCCAACCAGGTTAGGTTCACAATTTGCTTGCTTTTTAGACCTGACCCAGGACCCTATGCTGAGCAGTCGCGTTTGGAACTACTAGATGCAGAGATATTACTTTATGTTCTTCATAATTTCTTAGGTTGTGAGGAGCAAGATCTTCTATGTTGTCGTGTTTTGTACGTGTACTGTGCTATCGTGATCTTTCATCATCAGATCTTCATTATTTCTCGTCTTGGTAAGGTGGTGGTGTGACTCATAGACAAGCTCTTGTCATCGACGGACCTTAACAGAATTTTATGTTGATGTTGACTTAATATTTCGATTTGTCAATCAGGTATCGTGAACTATAATTACTATAGTATGGTAATATTCCTAAACTGCCAGCACCCAAGCTGCAGCACCTTACTTAAGATATTAAGCAGGTTCGGGATAATTTATATCCTTTTTTTATGCCGCATCATCATTATTAATCACCATCTGCCTTTTCCCAGTTGTGATCGACTTCCATTCTTACCTGACGCAGCTGAATACCAGGATTTTACATGGAGTGACTGTATAGCTGACCTCCACAACCTAGAGAGGAAGATAGGCTGCACACACTTTGGTCCAATTTTGACATCAAAAATTCTCTGAGGAGCTGTTCGCTAATAAACCGCAATAAATTAATTAATTCCTGAATGAGTGTACTGAATATTCAATGAAGTTTTGTACATAAATAACATAACAACATAGTTTTCTTTAATTTTATTAAAAATACATACATACACATTAAAAGGACGGCCTTTAACTATACATAAATACATAAATGCTTATTCAATGTCTCGTTAACAATGTGTGAATGAATCACATAAAACTTTAAGCTATACATGTAACAACCATAATCTTGCTTTTAATATAGCTTCATGAAATGTTAATAAAGTATGTCATGCACTACAAGATCTTTTTTCCCACAATAGTGTTTGCTATATTAAATACACATAGTGAACTTCATAAATAAACACACCATATTTTAAAAACACGTGTCTTATTTAAAAGTTTATTTTAAAATTTGTTAATCTACTTAACAATTCCCAGGTACAGATTATTGCTATCAACACTAACAATATATTGGTTACATAATTACTTTTGGTACTTTACGGTGTCAGTTTTAATTTATAAGACACAACGTGTGTCAGCCACGTTATATACCCTATCTTAGATACAACACTAAATAAACAAACAAAGCAAATAAACAATCAATTGGACGGTCCTATGTTAATTTTTAAAGGCATTTTCGGCTTGACCAATGAATAGACACTGCTTATGGTATGTGAACATTGAAATCGAGATTTTTTGGCACCCCATTTTTAACAACTGCAAGCGGTACACTCAAGGTGCCTAAGCTAGACCTAATTGTTCACTTGCTTTGAAGTCTGTTAGATATTATTGCTTGCAAAACAAGTACGAAGCGATGAGCGCCAGAGTGGCGAGTGGGAGAGAGAACGACAGCGATGTGGCTGCGTTGCAGCTGTCCTTATCGCACACGCTGCAGTGCTTGATCTTCCTGGCAGGGTCGGTGTTGGGCAGCTTGGAGGAGTTCTCCAGGGAGCGGCACGTGTGGTTGATGTCGGCGGGGTTGGCATCCAAGCATGTGCGGACTACGGCTCCGGTCTCTGTAATATAACAAAAACAATTACATTAGTCGCTGGTTTTGACATGGCTAAAATTGTCTAAATTCTAAAATTAAAGCTTGGCAACTGCTGCTTTGTTTTTTAGTACGTGTGAGAGACAAGACGGTCCACCGCCACCTGTTACGACTCTTCCGTTGGCCCTTTTCACATATTTAGGTTGCTGGGACTTACGTGGAACTGGCTAGCAGACCTAATGATCGTGGACATGTAAAGAACTTTAGGCCATGTATTCATACAACAAGAAAGTCCCATAATTTCAAAAGTCGCATATTTTTTTTTAAGATTAGTTAATGTATTTTTATCTATGGGCCTCAGTTGCCTGACAAGTGGCAGAAGAAAGTAAACGATTTGCTTTGAGTCTAAGCCTAGATTGTATCAAAAATTTAGAACTGTGTAACTAATATAAAACAATACTTACGCATCACGATTTTGTGACAATATCTAGGTGCTCCGACCACGCTGCCGAAAACTTCGCCAGGAAGAACGTTGCGAAGGTACAGGGTATTGTAGTTGATCGAATCTTGCGTCATGCAGTCCTAGAACAGATACAACAGCAACTGTTAATCAAACAATAAAGGCATGGGTATGATTCAGATTTTCCTTCGTTGTCGATGTTCCAAACATTCGCACGAAGCGCTTTGCTACATCTTTTATTATTCGAACAGCCGAGGAGTGGAATTCCTTGCGTCGGTGTTCCCGAGTTCATATGAGCCTAATCTATTCAAGTCACGAGGTAAAAAGCCTTCTTTTGGGTTTGCTCGTTCCATCGTCGACCTCATCTCTGTCCTCAGGACAAGATTGAGGTCAAGAGTAGGCCCATTTTATATTAAAAAAAAACAGAAAGTATGACCGCTATTGTGGTTCCGATGGTACGTAATTTTTTTGTATCAAAGTTACTTGCATGGTGTAAGATAATATAGAATTTTCTATCTCGCTGTATTCATGAAATTAGAACAAAGAGGCCCACCCAATTACAAATATCCGTTGAACCATTTCGTCTAGTATTATTGTCTTGACCTTGATTGACCACTAAAGTTTGTTGAATCGACGTTGAAGCACTCTTATATGTAAGTATTTATTTCTTAATTAGCCGTTACTCACGACCTTCGTCCGCGTGAAATTATAATAAAAATATTACTTCCCTAATTGAATCGGATTTTATTAACAATTTCAAGAGATCCAATATTTTGTACGGAACCCTAATTCTTTTTCTAAAATAAAAGCAGCCTAAGTTATTATAATATCAGCTATCTGCCAGTAAAAGTCGCGTTAAAATCAGTGCAACCGTTTCGGACATTAGCCGGAACAAACGCACAGACAAAAATTTAAAAAAAAATGTTTTGTTAAAAGTACCGTATATATGAAAGTAAACACTTTCATATGCATTCAGTAAAAAGCTGTTATTTTTTAATTATAAACAGACGCTTAAGTTTTATTTATTTGAATAGATATAGACTAAAAACTCTCATATTTTATCTAAATAGAGCATAGGTTTATCTATGTAAGCAAAAAAGAACTAGAATCTTTAGACATTCCAAGTTATTAAGAACGAGGACGTCCATACGATAATAAAAATGTTGTGGAGACATAGCTCGAAGTTGGTAGCCGCGCCGTCTCGCCTGCCTCGTATCACTTATTATAATTTAGATCACCTATTTGAAGACTCGCCCAATGGAATCACTTCTATTCTTAGTTCTGCTCGATACTGTCCGATTTAAGAGCTTAGTGTCAGTTTTAGGACGCCTTGTATCTTCAAAGACGACTATAAAGGGTGTAAATAGACCCTTAACGAAGCCGAAAGTTGTTCTCCCCGTCTTTGCGATCATTTTTTTTTGTTCTAGACCATACCTTCTAGTAACGGAGATATTGGGGGATTTTTTCTTTAAACACCTCCTCGACCCTCGTACTATTCAATTCATCCATCACCACAATGTTTTAAGTGCGTTCCATCGAGTCCTACCGTAAAACGTGATTTTTCACCCCAAAAAAGAAGTACTTTCCCAGCAATAATTTTTGCATAAAAAATTACTTAGTTTGATGTACAGAATGCTTGGTTCACGGCTTCGTGAAGGGTCTGTTTACACCCAGTATTAAAAAAAAAATCTTTGGAAAATAAAGCAATTATTTTAGAGGCTAAAGATATTATTACCTATACCAAAGCCCAATACGCCTGTATTTATTCATTAGTCTGTCTAAGTATCTACAATCATTTCACTAGTCATCGTAATAAAACTAATCAGGATACAAGCCAAGTGCAGCAATATTAATCGATAGACAAAGCATGCAATTTTCCCAAGGTACGCTTGAGAAAATTACGTGCAAATGTGTAAAACACCTTAGAAAGTGAGACATACATCTTTGAGGAGCACGTATTTTTACTTCTGAGTAGTGGAAATGATCAAGTCTTGATCATGTTTATATTCCCCAAAGTGGAGGCATAGACCCCCATTTCACCAGTAAGACTTCCCTTAAAGGGGGTGAACCATTGTTAAGATCTCCGAGCTGCGACGCCCGGGGCGTCTCCCGCGGCGGCTGGGACGTGAGGCTCTTTCCCTCTCACGTCCCGCCACCTCCTTCACTAGCATGACTGCTTCGCAGAAGGAGGTGACGGCTTCCCATTCCCTCTCGCTCCGGACCATGGCTTGAACCAGGGCCGGGCGCGAGAGATCGCCGCCGCCAATCGCCTCTACGAGGACGCGGCGCCGCTCCGCCCAAGCAGGGCAGACCTCCACAGTGTGCTGCACCGTGTTTTCCGGATGATCCTCGCAATGAAAACACCCGGGCGTTTCCTCCCGCCCGATTCGGTGCAGGAACCTCCCGAAACAACCGTGTCCGGTGAGGACCTGCGTCAGGCGGAAAGCCGTCCTCTCTGCGAGATGGAGTGTGCCACCATCACGCGGGCCCACCACACAACCTAGATTTTTTATTCTAGGACATTCCATTTTCCTCACGATGTTTTCCTCCACCGTTTTGAGAGCAATGGCGATAACATAAATACTTAATAAAGGATTCTTCTAAGAAATTCTTAATATCAAGACCCGATAACACTGTCCGACCTGGGAATCGGACCCTGGACCCCCACGTTCAACAGCAGCGCTTGCAACCGCTGGACCAAAGATACAGGTTGTATTATTTTACGTACCACTAAATGCCTTGAGCTTTTGAAGGGATCGCCACAAGCTGGGTCCTGTTCGGAGTTACATTGGTAACAATGTAAGCAGGATCCTGGAAAGAATAGAAAAATAAAAGGTTAGTATGTTGAATATAATGTATAAGTAGTTTACACAATTATTTAATTGTGGTTTTGGTTGCGCTTCTGCCCGTTCTCATAACGGAAGTTTGATTATAATTACTATAAAGCGCAGGCCACACCGCCAGCTAGCGAGCGAGCCGGGCGCGGCATCGTTTCACCTATTATCATACTTTGGTTCACAACGCGAACTACCGAAAGAGCCGAAACGAAGTATGAAAAGAGACTCGCCGGCTCGCTCGCTCGCTCGCTAGCTGGCGGTGTGGCCTGCGCTTTAAGAAATAAAGTTTTTGTTTTTAAAAAAAAAATCGGATAATTTGAATCACGCAGTACCTACCATGTGTTGTTCAATGAAGGTAATTACCAATTATTGTGAAACAACACAAAGTATGAGCAGCTTCTCAGAAATAATTATTACTAATGCTGGATCGTTAAATAACTAAGCAATGGTAATAAACGAAGATTCTCATGGTCCCTACTATATGCGGCAGTCATAAAATGTGTTATGACTACAGAGTACGGAATCGAAAAAATAAAGACGGCTTTAGCTGTATGTTCGTGGCATCGAGAGGGTTAAGCGCGCAACTTCTGTCATGGGGTGCTTTCAAAGCGTCATTTGTGTCGTACTAGGAGCACATGACGCATAGTTGGTATGGAAAGTGTTGACATAGCCGTCTAAAGCTAAGGCGTCTCCTTGCTCTGTGGTTAGGTCTAATCAATGGATGTGAGACGTCAAGCAAACATCTTCAAATCAAAATGCTAACAATAAATCAAGAATAACAACAATCTGCGTTCATCTAGAAATTGTTTAAATTTTACCTTGAGCATTTATTATAACTGACGTAACGTTCAACGTTAAAGCAACCATACATGGTTGGTTTGTCTTCAGATTTTCTGATCGGACCAAAATCGCACTATTCGTATCTAATTGTTTATTGCGTCGTATTGCGATTTTAGTTGAAGCAAAATGTTAAAATCAAACAAACTCCCATAAAATATTAGACAAAACACTAGAAAAACAAAAATATCCAAGTCGAAAAAACAATTCTGTAGCTCCCCGACTATAGCTAACGACTATAGAAAATAGTTAAAACTAAAAAAATGCCCCTCTCGTGTAAGGCATCGATTATGTGCCATAATATATTCTACAAACAAATCTTCTTGTTTATCGTGTGGTTAGAGCCTAACATGATGTCAGAGTTTTTATGTCGCCCATGGGCCTCTGTGTTGTATAAAAAAAAAAATATGACTATCAAACAACTTCAGAAGAAAAAAGAGACACGCCCAAGTCAAAGTACCAATCTCCAATTCTCCAAATAAAAGTAACATTCCAATTACGAATCCTCCTACCAACCGTGATGATTATACCAAACTCACTGTACTGGAATAACGACACAACTACAAGATTCGACTTTCACAGCATCTATGGGGCTCATAAAATTGATCTAGTAGCGCACAAAACAAGGGAGAGACGAGAAAACTTTTTATTGCTGTGATATCAAAACTTGTCTTTTCTATTGAGCAAGACAAACAGATCAATAAGAAAACGATAGTTACGACGTAGACAGAAGCCTGAAAGTCTGACATCAGTCTTACCAAGAGATATTGCTTTCACCAGTAATTGGGTTGTGAAGGTCAGATAGGCTGTCGCTCCGTGTAAAATACTGGTTAGCTACATATGGTTAGACTGGAAGCCGATCTTAATATAGTTTGGAAAAGGCTAGGCAGATGATGAAGAAGAAAACAAAAAAAATATAGGATGATACTATTTGGTACCTACAGAAATGCCACGTTCAATACGTTCATCTAATAGGTATACTACTTCCAAATGTATTGAGGTCAGCTCTTAGACTAGCTGAACTAACTATGTAGATGCGGCTAAATGTCAGCGTTTTGGGCGAAACAACTAAAATCGTCAATTCAGGCCGTAACCCAATTCCTAGGAAATAGCCAATATCCTTTTTCACTCGGTTTTCACGTGATGAGTTACTAAAATATTTCTTGACTCTCATGGAATACCATAAATGTCAAATAAATACCAAAAAACTATACAGTGCAGTGGTTCCTTTGGCGGTTGTGTGATATCGTAGCACGATGCCTACTTTCGCAATATGATTACTTTTTTTTACTTTGAAAGTCTACTTCAAAAAAGAGAGTTTAAGTAATCAGTAGTACAATGCCCAACATTATGAAACCACCATACATTAGCTAGCATGATGCCTACAATCGCATGATGAATACAATCGCATGATGCCTACATTCGCATGATGCCTACAATCGCACGATGCCTACAATAGCATGATGCCTACAATCGCAAGATGCCTACAATCGCTTTTGATTGACTTTGTACATTTTGATACAAGTGGGGAAACTTTGGCGAGGGTGTTTTGGAGCCGAGAACTGCAGTAACAAATGCCCACGTGTACCAAACGACGTTTTTCAATACACTTTCGAAGAAATAAAGTAATAGAACGAAAAGTTTTTTTTCATTAATTAGGTATTACGAAACTATGATTTAATTTGCTTTTTTTCCGCGCTTTCAATTTCTTAATAATAGTTTTTTTTTTAATAATCATGTTTATTTATGATATTCTATTTATAAACACAATTTAAATATTCAAAAAATATTAACGCCGTAAAGGCGCATATCTCTTTGCCGAGATTAAAAAAAAACAATCACTGCTGGAACCAATTTGGACTTTGTATAAGTCTATACTTATCGTATACTTAGTAAGTAGTACCTATCTGTGGATTTTTTTTATTTCCGCACTAGTACCTACAGATAAATGAAAACAATCCACGAGAGTGAAATACATTGCACGTTGAACCTAATCGTAGTGCGATAAGAGCCAGTTTGCGAGGAACTGTGTTGAAAAATTATTCCATCATAAATCCTTCTAATCGCAGTATGCCTACTTTTATTAACGTCAGTACTTTTGATATGTTTGTGGTATACAAAAATTACACTCAAAAAAGAAGTCATAGTGCGAAAATAGGCATCGTGCTACGAAATCTAGTAAACATTTGTAAAATGGTCTGAAGAAATTGTTTTGTAAAAACAAGATGGCCGGCGTTAGTTCCGATTAAGGTCACTGGCCAAAATATTCATGTACACTATCAGTATGTTACAAAGTTATCAATTATGGCGCAACTGTTGTTTGTATTCTAATCCATAAGTACCATAATAATATAATAACGTTGTATTGGGATCGATCTATCGTCACTGACAGGACTATTGTTGCCAATATGCCTGACATTGTGGTGATAGATCGATTGGAGCGTCGCGCAATGATAGTTGAAATGACGAGAACAGAGTTAAAAAAAAAGTGAATTATATGTAAAGAAAAAAAATAAATGGATAATAATTTTCAAAAATGAAATAATCAGCATATTTTACAACGGTTTTAAACGGATTTAAAATAGAATCTGATTTAATCGTGACATATCTACATCACTATTTTACCTACCTAAACATTTCACATGACGTAATATTTTGTCGGTGTATAATCAGCTCCGTTATCGATTCCAATTTCGGCCTATAATAAATTACTTCCTTGCAAGTGTAAATTAAAATTATCAGTTTATTAGTAAGGAAATTTCTTCACTATCGCGTTGCAAACGCCTCGCCGATAATTCAGACGAGGCGCCTATTAATAGTCGTTCTATTAAACAAAGCGTACGTAACAGCTATTTTCGTTAGGTTTGTGTCAAACAAACGTATGCTGTTGCTGAGCAAATTAATGTATTATAAGAGTAAAAAAAAAAAAATTAAGTGTCTAAGGTCTATCTTTTCATAAACGAAATATTTTAAGAGTAACTTCTATAAGTCGTAAAGTCACCATAGCAACGAAAAAAGAAATTATCTGAGTGTTTTTTTTTTTTACGAAATTATTATAATTCTACAATTTTTTGAGACTTTTTGCATAAAACCTTTACTCCCGTATTCTAACAATGACAGTAGGTAAATACGACGTAATAAACTAGGGTAATGGATGTTCAAAGATAAGGAGCTAGTATTTATTTTGTGGGTCAAGTAATTTTAATTTTTTTTTTTATAAAAATATACTCAGATAAAAAAAAAAAATCCCTTGAAATGACTTCGTTATAGCCGTTAGATGATTCCCTGAAAATATTTCGTGTATGAATAGTTAGACCTTATACTTATTGCAATTATAATTCCGTGTAACCTAAAAGCTTGGAAAAAAAGTTCTTGCTGTCTATTATAAATGCAAAAGTTTGTGAGGACTAGCCCTCCATCAATCCTAGATGGATCTGTGGATATTATATGCTTGTTACTCTTTTTTTTCACACAAACTTTTAAACTTGGAATGATATTTGGCGCGGTCTGTGCGCCAAATATCATTCCAAGTTTACCTAATCTACACACACATAGGATACTTTTATCCCGGTATACGATCATCATCTGCCTAGCCTTTTCCCAACTATGTTGGGGTCAGCTTCCAGTCCAGTCTAACCGGATGCAACTGAATACCAGTGTTTTACATGGAGCGACTGCCTATCTGACCTCCACAACCCAGTTAGTACTGGGTAATACCCCTTGGTAAGACTGGTTGTCAGAGTTTCGGGCCAATGACTACCTGTAACGACTATCAAAGATCTACTAATGACAGCCGGGACCAACAGCTTAACGTGCTTTCCGAAGCATGGAGGAAACTCGGTATGTAATGGGCGGTCCCCCATCCACTGACTAACCTAGGCAAGCGCGGCTTAACGTTAAGATCGACCCGATCCTGAGGACAATTACCGAAATCTATGGGCGAAGCCGTATGCATAAGCTATACTAATATTTTAAAGATGTAAAATTCATTTGTAAGTTTGTATGTAGGGGGTAATCTCCGGAACTAATGATCCAATACAATTTTTTTTTAACTGTTAGAAAGCTACAATTCGTGGGTGCTGTAGGCTATAAATTACTTCTAAATGCATATTAGCCGAGCTATCCACACTTTTTGCTGGCGAAGTCGCGGGCGAATTGCTAGTTGCTAGAATTTTATAAAATCAAATATTTATGTCTCTACAATAGTCAGTGTTCTTGTCTCAGTAGTAAAACTAACGTTTATCATATATTACGATAACAGTAAGAATGAGAACGTTGTATAGTTAAAAACAAGCGTGGATATTATATTATTCAAACAACTCATTGTTCTAAGGTTTAGAAGAATTTCAAAATTTGCGCAAAGACACAAAGATTGACTGTTTGACGATTTATTTGTTGTTATTGTGTCTCGTCCATGTTACAATGGAATATCTTATTTACACTGTCAACTATTTTGGAAATTGATAATTTACGGTGAAAATTCCTATATTATGTTGATTTATGAACGTGGTCGAGACATAAGTAGTATGTATCGTTGCCGGTGGCGTTCTATGAGTGCTTTTGCGTACCATCGTAGAAAATAGTCGCAATTTTAGGTATGTAGGTATGTTAACAGAAGACACAACATTTAAAATATACATTTATTTACACCACCGCAGCAGGGTTACAGAATTCATTCGGACAAAACACGTAAGAGCTATGTGACAACGGCTTATGAAATGTGCGTCAGTTTCAAACTATTCAGTTCAGTGGCTACAATGATACTGTCTCCATTGTCTGAGGTTAAGAGGGCATCCGTTAGTCACCACTCCCGTCCAAGAGATTTGTTAAACAGCAAATTGGATTAATTTACGTTTGTTAGTGCGTTCACATTTACACCCACTAGTGTAAAGTGGCTTGGATACAGTGGCCATTAGTGGCCAGTTACTTATACTCAGACAGCTGCAATCATTGCCTTATGATGTTTGCAATAAATTATTTGTAATCGTAATAATAGAGCTTAAAATGATAAAGTTATCTGTGTTAATCGATTCAAAATTTAATCAGACATTTAAATTTCCGTTTACCTCTTGTGTATTTCCTTTGGTCACTTTTTTGTTTGTCAATGAAGAAAAATACCTGTAGCAGGTGTGGCGGACATAACTAAGCTAACAAAAACACTAGCGACATCTATGACACAAATGAAGAAGAAACACCACAAGTTATGTATTAGTTTTCAATTATTTTATAATTACTAACACGGTCGTAAAGATCACGACGGAGTGACGGGCGTGATGGCAGTACCTACTCTGTTACTCATAGCTGCTCTGTGGTTTTAGTTGAATGTTTTAAGGCGATCAATAAGTAGATTCTAGGTATAGGTACCTACAGTGTATTTTTCCTAACGTTTCTTATCTGCACGCGTAGCATGAGCACCGTAGAAACGGGTTTTGTCAACGGACGAATCGACAATTTTTTTTTTGACAAAAAGACAATTTTTTTGTTGATCTGTCTTTTTGTCTATTCTTCCGTCGACAAAACCCGTTTCTACGGTGCTCATGCTAAGCGTCCTGGTAAACAATCTAGGTAGGTACGAAAACAACGACACTTTTAACAACATTTAAAACGTAAAACTCGAAAAATGCTTCGAATAGAATATTATAAACACAAATATCGCAATGTTTACCAAATTGGAAAAGCAAAGAAAAATACACTTATAATATTTAATGTCTCAATATTTACAAGCGGAGTCCTAGATGTGGTAAAACATAGTACCTACGTACTACTAGATACCATTCATTTCCAAACTGGTGATGTCATGCGACGCCATTTATATAATACGGCCATGAGCACACGGTTCGCCTTGAGAAAAACGAGTTTTTTTGTTCTAGAAGGCAAAATGATACTTTTTTACACATTTGTTTGCAAACAATGATTTTAGTTGATGAAAACTGGGAGTTAATTCCTACCTTCCTACTGATTCCGTACAAGTAGTATTGAAAATAGGAACCCTATTTGTTTGTTTTTTTTTTTAAACTAGGTTTTGCCCGCGGCTTCGCTCGTGTTATGGTCGGAAATTATCTCACGGGAATGTTTTCTATATAGACTACAGCACTCGGGGCACAGGTTATTACCGTGCTCGGAGATAATTGAGCTTCCCATTAGTGATCAGTAGTTTCGAAGATTACCACCGACATCCAAACTCACAAACTTTATCTCTATATAATGATAGCATAAACAAGTATCTGAGGCTATAAAAAGCCGAATGTCAGATTTACAGTCTATTTTTATAATATGTGGTAGATCGAGTTTTGGAAATGCCTAGTTCGGCGTTATAGATTGTTGTTTCTGTCAACCATACCTATGGGTGGGTGGTACAGGTTCCTATCTGTGTGACAGTCTCTTTCAAACCCTCGATGTGTCATTTAAATGTATACAGGATGCTTCTTAAAAGGTGATTCAGACCATCAAACTGGACAACGTTCCTTACGGAGCATACTTACTAATTGCGTCAGCCGATGCGACATTTTGTTTGAGAAATAATTTTTTTTTAATCCCAGAGGATTAAAAAAAAATTACACAAAAAAAAATTGCACACAAAAGGTAGGCTTTGTTTTTGATGATGTATTTTAAACCACAAGTGCAGTAAATGCCATTATTTACAATACAGAGCGCTTTTGAGTTCAAAATACTACTCAAAAATAATTATTGTAAAAAAGGTGGAATCCGGGACCGCGGTCCCGGTCTCAAAAGCCCCACGACCCTAATGATCAGTGATAGGAATAGGTAGTGCCTATTTGCCTAAACTTCGAAGAACAGAGATAAGAAACGGAGACTTCCTTAGGACTAAATTTTTTCCGAGACATCTGTCCCGAAATTTTGAGACAACACATAAATACATTTAAAAAAATTGTTATTTGGAATAAGTAATTCGTCTATATTTACCTAAAGTTTGCGACTAGATATATCATAATAAATAACATACATAGTCGTTACAACCATAAAATTTTCAGTATTTTTTTTTGGAAAACATTTTGTAAATGACTTGTTGATCGTAATACACAATGAATCACAATGTTTGAATAAGAAGCCGTACACGTTTCGAAGTAAATATTTTCTTTTTAGCTCACTCTCGGCTACGTTTAATGAGATTTCTAAAGTTCAAGTGTAAAAAAGGCATTTTGTCTTTAAAATAATAAAACGGTAATTTTTTATCATTTTAGCATTCTCTATAGTAGAAAGAATTTATCATTAAAAAAAAGGTATTTAAAATAAATAAATAATTCATTTATTTGCCAGAATGTAGGCACACAAAGTGGTATGATCTTAATATTAATGAGGTCCCTTTACATTCTACCATTATACATGATGTGCAAATATTTAGTTACAAAATTAAAATCGTTCTTTATTTTTTATGGTATTTGTAACACAAATAAAGATTTTCAAATTCTTAACAATTTTTGATGCATCAAGTTCTTTATCAAAACCGAACAGTTAGTAGTTCACTATTAAAACTGATTGTCCTAAATGCTATACTTCAAAGGTTAATTTGTACTTTGATTTGAGTAAAAATTGCATCCCTCAACGTCAGTAAAATAAATATGACATAGACATTTAAAGATATATAAACATAAATTTGTTTCTTAAATTTTTCCTTCTGTACATTTTGTTTCATGGTTTCCAATTACGTCATATTTTAAAATAATATAAATATACATGTATTTGTTACAACAATATTCTATGTGTTTTATTTTTCCTTTAGAGCCCATTAATTATTTAATTAACCTAGAGCGATATCGACCGGCGATTTTTGAGAATTTTTTCTTTCGTTTTTTTTTTTGCATAGAAATCTTCTAAAAATCGCCAGACAATATCGGTGGTGTGAAAGGACCCTTACGTTTTTTTTTTAACTAGTTAATGCCCGCGGCTTTTCCCGCGTGTACTATTGTTTTTGTATCCCATGGGAACTATACTTTTTTTTTAATAGGAAGTAGCATATGTGCTATTCCACACCTTAATCTATTTCACTACCAAAATCAGCATTTTCAGTGGAATTGAGTAATGGATATCCATACAAACTATCACATTTATAGACAAACTTTAGATAAATATAGACGAATTACTTATTTCAAATAATACATTTTTTTAAATGTATTTAAATGTTGTCTCGAAATTTCGAGACAGATGTGCCGGAAATAATTTAGTCCTAAGGAAGTCTCCGTTTCTTGTCTCTGTTCTTCGAAGTTTAGGCTAATAGGCACTACCTATTCCTATCACTGCTAATGATTGTCCATAAGTCGATATTTATTTAAGACAAAGTTACAGTAAAGTCAAACAAAGTCATAGAACAAAGACAAGGCGAGTAATTAAAAAAAAGTCTTCATTAATCTTCATGGAGTTATATTACTCGTAAATTAGTAGTAACTGGTATACATTGCATATTTTCGCGACAATTTGGAGACTACCCAATTTTTTAAGTGCATTAATATGTTTATGACTAGACACAGCGATAATAATGACACTTTATGGCTACCAGCTAATAGAAACTAATTTGGAAGTCAATGGACGATGGCCTTTTTAACACGATAGATGGTCTGCATTTAAAACATTAATTGGTCAGACCAGAGACAGTGCTACACAAATATTCGGCTCGGCTTGATTCGGCTCGGCTTGATTCGGCATGGCCAGACGCAGAATCGAATGAAAGGTGCCTATTTGCCTATCGCCACGAATGGGTCCATGACATTCAGAAGATCGCCGGTAAGATCTGGTTAAGAATAACCAGGCAAGAATGACACAAAGGGTCCTCCCTTTGTGCCATTCTTGCCTGGTCTGCGCCAGTCTGCAGACCAGCAGAACTCCTGTTCTGCATAGCTAGCTATTCCCAAACGCTTCGATTCGGTTTCGATTCAACAAGTCGTATGTCTATTTTTTTCTGGCATTACTAAAGCGAGCGAGATAGACATACCGACTTTCCGGATCGAAGCGTTTGTGTCTGTACTCAGCAGTGGGTGGAATTAGGCAGCGGCTGATGATGATGAGGAGCCAAATTTGAGCGGTAATTGTTTTGGCTGTGTTGTTCAACAAATACTCATCTGACTAGTCTTTTCCGCATGTTTTTGGGGTCGGCTTCCAGTCTTACCGGATTCAGCTAAATACCAGTATTTTACATGGAACGACTGTCTCCACAATCCAGTTAGTACTGGGTAATACGATACCCCCTGGTTGTCAAACTTTCGGGCCACTAACTACAAGTAACGACTGTCAAAGATCTATGAATGACAACCGGGACCAACGGCTTAACGTGCTTTCCGAGGCACGGAGGAAACTCGGTATGAAATGGGTGGTCACACATCCACGGACCAACCTAGACAAGCTCTGTTTAACCTGAAGATCGACCGGAGCGGTTGTAATTATTTAGCCACGCTAATATTTATTGAACAAATACTGCCGAATCAAGAGTGCGGACCCAAACACTTCTGAACTAGGCTAGGCTATTCTTGACTTGTTGTCTGGTTGCCTTGACAGCCAATTTGGGAGAGTAATTTTGACTGCAATAAACGATGTGTTTTATTGAAGTAATTGGTTGATTGAATAGCAGTCAATAGACGGTTCAGATGTATACCCGTTCACGATTGCACGCACCTCCGACGTGTAAGGAACTTCTTGATAAATTATTGAGTCTTTTGAGGAATTATGTGAACTTGAGCTTTTATACTGGGTGTTTGATTAAACGTGGGCAATACTTTAAGGAAGTGAAGTACTCATAAATATGAGCAACTTTTACTATGTGGCTAACTATGGAATACGATTTAAAAAATCTGCTGTTGCCTACAAATTTTCGAATTACGCGGCCTTTTTTCATTCATGTGTGGAGCAGTTGATATTTTTTTCGCGAGTTCATGGTTGGTCACATAGTAAAAGTTGCTTATTTCTAGGAGTACTACACGCCCCTAAAGTAGTGCCCACGTTTAAAAAAATAAAAAAACACCCTTTTTATTTTCAAACGCAGAAATATAAGTACATGTTTCTTAAGGTGGAAGCGTCAGGGTAACCCGCGAAATTCAAATTTTCTTACTTTTTTTTGTAATTTGCAGCCCTCGTACCATGACCACCGTAGACAAGGATTTCTTTGACGGAAGAATCGACAAAATGACAGATTGTGTCGACACAATGACAGATTTCTTTGCACTATCTGTCATTTTGTCGATTCTTCCTTCAAAGAAATCCTTGTCTATGGTGGTCATGCTACGGGGGCTGGTCACGCTACCCTGACGCTTCCACCTTAACTCTTTCATAGCTGCGTTGTATGGTGTCTATGGTTTGTGTTTTCCAGTAAAAACAAATATCTTCTTTGCGAATCGAAGGTCGGTACTTATTTTACGTACTAGGGCCAGTTGGTAACCAAGTGTTGTTATTTATAGTTTCCCAAATGTAGATATAGACCAACCAGATGCGGCTGAACATAATTTTTATAATTAAGTATCTGGGAACGGAATCCTATTGGTTCAAAGTAGAAGTGACATTTAGATATTAATCTATTCTTGACGGTGATCATGTGAGTCACACATTCCAAGGCCAACTATAACTAATAACTAGGAAACTATGTTCAAGTATTTATTATTAGTAAACGTCTTTACTAATCGCGTTTATATACAAGATAGATAATCTAGTGAGAACCCTTAACTATATTGAAGGCGATAATTTTAGTTGGTACTACTTATATGGATTGGCTGTATTGTGAGTAGTTTGAGTGTGTTCGATTATACAACATTAGTTTTAGTATGTGCGAAACCTGATACACGTGTCTAGTATTTTTATGTAAAGAATCTATGTACAAAATTTCAAAACTGTATCATGAAAAATCTCAAAGTTATAAGCTTGTTCTGTTACCTAGTTGTCCGCACAAAAATGTTGTCACCACGCAGCGCGCGCCTCCAGCGTCGTCTTGAGCTCATTGATAATAATAATTTGGCAGTAGGTACCTAAATTATTGCGATAGGTACTCAAACTCGCTCGGTTTCCAACTTTTAACATTTTCAAATATTTTTGGGAAAAAATGTAACATGGTTTAAAAATTATTGGAATCGATTCAGTTACTTATTCTGAACAAACTATATACAGGTTTCGCATATACTAAAAATAATGTTGTATAAACAAAAGGCGTTAACATTTTTAAATTCAGATAATTATTGAAATAGAATTTGAATTTTGTGATACTTTGACGGACGCCTAGCTGTGCCTAAGCTGCTATTCCTATTTTAAATTTTGAAAAAGTGTTCATTTCCTTTTCATTTACAACGTGCCAGTTACTTCGTAAATGACCACAAAGGTCTATCTATATCAACGATACTTACCAGTACTTTACCGAATGATTCACAGGTACTTGAGATCGTTTAGTTTCTAGGAAGGCAACGCTTAGCACTCTATTACTATTGGAGCCATTGGAGGCGTGAGCACTTACGGTCAAGTGGACCACAATAAGGATTAGCAATGAACAAACGAACGATGAACGGAACGAATAATGATCAGATACAAAACAAAAGGAGCGTGTAGGGATCGTAGTTTCTGCCTACCCTCATGGGAAAATTGCGTGAGTTTATGGTTCAGGTGTCATTATGGAATATCATCAATGGTTTCTCAATAAGTCTGGGATACACGACAATCAAAGACATCAAGGATTTCTCAAAATTAGGGTCTAGTTCAAAATTGAACCACACAGCTCGTAGAAGCTAAATTCATCCGAAATCCAATGCATATAACAGTAGGTATATAGTACAATTCCCGCTGGAACAATTGGACCCTCTAACCGGAAAAATGGACGATACAGAATCAACTGGAGCCAACTGGCTGGAATTAGTGGAAAAAAAACAACGACACGGTCATGGCTCTCTGATTATTTAGATTGTCGGAGTCAGTACAAGGTTTTAACAAACTACCGGTGTTTGAATGTTGTGTTGTTTTTTACTATTAGTTTATTCCAGAATAGGTATGACTGATATAAACACTGTTTATTGAAGAGTTCCTACTTCCTAATTTAATTAGTTACTAATTTAACGTAGAGGACAGGCGCTCACAAGAACGCGCGGTGTAAACGTACTGTAAATACGTAAATTTTAAAATTAAATATACTCATAATATAACATAACATCATGCCTGTAATCCCCGAAGGGTTAGGCAGAGGTGTACCTAACAGTACAAACACATTTCGCCGTTTAAGTCCCATGTAATAGGGGGCGAGCCTATTGCCATCAACCGGGCACAAATTCAGACTCTGTGGCTGCTACTGAGAAATTCCTGATGGAAAAAACCCAATAACAATTTGCCCGACCCAGAAATCGAACCCAGGGCCTCAAGGTCACTCGACACACGAGGCAGTCAGTTAAAAATACTCGTTTCACATACAATTATAATTTAATATTTTAAGAATATATTCATATCTATGGATGATACTGATTGTGCTTGTTACAAACAATTTTATTATAACTTATACTTATATATTATATATAACTTATACGTTATAGGATTATATGTATGATTATAGCATTTTATTTTCGATTAAAAAAATCGACGTATCTACGTTACGTTAACACCACGCTCTCGTGCTAGGGCCTCAGAACAAGGTGGTTACCATGGGAAAGAGACGGAGCTATAGAAGGCGTCTAGCGCCATCTCTTTCCCACTCTGGAATAAGATTAAAACATGATTTAAGACGTCATGGTAGCCCACCAGTATTTTTACGTCTATTTATTATGCAGTTTCAATATCTGGTACCTACAGGTTTTACCTTTGACTTCAGGCCGATCTCACCTTGCACATTAATGGTAATACCACGGGCCGATTAATAGGGTTAAAAGGTTAACCGATTAGACCTGTATACGGGTTAACCCTTATAATATATGGGTTAACCATTTAAAATACAGTGGATTAACCAGAATGAAAGAGACAAAACACCGAGCGCGGGCTAACTCCGTCACTTTCTTGCATATTTTTATATACAAAAATGAACTTGAACTTGAGCTTGAACCGGATATTGTATTGTATTTATTTATTTCTCAGTATAATTATGGTACATTGAGATCTTACATTAAACTTTGTTTCACACATACTATCATTGCTGGTGTAGAAATATTAAATAATCAGCTAGGTACATGCAAATCAAAATTGGTGCATTTCAAGAATATTATATAAAGATATGAAATATAAATATATTATCGGGTGATTAACCCTATAATATGACGTTACGGCCTACTGTACATGTACACACGGCGACATATCAAGGTATACATATCCAGTATACTAAATACATGGCCTCGCTTTGTATAGATTTTCTGTACACTGAGAGATCTACGTATACTGTTTATGTATAGGTTGACTGATTGTCGTGCGTACGTGCATTGTACACTTATATTTCAATAGTTTTAAGTCGTGTTGCAACTCATAGGCCCTGAGCTTATAGTATGTATTGCTGTTCTACCCATTGTTTTAGCAAGTACTTATGTAGTCGTACGACTCAGTGGATTATAGTTCGTAATAATTGATTGATCATATCTTTACCCTTTTAATCTCAAAGGTTTAAGCAGTACTGTTACCTAAAGCAGCTACCAGTAGCGAAGGTTTCATACAACTCGATTCCTACCGTATTTCCTTTCAAAAATGCCACAGTCGGTATTCTATAGACAAATAATGTAATCACATTGAAGATGGGTACCCCGGCTTACGTCTTACGAAAATTAACCCTTCGCCACTGGTAGCTACACCCACATTTCTCTTTGCACAGTTATGTTTTTAGTCCCAGAAATCCATTATTCGGGTTGCTTTAAGGAATTTCTGGTGGAAAAAACCAATAATACTTGTGACTATTAAACCATCAATATTTTTTATTTGTTAAGTTATGTTCTCCAGACATTTATGTTGCTGAAATATTTTTCAATCTTATTTTCAAAGTAATCTCAGCTCACTAGTTTCTGTTTTATGTTGTATAGTGCAAAGTCAACGACCATAAAATACTATCACAAATTATTGTTTTATTTATTTCCCAGATTCTGATCAAAACAGAAAGAGATCAGAAAAACTCGTAAAATTAAGCTATAAAGTATAATAGAAAAAAAAATCCAATAATAATACGTGTTTATACGGTCAAGTTTGTTTTTTGTATAATATAAGGCTAAAAGCGGTAAACAAAGTAAGTAACATTGAGTAGACTAATATAGATGTGATGTAAGACAGTATGTCGTCATCGATATTAAATAAATCGACGTGTTTACGTCTAGATCGAGATACAAGGTATCTATATCAATCTGTATCGCAAAATCTTTGAAACTTCGGTAGAACTCCAATGAGTTTATGTTTGCATCATCAAGATATGAGTGTGCTTTAGAACAAAGAGTCAAATAAATAAATAACTGTTTTAGACAAAAATGATCATTGGCACAAGAATGGGACGTTAAAGAATTCCAACCATTGTGACGACAGTAATTTGAATGAACAAAACATGTACAGTTAACCAAAGAGATTAGTATGCACCCTAGGCAGGCTACTTGACTACTTTTGAACACATGCTGAGCGTGTACCGAGTAACCAAGTATTTTGATATGTCGGATACGGTCGTCAGTATACACATAAAATGAATCGCAAGTTCGCTGGTGGTGACGTCACGCGACTTACTGACAAGTCTACCCACACCACAGCGTGCTTCTACAGAGCCCGGATGTCTACAGCTCGAGGCGAAGACCACATTGAGCGTCAGATCACAGTGGAGTTGAGATGTCTTGGAACTGTACCCGTTTCATTGTGCCCCGTGTTATTGTGTTAAATTGTAATTTCAAGTAATTTGTTAGTTTAATAGAAACAGTGTATCGCATCCAGTGTATTTTCATTGTACGATACCCAGCGTCTGCTCACACGATGTATGATTCTAACGGAATAAATCCTGACATATCCGATAGATTTAACATTATTGCCCGCGGGTTCACCCGCGTGGAATTCGATAAATTGTCCCACGGCATCATACTACCGGGATGAAAAGTATCCTAAGTTAATCCAGGTTATAAACTATGTGTGTGCTAAATTTCAGTAGTTTTTGCATCCATTCATCCATCCTCACAAACTTTGGTATTTATAGTATTAGTACCTACGCAGTTAGCAACAATGAATATTGTTTGTCCAGGACAAAATAATGTGTTTATTTCTTGTCTGCATAGCGATATTGACTGTATCAACTGAACTAACTTCATCAAACTTGAGAATTTTATACTCAGAAACTTGGTATAAATGCTAATCTGCTAGAAATTCCTGGGAATGACTAACTTTACGCCTGAAATCGTAAAAAGGTTAGTATTTTTACAATGTACAGAGAAAACATTGTAACATCTAGCAGCAGAGCTGTGGAAACTTTGTCAAACACAGTTAGACTGTTGTTTTTAAATAAAACAGCAAGAACCACAGATGCCATTCCTTGTTTTACGTCGAAATTACTGTTTGCAACAAACTATTTGAGTCATAAATCTTAGTACTTCTACCCGCTTTGTCCGCTCAACAGAGAGGTTACCATGCACGTCATATTTAACAAAAGGTGAAATGCCATGCGAAGTGTCGAGCGATTTTGAACCATATGTAATTCAACTATTAACTATCACCTTGACCTGCCCTGCACTTAAATTGCTCTGCAAATGGTTACGGTACGGGCCTAGACAGCTAGAACAATCTATTCTGACACTAGTGGCTTAATCATCACGGTCGGTAGGCGGAAAGATTGATGTTCCGAGATTGCCGATTTATGTGTTTGATTTTGCAGATGACACTATTTTATTATCCTATGGTTATTGGCAAAGAATGTGTGACTTTCGTTCTTACGGGAATAATATCTAATGATTCAGTCAAGCGGTATTGACTTGCCAAAAGACAATTCTTTTTTTTTGTATAAAGTATATCGAGTTAAGTAATCCATTAGTACCTTTAGAGCTATTCTAAAAAAAAAGTGGTGGTTAGGAATATTCTCACTCTTTGTTTTTCTTGAATCTAAAGGGAGTAATATTAAATACAAATTCTGAATACAAATGTAAGCTACGAAACTTTTCTTGCTGAATGAGGAGACAACACAATACTTGGATATTTTATTTCTGTGACAGTATCAGGTCGTAAAATGGGAACACAGGCGTATTAGAAGAAACATTTCACTTACATAGTTTACTAGCATATATTGCGCAAAATCGTAAAAAATCTGGAAAACTTCCAACAATTTTCCGTTCATCTATATTATAAACACGTTTGTAGAGCGAATTTAATTTCATAATTCGACGATTTTGGGTCAGCGGAGATTGGCATTTTAATTGATGAATGAACTTTTTGTCTGAAATCTAGGAAGGTCATTTAAAGAACGAAATGCATGGATTAAAACTCAGTTGGGGACAACAAAGTGTACGAAAAAAACGTGCTATTAATAAGGGCACTATTTTATTATTCATATCATATTTGAATACGGTTTGCTTCTAAAATTATATCTTGCTGGCCTTGCTCATCTTTTCCAGCCAGTAGAACAGCTAGACTGCACTGATTCATATTAATGCAGATAAAAAACAAGATACCAGCATTTGTGGTGATATTTAGAGGAGGTATATTTCTTTAGAGAGGTCAGACGTACTGGCAACTGGCGTGCGTGTATGGCCAAGTTCTATGACCGTCCATGAGGCGTAAGGAGTATGTAAGGTGAAGTTGCGTTCTGTAGTTTCTACCTATCCGTATGTATTTGAGCTAAGAGAGAGTAAGACAGAGATTATCTTTTTTTTGATTCTTCAGAGGCATCGATAACGATATAGACGGTGAATTTAGAGCCATAAAGGAGCGTCTCAGAAGTTCAGCAAAGATTAAAGTCACGTAAAAAGTGACGTATCTTTTTTTTGTTTGTTTTATTTTCTATACTAGCTAATGCCCGCGGCTTCCCCCGCGTGGAGTTCGGTAATGTTTCACGGGATCGTACTACTAGGATAAAAAGTAGCCTATGTGTTAATCCAGGTTATAAACTATCTGTGTGCCAAATTTCATCCAAATCCAGTTAGTAGTTTTTACGTGACAGAGTAACAAACATTCATCCATCCATCCTCACAAACTTTCGCATTTATAGTATTAGTAGGAAGTAGGGATGTATGCACTTGTATATGCCAAATAAATATGTTTTCTTCCTTTCTTATTTAGAGGAGGTTCGTCAGCAGTGAATGTGTTTTTGATGATGATAACATGATGATGATACCATTCTCAATTTATATGTGGCTCACATTTTCATCGTTGACTCACGTAAGCGTTTTATCGTATATTGTATCACGACTAAAAGTACTTAATGTGATACAATTGGCATCAACTGGTGTTTATTGATAGATTTTGATATTGTTACATCCATAGATGTGCCTGTTGCGGTTGATTTACGTACCATGGCAACCAAAATCATCCTAACCATATTACAAATGCAAAAGACTACCTGTTTGTTTGTTACGTTGTCACTGCTAAACCGCTGAATCGATTTTGATAAAACTCGGAATAGACGTTGATTGATTTTTAAGTAATAACATAGGCTTACTGATATTAAAATAAACAACCCATGAAATTAGTATGATAAAATCTGGAAATCACGCGAACTTACTCGCTGCCAATGCATTCGTTTTGTAAAATTACCTGTCCAACCTGCTGTAGACTAGACTAGTATTAATGATATTAATTAAAGTATTTTTGTACGTTAACTTCCTAGACATCTTATTTTTAACGCTCCTTACTGTGTTAATGTGAAAAATTCAAGAATTTTATTTAAAAAACTGCGATTTATTATTAATTCATTTATTTTAGTCATAGTCCATTATCAAATCTTGATTTAATCTTTCCAATCTGACCTTCTGTCACCGTTTTTAAAAGTTAAATTTGATTTCACGCGTCGTATAGTTTTTTTTTTTTATGGGTTTGGGTATTCATCTACTTTCTATAATATTCTTTTTTATATTACTGCTAGGATAGACATGATATTATATCATGGTGATATAAGATAATTGTAGCAGAAGGTTTTTTATATAATATTGACAAATTATTTAATTAAGTACCAATCAAAATGTCTAGAAGCTACTCTATATCACATTGTCAAAGTCAATGTTTGACATTGCCAAAGCCAAGGTACCAATATCGGTCAATAAAATTATAATCATTAATTGAAACTGATTGCAGTGATAGGCTACCGACCTAATGTTCTATTTTGCACATATCTGCAGAACTGCAGAGTGTAATGAGCTGATAAGATATCCTTATCTTGGTTATTATTGACCTATCATCAACCAAAATTATAATAAACACAGTCATGATAGGCTGATTATTAATTTTCCTTTAGGAATTTCTCAGAAGAAGCCACGTAGTCATAATGAGACTTAAACATAACTGGCGAAATGTGAGTGGTACACCTCTGTATAACCCTTCGGGGATTACAGCTGTGATGTTATGATAGACTAAAAGGTAATCGCAGTATTTTTGTTAAGCTGGATGATGTGATGGACATGAATGTTGATGGGTGGAGAGGAAGAGGAAGGCCAAAAGGTGAATGGATTGTGTAAAGACTGATATGAAAGAGAAAGGAGTAAATGATGCCGTGACGTCTGACAGGGGAGAATGGAAGAAGAAAACGTGTTGCGCCGACCCCAAGTAGAATGGGTCAAGGGCAGGAAGATGATGGATGATGTGGATATCTATGAGAAAACTTGCCGAGCAAAAGAATGTCAAGAAAAGGCTGGATGAATCGCCTAGAATCGAGCTGAACGGCGAGCGATTGAAGAGGCCTATTTTCACCAGTGGGCTGCTTCTTTTGCTTAGTGTGTCGATGACAATCTAAATTGATACAGCCCAAAATTTGGCCACGAGTTTGGCAGTTTCAATAGCGTCCATCAACTGTTGTTATGTGCAAACAACAGGACACGCAGTACACGATATCAAGTGTCCCATCATTTGTGCCACAACAGTGGACTGCTGTAGGCTGATGATGATGAGGAGGCGGAGAAAATGAGTTACTGTTGATGTTGATGAACGCTGTTAGCCATTATTCTGGTAAATATGTCAATGTGACAGGCTCTCAGGCCCGTTTCCTTTTACGGCATTTCGTAAACAGTATTATGTTAAACATGGTGATGAAGGCAATGGAAGGGCATTCTTTTAAGGTGTCTTTGTCCCATTAGCCCATAATAATGTCCATGGCTAAATATGGTCCACAAGATAAACCAGTATGTAGGTCTCTCAACGAATGGACTATAGAGTAGTGCTGGAGTTTCTTTTATGTGTTTAAAAAACATAACATAACATATCGCATGGAATCCCCGAAGGGTTAGGCCAAAGTGTACCTAATGTAACAGCGGCAAGCCTATTGCCATCAATCGGGCACAATTCTAAGCTCCGTGGCAGCTACTGAGAACTTCCTGATGGAAAAACCCAATAACTTTTTTCCCGACCTGGGAATTGAACCCATAACCTCATGCTCAGCTCGCTTGCGACCACTAGACCAACGAGGCAGTCAATTCGATTGCGAATCATTCATTGGCGATTTTAATTCCGTTTAGCTTACTATAGTGTTCCGTTGCTTACGCTCCGTGCATGACACGGTATGGTGTTGGTGGGTTACGAAACGGTCTAGTGGGCATAGACTCATAACTATACTTTTCAATACAAAGAATAGGGTTATGACCTTTCTAAACCCGTTATAAACGGCTATGATACGCTGTTGATAGGTTCTAGTGAGCATCGAAGACATACGTTCATAGCATGGTCATGATATGGTACGGTATCGTGGGCAGACTCCTTAACGATAAAACAAACAAAAGCTATTTGTTTTTACATACATTTAGTGCTCGTGTGAAATATTACAAAATATATTTTTTTAGTATTTTGCAGAAATACAGGAATCACACCTGTTTAAATAATTGGCCATACCTTCCCATGTGAACGACAATATTTTAAGACCAAAATTTATTTAAATAAAGGTGACCAGTGCTGGATATACCTAACATAACGACAATCATGACATCATGATTTTGAATAGAAACCAGTTGATTTTATGTTTATCCGCAATGATAACCTTAGGTACAAAATGATTAAATAAAATGTATGTATAATTATGTATAGATATAATCAAGCGAGTTATGTTATTATATCAAAAAAAGAAATACAATTTTGATAGCCGACAGTCATTTGTTATTTTCCATTCATCGCTTGCCAAATAGTTTAATTTCACAGTTTTGTTTTCAGTTGATTACACATGGTTGTTGACAAATGTGAGTAAATATCTACAGTGGGATGACAAATTATATCATAATATTTACAGTATTTTATCTTACCCTGTTACAAATCAGCTCAAAATACTTTATTGTAGGCATGTAAGTGGGTATTTGTTCTGTCCATTTTAACACTTTAATAACTTAGTGCAATGAACCATTAGAGGTCATATAATGAATAGAAAATATGTCATACTTTGCTATTTTTTATTTAAATAAAGTGCAACTGAAACTCTATTTTAAATGGGTATTATCGTCTACAAAAGCTGACCCAATTTCTTGGCAGCGTGTGTAAAAATAAAACATACATTTCATTTATTTCAGTCTAGTTTGGAAACGGTAAGAAGAACGTTTAAATTTTAAAGAAAGCGTGAAATTGAATTCTCTTTTCTTAAATTAAGAAAAAAAAAACTTTAAAAAAGGAAAATGTTTTCAACGAGAATCGAATCAATGCGATTGAAAAAATATCTAAACTTTCCGATCTGGCATGTTTATGATCAGCCTGCTTTTCTGTACTAACAACTTTATCTAGTTCAAGACAAACAAGATCTCAGAAAAAAAAGTTACTCAACAATAATTCCAACATTTTGCAACTCACCAAATTACCTACTACTTGTGAAATCAGATAAAAGCTGATTATGATGAAAAATAATAGGAAACGCGATATCTACTACAATCTAATCTTAATTGCTTTAAAGTGCATATCGATAATCAGCAGTACTAAACGAAAGCAAGTACAGTTACGCACAAAAGTGTATTTAAAATTAAATTAACAATATTTTTGGTGAAAATAAAAAAAATAAAGAAGTACGTACCAATTTCGAATAAAGCCAGTAGAACGGCTAAGTTCAATGCGGTGAATCCGTATCTTGCCATTTTCTCTTGTATATTTGTTTAAATCACGGGAAACGACTGTGCTCGGGCCACGGATGAACGATACTGAGACGTTGAACGCCGCGCCCGCCGCCAGTTCGACGCCGTCCAACGCATTTACACGTAACGTAGAGTTAACCCATCTTGGGTGTTGTTGAGGACAGTCCCATTTTCCAGCATCTCCCTTAATACATTCAGAAACCTAATTGCGTTACACATTCGGAATGATAATTTCTTTCTTTTGGTAATGTAACAACAGTTTTGTTATTGCTTTATGTGTTTGAATAGATTGTATGTCCTACAACGAAAACAATGGGATAAATATTGTGGTTTGGTCAAAATGGAAGGAATTGATTCCTCGGAGAAGGTTACGTTTTTGAGATGTCGACTTCCTAGCCCACAGTTCCTGAAGCATACCAGTCTGCTTGAAGGAATGGCTCGTAAATGTCCTAATCCAGTACACGGACACAGTCCAGGTTTGTGGATGGCTCCTGTCTTCGATTTTTAGGGTTTTTGGCTATCCAAAACCACCACTTACTACACCACAACCATCCACAACAACATGTGAAATCTTATTTCAAGTGATTTGATTGATTTCTGTAATTGATTACAGCAGTTATTATAAGCTTTATTTACGTTGTTTAGTTTAGGAATCAAAATCTCTCTTTCTTTATGATATTCCGCGTTCTGGAAAGCCTTTTGGTGTTACTATTATTCTGGCCCCTTAAAAATTTAAGCGCTTATGCTAAACACAGCACATTAGAGTACTTGGATGTCTCTCTTCCAAACGGTTGACAAGCAAACCTTAGAAAACGAAACAGAATTTCGAAATATGACTATGACTGTACTATGATAACCGTCATGGACGTCACGTAGCGTATGGAAACGTGTCTATAACATATTTATGACAATACTGATGACATCACTGCATCATCAACCATGACTTCAAGGTCCATAGTCGACCTTCCTACCAAGTGTAGCTGAAGTCTAAAATAATCGTACGAACGTTAAAATAGGCATACACATAGATTGAACTTCTATCTAGTGTTGGTTCAATGGAGAACAATTTTCAGTTTGATGGTCTATAGTATAGCATAATCAGCCTATAATGTTTCCACTGCTGGGACACAGGCGTCCTCTCTATGAGAGGGAATGGGCTATAATCCACCACGCGGACCCAGTGTGGGTTGGTAGATGTCACATGTCTTAGAATATTTGGTTCTAGGACATGTCGGTTTCCTCACAACGTTTTCATTCATTGTTTTGAGAGCAATGGTGATGAAATAAATTGCACAAAGTAATGCGCCTGACTGGGTTAGAACACACTGAACAACACTGAACACACAACACAACTTACTGCTCTTAATTCGGGGCCCCCACCACTGAGATACCGCTGCTCTCGTCTATATTATACTACATCCTTAAATACGACCACAACTTTAAAATCAAAATCAAGGGGAAAAGGAGACAGACGGCTTCTCAGCTTTTAGTGGTGAATTAATTTGTGTATAACATAATCAACGTAGTTACCAGTAGCGAAGGGTCAATTATGTAAGAGGTAAGCCGGAGTACATATCTTTAATGAGATTATATTATTTGTCTATAGAATACTAACTGTGCCATTTTTGAAAAAGGAAGCCGGTAGGAATCGAGTTGTATGGAACCTTCGCCTATGGTAGTCTGGTCAGATCCCCAACAAGACAAATCTCCACTTATTCCGGGTGCCGTAAAGGCTACAATTGAATAAAGGGAAAAAGCAAATTCGTCTGCTGGAACCGAAAATCTTCATGTCATCAATTTATCATACAGAACATGGTGATCGCGAAATATCCTATCTTACCTTAGTCATTTTCAACTCTATTGATCGGAAGCGACTCCAACATACAAGAAAAAACTGTTTTTCGTATAAAAAAACCAATTTTATCAAGCAATTCTTTTGTATTCATGTATTTACGTTTTTTGGAGGTAACCGATTATGCTCTTTTACAAACGACAAAAAATAATAACCGAATTTAAATGCTTATCACAGAGAACCAGTACCTATGTTTACACAGAGGTTAAAGGAAGTACCTACATACGTAAGGTAAAACACAAACATCCACGAACAAACATCCTCAAATTGATGATATTATATGTATAGTGCAGTATAAGTACTTGAATTGTTGAAAACAAATACAGTGCCTACAAAAACCATTTTATAATGCCTAAATAAACTTCCATCTGTAGTTTTTGCTGAGCAATTCAGCGCTGAAGCCGTCATCCAATATCATTACTAAGCACGTGATTTTACGGAAAACAATCACAAGGAAAAAAAACTATATGTACAAATGTATTGGTTCTGATTCACTGACACCTATTTTTTTCGCATCGTTTTTCTCATTACTAGCTCCTGGTGTGTACAGTTTTTCCTGTAAGAGTATAGTTTCATTATACATAGCCGTTTTACAGTTTACATCTTTGACGGTCGTTACAGGTAGTCAGTGGCCCCGAAAGTCTGACAACCAGTCTTACAAAGGGGTATCGTATTCAGTACTAACTGGGCTGTGGAGGTCAGATAGGCAGTCGCTCCATGTAAAATACTGGTATTTAGCTGCATCCGGTTAGACTCGAAGCCGACCCCAACATAGTGGGGTAAAGGCTTGGCAGATGATGATACATCGCCGTTTTAAAAACGACTTTATACATTTAACAAAAATATATTTTTTGTTAGTCTCAACCGTTGGCTTAAGTTCCAAAACATTTGGTCACAGTACTGTCCGACGAAAGAAATATACTTGTACTAAATCTCTGGCCAGGATATCAACGGAAAATATTCAAGGTTACCTATATGGTATTGTTTTTTTACTAGACGCTGGTCCCATCGTTTTTTATTACCACCATTGCTTGAAAAATAACAAGTTTTTTTGAGATTCTTCAATAATGGTGCTCAAGTACTTACGGAGGGCATTATACTTTGAAAACTGGAACTCATCGGAAGTCCGAAGCCTTTTTTTTTTTTTTTTTTTTTAGGTTGGGAAATCATCAAATGACCCCCCCCGCTCTGGGCGGAGCGGAAGGGAGTGTCAGACTTGTACTGACTAAAACCCATCCATGTTCCTTCTTTGCCCTTTGTGTTCCAGGGCCGCGGTATCTCTTTCGAACAGTCCCGCAGCCCTGGCAGGCATCGGCCCGTGCGGACCCCTGCGTGGTTGCTGACATCTCTTTGAGGCGCGCGTGGAACACGAACGCGCCGTCGACACGGCCTGTCGTCATAAGACGGCCGGACGGCGAGCTAGCCCATAACTCGCCGTCCACAGGCCCGCGCCTACGGTGGCCGGGGGCCACCACGTGACCCCCGACGCCCAGGGCGTCTCCCGCGGCGGCTGGGACGTGAGGCTCTTTCCCTCTCACGTTCCGCCACCTCCTTCACTAGCATGACTGCTTCGCAGAAGGAGGTGACGGCTTCCCATTCCCTCTCGCTCCGGACCATGGCTTGAACCAGGGCCGGGCGCGAGAGGTCGCCGCCGCCAATCGCCTCTACGAGGACACGGCGCTGCTCCGCCCAAGCAGGGCAGGCCTCCACAGTGTGCTGCACCGTGTCCTCCGGACGATCCTCACAATGGAAACACCCGGGCGTTTCCTCCCGCCCGATTCGGTGCAGGAACCTCCCGAAACAACCGTGTCCGGTGAGGACCTGCGTCAGGCGGAAGGTGAGGGCGCCGTGGCGCCTCTCTAGCCACTCCTCAAAGAGGGGACTTATCGCCACGATGGTGGCGTGCCCTGCACGGGGTTGCGACAGTCGCTCTCTCCATGTCACCATGAGATCGCGCCGGAGGTCTGTCCGCTGAGCGGCGATTTGCCGCGGCAGCGGAGTTTCCCCCCGACGTAGTGCCTCCGCGCGCCATTCGTGAAGGCGCGCGAGGACTATCGCCTCCAGATCCCATGGCGGCAATCCGGCAAGGAGGCTAGCCGCCTCACCGGAGATCGTGCGGTACCCCCGGACTAGCCTTAGGGCTATCCCATTTTGGGGCGCGTTCAGGTAGCGGGCGGCTTGCCGCCTCAGAGAACGCGCCCACACCGGGGCCCCGTAAAGGGCCATGGACCGCACGACCCCCGCGTATAGCCTCCGGCAGGAGGCGTTTGGACCCCCCAGGTTGGGCAGGAGCCGCTTGAAGGCAGCCCCGGTCCGTTCCAGTTTGGGGGCCAAACGTCGGAAATGCTCCACGAAGTTCCACCGGCTGTCGAGGACGAGTCCCAGGTACTTCAGCGTCGACCCGACGCCGATGGAAACCCCTCCCGCCGTCAGTAGGGATCCCGACGGTGGCGCATTCCGAGGCCCATGAAAACACATGGCCTCGGACTTGTGCAATGCCACCTCGAGACCCAATTGCCGGATCCTCTCCACGACTATCGCAACCCCGCGTGTCATGTTTTCGGCCGCCGCCTCGTGCGACCCCCCTTGTGCCAGTACCAGCGTGTCGTCAGCGTAGCAGACTACGCTGACGCCGCTAGGGAGGTCGGCGCGCAGCACCCAGTCGTAACCGATGTTCCACAAGGCCGGCCCCAGAACCGATCCCTGTGGAACACCGCACGACATCTCTCGCCGGTTCCATTCTCCGCTCTGACCGGGGTAGATGACGGCCCTATCCGTCAGGTAGTCCCCGACCACACGACGAAGGTAGGTCGGCACCCGGTGATACCGGAGTGCCTCCCCAATGCAGCTCCAGGGCATGGAGTTGAAGGCGTTGGCGATGTCAAGAGACACCGCCAATACGACCCCGCCCCGGGAAACCGCATCCCCCGTCGTGAGGGCTCTCACGCGCATGATGGCGTCCACCGTCGAGCGCCCCTTGCGGAAACCAAACTGGTGTTCCGCAAGATCCGGCCCCATCCCCGCGAGGTGCCCGGCGAGGCGGTTAGCAATAACTCTTTCAAAGAGCTTGCCCACCTCGTCGAGCAACACTATGGGCCGGTATGCGGACGGAGAGTCCGCAGGGCG
Organism: Noctua fimbriata; assembly: GCA_905163415.1. NCBI lineage: Eukaryota > Metazoa > Arthropoda > Insecta > Lepidoptera > Noctuidae > Noctua > Noctua fimbriata. The sequence goes on from LR990940.1 coordinate 10,440,514, forward strand.
CCCTGGCTTCCGGATGAGGACCAGCTTCCCCGTCTTCCAACGAAGCGGGAACTGGCCTCTCTCCAAGCATGCGCTTAGGAGCCCTTCCAGTCGGGGCCCGAGAGCCTCACAGGCCAGGACCCAGGCTTTGCCAGGCAAGCCATCGGGTCCCGGGGCGGTATTTCTGGCCTTCAGCCTGCGTACCGCCACTCTCAGGTCTACCCCAGTCACCTCCGGAACGTCGTCATCGGTGTGGTCCGCTTCCGGCACCGCAAGCGGTGGCGGAGCCATAGGCGGTGGAGGATGCCTCCCTCGCGAAGGGAACAGAGCGCTCACCACGTCCTCCACGAGCTCAGGCCGGAGACTCTGCGTCAGCGGGGGGGCCCGGGTGCGGAGTTTGTCCCGCACCATCTTGTAAGGGCGCCCCCACGGATCTCCGGTCAGAGACTCCAGCATCTCCTCGCGGGCCAGGTTCTTGGCCCGCCGGACAGCCTCTCGGAGGGCGGTCTTCGCCGCTCTGTACCCCTCGTAAAGCTCCGCCTCAATGGCTGCCGCATCCGGAGGGCGGATGCGGAGCCTGCGATGCCTGGTGTACCGGTGCCGCGCGGCAACGCACGCCTCACGCAGAGACGTCAGCTCTCGCGACCACCAGTACACCTGACGTCGGGCGCTTCCTGGCCGAACTCGGGGCATTGCCACGTCGCAAATCTCGGACATGGCCTCCTGGAACCAACCCGCCTCGTTGTTGATGTCGGCAGGCCTGGCTGGTGATGACACCCAGGCCTGCACGATCGAGGCTTCCAGGAGGAGCTCCCGGTCCAGCTGCTTCAGCGCCCATCGCGGACCACTCGGGGCCTGTAGGACCGGCGCGCTTGAGGTCTGGGTGGAGACGTCGAACCGGATGTACCGGTGGTCGGAATAGGTCTCCACCCCCTCCATGACGCGCCAGTCAACGACACGCGGCGACAGAGCGGGGCTAGCGAACGATATGTCCACCACCGACTCGCCCCGCATCCGCACGCACGTGGGGACAGAACCCCGATTTAGGACGACCAGGCCTGTCTCTAGAGCCCAGTCCTCCACCATTCTACCCCGCACATCCGTGTAACGAGAACCCCAAGCCAAGTTCTTGGCATTGAAGTCCCCGAGCACAAGTACGGGGAGAGAATGGCTCCCGATGACGGCACTCAACTCCCTGAGGGAGTTGAGGAACTCGGCGAGAGTTCGGTTCGGGGAGAAGTAGACTCCCACTACAACTATCTCCCCGAAACGTGCTGCTACGCACCCCTGACCCTTCCTGACACTCTCAAGGGTCGGGGTACCGGCGGCGGCCGACGCAATTATGGTCACTGAGCCGCTAAGGTCCTCCACCCAGTCATCCCTGGGCGGGACAAAGTACGGCTCAGCGACCACGGCGATGTTAATCGACCACTGCGCCATGCTCTGGATCAACAGATCCTGAGCGCAGGCGCAGTGGTTGATGTTCGCCTGGAGAAGGCGTAATGGGGCCGTTACTGGCACTCCATTTCAGCCCCCTCCCGGGCCTCCTGCGAGGGCCCCGCTGCAGTAGTTGCAGCAGTGGCGGCAGCGGCGGCGACAGTGGCGGCGGCTGCGGCGGTGGCGACGACGGTGGGGGTTTTGGAGGTGGTTACGGAGGGCCTTCCGTTGCCCCTGGCCTTGGTGGGTGTACCGCAGGCCTTGCTCCCTGCCCGGTGATCGGCCGGCTTGCCAGATGCCGCACATGCGGCGCAGTGCGGCGCGGCGGAGCAAGCCGCGGCCATGTGACCGGGCTGGCCGCAGCGGAAGCATAGGCCACTGCGGTCCACCTCCGAGGTGCACCGAACCGACACGTGGTTCCCCACATGGCAGCGGAAGCACCTCAGAGGTCTGGGTTCGAGCAGCTTAACCTGCGCCGAAACCCAGCCCACCAAGAGCCTTCGGCCCTCCAAAATGGCTTTCGCCGCCGTCACAGGGCAGCTTACCGTTACGGTTCGCATGCCCGACAGGTCCGGACGTAAGGTGCCTGCCTTGACCTGCTCAGCAGGGCACCCACCGGTCCTGGTGACGGCGGCCACCACCTCCTCCTCGGTCACCGAGTCGTCCAGACCCAGGATGCGCAGGTCTGCGCATTTGACGGGCCTGGACACTCGGGCCTCGTCCGCATTTAGGGACGCTCTAAGCTTTTCAGCTAGAGCGTCCGCGGACGAGCCACGGGTTTCGCCGGGGATCTCCAGCACTCGAGCTCCTGTCGCGGTGACTCTGAGGCGGAGGCCCCCGGTGATCCCGAGCTCCCCCAGATTCACCGTCGCCCTCGCCTTAGCGAGCACGTCGCGGTATCTCACGCCCCTTTTTTCCGCGTCCGGCTGTAGTGTAATCACTACAGCTGCGTCTTCGGGGCGCTGAGCCTAGCCGCGACGCTTCGCTCCTTTTGTCGGCGCTTCCGCTCCAGCTTCCGGGCTTTTTTGGCCGCCTTCCGCTCCCTTGTCCTTTCTCCAGCCACCTGCCATCCGCTCTCGGCCGCGGAAGGCTTAGGGGGCGGGGGGGGCGGTGGTGGCGGCTGTCTCGCGGGTGGCGCTGGCACAGTCGCCACCTTGCCCTTCTTTTGCGCCGCCGCCTTGCCCTGCCTCAGGGCCGCCGCCTTCTTGGCCGGAGCCGGTTTCGCCGGAGCCGGCCCTTCGGGGGCCGACGCAACCCTGCCGGAGGGCTGGCCAGCCGGCCCCGGTGCGGAGGCCGCAGCAGCCGCATATGTGGCCGCCCTCGGTCCCGGGGGCGCCCTGTTTGCCGCCAGGGGGGGGCGCAGTACAATGCCCTCCAGGACGGAGAACCGCGCCTGGAAGGCAGCCAGCTCCTGCCGAACCAGGTTCAAGACCTGGTTCTCAACCGGCACGGGCTGGCTTAGTTGCTGCTGGCCCCCATTTTGGGGCGCGGACTCGCGCAGACCGGCCAAGTCTGCTCGGAGCTTGCGGTTCTCCTGTTGGAGAAGCTCTGTGGCGGCCGTCAGGCGAGCGACCTCCGCCCGCAGTTTGGCCACTTCGTCTGACGGGGGCCTCTGGGGATATCTGGCCTCCGCTGACGCCACGATGGAGGCGATTGCTGCGGGCATGGCTTTATGCCTGGTGGAGGGCTTCTGTTTGTATGAGACAGCCCTCAGCGCCGCCTCCACTTCCTTCGCGAAACCGGCCTTACGCTCCGCATCGGAGCCGCCGTCTGCGCCAGCCTCGTCGCCAGAGGAGCCCGAACGGGCCACCCCGCGACCGGCCACCCCCGGGTGGCGCCCCTCCTCGGCAAGCCGCGCCGACCTCTCGGTGGCAGAGAGGCCTCGCCCCTTGCCACGGATCCCTCCACGCTTGCTAGTGGGGATCTTGCGAGCCGAGGCCAGCTCTTCCTCTGAAGACGACCCTCGGTCGCCCTCTGGCCAGGACCGCTTGCGGAAGAACTTTCCGTTCACCGCAGCAGCCCCGGGCCTCCCGCGCCGGGAGCTCTCTGAGCCTCCCGCGCTCATATCGCCGGATGCGGCGCCAGACTCCGACCCCGCATCCCTCTCCTTCCTTCCTTCGCCGTTACCGGCCGCGTTTCGGGTTATATTTTTTTCCATATAGTTCCCACGAGTATGGGGGAAATAAAAAGTCCATCTGGGCAGTGCCCCCTGTACCCAGATTAGCCATAGCCAGGCTCGGCAGTGGTTCGCACTAGCAACTGATTTTCCAAAGGAACCCGTCAGCCATACATCTCCTCGCGGTGCGCCGCCGCTTGAGATTCGGGGTAACTTTTTATAGAGGTTTTCTACCTCGCGGTCCGGGCGGTTAAGCCAAGACCCTCGGTCCCAATCGAAGCCGCGAGACGTGATCCACGACACTTCGACGGTGAGATTACGATATCGACGGGGACAGCGAATGACTGCGTCCTTCACTGCCTGCTCGGAGGCAGGGTAAGTGCACACCGAGCCCGCCCTTGCTCCTCCGCTGTGCCCTCTGCTTTTCAGAGGGTCACGCGGAGCAACGCCCCCTTGGTCCATAAAGGACCCCTCCCATGTCAGAATATTAGCCATGGACAGTAACATTCCCCGGGGAATAAGAATCTCTTCCCATTCCTCGGGGAAGGATACTGCCCACGCCCAGGGTGCACCGGCCCGGCAGCTGCTATTCCCTCCCGACGTATCGAAAGGGACCGGCAGCCATCAGGCACACGAGGAGGAATTCTGACAACGCACCCCGAAGTCCGAAGCCTGGAAGTCTAACAATCACTTCTACAGCATAATCAAGCTCCCACTGCTGGGGCCCCGGCTTCCTCTCTGTGGGATGGAATGGGCCGTGATACACCACTGCGTTGGTCACTAGCTGCTCGGTTTGCTGTACGGGCCCTATTTGGTGCAGCCGTGAGACACACAAAATTATCTTTTTTTATTTGTTAGATTTAAGTTTTTTTTTGTTATGTTCAATGTGGCATGTGCAAAATCTTTCTTTTGATACACGAACCCAGCGCTGCATAGATTACCAACATATTATTCTATTGTTTCCTTTATTCGTTTATATTTTTAAATATTTTTATTAACAAAAATTATAAAAAAAAAAACAACAACATCGGGAACAGGGTCCGAGCTACAGGTGGTCAGGGCTCTTAAAAGAGGAACCTCCTAACAATACGCGCCGTGTCCAGAAGTACTGCTTCCTGAATCAAGCTCTAAATCCAGCTGACAAGCGAGAGCCTCCTCAGATGTTGGTCGAGTATATTGGCTATTAAACCATTGGCCGACACGAGTATCGGCACAATGACCGCTGTATTCACGTCCCACATGTCGACAACCTCGCGAGTCAGATCGAGATATTTGAATTGTTTATCTTCTCTGCTTTCACGAGGTTCTCTTCATGCGGGACCGTTACATCAACAATCATTGCGCGACGCTCCAATCGATCTATCACCACAATGTCAGGCTTATTGGCAACAATAGTTCTGTCAGTGACGATAGGTCGATCCCAATACTACGTGATATTACCATCATCATCATTACTGGGTCGGGCGCATACATATAATATGGCACTTCTGATTCCACAAGGTTGTACATCAAAGCAAGTTGCTGGTGGATTATTATATTGTTATTATTAGATTCTACAGCATAGATTATAATAAATTATATCGCTTGTTACAGTGATGCAAGATTCAGATGGTACTTCAATATTAGTCATGGCTTGTAATTGCAATTGATTTCTCAAAAGTTCCTCAGTTTCCACTAGCCTGAACGAATGATATCAGACATTGCCATGCAAAGCTTTTATTGTACTCCAAAAATAGATCCCAGCATAGTTTCTGTATGATGGAGCAGCTGCATTTGTGTAGTGAAATCGATACAAAACAAATGCACATCGACGCAACGCTGTTCGACAGGACTGACATTAACCTTTTTGATAGATTATTTCAATCCAATACATTGTGTCTTTTCCATCACATTGTCATTTCGTTGAAATAGTGCTGCAGGGTTGTTTTGTGTACCCTTAATCGGAACTTAAACCGCCATCTTGTTTTTTTTCAATACCTACTATTTCCACAGACAGCTTCGATATACAGACTGACAGTTTGTGTCATTTGTTTCCTCTGTGCACTATATATTATTCCTAAGTATGCAGTACTGTAGTACCAATTTTTTATTTAATTTGTATCATCTTCCAAAGTAAACCCGCCGCATAATTATGTTTGTTTGAAAGCTATAATCTTGTAAAGTGCTGAACGGATTTTGTTCAAGTTTTCTTGATCTTTTGTCGAAAACTCTACTAGCAAAATTCGTTCCAAGACAGCTATGTCTTAGAAGAGGTTTAGTATATGATCAAAACATATGTCTTATGTTTTAGCTGAGTCAAGGCTAACATTGCGAAGCTGGGCGAGTCAGCTAGTATTTAATACATTTATTTTGTGGGCGTCTGAGTCCTGACGTAATGCACTAAAGCAAAATTTGATTTCGATTTTTACGCTTTCTGGATTCTCATACGCGATTCGTCAAGCTAGCAATCCGTTGTCACTTAGAATCATCAACCTATTGGATTCCAGTACTGTATGTTCATATGCTTCAAAAATAATACGCGTCAGTTTGTTTATAATTAATACTTTAAAGGGGGAAACATCATCTGCTTAGCCTTTTCCACAACTATGTTCGGGTCGGCTTCCAGTCCAACCGGAAACCAGTATTTTACATGAAAGCGACTGCCTCTCTGACCTCCACAACCAAATTAGTACTGGGTAATACAATATCCCTGGGTAAGACTGGTTGTCAGATTTTCGTAACGACTATCAAAGATTTACAAATGACAGCCGGGACGGCTGAACATGTTTCCCAAGGCGAGGAAACTCGGTATGTAATGGACAGATACCCTTCCACGGAGATCAACCTTGGCAAGCGCTGCTTAACTTTGGTGGCCAACCCGTGTGTCTGTATTATTTAGTCACGACCTCCAAGAAAAATGTCGTTTTTTCAAGAAAAATTGATTTGTATTTCTAAAAAGGGTCAATTTAGATTACCTAGCGACACTTCACCGAAGTGATGAATATCAATATCTAAACACGATAAAACAACAATAAAACCAGTTTTCCTAACTCATAATTTGAATACCAGCTGTACTTACAAGTAAGTAATCTTGTATTACGTTTTATCTTTTTAAAACATCGATATCTATCACGTGTCTGAAGATACGTCGGCTAATTTGTTTTAGATCTGTATTGTAATTTGTGAAAAATGATAGCAATCAGTGCGTTTATCGCTTTATCCCCTCATTTATCTGGTGATATCAACGTGAATATCCGCGGGGCCTATCACAGGAATTTAACGGATTATAATGTTTTCACTGTGGCTGTGATAATAATTTTTAGAATAACCATAATTATTATTACTTGTGTAGGTATAATAAGTCTGGATTTTTCTATTCAAGTTGTAAAGAGACCCTTCACGAAGCCGTCAACCAAGCATTCTGTACATCAAACTAAATAACTCTATGCAAAAATTATAGATGTGTAACGATTTTTTTTTAGGTGAATATCACGGTTTACGGTAGGACTCAATGTAACGCACTCAAAACATTGCGCCGATGGATGCATTGAATAGCACAGGGGCCATGGCGGCAATTTACAATAAAGTTGTTACATTTAAAACTTGTACACACGGCGGCACATGAAGTTGTACATTTCCAGTATAACTTGGCCTCGCTTTGTATAGATTTTCTATATAGTGGGAGATCCGCATAAAGTGGTTTTTATAGCTTGATTGGCCGTCGTGCGTATTAAAAGAAAACGTGTAAAAAGCTGGAACTTTGACCTTCAATACCACCGTAACTAGAAGGTTCCCAAGTACGGGTCAGAACAAAAAAAGGATGGAAATGACGGGAAGAACAAGTGCCTTTCCTTCGTTAAGGGTCTTTTTAAACCCATTATACCTATCCCACGTCATTTAATTGCATCATTGGGTATTTTCAAGAGATCTGGCTATTGGGCAGAGCCAGCTTACGAAACTGAAGACCGACGATGGCAGGATCGTATCCGCCAAACCAGAGCTGCTGAGGGAGATCGAGAGTTTTTATGGGCAGTTGTACACTTCAATCAGTAATCCCGTTGCAACTCTAGCTAACGACCCAAAAGCTAGACTGACCCGACATTATACCGAAGACATTCCGGATGTCAGCCTGTACGAGGTTAGGATGGCTCTTAAACAGCTTAAAAACCACAAGGCACTGGGTGATGACGGAATTACGGCCGAACTCCTGAAGGCGGGTGGAAAACCGGTACTTAAAGCCCTTCAGAAGTTGTTTGACTCCGTCATACTCGAGGGGAAAACGCCGCAGGCATGGTGCAGGGGTGTGGTGGTACTCTTCTTCAAAAAGGGCGACAATGCCCGGCTGAAGAACTATAGGCCCATCTCACTTCTAAGCCATGTCTACAAGTTGTTCTCAAGAGTCATCACGAATCGTCTCGCGCGCAGGTTTGACGATTTTCAGCCTCCTGAACAAGCCGGATTCCGAAAAGGCTTTAGCACCGTAGACCACATACATACGCTGCGGCAGGTTATACAGAAGACCGAAGAGTATAACCTGCCTCTCTGCTTAGCGTTTGTGGACTACGAGAAAGCCTTCGATTCGATCGAGACTTGGGCTGTACTGCAGTCTCTCCAACGGTGCCAAATCGACTATCGGTACATCGAGGTGCTGAAGTGTTTGTACGAAAACGCCACCATGTCTGGACAGGAGAGGGCTAGGCATCAACGTCAATGGCGAGTACATATCTCACCTTCGATTTGCCGACGATATAGTGGTCATGGCTGAGACCATGGAGGACCTCAGTACAATGCTCGATGACCTTCCGAAAGAGTGGGTCTTAAAATGAACATGGACAAAACCAAAATCATGTTGAATAACCATGTAACACCCACTCCTATCAAGATCGGAGACTCTACACTCGAAGTTGTAGACGATTATGTCTACCTTGGACAAACGATCCAGTTAGGTAGGTCTAACTTCGAGAAAGAGGTCAATCGTCGAATCCGACTCGGCTGGGCAGCGTTCGGGAAGTTGCGTGGTATCTTCTCGTCCAACTTACCGCAGTGTCTCAAGACGAAAGTCTATGACCAGTGTGTGTTGCCAGTGATTACTTACGGGACCGAAACATGGTCGCTCACAATGGGCCTTATCAGAAGGCTTAAAGTCACCCAAAGGGCAATGGAGAGGGCTATGCTCGGAGTTTCTTTGCGTGATAAAATCAGAAATGAGGACATCCGTAAGAGAACCAAGGTAACCGACGTAGCCCGAAGAATAGCCAAACTGAAGTGGCAGTGGGCAGGGCACATTGCTCGCAGAACGGATGGCCGATGGAGCCGAAAAGTTCTGGAGTGGCGACCGCGAACCGGAAGACGCTGCGTTGGAAGGCCTCCCACTAGGTGGACCGATGACCTGGTGAAGGCTGCAGGGATCCGCTGGATGCGAGTCGCACGGGACCGGTCAATGTGGCGACACTTGGGGGAGGCCTATGTCCAGCAGTGGACGTCTTTCGGCTGAAATGATGAATGATGATGATATGGTGAATATCGAATCAAAATTCTATTGTGTAGAAGAACGAAGCAGTCACACAGACAGACGCAAAAAGCTCCTTTGCAAAAGTATAAACGTGGATTATTGTTGGAACATAGGACACTTGATATCGCGTGCTGCCTGTCCTATTGTTTGCATATCACAGAAGGACGCTACTGAAAGTGCCACACTCGTCACATCTATTCTCTGTGTGTATTGAGTTCAATTTTCAAGTTAGCAAATAATATCTATTGACATTAACGCTACAGGTTACGAGTTGAATTTACGCTCAGAAAATATTGTCATTTGCTTGATAGTATGTATGTATATGTTACGGCTAATAGCCGAAGTGCGGCTACACCTACGTCCAGCCGGCTAAAATTAAAGCCGGCTACGTGCGGCCGGTAACAGTTGTCTATCCTTTTCATTGCTAGGACACAACGACCAAATAGGTAGGTTAGATAGGTAGGTAGGTTAGGTTAGAACTGTGACATCGGCGCTACATCTAAATTGGTTGCATGTTCTAACCGAAGATAAGTAGGATACATATAAGTTTAACCGGCCGTACCTAGGTTTAGCCGGCTAAAACTAGGTGTAGCCGCACTTCGGCTATTAGCCGTAACATATACATCTAGATTTGTCTGCAGTGGGTGTGAGTAGTATATGAGAGTTGTGTCTGTCTGTTATTGCATTCAAAATACATAATATAAAGATTTCTTGATATTATTTACTTATCTACCATTTTTAACCACACAGTAAAACATTGAGAGCGGACACGGGATAGGTATATTTCTCCATCTATTGTTTTTTAATACACATGTACAACTACTTAGTATAAAAGATGAAACAATGCCAGAGAATGCATTAATTTATTAAAGTACATTCTAGAAGCATTAACTGTTGGCACTCTCTTTAAAATGTTTGGATTTACTTTATTGTGTTGCATTGAGATTGAGAGAGCCTCCACTGGTAATAATGCAGTCACATCCTTCACCTAGATTTGTTGATTCCATTATGTAATGGTGTCTCCGCCTGATCTAATCTCTCCAATAATTATAATTAGCAAGTTTGACAAGTTACGTTTGGTTTTTCAAGTCAACTACGATCATGGACGCTTTGTCTATTGTAAGTTTACAGGGTGATTTTTTAAGTGGCCGTAGAATGCTAAATCCGAAACTATGATAAAATATTCAGAGGAGTCTCGGGTACGATTTCGATGTTTTTTTTAATAGGTATTTAGCTTAAGAAAAATAAAAAACTTAAAAATTTGCTCTTTCTTTTAATTCGCCGTAAGTCATTACTTCTCAGAATTTGATCCTTATTAGCGATACTATCGAATGATTTAATAAATAGAGTGTTTTTTTTTCAAAATCAACGAGTTCGATTCCTGGCTACGAATATTGGTTTTTCAAAATTCATTGATGGAATTTTAGTTTTCATTAAAATCGGGGCCGAGACAACTTTAAGCACTTTTCGCTATTCCTCATAGTTTCGGATTTAGCCATCCAAGCCCACTGGAAAAATGTCCCATATGTCTTTGTATCGCGGGTTCGATTCCCGATCAGTGTGACTCGTTGAGAACCCTCCTGGAACAAAAGGCTGCAACGAGTCACACGTCTTGTGACTCGATTGGGTGTGACTCGCTGGGAACCCACTCGCACAGAACAAAATATATTTGTATGGCCTACAGGCAGTTGTTCCGGGTCTGGCTGTTTATGTATGTGAGTTTAAATGTAAATCTCTCCACTTTTGGCGGTTTTGTGTCATGGCGATCCAGTTTTTTCCAGCCACTTTAATGGAAAGCTAGTAGGGCTATTATACAGAATGTTAAGCAGAATTAATACGGGATGGATGAAATGGCGGCAGGTCACTGGAACAATCTGCGACTCCCGCATTCCCCTTAAACTTAAGGGGAAGATTTATAAAACCTATAGACCTGCTGTCTTGTATGGAACAGAATGTTGGCCCACAAAATGAATGAAAGGCATTTGCATGTGGCTGAGATGTGAATGCTAAGAGGGACGCGAATGGATGAAATAAGAAATTAGTATATAAGAGGAAGTCTGAAAGTGGCGCCGGTGACTGAAAAGTTGTGTGGTAATCAGTTGTCGGGGTATGGGCATGTGATGTGAAAATGTCGTGAAGAAAGTTTTAAGTATGAATGTGGATGGGTATATGAGTAGAGTAAGAGCAAAGAAACGATAGATGGACTGTGTAAAGAATGCTATGCCATGAAAGGAGGAGTCTGATCAGATGACGAGTAATAGAGAAGTATGGAAGAAGAAGACATGCTGCACCGACTACAAGTGAATTGGGATAAGGGCAAGAGAATGATGATAGTAGTGCAGTTATAAGTCTTTTGCGACAACGCGTGATAACAGAGGGGAATGTCGAATCAAGTTTCGGAAATCTCATACACAGTGGCACAATTTTGTTATGTGTTATGAATAATGAAAATTCGTCCATTGTTTTCAAACTTGACTCAGATCGGTCAAACAGGAAAATGTTCTTGTTGATGTTTCTCAGTCGACGACGCATAGGAAAACTGGCTTTTCACACGATCGTGTGGCTTATTATGTGGTAACACTAGCTTTGAACGCGGCTTTACTCGGTTTATGGTCGGAAATTATCCCACGGGGACGTTTTAATTTAGCCTATGACAGTCAATTATAATGTAGCCCATTAGTGAAAGAGTTTTCAGCATTGGATCAGCAGTTCCGAAGATTACCCCTCAACCAAACTAACAAACTAATTTTAGTATGAAGGTATAGATAATATAAACACTCTCCTGTAAATCTAGAAAAGTTGGGCTGAGTTGTTGGGTGTACAACTCAGCCCAACTTTTCTACTACTTTTTGACTATTTCGTCATGTTCTAAAGTGATAGGGGGCGAGAATATTGCCATCTTACATACATACATAAGCTCACGCCTTTTTCCAAGAGGGCAGAGACCACAGAACACCACCTGCTACGATCCTTACATACCCTTTTTGACTCATCCACGTTCATACATCTAGGCATACACGAACGCTGGTTGCAATATCGTTGTCAATATTTCCATCAACCAGGCACAAATTCAGATTCCGCGCTTCAACTGAGAATTTTTTAAAGGAAAAACGAAATTACACTTTGGCCGAGAGCCCGACCTGAGAAGCAAACTCAAGGCCTCATGCTCACCAGTAGTGCTTGCAACCACTACACCAACGATGCTATTTGGTATTGGCAGCATAATATTATTCTTCATGAAATACGATCTTTGGTGGTGCGGCGGTCGTGTGAACTTACTCTAAATAGTAGTTTGATGTGAAATACACACACTTACATACATTTGCCTTTTTTAATTACTATAATACTTAATAGGTACATTGTTGGTGATTGTTTTTCGTATGTATACCTATATCACAATATTAATCATCGTACTATGACAAAGCCACCTTACTACGTATTGACATTTTTTTTATCCGCATTTATGTGATGCGGAGGAATGAGGAAAAGGTCGTAAGGAAAGTTTTGAGTATGAATATGGATGGGTACCTATGTGAGTAGAGGAAGACCAAAGGAACGATGGATGGACTGTGTGAAGGATGATATGACAAGAAAGGAGGTGTCTGATGAGATGACGACTAATAGAGAAGTATGAAAGAAGAAGACTTGCTGCATGACCCCAAATTGATGATGATGAATGGTGATTTATACTCAAAACTTCCTTCATGACATGAAGTCCTCATTAATAAAAATAACATCACGCCTGTAATTCCAGAGGAAGTCCTCATTCCTCCATTAATGACAGTTCCTGAGCATAACATTGTTAATTTTAGAACCACAGTCCAATCATACCAAAACCGGACAAACCATGAGGATTTTCCGACATTCAAAATTAACGAAAATCGTTTTCTCTAGACTGGTAAACTTGGCAGATAAACTGGCAATCGCAATAAACAAAATGTTAACTAAGACTCATTCAATATCGTTATCTGCGGGCTAGCACAAAGTGCTAATTTTAGCCATTGTTATTTATTCATTTTATGATGCATTTGAAGCAAACCAGTAATGTTTCTTCATAAATTGTTTACCTATCAAGCTTTTCTTGGTTGCTCACCTGTATTTATTTATAACTTTTGGTAGAAGAAACTTATGTCTTAGACAAGGTATAAGAATAGTCAGAAACAGCGAAAAAATATTGTAATGTTTGGTTTATCCGAAGAAAATATGCCTAATACAGGCATTTTTAATTAGAACTAGAAGTCAGGTCTACCTAAAACCAAAGAGATTCAAAAGATTAGAATGGATATCTATACATATAATGAAATTGTAACAGGCCGATGTCTGTACATTGAAGATACTGAGAAAAAATTATAAGGGGGATCTTTATAGCAACAGTAGCCAAAACAACAGTTTTTAGAATTTTTGTCTTTCTCTCCGTATGTTTGTACGCGCATCAAGCAAAAACTACTGCATGGATTTGAACGCAGTGTCACTGATCTACTGCTAGATACTTAACTTAAAATATAGGCTACATTAGATATAGTTTTGAACCTGGTAGGTTGCGCTGTGCGAAGCAAGTGCGGGTGGCTAGTTGGGAATATTTTCGTACAAAAATTTTGATCCCGAACATTTTCGATTTTGAAACAATACTACCTGACAGACAAAGCGACTTGTTCCTAAATAGTAAAAAATATTTATTCAATTAAATATTTTATTCAATTTCCCTCGTCTTGTCCTGTCTATCATTCATTAATATTTGAATGCCTTTGCCTATAACCAGAGTTTCTATAGCAATACGGTTTTCGTTTACCACACCTGCTGGTCAAGAGATGGTGGCCATTTTCTTCGCCGCGTCACAATCATGCGCTCACTGACTACAGCATAAGGACTGTAATTCCGTGGTTCTGTAACACCTGCTATGTATGGACCCCAAAACCGGCACGTAACCTCATAACAAATTCAACAAACGTTGTCTTTCGTCATGGTTACGTGGCCTGTCAATAGACTATGGGTGCCTATCGACTTTGGCAAACAATAGTACAGAAGTTCAGCTCCAAACATCGCGTGAAAACAGACATAGATGCGTAGTACCTACATACAGTACCTGTAGTACAAATGCTAGTGCCGAGTGCGCTTGCACTCGCTGTAAGTGATGCGTGTCTATGTATGCGTGTTTTCCTTCGTTATTTGGAGTTGACTTTCTGTACTATTCTACGCTATTGGCTAGTGTATTCATCAGTAATGGATGTCCGATGTGCCATTGTTCAATAAATAATTATTGTCTGCTCGTTGTGCATCCGTGATTCGTGTAGGTACTGTTAACCTTTTAATACGGTTCTGTAATGTTTTGTCCATGGTCTTGATCACGATTGTGGACTTCCAAATCTGTTATTTTCGAGATAGACAACGTGGAATAAAAATATTGTTATGCAAAATAATGGTTTCTACATTAGCAACTTATGGTGGAATTCCTGAAATATCTGATTTGATTTTTCAGGCACAAAACAAGGCAGTAAGGATTAAATCCTCATTTCTTTGTAATTGGGTTATTAAAATCTTTTATTTGGTATCTCAAGTTAAAATTTCATCAAGGATGAACGTTTTCCAGTGCAACTTGAATAAACGAGAAGATCAACACATTTCTTTCATTTGATTTTCTTGGTTACGTAAACATGCAAAAGTCGTTCACCTTTTTAAACTAGTTTACAGGCGACCGCACTGCAAACACCTTATGCATACGAAGAGCCTTCAAAACCGGCTTGTAAAACGCCAAGTCTAGATAACAAGAAAGGTTGCTTCGACACGACAAAGTTTCTTCATAGATACGACAAAGGTATACTAAAGTATACAAACACACCTAGTGATGACGTCATGCATGTGACAAAACAAAATGGTGGTCTCATTGAAGGACTTACTAATTCACCTCGCTGCCGCTGGTTTGGCCTATGATGATGTCATGCGAAATGTAAATAGTACTCTGGAGAGGTATTCATAGTGTGTAATCAACATAATATCACGCTTGTGGCCCCTAACGACCAGGCAGAGGTCTGTTGTACCTACACTCACGTTTGGTTAGTTAATTATGTTAAAAGTTCCATAAAAGCACACTGAACTGCTACCTGTAATTTATTTATTTATTTTATTTTAGCCTTTATTTGGCTTAACAATTACATTTCTTACAATACAATTAATTTGGCATTTCATTAAACCTTATATTTAAAATGTCATTTAACAATTTTTATCAAACAGTAGTACATACATTTCATGCGATTTAAAACATTTCATAAAACTTTAGTAGGACTACATTTAAATTTTATTTTATTTATTTAATTTAGCATTCATACTGAGTAATAGTCTATTTTTTTTTTTGGATCAGTTATGAGGACATCCGCAAGAGAACCAAGTTTATCGACGTAGCCCGAAGAATAGCCAAACTGAAGAGGCAGTGGGCAGGGCACATTGCTCTCAGAACGGATTGCCGATGGGGCCGAAAAGTTCTGGAGTGGCGACCGCGAACCGGAAAACGCTGCGTTGGAAGGCCTCCCACTTGGTGGACCGATGACCTGGTGAAGGTTGCAGGGATCCGCTGGATGCGAGTCGCACGGGACCGGTCAATGTGGCGACACTTGGGGGAGGCCTATGTCTAGCAGTGGAAGTCTTTCGGCTGAAATGATGATGATGATGATATTTTTGCAGAGAAGTTTGCGTGAATTTGCGTCCAATTTAAACAGAATTAAATTAATTAGCCCATTGTTCCCATTCTGGTTAAATTATAGGCTAATTGCTGACACAAAGTAATTTGTACTTTGTGTCATCAATAGGAACTAAACAGAACAGGCGTATTATTGTAATTATTGTTACAAAAATGAGTAATTATACGTACCTACTAGATATTCCTTCCTTATTAATTTACATTTACAGGAAGTCGGGGATGGAAACGAATGACAAATCAACCAATTAAGCTAACCATGAACAAAATAACAAATAATAGTGTTCTACTAATTGACAGCTGCCACCGAAAAGATAAATATAGTTAGGAAAATAAATTAATTTAATATCTCACCGTTTACATACTGAGTTTCCTCCGTGCCTCGGAAATCACGTTAAGCCGTTGCGTTGGTTCCGGCCGCCATTTGTACCTAATGGATGCAGCTGAATTCGAGTATTTTACATGGAGCGACTGCGTTCCATATAACACACTGGTATTCAACTAGAATCGATTAGATTGGAAGCCGACCCCAACATAGTTGGGAAAAGACTAGGCAGATGATGGTTTATTTCGCTTTATGTAAACTACTGGTATTCAGCTGCATCCGGTTAGATTGGAAGCCGACCCCAACATAGTTGGGAAAAGGCTAGGCAGATGATGGTTTATTTCGCTCTATGTAAACTACTGGTATTCAGCTGCATCCGGTTAGATTGGAAGCCGACCCCAACATAGTTGGGAAAAGGCTAGACAGATGATGGTTTATTTCGCTCTATGTAAACTACTGGTATTCAGCTGCATCCGCTTAGATTGGAAGCCGACCCCAACATAGTTGGGAAAAGGCTAGGCAGGTGATGGTTTATTTTTCTCTATGTAAACTACTGGTATTCAGCTGCATCCGGTTAGATTGGGAGCCGACCCCAACATAGTTGGGAAAAGGTTAGGCAGATGATGGTTTATTTTGCTCTATGTAAACTACTGGTATTCAGCTGCATCCGGTTAGATTGGAAGCCGACCCCAACATAGTTGGGAAAAGACTAGACAGATGATGGTTTATTTCGCTCTATGTAAACTACTGGTATTCAGCTGCATCCGGTTAGATTGGAAGCCGACCCCAACATAGTTGGGAAAAGGCTAGGCAGATGATGGTTTATTTCGCTCTATGTAAACTACTGGTATTCAGGTGCATCCGGTTAGATTGGGAGCCGACCCCAACATAGTTGGGAAAAGGCTAGGCAGATGATGGTTTATTTTGCTCTATGTAAACTACTATTATTCAGGTGCATCCGGTTAGATTGGGAGCCGACCCCAACATAGTTGGGAAAAGGCTAGGCAGGTGATGATCCAGTGGTATACTTATCTGTTGTACGCAAGCCCAAAAAACAATAGCAATTATCGAGATTAACTGACCCGAGTTTGATCCCGCATTCTGTTTCAGGATTCAGTAGTTAGCTAAAAAAATTAAAAAGGGTAAATTGACGTGTAAAGGTGTCCTGAAGACCTATTTGCAAAATTAGACACCATTTTACAACATTACTCCATTTATTTCATACTAGCTTGTACCCGCGTGACGTTTGGTAATTGTACCACGGCATCATACTATCGGGCTAAAAATATATGTTAATCCGGGTTATAAACTATTTGTGTGCCAAATTTCATACAAATCCGTTTAGTCGTTTTTGCGTGAAAGAGTAACAAACATTCATCCCTCTTCACAAGCTTTCGCATTTATAAAAGTAAAGTAAGATCAGGACGCTTTGGAGCTAAGAACAAAGTATCACCATACATGGAGATTTTGTTGCAGACCATGCTTTCACAAAAAAAAAAGTTAATATATTTTGATCAGTGTATAATTTTTTTTACTATAAGCAAGGCTCTCTTAGAGATTTATATATGTGACCCAAGAATTATTTATGGACCTGTTATTCGTTTTTTCTATTCGGGCCCAGACAATGTGACGTCATTAGCCACAGACGCGAACTTTGACCTTTTTAAACGCCCTCTAGGATAAAAATAACAAAATGATTAATTGGCTACCTGACACAAGAACTGAGGGTGTTTTTTTTTTGTTAGCCTGAACTGTCCCACTCCAGGGCTAAGGCCTGTCATTCCTTCCACTTTTCTCGATGTTCCGTTTCTTCTCGAAAATTAACGAGAAAGCCATCCAAGACGTCCTGCCATCTTCTGCCTCGGTCTGCCGCGACCCCGTCTAGCTGTCTCAAGTTTTGTGATATGCGGGCTCACAGCCTGCCCAGTCGCATTTGAGTTTGGCAGTTTTATGAGCCACGTCAGCAATTTGTGGAGCGCAGTGTGGTGTTCCTTATTCGATCGGTAAGTTTAACGTTCAAATTCAAATTCAGATTCATTTATTGTTTGTCACAGGTGAGATATCAGTTCTTATGATATAAAGGATCGCTGTTCAATATTTATATAACATCGTAATCATTATTCGTATCATTATTCATGCATTAATAAAGTTGTTCATTCACAAGTCAGTTTAGGGACATTGATTTCATTAAAATTAAATTACTCATTTATGTCATACAAATTAAATTTTTCATTGATTTCATTACAATTGAATTACTCAGTGATGTCATACAAATTAAATTATTCAGTGGTTTCATTACAATTAAATTAGTCATTAATGTAACGTTAAGTATGCTGCCTTCATTACCCGTTGGCAAACCTTGAGTTTGGACTTCTGAAATAATACTCGTATATTAGCTTGTTTTACCCGGAAAATTGCATTCGATAATACGAATAATGTAGCTTGATTAAGCCAATCAATTGCTAACTACTATCTTCAGTAACATTAAAATATGTTCTGTTGGGTAGTTACCTTGTCACCCAGTACTGGGTTGTGGGCTCAAATTGACAGTCGCTGTATGTAAAATACTGGTATTCAGCTGTATTCCGTGTATTCGGTTACATGAGGCTAGACATAATAGGGAAAAACCTACGCAGATATGATGTGTGCGTTAAAATCGCCTCCAATTTTAAAATTGGAGGCTTAAGTGCAGGAGATCTAAAGATCTAGGTACGTCCTCATCTCTTCGGCAGTCAAGGAAACCGCGGTTTCGTAACTGATTTCCATGAAAGTTTTATTTATACTTCTATGATAAGGAGAATAAAAAGAAATGCGGATGAATGGAGTAAGGTAATGCGTATATATCTGGTGCTCTGTGAGAGAAAATATGCAAGAGTGTCCACTGTTCCGTGTTAGTTTTAATTTAATTTAAACCATTGAATGTTGTGAACTGGTTGTTTTACTTTTGTTCTACTTTCTGTTTCTGTATTGTAATTGGTGTTATACCGTTTTAATTAACTATAAATAATTAAATATGGTATACCTAGGTACCCTCAGTTAAAGTTTATTTCTTGGTCGGGAACAGCGGCCAATATTACGATCGTGCGACAAATAGTGATCGTGGTCACATTTCACTAGTGAAGAAGACATTCTTAGAACCTGCGACAGAGATATTATTAAATGTAAAAAAACACTATTACTATGCTATTATTTTATCCACCCTAGCTCCAAAACAGAAAGGTTTAAAAAGTAGAAAGGGATACATTTGCTTTAGTGTTACCACACCAATCGATCGATCGTCGATCGTCGTCTTGATGCCATCGAACTATGGTAAAATGGATTAGTCGACGTCGAACAATAGTTTCTCGCTTTCGTGGAACAATAGGCTGAAAGTAATAATACCAATAAATAAAAGGTATTTACAACGATGAACAAGTAAGTACCTTTAGTTTATAATGGAAAATAACTACCGGGACAGTAGCTACGATAATAACAACAAACATCACGGTAGCAATATAGTTCGTACACTTAAAACACGAAGGTAATGTACCTAGTTATTTATTTACTCAATATTTTCCTGTTTCCTTTTTATATAAGTGTATATTGTTTTTACCATGATCTTCAAAGTTATTAACCAACCTCTATGTAGTAATTAATTGTACCTTATTTTCCTTAAACAACTCTACGGTAAGAGACCTCTAATTCTGGTATCTATAGTTAAGTTAATGTACTTACTTGAGTTTAAGTATCTACTTATGCAACCATTTTTATGCAATAGACAAGAATTTGAACGAAGCAAGAATCGTCAAAGAAAGGATGCAAGCATTTCTATATTCTAACAGTAGACAGTTCTTTCTCGATAATTTGATTATAGTTATAGTTGTTAATAGATTTATTTTATTTTATAATTTTACTGACCTAATTAAATTGAGCTATGCAAAGTGATGGCCTGAAACACAGGTTTAAATAAACCTAGATCGGGCAGGTCGCTACCAAACATCTGAATTCAACTATTATTACTTGCAACTGTTGAATATATTTTAGTTATAGTTTACTTATAAGTACTAATTATACCATTGTATGAGAAATAATACTACTGCGCCTAAATTTACGTTTGTTGTAATATTTTAAAATAAATTATTCTTATTCTAGTTCTAACTTCAAGCACTTACTAAACTACAGAATAAAAATCGTAGCTTAAGTTTTTACTTTTACTCAAGTTAACAGTTGACTTGTTTATAGATATGGGTGTAAGACTATCTTATGTGAAAGGAGAAGTATCAGGATGTTGATAACACTATATTTAACTTAATGGAATTAAAATGTACATCAAAACTAGAAAACTAATGTTTTTTTATTTTTTTAAATTTACCAACAAATGACTGAGAAATAGATTATGAAACTCGAACTAAATAAATCCTCACTAATATTATAAATTTGATAGTAAGTTTATTTGTTTGTAACCTTATCACGCCTAAACCACTGAACTGATCACCCTGAAATTTTGCGTTTACGTAGTCAGGTGTACAGAAAAGGACATAGGGCACCTTTCATTCAGAAAAAAGTACTGTTCCCGAGGAAAATAACAATAACGTTCTTATGATTATAAATGGCATCTTTCGAATCATTTTTTAATTATATTATTACAAGCAGAGTACAACCCGAATTGATTGTCAAATTCTAAATTAATGCGAGCAAAGCCGCGCGGGCAAAAGCTAGTAAAATAAAAAATAAATATACACAGCATTGGACGTTTTTCTTTAAATCCGTCTTCTTATGTTAGTGAAATAAAAGGAGAGGAACTTTTCAAGTAAGTACCTACTTATCTATCTTCTGTTGGGTTTGTTTCGTTAGCCACACATCAAGAATAAATAATGTACGAGGTAAAGTGACGTCGACGTCGTGACCTCGTTGCAAGCGCAACCTTAGTCTCATAACTTTTTAATTTTTAGAGATATTTTAATGATTTTTCACATTATTGTTTTTTCTTATTTAAATTATTAAACAAAGATCAAAAAAATTTTGAAACTTCTCCATTTTCACTAGCCCTTGGGGACACCTAAATGTACAAATGCCCAAACATATGCACGCTCAATTCTCAACTATCGGTGCTGAATCGTGCTTTGGAAACTTAACAGTCTACTTTTGTTTAAGAATTACATTTAGGTCTTGCCTGTAAATCTTGGAATCAGAATGGTACAAACAAAATCTCAATTTACATTGGTACTCGGCCACGAAAATCATACATCGACACGACGAGGGGCGATGGTAAAATTGCAACGAATTACTTCAATGGGGATGGCAACTATGAAACTCATGGCGCTAGCATAACTGCATGGTTCCAAGCATCGTCATTGGTTGAAAATCTGGTAATGTCATTTTATATTACATAATAACTTGACCTCATTGGTCAGGTTGAGAACTAGCTATGCTTACGCCATCTACAATTAGCTTTTAACGGTCTTCCCCACTGACAAGTAACGACTTTAATATGACAGAGCCTTAAAGTGGACAACGCTCTCGTACAGTGACTGTACCATTACTTTTTATAGAACCTATTTCAATGCATTTACATTCGATTCTCCATACCCAAATTGGAAAATTCCAGTTAGTTTTTCCTTCCGTCTGCCAAAAGTGATTTTCTTTCTAACAAAGTTGACTTAGCGACCATTTTCACGGGTGGAATGAATGCATTGTTTTGTTTCTATTAATACTGTAATCATATTCTTATCTGTCATATTTGAATAGAGTATGTATTCAATTGCTAACACAATGGTCGGCTTAGTGTGTCAACAAAAACTTGGTCGCAAAACCATCACTATCGACTGTAGACTCTAATAAAAGATTATCTGTACTTACCTACTAATAAAAGGTGTAAACGGACCCTTCAAGAAGCCGTCAACCAAGCATTCTGTACATTGAACTGTGTTATACCATTACACAAAAATGCTGGGATATAACTTTTCTTTGGGGTGAAAAATCACGGTATACGGTAGGACTCAATATAGACTCACAACATCGCAATGGATGCATTGAACAGGGGTCATAGAGGTATTTAATGTAAAGTTGTACTTATAACAATAAAAACTTGTGAAAAAGATGAACTTTGACCTCCAATATATCCTTAACTAGAAGGTCGTCAAGTATGGTCTAGAATTTATAATAAAAGGTTTCACAGTATTATTTACACTAGAAACGGGATATTTACCATGTTTAGTGTTTTTATTGAGTTCCCGATATTTCGGTGCTGTTGCAAGCACCATGATCACGGATAAACTGAAGTTATTGCAGGTGGGTGTTTATGAGCAGACAAATCGGCCCTTTTCCGCTTTATCCTGTTTCTAGTGTAAATAATAATGTTAGTGACCATGATAGTTTAAAATCAGGTATCACAGTGTTGGGGAAAACGAGTGCCTTTCGCCTTCGTTAAGGGTCTTTCTATAACCATTATATGTATAGTTACAAACAGTACTAAAACGGTACAAATAATAGTAGAAGAGTCGAGACAGGCTCCCATGTAACACTAACTTGAGATTGGCGAAACACATTTTCTTCATCCATTCTCCCCTATCAACTGTCACGCTATCAATCATTCCCTTCATATCGTAACTCATACAACCCACCCATATTTTCTTTGGCCTTCCTCTCCCTCTCCGTCTATCAATATCACTCTTTTCCTCTCATGTGTTTCAACCCTCCTCATCACAAGCCAGAGAGGAGGCCTGTATCCCAGCAGTGGGTATATAAACTAAATAAGGAACGTAGAAAAAATGCATCTACGTTTTGGTCAAGATGTAGTCCGGCTCTGAGACTGGATAAAAATGAATAAAAACTATTCAATACTGTTGAGTAACAAACAGTTGGGAAATTAATCAGTTGGAAATTGTTTGAACAATGAGTGTTTTAAAGTTTTCTTTCAATAAATGACTTTTTTTGTTACTGTTATTTCATAGCCCTGATTCACTGGCGCCGGAGGTTTTATTATACAACATTAGTTTTAGTATATGCGAAACCTGAAACACTTGTCTAATGTTTTTATGTAAAGAATCTATGTACAAAATTTCAAAACTGTATCATGAAAAATCACAAAGTTATAAGCTTGTTCTGTTACGTGGTTGTCCGCACAAAAACGTGGTCACAACGCGGCGCGCACCTCCAAGGTCGTCTTGAGCTCATTGATAATAATAATTTGGCAGTAGGTACTATATTCATGTTTTGCATATACTAAAAATATTGTTGTATAATATGTAAACCAACCCGTGCAACTTTGAACTGAAAATAACGAAAGGTTTGAACTACTTAAAGTACGTGTTCTTATTTCGTAGCAGCAGTAACTTCATTGGTAACACCCACATTTCGCCAGTTACGTTTAAGTTCCATGTAATAAGGGGCGAGCCTATTGCCATCAACCACGCACATGCCAGAATTTGTGGCTGCTACTGTGAATTTCCTGATGGACAAACCAAATAACACTTTGCCCGACCTGGGAATTGAATCCGGGGCCTCATGATCAGCAATTGCGCTGCGCACCACAAGACCAACAAAGCAAGATGATTAGTATTATAAGTTTTTCTAAACAACTATGTACAATTAGGATTTAAATATTTGTACTATTTGTTTTATTTTTTTTGTTTGTTTGTTTTAGATATTTGTTTTGTTATATATGTTGTCCACATTTTGCTGAAAAGAATCTATTCAATCCTAATGAATATATTATGACTTATGTCACAATAAAACTGTCAACAATATGTACTCCTTGTTTCAATATTAGTTAATGTAATTGGTGTTGAACCTTTTCATCCTACTAAGTACTAGTTAATGAACAATAAATACGTGCGACTTTCTCAGCTACTTTTCAGTATTATTAAGTAGCAACACACTAAAGCCTTTGTAAGATCAAGGTCCCCAAGCTGTTCTGATACATGATACTTTTATTTCTTCTCTTAACCTTTTCCAGTATGCGTAGCATGACCACCGTAGAAACGGGGTTTTGTCGACTGAAGAATCGACAAAATGAGAGATTTCTTTGTTTGATCTGTCATTTTGTCGATTCTTCCGTCGCCAAAACTCGTTTCTTCGTGCAGGTATTTTCTGTATCTTCAAGTCTACAAACTTTCCAACAGATAAGATAGACGTTTTTCCTCAATTCAGTTGAGATAATAACGGGCAAAATAACTCGTCTGTTCTGAGATCTAAGGCTCACACTAATGATCATCTTAATGATAGATACATAGAGTATATATTGTATACCAAAAGGGTTTCCCAGATCTTTTGCAATATTCTTATTTCTATGGGTACAATAGCGGTTTTGTCTCTGATAGCGATATCTTCCTGACAAGCTTTGGCTGGACTTAATGAATCAACCCTGAAGGGACACCGACGCACATGCCAAGTATCAGAACATCATTCCTAATCCCCCAACATACAACATTAGTTTTAGTATATGGAAACCCTGATACACGTGTCTAGTATTTTTATGTAAAGAATCTATGTACAAAATTTCAAATCTGTATCATGAAAAATCACAAAGTTATAAGCTTGTTCTGTTACCTAGTTGTCCGCACAAAATGGTGGTCACCACGCAGCGCGCGCCTCCAGCGTCGTCTTGAGCTCATTGATAATAATAATTTGGCAGAAGGTACCTAAATTATTGCGATAGGTACTTAAAGTCGCTCGGTGTCCAACTTTTAACTTTTTGAAATATTTTTGGGAAAAAATATAACATGGTTTAAAAATTATTGGAATCGATTCAGTTACTTATTCTGAACAAACTATATTCAGGTTTCGCATATACTAAAAATAATGTTGTATAAGATTTTCATCAAAAATTTTAAAAAAGCAGCTGTTTCCTACAAAAGTGTAATACCAACACGGTCAAAATGTATGGTACAGCACAGAACATTAACGGGTAATCTTCGGAACTACTTATCCGAATTACGCTCATAATTTCCTCGTCCACTATTTATGCGAAGACATTGCCTCCTAAGACACAGGATCTTCCTAGTTTAGGAGTTAAGGCTCAAATTTTGTATTGACTGTACTTTACCCGTCTCTCCCCCTTTGTTTGTTAATTGCTCTGATCTAGTCTGTGTACTTTAATATGGTGTCTTCATCATTTCAGCCGAAAAGACCACTGCTGGACATAGGCCTCCCCCAAGAAGGGGGGTTTTGCCTGGTGTATATGGTGTCTTGTATTTTGCTAATTAAGAGTATATATAATATATTATTATATATCACTGATCCGATTTTGAATGTGCTCTAATTATTATCCCCGACTGCATCGGCATATATTTAAAACAATCTCGTGGCATATTTTCCAACCATAACGCGAAGAAAAGAGCGGTCAAAAGCTAGTTTTTAAATAAACAATAAGGGCGTTAGCCAGTGACAAATGAATCATCATTAGTACATGACACATATGATAGTACCCACATAAAAGTAATTCATATACCACATTCTACTTCAGTCCATGGAATTTTTCCGTCTAACAAAGCGATAGTCGTCCTAACCTCACAAACGGGAAGGGAGGCGCCTCGGATCCTATCTAAGTAGGCCAATGGCTTGTTTATTAAATCGCCCCTGTTTGGCCCTGTTTATAACAACAGTCACGACAGGTCAGGTACTTGGGGCAGCTTTGAGTGTCAGTTCTCAAGATAGGCATCATTATTTTCGCGTTCAATTGTTTCGCTTTTTCTGTTGGTGTAAATCTGACAAGGTGATTATAGACGCAGAAGTGGACCGAGACAAAACTTTGTAAGGTCTCTATTTTATTTACTTAATCATACATAATTCACGATTTGGACTCGTTCCTGACTAATTGGCCAGAGGAGGCATAATACCGGGAGAGTTGGAAAGGAACGGGGGAGGCCTTTGCCCAGTAGTGGGACAGAATAGGCTAATTAAAAAAAAACATGATTATTTAGAGATCTTGTTGGCAACATCCATTAATTCAACGTTAAAATCCCTTTCAAAATGTTGTCTCAATTTACCCATGCGTTTCTATTCACCCCGTTTTACAGTAAACTTTTCGAAGTAAGGGGCACTAAAGTCTCGCTTCGGTAGTCTTTGTTGATCAGCAAAGCCGACCCGGAGCTATCGAAGGCTTTCATTCAGCTTGTGCCGATCGGCATGATCTACCATCGCTGAATCATGTTCGGGTTGGCTTGGTAAAATTGCAGCTCAGCCGAGTGGCTTTTTCCCGAACGTATATCTACACAGGTATTATATGTGGTTTTGCCACCTGGTTGCGCCGAAACATGCATCCCACCCCTTAGATCAAGATTAACTATTTAAAAGTCGACTACAAAATTAATCTTTTTTGTAATGTACTAAAATACCCTCGACCACTTTAATGAAGGTACGTCCGGGGCGCCTTGAGCTGTCAGCCTCGCCACCACCTCGCTGACAGCTAATATTTTAAGCACGGCATGAGCTATTTTTGAAAACTTTATGTTTGGTAGTAGCTAAGGAGGAAGACATCGAATGGATGCCCGTATTTGTTAATACTAAGTAGCAGCCAAATGAGTATCTAAATTGTATTGCACCAGTGCATGATCGAATGCGCAACACCATAATACGCTCTAAGACAGGCGTCGCCGATGTTGGTGATAATTCTGCGAGGTTAAAATGGGACTGGGCGAGTCAAACTTGCAGAATGGATTAGGACAGATGGGCGAGAAAAATCACAAAGTTGGTGCCTGAAGACAGGCGTCGCAACCAAGGCAGGCCTAAGAAACGCTGGATGTGACGAATTTGACTCGTTCCTAACTGATTGGAAGATTGGAAAAGTATGGGGAAGGCCTTTGCATAGAAGTGGGACATAACAGGCTCAAAAACCGTGCAGTAATATCTAGGCGTCTAAGTGATACTGAAAACGGGCTTGAGTGTTCTGGCATACTTACCTAGGCTTATACATGTGTTGCATCAGTGAATGAAAGGATAAGTAAACTCCAGTAGCTTGCATTGGTTTCTAGATAACACACAAACTGTAAGGAAAATCCGTTTACGAATGTGATAATAGCCTAACACATTCCGCTAGATAATACTATCAGATTAAAGTAATTGTAGGACAAATGCCTCTGAAGTATCAACGTGGAAAGGAAAGTGAATCTTCAGCACATTTTCCCACTGTTTTCCTTCATCTTGTTACAGTTACTGTAAGCCTTTGTCATCCCACTGCTGGGCAAAGGCCTTCATCTTGTATGGAACAACAAAATGGTGACCAATCGGAACAGTGACGAACCAGGAATAACTCTTTCTGTGGCTCTTCTTTTTATTAACGTGTCGATAACGTGTTAGCCTGTTGATTTTTATTTTAATAATGACTGTTTTTTTTTCTAAGACTCGTACTAACATACATAGTTCTTAAGTACTAACTACTAACCCATATGGATTCTTGTTCAAAATTAATGTTTGATTGATAACAATTCAAATTGAGTCAGCCCAAAATTTGGCGACGAGTTTGGCACTTTCAGTAGCGTTCATCAGCTCCTGTGATGTGCAAATAACAGGACAGGCAGAAAACGATATCAAGTGTCCCATCGTTTGTGGAGCAACACCATATTTACACTCCAGGGAAGAGTCATCTTTGAATCTCCACCTGAACAGGTTTTTCATTGGCTTTTGACAGCTTAGGTCACGGAAGCAAATACCTACATAATAACTAGTTTCCTCTGTCATGTGAGTCTGACAGGAAAATCAGAAGTTTTCCCTGTTAGTTCTAAAAGCTGTCTTAATACAAATAATACAATAAAGTACTAGTATACTATCGTGTACTGTACCGTGCTAGTTGGGAATATTCCCAACTTTCTTTTTTAATTAATATGGAAAATGTCTCGTTGGTCTAGTGGTCTCAAGCGCGACTGCTGAGCAAGAAGTCCTGGGTTAGATTCCCGGGTCGGGCAAAGTGTTATTGGGTTTTCCATCAGGAATTTCTCAGGAACAGCCACGGAGTTTAGATCTGTGCCCACTTGATGGCAATGGACTTTAACATAATTGGCGAAATGTGGGTGTACTATTTGGTACACCTCTGCCTAACCCTTCGGGGATTACAGGCGTGATGTTATGTTATCGTTATGTATATAAATGTTTGATAATAATTTGAAATGGGATGGATTTATCGTATTTTCCTTAAAAAAAATATTCATTTATTTACTGACGGCTCCCAAACTGTCGACAATTTGCCGATAGTAAACCCAATCTAGCTCATGGCTTTTATTGATTTAAAATGTGAAGATTTTTTGTATTCTTCAAGAATTGCTCTTTTGAAATGTAGGTCGATAGGGCAACAAAATCTCTTCTAGACGGCACCCACGCTCCCACGAGATAACTGTCCAACTTTTGTCATTCCTTACAAGGAGTTCACCTATTGACTTCACGGTAACATTCACTTTTACGATTATTGTTTGTTATTACAAAGAATTAGAGCACATTTCAGAAAGTATTACCGCTGATGTGGTAGTATCTGAAGTGCTCTTCACATTCTGTTTGAACGTGGTGTAAGACTGAAACAGAATATTGTTGCTCTGCACCAAACATGCTTCATCTTTTTCCATACATCACTATTCTCTACCTGTCATCAGTGGTCACCGCTTTCTAGCCATATCGTCTAAAAAGAACCGCCATTTTTCAATTGCATTATCTTTACATAGTATAAAACAAAGTCGCTCCCGCTGTTGTACGCTTAGATCTTTTAAACTACGCAACGGATTTTAATGCAGTTTTCAGCAATAGATAGAGTGATTCAAGAGGACGGTTTATATGTACTATTGCACCCGTGCGAATCCGGGGCGGGTCACTAGTACACTATAAGAAGGGTTTAGTAGTCTATATGTATTAACTTTTAGTATAAGTATAAAATAAAAGAACGAATAAACCGCGCTTTGAAAACTTGAATTTCATGAAATCTTCCTACTAGGCATACTCAAAATTAATGCGTTCATCAAAATATGACGTTTTATTTGATTCACTTTGTTTTTCAACTAAGTGTGGATTCAGTATGTTTTTTTATTATTTCCTATTTGTCAGTATATGACTGGCTGTATGTAGGTACTTATGTATATTCCTCAAATGCATGAGTGTGCTGGGGCGTCATTCTTTCCTTATAACTGTAAATAAAATGTACATACAAACAAAATCTATAGAAAAACTTGTATTATTTACGGTGAAACAAATGACTCTATAAAACCAGGAGGTAATCTGGAACAACAAGTCACGTCAACAAAACATTCTAACTTGAATCTTATATAGTCAAGTTAAAGCTCAATTTGTAGTCGAGACTTGGTCATAAACACCATAGTGGGTCACAGGATATTTTTCAACGTAAATTATTACCGTATCATTACTTTTGTATTTAACTAGGTTTATGGTTTGAATAACAGTGGTTTATTCTATAGAAAAATATTAGAACTAAACTAAGTAAATATAACTTTGGCATTGGTACAAACAAATTCCATTGGATGTTTTATTATTGTGTTATAGCTAAGATTATAGCACATTGGGTCATGTAAATCACAGAAGTCACTTCACGTGTGTCATGTGCATTTTTGTGAACTGAAAAGTAGGACCATGAACTCAATTTCTGCCGAATTACTTCTTCTTCGTGTCGATGATTCCCTTTTTTATAATCAAATTCGTTTTGACTAGAACTCTGCCACCTCGATGGCGTTGGTGGTGGCTTCGGACAGGTCCCTAAGAGCGCAGGCTTTATTATCGGAATACTGCCGGACCAAGTTGTATGTGCAACAGCCCACCTGGCTTCGCAATAGGTTTAGGGCATTCGAGTTAATTCAAATCCGACAAATATAGGCCAAGTTCGTTACTACCGCGCGCTACCGAATGTAAAACATAAATAGATTGTAGATTTAATTTAGATTATTTAGAAAACCAATATCGGTCCATCTCTTAAAATAACAGTTGTAAATGATCTTCCGTTTTGGTTTTTGTTTCCACAAACAGTTACAAATACGGCCAAAATGAGTAATATCTCATTTTCGAAGGCGTCATGGCAGACCTCGTGAAAGATGGCGGCACAATCTGGATAAAATCAACGACCTGTAGTCCACATCCTGTGGAAGTCATGGGGCCTTTGCCCAGCACTGAGATGGATGGA
Organism: Noctua fimbriata; assembly: GCA_905163415.1. Classification (NCBI taxonomy): domain Eukaryota; kingdom Metazoa; phylum Arthropoda; class Insecta; order Lepidoptera; family Noctuidae; genus Noctua; species Noctua fimbriata. The sequence continues at coordinate 10,470,639 of LR990940.1, forward strand.
ACACAATCAGCATCTGATTTTAATATAATTAGTTATCTAGCGAACAAAGCGTGGCGGTTCGCACATTTATTGTGCGAACCGCCAGTCTGTGGAATTCACGACCGGCTTTTCTGTTTCATCATCATCTGCCTAGCCTTTTCCCAACTATATTGGGGTCGGCTTCCAGTCTAACCGGATGCAGCTGAATACCAGTATTTTACATGGAACGACTGCCTGTCTAGCACCATCCCATATCTTCCCGTGGGTGTCGTAAGAGGCGACTAAGGGACTTACCAGAGAATGGGCAGCAGCGTTCTCTGTGATTTTTATAACAAACATACTGCGATCGCCAACCCGCCTGCCAAGCGTGGCGATTATGGCAAAACCCCCCTTGGGGAGGCCTATGTCCAGCAGTGGACGTCTTTCGGCTGAAATGATGATGATGATGACTGCCTGTCTGACCTCCACAACCCAGTTAGTACTGGGTAATACGATACCCCTTGGTAAGACTGGTTGTCAGAGATTTTGGGCCTCTGACTACCTAACGTGCTTTCCGAGGCACGGAGGAAACTCGGTATGTAATGGGCGGTCACCCATCCAAAGACCAATCTAGGCAAGCACGGCTTAACCTAAAGATCGGCCCGAACAGCTGTTATTATTTAACCACGAGCTCCTCGACGGGCTCCACGAGCTTTTCTGTTTCCCGATCCTTATTTATAATCTAGATCCCTTCAAAGTTATAGTGAATCGTTTTCTTCTGGGTCGCAACATCGCTTCGTATCAGGCGAGTTGCGGACAAACGCAAGCCTATTTAGTAAACAAAAAAAAATTTGTAACTACTTCCTTCACATTAAACCGTTGATACCGGAGATTCAATTGTATGTCTCTAACAGGGAAAGCAACCAGTCTTACCTAGAGGTATCGCCGCGAAGTGAAATCCCTTTGATGCTTTGGGGTCGATTTCTAAACATTGGAATGGCCTTGGCGTTCCCGGTGTGCGCTGGCCTTAACTGTGAAGGGAGTGTACCTTGCATTCGTACCTGCCACGATATTACTAAGAGATAACAGACCATAAACTTACCATAAAGGTTGGTAATGAATAATGATGTCATACTTCACCGGCGAACACCCTGCCCAGCATACTGATTACGGCATTATCTTCCAAGATTAGCAGAGATCCATTTGGTTCGCAAGACAGAGATTATTCCACAATGGGAAAGGCCCCGCTATATCTACGGGCTATTTGGCAAAGCCGTAAGATACACATTGTTATCTTTCTTGTTAAGATTTAAGTTTTATTTAACTTTGCTTGTTTAAACAAGGTGTAAACAGACCCTTCACGAAGCCGCCAACCAAGCATTCTGTACATCAAACTATGTAACCCAACGCAAAAATTATTGCTGGAAAACGACTTTTTTTTGGGGTGATAAATCAAGTTTTACGGTAAAACTCAAACTAACGCACTCAAAACATTGTGCTGGTGGATGCATTAATTAGTACGGGGGCCGTGGGGGTATTTAAAGTAAAGTTACAACATTAAAACATTGTATTAAAAAAAAAAACTTGTGAAAAAGTTAGAACTGTAACACCCAATATCTCCGTCACTAGATAGATCGCAATGACGGGGAGAACAAGTGCCTTTCGGCTTCGTTAAGGGTCTATTTACACCCTTTATTATCCTTTGCCAATGTAGTTTTATTTTTTCTTTTCTTAACATGCACCACCCATAAGCCATCGGAAGAAAAACTTGGATGAGGCTGACAAAGGAACGTGGAGATTGACACAAGAAAAAAGAGGCAGAGGCCGCATGGGCCGATGCCTGCCAGGGCTGCGGGACTGTTCGAAAGAGATACCGCGGCCCTGGAACACAAAGGGCAAAGAAAGAACATGGATGTGTTTTAGTCAGTACAAGTCTGACACTCCCTTCCGCTCCGCTCAGAGCGGGGGAGGGGGTCATTTGATGATTTCCCAACCTAAAAAAAAAATACCTCTCTTTTCGGTCATCATCCTCAGCAGTGAATGAATTCAGGCTATGGATAATGACCACCTATAAAGTCATTATAGGTAATAGAAAGCCAAAAAAATAAATAACAGCCGCTCGGATCAATCTTCAGGTTAAGCCGCGCTTGCCTAGTTTGGTCTGTGGATGGGTGACCACCCAATACATACCGAGTTTCCTCCGTGCCTCGGAAAGCACGTCAAGCCGTTGGTCCCGGCTGTCATTTGTAGATCTTTGACAGTCGATACAGGTAGTCAGTGGCCCGAAATTCTGACAACCAGTCTAACCAAGGGATATCGTATTACCCGGTACTAACTGGGTTGTGGAGGTCAGATAGGCAGTCGCTCCATGTAAAATACTGGTATTCAGCTGCATCCGGTTAGACTGGAAGCCGACCCCAACATAGTTAGGAAAAGGCTAGGCAGATGATGAGAAAGCAACCTAGGCCTACTATTGCAAAAAACCTAGTGGAAAATTCGAAAAGAAGTCAACACTTTATTTAACCCGGAATCGAATCCATTCTCAACATAAAATTATTATCTATGCATGTTTTGATGAATCACTTGATAAATAATTAAGTACACGCAATGTAAAATACTTCTCGAATGATTAATTACACCAATTATTACACATGATTAAGAATCACACTTGAAGAACCTAATCTAGGCAAATACGTAAGCGCAGTCAAGGGGAAAAACATTCAAGATTCCACCCATCCATTACAAGCAATCTTCGACCTTGTTCCAACGCAGTGTGAATTAAAGTCGTTTTGTAAAAGGTTTCTAAGTCATGATCATGAGTCATTAGCACTTTCAAATAGCAAATAATCCTAGATAGTACAATCAAGACTTTACTCGGTTTATAGCAGATTTCAAAAGGAAATAAATAATTTCAAATTTCATACAGGGTGGAAGGAAAGAAAGAAAGAAAAAGTATTTATTAGACTTACACAGGACAAAACAAAAAAAAAATGGTTTAATTCACAGTGAAACAAAAATTGTATAAAAAAGTAAACATAAGAAAAAGATACAACAAATAAAATTGGTCCTGTACGAGGCTAAAAGGTCCCTATCTCAGCATGGCGATGCAACATTAAAAAAAAAGTCACAGCGCTGGTAGGCTGGAAGGGACAGGGTACAGACGGTTACCATCGCATTCAGTAGGTACATGATTCTGAACCCTCCCACATAGATATTTTTCATGCTGCATTTCTGCTGCAACCTAAAAAAGTGCAATACTTGCACGGTTAAAATGTATGGAACAGCTGATTTTTGTCTTAATTACCGATGACAAATTTCGATGTGGGGGGTTCAGATTTCAGAACGATGGAAGTACCTACGGAACACGTATTGGGTAACCGTTTGCACGTCAGAGTCCCTTCCATCATGTGTATTACAGGGCCAAAAGGGAATAAATACTAACAATCGATGACAATGAGCTGATCCTAACAGACTCCCTGTGGGCGAGGGCATCTAGGCAAGGGCCATTAGACTCCTATTCTTTAAAAATACCTGGTCTACCTACTTGTCTGGTCAATTTAACCTCGGTTCCATCTAGTTGACTTAACTAGCTAAGATTAAAGTAGTTCAACAACAGCTTGACATTAAAAAAAATGATCTCTTCTATTCTAGTGATCTGGAGGGCTTTGCTACGACTTTTAGAAATCACTCCGGGGACTTTCGTTGAGTTGATGGGCTGACGAGGCAAGAATAAAAAACATCTCTGAGTCATTGAGAGTATTCGATTCATCCAATCTAAGCTAAGACTATAATAACGAATAACTGATTGTGGCAGATCCAGTCTATTTTCCTTTAACTACCTAAGATATAAACTCTTTGGACAAAACTATGTAGTAACGCCATCTAGCTTATAAACTCAACAACTCAGAACAGCTCAAGAACAATCATAGACAGTGCATACTCAGAACTTAATGCCGCAATACTCTTGATGTGCTCAGTTAGTTCTTGACTCATAGGATAGGTGGCGTTATCTCTGTAACACAAAAAAACCGTTTCATAAGAGTTTTAACTTTAAAACTTGGAAGTGATAAAAGAAAAATATAAGGTTAAAAGTGTAACAATAAGGCGGACATAAAATTCTTTCAATCTGTATTAAAAATAGATATAAAGATTGAAAGAAAACTAAATACGACAATTAATGAAACTAGGAAGTTAAGCACACTTTAGAAGAAATTTGGAGAGGTGAAGAGAAATTTCAATTGTAACGTGACGTGACTTGACGTGTTCACGTTTTTCTGGTCTTTCTGGGTCAGTCGGGTAAAAACTAGATGATATTTAACCACTTACAAGACTCGTACTTAGTCCACAAATAGACTGCAAATGATTGAGTAGGTAATTATAATGAATATGATGCACGCTTATTACTACTATTACTTCAGACACCTTTCCCTTTATAAGATTGTCCATTATGTAAACAAACGCCTGTAATTATTCATGTCGAGATAAATAAAGATTATGATTATACTATACTGCTACTGCTACCTTACCAATGAATTCAGCCAAACTTTTATTACAGGTAGCCCTTGTCGGTCGTGGATTAGCATAGGATGTAAAAGTGTGCGCAATACAAGGTGTAAACGGACCCTTGACAAAGCCGTCAACCAAGCATTTTGTACTTCAAACCAAGTAACTTTACGCAAAAATTGTTGCTGGGAGACGACTTCTTTTTTGGGGTGAAAAATCCCGGTTTACGTTATGTAACGCACTCAAAACATTGTGCTGATAGATGCATTGAATAGTACATAATTATTGAAATAAAGATACTTATAAGATTAAAAAGTTGTATTTATATGTACTGTGTATTTTAACTAGGTACTCGAAATTGTATCATTAAAACTAGTGTAAGTTCTTTGTGTTTAGATAATGTCAACAAGTGTTAATCACACTCGTTCAACGCATTTCAATGCCTCAATGCGTCGTCTAAGTAAATGTCACCATTGCGTCTAGAGTGACCATGAATATCTGGTACTTGTGTACTTTTTACCAACAGTCCACATGTCAAGAGGAGTTTATTAATCAAAATTACTGTAGACATATATTTGCATTCTAACGGCTTAGATTATAAAGAGTTCACAGTAACATTTATTATAGAGATATTGATAGATAAGGCAGTTACAAACGATCAAAAAGTCAGACTTTAGCAAGTAAAAGGTTGCAAGACGATAATTCAATTCAAATTCATTTATTTCAGGTACATAACCCATATTGGAAACATTATTAAATCAAATACAAAATCACATAATTACAAAAACAAACAAAAATTTAAAAAATAAATAAAAATACAAAGCATAAAGAATACAAATCAACACCAATTAATAATTAACAACATAAGGATTTTCAACCTATTCCATATCGTCTACATATGCTCATTAATAAGCAAAAGCTAAGGAAGTAGTTTGGCAGGTCAGGTAAAAGTTTCCAGAATGTTATATGTACCTACCCATTAATTGCACATTGTCCCTTGGAATTATAACTGTTTGGCTGACTGTAAATAGAACAATAGATAATAATATTCCTAGATGTATGCCACCTTCACCCCAAAAGTGGTTTTCACTCAAGCAAAAAGATGGTACTGTCCCATACCCAATATGTAGCATGGCGATCACAGCGCATGACAATCACAGCGCATGACATTTCATCAATCCAAACACTCGTTGAGGAAGTAGCGTGGTGAGTTTAAGAAGGACAAGCCTGATTGATCATTTCACCGACTTCCTGTTACCCGAGGCCAACCACCATTGTTGATCGAGAAAAGCCGAAAACTAATTAGCCGCCATCTTGAAACAGCAAAAAGTTCATTACTACACGTGGGATACTCGAAAGTGAAGAGATTTGCTTCTTTGTGTATGTCCCCGCAACCGTACTTTTCTCAGCAATGGTACCCTTGCTCCATTAGTAACTGAAGTGAATTGTAAGATCAACGAATCGCAAAGTGTGATGATTGTCATTTTTTCTTCTGGCCAAAAATCGTAACAGATTGATCGAAATATTTCATATTTAACCTCAACTTACCGTTTTACCTTATCAGTTTACTTATATGCACGAATGACATAGCTGTCCAGGTAGGTAGCAAAATACTAGTCGTGCATCAAAATCCACCGAAATGAAGAAGAAGTACGAAGCATAATTTCTACAGCAGACATTTTAATAAAATTACAGCACATACTTACTGGCTTCGTGTTTTACTTTTGTATACCTTATGGTTCAATAATACATACAATAAGTACCGTATCGTATGAGATACCTAAATAAGATGTATTTGGGCAGGAAAATCATCGGGAAGTCTTTGTCCTTTTGTCAAATGAAAGTTCACTGTTAGTGCCATATGAATGTGTCTCGCGCAGCATTCCGCTGCGTGACCTTTTGCCGACGAGGCGCCACCGACATTCCTTCATCTTCCAAATCCTTTGGGAACCATTTCAAAGGTAGTAGTTACTTGTATTGTAACACTCACGAAATCTTCCACATTTTAACTTAACAATAATCTTTGTTATCATAAAATTATCTATAACTACACTTAAAATCATGATAAAAGTATGTTCATATGGAAAACAAGAAAAGCATTAAGGGTATTGAAAAAATTCGTCCACATCGCTGTCAACAGAAATAATGCCCAGAAGGCTGACAGCATTTCCACGTTGGAAGGCAATGCTGATTCTTTGCCCAAAAAATCATAGACCAATATATTCTTAACTAGCTGTGCCCGCGACTTCTTTAGCGTGGACTTAGATCTTTTTCAGCCTGTTACTTGCACACTTTATTTCGGGTCTATTTGAAATAAATGCTTTGAATTTGAATCAAGTCTATACCTGCCCAATCAACAAACACCAAAACAATGGTGTAAATTGTCATACTAACGAACAGACAAAGTCATGTTTCGTTTTAAAATAACAGACTGAGAAAGATCTAAATCCACACGGATGAAGTCGCAGGCACAGCTAGTTTATTCTTAATACGTGAGTTTCCAATTCTTCTCGCATGGCAAGCCCACATGGAAATCATGTGGGCTTGACATGCTTCTGATTTGTTGCCTTACACGAAATGCTATATAATTATCTGAAAAATAACATCACCTGCTAGGTAGTCCAATTCCAGCTTTCCAATCCCCGATTTGCATAAAAACGCAGTAGGTTCAGTATTTCTTGCGCTCATAAAAATATAGGAAGTGCACCGTCATCGACTCTTAGGTATGTCGACGTGGCCCTGAGTACTAAATAACAGATTTTTGCCAAGCATTGTGAGGCTTTATTCTGAGAACAAGTAGTGCCGAATTCATAATGTCATGGAGTGAAAGGATTCGATTCAATGCGTCTGGAATGTTGGTGTCTGCGTCTAGCCATTGTCTATGTAGTGTAGAGTATAGGTACGAATGTTTTGAGGAATTCGTTCGGTGGCATTTGTGTAGATAGTAAATAAGAATATTGTAGTTACTTACAATCCGTGAGGATGTTAGTTTAGCCATGTAACAAAATTGCGAAGCGGCCTAGCCTTTTTCCAAGCAGAGCTTCTAGTCAAATTGGATGCAGCTGAAAACCAGTATTTTACTTGGGACGGCTGATATGACCTTCACAACTCAGTTAGTACTGGGTAATACGATACCCCTTGAAAAGACTTGTTGTTAGACCTTTCGGGGCTGCCGACTACCTGTAACGACTTTCAAAGATCTACAAATGGCAGCCAGGACCAAAGGCTCAACGTGTTTTCTGTGACAAATAGGAAACTCGGAATGTAATGGGTGGTCACCCATCCACGAACCAACCTAGGCAAGCGCGGCTTAACCTGAAGATCGATCCGAGATTCTGTTATTATCTTACTTTTGCGAAGCGGTGAATCTGGGGGATAAATGCACTAACTGTGATCACAGTAGATATGACGCATAAGAGACCATTCCCTGTACTGGCTGCTTGATAGACTAAATAATTCAGTACTAGTTGCTTATCGTAACTGCCTCGTTGGTTAAGTAGACGCAAGCGCGACTGCTGAGCCTGGGATCGATTTCCTGGTCGGGCAAATTGTTATTGGGTTTTCGCATCAAAGATTTCCCAGTAGCACCCACGGAGTTTGGATTTGTGCCCGGTTGATGGCAATAGGCTCGCCCCCTATTACATGGGACATTAAAACACAACTGGCGGTTGTTTGTGAACAATTGAACGAAGCGGCAAGTAATATATGACGTTAAGGGTAGCACTTTATGTTAAGTCTATGTAGGATAAACTTATACTGTCACTTACGGGATATCTTCTGTGATTGTTCATGAACAAATAAACAACAATCAACAACAACAATAACAACAACAACAACAATTATGAACAATCACGGAAGGTATCCCGTAAGTGACAGTACAAGCTTAGTTGTAAACCGTGAAAGCTTAAAACAGTCTTTATATAGGATATTAAATTGTGATTGAAACTATAGCGAGCCCAGCATGAGTCACAATCCCCTCCCTCCAGCCAACGAACCTAGTGCTCCACATCTTCAACTACTCAACCAAAGCAGTAACAATAGAGATTGCGTAAACAAATCTTAGTAACCTAGTCCCGACGGACCGGTCTGACCGCTCTTCATTTCATGGAAGCGGCTTCATCTACTCGGAACAATTGCAATTAATATAATTTATCTGTCTCTTTAACATGCACTTAATTTTAAAACTAGTTCTATTAGTATTTTCTCTTGACAACTGCGTATGCACCGATTGTAATAATAAATTAATCATCCTGGTTAGAGAAATGGTTGTAACCATGTAAATTAATTGGCCATTAATTATGGAATATTTTTCATCATGTCACGTTAGTATTACCTGAAGGGTTAGGCAGAATTGTAGAGATTAGACATGGAATAGGGGACAGGTATACTGCCACCAAGCTGCAGGACAACATGCTCAGCAGTATTCAGCAACAAGAGCAACATCTTCCTTGTGCCATGCTACTTGGAATCTATCCAATATAAGTTATAGAATCAGGCGTCATTTTGCGGAAAACCATGACATAAAATGTTATAACACATTATTTTTTGCACTAGGAATTTCTCCTGTATCGTGGTTGCCTTTACAAACATTTACGCTCACGTACACAAACAGCCAGACCCGAGTCATACAAATATTTGCTCCGTGCGGGGATCGAACCCGCGATACGCAACGCAGCAGCCGATCGCTCAGCCATTGCCGTCAATGTTATGCTAAATATTTAGTTTTAATTCCGCGAAAAAGATTCAGGCCTGGAAGCAGAATGTAGCACCGCCCTCCCGTCACCAAAAATATGTGTATGCAGGTAAAGCAATAAGCACCCTCAGAAGGAGTCGACGATCGCTCGGGCGCGTGTTCACGCGTGTATATTTTTGCATGCAGGAGGACGATGCTGCAGCTGCTGCATCGCAGGCCTAGATCTTTTACGTAGAATTAAAACTAAATATTTTGCATAACATCTAATCTACCCAACATGTTCATTAAGTAAAGGTACATACCCCAACTTAGTGATATTTTATGGTTCCCACTGAAGGACCTTTATCAACAATACTTTCGGTAGTTTCATTTTACTTTTTGTGCGAGGTCAAAGGTATCCGTACTATCAGATTTTATCATCAGAACGGATCACGATCCAAAGGCATACCATAGCGTGACGTTGCTATTGTACTACAGTTTTCTACAAGCTTATCGGAACCATTTAAATTATGCATCTGGTTCACACCAGTGACAAATGCTCTGGTAGCCACCGTCCGAGTGTTCCGTCTCGAGATCTCGACTTATGAATAACAAATGTAATCTAATATTTATATCAACACGCTAAAGAAACTATTTTGATCCGGTAGCGAATTGATCGGAATAGCTAGGCCTATTGTGCGTAATTCTTTAATAGCTTTGACAGATAATAGACCAAGAGCTGGTAATGTATATGGGAAGGTATTTTTAGCTCTTAGGGCTTTATTTGTCTCTCTATTGTACCTATTACTATGGGGAATAGGCAGCTTGGTTGAGCCATTTTTTTTGTACTGATCATTAAATTGACTGCCTAAATTAATTGTTCATTTGGGGAATCCCCGACTTGTAGAATTTCTATTATATGACCAATATAGGCGCTGGAAACCAATTTACACGTTAAACACATCTTCAACTGTTGGACTACTCATTAGTTATTGCGCCATGATGAATACAATGACCCGTCCTACAATGGCACGTAGTAAGTTAATTAGTAGTTGTCTCGTTATTTGCAAGGCCCTCTAGTTACAATATATATATTGCAGTTAACTCTACATGTTATTATGCAGTATGTTCCCTTAGAGTACAACTCGGATGGGCGGCATTTAGTAAACTGAACATATTTTTCGATCCAAAAAGATACCTCAGCGCCTAAAAACTCGCCTTTTCAACCAACGTGTCCTGCCAACAATAACCTACGGTGCCGAGACATGGACGCTCACAAAGGAGACTGTCCACCGAGTACGAGTGGCACAAAGGGCCATGGAGCGAGGCATGCGCGGCATAACCCTCTTAGATCGAGTGCGTAACAGCGAAATCCGCTGTCGGACGAAAGTCTACGACGTCGGGGACCGGGCGGTGCGCCTCAAGTGGACTTGGGTAGGACATCTAGCTAGAAGCGGAGATGGAGATGGCTGATGGAGCAAGGCTTTGACCGAGTAGCGGCCAAGGTTAGGCCAAAGAAACCTGGGTCGTCCTAAAGATCGTTGGGTCGACGATATCGTCAAAGTCGCGGAAAACACTTGGATGAGGGACGCACAGAATCCAGAAGTATTGCAGAAAAAAGGGGAGTCCTATAGCCAGCAGTGGGCGATTCCGGTCTGATATGATGATGTTTCCTTGCGGTATTAAAGTTCGTTAGAAAGAGAAATAATCCTAAGGTAACCTGAGTTAATTTGTTCTTGTATGCCCCATTGCTTGGCAAAGGCCTCCCCCAAATCCTTCCAGGTACTCTTCCTGCGCCACGTCGAACCGAGTTCATACGCTTATTTTAAATCCAAACTAACCGAAGTTATTCAAAATGGCAACAAAGCCACTGAATTCGCTTTGTTCGTGTCACCTTTCGAATCAGGTGTCACCCAGCAGGTGACCGACTAAAATGGCTTGTAATTGTTATTTAATCTTGATCTAAACATAAATTATTGGTTCAATTCACGTGCAGGATAGGGTTGCCTAAAGTGCTATACGTTTGCACGTTTTGCTAGCAGTGATTTTCTGTATAAGCTGTGGTAAAGAATGAACCGTTTGAAATGAAACCAACTGGCTATGAAACGGGTAGTTTTATAAAAAAATGATGATCATTTTGATATGCCTGACTGATCCTTTGAAAAAGACTGAAAGCAAATCAAATGATTCTGAAGGATAAAATGCAGAGCTACGCTTAGATTTTCAGCAATTTATTGAAATAGGTGATACAGTGTTATGATATGAGGTAAACTTAACTGGCGATATGCAATTGTACTGAAGAAACCCTTTTACCTGAAACTGCTGGAAATACAGGCGTGACAGTGTGTTTGTTACCTACTTCTCTTGAAGCTTTTATTTTCTCCATTTTCTTTTTACCTTCAAGGTACAGAAGAAACTGAACCCACCAAAGAGGCATGACCCCCCCCCCCCCCCCCCCCCCCTGGGCGGAGCGGAAGGGAGTGTCAGACTTGTACTGACTAAAACCCATCAATGTTCCTTCTTTGCCCTTTGTGTTCCAGGGCCGCGGTATCTCTTTCAAACAGTCCCGCAGCCCTGGCAGGCATCGGCCCGTGCGGACCCCTACGTAGTTGCTGACATCTCTTTGAGGCGCGCGTGGAACACGAACGCGCCGTCGACACGGCCTGTCGTCATAAGACGGCCGGACGGCGAGCTAGCGCATAACTCGCCGTCCACAAGCCCGCGCCTACGGAGGCCGCGTGCCCCCGACGCGCAGCGCGTCTCACGCGGCGGCTGGGACGTGAGGCTCTTTCCCTCTCACGTCCCACCACCTCCTTCACTAGCATGACTGCTTTGCAGAAGGAGGTGACGGCTTCCCATTCCCTCTCGCTCCGGACCATGGCTTGAACCAGGGCCGGGTGCGAGAGGTCGCCGCCGCCAATCGCCTCTACGAGGACACGGCGCTGCTCCGCCCAAGCGGGGCAGGCCTCCACAGTGACCAAAGAGGCTTAACACAAATAATCTCTAAATTAGTTTCAGACAGCCCTGGTTTGCTCCCAGTCGGTAACGAAACAGTCATGATCTCACGACATTAGGCCGACGTTAATTATGACAGATAGTAGCTGCATTCACTACTGACTATTACTAATTCTGCACACCTTGTATGGATACACATTTCAACTTGGAAACTGGAAGCTTTGGATATAGTTACTTGAAGATTAAAAGCTACTGCTGACTCAGTGTGTAAAGGTAAGTCAACCTCTCTTGTAAATTATAAATTATAATTCGAGCAATATGTAGCCTCAGAATAAGATGAAAACACTGGGTGTGATACACTGATTCTAGCAAAACTAACGAATTACTTGAGATTACAACTTAACACAATAACACGGGGCACAATGAATCGGGTACAGTTCCAAGTCGTCTCAACTCCGCCGCGATCAAACATTGACTGTCGCCCTCGCCTCGAGCCGGACATCAGGGCTCTGTAGAAGCACACTGTGTGGTGGGTAGACTGGTTAGTAAGTTGCGTGATGTCACCACTACACATTGCCACACTTTCCAATTCATTTTATATCCGTACTAATGACTGGATCCGACATATACCTAATTTATTTATTTTGCATTTTAGCAAGATTCTCTAGCTTGGTGGTCAAGCTAGAAAATCTTGCCAAAATGCAAAATAAATTATAGCACTAGTTCGATAATCCGCGCGAGTCGATGTGTCATAAATATTAATGTGTGCGTGTATATGAGTGTGCGTGCGCGTGAGCACTTAATCAAACATAATTGCATACAAATGAACGTCTTAAACCGGCAGTGAAAATACCTTTACGTATAATTAATTACAATTTATATTGACATACCACAGTGAGTTGTATTGTTAAAGGATATTATAATGTTAACTAACCGACAGTTTATTTTAGAATCGTGACTGTAATATTTAACCCTACCTCCAAAACTTGACCACTCAACACTAATTAAGAATTTTTGACTTACTTTTAATTTTCTATGCATATACTAATCATTTGGTCAGTCACGGAACTTATGTACGGAACTCCGTGACTGACAGACAATACACAGCCTAGAAACATGAAATATGTTGCATTACGAAAGTCTTTGTCGAAAATCTAACGAAGTTATTCTGGACTTGAAGTTTGACAGACGTCAAAAAAACCGCGGCCATGCTGTAAGAATGTGGGTCTAATGGAGCCTGCACACTAAAGTCTGCATTTCGACGACATGTCAATGGAACGCGTACGAAAGTTTTTGACATGCAGCTTCGGTATGTAGGATTCATAAATACTCCTAGAAGTACAGAATTGAACCATTTTTCCTTTCAAGTTCAAAAAGCAGTTCTACGAGTGACAGATCAGGTATAGTATGTTCAGAACATTTTTTTTCTGTTAAACATGCGTATAGCAGTTAATGCTTGTACATAACCGGTAGTGTACATTTAGGTAGTTGAATACATTCCAACTGAGACAGGCGGCAGGCAAATGTGCGGTGATCGTGCCCCGCCCTCACAATAAGGCGCTACCGACTTCTGTTAAGGCACAGTTGTCAATATCATGTAGGTAAATAGAATCCCTAATAACCGAACTTCTCCTGATACGGACGTAAACATAGCCAAAAAAATAACTATCCGGAAAAAATGGCTCGTAGGTATTATTCTAGCAAGTTTCAAACCTACCACCAACCTGCCACTAAAAACCACCAACCTAACACTAAAAACCACCAACCTACTACTTAAATAAGAATAATACGTACTACGTAGTCAATCAGTCAGATTTCAAATCAATCACAAAAAAATATTCAGCCCTCGAAAGCGGTATTTTCGCCGAGCAAACACACAATAAATTACTTTCGAAATTCAAGTTAATCCGTGATTAAATATCCATCAAACAAACTTAACATAATGACCCGACAACATTCATATGAAGTATGCCTGAGATCTGTCCAGCCAACTTTTAATAAAATATTTTGGACGAATTTCACCAATAAAATGATTGCAATCAGCACATACTATACTACTATGCACTTAGCATTTCCCCTTTTTTTATTTTTTTATTCGTCATTTCTTTTGTATCTTTTTTTGCTTGATGAACTGACGTCAAATAAACTTTATTCTTTCTCTCTTTCACATGACTAAACTGTATTCTAAAGCTGTCACTGTCATCATTGACGGCTCTTACCCGCGACGAAGTATTATATTATCTGTGCCCGCGACTTTGTGCTTGTATGAAGACACTGCGCCTTAATACTGCCCGGCCGGCAATACAGGCGACAACCGTGACATATTGCCGTCACTAAGTTTTATTGAGCTCTTATTATAAACCAATAATAAAATAATTACCATAATCACAGCCGGATACGACACATTGTCGTGGACATAGGCTTAAAGTACTTTAAAGTTTTATCGCTTAATTAGTTCAGCCGACGTTAAAAGAGATTTCCGGTAAAATCTCGGAAGCAAAAGAGGAATTAAATGGGATACTGATCAGTTGCGATACAGATCTTTGACAGTCGTTACAGGTAGTTAGTGGCCCGAAATTCTGACAACCAGTCTTCGAAATGTCAAAATGGTATTGTATTACCCGGTACTAACTGGGTCGTGGAAGTCACATAGGCAACCGCTCCATGTAAGATACTGATATTCAGCTGCATTCGGTAAGACTGGAACCTCTCAGACTGCACAAAGGTGTGCAGTTCAGTCCATGTACAAATGGAATTGAAACTATTTCTTCGTGACGTGTTGAAACATTAAAGATTGACATAAAAGTTTAATAGTAACAATTTAATATGCAATCAGTGTTTATGAATAGTTCACCTACACTCCCAATACATTCGAAGTTCCGTGTGGAAATACCACGATTGGAATTTATTGTTTACATTATGTGTATGGGTTTTCTTACTCTGTTTTCCATAACCGTGCCAATCGATCAACTGTTGGACATAGGCCTGTCTTAATTTACATCGTGACATCCGTCTTCCTTTTTCGCTACTGAGGAGGAATTCTTGTTACAATCTAGTTTCCTTCTATAGGGTAGGTCTAGAAACCTTCAAGACTCGAATAAATAGATTACTTTGGGACAAGAGGATTGCACTATTGTTACCAGCAGCATATCGTTTGGAAGGTAAGAAAATGCAAAAGAAATGGCAAAGAAGACAAAAGAATATTTGGCTGTCATAGCTCACTACCAGTTGATCCAACTAACTCTACAACTAAATCTACGTCGAACGGTGACCCTATGCGTCTTCGGATAATCTCGTAGATGCATCAACCGATAAACCTCATAAAAACATCATCATCACCCTCCAGCAGTCCACTGCTAGACATAAGCCTGCCCAAATGTACGTGTCTCGCCAATTCGGATGCAGCTCCGACCATCCACCTTGCGGAGATCGTCGCTCCATCGACGTCCTAACTCCTGCTTGATACTAAGAATAATAAGATCAATGAAAATCCACTAACCTCCGGTTATGGTATATGGTATGGTCTCCGGTTCAATAAAAACGGACATGCAAAGAGAAAACCCCATAGACGGAAGTAAGGAATTCCCAGCTACTAATGTTTCGTACTTACTAGACCGTAACAAAGGATATTAGCGAACCTACCACAAACAAATAAAAAAGCCAAGTTTGCGTCATAGCTATGACGTGTTAAGCCATTTAATTCGTAGGTATATGATATAAACATTTATATCTCCTGATGTTAAATAAAGATAAGGTTGATGACGAAGCACGTGTATCTATAAAATCTAAAGTCATTCAAAACGGATCCTTGAAGAAGATTTGCTTTTGTGACTCTGATACGAAATAATGTGAAAACAAAAGCTTTGTGAAAAGTTCTGGCTATCAGATTAATTAAATAAGTATATGGGAATTGCGTTTTTTCCAAGGAATCCGTCAAAATAGCAGGAATGATTAGGATGCGGGAGACCCAAAGTCACGTTGGGTTAACATGCGTCCGGAATTTAGGCTTAGTGTCCGGAATGCGCCCTCGCATTCCGGTTAGATTTAGAATCAGATTTAAATTTATAAACAGTCCAAAATTTTCTAAAATTTGAATTTAAAGCCATATCTGAAAATATAAAACAATTTTAAATTAAATCAATATAGGAATCACCAGCATCACTTGCATCTTTACATTTATGATATGTGGATATTGATGAATCTGGGAACCCTAATAGCACGTCACTCTTCTAGGAGCTCTGCTAGAAGTGAAGCTATGGGTCTAGTGCATTATGCTTAAGCTAATAACATGTGGTGAAGAGGAAAGAAGAGAAGACACGTGGTGCCGTAATGTATCCAAAACAATCTGATGCGGCTTTGTATAAAGTTTTGAACCCTATACAGGTGTACCTAAGTGAGCTTCACGCTATGCAACCTCAGTGAACGTTTTTAAGGTTTAAGAACAACTTTATTTCTCATAAGAATTACATAGATAATTCACTTACTGAGAAACACACTAAAATTAAAATTTGTTATTAGAGCGCACAGATTATGTGGGTACACAGATAAATAAAAATATAGACTCGATCATAAGTTTAACAAAACACAACATGGATGTAGTTTAATTTTACTGGATGTGGCATCGATGGCATAGTCTGTTATGAGCAGGTTTATGACCACTTAACACATGATAAAGAACTGCATTCTTTTAACCAGAAACCTTGGTACACCTATCCATTCATGAGTCAACGTGGCTTAGTCAGCTAATTCTTTTGAAAAGAAAAGTTCGGACTCCCTTGTCACAAGGAAGGTCGTTTTCGTATGAATCATTCGGCTTTGAAATGTTGTTCGAGTTACTTATAAATAAAAATATGTAATAGGTAAACGTTTTTTTCCAGTTTCGAAACAATTACGGAATAGAAAAAAAAACAAAATTGATATCCTAGAAGAGTGAGAGGATCCTACTAATAGTTGGAATACTTTGTTTTATGGCAGCCATTTCTAATT
Organism: Noctua fimbriata; assembly: GCA_905163415.1. NCBI lineage: Eukaryota > Metazoa > Arthropoda > Insecta > Lepidoptera > Noctuidae > Noctua > Noctua fimbriata. Next base: position 10,487,713 of record LR990940.1, read on the forward strand.
TACATTCATAATTTCAAGGCACTTTTAAGTTCTAGGTAGGCTTTCATGCGATAAGAATATTTTGATGTCAATGTTGATAAGAATATTTTGATGGGAACCTTTAGATCCACATTATTAATTAGACTGGAAACGGGACGGGACGGGTGTAGATCCACAGTTTTGGAGAGAATCTGACTATGGTATCGTTATACCGTAAGAAGTCATCATCCACAATGAAGCAGATTTTATCTCAGATGTATATTATAGCGATACGTGTAATTTTATAGCGATCGCAAACGTGTGAAAGACAGGAGACACCTGTAGTGTTAAACTCAGTTTTGGGTCAGATTTCTGATGCAGCGTTTAAAACGAATTTGAATCCAAAGAGCATTGAAACAGATTGCAATAACGAATGATTAATTTAATCGTGAGGGTCTTGTCCGCACGCGACACCGTGTGTCTAGCAAACAATGAATTTTTATTTAGACGAGGTTTTTCCAAAGTCGGGCACTGCTACAGTTTGCGGATGTTACGACTGGTCACTTTGCAGTCAGGGTTGTCGGTCCAGTTTTTACCCGACTGCTGCGAAACCCAAAAGGAGGGTTATGTGTTTGACCTGTATGTAAGTATATCCGTTTCTTTGTTCCCTCGTAACTCCTCATTTGGATAAATTCTACATCTTTCGATGTAAAAACAGAGAAAAATGCTGGATTTGGAGTGCCAACGTAGAGTTTGTTTTTTTTTCTTCCAATACCATCGGGGTAACAAAAGGAAGGGTTTTAAAAGATTATTACAAAAATATATGCAACTTATATTTAACTAACATAAGTTTGAAAGTAATTTGAAGAAAAAATGGTATTTAATAAAAAAAAACTTAATTTTTTTGCAAAACGACTTGTTTGAACCTTACTAAACTCAAAAGCTGAACCCGACTGAAAAACCCGACTGAAAAAACTGAAAGGCAATAAACAAGCACATTTTAAATTAAACAAAAGTTGGAAGCAGGCGGGGCCCATTCCATTTTCATAATTTTATATTCAAATGGGCCCCGCCTGCTTCCAACTTTTGTTTAATTTGTTCTTTCTTCGTATTATAGTGGGACTAATTAACTTAATACACAAGCCATGTGACCGAGAGTAAGTATTTCCCAATGGAACTAATGACGAAATATGTATCATACTGATTCAATACGCCTGTCCGAATTAGGATGGTCTTGGTGGTTGCCTGGTGCTGTAACTAAGAGTTTTGCTACAAAAGCCATTTTCTGAACATTATAATATCACTACTACAGTGCAAAGAGCATAATATTATAAAATGTGACATAATCCTAAGACGAGAGACGTGACTATTTTTACAAGTGATGATTCATTTGATTTGCGTTTATTACATAAATGGAGGTATCTTGGTAATTCCTATAAAGTCAACGTTGTCATAAATTAAATCAAGATTAGAATGAATTGCCAAACAGCTGATTAAAGCTCAGTTTTTTTTTGTTCTTACATATAAAAATCTTATTATTTTTATTTTTTTACAGTTGTTCCGTACAGAACCTGCCAAACTTCTATAGATGTGTATTTTAGATGATCTGACTTTGGTGAAATCAACTCTTAGACTACCTTTCTTAATTGAGTGTTCAGAAAAGTCATGTGTCAAGATATCGAATCCATTCCACTTTTGCGAAAATGACATAACATCACTCCTGTAATCCCCGAAGGGTTAGGCAAAATTGTGTCCCACATTTCGCCAATTATGTTTAAGTATGTATTATGAAATCGGTAGCGAGCCTATGGCCATGAACTGGGCACGACTCCTCAATCAATGGCTGCCACTTTTGCCTAAATACGAGTAGATTTATTCGAAAGTGCGAAGTGTCCGAAGTGACAGTTGCCTAAATACGAGTAGATTTATTCGAAAGTGCGAAGTGTCCGAAGTGACAGTTGCCTAAATACGAGTAGATTTATTCGAAAGTGCGAAGTGTCCGAAGTGACAGCCCTACAACGTCTGAGGATTCAAATGAAATGTATTGCCGTGTCTAAACTCATTACACGGTCTTCTTTTTATTTTCCTGTCAATCAAGACGCGACTGTGGCAAAATTCAAACGACTATTACATACGAATCTGCAAGTAAAATTAGATTAAGTACAAAAAAAAAGAAACAGCAAGAAGTTTACAGCTGCCAGTGTTAATAAAAGCAGTGTAAGTAGTTTGAGAATTTGTTTTATGTCTATCTTCACTTACACTAGGCTCAATGAACTCAGGGGTGACTTTACGGAAATTCATGCTATGCAAAATATTTTGTAAACATTTTCAGGCTTGGATGCAAGATGCAGCACCCATCTGCAAAAATATGCACATGCTGGAAAAGCAATCAGCATGCCATGGACCCAAACCTATACTCGACACATGTTTCGGGGGGATCCCCAGGAGATTTTACACTTATTATTTTGCATAACATTTCATATCTACACGACACTTAAATACATACTACGATTAGGTAAATATTAGTATAAGGCCTGCCAGGACTGCGGGGCTGTTCGAAAAAGATACCGCGGCCCTGGAACACAAAGGGCAAAGAAGGAACATGGATGGGTTTTAATCAGTAGAAGTCTGACACTCCCTTCCGCTCCACCCAGAGCGGAGGGGGGGAAGAAAGGGGTCATTTGATGATTTCAAATCTCAAAAAAAAGGCCTCTAATATTATTAGTATTACACGTTAGATTTTAATCTCATACTGGTTATGCACAGCAATGGGAGAAGTCGGGCTATAGATGATGCAGAACTTGATTTGTTTTATGTTGCTATGCAAGAACACTTTCGGTATTTCATCTGCTTAAGTATGTTAAGTCGCCAGCGTGTCTCTTGTTATTATTACAATAAACGATTCACCATTTAAACAAAAAACCAGCGAATAACAGAAGGTCCCCATTCAATTTCCAGTCACAATCTGAGTGACAGTAAGTAATGCCGATGCTTGGAGAAATAGAGGAAGACCAAAGAAAAGATAGATGGATAGTGTGAGGAATTATATGACAAGAAAAAGAGTAAATGATAGCCTGACGGTTGACAGGAGATAATGGAAGAAAAAAATGTGTGGCGCCGACCCAAAGTAACATGGGGAAGGGCAGAATATGAAAATGATGAATCTATGTAATCATAAAGAACTGGTTCCTTACACTCTCCTACGAAGAAACAGAAAGGATTATCTACAAATAGCTACATAAGAAGTAAGACTACACAAACTACTAGCACTCTTAATCTCACACAGATACACACCAACACACATACACACGAACTCACACACACACATTTAAGTTGAATCTTGTTTCTATGAGTGTTGTAACCAAGTTTTTTTTTATTCACTCTTAATTATATTTTCGTTGTTTTACTTTAATTCATTAATTTTAATTTTATTTTAATTTTGATAATAACACCATATACGAGCTTTTTGGATAATAAAACGAGGCCGAAAACCCCTTATTCTCCCCGTCATTGCGATTTTTTTTTGTTCTAGACTATACCTATAGAAGGTTTCCCTTCTATTTACGGAGATATTGGGGGTCGAACTTCAATTTTTTTTTTGTTATAACTTTACTTTAAACACCTCCACGATCCCTGTACTATTCAATGCATCGATAGGCGCAATGTTTTGAGTGCGTTACATTGAGTCCTACCATAACACATGTTTGACGGTTTCGTGAAGGGTCCATTTACACCTTGTATATAGTGAGACAAACACTGAGCAGAGATATTGTGTCGTAGTCAGTTAGGTACTTGATACGTTCAACAACGGAAGTAGAATCTCAGACGATTAGAGAGATACCTTTTATTTGATACCAGGACTCATGATTGGTGTGAAAATCCTTCGAAAAATTTTCATCATCATCATCTGCCTGGCCTTTTTCCAAACTATGTTAGTGTCGGCTTCCTGTCTTACCAGTTGCGGCTGAATACTTGTATCTTACATGAAGCGACTTCCTAACTGATCTATACAACCCATGTTACGGCGTCAACGACACCTCTTGGTAAGATTGTTTGTCCGATTTTGGGCTTCTGACTTTTCGTAACGATTATCAAAGATGTACAAATGACAGCCGAGACCAACGGCTAAACGTGCTTCACCCACCCACGGACCGACCTTGGCAAGCACTGCTTTACTTTGAAGATCGACCCGTGCAGCTGTTATAATTTAGTAATAATAAAAGTTATGGGTAAAATCTATACAATCAAAAAAAATTAAGTGCCTGTTTGTAATTTCAACAGCTTTTTATGGAATGCATAATTATACGGTACTCGTAAATTTAAAAAAAAATTACGAGTACCGTTCTTTCTGTTTGTTCCGGATAAACCCAGATATCTGATGTTGTATATTTTGATATTATAATGAGTAACTTAGGCTACTTTTATTTTATGAAAAGGATTAGGGTTCCAAAATTAAACCTATGAAATTGTTTACAAAATCAGATTTAAGTAGTGAATTAATAATTTTATAATAATTTCACGCGGACGGAGGTAGTGAAACAGCTGCCAATTAATAAAGAATTTAAACTCCAATTCTAAAAAACCATTTCTTGGACTTGGAACTTCTGTTCTTATATTTGTCACGTAAGCTAACTATTATACCATAACATGCATGGAAACTCAATTAGCTCACAGTGGCAATAAAACGGTGCATCTTAGTATGTCTAAAACACACAAATGACTCATAATCGTCTTAGTAATGATAATATTCGTTTCTGTTATTTGATAACGCAATAAAGTTTAATAAAATATATATTTTTTGACTCTGGAAGTTTTTTTTCTTTAAGAAGAATATTGTATTTTAGATCACAAAGATAACAATGAATTTGATAATTTATCTAATTCTTTATGATTGGATGCTGGATTTCAATAATAATTATTACGAAATTGGGACCTTATGATTTAAGTAAATTTAAAAAAAAAACCTACAGCTATTTATGTGGCAGGTTTTTCTTTTTTTATTATTATATTTTTATACAAAATATTATTTATTATTTTAGATTTACAGATTACGTTGATGTCTTTTCTATGGAGAGTAATTTTTCAGAACTTCAACAATATATAATGAAATATCTAAGTTTTTCTTTTTGTGTGTACTTTTATAAATCGCTGTAAAAGAAGCGAAGATCACTTGGTTAACAAGAACCCTCTAATTTCCTGTAGTTAATTTAGGGGCTATTTTATACTCCTATGTCATGTGTCTGGTGAAATAATGAAGCAGTTGACTGAGAACCTAGAACCCAACCAACAGTGGGAGATACCAATATCCTTAAAATCAAACCGCAGAATTCCTTTAAAAAAACGGGGGTATTTCTTGCTCAGTAATTTCCATATCCTATTACAAATGGATCGCGACCAATCACAATTCCCAACCGGAACATGCATACATCATCGGAAGTCGAATGCTGATCTATTCTACTGACCAGTGTCACTGCAGACAGAGGTCTCGAAGTAAAAGGAAAGGAGGTTCGATCAGTGCCCGCGAGATCGCCCGCGCAAGCGCACGTGCGACGCTAGCGCCATCTTGCACAACACCCGCCAAAACTTCACTTTTCAAAGTGTGTTCTTAAATTGAAAAATCGAACGTGACAGTTGATTGAAAGTGGACAGGTTGATTCAGTTTTTTTTTATCGTGATCATTCGAAGGCGTTGGACAAATTAAGGTAAAGCTTATCAACATTGTTTATCGGTCAAATTTATATAAGTAATTAGTATTTTTATTTCGTAATACCGTCTAAGAATAATTCTATTGTCACTGCATCACCGCGTGTTTCTTGCCTTAGTTTAAACAAATGCAAAATAATTCGTATTTGTATGTATAAACACAACACTGCACGAGGGCCGTAAATCAATTGCTTTAAGTTCTGTTCTAAGTTTCAAGGAAATCCATGAAAAATTTAACTGGCAATGTGCTTTAAAGCGACATTGATAAAGTACAAAATTGGTCGCATCGATTTTTGAATCTTATTCGCTTGATTTCATAATAAAACGGAGTTGTTACTAAACATGTGTAATGCCTAAATTGACGACAATAGACTTTTTCTCATGAATGTACTACATGGCTTTACTACTGTAAAGCCATGTAGTACATTCACCCGATCATCACCCGATTTTCAGAAAGGACTACTGTCCTTTCTGAAAATCGGGTGATCGAGCTTGTTAAATAAGCACAGTTTGGACAGGGTACTCGCGAACAAAAGTTCACGGATGAAAAAAAAAATATTTCGATTGGCAAATATCATTACCGTTGCGGACGTAATGGACCGATCACTATTATTTGTGTTCGTGTAATGATTATTTTAAGCATTTTATTTTTGCCAGGCCATAGCTTAATTGGAACAGCCTTGAGGCTCTGTCGCCAATATTTACGCAAACGCGTCGTCTCTGCGTTCGGTTACAAAGTTAACTAATGACATAACGCAACTACATACTCGGCGATTATTGGATAATATAGAAAAATTATAAATGGAAAAAGTTTTTATGTAGATTGCTGGGTCTTTGCATAATTTTGCAAATTCCTGTCTACCTCTCAAACTCGAAGCTCAACGCTTCGCTTAAGTTTTAACTTTTAAGCCATATACAAATTTATTGAACTGTCAAGGAATCGGCCAGTTAGTCAGAGTGTTGAACCTGCAGTTACAAAGGAATCAGGAATTTCTCGCAGTCATAGTCTGGATTTGTGGCCCGTTGATGGCAATAGGCTCGCCCCCATTACATGGGACTTAAACATAACTGGGGTGTACTACTAATAGTACACCCACATTTCGCCACTACACCTATGCCTAACCCTTCCGGGATTACAGGCGTGATGTTATGGCATTGGAAGAATTATCATGGCCACATTGAAAACCTTGGTCAGGGTCACATGTAACCAAACCCAGGTCTGTTTGAATGTTTGGATAGGGTCTCATTATCATCGTCTTTGTGTAGTCCCTAACCCTCTATCTGCCGTCATCTCAGTTATTACCTCCATTCTAGCCACGTTATCGTTCTCAGAAACCATACATCGTTATTTTGGCTTTCTCCTACTATTACACTGCCGCCCATCACTGTTAATATTCTTTTAAGTTAGGAGCAACCTATTAAAAAAAAATTACAGAATTTGGGAAAGGGATTCCCAAATTCTGTAATTTTTTTTTTAAAGATTTTTTTCTGGGGTTGTCTTGTAAGTAACTGGTAGGTAGGTACAACCTGCTTTATGGTGTTTAGCAGGATTTTTTTTCAATGTCATGGTCTAAACAAACAAACAAACACTTTCCTTTAAAATGTTGACACTTCTTTTTTTTTCGGAAGTGAAATAATCAAATGACCCCCCCGCTCTGGGCGGAGTGGAAGGGAGTGTCAGACTTGTACTGACTAAAACCCATCCATGTTCCTTCTTTGCCTTTTATGTTCCAGGGCCGCGGTATCTCTTTCGAACAGTTCCGCAGAACACTCTTCTTACCTCTTACATCACCTCAGTTTCAGTCACATGGTTGGGCAATTCAGCATTGTTTGCTTCAGTCAGGTAGTCAATCGATTGTCCACGTAAAGATATTCATTTTATGCATGATTATTGCAAGCATGCTACCGTCTTTTTACAGTTTATTAACCGCTGGTGATAGATAGATAGTCTAATCTGATGTTTGGGTAAAAAGAATAATATGTTCTACAGGGAAATCATTCAAGCCTCAAGTGAGCCAGCTTCATAAGTAGGGGTATATAAAGGGTGTAAATAGACCCTTAAGGAAGCCGAAAGGCACTTGTTCTCCCCGTCTTTGCGATGATTCTTTTGTTCTAGATCATACCTGGGAACCTTCTAGTTACGGAGATATTGGGGGTCAAAGTTCCACCTTTTTCACAAGTTTTTTTTTAAATACATGTTTTTAATGCAAGATTTTTACTTTAAACACCTCCACGACCCCCGTACTATTCAATCCATCCATCAGCACAATGCTTTGAGTGCGTTCCTTCGAATCCAACCGTAAAACGTGATTTTTAACCCCAAAAAAAGTCGTTTCCCCGCAATAATTTTTGCGTAAACTTACTCAGTTTGATGCTTGGTTGACGGCTTCGTGAAGGGTCTGTTTACACCCTGTATTATGTGAAAAGAATTGAAAGGCTGAAAAATCAAACACATAGGTTTTAACCCTGATGCGGAATTTAGTCAAGATATATGAATATTATGTTGATGGATGGAGAGGGAGAGGAAGACCAAGGAAACGGTGGATGGATTGTATGAGTAATGATATGAAAGTAAAAGGAGCCAATGATAGCGTGACGATTGACAGAGGACAATGGAAGAAGGGAACGTGTTGTGACGATTCCAAGTAACATGGGACAAGATCAGCAAGAAGATGATGATGATGCATAAATATTAATTTGTTCTGAAAAAAAAAAGGTGGCTGGTTTTTTACGATCATTAGTGTAAAATATTTAAATGCGAAGGGAATACGTGCGTATTCTTCCGGTATTATATTTGTTGTGCTTAACATGTCATCAAAATGTGTCTAAATAAATTTATATCTTATCTTAAATTTTGAACATATTTTTTCACGTTTTTAACTGTCCTAATCGACTTTTCTATTAGAAGTATTTAATTAAATATCATAAACATGTTTGCCATAAATGTTTTTGCGACGCGTTAAGTAATTTAAATTATAATGTTTCGGTTTTTATAGTTGTTCTATTTGGCAAAGTAATCAAACGCGGTCATGTATAATTGCATAATATCTTATCTTTACTATCAATAAAATAAAACCTTGTGGACATGTTCCGAACAGCTGATACTGCATCTACCGTAGATTTTACTATACTCGAAATCGGAAAAAGCACGCAGCCTCTACTAGATCTGCTTCATACATACAAGGTGTAAACGGACCCTTCACGAAGCCGTCATCCCTACCCAAAAATTATTGCTGGAAAACGACTTTTTTTAGGATGAAAAAATATTGTGGTGATGGATGCATTGAATAGTAAACGAAGGAAGAAAGAAGGAAGGTATTTAAAGTAAAGTTATAAGGTTCCCAGGTATGGTCCAGAACAAAAAAAATATCGCAATGACATGACGGGGAAAACAGGCGCTTTTCGGATTCGTTAAGGGTCTTTTTACACGCTTTATTTTTGTAGGACCTGTAAGATTGGCCTGAGATTTAATGCACTCAGGGCAATGAACGAGAAAACCTTCCTTATTCAAGTCAATAAAAAAAACACCACTCTTTACCTTTTAAAGGAAATTTTCCCCCTACAATTTCCACGAAAACTTACATGTCACCGCATACAAGGCTATAAACCCGGAATACATAATAATGAAGTATGTATACAATTATCACTTATTAAAACTTGTTTTAATTGCTTACGGACTTTCGATTTAAGGTCGGAGATAAGAAAAAATATGTACTATTTCCTGGTTGAAACAAAAAACGATCGTAACGTGTGACACGGACTACGCATGTTAATATTCAAGTATAGTATGACCACTTTAAGTGTGCAGTTCAAGGTGGCGTTGCTTGTCAAGAAAATTTGCATCGAAGTGTCAAACTTGGTACATTTATTTTAGTTCTGTGTTTTTCCGCCTGCACAGATAAGTTGGTTGAAGTGTAAGTTCAAATCGCCTGTGGACATTATGTTGATTAGATTTAAATAATAATGATTAAATCAATCTGTAATTATCATTATTGATTGAAACGATATGACTTGTTACCATGTAATGTCAATGTCTTGACTTGGTATTTTTTTTAGGGTGCGTTACATTTATAATTGACTGGTCTTTACTTTCTTTGTTCTGTAAGTTTTGTATAGGTAGTTAATATTTTTTTCTTAAATATCGGATACGAGAACAAAGAAATCGGTTCAGATTTGAGTTGACTTAAAGAGCAAGTTGTTATTTATATTAATAAAGTTTCACTCTTGAATAACAAATAAAAAGAAGTCATTTCACTTTCTGTAGTAAGCCATACATTTATTAAGAAAGTACCGATTATATACGTCGTTGAAAGACACTTTAGTTCTGAATTTATTTTACTATGAGAAAATGAGGTGAGGAGATTTTTGACCATGAAATACTTATGAGTACAGGAAAGAAAGAAAATACATTTATTTGGCACATGCTACAAGTGCACACAATTTAAAACAAAAATAATACTAGAAAAAAAAAAACTTTAAACTAAACAAAAAATGTAGGTAACACTGCCTCATAGCTGCACCAAATAGGACCAGTTCAGCAAAATGCCGGGCAACTAGTGCCTGACGCTGGTTTTCAACTGGACCTGGATTAGAGAGGTCACGGATGTAAAACTCAGGAAGGGGAAGGGGTGCAGGTGAAGGGGAAGACCAAAGAAACGATGGATGGACTGTGTGAAGAATGAAATGGTTAGAATGGATGTGACTGCTAAGAGTGATAGAGACATAATTATGGAAGAAGAGGACATGCTGCGTTGACCCCGAATAAATTAGGGTAATGGCTACATTTATTAAGAAAAGTACTTATTTGGATCGATCGAGGAAAGGCACTTCTGAATTTATTTCCCAAAACCAACATATTTAAAATCCCGATGCCTTTATAAAAAAAATAAATCGTGAACAGTAGCTAACGAGTGAGTGAGACTTAAGTATTGCACGTTCATTAACAAAAACCATTAAGAGTGAGGCAACACTGATTGATTGAATCGGGCCATCTCAGCCTCCTTACTCGAATGCAACACAATCATGGGCTTAAGTGGCCCATTCACTAACCTACATGGTGGTTGAATGATGCAGGTCATGCAGGATTGTGAATGTGCTTGTAGCAGGCGTCATAGCTTCAACATACAAAATAGAATTTTTCATGAAAGTGTAAGGGCCTTTGCACATTAGGTTTTTTTTATGCGCTGACGACGCGCGTTTTTTATTAGCGCGTCCTCTGCGCGTTATCAACACGTTTTAGCAGATTTTACACGTTTGTATCGATACAAACGCGAGCTTAGCGTTTCAATCGTAAGCAGAGTTTTCTCGAGCAACGCCATCGTATTACTGCGCGATGTGTCAGTGCGTTTATAGCGATACAAACGCAAGGATTGTGTGCAAAGGTAACAACGTGACTTCAATCTTGCGTTTGCTAAGCGTGCTGATTGCGGTCTACGCGCGTCGTCAGCGCATAAAAAAACGTGGTGTGCAAAGGCCCTAAGTTATTTCCTTCGTGTGTCTGGCTGACAGCAACTCCGGATTGTTTTGTTTTTAACTTATCCTGTTTTATCCTACTGCTGTCCAAATGTTCCTTCCACATTTTCCCGTTCTATATATCGATATAATCCGATTTATCCCGCCGTCTACTTCGTGGCCTAAAACAAATATAGCTGACGTAGCCCTAAAGGCTGCCCGAATCAAATGGAACTGGGCAGGACATATCCACCGCACGCCGCACGAACTGTGGGCCAAACTAGCACAAAACTGGTGCCCTGAAACAGGATAGAATATTTAAAAAAAAAACTATTTTCAGCCAGCAACTGCAATACGAACTATAAAACGGAACTTTTTCAATACATAATTATGTACTTTGGTAAAGGAAAACATCGTGCAACATGGGGAAACATGGACTTAATGGAATCGCCATACCGTCGAGCAATATTATACAGGTTGAACACCGATGCTCAAACGGTTATCCCGTATTCAGTACATCATTCCAAACCTTCCCACATAGGCATTGATCGTGTAGGTATTGCACTTTTGTGAAAACGGCTGTTTGTTTTTAATAACCGATTATTTTGTATGTGGTTCGAATTTATGAACTGAGAGCTTACTATGACGTCTTAAAGCAAGAGTAATTCCACTGTAGGAACGAGACAGAGCTGTACAGGTCGTCTAGCGCCATTTCTTTCCGACACTGAAATTACCTACTCCTGCTTTACGACGTCATGGTAAGCCCCCTGAACACGTGGGAACCGTTTGCGTCCCCTGTATTATTTAGTTTAACAACATCATAATTCCTGACAATTAAATCCGACAGGGTACTTAAAATACAGCTACGTGTTACAAGATATTTACATACATATGTAATTTGTAATGGACATCGCAGGCAATGTGTATGTAAATTGAATCGTCAGATATAATGTGACATGCGATTCATCTGCCGATAATTTTGAAGATAAATACCTGAGGGTCTGACAGCTTGCTCCGGAAGGCAAACAGCTGATATCGTTTTTATGGAGTATCGCATCGATGTCAGAAAGTTGCTTAAGGATTCAAGTATTTATCTTTTAATACATATTATCATCATTTTCATTTGAATTTCAAATGTGGTAAAAGATTGTGTATGTTATAAACAAGGTTTAATTAAATTAACTGGTGAAACTTCTTTTACGTTACGAACGATATCAAAAAATGATATATGTATACAGGGTGTAAACGGACCCTTCACGAAGCCGTCAACGACTTTTTTTGGGGTGAAAAATCACGTTTTACGGTAAAACTGAATGTAACGGACTCAAAACATTGCGCTGATGGATGCTTTGAATAGTAAACAGGTCATTGAGGTAATTAAAGTAAATTTATAACCTTAAAAACTAGTATTTAAAAAATAACTTGTGATAAAATTGGAACTTTGACCTCAAATATCTCCGCAACTAGAAGGTTCCCAGATATGGTTCAAAAAAAAAAATCGCAATGACGTCGAGTGTCTTTTGGGCTTCTTTAAGGGTATTTTTACACCCTTTATAACGATCAAAAATTGTATTTAAACAAACTAATTACCGAGTCCCCTGAGTAAGCCCACTGGAGCGTATTAAGATACCCAATGGTCCGAGGAACTCAAGTTAGCGTTTATAATTTTAGTATGTACGACTGTACGACTATATCGTAACTTCCATTTAGCACAGCTTTCCAAAATGATGTGCTACCTGATTGTAAGGTTGGTATTGTGCTGCGATAAGAATGGTATATAAACTCACAATAACAAGGTGCTAATGTATGTCTGAGAGAGATTTCATTTAAAATTTAGAATATTCGAACTATAATGTCTTCTAATTAAAGACTTTTGTCTTAGTATCGTTAAATCAAAAACACTTAAGTGATTCTCAGAGAGAACCAAGAACTGAACCAAGTGACATTTTATCAGCTACGTCGATGACGGAATTGTCAAAAATGTATTGGATTGACCTAAGCCGTCGAAAAACATAAGTCAATCCTTTTAAAAATCGTCATAGAAAATGAAAGGCTTTGTAAGTGATGGCCCCTTGTCTAGATCGTGAGATTCCGAGAATACGAGTAATTGGACAATATTACACACCCAAGACCTATAACCAAAGTCCTGCGGAAAAATTCAATAATTCAACGCTGCTGGAAATGAAAAAGAATTAGCCACGATATGCTCTAAGTATACAGAGTGTAACAGAAAGGGTAAGTCATATACCTTTTCTGTTTACGATATTGGACCCAAGGAGAAAGTTGTTCAGTTTGATGGTCTGCAGCATATACTTTCATATGACTAGACCCTTTCTGTTACACCCTGTATATAGTCCTCCTGACCGTTTTTGGTCACGGCGGCCAATCTTAGCGGAGATTAGCCATCGGCGCGGGAGCTATTATAGTGCACAGGTGTGTGCGTAGATACAGCTGAACTCTCTGTTCCTTTAGTCTCATAGTCTGATAGGACGGCAATCCGACAAGATCGGAGAGAGATCAGGCACAGGACCGACGGCTTAACGTGCTTTCCGAGGCACGGGGGTATCATGCTGCTAATCCCCAAACTCCGGGCTACTAATGGAAAAACCCGACCTGGCCTGGCCTGACCTGGGTTCGACGTGACTAGCGTGACTACGCTTACAACCACGAGACCAACGGTGCAGTTTCTGCTCTAAGCATAAAGATGGTGCTTCACATCGATTCATGATACCTCCAAAAGCCCGCCTCATTTTGGCTAGAACCCATCTACAGTTCCACACCATACAGTAATCCACACGACAGATTTCGCAGTAAAGTTGAACGAACGACGCGAACTAGCCTTGGCCTTTCTGACGCCTGACTCTTATGAAAGGGAGGTCCTAAAAGACAAATGGAACTAAATAAAAGTCAATGATTGTCACGAATCGCTTCTGGATTATCTTTTGTTCAATTATTGTGTAAGACTCTTTAAAGATTCGATCAAAACTGTTCGGAAAAATTACGGATAAGCTGTGGACACTGGACTCGACCGATCCGATGTCCGGAGCCCGCATCCCCAATAATATGTTCGATTGTTGTTCGTGCCGATTCAACCGATACTTTAAATACCATAGAGCCCAGACAAGTGGACTACAAGAACTTACCTACAGCAGGATTGAGATTAAGCCTTACGGTAACTTAAAAAGTCAATCCAATTTTCTTTTTTTTATTATGGTTATCGCTGACAGACTGATACTTGGTCTAGTTCCTCTTGTGATTGCTTTTTCTTATCTTCTTCTTTAGAGTAAATGACGATGACGATGCGATGCGAGCCGTTTGGTGAAAATCATCCTTAACCCATTGTAATATGTCTGTTCCTACGTGGCTTCACCAATCTGAGCAATCACGACTCCTCGACAAAAAGGCAGCCTATCTTAACGATTCTCATTTTAAAATCATAAAGTAGCTAACCTTTTCGGCCACAGATAAATAAAATTATTCATAAACTGCTCCACTTATGTAAGAAACACAAAATCAAAGATAAATCTCTTAAAATATTGAAATCGGAACGCGTGGGTAGCCATTTTTTATTAATCATATTTAGGATTTGAGAGATATAAATCTCGCGTAACTTATCGATATTTTATAAAAAAAATGTTATTTCTTTATCTGTGTCTGATCTAGATTGTGGCAAGGTCTGCGATTAATATTTATCACTAAATCTCAATAAACTAGGTTTAAATGTTAGAAATAATTTTAATGGTAAATAATTTAAACTTAATTGCCCAGGGGGCAATCTTGCCATTTATAAATGCTGTGAAGTCATTGTCTTTTCAAAATGTGACTTCTCACCAAGATCCAAGCGACACCTACCTAAAACCTCAGTACATGTTTTTCTGGAACCATTGATTTCATCTTAGAACATAACAATATGTTATGTTAAATTAAATGTAGGTAAGTACTAACAGGTGTTGCTTATATGTTCATCATTCTCCTGCCCCCCTCAATAATTTAAGGTGGGTGCAGCATGTCTTCTTCTTCCATACTTCTCTATTACTCGTCATCGTCGTCGTCACGAAATACTCGTCGTCGTGTTGCTAACTATAAATTAGCAACAAGACGACGAGTATTTCGTATTTCAAAATATACCCAAACCACGTTGTCTGACAGTCCCTCACAAAGCGTATTTCTGCAATGACTTAAAAATAAACAGCATTAACAAACTTTTTCGTTCATCATCATACACAGCCACTGCAGGGTATAGGCATCTCTTTGCTTGTGCCAAGCTGCACTCTCCTGTGCCAGCTTTTTGGTTACTTACGACTTATACATGATGGAAAAGTCTCAGATAGATTGTAACTTTGTCTATGCCTCTTGTTCGTTTATTTACCGTGTTTTAGGAGCAGGTCTGTAAAAAATCAACTCTTAAAAAAAATGCAAATAATTCGCATTGAATTTGTATCCTTCATACAACAAGTACTTTAAGTAGTACCATCTTCAATTGCTCGCTAACTATTGACTTTAAATGTCAGTGTTAGCTGTCAACATGAAGTATTTAATTTAAATATATTAGTTCCGTTGACAACCTTTGCTTGGTTACTTAAGCGTGTTGAACAAAGGATAAGGATAATGCGTAATTAAGAGTTTCTACAAACGTTTAATTACATTTTATTTGAAAGTCAATTGTTACTTTGCATTGTCACACACTTCCGTGGTTTTAAACCCAACAACACATAAAATCACACCTTTATGTAAGTACATAGGTTACCGACGTAGCCCGAAGAATTACCAAACCTAAGTGGCAGTGGGCAGGGCACATTGCTCGCAGAACGGATGGCCGATGGGGCCGAAAAGTTCTGGAGTGGCAACCGCGAACCGGAAGACGTTGCGTTGGAAGGCCGCCCATTAGGTGGACCAATGACCTGGTGAAGGTTGCAGGGATCCGCTGGATGCGAGTTGCACGGGACCGGTCAATGTGGCGACACTTGGGGCAGGCCTATGTCCAGCAGTGGACGTCTTTCGGCTGAAATGATGATGAAGATGTTAGGTGATCCTCGAGTTGAGATATAAGGATACCTAATAGTATGCCCAAATTTCACTAGTTATGTTTAAATCCCATGTAATAAAATTCCTGAAACTCAACAAGTTTACCATAATATTCGTGTTATAGGGATGTGTATTAATAGGTCTACAAATATCCCTATCACGTCAAAATTGTTCACGTATGTGTATCGTTGAAAGTAACATTTGAATACGAAATATTTTTTTCACGCGACCTAAGTACGGTATTTTATTTTATTTCCGCCGATTTAATCGTAGTCGCATCCTTGATTATCAAGATCACCGGCGTTTAACTGAAGTGCCGTATTTATGTATTATATTGAGCAGTTATTCGCGCTCACAACTTGTTGTTTGACTATTATTATCCAGATTACTATCTATCCTAATACTATAAAGAGACAAAATTTATTAGTTTCGATGTAGGGGGTAATTTTTGGAACTACTGATCCTAATCGAAAAATTCTGTCATGAATGGGAAAGTTATATTATACCCGAGTGTCCTAGAGGAGCTCGTGGCTAAATAATAGCGGCCGCTCGGATCGATCTTTAGGTTAAGCCGTGCTTGCCTAGGTTGGTCTGTGGATGGGTGACCACCCATTACATACCGAGTTTCCTCCGTGCCTCGGAAAGCACGTTAAGCCGTTGGTCTGGGCTGTCATTTGTAGATCTTTTGATCCGTTAGGCGGTACCGTATTACCTAGTACTAACTGGGTTATGGAGGTCAGACAGGCAATCGCTCCATGTAAAATACTGGTATTCAGCTGCATCCGGTTAGACTGGAAGCCGACCCGCACATAGTTGGGAAAAGGCTAGGCAGATGATGAAGGACGAGGCTATCGGGACGTTCCCATGGAATAATTTCCGACCAAAACGCGAGCGACACCGCAGCCAAAAGCTAGTTTAAGATACCAGTGCTAGCCTTAGTTTTTTTACTCAATAAATATGTTTAGCTTAAGAACGTTTACATTAGAGAGGCTGGCCTAATACTAAACGATATAAAATCATGTGTTTGTGCTAATTCTAAGTCGGTAGCAAACTGCGACCTTGCCACAATAATTCGAACAGACCACTGGAATGCAAGTGACCATGAATGTGTAACAGTCAGATGATTTTTTTTCTGATTTAGGTACCAGCGTATCTGCGACAATATTCGCAAATACTTTTTGTATATGCATTACTTGTCATGGAAATTAATTGTTGATTATAATGGTAATTGTTTGAGCCTATTTGGCGCAGCCGTGACACATTTTTTTTGTTTTACATTTTTTTTTAATGTTTTGTACGCTTGTGGCATGTGCCAAATAAACAGGTTTTCTTTCTTTTTTAAACAACTTAAACAGTTTGCTTCTAATCACAACATAATTAGCAGAATAATGCTTACTATTGACAGATGGCACATGTGTCGCAGAACAATTTAAAACAATCTCATAGTTTAAAATCCTGAGACCATTGTTAAGGACCAAGTTATTAGAAGCTAAGAAAGATTATTGGAAACTTACGAGCAATGAGCGAAAACTAGATGTGGACAGGGAAATTTTGGACAGCAACTCGGGTGTTCGTTCACTTGTAATACTTGACAGAGACAATATATCTTTCTTGTACAGTCTTCTATACTCTGTGCAAGTTTGAACGGCATAATACAGTTTCCATAGGCAATTTACGTCAATAAATAAGTCCAGTCCAGCCCTACGCCAGTCTGGAGCTAGACACAGGCACGATAAATTTGACATATAGCCAGATTGGACATCTCAACAATACAAGGGTTATGTCAATATTGCAGGGTAATAATTGCGTAACGCACTTAGAATTTAGAGTTTTTTTTTGTTTCCAGAGTTTGGTTGTCAGACTCGCTCCAACTACTCGCAAAGACTGAAAACGATCTATAAGAGTTCAAATAATAGTCAATCTAAAGCTGCCCGTCTTTTTTTTTCTTCTTTTTTTTTCGAACAGTCCCGCATCTATGGTGCCAGTCTTCTGGACACGTTTCCGAATGACAGCGATTCGGAGGAGTACTTTGACGCCTAAGTGTCCTATTGTCTTCGTTGTATATTTATGTAGGCATTTCACTTTTAGTCTTAATTTTTATTAAAATTTAAGTTCTATTTGTAGTCTGTATCTACGCGTAGGTAGGTAGCCAAGTATACGATAAGTAGATATTACACGTATCGAACCGGGATCAAATCGCGTCTCACTTCGCCGTGTCCGATTCGACACACCCTAAGGCTAATTCGACACACTGCTTCCTCCTATTGTTTTGACAGGTACCTAAGCGACCACGCGTAAATCTATCGGCGCGGCCAAACACCTACTACAACCAGTTTGGTCAGGAAGTGCTCTATATTATATTAGTCTGTAACGATTTGCGTCATTGTTCGTACGCTTTGTAGGTTCTTTAATGTCACATTTATTATGAATAGCTTATAATTGATTGCCTTTTTGTCATTTGGTCTGGATTACCTTCGTGTTAATTTTTAAAAGCCTAAAGAATAAATTACTTATTTTTTTCTTTTATCTACAAAAACTTTAACTACCCAATAAAATAACGATAAAAGATATTTAAATTTTAAATCGAACTGTTTCCCTTATATGTGTTTCTGACAAATGAGGGATTATAAATTTGAGTTTTTGGAGCTAATAAAAATCATAATTTTGAATCAACAAATTGTAGAAATCACTGCGTGATTTTTAGAGCCTTTTAATCCGACATAATAATACACCGTATGAAACGGCGATAGTGCTTGCGAAAAATTAACGATGATACCTACATATTACTGTAAGGCGATTTTGTCACGACACCGCTCGTCCGCGCGGAGAGGCAGTGAGCGCCGCTCGTCCGCGCGGTCGGGCGGTGTACGTAATTTAGGATCAACGGATTTCATAAAAGACAATACATAACGACGAGAGATCCGCTTCGCCGCCCTACCGCGCGGACCAGCGGTGTCGTGCGATAACCGCCTAAACACACGGTTGTATGTATTGTAAGCTCTACTCAGATCTTACGAGGTCTCACTTTACGGGTTAAACCGATTGCTATTACAAGCAATTACTAGTCTATTGTCGCATCAAATTACATTGCCTATGTAAATAAGTACATACTAAATAGATACTCAATAAACGTACTTAGTGCCTAATTGATTTATAATGACATCGAAAAAATCTAGTTGACATTGGCACCAGCTGGCGAGGTGCTTGACCTATCCCGTAAGCTTACTTATGCTAGACTGAAATAATAAAAACATTCTTCAAGCTTGTTAAGTAAATATTAAGTAATGTCTCAAGTTCATCTTAAACATAACTGGCGAAATGTGGGTGTACTATTAGGTACCAGAGGTGTACCTAATAGTACACCCACATTTCGCCAGTTTACAGTTACCCTTTGGGGATTACAGGCGTGTGATGTTATGTGTCAAGTTCAGGCTATTCTTTTGGTTTTCTTTCAGGTTGAGGTCGCAAGACTTGAAATATGAAACCCAACAGCAGCCAACGTGGTCTCTCTCTCGCCTATGTTTTGAGAGAACTACCCGATAATTTTTAATAAGCCCCATTATCCTTGGAAAATGCCATCGTCATTTAACTCAAACCCATGCCACATCGATGGCGTTCGTACTGGCTTTGGACATGACCATCAAAGTGCAGGTGGTGTTGCACAAAGAGCAAGACAGCTATCGACTGTTCGAGCTTCGAACAGAACTCTGTTCGAAGCTAATTAATTACATAACATCATGCCTGTAATCCCCGAAAGCTTAGGCAGAGGTATACCTAATAAGTACACCCACATTTCGCCAGTTATGTTTAAGTCCAATGTAATAGGGAGCACGTCTATTGTCATCAAAATCCAGACTCGGGCGCAAATCCAGACTCCGTGGCTGCTACTGGAAAACTCCTGATGGAAAAACCCAATAACACTTTGCCCGACCTGGGAATCGAACCCAGGACCTCATGCTCAGCAGTCGCACTTGCGACCACTAGATCAACGAGGCGTTTTTATTAATTATCTTAAATAATTAATCACTGACACTAGAAGAAGAGTAAGGAGCTGGATCCTCGGCGAAAGAAGGTAAAATAAATCATAAAGAAGTCTTTATGATTTATTTTACCTTCTTTGGGAATAAAGAGAGTATGTATACCTACCTCGTCTAGTTGCCAACAGCCACCCTGCGATGAACATAACTACCAAATAACTACCGTCAAAAAATCTCAGACACGGCCCCCTTACACACATACAGCGTTAATAACAGTTTTTCATAAAGCTAATTAGTACAATTGTACTATGTTTCCCATAATGCGCAGGCGATGGTTCCCACGGTCCCTGCGCAGCGTGATCTAGATGCTCTTCGGCGATAGTAGCTAGTGTCAAACGTGCCTCTTCACGGGGTCGTGCCAAATTTGTGCATACTCAAGTGAACTTCAAAATTTGCAACGTAATCCGTTTGTTATTGAAAAATGTCAAGTACTTCTTGTCACGATTTTTTCCGTTGGTGTGTTCTGTTTGAATTTCTATTCGTTTTTAAATCAGCACTGTGTTGTTATAGTAATTGTACTGTTTGTTAAGACATCAGTACTACATCAAGTGAAATGTCGCTTGCCTTTGGCTATACAGTAGCCGGATAAGCATAATTACATTAGTTCTTATCTTTCACTTTTCGACTTTGTTACTAATGATAGATCAGGGTTGCTAGATCGGGTTTCTGAATTTTCCCCAAATTCAATTATTGTTTTCCCCAAAGTGGTTCTTTTTGCTTTTTTCCTATTCAATTTTAAAATTAAAAAATTAAAAAACTGAGAAGACATAAAACTATGACTTGATTGTCAAAATGGACGGGTCACATGAATTTTGTGACTGTGTGTCCCCAAATTTTTTTCAAAGGATTTCATTTCCCTATTAACGATTCTTTTACACAAATAAGAGAAAAAAAAAACCAATCTACCAACGCTGCCATAGGTATTTTATCAGACAGTCTGCTGGCCTATTTATTTTTTTACCATTTAAGCACAGATAGCGAAAAAAAAATGATTGCCACACAAGATTTTAATCACTGACAGCATTTTCTGACGTCCTTGTCGCCTTTGAAGTTTAGCTTTTGAAAATCAAGTGAAGAACGTATCCTTAAGCTATTGACAGAACAAAATTCAGGTGTAAAAATTTAGGTTTTTGCAATTCCCTCCGTAAGAGGTCATTCAAACTTTATTATACAGCATGTACTCGTATGATGTTGGTCCCGTGGAGTAAGTTGTTCAGTTTGATAGTCTGTTCCATATCCTTGAAAATGATCACACCTTTCTAATACAACATACTGTATTAACTCAAAAGTTCAAATTCCTCTGAACCGCACAGTCACAGAGCACCCATCCAATTAAAAGCCAGACAAGACAATTGACAGTCGCTCAATCACTTTGATAAAATAAAGTATACCGGCAAACCTAGCTATGTGCCCTTACTTAACATTTTCTCAATAAACACGTGTGCTACTGTGCCAAGGTCCTTTAGATACAACTTTTAAGATTATGGTCAAGAGCTGGACTAGTTTTAGACGCGATATCTAATCGAAATACATAAAATTATACGCGAAAATTGCTTTTGATTGCTCTAATTATATTATGAGTCTAAACTTGTGTGACTCATGCATTTTTAAAACTTAATGTTGCACCTGTTTTATAAACGATGGGTTAAGCTGAAGTAAATTGATAAAGAAGAATGCAAACAGTTCGCGATGCAATGTTAAGCAGAAACAAGGATAACAGTAAAATCTAATGTTCTTTTTGCATTTTGCAGTCTCTCTTTAAAAAACGTTTTTCTGGCTAAATCCAATTTTAAGAAAAACTATGCTCTGATTACATTTTATCTTAATTTGAGCGAGATCTATCTTCTGAGAGTATTTTTACGAATGTACGCGAGCTTTAAATGCGGTCCTCCGATTGAACGAATTGCTGCCATTCTTCTTTTAAGTGAAATGATGACTAAGGTTTATAAATCACTTCGTTACCCATATTTCGCCCAAATCTTCGGAATGTCGTGAGGAAAGTTCTGAGTATGAATGTGGATGTGTATAAGAGTAGAGGAGGACCAAAGATACGATGGATGGACTGTGTAAAGGATGGTATGGCAAGAAAGGAGGTCCCGGATGAGATGACGAGTAATAGAGAAGTTTGGAAGAAGAAGACATGCTGCGCCGACCCCAAATGAGTTGGGATAAGAGCAGGAGAATTATGATGACCCATATTTCACCCATTTACGTCCCATGTTATGGGCACGAAACTAAACATGCCCATTTTTATAGACAAATAAAACAGTAAATTAAAAAAAAGACTCTGCAATCAATTTAAAACATAGCTTTAATAGAAATAAAAGTTTGTAGGCATGTAGATTAATAAAGCGTGAGAAAACTATTTGTACATAATGTTTTGCTTAATGTTCTCATATAATTGATAGTTAAGCGAATAACGAAATCAATTAAATGTCAGAATCGTTGTTGATCACTGCGAATTTACAAATATAAAGTATAAATCAATCGAAATGTTTTTATATAAAGCAGACTAGTTACATATTTTTGAATATCTTAATCTAAATGCGCATACGCTGGTATGCATACTATTTATTATAGTCACGCTGTAGATTATCATCAGCAATATTATAATAACACAACAACAGTCGCTCGGATCGATCTTTAGGTTAAGCCGTGCTTGCCTAGGTTGTTCTGTGGATGGGTGACCACCAAATACATACCGAATTTCCTCCATGCCTCGGAAAGCACGTTTAACCGTTGGTCCCGGCTGTCATTTTTAGATCTTTGACAATCGTTACAGAGAGTCAGTGGCTCAAAAAGTCTGACAACCAGTCTTACCAAGAGGTATCGTATTACCTAGTACTAACTGGGTTGTGGAGGTCAGGTAGGCAGTCGCTCCGTGTAAAATACGGGTATTCAGCTGCATCCGGTTAGACCGGAAGCCGACCCTAACATAGTTGGGAAAAGGCTAGGCAGATGATAGTATAATAATACATACATACATACATACATATTATTTTACGTTATCTATCAGCAACAACTTTTACTTCAAGAGGCTCGGCTTCACCAAGGATTTCAATTTGACAGTACTGACTGCATCCTTGGACTAGTGGTCGAAAGCGCGACTGCTGAGCATGAGGTCCTGGGTTCGAATCCCAGGTCGGGCAAATTATTATTGGGTTTTTCTATCAGGAATTTCTAAGTAGTAGTCACGAAGTCTAGATTTGTACCCGGCTGATGGCAATAGGCTCGCCTCCTATCATATGGGACTTAAATGTAACTGCCGAAATGTGAGTGTACTATTACGTACACCTCTGCCTATCCCTTCGGGGATTACAGGCGTGATGTTATGTTATGTTATTGGAAGAATTGTCATGGCCAAATTGAAAGCCTTGGTCAGGGTCACATGTAACCAAAACCAGGTTTGTTTGAATTTTTGGTGAGGGGCTCATTATCATCGTCTTTGTGTAGTCCCTTACCCAAATTTCAGTCAAAGTAACGTCTTTTTTTACGACAATCTCTATCTGCCATCATCTCAATAATAACGTCCATTCTAGCCACGTTATCGTTCACAGGCACCATACATTATTTTGGCTTTCCCCGACTATTACAGCCGCCGAACAGTGATCTGTTCATATTCAAATGTCCGTGAACTCTAAGTGAGCTCGGCATTTGGGGCACCCCGACTCGGACAGGTTAGATACGAAGGGGATGGCGGGGTTTAAACAGCGAGCGAAGCGAGCGGACTAAGACCCCGTCATCCTCTTCACGATAAGTTACTTTAAACTATGCCTACGCCTTAGTTCGAAGTAAATTGCTTTAATAGGATAACAAAACGTACAATCTTTTGTTATAATTTAAAATTAAAATGGGGTTTTCATTTTGACAGTATAAAAATGTTTTTATTTAAGTTATTATTTCACTAGATTAGTCCAGTTAAGTAGTTATAAATCGCTTTCATATTACCGTCTTACTAAAGCTAAAGCAGTTAGCGGCACTGACTTTATATTATTTATTTCTTTTTTATATCACTTGACACGAAACTTTTACACGACAATAAGAGACATAAAATATAGACTTTACTAACCAAAATTCAGTAGGTAATGACCTAAACCTGAGTCACTACCTCGCCTTTTTTGAGCGTTATTATGACAACATTCTTTTGTATTGACGGTGCATTTATTATATCTTTGGTTATAAAGTGTACGTTTATATTCAAATCACGATTTGCTCTCTCGACGTTTCCTACATATTTTTTTGTTATTACTTATAATTGATGCTTAATACTACTACCAATATCAGCCTGTAGGTAATGTTCAGCTTGCTGAAACCCTCTGGCTGTAATCCTCCTCACGGTTCCAGTAGGGTTTGGGACTGCTTTTTTATTGTCATCAGCATCAGCCTACAGCAGTTCACTATTGGACATAGGCTTCCTCAATCGCACGCCACTCAACTCGTTTCTCAGCAACTCTCATCCAGTTGCCACCAGCCACCCTGCGGAGATTGTCGCTCCACAGAGCCTGAGGGCGGGGCGTCCCACCTTATGTTTGCTGATTCGAGGTCTCCACTCAAGTCTATCGCAACGGTCATCAGTTCTACGGCTATATGACCGGCCCATTGCCACTTCAGCTTACTTATTCTATGAGCTATGTCGACAGCTCTGGTTCGGATAATCTCGTTCTGTTCTTTTTTATTGTGCTTTAGTGCAGATTTACAAGTCATGTTGAATTTCTCTTCAAAATCATAGACAAAAAATAAATAAAAAATGGTTTTCTTAAATCCTTTTGCTTCTAATTCATATTACGTCATCGACACAAACACATGTTCAACGTGAAGACGTAGAAATTTTCGTGAATTGGATTTGGTGCAAATACGAGACAATATAAATAATTCTCGATGCAATTGAATCCGTTGTCACTAAGCAGAAATGTGGAGCTAAACAATTATAATGTTATATTTATCGTCTCTCCAAATGTTAAGTGAAGGGACGACTCAATTTCAATAAATCACCTATGTACGGACTTAGGTAAAGTGTCTGCAGCGGTCCCATTATTCTGTTCACATGCCTTATTCTGAATTAGCAGGAAAATGACATTGATTATAACTAGTAATCGAGTATGTCAATGACATAAAACAATATTACAGAGCTTAAAAATGGTGCTGGCACAACTGCTCAGACGTGTTGATGGTAATAAAAAACGAAACAAATTTTGTAATCACAATATAACCAGGTTTAACCAGTATCAGAACCAGGTTACTATATCAAAGGAAATTTTGTAGTTCATAATTTCACTCCTACAAGTTACTTCCACTTTTAGCAGTTCTCCAACCTGATCCCGATGTAGTCGGTTTCAGTGGTTCATTAGGTACCTTTTTTCAGTTATTGCTACAGCAGGACGTCCAATATCTCTTAATTCGTTTTTTCGATCAGATTTTGGCCTCATCCTTATTTGTAAAGAAGTATACCTTAATAATTTGTGTCTCTTTACTTCGATTACCTTGATTAACTTCTTATTTACATATACAACTCAGTCTAATAGGATTCTAAAAATTATAATTGTTCCATTATTTTCGAGATCATGTTTGGGTTTCCCCTCGTTTCAATTCCAAAATCGTGTTCATCAAATGGAATCACGATTCGCCTTTCAAATCGATGACATTTGTAAAGTGGCAAGGATATCACGAAACTTGGGGGGAAATCCAGCCATAAAAGTTAACAATACTGCACGATATATGGTTCAGTTTCGACAGTTCAATAAAAATATGCGAAAACGAATCGTTATGCTTACCAACAGTATTTTTTGGTTATTTTTACTTTGTGGTGACCGTTTTACCTGTAAACGCAAAATTAATAACTTTTAGGTATGCTAAGGTATAGGAACTACGCTTTGTTAAAACAAAAATGTATATTAACTCTATTAGAATAATTTTTTTTTTCTTGTTCCAGATCAACCGTGGACGAGTGGCCGCAGTGAATTGTGTCAGTGCATTGTGTTCTGTGCCAAAAATGAGAAAACGTTGGTGATAACTATCAAACCGTTCACGACATGCGAGTGCGTTAGTAACAGCTCCGGGGCTGTTGACTTAGTGAGTTGACATTTCGCGTCAATGCCGCGCGTGTAGGCAATGGCTTTGACAAACTTCTCGCTCGCGGGCGTCGGCGCGGCCACGCCGACGTTCGTGCCCACCTCCTCGACACCCCTCCGAGTTGGCCTCGACGACCTACTCTACTCTCCCGCCGAATACCAACCAGACACACCTGCCGCACCAGCACAAGAGAACGAGCCCTTCGCTCCACCAAATCAGCGCAGGCCCAAAGTCAGGAAACGTGCAGGCACAGCCTACCTACCACCAGCCAATCAGTATACGCATTACCAAAATGAGGCTCCCCCACAAAACCCGTACGGTGCACCCCTGCATACACAGGTTTACCAACAAAACACAAGACTTAACGTACAGATAGAGAATCAGCGCGTCAAAGAAGTGAACTCACCGTACGAGGTCACAGGACAGTACGATAACACAGGACAATACGTTCACGATCCTACTGGTGACTATGATTATGAACAAAAAAGATTGAACCAGGGCGCGCCAGGTCCGGGGTACAACCCTGGGTACGCGGATGCGCCTTACCCGCCGGCAACAAAGTCAAACCCTCCATCTAGTCGAAGGTTCGATGAAAATTCGAATCAAAATGTGAATAACTTCAATTTTAACAGGCCGCCGAGCAGTAGTACGGCAGCTCCGGCTAGGCCGCCTAGTAATCAGGGTAGCGAGCCTGGTGGTAGTGAGAATGGACAAAATCCACCGGAAAGACCGCGAGGGTTCACCAAAGTTGAATCAGGTGGAACTGGTGGCAAAACGCAGTTACATGCGGTCCTTGACTATGATGATGATGATGAATATTACGACGATCCTGGTCTAGGTAAGAATTTAACTCTGGTATTAAACTATGCAAAAGCTTATGTTACCGTATGAGGGTTTGAGAGAACTACTGTTTTCTGAATTGTGTTTTCTTCGTCCCGTTTTATTAATACTTAGAAATTCTGTAATGTTTTTCGATGTTCCTATAATTTCTGCGTTCGTATCTTCAACTTAATACGAAATTCTCATTAGAGTCCGGAAATTCTTATTAGAGACCTTCATTTAAGTAGAATCTTTTACCTTGATTTATCTCTCGCTTTTGTTTATTCGTCGATATAGGAAATCCTTGCGGTTCTATATTGTCAACAGTCGGACAATTGTCAAACAAATAAACGGCCGTTTGTTGATCACGGCTTCTTTTGCCACCTAAATGTTTGATTGCAATCATTAATCACGACTGGACTTGAACATATTGGCGAATCAGATCTTCGGTCACCTTCGAAATATTAGTCTACTGCAGTGCAAATATAAGCTTTGTTCACGAAACTAGTCATCCAAAAAGTTACGAAGCTTTTTAGCTTGGGTCCAACAGACCAAGTACAGACGACACCACATCAAGCAACCCGAAACTATCAAATTTTCCCAATCAACCTTAAACCTAATGCTTTAGCGATAAAGTTGAAAATCTATTAAAGAAATTTGGCAGATTGTAGTAGCT
Source organism: Noctua fimbriata (assembly GCA_905163415.1). Classification (NCBI taxonomy): domain Eukaryota; kingdom Metazoa; phylum Arthropoda; class Insecta; order Lepidoptera; family Noctuidae; genus Noctua; species Noctua fimbriata. The sequence continues at coordinate 10,515,451 of LR990940.1, forward strand.
TGATCTACTGGCATCTGTACAAATGAACCAACTTGCCAGACATCACTTTCAAAATTTATGCCGATAGACATGCACTACTAGCGATAAGCCGATAAATATAAGTATACCAAACTCAATAAGAATAAGTACATCTTGATTTCCATTAATATCTATTGTCGAAGCTGCAGAACGCAGTCACCCCACCACGCCAGACGATACGTATAATAATAGCGATGTTATATAGTTATAGGTCAAAGTAATTGGAGTACCTACGTACCAACTGCTAACACGTTTCACTTATCTAAGTCAAAGACCTTCGATCGTTTAACCGGTCGCCAATGCCATGCATACAATACAATGGACCGTCCACTGCAGTACAATGCTTGCATGGTCGCCTTCAGGCTTGTTCTATTTCCTGGTTATCGAGTGAGTGAAAAAACTTGGTTAGAATTAGAACATTCAGTTTCTTTAGACGATTCTTATTCTTCTCGAATCGAAGACTCAGATCTTGTCCGACCAATACGTAACGACCTGGATAGCTCTCTCATTCAAGTCTTGGAGGGTGCAATTTTGACGATTAAGTTAATAATGATTATATTTATCTTGTAAGTATTTTTCTTTTAGTGTTGTTCCCATAACCCTTATTCCTTTTCACGATACTTACTTAGCTTTAAGAGTTTTTGGGTATAAATTCGTTTTCGACTCGGCTTTTTACGAATAACCTCAGATTTGTTCCTTGCGATACAGTATTGAATTTTAGCTCACTATCAAAATTGGGCCTACCTATTATGTCGCGACAGCAACAAGTTTCCTTAAAAGCTACGTAATACGAGCCATAATATCATCCACTTTTGTGCAAAACGTGATCTGATGTAATAATAAAGATAATCTTAGTTTATGATACGTTACAATGTTAATTTTCAATGTCAAGGTAGTAGAACAATAAGACTGTGGAATAGCATCTCATTTGATATTGTAACATTGAACTTGTTATATCATCTTTTTTATCAATTCATACTAAAAGACAAACTAGCTACTTAAACAAAATATTATTAAAAGCTTTGGTATTGTAAGTTTTTCAAAAGTTAACATTCATGTCATTGTCAACCCTAATCAATTGTCATAAAATATTTTATTTTACATTTTCTGTTCTTCCTCTGTTTCTTTCTCAATATCTTTATTAATTTAGGAGTTGTCCTTGTTACCGACTATTTAGCGGATTGATAAAATATTAATTCCATCATTCAATCTTCTATCTTGATTCTATCTATCAATCGTTGAATCGCTTTGGACCTGTTTATCTCCAAGCAGGATGCAGCCAATTTTAGGGTCTTGTCTTGCGGCATCACATAAGTTTACCCATGTTACGCTACAACTCCACCTTTTGAAAGTACAAGTGGTATTTATGCGTGAGACGTTAATTTGGTCTGCCTTTGCCTTATTCCTTTCACTTTTGTGTCATTTTTTTTTTCTGTTTTTCCTTATGCAGCATGCCAATTAGGTGATTGGTGCCCTATATCCTTATTCGGTATTTCAATGCATTCTGTGGTTTGTTTAACATAAACCATTTTATTTGAATTGTCACTCAAGGATTTCTGCTCTCACATAACTATTCCTTTTTATAATAAACTGCATTTTACCTCGTATTTGGAAGTTTTGACGGTATTCTTATCATTCAACAACTTTACTACATACTTTTGTTTTGACTTTTCATCATTCATAGTCCATCAAGCAAACAATAAAAGCCGTCAGTTTGTTGTGTTCTATTTAAAACCAATCCCAGCTATAAAAGTGTTAAGTGTAACTTAGACCAGAGTTACATCATCCTCTACCATTGATACTTGCATTATGATCTTGTTCTCATTCCTTTCAAATGCATTGTGTTTATAGGTCAAACACAAATTAATATTTCGTTTGACCTCTGCTTAGCCCTGGGTTATAAAAGTCATAGGTAGGGCTGTAATTAGCTCTAAATATATCTTCAGAGAGAGAGGGCTCTCTCTGAAGATATATTTTCAGTCTCATTGGTCTTGGGTCCTGTCAGAACATACCACTATGCCTGTAACTATATATTTTCGAGAAGGTTCTGATAACAGTAATTTAATGTCAAAAAAATCAAAAATCTAAATCAAAATATTTTATTGCGCATAGGCCTAGATGGGCACTTATAAAACGTCGACAAAAAGGTGCACGGTTCGTGTTGATCGTTTCCTATGGAGAAGAACCGGCAAGAAACTCCATGGTTACTCTTTTCAAATCATTTGGTATAACAATATTTTCATGGATACAGCATTTGTACTTAAGTATGGGGGGACAGCGTAGGCTCGACAATAAGTCGTTGCTTACTACACAAAAAAATGTAGAACAAAATAAAAAGTTAACAAGCAGCTGGGAATCTACAAAGCCTACAATGTTCACACATTCACAAACAATCGATAAAGTGTAGTGTAGTAGGTTTCAATCTGCAAACTAAACATAACTAAACTGTGAGTCCATAATAGTTGCCACAGTATCAATATTTTCATTCATATCAAAATCAGCAGCGACCGCCTGGGAAAGAACAATAATTAACTAGCACATGCTAACTTCTTCTTTATTTATTCCATTTCAAGATTATGTATCATAAAAATACGGCCCTGAGGGATTCCCATTCTCATAACAATAGTATAATTAATAGACATGCAGCCAGTATCAGTAGAAAAACACTCGAGATAGCATCTCCATATCAAACCCACAACGAACTGGTTTAAATTCTACATAAAACAACACTTCACATTTAGATTAAGTATTCGCCAATACCTTGCGACAAATAACCCATTCCCGATATAAAAGTAACGGTTCCAAAAAAGAACAGTTTAAAATTACAGCTCATTCATTAACGAAAATTCCGCAGGTACACTTAATCATGTCAACACGTTACGTCACTATCGAAAACGAGGCAATATCTGGATTAAAATATTTTATAAAGTTACCTAACTCTGATGATCGTTTCCGTATGACACCGGCGACTACTCACATAACTTTTGTAGGACGTGCATGTTGCAGCCATGTCTGCAACTTGGACGTAAGTAACACAAAAACTTGGAACAGCGACCTTGGTTTCACTTTCGAACTCGTAACATCATCTCAAGAGGTCGGGGCACTCGCCACATCTGAATTAAGCGAGTAACCTCACTATTCATGACTTCATGTTACATTTCACACGCGGAATTATGGCTGTGGTATTTTTTAACTAGTATTTTTATGTTGTTTTGTAATTCCGTTGCTACTAAAACAAAAACAATAGGGTGTAGACCGTAGACAATGATGTCATTACGTAAATGTTATCTCTATGACGAATTTGTTTGTTTTATGCTTTTATAAAAGAATGGGGTTTTCGAGTTTATTAATTTTATTCGTTAATCTTTTATTCGGTAGTCAGCAAGACGTGAATAGATGAGTTTTTTAATAGGTTAATTAAGGATTTTATAACCGTCTTATTTGTTTACGTTTTTAATTAGCTTCGCATTTTAATTTGTTTTTTTTTTCGATTCATTCTAATTATATCAAAGTTTTGTAACATTTTTTAAAAGATTTTAACAAACCGCAATTTAGGTACTTATTTTTCTATTAAAAGTCAAAAAGTTTATATTTTAGCACCGCATCATTGACATTGTTTATGTAAGTGTATGGTAAGTTTGGCGTGTCGTAATGATGAGTAGCATCGCGTAACATTCACAAGAGGGGCGCGAGAATACCGTCAACGGTTTCGCAGATAGAATTTTACGATTTATAGTTTTGATGTCCAATCATCAAACACAACAAAGCAGGAGGCTCTATTCTTCTCTTTAAAATCACCGTGTAACTGTTCCAAAATAACATTTTTAGTGCGTGAAAAAATAACAGTGACGTATTTTGTGTCGTTGTTGTGCTACTTTTGGTTTTGCCGGAATTATGACAACCGTAAATGCTTGTGGATGCTGTGAGTATTTAACTATAGTTTTAATTATATCCACATCAAGATAAAAATATAAATCGTTACCTACACACGTATCTAAAAAGTTTGCAACCCAAAAACATAATTAGCGTAAATATTTGGGCAAGTACAGTGCTAGATCTAAGTACAAAGTTTCACACATAATTCGACTACGTTTCGTGTATTGTGTCGCACATAAATCTGTTCTATCTAGACTTAACCTCAGGCAAAATCCAACAGCTTTAAGCTATGAGTCGTCTATTTTATCTTAGCTTAGCCCAAAGTCCTCGGTGCTAACGAAAATTAAACGCATAAATATCCCAGACAGCCAGCCCTTTCAAATACCGACCTTACATTCGGTAGGAGCTGAACTAGTTTCTTTGTCCATTAACACTGACTTTATAGGTATTGAATTGTGTATTAAGGTCTTAGTAAATCTGTTTCAAGGGCTAGAATAAAACCTTTGTTGTTTCATGTAATTGGAGTTTGATAAGGTTGTGATAACAAAATAAAACGTTGCTAAATGTTGTATTAAGCGTCCTGTATTCAATTGGAATACTTTTGTAACAGTCTGTGTTCACAGGCAATATTCTACAAGTATTTTTGTCAATGAGCCATATTATGCTGTTTAATACCTAAAGCAGAAAATTTCTTGTTAGAATAATCATACTTTAATAGTCATATAATTAAAAATTATGATGTTTTTTTTTTGTAATAGTTACATAATTTACCTTACATTGACTTTTTATGTAGACCGTTAGCTTTAACTTAATAATGATAAAAGACAACAAAAAAAAAAACTGTTCGGTCATCGACAAATGTTCCATATTTAAACATGACTTATTTGCTAGCATTTGGACAAACGGAAATATAAATAATATTTATAATGGGTTGATGACCTAATTTGGTAACAAAAAATACAGACGGAATAACTAAAGTCGAGTAATTATTTAAACGTTATGGTGATGCGTTTTGTCTCTAATTCATGCTGCAAATATTCAACTGAATAAACAACGTCAGACTCATTAATTTTCGTTCTATTCGAAGAATGAGATCACTTGAAGAACTTATTAAACGGTCAGCTAGGCTCAGTCTTCCGATTCCTTTTCATCATCATCATCATCATATATCATCAGCCTACTTAGTATTACAGGTCACTGTATGTGAACGGGTATGTCAGACCCATACTAACTAAAACTACCCGGTTTACCTACCTTTGACCGGGGCGATGAAACTCGCAGTTCGTCATGTTCCAGGTATTGGCCTGCATGACTTTGATGCGGACCTCACCATCCTAAGGGACAGCAGATGTCTGTTACGGCGATTCAGTCCCCAAGTTTGTCACCCGTAGAACTTGTAGGCCACATTACGGCGGCCGGAGATCATTGAGCGCTCTCGGCTGAGAAGGAGGCAGATTGTTTCCTCCCGCTTTATTTTCTTCGTCTTTGCGACTAAGCCACACACTGTTACTCACGACCCTCGGACTGACAAAATTTGAAACCACCACTGGATTATGTTGGAAGGCCAAAATGAAAACGATCGTGATTTAGGCCGTTTGTGCACTTACAAGGAATTTTACTGCCCGGCAGTCCGATTTTTTGCGGTCCGATATGGCACGTCATAAATGCTACTAGTTTGTGTCTATACTTAAATTACCGTCTGGCATTTTACTTTTCCCCATTCCGGGCCGTTTTAAAAAAATCATAAGTAGCTGTAGAGATCCGATAGTAATTGAAATTAATTATTTCGTCCTGCCTCAATTTATTGTGGTTTATATAAAATTAAAATTAAAAAATTACCGTTTGTAAAAGTCTTCTACGTCTTCGCAAATAGAGTAATAAAGCAAGCAATTGCCGACGTCCCAAGAAACTCATCGTTCCTAGAATTACGCGTGCGTGGCGTGTAGTTTCAAAGAGCGCAGCACCGATCCGAGTAAAGACGGACAAATGCACAAGCCAATCATCCGATTTTTTCATGCCACATCGGACCGTAAGAAATCGGACTGCCGGACAGTAAAATTCCTTGTAGTGCACAAACGCTCTTTCCTTCAGTTTCCCTGTTTCATCTGTTGTCATAAACAAATACCTACCTAACATGTATTCTTATTATTTATGTTTATATGATTATTGAGCCCACTGATCACTGATTGACATTAAGTTATGTGGACCGCTTCTACCATTTCCGATCGTGCGTTGGCAATCTTTAAAATGTAAATGTTTTCGTGTGGAAATTCTATGACATTGAGAAACAGATCGTTAACTAAAGCAAGGTCGGAATACGATTGATATTAGGCCTCTATATAGATTGATCGGAAAAAGTATTGCAACATTCATAGATTTGGATAAAACAAGTAATTTAAGTAGTATGGGTTCAGGAATATGAATATGAACACCTCTTTGACAGTCGTTACAGGTACTCAGAAGCTCGTAAGTCTGAAAACTAGCCTTATCAAGGGGTATCGTATTACCCAGTACTAACTGGGTTGTGGAGGTCAAACAGGTAGTCCCTCCATGTAAAATACTGGTCTTCAGCTGGATCCGAGTAGACTGGAAGCCGATCACAACATAGAATAAGAACATCGTATTGTGGGAAGGTTAGGAAAGTAATGTGTATGGAACAGGGGATCAGCACGAAATCTAAAACAGCGTGGCAATTAGATAGAGCAAAGTAATTAATTGACCTCGTGCTTGATTTAAAAAAAATACTACTTTTGAATACTTACTAATGCGTATACTTACTAATGGTGCAATAGTGTTGCTGGTAAAAAAACTGTAAATAAAAAACCGAATAACAAAGGGATACGTTTTGGATTTCAATCACATCTCAGCATATACTAATGATATCAGTTAAAAGGTAAACACTTCCATGATGAAGAAAGCATTAGCAATACAATAAAAAATGAACACAATGGTTCCGTTTTTGCGACTTAATTACCTATCTCTAACCAAGAAGTCGTTTGACCACCCACAGCTGTAACTGTAATGTGTCACAATAGTACGTAATTCGTTTAAATAGTGTTCAATTAATATTAATTGCTCAATCATTAGGAAGGAAAACACAAGTCCGGAAGTTTTACCCACACTTACTTACTTTGTACTTATTACTTTTTTATGTTTGTTTGTTATTATGCCATGCATAAAGAGCCCTTTTTATTGTCAAGTTCAATATGAAGGTCAAACACTTCACATATATTATTGCATATATTTATTTTATGATACAGATATATCATTGCTGTTATTTACGGTGACAAGATAGTAATTTGTTTTCTGTTTGTCCGTGTTGGAGAAAAAATATGGACTGTAAATAAAATATGGGATAAAAAAATTAAGTGACAATAAGAAAAGGTGCAGACCAAAGAAGAAATGGATGGATTAGATGATATTGCTGGAATTTAAGAGAACTTTTAGAAGAATATAATATTATAGATCATAAATAGCCGACATCTACAGGAGATGAGTTTAAAAAATCACAGGAGTCAATTTTCTCTTTAGAAAGAAAAAGAGATGCAGATACCTTGTCTTTCTAAATATTTGACTTGTCACAAGGGACTGAAATAACATACAAAAATAATCTAGATTGCATAAATCTTAGCCTAAAATTGTGGCTACAAAACTTAAAGGTAACGTAAGCGGAACCAAAGTCTCAAACTAGTCAAACAGTGACAGGCACGACTGCATACGCATTCACAATAAATAAGTTCAATGGCAATAAACATTCTAAAGTCCTGTTTTGTTCTTTGTTCTCCACCGATGAATTGTTAGGTTTACTTTTAAGTATATCAAACACAGGTTCTGAGCCGAAATCAATCATTAAAGAAGTGTTTTCGTTAAAAGTGTTGCTGTAAAATCAATATTTGTTAATTTCGGAACACTAGATTAGCTAGACTTTTCATTTTCTTTTGTTTCTCGTGTTCCAAAGGAGTAAATGATAGCGTGACGGCTGACCAGGTGAATAGAAGAAAAAAAATGTTACGCCAACCCCAAGTAACATGAGACAAGGGAGGGAAGACTTCTCGTGATCTAAAGACTGGTTATATATTAGCCAAAGGCATTAGAGACGTACGCCATGAGCATTCAGCCATCACCAATAACAACACAGCCAGCCTTTTGGTCACTACCGTAATTAACAAGGATGCGGATTATGGAGGTAGTTCATAATTTTCTGACCTCAAAGTAGACTGGTCAAATTGATCGAATTTTACTCTCTATTGGATTCGCAGAATCAGCCAAAATTCATAGTTATGCAATGTTGACTGAAGAGAGATAAATATTTCCTCTTATGGAAGTGCCGATTCCTCATGATCACGCATTCACGTGCCAAACTTTCACTCTTTAAATTCGGTAATTGAGTCTTCATTCTTTAATTGAGGGCTCCTTGTAGTTTTTATTTTATTTCGTCGGTAATTGCAACACGTGGCTGTAGGTAGGTTTGCCGGGGCTATGTATGGGTAGGCTTAATACACTTTAAATAAATTAACAGTCCTATGAATTTTTTACAAATTCTGCAATGAATACTGAAGACCATAAGTCTTATTCAATGAGAAAATAAGTTGTGCCGACTGATCCCTTCTGGTGCGATCTATTTAAAATCTCTATTTTATATTCATTTCAATCCCTTTGAATCTGACGCATGTTTGTATTTTTAATATTATATTGACTTTGCGTTTACTTATTTAGATCAGTTCATTGTACGAAACTGACATTGAAGATGATTAAATATAAGAAGAAGACCTTGCTGATTACATAATTAAATCAATGCGTTTTAATTAGTAACTATTTATTTATTTGTATATTTTCAAGCTTTTGCATTCCATGATTAGTAACTCTTGAAATGTGAGCTCGTTAACTTTTATTTGATTAACACTTGCAACGGAACACGTTCTCGAGATATTCTTGTTAACCTCTTCTAGTTAACTAAGTTAAGTATGATTACAATCATGATTTGATCCCATGACCTATCAATTAGCATTAGAGACTAAATTCTGAGTTTTGTATCTGAATATTTTTCAATTCAATTCGAAATTAAAGCTCACGCTGTCTTTGTAACTTAGAAAACCTTTTATAACATCTTAAGGTTGAATATCTTTTGTGAGTTCGGGGGTTAGTCCCATTCTTAATAACGATTTACTACAAGCTATTTAGTCATTGCCAACGAATAAAGGTACGTTTCCTTCAAAAGACACGAGAGTTTCAATTACTTCTTCTTATCAAAGTATACACAGATTTAGCTAAAGCGTTTGACAATGTTGACCACCAAACCCTTATTCATGAACTGCATAATATTACTCATAAAGCGATAAAACAGTAAACTGGTTTGTATCGTATCTAGTTTACAAGTCGTGAGTAGACTGTGGTCCTTAATAGGTATGATTTTAAGAAATATGTATTTCGATTTAAGTCCATTGAATTGAAAACAAACTGCTTAATTAACCTAATATGTAAGAGTAACTTGCTGCTACCAGATAATAAGAATTTATTTGTTTAAAGAATTATCTACTGATTATCTATCTTTCAGGTTGAAGTTTGGTGTAATACAGTTTGTTGTTTGAAAGGAAAACATGTTTGCCCAAATATTCGAGAAATATCAGAGCCCCTTTAGATGATTTCAATACTAATTGAACTCGGGGAGTACAGCAAGGTTCTATTCTTGTGCCTATCATTGGAATTCAACGCATGTCTGTAATTTATGTACCCCTTAGACTTAGTTATTTAATGTTAGTGTTGAGTCTTTGTGTTTGTTTAGTTGACATCTGAAATGTACCTATGGATGTTTTAACGGATTCATCGTGCTTAGAGTCTAGTGATTGATGATTAGAAACGGAGAGCTTTATTCACACTTAGTGATGGCCTTACATAATTTCGTGAAACTCATGACCTTAGGAGGATAGTTTGTCACTGATGTATTGTCGTAGTTAACCGCCGCTACCGTTAGTCTGCAAATACCTATCGGTGAAGGTTCAATAGTGAAGCTTATTTGTGCCTTTAGTACGTTTAGTTTTCTTTCTTTTGATTAAAAGGTAGGTATATGGTTATTTCAAAAATCGAACTATCGAATCTCAATTATCTCTCTTTTTTTCTATCGAACAGAGAGATATTAACCCCGTATATCTGCGCAGGAGTTCACAAACTAATCTTATGCCCGTTTACACACACATACGCTACACCCACACCTAAATAAAGCACTGTTTGGAATTTCAACGCTCAGCTCAGCGCCGAAAGATGAGATTCCTATTAAATAAAAAATAAAAAATGGTATTCTTTTAGTCGTCTCTTAGTGTTAGAGAAAACGAGCATTACTCATATCCACTAGGCCATTGAAGCATGGCCTTAACATGTGGAAGATTAGTCGTTTCGTAACATGACCTGGATCTGGTGACGCACCTTCGAGACAGCGAGTGATGAAATTATGTTGTTTTACAACTAATAGTATGCGCATGAGCACGTCGGCGGTGTCAGTCGGATGATGCGATACAAATTGCTCTATAATTTCTTAATTTCTAATGCTGACTGAAGTTTGTCGTTGTTTATTATGTAAGTTTGGTTTGTTTGTCATGGGGATAAGGTATTGGGATTTGGTAAGAGTAACCATGGAGTTTCTTGCCGGTTCATCTCCATACGAAACGTCCAACCCGAACCATGCACTTTTTTCGACGTTTTATAAGTGCCCATGTAGGCCTATGTGAAAATAAAATATTTTGATTTTGGTAAATTATATTAGAGTTTTATAAGGCTGTTTCGAATCGTTGTATACGGATAGAAATGTTGTATACGAATCGCATGTGACTAAAAGAGTGATGAATATAAATGTTGATGGATGGAGAGGGAGATGAAGACCAAGGAAACGAGGCATGGATTGTGTGAGGAATGATACGAAAGAAAAAGGAGTAAATGATAGCGTGACGGGTGACAGAGGAGAATGGAAAAAAAGAACGTGATGCCGAACCCAAGTAACATGGGACAAGGCCAGGGAAATGGTGTAGGCCTATAAGTTATTTTTTAAATTTCAACTCATTATTTTTACTTATATTATCCACTCTTGCTGCATATGCTACTGGAATCTTCTAGATTTGATTTGGAAAATCCCCACATTCTGTACCTTAATTAAAGTATTCACGACTATTTCATTAAAAGTTAGACTGATTAGTCATATTAAGGACTGCCTATCCTGCTTTTACTCTTCGTCTATGTCGTTTCCTCAATGCCGAGGATCGCAACCACAAAGGGCGCCTCTCCAAGTTTTGCGGTCTTGTGCAGTAGTGACCGTTCGGTACATACTAGCTCCAACAGCCTTCTTGACCTGCTCTTAGGACCTAAGAATTTGTTTAAACCACTAATTTGTCTTTTCCAGATTCAGGCCAGCCGCCAGTGACTCCTCTCCAGGGTCCAATACTCCTGCGTAACGGATCAGTTCCCGTGGTGCCTCTGACGTCATATCGGACGATCAACAATGGCTCCTTCTACCAAATACCTGTAAGACTTATAATATCATTAATAATAATCATCGTTTTAAGGCGAATTAAACTTCACATATTTTAAACTGCGCTCAAGAACTGTCAGTACAGTCATTGCTATGGAATATTGAGACTGACAGCCCTTGAGTGTGCTGATCCGGGTTTCATTGTTGAAATCTCCTTTTAGTAGTTGGTGTTAGATTGGGGGAACTTGCCAAGTTGTATATTGGGTAGCAAGGGACCCAATTAACTATTTCACCTCCGTACACATCCTGATTTGACCAAACGTGGCCAGCCATTTGACTTTCCTACTGAAGAGGAATTTTTTATAAAATAAATGCCCTGACACCAGTGTATTTGACGATCTTATGACTGCATCAGCGAGCGAAGTTCGCATAGCTGAATGGAAATATTTAAGGAAAATTTTCCATCGAAACGCTAAGAAGAATAAAATAAAAAGTTAAATACCATGGGTGAGCTTAAAAAGTTAAATGTCCGGACATTTCTGCAAATGCCCGGTTTACTGTCAGGGCTTTTCGCGAAATGGTAACCCTACCTCCATAGAACTTGACACCCAAGTTTACGGTAGGAATAGGAATACTACGGTAGTTGACGATAGTCAGAGATACACACCAAAGACCTACATCAAAATAGAGCTGAGCAATAAAGATGCGATTTTAATTAGCTAAAAGCTCTAAAAAAAATATAAGTATCAATTGTTAACACACCACGTTTGCACAAAGGAGTAATTACTGAGTATTTTATGGCATACGCAAATACGTAGTATATGAACATAACTACCAAGTCTCAGAATGATTTGAGCAAATGAAAATTGTCATAGCTGGGTTAAGCAAACCTGCATTATTTGAGTAAAGACAAAACAAATGATTGTTCGTCACGTTTTCGAAGGCTTGGGTTAAACAAAATATTGCTTAATGCATAATGTTGATGGTGGGCGAGGATTTGTGCCTAACGGTTTATTTAAAAGTTGTAGGTGTCAAGTTTCCTGGGTTTTCTACTTTGTTTATATTGAATAATTAAACTGACTATAAACTTCAGCGGGCCTACGTCTAAGTATAGATTTTAGCCCTTAAAATTGTAATTAACACGTTTAGTACCAAGGACACTACTGCCTGGAGTGACCACTAAACCACTTGCAATATGCGTTCTATGAAAATAATGAAAACTATGATGAACCCAAAACTACTTGACGAACGGTTCTGTAAGAGATCAAGTGTATCCTATATTTTTTTTCTTTCATTTGTAAGTAAATTAACTTTACTCACTCATTAGGTACAAGTTTTCAGTCATAAGACACAGTTTGCCCCACAAACTGACCACTATAACATTCCAAGGTAGAACCTACCAAGCTATGTAAAATTAAATTGTAGACTGCGTACACGTTGCCGTTGGTCCAATTCCTTTGCCATTCATGACCTACATAATTATCCGTGAATTAAAACTATGCCTATAAAAACAAAGACAAATACCGAACAACATACAATACCTTTATTTGTTAAGGCAACATTGTAATGCAATTACAACATTACACAAATGTCAATCTTAGCTGGCAACTCAGACGGAATGGCGTCGAAGATTGCATTGTTTTTTTAATAAATAAATCTGAATAAATGAATTTGTATGACGCTATTATAGTTGCAAAATTTTTAATAATGGAGATGTTTCAGCGGTCGTATTGGTTTACTTGGAAACGTGCCTTGAGTATGATGGATTGTTCGAATTTGCATTTTTTTAGCAATGCTGAGAAAGGTCAGATTTACACAAAAGATTAAAAAGACAAGTGGGAATGCGCCAGAGAAAAAATCCACACAAAAGATAGGTGTAGGAGGCTAGGGCTAGGAAAGTAGAGAAGATATTCTATGGAAGGAAACACATGTAAGTACACAAATTATATTTACAGCACCGACCCCAAACCTCATCATCATCATTCTTGTTCCCTTTTCCCAATCAATTTGGAGTCGACGCAGATGTCTTCTTCTTCCATACTTCTCTATTACTCGTCATCTCAGCAGTCTACTCTTTTCTAGCCAAACCATCCTTCACACAGTCCATCCAGGGTTTCTTTGGTCTCCCTCTACTCTTCTGGGCATCCACCTTCATATCCAAAACTTTTCTCATGACATTTTCCTCATTCCTCCGCATCGCATGTCCATACCACGATAACCTATTACCACACAACTTTTCAGTCACGGGCACCACTTTCAGACTTCCACCACACATCCCCCTTAGCATTCTCATGTCAGTCACATGCAATTGCTTTTCATTCATCCCTTTTGTGATCCAACATTCTGATCGACCAATCCCAAATACATTGGGACAAAAGCGGGACGATTATTTTCATCTGCAGCCGTTTTCTCCACCGTGGCTGCACTTCTTCCCACCCAGTTTTGAATTAAATAAGACGTACATCGTGCATCGTCATCAGCGTGCAAACTGTAGCTAGGCCTCCCTAACCTAACCGTACAGCATTCTCGGCAACTCTCATCCGACAGCTGCCAGCCAGCCTGCGAAGATCGTCGCCCCACCTTCCCGCTCATGAACACATCTACCCCAAAGATAGTGGCGGTACTTTCATTCAAGTCTACAAGCTTGGCTTGCCCTTATAACCTACTACTCTTCATGATGTTAGGGTTTCTGAACAGTCTGCTTGCCTTATGGGCTTGCCGTATTGTTGGCCCGTAGGCACGCCACTACCAAAGATCATCAGTTTTACGGCTACTAAGGCTGACCCATTGTCATTAATTCAGCTTGCTTATTCTGTAAGCTATTCGAAAAGTTTCCCAAAATATTTCATCAAACTCTCAGTCATTTTGTTTCTAAGGTATTGTGATATCGTTTACTAAACAAAGTTAGTGACTACGTAATGTAAAGGTGCTAATTGCATGTAGAAACACCGTCACAAGAGCAAAGTCAACACCCGAAGTGTGGTACAGTAACGCTTTGCAATATACACAACACTTTGACCCTTATGGACTAATCACACTTGCCACAAATGATTCACAACAAGTTATCCGTCCATACTTTCTTATGTACTAATATTATAAATGCGAGAGTACCTAAATCTGTCAGTCTGATGACATTCGTTTTTCTGTCTGTTACATTTAACGCCGTAACGGCTGAACAGATTTCGATAAAAATTGACACACAGGTAGACTATGACCTGGGTTAAGACATAGGATAGTTTTATCCCGGTAGTACATTCGACCTTTACGCGGGCGAAGCTAGTTTTCCATAACTGCAATTTAATGCAAGTGGGACGTCTTCCTCAGGTTTCGTTTGTAATGAATATTCATACGGGCAGCACAGATTGAAATCAGAAGCTGTTTTGTTGCCAAATAAACTGTTTACTTGGATCGGTGTTTGGAAAATATTTTAGTACAACACTGTTGATGGATCGAAAGGAAGAGGAAGACCAAAGAAAAGATGGATGGATTGTGTGAGGAATGATACGATGGAAAAAGGAGTAAATAAGTGACGGTTGACACGGGAGAATGGAAGTCAACAAGAGGTTTCCTTGTAACTTTGGGAGCTGACTGTACCGTAGAAAAAACAGTTGAAATTTTTATGGTTGACGAAACGGGAATCAATGTATGTAGATTGAAATAGTTACGAAAGGGGATTTTTTTCACTTGTTTTGCACGTCTTTTGTTTAGTTGGCGAAACGGGAAAATTACCAAACGGAATGTACCCAAAAAACGTGTTTCGCCGACCCCAAATAACATGGGACACGGGCAGGAAGATGATGATGATGACTCAGGCAATGAAATGATTACTCCGTTGTGGGGTAAAGTTACCACAAACAAAAGATCTTTTCTAGTTTTTCAGTACAGCCACGTCCCAAAAGCAATATAATTCGCACTACATTTCCGATAATGTCATTATTTATACAATGCCTTATTAAAATTGCGACAGCGTAGGTTCACTAGAAGCGTCCGACACTTCGATCTAAGTCAGTGTGAGTCACAGGCGTGGGCTCCTCTGTCTCTGCGATAAAATATAAATCGTGACGGATTTATATGATACACGGCATGCTGTCGCCATTATTTATAACCTTATTTGACTGGCATTACGACTTGGTGCGTTCACCTTTTCTTTAAAACTTATGCTTCGTCTTGGAAAAAAATGGAATATGTATTGTTAGCTACTTATAAACTTTAAAAAAAAGTCAAGATCATCATCGATACTACAATGAGTTATAATTATTTAATGCCAATTTTGTCACCTGCCAGCTGACGCTGCTTTTCCTGGGGACCAAAAGGATAATAATATGAATCACGCTAAAATTCTTAAAATGGTGACAGCCGCAATTATTATTTGAATTGTCACTTTGTGACCATTCGAGCACGAATTGTAACGTAATTCATATTATTGTCCTATTATGATTCTGGTAAAACCGACATTTTAAATCTCGAGCTAAATACCAATTTTGAATTAAATTCATTAAAACATCGCTGATAGATATCCGATACTTACCTACGCGGTTTCTGTAGGAAAATCAATGCAGTCGACTGTTGTGATTGGTTGACTGAATTATCGACAGCTAATCAAATCACTAGACATGGCTTTAATCTTGACAAAATCTTACGTCTTTAATCTGCTTTAGCAGCTTTTGCAGCGGCATTGAGCCCGATTTTTATTTGAGTAAGCATTGGTTACGCTTTGTTCTGTCACTTTCATCATCAGCCTATAGCAGTCCACTGCTGGACATAGGCCTCCTCAATCGCACGCCATTTAACTCGAGTTTCAGCAATTCTCATCCAGTTGCTACCAGCCACCCTGCGAAGATCGTCACTCCACCGAGCCTGAGGGCGTCCCACCTTACGTTTGCCGATTCGCGGTCTCCACTCAAGAACACGTCTACCCCAACGGTCATCGGTTCTACGGCAAATATGACCGGCCCATTGCCACTTCAGCTTACTTATTCTGTGAGCTATGTCGACAACTCTGGTTCTCTGTCGGATCACATCGTTTCGAATGCGATCCCTCAGAGAGACTCCAAGCATAGCTCGCTCCATAGCTCGCTGAGCGACCTTAAATTTATGGACCAGCCGTCACTGTCACTTTCGCTTGTAATAAATCAATCAGCTGCTGTTGGACACATTTGTAGCTTATGCAGACTACGCTTCTCGTCAATTACTTACTGGACATCATGCTTGCATGATGGCAACTGCTGTTTCCATTCTGTTCCTCTTCCACCTGGTAAGGGAGAATATTTCCAGGTCTCAATTCAAGCAAATTGAAATAAATGATTATGGCCAAAGCATTAGCGGTAGGCAGATGTATCCCCTTATATCCTCTCTATATCGTGTCTACAGCTAGTGTTCATTTTCAATGACAAATAACGTTTATTCTGTAAAACTAGATGAGATCGGTGTTTCTTATCAACCATTTAGAGAAAAAACAAACTCAGAGATATCTTTAAAATCCAGACATAATCTTGGTCAAGTCATATGAAGACTACGTAGATTGGTATCTGAAATGGTTATTTGAGGCATGAACCACAAATATTTGAGTAGACCTGTTCACTGTTCAGTCATTAGCACGCATTATTTTGTCAGTAATCGTGTACCTCAAATTCAGAACTCAAAAAGCTCAAGCTCTGACTCGTCGAACAATACCAAAAAGAGGACATTGGGCTTCTTGTGATCGTACGACACTTAAAACTTCTGCCAACTTCTCCGTAGGCGTGACAATGATATTGTACGACAATCAAAATGCAAAACCTGACTACACCTTCGTCATACAGACGCTTAGAAGCGAATAAAATTTCTGAGTTTCACGTAAACTGCGTGAGTCACATACTCGCATCAAAATGTCATTGGTGAACGTGAACTGAATTGACGAGAGTTGCTAGACGAACGTGTACCCGTCAATATGGCCGCACATTACCGTCCGCCGCTGCATGCATTCGAAATATCCAATTAAACGTAAAGTGACGCATTAAAATAATGTCTTACTTTGCAATTAAGTAGATAGGCTATTCACTTGTGATGTCACGGAATTTGTGCATGGTAGCCGGTAAGTGCCTAGCATTTTTTTTTAATTTAATGCGGTTTGTTAAAGTACAGTCAGTTGCTGGTACAAAATGAAATGCGCTGTCTAAGTTAAACTTCAATTTCCGGACTCAAAAGGCCTTCTGCTTCAAAGTTACTAAACTAACCTATCTTAGAATGGACCTTAATCAGCACAAATAAAGAAATAAAAATATTAATTTATTATCTCTTTATTGCTTATATAGTAACTAACATAAGTCTTAATTGCTGATTAAATAGGAAGTAGTTTGTACAATATTTATGTGTAGATTAAGTGCACACCAAAACAGGCCAATCGATTATCAAATATCAATAAATTATGAAAAATAAACGTGACACGAATGAACTCCAGGGATTATGTTGCAGGTGTAAACTGGCGCCAAAGAGGCAAAAAATAAAACAATTGAACCGTTTTAGTATTTTATTCGGAATGCCTAAACACCTACAGTAATTTAATGTAGGTATGGGAAAGGACGGGTATTTTAGTGGAATTTAGATAATTAGACTGGTTTTAAAAGCAAATAAAAATGAATCAGAATCAGAATTTTATTTGCTATGAAAGTAGGTACAGCTTAGGTAATAAGAGAACAACCAAGTAATGACGCCTGCTCAAATCTGGAAAAGTCTAAACTTGAACACAATTAACTAAAAATAAGTTTTAGATAATGAATTAAAAGAAAAAAATACTCTGACAAATCGATTAGGTACCTACCCGTACCCATTGCTACCGAGAATCAAGTAGGTACTAACTTATTTTAATTTTAAATTAAATGCTCTACTCGACACTAACAACTAAGTTACACAGCGGGGAACACCATCCAATATATCTTAAGATATATTGAGTAACATCTAATGCACTTACATAGCAAAAATTAATTAGCATTTTTTTCAATTAGTTTTTATTTTAACCTTTGTACGGTCGTTAACAGATATTAAAATTTAAATGGATCTGGGAATATTTCTTACAATTACACAAGTCCATAAAGTTAGTATTTTTTACGTAACATCATAAACCTTCAGCTAATGATTTTTAAGTGCTACACGTGTGAAGTTTACAATTGGTAATGAAACAGTTTACAGTCGGACAAAGTGAACTATGAAGTCTTAATAAATCATTTGCAAACTTGAGGCGCCATAAGATGGGCGCCTCGCATATCTGATTTTTTGCTTGTAAATAAGTATGTAAATTTATTTCATTCCATGCAAGGTTATTGACACAGTTGCGTCTAAAATATGCTGGATAACTTTAGAATTGCTAAATAACGAGCGCTTGCTAAATTAATGACACGATCCAGTTTCCCATTTATATTGCGCAATCTAAATTCGCTATAAATCACTGCAATAAATATGCATACAACATTTTTTTTTTATTTAAATATGATAAAGTAGATATTTCTTGCACGAGAAATTCAATATTCTGAGCGGGTAGGTACGTGTTTTGTGTCGCTGGCTATTTTGAATCTCAATGAGTGTTTTATGTCAGGCACATTTTATGCATTAACTAGAATAACAATAGGGGATTGATAAATTAAAATTTATTTTTTATACTGTGTAAGGCCGTAAGGTTTATAGTTCTGTAAAATCGAATGTATGCGGCGGAAGACGTGGATTTTTTACATCGTATATCACCGGACGTATCTTAAGAACATGATCCAGTGTTGTAAGGTCGAGCTGAGTTAAACGTGATTTTTTCTGTTTATTGTTTTTTATTTGGAATCCGTTCAGTTAATTAGTACACTCTGCAGTAGCAGGACGTATTAATTAAAACATTAATCCGTCACCGGACATGGATTTGTTCTGCTTGAGCGTGAGTTTATTTTTATTTATTTAATTCGTAAGTAGGAAGATAAATTATATTGCAATTATTTATTCTATTTGTGGACATGTTCACACATAATAGTGCTATATTGGTAAGAAGTGATTGTAAAAGCTTTATATAGTTTATGTGCAGTCGTAATAATATTACATTTTTTCCTTAGGCATGTTTTACTTTTAATACCTAAGTATTAAAAGTTAAGTGTTATTCACATAGTTCATAACAAATGAAGTGATACCTATGTGGCTGAAATATCATCAGCATTAGCTTCCTGCCCTTGTCCCATTCTACTTGTGGTCGGCGCAACGCGTTTTCTTCTTCCATTCTCCCCTGTAAGACGTCACGGCATCCTTTACTCCTTTTTCTTTCATACACGGCTGAAATATACTGCACAGTTATTACAATATTTTAAATATTTTTAGTTACCTAGGTACCTCATTTATTTGAAGTCTCCTAAACATAATTGCTATGTAAAAATGCTTTAACGAGTCTTTATTCTTAAATAGACTCGTTAAAGTATTTTCCTTTTGATTCAAACAGCTGATAGCAGTACAATTACGTAGGTAGTTGTTTCTTTTTTTAGTTGATAGGTACGTTTTTGTTTTTATCATTGCTTGTTTATAAACTTTAAGTGTGTCTGGAATAGTTTTAATTTTAAACCACCATTTTAGTTTAAAATATTGTAGTAAAGATAAAATATAAAATAAAAAATAGAAAAATATACCGACCTACAGGATATTTAGCGGGAAGCGCCAAGGTAGACAACAAAATAATTTTTTTTTTTTTTTTTACAATTTGCAGAACAGTGTCAGGCTGTAGGTACATCATCATCATTCTCTTGCCCTTATCCCAATTCATTTGGGGTCGGCGCAGCATGTCTTCTTCTTCCATACTTCTCTATTACTCGTCATCTCATCCGACACCTCCTTTCTTGCCATATCATTCTTTATACAGTCCATCCATCGTTTCTTTGGTCTTCCTCTACTCATATACCCATCCACATTCATACTCAAAACTTTCCTCACAACATTTAATACATTTCCGTTTTGTACATATTGAACAAAATATAATACGCGATAAAAAAAAAGCGATATAGCGCCGAACTAGTAGCTCAGTTCTGGGCCAACACAATTCAGATTGCCATCGAAACGCTAAGAAGGAGAAGACTATTTCATGCAAATTACGTCATTCAATAGGATTAAATGAACTAAGGGGGTTGTATTGATAATTTTAATGATCATAACTCTGTAAAGCCTTATTTGATACGATCGCGAATCATATTTTAATCAAAATACATACGAGTACAACCTGACACTGGCCTGCAAATTGAAAAAAAACCTAAAAAAAAAAAAAGAATTTCGCGGTGCGAATTAATAAAAATATCGGCACGTGTACCATCTCAAACCACACGAAGGCCGTCCTCAGCGTAATATTAAAGATATTTTTCCCACTTGTTAAAACGGGAAATGGCGCCTCTAGAAATCATAGAAACTGAATTTTTCACGCCTAGGCCCCAAGGGATCCAGGTCCTCACAAATAAGTTGGTTTGATGGTTTCTGTCATTTGAAAGATCTATTTATTGACTGCGCAGGCTGTGCTCAATTTGGCTGGCATATCGTTGGGGATATTGACCTACAAATATTTTTTCCGGGGAAACCCAACTCCACCGTCAGTCTTTCTCGTTGATCATCATTGTAGATCTTGGTCTGTAATAGTTTTAGTGGTTTTAGTGGTGGTCTCGCACCTAAGTTCAGGTGTCCCACGAAGAAATACCGTGCGTCAATGTCAACAAAATTTCCACTGATTAAATCAAAATGGAATGCACTGAATTTGATATTAACTACCAAGAAGAAAAAAAAAACCTTATTACGTAGGTATAGCTCGCAGTTTACTTAAGAACTTAATTACTTTTGTAATTATTTCCAGATACTATGGACTGCGCTATCTTTAGCACTGGGCTACGAGCTTCAAGGTCAAATCATTCGAGGAGTTCCGTGCGTGAAGCGTAACTTCCAGTTGTTTTGTCCAACAGCTGGTAATACCTATCCATTGTGAGTATATATATGTAATCTTATTATTGCATTTCTAAAATATCAGAGGGTAGGATCTTCCCAGATCAGGTCCAAAAAGTAACAAAATTAACTAATAAATTTTCTACCACATTTCAGAGAGAAAATCGAGAACTTCATAGACGAGAATAAAGCTTTAATAAAGCGCATGTACGGTTCGTTTACGACGCCGGCGGGTAACCGAGTGCGGCGAGCGCCCGGAGTTCCGGATATGCACGATGCGACCGGCGACTCCTACTTCAGACACGTGCGACAAGCTGCTAACACACCACTGCCTGATGCACAGGCCGTGAATAATACTGGCAGGTGAGTTTCAAGCTAGGATAGATAGGAAGCGAACTTTGTGTTTACTCAAGCTAAGCGCAATAGCGTTTCATACAAAAATAACCTTATTTGTTTAAAGTTAACGTTCATGTTCGTATAATACGCTTGAGGAGCTTGCGGCTAAATAAAAACAGCCGTAGCCGTATTCGTCTGCTTTCGAAGTTTCGTACATCGCGATGGTGATCATTCTGAATTAAGTCATTCGTCATAGCAAGTTTTCGAAGTTCCGCACATCGCGACGCAATGATGAAAATTCTCAATTAAATAAGTCGTCATAGCGTACTTTTTAACTCACACATATCGCTCTTTTAAACTCTATGAATACAGTACTGTCAAACGGGGTGAATAGGAACGCAGGGGTGAATCGAGACAAAACTGTGAAAGGAATTTTAACGTTGAGTTGATATGATATGTTACCAAAAAGTAGTCTATTTTATTTACTTACTTATACTTTTATTATTATCAGCCATTTGTGTCCCACTGCAGGGCAAAGGCCCCTTCCCTCCTTCCACTTATCCCTATCCAGTGCTGTTGTTAGCCAATCTTTTTGAAAAGAGTCGAGTTCGTCCCGCCATCTCCTTCTGGGCCTGCCGCGTTATACTTATACTTACTTATTTAAAAACTTTTTTGGCAACATAAAATATTAATTCAACGTTAAAATCCCTTTCAAAGTTTTTCCCGATTCACCCCGGCGTTCCTATACACCCCGTTTTACCCGGTACATCGGTACCTATGTTAAACTTCGAAATTTGTGTTAGACAGTCGCTGTTCTGTGCACTTCTGAAATAATCTTTAGTCATCAATCGAAAAATCACTAGGATATTCACAAACCTTTAATTTCGTAATTGCAGAGTGGACGCATGCGAGAGCAAGACAGAGATAATGACTCCGTATTGGGCGCTCAATTCGGCGAGAAAGCTTCGCGCCATCGTCAACACTATGCATTTTGAGCAGGCGATACATCAGGAAACGTGCAGGTTGGTTGCATTGCATTCAAATGTGCAGTTGTGCCCGTCTTACGTAAACTGCCAATATTAACACCTCATTTTGAAATACTTTCAAGTACTTTTGGCGTAATATGAGGCAATTTCTGCTTAATTCTTTTATGCGGCCGCCAAGTAAATACCAGAATTACAACGGTCGTTTTATACGGCCCAAGACCAGTTCCCGCCCAACACTGCTGCTTACCGAAACCCGTGTTTGCTGTTTCCTCATGAAGTAAACCAAAAATCCGAAGACATCTGACATCTACCAATACGCAATGGGCAAGCTTCCAATGATAGATTAGCTACAGGCCACTCCCTTGCTCAGAGAGGTCGGTACCGCAGCAATGAGAACGATCTAAGCTGGTAATGTTTATTCTGCTGCTACACCTTTACGACTACATTACGACATCCCATTCTGACAGCTTTGCCAAATGGTTTTTTGTTTTCAATCAATAAGAAATCTTTATATTTTTCAGTAAAACGACAACGGCGAGATGTACGCGTGACTGCGGCTGCGAGCAGAAGTACAAATGGCACAGACTGCTGGCGTACGACCCTAACGATGACTGTGCTGGCATCTTCATGGACTGGTTCTTATTTCCTTCATGTTGTGTGTGCAGATGCAATCCTTGATGCACAATGACTAGTACTTTATAGTTTTTACTTGGTAGTAGTGTTTTTGCACTGAGCGTATGTCCAGAGGTAGGGTCTCGTATGCGCTGCGTAAATGCAAACTTTATTGCAGGGTTGGCGATCCAATGGCCACAGATTTTTGGGCAAGATTTTGATTACAATCGACACCACACAATTTTCTTTTTTCTTATACCTAACCTGCGTTAGGTTAGGTTATTTACTGTGTTTTTTCATTCTGTATAAAGTTGTGTTTGCTCTGTTTTGTAGTGTTTAAGTTTCCAAATGCAGGATCGCAAAAAAATGGGACCCTTGTTCTTATTTTGCTTAACTTCTCTTCGATATTCGTGGCACCTCAGCCACAATTTCTTCATTTTTTGGTCAAATTGGAAATATTGATCGCTATACGCTATAGCGTTTACGCTGCGCATACGATAGAGTAACGTCTACCCTAGACTTACGCCAGACGCGAAGGCACCTCGTGATTTTGAGCAGTTAGCATTTACGATTTCTGTTTAATGTCACTTACTAAGTAGATAATATTGCTAGAAACATCGCATGGATTTGAATGTTTGGTATCCTTGGCCCAAAGTTCTATATTTGTGATTCTTTTGATATCATGATCAGTTAGAAAATTATGAAAGAAATGTAATATGTCGTCCAAAAATTACATAAATTCGTACAAAATCTTTGTTAAAAATAAACATTTTATTGTTACTGGTTTCTAGTGTCCTAAGGTTACTAGATTACCTACCTAGATCAACAGTACAGTATTGTACCAACTATATTTTTAAGTACTATCTTTTATTTTAAATTAGCCAGCTGATTGAAAGAGGCAATGACTTTTTGCAAAACTTGGTTTTTATTGTTTGAATTAAATGTTGACTTTATTTCTATAATTAGACTATAAATCCTATTTATGATTTTATGTCGTATCTATATTTTCTAATTTCGACAAGGTACACTCAGAAGCAGAAATAAATCCCACTTCTGATAAAACCTTCCAACAATTTTTGACAATTCTTATTCAACGTCACAATCATGACGTTTGCTGTTGACTGTACCTATATAATATCAAAATATGTTTAGTTTATATTGAAAAAATAATTAAGTTTCAAAGTATGAAATGGAACACTGCCATTGAATAGTTAAATAGGTACTTCATTTATTTAAAAATCGTAGAAAATTATCGAGTCTTTAATCGTTATCATTGGTTTTGCAAACAATTGTAATTTTAGATTTTTGTTTAGGAGCTAGTTTTAGTACTTAATAACTTTTTAGTTTATGAGACAATTACTAATATATCTTTTAACTAGGCTACTTATTTGTATTTATATTTTTATGTTGAACGTAAAGAGACGGTTTTCCAACCAAGAATGTGTTTTAAAAGTCGATCTCTATTTTATAGTAAAACAAATATGTAACGAAACATTTTTTCCATGCTGATTCGTCAATTTCGTTGGAAAGCAGCCTAAGATACTCAGATTTAATAAACAAAAACTTTTACCTTTCAATAATAAAAGTGCAATGGACTATAATAATGTCTTTTTATTTTTATGTATGTTACCTCATTAGAAGCATAGATAATAAAGTTATTTAATTAATAATAATGGGTGTAACAAGACCCTTAACGAAGCCGAAAGGCGCTTGTTCTCCCCGTTATTGCGATATTTTTTTTGTTTTATACCATACGTGGGAACCTTCTAGTTACGGAGATATTGGGGGTCAAAGTTCCAACTTTTTCACAAGATTTTTTTTAAATACATGTTTCTAATGTAAGATTTTTACTTTAAACACCCCCAGTTGAGTATGTTACATTCGAGTCCTAACGTAAAATGTGAATTTTTCACCCCAAAAAAAAAGTTTCCCAGCAATATTGTTTGCATAAAGTTAGTTTGATGTACATAATGCTTGGTTGACGGCTTCGTTAAGGGTCTTGTTACACCCTGTATGAAAGCGAGCTTCACGCTATAAGCCCAAAGTTTTGAGGTGTACGAAACGCCCAATTTCATTTCTACATGTTTTTTTTCTGTATTTTTGACCGACTTCTAAAAAAGGTTATGTATTCTACCAGAATCATTTTTATTTATAAATTTGTGAACTTGTTGCTTCAAATTCTATGTTTTTCTAACGCATTATTGGGATCTATCAAGAAAGTTATAAAGGCGAAAAAAAATATCATTCAATAATTTCAACATAGACAATTTATTTTCTATTCACAAATTATCGAAAAAAAAACACGACGGTATATATATACATATTACTTTTCTACTTATATATTATTCACAGATTTATTCATTTCGGTTCAGCGTTCTCTTTGGTTTTCAGTTGCTCAAATTCTTTGAATACTTTCTCACTAAGTTTGTCACCTTCGTCATCAATTTGTTCGACAGCTACCACTTCCGGGATGTAGAATTGCATCATATTTTGGACCTGAAATAGGGTAGGACTCAATGTTAGGACATAAAAACTGTATAAATATTCTGGACCAACTCATGATTATAGACCGACCGCTTTAATGACGGATAACGCGAAGGTATCAATTTAAATGGAATATTCTGAAGGTTGTTCACGTATTCAAATCAAATCAAATCAAATCAAAATATTTTGTTTTACATAGGCCTAGATGGGCACTTATAAAACGTCGAAAAATAGGTGCACGGTTCGGGTTTTTTTTTCGGTTCGGGTCGGTATTGGTTCAGTTAGTATCGTAATACCTACGTGGATTATGGTTATTTTAAAGCAAATAACCTATGGGGTATTGTTAGGACTTTGTGGACGCTTAATGTGCCTTTGATGGGGCAAGGCGGAGGACTCATTACAGCGGTCCATCTGTAGATCCAATTTTTTAGTGGACAAAAGCGTGAATGTTCAAATTGTAGAATAGAATAGAATAATTTTTATTTGCTTAAAAACATGGTATAAAAAGATGGTAAAATACAAAAAAGAAAGAGCATACATGTTTTTGCTTAACAGTAATAAGCGTGCAAAATTTTCCAGAGAACCCAGAGTTTTATTCCCAGCGAAAAACAGGATTCTATTAGATAATTCTGAGTAGCAAGATTGGATTTGTGCCCTCTCAACAACAATTCGACGGCTCGATTACTCTGGAGCTTTTAACAGTATAAATCTGTGTGTACTATACCGAAGTTTCGCCTACTTTCAGAGCATCTTTACATAGTATAAAACAAAGTCGCTCTCGCTTGCGAAGCCGGGGCGGGTCGCTAGTTATCTTATAAAGTAGAAAACATACATATAACAACAGAAAATTAAAAAAAACTACTTACTCCATTTTTCAGAGTAACAATCGAGCTAGGACACGAAGAACATGAACCCTGCATCTTAAGCCTCAGTATGCCGTCTTTGAAGTCCACAAAAAGAACATCACCACCGTCCTCCTGAACTGTTGGCCTGATGCGAGTGTCTAGAAGTTCCTTTATCATTTGGACTGTCTCATCATCATCTTCGTGTATTTCTGAAATGAAATTGAAATTATAATGAAGTGAAATTATAATTTGAATATTTAATTATAATATTAGAGTAGCTTTGTTCGCGTGGAAGACACTTTTACCCAAAGAATACCAAAACATACATTAGGGGTCTCGGCAATAGTGTGACTCAACGCAGCCTTCGAGGAACACCGTGTGGACTCGACCCTGCGGGGATGGATCACAAACATGCTCAGATTGAGTACATGTTACGGTGAACGACACCACTAGAGACGTTGCGGCGACCCTCAAGGGGGCGTCATCTCGCCACTCCTACGGAACTTCGTGGTAGACAGCCTTATCAAGCGTCTAAATAACAGAGGCTACTTCACGGTGGGCTATGCTGATGACATATATTTTATTTATTTATTTATACTTTATGCACAAGTAAAAAACTGTACAAAGGCGGACTTAATGCCACAGGCATTTTCTACCAGTCTACCTTAGGGTGATGCAGAGACAATAATGATATAACCATAATAATAAATGGCACACATGAAAACACACCACTGTGCAGAGCGTGCATGGAAGCGAAGGAAACAGTAGCGCATGTACTTCTTGAGTGCACCAGCGTTATTGCTTTGCTTGACTTGCCTTTTCCCAAGTGTAAGAGGGTCAGTTTCCAGTATAACCAGATACAGATATGTATCTGGTTATAACTGTTAAAATATCATGATAATCTGTTATTAGACAACCTCCTCATTGATTACTGGTTAATACAATGAAATAACTGTGGAGACTGCATATTAGCAAGTTTGGTGTGGGATATCCCCCCTGCTAGATGAAGGAACAACCCAAAAGATGGCTGACTCAGATGCGAGAGGCGGAAGTCGGAAGACAAGGTGTTGTGGAGGCCTATGCCCGTAGATGACTACTATAGGCAATGTTGATTTGAAATTATATACTTAAATGATTAAAAAAACTGTTGTCTTACGTGTATCACCCGAAGGTTTAGCATCTATGATAACTGGCAAGCCACTTGCAAAGAAGTCCATGATAGTTGCGTATATGTCAGGCTTTATAAGTCTCCAGTCAACATCGTCATCCTGTTTGGTAACTGTCACAAACTCGGGGCCAAAGAATACAGATTTCACTCCATCAATGCGGAATATCATTTTTGCTGAAATTATAAAAATAACAATCTTATTCACTGCACAATATATTTAAACAAGCATTAAAAAAACCGTTGGTTCCTCAATTTTTGCCAGGCTAGTATTAGTTTTAAAATGATTAAAAGAGCAGTACAGAGGTGGAAAAGCATTTTTATTCAATTTCTTTGGACCTACAACTCCTTGTACTATTTGTGTATTTAAATAAATTATACTATAAATAGTCCTCCTGACTGTTTTTTTGGTAACGGCAGCCTAAATAGGCAGAGATTTGTTATGGACGCAGGAAATATTATAGTGCACAAGTGTGTGTGCATAGGTCCTGTCTCTCTTCCATGGAGGAAGAGAGACTGCACCTATACAAGCCTAATAGTCCAAGTAACTTGTACATGTACAAGCACAAATTTATAAATTATAAATAAAACCTCTAACAATAAAATAAAACACTATTTCTTTCCTCCTCATAAAGAATAACATACCTAAAGGACTGCACTGCGCTGCTCCAATATTGGGAAAGTCCATTGTCTGCCCTGTCTCCAGTACTTTAACCCCGGGTAGAAACTTCAAGCTGTTTGGATTAGGTGTGTCTTGTGTCTGTATGAACATAGTCCGGCAAACACAGGTGTTGTAGATAGGAATCTTCTTGTTGACATTCTTTTGGACAACTTGAGATAGTCCACTAAATTGCTTGATGCTTTTCTGGCTGAAAAGAACAAATAAGAATAGGTAGATATTGAAGGAGTGTAATATCCACCAACTTGCACTGATCCTGCAAAGACGCAGTGTATGTTCACTCTCTCTTATAGAGCCACCTGTTTCCTAGCAATGGAAACATTATAGTGATTAAGTATTTTATGCTCGTAAAGCACTACCTCAAATACTGTACCTTCAAAACATAGTGTGTAATGTGTCGAAAGTTACAGATCAGGTCTTGCTTCTATTACTTCTAATTATTTTGGTAGCTATTTTGGTCAGTGTCGCCTTAGGTTGACTACATCGAAAAACTAGACATTGCTTTCCTAACGGCACTTATTTGCTTTGGATGTGGTTGAAAACCAAGGTAGTCAGATAGGGTAGTAGCTTGACTGACTGCCCAAGGAGAACTAACCGTATCCAAAAGAACACATAGTACAAAGGATCTCAGAATGCACCATAGGACAACGATGTTAATTTATGTTTTACCTGAACAAAGTTGCCGCGCAAAATCGTCTACATTGATTACCCGTTCCATGGATTCTAAATAAACTTCTCCACATCGTTTCCGTATTTACAGTAATGCCGTTCGCAAATTTAGAGCAGTTTTCAGAATATTCAATTATTTCGCTTGTGGTTATGCATAAATAAAAACGTACTTTGACATTGCCAGCTTTGACATTTGAAAGTTGACACTGACACAAGACCACAGAACTATAATATTTACCACAAATGTACAACTAGGAATGCTATTGAGCACACAGAGGAATAAGCTCTGGAAACGGCATAACTGGGCTTACCCTTCTGCCCCCCCTGGCTCAAAAGCTGGTGACACCCTTGTATTTGACCATGCACGTTATATAAAACAAGTTAATTTGCCGATCGCCAACATTGTGTACCGTTTCGTGTTGGAAACAGGTGCTCTCTAAAATGGTTAATTTGACAGCTTCCTGTCGTAAAAATCGATCTCCCACTTCAAATCTGCAAAACCATGCTGTTTGGTATCACAATCATGTAAGTACTAGTTATACGCCAACATGGTTTACATTTATGTTACGCTCCAAAATAAATATAGCTGACGTGGCTCAAAAAGCTGACCAACTCAAATGGGACTGGCAGGTCATGTCTGCCGCATACCCTACAAACTGTAAACCAAAATAGCGGGAAACTAGTACCCTAACACAGTGAGGCGGGGTCGCAGCAGGCCACGAAGGAAATAGCAGAACGAACTGAACAAGTTCCATGTCCATCCGAACTGAAAGGAGGCCGCGCGGGTACGCAAGAAGTGGAAGGAGTAGAGGGAGGCCTTCGCCCAGGAGTGGGACAGAGCAGGCTTGAAAAAAAAAATATTATTAAAGCACATGTTGAAATTATCTTTCCACCCTTTTTTGTAGTTAGCCTATTCTGTCCCACTGCTGGGCAAAGGCCTCCCCCATTCCTTTCCAACTCTCTCGGTGTTTTTTTTTCTTTGGCCAATCAATCAGGAACGAGTCCAAATTGTCAAGCCAGCGTTTCTTGGGCCTGCCTTGGTTATGAAGACAGTCTTCAGGCACCCACTGTGTGACAATTCTTGCACAACGAAAAATATTGTGGTACGTTGGTAGCCGCAGTACAGGGGCTTAAAAGTAGGTGATTTCGCGTAGGACTGGGACTATGGGAATGATTGAATGATAAAATAAATGTTTTTAGCTCGGTTAACAATTACTTTTTTAGTTTCTTTCAGTAGGTTAAAAAGTTTTTTTGTGTATACGTTTGAACGAAAATTTAGAAGTTAAATTGAAATAAAAACAAATTATTATTAAAAGTGCGTACGCTGAGTACAATCCACTTGTAGCGACATTCTAAGGAAAAAGGCAACAAACAAGAAATGCTAGTGATGTGGCGCAACCAATGAGTGGTATTTCATTCGTCATGATTTAAAAAAAATAACAAAATATTTTTTGATACTTTTATACTTTTATATTTGACTAATTTCAATTTCGTGACTGTTGACAGGGGAACATGGAAGAAAAAAAGTATTGCGCCGACCCCAAGTAACATGAGACAAGGGCAGGAAGATGATGATGACTTATTTTTGACTAATTTCTCAAATTAATAAATAAATACACGATATGATAAGAGACTAGCGAAACTAGGCAGATAGGGATAATGATAATGCCAAATCACCTACCTGTTAGCCCCTGTACTACGTTTGGGCTACCAACGTACCACGATTTTTTTTTAACAGAACGCTTAAAAAGTATTTAGACATTTTTTACTTAAATAAAACCTTGTTAGTGTAAATTTTATACCTATTTGAGTTACGAAACACCATAGTGTTGCACATTTTAAGTTGCTTAATCGTTTTTCACAGCGGGAAGCTGTGCAATTGTCAATTTTTGTACTTTGGCAGAGGGGTACGGCTATGGCATAGCTGCCAGCTGGCTTATTCCTCTATGGCGGGGACACTTTGGTAAAATCTATCTAATCTTTGGATAAATCAATCAAGGACCATAAACACAGCCTAACATAAATTATTTTTAATTTATTATCTGTGTTGTCCTTGATTATCTTTATTTCAACAAGAAATTAGGAAAGCACACGCAGTTTGGTTTGTGTATTCTACTCTTAAGTACTCTTTGCACGCAGTTCACAAAAACATAAAACGTTGCTAACTAATTTTATCTAAAAAGTAAAGGTCTGTTAGATAAGGTAAGTTGAAGTTATGTTTTTATGTCTATTTAATTATTATAATGTCACATAAACATTAATGGTAAAAAATGTATAGTTACCTACATGTTCTGTCGAAACACTGATGGAAGTAATAATTTTTGCTGATTATTGTAATTCTATCTTAACACAAGTAGAACGTTTACTTTTTGTGTCGATGGAATGTTAGAGACGCTTATTAATTTATTAATAAAGTTTTTCGTCTAGCAATAGATGAAAAACTACGTTGTCCAAAATGTACCTATTTCTTCAGTTAAGCTTTAAAGTCATTCATAATCTGTTCTGCATTTTGTCTATATGTAAGCAACAAGTGTGATAGAGTAACTTTGAAAAGAGTAAGTGACTAGCCTACAGCTAGGCCAGTTACTACTTACGGTTACAAAATGATTACTACACATAAAGTACTGGCTACCCTCAGTTTCTCATTACGATACGTCGTCAAAATTTGAGATATATTATCACAAAGGAGGATGGGCAAAAATGTATGGAAGGTGGTACACCCCTCCAATAGCAATGACATATATGTCGTTGGATAGGTCTTTGTAACTGAAACAACATTTACTATGACAGCTTTGTTGAAATGTTTGTCCGTTCTGAGTTACAGGTTAAATAATAAGGTAAAAATGAATACTTCATATCTTAGTGTCTGAGAATAAATAATACAATGTCGTTGTTTATTAATGTATTTAAACATTATCTGTACAAATAATCATTATCATTATCATCATCATCATCATCATCATCATCACCACCACCCCCACCATCATCATCATCATCATCAAAGTATAAACAATAGTTAAACAATCATTCTGCATTGCTTATAATGCACTGGATCAAAGTGTTCATGTACTGTAATTGTTAATGTAATTGTATATACGTGTATGTACATATTTTCTTTTATTCATTATTATCTAAAATAACGTTATTAAGGAACATTGCCTGTGCCGTAAATTCTACATGAACCGCAAATGCTAAATACCATATAATCAAAGTAATATGCGCGCATGTGCCCATTGTGCGTCGTCCCGATAAACAAGTACAGTAGTGTTGTACGATGTTGTTGCTGCCTTCAATGAAGTTATTATTTATTAAAATATAGCAATAATATAACCGTGCTCTGATATGTCGGGACTGTATGCGCCCACGTAAAAGTCACACTTCTTCATGGATTCCGTAATCTGGCAAGTCATCCAGTCGATTCTCTATATAGGTCTCTATAACGTATAAAACATTTTGAAGATGTTCCCCGCAGTAAGATTTAGCTAGTATCAGCTGGTATGTACCTAAAGCCAGTACAATTATTTGATTTTCGGTAAGCCTTGGGAAGTTTTCAATATTAATAGCTTCCAGTCTTTGTCTTTGTTACACACCCTTGAAAATCAGCCCTTCGGCTATTCAAATGTTTCCTTTCAACATATGTATGTAAAAGATTTTGTGAATCGACTGTTTCTCTTATACGACTCCAGAACTCTTCTGCATGTACACTGTCTACTATTGGTGCATGGAAGGTATTTATAAGGGATGCAGCAATTCGAAAATCGGCAAACATGTGTGGCAGAGCCCTATTAAAATATTTTTGACGCAACAGTTTGTAATCACGTTTGAATCGGCCGTTCACCACTTCCACTACCCATCTGCATAATGTGACAGCTCGCGATTCATTTGCTTGCTCAGTAGTGAGCTGTGACTCTTGACGATCTTTGCTTGGAGGCACATAATATTCATAGCCACATGCTTCGATTGCATCCAAGCTATCTCTAAACCCACGGTCCAAAATAAATGCATCATTTTCTTGTAGAAAACAATGCAATGGAACATCCTTTATGAACATTCTTCCTTTATTAACTTTATTAACTTCAACATTTTCCTTTATGAACATTCTTCATCACTCATGATATCTAACATTATCTGTGCATCAGTTTTCGTGGCAGCATATGGCCCCATAACATCAATGATATAGCCATCTGAGCTCACAATCAAAAATGGCTTTAGAAGGTTTGAGAACTTGTGCAGGCTATAAGTCTGTCGCTGAAATAAAAAGTTGCTACTTTTGTTGATATAAACGTAAGTTCCATCACATATTATAATTACTTTCGTATTTTCATCATTACCAAAAAGTTTTTTTGGGATAAATAGATTTCTCTCCAACACATTTCTTCTGTTGATGTGATCCAGTCCCAGGTGAAGTGGTACATATTCATTAGTAAGACATTCACGAGCAATAGATAAATGACGTTCTAGAGTTCTCCTCGACATATTAAATAATGTTACAAGCCTTTCATCCAGTTACTGAACGTATTACCTTCTTATTTTTATTAATCAAAGATAGACAAACTCATTTTTGTCTTTTTTCAACAATAAAAAACTCCAATTTAATTCCAACTCAAAGTACTTATGTGTCTACACGGTGTTTACTTATATTTCAATTGGTTATTGCGAAATACATAATATACAACGACATTGATGTTATTTTTTTTTCAGACACTAAGATTTATTCTCGATACCTATAACTCCGAACGGACAAACATTTCAGTAAAGCTGTCATAGTAAATGTTGTTCCAGTTACAAAGACCTATCCAACGACATATATGTCGTCTCTATTGGAGGGATGTACCAATTCGCCCACTGTCCTTTCTGCATAACTGCAATGCTACGCCGTATAGCTAATAAGTTGATGTTCTTAGTAATTCCTGGGGTGATAGTATTTCGAAATATTTAACTTGATATAAGTTTAGGTAGCTATGTTTGTATGAATGTAGCTATTGAATACTTGCTGGATATTTGCTTGTTGCTATTGGATGTATGTAGATAAACACTTCTTCTCTTTGAGGTGCACCTGCTGTAAATAACTAACGCTATGACATTAAAACCTGCAAAGTAACTCCCACTACTGGATAAAGGCCTCGTCTTCAAAGAAGGCACAAGCATTGATCACCACCCTTGCTCAACGGTAGATTGGGGATTTCAGACTTATGTTAATTACAAGTCAGACAGATTTCTGCAACATTTTCAAATTGAATTGAAAAAGTCTCATCAGCACAACTCGCTCAATCATAAAAAAACAGTTTTTTTAAGATCAGTATCATGGTTGGAACTGAATTAAGCAATAACTCTCAAATGCAAAGGCGACTGAATTCTCAGCGTTAAAAACCTACCCAATGGTGAATAAGAATGAAAGAAGTGACACTTACAATTTCAAGAGTATGTATTCCAGGGGTTTTTAGATGTGTACCTATTTGTTGCATTTAGTTTAAAAATCTCAATCTAGAAACCCATAAAATACATACTTTTCACATTGAGGGATGTTACACTAGTGGGAAAGTATAGTTAAGCATCTCCTATGGTAGTGTTTCATACACTGGAATACATGTATTGTATACATGGGGGTCTGATGCACTGAAACATTTACTGCTTTACTCAACCACACACCACTGTGAAAAGGCATTCTCTGCTCTTGTTTTATACTAAAAACAAATGCAGACAAGTGGAATTCGATTTGAGAATACAACTTTGTAGTAAACATTACCTGAATATCGCTAATTTAGAAAACAAATTACTTAGGTTAGGTAAAAAAAGTTTATTTTGTATTTGTAGTACAAATTTAAGTGTTGTATAAAATGTTCCGAAAATTGCTGATGTTTTATTAAGGGGTCCTTGATAATTGAGCTTAATTTCCTAGGGTTCCGTGGCTGAACAAGGTTAGGAAATGTTGTCTTACAGTGTAGTGCACAACATAAGACTCATTAATTACAAGCTTGTTTAATTTTTATATCTTGAATTTATTGATCAAAGTAAGTTTACAATGCAGGAAAGTAATATGTTCATGATCAAAAATAAACATAACACCTAAGGACAATAGTAAAAGTAAAGTAAAATTGTTTATTTCAACATTAAGGTTAGTGTAGAAGTAACATTAGTCACAGCTTTGGCACAGTCGGTGTCTTCGGCACCATTGGCTATATATAGCCCAAACCATAATAATACTCCTGTTAGCCCACTTTGCATGATCTCTGAATCTGAAGTGTCAAGGTTCTAATACTGATTTTGGTAATGTTTATTACAGCAGGACAACATGTCAGACCCAGTTCGGAGCCGTGGCAGGGGCTTGGCCCTTCTCCAAGCTCTGAAAAAAACCCAGGTGGGCACGTCATCTGATGAAGCCTCTACGGACACAACACCAGAGAGTAGTGGATCCCCAAGTGTTGCTCCGAGTGCCGCTGGCACATCAAGCACAAGTATTCCACCTAGTGTGAGTTACATTGTTCTCGTATTTTTTTTCATAGTCTTAGCTGTGTAACTGTCTAACTACTATGGCCAGCAGACTGATGATAAGTCTATCTCTTACATTCTGCAATCACAACATATTGAAATAATTGAATTTACACGTGCATAAAGAGTCAGAAGTGATATGCATTGTTTGTTTGTTCCTTACATAATAAATAAATAAAAACTCTCTGAATAGTCACAATTTTGTTTGGTTCTGTTAGTGTCAATTTGACATAATATATATAAATAGAAACCACAAGCGTCTGCACCCTTTTGATAACATTTATTTCACAATAGTATTTAAATATTTATTTTGTATTATCCTTGCAACAAAATTCTGGATGCATGTTACAAATATCAACAGTTTTACCTTACGGGTTGACGAAATCCCTGATGACATATTATGTTATTCTGAACTTGACATGATTGTTTCCCCAAACAGTTCCATGTCTCCAATTAGCACAGCAACTAAACTTCGAAACTTTAAGGAGAAATAATTTTGAAAAACATCATCACATTCAACGTAATATATTTGATAACTTGTAATTTAATGAATTATGATGTTACCAATGTAGATGACCTAATATAATACCTATCTCTTGTCTACCTACTTGACGTTGAAAGCTGATCTTATGTTTTTGTGAAAATTATAGTTATCCTCGTCCAGCACATCTGGATCTGGAACTACCTCAATTGGCGGAAGAGGCAAAATAGCAGCTATGCTACTTGCAAAGGCACAACAAAAACCAGGAGGTCTGTAAACACTATCTTTTTTGATGCCCTTATTGGCACAGTCACTAAAGTACCATATTAATTGGAAAACAATATTGAGCTTCAGATGTTGATCTGAAGCTCTATTATAATAGTTTTCAATAGCTGAGTTTTTTGAAACTATGTAAGGCTGCCATCAGACGGACTGCATCGCAGCAACCGCGCGCAGTCGATATTGTATTCAACTGTTCCGTTGGATACACCAGTTGAATATACCGTCTGCGCGCGGTTGCTGCAATGCAGTCCGTCTGATGGCAGCCTTAGATTCCTTTGCAAAAATACTAAAACGAAAGTCCCATTATCATTGAAGAATATAATAATTCTCATTGTATATGCCATTAATTGTGTGTAATTGTCAGCCATTTGTTTTTTTGAAGGACCTATTTTTGCTCCTGCTTCTGACATCAGCCCTTCTGCACCGCAAGGTCAGCCGAGAGGTGCCGGTAGAGGATTGAAGCTATTACAATCCCTGTAAGTAAATGTATCAAATATTACCTTTTAAACTGCAAGAAAATATGTTACGTTGGCACGGGGAATCTGAACTTTCGGGTCAACGCCGATAGTTGGAAATCTAGTGTGCGGTGAAGAAACGTCCAGATAAGATAAGACAATCATTAAGCATTCTGAGATGAATGATATGCGGTCCATGTGTTTGACGATTAAAAATACGCCGTGTTTATATTCAGACAAGCTTCAAAGGCGGCGGGCGACAGCACGAAGTCAGACGTACAGCAGATAACGGCGAAAATGGCTGAAACGTCTGTGGCCATATCCAAGCCTGGAGACGAACGCACTAAGAAGCTTTATGTAAGTAGACAATATTGTATTTCTTTTTATTACTGGCTATTTTGTTCCCTTCATTTTCAGTGTGTCCAGTAGCTTTATGTGCTCTCAGCGTTCTATTTTATAAAAATTACTTTTCTATCTTAGAAGTTCAAATTTAAAGTTTGGCAAGCATTTTTATATAAATCTGTAAGGCTAAAATGGGACTGGACGGGTCACACTTCTAAGATGGATCAAGGCTTATTGCCAGGATTATCACACAGTGGGAGCCTGGGTGCCTGAAGGCAGAGGCCGTCACCGAGACGGGCCTAAGAATTTTGAAGACTTTTTCCAGGAAAGGCAAAACACCAGTTGCCGCCAAACTGTGTATTTTAGTGCGAATGTTCTCGAATATTGATAGTGGTGGAAACTTCTATGCCGCGTAGTGCGAGGACCTAGTGGTGTTGGGTTTAATAGAAAATTCGAATAGAAATAAAATTTAGACCGCTGCATTTGCGACTGGCTATACAGACACCTTGTATCATAGAACCTCCTCGAACCTCGTTTTTTTTTTTGGATAATTTATATGTTATTCTATGTTCTGATAAAACCTCTTTACAGCGAGAAATAAAGGACACACCCCCAGTTGTAAAGAAAGGTACAAATGGTACACCAGTCGAAGTGACTAGCAACTACATATACCTGAAGTTTGAAGAAAACAATGTCTATGAATATGAAGTGAGATACGATCCGGAACAAGATTACAGGCACTTACGCTTTAAACTTCTGGCTGGTAAGTTTATTATGCTTTTTTTAGAAGACCAATTGTTGAAACCCTCATGGAAAAGATGGTCAACCTTAACGGTATTTTTTTTTGGAACAACCTATCGACACTATTTCCAAACCACTGCAACTCCTGAAAACCAGAATCAACAGTGGAGTCCAAGAGAAACCAGAGATTTTTAACAGTATAACCAAAGGTATAATCCCACCACTTAAATTTTCAGAACACCAGAAATACTTTAAGGAGAAGACATTTGACGGGACTACCTTGTATGTGCCACATAAGCTGCCTGAAGAAGCTCTTAATCTGGTGTCCACCAATCCTTTTGATAATAGCAAAGTCGCAATCACTGTAAGTATTTCTTTGAAAGAAAATAATCTAGTTTAACTCTTCCTGATTCTCCTTGTAACCTAGGAAGTAATATTAGTTAGTTAGCGACTTCGGAGATAAGATGAAAAATACTGGTATTCAGCTGGATCCTGTTGGACTGGAAGCCGACCTCAAAGTAGTTGGGAAAAGAATAGGCAAATAATGAGTGAGTTCGGAGATGACGGCTTTATATGGAGATCATGGAAGAAACAAAGAGCGCAGACCTCAAATAATTTCGAATAAGGGCTGGACGTGGACTAAAATGATGTACGTCAAAAGAGCGGTGGTGGCCCAGTGGTGGAGAGCAGCGGTGGCCCAGTGGTGGCGGCCCCGACTTACGAGCAGTAAGTCGTGGATTCAAACCCAGGCAGTCGCATTACTTTGTGTAATTTATTTCATCGCCACTGCTCTCAAAACGGTGAAGGAACACAACGTGAGGAAACCGGCATGTCCTAGAACCAAAAATTCGAAGACATCTACTAACTCGCACTGGGCCCGCGTGGTGGATTATAGCCCATTCCCTCTCATAGAGAGGAGGCCTGTGTCCCAGCATTGGGAACATTATAGGCTGATTATGCTATGTATGTCAATCGAGTTCGATTATTCTGCGTACAGATAATCGATTCCCTCAGGTTTTGTTTAGCAACAATACCTGTAAAATAGTGTGCTACCTACAAACCTAACCCATTTCATGTTTCAGATTGTATTCCGTAGAGACCGTCGTCTGAGCGAAATGATACATATCTACAACGTGATATTCAAATGTATAATGAAAGATTTGCGGCTTATAAGGATTAATCGTGATTATTTTAATGAACAAGCTGCTATTCAGATTCCACAGCATAAACTGGAAGTATGGCCTGGGTATGTAGTCGTTTTAAATATTGAATTAACAAAATTAAAGTCTTACCATTTATATCATCATTAGTCATTTCAGCCGAAAGACGTCCACTACTGGACATAAGCCTCCCCCAAGAAGGGGGGTTTTGCCATAATCGCCACGCTTGGCAGGCGGGTTGGCGATCGCAGTATGGTTGTTATAAAACACAGAGAACGCTGCTGCCCATTCTCTGGTAAGTCTCTTAGTCGCCTCTTACGACACCCACGGGAAGATATGGGATGGTGCTATTCTTTACGTCCGGACACCATACAGAACCATTTATATGTATGAACCATATATTATTGAAAGTTTCAAAGTAATTGGTTCTTGCTAAACCACGCCATAACAGCTTAAACGCGACTAGTAAATCTGACTTCACTATAGGGGAGTGACGGGACGTCATTCGCCTTGCGCATCTGATCCGCTGTCTGTCACAGAAAATGGCACGCGCGTGGCAACGCGCGCAACAAAAATTAGTAGTAGATATAAGCTCCGGCAGACTACGGTAACTTATTTTTGAGCGTAGATCTACGTTAACGAGACCACTTTTTTCGCTGTTATGGCATGGACAGCTCTTTCTGTTCACCTCAAGCCAATTCCGCGTCTATTAGTGCACTCCTTTAGTCCTCACATAACAACGATAACCATTCCTTCTCATCATCTTCTTGCTCTTGGGGTCGACACGTATTTTTCCATTCTCCCCTGGCAAAAGTCACGGCATCATTTACTCTTTTCTCTTTCAAATCATTCTTCTCACAATCCATTCTTTACATATCAGATATAATTATGGTATCAATTTTTTATTTATTTACTTGTTTTGTTTAATTTGTGAAAAATTTGAAAGAACAACTGCCTCTCATCCTAAGTTGAAATGGTACATGTTGGATCAGTTTCGGTGACAGTGACAAAGCATTTTTTACGATAAGCATGACTTGATTCTACAAATCTACACCCAGGATTGGCTAAAGACAAGGGAACAACTCAACGGTTGACAACAAACGGTTGCAAAGACAGAAAATTTTGGATATGACCTCAATTATGATCTATATCTATATTCCTATTAAAGTCCACCACAGTCTGGCTGATGGGCACAGTGTAGGGCCAAGATAAGAAATCTTCTCAAGGTCATAAAAGTATTTTTGCTATAAAAGTTTTTACAAATCATCTTGTTCTTTCTTCAGTTACGTAACAGCAGTGGACGAGTACGAAGGAGGTCTCATGTTGACTCTGGACTCCACGCACAAAGTACTTCGCACTCAGTCAGTGCTTTCCCTTATAAAAGAGGTTGTTGAAGCTAACGGGAGTGGCTGGAAGAAAGCGATTAATGAAATTCTGGTCGGCAGCTCCGTCATGGCTATGTATAATAAGAAAATGTTTAGGTATGTATGCTTTAAGTCTAGTAAGTCTTAAGAGCAGGCTACATCGCCAGCTAGCGTGCGAGCTGGCGGGCTAAGCGAGGCGATGGAAACTATATGAATTACGCGAAGATATGGCGAACTAAACTATGTGGGTTCACGCCGAAAACTAACGAACGGGCGAGCGAGGGGGCGGGAGGGAGCGAGCGAAAGGGAGCGTTCTGTCTCATTCCGTCTCGCACGAGGCGAAGCGGGCGACGCACTAATAGCATCGCTGGCATCGTCGGATATTTCGTTCGCATCGTTTGTATCAATCAATCAATCATTTTATTGTCAGGCAATTGAGGCCCATAGATAAAAATACAAAAATAGTCTTATAAAATAATACATATAAAAAACCGCTAGCCGCCGCCGTCCGCTGTATCGCTGA
The DNA here is from genome assembly GCA_905163415.1 of Noctua fimbriata. Lineage (NCBI taxonomy): Eukaryota > Metazoa > Arthropoda > Insecta > Lepidoptera > Noctuidae > Noctua > Noctua fimbriata. The sequence goes on from LR990940.1 coordinate 10,556,329, forward strand.
CGTGGCTTAGCTCGGTAGTTCGTGGTGTGAACCAAAGTATGAAAAGAGGTAGAACGATGCCCGCCCGCCAGCTGTGTTTTCGATTGAGATAGAGCATAAAAGCGATCCAAACAAATTATATCATAATAAAATAAGTCGTCACGAATATTTCAGTATTGATTTCAATTACTAGCCGTATTTTTTAGAGGTCGATGTATTTTTTTTGTATGAGGCTGATAATTATACAACATTAGTCTTAGTATATGCGAAACCTGATACACGTGTCTAGTATTTTTATGTAAAGAATCTATGTACAAAATTTCAAAACTGTATCATGAAAAATCATAAAGTTATAAGCTTGTTCTTTTACCTAGTTGTCTGCTCAAAAACGTGGTCACCACGCAGCGCGCGCCTCCAGCGTCGTCTTGAGCTCATTGATAATAATAATTTGGCAGTAGGTACCTAAATTATTGCGATAGGTACTCAAAGTCGCTCGGTGTCGAACTTTTAACTTTTTTAAATATTTTTGGGAACAAATATAACATGGTTTAAAAATTATTGGAATCGATTCGGTTACTTATTCTGAACAAACTAAATTCAGGTTTCGCATATACTAAAAATAATGTTTTATAACCATGCTCATATACTTAAAATATGGCCTTTCCTTCGATCGTCTTTTTGTTTTAAAATGTTCTAAATATCTAATTTGCCTTTTTACAGGGTAGACTCTATTGATGATACAAAGACACCCAAATCAACTTTCGAGAAGCTGGTGGATGATAAACTTGTCGAGATATCTTTCATTGATTACTATAAGTCCAACTATGGTATTGAAATCAAAGATTGGGATCAGCCACTGCTTATATCCAGGTAATTAACTCATTCAGTGACCACCCTAAGATCGCAACTCATAACACATTTTGATCAGTCACAATTGAAAAAGAACCTATCACCCTTGTGAAGCGTTGTTGAGGTTTTCGGTTTCCTGAATTCCGCACTAGCAGTTAGGAGTTGTGTCCAATCGATGACAATACCTAGGCTAATCTCTCATGTGATTCAAACACAAGTGGAGAAATTTGAAATCCTTCTGGGAATACAGGGCGTAGGTAATGTTTTGTAATTTTCTAGGGAAAAAAAGAGAATGCCAGGCAATGAAAAACCCACTGAATTCCTGATATGCCTGATCCCTGAGCTGTGTCAGTTGACCGGCCTCTCCGATGACCAACGAAGTAACTTCAGACTGATGAAGGATGTCGCCACGTACACTAAGATCACGCCAAACCAACGTCATGCGGCTTTCAAAAAGGTGAGAATCATATTGATGTGACAACTTTCTTGCTGCATTTTTCCCATTGCCTAAAGACCTACTCTTATGCAACACGGTACAAGTTCTTGAACATGTCGCTGGCACGAGTTGCCTCTGCGAGTCGCAGGCACAGTGCGTAACTGGTCTAGCACACATTACAACGCCGTCATCTTCACGATGCATGTAACATGCCCAAGTGCCTTATCATGTGCATTTTTACCCACGCTGTGTAGAAATATCATAACTCTCATCTATTCTTCAAGGACCTACCTGAAATATTGAACAAGTAACCCTATCAGACTCACATTCGATTATTATAATTAACAAAAATAAAAATTCCGCTGCCTGTATGAAATGCTGGTTTTTCCATGAATTGGTTTCTGTAAGAAAAATTTTTCATTCCATTAGTATGACTGGTAATACCTACTTGATAATGTTATTATTGATAGATGTTTGAAGTAAATCTTTCCAAATATAATTTCAGTATATCGAAACAGTAATGAAGAACGAAACTGCAAGCAATCGTCTAGCGGGTTGGGGCCTAAGCATAGCGCCAGAGACGATCAACCTAACTGCACGCACACTGCAGCCAGAATCGCTATGCTTCGGTAACAATGTCAAGATACCAGGGAAGCCCAATGCAGATTGGAATGGAGAAGTCACAAGGCAACATGTGATGCAGGCCAAGGATATCTACAAATGGATTATTATGTACACTGATAAAGATAAGAAGGTTACCCATGTAAGCAATTTATTTATTTATTTACCATCAATTATAACATCATTACAGACTCGTCCAAAACGATGCTATAAGACATACCATATAAAAAAAATATACAATTTAAACACACGAAATAAAAATTTATTATACAGTGTGGTGTTATGAAGACTAACCATGCATCTTATCACAAGATCCTAAATAAATGTAATTGACGAATGAAACAGGCGATGAAGCGAGACGAAGTCGGCGCAATACGTTTTTTTTTTGTTTCTGGACGTCAGACATCACGGCATCATTTAGTCCTTTTTCATTCATATCATTCCTTACATAATCCATTTATATTTTAAACGTGAATCTTCGAAAAGTGACCAGCTACATGGCTTGTAGCGTCAGTTGCTGGTAATATGATGGTTTTGAAAGGCTCTCATTTAATTGATTTAAAATAAATAAGTTTTGGCCGAACTTGTAACAGGATTTGTAAAATCTTTAAAAATAAATAAAATTGAAGTGTCTGTTTGTAATTTCAAAATAACAGCTTTTTACTGAATGCATATGAAAGTATGATCAACAATACTTATAACAAAAAACCTTTTTAAAATTTTTATCTGTTTATTTGTTACGGCTAATCTCCAAAACGGCTGGACAGGCTTTGACGGGACTTTTGCTGGCAGATAGCTGATGTTAAATGGAGTAACTTACTTATTATTAATAAGGGAAAGGAAGTAATATTATTATAATAATTTCATACGGACAAAGGTTGCGTGCAACAGCTAGTCAAGAATAATCCTGCTATGTGTGGGCAGACTGTTTCCCTTAAAACACTAACAATGACCGTTTTCACTACACTACGAAATACTTAAATGAATGCCTCAATTAAATCGTACTGTTGAATTTAAAAACTTCGCCTGAGCGTCTAGAGTCGAAATTTAAACAGTGCAATCGTATTTAGGTATTCATTTAGGTGTCCCTTATCGTTAACAACAGAATTTAAAAGAAACAATATTCTACAGGAGTTCCTAGAAACAGTGAAGCGCTCCTGCCGACCTATGGGCATCTACGTGGCCGATCCCCAACTGTTGCGACTGCCGAACGACCGCCCGGAAACTTACGCATCGCATCTGAGGAAAATCGCAACTCCCGAAATACAGATTATTGTAATGATTTGTCCCACGTCTAGGGATGACCGCTATGGGACTATTAAGAAGATGTGTTGTTATGATTGTCCTGTTGCATCGCAGGTAAATACATTACCCTACATTTTTAAAGTCAAATTTTAATGTGATCGTGTCTTAAATTAACAAACAGAACATGTTTCATCCGAGAACATGAGCAAGTTTCTTTTGAAAGTAAGTGAAGCCACGCGTACCAGCTAGTCCCTAACTAATATGTTTTGACTGCACCTGGTTCCAACTTAAATGATTGGTGACACAGATAATTTTTTATTGTAACGACGAAAGTAAAGTCGTGTATCCGTTTTGAAACCCTGCCCTCAAGAACTGTCTGTGGCAGTAAGAATTAAATTACGTCGTCTATCACATGGACACGTATGATATGGAATATGATTTTTAAATATAAAGGGTGTAAACTAACCCTTCACGAAGCCGTCAACCAAGCATTATGTACATCAAACTAAGTAAGTTTACGCAAAAATTATTACTGGTAACGACTTTTTTTTGGGGTGCAAAACCACGTTTTACGGTATAACTCAATGTAACACACTCAAAACATTGTGTTGATGGATGGATTTAATAGTACGGAGAGGTGTTTAAAGTAAAAAAAAAAAAAAAACTTGTGAAAAAGTTGGAACTTTGACCCCCAATATCTCCATAAATAGAAAAAATAACGCAATGACGAGGAGAACAAGTGGCTTTCGGCTTCGTTAAGGGTCTTGTTACACCCTTTATAAATATTACATCAACCAACGTCACACATTTCAGGTAATCAATGCCCGTACACTTATGAACCAAAACAAGATTCGTTCTATAACGCAAAAGATTCTTCTGCAAATGAACTGTAAGCTCGGCGGTACATTGTGGAACATCAGTATGCCCTTCAAGAGTGCTATGGTTATAGGCATTGACTCTCATCATGACGCTACTAGAAAGAAGCAGAGTGTTTGCGGTAAGTTGAAGTGTTGCCAAACTTCTGGATCTGGAAAAAGGGGGGGAAAAGGGATGGTCCTGTTCATCTTCCGACTTGTATGACTGTTTAACTACATCCCTCTCTCGCACTGAAACTTTCCGAGCGTTTCACAGTTTGATACTTCTCCAGCTGTTTAAAGGGCTACGGAGAGGCCTGATGAGCAGTGGATGATAACAGGCTAATAAAATGTGATGAGAAAAACTCCGCCGAATGCGAGGACTCACACATCGAGGTTCCGTACATAATTAAAGGTATTTTGTTATTAAACTACATATTCACGGTTTTTAGATTTTTCCTTTACATGTGCTCCAAGACATTGATTGCTTCTTACCAAATTTCATGACTTTACGGGAAGTGACCTATATAGGTTATGATTACCTTGTGAAATAGCAAAATATTTCACATAAACAGTCATATCTTTTGATCGCGTTGACTTACAAGTTTGTTTTTTTCATAGCTGAAAAAAACCGTAGACCCAAGTATTTGATAAAAATTTCAGCGTTATGCCTGTAAGCATTCCTGAGAAAAAGGGTCTTGACAGACAGACAGGACACCAAAGTGGTCCCATAAGTTTTCCTTTTGCCTTTTGAGGCACAGAACCCCAAAAATCAGGTCAATCTTTAGTCGCCACAAGACCGTTAATAATAATAGTCCTGACCGTGTTTCGGTCGTGGAGGCCAATCTCAGCGGTGACGCCGTCGCTGCGGGATATATTATAGTGCACAAGTTGGTGCGCACACATTAAAGAGTGAAACAAGAGAGAGTGTATCTGTGTCTGCGCAGACACAGTTGCACTGCAGGGAGTTCCGCCGCAGGACCATCCCTCCAATTTTAAAACTCCGGCTACCCAATATTAATTGGTCCGACCCGAGACCTCATGCTCGACTGTCGCGCGACCACGAGACCAACAGAATAGCAACTAACATAAAACCTTATTGTTTCAGCCTTCGTAGCGTCATACAATCAGCCGATGACGCAATGGTACTCAAAAGTGGTGTTCCAATCGAAAGGCCAGGAGATTATCGATTATCTCAAGGAATGCCTCGTGGAGTCCCTCAAATTTTACATGAGTACTAATGGAGCCTTCCCAGAGAGAATTATTATATACAGGTATGTGAACAGTATTCTTAACACTTTGTATGGTCGACTTACGAAAACGGAAAACCTTAGCCATAGTTATAATCTTATCATCACTTTATATGATGCAATGAAGACTGCAGAAATCTGATATAAATAACTATAATTGAAAAGATTTTAATGCGACTCAAGTTGTAAAGTGCTCGAATGTTTCCGTGAGGTACACGAGATACGGCGCGTTCGTGTTCCACGCTCGCCTCTAAAGAGTTTTAGTCAGTAGAAGTCTGACACCCCATCTGTTCCGCCCAGAGCGGGAGGGGCAGGAGGGATCATTTGATGATTTCCCATCCGAAAAAAAATAGTACACTCATGCTCACTACTTGAATCATGGAACAGAAAAAACAGTTCGTTGTTTGATTGGTCGGTTTAATTTTAGTCACAACGCAGCATAAGTCACAGATTATACATTTTAAAATATACCTTCGTACTCTAAGAATAGGATTTATTTTGCTTTAGGGCGGAAAAAAATTACGACGTTTTGTAATCTGAAATCAATCGATTGACGAGTAAAATCCGCTACTTGAGCATACATTTTATTTTATTTTATACTATTCGGGAAACTTACAGCTAATATAAACAATGATCTTAAACAATAGGAATTCGAAGGCCATTTACAAATTTCCACAGATAAACACTTGAAACAAAAAAAAGACAACAAAAAAGAAGTTATTCAACAAAATACTATAACATAAATTAAACAACAAAAAAGAAGTTAGGTAACAAAATACTATAACAATAAATTAAACAAAAAAAAGCGATCTATTAAATAAAAACTACAAACTAAAAATTAAAAAAAAAAAAAAAAAATTTGACGCAAACTATTACTTTTCCGTAAAAAAGCTTTTCACTAACAAATGCTTAAGCCGAGAAACTCTGGTATTGAAAATGTCCAAATCATGTTCACCAGTAAGTTTATTAAAGCTCCTGCTCGCACGGATCAGAAATGAATTCTGCCTGTACGCGGACTTGGAGTGTGGGACATGCAACAAACTAGGTTTGCGAAACATTTTGCAGTGTGCTACTAATCCTAAACTACCTAATAGCTCAGGGCAATCAATAGAACCATTTGCGATTTTAAATAAGTATGCCATATCAGCAATACGTCTGCGCTCATACAGCGGTAAGATATGAAATCTCTTGCATCGCGCTACATAATTGGGAGTATATTTCCTAGTTTTGTACTGCAAGAAACGTAGGAACCGCTTTTGAATTCCCTCAATTCTGTCTATATAACTATTATTATTAGGGTTCCACACTTGTGAGGCGTACTCTAAATGGCTGCGGACAAAAGCACAATAAAGGATTTTATACGTTTTAATGTTTTTAAAATCAGCTGATAACCTTAGTATAGAGCCAAGTGCTTTAGAAACTTTATTGACAATGTTTTCAATGTGTGCATCAAAAAGCAACTTAGAGTCAAATGTGACACCTAGGTCCCTAATAACGCTTATTCTATTTATATTAGTATCATGTAGCTTATACTGAAACATGATTGCATGTGGTTTGCGTGTGTAGGTGCTAACAAAACATTTAGAAACATTGAGTTCGAGTTTATTAAGGAGACAATAATTTTGAAGTCCATCTAAATCCCGCTGTAAGCTAAAACAGTCAAAGTTCTGATATAGGGCATAAAATCTTCATATCATCAGCGTAAAGAATTATTTTGGAACGGGTAAAGCACGAACCAATGTCATTTATAAAAATAATAAAAAGTAAAGGACCCAAAAGGGATCCTTGTGGTATTCCTGAGGGTATTTTAACAGTAACAGAACTGTATCCATTCAGTACAACTGTCTGACAGCGATTCTCAATATAAGACTTAAACCATCTGAATAAATCACCTCTGATACCCACTGCAAGCAGCTTACGCAAAAGGACACCGTGGTCTATACGGTCAAATGCCTTGCTATAGTCAGTATAGACAACATCCACTTGAGAGGGTTCAGACATGGTGGAGGACAAGTAGTCGGAACAGATAAGCAAATTGGAGACAATAGACCGGTTTTTTAGGAATCCATGTTGACAGTCATTAAGTGAATGTTTAATGGCACTATGAACTGAAGCGTAAACTATTTTTTCTAACACCTTTGCAAACAAACAAAGCTTAGATATTGGCCTGTAGTTTTCTACATTGTCCTTAGGGCCTTTTTTATGGACGGGGGTAATAAAAGCTATTTTCCAAACATGCGGCACCACTCCCTCACTAAGAGAACGACGAAATATTAGGGTAAGCGGTAAAGTTAAGCTTTGTGCACACTTAATTATAAGTATAGCAGGAATACCATCAGGGCCTGTTGACTTATTCACGTCAATAGCCCTCAGTAGCTTCAGTACTTCAGTTTCACAGACTTCAATACAGCTTATATCAGAGGCAGACGTTTGATAAAGGCAGTGCATGTCGCTATCCAACTGTGTTTCACCGGGGATAGTGTTCTGGAGAAAGTTAAACTTAAAAACTTCACTAAACATGTTGCATATTTCATCACCCTGTCCTGACGACCTTTGTCCATACTTCATAACCGATGGAAAAGTACATGAAGACTTTTGCTTGCTTTTGACGAAAGACCAAAAAGCTTTAGGCGATTTATTAATACTATTTTCTATTACCTCAATGTAACTGTTATACATTTCTATACATGGCGGTATTTTCAATGGTCGCAATTAAGAACTTTGTCTTTTGAAATAAGGATGATATTCGCGTCATAGGTCTATATTGTGATTTGAATAAAAATAATGATGTCAAAATAAGATCCTATGACAAAGTTAACCAGTGACTATCAGTCAAGTAGAGACCTTCATCTAGTGATCTTGCACCAGGATTTAGTACATACCAAAGAAAGAAAAGACATTAAGTTTTTCCAAGGGTTACAGCAGCAAACGGCAACGCGGCAGGCCCAGAAGAAGTTGACGGGACGAACTGACTCTTTTCACAAGGATTGGCGAATAAGAACTATGGATAGGGTCAGTGGGATGAGGGAAGGGAGGCCTTTGCCCTGCAGTGGGCCACAAATGGCTAATAATAATAGTTAGGATTAAAATTTACATGGTTAATGTTTCACTCATTGAAACATAGACTTAAAAAATAAAGTCCTCAGTAAGTATTTATGTTTTAACAGGGACGGCGTCGGCGACGGTGAACTAAAATTGCTTCAAAAGTATGAAATACCACAAATGCATATCTGCTTGTCCTTACTAGACGCCAAGTACAAGCCTTTATTCACCTACATAGTGGTACAGAAACGTATCAACACCAGGATATTTATGAAGAGTGGTGGTGGCTACGAAAACCCTAACCCTGGAACCGTTTTGGATCATGGCGTTACTAGACGCGATTGGTAAGTAAACTGACTTCTTTATTATTATTAGTGACTAGCTGACCCGCGCAAGTTTCGTTTGCGTCACGTAAGAGAGAGAAAGAGCGAGAATGCGCGCGCGGTACTTGATCATTATTTTGCTGCGGAGTTATTTCACAACTGATATCTCCTAAGATCTTCATTGAAGTCTAATGATTTAAGTGCAGTTCTGGTCAAAATTAAATACTTGTTATGAATAACGAAATTATTTGGATAAAGATTAGTACCATGATTATAAAAAACATCTTCACAAATAATACATTATTTTAGAATAATTTTGATTAGCATAAAAAAAGGTTATAGTATCAGTGGTCAACCTTAAAAAATAGACTAAGCTAGCCGTTATACATGATTGTTGTGTAACTTTAACCGTTTACTACGATCTACGTTCATCATCATCATCATCATCTCAGCCGAAAAGTCCACTGCTGGACATAGGCCTCCCCCAAGAAGGGGGGTTTTGCCATAATCGCCACGCTTGGCAGGCGGGTTGGCGATCGCAGTATGGTTGTTGTAGAATCAGAGAACGCTGCTGCCCATTCTCTGGTACGTCCCTTAGTCGCCTCTTACGACACCCACGGGAAGATCTACGTTCAGCTTGTTACAATTACAATGAAAGTCGGAAGCTAGGGAAACGTTTATTTTAATAATTTCCTTTTAATTCCAGGTACGACTTCCTCATTGTCTCCCAAAAGGTGAACCAAGGCACAGTAACACCAACTCACTACGTAGTTGTCTACGACAACAGCGATATGACGACAGACCAATGTCAAAGGCTCACCTACAAATTGTGCCATTTGTACTACAATTGGCCCGGCACTGTTAGGGTGCCCGCGCCGTGTCAGTACGCACACAAGTTGGCGTATCTAGTCGGAACTAGTATACACACACAGCCTGCTTTATCTCTGGCGGATAAACTGTTCTTCTTGTAGATTAGTTTGAACGTGATTTTTATTTAATTTTTTTTTTTTTTTGTTGTGAATATGTGCGGTGTTTTTATGATTCTGTGAGTGTAAAGTTTGATTTCCTGCTATAGGTTGTAAGATAAATTAACTTTGGCATTTTCAATGTGGAATGGATGGAATGTGTGGATATCCGATCGAGAATCATTTCATTAAGCATTTTCTACCCAACGTAAGAATTTATTTTGCCTGTTTTCAACTTATTTGTCGTCTATGATTGAAGGAGAAAATGTAAAATAAAATGACTAAAAGTGATTACTTGAATTTAATTAATGCCCAAATTACCAGTAGGGTACAATTGGAAGAAATATTAAGGGTGGGTTGCCATCAATTATCCTCATTTTTTAATTGTAACGTTTGATTTCAATTTAATTAATTTCTCGGATCAATGACGCAACTCTTTAATATTGATATAAAATACCGCACATATTTCAAGTGTTAGTGTTACTTTAAGTTAGATCAGTTTTTTTTTAAATTTGTACTTACGAGCTAAGCGTCAGGGTAGCGTGAATGTATCAGATGTTTTTTGCAATTTGTATCAAGTTGTATATTGATGATTAACTGATTTGCGACCATTACAAGTGTATATGCTGGCTACCTAGCGCTCGATCTTAAAATTAAGCTCTGTGTCTGAATTTGTAGTTGAGAACAGTAATTTTATTTTTCAAAGGAATCACCTTAATTATATACTTGAACTGCTACTAAAGTAGCGTTCCATAGGTTCTCAACTACAAATTCTCCATTCTATTCAGAAACCGACGGCTAGTACAAGTATGTAGTTAAAAAATCCGCCTATCCGTGTTTAGGTCTGATATTATGTTAAGAATTATCAACTAAGTACCAATAAGTGACTTAATTTAAAAATTTCGGCTGTAACTTGCAAAGATGTTAATAGAATAATTTTCCAGACCTTTAATTGATTCGAGGTTTGTCATACACCTGGTTTAAACATAAATCAATTCATGCCGTTTCCCGTGGACCCTTATGGGAAAAAGGCATTGATCTGGTCATATACGCACGCCGATTGCGAGTACTACGCACTTGACCTTTCCAAAGAACCTCACTCATAAGGTCAGTGTATGTCCTTCTAGAGCGTCCTCTAACGGCGTTGCCACTTACATGTCTTTTTTTTTTCGGATGTGTAATCATCAAAATGACGGGGTGAGCTCTGGGCGGAGTGGAAGGGAGTCTCAGACTCGTACTGACTAAAACCCATCCATGTTCCTTTTTTGCCCTTTGTTGCCGCGGTATCTCTTTCGAACAGTTCCTTCCTGTTTGCTGACATCTCTTTGAGGCGCGCGTGGAACACGAACGTGCCGTCGACACGACTTGTCGTCATAAGACGGACGGACGGCGAGCTAGCCCATTACTCACTGTCCACAGGCCCGCACTCACATCTGTCTTTTAAATGCACTTTGTTAGTCATCTTTCACTCATCCTCTCCACCATGACCTAACCATTTAAGCATACTCTCTCATCATGCATCATCATCATCATTTCAGCCGTAAGACCTCCACTGCTGGCCATAGGCCTCCCCTAAGTTTCGCCACATTGACCGGTCCCGTGCGTCTCGCATCCAGCGGATCCCCGCAACCTTCACCAGGTCATCGGTCCACTTAGTGGGAGGGCTTCCAACGCAACGTCTTCCGATTCGCGGTCGCCGCTCCAAAACTTTTCGGCCCCATCGGCCATTCGTCATACTCTCTTGAGTCGAGCAAATTGTTATGGGGGTTTTATTTTTACGAATTTCTCAACTGTAGCCCGTAGTTTGGATTTGTGCTCGGCTGATAGCAATAGGGTCGCCCTCTTTTACATAGGGCTTAAACATGATGAGCGAAATGTGGGTACATTTCTGCCTAACCCTTCGGAAATACAGGTGTGATGTAGTCTTTTATTAGTAATAAATAAATAAAATTATAACTTTGCTACTTTTCTTGTCTTTTTTCGTACTTGTTTGCAATACACAATGTAATATTTAGATAGGAAAAGCTTGTCTATTTTTTGTAATTCATGTATGAATGGCCTATACTTAAGTTCGAACTGAAGAAAACCTGCGCTTTACTTTGTGCCATTTATTTTATCAGCACTGCTCCTAAATATGGGGGGACAGGTTTACTGCTGAATCTTGTTTATGTGCCAAAATAAATTTAGATTCTTGAGATCTTTTCGGCGGTCTCTCCAGTTCTGGAGCCATAGCGCTAGATGGCGCGTTTCTTCCTGTCTGCTCCGACTTTCGGTATCTCGGTTCACTCGTGCAAAGCGATGGCGAAATAGATCGTAGTGTAAAGAACAGAATTAACACGGGATGGATGAAATGGCGGCAGGTCACGGGAACAATCTGCGACTCCCGCATTCCCCTTAAACTTAAGGGAAAGATTTATAAAACAATGGTTAGACCTGCTGTCTTGTATGGATCAGAATGTTGGGCCACAAAAGGGATGAATGAAAGGCATTTGCATGTGGCGGAGATGAGAATGCTAAGGGGAATGTGTGGTGTTACGCGAATGGATAAAATAAGAAATGAGTATATAAGAGGAAGTCTGAAAGTGGCGCCGGTGACTGAAAAGTTGTGTGGTAATCGGTTGTCGTGGTATGGGCATGTGATGCGGAGGAATGAGGAAAATGTTGTGAGGAAAGTTTTGAGTATGAATGTGGATGGGGGGTATATGAGTAGAGGAAGACCAAAGAAACGATGGATGGACTGTATAAAGAAGGATATGGCAAGAAAGGAGGTGTCGGATGAGATGACGAGTAATAGAGAAGTATGGAAGAAGAAGACATGCTGCGCCGACCCCAAATGAATTGGGATAAGGGCAAGAGAATGATGATGATTCTTGAGATCTGCCAAGAAGCTGTTGAATTTGTTTTTATTTTAGTCATATTTTAGCATTTTTAATTGTATGCATTATATGGATGTATGATTAAAAAAATATCCGTCCGCACGTAAAGGACTCTATAACCTGATTGGGAAATTCAAACACGTGTGGTATGCCCCTTTTTTCCCACGAGGAATGCTAGGGCTAGTGTCCGACGTGTAGACGTCTTCTCAATAAAATCTACGCTTTGTAATGGACAACTACAGTCTTTTCAGTCATGCCTATGGCTGGGTATTACCGAGTTACTGACGGTCGGCCACTTTTCACCCTTATCGCCTAAGCATTAAGGTTGAAAACTGGTCGACTGTCAGTGAATCTGGTAGTACCAACTGTCCATTCTAACTATTCAAAAGTGCGGGTCTATTTGAAATAAATGCTTGGGAGTTTGAGTTTAGTCATGGCTGGCCATGGCTAACTGTGATATCGGGGGCCGACAGTGTTCTTTGTGTGATTATGTTATGTACGAACTTTCTTTGATAGATAAGATGCAGAAGCTTGTTTCTAAGTTTTGTTGTTGATAATTTACTTTTTTTTTTCTTAAAAATTAAGTATTTCTTGTACTTCTGTAATTTTTTCTGTGTATGCTTAGAAATAATTGTATTATTTTTTTGTTACTTTTGTCTAGCTTAGATTCTTTGTATTTGCTTTCTTAAGGATATTTTTGTGATCTTATTGAATACCTCGAGTTAATTTTAAAAAAATGTTTTTTTTTTAAATATTAGTATGGAGGAAACCTGGACATATATTATTTGTTATATAAGTCTGAAATCGCCAACTTGCAAAGCGAGCGTGGCGCTCAATACTCATGCTCTCCCAGTACGAGAAGTGCCCCTGCAGTGGGACGGTAATAGGCTGTTATTGTCTTAATACATAAAAATCCCGTGTCACGTGTTCTACTGTTCGGATATTCGTACTCGCTAATATCCGAAACCACCCAACAGATTTCAATGAAATTTTGTATTGGCCATAATAGTCCTGTCTACGATGATGGATCGATCCCTGAGAGCAAGTTGCTGATTGATAATCCTGGCTACAAGGTTGTCTATGCAAGTACTCTCCGTTAGCTAGACGAGATCACCCGGAGAAAATGTGGCGGATTGATTCGCGCAGACTGTGGGATGCACGACACAATAATATGTCAACCGTGGCATCCTTCACAATAAGTCTTCGGTAGTTATTCGTCACCATAACTTCCTCCATAATTGCACAGACCAAACCTTCGGTTTCTCCGAAGAGGTGCCCAGAGCATAACCAGACTGCGGATGCTGGTAGGTCTACATTGGGCCCATGCAGGGCCCGGAAAAAGCGAACGTGAACCTCCTTACTGTGCACTACCACTAGTGTCAAGCACAACAGATTTGCGCCAGTTCTCTTTGGCCAAGGAGAGCGGGGTGACGCCCTTGTCCACCGCGACCACATCTCGATGCATCCCCACGTCGTTCTTCTAGAAAATATCAAATTAAAGCATATATTTCAACTATGTCAGTTACAGGCATTTTTGAATTGTCGAAACAAAACAATAAAATGAAGCTACAGTCCCAGTAACAAGGCATAATAACTGTGAAAGTACTGTAGTTGCCCATTCCAAAGCGCAGATCTCTATGGAGAAGAAAGGGCAAGAAACACCATAGACACTCTTTTAAATCAGAGTATTTGACAAACCCTTGGTTACATCATTCATGTTTAGATAGTACACACGGCGGCACATCAGCCTATTTCCATTTCCAGTATAACATGGCCTTGCTTTGTATAGATTTTCAGTGAATTGAGAGATCCGCACAAAGTGGTTTTGTATAGCTTGACTAGCCGTCGTGTGTACATTATGTGAGAACGATGTAGTAAGACTTGCACGGAGTCCATAGCAAAAATTCATAAGTATTCCCTGACACTGCTTATCTCGCAATTGTGGACAGTCAGCGTTTAAAAAGCCGCGACCTCGCGTGATATACAGTTTCATAACCGAAGGACGTGGGTGATGCATTTGATAATTATGCCGTTAGCAATTTACGGATCGTCCTATCCAGGGTATCTGGGTGTCTAGTTCTATCTTAATTACCGTTACTATGTTTCAATAATCAAAGTTTTAATAATGTGTCATGAGTTTATGACACATCATTACAGGGTGCTTTTAGTCCCGTTAAAAATGACGTAAAATTGGATTTTACGCAGGTTCTGTGAAGTTGCGGGCAGGACCTAGTTATAATAAAGATGTAAAGATAATGTGGCTATTTGGGAGTACTGAGCTTCATTCCATCATTTTTAAAATAAGATTTCTAAGAGATTTATATCGATGGTAAAGTTTTTTTATTTCTGAATTCAAGACTACGTCTTTGGAACAGGCCCTATTTTTTTAAGATATTAAAAATGTTATGAGCGAACGGTACAGACTGGCCTTTCGCTCTCTCTTCGGATAAAATCGACTGTAATGTAACAATTCTACGTTTGATTTTGTTCAGAAACAAGTGAAACTGAACTACAGTTCAGTTTATATTGTTTGTTTGTTGTATTGTTTATATTGTTTGTATGCTTGGTAAGGTAGCGCCATTGCGCGCTGGAACACAAAAAAAAGTTACAGTTAATTAAAATCTATAAAATCGTTATGGAGCTCTAAATACCTACGAACAAATAAAAACAAATTACGTAATTATTTTAGGAATTTTATTAGGATGGGTGACCAATTATCGTTGTTCGGAGAGGTTTATGATGAAGATTTTCATAGTCGTGTGTCGATTATGAACAATACGGTACACACCGTCACAGATCAAGCTATACATTTCCAGTATAACATGGCCTTGCTTTGTATAGATTTCCTGTACAATGAGACATCCGCATAAACTGGTATTGTATAGCTTGATTGGTCTTTGTCGTAAATAACTATCATAGACATTAAAAAAAAAAAAACAATAAAATAACCTAACTTACAACAACCTAAAACAGCATCAAAAAAGTTCACCACTACGCTGTCAACCGGTAAAGTGCCCAAGAGCCTGGCGGCATTGCCATGCTGTATGGCAATTTAGGTATACGAAGTAGGTCTTGTGTCAAAATTGCTATATTATTTACGAGAAAATCGGTTTTTTAATTAGGTATGCAATTATTGAAGCTTGTGAATACCAACCTGTCATATTATGCCTAAGTTTAGATTTAAGTTTGTGATTCTTTTAGAAACGATAGCCCTATAATAAATATTAATAGATTATTTTGTGAGACGAAGAGAAAAAGTGACTATTTTTAAAAAATAAATCATTTTCCCACAAATAAATTGCTTTAATTATCTGTCCCAACTCCTAACGCAAGCACCTGAATTCAGTAACCGAGTTTTTCGGCATTCGACATGCCGTTTTAGAAGTAGTAAGTATGTGACGATCGGCTGTATTAATAAATAAAACATTAACAACCTCACATTAAGTAAGTGAATACTTAATATTGCAGATCGACAAATTTTGGTTAAAAGAAAGTGTATCAAGACTGATGTCGTAATATAAGAAATATCCCCGTTTGATAACAGTGTTGCAAGAAGACAGCAGCGTTTTTATATCGTTCTGAACAGCACATCACCAGTATTTTACGGATTGTAGGTGGGTATCTAATTTTCTTTGACGGTCGGTATATCCAGATGATACTAATTTCATATCTATTTCTCTCATTATCTGCCTAGCTTTTTCCCAACTATGTTGGGGTCAGCTTCCTGTCTAACCGAATGAAGCCGAATACCAGTATGGAGCGTCTATCTGAACTCGACAGCCTAGTTAGCACTGGGTAATACGATACCCCTTGGTAAGACTGGTTGTCAGATTTTCGGGCCTGACTGTAACGACTGCAAACGATCTAAAAATTACAGCCGAGACCAACGGCTTAAAGTGCTTTCCGAGACACGTAGGAAACCGTATGTAATAGTTCACCCATCCATGGACCAACCAAGGCAAGCGTGGCTTATATCTATTGGGGCAAAATACATAATGAAAAGATAAATTGGAAAGCGCATCAATTCCATATACCGCGAAAAATAATACCTAGACACAAAACGGACTAACCATAGAGCATTTTAAAAATTGTATCGACAAAAAATGCTCTAAAATTATCCCTTTATCGTGTCACTCATTGATTCACGAATGGGCTATAAACGTTTCCTAAATATTTTCGCTCTAATTAGCTGCAATGAAGCCTTGCCCCGCGGCTTTGCTTGACAGGAGACGCCGAATGCACGCGCTCTAGACAGATGTGAATTAGACAACTTAATACCACGATACTTTGTTTTCCATTTCTCTGAATGGTTATTTCCTTTACCTTAACATACATTGACGGTATTTATAGCCACATAAGAGATGAACGTCTTTATAAAACAGCAATGTATTCGGAACCGAGTGAATGTGCGTATAGGACTATTCCGTGTTACCGCTCGCTAGTATTTCAACTTTTGCAATTTGTGATTGGCGGAATTCTTCAGCTTATTTCCGAGTATAAAATTATTGCCAATTTAGATGATTTTAGAAAATGTATCGTATTTTAGAATCTACACTGACACAAAGATTAGAGGTCTGGCGATTTTTTATTTTTTTAAGAAAAATCGCCAAAACATTCAAGAAATGATGCCGGTGATTTTGAAGTTGTTTTTCAAAGAAATGAACTATTCTACCTACTTTATTTTTAGCCTGCCTAAACGCAACTCGTTCTACCTATTTTAACTGAGGAGCAATGATTCAATAAATAGGTATCTGATTGAATGTCATGTTGTATAATTTATAAATGTCGAGACTAGTTAAAACAGTGTCGGGTACGGCGAGTAAAGCATTGTGTTACATCGATAACAAACTTCTAGCAGCTAAGATGTGGGCTGACGTAATGTATGTCGGTCTCCACCTCAGAACAATCTGAAATACCGACGGCGTGTGTGGGAGTGCTTCGTTTAACGAAAGAGCGGCAGTCCATCAGGAGCAAGCGAGACAGCGCTATACAGAGTGAGAAGCACAGCACAATACGCTGCCCGTGGGAAATGCACAGTAGTGGTCAGATCAGAGTGCGCGCGCGCCGGCCCAGTGCACGTATTATTGTATTGGAATCTCTACTGCTCACAACAGCTTATGAGATTATGTTCGAAGAATGGACACCGGTTTTATATCAACGACGCAAGATTCAATTTTGTGTTCACATTTTTTCGAACTTCAGTTATCGTTTTTGTATCGAAAGTTATATAGGTAGTTCCGTCGGGTACCTATAATGCGATGAATTTTTTTAGCGATCGATTGAGGTTTCTGCGGCGGGCTTTCGGTCAGGATGCAAATGTGTTTACGGAGTTTGTCGGCACACGCCTATAATAAAAGAAATACATGCTTTAATAAACACGTTTTCATGATGCTGCACGTAATGAACAGATTTACTCGGATGCCCGGCAGTTTTATAATCATTTCTGATGATAATATTAAGCTTAATTAATTAAGCGACTTTAAGGGTTTGACTTTGGTATTTTTGGTAAAGTTATATCAATTACCTACGGTGTATAAGTAAACTTGGGTCAAATTGCAAATAATATGTTCCATTTGCTTTAATAAAAACATTTATATGCAGATAGACACCTAAAACGTCGTGATTGTTTAGAAACTTTCGAAGAAAAGTGGTTTAATAGTTTTCTACGTCTCATTAGACACGGGACTCTCAACCTACACAAAAATCTATTGGACTAACTAACTGCAAAATGTGATTTTTATATTTCAATTTACAGTCGTAAACTTAATAATACCGTCGAGAATTTCTCCCGCCCATCACTATCAATCAGAATCGCCTGTAATTCGAAGTTAACACCTACGCACACAGTAAAACAAAAACTATAATAGAACATAAAGATCTCGCGTCTATTCCTCACTTCCGAACGAGATTTATCGTAAATACAATCAATTATTTGTTATATAATTAAGTATGCTATATAAATAAGGGTCATTTTCGTTTAAGTTGTTGGTTGGTGGTTCTTTTATGTAGAGAGGGACAATAGTGCTTGAAACAGGGGTGGGTTGGGTATCGATACATATCTTAATTAGGCCGCACAAGGCGATCATCGATTATTTTTTATTGTATCCGGCCGATTCCGGCCCGCCTGGCTGTGACTAATATTTGTAGAGACCGATGAAAATACTAATTTCTTATATGGGACGTTTTTTTGTGTCGAGTGTGATTTGGTTAAAATAGGGAATTCTGCTTCATTGAGTTTTAGATTCACCCGTGGTTATCAATGAGCGTCATCTAGATTCAGAAGCGGATACGCTGGTTATTTCTATATTTCTATGGTTCATGCGTTTTTTTCCAGTTTTGTGCAAATATAGGCGCTAGAAATTGAGATACAAACGGACTACTAATTGTGCAGCCAGTACCTACCGTCCTTTGATTTTCATTACTATTTCAGCTACCAGGACATAATGGTTGGTAGGAACTACGTGGCCTAGGAAGAAAATGCTTCCATTCGTTCGCTTAATTTCAGAGAAAATTTTCCAAGTCATATCAAGCTTTTTTTGTAGATATCTACAATTTTATTACACCAATTTTGTGTGTGATGTTTGTTACTCTTTCACGCAAAAACTGCTGAACGGATTTGGATGAAATTTAGCACACATATAGTTTATAACCTGGATTAACACATAGGATACTTTTTATCCCGGTAGTATAATCCCGTGGGACAATTATTTCTATCTATATTTTAATACCCTTTTATAAACTGAAAATAAACTGTCGAACAAAAACAAATTCAGTAGTGGTTTACTATTACCATTTCAATTAATACAACGCAAATAGACGCTGCATTCTCCTGTAAGCTCACTGCCTTAACTCGTTGGAATAAGGTTTATAATCGTATTCATTCACTTGAATGCTAACCAGGCCAGTTGGAGTAATAAAATAGTTAAAACGTGAGAATCCCTGCGGAGAGCGAGGCATACTCTGCTTCTGCGAATATCTCGTTTTGCATAGTTATTTGATGGTTCTATCGATAGAAATA
This sequence comes from Noctua fimbriata, assembly GCA_905163415.1. Classification (NCBI taxonomy): domain Eukaryota; kingdom Metazoa; phylum Arthropoda; class Insecta; order Lepidoptera; family Noctuidae; genus Noctua; species Noctua fimbriata. Next base: position 10,575,787 of record LR990940.1, read on the forward strand.
TAAGCTGAAATGCTTACTGACTGCTGGGTGTTCCTCCTAAGTATTAATTGGGTATTACTGTGCATAATTGACGTATATTTAATACAGACTGCCTCGTTAGTCTAATAGTCGCAAGCACGACTGCTGAGCATGAGGTCCTGAGTTCGATTCCCGGGTCGGGCATAGTGTTGTAGGTTTTTTCCATCAGGAATTTCACAGTAGCAGCCACGGAGTCTGCATTTGCGCCCGGTTGATCGCAATAGGCTTGCCCCCTAAACATAAACATAACTAGCGTAGTGGTGTACTATTAGGTACACCTCTGCCGTGATGTTATATTATGTTCGTATGTTAATTTGGTACATAAGTATTGTTTATTAAAGAGCCGCGTCAGAAATCAACATCAGTCTGTAACTCCCCAAAATTGGTTTTCAAATGAAAAAACACAAAAACAGCAAAAATAAAAAGCAAATCAGTTGGCGGACCCGATCGTCAATCTAACCGGAGTGTCTCATAACTACAGCTTAGCTTTACCAGTTTTCAGAGAAGTAATGCTCCATCGTGTTTCAGTCGGACATAGCCTGGGGCACTTTGCCGTGGGAACACTCGGGCCTTCTTGGATTAACTCCCGTCAATGGACGAGGTTTAACTCCCTTTAATCCGAATTTAGTGCCGTTATTAATGTTTGGTTTTGATGGTAGAATATCGGTTTTGTTGTTTACAATTATTTTTGTGTCTGTTGAAAACGTTTTGGAGAGAAATTCTTACGTTGTTTGTCGGAAATGCTTCAAGAATTCAAGGTTCGGAAAACATCAGGTTTCTTTGCGCTACTGTGTTACCTAGAGGTCCCTTTAACTATTGGTAAGTAATCGTCACAGTATAGTGCACAATACTTAGTAAAATAGAATAGCTGCTGGATGGACCATTTCAATTCTTCAGTCTCTATACTATGAGAGACTTGTCTGGTTACCTTCCTAAATTGTTAAAAGAGCTTCTCTCTTGTAGATCAACCCTAAAAGCACTACCAATAACCAATCAATAACGTAAGCCTCATCTATCTAAGTTTAGAACGCTGACGAAATCATTAAAAAATGACTCGAAAACCTTAATTTCATCAAATCAATCAGTCACAATGAATCAATAGCAAACATCTTCTCATTTACATCCAAACTGCCGATTATAATAAAGTGGACAAACACCAAGATGATTTCGGATGTCCAATCAATTGGTGTTGACAGATATGGCCGTTATTTGCCAAATTTTGACCATAAAATGTGAAAAGCCTTACGATCAGATTCATGGATTGGTATTTCTCAATCAATCGGAGAGTTGATTGTGTATTTCATTAATAAAGTTGATTTGGAAACTAGATTTTGCTGACGAAATCTTTTGGTGATATATGTTCGCTGATTAGTCGCAGACAAAAAGTGATAAAGCTAATAGGTTATTTGATTGTGTACGAAATCGGGGTGTAAAAGTCCTGTGTTAGTTACAGTTATCATAATAATATCTATAGATTGTTATAGTCGATACCTGTTCCCTACACTTGCTAATTTACCTGTGGAGGGCAGATTGGTAGTAACTTTAAGTAAAATATCGGTACATAGCTGCCTTCGGTTACACTGAAAGCCGACCCATCATCATCATCATCATCATCATTTCAGCCGAAAGACGTCCACTGCTGAACTTAGGCCTCTCCCAAAGGGGGGGTTTTGCCCTTTTGGGTTGGCAATCGCAGTACGGCTGTTGAAAAAGCACAGAGAACGCTGCTGCCCATTCTCTGGTAAGTCCCTTAGTCGCCTCTTACGACACCCAAGGGAAGATATGGGATGGTGCTATTCTTTACGTCCGAGACCATACAGTCCGAAAGCCGACCCAAACATGGAAAAAAGCTACGTAGATGATGATGAACTTAGACTTGAAAAGGCAAAAACAAAGTGAAAATTCAGCAACTAAATAGACATTTATTAGTAAAGTTCTTCGGATATCTTCGCTGTTCGCCATTTGTTTTTGCTGGGGAAATCGATTGATTTGAATGCATTGTTGTAGGGTCTTCATTCGTCTTTCGATTTGACTGGGAATAAGTAGGTAGGTTCATATAGGCTATTCTACAGCAAAAGTGGAAGTATCTAATGAAATTCTAGAGCCTCTTTGGAATATTTACTCCTACTATTTCTTTTACTAAATGGTGTTGCAGTGTGTGAAATCATATTTAATTTATCTGTTTCTTAATATCAAGATTCACAGTTTTTGACTTTATTATCAAGATTATTATGTTTTGTATTAATTAGCAAAGATAATCATGGTTTTAGATATCATAATCAAATGCAAAAGTAGTTAAGCTGACGTTTTCATTAAAAAAAAATTAAAAAGTGCAAAACATTTATGAAATTAAAAGGATTGAATGAATCAAAATGCACGTGATTGTAGCTTCACGGTATCTAATGAATTGTTTATTTAATCGATTTTAAAATAAATAAGAAACTCAAAGAAAGTGTAAAATCATACTGATTTTTATGATGATTACCATGATTTAAGGAAAAGATTAAACGGACCTATCTTTTTTATAGATTTAATTTATAATACCCAGTGATCGCTGCATAGACACCTGTTATTTATTTAAAAAAGTGTTATTTAAATGCTAAATGCGGTCTTAAAGTGTTTTATTTATTTTATTAGTTGCATGGTGATGACAGTCAAATTGTTTATATTTAGCATAGAATTTTCCGTGGCTTACTTAGTTGAATGACAGACGAGGAGCTCGTGGCTAAGTAATAACAGCCGCTTGGGTCGATCTTTAGGTTACACCGTGCTTGCCTAGGTTGGTTTGTGGATGGGTGATCACCCATTACATACCGAGTTTCCTCCGTGCCTCGGAAAGCACGTTAAGACGTTGGTCCCGTTTTGTAGATCTTTGACAGTCGGTAGTCAATGGCCCGAACGTCTGACAACCAGTCGTATCGTATTACCCAGTACTAACTGAGTTGTGGAGTTCAGATAATCAGTCGCTCCATGTAATATACTGGCACTTAGCTGCATCCGGTTAGACTGGAAGCCGACCCCAACATAGTTGGAAAAAGGCTAGGCAGATGATGACTTAGTTGAACGACGTTGTTTAAGGTAGAGATCGAATAACATTAAATTTTCACTTGAGTTCTTCTGTTGGTGGCACTAAGTAGATATTTCTTCCTTCTTTGCCAATGTTTAGGTCTTCTTCTTTATCGTGTGGTTAGTGCCTTACCTGGTGTCAGAGTTTTTATGCCGCCCATGGGCCTCTGACTTGGCTTTACATGCCGTCAAGAAATATCTCTCATAGGCATGCTGGGTTTCTCACGATGTTTTCCTTCACCGAAGCAAGTGATAATTATACAATACGCATATGAATCCAAAAAATCAGAGGTTCGAACTTGAGGCCTGTGACTTGGCTGTCCGACGATCACACCACTAGGTTATCACTGCTTGGGTACTTGGTTGGTTATTGAATAGCATTTACCAAGTGACAAGAATAGATAAAGTAAGAAATGAGTATATGTATTAAAAGGAGTTTGAAAGTGGCGCTTGTTACTGAAAAAATAAAGGGAGTCGTTTGTCTTGGTATGAATATGCGATGGGGAGAGCTGAAACACATGTGACTAAAAGAGTGATGGAAATGAATGCTGTTGGATGGAGAGGGAGTGGAAGGCAAAAGATTGAGAAATGATTTGAAAGAAAAAGAAGTTATTGATGGACAATGGAGAATAAAAGAAGCAAAACATGCTGCGCCGACCCCAGGTAGAATGGCATAAAGACAGGAAGATCATTATTGTTTTAAAAAACGTGCATATTCTGAGACATAATTTACCAAAGTAGGCGCTAAAGACGAAAAAAAAACACACGCGTTAAACACCTAATAAATCCATATTTGGACAAGTCGAGAACACTCTGCAGTCACATTTAAAATGTTTGCACTTCAAACAATGTAAAGGCAGGGTCCAAGAACATTAAAACGTAAAAAGATACTTTTGTCATCATTTAAATAATGTATCGATATATTGTAATCCGATGAGGGACATCAACCGTGTGATATTTCACGACACAACCTTATATTGATATAATTTAGTTATAATAAGAAACTTAGTGGGTTGTCGCACTAGTTAGCGGTCGCGACTTCGTTTGTTAATGGGAACCAGTCATAGCTTCCCATGAAATAGTACTGCTACTGTTTCTAACCAAGATCTCCCAAGTTTAAGCGTGTGTGAGGTGATGCTGATTTTATTATGAGGGATAAACACTGCTGTTTCAGCGGTCAATTTCTGCGAATTGAGAGCTGAAAAAGCTGTGTTCGTCAAAAGACCTAGATTTTATTGACTAGCAGTGGTACTAGTGGTGTGGCCGTCGGACTTCCAAGACATAGGTCTGGAGTGCGAACCCAAGGCACGAACCTCTTATTTTTCGGATTCATGTGCGAATTGTATAATTATCACTTGCTTTGGTGAAGGGAAACATCGTGAGGAAATCAGCATACCTACCTACTCAACGGCATGTAAAGCCAAGTCAGAGACCCATGGGTGGCATAAAAACTCTGACACCAGGTTAGGCACTAACCACACGATAAAGAAAGAAGATTGACTGGATACCACGATGAGACGTGATCGATCCTTCCCAAAATGAGACCAGATATTTGCAGTACAGACAGTTGCAAGTTAACATTTATTGGAAGCCCAGTAAGAAAAATGTACACTACGTTGCATAACTAATGATTTTCTGCAGTTGGACATATAACATTATGGGCATTATATCATATATTTCAACTTTCCGCATAAAACTTTACATAAATAAACCAATCCCATACTACAAGTTATGTTCTCATATCAGTGAAAACCCTGTAGTTCAGCGGATGTGTCGTACCTCACAGGAAGTCTTTGTTTGGCGCCGACAAAGTTTCCACGTCGCCTCAACATACAGACAAACAAGCAACCAAAATACGAACATAATACGCGTTCTGAGAACAACGTGGAAAACCGATAGGGTGCATTTATAGCCTTTACTTAATGTAACACCAACTTTTGTTTGCTGCTGATATTTCGCACTGCCATTCAAAATGTAACTCTATGTTTTCCGTCATAAGTCTGACGTATTTCATGGTGGGGCTTTTCGGGTGCGATTTTTTTATTGTGCGGTTGTTATTGTCGCTCATCGTTGGTGGTGACATTTTGCAAATAATGTCGCAAGTTGCCGCGACCACCGACATAAGTCGGAACTTTTGTGGCAGTCGCGATGGGAGGCCGTTGACTTGTTAAGATGAATTAATTGTTTTTTTTAATGGCCCGTCGTAAATACGTTTTGTAGATCAAATACTGAGTGTTTTGGGATAAGTGATGGATCGGTTGTTTGTGTGTGGAAAAGCTGTGTTATTGTTTGCTTTTTGCGTCTCTGTCTTTTTCGGGAGATCAGACATAAGCCATAAATAGAGGGTTGAATACAATTCTAATGTCATTTTTTTCTAAGAATTGTTTAATCTAGGAAGAAATTGACATAATGACGAGCACCATTGTGGCAATGGGAAGCTAAAGTTCATAAACAGATTAGGTATAGGTTGATTACTTTAGCATGAACCAGGGTCTCAACCAATTTACTTGTAGAAGAGAAAGCTACCTAAGCAGAGTACCGACAATTCAGTATGAAAATGAGCAATGAAATCAAAACTCAGAGTAAATCCGCCAATGACAGTTGATCTTCAAATCCAGGACACCACCTACCAACAAACACAACAGTTAAAAATCATCACGGACCCGATAAATCCCGAACGACACACGAACGATGATTCATAACGCTACAATCACTAGTCGCCACGTTACATGACATGCGCAAGCGCTTATTTATACCCCTTTATCGGATGACGTCCGCATAAAGGCAGCCGCTCGAAATAATAGGGGGACAGGCAAGCCATTGTACGGAACATGTTCAACCATTCATACGATGAGTAAAGAAGAGTAATGCCTCGCAATAGTCATAATTTTAGTATACGTAGTACAAAGTAACGCCGACTTTACCGGCTTGTAGTGTAATTGGGTTTTTTTTGTTGGCGGTATGTCTTGACTGGAGTGTTTTGGGGTGAGCCTGAAACCCGAGTAAAGATGCAGCCTCCAGCAACGTGCGTTGCACTTAGATGGTCGCTCTTCTGTTGTTTCTTAGCCAAATGGAAGAACATTGCTCTACTGCTTAATAAATTAAATTCAGTCACTGCCATACAACGCACCGTCTGAACTGCTGGTTGTTTTACTATTCCTCTGCTGGGGAAAAGCCTCCCTCAATTCCTTTCGCGAACCAGCCTTCGCGATACGCATCTAGGTCGTCTCGACACTGCTTTCTTGGCTGGCTTGCTGAGTTCAGAACCTTGAAATTTTGTTAGGTACTAATCATACCGTAAGTAAGCCCTCTGAAGAGGTTTATTAAATACAGCTTGTGTTAAATAAATAACGTATTTGAAGTCCTTGCTCCTTTTCACTGGTGCACGGTGCAAGCTAAACAGTCCCCAAAATATTGGACTCTGTTATTTTTTCTGCGTGCAACACCTGCTTTAAACCACGTTAGTGTATTTGAAACCAGAAAGTAATGTGAGGTATCCGTGCCGGATCTTTCTTACTGAAAGTGGATGCCTTTTGGGGTAGCGAGTCTTGGTAGTTTTAGCCTATTCAGGTTTCAGTTCCATAAAATATTTATCAATTGCCAGCTGTCCAAGTCCATCCTACTGGAATATTTTAATTCTCCGAAGATCGGTTTCAGAAAAATATGAAGAATATTCGATAAGATTTCGCCAACTTGCAAGAATTATCACCAAGACTTTTTTGGATTAAATCTGCCAATATAATATTATTCTGATTGACTTGAAACTTATTGCAACATTGTGTGTTGCCATTTTGCCAATTCATGTAACCGTCACAGAAAATAGTATTAAATGTCAACCGAAGTGAACGGATGACATTTAGAGCACCAAAACATTTAGATTTTTTGCTACTCAAAGTTCAAATAACAAGAAACCTAGAGATTGCTCAGACGAGTCTTATATCAAATGAGAGCAGATTACTTAACTATATGTACTACTAGCAACTACTGAACGTCTACTTAAGTAGTCGGAAAATCGTAAATAGTTTGTATCATAGAAGAACTTGCACTCGACTCGATATCTTGGGATCCTCCACATTATTTTCTGATTAAAGGTTGCAATGAAATATCAGTCTTACACTGGGTGTTTCCGAAACCACAAAGTTTAGGGAAAATAGAATGTAAGAGTCTGTAGTCGTCATTTTCATCGCAGAAATATCGAGACGAATGATGCAATCCGTTGGAATATGATCGCCACTTTGTCTAGGAACATAGTATTGGAAACAGATTCGACTACCATCTTACAATTAAAAACAAGGCATTGAAAAGTTTCAACTTAGATACTTGTGGTTTTTTCATTGTAAATCTGGACGTAGTAAGTACTTAGAAATATAGTTGTGAGCAGCTGTGTACGAGCCAATAATGCTCATACAGCAAAAGTACGTTTTTGCGCACGTAATGAATTCCGCTAAACGTACTTTATTAATTATAGTTTAACATAAATTCAGTCGTCACTAAAACTTAGCCACGAGCGGGTCGATCAATAATAACATTGCATCAAGTGCGGCTCAGATAACTAAACTAAACATAACGTAATTAAACTATTGAACCTAACAGTGTTTTGGTGTGAATTAACTACCTTCCTACAACAACTACGAGTCAGTCAACGACGAGAAAACCCCAACAAGCTGCACATAGTTTTTAGAGGCTGCCTAAAACCACGCCTTATATTAATTTAAATTTTAATCCCAATCTAGACGGTTTAAAACCGTGTGACAAAAACAGCGTAGTCTAGTATTTTTTACTAACAATTTATTCTAGTGAATAAAAGTTTTTTTATTCGAAAACTTGTCGATTCTTGTATCGATACGTGCAAAAAAAAGAATAATCTGGCCTTGTCCTTACCCCCGGTCCAATGTTATGACTTATTTGTCTCGCCCGTACAGATTTATCGATATTCGAAGAATAAAATCGACTAAATCTGCATAATACATTCATTAAATAACATGTAAATTGATTTTTTGGCGTGGCCGCCTGCTCGGATGACGAAATAGAAGCATATGGACAATAAAATGATAAGGAAGGAAATAAGATGTAAAAAACTTAGTTGAAAATGTCATTTGTATAATGATTTGTGTAGACAAGTGTAGATAGCCATTAATATAGTGTTAATTGTTGAAGTCGAATCTAGTCGGTTCTGTGCCTTTTTGTAATAATTTAAATAATACAAAATGTTGAGCTCGAAGAATTATTTAATTTAAATCTTAACTACCTACCTCTAAGGTAGTTAAGATTTATGAATAATATTGGGTTTGAAGCGTAGATCAGATGTCAGACAATCTGAAGGGGATTTCCTATTCTTTCAGTAAACTAGACTCAATGAAAGAAGTAAAATATCGACTGATTGGTTGACACTTACGGAACCCTAAAATGACACATGCGTAGTACAATAAAAGTGTTTCAACAACGATTGTGGACTGCACCCATATGAGATAAAATACGTCTCATGATTATTTTTTGTTCTTTTTATAAATCTAGAGCTCCAATACCTAAAATTAACCTAATCTAATGTAAATATTTTGTAGTAGTTCACACACAATTCCTTAAGGTTCCTTTGCTTTATTTCGCAATAAAACACATAACACTCCTAATTTAAGGAGCCATCAAGAACATAATAACAAGCTAATTAACTAAATAACATTAATTTAGAAGTTCGCAGTGCTAATGATGAGAATCATTAATGGCTTCACATCGACCATTTTACGAACGAGAAAAAAAGATTCAAATTCTTTGACGGTCACCTTATTATATTGTCTTATGTTGTCTTATATTTGGTGTCGTAAATTACACCATCGTTGGTCGGTATTAGCATTTTTATTGTCGCATACAGAATGGGCGAACGATCGTAATTTAATCTTTGGACCGCGAAATTGAATTATTTATTGTGTTTAACGGATTGTATAAAAGGTAACTGGGGGTTTTTAATGCACACATTATTTGAGGTTAAGTCATCATAGTTAACGTGACAATTATCTTCATTATTGGATTAATGGAAGCAATTGGACGTGGCCTTAATGACAAATTTAGAAATTTGTCGTTTTAAAATTGTATTCTTGTACTTATTTTATTTAATTTTCTTTTGTCTTGAAAATAAAAAGGCTTATTATTGGGTTAATTCTTTGAATGGTTCAGAGCAATTTTATAGCTTCTACGTAAAAGTAATAAAATAGTTTATTTATTATAGAGAGATCGAGACATTTACAATATAGCATTTTATATTATGGCAGCTATTTGTTATTATGGCAAGGAAAATCGATGTCGACAATTCTGCCAATTTCTAATTAATAGCTTTTTAGAGATTTCTTCACAGTGACAGGTGTCTTGCTTTCCACCGATATACAATCCTGTGAACACATGTTAGTTGGGTGTAAATAAAGATGACTTTTATTGAACTAATAAACAGTACCTTCAGGAGTTTCAGGAATTGTATTTGCCCTGCTGAACACCTTTAATGCCTTTGCCTACAGTCTTAAATGACAGTGACAGTTCGATTGGAGTACCTATGAGTTAGTACAGCTGTGAACCTGTGTTTCGGTCTCTGAAGTTACTGACTTTTCCATGTTTGTACATATTGGAGGTGGCTATTTTTGTAAAAACAAAACTACATCTGTTTCCGTCACTAGCCAATATCAGAACACGCAATGGCCCCTTGAGATCCCAATACAAGAACTTGCTACAAATACAAAACAGCACTGTTAAGAAAAAGTGTTGACAATGGGGCCTGTCGTTTATAATAAAATACCTCATGGTTTTAAGGATTATTCTATAAACATTTTTAAATCTAAGGTAACTTCACTACTTTTATACAAATTACTCAGTGAAAGACTTTCTAAATGATACGAATTTATCCAGATTATGATTGTTATAATTAACTGCAAATTTGATCATGTAAGACTTATGTACCCGACTATAATATTATTAATTGAATTCACTTTAATTTCTATTTTGTTTTTTGTTGACATTATTTTGTTTGTATATTAGACTATAATATTATTAATTGACTTCACTTCAATTTCTATTTTGTTTTGTTGTCATTATTTTGTTTGTATTAATATTTTAACTTATGTAATAATTTGCACGCCGTAAGGTAGACTGTAGCCGATCTCATTAATTTATGTACAACACCTAACCTGTACCTACTTTCATAGCAAATAAAATTCTGATTCTGATTTTAAGTTGTGTTAAGTCAAAGTCATTGTCTTTGTCAACGGTGCCCCTTGGTAGTGACTTCAAGAACCAGAGAGGCTGCTTCCTTTCAAATTGAAATTGTCATTTGCGTTTGTTTTACGATGTGTGGAAATGGTGACGCAAAATTAGGTGTGGCTGTGTGGGGTCTCTCTTTCATATTTATAACATGACTGTGCATTAGAATTGCAGGAAAACAAAGCTAAAGTCACAAAGACAGGCACATAATTTATATCGGGTCATTCCACATAAATTACCTTAATATAATTAATTATGCATAAAATGCAACTTCTTCATTCTATTATTAATCTTTAAGCACTGACTAAGACCTTCACAAATGAGTTTATCATAATATCAAAAGCTATAAAAATACCATCGGCTTAATAAAAAAAAAAATCTTATATTATTGACATTTAAAAAATTAACAAGAACTATAATTTAATGCGAAGTCGCGACTACCTGTACAGCAGTGGAATTCAGTGGCAGATTGCAGATCAAAATTATTAATCATTCGGAAACTCCATATCGAATACCGTACATTTTTAATCGATTTCTCGAGAACGCGAATCGATACCGCAATCAATAATATTATTGTTTTAGTTTTGTCAACCGTGACGTTTAATGGTTGCGATTTCTTAAATTTCGCGAATTAAGATTTGTGAGATTTTATTATAATCGGTATTTGCGGTTGTACCTTGTTATTTTTTTGTTTGACAAAGTAAAAGAGTATCGTTAGAAATCTGAAAATTCCGGAATGGTCTTTAAAATACACAGTTTTCAGGACATGACAATTTAATTTTTTTAACTAGTTTAACTTTACAATTAAATTAGTTAATTTGTTAAGTTCATGTCTAGTGCCTTGACCTTTCATAGACGTTTTTTTTTAAGGAACTGTGTTATGTGTAAATAGATGCGACTGCCTCTTGGTCTAGTGGTCGCAGGCGTAACTGCTGAGCAAGAGGTCCTAGGGTCAATTCACAGGCCGGGAAAAATGTTATCGGGTTTTTCCATTAGGAATAACTCGGAAGCAGCGATGGAGCCTGGATTTGTGTCCGGTTCATAGCAATAGGCTCGCCCCATATTACATGGGACTAAGACAAAACTGGCCAAATGTGGGTGTCCTATTAGAAACATCTCTACATTACCCTTTGCGGATAACAGGCGTTATGTATGTAAGTAGATCCGGCACTCCTTCAACAGTCTGCCCCGCTAGTAACTTTGCTGATTGTCTAATCGTTTTACCAGGACTACGTGTTACTTAGATGTAATCAACGGTCTTTACAAATGGATTAGTGATTGTAAAACCTAAGTACAATGCTATCAGGATATGAATCATACGGCTAAGGAATCAGGGACACACCTTTATGGACTTACATGTTAGTTAAAAAAGATATAAATTTTCATGTTAAAACCTTATGTACTGCCCTTGTATCTGAAGCAAATAAATATTATATATTATACAACATTAGTTTTAGTATATGCGAAACCTGATACACGTGTCTAGTATTTTTATGTAAAGAATCTATGTACAAAATTTCAAAACTGTATCATGAAAAATCACAAAGTTATAAGCTTGTTCTGTTACCTAGTTGTCCGCACAAAATCGTGGTCACCACGCAGCGCGCGCCTCCAGCGTCGTCTAGAGGTCATTGATAATAATAATTTGGCAGTAGGTACCTAAATTATTGCGATAGGTACTTAAAGTCGCTCGGTGTCCATTTTATAACTTTTTTAAATATTTAAAAAAAAATATAACATGGTTTAAAAATTATTGGAATCGATTCAGTTACTTATTTTGAACAAACTATATTCAGGTTTCGCATATACTTAAAATAATGTATAATACTTTTAGCGATAAGAGCGCCCCTTTTTTATATCTATCTATATTGTCTTTGTTTTATCTATTTTTTTTTCTTTTTTTAGCGAAGCAATTTTCAAGCCTTTCCTTGAAGTGGAATAACATTTGAAACGAACGTGATTGTATGTGATGAATCAGTTTGCCTATCAACAGTGGTATAGGGGAAATCCCCATTGAATAAGTAATAACAAATTTTCACCTGTTCAAGAATCGAGATAAATATCAAAATTTTGCGTAGAGTTACTTAGTTTGATCTACAGAATGCTTGGTTGACGGCTTCGTGACGGGTCGGTTTACACCTGGTATTTTTCTATTCCTTTATTAGTCTTGATTATTCTATGAATTTCTACTTACATAAGCCAATAGATATTTCACATAATTATTCATAAGTATAATAAAATATTTAGTATCAAACAAATAAAACTAATAATATATTCAATGGTCAATAGATGCCTATGTGATGAGATATTTAAGTTTTATGAGTTTTTAATAAAGCCGTTAAAACTATAGGTAATCGATAAGTTGGCTCAAATCACGTCATCAATCAAGAGGTTTTCCTACAGCTGCACTGTTGCGTAACGGTTGATTTGCCATTAACATTAATCATACATTTTATTTAAAAAAAATTGAGAGGCTAAAATTTTCATTCGATTCTGAAAATCCGGAGGGAAATTTGAATTTAAATTTTCGAAAATGCACTGTTAGGATTATATATTGAAGTGAAACTAAATAAAAATTTACATGACCCTATTCCCAACTTCCCAAACCCATGGTTCTACTGACAATTTTCTGAACTCCGGACTAGTCTGCGGACTTTAAAAGATAAAGTACTGAAATATGTATCAAAGTCCGGTGTCCGCGGTTCAGACAGCTTGGTTTGGCCGCACATTTAAAGAAACTCATGAAAACACTGCCTTACTTGTCTGAACTCAACCTACAAGACAAATAGGGTGGTCGCTGAAAAAGGCAATGCCTTGACCTGTCACATGCTTAGTCTTCAAGAAATACCCGATCACAATCGTTTGTACCAACCGCTGTATCATCACGCACAAAACTGTCTTCAAGCATTCGACAATGAGCATTAACAAAGACACGTTGAATAGAAAAGAATTTAAGCCGCGACTGTACATCTTGAAAGTTCTCACAGCCCATGAGAATGCTCTTTACAATCGATATTCAAAAAAAGAACAGCATCGATGTCTCTGTTGTCAACGGACAATTCTTTTGGAGATCAACAACGGTGACACTCATTTGATTTTCAACCTTGGTTAGACGGACATAGGGTACAATTTTAGATGGTATTTTTAAGAATTTTATTGTTCCGTTTCGGTATGAATTGCGTCACCGACTAAAAAGACAAAGCACGAACCGATCGCGTCGCATTGTCGGGCTAATGATGAGCCAAAACATTATTTTTAGAAGGCGTTCGGCTAGCCGGCCGCTTTATAAGGTATACGGCGATCGAAGTGCAGATACAATTCGCTTTTATGGGGCCGGTAGCGTGCTTAGTTGTTAACACGCTCGAGTTTTCCGATACGATGTTAGCAGTGATTGTTTGACCATCGATACAGAAGAATCGTTGTACAATTGGTACTGTTATCGAATGTACTGTAAGACTTTTGGACAATTACGTCGCTATTATTTTGGATATGATGTTAGAATAATAATCACATAATGTAACTCATAGTCAAAAAAAACTTTACAAAATATTGTTACAAAATGTGCCAAAATTAAACTGCTAAGAAAAGACATCAACGCGCGCTCTGAATAAGAAAATTATTCATAATTTTTTTTAAATAGTCGTAAAGTAAATATTATTTAAGAAGATATCAATGAATTCATTGATTATTGTTTCTCATACATACACAATAAATTGAAGTGGAATTTATTTAACATTTTTCAATTAGATACACGTCAACACACACAAACGAAAAAAAAACACCTAATTGAAAACCTGTCAAAATTTTAAACACATCCAAATCTTAATAACATTCAAAAGTCCCGTAAATTAGAAAATTAGCGACGCATCAACCCTCAGTGTGGTCGCAGTGACCATTCAAGACCCGAACAAAAGCCGGACAATCACACTTTTTCAGTCACCATAAAAGGTTTGAATACTGTGAGCAAACATTCTGTGACACTTCGCTGTTAATAATGCAACAATATGTCTATAGCCCCTGCAGTCAAGTATAATAGATGCCAATTTCGAAAACAATCCATCCCCTAATATGTTTTGATGTTTTCGGTCATTGTATCTGCTTGTTCGCATGATTGCTTGTTTATAACCGTGACGGCGCTGTAAGGAATATCCGTTTAGTCACAATGCTTTTGTTTCTATTGTAGTTTCGCGCGTGTCTTCGAAATGTCCGTTATAATAATTGTGTATGAGACAATATGAGTTGTACAGAGGTGTGACTAGATTTGTATTAGTGTCGGTGTGGTCTGGCAAAGGACGGGTCACCTCTATATATTGTTTGGGTTTACGGGACTTTCATTTGTCCACTTGCAAAGCAGTTGTCAATTTCATTTTTGGAATAGTCCGACATGACATACTCCTCTCGATTGCTTTTATACTGAACAGCTAGTGAGATATAAAAATAGTCCATACTTGCAGTACTAGGTCGAATACACCCACAGAATGTATGAGCTTTTTGATGACCATCGTTACTTTTAATAGCAAATAAAGATCTAGTTTTCCTCAAAATATGATTCAGGATGTTTTGTATTTCATGGTCTAAGGACTCTGCATCGAAAACACCGACCAAGCGTGATTTTGGAGCATCTTGGCGTGAACATACCATTTTTGCTCACAAGAGACTGTTATTTGCTGAAATTAAATCATCTGCAGATATAGGATGGTGACTATTTCACACATTTAGTGTAGATTTCATTGTTGTTCATTAAGTATAACTTATAAAATTATGAAAGTAATAAGTATTCTCGACCTTTTATTTAAACCATGGTTTTATATTTAAGCAGGTCGGTCCAAATAAACGTATTTACTGTCTATATAATTTGTATTCATGGGTGCAATTCCTACTAAGTAAGATAGTACATCTTACTTCATAAGCATGTAAGCATTTAAAAAAATACATAAAAGGAAAATAACATTAGTCAGTCTGATCAGAATGAGCTTTTGAATGTGAAGTTTAGGAAAATCCATAAATATTGTCCTCATAAAACTAAAGACATCATAGAAGATGCATTATACTTGTGAGTCCACATAAGGAGTTAGAATCAAAAAGATATATGATAGCTTCCTTTAAATAGGAGAACAAAAAGTTCATTGTTTGAATAAATTTTAACCGTTTTTGATAATTTATTACTTCGCAACCGAATACATCTCCCACGCCTAGTTAAATATTTGGCAGTGTCTACAGAAATGCAATAATATATGCACATATTCCTCATTTATAGAATATTTTTGGATATGGAAATGGGTGGTAGGTATCGAATAAGTGTTTCATAATCATGTAGCAATACCTACAATCTAATCTAAAATCTGCTAAGTCTACACGGTGATAGCAAAAAATATACAGGAATTTTTATTTAAAACAAGTCAAATACTTCTTACTTAAAAAATACTTGCTACATTTAAATATAACAATACATCAATATTGAATATCGATTGTGTAATGTGAAAACATAGGAGGCGGCGCGTACCACGGTAGCCGCGCGCCCCGAACATAAATAACCGGCCACGCCGCAAACAACTCGTATTTACGACAATATTATATTTTATACTTGCGCAGTACATGGAGGCTCTAATACGTGGCCAACCTACATAATAACGAGAACGCGCGGAAGGCGTAACCCGGTGGCAACACACCGTCTCGCTCGACGACGCCCCGGGCGCGCGCCTAAGCGAGACGAACAACCACAAATTTATTGAAACGAAAAAAAAAACTTAGCTACTGCACTCCGCGTCGCCTCTACAGAACTAGATACATTTTTCCACGTCTCCGCGTGAGAAAGAGAGGCATACGTCTGCCAATAAGTGCGAGCAGGACAGGTATCGGTTCGCGGGTAGCGCGCGCAGCTAAACGGCCGGTCATGTGGGCGCTGCCGGTGTTGCGCACGCGCGGCTACCTCGCCGCGGTTGAGTTCCACGCTCACGCTGCGTCGCTCGGCTCGCTTAGCCCGTGTGACCTTTACTTGGTGAACTTAGGAAGCGTCGTTCGCTGTGAAACTTCCATTAGAACCCCTCCGTCCCGCGCGACAGTGATTCTTCGGACCTCCAGCGCAGCAGCACCAGCATTGGAGCGAAAGAGATGGCTGGTGGTCGTCGGCGCCGTAGCTAAAGGTATTCGTAGAATGCGTGATCTGTATCGGGCGGGTGGAGGCGGCGCGGGGTGCGGGGACGTTCGGAAGCGGTGGCAGCTCCCATCGACTCCTGGGGTTATTCTTCCTCAGGCCACTGCTGCTCGAGCTACGTACCAAGCGAGCCAGTTTTTTCTGTCCACCGCACCGCACGCCACACACTCGTTAAGCCCGTGCCAACACGAGAAGTCGCCACTAATAAATTACTGTTTTTTACTGCAAACGCAACAGTCACCGCCGCGCAGTCGAGTAATTTATACGTAAAAATAAACATTAATCAACAATATCGCAGTTACTATCGCCCGAATACAGTGAGTACTCTGACATTTGTTCTTATATTTGTTGATTCAATTGTAGCTTGCTTCATTTTAAATGTTGAGGTCTTCATTTGGAAAATCTAAGTTAAAGTTCTTGCACATTTTCTTCAGACTAAATCAATGTAACAGTGTAACATTCGACGATAAATACGATTGAATCAATAACATTATTTTATTTCTGTGTTATTCTTAAGTCCTTTTTAGATAAAATATTATAAAACTTTAGTTATCATTCATTAATTCATTATCATTCATAATTAGCATTTTCATCACATTCTGCTTGATCATAATATTCATACACTGTCACACACATATGCGAATTCTGTTTGGACATCACACATTCACAATTCTGAGTCTTTAGGTCAGTATTATAAATGTTGATACATTCGCGATAAACATCGCGTGTATTTTAATTATAGTTCGGACGGAGCAGGGCTTTAAAAATAGTTATTCATACAGACCACAATTACAGTCTCACATTTATGAAATTAATGCTATAAACTTTATAGAGGAATCTCAAACAATTACAGAAAAAAAACGTTCCCATCCTTTTACATACACAAACAGAAAAAATATTTGAATAATCGTGGGTATTATCATGTAAATGTCGTCTTAGCGCCTCTCGGCGCTAGGACCACAAAGGGCATCCAAAAATATTGTCCTTATTATAGTCATTTTTTTCTAAAATCATGTGCACCCACCGGCCGACTCAACGTAAGATAGTGACCATTTTATAACGATTTATGGTTTATTTAACAATAAAAGAATAATGGGTATAGAAAAAACATTGAGAGATATTTTAAGGTAACACTTGAGGCTTTTGTGAGTTTCAAAAGTTTTGTACGGCACGCATCATTAGACACACATTTTGACACCTTTAAAGATATGTTCCCGTGAGACTTCTATGCGAATCTCCTTAATTGATGCAACAAGAAAAAGTTTTAAACGTAGAAAAGATTCTATTGTGATAGTTATTGCTTATAAATTATCGTTTTAAAATATACTTTAAATGTATACTTTAATTTTAGACGTTCATCCCTTCCTGGGTAGGAATTAACGTCTATCAACAGTTCATCTTAAAACAAAAGTCAAGATTTTTGTTGAAAAAGTTGTCCATAAAAAGTTCCCCTGAAATTAAATTCGCCAAAAATTAACAACCATTAAAAATGATAACCGAAACAAGTAATATTTTAACACGGAAACGCACTTTTATAGTCACAATAATAATTGCACTTTAATTTATGTACGGTCAGCAATTGCACTCGAACTAAAATGAATCTTTTATACTTGCGGTTCATAATTAAACTCCATAAGACGAACAGTTATAAATAACGATAAAACCGGTGCTTAACTATAACCTTTAGTTACAATACTGGAAGTTATTTCTTGTATTTAAACCTAGGTTCTCTTTTTGCGGCTATTTATCTCTTTGACAGGGTTTAAATATAAAGTTCCCATTATTATAATTTTTAAATGAGTTCTGATAAATGTTTCTAGTAATTATTTATGTGTGATACGCGAATTTAATTCGCAGCTCTTATCATTTAATTAAAAACTTTATTTCACCCAATTTGCGTGGACACATTTTCGAAAATAACAATTTATATTTATAAAAACTAGTAAAGACATTGAAATGTGTTTGTTAAAATATACGTTGTTAAACAACTGTTTATTGAAAGCGATCTCAAACAAAAATTGCGTGTTCCAAAATGCACTAAACCCAAATAATATAATTATAAGTTGAGTGATCTTTATCGAGCTACAAAAAAGCTAAATAACTTATTTATGTGTCAAGTCGAGCCAATTTCTGTAGCTCGAAGCGCCTCGATTTGCATCCATAATTACTTACAATGTGGGCATTGTAGGCTAAGAGCTGGGGTTTGTGTGTTGCAAAAATATATTTTGTTGTTCTTCATTGAGTGTGAAGTTACTAGCGATTATGTATTGCGTGAGTTAGAATTTTCTCTGCCTAGTATAGTCATTAGAATTCATATCAAAAATGTACTAAGTCAAATTAATATTGCATTTGCAGAGTTGTGTCTTAAAAATTAAGCTGCAATGAAATAGGTGGCACAATTTGGGCATGTCTGCATACAATGTTATTTTAATCGAAAAACAAGTCACAAATAATATCAAAATCGTTCCAATGCCACGGTATTCACACAATAAATTATAATGCTACAAGATTAAATTGCTAAAATCATAAACCTTTACAGCAGTCGCACGATAAATGTAATGAACGTAATATAAAATGATCGAGCTCCCGGACTATAGCGTATCACGGTGGCGGGGAAACACGCGCTTGCGCACCTTGCAAATTGTGGATCATTCTCAATTATAGCCGATGATAATCATAGCCGTTTAAACGCATTTACATTGTATGAAGCGAAATATTTGCTTAAAGATGAAAACCGATACAGGAATTTTCATAGTGAATATATTTTCTCTGAAAGTTTCCAGAGTGTTAATCTTTAATAGGTATCGTTTCGTTAAAATTTTTACAATAATTATTTACTGATATTCTGATTTACTGAAAAGCGGACTACTATGGGCATTTACAAAAATGCCCATAGTAGTCCGCTTTTCAGTGGATAAAGGCTCTTTAAGTATCTCGTCATAATTGATAGGTTGTAGATTTTTTTTTAATTGTATGTTTGATTTGCAATTATTCATCATCACTAAATATCAATACTCATAAAAGTTTTTTTTTATTTACTGAAAACTTAGTTAAACAACAATGTTCATGTTTATTTCAAACGAATATGTCCCGCTGACATTAAAAAGTGGCCTTTAAATTCGCCACTTGTAGGTGCCCATATTTAAATTTTCAAATATCGAATCCGTAGAACGTTTCGGGAATGTCGAGGACTCACGACGGGGCGCCTGCGCATCGCCACTTTCTTTCAACTTCGCCGAACCACACCGCGTTCGGTTTTTAGTAGTGATGGACGATTTTAATCGATTTATATGTTCTGTCGATTATTCTTATTAGGGTTTGAATTAGTATAATATGTAGAATAATTTGTTGTATTTTTTGTAAGGGGTGTATATTGTCAAAAGAAGGGTTTTATGTTATTTATCGTTTTTTTCCTAGAAAATGTAGTCTTGGCAGATACATTTCTTTTTTGTTCATAATTATTAAGATATAGTTTGTATGCTTGTACAACAATTTATGGTAATAAGGGCTATTCAATTGCAGAAATAAATAAAAATAAGCGACATAGTTTGCATGCATTATAATTAGCAAGCTGCACTAGACGTTCACGATCTACATAATGGGATACTAAATAATCGATTTAGTCGATTTGCATTAGTCGATTCTATAGTAACTTACGCCCATCACTATCTTGTTTCACCACAAATAAAAGGCATACTGTCACATACATACAAGCACGTATTAACACATTGCCCTGTGTTTACGACCAATGGGGAGGAATAATCTGAAGACAATGATTATTTATTATCAGAAGAGCTTTTGTCATGACACCGCCGACCGAACGTTGTAACCATTTATAACCTTTTGGTACTTAAATATTGATCGAGAACTCAGGTTGTTATGGCTGTTGGTTTTGAGGCTATGATTATAACTGATATTATTCGATTAAGGATAAAATACGGTGCGGATACTGTATTTTGTTGTGTTTGATAATAACACGTTACATCACTTCTGTAATCCCTGAAGGGTTAGGCAGAGGTGTACCTAATAGTACATCCACATTTCGCTAGTTATGTTTAAGTCCCATGTAATTGGGGGCTAGCCGATTGCCATCTACCTGGCATGCTACTAATATTTTGTATATTGAAAGGCTCCTATCATTTTTATGGTGACTATAGAAGCGTATCAAGAAACACAAGCGTACGCCCCATTTTAGGCAATATTCCATCACTGCGACAGTTTCTTATAGCAGCTTTTCCAGAAGCAAATTGAACGTTATTCAGTTGCCATTAGGTATGCTTCTAAAGTTCTAGTCCCCGAAGACCAATCCCTTAATCCACGAAATGATACAATGAAAATCTGCGAACAGTTTTCATGCAATCTTCAGTATAAGATTCTATCTTCAGTCGATTCCTTCCAAGTATTTGAGTACCTAGTATATTGCCAAAATAGTTCCCTTATTTAAAATCCAACTCCTACTGATAATATTTTACGTAGATATAATGCTTTTCTGTTATATTACACTTTTCCAATTTTCAACTCTTCAGTCCACTGACTACTTGACTTTGTCGATTCCTGTTCCAGGCTTTAAAACTAGGCATCTCTAATACATACTGCTTATATTGATTTCTTTAATATTATTCTCTTTAAGAGAGCGGCGGTGGCCCAGTGGTGGCAGCCCCGACTTACGAGCAGTAAGTCGTAGGTTCGAACTCAGACAGGCGCATTACTTTGTGTTCTTTATTTCACGACCACTGCTCTCAAAACGGTGAAGAAAAACATCGTTAAGAAACCAACATGTCCTAGAACCAAAAATTCGAAGACATGTGACATCTTCCAACCCGCACTGGGCCCGCGTGGTGGATTATAGACCTGTGTCCCAGCAGTGGGAACATTATAGGCTGATTATATATTCTTTAAGCCTGATGGCCTTACTAGCAAGACTGTAGAAGCAAGTCAACCACTCCGCCACCAAACCATTAACCGTAGTACTGATCGAAGCCGACACTGCTATCTTCATAACCAAACAACCCAAGGTGTCACAGACAAACCCAACAAAAGCCGATATATTTATACATAACGAAACTTCTAAGTTTTAACATAATTTGTTCACAAAGCAAACTGAGGTGAAGGCAGGATACCTTTGTTTGAACGAGATAAAATACAAAAGTTCTTGGGTTCCGGCTATGGCTTATCTCTGGGGAATCTTGGATATAGATAAACGAATTCCAAGTTTGAATGTGTTAAATATTAACATGTACATAGTTTCATAATAGGTTATGAAACGTAGGAATGTCTATGTATAGGGGAATATACAAGACATTCGGTAGCGAATACAATTGAATTGTTTTGGATCATGTTTGATTCTAGAATAAAATCATTTATTTATCAGAATATTGTACAAAGTTCTTATTGTTGATTCTTTCGTATTCGTAAGATTATCATCATCTTCTGGGGCACTTTCGATTGATCGTCTTTAAAATATGTTTTTGCGCTAAGATCTCTACCCTTCCTCAGCACTTTGGCTAAAATATTTTCGACTGGGGCGATGGAATTCTCTGGTCTGATCTTTTTTCTTAGTAAATTTTTCACAGAGAGAGTCTTTCAAATATAACTTTTAACTTGCTGGTAAAAGTTTCTTTTCCACCTTTCTTTTTTTTGTCACGAATCCCTAGAGTTCGTTCTATTATTATCCATTGTTCAAATCACATCCGTTACCATAACTTAAAGTGGAAAATTTCAAAACAAAGGAAGTAATTTTATCATTCAACGATAAAGGTTAGAACATGCTAACATCGCAGGCATATCTACAAACATGACTTAAACTTATCGCCAACATAAAGACATTGATAATAATTGCCAAGATTACCAACAATGCCAATTATGGGAGGTGTTATGTTAAAGAATTGATACATTCTTTTGTGTCTTTTATCTGTGTTTAAATAGTGGGTGAGGCGAATAGATAAGTTATCGTGTGTTTGCGCATGAGTTGGTTTTTGTTCGCTTTGAAGAAACCCCGACAAGATAACATTGTGGGTAGGTATTGATGCCATTTGTTACTGATATAGGTGGGACGATTGAAACGTTATTATTGGCCATTATCGATTTGGTGCTATCTTGAAGTGGCACTTCGGTGTTCTGCAAAAAGTTTAAATTGAATTGTCGCTTTACCTAATGATGAATCACAAACAGTAAGTCGAATAATTCCAGTAGCTATCTATATAACATATTATGAGCACAATGAAAATGTAGCTTGATTATTTTCTGAGCAAAGTTTGTTTTGCATTTAAATCTTTTAAATTTTTCTCGAACTTTAAACAAAGTTCAAATATTTTGTTTTCGCATTTGTGCTGTTTAATCACGAGATTGTTGGGTTTTGTTTAAGTTTTTTTTTTTCTCGTCAAACTATTTGACACTTCGAGGTATATTACGATATAGGCACTTAGCACGTTCATTCACAAGCGACACATCCATTGAGTTCGGTTTGTTTGTAAAGGTGGGTTCGCATGGCGCTATTTGCGTGGCTTGACCGCAAACATCCCGCGTTAGCGCCACAGGTGACGGTCTACCTGACCGCTTTTTGTATTATGTGCATAGCCTTAATGCTACAGTTCGCCTTTGTCAGGCCGATTTCGAGTGTTTGTTTCGCGCTTTGTAAATTGTTTGGAGATATCAGTCGTGCTAATAAAAAAGATTTCATATTGATTTTGACCAAGATGGATTTTTGACTAGATTCTTGCTATGTAGTCTGTTTTATAGTCAACATTTAAGTGTTATAGGTAGAACTATGAAGAAAAAAAAACATTTAATACTGCCTTAGACCGTCCACCGTTTAATTCTAAGCAGTGAATAAATCAGCCATCTAAAACTTCCACATAAACGCGAGATGTCGACGTAAAATCGCGTAGATACGGACCTCTATAAAAAGGCAATTCGACTCTCCCATATAAATTTAACTGACGATACCCGTTCGGTATTATAATGTGTAGAGTCTGTATAGGCAAGATCGTTCGCATCCCACGAGAAAAACGCTGCGGGCTATAGAAAGTCCCACCCACACTGATCACAACTCACGCGCCGACGAAGCGGTGAAAAAAATGAATAATCTTTTTTTTAAAACGCTGTTCAACAATTCGCTGCTGTGTTACGCGCTCCGCCCCCCGCCTCCTGATTGGTGAACAGTAGCCGGATTTCATTTTTTCCATGTGCACACGCACGCACGAAGATGCGTGTCGAATTGATTAGGTCATGTGAGTGACGTCACTATGTTTTTTTTTTAATTTAAACTGTGCAAATCTTCATTGTTATGCTGTGTACATGGAGCCAAGCAATTTATATCATATATTTTTAAAGATCGAATTGGTATTAAATAAATAAAGACGTCACGAATGAGTTCGGTTACTTAATAGGTAATAAACAGTGAATAACATGCTAAATGATCTACTAAATAACAGTAGTTTTACTATTAAAAAGAATATAATATGGAATGGACCTTCAATTGACTGAAAAGACAGTAAAATTCTCGCCAAGAATTACAATTTATATTTAAGTCCAGGTGTTAAAATAGCTCGAAAAAGCGAAAGTTGATAGCGCATGCATATGTTGAAACAAAGTTGCATAAAATCCTGCTTCAAAGATATCACCCTAAACAAAGATTTAATAAGAACATTTCGTCCAAATGTCGACATATTAAAAGATTCTCACACGAATCTAAAATGTTCTATTAACATAAAATATATTGCATGATCAGACATCTTAATTAAAAGGTCGGTAGTCCCCGAGGCAATACAATCACTTAATTGATAGATTTAATGTGTGAGAACAAACATTTTAGATCAAGATTACCAAACAATCTGGTTTTATAAATGTTTTCGACACTTGGTATTAGAAGGCGTCTTTTGGACATTCTTCTGTGTCAAGGAGTCAACTATTTAGTTTTAAAGCAAAAATATGACGACTTTAAACTCTTCGTTCACCAGCTTATGTATTCGCCTTGCTAATCGGGCCTCTCTCGCCGTTTAATACACTTGCCTAGCTCAAATTGTGCTCTACAAATAAGACTGAATCGTAGAAAGGGTTAAATATGGAGTCTTGGTTTTAAAATTCACAGATTTAAGGAATATAATCCAGGATACCTTCACTCAAATGCTTATGTGATGCTAGAGGGGTCTTTACAGCTTTGTATAAACACTTGGTCCACACAAAAGAGCTGTATCACTTGAAATCACAAGTCTCTTGCTCACCTAAATACTTTTAATGTAAAAACAAACTGGTTAAAATGTCTGATTCCTAGATAAGGAAATAAAAAAAAAACATATCTAGCTAAACTGCAAAAACAATACCAATTAAGAATCATCACCACGTAAAATAATCAAAGAATAAAATTACAGTAAAAATATGCCCACACATTATAAGTTCCTATGTGCTACAACATTTTTACCTACACTCAATGATTGGCTACCGCGTAAACCAGTAGCCGAGTGCGGCATATACATTATGTGTATCGTATGCGTGTATTTATTTAGCTACCGGGCACGCCTTCTGTGAGGGTTTGGGAGGACCGTGGGAACTGAGGAATCTTTTATGTATTAGTCTGTGGTTTGAACAGGAACAAAGGAGGAGGGGAGGAGGTTTTTTGTTACTATCTGGTTCGTTCTCACATATAACACATTTTTCTTAAATTCAAGAAAAAAATATAATAATTAAACGAAAATAAAGAACAATTCTGGAATTAAGATGTTTTGTAAATGACTGGCAACACTCAACCTCAACAAATAATCGAAATACATGAAATTCAAAACTTAAGGTTTTTTAAAAACCAAGCTGGAGCAGGTCTAATAGAACACAAAGTAGGCGAAAAAACTGGCACAGCATGTAAGAAAAAAATATTAATTAACGACCTCAATCAACTGACACCACTATACATAAAATTAGTTATACAACAAGTTAATCCGCTAACTACATGGTCAGTGGAGTACCCAAAGACGTAGGGGATATAGCCTGGGCAGACGCCGGGGGCTATCCGACCGAAGCCTAATATATCAGCGAGCATACTTCGTTGCACCGAAACAGAGGATGGAATGGAGATGTGTTGAATGAAGTTTAGTAAAAAAAAAGTTTAATTATAATTAGACTTATAGATTAATCAATTGAGTTTTCACGTAGTTTCGGCGTATTCCGTTAATTATTTACTTAAGCAACTGACAGTTGACATTGGCTTTTTTCTTTTCTTTTTATAATATAATTTTTATTGACCAGCACCGTCTGTGCACAGTTTCCCATTTCATTATTAATTTATTAAGTTCTTCCAGATACGTTTTATAACACGTGAAGTATATTTTTCTCTTGGCATAATTTAATAGTGTTTCTTAAGTTTTATTTTACGGCATAATTGTAGCCTTCTTTCGGTATTTTTTTTAATCGTGCTTCTCTATCCTACTGCTGGGCAAAGGCCTCCTCCATAGCTTTCCAATCCTGTTTATAATTTGCCTTCTCCAACCAATCCGTTAGGAATGAGAAGAGTTGGGTAATTATTCTATAATAAAATTATTTATTAAATGACAATTGCAGGTTTCTCACAAAAGTAAAACAACTAGTACCTATTACAGTTAATCTTATACAATACACAACAGCGGAGACAAGAAAATAAATCCTTCTAAAAAAAATATAGTCGATTAGCGTCTCCACGGCCGTCTCTGTTCTCATCCAAGCGCATACCTTTCCTGTGGGAACGTGCGGGACATAAACTGTTTCGTTATTTCTGCTTACACTCTCATTTGTATATTATAATTTGGCCGCAGTGGGGTTGAATTTCAATCCTTGTTATTACTGTTATTTTATATAAGGTCTATCTTTTCATACACGAAATATTTTAAGAGTAACTTCTCTATGTCGTTAAGTCGCCATAGCAACGAAAAAAAAAATATCTGAGTGTTTTTTTTTATGAAATTATTATAATTCTAAAAATTTTTGAGACTTTTTGCATAAAACCTCTTTTCCCATATTCTAACAATGACAGTAGGTAAAT
The DNA here is from genome assembly GCA_905163415.1 of Noctua fimbriata. NCBI lineage: Eukaryota > Metazoa > Arthropoda > Insecta > Lepidoptera > Noctuidae > Noctua > Noctua fimbriata. Next base: position 10,602,270 of record LR990940.1, read on the forward strand.
ACGACGTAGTAAATTAGTGTAATGGATGTTCAAAAATAAGGAGCCTGTATTTATTTTGTGGGTATAATATTAAATTACATAAATTTTATAAAAATATACTTAGATAACAAAAAAATCCCTTGAAATGGCTTCGTTATAGCCGTTAGATGATTCTCTGAAAATATTTCGTGTATGAACAAGTTAGACCTTATATATTGGGTATTTATATAAGTAACTAGATCTGCCCACGGCTTCGCTCGCGTTAATTTAAAATTTGACAATCAATTTAGGTTATACTCTGCTTGTAATAATAATACAATTCAAGATTCGAAAGACACGTGGCGCCATCTATTATCATAAGAACGTTATTGTTGTTTTCCTCGGGAACAGCACTTTGTTTCGAGATAAAAGGTGGGTTATGTCCGTTTCTGTACAACTGGGCAACGTATATGCAAAATTTCAGGATGAACGGTTTAGTGGTTTAGGCGTGAAAAGGTAACAAAACAAACACAGTAAGGATTTGATGTTGCGAGGATAAAGCAAGACCATTACAGAATCATCTCTTTTGTTGCATGTCATCTGCCATGAGTTTGGGTCTTCTCACGGGTAAAAAGATATTTCAATAATAAATTCCATAAACCGATTCGGCTATCCTTATTAATTGTATAATTTTCTCCAGCTACAACTAAATAATTCATGAAACAAACGTGGTAATTATAACAACGTGATTCAGCTCATGCTTGGAATTCTTTCAAAATGTAAAGAGTGAACAGATAGTCGCATTCCATCCCTTTCATTCTTACTACCTTGGATCTACGTGGGAGTGAGACAGGCATTGCATTGTTCGTAAAAATGTCAAATAGAATGATAAACATAAAATTTCGTGTTGAAACGATGCGCTTGCGCACGCGCCGAACAATGAGATGGTAATAATTTTATTCAAATGTGGGTGATCATCAGCTTTTATATTCCCTTGGTATTTGTTAAAAGACCGATTAATTTATGAGCAAGTTTTGTTAACATTTGTTATTTTATTTAAAAAAAATGTTTTTTTTAAAGCAAGGTTCTTAATGAGGTTGTTTTTAAAATATTGGAGCGGTTTTTTGAGAAATTGTCTCAAGTCTTTTTTAAGTAATGGATGGGACTGATAAATAACGATAAGGTTGCAACATGCTGGAAAAGTGCTTTCATTATTTTAAAGAATGTAGAGCCTTATTAGTTTCTAATCCCTTTGTGTCTTGTTGATATAATCGCTTTTATTTTGTCTCTCTCAGAAAATTAAATGACAATTTGATTAAAATATGTGTTCCAAATATACATTAAATTAAAAATAAATCCAATCCCAAGTACCAACTAATGGCAGTTGTACAACAAAAACACTCTTTACACATTACCAACAATAGTACACATCGAATTCCTAGAAAGCCGAATGCCGATAGACGAAAGCCGAACGAACTCACGCTGACTCGGCACCGAGGCCTCATTGAAAGCTGCACAATAGATTCAATGCCCATAATAGTCCGTATTAAATCTAGCCATAAAGGCATTGACACAATAACTTGATAAATATTGGAGACGTAGTTCTGTCTATTGAGTTAAATTATCCACAAAATTTCATGCATCCGATCTTTTTGGCTTGTTAAACCGTTTTGTGCATTAGAGGCAAAAGTGGCTAGGTAATGCATGAAAATTTCGAGAATCGTCTTTCAGTCTCATAAGTAACAGCTGCAGCTACAATAGCTTTAAATGTATTTAGAATCGTTTTTAGGACAAAAGTACAATATTTACTTAAAACATTACCTTCTTTGAGCAGCGGTGGCCCAGTGGTGGCGGCCCCGACTTAAGAGCAATGAATCGTGGGTTCGAACCCAGGTAGGCGCATTACTTTGTGTAATTTATTTCATCACCACTGCTCTCAAAACGGTGAAGGAAAACATCGTGAGGAAACCGGTATGTCCTAGAACCAAAAATTCGAAGACATGTGACATCTACCAACCCGCACTGGGTTCTCGTGGTAGATTATAGCACTCTGCCTCTTATAGGGAGGAGGCCTCTGTCCTAGGAGTGAGAACATTATAGGCTGATTATGCTATGCTACCTTCAACCACAAACACTCCACAACCTGAAAATTATCAACCACGTTAGTTTGTTTCAAAGTTTCAAGTCTCTATTTGATTCTATCAATTTCAAGCAAGCCCTAATGTTAGCAAACACTCATGCGCAATATAGGTTACATTGTTTCAAAACTCAGTCATAACCAAGTACTTCAGATAAAATAAAAATCAGGCAGACTTTACGAGGCACTCAGCATTTTATTATGTTGTGATGATTTTTAATTACTGACCTTAAAACCTGGCAGTATCACTGACAAGGTTTTATGAACATCATTTGATCCATGGTTCAAATAGTTCACGTTAGTGAGACATTAAATACTCTGTAACTCCGAAGAACCACAACTTTTTAGCATAAAACCTTATTTCATCATACACGTCCCTTTTTGCAATAATTGACTGAAACATTTCTAAAGAAAAACGGTAATGTAGTGCAACATACTCAAATTGATCGATGGGTACAACAAAGTAGTTAAAGTGTTTCAATGTATCCTGGAATTTTAAGTAATTAAAGCTTGTAGGGGCAGTTTTTGTTTATAATTATTAAGGTGCAAAGTTTACGGCTCGCGAGATTCCATACAATGGTATTAATGAACTGCATACAACAATCTGTTGTGGAATAATTTATTTTCTTTTCTTACTTTCTTGCTTTTTATTCATAAAAGTTCGATGGGTTTACACAACTTCATCTTTTAAGAAGTAAATTTTATGATACTGGATGATATTTGTGGGAATTATATATATATATATATTAATAATAAGTTATTAAATCACTTAAAAATACCAAAACAGTAAAGGGCCCAACTTCGCACCTTGTGGAACACTCGAGCCCGGAATAGGATGTGCGGGTTTTAGGATGTGCTAAGTAGGATACTGATACCGTGTCACCGACATTCTTTTGGTTTTCTCAATCAATCTTTGATAATTAATCACTGTTTTGACTCAACACTTATGAAATGAACCGCAAACTATATGACGCATCACACATAAGTGGCGGTACCCAATATTCTTCATGATGACTTGATGAGTTACGCACAAAGATGCATAGGTGTAGAGAATTCTGTCACAGATATGCATTACAATGATGTTGTTTACTAATTACATAGCATGCATTAAAATTTCAATGACAGCTTATTTTCAATCTTTATCTCCTTGTTTTTTACTTTTGTGGAATTTCTAGTCCCTTTAACTTCATTAGCTTCATCTTCATAGATGTTACCATGAACTTTAAAAAATCTTTTTATATTTTCACAAAAACCGTTTTACGAAAATCCTGCCGGACTTTGATTTAGGTATTTATGTTCATTAAAACTTGCTAAGTCATTGTGAACAGTCAGACTGCCGGTCTACTAATACAGTCAGGATGTACCTACTTACTACTTATCACGTAGTTCTCCTTACTGCAATACTCAATAGTATGTTACACTTACATGTAAAATGCGTAACGAGTGCCATTTGACGTCATCCATCATGACGAGAACTTCCTTGAATATGTTTAATCTTTCAAGGAATTTTATTGATTTCGAACGAATTGTAAACATGTAAGTTAGTTTGCGTATCTGTTGAGGTTTTGAGAACAGTATTTCTGTTATGATTAAGGTCACATGCCTGAGTATCTTATAGAAGTTTTATAGCCAGTTTGTTGTTGAACATCCTCTACTGTAGAAGTCTCGTCTATGTCGATTTCCGTTAAGCGAATCGTGAAACAAATGACATCTGTTTTAAAAAGTTTACGCTTGACCTCGAGTTTGGAAAAGCTGAATCCTTCCTACCTAAAAAGCCAAATTACCTATTTTGAAATGCAAATGCTGCTATTTCAGAAGCCAAAACCTATAATTACACAAACAAAAATGATCACCCATCAATCAGTTTCTTAATTGCAAAACACCAAACGATTAACGGTAGACACAGTAATTAAAATCGATCCAAGTAACATAATGTCAACAGTTCAAGGGACATGCAGTGAATCATCGGACACGTTTTAAGATAAATCCCGAGGCCTATGGCCCATGTGGTGGTATGACTCATCGCTAGATCCGCTTGAACGCATTAAATATGTAAGTAGGTATGAATATGATGGCATCAGTTTAATTTTGTGGTTTTGTCTGATGAAACTGTTTTGTTATAATCTTTATATGATTATTTGTTACAGTATGAGTATTACAACCGCTAAGTAGACTTCTGAAGCGTCCAAATTGAGTAATAGTGGTATAAATCTCATAGGTGAACTAGAATTTCAGTGTGATGCTCTAGATTGATGATCATTTACCTATTAAAAATGTACAGTCAAACTAGCGTCTTATTGACAAGGCACGGTTTATTATCTACTACTTCAGTGATTCGTCCACTAATACCCAGAAACGGATATAATTAGGTAAAGATGAAAGAATATGTTACTCTAACGTGCAGCCAACTGACTCTGTTTTAAGCTTTCACGGTTTACAACTAAACTTGTACTGTCACTTACGGTATATCTTCCGTGATTGTTCATTGTTTTGAGCTCCCGATATTTCGGCGATGTTGCAAGCGCCATGATCGCGGGTTGACTGGAGAATGCGGGTGGATGGATAAATTGTTAAGAGCAGACAAATCCCGCGATCATGGCGCTTGCAACATCGCCGAAATATCGGGAGCTCAAAACAATGAACAATCACGGAAGATATCCCGTAAGTGACAGTACAAGTTTAGCCAACTGACTGTAATAATAGTGAACAGCTGGACAAAAGCATGTTAAGATAGACGAGGCTTTCCCGATGAAACCCCTTGACCCTATGAAAACGACACGCACACTTCCACACAATACATAATAAAACAAGATTAATATTAATAATGAAACAACAGTAAAATTATATTCCCGCCATAACCCTTTGGTGATGAATGAGCGGCACTTAATGCGATGTCAGGCATACTGAATCCGAATGATATTCCTAATATATTCAAATTGCACTTTAGACGATCGTAGTGCTAAATTATGATTCCCAATCATGAATAACCTTCGATTTGCTACGGTATGGAGATTCGGTTTTAAAAGCCGTGATCTAGTAGTAGGAATCCAATTTTTTATTGCAAATTATTGATTGATTGTATTCTTGCGTAATGCTTGCAAATTGTACTACCGAAACTTGGACAGATGAAAATCATCGAGAACGTCCCAACATAGAATCTCACTATATTGAATTGGACTAGAAAAAACATTGTTTTAGTGCCAAACATATAATTAATTAGCCCTATTTAGGCTTACATTACTTTGGCAAAACTCATACACAAGTTGATTTCAATTGAAGGTTCTGAAAGGCATCACATCATAATTATTATCATTGCACCAAGTCATCTGCTGACCTCAAACAAATAGCGTAAAGCACCATAAATCGTTTGGAACAAAGAAAACCTCTTTGCAGTCCGTATGTAGCCAAGTACCTATTTACCCTCCGTGACCGGGACTCTTTAACTCCTGACCGACAATGGTTTTATGACCACCATATCTTACTGGCCGTGACCATCCGATGGTTATCACACGTTAACCGTGTGTGTACCCATTTAGGGACAAAAATATGTGTACCAAATGTAAAGATCTGTATGATTTGTGATTTTTTTCGCGGGCGCCTTAGTCTTCGGCTTTGTCGTGACTTCGAGTTGTGATATGACTTGTATCGACAATCAAGGAGTCGGTAGAAGGTTATATAATGGCGGAATGTTTTATGCAATCTTTTTTCGCATGATATGGCGGAGTAGACAAGGTTTTTTGCGCGTAATGCTGGTATTGCGTCTTTTATGAGTTTTTCTGTAGGCTAGCGGGTTCTGTTTTAGAATACGAGATGAGGTTGATAGGTTATAAAACTTTGAGCTGATCTAAAAATAACACATTCTTTAGCATACGTATCAAGAAACAAACATATTCTGCCATTGTTTTAACTCATCCATAATGGCACAAAAGGTGTGCTACTTTCAGTGTTTCTTTAGTTTCTATTCTGCATTGTATAGCTATCTATAGGTTTTTATGACCGGCACTAAAAATACCTACCATCCCTTTCAGTTTCGGGCCAAAAATACTAGAGCAAACAGTTCACCGATAGGAAGGTACATATTCCACGAATTTTAACACACAAACCTATTCGCGTAACATATTAGAAGCCTTAGAATCAGTTCCCACAATTACTTATTACACAATACTCACTCAGAACAATACGAGTAAAAATAAAGCCATTCAAGACTGTTAATAAGCGGACACTTATGTCCAGTCATACTAAGAAATTTAACTATGAATACTCATTAAAGTTGAGTTTTAAACTCAGACGCGTAGGTATACAAGGGTTAAGATAATTTGAATGGAGTTACGTGGCAATAAAGCGGGTCATAAGTGCCGCTTCACGCCCGTGCGAAGAATTAACTTTTATAGCTTCTTTAACACGCGAAATTTGAATATTGTGTGAAAATCAGCGAGTGTTTTGAATGAGTTTTCTTGTTTTGTGCGTGAACTAGCTGGTTAGGTGAGTAGGAACTGTAATGTTCAGTTGTATCTTGTGTTTTTCGTGTTTTGTCGTGAAACCAGCGGGGTTTAATTCAGTGTTCTCAATATTTCAGTCTAGTATTTTAGTGTCTAAATTACGTAAAATATGAATTTATTTTTGTACTAAATAAACAGCCCATTTATTAATTTAAAGAAGTCGGCTAAAACGCGTTAAAACGTATTTTTCACACTAGTTTAGTATAACTAATAAATAAACACCATATCTAATTCAAAACGCAATCATTCACGCACTTGCTATTACAACGATTTTTACCGAAACAATCGCGCCAAATTACACAGAACTAAGACAACTAGAAAGTACACTTGCGCCTGAGGGCGCGGTAATGACAGAAGCCGAAAATCATCACCAATTTACCGGTAAACAGTGTACCGGTAAACAGTACGGTGCCCAAATAGCCGGGGTCGTGTGTCGTGAGTGAAACACACGGTAGCGCCGCGAGCCACTGGGCGCTTTCCCACCGTTTTATAATGCCACATGTATGTAATCGGTACTGACATTATTTGAAATCACGTTAAAAACATGATACGGTAATAAGAGGTTGATTTTAGTTTCACAAAGAGGTAAAAAAAACCCTCATATGCAGAGTTCAAAATGTAAGCAAAACTGATTGTTGATGTAAAATGATTTGTCTGAAGAGATCTACGAACAATTAAGTGAAAATAGAAAATCCGAGACAATGATTACTAAAGAAAAATAAATATGTATGTACTTATAGAGAACTAAACCTGTAACAAGAGAAAACGAAGCTTTCAAATAAGCAATAAGTTTATTAGCGTCGCGAAAATAATATTTATAGCACATAATCATAAACGTAGTTAGTTCACCACAAGCTAATAAATCTGCAGTGGAGTTTTCCCAGTATGAGCCGTCAGGTTACCGTCGTGCTACCTGTTCATTGACGGCGCAGGCGCACGTGGTGGGGGCTGCGCGCGCCTTCCGCGTAAAGCTATCAGTAGTTTCCGCACCCTCGCGCCGCCGCAGTTGCTAAACACGCCTGCTCTTGGTCGCACGTATTGTCACATTGACACTTCTAGTCACTTTTAATCCGCGCTCAAATAATGACACTCTCCTTTCAATCTTAATTGTATACACATAAGTTCGAAATTTTATTTTACAAAGTTTAGTGAAAGTGTTAAGTTAAGCTTGTAAAGCTTAATATCTTCTTCGTGGGCAATCGATTTTAAAGGTGCGTATTTTAATAATTCATAAAGTGTTATTATGACCATATAATAAATTATTCTTGTGGTGTACCTATAAAGGTTACTTTGTTAGGAAATAATTTTATAATATCTTCATCATAAAGATCGTTTAGCATGAAATTACTTTGTATATTTAAATATTTGATGTGGATTGAAGGCGGGAAATACTATTAAGGTATCAAATTACTTATTAAATATTTACATACCGATTAGCCTCTTCTTGTATTGCCTCCATTATTTATTAATGACACAGTGGACGCCACTTGTTATCCTTTAAACATAATTTAATAAGGTGTTAATAAACACATTAGAAAAATAGGTGTTGACTCTATCATTATCATAATCAATTGCGACGGTTAATGACGGGACTTAGACATTAGGTATTCCATCCTCCTCACACACTACAAACAGAAAGAGATAGAACACAAATTCGACAACATTTCCAAATACTCTACACACAACGTTATCACTGCACACTTACTAACAAGACAGCCACCGAAACATGGACTCTATACTTAGCACATACAGTCACATATCGAACGCACACGACATTTGATAACTTATCATTGTACAGGCGCTCAAGCCCCGCCCGTCGTAAGCATCACATCTTAGTCCAGACAAAATGTTCGCCGTGATGCAAATTGACGAGGACCACACACGGGATTTCAGACGCAAACTGCGCCCAAAATGCGAGTTCGTCTGCAAGTACTGCCAGCGTCGATTCACCAAGTCTTACAACCTGATGATACACGAACGGACCCATAAGAGCCCGGAGCTCTCCTTCAGCTGCGAGGTTTGCGGGAAGAGTTTCAAGCGACAGGACAATCTGCGCCAGCACAGGTGAGTAACCATTTTCTTTTTATCTCCTTCTTTATTGTTATTCTGAATTTAACCTAGAGGATTGTCAACAGCAAAAGTTCGAGATGATTGCTGAATTTCTTAAAGTGTTTTGGGATTAAAACTTGTATATTATTGTCAAGAATGATTAATATCAAATTATCGTTTTCATTGACTTTTGCTGTTGACTGGTCGGTAACAATAATTATGTCTACTGTCAAATGTTCTGTTTCAACCAAGTACTCCTTTCATATTAGGTCTTGGTGGTTGTATTTTTTTTGGTTTTAAGCCATAAGAATTCACGAGCATCTTTTAAATTGGTGGAATTGAAGCTTCCAGAAGCTACTTCAAATATTTTGTCTTACATTTGACAGGTTAATTATAATTATTGACCACCTTTTTAACCTAGTTTTACGGTATAAAAAACATAATGAATTAGGCCAATGTTTAAACGGATTCAGATTCTAAAGGCAATTAATTACACCAAAAGATGTCTTTTCTTTATGTAGGTAAATAATTAATAGACAAAACTTAGTGTTTAAAATAATGACCTTATGATTTCACGTTATAAGGTTTATTATTTAAAAAATCTACATATTTTTATCGAATAGGTTTTGAGTGATTATGAATTCTTTGCATTCTATCTCTAAGACCATGTTAATACACCAGGAGCTATATTGAAAAATTATTTCTGAATTCTCAGTTTACTTCATATGAATAGAGAAAACTGTAAAATGATTGAAAACCATGTACAGCTTACGTTAATTTAAAACGCACTTCCACAATTGTTTATATATTTATGTTCTTTTGTAACAACAGTAGTTTCGCATCTCCATCAACATTTGACGTGTTAAGTGTCTTTAAATCAAAGTTACCGTTAAATTTTCTACAAAGTTAAACTTGACCTCTTAAGATCATTGTAGTATTTTGTGACATAAAAATTTTAAATTGAAAAATACTGAGATTAAGATAATGACAACCGGAAAACTGAGAAGAATAATTTTCAAATGCTCAAAAACTTCGTTTTATCTACAACATTCTTTCGACTAGATGATCTCATTTCTGTACCAACTGCAGCAGAAGCATTCCTTCACAGTAATCCTCTTATCTAACTTAAAAGGATTAAGTATGAACTTAGTGCTAGTTAACCTACTTAGCCCGCGGTTAGCTGTCCAACCACCAGTCAGGTGTGACAAGGTTGTGGTTACTATAGTCACCATGTATTAGGGTCTGAAGCTTCAGGAAGGCAGTGGAGTGTCCAGTGTAATATACTACTGTTACACCGTTACCGCAAATTGAGGTGTTCAGGCACAAAATTGAGGAGTACTTTGTTGGTAGAGTGAGGCTGCTAATTTTGTGATGTTATTATCATCTTTTGTCGTTGCTGAATATCGTCCGTTTAAGGAGATTATACACTGTGACTTAATTTTATGATGGTTTAATTTAGTCCTCCTAAGATTTAATGATATGATGATTGTTTCCTATTTGTAGACTAATAATAGGGGTCATTATATTGCTCAATTGCTGCTGTGTCACCATTTTTGTCTATTTTGCCATTAGTATCACTTCTTCGATAGTTACTTTGAACTGTCTTTAAATTTGCGTCTTCTTCAGTTCTCTTGTCCTTTATTGTTGTTATTCCAAATTGTCAATTTCCTCCACATAAAATCCGGTATTTTTCTTCTTAGTTACAGCTACAAATAACTACCTCTTTATATTTAAACTCTTCCTCTGTGTTAATGTCATTGCACTGGTCGTTTAGCAGCTAGCTGGTATCAAGGGATACCTCACTTATCTTATTACCTTAATAGCCATACCAGATTGATAGTCAAAAACGAAAAGATCGTTTCAGTACTCCATAAACTAGTAAAAGATAAAATTTAATTAGAGCAGCATCATGGCTTCAGTCAAGGTACGGTCATAAACCTTAGTGGCATTGACTCATTGCGTTCTTAAACTATGGCAATTAAACATATTTACTTTGCCTTTATCAGCGCTGGAATATTTTACTATTGTTGTGTATTGACGTTTAGTACGGATTGGCTTATATTTTAGTAAAAGTAGTTTAATTGAGGCTTTTCTTTTTTGTCATTGATTTCTGTCGTATCTACTTTAAGCACTAAATCAACTTTCTGTGACTGTTTTTGCTTGATGCTGTCACTTCTTACCAAGGGGTCTCGTATTATCTAGTACTAACTGGGGTGTGGAGTTCAGATAGGCAGTCGCTCCATGTAAAATATTGGTATTCAGCTGCATCCGACTAGACTGGATGCGGACCCTAACATAGTTGGGAAAAACGGCTAGGCAGATGATAAAGCTGTCACTTCTTTCAAGAAGGGAGTGTTTTTAATTTAGGTACCTATATATACCTCTTTTCCCAAAAGTCTACGGATCTATGACTACGGATCAAATTCTCGAATAATTCACAATATCCTCGTTCCTATAAAAGTGAACTTTGTCAGTGGATTCAACCAAATGCTAGTGTAAAGTAGCACAAGGCATCAAATAACCCTAATGTGGCACTATCCATATCTTGGTCATATTCCACGCTGGAGTTTCTTGTAAACATATGTTGTTTGCTCACGATTCCTTCATCTCAACTGATGATAGGTGCATGTTTGAAACTGTACACAGTTGTTTTAGATACACACGGGGAACGTTCCTGTAAGGTTTTTAATTTCAAGTGTTGTAATTAGGAGTAATTTTTAAAAGAAAAATCGATTCCTTTACTCTTTGCTCTATGAGGTGATTAAAATCTCACACAATACCAATTAAAAGGGTTGATTTGTAATACAATAACCGTCTCGGTTATCAACTTTGTGTTCTTTTTCTATAATAGATTGTTTAATGAAACTCTTCAGCTTCATTTAATAAATTGCAGCCTTCTACTAGCAATTTTTATATCAAGTTGTGACAAAGCAAAATTACCCCTTCACTTCAGTTTATAATTTCATTGTGTGCTAAATAATAAATATTAATAGCCTAATGATATCCTAGTGGTGCGACCGTCGGACTGCCAAGTCATAGGCCGGAAATTCGAACACAAGACACGCACCTCTTATTTTTCGGATTCATGTGCGTATTGTATAATTATCATTTGCTTCGGTGCAGGAAAACATCGTGAGGAAACCAGCAAGTCTGACGGCATGTAAAGCCAACTCATAGGCCCATGGGCGGCAAAAAAATTCTGATAGCATGACCACCGTAGAAATGGGTTTTGTTGACGGAAGAATCGACAAAATGACAGACTTTTATTGATCTGTCATTTTGTCGATTCTTCCGCCGACAAAACCCGTTCTACGGTGCTCATGCTACGCGTGCAGGTTAGGCACTAATCTTACGATAAAGAAAAGAAGTTTCGCGAGAGTTTAGAGTCATACATACCGCTCTCATTCTTGTCACACATAACAATTACATCTCAATCAAATAGCCAACTAAAAACAAAATCCTCTTAACTCATCATCTGTCAATACAGTTTCATGCGGGTTCAGTAAACTTCTTAAACATTCGCATGTCATTTGGAACGACATTCCGTGGTTGTCACTCGTAATTATCATACAATGTGACGGTAGCTCTTAGTTGATAGGGTCGCGACCTGATGCAAATATCTTGTGGCAGTGTGTTGTGAACAAAGGAATCTTGTCTTCGGCCTCGTCCTTGTTTTCTTGGGGAAAATTTTGCGAGGGTTTTTTGGGAGTGGGAATTTCCCGGATTTCGTAACCCGGATTTTAATAAGTAGCTCACTTATTCTACAAAATTGTACAAGTCACTATAAAAATGACCAGTTAAATCATGAAAAAATGTCTCAATCTTCTTTTATCTGTTTTTATTACTACGATTACAAAATAAAGAAAAGTCAGTCCTCAAATATAACAGTTTCACGTCTTCCACATAAAGTCCGCCATATTTGAGCATGTGCGATGTTCGGTCTTCCGTCAATAATAAACGGCGGTAAAAGTATAATGCCGCTACTGCTATTACTACACTGTTCTGACCTTTCTCGACTTAGGATCTAGGTGGGAATACCGTGAACGGTACCTTGAAGGTACCTCTGGGAAATAGAATATAAAAAGTATGAAACCTGAACAAAAAAAATATGATTTTTCTATTTTTCAAGAGATAGGTCAAAGCAAATCATAAAATCTATCGGGTATCTACAGACTTGGTGGTTTAGAAATCATAAGGCAGAGTAACAAAGGCATACATGAGCGAAACAGACCTCATTGAAACAACTCTCCCACTGCACCCTTATGTCAACAAAATCCGCGACTTTCATTCTACGATTGCAGCACAAAAACACGAATTGTCGTGTGTAATAAAATTCTAGAACACACTGTCTCAGTGCACGCGTACCCCCGTGTGAAAAGACACAAGCCAGCGCGGGGCTACCGAGAGATCGCCGATAGATCGCTCATGCTGCGTGAATCGTGAGCTCGTGACGGGACCGTGTGTTAACGGTGCTTAATGGGCCCTAATGCTTCCGAAACTGTGCGAACGCTGACGGTAGCCCTCAACAGGGAAACACACGTGACCCAAGCGGTATAATTTGCAGTTTATGCCCCGCCGTACAAGGCACAACAATGTGTACCACGCTTAACAGTAAGATGATTACGGCAATTTGTCGGTAGGGAAGTGGAGTGTCGATGGCATATTTGGATTATTGGGAGGTTCCATGGATTGCAAGCACGACCTGGATGTAGACTTAAAATAAAAACACAGTCTCTTCGGGAGCATAAAGACACACATCTAAGATTCCCAACTTTCTTAGTGAATCTACTATAGGAGCAACACAATTCGAGACAGTTCACTTTTGTCCACGAAAAACACAAAATCGGAAAGTATGTAGAAGTTTGAGGCGAGTTTATTTGAGATCGAAAACCTTTTCCAAAACACTACTTTCCTATTCCAGCATCGTACCATCATAGATTTCCTTCACATATCGCTGTGTATAAGGATAATGAGGTATCGTGTGAAACTCCGGAAACTCAGGAGGCGGCGTGAGCGCCGCAGGCATGGAGTACCGCTACTGATTGTTTTACTAAATGTTACTGGCTCGTATGGTTCATAAAATTTATGAAGATCATGCCTTTGAATTGACGAGTGTGTGTAGCCATGAATCGATCGTGTTTATTACCAGGCGTGGGTACTGTAAATCTTATTCTTAGTTTTGCACGTCCATGAATAGGCTTCTAAAAGTACGGATGCGTTTTTTACATACCTATATTTTTTATGTTGGAATAAAATATTGATAGCACGTACTCTGATTGAAAGAAATTTATTCAGAGTCGATGTTTTTTTATTCTTGGCGTGGCTACCAGTGCTTGTTGGATGGAATAAATATTGATATTCGATATTGATAGATTGATAGGCTTTATAACATTAATTGGAAGCTAATAGTTTCGTCCTTTCGACAAATAGTTCCAAACAAATTGTTGTATCAACTTTTTAAATTTCGGTGTTTCTCATGAGCTATAACTCAAATCTTGCGAAAATTAAACGCTTGCATTGCACCTATAATTTAACCCAAATACAGAACACAAACCTTGTATAAATCGAGTATTGCCATTAATTATTCCCGTGCTTTCCCAATTAAACACGCTGCAATCGATACATCGTTCATTAATCTAGCTAAAACAATACATCTTGCTTAATTACGATTCCAAGCAGAATCGAGAGTGCGATGTCCCATATAGTTAGTGCATTAGGTCATCGGTGCACGCCCAGTCTCTGCCGTGGTACTTATCTGCTGCATCGCTCGATAGGTCGATCCATTCGATTCACGACTCGAGAGAATCGAGTTGACATATCGATTATTTTCTATATACATGGCCATTTTATGTGGGATCTTCTTTCTACTTCGTTTTCGATTATGGAACAAAGGATTTTGGTCAAAATTGTGGTTTGTAGTCAATTTCTAAGGTTTTGGGAGTTGTACTTACTAAAGCCAGTACGTACCAATATGTGATCAGATCCAATAGAAAATGTAGCAACACAGAGGTCAGGTCCCATACAAATCTGAACGCTAACCTAATTAAAGCTAATTATTACAGAGTAACAAAGCAAAACGGTAACAACATTACACATCTTCAAATAAAATTTGTTCACATCTACCGTTAAAAGGTCCGTATTTAGATACAGTTGATACAAACGCCTTTAGTTTAGTATAGTTCTATTTCGATTGGTCCTAGTTCAGTTCATAGTACACAATAGTTCGCGCGTCCGTCGCGCCACAGAGGTGGCAATGCGGTTAATTAGGCACCCTTTGAGAAATCTTTACTTGTCTACAGGATGTTTGGGTGATCATTTTAAATAATGGCTAATTTTATCTGTCTCCATTTCTATTCGGTTTAAATAACTTAACTAACTTTACTGTTTGTGGTCCTAAAAAATATCTGTATGGTCTTACGTAGATTCAGCCGCAACTAAAACTGATTGAAATTGTTTCTTCCAAAGCAAATCTTAGATAGTTTTCATAGAAACAAACCATGTTCTTAATTTAATTTTACAAATAATCTGAGATGCGATGTCTTTCAATTATCCTGTTTAATTTTCACCTCAGTGAACGATAAAACCGTATCACTTAAACAATTTTAATCCGACTCCCTACCATTTCCACAGTTAGACTCCTTACACAAGACAATGTCTCATCTAATGGTTGAATTACGTAACACAAGAGCCTGTATACGGGAACAAAGCCGCTTAGTTCCCACAGTCGCACATACAGGGTGTGCGCTCACGAACTAACCTAGTGTATCGTACGGAAGTGGATAATGCCGCGTCGGCCGTCACCCGCGCCCTTTACTGCACTGTATCGAGATCTAAACACTTGGGTTCGAAACACGTGGAGAACTATTAGCCCGGATTGCGATCAGGATGTACCTTTTGTTTTTAAAGGCTTTTTGTACAACTTTACTGTTTTAAATCGCGTTTAAACATTTGCTCTAGATTTTGATTGCTTAAATCGAATTTCGATATTTAAATTGATATTCAATCTAGTTTGAGTTACGCAAAGGTCTCAATGAAACTCGATCATTCAACGGTTTTGAAACTTCTATTCATGACCGTGACTCCATTTTTATAATAAACCTAAAAATATATTTCGGATTCGTTCATGTATTTTTGGCAATTTTTTTGCCACGAATCAGGTGATCAAGGATCTTAAAGTTAATGACAAATAATTTGTTTCCGCGTCTGTTTCGGGTGTTTATTAAATCAAAAAACAATGTTGAGGTTGTTACGTACGAAAAGGAAAAAAATCTTTTAACACCTGATACGAGTTCACGGACATTTTAATATCTCCATCACGATTTCGTATAATTAAAGTGATGAATTGATGACACTTACACGCTTGGTAACTTTTTTAATCGCCGTTGATTTTTTTGCGGACGCAAATGTTGCCTGCTCAAATATTTTGAAACTAAATTGGCGAAAACAATAAAATAATAGTATTAGGCAAGCTAACAGATTTATTTTTGTTTATTCGTTTAGATAAAATTTATCTTGTGGTGTCTTTTTATTTGCAAAACAAAAAGGTTTGTTCTTGACTAAGAAGTTTGAATTAGCATAGTGCTATTTTTGTAAAAAAAAGTGTAATGTCTTTTTTATTTTAGAACATGTGCACAGAATTGTTGTTTTTAGCAGCAAATCTTTTGCAGTAAGACATTTTACATAAATAAGTCCTCAGAGGTTTGACGTTAATCCTTTTAAAAGTTAACACCTTCTTTGTTGCGGTTGGTACAGAAAAATCTTAAAAAGGGATTCTGAGCTCAAAGCACGGATTTTTAATCTTATTTTGGGCCTTTTACAGTATTATTTTTGATAATTTCTTAGAAAGCCAACTCGATTTGTCTTCATTCAAAATTAATACACTGTTTATGTTTGGTTAACTGTTTTCTTACGGTAGTTTTTAGGAAATTCGTTTTAATCTTTTAGGATTTAAGATATTAGTTTGTACGATTTTAGCTCTAAGTATAGAAAGGTGCACTTTTAAGATATTAACTTCTCCTAAAATTCAATGAACTAATCAAGTTTTAATGCACTGTGGAATTCTTTTAACTTTTTTGGCATGCACATTAACTATTTCTGGTTTTTAAAACGACATTTTTTTTTTTCTTATTAAGAATCCACCACAAATTAACTTTATTTGATTTTTTTTTTGTTTTTATAATATATTGTTTTTGAGGGTTTTTTTTCATTTATGAATAAGGAGATAGGTGTTTTGAAAAACGTGGGTGTTATTTTTATTAAATTTTAACTGTAATAACATGTTTTTTTTCTTAATTGTTGTAGATGTAGTCAATGCTTGTGGCGGTGAAGGTGATGGAAGCACGATCCTACTACAGCGGTCTCTCTTACACAAATAGAGTAAGAATCTATTTAATCAATACATTTTTACCTGTTTACTTTACGAAATATCATCATTGATCATTAAAACAACCATTTACGATCATAAAGGAGGACCGCAATAACAGATGATGTAACAAAAAAAAAACTCATGGTCGTGCAATTTATAAAATGCCCTACAAGCATTATTATATTAACAGTCTGTGGAACTATGTGGAAAAAAAATGGGATCAGGGTTTTTATAAAAAAATTGTAACATTTTTCTAACTGGTTACTTTTTATTACAGAGAAATCCATTACAACCCTAACAAGGAGACCATGTACTTACGATGGTGATAGAAAACGTCACGAAGAATAATGACGTCATCAACGCCTGTAACACCTGTGGCTTCAACTTTACATAACAGTATTCGTGCTTCGTCAGTAACACCGCCAGAATGGGATATTGCAATGTTTTGGATATTTTTTTGTAAATTTTCGGCCTCCATGTAAACCTTCGCACTTTTTAATTTTATTATTTTTGACTACAATTTTGTGATATTTGCACCAGTGGGGTTGCTCTTGTTTACGTTTTACTTTGTATCTTTCTTGTTTTATTTTTTATAGTTTTTAATGAAATCTTGTGATAAAATGTTAATTGATTGGACAACAAAGCTAATTGAGAATGATTTTTTGATGTTTTCGATTCAGAATTTGTAATGATAAAACTAACGAGAGTGACCCTACTGAAAAATTACTTTTTCAAAATTCAAAATTAATCAAACAAAAACATTCTGGTGATTTTGTAAATAGTATTTATTAGGATAAGTGATGGTAGCATTTACAGCTTAACTGCTTAGAAATATTTTAATGTAAAATAATATTTATATTATATTTAATAAAATATTGTTATTAAACTTTCTAATACGTAGAACGTATATTCATGTATTATTTTAAAGTTATTAGAAAATATGAAACTGTTTGACAATAACTTTCAAATAATATTTCAGTTCTAAAAAATCGTGACCTCTCAAAATTTTTTTGCGAACGGTTGATTTATTTGACAAAACGGTTCATTCCGTATATGTTTTATTTATTTTAATTAATTTTAGTTTAACTATAACATTCCATTTATTGCTTAAAATAATGTATATTATGAGGGTTGTTCCTAATACCTAGAAAACGTATGGGTAGTAAAGAAATTAATGTTGGATAAAAAATTAGAAGTTCATGGTTTATTTATAAAGAGCTTTTTAAATAAAAATTCAATACGATCCCAGTGAAAATATTTTTATATCCGTAGTTTTCTTAAATTACATGAAACAAAAAGTTTTTTTTGTCATAAAAAAAATGCCAACTTATTATTCAAGTATCCAAAAAAAAAAAAAAATCGAATTACAACCATATTACATTGATGTACCACCTAAATGAACCATGAATTAAATAATGGAAATGATGATTCGTTATATTTTTAATTATCATTATTAACGCTTTTTATATCCATGTACTTTGGAATCGTTCACTAAGACAGCGATTACGTTTAGTTATAGTTCATATACCTAAGTTTATTTAATTTTGATTTAGCGATCTCAATTTTTAATCCAGTAAAAGTCTGTTTTGAAATATTGTACTCCAACCGGAACAAATTCAATTATAATCGCAGCTAATTATTTAATAAAATATGTAATAATTATTGAGATAATTAAATCAACAAACACTTGAAACCTGGCTTGAATAAAACCTTACAATATTTCGACATTTGCGCGAAGTAAATGTAAGATTAAAAAAAAATATTTTTGTTTTCACAAGTTTCTTGAAGCGCTGTCTTTATACACGATATATAAATATATTATATATTAATTGTCATACAAGACACCTACTAAAATTGCTTAATTAATTATTATGCTTTAATAAAATTAAAAATGTATCTAGATTTGGTAAATATTATTCCATGTGCCAATAAATAGATGGAGTTAAAGCTCCGTCATTAGCCATATTTTTGATATAGATTTAGATGTAAAAAATATAATACATATTTTTGAATATATTTTATGTATGTATGTATTCCATTACATTGTGTAGATCAATGATAATAAATGATTGATTAATAAGATATTGTTGTTACTTTATTGGAGTTAGTAATACCTGTAGCTATAAATTTCACATTCACCCAGTAACTAGAAGGACTTATCATAATTAATTAGATTTCACCTTGAGGCTATGTGCAGCCCTAAATCGAAGCATCCTATGGTCTACTATCATTCTATGAGAACAATGACGAATCGTGCACTCTTAACAAAACAGTGTCACAGTTCAAAGTTTACAATGATCTGCTAAGAAAACTATTTAGACTCTGATGTACCGCATTCACAGAATTTGTCACCAGTAGACATTATTTTTTCCTGTCAGACGACCTTACAAAGATATAGAGGAACAAAACAAGTTAGATGCAGGTGCTATGGAAATATTGAGAAACTAATATACGTCAAAAATAATAAAAACAAAGCATGTTTAAAAGAATAAAAAGGTGACAACAAAAAAAAAAGCCACAATTTGCACGTGTCCGCTTATTTAGCTTATTAAACAGACTGGCTTACTAATACTACAAAGTAAATAGGCGATACCGATACCGTAGGAAATATAGAAACCGGTTTCATTGAGAGTAACACAGAAGCTAGGGAAGCCCATTTTAGTCATGCACTAGTATTATAATGTTGTGAAATATATACGAACACTAACGATCCGACGACTGATGATGTCAATCTTTGCTGAGAAAACGAGTTCGGTATTAAAGCTTTCAGCCTTTTTTTTAATGAATGTCGTTGCTGATTAGCTTTATCGTTAAGTGCGAAGCATTTAATGTACTTGTATAGATGGTGGTCTATCATTTGAATCGTCAAGTGCGAAGCAGATACAGACGGTTCCTATAGCTTTGGTGGTAAAAACAATTGGCAAAAGATACCACAGAACTCCCCTTAGATTTAGTTTCATGCCCTTTGAGTATATGACAATTATTTGGTACTGACGAGTCTGCTGCAAGAGATAATCTCTAAGAAGATTACTTATTACCTGGACGAAAACAGTAGACAGCTTCCAGAATAGCTCTATCATAACTTTGAGCTTCGTGTCCATTTCGCAAATAATCCAGCGGTACTCTGTGGTAATGTGGTATTCTGAGTGCTGGATGATCCTGGCGATGGCTGTATTAGAACTGATAAGTATTATCACTTTTTACAGGAAGAAAAGTCCTTAGGGTTGATTACACAGAAGAATGAAAAAAAAGCTTATAACGTGTATTAACGAATGAAGTCCTCGGATTGTATTGTGCTCCCAGAATGAAGTCAGTTAATAATGAAAACCTGTTTTAAAACAAGCAGTTGTCAGACAGATAAAACAGATTTTAAAAAAACATTGAGGAACGATGAATTTCGCAATGGTCTGGCCTACTTCTCAATCCAAAATCAACCGATTTCACATCAAAATCACCTAGAGGCCACCACAGACACACTAAAGACTATAGTTTAAAACAAAGTGGCTCGTATGGCTAGTGCGTAAATTCCACACAAGTAACATCGGACTTGTCCGGACAGGTTCGCGCGCGTAACGCGGTGGCTGCAGACGGCGGGGCACCGCTTACTCATAGCTGTCTCAATGTATACGTAATGATACGGACACGAGCTGATATGATACGGAATATGTGTAGCAAGCGTTGATTGGTAAACTAAAAATTAAAATGTTTGTTTCTTGCAGATTGGAAAAAGTAGGCTTGGTTATCTTTAGGATGGGACTGAAATATTTAATATACCTATTATTTAATAATATGCTGTGTGAAGGATGATATGACTAGAAAGGAGGTGACTGCTGAGATGACGAGTAATAGAGAAGTATGGAAGAAAACACATGCTGCACCGACCCCAAATAAATTGGGAAAAGGGCAGGAGAATGATAATGATTTAATTGTATGCTTATTACAAAGTTATTAGAAGGATTACGAAACGATACAAACCCATAAATAAGAGTAGATGATGAAGCCATTAATGAGAAGTATAATGAACAGGCGGGTGTATTTCTACTAAATCCAAAGATAATAGATTATGCTCCTTGTAAAGAAAGACACAAGCAGGGGCTAGATGTTGAGAAAATGGTAAATGTGTAGGAAGTAAAAAATGGCACACGTGCAATCTTAGTAGGAGCTCGTCTTAATACTACTGGGAGCGGACATAAATATTGCGCAGCTAATCTTATTCAAGCAAGTATAATGTAAAATAACAAACAGCAGAATCCTCAATTGAGCAATACGCAGCATCCGTCTAGCATGAAACATAACGTGAGTCAGCCTCTCGTTTCGCGACTCATATCGGTCATCTCTGATCGTATCTCGGGTCGCCCAACGGAAGCAAAGCAAGCGAGAAAGCTGAATTTTTATATTGTAAGTCACTATAAGTTCCCACGGCACAGTTTTAAATGTTCTACTAATGAGTGTTGAGATGTTCTAATGTTTTGTTTTAGATTTTCATCAAGGTGAATTAGAATGTTTTGCAATGCAAGACATAGGCTGTATTTAGCGTTTAATTTATTAGTCTTGTTAGATTCTTCTTATACCTATGACACCGCTGAATTTGCTATTACTGTAATTATAACAAAAATTCATATCATGGTGCTGGAAACAAAATTTTAGGACAGGGATTTTGCGAATCGTTTTTAATTTTGTTGGAAACAATTATAGTGTAAGATTCTGGTTATAGTGGGTCCACGCCTATATAACGCCAGCTAAGTGACAAAGTTGCATGCCATAAGGAGTTGCTCTCTTCAAAACTAGAGTCCAGGTTTGCTATATAAAGTCTTGTGCTGGAAAAGTAACAATATTATTTTTCTCAAACCGGGATCGAGTTCAAAAATACAAGCTCAGCAACCACGTCTTCGTAAACAAAGCATGTTATAGATAATGGAGTAGCAAATAAAACTGTAATATTTGATATACCAACTTAGATATAAGGTAAACATTATCTAAGAACAACGGTAGTGAAGACGGTGAGGTTCAGCCATGGACCTTGTTGTCACGAGTTCACACTTTACCTCGATGGAGTTACATGGAACTACCTGCTGAAACATATTTAATTTTCATACAATATTTAGAACAATGATAGTGTTATTGTCTTCGGGTGGAATTAACAGGTGCTTCATTCTTAGATTTTGCACTTCAACATTTAAATAAAAAACTGTGTTGTTTGAGAATTAGACAGATTTAACTAAAATCAGTGGCGAAAAAGCAGTTGAAAATAAAAAAATAAACATACAATCAAGAATGACCAACTAACCACAAATGGATACTCAAACCCTGGAAAAACCCCTTAATTTTGCTGCTTAGCAAATATTTTCGGATTGTGCCGATATAAGACAAGAAGAAAAAGTACTAAAAATCCATGCTAATATTGATGCTGGAAACATGCTAAATTCGCTTGACAGGAATGAAGAATAGAAAGCACAAACATAGTGGTGACTGGTTAGTTTGTTGCAGTCCATAATCATATATTGATAATTCAGGTGCTTATCTCACTAAAGTTGTACCATGTGCTTTGAGTAAAGTGCTTGTAGGCGGGTAAAGTGCTTGAGAATTGCAAAATTTGTCATTGAATACTAAGGTATGTGATACATTTTGATTCGGTTTGCGGATTTCCATGATTTTTCTAACAATTTTTGTTCCTATTTATTCTATATCACATCCTTTTTGATTTTAACTTTGGCTTACCGTCAATAGCTGCCGTATCTACCTATTCTGCTTTTGAAGTGAACCTTATCCATCACTTGGAGATTTTTGTTCCATCTTTAAAGTTTCGCTGTCATCTTCTTTCTGCTCCTGACCCATGTTAACTGGAGTTGGCGCGTTAAGTTTTTTCATACATTCTTCTCTGTCAACCGTCATGCTATCATTTACTCCATTTTCTTTCATATCATTTGACACACAATCTATTTACCTATATTTTCTTTGGTTTTCCTCTTCCTTTCCATCCATCAACATTTAGAGTTTTGTAGTATTGGCTAAACTGTTTATCAAATATCTACAGGATTATTCTATCGTTATTCTCGACAGCAGCAATATCTGCAAGTCTTTTCTCTTTTTACTGTCATCCATTGTTTATTCTTTTAAATATTGTTAACTTATTCTCAATCCACACTATTTCTATCGCCAATCGGACTTCCCAAGACGTTTGAATCGAATAAAAACAAACACACGAAGTGGCGGTATCGCGCTAATTTCGCTCACGGCACAATCACACAATACGCGGAAGGCAGCTTTGTACTGATGCTGGATTGTAGCAATACAAATAGTTGGCTTTATTTTGTTGGTACATTGTTATGGTTTCATGTAGGTATATGATGAAAAGTGGGTGCCGATGAAGACGATCATAATATTGCTTTGACTGAAAAACTAGGCATAAGTTAATAGGAAACCGGCATGTCCTAGAACCAAAAATTCGAAGACATGTGACATCTACCAACCCGCACTGGGCCCGAGTGGTGGATTATAGCCCATTCCCTCTGATAGAGAGGAGGCCTGTGTCCCAGCAGTGGGAACGTTATAGGTTGATTATGCTATGCTATTATGCTAATAGGAAAAAAATATGACGTCAAGGAAGTGAGATGCAAAGGCTGTGGATGGAAGCAAATATGTAATTTGTAGATACTGACAAACAGAGCAAATAAACTGAAAGTTAATCTATGGTTTTTTTTTGGTTAGTCAGATGGATTTAACTCAAATAAGTAAACAACTTGTGGAAGCTTTTTTCATTGACACAAACTGGTCGAGGAGCCTAGACAAAGTGACATTCTGCCAGCGATAACAACGATGAGTAAGTTGTCAATCTTGTTGAAAGTTGTTGTAGAAATACGAAATGCTTCTAAAGCGTTTTCCACTTATCTAGGCCCTATGCTCTGAAATGCATCATCATCTGCCTAGCCTTTTCCCAATCGTGTTGAAGTCGGCTTCCAGTCTAACCTTATGCAGATGAATACCAGAATTTTACACGACCGCCTATCTGACCTCCACATCTCAGTTAGTTCTGGGTAATACGATACGCCTTGGTAAGACTGGTTGCCCGACTTTCGGGCCACAGGCCTGTCTGTAACGACTGTTAAATATCTACAAATGACAGCTGAGACCAACTTTCTGCTTTCCGAGGCATGGAGGGAACTCTGTATGTAATGGGTGATAACCCACCCATATACCAACCTAGGCAAGCACGGCTTAACCTGAAAATCGACTCGAGCGGCTGCTTTAGCTATGCTCTGAAATTATGGTTGGGAAAATAATTGATTTACTGTATACCTTTTATTTTAAATGTACTAAATTCCAAACTAAATCAGACCCAATCAGTAGTATTAATACTTTAAATATACGGCTCAGTAGCCCGTTACAATGTTAAACAAACACACAAACTTGTAAACGAATGTGTGTAATCAAGAGACCAAAGAATATTGTCCTATAATCCTGTAGAATGGACGTTAAAATGAAAGGTCATCCTAAAATGGTGATGGCACAGTGGGAGCTATACGATGTATATAAAGAATTAAGCTCATGATCATTTAGTATTATTTTTTGTTCATTAGCTTCATCATAATTATCATTACTAAGATACCACTTAAGGGAAGAGTGAGACCGCTGCGACACAAGTACTATTGTAACTTTAACTGGGGATGCCTCTGTTTATGTATGGCACATTGTTATGAGATGTTTTTTTTTTGTATTTGTATAATTTTGTAAATCCATAGACATTCTGGTGATATTAGAGGCCTTATCAGCCGCCGCGGGCCCTGGGCATCGGGGGTCACATGGTGGCTCCCGGCCACCGTAGGCGCGGGCCTGTGGACGGCGAGTTATAGGCTAGCTCGCCGTCCGGCCCTCTTACGACGACAGGCCGTGTCGACGGCGCGTTCGTGTTCCACGTGCGCCTCAAAGAGATGTCAGCAACTATGTAGGGGTCCGCATGGGGCGATGTCTGCCAGGGCTGCGGGACTATTCGAAAGAGCCTGGAACAAAAAAGGCGAAGAAGGAACTGGATGGGCATTAGTCAGAAAAAAAAGGCCTTATCATGCAATTACTTTGCAGTCGTCACAAATACTGTTTAGGCCAAAGCTTTGCCTTCGTCTAAAAATGATATATTGTAAAAGCTGCATAGTATCCTTATCTATCCACAACTTTGATAAAAGGACGTAGGTCTGCTGCCTCTGTAATAGGATCTTACATTTTCTCAATTCAAAATCGTCTAGTTTCTTTGTTTCTTCCTGCAAGGACTGTCATCATCTGCCGAGCCTTTTCCCAACTATATTGGGGTCGGCTTCCAGTCTAACCGGATGCAGCTGAATACCAGTATTTTACATGGAGCGACTGCCTATCTGACCTCCACAACCCAGTTAGTACTGGGTAATACGATACCCTCTGGTAAGACTGGTTGTCAGACTTTTTGGGCCACTGACTTCCTAACGACTGTCAAAGATCTACAAATGACACCCGGGACCAACGGCTTAGCGTGCTTTCCGAGGCACGGAGGAAACTCGGTATGTAATGGGTGGTCACCCATCCACAGACCAATCTAGGCAAGCACGGCTTAACCTAAAGATCGACCCGTGCGGCTGTTATTATTTAGCCACGAGCTCCTCTGGACTGACTGTATGTATAGTTAAGGATGAAATAGTTCAGCTGAGCCACATATAGCATATCTTTCAGTGGATCATTACCCCATATGATAATACTATTGATTTAGACGGGTTATAAATATAACATTTATTTTATATAGCGTTCCTCATTAGGTTAAATTGTCACTAAAATATGTATGGAGACTCCCGTGATCATTCACGTTATGATCTCTTGTGATTGCTTCGGTTTTATAGATTTCATCGTAATTTGGATTATATAATGATAGATGTAATATTGTTTGTATTTTATGTCTGTGTGTCAATTTTTCTTTAGGATTTGTGTCAAAGATCAGGCACATTTTTAAATTATGTTAAAGTATTATTTCTTCAACCATATTTTCTTATTGTAATGTTAGAAACATAACTATGACGTTTTATAGTAGGCTCTTTGGCTGTTTTATTACCGAGAAAGGTTTTTATTACTACAGTTTAGAGCTCTTCTTGCCGAATATCCTCGGTTTAGCTCAAAGCTATTTCTAGAAACTTTATTTATCTTACTTTTCAGACTTTTTTCTTCTGCATCTTTTCAAGATAGACAAGTATTTTTGCGAAGTTTTCCAAAAACAGTCATAGGCAACGCCACATTTTCCCTTACACCACCTGATTGGCCACATTTTATAGTCGAATAACACAGTATAATATCATAATAAGTGGCGAGCATTGGCCCAGCGTGGGCGAGAGTGGGCGAGTCAATACTAATGAGGCTAGTTCACACACATTGTCTTCTGGTGGTACAATTACATGTTTATGTCCTAAGCTTAATAGGCGCGCGTAAGTTTTGCGAGGTTATGCCGTTAATTGCATTGTAATTGGAGTGGATCTCTAGCTCCTTATACAAAGTAGGTATGAACCATCCTAATCTGGATATTATAATTATGTACTAACATGAAGGAAATTCTGCACTCAATCATTTTCCAGTCATTACGATAATGCCAAATGGAGTTGGGCAGGACACCTAGCGAGGCGCAGTGATAACAGGTGGACTAGGGCTGTCAATGGCAAATGGCGAATGTCGAATGGCGTCCAAGAACTGGCAAAAGAAACGTGGGTCGTCCGGCGGCGAGATGGGCAGACGACATAGTTACCATCGGGGGAAATACCTGGATGAGGCTGGCACGGGATCGTGGAGATTGGCACAAGAAAAGAGAGGCCTATACCCAGCAGTGGGTGAGTTCGGGCTGTGGATGATGATGATGATGATGATAATGCCAAACTCGTAACTTGGTTCTGGATCTACTTACTAGGAAAAGTAGGTACTGTCGCCAGCTCATCAAGTTACCACAAACTGTCAAATTTTAATTTTTCATTTTCAGTCGATTTTGAACTTAACAAACAACATTTTATGGTTTAAAATCATTTTGAGAAATTTGACAGTTTGTGGTAAGTTGATGTGCTGGCGACTGTACATCGACACGCTAAGATAAATAAAGAAATTGAAGGTTTCCTAAATCAATCATTTACCAGAGGCAAGTCCTGAATAGAACGATTGATAAAGCTCCAAGGATATTTTTGAATCATAAGATATCTTGAAAAGAATTTTAACTTTCAAAATTATCTCGTTATTAGCAATTAATTTTTGGGGACAAGGTCCAAATTTTTCTCTCATTAAAGATCAAAGTCCACCACAGAAATACCTACCAAAATAATGCTTCTATTCTTTCATAAAAGATCAACAATAAAATTGTAGGTAAATCCATCATTAATAATTTCTTAGAACCAATATTTAATGTTGAAAATTTTATAGCGATTCGTTATACAATTAATAGAACACAATTCATTGGTTCCGATGATTTTATGTTCGATTCTTCAATCCAGATTTATGTTGAATTTATTCGTTCCACGGTTAACCGCAAGCTAATTAGTCTATGGTCTGATGTCTATGGAAAACTATGAATGACAATGTGTTTTGTCAATGAAGGATTTTTGAATGGTGGAACAGTCAATGAAGTTTAGTGTTGTGAAAATTTTGTTAGAAAAGTGTTCAAAAAGTTAAGGACGAGGGCAATAATTAAGATTAACTTCCCGGCTATCAATAAATAGTTAATGGAATGTTATCTGATTGATTTTGATTATTGTGAAAGCGATTGTTTTCTGAGGAGCTCGTGGCTAGATAATAACAGCCACTCGGGTGAATCTTCAGGTTCAGACTGCGCTTGCGTAGATAGGTCCGCTGATGGGTGATCACCCATTACATACCGATTTTCCTCCGTGCCTCGGAAAACACGTTAAGCCCGACTGTCAATTGTAGATCTTTGACAGTCCATAAGTACCTAGTTAGTCCTACCAAAGAGTAGGTATCGTATTACCCAGTACTACTAACTGGGTAATACGATACCTACTGGGAGTTCAGATAGGAAGTCGCTCCATGTAAAATACTATTATTCAGCTGCATCCGATCGAACTGAAAGTCGACCTCAACATAGTTGGGAAAAGGCTAAGCAGAAGATGATTGTTTTCTTAATTTAAGTTCTCTCACAATAGATTCATGAAATTCGTTATCTTTGAAGTCAATTAGTGAGTACAATGCTGTCTTGATTCATGAACTCATTCACCTGTTATTTCTGACAGCTACATTGCTTAAGTTCAATTCTCTTCAATGAAATCACGAGAAAGGGAAATGTTTTTTTTTCTTTGAAGATGAACATACTAAAGCAAGATTCAGTCTCAAAATGAGTACAGCCTGAAATGAATTAAATTTTGCAAACTAACATTCACTCCAGCAGTTTCCGTAATTTACGATTTTTCTAGCTTTACAAAACCGTAGTGATTCCAACCGCAAACTAATTACTTAGCATCAATGGTACATCATGAATGAATGGAGAAGAATGACGAACATCAAGTTATAAGAATGAGTCGCGTGTGACATGGTAGTTTACGTAAACTCCATTGAATTAGTTCATTCATTTGCGGTTTTGGCAATTGCGTTCTTTTCATTCATCCGTGGTTTTGGCAATTATTTGTTTTGATTCATTGGTTTTTTGGTTTCTTAGTTAAGTCATTTGGTCGTTCTAAGAAATGGTGAATATCTGTTCAGGGTAAAGAATTTAGTAATTGGAATATAACATAACACAACAAAACATCACGTCTGTAATCCCGAAGGGTTAGGCAGCGGTGTACCTAAGAGTAGACCCACATTTCGCCAGTTATTTTCAAGTCCCATGTAATGTGGCCGAGCCTATTGCCATCAACCGGGCACAAATACAGATTCCGTGGCTGCTACTGAGAAATTCCTGATAGAAAAACCCAATAACAATTTTCCCGATCCGGAAATCAAACCCAGGACCTCATGCTCAGCAGTCGCGATTGTAACCACTAGATCAATGAGGCAGTCAATAATTGGAATATAGTTATGGAATAAAGTGGAATATAGTTAACTAATATTTTCTCAAGCATAAGCAGATTAAGTACTCGTGAGTTTTGTCTAATATGTATATCGTCGGGGATAGTGCAAACCCGCGGAACTAGCATTGGATAATTCCGCGTATCTGACAAATGTAGACAAATTCAATTACGCATTGTCGTAGCGACTAAATTAATGACTTTAATAGATTTCTACTGTTATAGAACACATGAATTCTATTCATGATCTATTCATGATCTATTTATGATCTATTCATGATCTATTCATGATCTATTCATGATCTATTCATGATGATGATTCTATTAATGTAAAAATGAGGTCAAAAATCGTTGAAATAAATAAACTTATAACCTTCCGCTGTAAACCTAGATGTAGTGCAGATACGCGGACTTTACGTATGGTAGATTCGCGGATTTGCTCTATCCCTAACGATATAACAATAGGAATTCGTCATCTACTAAAGATTTTCAGCAATACGAAGTTGGTTTGACACGAACATTATTCATAAACTAATGCATCATTTTTTATTCACTTATTCACTGCTTCATTTTTTTTTTAATTTTTTTTTTCAGCTTTTTTTATGTTTTACAATATTGCTAATTCTATTTGTACCTACAACGGTGGTCTTTTCGCTGATATCGATATCTTCTACACATCCTACAGATACCTCAATTGGAGCAATCTGAAACGACTATTGCCGCGATATTCAGGTCTTCGACCACATGATTTAATAACTCATGAAGGTATAAGAAATAAGTTGGATCACACGTCGATAGAAGAAATTCTATGCCCAGTAAATCAGTTTGTGTAACATTGTGTGGGCTGACACATCTGCTGAACATGGAGCTACGAAGAGTTAAGACTGAACTGGGCTTCTTTCTTCATTATATTTCTTTACATAAAAGAGGGGGAGGAGCTCGTGGCTAAATAATAATAGCCGCTTGGATCGATCTTTAGGTTAAGCCGTGCTTGCCTAGGTTGGTCTGTGGATGGGTGACCACCCATTACATACCAAGCTTCCTCCGTGCCTTGGCAAGCACGTAAACCCATTGGTCCCGGATGTCATTTGTAGATCTTTGACAGTCGTTACAGGCAGTCAGTGGCCCAAAAGTCTGACAACGTATCGTATTACCTAGTACTAACTGGGTTGTG
Source organism: Noctua fimbriata (assembly GCA_905163415.1). Classification (NCBI taxonomy): domain Eukaryota; kingdom Metazoa; phylum Arthropoda; class Insecta; order Lepidoptera; family Noctuidae; genus Noctua; species Noctua fimbriata. The sequence continues at coordinate 10,632,454 of LR990940.1, forward strand.
GAGTTCAGATAAGCAGTCGCTCCATGTAAAGTACTGGTATTCAGCTGCATCCGGTTAGGTTAGAAAAGGCTAGGCAGATGATGATGGTTCTTTGTATAAAAAGAACTGGAAGTCTCTAGGAATACTTATTATATAAATTTAGGCGTCAAAGTTACAAGAGACAGTTCCAGTTCTCCGCTTCTTGGTATTTTAGCTAGAAAGAAGAAGTGGCGGAGCAAACTCCCCAGCAACACATCTGTCTGTAAGGCGTAGAGCCTCTTAGATGACGAGCTGCATCACATGTTCCACCTTCTGCCCTCTGTGGCCAAAAACATGCAGTATGACTTCTGCAATGCTACCAAAGACGCCGTTGAAGTGACGAAGTTTTGGGGTAAGTAAATTTGAAGTATTTATATAAGTGACACGAAAAAGAAAAGGAAGTCCCAAAGTCAGACATTTGTCTGAAAATTAGTGTCAAAATAATTATAAGTCGTTGGTATAACGTTCGTGCTATCAAAATCAAGTTCAAAGCATTACTAGTCCAAATAAATGGGAAATCCTGTTTTAAAAATCACTATTCTTATTAAAAACAAACACTCCATAATCCTCAGAAAATGTACTACATATTCCGAACCACATTATAGTTCTGTGCGTGTGAGTGCTGCGGTCGTCATTTGTCATGAGATCATAACATGTCGTCAGTGGTTGCGGTCCAGTAAAACGCCGTGAAATTGACTTTCGGAGAAACTTTTTGACTCACAATGTTGAGGCGACCTAATTCTTCTGTTGACCGATTTGAGCTTAAAGTTTTTGGCTGATTATTGGTTTTTAAGACTAAAATCGTATCTAGACTTCACGAAAACATAACATCTTACCTTGAAACTATTTAGGGTAGCGCCTCATCTAGCACGGAATCGCATTTCATCAGCGAGAAGCAGTGAGGGAGTGCTATCGCACGCGGCAGTATGGACGGTGCGGTCGGCAGCACTCAAATGACGGTTCTGAGCGACAGAAAAGAAGCATGGAAAAATGCGTTTTCGTGCTGCTAGATGAAATCCAACCCTTATTTCTCTTGATCTTCGATTCAATTTAGCAATTACGTCATAAAGGTCCCCCTCCTTGCAGCATCATTTTTATCAGTTCAAGAATCGTCTACGTTTTGCGAAATCTGATTTGTGTTAGATACTTATATAGATATTAGTTTCAACAGCAATTTTCGTGATTCCTAGGACACCGAAGAATAGGAACAGGTTGTTCAGATCTTTGCAAGGAAACACAAGAACATGGGATTGATGCCGTATCGAAAACCCATTATCATGTTTTATATTGGTAGAGATTTAGGTAACAAAAAAAGCTGAACTTTAATATTATAATTTATTGTTGATTGCGTAAGAAGGACATGAAGTCTGAAAATATGCAACAATCATACTTTTCATGGATATTAATTTTCACGAAAAATAAAAACCTTTTAAACTCAATCGAAATCACAAAAAGTCAGCTAAAAAGAAATCCCTGAACATTTTAGCGACCGAAACGTCAATTCTTTAAGATGGGACAAAGAAAATAAGAGAAGCGAGTACCAGGACGGCATAAATAACGCGGACACAACTACATACGTTCGACGGCCGATGTTGTACATCGTGTCCGACACGGCTCGGCCGTTGAACGGTCTTTAGTGCCCCCTATTCACTACGGACGGGATCGTGGGTGAAGGGATGTGTAGTTCTACTTTTCAGATTTTGATCATCATTGTCAAAAACGATTTCTAATGCACTTGTTTCTATTTCTTCTGGAGTCATTGCTGAGTTTGTGTATCAGATAACTTCTTGAGTATTCTTTTTACACTAATTATTCTTCTTCTTTATAAGTAATAATAAGCTCTTCTTCATCCTGAAGAAAAAAAAAACTGAATTTAAGGAAGGGTTTTTTTCAGATAAATCATTTACTTACATTGCTATAATAAGTCAAGAAACGATGGATGGACTGGTTGAAGGATGATATGGCAAAAAGGAGGTGTCTGATGAGATGACGAGTAATAGAGAACTATGGAAGAAGAAGACATGCTGCGCAGACCCCAAATGAATTGGGATAAAGGCAGGAGAATGATGATGATGTCATTGGTAAGCTGTTCTTCTCAATTCGAAAGAGTTCCTAAAGAGCGTGATAGATAGGGGGAATAGTGGGGGGGATTTGATAAACATTTAGAGCAATTTTTTTAATGCTTCGTTTGTTTTGTTTGCCAACCCTAGTCCTATGTAAATGACTATCAATATAAGTGAAACTGAAGCGATATCTCCATTGAATAAATCGCTTGGTTGTTACACATGATGGGGTGCAAGCAACGATGGCAAATGCTTGCCTATCTTTATCCTCTGTGCCTTGTTGGGCAAGCTTAGTGCGTGTCTCCTAGTAAAGTACCTAAATATCTTATACGTTCCGTCAAGATTCAATTTTTCTATCTAAAACTTCTGACGCCGAGTTTCACCAATAAAACTTCTTGCACCAGCATATCTAAACTGTGTCCAAGTGCTTTCAGTGTCATAATTTTTATGGAAAATTTTTGACAGATTTTGAACGAAGTTTCGATGTGCTGTTCGCGTTCAGTTGTTCTATGGTGAAATTCGTCGTATGTGTCTATTCACCTACGCGAGTATAAGCGCGCCTTTTGCTACACGCGGAACTCGTACGAGCGTTGACGCGCGTATAAGCTCGTAAAAGCGCGAGTTGTGAGATAAGTCATCGTCTTATGCTGACTGCTGTCATTTTAATCAAGCAAACACGCTGGAGAAAGCTTGTGTAGACGCGTAAATTTTTTGAAGCGCGTAATTTGGCGCGCATGTACGCGTGTAAACTACTAAAAGCTTTACGCGCTTCAAAATACGCTAGTCTGAAACCACTCTTAGTCTACTGTTTTCAAATAAAAACTATAGCAAGATTAAAAAGTCAAAAAATAAATCCTCTATTCTATGTAAATATATTTAAAAGCGTTCTATTCGTTAGTTTAACATCTTCAGGGTCTTTTTCTACAGTGACTGACATTTCAGTGAACTTTTGCGAGACTTTAAGAGCGTTTTGACCTTCCCACACTTTTTCGATGTTTTGCAATCGCGAATTCTTTGTCAAATGTGTCCCTTTCTTTTAAACTTGTAAGTTATTTTTAAATTTAATGATGCACTTTATATGTCGTCTTGGACACTTTGTTTTCGAGCCATCCTTGAAGGTTTTTAAGTGACAGTCTAAATGTTTTAACTGGCAAGAAAATGGCAACCTAACTTAATCATACTCGTAGTTGTATCTTACACTGCTGACCTCAGCATCTGCAAGGTCTTGAATATATAAAATAAAAATAATAATAATAATTTTTTTTCAGACATTATTTTCATCCATATAAATTGTTAGTGAACATGAATTTTAAAAACTATGTTAGTAAAACATGTAGGTTTTAAAGACAACCACATTTCCCCGTAATGACATTCAGGAGACAGTTTGAGCTGCCCCGGATCCTCTGCAGCAGTGACGCGGCAGGCTTACATCTGATAGCTAAGAAGCCATCAGTGTGCGCATCAGCAAACATTCCCGACGCACTACAGAAGCGTGCAGCCCCAGCAGTATCCTGAATGCATTGTTATAGTGAAATCGAAGAGCATTGACGGCTTTCTGCGTACAGCTTGTCCAGAGGGTGCACGTGTATAATGTCTGACGATATGCTTTAAAAAGCGTCACTTTCACTTCACATGTACAGCGAGCAAACCTAAGGACAAGCATGTTGCATCGAACCGCTAAAGCTCTTCGCTCCCTTTCTACATCCAGGTCATCTTATATATTCTCCATCATCAGATTTGGTAATAGTTTAGTTGTGCAACAGTAAATTCTCCAAGAATCATCGTGGAAGATTCACTGCACTGATGCCAGATTTTTATGTCATCATAATAACCTTCTTTCTTTACAGTTTTTTTTACAGGTAAATTTAGTTTCATAGTTTTTTTTTCGTGACCCTAAGGGCTGGTTTTTACCCTGGTTCAAAGGCTTAGCGTTGCCATACAGCATGGCAACACCGCCAGTCTCTTGGGGACATTACCAGTTGACAGCGTTGAGGAGGAGTTTTTTAACGCCATTTTTTAGGTTTATTGTTAAGTTAGTTACTTTAGGCTATTAACATTAAACTAGTTTTTTTTGGTGTGTGTTTAAGACAAATATAAATATATTTTTAGTTCAGTTTCGTTGTAAAAGGCAACTGAGAAAGAATTACACTTAACCCGACCTGACACTGCCTAGCTGATATAGAATATATTTAGCATATAGCCTGCCCTACGTGTGGGGTGCACTGACTCGTCGCGTGCCGTTGTCGAGCCTTTACTGAATGCAGAGGTTGACAACAAATAGCTTTTCTATAAATTGTACTAACTTTTTTGAAAACAACTGTTTTGATGGATCCGGCTTGAGCTTTTTATGTAGGCTAAGTTTTTATCTTGAAAAGGATGCATACATAATTAACAGGTGTTATTACTTTAAGTCACATACCTCTGCAGTATTAAACGAAGATTTTGTAAAGGAAATTCATACTAAATAGTGGTTTTAATAACAACGTTAGAACGCAACATAAATTACTAGCAAATGTCAGACACACCGTGGGTAAGGCCCACCCATGAATCTTGCAACACTGACCCGAACAAAAATCGCGACTAATTAACAATAATAACGGCTAAACAAATAGAAAGTTGGCACTCAGAGCACCCACACATACACATACATTATAAACGACACCACGAACACACGTGTTAACAATTAAAAGTCTTAGTTTAACAAATGATCGCTCTCAACAGCAATTATTCCCGTCACGGCTATTACAAGACGTATAACGGCCCGAAGATCGGACAGATCTCAAATTATAGTTTAGATACGGTGGTTTTAAACCCACACACTTCCGCGTTTAAGTGCCTTAATGATCTGATATTATATTACAATATTGTGACTGGACGGTACCGTTGTTAGCCAGTCAATGGATGCGGTAATTGGGACTGAATGAACTGGTGACATTAATAATCGTATTTTTTATTGCTATTGGGGACGCTTGTGGCCGAGTGGACCTGTTTACTTTCCAGCAGTGTACAGTGTAGTATGACACTCAAGCTTACCTTGAGCATAGCAGATGGAGTGGGGCATAACTCATAATCCACCACGCAAGCCAATTGCGAGTTGGTGGATGTCACATGACTTCGAATTTTTGATTCTAGGGTACACGTGTACTAGAAGGCGTCGCGGCAGACCTCGTAGAAGATAGCGGCACGAGCATGACAAAACCAACGACTAGTGGTCCACATTAGCCCTGGATCGAAACAACTGGAAGTCATGGGCCTTTGGCCAGCAGTGGAATGACACAGGTTAATAACATCAGTATCAGGATACACCGGTTTCCTCACGATGTTTTCCATTGAAGTTTTGAGAGCAGTGGTGATGATAAAATTAATTTGTCTAAGTAAAGTGCCGGACTGGGCTGGACCACGACCTACGTCGCGTAAGTCAGGGCTGTTGCAACTGCGCCACCACTGCTCTTTTCAATAACGAATATAATAATGTTATTGGTGCAAATGAAATGCGATTTTATGTTTCCCTCCCACGTTAGCTAATAAGGAACGCAAGATGTACAGACGCCATCACATCAAGCTACTACAGTCTGTCAAATTTCTTTAATAGATTTTCAACTTTAAAGCATTAGTTTCAAGGTTGACTGGGAAAATTTGACAGTTTCGGGTAGCTTGATGTGCTGGCGCCTATACATACTAAAGCGTCTTCACTTGTGCTTCTTGGAGCCTCCTCTGGTGCATCCTTTTAATGTTTATGGGCAAAGAAATTGATGGTGAGCTGTGTAAATATATCATTGCTAACATAAAGCTTTCCAAGCTGAATCAATGATGTAATCATCCAAAATATTAAGTACTGAAATAATTGGGATCTTCGTCATGATATACCTAGTTGAAAAAACAGATGCAATGGGTAAAATACCTAAAAAACTTTAAGTCCTTCAAGTCAGGTTTTTTCATCTTCCAAGGATCCAATCCCTTCTTTTTTTTTCGGAGAGACCACAAACAACACTAGACGTATTTATCCAAAGACGGTTTTATTAATTCAGATTTTATAGTTTTTTAAATGTGTGGTAAAAAGTAGTGGGCAGTGATGCAATATTCATTGATTATATTATTGACCATAATAAAAATACGTGTTTGTTCTGAGAGCTTTTTGTTTTTTGATCGTATTGCTTTGCGTCAATGGTTGAAGATGTGTGTTCGATTGTCCCAGAACCAAAAATTCAGCCTGCGTCATGGATTATATTCCCCCTGACAAAGAGGTTTGTGTCCCATCAGTAGGATGGATATACATCCTGCCAGGGCTGCGGGACTGCTCGATAGAGATACCGCGGCCCTGGAACACAAAGGGCAAAGAAGGAACATGGATTTAGTCAGTACAAGTCTGACACTCCCTTCCGCTGCGCCCCGAGCAGGAGGGTCATTTGATAATTTCCCATCCTAAAAAAAAAAGGATGGATATACATAGGCTGATTATGATGAGTTTTCTATTAGATGTTTCAAAGATTCTGCTTCGTTGGTCTAGTGGTCGCAAGCGCGACTGCTGAGCATGAGGTCTTAGGTTCGATTCCCAGGTGGGGCAAAATGTTGTTGGGTTTTTCCGTCAGGAATTTCTCAGTTGCAGCCATAGTGTTTGGATTTGTGCCCTATTGATGGCAATAGGCTCACCCCCTATTACATGGGAATTAAACATAACTGGGGAAATGTGGGTGTACTAATGGGTAATCTCTGCCTAACCCTTCAGAGATTACAGGCGTGATGTTTGTAGTCTTTTAAAGATTGTTCATTGGAAAATAGAATCGTATCTAAACTAGAACTAAACTTGACATTTGACCAGTATTAAATCTTACCAGTCCTCTGTTCTTCACGTGTCAAGGACATGTCATACATAACTACCTTTAAATATAGATCGTACTTCCCAGAATTTATGGTTCATTTATGATTAAAGGGTATATTTTTAATGGAAGGTACGTCCGAAGGTTGTGGATGTGGGACTGTTGCGAAAGATATTGAACGATCCCGTGATGTTATGTCACGAACGCGGGGCGGCGCTCGCGCCGATCGCGACCCGCGTGGGCGGCGAAGATCTAGGTATGGGAACATGCTGAGGTTAATCATTTATCGATAGATTTAGGTTTTTCAATGCGATTTGAAAAACTCTCTCTCTTTATGTTTAAGTGACTGAAGCTGGCACATTAACTGCCGATAGCTTAAACTATGCAGTCATGGCAGGTAAGTGTGATCATAGTCATACGGGGTGGAAGGTACACCGACGAGAAAAGGGTTACCACGTATTCAGTACATCATACTGAGCCCCCGCATAGAAATGTTTCAGCGGTTATTAAAAAAAAAATAGCCGTTTCCTACAAAAGTGCAATACAAGTTGTTGTTTCCTACAAGGCCAAAATTAATGGAACAGCTGATTAAAAAAAAATACCGATGATAAATTCCAAATGGTGTACTGAACACGTGGTGACCGTTTTCGCGTCGATGTCCCTTCCACCCCGTATACAACGTTTTCGTGAATCATGTTTTTTAAAAACGCAATGCAATGCAAGCAAAATAGAGCAAATACTGGAGAAAATGGACAATGGTTAGCTATATTGGTTGTAATGGTTAATTCCCAGAGAACATGGGAAAGTTTAGGAGCATCAGCAGGTAACTTTCTAAATGTTTTTTGCTTAATAAAGGTATTCATCATCATCCACAGCCCGAATTCACCCACTGCTGGGTATTGGCCTCTCTTTTCTCGTGCCAATCCCCACGGTCCTGTGCCAGCCTCATCCAGGTTTTTCCCCCGATGGCAACTATGTCGTCTGCCCATCTCGCCGCCGGACGACCCACGTTTCTTTTGCCGTTTTTTTTTATAAAGGTATTAGTTTCCACTCAATCCTAAACGCATATTTATCATAGGATGATTCAATATCACAGCTGTTCATCAAACACGTTGAAGCCTTGATATCGAGTTTTTTTTTTCATATTTTATCATACTCTTAAATAAAATGGGAGAGGACGCTGACTCCTGACATACAGGTACACCTAGTTCAGGAGTTAGAGGCTTCAAACAAGTTTCTGTAACCTATTATGTCAATAAAGAATTTGAATTTGAATTTGAGTTTAAATTTTTACTTTAAATTAAATATTGGCCTAACAAAGGTTTGTCATTGGTTTGCTTTCCTAACACTAGGTAAAGACCCTTAAGACTTTGCAGAAAAAAAAAACAAAACTTAATAAAAATATTATTTATCGACTATAACAACATTCACATCCCTATCCGCACATCTCTACGTCGCAGGCGCAATCTTTTGCTAAACCCGTAGCTGTGGCGACAGACAACATAAGATCACAAACGGCCCATAAGAGCGGGCCTTTAAATATATAGCCTTGTACGTTAAATGTCTAATGTTGTTTCATTTGCAGTCCGCCATTACAGCGATGTGCACTCAGATGTCGATGTTTTGTTTTAATCACCTTTTTTTTTGTTTAATTCTATTGTTTTGCAGATTTTTCGTATGGGGTTTACTTGATTCTATGGGTTTTGTTAAAGTCGATCTAAAGATAACAAACCGACATCGAAAAGATGATTTCTCTACCTTTCATTTGAATAAGTTTGAATAGGGCCGAGAGAAATGTCCTCTGATTTTCTGATAGGTAAGCACCTAACACCAAAAGATCTGGTCCTAAGCTATTTGATGATTTGTAGAATGATTTAGTTTTAATCTTGCTTACTTGATTTGTGGGTTTTGGTAATATCTGTAACTACTCTCACTGATCACCACTTTTAGATATTTTCGTTTGTTGCCCGTGGTACTACCAGTATTACTACCAGTAGTACCATGGGTAAAAAAAAAAACCCGTAGAACTACCACGTGATCCAGTAGTACCTTATATTATATTATTTGGAATTAAACGCTGATATTTTAAAGTGTTCGTTTTCGAATCGTTGAGATTATGGTGTTGAGATTATGATTGTTGATCTTATTTACCAATCCCGAGTGTAACACGGGTAAAAAAAAACTTCCCATGGTAACTACTGGATCACGTGGCAGTTTTTCAAGGGTTTTTTTTATTACCCGGATATTTTGTTAGGTTAGGTTAGTTTTAATTTCATTCCTTTAGTTATTGCCATAGCTGAAATATAAATCATGTCGTGATGTCTTGAAAGCTTTCATTTGCCAAATCTATTTCATTGAAAGACTTGAAAGTGTCGCATTCAATACCTAGTTTAAGCTTTGTAAGAGCCTTAGAGCGAAGGTTTAAAACAAAGACGCTAATCTTAAAACTATTCTTCCTTCGTGTCATATAATATTTTAGTCTAAAATGTATTTCTTTGAAGTGTCGGACGGGAAGTGAGATCATGTTTGTTCCGCACATCCAATGCTTTTGTTTGAGAACGTCGTTCGTGACAGGATTTCGACGTCCGCCTGACCTTTGCTTATTTTAAGTAACTTTGTTTAGTAAATAATAGAATAATAGGTACCGGTACATAGAAAACGTGACCGTTTAAAACGGATGAAGGAATTTGCTTAAGAAAATTCGCGTAGGAAAAAATCGTAGTCACTTTGTTGACACAAATATTTGGAATGTAAGTTGTCGATGTTTCCGCTTTGTATCATTAAAATAGATTTTCTAATAATGTAACTGTAGGAACCTAAGAGCATAGTGTCCCTGAAATATAAAATAAATTCCACTGAGCTAAACAAACGGCCAAGCGACCTCACACAAAAGTAATTCCATCAAAATTAATGGCTGTCCATAATATTCTGTTTGACTTACGAGAAACATTACATGTAACATCTCATCATTATTCTGTGCAGAGATGCGCCAAGCGCCAACACTGTCATTGTGTTGTTGCGTAGAGTCTGCGAGACGTGCGCGTGGCGTGAGCGTGGCGGGCGCGTGACGGCGCGGACCGATGAATGGACGCACCTCTCGGCCTGGGCCGGTACCGCCCACCATTGTTTCGGGGACAGATTATAATAATTTCCCGGCAAATCAAAAGCATTTTGGAATCGAACGATCGGCTCCGCTGATGTTATTAAATCAATGCGAATACTACGCGTGATGGGGTTTGATACTTGATATTATTTTTTCTAGACATTATGAGTAATCTCTCGGCTTATTATGGTTGGGGCATCCTTTACGTATCAAAGTAAGAACTATTGTCATGTAAATACTAATTGCCTGACACCAACAAGCATATCAAATTCTTGTTGCTGTCCAGAATCAAGGGCCAAAACAAACGCATATTGATTGCAATGCAGAATTCAGTTATTTATTGCACTTGTATAGCGGCCACTTTCAAGTAAAGTTTGGCGACTGAATTTAAGGTATTTATAGATTGAATCATTATTTTAAACGAAATTAAAAGAAAAGTTAGGGTGGTTACATTTGTTGGTTTGTCCTCTGAAACTGCAATAGTTTCATAACAAGTTTCAAGATCAATAAATCGAAGTACAAGTACCATAATACACGTTTTATATCTGATGCGACAGCTTGCAATATGCATATTTGTGAGAACAATACAACTCCTCTAAATACGGGGTTCACTGGGACTCGCGTGTTTTCATTCACCATTTGCATTGGAATCACGTGAAAACGATCTCCAACGCCTTTGTCAACAACTTAGGTAATTTATTCTGTACCACACCAACTCAAATTCATCTTTACCACATTAAAGATAAAGTTGAGAATCTCAATAGTGACAGCCCACGTAACACCGGTAGCTGCACGCTATTTTGGGTAAGGAGTAGTAAGTTACGTGATATCAATAAAGGAGAATAGACTGTTTCGTCTAAAAGAGAAGGTTGTTTTTGAAATGTAGCGTGGTTGGTTTTTGTGACTTTATGTGTAATGTTGGGGGCAGGTAAGACCGGTAGCGAGCGGACAATAAGCGATCAGTCATCTTGTTAGATTGCTGGCAAGATGATTACACTGCATGCTACGCCTCGCCTTAGGACAAATTAAAATAAAGCCTTGCGTTTGTGGGTTGACTTTATTGAAATAAATCACGTCGTTTTTGTGTATCCTTTTGTAATGAATTTATTTTGCATGTAGTGGAATTTTGTAATGAGTCACGTCATGTTTTTTATTGAATTTTGGGGTCTTTAGTGGTGTTAAGTAGGTAGGTGATTTCAGTGGTTTATTTTCTGATGGTGGGTTTTGGTATTATCTGTCACTGTTTATAATAAAAATAAATTAAATTTGTAAGTGAATTAGGTATAAAACTACGTGTTTTATTTACTATAGACTCCTGGCTTTTCTTGCCATAACCACGCTTACCTATCTTGTGCTTAGTTTAATCACCTATACACAATATAAATATTTTAATACAGGACAAAAAGTTGTTGTGTGTTGTTGTTGCTGTGGTGTTGTTGTTGTTTGTTGTTGTTGTTCTTTTTTTTGGTTTATGTATTATTATTATTTTTAGTTGAATTTGTAACTCTTCCTTATCTAAACTTTAATTGTTTTATAACAATATTTGCATGCTGAATTTTACTAAACGGATTATTTAGTATCTATTTATTTTAACACCTCAATGAACCATATTTCACGCAAATAAAGATTATTCTTTTCTATTCTCCTTTTGAGCATCAGTTTAAAATGTTTAATTGTTTCTCTTCTCTCTCCTAAATGTGTTTTAAACACTGAGTTAATTGCGATTCAAATTAGATTAAGTAACAAACTTAATAGTTGACAACCCAGATCTTTCTTAAAATTATTATATTAGGTAATAACTAAAAAGTTTCGTACCAAAATCGGTACAAGCGCTACGACATTTTAAAACTTACAATAAAATAATAAAAAGTGCACTAAAGTCATTTATTTTATATTTCTTACTAGCTTATGCCCGCGGCTTCGCCCGCGTAAAGTTCAGTAATTGTCCCACGAGATTATCTACCGAAATAAAAAGTTTCCTTTTTGTTATTCCAGGTTACAAACTATCTATGTGCCAAATTTCATCTAAATCCGTTCAGTGGTTTTTGTGTGAAAGAGTAACAAACATCCATCCATCCATCCATCCATCCTCACAAACTTTCGCATTTATAATATTAGTAAGATTTTCATCATAATATTAAGTATCATTAGTCGCACAAAAATCGTGACAAAGACTTACTAACATTATGTAGGCATTTTGAGTCACAAAATATTCGGAACAAAATTGCAAAACCATGTAAGCAATATGTCGGTGTCAAACACCGTTGGTATTGAGATAAAAGATTATCTTTTTAACCCTAAAATGTGACTTGATCACGCATCTAATAGACTCTTTTTATATCTTTTTGGAAGGTTAGGATGTTTGACGTCATTGACATCATTGTTAATTTTAGACTAGGAGACAGGAGTCATAATTCCTGTGTCATCGCGCGGCAATATCTTTCTCTTCTTTATTATGTTAGATTGTTGACAATCAAGTTTCAAAACTCGTTTTTTTTAACAAATTTTAATATAGTGACTAGATTTAATCGCGTTACTAAAAAAAGTTTTCTTAAATACGTATTATCTACTTATTTTGTTTCACTGCCAAGGACCGTCTTTTTCGATGCTAGTTATTTAAAAATCAAAAGCTTTATATGTTTTGTGAGTGTTGGATACTGAAGAACTTTATATTACTAAACTACCTGTTCTTTATTGCCTGTTAGTTGTTCCGTTATCTTCAGTGACAAATCTAAGGTATCTATGAAACTAGAAAATAATTATCGACATTTTTTTTTTATAATGTGCGTGTGTTGTCAATAAAAAGTTTATCTTTCTTTCTTTCTAGTACTTTATTTAACTCAATTGTGACAAGAAAGCGTGTTTGAATATTTCACGAGTAAAGCTACTATAAAGCCACTGTAATATCTTCCACCATCTGTCGCTAGCTCCTAGACTATTCACCAGTGTACATTACATTTACAAAGTAGCTAGTATTAATCAACACTAATAGATTTGTCTGCGTGTTCGTGTAACAATATACTAAAGTCACGCCTACATACAACTGTCAACTTGTACTAGTTTTTTTTTGTACATTTTATGAATAAGACATAGATATTTATTTCTATGGAATGGGAGAATAGGATAGCAGCCGAGGAATAGCGTTTGTTGGTTTTGAACTAAGTTTTATAAGGTGTTATTACTGTATGTAACCTTTTTTCAGTCTTGAAAACTTCATAATTATGGAGGTTATTAACATGCCATAACACAAACCAGTCATCCAAACAAACAACCATCCACCCATCCAAACAAACCCATCTATACAAATTAATAGAATTGAAGAGTCTGTTTGTAATTTCAAAATAACAGATTTTTACTGAATGCATATGAAAGTAGGTATATCCGGTACTTGTAACAAGAAAAACATTATTTAAGTATTTTGTCTGTCGGTCTGTCTGTTTGTTTCGGCTAATCTCCGAAATGGCTAGACCGATTTTGACGGGACTTTTTCTGGCAGGTAGCTGATGTTTTAAGGAGCAAGTTATGCTATTTTTATTTTAGGTAAAAGATTAGAGTTCCGTGCAAAAAAATTAAAACCCTTGAAATTGTTATCAACATTCGATTCAAATAGGGAAGTATTTTTTTTTATAATATTTTTATGTGGACGAAGGTCACGTGGTTCAGCACGTTACACCAGCGCACCAGTATAATTTACGGATATGTAGGCATATCCGTAGATATACTGGTTCTCTTTCTTTCATAAATAGATATAAATTTATCTATTCTAACTCCAGACTTCTTTAAGTTAATTTATGTATTACTTCTCCTTCTTTTCTTCCAAATGCTTGCCCGTTGTGTTCCTTCCTAGTGGTGAGGATGGTTTTTAAGGTTTTATTTTATTTATCTATGGTTTAACTTTAGTGATATTTAACCTTTATTGACCAGCATAGATGATTATAGAATAAATCGGACCAGTTATCACAAAGGTATGAGGTAAAAAAACATAATTAAAATACAGCAGAATTGAGAATCTCTTCCTTTTTAGAAGTCGGTTAAAAACTTATCTAAACAAAAAAAACCAAACCTATAACAATATTCGTTTTAAACGCAAAAACATTTGACACTTTCAACAAAACTTTACGTAGGTATCTAACAAGATTTTTCCACGGTATATTTGTCAAGGTATCGTAAGTACGTTAACCGTGCCAATGCGGACGGGTCTTTTTAACACCTCGCCGGTTTTTCGGTGCGTCGTATATCAAGTTAATGTTATCTGCGGTGTGCTGTCGCCGTGATGCATTGCGCTCGCGCATACGCTGATTAACGAAATTAATTTGTCACACAACAGATTGCTGGCGGTCGTAATTAATTTGTAATTTAAACGAATACGTTCGAGTTTACATGTGGTTGGATTTTTGGTTTTTGATTTAAGATTAAGATTTTTTTTAAGCAATATTTTATGGTGTTTTGTAATCGATAGCTCATCTTTTGTTGTAGATCTTTTAAAGCTGTTTATTTGTGACAGAAAATGGATACCTAATTTACAACAAAATAAATCAATGCATAAATTATAAAAAAACAAATGGCTTTGCCTACTTTCCAGACAAAATTATTACTTTTTAAAACAAAAAATATCTATGTTAATTGAGACAGATACGTCCGGGGCTTCCAATACTGTAATTTAGATAAAAAGGTGTGTGTCCCAACACAGCATAAATACAACATGTCCAAACAAGCTTATCTCGTGACCACCTCAGAGCTCTCCAAATTAATGGGGACCAACAATATTTCACCTTTTTTATTAACAACATTTTCGAAAAAATAATTAGCGTAATATGGTTAATCAGCGCGTTGAGTGTAAAAGAACAATTATAAAAAGATTCACTTATATCTTTTTTTACGTCGTTAATACCAAAAACCCTTCCTTGAAACTAGTTAATTATATGATCACTGTCAATAATGATTATTGACCTTATAAAATCATCAATAGGACCGATGGTCGGACAAAGGGTCCCGTCGCCGTTAACTCCCCGCAAACGTTTGAAAAAACAAAGCCAATTTGGCCTAATAAAGTATAATTAAAAAACAAATTTTATTGTGATACCCGTTCACGCGTTACTATTCCTTATTTTTAATTAATCGATTCGTTTATTGGGAAGTCTTTGGTCGGTCCCAGTGATGATATTAGACAAAATTATCCTTTCTTATTGTGTGATTTGTTACGCACGTATTTAAGGGTTAAAAAGTCGGGTGCTATTAATGGTGCGTTTACGATTTCGTTTCGAAGGAAAATCATAATATTTTTTTCTAGTATCCTGATTGGCTCAATTTAGTTTCATCAGCTGTATTGATTGGAGCGCCACCTATTAAATTAATTTTACAGCGTTTGGATATCGCTACAAAATATTAAAATATTAGTTATACCTACGTCAATGAAGTCTCCCGCCATGAAAAACCCACCTTTTCGTCTATGGGATTAGTATTATTAGAACATCAGTATTTATAGTTTTCTGTGAATACCATAATGCCAATAATGACAATCCCCTGAACCACTTAGGGTTATGTTTAGATGTATCGATTTATTTTTTATATTAGTGTTCATTCAATTGAATTGATTGAGTCCATCGTCATTCCCCTACCCTTGTCCCAATTGCATCTAGGTTGCCGCAGCATGTCATTTCTTTGCATGAACTGCCTCGTTGGTCTAGTGGTCGCGAGTGCGACTGCCGAGCATGAGGTCCTGGGTTCGATTCCCAGGTCGGGCAAAGTGTTATTAGGTTTTTCCATGAGGAATGTGTCAGTACCAGCCATGGAGTCTGGATTTGTGCCCGGTTGGTAATAGACTCGCCCTCTATTACAGGCGTGATGTTATGTTATTTATTTTCTTTAATACTCCTCAATAGCCGTCATCTTAGTATTCTAGAATTACTGTGTATTGTCTCTGCATCACCCTAAGGTAGACTGGTAGAAAATGCCCAAGGCATTAAGTCCGCCTTTGTACAGTTTTTACTTGTGCATAAAGTTTTAATAAATAAAGTGAGTGGCTGGCAACCCCAGCAATGTTTACATGAGCTGCGTATTTAGTATTGATTAATAATTAAAGTTCTAATTAGGAAAGTGTAAATAGTGGTGCGATCGAATGTAAGGATTATCATTCTCACATGACATTGTTTGTGACGACTTACGACAAGTGTTAAAACAAATACGAAGACATAAAGACGTGACTACATCTCAGTGCTAAACGGAGTACGTAAACAATAAATCTGTGTTCATAATACAACAATAACACTTATACACCCAATGTTATTGATAAATAATGTCCTCCAGTGCAGTTTTATAAGATTTAAACAAAAAATTCATTATAAAAACAACAACGATAAAAACAGTTTACTTCAAATATATCAAACTATGGACTTTGGACTCGGACCATTGTATGACAACTAGCGCTAAATTCGCCACAAGTGGCGAATAGACGAACCAAATAGGACAGCTACTAGCCGCCAGAGGGCCAAAACCTTGCCATAGTTAAAAATAAATTGTTACTTGGTGGAAAATTTTAAATTTTCGGGAACTCTAAATCAATAATTAAAATCAATAATCAATAATTAATATGGATGATAACGTAACCTGCCGCAACCGAAAACTATTCAGAACAAGTTCATTACGTGACATGAGTGCCGATAGTTCCGCTCTTTTTGATGCGACCATGATGAGTCTACCAAATACTTCATTAAATACCAGCCAAACGATAAATGATCTACAGGAGAAAATTAAACAGATGTCTAATGATTTGCAAAGTGCGCATCAAGAAATTGAAAATTTAAATTCTGAAAATTTCAGACTAAAAACAGATGTACAAAAATACATTAAAATAATTAATGCCTACAAGGAAATAAATGCGACCGATACAAATAATCTGACTCCTCGTTCGGGGCGCAAAAGGAAAACCAACCAAAACAATAAAGGTACGCCTACGACGAATGTGCAGAAATCAATTACAACTGTACGGAATACTAAATGCAATGATGATGTTTCCACAAAAAATATTCAAAATGAAAAAGGAAATAAATTAGCCCTAGAACCGACTACAAACACTAGTTTTGTTCACCAAAATGTCACGCAGGCAAATATGCTGGCAGAAACTTCACAACAGAATAGGGTATCAAAGTCTGTAGAAAACGTCAGTACACCAGAATCTAATCAATTCCCAGAAACGGAATTAAATGTAACCTCGTCTAAAACTCCCTCTCAAACTATACAAGAAAATAAACTAAGAAACGTAAAAAAATATGCGAAATGCTTTGAAATAAATAAGAAAAACGTGATCATAATTGCGGACCAGCAGGGACGCTATATTCAAAAAAATCTGCAAAGACTCATCGGTAAAGATTATCAAGTCAAGTCTTTCTGGAAGCCAGGAGCATCCCTAAAGGAAGTTTTACTAACCGAAAAAGCTGAAATCAGTAAGCTAAATAAAAACGACTTTGTAATTGTTCTAGGTGGTATAAATGACAAAAATCCGGAAGAAACTCAACTCTGTCTTAGTAACTTTTTAAACAGTACCAGAAATACTAATGTTATGATCTCTCAAGTTCTATTTAACAATTATTTAAACGAAACAAAGTTGAATTATAAAATTAAATTTATCTGTTCTCACTACAATCATGCAACATACGTAGACATGAATTTCTCATCTTATGTACCAAAGTATCGCTTTTTATCATTACATACATCACAATTAATATTGAAAGAAATCCTAAGCAAGGTTTACAAACAAAATTATGACAGATATGTTAGGGAAAAGTCTACCACCCATATTACGTCTACCTTTGTTGATAAATGCATTCAGACAGAAATTAATGATTTAGAAAAAGAACACTCTCCAAACAGTAACAGTTTTTTTCGTGTTTAAAAATTTAAATATTCTTCATCAAAACATTAACGGTTTAATAACTAAATTAGATGAGCTTACTGCACATTTACACTCATTGGGAGAAAATAATGATAATAATCCAATTGACATTATTTGCATTACTGAACATAACATGACTATTGATGACACCAAACTACTCAAACTGCCAAATTTCATATTAGGGGATAATTTTTCACGTACTAATAGAAATGGGGGATCGTGTATTTTGATAAAATATAGACATACATTTAAAATTGTAACAGAAGCCAAAAGACTTAGTGTCAATAATATTTTCGAATGTAGTGGCATCGAACTTACTGATCACAGAATTATAATTTTATGCGTTTATCGACCACCTAAAAATAGACTAGACCAAATTGACTTATTCTTTACTAGATTAGCCGAATTACTAACGAAAATAGGTTATTCTAACAAAAAAGTTATAGTGTGCGGTGACTTTAACATAGACATTTCGAAAAGTAACAAAGTATCCAAACAATTCGAACAATTATTAGCGAGTTATAATTTAAAACTAACCATTCATCAACCGACTAGGTTAAGTAGCAACACATGCATCGACAACATAGCACATAACATTAGGGGAGCCAAATCAACTGTTCTTGAACTTTCGTTGTCGGATCATACGGCACAATTGTTAAGATGCCCCGTAAAGAAAACCTATAACATTGAGTACTGGTATAAATATAAAAGAGATTATTGTAACGAAAATACTAAAACATTTATCAAATGCATTAAGAGTCTTAGTTTTACAGAATGTTACTCAAGTAATGACCCAGAAATAGCTTACAATACTTTTTACGATCTATTTAAATTATTTTACGATCTGTGTTTTCCCTTAATACTAGTTAAAATACCAATTTCCAAGAAACCAAAATGGCTAAGCAAGGGAATAAGGTTGTGCTCAAAAAGAAAACGTCAATTGCTATGGAAATATAGGCTAACGTCAAATCAGAAAGACAAAATTCACTTTAAAGAATATACAAAAAGACTACGAACTATAATAAAAAAAACGCAAAAATCACAAAACAATTACTATATTAACTCAGCGACCAACAAAGGTAAAGCAATGTGGAAAATTATAAACAATAACAAGACAGTAACACCAAAAGAGGAAATAAACCAAATAATAGTAAATGATAGAAAGGTTACAAAACCGACAGAAATAGCTCAGTCATTTAATAACTTTTTTATTGATGATATAAAACCGACACCTAGAGACAACAATAAATACCTAAAAACACTGACATACAATAACTCTAATTCAATGTTCATGAAACCAACAGACTCGCTTGATGTAGACCAAATAATAAACATGCTTAAAAATACTAATAGTACAGGGTACGATAATATTAACACGAAAGTAGTTAAAAGTGTATCGCATCTTATTGCTCCAGTACTTAGCCACATTATAAATCTGTGCCTTGAACACGGATTGTTTCCCTCGAAACTGAAATTAACGGTTATAAATCCCATATTCAAAAAAGAGGACAAAGAACAAATGAAATTTTACAGACCAATCGCGTTAATACCAGTCTTCGCAAAAATATTTGAAAGAGTAATTTACAATAACTTAAATAACTACTTTGAAGCTAATCACATATTTGCAGATGAGCAATTCGGGTTTCGTAAAGGCAGATCCACTAGCGGCGCTCTTTTTAAATTTTTAAGGAAGGTAATGACAGGACTGGATAACAAGCAACATATAACAGCCATTTTTATGGACATGTCAAAGGCCTTTGATCACGTGGACCATCAAATACTCTTGAATAAATTAGAAAAATATGGGGTAAGAGGAAATGCACTAAAACTTATAAAATCGTATTTATCAAACAGATTTCAAGTAACACAAATAACAAAAATAACAAATGATAATAAGTTGGAACAAACATATATGTCAGATCCTAGAACTATTATGTATGGAGTGCCCCAAGGAAGTATTCTTGGACCTCTTTTGTTTATCATCTACATAAATGATCTACCGAAAATTATAAAACAGGAAATGGTACTATTTGCAGATGATAGTACTGCTATTTTTACGAACCTTGACAAAGATAAATATGAAACTGACATTAACAAAGCACTTGAAGATATTATAAAATGGTTAAATGTAAACAATCTAAAAATAAATATTGAAAAAACAAATTACATGACTTTCACAAATAAAAATTCTACTTCAAAAAAAAAACTACATATACATTATAAAGGTGAACAAATAAAAGAAGTGAACAACACTAAGTTTCTTGGTATTAATATCGACTCTGAACTAAACTTTAAAATGCAGGTTGATCATGTCTGTAAAAAATTAAACCAGTTTTCATATGCCCTCTACATGCTGAGAAAAGTTGTTAACGAGAGAACATTACTGACCGCTTACCACGCGTATGTAGGTTCCACAATAAAATATGGTATTCTTTGTTGGGGAAACTCAACTAACAAAGAGTACGCTTTTAGGGCACAAAAAAAGTGCGTTAGAAGTATATGTGGGCTTAAACAGACCGATTCATGCAAAACAGAGTTTACAAGATTACGCATTTTGACATTACCTTCACTTTACATCTATGAAGCAGCAGTAATGATAAAACGTGATTTAAATAACTATGACACATTGAGAAGTGCACGGCATAAAAATGTATTAAGCGGAATTAAGTGTAGGACAGTTAAATTTAAAACGAGTATATTTGGCATAGGAGTAAAAATTTATAACAAACTACCAAATGACGTAAAAAGCAGTGTAACCTTGCATAGTTTTAAAAAAAGACTTGAGGAATTCTTGATTGGTAAAGCCTACTATTCAATCAATGACTTTTTTAGTGACAAAAATACCGGTGACTACACCTATGGATAAGATATGCTGACATTTAATTTGTATGACATTAATGACTAATTAAATTGTAATGAAACCACTGAATAATCTAATTTGTATGACATCACTGAGTATTTCAACTCATGCTGACATTTAATTTGTATGTCATTAATGACTAATTTAATTTGTATGACATTAATGACTAATTTAATTGTAATGAAACCACTGAATAATTTAATTTGTATGACATCACTGAGTAATTCAATTGTAATGAAATCAATGAAAAATTTAATTTGTATGACATAAATGAGTAATTTAATTTTAATGAAATCAATGTCCCTAAACTGACTTGTGAATGAACAACTTTATTAATGCATGGATAATGATACGAATAATGATTACGATGTTATATAAATATTGAACCAACAATAAATATTGTACACCTTAAAGGTATGTTACAGCGATCCTTTATAATAATCATAAGAACTGATATCTCACCTGTGACAAACAATAAATGAATTTGAATTTGAATAAATTATTTGGCTAAAAAGAGGGCCTTTAGACTAATTACACAGCCCATCCATCGTTTCTTTGGTCTCGACATCAGCGTGTGTCGTGTCACAAATAAACGTCCCAGTTTATCTATGTTTCAATCTCATTGCTTTCATTTCAAAAGCACAAAAATATTGAATAATACATACAGATTTCAACTTCACAATACTAAAAGCTATAATTTTTATAATTACACTAAATTCGTTACCAGTTACGGTTAACTAATATGCAATTAAAATTTTCATCTGTCTATCATAACGTCCTTCGGTGGCATAAGATGAGCATTTTGACAACCCCTGTCTAGGCGAGCCTATTATTACGGTTTCTCAATTGGGCACAAACCACGAAAGATGACGATCAAATGATATCTAATTAAGTGCTACGGTTTTTGTTTTAATTGGCCTGAATTTATTTGGTCCGTTGTTTTAATTGTTTTTGTTTAAAACGGGACTGTTATGTAACATAATTATGAATGCACATAGCGAAGAAGGTAAATAACAATACGCCTGAGGATCTACAATTATATTCCATAATAAACTTTATTCCCAATAATGACTTACTTGAGAACAATAATTAAAAAAACATACATTTAAAGGGTGTAAATAGACGCATAGCCGAAAGGCACTTGTTCTCCCCGTCTTTGCGATATTTTTTTTGTTCTAGACCATACCTGGGAACCTTCTAGTTACGGAGATATTGGTAAAGTTCCAACTTTTCACAAGTTTTTTTTTTTAAATACATATTTTTAATGTAAGATTTTTACTTTACTCACCTCCACGACCCCCGTACTATTCAATCCATCCATCAGCTCAATGTTTTGAGTGCATTCCATCGAGTCCTACCGTAAAACGTGATTTTTCACCCCAAAAAAAAGTCCTCTCCCAGCAATAATTTTTGCGTCAAGTTACTTAGTTTGATGTACAGAATGCTTGGTTGACGGCTATGTGAAGGGTCTGTTTACACCCTGTATAAACAACAAAAAGTTCGTCATCAGTATTATAAGTTAACAGTTACCCATTCAAAGCATTCATTTCTCCAGAAGTGATCATTCCGCAATTATGTGCTGGCTAAGTCGAGTTTTGAATACATTGAAAGAGTGTAGATTTCTTATACAGGACGGAATTTATTACAGAGTTGTGCTTCTTCAAAAGTTAGCATTTTTTTTGCCATAGTTAGTTCTTGTTTTAGGTAAAACTAGCAAGCTTGCTCGCCGTGTGCTGCGTTGACTAACTTGTGAGTGTTAAAAGTTTAAGTGAACGCTTTTGTTCAGAATATTTCTGATGAAAATACATGTGTTGTAAATATATAGTTGTTTTATATTCATAATCAATTTTGATCTCAATTTTGACTTAGTAAGTACAAAGGTAGATAGTAGATTTTATTCCATAAGTTGTTGCACGTTCTACGTTTGTTTTGAATTCAGTCACTTGGCTTTTTTCTAAGTCTTCTATGTCGATTTAAAGTAGTGCGTCAGGGATCTTTGCAGATGGGCTGCGGGACTGTTCGAAAGAGATACCGCGGCCCTGGAACACAAAGGGCAAAGAAGGAACATGGATGGGTTTTAGTCAGTACAAGTCTGGCACTCCCTTCCGCTCCGCCCAGAGCGGGGGGGGGGGGGCATTTGATGATTTCCCATCCTAAAAAAAAAAAAAAGGGATCTTTGCAGATAATAATATTGATGATTTTGCCGCCATTATTAGAAATAGATGTGCATCACTGATGACAGTGATGGACACACACACACACACACATGTGGTGTTTTCAGTGATGGCGATTCTCAGTGTATTTGCAGATCGATGGGATTCCCCGATGCTGTGGAATTTTAATTGTATAATTTTCATCTGTGTCTGTAACCTACTACCACTAGAAGTTAAGTAAAATGTTTACTATACCTATGGACTCCGGTCTGAAATAAAAACTTTCTATTCTATTCTAAAGATTCAATTCTAAGATTTGGGACATTGTCGAAATTTCCATCTTACTAATTTTTGTTAAAATCATTGCAAATATCATTTAAAACCTGTTATGTAATTTTTCGAGTCCAAATGCACTGTTCAGTAATGAGATATAATCAGCAGTCTATTGGGTTTCTGATTTCGATTTCAACATACGTCTAAAGTCTTAATCGATAAAGAGATGCTTCGACATATTACATTCAAATTCTTCACCAGGGACAACATGACATACAAAATGCTGTCACTGCAATCAATAAATATTATTCACTAAACATTAGTAACAACATCAAAGCTAAGCAGCCGAAAGTTTATCCTTTCTTCACAACAATCGCGTTAATTACATTTAAATCTCTTATATACATAAAGGATGTTAACAAATCGATTCGTCTCGATTGTCTATCGAGTCGTGATTTTCTCTCGATGATATTTATCAATCGATTCAAGGTGCGTTCCGTTTGAATACGTTTTTAATGCAACGTTCTCCGGAAACAAAGGCAATGTTCAAAACATATGTATAACGAACATGTGCATCCAAGAGCGTATATGAATGTGCTTATTTTAATATAAATGCAATGCATCAGGAGATCTTTATTGTATTTTTTTTTCTATTATAGGTTATTTGATTGGGCTTTAATGGTTAGACTATTTTTTCATCATTTTGAAATGACTTTAAGCGAGACAAGTCAAGCCAGGAGTTGGCAACATGCTCTAGACGCGCATCACGAAGGCTGATTCGCGGTGGTGCAGGAGAAGAGAAGAGTACCTGGACGGATATGGGGGAGGCCTTTGCCCAGCAGTGGCACGTACTGGGCCATTGAAAAAAAATATCTTGCCCAGTCCTTAAATATTAGCCAAGAGAGGACCGTTAATTAAGCCATACAGACTTACAAGAACAATGATTCTAGCACTAGTTTAGTAAAATGATGATTACGTAAATATTAGTTGTAATAATAACTTAATTTTTTTTATTTTAAGCTACTAATCAACTACAGAAATAGTATACTTTCATAATCAGCATACATGTAAAACCCATTAAGGGCAAGCATACAATAATTGGCGACGGCTTTTTATTTTTTTGTTAAAAGGTGCGAGCGCCCCTTGATTGACGCGGCCACTACGTCTTTTTGACGGGCCTGACGTATTTTATGTGTAGCGTCTCTATACGGGGTGTTTGGTAAGTAACATGTTTAATTTAGTCTCTAAAAATCCTTTAAGATAATAGAGCTTTGAATTTTATTTCTTTTCGACGATAAGTTCCACAGCATATCTGCATAAATCATTTGATTAAGACATAAATAAATATATGAATGGAAAATAAATGAATATGAATATAGACCTATTCTACTTAGGTATATTATCGAAGATAAACATGAAAAAATTGAGGATGAGCATGATTATCTTTTTTTCAAACTTTTCTATTTTATGCATAAAGCATTCCGAGTCTGAAAAACTTTTTTGACTATAAATCAGTAAAACATCTTATACAGGCACATACACCCGAACCAACAACATATAAAGGTCAAAAAATTCCGACAACCTACAGTTGAGTCAGTTCTTCTTTCACTTCGTCTTTCAGTTTTACTTTCTTTTGTTCTGTAATTTTTCCTCCACAAAATCGAAACACCCTCTACACCACATTCTTCCCACAGATGCGTATCGCCAGCACATTATCGGTCGGTAATCGAGCTCACTACGTTTCGCAAAAAGGTGTAACAGAAGCTGGCAAATGAGCGCGCGGTAATGACTGCCCCTTAATTTAAAACGATCGACGTTAGCGCCGCATATTACAAGCTTGGTAATTGCTAATTTGTTTTGGGTGTATTGGTAAGGAGAAACATATATTTTTCGTTATTCTAAGTAAGTGTCTGCCTCATACCTGTGGTATGGAAATGTGATGCGGGGGAATGAGGAAAATGTTGAGTATGAATGTAGATGGCTATAAGAGTAGAGGAAGACCAAAGAAACGATGGAGGGGCTGTGTGAGGGATATCCCTCCGTTCACACTGCTGAGATGACGGCGCAGCATCTCTCCTTCTTCCATTCTTCTTTATTACTCGTCATCTCATCAGACACCTCCTTTCTTGCCATATCATTCTTTACACAGTCCATCCATCATTTGTTTGGTCTTCCTCTACTCTTATAGCCATCTACATTCATACTCAACATTTTCCTCACTGCATTTACCTCACTCCCGGGGGCATCACATCTCCATATCACGATAACAGATTAGCACACAACTTTTTAGTCACCGGCAGGTACACCTCTGCCTAACCTTAAGTATTACCCATTTTGTAAATTGTAATACAAAGTCATAGTATTATGTTTGTATGGCATGTTATACTTGTAAAAACAATTAAATAGTTATGTTTTTAGCCATGTCACTAGAAGCGATAAAGATCGTTATACAAAGAAAAACAAAACTGATAATGTCGAAAACATACGATAGCTAAGTGAAGATAATTACATTGCAAAGGTTGTCTACTGAAGACAGCCTAGTTTCGTTGCAATAGTATTTAGTTTTGTACTCCTTAGGATGAGTTCCGTAGGAGTTATCAGTGCATTTGAAACTCATTACTAGACGGAGCAATGGTTTTAGGAAGGCAACTGGCAGCAGATAGATTAGAGTAACCAAGGATTTAGTTCAATGACCTGCGATTGGAAAGTCTACGTCCAGCAAGGGGCTGATGATGAATATTGATCTCCCGCCTACAACTTACAGCATATTACACATCCAAAAAGAATCCATAACTCACTTGATGACTAAGACAAGTGTCAAAGTTCATGTGAACTAAAACACAGATAATTAAAACAATGGTTGAGCTGAGTCTACACTGACCTTTGGCTAATGCACTGTCTATCTGTGTGTGATAGCTGATAGCCAAAACTGGTAATTAGCCTGTGATTAAACGCCGATATGTTGCGGCAGGCTCCCACGGCTGTAGGGTTGTCGGAAAAACTTTACTGACGAGAAAAACCCGTCTAATTATTACGATGTTACTAGGAAACAAAAGCGCGGTTGACGATATCGCCAAAGTCTCAGAAAAGCTTGGATGTAGAACGTACAGAACCTAGAAGTATGGCAGAAGAAAAGGAAAGCCCTATTCACAGCAGTGAGTGATTCCGGCTAAAAAGATGATAGTGATGATGTTGAACCGTCAAAAAGGTCTGATAAGAGTGACATTAGCTTATGACCGTCACTCCAGCAGAGCGTCGCGTTGAAGGTTGCGTGACGGCTGTCTTTTGATGACAGATAATGTCAAGGGAGCTGCTGCAATATCACGTCCACAAACTGCTAAATTCCAGCACAATCCTGATGGAATTGAAGGTGCTGAACCACTAATACGATGACCACTTCAGGTAAAGGCCACGCCGATGAACTTAACTAAGTCGAAGTTATTACTGTTTTAAGGTCATTAGGAAGACGAGAATCAGCAGTATCATCTATTTTTCTTAAAAGGAAAGGATGTGTGTTAAGCAGTGCTGCAAAATATCTTTTTGAATGAAAGTTCCCTAAATCAACAAAACAGAAATGTTAACAAAGTCATGTTTGTTTATTAATGTCTTCAAAAATGCCAAATTTTGTAAAAGCATCTATCGATATTACAAACAAGTCAAATTGGCAACACAGAAATAAAAATACCCGATGTTTATCTGTTACCATCAG
Source organism: Noctua fimbriata (assembly GCA_905163415.1). Taxonomy (NCBI): domain Eukaryota; kingdom Metazoa; phylum Arthropoda; class Insecta; order Lepidoptera; family Noctuidae; genus Noctua; species Noctua fimbriata. Next base: position 10,659,341 of record LR990940.1, read on the forward strand.
TGACAACCCTACTCCTGATGTTTCTCAGAAGTATCTCCAAAGTTTTACACCTAAAAGGTTTTAGATTAGATAATTATATGTAATGGGACGAGTGATAGCCAATCTTAACTTCAAGGGTAAAGAAAAGATCAATTGTTTGGTACAAAGATGCTCCCGACGATTATGCGGTAGCATTCCGTTTTGAGGCAACCCTGCTGTGTAATTTTCTCGTCAGGCTTCACTTTTTTTTCTGTCATTTTGTTTGGCATCCGATAATGGTTGGTAACGCTTTGGTGATGCAGCAAATTTTATTATTGGCTGTTGAATTTTGGATATTAATTCCTTCTTGAAGCAAAATAATATTCTAGTAAATTTTCACAGATGATCAATTTCGAATTCTCTAAATTTTTGGATGTATCTATACTACGAAAATAAAAATAATCACAGTAAAGAAAATATCATTTGTAACTTCTCGTTGTCCACTTAAGACTACATCATCTAATATTTTGAATAAATATTCGTTTAGTGGCACATGGACAGACGCTCCATGTAAAATGCTGGTACTCAACTGCATCCATTCACACTGGAAGCCGACCCCGACATAGTTGAGAAAAGGCTAGACAGATGATAATTCCTTAAGTGGTGTATTTCGGGCTGAAATCACATATAATTTGTACCGAAATAACTCAGTATTAAAAATCCAGTCAAGACGAAACCAGTAAATAAAAATACATACAAAAATTGGCATCAGCCAAAAACAAAACAAAAACGCAAGCAAGCTGCATTTACGTCATTCTTCAATGCATTTTTTCCGCATAGCGCACCATTTTTTGCCTTCAAAATCTTCGTATCTATAAATCAATAACTAAACAATTGCTTATGATTGATGGGTTGGAATCAAAGTTAAGTAGTTATGCTTTAATTATAGGCAACGGGCAGCCGACTTTATATACGCCATAATGTTTTGACATCACAATGGACGTACGTTCAGATATGACTTTCTATAACTTGTGTTAGGCGTGAGAATTTGATGGTGCATGAAAGACGTAAGTATAGGTATGAAGTCAGGAAAATTCTATATTTTAATTATATCGGTAAATAGGTCACCTGTCTCATCATAAAATGATATGGTAAGGTAAGGTGGCGATGGGTGTAAAAGGATGAATAGCAGGCTAGCCGCGTCCTCCTTTCAGTTTAGTAAGCACACTGCGTATAGTCATAAATTCACCAAGCCTGATTGTTATTACAACCCCCTGGTTCATTGGATATGTAATCGGAAGGTTAGGAGGACAGCTTAACTGGTCTTGAAACGGTATCAGGACACTTGTGCGAAAGACATTTGCACGCATGGGCACTGGAGCGAATGGACTTTTGCGCGGCTTAATGTCATGGGTGTCGTTTTCGTGGTTTTCGGGGTCGCTGATAACGAAAATGAGGTCAAACATGAAAATGTCCGTTTCGTTCCGTTCTAAAGTCCATACGCGCATATTATGTCTTTTCGCGTAAGTGGGTTGGCGCAAATGTCCCAGATCTCCTGAAACGGCGTGACGTTGGTTGAAAGTTTTAGGCAGGATATCGTTTTATCAGGTTTAGGGTAAGTATATTACTAGGCCTGTTCCTGATTTCGATCTTTATAGAAAAAAATAGGTATCTTTAAGCTAAAACAATGCTAGACATTCAAGAAAATCAATTTCGAAACATATTTCAAAAGCAAACAGTCGTCAAAGGGACAGGTACATTCACACACACAAGCCCTTCGCCGAAAAAAACAAACTATCTTCTGCTTACAAAGGAACCAGTCATAAAGACTTTTGACACGTGCCTCATACAAAGTAGAGTTAACGTAAATAATGTTAACGAGGTCAAGAAACATAATGTGTGTATTTCGCACTGTCGTAAACCAGCCTGCAGCGTAAGAATCAATCATCAATGTTGTATTTTGAGTTACGACCTTATGAGCTTGACTGCCCATTACAAGATAGAGATCCTCTCCATAAGGAGAGAATAAAAGTTTTGATGATTTCGCTTCTTGTTTAATGTTTTTGTTAATGTGAATACTGTTTTTGCTTGTAAGGTTGCTTAGTGGTCCTAAATGCAACAGTGCAAGCGAAAAACACGAGAACTGAAACCAATAAAGAGAGTTAGAAAACACTTCAATTTTGCCAAAAAAATTAGGGACAGTCTGCCTCGGTGCTCTAGGAGTCGCAAGCGCGACTGCTGGGCATAAGGGCCTGGGTTCAATTCCCGGGTCGGGCAAATTGTTATTGGGTTTTTCCATCAGGAATATCTCAGTAGCAGCCACGGAGTCTGGATTTGCATCCGGTTGATGGCAATAGGCTCGCATCCTATTATACAGGATGACATAACTGGCGCAATGTGGGTGTACTATTAGGTACAGCTCTGCCTAATCCTTCAGGCATAACAGGCGTGATGATGTTATGTTATGTTGTGGGGCAAGACCAGTCGGCTTTCCAAGGTTTCCTTACGAAAAAAAAATACAGACTACAAATTTGCAGGATAAATGATTACAGTATGAGCTGAATGAGAGTATACGAGGTTTAAGTTCATTGGCGTGCCATTGGTGCAGTCAATGCCCAGAAATGAACTGCCACATCGATGGAGATCTACAGGTTTATTGCAAAACTTCATTGTTTGTTGAAATTTTTTTAAGAAACTCATAAGCAATTCCATCATAAGGAGTTTCTTGCCTTGCATCATCGATAAGAAAATAAGGAGATGTCATCATCTGCCTAGCTTTTTCCCAACCATGTTGAGATCGGCTTCCAGTCTAACTGGATGTAAAATATAACCGAATATTTTACATGGAGCGACTGCCTATCTGACCCAGTTAGTACTGGGTAATACGATACCCCTTGGTAAGACTGGTTGTCAGACTTTTTGAGCCACTGACTCCCCAACGACTGTCAAAGATCTACACATGACACCTGGGACCAACGGCTTAACGTGCTTTCTGAGGCATGGAGGAAACTCGGTATGTAATGGGTTTTCACACATCCACAGACCAACCTAGGCCAGCACGGCTTAACCTAAAGATCGACCCGAGCGGCTGTTATTATGTAGCCACGATCCAGAAAATAAGGAAATGAGGTAATGAAAAGCAGAGAATTAAAGGGAAAACCCCTCATCCTGAAAAGATTCTAAATGAAACAGTTTCACAATACCTAGAATTGGAAATCGACCTATTAATATCCAAAGATGATTTTAACAAAAACGGCTCCCGTTAATGCACTTAAAACAATAATTAAACAGACATTAAAATTGCAACATTGTAAATTTAACCGCTTATTATACCATCTTAAATATTGGTTGGTTTCTGAAGCCTATAATTTGTATAAGGTTATGAATTATGATTTAAGCATTTATAATTTTAGGATAATTATTGATTCCCTTTTGCATAATTATGTTTTAGTGTGTTAGTAGTTTGGTAGTTTTATAATTAGAAAGATAAACATAATCATGTAGCTTGCCTTGCTTGCCTTGTGATATGGGTCCAGTTTTTGTTAGATGTCATTTATTTAGTTCTAGTATGAGATATTTTTACATTATAACTTCGCTTCGATTCATAAAAGCTCTATTATTTATTATTTTTTGAACATCTGAAAGCCAAAATTAATTTTCAGCAAGTTTGTCAGATCTTCAATATGTCCTACAATTCCTCCCAAAACCTTTGAAAGCCATTGCGCATTTTTGTCGCATTTATTTGAAAGGTGTCAAGGCTTTAAGAGTCCTAGCTGTCATTTGTAGATCTTTGACAGTCGTTATAGCTAGTCAATGACCCGAAAGTCTTACAACCAGTCTTACCAAGAGGTATCGTATTACCCAGTACTAACTGGGTTGTGGTGGCACTCTCTCCATGTAAAATACTGGTACGCAGCTGCATCCGGATAGACTGAAAGCCGACCCCAACATAGTTAAAGTAAGGTAAGGTAAGGGAAAGGCTAGGCAGATGATGATGATGAATTTAAAGGTATAATAATATATTTTAACACTAGAGAGTGTTAAAATATATTATCTTTACAGAATTCTTTTTATAATCTCAAAAATAAAAATCCTTACACCTTATCATTCTCATTTACCAACAATTACGATATTAATTTAAAACTTGCTCAATAAATTAAAAAGATTACGCTTCAAGCATAAAGATATGGGCAGACTAGCGACATGTTTCGATTATTGAATGAGCACCGATGCGACGAATCGATTACGGCCGAGTAGTTGGTACGGTCTTGCCCTCTGTGACGACGGGCTTAACAAGGCTTGCTGGATTGTACTTTTTGTAAGGGGTATTATAAATGATTGTATGTTCGATGTCGCCAAACTGCAGGGCTCTGAAATAAGCTTGGTTGGCGGGGATTTTATGCAGTGCTGTGATTAAAGGATCGTTTGTGGGTGCTAGTTTTATGTAGGTCTTCTAAATTGTAACGAGATTTCTTGGCATTACAAAACCTAGTTGTTACATGGTTTCAAGAATCTTTGACCTGGCGCCTTGGAGTTTTAGGGGTGAACCAAATCGGTTTTGACAATAGCTGCAGCACGATTAAAATTTATTGTAGAGAGTATTGTACTTAAATTTATCATTCATTGAAAATACATTAAATATATTAGTTTGTGTATTTAGCGTGATAAATCTTAACAGTAAGGGTTTTTGAAGTACAAACTCTTGGGGACGATACATAGATAGATTTACAAAACGTAGTTTTTTTGGGACAAGCCCGCCACACTATTCCCAAACCACTGCAACTTCTGAAAGCCAGAATCAAGAGAGGCAACCATCAGAAAAGCGCCGAGACAATAAAGGTCGACGAAGTCCCAGAGAAACAATTTAATTGTCTTGGATCCCGCAACGAAATCATTCAGAAAAGAATAGCGGAGGAGTAGTAAAACATAACGTAGGTTGTAGGCGAAGCCTTTCTTTACAGGATTTTGAACTTTATCTGAGAATGTTCTTCTAAGATCTTGCCACCATCTTCTAAACCGCCATCCAGCACACTCCCGGTTGACGCTAGTCGCACTGCGCACTATCGCGACATGATCGCAGCGACAAATCGCAAGATGCGCCGCCGTCCGTTATTCCGCGTCGCTGCGTTCATGCGTCGGATCCTATCCGCGAACATATTAGTATTGTAACCGATCTAAAGGTTACCGTACAAAAAAGATTCGTGACTTTACACGTGAAGGTATTGACGGCTAATGTGTATGAGGCTTTATGTTTTATTAATAGATTTTTAATAGGGCTTTAGATTATGATAGTGTCTGACGATGTTATATGCAACAAATTGGATGCTTGCTGAAAATTGTAATTATTTGCTATGTCCTTTTATTATAAAATTTTGTTTAACTTAGAGTTTTCTTGGTTCAACTTTCTGCCTGGAAGTGCGCACTGTAAATCAAACAGAACTCTGCTTACACGCATAAAATGTGTGAATCAATGATACACAATTGTGTGGCAAAATTGATTTATTTATAAAACCGCATTCCTTAAAATATCGCTCCAGATTAACCAGATCTTATTCAGATCCAAAATACAAAAAAACAGACCCCCATAAATTCGAACACTAAATCAATTACCGGTCATCTTCAACAATAAAGTATGCAAGAATTTACATTACACACTCCGGCCACGTGACATTGAATTCTATACTAACGATATAAAAGAGGCAACATTTCCTTGCACCTCAAAACAGCGAACGTGTTCACAAATCCACCAGAAACGCCCGACCCATTACGAAAAAACTTACTCCTTAAAACGTGGAATATAAGGGAGATCTTTGTAAACTGGTGATGTGCACATAAGTGATTTTGAAACTGTTATCGCGGTTGTACATTAGTGAAGGCTTGACACAGCCAGTCTTCTGTAAAGGCACAGCTTGTATTAGTGGCTTCTAATTTATTGGGAACGATAGGACGACTGACGCCGGCCACCCTGACCAAGGATCCATTCACACCAGGTGGGGAGGTCCGGACTAATTGGACCTGTGGCGGGTGACATCTGTTTTAGTTTTGTGTGTTTTTTTTTCGTCGAGAAAGTTTTTGGTGATTTGATTTTATGTTTTTAAGTTTGTAGGTTTGCTGGAAATAATAATTTTAATAGAATAATGAGATAAATTGATTTTGTGTTTAAAAGACTAAGCAGGTATCTTGATGAAACGTACAAGACAAAATGGTATCTGTACCTTTGATCTGAGATCAATGTAAACGAAGTAGCAGCGCAGTAACTAATTAATCAATTAAATGATTCAATGCCAGTGTTATGAACAAGATTGTTCATTATATACCTATACAGGCATATTGCTTTACTGCTTAATTGCTTTGCAATCGATATGAACACCTTCAGACAACCAGTAGAAAGGTCAAATCAATCAGTTATTCTTCATTTATAATTTAAACAGAGAATGCGAAGTTCATAATAAATTGAATCGCGTAACAAAAACTTTTGGATTGGAAATAATTAAGTTTCCTTGTATTTTGTGACTTAGAAACATAATTTATCATAATTATGTCAATGAAGGTATTGCATAAAAACTTCATAAAGAAGCCGGGTTATTAAGTACTGCAGATGAATGTGCATCGTTCACCTAATATATTGCATTTTAATTAAATCCTTTTTATTAATCAGTATCTTGTTTTTGTATATAGCGGCACCTACTTGTGCTTAGTAACCGCATTTCATAAGCATCATTATATACCTACTCAGAAAAAAATTATCACCAAAAACCAATTTTATTAACAGACCATGTCCATTCACACCGCATCTCCTCTACATTTTTATTAACACCCCAAACCAGATAAACAGGATACGGAAAATATATTTATTTGTCCAATCATCAAATATAAGGGGCGTTCTCAGGTTACACGAAATGATTCCAGTATAGCAATCGTCCCCGTGATTTGTTACGATAATCTATACTAATAAATAACGCACTTCGGCCAAGATTGAGCTGCCTTGGCTTGTACCTTTTGTTTCACTTTTGGCTGGTCACCTACTGATTTATTGTGTTCAATGATTTTTTGCATTTTATGGTTCTTATTCGTGATTAACATGGCCTGATGGCAGCTATAGATTAATCAGCGGATTTAGTGGTTTATCTCTGTGATAGTCGCTTGTTTTTAAATGTATTGTTTTTCTTTTAATTTGTAGCTTTATTATGTCCTCGTTTTTAATGGTAATGCTTTCGTGGTTCGGTTTTTTTTTGTTGAAGGTTATCTGGGGATCGGGGTGTTTTTAAGTTTATGTTCGTTGCATTATTTGTTACGGTTTGTGTTTAATGACTCCATTACTTGTATGACGTGTGCTCGCTTGGTTTAAGGCTGTTTAATTTTTCTTTGAATTGAAATATTCATAACATTACTTATTATCACGCCAGTAATATCCATAGGGTTAGGCAGAGGGGTACTAAATAGTACACCCACATTTTGCCAATTACGTTTAAATCCCATGTAATAGGAAGAGAGCCTATTACCAGCAACCAGGTTCATACCCAAACTCTGTAATTGATACTGAGAAATTCGTGACGGAAAAACCCAACCACAATTAGGCTGACTTGAGAACTGAACCCAGGACTTCATGTTCAGCTGTCGCAATTGCGACCACTACACCAATTAGGCCGTCAAATAGAAACATTCCTTATGTTTTTACGTTTTTCTAAGTGAACTTCAAAAAGAAGCATTTTGTAGTCAAACCTTGTGAATCATATGCTCATTAGAAAAAGCTATAACGTATAAAATGGACACATAATGGCGCCAACTATACTAAAAACAGTAAGGCCGTTAAACAAAGAGCTAGAACACCCACGTAGCGCTACCTTTACCAGTTGTATTTTCTTAGATTTAGCGTTAACTGTGTGTTGAGGAATTTCGTTGATGTCGGAATAAAAATAAAAAAGATGGTCATCATAGCCTAGGTTTTTACCTAACTATGTTGGGGTCGGCTTCCAGTTTAACCGGATGCAGCTGAATACCAGTATTTTACATGGAGCGACTGCTTATCTGACCTCCACAACCCAGTTAGTACTGGATAATACTATACCCCTTGGTAAGACTGGTTGTCAGACTTTTTGAGCCACTGACTACCTAACGACTGTCAAAGTCTACAAATGACACTTGGGACCAACGGCTTAACTTTCCGAGGCACGGAGGAAATTCGGTATGTAATGGGTAGTCACCCATCCACAGACCAACCTAGGCAAGCACGGCTTAATCTAAAGATCGACCCAAGCGGCTGTTATTTTGTAAAAAGATGGTGTCGGTTTGAATAGTTATATTATGGGTGACGAGCTCTTGTTTCATGTTGCAAGTATTAAAAATGGCAAATACACATTCGAAGATAAACTATACTTGCTCTTTTAACCTACCACTCTTCGTGATATTAGGGTTTCTGACAACAGTCATTATGCGTTTGCTGTATTGTTCCCCTCTAGGCACGCTACTGACTGGGCTTCGACAGTACATCACTACGTAGTGTAAAACAAAGTCGCTTCCCGCTGTCTGTCCCTATGTATGCTTCGATCTTTAAAACTACGCAACGGATTTTGATGTGGTTTTTTTAGATAGAGTGATTCAAGAGGAAGGTTTATATGTATATATTGCACCCGTGCGAAGCAGGGGCGGGTCGCTAGCTTAAGTATAAAAAAAAAATTGGGTGTGCCTAATGAAACAAGTCTGATAGAACTTGACTGACTGATTATTTCTGACGACACTAAAAAAAAATCAGCACATCTGAACTGCCTTCAGGAGCTGTGTCATCATTTCTTTGGAAACAGACACTGACAGTTCTTGAACGCTGTTCAGATGCTGATCGCGTTCAGTTTGTTTGTTGAAATTCACTTTTAGATCCAGGGTTTAATGCTTTTCAATCAAAATAGGTCACTCAAATACCTATTAATAGATTAATAGGTTCATTATTCGAGTCAAACAGAGCAAGATTCCGATTTAGCTTATTTAGCATGAAATGTGTTTGACTTGAGATTAAGTAATAATAAAGGAATTGAGGTCATGGGTTCGACTCCCGGATCGGACAAAGTGTTATTGGGTTTTTCCATAAGGAATTTATCAGTAGCAGCCACGGAGTCTGGAGTTGTGTCCGGTTGATGGCTATAGGCTTATCCCCTATTACATGGGACTTAAACATAACTGACAATATGTAGGTGTATTTTTAGGTACAACTCTGCCTAAACCTTCGGGGATTAGAGCATGATGTTATGTTATGTAAAGGAATTTAAAAAAATCTAAACCATCATTCTACAAAGTGCATGCCAAAACTAGCAGCTTACATTGTAAAGCCTGTAATCACACGCTACATTGATTGCGTGGTATTCAGTCGCCTTGAAGAACGAGTTGTCTACTAAAATCGGTCACCCATCCAATTATCGGCTTGACTAACTGTAGCTTAACTGCGCTGATTTAACAATTAGCGCTTACGGTATATTTTGAATATTTTTGGTGCGTTTTTCTGTTGATGGTGAAAGCGGTGTTATGATTGAGTGGTGATGTCACTTGCAAAATGGGGATTCTCAATTTGATCATAATCAATAGAAAGTGTCTCGTTGGTCTAATGGTCTCAATCGTGACTGCTGAATATGAGGACATGGGTTCGATTCCCAGGTCGGGCAAATTATTATTGAGCATTATTTTTTATTATATCATTATTATCAGGAATTTCTCAGTAGCAGCCACGCAGTCTGTATTTGTGCCCGGTTGATGGCAATAGGCTCCCCCCGTATTACTTGGGACTTGCATATAACTGGTGAAATGTGGTGAATAGATACCCCTCTGCCTAACCTTCGGGGATTACAGGCGTGGTGTTATGTCAGTAGAAAGTTTGAAGTTTGTTTAAATTTAGGGATATTTTCCTGCAGTTCCAAAAACTTTAGCTTGACAAGTTTGTTTTAAGTTTCTGCGTTCTCAGTCGTGATTTGAAAACGCTGAAACTGAAAACTGCTCAGTATTTTTTTAGGTGTACTTATATACAACATTAGTTTTAGTAAATGCGAAACCTGTCGTCACACGTGTCTAGTATTTTAATGTAAAGAATCTATGTACAAAATTTTAAAACTGTATCATGAAAAATCACAAAGTTATAAGCTTGTTCTGTTACCTAGTTGTCCGCATAAAAACGTGGTCACCACGCAGTGCGTCGCGCGCGCGCCTTCAGCGTCGTCTTGAGCTCATTCATAATAATAATTTGGCAGTAGGTACCTAAATTATTGCGATAGGTACTTAATATCGCTCGTTGCCAACTTGTAACTTTTTTTAAATATTTTTGTGACAAAATATAACATGGTTTAAAAATTATTGAAATCGATTCAGTTACTTATTCTGAACAAACTATATTCAGGTTTCGCATATACTAAAAATAATGTTGAATATAACATAACATCACGCCTGTAATCTCCAAGGATTAAGCAGAGGTGTATCTAATAGTACTTTCACATAACGTCAGTTATGTTTACGTCCCATGTAATACGGGGCGAGTCTATTGCCATCAACTGGGCATAAATCCAGACTCCGTGGCTGCTACTAAGAAATTCCTGATGGAAATAGCCAATAATAATTTGCTTTGCTTACTTTAAAACAGATTTCTTTAAACAATGCTACAGCAAACGTTGCCATGTTTAAACTTATTTTTTTTAAAGAAACCGAGAAAACAGATCACCCCATCATACAGCCAACATTTTTAAACCACAACAGACTTGCATAAGCCATAAAGACAACAGGATTGCAAGAAAATAACTATCGAATGTCATATAAAAAATGCATTAGGTGTAAACGCGTAGCAAGAGACGCCGACGGATGAGCCTCGTTCAATTTCGCTTATTCGCTCGTAAAACCACAAGGCGTGTAAAAAGCCTATAAAATTCAATTGACACCAGTTAAACCCGATTATGTACGAGGGGAACACTTGTGTTAACATAAATCGTCGAGATTCCGACATTTCTAAGCTGTTTCGGTATTTAAGCATGTGCTGAAATGGTTAATGTAACGGCTTTGGCGAATCGCACGTACGGTAAATGCTGTGCTTTTAATCATTTGAAGAAATTGTGGTAGGTCTTCTTCTTTCTTGTCGATGGTATGACTGGTTTGAACTTCTTAGGCGCAGTATGTGGCCACGGTAATCGCGGCGTCTGTGGCGTTTTTTTAGGCCCTCCAGCAAGTGGGACATCGTCTGGTCGGAAGCACCGTGTTATTGTGGTAAGTAAACTATTTTCTATAGAACCAATTTTATTATTATGTAGCTTGTAATCTAGTTCTCACAACGGAAGAGGAAAGCATCGTGAACAAATCGGCTTATTCTAGAACTGATAATATAAAGTTAACGTCCATCAACTAACCTGGACGAGCGGGTGGATTATGGCCCGATAGGTATTCCTCTTGCAGGACGCTTGTGTCCAATCAGTAGTCACAGTATAGGCTGTTAATCAACTTGTCAGACACAATGCAAAACTAAGCTAATTCTTTATTTACAAATATAAATTACATAGGGATCAGAAATCGGCTTAAGTACTAAGCCTATCTGAAATAATTCCAATTTTTCCCGTTGATATATACATTGGCTTTCTAACTAAAGTCTAAAATCATATAACGTTGTTACCCGTCTCTTACATAGTACAGTGCCTTGTACATAGTGTGTAAATCATCTAATCATAATTTTAGCTGTCCAATAAACAGTCAATACTTTTTCATAGCAGCTGTAGCAGAACCCTCTTACATTTCAGTGGCAGTGGAATCCTTCTAATCCGTCTTTAATTTTAAATTCTCCAAACTATGAATCAAACATTCCCTCGTTATCAGCTTCAAACATTTGATCAAACATTCAGACAATGCTAACAAATCCCACAAATATTTAACGCGACGAACAAAAATAAAAGTCGCAGTCAAATCTGTATTTATCTTAACACACTCAACCAAAATGTTTCGACAAATTTCTAATAGGTATAATAAACAAAATATTCACCCGGTTAAGAAGCTTGCTTGGCTTATTAATTTGTATAATACCACCCGCATAAATGAACCCTCGGATACACCTTGCAGGGTGAATTCCACAGATCAATGTATATTGGTCAATCGGTAACGATTCAGAATGGTGTTATCATCTAAGGATCTTGGGCTTTCGAACAGGTAGGCAAAGGTTGAAAAAATGAAGTAATAATCCGACCACAAGACTATGATAATCTGATGGTAACGCCATTTTGTCCTGTGTGGTTTGCTGTAAAAAATGTGTGACATGATTATCGTTACTAGGGCGACAAAAAATGTTAGAGCTGGTTTACATACGGTCGGCTGTGTTTATTGCAAAGCGACCTTAATGGATAGGTTATCGGGAAATGTTTTGACTTTGTTTGTAAGATTAGTAATGTGTGCAATTAAACACTTGGTGTTTTTTGGAATTTGTTTTTGATAACTCGTACAAGTCGTTACTAAGAAACGAGTACAAGAAATTGCAAATTTTTTTTTTTGCAGGAAATTTAACCATGTCTAAAGATAGATAGATAAGCGTTACTGCTTAGTTATTTAAACATACATTACATACAAACCAACTCACGTCTTTATCTATGAGGGGTAGGCAGTAACTACAGAACGCCACCTGCTACGATCCTCAGAGTTTTTTTTTGCTTTGTCAACATCCATATATCTGGTCTTATCCATAATCTGCTTATCTATTTTTGGTTTGGGTCGGCTTTGTCTTACCGGATTCAGCTGGATACCAGTATTTTACATGGGCCAACTGCCTATCTGACCTCCACAAGCCAGTTAGTACTGGGTAGTACGATACACCTTGCTAAGACTGGTTGTCAGACTTTTGGGCCACTGATTTTCTGTAACGACTGCCAAAGATCTATAAATGACATCTGGTCCTATCCACACGCAAATATATCACACAATTTTTTTTGTATTGTAAGTTTGTGATACAATAAAATATATAATTTAGGAAGTACCTTTTGCTACTAACAATTTTTGTATTTATCTGTGGAGGCTTGTAATTAGCAATTTAGGTATATATTTTGTTATTATAATGTTATTAGTCTGTAAGCTTTCCTAAAATAAGAAATAAAAATAAATAACTATTACCTATTCCATTAGCTCAATAGCTTGGTAAACATGTTAAAAAAAATGAAAGTAAAGTAACAAAATACTAAAAACTTAAAGCTTGATATGCAGTGAGCCATGTAAGCCCACTTCCACCTAATTATAAGGGCGCGGTCATCGAGCGCAACAACGTTACAGATTAGGGATGAAAGTAATACACACGATAACATCAGGGGTGTCTCGTTAGTCGCAATAAAAATGTTTTTGTGTTCAAAGTGGCGCGATTTTTTTGTCGCACCCGTCTCGACTGGCGGCAATTTGTCGTGGGACTTGGTGTAAACGGAGCTTTATTGTTTTGACGACATAATTTAATTTGGACATAGAAGAGGCTCTTTCTTGATGCAGTTGAGGTCTGTCGATTTTAGGTTACAAATTCTCTAATTAACAGCCTCCTTCGTCTAGTCGTTGCAAGCGCTTCTGCTGAGCATATGATCAATAGGAGGAGGTTATGTATTATTCCACCGTCTTTTTTTTCATGTTTTTACACCGATTACTCCTTGATTACTAGGTCGATTTAGCTGATACTTTCATCATTTAATGACAAGAATTTGTGTGCGATACTACATCTAAAAAGGGTAAAATAAAAATAGTTTTTGCAAAAAAAATCGACTTAGTAGTAAGTTTTCCCACCAATAATTTTTCAGTAACAGCCTGGAGTTTGGAACTTGGTTGATGGCAATAGGCTCGCCCCTAGGCTTTATAATACGTACCTGGCAAAATGCAGGTGGACTTTAGGGTATACTGTCCTCTGCCTAACTCTGGCATTGCATGCGTAATGATTGTTATGTTATTATCAAATTTTTCTTCTTTGTCGTGTCGATGATTACTTTAGATAAGTTTTGACCACTACTCTGCCACTTCAACGGTGTCATCAGTAGCTTCGGGCAGATCTCTGAGGGTGCAGTAAGAATTGCATTAAGAGCAAGACAGTCGATGGAACTTCGTTTGAATGTAACCGTAGTCACACTTCGCATGAAATCAATTCATGGGCTATAAATACTCCACAGGCTCCACATAGGTACGCTCGCCCCCTATTACATGGAATTTAAACATAACTGGCGAAATGTGGATGTACTACAAGATACACCTCTGCCTAACCCTTCGAGGATTGCAGGCGTGATGTTATGTCATACGTAAATACACCACTACTAGAAATACTGCACTACACTTAAATAACGTCAGCAAAAATAAAAACACCGCTATTATTTAAATTGTAATTTAAACAAAAAACAACCTCCATTAAAATTAACCAGTACCGCAAAAAAGTGCACATTTGCATACAAATAACTGGTAACAATATAGTCTTATTAACATGGGTAACGAGACAAAATTAATTATAGGTTCTGATGTATAATTTGGTACGGGGAAGGCGGTACCCACCTGCGTTATGGACTTGCGGCCCCCAATGGAACTTGCATGTTTTTGTGATGTCATTGTGTGCTTATTCTTGTACGGATTTCCGGTATGGGGTTAGCAGAATTCTTAGTGTTGTTGTGGTAAAGGATTTGGTCATAAACATATTTATTACGATACAGTTTGACAGTGCATATTTTACAGCCGAAACTGTATGCTGTAGGTTTCAGACAACTTTGGACTTGAAACTGTTTTACAATGAGCGATAGTTTCGCGACTGTGTATGCCATTAATACTAAACTAAGTTAAATAATCTTTTAACTTTTGATCGTCCGGCGGCGAGATGGTCAGACATTGTTGCCATTGCGGTAATATTCTGGATGAGGCTGGCACAAGAGCGTGGAGCTTGGCACAAGCAAAGAAAGTCCTATATGCAGCAGTGGGTGAAGTCGGGCTGTGGATGATGATGAATCCTTTTACTCTGTCTTCTTAATCAAAAAGATTACTACATTATCGTCTTCCATTAATCAGGAAAGAAGTCCAATCCAGGGCTGGACTCCACGAACGCGTCACAATCATAGCTTAGCAGGTGGTGGCACATCCTTAGACGTGCTTCAAATACATATGTTCGGATTGACATCATTTAGCACGATTCGAATGTAGAAAATATACATTTGATTTTACCACCCACCCTAGCCGAGTTCAGGAAGCAAGGCAGAACGTGGTAAAGGGCCGGCGTTTAGGGGACTGTCTCATGTAAACGACGTTCAAAAAGTGAGTGAGTTGATTATCAGATTAATTTGAATAAATGTCTTTTGATTGTGTAACAGTCTTACAAACTTTTACGCTTTTCACAAACTTCTCGAAACTTGTCAGGTGTCTATAATATTTTTATCCATTCAAATATCTTGAAATTGAATACAGGAGTACCATGACTTTACCAATCAATATCGATTGCAACTACCTAAGGCGACACAAACAAATTAAAGACATTGGCGATAAAAAGGCAAAGATACATAATATTCGCTTAACATCTGTTTCGTTCGCATATCGATGTCAAGTCCTCTGCAGTAAATAATTGTGCTCGTAGCTATGCCAAACGATTGTGTGCGATGTTCAGATTACATAGTGCAGAGGCTACTAGAGAAGTAAGGGTATGGAGGCATTGGGGGATTCTGAGAGCTCAAATATGCTCCAACTTTACTATAGAATGGATAGCCATTACATCAATGGGACTTATACAGTAATGGCGAATAAAGGATCTACTATAATGGGTAGGTACCACTCTGTATACCTCTTATCAGAAGACATGCTGCACCGACCTCAAAAAACTGGGATTTGCCCAATAAATTAGTCCTCGTTGGTCGAGTGATCGAAAACGCGACTGCTAAGCATCAAGTCCTGGGTTCAATTCCCGGGTCGGGAAAAGTGTTATTGGGTTTTTCTATCTGGAATTTCTCAGTAGCAGCCATGGAGTCTGGATTTGTGCCCGGTTGATGGTAATTGGCTCGCCCCCTATTACATGGGTCTTAAAACATAACTGGCCAAATGTGGGTAGACTATTAGGTAAACCTATGCCTAAATCTTCGGGTAATCTTCGGTTTCTTCTTAATCTTCGGCGTGATGTTATGTAAATTGGGGATGTTATGTTTATGTAAATTGAGGGCAGGAGAATGGGAACTGAAATTCAGTGAGACGTTAAGACTTGCCTTTCAAAATAATTTTGTCTAACAATCTGCGTTGTGGAGGTCAGATAGGCAGTCGCTCCATGTAAAATGCTAGTTTTCAGCTGACCCCAATATAGTTGGACAAAGGCTAGCCAGATGATGATGAATCTCCAAAGATGTGTAGGACACACTCTTTATTTTCCATCATGTTATTGCATCACGTCCATCTTCGAAAGATAAACGTGAAAGCTCACACACTACCAGTACTTACACAATCACCCACACACATGATTAAGAAGAAGCACGACTACCTCACACGAAGTCATACAAAACCAATTCTTATAAAGTGAAAAAACATAATATAACATCACGCCTGTAATCTCCGAAAAGTTAGGCAGAGGTGTCCACTGTACCTAATAGTACACCCGCATTTCGCGAGTTATGTTTAAGTCCCATGTAATAAGTGGCGGACCTATTACCATCAACTGGGCACAAATCCAGACTCCTATTGAGAAATTCCTGATGGAAAATCCATTACCAATTTAGCCGACTCGGGAATCGACCCAGGGACCTCATGCTCAGACATAAAAATATAAGTGAAAAAAAAACTATAAACAATTGCACATCACATAAACCCTGGTGAGTCTACACCCTAACGCACAAGTCACAATATTTCTAGCAAAAATGTGCTATAATTTAATTCCGAGTATAATTTTCACTGTACGGCGAAGCTACTTCAGTAAAGAAAATCTTAAGACATTGTAAATTGTCTCCTGGCATCGTATTGCATAAAAGTCAACTTAAATATGTGCATATTATTGCATTCATACTAACGTATAAAGACGTCAAAGTGTAGCGACAGAAAAAGTAATTGTTGTGACTGTTATTAATTAGTAGAAATTTATTTAAATTAAATATGAGGATTTCTTTGCTACTTGGTTGGTACAGTCGCCAGAGCATCAAGTTACTGCAAACTGTAAATTATTTTAATTCGATTTTGAACTTAACCATCAACATTGTAGGGTTTAAAATCATTTGGAGAAATTTGACAGTTTGTGGTAACTTGGTGTGCCATATTACATTGAAATGCATTTATTTAATGTGTGGTAAAAAAGAGTATAACAATATTAAATGTCTGGATGTATTCGAGAGAATTTTCAAAAACACGTGAGTAGACTGTTGATTGGATCAATTTTGCAGATTGTCCATGTTATATATTTTGTCTAGCTAAATATTAGTACATGCAAGGTGATCAATGATTTTAAATCTCATAAAATTTGTGTTTTATTTGTTTATTAGCCTATTCTGCCCAAGCCTGTGTAAAGTTGTACTCATGGTTTTGTGAATTTAATATCAATTTTATTCTAATAATACTTAGACCTAGTTAACTAATCTATTAACCCTAGTAATCTTTTCAAGACTTTTTTGCCCTCAGTACACAATAATATTTGATCCGACATCAACGCGCGCGCATGTATCTTTAAATATGCCTACAGTACCTATCAGTTCACTGCTCTTGTGAAGCCTTATCGAATGATTCCATTTGATATCAAACTTTAACCAGTTACAATAGAGTTCAATTTATTAACAGCAGTCGAAGGATCCTGTGAAGTAAAATATTGGTACTTTGTATAATTAATTAATAAATTGTTATCCATGAATAATAAAATGTACAACTTAATATGATATAAGTGAAATCGGAGAAAAAAGATACAGCGGACGTTGAAAAGTGATCCCTCTTTACGTAAATTAAAATTTATTATGCAGTTTTATATTTTTACCGTCGAGTTCACAGGTTTTGGCAATCATTTGGATATTTAAAGAAAAAAAAAGTTATGTAATAAAGAGGATCTTTTTATTTTTTATAGTTCGTAGGTAAAGTTTCTACCTAAATATTTTCCTTCGTCTATGTGGTCCGAAATGTATTATGTAAGTTAAAATGAGGTCTCGAAGGGCACCATGAAAAAAAAAAACAAAAAAAAGAGCACACCAAAAATATTATACCAAAAATAAATATTTTCAAAAATACTGTGAAACAAAACAGGAAACAAATATAACCGACACCCAATAGCGCCACCAGTACCGAAAACGGACCTAAACCAACAAAAATATACCGGAAGACAAAAGATCGGCCCCGATAACATTACCTAATCGATAATTGTATCTACGACACTTTGACTCACACGTTACGTCGTAAAAAGGCGAGAAAGCACCATGATAAAACTATACTGGCAACAACACTACTTCTGCTGACCATAACTTCAAAAATAAACGAAAAACAACCTTATTTTTTAAACTCCAAAGTTGTATTGAAAGTTTTCGGGGTGGTGTGATATTTTTGTCTCGTGAAGTCGCGAAGAGCACGGCAATAAAAAAGGTGAAATGTCTCATTGGAAGCGATGGTGGACATATACCCGATAAGGGACCACCGCAGTGGATACTGGTCCCATTTTTAGAACTGTTTTCCGGTACGAATTTTGTGAACACTGATATATTGCGGTTAGAGGTAGCCGAGGCTGAAGGTGTTGTAACACTGCCTTTAGTATGTACCAAAGTATTTTATCTTGGAGCCAAAAATTTTGTAACAAAAGACATAAATCGAAGAAAATGTCTGAAAAGGTTATTGGTAGCGCCATCTATGAATACAACCATGAATGCATAACGGAAAATTAATAGGCGCTAAAGCATAAACAAATTTTAGTCTGCAAGAGTCTAGTCATGATGTAAGTAAATAAGTTCATTTCATAAGCGAAAATGTGTTTTTTTCACTGTTATTTTTCTCCACAATTGCCAGTCGTGAATATGTGTCTTATGTGAGCCAACTAAAACTTATTATTTATTTGATGAAAGTTTTGCAAAAAAAGGCTTCAGCGAATGTGAACAAACCAACAGTGTTGGTTTTTATCACTGTTCTCTACCTTTCAAATATATAATTAAACTAATTGGCTGGCCGTAAAAAATTTTTGACATGCATAGTCAGGTTCTTGAAAAACCAATCCAAGAGTTATAACAAAAAGACTGCTCGCTGCAGTCTGTTACGTTTGTACTTTTGATAATAAAAAGTCAAATACTTTACTTAAAAAATCTGCTGTTTTCTACAAAAGTCCTACATTCGCAAAATGTATGGAACAGCATTTTTTTTACCTTACATTACATCTGAAAAATTACGATGTGGGTTTGAAGAAGACATGCTGCGCAGACCCCAAATGAATTGGGACAAGGGCAAGAGAATGATGATGAGGTGTAGGTTTGGAGTGATGTATTGAATAGGTGGTAACCGTTTGTGCATCGTCCCTTCCACCCTGTATACGAGCGGCTCCTGAACAACAGAGCACAAAATACAAATGTGCACAAGATAGGTGCTTGCCTCTGATAAATATTTTAACAACTGAAGATGATTAAATAACCACATTTTATTGAGCACGACTAACTACCAGCACAGCTGCAACATTTCAACAACAGCAATTATTCATCGAAGCACGACTCAGGGAATACCAACAGACTGATGTCTTCATTTCATAAGCAATTGTTGAAACCGATTTGTAGATTGCATTATGATGGAATTATTCCACGAGTTTGTCCTGAAGATTAACGAGCTTAAAGATGTATACCACCTTTAGAAGGCTGCATGAATCAGAGGTTCTGGAACGTTCAGGACACACAATGCAAATAATGCTATCGTGGTAAGACTAACTAAAGCGCCTAAAAGTGCCTTGGAAAGAACGCTACGCCGTTGGGTTTGGCTGTCAATTGTAGATCTTTGACAGTCGTTACAGGTAGTCATTGGCCCGAAAGTCTGACAATCATTCCTACCAAGGGGTATCGTATTACCCAGTACTAACTGAGTTGTGGAGGTCAGGTAGGCAGTTTCTCCATGTAAATTATTGGTACTCAGCTAAATCCAGTGAGACTGGAAGCCGACCCCAACATAGTTGGGAAAAGGCAGATGATGATGAGTAAGACTAACTAAAACTGAAGGTTAAACTCATAGACAAATTGTTTCTTATGGTAAGACACGAAGAGCTAAGACTTCAATAGTAGAGAGGAATCGCATCACATTATAAATACTGATGTTCTGGATTTTTCGTACTTTCTAGGGTTTCATACCCGAAGGGTAACCAACGGAACCCTGTAACTAAGCCTCCGCTGTCCGTCCGCCCGTCTGTCTGTCAGCGGGCTGTATCTCATGATCCGTAATAGGCCACGGTTTATTTGAATTAATTATTTTATTTTTACTATGGACACTTTTAAAGTACACATCTTGCTACATCGTTCTCACATAATTTACCATCTCAACATAAATGATGTAACGAAATTATTGTAAAAGTATACTGATTTAAAAGAGTGTCCATGGAGTTTCTTGCCCGTTCTTCTCCATAGAGATCTACGTTAGGGAATGGGCAACTACAGTACTTTCACAGTTATATATATGCCTTGTGACTGGGACTGTAGCTATTTTTTTTTCATTGTTGTCTTTGTTTCGACAATTCAAAAGTGCCTGTAACTGGCCTATTTGAAATAAATGCTTTGATTTTGATTTTTTGATTTTTGTAGACAGTTGAAATTTTCACAGAATGTGTATTTGTGTTGCCGCTATAACAAAAAATAAATTTAAAATTAAAGGGGGCTCGTCTACAATGATGGTGATCGTCTACATCTTGACGAGTTTCACTTGGCCGGTTTTTTGACCTATTTCAGTAACAGATTGATTTTAAAACATACACGAAGTTTGAGACATAAGTTGGAAAGCTTACAAAAACCTACTGAAAAATGTATCTTTCTGAAAACCAGAAACTATACACCCGCTTAGAAAATACTTCATGCTAACATTTTCTTTTATTAATTGAGTGATAATTCGTGAGCGGCGAGACCCGACGGGCGACGATGGATGTAATAATGAAGTAGTATGCCTATGAACTATGTTTTTCTTGGGACAGGGAAAATTAACCTCTATTTCTTCGTTAATTTACTATTACTGGTATTCATCTACATGCTATTCGACCGGAAGTCGACCTCAGCTTAGTTGAGAAAATGATGAATTTATTTGGTTCAAAGATATTTTTGCTCAAGATTACTGCCTACCCCGCTTCACTTTACTGCCTTGTTGATCTTGTGGTCGCAAGCACGACTGCTGAACATGAGGTCTTGAGTTCGATTCCCGAGTCGGGCAAAGTATTATTGGGTTTTTCCATCAGGAGTTCATTATTAAGTAGCAGCCACGGAATTTGGATTTGTGCCCGGTTGATGGCAATGGTCCCATGTAATTGAAAAAAACTTGGGACTTAAATGTAACTGGCGAAATGTGGGTGTACTATTAGGTACACCTCTGCCTAACCAAATTCAGGAATATTTTAGTTTTTTAAAGCTTTTTAATGTGTAGGCATCTTGTATAGAAAAATGAGGCATCTACTAATTACACAGAGTTCTGAATTTGTCTGTGGTGAAGCCATTGCTTAAAGGCCATAGAAAATCAGGACAAATCCTAGTCCTTTCCAATAGCTGGTGGTATAACAATATACGATTACAAGATACCACAACGACTCTGGGTCTATCACTTTATTTAGTGACAACTTCGGAAATCATCGGGTTTTGTCGGAAATTAAATTCTATGGCCGTTCCTTGGTGGTATTCGTCTATGGTGTCGATTGACATGATAGTGCTTTAAGGGAAATTAAGTTTGTCTTTACTTTGGTAAGTTTAGTTAGCTTCGTGTGTTTTTTTTTATGTCAAATAGTTTAGATTTTAGTGAGAATATTAAAAGCTTTTTTGGCGGGCTCATCTTAAATAAATGAAACATACTTAATTTTGTATTTTAAACCTATGCTTAGTAAGATGCGGGGTCAGTTCAAAGTCAATACATATAAAATTGAAAGTCCTGACTGACTGACTGATATATCAACGCACAGCCCAAACCGCTGGTCCTAGAGACTTAGAAATTTGGAGGGTGTATTCTTTGTGTTTTTTTTTTTCTTTGTGTGACCTGGTGAAGGCTGCAGGGATCCGCTGGATGCGAGTCGCACGGGACCGGTCAATGTGGCGACACTTGTGGCAGGCCTATGTCCAGCAGTGGACGTCTTTCGGCTGAAATGATGATGATGATGATGATGATTCTTTGTGAAGGTATCCATTAAGAAAGGGTTTTTCGAAATTCCCCCCCTAAGAGTGTGAAATGGGGTTGTTATGGTGCAATTTGTCATTTGTTTCATGTAGGCCACGTGGGCGAATCCGCAGGCAGAAGCTAGTATTAAATAAAAAGCTCACGAGAGTGACAAACAGGGGTAGACTTTTTATAATTAAAGAAGAAAAAAAGTTAGGCCATAACGGAAAAAAAAACATGCAAAAAGTCCGCAAAATTAACGGGCACGTGTTTTAGCTCAGAAAGGATTAAAAACAAGAAAGAAATACCCGAAGATCATACAGTTATCTAAGTCCAAACGTAATAAACAGTAGCTTCCTTTGAAACTCATAAGTCATAGGACAAAAAGTGTATAATTAAAATTGCACTCATAAACAAATCCATACTTTTTGCTCAAAAAGATACGGTTCATTATTGAATGCATGCCAAAGAATAGACTGGCTAACTAGGATTAAACGCCTAAAGAAACAGAGATCCTTGATTGGATAAAAAGACATGTCCCAAAGTTGTAAATCCATCATGGACAAAGCATGGGACATTATCCCTTTTGACCGTAACTGGGTGGGATAATTTTAAACAATAACTTTACGTTTAAAATCCGATTATATTTTTCGTCTAACTCGATCTATGATTGAGACAATGTTGTGTTTTGTTTAGTGGGCAGTCTCCTTTTCTACGTGGGGCAATGTTTGTTTGCTGTTTGCACGGTAAACTGACTTTTAGGCCTTTTAGCCTAAAGATACTGGTCAAAGCTGACACGTATTGTCACTAAATGGGATAAGAAAGGAATAATAATTTGCTTAAGAAATTCATACGATTGGGTGAACATCCTAACGCTATTTAAATTAAATATTTTTTTAATCTGTCTGTTTGTAGAAACAAGGGTATTATAACGGAGAGTGACAGTTTGTACCAGGAAGAGCAAGAATCTATTAGCGAAGTTTATTGTATTTGTGTCAATATCTGTCGGTCATACATCAATACAGATAATGTGAAAATTCTTTGAACAAAACCGAAAAAATTAAAGAAGCAAATTGTTTTGTAGTAATACTTTTATAATTCATCTTCTCTGCTTACAATTCTAATACAGAAAGTACAATCATCTTATCATTATTAGGCATGACCGCGAAAACGGATCGCCCAATTATTTGTTGGAATGTTAGAACACGAATGCTAGAACTAGTTACGGGTTCCTTATCTAGTCCAAGCAACATGCATACAAAACAACGGACGATCAGAACAGTCGCATAAAGATAAGATTCGTACAAGCTCCTTTAATCAGATGCATCTTGTAATATATGAGAACGATGCTGATCAGCGAAGAAAATGATCTTCTAATAGCATAGCGTTAGTCTTTGGTTGCACCGATTCTATGGCTAGATTCATATGGATTAGCAGATATAAATTCATTGAATAAGATTATTGTTTTCTGATTGGTTCGTTTGCATTTCCTATCTCCATCTTTCTCCCACACATGGCAATAGCATTCGTACGAGCGAGAGGGAATGAGCGTCGCCGGCGCTCCCTAGCGCGTGCCTCGCGAATCAAAACTTCAATGGCTAACTGTCGACCGCATGAGTATATATGGTGCTCAAAGAAAATACAAAACTAGTGTTTCTGTCGTTTTTGTGGCATTCAACGCCTAAAAAGAATGTGACGAGAATATTAAGGTACCTACTGTGCACCCTTCCTTTCAAGCTCACTGTCCTATTTCCAAGTGGTACAAATCAGTGCGTCATCCATCTTTCTTCGCAACGACCAATTTTCAAATTCGTTTGAATTATTTCGCTTATTCAGCGTAAACAGTCTTAATGTTCGGGTTCAGAATGATATACTGAATACGTGAAACGTTTTTAGCGTCGTGGTCCCTTCCACTTTATACTTGTAACAGGAAATTATTAATCGGGCGGATAAAAATTTAATTGGCGACCAATATACTGAATGGGCGACTATAGTACCAAATAAGTAACTATTTATCCGGTCATTGCGGCAAGGAGAATATAGGAAGCAAGAGCGAGCGAAGGCTGAGAGAGACTTGTGGCACCCCAACTCGGACAGGTTAAGTTCGAAGGGGATGGCGGGGTCTAGTGAGTGAACTAAGACCCCGGAATCCCCTTCGTGTTAGGTTACAACTAGTAACTCAAATTTGTATTTTCAAGTCGCTGTTTTAAACATTTGTATTCGCCCACTGTTTGTCGCTCACTTAGTATTTCAGTAGCCCATTTTCAATATTGTTGACACCTTTAATTTGAATTTATTTTCACTCGTTTACATACTCCCCATTTGTAATCACGTTCTCGAAAACAGCTCTAACGATTTCGATGAAAGTTGCAATATAGCGGTTTTCAGGACCGAAAAATCGATCTAGCTAGGTCTCGGAAAAAATCGCTTTCTCTATTTTTACCCGAGCAGAGTTCGATCGCTTAGGTACTAGAGATTAACGAAATCATTAACTTGCTTGTCACCTGTCACAAAGTTAACTCCATCTGGACAGCCAAACAAGGATTTATTTTTGTAAAGCTCAGTAGGAATCGGATTAATGGTGGACATTTTTTGTCCCATAGTTCTAAGTTTGTACTTATGTTTGTTCAGGTTAATTTCCCATGGGATATGAAGGTGTGAAGTTTGGACAATCTTATAGTTAGTATTTGTTTTGGATTAGCGAAATTTTGGGTACAATGTCTTTGAAGATATTCTTGGATTGGTTGCTTGTTTTTCAATTATTTGTTAGTTGAATAGATCACGTTTATCAGTGCTCTTACTTTTGTTACTCTTGCTTTCTTTTTTAATACTTTTGATTATTCTATCTTTTCTAAGTATTAAGAAAATTGTCATCTTTTAATGCTGTTGTGGCTACTACAATATTGCATATCTTTAAACTATTCATAACATTTCTTATAATTGAAATTTTGATATTACTACCTATTCTTTACGCATATTTACCTATATTTTTAAATGAGTTACGAATGGAAAAGTAATATCATTAATTTACTAAAATACAATATTCACCTACGTAATATTACAGATTATACGTATGTCTACATCAACTAATCTTCAACTTTATGAACTTAGAATTTCAAATTGACGGAGGTATATATTGGTATCGAAAGAAATATACGACAGTTGTGCTGTGGGCGCCATTGGACAGTTTTATGGGATTCTCTATTCAACATATCTAACAATGAATTGTGACATCCCTAGAGATAGCTTCCGCATGTAAAGTTGGAGGCAATTTTTATTGCACAACTTTCGTAGTAGGCGGTAAGTCGTGTGAGATTCAGATGCATCTGGTGAAATCATATAATCTAAGTTTGTTTAAATACTACTTGGAATAAGAATGTAAATAAACATAAAGCATAGCAATAGGAAAATCAGCGTATAATGTTCCCGCTGCTGGGACACAGGCCTCCTCTCTATGATTGGCGGGTTGGTAGATGTAAAGGTAAATTACACAAAGTAAATAAATAAACATGTATCAACAATTTTGTTCCTCTCATTGCCTGACTAAAGAAAAAAGCTATTTTGGAGAAAGGAGTTTTGAAAGAACTGCGTTGGGTTATGTTTTTTAATATTTTTTTTTTTTTTTTAATTATTATAAGTTTTATAAATTAGGTACAGACGAACTAAAAATATTTTGACACGGAGACTACCGTATAAGATGAATCAAAAGTTCACGTTCAGAACGATAGAGAACTGATCGATATTACACCTTTTCGATTTGAAGGAAAAATACAGCTCTCGTCTCATTTTGACGCCAAGTTTTTTTCACTGGTGAAACAGGACCTTAATTTGGAACTATAACTTAAATTCCACCCCTAAAACAACAAATCTCAAACATTGTACACCAATGACGTCATTTCACATGGACCAAAAGACCTCAGTAACACGAGACGTCGCGATAATGCGTCGCCATACAAGACTCAAGCGCCAGGCGCCGCTTGTTCCTTCATCCAGAAACAACTCCACTGATGAAACGACCGCTTAATACGCGGTGACGGACACTACAGAACCTAATTAAGGCTCACTTTAATCCACCAATAAACCAAGACCCCTGGTTACACAAAAAGCCAAGGTACCAAAGGGTCTAGTCAATTGGACAGGCTTGTAGCCCTTATCTTATCTACTAGCATTGATTTTGAGATTCGAAATCTCGGTGTGCGGTTTCAAAGTGTTGATAACCTGTTCGTTTCAGGTATTTTTTATGGGTTTGTTATTGAGATATAAGGTTTTGATGGAGAATTTTTGTTCCTTTTTAAGATATTTAAGTTTATGTGTAAGTTGATCCAGATATATCATGCATTTTTTGCGAACACATTAGTAACATTTTGTTTTTTCCTATAAAGAATACTAGGCTAAGGTTCTGTATGGTGTCCGGACGTAAAGAATAGCACCATCCCATATCTTCCCGTGGGTGTCGTAAGAGGCGACTAAGGGACTTACCAGAGAATGGGCAGCAGCGTTCTCTGATTCTACAACAACCATACTGCGATCGCCAACCCGCCTGCCAAGCGTGGCGATTATGGCAAAACCCCCCTTCTTGGAGGAGGCCTATGTCCAGCAGTGGACTTTTCGGCTGAAATGATGATGATGATGATGATAAAGAATACTTAGTCTACACCAGCCCCCGTAGCATGACCACCGTAGACAAGGATTTCTTTGACGGAAGAATCACCAAATTATAGATTGTGTTGACACAATGACAGATTTCTTTGTACTATCTGTCATTTTGTCGATTCTTCCGTCAAAGAAATCCTTGTCTACGGTGGTCATGCTGCGGGGGCAGGTAACGAAAATGGTCCCCACAAATATTTAGTCCTGTAATGAAAATTCATGAAACCTATTGTAGTCAAGTGCCACGACGCTCATTAACGTATTTTACTAGACCCAGAGGCAACAAGTCTTAAAATAAATAGCCAACCGAAATTACATTACCTAGAACAACAACAAATGAAACAACACTAGCGGTAGAGCATTCACAGATCCACAAGAAAGCAGAAATCGCAATGCCGTAAGCGCCGTGGAAATTTTAGTGAATGCCTAAGCAGTACTTGACACGGAAAGGAAATCAAACGGCACCGCCTTATTTATTATAGCAATAACGCATACATTCGCAGTTAACAATACTGCAGAAGTACGTAGTTACTTAAGGTTTACCGCTTCGGTTGCGACAACACAAAAGTTTGTAGTATCAACGCCTACAGAAGTGTTTACTGTTTCCGTTACCTCTTAAACGGTCTACCGGTAAACTACAAAAGCTGTTTCTTAGAATGAATAAATACATACATTATAGCAGGTGACAAATGTGCTCATACATGAACCGCGTGATGTATACTTCTCTTGGAATGCCGCCATCGTCTATGAAATCTACAACACAAAGAGGGTTGATTATTGGTAAGCCAACCAAGGACCAACAACCATAGACCGTGAATCGAAAAGTAGGGGGGGAACCAGGCAAACCTACTGGATATTGATTAACGCAGCCAATGCCACCTCCAAAAGAGAAAGGTATGTAACTTTTTATTTGACTTTATTGAGTCAGTGAAATCGCGATAGCTACCGTGAAAAATCCATGAAAGCAGCGACCAGCAATTACAACACTTCGTCTCCTTAAAACTAGTAAATTGTAAAGAAGAAATCATAATGAGGTTCGAAAATGCGACAGCAGGCGCGTACTTATAAAATACGTGTTTAAAGAAAGTAAGATCGACGATAAAACTTGTCAATGATGTTACGAAGAAACTACCTATGATTTTATTGGCTGCTGCTTTTGTCTTTAAAGGTATGTGTCGTGGTTAGATAAAAAGAAAAGGCGATTCGAAGATAAGTGCGAACGAATATAATGAAGTGCTAAGACTTTGAGGAATTCTTGTAGTAACTAGCAAGAAATTTAAACTTGAGTTATTAAGTTAGTGCCTGCCAAGATCACAATGGTGTTATAAACAACAGACTTGGTGTCTGCGGTATTGGTGTATGTAGAGAAAATAGAATCAATTAAGAGCGTTGGTACAGAAAGTAGGCAACGTCGCAAATAGCTGTCAAATATTTCGATTCTCGTTTGATTAATTTGGGAATATTACTGTATGGAAATAAGAAATATGGCTGACTAGAATATTAATAATGAATTGCAATTAAACACTGAATTTGATGTTAAGAACGCTCTTAAGATGTTTATGATACTCGGTTAATGAATGAAAAGGTGAAAAACTAAAACCAGGAAAGGTTTTTATCACATCGTTATGAATTAATAAAAACGAAACAAACAGCTTGATCAGCTTCGCACCTTAAACAACAACATCTTTTCTTCGATGATGCTATAAACAAAACATAGAACATTTTGAAGCAGAAAACTCTAGCCTAACACAATGCTAGACTTGAAAAGATCAAGTTCAAAGGATAGCAGTAAAGCAAGCGAAAACATCGAATGTTTCTGAATGAAGATTCTTGTGCCCTTGGTCTGGTTTTGTACATATACGTACCTAGATGTATGACTATACCTTTAACTACAGTCTGTAGAGATAGTGATAATGATGTAGGTGAAGATCTCCAACGAGGACTCAATATAAGTTGAGAAAATAACCCAAGAAAAGTCGAGAACTATCGTCAAAAATCCAAGTTTATGTAGAGAGACCTAGGTCTAGCAGTAGACGTCCTTATCTTGAACGATGACGATTTAATTGATTTAAGACAGTTTTTGGAGAGACAATATAATTAAAACCTTAATAGCAACAGAACTCAGAGCCATAAACAAAATTCACAAATCATAAAGGTGAAACACAACAAAATGCACAAACTGACATTATATCCCCAAGCAAAACATCTGACCGTCAAATTGAATCTTTTTACTGCAGGAAGAAAAGTAATGTTTTGTAACATTAAATATATCATTCGGCTCGTGTCGGGTGTGTGTGTTCACGTGAAGCGAGCAAGACGCGGCGGTCGCGACAGTCGAACTAATGTCAAGGCGAGCGCAATCAGGGTGCGTGGGCGAAGCGACTAGAATAATGTGGATACGCTAAGAGGTTTATTTATTTTGTTGTTGTTAAGATTTTTTGTTTCTTCAATATTGGGAGACCTATAGCTAGATGGAGGATGGTACATTCAGAAAATCGCTGGTAAGACCTGATTGAGACTCGCGCAGACCAGAGAAGCATGGTAAAAAAAGGGTGTGGGTGAAACAAGGCTGCCAATTGTGATGATGATGATAGTTAGTGTACAAGACAGTTGTTGTAAAATCAGTCAATTCTTAGCAGCTAAGGAAAGGATTGAAATTTGGTTGTGGCTGTGTTCACTGTGTCATTGTATTTAAAGATGTTGGTACAGCTTGCAATCCCTGCTAACTGCATCAATTCATGTCTAGAAAAAATGATTGGAACCTTTTTTTTTCTTTCGGATGGGAAATCATCAAATGACCCCGCTCTGGGCGAAGCGGAAGGGAGTGTCAGGTTTGTACTGACTAAAGCCCATCGATGTTCATTCTTAGCCCTTTGTGTTCCAGGGCCGCGGTATCTCTTTCGAACAGTCCCGCAGCCGAAAAATTTGGAACCTTAAATAATGAAATGCCTACCCAACTAGTTAGTTAGGTATGTTCATTTGCCATCATTCTGAAAGCTAAAGAAAATTCTGGACTAGATTTCTTTTTCAACTAAGTGGTCTAAATAGTGGTTCTAACTCTAGATATGATTAGAAACGTACGTATTGAACAACCAAAAAATTATTGTTTTGAAAAACAGTCAAATACTACTACTACGCTGACCCGCGCAACTTCGTCTGCGTCACATAAGAGAGAGAGGGTTAGAGAGAGTGGGTCGTAGGCAGCTATAATACATTTCTAAAGGAGCACATCACACACATTGCGCATAATGAAAATGCGCGCGCGGAACCTGATCTTTATTTTGCTGCGAAGTTATTTTAAAACTGTGAACCCTTACATATATAGTTAGGCATAACGTGCAGTACTGTAACTCACTGAATATTCTTGATTATTATCAGATAATTGATAACTACATTCCAACGTCATACCAGTAACACACTAAAATATTGGCGAGGCTTGGTAATATTATGTGAAATAGAGCATAACCTTTTGATATCAAAATGCTGGGCAGTTATTTGCGTTGCGTAAATTTGTATAACAAAGAAACTGCTTTCTGCTACTTCTTACTGAAAAAAATATAAAAATTAAACAAAGGTCTTATCCATACTACACCAATGCTCACCACACTCGCGCTTCAGTAATTGAACGGCGATGTAAAAGGTATCTACGGCGCAAATAACAAAAAAAAAGCAACGATAATCGCGGGTCGCTTTGCCCCGCCCCGCGTCGTGCGCGCGCGCATCGTGCGGTACGGTTATTGTGCGGTTAAATAAAAATGTGAGCCATTCAATGGGTTGGATTTCAACGCACATTTTAGGGTTGATGATATTGAAAGTGTGAACGTGGAGAATGACTGGGGCAGTAAAAACGCAACATCGCATTACGATAATAAAGTTTTGAGATCACAAAAAACAGCCTTGAGATATCCTAAAGTACGCAACCTCTTACTTAGAATTAGAAAGGCTTATTATCATGAGCCAATGGCTACCACTGACGGATATAGGTTTCCTGAATCGCCCGATTCTCGGCTACCCTCATCCAGCTACTATCCCTGTTAAGATCGTCGCTTCACCTAGCCTGTGTCTATCACACGATGCTTTTAACGATTTGCGTCTCCTCCCAACATCACGTCTAGCCCGACGGCATCTATAGGCGCATGTCCAGCTCATCGTAGCTTTGGTTTGCTTGTTCTGTATCCTATGTCGACTACCTCTCCTGTGGGATCACCTAGTTCCTGCAGTTTCGATCTTTCAAAGAAAATCCATAGCTCGTTGACCAAATTTTACTACGCTATTGTGACATTTCGACATCGTACATTTAGCAAGGTGATTTGTTCTTATGATGTCGAAAATACAATATTTACCTTAAAAATGTTGAGAGCTTTAAAATTTTAGAGAGTTTTTTATGTAATCTACATCGAAATATAAATACGACCAGTTTATGGCACGTCTTCAGCCAAAGGGCTACTGTCCTGACCATTGCCAATTAAAGACCTTTACACCATATTCAACTCTAACGTTGTTCATATTTTTATTACATTATGCAATCAAGAATCATCATAACCAATTCTCCGTATTCATAATACATGAAGTGCTCACATAAAAATATTTATAAAAGGTCACAATAAACTATCGCTATACAAACCGAATGTTTTATTTGTTCAGCAAGTGGATGCATTGCGCGTGCGCGAGGTGAAGACGTATAAAAATGTGCGTAGACGCACGCCAAGTGGCATGGCGCCCTTCGGGGACCGTGTTATGTGAATACATTTGTCAAATTGAGACATTTTTTCATTTTTATTTTCTTTGTGTTTGCTCATTCTTGGGATGCTTGCATTTGAAGAGAAAAAAGAGTTATCTTTATGAGGTGGTATATTTTGAATTATTGTAGTAATATTGTATAGGGAGTTACTATATTCAATGATTAAAGGTTTTTTGGGAAAATATACTATTGAAGACGCAACTGCTAAGCATGAGGTCCTGCGTTCGATTACCGGGTCGGGCAACGTGTTATTGGGTTTTTCCATCAGGAATTTTTCAGTAGCAGCCACGGAGTCTCGATTTGTACCCGGTTGATGGCTCACCCCTATTATATGGGACTTAAAACATAACTGGCGAAATGTGGGTGTACTATTAGGTACACCTCTGCCTTGCCATTATGTTTATACTAATGAAGACGGCTTGTGTTTGGAACCACAATTAATACTAAGCAGAATTGCAAGTTTCCTTGCGTGATAAAATCAGAAATGAGGACATCCGCAAGAGAACCAAGGTTACCGACGTAGCCCGAAGAATAGCCAAACTTAAGTGGCAGTGGGCAGGGCACATTGCTCGCAGATCGGATGGCCAATGGGGCCGAAAAGTTCTGGAGTGGCGACCGCGAACCGGTAGACGTTGCGTCGGAAGGCCTCACACTAGGTGGACCGATGACCTGGTGAAGGTTGCAGGGATCCGCTGGATGCGAGTCGCACGGGACCGGACAATGTGGTGACACTTGGGGGAGGCCTATGTTCAACAGTGGACGTCTTTCGGCAGAAATTATGACTATGATGTTGATGAATCGCACATGTTAGAAAGCTTTGAATTGGTGTATCCTATTATAAAAATAAGTACCTACACAATATTCCGAATTAGAAAGAAGATAATCATATTCATAAAACAATTTTTATCGATAACATTGAAGCTCAAATTCTTACTTTTAACTGCATTCTTATACAAAAATAAAGTCAACAAACAAATATTTAATCTAAATTCCAGAGTCGAAATGACTAATAAAGACATACTAATATAAACAGAACACAATCAAATATAAAAGCCCGTAAAATATTCAATGACTCTCGTTTTAATCCGTGGTAGAAACTATCGGCACAGAGTAAACGAATACAGAAGTTTCAATTAATACTACCACTGAAAATCTGTTGATACATGGTATGCCATAGAAAAACTTAATTTTAGAGCAAGTAGTATCAGAGGGGACTATTACAGGTAATATGGTAATTACACATGACGATGATGTAAAAGACGAAAATAAGGCTACGAATGATACTGAACAAAATTGTGATGGTTGAGCAATCGAACTGTCTAAAGATGAGTCGACTGAAGTAAAGCTATTTACTCATACAGTTGAAGTTGATACTGCTCCCAAGGATAGTCTTATGCTTTTGACCACTAATCTTTCACTTAGCCCAATAAATAACAGTATAGATTACATGAGTTAGCTCGTGGCTAAATAATAACAGCCACTCGGGTCGAATTTCAGGTTAAGCTGCGATTGCTTAGGTTGGCCCGTGGATGGGTGACCACCCATTACATACTGAGTTTCTTCCATGCTTCGGAAAGCACGTTAAGCCGTTGGTCGCGGCTATCAATTGTAGATCCTGCGAAAGTCTGACAACCAGTCTTACCAAGGGGTTTCGTATTATCCAGTAATAACTAGGTTGTAGAGGTCCGATAGGCAGTTTTTCCATGTAAAATACAGGTATTTGGCTGCACCCGGTTAGACTGGCAGCCGACATCAACGTAGTTGGAAAAAGGCTAGGCTATGATGAGATTACATTAGTCAGCGATCAATTTTCAAAAGATCGGCAAAAACATTTCATCAGCATCTATCTGAAACTTATCAGCTTAATCATTGGCATGATGCTGCATTTTAATATCGATTGGTCCTTCTTCATCCACATTATTATGTGCCATAGATCCTACCACCGTTATCTAAGACCGTATCTTGTCACAACTCGATTGAAATCCGAACAAATATCTATTGTTAACACTTTAACACGGATCTTACAGATATAAGATTATGTGTGTATAATTTTATTTTGGATTCCTACTGCGTTATATGTTTTTTGTTGAGTTCTATGAATTTTAAGGGCAGTGATCGTTTGAATATTTTTGTCTGATTGTAAATGTGTAACTGCTTTGGTATATAGAGGTTTCCGAAATTTTACATTGGTGAACTTTGTAGTTGACCCGTTACTTTTGGTTAGACAATTATCTCTAATAGAAACTGACTCTATTTCACAATATCACTAAGCAAATACTTTTTAGACAACTGTATCAGTTTTTCTGACAATATTATTGGAAATTTGATCCATGGGATGGATAGGAAACTGAACATCCTCATCAACAATCTTAACATTCCAAAGGAAATAAAATACCGTTTAGAAATGAGTAATATAAAAATTGTTACTACTTGATTCTTATCTATAAGATCTATCGAACACAAATCATCGTTAAATGAATCACTATTAAAAGTATTGAGCAATAACCAATGACTCAAATCTCCCGGATTTGAACTTTATACTTACATGAAAAAAAACTTACAACAAACTCTCTAAAAGGGTACTAAAGAAAATAATATTTGCTTGCTAAGCTCAGAATATCTCAATTTCTCTGAAACAATAACACCAAGCATACATCAGAGGTATAGTAAGTCCTTTATTGGGGGACGTAAATAAAAAAGTCAAGGGAAAAAAATAACTATTTCGTGAAGAAAGGGCACACGCGGTTACACAGTCCTATCAAAAAATAAACAAACACAGGATTCTACTTAGGAGCGTCGCCGGTTACTTGGAAGACGGCTGTAAAATTTACGATTCGTTGTATTATTGTCAGGTCTTGTGGTACGATTAAAAAATAACGTATGTCTAACTAGGTATACTGGGTAGATATCTACAGGTCTGCCTGGATCTGGCTTTAATCAAGGTCTTTCTTGATGTAAGTTCTCAGTTGGTTCTTCTTCGGTCACACATGCGTCTATTATGAGAACAGTATCGTCATTGCCTTTACTATATTAATTTAAAAGAGTCATGTTACTCTCTCCCCCGTTACCAACTGCCTCGTTGGTCTAGTGGTCGCAATTGCGACTGTAGAGCAGGAAGTCCTGGGTTTGATCCCCGGGTCGGGCAAAGTGTTATTGGGTTTTTCCATCAGGAATTTCTCAGTAGAAGCTACGGAGTCTGGATTTGTACCCGGTTGATGGCTCGCCCCCATTACATGGGACTTAAAACATAACTTGCGAAATAGGGGTGTACTATTACGTACACCTCTGCGTAACCCTTCAGAGGAGTGAGGTTATATTACTCGAAGAATCAAAAAGCTATCAAGGATTAGTAGCAATCAGAATCTTTATAAAAACCTTGTCGGTTCTTTAGGGGACCGCAAGCTGGCAATGCACTAAAGACCATAAAAATCTGTTTTAAACCATTATTCTAACCTACAATTACGAGGTTTACAAACTATCTGACGGGTTGCCGATACATTACAATGATTATATGTTTGTAAACATTACTAATGAAGCTGCACTGAAAAAAAGAATAATCTTATGATTATAGGACGCTTATAAGACCATTATAAATGCATCTACTCTTTAACAGATGTAGGGTTAATAGCGATGGCGGTTCTATTCAATGCATATTTATTCATGCTTTGTCCAATTTTGATAGGGATTTAATTTCGAGTTTACGCCTCGTTTTTTTCATTGTGTTTGGTGATTTTATTTGTGGTGCACTTTGAGGGGATGATACTTAATAGTGCAGTAGTTACGGGTGTTGGGGAAAGGGTTGCTCACTTTTTTAATCCGGGTGTATAATAAAGATTCTATTTTTACTGGACTATTTCGAATCAAAATTAAACGGAGAGCTTTTGCGGGAATTATTAGAAAGTATTATAATCGCGATGAAGGTTCATGTAATTGTGTAATTGTCAGAACAATTAAAATAAAATCATTCATCATATCATTATCATTATTACAGATAATAATGATTAATACTCATTAGAACCACATCTTACTTCTTATTAATATTATAAATAAGAAAGTTTGTAAGGATGGATGGATGTGTGTTACTTTTTCACGCGAAAACTACTGAACGGATTTGGATGAATTTGGTGAACATAGATAGCTAGTTTATAAATCTTCTTTATACTTTCTATATCTAGACTTTATCAAATCAAGAAGATATAATACTGGAGATTTGAAAGAGTACTATTGGAAAGTAGACCATAAAACCTACGCACAAGAAGAATATCATAACACAGCTACACAAACAAACTAAACTTCCAATTCCACTGTTGACCACAAATACCGTCGCATAAATTATCGATACGAATATCGCGTTCATAAGCCACGGTATGGACAATCGTTCATTGAGGTTCTTATTTATTTTAAATACAATCATCAGGGGGGCCTCCTACTGTGACACACCTGGGGCGCTGTCCCTTGGACCCCAACCTCGGCGCTTTTCGGTCCCCTTTAATCAACTGTCATGCGACCATTACAAAGCTATAAATCCATTTGCTTCCACCATCAACCTTATCACTACCGGTCTAAGCTTCAGTATCGAATGGTTGTGTGCCTATGATAAGTTGGTTTGTGCGTACGGTAAAGTCCGAGAGCAGACGCCATTTTCGTTTATTTGATTGCGGTGTTATATCAGAACTGGGGCAGGTATGACAGGGTATGTATTTAGGTTATAATAGGTAATTAGTGGTAGGAATTTTAGGGACGGCAGTTGTCCATCTATTTAATTTGAAATTACCAGTTTTTCTTCTTTTAAATGCCATAGAACATCTCCTGGATATTTGTCGCCACACATACTTTAAGTCTGCGAGTCCACCAGAGATGAGCGAGGATGCGTAGCTAGGGATGTGTGTGAAAGTGACCAATCATATCGCATATTTTTCACAGCTTGAGGTATTCCAGCTATGTGATTGGTTAGTTCCACACATATCTCTCGCTACGCATCCTCATCTCTGGTGGAAAAGCAGCCTAAAACATCAAGATTTGAAAAGCTTCTCATAAAAATTGGTATCAGAAAAGTTCCTTAATGTCTAATGTGAGTGAAGAACTTCTTTCATTTACTGTGAATGATTTCTCGTGTTTTTTTTGACGAGTAATAGAGAAGTATAGAAGAAGAAGACTTGCTGCATGCAGAAAAAGTTTTTCAAGCGTCATAATCTTTAAAATATTTTGGGTGGTGCTCTTTCCTATCTTTAGACAGAAATATCTAGATAGAAACTTCAAAGTTTTTAAGATTACTGTTATCAGGTAGATAATCTAGATCAGGTGTGTACCTACTAAAACAACAAACTAGTACATCAAAATTGGACATACAATCTATTTGGGAGTGGAGCATGTCATATCTTAATTGGAAAAGATAATTTACAGCAATCAACTACAAGTGAAGGGCATAACATAACATCACGCCTGTTTTTCTCGAAGGGCAAGGCAGAGGTGTATATGGTACCGACTACACCCGCATTTCGCTAGTTTTCGCGAAGAGCATTACTTCGTAATTATATCCACCAAGCGCTCACATTGTAAGCTGACGTTATTGCTTTAACTGACAATACACTAAAGATCATAAAAAATATGAATGCAGCAATTCCAAGCATGTGATATGAATCTACTTTCTCTATCCTACTTTGAGTCTGTATCACCAGAACTGAAAAAACATTTAAACTTATTGCTTACCAATTCAGCGGTGTGGTGCAAGTTTTTTATCACCGCCATAACCCACTCAGTTGCTAAAGTAAATTTCAATTTATATGAAATTATTGTGCTTACCATTTTTGTCACAAGATGGCGCTGGTTC
The DNA here is from genome assembly GCA_905163415.1 of Noctua fimbriata. Classification (NCBI taxonomy): domain Eukaryota; kingdom Metazoa; phylum Arthropoda; class Insecta; order Lepidoptera; family Noctuidae; genus Noctua; species Noctua fimbriata. Next base: position 10,696,762 of record LR990940.1, read on the forward strand.
AGTTGCAATACATATTGAAGTTACCATTATCGCCATCAGATAGGTTTAAATCTAGCACTAGGCTCTCGGATTACATCTTTAGGTGCTGCCAGACACCTTAATCGAGCTGGTTCAACATTTCGACATACACACAAGTATATGTAAAGCAATCTAATAAACACCTAAGCATAACAATACAACAAAGATTTAGCTTAATAATCACCGAACTGCATCAGTAACAATAAGCAACAATCATAATATTCATACATCGGAATCCATAACGCACCGTCAAGTCGCCTTTGCCGTTGATCTGACGAATTTGTTATGGTCTCAAATAACGTGGGATACACACGGCTAGCAAGGATTGACAACATTATCCGGGAATTTAAAAAAATATTTGTAGGTGGCAAAGCGTTGTGAAATAATAATTATCTCGAAATCATTACTACATAACTTCATTCATCAGACTGCCTCCATGGTCTAGTGGTCGCAAACACGACTGCTGAGCATGAGGTCCTGGGTTCGATTTCCAGGTCGAGCAAAGTGAGATTGGATTTTTCCGTAAGGAATTTCTCAGTAGCACCCACAGAGTCTGGATCTGCGTCCAGTTGATGGCAATAGGCTCGCCCCCAATTACATGTGATTCAAACATAACTGGTGGAAAATGTAGGTGTACTATTAGGTACACTTCTGAAACCCCCTTCGGGGATTACAGGCGTAATGTTATGCTATGTTCTTTCATCATCTTTGTGTATTTATCCTGGAACCTATTTGGGGTTTCTGCAGTTTATCTTCTCGCAGTTTCTCTTCTCTGCCCTCATCTCAGTATTCATCCTATTTTAGGTCAGTATCATCATCATCATCATTTCAGCCGAAAGACGTCCACTGCTGGACATAGGCCTCCCCCAAGTGTCGCCACATTGACCGGTCAGTATCATCTTTCGCATAATCCATGTTTAATTTTTTTTCTATTCTTCTCATTTTTTATGCATATTCAAAACTGTTTTTTAATATACTGGTCTTACAATATTCCGAAGCTACCGATTATCACATCTTTTGACGCTTTTCTTTCTGTTTCTTAGCGGTTTGTGCGGCTGTGTAATTTATTTTTCTGCGGTACATCTAAAAATTACTTTAAAATAATATCCTACCCCATCACTAAATACTTATCAAGAGTTTTTATCAGCAGTATGGTACTTTGGTATTTTACTATTTTGACTTGTTTTCTTGAGCTCTTTAAAAACCGAGAAAGCAGGTGATTGCTGAGATGACGAGTAATCGAGAAGTACGAAAGAAGACATGCTGCGCTGACCTCAAATGAAAACGGATAAGGGTAGAAGAATCCTGCTGATGATATTTACTTCCGGAACCTTGGTTGCTGTAAACTATTTAGTCAGCATATTACATTTTTCAATCTACTAAAGTATGAATAAAAACACAACACAATATTAACAACTCTAACTGTTACGAGCTGGACTCTTACCAAAAGGATTGGCCCAAATAGCCAATTACATAGAAAAATGGAAAGAGGGAGGCCTTTGCCCTGCAGTGGGCTCATAATCTTTACATAGAAAACAATGTTGCTCCCGCTGTCTGTACGTGTAGATCTATTAAACAGTCTACGCAACGGATTTTAATGCAGTTTTTACCAATAGATAGAGTAATTCAAGAGGAAGGTTTATATGTATATATTTTTTATGTTTATACGGGTGCAATGTACAAGTACATATAAACATATAAGTATACATAATTACTACTCCTTACTAACATTATAAATGCGAAAGTAAGTTTGTTTGTTACCTTTTCACGCCTAAACCACTGAACCGATCATCGTGAAATTTTGCATAATAATATACGTTGTCAGGTGTACAGACATAGGGTACCTTTTATCCCGAAAAAAAGTACTGTTCCCGAGGAAAACAACAATAACTTTCTAATGCTAATAGATGGCGCCACGGGTCTTTCGAATCATGATTGAATCTAAATATTGTTGTAGAAACTTTAGTTGTGTGTTAAGAGTTTACTTGTCAAATTCTAAATTAACGCGAGCGAAGCCACGGACAAAAGCTAGTAATAAAATAAATTGTTAACCGAACTATCCAACACTATCTCACGGTACCTTAGCCATTTCTTTTTTCATGTCCTAAACTGGCCATAAGTAAGGCATTGTGCGTCGAATATTACAATAGCGGCCATAATGGAGGACCAACGATACCCTTTCTTTGACGGGATTTAATTGTGTGATGAAGTGTGGTTACGACATATTACTTTTTTTTTGTTTGCGGCCGAAAGTGTAATACAAAAAATATAGCTGGTGAAGTTTTGTGTGGAGTTAGTGCTTAGACTCGTTTTTTTTTTTTTAATTTAGGGAAGTTTTTTGGTGTTGAGTTTCATGCTTGAATGCTTTTAAAAATTATATAATAAAAGTAATTATTTCCTTATTAATATTTAGTCGAAAAGAGTAGATGATGCTGTGACGTCTGACAGGGGAGAATGGAAGAAGAAAACGTGTTGCGCCGACCCCAAGTAGAATGGGACAAGGGCAGGATAATGATGATGATGACTTATTAATTAGTCGTCAGGGAATAATTCCTTTTCATGCCTACTGTTTTTAAAATGCAGAATTATTTTATTATCACGAAATTACACTATTATTTTATTCATTTTATAAAATATTCAATTGATGCGACGAACGTCCTAGATATAAAGCATAAATATTTAAAATATCAAGTACACTGGATTTGTTAATTACCTACTTTAATTAAAAAGTGAACGCCACTAATTAAGAAAGCACAAATCCAGCCACAGCTCCAAAGAAAAAAAAAACAAAGAGCGACACAAATTAATTTGTTAATTCGACCTCAATCGTTTGTAACGAAAGGGTGTCGGTCCATTTCTCGATTACCACCCGCCAAGTCGATACCTTGATTGTGATATAGAGCAATGTACTGGCAATAAAGTGTTGCAAATTATTTCATTATCGTCCTCATAATTGTTCATAACCGTATCGTGTTGGATTAACTGCGGTATTTATCGTTACTCAAATGAGCACTTGATTATATTGTTTGTAATTTTTCAGACTAAGTGAGTTGAGTGCAAAAAGATTCCTGTAGTGTTATTGGACTATTCCATCAGGAGTTTTTTCAGTAGCAGCCACAGAGTCTGGATTTGTGCCCAGTTGATGGCATAACTGATGAATTGTAGCCTGTGCTTAACATTGCATGGAAGTACAGGCGTCTTGTTATGTGATTGAGAGACCGTCAGAAGAAATACCATAGAAAAACTGATCTCATCAGAGGCCTGCCTAGGGGCCAACAATACGGCAAGCCCATAAGGCAAACAGACAGTTCAGAAACTCTAACATCACGAAGAGAAGGTTATAGGGGCAAGCCAAGCTTTAAGGCTTATATGGAAGGACCTCCACTATCTCAAGCAAAATTACATCATAGGCAAGTTTGAGTATTTTCACTTTTACCGACATCAACCAATTGGTATCTGTAGTCTCGTCTGTCATAAGTAGTCTTTGACTGAAGGTAATGCTTCTGTGTAAGTACCATTAAAACTGGCGGCGGTGCCACGTTGTATGGCTATACTTAGCCTCGGCTAAGGTAAAGCCCTGGGGTCACGGGAAGCGTCAAGCGTTTAGAAATTTCCTTAAAAAGGCTCTGAGCACTCGGACCCAGTGATCCAGAGTTTCAACCCCAAACGACTCGAAAATATAGTGCTTAATGTTGAAAATAGTTATGATAAAATAAACTTCTGCGCAATTGGAAAAAATCTGAACTGCATATAGCTCCATATATCTACATCTAGAAGCACATAAGGATGCGTTATTTGAAATGCTAATGTGCTCGTTTTTGCAAAACCTTTTTGGCTGTAGATTTATGCCACAACATCAACACTTGCGACCTTCCACAAGCAATATATTAACGACCCCATTAATTTACCTTAAATCGGTAAACTAATCAACATTCAAGTAGTTGTACTTAATATAAAAACAAATACTAAAAAAATGAACCGAAAAATTAATTGCATTTTTATTTTGGGCCATTACCTAATCGATAAATTACATGAAGCGATGCAATTAAAAACGTTGACATGTGTCTCGTGCTCACTTACCGACCGACTCACTAAAATAGCCTACACAATCGTAAATAATCATTTTTTGGGTTCCGTACTTCAAACGAGGGTGAACCAGCTGTTTTGTCACTGATTTTTACATATGGGAAGAATTCAGCAATACGGTACGGATGAAAGGCATCACTTTCAGTAGGCGATGATAACAAGACACTGGTTTTCTAGCACCTTTTTTTTCCTTAGCCTATATTGTCCAACTGCTGGCCAAAGGTTTCCACATAGCCTTCCACTCTTCTCTCTATGCGATTTCCTCCAGCCAATCTGTCACAAACATTTATAAGTCGTCACGCCAGCGTTTTCTAGGCCTCCCTCCAACACCTCCTTTTTTTTCTTAATTTTATGGAACAAAAAACTAGGTAAATCAGTAGAAACTACCCACGTAAACTCCTAAAGTGACTTCGAGACGATTACAAAAAGGACTTTTATTGACATCCAAAACATACCATATTTATGTAGTACCTATACGGGACTCAAAATGATAATCAACGCCCCTACTTAACCTTACTTTATTTAACAGATAGAATTTATACGAAGCTCCCGACGTGAATATGATTAGTTTTTATATAAACTCAGAAGAAGCTGGTTGAACTAATTTTGTATGGAATTAAAACTGGACATTGTAATGTCCACAAATCTGTGATTTTATTGTATGCGGCTGTTGAGGAAGCCTCCAATTGTGGCGACCGCTTTATGTTGTAGTGAACCAAGAAATGATGTCTTTGTTATTTTGAGTTTGTTACTGGTGACTTTTTCAGTCGATTTATTTTATTGTCCATGTTCTTTTATAATTAAGTAAATAAGTTTATTGATAGAGAACGCAATGTATCCGTTGCTTGAAAAAATATATAATTTGTTCACTGTTTCTAGAAACGTTCTTTGTTTTTAGAAACGTTGCTCGATCTGTGTGAGCTCACATAAACAAAACCGTTGAATTTTGTTTGATTAAAGAATGAGTCAGCTCAAGGACATTTTGAGGAAATAACAAGATAATGGGGGTTTGTTTTGACATAATAATAGATTTTTGCAAAATCTTATGCCTTGGCCCAGTCACGAGTCAGTAAACACCATTTCATTATTAGGTAAATATAGTAGGTACGGTCAAGATTTTTTATAGATATTGGACAAACACTCTTGAACTACTTTATCACTTCCTTATTGATGCACTTTAAAGAAGTGCGTCATTTGTTCAACCTAATTTATAGTAATTAAACGGAATCATTTACTTTGATATTATCGCCAATTCTCCAAAAATGCATTTATCTACTTAGGAACTAAAACTAACATAGATCTTAATCAATATGTTTAATAAATGCAGTTCTGCTGTTAATCTGTGAGAATGATTACTAATTGCATGTTTTTTGATGTACTAATTACATGTTTTTTTTGTACAAAACCTACTTAGTAATTCATGTTTTTTCAGGTGAGTCTGTGCCGTACGTACCTGTGTTTCACTTGGTGCAGAAGTTCCTATTCACAAAAACAATAACATATATTTACTTACATCTTGCATAACATCGTCCAAATTAGAGTATCATTCTTTTTTGTGAGCAGCATGTCGCCATAAAAACAATTTGATGGGACCCTGACCCGTAATTAGGGTATTATTTATTGTGAAAAATCCCTTCGTTTCGTACTTAATTTAAACAAGAGAATTTAGCGTTTAAATTAACCTCGTAATGTGTTATTTGGCTCGATTTATTAAGCTTTTTACTTTTTTGGACGCGGCGTCGGCGAACTTTATTTTTTTTAAATGAAATTAAAGACATTTTTTTCACGGTCTCGTTGTTATTGGGTTCATAACGTGATGCTTGAGACTTTTTATTGCTTCCAATAATGAACATGATGTTGCGATCGATCGAATGTTTTCAGTTTGATGGCTTTTAACGACAATTAATTTGTTTGAGAATCATTTTGATGGACATAAAATTAAAATCATAATAATCGTCTTTTTCAAATGTTTTAATCTTTTTTGGTATAGCATGCAGGTTAGCATTATGTGGAGAAGACAACTCACAAGTTTAAACGAATTCTTCAGTGTGTATAGTTTATTGGAATAGAAAGACATCCTTAAAAATGGAGTCATTCTCCCATCTGACTCTCACAGACATCTCAATTAGTTAAGCTCTCAAGATAAGACAAGAAAATTGGGATGACTTCTAAACATGGAGCCTCATCTACCTACTACACATCCAATTTCCAACCACCCTTAATAAAACCCATTAACTATTCACCGATCCGACCTTTTCTTCTACAATAGCGCAACCAGAGCATCGAACCCCTAACAATACTTATAAAAAAAATCCCTTCACTATCTTTACAACACACATAAATACTCCACAATAAACCTTAGGCCTCCTTCAATAAAATTAAGACATTTTAATTATTCGCCCCTATTTTGTCCATAAGCTAATTACGGACAGACGGTGGTCTTCTCAAATTAAGCTGTTAATTGAGAAGGCACTTCAGATGCTATTGCAGCAATAAAGGCATAAAAACGACTGCCTACTTGAGCCTCCGTGAATAAAATGAGACTTAAATAGGGGGCACTTAATTGATTTGCAATTAAATTTGGAACGGGTTTTTTGCTATACATTTTAAGTTGTATTAACTTTTTTTTTTTTTTTTCCAAGGTACTTTTGGATTGGAGGCTGTACCGATGAAAAGATTTATTATATATTGGTAGCTGATACCTACAACAACAAAATGTGCTGTTTTATTTAAGAAGTAACTCTTTATACTAATTGAAGACGTTGAAAGCAGAGCGATCTAAGTGACATTTTTACCAATAATGAGGATACTACACAATGGCATAGAAAAATGATAATTCTTCCATGCCATACTAAGTGCTCTTCAGTGCTTTCGTCCTTCAGGGATCACAACATGTCAGTATAGAATTGGTTCAATAAAACAAAAAAAAAAAAACAAACACAAATTGAAGGCAAGCCACACTGGTTTAGTAATGAGGTGCACTTTCATACGGTTGTGCATTTGCAATTGTTGCAGAATCCAAAGACTACAAATTAATGACTTTACAAAAACGTTTCGACCTCGGCCTTAAGTCTACTATTACAATTATGTCAGAATGGTCTATTATTGATTTCATAATTATTCTTGATTTTGACAAGTTTGGTAATCTACTAATATAATGTCGTCATTATGACTTTCTAATGGTCAACCACTGACACTCCATTGAAAGAAATGGCATAGAATGGTAATCTGATAAATAATAAATAATATGTAAACATATATAAATTAAATCTGGCATGAATAAATGTTCTTTAGTAGTAGTTTTTCGAAAATAATTTCTACTAACAGGTTTTTTTTCATTATAACACAATTCTATTACGAGACCATTGACCGACCAGTGATCGACCATTATGAATTTAGCAGATTACGAACTTTTAGCAAAATGACAATGGGATCGTGTTGCAATGACGAATTTATAAAATAGCACACTTGGGCCCGGTTCACGGAATAAAGTGACCTACATAAGGTCGACAAAACGTCATAAATCCCACGAAGTCGACGAGTCTACAATAATTACTGTATCAGAACAAGACGAAAATCTTCCAAGCGCCCATTTGAGGACGGCGTTAAGTACTCGAAATCTTAAGAAAACACCAGAGAAGGGTTGACAGGAAACTTCCCGGAAATTCTACAAGTTCAATACGTCAATTGCTTAGAGATAAGGTCTGAGAGACAAACGTAGACACACGAGCGTCTGTCATCAAACATTAGTGTTTGCGCTCAAACAGTTGATAAGATAACCTTTACTTGACGCCGACACAATGCTTCGGCGTGTCAATATTTGTTGTGTGAATACCTTTCGGCCTAGCGCGTGCTAGCGGGGAGGGTGTTACACCGTAGTGGACGCTGGGGAAACACACCCGTGTTCGCGAGATGAATGTTTATTCGGATTTTTTTTTTTCAGAACGTCTTTTAATAACCCATGTTGTGTAAATCTAAATGCTTGATGTTATTTTCCTAATAATTTTTAGTTTGGTTAAATTTTCTTACATTATTTGAAAAGTCGTTTAATGTAGCTTCTTTGGAAGGACACGTTTATCAATCACACGCCTACATGCATAATTACTAATCATAATAATCCGAATAGATAGGTAGAATACAAGTATTATATCGAGTTTCATCGCACTAACTTAAACATACTTTTACGTTAGCTTTCGGGAATTGTCATGCCTGTATGCAACGTCGCTATAATAAAATTGCAATCGTTGCCTGATCTGTAGATATGCAATTACTGCTTTTCCATTGCTGAATATAAGCATTCAGCTTACAAATGCTTATTCAACAGATATTGAAAACACAATACATGTATAAAAAGTTCTTGAACTCTTTATCATTCGCGTCGGTGTAATAGGCGGCCCAGTTAATGCACAAACGAGGCACTTAAGATTGTAACGGATGTCAAAGATAATAGAATATAATTTTGAATGAAGTGTGAACTTTAGTTAAATGATGAATCTTGTATGAGGAGATAATGCGAAACGTTCCTTTTTATGGAAGTAAGTAACGTAATTAAGTTTGAGGAAAACCCTGCTAAACTAGCTACATGACTTTGATTCCTGTTCTTATGAAGGTAAGTACTTTTTATTTTTATCAGATGGTCATTTTTTTCAGAGCAGAGTAGATTAAAGAATCAAAATAGAAAGCAGATTTTTGGGCCAGACCAGACTCTATTAGCTAGAAACAGGACCAAGCCTCTTAAGACTTCAATGGACAGGCAGCCTGATGGGCCGGCTTATACCAACAGGCCGTGTCGACGGCGCTTGTTCCGCGCGCACTTCAAAGAGAAGTCAACAACCAGGAAGGGGTCCCCCAAGGGCCGATGCCTGAGTGTTCGAAAGAGATACCGCGGCCCTGGAACACAAAGAGCAAAGAATGAACATGGATGGGTTTTAGTCAGTACAAGTCTGACACTCCCTTCCGCTCCGCCCAGACCGGGAGGGGTCATTGAATGATATACCATCTGGAAAAAAAAATGCCTCTTAAGACAAAAAAGGAAGACCTCCATCTGATATGCACCAACTTGCTAGTTAGTATATCTAATTATCTACCTAAGTGCAGGGTAGAAAGAAAATAATTAGAAACAAATGCCGCCCCCATACCTTTTCAGATTATTCCTTTATTCAGATCAGGTTGAACTTGTTCATGAAAATGCTTTGGAAAAATGCTGCCTGAAACACTGAAGTTATGTTCTACGGAACATAAATCAATTTTTTTGGCATCTCTAAAGATTCATAGTCTTTCTTGCTTCACGCCAATGATTTGTGTAGCTCAAAGTTGTAACTTGCACAATAATATTTTGACACCTGTTTCTTGGCTATGAATACCTGTAAAGGCAGAATCAGATAAATAATAAATATCCATGATTTCAACACGATGTTAAGCTGTTAACACATCAATAATATAAGCAATAATGTTGCGTGTAGTGTTGCCAGCTTACCTTAGAATAATTTCGAAGGGGAATTAATGTGGATATTGAGATTTTCATCATATAACCTTTTTTTTTTTTTTAGGATGGGAAATCATCAAATGACCCCCTCCACTCTGGGCGGAGTGGAAGGGAGTGTCAGACTTGTACTGACTAAAATCCATCCATGTTCCTTTTTTGCCCTTTGTGTTCCAGGGCCGCGGTATCCCTTTCGAACAGTCCCGCAGCCCTGGCAGGCATCGGCCCGTGAGAACCCCTACGTGGTTGCTGACATCTCTTTGAGGCGCGCGTGGAACACGAACGCGCCGTCGACACGGCCTGTCGTCATAAGACGGCCGGACGGCGAGCTAGCCCATAACTCGCCGTCCACGTTCATCATATTACCTAGTAACTGATTTGTGGAGGTCAGGTAAACAGTCGCTCCATGTAAAATACTAGTAGCCAAATTGGAAACCGACCTCGACATAGTCTTGGTCTAGAATGATGATGATTGAGAAATGTCATCATCATTTTTACTATTCTGTTCACTTCACAGTTCATAAAAATATCCAAAAATTTGGCCAACGCCCATTCGTAATAATTTGATGAAGAATGCTGATAATTAATAGAACAATGTTTATTAAAAATAAGAATGTAGCACCGCATATTGTAATCGAAGATAAAGAGAGCTATGTTCAGTATCATCATCATCATCTGCCCGCCTTTTCCTAACTATGTTGGGGTCGTCTTCCAGTCTAACTGGATGCAGCTGAATACCAGTATCTTACGTGGAGCGACTGCCTATCTGACCTCCACATCCCAGTAAGTAATGGGTGATACGATACCCCTTGGTAAGACTGGTTGTCAGACTTTCTGCCCACTTCTTCTTCTTCGTCGTGTCGAGGATTCCCTTTTTTTAAAATTAAATTAGTTTTGACCAGAACTCTGGCACCTCGACGGCGTTGGTGGTGGCCTCGGGCAAGTTCACTGACTACCTATAACGACTGTCAAATATCTACAAATGACAGCTGGGACCATCGGCTTACCGTGCTTTCCGAGGCACGGAGGAAACTCGGTATGTAATGGGTGGTCACTTATCCACGGACCAACCTAGGTAAGCACGGCTTAACCTAAAGGTCGGACCTAAAGGCTGAGCTCCTCCTAGGTCCAGTAGCCAACTGATATAGGTTGATGACGATTAAACGGCATCGCTTCTACCAATACTGACAACTTCTAGGTACCAACGTACTAATGTAACGTCACATCATCATCATTCTCCTGCCCTTATCCCAATTTCTTTGCGGTCGTCGCAGCATGTCTTCTTCTTCCATACTTCTCTATTACTCGTCATCTCAGCAGTCACCTCCTTTCTAGCCATATTATCGTGCTAATGAACCGTCACATGTTCTGTATGGTGTCCGGACGTAAAGAATAGCACCATCCCATATCCTCCCGTGGGTGTCGTAAGAGGCGACTAAGGGACTTACCAGAGAATGGGCAGCAGCGTTCTCTGTGTTTTATAACAACCATACTGCGATCGCCAACCCACCTGCCAAGCGTGGCGATTATGGCAAAACCCCCCTTCTTGGGGGAGGCTTATGTCCAGCAGTGGACGTCTTTCGGCTGAAATGATGAACCGTCACATATAGAGGCTTATTTAAACACCCCCTAAATAACAATCTGGGCTAGTGTAGTGTTACTACGGTACCTTTAGAGCCACAGACAGGCACTTCTAGCCAACAGCATATTTTCGCTTGCCAATTCTGTGGCTATCCGCCATCCATCAGCCGTTAGGTTAGAGTTACAAACAATCCCGGAACTAAGGCGCCTAGAAGATAGATGTGGGAACTACTGCCGAGTTTCATTCAATTGTTAGTACGGTAATTTGAAACCTGCCATTGGTAACACTACACCTGCAATATAACAAACTCAACAGGGAACGTAGGCCGATAACAAATAGCAAAGTAGCCGTTTTGCAACCACAACGGATTGGCGTAAGAATTGTATTATAATTCACGAATAATCGACCGTCTGTAAGTAAATAGTCGTGTTGGACATGCTTACCGATTGTTAGCTCAAATCGATTTATTTCGCAAAGTTATAGTGGTTGCTTTTAGTGTTGAATCGATTTTGGAAAAGTGGTTATGGTAATAAATTCTTTGAATGGTATTTTGAAGCTGTCAACCTCTACAGTCAACATAATACAGCCAAGTCGCAGAAGTGCCACACTTTCTTGCCTTTTTCAATCGTGTCCCTTATGAGTATGACATGTGTCACCAAGATCAACATATTGGAGACATCACTTTTCATAGCATGCGAGTTTGTAACCTGCCTGATCTTCAGTATTTCATAGAAAACATGGACAAACTTGTCGTCATCATCTTCCTGCCCTTGTCCCACTCTACTTGGGGTCGGCGCAACACGTTTTCTTCTTCTATTCTCCCCTGTCAGATGTCACGGCATCTTGTACTCCTTTCTCTTTCATAACATTTCTTACACAATCCATTTTCTTTGGCCTTCCTCTCCCTCTCCATTCAACAATTGGACAAACTTGTGGTATTAAGTGAATAATTATACAATATTGAATGAATTGGAACCTGATTTATTCCCTCCCATAATCTACTGTTTTTGCCTTTAATTTTTTTCTCACAGACTAACAAGTTCCAAGGCATTAGCAGCTCATCCATCAAGATCATAAAAATCACCTAACATGCACATCTAGTATTCATTGTAACATTTCAATAGCAGGTCGTTAGTACCTAGTTGTCCCTAACAAGATTCCTCGCGTTGCCTCGTAATATTTATCACCATTAGAATTTGTAATTGCTATGTGCGGTGCTTTACGTTTTCTAACAGTTATGGGCTGGTGATAAACTTACACAGTGCTAAGGTATGTGTACTCTATAAAGGATGAATGCATAGCTTTTATTATTGCTGAAGGTTTTAGCACCTCAGCTATATTAAGTCAGACTCGTTTTCTACACAACTGTTTTGCTTTTGTTGAGCGTTTGATTATTTTTTGTTTATTTTTCTATTTTGTGTCCCACTGTTGAACAAAGGTTTCTATTAGGTTCTTGGCCGCTACCGTCCACTGCCCGCATCACTATCTTGCGTCTGAGACAGCTTGCATCTTCTACGGGGTCCATTAACGAACTTAGCCTAAGGCAGTACCTAAATTCCAATCAAAGCCCAGTGAAAGACCCTAGAGAATCTAAGAACCTACCCCCTTTTTTTGTCTTTTTTTTTCGAATTGGAAATCATTAAATGAGAGGGTCATTTAATGATTTCCCGCTCTGGGTGGAGTGGAAGGGAGCGTCAGACTTGTACTGACTAAAACCCATAAATGTTCCTTTTAGGCCTTTTGTGTTCCAGGGCCGCGGTATCTCTTTCGACCAGTCCCGCAGTCCCGGCAGGCATCGGCCCATGCGGACCCCTTCCTGTTTGCTGATATCTCTTTGAGACGCGCGTGGAACATGAACGTGCCGTCGATACGGCCTGTCGTTATAAGACGGATGGACGGCGAGCGGGCCCCTTACTCACCGTCCACCGGCCAGAAGAACCTACCCCCTAAGATTTCTAATAAATGTGTTTTTAAGTTAATTTTTTTTTTTTTTTTTTTTTTTTCTTCTTTTGCTGAAGATGGCGGGATGAACTTGACAAAACAAACGACCAATGGCCCACATTAGCGCTGGATCGTAGCAACTGGAAGTCATGGGGAGAGGCCTTTGCCCAGCAGTGGGATGACGCAGGCTAGCAGTATCAGTATCAGTGTTTTTAAGTGGGTCAGAGTTTTAAAGCGGTTAACCTTATTACCCCTCTCACTACTACAAAAAATACTTCATCACAGTGGCTTTCAAGCCTCTCTATCTTTTTGTACTTCTGGGCACGGCTGCCATACAAACATGTTCAGATTGGCACGCCACTATCATCACGTCGTGGTCGACCCCAGGGGCCATCAGCTAGGTGAATGTGTTATTCAGAGGACAGAATGTCCAGTAAAGATAATGAACTATCGAGAGCCAGCGACAAAATATCTCTTCAGTACAAACTATTAAATATAACATCACGCCGGTAATCCCCGAAGGGTTAGGCAGAGGTGTATCTAATAGTACACTAACATTTTGCTAGTTACGCTTAAGTCATGTAATAGGGGACCCTATTGCCATCAACCGGGTACAAATACAGACTCCGTGGCTGCTACTGAAAAATTCCTGATGGAAAAACCCGATATCACTTTGCCCGACCCGGGAATCGAACCCAAGACCTCATGCTCAGTAGTCGCGGTTTCGACCGCTAGACCTAACGAGACAGTCATCAACTATTAAATAACGCTCAAAATTCACGATGTAGGCAGGTATACGTACTATGACGTCTAAATTAACTTAAGTGATGTCTAGATTTTAAAGTCATTGACTACCAAAGTTCATGTCTGGCCACGTAAAAAATTACACACATTTAAAATTTCGGATTCATGGTCATAGACGTTAGCTTAGTCAATTGCCTCTACCTACGCTTTATAGCGGTCATCACACCCGACATATTACCTGTTTGTTTCTCATAGTAAGGTGTGGTCTTTGCATACCTACATCATTTTACTATCAACCTGTAATCATGTACTGCTAAACATTGAATCGCCCAACGACGGGGACAGAACGGTCGTATACAGGGTGGCGCCGACCATACGACAATAAATGAAAACACTGCTAATACTAGTTCATAGGAATATTTTTAAATTATAAAATAAATCCTAACATCGAAAAAAAAAATAAAAAAAACTAAATAGCGTAAAACTGTTAACGAAATACAACACCATTTATAAATATTGGTTTACTAACCTTAAGTATAATTTGCACTGATTCGTGCCAAGTAATAAAGGTTTTTGAAGTAGTGAAATGGTAACATGTGTTTAGTGTTTATACCGATGTGGTCATTAACCTGTCGGTGCTATTAATCTACATCATGTAGAAAATTCTGAAAATAGAAGAAAATGTCCTGTGACTAAACTACTGGATATATTCGAATGAATTATTGTATGCATACTGGGAACGTCATGAAGTACACGCAGTTTAATTTATTGTCGTCTTGTCGGCACCACCCTGTATGATTTAAGGTTGTGTCTATGGACATAAGTTTCTTTCAACCTTCTGCCTGGCTTTGTAGTCGCAGTTTATTAATATGAATTAGCAGGCAGGAAGACAATATTTAGGTATTTTCAAGATGTAGGCAGCTACACTATTTTCAGCACGTATCTATCGTACGAGGTCATCGTGATTCTCCTGCATTAATCCCAATTTATTTGGTGTCGGTGCAGCAAGTCTTCCTCTTCCATACTTCTCTATTGCTCGTCATCTCAGCAGTCACCTTCTTTCTAGCCATATCATCCTTCACACAGTTCGTCCGTCTTTTCTTAGGTCTTCCTCTACTCTTATAGCCATCCACATTCATACTCAAAACTTTCCTTACGACATTTTTCTCATTCCTATCCTCAATTGGAGTGTTGGTTAGCTGCGAGATAAAGCAAACTTGGTTTTCATGACAACATTCAATTGTTCCCATCTGTGAATAAATATACCCGCTTTTTTGTTTAGAAAATATGTTAAGCACATGTTACAGAGGTACCAAAACTTTTGTTTTAAAAAGCTAGATATATTATATGGAATGTTTACTGACGTACCCACCTTGTTAAAAAATGCTGTGGATTTATAAAAAAAAACATAATTCGTAAAACCAATCAGTAAATCACAAAATTGCAGGATCTCAATTTCCACAACAGGAAAATCCCGTTTCTAATTCAGCTGTCGTTTGCACAGTTTATCTAATTGTATTTAATAGTTGCAAATTATCACAGCAATTTATACTTAAGCTAGAAACGAAGAATTCTCCCTGCACTTCGAAGGAACCGTGCATTTAATAGAACGATTACCCATACTTCACATAAAAGAGCATTGAGCACCTCAATTGAATTGCATTCTTCAGCCGCGGCGGACTTGAATGCGCGTACGCATGGTTACTTCCCTCCCTCCACCAATCGCGGCGCCGCCTGGGAGGGATTAGGCGGAGCCTCGCTAGCCACTCCCACCGCCTTCTACCACAGTATTAAGTATTGAGTTACAGATAATAGAGATCGAATGTTTTACTGTTTCTGTTTTGTTTTTATTAAGGGATTTCATTGAAAACGGAAATTTAAAGATAAAGTCTCAATAGCCGTGAAGGTGCCTTTGTAAGGTCGAAGTCAGTTAAATCGTATCAAATGTCTCTCATGTCAACGTTGTTAATGTCCTCACTAAAGTGATTGGGTGGATGGTAAAGACATGAGTTTTACAATGAGGTCCTCGGACCTCGTTGGAATTGGTATCTTGTTACTAAAAAAATAATGTCTTTATAAAATAATTACTGGTGTTATGGGAAGACTGACAACTTATACAATTGAGTGTTCTTAAGTAAGAACATTTTTATAGTAAACAATTCAGTTTGTGTAAAATATTCGAAATAGGTGGTCATGCTCATGCTTTTATACCTTCGACAAGGCTCAGGTGGCTGTTGTTCATTGTAGCACTTATTTGTGTTAAATGGTGTACTATAGGCATACAAAAACAAGGGTTTAGTGAACTGAAACTATGGAAAAATATAAAATGAAAATTTATTCTGTCCACCTCAGACAAGCTCAATTGCTCAGTTCTAAATGACAACCCAAATGATGATTGATTGATTGATGACATGATTTGATGTTCCTTTGACATGATATCAATACATCTGAAAAGTTGTAATTGAACTACTTCAAAAAACCTCTGTTAATAAAAACATACACAATCATAAAAACTCCAGTACACAGTTCATGCACATCGTGTGCGGGCACTATCTAGCGAGCTATCATGACGACGTCGTTACTGTCAGCTGCGACACGATAGCACGCACTGACACTGATCAACTAGCACAGATGAGACTGTTCATCAATAGTGCCATACTTCTGTGTTTGATGGAGTTTCTTGCCCGTTCTTCTCCATAGAGATCTACGTTAGGGAATGGGCAACTACAGTACTTTCACAGTTTTTATGCCTTGTGACTGGGACTGTAGCTATTTTTCATTGTTGTCTTTGTTTCGACAATTCAAAAGTGCCTGTAATTGGCCTATTTCAAATATATGATTTTGATTTTTTTTTTTTTTTGAGATGTAATACACAGTTCATGCACAACGTGTGCCGGCATTATCTAGTGTGCTATCATGACGACGACGTAACTTCAGCTGCGACATGATAGTACACTGACACTGATGAACTGGCTCAGAGGAAACTGTTCATCAAATATAGTGCCAAACTTCTGTGTTTTATATTATAATACACAGTTTGTGCACGTTGTGTGCGGGCACTAGCTAGCAAGCTGGTTTGACAACTCCGGCGTTTCGACATCTGCGTCTTAGTCACTCGTCTTTGTCTTATTTACACTTTCTCATCCACAAATCTTGTGAAACAGCAGTAACTGATTACTGTTAATAAAACAATAGCGAAACTTAACCGATAACTTGCTCATGATCATCCCTCCTCTGTCTTTATACTGTCACTAGCTGATGCCCGCGACTTTGCCCGCGTAGAGTTCGATAAATGTCCCACGGGATCGTTCTACCTGGATAAAAATCTTCGTTATCATGGGAATGCATCAAAAATAACTAGTCGGCAAACATTAATCTTTGGGAGTCCACCATTGTCACTTAGCTAACCACGCATTGTCATCCAAACTAAACATATATGCAAAATTTCAGCTCAATCGGAATTCGGAAAGTGGGTCAAATTTAACTTCTAAGATTTTTTACATAGTTACAGGTGAAGCTAATAAAAGCATGTTAAAAAAAACAATTTACAACAAATACTGTCAATTTTGTACGTTTAGGCATAAAAGTGTCAAAATCATGTCTCTTCTGTGCTTTTCATACTCTTCACGCATACTCGGCACTTAACGTTGAAGCTCGTACACAAATGCGGTTTGCAATCACAATTGTCACCGTTAATTCGCATACCCGTGATAACATGTCGCTTGTACCTCTGCTATTAAAATAAATAAAATTACATACATTTAAATGCTTACCTAAATCACGTGTTGCATGGACCAGTCCGAGAAACATGAATATGAACTTTGGTTTCAAAGAAATAGAAGTTGAAATTGAATGAGAGATTATTGGTGCTGTTGTTTGTATTTTATTTTTTTGAATTATTATTTACTGTGAGCTATTTCTTGGTGCATTACTGACGTAATCCCTGAATTTCTTTATAGAAGTAGTTTATACAGGATTTGTATCTATCGTATAATTTATTATCCTACAGATAATTATAATTTATTCATCTGTGATTGTATCTAAGCCACTTACCCTTTTAACCTCGCCTATTAGCAGACCTTTAAGTCAGTAAGACAGTACTTAAGCCGTATCTTGTTTACTCGAATTGGTGGATATTAATAGCTGCAAATTCTCGAGTCATAGCCTTGAACTGGCATTTAGTTAAAACCTGTGGAAGCATTTTCTAAGACACACACCACGAGAATCATTATCTGCCTAGCCTTTTCTCAACTATATTGGGGTCGGCTTCCAGTCTAACCAGATGCAGCTGAATACCTGTATTTTACATGGAGCAACTGCCTATCTGACCTCCACAACCTAGTAAGTACTAGGTAATACGATACCCGTTGGTAAGACTGGTTGTCAGACTTTTTGAGCCACTGACTGCCTGTAACGACTGTCAAAGATCTACAAATGACAGCCGGGACCAACGGCTTAAAGTGCTATCCGAGGCACGGAGGAAACTGGGTATGTAATGGGTGGTCACCCATCCACAGACCAACCTAGGCAAGCACGGCTTAACCTAAAGATCGATCCGAGCGGCTGTTGTTATTTAGCCACGAGCTCCTCCAAGATCAACACGAGAAAAGGTAGTTAAACGGTAACTAATAGCACAAGTAATAGTTTTGCATTTGTCATTTTCTCAACAACATTTAATATTTGCATAAGTACTAGTGTCATCTTTATTATCTAGTTTCTGTTAACAAAGTAATATCTACTGAATGCAGAAGAAAATGAGCCTGATATAAAACGAATAGAGTTTACGAATAGCATTGTTTTCAAAAATGAAAGACCAAAATGAACGGGGACAAACGAACCCATGTTTAAAAATACGAAACGTCGGGAACTCACGTACACTCACCATTGTCAAAACACCTTATATAATTTCACACCGACATTTTTTTTTGTTGTATTCGTATTTTCGCAGCGTGTGTGTGGTCGCGAATAAAAACGGCGACTAAATACGGGATAATGCGCACTCGAAACGGCAAAAGCAAATATTTTTCAAACACCTCTGAGTTGAACGTAATCTTTTGTGACAGTATAATTTCGGTATCGTTGACAATACTTTAAAAAAAAGTAAGGGGAAGAACGAGGACTTTGTTTAACTCAGCGGGATTTCCGATCACTATGTAATTTGTGAATAATTTACAGCTATACAGGGAGGCGGAGACGCGGCGCATTATTATGTTGTCACCGTATTTAAGAAAGGTGCGTTTGCGTCGCATTTGTTTTGTTGTCGTGCTCTTGATCTCTGACATTGTTTGTCCTTGTAATAGTTTCACTTTAATGTGGATGATGGTTTTATGGCTTCATGGGGATTTGGGCTTAATTATTTCGTAGATTTGAATATATTTCGTTACTGAGTTGCAATTAGTTTAGGATATTTTATTAAACCAACAGCGGCTGCAATTAACACAGGTAAAATTTTAGGCACTGACCCACTAAATTATGGTCTTTCGTGCTATCTTTCAGCTTCAACATTTGTAATCAGACAATAATATTGTTTAAAAGATAAAAAGTAGTGCTGAGAAGTAAGTTTCCGACTCCAGATTTGTTACGCCTGACATAAAGTCTAGCTTCAATATAAAATATTCGTTAAACACTCCTGTTGTAGTATTTCGGTCATGGCCGAGCCCTCAATATCCAACATTTAAAATTGGTAATACCGACACCTGTTTGTAATTAGTACGCATCCAAAATTGCCATAACCGAAACGTCAGCCAATCAAAAACGCTCGAAATCCGCAACGGATCATTTCAAATTTCGAATCGATGTAATGACGTAATATATGACGGTTGGTAAAGAAACGAGATACGACGCTCCGGAACGCATACAATTTGTTACCTTTTTAACACGTCATCTATTCCCAAAAACTGACAAAAAAAGTAAGACATGTGGACCATTATAAACGTGTTTTGTGTTTAAGAAAAGAATCGAGCTTTATGTCATTTTGATACACTCTTAAGGGTCTTTGTGTGGGACTGAATCGAATAGTCTTTTTATTCGTGTGAATTGCGTTGCATCGATTTGGTGTTGAATTGAACCGATTTTTCAAGCTCAGTAGTCGTCCTTTGTTGCTAATGGTTGCCTTTCGTCTTGCCTTTTACATTGACCTTTATAATTACTACTTTTGCGTCTATTATACGGTACTACGCCTATTAGTGCATCTGTTGAGTTAAAAAGAAAAAGGATACATTTAACAGATTGGGTGCTAAATTAATCCGTATTTTTTTCTTTCTTCCAGATTTGTTAAAAGCCATTTTGGTTTTATAAAAAGTTTTTATTAAAAACCCGTGTTTTACCACTTCAGGTTCTGTCCACGCCTTCCTTGTCTCCTTCTGCTACATTTTATTAATAGCTTACTTGAGAGAGTCTAACTGAGAATTGGACCCCTTAAGTAAAAAAGTCATCCATCTCCGCCTGGGCCTACTGTAAACTCCTTTGGCAATAAGTGGGTTTCTAATAACTTATTGTTATAGTTATTTATTATGTTACTGTGAACTGAAATAAAATGTAACTGGGACACCTGAATTAATTCTCAGAAGTGTTCTTGTAGCTAGCATTATCTTGATGGTAAGTCTCCTCATAGAGATACAGGTTAGTGACAGAGCTAAAGCCACACATGGTGCCACAGAATATACTTCGGACATAAACTCAAATCTGAAGAGTTAATAAACAACACAACCTATAACAGTCCATCCCTGGACATAGACGACTCTTAAACTTTGCATAGCACCCTGTGTAACCCAGCCACCTTAATCTTTAGGTTAATCGGTCCATCAAGCAAACGTACCCCCCCAAGATACGACACTACATTTGCCGATACGGGGACTCCACTCTAACACTTGTTTGCTCCATCAGCTATCTACCATTTCCACTTTCGCACTGTGAAAGCTATTTCTAAGTCCAGTTCTTTTCCGGATAATTTCATTTACGAGTAAGATCTAAGGCTGCGTTTTCACCAGACATGCGCGAAGATGTGCAACGAGAGATGTGCATAAAACTAACAAATCACGTAGCTAGCCTAGCTCAATATGTGAAAAAGAAGCTATAGGTATTAATGGCTAGTTTCACCCACATCCCTCGCTGCGCATCCTCGCTCATCTTATGTAGAAACGCAGCTTGAACGATCTTGGACTTGTGAGCAGCACCAGCCTTTAGTGTTCACTTTTCGGTACCATAAACCCAAGAGTAAATACAACTGCTGTTATAATTACCACACAATCTACCAATGAGCCTTTAGGACGAGTTCTAAATTCATAAACGTTATCTAAATTGTCGCAATATTTTTTCATAGTCATAGCAATTGGGTAAATAGCATTGCTCACAGAGATATGTAATGTTATGTAAAGTACCTATCTTCTTTTGTAACCTACCATCTTAATGTAAGTCTTTTGTTAGAAATTAAAATATGGCTTATTCATTCACAACACCTGATAAAGCCTTATAAACTCATGCGCATATTAAGGTGACAAGTAACGCCATCTATTAATTTGATGCAGAACTTAATACAGACTGTAGAAGAATAACATTTGAATATACTGTGCCTAGTGCCAAGTTTTAGCACCTATTAAATAAAGGTGGAAGTCTTGATGTTTTTATTGATATAGACACCAAGATCTTGGGTCCTCTTTTACTTTGAAGGGTAACGAGAACTGACTGACATATTAAAACTAAAAACCATTAAAAAAAAAAAACTTTTATTGTATTTTAACAAAATTGCATATTTGACATCTAACTGCCCCGTTGGTCGAGTGGTCACAAGGGTGACTGCTGAGCGTGGGGTCCTGGGTTCGATTCCCGGGTCGGGTAAAAAGAGATATTGGATTTTTCCATAAGGAATTTTTCAGTAGCAGCCTGAGTTTGGAAGTTGGCGGTACGATGCCCCCGTGTTTTAAAAAGCACGTTAAGCCGTAGAACATGCGCCTGATTTGTTTCCGGTCGTGTCAGATTGCCGACCCATCAGACTCTGAGAGTAAAGGAACAGAGAGTACACCTGTGTCTGCGCACAAACTTTTACACTATAAGGATCAGTGCTGAGTTTGGCGAAACAGTCAGGAGGACTATTATTATTGTTATATTTGAGACATGGTATTGGGATTTTAATAGTACAATGTCGAAGCCTAACAGGGGATGCTGACTTTCTCAACATCTTGCGTTATTATCAGCAGCACTATCATAGTTTTCTGATAGACATGCAACTTTCCCAAAAATAGAGGTTTCCAAATTCAGCACCTTAAGTTGTTCAGTTGCTAATACTAAACCTTCGTATTGTAGTAATTATAAACTTATATTTTGCTGATAAATTACTAGCTAATGTAATTTGTTTTGTGGATCCTTATTAATTTAGTTTAACTTTCCAGTTAGTGAGCTAGTTTCCTTCAAAAACACCCTGGACAAAAAGAGCAACCGTCGAGTCGAAAATGCCTAGAGGAGCTGCTGGTTCATGAAGGCATTTATGAAGTGCAACCTCCTATATCACTGAAGCACAAGCTCGTCGACATGTGTATCCTGCCTATCCTAACTTATGGCACTCAGACTTGGTCTTTGACTGTAGCTTAAAAGTCCAAACTCAACATTTGCCAATGAGCGATTGAACGTAGAAACCCAATATATCTCTCCGATCGGATGCTCAACACCTTAATACGGTTTAACACAGGCATTGTCGATAACTCCGCAAGGTTAAAATGGGACTGGGTTGATCACATTTCTAGGATGAAGCCGGACAGATTGGCGACGATAGTTACACAGTGGGTCACAGACTGTAGACGGGCGTCGTTACCGAGGCAAGCCGCTGGCGTGAAGACAGATTGGTGAGAAGGAGAAGACAATAAATAAAGAAAACTGGAAAGCCATGGAGGCTTTTGATAGAAAAGGCTGATTAAATAAAAAAAAACAGTGCATTTTGTTTACTTTATTAGGAGACCTAGCTTTCCTTCGTTTTATTAGCATCAGCTTTTTTATTGCTGAATGCATGATTATGTTAGGGTATCATTGCAGACCTACCGGTGCCATCTGTACAACATAGGACTCTTCAATCTCTGTAGATATCTATGTAGATATTGTACTGAATTGGACCAACTAGATCCAGTTTGTTGGTCAATTAGGTGTCATATAAATATCGTTGATTCAAAACGAACGTCCTCTGATTTACCAACATGATTACCCAAAATATTAACTACTGAACCTTTTCTAAGAATAAAGTGGATAAAGTCATCAAAATGATTCATTTATTTCTGAGAAGCAGCATACAGGTAGTCTGAAGTTTATTACAAGCTTTTGTTTTAACGACGGAAAGCAGAATTATAATTTAATAAGAACTGTAATTGTATACCCATGATGTCGGGAATGTAGATCTTGATTTATAAAAGCGGGCCCTTGTGTAGCCCGGAAATACAATCATTTGAATTGAGGTAGGTGTGAATCAGTTCACCTACCAGGAAGACCGGAATGTAGAATCTTAGTTCAGTAGGAAACTAAATTGAAACTTGTACAAACGATAGGTCAAATAAAAATAAGAATATTCAAATTCATCAATTTAATTAAATTACAATTATAATCTAAACAAGATCTTGGATAATACAAGTTTTGAGACAGAATCAGAATAACATTCGTTCTTTAAGATCCCAAAATACAGGAAGACATAACTTTACACAACCTTCATAAACATTAAACATTTTTACATCAACATTAAGGTGGACGGAATGCACAAATGACTTAGCTATAATTTATATTTACAAACACAAAATGAGATCAGAAAATATACAAGAATTAAAGAAAAAAACTACAGCTAAATAATACTAAAACCCAAACATTGTAAGGATATTGCAAGACTTTATTTCTACACAAAAATTGCCACTACCGTACTCAGATTTAAGATAGAATCTACTAACGCTCCTCTAGAGGAAGAAAAACACAATAAACATTGAATTTAGAACATAAATAAATTCAGTATAACGCTAAACGCAATATCTACTCAGAAAACAATTCTTCTCCTAACTATAAATTAGGCACTCGTGGCATGAGTTAAACAGTAAACTAAACCTTAATACTAGAAGGCACCGTTTTAGGAGTAAAAATCAGTCTTTTTGCATTTGCCACTAATAAACATAACTGCTAATTCTCATCTTCTGTATCTAAGCTGTCGATTGGAAAGTTCGGATTTAGCAATGGACTCTTTCCATTGCTGCCACTTGGAGATGTGTTCACTGATGATATTCCAACAAGGTTGTGTGTGAGACTGTGTCGTCTTAAGTCACAGTTTCTTCTAAACACTTTACCACAAGACGAGCAGTTGTAAGGCTTTATGTCAGTGTGTGTCAATAAGTGGGTCTTGAGATTCGACCTTTGGTTGAAACTTCTGCTGCAGACAGGACACTTGTGGGGAGATTCTTCCATGTGTAAGATTTTGTGGACCGCTAGCGTTCTGGACTGACAGAAACCCTTGCCACATTCCAGACACTTGAACGGTTTCTCCTTTGAATGGATGTACCTGAAAGAAAGATTTATTGTTAAAGCTTTTTTTGTCTTTTTACTATTTCATTTGGAAATTAATGAAAACCAGTAATAATTTTCTCCGTTTAACACACTGTATGAAATATTGCTATAATTGATGTGCTGTTAATAGTCTTTGAAAACATCGTTTCTTTTGCTCGAAAGTAGTAAAATGTTCACGCAACAAAGTTACTAGAAAGACTTATAGCGAGTCTCAAAGCTTCTTTGAGTTATTGTTCGAGCTGTAGACATTGAATACTTATGCGAACTAAGTACTATGTTTGTAAATCTATCCAACGGCCTATTAAAATCAGTTACGTTAGTTTATTACAGAGGATTTTCACAAAGAATGACTGTTGTTAAACTTGCTGTAGACATATAACACATTTGGTAATAGGTGAACTTTAATAGGTATAGATGCAACGGATGCAATAATTGTGACGGTTTAACTAATATTCTGTGCAGAATGTCCAGCACAATTTATCTCCTTCATCTAAATGGTGTACTCATGTATCTACAACGTGTTGTTGTGATGAGTTGGGTTCAATAAATACATCATGTCTGTAGGCGCCGAAACATTCGCTCTCGCGTGTTCTGCGCACCTTGTGGGAGCAGTCGGGAAGCAAACAAGAGCCCCAGGGTTATTGGTAATAAATTTCAGTTCTCTCCCAGCTTTATTTCCAATATTATTAATTTACACCCTTACTTTAAATTTGCAAGACACTATCGAAACAAACGAGGTGAATTTATTCAATCCCAAGACTTAAACGTCCAAATTTATCCGTACAAAAAACACTTTTAGAGAAACCATAAATTACTTATTATTGGATTTACACCCAGTAAAAACAGTATATAATTACGTGGACGTAAGTTTTAATTATAATACAACATATGGTTTATATTTCTCACAAATGTTGATAGCAACTGATTTCAAATTAAATTTACTATACAACGTATAATTAACACACTGGGTAACGTGTAATCAATAATAACGCAGCACGAGGGACCAGCGATCGAGTGTACAATTCGAGAAAATTATCTTCGTATCGTATAAACAAACAGACTCGAGGCAAGAAAATTACGAGCCGTTCAAAGTAACGTAATACATGTAATAATCGTTGGGATTAGTTAGATCGGTGACGATAAAGCTGGGTTACAAGATGATGAATGAAATAATAATTTCAATATTAAAACACGCGATGATGATGGTGATTAAGACGGGCTGGGCGCGCGTGCAGTCGAGCGTACCGTGACAGCGGCGCGAGCGCCGCGTTAGGCCTAACTCGAACCAACGCGACAACACTGATTAATTAAGCTCGCAATGCAGACCGATGGTCTATGAAATTCACATTCTCCATACTAATTATTTATTGATACTAATGAAAACAAACCGTGCATGAATAAGAAAATTAGGACCGCAAAAATCGACGTTCAAATGACTAAACAAGCTACAAATTAATTTAAGTCCATTATCCTTTCAATCTACACAAAAAAATCTCAACATCTCGAACATCGAAACTTGATTTTGTATGCGGAGAATATTTACCGAGGTTTTTTTATTTTTTTTTGTCATCCATATTAATCCTCACGTCAGGATCACCACGTGCTTTGTTAAAACCCGTCGAAGGCCCGCTCCGGTCCATTATAATGTATCGTGTCAACGGACATCGATTGAACATCGACAGGCCGGGCCGAGCCGGGCTCGGGTTAACCCTCCGGCGTCTACACGAAATTTATTTTATTGCCACAGAGATACGGTGATTTGGGAGGAAATCGCCGAGAGACAGGTGTAAAAATTCAACACCTTTAGTTCTTTTTGGGTGGGGATCTCGAGGAGATAAGTGAAGAAATAGATTGAGAGCTGTTGTAACACTATTATCATATTTATTGTGTTCGAGATCCCTGATGTTTGGAATTCGAATTCTTGTAACGGTCACTAACATCTTATTTGAGTGCATTGTAGAGACGTTTTAAAAGGATAAATATTTTGATATGAAAAAAGATATGCTCAGAGATTTATATGGAATGCAAAGGAGTCGAGAAGAAAACAAAATGAAAAGCCAAAATTAAAACATCGTCTCTCGTGGGATTAGCGGCGGTTTTGTGAAATAATTTACGAGCGTGACGAAAGAGTTGTCGATACCATCTGCTCGGTCCATACTTAACCCTTTTTGTTTTAAAATATTTTTATTCGTTCCCCACCATTATTCAAAAGTTTCTCATAATGTTTCGCGTTGAAACCCGAACACCAAAATCTTTTATTGATATCGAAAAATGAGTATCGTGAACCTTAAAATGTTTCTCGACACGGTTATAAGATTGTTTTATCTTATTTGAGAGCTCCGCCACGGGGTACTTTTGTAGTAGAAAACATAAACGAACCTTAGTTTTATCTAAGAAGACAAGTATTAAAAAAACTGCTTCAGAAATCAACAGGTGTTTGATTACAACATAAAACGTTAAAGCCTAATGAAACATAAATCATGGATAAGATACGGCTTTGATTTTATTGATTCATTAGTAGTTGTCGTTTCCATTAAGTGGAACCCCCTTGAAGACAGGTATAAATTCAAAATTATGAGCTTGAAAGAGTATGACTTTTAAAGAGAAGATAATATGCAATATATTAGTCAAATTGATTTCATTATCTTTAATAGTTATTCACGATAGAAACACTAAAACAACTGAATAATATTGTTTTTACCTGTGATCTCTGAGGTGATCTTGCCGTCGGAAAGCTTTCCCGCAAATGTCACATGAGTATGGTCGTTCATCTGTGTGTGTCCTTTCATGAATAAGTAAGTTGTATGACTTCGTGAATTGTCTGTTACAGAATTTGCAAATAAACTGTTTCTTCGTTCTAGGCCCACTTCCTCCAGTCTTCTGTTTATTAGATACACTGCTGCCTGTCGATGACGTCGAACTATTCGTTGATTTTGAAGAGTTTGAAGCTTGTGGAGACAATGGGGCTTGTGATGGACTTCCATTCATTTGTTGTTGATACATTGCGTTCATAAGAAGACTGGGGTATCCATTATCTAGACTCTGTGATGAACTATATCCATAGCCTTTTGATGTTGATTCCAAATGCTGCTCCAATGTAAATTCATCTTCATTATCTAATAGGGCCAAGTCTTCTTCTACTTCTTCAGACAAGTCAACGTCTTCTGCTGCAATGGCGTCTGAGAGCGGGTATTCCTCGGGTGTCTTCGGTGAGAATTCTTTAGACGTATCCGACGCATCTATTTCACTTATTTTTGCACTTGCCGTCGCTATCCTCAGAATATCTTGTTTAGATGATGAACTATTTTCTGATGTATTTGGCTGAGTTGTGTTGTTGACTGAAGATACAGATGTCAAACGTTGTAGAGTCAAATAAGATTCCAAAGCTTGTAAATTCAACGCGGCTGCAGCCGCCGAGTTTGACGGTAACAATGCCGCTTGCTGTAGTGAGTTCATCATTGCATTTTGAAGAGATATTACTACTCCTTGTAGCGATCTTTGAAGCATGTTTTCTTGTAACAATGCGGCTGATGCAATGGATAAGTTAATGTTTGTAGATGGAGAAGAACTAGGAGTCTTACTTGCGTTTGTTTTCGTGTCCGAATGCGGCGACGGTGGGTCAGCTGACAACAAACCGTTCATGTCTGTTGTTGTCTTGGTGTCCTGTATCTGCAAGTTGTTTTTCAGCTTGATGATGGCGCTTTCCAATGAGTTTAACGTAGATTTGCTGGATCTTGACGAACTTTGTTCTTGCATTGTGAAACTTTGTCAATGTGGGGTCGATGTCATCTGCAGACTTCCACTGGTACTATGTGCACGTGTTGTGAGGGGGGGGCGCGGCGGGGGAGGTATCGCGTGCGCGTGCGCTGTCCGAAAGGCACGCTTCGTGGTGCGGCGTGCGAGGCGGCTGTGAGGCGCGGCGCGACTGAGCCGCCGGGCAGCCGGCGACCGCCCCGCCCCCACCTCGTCCCTCGCCTGTCTTCCCGCCTCACAAAAGCTCTCTATTTTAGGCAACTCTTTGTACGCAGTAATGGTCACCTCACGCTGCCCTAACGACAGACACGTCCATGAGAAAACGTTGCGCCAGATTTGTTGTAACCCCTTTCAAGTGTAATGAGATTCTGAATGGAATCGTTCGGGCTATGGGAAAACAATGTGATGCGGCGATCGCTTCGCTTGTTTTGTCAGTGGGTCACGCGCATCGGTAAAGGGATAATTGAGTGAAGTGCCGTACTATACGGTTCGGAAAAAATCACCTGTACTTAATATTTTGTTGATTATTGGTGCATTAAACAAATGCAATTAAGAAATAGATCAGGGCAATAAGTATGTTACTTGCCTCTTGCTTTAATAAAGATGTATCTATATTTCTATAAACATCTTAACACATTCAGACATAACACACATCATATATCTGAATTCAGCGTAATTTCAAAACAGCCCGTAAAATTAGACCGTCCTATTATCAAGATTTAATGTGTTAATAAGCGTTTAAAATATAATAGCATAGAATTACCATGGTAATTCATGACGTTGAATTTATTGAACATCATTTTATTGTCATTTTGTTTGTCCAATTTTATGATCCCTTTATGAATTATGTCTAAGTCTAACTATCATTGCTAAAATTATATTTATCATACATAATGACCTATAAAATATTTGTCAGACATTTAAGTCTAATCGTATAATGAGGTACTAAATTAGTTTTAAGATCGAATTAAGGTGTTCGAAATTTATGCTTTATGTTTAAAGTCATTAGTGGTATTAAAGACTTTTGTAATTACAGAAATTTTATTTTATTTTATCACTTTTTTATGTTTACGCAAATAAATAAATCAGCTTGTAACAATGTCTAATTGAAGGCTGTACAAACTATAAGAGAGTGAAGTATCTCAACATTATCACTAAAATTATAATTAATTGATGTCTCAACTAAAGTCTATCAAAATGAAAGCTGTTGTATATTTCTTCTCGTTGTTTGAATCTTTTGGAATCAAATTTTCCTTGTATAACTGTGAACATGTATGTCAAATAGCTAGCTAAGTTAGCTGTTGTTTTTAAATAATTAGGGGTCCTAGACATCTGCACCTGCGCTTTTGTAATACCAAAAAATGATAGACATACGACTTCTCTAATCGAAAACGAATCGAACTGTTTGTGAATACGGCGGCTGGCCCCGAAACCGAGTATAATGTGGAAAGCGAAAATTAGATATATGAAAAGTTAATGATATAGTCGTACGCGCAATGATACAAGCACAAAAACTTTATTGCCAAAAATATTAAAAAAAAAGATTTTACATTGGCCCAAAATAGGCAAAACCTGTATCTAGGGCACCAATACGAGGGTTTAAAATTGGAAAAAAATTAAAAAATATTCGGTGGTGACAACATAAATTAAAACAATTCTTTTCTAAACTACAAATGGAGTTGTTTATACTTCTTTCATCTACTCCACGGACATATGCCTACGTATGCCCTGGCAAAAGATAATTTATCTGTATTGTAGTTATATTTTCGTATATTTGTAGATACCTGCTGACATGCCAATACAATACGATTTTTTTTTGCCCTGGACACGAATCACAATACAAAAGTCAGTTCTTTATGGTTTTAAGTGCGTCTACCTTTGCTTTATAGTTAGCAAGAATGGTGGATACTTCGTTTCCACGACTCTTGCCTTGTGCCTCAGTCCAAGTGCCTATAGAAAAATCCTCTTGTTTCCGATTCGTAGAATGTCAAGTTATATAGTCCTAGTTTTCTTCAATAATAAAGCAACATGCTCTGCCCATATGGGGTATTTAACACCTTTTGCAAGACAAATGTTGTGTAATGTATACTTGCATCATGTCTGTGTAGTTCATGGTGAAAAAAAAAACGACCATAAGTATTTTCTTTATCCTTCAGGTGTTCATTTTTCTCTTCGTCGTCTTTGTCGTTTTCGTATTTAAGGCATTTCATGTACTTATTATCTTTTCGTAGAAAACCAAATTCCAACACACGTTCATCTTATAATTAGTTACTTGAGTTCTGTCTTTTTGTTCCACCTAGTCTCAGAAACGGCTGGACCGATTTTGACGTCCTTTTCTTTTACTGGCAGATAGCTGATGTTATAAGGAGTAACTTAGGCTACTTTTATTTTAGAAAAAAGATTAGGGTTCCTTGTAAAAAAACCCTTGATATTGTTATCAAAAACCGATTCAAATAGGGAAGTAATATTTTTTTAATAATTTCACGCGGACAAAGGTCGCACGCAACAGCTAGTACTTAATATAACTAAAAAGTAAATTGCTTAAGTTCTGTTCAATATGAAGTCCTTCTCCATTAATGAAGTTATAATTGTACTGTTAATGAGTAATGAGCTAATAATATTACTAACCATGAACAAATTGTAATGTAGATTTATTATTACACACATACATAAGTAAGAAGGTATATCGAACAATGAAACCGCTCCTTTGAGAACTGCCGACGTAACTGTGTTAAGATTTCTTATAGTCAAGTTAGTAAACTGCACTGTAACTTTTGGAAATATTGCTCAGTAATTTATGAGACGGTTGTGTTCTAAAGTAGGAGATATATGTGGCCGAGGTAGATCATAGAGAATGCCACCAGGACTTGGATAATTATCTTCTTTTCAAATTGGCAAAAAGTATTGCAGGATTGTGACAGAAAAATAAAGGTAAGCTATTGCCTAGCTGAGGGACAGTACGGATTAGTTATTAAATAATACAAAGTTTGAGGAAGAACATTCTTCAAAATGACAATGTATTTTATTACATATAGATTTTCATTTTACATCGAACTTGGCTGTGTTTTCTTACTTAAGTAAAGTTTGTTCGAAGTGACTACCGGTGAAAATTGTATGAAATATGATAATTATGGCTAGAAAGGGACCACTGAGATGACATGCTGCATCTACCTCAAATAAATTGCGATAAGGGCAGGAGAATGATGACGGTAGTTGACAAATGATAACCTATCCAAAAACTAGCCGACTGATACATGGACGATTTTACAGTAACTGGGTCGCAGGGTCAGTCGCTGGGTGGCTTGTAGCAGACTACCTACTGGATATTATAGGTGAGGATGCAGACAAAAGTAAAGCAAAAACTTAATATAATACAGCAAAGGTACCATATACACTTACAAGTATTACTTAACTTACAGTCTTGTCTATCACTTGGCTTGCTGTTGCACCAACGGACAATACTATCGAACCATCGTCATGGGTACTGCTCACAAACAAAGCCCCATGCTCCAATAGAGCGTTGCAATTGCAACAATTGACATGAGAAAATGGGAAGTACGGTTTATTGCAATGAAAGATTGGGATGTCCAAATGTAGGTTTATTTTTTGTATAAGGCAAAAAGCTTATGTGAAAGATTATACTGGTTCTAGAGATTGGTGAATACTAAAATGACTGCTGATAGCATCTATACAGAGTGTAAACGGACCCAACCAAGCTTTATGTACATAACTTTACCCAATTTTTTTTTTAAAGTTGTTGTACCTTTGACCCCCAATATCTCCGTAGTTAGAATGTTCCCAGCTATGGTCTAGAACTAAAAAATGTCTTGTTACATCCTTTAGAGGTGCTGTGCTAGGCATAAATAAACTGGGATAAGGACAGGAAGATGAAGAGAACAGTTCTTCAGAGCATACGCATAATGAGTCCATAATGTTACTACAGCTGGGACAAATGCCTCCTCCATATAAAAAAAGACTGTGGCTCACCACGTAAGTCAGAAATAAACTGCCAATTTTTTACTTTTGGCAGCCTTGTAAAATAGTTGTAATATGGTCCGCTATTCGCAGTTTAAGTACTGAGTATGAATGTGGATGGGTATAAGAGTAGAGGAAGGCCAAAGAGACTATGGATGGACTTTGTAAAGGATGATATGGCAAGAAAGAAGGTCTCTGATGAGATGACGAGTAATAGAGAAGTATGGAAGAAGAAGACTAGTGCTAGAAGTAAATACTGACAGCTGATGACAGCTGATAGCATCTATAGATGAAAGAAGAAGACGTGCTGTGCTAGGCCCAAATAAAATCAAGAGCAAGAACAGGCCAATTTTGCAATAAAAAAAGCATGCATCTCCGGATCCAAATGAATTGGGATAAGGGCAAGAGAATGACGATAGTCCGCTATTCGCAATGATTTGACATCAATCATAGGAAAGAGTTGAAGCGGAGTTATTTGACTTTGTCAGTCTTCCAACTGCTGAAAAATTTCCTACATTAAAGCCACTTCTCAATAACGTTATCCTTCCTTTACTTTAGTTAATGATACAAGTCACAAACAAATCTCATGAAGATGTACAAGCAACGAAAGCACGAGATAATCCAGTTCACGACACGTGTCGTACCACGTACGTTAATTCGCGATAGCCCGGGCACGAGTTGGTTCTCACGCCGCTGCCGCCCGGGGGCAGAGCGAGCTCACGACTTACTGCAGATATAAAATTAATTTATCTATAAGTAATACGTCCATGTACTTAGATTATGAGACGGGAAATGTTTTGAGAGAACTTTACTTGTGTAGGCGGCTTTGGAATGGAGATTTGGGGTTTTTTGTGCGTGAGAGACCGCCCATTAGGTATGACCGAAGCCAGTTCAGCTAATGATATGAAACTAGTCGCAGGATTAGCAGATCCTATCTATGTTAGTGTACCTTTAAGTTAAGGTTGTTCTCTTACAACAAAGATTCATTATACAGGGTGTAAACAGACCCTTCAAATAGCCGTCAACCAAGCATTCTGTACATCAAACTAAGTAACTTTACCCAAAAATTATTGCTGGGAATCGACTTTTTTTTTGGGGTGAAAAGTCAGGTTTTACGGTAGGACTCGATGGAAAGCACTCAAAGCATTCTGCTGATCGATGGATTGAATAGTACGGGGGTCGTGGAGGTGTGTTAAATAAAATTCTTACATTAAAAAAAAGTATTTAAAAAAAAAAGATGTGAAAAAGTTGGAACTTTGACACTAAATATTTCCAAGAAGAAGGTTCCCAGGTATGCCTGGGAACCTTCTAGTTACGGAAATATTTGTAGACCATAGTCTAGAACAAAACAAATATCGCAAAGACGGGGAGAACAAGTGCCTTTCGGCTATGTTAAGGGTCTATTTACACCCTTTATTGCATTACGTATCACGCTAACTCACTATAGTATAGGCAAGTTCCTGTGTCTATCAATGTTCTTTTCTCAGTGTGAATCACTACTAGCTGAGGGTTTAAAAAGTGAATCACTTTGTCTGCAATGTCTTTCAACAGGATTGAAATGACCTTTCGGGTCTCATGATGTCTTAGCTATGCAGAGTGCAAGGGACACGGACGCACAAATGCTAACTACGTTTTCAGTAAATCATTCTGAACCACATAGAAATTTTTCACCGGCAATTAAAAAAAACATTTTGATCGTGTATTTATTGCTGTTTTGTATGAAACAGCAGCATTTTTATTAAATTACCGATTAAAAACTTCCACGAGCGGTTAAGAATGACGTACTGTTTATGATGTGGTAAGCGTTTGTGCACCGGTGTCCCTTCCTCTTTGTATGTCAATCCAATACAGTTTTGTCTTCTCCATCATAGTTCTCGATCATAAAATGCACGGTGTCGAGACCCTCTGGTCTGGTGTGGTATTGTCTGTCCCAGGCATCTGTCATTGTTATCTTGCTCAAATTGTTTCAAAAAGTCACATCGCTATTTGAAAATTGCATTACGAAGGTTTTATTCACATTGCAATAAGACCTAAAGTTTAAGCAGACGAAGTTAAAGAGTGTATTGAACATAACCCGCTGAAGGCAGGGCAAAGGGTGACTATTGATGTATGAACATCAAGATGAAGGTTGCAGGAACCGGTCAATATGGCGACACTTGGGAGAGGCCTATGTCCAGCAGTGGTCGTCTTTCGGCTGAAATGATGATGATGATGATGAATGAGGGTGATTGAAACATGGATCTCTATGTGAAACAAATTATTCTAGACAAGAAATTATTTGAGAAAGTCCTCCAGTTTCTTCTGTCGTATAAATACTAATGTTATCATGATATATACGTATTTAGATGTGTATCTATACCTATTAATATTTACTCTGATCTTACTGATCTTGATATCTCAACTAATTCGTGATCCAACACACTCTCGCTTTCACACACATATTAATCCAAGCCATTCCTCATACGTCATTATTAATTTGTATAACTCCCTACAAACTTCACCGACTGTGACAGCCCGAAACCATAACAATTTTTCACCTTAAAATTTAATAGGAAAACTAATATGGCCATAAACTTACTTAGAAGCGGGACATTACTCAATATCAATAACTTAATTTCCTGCGCCATCAATCTTTAGATTGGACTGATATCAAGTTGAGTTTATCACAATTTTATTACCACATATGTCACTCCCACCGAAACTAAAACAATGTGGTCACACTAGTTTATATATTGTGTTGGTACTTTGGCTTTCTCCACGCTATCTTGTGATTTACCGACTCGCCAAACGTGTCTGGCACTTTTCGGTGGATTTTAGTTGAATTAGGTACTATCCATAAATTATTGCGATCGATTTGGTCGCCCTATGTTGAAGGTTACTTAAGATGGCGGTAACTGTTTATTTTCTTTCCTTAATTGTAAATATTAGGTTGAGAAATAGGTATTATATATGACCTTTTGAGACCTTTTAATATTGCTTTTTGCCTAATATTTAATTCCAAATGCTTAAGAAAACGATGAAGTATCTCTAAGTGGATTATTTCGACGTTTAATTAAAACATATTTTATTTTTAATAAGACGCTTGAACGTGTTAATTAATATGTATTAATTTTCTTCCAAATGGCTGCTACTTTAAAATGATAGCATTAATTTATTTCTGTATTTTGAGTACCTACAGCACGACAAGATTTCGTGAGACAGACACGAACATCATCCGGATTAACATAACGCATATCATTCAAATACGACACAAGTATATTCCTCTACACTTCTAAATAAAATCAACGACGGGAACCCATTACCGAAACCATAACAGACATAAAGCCATTACATGCTCCATACCCTCATATGGACTCATTGACACCATTTCACTTCGGTTCTTACAGGTAAATTATTATCAGGTCACAGGTCGAACCCCATGTGTATAGGTCGTTATGATAGCTTGATGAGGATAAAACAGCCGCAGTTTTGATTGAGTTAGTCTGTACAGTTGAAGTTATTACAGTTTATATGTATGTGTTTATTAGATGTGAAGTTCTGAGAGTGTAATAGAAGGTAGATAACTGAACGATTTGTATAATGTTGATGGAGGAAAAAGGAAATTAGTTTCAAATGGATTGGGTGACTTACCGTTTGTTGATAAAAGTCTTGTTTGATCAACGAAATACACCTCCACACGCAACCAACACGACGAACACTTCTGTCTAACCCTTCGAGGATTACAGGAGCGATGGTTGTTATGTTTGTAACTTCGAAGTCTCCAGTTCAGCAAAAAAGGTCTTTAAAGGCTTTGCTTACGATCCATTTACTACAGAGACATATGAAGCTGTCATTAGCCCAACTTTATCTAAGAAGTTAATTTTGTTAGCTTAATAACTTTGCGTAGTGTCCATAAGTGCAGTTTCCTTTTTTATCATTTCATGCAAAACATCAGCGAACTGGGCTTCACAGACAAGACCCATGAGAATCGTGTCGATGATTCGCTTTATTATTTAAGTCAATTTTGCTTCAACCATATCGATGGCGTTGGTAGTGACCGGACAGAGCAAGGAGATTAGATAAAATAAGTATTAATTTTAGTATCACTAAGTAATTTTCATTTTCTGACTACCTGCAATCACTGTCAAGCATAAACACCATACCACACACAACTCGCATATTCTTCGCAGCTCATACTCCAAGACGTACCTCACTTCATTCATTATCTAATCACGATTCACCTTTACACCATCAGTTCGCCATAAAACCTCCTCCTTCAAACACGATGGGCTAACAGCGTGTAATAGTCGCCATACTTCACAAATACCGTCCGAAATTATCCGTTTAATCATAACAAGCCCGCCATTATTGCCCACGTTGCTTGATAGACCTCTATGTGTGATATTGTGGTGTATTGTGTGGTGGTTTAAGTGAGAGGACGCGGTTGAGAGATTAAATAGTCTTTTTTGGACTCAAAGAACCATCGTCGTCTCATCATCATCTGCCTAGCTATATAAGGGTCGACTTCCAGTCTTACCGGATTCAGCTGAATATCAGTATTTTACATGGAGCGAGTGCCTATCTGGCCCCCACAAACCAGTTAGTACTAGTTAATACGATACCGCTTGGTAAAACTGGTTGTCATACTTTCGAGCCACTGACTACCTGTAACTACTGTCAAAGATCTACAAATGTCAGCCGGGACCAACGGCTTAAGGTGCTTTCCGAAGCACGGAATCAATCATCATCGTCTCATTTTTACCGAAATTGAACGGGGTCATGGATTCATCGAAAATCTGACGTTTTTCAATATCTGACCTGGTCATAATTGATCATGGAAATCTTAAATCAACAGTTTCGTGCGTCGTGTTTGATTCGAACAGTATTTATGCCCGTGAATGTACACTGGTAAAGAAAGATCTTTAGAAAGATATTCTTTTGAGTAAACCCAATTTTACATCAACTCCAAGGCGCCGAACTTGTGAATGACTTACTCCTACTTCTTCGTCTCAGCCTCATCATTCAGCTACCTTAGACTTGTATAAGTCACAGCAGTAGATGAATCTGACCGTAGCAAATTGTCCAATTAATTAAATTTAAACCACATCAGCATTTTGACATGCTTCCTCCAACCGGTCCCTCACTTCACCTAAAAACACGTTATCTCTTATAACTTCCACCACGCAACGGTTATGCAACGCGTGGCATCGTGCGTGACCGGCGCGTCGCCCACACTGCGCACGCGCGTATACAATTTGCATTCAGATCCGATGCCCAAGCTTACAGTTGTTGAGTACAGAGCTATCTCTATACTCTGTAAATGTTGGAAATTGATTGCTGATTGTAATGTGGGGTGTCCAATCCAACGTGCATTTAAGAAAGGCGGTGGATGATGGCTGGATCTTTTTGAAGGGATCAAAGAATATTGCTTTTTTGCCTTAAAGCCAATATTGGCAAATCATTGCAACCAAGGTGGAAAATCTTGAAATACTTATAATCGCCAATTTTCTCAAAACTTTTTATCAATAGGGACAATAATCCTGTAATACCTACAAAGTTATTCAATAAAAAATGCCAATAACATTAGAAACGGGATATTTACCATGTTAACACAGCACAACTTCAGCAACAGCGCCGAAATATCAGGAACTCAAAACAAACAGTAAACATGGTAAATATTCCGTTTCTAGTGTTAATGATAGTGTTAGTGACCATGACAGTTTAAAAACTTATAAAATTGCCAATTTCACTTCGAAATAATAATTAGGACTTAGAATGTTATAAGAATTTTGGTTATTTCAAATTGTAATAATATGTCGTTCTCCACAAGAGAGCTTGAACCAGTCAACAAGAAGAACACGAATATTGACTTCTTCCTAGATTCTAATTAAAGTCAAGTCTAAGATTATTACCAGCTATAATTAATGTGATTGTATCCATCTTGCGGATGATTAAGAAATTATGCGGTAATTGAGGTCAGTGAGAAGTAACAGATTAGTATTCAGTTCAAGACTTGTAAAATATGGACCTTGTTTTTATCACCACATTGTTACGGAATAGCTTCATTACGCCGGTCTGTCTATGAGCTAGCTAGACTGATGTTTGTCTACACTCAATAAAAAAATAGTCGTTGTAACTCTGTAGTAGGTAGTAAAAAGTTGTGACATATTAAGTTAATTATGACTAGCGTCCTAATAGTTTACATTTGCAGTTAGTCTCACTGTGACTTTGTAGATTCGCTTACTTATTTAGCACGTCATGCTTTTTTCCTTTAGAACGTCTTCCTGTCTTGGTCCATTTCATGTATCATTCGAAAACGATTAATAAGTTTTTGTCAGAATGTTTTGAAAGTCTGAAAGTGGCGCCGGTGTCCGAAAAGTTGTGTGGTAATCGGTAGTCATGATATGGGCTTGGGCATATGATGAGGAGGAATGAAGAAAGTTTTGAGAGTGAATGTGGAGGAAGACCAAAACACTGGATGGACTGCGGAAAGGATGATATGGCTGGAAGGGCGGTGACGAGTGATATGGATAAGATGAGAATATATTCAAAATCTTCTACATCCAAGTTTTAACCTTTCTGTCTTACAAACATCTCCGATGTGTTCCTATCTACGGAATATCTGTAAAAGGCAATATAAATACGAATAAAGATAAAGTGAACACGCATTTCTAATCTCGCTCCGATATGGCTGAACATAAGTACAAACAACTTTACTATCATGCGTTAGTGGTTGAAACAGAGATGTTATGTTCCTAATTTATCTTATGTTCCTGACTTATGTACTAGGCTTCTCTAATGAGGTGTGACTGAAATGCTTCTCGGTTGTCTAATTAATGTATAATATTCTTGTTTAGAATTAACTAGCTTTTGCAGTATCTGAGTTCGTTCCTAGTCTTAATCAGTTTTGCCGTTGGTCACCTTTCCGGGTTTACTAATTTTAGTCTTTATTGTGTAGTTTTTTGAATGACATCAAAAGAGAAATGAATAAATGATGCCGTGACGTCTGACAGGGGAGAATGGAAGAAGAAAACGTGTTGCGCCGAACCAAAGTAGAATTGGAGAAGGGCAGGAAGATTATGATGGTGTATAGCTTTTTGAATGAATCAGGGTAATGTAGACAATTAGGTCGTTAGTATTAGCTTCAGGAAATTCAGGTGAAGGCTCAGTGTATAGTGCAAAAAGAGATTTAAAAGACACAAGGCATTGGGAATATTTTCCTCCAAAAATTTTGATCCCGAACATTTTCGATTTTGACACACGAATGCTACCTTACAAGCAAACATATGACACTAGACAGAACGATTTGTTACTAAGTAGTAACAAGTATTTGATTACGATTTTCTTCGTCTTGTCCCGTCTATCGCTCGTAAATATTTGAATGTCTTAGATAGCGCATTAGCTTCATAGTGTTATGAAAAAAGAGTTGCATTATAAAACTTAGTTCAATAGAAGTAGAATAGATTGGTCAATGGACTAAGCGTTGTGATTGGAGTTTTATTTAGAACTGGCAATACTAAAATTAATAAAAATATGCTTAATCTGAGCATTTGGGACTTTTTTATTCATATACCACAGTGGTAATGTATTCAGCAAAAGCATTATTATTGTTATAAGCCTATATCGTCCCACTGCAGGCCAAAAGCCTCCCCCCTTCCCTCCTTCCACATTTCGCGCTCTAGTGCGATTGTAGGCCAATCCTATAATTTATAATATCATTATTTTTTTGGTTTGCCCGTATTGTTCCACTCCTGAGCAAAGACTTCCCATATAATAATATTAACTCGTAATTATCTTTCATTCCTTCGATGTAAAATCAATAAACACATTCGACGTTATTCTACTAAAATTGTATATACGAACGTTTACAAACTGATTTGCACCGACTATTGCGGCTTGAGCATTCGTAATCTTAGCAAAAGGTCTCAAGTTTTGGCTCGAAAGTCGACCTCCGACCTGCTATACGCTTAAATTATTGCAAACAACCGGTTCTTACATATTCGGAGTCCCAAGCCTTTGGGTACTTATACTCATGTTTATTATTCCCTCTCTCTTCAATCTGCAGGGTTAGAAAGAGACGACAAATCAAAGTACGTTTGGATTTAAAATATCCGCTTGGCAACATCGAAATTGGCGTTTTGAATTTGGATTTAGGATATGTCTGTTGCAAGTTAGGGTTTAATTGGGTAATCAAAGCGTTGCTGGATAGACATTAAGTATGTTTAACGAATTAGGAATATCTTATTTGAATTTGGAAAAGAACACATGGAGGGAATTGGGGGAGGCCCTTGCACAGCAGCGGGACAGAACAGGTCAATAAAAAAAAAAATCAGCCAAAGTCTCGTCGAAGTGAGCGTGATAAATGATTTTGGCTTAAATTATAACGTCTGTTTCTTAATAATCTACTAACTAATAAATACCGCCAAAATAGAATGTAATTAAAATCCTAATTTATGTCAACGCTAACACATAAAGACAGATATTAAAAACAATGATAGGATCTACACATTTTATTGTCACCTTTAACGATGTATCGAGTTTCAAAACTAAGGAGGCTGTTAAAAATTCTTGGCTACCTATAATGAATAACTTAGCAGTATCTATAAGATGAGGTAGAATCATCATCATCAACATCATTCTCTTGCCCTTATCCCAATTCATTTGGGGTCGGCGCAGCATGTCTTCTTCTTCCATACTTCTCTATTACTCGTCATCTCATCAGACATCTCCTTTCTTGCCATATCATATACAATAATTCCCTAAATTGAGGAAAATTTGCTTTATACCTATAATGGGTATAAAAGTACCCTTATCGAAGCCGAAAGGCACTTACTTGCTCTCGCCGTCTGTCATTTTCTTGTTCTAGGAACCTTCTAGTCACGCAGACATTGAAGGTTTAAAAAAAAAAAAAAAAAACCTAGGTTTTAATTTTAAATACTTCCACGACCCCCGTACTATTCAATGCATCCATGAGAACAATGCTTTGAGTGCGTTACATTGAGTCCTAGCGTAAAACGTGATTTTCCACCCCAAAAAAAGTCGTTTGCCAGCAATAGTTTTTGTGTAGAATTACTTAGTTTTATGTACAACATGCTTGGTTCGCAGCTTCGTGAAAAGACAGACAAACAGACAGTTTTTTTTATATTTTATTTTTTTATTCTCTATGGGCTTACTCTTGACCTCAATCTAGTCCTGAGGACAGAGAAGAGGTCGACGATGGAACGAGTTTTAAGACAGAAATACAGTAATTTTCACTCTGTCAAAAATGAACAGCTGTCGATTTCAGAAAAACTAAGTTTTAAGCTTACACTGCCTTGTTTTAGCATAAGCCATGTGATTTCCTTGAAAAGATTTTACAAAATAGGTTGGCAAAATAAGCCATTCATCAGTGGTAGTAATAATAAAATCAGTGATAGGCTAGTGGTGTGCCAAGTCATAGGTCTCAAGTTCGAACCCAAGACACGCACCTCTGATTTTTCGGATTCATGTGCGTATTGTATAATTATCACTTGCTTCGGTGATGGAAAACATCGTGAGGACAGACAATCAGCTTGAGAGATATTTCTCGACGGCATGTAAAGCCAAGTCAGAGGCCCATGGCCGGCATAAAAACTCTAACACCAGGTTAGGCACTAACCACACGATAAGAAGAAATGGTAACAAGACCAGTATAGGCAGGTCTTGTATTCTATTGAAATTCCGCAGTACGCTAGGCCAGTTCTTGGTCGAAGTTTTTTATTGCAGGTATCAATTGTTATATTCTGCAATAATAAATACAATATCCAAGTAATAAATTCACATTCAAGCTATGGGCTCGTCTCATTGCTTCTCAGTATGGCGGTGTCTGTTTAAAGCTAACGTAGAAGCATTGTTTATTGTTTTTGTCCTTGATGTCTCGTCAATTTCTATGAAGCTTATAAGATAACGCAACGCCACATTATGTAGTTATGTACAGTTTTTTTTAAAGAAATATGAAGTAATGTGTGTTTTTGTTAAAACTATAGCCTCGAGCTGACTGCTGATCAAGCACACGGAAAAATAAAATTTTATATCATATCGCGAAATTATGGTCTGTTTGCAAAATAAGGACCAGCGTAAATATTATTTTAAAGGCTAAATTCCGTGAATTAAGCGTGCTCAAACATTTTTACCGGTAAATGTGCTTCTTAGTGTTCACGGCTATAATGTTTTATGAGGACTTCAGTGTTTTACGATTGTCACATTTAATTATTTCATTGCCAGCAATTAAAGTTTTGTGGAAAGCGATTTTTTACGTTTTACAGCTGCATCTGAGTAAATAAAAGCTCGGATCACTGTCTTTTTTATACCACACACGATTTCTGAATAGTGATGGGGGTATTATGAGTAATTACGTATCGATTTTTTTGGGTTTGATTAGTTGACTACTCAAATGTTTATTTTACAACATTATTTCAAGTTTTTTTGATAATTGATTGGCAGCTAGAGCGGTTGTTTAGTGTAAAGTTTTTAGCACGAATTTTGGATTCGGGTTTTTCCAAACGCCATTCCTGTTCCGCTCTTAAGATTATCCTAGGTAATGGCGATGAATGGATCACTAATAAGAACCAATGTAGGCAGACTGTCGTTTTCAGATTATTTTATCTGTGACGTAAATTATTTGACTTCCTTATTTGCATTGTCAGCTCTAAATTAGATCTTTAGATAACTTATTATGGTTAATTTAATTTTCAAAATAATGCGTGCTCCTTGTCCAGAACAGCAAACACACAAAAAAAAATGAATGTGAATTAATACAAAAAACTTTTTAAATCAACCTAAAGCAAATAATTCATTAAACACAAAGTTTGATTGGCCATAAAAGTAAATAATATAATTAAAGAATTAACTTAATTGATAGACACGGATATAATATTCATAGCTATTCAATAATACACAATTTAATGGGCAGTAACATAAATAATGTTTCAATTAAAACCAATCTACCTATCTATCGACAAGCAA
Source organism: Noctua fimbriata (assembly GCA_905163415.1). Taxonomy (NCBI): domain Eukaryota; kingdom Metazoa; phylum Arthropoda; class Insecta; order Lepidoptera; family Noctuidae; genus Noctua; species Noctua fimbriata. The sequence continues at coordinate 10,739,826 of LR990940.1, forward strand.
CCATCGACAATCAGACAACATCAGAACAACACAATAATTCTTACCGGATCGCCCATTAAAGTGCGGTCCGTAAATTTGACAGGAGCACGTGCGTCGATATCGATAGGCACTTATATCGATACTTTTTACTGTCAGCACTAAATTCGGTCCAAATCCTTTCGGGTATCCGGATTTATTGACGACACTACGACTTTGGCTCGCAATTTATTAGAATGAGCATTAACAAAAATGATTTGACTTTAACTGTTTTAATTAGTAATTTATTATTTAAGGAGATAACACTAATTGGCGGTGTTTAGTTTTTCAATAATAATTTGGAACGAGTAAAATAAAAAGACTGGAAATCTGCACATCCTGTTTGTACAGGTAGTTACACCGGCAGGAGGTTATGGCGGCAAAACTTTGAATTATATTCTGTCTAAATAGTGTAATTTTACAATCATAGTGTTTATTATAGACGATAATTTATATTATGTACTGATTTGGTAACTTGTGAGAGTTGATTTCTATTCTGTGGTTATTGCTCGCTTAAGTTTCATTAATCAGTTGATTGTTAATGTTGTTAATTTAGTGCTAGCAATATTAAACTTTGGAGATTATGAAAATACGTATAATTTTCACTAATTCTTGAAATTGACAAAAACTGAAAAATAATTTCTTAGAATCATTTGTTGATGATTTAACCAGTACGCTATTTATTAATTGCCAAAGATATTGAAGTGCCAGAAAAGACTCTTAATAAAAACAAAAAATGCGCTTGCAATTTCACCCCTACTTATTTACATTTTAACGATATCAGCAATCATTCCCCCTCATTAAAACCTTGCATTCAAAAGACATATTTACATACTTATTTAACCCTAAATTGGCAACATTATTCGCTGTAATAAACGCAATTCGAATAATTTAAACTGGTATAGTCAGAAGCGTAGTCTAATAATTGCAGCATTACAAAGTTCAGGTGAAACCAATCTAAGATTTATATTACATTGTTTCGCATAGATTAAAATACGATTTAGTATCCCTCGCGCTGGCGGTGGGTTAAGATTCCATAGTGCTGATAATACCACTTTTGGTTTGTGACCGTAGCTCTGTTTTCAGTGTTACCGCTTGCTTACCATAGTAGGAATGCTAGAAACAGCAACAACTTTTTTAACATCTTTCGTAAAATCTTAGGTTGTCGGCAACATACAATATTAGTTTTAGTATATGCGAAACCTGATACACGGGTCTGGTATTTTTATGTAAAGAATCTATGTACTAAATTTCAAAACTTTATCATGAAAAATCACAAAATTAAAAGCGGTCACCACGCAGCGCGCGCCTCCATCCGTCTTGAGGTCATTGATAATAATAATTTGGCAGTAGGTACCTAAATTTTTGCGATAGGTACTCAAAGTCACTCGGTATCCAACTTTTAACTTTTTTTAATATTTTTGGGAAAAATATAACATGGTTGAAAAATTATTGAAATCGATTCAGTTACTTATTCTGAACAAACTATATTCAGGTTTCGCATATACTAAAAATAATGTTGTATATGTTTTATGAATAATATTGTAAGTATTGTGGTGACGTTTTGAACTGACAAAAAGAAGTCAGAAATGTAGAAAATTTAACTAATACGGTAAAAAAATGTTCAAAAATGTACAATATCAGACAACGTGCAAGTAGTGTTTTACCTTGCACCACACTTACTTTTCCATGCAATCCCAATAACTAACTCTCACTATAATAACTTCAACAAATTGAACTGGTAGTGCCCACTTACTTGCATCCTCGCATCATTAATAACATCCCTACCTGTCCGGCAATGCAATTACCAGTATCCGTTTTCGTACAAATTGACACGGATACAAATTGCGCGGTATTAACCACTCTATACGACTCCCGATGGCCGACCGTTCGTACTCGATTCCTACGGTTCGTACCCGGGGTGTACAAAACGGGTACGAACCGGACAAATAACGTGGTGTGCTAATCTAATTACTTAGCACAATGTCTTATTTGTAAGTTTTTGTTGCGCAATTAAGTACGGCTTCGTTCCGCGTGTAAACAGGGATCGGCGCAAGCGCACCGATTTGTTACAAAAGCGATGCAATTTTGCGCTTTTATTTATTGATTTGTATTGGCCCGTTTGAATTGAGTTAACGTTGGTAATTAATTTGATTTGTTCTTTGATGCTCAGTGTGTAAGTGTAATGTTAATTTCTTGTGAACCAGTCATTAGGTTTTATATACTCGTTTGGATCAAACGAAGCGACGATTGAAATGATTCGGATCATCGAACAGGGAAGTGAAGTTAGATATAAATTCAATTTTTAGTGCTATTTTTTTTATGTTTTTGTTGTGTCGTGTTTATCAAGTACGTTCTAGCTAGGTATTTACAGTTCAGTGAATTCTTATTTCTGAATTAATGCTTTTACGCTTACGAGACTCCCTAACAATTTTTAAATAATTATGTTAAATTAGTTTAGTATTTCTTCAAATCCTCTATATCTCCAAAAATAACCTCAAACCCAAATCCATTTTACAACACCACATTTTTATCGACCACTAATAAAAGATCAAAAAAACCTCTCCAATAATTATTTTATACATAAAATAATAAAATTCGAAATAAAAAACAAACATAGATCGTAGATCGGTGCCGAGCCTGCGCGTGCGCCGTGGTAACAATTAAGTCGATTAGCACGCGTCATTTGATCAAAACATGTCGAGTCGTCAGTTGAATGGTTTTGTAATAGCCATGGACTTGGTAAACATACCTATGGAGACAGGTAAAAAATGAATGAAAAAGATTTAATAGCGAACCTTAGGGTACCGTCAGCATTGGTGAAAATATTTCAAACATTGGTTTTAATCCATTTTGTCTGTTACTTTTATCATTATGCGTTCCATTTATGGGTGTTTGGACCGTATCACGCCGCGCTGGTCTAATGCATTTGGCGGACTATGTAGGCAGATTGAATTAGAGTAGACGGACCAGAATCGTCACGCAGTGGGTGCCAGAAGACAGGCATCGTCGCCAAGAAAGGCCTAGAAAATGCTGACATGACCTGCAGAGATTTGTGGGAGATTGGATGGAGATTGCCACACAGAGGGGGAGCTATATGGGGGAGAACTCTGCCAAGCAGTGGGAAAATATACCTAGGTTGAATAATAAAGTTACGTAGGAGTTTTCATTTTTATGACTGTCAAAACTCGTTGCAAAACTCCCTTTGTGCCTATTGGCCTTGTTTTATTCTGTCGCCTACTGATTTGGAGGGAAGTGGAAATTACGATTTTCTTATTCCTCCTCTATACTTTTCTGATTAATTTCGTTGCGGGAGCCAAGGTAGTTAAATTATTTCACTGGTACTTCATTGAGCTTCATTGTCTCGGCGCTTTTCTGTTGGTCGCCACTGTTAATTCGGGCTTGTGTCAAAAATCTTCTGTTAATCAACATAGTTATCACCTTGACAAAAAAAAAAAATGAAATTGTACTGACTGATTGATTTTAGTAACATTAAAACAGCAAAAAATTGAATTTGAATCATCAACACTTCCCTTCTAAATGCAAACTGTATTCAATTCCCTTTAGCCCTAAATCTAGTTAAAGTGTTAGGCAACAGTCACCCAGCTGTAGTGTTGTACCATAGAGGTCTAAAGCCCATTTGAACCCAAAGTCTTAAATATATCTCATGCTTAACCTTGCTTTACTCAAGCCAATAATTGTCTAGAAGATAGAGTTGCCTACGCAAATTCTATTAGACAAGTAAGCGTGATTGCACAAAATCAATTATATACAGCATTGCCATTAAGTTTTATACTCCAAACTAAATTCTCCATACCAAATTCACACTTGTTTCTTTACTCCCCAAGGTTTAAAATCCCGTGGGAGATGGATGGAAAACGTAACCGGTCGAATTCGTTAATTTAATCGTTGTGTGTTGTTTCAATTCCTACTTGAAATTATTCAATTGCTTTAAAGTAATCATAGATAAGTTACGGGCTAAATCGACATGGTTTTAGCTTGGGAGTGTCAGTGATACAGGGTATATAACCCGTTATTTACTAGAACTTATGTCAGATATAAGATTTTGAACTATCATGGTCACTAACATTAATATTTAGACTAGAAACGGGATATTTACAATGTTTACTGTTTTTATTGAGTTCCCGACACACGAAACTCACTGTGTCCGCTGTGTTGTGTGTCGGGAACAGAATCGAGTTGTGAGTGACAGTGGTAGCGGTACTGAGTGCAAAAAACGAACAAGAAAGAGGGTAGACCGATTTGTCTGCTCATAAACACCCACTCGCAATAACTTTAGTTTATCCGTGATCATGGTACTTGCAACAGCGCCGAAATATCGGGAACTCAATAAAAACAGTAAACATGGTAAATATCCCGTTTCTAGTCTAAATAATAACTTATGTTAGGTCAGACTGTAACTGTCTTTGTCGATTTAGCTGAGTTTAATAATGACAGGAATTTGTTTCCTATTTTGTAACTAACTGTTGTCCGCGACTTTTGTTGTGCGTGAAATTACCATAATAAAAATATTACTTTCCTATTTGAATCGGATTTTGTTGAATTCAAGGGTTTTAATTTTTTGCACGAAACCTTAATCCTTTTTTTTTTTAAATAAAAGTGGCCTTAGTAACTCCCTATAACATAAGCTATCTGTCAGTCAAGGCTGCTTCAAAATCGGCCCAGCCGTTTCGGAGATTAGCCGGAACAGACAGACCGACAGAACGAAAAAAATTAAAAAAAATGTTTTTTTGTTATAAGTATTGTATATACTTTCATATGCATTCAGTGAAAAGCTGTTATTTTGAAATTACAAACAGACACTTCAATTTTATTTATTTGTATAGATGTATAGATTAGCAAACTTCAGTCAAGCCAGTCTATTCATGCAGCTACACAGCCTATCAGAAAGGTGTGGCCATATTAAATAGTGTGGTACAAGACCATCAAACTGAACCACTTTCTCCATGGGTCCAACATTATTTTGACGAGATCTTATCCCATTTTCAAATTTCTCCGTTTTTGATAGTATTAATCGTAACGTGACGTGCTAATCATTGCTACTAATTTCAACCTTATTTAGTTTTCATAAAATTTGGATTATGGTGTCAATACTTACTTTTTGCAGTGAATTGACGACACGCTTGGCGCAGTGGCTGAATGATTGACTGCTGCGCTGCGTGTCGCGGGTTCGATTACCGCACGGAACAAATATTTGTATGGCCTACAAGTAGTTGTTCCGGGTCTGGCTGTATGTGTATGTGAGTTTAAATGTTTGTAAACGCACATACGACGACGACGACGACGACGACGTCTTGGATGGCTTCCTCGCGAATTGGCGAGAAGAAGCACACCATCGTGAGAAGTGGAAGGAATGGGGGGAGGCCTTTGCTCAGGAGTGGGACAATACGGGCTAAATAAAAAAAAAAAAAAAAAACGCACACGATACAGGAGAAATTTCTAGTGTGGGAAAAAGTTTAAAAAAAAAAAAATATACATTGCAGTGTAAGATCGAGTGAATCGGTTTCTTCTAGGCAAACGTGCTCCACCCTAGGCCGCATCATCGCTTCACATCAGGCGAGTTGCGGCCAGACGTAAACTTACATAGTGTAAAAAAAAAAAACTGGGTGTAGGAAATCAAACATCAGGGACGTCATCGTTATCGTCGGGTCCTCATTTGCGATTTTTTTTCCTAAAAGCCTACAAAACGATTGACAGCCGAAAATACTATCTGATTTATTCTAATTCTTCTAAAAAAGGTTAGCGTGTCAGTATAACTACTAGAAAACAGAAGAAAAATCGTGGATTAAAATCCCTATTAAAATTAATTACAGGCACATCATATTGATTTATTATCCGGTAGATATCATAATGGTATCGAATGCACCATAAAGGCTACGTTAAGACCAAGTTTAACCCAAGATATTATTAATGGCATTATTCAAATTCCTTTATTAGATTAACAGTGGGGATCCTACTGTGTGGAGAATGCAAAATGTAAGAACTCCTTGTTTTAATAAACGGATGTATTATTTTAAATGAAATATTACTTCGATATGTACGTAAAAGTGTAGAGTCTGGGCTAAAATTATGCACGCATTACATTATTTTATGATTACAATTAACTTTAAATCCATTTTTTAAACTAATGAACTGTTCTTTATAGTTTTTGTGATGAGAATTATTATAGTTTTTAAGTTAGTTGCAAAAATAAAGCACGAGTTTCCTTTTTGCAGTATCAGTTAAATGATTTGATTTTTCCTTCAGTTTTAGTTTCTGTTACAAATTGAAATATGGTGTATTTTTAGACGAGCACTTTCAGCTCTCATTTAATTGCACTAAAATCAATTTTCCATTTCATCATGTCAAAAAAACGACTATCTCCACACTTAATAAATCGAACCAACAGTGCAGCAAGCAGTGTACAAAGATATTATGCATACAATTTATTCAAAGTGTATGCCAACGACGGAGACAGTGAAACAAAAGTACAATCAACACGCAACATTGTAAACTCACATGTTACAAAAAACTTATTGGACATGACTGACAGGGCTAACAAGCATTGCAATACAATAAACAATATATCCCATATTTCAGCAAGCATTAAGCGAAATATTTCACAGCTGGTATTAAAATATGCTGAGACAATAAACTTTACCGCCACTGACCCATAAAACACTATATTTACGCCAGAAAGATGTACGACTCGCCACAGTCAAAATAAACTCTTAATTTTTTATATTAAGTGTAGCCGTCATTGCTTCCACCACATACAGCGAAGTCATGACTTAAACCAATAAACATGAAATATCATGTGATCGTGAGACGCATGCGTGATTTCGACTTTCGTGTTACACAAAAATAGCTACACGCAACCAATATTGAACGTTTAACAAAACATAGATAAATGTTAAATAGACTTTTGTTGTTTAAAATATACATAATAATGCATTTATCATCGATGACTGTCTAGGCCACAAGGCCAAGCGAGGTGAAGAAGAGGTAGCTGAAAAACTGTTGGTTTTACGTGCGGTAGACGACGGGAAGGCATTGTTCAAAGCAGTGTTGGTAATATCTGAAACTGATAATTGTGAAACTAAGGCTGTGGAAATAATTAACAATATGACGGTAAGGTTGTCAACAGGGACAGACGCTTTATCTGGATAGCCGATACATGGTATCAAAGCATTTGATTTCCCAATTAATTACATGTTTTCTTTTTTTGAATAGGCTGTTTATCATCTAACATCATCAACAAAACGGTTCCCATGCTTATAGACATACAAATGAAGTGTCTTTTAAAAAAAAACTACAAAGTTAAGATGTGGAAAGATCCTACCAAAACGGATTACAAATTGACACCATTGTTGATCCCATCGGGTGACGGTGCAGTGACGATTTGATTTTTAAAACCAAATCCACAGTCTTGGTTGACAGTAATCACGTTACAACAATAATAAAACGGGGCTTACGGTCAACGCATTTCGATATCAGAGACACGATCTACTGCGTTCCATTTGTCAGGTGACTCAGCGTTGTCGTTGACATGACGCTCTCAAAATGCAAATTTTCGAAAAACCGAACAATATAAATCTCGATCGTTCGATCTCGATTCGGTATCGTCTTGTCCCGCCAAGCAATTGAATTCAGTCGATCACTAATCGATGTCTTGTCCGTGATAGGCGCGGTCGGGGGCCGCGGCAGCAGGGTGCCGACTTACCACACAATCCATCGTTAACTTCTTTCTTTCTTTCATTATCGTCATCACTTACAATATCAACCCTACACGCACCTCTTTTAAAGTTCATAATATTTAATTCGATATTAAATATTGTATCTTTTTGTAATACGTTTTCTACCGCATCTTCGTCAGCACGGTTGGTATAGTCATCAGTAATAAACACCGTAAGACTTATTACTATAATATAAATTACATTGAACGCGCTACGGAGTTGTATCGTTTTAGAATTGCGTTTCGAATTTAACCTCATTACCTATCTTAATAAAGGATTTGCCCTTTCGCGCCGACTAATCACAAATGAGCATGTAAAGTCTGTAAATTATGTTGCATTGAGTTCATATTACTGTTTTTTACTTATTGAACCAGAGGTTGCTTATTCATAATTAGCCCCCCTCGAAGTTTATTACTTCTGTACGAGTAAATGAATGTGTGCAGTTCTTGATTTGAATGGTTTGTTACCTCTTATGCGTCGATGTCTATCAAATCGTTCTTTGTTGCAACTGACGTTTTATTCAAAGGGGTCGGTGTTATTTGTGGTATCATAATGGGTTTCAATCAGATTCCATTTATCATTATTTGCTAAAAATTTATCGGCGAAATAATTTTAAAATGCATCAGTTTCATTGATCTCACTTTTGGTATCTGTACCTCTTTTGTTATCCCTAAGGAGATTGTGACTCTGACGGGTTGTTTTAGATTGATATTGTGCGTCGTGCTCTAGTTGGTATAGAATGATAGTCATCCATATTTCTCCGTTCCCTATATAAAGTGTGGAAGGTTCGGCTGATGACGAGTGCAACAGTGAAGCTGAGCCGCGCTCGTGGTCGCCCCCCGCCGCCGCGCGCCAGGGGCCGAGCCAGCCCGCCGAACTAAATCAAATAATGACTAATCGATTCTCTCTTATATTGCACAGTAGGTACACGTCAAACGTTATTCCCTTTAATTTTTAATATTTAAGCGTTTTTGTTCTGTTTGCATAAATCCGAATTCGTAATAGACAATGCAATGATTGATTCGTTTTAATAATGCAATGGCGGTTGATTGATGTTTATTAGTTCAGTAGTCGGAGTTTTGGGAATCATTAGATGAGAACTGTGTCTTATGAAGAGTAATGATCGAATCGCTTTCGGTACTCAACTTAATTCGAGGTTTGACCGTTTGTTATTTATGATTCGGTCCGTGTGTAGTTACTCACACTACATTGATATCATAAGTCGAATGCCTATCATCATTGGAATCTTTGATCGTGGCTGTTAGAATGTTGTCTTCATTCCTTTTAGGTATTCGAGTCATGTATCTATTAAGTTGATTGCTTTGAATTGTTCGGTCTTTTTTTCATATTTTTACCGAATGTGATCATCGCTTCAAAAAAGCTCACCAAAAGAAAAACCATCTTACTAGCATCTTTATAATTATAGATACCTAAAACTGAATACAACGTTTTAAATACAGACGTAAAAGATGTCAGATTTACTTTATTATTTAGTGAAATAATCCAGTCCAAGCTAAGCTACATCAATAACATTGATCAATTGAACTTCATTATATGAGTTGACCAAGATTATGTCTGGACCTTAAAAGAGACGACCTCTGAGTTTGTTTCGTCTGTTTCTTCTCAGAGTAGTCAGGTCTCATCTAGTATTTTTAATGATATCTTTGTCACGTGTTTGTAAAAACCTATTTGCAAAATAAATAATTTTCAGAATTGCCTTTTGCCTGTATCTGCCTTCCCTTTCAGGCTTTAACAAAAACAATTGAAAGAACAAACTTTTTCTTTTTCAATGTGAAGAAATGGAGTGTCGACATTTTGTTCAATTATTTCGTCTATTCGTGACTACAAGCTCAACTACAATTTTATATAGCCTGGCTTGCGCCCACGCATATCGTTCACACTGGATTAACAGGTTATATTGTTATCTTTAATTTTTTTCTCTTTTGCTCTTAAATATTAAACGCTCAATTATTTTTATTTGTAGAATAGATGATTTTGTCTTGACCGTGAATTTTGGTCGCGTGGCTCAAAGGTAAATTTTATTGTTTGGTCAATCGTGATTGCGTGATTGTAGGTACGATAATTTGCATACCGGATCTTTGGAATCACCGATAAAAGTTCCGGTTCGCTGGCTTTGTAAGGTCAATCATCTGTAACTATTATGTCTTAATGACTAACGTCTTTGTGATGACTACCTAGCTCTTAATTGATCGTTCGTGTTATGTCGTCCTGGTAGTTTCATAAAGAACTTTTTCCTCTTTGAACTCAATGAATTCTTGTTTTTTTATGAATTCATATCTGTAGGAAATTACTATTTGCTGATTGAAGTTATCGTTTCCCTCCCGTCTCATCTTACTAATACTTTACTTTAAGGTACTTTAGTGTTTTTTCACCTTTATCCAACTCAAATCTATTCTCTATCTATTCTATGGACTGTACAAATGTCTTACTTCAGCATCATGTAGGTGGGTTATGTTGTCATTACTTCTTCATCATCATGACCAATCCTGATACTTACATCTACAGAACATTACTATGTATCAACGGTAGTCCATTTCTTGGCGCCACCAAATAGCTACACTTTCTCCGAAGCTTTATTATCATAAAAATAACCTAGTATTAAACGATCTATTCACAGTATGAGAGCTGAAATATGTGTCCAAATATTCAAATATCGTAAAATCTATATTCATAGAAAACTTGGAATTGTTACGACTTTATTTGAAACTGCTGTTAACGTAAATGTCTTGAATTGAATATTGTTTATGAATATAACTTTGGTAAAAGACTTTGAACGTCGTAAAAATGATATGAGAGTAAGTGGCTACGGAGGTAAGGAATTTTGTGAAAAACACGAAACTAAATTAAAAAAGAATATTTAAAAACCGTCATCTTTACACGGAAACATATTATTTGTCTGTAGAGAACTACCAGAGTTGTCAAAGGTTCTAGTTCTTCTAATAGATATACTTTACCACTATTTGTAAATAAAGAGGTACTTACCATCATAATAAAACATCATGAATCAATCCAGACACTATAAAAATAGTACTCCCTCTTAAATTCTTTAAAAAATAACCGATTACTTTGTCATGTTTATTATTTTCAAAGAACTACTCAAGAATTCATGCAATGTCTGCCAAATTGATCGCAATGCAGTTAGAACAACATGGTCCCTGAATGCGATGTGTACAAATAAATTTGAGTGGAAGTACCAAAAGGGATTAACTTCAAATCCATCACCTAGCAATTTTACACTCTACGCTTCCTAATTTAAAGTTTGAATTACCAAATTAAAATAGTGTTCCAAAGCCGTTTTCAAATCTCGACTAGTGATGCGAATCAGAATGTTCGCCGCAACTTTGTACGGGAGTCGAGTGCAGGTGACAAATAGTCACGCCATACTGGAAAAGGTCGGGGGCGATGCGGCACGTCGATGTTTTTATTTGTTTAAGTCGATGACTTAATATTAGTGGGGGGAAACATCGATAGTTTTGTTAATTGGCACGAAAGAACACAAAAATAAGTATAAACATTTCACAGTCTCGCAAATAATGATGTAAAACAAAGCGTTGCAGACGAACATTTGCTCTAGAACTAAAGTTCTAGAAAACAATATTTAATGTGAATATTAAAACACCAACTACACCTCGATAACTAAAAACAGCTTATAGTACGACCTCAATTAAAACCTTTCTAAATATAATTAAAACATGGATATTATTCTAAAGCTATCTATCGATAAATATTCTTGCGGCTCCACGCATTCACATCCCTAGTTTTATAGATTCATATCTCTTAAATGTATGCAGTCAGCAGCATATAATTCAGGATTACAAATTGTTTGTTTTAGGGAGAGACACCAAATGTATTGGCGAGATTTCAACTTAAAAGCTTGGTGATAAATATAAAAAATCCGATGAGGTATGGCAAGCAAAAGATTGCGATTTTACTTTGTGACATTTTTCTTGTGTGCCTGACAAAGGGTTCTTAGTAAATGTTTGCTGACAATGTTAGTTTTGCCTTTGTAAATGAGTTTGTGGTAATTATTTGTCGTTTAATCCTTTGTTAAGATTCGTTGATGAATTTCGCAGCTTTTTTAATGTTTTTTCTTTGTTTGGTTACGGAAAGGGTCTCGTTAGTGCGTGATTGTATGAGTCTGTTTGGATCGCTACTGCTTTTGAAGTTATTTTGGGTGTTTGTGTGTTTCTCATGTTTGTTTGAGATTTAGTGTTGATCCAAACAATATTGTTGGAAGAAAATGTTAACGTATTTAGGTACATTGTCTTCTTCTTTAATCATTATTTTTAAGTCTTCAGCAACACTCATCATCACCATTATCCTGCTTTTATATTAGTTTATTTAAGGTCCACGGTTCCTATCTTCTTCCTTGTTGTACTTTATTTTTCATTCAGTCTTCTTCTTAGTGTGTCGATGACAATTTAAATTGAGTTAGCCCAAAATTTAGCTACGAGTTTGGCACTTTCAGTAGATGACCACTGATAGTTTGTAAGTTCACCAGAATAATTTCTTGAAACGATTCAGTTATCTAAAAAAAGATAGCTTCATTATATTATTGAAAGCGTGTTACTTATTTGTAGTTAGTGAGAAGATGCTTAGCTGCATGTGTGTAGTGACAATAGTTTAGGCTAAACTTGTCTTTGGATTTATCCATAAGTTTTGAAGTAGTTGTACTTACAATATTAAATTCTTATGTTGTCTTCACATTACGTTCTTCAGTTTGTAATCTTCCTGCCCTTGTCTCATTCTATTTGGGGTCGGCGCAACACGTTTCCTTCTTCCATTCTCCCCTGTCAGACGTCACGGCATCATTTACTGCTATCTCTTTCATATCAGTCTTCACACAATCCACTACGTTCTTCAGTTTGTAGATACTAATAAAACTGTTTGTCTTTGCTTCTAAATAAAACGCTTGCTCTATTATTAACTTTGTCTGATGGCTAAAGCCATTAGTTGGATTTGTGACCGCATAAACATGGTGGCAGCTCTAGTAAAAGTCTCCTCTGATATTTACAGCGCATAACATTGTACCGAGTGTATTACCTTACATGCACTGGTTTGATACTTCTCGTAAATTAAGATCTTCATGCAGTAGGATAAACTTTTTGTGCTTCTTGATTTCACAGGTAACCTGGCTAGAGTTACTATAGCAAAAAAAAAAAAAATTTCCTAGTAACTTGGTATTAAAATGATTTTGTATACCATGCTTCTACATAACATCACGCCTATAATCCCCGAAGGATTAGGCAGAGGTCCCTTGTAAAAGGGGCGAGCCTATTGCTATCAACCAGATTATTCTCCAGACTCCGTGGGTGCTACCGAGAAATTCCTGATTCAAAAAACCCAATAGCACTTTGCCCGACCCGGGAATCGAACCCAGATCCTCATGCTCAGCAGTCACGCTTGCGACCAGTCGACCAAGGAGGCATTTTGTATACCATGCTCCTATATGCATGTACCTACAGTTCCTAATGCATCAATGGAATAAATAGTACAAAGCGGGAAATAAAATAAGACTCAATAAAAGTATATTTTATAAACAAGTATGTAATGACAGCCACTCGAGTCGATCTTAAAGGTTAAGCCGCGCGTGTCAAGTTTAGTTCGTAGATGGGTGACCATCCATGACATACCGAGTTCCTCCATGCCTCGGAAAGCACGTTAAGCCGTTGGTCCCGGCAGTTATTTGTAGATATTTGACAGTCGTTACAGGTAGTCAGTGGCCCGAAAGTCTGGCAACAAGTCTTACGAAAAAAGTATTGTAACCAGGACTAACTGGGTTGTGGAGCTCGCTCCATGTAAAATACTGGTATTCGGCTGCATTCAGTTAGACTGGAAGTCGACCCCAACATAGTTGGGAAAAGGTTAGGCAGGTGAGATGATGAGACAACATTGATCGTATCACTTTCCTGTCAAAGGAGTTTCTACGTATAAAAAACGTTAATAAAGTATCCATCAAAGAAAAATCGTTTACATAATATTATAGTACCCTAATATTATAAATACGAAAGTTTGTGAGGATGTATGAATGGATGTTTGTTACTCTTTCACGCAAAAACTACTGACCGGATTTAGATGAAATTTGGCACACAGATAGTTTATAACCTGAATTAACACATAGGATACTTTTTATCCCGGTAATACGATCTCGTGGGACATTACCGAACTCCACGCGGGCGAAGTCGCGGACATAAGCTAGTCAGCTTATAAAATATTCCCTCTCACATAACAGAAAAGATTACACATCATAAATATTGTAAACGCGTTTTAAATTTCGTCAGCCGCCATTTTACGATAACATGTCATTTTATATAAAAATACCTATAACATTACCAATATATTACAGCTTATTGACAGTGTTATGGCAAATTATGACTATTTATGTGCAAAATTAGTTCTAAAATTGTATGATGGAATGTTAAAAGGTCTTATGTGACAAATATTGTGGTTCCTACCGGTTGGGGAAATGAGACGTTATTTATGACAGTTAGGATTAACTTTTTGTATATTCAAGAGTTTATCTTTGTGTGGTATAATCTTATTTTCATATAATAGCTGTTATTGTGGATATAATGGACTTAGGATTAGGGGAAAACAAGCGATGATGAAGGATTGGATCAGGTTGTCATTTAAAATAACGACAAATAATTATATCACCCAAAAAAGTTTGGAAAGAAAAAAAAATATCTTGAACCTTATTTCCTTGTTTAAGGTACGTGTAATTATCTGCCTAACCTTTTCCAGTCTAACCGTATGCAGCTGAATACCAGTATTTTACATGGAGTGACTGCCTATCTGACCTCCTCAACCCAGTTCATCATCTGCCTAACCTTTCCCAACTACGTTAGGGTCGGCTTCCAGTCTAACCGTATGCAGCTGTATACCAGAATTTTATATGGCGCGACTGCCAATCTGACCGCCACAACCCAGTACTGATACTGCGTAATACGATACCCCTTGGTAAGACTGGTTGTCAAACTTTCGGGCCACAGACTACCTGTAACGACTGTCAAAAATCTACAAATGACAGCTGGGACCAAAGGCGACGAGCGAGCTTTCCGAAACACGGAGGAAACTCGGTATGTAATGGGCCGTCACCCATCCACGGAACAACCTAGGCAAGTGCGGCTTAACCTGAAGATCGACCCGAGCGGTTGTTATTATTTAGCCACGAGCTCCTCTTGTTTAAGATACATACACACATCCTTATTTAAGAACTAACGGTATAAGACTTATTCTGTGATTTATGAATTCTTAATAATGATGTAGATACCAAGTTGCAGACAAAATTCACTCGAAAAATAATGACAAAAAAGTAATAGATGCATTATAAGTACTCCATACTTTTCCTTATCGAATGCTGTCAACATGTTTTGAAGTATAGTTATCTAATATTAACTGACAGATTGATTTGTTTTTCAAACGAAGATTGATCAATGGTCAAATTAGACATGACGTGATCAGTGCCGGACGTAAAATGTTTTAATATACTCGTAAATCTTTTCTGATCCATGAATATGTTATATGTGCCTATATGAGTTGGACATTGATAGGTATAGTGTGTTAGTGTCGATGTTGGTATTATTCTTTCTTAGTTATCTATTGAATTTGCGTGGTATTCCTCAAAGCGCAACTATTTTTAAGCGCAACTTACTATTCGCAACTAAATTCTTCCTCGAACCGCAACCGTTAGTTGCGCTCACAAATTCAAATTAAAAATATTATACAGGGTGAAATTGAATTCATGGGCATCCTTTTAATGGGTCATTGTACTCATCATTATGAACAACTTTTACTATGGGACCAAACCTGAAGTCGCGAAAAAAAAATCTGCTGTTCCCTACATTTATGTTCGCATAACTCGTCAAAATATATGGAACGGCTGATTTTTTTTTCGCAATTTCAGGTTTGGTCCCATAGTAAGAGTTGTTTGTGTACTCAAAGCGCAACCATGATGAAAAATAGAGAGGGGTATGATGGATTAATTTTTTTTTTTTAATCATGGTTGCAAACAGATAATATTTTATTTTTGAATTTGTGAGCCCAACTAATAGTTGCCCTTCGAGGAATAATTTAGTTGCGCTTAAAAATAGTAGCGCTTTGAGGAATACCTGAATTTAAAGATCAATAGTTGTTTTTAGACCAAAATAAGCGAATACCTTTTTGTTAGGTATCGTGCACAGAGTGAGTCCTAAAGATACCCAAATACTTCAAGGAGATGAGTAGAAGAAGCATTACAAGATTAAGGAATGCATTTGATAAAGAACCATAGTGGTTTATTCAAGTTTATTTAAGACCTATCAATGGCAGGTTATTGTATTGATAGAGTACTCTCAAGTCTCATTTTAGGTTATCCGACAGTAAAACAGCTTTCTATTAAATTCCTAACGTATTTTTTTTTCTAACCTACAATTTTAAAGAACCACAAACGCCTTTTTCATGCAAAATCAACATGTCAGATCATAATCATTAACACCATCGTTCTCAACGATCACACCTCGAGAGATGAAACGTAAAGATATCCTCAAAAAGACATAGGAAAGGATTCGAGTCGTACGGCGTACGGTCAAAGTTGAGCGGTTGAACTCGATTGACCTCGCAAATCCGTTACTGATGTGACTCAAGGTTCAGGGGCTAGGCAGCGGTCCAGGTAAGTATCGATTGCACAGAAATTGGATGTGTTCTTTGTGAGTATTGGTTTTTTAAGTGGTTTGTTTTATCCTGTTTGGTAACTAGAATGTAGAAGAGGGACGTTGGAAACACAACTATAATAACTATACTTAGAATATAACGTGTGAGTGAAAAAAAAAAAAGGAAATCGGAATAGACATAGTCAAGGTGTACCCAAGTTATAAGAAGAAATGAGGAGCACATGACAAGAAAAACGTAAATTAAGACTGGCCATAAGAAGAGAGGCATATCTAAGAAAAACTGGATACATTTTGTGAAATACATGACTAAGAAGCAGTGATAGGAATAGGTAGTGCCTATTAGCCTAAACTTCGAAGAACAAAGACAAGAAACGGAGACTTCCTTAGGACTAAATTATTTCCGGCACATCTGTCTCGAAATTTCGAGACAACATTTAAATACATTTAAAAAAATGTGTTATTTGAAATAAGTAATTCGTCTATATTTATCTAAAGTTTATCAAAATGCCTTTTTTACACTTGAACTTTAGAAATCTCATTAAACGTAGCCGAGAGTGAGCTAGAAAGAAGATATTTACTTCGAAACGTGTACGGCTTCTTATTAAAACATTGTGATTCATTGTGTATTATGATCAACAAGTCATTTACAAAATGTTCTCCAAAAAAAAATATCAGAAAATTTTATGGTTGTAACGACTATGTATGTTATTTATTATGATATATCTAGTCGCAAACTTTAGGTAAATATAGACGAATTACTTATTCCAAATAAAAATTTTTTTAAATGTATTTATGTGTTGTCTCAAAATTTCGGGACAGATGTCTCGGAAAAAAAATAGTCCTAAGGAAGTCTCCGTTTCTTGTCTCTGTTCTTCGAAATTTAGGCAAATAGGCACTACCTATTCCTATCACTGCTAAGAAGGAAGTAATTTCTAAGTACACATTAACAGAGAGTCTAAAGGGAAAACGTAGGTAGTGTCTTGATTTCTAAAAAATAGTATTGATAAAAGCAGGAGGTTCAGGTTCCAAAAATCAAGTACACTTGAGCCTCAAAAAGATTTCAACATAACTCTTGAAATTAAGTTGTTGTGATAAAATTTTGACCAACTTTCAAAGACGCCAATAAATCAGCCGCACCTACTAAAGCTAGTCTCTGTCCTAATAAACCAAAACAAGAAAACATTGGCCTCAAAGAAGGACCACTATTTCATAATGAAGTGATGGTATTCAAAACATTTAACACTATAGCTTTGATAAATTAACCGCACCTACAAAAGTTACTCAGTTTCTTTACACACCCAAACCAGGCGACATTGGCCTCAAAGGAGCTAATTAACTTGCTGATTTAAATAGATCTTAGATACTTGGGACTAGCCATCATTTTTGAAAGATGACTTTATCCCCAAAACTACCTAAGAAGGCAATTGAAAAAAATATTTGGAGTAGGTAAAGATTTAGAATCTCACCATACTGGTATGTCTTATGGTATTTGTGAAAATTACGAAGACAGTAACAGATCCTCCACATATCTAATAATTTTATTTATTTGACTAAATAAATCTAAGCTATTGCATAGTTAGATACAAAAGATGGCTAAAAAACTCTGTCTGATAGGTATCAAAAGCATGTGGAGACAATCACGCGCCACGGACTGATCTTATAGTACACACAAATAAACACTAGGTATTCTACAGTCAACCAAGGCGACAATGATCCCAAGGAGGACGAAAGGGCCACAAAAACCGATTCGCAGCTAATTATCTCGTGCATTAATAATGTTCAGTTCAATACCAACGTGATGGCACTGAGCAATGGCCGGCCGCACAGCACTTAAAACACAAGACATAAAATTTTCTCTCTCTACGTTTCAAATGCCTGTGGAAACAATAACGCCACGGATACAGTCTACCACTATCCAATAGTCGAAGCGACAGTGATCTCGTAAAGGTCCACACCATATTCCTTACACTGTGGACACAAGACCCCAAAGATGACTCTCTTCTTCTTCTTCTTCTTCTTCTTAGCGTTTCGATGGCAAAAAGTTCAAATATGTTTAGCCCTAAACTTACCCACGCGAACCCATGGCTCTATTAAGCGGAAACTATGACACATTATGGATCAAGCACAACCAATCTCCAATAGAGTCAACCCAAAAAGAGGCGACAAAGATCCCCAAAAAGGACAAAAGGGCCACAAAAACCGATTCGCAGCTAATTATCTCATGCATTAAAACCGTTCAGTTTAGAATAACAACGTGATGGCATTCGAGACACGCGGGACATGGCCTTAGGCCACTGAGCAACGGCCGGCCGCACCATATTTCACGGTGCCGCTCCAATGGTTTCGGGAACACCCGCTGAGCTCCTGAATTAAGTAAAAGCCTTCGAGCTCTTGTTTCTTGATACCTCTAGTTGGTAAGGATGTGTCCTGAGTGTGCGGTTTAGTGAAAGGATAAAAACCTTTATTAAGAATAATTTTTAAACCAACGATATTTGTTGCCATGGGTATATCTGTTCAGAGCAGATGTTCATTGAAATAACTTTGATAGCAAATGATTAAAAAAATACTATATTTCCTAATAGATTTGATTGATTGGTGTAACTTGTAATATTAACTGAAACTATCGTCAGTTTGCTCAGATGATATCATTCCTTTTCTCCAGTAATATGAATAGCAAATAAAGTAAATGCTGTCTCCGAACTTACGACCTATTTTGTAGTAAAACAAACCTCACAACCCTAAAATTCCAACAAAATTTAAAACAAACCCTACCATATAAACATACCTTAACCCTCCTTAATAGATGTCTCGGACCAATTTAACATTTGACGTGTTTTTAATTTAGCGGCCGCGCCCGCGGCACCCGTCCGGCTGGCCACCTAAATAACGTACATATATTACCAGAAATCATACGCCGCCACTCATTACCGACCTCATTTGAATATTCCGGATTTATACTGGATATTTTGTTTTTGTGGATGCCTTTTGTGTACCAGAAATATTCGTTTATAGTTCATCTTATGGGTCAGGTTTGGATTCTATTTCTGTTTATAATTTGTTGTACTGTCACTAGAAATCATCTTTACTGACTTCTTTTAATTACTCCTGGTTTACTAGAAAAGTTAATTTCTAGTTTTGTCGTTCTGGTTTCTATTTTATTCTTTAGTTTAATTACATCCATTTCATAATGTTTAGTGCTTACGTCGCTATTGTCACCAGAAATCATACGTCGCCATTCAATACGAACCTCATTTGAATATTTCGGGTTTATTTTGTTTTTCTGAATTCCTTTTGTAGGTACCTGATGAGTCCGTCTGTGGTTTCATCGTCTTAGTTTCTATTTGATTCTTTAGTTTAATTACATCCACCTATTGATGGTTAGTACTTACGTTGACATTGTCACCTCAAGTCATACGTCTCTATTCATTACCGACCTCATTTGAATATTCCGGGTTTGTAGTGGATATTTTGTTTTTGGGGATTCCTATTGTTTACCAAAAACATTTGTTTCTACAACTGAATGAATTTAATTATAAATGTGGTCCTGAGATTTGGATTCTATTAAGTTTGTGTAATGTTTAAGAGTTACCAGAAATCATTACCGACTTCATTTCAATATTCTGGATTAATTCTGGATATTTGGTTTTTATTGTCGTTAATTTATTTAAGTCGTCAGCTTGTTTGATTTCGATATTCGTATTAGTTGCATGAGCTCTTACAAAAACAACAATTTCATCAATAAATGTGTAGTTTGAATATTCCGGGATTATGCTGAATATTCTGATTTTGATTCCGTCGTTTGTTAGCGTCATGTAGGTATGCGTGTCGAGTTATACTCTATTCTATCTTTTGTTCTAATCGTGCTATATAATAATTATGTACCTAGCCATTGGTTAATTTGTAAAATGTTGACCTGCTAAGTATCATTACACAAATGCACACGCCATCCGGTTTTTCGTTTATTTCTAAAACATAATTAAACATCAACACCTTATACAATTTTGATACAAAAAGAATTGCTAATAGCAAGATTTTCATAAATATTCAGATGTTTAGATTTATAATTTCACGGGCTATTTAATAGCTTAATCAAATAGCCAAATAAGAAATAGTCACTCGGCTAAATAAGTTTAAAGCTTACCGTTTTAAACTAATCCAATTAATGATCCGATTAAGTATCGATTAGGAAATGATAAATGGAATCGAAATTCCTAATCGAGAAGATAATTGATGGCCCAATCATAACTATCAAAGGTGTTGAAATATTTGAAGGCCCGACTTCCATAGCTGTCGTTGGACAAAATATGGAACAGCTGATTAACCAATATTGTGTAGGTAAAAGTAACTTTTCTATGCACATAATTATAAAAAAAGGTAAAAGTTTGTATGTCCCCTACATAATCTGCGAAACTAATAATCCAATTTTAAACATTATTTCACTGGCAGAAAGCTACATTATTCGTTGGTACTAAAGGCTATAAATTTTATTTATACCTATCACAATTTTTGCGAACTAACTTTCGGGCGTAGTGTTCTTTCATGATAAATAAGACAAACTGATACGTTGTAAGGTTAAAGTCTATTGTGCTTAATAATTGACTATGTAAACTCTTCCTTTAACGTCGTTTTATACAACAAACAGCCCGATCTAATATTCATATATCAGTCCCGACAAACCTTGACGAAATGTTCAAAAATTCATTATAACTTCTTCGAAACCTTATAAAATGCCTCTGTCGGCGTCTCAACGCTTAAGACGCAATTTTCTGAACTCAGAAACGCATTAATCAAACATACAAGTGACGTTTAGAAGTAGCAAAACAAATTGTGAGTCCTTTTTCGAATATAAAAGCTTATTTATATCCTCGAAGGAAAAAAAGTTAATTAAGTTTTAATAGAATACAAAACGGGAGTGATTTTGGTAGCCAAAAATAGGCGGGGATGTTGTAAAATTTAATTATTTTTTTCATAAAGCGGCTCGATGGTTTTTTTGTTTGTAACGTTCAGTCTTTGAACAGGAAATGTAAACAATTAGTAGCATTTTTGTTTGAAGTATGATTTAGGGAATTAATGTGGTCGTTGATAATTATAATTTATTGAGATGTAAAAAATTTTAGGTGGTTAAAGTAATATGCATGCTGATGCATAACTTAATTAATTTATGTTTAATGATGTTAATAAAGTCGAATGATAATTATTGATATTGACCAGTATTTAATTAAATGTTTATGGATGTGATATTTATAGATTGAAGAGCACATTAATTTAAGTAAATTAGATTGAAATGATTGGTAGATTATAAACTTAGTTCGTCATAGTATTACTTGCTTTGTACAATTAATACCAACTTTTTAACTACATGCAGTAATTTTGAAAAATATTAACATCTGTTATATAATCCTTTCCTCCTCAATAATTTAAGTACCGACAAATCTTCCAAAAAATTAAACAGTTCAAGTAATTTAAGCTTAAAAATTTCAAGCTTACTCGAATGTCGTCCATACGTTTGTTTGCACAGGAGTTTCTCAAAACCAATGTCACAATGGTTCATAAATCGACGCTGGAGTCGCTCGTATGTCGCGTTCAGGCCGACTTTATGACTCCATTCAGAGCGTCGAGGTTTGGCCGATCGTTTTCACTAAATGTATTATTGTATATAACACAGGCCCTTTGGAGGTCGCCAAACCTCAAGCCTAATGATTTACTGGACACCACAGTACCGCAGTATTTCTAACGGAGAATTCGTAAATTGTCAAAAATATTTTATGGCGGATGGCGAGGCGAATCGATTTAATCTCATTCTGTCTCCTTGACTAGTGGGGGTAGCTGGTTTTGCCCAAAATTGTTGCAGTTGTAAAGCTGGACATTTGAGCTTGTGGCTTGTATCATGGCTTTTGACCTTTCTTCCGAAGAAATAAAGCTACGTAGTTCTGAAATGCTGTTGAAGCGACAGTTGACTGGTTCTTTCATGGGTATTTTTAGACACGTAAAGATATTTATTTATTTTATTACCTATGTAAACATAAAAGAAAACATAAGGAAACATCATAACATTACTTAGAGTACAAAGTCACTACTTATTTGAAAATAAATTTCTGCCAGCAGGCCTGCGAAAGAAAAAAGTAGACAGTAGTGTGTGAGAACAGGAAGATTTTAGTTAATCAATAAGAAATAATCGAATCTGAGACCCGAACCGAAGCTTATTTTCGGAATCGCCAAACAAACAGACAAATCGATACCCAATAGTGACGCGATCTTTATCGATACCGCGAATGTTTTTAAAATACTCGATCCTTAATAACTTGATTTTTTAATTGGTTTATATAAATCATTATTTCTCGTAAAGACTCACAGTGATTTACTCACTACAATGACATACAAGTTGTCCCTTAAATCACCGGAATGACATTCTGGTGCAATGATATTCTTTTGTCATTAACTTTATGCGAATTTTTAATGAGATGAACGAGATTGAAAAATATGATTTAATCTCTTGTTTCGCGAATGCAATCTTCATCAATAAGGATTCGTAATGTTCTTTTAAGTTTCTGATTGATGCTCGCGAGTCGGGGACCTGATAAACGCTGTTTTGGTACCGGACTTTTAAATGATTGTTTGTGTATAAAAGTTTAATACATCATTACTTTGGTTACAACTACCAGGACGCGTAGCGTGACCACCGTAGACAAGGATTTTGTTGACAAATCGTTTTGTTGGAAGAATCGACAAAATGACAGATAGTGGCAAGAAATCAGATTGTCGACACAATCTGTCATTTTGTCGATTCTTCCTCAAAAAAACCCGTTTTTACGGTGGTGATCCTACGCGTGCTGTAGAGTTAAGAATATTAAACCTTCTTTCAGTTTAACTTATTTCTAGTAGTTCAAATTTTCTACAGTTAAATAAAAAAATCCAATCGTCTACAGGCGCTCTCTTATCGGCGAATTCAGCTGTAATGTAACAGTGTAAACTAATATGTTTCTTTTTACGGTGCAATAGCTTCGATTTACGTATGTTATGTTAAACATGTTTTCTTAAATTAATAAATTGTACCCCTGTAACGAAACAACTGATTGTTACAAATTGTATCGTCGACTGCCTCGTTGGTCTAGTGGTCGCAAGCACGACTGCAGAGCATGAGATGCTCGGTTCGATTCCCGGGTCGGGCAAAGTGTTATTGGGTTTTTTCATCAGGAATTTCTAAGTAGCAGCCATGGACTCTGGTTTTGGGCCTGGTTGATGGCAATAGGCTCGCCTCTTATTACATGGAACTTAAACATAACTGGCGAAATGATGATGTGGGTGTAGGTACTATTAGATACACCTCTGCCTAACCCTTCGGGGATTACAGGCGTGATGTTATGTGTATCGTTACAGACACTGTAATGCTCGGTCACTAACCGATGTAATGCTCAAATCTGAACATTACATGCGAATGCTCCCGGTCAGGAAGCGCCTTACTGTAAAAGACAAAGCGCATAGCGCATCTACCTTGACTCATTTTTTATGTTGAACTTAAAATCTATCTTCGGTGAACTGTTCCCAAAAGCAGCAACAATGTTTATAAAACTATTTAAAATACCTTTCAACCGTATATCAAGCTATTATTTTTCCTATTAGTTATACACACCATTTCGGAGTTCATTAAGCTTCAAATCGATGGACAGGTCATTTCTTACATATTGTTTGACTGAGTCAATGAAGGGGCTCACTCTAGTGTTTGCTTCTCAATTTCAAACTGACACATTGAAACAAAGAAATTAATTGATGTAGTAATGAAGGTAAGTAATGAATGGGTGTGTGTAGAGTAGTGTAGATTCAGAGAGTTTTGGTCAACAAAGCAAACTTATTGTTTTTCCTTTATTCATTTTCTTTACATATTATTTACATTTTTAAATATTTTAAATAACAAAACATAATATAGTAAATATTAGCCCACCGGCACAGGGAACAGGGTCCTAGCTACCGGTGGTCAGGGCTCTTATTATCTCTTTATTGTGATTTTTACTAATTTAATTTAAACTGCTGGTGTATTTTTCTATTTCTTATTAATCGAGTTATGTTTTTTATTGTCTATTTACCTATTTTTTATATGTAACATATTCAAACACAATGTATATGAATAAATTAAAAGAAATTTTAAGCTTTCAGGGTTTATCACTAAACTTACATTGTCACTAACAGGATATCTTCCTTGATTTTCAATTATTGTGAGTTTTGTATCGAGAACCCGTAGTGAGCGTAGCGAAAACAAAGAAAGAGGGTAGACAGATTTGTTTGCACCTAATAATTTATTTAGAATCCACCGGCATTCTACAGTCGTCGAAATATCGCTAGCTCACAATAATTGAAAATCACGGAAGATATCCCGTAAGTGTCATTGTAAGTTTAGCATACTTATTGTTTGTAATTATTGGAACAGATTGAAATGATTTAAAAACAAAATCTGTAGTAGTCTTCGTAAAAAGATGATTGTTATGAAATATTACTTTTTTCTCAAAACTATTGTTTCTGGACTACATTATAATTATACTCGTATGCTTTTCAAAATCAAAATATGTATTTAATTTCACATAGGCCTTCATGGGCACGTATAAAACGGCGAGAAAAGGTCTCGGTTCGGGTTGGTCGTTTCCTATGGAGAAGACCCGGCAAGAAAATCCATGGTTACTCTTTTCAAATGATTGTTTTACTTACAAAGCTTAGCCTTCAAATTAGAGAGTAAACACAAGGTAGGCCTTAAGGTAGTATACACATGTGTACGTGTTATCCTGTACCTGAAATCTGTAGTCGCACAGTTGCTCGTTGTAAACTACTGAAGCCGTTACTCGGAGTTAGACTGGAAGCCGACCCCTACATGTTGCGAACAAAAAGAAAAGAGGCTCCTAATACAAACCTGAAAAATAATACTATGTAGTTTTTAGATAATTATTTTGACAAAACTAGTTCATACCCGCGGCGGAGTTTGGTAAATGTCTTACGGGATAATGATATTAATCCTATGTGTTAATCCATGTTATAAACTATCTGTGTGCCAATCCACACATCCATCCATCCTTCCTCACAAACTTTCGCATTTATAATAATAAGGTTTTATTTATTTAATACTTCAAGCACAAAAGTACAGACGCGGACTTAATGCCATAGATATTTTCTACCAGTCAACGTTGGGTGATCCAGAGACAAACAGTGGTAGTGGTTTTATATCCGCCTGATTCTACAGTATACGTTAATAAGATTCTGTACTACGTGCCGCCTCTGTCCCGCAACAATCTCCGTGGCTACTCTGTGCACCGATCAGATCTATCAACACTGGCTTCAGGCGATCCTCGTGACTTCTGGGATTGCCCTTCGATCCTCAATATATTATGTTTGTTTTTAATTAACTGACATAACCTATCAGTTACTTTGTCAATATTGGACTGGGAACGTGGTTTGTTAGACTGGCGATCTTGCAATTTGAATAAGAGAAATGGAGTTTGTGCTGATGATTTTGTTTGGCTTGTTTTTTTGTTCAAGAGTTTATAAGTCACAAATAGGGTTAACATTAAATTGGGGTATTGTATTACCCAGTAACTGGCCTATAGAGGTCAGATAGGCAGTCTCTCCATGTTAAGTACCGGTATTCAGCTTCACCCAATTAGACTGGAAGCCGACTCCAACATATGTAGTTAGCTTAGCTTAAAAAGGCTAGCCAGATGATAATGATGATGAATTGTGTAGCGCCCTATTTAATTTACATTATATTGAGGTGGTATATATGAAAGATGAAATTTAGTATGACCAGTTTGCAACGACTGATTAGTGGAAGCCACAGATCGTTTGATATCCTGATCAGGTAAGTATTTAATAACACCCTATTTTGCACTTTTTTTTAGGACACCTTTAAAAAAAAAATGTTTTAAAAAAAAATATCTAAATAAAGCTGGCTTTTAATAAAGCTCCTCTCTTCTCTTTTGTCGATTTTAAAATTTATCTTATGTTGAGTAAATATGGCAAGTATTCTGCTTGCGCTACTTTTTTGAACTAGATAACATAAAACAAAACATCACGTCTAAAATCCCCGAAGGGTTAGACAGAGGTGTACTTAAGACTACACTGACACTCACATTTCGCCAGTTATGTAAAGGTCCCATGTAATAGTCGGCGAGCCTGTTGCCATCAACTGGGCACAGGTCCAGACTCTGTGGCTGCTACTGAGAAATTCCTAATGGAATAACCCAATAACACTTTGCTCTATCTGGGAATCAAACTCAGGACCTCTTGCTCAGCAGTCGCTCTTGCGACGAACGCCTAGTCAACTAGAACTAGATTAATCCTAAAATTAATTGTTTACTTAGCAATGTAACTTCTACAATATGAGACGTCGAAATAATTATAGTAGCCTAACCTGTTCAAAATGGAACAAAGCATCCGTCATTTGTTACCCCACCAGTTTACTACCTAAGCCCCAGCTTAGACCCCAAGGCGTAAGCGTGAGCGACACATTAATTAGCCAACATTACCATCAGTTAGCCCCATAGATGGCTACAGTCTATGGCAAGACAAATGGCCACAGATTCTGGCTGGTGTAGCGTGGGAAATGATTTACAGCTGTTTATAAGGAAATCTAGATAATTTTATGGAAGTACATAGTTATTAAATTGGCTCTGTTTGTGTAGTTGAATTAGTCTGTGATTTGCTATTAAGCAACGTGGTTTTTGTGATTTATAACTGTTTATGTTTGTAGTGACTACTTATATCCTAGTTATAACAGCTTCCAGTACTTGTTCCATTACTTACTTGGGGTCGCCCATAACCCGTTTTTTTTTTCCGTTAGTTCTTCTTCCGTTCTTGGAAACGACTGAACTTATTATGATGCAATACTATAGTTGAGTGAAAATAGCTGCACTGCATTGCGTATCATAAATTCTCAAACCACAGTCTATGACAAAAATATACCTACTTGAAGTAGTGAAACCGACGGCACATTGAAACAGTTGTTATGACACACTACCCATGAGGTAATATGCAACTACTAGTACGTTTTTTTAAATCTAAAAGGTACGTCATTTAATAATAGTTAAAGGTACGTAATTAATCCAATAAAAATATTTTTATTTTATTTTTTTATATCAACATGCTCTGTCCCACTGCTGGGCAAAGGCCTCCTCCATGGCTTTCCAATCCTGCTTACAATTTGCCCTCTCTGATCATTCCGTTAAGAATGAGTCCAGATCGGAAAATAAAAATATATCAGGACATTGTTTTGTCCATGCTTAAACGACCTTAAGCCCCCTTCTTTCCTGCTTACCTAATGAATGATAAAATTTTCTCCACTAACAAAATTGGGGTCATCAACAGCACTCGCTTGTACCTCGATGACGTAGTTAAACAAGTAAGGCAAAAATCGCGATGCCCCACTGATCTCGAAGGTCAGATGGTAGTCACGCGGTGTTAAACTGGAACCTCAATAACTCTTGGATGGAAGGACTGATCGTGCACTTGTTTGCAAGTACATGTCTGGTTAGTCGTGTCGTTGTTAGTAAGGACAGTGACAATAGATTCAGTCAGGTGAAAAATAAGGCTTGGATAATATAAAAAGAGGTTGAACTGTTTTAAAACAATTGAAGATCAGTTTTTTTTTCTTTTATATCGAAAGGAGACATGTCAGAGCGAAGCCACACTGCTCCGTTGCGCTGCGTTGCGTAGTCGCAGCGTTGACGCCTAAAAACTAACTTGTGAAAAAAATTAGAACTTTGCCCTCAAATATTTCCGTAACTAGAAGGTTCCCAGGTATGGGCCAGAACAAAAAAAATATCGCAATGATGGGGAGAACAAGTGCCTTTCGGCTTCGTTAAGGGTCTTGTTACACACAGATACAGATAATTTGGGCTAAACATAAAGTTTTTGAACGGAAACATAAAGTTTCCCTTCAAATCATAACGGACAGTTTAACAGTTTTAATACAATTTTTCATTGTCAACGAGTCTTAGTTGAAAATTTGTGAGAATACTGCAGAATTGCCTGAGGGCATTTTCTAATAGTTTCTGCTTTAACCTACCACGAAACATTTGCTGTAGGATGACTCTTGTTTTTAACGAAAATAAGGGTTATTTTTGAGTGTTTTACGTTGATGGGTGGTGTTTTAAGGGTCGCATCGTGGCCTAGCTATTTAAATTGAGCCTCCTCCAGTAGATGCAAACACAGCGGGGAGCACACCCGTAATTGGGAGCGCAATATGTTATATCTTCGGTGATGGTGTAGTATCTTTGACGGGAACTGGTGTCGATATGGTATTTTAAATAGTTGTTCGTTGCTATCTTTATGGTAAATCTTTTAGCAGCTGTTTGTTTAGAAGAAGTGAGTTAATGTGAGGTAAGATAGAAATACGTGATAAAAATATGATAAAAATGAATAATGTTCATATTTCCTTATCTTTTCATCATTAGCTAATTATTTTTGAGAGTTTTTCATCTTTCTTTTATCCAAATAAATAAATCGCTTTATTTTGGGGTTGTGAGTTCAATCACACTTCAAGATTTTAGATGCTGAAGATGATGATAATGATGCTTTTCAAGATTACTTAGCTAATTTGATTTTAGTCTTTTATTTTCAAAGTGATTCCTCCTCATTGGTCGAGTGGTCGCAAGCGCGACAGTTGAGCGTTGGGTGTTGGGTAGGGTAAAGTGTTATTGAGTTTTTCCATCAGCTATTTCTCAGTAGCAGCCACGGAGTCTGAATTTGTGCCCGGTTGAGGCCCGGCCCGGTCTGCTATTACATGGGACTTAAAACATAACTGGCGACATGTGAGTGTACTTATTTTATTTATTTATTTTATTTATTGTTCCTTAACACATAAATTTGTTTTTACAGGTAAGACCCAAGCTAACAAAGTAGTCATAAGTTACAAATTATAGGGTAGAAGCATAAGTTATACAGTAGACAACATACCAAGTGCCACCCTCTGGAATTCCGCCAAAGAGCAAGAAAATATGTCCAATCGCCGAGAGACACTATTTAATATTTTATTTTTTACTTATTAGGTGCACCTCTGCCTTACCCTTCAGGTATTACAGGCGTAATATTATGTTATGTAGATCTCTAAACATCCTACCACTGCATTATCACGTGACATTAAGATGCCAATATACAACGTTACGACTATAGCACCTATACACCAACTCCTCTCATCGTATTATCTACACACCCACATTTTCGTTTTCAATTGGCAGCTGTAGCATTAACATTCAGACGCGATACAGGGCTAATGAGTGTCATTCAAAGTAGTTTGTTACATTTGAAATAAGCTGAAGTAGGTATTTTTATAATGTTAGTAAGGTGGATCTAATAATTTAACTGGTAACGTTCTTTTCGATGCTTCGCCACTGGTATGCTGAGCAAGTCGGACGGCTGCTTTTTCTACCTGTGACGTCACCGTACAGCACATCACTGAACTTCGCCCTACTTCCAACTCCGGCTAGCGGTGGGATTTCACCTGCAACTACTGTGGAGTACCTATCCCTGCAGAAATGACAACAGACGTCCGTAACCCACAACCTACAAATCTTTGTGTGCCTGCGGCTTTACCAGGTTGGTTTAAAGATTAAACACTTTTAAAGGTACGGGTGTGTACCTTTTTAATTCTGTCGCCAATTGTTAGGTGGGTATTGAACGGGTGGCGGCTACACTGGTGAACTGTGTGTAATTTATTTCATCATGTGTCTCCGCTCTTTATAATGTGACCTGAAGAGTTTGAGTGAATTTTATTAGGAACAGCCTGTATACATATGGACCATCGCAGAATATATCTGTCGGTAATGAGTTCGACAAAATTCTTTCTCGCTGTCAGAACCGAAAATAACAGATTTTCTATAAATAAAAAGAGGATTATGAAATAAAGAAATTAACACCTCTTTTGTTGGCACCCGAGAACTACAGTCGTAAGTATCCTAACTAATATTATGTATGCGAAAGTAAGTTTTGTTACCTTTTCACGCCTAAACCACTGAACCGATCATCCTGAAATTTTGCATATACGTTGTCAAGTGTACAGAAACGGACATAGGCTACCTGTCATCTCGAAAACAGTACTGTTCCCGAGGAAAACAACAATAACGTTCTTATGATAATAGATGGCGCCAGGTGTCTTTTGAATCATGATTGAATTATATTATTACAAGCAGAGCGTGAGCGAAGCTGCGAGCAAAAGCTAGTATTCTATAAACCCAAGAAGGACGATAACTTTCATGAAGATAATACAAGAAGATATCTGGGTTCGTCAGATGATAGGATCATTACGGTGTAAGGACGTGACACCAACTATTAGCATGGATTTAGTAGGTACATGATTCCTGATGCACCAGAGATGATTTTTTCCGTCGGTCACTAATAAAATCTGCTACTTCATACAAAAAAGTATTTGCTACACGTTCGAAATGTATGAAACAGCAGATTTTTTAAATAACGAACGTCCCTTAAATCGTTTATTTGTTTAGCAATGCATGATTCTGCACAGATTATTCAAACAAAACATTTACGCGTTTTGTTTAGATGCCCAGAATCTCGTTTATCATAAATTAAACGGGACAATAGATCAAATTGATTGCACAACACCTAATTTACATTACATTAGCACTGGGTTTATGCGAAAGCTGCCATGTTCAGCTGACAAATTGTTCCGAAAT
Organism: Noctua fimbriata; assembly: GCA_905163415.1. Classification (NCBI taxonomy): domain Eukaryota; kingdom Metazoa; phylum Arthropoda; class Insecta; order Lepidoptera; family Noctuidae; genus Noctua; species Noctua fimbriata. The sequence continues at coordinate 10,770,915 of LR990940.1, forward strand.
ATGGATTTGTAGACATTTACTTGCATTTGTCGAACAACGGATGATAAATTATTAGTAATTCGTATTGTTGAATTGAAAATTAATGTTGCTGTTGAAATAAAATTAGTATTACTCAAGCTATATTGTTTGAGACCGTAAAAGCTGATGCTGGTGAATGTTTTTCAAGGTTCTCATGAAAATCTACATTGAGACTTGGGTAAAAATGATAAAGAAAAAAAACACCATAGCTGAGGCCAGTGAGGCCGACGTCCAATATACGATGGGCTTCGCTGTCCAGTGCTGGACATAGGCCTCTCCCAAGTTGCATCACAACGCTCTGCTCTCCACCTTCGTCTTGAAGTCTGTTCCAGCCACCTTTAAAGGTGACGCTCACTACGGTTGCCGATACGCAGTGTTCACCCCAGGACTCTTTTCCTCCATTGGCCATTGGGCCTTCAATAAACATGACCAGCCAACTACAACTTCAGCTTGCTTACTCAGCAAGCCATGACGGTAACAGTTCTTTTCCACATAACCTATACATCTATACAAATAAATAAAATTTAAGTGTCTGTTTGTAATATCAAAATAACAGCTTTTTACTAAATGCATATAAAAATATATACGGCACTTATAACAAATTTTTTTTTTGTCAGTCTGTTTGTTCCGGCTAATCTCCGAAACGGCTGGACCGATTTTAACAGGACTTTTATTGGCAGATAGCTGATATTATAAGGTCTAACTAAGGCTACTTTCTTTTTAGAATAAGAATTAGGGTTCCGTGCAAAAAAAATAAAACCCTTGAAATTGGTAACGAAATCTGATTAAAAAAGGGAAGAAATATTGTTTTAAATAAATTCACGCGTACGAAGGTCGCAGGCAACAGCTAGTTTCTAGTATAATTTAATTCTTAGTTTAAATTACTCATGAACTAAGCTTAATCGGAGATGTCACAGCAACAAGCTGTAATAATCATGTACAGCCTAGCCTAACAAAAGGTAATTTCTAGTTTAGTAGACGTGCTTAGCCGTACCTAACAATACGACCTCATGAGACACCTTTGTTTCATATTATTATCGGAAGATTCTCTTTAAAAGTCCTATCCTCAACTTCAAAACATTCTCTCACAATAGGTACCCTTCTGCAAACATTTTAATTGAAGACTTAAATAGGCAATATGTCTAGTTCTGCACAAATATTCTCTTGGATGAACGTAAGGTCCTTTCAGATAATTTTGTAAGCCATTGTCTCTTGTAGTCGTATCTCCTCACTAACAAATATTACGACTTCCCTGTACAGTACAATAGGGCTAGAGATGGGAACGAATTTAGTCGATGTTTTAGTGTCGAGATTAGGTCCGAGCAGATATTATTTTATCGGTGATTCGATGTTTTCTTCGAGGAAGATTTTGTTGTCTTGGTAACTAAATAAATTGTTGTTTTATTCGTTAAGTTGTAACTAAACACGAGCCTGATTTTCTCTACTAAAATTAAAAATAGTTTGTAAAAATTTCGTTATAATCCCTAATTATTTATTATATTTATTTTAATACATAAAATTTTAGTGATGGGGTGATTAATCAATTATTTCTTCATAAGGTTTTAAACTGTCACTAAAATTATCATTAACACTAGAAACGGGTTAATTACCATGTTTACTGTAACTGCTGTTCTGTTAGTGTTTACTGCTGTATTTGTATATCGGGCACTCAAAGAAAACAGTAAACATGGTAAATATCCCGTTTCTAGTGTTAATGATAATTATTCCTTCCCTTAAACTTACATTTAATTCAGGAAACATCTTCCTACGGACACAGACGATAAACGCAATCATTCATCAAAATCAATTAAAAGTATAAAACTACACGAATCACTCGACTAATCACCGCACTAACAGTCCAATCAATCGAAAGAATCAAATATTGATTTGAAAACCGCGCCATAATACCTGTAGTAATTACTCGTTCCAGTCATTGTTTGGCGTGGAGCGTGTCTTGTAGTAATAACCCACACTTGATCAGAACCGAAGGTTTATTAGAAATGTCCGAATGTCCGTCCAGAGTTTCATGACTTTACGGTAATTTATAAGGTATCTCTATTACTTGCCACGTTTCGTTGTTCCGAGGAGGTTTTAATGAACGTCTGTCGCGATGATGGCCAGTGCTGTGCTTTCAAAGGGCCATTGTTTAGTCGATAATAATTTTAGGCTTTTATTTTAGTTTTGCGTTTTATGCTTTTGCGGGGAAATAGGTGTTTTGTTTTGAGTCAATCCTTATTGAATGTTTAGGAGAAAATAATTATTTTGTTAATTTTTGTCTTCTATGCTAAGAACCGTCCAGTAATTCTGCGAACAATCCATTGAACCACCCACGCTTACTCAAATCAACAATTACCGACCAAAACCTGAATTGTACTCGAAACAAAAAGATACAATCACTATCCCATTCATTGAGAGCCACGTGTACTGAACACGCTTTTTATTAAGTTACGATACAGATAAATGTAACAAGTAAACGTATTCAAATTGATGATTGATTCGAACATGTAACGTAACATTGATTGAATAGAGATACATAACATTAATGTCGTTATGTATCCAGGCAGATGTTGAGTGTTGACCCCTGACCGGTGTCGACAGATAGGTGTTCAGTTTATCCCATGTTTTGATTCTGTGTTTTGAGTGATGTGCGTGTGTTTGTGATTTGATGGACGGCGGGTTATGTCAGATTGTCCACCCTTTGTGGGTGATGTTATTGACGTAATGTTTTGATGTCACGTCATGGTTTTAGTGATGTATTAGTATGTGAAAATTTATACAATGGTATTTATTTATGGGTAATAATAATAATTAATAGTATAGCATTAGTTTCCTCCGGAAAGCATGTTAAGCCGTTGGTCCCAGTTACCATTTTGTAGATTTTTGGCAGTCGTACTAATAGTCAATGGCCCGAAAGTCTGACAACCAGTCTTACTGAGGGGTGTCGTATTACTCAGTACTAACTGGGTTGTGGAGATCAGATAGGCAGTCGCTCCATCTAAAATACTGTTTTTCAGCTGCATCCGGTTAGACTGGAAGTCGAGCCCAACATAGTTGGGAAAAACCTTGGCAGATGAGATGATGAGTTTAGCATTAGCGCTTAATAATATGTTTATTTACAAAAATCTCATAAAATAACAGATGTAGAGAAATTATTCTTCTATTGTTTCCAATTATTCCCTTTGAATAAAATTTACACACTAAAAAGCGAAATAATTCCCACCAATTCAACGAAATAAGCATGAAAATGCATCATCTAACTTCTCATATCGACAAAAGAACACAGTATTAATATTTCTTTACAAAAGCTATCGCCGCCAAAAGGTGGCAATTAGCGACAGGTGCTCTCATTCTCAAATTCATATAAATTATACTTTTTTCTGCCACTTCAAGTTGGAAAAAAACTATCTTTGTTCTTTACTACAAAGTTTATGCCCAACACCCTTTGTCAATGTCATATTCGCTACCATTTTTGAGAATACAATGTATGGTGACATGAGGGGGTGGGTTTGTAGGATCGCCATTTCTTTCGTATTTGTTGGGACTTGTCCTGATTAAGATTGGGCAATGAAGCACAGAGAAATTGGTACTATGCACACAAGAAGTGTACAAACGTAGTCTTACACTAAGGAAGTCCGAGGAATTTATGGATAGTCGATTATATTTATTATGAATTAAAGCCACAGTCATATACAGTCATGTACGAAGCTCCAAGCGTGAATTTAAGGTGAGTGGACATCCGTTTTATCTTTGTATGAATTTCAAGATTTTAAATTATAAATCGTTTTATTTTCAAAGATTTATAACGTATTTTAAACAATGACATAAATTTTACCAGACTTGTGCTAAAGGAATTTCTTCAAAGTCTTATCCTTATAAAGTTCTAGAAGCATGGTACACCTAACAATAGGCAAAGTCATGATGACCTTAACAAATTTGAAGGGCTGCATCTCGCAAAGATTTTTGATGATTTTTATAATACTGTCCGTTTTTGCTACTTTACCCAATGTTTATTTTTTGTATTTTTTTTGTATCTCTTGTATTTGTGCGACGGCGACTTGAAGTCTGTCGTTTCACTGATTTTTTGTTGAAATAATTTAATAAACTGCCTTTTGTTGTTTGGGCTTTAGAAAATTAATTTACTGTAAAAGAAATATTTTTGATCTGACCATCTGTGCTTGAATTAAAAGCAATTAAGAATAAGATAATGTGAATATGAACTATAATTTTCATAATTCTCTATTAGTATATTACGTAACCATGGGCTATCTTCTTACTTCAATACTGACTGTTTCGTTGATCTCTAGGACGTTTGTGGTGAGAAAAAGACGTAAAGTTTTTGCGTCCGATCTCACACAGGTTGTGTCAGATTGTCATCCCATGGCACTATAACAGTGAAGGGTCTAAGAGTGCACTTGTGTTAGCACAAGTTGTGTCCTAAAAATATCTTCTGCGTACTTGGCTACTCTCAATTCAGCCACTGTGACCAAAAATTCGGCCGGAAGAATATTATTATAAATACTCTTCAGAAAAAAAACATTGCTTGCCCAAACATAAAGTCATTTTGAAATCTAAATAAGCTCTAAAACTTTAGTGATATTATTATATTATTTTAATAACAATCAATAACAATATTTCATATTTACAATCATTGACTGCCCACGTGCTACAAAGGTAGATCGGACATGGATAACATACGCCTCTTCAAATGTATTTTAAAACAACTGCTCTTTAGAAAAAACATAGTTTGTGTTCGAGTGTTGTAACTATGAGTTCGTGTTAACATATTTTGGGATTTTCTTAAGAACTGTGCACGCTTTTCTTTATAAAATAATGTATTACACACCAAATTTTATTCTAAATCAAGCTTTTTATTAAATACAAAATTTAAAGTTAAAGGCTTTGCAAAAATTTATTTTCAGTAAAGAATTACAATGCCTGAAATAAATAGCATTCGATTTTTTTTTAATCTAGAAAGTATTTATTGCCTACCAATTACAAAAAAATCTATCTACATAAATGTAGCTGCATTAGTTTATTAGCAGTCTCCTTTTATTTCACATTATTTATTAACATTCATTAAAAAGACACCGTTCATTTATCCTTACAACATAAACACCAAAACACACTAAAAATACTTCACAAAATTACCAAAACTAACATATTACTTACGTCACAAAAAATATAAATATAACAGAAAAAAAAAAACAAGGGCCGTTTGGTCACACTAATCATAAGCAATTTAGTATAAACGCACGAAATCGGGGCAAGCTTTGTACCGATGTTAATGTTCCACATTCTGTTTAGTTGATTTCTATAAAATATTATAAATGAGACGGCTACCACTAAGAGAATGACCAAATATTGTGTATAAGATGTACGGGTGGACGAAAGTACGAGCCAGATTGATTTTCTAAGCATTTTTTTCAGATTAATTTATCTTGCTTTTACTTTGATACCAAACTTTGTATATTATGTTTAGCTCACTCTTTCATTACATAATTTCATATTTAATATTTTAATTTAATGATAATATACTGTACTCGTCTTACAACTACTGCTATATGTTCAAAACATAGGTGAGGACGCTGGCCCCCTAAACGCAAGTTAAATCTTATCTTTAGGTGCCAGAGCTCATCGAAACACTCTTTTCCCTAGTTCTAACGCTACATAGTACTTAAAAAAGTGTATCTTGTGCGTGTGTGTGTTTTTACTTCATACAGTACGGTTTAAAAATGAACAATAAAGGCTTTAGACGACTACACACACGATTTACTTTGAAAAGTAATGCCATATAAGCATAATGGCAGTTGCTCATTTACACTGTCATTATAACCAAACGATTTAGTTAAGTAGTTTACCAGGCCTACGGTAGAAAAATTAACTTGCCGGGACTTCACAAAACCATGCATCTTACGCAATATGAATCCAGAAAAATGGAATATTCTTTATATTTTATTCTCTGCTGGAGCTCAACAGGTAACCATGAATAAATTCTGTTGTCGATGACAAAGCCGACACACAGCCCGACTGCGTTTTTCATAAAGTGTCGGCCTGTTAAACATTTTTTATTTGGCCATTTGCTACCAACCGCGTTATATGAAAAATGGATCGTAACATCGTACCCTTTTCTCGTGTTTTTTTACACCACCTTGAATAAATCATGTCATTAAAATTTAATAGTCACGCCACAGCTCGGGTTAGTTAGATCTTTTGTTGTGTCGAGATTTCGAGTATCTTTTCATTTGATTGTTACTATTTAGGGCTATTGTGGCCATCACTATGGTTAAATCGACTATGTCGACTTAATTTCATTAATCGACTTCTTTGTACGAATTAAGATTTAATTGAGTCAAGCTTACCTTTGTTAGGCATTGTGTTGAAGTATTCGAATGTGTGGAATTCGAATTATTTCGTGGTTTGAAATTCGAATGCGTCTTAATGACGGACATATGTTTCGGATCGCGTGCGCTTTGTGTTTTATTCGATTCTGATACGTCATATATCACGGTATTGTTGTTTTAACAATGTATTGTATCGATTTTTGTGATTGGTTTCACTTTTTGATCGTGCAGACCGTGAAAATTTGACGAAGGTGTTATTGTTAAGGTGCACTTCATTGTAATGAAGGTTCTACCTGTATCATCTTAGTTTTATTTTGATTTCATAATTTACTGATGAACTTTTGATTTACCCAAGTAATATTTATAAGAATCCTAAAACGATAGAAATCTTACACACAAAGATTTAGCCTAAATTAAACAGAAACTATACAAATCATACATCGTGACTTACCAAAATCACAAAAACAAAATGAATCAACAATAATCGCACTATCGAATCGATTTAAAAATCCGAATACAAATTCGGTATCGATTTTTTCCGTTGATACCAAAAAGGTGTTGGGCGGGATCGCTAAGAGCGAGTCATGTGTGCGGTTTGCGGGGTCCGAGAGAGGTTGTGGGAGGGGAAGAAGTGCGCGGGCGAAGGGCAGAGGTCACGCAAGTCTCAGTCTGTCTAGTGATGAGATTGATAGCTTCAATAATATTTATAAGTTTAACAGCGACCGAAAAGTTTTCGATAATTTTCTTTTAAACTTTATTTGTTAGACCTACCTAACACTTTAGTGAAGTTTTATTGGGAGATCTGAGACCCTAGTACGCGGTGTAAAAACGTAAATACTTCGATATTTGAATCGAAAATACAATTATCTTATAGTATTTTAGTTAAATTGTTTGCAACAAGCATAATCAGTAGCATCCATAGATATGAATAAATTCTTAAAATTATGAAATTATTATACGTGAAAAGAGTATTTTTAATTTTAAAATCGACGTATTTTCGTTACGATTACACCGCACGCTTGTGCTTAGGGCCTCTGAAACTATTTTTACCTTAGTTATAATATATAGCTGAGTCATATATTTAGCTATTCTATTTGTATGTATGGACAATGGTTCCGATGTTGACAATACCACCAATGCCAAATAATTTTATCTGTTGGCGATTGTCGAAAAATCAAATTAAAGATACCAAAAAGTGAAAGTAAATTAAATTAATAGTATCAGTTTCATTAATGATATCAAACATTAACACGTAGATCATCAAAGTGTAATCTAATGTGAGTAGTTGTGTGATAAGTGATGATTGACATACCTAGGTAATTACCCGCTATTTAGAAGGTGCTGATTTGTAATTGTCCAACACAGATTAATTGAAGTTGATAATGAGTTGCAATAAAGTAAGTATCATGGTTCGTTTGCTATACATTTTTTCCTATTGCTTTAATGACTATAACTTCTTATGAAAACATCAACCTGGTTTGGTGTCTATCGATATCGATAGCTCATCAGAACACAACACTAGAACCCACACCTTGCTTCACCTACCGACGTGGTCATGACGAAAATGTAATTTTAATTCAACTAGTCATAAGAGGATAAAACACTGTTTAATTCTTTTATTTTTAGACCGTTTAGTTTTTCATTGATAAGCATTTATGGAAACAAAAATAACTTTTTAGAACAAGCGTCGTAAACAAGATTTTAGTATTACGTAGAAAATATATCTTTACCTGAAAATTTGTTTTAAAATAAGCTATTTATTTCACACTACATTGGGGTTATTAATTTTAGAAAAGAATTCCTCGTTGGTCTAGTGGCCGCAAGCGCGACTGCTGATCATGAGGTCCTTGGTTCGATTCCCGGATTGAGCAGTGTTATTGGGTGTTTCCATCAGGAGTTTTTCAGTAACAGTCACGGAGTCTGGATTTGTGCCCGGTAGATGGCAATAGGGTCGCCCCCTATTAAACCGGACTTAAAAACAACTGGTGAAATGTGGGTGTGCTATTAGGTACACCTCTGCCTTACCCTTCGGGAATTACAAGGCGTGATATGTAGTATGTAATAAAAGTAATGAAAAGGAAGTGGTAAAAGAATCTCAACTAGGCACGCTTCATCATCTGCCTAGCCTTTTCCCAACTATGTTGGGGTCGGCTTTCAGTCTAACCGGATGCAGCTGAATAACAGTATTTTATATGGAGCGACTGCCTATCTGACCTCCAAAACCCAGTTTGTACTGGGTAATACGATACCCCTTGGTAAGACTGGTTGTCAGACTTTTTTTGGCCACTGACCACCTAACGACTGTCAAAGATCTACAAATGACACCCGTGACTAACGGCTTAACGTGCTTTCCGAGGCATGTAGGAAACTCGGTATGTAATGGGTACCCATCCGCAGACCAACCTAGGCAAGCACGGCTTAATCTAAAGATCGACCGGAGCGGCTGTTATTATTTAGCCACGGGCTCCTCCATCTAGGTTCGCTGATAATGTTGTACACTTTTAAATCACGATCTATTCACATTATTTTCCTATTTTAAATAGATCTTCAGATTGTTTCTATCCCGACAAATTCAGCCATAAATAAAATATAGTCAACGCTTTCAAATCCCAAAACAAAACAGTATAACTAACCTAATACTTAATGACAACATAAAGAACGCCTGTTGGTTCCAGACCTACATCGACGAAGCATTTATTCACGGTGTAAAATTTCAAAACAACACTGAATGGGCGATGGATAAAAACAAAATGAATGCAATCTCGACGTTCACTCGTTCAGTCGATCAGTGTATGCAAATAGGGATGTGAAAGAAAACAATGTATGGTTCCTGCTGATAATCTTTTGATTTTACATATTAAGTTTTGATATGAGCAACGTGTTTGGTTCACCTGTGCTTTGTAGGCTGGTCAGAAAATGTTTTTTTTCTGGCATTTTGTTTTTTGAATGCTCGAATGAATGGATTCATTAGACATTTCGTTTTGGTTCATAAATTTTTTTTTTTTGAATAAATCAAGTGAATGAAGAAATGATCTTAATATAGCAAAAAGTTTTTAGGAGCATCCCAAAAGGATAATAGAGGAAAAGAAAATTTCTTGTGATCGAAACTAGGACAGTTTCATAACTTGCCTATCCCCGATAAATACCTCTCATTTTTATGGAAAATCCTGGGGCTTTTGTGGAAATGTCATTCGTTGACCATATGATGTTGCGGATAAGAACAACAAGGTGAGTAAATGTGTGTTTAAAAATCTAAAAATTAAATGTGTGTCACATTAGCCGCCGCATGCACGATGACCGCTGGGCAAAAGTCTCCACACGATGGTTGATGAAGACGGAAGGCGCCGCCGAGGCCGGCCCAGAGAGAGGTAGCGAGACGATCTGGACGCGTATCGCGAAGGCTAGTTCGAGGAGGCAGAGGAAAAGAGCACATGGAAGGAATTGGGGCAGGCCTTTGCCCAGCAGAGGACAGTACAGGCTACTAAAAAAAAAAGTTTGTCTGCATAAGTTTCATACTGTTTTTCATGTATTTTATTTCAAACCAAAACCCCATGAAATAATATCACCAATTCAGCACCCAATTTAAATATCTCACAAAATAACAGCCCAACAAATTACATTACAAACCTTTTCAACAATATCATCGTAGTATATGGGGCACATTGCTAATAACAAATAGGCTTCTTATATCAGCTAACGACAAATTTAATAGTTTACATCTGTAGTAACTAGTTTTGTTTGTTACAAATATATTGTGAACGAGTTATCTGCTCGAGACAACTAGCATTTACAACTTTACGTTCTTGTTAAGGGCTAGATTGTTATTGTGTTTTGTTGCTACCTCGAGTTTGTGGTATGCCTATATTATTCCCACTGGTGGGACACAACACAATCTTTTCAGTGAATCATTTAAAAGCTGATTGGATTTTGAAGTTGTGAAAAAAATCGTGAATGAGCTTTTGTTGGAAAAGCCCTGACTCAACCTAAACATTATGAGTATTTTGAATTGGGAAAACTGACTCAAAGTTTTGAGTGGGACGTGTTTCCCCATTACACACTTTTCCGACATACTAACTATCGGCTCTTGATAGAACATAGAAATATATTTAGAATGACCGCACGGTCGGTGCAAGAGAGTGCGTAGTATGATGCTCAATGTGAGCGACTCATCATCATCATCAACATCATTTCAGCCGAAAGACGTCCACTGCTGGACATAGTCCTTCCCCAAGTGTCGCCACATTGACCGGACCCGTGCGTCTCACATTCAGCGGCTCCCCAACAGGTCATCGGTCCAACTAGTGGGAGGCCTTCCAACGCAACATATTCCGGTTCACGGTCCCCACTCCAGAACTTTTCGGCCCCATCGGCCATCCGTTCTGCGAGCAATGTGCTTTGCCCACTGCAACTTATATTTGGCAATTTTTCGAGCTACGTCGGTAACCTTGGTTCTCTTGCGGACGTCTTCATTTCTGATTCGATCACGCAAGGAAACTCCGAGCAAAACCCTCTCCATTGCCCTTTGGGTGACTTTAAGCCTTCTGATAAGGCCCATTGTGAGCAATCACATTCGGTCCCGTATGTAATCACTGGCAACACACACTGGTCAAAGACTTTCGTCTTGTGACACTGCGGTAAGTTGGACGAGACGATACCGCAAAACTCCCCGAACGCTGCCCAGCTGAGTCGGATTCAACGATTGATCTCTTTCTCGACTCAGTTGTAATGAAACGCCGTGCCTCGTCCAGATAGCCGATGCCCCCTGAACTGCACCGAAACAATGATCGGCCTTTTTTGAAACCGACTAATCGACCAAAGCCATAGCTGGCACATTACCAATTATCTAATACAAGCATCCGAAAGCAAAAGTTGTTAGCTTGCTCTGTACCTAAAAGTTTAACGAAATTCTGTGCCTTAACAGCACTGTAGCGTTGTACAAGTGGAGCGATAGATGGCGCTCACAAATAGGCGCGCGCGCCGCTCGCGGGCAAACGCAACGAGCTGTCGACGCGTCCGACGAATGTTCACAGCAGGCTTGTCGCAACAATGCGTATCTGAAAATTTTGTAGAAAGGCTTGTTTTTCTCTTATTTGTGCTGGTCCGTTTCTTTGTAATTTTTCAAGTAAATCGTTTTTCACCCAGGTTGCGTTATTAGATTCAATTAAAAAGTTTTAAAAAACCTTGAACACTATATCACTCTTTTGTTGACAGTCGTGTAGTGACTCGTTTATCTAAGAGGTCACGTGTATACAATAACATGATAATAGCCTGATTTACCAGAAATTTTGACAAACTCAGAAAGAATGAATTTCCAACAGTCGGAAAGTAGAGCTTTATTTTTTAACAACATAAATAGGAACTTTGTGAGAGTTGCCATAAATTCTGAATAAGTTTCATCATCTTTTTAAAGGTGTATGGTTAATTGTTAATGTTGTGTTGCTTTTTATTTGTTAAATAGACAAGTAATATTTTTTTTAACAAAGAAAAATCAAAAATAAACGGAAGGTTTTCCTCGATTGCTCAAAAAATCAATAAGCATCAAATACGACGGCACAAAATATTTGTGACCAGTATAATTAATATACAAAGTATAAACGGACCCATCGCGAACTCATATCAACAAAAGGAAACAACATTTTTTGAGTGAAAAATCACGGTTTACGGTAGGACCCAATGTAATGCTCCCAAAACCCCGTGCTGATGGATGCATTGAATAGTAAAGGGGTCATGGAGGTATTTAAAGTAAAGTTACAACTTGTATTCAAATAAAAACTTGTGAAAAAGTTGGAACTTTGACCTCCAAATCCTCTTATATCTCCGTAACTAGAAAGTTCCATTGTGCCTTTCGGCATCGTTAAGGCTATTTTTACAACCATTACACTATAATGAGTTATCGACTAAAAGTAACACGAAGTTAAAAATAAATTGTTGTGGTTACCACTTTAGCAATTACTTATGCATTGTTTTCTAGAATGCGTTTTTAGACGGTCAGAGGTTAACTTAAATAAATCAATCCTTATAATAGACAGTCAATTACCTCAATACAGTAAGAGACAATACGAATTTATTCTTTCCTTACATTAACTTGAGTTAAAGGTAATTCAATGAATTCTACTTAAAGTTTTATACAAATACATAAATTAATGAAATACGTCATAGTAAATTCAATATATAAATGCATTCGTTTTAAAATCATCAACTCAAAAGTATCATAAATTATTGAAAAAATAAACTTCAATCTTCACAAAACGCATTAGCCACTTTATCCTTCTCCACCGTCCAAAGGCTTTGTAATATCGTTACAATGGCGTAGTTTGTCGAACGTTTGACGCGACCCCTGACTTATGCGCCGCGTCTACATCAAAACATGACCTGTCTTCTATATAACCTTCGGTTCTTCGGAGCGACATTTCTTTAGTTATTAAGAATTTTGTATGTATGTAGTAACATGTAGAGTTTTCGTGCTCTAAAATGTGGGTTTTTGTTTAAAGAGAAGCGTTTTAGGAAGGAGAAAATCCGTACTTCCGTACTTTTAATACTATAAATGCGAAAGTAGGTTTGTTTGTTACCTTTTCACGCCTAAACCACTGAACCGATCATCCTGAAATTTTGTATATACGTTATCAGGTGTGCAGTAACGGACATAGAGTACCTTTCATCCCGAAAAAAAGTACTGTTTCTGAGGAAAACAGCTATAACGTTCTTATGATAATAGATGGCGCCACGTGTCTTTCGAATTATACTATTACAAGCAGAGTACAACCCGAGTTGATTGTCAAATTCTAAATTAACGCGAGCGAAGCCGCTGGCAAAAGCTACTACATAATATGTTCAAAAGGGGTTTGAAACAGGGCTTTTCTTTGTAAAGGTATGCCAATATGATACCATATAGAGGAACACCAAAGAAACGATGGATTTACTGTGTGTAGGATGATATGGCTAGAAAGGAGGTGACTGCTGAGATGACGAGTAATAGAGAAGTATGGAAGAAGAAGACATGCTGCGCCGACCCCAAATAGATTGGGATAAGGGCAGGAGAATGATGATGCAAGGCGAAAACATCGAGGCATAACAAAATTATGTAATCAGTATTAATGAATGGAGAAGAAAAAATTGCTTTATGGTCGGGTCTGATGCACTTTTGCTTATCTTGTGGAGAGCTTAAACGGGTGAGTATTCGTGCTAGAAATTCTGAACAAATCACCTGTAAAAGTCACTTTAGTAGACAGCTGTTCTATAAGTTGAAAAAGGTGTATATTGATTTTCCTGGTGTGGTGCTTTAAAAAAAATGTGCGTTAAATGTGTCTATCCTTTCCCAACTCGATATCAAGACCCGATTGTTGCCTACAGCGTGTTTTGATATATTTCAGCCACATAATGCGTAGGGGATATAGCAGCCTTGAGAAGCTGGTCATTGTTGGCAATACCGAAGGCAAAAAAGCACGAGGCCGGTCGCCAACACGATGGTCCGACCAAGTAAAAAGGTTATGTCCTCAAACAAATTTTAGCAGGTGGTGATGGCAACCTTGGACCGGAGTCGATGGAGGCAGATTGTCCGTTTAAAGGGGTCCAGTGACCACAATCCTTAGTAATGAGGAACCGATTGAAGAAGTGGAAGACAACATAAATAGTCTCTTTCCAGTTTTTCCCGACTATTCTTATGATCAATGAATATCTTAATATCCGTAAAGGTCACAGCAAATCAGTAAGATGTTATCGGAATTTCGTAAAATATTGATTGTTAATATGTCGGTTTTTTGACTGGCTGTATGATGTTGCTTGCTAGGCTAACCGTAGAACATGATTTCATAGCATAAACAAGAAAATTATCTATTTGCATAGTGTTTTGTTTTAATTTTTAGAAAGTAATTTTCTAATTAAGTTGTTAGTAACTTTTAAATCCCTGGTTTCACCCGCAAGAAGAAATTTATTTTGTGATAGTGAGTCACTACTCCGTGGTTCAGAAAAATACCGAACTGAAAAAGGACAAAAGCCGTTAGGTTGAATTTGTATTAGTGACCATTCTAAAGACTGGCAATTGCTCCCTTTTTTCAGGTATCGAAATTATCAAAATAATTATTTCTTTGATAATTATCAAGAAAGTTTAATTATCACTCACGTACATATAGGCTAATTTGTGTTGTCACAAATAAGCGTATATGTAAATATCTATTTCAGCCAGTAATAAAAAAATAACATAGTGAAAACAAATGTATCAATGTTAAGAGTATGTGGGTGTACCCACATACTACGTTTTTCAATGTTGGAATTTGGCCGACACGACGTTCTGTCGGACTTCGGGCACACGAGCCGAGATTAAAAGGTACCGTTTAACATGGCAATATAATAAGTTAGTGGGTATAATGATCAAGAATGGAAAGTACAAGTACATTTGTGTATTTTCTGGTAAAAGGGGTCCATACCGGTAAAGCAATTTAAATATCCATTATCATTGAACTAAGGAAACTATGACCCTCCAATGCAATAGACGGTCAATATATATGTCGGATCCGGTCATTAGTACGGACATAAAATGAATCGCAAGCCCGTCAGTGGTGACATCACGCGACCTGCTTAACAGTCTACCCACACCACATAGTGCTTCTACAGAGCCCTGATGTTCAGCTCGAGGCGAGGGCGACAGTCAATCACGGACGAGTTGAGGCGTCTTAGAACTGTACCCGATTCATTGTGCCCCGAGTTATTGTGTTAAGTTGTAATTTCAAGTAATTTGTTAGTTTAGTAGAAACAGTGTACCGCACCCAGTGTCTTTTCATTGCACGTACGATGTACGAACCTAACGAAATAAATCCTGACATATCCGACATATATTATATTCAAAACCATACATTGTGGTAATTAATATCTACCGTTGACCATCAAATAAAGTTTATGATGATGACGATTTCAATATTAAAAGAGTTTCAACTCGTCGACCGTATTGTGAAAGCACCCTAACATTCAGACACGTGCTATATCAAAAAGAGCTCTGAGAGAAATTTCTTCGTAAACAACGTAAGAGCAAACCGTTCTAATCTCTTCATTAGCTTATTATCAAAGCTTTTATGTCGTTAGTATAGAGTTCAAATTCGTTTGTTACATTTCTTTGGTCGGATTTTAGTCGATATTAAGTACTAGTGGACACTCAGGTTAAAAACGTCTTGAAGGCATTTAAGGCACAGTGGATTTTCAGACTTGTTCAAATCTTTTTAAGGTTTGATTTTGAAAGTTTCTGGTGTTGGATTTTAATGTATTTTTTTCATATAAATTATACCGTGGGAAACCGAGCGTGCCCTAAGGCGCTTTATGGAATTTGCAAGTGAATGGGACATAGTATAAAAAGCAAGTGAGTGTGTTTCGATTAGCATTAATTCATGTATGACCTTTGACTTTTCGCTTTGGAGGTTGTGTAGCGAGTAGGAACATAATATTATGAAGTTTATGATATTTGTATCTTTCCTTAGTCAAAGAAAGTTAGACAAGTAATGTTCAAAGATGAATGATTATTATGAGGTACTTGGAAGAGCTCGTGGCTAAATAATAACAGCCGCTCGGATCGATCTTTAGGTTAAGCCGTGCTTGCCTTGGTTGGTCTGCATATGGGTGACACACCGAGTTTCCTCCGTGCCTCGGAAAGCACGTTAAGCCGTTGGTCCCGGCTGCGATTTGTAGATATTTGACAGTCGTTTCAGGTAGTCAGTGGCCCAAAAAGTCTGACAACCAGTCTTACCAAGGGGTATCTTTTTACCTAGTACTAACTGGGTTATGGAGGTCAGATAGGCAGTCGTTCTTTGTAAAATACTGGTATTCAGCTGCATCCGGATAGACTGGAAACCGACCCTAACATAGTTGGGAAAAGGCTAGGCAGATGATGATTTGGAGATTGCCTTATTCATAGTAAATGCTTTAAACAAGACTGGTTACGGGTATATTTAAAAGTTACTCGAGAACTGATACAGTAATTTACTGTTCAACTCTACTACCTCCTGAAAAATGCGGGCTCCATCGCGTCAGGTACTGAAACAAAAAAGTTCAGCTTAGAAGAATGATTGTGTTCTTAAATAGTTATTTATTGTTATGTAGTGATATGATATGTAATAAATATATAGGTAAAACATATTATTACGATCAATACAAATTGATAACTATGTGTTTTGCAAGTGAAAATCTGGCCTAGGGTCTTCAACGCTTTTCTTGCTTTTAAAGAATATGCAAAACCCAGAAAAGCGGTCAACTCTTTCCTACTTGACAGGAACCTTATCTACAAAAAGTAGCATTATTAACACATTTGAGCTACTAACAAAAGAAAGTAAGGCATTAATAACAAAAGCGAGCGTTACCTAGGTTACTGGTCCATACCTAAGTGCCCATAATCCTTTAGAACCTTAGAATTAGAACAGAACGATAAGCAGCTACACACCGTTTTCTTTCATTTGCACATGAGCATGGAAAATTGAAACACCTAAAGATGGTGTGTTCGCATTGCCTTCAAATGCCTTGTCCCTGGATTTTGAGTAACTAAAACTCAATATGTCTGCCTCGTTGGTCTAGTGGTCGCAAACACGACTGCTGAGCATGAGGTCCTGGGTTCGATTCCCGGATCGGGCAAAGTGTTATTTGGTTTTTTCTGAGGAATTTCTCAGTAGCAGCCACGGAGTTTGGAATTGCGCCCGGATGATGGCAATAGTCTCGCCCCTATTACATGGGACTTAAACATAACTGGCGAAATGTGGGCGTACTATTAGGTACACCTCTGTGTAACCCTTCGGGAATTACAGGCGTGATGTTATGTTATGTTACATAAAACTCAATCTGGGTTAAATCTCCTGTTGATGCCAAAACTTGACCGCGTTGGCTATTGTGTGTCTTTTGCAGTTTCTCCGCTGGTGGGGCCCATTTTATAATAATACAAGCCAATGGTTGGGGAATCTCAAATGATTGAGCGAAGTAGACCAAAACTAAAAACTGATGGAGTGCGAATAATTCTGAGAGAAATAAGTCGCAAAACAAAAAGACGACCAGGCTAAGGCTTACCTCACAGCTGTAAAGCCATCGGTGATGATGATTTCAAACATAACATTAGAGAAAAATCAGTAGAATAAAGTGCTGTGTATCCCCCTAACTTTTCTTTGCATCTCTTACGGACTTTTTCCGCTTTAAACATAATTATTACTGGCGACAAACTAGTGGGGACAATGGGACCAAACCTGAAACCAGAGGTCGGTTTCAAAACAGCAGTGAAAATAGTGTGCGGTTAGGCTCTTCACGTTTGAGTGTGTTATGGATTCCCATTGAATTCTTAGAGCATTAACTTTAAATGCTTAAGGTCTAGGCTGTCGCAGAAGAAAGTTTTTGAAAGAAAACCATTGTTTCCTATTGTTATTGGAGTAGGATTTTAGTATGGCAAGTCTTTTGTTGGTACGGAATGGCCCTACTTGCGATGTAAGTGAAAATGGCGTGTCGAATCATACATAGGTATGTATAGACAATATTGTTTTGTATACAGTGAAGGTTTCTCAACTGACGAAGGTGGTTTTTATTTCTTAGCGAATAAGTCTACATCTAGTGGTATATCTGGAAGTCAAAATCAAAGAAATGAAAGAGGAAGAAACTACAAAATGGCCTCTTTCATGGTTTATTTCGTTTCAGCAGCACACATATCATCATTACATCAAGCATTACACATAAACTATCATAAATGCGAAAGTTTGGATGGATAGATGTTTGTTACTCAATCACGCCAGAATGGCTGAACCAAACATGAATGAATGGATGAAATTTGGCACAGAAATAGATTGTTGTCTAGTATAGCACAAAGATTACTTATTATCCCAGAAGTAAGATCCCGTGGGCAATTCCCGAACTCCACGCGGGCGAAGTCGAGGGCATAAGCTAATTGTTGTATAAAACAATTGGGAACGTCTTTTTCTTTTTATATTCAACTAAAGTCCTCCACCAGAATCTGACCGCCATTTCTTCCATGCAATCCCAAGTACTTAGCACCTTGGACCTCTCGCTCTCATAACCTACACAGTCCATAAAAAAGGCGCAATTATATTCAAAAGCAGTTCCCCTTAACTCGGCTGGTCGCGACCCAGTGCCCTTGCGCCTTTGCGAGCCCTGATTGGAATTTATCGTCCACCCAGCCTGTAAGTCGGAGCGGCGTGCATTACACTTCTTTTTTTGCCGTCGTCCCGCTGCAGTCGGGTAATAACGCGTATTAAGCTTGTTGTGACGGCGTTTGATTTTGATACACTTAATTGATAATGAGCGGGTTTTCTATGTGTAGTGATGTGTAAAAAGAATAAGGGGTTGATTTAAAATAATTGTAAAGTGAAACTCGACCTTTAAATATTTAATCGGAAATAAATAGTTAGGGGAAGGAATGAATGAATGTGGATGGGTATATGAGTAGAGGAAGACCAAAGAAACGATGGATGGACTGTGTAAAGAATGATATGGGAAGAAAGGAGGTGTCTGATGAGATGACGAGTAATTGTATTGTATTGTATTGTATGACGGGCTGGTGTCCGCAACTCCACGTCGAAGCGCGTATTTTGCGTGCGGGTGGGAGATTTATTCGATCCACCCCAACTCCCCGAGAAAAGCCAGCAGCGCCTTGATGCTGCAGATAATCTCGCGGAGAGTACCTGGGTTACCGAAGTACTTTGCCCTGTATGTTGCAACCGCTGGGCAGTGAAGAAGCACGTGGGCTGCTGTTTCGTCTTCCTCCATGCAGGCTCGGCATAGGGGGCTGTCTGTGACTCCTATGACAAAGAGGTGTTTATTAAAAGAGCCGTGTCCAGTGATGGCGGCTGTTAGTGTGCGTAACTGTAATTTGGTTAGCCGAAGCGCCCGTTTGGTCAGGCGGCCATCGATAGTAGGAAGTGCTTCCTTGGCCTGCCTGCACTCGCCATGGTCCAGCCATAGCTTGTGGTGTTGTTCGCTGGTTCGTTTCCTTACCAGTGTGCGTAGATATCCGAAAGGGAGTGGCACGATGGGTTCAGGTCCCACTGCTGCCATGCTCGATCCCCTTCTAGCGAGTTCGTCCGCTGCATCATTGCCTCGGGACTCGCTGTGTCCTTTGATCCATTGTATGGTTATATTATTGAGATTACCAACCTGGTTCAGGCGTTGGTGACACTCGTGTATTAGCCCAGAATTGACTATATGGTTGTTTAGTGCTGACAGTACAGCCATGCTGTCCGAGAGTATGCGAATAGAGTGGTCCACAACCCCCCTGGCTGAGATGGCTGAAGCCGCCAGGGAAATGCCCATGCATTCTGCCTGAAATACTGTGTTGTGGGCCCCCAGTGGTGTGGCTATATGGATGTTGAGATCCTCCGAGAATACTCCAGCTCCAGTGCCAGTACCTGTTTTAGATCCATCCGTGAAGATCCGAAGTTCTGCCGGGCTTAAACCCTCGCAGCGGTGGTCTTCATGAAGTTGGATTTTGTATTTTTTATCGAATACAAACTGTTTGGGTATCCGGTCGTTTATAGCTTTTGCCAGGGGGAACTCATTGTAGAATTCCTCCAGTACCGCGGTGTGCTGTGTTACCTTCTTACCCCAGAGTTGAAGTGTCTTAAGGCGTACTGCCGACATCGTCGCTTCCTGCTGTATGAACAGATGGAGCGGTGGGAGTCCTAACATGGCTTCGAGGGCTGCGGTCGGAGTAGTCCTCATGCAACCCGTGGTCGCCATGCAGGCAAGCCTTTGCATGCGTTGCAGTTTGATGGAGGCTGTGGCTAGTCTGGTGCGGGGCCACCAGACCACTGCCCCGTAGGCAATCATGGGTCGGATCACCGCGCAGTATAACCAAAGTATAATTTTAGGGGATAGGCCCCACTTCTTACCTATCATCCTTCTGCATTGCCAAAAGGTGATGCAGGCCCTGTTTATTTTGTTGTCTAGGTGGCTACTCCAGTTTAACTTACTGTCCAGGATGACTCCCAGGTATTTGACCTCTTCGGCTAATTGGAGTTCTGTATCGAGAAGTTTTGGTAGGCGATAGGGGCCTAGTGTTCGTTTTAGGGTAAACATGACAAGTTCAGTTTTCGTCGGGTTCACTGAGAGGTCAAATTCTCTGCACCACCGTTCAACGATGCGTAGCGCCTGTTGAGTGAGATTGCAGATTGTCCCCGTCACTTTCCCCGAAATGAGGATGGCGAGGTCGTCGGCGTACCCTATTGTATAGAAGTGGTTCGCGTTGAGTTTAGTGATAAGATCATTAATCACCAGGTTCCAGAGGAGGGGGGATAATACACCTCCTTGGGGGCAGCCTCTGGCTATTATGGCCATTTGCTGTACCTCTGCAAGGCGAACCACTCGTTTACTTAGCATATTAGTGATCCAGTCAGACAGTACCTGCTCTACTCCGTGTCGAGAAAGGGCGGTGCTAATGCTGGAGAAGTTTGTTTTATCGAAGGCTCCTTCAATGTCTATGAAAGTGCCCAGGCAGATTCCCTTCTGATGTATCTCTTCCTCTATCCGGCCGACCACTAGATGGAGAGCGGATTCAGTGGACTTACCCGAGCTGTATGCATGCTGGTTCGCATGGAGTGGGATCGTTTTTAAAACGCCATCCCTCAGCTCTCTCTCGCAGATTTTCTCCATGGTTTTAAGGAGGAAGGAGGTTAGGCTGATTGGTCGGTGGGATTTGGCATTTGTATAGTCACTCTTACCTGGTTTGGGAATGAATATAACTTTCACTTCCCTCCATCCCTTTGGAACGTATCTAAAGGCCAGGCACGCTCTCATAATGGGAACCAGTCTGCTGGCGACAGAGGCCCCTCCCCACTGCAATAAGGCGGGAAAGACTCCGTCCGGACCGGCTGCCTTGAAGGGATGGAAGCACCTGATCGCCCACTGGAGTTTCTCCAGTGTTATCACTTTGTGTGCGTAGCGCCAGTCGTTTTCTGAAGGTGTTTGGTTTACCTCTGTCCAGTCGATACTCTGTGCGAAAGCGCAGCCTGGGAAGTGAGTTTCTATGAGGACGCGCATCGCCTCTTCAGCTGAGGTGGTAAGTGTGTTGTCGGGTTTCCGGAGAACTGCGGGCCCAGACGGGCTCTGCTGTGCCAGTATTTTCCTTACCCTGTTTGCTTGTTGGCAGGATTCAATGTTGCCACAGTATTTCCGCCAGCCGGTTGAACTCCTGAATCTGATGCATTTTTTGTAGCTGGATTTGGCCGCGTAATATGCGTCCCAATCCACGTCAGCACAGGTGTTCATGGCTCTGTTTAGTGCTGCCCTTACCTTCCTGCGCTTGCGTTCCAGATCCGCTCCCCACCATGGTTGCTTCCCTGGTGTTGTGGGCGGAGTGAATTCGGGGCAGGATGATTGGTAGCTGTCTAGCATTGATTTTGTGAGATGACTTACACGCTCGTCGATCTGCGTCGTGTCCTCGTAGGTCATCCGATAGTTTGTTGGCGCAAGTTTGGTTTCGAGTTTGCGTGTATAGGCACCGCGGTCGGTGTTACGCGGGTTGCGCCGTGGTGGTGTTGGAATCACACAAACCTGTAAGTCAAAGCGGATCCATCTGTGGTCCGAGCAGGAGGCCTCCTTAGAAACCTGCCAGCCGGTGATGATGGATGCTGCGCTCTCCGTTGCCAGGGTGAGGTCGATGATTGTTTGGCTTCGTCTGTTTACGAAGGTTGGTTCAGAACCTGTATTTAGTAGGGTTAAGTTAGTAGTAAATAAGTAATCTACAAGAGCCTTACCCCTTGCGTTTTGCGTGTCCATGCCCCACAGGGGATGATGAGCATTTGCGTCAGCGCCTATGACTACCTCTAGCCCTGTGCTCTCGCAGTGTGTCACGAGGCGGGCGAGGTCGTGCGGGGGCGGTTCCTCCGCCTCGGGCATGTAAGCGGAGACGAAGACCACAGTTGCTTCTGTGTCCCCACGCTGGATCAGCAGCCTAGCTGCAGAGATATCCCTGCAACAGAAATCTGTTAGTGGCTGTGTTTTTATGTTATGTGTGGTGTAAATGCACGATCTTGGCTTGTCGTGATCTGTACTAACTAGTAACTTACCCCCAAGATTGGAGAGACCTTGTATTCGGCCACCCCTAATCCACGGCTCTTGGATTAGGGCAATGGCCGTATGTTGAACCTCCAGCCACTTCCGCAGCTGGGCCGTCGCGGTTTGGCTGTGGTGGAGGTTGGCCTGCAGAACTTTACAGTTCGACGAAGGGGACGCCATCAGTGGACGTTCCTACCTCGTCACCTTCAAGCCGCAGCCCGGCAAATAGGGCGCCCGCGTCGAAACCGACCTCCTCAAGGTCAGAAGCCGAGGACAGAATACTGTCGTCAAGCTCCCCGCCCGAGGGGTCGGCGTCCACGCTGGCGATGGCAGGGGCGGCCGGCGCTGCTGCTGCAGGCTCAACCGCGGGTGCCGCCGCAGCGTTTGTTGTGGGGGGAGTTGCCTCCTCCTTCCGTGTTACGGCGCTGGTTGTCGCGGCCGGATATCCCTGAGGGACGTCGGCAAATCTGCCGTTCGGGCCCTGAAACTTTACGTACACCGTCCCCACACCAAATGAGAGACGGCGTTCGGCTTTCATCAGGGCCGGAATTTGGTCCTCAGGGATCCCGACCACCACAAACCAAGCGTCAGCCTGCTTGTTGGCACCCAGCAATGCCCATCCCCTGACGTCTATCCAGGGATTCTGATAGCACAGAGCATACCCAATGTGGGACGGCTCTGCGAAGATCCCCTGCTCGTCGGGGATGAGTATCCCACACCTTATCCGACGCTGGATCTCCGTCTGCCTCCTGATCACTAGCGATATACCAATGGTTGGAGCCAGCTCGGAGACCAGAGTCCCCAGCCACGACAAGGTGTGATCGCTGCCGCACCACAGCTTGAGAGCCCCGCCGCTGAACACCGGCTTCGCTCTGAAGGTCGGTGCAGGTGAACCTGGTGTGGGTGTGAAGGCCTCGGCGAGTATCCTTCTTTGGATTGCCGCGAGAATCTGGATAGATGCCTCCCTGCTGATTAGCGAGACGATGACGAGTAATAGAGAAGTATGGAAGAAGGAAGACATGCTGCGCCGACCCCAAATGAATTGGGTTAAGGGCAGGAGATAATAATAATTATGAAATAGTTAGGGAAAGGATTTTCTCTTTTAACATCTTATTTCTATCCAGACCAACCTTTTGTTTTTGTAAATCTTCTTCTTAGCGTGTCGATGGCAATCTGAATTGATTGAGCCCAAAATTTGGCGACGAGGTTGGCACTTTTAGTGGCGCCTGGATACGATATTAAGTGTCCCATATTTTGAGGAACAACACCACATTTACACTCCAGGACTGGGTCATCTATGAATCTCCACCTGAACAGGTTTTCCATGCTTCGGCCGACCCTGTTCGGAGTCTATTTAAAGACTTCCAGGTCAGCCATGGCAACTCGTGTCCAGGAGGAAGATTCTCAGAAAGTGGCACAAATGACCAAACCATTTGTAAGGAAAATTAAATTAAATTAAAAAAAATTAAACGATAGGTAGATAAAAAAATTGGGTAGCAACAAAAATAAATATCAAAGCCTATCGTTCCATCTTATGCTTAGCGACACTAAAGTACTATCTGTGTGTACAACGTCGGTACAATAAAAAGCATTACGATGGGAGTCTACAATCCTAATCGCCGAGAAACGTGAAAAAATCCAGACGCGTGCGCGCAGAGCGGTCTGAATATAAAAAATGCAAATCATATAGAGCCGGTACAAGATTTGTCTTTGTTTTCTTGACTGTGTTCTTGCTTCAAATTTATTTAGTTGGGTGCCTGAGGATGTAAGGCGGCGCCGAGGCCGGCTTAGAATGAGGTGGCGAGATGATCTGGATGCACATCACGAAGACTGGTTCGAGGTGGCGCAGCAGATGTCTCTGGAAGGATATGGGGGAGGCCTTTAACCAACAGTGGGACATACAAGTTATTTTAAAAAAAATCGTAAAGAGAAATCGTTTAGTATAGAGTATAACTAAATATTATTTTCAAACTTACTTCTTCCTTATTTTATTTTTTTATGGAAATCCTGGGACTCCATGGCAATGAAATATGTTAGTGCGTTTAAAAAGGAATAATATTTTTTTTTTGTTTCCATTGCGTGTCCCACACTTAATCCAAAAAATTATGTTCATTTCGAAGTTTAAAAATCGTCCTCCGTTAATTAAGAAGTAAGATTCAACCAATTATTCTAGACAGCTGCAATAAAAAAAAGCTTACTGCTCTCATCATCTGCCTAGCCTTCTATGTTGAGGTCGGCTTCCAGTCTAACCGGATTCAGCTGAATATCAGTATTTTACATGAAGCGACTGCCTATCTCGTCTCCACAACCCAGTTAGTACTGGGTAAAACGATACCCCTCGGTAAGACTGATTGTCAGAATTTCGGGTCATTGACTACCTGTAACGACGATCAGCGATCGCGACAGATCGCGATTTCCGATGCACGGAGGAAACTCGGTTAGTAAGTAACCCACGAGTTTACTGCTCTATATAAATATAATAATGATACGTTAAACAATAATCGACAATGTGAACGAAGACGTCTCGCCAAATTTAATATGTAGACTATTTGCTTTATTTTTGCCGCTATATTATTTTTTCCCACGGTATAGATTTAAAATCAGATGTAATTTAATAATGATGATAAGGTAATAATAGCCATAATTAATTAAGTATGCAAATGATTTGCATTTGATTCGTCATACATTTTTATTATTATAGGTTTACAAGTCCAGTTTTGATAAGCCAATTCACAAAATTGTTGGAAAAATCTACCAAATATGACGAAGTAATAATTTGTTTGTCTGGGTTAGTTGGTTTGGGTCCTTAATACATAAAATTCGTGACATTTTAGTGAAAAAGATACAGAGAATCAAAATAGATCATATACTTCGTGAATCCGTGATCTACTGTCCTATTGACCTTGTAATTAAAAACTCTCCAAATCTCGTCACAATCTCATCAAATCGACAAGCCGTGTAAAAATTTGACAGAAATATACGAAAACTATTTATATAGGGGTGTAAGGGACAGCCTTCCACAAACTGACATGGTGCATACAGCTCGTTATTTTGAATAATTATATTCCTCCGGAATTTTTCTTCGTATTTTTTTTTTCAGTTACTATTCCTTTATTTCAATGTAAAATTACATTCTCTGTACGCAGCACTCCATTTATGTAAATAATACGGCTTAAATAAAAATAAAACCAACAATGGATGTTGAAATAATCCAACGAACGACGCGTGAAATCAGCTGTTCACTTTCTTCATAGCTACAGAGTTCATGGAACTCGTCGTCGCGCTTGCCGTTCGCTACGTGTGTTTTGCCACGATAACGATACATTGCTAATGAGGAAATAAAACAAATCCAATTTATTGGATTTCCATAACATTCCTGAAATTATTTCTTGTACCGGTCATTTTAGTATGGTATACTGATTTCACCCCATCAGTTTGCTGTTGCTATAGATAGTATTTTAAATAATTGTGACTAAGATGTTATATATAATACAAACATATTTGAATATACACGAATTACCCTTCTGATGTTTTTAAACATTACAGGGATGTAACCTGTCATGTGATGAGGGATTAATCATCAAAAGATGGTTATTATAGGAGTTACATTATCAGAGCCTTTTGTAGACCTGTTTATTTTCAACTGATCTTCAGGCCTCGTTGGTCTAGTAGTCGCAAGCGTGACTGCTGAGCATGTCCGGGGTACGATTCCCAGGTCAGGCAAAATGATATGGGGGTTTTCCCTCAGGAACTTCTCAGTAGCAGGAGTCACGGAGTCTGGATTTATACCCTCGTTCCCTGTTACATGAGATTAAAACATAACTGGCGAAATGTGGGTGTATTTGTTAGGCACCTCTGCCTGAACATAACCCTTCGGGGATTACAGGCGTGATGTTATGTTATGTTATGGTGTTTAGTAAACGAGTCACTTAACATTGACAATCAATAAAAAAGATCCGATAGAAAAACATAGACAGGTTTCTAAATAGTACACAAACCATTAGATACATAGGTAGAAACTGTTATTATAATTCATACTACAAACCTACATAATTATAATGACGCCGCACGTATCTGTATCGAATCGGAATTGCAAAATAAGTACCTACCTAGTATTAATCGAGGCTATAACGATCTATGATTCCTTACCGAACATTATAATTTCAATAATCCTTAAACTGTGAGGTAGACGCACCTGTTACTGTAAACCGATGATTTAGTTTTTGATGAGTTCTGTTTTCATATGATGATGTGATAAAGGTTTTAAGTTTTCTTCAGATACAATATGTTGTATCTGCAGAAAACAGAGAGCTCTTGAACAACACAGTGAACAGTTGAAACAGTTTTTTCAGTTGATTATGAAAAACTATGACTCATAGTCGTAGTGTGTGTTAGTGATTGTTTTGCTGCGACTATGAACGATAAGTTTATTGACCGATTTTCTTTCCGTTGATAATTTTGCTTCATGTCTGAGCACTACATTATATTCTGTATGGACTGCTGACATTCTGGAAATTGATAATATAGTATGAAACCTTCACTTTAGACGGCTTTCAAATTACTAAAAAAAAACAACTATCGTGGTAGACAAAGGGCTCCACCCACAATTCAAACATCATTTAATTCCTGTCAATCCTTTGAAGTTGACGTTGAAAGAATGACAATTTAAATATCTTTGCTCCATAATCGTACAACCGGGTCTCAGTACATACAATCACGTAAAATGATGACCATTATTGTAAAACAAGAAGGCAACAGGACCGTTTACCCTGCATAATGGCTACCGATTAGCTTGTTTCTCACAACTGTACCCGAGTCCATGAGAAATTCAATCAATCGGACTATTTTAATGGCTGCCGATTGCGCTACAATCAATATCATTTTTATCATTTTCCCACTGCAGTACGCTGTCATTAGGAGCATTATGATTTATTTCTGTTTTGTTTTTGAGTTATTATTGTTTGAGAACTTTGTTTGATGTGAATTTTTGCGTTTTGAAGATAACGGTGTCTACCGTTCTCGTATGTTCTTTGGGCTGTCGAAATAAATCAGTGATTTAATGAATTATTTGATTTCTGCTTACTATAGCCACTGCTGGGACCGGCCTTCTTTTTTTTGAGAGAAAATGGGTCGTAATCCAGCTGTCACATGTTTTGGATTTGTTGGTTTTTGGACATGCTGGTTTTCAGTTTGCATACTTGATTGGAAAAAGAAAAAAAAGGAGCAAATGATAGCGTAGCGATAGCGTGAAGGTTGACAGTAAAAAATGGAAGAAAAAACCTGTTGCGCCGACCCCAAGTAACATGGGCAGAAAAATGTGATTTGATGACGTGGAATGATCTGAACAGGTCTCTAGAAGCTAGATGACACTGAGACAGATAGATTACATATCTCGGATCGCCAAGACGTTACAGCCAAAACGTATTAAAAAATGCATCAGAATATGTATTTCAACAAAATCATTTCCACATAATCTCGACATACATCAAGTAAAACACCATATTCGAAATTAGCCTAAAGCCATAACGCAACGTTGAGCGTTGCGTGCGAACACGAGTAGCGTCGGCAACACGCAACTGTCGAGTGATTTAAACACAACTTCCAAAGACTAATGACGTTTATTAAGCCAATCAATTTACTGAGAGGACGATTGAGATATCCTTTAGGAAGGTGTTTGTTTTACGCGAGTATATCATCATCTGCCTAGCCTTTGCCCAACTATGGTGGCGTCGGCTTCCAGTCTAAACGGATGCAGCTGAATACCAGTAGTTTACATGGAGCGACTGCCTGTCTGACCTCCACAACCCAGTTAGTACTGGGTAATACGATACCCCTTGGTAAGATTGGTTGTCACTGACTACCTAACTACTGTCAAAGATCTACAATTGACAGCCGGGACAAACAGCTTTTACGCGAGTATATTGATAAGAAGCGAGCGAGCTTTTAATCGGTTGAACTATCAAATTATGTGTATGACAAAATGGTTTTTCAGCCTCTGGACAAAGTAGATGACAAAGTGACTTACTAGTAAATCTGGTGTCAAAGTCTCACATCGTCTATTGATTGGCAGGTCAAAACACCAGTGAAATCAACTAGAGATTTGATAGTTACTGCCTACCTTCATTAGCCCAATAAATGAGCTGTTACTAAAGAAATAATAGAATTATTTGTAGGTGTAACAGAGGTCAATTCTTAATCGAAATCTAATTTAATATTCTATAATGATCGTATAAAACAATCATGCGCCTTATGCCAAGTAAAAGGTAGCGTTTATTAAGTGGGGACTAGCACGCGATCTTGAGTCCAATGGTTTTAATTTTGTTGTAAACAAATTGCGATTAATGTGAGAAATTTGTTTTGTGTATGACTTGGAAAGGAGGTACTTGACGTGGCAAGGTTTATCGATATTGAAGTATTTTAATGGAATTTTAATTTCAGTAGATATTCATTATAAAGATAGTTTATGTAAAACTAATAGAATTTTACTACTAATTTTACCCGTAGATACTTCTAAAAAATTAAGGGTCTGGCTGATGCTAATCCTTTACAATACTTTTCGATTCTAGTGATGATAACCAAGACGACGAGTACGACGAGAACGAGTAGTAATTAACAGAATCTACATACTTTTAGACAGATACTGCAACGTACATTTTAAAATATAATATATATTGTTGTTAGTATAAGACATCATCGCTTAGCATCAAGTCAGAAAGTGGTCAAACGCGGGTATATCAGTCATCATCATCATCATTTCGGCATCCAGTCTAACCGGATGCAGTCAGCTGCATTTTGTTAGACCAGTACCAGTATTTTACAGTCATGAAGCGATTCCCTATCTTCTATCTTCTATCTTCTTCTTCTATATATTATATATTTTTACATATCTTCTATATATATATAAAATGGTAAACTGAATGACTGACTGACTGGGTGACATATCAACACACAGCCCAAACCGCTAGTCCTAGAAACATGAAACTTGGAGGGTGTGTTCTTTGTAAAGATTAAGTATCTACTAAGAAAGGATTTTTGGGAATTCCACCCCTAAAGGGGGAAAATAGGAGATGGAAGTTTATATGAAAGTCCGTCAGTTTTGAAGTTAGAATCAAATTTTGTGTTTTGGCTGACCATTGAAAATTAATTTATACGTGTCTCAGCGTTTTTAATAATTCTACCCCCGAAGGGTTAAAAGGGGGATGAAGGTAAGTAATCGGATATTTTTCGACATCCACGCGGGCGAAGCCGCGGTCAAAAGCTAGTCTTAAATAAAATAAAAAACCACAAATTGTTGACAATTCAATTAAGAATGTGTATCACAATAATGTTGTAATATTCACAGATATAATAATTAAATGATAATATAATTTTACATTTAGTGGCGTGCATGATTCTGACCTTTGCGTTGGAAGTACAACATCATAACTTAAGTTACATTAATGTTACAACATTGTAATTAGTATGCTTGATGAGTAGCTATCATCACGCTAAAATAACTATTACTGCGTGCCCTCTTTGGGCTATTCACGGATTTGAGAAGTCCACGCAAAAATGAACCTAGTTTGATCATCTAAAAGTAGTTTTGAGATTACCAAGTCGGCTTAAAAAAATTCTTAGTAATTCTTATATCTTATCAGTTAGTCATTAGTCATTAGTCATTTATTCTAAACAAAAATATATTTGTGTCGAATATAGGATACACATCAACAACAACATCAACAACATCAACAACATAAAAAACAACAACATCATCATCATATGGAGATTTACAGCCGCGGGTCGGCCTTAGCCTGTTACAGTATATTTCTCCTATGTGACCTATTTCTGGCTTTTCCTCACTCCAACAGTTCCTAAATCTTCGTCTGCGTCATGTAGGTCCTAATAACATTAGTATAGTCGTACATCTCCTAGATCTTCTGGCGTGGTTGAGGATTGAGCATGCTTGCCTAGAAGTAATCATTTAACTCTCCGATACGGTTTAAGGTAAACAAGCAGTAGATATTTGAGAATGTTGGTAGCAGAGTTTCAGGATACTCTTTAGACACATAATTAAAACACCACGATTGACTAAACTCAGAACACATGCATTCTTAGCTTGCCTTGGCTTGAGTAGACACACAATTTCTATTTAGTTTTTAATAAGTGACTTGCAGTTCACTCTCCCTCACGCAGCTTACCCCTTAAAGAGCCAATAAAAGCCACTCCCTTCGAATCCCTTCACCACAAAACTAGGTCACAACTCATGAATCAGTCATTTGCATGATAGCTCGCGTGTTTTTATCAGAAACGCAACTGTTTTTAGTTCGCGTGACTTACAACTGGCAATTTGAATTAGAATGTGCCCGCCCATTGCCACGCCTGCTGGTAGGTGCAACGGTATCTGATCGAGGTGGTTACGTAAAACTGATTATGCATTTTCTTTGGTACTGTGGTTGGTGTTATGGGAATCGAGTTTAAAGTGGGCAAGAGGTGGCGGTTCTATTCCGACACTGAAAAAAATTGTACACTTTAAGGTGGTCAAATGATGGTGGTTCGATTTTAACACCTAAATATTCACAAAATGCCAAATTAATCTCAAGCCATGAAACACACTGTTACTGCCTAACCCTGCGGGGAACACAGGCGTGATGTTGTGTTGTGTTCTGCAAACCATGATCCTGATTTTGCTTTTGGAGAAAAAGTGGGCTTAAGATACAGTCTTGTGGTACTCCAATTACTTTATAGGATACTTTAGACTTAAACCAGATTTCTTTACTTCGATCATTCACACGAGACACAATGATGCATTTCACAATATTATATAAAGTCGCAACAATACGAGTAGTCGTATTGTTGCAACTTTGTTAGGTGGCTTTGCATAATGGTAACCGCGAACACAATGCTGAATGCATTGGTCCAATCTAAAATCATTGTCATTTTTAAGGAACTGACACCATACTCGAATTATAACATTATTCGATAGGAATTCGCATTTTCTCCAAAGAAAAACATACGTTAAGCTACTCCACACTTACTTCCCAACAGTACTTACCTACATACGTTCAGCGATGACGAGAATGATACCGCACGAACATGTGTGAACGGTGCTCCGAATGTCATAGATAGAGGCTATTGTTTTACTCGACCGAGTACATAATGCCTTGTATGCAGATTGGAGTTACGTGAAGTAGGTTGGCCTGTACTCGTATGTGGTTTTACGCGATTTGTAATGTAGACTGTCTAGATAAGACGATTTACTTACAAGTGATTCGAGTTGTGCTAGACCGAAGTCTATTTTATCTGGCCTGGCATAGGTTGGAGCTAGTGCCCTCGTAACTTCACCAATAATAAGTAACTGAGTCATGAAGCGCAGAAAGGCAGTCGCTCCATGTAACATATTGGAATTCAGCAATATCCAATTAGACTAGAAACCAAACCCAACATAGATAATCGGGGAAATGCTATATATAAGTATTTTAAGACTTCTTAAGATGAGTATAGAGATTTTTTAAACAATATGAAAACGTACTGAATAGGTAATAGGATTTAAATTTCAGCTTGCTATTATCTATCTACACTAGTTAGGAATTCAAACGTCATTAAACGTGTAACTGCTTGCTTCACAACCATAATAAACTACATGAATGTCACTGCCATAATTATCACGGAAACCGTATTGTCGGTAAGTTATATTAAGTCTAATCAATGTTATTGTCAAGCTAATGTTTATGCACTTTTATTACTCAATTTCACTTCATTTTAACAAAACGATGATGATTTCAATGCTTTGGCCAAGGAAATTGCAACAATCCAGACATATTTTAACGTCCTTATTACCTCGCTCTCGTTCTTAGATTTCAAGATTAACCCACCTTTACTATATTCCAGGCCTCACTCTTGACAGTCAGTGTACACATCAAGCTACCTGAAACTGTAAATTTTTCCAACCAACCTTGAACCTACTGCTTTAGCGATAAAGTTGAAAATCTATTACAGAAATTTGACAGATTGTGGTAGCTTGATATGCTGGTGTCTGTACAATCTATCGCTTACTGAAAAGCATAGGGCATTATTACTTTGAATTATTCAAACAAAGCTATAAAATGAACAACAATCTTTAAGAAGACTTGAAAAAAAGTTTTCACGGTGTCCTATAACGATTTTTTTAATAAACTTATACTGTCACTTATGGGATATCTTCCGTGATTATTCATTATTCTGAGCCCTATATTTCGAGGCTGGTGCAAGCAAGCGCTATCATCGCGGGCACGAGAGCTCAGAATTATGGATAATCACGGAAGATATCCCGTAAGTGACAGTATAAGTTTAGTTACAAATCGTGAAAGCTTAAAATAGGAGTTTTTAATGTTCTCTGACTCTGTTTTGATTTTAAACCCCTAACTACGATTTACTGCTATCTCAGAACAGATCCCATGAGAAACCTTGTGTCTTTTCATCTAAATGTCCCAATCACAATAGATATACTTACAAGTTACAGCACTTACGTCCATTTTACATGCAATTACCAAATTAGATGTTCCGAAGTGACCTTTTACATACGACGTGACATATTCGTATGAAATGAAAATTGCTGTCAAGCGCACACGTTCTTCATCTGACATATAATTTGTAAGGTCGTGTCCCGAACTAAGTTCCCATGGTCCGTGTGTGTTACGAATAGCATTTTGAACCTTATTGTAATCCGTTTTGATGTATATGATTTCTTTATTGGGTGTGTAATTTGTCAGTTTAGATTGAATGTTTTGAGGAGTCGGTTCGTGGTTTAGGCTACTCGGTGTTTTTGGTGTGAGAAGTGACTCATACCAAATGCTAGGATCAGGATTTTTTATTACTTCTAAAATATTAGGTACTTTAACCGGACTGTTTCCTTCTTTGCTGCCTGTTAGATACTTGCTTCCAGGCACTTACAGCCAGGAACATGACAATAAATGAGCTTTTGTCAAGTACCTATAATCTACAAATACGTTATAATACAGTCCCAAATGAGGCCACGACGAACGCCTTTAAGAGCTATTTCACTTTTCCATCTAGTTTCTTCAAGAATCATCATCATCATCATCATCATCATTTCAGCCGAAAGACGTCCACATTGACCGGTCCCGTGCGACTCGCATCCAGCGGATCCCCGCAACCTTCACCAGGTCATCGGTCCACCTAGTGAGAGGCTTTCCAACGTTACGTCTTCCGGTTCGCAGTCGCCACTCCAGAACTTTTCGGCCCCTTCACACACTCTATTTTTTTCTTCTTCAAGAATGAAGAAGCAAAAATATGGTCAAGACAATGTTCTCTGGTAGCTTTTTATACGTAACTTTCTGAACTATAAGCATCTCGCACATACTTGAAATGCAGATAGTACTTTACATTTAAACGTAGTAACTAGAAATGCCATCTAATCAGATGCTCGGTGGGCGTGCCTGACCAGTGAAATGTTGCCTGTTTCCCCTCGTTACTGCGTCTAGCCGCTGTGACGGGAGCACTGCCGTATCAAGACCATCTAGATCTGTGTAAAGTTACGCCAAGAAAATATATTGAAGCAACTTGAATATATTTTCTTGCCGTGTTACATAGCCGTTATATCGTTATCTCTCTTAAGGGGTGTAGCTTAAGAGAACCGTTGCACCTCCCACTACTGAGAAAAGAAATAAATCTGGAAAATCATTTCTGCAGTCTCCAACATGCCGTGCAAAATCTGAAAGTACGTAAGTAGTCACACTAGGCTAGTTATATGTATGCCGAAAGTATGGCTATCAAAATAGACTGCAAACTGAGAATGATAGCATGTGAGACTAGAGACTTAAATCGATGACTTAAAGATTGGAGGAGAGAGATTTCTTGAAGAATCTGGTGTAGAATGGCAAATTTTAAGTGTATTTTGTTAGTTTTTAACCGATTTGCGATAATTTCCTAATTTTCCAAATATACATTAAAATTGAAGTTCACCAAAATCTAACACAGCAATAACACACACTAAACGAAAATTCCTCACCTACAATAAACTAAAATATAATCGTAATACCTTTAATATTTGCCCCTGAAATATACGTTCGTTTGACACTAACGACGCGGCACTAAGGTGCAATGAATCAAGTGAGCAAGCGTACTTATAAATATGCGAGACCATATCGTAATTGGTGTGTAAATATCCGACCAAATGAGCATTAATGAGCAAAGTCCAGACCGTGTCTTCATTCTTCATTTGAGATATTTATGATCCTATTTTGAAAAATTCAGGAATGCATAACGAATTTTTTTGATTTATTTCCCGGTTTTTGTATGGATGGGGTTTTGTATGACGCGTTTAAGTGACGTTTCTGGTAATCATAGGATATGTTTTACAATAATTTAGGTAGTTATTGGCACTGGAACACTTAATTTTTTGGAATAATATTAATGATTTTTTAACGATTCTTTTTAGCCTGAACTTTACGACTCCTGGGCAATGGTCGCCCCCATTCCTTCCACTTTTTCCAATGTGCGCCTAATAAATAATAATACCTGCTATAATTGCTATATTTTAAATCTCATTATTCCTGCAATAATTGCAATATTTTAAATGAAAGAAGATGACTGAGTAATTATTCCTACTTACGCTACAAAAAGCACTCAATATTCCAAAAAAATGCTTGAATTAAGACTCATTAGACATATTCCATGATTCAAATAAAATCAAGTAATAGGTGCGCATTGCTGATAATAAAGCGTCTGATAACAGTGACTACAAATTCTTATGTTTTCTCAAGATATTTCATTCAACTTCTGCAGATTTCCCAATACGTACTGCAACTTTCCAATCATGGTCTGATTTCTTTAGAGTAAAAAAATGTGCTGTCACAAATAAACGCATATAAGTAATTACGTTCTGTTCCCATACTCCTATACAAAGGCGGTCCATTAAACGGTCGTGTATAGGTTTTTTGTGGTGGCATCTTTTGACCCGGCCTGTGTCCCCGGGCGAAACAGTAAATAATGAGCCCCATCGTATGTATAAATTATGAAATGAAATCATAAAAGTTGGGACGGTATCTCTAGTGAGCTGGTGATACCGATTTTTGGGTTTATTATTCTTTTTTTGCGATTTAATTCTTAACACAAATTATATAATTTTACAGGATTAAATAGATAATATCTGCTACCTAAATATAATTAGTTTTTTTTCTTAGCGTCTTGATGCCAATCTTAATTGTGCCGGCCTAGAACTGAGCCACTAGTTTGGCGCCTTCAGTAGCATCCATCAAAATAATTAGTTTATATTTGCTTAGTCACCGAAATAGTCACTACTGAATGAAGTAGAGGTTCTGTCTTACTCTTCCTCCAGAAATATCTTTATTATAGTTTTGTCCATCCCAGAGGCGTTAATTTTCAAGTCCAATAAACATGTGCCCGGTTTACAAACTAAAGTCTGCTGATAATATAACAAAAAGGCTATTGATTGTAACATGCAATAATTCAAAATACCTTGACTGAAGTCGTTATCACTCCTTAAGCCCATAAATTTGTCGGGGAGGAACCTGTTAATCTCAGTGATAATAGTAATCTATATATATGAAGAGTAAGCTTATAGTATTAAAAAGGCATTAAACAATGATGCCGCATTTCATACTCGATGACCCAATTATTAAAATATGAAATCGCGAGCTAAACAAGTAACAAGAATTTTTATTTTGAACTTACTGCTTGAATCTTCGTCCTAGTTGTAAATGCACAAATAATCTAATTTAACCCTACTGCACCGACACACCAAAAAAATCACTGGCACACCCAGCAACAACATCATAAATTATTCAAAGATGACAGCAACGTCAGCGTTTTGCATAGAGGTCGTTACCGTCTATGATGGATGGGATCACACGATCTTGACCGAACAGAGCCGAGGAGTGCCGAAGCGCGCCGGAGATAGCCGATTTACCCCGAGGCGCTTAAACTATCTCGAACGTTTTAGCTATTTAAATGAGTTGTCAATAATAAGTTGCGGATAATTTAAAATTATATTGCTGGTAGGCAAAGCTAAAGGTTATTCTGACCATCTTTTGTAAGCAATATTTTCTATGAATCTTATTAGGCATCGTTCTGTTGAAGAATTGTTTAAGTTTTATATAAAAGAGAACAGAATAGTAGAGGCTTTTCATGAATAAATGATTTTCTTCAGATTTTAAATAAGTTCGGAATAAGTAATTCCTATTGAGCTTAATATAGGCACTTATTTCATCATCATAATCATCATTTCAGCCGAAAGACGTCCACTGTTGGATATAGGCCTCCCCCAAGAGTCGCCAAATTGACCGGTCCCGTGCGACTGGCATCCAGCGGATCCCTGCAACCTTCACCGGGTCATTGGTCCACCTAGTGGGAGGCCTTCCAACGCAACGCCTTTCGCTTCACGGTCGCCACTCCAGAACTTTTCGGCCCCATTGGCCATCCGTTCTGCGAGAAATGTAGCCTGCCCAATGCCACTTAAGTTTGGCAATTCTTCGGTCTACGTCGGTAACCTTGGTTCTCTTGCGGATGTCCTCATTTCTGATTTGATCACGCAAGGAAACTCCGAGCATGGCCCTCTCCATTGCAATATGGGTGACTTTAAACCTTCTGATGGAACTTATTTAAGCAAAGGTATTTATTATGCGTTTGAACAACAACTTACTACATAGAACTGGTGCTAAACATGAGACTAAGCTTGACCGAGCCCTTATGTTTAATTTGAGATCACAGTTAATGTCGTACTATGAACACAGCTCAACCCTCCCATAAAACTATAACAACAAACAGTAAAAAACTAAAGTACCACCGAATGACGGAATGCAATAAAATCGTGACAATCATCTAGAGGCAAAACCTTAAACGCCTTATAATAATCTTATGCACCGCCTTAATCTACAGAGGACCTAACCTCAAAATCTTGGCCAAAAAACCGTGAGAACACACCGTTCAGAGCCGCAGTGACTCGATTCTTATGATATATTGCCTTAAACGTGCCATTTAGCGCTTACTCGTCCATTCTTAAGTATAGTGGGGCAAATTAGAAAAAAAAAATGTAAACATAACATTGTACGAATTCAATAATTAGATTAAGCTTGTGATGAGGGGGTTGTAGAGCCTTCGGCGACGTCGGGTCGCGTCGAGCGCCGCCCCGTGGCGCCTCGGGCGGGGTGCTTTTGACCCTATTTGTTTTAATTACCAAGCAACGGTCTTTAGGAGGACACGGGGCCTTTGTGCTAGCCGAAAATTGTGGCTAATTGGCGGTAGGCCGCAACCTTAAACGAGCCTCATGATCTTAGGATGGCCTTTCTTTGGAAATTGAGATTTGGATGATCCTTTGGGATGTACCGGGAATATAATACTAATACATATACTCTGTGTTTTGGCAGTAATTTTAGTGGCTGCTGATTATGATGAGGATTTGATTAATTTTCTTCTGGAAAGTGAATCAGGTGGAAGAGCAAACCCTTTTTTATTGTCTTAAGCCTGCAACGGAGCAAGCGTGCCTAAAAGATGGGGCGTTCACTCTGCTTTGAATGCTGACGGGTAGTAGGGAACACAAACGCTGGCTGAGAGTTCAATACTTGGGCCGTGATATGCGACTAGAATATGGGATGAAGATTTTGCAAAGACCATCAACGTGAGTGAATGTTCTTTTGAAATCACGCTATTTACGGTAAAAGGTTAACTAAAAGACAATATGTTCAATAGAAGGGAAGTTTGAGTGTATCCTTTTAGACCGCAGAACATTTTGAGTAAAAACAAAATTCTTAAAATCCTTTAGTATCGATTTTCCTTGTTCTATTTATATCAACCATATTCAAATCGTCCCTGCGCCCTGCTAATAACATTATTTAAAACATTCCTCAGCTGTAACTCCCTACTTACTCAACTATCAACACATTAACATATCTGGACTAAATACTATACTTACCATATTCTTTACGACTGAATTCCTTTCTCAGTTCAGGAAATTCCTCAGATCCTCAGATGTTCCCAATATTACTTTCGATTACCGAATCATCCGGTAAATGCCTCGGTAAACGCTTGTAATCGCCTCTGCTTTACCATCGTGATTACCATGAGCGCCGCTTTTACGTGCAGCTTAAAATGTTGCAGTTTCTTTTTGTTCTTCAATAAGAAATCGGTCATGTGGATTTGCGATTTTCTTTGTTTTCTATTCATTGTTGATATTTGGTGCAGCAGGAATATTTGAAAGAAAAATTAATAGAATAGTTAAAGCAAGAGCGAAAGCCAGATGGAGGAAAAGCCTTCAGAAGATCGCAGGGAAGACGAGGATGCAACTCACATAGACCAGGGAATCGTGACACAAAAAAGAGAAGGCTTACACTCAGTGTAAGGTGGAACAAGACTGACAAAGATAATGATGAGGTAAAAAAAATATATTGGGAAGAGAGAACAAGTAGAAGAATATTAGTGAATAAAAACTGATAAAAGAATGATAAAAACTGATAAATATTTCATTGTTCTTCATGCGATTAAAAAAAAATCAATAGGTACGTTATTTTTTTGCGATTGGTTTTACGAACTCGTAAGATGTAGGAAGTTAAATAGCAATAATTTTAAATGTCAATATTTAAATTACCCATAATATCTTTGATGTATAGTTTCAGAATTGGAGTCATTTATTTAAATTACGTTATTTGTGCAAAATATATCATCCTCATACATGATTAATGAGACGGGAAAGGACTGCAAGTGATAATTATGTCTTATGAAGTTACGACATACACTTTCTATAGATCTAAATAAAACACGCTTTCTTAATGATTAATGCAGTGCTTTTATTTTTTTGCGAACTACTACTTAGATAATTTCTGTTTAAAAGTACCTTTCTTTTTCTTGGTTTAAAATTATTACTGAAACATTCTTATGACAGGTGCTATTCCATCAAATTTTTGTGATGTGGATGATATTAGGAACTATATTTTGTCAAATGACTTAATAACGTTTGTACTTAAATCATCATCATCATCATCATTTCAGCCGAAAAGTCCACTGCTGGACATAGGCCTCCCCCAAGAAGGGGGGTTTTGCCATAATCGCCACGCTTGGCAGGCGGGCATGTACTGAAATACCCTTATAATTTTGAAGTGATAACCAGGGAAACTGAAATCCCTAGATAATTATGAACATTGAAGTATGCAGTAAAAACTAATCAACAGACACGCATTTCATTAATTAAATAAGATCTGTGAGTCCAGCCAAGTAGGCATTATAAAAATGCTTCCACAAAAAAAAAAAAAACACTTATCATTATTAATCTCGAAAAGCCTTGTCCAAAATCCCACGGTCTTAAAAGTCGAAGGTGAGACCCAAGAAATGTAGCCTGAAGCAAACGGTAGATCCACTGAAGCAGCCATGGCGTCCGTATGTGATACCACAGATGAAGGCAACGAGGTTGATGAAAAAGCCACAGAGGAACAAAATATAGAATATTCGGATGATGATACTGGTAAAGTTGAATATAATAATAGAGGTGTTAAAATTACGTGTGGCGTATCAGTTGATGAAGTGTTCGTAGTGTGAACGGGTATGGTTGGTGAGGAGGTCGCACGCAATCTAAGCATTCGGAGCACGTGGGAAAGACGCAAAGCCGAGGCGGGGTGCCTCGAGGCAATCCGCCACGGTTGACGATCACCGCGATAAATATATCCAACATTAGTGCACAGAGCAGCGAAGGAACGAGAGATGATTGTTTGGAAAGTGGAAATGCAATTTATAATGTTGAACTTCTGATTTTAGGATTTGCAAAATTGTAGCTCGGATGAGGCCAATTTCCTGATCAGGTTAAAATCATTTTAAAGTGCATAATGTCTTTTGGAAGTAGGAGATACTTTATTGTTTAGTGGTATTGCAATTTAGTTAATAGAAAACCATGTAATGAGATGGATGCTGCATTGAATTTGAAATAGTGCTCATTCAGATCTAAGTTTATGAAGTACGAAAAACAACTAATCTAAATGTAAACATATTGAAACTTAAACTCACTAAACAAATCAACAGTGTTGGTCCCACGAAACTGATATTTAATATAAACAAACGGTCGACATAAACAAAACTTGATACCCTACTCTATACGTTACAGCTACAGCCTCAGGATGAATTCCCTAAAAACTCCACAGGGTCAAATGTCGAAGAATTTATTGCCTCCGCAGTAAAACCCGAATGTTCGGCGTCTTTGGGAAGAATCGCGAAC
Organism: Noctua fimbriata; assembly: GCA_905163415.1. Taxonomy (NCBI): domain Eukaryota; kingdom Metazoa; phylum Arthropoda; class Insecta; order Lepidoptera; family Noctuidae; genus Noctua; species Noctua fimbriata. The sequence goes on from LR990940.1 coordinate 10,811,487, forward strand.
CTCTAATTAGTGAGATTATGAAAATATTCACACAGGTGCGTTGCAGCCCTAATAAGCATGTTCGCTTCGGGCAAGTCGTGAAGGCAAGGCTAATGTTTTGGGTGTTACCTACTCGCAGGTGAGTTTGCTTTGTTTTTGGGTCGGAGGTAATCTAGGATCGTCTGTTTGCTGTATGGGTTTTAAATGTATGGTTACGTGGGTGCCTTTTGTGGATCGTGATTTTGTTTCACAGGTGTCTGCGGCTGTAGCACGGTTGATACAGTTCGGAGAATGACAAATTATAGGAGATGGAACTTCTTCTTCATTTTAATCTTTATGACGTAGGTACTCTTTATGCAATTTAGAATCATACACTATCATTATATGAATAGCCGCAGAAAGATTTATTTGGAGGTCCATATGGATTTGTTGACGGCGTTTACTACCACTGTAGGTTCCAAAAGGAACAACATGAGAGCTTCATTTAAAAACTCTTTACTGTTAGTTTGTACTTAGATAATATCACCATCTCGCACGTGCTTTATTTTATTACCAGTAGTTAAGACCACCTATGTTCACAATCAAGACTATTAATCAGTCACATTAATATGTCGCGAGATACAGATGCATCATATTTTACTACATGACGCTTAAATGTGACATTTTAAATTTTAAAATCGTGACATAAAAATCTGTTACTAGATGTTTTAAAAATTAAACTATATAGGCATACTGACGGCACGGTTGGCGCAGTGGCTGAGCGATTGACTGCTGCGCTTCGTGTCGCGGGTTCGATTCCCGCACGGAACAAATATTTGTATGACCTACAGGTAGTTGTTCCGGGTCTGGCTGTTTGTGTATGTGAATTTAAGTGTTTGTAAACGCACCCACGATACAGGAAAAATTCCTAGTGTGGAGCAAAGTTTTCAAAAAAAAAAAAAAAAACTGTTTTACTATACACTTGAGTCAAGATATCTCCTCATCATCCAGGAGTTTGACTTCCCAAATGAAAGGACTTGATTAAATCAAAACTAAGCTGCTGGCAAACAAAATGATAAGCATATTGGAATAGGCGAAAATTAAAGAATAGCAACCAAGTTATGACAAAAAAGGCGAGGAAAACAAACCAAGACATGGTCTGATGACTTATAGAAAGTTGGAGGTGCAGACTGGCCAAGAAAAGCGAATAACAGGACAGAATGGGGAAATAGCTGGAAGAGGTACTCGTGACACAGGACACGCTGATCACAGAACCGGAAAATCTGATGTGTAGTATAAGTTTAAAGTGTCGCCTAGTAGTGTGACCGTCGGACTGCCAAGTCATAGGTCTCGAGTTCGAACCCAAGACACGTACCTCTGATTTTTCGGAATCATGTGCGTATTGTATAATGATCACTTGCTTCGGTGAAGGAAAACATCGTGAGGGAACCAGCATGCCTGAGAGATATTTCTCGACGGCATGTAAAGACAAGTCAGAGGCCCATGGGCGGCATAAAAATTCTGACACCAGTTTAGGCACTAACCACACGATAAAGAAAGAAGTTTAAAGTGTCATAGTTCGTAACTCATGCTACACATTAACAGCAAATTCTATTGAAATACATGCAGAAATGTGCTTAAAACTAAAATAAAAAAACTGGTCACAACGACGAGAAAATTGGAAAAGGTTTTTTGCATGATCACCTTAGCGTCTAGGCGTCTAGGCTGTGCCCCTGACAATGCAGCACAAAAGCAAACTGAGTTACAGCCAAATTCGTCACCACCTCGCCTTTAACAGGAAAAAAAGCTTATAACAAATGCTTTGATATGACACACTTCAAAATTAATGCCTATAGGTAGCAACTACCCAAAATGACTAATGTTAATACCCAAATATTAACCTACAAATTACAGAACATTGTAGACAGTCCATTAAATTTACATTGTATTGCAAAAAAACAAATTCGCAACCGAAACCATAGGAGTCCATTCACGAAATGGCACAAAAACTGAAATATCGCCCTCGTTATAATAATAGGTGGCCGGCAGAACCCGCACCGCAAATAAAGGACGCCATAATTTTTGACATGTCGAACGTAAACACCTTATAATTTTAGCAGAGAGTAACAAATATAATTGGGTTCACAGATATGCCTCAACGTTTGCTCATAGATATTGGTACATCGTCAGACTATTTCAAATCTTATTTAAGTAAAACATCTTTATCATTATTGGAAGAACCGAATAAGCTTAGCCCTCCGCTTTATTTTAGCCAACTTCTATATGTCATGTTGTGCTCAATAAAGGCCTTGATTGTTGACAAATATTGCTATCTATTCAACAAATTGTCTGCGAGACATAAAACTAACTGAAGATACGTACGTCATGATGGTTTTGTTATTTTTGTCAACCTTATCAATTAAGGGGAATGCAATGAAAACCTTTACTGTGTAGAACCTCTTAGAGGCTTCCACACGATGGGCAAAATTCTACCCTGAACCCATACTCCATAATCTCTGCACCCAGCTTTTACTCATTTTCATAGCCTATCCCACGGGTGATCATTTCCAAAAATGACGGTATAATGATACGTTGTTTGATTAGTTTGTGGTAACTAGTGAATGGGGAACGTAAAGGTTGGCGCCGACAACCGCGGTGGCGCCAATGAATCAGTCATTACTTACTGAAATGTCGGCTTTACTTTGTATAAGCTTATTATTTAGCGAATTAAGTGTCTACCGGTTTAATTTGTTGGTGATTCCGAATAGAAGTGCGGTAGACCTAATTCGTTCGGCTTTGTGATTTGTACAAATTGGATTTTGATGTTTGAGCAAAAGTTTTTGGTAGAGGATAAAACCTTGCTACTTAAATTACCAGCTCCTAGAATTGGATCAGTTCTTCGAAGACCTAGGTCCGTGTTCTGTACAGCAAGAAGTGGTACCAAATCATGTTTGCTATATTAGTATTTGATATATATTTATAGTATTTTATATATCTTTGTAGCTAATCTTAGTATTAATTAAAATTATTTTCAGATATACACCTACCATTGCTTGTCTCTGCATCACCCAAAGGTTGACTGGTAGAAAATGCCTAAGGCATTAAGTCCGCCTCTGTACGTTTGTGCTTGAAGTGTTAAATAAATAAATAAAAATCCAACTATTTTAGGTACAATACGACTGGAAGCCGACCCCAACATAGTTGGGAAAAGACTAGGCAGATGATGATGTAATTACGTTATGTACTAGTAAAATCCCGTAAAAGTGACATCTCAGACCTGTAGCTGATATCTTACTTACCTACATCACTTCATGATATTATATAAAAGGACCCTGAAAAAGAAGAAAATGAGTAATACATCATAATATATAACCAAATAAAATAGAATGTTGTGTATGTGAAAAATTACATTTTGGCGTCATAATTAAATTTTTTAACAAAAAACGCTAGATAAATTACATAACATTTTTTATAATTTGTCAATTCAAACCAAGAGTCTGATACACTCATAAATCTATGCCTCACACCAATTTGGATGACATCAAAATGTCAGGACCCGTTCATTACAGAAATGAAATCATCCCTCTTACACAATGGCCGTTATTTCGCGAAATGACAGGGGACAGGACGGAAGGCACGTCCCTGGAGACGGGTAACCGCAAAACTGCATAACTTGCTTTTTTGTAATTCACAATAAAATTATATTCTATTCCTGTATCATTGGAAACGATTTTGGACAATTATAACCACATTTGCTCCCAAATTCATTTAATAACGGGCCGTTTGGCCAACTCACATTTTGATCTTTTATAATTATATATCTGTATTTTCGAGCGTCCATTTTTTTTTTTTTTATCTTACACCGTTTTATTTAGGATGTCAGTTTGAAGGTTAGTTTCGATTGAGTATTTTACCCTTTATTCTAGGATTTAATTGGTCGGTATAAAAGAGTGATAATTATTGTAAGCAAGATATAATTATGATAATAACCACCTGTATTTTATCCACCTAAACAAAAAAGGCTACCGCAGTCAGCAACTTCTTCGCTGAACACGACCGATAATTTGATTTAAATTATAGCAGAAGATTATAATATTTTGTGCCACAAAATCACTGCCAACAAATCCAAGAACTTCTATCATGTACCTTTAGCTATTGACTTACGAGGAGCTCGTGGCTACATCATAACAGCTGCTCGGGTCGGTCTTTAGGTTAAGCCGTGCTTGCCTAGGTTGGTCTGTGGATGGGTGACCACCCATTACATACCGAGTTTCCTCGGTGCCTCGGAAAGCACGTAAAACCGTTGGTCCCCGGTGTCATTTGTAGATCTTTGACAGTCGTTAGGTAGTCAGTGGCCCTAAAAGTCTGACAACCAGTCTTACCAAGGGGTGTCGTATTACCCAGTACTAACTGGGTACTGGAGGTCAGATAGGTAGTCCCTCCATGTAAAATACTGGTATTCAGCTGCATCCGGTTAGACTGGAAGCCTATCCCAACATAGTTGGGAAAAGGCTAGGCAGATAATGATGACCTATAGCTATTAAGTTTGTTAATATTTTACAAAAATCAAAACTTTCAACAAGTAGCAAAAACTTACTCAACTGTCAATCAGTTTCCATTTTTGACATGAAACGGTAACCACCTATTATCAAATAGAATACTGAATAATAATACCGACTTGATGTCAAATTCTTGTTCTTTTTTAATTTTTTAAGGGTTTATTCGTATTTGAGTGCGGTTTCTCGCTTGTCAATCATTGTTTTTATTTTGTAAAGATGCGTTCGCCGTTACACTGTTAGAAAAAAGAAAACTCAAATAATACGTGTAGAGGTAATGGCAGTGAAAAGCATTTTATAGCTAATTGCGTAGAATGGAGACTAAGATGATGGTAAATCATGACTCAAGTTAAAACTATGAAAATATGAGCCTAGTTCATTCAATTTTGAACGTATTACAATTAAGTAATTCCGATTAGATAAAAACGCAACAATTTTGTATTTAAGTCTGTTATTGGTTTAATTTTAATACTGGATAGGCTTTGTTTGATTTAGCCGCAACTCGCCTGATGTGAAGCGATGATGCGGCCTAGGGTGGAGCACGCTTGCCTAGAAGAAACCGATTCACTCAAACTTTGAAGAGATCTCGATTATTCTCGCTTATAATGATCGGAAACAGAGAAGCCGGCAGTGAATTCCATAGTCTGGCGATTCGCATAATAAATGTGAAGGCATAGCGCTTTGTTTGTAAAACGTATTTAAAGAATCACGAAAAACGCACTATTACGCAAATCTAATAAAAGAACACCTTGACCTTCTTTTCGAACAAAATTCAATAAAAAAATCACCTAAACCCGGAATTAGTAGATCAATCGTACTTCCGTACTTCCGTAACAATAATTAATCGATTAATCAGGAACCGTTTAAAGATATTCGATTCAAAACAATCGATTTGTACCTCAGAAGGCTGTATTGTAGGAAGACAAAACAAACAATAATAACAAAAAGTTTAGGAAGTCCGTGTCCGCTAAACTTGGCATGATCAGATTATCCGCTTCGCCAAATTAATAGTAAGTAGTGTTTTGTTTTTCCATTTGTCATTCACAAAAACTAAATACAGTATAGTCTTATAAGTTACAAATGCAGAATCATTTTTTACTAACACACACGCACTGATTGAGTAAAATCTGTAGGTAATCGTCAAAATTCTTCCAACTTATAAAGCAGACCAATAGAATTAGATAAACGCCATTTCCAATTTCAAAACCATGACCAAACAAACAACAAAAATATCACCAATCATATACACCATTTAAACAAAATGGTCGACAAACCAACAAACACCGTTCGATCACTTTACTTCATATTACCGCACATTAGCTATTGTATTCGGTTCTACATTTCATCGGCCGTGGATGCGTCGGCCGTCTAATTGGCTGAAATGAAACCTATTATGTGTTTTGATATGTGATGATTGACAGCTGCCAATCAGGATCGCGTGTTGATCCCGCCAGGTGGCGCGTGCGACGGCTTCGATACGTTGAGTGGTGGTTTTGAAATACATACTTATTTAAATTTAGAAGGTTTGGTTGAAGTTGGAAGTATGTGTAGTTTTCTCAGGGGCAATACGGCAATAATTTGGTTAACTGTAGTTTCTTTTGCGGTTTTTAGTTTGTACTCTTTCCTCGGTGTAGTCTTGGGGGCTCTGAAGTCAGAATAGTGCCTCGAAGCAAAGCTCAATAAGAAATTCATTGGATTTGTATGTTTTAATTTATAATAATAGTAACAGTGTCGAAAAGAAATTCTGATATTCAGCAGCCTTAGTCTTACTTACTCATCATGCCTCCATGGCAAAGCGTAGTGATGATGGGTTAGTTTCTCATACAAACATAGGTACCATGTGGAACCAAAGATTAATCATTGATGCCTCTCGACTCCTGATCACTTTGATGGGAAAAAATCAAGACTACATCCATAAACTACACCTCAACCAGCAGCCAAAACAGAAATCCAAACACCTTGCACCCCCAGGCAAAAATCCAACAAAACTCACGAATCTAACCTTTACCTTTATAATAATAAATCAAGCCATTTGAATCCTTCAAAAAACAAAATAACGGTCAAAACGCTTACAGCCACATATAAATCTACCTCAAAAAACATCAAAAATATGTAGTAAGTAGTAATAAATCTATATATAATTTCTTAAGGTTACCAATAGGCTACTTCAGGTGGTCGTTACGTTAGAACTAGCCTAAGGGTAAATGCAATCTTCATTAGATTTTTGAACCACGCGATATGGTGTGTGAGGCCAAGAGGTCATAAAACACACTGTTTTAAAGATCAACTAAATAATAGCAATTGTTTGCACGAAGATTTGTTTTGACTGTACAATAGGCAGAAACACTAAAAGTACAGCTTCCATATTTTAACTTCAGTCACAAATAATGACGAAATACATAAATGTTTGACAAATAATGATGCTAAATGAAGACAAAGCTGAGAGCTTGTCTGAAATCCTAATATATGCATGAGAAGTAAAATCTATTAGAATTGCAAAAGATGATGAACACGACATTATTATCAATAAGTGACGCGAATAAAACAACGATACAAACGCGGATGACGTTGCTGCTTTCGTCAAAAATTTCGTTAATGTTATTACTTTGGTAGTGTTCTATCCCTAGAAGAACCTAACTAATGTCCCAATTGAAGAAGCAGTGCAATCACAAAGCCAGAAAATAATTTTGTACAATGGTTATAAAATATAAATGTATTGCATTGAACGTACCTAATTACTTAATTAATTAGGTACGTTACGTTAGGCATTGCGTTATTATTACAAACAATAATACTAAAATTACGATTACAATCGAACTTAATAAAGTGGTAATCGAAGTTGTAGGTAACCACAACACAATCTATAGTTTAACAGCTCATTAATTAACTATATCGATCGTAACTAATTGAATAGAACTGCTTGTATTACTATCAATAAATCAGTGCGATACATTCATAAATCAACTACGTCAGTAAGGTTGCGCTTGCGCGCGCCGCCATGACAGTCGAAATCGTTTGAATTATCGCCCCATTTTCCCCCAAATTCGACTTTAATCCCTTCCGAATTGCTTTTAATTGGCTCAAAACAACAGAGCCAATTATTGAAATGGGATAAATGGAATAGTCATGGGAATTCGCAGCGATTTCGGGTAAGAATGCGCGATTGCGTTGCGATTAGAGCCCAATCAGACGGGATTTGTTGCAATTTCCATTGACTGGCAAATTGCAGATGCAAGTTTAGTGTTCAATCATCAATCACACGTCGATTCGAGAAAATTGGCTGAAACTTTGTCTTAATTCTATGTTCAACTGCGCTTCTATACATATTTTGTGGCTCAAGTCCGTTTAATCCGAATTATTTAAAAATGCATCTAGTAGAGATGCATTTTTAAATAATTAAGTTAAGCGTCTTGACCTAATCCGGTAACAAAACGTTATTCATTAAGATGATGTGGTTAATCTTCTGTCTGAAAACCTTTATTATTTTGAGGTAACTGATTTCTAACGGGGTGTTTATAATAAAATAAGAACCTTTTTTAGATTATCGGAGTTGAACATAATCATGACAAGAATATTACCTATAAAATCATTAAAATTTTAAATATTTCATTGACTTGAATTTTTACTGAAAATTAAACTTGGCAGCAGAAAATAAATGCATAACCAAAATTACAACATGAAAGCAGAGATACAAGGGCAATTACAATTAAAAAATATTTCAACGCAATCATCGGAGACTACGCGTAGCGACATCGTATGGTGACAAATGACATTTCGTAGTTCCGCAGCTATCAACTAGATGGCGCAACCATTACCGCGAGTAAGGAACGACCATTACGAAGGAATTTTATAATTCCTTGAGAGAATGTTGAGGCATCTGAAAATTATAGTGCTTTGTAAAACGCTCTTACTTTAATATTGTAATGTGTACAGAATGTATGTTATTACATTATAATTCACATTAAAGGATGGAATGTGATACTGGCTTGATAATCTTGTCAGTAACTTAGTTTAAAGTTTATGAGTCATCTTTCTGTGGGAGAGAAGGATTTCTTTTCCCCTTGATCCATTTTCGTAGCTCGAAGAATTTGAAAATTATGCTGTTAGTATGTTGTGTATAAAATATACTTGTTTTTGTTGAACCAAATATAACCACGACGTATGACTCCTACTTAATAATCGTATAATAAGTAGTTAGCCGATTGTGTGTGCCTTACAATATTTATAATCTTTTAATTTGAGCCTAGATCTTCATTCAAAGAATTATTGAAAAAAGTTTTTTCTTTAATTTCGCTGTAGTCATCAAAATGACTTAGCTCACTTTATTTATAACCATTTACAAATAAAAAACATAGTCAATCCGCATCGTTTTAAATACAATACTTAAATTAAAAGATTTCATTAACAGCTTTAATACTTATATCCAAACATTTGCTGGCATTATTCACATTGATTCAGATAATGCCCCAAGTCTTATAACTAAAAACAAAACAGTTAGCATCAAGTATAACATCTAAAAAGCCAAAAAACCAAAACAAGCCTGGATGGATTTAAAAAAATAACAACGGTCTGAGTTTACTGCCTTGTGGAACTCTTTGTGAAGAAGAATGTGATTGTTTAAACAATCCAAATCTACTAACTTATTAAAATATTATTATAATCGTTCATTAATAAGCCTATACGTGCGTCTAAAATTTCAATTGAAACGTCCAAGTGAATTTCATCACGATTTTTTATTAGCAAAGATAATGATTACTTAAAACGGGTTTGTACGAAATCGCTCTCGACTGGCTCTCACCTATAATTATAATTAATTTCATTACATTACTATAATGATTGTGTTTGGTATTGCACGATGTGTGTTGTTTAGGGTTGTCGACGACATGTATGGCTATTTTTGCTTTATTCATATGTAGTTGAGTTCCTGGAGCTTTCACTTTTTCTCTTATTATAAATTTTGCTATAATCTGGGTGCAGGGACGTATTTCAGTTGTTTTTGTTAAAATCTTACCAAAATAATTAATTATTGTTCTTCGCTTGCGTCCTTCATCAACTATTCTAGAAAATCAGTGTTCACTTTTTTCATGTAGAAGGTACTTATTGTATATTTTGGTAAAGTCGTGTTTTTCAGTAATTCTATTGATTTATTTATTTGAATTACGGCTATAAACAAACTTATAAATAATTAATATGTAGATACAAGTATCAAAATGTAGAAAGAATTACTTATAGGGCAACAAAAAAATAAAATGAAGTTAAATCAAGGTTAAGGTAAGTACAGGTTAAGACTGATCTACTTTTTAATAAAGTATATTTCAATGTGACTACAAGATGTTGATCAAATATAAATTCTTGAACTAAAAACTGGAACAGTGGTAACCCTATTACTAGCCCATAGGCCACTCGTTAATGGGCAAACTGACACGCTATGGAACCGTTACTTAAGTTTTTGTTCTAAATGTGAAAATTCTTTTTAACTTTGGCTATAAATCTCTCGCTAACATTTTTTATGTGAGTGAGAGTTCAGATGAAGATTTATCATTATCAACACGAAGGGTAATGAAACTGTGTGGTAAAGATTTTACGCTGTTAACTTTGAAAGATGGTAGATGATCCAGCCTTAAAGTTTACTTAGCGGAGTCAAACTAATTATGGCTATTTAAGTAATTTGCAAGAACTTTGCAACTCTTTTCTTCGTACCATCTAGCTAAAAACCGGGTTAAAACAGTAATACCTATTTCAGAAGTTATATTAATTTATGTTAGAGCATATAAAGTACTTCAAGCGTTATAAATTACATTATCTCCAATCGAAGCAATATGAGATGATAACGTAGATAAACACGCTGAAGAAATAAAACAATGCAGTAATGTTCATTACTATTTTCTTTTATTATCATTATACTTCTAATAGTAGCCTCGTCGACTAAACTATAATACTTAATTTACATATTTACAGCAAAATGTACATGCACTAAAACTAACTACAGAATTCTCTTACTTACACAACATACATCTAATTTTTGAACATGATTTCAATGATGTCATAGCCACAATTTTGGAACGAAACGAACTTATAAACGAAGGTAATACTTTTCGGTAACTTTAGTCAACCATAAATTTATCTAAGTTAATCTATCACAATAAATAAAACTCTAAACAAACAATAACAATATTAAAAACAATTTCAGTCTTCAAAGTGAAAAAAGATCCGAGTTTCGGCCGTTACGTGAATCATAAGATGGTGATACAAATGATGATGAATAGACATTACAAAGAAATGGATTACTATTAGAGCCGATAAATGAAACAGGATAAACGGATGCACAATGATAAGAACCCTTACTAATCAGTCAATGATACGTCTTTGGCAATTATAAATAAACTAAATTAAATATTACATCCCTGAATGTAAGCCTCTTGCCAATTTTAACAGGTACCGTAGAACGCGGTGAGAGCAAAAAATAAATATATACAATTATGAGAATCAACGCTTCATGATGTCTTCTATGGAAAATCCTAGAGGTCTCTTAGGCCCTTCAACAGGGGACTGGTGTGGACTCACAAGTGGTTGAACTTGTTGCGACAGGGGTGGTGAAGGTTTATGCGAAAGGTCTAAAAGAGAATTCTCCGACTGACTCGTTGAAGAAACTTCTTGACAACCTTCTAAATGCTCCAAGTGATGCTTGTTCGCATCGCTGTGCGTCAGCAGATGCGTTTTCAAGTTAGATCTTTGGTTGAAGCTCTTGTTGCAAACTGGGCACTTGTGGGGAGATTCTTCCATATGCAGAATTTTGTGTACAGCCAGCGTCCGCGACTGGCAGAATCCTTTTCCACACTCTGTGCATTTGAATGGCTTCTCTTTTGAATGTATGTACCTGGAAAATAGAGAACAGAAATTAGACACAAGCTCAACTTTCACTTCTAGCGAGTACACAATGTAAACAAACATCTACATCTTTATGGCTCAATAGGCGACGAAATAAGCGCTTTGAATGAAAATTGAAGTGATTCTACATTACGGACACATTAGACTGTTAATATATACGGTACGATATGAGAAAAAAAAACTGTGGTCTCGTAAAAGCGAAGAAATATAACGTGTAATTTGTTCGACGGCGGAGCAAGACAGATATGGTGATCGTAAAGAACGAAACCGGTTGGCGAGGGCGCGCGTGCGCCCGCCGCCTCGCGACCTCACAAAAAGGTTTACACTTTTAATTTTTTTTTCCTACTCTTATCGTCAACAATGCCTCGGTGAAACACGTCCTAAATCACGTTGTTGGTATTTCGAGGGAAACATTAAATTAAATTAGGAGTCTCCCAGATAAATTGATTACCAACATCAGGTAATCCTTTAACTAGTGAAAGTGGTTTGGTTTCTAACACGCGTTTATTAACTTGATGTTTGATTTTAAACATGTAGACAAGCTAAAGAATCTTACAATTCACTTTTGATCTACTAGGCAATGTGTCGATTTAAAAACTAGCTTTGTCAAATCGAATGGTAATAAAATACTGATGTTGAACTTTTTAAAACATGAAAGACATAACATTGAATTTTAGTAGTTCAGATAATGTAGCTTTAAAACAAACTTTAATGTGTTGATACGGACTATCATATAACACGAAACTTAATAGCACGAGAAATAAACAACTTAAATACCGATAAAATGACGGCACATACCTATGGTCTCTGAGGTGGTCCTGCCGGCGGAAAGCTTTGCCGCAGATGTCACATGAGTAAGGCCTCTCATCAGTATGAGTCCTCTCATGGATCAGTAGGTTGTAGGACTTAGTGAACTGGCGGTTGCAGTATTTACAAATAAACTGCTTCTTAGGTCTTGTGCCAGGGACGCCGGGTGCTCGCATTGGGGGCGGGTTCCTCCCTGGCATTCTCTGTGCCATCACTCCCGGGTATCTCAATGAATGGTGGTAGAAAGCAGCGTTTCTGATCCACTGATTGACGAGCATAGCGTGGTATGGCGCCGACGGTGGGAGCGTTGCCACTTGAGCTTGCACGTAGGCCGACATGGGGTGCGAGTAGTTCTGCGCCGGAACCTTCTCGTATGGGTATGGGGTCTGCATGACTGGTCGGGGGTAAGTGTAGGGTTGTGCGGGTGGCGTCCACGGCTGGTGCCGCGAGATAACTACGGCTGGGGGCGTGTCGTCGGTGGGCGTGTGCGGCGGCGTCGGCAAAGGGGGTGACGGTCGCTCGAGCTTGACTAAAGCTTCGATCGGAAAGTCTGGTGGGTAGCCTGGGGAAATAATTAAGGCATTGTTAGTATATTAAACTTTGATACTTCAGACTTGGCCTTTTCAAAGTTACATTGTAGATTTTTTTTTTCAAATGAAAGAGCAAGATTTTGTAAAGTAAGAGGCAAATTCTAAAAAACTACATTTTATAGACTTCTTCTGAAGTTACTGGATAACAAGTTGATTTATCTTACACAAATAAGACTAGATAAATACAATGAATAAAAAATCTAAACGTTTGTTTACCTAGTGTGTTTTTATATCTCTAAAACTTAAAAATACACAACAACATCCGCATCCGAAGATTACAAAACAACAAAATTAATAGCTTGTTTTTCCCTATCATCATCTTTAAAAACTTTAACATAATAAAAACAAACCCGCTCAACAAAAAACAACAAATAGACACTTACTGTGATTTTCCTCAATATGTTCTTCCTCCTCTTCGATATTGATATCATCCGAACTGTCAACACTGTATGGCTTATCTTCCATTTCCACAAATCAATTGTCCATTTAACTAAACACTAGGGCACTGTCCTCTCGGGCTCACTTTGGTATCACTGTAGCTGTGTCGTCACTGCAAAACTGGTTTGGACTGACAACCGGCTTGTGAGAGCGCGCGGAGCGTTATGAGTTTGTGTGCGTTCGTTATCGGGGCCTGCGCCGGCGCGAGGCGGGGAGGGGGACACATCAAAAGCGCCGCTCCGCCGGCGCCTGTGCTGGCTCCCGAGGCAGCCGCACCTCCCAATAGGCGGGGCCTATCGAGCTCTGCCTTCGGAATCGATCGGTAACAATCGCGAATTGCTTCAACCATACCTTTACTTGCGTCGACTAAGTTCTATTCTCCATGTTCTATATGGGGTGTTAGAACTTTGTCTAAGTTAGAAATCGAAGGTTTTGTATCGTTTCGTAATTGAGTTTGTTTGGCAATGCAAATTTTTGGTGACACGGCGTCCCGTTGAAGCTATTAGGTGAGCGGATTGCTCTGGTAATTTGGTTTCGTAGGCAAGGCTTTGTGTTTGATTATCGTATGTCTTTCTATACGGTCGTTGTAATTTGTATCTGTATTGAGATTAGGCACGTATTACATAGGTCTTTGTGCACTGTTTTGGAGTGTTAGTGAAAGCTGCGTCGTTCTGGATTGAATTGTTTATGTTCCTGTATCTGAATATGCACGACTTCGCTTTGTGCCTTTGATGTGCTTATTGCATTTAGTTTGACTACAAAATGAGATGAGTTTTCAATACTTAGTTTATTACGAGTTTTATTTCGTTTGTGGCTAGGTAATGCTTATTTAAATTAAATGTTACTTAATTAGTAGATTCTATAGCTACACGTTTCTGATGAGCTTGATTGGATTGATGAGGTTACGGTTATAAAAAACACAAGTCTAACAAAAAATCTAGAAATCTAATTAATTAATGACGTAAGTTTATGCAAGAAAATTTACCTACTAACATATTTCAAAAAGTTTTGCCTCGATACGAAAATACTCCAAAAATCGAACTCTCACTTACATTTAACGAGTCATTGATTTTTTAGAAATGAATTAATCACTTAGATACATACCTAAGTAAGAATCAATTACATACGTACCTAGTAATCAAATTATTAAAATAGATTCTAAGTAAAACGTGATTAAGTCTATTAATCGGTACCTTATTCACTAGACTAAATACCTATCTGTAGAATACATACCTACCTAATGGGTCATGTCTATCTAATAAATTGGCGATGGACCTAATTATCATCATCATCTGCCTACCCTTTTCCCAGCTAAGTTGGGGTCGGCTTCCAGTGTTAGACTGGAAGCCGACCCCAACTTAGTATGTGCGGTTGCAGCTGATTACCAGTATTTTACCTAAATATAGCTGGATATCTACTAAATATTATGTGTACCTGAAACGATGCAATTACATATTCCTATTTCAAAATTAGTTTTTTTTAATGTTGAAATATTTATTATGTAAACTAACTATATACGTTATTAATTAAAAACTATTAAATAACCTAAAATAAATAAACTAACAACAAACTATAAAAGGCATCATAAAAACTCCTCCTCAACGCTGTCAGCTGGTAATGTGCCCAAGAGACTGGCGGCGTTGCCACGTTGTATGGCAACACTTGCCTCTGGCCAAGGTAAAAGCCAGCCCTTGCGTCTAAATTTTCAAAATTAGTTATAATTACATGATCACAGTTTTTGTAGTTTCAAGCTTTCAATGAAAACAATAATTTCCGGTTGCCACTTGATGTTGCTAATTTATGCATTCTTATTTATTTGACTGTAACTAAACCAATTTTCTATTTTCACATGCTACCTTAACACGCAAATAACAAAAATTAAAAAGAAAAAAAAACATAGACTAACATATTCCTAAAGAAAATCCTCATATTATTGTTTGAATTCTCACATAATGCACGTATCCAGGTGTTGTATACAAGAACAATAATAATATAGAACAAATTATTTCTTTATTTATTATTTTCTTTACATATATATATATTTTTTTTAGCAGCCTGTACTGTCCCACTGCTGGGCAAAGGCCTGCCCCAATTCCTTCCATGTGCTCTTTTCCCGTGCCTCCTCGAACCAACCTTCGCGGTACGTGTCCAGATCGTCTCGCGACCTCTTTCTCGGCGGCGCCATATAATTTACATTTTTAAATATTCCTACACAAAGTAATATAAAAAAAAACATAAAAATCTAAAAAATAGCAGCCCACCGGCATCGGGAACAGGGTCCAAGCTACCGGTGGTAAGGGCTCTTGAGAGAGGAACCTTCTAGAACAAATTATCATTATGTACCTTACCTACACAGAAGAGCTTTGAACAAAAGCCAATTATTGTAAAACTACTCTATTCACATTTTATATAGGTATACCTATTGGGTACCTACCTGAATCTTGACATCCGTCAGAAGTCCCTACCATAATTTTCCCTACTCCGCAAAAGGTATCTTTTAACATACTTTTAGTAGTTTAAGTACTTTTTAAAGTACTTACAAGTTAGTGGAAAGTTTTACTTGTAACTTATTTGTCTACTTAGTGATGAAAACGAGAATTATGAGGTTTATTTGTAGTCCTTTGTAATGTATCAATTCTGGTTCCCAACACCTTGATTGTTTCTAGTAAGTCAGTGTCGTCAAAAGTACCTATAACGGATGATACTTCTTTACCTATCTCTACATTTCATTAGCAAAGCAATATCAGCGTATAATTTTCCCACTGCTGGGAGACCAGGCCTCCTCTCTATGAGAGGGAGTGTGCTGTAATCCAGCACGCGGGCCCAGTGCATGCTCGTTGTTGGCCTTCACCGTTTTAAGAGCAGTGGTGAAGAAATATATTACACAACGACAGATGTAGTACTGTCTGGATAACACCGGGGCAGCACTGGTCATTTCTCCAAAATTCATTAAATCTTCACTGACTCAGGCTGATTAAAGATTGACAAAGAAGTATAGCCTTCCACAAACTGATGGGGTGAATTCAGTATATCATACTAAAATGACCGGTACAAGAAATTATTTCAGGAATGTTATGGGAATCCAATAAATTTGATTTGTTTTATTTCCTCATACGCAATGTATCGTTACCGTGGCATAACGCACGTAGCGAACGGCAAGTGCGACGACGAGTTCGATGAACTCTGTAGCTAGACAGGAAGTGAACAGCTGATTTCAAGCGTCGTTCGTTAGAGTATTTCAAGATCTATTGATATTGATTTTTGCCGTATTTTTTACATAAATTGAGTGCTGCGTATAGGTTGTGTAATTTATCATTGAAATAAAGGAATAATAACAGAAAAAAAAAATAACTGGAGAAAAATTCCTGTGGAATATGATTCAAAATAAGGAGCTGAATGCATCCAGTCAGTTTCTGGAGGGTTGTCCCTTACACCCTGTATAATTCACTAACCTCTTTGTCAATCTTAATTTTGTTAAATACTTTAACTCCATTAGAACGGTTTTGACGTCTTCGTTCTAATTTATGTGATTCTCCAAACAGTCGTTTCACAGTTTAAATATTCTTCTTCTTTCGTATCGATGGTAGGATTTATTTAAATTTCTTGGGCCCAGTATATGGCCAAGTTAACCACCGCGTCTGTGGCGTTTTTATGTCCACCGACCCCAACATGGAAGGCCTCCGACTAGGTGGACCGATGACCTGGTGAAGGTTCCAGGGATCCGCTGCATGCGAGTCGCACGGGACCGGGCAATGTGGCGACACTTGGGGGAGGCCTATGTCCAGCAGTGGATGTCTTTGTATGATGATGATGACCCCAACATAGTTAGGAAAAGGCTAGGCAGATGATGATGATCATAAAGAGTGTTCTATCTATCTTGTAGTCTGTGTAGAACGAACGGACTAGAACTACAGGAGAGATGTATACCGAAAACATTGACTGTTAGATTCCTCCAAACTGGCTAGTCAGGAACATAAACACTGCCGAGGTGAAGTAAGAAGATTCTTTGCTTAGAGAGTACGGCGTAGCACGCGTAGGCTTTGCTACGGTGCTACGCAGGTTACGCCAGATATTCGGTTCCTATTCAATTATTTTTTTGTTTTTTTTTATTCGGTTCCTATTGAAAGTGCCAAACCGTTCACACGTCGACTCTATTAAATATAATTTACTTAAAAATATTTCATCACCGGCTCTTAAATTCCCGGTATTGACGTATTCTCACCAATCCAATGTAAGCACAGTTAGGAAGCTCTTAGCAAAGCCGTTCAAGATGCACCTGCCTGCACTAGAAGTACTAGAACCGTGGATTGGACGACCAAAATAACGATGGATGAACTGTGTGAAGGATGATATGGCTAGATAGGAGGCGACTGCTGCACGAGTAGCATGACCACCGTAGAAACGGGTTTTGTCGACGTAAGAATCGACAAAATGGCAGATCACCAAAGGAAATCTGTCATTTTGTCGATTCTTCCGTCGACAAAACCCGTAGGTATTTGAGAAGTATGAAAAAATGACATGCTGCGTGAATTAAATTGGAATAAGGGCAGAAGAATGATGATGATAAGTGATTATGCTATTAAAACATCATCTCTTACTTCTGCCTCTATCACTTGCCACCTCAAAGCAATCCATACTAATATCATAAATGCGAAAGTAAGTTTGTTTGTTACCTTTTCACGCCTAAACCACACAATCGATCATCCTGAAATTTTCCACATATGTTCTCAGGTGTACAGAAATGGACATAGAATACCTTTCATCCCGAAAAAAAGAGTTCTTCCCGCTGTTTCCAAGGAAAACAACAATAACGTTCTTATGATAGTAGATAGCGCCACGTGTCTTTTGAATCACGATTGAATTATATTATTACACTAGCGACCCGCCCCGGCTTCGCACGGGTGCAATATATACATATAAACCTTCCTCTTGAATCACTCTATCTATTAAAAAAAACCGCATCAAAATCCGTTGCGTAGTTTCAAAGATTTAAGCATACAAAGGGACATAGGGACAGAGAAAGCGACTTTGTTTTATACTATGTAGTGAAGCAGAGTACAACCTGAATTGACTGTCAAATTCTAAATTAATGCGATCGAAGCCGCGGGCTAAAGCTACCTATAACAGTACAACGATTCTCAGTTAGCGCTAGAACCGTCATTCTATTCACCCTTGAAACTTGGTACACCAAGCTAATTCCTTCTAAACTTCTAAACATACGAACATCAATGCGGCATAAAGTAGGTACATGGCAGGCGACTATTTCGAAGCGCACGCAAACACCGGTCAGGTGGGCGCGGGACACACGACACTCAGCCGGCGCCCTTTGTACCCAGATATCAAAGGCGCCGACTCAAACAAGTTAGCGTTCAAACTTAACTGACGTAACTTAACAACTTGGCAAAGCAATTTCAACTTTGAGTTTTGAAGAATAAACTTCATTATTGATAATTTTGTATCTTGATAAAATTACAGGGAAATGTCAACTTTAGCTTAATAAAGATATGGTTCTAAGTTGTGTGTGTAAGGTTAGTGGTTTGAGGCGTTCGGTAATAAAGTATGGTAGAGCCACTAGACACCTTGTTGAGTCTAGAATTCGGTGTAAGTTCGTGCCGGTTAAGTAATGGTGTGAACAATCATGGGGTTTGTACGTAATGAGTCGGATAACTTGTTTAAAGTTGAATGGTTATACACCATACACATATACAGGGTGTAAACGGACCCTTCACGAAGCCGTCAACCAAGCATTATGTACATCAAACTAAGTAACTATACGCAAAAAATATTGCTGGGAAACGACTTTTTTGGGTTGAAAAATCACGTTTTATGGTAGGACTCAATGTAACGCGCTCAAAACATTGTGCTGAAGGATGGATTGAATAGTATGGGGGTGTTTAAAGTAAAAATCTTACATAAAAACATGTATTTGAAAAAAAAAATTTTTTGAAAAAGTTGGAACTTTGACTCCCAGTATCTCCGTAACTAGAAGGTTCCCAGGTATGGTCTAGAACAAAAAAATGATCGCAATGACGGCGACAACAAGTACCTTTCGGCTTCGTCAAGGGTCTTTTTACACCCTTCATACTTAGCCAAGTTTAATCATAAAGACCATAAAGACGTATGTCTATGTGTATTTGTGACTTGACTTGGTAAAGTAAAAAGGTGAAAACATGATTATGTTCTGACATGCAGCGGCTTGCTTCCGCATGTATCATGGTCATTTTTTCATGAAAATACTAATAGATCTCATACATTTTCGTGTTCTTTAATTCAGTTTTTTGCAGTGAACATCTTTTTCGACACAAAATATGCACCTTATAATAATAATAAAATACGGTGTGAGTACAGCAGTCATTGCGCCGGTAGTCGTGTCAGCCAATGGCTTAATAGACAATAGCCTTGCCCAACATCTGAGCAGGCTCTCGCTTGGCAGCTGGATCAAGGGCTTGATTCAGAAAGCAGTACTTCTGGACACGGCGCGTATCGTTAGGAGGTTCCTCTCTCAAGAGCCCTGACCACCGGTAGCTCGGACCCTGTTCCCGATGCCGGTGGGCTACTATTTTTTATATTTTTAAATGTTAAAAATGTAAAAATATATGTAAAAAAAATAAATAAAGGACAATAAAATAACAATAATAATAAAATAACTCTCCACCTTTTTCCTTGATAATTTATTAATTGATCTATTGAATGACAATTATAATGATAATGATATAATTTATAACTGATCTATTGAATTATAATTGTAATATAATAATCGATCTGGTCTTTAAAATGTAAGTACATGTGGGCGCAAAACCATAATTTGACTGTAATTTAAGTTATTTTATAATTTAAGGGTAGTTACGTTTTTATTTTGACGTATGTTATTTATATCTAAATAATACTTGTATTTTAGGGTAGTTAGTTTTGTATTTGACATGTGTTGATTACTGAACTAAATTTATATTTCCGTTTATTTCATTTAAAAGTAATTGTTATTTCCGTTGGTTTCATAATAAGGATTGATGTTTGATTTATGTAAAATATGGTTACTTCTGTTTGCTTTATTAGTAGGAATTTATTGGGATATGTCATAGAACTATTTGAAAGTCTAGTCATAAGCTATGATTATTCAGTAGTTATTTTGATCTCTCCCGCCTTGCAAAATTAAATATTGTTATTTTGTTCTACCTGTTGCTACCAACCTCCGTTTGAATTTCGGTGTATAAAAGTCGTTGTACTGTGAAAGAAGGGAGATTCTTAATTCGCTCATCATGGAATAAACACTCAGAATTGGAGTAAGGTGTTTTCATTAAACTTGTGCTGATATATCCTGCTGAGTAATTGTGTAACTGTGTGAATAAATTGGTGCAAACCAATATGTTGTGTGACTCTCGACGACGGCCATGAGCTGCCGACATACATGTTTCATAAATAATCTAAATATTTGCATGCCGAATGGTAAAATATCAAAAATAAATAATCAATAGCAATTTTATTTTTCAAATATGGGTAATATACAAGCTCTCTATACAACATTATTTTTAGTATATGCGAAACCTGAATATAGTTTGTTCAGAATAAGTAACTGAATCGATTCCAATAATTTTTAACCCATGTTATATTTTGTCCCAAAAATATTAAAAAAAGTTACAAGTTGGATACCGAGCGACATTAAGTACCTATTGCTATCATTTAGGTACCTACTGCCAAATTATTATTATCAATGAGCTCAAAACGACGCTGGAGGCGCGCGCGCGGGCGCGATGCGTGGTGACCAAGTTTTTGAGCGGACAACCAGTAACAGAACAAGCTTAAAACTTTGTGATTTTTCATGATACAGTTTTGAAATTTTGTATATAGATTCTTTACATAAAAATACTAGACACGTGTTTCAGGTTTCGCACATACTAAAACTAATGTTGTATATACTCAATAATATATTATCCATATTTGCAAAATAAAATTCTATTCTATTCTTAATCTATACAATATTGTACAACTGACTTAGCATCAATGAATGTACGTGCCTAATCCTCAGGGCTGCTTTCACAGCTTACAAAGCGGAATATTTTGTTGGTAAACTTAGAATTTATGAGTCTTGCACTCACTACAATGATCGCTAATCCGATTAGCAGAGTAACAGTTGCGCAACTATAACTTGCCTTGAGCTGAAAAAAACTTTAAACAAAAACTGAGACAAACCAGCTAATAAAAAGTTAAAAACAAATTAAACAAATTGTCAAGTCAGTATATTATTATTTTATCTCTAAAAACACTTTATTACTTTAATTAAATTGTTGACACTTGGCTTCCGTTTCTTGTCTAACCATATTTATTTAACACATATAAAAAAGATTTCGTCACAATAAGACAGTCTTAATGTTTATATATCAGAGAGTTATTCTTTGTCCATGTGTGTGTCGTTGTAAAGATAAAGATAATAGACAGTGTATAATTTATTACATAGATTTTGAAGTAGTAAATGCTCTCGCTTTTTATCGCTAGGGATTTTAGCGTTGGATATTCATACATTTCATATTATGCTCAAGGAAATAAAAAGATTTATGGAATAGGTAATATCGCTTTTTAATCAAAAAGAAGTAGGCATTTTTTTATTGTTTTATATGCTTAGCTCTCTAAGTAAGCAATGATGACAATAAATTATAAATAATATTCACTGACACTTTATAACGCCCAATATCATTATTAGAAATAATAATTGAACATTGAGAGTAAGTGAACAGTGAGTTGTTTTGACCACGCGCGCCTAGTGCAGGTTGGTAGATGTTTTCGAATTTTTGGTTCGAGGAGGTCACGTTTTTTTTGCACAGTTTTCTTGTCATCGTCATCATGATCTGCCTTGTCCCAACTATGTTAGTGTCGGCTTCCAGTCTAACCGGATGCAGCTGAATACCAGTACTTTACATGGAACAACTACCTATCTGACCTTCACAACCCAGTTAGTACTAGGTAATACGATGCCCCTTGGTAAAACTGGTTGTCAGATTTTTTGGGAAACTGACTACCTGTAACGACTGACAAAGATCTACAAATGCCAGCCGGGGCCAACGGCTTAACGTGCTTTCCGAGGCACGAAGGAAACTCGGTATGAAATGGGTATGGTCACCCATCCACAGACCAACCTAGGCAAGCACAGCTTAACCTGAAGATCGACCCGAGCAGCTGTTATTATTTAGCCACGAGCTCCTTTTTGTTTTCTTGTAAATATCGCTAATTAAAAAAAAAAACAAAAGAAAATCATTTCCAGGCATTATTACTTCCTTGTTGTCAGACATTTTTGTTCGCAAATCACAAAAAGTGAGTTCCAAAATCATTGAGAGTAGAGGCTCTTATGATGTTAAAATAGAATAGCAATCTAAATTATAAGCCAAATAGTATTATCTGCATCAAAGGGTCGGTCTAGAATAAAGAGCATATCATTTGATACAATCTAAATGATATAAAAGGGAACACAAATTATGACAGCTTAACTTTGAAAAAGATATGCAAATATAATTAGGGATTATATCATAGGAATATGAGTTTTTAAAGTTCAAAACAGGTCTTTTATAATAGTTTATAATTATATTCATTATAACCTAAAAAATATTTATATTATGAAAATAATTTCTCAAAAAAAAAACAGTTTTAAGCTTCTCCACTTTATATCTATAATGTTGCTTTTAATTTGTCCATATCTCACTCGTTTACTTACACAATGACTAGTGCAGACAATTTTTAAACAAACTACAAAAATAAAATAAACGAGGATGTGTCGAGATGTTTATAAAAGAAAACATTCAGATTGCGACGTATTGGGAAATCCACGGGTCACGCTTTTACGTGATGACATGTCATGTCCAATTGTATGACAGCCATGGGAGAAGGCGATTAGTTTCGACCACCTTAGAATGTATGCTGGCATTTAACTTTATAAAATAATGCCTACTTGTTGTGATCAATGATTTTATGGGTACCCTGATTGACTGCCTTAGTAAAAGCGTACTTATGGAAAATACAACAAAAAAAAAAACGAAATAATTAAAATTACCTTGCAATTTGTCCAAAATTATAACACTTCGAAATGTCTTGTTCAGCTTGTTCTTGCCTCGCGCTCTCACGTATTCATAACAGTTCGTTCAATTTCGGCGCTTGCTGAAATCTTCTGCTAAGGTTTGGCCGAAGGTGGTTTTTTGTTATCCGAGGGTTACCGAAGCCAAGCTTCAGTCGAACAGTAATGATCAGTTTTACGTTAGATTACAAAAAGGAGAGAGCCTACACAAAATTACATTCTATCGACTATTTCGTTGGTGGATAAGTCAAAAACGTAAGTACTGACAATGACATGAGCTGCTGCTACCGAAACACTTGTGTCAATTCCGTTGAATATCGTAACAGTAACACAAATTGATGTTGCTGATATAATTTCTTATTCATTTGTTTTAGCCTGAATTTTTCCAATCCTGGGCAAAGGCCACCCCCCATTCCTTCCACTTTTTTCGATGTTGTGCCTCTTCTCTCCAATTAACGAGAAAGTCATCCAAGGCGTCCCGCCATCTTCTCCTCGGTCTAACTGTCTCAGGGCTCCAGTTTGGTGATTTGCGGGCCCACAGTTTTGCCATCATCCGGCAGACATGGCCTGGCCATTTTAGTTTAGCAGCTTTTTGAGCTACGTCAGCAATTTGACGTAAGTCTATTCTATTCAATGATATAAAGATGAAGATTTTTCATACTTCATGCTGACGATACATGCACGTTCCTGGGAAAACCTTGAATGACTTTCACATCAAAGTCTAGGTATAATAGTTTTGGGGAATCTCGAAATCTCTGAAAAATTCAGTTCACTGCCTTGAGCGAAGAAACTAGTGTCATTAAGTACGTAAGTAATTTCAAGATAGGTACGTTTCAGCGTTATCAGCTTGTCAATATAATGTTTAAGTACGGCACGTAGTTTTTCCTGATATTTTCTTATTTATGATGAATCATGATTATGCTGCGTGTTTTCACTAAGTACGTTGTCAATACTGAAATCCTGATTAATATTATAGACAGAAAAGTAAGTTTGTTTGTTACCTTTTCACGCCTATACCAGTGAATCGACCATCCTGAAATTTTGCATGTACGTTGTCAGGTGTAAAGAAACGGACATAGGGTACCTTTCATCTCGAAAA
Source organism: Noctua fimbriata (assembly GCA_905163415.1). Lineage (NCBI taxonomy): Eukaryota > Metazoa > Arthropoda > Insecta > Lepidoptera > Noctuidae > Noctua > Noctua fimbriata. The sequence goes on from LR990940.1 coordinate 10,835,880, forward strand.
AAGTGCAGTTTCCGAGGAAAACAACAATAACATTCTTATGATAATGGATGGCGCATCATGTTAATCATGTTTGAATTACATTATTACAAGCAGAGTACTACCCGAATTGATTGTTAAATTCTAAATTAACGCGAGCGAAGCCGCGGTCTAAAGGTACTAAATTATAAAATGAACTTTTGTATCACGTTCCATACGTATCCAAATTCTATATCTATACTAATATTATAAGTGCGAAAGTTTGAATGGACGGATGTTTGTTACTGAATCACATCACAACGGCAGAACGGATCTGACAACAGCTAGTATAGTAATATTATAAATGGAAAAGTAACCTTTCATGCCTAAACCACTGAGGCGATCGTAATTAATTTGACAGATGGGAATACTAGAACCTGAGGAAGAACAGACTATTTTCATTACTATATTGCAGATAAAACCACTGGCAACAGATAGGCCTAACTAGGCATTATGAAATGGACTGGTGTAAAACATCCTAACTTATGTATTGAGTTGTGAAACAAATCGTGAGAAGAATGAGATGTCAAACTAATCAAGTTTCAACACTTCGAAGGTCGTGATCTTGCAATAGATCACCGAAGTTGACGTTTTGGCAATATCATGTATCATTAGCTCTGGTTAAAAGCTGTCGTCGAAACAAAAAATGATCACTTTTGAAATCAGTGTAACCACAAGAAAGTGGTGAAACACAGTCTGGTCATTTGGAGTGGCTCGACTGTGACAATTACATACTACACAACATAACATCACCCCTGTAATCCCCAAAGGGTTAGGCAGAGGTGTACCTAATAGTTTACCCACATTTCGCCAGTTCCTATGTTTAAGTCCCATGTAATAGGGGGCGAACCTACTGCCATCAACCGAGCACAAATCTAGACTCCGTGGCTTCCACTGAGAAATTCCTGAAGGAAAAACGCAATAACACTTTGCCCAACCCGGGAATCGAACCCTGGACCTCATGCTCAGCAGTCACGCTTGCAACCACTCGACCAACGAAGCAGTTACAGACCATTAGGTACATGCTCTCATAAAAAAAATGTCCTCTAAAGTAACTACACAAACAAACCATAAAAAAAACATTCATAAAATTATATTCGTCACATAATACCGTCAATAAACTTCTTAATTTGCACAGGGACAATAAAAACTATGAGAATAATTATCATCCGACTACTAATTACTGTAATCATCTTAGCACGGGCGTTTCGGTTTATGTAAACACGTCAAATTCCTAATTGGCCGGATTATTGTAAGACCTTGTTCATGTGATAAAAAATAGATTATGCTTTGAGATGGGGATTTCGTAATGGAGTGGTATGGAGAAACGTCATTGATTCATGTGACTGTGGCTTGATTTTTTTGCTGAATATTTAAGCCTCTCTGGTGATCATCATCATCAACTGAATCTTAGATAGACGTTATGGGTAGTCAGAAGCCCGAAGATATGGCAACCAGGTAAGGCTGATTTTCTTTCTTTTTATGCCGCTCATGGGCCCCTGACTTGGCTTTACATGCCGTCGAGAAATATCGATAATTACACAATACGCACATGAATTCAGAAAATCAGAGGTACGTGTCTTGGATTCGAACTCAATAGCTTTGGCACCCCAATGGACACACCACTAGACTATCACTGCTGTCGGTAAGACTGGTAAGCCGAAGGGCATCCTGTTACCCAGTACCTGGAAATATCTATATTATATCGGATCAAGTCATTGATACGGACATAAAATGAATCGCAAGTGCGCCAGTTGTGACATCACGAGACCTACTGACAAATCTACCCACACCACAGCGTGCTTCTACAGAGCCCTGATGTTGACAGCTCGAGGCGAGGCCGACATTGAGCGTCTGATCGCAGTGGAGTTGAGACGTCCTGGAACTATACTCGATTCATTGTGCGCCGTGTTATTGTGTTAAGTTCTAATTTCAAGTAATTTGTTAGTTTAATAGAAATAGTGTATCGCACCCAGTGTATTTTCATTGCACGAAACCCATCGTCTGCCCACATGATGTACGAGCCTAACGGAATAAATCCTGACATATCCGACATATAAAAATCCGGAGTCCCGCCCGCTCGGTTTGATCGTAACTATATTTAAGAAATGGCTGGGCAGATGATGATGATGTTTCGTGTTCTACATCCTTTTTTTAAACGTGGACTGTGTCCTGGACTCCTGGACATAAACTGCAGATCGGAAAAATCAAATTTCTGTTAGTGACAGACCATACTGTAAAACGAACGTTAACCATGCTCGGTTCCGAAAACCAAATCTTCTATAGAGTTGCTGTCGGAATAACAATAATAATCAATCATTTCGACACGATTGTTCAAAAATGTTGTTAAACTGATTACGTTTTCAGTAACTGATGAACATCTTACATGCCGCTGATTTTTATCAAGAATTTCGACTATTCATTTCATGAATACATCTTGATTCATCTCAAATCGGTTTAGTATAGATAGATGATATATGGTATCAACATAACCTAACACAAAATACAAAGATTTCTTCTAAAAGTTCAGGAATGCCTTGACAACACACACATCCGAAGTCTTCTAACACATTATGCAAAATTGTTTCTCCTTGTCTGTTCTTAAAAATATATTGAAAAAGAACACATGGGTATCCGAAAAATCCCATATCTATGTATTTATAAATACGAGTAGATACATTCCAAAACACCCTTATCATTCTTGGAATAAAACATGCGAAGTGCAAAACGACCCTTTGTTTCTCTATCAGTAAGCCCCATGTATGTAACTTAAAACTAAGCACTGATAAGACAGGTAAGTCGGCATTTCAAAGGTAACAGTGGCAAGACAGACGCCTTAATACCATTATGCTTATTGTAAACAAATAATAGCGAACTTTATTATGCGTAGGCGCAGTCGTTACATTTTTTCATTTGTTTTGGCGGCTCTTTTGGTCAGTTGAAATTGAGTCAATTTTGCTGGCTCAATGAGTAATACTAGTAATATTTGGAGTACATAATTTTGAAAAGCTCATGGGTGTACCTGTTGTTTTACTGTCATCATTATCTGCCTAGCCTTTTCCCAACTATGTTGGGGTCGGCCTCCATTCTAACCGGATGCAGCTGAATACCAGTATTTTACATGGAGCGACTGCCTATCTGACCTCCACAACCCAGTTAGTACTGGGTAATACGACACTCCTAGGTAAGACTGGTTGTCAGACTTTTTAGGCCACTGACTACCTAATGACTGTCAAAGATCTACAAATGACACCCGGGACCAATGGCTTAACGTTCTTTCCGAGACCCATCCACAGACCAACCTTGGCAAGCACGGCTTAACCTAAAGATCGACTAGAGCGGCTGTTATTATATAGCCATGAGCTCCTCCTGTTGTTTGTACTGTATTAAATGAAATATTGTAAAAATATGAAGTTATTAATACATTGCTACCTTGGTTGCGCTTATGTCGGTTCTGGAGATTTGACGAGACGAGATTAGAACGTTTAATTTTCTTGACCCTCTATTGATAAAGTGTGATGACGTCATTTCAGTTAATTTTTTTTTACATTTATTTGGTCGTAATTGAACATCATCATCTTCCTGCCCTTGTCCCATGGTACTCGGAGTCGGCGCAACACGTTTTTTTCTTCCATTCTCCTCTGTCAACCGTCACGCTATCATTTACTCCTTTAACTTTCATATCATTCCTCAGACAATCCATCCATCGTTTCTTTGTTCTTGCTCTCCCTCTCCATCCATGAACAGTTCCTTAAATTGGTAACCATAGTTACATAAATGTAGGTTTCTAGACAAAAATATTCTTTTGTAATTATACAAAAACAATGTTTTGAATGCACATTTATTTATGTAGATAGCGACAATAAAATGCATTGACCAAAATTATATTAGCTACGTTACGAAGTATAACTGTTATATAATTAATTGAATTACCCGGAACCAATTAATTGTTTAACTATCGCATTCAGTTAACAATGTCTGCGATACTAATCCGTAAAATCAATTAGTGTAACAACACTAAGATAGTGGATTATGTCAGTTAATGTGTAAGACAATGGAAATACGTTAATCCATTAAAGATTGATGATTAAACTATTTGTAGGTACTAATAATGGTGGAAGGTGTGAGTCATATAAATAAGATATTATGTTTTGTATATGTTACGGCTAAAAACCGAAGTAAGGTTACACCTAGTTCTAGTCGGCTATACTTAGGTACCATTTGGAGGTTAGAGGTTTGATGCAACCAATTTGGATGTAGCCAGGCGGGCTCATTACTTTGTGTAATTTATTTCATTACCACTGCTCTCAAAACGGTAAAGGAAAACAACGTGAGGAAACCGGCATGTCCTAGAACCAAAAATTTGAAGACACGTGACATTTAGCAACCCGCACTGGGCCCGTGTGGTGGATTATAGTCCATTCCCTCTCATAAAGAGGAGGCCTGTGTCCCAGCAGTGGGAACATTATAGGCTGATTATGCTAGACTCAATACAAAAAGTGTTGTGTTACGAATTTTAAAACGAGAGCATTGATAAACTTTGTTACAACAACAAGACATACTTTTTAATGTTTTTAAGTGATATCCTTAATACAACTGTCATACTTATCTACTGACTATATCGCTATCTGTCCATTTAAACATACAACACGATTGTAATCTTGTTCTTAATTGCCATTTCCTTCCCTGAAATACTTAGTGAAAAATTGTAGATAATTATCTTGATTATAGGCCTTTTAACCCAAAGTGACAAATAGGTAAAAACTAATATTTATATCGATAGATGTGCCCTCTTCCTATAATCGTAATGGTGTAAGTGTTTACACTCTCACTGACAAAAATGACGTCCCAAACTCATCCTGCTAACGATAGATACGATTTTATGTATGAGTGAGCGAGACTATTCAAATGTCATTGTCAACAAAACTAAAAGGTGGTCATTTTTTGACGCGGTGGAGTGAATATAACCAGTTAAATATTCGAGATCAAAAAACGGGTATGTATAAAAGACTCATGGGATTTTATGTTATTCATAGTGAATACACACATGTCGGATCCGGTCATTAGTATGAACATAACATGAATCGCAAGTGCGCTGGTGGTGACGTCACGCGACCCACTTACAAGTCTACCCACACCATAGCGATGGGCAGAGCCCTGATGTTTACAGCTCGAGGCGAGGAGGACAGTTAGTTTAGGATCGCGGCAGAGTTGAGACGTCTTGGAACTGTACCCGATTCATTGTACCCCGTGTTAATGTGTTATATTGTAATTTCAAGTAATTTGTTAGTTTAATAAAAACAGTGTATCGCACTCAGTGTATTTTTATTGCATGGAACCCATCGTCTACCCACATGATGTACAAGCCTAACGGAATAAATCCTGACATATCCGACAAACATATAATTATGTGGCTCATTTTCTATTATCTTTGTTTCTGTTTACAGTAGAAGAAATAAGAGACAAGAACAAGCCAAGAGTAAGCCCATACAGAATCAAAAAAAAAAAATCTACTTACAATAATTAGAAGAATATCACAAGAATTACACTTTATATACAACAACAACAAAAATAAGGAAAAACATTGAAAATAGTTAAAAATACATGTGAATATTACTCAACTGGATATTACTGCATTCAAACATACCTACATACATATCAGAAATCGGAACAGTAGTTATCTGTATAATTTCCTTCTACCGGTGATCAAACATACGTATTTTAATATCGATTAGATCCATATCTCTAGTCATTCGATGTTGTATCGATCTAAAGAGCCTCGATCTAGTGTTGCGTTAGTATTATAATTTGATAAGAGCTAATCAAACTATGGAGTATCAATAGAAATGACGCTTCAGAAAAGAAATATTGAAGTAGATAAAGCTTGATGACTGAAAATCGTCGAGATAAAGAATTGAGAAATCTGTAGCCATCAATTTATAGAAGTATGTCATAATAGACATACTTACCAAACTATTTCAAAGATAGCACTTGCGATAACTTTGACTTAGCATTGAAAACACAATTCCAAGAATCAATAATCAAAAATTTTGATGTAATAAATTGTATGAACAAAGATGGATTTAATGTATATGGTAGTCACCATCATGAGGAGCTCGTGGCTAAATAATAACAGCCGCTCGGGTCGATCTTTAAGTTAAGCCGTGCTTGCCTAGGTTGATCTGTAGATAGGTGACCGCCCATTATATACCGTCCCGGTCCCGGCTGTCATCTGTAGATCTTTGAGAGTCGTTACTGGTAGTCAGTGGCCCAAAAAAACTGACAAGCAGTCTTACCAAGGGGTATCGTATTACCTAATACTAACTGGGTTGTTTAGGTCAGATAGGCAGTCGCTCAATGTAAAATACTGGTATTCAGCTGCATCCGGTTAGACTGGAAGCCGACCCTAACATAGTTGTGAAAAGGCTAGGCAGATGATGGTAGTCATCATCATCATCATATCAGCCCAGAATTACCCACTGCTTGGTATAGGCTTCCCCTTTCTTCTGCCACACTTCCAGGTTTTGTACGTCCCTCATCCAGGTATTTCAGTCGAAATTTATTCAGCCACTGTTGGACACAGCCTCACTCAAGCGTCGCCACATCGAACAGTCCTGTGTCCCCCATTCAGCGGATTCCCACTACACCCGGTCATCAGTCCACCTAGTAGGAGCATTATTCATGATGGGCCTCCCAGTAAACGGTCACCTCTCATGTCTTTTCGCATCAGTCATTCGTTCTGCGAACATGGATTAAAGAAATTAAGACACAAAAAGACAGACTTTAATGAAGAAAACACGGCCCTGAAAGACACCCCGAAAGAGACAGCTCCCGAAAGACCTCCCCGAAAGACCCCGAAAGTGACTGTAAAAGTTTAATGAAGCAGACCTTGCATGAATCCTTACTATACGGGAAATTTTATTGCAACGTCGCACCAAAACGGCCTCATTACAATTTTAAATACCGATTGATACTTCGATAACTATGTACAAAAACGGTCTGATTTCTCGAACACATAAAGAAGTGACTAAAAGCCGCTAACCCCAGCTTAGTCCATTATCTAGCGGTAAACTTCAAAGGTTTGGCAATAATCTATATTATTATACATTCGGCCGGCTACTGTGGCACGTCGGTTCTTCAGAAGTGTCATTATCAAAGGCGGCGCGCTTTGATCTGATATCAGCGTCACACACATATTTGCCACTACGCAGATATTGTTTTGTGAAGGAGGTACTATGATAGTGTACGTAATTTCCAGAAGGATGTGAATGGCGAAGGGAAAGTGGGTGATAAGATTAATTTAGTACGCGTTGAGGGGCTGATATTATTTGGCCTGAATGGAAATGGTAATTTCGATTCTACATGTAGACTGTACGATTTAAATTTGTGAGCTGCCATCTTTATGAGTTCGAACTTGAAGTCTAAAGAACTTCGAGAAATGAGTCTTTCTATCTTTATCGTTTGGTTAGTGCCTAACCTGGTGGCAGAGTTTTTATGCCGCCCATGGACCTCTAACTTGGCTTTACATGCCGTCGAGAAATATCTCTCAGGCATGCTGGTTTCCTCACGATGTTTTGCTTCACCGAAGTAAGTGATAAATTATACAATACGCACATGAATCCGAAAAATCAGAGATGCGTATCTTTGGTTGGAACTCGAGACCTATGACTTGGCAGTCCGACGGGCATACCACTAGACTATCACTGCTTAAAAATCGGTGAGATCTTGAGAAATCGGTGGAAACTGGAGACATCATTATTGATGAACACTGAGAAAATCCAAGGCTGATTTAACCAATGATGATGATGATGATGATCCCAAACGATGAATTGAAAGATAGTGGACGAGAATCGAAATCAGAAGTGCACGTTTGAAGTGACTTTTGTCCTGTATTCTCTAGAAGTATACAAAACGATGATGACAGTAATGAATACGATTAAGAAAGATACAGTAAATGCCGTAACTAACTCAGAATATTCAATTTATTGACTAGTAGGGAAGTATTCTTTTTAACATTGAGAACCACCTTCATGAAAACGTGCACTCATCAAAGTGTGGTAGACCACGAAGTAAGCGTTATAATGTTGGTAATTTTGTTTCAGCAGTAATTTCTCCTTGATCCAATAACAATGAGTGTCGCTTTAATTAACGCGCTACATCACGCTTTATAATCAATGATTCACAATATCGTAATTTTACGATAAAAAAATTCTAACGACAGATATAGTTCGAATTAAAACTGATGATTGTTTTGATTTCGTTCATTTTTTATCGATCTATTTTCTTTGTATAATATAGTAGTTGAAATGTAGTGTTAAAATAGCAGCCGTGTGACATGTCTATTATGACAGCTTTATCGAAACGTCTATCAACGATATCGGGAGGTGGTCCAAGTTAGGAAGGGAGCTAGAGAGTGTCAGCATAAACGCCACGCTGTTCAGCAGTGACGGAATAAACAGTAGATACAACAATCAGTGCCTTGCAAATAGTTTTCGAACTGATGAAACTGCACTAACTGATTTTAGTAATCAAAGTTAAAAGCTAAAAGGAGAATACAAGAAAGAGAGATTAATTGCTGATGTTTTTTCATGAATGCAATAAGCCACTGTCTCTATCTCTATATCTTTCCTATTGTTCTCAAAATTCATTGAGTATTATTTCTACATCATCTTCATCATCAACTTATAAACAACAGTCCTTTCCAGAATAAGGCTTCTTCAATCTCAAGCAAATTAAATAGATCCTCCGAAACAGCCTATTTCCACCTAAACTTATAGTGTCACTTACTGGATATCTTCCGTGATTGTTCATTATTTAGAGCTCCCGATATTTTGACACTGTTGCAAGCGCCATGATCGCGGGTTGACTGGAGAATGCGGGTGGATGGTATAAGTTTAGTTGTAAACCGTGAAAGCCTAAAATAGTATTTCCTCCTACTTCAGAGCAAAGGCTTCCCTCCCTCCTTTCCATTATAAGCTAGGATAGTGTGGTGTATCTTGCCTGTAGGTGTCAAGCTCATGTCGCCATCTCCAACTTTGTCCATCTTGTAAGTGCTTATTTCCGCTTTAAATTTGTCGCTTTAATGTCGTACTGTGTACGTCGGAATGCGCCCAGCAATGAAGAAGATGGATGAAAAAAGTCTGCATGTAGTTGAGATGAGAATGAGGTGGATATGTGGAAAGACAACAATGAATACACCAAGGAATGAGAGTAAGTTAGAGTAAGTTTGAAAGTCTCGCCAGTTGCGCCGACCCCAAGTAACAAGGTCAGGAAGATGATAATTTGATCTCGCTTAAGCCTGTAACTTGCTCCACACCGGCTCATAGCAGCGGTTAATGTGTCAGCGCTGTAACATAATGGAACCTCGGCTGTAATCAGCGTATTAAAGTCAGGAGTGCTTTTCAGTACGCTATCAGTTGCTGTAAAGGTGTTTGCAGGTTTATTTCATATTTTAGTATAAATCATGCAAAATTATTAGAATGAAAGAATATTTTGTCTGTTACAAAAAACAGTTGCCTTGTGCTTATTTGATTTGGTTGTGATCGTGGCGTAAAGAAGTCCTTGGCAACTTGCAAGCAAGAAGAAGCATTTTGGCAGGTTTAACATGGTGTAGATTTTAGTTGATTATAGAAAATGGGTGATGTTTTATTTGTAGAGAATTCAGTTGATGTCGATTCTGGTGACGTATCAAATATACTCAAATAAAAATACTGTACAATTAGGATTTACTAAATCTTTGTTTTAAATCCGAGTTCTAAATTGCTTTGTCTACAATTTATTTTTATTACAGTACTTGATTTCTCAGACCAGCTGAATAGATAGTAGTAGTTTGATTCACTCGATATAACTCTTGCTCCACTTTTATCATAAATCAGGAAATGTGTAAACTTCCTAACACTTTTGAAGTTAACCGCTCACTACCGAAGTGGGCACTCGGTACCTAATGTGTCAATTATAATTGGCATTATCATGGCTAATGCATTTCATGATGTTTTAACGATGGATTAGCTTGTTTCAGAGATTACGCCGTGACTCAGCTGTAATAAAACGGCGAGCTTTTTAGCTGTGATAGAAAAATTGCTGTGACTTTCATTATAATTTTTTATTGAGATTTCCAATGGGTACTTAGGTCCCTGGCCAGTCTGATGTTTTCAATTACCTACCTCATTCATTTATATTATTTTTATTTTATTCATTTTAAGTCTTGAAGGACGTTGTTTGGTAGCCTCTACTTAAGGCTTATTGACATCGTTGGGTATAGTTCAGGGCCGGGTGATGTGAATTCCTCTCTGCGAACTTTGAATGTCAAACACTTTTCCGTTCCTATTTACTGCCGATTTTGTGATGATCATTTTTTGAAATACCTTGTCTTTCGCCTTTTGCATTAGTCTACCTACTCCAGCTAGCTTTTAAGCGTAGGTCACACCGTCAGCTAGCGAGCGAGCGAGGCGGACGGACCTAGCTAGAAGTTGTCCCACCCTTTGCTTGCTGATATACGGTCTTCACTCCAGGACTCGTTTTTTCTTCTCATTATAGCTTGTGTAATTACGCAGATTCGGAAAGAACTATCGGAAAGATCCAGCAGTGCTGAAGAAGCTGATTAATAATTCTCTGGAAGAAGTCATTGTTGACTATTGTATTATGATTATTTCAATAATTAATATATTACGAGTGGACACTTACTAAAGTAAGTGCATCGGCAATACTCAAAGAAACAAAATTAGATCCTGTAAACATATATTCTCAACACTTCATACTCGTGAATCATGAATGGATCACTTAAACAGCCCACTTGTATGCTTATATTAACACTGGGCATTGTTTTCAGGAGCTACTCACTATAACTTCGTGTCAGATTTCAAAACTCACGAACGCGCCTTTTGCTTAGTCGTGACAGATCGTGTTTGGTCGGCCAAACCTTACAAAGTAAAACGGTAAGTTGATTAAAAAAAAAAAGGAGGGTTTCAAGTACTTTACTCAAACGTAAACAGCAGCAAGGAGCAGTTCAGCTGAATAATAACAGCCACTCGGGTCAATCTTCAGGTTTAACCACGCTTGCCTGGTTTGGTCCGTGGATGCCTCGGAAAGCACGTTAAGCCATTGGCCCCGGCTGTCATTTGTAGATTTTTGACAGTCGTTACAGCTAGTCAGTGTCTCGAAAGTCGGACAACCAGTCTTAACAAGGAGTATCGTATTACCCAGTACTAACTGGGTTGTGGAGTTTAGATTGACAGTCACTCCATGTAAAATACTGGTATTCAGCTGCATCCGGTGGGACTGGAAGCCAACCCCAAAATAGTTGGGAAAAGGCTAGGCAGATAATAAAACACACCCGTGGTGACCCAGAGGTAACCTGACTTACGTGTAGTAAATTGTGGGTTCAAAGTCAAACTCTTCACCTTGCGTAATTTCATCACGACTGCTGTCAAAATGGTGAAGAAAGACATCATGAGGAAACCGGCTTATCCTAGAAAATATGTGACAACCGCCCATACTCACTATAGGCCTGCGTGGTGGATTATGGCAAAGTTTCTCTTCTTTCTTTTCTACAGAGAGTAAAGTGGGCTAAAATAGCCGATTTAGCAGAATCTTAATAATATGAACTACCTTACAATCCGTAAAATAATCACAAAGTGACAATTCATAATATTAACAGCGGTTATGACCATTTTAAGAATTTTAACATAATTAATATTATTATCCTATTATGATTCTGCTACAACTTATTTTAAAGGTAGGTATTTAGCAGATAGCCCTTCCCATTCCCTCTCACTCCGGACCATGGCTTGAACCAGGGCCGGACGCGAGAGATCGCCGCCGCCAATCGCACATTTACTACTCTAGTGCAAAATTAACCCCTGGATGTTGCGTATGTTTTTATGTTGAATCAAAAGTATTTGAGTGAACCTACAAAATGATAATAAAAATATTGGGCAGGTAGCGCAACTTTAGCATTATTTCAAATAATTTAAGTACGACTAGGTGTCAAAGGGGGAGAAGGTCTCCGCACACACGATATGTTTTTGTTATTGCTGTAAATTTCTGAGTTTTGCATAAGCAGACTATCGGCTATCTGCTAAATAAAACTTGCTATAGTAACGGTAGATACCTTCCTACCTAGATTTTAACAAAAAACTACGCAGTTAGTTGTTCACTGTTTGAGGCTTACGAGTTCACAAGGAGCAAGTATTTTTTTTTCCATATGGTTTAAATTTTTTTTCGAATCTGAAATTTGTTTTCAAAAACTGTCGCGAGCTGAACATTTTTGGCGGGCCACATTATGGCACGCGGGTCTGAGGTTGAGCAGCCTTGTTTTAGACCCCCAGCCCCAGTGTCATAGCAGTAGGAAACATTATGTCATGTTATGTTAGCATAGTTGCCACTCAGCTCCGCTGAGTATGATAAGCCTGTTTGAAGACTATTTTCCTTTCCCTGTACACAGCTGCATTTCGCTGCATTTTACAGGATGTATAAGAAATTTCAGCCGTTTTTACCCTAGAAATAGGACGGCCACACATCTAAGATGTTTCGATATTGCTGTCTTCAGGAGCCACTGATAACTTACCATCAGGTAGATCGCCCATACCTGAAATCACCCAGGAAGCAACATTTACAACTCGTAGGTCTAAAACTGGAGCTCTGAGACAGACGGGGTCGTGGCAGACCTAAGAGAAGATGGTGGGACGCCATGGATGGCTTTCTCGTTAATTGGCGAGAAGAGGCGAAACATCGAGCAAAGTGGAAGGTATTCGGGACTAATAAAAAAAGGTCTCAAACCCTACCTTAAAGCTGTATACTTTAAATCGTATTGAGTAAGAATGTGAATTGACTCAGCCTAAAACAAAAATGTATTCAAGTTATTGACGAGAGATTTTTCCTCATTCATTTTTGAATGTCCAACAACACTATCATGTCGCACAGTTTACCTACATCTCGGGGTTTGGAAATTTCATTCATAAAGACAAGTCAAAAGTAAATATTTGGTTACGATGCTGAGTAAAAACATGCACCTCGCTCTTCGATAATAAACTTTAGCAGAACAAAATTAAGGTTGATTTTATCTTGGCTGTATTGTATCGTAAATACGTCCAAAACACACAGAATGTAGCACGGCCTGACGCCACTTAAGGCCACCCAAGAAGAAGTTTTTGCACGCATCGGATTAGCTTACAGTTTATTTTGAAGCGAAGATCTGTGAAAATAATCACACTTTTTACAACTACCAGAGGTCTGTCGGTCAATAGTGTGGCACTGACATGTCCACTGCATTTTAGGGTCAGAATATTGGGAAATTGTTTGTGCATGAATATTTTCGGCCTTATTAGTGCTACGTCGGGCGCCATCATTATGACGTGTAGTAAAGTTCTTCCTTCATAGATTACATAGAGTATTTGTATCAAAAATGATAAAAAGTACCTTCCTTATTTCCTACACAAATCATAAGACGAGAACTTAATTTATGCCATCTCTTGCTATGATATTTTGTTCTCTTCTACGCATGTATTACGGGCTACGCGGGTTGATAAGATAAGTAGGAAAGTGGTAAAAAGTTCAAATTGAGAAAATCATCTGTGAACGTTCGGCAAGATTGCATATTTTTCGTTCCGCTCCAGAAAATAGTAATTAAAAACATCGACCTTCAAAACTCCTGCTTTCAAATTGTGTTCATTTGTCAAGTACTTACCCCAAACCAACATTCACGTCAACACAAAGGCACTTCCACACCACTAGATTAAGAACTGTAACGACACTCGATATCAATGCTTTTGCCACTTCAAAAACGCAATTTCTGCTAAGGATTAACGCTCATAATGTGACGCAATTTCACGCCATTTTGACTTCTATTGTTATAAAACGCTACTCAGTTACATAGACCACACAACCTATGATTTTTTTTTAACTATCACCTATTACACTCCTACAATATTCAGCCTTATTTTGAGAGCAGTATGATTTAATTTTCAAAAAAAAAAATGTTGTGGTATTTTATACCATGCATTGCACATTTGTCGGTTTCGATTTCATTGACAATCGAATGTCAATTGGAACGTATTTTGTATGAATGTGTGGTTATTTGAAGTGTCATCAAATTGTTTGTCGTATCGCAAATTGATCTGACGATGGATGCTATTGAATATTATTTTTTTGACGTTTTTGAATTTCGATTCGTACTCAGGGCAGTTGGGTGTAGTAGATGGATAAGTAGGCCTGCCGACATACTTATTTACAGCTTTTTTGTTAATGTTATTTTTTTTTATCTTTTTAAAAAAAAAATTAATTTGAAATCTATACGATGCTTTTTGGTTGAGAGTGTTCTAAAAGTAACAGTAAATGTGCAAAATTACGATTGCCTCACACGAAACTTTTTGCTGTAGCAACGCTTCAAAGTCTTATAAAAGACAATAAAATCATACTAAATAGTTAAAAACATACCTACAAGCTAGGCACAAAATAAAGAACGACTGATATTCTAAGAATAATAAGAAAATTCAAGTTCAAATAATGGTATATTTCATTAATTTTATTCACATAGAATTGATAAACTTTTGGTTAGTTGCTCTGCCTCCTTGCTCGCTCTTCTGTTCAAAATTAAGGTCACACATAAAACTGTATTAGCATTAGTTAATGCCCGACAAAACTATAATTAATATCAAAATAAATCCGATACATCAAGCTAAAATCACGATGTCTATGGCAATTTTGAGTTCCATTCTAACGACAATACATTGAAAGTGACAATTGCTTTCGGTACGTGTCAAATAAATGTCCTGCAGTCACCAATTACCAAGATCTTTTGCTGTTTTTATCTCGACTTGCCAATCGATTTCCAAACTTATGCTAGTAAGTTAAGGAAGGGGTTTTGGTTTTTGGGAAGGAAGTGTGATTTTGGTAGGATCAAAGTTACAATGTTTGTGTGTTGAGGACCCCTGTTTGAACAACAAATTAGTTCCATTATACGCTTATGAGTAGGGAAGTAATGATCTTCAGGGGGTGATAGAAAAAATATGTGCAAGGTCCTTTTAGTAGACCGTATCTTTCGTGTTAGTTGATACTTTGAAAAGGACTTATTAATTCCATGCTGAGAAACAGGGTTTTCCTCGTGGCATTTTTGCCCAGAAGATTTGTATCTTTGCCCAGTTTTGTAAAAATTGGTAAAGATAAGATGACGCTTAAATGACTTTATGTTTACATAGGATTAGGGACCACCAAAGGAAAAGTGCACAAGTAATAAAACCCCAAATCCAAGTCATTAAGAAATTTTGCATAACACGAACAAAAACTGGCGCATGTAGCCAGAAAAAATACAAAGAAGCGTGCAAGCCGGCTTCTTTTAACAATGTTAAGTAAGAATGAAGAACAATGGTATGTCATAAAGTTCATTTTTCCCTACAATAAAGCAATTCGTCCTACTGTTGGATAGCATTGTAAACTTCCGAATTGTATAGGAATGTTAGTACCAACTATTAGCGGCAATGCACCAAAGGCAAAGTTTTAGAAAATGTTTAACTTTGCACCAACTTTTTGCCAAAAAAGTCTAAAAATTGCATAAAAACTTTTTTATTATCGGGACGCGAACCTCGGTAGTGCTAGGTGAAATTTTTATTGCGCAAAATGTAAGCAAGAGAAATTGTGATAAAAACAGCACCAAAATCGGTAATAAAGAAACCGTTATGGTTTTAAAAAGCTATGCATTTCTTTAACGGGAGAAATGTGTTACATATTTTTTTGTTTTAGAAAGTAGTTAAAAAACTTAACGGTAACTACTTAATGAGAGTACGCGAAACTCTCTTTAGGTAGCAGTAAATATTCAGGCAAACGGCAAAATGTAATGTTTGTTGTAATACGTGGAACTAGGAACTGATTTAAGCTTGTATTTTAGCTTAAAATCATGACCAGTCAGTGTCAGTTAGTTTATCCACTATACTTGAAATGGGTCTGGTTATATCATCATCATCATCGAAAGACGTCCACAGCTGGACATAGGCCTCCCACAAGTGTCGCCACATTGACCGGTCCCGTGCGACTCGCATCCAGCGGATCCCTGCAACCTTCACCAAGTCATCGGTCCACCTAGTGGGAGGCCTTCCAACGCAACGTC
Source organism: Noctua fimbriata (assembly GCA_905163415.1). Classification (NCBI taxonomy): domain Eukaryota; kingdom Metazoa; phylum Arthropoda; class Insecta; order Lepidoptera; family Noctuidae; genus Noctua; species Noctua fimbriata. The sequence goes on from LR990940.1 coordinate 10,851,994, forward strand.
TTCCGATTCGAGGTCGCCACTCCAGAAGTTTTCGGCCCCATCGGCCATCCGTACTGCGAGCAATGTGCCCTGCCCACTGCCACTTAAGTTTGGCTATTCTTCTGGCTACGTCAGTAACCTTGGTTTCACTTGTGGATGTCCTCATTTCTGATTTTTGTTCTGTAACTGAAATAAATGAATTTAAATTTTGGATTTGAAATGTAAAAAAACATTACAGAATATTCCAAACCTGTGTTTGTAAAATTACATTTTAATCGACGCCAGTATCAGTGCACATTTATTTATCTAAATAAAATTCAGCAAGCTCTTGCATGCATTTGATTGATTAAAGACGAATTGATAATCTCCTCCTTTTGGAAGTCTGTTAAAAATATAATTATGTCTTACATTTTTGCCAACTATTTACATAATCATAAAAAATCGTATGTAATCAATAATGAATTTTAACAGATCAATAGTGAGGTATCTTCTCTGTTTAAAGGATTGTTCAGAAATTCACAATACCATGCCTCGATTCTAAGAAGCTAATAGTGATAAATTAATGCTTCCAAAAACAGGTGCCCTACCATGACGTTTTAAAGCAGGAGTAAATCCAGTGTAGGAAAGAGATGGCGCTAGACGACCTGTATAGCTCTGTCTCTTTCCCACACTGGACTCCTGATTTTAGACGTCATTGTAACCCTCCTGTAGACATTTCAAATCACAATATGACTGACAGTAACTTGACATATTTAAAAAGCTAATGCTTGACATGTTCCTACTGCAAAATAAGGGCAAAGACACACAAAACTATCAAAGAAATTTCCGCACCAAAATAGTGCATAAGCATAACCAGACTATAATGTTCCCACTGCTGGGACACAGGCTTCCTGTCTAAGAGAGGGAATGGGTTATAAATTATAATCCACAATGCGGGACCGACCAGTGCGGGTTGATAGATGTCACATGTCTTCGAATTTTTGGTTCTAGGACATGCCGGTTTCCTCACGATGTTTTCCTTCACCGTTTTGAGAGCAGTGGTGATGAAATAAATTACAAAAAAAAATTGTACAACAAAAATAAATTTCGCCAGCACCATTGTTGTAACAGTTACAATCATTTCAAAATTTCTTTTACTTGTTTAGTTCGGATCCTTTTGGTACAGTTAGTTATTACATGACGGGCTTACGGTTAAGGTCGTAGTTTTATTGCTTAACTGTTTGGATACTTTTATAACCAGGCTACTTTCTTTCCGTTAGTCCAATTATGCCTCTTTGAAGTCGCCGGCAATGTTACCGTTTATGTGTTTACTGAACTAACTTGAGTGGGTGCTGAGAAATGTTTCAGTGTGTTCATCTTTTTTAACTTTCCATACACGAAATAATTTCAGAGAATCATCTAACGGCTATAACGAAGTCATTTCAAGGGAATTTATTTTTTAACTAAGTAAATTTTGATAAAAAAATAAATAATTTTAAGTTACTTGACCCACAAAATAAATACTGGCTCCTTATTTTTCAACATCCACTACGCTAATTTACTACGTCATATTTACCTGCCGTCATTGTTAGAATAGGGAGTAACGGTTTTATGCAAAAAAATCTCAATAAATTTTAGAATTATAATAATTTTGTAAAAACAAAAACTTTCGGATATTTTTTTTTTCATAAGATGGCGACTGTACGACTTATAGAAGTTACTCTTAAAAAAATTCGTGTATGAAAATATAGACCTTATATACAGGCTGTAAGGAACATCGTTACTCAAACTATTACCAAGGTTTCAGAAAATAATTCTAGACATCTCTGTTTTGAAATTCTGGTGGCTTTAGCTTCATTTACTTTATTTATCTTTTACCTTTGATTGTTTGTACTTAATTGGATTTCACAGAATGAAATCCTCATCCAGGTAAATCTATGCCCTGTGATTACTTCAGAATTGTTTTCGAGTTTTCACATAATTCGGTATGTGAAGTAAACATTTACATATACGGGGTTAATTTTTCTCCGAAACCATTTCGATATCTTAGGTTTCTAAACGTTCATTTGCTATTTTGAGCTCTTAAAATTATAAGATGGCGGTTACTTAAACAAAAATACTTGAAACCACTTGATTTTCATTTCACCTCCAAATGATGTCACACGTTGGGCTGATTGAAGCTACTCAATTTCATCTGACGAGTGGCAAGTTTGAAATTTCTACTATATAGCAATAAACGTCAAATTTAGGTGTTTTATTTTTGTACCATACGTGACAAAGACATCAAACTTTGAAGCATCATCTCTGACGTCAACATGAGCAAAAGGTTGAAAAATATTAAAAATTAACTGCAGCTTGGAACACAATAATATTGCAATCAGTTGCTTAAAGTGACCCAATGTACAAAATAAAAAATACCCGAAAAAAACATTACATACCGAATTACTTCAATTCTTGTAAACGCCAAATTTGACTTCGACTTTGTATCATTTAATCAGCGATAAGGATGTTGTAAAAGTAGAAAATGTATCGGATTGACAAAAGCTACCCAATTCATTCTGTTATCCAATCCTGTTATATAGTTAGTCGTTTAGAAATACGAAATACTCTGGCACACTTCGCCTTCAGAAGGGCGTCAGTTTTGAACTACAATAATTAACCAAATCTAAACGAGCCAGCCATTGCGTCTGTCTGTAAATTCTCTATTTCGTGGGAATATCGAAAACTCTGGCTTTAAGTCTTCATCACAATTTATATCAACTTTCTAAGTCCATGGGTTTGGTCTAAATGTTGATGAGACGATCAGTGAATGAGTCATTTTCTTGGACATACTAATGTCGAACAGGAGTTAAATATAACTCTTTATGGAGACTGTATTTATATAATCATGGCTAAATAACTAGTTATCAATTTAATAAAATCATCTAATTATTAAAATATGTATAGAAACAATGTTTTTGGAAAAGAAATGCTTTCTACCTAATACGAATAAAAATAATTTTGCCTAACTCAATGTCATGGGTTTGAAAAGACTGCAAAAACAGCCATTTTGAAGCGAATACAATAAAAAGTGCAGTCGTTTTTTGCATTTCTCTCGTCTATTGAAAAGTAATTGCCCAATTTGTCATTAATACCATTTAGGCAAACAACGTTTCCAAAAAAACTTCATAATTAAAATCTAACTGTTAAAACCCTTTGCAACTCTTTCGCCAAATAACCAATTGCCAAAAACCTCAATAAAGACATTAAAACATAAACGCCAAAATATACAGTTATTTGAGTTGAGTTAAAAAAACAATAAAACCGTTTTCAAATATATTTTACAGCCAAAGAGTTCGCTAAAATCTAGCAAACATTAAAACATGCAATAAAATTGAAAATCGCGTTACCCGTTCGCAATTTCGGCGAAATAAACGTTTTCAAGGTTATGAGCATAACTCGCTGAAATAACGACAAACTAATATAATTCTAAGTACAACAACGTGAGGTTCATTATCCCAAAAACGACGTCCACTTGTTTCCTAGTGAACAGTTAAACACGTGAATAATATTGTACCCTTTTCGTTACCGTAACTAAGTCCGTTTTGTTTAGACGGTCATATTATTGAATAACAGTTAAAGGGGACCGCTATGCGTCAAAGGAAGAGTTGCATTTATTTGGGACGTTAGAAACGCCATTGTCTCCTTTGACTTTTGTAGCTTGCGCGAAACAGTGAGACGCCATAAATTCTGTTTTATGGTAAATGAAAGAGTTGTCCTTTGTCTCATAAAGGGTAATTAGGATGTAAAAGTGAAATTCCGTTTGCATTTAGGCTCATTCGCAACGCCTATTATAAGAGTGAGTTTAGAAAGGGTTCTTACTTTCACTGAGACATTTATGAAATATGTTGTTTCTGTTCTATAAATTAACTTGTCTAAGTTTGTAGAAACGATGCTGTAAAAACTATTATGGCAAACACGCCTAGACTAATCCAAATAATGTTTACTTAAAACTAAGAACGACTTAAATCCGTTTATAGTCACTAACTACGCATTTCCTAAATTACAGGCCGACGTAGGTACAATCAAAATTCACAAACACGTAGGTATAACGAGTATGGACCAAAATTGCTTTGGCGTACGTGTCGTGACAATGCTAAAAGTTATAAAAGAGAAACAAGGATTTAAAACTGGCAATGGATTAATCAAGGTGTCTGTGTCAACATTGTATATTGTCATCATCATCTTCCTAGCCTTTTTTATTGAATTGAATACTATCTGACCTCCACTACACAGTCACTGAGTGACATTACACCCCTTGGTAACTTGTTAACCCCTTGGTCAGTTCTGACTAATTGATCTTGATCCACAAATACATAAAAATAATATAAAAATGGGTAGGAATGGTACTGGACTCTAAAATCACTGACAGTTTGCAAATTAGTTTCGAATAAAATTCAAAGAAAAATATCATAATAATTGCTGGATGCATATTTTTCCATGACGCTTCTTCATGCACTATTTATGGGGCAAAGTTAGTAAGTAACGATGTAGTACTTATTTCGTAATACATAGAAGTCAGGAGAAATTAGATTGATAAAGATAATATGAGAAACATAGTGCCTGTAAAAGATTTGTGTTGTAATACTAGATAACTATTTACATCAGAACAAACAGTGCTAGACAATATACCGGATTCCAAAACATAAATTAGTCATATGAATCTCAATGCGTCTCAACCTTTAAAAGCGAAACTTTTTATTCGATTCCAAACAAAGACATAATTCATCTACTGTTTATAAACAAAGGACCAAATACTTCGTTGAAAGTAAGAACAGTTATTAACTACTATGGAAGTCTGCTCTAATAAAATGTTCCACTTTTGAAATATTTATTGGTTTCCATAAAATTGTCAACAAAAAAAGCTTCTAACTGTCGCCAAGCGCGCGCTTGAAACTTGGGAGCAGTTGTATAACGGAGCCTTGAACTAAGAGATGACAACTTACAAATGCCAAGAATAGATTCGTTCTTAGAAATGGAAACCGAAATTTTGACAAACTGCGGTATGAAATGCAGCGTGGAGGACCCAGACAATGGCGCGGGGAACGTAAGCGTGCCTTCGTGTTTTGACCATTTCAATAAGTATAGAAAAGAATAAGTTACCAAAGTAATTATTGGACGAATAGTTTTTAACTGTAGCCTAGCGGGGAGTTGGGTCGTTACAATATGAGGATAGATAGGCGTGAACGTGTACAGTTCAGATGTACTGTTTATTTTAAAAGTACATTAGAGGAAGGACACTGGCGGACAATGGAAATCTGATTCATATTCACTTTCAAGCGTGAAGTAATTTGGAATTATTTTTGTCCACAAAGACGTCAGCGTCCTTTTCATTAACAGTACCTTACAATACCGCTTGGCTTTGTTGGTTTTACCAAATTACATTTCAGTACAAATTAATTTCACTGCATCAGCTATTCTGTGCTCCAAACACTTGAGAATATAAAACGCTAAAACTACTCACGTCATTCGGAATGTCCAACACGTGTTTACACTCAATGTGTAATCCAGTAGCGTACAAGATTTATGTCAAAAATTATCTCCTATCACCGAAAAAACTTTAAAATGCATGTGAACACACGCGAATTAGTAAAAAATGTCAACCACATGTGACAGGTTTGAAATTCGAGCTTTTTGACTTCTGTGCCGAGTTTGTCAGTCATTTGGGAGTTTAGATTTCGCGGAGAAATTCACCGAAACGGCGCATTTGATGGCTAATCCTCCGGTTTAAATAGGTCGTGAAATCGCTTTGGAGCAAAAAAGGGAATTTTGAGTTATGTGCATCTATAAGCCACTGTGACTTATAGGTAGGTATTCGCTTCCTCAGAAATGTTTCCATCTTTCGACATTTTTCTTAGTTCTTCTCAAATACAAGTACAGCACAGTTTCTGAAATCAATATTCTTGTTCTTGTGGTGAATGTCCAGTTACTGGCAATTGGTCTTCAAATCTGAATCTTTGTGGATTATACGAACGAACGAATAAACGAAAAGCTGAGATTTTAGCTTTTTTCTGTTAGATTGTCGATAACAATTTAAATTGAGTCAGCCTCAATTTGGCGACGAGTTTGGCACTTTCTGTAGCGTCTATCAGCTCCTGTGATGTAAAAACAGGGCAGGTAGGACACGATCTCAAGTGTCCCATAGTTTGTGGGGCAACACCACATTTGCACTCCATGAAGAGTCATCTATTAATCTCTATCTGAACAGATTTTCCTTGTTTCGGCCATCCTGTCTAGACCTGTCCGTCGTACCTGTCTGTCTAGTCTATTGAAAGACATCCAGGTCAGCCATGGCAACTCATGTCGTTTAAAAGCTATCATTGAAGAGTTCATTGTAGCTTTCGACTGTTTTGACACATTTTGTACTTTTCCCAGTCTGTGTGTTGATTTCTGTTACTTGAACATGATCTAATCTTTAGACATGTCACATGAGGAAAACCCCAACAAAAATATTGAACATTGATTATTATTCATCGAATGTCATTAATTAGTAATTTACTCTCTTACTAATAGTTGTCACATTCAAATGTGTCATGTTTTCATTGCTAACATATGTCAATAAGTAGCGTTCAATGCTGTATCTCTTTAAAAGTTCTACGAAGACCTACTCATTAATAATTACATACTCGAATGATATGTTTAAGCTTGGACAGTCATGAATTGATAAATAAATGATTTATGAAGCGTCTGTTTAAAAGTGACATAACGGTGACACAACCCTAGGCTTTTAACAACGCCATCTACCGACCGACTGACTGATCTTTCAAGCGCAAATACCAATATTAACATGGGAAATAATAAAGCTTCTGAAATAAAATAAAACTTTTTTAAAATGAATTACCTACCGAAAAATTAATACAAAATGAACCGACAGAAAATGTTGTATTTAACAAAAAAAACATGAGCTTAATCAAATATTAATAAAATTATACGAAAAAAAATAAACAAAATTTCCGAAAAAAATACTAAGTTTCCGAAAAAAATACTAAGTTTTACGAAAAAAATACTAAGTTTGCGAAAAAAAAATACAAAGCTTTCGACTTGAGGCACCAAGACTTTAGGTTAGGTTAGGTTACTTTAAACCCTGCAGACAGAAGTAGGAGCCCCGCGTGACGGGGCTACGTCGACTACGCCTAATTACAACATTTTGATATTTATCTTGACGTTGATTTTATACCTGTTTTATTTATTTTAAGATTAATACGCAATTTAATCTGGTGAAAAAATATTACGTCAGCAAATGCTGTATTGATTTTCGGAATTAAAAGTATTTTCTTCGGTCGTTTCTTTGTCGCAACATTAGTATTTTAAGCAGTAAATTTAATTATTTTGAGTATGCCCATTGCCCATGTTGTGTTTTTTTTTCGGAGCTTTTATTACCCTATTGACATTAATTAAATACTGATTGCCTCGTTGGTCTAGTGGTCGCAAGCGTGACTGCTGAGTAGAAGGTCCTGAGTTTGATTCCCAGGTCGGGCAAAGAGTTATTGGGTTTTCATCAAGAATTTGTCAATAGTAGCCGGTTTCGTACAACATAAGACTTAAACATAACTGGCGATATGTGGGTGTACTAACAAGTATCAGAAAAGTCCCTCTTCTAAAATTATTGCAATAGTAAATGTAATATCAGGAATCAAAGTACTTGTAACATAGATGCAATCACAGTGTCGAGATACGGAAAATGAGTCAGTTCACAGCAATTGTAACTCGATCGGTGGGCGGATGGATGGCATCTGGCTGCTTATCAACAGCTCCCGCCCAGCTGACTGTGATGATTAACATCAGTAATCATGTGACATAATTGCCTTAGGGACTTACAATATCTGTGTGTGTGTGTGTAATGAGTAAGCTAAGAAAATCCGTACTATTATATACCTAGCTATACCTGCTAGTACTACGGTACTTACCCTAGTACAGTTCTCACCGTTAACTTTATTGTTTGTTATATATTATATTATTTTATTTGTGATTGTTAGCTTATTATAGTCTAACAATCATCATCAGTATATCTGTTAACTATTAGTACCTGGGCGACCGAGCTCTGCTTGAGGAAAAAATAGAGAAAACGTCATTACTTTCCAGAATTTTATCCCTGTTAGCGACACTATCGAATGGTGTAATAATACTGTGTTTTTTTTTTCTCAAAACCAACGGGTTCGATTCCTGTCTAGGAATATTGATTTTCCAAAAATTTAATGATGCAGATTTAGTTTTCATCAAAATCGGGCTCGAGAATCCTTTGAGTATTTTTCGCTATTCCTCATAGTTTCGGATTTGGCCATCAACGCCCACTTGAAAAATACACCCTGTATTTAAAAATGTTTGCTCATTTTTAATAGCAGGATTAAAAGATTTCAACTTGACCTTAAAATCACACCAATAATAATCTATATGGAGACAAGACACTGAGATAGAAATATGCGATATAAGATAGCGTGTTTTACAGCTAGAAGGATAAATATAACATCCAGTATAACAGCCTTCTTATAGAGAGCTCTTCTGTTTCAGAAGTGGGAGAACGTTAGAGGCTAATATTGTGCTTACGGACAGCCTGCTACTACGCTATTCAGATTGTTAAAATGCAAATCACTATGGGTAATTAACACCCTCCAATCCGTTCTCTATCTACCTACGTATACTGTATATTACTAGCGATCATAATAAACACCTCTAGGGCATGACGTTGATTATAGTCATCAATTTGTTGTAGATATTGGCCGCCGGTGTTATGGCTTCCATGAACTATTCTGAATTTAGATAATACTGTTGGTTTCTCAACTCTGCAATATACAGCTACTTACTTTTGAAAGTGGCGCTGGTGACTGAAAAGTTTTGTGGTAATGTGGTTGCCATGCTGTGGGCACTTGATACTGAGGAATGAGGAAAATGTCGTGAGGAAAGTTTTGACTATGAATTCGGGTGACTTTAAGACTATGGGAAGACCAAAGAAACGATGTATAAACTGTGTGTGGGATGATATGGCTAGAAACGAGATGACGAGTAGGAACAAAGAAAAGAAATAAAGTTCGCGAGTACATTCGGAAGAAGCTGGTATAAATTTATAGTATTTTATATATCCTTGTAGCTTATCTTAGTATTAATTAAAATTATTTTCAGAAATACATCTACCACTGCTTGTCTCTGCATCACCCAAAGGTCTCCGCCTCTGTACTTTTGTGCTTGAAGTGTTAAATAAATAAATAAAGAAGTATGGAAGAAGATGACAAGCTACACCGACCTCAAATAAATAGAGATAAGGACAGGAGACTTGTGTGATGATAAAGCTACTTACTTAAATTTTGAAGCACTCGTCTTCTTCATCAAAAATAAAAAGATAACAAAGGAATTTACGAAGACACTTCAACTTTAACAAAACATCAAGTTACGATTCCCAGCCCTTAAGCCTGAACGATGGTTTCAAAACAACCACTTGAGTAGCACATAATGATCACTACTTGAGCATGTAACACATGTTAACGTCTCCACATTAAGTTATCAGGACTTCACTTACGATCCTAGATAAAATTCTCTCACTGTGCCACGTCAAGCAACGCTTGGATTTGTATATTTCAGCGGATTTTGCGCTGAACGAGTTTTAAATCATTAAGCTTTTGACGTTTTTCTTTTAGAATCTTCTTCATCATAGGACGACTGTAAATAGTTTTTGATACAAACATTGATATAAAGAATTATTGTTTTTTTATGCGAATTTACCTACCAAATACAATAAATTTCTTTATTTGGTACGTTCGTATCATTGTACATACAGTCTCAAAAACCACTCACTGTAAGTAACTTGAAAAGCTACCAGAACTTTCTGAGGCTCTAGTTCGAGCGCGCGGTGTAAGCGTAACGTAAATGCGTCGATATTTAAATTGAAAACACTCGTTTCACATTCAATATTTTCATAATTTTAGGAATTTATTCCTATCAGTGGATGATACTGATTGTGTTTGTTGCAAACATTTTAACTAAATTGCTATAGTATAATTGTATTTTTGATTAAAAAATCCACGTATTTACGTTACCTTTACACCACGAAGTCTTGCTAGGACCACTCGTCTATGTTCAGCTGTTTTGCTTATGAAGATACAGTGTGTTGCAAAGTAGGCACTATTACAATTGTTTTGTATAGAAATTATCTTCAAATTCCTTTTGCTTAGTTCGCTTTCAGCGCTTTCATCCCCTTCAGAAACATAAGTGCTGTTTTTGCCCGTCTATCTAACATTGCACCCACTTCATATTGTTACCCTCTTGCGTAAAGCAACGATAAAGGAGTAAAAACGTTTCATGGAAGATTAGTTTTTGTCCACATCGAAGTATTTTTAACACTCAGGGGGAGTGTTAACTATTTTAGTGTATTGCGATAAGTATTGCTAAGTTTGGGAAAGACTAATTAAGTGACAGCCATGTTTTTGCGAAGCGTTTGCTATTTTTAAAATATTTTTATCTTTTTAAGAAAGTGGGTTGTGAATTTCACGCGTAGGAATGTTAGTAAAAAATTGGTTTTGCCTTATCAAAATCAGCACAGACATTTTGGTACCCATTTTAACATGTGGCTTGAACATTATTTATAAGGCAATGCGTTTCAAAATGGGTAATTTTGAAGTTTCTGTTCAAGAACGTGCTCAGTTTCATAAAAACTCAGTTGCCCTGACGTAACTCGAGCTGATGTGTGGTCGCAGGTACTAGTGATGGTCGACATATCGCATTGTCGCTTACTTAAAATTCGTGTATTATGTGTAATGTCGCAAGTTGCAACTACTACGTGAAGTCTTTTGCAAACCGTAGCAGACACACGGTCAAGATTCTCATGAGGAGATTTACAACAGCACCTAAACCGACAATACAACAACTATCTGTGATGCTACAAAAGCACCTTTTAAACTTTGTCATCTGTCACTCGAATTCGATACAAAATTAACGAAGAGCAATAAAACACCTACGTTAAAGGGTTTTATGACGGAAACCGTTCCGCGAATTGTTAAAACTATAAATTTTTAGTTTTTCTACTCGTAAAACGTCAATCATGTGTACACCCTGTATTTTTTTGATAGTTTTTTCTTTGCATCTGTTAAACTGGAACATGAACCTCTTTGGGAAGTGATAAAGTTCAAAATAATTTTCATGAGCAGCAAATCAATGTGTTACCAAATTAACACCAATTTAAAGTTACGTGCGTTCATGGTAGCCTTTCCATCGTTACAATAAGGCTCACAATGGTTTGTCTTTCCAAAATATATCCATTCTCACCAATAAAAGGGTAGTAACAAAACGTGTTTAAGTAAATCCTAGCTATAAAGTTTTTGGGCTCCTGAAGTAAAAACTTTAGGGAACAAATCGTTCAAAATAATATCGATGTCCCTCAAATCGATTATGTTTACGATAAACACTGAAAGGGTGCGGCTGTAAAAACGGTAGGACGAATTTTCAAATAATAAAAATCCCTTCGTTTGTGGAATTTTATTTCTTAATGTCACAGCTTGACATTGTACACCTTGCACATATTTGTTGAAATTAACACCAACCATATGAAATTCAGTTTTTATTGCTTTTAATCCTACAAAGAAGTATTTCTCTAGTTAAATAAATGCGAAGTCTGGATTTGCATCCTGTTGATGGCAATAGACGCGCTCTAATTACACGGGAGTTACACATAACTGGCGAAATGTGGGTGTACTTCTTTCTTTATATCTATAGGGTGTGCTATACCAAAACGTTTGCAAACCCATTTTTTTTTAATACATGCGTGATAATTGATTGAACACTGTTTTATAGACAAAAGTTTTATAGAATTTCGTTTCATATAAATTTTTTCTCATATTATCATTTCATAGAATACTCAATACGCAAAATACTTACTTCGAAAAAAAATTAATCGTAGATATTTGTTACAAATAAAATTACGTTTCGATATTCATATCATAGAATAACAAATCAAATATTATTTATACTCATACTGTTTAGTTAATATAAAACTTATTACCAAGAAAAACATTTTATCGAGTAACAGTTTCTAAATGTTTCAATTCATACCTTTGAAAAAACATACCCTCCCATAAAATAAGAACACCGTGTTCTTGTTATTCTCGTTAATAGTGACTTAATATACACGTAGGTACTGTGTTTATTTTGCGGTTCATAATTGTTGGAGTGCTCTAATTTTATTACTGCGTCTAATTTCGACGTAGCGCTCGCCGGCTGCTGCCGCGACACCGCTCGCTTCGCTCGCTCGGCTCGCGCATAGTTGATCACAGTTCTAACCTAACCTAACCTAACCTATTTGGTCGGAGTAAACTGAACGTTTCTACGTCAAGGTAAATATCAAAATGTTGTAATAATGCGTAGTCGACGGGTAGCCCCGCTATGATAGACGCATTTGACTGTGTATATTTATTTATAAAATTATGAATAGCATAACGTCAACTTTTACATTTTCGTTGAAATAAAATACCATGGAAAAGTACGCCGAACAAACAATATTTGTTAAAAAATAATTCTACAGTTTGATTAGTTTGTTAAATAAAAAAATGTGATCATAAAATTCTTTGAATTGTATTTCTGTGAAATATGTTTCATTCAAGTAAATAATCGTTAAAACAATAATATTGGAAATATAAAAGAATCAAATATTATATGAAACATTTCGGCGAAACGAAATTCTATGAGATTTCTGTCTGCGAAACAAGGGGACAGGGCCGTGATTTTTATTTTATGTTATCTTAGGTTATAAAGTTCAAATCGAGAGGTTGTAGAGGTATTTCAAAAGCACAAAAACAAAATAAATAAGGTGGCACAAAAACGTTCCAAAGACTACGTGATTCGACATAGCTACAATAAAACACACTATTTTACATTTAAACGATAAAACAACTAACAATAACATCACTAATTCTCATTAACGATCCGTACGAAAGAATCGCACAGTTCTGGGTAGGCTGTACCAAAAAAGTCTTGCACCTAACGTCAATAATTTTTAATGGTTTTCTGATAGTAAACAATGGGCGAAACACGGGTGAACTATTGTCCAGCTTTTGTTTGTATTATTTGTGTTAATGTGTTCGTTAATGGTTTGTCCGTCTGTCTGTTCGTAAATACTGATTTTGTGCTTAATACGAGTAATGTCATGGTCGGTGCACCCTGCTGGCAGTGTGTGCGTTGTGATTATGTATGGATGAAGGCTCTAAGGATTTTTTTGGAGTTCGTTGGTTGAGAGAATTTGCTGTTATTTCATCCGTTATCTTAGTATCACAAAATTGATATTCATATTCCAATTAAACCACTTTCAGGCACTTTTGAACTGTCAAGGAGTCAGTCAGTTAAACAGAAACTTGAAGCTATAAGCCGCCATTTTCGTTTGTAATTATAAAGGGAACTAAATGATTCAACACAACGAAGTCTAAAATAATTTCAATGTAAAACACTAAAACAGTGTTTCTTTAAGACAAGGCAGGTAAAATTCACTTGGGAGTTATTTCATTTATGCGAATCTTACTTCAAACTCCTGAACTATTAATTCAGCTTGCATTGGGGTATTTGATTTTACGGGGATATTCTAGAAGAATATTTGAGAATTTCTGAACATTTTCTATTAACATTAATGAGTTTCAGGTAAGTCTTATTCACGGTCCTGAAACCTACTTGTATTGAAAAAAACTAGATTTTGAAATTGTTTGCTGTTTTTTGATATTTATAAATATATATTCGTGCCTTACTATCATCATTAGCTCGCTTGACGCGGTTCACAATAACGTGCCACGTGTCTCTTCACAAGAAAAAACTCTGACCTGCATCTGACAATAAAACATTTTGCACATTTTTTACATTTTGCAAATCTTTGTGTACTGTTTTTTGTTGCCAATAATTGCAGTTAACATTTTATTGGGTGTGGAGAAACCACATACAAATGCTCTGGAAGAATTGTTTGGTTTTGTGTTGTTTTTTCAGGAAATAATAAGTGTGCTACGCTAAGTGTGTCAAATCGATGTGAAAAATACAACAAGGACAATGTATGGCTATGTTATCATGTATGAAAAGTGAGTTTATTTCTATGTTAAATAAATACGTTGTTATGTTATTTCGGTTTTCATGCATCTTTCCCAGTGTTAGTATCTTCGAGTTTTCTTAAAGAAGAACACCGTTTTCTCCTGATTTTTCAACTCACTGGAATCTATATAAACAAGTTAATAGGTATATCTAAAGCACAACACAAATCGAATAATTATATTTGCCTTTAACTAATTATTCGATTTCGTATCTTTCTGAGCAAATCGTACACAATTTTCAGTTGCAAGTCAGCAATAAAGTTTTATTAATAGGGCACGCATACCTTCTACCTAAAAACTCCAATAAAAACTTGGGCGACAATTTCAAAAACTAGTGAATATTAAAAAAAACTAAACAAGAAGTTCTATTAACCTTCTCGGACCTTCCGAAAACGTTCGTAAAGAATTGTCATATTTTTGAGTCAATTATAAATTCATCTATTATTTTTTGAAAATTGTTTTACAGCCCTGGCGCGTGGATGGAGCACGCCATAGTGTACAGTCGACAACATAAGAAATTCTATTATATTATGATACTCACGGAATTCTAGTCACTTTCATTACAGATATAAGGAGTATATTCGTGTAAAATTATTTAACTTGGTGTGTTAAGCTGTGTTCTGACTCGTGCTTAACGGGCGACAAAGCTGTAAAACAATTGTCTTGTATAATGTCTTCCGATGACATTGAACAATAATGTTATTATATTACTGTTAAAAATATTTTCAAGTAAAAAAATGTCTAGGAGAGCAAAGGCAGGAAGCTGTATGACGCTTAAGAATTTTGCTACATGATCTCATTATAATGTTTATTGTATTTATTTTGTTTACCCAGTGGATGCCATCTAAGGAGAGTCATCATCAGTGTAAGTTTACCCCAATAACAGTCAGTGTTAAGGTTGGCCATAAGTCTTACCAGATTATTTTTAAGTCACTGTAGATAATTGCTTCTTCTGTTCTTTTTTGACGAAGAAGACTAGTCTCCACGACGCAGGGAATCTTCGTGTGGAGGCTAACGATATTTAGTTTGTGTAATGCTTTCTTAAATAATATATTCCTTTTAAAGTATAACTGAGAGTCTTCTACATACCTTTCTCGAGCAAAACTGGTTAAATACGATAACTAGCTGTGACAGCAACAATCATCTACCAGTTAACTACAGATCCATCAATCCATCACTTGGTTATTTAAACTATACATGTAAATATATACAGTACTATACAAAATCGTAGGTAGGCCCAAAAGGAGATGGCGTGACGAGCTGGACTCTTGTCAAAAGGATTGGGACCAAATAGCCAAAGACAGAGATAAATGGAAAGAGGGAAAGGCCTTTGCCCTGCAGTGGGACACATCAGGCTCATAATAATAAATAATACAATAAGGCTTGATTCAGAAAGCAGTACTTCTGGACAAGGCGCGTATCGTTAGGAGGTTCCTCTCTCAAGAGCCCTGACCACCGGTAGCCTGGACCTTGTTCCCGATGATTAGTTTTTGTATATAATTTTTGTTAATGAAAATATTTAAATATGTAAATAATGTGTTAGGAAAACGAATAAAGGATAATAATACAAAATCCATAATATTTCGTAGGTAGTGCGGAAACAAAAACAAATGACTACCGAAACCTTTATAAGCCCTTAATACCTACCAAAGTCGTATCATAAGAAAGATAGTCAGCTACCGAATTTGCCTCGTGATTCCCATGTATGAGTATGTCGTTATCAGTGGGTAGGTAGGTACAGACTATTTGACTACCATCTCAATAACAAATATTACAGAAGTCAACTATCATAAAAAGGCGGATTTTGGTAGTTACACAGATCGTTGTAAACTTTATTGCTATCTGGCATCATAACCTTGGCAGGGTATGGAGCGTTCGAGAAACCTGTGTTTGTGGATTTCAAATTTGGCTCGATTAAACTTGTGGCATGACTGTGTTGGGCTCGCAGCAAAGCTCCCAGAGGGCCACCATCTGCCATGGTCATTGGTCAGCCTGAAACTCACTAAACCGACCACGAAGCCTCGTTGGCCGCTGCAGGTTTCTACGACTTAGTCCGGTGGGGGTACTCGGATGAAACAAAGGATGATTGCGGAGCTCCAGTGCAGCCGTTGTCCCACCTCTTGTCGTGCTCTGAAACTCGCAAAGTAGGTAACTGTATTTTGAGCGGCATTTCTGAAGCCACTAATAACGCTGTTGAGTTGGCAGAGTTTTGGTCGAAATTCATTTAATATGAATAATTAAATAATATTAATCGTGGAAATCATCGACAAGACGAAATAGAAGAATACTTTCAGTCGCAGTCACTCGGTTATTAATGTAATGTTACCATTTTTAAGATTCCATACCTCAAAAAGAAAAAACGGAACCCATTTAGGATCACTCGCATGTTTGTCTGTCTGTCCGTCTGTCACAGCCAATTTACTCCGAAACTATTAGACCGATTGAGTTGAAATTTTATACACACATGTAAGTCGGTGACCCAAAGACGGACGTCTAACGTAAATTAACAAATAATAAAAATTAATGTTTTAATTTATTTTCGGGTTCGTCTACTACGATGGTACAGAACCCTTCATTCGCGAGTCCGAATCGCACTTGGCTGTTTTTTTATACATAGCGTAGCTGAATGATTTAAATAAAATGACTTTAGCGGTTTTGGTCTCGAAATCAGAACAATCGTGTTGCAATCTCGAGCTCTTGTTTTGTTATTGTAGCTTATCAAATCTAGGCATTATTTTATCAGTCATCCAGAAAATAAACCAGGTAATCTTTATACCTTCCGATGATGATTCCCAAAAAAACCCATTGCGAATTTCCCACAAGTAATAGTAGCTATAAAAAACGTAGATTAAACGACAGGTATCAGGTAATTCGGTTAATTCCCACGCATAAGAAAAATAACTAGGAGTTGATATTACTAGATAAATATTTGAGATGATAATGATATAATTTTACTGATAAGCCGACGTGTGAATCAGTAGGGCTATGTTCGGTGTTTTGTCGCGTAACTCGCGTTTACAGTAGTTCTGAGTCTGAAGATATTTACGTAGATAAATACGAAGAATTCTTGCAAAGGCCTCCTTGAATTATTTTCATACACCATGCTGGAAATCAAAAAACCTTTGGTTTTACCAGAATGTATTTTTTTTTGTAATTTTGCAAATCGTATAAAAGATCTGAACTAACTAACAGATCATTATTGTATCTACTTACGACTGTAAGACCATGGCTTTCAAGTAGAGTCAATCTGTTAATAAGAAATGCACCAAAGAATAGATATAAAAATGTACCTGCGTACCTAACTTATAAAGGGTGTAAATAGACCCTTAACGAAGCCGAAAGAAACTTGTTCTCCCCGTCATTGCGATCATTGTTTTGTTCTGGACCATACTTGGGAACCTTCTAGTTACGGAGATATTGGAGGTTAAATAGTACTTTTTAAGGTTTTAACTTTACTTTAATTACCTCCATGACCCTTTATATTCAAAGCATCCATCAGCACCAAGTTTTGAGTGCGTTACATTGAGTTTTACCGTTAAACGTTAATAATCACCCCAAAAAAAAAGTAGTCGTTTCTCAGCAATAATTTTTGCGTAGGATTACTTAGTTTGTTGTACATAATGCTTAGAGAAGGGTCGGTTTACACCCTGAATTGTAACTCGAAAGTAAACAATTCTAGAATTTCTGTCAACCCTACAAACTAAGTCCTTGTCCAAACACACGCAAAGCATTAGCATACCTTGCATAATATTTAATATACATACATTAATATGTACACGGTTCAACATGCTACCGATGACATTCATTTCTTGGGAACCTACCATAGGACACTATCAGTCAAGTGGCTTGACCCTGCAGTGGCGACAAAAAGACGAGAGATTTGGTAATCGTCTGTGAGAATTCGTTCACTGTATTCTCTTCCTGTGCGCTGTTATCCTGTGATATGACTAACAAATTACATATAGGTGGCATACGAAATTTTATATTGACGTGATTGTATGATATATGGTGCAATATTTAGCAATTCAGACAGACTACAGATTATGTGTGACTGCTCTAAGTAACATTTCATCGTCATCATCATCTGCCTAGCCTTTTCCAAACTATGTTAGGGTCGGCTTCCAGTCTAACCGGATGCAGCTGAATACCAGTATTTTACATGGAGCGACTGCCTATCTGAGATCCACAATCCAGTTAGTACTAGGTAATACGATACCCCTTGGTAAGACTGATTTGTCAGACTTTTTGGCCCACTGACTACCTGTAACGACTGTCAATGATCTACAAATGACACCCGGAACCAACGGCTTAACGTGCTTTCTGAGGCACTGAGGAAACTGGGTATGTAATGGGTGGTCACCCATCCACAGACCAACCTAGGCAAGCACGCGTCAACCTAAAGATTGATTCGAGCGGCTGTTATTATTTAACCACGACATTTAATACTGCACATTTAATATTGAATTAACATACATCCAACAAAGGCTCTGTACTGTATATTGAAGGAGCTTGCTATCGAAATAAAGTGTGGAAGAGACCGGAATTCAATCACACGTTTCTTTGTTATCCACAGCTACAGCATGTTAAAACTAATGTGAAAGATAAAGAACCTTCATATCTTTATTATCAAAAAAACGTGTTGGCATTCATGGCCTTATGAGTAAAAGATATGTTTAACGATCAACTTGTTATTCTAGTGAGAAAATGTTTCTGCCATTTGGAGGGATCGAGCCAAATATCTAAATATCCGATTCTTCTTACCCCTGTAGTCGACTCCAAGATGTAGAACCTTAGGATCTGGTAGGTATATCCCAGACCCAGGAATTCTAGATCTTTTTGGAATTTCAGATCTAGATCTAAATAAATTTCTAGATAATTTCTGGATACAAGGTAAACAAGGAACACGCAATAAGATGTGGATTTTATCTAAATTATGGATCAGACATGACAGGACTCAGTAACGGAACCAAGCTTGCAAAAGTTAATGCTAAACTGCAATTTTGATACACTTACGACATACTGCAAAAAACAAAACACGGTAATCACAGCTCCATACCAATATTATTCTCAAAGTTAACTCATTCTGGTGCTCGTGAATTGGGATTAAACTTCTTTTTTAAGCCACATTTAACATTTTTTTGTTACGTGTTTATTAAATACATGCTTTTGCCCACGGCTTTGCTTGTGTTAATTTAGATATTGACAATCAATTCGGGTTGTACTCTGCTTGTAATAATAGAATTCAATCATGATTCAAAAGACACGTGGCGCCATCTATTACCATAAGAAGGTTATTGTTGTTTTCGTCGGGAACAGTACTTTTTTTCGGGATGAAAGGTACCCTATGTCCGTTTCTATACACCTGACAACGTTTATGCAAACTTTCAGGATGATCGGTTCAGAGGTTTAGGCGTGAAAAGGTAACAAACAAACAAACTTACTTTCGCATTTAGGATATTAGTCAGGATTAGGATTATAATTATCTCTTCATTATCATTATTAATTTCTTATCGTAAACTTTTCTTAGACATGGCTACCTAATTATCATTATCTTTATTATTTTCTATTATGACGGTCTTTTTATCGGTATTTGATATTACCTCATTACGATAATTTACTGTGACGAATTTATCAATATCAGTGATGATCTTATTTTTATTCTTAAAATTGATTATGTTTTTAGTCAGACCCTTTTCCATTAAGTTTATCTTGTGAACAACAACAGGAATTACATCACCAAAATGAGTGTACTTCAATTTTAGAGAGTTGTTTATTCAAGTATAAAGGAAGGAGCTATTTCCTACCGGGAAATGAATCAGTTCTTAGTACTTTTGATACTGTGATAATATCATGTATCATTACCGTTAGACATGCTGACTACTGCTATACATATTTGTTACCGTTTTCCTTATGCTGTTATATCATCATCTACACGCCTTGGATATCCCATTGCTAGAACTAGGTTTCAATTTGTCCATTCTTTGGTAACAGACGAGAATTGGTGTGTTTCCAAAGTATACAGCAAATGAATAACTAGAGGTTTTTATATTAACTCAAAAATTGTGTACAGAATCGATCTAATGAACCATAGCTAACATTGCCTCAAGACATTTAGTAAATCCTTCAGATGTCTTGCATGATCATCATCATCATCATTCCTCTGCCCTTAATCCAAATTATTTGGGGTCGGCGCAGCATGTCATCTTATACTTCATACTTCTCTATTACTCGTCATCTCATCAGATGTCTTGAATGATATTTTAATTTTTCTACTGATCATCCGATTTTCATGTACCTATCATCCAAAAATCTTTCTTCGCAGATAGTCCTAAATAGATAACATCTATAAAAATTAAGAAACAGGTCACTATCTAAACTAGTGTGGGAAAATGTTACTTCTATATTTACTCAGATAGAGATACATTCACTGCTCCGAGAGATAGTAGTAAAATACTTCTAATCCTTCACCAATATGCTGTCAATCGGGTGTTTTCATATCTTGTTTATTTTCTACTTGATAATGTCCGAAAGTGTAGAAGAGATCACTGGGAAATTGGGTTTGGTAAACACACTGTTGTAAATCTTAAAGAATGATAGATTACTTTCGGAATGTGACGGATTGTTGAGGAAGCTTCAGATGATATAAGTAAAGCCCGGTTTTGCGCAACTGCTAAACTGAGAGATTTTGATATTTTTTGCAATTTTAAGATTCTAATTGACGTTACTAAACTAGTGAACTGCATAGATATTCGTCTTGATTTAATTGAAAGACTGATGGAAAAACTTAATAACAATTTTCCCGAGCCGGAAATCGAACCCAGGACCTCATGCTCAGAAGTCACGATTGATTGCGACCACTAGACCAACGAGGCAGCCAGCCAGCAAGAGCTAAGTGGATGAGCAAGTGATTTCGTTTAACATTTTTTGGCAACATTCATGATAAATATATATTTTTTTTTAAATGGCATCTCGCATTTCAACCTATGAGGTTGTCGTCTGCTTAACCGGACTATCCTGTGGGTGCCTTGAGTAAAAGGCCTTCAGCCAGGTCAAAAACACGTTAAGGGCAGCCTCTGTGGGGTACGAGCCTCGGCTTAGGGCGTGGGGGAAGGACAGCAAAGGGACAGGCTGGATCTGAGCGGTACATGTTATAATTTACGGTTTTATACTTTTTCCATGCTAGTGCTTCTTCTATTACAAAAACCAACGGTTTTGTACTACTTTCATGCTAGTGCTTCTAACTACATTATCCTTGTCTTTACGATCTCGATGAAGGAACACATACTTACAAAAATTATAGTTTTGTCTTCAAAAAAGTCTCCCATACCAAATTGAGTAACAAAATTGGGGGAGGCTTTCAGCCCATCCAGATACCCGACTATCAGTATTTAAAATCCACTCACTTTATTCAAACAGGGCGTCGATAACCGTTTGATAGAGCGCCTATTACAAAGTATTAAATTGCATTTATACCAAAAAATCAGAACGGTGACGTCACCGTTCATGTCAAGGGGGCTTAAACAGATGCGTGGCTATCAGTAATCGATGCGATAGCCACCCGTCGCGTAACGCGTACCGACAGAGTGACACTGTGATAATTAGTGGATATAGGGTTAGCGCGTGATATTAATTTTGTTTTTTTTTGTTTGCATCACTTTGACCAAGGGATATTCCCAAATCAGCGTACATGATTCTGATTATACCATTTTGAGAAGACTCAAATGGTAGAGTTTGTTTTATTAATAACTAGCGACCCGCGCTTGCTCCGCAAAGCGCCACCTATCGGGTCCAAAACTAATATCTAGTGTAGCCTATATTTTAAGTTAACCATCTAGCAGTAGAGCGGTGAAAACTGCGTTCAAATCCATGCAGTAGTTTTTGCGTGATGCGCGCACAAACATACAGACAGAAAGACAGTTTGTTTTGGCTTCTTTTGCTCTAATTAAGAACCCCAATATATATGTATAAAAAATATATAATATATATTCAATATCTTCAATGTACAGACATCGGCCTGTTACAATTTTATTATATGTATAGATTGTGCCTCTTTTGGAAAATTGGTACAACATACTAATCATGGATTTCGGAATCCATAGACAATAAACAAGGCTTTATCATTTTTCCCCTCATAGTAGTTTGAGTTACCATAGAGACATCTTATGTACTATTTAAATAAGCGGGAGGTTTAAAAAGCTTAGGTACGGATTCATTTAGTAATATGTACCATAAAATCATCCCTCGTTTTGGCAGTTATGTTTAAGTCCCATGTGGCCATGTCCAATTATATTAGGGCGAGCTTATTGCCGCAACCGGATACAAATCCAGACTCCGCAGGCAGTGACTACTACCGAAAAATTCCTGATGGATAATCCAACACTTTGCCAACAATGGGTACGGCCATCAATTCTGATTAATTATGGTTATATTAACTTACATGTTTTCACTCAATTTTGTCCATAACAATGGCATTGTAGCTCTCATATCATCAACAAAATATCCAACAAAAATAGTCCTACCTCCTGTGACCAAGTAAATCGATTCTTTGCAATCTACAGCAACTTTTTCAACACAAATTGACAATTCCTCCCAAACGGGCCAACCCCTAAAAATTTGCATGCAGAAGCGCCACTTCAAAGGTAACCGTTGATAACTACCTTGCTTTTAGGCTACTACAAACGTCACACAACTGTCAACTTTATAAACTTCACCCAAAAGTTCCAAATCAACTGCAGACAAAAGTTAGCTTCTAGCAAACCCCAGAGTTTCAGTGCAAGCGAAATTCAACTCTTGTTTCTACTAACTACAGCTGAAAATCCTATGTTTCTAGTGGGGTGTTGTATTATTATCGTTCTCAACGTTCAGCACAGATTGTTTTATCTCCAAAGCGTAGTTCCCGAGGGGTGGTTTAACACAATTTTGTACCGGTGAATGAGTTTTGGTAGCCGCCAGCCATCTTTTACTTTGAAATATACATATCTACCTTGTTTTGATACAGTAAATCTCGTTTCTGGTACATTGTATATCTACGTCAGTATGTTCACTCATATTTGAATTGACTGGAGATGGGGACGAAGTAAATGACCTAACCTACATCGTCAAGTTAGCAACAAAAAAACAATTATTCTTCAGTATCAACACTTGCAGTAGGGATCCTGAATATTAGCCAGAGCAAAGACCAGACAGAAGAAGAGAGAAGTATCAGACCTAAATGGCTACGAACGCGAGATGGGCAGACGACACTGTCGCCATCGCTGGTATATCTTGGATGAGTCTTGCACAGGATCGTGCGGAGCTTGGCACAAGTAAAAAGAGGCCTAGACCCAGCAGTGGGTGACGTCGGGCTATGGATGATGATGATGAGATACGTGAATTGCCATTTTTTCTTTTCGTTTTGGTTCGACTTATCACTATTCTATAGAATTTATTTGGTCTTCGGTTTAAGATCTAGGTACTCGATCTGTTGTTAATTTAGAACAGCTATATAATAAATCTGTAACGAATGTAAAGCATTTAATTTTGTATAATGATGGGTAATCAATATGTTCTATTATTTCAGGTAGGGCTGAATCAAACTAGTAAACTATTTACGTACCTAGATAGATATCGTAGTTTTTAGGCCTCATTATGTATTCAAATAAATGTTAGATACTTTAATCTCCACTAGTTACCAATTTACTACTGTTTGTAAGAATGTACTGAAAAAGGAGTTTGAATATGCACAGCGCCATCTATGGTTACAAGATTGAACTTATTTCTGAGCCGTTATCGATTCATACATGCAAGTTAACACCACCGTTAATAGATGGCGTAGTGCAAAGTTCAAATAAATCACTAAAGATGGCGTTGTCAACAGTAAATTACTCATCATTGATTTTAAAGGTCAACTTTAAAATGTAAAATCTTACGTTAAACATCCTATGAAGTATATGTTGATTTAATCGCTTTATCAGGTTGTGATTTTTTTTTTATAATTATTTTCCGTGTATCGTACTGTTAAAGCCTTTGGATGAAAATTAATAACAGCGCTACCTATGAGTAAACATGCATACTTTCGTTGCGAGAAGATATCGATTGGTTTGATTCGTACGTTTCGGTTTCAACAGAGGTCGGTAAACCAAGTTTACAATAAAGAACTTAGAAAATATACTTGCATCAATAAGCACGTCGCGTCTTTTCAAATCTCTATCATAGTTTTTTAGAGAATAAATAGTACCTTCTCCTTTCATGTTGAAACCGCAAAGGATGATAACGCGTTTCAAAATGTCAAAGTCATAATAGATTGTAATAGCATTTTCTTGAAAACACTGCCATCTTTATAATGGTAGCGGTAGTGCCAATAGTCTGACAACCAGTCAAACCAAGGGGTATTGTGTTTCTTAAGAAACTATTGTAAAGCTTAGATAGGCAGACACTCCAGTAACTCATGATATTCAGCTGCATCGGGTTAGACTGGAAGCTAACCCCAACATAGTAATTCAGATTCTAGGAGTAGTCTTGAACACCAGTCCGTTTGAACAGTGACTGGTGTGGTGAAAAACTATGTTCTTCAAATCGCCAAATTTTAACCCAATTTCTACAGGTCTCAAAACTATAAAAAAAATCTGATTTAAAAGACTTCATAAGACTGTGGTTTTGTTGGTCTAGTACTTGACTACATTTCCCGAAAGCTGCTGAAAAATCCGTGTGGAGCAGTAAATTTTTAATAGAAAACAATGAAGCTACATTTGAGTAGCGTGTCCAGTGATCCGCTATTAATAAAATAATAGTACTTTTATTAGTTCGCGCGGAATGGATCATTACAGTGTCGGCCACGTTATTGGTCTAATTTGGCGTTCGATTTTATGTGTTTGCTCGTCCCGCCGGCGACCGGGTTTCATTATCCGTACCGAATGCTATAAATTGTTCGGATCCTCTGTGTTCAGAGAGTGATGGTTTGGAAGTGAAAGGTTGTTGGTAATTTTTTTGATATGTTTTCATGCGATTTTTGGCCTCTTTATTCTGTATAGAGAAATTAGTACTTACCAATCTAAACGTAATATTGTCATCAGAAGATCTGTTTCGCTTCAGGACTGCACAAGTGCACAGCGAAGAAATCGTAGCACTATCTCCTCAACATCGGACGTGATTATATTCCCTAAATTGAATTTTCGATACCATAATTTTTAAACTCATACAGCTTGAGTTATACATACATAGTATAGCATAATTATGGCAGTGGTTTGATAAATATTAATTTTGAATAAAAAATAGACAAAGTACTAAAAGTCTAACTAAATCATAAATTGAGCGTTAAATAAACTTTTTTTCTACAAATCTTATTTAGCGTTAAACGCTAGCCTAATCAATATGAATGTATCAAATAAAATTCTCCAAACCAAATCAGATATAATTCCTTAATACTACCAATCAAACAGTTCCACTACGCACAACCATTGTGAAATTACGCCGATTCGTTTGCACAACTTAATTTATATGTGTTGTCAGTCAATTTCCGAGGCGAGGCTACTTAATCAGATTCATTACAGAGCGGCTTGTGTCCGCAAACAAACAGGGATCGGTGTTTGCACAGTCGAACCGTAGCGTAGGCTTATTACGGAATCGATAGGGGCAGTAATTTTGGCCCGGAGTGTACGTGCTAATATTACAGTAGATTAGTTTTGTATGTATGTGTGTGTCTATGATAGTGTAGCGTAGTTTTGTGTGGTAGTATTTATTAGGAAAGAGGTCACTAAGATAGGAAGATAAAGAAATAATGCTGCTAACTACTGGCGAGTAGTCGCAAGCGCGACTGCTGAGCATGAGGTCTTGGGTTCGATTCCCGGGTCGGGCAAATTGTTATTACGTTTTCCCATCAGGATTTTTTTAGTTGCCACAGAGGCTGGATTTGTGCCCGGTTGATGGCAATAGGCTCGCCCACTATTACATGGGACTTGAACGTAACTGGCGAAATGTGGGTGGGTGTACACCTCTGCCTAACTCTTCGTGATTTTTTTATAACTACAAACTAACATAAAGGTCCTATCAACTCGCAGTCCACTGCTGGACATAGTCCTCTCCTAAGCTGCACCATAACACAGTGGCCTTCACCATCCGTATCCAATCCATCCAGGACACCTTTTAAATATTCTCGATGAATAAAATTAGGACTCAGGTAGGGTTTTCAGCTGCTGAATTCCACATGGAAACACAGACATACAATAAAGTGTTGGTTGGACAAATCCAACCTAGTATCTGCAGTGGCGTGCCTAGGGGCCAAAAATACGGCAAGCCCATAAGGCAAGCAGACTGGTCAGAAACCCTAACATCATGAAGAGTAGTACGTTATAAGAGCAAGCCAAGCTTTTAGGCTTGTATGAAACTACCGACACTATACCTAGCCTAGTAATCAAAACTAGTATCTAGGTTGGATTCGACATTTTCTGAAATTTAGAAGTATCGACAAATTTGTACAGCTATACGGTATATTGATCTGCGAATTAAACAGTTTAAGTAAGTATCTGATTAAGAAACTATAACCCATTCGGACATTGTTATAGTTGATCCAATGAATCATTATTCTTTACACTGTTTTAACTGTGTGTGTGATTATTATAGGAAAATTCTAGCAATAACTTGAATTTCCGATACGGAATCGATTGGCAGAACGGAATCGATTGAAGTTATTGTAAAAGTGTCCATGGAGTTTCTTGCCCGTTCTTCTCCATAGAGATCTACGTTAGGGAATGGGCAACTACAGAACTTTCACAGTTTTTATGCCTTGTGTCTGGGACTGTAGTTACTTTTCATTGTTGTCTTTGTTTCGACAATTCAAAAACTGAAAAGTAACTGGTTTATTTGAAATAAATGCTTTGATTTTAATTTTTGATTTTGGCTAGGAAGGACAGATCTAAACAACTTAAATTTATTATTTATAGATAGATAGCCCGCCAAATCATCATTTTGCTGTCCCGCACAGTTGTGGTGAATTCATTTCATGATTTTTACTGAATCTTGAAAGAACAAATTTTCGAATATAGAAGTTCCCACGCAGCAATATACATGGACATAATATCGTTGTCTTGGATAAAGTTTTTGTGATGATAAAACTTGGCTTAATTAACTAAATTAAGAAACTCACCCTTTGGAACAATTTCTTCGCTCTCGTAAAATATGTTTTTATGGTTTTTCGTATGCTAAATAATCCACAAATACTGGAATCGTTGGGATTGCTCGTTCCAGACAGGAGGCTACGGTTCGGACCGAGGGAGGGGCCTTTTAAAGTCCCGGCAACCCGTACGAACTTATTAAAGTTTGCACCAGTATTTCGTGCATTAAGAATACTAAATAGTGTCTCTCGGCGATTAGACATATTTTCTTGCTCTTTGGCGGAATTCCAGAGGGTGGCACTTGGTATGTTGTCTACTGTCTAACTTATGCTTCTGCCCTTACTTGGGACTGGATAATTTGTAACTTATGACTACTTTGTTAACTTGGGTCTTACCTGTAAAAACAAATGTGTGTGTTAAGATATAATAATAAATAAATTTTATGTCGCAGAGAACATACTGAAAATCAACAAATTATCTGAGAGTGTATCATAAGTTCATAACCAAGTAAGCAAGTATCCTTACTACTTACTGTGTGAACTGACAATAACTTAACCCATCGGCAATGAAAGTCGTTTGCAGTAGTAAGTGTTTGTAAAGTCCTTTGCGTAGGACGCGGCAAGTAATCCTACACCCACGGATTCTGCTGGGTAACACTATAGTGACCCCGCGTGAGTCTGACGGTAAAATGTTGTAAAATGAAAGATTTAGTAGTAAGTATGAATAAGAGGGAGGTTAGCTGCTGACTGGTGTTATGCAAATAGATTTTTTTTTTAAATCTGTGAGATTTTTGTGGTAGATCAGGGTCAGTATCGAATTCAAAACACTGGTAGTATTTTCATTAAAAATAGATATCATACTCATATTATTTATTCTATATTTATTTATGGCAATAATTGTGGCGATGTCGACAATTCTGCCAATGTTGAAGTGAAATGAAAAAGCAAAGATTGTTTAACAAAAAAAAAACGAAATAAACGGAGTGGAAGGGACACCAACGCACCAACCAGGAACACGTCATATTCAGTACATCATTTTGAACCCGGACATAGAAACTTTTCATTACCACGTACTCAATATATCATTGGTATGGTAACCGTAGTATGGTAACCGTATGTGCGTCGGTGTCCCTTACACCCTGTACATACAGGGTGTAAACAGACCCCATAGCCGTCAACCAAGAATCTGAACATCAAACTAAGAAACTTTACTTTTTGGGGTGAAAAAATCACGTTGTAAGGTAGGACGGGATGGAAAGCACTCAAAGCATTGTGATGGATGGATTGAATAGTAGTGTGTAAAGTAAAAATCTTACATTAAAAGCTCATATTTAAAAAAAAAGTTGGAACTTTGACCCCCAATATCTCCGTAACTAGAAGGTTCCCAGGTATGGTCAAGAACAAAAAAATGATCGCAAAGACGGGGAGAACAAGTGCCCTTGGGCTATGTGAAGAGTCTATTTACACCCTTTATAATGATGCTAAACACAAAAATAAATACTTTTGATTGATGTAATAGAACTCAATATAGATCTTGTTGGGTTAGTAGGGGTCTTTACCGCTGAAACAATGACAGATACGTCAACCAAGATTCAAGTTTCCTTCAGAAGTTACCAAAACTCGATCCAGCATTAAGGCAGCTTCGTGTTTGTGGCTTTGTAGTAGGAATACTGCCTCATAAGACAAGTAACATAACCTGATTTACCGCTTACTCCCTAAATAGGTACAAACGACCCCTAAGCACCCCATACCTATGTCTCAACCTCTGACTCCCGTTCAACCCTCACCCCTAGGGGCGTGTCACGCAACGGGGGATGTCGGGACGTTCGCGCATGCTCTGTAATCAACCCCCAGGATATCAAAGATGGCTGATACGATTGATGGATGGGACAAGGTTAGCGGGTTATGGTGTGGCGTTATAAAAGATTTTTTGTGATGTCTCGTGTTTTTTTTTTTTTTGTAGAATGATAGTGAGTTTGGACGTGATTGTTTTTTTTATTTAATGACTTGTGTAATTAAAAGAAACAACAATAATAACATGTGTCTACTTGATATCGATCAGGTGGCTTTTGTAATGGTAGATAAATTGTTCTTAAAACTATTTAATTGTTATTGATTCGTTTAAAATACGGCCTAGGAGCAAATCGTTACAATTTAGTAGTCTTGTACACATCAACATATTTGCTTACAAGGTGTAAACGGTGTTCACGAAGCTGTACTTGCATCAAATGAAGTAACTCTACGCAAAAAAATAAATTGCTGGGAAACGACTTTTTTTGAAATGAAAAATCCCTTTTTACTGTAAGACTCAACGTAACGCACTGAAAACATTGATGGATGCATTGAATAGTACGGGGGTCGTGTAAGTATTTAAAGTAAAGTTATAACATTAAAAATTTGGAAATAGTTGGAACTTTGACGCCCTAATATCTCCGTAACTGGAAGGTTCCCAGGTATGGTCTGGAACAAAAAAATCATAGCAATTACGGGGAGAACATTTTTACATCCATTTTAATTGTGCATACGGATTAGTGGTTGCAATGTTCCATTATTAACAGCAAAATTTTTTCCTACTATGACATATTATTTTAAAATATTAAATACAAAATTATTTAAAACTAAATTTCATAAATGGTAACTTGAACATAGTTTTTTATAGCTTAAAAGAATTTATAGATAAAAAGTTCTGATGTTTTTATTAATTATACTGTTAATTGTCGATGACTCCTTAACTATTTCCGTGTCTTTAAAATTTTGCATTCTTTGTCTTATCCTAGCTAAACATGTCTGTTCCATTTAAATTTGTACTGAACACCTTTGTATACCATGTTTTACGCAAATAAATATACTATTACTATTACATATTCGCCCGTAGCGATACTATGAAGGTCCTTATTTTACCCAAGTCTTGAATTTTCTTCAAAACAAAAGGTAGTTTGAATTCAACTGGAATCCAATCGATAGTGCTAGATCTCACAGTATGTAAACAAACTGAACATTCTTCAGACTTTTCTAATCTTTGTCTTTTATACATCACAATCCGCCATAAACCAGTTATAACTATATATCCCATTTTTTATGATGTAAAGTCTAAAAAATTTGTTTAATGCCCTGTATAGGATTTCAAGAACGCTTAAATATGCGCTCTCCGTCATCCCAGTGGATGTCAAAGTTTTGTGGTATTAAAATATGATCTATGTCTTGTTTTAGTGAGAAGTCTGTGTATGCTCAGTTGTATGAACGTGGACGAGGCAAAAGGAATAAGGATCGTAGCAGTCGGCGTTCTCTACTTTCTGCCTACCTCCATGGGAAAAAATCGTTAGTTTATACATATATGTATATATGTATAAAGTCTGAGTGAATTACATCAAGTTGCTGGCAAAAGAGAATGGAAGTACTTGGAGGTGATTTTATCCAACTGTCGAATTGTAGATAACCGTAGGTCAGGCAAAGTGTTGTTTGATTCTTCCATCAGGAATTTGTCAGTAGCAGCCTCGGTGTCTGGATTTGTGCCCGGTTGACGGCAGTAGGCTCGTCCTCTATTATATGGACTTTAAACATAACTGGCGAAATGTATGTGTACTATTAGGTACGCCTCTGCCTAACCCTTCGGGGATTACAGGCCTTATGTTATGTTACTACATACATACATAATCTCGTACTTTCTTCCGTGGTAAGCAGTAACTACAGAACGCGACCTTCTATAATCCTGATACATTCACATTCACATGTATATCTAACGTAAATATGTCGTTTTTGAATCGAAAATACAATTGCCCTATAGCATTTTAATGAAATTGTTTGCAACAAGCATAATCCGTATCATTCATAGATGTGAATAAGCGACTAAGGACGCCTAAGGGCGACTAAGGGACTTACCAGAGAATGGGCAGCAGCGTTCTCTGATTCTACAACAACCATACTGCGATCGCCAACCCGCCTGCCAAGCGTGGCGATTATGGCAAAACCCCCCTTCTTGGGGGAGGCCTATGTCCAGCAGTGGACTTTTCGGCTGAAATGATGATGATGATGATGATAGATGTGAATAAATTCATAAAAATATGAAAATATTAAGTGAAAAGAGTATTTTTAATTATTTTAAAATCGACGTGTTTACGTTCGTTTACAACGCGCGCTCGTGCTAGTACTGTCTCTGGTCTCTCTGGTCATACACGCACGCCGGCGCTAATTACTGCGCACTTGCTCACTTCTAATTAAATAATAATAAGTACTAGTAAGGGAGTAAATGTAATAAATTTACCAAGAGGTTACGGCAGAGTGATACACGTTGCCAATTTGCCATTAAGATAGCGCCAAGCGCCATTTTTTCCTTATACACGGTTCATTGGTACCTCTAAAAGTCACGCACACCCATAGCTAACTACATAAAGACCGTAACTAGTAACAGGTTGCTATGACATTATGTTCGAACAATAAAATTTGATTAAAAGTTTGACGACTGAGAAATTACATTGCGAGGAAAAAGTTTTGGGAGGTTTAATTTTTTGGCGTTAATTTTCTTTTAGTGTTGTCACAAGTTAAAACAGGAATTATGGTGCATGGCAACTTTAAAACATCAGAGATTTCATAGCAAAGTTAGGGAGAACATGTGGTATTATTTTTATAAGTCTGTTTTTTGAACTGTGTGTGGTATGTTTGCGTTTGTGTAATATATAACAGTGTTTGATGGATAATAAAAAAAATAAAAATAAAATTATAGGACCTTTTTTGACCTTTTAGACGGCATGGTTGGCGCAGTGGCTGAGCGATTGACTGCTGCGCTGCGTGTCGCCGCTTCGATTCCCGCACGGCACAAATATTTGTATGGCCTACAGGTAGTTGTTCCGGGTCTGGCTGTTTGTGTATGTGAGTTTAAATGTTTGAAAACGCAACCACGATACAGGAGAAATTACTCGTGTTGAGCAACATTCTAAAAAAAGAAAAACCTTAATTATTTTGCTGAACGTATTTGTTTGTTTCTGAATATTTTTACGTATTATATTTACTATTTTACTTTGTCAAACAGTCATACAGTTTTCTAACAGTGACTCTGCAAAGTTCTTCAGATGCATTCTTACTCCCACAGTTGAGAATCTCAGGCCGAACACAATACATCGACCGGCCGCCCAGTCCGCTGTGACAAAAAAAAAAGCTTTCCTCTCTGGCCGTCAGACGACGAGTGACTTACCGGCTATTTGTTTTTTTAGGCTGCCCCGCGCACGATAAAATATTTTTTGTGGCAGTAGCTCGGAAGGGATGGGAATTTGTCGATGGGTTTTTTACTCGACAGTGAAAGGGTTGAAGATATCGATAACTATTTGTTTTGTTTCACAATTTATTTTGTAAACTTGCTTCCCTAAAAGTATATATAAATATTTAAGTATAGAACATATAGTCCTATATTATTGTCATACGCTCTCAGCTGTTTGATGAAAAAGAATTTTGTGTGTGTTCAGTGCAGGTGTTTTATAACGTTCAGTTAACTGCAAATAATGGTAATAATTTGATATCAGCACTTTTAAATATCTTGTAGGCTGCGACAAGATATTTAAAAGTGCTGATATCAAATAATTACCACCAAGAAGGGTAGTTTCCCTAACTTAAGTATTACCACTGATTTAAGGCAATATAAAACATTAAGTTCTTAATAAACAGGCATGGCCTGATTAATTCATAACCGTCCTTCTCCAATCTTGATTCGTGTCCTAAAAATTAGTCGTGCCCAAAATATGCAATTACTCAACATTAATAACACGACTCAAACCATCAAACTTTTTTCCACACAGAACAGCTCGTAGAAACAAATACAATCGATAATAAAACGCGACACCTTGACAGATATCGATATTTCACGAGATTAAAACTGTCGATACACTATCTCGACTTATTCTTTTTTGGACGCACTATGCCATTGTTTGCAGACAAGGACAGAAACACTGGGCCTTTATAGGAGTGAAAGAGAAGGTGTGTCTCAAAATGAAGGAAGAGAGGAAGAGAATGCTGTTAATTTTCCATTTCATTAGAATACAATGAGAGTTTTTCTTTGTTAATTTTCCTTTTTTTTTGAACTTTGTAATGAGAGCTGTAATAGCTATCTTTAGAGGTTTTGAATAAATAATTGGCTTCAGTATTGTGGCTGTAATAGGTTGGTAGTGATGTCGGCAATCTTGATGTTTATATTCTTCTTCCTTATCGTGTGGTTAGTGCCTAACCTAGTGTCAGAGTTTTTATGTCGCCCATGGGCATCTGATTTGGCTTTACATACCATCGAGAAATATCTAATAACCAGCATGCGTGAGAGATATCCCTCACGATGTTTTCCTTCACCGAAGCAAGTGACATTTTTTTGTTTTTATTGTTCAATAAACACTGTTACAACTATTTCACAAACGTAAACATACCACCCACACCATCGTGGGTCTAACAGTGGTAGCCACAATACGCACATGAATCCGAAAAATCAGAGGTGCGTGTCTTGGGTTCAAACTGAGACCTATGACTTGGCAGTCCGACGGTCACACCATTAGGCTATCCCAGCTTGATGTTTATACTGTCGGATTTCTAAGACAACGTAATACACGCAACGACCATCTAGTAAAAAATCCTCAAGTATGTTATAGAATATACCTCCATATAGTGTTTTGACTCAAGTTCTGTTCTGTTTGCGTTTTTACAGACAGATATGTTAAAAGGGAGTTCTATTCACCTCTTCATAGCTTAAACGCCTGGAAATGATAAAAAAAAAACTGAAAAACAGAGTGGAGTTGGCTTCCAGTGTAACCGGATGTAGCTATACCTATATTTTACATAGAGCGAATGTCTGCCTGACCTCCACAATCCAGTTAGTACTGGGTAACACGGTACCCCTTGCTAAGACTGGTTCTCAGACTTTCGGGCCACTGACTACCTGTAACGACTGTCAAAGATCTACAAATGACAGCTGGAGCAACGGCTTAGCGTGCTTTCCGAGGCAGGGAAGAAACCCGGTACGTTATAATGGTCACCCATCTACAGACCGGCCTAGGCAAGCGCGGCTTAACCTTGAAGCCACGAGCTCCTCTGTCTCTGATTGGATTAAATGACTTTTTGTTTTCTTTATAGTTCGCTAATAATCTCAATCATACTTAGAATCAGCTGCATTAATGATATGAACGGTTATGGTTCAATGTTCGCATATCGCTGCTTTTGTATGATAAGTAATACTAAAAGACTCATCGAGTACGTATAATTTAAATAACACAGCATTTAAAATCCATGAATTTTAGACCTAGGAGGAGCTCGTGGCTAAATAATAACAGCCATTCGGGTCGATTTTTAGGTTAAGCCGTACTTGCCTAGGTTGGTCTGTGGATGCGTGACCGCCCATTACATATCGAGTTTCCTCCGTGCCTCGGAAAGCACGGTAAGCCGTTGGTCCCGGCCGTCATTTGTAGATCTTTGTCAGTCAGTCGTCGTAGTCAGTGGCACAAAAAGTCTGACAACCAGTCTTACCAAAGGGTATCGTATTACCCAGTACTAACTGGGTTGTGGAGGTCAGGTAGGCAGTCGCTCCATGTAAAATACTGGTATTCAGCTGCGTGTTAGACTGGAAGCCGACCCCAACATAGTTAGGAAAAGGCTAGGCAGATGATGATGAAGTTTAGACCTAGGAATCGAATCTCATGTTCGAAACAGCATCAATAGCTAATATAATAACTAAACCCATAAGGCGAGGTTTTACGTCTTGTTACTAAATTTCTATAAACGTTACAGTTTCTGAGGTAGTGGTATAGATTTTACTAGCATTATAATAGAAGGCCGGTGATCGCCATTAAACCTAGCTCGAGAAAATGGTCTGTTTCAATTCATTATATTAGTTCATACGTGTATAGGACTGGGTAGAGTGGCCATGATGTTATAATATATTAGTTGTTTATTTATGTTGATTAAACATAGTAAGGTTCAAATACATATTTCTGTTTCAATACTTCAGTTTAACCCTGCGTCGTTGGTCTAGTGGTCGCAATCGCGACTGCTGAGCATGAGGTCCTGGATTCGATTCCCAGGTCGGGTAAGTGGATTTGCGTTTTTGACAGCTACGGAGTTTGGGTTCATGCCCGGTTGATGGCAATAGGCTCGGCCGTTATTACATTTTTTTTAACCTTGCCCCACACTAGGAATTTCTCCCGTATCGTATAAACTCACATGCACAAACAGCCAGACCCGGAACAACTACCTTACCCTACCTAATTTTTTTATCCGTGCGGGAATCGATCTCGCGACACGCAGTGCAGTAGGCAATCGCTTAGCCACTACGCCAACCGCGCCGTCAAATTTTAAACATAACTAGCAAAATGGTACTTATACTATTAGATACATTGTGTTGTTGTAACTTCAGTTTTATTTCAGCAAAATGTTATGCCTTCAAAAAAAAACAATCTTATAGATAAAATAGATAAAATGTACTAATATTTGGTCTTTGTAAATTCAAAAAAATATTGACTAGGAAGCTTTGCTTCCTATTAGAGACAGTGTAAATTAATTGGTTACTGTAAATAGAACATTGCACGTTGAGCTTTAATAATATACTAGTGACACGCCCCGGCTTCGCACGGTGCAATATATAATATATAAACCTTCCTCTTGAATTACTCTATCTATTACTGAACACCGCATCAAAATCCGTTGCGTAGTTTTAAAGATCTAAGCATACATAGGGACAGACAGACAGCGGGAAGCGACTTTGTTTTTGTACTATGTAGTGATCAACAATAATCTATGTGGCGAATACCTGCAAAATTTGCTAAAACAAAAGTAATTAACACTACTCTCTATTAAAACCAGCGCTGCCTCTACATTCGTTTCTCTAGAAGCCTAGAACTTTCGGTTTCTAAGAATGAAATTTTTCATCTTGCAATTCGGTACAAAATATCCCATACATCATGTACCGAAGCGTGGTGCATATACGCAAGCTGCAGCATAGGCGGTCTGCGGCATAAAGGAATGAAACTGGTTTGTAGCCTGAATGCCGACGCAAGTGGAGTCTGCAGTACTATACTACGGGTGAGGAGTGTTGGCCACTGCACGCATTTGTTTTGGTTCCTTAGTGGCTTGGTGGTAAGTCGAAGATGATTAGATATATTAAATTAGAAAAAAACAACAGCTATGCTGAGAGAAACTTAAGCAATAAATGATACTATTATTAATAACCATTTCTTTTCCGCAGGGCAGCGCCCCCCCCCCCATGGACATAGGCCTCTTCAATGAGCCACTCATTCAGTTGCTACCAGCCACCCTGCGAAGATCTTCGTTCCACCGAGCCTGAGGCCGTCCCTCCTTACGCTTGCCGATTTGTGGTCTTCTCTATGAATACGTCTAGCTCAACGATCATCGGTTCCACTGCTAATATGGCCGGCCTATTGGCATTTCAGCTTATTTATTCCGGAGCTATGTCTGGCAAGAACTCTGGTTCTTTGTCGGATTACCTCATTCCGGAATCGATCCCTCAGAGAGACTCGGTGAGCGACCTTGACCTTATGGATCATCCGTGCCGTGAGTGTCCACGTTTCGGCCCCATAAGCCATAACAAGCAAGACGCACTGGTTGAAGAATTAGTCTTTAGGCTCTGTGGAATACGCGACGAGAGGACCTGACGTACTTTCTCAAATGCTGCCCAGCTAAATTCATTTGCTAGCCCTTTCAAAGTTGTTCTTACCAAACTGCAGAGTTTGCTAGGTACAGTGTTGTCTACTGTAATAAATAACACTTATGTGTGTTAAGTTCTAAGAATTACATTCTAAACATTGCGCAGATTCTTGTAGGTATGTGCAGTAACCAGATCTTGAACGGTAACGCAGAAATGTCTCTTGTCTCTCAGAGAGCAGAAGAAGCAGACTTTAAATTACTCGTTGTGAGTTTTAGTAACTATATGACACCCGAGAATTGCTTCGCTTCAGTCTTTAATTAAAAAAAAAATCGTTTTACCTTCAACCATAAATTAAGAAAGAAACACGTGCAGTGGCCAACATCAAACAAACTCACTACATAGATTATTGGGTGCATTCTGTACAAATCATAAAACTTGATTAAAACTTCAAAAGTTATAATGCAATTAGTTTTATGTTGTCGGACGAGCGTTGGTTTCCTATGTTTTGAAAAATATAGAACCAAATTATGTTCCTATACTACTCAAAGGTGTAGGGTAGGCAGAGATAAAAAAATATGTCAAGGATGTTTTAAAAAGCACTTTTAATGCAAAAGTTTTCATTTCGAAATAGCCTAGTTTTTCCAAATAAAGTTTTGAATATTAATGTACTGCTCAAAGAAAATGAAATGCTTCTGGCGTCAAATAAGTGTATTTTGAACATCATCATCTGCCTAGCCTTTTCCCAACTGTGTTAGGGTCGGCTTCCAGTCTAACCGGATGTGGCTGAATACCAGTATGGAGCGACTGCCTATCTGACCTCCACAACCCAGTTAGTACTAGGTAATACGATACGCCTTGGTAAGATTGGTTGTCATACTTTTTGGGCCACTGACTAGCTGTAACGACTGTCAAAGATATATAACGACTATAAATGAGAGCGGGGACCAACGGCTTAGCGTGCTTTCCGAGGCACGGAGGAAACTCAGTATGTAATGGGTGGTCACCCATCCACAAATCAACCTAGGCAAGCACGGCTTCACCTAGAGATCGATCCAAGCGGCTGTTATTATTTTAGCCACGAGCTACTCTGTCTTTTGAGCATCTTTACCAAAACAACGGCTTTAGGACACTTCTTTGTAATAAATCAGCTTTGATTTGCGCAGCAAACCAGTTAGGATTTTCGACCGTGTCTCAACATTAATACAGTTCAATACTTGTTTTCAGTAGATAAAGGAGAGATGTCATGAATGAATGTGTCATGGAGAAGCACGACCGTATTGCTTTTCTTGGAGTAACATTCTCTTGGTTAAGGATAACAGTGTAGTTTGAACGTAAACGTTTAAAAATCTGTCACAGCTTATTATTTACACTTAATACAAAAAAAAAAACTTTCTCAATCGTGTTCGAATTTTAAAATATTCCGAATGAAAAAATCGCAGTCTTTCACCGCACTTTATCGAATCGAATCGCGAACCGAACGCTCCCGAAACGCGCCGAACGGTCGAAATGTGGCGAGAGTTCGCGTGTCTTTCGGCCGTAACCGTATCTTCGGTAGATAAAAGGGTCTCGTGGACCGTTTTAATTAGGCGGTAGAATGTATCGGGTGCCTGATGGCCCGATAGGGTTACCGTGCAGTATTGGAATTTTGTTGCAATTTTTTTTCTGTTTGTTTATGCTGAGCGTGTCGTTTTTTTGGCAATTAGTGTGAATGTTGTTTTTATAAATGTATTTTATGGGCACTTTTTGAAAAGTTAGATAGTATGATCTTAATGGAAGGGCGAAGTGCTTAAATCAGTTTTGTTGGGCCTTGATTTAGTGCGTATCAATCTTTTAGTTATAGGTCTTTAGTCATGCACGAGAAACTTGATTTTTAAAACATTTTGTAAATGACCCGTCACGTTTTCTTATTTAAACTTGAATGGTAGTACCAAGTAAATTATAGTAAAAAAACCTAGGTAAAGTACCTGTGTCAATGTGTATTTCTCTGGAAATGCTAAATGACCACAAAAATAGAGTACATATTACAACAGCTGACAGTACTCTGAACAAACTTTTTTTTTTTAAATAGGGTAAAAGAAAACAGCAGTCAGATGTCAACCCTGCCGGCTGCAGGGAGGTACGTAACCGCTTGCGATCGGCTGGACAGTGCCGTTCGGCTAATGCGTACCTATACGCGGCTCAATATGACTGAGTAAAGAGTGAACTTCGGTAATTTTTTTTTACCATTACTTTCTAGATTTAATGAGGCATGGTTCCACAGTAGACTTAAGGCCTATTGTCGAAAATTTTGTTAATGAGGTGTTTTATTGTCTTATATTTTTACTCGTGGTCAAATCAGATTTTCAAGGTTAAGCAGCAAATGCCAATGTCGGCCCGCGAATGGGTGACCGTCCATTATATGCCGATTTTCTCCTGTGCCTCGGTCCTGGCTGTTAATTGCAAATCACGCTATTAAAGTTATCCGCGACTTAAGACCATCATAATCATCATCTGCCTAGCCTTTCCCAACTATTTTAGTGCCGGCTTCCAGTCTAACCGGATGCAGCTGAATACCAGTATTTTACATGGAGCGACTGCCTATCTGACCGCCACAACCCAGTTAGTACTAGGTAATACGATACGAATGGTTGTCAGACTTTTTGGGCCACTGACTATTTGTAACGACTGTCAAAGATCTACAAATGATAGGGGGGACCAACGGCTGATCCGCGACTTAAGACCATGATAGAAAAACCTGACAACAACTGTCGGACAGTAGCCCAGAAGACACAACACCCCAGCTCGGAGGATTATGTTTTTTTTGGGAGATGAAGAACTTTCCCCCTTTTCTTCATTATCCTTAAACTGGTGACCCTGACGTGATAACTGTTTCATAATCAAATTAGCTTGGAACTAGTTGCCAGAATTCTAAGAAACTCCACTTAGGCTTATTTAACAAATGCGTAAATGTAGATGAGAATCAACATAAAAGATTGAAATGATGTTCTAAAACATGACATAGGTTCTTGATCTATTACTTAGTTAAAAAATACCATTCTTTCTCAGAAACCAACCTTGATCAACTTATTAGTATCTTATCAGTTAATTAATAAAACAAAAATCAGGAAGTTGTTAACTAAAGTGATTATTTTTTAACATTATGTTTTATTATGACACAATTTTTTTCCTGTTGTACTTACCTACTATTTTTTTTCTGTTTAAATGAGAGTACTTGCAAGCTGATATATACTAATTGTTATTATCTTCAGAGTTTATTGACATAATATTTTCACACGCGTAAGTAACATGACCAAAATTATCATTGGCTGTCCATGCGCTTATGAGCTACGGTAATCAAAGTAGATAATCTAAAGTAGCGCCATGTAGCGCTCTAGAGGCAAATTAGGTTCAGATAAAGATTTTAGCGAGAACTACTTGGTACTGAAGTACCAATAAGTGTTTCTTACTTTTACATTCAGTTAATTCCATGAATTAGATAAACAAACGAAAAAACGAAGGCAAGGAAAAAAACGTGAGGAAAACAGAGAACCAAAAAAAAACGAAGATAAATTAGATCTACCAACCCCGCATTGGGTGATCGTGGTGGATTATGGTCCGCTCCCTCTAAAGGAGATGAGGCTTGATTCCAAGCAGTGGAATCTTACAGGCTGTTTTAGCCTATACTGTGCCATAACTAGACAAATGTCTCCTTCAGTTGCTTCCACGAACTCTGTTCTCACGCCACTTCGAACTAGCCTTCACGGTACGCATCTAGGTCGCCTCTCCACCGCCTCTGGGCCAGCTTCGGCGGCGCTGTCTCTATCTTTCAACCAGT
This sequence comes from Noctua fimbriata, assembly GCA_905163415.1. Taxonomy (NCBI): domain Eukaryota; kingdom Metazoa; phylum Arthropoda; class Insecta; order Lepidoptera; family Noctuidae; genus Noctua; species Noctua fimbriata. Next base: position 10,892,562 of record LR990940.1, read on the forward strand.
TGAATAGACATTCGGCAGCAGTATTACAATAAAATTACAAGAGTGAAGCTGTACTGCTTAACATTATAGTTCTTGGCTCGATCCCTAAAGTCGGGCAAAGTGTTGATGGATTTGTAGCAGCAAGTAGCAGCTTGGAATCTGGAATTAGCTTTCTTTGACGGCCCGGTTGGCGCAGTGGCTGAGCGACTGGCTGCTCAGCGTGTCGCGAATTCGATCCCCGCACGGAACAAAGATTTGTATGACTTACAGGTAGTTCCGGGTCTGGTTGTTTGTGTATGTGAGTTTAAATGTCTGTAAGAGCAGCCAAGATTTAGTGTGGGGAAACGTATTAAAAAAATAAACTTAATAAAACTAAAAACTTAGCCGGGTGATGACAATAGGCTCTTAATTATAACATGGTACTTAAACTGCACTCTAGGATACACTTCCACACACACAACACACCACCACACATCATACACCTCTGGGTTGGGCTCTAAGGTCATCGGCGATTACAGTCTTGATTATTTACGTGTAGGTCCATAATATTCTACAAAAATATTCTCATGTTCATAGTGTCAGTGGCGGTACCGCCGAGTCCAGTTGCAGGCGGGCGCACTGGACAATACGACCAGTTCCGCAGATCGGCGATAGCGACCAACCAGCGATAGTATTTCGCTATGTGGCCCCAGTTTAAAACAATAAACAGGTAAGCAGTAGAAGTTCCATCGCAAATTTAATGTGGTCTAGTTGAGTTTTAAAGTTTTAGGGGTATTGAGGGGACAGTGTTCTTTAATTGCATAAGAAAAACTAAAAAATAGTTAGAAATAACTAGGATAGAAGTAATAAATTAGCTGAAAAACTAGGTTGCGGTTTATTTTAATTGGATGAGTAATTTGATGATTAAGAATTCTCTATGGCACAAAAAGAGGTGTCTGATTAGACGACGATTAATAGAAAAGTATCGAAGAAGACGACATGCTGCGCCGACCCCAAATGGATTGGGACAAGGGCAAGAGAATGATGTAGTGTAAGGATTCTCTATTGCATTCTATGCATACATTTTGTTCTGTGTAGTAGGAATGCTCTACTTTTATTCTAAAAATACTGTAGAATTCTCGAACAATATTTCAGTAAATCAATTGTGTTGAAGATGGCTTGAGACTGAAACATGAAAATCATGAACTCACATTTCATTTTGTTTTATTCCATTACAAACTTCGTTTTCTGCCCCTCCACTTCCCAACCACCGCTTACCAGCAAACTTTATAATATTACTAAAATGTCAGACCACCTGTTTGCATCTCAGCGAATTTCCTTAACACGATAGTCGATTTTTTATCAAACTTATTGAACCTTGCTTGTGCAGGTCACAAAATAAATTCCGTATTTACATTTTCAAGTCTCGCTCTCATTCGTAGTTATCGCAATGATGTGTGCTAATAACATCATACCGGTATTGGAATCACCAAACCGCATAGGCAGTGGTGATAATGGAATGGTTCTGCGGAGGCGGTTATTGTTTACTTATCGTCATCGTAAACGTTTACTGCTGAACATGTCTCTTCAAAGACCGCTGTAATCATTGTTTGTGGTGGGTTTTGACTCCCATTAATGTGATGGGTGGTTAACGAATGTGGACAATAATCTTAGTATTTTTAAGAGTGCATGACTATGCTGAGTTTCATCTTCCAGTATCTCGCGGGCCCGGCTTATGGTATTAGTCGGAGCCAGGGGATTCTAGCCGGTCAGAGTCCGATTAAACGGAGGGATCACAATAAGCAAGCATTTTCCTCGCCATAAAATAATATGGTCTATCCTTCAAGCAAAATTCGAGGCATTGAATAGCTCTTGATGAAATGGTTGGTGATCAATGGCATGCACTGAGATCCTTTCGTGTCGTTAAGAACAGGGGGTGATGCTGGTTCTTTTGCCATTGCCATTTTCAAAGATTCTATCTAAATCATCGATAACCAGACTGCTCTTCAGGTTTTAAGACATTGATACCGCAATGCAAATATGTAAAAGGTATATGCCAATCCTTCTCAGACCCAAGCCTAATTAGGTGCAGATGGATTCATGAGAATTTTAAAAACAGAGATATTCAACAAACTGCTACCGACCCAACGTTACCCTCACAATACAGAAGGTATTTCTCATCAAAAGCATTTAAAATTCCCATAAACAAGCTTTACAACACACAGGTGTCAGACTGCCAGAAAACCCCATGTGACATCATGGTAATTCATGACTATAGTTACAGCAACTTTCATGGAAGCTCCTCCCACCCGGATTCATACGATATAGAATAATCGTAAATCTAACGCGTGAGACGAATACTGAAACAAATGAGTTGTTTGACGTTTTTATTTGTAAACGAGGAGTGGGAAACCCGTATAGGTAATCTAAACCACTGTGATGTACGTGATGAGAAAGCTTAGTGATAAAACATGAGTTTTTATAGGACTTACCTTGATATAGTGTCGTGTAGTTCAGTAAGCTTCCATAGTTTCGTTGAACATACAACCTTGGCACTGACTGAAGTGACAACTAGGTAAGACTCGTCTTTACCTGAAGGCGATAATACAGAATTTGAGAAACAGAGGAAAGTTTTCAAAGTATTCTAGAATTTTACAAGATTTTGATAGTAATTTCAAAAACTTCGATGTTTTTGTAAAGACTGAGAATGATTAGGAAAGAAGTTAAGTCCATTCCAGTCAAAAATAAGAATTTTCATTTTATACTAAGGATGGCTTTCAGAGTAGGAGAAGACCTGGGAGTAGACAAAGTGACTATGATTATTAAGATAGAGATGAAGGTTAACAAAGATATAGGGAAGAAGAAGACAAGCCTCGCTGAATCCAAATAAATCATGTTAGGTACCTACCTAACATGATTTATTTGGATTCAGCGAGGCTAGAAGATGGTCATGATGTTGACTTGTCAACAAATGTAAGGTCACAAGTAACAAGTATTTTGTAGCTGTGTGTCGCAAATGTCTCAAGCACTGACCTGAACTGAATACTGCCATTACATTCATGATTCATGCGAGAACATTCACAGAAGCATTGCTCTCTTCTACGAATAATTGAATGGAAATTATCTCGCTGGCACAGTATTTTTACTTAGTAAACCTTGAAAAAGCTCGTGGTTTAATAGTAACAGCCGCTCGGATCGATCTTTAGGTTCAGCCGTGCTTGCCTAGGTTGGTCTGTGGATGGGTGACCACCCATTACAAACCGAGTTTCCTCCGTGCCTCGGAAAGTACGTTAAGCCGTTGGTCCCGGCTGTCATTTGTAGATCTTTGATAGTCGTTACAGATAGTGGCCCCAAAAATCTGACAACCAGTCTTACCAAGGGGTATCGTATTACCCAGTACTAACTGGGTTGTGGAGGTCATAATTATAGGCAGTCACTCCATGTAAAATACTGGTATTCAGCTGCATCTGGTCAGACTGGAAGCCGACACTAACATAGTTGGGAAAGGCTAGGCAGATGATAAAACCTTGAAAAAGCGTTCTTGTTTTGGTGCCTCTCCAATTACTTGTCCTTTGGAAAACCTGAAACCCGCGGATGTGGTGAATGTAGCTTTTGATAATTTTAACTCGGCTTTGAAAGAAAATATTCTGAAGGAATTGAACAGTTAATTTCTTCTAATCAAAGGTGAGGAAGTTCTATGATAGAAATGAATGCTTCAAATTGTAGAAGATGAAAGAAGAGGGTTTTCAAAAACTAACAGTCGGCAAAACAGTATCCAAGCATATGAGGTCACCTTTTACAAAACACAATTTCAATGCGGTGGTCTATTCGGAAATCAAACCACATTACAACTTGTAGTGCATACATAATTCGATGATTCATCATACATTGTAAGTCAAGCTGTCTGTTACGACTTCTTCGAACCAGTTTCCTAACGTCTTTTCTGACGTACGTTTCATATGTATGAAAAGTACGTGACACACAAGGTACTTACATGTGTACACCTGTGAGGAAGGACATTGCCAAAAATGAAAACCTGAGACTTTGGGGACCCCTAAATTGACGTATTGAGTTGAAACAATGGTGTTGAATAAGACGAGTAAGTACAATAACAGCTGTCAATGCCCTTCCTTACTGCTGATTTTAATACAGTGCCGACTATGGTACGTTGAATTTTGTCATTTTAGCGATATGATTGTAAGTAGTCAATGTCATTAGCACTAGCTGGCATTTTCATTTCAACAACTGTTACTGAAGTGTTTCTAACATGATCAAGTCATAGGCTTCAATGACGAAATAGACAAAATTTGGGTTGCTTTATATTTTAATCCGTGGAACAAACATCAGCATCTTTGTAATGGAATAGTCTAGAAATTGCTGCAAAATATTTTTAATTTGTGTAGATCGCAGTAAATGCACTTCCTCTTCCTAGCACTGTCCCGTTTTCGGGGTCCCATTGCCGGCTAAGTGGCCGATACTGAGATCACCGTGGAAGCAAATGCAAAAGCATGTAATTGCTCGGTGGAATTAAATCGAGGCAGACCGGAAAACGAACTGCATATTTTATAAGACAAATCTTTATCAAAATGTTTTAATCGTTTCTAGATTTCCGTATTGGAAGTAACCTTCCGAGTTCCAATTATTTACATACGTATTTGGGTTTTGGTTTATAAGGCCTTCCACTAGGTGGACCGATGACCTGGTGAAGGTTGCAGGGATCCGCTGGATGCGAGTCGCACGGGACCGGTCAATGTGGCGACACTTGGGGGAGGCCTATGTCCAGCAGTGGACGTCTTTCAGCTGCAATGATGATGATGATGATAATGTATTTGGGTTTTGGTTAATATTTGGTTGGTTGCTGCGTTTATTGTTTTTTTGAGACAGCTTCGTAGTCGAAATAAAGAGATTAGATTAGAGATTTTTAAAAAGTAAGACATATTGGTTTGTAAAGAAAAATGTACAATTGAATCAATAAGATTGGAGGCGAAAGGGCGATTCCAAGGAATAGATAGTTGCTCCGAAAAACATCTTCATATACATGTTCTTCATTCATAAAAACTTCATATCACAACAAAAAACCACTACAACTAAAAATAGTGCTATTAGAGTAATTATAAAAAGCTTCTACTTCTAAGATTCTACTTAAACTACTAAGTATCTTTAGGTGCAGTTCTACTTTTATAGATATTGCACAGTAGTAACATTTAACCATATATTACGGATTAAAATGACGCCAAAACCGCTAGGATTTAGCACAAAATGTTGCCGATGCCTATCACAGAACACCCACGTCGTGTCAAAGTTTAGGTTTTTAGAGCCCATTCGGTACTGTGAGAAAACCCTTGAGTTGGTTTCATTGACATAAACATCTATGGGCCTAATGTGTGTGCTAGAGGTTTACCCGAAAACAGTAAACACCACCATTCTACCGTTGCGTACAACAGGTGCACTGCACCTACTATCATTAATTTTAAACTCTGCAGTTTAACGTGAAAGGCCTTGAGCGAGTACAGTCACGATCAACAATTATAAATTATCGTTTTTACTCTGTGAAATCGGTACCAATAAAACCTCTATGCTCCAAATGATGCTCTTTGCGATTGATTGAACGCGATGGTGCTTTCACTTCGCATCAAGTCGCGAATTAAAATATCTGAGGTACGACATTCGAGTGTCGTAAAAATTTTTTGTTGATTTTGGGGTACCGTTGCTACTGTAGTTTTTGTTTATAGAAACTAATCCGTCATGCTGATGTATTATGTATCTCTTTGTTACATTTCATAGGTAGTAAGTACAGTTAGACTCACTTAAATCTTCGGCATTTGTCAGCAAACCCGGATGAGTTTGAGTCAGTCAATGGTTTGTTGACAAATGCCGAAGATTTAAGTGAGAAACAAGAAAATGTTGCACTTATGAAAAGAAAAGTAATCAAAGGTTTACTTGAATTCCATTCTTAAAATAGGTAATTAAAATGCTTTACAAAAATTTACAAAATTTAGAAGGAAAAACATTTAAAAAAATATCGAAGCTGCACAACGGAACCCACACTCATCTCGTTTTATTACACACTTTTTTTGTAGTTAGTCGGCGGGCAATTTGCATAAAGTTCCAAGTAGCTGCCTGGTTGACGGTGGTTGGCGGCGCGTCGTAAAACGGACGACCATAAAAGAAACACCTTTTTGCTTATAAAAGATGTCGTTGTTTTGCACTGAATTAATATATGTGATTGTATTATCTTGAACAACAGTTCGTGTAAAGTGGCGTTTTGCGCTGTTCGGTTGAAAGTTTTGATGCTCTTTTTTATTTTGATCTGTAGTGTTTTTGATGTTGACATCCATATTTTTTGTGTCATCAAATGTTTTGACATTAATGAAGTAAAGTTTTCTTCATCTCAATTTTTGAGATCGATATGATGAAGGTTTTTGTCAAACGCCACAATGGCCATCATCAAAATCTGTCGAATTGTCTTGTGTTTTACTTACCTTCTGTCTGCCACGCCTTCAATACTTTATCATCCATCAGTCCAGTCAATGAACGTTTATCTTTTATATCTTTATTACTGTCGAAGAAAGAACTCTATTGTCCAATACAAATAGCTTTTTCAAATAACAGAAAACTAACAAGACTTGCAGTAGTATCGAATAAACTACCCATTAGTGTTGATGTCGAATGGCTACTCAATATAGAAATACATTGGTAATATGCATGTTGTACCACTGGTGGTTAGTAACTTAATGTGGCAGGTGCTTTAGGTATTTTTGCGGTAGAAAATGAAATGAATGAAGAAATTCTTATTCAATTGACTCCCTCGTTGGTCTAGTGATTGCAAGCGCAACTGCTCATCATGAAGGCCTGAGTTCCGTTCCCAGGTCGGGTAAAGTATTATTGGGTTTTTCCATCAGGAATTTCTCAGTAGCAGTCACGGCGTTTGAATTTGTGCCCGGTTCACGGCAATAGGCTCGCCCCCTTTTACATAAGACTTAAACATAACTGGCAAAAAGTGGATGTACTAATAGGTACGCCTCTATCGAACCCTTCGAGGATTACAGGCGTGATGTTATCTTATTGAAGTATATCGTCTGCTTCTTTAAAATTAGGTATAGTGTGCTCTCGTTTGGCTATTTTTTGTTCGTTTTAGATTATGGATTCTTGGACAAAACTGAGTAATACTCTTAGTCCGGGGAGATTTACATAGATATTATCTCTTGATCTCGATACCAACTCTTGAGCTTATAAAATTTGAGCGCGGAACCAAAATGACGATCGTTAATTTTAGAAAATTAAGTATACAAGTAGATTGTAATGGTATTTTAATTTTGTAGCCCTGAAGTAGCAATTGATCAGGAAATTCCAATAAGTTTAAAATAGAAGCATCGTTCGAATCCTGACTGTCTCGTTGATGATTAATTAATTCATCTCCATGATGAATGAATTAATCATCAACGAGAGAGAAAATCAATTTGATGAACAGATTCCAGCACATCAAGCTACTACAATCTGAAGCATTAGGTTCAAGGTTGTTTGGGAAAATTTGACAGTTTCGGGTAGCTTGATGTGCTGTCGTCTATACCTTCCAACTTTTTTTTTGTTACTGTCATTAATTATTATCTAGAACCTTGTAATGACGTCAGAGCAAATGACATCATACGGCAGCTGGTTACCACAACTTGTTACATTTAACATAAATGGTTATCTTACCAAGGCTATCAAACACCAGTACACCGCAGGAATGAATCATTTTTGCAAAAAATGACGTAGAATATTCCAAATTATGTTACGGTTATAATTCCGATTTTGGCATAGGCACGACTGATCTTAACTACCCATATTTTTTTGAATAACTTAGTTTTAACCTCAAGTTCAAGCTAGATGATTTGACCTTGTATTCACTGATTGATCAAAACAATTTACTCACATACTTAAATCGTTGGTCATTTATAGATCTTTGACAGTCGTTACAGGTAGTCAGTGGCCCGAAAGTCTGACAACCAGTCTTACCAAGGGGTATCGTATTACTAGTACGGCTAGTACTAACTGGGTTGTGGAGCTTAGATAGGCAGTCGCTCCATGGAAAATACTGGTATTCCGATGCGCGCGCTTTGACTGGAAGCCGACCCCAACATGATAGTTGGGAAAAGGCTAGGCTGATGATGATGATTTCGATTCAATAAGTACTTTCATAGAACTCTTTAATACCTTGAGTGGTTCCTTGTTGTACTGAGCAAGATTTTCTCTTTTTCTATTAAGAATATTATTAATTGTACTGCGAATCTTATTAATTTATGGGACCGATTCGGGCCGTTGGGGTGGAAACACAAGTACTTTTTTTTCTTTTGTAAGGTGTCTAAGGAAATAAATATGAAAATGGCAGGCGCATTGAATGACAGAGGACTTAGAAGCTTTGAACAAGTGGCACTCTAATTCTATGACTTTGGGAGCACAAGATCATGTCATGAATGAATGTTTGATGATGAATGTTTTGAGGCAAGATTTATATATGAAATAAATATAATTTTTAATCGAAATAAGTTCAATGAACAAGAATTCAGACACGTTTTCCAACAAGAGGTATTATTATAAGGACCCCATATTGTTTTATTGGTACTTGAAATAATTTGTTTGACATTTTCTAACGCCAAACGTGTTTGAATCATTATTTCGACATACCTATGTTTCTATTTTTGATAGGTAACGTCCTGTTATGATCATTTATACTGATGTGATCTAGAAATGTTTCGTTGGTCTAATGGTCACCAGCAAAACTGCTGAACAAGAAAGTTTCGGAGTGTTATTGGGCCCTTCTCAGTCGCAGTTCGGAGTTCATGGCAATAGGCTTACCACTTATTATTATTTATTTATTTCAGAAAATCTCCATATTAGTTACATTAATATTTATCACAAAAACATAAAATATTAGTGTGTTAGTAACACATGTACCTAAAAGTATGTTAGTACTTTTAGTACCTATATCTAACTGATGCCAATGGCTGTTCTTATCCACTGATTCTGAAAAGGACAGTCAAAACGGGCAGCAATCGAATTCAGAATGCTGTTGCTGCTGCTTTGTAGATGGTGCAGCAAGGAGTTTGCTTTCTAGCGCTCGATGGCTTGAAAACCATCCGTCCGCGCTTCAGCAAACATACCAGACGCGCTGCAGCACCACGGCAGCCCCAACAGCATCCTAAAAGCGTTATTATACTGTGTGAGGGCTGTGTATGTTCGTTGCGTATGTTTATTACGTTGGACTTGAAATACCTGACCAATTTTCAAGTACAAGGCAGATCACACCAATTCAACTTAGACTTGCCAATGCTAGAATTTAATTCGGCCAATTCATTTACGTTTCGGTTTATCTTTTTTGGTTTTTTAACGCTATAGGCGTCTTTAATCATGTTTTTAAGGTTTGATTTTCAGACGTGTTAAATTTGTTAAAAGGTGTTTTCTAAACATAAATTGTGTTTTTTTTTGGTTTGTCTAAGTTACTTAAGCTAAGCTACTAAGTCATGATCAAAGTCGTAAATAACGTTTGACTTCAAACGATAAATTCAAACAGGCTTTTTTCTATCGCTAATTTTATTTGTTGCGCAACTTAATTACTTCGAAGCACTTTGGAAGAAATATTTCTTATACTTGACATCTTAATTGAAGTTTATTGTGTTACATTAATAAGAATATCACCTGTTGTCGGGCTTCGACTTATAATTTCATAAAATTATAGGACTTTAATGTTGCTATGGTGTGTTTTGAAATGTTACCCTATAATTCATTGTTCTTTGGAAACGCAAAGGTCATTATTGCAAATTATTTTGTTGAGAACGGACGCGTCATTACTACGTAGTTACTGATAATTATGGTTTGATTTTGGATTTTGTCTTTATTAATATGTTTTCATGTTGGTTTGTCATACATTGGGTTTTAAAAGAAGTCTTGATGATTATTACTTTTTTTTGCACTATGTATAAAATAAAGGGTGGAAAGGCACTTGTTCTCCCCGTCTTTGCGATATTTAACATATTTACAATAAGGAATTATACAAATATTAAAGAAAATACTTGAAACATAAAGTTGTAGCATTTGGGTTAATTTGCTTTTACGTAACATAATATCACGCCTGTAATCTCCGAAGGTATAAGCAAAAGTGTACCCTTTAGTACACCTACATTTCGTCAGGTATGTTTAAGCACCACGTAGTAGGTAACGAGCCTATTGCTATTTATAATAAAATTCCAAATACTATCAAGGAGCAACCTTTGAGAATTTTTAAAAAACAGCTTTATTAATACAAAAATGTTATTATTCTGTATCAGATTTCCTAACAGATAAAATATAGCTGTATTATTACTCTTTTTTTTATTGTAACTTTATTTTTATTTTCATTTTTTGTTAGAAAATAATTTGTTGATTTATTGTGAAAGCTTTTAAATTGAAGTTGTATAATTGTTTATAATTTTAAATTTTTGCACGCCAAATGGTAGAATGTACCAGGAACAAATACTTACTACTGTAACAACTCATGTATGTACCTACATTCAATGCAAATAAATTATTTCTATTCTATTGCTATCAACTGGCCACAAATCCAGACTCCGTGGCTGCTACTGAGAAATTTCTGATGAAGAAACCCAACAACACCTGCCTTGCCTTGCCTGACCTGGGAATGGAACCCAGGACCTCACGCTCAGCAGTCGCGCTTGAGACCACTAGACCAACGTGGCAGTCTAGTCGAGGCGTTTCTTTTATTTCTTTTTTTAAATTATTACTGCTAAAATTAATATTTATTTTGTATTCTTTTTTTATTGATGCCGCCATCTAGTAGAAAGCTTTATTAGATTACGGGCTTTAAAACACTTACCTATAACTTAAGATGCTTGCTCTGAAAGATTCTGCTTCAGGCGTGTATTCCCTGATAAAAAAGGGATGAATGAAAGGCATTTGCATGTGGCGGAGATGAGAATGCTAAGGGGAATGTGTGGTGTTTCGCGAATGGATAAAATAAGAAATGAGTACATAAGGGGAAGTCTGAAAGTGGCGCCGGTGACTGAAAAGTTGTGTGGTAATCGGTTGTCGTGGTATGGGCATGTGATGCGGAGGAATGAGGAAAATGTTGTGAGGAAAGTTTTGAGTATGAATGTGGATGGGTATATGAGTAGAAGAAGACCAAAAAAACGATGGATGGACTGTGTAAATAATGATATGGCAAGAAAGGAGGTGTCTGATGAGATGACGAGTAATAGAGAAGTATGGAAGAAGAAGACATGCTGCGCCGACCCCAAATGAATTGGGATAAGGGCAAGAGAATGATGATGATGATGCATGTATTCCAGTATGGTAGTCAATTTATTAGCTGCAATAGATGAACGGGGTCAGGGAATTTAACCTATAGTGTGTGTAAAAATACCCTTAACAAAGCCGAAAGGCACTTATTTTCCCCGTCATTGCGATATTTTTTTTTGCTCTGGACTATACCTTGTAGTTACGGAGATATTCCAACTTTTTCACAAGTTTTTAGTATTACAACTTTACTTTAAATACCTCCATGACCCCCTTACTATGCATCCATGTTTTGAGTGCGTTAATTTGAGTCCTACGGTAAAATGCGATATTTTACACCAAAAAAAAAAGTCCCCCGCAATAATTTTTGCGTAGAGCTACTTAATTTGACGTACATAATGCTTGGTTGACGGCTTCGTGAAGGGTTTGTTTACACCTTGTATACTTAATTGGTGAAGGTACTAGCTAAACCTAAGTTCGAACTTAACTCATTTGGTCTGGTTAATCAATTTTCCCATAAGTTAATGTCTATCTCATACCATAAAATAAAGTTATGGAAGATATTATGGAAGGTACTGTGCCATAACCTCTTGCTTATCTATCATTAAGGTGGAAGCGAGGGGGTGAACCGCGAAATTCTATTTTTCTTGCGTTTTTTGCAATTTTCAGGTCAGTGTCAGGTTATGAAAAATGAGTCACGCAAGTAAGTACTTTAAGCCCATTGCCCAATTACTTTTTCATGAAATAGTTACAGAACAGGGTTAAATGAACTTAGAGGGTTGTATTAATGATTTTAATGATAATAATTCTGTAACTACATTTTTACGTACAACCTGACACTGACCAGCAAGTTGCAAAAAACTAAGAAAATTTGAATTTAGCGGGCTACCCTGACGCTTGCACCTTAAACTACTATCTGCTAGCACGCGTAAACACGGCGGCACATGAAGCTGTACATTTCCAGTATAACTTCTCCTCGCTTTGCATAGATTTCCAGTACAATGAGAGATCCGCATAAACTGGTTTTGTATAGCTTGATTGGCCGTCGTGCGCACTAATAGAAACTCTTTTGGAGACTGACAGTTTTTTACTAGTTTTATTGTAAATGCGTTTGTAGGTTAAATAATTACCAGTAAATAAACCTATTGAGACAACTTGAATTTTGATGTTTTTTTTTTGTTCTTAAATTGTTTTGGAAAAAGGTACCTATAAGTTGAGGTTTTCGGGAAATAAAATGACAAAAACAAATTCTTATCTGTCATCATAATTTATTATTTAATTAATTAATATAAAAATACGAATTTACATACGTATAGTAATTCACTTAATTACATGTGAGCAATAACTAGAAAACTATTTAGTAGAGTCTGCGTTGTTCTAACTTAAGGGCTTTATTTCAACATTTTATAATGCTTTTAATTATTTATTAATTTATAACAGTTCAGTTTTATTAATTTATTATGAAAATTCTTCAACAATACTATTGTTCGTAATTTAAAATTAACAATCAATCAACTATTTGAAATTAAATCTAACAATGAAATAATTTATTTACATCTTATAAAAACTAAATCTTAAATTAAATCACGATTATCAAAAAAACTGCTTATTGCCCGACAAAACTAACATTCTCAATAATTAAACTATGAAATAACTAAATAATAAATAACAGCAGTAATAAGAACCAGTCAATTCTTAATATTTTAAATCTAACTGCTAAATTAACTAAATTACTTAAGAAGTATAATAATTACAAATCAGCACTGATGGATTCAAACAAGAGAAAATCACACAAACAACTGTTTTGTTCGTCGACATCCAACTATAAAACGATAAAATAAAAAATAATCGCCTAAAATATTTTCTTCGATAAACTAAATTTTTAAAATTTGGAGGTAAACAAAACACTGCACAAACAAACCATATGAGATCTTTACGAAAACCAAATCCACGTTGCGAATACGTACAAACATACCTCTAGAAATTTTACAATGTGTATAATCGAAACTTGGACTAATAATACTTCTGATTATAGTTAATCTAAAATTAGGTACACCTACAATTTCATACCTTAAATCTCTCTAGAAATGCACCTATACAATCAATTAAGTACCACTGCCCACAGAGATATAGCATTACAAGAGCTCTCCCTACAATGTAACTAAACAAAATAAGGCAACACGTTTTTAAAGGCTAAACTTTATTGTAATCTATACTACGCAATGTCATTTGCATACAGTAAGTCTTCGCAGACAGCGTCGCTTGTTAATATTTCATCAGCGTCTCATAATATCTTCTATGCTGAAGCCTTTCTTCGGGCCTGTTGATGTGCTCGTCCCAGGTTTTGGATTAGTAGGCGGTTGTATCCCAACAATGTTCTTTATTCCACTTGTTATGAAACTTGAACTGCCCTCTTCTGGATCTTTCTGTCCATCCTTACAATGGGTGACGTGAGTAGAAGTACAAGGAGTTGTGTCTTTAGGAGGCGCATGTTTTACTATCAAGTCTTGTGCAACAGTTTGCTGTGGTCCCAATATTGGGTGAGGTACAGGACCGTACGCCATTTGAGGATGAGGCGGTGGCAAAGGTATGCCAAACTTGTGATACGATGGCATTCCCATTATAGTCGGCGGCATTCCAACTACGACCTCTCCATTACCTAACGGATGCCGAGGCATAGTCAAGTTTGTAGGCTCAGGTGATCGACTCCGATAAACACCTGCGCAAGTTCTCACATTATCTCCAATATCAGGTGGATGACTTCTCTTTCTGAAGGGGCTCAGGTAAATACCAGAAGGCCCAGGATCTATAGGCGGACTTGCCATTTGACCCATCTTAGATGGATCAGGAGGTACGACTTGATGCAGATCTCGTCGTATTTGTAACTGAGGATGTCTTACTTGTTGTTCAGGAACTTCATTATAACGCATCTCTTTTTCTATAATCTCTTCGGAAGTATACCGCCGTTTTTCATATAGATCTGACGGCATTCGCATATGTTTCTCTTGATGTTGTGGGCGCATAGTGTACGGACTCGCTCTGTCTTTCTGCTCATTGTGGTGGCAGTGAGTACGTTCTACCGGAGAAGGCGACGTCCGTCTTTGCGGTGGTCTTTCTTCACTTTGCTCTCTTCCGATACTTTCGATCGACGACGATCGGGCTCGTCTAACAGGGGAATGTTCAGGGGACGATAGCTCAGGATCTTCATCATCAAACCCAGGTTCAATTGGCGACCCCGGTCTACCAATATCTTCTTCGCCTACATCTAGAACATCACCTGGTGGTACGTCACCAACTGCATGCGTCAACGCATGTCTCCTCAAATCGCAGTTTCTTCTGAATACTTTCCCGCAAGAGTTGCATTCGTAAGGCTTGTGATCGGTGTGGGTGAGCAGATGAGTCTTGAGGTTTGACCGTTGATTGAAGCTTCGACTGCAAACTGGACATTTGTGAGGTGACTCCTCCATGTGTAGGATCTTGTGTACCGCCAGCGTCCTCGACTGGCAGAATCCTTTCCCACATTCTGTACACTTGAATGGCTTCTCCTTGGAGTGTATGTACCTGGAACAATGAAAGAGAAATTAAATTCCTGTGCTATATTTAGCATCGTATCGGGATAAGAGTGTTCCTCCGGAACGTTTTAATGATTCGTACCATAAAATATCGTGGTTTAATTAAATGTCGGAGTAGAGGCGGAGTGAATTCGAACACAAGTTTCGCTGATAATATGAAACGCGCTTTATTTATGGTACGTAACAATACGTAGGTATCCGAAACGGGTTTTGATTGGATTTAGAGGCGTTCATTCATTAAGAGAGGAACGACCTTTTGTTGTCGACAGTATTTCATTGTCCGCTACTAAAGTCAGTAGATGTCACTTGAGATAATACAATAACTGTACGGGTATTCAATACAATGTAATAGTAAAATTTTAATGTCGGC
This sequence comes from Noctua fimbriata, assembly GCA_905163415.1. Taxonomy (NCBI): domain Eukaryota; kingdom Metazoa; phylum Arthropoda; class Insecta; order Lepidoptera; family Noctuidae; genus Noctua; species Noctua fimbriata. The sequence continues at coordinate 10,907,733 of LR990940.1, forward strand.
GACCACTATACTGTTCAGTCGCGCCTTGAACGTGATCCGAGTAACATGAGCCTTTAGTCTCAAGGCGAGCCCGACGACGTCGCATGCGTTCAGAACGTACAGCCTCACCATTTTTTAAAGACCTCCGCTAATTCTTTTCACTTCCCCGTATCTTTAATGGATCGCGAATGTAGGGGGGGAATGGGAAGGTCATGTTGTATTGGTTCCGTTCCACAAGAGTTCCAGTCCAACCGAATCGAATTACGTTAAAAGCATTTTGTGGCAATCGCTGCGATTAATATTATTAACAGCGGCTATATTGGATTACTAGTGACCATCTGCTTTATGGCTTGTAGGTAGGCGAGCGATGTGAAAATAGTGTTTTATACTCCTCTAAGATGTGTACGAAGCTCAATTACATTTTATATAGCTATACTTTATAAATGGTGAACGATTCGTTAGACGAGTAAATTTTGAGCAAAATTATTAGATTAAGTTATATGTTTTTTCTAAGTTCAATTAAGACTGACTGATAATGTATGACTGACTAGATAATAAAAGAGTTCCAGAAAACATACTGATGGTAATTTTAAATTACACTCTAAACCGTAATATAAAGAAATTATCAGCCATTTTTCTTGCATGACTATTATAATTGCATTCCAATGATGTTTTTATTTAAGGAAACACACTCAGGCGAGGTCGGTATAAGAATTAATAAAGGAAGTATTGAGAGCTTCGTGTAATCATGTTAATAATACGCTTGCGCTCTGTCCATGTAACTTAATAAAACGGAAAGATGGTAAAAACTTTATTCGTTAAGGTAAGGTAAACTTGAACTTGGAAGATTTATATTGTTATTATTAAATGTAAATATTTGTACATACGTGCATAAAGGAATAAGATATTAAGTAGATAGTATATAAAAAAAAATCTGTTTACATTAAGAGTCCATTTGTATTACTTTAAATGAACTGTGAATTCTTATGCTATAAGTAGCTCCGATTGAAACAAGTGCACATTTAAAAACAGAAAAAGTACCACTTCATCTCAAGCATTTCTTAGTAATCTTAGTTCATTGACTTGATACCAATCTCAAAAAGAACGCTAAAGAATTTAGACGACTTAGACACGATAGACTTACAAAACAATCCAGCTAGCGACACAAAGTCCGTAGACCCAGTTAATCATGGGAAACTGAACAAAAAACGTAATGAAGAATGATTTGAGTCCAGTCCGTTTAATGATGATGACTCCGAAAATTCTTTGGCTTGTCATGCAAAGAATGCGTCGCGGGGATGCGTAGTTAAATAAGGTAATAACCGGTTACACATAGGAATAGATGACAGAAAGTCTCATTCGAAAGAAGGTCGTAGTGGTGACTGGGTTATTTCTGAAGACATAGATGTTGGTTACGAAACTGTTGATGGAACAAATGAAAATGTAAAGATGATTTAGGAAGTTAATACAAATCGTAGATGTAAGTAAAGGAGTGACTTTGAAGAACATAAAGATTTTTGAGGAATTACTTCTTATATAAATGAAATATTCAAAAGAATAACGCTATTGAAAAATAAATGCACAATATGACGACACAAACTAACAAAATTCTCTCATTGGAAGGATGAAAGAACATGAATGAATATTATGTAAAATATTGTAGGATTACACTCGTAAACCCTTTACGTCTTCTAGTGCAATTCTAACTTTACTGCCTGTTCTTGTAAATGTAAGATATATTATTACCATCCACATTAAGTTGATGATCGATAAATATCTAAATAAATTCATAAAGTTAGCATCTATATCGTAATCGAAATCTTTTATCTCTATGCAGCGATATCATTTATATGTATTCACTTTCGAGTGGCCGCGGCAGTGAAATATTGTTATGCCCAAAATTTAATTCCGAGTTTATGATAGAAATCGATTCCATCAAATCGATTGAGGCAGTTATCCATAAACATCACGAGAATACAAAAAAATGACGATGTCTGGTGTGTGAGTATGTTTGTGTGTTGAAGTTTAGCGCGGCAACTTATTGACTAATTTAGATAAAGCAGATTTTGATGATGAAGAAAAATATGTTTGAACCGAAACAGCAATATTATGGGAGTCGCTGAGACATTAAACAATTCAAAATCTCATAATGCTAACGCAAAGCATGCTTAAGTTAAAGCTACCTACCATCACAAGAAAATTCAACCAACAAACTGAACTTCATTCCGTCATCCTATTGGCTGCAAGGAACACAATAACCTATTTCCTCATAAAATAGCAATACACTGTAAGTTTGTAACGTTCAATTGTGTTGTATACGGAACTCTAAAAGGAGTAACGACCCACACTGCCAATTACACGGATTGTGCACGCATTTTACTTCGCTCTTGTGTTCGCACATTCGATTCTTAGAAAAGCAAAAAGTCCAGTTTTTATTCTCATACATAAATGTTACAAGTTACAACAGAAAATATTTTTAGTCTCGACTCTGGGCCCTCGAATTTTATTTTTAAGCTGTGTAGTTGATCAATAAAAAATTGCAGTAGCAATGAATACTATCGTTGTACTTCATCTCACTGTACATTTATTGATACCGTAAAGAGTTAGTAATCACCAGCTAAACTTTCAACAGAATTGACTTAAGCTTAAGGTTTCCTTTAAGGTTTTTTATGGTTCATGTAGTTTTGACTTTGTCATTATCATCATCACTGATTTCGCTGGTTAGGTTAGAGATCAGCAATATTATTTCTATTACGCTCAATTGTGTGATGATTTATAAAAATAAATGTACTACAAAAGATTTTTTTGCAAAAAGAGCTTTTAAGATTTCAAAATCCAAACAGAACTGCGCTAAAACTCTAGTTATTAAACATTGATTTAGAAAATTGATCAATCAAAAATCTCATTTGCCGTTTTATTCATTCCAATATTTATGAGAATCGATTTCCGTGTATTATAATTAATACTGACCTTACTAAATTTTATTGATGATTTATACGTTATCGAACAATCATGCGTTGCCAAAAACGGATGTTTTAACTTAAAAATCATTCAAGGGCTTGCCCATATCAAGGACCATAGTTGTAATTACTGTTAAACTCCTCATAATTGCAGAAATCTCAATTTTGGTAATTAAGGTACCGCCCACACCCAATTCTGTGTTTACTTTGGAGGTTATCAAGCTTCTCCATAGTTATCCAATATTTGATTGGTTATGATAAAATCTTATACTCATTTAAATTTTGGAATCTTGTTAAAATCAAACAGCCATAGTTTCGCAAATGCGATTTCATTGAAACCTTACCACTCTGTAATCAGTAACACCTGATAGGTCCAAGATATTACATTAGCACACTACATCTCTGCATGGATTACAGGCAAGTCGATACTGTTACGACAGTTTTTTTCAAGCAGGTGAGGCAGAATGTCAAGTGAGAACATTAAAAATGTCAACATTACGTCGCCGCGTCGGCACAACTCAAAGCCTCGCAGGAGTAAAGTGTAAGCTTTTATACCCGTCACAAATTGTGCATAAATAGTTACGGTTTACTAACTTTTGTGGCTTACCTATAAAGGTATTTAATGGTAATACATTCCACTTATTTTGACACGATTATAAAGTGAAAAACATCGTAAAATCGAACGAAATTGATGATACAACTTAGCTGGAGGAAGTTATCAAAGCTAAAGACAACACTAAAGATGAAGCTATAATATATTCCAAAGAGAAAGCCGTGTTTAAAGAACAAACAAACAAATTCATGAATGAAGAAGGGAAGGGCGCGAACTTGCCATCGCATCGTCACGCAAATATTGTGTAGTGACTGACGGACGGAGAGACCGGTTTTAATGTACACACGGCTAGTCCAAACACCCACGTTGTGTATTAAGATTTTGAAGTATTATTAGATAATGGATGGACCTTCTAAAATTTATGATAGATTTATGTACTGGGTTGGGATGAGGATAAAAAATTATAGGATATACGAGCTTAATACTAATCTGTTCCGACAAAATTGCTTTGACATTGCTAGAGGACACGATTATTAATAGTCAGAGTTTATTAATATATAACTTAAGGATATCTTCCGAATGCTCTGATTTTATAACATTGAAGTCATCAATAACGAAGCCGGTTATCGATCTGTGTTCAGTTTACGATGAGAAAGAACAGTGTTAAACATAAAAACATGGAACACAACATATAAAAGTTACATCGATAGATGTAGAGAAAAAGTGTTCCAATTAAATAAAAACCTGATATTTTAATATCGAAGCCGAAATTACTTCCAATAAATTTTAAATATCTAATGAACGCGATATCTTCATTTTAAAATGAATCGAGAGCCACGATCGAAATCTTATGATGACGGATTCGGAAACACCAGTCAAACAGCTTTACTAACATCAGAGAGACCGACACCAGATTCAAATTAACAAGGCAATTACCAGGTTACTACGAAAACGTTTGATGCGAACCAACTAAAACTATAAAGCACACGATTGCTGATTAAATGGGTAAACCCCGAAACCAAAACAAAATGGTAGACCAAAGAAAAGTTTAATCTAAACCACCCAAAATTGGTAAATGTCACAATAAACATTCATTCGGAAGTTACAACGACAAAAAATACAGTTTAAAAAAAAAAAGAATTGGGACAAACGTAAAGAATAAACATAATTTATGACATAAACAAATCTTACCCTCCCAGGCATCTTATCGTACCAGTTCGATCAATTCTGACGTAAAATAAAATATAAGTAACGTCTGTCTCTTCTTATTATGCTCCGAGATAAGGATCGCGATGGACAGTCGCTCAGAACCCCATCAAGACACGGAGCGAAGATTAAAAAACTTTGACTCCAAATTACAGAGAGGACCGAGATCCCGCGCTAATGGGCTACATTAAAAATATTTCCATTACGGTTGCCGGCCGGATAATGTGTTTTGGAACACACTTACAAGAGATGGCGCCGGTGTAGGAAACAGGCAATGTGACTCATGAAACGAACAATAAAACGGTAATAACTTGAATTGATAACAACGACATAACGCTCTCAGAAGTGGCTATTGAATATAAAGTGTCGGTCACTTAAACTAAAATGTCTAAAAATGTTGACGCTCTTTTTTCCGCTGGAAATGTAATTGGTTAGGCCGAGAAACCATTTGCGAGTGCGGAAACAGGTTCTTAAAGTGTTCTCGTTTCGTTTAACAAGCTGCAATGTAAAGCCGATGTGACAGAACTGAGAATACAAAGTCAAACAAAATTTTGGGTCACTTTATTTTGGAGCCCATGTTCTTGAAATAAAGCTCCTTATCCTTAAATTGAACTTGATAAAACTGATATTAATGTAGGACTAGTGGCGTTTAAAACTAAGAATATAAAAGAAATATTTCGTCTACTGATCCGGGTCGAAATAGTTTTTTTTCAATTCAATCGTGTTTGAGATTGCCTATCGAACAACGTTCGAGAGGTTGGTAACGGATGTAGAGTGATGACCATGATAGACCAGTCCATGCTTTAGGCTTAAGAATTTAAACAGCTGCACTTTAATTAATTTCGTTTCTTATTAGACTTTGAAAACAATCAAATATATTTTTTAATTATTAAAAGTTTTCGAATTGAATTATTTCAAAGACGGAATACTTAAAACAAAAACAGATACGTCTCATATAACCCGTACAATTTCATATTATCTTCTTTAGTTAATATTTAGTTTTTAAGAGGTCTTGTCTAAGGTTGTATTGGTTCTTTGCAATGACCAACACCACAGATCGAATCAATTTCTCTCTTTCGTTTTTTTTCTTATTACAAAGTCTGAATGGTAGATAGTGAGCCAACTGGGCACCAGAGTGTGTACCTATACTTAGTTATACATTGAGTATTACTTCAGTTATAGTTTTATTTATACTATTTTTGGGCTTTGCGTCTTAAGTTAATTGAGAATGTTTATTTTATGTTTTCTTTTTTATATATACTATCAATCGCTTCTTTAGTGTCTCTGTCAAACATGTTATCTACTGTTTTATTTTCTGCATACATTGAAAATAAAGATAAGAAAAATCTTGATTTTTATCACTTGCAAGTTTAAATCTTACTACAAAAAAAAACTACTATAAATGCGTAAGTATGTGGGTATGTACCTATGGATGGATAGATGTTTGTTACTCTTTCACGCAAAAAATGCTGAATGGGTTTGGATAAAATTAGCACACAGATAGTTTATAACCTGGATTAACATATGGGATACTTTTTATGCCGATAGGTATGAACCCGTGGGACAATTACTGAATTCAATGCAGGTGAACACGCGGTCATAAGCTTGTTCAAAATAAGGCGAGAAGCGAATGTGGCTGTGATGTTTATGGACAGACCTGCAACCTTATACTCATGCTTTATTGCCAACTACGAACTTGACACTTGAATGCTGGGACACGGCTATAACCACACAGGTTTTTACACGCTAGAAGCGAAAAAGCAAAATGACGGCTAAAAACATTTACCTAAACAATTGAAGTTCTGCTAACCACGCGATTATACATAAAATGGAGTAGTTAACATGCCTCCAGGCATAATAAAAAATAATGTTTCGCAGTTTTGTGGGAATTTGGTCTACTCGCCTGAGAAATATAATATTCCTGAAGCTTCTTCCGTAGAATACAAATAAGGATTCCATCACTTCAATAGTAAGAAGATTTTGATAAAAAAATCTAGTTAAAAGTAAAGAGAGCAGGTACAGCGGACGCGCGTTGGAATGCCGCCGGGGTCAACGTCCGATCCCTCCTTACGTACCTCCCGTTCATCTACGCTATCTAAACCTATCACATAGATTGATCGTAAAATGCTTTGCTCATTAACTTTACCAATTATGTCTTTGCCTTTAAAAGTTCTTACGTTGGAAAATGAGAAAACAGTAGTTATGATTATCTTCGGGTTAGCAGAAATTGTTGTAAACAAAAAAAAAAAAAAAAATGAAAAAAAATGAAATGATTATTGGTTTCTAGCTGTCAATGTTCATAATTATAGCTGTAAATCTTAAAGTGATCGTAGCAATAAACTGACTTCACTATAATATGATATTTCACACATCCTCAACCCAATATTAATAAAAAACCGAAAAATGAACAAAACAGTAGAATACAAAATGAGACTTCACACTAATTAAATTAAGTCATATAAAACATAAATATGGCAAAGAAGACAATGCCACCGTATTTATGATAATGAGTGGAGAAGTTAATTATGTACGTAGGTGTATTTGCGGAACCCACACAAATGCAGAACGGTAGCGGTTGATAATACATAAATTTATTCAAAGAAACTGTTACATGCCGCACACTGCCACATAAGTAAATCAAACCCGCTTACAAATAGCTTATATTAACATAATCTTGCGATTTGAATAATGAAGTAGCAGATTTTGTTATTCAAAATCGCGTTGCTTTCAGGCAGATGCATCGGAACATAATTTTATTGGCCGTTGTGACTTTTCTATTGGCTTTAACATACCAAGACGCGCGTAGAAACTAAAAGCTTACAGTTTTATGGAAATTATTATTAAGGAACAAACCTTTAGATGAATTTTATGATAAATTTTAGGTTCATCAATATACATAAGTCCCGATGTATTTTGGTACAATGATAGATGAATTCGAAATTGTTGTTAGAATTGAGTATAAATGGTGAATATTTTTACAATATTTCAAGCATTGGCGGTAACATTGATAACATTCATCATATGCCCAAAGTATTATAAATATCTCCCTGCAATATTACAATTTGTCATACTTAAAAGGTTACATACAGCTTTGTTTAACGTTAAGGGAAAAAACGAAAAAAATAGATGTACGTTGTAAGTGTCTGCAAGTTAACGTTAAATAATTCCCCAGACATGTTTCTCAGGAGACACTTTTGCTGTATTAAGCAGCATAAAAGGCGTACTTAAGCAACTGTGGTGTCTCGACTCTCGAACCCACGCACTTTTATCTCTTTACAACTAAGCTGGTTTCCTTTAAGACGATTTATTGTTATGCTACTAATATCTCAGCATCAGTAGTAAATGACGCCAACGCTTTACTTTCCAATAATTAACATTTGAATGACAGAAATTGTTTAGTGAGTCCGTGTGAACTTATTCTGTAAAGTACAGCTATATTTCATGTTATGAAGAATGATAACAGTCAAAATGACTTTAATGAATTAATGTTAGATGGTTGGGATGAATCAGAATAAACAGGAATTAAATAACTAGTTAAAACAAATATTAATATGTCACATGACAAAATAACAAGTCCTGACCTAGTACCAAAAGAAACAAAAACAACATTTCAAAGAATCATTAAACTAATTAGCAAAAGTGTCGTTTCTAACGCTTAGAAACTTAGAAGTCCAATTAGCATAGACACTGTCGAGCTAATATTTCCTAAAACAGAACTGTAGGAACCCGTATAGGTAGCAAAATATTTACAAGAAGTATATGACATAATGTTAATGAGACGAGCGTTTTCGCAACTGCTCGAGCGAAATTAGCATTACCATTAGAACGTTTTTTGCATCGCGTTTAAAACAAAATGAGACGTCAATACATTGGATATATCGTTTTGTTTTTAACCGCAATGGAGTTATGATAATAAGCTTCTTTTGAATGACAAAACTGAAGTCAGTTTTCAATAGAAAGACACTTTAGTTTCACGAACAATTATCTGTGGGTTATGGATCTTTTTTCGAAACTTCAATGTTGAAAAAAGTAGCAACAATAAATTATTTCGAATCAATTCTTCCTTCCTTCCCAAGAAATTAATTTACAAAGTTATTTCTGCTGGTGGGATTACTGAATACATAATTGCAGATGAACGTTGAACGGACAGCAACCAGTGTTATTAAACCTGCTTCTTCCGTTCGTGTAATCTCTAAACCAAATGCATTACCGTATGTGGCTTCAAATGCACAATCCGGTTCGTTATCAGTGCCTTAAGATGTTGCTAAATGTTTGGGCGTTCGATTGCATTTTTTATTCAGACCTTTTGTTTTACTTTCTTCAACATTGACTTGAGTAAAATCTTTGCTTCTAATTTAATTTTGGGTTTTATCTTGATAAGTAATGTGCCACTGTGTTTTTTCTTTATTTAGGCTATAGATATACAAACAGTAAAATTCAAAAGTATTTGACGCTTGATTTTAGAAGTTCCTTCTAAATCTATTACAGCATTTTGAAACGCGCCCTTATTAAATTCAGATTGAGTTTCTTCATCAAAACCAAAGTAGTTACGTTAAAGCTTAATAGGTTTCGTGTAGGCGAGGTTCTTGGTACTTTCAATCACATCAGCACAATGAGTCGTTAATGTAGTCGCTGGCTCTCCGGTAATGGTCTAGTCGCTACCTACACATGAAAGTCTTTCGTTTCTTTTGTCGCAATGTGGGTAATGTTGCATTGTAGCAAGGTTGGTTTTTAATAGAATGTGCTCGTGCTGGAATTTCTACCAATACTTAATACTTAGTGGTTTTGAAAATTTTTGTTTCGGAGCTTTCTGGATGTTGGGCATGAATTTATTGTTGGCTTAGGAACTTAACTATTAGGAAAGGATAAACAGATACTTTGGAACAGCTAATTTAATTTAATTACAGAAACTCGGGACCAAAAGTAGCACTGAAGATTCTAAAAATATTCTCACACCTAAATTGGAATTTTGAGTGAAGTGGACTTCCAAATCGTCAATCTTCTATCACAAAAACTTAATCGAAAAATAATACAGAGCGTTCCGCAATGCGTGGCAGTGCATCATTTATTTTTCATTTGTATACTAAAGAAATTTAGTATTCGTCGCGCGGTCGACGTTATAAAAAGTCAAAACCCCAAAAGTCGGACAGGTACGTGGACAAAAAATAAATGGAAAATACTAATGGAGCGGCGCGGCCAGGTTGGACCGCGACGCTGTGTGGTAAGTAACTGGTAGAGAGGAGTATTTATTTTTTGTGTGTACTGAGGAACAAAGTCTAAACAAGAGAGTGAATGAAATATTTTAACCTTTACGATAGTAATGATGGTCTTCATAATGAACACTTGGACTTCAATTTCAAATAAATGTTTGATATAGTATCAATAATAAAACTAATCAAATCGTTAAGATTAGTTGGTAAATATTTTCACAATGATTCACCTTCCAACAATTTATTCTAAGTCATATCTATTGACCCGGTAAAACTGTGTTGCTGTAGTCAGATAAATCGAATAATTCAAACTTCTCATGTCGAACCACATAAATATTTTGAGCAACCGACCCAGCTACATACAGTGCCGCATCTGGAGCCGGTTTGCCTGCGCGTACGCCGGCCATGCGACGTAATGGGAGCGACGGCTTGCCGCTGCCGCTTCACACACAATTTCACCTCTGAGTGACGCAAACATTCATTGTAAATGCGTACTTCACTTGCACGGTATCAGGTGCGTTTTACCTAAAACTGCTAATGTTTGATATAGTGGCTAATGGTCTAAATTTTGGTTGAGCTTCGGAGTCAAATTTTGATCTGCTAGACTTAGGTCTAATTAGAGTTGCTTGTCCTACATTGACAAACGATTTCCGAAGACAAAAGATAAAGATAAACATCATTTAAAGCACTTAAATTATTAAAATAAATAAGAAAAAGAAAAAGCTATGAGACTTGCACACACAGACAAGAAAAATAAAAGTTAGAATTGAGTCATCAATCAGACAGAAATGAAGCAAAGCATGAAAGTAAGCTCAAATTCTATTAAGTATTAGAAAGTAAAGTAAGAAAAACGGTTTTATATTGATAAAATATTTAACATCACTGCATCAAGCGCATCTTACTTATACTTAAATAGTGATGTATTTTTAATTGCGCGTTTTTCTAAATCGATAAGCCTTATTTCCGTGATCCAACCGCATTGTTTTTGTCTATCTATCGATCATGAGATTCGGTTAACAGACGTCTTCTGTCGGCGACAAAAAATTGGCGCCTCATAAGAAAAAAGCTTGATATTTGATACGTCCAAGTATCAAATACCTCCATTATAGTCGCGCTTCAATAGTTCCAAAACTCAATTTTTCATGGTTCGGATATCTTAAGAACCAGATTCTATTCTCGTTTTACGACCTCAAACGATATTTTTTTCAAAAATAGTTTCCAATAATATGTCTAGTAGCAATAACTCGTAATTTGCCGAATTCTTATGATCTTAAATCGATAATCAAACGGCGCATCTCCATTTGATTAAATCCAACTGTAAATTCCAAAACTAGCTATATAGATGACAGTCGTTGAACACAGGTAGGTAATATATTTTTATTGTTTCTAGTCCCGTTCTGTTTATTCATTAAATAGACTGATAAGATTAAAATATCAAACAGATAACGCAGCTATACGTTTCTCGAAATCGTTACGCTTAGAAAGAACTTAAACTGGATCGGGCCGAAGTAGCTTAGGAAGTGAATATTCTTGTTCGGAACGAGTTCCAGTTATCAGATTTATAACACTGGCAGTTGATTCATGATCGTCTCGTCTGGCAATTATACCGGGAGAGGAGATATCATTAATCAAACTATATTGATTGGTCCACTCTATGTACAAACCCAATTAGATTGAATCCTTCAATTTTGTTTGATCCTACATGATTTATTACATGTGGAGGTGCAATTAGGCTATCGGGATGCAGCAGTGTTAATTTTGGTTTCATCGTAAATGCTCTTTTAGTGCTGTGTGTAATTGGCCGTAATCGTCTGTAATCGTTTCGTATCGTAGATGCTTTTATTGGCTGCTTTACATGTGGGAACGATGTAAAGGGATTGGTAATTCGTCGGTCGGTAATCTGTTATATTTTTTGTTATAATAAGTATTTTACGTGATGGAAGGCATGTCGTATGCTTCAGTTTAAAGAAGGTTTTGTAGTTCAATGGGCTCTGTTGATTGAATAAATTTCATTGCTTACAAATAGTTTTTGTTACATTTCTGTTTCGCTTATAATAGTCCATGCAAATGATGCAGTTTTCATCTAACCAAAGAAATGTTAAAAATGCGTTATTGCGGATTATTTATGTTAAAATAAAATATATAAAAAAATGTACCTACCTAAGTAGTTCTTTTTATCTTTAACAGTAATCAATACTTACCTAAATTAAGTACGGAGGTAATCAAAATAACTGAAGGTATTACCTACCATATCCACCTAAAATGTATCGATATCCAAGGCAATTCGATAATGCTATGTTCCGAGAAACAGCATTATGCTTTATTACTAACATAAATTACTAAAAACCGATTATTGGATGTAAAGATAATTATAAATACTATTAAAATTGATCATGATTGACTGCAAGCTAGTAGAAATTAATGTGGCGTTTAAAGAAAAATAAAACAAAATTGAATCAAATTTTTGATACAAAAAAAATACAAATGAATAAATACAGAAGGTACGGAATTTCCAGTTTCAAGTTATGTAACCATTGAAAATTATGAACCTTCAATAATTATTCCTTATTTTTTCAAATTAAAAGCTTTGTTGTGCGTCAATCATTATTTACTAAGGTAGAAATAGTTGACTTTTGATAAAGTTTTTAGTAATTAATCGGTCAGCGCTCTATGTATTTCCGGACTACAAAAGATTTTTATATTATAAATTAAACATAATGAACAGTGTGAATTTATATAAAAGTAAAATAGCAAGAATGAATACTGGACTAAATAGTAATATGCTATTAAAGATTCCTATCGATATGCATTATACTAATCAAGCGAATTAAAAACATCATAATTTACAATAGAATAGGAATTGGTTTAATTAATTTAGTTTCTCGTTTTTGTGTTTATCAAGGATGTACCTAAGCTGGTATTTATTAGATTTTTTTTTATCTAAGATTGTTTTTCTTGTTCAAATTGTCCTAATTTTTTCTGTTGCTTTAACTCGATACAAAAAAAACGATATTTTAAACGGAGTGTGAGAGTGTCTTTTTTTTATTTTCAGCATTCGTTAGGACAACACACAGCACAACCCTAGTACAATCGAATAATGTTTATTACTATTCGAAAACTTTTCAAAATTCGATCAATGCTTTTAATCTCCCATAAAATCGTTCCGTACGTGTCGAGAACAGATTAAAGTTGCTTGCTCCCAGCCACAGGTAATAAATAACGTGATTATTTCGTCTTCCAAACTGGCCACAATATCTAAGACGTTCTTTTTTGAGTGAATTCGACCGAAAAAGAATTCGTTAACGGGATTAAGGTTTTATTCCAAGGCTTTTTTTTAATCTGTGCGCTGCTGCCGTTTCTATAGATTTGAAAAGTATCTATTAATTTCGTTATTTTTTTCGGATATTTTTATTCCCCTAATTTTAATATGCATGGATTGAAGTTAAGCCTTTCTTTGTGGTAGACGTCAACTGGTCTTGAATTATTTTGATTTGATATTTTAGGAGTTTAACTTTCAAGCTATGAGTTGTCCTATTTTAAAACCCATATTTAGTTGAAAAAATACCTACATATTAATTAACAAAACAAGAACTTAAAATCTTTCAAACAAAAACAAACACCTATCATTCGTCTTCTACAACACTGACTAAAATCACCGTTTTCTATCACAATAATTCATTTCAGGATGCACCATAAACTCCGTATGGGAAGCCATGGGTCTGCATGGGCCATGGTGTGAAGAGGGTTCAACCGCCAAGGACGACCGGTTGTACTGCGACTTTTAGTTTGGTCGCAAACGCAACTACTTTATCCCAACAATCTTGAGGGAGAATCTTCAACCTTTTTTTCAGCTCAAAGATAAAGAATTACAAGACAGTGGTAGTAATAAAAGCTTGAATGAATAGAGGGATGTTAATAGATTTTATCCTGCACTGGAAAATAACAATAGTGTGATTCTATTGGACGTCTTTTAGTGTCAATTCACACTATAGTGTCGATTCTATTCAAGTAAAGCAACTTCATCTGCAGTGTAGTGTGAAGTGGACCTTACGAGTGTTTTATTTTTTCTAAGTTTTTTTTTATATATTTAATTGTGGCTTCTTTCAATGCAGAGTATTTCTAGAAAATCGTTTTATCAAAGGTCTTCGTCTTAGTAGTTCGTCTTTAAATGTACAGTCAGCACTGTTCGCGGATCAACTTTAGAAGTGGTCATCGCCGACTTAGTCAAATGTAGCTCGGACATAATTTAATGGCTCCTCAAAAAAACTTTATGTACACAACCAGCTTAAGCCCGTGGGTAGTCATGGAAGATAAAATCAAAACTCATTTCCACCATTTTTAATGTCCTCGAGAGCCGTCACGTAGGACTCCGAAGTATTTTTGTGGTTATCTTCGATCGCTTATGATTTGGTAAAAAAGGGTTATAAAAATAATGAAATAAAAAGTCAGAAATGTATGATTAAGGCAGTTGAAAATTATATTTTGGTAAGAAAAAATGTGTAGTTTTATGGTATGAACACTAAAATATGAAAAGCAGGGGTGTAACTAAGAAGTACACCCACATTAAGCCAGTTATGTTTAAATTCCATGTAGAAGGGGGCGAGCCTATTACTATCAACCGGGCACAAATCCAGACTTCGTGAAAATTTGCATTATTTTAATTTCCTGTTAGGTTAGGTTTTGCCAGTTAATTATTGTTAGCAGCCATAAAACGCGTTCAACTACCTCGAAGTTGCATTTTATTGCAAAATTCACAAACCCTTTACGAACCTATCTATTTAGTTAACAGTCGTAAACTTAACTTCATGTCTATGCAATATGCATGCAATTTAATGCAATAAGAAAGTTGGAAGTTCAAAGAAAAACCTACATTCGTTTGACAAAAGTAAGAAACTACAAATTTATACTTCGCCACGTCCCAACAATACGAAATCAAGTCAAATCCACGTAATCTCCGAATGTAAACCTTACAACAGTTATTTACTGAGAAATTCTTAAAATAAGAAAAAGATCCTTAATCTCTACCTGTTTTTAAATTGGCTTGTGTGTGTCGGGTTACGTTTCAAAGACATTCCCTATCTATGTGTGAGTGTCCCTGTCCACGGATTTTATCTAACGTTGACTTCGTCATATGATTAATGGTTAATACAGAAAGGAATACCTTTCCCCAACAACAATGGAACTCAAGTTTGAAATATTTGTAAACTTAATTTTTTTGGGAGTTGGGACAGTTTTTAAAGGATTAATGATAGTAATGTATTACAGGATCAGATATTAGCATAATCAATCTATGAAGTCCACACAGCTGAGACACAGGTCTCCTCGCTGTTAGGGAGTGACTAATCAAAATCCAAAACGCGGGCCTAGTCCGATCATAAATCCCGTAAATTAAATAATTATTTATGAAACAAATAAAAAGGAACCTGGTGAAATTTTTAACAATACCAAAGAATCTTCACTTAAATCCACATTCGCCTCAACTTAATCCGAAGAAGTAAGCCTGACATACACACAGCACGCACCCATTTCAAAGAAATTGGTCTCCGAGGTACATAAAGGTAATTACATTATTCGTATACAAATAGCGGAGGATGCTAATGTAAATACAAATATTCTTGACGAACGTGGGCTTGAGTTTAGAGGCCACATAGTGGATGGCACCGGTATACCCGCTTTGTTTGGACAACGACCGGTCACTGTTTGCACGGGCCTCCACGACAACACTCACAAATATTTCAAGCGAACTCTTGAGCAAGCCTTAAGTGAAGTTATGGAACAGACTTTTTAAAACCTTCCACTACATACCGAAGGCAATTTGAAAACTTACGGCATCGAAAATAATCTACTTAAAGAGAAAAACGTTAATTGAGATATAAATAAAGTTGAAGAAGAAAAAAATCTCAATAAGAATAAAGAATTGGTGAAAAAAATGTAGTAACAAGTTTGGCTGTAAATCATTACACCCCGTTCACAGATGGTAGACACAAAACAAGCAATACAGATTGCTACTACAAGCATAATGGCTTTTAAAAACTGGATTAAGTAGCGAAGAAATGCTAAATCGACGATAAGCATAAGTCTTGTCAACCCACGCCTTAACACGCATAAGTTTACTTGACATATTGTAATAAACTTTATTCTGTTAGTATTAAAGGTTTTTTCTGTTCAAAATACGATTTGAACTCCAGTTCTGTAGCCATTGAGATAAATCCTCTATTGTTGTACGAGAAATATCCATAAAATACTTTTGTTTTATGTGGAGAGCAGCAACGGTTGACGTTAAATGAACATAAAAAATATGGACAGTGAAAAGACCATTCCTTTAATATTTCCTCTGGCCGTTTTGTTAGTAAGACTTTCGTATGGACACAAGCGAAGTTATTTTAACATTACGCGACCATAGCATGTGGTCGAGTACTAAGAATAGGATATGAGGCCACTTAAACAGTAAATGGCAAAACTTAATTAAATGTCAGTCATTATGGTAAATGGTTGGTACTCGATACACCTTAAGCCAGTATTTCATTTGCCGACAGGTGGCGCTACCTGCCACTTCTTTATAGAATTTATAGGCGAATTTTATTTTTATTTTTTTCTTTAGCCGCATTCCAGCCCACCGAAATGTCATAAAATAAGTAATATTCACATAAAAAATAATGAAAAAAGTATTAAGTGTCAAGTATCTCTTATATCGGATTATAAAATTCCGAAGAGGATTAACACAATGATCTTCAATTTGGTTAAGTTTCATGTCCCAGCAATTTATATGCGTTATTCGCCATGGGGGTTTAACAAAAATGTTTTCGCAATTTTTTGAATATTTAACGATACAAATATCAGGTTGCTGATTACATCAGTTCCTTGTGAATGTATATTTTAATTTAGTTCGATTACTGCATTCGATTGACAGTATAGATAGTAGGTTTACTTATCATAAGCCTAAGGAACCCTGAAGACTGACGTTTCGACACCAAGAGACAGGTTTTCGGATTACGAATGGGTTACTTTCCGTTTTTGCGATAGCTAAAGTATGATTAATCGTACTGATTGTATCGCAGGAATGTTAATTGAAAACTGACGTTTTGTGGGGATTATATAAAATGCAGTTTTATTAACTTATATTTTATTAGAATGGTCAAGAATGAGAGACTCAGTCAAGGATTATAGTCTTATGTACCGAGTAAAGTTTTCACATTACGGTGCACCCTCACCGCAACCGGGACTATGCATCATCATCATTCTCTTGCCCTTATCCCAATTCATATGGGGTTGGCGCAGCATGTCTTCTTCTTCCATACTTCTCTATTACTTGTCATCTTGTCAGACTCCTCCTTACTTGTCATATCATTCTTTACACAGTCCATCCATCGTTTCTTTCGACTCGATTCGGTTTAGTACAGAAACAAGTGAATCTGGGGACCTAGAATGGCCGCTTTAGCTGAATCATACTATTATGATTCTCAATTCTTCAATAACGATACAATTCGTAAAATGGTCTCAAAGTGACAATTCACTGTACTTACTGCGTCTGTGGCCATTTTAAAATCTATTACACCACAAGCAAATGCTCCCAGTGAGGGAGCGCCTACAGAATGCCAAGATGGTGATGTATTTTTATTAAACCGTTCAAAAAGCTTAATTATTATGTTGCTTTAAGAATCAGTGATTATTTGAAAAATAATTATTATTTAATAATAGGATCCTATTCTTTATTGATGTGCGTCAACCCATTTGGCATTCCACAAAAAAACACTAAGTTGGATAAAAACACCAAGCAATTGTTTTTATAAAACAAGGTGATATTATAAAACAGTCAATTATGAACACAGAAACAAGAATCCGACAACGTTTGCCTTTTATTTATCTGAGAATCCGAATCACGCGAATACTAAACTTAATTGGTTGGATATAGCGACAAAAAAGCGTTTTGCAACCTAACACGCAATCCTCCGAAGAATCATTTAAATAATACGTTTACCTGTCCGAGCCGATTCGACAATAATAGCATCTGAATAATCTAAGACAGATTAAAATGGAATCCGTTAATACAAGTCCGAGGTGAGTCCAGATGTGCGTGGTGTCTAGAGCCGAAGATTCGAAAGTAACTTGCCATGAACGAAATGGTCGGCGAATTTTTTGCGTGACTTATCACCGATCCAATCAAGTAAACTCATGAATTAAATTAACGTAAGAAAGAGGCTCCATAAACAGTTTTCGTATCGACATTTCAAATGAGACCGTTTTCCGAAATTTCTTATCGGCAGATCTTTTGGCAAATACTTTTGGAAGATTTTGCAAGCGATCTGTACCGAGATACCACGGGCCCAACGGCAGCGTTTTGACTTATTTCTTTATAAATAAATAACCAAGTTTATTTTCAGCACCGCAGGTGCACAGGATACGTATAAAATGCGTCCTTAACGTCAAAATGAATCGAGAGTGCAAGAAAAAAAGTTGTGCAACAGTCTTTAAGAAACTTTCAAAAGGCAATGAGATACTGTGAAATCAACAAGAGGTTTGCCGCGTATCGCGTACCTCGCTAATTATTCTACAGCCTCGGTCACGATTCTTTCAAACGCATTTTTGTGGAGATGAATCCAGTAGAAAGATTAGACTAATCAACATGTGTTCGTTATAAAATGACATTACAAGTCCCAATACAAAAGCAAAACGTACCACATTAGCAAAAAAACAAAATATTGTTTTGTCCACTTCCAAATTGATATAGGTACTCTATATTCGAACATGAAACAACCTTAAAGAAGATCATTCTATTTTTTAATGCCTTACGTCATTATAGAATTTATGTATTCATCCGATTGCACCTTTAGTGTTATTATGTTAATAGCGTATTTATGTTGATCCCATACAAAAAAACTGTCTTCACAGAAGATACGCTTGAAATTACCGGACATTTACATAAGCAACCATCTGTTTCCGACAAAATGAAAACGAAATGCGTTTATTGTGTCACAGACGAAATTAGGGCCCAAAAATTCGGACATCGCGTGACAATTTTACAATTATGCGGAATCGCCTGAAGCAACGAATTCTGGCTTCAGAATAACAAAGATTCCAATTCCAACGTTCGAACGCTTAGGTATATGATTGGCTCCAGCCAAGATGATAATTTCTAAAGACCTGTAGGCGAATCTCGCGTTGCTGCGATCGAGTCCACCTGCCCCTCTTTGATTTATTATGGATTCAGTATTAATTTGATATCCCTTTTTGTTGTAGCCCCTTGAGCGATCTGAACGAGCGAGAGCTTTACGCGGTCCCCATTATATGTGGTCTCGGTTCAATCATAATTGCATATGAGCCTCGAGATAAAATAATGTTCAATGCAAAAATAATTCTTATGAAGACTTTGGCAAATATTTAATGCGTATAGGTATCTCCATTATTGAATGACGATAAAAAGTATGATACCGTTTTGTTGGTTCTTAATAATTATACAGGTAATATTGATACTACTTATAGCTTTTGTAAAAACAAAATACGATGACGATTCGTGGGGTGTATATAATGTATCGGAGATGGGTTAAAAATTCTAAAAGATATTTAATCCAACTAAGATAAGAGATCATCTCTATACCTCTCGTTGTTTCATTAGTTTTATTTTTAATGTCCATTACAGAAACAGAATCTAAAGGGAAGACAGAGAAATACATCAACACGTACACATATTAATGTATCTCTGGAGATAGTTTTCGAACCAGTTTTTAATAAGAAATTGCCTCGCTTGCGGTAGAAAATTAATGATAGCAGATACACGTCTAGTTGCAGTGCACTGAGGAATGTTTCTTGTTAGGCTTGGCGTATACGTGCGGTTAATCGCTGGTTTCTAGTCTTAACTAAATTGTATGTTGTTATGAAATGTTTAAGCAGTAAAGAGTCTGTTCGGGACTTTGGAAGCAAAGCAATGATTACAGCTTTGAGGAACACTAGTACTACAAAGTTTTAATCTATATTGATAGTGTTTTATTTATGTTTAATCATGTTATTATGTTGAAGTTTTTGGCCAATAAATAAAGATCAGCGCAATAATGAAATGAAATCGCAAACATTTAAATCAACTGACTTATATTATGTCGTCGATTTAGTAATCGGTTGACTCAAGTCTTAACATAAACTTGCGTGCGTGTGTGCTACGCCTAACGCAGTATTTTTATCTCACTCCGGTACTACAGGTTTATGGTGTGAATAGTGTTGTTTATACAGCTATATTTATATAGCAATGTCCATCATTCGATGGGAAACTGACGGTTCTTAATGGCTAAATTTTGATTCGATGTGAACCATAATATTTTGGTATGAAAACGTTTGGGAGAGAATTTTATTAAAGTTTTATTGATTATTATGCTCTTAAGTTCTTTGTTGGTTTTCAATAATGTGGCGATTTTATCTATGAAGACCGTCAGGAGATCATAAGGTCAAAGTGGTCTGAATGGATCATAAAAATGTGTGCGTTATAACATTGTTAATTTAATTATGTAGTAATCTTTATAACTTAATCTTTCCATAATATCAACGGAAATATATCTTCGTAGTAGTAATAAGTAAATACTTAATGCCATATTTATCTATCAGACTGCTAAGTGTATAGAACTAAAATTATCCACGTTGCTTCGATAGTTAACGAGTATGTCTAACGTGACAGAGATGCAATCTATGGCCGTTCTCATGAGACAACACATGTTAGGAATTCATATTTTCAAGTATACATGTTTTTCTTGACATACTAAACGTATTCTTCCATTTGCAGCCTCGTATTAAAAATATTTCAACTTAGAGTGGGAAAGGGTCCGATGATGGTTCCCAAAGGAACGCCATTGCGTTATCTACTAAATTTTAATGTAAAATAACTATACATCGTGCCTAACTATTTCAAACCAGTTGTATATGCGTAAGAGTACTAAAATACAAGACATATTTGGTTCACATGGTTCCGAACAACCGAAAATATATATATCACATGTGATACTTGTTACCAAAGGACTTCGCTGGATTCTTAATTTAAGTAAAAATATTCCGATCATGCTTCGATTCTACCGATCCATTTTCGATAAGACAGAATCATTAAAAGCCATTTTATATTTACGTAAGGCCAGTAAACTTGTTAAATATTCATGAAAAATATACGATACGCTTATTATTTTTGCTTTTATTATTTATTTTTAAATGGAGGTTCGCAGTATTGGACTAAATTGTGTTATCGAGAGGTTTTTGTGTTCAGAAATCGGTAGTTTATTTGAGGCGAAATAACATGGATACTTTTACAACATTGCAAGGAGCGCGTGGGCTGCACAGGTAGGTACCTAAGTACCTACTGAATTCTGAAGTGAGTAAACATCAATAGAGGGAGCTACTTGACGCCTTTAAAATAAACTAAAAGCTTAATGTGGAAAAACTTTAAGTCTTGTTTTCACACGATAGCAATCGATAGAAGAAGTGGCAGATCTGAGCTTACCTTGTAACCACTCAAAAGCTTGAATACTTTAAATCGTGTTTTAATATTCGTGCGGCATTTTAATATATATTTCTTAGAAACTTGCGAATAATATTACGTTCCTGTCGTTGCCTTGCTTCTTTTTCTGCAAAGGTATTAATTACGGCAGTGGGTTTAATGGGATGGTATTATGCATCATATGCACTTCGATTATAAAGGCAATCATAACATAATTATGTACGACAAAAAATATTAACTGCACATTATGAGGAGCCGATGATTTCATATTTCCAGCAATATTTATGCAAACATTGTTTTAGTGGGAGGTCTTCCTTTCAAAACGTATCCGTCTGTGCTATGAAAAACTGTGATGCTATGTGTTTAAAAAATGTACAAACTGCATTATTGCATATCAATTCAGACTGTTTCAAATATATACCTAGTGAACTACACAATTATATAATGGGCAGACCACATACTGGAGAAATAAATAATGCTTTTTTTACTAGTTTCTTTTTAAAGCTTTTCATTTTATTGTTAAGCTAGGTATTATAGATCTGATCTATCTATCTTACTATAGAACATCGTAAAGACATACAATTACACATAAATATTTCTTTGGATGTAGTCGCCGATCATTCGATTTAAGTGATAAATAATACTGAACATTTTTTGTGCACATCCATTCAATATAGACTTAAAATGATGTACAGAATTATACCGAATAATAATAGTTTTAAATTGCTTCACGAAGGCACAACTAATCCACGCGCTCGTACAGTCAGCAACAGAGTCAGAATAAATCAAAATTATTCCTAAGTATCATTTTTTCACTATAAAACATCACTAAATTTTCTTAATGAGCAAAAACTAATTTGCCGAAACACACTCAAAGGATTTTTATAGCTACGCCAATAAACATAATCAGTAGACGCAATAAAAGTCGAAAACATCTTTATAATGTTGTTCTATAAAAATGTACGGGAAATAAAATATTTGGCATTCTACTTTGTAAGTGGTTTGATTTATTTGCCGATGGTACCGAGTCCTGTACTCTATTATGGCCTGGGCCAATAGAAAAAGATGAATCATCAGAATTTAAACTAATTACGGGCGGGTAAGTAAAAAACCTGCTATATAATGTAGCTTGAATTGAGTCAGTTGGTTCGAATCCATCAGAAAATCACAAAGACCATGTTTTTTTTTTTAATGGGAACTTGCTTGTGGTCGGTCGGCCAGTAATGTAAGTTTGATTAGAATTGTATGTTTTTGCAAAAGTTTTTAGGCAGAACTAGAAAAAAAATGATTCGTTCTTTGAACTTGATTTGTGACTGGACTAGATGAATGTGAAAAAGTAAATTTTATAAGAATATTAAATATTAAATTAAGATAAACCTAAATACGCTACCATATTGTTATTTACAGAGAAATATAAAAACTATTATATGGTAGAAATTTGGGAATGTTATGATTAGCTCAATTTACGACTATATTTTGATTTTAATATCAACAGTGGCATTTATAGGTTGAAATCTTACTTACGAAATAATAAAAACGTAAAATTACATTTTTAATTTCTTATTTTTGCGGTAACGTATGTTTCAGTCCATGAGATCGTGCGCAAATCATTAACCAAATTAAATTTAAACAATTATTATCTCAAATATCATAACTGCTTAATTTAATTGTTTTCCAAATTCACCACAGATATAAAGTAATAGTTTATAATAGTTGTAGCACCCAAGAATGTCAAAATCATTAGAAGACGTAACGAAAGAAATCGATATTCAATTTGAATATTAATTCATTCTATACGGAAACTAGTTAATTCGTTATAAAATTGACACGAATAGTATTGAGAAAATTTAAATAGATTTTGTTTTTTTACTTAGTCGGCTGTTAGTTTGGATGGACCACGAAGTATTGTGCAAGTAAAAAAAACAACCAACGATCGTTCAACTTAAGTGGAAGGACTACTTAGGACCTTTCTTTTTGTTTTACTTTCTTATCGTATTTCATTTTTAGACTTTCAGACAACACATACTATTTCTTAAAAGCCTGATATTTCATGCTCTAATAATTTTTCGATTTTGGGCGGGTGAAGTTTCAGTAAGTCTATCGACATTGCTGCCCATAAAACTACATATTATTTGTATTTTTCCACCAAATTATAAGATAGTCAAATTATACTTTACAAGGCCTACTTTAACGGACATAGGAATCACATTAGAAACAAGATATGCTTTCATGATTATATTTTGTGATTGATAGATTGTTCGAAATTATTTATGTAGTTGTTGTGTTTGTTGTGGGTTTATGCTCTTTTACACAATTCCTTATGATGTTTCATAGTTTTGTTAACAATCTAGTTTTAGTTTAAGTTATGGTTTGAAAACTTGATAAAAAGAAAAGGAATTAGCATCGTAACAAGCTTGTCCTAATTAAATATGAGTTAAAATATATGACTAGATCTATATCTAGTCATATATTTTAACTTATTTCAAGATGCAAATGCAATGCAGATTCAACTTGAAATAAGTTTTAAACCCCCAAAGAAATGTGAAAAGGCATAGATAGTCAATAACATTTTGAATAATATAATAATTCATTTAATTTGTAGTCGTAAGCGATAGTGAATTATTGCGTAACACCGTCCATCGCTCATACTGACCGATTTTCTTTTGTTTATAAAAAGAAAGTTTTAATGTTTGCGTTGACATAACTTCAGCTTTTCACTTTGCAATGTAAGAAGTGAATGGGTTTTTTGACAATGAGAAGAAAAATAGTTATACAACATTATTTTTAGCATATGCGAAACCTGAATATAGCTTGTTCAGAATAAGTAACTGAATCGATTCCAATAATTTTTAAACCATTTTATATTTTGTTCCACAAATATTTAAAAAGGTTAAAAGTTGGACACCTAGTACCTATCGCAATCATTTAGGTACCTACTGCCAAATTATTATTATCAATGAGCTCAACAACGCTGACAACGCTGGAGGCACGCGTGCGGCGTGGCCGCGTGGTGTCCATATTTTTGTGCGGACAACCAGGTAACAGAACAACCTTATAACTTTGTGATTTTTCATGATACAGTTTTGAAATTTTGTACATAGATTCTTTACATAAAAATACTAGACATGTTTTCAGGTTTCGCATATACTAAAACTAATGTTATATATAGGGAACAGTAAGATCGTCCTGTTGTACGCCAATACTGGACCATGAAAAAAAAAAAAACTATGACACGGCAGTTATGCCAACGAGCTACTAATTCAAACCCCGAGTTTATCATAATCAGGATTCTAAGAACAATATCTACGATAAAAGTTAATCCTTCAAGTGGCTAGATAAGCACTAAGTATCAGAAATAGGTAGAATTAAATGAATGAACGAACAATAATTAAAAAAAAAACGAAGTTATGCCTGTTTGAAAACAATTTCATGAAAATGTTATTAAATGGGTCTAATGTATGTACTTGTGAACGACAAATTTTACTGGCATTTACACCATGAGTGATATATGATTTATCTAATCGCCAAAAATGTATAAGTATCATAAAACACCTGAAAGATACTTATTCCTTTTAGCGGGAGGTTGCGTAAGATTTTTCCTGAAAATGTTTGTTTACGCTTTCATAAAAAAGGAGCTCGTGGCTAAATAATAACAGCTGCTCGGGTCGATCTTTAGGTTAAGCCGTGCTTGCCTAGGTTGGTCCGTGGATGGCTGTCCACCCATTACATACCGACTTTCCTCCATGTCCGGAAATTACGTTAAGCCGTTGGTCCTGGGTGTCATTTGTAGATCTTTGACAGTCGTTAGGTAGTCAGTGGCCCAAAAAAGTCTGACAACCAGTCTTACCAAGGGGTATCGTATTACCCAGTACTAACTGGGTTGTGGAGGTCAGATAGGCAGTCGCTCCATATAAAATACTGGTATTCAGCTGCATCCGGTTAGACTGG
This sequence comes from Noctua fimbriata, assembly GCA_905163415.1. Taxonomy (NCBI): domain Eukaryota; kingdom Metazoa; phylum Arthropoda; class Insecta; order Lepidoptera; family Noctuidae; genus Noctua; species Noctua fimbriata. Next base: position 10,933,056 of record LR990940.1, read on the forward strand.
AAGCCGACCCCAACATAGTTGGGAAAAGGCTAGGCAGATGATGACGCTTTCATAAAAAAAGTTTTGGGGCAGTTAAAACAACTGACTGGCTGTAAAAACTTGGATGTTTAGTAGCAAACTCCGATCAGACCCGACACCGTTCAGTTTTTATAACCCGCTATAAAATTACTCGATTCGCTTCATAAGGCGTCGACCCTCACACGAATCGTATGTTTTAATGAGTTATATATTATAGGATTGACGTACAAAATATTCAAATCCGATTACAAGATTCTTTGTAACGAAAAATCTTTGTGTGAGTAACACATAACAGTTTCGATGGAACGATAAAAATTCTTAGGCCATCTTAGATTTTGACGTTTTATATGAATTATGTCCTCTGTAAATAATATTAATTATAAGGTTATAAATAAAGGTTTTTTTCCTACTTCTTTGACGTTGTTTTTGATTCAAGTTTTTTTTTTCTACAAGTAACCCATTGTTATTACCATAGCAAGCAAAAGATACTCTAATAAAATCCATCAGTCCATCTGTCATGTACTGTCCGAGACAGCGATATATTATTTGTCTGTTATCTCAAAGTTCAATCACGAACGACCACTACTTAGACATAACTCAACAAATGGCATTCGTTTGAACAGTCGTCAGCCAACGTTTTTTCATCATAAGTGTACATGAGCTTGAAAGTATAATCACCTTTTACTTATTAATCAAGATATAAAGATTTCTTAGAAGCCGGAGCTAGCTACGATCGAGAAACTTTATAAATATTCCGATTCTCAGTATTCGGGCGGATACGGCCACAGTCGGCTTAACATCTGCAACTTGAGTTACACCGGCTGCTTGTTACGTGCATACAAATTAACTGTATAACATACTAAGCGCAGTGTTCTAGAAAATTGAAATGTGCAGGAAAGCGGCACTTTGATTAACTCAGTAAAAAATAGTAATAATTACAGTAAGTGTATGCACGATGATCTGTAAGAAATAGACCACTTTATCACTTCCTGTATGTAAAAAGCGATTAGAGGATAATTTCAGGAGGATGAGTGGTCGCTTTTACGAGTGAACTAATAACATCGTAGGGTCATTTCGCCGGTTAGCGGCCAGTTAGCTGAGTTGCCCACTTAAGATGAGGAAAAAAAAATGTTGTCTACGCGCAAAATAGTATATGTTAATGTGAATTTGTCCCAAATATAGTCTAGTTTCGATTCAAAACATAAAATAAAATACATTAATACAAAAATATTTATAAAATGCTGAAAAAGTGAAAATATAGCGAAAACGCCGGTATGCGACCATTTTTATCAGTTTACGACCACCAGTGAGCTAGTGTGCGACCGCTATTTTAATATGAAAAATATGTCATTAAAACAATTATAATCGCTTTAAAAATATTTTAATATTAAAAACAAATATGGTAATCCTTTGGTGTAAGTCATAGTTGTAATAGAATTAACAATCATTAGTCAATTTAAAATTATTTTAGGAATCATATTCCGCATTTCAATAAGTTGTTGCTGCAAGAAGCCATACCTGACGAGTAGTGCAACAGTTCGCTGGAGCCCCCATCTTCAAAAATAAAGGCGATGTGCTGGAGTGCAATAACTATAGAGGAATAAAGCTAATGGCGCATAGTATGAAAGTTTGGGAGAAAGTTATTGAAAGACGACTGAGAGAAGAGAGTGAAATTTCACCAAACCAATTCGGTTTTATGCCTGGTCGGGGAAAGATGGATGCCATTTTTGCCATCCGCCAGCTGTGGGAGAAATACAGAAGTGCGCACAAAAACTTGCACAAGGTGTTCATCGACCTCGAAAAGGCATACGACCGGTACCTCGTGAGGTTTTGTGGTGGGCCCTGAAAGAGAAAGGTATGCCTGGGAAGTATGTGCAGTTGATCCGAGCGATGTACAGTCGATGTAATACCCAAGTCCGGTCTACAGCGGGCACTACCGGCAGCTTCAATGTGGCTGTCGGCTTGCACCAAGGGCTGGCTCTAAGCCCTTACCTCTTCCTTGTGATGATGGACGCACTTACGTCGGACATCCAGGAAGAGGCTCCCTCCCTGGTGTATGCTGTTTGTCGACGACATTGTGTTGGTTGCCGAAAGTGGCCTAGAGGTCCAGAGCAGATTGGAGGTGTGGTAGCAAAGACTGGAGAATATTGACCTGAAAGTCAGTAGGACCAAAACAGAATACTTATTCTGTGATTTCGGCGGTCTCTCCAGTCCTGTGCCCATAACACTTGCTGGAACGCCCATATCGATCTGTTGCGATTTTCGGTACCTCGGGTCGCTTGTCCAAGGGGATGTTGAAGTAGACCGAGACGTAAGCAGCGGATCAACTCAGGATGGATGAAATGGCGACAGGTCACTGGAACAACTTGTGATCCACGGATGCCCCTCAAGTTAAAGGGGAAAATATACAAATCCATGATTAGACCTGTCGTACTGTATGGATCGGAATGCTGGGCTGTGAAGAAGATGGATGAAATAAGATTGCATGTAGCGGAGATGAGAATGTTGAGGTGGATGTGTGGTGTGACAAGAATGGATAAGGTAAGTAACGAGAATATTAGAGGAAGTTTAAAAGTTGCGCCAGTTACGGAAATGTTGAAAGGGAATCGACTGTCTTGGTATGGACATTTGATGAGGACAAATCGCATGTGACTAAAAGAGTGATGAAAATAAACGTTGATGGATGGAGAGGGAGAGGAAGGCCAAAGAAACGATGGATGGATTGTGTGAGGAACGATATGAAAGCTAAAGGAGTAAATGATAGCGTGACGGTTGACAGAGGAGATTGGAAGAAAAAAAAGTGTTGCGCCGACCCCAAGTAACATGGGACAAGGGCAGGAAGACGATGATGATATTCCGCGTTTCTTATTCATAATTAAGCCGATCTTATATCATGGTCCTTGGGATCTGAAACAGTCTACATGTTTCTCTTTTTTTTTATTATTTCCTTCCCTTCTTTTCGGATATCATCGAGAGCGTTTTCAGGGCTTCTTCAGTGTACTGGACAGTCTTTTTTTGGTCGCATACTCAATGAACTTTCATACTTATTTCTGTTAGCGGCCGTTATTTCTCTCATACTAAATTGTGGTGGCCGGAAACCAATGTCTTTATTTCGATTATTTTGGTTTACGACCACCTGTTTAGCATCCAATTTTGTACGTAAATTAAACAAAGTTCTTTCAAAGAAACTGGTGGTCGCTTACTAAAGAACTACAAAGAAAAACCTTTACAATGCTACATTCAAAATTGTAACAGTCCTTTATGAAGCATTAGGATCATATTAATCAAAATAGAATAACGCGGTTCTCGTCGGTTTGCGACCATGTGGTCGCTATCTAACGTTTTTGATAAATAAGCATTTCGATTACCGACCACTTGATTTTATCTTAATAATAAGTTTAAAAATAGCAAAATACAACAAGATAATGACCAAAACTTATCGATTGTTCAATTTAACATCTAACTTGTGTGTAAAACATGAAATAAGTAATAAAACTTAGCTTTGAGCGCCACGCGCCGTGCTATTTTTTTTCCAACTCGCGGTACTTCCACTCACCACTGAATCAAGACGCGCACTGAGCAATTTTTTTTCGGCTCTGGGTTAACCCATTTGTTTTAAACTGTGTAAATTCTTATTTCATAATTATTTCTGGAGCACGTAAGATTTTTTCTTTATTTATATTACCTCTACAAATTTTATTATCTTGATTTAAAGAAACTTAGTCCGTCAAATGGTCGCCTACTGAAGGTGGTCGCGATACCGGCGAAACGACCCTACTACATTTTCTAAATTATGATGATGATAGTTGTAGGTCTGATAATGAAATGAGTTAGAAAAATATGACGTACCTGTGATCTCTCAAGTGATCCTGTCTTCTGAAAGCTTTCCCGCAAATGTCACAGGAATAAGGTCTCTCATCGGTGTGGGTCCTTTCGTGGATCAGCAGGTTGTACGACTTGGTGAATTGGCGGTTACAGAATTTGCAAATAAACTGCTTCTTCGGTCTTGAGGCGCGACCTGGCGCTCTCAAAAGCCGCCTATCCAAATGTGGATGCATTTGATGTGGACCAGCCCCGGGAGGGAAGAGACCTGCCCCAGGAAAAGTAAAGCTGCCCGCAGCGGTTGGTGATGGTCCTGGAGCACCAAGAAATGGCCCGGGAGGACCATAAATGGGCGGTTGTGACGACCCATCAGACATCATGCCTTCCATAGACGATGCTCTGTGGTGTGGGAGTAACATTGCCGCTGCAGCCTCACGCAGTGCAACTTCTTTGCGTTTTTCCACCATCATAGCCATTAAATCAAATGAGTTTCTCTTAGGGAAATTTCCAGACGCTCTGTCTGGAGAACCTTTAGCGGGTTCTGTCCTCTCTCTATCCATCATTCTCTCCCTTTCAATAATTTCTGAGGGTATCAATGCAGGATGCATTTCGTTAGGGTAGATTACTGGGTGCATAGACCGAGTAGGTACAACAGGAACAAAAGCTGAGGTCTCGCGGTGAGATGAGGTAAGTAAGGAACCTGTTGTCATCTGACGGTGGTAAGGTAGGGGTGGTGATTCGAAGTTTCCAGAAGGATTTCTGCCGCTTGAAGAAGGGCGCTGTTGGGCTCTTTCGACTGAGCTAGCAAGGAACTGGTCATGTCTGGACCTTAGAGGTGCAGCAACTGGCGTTTCATTGACAGGGCGAGGTGTGGACGCCCTCGATACTACTGCTCCGGCGTTGTCCGACATCACGGTTTCAAGAACATCTGGAAATAAAATAAAATTGTAGTCGTGTTTTTAGGCTCTCACATACATTTTCAATTACAACAATTTTAGTTAGTGACATTATTCAAATAAGAAAAACCACACACAAATATGGGAACCAACAAACAATTTTGCCACAATAATAAAAATTCCATTCCACCTGAAAACATCGTTAATGCTTCGCTTACCATATGAAGACAAACATTAATGATAAACACGTCAATTAACAAAATTTTAATATAAACAACGTAGATTCATATCTCTATCTTTCATTTGATCACAGACGAGATTACAGCTCTTAAATATTATTCCGTTTACCGTCCCACGGGCCCCGACTGATGAACATTTAGATTTATGGAACGAGAAACATGCTTAATTAAGCAGCTCTGCATTGTTTTACTGTATTAGCATAAAACATAAATTCTCACCTAACAGATGAATCGGAATCAGATCATTCGTTACCATGCTTCATTTACATCTTATTGATTTCAAACTGTTTTATGGATCAGTCCACCATGGGATACATTTTGTCATTAAAATCAATGTTAATTAGTGACGCCATATTCAATTAAGTAATGTTGGGTTTTGTGATTCTTGTGTGAATCTCAGACACTTTTAAGTGGTACCCCAAGATCTGGTTTCTTTTATAAATAAATTGCAGTAGTGTGATTTCGTGTATTTGTATTTGCATTCATTCAAACGATTCGCCGCTTCCATATATTAGCAAAGTAAATGCATAAATAAACATCTTTAAATAGGTATAAACCATTACCAATGATACGTGATTTTGAGGAATTTTGTTACCTAAATCTTGCTTTGATTTCATTAAGATCTCCAAAACAAGATTGTTCATTCAATTTATGAAACTGAGCAGACAAAATCGAATTAAAATATAATATCGATCTATATCTCAATATACTTCTAATATTAACATATTCTAAGCTCCGAAACGTTTTGTTCAGATTTTTATTTTTAAAAGAATCTAGTTCTCTCATGCATCATTCATCAATTTATACTTTTGTATAAGTTTTAAGCTTCTGGTGATATCAGTAAATGTTAATGAGTACCGGATTTGGTCACAGTATCGACATTAGTGTCATTGCTTGATTTATAATAGACTGTTCTTTGATTTGATTTTACTATTAAATTTAAGTAATTTACTTTAAAATTTATTATTATTGTGCTTAAAATCCCCATCTTGACCTCAGGTAAATGGTGGTTGGAGTCAATAAAATTGCGTCTTATGCTATAAATTATGGTTATAATCAAATTAGCTTAAATGGGTTTTATGTCCCATACTTTATTTATTTTGGGAGGAATTCCTCATTCATTCTCTTTTTTACCTCAATGAGTTTGAAAATGTGAATTGTAAATATTTTTCTGGCATGTGAGAATCAACTTCTATCCTAGTTACCATCATCATCGTCATCATCATTCTCCTGCCCTTATCCCAAAATATTTGGGGTCAGCGCAGTATATCTTCTTCTTCCATACTTCTCTATTACTCAGTCTCAGCAGTCACCTCCTTTCTGCCATATCATCATTCACACAGTCCATCCATCGGTTTGGTCTTCCTCTACTCTTATACCCATCTACATTCATACTAAACATTTTCCTCACTCCTCCGCATCATATAACCATCCTAGTTCCGCCATCAAATAATTTGTTTATTAAATTTAATGTCGCGTTTCAATCAAACGGGTGTCTCAGTTATTTTGTAAACTCCCTAGGAATTCTGATCGTTTTGTGTTTCATCCGTAGGTATGTTTTATTAGGACGATCACACTATCTAATATTTGTACAGCTCTAATAAAGTCAAATACATTGCTATTCCGAGATTTACGAGTCTTCTATTTCCATTTGAGATGAGCAACATGGTATGACAATAAAACTGTTTAACTCGTGCGCAGCGTGTGTTTTCATAAAGTTTCCGGCGTCTGTCTACTTTATATGCTGTTGTCTAGTAATGGTCGTTTACTTTTTGTTGTTGTTTGGCTTTTTATGTTCAAAGTTACAGGTGCCGTGAAAGTTCTCTTTGTGTCTGTAAATGTGGGATTTTCATGAGTTTGCGCTTGGTATTGGAAAATCTGTGTACATTCAGGATTTTGGATTTTAAAGTAAGGTCGCGTTTATTATTGCTGAAATGCTCTTCACCGGAGTTTATCTACTATTTAGTGTTTTGGTTTCAAATCTTGTTTTTCATGACTTTACTTAAGTTTACTTAAGTAGATAAGTTTGTCGAATCAATGTCTAGAGTATACCTGAGAAGTTACAAAGCAAGTCAGAAGCCAATTTTAGTTTTCTGGCTTCCAACTCCGAAGACAGAAAACGAAAATTGGCATTCTATTGACTAATACAGATATTTTTTAAACACTGTAATGAGTTATTTTATTTTGGGCCAAAATTAATTGAGACCATCAGTTTCAAATCTAAATAAATCTCTTAAGCGTTTTATGGTAACTATATACTCAGACTCACCTATCACAAGTATAACTAACTAATAAAATTTGATTGCATACCGGTTATTTTAATCTTATTGTTAAGAATTACGAGTATGCCATAAGTAAATGTTATATACAGCCGGATTAAGAATCATGATGCTTCAATCCAACATAATCTTACTCATAAAAACACATTTTATTGCTCTGCCCATCATATTTTTAACATCAGAAAAACCTAGCCGTCATTTATAGCAACTACAAAAGATTAATCTCAAATTCAATTTATTCAACCGAGATCGAAAAAGGTGTACCAAGCCCGCATTTCACTGCTCGCTGCCCGTTCTACCGTAAAAGCCTCTGATTTTGTTGCTATCCTTCTTACACCTACATCCAAGATCTGGTGTCCCTCTCGCACTCGAGCCGCCTGATCGAATTTCTACCATCTTACTTGCACCGAAGCAGTAAAACTACTTTTATCTCTCTTTCGGTTTGAAAATTTAGTGATATGAATATTTATGTGGACAGTGCAGTTAGTAATGGAGGTTGGGATGTAATACCGGTCATTTCAATAACATAAAGCTTTTAAAAGGAATACTTTAAAGCGATCTCCTTGGAAATTTAAATTTCTCGTATTGAGAAAACGTGTGTTTACAACTCTGTAGAGATACGGTGGTATCTCTATGTGCGTGATATGTGAAGTCCGTTTGACTGTTGATCTCGTATGTTTCGATACGAAGAAGAAATGTTTAAAGTTTATATAAGAAATAAGGATAAAATGTACAATTCTTATACATAATATAGATCCTTATTTTATTTTTAACTGAAGTCATTTTGGAAAGAACGTTGGTGACCTTAATTTTGCTGTCGAAAAGAAGTAATATGTCGGCCGATGAAATGGACCGATTTCATCGCACACATCCAATAAAAAAAGTATTATTGCAAAGAAAAATATATTTTGAAACATAAGCCAGAACGAATCATAAGTGAACCTGACATGTGAATGAAGCATTTGTAATATGCAGAAAAAGGATTATAATTTAGAAAAAAAATACTGCAATAGAAAATCAAAAAACCCTCTATCCCTGAGAAATTTGTATTACTTACTTTACAATCTTATACTTTATCAACATCGAGATATACACAGCCTCTTATAAATTGCCAGTAAAACTCCTACCCAGGAAGACACTTTAATACTATCTGTATTATCACGGTATTAAGCATACATATTTATATTTACGATCATTGAGTGTCTTTTATTACATTCAGCTACTTACATCGTTACTTTGTAATGCAACCTGTTCGCCACTAAGTATTGACTTTGCAACATTGTGTATTTGATCGTTTATGACTTCTATGGGCACTTATATTACTACTAGAATCTGCATAATTTGAATGTTAGTTACCTTATAATTATTACAGCCGTGTATCGCAGGTGGTCTGACATATTTATTCTTCCAAATATTACTATTGACATTCATCTTAATATTTTCCTCTTTCTATATAGGCACATCATCCATCTCTGTTGTAGTGTACCCCTACTTTCAGACAGACATACCCATTCATATTTATATTCCAATTATTAATATTCATAGTCCAATAATTAATTTCTTTCCCTCATTTATGAGAGGTAATTTAGGACCCAACAAAGTTACCAACCCAGTGTCCACTACCTACGGCTTTTTTTTGTCCCCCCCCCCGCTCGCGAAGAGCGGAAAGGAGTGTCAGACTTGTCCTGACTAAAACCCATCCATGTTCCTTCTTTGCCCTTTGTGTTTCAGGGCCGCGGTATCTTTCGAATAGTCTCGCAGCACTGGCAGGCATCGGCCCTTGCGGACCCCTACATAGTTGCTGACATCTCTTTGAGGTGCGCGTGGAACACGAACTTCTACTTTCACACATACCCATCCATATTTATCCTCCAATTTTGTTTTTTTTTTTAAAGAAACGTTGCTAGGAATTTCTCCTGTATCGTGGGTGCGTTTACAAACATTTAAACTCCTCACATACACAAACAGGCAGACCCGGAGCAACTACCTGTAGATCATACAAATATTTGTTCCGTGCGGGGATCGAACCCGCAACACGCAGCGCAGCAGCTAATCGCTCAGCCACTGCGCCAACCATGCCGTCACAATTATTAGCACGGCTTGTGTATGTGTGGTGTGTTATACTTTGATTTCTTTCTCTCCTATGAGAGTTAATTTAGGAGCCAACACACTTACCAACCCAATGTCTACTAGCTCCAATACAAATTACTTACGCTAAGACCCTCCTTTATTGTGTCAGCGTTAATGATGTGTCCAAAGAGAGATTGAATTTACAAGAACCCCGACCATTGAGTAGACACTTGGATTCAGACAATCACAATGATATTGTAAAGGTGATCATGAAATGCTTTAATAAACCTATTTCAACTTGGCACTTGAAAGTACAATTCTGTTTTATTTACAAACCCACACATGTTGTAGATCTTTGAATGGAATTGGTTTATTAAGCTATAAAATCATCATTCTCCTGCCCTAGCAAAAGTTTTACGGTATGTAAAAACCAATCCTTAGTTTATTTACAAATCAGATTAATACAACTAGAAAAGAAAACACGCTACAGGGACAAGAAAAAACTTTTGATACTCCTGATGGATTAAATACTCTTTAAATTTTGTAAAAGGTACACTTACTGCAAAAATCAAGAAAATATCCTAAGACAATAGAAGTTTTGTAAAACCCAGCAATTAAATTGAGTTTTTTCCACGGTTTCATTCGCGTAGAATACAAGTTTCGACAAAATTATTGATCCGTTATGATTGAGTAACAAATGAGAATTCTTTCTTCCATGGGAACTAACGAGAATTGAGGATATGGAGTTTTTATCCTCGATTATGTAAGCTTCTCTATTTGTAATTGGGATTTTGTTAATTATTGGTACTTCTATACTTTTTGGGTGGTCTTTGTCTCCAGTGGTTAGTATTGTTTCTCTTTCACGGGCTGGCGTCTTCTCTTTGTTTGAGATTGTATAAAGTGTATCATTATCAGTACTAAAAACCGAGGCACTTTTAAGTTCCTTGAATTTTGTACAATTTAGATATATTTATACTGTGAATGACAGTATTAGTGAGAGCAAAAATGTTACACTCTTAAACTTTGTAGGAGTTTTTTTTTCTTACAGCCTAGAAGAAGTGTGTCAAGGATTCGTCAGAAACCGTGAAATGTGGATAAAACTCAGAAGAAAACCAAAGCAATAATTTGAAACGCCCGTTCAAAGTATCACTTCTAATCCGTTTACAAGTAACACTTACTAATTCAACCAGCCAAGGACTCCAACAATTTTGAACTCGACTCTTAGTAGCCTTCAATGAACACGTGTCTAGGCGGCACCTTTCAAGTAATTTCAAACTGTCAGTTACGAAAGACGATTAAAATACATTGAAATTTATGGATCTCGATACACGCCTAATAATTAGGCCGGCTCTTCTCATGACACTACTAATTCACACTGAATATTTCATTGCGATCTCTATATTATTCAAGAAGATGAAATCATTAACATTTTAAAATGAATATTCATTTAATTTTAATGTTAACACCGGGTTGAGAAAATTATGAGGTTTTTCAATTAGATGAGCAAATATTGCGTCTTGTTCAAATGATATCGAATAATATTTTGGTTCTCAACGTGCGTCGTGTGACGTGTACGTCTTTCTGATTTACAATTACGTATCTATAATCGATGCTTTTCCTTCTTTTCGATCAGCTGTATGTATAAATTATTCAATCCCTGCTGTCAACATCTCGTTAGTGTTACTACTTGAATTTTAGTTATCGAAAATAATAGTCATAGTGGTCAGAAATCGATTTTTGTCGACCAGTTGAAACAATACAGGTCCTTTTTTGTACCTCTCAGATTTTACACAAACTCTTTTGTGTCTTAAAATTTCTTTTAAAGTCTAGTTCGCCTCTCCAAAAGTTAAATAAAATTTAACATTAAATTCTGTTTCTAGATTAGTCGCACTTGGGCTTATCTGAAATCAAGTCGGCATTTCGAGGAAGTTTTTAAAAAATGGCGCTTAACTGTTGGCTGTTACGCGAAAACAAGTGTTACTTAGTTTGATGCACGATGATAAACTGCAATATCTGATTATCAGTTTAATGAATCTCTTTGATGTTTGCCGATGGTTAATTGCTTTTAGTTTTGTTCATAAATTATTCGAATAACTTGAAATTTACTTAAGGTGAGTTGAAGGAAATAGTTTTGCTGTTTAGAAAGAGGGGACCCTGTTTTTAAAAGTATTAAATTTCAGATTTAACTTTTTAGGCGTAGTTATAGTTTCTAAATTCAATGGAATCATAATTTCATTATCAGTAGGTTCATCAGTTTTCATAGCGTAATTTTTTATCTATAATTATTGGATCTCTTCATGAATTCTAGTATAATCAAAACAAGAAACAAGCAAAGTAACCTTACTTAATTACTTTTCTTACTACAATCTGTAAGTAATACCACCACCAAGAGAAAGCCGCATCCATCATTACCAATCAGAGTTATAGCCAGCCTTGGTTGAACACCGACTGTTAACCGTTTTGTGTTCTCAGGCCTTGTGTTTCTATTGACACCAGATAATGGTCAATCAAACTACAGTTAATAGTATATAGTAATTCCCCTTTACCACCTCGAAAACAGAAAGATACTTGGAAATTGTTAAGTTTTATTGATGTTGTATTGCGGCGTCCATTTTCGGTGTCGCAAGGTTCTGATAAGTATCATTCCCTGATTAGATTACTTCGCTATCTCTTGATGGTTAAGATTAACTACTATTTGCAGAACAATTAAAACCTTCCGACGTTTCTACTGTGTTACCGTTGCGTAATGTTTTCTTACTTCTAGGCTGTCTTATAGTGGTTTTATGATCGAGAAATGCTTACTCTTAACAAACAGCTCTGGTATTATCTGTATGTGCATTCGAAATGTGAAATGGATCGTTTAAAATGACTAGTTCTACATTTTCATCGTCAACCTTTTCTTTAAATACGGTAAGTTAAAAGCGAGATGATATGGATTTGTAAAGAACTGAATTCTTTACAAATCAATATCATGTCGCTTCTAACTCTAGAGTAAATACGTCACATCTCTGGAAGCATTAACATTCCTCCGCATGCAAGCGTGCCATCACCATCACTAAAGAATTTTATCCTTATGTAATTTGATGTACTGATTTGGACTTGCGTATCTCTTAGATAGATATGTTGACTTTCGTAAACTCAGTGACAAAAAAATACCTAATAGCAAGACTTTGGCGAAACCAAAAATTCATTTTTTATCAAAATTCCTTGCTATTTGTTGAGATATTTTCTTCTCAAGTAACTCAAAAGCATTTTGTGTTGTTAATGAAAAATAAGACTTGCATTTTATCAGGCTTGCCTTGTAAGTACTTATCTACAAAATAATATCTATAATTCTACTATAATTGTACTTTTATTTAATTCTATAGCGTCTAGAAAAACAGCTCGACTTGTTAGTCGACCTGCATTTCGAATCGTAGTCAAGGTTTACCCATCAGTCGGGATCTGAAATGTAATTAGTTTTTATAGCGATTTTTATTATGTTTCGTTGATTGGATGTTGTAAATTTCGCTATTATGACCAAAGCTGGTGATCAGAACAGAACCTTTTAATTGATTTTGTAATTATATAAGTTTAAGGCTGCTGCAACGGAGTCTTGAAAGTAAGTTTTAGGGTTCTGTATAATTTCCCCCTCGAAAGTTAGTACAACTGTAAGGACTAACAGAAAACCCAGATGAAAATTTCTTATTATCTACGTTTCTATGTGTCCAAGCCTTTAAGTACCGCAATTGCATATGAATAATAACATAAGGAAGTCATTTCAGACGGCAATGTCAGTAATAACTCGAGTCACACACGCTATTTTGACCTGATCCTCCATTGATATAGGGTTGAAAGTCTCGTACAAGAACGCTGCACCTGGTTTATTTCAGCATGTTTCTATACACATGGAAGTGCCTACAGTAATAACTAATAACAAAATGATTATAGACGAAAACGTTTAAAAGAGCATGCAGTGAAAAATGAATAAAAAACTTAAAGATTAATGAATATAGACAGCAGTCAATATGTGCATGTGTAAGCTACAGGAAATGCTTTGAAATTGATAAATAGTTCCGTGGCCGATAGTAAAAGGCTACATTGCTGCTGCTGGAGTTATTAAAGTCATTGAACTAAAAGTAGGTACTAAAGTGGAAGGGCCAAAAGCCTCTACAATTGGGCATGCACCAAAACAATAGCCACTGTTACACGCAAATCCATTGACAGCAAATCCTTAAAACAATTACAAGATAATTACTGCTAAGCACGGTGGCAGGAAGCATTAAGTAAACACCACTGTAAAATAGAACAATAGAGCAAACCACAAGCCCGTTAGTTCCCAGAATTGTTTTTATAAAGCACATGCGTTGAAAACAATAACATGAGGGGCACGCGATAAAACAGGTAGCGAAGCTCACCCAGCCTACCCAATTTATTCCACATCCGCTGCATTAAATTACAAAAATCGTAAAAAATTCACTCACAAGGCGGTTGGGCGATCAATCGTCCGATCTGTCGAGGTCCAACCCTCCGGTAGTCAGGTAGTCACCCGCAAAGTTTACAAACTGGCGGCCGCATGCGTACAATGGCTGTCCATTGCAATTTTTTGTCACATTTCACAGTCCAACCGCAGTAGGTGGCGTTGAGACAGGTGAATAGAAGATTAGTGGAAGCGAACACAACAATAGACGCACTGTACAGGCCATAAAACAGTTAATAGAGACTCTGAACGAAAATGTTATTGCCGTAGCTAAACTGTCACTTGGTCACTTTTGGTCTCACACGATAATAATGCACTTTTAGTTTGTTCACTGTAATCCTTGGCAAGGTTCAGGTTTTTTTTCACTACACTTTTATTCAGTGTGGCATCACCGTGCGTTGAGGTTGCGCGTGCGCATGGCGCGCGACTGGAGGGAGTTGAGCGCGCGTACTACCGTCGGCCATCGTCAGAGGCAGTAGCGCTCCTGTAGCGTCGCCTCCCCCCGCGCCTCCCGCGTCTTCACCGCCGCCCCACCGAAGCCTCTATACTGTTTTTACTTTGGGAGCGATAAAAAAGGGAAGGATATCGTTGGATTGTTTATTTTTCGTGTTAGTAGCTTATAAGTCGTGTAAATTAACACCGCCCTCGGACTTTGTATCGTGCTTCATGAATTTCGACTGCAGACGCTAATTGATAAATATTTTTAGTACTTATTATGTTTTTTGAAAAAAGTTTTGAGTTTATTTTTTTCTGAGCAAGTCTTTCACTTCTAAGGCTGTTTAATCTGAAAAACCAATTTTTGCTGGTTTAACAGTTTTGGGAGATAAACTTACTTTCTGTGAAATGGAGGTGTGTAAAACAAAGTCATGTTTCATTTTATTTTAATCTTTATTACAACGAAATCTATTCATACAGTCACATATATTATTTAAAAAATTCTGACTGATACTAATTAAATATTTATTTTCATCTTAAATAAAACATTTATAGATCAATATTACAGGTTAACAGAAAAATATTTTCGTTTTTGGCAACATTCACAATAAAATCTGGCACATTTTCTTTGGCATGAATAAATGAATACAATAATTTTGACAAGAATAAATAGTATGTTTCTTTTATTTTCCTGATCCACTTATTTACTGAACACATTACAGTATCTATTAGGTATATCATTTTAAATGGTTGATAAATCTATGAATTACCAATAAACCATAAACTTTAAAGTTTGAACAACGTGCGCTTATAAACTTGCGATAGATTAAACAAAAATTATAATAAATATCATATTTTTTACACTTCTATGTAAACATTCACTAATTTACAATAATAGCTACTCTATAAGCTTTTAACCGACTGTGTTACAATCAAGTCTTTTTATTTATTATTTAAATACACATTATATTGAGCTTTTACTGATTATTTATATACAAGTCATCAACATGGATTTTAATTTTCTCCCTATTATATTTTATCATTTTAATGCACAATTTAAGTCACCTAGTATGGACCACATTCTAAAGGGGATTATACCAATCAATAATTTTATTATATTTATTATTCATTTATAACTATTACATTTATAATATTTTGAATAATATAAAATGATTTATAAATTCTGTAACCCTTCATCAAAATTATCAATATTTACAACAATTGTAAAGAAATTATAATAATACAAGACTTACGTAAAATTATACGAGCTTATTTGTAAATAATTATTCAAAAATTCACAACACTGATAATAATCACCATTTTAACTATAGGGTTACAGATATATACGACGAAATTAATTACATTATAATATTTAATGGGTTGTGCTTTTTAGGGTAAATTCTAACTACGGCTTAATATTTACTAACGAATTGGCACATCAATAATGATATCTACTATGTATTTGTTTACCTAATGTATCTACGTTTCACACCTATGTAATAAATATTATGTAACTATTAGTAGGAATATTATTTCATCTTATTTTACCGTCTTAGATTTCATCACCAACATTTTTATATCGCTACGAAATTACGATGTCAGTCGTTACTTCTAAGTTCAATATCTCGTATCGTTTGCCGTGTTTCAGTTGATCAAAGATTTGAATTGCTGATATTATCATTTATTATTAATCATTTTATCCCATTCGTCTCCAAGAATGTATACAGGTAAAGGTATACTGTATTAGGAATATTTTATTGAATTATTTATTTTTCCATTTTAGTCTCATATTCATCAGTCGTAATATCAGGTGTATAAAAAGACATTTTTTATATAATGATTTTAGCCATTAACATCATTGATATATTTTATTTTTTTATTTATATTTAGAATAACATAGATTAAAGCTATGCATTTAATAAATCATGTTCGATGCGTCGTTGCCGTGATATCTATTTTAAATATTTTTAGCTTTATCAAAGAAGAACATGCAATTTATAATTAAAATAATACAATACAACATCGGAATCTTATTTCTGAATATTTTTTTTATAATAAATTGATACTGAATTATAATTTAATACATTTAATCTGCACGGATTAAGGGTTACAAAAGGACGGGACGCAATGTCGTTAGCGATGCTCTCTTTAAACATTTTCGATGAAAAAATTGAAATAAAACGAATAATTTCGAGCACATTATGTGTGCCAGTGAACCCAGATAGCGTGATCAATTCATTTCTCATAGTGCCGTCTGCACGCTAGGCATGTCCGAGCAAAATTCGAAAATTGCCATGTGAAATCTCACAATTAAATGATTGAAGGCGCTAAGTTTTGGTGTCGTTATAGGATAGGTTTTTAAAATACGTGTAAGCTGTTGTTTCAAATCCCATTCATAGAAAAGTATCAGGTTGTTAAAATTGATTGGATCTATTATTTTTGGTGGGATCTCGAATCGTACGATATATTTTTCTTCCTCTGACTTTCTGTTATATTCTCATCATTATAAATTGGCAATACATTTAATTTTAACATCATAACATCACGCCTGTAATCCGCAAAGGGTTAGGCAGAGGTGTGCCTTACAGTCCCATGTAATAGGGGTCGAGCCTATTGTTATAAACCGGGCACAAATCCTGACTCCGTGGCTGCTACTGAGAAATTCCTAATGGCAAATCCCAATAGCACTTTACCCGACCTGGTAATCGAACCCAGGACCTCATGCTCAACAGTCGCGCTTGCGACCACTTGACCAACGAGGCAGGTAATTTTAAATATCGTCATCGATAACAAGTATAAAGTAGGTGGATGGTTAGTATTACGTCTTGCAACATAACTGGCGAAATATGGGTGTCATGTTACTTACACCTCTGCCTAACCGTTCGGGGATTACAGGCGTGATGTTGTGCGTTATGCCTTTGCAATAATTGAATTTTAAACGAATTTCAACTGAGCTTGCTGCCATTCATTTCTTTTGACTTTTATTATTATTTATGTCATTAACTTTTCGGAGTCAGCTTTCTGGAGCATAAAACTTGATTGAATTTGGCATTTCGGTATCGAAATTACAATGATTACTTAAGAAAAGTTCAAAATATTAAAGTCGACATTTTATGTAAAGCTTCACATTTAAAATTACGTAACTCTGGAATGTACACACGGCAACACATCAAACTTTATATTTTCAGTATAACATGGCTTCTCTTTGTATAGATTTCCCGTACAATCCGCATGACATAAATAGTAACAAGGGTATAACAAGACCCTCAACGAAGCCGAAAGGTACTTATTTTTCCCCTCATTATATCATTTTTTTGTTCTAGACCATACCTGGGAACCTTCTAGTAACGGAGATATTGGGGGTCAAAGCTCCAACTTTTTCTTTTAAATACATGTATTTATTGTAAAATTTTTACTTAAAACACCTCCACGACCACCCGTACTATTAAATCCATCCATCAGCACAATGTTTTGAGTGCGATACATTCAAACGTAAAACGTGATTTTTCACCCCAAAAAAGGCGTTTCCCAGCAATAATTTTTGAGTAAAGTTACATAGTTTGATGTACATAATGCTTGGTTGACGGCTTCGTGAAGAGTCCGTTTACACACTGTAGCTTGGTTGGTTGCCGTGTGTTCTTGTTAAAATATAGAATACTTTGCAGTGAACTTTAATTTACAGTATTACGGCAAATGAAGTTGGCAAGCAACTTCATAGTGTGGTAAAAAAAACTTCTTCTCGTTACCTCCAAATACGATGATAATCTTAATACTTTGTTAAGAATGGGATCAAAAACGATAAGCAAAATAAATATAATAACTCAAAACATGGAATAACAATGAATATATTTAATACAGCTAAAATTATATAAAATCGTATGAATCTTCCGAGGGTAGGGCTCGTCGTCAACCAGCCTTCATCCATCTGTCTATGGAGTACTCCAAAGCTGCCATCCATCTAGGAACACACAAAAATAAATTCTTTAAATTCTTCTCCAAGTATCATCGTTATCATTAGCCTACACCTGCAGTCTACAGCTGGACGCATCATCATCTATTATTAACACTAGAAACGGGATATTTACCATTTTTACCGATTGATTTGAGTTCTCGATATAACTTCAGTTTATCCGAGATCATGGTGCTTGCAACAGCGCCGAAATATCGGGAACTCATATCATTCAGTAAAGATGTTAAATATCCCGTTTCTAGTGTTAATGATAATGTTAGTGACCATGATAGTTTAAAATCTTATATCATCATCTGCTTAGCTTTTTCCGAAATATGTTGAGGTCGACTTCCAGTCTAACCGGATGCAGCTGAAAACCAGTATTTTACAAGGAGCAACTGCCTACATCCCAGTTTGTACTGGGTAATACAATATCCCTGGAATTTCGGCCACTGACTACGCGTGGCGACTGTCAAAGATCTACAAACCAACCGAGACCAATGGCTTAACGTGCTTTCAGAAACACGGAGGATTCTCAAGACGACCCCTCCACAGACCAACCCTGGCAAGCACTGCTTAACCTTGAAGACCGTCCAGTGCGGTTGTTATTATTGTCTGTTATTCTCTCTATTATTTAGCCCTGCTGAACATTAGCCTCTCTAATTTTAAGCCACTAATTTAATTCTCAGCTGACTCTCATCCAGCTCCATGTACACCTGTTGTTATTTCTATGAGATTTTTCGTCTTTTGTCGCTGCGTTACACCATAATGAAAGCACTGGTGGCTGAGTGGTAACGAGCCCGACTTATGTTTAGGTGTGAGTTCGAACCCAAGTATTCGCTTAACATTGTGTAAATTATTTCATCACCAATGTTCTCAAAACGGTAAAGGAAAACATTGCAAAGGAACCGGCATGTAAACCAAAAACAAAGACGTCAGACCCAACCAGCACTGGACCGGCTTGGTGGATTATGGCCCATTGTCTCTCACATAGAGGAGGTATATTGTATCTCAGCAATAGGAACGTAACGCCTCGTTGGTCTAGTGGTCGCAAGCGCGACTGCAGAGTATGAGGTCCTGGGTTCGATTCCCGGGTCGGGCAAAGTGATATTGGGTTTTCCATTAGGAATTTCTCTGCAGCAGCCACGGAGTCTGGGATTTGTGCCCGGTTGATGGCCATAGACCCGCCCCCTATTATATGGGACTATAAAAGTAACTGGCGAAATGTAGGTGTACTATATTTACTCATTATTTTCACCACAAATGATGATGCATCTATCGATGCATGATAGATGCACAAACTCTAAAGCTCTTTGCAGCCCTTGCATTGTTGATCTTATTTCGCGGCGACGCTATCTGGTTACCCAATCTCGTAGGGGTTTTACAAATTAAAGAACGTTGACACTCTTTCGTTAATCAAATGATCGGTCATCAGATTGGGCCAGACAGGTTGGCATGTGGCTCAGACGTATACGATCGGAGGATAATATTTCTTTACAGTGTCATTGCTAATTGCAACGAAACGTCTGAGAAGCAGGTTGTAGGTTTTCCTTGCTTTGGCCAACCTGTGTCCGTTTCGGGAAGTGATTTATATAAAGATAAGTTATTGGACATGGCTTTCTGTAGTTTCTCACTAAATGTATCAGAAAAAGTTTTTATCAGTTGTGTTTGTATTAATTTAAACGTGAAACTTGTAAAATATCCGGCTGCGCATTCGGTATTGTATAGAATACCTAGGCAAAGTATAAAATAAATAATATTTCATACATTACCGTTACGCTTTAGGTATTCTATACATTGCCTAGGTATTGTATAGAATACCGGATTATACAGATTGCCGGTAACATAAACAAATAAATAAAATTGAAGTGTCTATTTATAAAATAACAGCTTTTCACTAAATGCAATTGAAAGTTTGTCTGTCTATCTATCTTTCTGTCTGTTTGTTCCGGGTAATCTCCAAAACGGCTGGGCCTATTTTGACGGGACTTTTACTGCAAGATAGCTGATGTTGTAAGGAGTAATGCTACTTTTATTTTAGAATAAGAATTTGGGTTCCGTGTAAAAAAATTAAAACCCTTGAAATTGTTAACAAAATCCGATTCAAAAAGGGAAGTAGGTATTATTTTTTTATAATAATTTCACGAGAACGAAGGTCACGGGTAAGAACTAGTAGAGAAATATGGAAGAAAAGACACGCTGCGCCTAACCCAAATAAATTGAGATAAGGTCAGGAGGTTGGTGATGAGTATAATGAAAATTAATTTAGTGGTCTAAGATTTAAACTATCATGGTCACTAACATTATTATTTAGACTAGAAACGGGATATTTACCATGTTTACTGTTTTTGTTGAGTTCCCGATATTTCGGCGCTGTTGCAAGCACCATGATCACGGATAAACTGAAGTTATTGCGGGTGGGTGTTTATGAGCAGACAAATCGGTCTACCCTCTTTCATAACTTCAGTTTATCCGTGATCATGGTGCTTGCAACAGCGCCGAAATATCGGGAACTGAACAAAAACAGTAAACATGGTAAATATCCCGTTTCTAGTCCAAATAATTAGTGGTCTCCTCAATACAGGAACGAAAGTCGGTGACCGTTGTGGAAGACGGTGTTCCAGCTGATCACAATACAAAAAGGTAAATTAATGATGGAGGCCTTTTTTACGATAGTATAGTCATTCCCAATTTAGTTAACAAAAAGGATTATAGAGTGGAACGAGTTAACGATCAATGTAATGCCTAAGGCCAGACCTAACGAAGCTTTATGAAACATCATCCTTTGTTTTTATCGATTAAAAAAACGATACGATTGTTTTAATTTGACTTTGTTATTGTTTTGTTCTAGATTCAGAATGCATATCAGCTAAAAAAAACACGAGAATAGTCAGGAGTTGGTAGGTATAGATAGGAGGAGCTCGTGGCTAAATAATAACAGCCACTCGGGTCGATCTTTAGTTTAAGCCGTGCTTGCCTAGGTTGGTCTGTGGATGGGCGACCACCCATTACATACCGAGTATCCTCCGTGCCTCGGAGAGCACGTTAAGCCGTTGGTCCCGGCTGTCATTTGTAGATCTTTGACAGTCGTTAGGTAGTCAGTGGCCCAAAAAGTTTTACAACCAGTCTTACCAAGGGGTTTCGTATTACCCAGTACCTACTAACTGGGTTGTGGATGTCAGATAGGCAGTCGCTCCATGTAAAATACTAGCTGCATACAGCTAGACTGGAAGCCGACCCAGTATAGTTGGGAAAATGCTAGGCAGATGATAATGACCAAGGTATAGATAGATGAGAATATTTAATACTAAGAGACGAACCAAACAGTACCAATTTGATCAAATATCTACCTATAGATGGCCAAACAGCACACAATTTTAAAGATAGATGTTGAATAAGATTTCTAGTAACTGAAGTCGTTTGCACCATAACGCGGAAATAGCCATCCAGAATTTCGAAGTACCTACAAGATCTGATATTATGTTTTTGTCCAAGGGGATTCTATTGTAGGTCGAAGTTAATGTTCTTGCCATCTTTCTTTCCTAGAATTTGATACTCACCGCTTCCTATCCATTTCGGATTCAGTGTGGAAGTAGAAGTGTCTC
Organism: Noctua fimbriata; assembly: GCA_905163415.1. Taxonomy (NCBI): domain Eukaryota; kingdom Metazoa; phylum Arthropoda; class Insecta; order Lepidoptera; family Noctuidae; genus Noctua; species Noctua fimbriata. The sequence goes on from LR990940.1 coordinate 10,954,828, forward strand.
TGCTTGGGCTCTGTGGGCATCACCTCGAAGGCGTACTTCTTGCCTCCAGGCGCGCATGTCTGTATTCTGTAGCCGTGTAAGCAGGCCATACCTTTGGAGAAAGAAGAACAGATTAAAATAATAAGAGTTAATAGAGCACCTTTGTTGGAGTCTCTGAAAGGAGTCTCTTGGTAACGGCCCGGAGTCAAGCGTTGTTGGCTCAATGCAAATGGTTCGCTCCCTTTGATCTCCGGAACGGCTAAACCGATTTTGACGGGACTTTTACTGGCAGATAACTGATGTTACAAAGTCTAACTTGGCTACTTTTACCTTAAAACCTTTGAAATTGGTAACAAATTCGATTAAAAAGGGAAGATATATTTTTTGCAATAATAATAAATTCACGCGAACGATGGTCGCGGGCAATAGCTAGCATTTAATAAAATTTTTGAACGTACGTACCTACAGTTTATCGCCAATACCCCACTGTTATATATAGAATAGAATATGCGTTATTGCACACCAACATTTTTACACAGCTATTTTACAAAATTGCTAATTCTATGAAAATAGTGGTTCAACTGTTCAAATTTGCTGAAGCTTTTAGTCATGAACTAGTGATAGGTCGTTTCAAACCCTACTAAACAAAAAGCTTTGCTGCACTTATCATAATTTCAATATAGCCAAACACAATGAACTTACCAAAAGCATTCTTGCTATTTCCATCATTGTAAAAGTAGAGGCAAGCGTCTTTAAGCACGCAGTACCGCTTGGCCCAGGATTTCCACTTGGAACCAAGCTTCATGAGGTACCCGAAGCAGTCAGGCCTAGGGATCGATGATGGTGGAAGCTTCATGTTCCTCATGGTCACCTCTAACCAGCCATCACGCTGGAAGAACAAAAGATCCCATTAAAACATTGTCAATGACGTGCAAGCAGTTTTATATTATGTGCCCAAATATGATAGATAAGTTTTTGTTTTTGTTGTTCCTACTTCGCTCTGCCTGCTAAGTTCGATTCCTGGCCCTTTTTTTTCTTGCTGACAATAAAAGACATTTTCATGTCTAGTCCAAAACATACAATAAACTTAAATGCAGGTAAAACAGATCACAGAAAGAAATTATTATTATTTTTGAAACTACTTTTTACTCATAAATTATGGTGGGCTTCCAATTACAACTTCCTTTTCTGTATCTCCGGATGTTAAGAAAGCATGACGATACTTTTATCGCACTTTATCAAGAAAAGGCTAAGTAGTAATTATCTTATGATTGCCAACTTCTACCACTTCCAAAAGTTCGTTGACAGAAGATCACGCAAGTGGTAAAAGATAAGATTGAATTCTGCGCCATCTATTAAACGAATAAAGAACTACTAAGAACTGAAGCCACTTGGAGTCATTACGATTTACATGTACAATCTCAGAATATATGATGCTTTTATGTTACAAAATCCACATTTCATAAAACTGAATTATAAAACTACGAAATATTAACACAAACCTGGTTGCTAGCATCAATAGCATGTGCCAGCACTGCACGCCATCTAGCGGCCGCCTCAGAAGTATCAGCGGCCAGTTGTAACCGCACGCCTCCACCACGATGTAATCGAAACGCGTGTGGCTTGTCCGCGTCATCTTCAGTCAGTTGATAATTCACAAGCATAAGAGCTCCCACAGGATGAATGCTCTGTAACGTAGTGCAAGTAAAAGTCAATAGATGGCAGTATTACCAAATTTTGTAGAAGTAGGTAAAGCTTGGTTTAAAGAAGGTCGCAATGAAATAAGGTTCCATCACCACTAAAGAGTTTACAAAATAACTAGTATATAGAATCAAATCAAATATCTATAGCTAAAATCTTATAAATAGAAGAGAAACACAAGAACATTGAATTGGCAGGGCGAAGCTATCGGGCAATCGCTGATATAATTAGAAAGTACTTGAACTACACTGACTTGAATGACAAGGGTCATTCAATCGTATATTCTATGCAAGATCACGTATAGAGTAAAACAAAATAAAGCAATCAATGAGGAGCTCATCAACTTATAGTGACAATAAATTGAGATGGAAGGTAAGAAGAAGTAAAATAGGTACTTACAGAATCTGTCTTATAATAGTACAAGCAATTGTCTCTCTTGAGGACGAACCACCGTCGGGTCCAGCGCGGGGGGTGGTGAGGTCTGACGGGGGCTGCTCGCCAGAGATACCCTGAATATAACGCTGCGGGTCCGCCTTCGTGAGCTAATGAGGCTACCACCTCGCATGTTCGGGCCACCTGAAGACAAATAAATTATTAGAAATGAAGGATCTTTCAATATTGATCAAATATGTGGTGGTTAACTATCAAATGATGACAGATTATAACTCTGGTCAAAGCATGATTTATTGATTTCTATCTATACAATTATAAATAAAATTGAAGTGCCTCTTTGTAATTTCAAAATAACAGGTTTTTATTGAATGTATTGAAAAGTACAGTACTTAAGTACAACAAATTTTTGTCTGTCTTTCTGTTTGTTACAGCTAATCTCTAAAACCGATTTTGACGGGAGTTTTACTGGCAGATAGCTGATCTTATAAGGATTATCTAAGGCTTTTATTTTGGGAAAACGATTAGGGTTCCGTGCCAAAAAAATTTAAACACTTGAAATTGTTTACAAAATTCGATTCAAATAGGGCAGTGATATTTTTATAATAATAGCACGCGGACGAAGGGGCATAGCTAGTTCATAGATATAATTTATAGGATGATTGAAAAGTCACTCAATTTTATGAAGCGTTACTAAGTTTATCTGTCCCAATGGATTACCAATTTTTACTTTAGTGACTGTAACATCAGTATTTGGTTCCATGCTAAGTATCTAATTGAGTACATCCAAAACATAATAATAACTGATGTAGGTATCAGTAACCTAAAATCTTTAGAGTGGGCAGTAAAGATGAAATATTTAGGATCGTGAATATAAATCTGAATGTTACATTTACATCTAAATGAGAACACAAAAATGGGTCGATGTGGTATGGTTTGATTGAATTGATTGATGTTACAGATGTTATAGAGCAAAGTTTATAGCACCGTGATAAATAACCAAATAAACATCTGTTTAACACACTAATCGAGTTGGTAGTTACCCATTCATAAATAAATGCAGCTATCGATCAGAATATATTTATTAAAATATTGAATTTTTAACTATAAAAGTTTCGAGATCTTTCGTTACCACAGACGCAGAATTCACCGATAAAACAAACAAAATCTACGTAGTATCAAAAGTTTCAGTAAAACTTACCTCTAATTCAAGTATTTCTGATCCAGAATGCGCAATCTTCACCACTTCTGAGTGTGTCTTATCTAAGACATTGATTCCTGCAAATATATTGATGAACATTATGCATTGCAATAAATCAATCAAGAGCATTTAGTGAGTAATAAATTTTCCAATTGACACGAAAATGCAAGCAGGATTCAGATTCTCAAGTATTGGGTTTTAAATCAAACTGTTTATTGTAATAAACGTTTTCAGATACATAAACACAATTCATTGAATGCAGAACCGTCTATGATTTTACCAATTTTCGAGTTTTCAAACATGTTCAAAAATGATTACTTCTACTCGCATTAAAATTTCTCACTGTTACAATAACTTAAAAGGCTTTATCAAGAATTATTTTTATTAGTTTTGTTTTCCTACATAAGAACTCTCCAATTCAGTTCCAATTAATGTTCTTCTTGAAATATATTACCATTAACAGCTATGACAATGTCTCCGACTTCTAAACCAGATGTTTCGGCAGGCGTATCGGGTTCGATCGCTGACACCACTACTGGCTTGCTTCCGTGGATTCGGAAACCAAACTCTTCATTGCCACGTCTTACTACCACTGTTTTGTCGCTCTCTGTAATGAAAAAATGGATTTCTTCATTTACTTTGATGTCAACATTCTTAAACGACCAGTTCTTTATAATTATTTGAAGTGCATTAATATAAGAGGGCAAGATTTGCCCACCTGTCATTGTTATCGTCAGTTTGATTCCGGATGCTCCTTCATGTTTTGCGGAAACATCAAAAGGTTTAACAAAAACACTTCAAAGCCGCATACAGCAAAAACGTTTTACCATTAAATTAGTTCACAAATATTAGCAATATTCAATAGTAAGACGAAATAATAAACCAATAATCACTTAACAATAGACTCATAGGTTTGCGATACCGTGTATTTTCTTTGCGTCATTCCTGGGCTAATATTTATTTTCTTATCTAAATAGTACAATGATGTCGGCCTAGAGACGGCAATAAACTCGCCCGAGGAGATCTGGCCATGACACACATACGTACTCTAGATGGTAAGTGCGTATCCGACCAAATATTTGCAGAAAAACTTTCGCCTCTGGCTAATGCCCAGAAAAATCAACCGGTGAAGCTTCATTCATACAATGCATTAGAGAATGCAATTAACATTCCTCGATCCGGATATGAAATTGTTGACACATTTAGCACCAAAATGTTATTGAATTGCGTATGGTGAATAAAAAGCGTGGAATTTTAAGTGAATCCGTTGCTAGGAAGGTGTGAGTAATACGACTAATTCAGTTGATAGATGTTATAATTATTTTTATTACGAAACCACAATAGGTAGCACACACAAGCATCAACAATATTGCAATCGCTGTAGAAAATATTAGGAACAAATTATTAAAATCACTGTATTAATTTTATTAGTGTCAAATAAAATAAAATATTTTTACCGCATGGTTCTGGAGCCACAAGTCTGCTAATTTGACTTTGTCGACACCATAACATCAGCATCAATTTGAGAATTTCCTCCAGTTTCTGTCTAACACTCCCCTTGGAATTTAACATGTCTTTGACTAAAACATAAAATAAAAGAAACGTAAAATAAAAAGAAAGTTTCGACTTCATCCAACGTATTAAACGGTTCACGAAAAACTTTACTCACATGAGTGTCCCATTCTTCAAGAAAACTCCGACAGTTCAAATCGAAATTACGAACTACACTCTTGAACTTTTGAACCGGCGTTTGTCACTTTTAACTGTACGCATGGGTTGCATGAAAATTACGTCATTATCTGACGTCTAGACGAGTTTTGCTATGTAAAATCAATACGAACTAAACATTTGCCGAACGTCAGACGTAAAAATATCATCTGCCCGCAGTAGCGTGTCGTCAACAACTGAATACTGACGTTCAAATACGCTACAAGAATTAATTTTAGTCCGCAACAGTTCGGTCACTTTTGATTCTGAAACGATTCTGTACCTTTCACTGATTGAAACTAAAATTGATCGCGTGACTCATCGAAACCATTAAAATTCATTACTTTCATGTCAAGGTCTCCAAAATTATCGAAAGTTACACGCACATTTATTATGACGACATTGGCAACCAATTTTTTTTCTGTGCCAATGGCATAGATGAACTAAAGAATTCAGGGGACATTCTTAAAATAATAGGTGATGCTATTTTAAATGAGAGAGTACTAGGAATAGTTTGACACGTCACGCTTCCGAAGTGGACTAGTTAACTATTCGTTATAAGTAGTGACGCAATACGGTACCTGTTTTATAATAGCCATCGTGGAATGAAGGGCTTTATATAGACGGTAAACGCGATCATGAAACTTGCTTTATGATGTTCTTACTGAACAGCGCCGATAAAATACGAGATATCTCGTTTATTGGCTATTACAATATTATGAGGTGGTTTTCAGTTTTCCAACAAAATAGAGACTAAAAGAAAGTATTTACCAGAAATTTCAAATAATAATGTTTTTATTTTGTCTTGCACAACTAGAAATACACAGCTTGTTATGGTCTTGAATCTTTGTCTAAGTTGCAACATTTATAATTTTAAATCATCAACTATTGCTGTATGTGGCTTTAACCTATTTTTCTAAAACGAAGTGAAGCATTTTGATACAATTACGCGAGAACTATTATTTGTCAGTTATGTTTTTTTGTTCTTGTGTATAACATCATCATTGCTGTAAGAGAGTGTAATCTCTGTTTGGCATATGCATGTTCAAACGAAATGGGATTACATTTAAAAGCATTTATGGGTGTATAATTATTTGTCATTTTGCCAAAAATCTTACCAAAACTGTTGTCTGCTTGGCGCCGATTCAACTCTATGCAGGCTCGTCGGTGCACCAGTCTATGCGTTAGCGCCACGTATCTCTTGTTGAACTCTGATTCAGACTCCGTTGGATCTTCCTGTCCGCCGTCAGATTCACTGTCTAGTACATCTGTTGAGGAGGCAGTATTCGTTTTTAGCGTTATAACAAATACATGGGATTTTTTTGTATCAGTTGAGGATTTACTAGTACATCCATCATCTTGACGTTATAATTTATTTTAGCTGGCTTGTTCAATTGTAAGAAAACTAATTGTTTTTGGGTCGTTAATTCTATTTTCATGCCATGACCTTGATTGTATAATTATTTCTTATAACACACATAATATCATTCCTTAAATCACCGAAAGGCCAGGCAGAATTGTACCATAGCACCCCATATTTTAGCTGTCATAAGGTTAGAAGTCCAATTCCGGGCTACTACTGACTACTGAAATTCCTAATGTAAAAACCCAATAACATTTCCCCGAACGCTGTTTAAACTTTCACGGTTCACAACTAAACTTATACTGTCACTTAGCAACATACTGTAGCAGCCGGCATCGTACAAAACCTGGTGATACTGTGTGTTTTGCAGTGACAGTGTCGAGTTCCAGTAGTGCGCGTAGCAAAATACAAAGAAAGAGGGTAGATAGATTTGTCTGCTTTTAACAATTTATTTTCCATCCACCCGCATTCTACAGTCAACCCGCGATCATGGCGCTTGCAACAGCGCCGAAATATCGGGAACTCAAAATAATGAACAATCACTGAAGATATCCCGTAAGTGACAGTATAAGTTTAACATTTCCCCGACCCGGAAATCGAACTGAAGACCTCATGCTCAGCAGCAGCGCTTGCGACCACTAGACAAATGAGGTAAAATCAAATCAAAATCAAAGCATTTATATAATTCAAGTAGGCCAGTTACATGCACTTTTGAATTGTCGTCATAAATATGCGATTTAAATCATCAGAAGCAAGACAAATAAACTCCTAACCAGTAGCAGTGCTACTGTTTATAATTAATTAGTATTCCAAGCATATAGCTACTGTTTGCGCTTTACACTAGTATATGATTGCGTGACGGTTGACAGACGAGAATGGAAGAAAAAATCGTGTTGCGCCGACCCCAAGTAACAAGGGACAAGGGCAGGCAGATGATGATGAGATCTAACAAATCAACTAAGGTAGCTTGTCAAAAGTATACCGGGTGTTTAGTGCATCGTTTGCCAAATTGAAAGGGCCATTACTCATCCTTGGACAGTCTTTTGAATGTCAATTTGTTTACATTTATTTTGAAAAATCACAAAATTCGATATTTAAACTTAAAGTTTTTTTTTTTTTTTCAAAAACTTTGTGAGTTCGAAAAAAGAACTAGATCTAATCTGCGACCACTTTGAATGCCATGGAGCCAGAAAACAGTAGACATAAACATTTAAATTAAATTTGGCGGATTCACTAATATTCTTTTTTCAATTTACGTTTAAATTCAAAGGCCCTCTTCTTTCGCCCCGTTCAATTTGTCAGAAAATGCACGAAACACTGTATTTTACCTAGAAATAAAATTGACCCATGACAGAGTAGCAATATAGTACAAATTCCTATGCAGTATCATCTTGATCATAGATTTATGTAATCGCTATTTCAATTCTTCTATTTTTTTCAAATGAAGTCATCGAGCTCAATTTTTGTTTTTATCCTATGATTAGGTGATTTGGGCTGCTCTAAATAATCTTTGTTGACGACAACTATTTTACGCCTATTATGTAATACCTAGTCATGCAGAAACATGTTTATGCTTCATTTATACCTTGTATTTATTTACGAGTACCTATTTAAACGCGGCTATAAAATAAAGATCTGCCTATTATACCAAGAACCTAAAATTACAGTTTTTTCTATATTACAGTAGTTTTGCGCGGTTATTTGTGCCATTTAACATTCGTATTTCCTTACCTATCTTTTTTCAGTGTAAAGTTTCGGGAAACCGCTCGGGTTACCCGAAACTGTCAAATTTTCCCAATCAACCTTGAACCTAATGTTTAAGCGATAAAGTTGAAAATCTATTAAAGAAATTTGACAGATTGTAGTAGCTTGATGTGCTGGCGTCTGTACTTTACCGATTGGCTGTGCCGTATCGTGCCGAATCAAACCGATCCGAACTTGCGTGTAACACGCCTAGGAAATCGTCAAGCGCGCGTAAACTGCTGTGATTGGTCGAAAGAATTATTAACAGCCAATCACATCACTTGACTTGCTTTGACGAAATAATATCGTTGAAAACCGAATGAAAGTGTTTTAAAACAATAGTCAGTCATTACCTGGTGGAATCCTAGTCCAGTGGTCATTGTTTTCGGACAGCATGATCCAGTTTCCACACCACCAGGGGGCAGCATAAATTCCTTTTTCGTCACGACCTCCTTCGGCGCCTTCCGAGCTTCCAGAACATTCTTCGTGTTCTGTCGAATTATAAAGTTGTTTTAATGGCAACGGTTATGTATCTGTGCGCGCATGTTTATGTGTACGTGTGTGTGCGTGCGCGCCCGGCTGATTGCCTACATGTAATTAAACAGTGTGCTAACATCAGCCCGTAGTTTCACTAGCCTCCCGCAACATACCTAACTGTGGCGACGAGGATGGGATCCCGCAACATAACTAACGACAACATACTTATATAGGGCTTTTGATTCAGAATCAGGTCGAGAACAAAATGTTAACACGAAGTTGGAGTTGGAAATTTGTGTGCGATGCATAACAATAGCTCACAAAAAATGGTCTTAATTGATATTGTCATAGGAAAAATGTGAATAAGTAGGTATATACAGAGCTGTGCAAAGTTAAGGCGCTTGTATCATAGTCGGAAGTGTGGCGGCGGTGGTAAAGATTCGTACAATTTTCTGTGGAAAATGTATTAAAAAAAATACAGCGGCGTTAGTTCCGATTATGACCACGCGCCAAAAATTCCATGTAAGTTGTAGTTTTAACCGACTTCAAAAAAAGGAGGAAGTTCTATGTTCGACTGTATGTATTTTTCTATGTATGTTCCCCGATTCTCAGTTTTTTTTATGTTGTCTTATTTAATTTCGTAGAAAAACAAACAAACAATGAAACATTTTTCTTGTGGATATTAATAACTAGTTATTAATTTGTCTGTCTAAATTCACATCAACATAGGTTTGAATCCGCTTTATTAGTAAACGTAACTCATGAAATCAGGTATAAAAAAATAACATCGCAGGATTAAAAAAAAATTAACTCACCATCCGGATCCACGCTTGCACTGGATCCGCCAAGTTTATCCAGACTGTTGCCAGCAGATCTTGCTATACGAGTATCCTGAGGTTTTTCACTCGTCGCATATTCTTCCTTACCTCTTTCCTCAGACTGACCGTAAAAAAAAACAATATTTCATAAAAACGTTGCAAAAGAAAAAGAAATATTATCTATTCTAATTTCAAATAAAGTCTTCAGAAGAAACCTCCTTTTGTAAATGTTTTTTATATTTTTTATATGACGTCTATTTTAACCAAAGACAGTCAAATATTTACGAGCGATAATTCTTTTTTTAAATCACTGTTATTTTGACAAATGACAATTTATTGATTTTCTTGCAGAAATTCTGCATTTAGTTTGTTAAATGAAAATGATAATCTTAAAATGTTTAAGTGCAGTCCTTGTTTTGTGTGCGAATATGAAAATAAATGTATGTGTTTCTGAAAATGAAGAGGGATTAGGATTCGATGATATTTTCAGTTCAACGTCGTCGACAGATTCGACATCTACAGAATCAGAGCAAATTCTTGAATCAACTTTTGTAGTACCTGGTGATAACTGGTTAGTAAAGGCATTACAAGATATTGCTTACTTCTTGCGGAACCACAAATTCAATGAATGGGACCGACGAAAGTATTCAACAAAACCTAAAAATATTACAATTGGGTTTTATACGTCATTTCCTCATCCAAGTCTTGAATCTCTTCACTGGAAAGTCTATAAGAACTGTTACAAAGACTTTTACCAATGCATTAAATATTTATATAGTGTGACTGACACGGCGCCTTTTACTAGAAATGATGATATTATCACAACATTGAATAAAAAGGAAAACATTAGTAAAAGTTCAATTGCTGAGTTAGACAATGATTGCAAGAAAGCTCTTTTGTATGCCGATAAAACTGGCCTTCCGTTTGATGAACCGATAGAAAAGTTTCAATGGCGAACATCTGCGTCTTATTTCATGTGTTGGTACACGATGTTAGGCTTCCCTGCACTGTCAATGCTAGTGGATTCTTGTGATAACTTTGCCAATTGCTTAGACCCAAAATTTGGATATCGAAACCACGATCCTCGTTCCGATGATAAATTTTCTTTTGCTTGTGCGTTATACAGCTTTTGTCCGGACCCGTGCTGTCCCTTGAAACATGTAGAAAAAGTCTCGCAGTGTTATGACAGTGAAAGAAATCCCTGTTTTATTGAAAACGCTCTAAGTTCGGATGCAAAGTACCGGCAATGTCGATTCAATCGGCAAGATAATCAAAATTTAGAAGGCATTATTGCAAATAAATGGAATATTTCATGTCATTGCAAAGAAAAAGGGTTTGAATGGAGATCGCAGTTTGGAATGTGTGTAGATATAAACGAATGTGCAACGGATCAACACAATTGTCATAGTATAACCGAGAATTGTTTAAATCTACCTGGAAAGTTCAAATGTATTTGTAAATGGGGCTATGCATACGATGTAGTCAAAAAAATATGTGCTAGAAAGGATATTCTTTCTAACTCAAGCTCGAAAAAAACCGACAGCGAAGTAGGTTTTCTAGATAATTTAAAATGTTTTTTTGAGTATGTGGGATTTTGAATAGTCGATTTTACCTTTGCTCGAACGTCCTGCCTGTTTCGATAGTAGTGCCGTGATTTATCCTCAGATCGATATCGTTTATCTAATTTCTTGTATAATCGAGCTCCACTTGCGTGTTTCTTGTTTGTCGCGCAAGATGGAGAATCGGCAAAACCAGCGGGTGCTGGTACTATATCTGGTGTTGCATCGGCATAAGATTCCTTAAAATGATATTATACATTGTTAGTTGTATTGTAATATATGTAAATTATTTATTTATAACAAAAAGTCTTTGGAAATTGGATAGTGGTAGTTCAGCTTCTGATTGTAGTTGAAAAATACTTTGGGATTATTATTGACAGTATTATCTTTTCATAAAATAAACTCTTATTGCACTTACATCGGTATGAGACGTCCTCGAAGCCACGCTGTCATGTTCATGGGTTGCAGTTACGATATGGACTTCCTTTCCACAGTGCAAGCAATGCGCTTTAGATTCGCCGTCAGCCCCAACCAAGCTGTGCTCCGTTTGCTCTGAATAAAATACTGAATCTGATCCTGGTGATACGGAGCGCAGAGATTCTGCTGACGCGGCTTTTGCGAACTTTCCGTCTGAAGTAATGTGTGGTTTTTGTAAGCAAGTATCGCAAAATATGAACATTGTTTCTTTATTATTTACGTGCTTCTGATTTCTCCAACGCGAGATTCCAGTATCCGAATTTTCGTACAAAAACACTCACAATGACAATTTTATTCCACTGTTATAAGATATCTGGCGTTAGGAAAATCAGCCCTGACTATAATATTTACCTTTATCTTGTTTCCGATTATGCCTGGGTGACGTGGTAGGACTTTTTACGTATCGAAGAGGAGTCAGTCTGGACCCAGCGCTGGTGAGAGTTCTCGTTGTTTCTATATCTTCTGCTTCCAAAGAACTTAGGTGGGGGACCGTTGGAATCGATTGTTTTCTTCTTGGTAAACTACCGGGAAGTGATATGCTTTCGTTCGAGCCACTTTTTCGTCGCGGTCTGAAAAAAAAACCCGTTTTAGTTATTGTGTTTTTTTTGGTGTGTTTTCAATAAAAGAGAAAAACAACATACCTGTACACTGTGTGATTATTTGCTGTAGTAGGAGATTTAGCAGTATTTGAATTATTGGCAGTTTTTCTTCGTGGGCTATCGCGTAAACGCCTATGTTTTCTTGGAGATATGTTACCGTTACTTGTGCCTGTAAATTAGCCAGTTAATTAATGTTAATAAAATCAACGTAAACACGGTTTCATGTTATTAGAAGTAAATGTAAATTATGCAGTATTACCTTCTTTCCTATATTGTTCACTCGAGTCATCAGATGTCGGAATATTCAGGTGTAATTTCATGTTAGATCCCATAGCTTCCCTTCTATCATAATGACCTGCTCTATAGCTATGGTTATTGCCATCAACAGTTTTACTCTGTGTTGGACTTTTTGGTTTTAACTTTGTTCTTTTAACATATCTTTCTCTTTCAGCCGGGCGTTTTGATTCCGAATCTTTTTCTTTTGATATTTTTTCTTTGATTGATTTTTCTATATCAACTGCCTCTCTTGGTGAAGACTGAACACTTTTTGTTTTCTCTGCAAAATGAGTTTTCTTCTTCCTAGTTTCAGGTGCTTTTTCATCCTGAGGAGATTTGACGTTGGAGGGCTTGAAGATACTGCGCTCAGACTTTTGGCTTATGCTGTCTGGGTCTTTGGTCTTTTTACCCCAATCGTCTTGTGAAGTAGAAACAGAATCATCGTAAGACTTAGAGAATTCTAAAGTAAAAGCTTTCTTTATTCTCCGTTTCTCATCTGCTAACCAAGACTTTGGCCGTCTGGTTGTTGATTTGTATCTTTGTGAATGCTTGTAAGTTAATCCACCATCATCATCATCTTCAACGGGGCTTTCATAATATCCTGATGACGAATAGTGAACACTCCGTTCGTCATCTGATAGAGAACCCTGTAATGAAATCGAAAGAATAATGTAGTCATTAAGTCGTAAAATATAAAAAAAAACAATTTTTTTTTCTTTCATGTTACCATCATCTTTGGTACTAGTTGTTCCTTTTCATGAATAGTAGCAGTAGTTTTGTCCTCTTTTCCTTTACTTTCACTGCGCTCCGGCAGTTCTGGTATCTTTTCAGTGGGTGTTTTATCGTCATTAGCTTCAGTAACGTTAGGATTTGATCCACCTATACTATAACTTCCACTTGAACTACTCTTTCCACTAATTGTGCCACGCATAGTCTAGAAGAAAACAAGAAAAAATTACGTTCAACATTTTATAATTAAATAACAAATAATATTTTTTAATAAATTATGCAGCCAAGGAACTTACCTTGCTTACTTTTGGTATATCGTCTTTAAATTTAATATCAGTCTTTTCTCTCTTGACATGTTCAATGGTCGGAGTGATATCGGCTTTGACTTCAATTTTTTCCATGGAAACTCTAGGTAACCTATCAGGCAAGGGCAATGGTGGCGATGCAAGGTCTGGGACAATAAAGTCATCATTGATTTCTAATGGCGGGGAAAAACTTGGTACGATCAAATCTTCAGCGATATTTTCTGTGCGAGTTGAAGAATAGAGACTTGAAGCACTTTCAAAAGACGACCCGTCTTGTGTTTTGTTATTTTCTGGATCTATAAGCAAAATGGATTTATAAGAAACTAGCGAGTAACTTCTAACCCCATGATTGTAATACTTACTTTGGTTTTGAATCTTACTATTACTTTTTTTGGAGCTGTCTGAATTTGCTGTTACATAATCTTCAGTTGTTGTTGTGCTTTCTGATACATCAGTGGTATTAATTTTTCCTGAATCAGTTCTTGCTAAGCTAGTTTCACTGCTAGCAGCTTTGGCTAGTGGTGGCTCAGCTGGACTTTCTACTATCTGATTAGGAATCGTTCCATTCGGTTCTTTTTGTTGTGCTTTTTTCTGCAAATCTCTTCTTCTAGAAGGACTTAATGCTCTTTCTCGTTTTTTATTTATAAAACTTGGAGTTCTTCTGAATGGAACATCAGCCAAGTCTAGGCTTGGGTGGGTAATAGCAATGGCAGGTGTGTGGCTTACTTTCGGAGGTGCTATTGGGGAAATAGATTTCGATATTGTGGGTTGTTTTGTGATGGGCAGTGAAATGTTTGGAACTACTGCCGGTGGAGATAATGACGCTCGTGCCTGAGAGCTTGAACTCGATGTGTCAAGTTTATTTCTTGGCGAAGTCGGTGACTGACTCTGTTAGAAAAAGAAACATCAGTTTAAAAAGTAACGCCAATGAAAACAGTTTATAAATGAATGTTGCTGTTGATTATACCTGTGAAGCATCAAATTCTTCATCCAAAGCGTCTGTATCTAAAGACGATCGTTGCTGATGCTGCAATAGAAGGAGTTGTTTTCTTCTCGATGTCGGAGTAAGCAAAGCTAATGCTCCAGGTGAAGCAGCCAATGAACTAAGATCTGATGAGCTACAAATATATAAAAAATAATTCAATAGTTTAGTTTATTGATGAATATTCAACATTACTATAATAATAGAATGTATCATTATTTACCTTATCACAGTTCCATTTTCGGTACCCGAATCAACTTGCAAAACAGTCGCTTGTGACTCATTCCACAAGCCATCGGAATGGTCCCTAGAGATAATAAAAAGATTTTTAATAACGTTGTTTAAACTGAATAAGTAAGGTGCCCTGTAAATAATTAGCTTATATACATACATACCTGCTTTGATCAACTGTTAGAGATTCATTCGAAGCACATGGTGATACTTTATCCAAAGGCGTTAGAATAGTAGTAACAGTGTTTAAAGTAACAGCTCGTTTAACTTTTGGTTCCACATCTGCTTCAATTGTAACTGGCTCTGGAGATCCTGGACTAGATCTAGCCGTACTGTAAGAAATAATAAAATGTTATAGTACAAAACATGTTACTAGTTTCAGTGGGAGGTTAGGTATTTATTTTATCTTGATTCAGATTCAAGTGTGAATTGAAATAATGACATTTGGGTGTTTGTGAAAAACTGGCAAACGAAAAAATGCTTTCACTATAGCTACATTTCAAGATGCGTGCTAATATTTGCTAACCAAACGGTTTATAAGCTAATTGTGATGCGTGCATACCTGCTCTCAGGAATTTCGTCCTTGTCAACTATTATTTCTGTCTTTTCTTCAAAACTTACGCTTCGATTTCTAAATGGTTCATGCTTGTAACTAATGTATTTTTCATGAAAATCTTCATATGGTGCATTCCCATCTGAAGAACTATGGAAAGAAATATGGATGAGCGCTGATAGAAGCATAGCGTTCAAATCTGAAGCCCCAAAACTAACGGCTCTTGAATGTTTGAAAAAAGAAGAATAATTATGTTGTTATAAGACCTATTCGCTCAGAAAAAAATGCCAGTAGGTGGATGTTTTGTGCAATGGGCCTAAGTCCTATGTGTTTAAAAATAATCTAGTTACAATATAAAAGTGTCAACACATTTTCTTTACCTGAAAGATCCATCTGGTTCAAATCCAAAGATACCTTCGTCTTTTATGGGAGTTTGGCTGTAATTTTGACCAATATACTGCGTGTACAGAGCTTCCCTCTCACGGTCTTCCCTCGTCATATTTTCTTGACTTGTGGACATAACTATGGGAGCATCTTTTATACCATCCCCGCTGCTTTGCAGTTCAGTTTTTCTTCTGAAAGGATATATTTCAAATTTAATGGGATACAAAATGGTTCTCATAATCGATGTCTGATTAAATTATTTGTACTGGGAAAGTTGTGTTCAGTCACTAGCAGCTTTATTAATGGTGCTAGTAGTAGTTCAGATAGAACGGTCCAGGGGGTGTCAGAGAAATGGTTAAAAGCTATAAAAAGTGCAAGGAAATGGCTTATTAAAGGTAGTTATTGTCATATATGAACAAGACAAAGTTGTTAATGAGAAATAAGGGTGTTGTCATTGTAATTTTACTTACACGTCTAGAAGAATTTCACCCTCAGACAAAGTTTTCTGCAACATTCTTCGGTTTTTCCTTCGAAGCGTCGTAAATGGAATAGCTTCATCATCAGGTCTTGGCTCAAAATCAATTATAATTTCCTTTTCATTCTTTTCGCTATCATCAGTTGTGGTTGCCGAAGTTTCAGTAGAAGGTTCAGATTGGAATGTTGAAGTTTTTGAAAATGGGTGCGAAGAATTTATGGTTTTTTGGGAAGCATCGCTTGTACTCTTAGAGAGAATAGACCTCAGCGATTTATCGCTTTTACTTTGCTTAGCAATCTCTTGCTGCAAAAATTCTAAATTCCTGCGATTTAACGCCATGCTTTTTTCAATGTTTTCTATATCGTCATCTATAGTGTCATCTCGGTCACTTTCATGGATAAATTGAAAGTTTTGTTGGAAGTATTCTTGAGCTTGCCTCTGCAAAGCGCTTAGTTCTGATGATTTGTCAATTTGGGATGAAGAAGCTACAGACTTGACTGATGATGATGTGACGTCGTCCGAATCTCCTCGTTGCAGTGGAGATGATGGCATCATCATAGCTGTTGGAGATCGAGGGGATCGTGGTGGTTCCTCTGACTGGGTTCTGTGTAGTTTATCGTGGTCACTATTGATGAAACTGCAAGTGTAAACAAAAAGTTTAATATACTTAATCGTATTAGTTGCAATGTTAAATGTAAGTTCATGTATGTTTTAAGCTTTTATTTTTTTACCTTTCCACTGTGGTGGCGATGTCACTTGGTGAATCCCGACCAGCTAATCGGTCACCTCCTACTTCAGAGAATGACTTTGTAAGTCTTCTAACCCCAACAGTATATCCATTTGTTTGTACACCAGCTGCCACCATTTTAACCTGAAGTTCAACATTATTATTATTTAAAACATTATCAGTAAATTAACCAACATAGTAGGGAGAAGTGAACAGTTGTTGACTTTCCCATTTTTATTGTTAAAGATTGTTGAAAACTGAGTAAACTTACCCTTTTAATAGTTCGAGGGCTCAAAGATAAGTAATTGGGTGGCAATGGTTTTCTACCTAAACAAACTTCTGTCTGTGTTGCTTGAGTTCTCATTACTCCTTTCTTTATTGAATCTGTAAACAACAATTATGTGTATTATCCTATGGGGACGTACTAACGAGATGAAAAGTATCCTTTGTTCTACTCCATGTTATGGTCTACCTATGTTATTTTCATCTGAATTCGTTTAGCCGTCAAGGCGTGAAAAGGTAATGTAGTAACTTTTGCGTTTTTAATATTCGTACGGATTTACGGAAGGCACGGATTATAAAAAATATCTTAAAAAAAAATATTTTGCTTACCTATTACTACTACTTTCGGCTGCTCCGTCTGTGCTGGCCTTTGTATGGGAGGTGGAGGGTGGGAGAGGTGCGGTGTTATCGGTGGGGGATAGTGGATAGGCGCTGGCGCAGTTTGTGACATGAACTGCGGGTATGGCGGGAAAGGTTGGAACATCACAGGCAGCGTTGAGTAGGGCTTCGGTTCTGGCTGTAAAATGAAAAAATATTATTTAGTTGGTGTCTTGTTGGAAAAGTCAGCAGTTTCGTGAAAATAATTATTGTTGTTTGCTGTGGGGCGAAATGTTTCTATACTGTCTATTTGAATGTATTTCATATTTAATTTAATTTATTTGACATCATTGAGGCATAGGATTATCATCTGCTTATGCCTTTCCCAACTATGTTGGTGTCGGCTTTCAGTCTAACCGGATGCCGCTAACCATTATTTTAGATGGACTTCCTATCTGACCTCCACAACCCAGTACTGGGTAATACGATACCCTTGGTAAGACTGGTTGTCAGACTTTCGGGCCACTGACTTTCTGTAACGACTGTCAAAGATCTAAAAATGACAGTCGGGACCAACGGCTTAATGTGCTATGTAAACGATGGTCACACATCCACGGATCAACCCAAGCAAGTGCGGCTTAACCTGTTTATCGTACCTTGACTATACGTCCATCGATGAGTCTCTCGCAGTCTCTTCGGAAGCGGGTGCCACTGACCGCAGCCGGCATCACTGTATCGTCGAACGTGGTCAGAGTGTGAGATCGTGCGAAAGATACGTGTTTTGTTCTGAAAGAGACCAATATTATCAATGTATTTTTGCAAAATCTTTTATATACCGAAGTTCGTAATGAGGTATTTTAGTCTAATTTTTGTAGATGGTTATAAAACTGAATTTATTTTAAAATGAAAAGTGAGTGGGTTGAAGAGGGGACAGTATTTTTGAGGAAAATGACTAAATGATGATAAGAGTGTCTTGTTAATCTTTTCACTAGGGTGCAGAACAAATAGTTAAAACATTTTTGGTCCAGCTGGTTGGAAAATCGTATGGTATTTCGTTGTATTATCTTCATTTTTTTATTTCATTTACAACATCATCATAAATCTTCATATAAAAGAAAAAGTAACATATGTCATGTTGTGTGTAACAACTCAACCAGACATCTTTCTCAGTAATATCGTTTCAGGCATAAATAGCTTTTTTCATAATGAATGGATCTAAATGTATCATTCCTTTGGTCTACAAATCAGAGTCAGGCTTAGTGAATATGACGAAAAATCTCAAGATAACTCCATAGATTGTACTTGAGATAAAATCTCAGCTGACATATACAGGCAGGCTAATAGCTGCAATATTCACCTGGGTATGTTATCAGACCACACATCAATACATTGGGTGCATCTGAGCGAAAATTCGGCTTTCAACAGGAACGCCGCACAAAGGATGTATATTAGATTTAGGAGATACATCAGCTAAATCAATTTCCGTTATGATTTAAACATCGATAAAATGTTTGAAGGAGTCAAAATCTCTAGCAACACGATTTTCAGTAAAGATCTTAAGTCTAGGTATACACAATAGACAAAAATAGACTCACGAAAGTGATACATGCCAATCAAGAAGCCTTCTAGATACCTCCTCAATTTGTATCTAATATTTTTCTAAAAATACTACAGAATTGAGCAATTTATTGTCAGCAAATTTGTGTCTGGATAAGATATTTTTGGCAATATTGGCAATTCTGTTTCTATTTATGAGGACAAAGATCTAAGCCTTAGTAAATGCTGATGCCTTTACTAGAAATGAAATGATGAAGTTCTAAAGGTCGCTTTCGACCTAACAAGGAGAATGTGACCCATGGTGATAAGTTGATGAAGGTTAAAGAAGTTGGTCGAGTAGGCAATCGAGATCATCATCATTTTCTTGCCCTTATCCCAATTAATTTGGGGTCGGCGCAGCATAAGATAAGTAGGCAATCGAGATGACAGTCTAAATTGAGTCGGCCCTAAATTTGGCCACGAATTTTGGCACTTTCAGTAGCGTCCATCAGCTCCCGTGATGTGCAAACAACAGGACAGGCAGGACACGATATCAAGTGTCCCATTGTTGTTGATACAATTACACTCCAGGGCAGAGTTAGAGTTATCTATGAATTTAGACCTGAGCATGTTTAAATTCTATAAACTTATTTTTGTGTGCCCTTTTCTATCCGTAGGTACACACGGTGACACATCAAGCTTTACATTTCCAGTATAACATGGTCTCGCTTTGTATAGATTTCCCGTACAATGAGAGATCCGCATAAAATGGTTTTGAATAGCTTGATTGGTCTCCGTACGTACAAAAATGTCAATAAAATCAAGAAGCTTATGATGTTCTATGTTCATTTAGTTTGACCCCATCTTACTTGTTCATTTAGTTTTCATTTAGTTTGACCCCATCTTACTTTATACAGGATGGAAACTACATGACAATGGACTTAGGAGGCTATCCATCATTTTTCGTGAAATTTTGATCCCTATTCACAGATTTTCAAAATAAATTACAGTTTGCAAGAAAATGGCCATTTTGTTTCTTATGGGAAAAGATTTTTGCGATTTCTGACTTTTTTAGCAACCCAGGTTGGGTTGTAGTTGGTTTGGTCACTTAGAAGTTTTTGATCAGTATTAGAAACATACTCATATAACATCACTGAAATGTTTTGTGTAAAATGTCCATTTTGTTGCTTACTGTACCTACATTTTTTTTTGTAAATATGGAAATGGGGATATAAATTTCACGATAAATTATGGATAGTTTCCTAAGTCTATTTTCGTGTAGCTGCAACGGTTAAGGTAGTTCCCCTTACTGCCTCGCTGAAAGTTTCCACCCTGTATAGTCCGTTACACGAAAAGGTCATAATTATTTATAAACAGACTGAAATGAGATAGAATCGTATGTAGGCAGTGATATTAATAGTACAATTAATACTATTATTACCTGTGGGGTGGAATCGTGAGAGGGGGTGGCGGGGGCGGCGGCGGTATAGGCGTGTGGGCGGGACATCTGAAAATATCATCAAAAGGAAACTTTATGGAAATATTAATAAAACTTATAATTAAGTGACGGCCGTCGATAAAATAGCTGCTTTTATCATAATTGCCTAAGGTTTATTTTGAACCGTGAGGATTCTAGGGTTTAATTAAATCTTTCCAAGGATTGTCTTTAAACGATCGCT
Organism: Noctua fimbriata; assembly: GCA_905163415.1. Lineage (NCBI taxonomy): Eukaryota > Metazoa > Arthropoda > Insecta > Lepidoptera > Noctuidae > Noctua > Noctua fimbriata. Next base: position 10,975,319 of record LR990940.1, read on the forward strand.
TTTTGTGTCACCCCGTATAAAAATGCTTTGAATTATTTGGCCTACCAAACTTCCGCCATTTTATTTTATTTTAAAAATGGCGGCCACGCATTAAATCTATATTATTTTTTATTACTTTGGTCAACAGTTGTCATCAATACAAACAAGATTTGTATAAAATCAAATCTTTTAAACCGTCACATTTTCCAAATATAAGAGAGGTTTTACGCGTTAGGCCACTGTTCATACAAAAATGTTCCATCTTCTTTCTAGATTTTACATTTGAAGGTAGGTTGTACATTTTTATGTAAAGAATCTATGTACAAAATTTCAAAACTGTTTCATGAAAAATCCCAAAGTTATAAGCTTGTTCTGTTACTGTTACCTGGTTGTCCCCACTAAAACGTGCTCACCACGCGGCGCGCACGCGCGCGCGCGCGCGCTCTACTCCAACGTAGTCTTGAGCTCATTGATAATAATAATTTGGCAGTAGGTAAATGATTGCGATAGGTACTTAGTATCACTCGGTGTCCAACTTGTAGCCTTTTTTTAATATTTTTAGGACAAAATATAACATGGTTTAAAAATTATTTTTAATCGATTCTGTTACTTATTCGGATCAAACTATATTCAGGTTTCGCATATACTATAAATAATGTTGTGTATGTAGCTTAGTTAAACAAAAAACAGTACAGAAGTTTTTATAGTTAGATCTTTAAAAATGTCATTGAGGTTCCTAAAACCATTTAAAATGTGTGTCCCTCTAATTTCTAAAGTTAGAGGAGGAAGCTTTCGAAAAAATGAACGTAAAAAAACTCAACGAAAATTGGTTTGAATAAGATTTGATGTTTAGTTTTTTTTAGTCTTGCTGTTGGATGTAATACAATACCTACAACTTAAATGAGCCTTCAAAATATTTTTATTATGTTGTTTGGTGCTACGGAACCCTGTGTGTGTGTGAGTACGACTCGCACTTGGCCAGTTTTTGTTCTGCAATATACCTGAGAACTTTCCAGTTAGAGATATTGGGTGTTCAAAGTTCCAACTTTTTCACAAGGTTTTTCTTTAATACATATTGTTAATGTTATTATAACTAAATAAATTATATTTAAATACTTCCTGGACCCCGTACTTTTCAGTGCATCCATCAGCACAATGTTTTTAGGACGTTACATTGATTCATAATACACGATTTTTCACCCCCAAAAAAAATGTCTTTTTCCAGCAATAATTTTTGCGTTGAGTTACTTAGTTTGATGTACAGAATGCATAGTTGACGGCTTCGTGAAGGACCCTTCCGGGACGTTTACACCTTGTATAGTAATCAGTAGGGACACCTTTTCCCGCTCCTTCAGCTTTCAATCAACTAATTCTTCAATATAAATAACCTAAGTGCCCGCAGCAACACCACAGCACCCAATTTGACCCCCATTCCCGGGTATAACCCTCAATTTATAAACCCGCTGGGTTTCATCCTTATCCATTACGGTCCATGACAGTGTTTCGGCTTACCGCATCCGTGGTAATTACCTCATATTAACTCACACGAGTGTCATTAGTTCGCCAGAGCCTGAAAGCCTACAGAAAATGGACCATTCTAGAAATTGCATTATGTTGTATGTGACAACGATGATTTATGGACACTATTAATCTGTTGTGGACATCTGGTGTAGTGCTGCGTCTGGTATATCTTCATTGTTTGTTCCGGTCTTTCTTTTAGTGTGGTTAGTGCCTAACCTGGTATCTTCATTGTTTGTTCCGGTCTTTCTTTTAGTGTGGTTAGTGCCTAACCTGGTATCTTCATTGTTTGTTCCGGTCTTTCTTTTAGTGTGGTTAGTGCCTAACCTAGTGTTTGAGTTTTTATGCTGCCCATGGGCCTCTGTCTAAACCCAAGTCTTTACGTGCCATCGAGAAATATCTCTCAGGCATGGTGGTTTGGTTTACCCACGATGTTTTTCTTTACCGAAGCAAGTGATAATTAAGTATACGATACCAGTATGAATCCGCAAAATGAGAGGTGCGTGTCTTGGGTTCGAACTCGAGACCTATGACTTGGCAGTCCGACGGTCACACCACTAGACTATTACTACTTGGTATCGACATTAAGTCAATTTGTGTTGTTCGTCATGATTGCGCCGCTATTTGATTTTTCTGTTATCATCATCATCATCATCATCTGCCTAGCCTTTTCCCAACTATGTTAGGGTCGGCTTCAAGTCTAATCGGATGCAGCTAAATATTGGAAATTATATTTCCTAAAATGAGGGATAGGAATAGAAATCAAATTAAGGCTTTTATTTCTATTGTATACCTTTTCACATATCTGAAAGGAGGATTTTAAAATTTCTATTTACGAACTACAATTATCCCTAAAATATATTTCTATTGAATAATTGGGTCATCGATATATTCATTAGTATAATTTCGTATTCAAAGCAATTAATTTCACATGTATTATAAGATAATTGGATTTTATAGTGGCTCATTAACTTCATGTAATTTCGTCAATTTCTGCATAATTTATGTTTGGTTCATATAACAGAGATGTAATATAAAGAATTGTTTTCATTCACCTCTAATAATTTATTTTGTAATTAGTTCTAAGTAGAAAGACAACTATGAAAAATACGTTTTATGTAAGGCGATTAATTTCAGAATTAAATTAAAAAACTGAATCGTCGATGTTTCAATAAAATCTTTTTGCTAGCGAAACGCGACAAATTTAACTAGTATTTAAACAACAAAATCAAAGAAAAAAAATCTTTGATGTTTTTTTTTGTGGTCCTTGATTTTTCGGGAACTTATAAAATCGTTTGCTTTTACAGGTTTTAACATAAAATACATGATTTTGGGTTTGTGTGACGACTACACAGTTAACGAGGTCTAGGCAACTCCTGTTCTTGTTGATGCCTTGAATGACAGATTTCCAAGTGTATCAATATATATATGCGGTCACATGATTATTGAAATAGGGTTTTATCCAGTACTAAATGAAAATTTTCAGAACTGTAGCCTCCTGCTGAAGATCCAGAGTCCGTAGAAGGAGGAACCCGAACTTTGATGGTCCCTCTGACATGGTATGGGTAGTTAAGACTGATGGTATTAGCCTTTTTCATCATACCTGTTATATCTGAACTTAGAGTATTCCATCCAGGTCTTGGAAAAATGTTCCATGACTTCCGGCTGTCGTTTGCTTTCTGCAATTCGAATCAAGTCTGTTGCAGTGTTGGATATATCCGCCAAGGCTGCGGCTGTTGCATTTTTTATATGGGCGCCTGGTATGCAATAAGACTTCCATTTTTGGCCCACAGGAGAGCTTTGAACCCATCAGAAGTTGATTGGGCTAGAATGTCTATGATTTTTCCAGCATCATCCCTTGCTCGCATAACGGTGCCATTTGAGAGGACACTTGTCTCTCTAAGTTTGCCTAAAATTCTCGAATTACGCGAATCAGGTTGAGGTTTGTTACTAGTGCTGTATATATTTTCATATGCATTCAGTAAAACGCTGTTATTTTGATATTACAAACAGACACTTCAATTTTATTTATTTGAATAGAAAAGCAAAGACTTTATAAGCTTAGTTATCATAATGATACTATAACATTGCTCTACAATACACCCCCAGAAGGCTAACAGGCTTAAAAAAAAGATAATGGTGGAATACATAACCTCCTCTTTTTTTAGAAGTCAGTTAAAAAGCAAACGAAACGCTCATTCTTGGCTTGGTTACATACCAACACGCAATCTCGCTGCGCAAGTCACAAGAAAAAAAATCTAGTGCGAATAAAATAGAAATGTTTTATTTACACTCTTTAATAAAAAAAACATCACAATTCCTTCAGCAGTCTAGGTCGTCCTAAGGATCATTTCAAAAGAAAAATACTGAAGGAAAAAAAACGAAATTGAACAAAAACAACGTCGTCAAAGGAACTTTTCATTGCGTTGGTATCTCAAGGCGAAACATTTTCTAAGAAAATAATATTTTATCTTGAGGGATATCGAACCTTCTAAGGCAAAATTTCAAGGTTTAATTTGTACCCTTTTAATTAAAAACAACTAGAATTTTCCTCTGAAACTGTAATAATATTTTATTATCGAAGGAAAAACTTATTTATGACTTTAACATTATTAAAATTACAACTATAAAAGAGCTTCAGGAAAATGTCCTAAGGTATCACAGTCTGTAGGATAAGAAGACTTTGGTTAACGTTTCTAGACAAAACCCTGAATTATCTACATACTAGCTCCTGCCCGCGGCTTAGCTCGCAAAAAAAAACTCTTAACACACTTCATGATTCAATCATGATTCGAAAGGTACGTGGCGCCATCTATTATCATGAGAACGTTATTATTATTTTCCTCGGGAACAGTATAGTTTTTTCGGGATTAAAGGTACCCTATGATCGTTTCTATACTCCCGACAACGTGTCTGCAAAATTTCAGGATGGTCGGTTTAGTCGTGAAAAGGTAACTAACAAACTTACTTTCGCATTCTTAATATTAGTTAGGATAACACAGGCAACTTTTATGAGCCCTAGTTTTTTAGTAACCGATTACCTAAAATTGTCTTCAAGCTGTAGCGTCTGGCTGCTAATATTTATTTGAATTTATCAAAACTCAGCTACCGTGTCGTCATTTGTAATCATATCAACCCAATCCACTTTAGACTTTTCTAACGTCCTTAACGCTGATTGGATGATTTCACTTTGTACACACAGCGACATAACAAGCTGTACATTTCCAGTATAACTTGGCCTCGCTTTGTATAGATTTACCTTGCAATGAGAGATTGTTATAACCTGGTTGTGTATAGCTTGATTGATCGTCGTGCGGTACTATCGTGTAAAGTAATTGTGTGTGCCTAACTCGGTTACTTCGGATTTTGAATCATTTACTTTATTTTCGTTAGACTAAGGTCGTTAATGGTCTGCTGTCACTAGCACTAGCACGTCTTGCAAAATCACAGTGATATTTATTTACATAGCTATCAGGGTTTCTGTGAGTTTGAGGCTGTCAGAGTTTCCAGGTACCAGTCTGGATCAAACTTAGCTCTGGCATTTTATCTGGTTAATTTCACTGAAATTCCTCGAAATTGGTAAAATATATTTGAACTAGGTTCCGCCCGCAGCTTCGGCCGCGTAAATAATTTTTTGACACAATATCTTAATAAATTATTGAGGATGTGTTATTCTGATGTTACGGCTAAAAGCCGAAGTAAGGTTACACCTAGTTCTAGCCGGCTAAACCTAGGTGCGGCTGGTAACAGTTGTACATCCTTTTTATTGGTATTACACACCGACCAAATGAATTAGGTTAGGTTAGATTAGAACTGTGACCAAACTACATCCAAATTGGTTGCATGTTATAACCGAAGATAAGTAGGATATATCTAAGTTTAACCGGCTGCACCTAGTTGTACCCAGCTAAAATTAGGTGTAGTCGCATTTCGGTTATTAGCCGTAACATAAAAACCAACCAATTAAAAACCAACCAATTAAAAACCAACCAATTAAAAACAATTAAATTACTCTAGTATTTTTTCGTAACAGAGTAAAAGCATCCATTCATTCAAACATCCATCTTCAGAAATATTTCGCATTTTTCAAGATTGTAATACTTACGGAATTATAGAAGGTGGTCGAGGTAACGAGCCTCCTCGACTTACTGACGCGATTTGGTCCACATTATAATTTTGGGGCCAACCCGCGTTATCTTCTATTACCGATCTGAAACATAAATTATGGAATATATTGAATTTGTATCAATTTGCCCACGATATTTGGTAGAAAAAATTTTGCGGTAGCAGTAACAAAGAAGAAAGAATGAAAGAAAAAATATTTATTTGTCGCAGGTAAAACGGACAAAAAAATAAAATAAATAATAAATTTTAATATACAACGCACTCAAATATTATAAATACAACAGAACGGAACCGAACAAAAGTAACACAATTTTTATGTCGATCCATGTAGATTGAATGATTCAATTTGATTTGGGACCACGGTACTATTTTCATGGTACAAGTATGGGGCCTCATCATCTGTTATCACTAAAACATTTGCTTAATTTCAGTACTTTTTATAAAGGTTTTGTTTGGTAGATTCAATTGAAGTCCTTCTACAAATTGTATTTGAAGTAAAAATACTTTCAATAAAGAAGATAAAAGTGCTGATAAAATAAGAAGCTTTTATTTTACAACACACGTAGTAGAACCTACGTACTGCGAAGGTCGAAATTAACAAGTCAATTGTTACAAGATTTCAACCTTGAAGATCGAAGGTCTTAAGAGCTCCTACTTATGTAAATTGCGAAAAAATACTGAAGAGCTGGAATGAAAAAATTAAGCAAAAAGCCATTTTCTCAGTGCCTGCCTAGAATTACATTATAATATGGTTATATGTCGCGTGCATTTAGGAAATTCTTCTGAAGTTCTGATGATGGACCGCCTAGGACTTGAGAACTTATTGAAACTAACTTGTGTGGGGCTGTCAAGGCTGAAAAATGGTATTAAAAAATCATATTGTAGACAGCAGATTCAGATAAAGGAACAAAAAAAAACGATTTAACTGACTCGTTGATCTTATGGGCAATTTTTTTTTCCACGTCTCTTATTCTAATTTCCACAATGTTTTTGCCATACACGCAAACCTCTCCGGGCTTATTTGTGTTCTGGCGAGTCGGTGTTATGTTCTTACATACATATTCGTAAAACTAAGAAGCATTATGAGTATAAAAACGCTTAAGTTTGTACTTGCAACTTCTTCATTAGGCCTTGTGTGTGATTTCTAGGTCGAACAAAGTTCTTAACAGGGATATAATACACATATTAGACTTGTGGAAGCTTGTAATTAGCAAATATCCCTTCTTATGCATGATATTTAAGATTGTTATTAGTCTGTAACCTTTCTTTAAAATTAAATAAATAATAGGAAAAGGGAAGACGCCCTGGCCACACAGTGTTTGGTCTAATGGGCTACTGCCCAACAGTTGTTATCGGTTTTTTCTATACGTTCTTATCTCGCGGAGAACTATGTACGAATTTAATCTTAGTTCTGCATAATTATGCGTCACAGAGGGTGCTCTAAAACTTTTTGTATGTTTTATCAATGGCGCTACAGTGCTAATGGGTTTTCCCGTCAGAAATTCTTCTGTGGCTGTTACGCAGTGTAGATTTGAGCCCTGTTGTTGGCAAAATGGTCACCTCGCCTGAATCTGGGTGTAGTGAAGGTACAACTCTGCTATATCCTTAATCGATTACAGGCAAAGCGTTGTGCTAAGTAAAACTTTAATGTAAAATACAATCTTTACTTCTAAAATTGTACAGACGTCAAATTGTCGCCTATGATTTCCATTGCATGCTGTGTAGCTAGTTGTTTCAAAGTTTTTGGCCCTCAAAAATAACTTCATGATTTTGTGATGATGGTCTACTGGACCGTCTCCTAGCAAATTACACGCTGTAAGCGGTCTACACACCAAAGCCGCTGACCCGGCGGCACGGATCGCCGGCCCAACCCGCCGGCCTTATTTTGTACAATCATGCCGCCGGCTTGCGCCCGCGCGGGCAAGCCGGCGGGGCAGCATGCCGATGCCGACGGCATCCCTCTCCACTCACTCAGTCAGTTGCCCGCCGGCTTTCATAGAGTAGTGACGTATCACTTATTCATTCTCTGTTGTTGTGAAGTGTCGGCACTTTTATTTTTTATCAACTAACCAATATGGAGTGGGACGATGCAACAGTTATCAAAACTAATAGACCTCTATCATTTAAAAGAAATATTATGGAACCAATCTCTACGACTATTTGGCAATTACTAGAACACCACATGCCGCGGCTGTCGTGCCGCCGGCATTGCCGCCGGCAAAGTCGTTCGGCTTGGACATTCTGAAGCCGCCGGGGCTGTGCCGCCGGCAAAGTCGTTCGGCTTGGACATTCTGAAGCCGCCGGGCTGTGCCGCCGGGTCAGCGGCTTTGGTGTGTAGACCGCTTTAGGCTCATTGATTCTTGATAGGCTGATAGGCTTACTTAATAATCTATTTGCCATTGCAGGAAATAACAAAAATCTAAAAAACTCCAAAACATAAACAACCGACTTGTAAATCTAAATAAAAGCTTGAAAAACACAGATAGGGGATACAAAAACATTAATCATTCTTTACTTTTATCCTTTAACTTCTGAATTCAATATAAAAAACCTTTTTACGGAACACAAAGCTTTAAATCAGTAATATTCCACCCTTTCTTGTAAGATTTATTGCCAAACTAAATAGGGTGAGATAAATTGATGGGTGTAGTTAGTAACTGTATTTAAGTACGTATTTTGGACCCACCAGCCGCTTGGAAAGGGTTTTAATTATAAGTTTATACGACATTTTTAGGCTCCATGTTTTGTGATAAGTACACCTAATTAAAATAGGCGAAAGAATCTCGTTTCGAAATTTTTAAATAAGTATTGTTTATAGATGCTTGTGTCGTAAATTCACAATCCAAAAAAGTGTTTACATATTTATGATAACGAAGTTTGTATGAAGATATTATGTATTATTGTCATTTCAGTCTTGCTAAGAGGTTTCACGACAGTCAGAAAGTTAGCCGCTCCTTGTAAAATACTGGTTTTTAGTTGCATCCAGTTCGATTGTAGGCCGAACCCAATATACTTATCATGTTAATACAGGTACAGACGCAAGCACATCAAGCTACCCGAAATTGTCAAATTTTCCCAACCAACCCTGAATGAACCTAATGCTTTAGCGATATAGTTGAAAATCTATTAAAGAAATTTGACAGATTGTCTGTACTTGATGCAGGCGAACTTAACACAATGTATATTATACAGGTTATAAGGGACAGCTGCAAACTGACAGGCCCTTATTTTGAATAATTTTCCACCAGAAGTTTTCTCAAAAAAATTTTTTTTTTTTAAATCGTTTTTTCAGTTACTATTCCTTTATTTTAATCTAAAATTAAATTGTATGCAACACTCGCATCTATGTAAATAATTCGGCTAAAAAAAAATAGTGGATGTTGAAATACTCTATCGAACGACGCCTGAAATCAGCTGTTCACTTCCTACTTAGCTACAGAGTTCATCGAACTCGGCGTCGCGCTTGCCGTTCGCTACGTGCGTTTTGTCACGGTAACGATACATTGCGTATGAGGAAATAAAACAATTTTTTATTGGATTCTCATAACGTTCCTGAAATAATTTCTTGTACCGGTCATCTTAGTATACAGTCTGCGGAGGGAGGGCTGTCCTTACACCCCCTCATACAATATATACAAAAAAGGATGATATTTCATATGAAACTGAAGCATAATCCAGTTTAATTTTCATTGTCTGTTTGAGAATGCCTCAGAAATTGTTAAAAATGTTTTGTCTTAACGCTTTTCATATGACCCACAAAATTGAATTTGCAGTCGGTCGAAACCTCAAAAATGAATAATTCTTTTTCCTATAGTAAGTTTCAATAGCTTTCTCAGGTCGTAAGTTGCGAAAGGCGTCGGTTTAAGCCTAAAAATAGAAGGATTAATATTTTAGTTATTGGTTGCTCGAAAATTTTCTTGCTCGTTTGGAACCCATTAAAATTTATCAAATTATGTGGGTTCTAAATGTACAGCTACGCAATTTCAGCGCTTAATGAAAGATCTGGAATGATCTCTTAGAAAGACGTTAAAAAGGTAGGGTGGGGGGATTGGGGGTCATTGGTATTTTGTTCAAGGTTTCAATCTCATTTGCTGTTTAGAAATTATTGTTTTAATACCTACGTATATCATTTTATTTATTATAGAGGTCTTGCAACAAAATTATTAAATGTAAAAAATAACCCAGTCATAAATAAGCCCGATTATTTTTTCCCAATCCAAGATTTCTCTTTTCTGTTGTCCAAGATTCCCCACTTTGGACCACAGACAAAGAAAGTACCTATATGATATAAATATAATAATATATTATTAAAACTATACTGTGAGTAGCTGCTTTAAACGTAAATCTATGCTGCGCGGAGGTTCCCTAATATTAATAAAAAAATGTGTTAAATAAAAGCAACGTAATGACATAGTAGGTCTCTCGTAATGTTCAACACATTGCGTCAAACCGTCCTGTGTTGAGCTAGATAAGCATGTAATTGTGTGTGTGTACAGACCCCCAAACTATCAAAACTTTCCCTTATTTTAATCAATAATGGAAGATGTCCCGGCGAAACTTGCAGCCAGTAATAAATTTGCAATTATTAGTGGTGATTTCAATATCAATATTTCAGTTCTAGGAATAACAGTACTGACTGTGGCCACTCCATCCGGGTGAAGTCTTCATCCTCAGGCATCCAGGTGTAGCGTTTGGGGTCAGGTTGGCTGCACACAGACCGTGGTCGTCTGCGGAAGTATGAGCACTCCAGATCGGCGTCGTATGCACAAAGCTCGGGCGGTGCCGGAGTTGGTTGGCCGAACCTGGTGGACACAGAAATATCTTTAATTAAGTACTGAGGAAAAGCACCCACAGCCACTACCAATATGTATGGCCAGCGCCCACACAGTAGCAAAACAGACATGAATGAATTCACATGAACTTATCGTGTTTAAAACAGGGTTGCAATTAGCGTGCAAGAGATAATGTTGTGGTGTTTGCAGACTTAAGGTATAATGTTCCCACTGCTGGTACACAATCCTTCTCTCAGTAAAGAGTGGGCAGTGAGTGGGGAGTGGGGTGGTGTAATCCACCACGCATGCGGTGCGTATGTAGTCGTGTTTTCACGTGTGCTATTTTCAGCTCTATGGGATTTGTTATTTAGTTCATTGTCGATTTTGCTATACTCTGTGGTCGCTGACCGTTAGATGATCGCGATCGTTTTAACTTACCTGGGATACCTCTGTATTGGTGCATAATCGGTGTTGAGATTCTCATCTGAGGGCACACGCCTCCTGACACACACGGATAGAAATGATGCTCTGCTGAAACAAAATAGTCACTTAGAATAAGCCATGACACAGCAATGTTGTCATAACAGGGACAAAGTTTAAAAAAAAAAAAAATTGGTTTGAGTCAATCCCACGGCAGATTATTCTGCGAATAGATTTACTATTTATTGTTAAATAATGTTTATTTTGCAAATAGTTTTTACAAACACTTCTTTTACACGCCGTCCTTTTTTAAAACTAGAAGAGGCCGATGTTTCGTATGTGACTACTCTGAGAAGAAACAGCCGAAACAAACTCAGAGGTCATTCATTGGCTCTGTGTCCCAGTCCTACTAATCTTATCTTAATAATATTATAAATGCGAAAGTTTGTAAGGATGGATGTTTATCATTAACACTAGAAACGGGATATTTACCATGTTTACCGATTGTTTTATGTTCTCGATATTTCGGCGCTGTTGCAAGCACCATGATCACGGATAAACTGAAGTTATTGCGGGTGGGTGTTTATGAGCAGAAAAATCGGTCTACCCTCTTTCTTGTTCGTTTTGAACAAACAAGAGCAAGGGAGGGGGGGGGGGACGGGGGCGTTGAATGGATGTTATAGTAACTCTTTCACACAAAAACCAATGAACGGATTTTTGGAAATTTGGCACACAGATAGTTTATAACCTGGATTAACACATAGGATATTTTTTATCCCGGTACTACGATCCCGTGGGACAATACCGAACTCCACGCGGGCGAAGCCGCGGGCATAAGCTAGTAAAGAATAATTCTGGTAACAAATTTGACTGGCATTCTTTTGTTAGTTCGCCAAAATCTAAAAAAAAAACAGATGTAATTATGATATTGTTTTAAAAATGTTTCAATTAAGTTTCGATAAACAAAAATCACAAATTTCTTCAATTGAACATTATTGAGACATACCTACGTCTACTAACTAAGTAACTTTCATAAAATATTGCTCGTTCAAGTTTAACCATCCAAAATGTAGGACATCATGAATAAAACAGAAATAAACCTTAATTCGTTAAGGATTTTTGTTGCTTAATTGCCCAGAAAGGCGGCTAACTTACTGAAAAAAGAAACAACATTGCTTTAAATAAGCTTTCATTATTTTCTTTGAGAAAAAAGGTGACAAATGGATTGTGTAATATTAAAAATACTGGAAAGTTTTTCTGGAATGTCAAAATTATTGTTTCGGTACTAGGTAGTTTCTCGCGTATATATCATCATCACTTTAGACAAAAGACGTCCAATGCTGGACATTGGGTTTCCACCTTAAGTCACCGTCTATGAGATCCAAGGTAGTTTTCTGAAGAACTATCACTTGATCACATACCTGGTGATCTGTTAGATTTCCCTTAACACATGTTCCTAAAAGCCAGATCTTCAATACGTTTATACAACGATGGGATGTTTGAAATAACGGCCAAGTACGAGTTGGACTCACGCACAAGGGTTCCGTATAAACTTGTAGGTATTTTGTTAATAAACTACGTATTTACGGTTTTTTTTTCCTTTACATGTGCTGTAAAACATTGCTAAACGGAAAGTACCCTATAGGTTTGGATTCCTTTGTGAAATTGCTAAAAAAGCGACATAAACGGTCACATATTTTGATCGCGTTGTTTTAAAAGTTTCATTTTTTCACCGCTCCAAGGGGTAGCAGACCTGAGTTTCTGATATTAATTTCATTTTGATACCTCCACGCGTTTTTGAGAAAAAGGGTATGGACAGACGGACAAACAAGCTGACAACCGGATAGACGGACAGACAAACCGACAGACAGACAACAAAGTGATTCTATAAAGGTTTTATTTTTGCTGACTGAGGTACAGAACCCAAAAAAAACTTTTTTTTAAAAACGTTTCGAAAATCTCACAATACATTCGACACAGGTTGAATGGTTTTGACCAATGTCACTAGAATGGTGAAAAACTTACATTCACGGACATATTTTAAGGAGGTTTCTACCAGGTAAGGAGTGAGCAACAAAACACACCGTCTGACTTACAACTAAAAGCAGCTTAACAAAATAGATAGGCCAGAAAAAGAAAAGCCAGCAAAAATATAAAAGTGCCCGTTGACCTCCACTTGAGCCCAATACGATTACAAGGGTGCAGAATAATAAAATGCTCAATTTGTTACCTCTGCCTCGTCTAAAAGGAGGTCATTTATCGTCCAAATCAACTTAGTGCGCCGATACTCGAGTCTCGAGTTATAGGCACGCCATCTTTGTTTTCTGTTAACGACCCTAATTGTTAGAAAAATATGAGATATTTTTATTTGTCTGTAATTAATATGAAGGGGAAAATTGGAATGGAAAAATGTTTTATTGATATCAGATCATCTCATTGTTATCGGTTACTACAATCGTAAAACAGCCTGTAATGATCACTCTGAAGTTACTAGTATGTAATACCTTACAATTATTGACATAATCTAAAAATTAAATCCGATATTTTTGTTTACAAGATTTATTTATTTAGGACTAGCCCGCGGCTTAGCTCGCGTTAATTTAGAATTTGACAATCAATTCGGGTTGTACTCTGCTTGTAATAAATCATGATTCGAAAGACATGTGGCGCCATCTATACCGTACAATTAGTGACATACTCTAAAAATTAAATCCGATATTTTTGTTTACAAGATTTATTTATTTAGGACTAGTTTTGCCTGCGGCTTCGTTTGCGTTAATTTAGAATTTGACAATCATTTCGGGTTGCACTGCTTGTAATAATATAATTCAATCATGATGCGTAAGACATGTGGCGCCATCTATTATCATAAGAACGTTATTGTTGTTTTCCTCGGGAACAGTACTTTTATCATCCCGAAAAACTGTACAACAGCTGACAACGTGTATGCAAAATTTCAGGATGATCGGTACAGTGGTTTAGGCGTGAAAAGGTAACAAATAAACAAACTTACTTTTACATTTATTATACTAAGTGAGGATAGTAAGGACATTAGTAAGGACATTAGTAAGGATTACCAACGAGCTACATTACAATTTATCTACTACAGAATTTAATTCGTGATCCTGTAACGTACACTTAATTACAAGTAACCACCCACAGCCTCAACATTATCGAGTACACATGCTATGAATAAATAATCTAATAAAATTAGGATCCCCGAAGATATATTTTTATGGGCACAGAGGGGATAAGTATTTTTATTAACACAAACTTTTCCTCAGGGGAATAATATTTATATTAAGTTGTACAAAATGGGTCAAGTTTGCTCATATCTTATGCTTGGAGGGTTTCCGGCTAAACAACTCAGCTGGGACTCGACCAAACAAGAGGAAACATAGATTTTATAACCAGAAGTTAAGTAGAGAATATAGCTTCGAGAAGGAAATATAAAAGAATTATGGATATGTATAGTCAAAGATCGATATGTACCCACCCCATCGCGGAATGACTGGTTTATCCTAGGTTTGACGAACACCTTTTGGCAAACATTTGTCAAAAATAGATTCCAATTTCTGCCTTTGACTGAAGTATTTTTAGGCAAACCTAGAAGTAGGTACCTTACTTTTGTTTGTTGAAATTGTTGCCGCCGCTGACTTTGAAAAAATAAAAAGCGGAACACGGTGTTGGCAATTTGACGTAGATAATTAATAAAACAAAAAAACTTAGGATGCAAAAGCGAACGAAGTGACCTCAGGACTTGGACCACCCCGACTCGAACAGGTTAGGTTTAAAGGGAATGGCGGGATCTACTGGTCTAGTGAGCGAGCGAAGTTAGCGAACTAACAACTACACTCAACTAAACCCTTCGTGTTAGGTTACTTTAAATTAAACCCTGCAAATCGAAATAGGAGCCCCGCGCTGCGGGGCTTCGTCGACTACGTCTTATTTCAAAATTTGATATTTACCTAGAACTTTAGGTCAAGTTAACTTACTGGTCAGAGTCCAATTTAATCGTATCGGTCCAAGTAGACCAACCCTAGGATTACACATAAATTCGTTAGTCAAAGGCCGAAACACGCTATTGGTTTGGACTTTGACTAATACTTCTGGTCAAGCCTGAGGTTTGGCTAGCCAAACATAATAGTAGCGCCGGAGCTTCGAAGTTTGACTATAACAGATACATACACATACAATATCTGTATATCGAGATTAAAAAATATTAATCTAAGCAGAGAGACATTTGTTGTTTGTAATCATATCTGGGATGGTTCCCAGTCTCAGCCCTCTGATTACGAAAGATTTTGAAGAGCTTTTTTCTAGTTTTAAATACTATAATTAATTGTTACTATCTTTTCGACCATTGTGCAGTATGGATGCACTTGAGCGTTTTCACATCGAATCGTTTTTACACCGAATCTAATTTGTTCCCCAGCAATTATTTTTGAACGACTTTGAATTTGATGTCCAGAATACATTCATGACAATTATCTCACGGGTATTTCTGCACCTTGTATATTACTGCACAAAAATATGACGACAGGAAAGTAAAAAGAGAAAACTAGAAGAAGATATAAAGAGCACGTACCCCGGGGTACATGGTGGCAATAGGTCAACCGGAATGAACTCATTTTTTAATTCTCATTGAAGAGTTTGTCAAGGGTTATTTAATGCTTTGAGTCCAAGAAAAATCCAAATGAAAATGAAGCCAGGCAATAATACTCCACAAGTAATCGGACATTTCGTAAGCCAGTCTGGTTGGGTAAAAGCGCTCTGCAGGTTCCCAGTGATTATACAGTTTGCTTCAGAACCTGATCTGGATTTCTTTCAGTTAAGCTTTTTACATTACTTTTAATAAGGTTTAGATTTCTATTTCTTTGAATTCAGTCATTGTGTTAATTTATATTCACCTGCAATCTTTTATTGCTACACCAATCACTCACACAGCGAGGTGGACTGTGACGGTGATCCAAGACTGGGAATATAATAAGTTTATTATACTTGACTTTAATTCCTCAACCCATTTGTTTTATGTTTGTTCACGTAATATTGCAATAAAATGATAACAGATGGGTGTAGGTTGATGTTAGTCGGGATCTCAACTAACAGGGACTTCCCAATGACTGACTAGATCGCCATTATTAAAAATAATCGTCTCTAGAGTTTACTTTAAATGATTAAATAATATGATTGAATTTCAAACTGTTATATAAGATATCTAATATTTTTTCTTAAAGAAAGCAGTTATTAGTATCGGTTATGTCTGATACCAATATAAGGACCTCTGTATCGGTGTGTTGATCCCAACCTGTTGACCACGGTGGATAGAGCTAAAATTACTTGGAGATGAGTATTTGCCCATGTTAAAGCTCTCTGTCGGCCTTCCAGTATAACAGAGTTGGGGGTGTGGGAGCAACGGCGCATCAGGCACAGTCTTAACAGATGTTGCAGGTAAGTGAAATGAAATTGGTCCGTAAAGATTTCGACCTAAATTAGACAACTAGAGAGATTTAGACATAGACAGCGGTGCCCACAGATAGCTGTGAACTGTGTAAACTTCGATGTTTTATAAATGCCACAAAATTTCGGGTTGCAACTTAAAATTGAATAAACCCACCAAGCGATGGCCTACAATAGCCCTCTCGTAGGAGCTCCAAGGTTTTAACGATAAAATTTATTGTAATTTCGAGTACCTAAATTTTTTATGAACTATTGCCGTTTCATACGACATTTTTCGGGATAATACATTGATCAATAGATGAGTAAATTGAATCAAGAAACTCTAGAACGAAAGATTTCAGTCGTTGGAAACGTATCGTATTCTGTCGCTCACTTATACTGAAAACGTATACAGAGTGATTGGTAATTAGGAACATTCCTTGAAATGAGTGATACTAGGCCAAATTAGCAACAATTTTGATCTCGATAACTTGGGGCTTAAACTGGCTTCAGTATAATTCAAACTTTTAAAGTTTTTTCTGAAATTTACCACCTATTCGCTACGAAACTACTAAGAAAGTAGTGAATAAAAAAAATATCAGCTGTCCCATAAAAAAATTCAATACCTACTCGATCCAAATGTACGGGACAGCTGATAATTTTTTCGCATTTACGATATTGGACCTGGACCCAAGGAGAAAGTTGTTCAGTTTGATGGTCTGCAGCATATCCTTTCAAATGACTCTACCCTATCTGTTACACCCTGGGGATAGGGTCATTCTTATCGTGTGGACACTTCTTTGCGCGACTTATGAACAGTGACTTCTACCGATTTCAATCTTTTTCCAGGGTAACGAAATCGAATATCACGCACACAAAAGTTAGTTCCTATGAAACAGTTTCACTATTCACTGGATAGTTTCAGCATTGCCGTTTTCCACATTAAAATAAACGTACATCACTTCCGCCCCATATCGCTTTCACACATATTGAACTGCTGAAAGGTTAATATTTACACGTCTGTTAAAATAACCTTTCCATAAAATAAATTCAGTTACATGTTCACCGGTGTTAAGAAGGATAGTGGTATTTTTATCGCAAAAAAAAAACAATTGGATAGTTTGGTTTTATAGAGTACACAGTGAATTGGATGTGTAAGTATAGCATGGGAAAATGGAAAGCTAGTGGAGTAGTCCGAAAACTAACTGATAGTTTTAGTGCTGTGTGTGTGTGAACCTTTTTTTCTTTCATATCCATCCTTGCATGGTTAACATTCATTCACCCGTTCATATTGTTGTCATATGGATTCATATCCATATGACAACAATATGTCGAATCCTTGCTCCCTATTATTTTTACTACATAAAGAACTGCCGGGTTCCGCATACCCATTGTTAACGACTACCTGTTCTGTGCATACTTCCCGTATAACGGAATACCTTGATAAAAAAGCTCGTGTCATATTTCCGGGAATAGCTGATCGTTTTGAGGGAATGGAAAAATATTTCAGTATAATTTATTTCTATGGGACCTTTCCTTTCTTTTATTTCCATCTTTTTTTTTGGGATTTTTGCTTAACTATGTGTTTTCTTTAGGAAAAGTCGTTTCATTGATCTTGTAACAGCATGACCACCGTAGACAAGAATTTCTTTAACGGAAGAATCGACAAAATGACAGATTGTGTCGACACAATGACAGAATTCTTTGCACTATCTGTGTCGACACAATCTGTCATTTTGTCGATTCTTCCGTCAAAGATATCCTTGTCTACGGTGGTCATGCTACGGGGAGGTGGGGTTGCGTATCTTTACTCGGATTTTTTTTTACTTTTCTTTTTCAAAAAGTGAAATGTATTTCAATAGGGGTATGTAAGTTTAAATCAAGATGGCCAATACCACATCAGTTGAAAATAAATCGAAAATGTGGTATGCTAGCCCTTACCTATTGGCTCTGGAACATGGACTCTCGATATGGTACTGGGAGAGGCATCCGAGAAATCGATCCTTCTTGGACTTCTCCAGTTCCAGCAGATCCAGTTGTTTGTTGTTGATGCAGTACTGCTCCCGGAATTCCTTAGGACAAAAAAAAAGAAATGATTGAACTACCATATTCCACTACTATTTACACTTCCATATTTTGATAATTCGATAGAAAACAGTCCTTAGTTTAAAACTATACAGGGTGGCCAATTTTGATGAAAACTAAAAATGCATCATTGGATTAAAAAAAAAATCAAGCCCAGATATCAAACACGCCGCTTTTGGAAAAAAAAACACAGGTACTGTATTATTACACGATTCGATAGTGTCGCTAATAAGGATTAAATTCTGGGCAGTAATGACGTACGATAAACGAACACCTTTTTTTAAATGATCTTATTTAGTTTTGTTTGAAACAAACTCAGTCCTAATAAGCAACGACAAAAACTTGAACTACTGCGTCAAAGGCACAGGTGTTCGTAACTGTAACACTGTAACGTTTTACGTATTTTTTTTTTTTAAATTGTCACTTTGTAAGATATTGATTGAACTAGATTTTACTCACGGCTTCGCTCGCGTTAATTTAGAATTCAACAACAATTACAATCAATTCGAGTTGTACTCTGCCTGTAATAATATAATTCAATCATGATTCCAAAGACACGTGGCGCCATCTATTAATTTTCTTAAGAACGTTATGTTGTTTTCGTCGGGAACAGTACTTTTTTTCGGGATGAAAGGTCTACTATGTCCTAAGCCCTATGTCCGCTTTTGTACACCTGACAACGCATGTATTTGCAAAATATCAGGATGATCGGTTCAGTGGTTTAGGCGTGAAAAGGTAACAAACAAATAAACAAATTTGCTTTCGCATTTATAGTATTAGTTAGGATTACAGCTAGTTTTACTTTCTCATTTGAAATATCACTTCGCCAGTCCTATACTTCAATGATGAATTTGTAAAAGGTTTTTACTGCTAAAATCAATTATTTTTTTTCCTAATGCAGCAACTTTTCAAAAGGGTTTCCTTATTTTTTTTTCTGTAATTATCTTAGGAAAAACCAAGGCAAAAATTAAAAAATATCTAACCAATCTACACGAAATTAGGTACTAAAAACTTCTAAAAACCAAATCTCAATAGGAGACAATATTTTGCTTAGAGGGTGGGTCCCAAAGTTTTTAGGCAAAAGTAGTTAACAAAGAAAATTACTAAAAAGCGCCCAGCGTATTAATTTCAGCCGAGTCAAGCAAAAAACTAGATGATCCCATTTAGTACGAGTGCTTTTTAAGCAAATATCCTACATAATGGAAGTAGGAGAGAAGGCCAAGTATGAAGTTTTAATACTCTTTTACAAAGGCATAGTTTGGAACAAAATACCAGTGTTTAATTGATGTTGAGATATGCATAAGAGACAGCCCTCCGTAAACTGACAAGGTGCATTCAGCTTCTTATTTTGAATCATATTCCACCGGATTTTTGCTCAGGAAATTTTTCATTTAGACATGTTGCACTGACCCCAAATGAATTGGGATAAGGGCAAAATAATGATGATGATATCGTTTTTCAGTTACTTTTTGTTTCTGTTATTTCAATGTAAAATTACATTCTCTGTATGCATTATTCCATTTATGTAAATAATACGGCTAAAATAAAAATAAAACCAACAGTGGATGTTGAAATACTCTAACAAACGACGCGTGAAATCAGCTGTTCACTTCCTGCCTACCTACAGAGTTCATTGAACTCGTCGTCGCGCTTGCCGTATTGAAATGCTTATTAAAACAGGCAGTTGTGATTCTGCTGTTATGGGCCGAAGCACCATTCGTCGCAATTTATTTTTATAAATAAATGAGGTCAAAAATAATTGTTAATTGGGTACTGACATAAGTAATCTGATGGACCTTTGAGTAGAAGTGCTTTATCTTATCCCATTGAATTTAGAAGTCAAGATTTCATGGTTTTCCTTTCATTTAATTTATCCCGTCTGTTACAGAGATTTAATTCTTATGATTGACCCTATGGATTGATGCCATAAAAGTACAGGGTGTTATTTTTTTGAAATTTAGCCGGTTCCGATTCTCGAGTGTGGCAAGCGAATTTTCAAAAATCTTTAAGGCACATTTTTTTTTTAAATAAAGGCATGTTTCCTTTGAGTAAAATTTTTATATCCAGTATTTAGAGCACTTTCCCTCCAGATCGCGTTGAAAAATTCCACCCCTGTATATCTACGTTTTGTATATTTTCTTTTACATGTGCTGTAAGACATTGCTTTTTGCAAAGTTTCACGATTCTAGGTCAACGGTAAGTACCCTATAAAGTTTTGATTTCCTTGCGAAATCACAAATTTGCGACTTAAACGGTCATATCTTTTGATCGTGTTGACTTGCAAGTTGAATTATGAATTTCCCAGCTGAAAGAGACCGTAGGCTCGAGCGACTGTTTGATATAAATTTTAACTTGATACCTGTACGCGTTTCTGAGGAAAATTGTCTTGACAGACAGACAGACCAGACGGACAACAAAGTGGTCTTATAAGGGTTCCTTTTTCCTGTTGAGGTACGGAACTCCAAAAAACGAATGAAGCAAGAAATAAGTGCTTAGGTACCAAGAATAATTTTGTTTATTCAAAGCTTAATTCTCAATTTTCTTCTAACAATATTGATTCCATAATCATCAAAACTGAAATTGGGAACAGAGAGTTCTACGCCCACCATTACAACGTGCAAAACATCTTCATCCCAAAAACAAAGAAGTGCGCGTGGGCAGAAGCCTGCTCTTATAATTAATTTGAGCTAAGTAGTGGGTAGAGAAACTTCAAGTGTTGTGTAATAGGATTGCTTTGTTCCACTTAAAATTTAAGGTGATCGAAGCTTCAATTTTAAGTGGAATCGAAGTTGATAAGGCAGTAACCTTTTAAATTTTCACAAAGTTCTATGATTTAGCTTTGTTTTTTTAACCAATTCATCATCCCTTTTAAATTTTGAATCAAAGTTCTATGATTTGGCTTTGTTTTTAAACCAATTCATCATCTGCCTAGCCTTTTCCCAACTGCGTTGTGATCGGCTTCCAGTCTAACCGGATGCATCTGAATACCAGTATTTTACATGGAGCGACTGCCTATCTGACATCCACAACCCAGATAGTACTGGGTAATACGATACCCCTTGTTAAGACTTTCGGGCCACTGACTACCTGTAACAACTGTTAAAGATCTACAAATGACAGCCGAGACCAACGGCTTAACGTGTTTTGAGGAAACTCGGTATGTAATGGGCGGTCACCCACCCATCCACGAACCAACCTAGGCGATCGCGGCTTAACCTTAAGATCGCCCCGAGTGACGGTTATTATTTAGCCACGAGCTCCTCCATATTATAACTAATAATCAATTAATCCTGTTAAATGTGGAAAAAAAAGTAACATTCAAAATCACATTTATAATATTTTTTCTGCATGTTTTCCTTTATCAAATATTGTGAAGTTCTTTATCTGACGTCCAATCCAGAGTATGAATGTGCTTGGGTATATGAGAAGAGGAAGACCTAAGAAACGATGGATGGACTGTGTGAAGGATGAAAGGACAAGAAAGGAGGTATCTGATGAGATGACGAGTAATAGAGAAGTATGGAAGAAGTAGATATGCTGCGCCAACCCCAAATGAATTGGGTTAAGGGCAAGAGAATATAAGTGTCTTTTATAGCACATCGAGCTACTACATCGAGCTACTACATCGAGCTTTAAAAGAGACTGTGACATAAGTATGAGACTATGCACTACCACCACCATGTATATAATTTTTAAATAGTGGGAGTTTCAAAATACTACTTAGTAGTAGTGAAAATAGTTTTAAAAGTTGCTACGAGTACAAACAATATAAGCTAGACTGGGTACTGTAAAATCTATTAAAATAATTGCTCACCTGCTTAGAGTACATGGTAGTCTTACTGGCTGGCCGTTCGTCGCTGGCCCTCTGCCACTTTCTCCCCGCGTTCTCATCCTCTGACTCGTAGCCTTTGGCCGAATGTGCTATGTCCGCCTGAAACAAAAAAAAAATGTTATTTTTTTTTAAGTTTGCCCATGTCTCTGAAACGTAAGCTAATGGACATGTGTATTCTCCCCATCTTGACCTACGATGCAAAGACTTGGTCTTTAACGAACATCCAAAAGTCCAAACTCAAGGTTTGCCAACGTGCTATGGAGCGCAGTATCTTAGGAGGTGTAATATTAGTCTGTTCTTGTTTAATCAGATCGTGTTTGAAACACTGTTGAAGTGGCTCAAAAGGCTGCCAAACTTAAATGGGACTGGGCAGGACATGTCTGTCGCATGCCAAACGAACTGTGGGGCCGTAAAGCTCAGGATTGCTGCCTTGAAACAAAGTGACACGGGGTCGCGGCAGACCACGAAGGAGATGGCGGGACGAACTGGATCTCTTCTTTGAGATTTGGAAAGAAGTAGCACAGAAGTAGCACAGAATGGTGACCGTTGGAAGGAAGGGAGGGAGGCATTTGTCTAGCATTGGAACTACATGGGCTAGTTTTATCATAAATAATTTCTTTGGAAAAGATGTCCACTTCCATGAGGTTATATTTGCGTTAGAATGGCAGCGAAAGAAAATTTTATAATATCTTGTTACAAAAACTGACGCTTGGTTTCCCATATTGTCCCAAATCTATAAAACAGTGTTAGTAGAATTATTCACTAATCATGTCTGTACGAGTGTTCACTTTGTTCATCAAAACAACTTTTTTTTTGTTAGCCCTTATTGTCCCACTCCTGAGCAAAGGCCTCCCCCCATTCCTTCCACTTCTCACGAGGGTCTGCTTCTTCTAACGAATTCGCGAAGAAGCCATCCAAGACGTCCCGCCATCTTCTTTTAGGTCTACCGCGACCCTGTCTAGCGTTTCAGGGCTAACTATTTCAGCAAAACAACATAATGTGTGAATTTATTCTGAAAGCTTTGTGTTTAATACCGACATAGAACACAAATATATGCAAAATTTGAAATGATCAAGTACCCAAATCAGCAATGCGACCTTGAAGTCAATGCGTCTAAAGAAATGAAACCCAAGTTAATCAAATTCATTAAATCGGCTTCTAAAGCAAGACATTTTCCCCACGACCAAGTTCCTACACAACTTTTCAATCACAGCTTGTACCACTAAACAACAGACAGCAGAAACCAATCACAGAGCAAAGTTTTATCGGTCTTCGCACAAACGAACTGAATTTCAACAAATTGCAGGCTCAGACTAGCACAACTTCAGACATTTGCATCGCCGATACCATCTATTGGTTCCACTTTTAATTGCAACCAAGTTTATTTGCAACCAAGTTGAATTGCAACCAAGTTCCACAGACAAGGAATGATGCGACACTTTCTTTTGAGAAGGATTTGTGAGATCTCTTTGTTTCTGATCATTGAAACAGTTTTTGTAGTGAAGATCTCATTTGGATTTGTATTTATTAATTTATTGTATTGTTTTACTTTTTTTTAGTTGTTGAGAATTATTTATGATTACTTTCAATAGCCTCATTGGTCTAGTGGTCGTAAGCCCGACTGATGAGCGTAAGATCTTTCCTAGGTTTGATTCCCGGATCGGGTAAAATGTCATTGGGTTTTCCCATCAGGAACTTCTCGACAGCAGTCACGGATTTTGGATTTGCGTCGGTTGATGGCAATTACATGGGACTTAAACGTAACAAGCAAGTTAGGTACACCTTTGCCAAACCCCTTCTGAGATTACAGGCGTGATGTTGTGTATTTTTTTAGTCTATGTTTGTTAAGAGTAGATTGCTTTTTTTTAAAAATAATTACAAAGAAGCTACGGAGCCCCAAAAATAAGGTTTTCATTTCACTTAACACAGCGTTTAAAATGTCTTGTAAATTAAATCACTGAATCGAATCCAAGATGGCTGCTAAGGAGATTAGTCGGAATAAAAAAACTGTTAATATTGAATATTGGAAACGGAGTCTGCGCCAATGTTGCCAACGCATTTTTTGTTTTGTGTTATATTGTTCCTTTGTTTGCTCCAAAAGAAGAAATACCTGAAGGAACCGAACCGAACCTTATATTCGAAAATCTTGTATATCTCTACACAAGCACTGGGCCTGCGTGGTGTCCTGCATCCCAGCGGTGGGAACATTATAGGCTGATTATGCTACTTATAGGTTCTTCAAGTGATCTTCGGTACAAAAGCCGAGGAGATGAGCTACATACGACTACAACAACAACAACAACATTAAATCCAACATTATATCCATTACAAATCTACAAACCGACAAACACAACAAATCGATGATTTGCATTGAGTCTAATATATCTATTCAAGTTTCATCAATATAAAGGTTGAAAAAACATCCTTTACGAAACCTAAAGGCACTTATTGTTCCCGTCATTGCATTAATTTTTTTGTTCTGGGATAAACCTGGGAAACTTCTAGTTTCGGAGATATTGCAGGTCGAAGTTCCAATTATTTGCATGCGTATAATTTAAACTAGTTTCAAATGGTTTGTTTTGTTAATACGACCCTGACCTCTGCACTATTTAATGCATCCATCAGCTCGTTTTGAGTGCTACCTCAAACCGTGATTTTTCACACCAAAAAAATAATCGTTACCCAGCAATAATTCTTGTGCAATGTTACTTAGTTTGATGATACAAAATGCTTGGTTGATGGCTTTGTGAAGGGTCCATTTACAACCTGTATTGAACGACCTCTTAGACCCACTAATATTTAAAGACTCGAAACTTTACTACCGACTTCTGAATGAGATAAATGAAACAAAATAACAATTAGCGAACTTCTTGAACAAAACTTTCGAGTAATAAACACGGTCTATTAGAAATAGCATTAAATAAGTGTATTAACTTCAAGAGCGCTGACAAACAATTGCGCTCCTATAATGAGACTCAAATGACTTTTCCAGAGTTTGCATAGGCCTGCGACGTCGCTTCAGGCTAACTGTCTTTGTTTTTCCAGTGCAATGGCATTTCATTTTCATAATTTATTAATTCTAGTACTAGTAAATGGCATTCTCAGTGTTATTATGAGAGTTACTGTCTAGGTTTGTTTAACTGAGTCAGAATGTCGTACTTAATTGAATGAAGTTTTTCTTCTTCATTGTGTCGCTGGAACCACAATTTTTATATTTTGTTAGCCCAGAACCTCACCACTTCCACCGCGGCGTCGGTGGCAGCGCAGAGTTCAATTGGGCTACACATTTTTGGGCTACACATTTTTGGGCTAAGAGGTCAGAATAGGAGATGGAGCATAGTTTGTGATTCAGCTCTACAACCACACCCCTCTGCTGTTTCATTGCGGTAACCCCACTTAACGAGGTTACATCTTCCTACTTGAGTCCGAAGACAGTTCAAAGACTTCCAGGTGGACCACGGAAGGTTAGACTCTGCAGGAAGATGCTCACTAGGTGGTAAGTAGTGAGTGGAGATGGACAGCTGTTTTCCCTCATCTTACATCGGGCGTCGGCCGGGTCTTCTGATATGGACGCTGCGGTTTTTAAAAACCGTGCTTAGTTTAAAGCCGTTGCTTTGGCAGTTTGTATCTGCAGTCCGAAACTTGTTTGTGTTTCTCCACTGTGCTTGCGACTTCTCTTCGGACATGAGGAGGTGCTATGCCGGCTGTGGGGTATAGTGTGCTGACTGGGGTCGATTTGAGGCAGAATGTAACTGTTCTGCAAGTTTCGACATCTACTTCTTTAGCGTGGGCGAAACGCTGCCACAGAGAGGCAGAGTGCTAGGCTAGTTGTTCTAAGTACCTGAGGAGAAGCGCCCCGGGAACTTGAGGTTAGACGCCTGAGCATTTTATTACGGATGAATACTTTTTTCTTCGTTTTCAGGCAATGCTCCTTAAATATCAATGTAAGTTCAGATGTATGTAAGTTCAGATGTGTTCAATGGCACCATGACATCTTGTAGCCAATGAAATAATATTAGTAACAAAATGGTGATTTTATTTTTTTCAGTGTCGGGTATCGTAAACCGGAATTGTTGATTTTTTTATGCAGCCAGTCCTTCTTCAGGTATTGGTTAAGTTTTAAATATACTTCCAATATTTTAATTATACCTACTCGTATTACCTTTTTCTTAGTTTTCAGGCAATGCTCCTTAAATGTAAGTTCAGATGTATTCAATGGCACCATGACATCTTGTAGCCAATGAAATGGTAGTAGTAACAAAATGGTGATTTTAATTCTTTCAATGTCGGGTTTCGTAAACCGGAATTGTTGATTTTTTTATGCAGCCAGTCCTTCTTCAGGTATTGGTTAAGTTTTAAATATACTTCAATATTTTAATTATACCTATTCGTATAAGCTGTCCTATTCACTGATTTTATTATACACTTATAAATATACTGTGGCTAAACATTTAGTTCATCTTATTCGCCGTCTTCTTCTTAAGGACAGCGTTTTTGCCCGTTGTACCGTCAATTGACCTGCACCATCAATGGTGCAAAGGAATGGTAGGATAATGCGTAATCTATGTACGTTTAGTACATACATAGAGTTTTCATGTACTTACTTATAACATACTTGGGGGATGATTTAGGAAAAACTGATATATTTATATCAGTTTTTCCCATAATTTTAATTGTACAAAAATTTTCAAGTCAATCTACTCGGAGAATAAAAAGTTTCAACAGAAAATTCAATAACCCATTTCACCCTCTTAGGGGTGGATTTTCGAAAAACCCTTTCTTAGTGGATACTTATTCTTTACAAAGACTACACCATCAAATTTTGTGTCTCTAGGACCAGCGGTTTGGGCTGTGCGTTGATATATCAGTCAGTTAGTCAGTCAGGACTTTGAATTTTATATGTATAGATAGATAGTTGCCTAAAATTAAACAATGCAACTTTCAAGAACACAGTTAACACTGAGTTTACCTTAACTTTTCTAAAAATAACGGCAAATCAATTTCGCCATTAATTAATTGCATTTGTACATGCAATATATATATATATATATTTATTGCGTTTCTTGACGTGTTTTGCCCTATTGTGTTAGTAAAGAAAATGGGTCATCCACAAGTGTATACACATTTTCTTTATCATAAAAGCTACGTGCGTACCTCTGTAATGGTAATCGTTCCTGTACTTTTGGTTTTTTTTTATATATCTACACCTCCATATGCTATTTAAATTTTTGTACTGTGTGTGAAAATGGAATTGATATTCTTCGAACAATTAAAGTCTTCCTCGACTTTGTGCAACAAAAATTAAATGAGTTTCGCTCACTGTAATTTGTTCTATAGTCTAAGATCCAATTTTACAATTATCGACATAAAATGGCAGAATAGTTACCATGTCAACACTTAAAGAATATTAGAAGATGCAAAGAGGAAATACTTTGAGGAAATACCTACAATTGATAGTAAAGTGTCATCTCAATGGTGCAGATGAGACCATACTATCAATGCAGTTTCGTTTGCACCATTCTCAGTGATGCAGATGAGACGATACTATTAATGCAGTTTCACTTGCACCATTAATAGCGCAAACGAAACTAATTAGTCGCCTCTGCACCATTGATGGTGCAGGTCAATGGTGCAGGTCAATGGTGCAGGTCAATGGTGCAGACGGTACAACGAGCGTTTTCGTTTATTTATGGATTCCTCTGGACTGTACACTTTCTTTGTTGGTTTTTAAATAAAGTTTGCTTTTTCTGCTTCGCCCTATAAGTCACGGTATAGTGATAGCAGGTTTTTTTAAAATAAGTAATGTCTATTACAAGAAGATTCATCAATTTAAATAGTAATTATTATTTACTGTTACTGTTAGCCTACATCATCCCACTAATAGGCAAAGGCGTCTCCCCATGACTTCGAGTTCTTTCGATCCTGGGCTCATTCGGGCCACTGGTCGTTGGTTTTGTCCAGCTCGTCCCGTCATCTTCTATGAGGTCTGACACATCGCCTTTTAGCTGTATAAGGGCGCTACATAGTAGTTTTTAAATCCCTAAACATAAAGCAAAAAAAAAAGATTCACGAACACCAACAAGTAAACACTAAACAAATTTTCAAAGTGTTTTTCTCATCCTCATTATGTTGTTACGCACATAGTATTCTGGAAAACATATTTTTATGAAAAAGATCCTATCTCCAGTTTTTTCTCGCGTTAATTGATTTAAATTTAGAAAAGGTTATACATATTGGTACTCGAGACCGTACATATTGCTTCTTTGCAAAAATGACTTAGAATTTCGGATTTCTTTTTTTTTTAGACGAAATACGGAATTACATTGACAAAATGGCTAAAACAACGTAAAATATATAAATCTATCTTTTAAATGTCCAAAGATGCTTTCTTATGTATTTCACTGCTGCTGGCTATAATATTGATAATACCTCGATTCTAGAGTTAAATTTTTATCCTGCTCAACAACGTCTTGTCGCTACTTTCGGAATCCCCTTCAAAAGGCGTGGATCAGAAAACGCAGGACGCGCAACCAATCTCGCTGGCGATTTTAGTTGATGAATAATTTTAGACGAGTTTGTTATGACCCTTTCTATTGATTTTTAACCAGGAAAAAATGTAATAACATCACATGCGTGATAGATACAAACAGACGATTTCAATAAATTGTCCTAATGGCAATTTGTTGCTTGCATGTGCATGTACTTCAAATTATAACTTCACCATTACTTATAATCATAAAATTTTGGTGTATTTTTCGAATCAATACATAGCTCTTCGAAGCTTGGTACACAAATGAATAAAAAGGACAAAACGATCATCTGTCTAAAATAGTTTCAATTTGAATTTAAATTTGACAATTTAAAAGAAGAATATGGCTTTGAGGTTTTAGCAAAGAGGCTAAAATGCAGAGGTAACTCTACAATATGAGGGATCATAGGTATTTACATCGAAACTTCTGCAAAATAAACACGTAGGTACACTAGGGAACTTGGAATAAATAGTTACTTTGAATAATGTAGGCATCGGTGTTACTAATTCAAGTTCTGAACTAACAACAAACAGCAATATATTCAGCGCCTAGAATTTCATTAAACCTGCCTACACCTAGTTTCTCAAATACTTATCCGACTAGCAGGTGTTAATATTCCAAAGTTATATTTTCAGGAGAGTTTGTATTACCTACCAATTAACCAGACGACAATCTTGCGACGATTACCTGATATAATTATCCAAGCGAGACTATCTCCAAGGAAAACTAAGTACCTACACACATATTATTGGACCAATAATATCACGATTATTATCAATATTTATGAACAATGAACTATATCAAATTTCCACGACTATCTCTGCAAATTCCGATTTCATGACATACTTAATTTTTTTTATTTTTCTCAATATGGTGTCTGGATGTCGCCATATTGTCATTTCAAAACATCAGTTGATAATCAACTTGACCGCCGCTTTTCTAGGCTCTTATTTTGTTTGCAATTTAATTTCACCTATGGACCACATAGATATGCCACTGATGCTATAACTTGAATCATTACCTTCAAGCATAGCTTCTTGAGCAATTACCTTCAAGCATAGCTTCTTGAGCAATTACCTTCAAGCATAGCTTCTTGAGCAATTACCTTCAAGCATAGCTTCTTGAGCAATTACCTTCAAGCATAGCTTCTTGAGCAATTACCTTCAAGCATAGCTTCTTGAGCAATTACCTTCAAGCATAGCTTCTTGAGCAATTACCTTCAAGCATAGCTTCTTGAGCAATTACCTTCAAGCATAGCTTCTTGAGCAATTACCTTCAAGCATAGCTTCTTGAGCAATTACCTTCAAGCATAGCTTGGAGATCTGCCCATCGCCCAACACGATTTTTTTTTCTTTCCATCTCCAAAGTAATCAGTACAAAAGACGCAAACAAAACTCATTGGAGCACAAAATGAAACAACTACCTACTGGCTCTGAAATTCCCTGATTGTAATTGCTTGAGTGTTTTATTGCCCATATTGATTACCACGTAATATTAGTAGGGCAATAAAAGTAAATATAGTTAAACCAGAAGAGGCATGCGCTTCGGTAGTCTTTGTGTTTCTGAATGAGTATGAATTTTGCGTCACAGAACAACCCTTCATAAACGCAAAGTTTTAATTTTTGTCGTGCTGAGCTCGTTTGTCCTCATGTCATTACTCGCATGTATGATGTTTTCTCTCTGTCAAGTTGCCTATTATGGTCGCAGATCGTCATCTGTCATTTAAAAAATAATAGAATTGTTTAATTTACAGGGTGTAAACAGACCCTTCACATAGCCGTCTTACATGAAAACATGTATTTAAAAAAAAAACTTGTGAAAAAGTTGGACCCCCCTTTGACCACCAATATCTCCGTAACTAAAAGGTTCCCAGGTATGGTCTAGAACAAACAAATAATCGCAAAGACGGGGAGAACAAGTGCGTTTCGGTTATGTTAAGGGTCTATTTACACCCTTTATAGTTTTGTTCTAATGAAAGTACAAAATTGGCAAATATTTGCATGGGTTTAATATCTCTGCAAGGTGGACTTCGTACATCGTTCTGAACCATAGAAATTATTCATCGGTAATATTTTTTTAAATCAGCTGTTCCATTCATTTTGTTTTGTTTTAGCGTCGGTGTCCTCCCTTCCACCCCGTATATTAGATTCAATCATCGACCGTTCGTATTTCAGAAGATAGACTTTGATTCCCGAAGTGTATACTTTTTTTTGGAGATCTTTACAACTGTTCTACGAGACAATATTACTAAAGTATTTCAAACTGATTGGAAATTGAATTTCCACCAGATTCCACGTGTGAGTTTTAATGGAATACTTATCTGTGGAATTGAAATTGAATATTAATTTATAGGTTCTGAACTGAAATGAGCTAGTATTGTAAAAATGCAAAAATTGAAAATGAAAACTAAGTATGAGTTTTAGTTTACAGCAATAAAAAAAAAAAAAAAAGATAAAGAAAATAATAAAAAAGTTAAAATCAAATAATGAAATAGTTTTCAGCAATTTTTCCTTTATTTATTTCTATACAAATTAATTTCATTTTTAAATATTCCTTAGAAAAAAAAATATAAAAAAAACATTGAAAAATATAAAAAAATGTAGCCCACCGGTATCGGGAACAGGGTCCAGAGAGAGGAACCTCCTTACAATACGAGCCGTGTCCAGGAGTACCGCTTTCTGAATCCAGCTGCTTGCTTTAATTATTATTATTATAGTGATTTGGACACCAGAACTAATTTGGAAAATATTGAGGCTTCTCATTACTTAAGATCATTTTCTTTATTTTATTCCCAGTTGTGTTTAGGTGACAGTAGTTTAATATCGAGTTCCTTAAACAAAACTGCGTTCGTATCAAAAAAAAAAACGAATTATCGATGCAAGTCTCATACAGTTTCAAAATAACGGCCAAGGAGTTCCAACTATTTTAAAACTTCAAACTTTTGTAACATTCTTGGAAACTCCAAACAAGAGAATGCTTTCAGCTGTATTCTGTCGATGTTTAAGATCTTTTGTTAGTGCATTTATTTTGCTACTAATTAATATTATGCAATTTCTTCAGAGAAAAATCAAATTTTCTTTTTTGCTCACGCTATTATCAATACAAAACGAATCATATTTTTGCATAAAGAAAGCGCTAAACCATAGAATAAAAAAAGAAACGCGAAAAAAATAAATAAAAGCGAAGCAAAGCGAAGCAAAGTGCGGAAACACGCAAAACGCGCGTTGCCACCCGCGTAAAATTTAAATTTCATTTTTTTTAAATAAAAGCGTAGCCTTTTAAGCAATTACTTTATTTTTCCTTGTTGATTTAATCTTTTACTCTGGACGCTCTTAATGTGGCACGTCTTTCTACATCGTTCTCACATATATGTTTAATCTCAACATGAATGATGTAACCAAGATTTTGTAATAATATTTTGATTTAAAAGAGTGTCCATGGAGTTTCTTGCCCATTCTTCTCCATAGAGATCTACTCTTTGAAAGGTGCAACTACAGTACTTTCTCAAGTTCTTATGCCTTGTGACTGTAGCTTCGCTTGTTTTTTGTTTTTTTGACGTTCAAAAGTGCCTGTGATGGTTTAATTGAAATAAATGCTTTGAGTTTGAGTTTATTAAAATTGTAATTGAGAACCAATAAAGTATATCTGAATTATTAATAAACGCATAGTGTGTAAAAAGTAACTAAATAGAAAAAAAAGGGATAGTGCTACATTTAACTGGAAACACACATATGAACGAAAAAAGTTAATAAATAAAAACATTGACACGAACATAGAACCTCCTCCTTTTTGGAAGTGGATAAAAAACCTTTTAAATACAAACAATACGTTTCACCGACAACACTTTTTCAACAAACATGACTTTGTTTTATCATTTCTCTTTGTTATGAAAACCTTAAAAAAAGGCACACTATACGTGCGGTATATTTTTTAAGTTTTTAGTAGCGCGGGGACGGCTGCCAAAAATAATATTAACATTATTCATTTATTAATTTCCAACCAACTTTAATTTATACCTTACAGACTAACAAAAACATCGTAAATAGAACCTTAAAACTATCATAGCAAGTTGCATCGTTCTCTAAAGACAAGACAATCTGTTGATTTTCAGATGTTTCAGGATTTTGCCGCAGAATGTCTGATTTCGACAGGCCTCCTAACAGATTTTGTTTAAGGTGGAAGCACACGAAATTAAAATTTTCTTAGGTTTTTTACGTTTTAAATTTCGCGGGCCACCCTTTCCTTTCCCTTTCCTTTCCTTTTCCCCTTTCTTTCCTTTTCCCCTTTATCGAAATGATAATCTATCAGCTAATTTTGCTTCATCATCCTCGCATAAGCTTATATTTTCTAATAATATCGATTATGTTAAAAAAAACGGAGAAATCATTCAAACATACAATACCACGTAACATTATTAAAACAAGCTTAAAAAATCGTTAATCGGGAAGCGATTTCAATTTAGAACTAAAATATAAATACCATCCATGACAAAATATAACAAACAGAGCTTTTCAGTCTATATCATTGCTTGCATGACAAAGTTTGAATGCACTTGTCCAATATTATTTTAACGTGGCCAGGTGCGATAATTATACAAGTTTTGATTGGACCAAACGTGTTAGAAATGTTAGTTAGGCAGTTGCAAGTTTGCGCCGGTGACCAATGCGGTTTACCTGGGGACTAATTGGGGTTAAATTGTATAGGAACAACCGTTTCGTGAATATGCTAGCGGATGGCAAAAAGACAGCCTTTAAAAGTAACTATTAAATTGGCAGAAACTGAGTTTTTTTTAAATATTTACAAAAGCAAATTCATTTTTTATTGATAAAAACAGCAGTAATAATCTCCTCATAGATTCTTCTAATGAGTTCAACAACCTACTTCAAATATTTATCCGACTACTCCCCCCAATGGATCCACTATAGAATGTAAATGGTACAAATTAGAGGAGTACTGCAACAGTTTCGAGTCAAAGTTAAAACGTTGCAAAAGCGCAATAGCGCGTTAAAAGGCTTCTACCGTTGCGCTTAGAAACGGTTTCATAGACACGTATGTGGGCCATGCAGACTTGCAGAGTCGTTAGCGATGTTGGCGCCTCTTTCATTGAGTTGAGTGCCAACTTGCTATTCAATAGTCGCTTATGGATAGTTCGATAGTTTTGAATTAGGCAGGGCCGTCTTTAACCAATTGGATGTACTGAGCACTTGAAAGCCTGACTGAGCCTTGTAGAATGCAAACACATACCCGAAACCATATTCAAACATTAATAGCATTAAATTCTCAGTCAAATAAAGCCAATTTCATGATTATTAAAACGTTTTCTGTGCCTCTAAAAAGACAACCTTTATAAGTAACTATTGACTTATGCTGAAAAGCTATTTGTAAGGATGTAGGCTACAAAATCGAGCGAATCAAGTTTAGTATTCTGCCTGGGATAATTTAAGTTTTATTTTGACAGTTACTAGCTATGATAGACAGGAACTTGGGGGGCCCAGTTGTTGGCAATGGCTCGTCTCCTATTATTTATCTCGCGAGTTAATAGGCTTTTTTTGGGTTAGCTCGTTTCATCGTCGACCTTCTTATCTCTGTCTTCAGGACTAGATTGAGGTCAAGAGTAAGCCCATATAGAATAACAAAAAAAAAAAAATGGGCTTTTAACAAAACTAGCGAAATGTTGAAAAACCTTTTTGCCCGACTTAGGAATCGAACCCGGACCTCTTCCACAGCAGCCGTGCTTGCGACTACTAGACCAAAGAGGCAGTCAATAAATTATACTATAGTGAACCATGTTTTATATATCGAATAATTAATACATCTATATTATGAATTACAAAGCAATTTTGTTGGAATCATTGCAATATTTTCCTCTATCGTTCTACAAGAGATCTTTTAGTTCTTGTTCAGTGACTACAATGATTTATTTCTATTATACCGAAAACGTTTTGATTAATATGTCGCAAAATTCGTATATTAATGTTCATGGATCACATGAATAGAACGATATGTATTTTGTGAGATGAAATATATCTATATCAAATAGAGCAAGCAAAAATGTCATGAATATTTCATTAGTTATTGACAAGAACTTGGAAAAAAGATTTTTCATACGAAGAAACTTAGAAAGAGCGTAAGGGTTATTTATTAATGTTTGTTTTTTTATTATTATTTTATTATTATTTTTCAGAAAATGTGTCTTTTCCTAATATCTAGTAAAGTATGGTTGTATTTAAGGCCTATTTAAGTAAACTAACAACAAACTATAAAAGAGCATCGAAAAACTCCTCCTCAAAAAGGGCTATTTTGAATCAGAGAAGTTAATCACTCTTGACTCATGGGAGCAGAAAGAACACAGTAAAGTTTTGGTCAGCAGGCATCCAACATAACGCTCCATTTATTTTCCCCCGTTATCCATTAAAATATCCCTATGAAGAAATAGGAGAAAAGAACAGAATATGCTTTATTGTACACCAGAATTGAAACACAACTAATGACGGTTTTATCGGTGAATGGAGGTCTTCTTTGTGAATAACATCATAACTACGAACACGATTTTCTTTCTACCAGCTCTTGGAAAGGCCAGTAATAGCCCACGGCTAGTTTCATTGTGTTTATGAATTCACCCCATCAGTTTGCGTAGGGCCTTACACCCTGTATAAAGAGCTGAACGCTCATTAGTAAGTACACGCTTTGTTCCATCAACTATTAAATCCCATGGTAAAATGAGAATCGAGGAGCTCGTGGCTAAATAATAACAGCCGCTCGGATCAGTCTCCAGGTTAAGCCACGCTTGCCTAGTTTGGTCTGTGGATGGGTGACCACCTATTACATACCTAGTTTCCTCCGTGCCTCGGAAAGCACGTTAAGCCGTTGGTCCCGGGTGTCATTTGTAGATATTTGACAGTCGTTAGGTAGTCAGTCAGTGGCCCAAAAAGTCTGACAACCAGTCTTACCAATTTAAGGGGTATCGTATTAACCAGTACTAACTGGGTTGTGGAAGTCAGATAGGCAGTCGCTCCGTGTAAAATACTGCATCGGTTAGACGGGAAGCCGACCCCAACACAGTTGGGAAAAGGCTAGGCAGATGATGATAATGTCAGTGTAATTTGTCACCATGTCAGCTGAATGTCGTAGATAATTTAGTTTGTAGGAATGAATGCCCAAGATGAGTAGATTACTTATGGATTTTGTCTTTGTCAGAATTATTTTGACCATTGTATAAAAATACCAAACAACAAAAAAAAACCAAAAAAAAACCAAAACCAAATTACTGAATTTTGAAGTCTGTTATGGTTTTTTTTTGGTTTTTTTTTGTTGTTTTTTAAATTACTGAATTTTGAAGTCTGTTAAAAAACAGACTTCAAAATTCAGTAATTTGGTTTTTTTTTCCTTTAATACGTATTTTTATGATCCCTTAATTACTTTAGTTACAATGTAAAAATTAATTCATGACAATAATTTGTGTGAGATACTGCAACTTAAAAGGGTAAAATAAAAAACTTTCTGCAAACGCCGCGCGCCGACGCCGACGAGTCGTACTCAGAGCTGGTCGTACTCAGAGCTGGTCGTACTCAGAGCTGGTCGTACTCAGAGCTGGTCGTACTCAGAGCTGGTCGTACTCAGAGCTGGTCGTACTCAGAGCTGGTCGTACTCAGAGCTGGTCGTACTCAGAGCTGGTCGTACTCAGAGCTGGTCGTACTCAGAGCTGGTCGTACTCAGAGCTGGTCGTACTCAGAGCTGGTCGTACTCAGAGCTGGTCGTACTCAGAGCTGGTCGTACTCAGAGCTGGTCGTACTCAGAGCTGGTCGTACTCAGAGCTGGTCGTACTCAGAGCTGGTCGTACTCAGAGCTGGTCGTACTCAGAGCTGGTCGTACTCAGAGCTGGTCGTACTCAGAGCTGGTCGTACTCAGAGCTGGTCGTACTCAGAGCTGGTCGTACTCAGAGCTGGTCGTACTCAGAGCTGGTCGTACTCAGAGCTGGTCGTACTCAGAGCTGGTCGTACTCAGAGCTGGTCGTACTCAGAGCTGGTCGTACTCAGAGCTGGTCGTACTCAGAGCTGGTCGTACTCAGAGCTGGTCGTACTCAGAGCTGGTCGTACTCAGAGCTGGTCGTACTCAGAGCTGGTCGTACTCAGAGCTGGTCGTACTCAGAGCTGGTCGTACTCAGAGCTGGTCGTACTCAGAGCTGGTCGTACTCAGAGCTGGTCGTACTCAGAGCTGGTCGTACTCAGAGCTGGTCGTACTCAGAGTGGGACCAACTAGGCAAGCACGGCTTAACCTAAAGATCGACCCGAGCGGCTGTTATTTTTTCATAATAAATACATAACATTTAGTTAAAATAACGTTATCCACGCTTCCACCAAGTAAGGGCATTTACCTGACATCCCAAAATAAAGGGTGTCTCTTTATGATGCAGACGGAATTTAATTTCAAGAAAATCGCGTTTTAAACGAGTTTTGGTAATGGGATGATAAAGAAAACACGACTGATTAAATTGGGCGAACAATTGTTCTAGAAAGTTAAATGTCACGCCTTTTTTCGTGTCTTTATGTAAGATGTGAGAAGTTTTAAGTGGATTTACGGAATCTGTTCGTGATTTGATGTTGAGGCCTTCTGTAAACTGTTTCAGAGTTGTTTTGTTTTACTCATAAGTACTTTGTTCTGGTGGTTGTTTGTTTACGTAAAACAATTTTTATAAGAAGACTAGCTGTGCTCCACGACGAAATTATTATAAACATATTGTTCGTCCGCGTGAAATTAGTATAAAAAATTAATATTACTTTCCTATTTAAATCGGGATTTTGTTAACAATTCCAAGCGTTTTTTTTTTTTTGCACGGAACCCTAATCCTTACTCCTTATAATATCAACTATCTGCCCGTAAATGTCCCGTCAATGTCCCGTCAATATCGGTGCAGCCGTTTCTGAGTTTAGCCGGAACAAACAGACAGACAAAAAATATGTTTTTTTTTGTTATAAGTACCGTAGAAAAAGCTGTTGTTTTGAAATTACAAACAACAAACACTTCAATTTTATTTTATTGAATAGATTAGCGACCATTCTTACAACAGCAACAAAAATTGTTTTTCCGTACTATAAATCGATTCGTGGTATTTTTTATTACTTTTGACGACTATTCCAAATTTGTAATTCAATAAACAACGTAAATTCATTTACAATCTCACTACCTGCGAAAATTAAAATTAAAATAAAACACGATCAGATTCAGATTCAGATTCAGATTAATTTATTTGCTTGAAATATGGTATTTTACAGATTTTATAACACAGGTACACAATAGTTCAGCATATTCCGCCTACTTAATCCGGCATGCAAATTTTGCAACAAAATAATTAAATTCAAATGACAAAAAAACAACAAAAAAAAAAGAACAGAACAGAACACCTATTGAACAGTGGCGCATTAAAACTTACAGTAATTTTTTGTCACTATTTATATTTACCCAACTAACAAAACCCTCTTTAGCTACCAGGACAACACTACTTAGTGTGTGAAGATAACGAAACTAATATTAAGCTAAGAGACTCTGACAAACTTGATAATCAAGTAGTCGGCGACTTGACAAACTGCACTTGTTGTTAGACCAACTTCTTACTCAGTAACAATGATAGTTTTCCCCGTGTTCACACGTAAGAGATTTGGAACTTGCTAATTACAAGTTTGGATGCTGTTGATTTACTTTTTAATTGATTTTTGTGGTTCCGTACCTCGAAAGGAAAAACTCATTAGACTCTTCAGACGGGTAAAAAGGAACCCTTATAGGATCATTTTGTTGTCTGTCTGTTAAGACCTTTTTTCTTAGGAACGCGTAGAGGTAGTAACTTGAAATTAAAACACACACATTTTACCACTTTGGAAGTGTCTATCTTTCAAACGATTGACTTTTTTATGGGGAGCCCTCCCTTAATCTTCTAATTTTTGTATAAAAATCGTAAAGCGGTTCACAGAATACATCTATCTATCAAGTTTCAACTGGTGTAGTCCTAATAGTTTCGGAATAAAGTAGGCAGACGTACAGACAGGCAGACTGTCTGCCCTTATAGATTCGTCATGTCTGTCAGACCTGTCTGTCTGTCTGACCTGTCTGTCTGTCTGACCTGTCTGTCTGTCTGACCTGTCTGTCTGTCTGACCTGTCTGTCTGTCTGACCTGTCTGTCTGTCTGACCTGTCTGTCTGTCTGACCTGTCTGTCTGTCTGACCTGTCTGTCTGTCTGACCTGTCTGTCTGTCTGACCTGTCTGTCTGTCTGACCTGTCTGTCTGTCTGACAGGCAGACAGGCAGGCAGACAGGCAGGCAGCCAGACAGACAGACAGGCAGACAGACAGACAGACAGACAGACAGGCAGACAGACAGACAGGCAGACAGACAGGCAGACAGGCAGACAGACAGGCAGACAGACAGGCAGACAGACAGGCAGACAGACAGGCAGACAGACAGGCAGACAGACATGACGAATCTATAAGGGTTCCGTTTTTTGGCCATTCGGCTACGGGACCCTAAAAAACCAAACTAAAGAGGATCAGAAAATTACATTCGGAGGAATAATGTTCTAGAACCAGAAATTCAAAAAGATGTGACATTCACGACCAACCTGCACTAGGTTCGCGTGGTGGATTAGGACCCACTCTCTCTCACAGTGAGGAGTTCTGAGTCCCAGCAGTGGGAACTAAAAAACGAACGTAAATGGATGTGTAAGATGCAGCCATCAGGATGCAGCCATCAGGATGCAGCCATCAGGATGCAGCCATCAGGATGCAGCTGTTATTAAATCCAAATAAACCTTCACAAATACGAAACTCTAAATCAAAAGCTAAGTCAAAGATAAAGATAGCTGGGGAAGCAACAATATAGTTGTAACAATAAATCGAATAACGATATAATACCATTAATCGTAAAACGTGAAAGTTAATCTAGATTAATAGTGTCAATGTTGACAAAACAGCTCAGGATACCTTCCAAGAAGACTCGATTGCTGAGGACAACAATAGGTACTGTTTAACAATTACTTATTATACAAGCTATGATCTCATTTGATTGTGTCGTTTTTCTACAAAATTGTTTCAGGATCCTTAATTTGATTCGCATTAACATAACATCATGCCTGTAATCCCTGAAGGGTTAGGCAGAGGTGTATCTACACCTACATTTCACCAGTTATGTATAAGTCCCATGTAACCGTGTGTAAATCCAGACTCCGTGGCTGCTACTGAGAGATTCCTGTTGAAAAAACCCAATAACACTTTACCCGATCCGGGAATCGAGCCCAGGACCTCATGATCAGCAGTCGCGCTTGCGTCCACTAGACCAGCGAGGCAGTCAAATAAGAGGAGATATGTAGTTAAGTAATTTGCATTCGTTCCTCGTAATTATCAACCATAGAAGAATCAGACTTGCAGCAGTCATTTTGTATCGGACTGTCAAACATCCCATTGCTTTAACCTTAAAAAACGAGGTATTCATAACTATAAGAGCTCCTACTCAATTAATTAATTCAGTTAAAAGGAGACAAGCATCAAATTAGGTGCCCCGCTAATTAATTAATATCCTAAAATGGAGACACATCTGATGAAATTGAATGAAAATTTCCCATTCAACTGGATCAGTCCAATTTATGTGATCCTATAGGGACACATAAAATGGACTGATCCACGAGGACACAATTAACAAATTGTCTCTGTGTTTTATCTTATATTATACGCAATGAACTGTAAAAGATACGACCAGGGTTGAAGCACACTCTTTATTGCTCTATAAAAAGGAATAGGTCCATAAAAAATCGATCTTTTAATTGGTACGCAAAAATGTTCCAATTAATAGAAGCAAGCTTTACGTTTACTTTCGGATCAAAATCTTTGCTCTTATTTTAGGGATACTTATCTATTGTTTGGTAAAATGTTAATTAATTTTGGCTACAAAAAAGTCGGTCGATTTAATACAAAAAATGTTATAAAAGAGCCAGCGGTAGATAGATGAGAAACGGAAATTTTATCATAACTTAGAAAATAATTCATTCTAACATTATAAAGAGGTAAAAGTTTGTAAGTTTGCAAATTTGTATGTAAGAGGTAACGGAAACTAATCATCCAATTCTAAACATTTTTTCACTGGTAAAAAGCTACCTTTTAGTGGGTTTAGTATATTTATATCATGTATATGAGCCGAGCTATCACAATTTTTGCGAAACGAAATCGTGGGCGAAGTGCTAGTGTATGATATAAAATCGACAAGGTGAAAACTAGAAGTGAACGAAATCACTATTGCGGTTTCAATTCAATTTGCAACTACTGGCTGGAATGGAAAGTCTTTGCTGCGGCGTCTACAGTCGCAAAAATCATAATTTCACCGGAGAAACACAGCATCACTATACTAACTAGATGACATTTTTATTTATAGTGAAATTAATTCTTCGAGAACGATTTCAATTGAAGAATTTTATTTGTCGCAGGGACATGACGTGCATACAAAATGTCAAAAAAATAAAATCTATGTAAGATGATTAGTTTTAGTATATGCGAAACCTGAAACACGTGTCTAGTATTTTTATCTAAAGAATCGTATGTACAAAATTTCAAAACTGTATCATGAAAAATCACAAAGTTATAAGCTTGTTCTGTTACCTAGTTGTCCTCACAAAAACGTGGTCACCACGCGGCGCAGCCGCGCGAGTAACATATATAACCTTTTTTAAATATTTTTGGGACAAAATATCAGATGGTTCAAAATTATTGGAATCGATTCAGTTACTTACTCTGAACAAACTATATTCAGGTTTCGCATATACTAAAAATAATGTTTTATATAAAGTAAGAAACCAACTGGCTGACTGATTCACTGACTGATCGATCACCGTACAGCTGAAACCGCTAGGTCTAGAAGCATGACATTTTACACAAACGTTGCTTAAATGACGTAAGTGTGCAAAGTAAGTAGTAAACTAAGAAGGGAATTTTTGAAAATTCATCCCCTAAGAGGTTAAAACAAGGGTCTCAAGTTTATATGAAACTTGGTCAATTTTGCGAACGAAGTCTGGGACAACAGCTAGTAAACAATAAACATACAACGTATAACAAATATTTATAACATACGGAACAAAAAAAAGTTGACAGCATGCACGTGCATCGTGACTGCGACAAGCAGGATGATGACCACTCAGCATGATGCTGTGCTATGGTGGCCCACAGCACAGCAAATAACTAACTTATGATGATTATTTCTGCTTATGATAAGCTAAATGACCAACTATAGATAGCCTAGTAAAGTAATATTTGTGAAACATTGCGGTTAAAAATATAACGCGCCTGTATATTTTTACCTACAAAGGAGAACATCTTTTGAATAGATTGATTGCCGCTGTTATTTCGTATCGACAATACTGTAGTGACGTCATGTGAATGAGAAAAGCTTTTCATTAAAGCTTCAGATCTTTTGTTTTTGGCGATTGTCATTTTGAGGCGCAAGTAATATAACTGCCTCGTTAGTCTAGTGGTCTCAAGCGCTACTGCTGAGTATGGAGTCCTGGGTTTAATCTTGCACTCGCCTTATATATATTTAAATTGTTGAGAGGGAAGGTGCATAATGCAGTTATTTTAAGCCAGATGAGTCCATGTGTTCCGGACAGGTACGTGTGGCGACGACGACAGCCACGACTGCTAGTGGATGGAACCGCGTGCTCGGACCAACCTTTTAAAGGAGGCGCCGCTGACGCGTGCACTCCGCACGCTCAACCTCATAGCGAGTGAGACGGACCTATTCTGTTGTTCTCTGAGTGAATTCACAAGGAATGCTTTATTTGTAATTAGTTAAAGATATTAGTTATAAGTAAAAATGAAGTTAAGGATGTATTAAGGCACATTTACCACATTTGTTAGCTGTAATGGTAGATGTAAGTCGATAAATAAAAAAAAAAAAATAAAATAAATTCCCAGGTCGGGCAAAATGCTGCTGTGTTTTTTCATTAGGATTTTCTCAGCTGCAGCCACGAAGTTTGGATTTGTACCCGGTTGATGGCAATAGGCTCGCCCCTTAATACATGGGACTTAAACATAACTCCCAAAATGGGGGTGTTTTTACCCTTCACGGACTTCAGGCAAGATATTTTGTTATGATAATTATCTGTCCAAAACCCATGACATGACACTGCGTGCTGATAAACATTTTTATTTTTTACCTCTAAAGGCCAGTTTTCGATAAATCATTCCAGTTTTGGTAACAGTCACTCCAATATAATCCTTTTAAACCGTATAAATGGCGAAGGGTTTTACGTACCTGAGTTGAAACCGATACGCCCGGGCTCGCACCGCCACCTGCAATAAAGAAAAAATATTTTGAAATTGATGGAAAATAAATTTTCAGCAGATTTTTGCTCGTAGAACGGATGGCCGATGGGATCGTTAGACGTTGCGTTGGAAGGCCTCCCACTAGGTGGACCGATGACCTGGTGAAGGTTGCGGGGATCCGGTGGATGCGAGACGCACGGGACCGGTCAATGTGGCGACATTTGGGGGAGGCCTATGTCTAGTAGTGGACGTTTTTCGGTTGAACTGATGATGATGACATTTTCAGTGTTTGTTTAAGCCACTTGGCTTTCTTCTTGGCTATCTTTAGGATTTCTCACATAAAATCTGCTGGTTACTAAAAGACTTTAAGAATATTGTTTTACAAAATTATCTCTCGGGTTTTTTAATCAAGTTTTTAGTTTATTCCATGAAGTTCATTCTATTTTAAGTAAGATCTTTTGAAACGTAAATGTACTGTCCCTGTCTGCAACAAGCATTCTCCAGTCACCCCGCCAATAATGGCGCTGGCAACTCGTCGAATTATCTTGAGCTCAAAATAATTAATAATCACGGAAGATATCCCGTAAGTGCAGTATAAGTTTAGTTTTTAATCAAAAGCTTAAAGAAGCATTCTCCTGTTCAAAAAAAGGTTTTTTTTGTCTATTTCCATATCGAACATTACTCTAGTAAAAATATTAATATGCGTAAAAGCCCAAAACGCATTAACGTCACCATTAAACAGATTAATTTCAAACTGCGTTATAATAATGTATATCGGACAGTAAGTGGGGAACAGTATTATATCGTACGCGCTGAAACCATTAGCAGGCCCTTTTTAAATTAATTGCTTGTGATAGCGAGAGTAACGAGGTTAAAATGCTGTATGTTGCAAATAATTATATGCATATAATGCCTCGTTGGTCGAGTGGTCACAGGTCGATTCCCATGTCGATTCCCAGGTCGGGCAAAGTGCAGCCATGGAGTCTGGATCCGAGCCCGGTTGATGGCAATAGGCTCGCCCGCTATTATATGGGAATTAAACAAAACTGGCGAAATCTGGGTGTACTATTAGGTACATACATCTCTGTCTAACCCTACGGGGATTACAGGCGTGATGGTATGTTATGTTATAATTATATGCATGTTTATCTTCAGGTCTAATTAAATTCAACGACCAGTAGCCCACATTGGCCTTGGATCGAAGAACTTATGAGAGGCCTTTCCCCAGCATTGAGATGATGTAACGTTATTGTTGTTTTCTTCGGAAAGAGTACTTTTTTTCGGGATGACAGGTACCCTATGTCCGTTTCTGTACATCTGACAACGTAAATATAATTTCAGGATGATCAGTTTAGTAGTTTAGGCGTTCAAAGGTAATAAAGAAACTTACTTTCGCATTTATAATATTAGTTTTTGATATAGTAGGATTATAAACAGACCAAAAGTTGAAAATTCTTTAAGAATTTAGGAGAAAACTTCAAAGTGTCAACGGCACACGGCAGTTTCAACAGACCATTCATTTCAGCGAAAACGATCACCAAACAGCGGCAGGTGCAGGAGCTTTTAGTTCGTGAACGTTTCCAATAACTTAGAGAAAATATTGACCAGGCCAGGCCTAGGTTTACTCTCTTAAGTTTGTATGCTCTAGGAAATCCAATATTTTCTTTAGAAAGTAAATAGCTTGGATAAAATTGGACTTAGAGCAGAGACGGTTAGTATTGATACGTTTTTTGGTTTTTTGTTATTTGCTTTTTAATGTTTTGTTATGGACTGGTTGACATGATGTTACTGCTGAGCATAAGGTCCTGGGTTCGATTCCTGGGACGGGTAAAGTGTTATTGGGTTTTTCCATCAGTAGCAGCCATGGAGTCTGGATTTGTGGCCGGGATTTAAAACATAAGTGGCGGAATATGGGTGTAGGTACACCTCTACCTAATCCTTGGGCGATTACAGGCATGAT
This sequence comes from Noctua fimbriata, assembly GCA_905163415.1. Lineage (NCBI taxonomy): Eukaryota > Metazoa > Arthropoda > Insecta > Lepidoptera > Noctuidae > Noctua > Noctua fimbriata. The sequence continues at coordinate 11,020,272 of LR990940.1, forward strand.
ATTATGTGGTTGACATGATCAAAACTCGTCAAAATACCGACGGGAGTCAATTTGTGTTGTTGTCTTTTTAGTTTTTTTTTTTTTTATCGCTTCTGTTACGTACCTAGTGAAGGCTTCAGGACTTGGGTTAGAAAAAATTAACCTCAATAGGTTTATTTGAAAACTTATGAAAGAGAATCACCAATAATTTTATAACAGTTTTGGTTTTTCGTTTTACAGTGCCAATTACCCTGATGATTAATGATGATGCCATCTAGCCGATTTCGGCCACAGCGACTGCATTGGATGGCATAATCGGGAGCTTTGGTGTGCAGCTCTATCATGTGCTCTCAAGTGGCTAGCATACCCAACTTTGGCCGAAAAACTCCGAGCACAAAGCGGACATATCACTTACACCGTTGACGTAATGAGTAATTTATTTATATTATATACATTAATAAATTAAAATAACCTATATTAACTAACTAACCTAAAAATAAACTTAAAAATGGCGTCAAAAAACTCCTCCTCAATGTAGTCAACTGGTAATGTACCCAAAAGACTGGCGGCGTTGCCACGTTGTATGGCAACGCTAAGCCTTTGGCCAAGGTAAAAGCCAGCCCTTGGGTCACGGGAAGAGTCAACTAAACGTTTAGAAATGTCCTTGAAAAGGCTGTGAGCACTCGGACCCCACGGACCTAGAGTTTCAACCCCAAACGGCTCGAAAATATAGTTACCAATAAGGTTACTATATTTACGCCGCTTGAGGTTCTCTGCAGCCGCAGCCGCAGCACCAGCACAGCACGATGAGCTAGGAAGATGGGATGGCGCAAGAGTATCGACACAAGTTGCATCCCACACTAAAGGCCTACCCATCCTCCATGGAAACAAAGACATGCCGTCCGGTCTCTCCGTCTCTCTCAATGACGTAATTGTTGGGTATAGCTGCAGGAATATTTTTTTTTTAATTTCAATTACCCTATTATTTTCTTAGATCAATTTTAATTTCTTAAATCTGAAAAAAAAAACAAAGTAGCTTAACATTGTTCAAAATCATGTTCCTTCGTATTAAGGTAGGTTATGAACTTCTTTTGAATTGGTTAAGGGCACTTCAATGTCAACTTCATACTTTGCTATTACATTATTTCACAAAGATATTTACATCGTTCTATGTTATGAGATATTTACATCAAATAAATCTCAAGCAAAGTATTCAATTTCTGCAACTGTAGTTCTAATCTTAAATCCTTTTCTGGAATGCACATAAAAAGATCGTCAAAGTAAATGCAAATATGGGTATGAAAAACTACGTTTCAGTCGCTCTTTGCATATTTGTTGTAGTAAAAGTTAAAGAAACAAAAAGTTTATTTAATAACCGTCTGATATATTCAGTGTTTTTTTATCCCTGTTATTTATTTTGTGTGAGTGCTAGAGTAATATGATACTTTAACTTGGCTTGACATGCTACCGCGTGTCTAGATACATATTAATTAAAGGGAAAATAATGTATTGCTCTGTGCCGATGAATTTCCATAATAGCTTTCATCCCCTGTCTAAGCCCTTCAGGGGATGAATGGACAGTCTCACTTTAATCCACGACAACAATGATGATGATGATAATGGTCATGATGAAGGATAATGATGCCATCTAGCCGATTCCACAGCTACTCCATTCTCCATCTTTTTAAAGAGGTTGTCGAGAGCTTTGGTGTGTTGCTCTTTCATGTGCTCTCAGTGACTAGCATCACCAACTTTAACTCCGAAAACAAAGTGAAAATGTCAGAACACCATTGATGACTGTAGGGTATTAAGTGACCAGGGCTGCGGGACTGTTCGAAAGAGATACCGCGGCCCTGGAACACAAAGGGCAAAGAAGGAACATGGATGGGTTTTAGTCAGTACAAGTCTGACACTCCCTTCCGCTCCGCCCAGAGCGGGGGGGGTCATTTGATGATTGTATTAAGTGACTGTAGGGTATTAAGTTACTATATAAATATGTATGTATGTGTGTAGAGGTGGCTGCGCCCGCCGTATGAGGATTTATACGGATGGCGTTAGAGACGAAATGAAACCATGTAATGCTGTCTATAAACTGAGCCTTTATTGAATGAATACACGATTATATACTGGTACATTATAATATGATGTCACCCTTACATGTCCCTCACTATAAAAAATAAAATAAAAGTACAATTTTATTTTATTTATCGACTTACATTAGTTAATATGATAATACAACTGGTTTTTTAATATGATAATGTCATATATTAACTTACTACATTAACTCAAATATCTTATTATCTAAACATAAACATTCATCATGAATAAGTGTTACTTATGACTACCGTTAGATGAACTCACCTACTATGCATGACTTGGCGTACCTATATGTTATCTTCGCTATATTCAATATATTGTTATTGATTACAAACTGTATCTTATAAAAAAGTATACCCTGAAAGTCAAATTAAATTTCAAAAGCTTTACCTATGTTATTACAATTATTTATTACATTTTATCAACCATGCATGCCTACAATGTTTTTTTTTTTTTTTTTTATAACACTTGGTTACATTAGTACAGTACTATTAGGTATGTGTTTATAGCTATACATGCGTCATGTGTTTACAAAATGCTGTAGGTAATCGGTTTCTCTATATGGATTCGAACAGCTGACACCTACGGCATTGACTGCCGACTTCTGAACTATATTTATAATATTATAACTGTTATTATGCATTACAAGAAGTGTAATAAGTACTTGATGGCTGTTATTTGAAGTTCAGCTATGAATAGAATGGTTTAGTTCGATTTTTGTGCACTAAGTCCCTTTTTCCATTTATGTCTACTTCAACATTCGGCGACACGTCTCGTATGACCTTATAAGGTCCAGAATATAGGCTTTGAAGCTTATTACCTGTCTCGTTTTTAATTAAAACTTGATTTCCTTTCTCATATCGCACCGGATTGGTATACAAATCGTATCTACTTTTTCTAGTTATTTTATCGTCGATTAAGTTCTTTCGTGCTTCAGTCTGCGAAACTTGCAACCGATATTTGAGTTCTAAGGGGTAATTCTCGTGATTGTATAATGGTTCTACGTACTTTGTTAAGTTACTAGGCAGGGTACATTTCTTCCCATATACGAGTTCAAATGGAGTGTATTTAGTAGAAGAATGTACAGTCGTATTATAAGCGAAACTCCAGTAGGGCAACCACTCACTCCATGTTTCCGGTTTACCTTCTGTTTGTATTCTTAAGTAGGCTGATAAATTTTTATGCGAATTCTCCAGTGCTCCTATACTCTGATGATGGTACGCAGTTGAGTTCAATTTACTTATGTTTAATAACGTACATACCTGTTTTAGTGTCTCTGCCATAAACTCTGCACCTCTGTCCGTTGCTATTTCCTTGGGTATGCCGTGCTGGAGTATGAAATTGTTTACAAGCGCTTGCGCCACTTCTGCTGACGTTTTAGAAACTAGGGGATACGCACACACATACTTAGACAGTTCGCATTGTAGTGTTAATATATAGGTGTAATTGTGATTATCCCGATCTAAGGGCCCTACTAAGTCCAAAAAAATTTTATCGAACGCTGTTTGCGCAGTTGAAGTTATCACCATGGGCTCTTTTATTTGCTTTGTATATTTTTGTTTTTGGCATTTTGGACACTTTTCTACAAGATTTTTAATATCATTTTCTAGTCCTGGCCAAAAATAATATCTTTTAATACTATTCAACATTCGCCTAACACCCGCATGACCGCTTGTAGGCAACAGATGAAAATCGTTTAGTATTATTTTTCTATCATTTTTATTCTCTATCCTTTGTACTTCCGTTAAGATTAATAGCTTAATTCCTTTCCAGTAGGCATTATCTTTTATCTCCCTCACTAGTGCTTCCAAAAATATTCTGTTATCGTTATTTTTTAGGAAAAATATTTCTGTTAAGTTCAACTTGTTACAAAAATCGCTTAGCTCTCTCACGAATTCGGCTCGTGTCAATAGCTTGTGGGCCGCGGGATTAATTAAAATTGACATTTCCAAAGGAATATAACTTAAAATATTACTTTCATAGCTAATTTTGTTCTGACTTCGTAATTTATGTAGGTTTTTATTATTTGTAAATCTTAATTCAACAGCGCTTCTAGGCTTTACATGTGTTTCCACGATTTTTAAGTCGCCAGATGCGTTGTTGTCTGCAACACTCTCATGAACTGCTGGAGCCGAGTCAAGTTTTGCGCGTTTTTGGGCACGAGTCATTACAGATATAAATTCTGTCATTTCTTTAAGGTCGCTAGATGAAATGGATAGCCGAGACAAAGCGTCTGCTGCTGCATTTTCCTTTCCTTTTACATATTCTACAACGTAATCATATTCTTCGAGAACTAATCTAAATTTTAGTAGCCTGCTAGATGGGTCCTTCATGTTAAACAAATATAATAATGGTTTATGATCTGTTTTTATCTTAAATTTCCGGTCGTATAGATAAGGCCTAAAATATTTTACGGACCAGACGATAGCTAGTAATTCTTTTTCGATGGTGGGGTACATCTTTTCAGCTTTATTCAAGGTACGGCTCGCATAAGCGACGGGCCTACCATCTGCATTACTCAATATTGCGCCAATTGCATATCCGGATGCGTCTGTTTGTAAAATAAATGTATTTGTATCTGAAAAATTAGGATTTTGTAAAACAGGGTGTGAAATAATGCTTTGTTTCAATGTTTCGAAGGACTTTTGACAACTGTCGTCCCAGTTAAACGGTACATCTTTTCTACATAACATATTAAGTGGATAAGCCTTTTCCGCAAAGTTTGGGATGAACTTCCGGTAGTAATTTACGAAGGCGACAAATCTTTTTACATCATCTACTTTTCCTGGTATTGGATAGTTTTTGACCACTTTAATTTTTTCCGGATCCGGTATTACACCCGCGGCCGAAACTACATGCCCTAAATATAGTAATTCTTTTTTTAAGAAGTCACATTTTAAAGGATTTAGTTTTAGATTGACCTTCCTTAATCTATCAAAAATGTCTTGTAAATTTTTAACATGCGTCTCTAAATTTTGGCTATAACAGATTAGGTCGTCTTGGTAGACTAAACATTTTTCGTATGTTAAACCCGACATTGCCATGGTCATCATTCGGGAGAATGAACTCGGACTGGTTTTGAGTCCCATTGGCATACGAGTCATTTGATACTGTCCAGAGGCGAATGCGGTGTATTTTCGACTGTCTTTATCTAATTCTACATTGTAATAGCCTTGATTTAGATCTAAATGACTAAAATACATGCATCCCGATAATGAGTCTAAGATCTCTGTTATATTTGGTAGAGGAAATATATCATTTTGTATAGCATTATTTAATTTTCGGTAATCGATTACTAAACGCCACTTTTTCTCGCCACTAGAATCTATTTTCTTTGGAACGAGGAGAACGGGGCTAGACCATTCGCTGTTGCATTTTTCGATTATTCCCTGCTTCAGCATATTCTCAATTTGTTTATTAACTTCTAATTTATGAGAGTGTGGTAGCCTGTACGGCTTAGTATAGACAGGTGCTGTGTTAGGTCTCAAGTTGATAGTATGTTTGTATATATTTGTCGTAGTCAATGTATCACCGGGAAGATAAAATATGTCCGCATATTTAGCACATATGTTTTCAATGGAGACTTGCTCTTCCTTGTTCAGGTGCTTAAGATTCAGCATCGAAAATAGTTTTTGTACGCGCTCTGCATTCAATTTTGAGCTCTCGAACGTACACACGTCGTAGTTTTTAGCCTCATGTATAATCGGCTTTATGTCCTTTAAAGTAAAATCTGTTTCGGTAGTATTTAGGATGCGGATGGGTATTTTACCTTCCCGGGGCGTCGCCAATGAGCTGGCTATAAAGACTCCCTTACATAGTTCGCTTGCAAAAACAATACAATCTTCTGTCATTGACGTGGTTAGATAATGGACTGATTCTGATCTCGCGGGCAAATTAAATATATTACTTTCTCTGACTAATCGAAAACACACTTTACAATTGTTGTTCCAAAGCGTCAAATTATTATTTTGAAAATTTAGAATGTTTAGGAAGTCATGTCCAATTATGCCACTTGCTTTACAGGGTAAAGAATTAAAAACAAAGAACTTATGCGTTATAACTTGGTTACCGATTACTAAATCTAGATTAACATATCCGATAGCTTGAACTTTGCCCCCAACTCCATTTACGATAATGCTACCGTTATGGATCGGAATATTCTGGTCGAGAAGATGTTTATATTTTATTCCCGATATGGAAGCACCCGTGTCAACTAATAGTGTATACGAATAATGGTTACGTGTATCTAATGTAATATAACATTCATTATTACAAGATAAAATAATCTTTTCAGTCACGAAAAAACTGATTTTTGTCCTTAATTTCCGCTTCTGGTTGTTCATCTGATTCTGGCAAAGTATGAATGTTACGTATACCTTGGTTTCTATAATGTTCAAAATTTGACTTACCTCGACCTCTGTAGAATGACCTTGTTCCTCTCCAATCCTGCTGCCCTCGTCGTCCTCGCGGAGCACTATACTCCTGCATGTTGGTTCGTTGGTCTAGCTGTCGAGATTGATTTGTATCGTGTGTATAACCCCTTTGGTTAACGAACCTCCGGCCTCGGCCTCTTAAATATTGGAAATTGGAATTATTATCATAGTTATTTATTGCCATAACATCACCTGAAGTTGAGGGTTGTGACACCTCTTCGTCAATCGCTGCCTGGATTGCATCCTGTAGAGAAGAATGGTTCCTTGCTGCAATAATTGTAGATAATCGACGGTTCCGTAGTCCGTCTGCGAAGCTCTTTATTGCTTGTTTCTCGTTTAAAGCGTACATAGCCCTGTAATTCGAGTCGTCTCCGTCTGATTGGGAAATTGTTAAGTCCACAAACATTTCTGATATCTGGTTGCCATATTCGTTAATAGGTAAGTCATTTTGACGAAAATTTAGTAACCTACGTTGTATAGCTACTGCTGACTTTTTGGGTAGCAAGAGTGCTTTCATGTCCTTGATTAAGGCGTCTACACTATCATATTTGGATTTTAATTTAAGTTTCGCAGAACGTGATAGCCTATTTTTTAAAACAAAGGTTACTAATTTACCGTGAGATGCCTGTTCTAATTCTGCTTGATAATAATCTATTCCATCAATCAATTGCAATATAGGTACTAGTTTCGTCATCTTTTGTAACAGGTAATAAGTTCAAAGCCGTCTTTAAATCAAACTTCGCCATGATTGGTTTCTGTGAAGTATTTGTATCTATTAGTTCTGCCCTCTGAGAGCTATCTTCATTACACAAATTTAATATTTCCTCGTAAAGTTTATCTATATCTAAACAAATCTGTTCAATAGATATAAATTCTTCTGTTTTGACACTGCCCTTGAGGTAGCCTATTTTTACTAAACATTCGTTATATCGTCTTATTAAATTATGTTTCCTCTATTTTAACTAAAATAATATTACCTTTGCGTCTAGTAGGACCGATCTTTATTAAATATTTTCTTACCTCCAACAAGCTACTGTATAAATCCTTTAATTCTTTAGCCATAAATCTATTATTTTATTATATGAAGTGGTAATTTGTATTATAAACTATCGATTATTACGTACGTGTTTCCCGAAAATGTTTTTTTTTTTTTTTTACGATGTTTTCGCACACATAATTGTATTACTTGTCCCAATGTCAATCTTAGTCCATTACTGTATGATATCGATATTTTAAATTTTGACACAAATACTTCACATTTATTTTATTTTTAACGCACTTCACTAGCACATGGTAGGTGAGACACTTTTCTGCTGGCTGCATCAAACTACTTCATTTGTCTTCTCTGATTGACGCGCCTCCCGTCGGCGCCAACTCGAAAGCCGAAGGTCACGCCGATTTATCTCGTTATTAATCCACTTTTTATGACATCGCCTATACACTCGATATACACCATAGAGAAATACCAGCGTAATCACCAGCAACAGGACTGATAATATTATATTGATCACGTTCAGGTGATAAGTTACTTGGTCTACATTTGCGCTGTTGGAACCAGCTGCATTCTGGGCTATAATAACTTCTTCTTTTGACTTAGTAGAACCCATGTTGGATGGTATAACTTTCGATTATCTTTCCTAAATATTCGTGTAATACCCAAACTGAGTAGTAGCCAATTGACTTAGTACTGCCATTCATCTTGATGCCCTTTTACAACGATTGGAATGTAGAATTCGATATCCGCGCACCCAACTTCGCTGCACTTCGGCAGGGTCGCCATATATGGATGGCGTTAGAGACGAAATGAAACCATGTAATGCTGTCTATAAACTGAGCCTTTATTGAATGAATACACGATTATATACTGGTACATTATAATATGATGTCACCCTTACAGATTAAGCTCAGTCACAATTATAGGTAGATTACAGCATCACGTTTATTCTTTATAGTCTAGACCGCCCGAACACAGCCACGAAACCTACAACGACATTGTTGAGTATAGCTTTAGGCAATATAACGTCAATTACAACGCGAATTTGTCATTACACATATAAAAGTTCCCAGTTCGCCGATCGTTGACTAACAATGGAACTGGGACTACCCACAACGGCTGCATTCGACATTCTATTTATTGACATTGTCCCACATAACCGTAAAATATCATTTTAGTATCGGAGAAATTGTTTTAAAACTATGTTGAACAGTATTTAGTCCAAAGCTCCGCTTTTTCCACAAATCACTGAATTTCCTCAGTGTTAAATATTGGCCACAATATGTACAATTAGCCGCAAAACGGAGGGTTCATTTTATTGGAGAATTCATAACATAACACCAGTAATCCTTGAAGGGTTTGACAGAGAGTCTTTTATATTTCGTAAGTTTTTGGTACAAATGTAACCTTATATATATATAGATAACCTTCTGCAGGTCCCAAGCTTTACCTAACTTCGTAACGATCGGTTCACTGTTGGACGTCCCTGTTGCATTATAACATCACTAGCTGACCCACAAACTTCGTCTGCGTCATATAAGAGAGAGAGAGCATAATAAAAATGCGCGCGCGGTACTTGATCATTATTTTGTTGCGTAGTTATTTTAAAACTGTGATATCTCCGAAAATATTCATTAAAATCAAATGACGTAAGAAGAGCAATTTACTTGTGATGAATAATGTATTTATTTGGATAAGGATGTAATACCATGTTAATAAAATAATGCTTTATTTTAGAATACAATAAAAAAGATTACAATGAGTCAACCTTAAAAGATAGATACGATATGATTTAGATATATTTTTTTAGAACTCTTTTAGAGGAACAATTCCGTCATACCTCATTGTTGCGTAACTTTAAGCGTTTACGCAGTGCACGCAACGGAAACTGTCGAAAATAATAAATTTTCCCAGATTTTGCAACATTTTTCATTTATGCTCCGCTCTTATTGGTCGTAGCGTGATGTTATATAGCCTACAGCCTTTCTCGATAAATGGGCTAACCTACACTAAAAGAATAATTAGTAGTAGCTGAGATTAGCGCGTTTAACCAAACAAACTCTTTAGCTTTATAATGTTAGATTAGAATAGATTGTGGATAGACTTACAACCACTGCTCCGTAATGTTTGATCAAACTGTGTATAAATCTGGATGTATGGTAAAGTAAAGCATTGTATTTTAGGGTCTCCGTATCAAAAACTCAAAAGGGTTCTTGGGTTTTTTCGCCCTGTTGTCCGCATGTCAGTTACACCCTAGTGACCTCGAATCCTCAATTAAACCAAGTTGAGAAATAAGTTTCTAATGTTGAGTTGAGTGGGTTTTGCATGACGTTGTTTGGTTAGAACTTTCGTTACTAGTAAAAAGGATTTTGGAGTGTTGAAACCTTTTTGCTAATCAAGGCTTTTTAGTTTACGGTGATGTGATTGTATAGTTTTAAAGGAAGCATATAATTGATGTATATGATGTGCCAACATGGCCAGAGGAGCTCGTGGGTAAATAATAACAGCCACTCGGGTCAATCTTTAGGTTAAGCCGTGCTTGCCTAGGTTGGTCTGTGAATGGGGCCCCCACCCATGTCATACCGAGTTTCCTCCATGCTGAGTAAGTAGGTACGTACAAATATAGTGTCATTATGCCGAAAAGTTCTGGAGTGGCGACCGCGAACCGGAAGACGCTGTGTTGGAAGGCCTCCCACACTAGGTTTACCGATGACCTGGTGAAGGTTGCAGGGATCCGCTGGATGCGAGTTGCACGGGACCGGTCAATGTGGTGACACTTGGAGGAGGCCTATGTCCAGCAGTGGACGTCTTTCGGCTGAAATGATGATGATGATGCCCTCAGTTATTTGCAAAGCTAAACTACCTATATCACTGCTGACTCATTACCATGCCCTGCTGACTCATTACCATGCCCTGCTGACTCATTACCATGCCCTGCTGACTCATTACCATGCCCGGCTGACTCATTACCATGCCCTGCTGACTCATTACCATGCCCTGCTGACTCATTACCATGCCCTGCTGACTCATTACCATGCCCTGCTGACTCATTACCATGCCCTGCTGACTCATTACCATGCCTTGCTGACTCATTACCATGCCCTGCTGACTCATTACCATGCCCTGCTGACTCATTACCATGCCCTGCTGACTCATTACCATGCCCTGCTGACTCATTACCATGCCCTGCTGACTCATTACCATGCCCTGCTGACTCATTACCATGCCCTGCTGACTCATTACCATGCCCTGCTGACTCATTACCATGCCATGCTGGATCATCTGCCTAGCCTTTTCCCAACTATGTTGGGGTCGGCTTCCAGTCTAACCAGATGCAGCTGAATACATGGAGCGAATGCCTATCTGACCTCCACATACCCATTAGTACTGGGTAATACGATACCCCTTGGTAAGACTGGTTGTCAGACTTTCAGGCCACTGACTGCCTAACGACTGTCAATGAACTAAAATTGACAGCCGAGACCAACAGCTTATACGTGCTTTCCGAGGCATGGAGTAAACTCGGTACGTTGGTACCCATCCATGGACCAACCTAGGCAAGCGCGGCTTTACCTGAAAATCGACCCGAGCGGTTGTTATTATTTAGCAACGAGCTCCTCTCAAATTGTCTTCAGCTAAAGTTTATAATTTACTGAACAGTGACTGTAGCCAACCCTTACCTAAAGCAGACAACACGTTCGCACGGCGATACATAACCAGTATTACATGGCCTCGCTTTTTATAGGTTTCCCGTACAATGAGAGATCATTTTAATTTGGTTTATTTAATTGGTCGTCCTGCGTACAGTTTACAGTCTTTTGCTCCGTTTTCACGAACACAAGCACATGTTGAATTTTCAACGCTGGGCTCAGAGCTTAGAGTTGAAATTACAATAGTGTTGAGTGCCGGTTAGTGTTAGCGAACATTAGTTCAGACAAGTTCAAATCCCTAGTCGCAGTGTTTTGTGTTTGGGTTGTAAGGTGAACTACCTTTTTAAAGTAGGTAGTAAGTTGGATACTCTCAGGGAATTATCTTGTGTTCGTACACACGGCAACACATCAAGCTATACATATACAGTATAACCTGACCTTAACCTGCCACCTGCAGTACGTATGTACGTATATGGTCGTGTAATTTGTATAATTTAATTGTGCTTCTGTGTGTTGTGCTTCTGTGTGTTGTGCTTCTGTGTGTTGTGCTTCTGTGTGTTGTGCTTCTGTGTGTTGTGCTTCTGTGTGTTGTGCTTCTGTGTGTTGTGCTTCTGTGTGTTGTGCTTCTGTGTGTTGTGCTTCTGTGTGTTGTGCTTCTGTGTGTTGTGCTTCTGTGTGTTGTGCTTCTGTGTGTTTTGCTTCTGTGTGTTGTGCTTCTGTGTGTTGTGCTTCTGTGTGTTGTGCTTCTGTGTGTTGTGCTTCTGTGTGTTGTGCTTCTGTGTGTTGTGCTTCTGTGTGTTGTGCTTCTGTGTGTTGTGCTTCTGTGTGTTGTGCTTCTGTGTGTTGTGCTTCTGTGTGTTGTGCTTCTGTGTGTTGTGCTTCTGTGTGTTGTGCTTCTGTGTGTTGTGCTTCTGTGTGTTGTGCTTCTGTGTGTTGTGCTTCTGTGTGTTGTGCTGTCTTTTGTGTGCACTAAATAAATGGTTTATCTATCTATCTATCTATCTACCTTACAATTTCGTCAACGGTGTTCACACATGTCCGCTTTGTGCTCGGAGTTTTTCGGTCAAAGTTGGATATACTAGCCACTTGAGAGCACATGATAGAGCAGTACACCAAAGCTCTCGAAAACCTCCTAAGAAAGCCATCGAATGCAGTCGCTGTGGCCGAAATCGGTTGTACTATTAGGTATTGTCGTATGAGAAAACTGAGTATTTTATACTAGAAAAGTGTAAATATACAGGGTGTAACAGAAAGGGTATAGTCATATCAAAGGATATGCTGCAGACCATCAAACTGAACAACTTTCTCCTTGGGTCCAATATCGTAAATACGAAAAAATTATCAGCTGGTCAACTCGACCAAATGTCAAAGCCAAAGTGACGACGTGACGACGCGACGTGTGACGTTGTGTCTATTTCAAAGCTGTTAACATAATTTTATTGTATAAAACTGTTTTTTAAATTTTGAACCGTTCATAGATGGTGGAGTATCAAGCCCCCAATGACTCGTTATCCTACAGAAATAATACGCTTCGTTAATTTTTGCACTCTCAGACCTTGCATACACTACAAAGATAGATACCTACCTTCTGCACATCCCAGGAGATACACATAGTTGTTCTTATTTGAATGTGAATTATAGTGGAAAATAAAAGAAACAAAAAATAAATAAACTGGAAAATTAGAAGGTATGGAAAGATGAACATGAGGTCCTGGGTTCGATTCCCGGGTTGGGCAAAGTGTTATTGAGTTTTTCTATCAAGAATTTCTCAGTAACAGCCATGGGGTCTGGATTTGTGTCCGGTTGATGACAATAGGCTCGTCCCCTATTACATGAGACTTAAACATAACAGCGAAATGTCCGTTAACTATTAGGTACACCTCTGCCTAACCCTTTAAAAGCGCGAGGTTTGTGTATTGTAATACACACACTCACTACACACTACACTATTGGTACAATTCTGTCTCACTCTTCGTGCAATGGCGATGTGTTTATTAAAAGTGTTGAATATTCTCACTCCCTTCAAATTTTCTTGAACTAAAGTTCAAACACACTATAATCCTTGCAACAACCAAACAAAATAAAAATAAAATCTCAATCGCTAGTACAAAAGGATAAAACTAAATAAAACCCGTGTACTATTTACTTTTAAAAATCACTACCGTGCAATTCCCCTCTTTTATACCTCCGATGTACGTAAAGTCACGTACATGCAGTCGTGGCATATAGTACAGTACGGTATCGGCACTCAAGAGCACCTAGTTTCTTCACAAACTGTAGGACCCACAGCTAACCGCTAAAACTAATTATGCTAGGACGTGTACATGTTCGGTATATTATTTTAGTGTGCCCTAGTTTAGAGTTTTGGTTAGACTATTCGGTGAGGTTTCGAAGAGGGGAAATGTTTCGATATTTTATGAAAAACCTGCCAAGTTAGTGTCGGGCCACGCACAATGTAGGGTTCCGTATTTGCCCATCAAAATATGCGGATTTGCCTCCAAACGATGATTTTTATTATAATAATGAAAAACAAAAAAACAAACTAACATTTGCAGTTGAAAAACCTGTGCTCCCATACATTATGTTTAGGAAAATATGATATTCAAGTACATTTTATAAGTTGGTCGACTATTATTCGTAAACTTGTAAAGCCCACTTAGCTGTGATAGTTTTCCTTTTAATTTCGTTATAAAAGTATATACTACCACCGTGAATTTTTTCACACAACCGTTTAGCTGGTAGAGGGGGGGCGGGACACTTGAGTCTAACAAAAAATAGCAGTTTAAAGCTTAATATTTCACAAAAGATCCCTTTATCGAAAAATAATAATAACAAACTCGCAATATTTTTTCAAGACCTTATCCAACGAGATACCACACTATGGGGTACGCGAGAAAACAAAAATTCTCACTTTACGCGTAGGTACAGGAGATCCCCAAAAAAAAAAAATTTTTTTCGAGATTTTATTTTACCACTTTGTCGGTGTAACTAATCTTTATATTCATGCCAAATTACAGCTTTCTAGTACTAAGAGTCTTTGAGCTAAGCTGCGGACAGACAGACAGACAGACAGACATGGCGAAACTATAAGGGTTCCTTTCCTTGTTGACTACGGAATCCTCAAAATCAACACATCAAAACGGTACGGTAACCCGACTGCGGAGATTAGATACTGGAAGATACTTCATTACATTCGTTGTAAGAACTACGAGTATTAAGTCTTTGGTGACATAATCTGTGCGGGAGTTTCGGGAATCTACACAAAGCAGGCGCAAAAACAAACAGGAAAGTAGACAAAAGGTGTGTGGAATATTTTATATGACAGAGTGTGAAAAAAAATGTAAAATTTCAGCTCCATCGGAAACTGGGAACTGTGTCAAATTTAACTTTCAGATTTGATTACAGACAGACAACGGGACAGGTGAAACTAAATAAAAGTTTGTAAAAAAGAAAACATTAGACTTGTAACACTTTAAAGTACTGTTTAACCTAAAACATGGGTTATGTTCTGATTTAAAGCATAAAACAAAATTTCAACAATCTGTCATAAATCATAAAGATATTACGAATCCGGTGTCCGGAGCCGCGACTGAGGTCCGGAGCCGCGTCCTGCGTCCAGAGCCGCGTCCGCTGTCCAGAGCCGCGTCCGCAATTGTACATACATATCGGTTTGATCTGTAGTATTGAAGTAGAAATGGACTTACTACTAGGTAAATGGCACAGATTTAATTTCGAAAACACAGTAAAAATTACATGCTAAGGCCTATTTCAGAGCAAGACCAGCGCCGGTTGCATGCGCGGGTCGGGTGTTTTGATATCCAGACTTGTTCTTTTTCGCTGTTCAAAGTACGCCGGGTCAACGCTGAACTGTGCTGCGGGACTGTTCGAAAGAGATACCGTGGCCCTGGCACACAAAGGGCAAAGAAGGAAAATGGATGGGTTTTAGTCAGTAGAAGTCTGACACTACCTTCCGCTACGCCCAGAGCGGGGGGGGGGGGGGGGGGTCATTTGATGATTTACCAGCCCGAAAACTAACAAAAGACGCTGTACTGTGAATGCTCGCCGGCCCGCTCTAAAATAGGCCTAAGGGAAAACAATAATCGTGGTCCATTGTGTATGCTATGCTAACAATTAACTGCAATGACTAATAATCGGTGACCAGTCAGTTCACCAAACATTAATTCAAAAATTTGACAAGCAACGATTGGCAAAAACATTATTTGTCATTTCATCATTCTACAACAACAAGTTTACCAAATATTTCACTTAGCAAAATAATTATCTGATAAACTTTTATTTAATAACGTATTATTTGACAAACAATTCATTATTTTTTTAAATAATTCTACAGTTTGATAAGTTTGTTAAATAAAAATATGTGATTATAAAATTCATTGAATTGTATTTCTGTGAAATATGTTTCATTCAAGTAAATAGTCGTTAAAACAATAAAAAAACAGAAAAGAAACAGGAGGATATCCGTAAAAGCAGTGGAAAGCAAAAGCAAGGAAACAACATTTATCATATATCTAAACTCCAGCATTTTTATTTCGAACTATACAGCAGCTATTAACTATTACATTACTGCTAAAAGCCAGTGCAGTTAGCCGCAAATCGGATTAACGAGTTGCCGATGGTAAGTGGCTCGGAGTTGGTACTAGGACTACTGGTTAACCCTCTGTCGGATTATCAGGCCCAATGTTTTTATCTTAAGTTATTGGAGTATTCATAAGTGCCCATAACTTTGTAAGTAGTTGGTGGTTTTCGTGGTCCAATTGGAAAAATAGATAAATAAATAGAACACTATTTATTATGTACACCATATGAATTGAAAGTATTGCAAAAAGTAGGCACTGTACATGGTATTAATATGAGTCTGAAAACTCACTTGTTCACTTGTTTTGCATGCATTATTTGGCTAGCATTTGTTTTACATTGGACTGAATTACGTCATGGGGGCTATGAAAGTATTGAACCACAGTTCTGCATATCCCATTGATAAATACCAGTTCGATATTGACTGGATCTTTCCAAACACAACACGTAAAACATAAAGCAATACAAAGTAATAGTCACGGCGGGGATACTTTTTAATAAACCACTCGAAAACTTATTTGCATAATACCTCTCCCGAGGTCTTCCGAAAATTTATTCCTTGTTTCCAATTAAATGCCCTCATTTATATTCAATAGGTTGGTATTTTTCGTAAAGCTTCGTATTCATTGCGAAACAAATTGCGGAACACTAGTTTAGCAACATGTTTGACAAACATGTTGCGTTGTCAGCAACGTGTTTGATCTTCGTTGTTCGTGACATATCTTTCTAACGAATGTGGTCACATTCGTTAGAAAGATATGTAAAAACAAACAAAACAAAGTGCAAAAGCGAAAATATCATTGTAATTTAATACTTCGTGACTGGAATTTGTATTTCATTGTTATACGTGGCGTACGGTTACTATACGAGGGGTTTTTTTTTACAGAAAATGTGTTTCATAAAAGTATTTAACTTAATTTCACGAGAATAGGGAAAATATTATAAAATATTCCATAATGCCATATTTACAGAATTTAGTCGGAAAGTTTATCGGCATCTGAAATATGTTTCTGGTGCTTAGTGGGAAATGCTCTCGGCATATTTTATGTTTTTGCAACTGCTCTCCATTGCCTCCTTGGGTTTCTTCGCATTCTCTGCATTTTCTGTTTACGCTTATCATGATAATTATTATTTATTTTTGTTATTTCTTCTTTTTGTATCAAGGGATAAACCTCTTGTCCCGTAGTGTGAAAGCATGGAAGAAAGTAATAGCAAAAATTGCGAGAGGAGAGTGAGATTACCCAAAATCAGTTTGGATTCATGCCAGGTCGGGTTCATGCCAGGTCAAGAAACGACGGACGCCACTTTTGAATTCCGCCAATTGTGTGAGAAGTACAGACGTGCACACAAGAACTTGCACATGGTGTTCATTGATTTAGAGAAAGCGTATGATATGGTACCTCAGGATGTATTAAAATATGAGTTGCCAAAGCCATATTTGTTACGGCCGTAAATCATATTTTGATCAAGATACAGCCTAATACTGACCGGCAAATTGCAAATAACGTAAGAAAATTTGAAATTCGCGGGCTACCCTGGCACTTCAACCTAATTGAAAAAAAAATGAAATATTTATTTACCAGATATAAATTCACATAAAACATTCACAAACAGACACTAAAACAAATAAATTGAACCTATTGAATTGACATGATACACTCACCCACGTGCCCCAAATGCAGCGAATAAAAATAATAGCGCAGGATGGCATTCCAGAAGTGTACATCGTATTGGTGATTCAGCAGCTTTTAAATCATCAGGACTGTGTCGAAAAATAGCACATAGCATAGGTCTTGATTGTTTTGTTTTTATTTTAAAAGACTCAAACTCCTCAGAAGTTCAATTAAACTTGCGTTTCATAGTTTGTTAATGCACATACTGTAGCAGCACTACAAAAAGTACTAAATCAACATAGAACAAAAAGTACTACAGCGCCATCTATGACACAGACGATGAACTAAACATCGACATACACCTAAATCCATCGCGCAAGTAAAGTTATTTGCAACTTAAGACTATAATAGAAGAACCCGACAACAACTGTCAGGCAGTAGCCCACCAGACATAACACCCATCTGGTCGGAGGATCATCCCTTTTCTATGGGGGATGAAGAATTTTCACCCTGTTCTTCATACCCCCAAATACATTTGTTTCAGACCTTATTTTGTACTTTACTTTTACAAGCTGTTCGTACACCCCAAACATTTAAAATGTAACAACTATCAACGCTTGTAAAGCAAAACGGGTTACATTATTGGTAAGACGTGTTTTTCATTGTAAAATACGTTTTCCCCCAAGTTTATTGTCCACCACTCTGGGTATTAAAACTATTGTAGCGAGCAATTCTGCGGATTTTACGACGGAACTTAAACATTGCTGCTCGTCAGTTTGTATTACGCTTGAAAATTTTCTTTTCCTTCATTTTACGACCTGACATATTTTAAGATTATAAACGGGCGGCCTGATTCAGACTTTTTTCGATGATCCAATAATTTAAAAAAAATACTCAATAGTATATTTCTTTCATCAATGCTAAACAAATAGGTAAACTTTGTAAGAACTACTGATACGATTCCGAAAATGCTTTCACTGATGGGAAGCTCCATTATTCCCGAGTGGGGCTGTATTTAAAATTTTCCCGTGGGGGATAATTTCTGACCATGACGGGAGCGAAACCACGGACAAAAGCTAGTTAAGGATATGTAAGTACAAATAGTTTCTGAGCGGGGCAATCCTAGATGGTCCTCGCGCATTGGTTTGACAAATCCTTCCTTGTTTATTTATTTTAATACTTTAAGTATACAAATATACGGAGGTGGAATTAATGCAAGGTTGGGCTACATTCTTTGCTGGCCGATTAAATAAAAATATTTTAACATGAACGATTTTATCATCATCATCATCGTCATAATCATCATTTCAGCCAAAAGACGTCCACTGCTGGACAAAGGCCTCCTCGCCCAAAGGGGGGTTTTGCCATAATCGCCACGCTTGGCAGGCTGGTTGGCGATCGCAGTACGGTTGTTAAAAAGCACAGAGAACGCTGCTGCCCATTTTCTGGTATTTTATCATAACATTTTCTTTTCAATATAAAAAAAGAATGAACATTGGCCGTCTTTCCAACTCCATAAAATAAACTTGTATATTAAAAACTGTCTAGTCAAACATTTTGAAACATTCATCAATAAACAAATTGCTAGATTCACATCTCAGACGATGCTGCAGACTATAGACGATGCTGCAGACTATTTGTCTGCATTTCAGATTGATTGAAATCCAGATCAGCTAACGATGTCCCGAAAGATAGATTTTATAGAAATCGGGCTTTAGTCCAAATTGCTAGCTGATTTTGCACAATGTGCAATGAATATATTTTGTTCTATTGTTTGGAAAATTGAATCGTAGAATCGTATGTTTTTGTGGTTTCTGTCTTCATACTGCTTGTTGGTCTGCAATTTTTTTATTTATGGGGTTTAATTTTTCTATGGGGTCATCATCATCATCATTTCAGCCGAAAGACGTCCACTGCTGGACATAGGCCTCTCCCAAGTGTCGCCACATTGAGTGGTCCCGTGCGACTCGCATCCAGCGGATCCCTGCAACCTTCACCAGGTCATCGGTGTACCTAGTGGGAGGCCTTCCAACGCAGCGTCTTCCGGTTCGCGGTCGCCACTCCAGAACTTTTCGGCCCCATCGGTTACCCGTTCTGCGAGCAATGTGGCCCTGCCCACTGCCATCTTTAAGCTCAAGCTGGGTAAAATTAGGACATGCTAAAAATAGTTTTCACACTGACAGTTTCAAACGTGGTCTGCATGAACGTGGAGTCTTGGAGACATGTCCTCAATGATCGTAATCCTCAGAATGGAGGAAACGCCGAAGCGACATTTTTGAAAAAACTCCAAACAATATCTAAACAAAAACTTCTTAATGAACATCAAACGCATAATAAAACTAAGTACCCTAAATAATACGGCTTCCAGTCTTTTTAACAGTAATCTTACCCGTGAAAACACAAAACCTCAAATGAATTAGAATCGAATATAAAGTCTTTCAAACTTCCTTTGCTTGATAATCCAGTTAAGTCAAAGATAATCCAATTGAATTTAAGTTCCAAGCAAACTGTAGGTGTTGCCAAATTAGCTGCCAATACTTGATTGCGGTTGCCAAAAAGTCCTTGAACTTTTAGCTACAAATATTTTTAATCGGGAGAAAATCATTTAAAGTTAATTCGACTGAAATTTCTTAATTTTTATCATCTAATTTTTGATACTACCAAGTACCACTGCAGAAACCAATACGAATCCGTATATCCTGGATAAGACCCGGTTTCTACCAAAGCCGAGTCTAGTAGAGCGGAACCATGGGACCACATGTCAAGTATACTGTTTCAAACAATGCCCATAAAATTTGAGGGGTGCCCTTAATTTTTCTGGGATTGCATCTTCTGATCCTGACTTATACCTTTCATCATCAGCTCAGCAACATGAGGTGATGATTACCCGGCACAAATATCTGAATCTCTATGTGCCTTTAAAATTTGAGGGTTGCCCTCGATTTCCCTGGGATTCCATCATCAGATTCTGATTTGGTGACAATGGGACTACCTCAGGAGTATAGGCTTTCGAATAAAAAAAGAATTATGAAAATCGGTCTACAATTGGCGGAGAAATCAGTGAACATAGGTACATAAAAAAAATACATACAGTCTAAAATAGAAACTCCTCCTTTTTTTGAAGTCGGTTATAAATTGTCAAAGGAGTTTTGGTGAAACATTAGTGAAACGTTACCAATACATGTCATGGTAATAGGCTTATCTCCAATAAATGGAACTTAACATTCCTAACTGCTGAAATGGGGGTGTACTGTAGACTGTACACATCTCAGAGCATTCAGGCGTGTTGTTATGTTATGATTTTGTGTAAACAATGAATATCCAAGCGATTGCAGCCATCGCGAAAGATTTGCTGTCTGTTATTGAAGAGTTCCATTGTTTATCTCCGAAGATCTTCACCAAATAAAAAATGGGACCGCCGCGGAATAATATTCTTCCAAACAAAAAAAGAATCATCAATATCGGTTCACAATTGGCGAAGATATCGCTGCAAAAACACACACAAAAAAAAAAATCAGTCGACTTGATAACCTCTTCTTTTTGGAAGTCGGTTAAAAAAGAGGACAGAGACGCGATGTTAATTTCAACCAATTGTGTTGGTCAATTCCCACACATCTCTTCTCTTCTTCTCTCGTCTCTGCTTTAGTGAATACTAGACCGTTTATTCTGATTTTGATTTCTGCTTTTGTTATATTTGTACCAATCTACTTCCTTACATCATTTTCCAAGACATTTTTTTCTTCCACTCACCCCTGTCAGACGTCACGGCATCATTTACTCCTTTCTTTTTCATATCATTCCTCATACAAACCACTTCCTTACGGCTCCAATCTACTTCTCTACGGCAGCTAGAAGCATACCATCATTTCCATTCCCATGAGGGAAATCTCAAATCAAAGCAACTACGTCGCGACATAGCAGAAACTATGAAAACGTTCCGCCTCGCACGGATCTAGTTAAATTGACCCCACCTTCAGCTCTGACTTGTAATATCCGGGAGCACGTCATTTCGATAGCTTGGATGAACGTTTGATATCTCTTCCTGAACTCTACTGCATTTGACTTGATCAATTTAGTTTTAGTTTGAATCCGGGATTAGTTGCGAGTTAATCGAGCGATGAGTTCGGTAATAACCTCCGCTTTGAGAAGATAGATGCTTTTAGAATCAGATAGAGTTACGAAATGTGGAATGGGTAATGCTCTTAGCACGTCGATAGCAAAAATACCAAAGTAAGTTTGGCTGAAAAAAAAAACTGCGCGGAATCCAATCATTGATATATAGTTTCAGATCGTAAGTGTAAATGAAAGCTTATAGGTACCCTTGCACAGGGTAGTTGCAAGTTTACTCGACAAGTAAGTAACAGTTTAATGGCACAATTACAAGAAAATAAGAGCACGAAATAAAAAGGAGTAAATAAAATCAGTGAGAAAGATAAAATATGCCTACACAAGCATCGAACGTGGTAAATAAATTAGCTAAAAAAAATTGGTCCAAGCGTGTTGGTGATGATCGGGAGACCCGAACGAGTGACACTGTCGGTTCTTACAATGATGCTTAGAAAGTCAGTTTGCTTGTCCGCATGCAAATTTGTTTATAAATCAAACATTTCCCTATAATTATTGAATGTTTACACATTACCTCACAATAATCACACAGTCATATAATTATTAAGTGCACAGATGACAGGGCCATGCGGCACAAGATGAAATACTAATTATAAGGAAAAGCTAGGAAAGATACCTACTCTAAGTCTGGATGGAGTATCAATACTTAGATCTATCTACTATCAGCCACCCCTTAGGGTGGCTGATAGTAGATAGATCTAAGTAGACAAAAATTGATTTCCAAGGCGTGGGAGGCCTTTGTCCAGCAGTAAACTGTTGCAGGCTGACAAAAAAAAAGAAGTTAAACCAAATGGTCAAAGAGTGGAACATGGAGTTAGACAGCCAGAAACAATAGGGTATCATTTAAGCTATCACCAATTTAATTAGTTTTGTGTTTCTTAAATAATAGGGTTTGTCCTCAAAATAGTAGATCTGTCACCAAAATGTAGTCACCAAACAATGCAAAATCAGTAACCTAACCTAACCTAACCTCCTCACCTGGGATCGATAATCGATTTATTTGGTGACAGATGTACCATTCTGAGCACAGAGCTATTATTTAAGTAACAAAACTGTTATTATAAGAACGAAAATATTTCGTGGCGATAGATCTATTTATTAGGTGATACAACTTGATGACAAATATAAATTTTGGTGATAGAGAATATAGTTCCCGAAACAATATAATAAAAAAATTAATTTAAAATTTAAAAAAACCCCATCGCAACAAAGACAAGCGAACAAACATTTGAAAAGTCAATAAAATGGCTGAGCCGGTTTTGATAAAACATTTCTAATTGTAATATACACATCATGCCCTTTCATTTGATATCCCACTTGGGTATATTTGAAAATATTCGATTATTCATCACCACTTTCACCCCCATGTCGAAAATGGCTGAACTGATTTTGATAATACAAGTCTAAATGTAATATATACATCATTCGCTTTCATTTGATACCCCACTTGGGCATATTAATATTTGATTTTTCATACCCACTTTCATCTTCCATAACTAGTATATGGCTGCACCGATTTTGATAAAACTTATCTAAGAACCATCGCCAAGAAACTAGCTTTCAAATAAAAAAAACTGCATCCAAATCGGTTCACTCGTTTAAGAGCTACGGTGCCAGAGACAGACACACACACACACATTGCGGTCAAACTTATAACACCACTCTTTTTGCGTCGGGGGTTAAAAATTGCTCAATATAATTAACGTTGAGTGAGTAACCTTACAATATTAGATGTGGTAAAACAAATACAAAGTTCAAAGTTACTACACTGAGCAACATTACCTTTTTACTACATTTTTACTTTCTGTCGTAAAAGAAAGCAATAAAATGTAAATATAACAAATTGTAATGATGAAAGTTTGGTCTTACAAATGTTACCTATTATTTTATTGTTACACAAATCGTCTGGGATAAGTGCCGCTTGAAACTTTCTCTGTTTTTTTATCATAAGAATATATTTCTCTATGAAGTTGCTATTGTGAAATAATATTTAAAAGGTGAGGAGCTTTTTACAAGTCAAAATAAAATTTTAATGGAACTAACGACTTCGTCTGCGCAGGATTAGTACTTCGAGTAGCTTATTTTCTTCTCCTAGGTCCTATCTATCTTTATACCAAAATTCATCAAAATTGGTTCTGCGGTTTAGTCATGAAGGCGTAACAGACAGACAGAGTTACTTTAAGCGACCCTTAATTGTTATATATTATTTTGGTAGTCAATATGGCACGGCAGAACTATAGAACTGCTGGCTGATCGAAGGGATTTTACTCGCTACATCGGCTTTAAGGCTCTTCCTTCACCACCGACGAAAAAGTGACGAGTTATCAACTATTTTCTCTTTCAAGAAATGTACGAAATCTTATGAAGAAGAAAAGCGATACAAATATTTTTGATCACTGACTAGTCACGATTCGGGAACCGTATAAGTGAAACAGTTGACCCAGTCAAATCTTTCAAGTAGGAGTAATTTAGCACAGAACGGACCATTTCTTCACAAATATATCAAAAAATTATATTACAAACATACATAAACTCACGCCTTTTTCATATGAAGGTAGGTAGATATTACAGAAAGCCACCTACTATGATCCTTACTCATGATACAAATTATCATTAACACTAGATACGGGATATTTACATTTTAATGAGTAAACATGGTAAATATCCCGTTTCTAGTGTTAATGATAATGTTAGTGACCATAACAGTTTAAAATCTTATATCATGATACAAATGTCAATGAAACCATGAAACTAAAATCTTTCCATCGACGACGGTTAGCGAAAAGCGAGTAGAAAGCGTAACTAGAAATGAGTTGATGAGCAGCGAACGTGTAGTATTGATAGTTTTGCGCGAGTACGACGGGCGTTTACTCGCTCCTTGTGAAGCCTAGCTCTCGCAGCGAACGTTCTTTGACAGACAGAGCACAAGATAACACGCACACAGATAGATAGATCATAAAGATCAAAGCTAGCGAGTTTCTTTCCTCTGAGCGAGTTTTTCTTTAGATAGTTTTTATCGCTTCTGAGAATTTTCTCAGTTCGCCTCCAGAATCGTGACTAGTCAGCGATCAAAAATATTTGTATCTCTTTTCTTCTCTTTAAGATTTCATACTTTACTTGAGAGAGAAAAGTAAGAGGTAGGAAGTGCCTTAAAGTCGATGTTGCGATTAAAACAATTCCTTATCAGCCAGCAGTTCTATAGTATATTCTACCGTGCCATATTGACTGCCAAAACAATATTGAAATGTCTAAACCGCAAACCGAACCCGTTCAGAAATCACTACCTGAATTTGTTTCAAAAGCAACAACACGGGAAAGGACTTCTGTGAAATTGTTTATTGCTTGATTGAAATAGGTTTCGAAACTTCTAGATTGAAATTCACCTTTAATAATTAAGGCTACTACAATATCCAGGAAACTTTCGGAGTTGGCTGACGTTTAATTATGTTTTTAAGAGCGGTCAAAAATAGAACGGTTTATTAAACAAGTCTAAGAAGGAAACAAGTTTAAGAGTATTTGTTTCGCGTGTTTTTTATCAATTGTGATCTTCTAGCTTATCCCATCTTTATTTGGGGTTGGATCTTCTAATCATTCTTCTCCACAGATATCTTTTTTGGGTCGCCATTGGGTCAATATCGCTATGAACTAAATATTTCTTAACTACAGACATCGATGAAGTTGGGGCCCTCCGCACTGTTTCGGTCCTGACTTATATTCAAGCACGTTCCTGGTCATGTGATCTACCGAATGTGTTGTTAAATCTATTTTTATTATTCTTTCACCATTGATAAATAAATAAAAATAATATGTTTATTTTCTCATCAAATCAAAAACGTTACAGTGAACAGGAATTAATAAATCTATTACACAGGGTAAACATATGTGAGGGACTGGTGCCCAAAATAGGTATACAATACCCGTATTACAGGTCACCAAGCCCCCCAAGACTTACAGGTATAAAACGAATTTAGATTATTAACTAACAACTCATGCGTGATGATTTTACTTAAAATATTAGGTACAAATTGTTCTAAAAATAACCATTGAGTTCTAGTCGGAACTTGGTAAGTACTTAGTGCTACATTATGTGCTAGTTGACACACTCTTAGCAAATCAACGTATGGTTTCCTATGGCAATCACCACACTGACGCTTACCGCAGTATGCATGAATAAGTTCAACCTACACTATGCACTAATCATGTACCATGCGGAGTTCCATTACCTTTAAGCGAATACGGCCTTCACAATTGTTGACTCAAAAAGAGATGAAACCGTGAACGATAGTGATTCGTGAGTTTTCGCATAGTTTTCGCTTTCCACGCAATATCCTGCAGACTATATTGACTGTGGCTTTATAATGAAAATTCTGCCATCCACTCGTGTTTCCGTATTTACCGAGGTAGGTATACATATAGGAGAATACATTTGCAGCAAGCACAGAATACAGGTAGTGGCATTAATACCACATAACGTTAGACTGTGCCCTTATGCAAGCAATCTTCGTGCAAATACGCCAATTTATTGCGATATTTAATTTTTTTGGAAAACTGGAAGGCGCCCTCAGCGCGACGACGCATTCGGGTTCACCAATGGTCGCGATAATCGTGCATTCGAACTAAGATCGTTTTCTATTACGACAAGGGGTCATAGAAACAAGTGTATATCAGAACATCATGCCTGTAATTCCTGAAGGATTAGGCAGAGGACTTAATAGTACAGTACACCCAAATTTCGTCAGTTATAGGTCCATGTAATAGGGGCGAGCCTATTGCCTAAAATCCAGACTACGCGGCTACTACTGGGAGATTAATTGATAGAAAAACCGTAACACTTTGTCCGGCCTGAGAATCGAACCTACGATCTCATGCTCAGCACCCTCGTTTGATACCACCAGACCAATAAGCTAGTTGCAAGCAAGAGATACTATCATAATGTAAAGTTCTAAATATTTCAACATTGCAGCAGTCGGTATTCAACGCTAAAGCAGTAGAAATACCAAACATACAAAATCTATCATAAACTTTGTATCTATTGGTGCACGTAACTTTCAGTTATTTGCTGCCTAGAATAATATTTAGACAAGAACCGTGGAAGCTGGTGGTGGCGATGAAGAACTTTATAGTTTAAAATATGCTGTAGAAGCTAATACACAACCCGTAAAATAAAGTAGAATACTCCGTTTAGGTGCACAGAGAAACATTTACATAGATCAAACAACAAACATTATGACCACTCACGTCCATCATCATCATTCTCCTGCTCAATTCCAATGTATTTGGTATAAGTAGCATGTCTTATTCTGATTTCTGCCAAACGGCTCGTATCGGATCGGAAAGGATACGAACGGATGCGGCGACAGCCGATAGTATCCTGCAGGATATCGACGCATCGGCTCCGTACCCCATCGCTTGCGAACGTATCCGTTTCTACGCCTAGTCAAATATTTTCATTCCTACCGTGTTGGCGTGTTCTAATTTTTGAAAATGGTTGAAGTTGACTTAGTATTGTTGTCTATTGCATTAGGAGAAGAAAATAATCTTAAAAACACAGAAGAGGAAAAGAAAAATTTGGATTGACGATTTATCGCACGCGACGACAGCAGAAAGGATCCAATCGGATACCAAGACAGGCGAACGGAATTGATTGCGCGTCGCAGCATACTTTCGGCTACGATCACGTGTCGCTTTCAAGCAGCTGTGCTCGGTTCGGTAAAATAGATTTTAAATACTGTGTACACGATTTATTATCGTTTAACGATTGTAAAATCCGTTCCGATCCGATGCTATGAGACCCGTTTGGTGGAACTCGCCTATCATCCTTCTAAAAGACCATCCACCGTTTGTTTGGTCTTCCCCTATTCTTATAGCTATCATATTCGAAACTTTTTCGCATTTCTCCGCACCACTCACATCCAACAGTCATAAAAAACCTTTCCAATCATAAAACTCAACAAACATCAACTGTTCCCTACAATATCCGAAATTCCATTCGTTCTGGCCTCAGTGCTCGGAAATAATGTCCAATTAGAGTGGCAACCGCTTCTGTCTTTTCACACGCTCGAACATCGAACGGCTGAACACATTTGGTTAATCGAATTTTCGATGCATCACCGATGATTCGGGATAACGGAATTAATTGCTAAACTGTTTCGCCTCATTTGGTGGCGTATTAAGTACCTTTGTGTTTGACTTGTTCTCGTGTTTGGTTTCTGTGATTAATGATTTGGTTTGGGTACTAGATGATTCTGTTCTTTTACCTCAAATTTAGTAATTGTCGCTCTTTGTATCTTTTTTCAGATTTCCGGCTTCCTCTTAAGCAGCTTGTTGCTTGCTTTTTTTAGTAGGTAACTTAGATAAAAGCTTTCAAAAATTTGTTCAGATTATCATTTGTATAAGGATCGACTTGCTTGCTGGATGGCTATAAGAGTAGAGAAAGACCAAAGAAACGATGGATGGACTGAGTGAAGGATGATATGGCAAGAAAGGAGGTGACTGCTAAGATGACGAGTAATAGAGTTGTATGGAAGAAGAAGAAATGCTGCGTCGACCCCAAATAAATTGGAATAAGGCAGCCCTTATCCTTATCCTTAGCAAGTCAATTGTCATTATTCTCCAGCGAGAATAACAATTGACTTGCTTGCATTCGGTTAAGCGAACTCTTGTCAGCTGGCAGGTATTTGATGCCGTAGAGTGATCAGTGTGAAGGGCTGGGATGTGTTTTTCTAAAGTATATTTTTTTGCATATCTAAGACATCAGCTATCCGATCGCCAAATATTAAAACAAGAAACAAATAGAGAGTTCTTGTCGGCTGAGTAAACAGACAGCGATGAAATATTAATATTCTGTATCTCTTTTACGGAGCCTACATTCTATTGAACGCATCTTCGTTTGTTTCGTTTCATTTGAGTTATAAAACATGTACCTAATTTTGTAATATCGGATTATTAAGCGACATACAAAAAAAACTTCTAGAAGTTGTGGTTTGATTATATCATTCCCATCCTTTATTTTTATAATTTTATTGTCCTAATTAAATTGTGCTATGTAAAGTGATGGCCTTTTTTTTTTTTTAATCATCAAATGACCTTCCCCGCTCTGGGCGGAGCGGAAGGGAGTGTCAGACTTGTACTGACTAAAACCCATCCATGTTCCTTCTTTGCCCTTTGTGTTCCAGGGCCGCGGTATCTCTTTCGAACAGTCCCGCAGCCCTGGCAGGCATCGGCCCGTGCGGACCCCTACGTGGTTGCTGACATCTCTTTGAGGCGCGCGTGGAACACGAACGCGCCGTCGACACGGCCTGTCGTCATAAGACGGCCGGACGGCGAGCTAGCCCATAACTCGCCGTCCACAGGCCCGCGCCTACGGTGGCCGGGGGCCACCACGTGACCCCCGACGCCCAGGGCGTCTCCCGCGGCGGCTGGGACGTGAGGCTCTTTCCCTCTCACGTTCCGCCACCTCCTTCACTAGCATGACTGCTTCGCAGAAGGAGGTGACGGCTTCCCATTCCCTCTCGCTCCGGACCATGGCTTGAACCAGGGCCGGGCGCGAGAGGTCGCCGCCGCCAATCGCCTCTACGAGGACACGGCGCTGCTCCGCCCAAGCAGGGCAGGCCTCCACAGTGTGCTGCACCGTGTCCTCCGGACGATCCTCACAATGGAAACACCCGGGCGTTTCCTCCCGCCCGATTCGGTGCAGGAACCTCCCGAAACAACCGTGTCCGGTGAGGACCTGCGTCAGGCGGAAGGTGAGGGCGCCGTGGCGCCTCTCTAGCCACTCCTCAAAGAGGGGACTTATCGCCACTATGGTGGCGTGCCCTGCACGGGGTTGCGACAGTCGCTCTCTCCATGTCACCATGAGATCGCGCCGGAGGTCTGTCCGCTGAGCGGCGATTTGCCGCGGCAGCGGAGTTTCCCCCCGACGTAGTGCCTCCGCGCGCCATTCGTGAAGGCGCGCGAGGACTATCGCCTCCAGATCCCATGGCGGCAATCCGGCAAGGAGGCTAGCCGCCTCACCGGAGATCGTGCGGTAGCCCCGGACTAGCCTTAGGGCTATCCCCTTTTGGGGCGCGTTCAGGTAGCGGGCGGCTTGCCGCCTCAGAGAACGCGCCCACACCGGGGCCCCGTAAAGGGCCATGGACCGCACGACCCCCGCGTAGAGCCTCCGGCAGGAGGCGTTTGGACCCCCCAGGTTGGGCAGGAGCCGCTTGAAGGCAGCCCCGATGTAAAGTGATGGCCTGAAACACAGGTTTGAATAAACCTAGATCCAGGTCGCTACCAAAAATTTTAATTCAGTTTTATCGTAACTTGCAACTGTTAAATATATTTGAGTTATAGTTTACTTATAAGCACTAATTATACCATTGTATGAGAAAAAACACTACTGCGCCTAAATGTACACTTTTGTAATACTTTTAAAACAAATTACTCTTAAGGGAGAAAATAGACTATAACTAATTGCTTCCTTATCGATGGTAGGACAACTTCTAACCTAGTCTTATTTGTGCAGAATAAACAGATACTCTTTCTTTCTAATTGCATATGTATTTAGTTACGAAACTACAAACATTTACTTTCAATTCTATCTATCCTTCAAAGAACACGCCGATGGCGTATGAACATCTAAAAGGGGACAGGTTGAACGTGGTTAGCGTGTAATCGATCGGAAGTGTCGCAATATCCGAGAGCAGGCTGCCGCGATTTCAGGACGACTGCACCCGTAATGCATTTCCGATTTGTGTAATGCTGTGATTAGGGATGATGAATGTGCTGAACGCTCTGCTAGTTGAAGCATCTGTATCTAGTTACAAATTGGAATGAGATTGGTTAGGAAATTAATGTAAATGTGATTAAGTTTTACGATTATAAAAATACTTGGCCAATTAACATGAACAACGATGTAGCCTATCAAAAAGGATTTATATAAAATGAATAGAAGAACACACATTTTAAACATGAAACAATGTTAATTATTACGTAAAATATGCAAACAGTATTTAAGAAAACAAGGACCACTGAAAACATCGGCATCAAAGGAAATTAATGTAAAATAATGGGTTTTATTAGATTAGGCTCTACGATTATAGAAATTCTTGGCGAATTAACATGAACAATGTAGCCTATAAAAAAGCATTTACATAAAGTGATGAGAAAAACACTCATTTTTAAACATGTCACAACAATGATAATTATTACGTAAAGTACGCAAGCAATGGATGCGTAAAGTATGGACACTTTAAACATCGGCATCAAAATAAATGGATCTCTGTTTATAGCCCGCATTAATTTACGGTCTCAACACCATTTGTCCGAACAAAATCACCATAAAAGGAAGCATGGACAGACCTGGACAATTTATCATCCGCTACACTTATACAAAAAAACTGCATGGCTCTGACGGCTCCACTCTAACCATTAATTCTTGCCTTGCTTCTGAACTAGTTCTCAAAAACTCGCAACATAACACTCGATTATTATTTTGCTTTAAAATTATTTTCCCATTTACAGCAAAGAATTCTATCCCCACTTCATCGAAATACGTCACAGTTCAAGATCAAACCGCTTCAAGCGCTAAAGCACTCTCTCTGAAGCGATAAAGCGTTCTCCCCGAAGCGATAAGTCGCTCTTCTGTATCGAGCCTCACATTGACCTTGGCCGTTCTACTTTATCGTTTAGCTCATCCATCATCATCAGTATGCAAATTAGGGAAGTGGGTCGTTTGATTATCATTTTGAAGTCTCTCTTCTTGTTTTAGTTACTGAGGAGACTGAGGTTTTAACAATATTACCTAGTGGTAGAAGTTACGTATGCTAAATTGTTAGTAATTGTTGTTAAGTTTAGCGATATTAAAATTATTCTCAATTCTTTATTGCGTACCATAATGTATGTAGTTGGTAGGGAAATAAATATATTAGTCAGTATTATGGACCCTGTCGCGCACAGCATAAATAAGTAGGAGAGAGGAGGAACAACGCTGGCTGTATATTATATATGATATATTGTGATATTTTTTTAAAGTGAAGTAAGTTCAGAATTGAATTGAGTTAATAATGATTTTTTTAAATATATTATATACATTTATTTAATTAGTAACATTGAAAACCACTTAATTTTATCAAGATATCGCTCAGTTTTCAGTTTTCTACATTATAATTTTCGTGACAAAATACGAATGGTCATACTCTATCGTGCATTGCTCTCTAGACAGAAAAATATACTAAACTACTATTGATGCTAGTAGTTTTATGGCATTTTTTATAGTCACAGAAGAATATCATAAACTGTACCAGATAGCTGCAATTTAAAGGCAACTTCAGCATCGTTCGATATTTTCAATTGAAAGTACCATAAACTAAACGGCGACAATTTCAGACTCCCATGATCGTCACTCCTGCATGACAACAAACATACTAAAAAAAGAAAAGATGGCAATTTTTTTTTTGTCAAAAGCTTTTTAAATTTTGCGCTAGCCGCCAGGTGTCAGTAATCACAGCACATATGAGTGCCCGAAGCGCTCACCGGAGCGAATAAAAAAATAACGACTCCCATTTTTATATGCACCCATTGTTAAAACGTTCAATAGCGTTTTGTAAAATGCTGGAATGTACGGCTTTCTCGATAAAATAGGAGACTGTAATTTTGACACCATAAAATGTGAATCTCTAAACAACCTAAAAAAAGAAGTAGTACCTATCATTATCATGCTCCTGCCCTCATCCCAATTTATTTGGAGTCGTTGCAGCATCATTGTTTCATACTTCTCTATTACTTGTCATCTCAGCAGTCACCTCCTTTCTAATCTATAAGGTATCACTTATTTTTACCCGATTACCGTGAAAACAAAGGAAGGTAATGTTTTTGGCAGAGTTGTTAATGTACGGTGAACAAATTCAAAATTTGTCATGATTTTGGCTAATCAGGATATTATGTCCAAATATTAGGAACATAATTTTCATGCACAGTTCGTCTTGTTTCTGCCAGGAAAAGTTATCAAGAGCATAATTTTAATTTCTTGTTTAATATGTGATTTTATATAATTTATTATTAATTATTATTTATCTATTGTTTCAATTATTCTATTTTGACTATATTGTATTGACTAATTATGTATTTTAATTGATTGAATTTTGATTACATTTAATTTAATTATTTCTTAATTTATAATTTCCAATGAAGTATAAACAATTTTGCACGCCGAATATGGCAAAACATGTTGAACCAGCAATCCTAAACTCGTTTCCATCTATATGTGCATATCAGATCTATGTATCATGTCACACATGTTTATACAAATAAATGCATCTTTATCTTTATCTTGTAAAAATTAACTTGTTCCATTGGGTAATAAATATTTTGGTACATTTAAAATGAAATGTTATTAAAATTAAATAACTTGTGAATATTGTGAGTAATCGGAACCGGGTGGTGGAGTATTCAGTAAATGTTTCGTTCACGTCCCATTATATATTTATTGGAGGAAATCGTGGTCTCCCATGCGGAAGAAACGAACACCGCTTCGTTTAATATATGGTTCCTTTTTTCGTGTATTTATTGTTTATTCATAACCAATATACTAAAGCATACTATGGAAACCCTTGGTAAATTTACTGAAACGAGAAAAATATTTCGATGAGTATTGACTGAATTTATAGCAATGTTGTACTATTTGTTAAATTATAGGGGTATGGTGAGGCACAGAGTGTAAGGTTCCTCAATACTCCATAGACAAGGGAGGATCCTCCGACCAGACGGGTGTTGTATCTGGTGGGGTACTGTACTGCCCGACAGTTGTTGTCGGGTTTTTCTGTATAGTCTTAGGCCGCGGATAACTTTATTAGTGCGAATCAGAATTTTTGATGTTAGTTCTTCCTTTGTGGCATAGATGGCGCTGTAATACTTTTCGTACTATCTTGGTGTAGTGCTTTTCGTACTATCTTGGTGTAGTGCTTTTCGTACTATCTTGGTGTAGTGCTTTTCGTACTATGTTGCTGTAGTTCTTTTCGTACTATGTTGCTGTAGTACTTTTTGTACTGTCCGCTACAATAGATTGTTTACCTGTTGTTTGTACAGTACTGGAGCTGATGAGCGTTACTGAAAATGGCAATTTTGGGCTGATTGATTCTAGATTGCCATTATTGACACGCTGAAAAGATGATAGATTGACAGCTGCGGAAAGAATGGCAAAAAAGTGTTGTCTACTGTAAGTTAGCATCATAGGACAAAAAGATGATTTGATTTCCATAGTTTTTTTTTGAGTATTTAAAGTTTTTGCAAGTTATGACGTTTAAATTGATAAAAAATCCTTACCACTGAAATAAATTTTGCTCAAACACCATAATAAATCTGAAAGATCCTTATCCTACAGCCAAATCAACGTGGTTTATCCCGTGTGGACGCGAATCCGGAATTTCCGACTTTCTCCCAACTCCCGCTTTCTGACAGAATTCTTAATTCAAATATGTAAATATATCACCTTGACAACGACGCGACGAAGGTACAGTGATAATATTTCAAAGGTATTTTATTATGTATGAGCTCTCTCAGAAGTTTGAATTGAATCAGTTAGTTTTGGGATATAATGGTTAACTTGATATTTTGATCAAATAGAACCATTCTCTTTTAATAAAATCTCAAGTTAATAGCTTCCTGAAATATTTCGTGCGTAACGACATTCTTTATCAAAAAAAAAAAAAAAAATGGAGAATCTAATACGAAAGTCCTTATCTTTTCCTGCACTTTGTTCGTTTTCGATAAGCAAAATGAAATTTCATACATTTTGACCACAATTTCCCCACAACACACATTTTTTTCCCTTCACCTTTATTGCCCCACTGCTGGGCAAAGGCCTCCCACATAGCCTTCCACTCTTCTCTGTATGCTATTTTCTCCAGCCAATTTCTCACAAACGCCTTTAAGTCGTCACGCCAGCCATCTTCTGGAACCTTTAATGTGATGAAAAATATCTACGCCGCTGAGGGGTTTAGAATAATTAACTGAATATGTGGAAACAGGTTGTGTATAGCATGAGCATAGTGTATTGTAGACAGAATTTTATAATTTTATTCAGGGTGTAAACAGACCCTTCACGAAGCCGTCAACCAAGCATTCTGTACATCAAACTAACCCTACGCAAAAATTATTGTTGGGAAATTAACTTTTTTTTTTTTGGGGCGATAAATCACGTTTTGCGGTAAAACTCAATGTAACGCACTCAAAGTAACGCACCCAAAACATTGTGCTGATGGATTCTTTAAATAGTAAACAGGACATTGAGGTAATTTCAGTCAATTTATAACATTAAAAACTAGTATTTAAAAAAAAAACTTGTGAAAACTTTGGTCTCAAATATCTCCGTAACTAGAGGGTACCCAGGTATGGTCCGCAACAAAAAATGATCGCAATGATGGGGAGAACAAGTGCCTTTCGACTTCGTTAAGGGATATTTTACACCCTTTATATAGGTCAAACAAAATACTTATATCAAAACTACTGCGTACAAAACCAAGCGTAACAATTCTACAGCATTCGTGTTTCCAAAGCTCTATAAGAGCCTTACCTATTTTATTCTTTGACATAAACAAGACTACAGTAAGCTTACGTACTACCATGTACCTAGCTACGATCTTTCGTGGAAGATGGGCTATCTCACACTACAGTTATATTGTGAAAATTCTAGAATTATTCTTCTTTATCGTGTGGTTAGTGCTTAACCTGGTGTCAGAGTTTTTATGCCACTAATGACATAAAAAATTCTGACTTGGCTTTACATGCCGTCAAGAAATATCTCTCAGACATGCTGGTTTCCTCACGGAGTTTTCCTTCCCTGAAGCAAGTGATAATTATACAATTATATTCTATAATGTATATTATTATATTCCAGAATTGTGCAATGTTTTTGACCATTTATGGTTAGTATTATTGAGAATCGCTGTTGACTAAGCAAAAGTTATCGGTTAAAATTTTTAAAGTTTTTGTGTGAGGGGGAGAATTATATTTTGTAAGTAACATATGCATTAGCTATACTGGTGAATAAGAAAAACATGCGTTAGGTACAAAGTAATAAAGTGTATAGTAGTAGTAAGTAAGAAATAACCAAGATTCATGAATGAAAGAAGAAGGGACTTTAAATAAAAAACCGCTATGAAAGAGATTGAATCCAGTAATTTCTACGATTTTGCACCTCAAACGGAGGAATGAAAAAATCCAATGAAATGAAATGTACGAAAGATTTAATCTTCTCAGTGTGCGTTTGTGTGCGCCCTATAAATATTTACGAGACGATAACGGGAGCGATATCGGAAAATACTAAATTTTTCGACTTGGAATGAAAACGTTTCCTGAACAGGGCAATGTAGTATTGAAATTGTGAAGTTATGAATGAGTTGGCCTCAGATATCATTAAAACTAGAAACGTGATATTTACCATGTTTACTGATTGATTTGAGTTCCCGACATTTCGGCGCTGTTGCAAGCACCATGATCACGGATAAACTGAAGTTAAACTGTAGTCAATCAGTAAACATGATAAATATCCCGTTTCTAGTGTTAATGATAATGTTAGTGACCATGATAGTTTAAAATCTTGGTCTCAGTTCTCCATAAGTCTTTTCTTTCTTTGGTTATAAGGGTTGTAGCTTTAATTTTTTTTGAAACTATGAGACACCGACCACTAGACCAACGAGGAGCCATCCTCGTTGGTCTAGTGGTCGCAAGCACGACTGCTGAGCCAAAGGTCCTGCATTCGATACCCTGGTCGGGCAAAGTTATTGGGTTTTTCCATCAGGAATTTCTCAGTAGCAGCCACGAACTATAGTTTTGTATGCCTTTTACATGGAACTTGAACATAACAGGCTAAACGTGGGTGTAGTATTAAGTACACCTCTGCCTATGCCTTCGGGTATTATAGGCGTGATGTTATGTATTTGGGTCATTCTCAGAAGGCTCAAATACGCGTGTCCGGGTTGAAATCCAATACGAAATGGATAACTAACAACTTGATATTTTTTTCTATAATAGGTAAGATCAAAATATTAGGAGGGGCCTGTATTGTTTTTTAAATAAATTAAATATAAATTAGTTTTAAAAATTAAAAACCGCCAAAATTTTGACCTCGGTGCCGCGTCCGGCCCCGTATTGCGGCGGAAATTATTTTTTATCTTTTTTTCTCAAACGCATGACGCTATTGTTCATATGTTCACAAACAACTAGATAGATATCAACTGAAATTATAATATTTCTACGCCATAATACGCCTTAGTAGACAAGTTAAAACTGGTTGTTTTCGCGTCCGACGTTTAGACTTGATATCAGTGGCGCGCAGTGATCCGTTCATATAACCTGTATTCTAGAGACTGCGAGAATATTTTTTCGAGTAATACAAACTGTCAGTCGCGCCTCATCGGTGGTAAGGACAACACGTCTGTACGTCTCCGTGCCACTCT
The DNA here is from genome assembly GCA_905163415.1 of Noctua fimbriata. NCBI lineage: Eukaryota > Metazoa > Arthropoda > Insecta > Lepidoptera > Noctuidae > Noctua > Noctua fimbriata. The sequence goes on from LR990940.1 coordinate 11,057,196, forward strand.
TTTATTAAGGTACGTAATCGTTTTCGGTGGCTTGGTATACTCTGAAAATTGATTTCGGTGAATCCATTTTATCCACAACTATTTGAATTAATATTTTTAAATTATAATAAAAACATGTCTTATATATATTCGATTCCAATAGAAGAGATTAATATTAAAAACTCGGGTTACTTTTGAAAATATCTAGGATTTTGCTAATTATTTTGATTTCAGTGGCATTGATTTCGGTATTTTCGGTGGAAATAGGTGCACCGAAATCAATTTTACAACCACCGAAATCAATCAATACCCAACTAATTTACATTTTAAGATCGTTTATTTAACTTTCTCATCACCTCTCATCTTGTTTCAGTATTGTGATCATGGCAGATTCAAAAGAAGATCGGTTGGTTAAAAAGAGATTGGCTGAACGACGTCGGAAAGCTCGCATCAAGAGTGATCCAGAGCTTTACGCAGTGCACAAGGAGAAAGATAGGCAACGGTATTATCAAAGGAAGAATGAAGGAAAGATAAAGCTTGTAAGTGAATTAGATCCTCGCCAACAACGAATTTTTAGAGAGAGAAGTAGAATGTCTTCCAACAAACTCAATTTGAAAAAAAGGCGCAAAGAGATGAGGTGTCTTGAAGAGGATTTAGTAATAGTACCAGAAGTAAACGACAAAACTGACGATCCTTTGGTGACTTCACGATCACAACCAAAACCATTAGGACCACTTCGAACTGAAGCAAGTTCCTATATTGATTTGCTACCATCAAGTTCATCAGTCATTTCATCTCCTTTACCTCAACGTGTTAAGGCTTATCGAGACATGGCAGCACCATTGAGTCCGTCAAGTGACGTAAGTACAATTTCAAGGCCATGTACCAGATCATCAGTTCGTGTGATTGAAAAGGAGTTTCCTCCAACTCCAAAGGCTAACAAGAAACTAAATACCAAAGTTATTATACGTAGACTTAAATACCGCATGAACAAAATGTATCAGTTACAGAAAAAGAAGATTGATGAATTGAAGACTGTCAACGAACGACAACGAAAACAGTTATATAGATTAAAATATCAAAGTGCTGCATTAAGAAAATATGAACCTACAAGTAAAACCATCACTGAAGATATGAAACAACAAAGTGAATCAGACGCTATAAAAACAATTAAAAATAATGTGGAAGAGGACATTAAAATTTTTCTTGAAGAAGATGAAAACAGTCGTATGTGTTCTGGAAAGAAGGAGTTCATTACTAAGAAAAAGGATAAAAAACAAAGACGCTACTTAAATGATTCTTTAAAAGACTTATATACTAAGTTTAAGCAAACAAATCCCCAAAATAAAATTAGTTACTCAAGTTTTTGCAAAAAACGACCATTTTGGATACTGAAACCTACTGTAAATAAACGAGAAACCTGTCTTTGTGTTGAACATGAAAATATGGACTTAATGGTGACTGCGTTAAAAAAAAACAACTTGATACAAGAAAAATGTACCAAAGATATTTTGTCATCACTGTGCTGTGACTCTTCGAATGTGTTATGTTTAACAAGGAAATGCGATGTCTGCAAAGATAAAAGCTTAATTTATAAAGAATTCAATAACGCTGAAGTATTATTTTACTGGATTTGGCAAAAAAGTAAAAGAACTTATTACAAGAATGGAGTAACAAAAAACACCATTCACACAGCGAAAGATAAAGTGAATGCTTTCCCTAAAGACACTATTTTAAAATTTGAAAAAATGTTACCTTCATACATGACTCACTGTGGAGTTATGATCGCACAGAACAGATTCATTAAAAAAATGAAAAGCGATCTCACTGATGAAGAGTGCATAATTCACTGCGACTTTAGTGAAAATTACAGCACAAAATATGCGACTGAAATTCAAGCCATTCATTTCGGGGGTAACCGCCAACAAATAACCCTGCACACCGTGGTCATTTACTATCGCAAAAATGGACTTCTGAAAGTTCAGTCGATATGTACATTATCAGAGTCTTTACGCCATGACGCACCAGCCATTTGGGAGCATTTACTTCCGATTCTAAAATTTATAGAAGATGAAAATCTCAATATTCGTATACTACATTTCATTTCTGATAGTCCGTCGGGCCAGTACCGAAACCGTAAAATGTTCTATATAATCAGCAAACTCCACTGGTACCTTCCCAGTTTGACTAGTATTACATGGAATTATACAGAAAGCGGCCATGGAAAAGGAGCCCCAGATGGTGTCGGTGCAACACTCAAAAGAACGGCTGATCGAATAGTTGCTCAAGGCCATGATATCACAAGCTTATCATCATTGATGACTCATCTGGAATCTGTTCAAGGTATTTTAACGAAAAGTATTAACGACTCCGGTATTTATGAAAAAGAGTTGTTGATTCCATCCGATCTCAAGCAATTTGCAGGGACTATGAAAGTTCATCAGGCAGTATGGAATGCCAATGAGCCCAACCAACTATCGATGAGAAAAATGAGTTGCGCCGAAGGTGACTGTAAAAATAATTCAGTGTCGTGTGAACATGGGTATCATGTAGGATTATACATCATAGGCGAGCAAACTGACAGACTGCTGACTGATAGAACCAACAAGAACAAGAGTGACAAGATCGATCTCATTAAAAAGTCAAGTCAAGCCAAACAAGGGAGTGGAGTCTTAGCAGCTAAATCTAATAAGCCCCAAATTTTATCCAATATTCTGATTCAATCTGCCAGTTGCTATTCTGATCTTGCTGATAAATTCTATGAAACCAAGCAGCGCCTGCCCCATACCTTAACATCAGACATTGATTTGCATGAAAGCGACAGCTTCTGGACGCGTGTGTCGACAGATTGTGAAAATATTGCTCCGAAAGTAATGAATGAAGTATTCTCCAAAATTGCAAATTCCGAAGAAAGCAGTGATGAGGAATATAACATTTTCTAATTAAGGATTGAAAACTGTAATACCTAAAAAGTTTTTGTAAGTTTTTATTATATTGTTAATTTAATGCTGGGTGCTTAATTTAACTAAAAGCTTATTTAATTGTGTTAAAATTATCATTTAATACAAATATTATTAGTTATGTAAGTGCCTTCTATAATTGTTGTTGTTGTTGGAAAGACTGATTTGTGACTGAAAAGTGATTATGTTGTGATTTTGTATTAAGTAAATTGTCTGTGATTAATGTGATTTTGTATTAAGTAAATTGTCTGTGATTAAGCTAGATCTCAACCTAATAGTTTATTTAATTGTGTTAAAATCAACAGGCAAAGTATTATTTTTAATAAAAAACAACTATTATTACTTAATTAAGTACCTTCTATAATTTTTGATGTTGTTGGAAAGACTGATTTGTGACTGAAAAGTGATTTTTGTAGTGATTTTGTATTAATAAGTAAATTGTCTGTGATTAAGCTAGATCTCAACTAAGACTTCAGATTTTTTTTAAGTTCCTATAATGTTAGTTTAAGACTACCTACCATTTTTAATTACATTTAATTTAACGCTTCCTTTCAAAGTTGTTTTTCGTAAATTTTCCTATAACTTAATAAATGGGACATAAGGCTTGATAAAATAAAATGTTTTATTGTAAAATTTACCTGCAATTTTTTACAGACCATATTTTCATAGTAGTACTAAGGCAGTTAATATTTATAAAATAACAGTATTTGAAATATAAATTATTTGATATAATTATATTTGATTTCGGTGATAAGAATATTGATTTCGGTGGACACCATTTTTAAAAAAAATAATTCTTTCATATCCATTCGGTCTATACGATTCCCTCGACTACTAATATGTTTTAAATTAACCCTAGATTTGATATTTCCTGATAATATGCTTAAATAAAAAAATAAAAAATTGTCACCGAAGTCAACCAAATAATGAGTCTCCTGATAATGACCCATTTAAGGTTTACTTAATTATGTCAAAACAAAAACTTTTTTGAATATCCCATAATTATTGCTCTTAGAACATAGAGAACTTAATTATTACTAGCTAATACCCGTGACCTCCGTCCACGTGAAATGGAATCGGATTTATTTAACAATTTCAAGGGTTTTTTTTTGCACAGAACCCTAATCTTTTTTCGAAAATAAAAGTAAGCCTAAGTTACTCCTTGTAACATCAGGTATCTGCCAGTAAAAGTCTCGTCAAAATCGGTCCTGCCGTTTCGGAGATTAGGTGGAACAAACAGTCAGACAGACAAAATAATAAAATAAAAAAAATGTTATAAGTACCGTATATACTTTCATATCATCATCATCATCATCATCATTCATCATCATCATTTCAGCCGAAAGACGTCCACTGCTGGACATAGGCCTCCCCCAAGAAGGGGGGTTTTGCCATAATCGCCACGCTTGGCAGGCGGGTTGGCGATCGCAGTATGGTTGTTATGAAACACAGAGAACGCTGCTGCCCATTCTCTGGTAAGTCCCTTAGTCGCCTCTTACGACACCCACGGGAAGATATGGGATGGTGCTATTCTTTACGTCCGGACACCATACAGAACACATCATCATTTCAGCCGAATAAGACGTCCACTGCTGGACATAGGCCTCCCCCAAGAAGGGGGGTTTTGCCATAATCGCCACGCTACTACTGATACTTTCATATGCATTCAGTTAAAAGCTGTAATTTTGAAATTACAAGCAGGCACTTTAATTTGATTTACATATTTGTATATATGTAAAAATTTTAATCACTACGTCTACGTCAGCCTTCTCACAATAACAGAGCACGTCCTTCCGTTACACGGAAGGTTGCTGAAAATCAATGCTGCTGACGTTTGTCCGCTTCACTTCCATTTCATTTCAAAATCCATCCAGCTTGGATTTGGATTACCTCTTTTTGCCATTCATACTTAAGTAACACACTACTACACACACACACACACTACTACACACACTACTACACACACTACTACACACACACAGTACTACACAGACACACTACTACACACACACAGTACTACACAGACACAGTACTACAGAGACACACTACACAGAGACACTACACAGATACACTACACAGACGCACTACACAGACACGCTACTCACACACACACACACACTACTCACTCCTCACTCACTACTCACTCCTCACTCACTACTCACTCCTCACTCCTCACTCACTACTCACTCCTCACTCCTCACTCCTCACTCCTTACTCACTACTCACTCCTCACTCCTCACTCCTCACTCCTCACTCCTCACTCACTTGTACTTGTCACGCATCCTCATCAGGATTCAGTTACTTTTGAACTTTGTATTCTTGCATGGTGGCCAGGTTTAAGATTGAACCTTTGATCAATAAAATAGCGTAATGTTAATTTCTCGTATTTATTATCGTTTAATTAATTTGTTGACATAGTTATGATCATCTTGAGGTACATAACAAAATTATGTACATAACTATTAACTGTATATTGTGGTTTGCCAGTTAATATTAGCTTGGTTGGGCTGTTGATAATTACCTAACACTTCATAATTAGTAGTTTCCACGCATTAATTGGTGTCGTATTTACATTACTGTTTGAACTGAAATTGAAAACGGTGTGTACTGATATAACGTAATTATCAGCCACACCCTACGTACTTAGTTGTATAATTTAATACAAAAATCACTGAAGTCAAAAATAGATGGAATAGTTTTGGACCTTTTTGGTTCATGGTGTGCTCCATATCGTCATCGAATGGTACTGTCCAGTACCATCCGCCCTTATTCTTAGATTATTCTTACTAAACGCTTCTCCTCTAGATTTATTAGCGCACAACGTAAGTCTGAAATTCTGCCAGCGTCTGTGTGTACAAAGTAAGGCAAAGCAAAGATTGTAAGCAAGACTAAACAAGCATCGTCTGGACACGCTTCTTCTTTAGTAGACTTCATATCGTTTTCACTGCGGTTCAAATCTTGGATTTTTCTGATTCAATACTTTCATTACATTACATCACGTTAGCATTGCCATTCAACGTGGCAATGCTGCCAGTGTTCTGGGCACATTTCCGGATGTCAGCGATGTGGAGGAGTACTTTGACGCCTAAATCGTCGGTCGTCGTTGTATATGTACAAACAAAAACACTATACATTACCCATGTCATGAGTCGTGAAGTATATATATGAAAAACGCAGTAAATAAAAGTGATTTCCTCCGTTTACGGTCAATAAAGCTGTTGGAACTGGCGTCGCTTGATTTCCAGCGCCTATGCACATTGCAACGGATTGAAGTAAATGTGAGTGAAAATTTTTAAAAACTGAACTGAACGCGGTCAGCAAATGCAAACTGCGTTCAAGAACGAGTGCGTGTTGCGTGTAGTACGTGTGCGTGTACGTGTGCGTGTTGCGTGTTGTACGTGTGCGTGTGAGTGAGTGTGTGTTTCGAGTGTCGAAATCACTATGGAATATTGACACTGCACCCTTGAATGGCGTTGATCTGTAGTAAAAATCATTATTAATTGTGCCATAATTATCTACCTACTGTGCAACAGAAACAGCTGCATACAAATAGTATAGCATAGCATAAGCATAATTAGCTTAAACTGTTCCCACTGCTGGGACACAGGCCTCATCTCTCATCATCACTCTCCTGCCCTTATCCCAACTTATTTGGGGTCGGCGCAGCATGTCTTCTTCTTCCATACTTCTCTATTACTCGTCATCTCAGGCCTCCTCTCTATGCAATAGTATAATGGGTGTAGAAATACCCTTAATGAAGCCGAAAGGTACTGGTTCTCCCCATCATTGCGATATTTTTTTTTATTCTAGTCCATTCCTGGGAGCCTTCTGTTTACGGAGATATTGAGGGTGAACTCCAACTTTTGAGCAAGTGTTATTTTGAATACAAACTTTTGATGTTATTACTTTACATTAAATACCTCCAAGACCCCTGCACTATGCAACCATCAGTACCGTGTTTAGAGTGCGTTATATTGAGTCCTTACCGTAAATCGTGAATTTGCTCTCCAAAAAAAAGGCGTTTCCCAGCAATAACTTTTGCGTAGTTCCTTAGTTTGATGAAAAGAATGGTTGGTTGAAGGCTTCGTGAAGGGTCCGTTTACACCTTGTAGAAGTACAAATAGTGTAAGATAAAAATATTGTAATGATATTCGATAACAATAAACTCGATGACTTTTACGACTTGAGAAAACATCAACATATCTCTTACAACCTTTCGGAATCATTTTCTTTAAGTGATGGTGAAAACAGAAACTATAAAAGCGACATGAATTCATAATATTTATGTTTAAAAGCCGAATTTAAAGAATTCATTAGATTTCACGGATTATTGTGACTCTGATGTGTCCCACTGCAGGGCAAAGGCCTCCCTTCCCTCTTTCCATTTATCTCTCTCTTTGGCTATTTGGGCCCAATCCTTTTGACAAGAGTCCAGCTCGTCACGCCATCTACTTCTGGGCCTACCGCGTCGCCGGGTTCTGCGTTTCGGAAGCCAATCTGTTGCCACTTTTTGACTCAATTTTATTGCGACATGCGGAAGATGTACCTGCCCAGTTCCATTTTAATTTGGCGGCTGTGTTGCAAAGTCTGCAATTTGGGTCTTGAATCGAAGTATGTTGTACAGTATACGGTCAGAAATTTTGACTCCTAGTCCTAGTATACTTCGTTCCATTTCACGGATACCTACTGAAAATTATTAAATATTTTTATACTATCCAATAGTTTTAATCGACGCTCTTCGCAGAAAAATCTCGTTGAGCAAATACAAAAAGAAATAACTTCAAGTGCAATTCGGGACATTTCGCAGAACTGACGTAACAACAGCTTTTTCGCATTCTCTATCAGAATTTAAGATAAACGTCACGTCGTTATAAAAGATGGAATTATTCCGTATTTTTATCAGTTTTCTCACACTTATATGAAGACCAGCTTTTGTTGGCAGCGGAGAGGTTGAATTCTTCGACGGTAACGTACCTACACCTACTATTTGGGATTTAAACACCTTCCGTCAATACTGTGGCTTTTTTTTTGATATCGTGGGGAAACCTTCAAAAGGTGACCGGATTTTGGGGATAAGACCGGGCAGTGTGTCTCTCTTCATATTCAGCCTTTATTCTTTTTTGTTTTAATTTTAAATAATTCTCTAGTTCCCACCGGCATAATGTAATTAATGCATTTTAATCATGTGTTGATTGCATAACTTATTCTGGTAAGGATGGTATTCCTGGGCGACGCAGCGACGGGTCCGATCTTTATTATAGTTATCTTTATTTCTTCTTTATTTACAAAGTTTTTTCTGACATGAAATGAAACATTGTATCAGATCAATACGTTGTGTGGTTTTTTCTTAATCGATATTTTTTTTGCATTTTGGTGTTATTGCTTTGAAGTATTTAATAAAACTGCTATTGTAAAAACGGTAGTATGGTTCCAAACTTCGGGTATAATTTTTAACTATTAAAATTTAAGTAAATTAGGTAAATCCGATCTAAAGACGTTTGTTTCACTTAAGTGTTGCCAGGTAATTACTTGCACTTTTATCATTAGGCAAATACTGTGCAAGTGCTGTGCACTTACTATAAGTGGCGGATTCAATATACTTAAAAAATTGTTTGTGATTTCTGTGTATGGATGTTAGTGAGTAAATCGTTTAAGAGCCTTTTAAATATAATGGAGCTTTATACACGGGCCCCCTTTTCTTAGAACCACGAAATTGAGTTGCTCTGTATAGAGAATATTTTATTAAACAATTCTTTATATATTTCTCTTTTAGATTATGCAAGATTATGTAACTAATTACAAATCTTAACAGAAAGGTGAAACAACATTTAAAGCTATTATTTCACAATTTTTTTTTTATATTTCTAAAAATATTTCACAAATTCCTTTACTTATAATATTTTAACTCTATCTTTGTAGTACATTCGTGTGGCAGCAGATAACTTAACTCACCAATGGCTCCATCCTATGTTATCTTTCCATAGAAACGATATTAAGTTGATGCACGGAAAATTAAAATGAAATGAATTGTCATTAACTTAATTGACACAAATTAAAAAAAAATGTCCTGTGTCCAAACGAAGATCTTGTCTACTTGTCTACTTCGGGTTTGAGATGTCTTTATTTCCCATAAGAAATTTCACTTACATGAGAAATATTTAACTAGTTTAAAAACATTATTGATTGAACGTACATAAGCATAAGCATAATCAGCCGTATAATGTTCCCACTGCTGGGACACAGGCCTCCTCTCTATGAGAGGGAATGGGAATCCACCACGCGGGCCCAGTGCGGGTTGGTACGAACGAATTGAACGTACAATTAAGATTACACAAAAAAAAAAATTAAGATGACAAAAATATTCTAAAAATGTAAGGTAATCATTTAACACAGCTAAAATGTAAACATACACGGAACGCGCGCAACTAGATGTGGTTTGTAATGTATTAAGGTGCGCTCGCTTTAAATATATGTAAGTAATTTTAAGCGTTTCTTAAATATTGATGAGGATTTAGCATTTTTGATTTTGACATTTTACTTGTATAACTAACCGTCGAAATAACCGCAGAACATTAGGCGAGCCCAAGTAACACGGGGCAAAGTCAGGAAGATGATGTTAATGATATCCCTACGGCCTTTGCTAGAGTACATACCATCTCTATACAGAGAAAGTTGTAAAACCATCTTTTGAATGTTTATGAAGAACTTACATCTAACTGAGCGAAGGAAACTTTCATCAACTCATGAACTATAAACACAAGTTTCCACACTGTATTTCCGTTGAAAAATATGAAAAAGTGCTTTAATAAACGTTATACGATATATTAAATTTAATATCAACTTGAATTCAGAGCTTTATAACGTTTTGAGCACACTTTGATGTCGTTCTCCAAAATGATTATCATTTTATGAATATTGGTGCTCAACATAAAAATTTTATATCGAAAAGAAACGTTTTTACTAAAAAGTAGATTTCGATTTTTGATAAGCGCTAGGAAAATTTATACTTTTGGGACTTTACCTACGTAGGTTTTGCTTTTTATTAAATTAAACAGAGGACGAGACTATCAATGAAAATGTGGTCTATATTGACAATAAAATTACTAAAGACACACTGCATAAACGTGTTTTGTTTCATTAATAATACATCTATGTTAACATTTAATCTATTACGCACGAACTCATTAATTACGCCACGTGAAGTAACAATTAAAATTAAACAAATTACACTTTAAACTCAAATTGCTAATTGATTGGAAAATCTCAAATTCATTGAATTAAGTATTGAACATATTAAATACAACTATAGAATGTGTTGCACCAAATTAATAACTACATACTGAATTTGCTCATTAAAAATATAAATATACCTAACAAATTAATGTTATTGTAATAGGTCACAACTTGATGCGGAGAATGAGAGATATGCAGCAGGATAGTTAGGAATATCAAAATGTGCATCACTATAAGAGGTAGATAGGTACCAACCTATAGATGTGGCAACACCTTCAAACGGTCGATGATTGGATTGTATTACTCGATGCAAGGGCGAGCGAAACGGACTTCCCGACTCGGCCAGGTTAGGATCGAAGGGGATGGCGGGGTATAGTGGGCGAGCGAAGCGAGTGAAATAAGACCCCGCCATCCTCTTCGTGTTAGGTTACTTTAACAGTGGCGTGCCTAGGGGCCAACAATATTTATGGCAAGCAGACTGTTCAGAAACCTTGTTATCATGAAGAGTACTAGGTTATAAAGGCAAGCCAAGACTTTAGGTTTGTATGAAAGTACCGCCACTACGTATGAATGATTATATTGTGGCTAGAAATAAGATTACTGATAAGAGATGTTTATAGAAGAAGCTATCCATATAATGCACGGACCACACATAAATGGCAGAAGAGAAATAGAGAGAAGAGAGATAAGAATCAAGTGATTAAATCTATCTGATAACATTGATGAGCGCTCAATTTAAATATTCAACAGTATTGTATTTTGAATATTATTGGTAAGAATATAATAATCATGAAATCGATACACTGGAAACAATTATATTTTAAGTAGCAAATAAATTATGACATTTAAACGACCTATTAAGACGTAACGATACTCAATCATAAAAATATACCAAAAACACAATTGCCATAAACGTTTATGAGTTATGCTACTAGCTAGGTACTTGTATCACACTGCTGTATTCTGATTGGACGATAAAAATCCAATTGTGTTGAGTCGAAGCAGAGGTGTATTACTAAAACCATCACTTTTTATTGCACATCGTAAAAAAATGTCTCTACTTTATAGTTCAACCAGATTTTGTTTCAAGATATTGGAATTTTTGATTGAGTTTTATTTCTGCAGAAACTAGAAGAATTATATTTTTATTCTCACTGAAAATGACCGTCTCGTCGGTCGCAAGCGCGACTGCTGAGCATAAAATCCTGGGTTCGATTCCCGGGGTGGCAAAACAGTATTAGGGTTAACCATCTGGAATATCCATCTGGAATATCCATCTGGAACATCCACCTGGAATATCCATCTGGAATATCCATCTGGAACATCCATCTGGAATATCCATCTGGAATATCCATCTGGAATATCCATCTGGAATATCCATCTGGAATATCCATCTGGAATATCCATCTGGAATATCCATCTGGAATATCCATCTGGAATATCCATCTGGAATATCCATCTGGGATATCCATCTGGAATATCCATCTGGAATATCGATCTGGAATATCCATCTGGAATATCCATCTGGAATATCCATCTGGAATATCCATCTGGAATATCCATCTGGAATATCTCAGCAGCAGCCACGGAGTCTGGATTTGTGCCAGGTTCATGGCAATAGGCTCGCCCTTATTACAACTGGTGAAATCTTCTTAGCTTGTCGATGGCAATCTAAATTGTGTCAGCCCAGAACTGAGCTACTAGTTTGGCGCTTTCGGTAGTCTCCATCAGTTCCTGTAGTGAACAAACTGGTGAAATGTGGGTGTACCATTAGGTAAACCTCTGCTTAACCCTTCAGGGATACAGGCGTGATGTGTTATGCTGATAATTTGTTTGCTCTGCATCAATATCTTACTTAAAGATAGCGACCCGCCCTGGCTTCGTACGGATGTCATCACGAAGGGAGACTGGAACTTCTGATGAGGTGATAGGTAAGTACGTCAAAACACTGAGATTCCTGTGCAACCTATATCTACTTTAAATACCGTCATATTAATGCATTGCCTACACTCGGACACTTTCAGATATAAATAACGATTAATAAATGGGTACTTTATAAAAACACAGACGAAAACCGATTACAGCTGTTAAGTTTTTTTTTTTTTTTTTTTTTTCTATATTCTATATTCTAAATGTTTGTTATGCGTTCTATGTTTATTTTATTTTGTTTTCTAATTTTGTATACACGTAATTAAATGTAAAAAAAAATTAGTAATAGTAATAATTTATAAAAATATCCCTGTGATAAATAAATATTTTTTCTTTATTTATATTTCGGTTTCACTTATAACAGATTAAATATCTACGTCCTAATGATTCCGCTTGATACGATAATAGTTTGTTTGATTTAAAAACGAAACGTTATTGGTTCCGTTCTTACGTTGCGTAAAAAAGGCTTCGTTCCGGAAATGTAATATGTAAAATTACATTTTACTTCGAAAGTCTTTGAATTTTTTCCACTCCATGACCGCTTTTAAAACATGAGGTTGTGTTTGTTTGCTATCCATACATTTATACATGTTTGTACAAATGTATGTTTGCTCGTATATGTATCGAACAATAGAATTGCTGGAGGATAAAAGCCTGTTACGTAAGGCTTTTAAAATGTGGTTTGCATACGGAGGGTTGGCTTCGTATTTCGTGTGTCTCTATTTTTATTTTATTTTTGTTACGGCGATTAAAAATGGTTAGGCATTTAACGATGTTTTTAAACTCTGAATTATATCTATTACGGTTGTATTATTTAACTATGTTTAACTAGCTTATGCCCGAGGCTACGCCGAGTGAAGTTCTATAATTATCCCACGGGATCATACTACCGGGATAAAAAGTATCCTATAATACAAGGGTTAATCCAGGTTATAAACTATCTGTGTTCATAATTTAAATCCAGCAATCCCCGCAAACTTTCGCATGTATTATATTAATATTAGGAAGTAGGACTTTGGAAACAAGCGAGGATTTTCGAAAATATAAATCGAAGAGGTTTATTTTCTTCATGGATGAAGTTTGTATATGTATAGTTGAAAACATAAGCAACAGCTTAAAAGTATACAGCGGTAAATGTCAAGACGTTTGACGTGACCTGAATTTTCAAGACAGCGAAAATAAAATGTATTTCCACAACGAAACTTATGTGCAAAGTATAAAATCCTCCCCACCCAAGAGAATATTCTATAATATACATTTTCTATGTAACTTATAAAAATATGGCAACACACACAAAGTGGCTTCTTATCTTTACGTTATATTAGTCTATGTTTAAACTTCCTAACATATTTCCACTTAAGTGCACACTGTGCTTAATGGAAACATGCCTAGGAACAAAATAAATCCATGCGCAAACAGTTCCCATCATTTGTTTCGAAGTGGTTACCCAATGGGGCGAAAGGAAGATATGTAGAAAAATGCTTTTATTATTCTGTACATACAAGTATATTCTTGACGACAATTTTAAATGCACAACACAGATCCCAGTGTTTTGATTGAACTACATATTAACAGATTTATCTAAAAGGGACATTTATACCAACTGAAAACACACTTTTTAAGATATTCTTTTTTTATCGTGTAATTAGTTCCTAACCTGGTGTCGGAGTTTTTATGCCACCCCTCTGACTTGACTTTACACGCTGTCAAGAAATCTCCCAGGCATGCTAGTTTCCTCACGATGTTTTTCTTCACCGCGAAGCAAGTGATAGTAAGTTATTCGTTACGCACATGAATCCGAAAAATCAGAGGTACGTGCCTAGGGTTCGCGACCTATGGCAGTCCGACGGTCACACCATTAAGCTATCTCTGCTATATACTATATACTTTTTAAGATAAACAAAATTATAGTACCTAAATATTTTTAACATTTTGATGTGAACTCTTTGCCTCCACCGTAAATACTCCGAAATTTGTGCTTGTACGCTGTCTACGTGATTTTATTTTGTCCAAGTATAGGTTCGATCGTAACTGTGTAAACAAATTGGGGATGTGAGCACCAGATTCTGACAGAAAATGTAATGCCATACAAGATTGACCGAAACCTTCCTTACCTTTTACGTAAAATTCTTCAAAAATAAATAAACATCATAATATATCTTCATCAAGTGAGTTCGTTTGATTCACAATAAAAGTATCCTAGATGAATATTACGGTATAATGTGCTAAAATTATAGAAAAGTACAGTTATTCAAGTAGGAGATTTATACTACGAAACTAAAAATTAAGAGTAAAATCTTTCCAAACACTATCTATTACAGTTTCACTCTGCTTGTGTTAGTTTCTTTAACAGTTAGAGCAGAAAAATAAGCGATAAAAACTACAACAGCGATACATAACCGTGAAGCAATAAAAATCGATTCTTTCTCGAATTCTCGCCCAATGGTCCGAAAAGTTGTTTTATAGAAAAAAAATCTCTGAATTTCCTCAGTTAAAACGGCTGGGGCGGAACTATTGATATTTTTCATGGTTTTATTTTCTCATTAGCGAGGGATTGGTTCATCCAATTGGCACCTCGTTTATACGGCCTGAAAATCGGTCCAGTTCGAACCTATTTCAATAGAGTAATGGCAGCTGACAGGTTCGATTTGTTTGAAACTTGCAGGTACGGATTTTATAAATGGCTGTTTGCTGTTTGGTGTACGGATAATCTGGAATGAAAGGCTGGAGAACTCAATTTTTTTGAGGAGTTTATTCAATCGTAGTAGCAGAAAAAATAATGATTGGAATAAACGAAATGGTTACTCAAAATTAAGAGAAGGTTAGTACTAGTTAATAGTTAGGTGCTCGTGGCTATCTAATAACAGCTATACGGGTCGATATTCAGGTTAAGCCGCACTTGCCTAGGTCGGTCCAAGATGGGTGACCACCCATTACAAACCAAGTTTCCTCCCTGAACCAGAAAACATGTTACGCCGTTGGTCCCGGCTGTCATTTGTAGATCTTTGTCAGTCGTTACAGATAGTCAGTGGTCCGAAAGTCTAACAACCAACTTCTTACCAAGGGGGTATCGTATTACCCAGTACTAACTGGGTTGAATACACAGTCGCTCCATGTAAAATACTGGTATTCAGCTGCCGACGCCAACATAGTTGTGACAAGGCTAGGCAGATGATCAACCAACCTAGGTAATATTGGGTTCCGCATAATGACACGAAAATAGCGTAACAAGAACTATCTTAATGAACAGCGATTTCCTAAATAAACTTTACTCATAATAAACAATTATTCATAATGCCAATTAAACACCATGGCAGAACAATCACGATTCCATAGTCAACCCACTTCAATGGCCCTTCATCATCTCACTGTTCAAATGTAAATGAATCCACTATTATAATGTAAATATTAATAATGGTTCCCGAAATAGTTCACTGTTCGATTTCAGTTGGTATTGTATTGTTTTCAAGTAAATACTTGTGAATTACCTGTTTCTTTTCTATTTCCCTGTTTCTTTTCTATTTCCCTGTTTCTTTTCTATTTCCCTGTTTTCTAGATTTTTGTAAGCCGAATGAGTTGTAAGATTAAACGGAAAACATAATATTATCACAGCTTCACCATACAGACCGCGTAATCCGAAAAAAATGTGGTGCAGCAGCAGATTTTTTTGTCATATTTCATAGTTAGTTCCATTCTAAAAGTCGTTCATATTTTATGAGTTTTTCACCCTCTTGAAAGTATTGCCCACGCTTAATCAAATACCCTGTAGAATTATTGGTTTCAATCTTTTTATATAGCATGCTCCAAATAAATAAACCAATTTTTTTTCAGGAGCTTGAATTTTCCAACGTTGAAAATTGCTCACAGTGGTTAAAAATCAAATAAAGAAAGAAAGAAGAAAGAAAGAAAATACATTTATTTGGCACATGCCACAAATGCACACAGTATAAAAAAATAACAAATAAAAATTAAAAAACTAACAAATAAAAATTAAAAAACTTAAATCAAAAACAAAAATATATATAGAATAGTGCGACACTGTGTGCCTCACGGCTGCGCCAAATAGGCCCAGTTCAGCAAAATGCCGGACAACTAGTGCCCGACGCTGGTTTTCAACTGGACCTGAAATAAGCAAGCCTTCCTAGTATTAAAGGCTTGGTTTCTAAGAACCGGCCATCCGTGTGAGCCGCAAAGTGCTCAGAATGTCGAGAAAATATGAAATGTTAAAAACTTCAACGAAACGCAGTATTTTTCATGAAATTTATTTCGAATCAAAGCAAGCTTGAAATAATTATTTTGTTTCTTGGCTTGTTGGTTAGTGCTGTTATTGATTTACTGGCGATGGCAAGAATTCCTCTTTTGTATTTTTTTATATGGCTTTAATTTTATTATTTTAATGCAATCAAACCAATAAAATAAAATTAATTAAATATGTGTATTACTTACGAATTTATAGAATAAAATATTGCTAATCTATCAAATTTTTCAAACTGGCGAACGTTTTTTTCACATTTTTTTATATTAATTATTTTTCCTAATTGTTACGCACAGGGTGAAGTGGAAAGATATGAAAGAAAGTAAAAAAGAAGAAAAAGTATTTATTAGACTCACACAGGACTAAACAAAAAAAAAATGGTTAAATTCACAATAAAACAAAAATTATATAAATCAAAATCAAAGCATATATTTCAAATAGGCCAATTACATTCACTTTTGAATTGTCGAAACAAAGAACAATGAAAAATATAATAATATAAGCTACAGTTCCAGTCACAAGGCATAAAAACTGTGAAAGTACTGCTGTAGTTGCCCATTCCCTAACGTGGATCTCTATGGAGAAGAACGGGCAAGAAACTCCATGGACACTCTTTTAAATCAGAATACTTTTACAATAACTTGGTTACATCATTTATGTTGAGATGGTACATTATGTGAGAACGATGTAGCAAGATGTGTACTTTAAAAGTGTCCATAGTAAAAATAAAATAATTAATTCAAACAAACCGTGGCAACCAAGAGATGACCAGTCACAACTGACAGCGCCCGTTCACGAGCATGACGCATGTATCGACACCATTCAACTCAACCATTTTGAAGGGAACTAAATGATCCGACACACGCGCCACCATCAGTGAGACATTTGAGTGAGAATGACATACTCTTAACCGCCAGGGCACATTCAAGTCAAGAAAATACGTAGGTTTCCAGCGAATGACAGCTTTCTAGTACAGAGTGCTCACACAATATGGGCTATGCTGTTATATAATACTAAAGAGATTTAATTTATACATTGCAAAGATAGTTGGTTCATTAAACAGTTCCCTTAGAGAATCACGCCTTCGAAGATTATATATGGCTCTGATGGCTCTTTTTTGCAGAACAAATATAGACTCAATGTCTGCAGCCCGTTCCCATAGCAAAATGCCATAAGACATTATACTATGAAAGTAACTAAAATAGACCAGTCTAGCGGTATCTACATCAGTATATTGACGAATTTTTCTAATAGCATATGCTGCTGAACTTAGCCGCCCCGCTAGAGATGTTAAATGAGAACCCTGTAAGACTACTATGTCTTATATAGGGTTGCCTACCGGGATATAGGAATGAAAGGCACGAGAGTCAAATGCCAACTGGTTTTTTTAACGATAACTTACTTCTATATATTTGTCTGAGGTGTGTGCGTATGCGTTTGTATTTATGTGTGTGTGTGTGTTCCCACAACCCCATTGTAGCCTTGAATCAAGCGTAATCCCCAGGAAAACTGTTTTATCTACAAATTCAAGCTTCTCTTTATTCAATACTATATCACAATCGCTACCTTTAACATTCGGTAAAGCAAATCTAATGCATTTCGTTTTTTTTGCATTTAATACTAAATTGTTTGCTGTGAACCCGTTATGGACCTTAAGTAGGGCATTAGATTTTGATTCACGTCATCTAGATTTTGGGCCCGTCTATTTATCTTAAAAATTAGGGAAGTGTCATCAGCGAATAACACCATATTTTGAGGTTGGTGTTTCAATAAATAGGGTAGATCATTAATATATACTAAAAAGAGGAAAGGACCCAATGTTGAGCCTTGTGGAACCCCCATTTTTACTTTTAAACCCTTTGAATTAACACCATTTATTTGAACTTGTTGTTGTCTATCATTCAAATAAGATTTAATCAAACCAAGTGCATGTTTACCTAGTCCGTAATGCTCAAGTTTCAAAAGTAATGTGTCGTGATTTACGCAATCAAATGCTTTGGAGAGGTCACAAAATATTCCTATGGCGTCTTGGGACTCTTCCCACGCAGTAAAAATGTGCTTTAATAAGGTTACACCGGCGTCAGTTGTACAACGTCCCTTGGTGAAACCATACTGTTGATCGTGTAAGATTCTGTTGGTGTTAAAATGATTGAGCATTTGATTCAACATTACCTTTTCAAACACCTTGCTAAAAACTGGCAACACGGATACAGGTCTATAATTATTTGTATCTTTACTATCTCCGGATTTGAACATAGGTATGACTTTACTGTATTTCATTAAATCAGGGAAAACTCCTTGGTCTACATACAAATTAAAAATTAAAGGTAGATGTACAAACTTTGATAGACATTCCCCAAAGATCTTCGGTCAGTTTGACTTTTATTTGCCGGAAAGCTTTAATAACTTTTAATAACATTGGGCTTATATGTTTAAATTTAAATTCAGCCGGACAGCCAGACACATTCGCCTTTAATAAACCAATTGAGACTTCAGGAGAGGAATTTAGAGCCTCCGTAGTTTTTAACGGTATATCGGTAAAGAAATTTACAAATTCATGAGCTACTTCCTGATTAGAGCTTTTAGGACCACATGCTGTATCTATAAAAAAGTAAACATAAGAAAAAGATAAAACAAATTAAATTGGGACTGTAGGGGGAGACCTTTGCGCAGCAGTGGTACGTTACAGATGAATTATATAAAAAAACTATCGAATCAGATATATACACACTATACATAGGCACTAATGGCATAGGCAAGGCAAAATCATTCAAAAATGGAACAGAATAATAATATCACCATCTGCCTAGCCTTTTCCTAACTATGTTGGGGTCGGCTCCCAGTCTAATCGGTTGCAGCTGAAAACCAGTATTTTACATGGAGCGACTGCCTATCTTATCTCCACAACCCAGTTAGTACTGGGTAACCAGAATAATAAAATAATTTATGTTAAAATGAAAAGTTATTAATTAATCGGAACTTTTAATGAGACGGTGAAACCGGCCCTAAGCTTAAATATATGATTACGGTGGTTGACGCCATGTTTTTTCGTATTTTTGTACGACACGACACCAAACAGTACAGTTTGTACTGTATGGTGTCGGAGTACTGTATGGTGTCGGACGTAAAGAATAGCACCATCCCATATCTTCCCGTGGGTGTCGTAAGAGGCGACTAAGGGACTTACTAGAGAATGGGCAGCAGCGTTCTCTGTGCTTTTTTTAACAACCGTACTGCGATCGCCAACCCGCCTGCCAAGCGTGGCGATTATGGCAAAACCCCCCCTTTGGGGGAGGCCTGTGTCCAGCAGTGGACGTCTTCCGGCTGAAATGATGATGATGATGAAAGATAGTTGTACAATCTTCAGCAGCTCCAACATACTGTTTAATGCTATCCATTTATGTGCCCCTGTCCTTGTGAAGCAGGACCGGCATTGAGCCAAGCATTTTTATCAGCGATATAATCGTTCAACTTGTAATATGCTTGCTTACATAGTGTGCGTTTAATGCATGTTTTAAATTTAGTTTCATTCAGTTCAAGAATACTTTGTGGAATTTTATTATATCGTCTCAAACAGTACCCCATGAAAGATGAGTCTACTTTAGCGAGTCTGAAGCCAGGCTGAACTAATTGGTCTCTATTTCTAGTACCGTAATTGTGTCTGTCGCCTCTTTTATTAAAAAGATGTAGATTTTTTCTTACATATATTATGTTTTCATAGATGTATTCACAATGTACCGTCATGATGTTAATTTCATTAAACAGTTCCCTTAGAGAATCACGCCTTCGAAGATTATATATGGCTCTGATGGCTCTTTTTTGCAGAACAAATATAGACTCAATGTCTGCAGCCCGTTCCCATAGCAAAATGCCATAAGACATTATACTATGAAAGTAACTAAAATAGACCAGTCTAGCGGTATCTACATCAGTATATTGACGAATTTTTCTAATAGCATATGCTGCTGAACTTAGCCGCCCCGCTAGAGATGTTAAATGAGAACCCTGTAAGACTACTATGTCTTATATAGGGTTGCCTACCGGGATATAGGAATGAAAGGCACGAGAGTCAAATGCCAACTGGTTTTTTTAACGATAACTTACTTCTATATATTTGTCTGAGGTGTGTGCGTATGCGTTTGTATTTATGTGTGTGTGTGTGTTCCCACAACCCCATTGTAGCCTTGAATCAAGCGTAATCCCCAGGAAAACTGTTTTATCTACAAATTCAAGCTTCTCTTTATTCAATACTATATCACAATCGCTACCTTTAACATTCGGTAAAGCAAATCTAATGCATTTCGTTTTTTTTGCATTTAATACTAAATTGTTTGCTGTGAACCCGTTATGGACCTTAAGTAGGGCATTAGATTTTGATTCACGTCATCTAGATTTTGGGCCCGTCTATTTATCTTAAAAATTAGGGAAGTGTCATCAGCGAATAACACCATATTTTGAGGTTGGTGTTTCAATAAATAGGGTAGATCATTAATATATACTAAAAAGAGGAAAGGACCCAATGTTGAGCCTTGTGGAACCCCCATTTTTACTTTTAAACCCTTTGAATTAACACCATTTATTTGAACTTGTTGTTGTCTATCATTCAAATAAGATTTAATCAAACCAAGTGCATGTTTACCTAGTCCGTAATGCTCAAGTTTCAAAAGTAATGTGTCGTGATTTACGCAATCAAATGCTTTGGAGAGGTCACAAAATATTCCTATGGCGTCTTGGGACTCTTCCCACGCAGTAAAAATGTGCTTTAATAAGGTTACACCGGCGTCAGTTGTACAACGTCCCTTGGTGAAACCATACTGTTGATCGTGTAAGATTCTGTTGGTGTTAAAATGATTGAGCATTTGATTCAACATTACCTTTTCAAACACCTTGCTAAAAACTGGCAACACGGATACAGGTCTATAATTATTTGTATCTTTACTATCTCCGGATTTGAACATAGGTATGACTTTACTGTATTTCATTAAATCAGGGAAAACTCCTTGGTCTACATACAAATTAAAAATTAAAGGTAGATGTACAAACTTTGATAGACATTCCCCAAAGATCTTCGGTCAGTTTGACTTTTATTTGCCGGAAAGCTTTAATAACTTTTAATAACATTGGGCTTATATGTTTAAATTTAAATTCAGCCGGACAGCCAGACACATTCGCCTTTAATAAACCAATTGAGACTTCAGGAGAGGAATTTAGAGCCTCCGTAGTTTTTAACGGTATATCGGTAAAGAAATTTACAAATTCATGAGCTACTTCCTGATTAGAGCTTTTAGGACCACATGCTGTATCTATAAAAAAGTAAACATAAGAAAAAGATAAAACAAATTAAATTGGGACTGTAGGGGGAGACCTTTGCGCAGCAGTGGTACGTTACAGATGAATTATATAAAAAAACTATCGAATCAGATATATACACACTATACATAGGCACTAATGGCATAGGCAAGGCAAAATCATTCAAAAATGGAACAGAATAATAATATCACCATCTGCCTAGCCTTTTCCTAACTATGTTGGGGTCGGCTCCCAGTCTAATCGGTTGCAGCTGAAAACCAGTATTTTACATGGAGCGACTGCCTATCTTATCTCCACAACCCAGTTAGTACTGGGTAACCAGAATAATAAAATAATTTATGTTAAAATGAAAAGTTATTAATTAATCGGAACTTTTAATGAGACGGTGAAACCGGCCCTAAGCTTAAATATATGATTACGGTGGTTGACGCCATGTTTTTTCGTATTTTTGTATAAACGTATTTCTTTCATCTGACCATCCAATATCCTTTTCATATAAGTAAATTATGTTTTGGAGAATTTTGTGAAGACGGCTCAAGATGGATCTTTTCAATATTTCTCATAAAGTATAATAATGTGTTGGTCCTATACAAGTTTCTGTATTGAATAACATGATCCTAAGCAAATTTTTAGAATAACATGTCTTGGGTCCTGGTGAATGACTGTACTGAACGTTGAACATAAAACCGATATTTATGTGTCCCTTGCCAAGTGGAAAATGGGGGAGTATAGAGGAAACATTATCTATACTTAATATTATAAAGCTGAAGAGTTTGTTTGTTTGTTTGTTTGCTTGAACGCGCTAATCTCAGGAACTACTGGTTCGATTTGAAAAATTATTTTAGTGTTGGATAGCCCATTTATCGAGGAAGGTTATAGGCTATAAAATTTTACGCGGACGAAGGTCGCGGGCAACAGCTATTAATGTAATTAACGTCAACAGTATTTAATAATAGGGTTAAAAGTACCGTAAACAAGTGTGTTAGTTGGTTTTGGGAAAATGTTTGTAACTTTCTTCAAAAGGAGGAGGGTCTCAATTCAGTTTGAGTTTTTATTGTTAGTTACCTTATAACTCCGTCATTTCTAAGCCGATTTGAAAAAATATTTTTTTTATGTGAAAGGATTCCCGATTGGTCCCATAGAAAATCACGCGACGTCGCGTGAAGTGGCCTGTTAAGCTAAAGCCGTTCACGTCGCATGGTTCCTCACAACTATGTACGTCGACTTTTTTCTTAAAAACTTCTAGATCTAATTCATGGTAAGAATTTGTGTGGTATACTACAACTAAAAAGGGTAAAATAAAACGTTTTCTGCGAAAAATAGTCGACTTTCAAAAAAACACTAAAAAAGTCTAAAATAACTTGGCTTTCGAAAGTCGGTGGCAAAAAAGTCAATGAAAAGTCAAGTTCAAAATTCAAGTTATTTTAGACGTTTTTAGTGGTATTTCATAAGCTGTCTCATCGATCATGGCGATTTCTGCTTTATTTCGAAATATCGCGAGCTCATAATGATTGAAAATTACGGAAGATATCCCATAAGTAACAGTGTAAGTTTAATTGAAATCTTGACTTGTACTTAAAAACTGGAGGTCCTAACTAGAAAAAAGGCATTAAACCTTTTTTTTTGAGATAACATAAAAATTTGTTTGGACAACAAACATCATTGTTCTATACATATAAGTAAGCCTTACTCTACACTTCCATTTCATAGACTACCCGCTAAGGTCTATTTTTCTCATCCACTCTCGACAACCTACATAAAACCATCACATAGTTTGCAGCAGTTTACGATCAATCGATTTCCGAAAATGGCGATTACGAGCTGATAGTAGATATCTACTATGCGAAACGATGCGTGCTCAGTAGAGATCTTGTAATAAAACCCCAAGGGAACATTAAGGAACCAATCTTGAATTATGTTGGGCGAGAGGAAATATGAAATAGGATTTATGGGAAACATTTCTCAAATGTAACAGTCCTCCGGTTTCTGAGTCTCTGATTGGTAAATCGGCTGTCAACTTCAGGTGTGATTGGTTGGCGGAAATAGCATCAGCCAATTGAATTACTTGTCATGAGATTTGATTACAGATTATTTGTAGACTTCCTGAAACTGGAGGTTTGTCATGAGTTTGAAATTCGCAAATTTTGAACCACAATAGCGAAATATCTGTACAAATAAATAAGATTGAAGTGTCTGTTTGTAGTATCAAAATGAATGCATATGGAAGTATATACCGTAATTTTAACATATTTTTTAAAGTTTCGTCTTTCTGTCTGTCTGTTCTGGCTAACTGTTAAGGCTACTTTTATTTTAGAAAAAGGATCTGGGTTCCGTGTATAAAAACACCCTTGAAATTGTTAGCAAAATCAGAAACAAATACGGAAGTAATATTTTATAATAATTTCACGCGGAAGAAGGTCGGCCATTTTTAACATAATTTTACAAAAGACTTTACGCGTAAGATCGGTCTATATGAAACTTTTGTAACAAGATATTTAATAGGCTTCAAGAGAACGACTTGAGCCCGTTAAAGTCACAAATGACGTGAAAAGCCCACCGTTTCAGAATATTTTTCGTCTCGCAAAAGTTAATGGGCAACCAACTCCAAAAGACGCCATACCAGCAACTTGCCATCCATAAATCATAAGTACCAAACGGTAATTGATTTGGAAACTTTAAGGTACTTTGGTACCAATAAACTAAAAGTGTCGTTCGAGCCGCCATCTTAGTTTTAAACAGCTTTACTGTATACATTTAGAAGTTCGCTTTGAGTACGGTGTCCCCAATTGTGTTTGAAGTGGGACTGTCCCGTATCTGTCACTGGTAACTTTTCTTTTATCGAGTTTCTTTTTATTGATGCCTATTTCAGTTGGAGTGAGATTTCTTTTCTACTTGTTATGTTACAAAGTTCGTCCTTTACTGACGAGTTTGTTCACATTTACATGAGTGCTCGGTATCTTTCCTTGTCATGTAATTTGTGACTTTGAATATTTGTCAGTCATGCGGAGAATGGCTGTGACGTTTCATTTTCCGCTCATTGGTCAGACTTTGTTAGGAATTTACACAAAGATCGGAGTTAGCATGACTTTGTTCACTTAAAATTGACCGAATAGCTGTTAAAAATGTTTGTCCTTGCTTGAATAATTATAAATATTAAATTTCTTAAAAAAATATTTCCTACGTTATTGTTTCATACAATAACAAAAATGAACATGAACTCTTTTTCCACTGGTTTTACCGTCGTCATCTACCGCTAGAGGATTTTTAGTGAAACTTTTAAAAAACCCTCATTCACAAAACATGGTGTTCCTACATCATGATCACCAGTACACACAGCGCTAATTAGTTGCTTAACTTTGCTAAAACGCTGAGCTAATTTTCACACTGGCAGAAATTATAAACGGAAACATACACAAATTGACCCTTATTTACTTTAAAAATACGGCCTTTTGCAAATAAGTAATTTGATTTTAACTTTAATGAGATGTTCAGTGGTATTTGTTTTGAAAATTTTCTTTGAACAGGGCTACCAGATGCGGGTAAATATCAATATTATACATGGAGCGACTGCGGTCTGGCTTCGTAAACCTAATTACTGGATTGTGAAAAATGAAGTTACTGGCATTTTTATTTCTTATAATACAAGGTGGCGCCAAAAATACGACAATAAATGAAAAAAACTGGCAATACTAGTTCATAGAAATATTATTAAACTATCAAAAATCCTTAAATCGAAATTCAAAAATATAAATTTATGTATTTATTTATGAATCAATTTATTAATCCTTACTTACAACTATTTTTACAGGCACAACCCAATACAATAGTGAAGCAACTAACAACTTATACTTATTATCTATAACTAATTACATATAATGTTATCCTTGTGAATTCACTCGGTGAAAAAAAAACAAATATATATATCAGTTCAAATATTGGTACACAAATCTATAGTAAGAGCGGCAACAGCGCGGTGTCATGTAGTGACGTGATCCTTTGGCGCCATTTTTATTAAAAGCAATTACATCAAATTACAGATTATTTATTAATCAAATTGTAGGTAGTGGTGGGTGAAAGGTGAGGTTTGATTAATTCCTGATAATAGTGAAAAGAAGTTTATTTTAAACAATCACAAAGTTCACATGAAAAATACCAGAATAGATAGAATTAAGAAAAGAATGAACTCACAAGCGTGGACTTTTATACAGGATTTAAATATATATGAAAAAGTTTGTCCACGTTTGTTTGTTTGAATGTACCTGATAAAATAAATAAATATTGTAGGTCACTACAAAATTATTAACTCTTCACGGCGCTCGAGCTCGACGAAACAACGCTCACGGATGTGGTGGGGGTAGCCTGGGCACATTGACGAACCCGCAGATGGTGGGTGTGTCTCTTGTACTTTGGCCCAACGTCTGGTCAGCATTGGTGACATATTTTATGACGTATTTTCGTTATTTTCCATATATTCAATTCAGGGTCCAGTTTTATGAAGTCCAGTATCGGTATTTTTTTTCTTATCACTGTGTATTATTGAAAATTAGTTTTTGTTAGGTTTAATTTAAGCAGCCATGTTTTTTTAAAAGAAAGGATAATTCTTTTCCTTAAGTCATGAACGGTCTCAATCTCTTTTGTAAACCTAGTTTTGATACGAACCCACAAGAAGAAATCTTGTGATATGAGGTCTGGTGACGTCGCTGGCCACAGCGTTAATCCATAACGGCCAATCCACTGTTGTCCGACAAACGCTCTCATGCAGACACCACTGAGCTCCGTCTAATTCGTACCACATCTGCTTGTGCGCATCTAGCAAAAGCACAACCGTGTATTCGGAAAGGGGTCCATTGAGGACTTTCAAAAGCTTTTTAGCATTTATATTGTCATAAATAAAAACCGGAATTATTATGTTTCTGTGTATGCCAGTCCACAAATTATCAGCACATCTGGGATCCTCAGGACGTCATGGTTCTCTGAATATTTTGTTTCTATCCAACCACAATAAAAATATTGAAGAAGACATGCTGCGCCGACCAAAAATGAATTGGGATAATGCAGTATAGAATGACGATGATGCACAAGAAAAAGTAAAAATAAGAAAATATTACATTTTAATGTGTAAAAGACGCGACCAATTTACAAAAATATATCTTTCTCATTTATCGTGCATCTATATTATTATTTTAAAACTGCACAAACCATATATTACATGTTTAAATATCTACATGAAGTCAATTATTTCAAAAGACTCACATGACGTAACCAACCGGTTACACATTAAGTAGCTTCAAAACCAAGAGACTCCTACGTGTTCTATCACTAGAACATACTAAGCTAATTAGTTTTGAACTTCACTAATTGCTCGATTAATTTTCACAGGACGCTCATAACTCGTGTGCTGCTGATGTGTTGGTTGCACAAACTTATTAGATGTAGTTAATCTTTGTATATCTATACTTAGAGCAATACAGTGGGGCTCGTGGCCAGGGACCGAATTACCGTTACTTTTTTCTTAACGTTACCGATTACCGTTATGTTAACGTTAAAAAAGTAACGATATTTATAACGTTACCCGTAAGTCCGTTAACGTTATCTAATAACTAATATTAGTATCGGTAAAAGTAACAATACTTATACCGGTAATTTATTCGCCTATCTCTTTCTAACGATGTCGGTGGGGAGTGTAGCGTCTTACGATGTTAGTACACACGGCCGCTCATCAAGGTCGACTGTTTGGACCTTGAACTATTAGAAGTTGAACGCTGCAAATCGTGCGAGAGGGTCCGATAAGTTGTTTTTATTTCGTCTCTCTCACGCGCAGACCGTATGGTATGGAAGCGCCGCGACGCATTCTAACCGTACCTATACGTAGATATCATGTAGGCATTTCAAAAATATTATTTTGTAAGCGAGTTAAGTTCGTCGCATAATGATTGTTATGGGTAGATTATTTTTGCTATTTGCGCTACACCTGTGCACTAATAGGTCTATTATTAAAAGTTATTATTTTATTACCGTTTTTAACAACGATAACTATTGAAGAAAATGTTTGTTTAAGAGTATAAAAGTATTTATGTCTTAGATTTTATTCATAAAATAAAATAAAAAGTTGAAGCTAGGTAATTATGAAAAAAAAAAAAATTAAACCATAAATGTTTTTTTTTCCATTCGCACTGGCATATAAGTGTCTACTATGAAATTTAATCATATTACTATTATGTATGGTTTTTGACAAAATAGCAAAAGGCATTTCAGTTTTACAATTTCGTGAGGCACATTGATTGGTGCCAAGCAGCTTAGACGAAATAGATAGCTAGAGCTACCTATAAACTGGATAGCTACCTATTAACTGGATGAAAAGACGGCAAGGTTGATGGCGCAGTGGCTAAGCGATAGGTTGCTGCGCTATGTGTCGCGGGTTCGTTCCTGTAGAGAACAAATATTTGACCAACTCCGGGTCTTGGCCTACAATCGCACTAGACCGCGAAATGTGGAATAATATATGATATAATGTTCCGGGTCTGGCTGCTTGTGTATGTAAGATTTAAGTTAGTAAACGCACGCATCATCCAGGAGAATTCCTAATTGTCCTTTTCGTCACAACAATCGACGTGATTATTCGTAATGACCGTGAATCCCGTGTGCGTCAGAATGACTGACAGGCTGTCTGTATCAGTTCACGTCTGGCTGGTGACCAAAAATTGCTACTATTTGCTATTTTTTAGTAACTACATCAATTAATTGCTACATAACTTGGAAAATAAAGGGACTTCAAAATGACCAGCCATTCTCATATTAGGATGGCTGGTCAACTCTCCGTTTGTGTAGACTATTTAAATTCGTGTTATTATTTTTACTTGAGTGATTGCTACCCTCACATCCTTCAATGCCCCACCTTGTAGCTTTAACAAGTAAAAAGTTATGAACATTTGAAATTTTTACAGGGAATGGATTAAGGTTATTGAATAAAGCAATTTAAAACGATTACAACAATGTTTCTTTTTATTCGTCATTTTGATGTCCCTTCATTTTGTTTCCAAGTTAGATAGCAATTAATTGACTATAGGTAGCAGTGGCGAAGGTTCCATACAACCCGATTCCTGCCGGGAGAAGGGAAGCCCTTTGAAAAAAGGCACATTCAGTATTCTCCAGCCAATCATATTCTATACAGTCAAGATATGTACTCCGGCTTACGTTTTACAAAAATTGGCCCTTCGCTACTGATAAGTAGTAAAAAGTAGCAAATAGATAGCAATTTTTGGTCTCAACAACCATTCATTCTGACGCACACTGAATTTCAGTCGCGCGATATTTGGAAAGTGTTGACTTGAAATGGTTGACGGACGACACGACACGATGCAAAAAAGTGCAACTGTGTGTCTAAGTGCAAAGCATTAAACGCTACCGCACTGTGATTGGCCGATGCCTCGATGCTTAGTTCCTTTCCGACGATTCTCTATATTAAATGTAGCGTAGTTATAGTTGAGTTCCTGAGAACCGTGGGTCTTGACTTTCGGAATTTTGATTTTGACCTCAAGGTCAATGCCCAAGAGGTGTCCCATGGTGTTCCCCCACCCTACTACTCCCACATCCCACCGGGTCCCGAAGGCTCTTATTTTCATAGTGTCCCGTTTCGTATTATCCACATTAATTTTTCTTTAAAATGTTTAAAATACTCATATAATTATCAGTATTTTAAACAAAAAAAACAAACAAATTTTAAAATGTTCAAAATACTGGTATAATATATCAGTATTTTAAACATTATATACTTTGTTGCACTTCTTTCGGCCCATAATTATATTTTTACAAAAAAAAGTAATAATTAGAACAACAAAACAAATAGTTGTATCTTGTCCTATAAAATGAAAAACGTGCGAGTCGTCGCGTTTTCGTAGGTATCTGTCCGATCGTCGTAAAATGCTATGTGTCGTAGTTGCCGCTCCGATTTGAAGAGCCGAACGCGGCGCGCGTTCGGTTTGGCAACGTCGCGCCAGATATTGTTAGTTTTTAGCGAAGTAACGTTATTGGTAACGCTATTTAAATACCGGTAAATCCTATGATTTAACGATATTTTTAACGTTAATAATTAACGTAGCATAACGTTAAGGTTTTGGTAATTTTACCGGTATTTTTGTGGTAACGGTAACCGTCCCTGCTCGTGGCTAAATAATAATAATAATTTTTCTTCGATGAAAGATGAAAGAGTTTTTTTTAATAGGGGAAGAGGGGGGGAGGTGCAGGAACTTTTTTCTAAAATTTTGCTTTGTCCCCACCACACATTCAAGCGACGGATTCGGAGGTGTTAAGCGTGCACGGCGGCGAGCCGCTGATCTCGTTAGCATTTTGTCTTCAGTTCGTGAATTTTCTCATCCATTGCATATTTTGTATCGTGATAATTTTATTTGACAGGTTGACAATATCTGCCTGCCACTGCCTGGATATTTTTTAAATATTTTGCAACATTTTTTGGAGTTTTTATTTACAATTTATTTTATACTATTTGGGAAACTAACAGCTAATATAAACAATGTTCTTAAACAATACGAATTTGAAGGCCATTTATAATTTTCCACAGATTACACACACAGTTTCCACAGAAACACTTGAAACAAAAGGACAGCAAAAAAAGGTACGTACATAATTCTATAACATAAATTAAAAAAAATGTTTACCTACTCTCCACGGCTGAAAAAGTCTCTGGAGTGAAAGGCGCCACCACATCACTGCTGAACAGTATTCTGGCCGCCCGCCCCCTTAATGTCACCCTCACTTAACTTGGATTCCACATGAGCACAAATGCCTTTCTGTGAAAATTTATCAAAAAAAAGGTTATTTGTAATCTAAAATACCGACCGAATTGTCGCAGGTTTCTTTAATTTGGTTTGTTAAGGATTTTTGAGTTGTCAATTTGTTTTGGACCTGCAGAATCCTATAAAGGAAGGTAAGTAACTGCTCCCAGGCAAGTTGTGAGAGTTCTCCAGGGTCGCGAAATGGACACATCACGCTAAACTCACTGCAACAGAGTGTCTCACGCCCTGGGGAACTCTTTTTAGAACCTGAGTGAAGCTTTTGTATTAAGACAATGTTTTCTACAAAGTTTGCTCTAAAGGTAGTTGGGGATGTGGCTGGGGGCCACAATGGCACACTATTGAGGTTTATGGACCCGACCCGCGCCCGACCCGCGCCAGACCCGCGCCCGACCCGCGCCCGACCCGCGCCAGACCCGCGCCCGACCCGCGCCCGACCCGCGCCAGACCCGCGCCCGACCCGCGCCAGACCCGCGCCCGACCCGCGCCAGACCCGCGCCCGACCCGCGCCAGACCCGCGCCCGACCCGCGCCCGACCCGCGCCCGACCCGCGCCCGACCCGCGCCCGATCCGCGCCCGACCTGAACACGACTCGCGCCCGACCCGAACACGACTCGCGCCCGACTCGCGCCCGACCCGCGCCCGACCCGCGCCCGACCCGCGCCCGACCCGCGCCCGATCCGCGCCCGACCCGCGCCCGATCCGCGCCCGACCCGCGCCCGACCCGCGCCCGACCCGCGCCCGACCCGCGCCCGACCCGCGCCCGACCCGCGCCCGACCCGCGTCCGACCCGCGTCCGACCCGCGCCCGACCCGCGCCCGACCCGCGCCCGACCCGCGCCCGACCAGCGCCCGACCAGCGCCTTACACTCGCCTGCTTTGTGTGATTTGGGCTTTAAGGATATCGAACCAACTAATTTTTTTTACTAAAAACATTAACAAAATACCCGTACAAAAACAGACGTTGGTCTATTTTCTCACATTTTCCTAAATACCTAACTGCCTCTACTTAATCTTAATGTCGACGACAAACATAGTAAACATTTGGTACCAAAGAGCTTTTGCTTTTAATACGTTTTCCGGGAAAGCTTTTATTTTTCTGTAGGTTGAGTTAGAAAATAAATAATGAAGATCCCAAGACAACGGAAACTGTAATTTTCTTAGGATAGTGGTTCTGACAGGCATTGGTAGATAAGAAATGAACGTGAAGCATGTGATTTATTATTTAAAAGAGATTTTTAACCCCCGACGCAAAAAGAGGGGTGTTATAAGTTTAACGGTAATGTGTGTGTGTTTGTCTGTCTCTGGCACCATAGCTCTTAAACGAGTGAACCGATTTTAATGCAGGTTTTTTATTTGAAAGCTAGTTTCTTGGCGATGGTTCTTAGATACGTTTTATCAAAATCGGTATGAAAGATCGAATATTTTCAAATATACCCAAGTGGGGTATAAAATGAAAGTGCATGATGTTTATATTACAATTAGACATATTTTATTAAAATCGGTGTAGCCACTTACTAGATTTGGGGGATGAAAAAACGAAAGCGAATGATGTGTATATTACAATTAAACTTGTATTATCAAAATCAGTTGAGCCATTTTAGTCTATATGAATAATCGAATATTTTCAAATATACCAAAGTGGGATATCAAATGAAAGGGCATGATGTGTATATAGTCATGTTTTATCAAAACCTGCTCAGCCATTTTATTGTCTTTTCAAATGTTTGCTCGCTTTCTTTTTTTGCTATGGGGGTTTTTAAAATTTAAAATTTTATTTATGTTATGTACCAGCCTCATCATCACCATCCACAGCCCGACTTCACCCACTGCTGGTCATTGGCCTGTACCATATACCATATACCATAATCGGTCTGTTACCACTAGGCCAGCACTGTAACATCAATGAAAATCAGCCAGCACTGTATCATCAATGAAAATCAGCCAGCTTACCGACTTATACTGACTCTTTAACCGATGAAAAATAAATTAAACTTTATTTCAAAGAAAACGCAATCTTTTTAAAATGCTAAGAAGAAGTTTAGGAGTATCTATCAACATTGAACGCGTATACAAAGTTTCGTGTCCGTGCTATTAGCCGTTGAGGGCCGCATCATTGCTTCACATCAGGTGAGTTGCGGTCAAACGCAAGCCTATATATTATTAAAAAAAAACATCACTTCTTCGTTTTTATACCGTAAATATCCGCGATTACCTGTGAAACTGAACGCGTTTAACACATGTTTCTAAATCACGTTCAAGCGCTGCCTGTGTCAGTATTCTACAACAATTTTATCATGACACTAACATGTCTTGAACGCAATTTAGTTTGTTGGCCCAGTTTCGATGTTATTTTATCACTAAGTAACTATATTATTTACTGTTTAGCGGGAATTTGTACACCGTACTGTAGAAGCAAATAAAAGGCGTTTTAGTTTTCTTCAAATTATGAAGTTAGAGAATATCCCCTTATAAAATGGAAGCTCCAGGGCAGCCCGCGAAATTCAAATTTTCTTACTTTTTTTGCAATTTGGTAAGTTTCAGGGCAAATGAAAAAAAAAAATAAATCTCCCATTTTTTCCATTCTGATTCCACTGTAAGCTTCATTAGCATGCAATTGTACCAATACACACTGGAGTTCTCCAAAAATTTTTTTATGATTTCAATTTTCTTTTTATCTTTGTTGATTTGTAAACGTTCACATTCTTTATTGAAATCATTAATCCACTGGTAGGTAGGCATTTGAGTTTCTACCAGTGAATTTCTCAATCATGAAGTCCTTTGCAATTTTCCCTAAATTTTTAGTTTCAGATTTTGTTTGTTTATCTTCTAGCAATTTCCCTAACAGTTTTTCCAATGTTTGATTTGAGCCACTTGATATAGATTCAGCATTAATATTTTTTTCTAAAATTTTTCTAAGTAAAAATCATTAAACTGTAAGTTTTGTTCTTCATACAAATATATTTTTGATATATCATTTGTCAAGTTTATCCATATTTTTCTGATTTGATGTCTTTTAATTAATGATTTTTTTACCTTAGCATAATTTGGAGTCTTTGTAATTTTTCCGTGTAGATTTGCAGGTTGGTATTCAGCTGGTATTTCAAAAATTTGTCCATCAGGTGTAGCTATAGAGGTTATGCATATCATGTTTGATTTCCCATCTGCTGTTGATTTCACAGCAAAATCAAACCTCAACTGTTCCATGTTTCGTGAAATATTTGCAGAAAATGTTGTTTTATAATGATATTATGCTTTATAATTAAATAAAGACGTAATTGCGTTTCTCTGTAAAAACGAAAGATTTATTTACAAAAGGTACTTAACTACTTACAATATTTAACTAACTACTAACTACATTTGAACAACCGTTCACTATCCTGCACTGATTCTGCTGCACCCGCGATCGTAACAAGGGCGATGATATCACAGTAAAACAACGACACTGGTGTTACAACAATACATTGGTACTTGTTAAAAACTACAATCATCGCGAGCCTAGTTAAGTCGCGGAGAATCTTGACACCGCGATTCAGAAAACGCGCTCACCTAACAACGCCATCTATTGGCTAAAAAATAAACAATATTTTCAACAACATTACCAAAACACATTTACATTAACAAAACATTCACTCACCTGTAAAAACGAAAGAAACAACATTTAATGCCTTTATTTCAGGTCATTTTATATCTAAACAAATAAAGAAACTACGCAATACGATTGGCATCCAAAATCCTCTAATGTCAATTTTGACATCTATACGTCTATGGCAAATACAAACTTATTAGAGACAAGTAATAAAGAGGTTTTCTTTACATATGAAACAAAATATGATTCGCAACCGTAAAACGTATGTAATACAACCCTCTACGTTCACATAATCCCTGAAGAATGACTTTTTCATGAAATAGTCATTAACTATAATGTAACAGTCAATTCTTAAATACCCATAGAGGTCTTGACAGTACTTTATCTTATTTTACAAAAATAGCTTGCCGCATTTCCAGCATAATTCATGAATCTAGACGTCCCCCATTTTACCTAAAGACTAGATTTTTCACCTGGCAAAGTTTTTGGGCCTGAAATGAACGCGACTACGTAGTAATAAATGAGATTGCGGGCGCCAACTCATACATAATTTATCACATAAAACTCATATCGTGCTGTGTTCCATTTCAGTTGTCCAGTTAGTCGTGAGCCTGAAGAATTCTTTTATTTAATTAATTAGATTGTAACAAAGAACTAAGCCAAAATTCAGGAATGAATTCCTTTTGTGATCTTTTTACATTATGAGCTTTTGGTTCTTCATGTTTTTCGCCTTTAATTTTGTGCCGTTTAGTAATTCAGTGTTGATATAACGTTGTCGAAAGATATCTAATCATGGATTTTGTAGCAGAAAAAATTCAGGGGCACCTTAAAGGATTTTATTATTTATTTATTATTCATTATTTAACTACAACAAATAAAAAAACAAGACATAACATCCTAATACTCGTAGTACACCACATTTCGTCAGTTATGTTAAAGTTCAATGTAATAGGGGGCGGTGCCTATTGCCTTCAACCGGGCACAAACCCAGACTCCGTGACTGCTTTCTGAGAAATTCCTGATGGGAAAAACCCAATTACGCTTTGCTCGACCTGGGAATCGAACCTAGGACCTCATCGTCAACGAGGCAGTAACAAAACAAAAGTATGAATAAAACAAAAAAATATATAAAAAATACATCAATTTTGAGTCGCACAAAACAAAAATTCTTTCATTTCTCATGCACATTGCACGTTTCATCATCCCCAGGTCACATTCAACATGCCTCTACTAAAATAATTTCACCGAATCAGCACGGTAGAAGCTGTTTGAACTGTGAGGGCATCAATCATGGCGCTTGCCATTCGTGGGACACCCTGAACCATCCGTCATCGTGACAGCTAGAATTGTGCATAGGTATTACGTATTTTAGTTTTAGGCCACGTTGTACAGAAATACTGGTTCGAATTCTTGTTTTTTTGGATTTGAATAAAATAGTTGAACAGTTTTTGTGCGATTTTTACGCAGATACTTAATTTTGATTAATTATTTTCGGTCTATGATTTTAGTCATTGACGTTTAAGGCTCATCATCATCATCATCATCATCATTTCACCCGAAAGACGTCCACTGCTGGACATAGGTCTAACCCGAGTGTCACCACATTGACCGGTAATGTGCGTCTCGCATCCAGCGGATCCCTGCAACCTTCACCAGGACATCGTTCCACCCAGTGGATCCCTGCAAACTTCACCAGGTCATCGGTCCACCCAGTGGGAGGCCTTCCAACGTAACGTCTTCGAGTTCACGGTCGCCACTCCAGAACTTTTCGGCCCCACCGGCCATCCGTTCTGCGAGTGTCCTGCCCACTGCCATCTAAGTTTGGGAATTCTTCGGGCTACGTCGGCGGCCCAACATAGTTGGAAAAGGCTAAGATGTTTTTTTTTTTATTACAAGCACAATCAGTATCATCAATAGACATGAATAAATTTATAAAAAAATATGAAAATGTTATAAGTGAAACGAATATTTTGTATTTTGAAATTGACGTATTTACGTTACATTTGCACCGCACGCTCGTGCTAAGGCTTTTGAGTCGGTAGGAGGCGTGATAAGAGACCCATAGACATCATGTTCCGTTGCTAAAAAGGGATGGAGTAGGTCTAATATTGTCTTATCAGCATGTCTTTTGCTACAGAATAATAACACTTTGGTTTTAGCACTACAAAGGTAGTTATCTTCTTCTCATACCCTCATTTCAGCCTACATTATGCGAGAGTTAGCTCATGCCAAGGTAAATAGATTAGCCTGTCAGCAAGGTAGCGAGACTGCCTGTCCAACCTACGCCGGGGGTAATTAACTATCCGCCGTCACTCATGAACACTTCTTTATTGGGTATGTTGCAACAATTTTAAGGTCCGTTATTTTTTTTCTTAGGTTGTACGGTCCGTAATAGTTGTCTTTTTTATTTAGAACGGAAGAAAAACTTTGATAAAAGGTGTTTGCTTAAAAACCAATATTATGTTCAGTTCCGATGTATTCACAGCCAAGCGGTAATGTGTAAACATTTGTAGTACTTACAAATATGATAGAAACTCGTTCGCCTAGCTTTTCCCAAATCTCTTGGGGCTTTCTTTCAGTCTAGCATGCAGGACGCAGTTCATTAACAGTATTTCCCAAGGAGCGACTGCCTTTATGACAGTAAGACGATACCCGATTCAAAGGACGAACGGTGACTATTCATTACAATCTTAACAAATTTCTTATGTACCGGTGTTCGTGTATAAGAAAAATAAAACGACAATAAATATAATCGTTAAAACTGGGAAGACAGGAGAGGGCGGAGTGTAAGCAATTGATTGACCGGTTATAGATCGACCTACGTGCGGTGCTTACTTTTTAGCCACGAGCCCCCTTCCACATCCTTCTTACATAACTATTGTGTGATGTAAGGGTCAAAATCCAGCTTCATTTTCTCAATAAGTTTTAACAAAACCACACACTATCAAGTCTGTAACCAAACAATAAAATAATATCGATAAAAGACGTTCAATCTTTCGATTTTCTGGATCACGTTTCACAGCAGCTGAGTTTCAATTCAGCGCTATATTGTTTAGCCAAGTAGATTGAATGAAAGAAATGTATGGTTTGGTCCAGAAAGATGTTGTTTGGTCCAAGTTATGAGACATTACCGACCTTCATGGTATTTACGACTTGATAAAATATTAAGGTAAAGTTTAACAACATAACATTACATTACGCTTTGTAATCCCCGAAGGGTTAGGCAGAGATGTACCTAAGAGTACACCCACATTTCGCCAGTTTTACACATGTGTAAGAGTCCCCTTTATTAAAAATATGCGTGTAAAAGACCCTTTAACGAAACCGAAAGGCACTTGTTCTCCCCGTCATTGCGATTTTTTTTTGTTCTAGACCATATCTGGGAACCTTCTAGTTTGGGATATTGGAGGTCATAGTTCCAACTTTTTCACAAATGTTTTTTTAAATACAAGTTTTTTTTTGTTATGTTATGTTTTCATAACTTTCCTTTAAAAACCTCCATAACCCCTTGTAGCGAAATAAAAGACCAGGATCTGCTACTAGTGAAACACTTATAATTTACTAGCTGTTGCCCGCGACTTTCGTCCGCGTAAAATTTTATAGCCTATAACCTTCCTCGATAAATGGGCTATCCAACACTAAAAAATTTTTTTATTTCGATCTAGTAGTTCCTGAGATTAGCGCGTTCAACCAAACAAGCATACAAACTCTTCAGCTTTATAATATTATAAGTATAGTATAGATATAATTTAAAAAAAGAAAGTATTAAAAAAAAAAAAACTAGTCGTGAAAATTAATTTTGTGTAAATAATAGGAGTACATAATAGGAGTGACTTTGGCCAATTCGCGATTGCAATATTGCTTTTGGTGGAAAATAATCCTAATCTTAAGGTCAGGGGTTTAGAGATATCTAGAGAGACTTAAATAAAACATAATTTGATTGAATAGTAACAAAATACAATTTCAGTTCCTCCTCCCTGGTGCAATTGCTGAACCCGTCGCCAAATTTTGGGCCGACTCAATAATTGAGGTCGACACGCTAAGAAGACGAAAATTCGCGATTCATGATTTAGGGTACTCCCTGGATCACTCTCCTGGCCTGGTGTCGCTCCGTATAATGGCCCTAAAACTTCACGCTCGCTATTCTTGAGGGTTAGGCAAAGGGAAATTAGAAAGACTGCCCTATCAACTGGTTTTAAACCGATAATTCGTAAACATACGTCAGGAAACAGGAAAAGCTGTTGTCGAGGCCATTTGTCCTCGCTTAAGTAGTTGTCCACGACTGAAACCTTCTTATGGTTGCAGAACGCACGTATAGATACACTATACAACATTATTTTTAGTATATGCGAAACCTGAATATATTTGATCAGAATAAGTAACTGAATCGATTCCAATAGTTTTTAAACGATGTTATATTTTGTCCCAAAAATATTTGGAAAAGGCTACAAGTTGGACACCGAGCGACACTAAGTAGCTATCGCAATCATTTAGGTACCTACTGCCAAATCACTATTATCAATGAGTTCAAGACGACGCTGGAGGCGCGCGCGCGTGTTGACCACTTTTTTGTGCGGACAACGTGGTAACAGAACAAGCTTATAGCGTTTTCTGATGTTTATAGTACTGAAGATTCCAACAAAGCCTATGATAACTTTTTAGAAATGTTCCTAATTTTACATGATCTCTGTTTCCCTCACAAATTAGTGACTATAAGATCTGAGAAAAAATTAAAATGGGTTTCTCGGGGGATACGAATATGTAGCAAAAGACAACGACGATTACTGTGGCAACAGAGACTAAAACCAACTTGTGAAAATAAAAGTATATTTAAAAATTACTCAAGGAGATTTAAGAAAATCATTAAACTAACCCAGAAAGCTCAGAATAACTACTTAATAAATAACTCCAAAAATAAATCCAAAACAGCCTGGCAAATTATTAATAATAATAAAATTGTAAGGGAACCCATTACTCAAATAAAAAAAGGAAATGAAATAATAACAAACCCTAATGGAATTGCCGAATCTTTCAACAATTTCTTCATTGACCAGATTTCGGGTATACCAAAACATACGTCAGGTGACACAACTAACCTAAATATCAACCCTCATTCAATATTTATGACCCCAGTTATTCCTCAAGATGTCACGCGTGTAATAAAAAACTTAAAAAATAAAAAGAGCTTTGGCTATGATGGCATTTCAACCACAGTTGTAAAATTTGTTTCTGATTGTATAGCTGCGCCCCTTGCTCATATCATTAACGTAAGCATACACTCTGGAGTATTTCCAGAAAGTCTAAAAACCGTAATAGTTAAACCGATATATAAAAAGAAAGATAAACACGAAATGGAAAACTATAGACCAATTGCTCTTATTCCCATCTTCTCAAAGATCATAGAAAAAATTATCTATGAATCTCTCTACAATTTTCTAACAAAATACCACATACTATGTGACGAACAAAAGGGTTTTAGAAAAAATAAAAACATCAACATGGCTATTTTCGACTTTCTCCATAGAATAATGCCTAAAGTAGACTCTAAAATACCTGTATGCGCAATATATGCAGATATGTCGAAGGCTTTTGACTGTGTAGATCACGATACCCTCCTAACCAAACTTTACTCATACGGTATTCGTGGCAATGCCCTTAATTTAATAAAAACGTACCTAAAAGGTCGTAGACAGTGTACGGAGATATCGAGCCTGTGTTTGAAATCTAGAAAGGAATTAAAATCTTTATCGTCTTTTAGAGAAATAAAATGTCCCGCAGGGCAGCGTGCTCGGACCTTTATTATTTTTATTATATATAAATGACCTACCACGTCATATACTTTATCCAATGATATTATTTGCAGATGATAGCACAACGATTGTTTCATGCAATAATAAAGAATCTTATGTAACTGACATTAACAATACAATTAGTAGTTTAATAAAGTGGCTTGACAATAATAATTTAGTTATTAATCTCCAAAAAACTAAAATCATGAACTTTTACCAACGAATATTTACGGGAGATATGGATATAAACTACAATGGTCAAACAATAGAAAAAGTAAACAGTACAAAATTTTTAGGAATCATAATTGACAGCCAGTTAACTTGGAAGCCGCAGGCAGAAGATATATGTAAACGTTTAAGCACAGCCGCGTTTATGTTGCATAATCTATCGAAAAAAGTAAATTTACCGACAAGATTAGTGGCTTACCATGGTCTTGTGATTTCCATCTTAAGATTTGGTATCATATTTTGGGGTCACTGTAGTGAACGAGAAAGCATCTTCAAAGCTCAAAAGCGCTGTCTGAGAGCTATATTTGGTCTTAAAGTAACAGACAGTTGCGTACCTATATTTAAGTCTCAAAAACTATTAACCTTCCCTTGCCTTTATATCCTTGAATTAGCAATATTTGTAATAACAAATCGATGTTTATTTGCAACTTTAATAGAAACTAGAAAACGAAGTACAGCTATGAGATCTCAATACCAGAATCTATTGTTCACGGGCGTATTTAAAACTAGCTTATTAAAAAAAATGTGATTTGTATGGCTCCTGTAATCTTTAATAAAATACCGGCCCAAATTAAAAACTTATCATTACAAAAATTTAAAAAACGTTTCACAGACTTACTTGTACACAAATGTTATTATTCTGTGCAGGATTTCTTAAATGATATTTTTTTGTAATATCCTTTGCTATGTACTACATTTGCATGCTATATTAAAGCAGAATGTGCATGGATCCTATTAATAATTTAACAACCTATTTTTATGTACCTACATTCTAAGCAAATAAAGACCTATTCTATTCTATTCTATTCTATAACTTTGTGATTTTTCATGATACAGTTTTGAAATTTTGTACATAGATTCTTTACATAAAAATACTAGACACGTGTTTCAGGTTTCGCATATAATAAAACTAATGTTGTATATCAAATTACTTTCACGGCTTGAAGATATGAACTCGGCAGGTTAATAAACTCAAAATTTTCTATCATTCTATCCAAAATAATTTCTCATTATGCTGCTCGAGAATAATCACGACTCACAATTTCCGTAAATATATTTTTTTTCATTTAAGTACTATTCAAATACCAAACTTGACAGTTAAAAAAACCACAGAAGGCTTTAATGTACCAATGAATATAAAGATTCAAAGCAAACAGGCTTAAATGCAGGGAAACACTGCACCCTTTAGTATTCAATGCAATGAAGGATCCATTTAGACCTTGTATAAAACAAATACATACAACATTAGTTTTAGTATATGTGAAACCTGAAACACGTGTCTAGTATTTTTATGTAAAGTATACTATATACAAAATTTCAAAACTGTATCATGAAAAATCACAAAGTTATAAGCTTGTTCCGTTACCTGGTTGTCCACACAAAAACATGGTCACCACGCAGCACGCCCGCGAGCGCGCCTCCAGCGTCGTCTTGAGCTCATTGATAATAATAATTTGGGGCAGTAGGTACCTAAATGATTGCGATAGGTACTTAATGTCGCCCGGTATCCAACTTGTAACTTTTATCAAATATTTTTGGGACAAAATATAACATGGGTTAAAATTTATTGGAATCGATTCAGTTACTTATTCTGAACAAACTATATTCAGGTTTCGTATATACTAAAAATTATGTTGTATAATAAACAACATAGATAAAAAAAACATAATTTTATATTATCTAAATAAGCGACCTGACTATATAAAACTATAAACCACATAACATTAAAAGTAAGACTTATTAAAAGTGTTTATGAGCGATATAGATAAAGCAAATGTGCCAGGTTTTAAGCCGCTATAACACCTTTATTAGACTATAAAAGAAATAACCAGCAAATAAAAAAACGTAAGGGGACATTTAGACGCATTAAGTTATCAGTGGAAATAATGGTTTTTCTACTCCTCCGCTATACTTTTCTGATTAATTTCGTTGTGGGATCCAAAACAGTTAAGATTGTTTTTCTGAGATTTCGTCTAGCTTCATTGATTCTGGTTTTCAGGACTTACAGTTGTTTGGGAATAGTGTGACGGGCTTGTCTCAAATTAAAAAAAAAGCCATCATTACCTATGAAAGCGTTATTACCACGATACCCTTTTCTGCATTTTATTAACTGCTAAAATTAAAGACCTAAGAGACAAAACTTACAATGCGATAACAATGAAGTTTCTTTTTACACGTCTTTTTTCATAGGACCCTGCAATTTTTTTTTATTGACTTTTTTTACACCTTCATAAAGTTGATTTTTGTTTGAGTGAAAACAATACCAAATGGAAACAAGGACTTGAAGAGATTTTACACGTTTTATGAGTGTGTCTACTGTAAGAGATTCGCGTTTGTCAGGCTTGCTTGGCCTATGTGTGTGGCTGGTATTCTGTCACAGTATCAATACGAAACGAAGTGCCCCGTTCCTTTGAAAACTTTAGTGCCACCCCAGCCTTTGCTTTGTCAACTTGCGGATTGCTAGGTTTTGCAATAGTTATACTTGTATCTTTTCAAGCGTGACGATAATTGGAACTAATGACCTCAACCTGTTTTTTAACCGACTTCAAAAGAAGGAGGAGATTCTTTATTCGGTTGTATTTTTTTTATGTTTGTTACCTCATAACTCCGTCATTTATGAACCGATTTCAAAAATTCTTTTTTTATGTGAAAGGATAATACTTTCCGATTGGTCCCATAGAAATTTCATCAAAATCGATTCAATACTTTGGTTTTTTTTCTTCTTGGCCTATGTTGACATGATGGTTTTTAATAACTTCTAGTTACAATGAAATTGACTCATGACAAGTATTTGTGTGGTTCACTACGTCTAAAAAGGGTAAAATAA
The DNA here is from genome assembly GCA_905163415.1 of Noctua fimbriata. Classification (NCBI taxonomy): domain Eukaryota; kingdom Metazoa; phylum Arthropoda; class Insecta; order Lepidoptera; family Noctuidae; genus Noctua; species Noctua fimbriata. Next base: position 11,100,104 of record LR990940.1, read on the forward strand.
AAAAGTTTTGCGAAAATAAAACACTATAAACGTCTAAAATAACATACTAATTTTCACTAATAGCGCCTTAAGCTCATTGCAGCACTGCCCTTCTTTTTAGAACATGTCTTTGACATTTCCAGAGAGATATTACTATACAATTTACTGTCCTAGCATTAAGGTTGCTTTCCTAATACCTCTAGGAACCAATACACAACACATTGATTCCCTCAATCTATCAAAGTCCGAGCAATGTAGCGAACCTGAACACATAACCTCATAATTGCAAACCTAAGTTCATAAGCTGCGTCGTTCATCACGTTTGATCTAGACAGATTTCAGCTCATGATGCTATAACTTGATCTACGATACGTCACGGTACATGGCTTTCGATGCTGTGAAGGAAGAGGTCATCTTAATGGTGAGTGCGGATCGATCGATCTAGGTGGCTGGCAGTGTGAAATTGGTTTTGTTTTATTTAAACCAAACTGTGCGAGTGGTGAGCATGAGGTCCTGAATTCGATTCCTAGGTCGGGCGAAGTGGTTTTGGGTTTTTTATTAGGAATTTCGGCTCGTCTTTTTTACACGGGATGCGTAGTAGACTCTTCATATTTTTTGTGCACGGTACTTATTATCTTGAACAATCTCAAGAAGTTTCAGGCTTAGGACACAGATACTTTCTGAAATAAAAAATATCAAACTTTGCTAAATAAACCTCAAATGTTTGTACTATTTTATTGCTTTTGACGTAATTTTGTCAGCATCTGTTGTTATTTTAGGGAGTAAAGTTTTGTATTGTTTTTTGGACTTCTACGCTATTCTTTTCTGAATAATTTCGTTCCGGGATTCAAGACAGTTAAATTGTTTCTCTGGGACTGCGTCGAGCTTCAATGCCCTGGCGCTGTTCTGGTGGTCGCCACTGTTGATTTTGGCTTTCAGGAGTTGCAGTAGTTTGGGCATGGTGTGGGCGGGCTTGTCCCAAAAAAAAGTACAGTCGGCAATAAAGAACTATATCAAAAACGATGATGACTTTCAATAATTTCACCGATCTCTGTTCGGTTTGGTTTGTAAAACTGGGAGTACTACCACTACCACGCGATTATGATGTTATACAACATTAGTTTTAGTATATGCAAAACCAGAAACACGTCCCTAGTATTTTTATGTAAAGAAAAAAATTCAAAACTGTATCATGAAAAATCACAAAGTTATAAGGTTGTTCTGTTACCTGGTTGTGGCGCGTCCGCGTGCGTGCCTCCAACGTCGTCTTGAGCTCATTGATAATAATAATTTGGCAGTAGGTACCTAAATGATTGCGATAGGTACTTAGTGTCGCTCGGTGTCCAATTTGTAGCCTGTTTTAAATATTTTGGGAAAAAATATAACATGGTTTAAAAATTATTGGAATCGATTCAGTTACTTATTCTGAACATACTATATTCAGGTTTCGCATATACTAAAAATAATGTTGTATACTTAGCATTCACGTGGATATTGGCCTGTATTCACAAGCCAGTATTAAGTTTCTACTGTTTGTCTTAACCTGTATCGAATCAATTTATTTATTTTATTTCTTTCTTAATCTTTAAAACTTAGTTTATCCGAGGATATGGCAATATTTTAATAATTTTGATGGACAGACCCGACTATTATGTGGCCAAAAGGAGGTTTCTTCATGAAGAATGTTGCAACAACTCGCCTAATATCCTGAAAACTGCTGAATCGGTTTCTTCTAGACAAGCGTGCTTCACCCTAGGCTACATCATTGCTTCATATCAGGCGAGTTATGATGAAACGCAAGAAGATTCACACTACATACTTACTTCTTTGGCAAGGTAGTTGAACTTTCCTCAAAACGGGTGAATGTACGTAGATTTATCCAGTAGTTTTATAAAGTAGAATTAACTTAACACCCACATTACAGTGACCTTTGCATTTAACCGCTTTATTTCAGGTTAGTTTAAAATTCATTCTTAACATAAAATAAAATTAATAAGGTTATTTTAACATAATTGTGTAGTTTAAATTAAAATAGTGTAATTAAGGTTTTCAAATTGGTTTTGTAAAGTTTTTTTTTTTTGTTTGAAAGGTTTTATTTAGTGGGGCTCGTACTGCAAAATAACATTATATTTTTATACCCCAAAAAAACTGTTAACTTTTGTGATTATAATTTAATCAAATTAATAAGAATCAGTCTTCATGTTTGTGTTTATATTTTAACTGTAAAATATTTCATCTGACGGTACACTACGATAAAAATGAACTGCAGTAAGTCGTGAAAATAACAACTAAAGATTAAATTAAGAGTCATAAGAACATACCTTTAAACTACTTTACAGCAAACTGCAATACTTTGCTATTATACCTACATTTCCCCCAGACATACACGCAGTGAAATACGACAATTGCACGTAAAACTACACGAACCCTATTCATTTCAAATAATAAAAGGATTTTCATGAAACTGCATTTTTAACAAAACAACAGAAGTAAAGTTAAAATACACAAAGTAAAGGCGTGATTCCATTAGGCAAGTCTTGCATGCAAGTATGACGTCACATCTGCGTTCAAGATGCTTCCATTGGAAACATGTTTTCAAGAGTGTGCAAATTGCATGCAGGTTTTACTTGCATACAAGTGGAGATGTTCAACAATTGAGTAGGACACGTCACTCGTTCGCAATTCGAAACGTGCAACTAACCTTTGCGCGTTCAATTTGCATGTCACTTGAATACAAAACGTACAAGTTCAAACTACGTCATACAAGCTGTAGCTTGTATGCAGGTTTGTTCAAGTTATATGCAATTTGTAACTTGCATATAAGTAACTTGCCTAATGGAATCGCGCCTTAAAGTCGAGTAAAAGTTTGAAATATTGGTGTAACGGAGAGTCTTTTTTACATGAGTTTTCAAGCTTTACTTTCAAAGACTTTTTTTAGTCGACACTTTGTTCAAAGAGGCAGTGTTACTTCGTGCCCAATAGCAGTGCGTTGACAATGAGTTTGCAAGTTTTGGATAGGGTACTTTGAATAGAGAGCACTTGAGGGATCTGTTCAAATTGGAGTGGATGGAAGAATAGATTATCATTTTGTATAGAGGAACGCAAGTGCGAGCTGTAATTATAGTATGTGTCAATATTTTGATTTAAAAATGAAGTTCAATAAAATAACTACATTACGATCACAGCCAACTAAAGGCATTTACCTCCCTTAAAGGGTAAGAGTCTTGTCTTTTAGACGAAAGACCTTCCTACTTACTAGAGACCTTACTAATAAGATCTCTCTTACTACTACATAATCTTTGTAAACTTTTTCTCTAGCCCTTTCTTTATCCCATAATTCAGCACTTCATATTCAAACTACCGCATCCGTTCCTCTATCATCCATAAAAACACGACGTGTAGCCCAGGGCTGTACACTGAGAGTCCTTTGCAGGGGTTCTTTTAAAGCATATGTTCTGCAATCGTGGCTTTTTATATTTCTTTTTTATTTACAGTTGAATGAACCCCTGTTCCTATTGTCTTGTTTTTTTCTATGTGATGTCATTTGAGGAAATAGTGTAGGAAAAATGGTTTAATTGCATTTGCAGCCGTTTTCATGGGTGAGTGGTTGAAAGGATTACCCAAATCCAAAGTGTTGCCTTTTCTTTTCTTCTGGTGCCTTACCTGTAACAAGACATAGAAGAATTTTAGGAATCGAATATTTAGTTACGAGAAATGACAATAGTCAAATTATCCAGTGTATCAATACAGATGAAAATAGAATACGGAGATATCTAAAACCTAGATAATAAAATTTTAGACGAACGTTAATGTATTTTCAATTCGCAACATCAATTTCATCGCAGCAACTGCTACACCCAACCAAGCCCACAATACAAAAAGTAATCACAGTATTCCGGAGCAAGAACCGGCAACGTTAAAAGGAAATACTCGAAGAAATCTCAGTACACTTTCTTGGGTCGCAACAAACTTGCACACCATCTGGATACGTGACCCCGCATAATATTGTTACGGCATGGCAGTATGCCAAGGCGAGCCCGTTGGACATCCCGCTGTAGTAATGCAAGCTATAGTAGTTGTCCTCAGGGAACAGCGAGATGAAAAGTAGGGTTGTGCTTTATGTAACAATTTGTTGGTGAGAGCAGAAAATGAGGTACAATTTGCAGGGATAACAAATGTTGGGAATGATCGACCTAATGATGTTATTTCTAGAGCTGAATTGCAATCGTAACATTAAAGTAGAAGTGCACGCTAGAATAGAGATATCCTTTGAGAACATTTGTGATGTTTTTTATCGAGATATTAAATGATAGCAATGATGAACATAGTGCAAACAATGATTGAACATAATGCAAACAATGTTGAACATAATACAAACAATGTTGAACATAATACAAACAATGTTGAACATAATGCAAACAATGTTGAACATAATGAAATTGTAAACAATGTTATTTCAAGAGTTAAAGTTGTTTCAGAATTTAAGTAAGTGATCATGTAAATGAAGTTGGAGTGCAAACTATAGCAGATGTCCTTTGGGAACGCGAAGATGAAATGTAGACGGAGGTAAAATGAGATGTAGACGGAGGTAAAATGAGATGTGATTTGCTGAAATAAGAAATGACGGCAACGATGTATATACGAAAAAAAATATGCCATTTCAAGGGATAGTAGTTCTAAAATACAATTCGTGGTTGCAGAAATGAGATTTTGATTTATAGGAATAGGAAATTTTCTGAGAATCAGTTACAGACTTGGTGACATTATCTTTATTTTCATTCTTTTGCCTGAATTCGGGGACTCATTAGTTAGGTCACGATAGCACAAATAACTTTTGCAAGATAAGATTTTTATCTATTTAAAGAAATTTCTAAAGTAACGTAGGTAGAAAACAAATCAAGAGTCTGATACCTTTATAAGTGAGACACATAAAGCTAATGATCAACCAAAAAACATTGAACAGAATCTCCGAAGTGTTAGGCAGAGGTGTACCTAATAGTACACCGACATTGGGCCAGTAATGTTTGAAAGGTCCCATGTAATAGGGGGCGAGCCTATTGTCATCAACTGGGGACAAATTCAGACTACGTGGGTGCTACTGAGAAATTCCTGATCCAATAACAATTTGTCCGACCCGGGAATCGAACCCAGGACCTCATGCTCAGCAGTCGCAATTTCGACCACTAGACCAACGAGGCTAGTGGTCGAAATTGCGAGATAATTGTTACATAAACCCTGGACCTTTTAGAGCTCAAGTTATTAAAATTTACGAATATTAAAATAAAATTAGAGACCAAAAACAACACTCAAATATCAAAGGAAGGAAACAACTCCATCTTCTAAATCCCGATTAGCGTGTTCAATACGCAAATGTATAAAGCATTACCTACCTGAGCCAGCAAGAGGATTATACGTTAGAAATAACACGTGCTTTGTAGAGATACCTGCAGTTATAGGTAGCTGGGCTCTTGCGCCGACACGTGTAACGATCCAAGCTTTCTTTATGGTCTCCTTATAGCTTTTAAATGTGCGATTCTGTACAGAATATGGACTTGAAGTAACCTGAGGGGTTACTATGACGTCTTAAAGCAGGAGTTACTCCAGTGTGGGAAAGAGACAGAGCTATACAGGTCGTCTAGCGCCATCTCTTTCACACACTGGAATTATTCCTGCTTTATGACGTCATGGTAGGCCACCTGTTCTTAGGGTGGATTTATCAAAAATTGCTTTAAAATTGACTGCTGCGCTTCGTGTCGCGTGTTCGATTGTCGCATTTAACAAATATTTGTGTATAATATATGACCTACAGGTAGTTGTTCCGGATCTGGCTGTTTGTGTATGTGAGTTTAAATGTTTGTAAACGCAATCACGATACAGGACAAATTGCTACAACGGGGCAACGTTTAAAAGAAAATATTAGAATGTTCTTATTTCCGGGTCCCAGGACAAGTACCCCGGTGAAAAGAAGAAAATAATCTCGTTTGAAAAATGAAACATTGGCTATTGATCCAATCATAATTATTAGGAAAGGACAAGGAAGACGCAAATATCATCTTTTTGAATAATAATATTCTCGTTTATTTTTATATAATTCTGCCAAACTCAAGCAGCATCAAAATTGTATTCAATATTTTCCTCAGTAAAAACGTAACATTTAATTTTGTGAGAAAAACGGGATAACTTAACAAAAAAATAATAACAGAAAAAAATATAGGGTTTAGCCTAAACAAGTTAAGTATTATAATGTCAAGAGAAAACCCAAAATTTCTAAACATAACAAAGGGACGGACCCTACGCTTAGAAAATTATAATCTCAAATGTTTAACAAAAGAATGCCTTATTACGCTTTTAAAAAGAAAAGCTTAAAATGTAGGCAACAGGGAAAGGTTACGAAATGTGAAATGTGAATTAGCAGACGCTAAGCATAACTTAACTTTGTCACAATAGAATTTAAGACTAGAATTCAATGAAAAGACTTTGTTGCTTATAATTTACTAGCGACCCGCCCCGGCTTTGCACGTTCCTCTTGAATCACTCTATCTACTAAAAAAAACCGCAACAAAATCCATTGCGGAGTTTTAAAAATCTAAGCATACATAGGGACAGATAGACAGCGAGAAGCGACTTTGTTTTATACTATGTAGTGATAGTGATGTGTGAGATATTAGGAATATTATGCCTGGTTTATTATCATCTGCCTATTCTTTTCCCAAATATGTTGGGGTCGGCTTTCAGTCTAACCGGATGAAGCTGAATACCGGTATTTTACAATAAGCGAGTGCCTATCTGACCTCAACAACCCAGTTAGTACTTATTAATACAATACCCCTTGGTAAGACTAGTTAGCAACTTGTCAGACCTTTGCGCCACTGACTACTTAACGACTGCCGAAGATCTACAATTGACAGCCGGGACGGCTTAACGTGATTTCCAAGACACGAAGGATACTCGGTAATGTAATGGATGGTCACCCATCCACGGAACAACCTAGGGAACCCCGGCTTAACCTGAAGATTGACCCGAGTGGCTGTTAATATTTAGCCATGAGATCCTCACAGAGAATATTATGTCTGATTTAAAACGACGAATATTTTTAAGCGTAGCGAGTAGTAAAAATGTGCATGTACAGACGGCCAGCACATCAAGCTTAAATGTCTTTAATATATTTTCAACTTTATCACTAAAGCATTAGTTTCAAGGTTGATTGGGAAAATTTGACAGTTTCGGGTAGCTTGATGTGCGGCGTCTGTACCAACTTGAGAAAAAAGAATACAACTTATTTCAGCCCTCATCTACACGGCAGAAACAGGAAATAACAAAAAAAAAAACTAAAAATAATGTAAAACATCAAACGACGCAATATGCTTTCATCGTCACTTTGTCCTGAAAAAGTTACATGAAAAACAAAAAAATACAATAAGACTTAACGATTTCATTTTCCCTGTGTTTTCTCGTTATCGTTCTGAATTTCATATCGTTGAAAGTAAACATCTTAAGAGATAATTGAAAATCTTCCGTCATTAGAAATAGAAATTCTCAGTAAATAAAATCTATGATCCGAAAATCCCCGATACGGTCAGTTATTAATAAAGATACAAGAACGAACACTTAAAGTTAAGGGTATATACTAAGAGATTTCTGTGAAAAATAAACAAAAACATTCTGGACCAATAAAAATTTCAATGTTTCTCAAACATTTCTAAACAAATTCTCACTAGAAAAAAACTCAATATTTTTCTTTAAAAGTAAATTGGATAGGCTCCCAGAGAATCGTCTTCGGCCATAACATTTCATAGGTTCTGGTTGTAAATATATAATCTGAATGTAATAACGAGAAAAAAAGGAAAACTAGGAAAGTAAATAAATATTTTGTATCAAAGGGTTTCACATTTTCTATAAAAGGTGGACTATAATGGGTAATGGGGCGTTATATCGGGTCAACCCTGAATATGTAATGTGAGGGGCAACAAAAAATACAGGTGAATAATATTTCAGTCACTTGTTACTTGTTAAGGTTATGTCTAGTAATATTTTACTCGACACCGTGAAATGAGAACCTCCCAAGATAAAATCAAAATTGTAAAGAAATACTTTTTTCGACTTCCTCGTTGGTCTAGAAGTCGCAAGCGGGACTGCTGAGCATGAGGTCCTGGGATCGATTCCTAGGTAAGGCAAAGTGGTATTGAGTTTTTTCATCAGGAATTTCCTAGTAGCTGCCACGGAGTCAGGATTCGTACCCGGTTTATGGCAATAGGCTCGCGCCCTATTACATGGGACTTAAACATAACTGGCGCATTGTGGGTGTACTAATGGGTACACCTCTGCCTCTTCGAAGATTACAGGCGTGATGTTATGTTTGTTATTATTTAAACCCAGAGGCCGATGAAATTAATACCATTGTTTTGTAATTTGCGAGTCACACGCTTTTATTTTCACTGAAGTAAAAAAGAACAAAACGTTGACATATACACCGTGACTTTTTAGTCGTCTTACAACGGCAGCCCATTGTCTTCATGTATCCAATGAATACTAAACATTCATTAAAAAAAATAGGTATTTATGAGATTTTAATAATTTAAAAATAAAAATATTATTCAGTATTATGACGCATGACGTAGTTAAAACACCCTGTTGCGAGCGATGATCTACTGGACTCGAGTGCTGGGTATATGTTCTCCCCAAAAATAAAATATAATGTTCCAATATCTTTATGATTTGTTGAGTAAAGTCATTTTCGCGATATTATAAATAAAATGGCTGAGTGACACGTAAACATCATTAACAGGATGTTTCATAATTTTATTCTAATTTTTTATTATTATTTTCTTTGTAGCTATTATGGAAGATAAAATAAAAATCGCGCCTAGAGCTACAGAAAGGTCTCACAATGTTTATGTTTTGTATTATTTTTTAATAGCCTTGAATGTCCCACTGTAGGCAAAGGGATTCCTATATCCTTAGGGTAGGTTTCCTATATCCTTAGGTATTCTTCTCCTGCGCCAGCTCCGAACCAGCCTTCGTGATGCATGTCCAGGTTGTCTCGCCATGTCTTGCTTAGTGCCGTTTAACCTCAGGCACCCATTACGTTGAGACCTTTGCCCAGCGGTCGCTATGCATACGACTTACGTGAAAATCCAATTGCATTTGGGCCTGTCAGTGTTTTGCCTGTGTCTGTAATTTCTGGTTTTGAATGCAGTTAATTGTTCCGGATTCTGTTTTGTAAGTTTAAAAAGCATTTTATAAAGCGACATATATCCTTTAATTACAATATCAAGCATCATATCACCGTATTTGATTATACAAAAAGATAAATCAATAAGTTACAATATTTTTTATTTTTTATTTTATGATTCTGGGTGTTGATACAGCATCTTTCAAATAATATTGGATCTAATCTTATCACGGATCACATAAGTGGCAGATAGCCACACAAAGTGGCGAATGTGTTGAGACAGCATTGTCTTTGCACAAGATGCGCTGGGTTGCTTCAAGGTGATTTAAATTGTTTAGACATTGGTAACAAGTTATGTTATATAGTTCCCAGAACATGCCAGGGACGCGAGGTGCGCGCACGACCTTTATTCGCCACTACTTCTAGTCGTACAAATGACGTTGCTGTTTTTTTTTTCGGATGGCATGTCATCAAATGACCCCTCCGGCTCCGAAGGGAGCGTATGCGCAGCTTAGTTTTGTTGATACTTCTATACGAGTAATTATTCCCCTTTTTATTGTTTACATCGCTAGGCTTAAAATGTACCAAATTGTCTCATTGTGTATATATGGAGAACGTGGTTGATTTCATATTTATATCATTTCCGAATCGAAAAAAAATATGATACGCACAATTACAGTTGGTACAAACTCTGATGAATCTGTGTAATACGATTTTCAGATTTTACTATCATCTTTAGTTAGTCAAATCTATGTAGAATATGTTCAAGTAAAGGGGTCTTCTTAAAGGTCATGTTTACACGTCAGTAACGATGAACCCTCAAAATTGCCACTATTCGTACATTTTCCTTATCTTCGACATCACATTTTCATATGATCATCAACCCTAAAAGAACATCAGCTATGTCATAATTCTGTGCGTTATAATGAAAAAGAAGCGCCACCCTTTACATGCAGTATAGTGGAAGAGATAAATATATGCGGTCACAATTTATGAAGGGATAAAACACAGAAAAATTGTCATTGCGAGTGATGAGGAAGCGTAAATCATGGGTAAAGTATCTACGATATCCATTCCTGAATTTTTATGACGAAAAATGCTCGCAATTTGGTATTGGCGTACGATACTGGTTTTGGATCTGCGTATACCGGGTGTAAACAGACCCTTCACGAAGCCGTCAAAAAAGCATTCTGTATATCAAACTAAGTAACTCTACTAAATTTTGCTGTAAAACGACTTTTTTTTTTGGGGTGTTGTTAAATCTCGTTTTACGGGTAGGACTCGAAAAAATAAAATGGAAAGCACTCTAAGCATTGTGATGATGGATGGATTGAATAGTACGGGGTTCGTGGAGGTGTTTAAAGTAAAAATGTTACATTAAAACATGTATTTAAAAAAAAATGTGAATAAGTTGTAACTTTGACCCTCAATATCTCCGTAACTAGAAGGTTCCCAGGTATAGTCTAAAACAAAAAAAATCGCAAAGACGTTGAGAACGTTTGCCTTTCGGCTTCGTTAAGGGTATATTTACACCCTTTTTAAAAGGTTGAGAACCAATGGCTTTGGTTTTAGTTGGTGTTTTGGATGGAATTGTTTTAAAAAAAGGTTTTCCCAATGGACATCAATAATATTATCAAATGGAAACTCTGCGAAAAATGCTGTAGGTAACTTTTTATGGTGCTGATGAAATTATCAAAACTTTCTCCAATATTAATGCAATTTAATGATTTAGGTAGCTTTAGGGATATTGGTACTACTTAATGACTTTTTATTAGTCTGATAACAACATAAATCTGGAAAGTCAAAAATAATTACTTTGACCTTTTCACTACGAAAATATAATTATTTAGGTCCATCCAACGTTATACTAGGTCATTTAATTAAAATATATTTAATTATTCTGCCCTAAATAATCATAACATTACCATTTTCCTATCCTGCGTGCTATTTTCCCCGAGAGGGTAGTTTAATCATTTTACGTTAAAATGAAATAATAACACACGTTAACCTACACTTTATTGCGCTACGGAAAATTAATTTAAATAACATTTTAGCCGCTAATATATTATTTGTATGCTTTCATTTTCATTATAATCGCGTAGAATTTTGATATAATATCAAAAATATAATCAAAATATTTGCATTTAAATTGAGTACCTACTTACCAATTTTTTGACCTGAATTTTAATTTGAAAATCCATTTTAATTAATTTTATAGTTCCATGAAAATAATAACTATAAAGTTTGTTTTAAAAGAAGTTATATTTTTAAATAAAAATCATTTCTTCTGGACGGACTTGGGGGAGGCTTTTGCCTAGCAGTGGACCAGAATATTTGCTAAATATATACAATAATACATATAGTTAATTAACATATATATAGAAAAAAGGATTATCTTTGTAGGACAACTTCAACAAGGTAAGCTAAGATATAGAAGATATATAAGTATCTCAAGAACCAATAAGAAGCTTACCTTAACGAAATGGATCATCCTAACCCAAGTCTCTTCAGGTTAAATCAAAGCGATATTTTAATGTTCAAGATGTAAATATCTTTGATCGAAAAGATAATCCTTAGCTTTCTGAAATCTGATCAATCCTCTGATCACCTAATCCTGGTTTTAAAAGTCGTATCGATCAGTAAAGCGGCTGTGGTTAACAAAAACTCATAATTAACTTATCATGCATGCCTAAATAACATAACGTGAAAGCAAATTGTGACTGAGAACAATCTCCTTGCTCTTTGGGCAACTGAACCTGCACCTTGAGGGATTGTCCAATACTACAGTCAGACAACGCTGTCGATGTGCCAGAGTTCTAGTCGAAACTTATCCAACCCAAATAAAAGAATCATCGGCACAATGAAAAAGAAGAATTACTTGAATAATAATCATCATGATTCTCCTGCCGCTTTCTCAATTTATTTGGGGTCGCAGCATGTCTTCTTCTTCAATACTTCTCTATTACTTTTCATCTCACTAGGCAACTCCTTCCTTGCCATATTATCTTTCACACAATCCATTCATCGCTTATTTGGTTTTCTTCTACTCTTATTAATAATCCAAACTTTCCTCACGACATTTTCCTCATTCCTCTGCATCAAATACCAATTACCAGACTTTCAGACTTCGGCTTATGTACTCATTTCTTATTTGATTACTTAATTATATCAAATGAAATAAACTAGATTTTAGGAAAACTACCTATGTAGGTACTGTGACTGATTTGTACCGAAAAGCATTGGCACTCTCTCTCAAAACACCATTTGCATAGACAAATACGACAATATTGTATTCAGCAAGCAGCTGGTATTCAATTTCCATCTTCCCTAAAATGTGTTGTAAATCGTCAATTTTGATGGCTGCCAAAATTTGTATTCCGTTGTTTTCTCGTGACTCAAACCGAGCAAAGACCCACTGTCAATGTAGCATATTTGCCATTCACGGAACGTCCATGTTTATTGACGGACCCAATTGGGTCACAGCTATAACAATGGCTTAAATGGATGGTGCAGTCCACCCACAGTCTGCCCTTGCTACTCGTATTTTATTTTGGATCACCATTAAATCTTTGGATGACACATTTTATCTTTGGATGACACATTTTATTTCATACTCTTTTCAATTTACAATGGCTTTCCCATTTTCCTTTATGTGCGAATCCGGTACATTGATTTTTAAAGTGTTATTTTTTTTTGTCAATAAACTGGTATACCATTATCCACTGTTTTATGCAACATGTTCCTTCACAAATGAATATAACTGAGAAGCTTCTTTTTAACAGACTCCTTTCTTAACGATAGCAGATTTTCTCCTCATTAATCATTCTAGGCATCATTACCATATTTTCCTACCCTTGGGCGGCAGAAGTTGTTAGTTTATTTATTACCTTCTTCAACATCTATGAAGCTAACCATTATTACAAGAAAACGTATTTCTTTTACTTTACACTCTTTTCAGCATCAGCAGTTCCTAAATTGTGAGCTATTATTCACAAATTGTCTAATTCGTAAGTCATCCCAAGATAACACATTACAAGAGAAGCCTGCGTAGTCCTTTTTAGTTAAAGACTAATGAATGTAGTTTATTGAATGAAAAGTATACGAGATTCTTCTGTCTTGTCCTGCTATAATGATTACAATTAGACGCTGACTTCATTGCCAAAAATGTATATTCAATAATCTACAATTCGTTGAATGGATGGAATTATATTAATCAAAATTCAATAAATGCGTTAAAGTAATTAACTGTCATCCTTCAAGGATTAATCATAAAATTACCTGCAGGATTAAATAGAAAACTTTAAATCATTTCAATAAATTCTGCTTTCATGATTACTTCCTATGAACCGCGAATTTCATTACGAGATACAGTATTTCCTTCTCAAATAATATCATTTTTTTCAAACTTCAGTAGGTTTTTCCGGACCTTCCATGTTTACTTTGTCCATTTGAATATTAAAATGCTAATACCCAAAAGGTACCTACTTTATTTTTATTGGCGTCCTACAAAATCTCGACTTGCAAAAACTTTTGCACCCGCTGTTTACCCGACTGTTAACGGCACTTGCGTCCCCAGTTATACCTTATCATTTCAACTTTGCTGTAGGACACTTTTTGTTTGTCACGAATCTTAGGCAGATTGAGCAATGGCCAAGGTAAATTGAATTGTATGCTGTAACTGAAAGAGTCCAATTTAGTTTTATTGTTAGCGTGAATCATTCGGCAGTAAATGCTATCGGAAAATAGTCTGAGTTTGTTATATGGTGGCTTGTTTGAGAGCGTGTTTGTCTTCGGTTGATCGGTTTACGTCTCGGATTTATGTGCAATTATAAAGGAAAATAATGCGTTATTGTTTTATACGCGGCTGATCCACGTAGAAATCTAAAACTGCATTGTTTAACCTGATAAGGAATTAAGACAAAAAAATGGTTTACACAAAATATATCATGACCCCAAATGTGTCAAGTAGGTTTTTCGAAATTTAACACAAGAATCAAAACCGTAGTAAATCCTCGGACTTCTTAAAGGGGCATACTCCAGAGGTTTTAACGCAAAGTAATAAGGTGTGTTTGTTACTGGTAATCTGACACAAAACTCATAAAGTAAGACATTCCAACCCTTAACATTCATCGTCAAAAATCCATCGACAAACTACGGCAGCAAAAAGCAACTAATAAAGAAACCCTTGAACAGGATTCTCAAAAGAGGAAATTTTTTCAAAGCGTTTTTCCAGCCATTCCAAGACGTACGTCTTTTAGGTGTACGACTTTTGAACGTAATGAAAGACCGTGGATGTCGTTCGCACGGAGAATGGTCCCAGAATTTAGGATCTATAGAAATGTAAATACTTCAAAACTTCGAAGGTGTCATTCCATTCCGAACTTTAGCATTGAAATACGAAGGAATGCTTTAAAAAGTTCTTAAGTGCTTTCGGGATTTCTTGCTTCCGAGGAGCTAACTACATTTTGTTTTTACCTGTATTTTCCACGTTGTTGTATTAAAAAAATAATGATTTTAATGAATTATTTTGCTCATTTTCATAAAATAGTCACTCTTTGGCACTCGAAAATGTGTAACAGAAAAAAATATTCTTTTATTGTATTTTGTCATTTTTCGTTATCGTCCTCACTCAGACTTGACGTTTGCCTTATCCCTGCCATCTATTCCATAGACCCAAAATGCCCTATCAAAGGACAAAGAAACGCATGGCTGCCTCCAATTATGAAGGCTGAAATTCCTGAGGCTTGGGATAAAAGCATCGTTACGCAAGATATTATCAATAAAGCCATCACACACGATGTCATCACAAAATTGAATTAATTTTCGCCAAAGGTTTAACACACGCTGAGCCATATTAAATTTTACGAAACAATGTGATATTAATGAATATGCAAACAAGTTTTCTAAGGGTTTTGTTTGCATAAAATTTCGGTTCAAATATTAATGGGTTTGTGTCCTGCTGCTTGTGTGACGGGTTTTGTAATGTTATTGAGATATTATTTATTGTTCTAGTATATTTCGTTGCATGAGATTACATGCTGTTTGCCTCTTCAAGTTGTAGTTCTTCTTCGTCGTGTCGACGATTCCCTTTATTGGTACTAGTTTCAGCCTTCACATTATGTTGCATAGGTATCTTTTGGTTGATATCAGTGCAAGTGACATCAATACCTTTCTTTGCATCATTGACATTTGTTATTTTAAATGGTTCCAAGAGTATAATACCCATTTAGGTAATTACATTGTATGATTATTTCTATTTGTGATTTTGTATTGACAATACAAAGTAACAAACAATTTAGTCATCTTATGCTAGGCATAGGATGACTAATTTGTTTGCTAGCACTAATTCCAGCATAATGCAGACACCGCCATCCCGTAAATGTGAACAGTAAGAGCATTTACCTAGTAACTAATGACCTCATTGTGCTACGACAATGTCCTTCGTGTTATAACAATGGACGATTAACAATCGTTTAACCATTATTCAAGGTGGCAGTGTCCATGTTTCGGTATTATAATTATAAATTAGAGTGGGTCAAAAGAGAGGAAAAGGAGAAGAGGTATCTTTGTTTCGGTCATTATGAATATTGTGCCCAAATATTTCAATTTTCATTCATTTGTGCAGGTTCTGTTTTTAAACGTTCCGTTTTTTCCATTATAATGTTATTAATAGTAAAATAAATATTCCAAATGATTTATTTACACAAATACTAAATTATTACACAATTTCACCGCAAAAGCTAAAGATAACATATTGAATAGGAGAACTGAATCGTAGCAATATGACCTATTTTCAATCTTTAGAAACTTGAGCGAAACGAATATTAGCAGCTGATTCACTTCATCTTTTTAAACTGGCTGGAATCGTAAAAAATAACAAAACGGAAGAAACGGAAGGAAATCAAATGGAAGAATAAAGTAAGAAAAAAACTGGATAACAGAATAACTTGCTCGATTTTCTTTTAATACGACAATTTAAACGTTCAAGGCATTTTATGCCCAAAATAACAATTTAGTTGATGCATAAAAAAAACAGTTTGTTTTGATTAGTATCAATACAGGGTGTTTGGTTAAACGTGGGCAATACTTTAAGGGAGTGCAACTCTGACTATGGGGCTAACTATGAAATATGATTTTAAAAATCTGCTGTTGCCTACATTTTATCGAGTTACGCGACCAATAATGTGTGGAGCAGCTGAAATTTTTTCCGCGATTTCATGGTCGGTCCCATAGTAAAAGTTGCTTATTTTCATGAGTACTACATGCCCCTAAACTATTGCCCACGTTTAAAAAGACACCCAGTAAATAAATGCACAGTGACTGGTCATACAAGTCGCATTTAGTAGGTCTTCCAAAAATATTCTTGTTCTCTCACATGACGTCACGTGAATGAGGCACACGGAGTGCGTACTACCGTAAGTATTGTTCTCGAATATTTATATACGCGAACAATACAAAAAAAGTCCTATTGTTCTTGATATCAGGCTTCTGTTCATCATCATCAGCCTATAACAATCCATCAAGGAGGTAGCAATAGCAAATAGCTGGATTATCACCATCTGTCTAGCCTTTAACCAACTATGTTGGGGTCGTTTTCCAATCTTACCGAATGCAGCTGAATACCAGCATTTTACATGGAGCGACTGCCTATTTGACCTCTACAACCCAGTTAGTTCTGGATAATACGATACCCCTTGGTAAGACTGGTTGTCAGACTTTCGGGCCACTTAGATCTACAAATGACAGCCAGGACCAACGGCTCAACGTACTTTCTGAGGTACGGAGGAAACTCGATATTTTATGGGTGGTCACCCTATTCTCGGACCAACCTGGGCAAGCACGGCTTAACTTAAAGATCGACCCGAGCGGCTGTTATTATTTAGCCACGAGCTAGCAGATAGCTGGATTATACAGCTGCTAATTAGACTGCTGCTCAGCGTTGTCATCTGGTAATGCTGTATTTGCCTTCTAATACCTAGAAACTTTTCAATCCGAAAATCAAATAGACTAAACTACAAATTTTATTCGCAAACAGAATATTTCAATAGAGATGAGGTTGTTTATTGAATGGCAGATGCGACATCAAGCTGGAAACTAATTCGATTATACCCAAGACCGGATTAGGAAAGTTTCTAATGTTTATTTACAGAGCTTAGAGTTTCGCGGTCTTAGATTTGGCGTCCGTCCTTAGGCAATTCTCACTAATCTTCTTAAAATTTGAGAGACAATAAAAAGTAATTGAAATTGATTAAGGGCTCAAATCCCAAAAACAGCGTATGTTCAAAGAAATTTGTTGATGAATCCCTTCGTGCGTTTTCCGTGTAAAAAAATTATGTTATAGTTAAGTTCATCACAAATAAATTGTATTGTTTAAAATTTTAATAAACCTTCTCAATTTTTTTTGGTTAATCGTAGAAAATAGGTCTTTTTTCAACCTAAATTGTAAATTATCTCTGTAACGGCTGAATAGATCGGCATGAATTTTGTAACAACAAATACGTAATGATATACTTAACAATCTGTATTGTTTTTTTTCTGTTATTTCTTTTAATATTTTTAAATAATAAATAAAAACCGAATTTTTGCGAAATGTGCGGGGCAAGTCAAAAAAAACCAGTACAGGGATCAAATCATCAAGGTCATCGAGCAATGTAATGCCCTTAAATGCTGCGGTAATAAAGAAATAAATACCTAAATGTAGCTCATAATGTCATTTTCGGAAGAGCCAACCAATGATAATAATTGTCATTTCCCCCAACCTTAGTTGAATATATCTTAATGATGTATTTTTACCAAGCACGGCAAAGCCAAAATGAAAGAGATTTTAGTAGTCTATAAATTTTTTATGTTCCACCTTAATGCCATGTAATAAATGACATACAGGGTGTTTGGTGCATCGTTTACAAAATTGAACAGGCTTAAAGAAGGGGTAAATTATACCTCTACAACTCTCAATAACTCATTCTTGGCCCCACGGATTTTAATTATGAAAAATTGCAAAATTGCAACATTCAAATTTTTTTTGCAGATATCTTGTAGCCGCTATCTAATTTAAATGTTTGTCTACTGTTTTCTGATTCTATCGAAATCAGGCTTGGTCGCAGATAACATCTTCTTTTTTTATTTTAACTCACGATTTTTTTTAAAACAAAAATATAAACTTCAAAGTTTATGTCGAATTTTGCGATTTTTCAAAATAAATAAATAAATCTGCGGGCCAAGGATGAGTTACTTGGGATGAAGAGACAGCAAATGCCTGCTTCTTTGGGCTCATTCAATTTTACAAACGATGCACCAAACACTCTGTATTTCGTAATGACGTGTGACTCCGGGTATACGACAACCGAAAAAAAAAAGTTTTTAACAGAATTTTTCGGTATAATATAACTCGATTCGACAATCGTTGAGAGCAGTTACTAAAACTTGCAATAGTTTACGGCTGCTTTTGTGATCCCGGTTTTATACACAGTAATTGTCTAGCATGAAAAATCTGACTTAAAACTATAAAGAACAATAATAAATTAAACACTTACCATACGAGACCGGGTATGTAAATGCTAACTGCTACATCCAGTTTGCATACATTTGTGATAGTGTATGGAAATTAATGTCTAACAAACCGAATTTGTAACACATTCCTGTACGACAATGAAGTTTAACAAATAAATATTAACGGATCATTTAAAATACTAATGTTTTACAGTACTCAATTAGATTTTATATTTTGCAAGGAATTTTCCTGCTGAGTTTGCAAAAAAAATGTGTTGCTCAAGCAGCCTCACTTTACGACTTTAGTTCATCAACTTTTTCTTTTATCAACTATGTGGGGGTTTACTTCCAATCTAACAAGATTCGGCCTAATTTAAATACTTAAATTAGGCTGAATCTTTCGGGTCAAAGTATGAAATTGCCGATTTGTATGGACAATTTCGTGAAAAGTGATATTTCCATACTTCATTTTTTTTTTCTTGGAAATTTCTTAACCGATTATGTATAATGCAATTGCAAACTATAGTGTAAAAAAAGCTGCGCTGCACTGCGTATCTTAAATTCTCAAAACAGTCTATGAACACAAAAATATACCTACTTGAAGTAGTGAAACCGACGCCACATTGAAATAGACACACTACCCTATGAGGTAATATGCAACGACTAGTACGGTTTTCAAACTCTAACAATTAATCCAATCAATAAAAATGGAATTATGAAAAATATACCTCAAACTAGACAAACAGAACAAAATGTGAGAAAAAAACGGCAATTTCATAGTTAAAGACTTTACATGGTGAGACTGACTATCTGACCTCCTCATCCGAGTTGCTGCGTAACGCGAAACACTGCCTTACTTTGCGACTTCAATTCCCTAGTATATAAAAAAAATATGAAAACAGCTCAAGGCGAAAAACAGTCGGTTACTAAGGAATTCTTAAGATTAGGATGTGAGCACAGCCATCGCTCGTTCAAAGAAAAAAGCAATTTATCAATCGGGATTTGAACGTGACGGAAAGCGTTTTATTTCACACGCGACGATCACGACACGGTGTTCTAAAAGGGAGGTATTCGATTTGCACTGACAGAGGAAAAGTGTTTACTATTGCATGGTCGTTTTTGCAATTGGTCTTTGTGTGGGTTATAACGAGGTTCTGTTTTGTATGTTCACGTATGTATTGTTTTTGTTTGTTGGTACTTTTTGCTTGTTTACAGGTTAATAAGAATTATTTTGTATTTTAATGATTTCTGCCTAAAATTGAATAGTTAAGCAAACTTACCTGAAAGTAAAGTTCGACGGTAATTATGCTTGTTGTTGTATTGTGCTTAAATATTTCATGCGCCTTTCGACTTTCTTTAATTTCTTCAGTAGCTTCGATCTTATTGAATCCATTTTCTTAAACCCATTCTAACCAATAAAATATGGCTTTTTTTAAACTAAAAATTATGGTAAAAGGTGATGCCGTTACCAGACATTAAATCCGAATGTAGATAGTTTACAAAGACCGTTGGCAGCACGATAAGGGTGCGTTCGGAATTAGGCTTTTATCTTTAAACTTATGTGTGACGTCGTATACTAAATCCGAGACTACTAGTGTTTTCTGTAGCATTTTGGGGGTATGGAGAACAGGGTGTAAAGTTGTTCACCCCCCATAGGAAAGGGAGGGAATCCTCCGACTAGACGGGTGTTATGTCTGGTGGGTTACTGCCCGACTACTGCTGCTACTGCAGCTACTGCAGTTGTTGTCGGGGGGTATATCTGGTAACGGCATAGTATAGTCTTAAGTCGCGGATAACTTTACTTATGCGATGTAGGATTTCGGTGTAGGATTTCGGTGTATTTCGATGTTTAGTTCATCGTCTGTGTCTTGGTTGGCGCTGTAGTGCTTTTTGTTCTATGTTGCTGTAGTACTCTTTGTAATGCCGCTACATCATCGAGTACAATACAACAAGTATAATTTTGTAATTAAATAGATAACTTGGTCATGTATTTTTTTTTAAATATCAAAGCGTTTGCGTTGCGTTTGCGTTTGTTTGTGTTTGCGTTTGCGTTTGCGTTTGTTTTTTGTTTGCGTTTGCGTTTGCGTTTGTTTTGTTTTTTTTGTTTGCGTTTGCGTTTGCGTTTGCGTTTTTTTTGCGTTTTTTTAAATTAAGTTTGAAACTTAGGCGTTCAAGAATTTCTGTACAGATAATCGATAGAGCAAAGTTTTATCGGTTATTATATTTTCGTTTCGTGATAGTTTAACAGCATAAATATGACGATCAAAATGTTTGGTTAGTAAATTGAGAAATAAATGATTAAATGCCACGTTTTAAATAGGAACATTTCCACAGTTTATTAACATCGTCCAAAATAGAGCAGCCCACTGTGTACTTATTTAATCTGTTGATATTTACCGACATAGTCACAAAGCTCCACCATCCAATATTTATACTTATGTAAATTGGAAAAGTTTAATTAAAACTGGTATATATCAAATTAAATATATGTTAGCAAAAATGTACCTACTATGTACTTATGTGTGTACCCACTGCTGGCTTAGGAACTTATTTGTTTCTAGACTGTAGATTGTTTTTGTTGTTTCTTGTTCGTGGATTATCATCATCTGCCTAGCCTTTTCCCAACTATGTTAGGGTCGGCTTCCAGTCTAACCGGATCCAGCTGAATACCAGTATTTTACAAGGAGCGACTGCCTATCTGACCTCCACAACCCAGTTAGTACTGGGTAATACGATACCCCTTGGTAAGACTGGTTGCCAGACTTTCGGCCACTGACTACCTGTAACGACTGTCAAAGATCTACAAATGACAGCCGGGACCAACGACTTAACGTGCTTTCCGTGGCACGGAGGAAACTCGGTATGTAATGGGTGGACACCCATCCACGGACTAACCAAGGCAAGTGCGGCTTAACCTTAAAGCTCGACCCGAGCGGCTGTTATTATTTCGCCACGAGTACCTTTTTCCAGTTTGCGCTACTTAAAGTGAAAGCGTGTGATGCAATTTGCCGGTCAGTGTCAGATTGTAAGTAATCCCATTCCATAACTTTTTAATTTAATGAAAAAGTCATTCAATGGGGTTAAATGAACTTAAGAGGGTTGTATTAATGATTTTATATCCTAAAAATAAAAAATAACTCGAAATAATTGTTGAAACTCCTAAAAATAAGAAATAATAATTGAAACTCGTGTTACGGACGCAAATGATATTTTCATCAACATACAACCTCACAGTGACCTGCAAAACTGCAAAAAATGTAAGAAAATGAGTATTTCCCGAGCTACCCTGGTCCTTCCACCTTAAAATCATCCATATGTTTTCGCCATTTCTTTCCAGGGCGCGATTTTTACGTCACGTCCCCGTGTCATGTAAAAAAGAATTATCAGTGGCAATATATACTTAAATTCCCTTCCACTGTCAACACTTACGCTTCTTACCATAAAGCCGATATTGTCGCATTCAGAATTTAACAAAGCTATTTGGGAATGCTAAATAAGAGAACGTGTACTTACAACTCTTCCGTAAAAGACAAGGATTAAATGTGAGGTAGTAGCTTTTTAAATATTTTCGTTTCATCGCTTTGTGATAAGTTAATCTTGTATTTACGATATTATTTTCTCTTTAGTACTAAAACAGTTTCTCCTGTGTATAAAACAGGCAATTTATTAGACAAAGACTGTGTCTGTTAACCAGCTGTTCACAAGGCGGTGTCCTACACGATAGTTTGCGGTGTCACGTCAACATTCCACTGTTTATAAAGTTAAATACAAATGCTGTATGGAAATGTCGTATGGCCCAAACATTCTACTGCAAAATCATGCAGGTCGAAGCCATATGAAGGTACGCTTAGACTGCCATATGAAGGTACGCTTAGACTGCCAAAAGCGAGATAACGTTTTTCCAGCAAGCTAGCTAAAGTACACAATAAATTCACTTATACAACATTAGTTTTAGTTTATGCGAAACCTAATACACGTGTCTAGTATTTTTATGTAAAGAATCTATCAAAATTTCAAAACTGTATTATGAAAAATCACAAAGTTATAAGCTTGTTCTGTTGTATAGACAATGATTCACTAAGTGAAGTTAACATGTATAAACGGACCCTTCACGAAACCGTCAACCAAGTATTCTGTACATCAAACTAAGTAACTCTAAGCAACAATAGTTGCTGGGAAACGACTTATTTTGGGGTGAATAATCACGTTTTACGGTAGGATTCAAAGTAACGCACTCAAAACATTATACATTGAATAGTATAAGGGGTATTTAAAAAAAAAACTTGTCAAAAAATTTGATTTTTGACCGAAAATGTCTCCGTAACTAGGTTGCAAGTTATGGTCTAGAATAAAAAAATATCACAATGACGGAGAGAACAAGATGCCTTTCAGCTTCGATAAGGGTTCTTTTACACCCATTGTGCATAATTCGATACCGCCAGAATTTGCAGCATTAGCATAGCATTAGAAAGAAGACAAGTAGACATTCCCAGGGTCGGTGTGCCTCACGCTTACCGTAAAAATTTTACTTACAATAAATAAATAAATAAATAATGTTACTAACACTAGTTTATAAGCTTACACTGTTACTAACAAATATGGATTGTTTTCCGAAATAAATGTTTATTATTATTTCCTTTATTTATCTTCTTACTTACTAATTACATTTTTAAATATTTCTTATAAAAAAACCATATAAAAAAACATTTAAAAATATAAAAAATAGTGGTCCGCCGGTAGCGGGAGCAGGGTCCAAGCTACCGGTGGTTAGGGCTCCAGAGACAGGAACCTCCTCACAATACGAGCCGTATCGAGGAGTACTGCCTTCTGAATCAGGCCCTTGATCCAACCGCCTAAGGAGAGCTTCGAAAGATGGTCGTCGAGGCTCTTGGCTATAAGGCCATTGGCCGTCACGACGATCGGCACAATGATAGCCGAGTTCACATTCCACATGTCGACAACCTCGTGGGCCAAGTCGAGATATTTTATTTGTTTCTCTTTCTCAGCTTTCACGAGGTTCTCGTCATGCGGGATGGTAACATCGACTATCATTACGCGGCGCGCTGATCGGTCTATCACTACTATGTCAGGCTTATTGGCGACAATAGTCCTGTCAGTAATGATAGACTGATCCCAGTACAGCGTGACATGGTCTTTCTCGAGAACTGGGTCGGGCACATACTTGTAGTACGGTACCTCAGATTCCACAAGTTTATATTTCAAGGCAAGTTGCTGGTGAATAATCCTGGCTACTTGGTTGTGCCTGTGCAAGTACTCGCCGTTAGCCAGACGAGAACAACCAGAAATAATATGTCTGATGGACTCACCCGGACGGTGGCATGCCCGACACACGTCAACCGTCCCGTCCTTCATAATATATTTCCGGTAGTTGTTCGTCAACATAACTTCGTCCATAATCGCACAGACAAAACCTTCAGTTTCTCCAAAGAGATCAAGAGATCGCCGAAACGTAACCAGGATACGGACGCTAGAAAATCTACATCGGGCCCATGAAGAGCTCGGTAGAAGCGCCCGTGAAGCTCCTTGCCTTGCCATACGTCCTTGCGGTCATCGGTAGTAAAAACTACAGGTTTGCGCCAGTTCTCTTTAGCCATGGACAGCGGGGTGAGTCCCTTGTCCACTGCGACCACATCTCGGTGCATACCCACCTCGACTTTTAAAAAATATTCTCTGAGACTGCACATCTCGCGGTTGTGAAGGGACTTCGCGTTTAAAAACCCTCGACCCCCGCACTTCCGCGGTATGTACAGCCTCATCACCGATGATCGTGGGTGATGCATCCGGTTTGCGGTAAGCAGTGTACGAACTCTCCTATCCAGGGCATCGAGTTCGGTCTGAGTCCATTTGAGTACGCCGAAAGAGTACATTAAAACCGGCATGACCCAACCGTTGAAGGCGCGCACCTTGTTTCCGCCTGAAAGAAGGCTATGTAATACCTTGTTCAGGCGTCCAAAGAAGCGCTCCTTCAACGATTGCTTCATGTCAGTTACGTTAATGCCTAACGCTTCCGACATACCCAAATACTTATAGCTTTCGGTTGAGGAAAGGGTTCTCAGGTGTATGGAATCCGAGAGCTGAATTCCCTCGGATTCCATAATCTTCCCTTGCTTTACATACATGACTGCACATTTGTCCACACCAAATTCCATCCTGATGGCGCTACTGAAAGTTTCAGTTACTTTCAGTAGCTCCATCAGTCGCAATTTGTTGGGGGCAAAGAGTTTCAGATCATCCATGTAAAGAAGGTGAGATATGACCTGACCACCTCTCCTCAACCGGTAGCCTAGACCTGAATCCTCCAGCAATGTGCTCAGAGGATTCAGGGCTAGACAGAACCAAAGGGGGCTCAGACTGTCGCCCTGGAATATTCCCCGTTTAATCCATACAGGCTCATCGTTCCCCTGGATCTGCCGACATCCTGGATATCGAAGGACCGTCCTCCATTGCCCCATACACGACTCAAGGAAGGCGCGTAGAGTTGCATCTATCTTGTACAACTCCAGCACCCTCATGAGCCATGTATGTGGCACCGAGTCGTAGGCCTTCTTATAATCTATCCAGCATGTAGACAGATCCTTGCGGGATCGACGAACCTGTTGGCTAATGGCCATGTCGATGAGGAGTAGCTCCTTAGTGCCGCGGGACCCACTCCTACATCCATTTTGAGAGGCAGACATAATGGAGTTTTTGTCAATGTGTGTATTAATTTTAGCTCTCAAAATGGATGTAAGAAGTTTATAGACCGTAGACAAACACGTGATCGGTCTATAATTTTTGGGTTCCGCGGGACTACCTGACTTATGGAGCAGGTGGGTAACGCCTGTTGTTAAAAACTGCGGTAAGGACCCAGACTCTAAGGATGACTGGAATTGGGATGCCAGGCAAGTGTGTGAACTACTAAGCCATTTGAGCCAGAAGTTGTGCAGTCCGTCCGGTCCCGGTGACTTCCAGTTCGGTAACGGACGAACTGCTCTGGCTATATCTAAACGTGTAATCAAAATTGGCTCCATTTCTGGGATAGGTTCACACACTCGTTCGACATCACGCATCCAGTCAGCCTCAGTATGACAGACGGGCACCGACCAGATGCTGCGCCAGAAAGAACTCGTAGCAGCATCATCCGGGCGGCACACGTCTGTCATATTTAGCTCGGGTCGCTCCCAAGCTCTGTATACCCACCTCTCATCGCTCTGGAACATGCGATTCTGTGAGTACCGATCAACCCGCCGCTTATACCTCCGAATACGGTTCGCCCATGCATAAACTTTCTGCTTCAGGAAGTCGATGCGCTCTGTGACACGGGACATGTATTCTTGAGGACTGATTCCAGTCCCCGAGAATGCCCGCCTCACAAAGCGCATCACACGTGGTCGTGTATTGCCCTCCCTGAAGCAGTGTAGTTTGCCGATGAGTACCCTGGCCCCGTCGATGCGGCGCTCGATCCTGCGCTGCCAGGCTGGTACAGCTGGTTTTGGTCGAGTAGCTACGTCACAATTTGGGAACTTGACGTTAGCTAAACGACATGCCGCAACAGCCCCACAGTACAGGATCGAGTGTGTATCAACGAGGTTCTCGCTACTCTCGAATATATTCTCGAGTTGCGAGTCCAAGGCACACACCAGCGCCCTATTTTTATTATGCATGGGTAACCGTGGTAATCGGGGCCTAAGTTCGGTAGGAGTGGATCGATATTCACGAAGCGCATATTCCAGAGCGCTCCTCAATCGGTCGTTGCACTGGCTACTTACCACAGCAACCCTATCATCTTCCTCTACAACAGCTGGGTTGAACCGCGGCGGGGTTGCGTCAATAACTGACGCTTGCACCGCGGTTTGTGCCGGAGTTAAAACGATACGGTTGCTCAGTACCTCTGAGCGCAGCCTATCAAGTACGGCGTCGTCCAACATGTGATTGCGTTGGATGACCCGCACCTGATCCGACAGTCGTTGGGCCGAAACGTTGACGGTTGGTTCAAGTACCTGGAACAGAGACAGCATCCCAACACGGTACGCAGTGAGGTTAGTTCCCCCCTCTGTAGACCCGTAGTATGCGCGCATGACATTCTCGTTAATGGAATGAGTCCATCTCATGCGCTGCACACAACCACCGGCAGCGGGGACCCGGCTCGGGGCCGGATAGCCCCTAAGTCCCAAGCTTCTCGGTGGCCGGCCTCTCCCCTGCCGACGTACAGGTGTTGGCGACGTCGGCGGAGAGAAATACTCGTCGCTCGAGCTCGACGCAACTGCCACTGCCACTGCCGGTGTCACAGAACTCACGATGGGGCTGGATTCCGGCGGCGGCGAGGCGGAGCTGAGCGACGGGTCCGGAGGTGGTAGGCGTGCGCGTCGGTAGGCTGCTCTCGTAATCATTTTTCGGTTATCATCTTGTATCTTATATATAATTTTCAGTGCTTGACATTTTTGACGACGCCGTTGACAGGCGTCATTTTTTCATCAACTGTATTTAAATTTCTTTTTGGTTTCCAAATTTCTGTTTTATATTCTGATATTTCCTGTGTTAGTCTTTAGATAACTAATATAAATACTTTTGTATTAAAACGAATATTAATATTAAAATAAAATAAAATAAAATTGTTCGATGATGTAACCGGTGATTGACGTACGGGGTTGCTTATTATTATTATTATTAGGAAATTTAAATAAACTGTCAATTATTTTAGCTCTAATATTATTTATGATTCATGTTGATGCTAACAATACGGTATGAAAACACATGTCTAGATGCCAATCTGGACTGAAACAACCTAAGTTATCAGATAACAATCTGTTTGCATTTGATCAACTAAAATCAACGCGGCAAGACAATACACCAAACTGGCCCAGTGCCTATTACAATGTGTCCATATGTCTGTATTGTATTGCAGGAACTACACTGCTATCAACTACACATCTTGTTCAACCTGCAATGGAGCATATCCTCATTATCGTCCCTGTCAATCCATAGAATAGACTGCAGACATCCTGCAGACATCCTGTATAACATGTAGAATTTATTCTGACACTGACAAGACGGCTTATTCTGAAGGTATTGGCGTGTAGGTATTTTATCGAGATTCTAAACGTTCCTTTTTGGCATACTTTCTTTATGGTACTATATGGTAATATATATGAATGGGCCTCTTTACGCAGGGCTTAAGGTAAAACGAGCTATGTTTTTTTTTGCAGATTACTTAATTAGTTATTCTTAGTGATTGACTGCTGAGCTGCGTGGCGCGAGTACGATTCCACACTTAACAAATATTTATAAGGCCTACAGGTAGTTGTTCCGGGTCTGGTTGTTTGTGTATGTGAGTTTTAATGTTTTAAAATATATATAACCCCTACAGGGGGCAAAAAAAGAAAAAAAACTATTGTTTTAATCTTTCACGGTTTACAACTTAACTTGTAATATCGGGAGCTCAAAACAATTAACAATCACGGAAAATAATCCCGTAAGTGACAATACAAGTTTAAAAAAACTATTTTTTTTTTTGGAAGAGTGAAATCCACCCACCAGTCCATCTTCCATCATAAAATTTGTCAAGAAACCACAAAAAGATACTACTAAAAATCTACCAACATAATACAGCTTATTACAAAACAATGAAGAAATAGCCTCGAATTTCACCCTCTTCCAGAATTTTAATAACTGCATGAAGGAAGTACATAAAATATGCATAAGACACCCTGAATATTGTACTGTTTCTTATTAAATTTTACGTCTTGGCGCTACGATTCGGGACAAATTAGGAAGTTTAAAATTTCAAGCCGCTTGTTCAGATATTTTTTACATATATTTTTTTTTCTTTTACGCATCACTTCACGAAGGTAAAGAATACGAAATGTTTTACAAAGAATTTATATGAAAGGAATTTGTTTTAACACTTCAGTGAGTAATATAAAAGTAAGTGAAGCGTCAAAGTTACGCAAATTATTTTTTGGGAGTTTCTTGCAGATGGCCCTTTGGGGTAGCTGTATTTTTTAGAAGAATGGCTCTAGTTTTTGACATGTTTGATCAAAGTATGTTTCAATTTTTCCAGTCTTCAGGCAGAAACAATTTCTTAATACTTAATTAAATGACATACACATGTGCGCACACGCACACGACATTAAACATTAGAATACTTTTTATGTTTATTATTTTAATAACATTTTATTTTTTTGTAAAAAAAAGTAATTTTCAATTACTACTTCTTAACAAAATGCCTTGTTAACTATCACATCAACAAATATTATGTGTTTTAATTTTAAGTTAAAGTGACTCCGGCCCCCAAGATACAGCCGCAGCCTAGTTTGGGGACCTCTGCTTTCTATGCTAAAATATAACTTGTTACTATATTAATAGCGCTAAGTTAGATTTAGAAAATGTTAGTAATAATGACTTAATCAATTTATTTTTATTCTTAATACAATACGTAAAAATAATCTGGCTGAATAAAAAACCTGTAAAATTGCGTCAATGGAGATTCAACTTTCACTATTCTAGCCCAGGTTTATTTTAGATCACACGTACATGGAAATGTCACCCACGTATCTACTGCAAAAAAGTCACCCTTAGTATAATCAGCCTATAATGTTCCCACTGCTGGGACACACGGCCTCCTCTCTATGAGAGGGAATGGGCTATAATCCACCACGCGGGCCCAGTGCGGCTTGGTAGATGCCACTTGTCTTCGAATTTTTGTTTCTAGGACATGCCGGTTTCCTCACGATGTTTTCCTTAACCGTTTTTGAGAGCAATGGTGCTGAAATAAGTACAAGGAAATGGGCCTGCCTGGGTTCGAATCCACGACTTACTGTTCGTAAGTCGGGGCCGCCGCCACTGGGCCACCGCAGTTCTCCCTTCATGAATTCTATATATTTTCGTAGTTTTTTTTTTCTTAAACTTTGCCCTACACTAGGAATTTCTCCTCTATCGTGGGTGCGTTTACAAACATTTAAATTCATACACGAACAACCAGACCCGGAACAACTACCTATAGGCCTTACAAATATTTGTACTGTGGGGGAATCGAACCCGCTACACGAAGCGCACAAGTCAATAGCTCAGCCACTGCGCCAACCGTGCCGTACTAAAACCACGGAAAGGCAAAGCTTCCCCGTGAAGATTGAAGCAGAACACAATATCTACGAACACAATCCCAGTAAAGGCAATAAACTTTGAAAAGTAAGCAGTCACTTTGTTTGGCCGCTTCCACCAACTTTATATGCTCAATATAGCTGAGGGAAAATGTTTTTACTATAAATATATGAGAAATAATATGCGGAGGTTATTGCAGGATTTGTGGTAGCGGTGTGCTTATAGCCGAACCTTATATTTAGGATGATATTTTAATAACAGAAGAGCGGCTCGATCGATATGCTACGTTATTCTTTGGTCTTATTGAGCATTATTATAAATGTGGCGACAGGAGAGAAAACAGTGTTCGAATAAAAAAAATATTTGTTTTGTAATGGTTGATTTGTTTTTATACGTTACATAACATCACGCTTGTAATCCCCGAAGGGTTAGGCAGAGGTGTACCTAATAGTACACCCACATTTCACCAGTTATGTTTAAGTATAGGAGGCGAGCTTATTACCATCAACCGGGCGCAAATACAGTCTCCGTGGCTGCTGAGAAATTCCTGATGGAAAAACTCAATAACACTTGTCAGCCAGTCCTCTCGTTACAACTGTACATAAGTCACTATCTAGATTCTAGAAGGATCTAGTATAGGTTGCTTTGTCATCGATGTTCTGCGCCCGCCCCATCTTAACGCCGATTGCGTTATGTATTGATCGTCGAATTTCGTCACTAAAGCGACTTATATGCGTTTGTGCTATGCTTATGTCGTCACATTCTGTGTGTGGTCAATTATTGCGTCATCAATTCATCACCTCCACCTGTTCTTTGTTCTTCCTCCAGCTGTATTTTTGTCTTTGATGGAACCTTATTTTAATTTTAATCCAGAAACGTCTTTACACCCTACACAATACATGGTTATGGCGTCGGTGATCATCATTTTTAACCGACTTCTAAAAATGTGGTGGTTATGAATTCCACTAGCATCTTTTTTTTTTCGGTGAAAGTACATGGTCCGACTAGACACTGAGTCCGATTTAAGTGATTTTTTTTTTCATTTGATAAAAGAAGCTCGCGCGGTGGTCTCATATAAAATTAACTTTGCTTCGATACTTTGAGTTATCGACATTTTTTCTTCTTCGTCTATTTGGATGATGTGCTAACTTCTCGTTGCAATGTAAAACTGATACTTGACAAGGATTTTTATGACATACCACAACTCAAAAGGGTAAAATAAAAAAATAAATAAAAAAAATACCGACTTTCAAAAAAAAACACTAAAAACTGGAAAACAACAACAACAACAAACAACTTGTCGATGGCAAAAAAGTCAGTGAAACAAACAAAAGTCACCGTTTTGTGTTTTACATGCATCATTTTCCTTTTAATAATTATGAGGTTAAGGTTCGTGATTGCATTATCATCGCATTTTGTGATTAAATCGTTTTAAAAAAAATCTTAAACACCTTTTTGTGGCAACAAAATTAATCTTCTCACCATTATACGGCACCCCGTAAACATTACATGGCGACGAGAAACTGATTTAACGAGAACCCAAAGGCAGGGATGACAACCTACTAGGTATAATCATTAATTAAATATTTTATATACATTGTCCGTTATGTACGGTTTTTAATTAAGCTTACCCTGTTAGATAAAGGCCTTTAAGGGACATAATTACCGAATAATTTATTGAATGCCCTTGCTTAAGTCTTTGGAAGGATACTTTGTAGGTGTTTTCTTTAATAAATTAGGATATAAAGAAAGGAACCTTAATCAATAACTATTATTATTCCAATAGAAGGGTCTATTAAAATAATAATAAAATTATAACAGCTGCTCGGGTCGATCTTTAGGTGAAGCCGTGCTTGCCTAATTTGGTCTGTCGATGGGTGACATACCGAGTTTCCTCCGTGCCTCGGAAAGCATGCTAAGCCGTTGATCCCAGCTGCCATTTGTAGATCTTTGACAGTCGTTACAGGTAGTCAGTAGTCAAAAAAAGTCTGACAACCAGTCTTACCAAGGGGTATCGGATTACCCAGTACTAACTGGGTTGTGGATGTCAGATAGGCAATCGCTCCATGTAAAATACTGGTATTCAGCTGAATCCGGTTGACCTGAAAGCCGACCCTAACATAGTTGGGAAAAGGCTAGGCAGATGATGATGATGACACTGTCAATTACGGGATATCTGCCGTGATTATCTATTATATCTCGGGCAACAGCTAGTTATAAATAAATGTTATGTACTTCTTCATGTAACAATACTTTTTTTACTTATACAAAAATTTTGACTTATTGTACTTATAATATTGTAGTCCTGCAAGATGTTTCTCATTTATCCAAAATTTTTGCACAAATTAGGCACAATAACATTGGCTATAATAATGAGGGTGGGCGCTGATACCTATAATTACAAAATATTAAGTTATCTTAGCTTAGGTATTAGCTGGAATTCATAACATACAACTTTAATTAACTTTTTTTTTTCTTCTTTATTATTCTGAGCTCCTGCTAGGCTAGCTAAGTCATTCCGCGGTCATAGCACTTGCAACGCGTCGAAATATCGGGGCTCACAATAACTCACAATAATTGATAATCACGGAAGATATCCCGTAAGTGATAGTGTTAGTTTAGTTATACACCGTGAAAGCTTAAAACACTGTTTAATAAATTAATAATCTACCTATTTCAAACAAAATGCTAGACGTCGATTTACCTCGATGTAGTGACTGTCTGTCACGTACTCCTAATTATTAAGTAAATATTTTTTTACGTATTGTCCTTTCTTCCTTTGAATTGTAAAACAATATTGCATCACTTGGAAACGCATACATTCTTTACTTAATGGGAAAGGCACTAGAGATAATATCTAACTGACAGGCCGAATGTAATAATTCAACAAATTCTTAAGAAAAGATAAAAATATCTGATTTCTAAACGCATTTCTGAATACTAGTGCAACATCTGGTTGCCATTTTCTCCGGTCTTGGGCGCCCCAAAGGCTCTTAAAAACAATTGAGACGTTTGCACAAAAAGAGCGATAAACCAATTCTGTAAAAAAGTATGAGAACAAGCCAAGCGTGGTGTTTTTAGAAAAGGCGATGGCCTGAGGAAGGGTGGTGGACTCGGGGCAGTCGGGCTGAGACCGCGATAGGGTCCGGGCGAGATAAGCTATTTTGGTTACGTTAGGAGAAGTAGTGAATACCAAGAGTTTATGTCCAAGTGCGTTGTCGCAAGAGTGCGATAATTATGGATTAAGTTAAATATAGTAGGGTTAACAGTCCTGTTTAGACTATTCTAGTATGTGTGTGTTTGTTGGCTAACGACTGGGTGAGTCCTTTATTACAATAAATTATCCCAGGCTGACGTTGTAATTAAAGTTCTTAAAACTACACAGATCTCCAACTCTATTGCAAAATGTTTCTTGAGTTTTGATTATTAACTCTGCTATCTGGTAATTCTTGAATTATGTATTCATTAGCTCTAATCATCAGTTCAGCCAATTTGCCGTTTGAGTCTTGATTCTCAATTCTATTATGTCTAACCATATAGTGATTCTAGAATAATATGTTCTTATCTCTGACAAATGATTCGGTCAGGCTGACACGAACACGTGTCTTGCAGATGCGCTAGTTGTACGAATAGAGCACATGATCCATGGGGTGGGATTGAAATGGTTTGATACCACAACTATTATATAACCAGTCTAAGGACTGTTAGGGACCATGTTTACTAGTTAGCATAATGATCGACGCCTTGTCGCTGAAAAGCCGCCTACGTCACTTATGGGAGTGTCGCTTTGGGTGCTCCAGGTGTAGATGTGAAGTACCGTGTGAGTCACGACTGACCAATTACCTATTACGCTAGCGTAAGGGTTATTTACAAGAACTATTGGTTGCGATATAAATATACTTTGTATCCCCCAGTTATATTTCACCCTTTTGAAACCACTTTCAATATATTTCATCAACTATGAATTCCCTAATCTGATTTACTATATCTTTCAATCCTTTCCTTGTTCTAACGACGTCGTTGACGTCGTCGTCGACGTTTCGTTGTTTATACGAGGCATTGGACTTCTTCATGTTAAGGAATTCAGTTCTTTTAATCGTTGGAAAGATGACCAGTCTCGGGCAAGTCTTACAAGGCTGTGCGGATGGCGGGGCCCGGCCTTTTCCCCTTCGGGGGAAACCAACATTAATACTAATATTTACATAATTTAGGAAAAACGAAAATTTTATCAGCTATATTAATGTTTATTTATTTCGACGAGCCCGGAGATGGTGGGTGCGCCTCTTGTTGTTGTTTGGCTCGGTATCTTGTAAGCATCGGTGACATATTTTTCCAATTATTTTTCACACATAATTTTTTGTATTTTCCATTTTCATTTTTGTTGAGTCCATTTCAGTTTTATGTTATTCGGTAACCGTATTTTTTTTTCATTATTGATAACAATTTTGTTTTCCTTATTATTATTATTTCCTTTATTTATTTCTATACAAATTAATAACATTTTAAAATATTCCTTATAAAAACCAATATATAAAAAAAAACTTTTAAAAATATAAAAAAAATGTAGCCCACCGGTATCGGGAACAGGGTCCAAGCTACCGGCGGTCAGGGCTCCAGAGAGAGGAACCTCCTAACACACTTACGAGCCGTGTCTAGGAGTACTGCTTTCTGAATCAAGCCCTTGATCCAGAATCCGAACACGGTACGTGGCAGGTTGTTTCCTCCCTTTGTAGCCCCATAGTATGAGCGCATGACGTTTTCATTGATGGATTGCGTCCATCGCATGCGCTGCACACTCCCGTCGGGAGCTGGGGCCGGTGGGCCTCGAGGTCATAAACCGTCCCGCGGCCGGCGTCCTCCCCGTCGACGAACAGGTGATGGCGTCGTCGGCGAAGAGAAATACTCGTCGCTCGAACTCGACGCAACTGCCACGGCCGGTGTCACAGCACTCACAATGGGACTGGGTTCCGGCGGCGGCGAGGCGGAGCTGAGCGACGGGTCCGGAGGCGATAGGCATGCGCGTCGAGCAGCTGATCTCGTCAACATATTAAATCTTCATTGCTTTTTATTTTCCAAATTTCTTATGACATGACTGACACATTGTGTCAGATCAATTGTGTGGTTTTTTCATACGTATTCTATTTGTTGTATTTTTCATTTTGGAGTACATCATTGGATTTTTGTAATAAAACTGCTACTATAAAACTGTGGTAAGGTTCAAAACTTCCGGTATAATTTTTTACCATTTAAATTTAAGAAAATTTGGTAAATCAGATCCAAAGACGTTTATTTGACATTAGTGTTGCCAGCTATTTATTATTATTATCCATTATTCTGAACTTCCTATAGGCTAGCTAAGTCATTCCGCGATCATGGGTGGCGAAATAATAACAATGTCGAAATATCGGGGTCTCAGAAAAATGGATAACCACGGAAGATATCCCGTAAGTGACAATGATAGTTTAGTTATACACCGTGAAAGATTAAACACTGTTTAATAAATTAATAATCTACCTATTTTAAACAAAATGCTGGAGGTCGGATTACCTCGGATTTTTATTTACTGAAAGATATAAGACCCTATTGGTAATCACTTTGCTACTAAAAAGAATTAAAAAGTACCTGCTCTTATCTCTTACAAAACATGTAGAAACGTGGTGTTTTTGTTGAAACGCAATTCCCTTTTTCCAGTAAATCTTTTAGTTTGGGTCTCAGCAATTAAGAGCCACATAAATTCGCATTCAATAAAACTCTGATAATCCAATTAAACCTTTTAGAGTAATTAATGAGTGCGAGTGCAAGACTATTTCAATTTAAAAGTTAATTACGCGCAACCAATAACTTTGCAGCTCAAGTGGGAAAAACGCGGCAGCTTTTGTGAAAATTGAAATTGTTTTAATTGGTTCCAAGACTTTTTTTGCGAGAGTTAATTTTTAGCGATTCATACGATACGATATTTGTATTTTTGTACCGATTAAAAAAGGTACGCTTTTTTGAAACTTTGTTTTTTTTTTGAAAATTGGCCATTTTCACACTATTTTAACACTTTTCCAAAATCTGTAAATGCTGATCGAAGTTGTTCAAAAGTTTCATTACAGGTTACTCTAAAAAGATCGTTTTGTTTTAACTACAACGGTTAAAGTACCTGCCCTTACTGCCCCATCTCAAAATTACACCCTGTATAAACATAAGATAACATGACGCCTTGTAATCCCCGAAAGGTTAGGTGTACCTACTTAATAAGTACACCTAACCTCACCCACACCCACACCCACACCATCCACATTTCGAAATGTGGGTGTACATAATATTTTGCCAGTTATGTTTAAATTCCAGATAACAGGGGGCGAGCCTATTGCCACCAACCGGGCACAAATCCAAACTCCATGACTGCTCCTAAATAATAAAACTCCTGATGGAAAACCCAATACTACTTTTCCCGACCCGGGAATTGACTTCATACTCAGCAGTGGCGCTCGCGACTACTAGACCAACGAGGCAGTCCTGTTAAACAGTAAAAAAAACAGGCATCTAATACAAAATAAGATAATCAAAGTTTTCGATTTTTCAACACCCATCTTTTACATAAAACAGAAACAATCATAACAAAGATTTCATTTACAACGATTCATAACATTTAAATGCACATAGCATGGACATGAAATCGTACACAATGAATACTAACAATGTCAACAGCAGATACATATAACATTACATTTGAGTCAGCCCGTTTGTGGGTACCGAGCACAATTGACTCCTTGATTGTAATAACATGATACAACAATGCAATGGCTTTCAAATTACAGTTGCATAGTGGCTGAAACAGTATTCCAACATGCAACAGAGAAACTGCTGGTCCAAGTAAATCTAGCGAGCAACGCTTTGTCAGGTCGTCTGTGACTGTTGTATGTCGTTTTGTGTACTATATAGTAGGTTTATTGTATGCGTTTTGAGTACCTTTGTCTTATGACCCAACGTTGGAATACAAAATTAGTTTTAGTATATGCGAAACCTGAAACACGTGTCTAGTATTTTTATGTAAAGAATCTATGTACAAAATTTCAAAACTGTATTATGATCACAAAGTTCTAAGCTTGTTCTATTACCTGGTTGTCCGCACAAAAACGTGGTCACCACGCGGCGCGCCCGCGCTCCCGCGCTCCCGCCTCCAGCGTCGTCTTGAGCTCATTGATAATAATAATTTGGCAGTAGGTACTTAAATGATTGCGATAGGTACTTAGTATCGCTCGGTGTCCAACTTGTAGCCTTTTTTAAATATTTTTTGGGAGAAAATATAACATGGTTTAAAAATTATTGGAATCGATTCGGTTACTTATTCTGAACAAACTATATTCAGGTTTCGCTTATACTAATGTTGTACAAGCTTTGTAATTCAGATATTGCTTTAAGAATTTTATGCATGTTTAGATGATGTTCCTTTAAAAAGTTGAAAGGGAATCGACTGTCTTGGGATGTGCATGTGATGAGTAAACGAATCGCACATGATTATAATACTATAATAAAATAAATACTATAATCATGCAATTCTTATCCTATATGGGTTCCTCCTTCCTCTGAACGTGATTGAGGGTTTGAGTCAGGATAGGGGGTGTTCCTCCGGGTGTTTTCTCTATAGATCGTCATATCTGTGGTCGGAGGTGCTAGTCATAGGGTTTCCTGTAACTTTGGGTATTTGCTGGTTGATTGCCCTGGCCAATCCCCGAGCTTCAGATGATCCTGCTTTGTCAATGACATTGAGTTGATCTAATACCCAATCAGCCCCGGGTGTACATCTTTCAACTAGTTTGTAGTGACGTTGTGCCCATACGGCGTTGTCTAATCCTCCCTCATCGCCTTGGGCATACTCTATGTTCCTTTTTAGCAATGCAGCAAGGATGGGGTGGATTTGGGGTCCTATTTTTGTGAAATAAGCACCATCTACGTCCTGGGCCTGGTGACCTGTAACACAGGTTTTTCCTCAAAACCTACATCAGGCACCAGTCTCTCACAAAGGTTGAATACAGCTGAGACTTTTTTGTACACATTAACTTTAAGTCAGCTTTGTGAAGAGAGAATAAATGATAAATAATATTCTATGACTCTAGCACAGGGGACTGTCATATCTGGGCCTTTGACCGACTGGTACCTATTAAGGAATGCTATGATTACTTTCCAGGACTGAACAGTACTCGAGATCAGGGTGATGTTATAGATCTCGACCCAGGATTTACTAAAAAACTAGCAGATATCAAAGATTATATGGAGGATCCCCAGACCGTTCCAAGATGTATGAGTCAACACAGATGCATCCAAGTAAGCCTTGGTGTCTTTGTCCCCGAGAGTGCTTGCATAGACAATTTTAGCCATTACACTGGAAATAGGGGGTCTAGCTTTGTTGATGTGAGTACACACTTGCTGAAGACTTTTGTTACACGGAGGGGTAAACTTATCCCCCACAGTCGGGTTAACAAAAGCCGAGATGTTGGTTCGATACTGTTTCTTCAAGAATCCTGTGACCATCTGTGCATAAGACTTTGTGGTAGCACGGAGCATTGTAAGGGCTGTAAAGTTTAGCAGGCGATAAAGAGCAAGCACTTCCTGTGTAGGCACACTGTTAAAGGGGGATCTACTCAACACCATGTTGCAGTATTCTTAAAAGGTTTTAAGAGCTGAAGTGGGGTATTTGACGAGGAGAGGACCAACCAATTTTGCGAGCTCCTCTATGTTTTCATCGGGTCGTACCCTAGGACCTTGTATCGCATCTCCCACATCACTTCCATATGTAATATTTGAGCCCAGTGTTTGGAAATGATCATCAGTCAGTTGGAGGACGACATGGGCAGGAGGAGCCGAGGTTTGAGCTGTATTTGAGCTACCCCCAGCTATCTCGGCTGGATTTGGGGTCTCCTTTTTCATTGAGAAGTTATAAGGTGTATTCCCGAAATAATCTGCTGGCTAGACCAATTCCTGAAAAGTTTTAGCCCCTTTCTTGAAAACCATACATGCGACTGCTAAGACAACATCGGTGACATCATAACAGTCATCGACATTACCTGTAACATAGAACTGAATAAATTGTACTATCATATCTCGTTGGTTGTCAGCCAATTTTAATTCCCCAGGGAGTGATGGGCCTGTAGCTAGTTCCTTGCACCGGGTTGAGGACCAATCGTCTTTTATTTGATGGGGGGTGGCTGTCTGTGGATAAGGATTGATGCTGTCTGCGAGCTCCTTAGAAAAACCTGTCTCCCTTAAAAAGTCCTCTATCTCTTCTTCTCGATTCATGGTGATTATCAGGTTATAAATTGTACACACGTCTGAGAAGTACGATGCTGTTTGTGATTACTTCTCTATCAATTAGTATTGTTAAAAGAGTGATGAATATAGGTAAGTGTTGATGAATGGAGAAGGAGAGGTAGACCAAGGAAACAATGGCTGTATTGTGTGAGGAATGATATGAAAGAAAAAGGTGTAAATAATTGCGTGACGAAAAAAAAAACGTGTAGCACCGAACCCAAGTAACATGGAACAAAGGCAGGAAGATGATGGATGATTCCTTTAAAAACTCTTAATGACAAAATAATTATATGGAATCGTTAAGAAAAACTAATTTTTTTTTTTAAATTATTCCATTGCTTAATTCGACTGATATATTGTTATCTTTTGTTGATATCTAAATGTCAAAAAAAACAACTCAGTTGGACAACCAATAAGATTAATCTATTTATCGACATCCACTACAAGAGTTGAGAATTTCAGCGATTAATATAGCAGCCCCTATGTCCTTCAAAACAACAACGCAAGCAGAAAAATAATTTTCATACCTCGCAAACATCCATCCATCATAATCGTGGTAAACAAAATCATCACTTATCGTCCAGACAGTTAGCTGCCAGGTCCCTATCAACAAGAAGCGTGAGCATACGAAGTTGTAGGTACGACCCCATTGTGATGTCATTCATACGAAATTTGAATTTTATGAGCGTGTTTTGTTATTTCGAGTCAAATGTTTCTGGTTTATTAAAATACAGAATACGGAATCTCCATGTTTTTGAGCTGTTCGTGTGTTCTGAATTGTAAACGTTTGGTGTTTTATTAAATGTGTTGACACGTATGAAAACCGTGGGTGTTACTGCATAATATGAATTTGGAATTTCATAAAGATACAAACAATATTCCTGTTGAATTTATAAATTGTCTAGTGTCTTTGTTTTTGCCAGCACACCTTTCAGCACATCTTCTTTTTTATCTTGTGGTTAGTGCCTAAAGTGGTGTCAGAGTTTTTATGCCGCCAATGGAACTCTGACTTGGCTTTACATGCCGTCAAGAAATATCTCTCAGGCATGCTGGTATCCTCGTGATGTTTTCCTTCACCGAATCAAGTGATAATTATACAACATGAATCGGAAAAATCATTATTGCGGCGTGCCTTGGGTTCGAACTCGAAACCTGTGACTTCGTAGTCCGACGGTCATGCGACTAGTCTTACCACCCACACACACGCTTAGCTCACCTTTGATAATTATTTCATCTAAGATAGTTTGTGAAAAGAGCATAAAAACTCATTCTAGTCTACTCTGCGTCACTCTACCAAAGATGCTATATCAATTGTTCCATCGATTTATTATCAACTGACTTGACGTAAGCCTATATTCAATCACAATTAGTAGACACCTAACAGAGTAATCTACGACAAAAATAAACCAAACCTAACGAGGAAAAACCAAAATAATTTGCGGCATACATAATTATTTACAAATAGTCCAATGACAAGGAAAAACTACGCACAAGAAAAAAATGAAGAAGATTGGTACAAAAGACGTGAGGCGAAGTAACATCTGCTAATTACTATGGAAACTGATTCACCCGATGATCTCGCGCGAACTGTGCTCGTAAACATGATTTGCTTGGATGCAATCACGGAAAGTGTACTGATTTTATGTAAGTCATTGTGGAAAGGTTTTTTCGTGTTCATCCTAGTGCTATATAAAAATAAGGTTGAAATACGATTGGGCAATAAGTTTCAATATTGCCACACCGAAGTGCAAAGCTTGTAATAAAAGTAATAAACAGGGCGTATAATACGCCCGATACTAGAGTCTACTAGCTCTATTTTTAACGTGTTTGAAGCGTGGGGAGGGTACTTATTTATTTTTCTGCCACAGCAGTTTCTAAGATCATCATCATTCTCTTGCGCTTATCCCAATTTATTTGGGGTCGGCGCAGCATGTCTTCTTCATCCACACTTCTCTATTACTCGTCATCTCATCAGATATCTTTACTTGCCATATCATCCTTTACACAGTCCATCCATCGTTTTTTGGTCTTCTTCTACTGTTTTTCCTCACAGTTTTTAAAATATCTTTAGTAATATTTATATACTCAAACAAGGCATTGTGGTGAGCACTGCCCTCCTAGCTAGGTTATGAAAACATGTGTTAAGGACAGTTAGTTATGTACTATTTTATTTTCGTTTATCTGAAGTTGCATGAATGCATGCTTTTCTCAGTTGTTACTTATATTTGAATGAGGGACAGAACTTGCATTCCCCCTGTATTCCCCCAAACTATTTTGTTAGTTTCAAATTAAATCAAATCATTTATTTGCATGAATATGGATAGGTACATGAGGTGATACGAACAACAGAAGTTCTTTAAGCCATATCCTACCATAACGGGTGTGCAAATATCTATTACAATACAAATAAAAAAATAAAATCGTTACATATTTATCTACAGAAAATATTATTATTTAATTCATTGATTGTATTATTTATGCCATTCATTAATTATTAAATTTTATTACTATGTATTACATAAATTAAAAATTTTAATACATGTATCGTTAAAATAATCATTAACATTATAATAGGCTTTATTGATCAAGTAAGTTTTTAATTTATTCCTCATCATCATCATCATCATTTCAGCCGAAAGACGTCCACTGCTGGACATAGGCCTCCCGCAAGTATCGCCACATTGACCGGTCCCGTGCGATTCGCATCCAGCGGATCCCTGCAACCTTCACCAGGTCATCGGTCCACCTAGTGGGAGGCCCTATTCTTAAATGATATAAAATTATTTTCTTCATAAGTAATTTATTATATATTTTAGGGCCCATACAAAAAGCACTCTTGTCAAACAGAACCGTTCTATGGCGTATTGCACGAAGTGTACTGGCAAGCCTGGTACTTTTTAAAGTCTCATATTTGTTTAAATTATTTCTAATGTCTAATGCTAGTTCATAGACATACAGTGAAGGGAATGTCAATATTTTTAAATTTATAAAATGTGGTTTACAAGTATCCGTATGTTTTAATGCACATTTTGCCCGGATACAATTCTTTTGGGCTTTGAAGACAGTCTCTCTCTCAGTGGCATTCCCCCATAACATTATGACATATCACAGTGTCGAACCAACGCAACGTAAGCGTGGTAAGTGGTAAGCAGATAGAAGTGCACTTTGATTTACCACTTTACTTTACTTTATATGAATACCGACCCAGTTTAGTACATAATTGTTCAATATGTGTCCTCCAAGACATGTCCGAGTCTATGTGGTAGTCCAAGAAATTTTGTAGAGTTTATGTTTAGCATAGTCAGCCTATAATGTTCCCACTGCTGGGACACAGGCCTCCTCTCTATGAGAGGGAATGGGCTATAATCCGCCACGCGGGCCCAGTGCGGGTTGGTAGATGTCACATGTCTTCGTATTTTTGGTTCTAGGACATGCCGGTTTCCTCACGATGTTTTCCTTCACCGTTTTAAGAGCAGTGGTGATGAAATAAATTACACAAAGTAATGCGCCTGCCTGGGTTCGAACCCACGACTTGGTTCGAACCCACGACTTGGTTCGAACCCACGACTTTATGTTTATGTTTTTTTGGTCATAATTGATATTGAAATTACTTAATTTTGAATTTTTATTATTGAAAGTCATTATGAATGTTTTAGTTAGGTTTATTCGGCCATATTTTGCTTTCACAACTGCAATACTTTTAAAGAATCAACATCACATTTTGTAAAATCTATACAAGTCCATATTTTTTTGTTTTTTTTTGTTTGTGTGTGTTTTTTTATTTTTGTAGTTTGTTATTGTTTCTATATTTTTTATATACCTAATAGATGTCCACTTTTAACGTGGTAGAAATTTAACCAACTTGAATCCAGTTGAAAATTTTTAGAGAGAATATTTTAATTGTAGTTATTTGTACGAGCAACTTCCAATTAATTCAAAGGCTAATATTACCATGAAAAGTTTTTTCAAGTTTTTTTTTTATATTTATATCTAGAGATTTGATCCCTCTTTGGATTGTAATCATGACAAATTGAATTAACCAGATTTTAGAAGCAAACTGCTATGATATTAAATTTCATCAACAAAACGTGATACACGTGAAGTCTACTCGCGTTCTCACTTTAATCAAATTCTTGCTTTACAATAACAGCCAATAATATTGACTTACATATAAATGTACACCCCATCGGTTATGTTACAGTGATACAATAATGCTAATTGTAAGATCAGTCTTTTCACCTGTGACAAACAATAAATAAATGAATTACGACCATATTCCGTACAAAACACCATGTATAATGTATATTTATATTTGTTGGGTACGATTCCCAACGTGGGAATGATTCCCATCACATTTCAAAACCTTCTCATTTGATTGAAAGATGTAAATCAAACATAAACCTGTGGTATCTCACTCGTCACACGTTTGAAAATCGAACATAAAACGAAGATAAACTCAAACCAAGTTTAACTTGAAGTCGTGTTGGCATTTATGGCGTGTTTACCCCCTAAAGGGGGTGTATTTTATACATTTATGAAACGTCACACTCTTTTCCTTTAGAACGTGAGGGGAAGTAGAAATGATTTGGCACAGTGTCGGTCGCGCAGTCACGTCGGGCTTAAATAAGTTAGGCAGGTACTGTACCCTCGTGTTTGGTTATGATTATGAATTGGAGCTGGTATCAATGTTGAATTTATTATTAATGTAGGATTTTATTTTTGTTGGGAATTTTGGTGATTGTAGTAGGAAAAACACATTGGATTTTAGTCCGTGAGAGCTCGAACTGTTTGTCTCTTCACCCCAGACTAAGGGTAACCACTGGCAACCGCGAACCGAAAGCCGTTGCGTTGGAAGGTGTTTGAAGGTCCACTAGGTGGACCGATGACCTAGTGAAGGTTGTGGGGATCCGCTGGATGCGAGACGCATGGGACCGGCCAATGTGGCGACACTTTGGGGTAGGCCTATGTCCAGCAGTGGTCGCCTTTCGGCTGAAATGATGATGAAGGGTAACCATTGAGACTTTACTATGAAAAAACAGGCAAAATCAAATGCAATACTTGCTATTCCGTTAAACAGACGCCCGTAGAATAAAGCAAATAAACTGATGTGTCTACATAGACAAAACTTCGAGATGATCTGCCCAAATGAACTTCAATTTGAAAACAATTTATTTCACGTATGTAACTC
Organism: Noctua fimbriata; assembly: GCA_905163415.1. NCBI lineage: Eukaryota > Metazoa > Arthropoda > Insecta > Lepidoptera > Noctuidae > Noctua > Noctua fimbriata. Next base: position 11,144,329 of record LR990940.1, read on the forward strand.
TTTCCACGCTCCAGCAAATATGCAAAATAAAAACTATTTCAAAGAGCTCGTTTTTAAACTAATTCCAGGGCATTAAAAGTAACATTTAATTAAATGTTTCAAAAAACTCGACTAAAAATTGTATTATGTACCTATATAATTATGTTTATATGTTTGTAATCTCCTTTTAATTACCGTAATTTTGATAACCTACTCGATAGGTTTGATAGAAAAAAAAATAAAAAATCCAAAAATCCGCCATTTAGTTTTTTTAAACCACCTAACGACACTTGGGGTTTTGAGACGAATCTAATGATACCTTAATCGTCGAAATCCATCCAGCCATTTGGAACATACAAGGTAATAAATTTCCAAAGAAACATACAAGATACGCGCGAAAAACATAACCCTTCCTTGGCAGTCGGGTAAAAAGAGACAAAAATAAAACAACATCATTACCCTGTAAGTGTTGGCATAAAATACATCATCGGGACAAAGAAATAGCTCAATCGCCAACGAGATTCCAAACTGGATAAATGGCAATTCTGGAGACAATTTATCTTCGGATAGCGTTGTATGGTTATTCTAGATCAATGAAATTTAATTGGTTCGTCTTTTTTAAATGAATTTATTTATTGATTTCAATTTTGAAAGGATGATTCTTGTTGAGGTTGAATGGGGTTGATAGGGAATGGTCGAATGACATGATTGCGAAATGTTTGATGTACAATGGTCGAATGACATGATGGCGAAATGTTTGATGTACAATGATTATAACGGTTTTCAGTGTTGTAATAATTTCTGAGACCATTGTCTTCATCCCCTTTATTTATTTTCTTTACTCATAATTTACATTTTTAAATATACTATACCAAGCAATATTAAAAAAATATATATATTAAAAAAATAGGAGCCAACCCGCATCGGGTACAGGGTCTGAGCCACCGGTGGTCAGGGCTCTTGAGAGAGGAACCTCCTAATAAAATGCGCCGTGTCCAAAAGTACTGGACCATCAAGCCCTTATTTTCATTATTATGAATTGATCTCAATAACGGTGTGATAAGCAGGTGCTAGAAGACAAAAATATGAATCAAAATAAAAAAAATAACAGGTCCCAAGCGAAAAGTCTATTCACTCATAGTAACAGTACATTAAAAGTGCAAAGAAGCTAAAACTTCAAAAATAAAATAAACTCAAGTATTTATCCTAACTAATAATAAAACTGGGAGTGTAAGTTTGTTTGTTTGTCACCTTTTCACGCCTAAACCGCGGAACCGATCATCCTGAAATTTTGCAAATACGTTGTCAGGTATACAGAAACGGACATATGGTACCTTTCATACGTCGTTCTAATGATAATAGATGGCGCCACGCGTCTTTCGAATCATGATTGAATTATATTATTACAAGCCCTACCCGAATTGATTGTCAAATTCTTAATTAACGCGAGCGAAGCCGCGGGCAAAACTAGTTATTTATAAACAAAACAACAATTTAAGATTTTGTATTAACATCTTCAAATTATTCTTAACAAAGATATCGTTACTTTTACAACGATTCGCTAAAGTTTTTCCATTCTGAAATTCCTCTGCCGATCAAAAATGATAAAACTTTTCGGGAGTAATTAAAAGACAAACAACAGAACTCGAGAACTTTGTTAATTTATTAAACGGGCCCTTAGCTTCGAATGGAGATTTTGTTAAGAAAGGCACCAGTTGGTTTGTTACCGGTTCTGCTGATTTATATTATAATAAATATAATAAAAATAGAAGATATCAAATAATAATATTTAATATTATTTGAATAATATTTTTAAATATTTCTTAAAAAAAACCATATAAAAAATAGTGGTCCAAGCTACCGGTGGTTAGGGCTCCAGAGACAGGAACCTCCTCACAATGCGAGCCGTATCGAGGAGTACTGCCTTCTGAATCATTTGAATAATATTTATTATTATTTGATTTCTTCTATTTATGTGCTTAATTTATAGACTTGTTAAATTAATTTATTAGTATTGTAATCATTTTATTTATTATTTCATAATTTCTTTGATACTGACATTATTTGTAAAATTTTGCTTCCCAAAACTCGTGCAGAATGTACCCGGCTCACTATTTTTGATAACAACTTTATTGTACAATACCTACATTCTATGCAAATAAATGATTTGATTTGATTTGCTATAACAGATTTTAGGATGATAGCAAGAATCTTATCAGATATAATGCTCTTACTGTTGAGGTATAAGCCACCAGATAATTAACACGTTGGTTTTGCTGTTGAATGTTCCGTTGTTTAGTATATTCAGAATCTTCGTGTAGCCAACGCAATGTGTTTTTTACAGGGTTATAGTACTGTCATTCTAAAAACAAAACTACAAAAAAGCCCAGAACTGTCGTGTCCATTTATAATTTTCTGACAAAACTATTACTGAAGAACAATAAAAATGTAACAGTATCTTGTCACCAACTCGCCATTTATCTTTTCATCTCTAACATTTTAGTTCTGAAAAAATTCTGTTGGTACCCATCTCCTTAGAGGTTCGACGTAATTCATTTTCTTCAGTTGACACCCGCAATTTTGTAGGATGATAAACAGCTCATACAATCTACGTTTTTTTTTATATTTTATGAATAATTTTGAGGTTCTGTCACTAGCCAAAATTGGATTTTTCATGGTCACAGCTATAAATTTCACAGGCGCCACGTAATTTTTTGATAGCAAATTTACTTTTTTGTAATGAAATAAATTAATTTTAAACTGGTTACTTGGTTTTGCTTCGGAATGGAAATATACTTGGATTAAAAAAAAGCTTATAGATTTTCTTTTAGATAAATTGACTGGGTTTCTCGCTTTCAAAAGGGAGTAACAAAAATTACGAAAAGCCCATTTCCATTGAAATGAGCTACAATGACAATGATTTTGAACAGCATTCGTTGTAGAAATGTGGCTTTGAAGGAATTTGCCACTACGTCCTCTGTATACAAGGTGTAAACGAACCCTTCACGAAGTCCTCAACCAAGCATTGTGTACATCAAACTAGTAATACTGTGCAAAAATTATTCCTGAAAAACGACTTTTTTTTTGTGTAAAAAATCACGTTTTACGGAAATACCGGTAATAAAACGGTTAACGTTTGCGGCCCCAAGTCGGCCGCCGTAAAATTAATCTGGCCAAATGGGGTATCAGCGACCCGTCCCAAATACAATGCCAGTGTGGGGAGACTCTCTGCAGGATATGCCTCACCTCCTGCACAGCCACCTGAACCTTCCAGAATTTATACGAAGCCAACGACGCACAGCTCTTTCGTTGGCTTCGCATAATATACTTTTCGGGTATTATTTGATCCAATCGTCACGCAAAGAAGAAGAAGACGGTATCGCGCGATGTAATGTACTCAAAACATTGTGCTGATAAATGCATTGAATAGTACGGGAGTCGTGGAGGCATTTAAAGTAAAGTAATAAAAAATAAAAATAAAAAGTTGCAATTTTGACCTCTAACATCTCCGTAACTAAAAAGTTCCCAGGTAAACAAAAAAAATGATCGCAATGACGCGGATGGGGAGAACAAGTGCCTTTCGGCTTCGTCAAGCGTACTTTTACACCCATTATTATTTGTGTCAAACAATGACTTGATACAGAAAACGAAAAAAAAAGGATTGAACTTCGTACTTGCTAAAGACACTCCATTCCGTTTTGTAAGCGATATTTTCCCTTTTAATATTTCAGTAAGAATTTCTCATCTTAAAACAATTAAGTTGTATAATTCTCAAAACCGCAAACAAGACCAAACGCAAATTGAAACGAGGTAACAAATCTAATTATTTTTACCACGAAGAAAGACCTGCTTAATTAAAATCTGTCTCAAATAACTGAAGGTAGCATAAAACATTTTCTTCACGAAATTAAGTGTTAGCTCTGAATTATATTCAGACTTAATTGAAAACAATAACTTCTGTAAGTAGAATTTGGTTGAAAAGATGTTGTGAGTGATGAAAATTACAAACAAAGTTAATGCGATTAATAATGTTAAAAGGTGCTTAGACTACATTTTTTCTGGATAAATTTCTAAAAAAACTGAATAATCTGCTGTTAAAGAATGACAAAAATATTCGCCACAACACAACAGCTTGAACACATGGTTTACTGTTGAATTGTAATAAACAACTGAATTCTAATAAACAACTGAATTCTAATAAACAACTGAATTCTAATAAACAACTGAATTCTAATAAACAACTGAATTCTAATAAACAACAGTCTCCTTCTCCTTCTTCAAGTTTATTGAGATTTTTCCAAAATTTAACCTTCAAGCATCCATATTTTTTTTGCATTATTTTAATAGTTTTTTTATTATTTGTTGGTACCTAGTCATAAACATTGGTGATTAAAATAAGTAGCTCGGAACTTCCCCCAAACTAGGGTTAAAAATAAGATACAAAAAAAAAATCTTTATGATCAAATTCAACCTGAAATAAAAAAAAATACTACGGTGTTTCAATAATTAATTTTAATCTAAGTTATTTTTCTAGTTCGTCACCTTAAAAATAAAAATTGATATATCTCTTAAAGTATAAAACTTTAGCTAGAGAAAGTAAGGTCTAATAATTAGCAAATGACCTCCTCTATTTGCAAATTTGCTATGGCGGGTCCAGATCCAGTCATCCGGTATATATCATCTTTGTTTTTATAGCTGAGCAGAAGCATCCCCTACTTTTCGTTTACTTCCCTCCTTTTATAGCAACTAGCGATTCACTTAACCTTGCCGTATAAAATGAGGTGTGACCAAGTTCAAGGAAAACATGCCTTAGAGCTTATAAATATTAGTAAGGCAGTAGGTAAGCAAAATATCACAGCCAAGAGAAATTCTCATATAACGTCTAGCAATATTTTATATAGTAACTTTCCGATATTATATGGGTTAGCTGTACTCCGTACGTTCAGAAAAGTAAACGCAATATGGCTCCGAGCGAAAACAATATTGCTACCCTCAATAGTTTACCTTCCTTGAAAAAAAACCTGAACATGTTAAGGCGGAAACATACGAGTACTTACGTGTCGTGGCGTGTCGTGCCGTGGCGTGTCGTGGCGTGACGTGACGCGCCAGAAGTATATCGGTTTCATACATTTAGTATGGTTAGAGACATACTTGTACGTCGTGTCATACATTTTTCCAATTTTCTATTATTTGCATTGTTAAAAAAGTATATTTTAACTATTTTAGGTAATTATTGTAAAGACATTTGAATTCCAACCAAAATTAATATTAAAATAAGAAATTACGACGATTTAACGTCAAGTTCCACTATTTCCGCTTCATCAAAATTGTATTGAGGAAAAATATCTTTTGTTAAAGTTCCCTGTAGAAAAAACTTAATTGGTATAAACGATCCGGGTCTCCTGAAAGCCGAGATAGGTCCGTTTTCTGTCACATAATATAAATCTCTGTCTATTCGACATTTTTTGCCCGTTCAATGACATGTCGCTTGGCTGGGATCTCACTGAGCAATTTTAAATTATATAGCTGTGAACACAAGGTTGAAAGTTATTTTATCGGCGTCTCTCTGCCATGCCTACTAATGTATTTTTGCGGTACGTTTGGATTGCTGAAAACATAATAGTACTTTTTATTGTATTTAGTATGTTGTGTCGAAAAAGTTATCACTTATTTTGAATGATTGATATAAATAAATATGTTCGAACTCAAGACACGCAGCTCTAATTTTTCGGAATCTTGTGCGCGCGTATTGTATACTTAACTAGCGACCCGCCCCGGCTTCGCACGGGTGCAATTTATACATATAAAAATTTAAAAAAAAACGCATCAAAATCCGTTGCGTAGTTTTAAAGATCTAAGCATACATAGAGACAGACATAATAAAATGTGTAAATAATTAAATGCACCAATTAATTTTCACTGATTACAAAAGAAACTCTTTGAAATAATGTTAAAGCCATTAGAAGAAGGTGGCGCCATATCTTACAACGATAATAAAGTACCATCGTTTTATTCTCGTTTTAGGCCGAAGATTTATGTTTAATTATAATTAGAAAATGGAGATTACATCTATCTTTAAGCTTTTAGTATTTTATGGGGTAAGAGCTAGCTCACGACTTACCTAAAAGGTTCATTAATGAAAAATAACAGCATTTATAAGACGCTTTATTATAGTATGGTTATTATGTATGTATATTATATACAAGCTGCAAATAGAAATATTTTGTTTTGTCCTAATCTGCTCTGTCCTGGGCGTAGGCCTCCCTCCACTCCTTCCACTTCTCGCGAACCCGCGCGTCCTCCTTCCAGTTCAGACGGAACTTGTCCAATTCGTCCCACCATCTCCTTCGTGGCCTGCCGCGACCCCGCCTAACTATGTCAGGGCACCAGTTTCCTGCTATTTTGGCCCACAGTTTGTGGCAGATATGACCTGCCCAGTCCTATTTGAGTTGGAACTAAAATAATGTTAAAAAACCAGTCGGCGAGACATTTCCTTAAAACGGAGAGGCGCACGCGGGACCCGTGACCCGTTTTGACCCTTCGTGTCGCTTTTGTATATTTTCATCGGATGAAAACGTTTTTTGATTGAACGAATTCAATCTATTTTATTATTTGTACTGACTAATCAAAACCTGAAATAACAGCTGACCATTATACTGGCAGCTAATTAATATTCATTTTCATTCAATATCAAAATAACAAACCGCTGAAAATGCAGTACACCAATCTTATCCAGAACAGCCTGAATCAACATGACACGATAGCAAAATATCACTTGATTACGAAATATTCCAACAATATTAGCTCCGAGTTGGAACAAAAATTAATTAGCCACGAACGAACGAAAATCGCATTAAAAATTCCGTTCGAAATTTAGACGGCAACTCGTCTGCGATCTCTGGGGAATACTATACAGCGTGTATCGGAAAAGTGTGGTCATATAGGGTGTGGTACTATAGTACCATTCGACATAATACGTCGGATGTCAAAATTGACTTATTCATTGTCTAGGGCACGACCGCGGCTGTCGCCTCGCTAGACAGCTGTGCTCTCTAAACTAAGTAATAAAAGTGTTGTATATGGTGTTCTTGTTTTTTTTTATCGTGTCGTTAGTGTGTCAGAGTTTTTATGCCGCCCATGGGCCTCTGACTTGCCTTTACATGCCGTCGAGGAATACATATATCTCAGGCATGTTTTTGGTTTTTTCACCGAAAGAAGAAAAACTCCAGAGGTTTTCGGTTCGAACTCGAGACCTGTGACTTGGCAGTCCGACGGTCGCATCACTAGGCTATCACTGCTGACTTCTTGTTCTTCTTTAATTAAGTCTACCTAATTTCACCACTGCTGTACAGACCATCAAATTGAAGAACTTTCTGAATGGGACCAACATCGTAATCGCGAAAAAAACAGTCAACTGACCCATACAGTTGCATCGAGTAGGTATTGAAATTTTGTATGGAACAGCTTGGTCTCAATGTGAAAGTTGTTCAGTGTCATGGTACACTGGGTGGAAACTTAACTATTATAGCTACACGAAAATGGTCTTAGGAGGCCATCCATTTGTTTTTGTTTTTTTTTTGAAATTTTCGTCCCCATCCACATGGGAAAAGTTTGTTGCAATTTCTGACTTTTTCTAGTACTCAATCCTGGGTCGCTCCAATAAAAGTTTTTGGTCAGTCTTAAACATTAAACAGGATCGATTGGCATCAAAAAAAAAAAGTGTAAAGTGGCCATTTTCTTGCTAACTATACATTTTTTTTTAAATTTATTAATGGGTATCGAAATTTCACGGAAAATTATAGATAGTCTCTTAAACCATTTTTGTGTAGCTGCGACGGTTCCCCTTACTGTCCCGCTGAAAGTTTCCACTCTGTATACCACACCCTTTAATATAACCACACCTTTCTGGAACACGATGTATAAAATTGCGTGAAAAACGGTTCACATCAGATAGATATAGCTGGTGTGTCCACAGCCTACACGGAATGGAAAAACGCCGATTCAATTTTATGAAACGTCAGCAGCAAAAGACGGAGAGATTGTGATGTCGATTTTAGATTGTCGACGATGCGGCGGTTTGCAGATTTTATGTGATATGTCAGTAATATTGAAACAGTAGATTTTTTTTCTGACAAATGGCTTGAAAGTAAAAAGGTTTTGAACGAGTAGGTCGACGATAATTATGACATGAGTAGAATTATTTTCTTCTGTCCTCAAATATGTATTTGAATGAGCTCGTGCCTAAACAATAACGCTCGGGTCGATCTTCATGTTAAGCCGCGCTTGCCTAGGTTGGTCCGCGGACGGGTGACCACCCATTACATACCGAGTTTCCTCCGTGCCTCGGAAAACAAGTTAAGACGTTGGTCCCGGCCGTCAATCGTTGACAGTCGTTAAGTAGTCAGTGACCCGGAAGTCTGACAGTCAGTCTTACCAAGGGGTATCGTATTACCCAGTGCTAACTGGGTTGTGGAGAATAGATAGGCAGTCGGTCCATGTAAACTACTGGTATTCAGCTGCATTGAGTTATACTAGAAGCCTACCCCGGTAGTTGAGAAAAGGCTAGGCTGATGATGACTCAAATAGCAATAGTATTCTTGTAATTATTAAGCTTTCGGTGTACTTTTTAGCTAAGACCGTGACTTCAAATTCTAATAAACAGTTTATTATGTCATCGTAAAAAAATGATCTTAGTTCACTTTGTCCCGTAGTGTTTCGCTTAAACGTTAAACTTTAGAAGGTATGCCTCGTGCAAAATACTACTGTTTACGCACATTCTGTGGTCAGACTGGAAGCCGACTCTAACCTACTATGAAACTACGCCGGTAGTAAAAGTTGCGAAAGTATGTAATACCTCACCGGCAGGGTCCCGCACCCTTCGATATACATGTGCGTAGGTACCTAACGATGGACGGTTTGTCTCTGTTCGCTATTTTACTTTAGCCGGACTATGCTGGACCGTTTAATAAAAGAATAGGTATAGTAAGGCCTGTCGAGCATTAATATTTAAACTTTTAAATGACCCTTGGTCTTGTCGTATGAACACATAGTAGGAGTCGAAGTCGAGTATTGATACAAAATTAGCCATTAATGTCAATACAGCTTGTAGTACCTATTTATAAAGGGTGTAAAAAGACCCTTAACGAATCTTCAAGGCACATGTTCTTCCCGTCATTGCACATTTTTTTTGGTCTGAACCATAAATAAAATAAAGTTAGTTTATTTCAAGTAACAAGACTCATAAACAAAGAGATACATAAAAGAATACAGACAGGATAACAAGTACAGACAAAAATAAAAACTCACAAGGTAACAATATGTCTGCTACAGCATTGCCGGATATAAGGGCGCGGCTCTGGTGCGCAGAGTACGGCACTGCTTGCCCGAGGTAGAGGGATGTACAATAAGCACTAAATAGAATACCTGGGAACCTTCTAGTTACGGAGATAATGAAGGTCTAACGTCCAACTTTTCGGTACGTTTAAAAAAAATACAAGTTTTAACTTTTTCGTTAGGCTTCGTGAAGGGTCCGTTTACACCTCGTATTTTAATGCTTTTTAGTAGCTTCATTTTAATATACCGATTTTTGAGGTTTTTCAGTATCGACACTACTAGCGCCATCTAGCGCTTCTCCCGAGCACTTTGCGAGCGACGTGAAGTGTTGCGCGCAAGCCGACGCGGCGACAGACAAAGCACCGGGCGGGAGCGCGCCAACTTCATATATATTCTCTCGTTACCCCTGGGTTTCACACGTTAGGTAGACAAATTGTACAATATTCGTTTTCTTTTTTATTTAAATATATTCGTTGTTAAATCAGTAATAAAAGAATTCATTGAAGAAGTCCCTGGCTGCATCCAATACAAAAGCAATTCCAAACAAGTTTGTTTAAAAAAAAAATATTTATTTCGTTAAAGAAAAGCGTTACAAATTCTAGCTCAAAACATAGTAATCCAATTATTTCCGCCCGACTTCAACTCGAACACATGTTTAGAAACTTGGATGTCGTTGTATCAGTACAATAGCATTATTAGAGGTAACTTTTACTAAACACAACTGTAACTTGTGTTACCAGAGTTAACTTCATGCACCTGGTCTGTTATCTGCTCCCAAATGACTAGACTTCAGTTTGCAGTTCTGAAACTTTTCGCATTTGTTTCGCATTGTTAGTTTGCGAAAATAAAAAGGGTATATGAATGAAATGAGAACAAGCTTATTGTGCACGGTCCTGCAGCGAAGGGTCAATTTTTGTAATAGGTAAGCCGGAGTACATATTTTTATTGTGATTATATTATTTGTCTATAGAATACTGACTGTGCCATTTTTCAAAGAGAATCCGGTAGAAATCGAGGTGTATGGTATCTTCACCACTGGCGCGGTCCTCTCTCTTTAAGAGTGTTTATACAGAACGCCAACGTTGCAAACAGCTGTCAAATATTTCGCTGATTTGATTAATTTGGCAATATTACTGTATGGAAAGAAGAAATATGGCTAACTAGTGAACTAAAATTTTGATTATGAAATGCAATATTTAATATCGTAACACCAAATATTTAGTTTTAGATGTAAAAAAAATATTTGGAATCTTTCCAAATGCCTTTTGTACACCTAAAACGGTTATAACATCAAATTCAGTATTTAATGCAATTCAAATTAATATTCCAGTTCACTAGTTAGCCATATTTTTTATTTCCATACTGTAATATTGCCAAATTAATTAAAACAGGTAAATATTTGACAGCTATTTGCGACGTTGCCAACTTTTTTGATGAACGCTCTTAATACAAGATTAACAGGAAAATGTAACAAGTAGGTTTCCGCCAAAGAAAGGAAGAAAGATAGAGAAGCTAAATAAAATACGTAGTTCCTCTCGTTAATTTTACTACTTGTTATGAAGTAAACGACAAACCACATAGTAATATTACATTGAAATGAGAGAATGGTAATAAAAAATGTAATAATTGTGCCGATCGTCGTGACGGCCAATGGCCTTATAGCCAAGAGCCTCAACGACCATCTTTCGAGGCTCTCCTTAGGCGGTTGGATCAAGGGCCTGATTCAGAAGGCAGTACTCCTCGATACGGCTCGAATTGTGAGGAGGTTCCTGTCTCTGGAGCCCTAACCACCGGTAGCTTGGACCCTGCTGCAACTACCGGCGGACCACAATTTTTATATTTTTAAATGTTTTTGGAGCGCAGTATCTTGGGTGTAAAATTGACGGATCATGTACGAAACACTACGCTGCGCTCCAAAACGCAAATCGTTGACGTGGCTCAAAAGGCTGCCCAACTTAAATGGGACTGAGCAGGACATGTCTGTCGTATGCCGAACGAACTGTGGGCCCGTAAAGCTCAGGATTGGTGCCCTGAAACAGTGACACGGGGTCGCGGTAGACCACGAAGGAGATGGCGGGACGACCTAGATGTCTTCCTTGAGAATTGGAAAGAAGTAGCACAGAAGCGCGAGCTTTGGAAGGAGTGGAGGGAGGCCTTTGCCCAGCAGTGGGACAATATGGGCTAGCTATAATAATAATAATAAATGTTTTTTTATATGGTTTTTTTTTTAAGAAATATTTAAAAATATGTAAAATAAATTTTTAAAATTAATAAAGGAAAATAATGTAATAAATAATGTTAGATGATAATAAACTATTAATAACACAAAGTAGATATAAGGTGCACAGAATCTCACTTCACTACTATTTATAAACGCAGAAGTTTGCGAGCATGTATAGATGTTTGTTACTCTTTCACGCAGAAACTACTGAATACATTTTAATGAAACTTGGAAGAATATTGCTTTTATATCAGAACAACAAAAATACAGGCTGTAATAATATTACTATAGGCTATAATTTAAAAAAATAATTAACGCAGGCAAAGCCGCAGGTGGAAGCTAGTATGAAATATAAAACCTTTATGAAAATTGATATCCAATAATACACTTGCCATAAAAGATTTTAGACAAATTTTGGAACAATTATACAAAATGTTCCTTGCAATAAAACAACAAACTAAGAAAATACAAGATTCCTTAGAAATCTAAACACTAAATACGATTAAAATCCTAACACAACGAAAATGCCCACAATCTTGATACCCACCACTACCCTTCATAGAATCCTAAACCCAATAACAATTTCTCATTATTGAATATTTGAACACTGCCAATCTTCTTGACATAATCCCCTAGTTTCCTCACCTACTCGAGTGATGAGGTATTCTATTGTTACCCGGCCAGGCAAGAACATAGAAGGAGCTTCGTTACCTACACATTATGATATTATTAGACAATAGAACCCTACTGTTACCATAGACAATAGGTAGGGTATTGAGCATCTACAGTATTAGTAAATGTTACATACATTCTGATCGTTATTACACTAGTTTTGTAATTAATCTTGATATTGAATTTTGGAACTTGGTTATTAGATAGATTTAGAGCTAAAGATACTCTGTCTTTGCTCTAAGACTTAAATCAGAAGAGTGCTCTCATCCTAAGGAGTTCGTACTTAAAAGTGTCAATACTGAAAAGAAAATAGTAAGTAATACACTCACACCTCTTGCGTGGAATGATTGATACGATTTTCAGTAGGATTGAACGAGATCGAAACAGATCGAGTCGACCGAGACCGGTGTGATCGAATCAGAAATGAAGACATCCACAAGATAACCAAGGTTACCGACGTAGCCCGAAGAATTGACAAACTTAAGTATCAGTGGGCAGGTCACTTTGCTCGCAGAACGTGTGGCCGATGGGGCCGAGAGGTTCTGCAGTAGCGACCGCCAACCAGAAGACGTTGCGTTGGAAGGCCTCCTGTCTAGGTGGACCGATGACCTGGTGAAGGTTGCGGGGATCCGCTGGATACGAGACGCAAGGGACCGCAATGTGGCGACACTTGGGAAAGGCAGCAGTGGACGTCTTTCGGCTGAAATAATGATTATGATGAAGGAGATAAAATTAACAGAAATGTAACCATTTTTTGACTAAGTCAGACGAATCTAAAGATTCAAATCTTTGTCTATGTTCTGTTACCTAGTATGGACCGAATCGTACTTTATATTAAATAACATGTACCAAACAATGTTTCTAATGAATTTCATCAAAATCGGATCAATGATTTAGGTATTAAGACCCCGAAACAAACAAAGAGCCTCGCTATTAGACTGTTTTGTAAAATTAGCAGGGGTGGATAAAATTGTTAGCCGCGTTACAACGAAATTAGTTTAACATTAACCATATTCATTTAAACAAAGACCCAATATTAAAGAGAATCCTCAGACAGAAAAAAAGTCCCACGACAAATAAAAAGTCAAATTAAAAACGTATTAGAATTCCAACGGTCCCCATTTCAATAAATAACATTGTCGCCGACATCTCCGCTCTGAAACACTCAAACCGCGTTAAATTCTCATTAGATTGATCAATTCACTTAAATTGTTTCCAATGCCTTGTAAGTGAAATCCTAACAATTTAATCAAACAGGGTCACAGGTTTAATTACATTCGCGATTATCCCGTCGATTCTCCCATAAATGGTTCGTGGTTTTAAGGGATCTCACCTATTTTCGTAGATTAATTAGTCGAAATATCAATTTATTTTACACGGAAACATATTTTGGGGTCGTGTTGAGTTTCAGACGCTGAAGTAATTATGTGTTAACTCAAGCAAATTCAATAACAGTGTACGTCATGCTCCGAAATTGTCGTTTTGACGTACCGAAGTTGAACGTGATGATTCGTAATTCAAATGCAAATGTAACTAAACAGAACGTTGATGCGTTTATAATATTCTGAGATCCCGCCTATGATCGACCTTTAACCATCTGCTTACCGAATAAAAAATACTTTTAGAAATTTTAATACAAGAATACATATTATTGCGAATGGCTTGCCTGATGAAATTAAGTCAAGTCTAACTTTTATGAAAAAATCTTTCAATTCTCTTCAGAATTAAGTTAAAAGCATTTTGTTTTTAAAGGTGTTTGGCGGGGGTTTTCCACCACATAAAGTGTCTGGCAGTGAAGGAGGCATCTCATCTTAGCCTAGCCCTTATGGTAATATAAAAAATCACGCTTCATAGTATGACTTAACTTAGCAGCTATTTAGCACACCTTTGTAACCTGTTATCTGTCAAGGCCACCACGACGTAATGTAAAGCACTACCACAGAATAATGACGTAGGTCTGGCAGTCACGTGATCTCCCTCTATATTGCTTACGCTAATTGTTAAAAATACTAACAGAAATGGAGGCTCACTTTAAAACAAAAACAACGCACAAAAACTACGGCTTTCCAAAGTATTTCCAAAAATTACGATAAATCTCACGGTAAAATATAGCTATCCTATAAAAAGACTAGCCAACTAACAGCAGATTAAGCCCAACTTAACTTTGGGAATCAAGTAGTCGTTTTGAACGTGAAATCAGTTTACCCAAACGGGGCCATTTTGATCTCTTACTCCGATTGCTTTTAATTGAAAAACTTCGCCAAGGGTCCTTCACATTGCAAAGGCGAAGTTTAGAAACGCAACTAACTGGGAGCTGGGAAAAGACGTATTTGAATGAAACGGTGGGACCCCAGCTTTACATAATCTTGGAAGTGAATGAATAAGATGTTTGTACGAAATTTTTTTAAAGTTATAAATATGTGTTGTGTGGTTTATTTTTGCAGAGTAAAGCTCGGTTTTGTGTTAATAAAATGTCGTTGTAGCGGAAAAAGCTGCAATTTTCTGATGTGGAGTTGGAAACGTGCCATGGCAACCACCTTTGTTAATTTGTGGTTTAATTTACTAAACCAAAAAAGATCCTCAGTGTTGTGCTATTACTGACTTGGCTAATTTTCGTCTAGTTTCCTAAAATATCATTTAAACATAACATAACACATACATAACGTTATTACGCCTGTAATCCCCGAAGGGATAGGCAGAGGTCCTAATAGTACACCTACATTTCGCCAGTTACGTTCTCGCCCTATTGCCATCAATCTAGACTCCGTGGCTGCTACTGAGAAATTCCTGATGAAAAACTCAATACCACTGAATTGAACCCAGGACCTCATACTTAGCAGTCCCGCTAGCGACCACTCGACCAATAAGGCAATCGGTTATTTTATTAAAACTTTTGTCAAATTATAACTCTGAAACGAAAAAATAACAGTTTCACAATACGAGTAGATGTGTCACAATATTGAATGAAGAATTAACCAATATTAACGGCAACTAGAAATATGTAACTGGCTTTGTTATACAACATTAGTTTTAGTATATGCGAAAATGTACATAATTTCAAAACTGTATCATGAAAAATCACAAAGTTATAAGCTTGTTCTGTTACCTAGTTGTCCGCACAAAAACGCGGTAACCACACAGCGCACGCCTCCAGCGTCGTCTTGAGCTCATTGATAATAATAATTTGGCAGTAGGTATCTAAATTATTGCGATAGGTACTCAAAGTCGCTCGGTATCCAACTTTTAACTTTTTTCTATATTTTTCGGAAAAAATATAACATGGTTTAAAATTATTGGAATCGATTCAGTTACTTATTCTGAACAAACTATATTCAGGTTTCGCATATACTAAAAATAATGTTGTATATCGCTATAACATGCCACGGTGGCGTAATACTAGTAACAAACAGAAACTGCTATCCCCAGAATCTTAAGCCTAAGTAACTAAAGTACTTGAATACACCACCAAACTTCTATTTAATCCCGAAACCAACTTGATACTTCACTAAACACTTTACAATTACCTGTAACTCAGTTTACCATCGCCTTAGTACATACAAACTTTAAATTGGTAATTTACAGTCTGATATTTGGTCTGTTTAGGTAATTTTAGAAGTTACCAACATGTAAGGGGTGCTACACATTTATTCCGGTTGGCATTTTTGATTCGGCTACATTTTGCATGTCATCTAAAAAACTGTCACGACACAAAAATACTAGGATATCAGATAATACCTCACTCAATTTCAGTTATCCTTGCTCATAAGTCACCAAATGGCACATCACATAAAAATGCGGATATCACAAAACTGCTATTTCTTTGTTACGACAGTTTTTTAAAGACGTGCGATTTGTTGTAGAAAAAAGCCGACCCCAAAGCACCCCATTCGACTCGAATCTCGGCAACTCTCATCCACATTATATTCAGCTTTCTTTCAGCTCGTGCTGATTAAAATGTTTTTTTTTATTATTTTATTTATTTATATTTAGCTTTCTTTAAGTTTGCACCGATTAGCAAACTCTTTTCCGTAACTGATATCCCCGAATCATCTTGAGATCGGCTTCGCACTATTCTATTATACTATATTCTAGCTAAGCCGTGCAGTTTTTTCCCGGACATATCGACAGTGGATATTTAAAATGCCGTAAGAAATTGAGGGCGCTGCAGTGTCATGTAGCATTTGTAACGTGCTCCGCAAGTTAAAAATCAATGCGTACGCTCAGTGTGCCATAAGGCAATTCAAGTTTTCACTGTCGATATATTTACATTATACCTTTTCGATTTTACCGCCCGACTGTGCCGAATTATGCCGAACCGAACCCGAATCTAACGTGTGTGAAGCAAGCACCCTATAGTTGCTTGGGAAGTAAATTTTCGGATTAATATTTACTAGATTCACTTTAAATTGGATAAGTTGGAAAGTAAAGTGGTTTAGTTGAAATATGAGTCCCAACTATTTATATTTAATGTAGGTAGTTGAACTAGAGAGTTTATTTGGGAGTCACAATATGTTAATTATACTGTGTAAACATGCTTAAAATGCTAGTTATGTAAGCAAGGACAATCGGCGACCGATGTAGGTACCTACTTTCATTTATAAATTATTATGTTTTATTCTAGGTGTAGCGCTGTTTCACCTTTCAGCCTTTTCCAAGGGTACCTAGGTATTTTCAGTCAACAAAGCACGCATTAAATTATCAATATTTACGTAAAACACATTTTTAATAAGCTTTTATTTAACATGCCTTGCTAGTTAGTTGGTTAGTATGTATTGGTCAAATCTTGCCACTGTATTTCAAGCCTCCAACCGATTGAGCGGAAATTTTGCACACACTTTTGGTTCTGGTGACAATACATTTTTTATGCCAGACATGACTAATTGATCCTACAGCCAGGATCACCTCCTCACGAGAGAACTCCTCACCGGTTATAACTTTGTATACGCGTTCAATGTTGATAGAAAAACCTAAAACAGGTTTTTCTTTCTTATTTTAATTTTAATGATAGCTGGTTTTTGAAGTTTATTTTATTTTATAAATAGCTTATACCCGCGGCTTCGCTCGCATGGAGTTGATAATTTTCCCACGGGATCATACTACCAGGAGAAAAAGTCTCCTATGTGTTATGCAGACTATAAACTATATGTGTGCTAAATTTCATCCAAATCCGTTCAGCAGTTTTTGCCTGAAAGAGTAACAAACATCCATACATCCGTGCATCCGCACAAACTTTCGCATTTATAATATTGGTATGAAGTAGGGTATATCCGCTTATATTACCTCTACTTGCTAATTATCATAAGTCTCACTCATTTTCCCGAAACTTTAAATAATTCTCAAAACTCGGAGGTTTCATTCTCCAAGCTCTTTTACACGGCATACATAATAAGTTCCTACTTGGGCCTGGCGCTTAATTCAGAATTCCGTTTGAACATAGCTCATAATGTCATTTTCCTTTGCAGCTTATGAAAATTTACTGGGTAATTAAACAAGGTAGAAAGTTCTATTATTAATTTTATGGGTAGGTAGGTGGCTAAATAATATTGCTATAATAATGCTTGCCTAGGTTGGTCTGAGGATGGTTGACCACCCATTACATACCGAGTTCCCTCCGTGCCTCGGAAAGCACGTTAAGCCGTTGGTTCCAGCTGTCATTTGTAGATCTTTGAGAGTTGTTACAGGTTGTCAGTGGCCCAAAAAGTCTGACAACCAGTCTTACCAAGGGCTTTCGTAATACCTAGTACTAACCGGGTTGTGGAGGTCAGATAGGCAGTCGCTCCATGTAAAAAACTGGTATTCAGCTTCATCCGGTTAGACTGGAAGCCGACCCTAAGGTAGTTGGTAAAAGGCTAGGCAGGTTAGGATGGCTAGGATGACTGGGTAGGTAGGTGAAGTAAAGTTTAAACATATTTTAAATAGGTACTAACTCGTCATTCATCATCCTGCCCTTAGCCCAATTTATTTGGGGTCAGCGCAGCATGTCTTATTCTTCCACACTTCTCTAAATTAAATCCAAACTAATATTATAAATGCGAAAGTAAGTTTATTTGTTTCTTTGTTACCTTTTCACGCCTAAACCACTGAACCGATTATCTTGAAATTTTGTATATACGTTGTCAGGTGTACAGAAACGGACATAGGGTACCTTTCACCCCGAAAAAAAGTACTGTTCCCTGTTTTTATGAAAATAGATGGCGCCACGTGTCTTTCGAATCATGATTGAATTATATTATTACAAGCAGAGTACAACCCAAATTGATTGTAAAATTAGTAGTACTAGTACTAACTAAATTGTATTATTATATTTCCCCTAGATACTTACAAACGGCTTTTTTAACTCGAAAAAGCCAAACAAAAACTTTTTTTTATTTACCAACCTCAGAAAACGTTTCGTCTCTGATTCCCAATTTGCAGCGTGTCAAGTATTTACTTGGGATTGGGTGTTTGTTTGGACACTGGCCTAGAATCCGTAAGATTTGTAAACAAGCAAATAAAAAGGAGAAATAATCAAAGGAATCTATAGGTACTATGGGAGTTTATTACTTTTTTTCTCCTATCTGGGTATCAGCCTTTTGCTACCGAAATACCGGTTGTTTTCTTCTAAAAAACAAAAAATAAAACTTACGACATCCACAGAACAAAATAAACGGAAAATTTGTCCAATGACAAAATTTTCATAAACCCGAAACCTGTTTTTTTTATTTTCACTTAATTTCCATTATTTTAAAAGCAGAACTCGCTCACCAAAACCAAATAAATCTACATGTTTTAATACCCGGATCAGTCCGTAAAAATCAAAAAAACAAAATTGTTTGAATTTCTACTTCCACATTTTATCCCTAAAAATATGAATAGGTATTGAGCATTAATGGACCATAAGAGGAAATACGACCATTACCGTGTAACACAATAAAAGGTATATACCAACAAAACGTAGACCTTAATCACACAGGTTACGGGTTTGCGTTTTTCAGCTTTTGTAATGGATGCGAACTTATTAATTGTTCGTTGAAATTTCGACAATGGTAGCGGGTGGATTTATTTTGGCAAAAAGAACTCTCTTGCTCGTGGGTGTAAAACAGACTGTATTTATTACAAAATAAAAAGAATTTGAGACGTCAAGAGATGTAATATCAGCAAAAATTTTACTCATTATTAAAAATCGAGCCTGACTCCTACACTTTACGTTCTGGCGATCTGAATATTACTCAATTTTATAGGCTTACTCAGAAACTTTTAGGTACCTCTAATAACTGATAAAAAGGTTTTACATAATTTGTGTTATCATTTGTATCCTTACATTTCAAAACACTCTTTAAAGTATGTATTTGTGACTGTCCTTTAAAAGCAATATTTATCATCTTTATTCACATAACTCCAATTTTACTGGAACTACAGAAGTTACTTATTCACTATCTAAGTGAGTTTTACAGGCTGTTGTTAAATCGTCGCTATAAAGGCTACTGCTATTGTCAGGGAGCTAACACAGTCGACAAGAACAAAGTACCATCGCACCCTGTATTTGCAATATGGCCGCCACAATAATTTACAGGGATTTGTTTTAGCCCTGTAGCCGTCGACTGTACGATATAGCTAGACTGAATAAAACGTATGTATATGCAAGTACGTTGGTTACATAACGACACACTAGGGGCTGATCCATCGATTTGCAAGGGTTACCATACTTTTCTGCGTTTGACACTTAGACGGGCACTGTATTAAAAATAGAACTGTCCACTCTTTGCAAACAAATGCCCGTTTTTTACTTAGTGACACTAAAATAAGTATTATTGCTCTGATGAAGTTTCAACTAGCGGCGTTGTGTCAAGCCCTGAAAATCTGAGTGGTTTTTTTTTGATGTCGCTTAATAAAAACACATAATTTAATTCACTGACATTCACTGACATTCACTGACAAACAAGTCACGCAAGCAATCCTCATAGGTAAGGTATAACTGTTACTGTTAGCCAGTGTCATCCCACAGCTGGACAAAGGCCTGCCCCATGACCTTCAAATCTTTCGATCGAGGACCAATATGGACCAATAGTCGTTGGTTCTGTCCAGCTCTTCCCGCTACCTCCTGCGACGTCTACCGCGTCCTCTTCTGGCTATATCAGGGCTCGACAACGTGGTTATTTTGGCCGACAGCTCGTCGAGCATACGGGAGCATGGCCAGCCCAGTCCCGCTTCAGCTTAGCGACTTTTTGAGCAACGTCAGTAATTTGTGTTTTGGAGCACAGTGTGGTGTTGCGTATGTGGTCGATTAGTGTAACGCCTAGGATACTGCGCTCCATTGCCTTGAGATTGAAGGTATAACTGATGTGATAAAAAAAATTGGCTATGAGGCCAGCTTCTTTGTGTTCCTCACGATTAAATACCGTTTTGGTAAAATTATACCCGAAACTCGTCGCAAGCACCCTAATGACTGCATGGCCATCATTAAGCAAAATCCGAAATGTAGGTCACTCTAAATTAGAAAAAAAAAGCAAAATTATTCTTAACCCTTTCAACACAGCTACGTATAGTTTCTAATGTCACTGACGGGAATTAATTGCGTCGTTGCTCGTTAACGATAAGGGAAAGTTGGTACCTTTTGGTACCACTTTGCCCCATTATGCTGGGAAACTAAGCACGTTATGTTCTTCAGTGCCATCTAGTGTCACGAGCGGTTGGTTTGCTCTGTGTACCTCGTTGAGAGTTTAAAGACCTAAGGAGTATTGCTGTGCCGCCCTAACAGGGTCTGTGAGTGTACTCAGCTGTATTATAAATGTGAAAGTTCTATGTTTGTAACTCAATCAAAAATGACTGAACGGATTTGGATGAAATTGACTGCCTCATTAGTCGAATAGTCGCAAGCGCGATTGCTGAGCATGAGGTCCTGGGTTCGAGGCCCAGGTTGGGAAGGTTGGGTTTTTCCATCAGGAATTTTCTCAATAGCATCCACGGAGTCTGGATTTGTGCCCGGTACATGAAAATAGGCTCACCCCTATTACATGGGACTTAAACATAACTAGAGAAATGTGGCCGTACTATTAGGTACACCTCTGCCTAACCCTTCGAGGATTACAGGCGTGATGTTATGTTTTGTGATTTGATTGATTGAATCGTGCACAAGATGCGACTAACTAACGTGTTATTTATTAGTTTGTGATTGTTTGCATCCTGTTCGAAACACAACATTGAATTATTAGAACTGTGATTGTCTATTGCATAGGTGATTTGATTTTGTTACTGGTTCTTTTTTTAGTAGCATTGTGAACCATAGGCCCGTTATAATACAGGTGCTAGCCCTGGATTCTTGAAACGTACTACAAAGGTTCTAAAAATAAACTGTATTGGCTTTAGAATTCTAGGTGATTCCTAAGAACAGTAACGTAGACTTACGTTCTTGACATAAATGCAATTTCCTTGCTGTCGATCAGTTACACTGCTGGCCATAAATAAAGTAGTTTGCAAGTTTAATTTAAAATCGAAAACAGAAAAGTTACATTTGTATTTTGTCGCATTTTTTTTCTTTCTTTCTGAATTGAAAACCAATTTTAGGGACCGCAACTCTCTTGGGAAAAATTTGGACTGATAAAACTTTATTGCTGATAAAAACACAAAGAATACTGTTTTTCTGAAATAAAATAATATTGGTACAATGGGCGGTCTTATCGCCCACGGCTATCTGTTCAGAAAATCTTTATAGATGGACATGTAAGAGACAAGAAAGTAATGATCTTGTTCAAAAAGTAAAAAAAAATGGTTTGATGTTTTTAGTGGTTGATAAAAATAATTGATTGACATTGAAATAAAGGACGAAAAAAAGGAAGGCTGGTGGCTAAATAATTACAGCCGCACGGGTCCATTTTCAAGGTTAAGCAGTGCTTGCCAAGGTCGGTCCGTGGATTACTGACTATCATTACATACTGAGTTCCCTCCGTGCCTCGGGAAGCACGATAATCCGTTCGTCTGCTGGTTATCAGAAGCCCGATAGTTTGTATCATATTACCCAGTACTAACCAGAGTTGTGGGAGTCAGATAGGTAGTCGCTCCTTGTAAAATACTACTGGTATTCAGCTGCATCTAGTTACACTGCAGGTCGACCCCAACAAAGTTGGGAAAGGGCTAAGCAGATAATGACATGTCATTAAAATTATGTTAGTTACACGTGTTTCTCTTAAGTAAATAAAATTAGATCACTTTGTTTTAATTTTCTCAGCCAAAAACGTCAACACAATGAAAACTAATGAAGGTCGGTCACTAAAGAAATAACTAGGCCCATTATTTAGCGTTGAAAACGGCGTCACGGCCTAAATCCTAAGACCGGAGATTAATAACACGACACAGAAAACAAAATAAATTATTCAAAAGGATAACAACAAATAAATATTGTGAACAACTCTTTAACGATGATCGTTAAAGCGAACGATTTATTTAGTAACTACATTCTTCCTCTATTGTTTATTTAAATGTTGACACGGACATTAATTTTCCTATTTTCTTGTCTGTACAATGTACTTATAAGAAAATTTCCATTTACATTATCTATCAGATCAGCAATAAATATTTATTGGTTAACGAAATTATTGATGGGGCATTTTCTTCGTTAATACGACGATAATTTGGGACGAATTAAAGGCAATTTATATACTGATTTGTTTTTGTACCAATATTCCTTGGTTTGGCTTTCAATTAAACATGGACCACGACAAGATGAGAAAAAAATAACCAAATCCTAAGAAACATAAGGCCGGTTTAAGTGCACTGCAGTGTAAATCAGAGGTAACTTGGCAAACCTGCCAAATACAGCGGATACAATTCTTTTACCGCTTTTCAAATGTACCTAAAGGTAGGTAAGTTCGAGTTCGGTCGAGTAGGTGAATTTGATGGTTGTATTTACATTTGACATTTAAACCAATTCTTGGGCAGTATTATATTTGAAAGTAAATTATAGATCACAGCTATTAAAGGCATGTTACTTTTTCAACAATCCTTTAATTTATTCACACCATTTAAACTTGCTTATCGGAAACGGTACAACTTTGGCGATAATAGCCAAACTTTCCCGCCTACAAAATATGAGCCAACATAGGCCAACTTGGCCACATCTAGATCATCGTTCACCGGCCTTCTCACATAGAAGCCTATTATAGTGGTTGCGAATAGTGCGCTGGACGTAATTTGTTGACGGTAGAGTACCAACGTATAAAGGCAGGGTAATATCCCAAATTACCATAATTTGAGGTCAGGTAAATTGCAATGGCATAGTCAAATAGCCCATTTGCTATGTCCGTGAGTGTAATAGTGTAATAGAGAATTTCATGGGACAAAGAAAATGGCTTTCGATAAGGCGTGTAAATAAAATTAGGTATGTTAAGTAGATGCTAAGGATTTCTTAACACCTTAGGTTTTCCTATAGACTAATGTTTGTGTTCGGCACGTACGATCGATTTCGGCAATATTTGTTGAATTTTTATCACCTAGTGTACACACTTATTCGGCTTTCGTTTAGGTTAGCCGATCGGTATACTGCGGTCGGCTTTTATCTGTAATTCAAGCTAAACCGAACGGCTTTTATCTGTAATTCAAGCTAAACCGAACGGCTTTTTCTAGAACCTATCCACATAAGTGAATATATTTATGTGGATATGTTCTAGAAAAAGGTAGGTCCGTGGATTACTGACTATCATTACATACTGAGTTCCCTCCGTGCCTCGGGAAGCACGATAATCCGTTCCTCTGCTGGTTGTCAGAAGCCCGATAGTCTGTATCATATTACCCAGTACTAACAGAGTTGTGGGAGTCAGATAGGTAGTCGCTCCTTGTAAAATACTACTGGTATTCAGCTGCATCTAGTATATTCGATTCTACCGCTCGGCAGCTGTGTCGGCTCATGGGGACCCGAAAATGGGTGCAAGAATATTTTCAGTGCTATCCTAATCCAAATCCTAACTAATATCATAAATGCGAAAGAAAGCTTGTTTGTTACCTTTTTACGCCTAAACCACTGAACCGATCATCCTGAAATTTTGCATATACGTTGTCAGGTGTACAGAAACGGACACAGAGTACCTTTCATCCCGAAAAAAAGTACTGTTCCCGAGGAAAACAACAATAACGTTCTTATGATAATGGATAGCGCCACGTGTCTTTCGAATCATGATTGAATTATATTATTATAAGCAAAGTACAACCCGAATTTATTCTCAAATTTAACGCGAGTGAAGCCGCGGGCAATAACTAGTTTAATATAAAGCACTGTTTTTTGGTAAAAGTAAACTAATTCACATAAAAAAATATAATACACATGGTATCTACGATATACAAAATTCAAATAAAAGCTTTAGGTATCCGAAAAATTTGCAGAAAAGGAAACATTTTATACACAAATACACTTTTAAATACCCCAACCTCATAAATTTTACAAAGACCAGCAATTATTTCCTCTCATAAAAACGAATTAATTTCAGAATGGTATTCCTTTATTTTCTTGTTGGTTTACCAGCAGTCGAATTAATTAAAAATGCTAAAATTAGTAGCTAGCTTGTAGGCAACAGTATATTGCTGAAAACGGTATCCCAACAGCAACAATGTTTGCAGAATGGTGGTCCAATCTCATTTTATTGCGACATCATAAATTATACACGTATGTTTGTAGTTTGCAGGCTTACGCAGGCCTTGGAATGGGGCCTTGTTGGGCCATACAAAGGCCAGGTGGACTCTTGTCAGTCCAGTACATTGTGCTTGTAGTCTATTCATGTGCAGTCTCTGGTATTTCCAGTCGGAAGTTTATGGGAACAATGAGCGTTAGATGAAATTCTTATTGGAACTCGATGTGTTGTGAATATAATTGTGTGAACGTTAATGACTTCGTTGAAATTTGATGCCGCGTTCTTTATGGCAATTCTTGGGTTTGTAAACAGGGTGTAAACGGACCCTTCACGAAGCCGTCAACCAAGCATTATGTACATCAAACGAGTGGATATATTTTATTCATAGTAAATATTATATACATTAATAAATTAAAATAACCTATATTAACTAACTAACTTAAAAATAAACTTAAAAAATGGCGTCAAAAAACTCCTCCTCAACGTAGTCAACTGGTAATGTACCCAAAAGACTGGCGGCGTTGCCACGTTGTATGGCAACGCCGCCAGTCAAACTAAGTAACTTTACGCGAAAATGATTGCTGGGTAAAGACTTTTTTTTTTGGGGTGTAAAATTACGTTTTACGGTAGTACTCCATGTAAGACACTCAAAATATTGTTCTGATGGATGGATTGAATAGTACGGTCGTGGAGGTGTTTGAAGTAAAAATCTTACATTAATAATATACATTTATAAAAAAAAAACTTGGAACTTTTACCCCCAATATCTAGGTAACTAGAAGGTTCCCAGGTATGGTCTGGAACAAAAAAATGATCGCAATGACGGAGAGAAAAAATGCCTTTCGACATCGTTAAGGATCTTGATACACCCTTTATGTGTATAAATATGAAGAATAGCTAAGATTTTGAGGCAAAAGGGTCAGTATCTCGTCTTAGGGGCTGAAAGTGTTTATGTTTTTCGATCCCAGTAAAATTAGGATTTGGTCAGATATCTTAGGAGCAGGTTTCTTTTGAACGTTTATTGCTGTGTTGAAGTTTGATGCCACATTTTCATGGCAATTCTATGGCAGGTTTGTATGAATAATAGGTTATATTTTGAGGCAAAAGTGTTTATCTTTATCGATTCCAATAAACTTAGGATTTGGTCAGATATCTTAAGAGCGGGGTTCTTTTGTAGACACATTTACTATTGATAAAGTATGGTAAGGTTTTTGATAAGAGTTTGGCATGATAGCGTTTAATTAAATGTTATCCAAATGAATGAGTAAATAAAAAGTATATAAAAATATACGCGCGAAATTTCCAAGTTTTATGGGATGTTGGATTTATGTCTCTTTAGTATTTTGGTAATATTTATATCAATTTTGTAGGTTATTTAATGTAGGTATTGATTAATTAAAAAAACGATTTAAGTATGTTAGTTTTAAGTAGTAAGTAACCCTAAGCCTACATGAAAACTTTTTTCGGGCCTGTAACCGACTTTATTGCTGTACGTATTCTGTTTTATTTGTTTCAAAGATAATATAAACAAATAAAATCAACTAAGTAAAAAGTTAAACTTAGAGAGAGTTAATTAACTTACCTTGGTATTCTAATTCCCTGGATAAATAATTTATTTACACGAGCGAAGTTTATTCAAATACTTCAAAGTTTATCCAATATACACTAAAATATTCTACCGAAAACACGAACAGCTTACTCAATACAAAGTTTTTGAATATTTAACACTATATTAAAACTACAAAACACCAACTATATTTACATTGGGTTAATTCTGAGATATGCAAAAAAACATTTTATAAAACACACATAACGGTTTTATTAAATCACTGTTCCATATTTGAAAATATGAAATTCGTTCAACTCGCGTTCTGATTTCAAATCGTCCCGGGACGACAGGTCGGTACCGCGGTCGCCGAGCGACTAACGTTGTCATCTCCCGACACGACAATGGTCGAGAACTGCCTACTGTTGCAATATAGATACAAACATTGCAACTGGAAACGGGAACTGGGTTGCTTCAAATTAGTGAGAATTGTGAAAGGAAAAACCGTTTCCCTTGGAAAGAAAATTGCGATTCATAAACTGAGCGTTATCTAGCTTTAATCAGGTTAGGGTGGGTGTTTTTACACATGCGTTCGCGAAACGCTTCTGAAATTAAATTGTTGGATTTTAGGTTGTTTTAGTCGTAATAATTTGATGTTTTGTGAGTTGAATCTCCTGCTTTTATATTTGATTGTTTAGAATGAATATTGTGTTGATGTTTATCGTATTTTAACAGAACAACGCAAGAGTTTCAGTTTCCATTGTCTCTTACCTTTAAAATAGCTCAGTTTTACCTCAAAACAAAGCGTCTTATCAAAACCATAGTCTTAATCCAAAATTAGGCACTCTCTCTGTTGTCAGAGTTTTTATACCGACCATGGGCCTCTGACTTGGCTTCACATGCCGTCGAGAAATATTTCTCAGGCATGCTGGTTTCCTCACGATGTTTTCCTTCAACGAAGCAAGTGAAAATTATATAATACGCACATGAATAAGAAAATCAGAGGTGCGTGTCTTGGGTTCGACCTTGAGACCTACGACTTGGCAGTCCGACGGTCACAGAACTAGGCTATTAATTAGATACTTATATATTTGAATTAATTTGACAAGACGAAGAGTTCCGATTGGATTTATGGACATCTTCGGAGACAATAGACCGGTCGCCGGAACAAAATGATCAACGACGTTCTTGAACAAAGGACTGCAATTTTAGAATAGACCCTTTTCATTCCGCGTTGCGACGTAGAGTAATTCCACTCGGGATTTTAATGACTTAAATGGGCATTGTTTTTGAGCGGTTCATCAAGATGACGTCATTTGTTACTTAAGTGATTAATTACCTTAAATAAATCTTAAAGGGAACTTTGAACTAATGGATTTTAAATTTTAAGTAGGTATATTGAACACTCCGATAATTATTTCTTGTTAATAAATGCTACGGATTATCTTACAATGATTTTGGGATTTAGAAGAATTTTCTCGAATGGTTTTTTTTTTGGTATCAGTCTTTTGTAGTTTTGATATTGCTTAACCTTTTTGAATGTAGAAATTTCTTGACTAAAAAAGCTTATCAATTTAAATACCGATTCATTCCGTACTGAACCTTAAATATTAAAAATATGTATACAGGCTGTAAGGGACAGCCCTCCACAAACTGACAGGGTGCATTCAGTTCCTTATTTTGAATCATATTCCACCGGCGTTTTCCTCAGAATATTCGAACGTTTTTTCAATGATTAATCCATTTTTTTTCAATGTAGAATAACATTCTCTGTACTCGAAACACCAATTATGTAAATAATACAGCTAAAATCAAAAACCAACAATGGATGTTGAAATACTCTAACGAACGACGCCTGAAATCTGCTGCTCACTTCCTGCCTAGCTACAGAGTTCATCGAAATCGTCATCGCGCTTGCTGATCGCTACGTGCGTTTTGCCACGGTAACGATACATTGGGTATGAGGAAATCAAACAAATCAAATAAATGGGGTTCCCAAACCGTTAGTGAAAAAAATTTATACCGGTCATCTTAGTATGATATACTGAATTCACCTCATCAGTCTGCAGAGGGCTGTCCCTTAACACCCTGTATTTTTATTATAAGAAAAGACTTTATTTCAAATTTCAAACTACTTATTAATAATCATGTACATAATACATAGCAATTTGAACGGTGATCCCCAAACTAGACGTTTGACTTTATCTTGGGGATCCGAACTTATTAAGAACGTTTCTATTTCTAAGCTTTTATTTTTCTCAGAAAAAGTTTATCTGAGTCTGTGTAACAATAAGAAGTAGTACATACCCGTTGAATTACACACAGTGTATGAGCCTATATATAGAAGTAATAGTGTGTAAGCCTTATTTTATTTATTTAGAAGGCTTTGCACAGTTGGCTGTCGGAAAGGTACCTAACAACGCCATCTTCGAATTATCCACCCACATATTACATGGAATCACAGATTGATAAGACATGAGAAAAAGAGGATGTTAAAGGTTACATAGTTCCAACAAAAAGCAGTAGGTGGCGCCACCTACAGACATTTACAATACTTCGACCAGCTTCGGAGAACGTGAGGGTTTTCTCACAATAATATTATATTTTTCTTCAACATTTGACGCTTGGGATAAATTGAGTACATATGTTAGGAAATGTCGGGGCACGCTTCAGATTTAACTCGATATAACACAAGCGCAAAATACATAAATAAACGAACAACCACTTTTTGCAGCTAGCTCTGTAGTAAGGTTGCCCCTCCGTAATTCGTGTAGATTTTGCTGTGAGTTTTAGATCATAGAATATAGCGCTCATACAATCGAGGCTTTATTCTATCAAACTTTTATTTTTGGGTTGCAGAAGTTAGATAAAGTCTGAACGCGGCGACGGTGACTGAAAAGTTGTGTGGTAATCGGTTATCGTGGTATGGACCTGTGATGCGGAGGAATGAGGAAAATTTAGTGAGGAGAATGTTGAATAGATAGTAGTAGATTATACTATAAGATTAGAGGAAGATCAAAGAAACGACGGTTGGACTGTGTGAAGGATGATATGGATAGAAAGGAGGTGACTGCTGAGATGACGAGTAATAGAGAAGTATGGAAGAAGAAGACATGATGTGCTGACCCCAAATAAATTGGGATAAGGACAGGAGAAAGATGATAAGTTGATATGTCAAAAATGTGGGAAAATTAGTGGTTTAATTTAGTTCGATATATTCATAATAAAGGGTGTAAATAGACCCTTAACATATCCGCACTAAAGGCACTTGTTCTCCCCGTCTTTGCGATCATTTTTTTGTTCTAGACCATACCTGGGAACCTTCTTGTTACGTTGGGGGTCAAAGTTCCAACTTTTTCACAAGGTTTTTTTACTAATTCATGTTTTTAATGTAAGATTTTTACTTTACACACCTCCACGACCCCCGTACTATTCAATCCATCCATCAGCACAATGCTTTGAGTGCTTTCCATCGAGTCCTACCGTAAAACGTGATTTTTAACACAAAAAAAATGTCGATTCCCAGCAATAATTTTTGCGTAAAGTTACTTAGTTTGATGTACAGAATGCTTGGTTGACGGCTATATGAAGGGCCTGTTTACATCCTGTATAATTAATTTTGTATTGAAACTTTCATTAATTGAAGTGTGTGTCAGTGTCATTAATTTAGCATTTTACTTACATTTATGTAATTGTGTGTTCATTGATTTATTTATGCAAGTTCCAATCATTCAATCTTCTTTTCTTTTTCGTCTTTTCTTTTTCGTCTTTTCTTTATCGTGTGGTTAGTGCCTAACCTGGTGTCAGAATTTTTATGCCGTCCATGGGCCTCTGACTTGGCTTTACATGCCGTCAAGAAATATCTCTCAGGCATGCTGGTTTGGTTTCCTCACGATGTTTTCTTTCACCGAAGCAAGTGATAATTATACAATACGCACATGAATCCGAAAAATCAGAGGTACGTGTCGTGGGTTCGTACTCGAGACCTATGAAATAATAATTCAAATTTTCGTTCTCTCAATTTAATTTTTCCATTGACTTGCAATCTGGAATACAATTGTATCCCAGATTCTAAAGGTTAATAATCTCGTGTATAAGTAGACTGCAAACCCTAGTTTGCCAATCCAACCGTTATGAACTGCACGCCAACGCACCAATAAGCAATGCACGGGCTATGAATATGAGTAAGTACACAAAGTAGTAGAAACTTTTAATGATGCCGCTACTTCAAAGGCTAACACGCTAGTGAAACAATTTCCCGTAGGAAATATTGATATAAAGTGTCCAGTTTTCTAATTACGTAACTTGGTTTCTCCCCAAGACTCGCCTTGTCTTGTTCTTCTGCTGTAATTGCGATATTTTTTTGTCCTAGACCATACCTGAGAACCTTCTCAAAGTCAAAATGGGGGTCAAAGTTCCAACTTTTTTTTTAGTTTTTAAGTAAAGTTTTTATGGTTATAACTTTACTTTAAATACCTCCACGATTTCCGTATGTATTCATCAGCATAATGTTTTGAGTGCGTTACATTGAGTCCAGTGGTAAAACGTGATTTTTCAAACCCAAAAAAAGTCGTTTCCCAGCAATAATTTTTGAGTATAGTTACTTAATTTGATGTACTGAAAGAATGCTTGGTTGAAGGCTTTGTGAAGAGTCCGTTTAAACATTGAATTTTGTTAAGAAAACTGACAGCGTATGAAAATACTGGTAGATACTCAGCTGCAACCGGATCTGACAAGATGACGACATGAATTTATAGAAGGTAGAGTTTATAAACATAATAAAAAAATACTAAAACATTCACACAGGCATAGCAATTGCGATTGTTATAGGTAAAGGCTTTATAATATTTATAATTTATTACACAATGTATTCTTTCAATTACAATATCTATGTTAAGATCTCACAGGAATTGTTTTATTAGTAACAATAAAGTGTACGGTCCCTCTACATATTTATAATCTTAGTCATTACAGACACCTTATATACCATATTATTATTATAAGATTTTAAACTATCATGGTCACTAACATTATTATTTACACTAGAAACAGGATATTTACCATGTTTACTGTTTTCTTTGAGTTCCCGATATTTCGGCGCTGTTACGTACATTATTGTTATAAAGTCAGTATATTCTTAGCAGTGATTAGTTTCATTCACTGTCTCTGCTTACCGTGCAAAAGGATGATTTCTCGCATCGCATCGAGTCGGAAAAGATACGAACGGATGCGGTGACAGCCGATCGGGTCCGGCAGGGTATCGACGCATACGGCTCAGTACCGTCGCTTGCGAACGTATCCGTTTCTGCGCCTTGTCAAATAGTTTCATTCCTACCGTGTTGGATAACGACCACAGGCGAATAGAGCCGATCGCGCGTCGCAGCATACTTTCGGCTACGATCACGTATCGTGGAAGACGCCCGCGGTCAAGCTGCTGTGGCATGGTAATATGGACTTTAATTACTGTGTTAATTACTGTGCGATCCGTTTGGTGGAAGTCATCCTTTATAAACTGGATCTCATGACGGAAAGTAGTGTTATCAACCTGCTACCAGCGATTCAAAAAATCATATTGCCTTTGTGTTATTGCTCGGGTTCTTTTCAGTGTACAAAAACCGTTATCAGTTACGAGTTAACACTATAACACTCCGTATTTTATTTAAAACAATAATGTGATGTGGGTTTCATAACCTAGATTTAAAATATATTCTTGCATTTCTTAACAAACATTAACCCTGCCAGCTCCCACGAAAATTCCACCAAAGTGAAAACTCTTTCCTTAATTATAAGTACGTTTCAAGTAGGCATGTCCCAATTCAGGCTAAAATTTCAAAAGACCGAGCCTCGAGGTATTCATATGCAAGAATATATCAGAATGTTGCTGAATTCAAGATTGCCATGACATAATACCGTGAGATTCGTACTGCATATTTTCAGACACCATTGTTTTATTATGGATAAGGGCTACCTGATGAATACATGAATAGTTAATGAGTTAAAAACCGCACATGTTAGGGAATTTTAAAGTTTCAACTATTTTAGGTGGTGGTGTGGAAAATGGGAGTGTTGGACGGTATAAAATGGTTGAAACTTTTGTATATTGACTTGGCTGGCCACGTACTATCGGGGTATTAACTAATTTGGTAATAGGTTTGCGAAGGTCTGCGAAGTTGCGATGTTTCTCTTTGGTGGCCAATTAGAAGCTTATGGTTGTAGATTTAAGGTCTTATTTTCAACAGACTTATTATACTGGTATGGTACTTTCAATGTTATCCTTTTTAACCAACGGTTATCTAACAGTTACTGCCTTGTAGAATTAAGAAGTTGCGTTGGAAGGCCTCCCACTAGGTGGACCGATGACCTGGTGAAGGTTGCAGGGATCCGCTGGATGCGAGTCGCACGGGACCGGTCAATGTGGCGACACTTGGGGGAGACCTATGTCCAGCAGTGGACGTCTTTCGGCTGAAATGATGATGATGACGATGATGTAGGTACCACTACTGTATGTTG
The DNA here is from genome assembly GCA_905163415.1 of Noctua fimbriata. Classification (NCBI taxonomy): domain Eukaryota; kingdom Metazoa; phylum Arthropoda; class Insecta; order Lepidoptera; family Noctuidae; genus Noctua; species Noctua fimbriata. The sequence continues at coordinate 11,177,186 of LR990940.1, forward strand.
TATATGAAGTGTAAATAATTATGTGTAAGAGATCATTGTTTTCAATCTATTTACAAATTTGTATGTTTCAATAATCAATCAATAGTGAATAGCCAATCAAATGACTCGGCTTTTAAACATGCATGAAATTCATAACAATAGGTACAGCAACATAGACAAAATGTTCTTAAAACTAAAATTTGGCTGTGTACGTCAGATCTATGTTAAATCAGACATTAGTTAGACATACGGAAGCAAAACCGGATAAACTCATAAAAAATCTGTATAAATCCGATTTTTTGGCGGAACTAACTTAATCCACCCTAACTAGTTGTATGTATGTACATTTTACCTGTTTTTGTCGTTTTTTTAAGCGGCACGTGTATCTAAAAAATTGGTTACTAAGGGCCGATTTTTCAATAGCTAGTTTTTTACTATGAAAAACAAAGAAGATTGGCAAGACCCCATGTACTTTGAGTGTCGCCTTTATACTTCGCGTACATTAATGAAAACACCCAAAAAAGATAGATCTAAGGCCTAATAACATAAAGTGTAATCGTAGCATATTTTTTTGTAATGGGATTTTAACAGGAAATCGTTTTAAAGATTTACCCTTTAGGTTAGGTTATGTGTTGTGAAATATGTGTATTGTTATGATTGATTCTTTGATTATAGATTGATATTGAACAGATTAATGCATTTAGAATATAATGCACATATTTACATGTAATAAGTATAATAATAGTACCTATAATATCTAAAGCTTTTCCTTTGAGGCGAAAAATATAAGATGTAACGGTGTCACCATTGTGTGGACAGCCCGGAGGACACGGTGGAGCATAGGTACGATATAGAGGATTGCACCGCCTGGGTAGAGCACCGCCGCGTCCTCGTGAGGGCACTCGGTGGCAGCGATCTCTCGCGCCGGGCCTTGATACAGATCACGGTCCGGAGCTAGGAGGAGTGGCAGGCGGTTGCCTCTTGCGAAGCAGTAACTCACGCGCAAGGCAATGGCCTTTGCGCCCCAGCTGCCGGAATTCCGATCCCGATTTCCGGTCAGCGTAGGCGCGGGTTTGCCAACGGCGAGCAATAACCGTCCGGACCGAGCCCAAGTCGTCAAGGAAATGTTAGCAACCGTAGGGGCCCCGGCGGCTCGAAGCCTTCTGGGGCCATAGGTGATGTGAAAGAGATTCTAGGGCCCTGGAACAATGGCAAACAAGAAACAGGAGTGCATTTTAGTCAGTAAAAGTCTGACACGCCCTCCCGCGCCGTCCAGGAGCGAGAAATGTCATTTAGATGACTTTCCCACCTAAAAAAAGGTAGGCAAGGTTATCTATTATTATATATTATTTTATAAAATGAAACAAATACTTTTTTAACAAACATTTAATAGGTACATATTTTTATTTAATAACTATGTATCTAGCCTGAGTAAAACTTGGTCAAGAAACTGTGCAGGTGGAGTTATGTTATCCTGGTGACGCGCGTAGCCCAGGTACCATACAATACTCATTACGTGAGAGCAACATCCCACAGTACGCAAACCAACAATACAATTGCAACAATAACCGGTGATGGCATTCCTACCCACTTGTTGCCGATCTATGGATATAAAAACAAAATATGATTTTCGTGACACATGCCGGGACTTTACTTTTGCTCGAATCAAATAAGAATTTATTCCGCCTAACCTGCTTAATCGACATGGTCCTCTCTGCAAACTTCTATTGTGTAAAGGCCATGAAAACGTAATTGTTCCCCTATGTATGACCTAGCTTGTCGAATTTGGTAAGTGCCACAAGCAAAGAGTACCAATTCTTCTATAGACAGGTTGGGGAACACAATATTTGTATTTGTTATTGTTGTAAATAAAGAGTTTCTTCTATTGAGATTCTCTTCTTGTACTATTTCTGCTAAAATATTGTCTGCAAAAAGCCTTCCATTAATAATATTGATTATTTGTTCCGCATTACTAAGACCCACAAACATTGTGGCAAATGCATTATGCAGAGCTGCTGCAATGGAGAAGTCCTTCATCATATGAGGGCATGCACGATTGAAATATTCATGCCTGAATATTTTAAAGTCTCTTTTAATCCTGCCATTCACAGCTTCCACAACCCATCTATTTATTGTCACACAGCGAGACCGGTTCCCTTCTAGTGTAGTTAACTGGAACTGACCTGGTGACAGAGTTTCTGGTAGATGGGCGAGGAAGCCACGCTGATGTATAGCGTCTACACTATCCCTAAAGCCTCTATCGAGAATAAAAATATCGTCTTCTCTGAAAAAATTCAAAAAACTGTCTTTATTTAATAAATCCATCATTATCGACGCGTCGTTAGTAGTGGCGGGATATGGCCCTGTAACATCTAGGATGTATCCATTGCAACACACAATCATAAATGGCTTTATGAGATTTCGATACTTATGAAGAGAATACGTGTCTTTTTGAAATAAATAATTCGAGCTTTTTTGGGCATAAACATAGGTGCCATCACAGATAACAATTGCATTTTGTCTTTCCAGTGGGAGATCAGGTCTGCCAAATAAACTGTTAGCTATATATGAGTTTTTACTGATGACATTACTCCGGTTTATATGATGCAGACCTAAATGTTGAGGCACATACTCCTGAGCTAATATGTCCCTAGCCTTGTTCATCAGGGTTTCTACAGTGCGCCTTGGCGTTTGAAACAAGCTCGCTAGCCTGTCTCCTGAGTCTCCCGTCCTTAATTTGCATAATAATGCAGTTAATGCACTTCCTCGGTGCATTTCACGAAGTCCTCTTGTTTCGTTCATTATTTGTTGATGTTGGGATAACGAAATCCCCAGAAAATAATGTGCTAAATATTCTGGCAGACTCTGGATGTCTTCAAAATTAAAAACACTTACAGGTTCTGATAGTATAAAAATCATATCTTCTATTTGGAAATGATTAAAATGGTCTAGTGTATTTTCAGATGTGTATAGTTCACCAAATATGTTTCTACCCATGTGGTAACCGCATATCCTTGCACCTCTAGGTATATAGAAGTTGCAGTCACTCAGAACACGTCTACATATTGCATCCGGAATATGGTATCGCTCAGGATTCCTGCAGTCAGGAAACAAGCAGTGCCTTCTTGTGTCAGCAGCTCGTCTAATGTTTGGCAGTGTAATATACTGCTGCTGTGGTATATTACCTGATTTCCAGATTGTTGGACAGTATTTTGTTCTGGAATTTCAGACAAAACCTGGTGATACGCAAGCTCCCAACAAGTGTGGCATACATAATCGGTGTCCACAATCTAAAAATAAAGTTTTTACTTTAATTTCTCATTGAACTTAATAAAACAGTAAAAAAAATATGATTATGACAGCCTGTAACTTACGTTTCTAGGATATGTCCACAGCCTTATAACTCTTATAAAGTGTTCGCTTTCTGAAGACAGACAATGCCTGTTTTCTGCAGACAGCAGCCGCATGTGACAGTTTACACAGCTGTCTCCAATTTCCTCATGTTGAGGACTTTGGTGAGGGGATATAGCCATATCCTCTAAAGCACCACTGTTTAACTGGGTGTTTTGGGTGTTGGTGCTATGACGCAATATTCTTTGAGCTCGTAGCCAACATGGCCCACATGCTTCATCAGTAGGAGTAAGCTTAAACAATAATTAATACAATCAATATTTATAACAACAGAAATAATTAGAAAATATTTTTATAAAGACAAAAAAAATATATTTACTTGGCGGTGCTGTATCCACTGTGAAATAATTGCAGCAAGTTGTTGTTCTTCATCAGTACTGTTTTCTCTCAGTACTAAACGACTTCTGCTTCTTAGAATGGAACGGCCACATCCAACGCAAACATTCTGATGCCCAACTTGTCTTTCAGGTGCAACTTGGTTAGTTGCATGACTTGCTAATTCCCAACAAGCCTGGCACACGAAGTCAGCATCAGTTGTCTGTGAGTAACATAATAATAAAAAAACTGTTAGCCTCTGTAATACTCTAAATAGCCTCGTCAACCACACACTTAAGTTTGACACACATGACTGTCTTTGTGTTACTCATTTGGGTATTTTTATTACAATAGTATCCAGTTATCATAATTTAAACCCTCATCAGAAGCATTCATGTGTACTGTAACATTATAGACTCAACGCATTACATTACAATACTTACTACTTCCCTGACTATCGAGCATTTGCATGTAATGTAATGTAAACAATAAAGATTCAACTTTGTATGGTATTCACAAGTTGTATCAAGACATTACACATTATATCATTACAAGGTAATGCTCGGTTCTCCTCATCAGGAATGTTACATTACATGCGAATGCTCCTGTTGGAAATAAGCCTCTCCAAATGTCGCCATAATTACCGGTTCAGTTATAATGACAGCGAAATATAAAAAAGAAAACATATATGTCACACTCAGTGGAAATAATACAAACCATCTTCTTATAGTATAAACAATTAAACATTTAAGTATGTTAGGTATATAATATTAGTATAGTAGAGAAAATCTAGTCTTCGGAAAATGATTATAATGCATGGCCTCGATATAAGCAGATTAATAACAATGTTTTACTATAATCATCATTTACTAACAGAGTAGGAAAACATCTTGAGGAAATCTTTTGACCTCATGGGTGACAAAGGTTTAATCACACTTTAACAAAAAAGGACTTGTGTATCATTGTTTTCCCACTTGCGTTTACTTATATGAAGTTTGAGGGAAGTTGAAGTGGTGCAAAACTAAAAAAATACTGCCTCATCAACTATTATAAATCTTCAGTAACTAGACATTATTGTAAAAATGACCTGAATATTTTTACTCACCTCCCTTGGATAAGTCCACAACCTTATAATATTAAGAAGGTCTTCGTTTTCGTTAGAAAGACGATGACGAGGTCTCGTCAGCCGAAGTTCGCAGTTATCACACCGAACGTTAGCACGAGACATGTTTATAATAACAAAAAGAGTCCTGTCTCAAAAAAAGTGTTCACTATCACTAGTACTCAACACGCAGGAACTCGAAAGCTCAACTGAACGCGGAATAAACAATGCAAGTAAACACTAATAAGTTGGAAAGTAAACAATAACAGACGCCAAACAAATCACAAGGATACGCGTGACGACTGCGTAGTGTCAGTGTGACAGATCACAGCAGGGGTAGGACAGTTCCATACATTAATAGATTTGAGGTATTTTTTTCAAAATGCGACATCTGTTATCGCCATCCAAAACAATTAGTTACTTTAGGATACCATAGATGGCGACACTATTGATTCAAATATAATTTGTGAAAGAAAATATTATTTGTTAAATATATTTTTATTACCTAATCAATTTATTTAACTTGTAGTATAATTATTTTCAAATATTTGTGTAAATTACAAGTTGCGTAATAATTACAATAGCAACACAGTAAATTATTGATTTGGTAATGATTGTCTAATTGTCAGGGCTGAATAAATGTCTTCATATAAAAATTAAAAATACCGTCAAGGAGTTATGTCCAGAAGACCTGTTATGCAGCTAATTTTCGACGAAATGTCGATTTCCCCTCAAATCCACTATAACGCTGCAAAAGACCAGCTTCGGGGGTTCACACTGGATGGCAAAAAAATTGCAGACCATGTGTTGGTGTTCATGGGATTAAGAAAGAAATTCAAGCAACCCGTCGCATATTATTTCACCAACTCCATGAATAAGGCTCAATTGAAAGAAATGCTGCAAAAAGTCGTAAAGTATGTACGTAGTACGGGATTAAAGGTCATATGTGCTGTCTGTGATCAAAGCACAGTGAATGTGAGTGTGATAAATGAGTTGGTAGAAGATACAAAAACAAAATATTTAAGAGAGGGAAAGGAATGGAAGACTGAAATAATTGAAATAGGGAAAACAAAAGTAATTCCTCTATTTGATGTTCCACATTTATTAAAAGGAGTTCGCAACAATTTACTTACAAAAGATTAAATATTATGATTTTGAAGAGAAGTGCGAAAAGACTGTTAAATGGGAATACTATAAGCAAACTTATGAAGCTGATAAATCGTATGGAGAGGTGAAATGCCTGCTGAGACTCACAGATGAGCACATCTATGTCAACAAAATAAGAAAAATTAAAGTGAAATCAGCAGCCCAAATTTTCAGTCACACCGTAGCAGCAACTGCAGGACATCTCGTGGCAAGAGAAGACATTCCGAGAGAATGCCAAAATTTGGTAAAATTTACTAAACTAATGGACAATCTTTTTGATTAATTAAATTCTAATACTTTTCATGTGCCTGATGGCAAAACATATAAAGGTTGTGTACGACGAAGTAGTTCACACCATGATTTGTGGAGGAATGCTATAAAAGTTTTAAAAACTGTTAACATTTATTAAGAAAATTAAAGACAAAAATAACAAAATCCGTATAATTGAATCGAAAGCTATACCATCTATAAAAAACTTCATACGTACAATTGAAGGAATGCAACAATTATGGATATTGTTGTCCCAATCATATTCATTTGATGTTATGCTAACACGTAATTTCAACCAGGACCCACTAGAGAATTTCTTTGGGAATATCAGAAGTTATGGGGCGAGGAATACGGCACCAGACACGGTTGCATTTGAAGGGGCCTTTAAGTCAGACTTAAGAGGGCTTAATTAATCATTTTAACTCGCCCCCATTCTCTGCATGCAAACTGCGACAAAGATGATGATGGCTGCTTGCAGAATCTCGATTTTTTTGTAAGAGAAAATATTTCTTCAACTTCTGATATTCCCAGTCCCATTGATGTGGAGACACCACAATTTGCTGAAAGCATAGTAGACAAAATTGTGGTGCCTTTCATCAATTTAAATACAAATGTTAATGATGCTGGTCAGGGTAATTACGTGTGTGGGTGGGTTCTGGGAAAATGCATTAAAAATGTATCAAAAAGCTGCAAAATTTGTAAAAAAGATATGTATGGCGATCCTAAAAGCAAATGAAATTAATATATAGGGGCCAAGGAATATCAAAAAGGTAAAAAATCTTTAAATATCAAAAGATATGGAAAAATGTTTTGTCCAAATTCAAAATTTAGTGACAGACATTCTAAAAAAAGATGCTCCAATAAAAAAAAATTTTAAATAGAATTAATTTTTTTACTGACATATTTGTTGATTTTCCATTCAGTTGTTCACAACTGAACTGAACTGTGTTTCATCACATAAAAAAATATTAATAAAATATTTTGAAGACACAATGGAATACAATAGACAAGTGCTTATATATAGTTGGTGTCGTTCAATTAACCGGATTTTGTCTGGAAAAATCACATACCATGGTGAGGATGAAATTAAAACAGTAGCGCAAGCTTATAAAAATAAACATAAGTCAAATAAATAAGTAATTTTATAAAAGGAAAGTTTTTTTTTTATGTATCCACTGTGTACCTTTTAAAATTGATGCTTCCTTACTAATTTGCTTGTTTTTAATTTGATAAAGTTTTACTATGATTTTATTAATAAAGAAAAAAACAAAAATGAAGTAGGTAAAACTTTGTCAACTTGAAAACAAGTAGACTAATAAGGGTGGAAGCGCCAGGGTAGGCCGCAAAATACAAATTTTCACACATTTTTAGCAATTTGCAGGTCAGTCAGGTTGTATGCGACTCATTTTTCATCAACATGCAACCTGAAACTGACCTGCAAACTGCAAAAAACGTAAGAAAATTTGAATTTCGCGGGCTACCCTGGCGCTTCCACCTTAAAGTGCAAGCAGTAGGTACTAATCCATAGGCAGAGTATTTATAGCTATATATATCACAAGTTTGTGGATGGCGATAATAGATGGCGCTGTTTATACGATCAATTGACATTAGCGGTCTTCAAAAATTTCTGCGAGAGGGCTCTCTATACCCGTTATATTACTTTACTCTATGGATCACAGGATGACAGCAGTTAGAAATGCGAAATGTTTAATGTTGCCAGGTATAAACTGTAAAAACTAACAATTATGTTATACTTTCTTTAATTATTAAAGAATATAGTTTTTAGTTAAGATTGAAATATTGCAATTGCATTAGTGTCTATTACTATAGAAAGAAAAATGTTATTATAAAACGATTGTTAGTTTTTAGCCATCCAGCCAACATTCGTATTCTACTAATAAATATTATTCTACTAAAAATGGCAATGATTTCTTCAACGCCACTGTTGTCCGTTTAGTTATTGCTACTTTTACTTCTGATTTAACAAAATACTTATTTTTATGTATTTTCTCTATTCCCATCAAATAAAATAAAACTTTAAACAGGAAAATAAACTACTCTACTTGATCTATAAAATGCATATAATTTAGTTTATGCTCGTTTCTCAAATAGAGCGACACTGAGAGTGCCATTCTTCTTTAGTTTTGCTGTTGAATGTACAACATAATTATGAATGAGCCTTCAAAGTTTTTTTTATTATATTTTTGGTGCTACGTAACCCTGTGTGCGTGTGATTACGACTCGCACTTGGCCAGTTTTTTTTATTTTGTACGTTACCTAGTAATTGCTTGAAGTTAAAACTGACAAAATTTAGAATTATAAGCTTTGATTTCTTTGGCGGTTCTCACTACGTTTAAATTCATGTCTATTGCATAAAAATGTTTTCATAAGAAATTACTTGAACTCAAGTAATTACTATAACTTGAGTATAGATACGGGTGTTAGTCAGGAGCCCTATTATTAAACATTTATGTCATAATCTATGGAAATTCTTTTGAAAAAACAAAATGGCGGTGTTAGTTGTTAATAAAAATGATCCATATTGCGTTAAAAAAACAAATGAAATCAAAATATAAATAAAATATATCCTGCAAACATTGTTACATTTGCGTCAATGAATGAAATATGCACAAAATGACATTCAATTCAATTTATATTCAAATAGGAAGGATTTTCATTTTAATCTGTTACAGTATTTGTCACTGGCGATTAACAAAAGCTTCTGTGATTTGTAGTGTACACATAAATGTAGTGTACGTTATGTATTGGTATTTATTAATATTGTTTCTTCCAATTTACAAATAGTTAAGTTAACAGAACTAATGTTCTTTTTTTTTCAAACTGCAAGACAGTTTGTCGGCAGTTGTTCTCGTTTCACAATAACAATTAAAACAAATTTCGATTTTATTAATAAAATAGCTAAAATATATACTAATATTATAAAGCTGAAGAGTTTGTTTGTTTGTTCGTTTGCTTGAACGCGCTAATCTCAGGAACTACTGGTCTGAATTGAAAAATTATTTTAGTGTTTGATAACCCATTTATCGTGGAAGGCTATAGGCTACATAACATCACGCTACGACTAATAGGAACGGAGCATTTATTAAAAAGATTGCAAAAACGGGGAAAATCCAAACGCAGACGAAGTTGCGCGGGTCAGCTATAAAGAATAAAACAGAAAGTGAATTTATAGATAAAACAGAAAGTGAATTTATAGATAAAACAGAAAGTGAATTTATTCTCACATTTTATACCCATAGTTGATAGACGCAAAATTAGCTAAAAACACTACCTCTCATTGAGTCCATCAATGAGAGGTAGTGTTTTTTAAGAACCTTTTTAAGTTGGTTGGTTGATTTGACTTGCGATAGCTTGTTAAAGAGTTGCATAGTATAGACACTGTGGTGATAAGTGTTGTGGGTAAGTATTAGCCGCTGCTTCTTGACATATCTGTCTTTAAAAGAGTAACTATCACATAATCGCAAGGCAAAGTAGTTGTCGATTATTGTATAAATTCTGTCATTCTGTTTATGATTATTAAGTGTAAATTATAAATATTACAATGTTTTTTTTTTTCAATAATATATTTTCTTGTTTAAGAACCGGGTTTCCTCCGTGAATCGGAAAGCAAATTCAGCCATTGGCGCCAGCTGTTATTTGTAGATCTTTGACAATCGTTACAGGTAGTCAGTAGCCCGAAAGTCTGACAGTCAGTCTTACCAGGGAGTATCGTTTTACCCAGTATTAACAGGGTTGTGGAGGTAAGATAGGCAGTTGCTTCATGTAAAATACTGGTATTCAGCTGCATCCGGTTAGACTGGACGCCGACCCCTACCTAGTTGGGAAAAGGTTAGTCAGATGATGATAATCAGTAAGGTCAGTGTATGTTCCTAGGAAAATATTATCACAGCCGGCAATTTCGTATCCCGCATGAAGTGCTCATAAAGTTTTCTACCGCTATAATATTTATAAAACTTTCCGGCACTGTGTCGTATATTCTTCTTTATATGGAAACTGTGAACGCAGCTGAACCGTGCAAAGAATAGCTCTTATAATCAACAGCATAATCAGCTTATAAAGTTCCAATTATTGAGGCATAGGCTTCCTCTCCGCTTTGAGGAGTGAGCTGTGGGTCATAATCCAGCATATGAACCCATGCGGGTTGGTGTATGTCACATTTCTGAGGTTTTTGGTTCTTGGATATGCTGGTTACCTCACGGTGCTTTTCTCTACCGTTTTGAGAGCAGAGGTGGTGAAATAAACTACACAATGTCAAGTAACAGTTAAGGCCCGCATATCGAAAATCTGGAGCCCTTTTGTTTTTTTTTTTTTAGGATGGGAAATCATCAAATGACCCCTTCCGCTCTGGATGGAGTGGAAGGGAGTGTCAGACTTGTACTGACTAAAACCCATCCATGTTCCTTCTTTGCCCTTTGTGTTCCAGGGCCGCGGTATCTCTTTCAAACAGTCCCGCAGCCCTGGCAGGGAAAATCTGGAGCCCTAAAACAACTACACGGAGTCGCGGCAGACCGATCATAAGATGGCGGGATTTTCATTTGAGAAGAGGTGCAACATCGCGAAAAGTGGAAGAAATGTAGGGAGGCCTTTGCTCAGAAGTGGGACAGTTCAGGGTAACAACAAAAACAAAAAGTTCCTGTTTGAGTTGCAACCCACGACTAATCTTAAATCAACAGGCAGAAGAACAAGTAATGATTTCCTCTCATTATCGAACTCGACGACGACTCGGGACATCCTTCCAATAATAAACGTCAAACCATAGATGATAATGATGATAGATTGACTTCAAGAACAACCTAATTCTCCTACACAACATGGACACAGTACACGTATAATTGCGTTACCCGTGCTTATAATACAGGAGTAAAACATTAACTCGATACACGGAGTTGACGTGGCCGTCCCAACTTTTAATGATGAGGGTCGAACCAGAATAATTTTGAGACATGCTTCGTTGTTGATTCGGGGAGAGGTGGAAGATAAGAACTTTTTGCGGTTGAGTGTAAAATCGGAGTTGCTGAAACTTTAATTATAAAGGAAGGATTGTTTTCTGGAATATCTTGGCTTGTGTGACGTGTTGTAATGTTTTTGTGGAGTTTTGAAAAGCTTTGTGCCACAAAAATTGTCTAACCGGTCTTTCAGCTTTATACTCAGCATCATATCATCTACTCATCATCAGATGAAACGCATGTGACTAAAAGAGTGATGGACGGATGATGATGTTAATAGAAGGAGAGGGAGAAGAAGGCCGAGAAGACTGATATGAAAGAGAAAGGAGTAAATGACGCCTTGACGTCTGACAGGGGAGAATGGAATAAGAAAACGTGTTGCACCGACCCCAAGTAGAATGGAACAAGGGCAGGAAGACGAAGAAGACTCAGCATCAAACCTGTGGCACCTGTAACTGAAAAGATGAAAGGGAGTCGCCAGTCTTGGTATGGACATGTGATGAGGAGGGATGAAACGCATATGACTTAAAGAGTGATAAAAATAAATGTTGATGAATGAAGAGGGAGAGGAAGACCAAAGAAAAGATAGATAGATTGTGGAAGGATTGAAGGAGTTAATGGGAGCTTGACTAACAAAAACGTGTTGTGCCGAACCCGAAATAACAAGGGACAAGGGCAGGAAGATGATAACTCAGCATCAAACAAAACAATAAATAAAAAAATTAAGGGACACCCATTATAGCATGTTTAGTTCCAAAAGGCGGTAATTAATCGTGTATCGTAGGCGGAGAGTGATTATTAATTTGTGTATATCTCATAAGTTATGCATAATAAGCAATGAGTCGTTACAAAGTCAGATATTGAATTGTACATAATTATTATCAAAATCATTACCCATCTGTAAAGGCTTGAATACTATGATTATTATCTTACTTCTAATACACAAACTTTTAAACACAATACACACATATGTAGGGGTTTAGAACAGCCCACCAACCAACCGCTACTAACCACGCACCGGTATGCTAGCGGTATGGCAACCGCTACTTGTCTTGCCTTGTACCAAACGAAATTTCAACAAAATTATGATGAATATCTAAAACAATTTGTTCAGTCACGAATTTGTCCAAAACTTTCGCTTTCTGTATTCACACTCCTATTTCCAAATGAATTCACATTTATCAGATAGTCGATTTTTTATATTTTGATCTTTTTTTTGCTTTTAATATTATTTTAGCTGCTTTTGCTTGCTTTTTTGCTACAGCTGCAACTGCTAAAGCATGGGGTTTCGGGTCCGATTTTCAGGTTAAGTCAGTTTTAAGAGCGAATTTCTCTAATGAAACTGATCGCGATTAGCTCATCCAAAACCACGTTCAAGAGCTTTAAGCTTCAGAAACATTTTAAATTTCAGTGACCTATCAGCGGTCTCGGGATTCGTGCCTGATTGATGGCAATAGGCTCGCTCCCTCTAACATGGAGGTATATGAGTAGCTGGACAAATATAGGTATTTTATGCATACCTACCTCTTCGATATGAAAAGGCGTGTTGTTTGTTTTCCTAACATGTACCTAGTTAGAGAAGAAATCAGTTCTATCCAACGAAACAAGTGATTGGTCGTGTCCATCCTAATGAGCTCGTTAGTAGAACATGTTCAATTTCATGTTGGCTTCAACCACTAAGAGTACAAACATGTCCTTATTAGAGGGTAGTTGCCTGTTGCAGGGGTGGTTTAGAAAATCCTGCACATTTTAGTTTGAGGTCAATTAATACTGATGTCGAAAAATCTGTTTGGCTGTACCCAGTTAATTTGTTCAACCAATAACTTACAGTAAGAGTAAGAGTCAAACAATAAAAACATTTAGTGCTAACAGATTTAAAAACACCGTTAGCGTTTTTTTTTTATTTAAACAGAGTAATGTTTCAAGCACTGTAGCCAGTGACACTCGTGGCACCAAGACGAATCTAACGACTCATAATTTATCCAAATCCGTTCACCCGTTTAGGAGTTACGAGGGAACAAAGAAACGGACATACATACACACATACATACGTACAGGTTAAACACATAACCCTCCTTTTGGGCTTCACCGCAGTCGGGTAAAAAGGAATAAGTAAGTGTCGTGGCTGGTGGCGTCCCTCAGATGTATGAACATAGTCAAAGGTCCATGTTTATATGTCCACTTGGTCATACACTCACGCCTGTTGTCAGTTCTACGCACCTGCATAGCATAGCATCAATAGGTTGATGCTATGCTATGCTGTAATGTTCCCACTGCTGGGACACCGGCCTCCTCTCTATGAGAGAGAATGGATTACAGGAAGCACTACGCACCTGCTCTTCCGATTCAGAATCGATACACAATATAAGTGCTTTTAGAGTCTCTCTCGCAAATCTAATAGCAACAAATATTTTATTCATGTGTCGCATTAACGGTCGATACATCTAAACGGTCCTCGATAGATTACAAACGCAATGTAGTTTACGTCGCGAGTGATAGATGGGGAACCGTTTCCCTTCTAAAAGCGATATAGGTACACTACTTTACCAAGATAAGTGCGTAAGTGGGTATTATTTCGCACGTTTTGATTGTGTATTTTGTGAATTTTGTTACCTTAATTTATTTGCGTGTAAACGTTATATCAAACTTAAGAATGCAGTTTTCTGGCACTGCCATTTTAAAAACATAACATCACGCCTATAATCTTCGAAGGGTAAGGCAGAGACGTACTCTACTTAATAGTACATCCAAATTTCGCCAGTTATGTTTAAGTCCCATGAAATAAGGGGTGAGCTTATTGCCATCAACCGGGCACTAATCCATACTCCGTGACAGCTACTCAGAAATTCCTGATGGGAAAACCTAATAAAACTTTACCCGACCCGGGAATCGAACCCAGGACCTCAGGCTAAACAGTCGTGCTAGCGACCACCAGACCAACGAGGCAGTCAACATAAGTAAGTATTAAATTAAATTAAATCTAAGGTCTGCCGATTTTTTTAAGCGTCTATGTCCTAAACTAATCATATGTTTTGATCCTTATTTTTTTTTAGGAAGCTACACACGGTGGCACATGAAGCTGTATGTATTTTTTGTATTTCCAGTATAACCTGGCCTCGCTTTGTATAGATTTCCTATACAATGAGAGATCCGCATAAACTGGTTTTGTATAGCTTGATTGGCCGTCGTGCGTACAATAAAACTGTTTCGTATTGATAAAAAAACACCTATTTTTTTTTCGATTAATTTTTTATAGGGTTTTGTCTAACAGTGAAATGATGCCAACTGTAACAGTAGTTTTTAGAATAGTGAATACAAAACCACTCACATCTAAAGTAGAAAAACAGCTATACTTTATTAATTAGCTAAGCCCTGTGACCTTCGTCCGCGTGAAATGATTATAAAAATATTATTTGAATCGAATTTTGTTAACAATTTCATTTATTTTTTTTGCACGGAACCCTAATTATTATTTTTTAATAAAAGTAGCCTAGTTACTACTTATAGCATCAGCTAAATGTCAGTAAAAGTCCTATCAAAATCGGTTCAGCCGTTTCGGAGATTAGCCGGAACAAGCAGACAGACAGACAGGAAAAATTTTAAAAATCCTTATTTGTTGATAAGTTTACTTTCATAATTATGCATTAAGTAAGAATCTGATATTTTGAAATTACAAACAGACACTTTAATTTTATTTATTTTTATAGATTATTCTTAACCTTAAAACTTAAGATAAAATCCTCGCCACTGAAATCCACACATTTTTATCTGACGCTCATCCAAACTTGGACATTGTTCTCACTCTTAAATAACAAAGTTTCTTCAAAACTTCACAATGTTCATCATGATAATGCAGTATTATTATCAGATACATTTTTTCTCGAAGTTTCGACGGATAATTAAAGTTTCCAAAAGTAAAACATCAAGATTGAATGCAGGGAAATCGTGTTTTAGGGACCATATCTTTTTTACCTGGTAGTCAATTTTGTTCAAAGTCGTTTGTCTTGGTCATCATCTGCCTAGCTTTTTCCCAACTATGTTGGGGTCGGCTTCCAGTCTAACAGCTGATGCAGCTGAATACCAGTATTTTACATGGAACGATTTGACCTACACAACCAAGTTAGTACCGGGTAATACGATACCCCTTGGTAAGACCGGTTGTCAGACTTTTTGGGCCACTGACTACCTAACGACTGTCAAAGATCTACAAATGACACCCGAGACCAACGCCTTAGCGTGCTTTCCGAGGCACGCATGAAACACGGTATGTTATGGGTGGTCACCCATCCACAGACCAACCTAGGCAAGCACGGCTTAACCTAAAGATCGACCCGAGCGGCTGTTATTATTTAGCCACGAGCTCCTCCTTGGTATGGACAGGTAATGAGGAGGTATGAAAAGTATGTGACTAAAAAAGAGTGATGGACATGAATGTTGATGGATGGAGAGGGAGGGGAAGGCCAAAGAAAAGATGGATGGTATTGTGTGAAGACTGATATGAAAGAGAAAAGAGTAAATGATGCCGTGACGTTTGTCAGGGGAGAATGGAAGAAGAAAACCGTTGTGCCGACCCTAAGTAGGATGAGACAAGGGCAGGACGATGATGAGTCAATTTTTTTCTAGTGTATTTTGTGTTTGTGCACAAAAAAAGTGAACGCGATTAGCTTATCTAAACCGTATTGAACTTAGTTAAGAATTTTACCAGCTTAGGGTACACCATAATAAACTCCATCCTAATATGAGCTACGGATTTACAGAAAGCAGAAACACGGTATATCACGTTACCTCAATGTTGGTTAAAACAAACGTGTATAAATTTATTTATACATAAACGCTGAAGGCTGTCGGGTATCTGACACGAACATAATAACGAGAAACCATATTAAAGCGTAGATTGACTACGTACGGTATTCAGCTTAGCTTTTGAATTTTGTACGCTAACTAGATACACTGAGCTTCTGAAATACGTTGATTTGCATTAATTGTAACAACGATATAAGGAATTTATCTGCCATGTCAGTTTCTAAGGAAGGTTTAACTTGTATTTAAGTTTAGCGTTCCGTTAAGATTTTCATGATGTACGTATTAAGTCTACAGGGTGTAAACAGACCCTTCACGAAGCCGTCAACCAAGCATTCTGTACTTCAAACTAGGTAACTTTACGCAAAAATGATTGCTGGGTTGGAGTTATTTTTTTGTTTGGGGGATTTTTTTTACGGTAGGACTCAACGTAACACACTCAAAGCATTGTGCTGGTGGATGGATGGAATAGTACGGGGGTCGTGAAGGTGTTTAAAGTAAAAAACTTACATTAAAAACATGTATTTAAAAAAAAAGTTGAAACTTTGACCCCCAATATCTCCGTAACTAGAAAGTTCCCAGGTATGGTCTAGAAAGCTCGCAAAGACGGGCAGAACAAGTGCTTTTCGGCTTCGTTAAGGGTCTATTTACACCCCTTATACTAATATTATAAAGAGGTAAAATGTGTTTGTATGTAGCGAGTGGAACTACTGATCCGATTCCGAAAATCCTTTCATTGACTGGAAGCTTCTCGTGAGGTAATTTCCGTACATAACGGGAGCGAAGCCACGAGCAGTCTTACTTCTTACTAATATTATAAATGCGATAGGATGGATGTTTGTTACTCTTTCACGCTAAAACCACAAAACGGATTTGTATGAAATTTAGCACACAGATAGTTTATAACCTGGATTAACACATAGGATACCTTTTATCCCGTTAGTATGATCCCGTGGGACACTTTTCGAACATCACGCACGCGAAGCCGCGCGCATAAGCTAGTATTGAATATTCTCACTCTTCATTTCTCACTATCAGTAAATTAATTAAATATTCAACTATACTTGGTCCAATTCATAACGTCGATAAAACGTTTTATTTTATGAGAAAAAACTGTACTCCAATCGTGTTTAACATACTTTCTAACACAATCCGAAGTATTTCGAACGGTATGCCGTATGCAATGCTTCGTAAATTGTTGAAAAATACTGCTTCTGAACCACGTAAATAACGCAATGAATGTTATTGAATTGCCGAAATGACTGGCATTTCCACTGTCAAGGTTGTTACCGAAATTATCCAGCTGTTCTTGTACAGTAGCAGTCAGTGCTATCAATAAAATGTCGAGGCAAATCAAAGGCATTGCCTGGTTGCTGTAAATGTGTCGGTAGCAATATTTAGGGATAAGCACTGAGACTTTTATACGTGCATCGAGGAGCTCATGGTTTCATCAAATTTAACAGCCGCTCGGGTCAATATTTAGGTTAAGCCGTGCTTGCCTAGGTTGGTCTGTGGATGGGTGACCCATTACATTCCAAGTTTCCTCCGTGCCTCGAAAAGCACGTTAAGCCGTTGGTCACGGGTGTCATTTGTAGATCTTTGACAGTCGTTAGGTAGTCACTGGCCTGAAAAGTCTCATAACCAGTCTTACTAAGGGGTATCGTATTACCCAGTACTAACTGGGTTAGCAGGCAAAAGCAAGCGCGGCTTAATCTAAAGATCGGTCGCCGAGCGGCTGTTATTTTTTAGCTATGAGCTCTTCTTTTAAACGTGCATAAGTATTATAATTATCTTAATATCGTTTCATTAAGCTACAAGATCGAAGGAAATAAAGTATTAATTAATATTTAAGAGCTTCTTGAACCAAAACTGCGTTTGCATTTTAGAAATACAAACCTGCTTTAATTAAAAACTGTAGCGAAACAAACCCGATGGAAGGTAGCTTGCCGTTAATTCATACTGTTTTAATCTAATAATTACTTACTCCTTGTGCCTAAGCGGCTTTGCCAACTCCTGAAGTAAGTTGGATTTCATTCATTTATCATTCTACGTTTTCGTATCAAAACGACTTATTTAACTTTTTCTTTAGACGGCGAAATCTCTTGGGTATTTGCTTTTCTATCATCTTTACGGGTTTTATTGAAAATGCGATAAGTAAGATGTTTAAGTACTTAATGGATTAATTTTGTATTCTTTTTGGAATTTAAATGACGTCTCTTTATTTATTTTTTCTCTTATAATTTACATTTTTAAATATTAAAAAAAAAGTATAGAAAACTTTTAAAAATAGAAGAAAATAGATGACCCATCGGCATCAGGAACAAGGTCAAGGCTGTCGGTGGTCAGGGCTACAGAGAGTTGAACCACCTCATTAAGTGTCTCCGTGTCCAGGATTACTGCATTCTGAATCAAGCCCTTGACCCAGCCGCGCAATGAGAGACTCCTAAGGTGTTGGTCGAGGCTCTTTGGTATAAGTTAATTAACCGTAAAGACTATCGGTACAATGATTGCAGAATCCACGTCCCACATGTTGACAACCTCGTGTGCTAAATTATGATGTTTGATTTTTTTATGGATGTCTATTATGTCATTGTTCACTAAATTGAACTGAATTTTGTTCCAGTATAGTGACATTAAAAGTCATCATCATTCATCATCATCATTCTCTTGCCCTTATCCCAATTCATTTGGGGTCGGGGCAGCATGTCTTTTTCTTCCATATTTCTCTATTACTCGTCATCTCATCAGACACCTCCTTTCTTGCCATATCATTCTTTACACAGTCCATCCATCGTTTCTTTGGTCTTCCTCTACTCATATACCCATGCACATTCCTCACGACATTTTATTCATTCCGCCGCATCACATGCCCACCACGACAACCGACAACCACACAACACCACACAACTTTTCAGTCACCGGCATCGCCTCTTTATATAGTATAGTGACATTATAAATGCCTTGTGAAAATAAATTCGAAGTACTTTCAAATTAATGTTCAGGATCTAAATAAAAGTGTCTGTAAACGATTTTGAACATTCATCTTAATTACAATCGTAATCGTTTCGAAGATCGTTTCAATAAAATTAACTTCGCTTAATAAAGTCGAACTTCATTGAACACTTAATTATAAATTTCTTGAGAAGGGGCGAAAAAATAAATCATTGTACCTGTAAGTTTTATTACTTTTTAGGCAAAAATAAACTGAAAAAGTAATGAATACTTTAACTTTACCTAAAATTTTTCGAACTAGTTATGAACTTTTAAAAAAAATGTTACTAAAATAGAAACTCATTATGAGGTGGAAATGGGGCCGATGTTATTTACCTTAGAATAGAATAGAATATATTTTATTGTAAAACATGAGTATACATCAAATAATATGTGCAAGGTCTTAAAAATAACAGTTAGATCTACATGTTTTGCCATTTAAGGCGTACAAAACAACATATTTTTGGCTAAGAATAAACAAAAAAATTAAAAAATTTGAGTCTACACAGCAAACTATGATAATTAAAAAATAGAAAGTATTGATTTACAGATTTGGGGGGGTTGTGAAAATATCGTAATTACAGGAATCTATTTAATTAAATGCGGTCATTTAAAAAATCCGATATGGAATGACATGACACTTGACATGACATTTGGCTATGAGATATTTTTTTAAATGTATTTTAAACAGAGCAGTAGGCATTTGTCTAATAGATTTTGGGATTGATACTTTTACGCATCAATGCCGTGGTTGATCTTGGTACGCATAATTTATTATTATCTCGTCGATTACGAATAGAAACGTCTGATAATTTCTTAAATAGGTTAGGATTGGTTTGTATAAAATTAGCTATTTCATAAATAAATAAGGAAGGCAGACTTAAAATGTTATATTTAATAAAATACTATTTGCAACTATCAGTTATTTTCAAACCAAACATAGGCCTAATACACCTTTGTTGTGACCTAATTCCCCAAAATATAATTCCAAATCTCAATATGGAGCCGACAATACCATGGTAGGCAGTAATAAGCGCGTTGGTACTTATAATAGGTTTTCGTTTGTAGAGGGCATAGGCAGGAGAACATACTTTTTTATTTAATTCTTCTGTGTGTGCTTTCCAGTTCAGACGTGTGTCAATGGTTACACCTAAAAATTTTGCTGTGTCTACATTTCTTATTAAGTTAATCTGTGGTGAACATTAATATTTGGTGCTTCTAAACGTTGACTGAAGAACATAATTCTTGTTTTTTCAAAATTGATTTTTAAATTATTGTTATCTAACCAGATAATTATTGAATTGATTGCATTATTAATTTCATGTTCATACCTATCTTTACTTATAGAATTAATAGTGACCGTGCTGTCATCGGCAAAAAGTGATACTGGATAAATTAGTTACTAATGGCAAGTCATTTTTATAGATTATGAATAACAAACCAACCCAATACGCTCCCTTGCGGGACCCCAAATTTAACTATACGTTTTTTGATGCATATGTTTCTTCTTTTTTAGTATTAATGTTTATTTTAGAGATTTCTGTAAATTGTTTACGATTTTTTTAGATAAGATTCTACGAGATTTAGAACATTGCCTCTAATGCCATACGCTTCCAGTTTACGGAGGAGAATGTCATGATTCACATAATCGAAAGCCTGGGTCATATCGCAGTAAATGGAATATAGCGGTGTTCTTTTATCCACATTACCCATAACGTTATTTAAAAAATCAAAAATAGCCATTTTTATTGTTTTATTCTTGCGGAAACCTTTCTGGTCTTCTGTAAGAATGTTGTATTTTTCTAAATAATTATAAATTTGATTATAAATGTATTTTTCAAAAACTTTTGACATTATAGGAATAAGTGCAATAGGTCTGTAGTAGCTCATACTCTGTTTGTTGTCTTTTTTGAAGATGGGTTTAACGATAGTAGTTTTTAGACTTTTCGGGTATGATCCAGTGGCTATACATATATTAATGATATGGCTTAGGTGGTCACAGATATGATAAGCAATATACTTTAGGATTCTAGTAGAGATCCCATCGTATCCAACCAACACTTGTGGTATTTTTAAGTGATCTCATAATTTGAAGTATGTCATATGGAGTACTAGGGGCCATGAACATAGATTGATTTGATTTGGAAATATTCACGGTTACGTCCTTACCAGCGTCTGTTATTGGTTCTATCTTTTCTATAAAGAAATTGTTAAAAGCATTCGCATTCTCTCCTGGCCTAGTTATAGTTGTATTGTTTGTTTCTATGGAAGTGATACTACCTTTTGGTAAATTGAGTTTAGACCTATTTATAATCGCCCATGTAGCTTTGGATTTGTTAGTAGATGATTTTATTTTATGATTGTTTTGTGATCGTAGCCTTAAATTAATTATATTTTTATATATTTTAGAGTATTTTTTAAATTTAGATTTATTTACTTCATTACGATTTAGTCTATAGTTCCACATAAGCTTTCTTTTTTTTTGCTACAGATTTTTATGCTATGCGATAGCTACTGAGGTTTTACTTTGGTTCTTATTGTAATGCTTTTGAAAGTAAAACATACATTCTACAGCATCATGAAAGCTTCCAAAAATACATTATATGCTGTGTTAGGCTTATTAGTATTATAGATTTCAGACGTTTTCGTCTATTTTTCGCCAATAGTTTATTAAATTTTCTTTACTAACCGGCAATTTTAGTACTTGCGCTGTGTGGTCTGACAGGCCGAAGTCAATCACATCAGATTTACACTTCTTCCCCACATTATATGCAAAATTGTCTACGCAAGTGCCGCTCGCAAGACGAGTTGGCTGATTTATTTCTAGCTTTAAATTGTAACTTAAGAGCAAACATTCTAGATCTATCAAAGTATTATTATTACGCTTAAGACAGTCAATATTATAGTCACCTGCAATTACGACATTTCTCTTTAAATTTTGGTTACAAATAGTACATAACACTTTCTCTAATTGCTCAAACAATACAGGTAAATTATTGGACTTTGGTACTCTCTACACACAAACAATAATCGTATTATAGATTGCCAGATCAATCGCGCAGCATTCTAATATTCCATTTATGGAGAGTTTCGCTATGTCTTGAACTCCTTAAACTCTTTAACCTTTCTTTGCAAGTATACATGTACCACCTCTCTTACTGTCCTTTCTGGAGTAGCATGCCGCCAAAGTGTAATTCGGAATATACAATGTTTTTTCATGGCCAGCTATCATGAAGTGTTCAGATAAACAAATTGTGTCGATTTCGGTATTTTTCTCTGACATCTCTTCAAGACATACAGTGAGCCCACTACTCTTATTCAGTAAACCGGCAATGTTTTGATGTATCACGTTAAGGTGCTTATAATCGAAAAAACTGCACTGTCGATTGTTGTTCATTCATATTGTTAATATTCTCGCGCTCTGTATTTACGAAGGTATTTTCACGTATGTAGTTCCTAAGTATGGCGATATCTTTGAAAATTATTTTCATGCCGTAGTTATTTACTAATCCTGTATTTTGTCTTTACATTTTGTAGTCCCACGTAAGGTTCTTATTCGAGTCAATGAAGTAGGCATGTTCGTGTGTAAAATGTCTTGCTATAACAGATTATTAAAATGTTCTACTCTCATGTATATAGGTGCGGCATGCAGAGAATAACATTCGTGTGTTGGATTTTTTCAAGTACTTTTCTTATGTGGAGAATGATACTAGAAAAGTCCTTAGTAGATTTGAAGTCTGTTTCACCAATAAAAACAATACAGAAGTCATTCATAGTAAATTTCTTTAGCTCTGGTTCCAAGTCGCGAAACATATTAATTATTCCTGAATATGGTGTTAGGTAATGACATAATTCATAATTTTCAAACTTATTTTCTGCAATTGTACGTATTTTATTATATTTATTTTCGCTTAAAATACAGATTTTATTAAGTTTTTTTTCCGGGTCTTCATTATGACTTTTTGAATGAAGGATTGTTGGTTTTACCGCAGAATCTTCCTTAGATGCCTTCATAATATCTATTAAGTTTTTTGAGTGCCCTTACTATTTTTCTTAATGTCAGACGTATTTACTTGCTCCGTTTGTGTAATTTTGTTAAGTAATGTTGCTTCCCTTTTTTTTGGAGTAGAAGATTTTTGCCTGTTTTTCTTAGTAGGTATGATTCCTCTGGCCGCTGAAGCACGGTACTGTAACCACCTGATTGTATACTCCAGACAGTAGCCCAGTTTGGTTCGCACAGGACATTTTGGAGTAATACTTCATCTTAGGAAGCTGGATCTTAGTTGTCAACTCACTCTTTCCCTGCTGCCTGAAGCATGTCCCCATCTCCTCCCTTGTGAACCACAATGAAACGTCTGTTATTTGGGATAATAGTGAGAGATCCTCCTTGTACGTCCCGAATATCCCGTGGAATATAATCTGAGAAGCCTTCTCTGATTCCATCTGCCCTCCTACTGTAAAAGTTGTTTTCAAAGTAGACGCTTTCTTATAGGTGTACCAGCCCCCTGCCCCAGTGGTGCTAAAGAACTCGCAGATTTTTTTCTTATCTTTGTGTGCGTCCCATACCGCAGTGAAAATTGTGATGGAGAAAAACATCCTTGTAGCCTGTCTTGAGGTGGTAACTAACAGGATTTCGGCAACAAGGGTAGTTAAGATCGCAATTACCGAGGCCTGTTTAGTGCTTTTAGTAAGCTCAATGATGTCGTCGATACAAAGCACGTGTGCCATTGCCCTTTTCACAGCCGACGCATATTTCTTCCTATAGATCCCCTCTGTCCTTATCATGCAGAGCCACGCTGTCATCGGCCCAATACTCTGCACAATACAGGACCTACGCTCTGGGGGAAACGATGCACCTTCCAACAACACGTGGTGAGCCCCAGACAACCCATACTTTGAAACAGGAAAACTCTTATGTACCCTATCGATTTTCGAGATAGGCATGTTGTTGTGTCCAAGCTTGAGCTCGTTGACTCTCAATGCAAATGAGGAAAACATATCCAAATATGGTCCCATTGTCCCGTACCAATTTTCCTGATCATTAGGAGCAACCTCTATATACTCTAGCCCATTATTCTTCAGCACGCTGAGCCATGCCTCTTTTACCTTCGTAATATCCAAAGCGTAGTCCCTTCCCTTTACAGTGGATTTTGTAAGAGGTGGTACTCGTCTTTCGGATCATATTTGTCGAAGACTGTTTGGTCTCCTGCCTGCAAACGTTGTGTATAGTAAAAATGATGCTTATAATGTGGTTACCGACAGTTGTGTTGTTTGATGCCTCATTGAGTGATGTTGGTGCATCAGAATCAGTCTCCATGCTGGTAGCATCTGCGTCTGACGATCTTGGGAACGCCATAGATAATATTTTCTTATACATCCCGACGATGGATACGATAAATTGGAACTCTTGAACTTCTTACTACCTCTCTTACTACCTCTCTTACTGTCCTTTCTGGAGAAGCATGCCGCCAAAGTGTAATTCGGAATATACAATGTTTTTTCATGGCCAGCTATCATGAAGTGTTCAGATAAACAAATTGTGTCGATTTCGGTATTTTTCTCTGACATCTCTTCAAAACATACAGTGAGCCCACTACTCTTATTCAGTAAACCGGCAATGTTTTGATGTATCACGTTAAGGTGCTTGTAATCGAAATAACTGCACTGTCGATTGTTGTTCATTCATATTGTTAATATTCTCGCGCTCTGTATTTACGAAGGTATTTTCACGTATGTAGTTCCTAAGTATGGCGATATCTTTGAAAATTATTTTCATGCCGTAGTTATTTACTAATCCTGTATTTTGTCTGCACATTTTGTAGTCCCACGTAAGGTTCTTATTCGAGTCAATGAAGTAGGCATGTTCGTGTGTTAAAATGTCTTGCTATAACAGATTATTAAAATGTTCTACTCTCATGTCTATAGGTGCGGCATGCAGAGAATAACATTCGTGTGTTGGATTTTTTCAAGTACTTTTCTTATGTGGAGAATGATACTAGAGAAGTCCTTAGTAGATTTAAAGTCTGTTTCACCAATAAAAACAATACAGAAGTCATTCATAGTAAATTTCTTTAGCTCTGATTCCAAGTCGCGAAACATATTAATTATTCCTGAATATGGTGTTAGGTAATGACATAATTCATAATTTTCAAACTTATTTTCTGCAATTGTACGTATTTTATTATATTTATTTTCGCTTATAATACAGATTTTATTAAGGTTTTTTTCCGGGTCTTCATTATGACTTTTTGAATGAAGGATTGTTGGTTTTACCGCAGAATCTTCCTTAGATGCCTTCATAATATCTATTACAGTTGTTTGAGTGCCCTTACTATTTTTCTTAATGTCAGACGTATTTACTTGCTCCGTTTGTGTAATTTTGTTAAGTAATGTTGCTTTCCTTTTTTTTGGAGTAGAAGATTTTTGCCTGGTTTTCTTAGTAGGTATGATTCCTCTGGCCGCTGAAGCACGGTACTGTAACCACCTGATTGTATACTCCAGACAGCAGTCCAGTTTGGTTCGCACAGGACATTTTGGAGTAATACTTCATCTTAGGAAGCTGGATCTTAGTTGTCAACTCACTCTTTCCCTGCTGCCTGAAGCATGTCCCCATCTCCTCCCTTGTGAACCACAATGAAACGTCTGTTATTTGGGATAATAGTGAGAGATCCTCCTTGTACGTCCCGAATATCCCGTGGAATATAATCTGAGAAGCCTTCTCTGATTCCATCTGCCCTCCTACTGTAAAAGTTGTTTTCAAAGTAGACGCTTTCTTATAGGTGTACCAGCCCCCTGCCCCAGTGGTGCTAAAGAACTCGCAGATTTTTTTCTTATCTTTGTGTGCGTCCCATACCGCAGTGAAAATTGTGATGGAGAAAAACATCCTTGTAGCCTGTCTTGAGGTGGTAACTAACAGGATTTCGGCAACAAGGGTAGTTAAGATCGCAATTACCGAGGCCTGTTTAGTGCTTTTAGTAAGCTCAATGATGTCGTCGATACAAAGCACGTGTGCCATTGCCCTTTTCACAGCCGACGCATATTTCTTCCTATAGATCCCCTCTGTCCTTATCATGCAGAGCCACGCTGTCATCGGCCCAATACTCTGCACAATACAGGACCTACGCTCTGGGGGAAACGATGCACCTTCCAACAACACGTGGTGAGCCCCAGACAACCCATACTTTGAAACAGGAAAACTCTTATGTACCCTATCGATTTTCGAGATAGGCATGTTGTTGTGTCCAAGCTTGAGCTCGTTGACTCTCAATGCAAATGAGGAAAACATATCCAAATATGGTCCCATTGTCCCGTACCAATTTTCCTGATCATTAGGAGCAACCTCTATATACTCTAGCCCATTATTCTTCAGCACGCTGAGCCATGCCTCTTTTACCTTCGTAATATCCAAAGCGTAGTCCCTTCCCTTTACAGTGGATTTTGTAAGAGGTGGTACTCGTCTTTCGGATCATATTTGTCGAAGACTGTTTGGTCTCCTGCCTGCAAACGTTGTGTATAGTAAAAATGATGCTTATAATGTGGTTACCGACAGTTGTGTTGTTTGATGCCTCATTGAGTGATGTTGGTGCATCAGAATCAGTCTCCATGCTGGTAGCATCTGCGTCTGACGATCTTGGGAACGCCATAGATAATATTTTCTTATACATCCCGACGATGGATACGATAAATTGGAACTCTTGAACTTCTTACTACCTCTCTTACTGTCCTTTCTGGAGTAGCATGCCGCCAAAGTGTAATTCGGAATATACAATGTTTTTTCATGGCCAGCTATCATGAAGTGTTCAGATAAACAAATTGTGTCGATTTCGGTATTTTTCTCTGACATCTCTTCAAAACATACAGTGAGCCCACTACTCTTATTCAGTAAACCGGCAATGTTTTGATGTATCACGTTAAGGTGCTTGTAATCGAAATAACTGCACTGTCGATTGTTGTTCATTCATATTGTTAATATTCTCGCGCTCTGTATTTACGAAGGTATTTTCACGTATGTAGTTCCTAAGTATGGCGATATCTTTGAAAATTATTTTCATGCCGTAGTTATTTACTAATCCTGTATTTTGTCTGCACATTTTGTAGTCCCACGTAAGGTTCTTATTCGAGTCAATGAAGTAGGCATGTTCGTGTGTTAAAATGTCTTGCTATAACAGATTATTAAAATGTTCTACTCTCATGTCTATAGGTGCGGCATGCAGAGAATAACATTCGTGTGTTGGATTTTTTCAAGTACTTTTCTTATGTGGAGAATGATACTAGAGAAGTCCTTAGTAGATTTAAAGTCTGTTTCACCAATAAAAACAATACAGAAGTCATTCATAGTAAATTTCTTTAGCTCTGATTCCAAGTCGCGAAACATATTAATTATTCCTGAATATGGTGTTAGGTAATGACATAATTCATAATTTTCAAACTTATTTTCTGCAATTGTACGTATTTTATTATATTTATTTTCGCTTATAATACAGATTTTATTAAGGTTTTTTTCCGGGTCTTCATTATGACTTTTTGAATGAAGGATTGTTGGTTTTACCGCAGAATCTTCCTTAGATGCCTTCATAATATCTATTACAGTTGTTTGAGTGCCCTTACTATTTTTCTTAATGTCAGACGTATTTACTTGCTCCGTTTGTGTAATTTTGTTAAGTAATGTTGCTTTCCTTTTTTTTGGAGTAGAAGATTTTTGCCTGGTTTTCTTAGTAGGTATGATTCCTCTGGCCGCTGAAGCACGGTACTGTAACCACCTGATTGTATACTCCAGACAGCAGTCCAGTTTGGTTCGCACAGGACATTTTGGAGTAATACTTCATCTTAGGAAGCTGGATCTTAGTTGTCAACTCACTCTTTCCCTGCTGCCTGAAGCATGTCCCCATCTCCTCCCTTGTGAACCACAATGAAACGTCTGTTATTTGGGATAATAGTGAGAGATCCTCCTTGTACGTCCCGAATATCCCGTGGAATATAATCTGAGAAGCCTTCTCTGATTCCATCTGCCCTCCTACTGTAAAAGTTGTTTTCAAAGTAGACGCTTTCTTATAGGTGTACCAGCCCCCTGCCCCAGTGGTGCTAAAGAACTCGCAGATTTTTTTCTTATCTTTGTGTGCGTCCCATACCGCAGTGAAAATTGTGATGGAGAAAAACATCCTTGTAGCCTGTCTTGAGGTGGTAACTAACAGGATTTCGGCAACAAGGGTAGTTAAGATCGCAATTACCGAGGCCTGTTTAGTGCTTTTAGTAAGCTCAATGATGTCGTCGATACAAAGCACGTGTGCCATTGCCCTTTTCACAGCCGACGCATATTTCTTCCTATAGATCCCCTCTGTCCTTATCATGCAGAGCCACGCTGTCATCGGCCCAATACTCTGCACAATACAGGACCTACGCTCTGGGGGAAACGATGCACCTTCCAACAACACGTGGTGAGCCCCAGACAACCCATACTTTGAAACAGGAAAACTCTTATGTACCCTATCGATTTTCGAGATAGGCATGTTGTTGTGTCCAAGCTTGAGCTCGTTGACTCTCAATGCAAATGAGGAAAACATATCCAAATATGGTCCCATTGTCCCGTACCAATTTTCCTGATCATTAGGAGCAACCTCTATATACTCTAGCCCATTATTCTTCAGCACGCTGAGCCATGCCTCTTTTACCTTCGTAATATCCAAAGCGTAGTCCCTTCCCTTTACAGTGGATTTTGTAAGAGGTGGTACTCGTCTTTCGGATCATATTTGTCGAAGACTGTTTGGTCTCCTGCCTGCAAACGTTGTGTATAGTAAAAATGATGCTTATAATGTGGTTACCGACAGTTGTGTTGTTTGATGCCTCATTGAGTGATGTTGGTGCATCAGAATCAGTCTCCATGCTGGTAGCATCTGCGTCTGACGATCTTGGGAACGCCATAGATAATATTTTCTTATACATCCCGACGATGGATACGATAAATTGGAACTCTTGAACTTCTTACTACCTCTCTTACTGTCCTTTCTGGAGTAGCATGCCGCCAAAGTGTAATTCGGAATATACAATGTTTTTTCATGGCCAGCTATCATGAAGTGTTCAGATAAACAAATTGTGTCGATTTCGGTATTTTTCTCTGACATCTCTTCAAAACATACAGTGAGCCCACTACTCTTATTCAGTAAACCGGCAATGTTTTGATGTATCACGTTAAGGTGCTTGTAATCGAAATAACTGCACTGTCGATTGTTGTTCATTCATATTGTTAATATTCTCGCGCTCTGTATTTACGAAGGTATTTTCACGTATGTAGTTCCTAAGTATGGCGATATCTTTGAAAATTATTTTCATGCCGTAGTTATTTACTAATCCTGTATTTTGTCTGCACATTTTGTAGTCCCACGTAAGGTTCTTATTCGAGTCAATGAAGTAGGCATGTTCGTGTGTTAAAATGTCTTGCTATAACAGATTATTAAAATGTTCTACTCTCATGTCTATAGGTGCGGCATGCAGAGAATAACATTCGTGTGTTGGATTTTTTCAAGTACTTTTCTTATGTGGAGAATGATACTAGAGAAGTCCTTAGTAGATTTAAAGTCTGTTTCACCAATAAAAACAATACAGAAGTCATTCATAGTAAATTTCTTTAGCTCTGATTCCAAGTCGCGAAACATATTAATTATTCCTGAATATGGTGTTAGGTAATGACATAATTCATAATTTTCAAACTTATTTTCTGCAATTGTACGTATTTTATTATATTTATTTTCGCTTATAATACAGATTTTATTATTAAGTTTTTTTTCCGGGTCTTCATTATGACTTTTTGAATGAAGGATTGTTGGTTTTACCGCAGAATCTTCCTTAGATGCCTTCATAATATCTATTACAGTTGTTTGAGTGCCCTTACTATTTTTCTTAATGTCAGACGTATTTCCTTGCTCCGTTTGTGTAATTTTGTTAAGTAATGTTGCTTCCCTTTTTTTTGGAGTAGAAGATTTTTGCCTGTTTTTCTTAGTAGGTATGATTCCTCTGGCCGCTGAAGCACGGTACTGTAACCACCTGATTGTATACTCCAGACAGCAGCCCAGTTTGGTTCGCACAGGACATTTTGGAGTAATACTTCATCTTAGGAAGCTGGATCTTAGTTGTCAACTCACTCTTTCCCTGCTGCCTGAAGCATGTCCCCATCTCCTCCCTTGTGAACCACAATGAAACGTCTGTTATTTGGGATAATAGTGAGAGATCCTCCTTGTACGTCCCGAATATCCCGTGGAATATAATCTGAGAAGCCTTCTCTGATTCCATCTGCCCTCCTACTGTAAAAGTTGTTTTCAAAGTAGACGCTTTCTTATAGGTGTACCAGCCCCCTGCCCCAGTGGTGCTAAAGAACTCGCAGATTTTTTTCTTATCTTTGTGTGCGTCCCATACCGCAGTGAAAATTGTGATGGAGAAAAACATCCTTGTAGCCTGTCTTGAGGTGGTAACTAACAGGATTTCGGCAACAAGGGTAGTTAAGATCGCAATTACCGAGGCCTGTTTAGTGCTTTTAGTAAGCTCAATGATGTCGTCGATACAAAGCACGTGTGCCATTGCCCTTTTCACAGCCGACGCATATTTCTTCCTATAGATCCCCTCTGTCCTTATCATGCAGAGCCACGCCGTCATCGGCCCAATACTAAAAATGATGCTTATAATGTTGTTACCGACAGTTGTGTTGTTTGATGCCTCATTGAGTGATGTTGGTGCATCAGAATCAGTCTCCATGCTGGTAGCATCTGCGTCTGACGATCTTGGGAACGCCATAGATAATATTTTCTTATACATCCCGACGATGGATACGATAAATTGGAACTTACGACTAGCATCCAAGTCTATCCTAGGCTTCTTTGCATCTTCAATCAAGAGCCCGGTGTCAGGATCTACTATGATGTCTTCATGCTTCCGCTTAAGGTGGACGCCATCTTGGTGATTTCAGCGAGGTTTTGAGTTAGCTAATAAAACGAGTGATATTTAAAGGATCTGTTCATACTGAACAGATAAAAATATTTAGAATTATATGAAAAAGCTGTGTCGTTAAAATCATCAATGTAACTATTAAAGCCTGTCATAATTGTCACAAAATGCTATGTTTTAATTCATTTAATTTAATATAACGTCACGCCTGTAATCCCCAAAGGTTTCGGCAGAGGTGTACCTAATAGTACACCCACATTTCGCCAGTTAAGTTTATGTCCCATGTAATAGGGGGTAAGCCTATTGCCATGAACCGGGCGGAAATCCAGACTCTGAAACTGACTCAGAAATTCCTAATGTAAAAACCCAATAAAACTTTGCCCGACCTGGGAATCGAACCCCGGACCTCATGCTCAGCAGTCGCGCTTGCGACCACTAGACCAACGAGGCAGTTGTAACGTAAACAAAACCTGACAATAAAATTGTGTTCTAAAACTAGCAAGTGAAACTAATGTACTGGTTTTCGTTCATATAATTATGTGTATATGTCCTATGTGGGAAGTAAATAATGTTAATATTAGATCATCCCAAGGGCTCGAAGACTTACATGCCTCGAGCGAGTCGTCAAGTTTACACCGTTGAGGGTTTAGCAGGTAACTTTAGTTTTGTAACTGAATAATGTAGTACATTGCTGCGTAATGAAGCATTGAGGATGGTAGACCACGTCATCATTTTGTAACTCTGATTTTATTACTACTAATTGAAATCAATCGTCATCATCATCATTTCAGCCGAAAGACGTCCACTGCTTGACATAGGCCTCCCTCAACTGTAGCCACATTGACCGGTTCCGTGCGTCTCGCATCCAGCGGATCCCCGCAACCGTCACCAGGTCAGCCTTACTACGGGAGGCCTTACTTCCGGTTCGCGGCCGCCAAATCAAGATAAAAAATCAATATAGGTACGCTTTAATTCCAGGTCTTACTTACAAATCATATTATTTCTGTAAATTGTTTTTACAAAACAATTCGCACTGCTAAAGTGTCTACAATAATATAATTCAATTATGATTCGAAAGACACGTGGCGCCATCTATTATCATAATAACGTTATTGTTGTTTTCGTCGGGAACAGTACTTTTTTTCGGGGTATATACCCTATATCCGTTTCTGCACTCCTGACAACGTATATGCAAAATTTCAGGATTATCGGTTCTGTGGTTTAGGCGTCAAATGGTAACAAACCAACTTACTTTCGTATTTATAACATTAGTTAGGCAGATGACTCAAGGACCCCTAATGTTAAACCTTTCGGTAACCTCATAACGCTCTTAAAAGAAACACCGCTCCAACAAAGATAACAACTACTAACTATAAAAAACTAACCAACGATACCGAAACGAAATCCATATTGTAACAACCGTATCCGTGGATACGTAATCGCTTCAGCCCTATCTGTCAGACAACCGCGATATAAGAAAAATCTTGGGTATGTAGGTCAACCAGCGTATGAGGAACGAAACCGGGATAAACCCCTGCGAGTAGGATAACCAGATAGTAGGGAAAAAGTCGGGATTGTAAAATAATGTTAGTGCTGTTTAATCAAAATTGTTTTGATCTAAATAGCATTCTGTGTACCTGTATAGAGCTTTGAATAGACAAGTGTCTGTCTAACGTTAAGTCCTACTTCTAGAATACTTTTTTATGGGTTATGCTTGCCACTCTTTTCCCTACAATTGCAACTCTCAAAAATCAGAATCAACGGTGGTTACGGTGGTGAAAGCGACGAAGCAGATAGCCTCGTCTAGTCCCGAAAAAGTGAACTTAATCATGAATTTTGATGAAATGTTTAGGGATTTTTAAGTGTTACTTTCGTTCTCTTAAAGTTGGAGCTACGTTACTATATTAATTCAGCCTGCAATTTATTCTCTTTTCTCCGTTCTATAAGAATTATTTGACAGAACAAACTACCGTTGATCATCACGCTTGCTCATCATTGCTTGTTGGTTTTTTTACACGCCAAATGTATGTAAGGGTTGTAGGATTTTTAGGCTCGTGGCCAAAATAAATTTTACCTATCGCTGCCTTCTTGTTTTTCTTTCAATTCAATTTCACAAATGTCAACCAATAGCGCCTGCTCTCCTATCAATGCAATTCAAGCACCAAAAGGTCTTCACAACAATGTACAGAAGCCAGCACATCAAGCCACCCGAAACTGTCCAATTTTTCTCAATCAACCTTGAACCTAATGCTTTAGCGATAAAATTGAAAATATATTATAAATTTGGTAGATTTTAGTAGCTTGATGTGCTGGCGTCTGTACTTAGGTTTACTGCACAATAAAAAGTTTTACCATCTCACAACGCAACATGGCTACCCTACAGTGACATACAAGTAACAAGGCGAGCACGACGCGATGTCGTATGACGATTCTCATCACGTTCAAACTATAGAATATAAATTGTTTTGCTTCGTAACAATATCAGTGTCGAAGCGAGAGAATTTTTAGCGTCTGTGTATTTAATGCCAGAACTATTTCTATATTTCTCTCGAGGAGGAGGGAGGAGGAGGGAGGAGGAGGAGGAGGAACTCGTGGCTAAATAATAACAGCCGCTCGGGTCGATCTCCAGGATAAGCCGTGCTTGCCTCGGTTGGTCTGTGGATGTGTGACCACCCATTACATACCGAGTTTCCTCCGTGCTTCGGAAGACACGTTAAACTGTGTTCCCGGCTGTCTATTTTGGATCTTTGACAGTTGTTAGGTAGCCTGAAAGTCTGAAAAACCAGTCTTACCAATAGATATACACAGTACTAAATGCGCTGTGAAGACAGACAGTCGCTACATGTAATATAACGGGACGATAACAAAAAAGATTTTTTGGTCACAACATTTTTGCTACCACCTTTATTACCTTATTGGCTCCCAGCGATTGAACAATTTTTGTGTAGTTAAAGCCTCGAGTTTCTTAGTGAAGTATATCAGTGGCCTAATTCCAAAAAATGTGTACTAAAATATCATTACTGTCAGTAGCACCCAAGAAGCGAACCTTCAGGATAGTTTCCACCCTTTTCTGTTTCCTAAACGGTTCTCGTGCTACTAAACACATGTGCGTCTTTCGAGCACGTTCGCAAGCAATCGTGGCCCGAAAGGTCAGGAATAAATTACCAGTTCCTTTTTTCCTTGTGTTTAGGGTTCCCTACCAAAAGGGTACTAACGAGAGCGTATTATCAAGCCTAACTTGTCTGTTCGTCCCTCCGTGTACCGCCACGTCATGGCTGTTATCTTTTTAATCGGAATAGCAAATGGTCAAGGAAGCCTACCCATCAGTGGTTGTTTCCAGGATGAAATGGTGATTATCAGGCAGCCACTAAAAATTTTAGAATACGAATTACTATGGCGTCAATCATGGCAAATAATAGAAAACCTGCCAAGTGCGAGTTGGACTCGCGCACCGAGGGTTCCGCATAAACTTGTAAGTATTTTGTTATTAAACTACATATTTACGGTTTTCTGTTTTTTTTTCTTTTACATGTGCTGTAAGACATTACTTCTTGCCAAATTTCATGATTCTAGGTCAACGCGAAGTACCCTGTAGGTTTTGATTCCCTTGTGAAATCGCAAAATATGCGACATAAACGGTCATATCTTTTGAACACGTTGAATTCTAAGTTGTCGATGATGATTTTTTCAATGCACCAAGCGGTAGCAGAACTGAGTATCATTCCTGATAAAAAGGGCCTTGACTGACTGACAGACAACAAAGTGATCCTATCAGGGTTCCGTTTTTGACGACTGAGAAAGAAAAAAGGAAAACTATAAAACATTAGGAGCTACAGAACCCTCAGTTCGCGACCCTGTCTCAAACTTGAACGGGTTTTCTTTACTTTTTCTTCCGTGAAAGAAACAAAATAAATTGTCTAGAGCTTTCTTCTTCATTAAATAGAGAAGTGTTTGAACAATGTTAATGAGTCGATGATGTTTTGAATTTTGTTTCGGTTTCAAGGAAAATTGCTGAGAAATGCTTTTAGGAATACTGGACGTTCATTGGAAGATTTATTAATTTACTTTATTATTTTAACTGGAGATTCCCGACGTTCAATTCGTTTTCCTGTTTCTATGTTTTTAGTGACTGTTGACTTCCTCATTGGTCAAGTGTTTGCAAACCCGACTGCATGAGGTCCTGGGTACGATTCTGGGTAGGGCAAAGTGTTATTGGGTAGTTTCATCAGGAATTTCTCAGTAGCAGCCACAGAGTCTGGATTTGTGCCCAGTTACATGGGACTAAAGAACCCGGACCGGAACCGGACGTAAAGAATAGCACCATCCCATATCTTCCCGTGGGTGTCGTAAGAGCGACTAAGGGACTTACCAGAGAATGGGCAGCAGCGTTCTCTGTGTTTCATAACACCATACTACGATCGCCAACCCGCCTGCCAAGCGTGGCGATTATGGCAAAACCCCCCCTTCTTGGGGGAGGCCTATGTCCAGCAGTGGACGTCTTTCGGCTGAAATGATGATGATGATGATGACATGGGACTTAAACATAACTGGCGAGATGTGAGTGTACTATTAGGTACACATCTGCTTAAAGCAGCCTTCGGGGATTACAGGCGTGGTGTTATGCTATGTTTTTAGCATTGAATTTACTTGTGTACGGCGTACCCTATTTTTTGTCAACTGCAACCTAAACTGGCTTTATGATCCAAAGAGTGCATTGATTGACAGATTAGACAAGTGGCAAAGGGAAGGTTCTAAATATATTTATAAGGAAATCGTCGAATTTTTCAAATCTTATTATTTTATTTATTAAAACAATCTTAACTTACGAACTATGCCCCACAAAACCGTTTTCAAGGTTTGTGGGTCAACCAAATACTATAGGCATCTAACTGAATTGAGTGTGAGCAGTATGTGTAGTTTGCAAATAAAAGGCTTTTAAAGCAGTTAATTAAGATAATTATTGTATTAAAGATTGTATTTTGACGCCGAGCTGTCTTTTTTCTTATTCTTCTAATTACAAAAAATAGTAGTAAGTAAGTAAGTAAGTATATTTATTTGCTTAAAATGTGGTATATACAGGTGTTATAAAAATGTTATAGAGCAGGACACATTCCGCCATAATAATAGCATGCAAAATCATCTTTTACATAAGATAGGTACATTAAAATGAACAACATAGGTACGTACCTATGTTACATAGAATATATCTTTACATAAATCTCCGCTAATATAATCTAAGAATAATTTAAAGATACTAAGCTAACCATCACTAAACAAAACAATAATACTGAAACACCTACATCATAAACACATCTAAATATTCTCTGAAACCATAATTATTTAACAAAATAATAAAGAATATTAAAGACATACACCAACACACAATAAAAAGACACTGTACATTACATATAAATAAACCTCAAAAGAAATAAAAAAGCAACTAAACAAATTAACGTAAAATAAAAAAACCCTTAACAAATAGGTAATAATATAAAATGAAGGTTTTAAATAAACAGTTAGTAAAATTCTAACATAAAATAACAAAATAAAAACCTACAATGCATTTTTAAAGTGATAAGAATGCGAAGAGTATTTTTTGAGGAACTCGTTGATAGTATAAAAATTTTCTTTTATTAACCATTTCCGTAAGTGAAAACAAAATTTGCGATAGTATTTATCTCCTTTCCTTTACAATGCGCCAATCACTTCTCAGATAACCATAGACGTACTACCTAATATAAAGGAAGCGTCATAAGCTCATAGCATATTTATTGGCTCAGTAAGCAATTATTTTCTCCTACAAAACCAATATTTTCCCACCCCACGCCATTTATTTCAAAGCAAAGCGTTCTCCTGTTCAATCTCCTTGAAATGTAGAACTTCTTCAAATAAGAATAGATAACGAATCTTGATTGTGCAAATGCAGTCGCGACGAAGTGGAGGAACGAAACGGCATAGATGTCTTTTGTTGACACTCAAAGGACAGTGTCTTTTTTAAAAAGCATTTTCTAGTACAAGCTTAAAGGAATTGCGATGTAACTAGTTTTCTTTCGACTTGAGACGAGCAATTTGCTTCTGTTTTGTTACAGTTCTGGCGTTGTTCTTTATTTTTCATTTTGTGTTTTCTTTTTTGTATGGAGGAGGTCGTGGCTAAATAATAACAGCCGCTCGTGTCGATCTTTAGTTTAAGCCGTGCTTGCCTAGGTTTATCTGTGGATGGGTGACCACCCATTACATACCGAGTTTCCTCCGTGCCTCGGAATGCACGTTAATCCGTTGGTCCCGGGTTCATTTGTAGATGTTTGACAGTCGTTAGATAGTCTTACCAAGGGGTATCGTTGTAGAGGTCAGATAGTCAGTCGCTCCATGTAAAATACTGGTATTCAGCTGCATCCAGTAAGACTGGAAGCCGACCCCAACAAAGTTGGGAAAAGGCTAGGCAGATGATGAGATTTCTTTTTTTGTATCTGTAATTTTGCAGTTGAAATTCCATCTGTTTCAGGAATCATTCTTTTTTTGAATATTTAAAGAGGAAACATTTATTTTTGTTTTCAATGAGAACTGATCCTATATCACATAGATGCACTTACAGCGTTTAGCGCTGTGTTATAACATATAATAATGCAGATGGCCATATTTTTTAAATAATTTGACAGGAGCTTCAGATTAAATTGTCACTTATGTACAATAGCGACCCGCCCCGGCTTCGCACAGGTGCAATATATACATATAAACCTTCCTCTTGAATCACTCTATCTATTAAAAAAACCGCATCAAAATCCGTTGCGTAGTTTCAAAGATTTAAGCATACAAAGGGACATAGGGACAGAGAAAGCGACTTTGTTTTATACTATGTGTGTGATAACATTACAATGGTCGGTCTTATTACTAAACTAACCGGCTGATAGTCAGATAGAAGTTTTCTAGTTTTCTTTTCTTCCGTGAATTTACTTCGTCAAACTTTCATAACTTTGTGTTTACCTGAAACAAAATAAAACAACATTTATTATTTTGCTGTCACTGCAAAAATAACATTACGACCGACGGCGGAACATACGGGATGAATTTTTGTGACAAGATGTAGGTAATCTAAGAAAAGTAGTACAAACTGTCATGGTCACTAACATTATCATTAACACTAGAAACGGGATATTTACCATGTTTACTGTTTGTTTTGAGTTCCCAATATTTCTGTGCTGTTGCAAGATCACGGATAAACTGAAGTTATTGTTGGTGGATGAGCAGACAAATCGGTTTACCCTCTACAACATAACATAGCAGCACCCACCCACAATGACTTCAGTTTATCCGTGATAATTGTTCTTGCATCAGCGCCGAAACATAGGGAACTCTAAACAACAGTAAATATGGTAAATATCCCGTTTCTAGTGTTAATAATAAAAGTAGCTCAGTTAAAAAAAGTAGTTTAGTGGCTTAATTGGAACTCGTGTTTACAATAAAGTAGCAAATATAGTGGATTTGTAGACTTTAAAAATAAAATAAGTCCTAACTAGTCCTAATCCTAACTAATATTATAAACGCGAAAGTAAGTTTGTTTGTTTGTTTGTTACCTTTTCACGCCTAAACCACTGAACCGATATTCCTGAAATTTTGCATATACGTTGTCAGACGTACAAAAACGGACATACGAGTAGGGTACCTTTCATCCCGAAAAAAAGTACTGTACCGGAGGAAAACAACAATAACCTTCTTATATATTTTAATAGATGGCGCCACGTGTCTTTCGAATCACGATTGAATTATTTTATTACGAGCAGAGTACAACCTGAATTGATTGGCAAATTCTCAATTAACGCGAGCGAAGCCGCGGGAAAAAACTTGTAAAACAACTGAGTCGCTGTCACAACTAAAACAATCTTCAAACACAAATGTATTAATAATCAACCAAAAAAAACGAACTTCCATTGCAGACCTTACATTTTACAAAAGTAAAGTCCTTTGAGCGAACAGAAAAGAATTTTAAAATATCATAACCGAAGTAGGAGTATACACCGTCACAAAATGCAGAGTTTTCAAGCTCCATAGCATAGAACAGTCCAGAAGGACGGCTGGATGCAACGAGTGAAACAGAAGCACACACACATAAGCACCTACGTATGGCGATCTCCTTTGCTTGACAGTCACGAGTACGCGTGCACTCCATGTACTGAAAAGCGTGTCTGTAATTTGTGTAAAAGTAACCTTAACGAAGCCGAAAGGCATTTATTCTCCCCATTGCGATTTTTTTTTTTTGTTCTAGACCATACCTGGGAACGTTCTAGTTACTGTTACTGTTATTGGGGGTCAAAGTTCCAACTTTAGCTCAAGTTTTTTATTTTAAGTACTTTTCAATGTTATTACTTTACAAGCTACTTTAAATATCTCCAGGACCACCGTACTATTTAATGCATTCATCAGCACAATGTTCAGCGTCCGTTACGTTGAGTCCTACCGTATAAAGTGATTTTTCAACCCAAAAAAAATATTTTCTCAGCAATATTTTTTGCGAACAATTACATAGTTTGATGTACAGAATGCTTGGTTGACGGCTTCGTGAAAGGTCCGTGTACACCCTGTATCAATATTATTATTGTTGGGGTCTGCTTCAAGTCAAACTGGATGTAGCTAAATACCAAAATTTTTACATGGAGTCTGACCTCCAGAGCCAATTCACTGAGTGAGACGTTATGCTTTGGTAAGAATGGATATCAGACTTAAGGACAAGTCTATCCGTTACAACTTCCAAAGATGTACAAATGACAGCCGAGGCCACCGGCTTAACATGCTTTCCGAGCCGCGAGGGGTCTTGTTATGCAATGAATAGCTCATGGATCAACTTTACCAAGCGTTGCCGTTGCTTAGACTTATCCACGAGTCCCTCTCGATATTAAAGTGCATAATTATGTATGCGTACGTTTTGACTCTTTGCATCGAACAGTCCTTCTGAC
This sequence comes from Noctua fimbriata, assembly GCA_905163415.1. Classification (NCBI taxonomy): domain Eukaryota; kingdom Metazoa; phylum Arthropoda; class Insecta; order Lepidoptera; family Noctuidae; genus Noctua; species Noctua fimbriata. The sequence continues at coordinate 11,217,046 of LR990940.1, forward strand.
CTTTATCTATTCTGTGTCGAAGCTTCATAGGCGCCCCAGTGAGCGTGTGAAATCGTTAAACCGCCCTAGATATGGCAGAAGGCACTCAAAAGTGGGAATTCGGGTCCCGACCGAATATATCCTTAAATCCCTATGGATATGTTGATGCGTAAGTTTGTTTTCACTTTGTTGTAATAATTTTGTTTGGTTTGAGTACTAGTTGTGTTGTACTTGCTGATTTTTAAATATGGAAAATCTAGGTGAAATTTTTCATTTTTCATTTTTCATCGGTGGTGTTTTTTAGTTTAGTTAGGATCGTAGGTGGCCATTTTAATATACAAATCAAACTAATAGTCTTTCAAAACAACTGCTTTCTTTCTTGTAGAAAAGTATATTTTTTTATAAATAGGCCAAAACATAACACATAACTTAACACGCCTGTAATCCCCAAAGCGTTAAGAGAGGTGTACCTAATAGCACACCCACATTTCGCCAGTTATGTTTAAGTTCCGTGTAATAGGGAGCGAGCCTATTGCCATCAACCGGGCGCAAATCTAAAACGCAAAATGGGACAAAAATTGTTTTTAAAACTGCTTTTACACATTTATATTACGGAATTAAAAACAAGAAATGTGTTTTCAAACCAGCATTCAGACAACTTTTCTATAACACAAATTTCGAGCTATTGACATTTTAATTCCATCATTTCGCGTTCACATGAAATTATCAAGGTCTGCAGCACTCAGGAGCCTTCAGTAACAGTTGCATTTATCGCAGTCGACAAGTTAGGAACAAAATAGTGAAAATGGCTCAAGTTTCGACTCAAGTGGACAGTCAATATACTCTGCCATCGTATTCAAAAGTGTATGTACTTTACAGCAGCTTCCAAATTGAACTTTGTTTTGATAGTAGTAGCGTCTGTTTTCCTTTGTATATAGAAGTGTTAAACGTAGTCGTATTTTGTGTTTTCTGTTGATTAAACTCTGGAGGATTTGAATGGTCTCATTTACGAACATATTTAAGTAAAGAAACTGAAATGCAACTGTTTGCAGTTTGTGATCTGTGTTGTGCCTGCTGAGTGTTTTTTTTTTCCTTCAATTTTTTTGTGACAACAATGCAGTGTATATATACTACATTAGTTTTAGTATATGCGAAACCTGAAACACGTGTCTAGTATTTTTATGTAAAAAATCTAAGTACAAAATTTCAAAACTGTATCATGAAAAATCACAAAGCTTGTTCTGTTTGCCCGCACAAAAACGTGGTCACCACGCAGCGCGCCCGAGCGCGCTCCTCCAGCGTCGTGTTGAGCTCATTGATAATAATAATTTGGCAGTAGGTACCTAAATGATTGCGATAGGTACTTGATATCGCTCGGTGTCCAACTTGTAGCCTTTTTTAAATATTTTTAGGACAAAACATAACATGGTTTAAAAATTATTGGAATCGATTCAATGTTGTATAGCGTCTAAATTCGGTCGGTAAATTAAGTCAAAGGTGATCAATTTTTATACCCCAGTGTGCTGCTCCTGAAAGTATCTGATTATTTTTCTCATAGTTTGTCTCATAATTAAACTTATTCATAATGATAAGTACCTTTTTAAATATAAAAGTTATATCCATTCTACCAGTATAATTTATTACAAAAAAATATAAATTATTATTTGTAAAATACGTATTATTATACGTTTGTAACAATACCTATTTGACAAATAATACTTTTGTAATTAAGTCCTCGCAAACATCCCTTTGTTTGTTACATTTATCTCAAAATTAAAGGTCCGTGAAAAACAAAACGGTTGAAAAGATACGACATAATTTGCCATTGAACAATGCGAACAAAATGCTTAAAACAAAGAACACAAATTATTGGCATTATTTTTCCTGCGTGAGGTTTTAATTAAATGTCAATTATGATGGACTCACCTCGCTCAACTTTATACTCAACTTTTATATCGACTGATTGAGCGAACGATCTAAATAAGACTTTTTTTCTTTTATGTCATTCCTCACACAATCTATCCATCGTTCCCTTGGTCTTCCTCTCCCTCTTCATCTATGAACATTTATATTTATCACTCTTTTAGTCACATGCGATTCGTCACTCAGAGACAGGCAGTCGATTCCCTTTTCTTTAACTAGTGCAACTTTCAAACTTACTCATTCCTTACTTTATCCATTCTTGTCACTCCACACATCCATCTCAACATTCTCATCTCCGTTACATGCAATCTTTACTTATCTATCTTCTTCACAGCCTAGCATTCCTATCCATACTGTACATGTCTGCATCTCGCTTTAGAATAGAATAGAATAGAAGACATTTATTTCAAACGTAGTCTATATACGCTGTGCGTGCGTGCTGTGTGTGTGTGTGTGCTGTGTATGTGCTGTGTGCTTTGAAGTGATTAGCGAAATTACGAATTGTACAAAAAAAACTAATCCTAAGAGCTTCCTATTTTTTCAAACCAAGCTTAACCCAATGAGCTCGTATCGAAGCTTTAAGATTTAGTCAAACAAAGTGGACCGGAATGCGGACTGCCTGCGGACACCGGACTTTGACAGATATTAACATCACGCCTGTAATCCCCGAAAGGTTAGGTTGTAATAGTACACTTTCGATAGCTATGTTACCCCTAACATAGCAAACCTAATGCAATCAACCGGGCATAAATACAGTCTCCGTGACTACTACTGAGAGATTCCTGATGGAAAAACTCAATAACAGTTTGCCCGACCTGGGAATCGAACCCAGGACCTCATGCTCAGCAGTTGCACTTGCGACCACTAGACCAGCAAGGCAATCATTTTCACGGATAATTCAGTAAGTGCATTATCTGTCAAAGTTTGGTGTTCACTCTCCAGTCCACTCGGTTTAACCTCACCTCTGGCGAGATCAAAAAAGAATTGAAATAATTTTTTGCAGCAGAAATAACTTTAAAAATCTTAACCCGAATCACATGATTCGCTCATTCCTATTTTAAACGCATACCCATTCTCGACATGCAAGCTACCAGTATCTTTTGTCAGCCGCTTTCAAGAATCATCCCACAGATTTAAATTTGGAATGCAACACGAATAGAAAATGGCGTGTAGTGAACACGGAATGGTGCGGTAAGTGCACGAGGTGAAAATCAGGAGTATATCCCGCTCCGAATGTTGCATGTTCCGCTATATGGATAATGTAGTTTGGGTATATTATGTCATGGAGCAAGTCTTATGCATTTGTTATGATTTAGATAGCAGAGAGCAAGGTTTTTTAAGCTGAAGATACTAGCTTAGCTTACCTCCTTTGAATATGACTGTGTTCTGCTATATGAATAAAAGTACCTTCCAAGTATAAAGGGTGTAAATAGACCCTTAACGAAGCCGAAAGACAGTTGTTCACCCCGTCTTTGCAATCATTTTTTTGTCCTAGACCTTCTAGTTACGGAGATTTTTAGGATAAAAGTTCCAAATTTTTCACAAGTTTTTTTAAATACATGTTTTTAATGTAAGATTTTTACTTTAAACACCTCCACGACCCCCGTACTATTCAATCCATCTATCAGCACAATGCTTTGAGTGCGTTCCATAGAGTCCTACCGTAAAACGTGATTTTTCACCCCAAAAAAAAAAGTCATTTCCCAGCAATAATTTATGCAAAAAAGTTACTTAGTTTGATGTACAGAATAATAATAATAAATTTCTTTATTGCCATAAAAACAGGGTACAGAAAAATGTGAGACCCTGGCTCCAGAGCTAGGTTAGAGTACCTGTATTTTAGGAGCCAGTGACTTCTTCCATTTAGATAACAATAGGGCAAGTTTTATGCAGCAAAAAGTAACAAAATGATTTCACCTAAAATTAAGCGTAATAAGTTAACATTAAACATTAAAACATTTAATTACGCATTAATATTATAATTAGAAAAATTATGAAAAAATTAAATTGAATTGAATTAAATTTAATTAATTTGAAAATTATTAGACTAAAACCAAGTTAAAGAATCTTTTTAAATCAAAAACAAAATTCGAATAAAATCAGGATTGAAACATTAAAAATTGAGTTAAAAACAACATTAATTTTAAAATAAACATTGTAGTAAAATAAAATTAGAACAAATTAAAAAACAGTCAGGATGAAACAAAATTAAATTAGAAATAGGGGGTGGAGGTATGTGAATGTGCATTCGAGCGTTTGAGTGTGTGTGGGGGCGTGGTTGTGTGTTTGTGTGGGTGTGTAGAATGCTTGGTTGAAGGCTTCGTGAAGGGTCTGTTTACACCATGCATAATCTTCACACAGTCCATCCATCGTTTATTTCATCTTTTTCTACTCTTATAGCCATACACATTCATACTCAACATTTTCTTCACTAAATTTTCCTCATTTCTCCACATCACATGTCCATACCACGATACCCGATTACCGCTCAACTTTTCAGCTGCCAGTTGTAATCATCTTAAATCTATCAGCACTCCAACAACGAAATTCCCATCATCCCAAAACGATATTGATATCCACAACTTTACATAATACACTTCAATTTATGATCTCCCATAATCTTCGATCGGAATAAATAATAGGCTTGTTATATGACATGAAGGGTGTATGAGGCCGTTTGCCGGCTGTCCCTAAATCCGGGGTTGACCGCATCCGTGGACGTACTCTGGTCCTGTGGTTTGGTGCCGCACTGCGTAATTATGTGTGCCTACCGTCAAATTTGATATTTCATCTACTTTGTTATTAATTTTGAAGTAATGAGGGTAGTTGACGAGAATATTTTGGAGTTAGAATTTCGTAAATAGTTTTGAGCGAGAATTTTAGATTTTAACACAGTGTAAATTAGGAATGAAAATTTTGCAGATAGTGTTTTCGCTTAGTTTCGTTCTTTTAAATTATTAGTCTGTTCTGTGTCACCGCTGGGCCAAAACCCTCCCCGATGGCTTTCCAGTTTCTTTATCTTTTGCCTAGAGAGAGAGAGAGAGAGAGAGATAAAACTAGATTTTATAAAGATTAGAAAAAATGTATTAATATTTCTAACTTTGGTATTTCATCTAACTGCTTTAGTTTTACCCATTAATGAGAGAAACGTGTAGTGTAAACTTTGACGTCGTGTGATAGACGATGTAGAGTAGTTGATGGAGAGAGTGAGTCCGGTCTTAATTAGATTAAGAGAGGTCAATTAAAGTTTAGATAAACTGTCAAGATATTAAGTAAATGTTGATTGCAATAAGAGTCGAGAAAGAGCAAAAAAAGATGGATCGACTGTGTGAAGGATGATATGGCTAGAAAAGAGATGTCTGATGTAATAACGAGAAACATGACTCTGTGAAGATATTTAACAGCATTTTACAAACTTTTTGTTAACTGTAATTGATTTTAGACTTTGAACTTACTTCTATTCAAAGTCTAAAATACTCGAAAGTCTGTTTGAAAATAAATCTCAGAGTGTCTTATGTAAGTATTCCTCTTTTTATATTTCCTGTTTCAACGTAAACCCATTCACGAACCGAATATAAAACAGTTCCCGGAAATAATTCACGAACACGTGCAAGATTCTAGGTACCAATTAATGGGAACTTCTTTCAACTTTTCAAGAAAAGAAAAGGGTACAGTAAATGTTCGTCGTATTTCGAGTAACGTACAATCAGCCACACGTAGATGTAACTGTTTTCCTTTGACAGCGCTTTTATTTTGAAGCAGTAACGGTAGCTTTCGAAGTCCAAATGTTACTTCCAACGTGCGTTTGACCGTACCAGCCTTTATGTAAGTGCCCACCGAAAATACCTTCTGGACCAAATTGTTGTTCCGAACTGGTGTAACGATGTTACTATATCTGTCCCTTTCTAACTTATACGAACTGTCTCACTCCTTAGTTCTTGTTACAAAATTTGAATTTGATATACTGACACGGTTAGAACTTTACAGTTAGATTATTTTTTGAATTCAATTGAAGATGAACTGGAGTAAACTAAATTTTGAATAAAGGGTGTTGAATGGAAACGTTAACATAATGTATGCTGCTTCGTTTTGTATGTTTTGTAGCTTTCACTATTTAATTTATCGTCTGTCAAAAGAATATGTTTTGCAATTGCCCTTACAGTTTCAGTTTTGACGAAAGGAACCTGTTAGCAATTATTAAGAAATTCATACTTACTCATAACTTCCATTGATAAATAGAAAAAAAAGGATAACCGCTTCTAGTTATGAAACTATGATCGTATTTTTGATTTACAAGTCAGAAATTCAGATTGCAGTTGCCGTATCGATACGGTTATATCGGTGTACATAAAAAATAAGAACAAACGACTATGGTTTTCACTACAAAATATCATCTGATTAGCAGTACTCTTCTCAAAATTCCGAAGCTCAGTAAAGAGACTGCACTACAATTACTTTTAACCAAATTGTTTTTTTTTATAAATCTTGCAATAATTAATTTGACAAACAATTAATTACTCCGAATGTTTTTGTATTTTACCTCGTTGGTCCGCAATTGCAACTGCTGAGCATGAGGACCTGGGTTCTATTCCTGGGTCGGGCAAATTGTTTTTCGGTTTTTACATTATAAATTTCTCAGTAGTAGCCATAGAGTTGGTGGATTTGTGCCCGGTTGATGGCAATAGGCTAGCCCCCTTTTACCAGAGGTGTACTTTATATATTAGGTACACCTCTGCCTAGCCCTTCGGGGATTACGGGCGTGATGTTATGTTATGTATTTGAAAACTTTTTTGACATTGTATAACAATATTTTATTTATTCTTATTAGCTCTGGCTTTCTTTATGTTTAAGGTAAAACCAAATTGGATAACATATTGTATCTTGTTCGCTCTTGATTAATATTATATTTGATAAGATATTGTTTACACGTGCGTAGCATTAAACCAACCCACACAATTATTGATCAACTCAGTTCTAATAATGCTAAAATGATACTTTCTGTTTGCTAGTTCTCACTACTAAACCACGTTCGGTTTAGGTAAGCAAAAACTTAGTGTGTAAAAACATATGTGCAAAAATTAAAATAACTATTGTTTAAAATAAGATTGATATAAAATAATAATAAAATTCTCATAGTTAAGTCGTTACCAAACCCGACACAATGTTAAAACCAAATAATAATATTTTCTACGGCGAACCATGTTCGTAGCCAATATGTGTAGCACTTTCGTAGCCAATATGCGTAGCACTCTCGTAGCCAATATGCGTAGCACTCTCGTAGCCAATATGCGTAGCACTCTCGTAGCCAATATGCGTAGCACTCTCGTAGCCAATATGCGTAGCACTCTCGTAGCCAATATGCGTAGCACTCTCGTAGCCAATATGCGTAGCACTCTCGTAGCCAATATGCGTAGCACTCTCGTAGCCAATATGCGTAGCACTCTCGTAGCCAATATGCGTAGAATTTTTGTAGCCAATATGCGTAGAACTTTTGTAGCCAATATGCGTAGAACTTTTGTAGCCAATATGCGTAGAACTTTTGTAGCCAATATGCGTAGAACTTTTGTAGCCAATATGCGTAGAACTTTTGTAGCCAATATGCGTAGAACTTTTGTAGCCAATATGCGTAGAACTTTTGTAGCCAATATGCGTAGTACTTTCGTAGCCAAGATGCGTAGTACTTTCGTAGCCAAGATGCGTAACACTTTCGTAGCCAATATGCGTAGCACTCTCGTAGCCTACTCGCGTAGCACATGTAGCGTATCCACTCGTAATACTAAGTAATGGTATAGAACAAAGATTGTAGCTACAAACTAATGAGCAAATAGGTGGTAGATAATTGCGTTGACACAGAAATTACATTATTAAATTTACTTAAAGTTTGGTTTATCAGTGTCTCGTCAAAGTCACATCACCTGCCTAGACTTTTCCCAACTATGCTGGGTCGGCTTCCAGTCTAACCGGATGCAGCTCAATACCAGTATTTCACATGGAGTGACTGCTTGTCTGGCCGCCACAATCCAGTTAGTACTGGCTAATACGATACCCCTTAGTAAGACTGGTTATCAGACTTTCGGGCTACTGACTACTTGACGACTATCATAGACCTTCAATTGACAGCCGGGACTAACGGCGTAACGTGCTTTCCGAGGCACGGAGGAAACTTGGTATGTAATGAGTGGTCACCCATCCACGGATCAACCAAGGCAAGCGCGGCTTAACCTGAAGATCGACCCGAGCAGCTGTTATTATTTAGCCACGAGCTCCTTTTATGTCAAAGTCACAAGCTATTAAATTCGGGGTTTTCACTTTGTTGGTTTATTTTCTTTTCAATTAACAAAGAAGACTGAAACAGAAAAATAATGGCTGAAATTAAAAATTCGATTTAGGGTCGTTGTTTTTTTTTCTTTGATAAAATAATCTATACAAATATTATAAAATTTGTTTGTAAGTTTGTATGTAGGGAATAATCTCCGGAACTAACGATCCATTTCTAAAAATTATTTCACTGGCAGATAGCTAAATTATTCGTGGGTGCTATAAGCTATAAATTAAATTTTTATCATGAAAATTTGTCGAGCTATGAAATTTTTTGTCGACGAAGTCACGGGCGAATTGATTGTAATAATTATTATAAAGTTTTAAAGGAAAAACAAGATGGTATTTAGTGTCCTCAGGACGGTAATTTAAAATCCTTCGCACAACACTAACTTTACTAAAACTTTTTATATCCTAGCAATAAATAGCACATGTTGCAACTCTTTTCGATTTTATAGACCAGAACTCCTAGACAAGTTTTAGTATCTTCCATTTCCAATATTGGATTACTGTTGAGCAATATAACAAAAATACCCTTCGTTTCAAACAAAGTTATGAGTATGAAACAAGAATTTATTTTAAAAAGTATATATTTTTCATAGAAACTGTGAGAAAATACGAGTTTATATTTTTCAAAGAATTAAATGCTCAAGGGGCTTCAGGAGTTACTGTTGCGTATAAAACTCCATGTGCACCCGTAAAAGTATAATGTTTATTTTAATATTTAAATAAATAAATAAAATGGCTATGAAATGGAAGACATAATTAATTTTCTACTTGATTATTTTTTTAAAACAACTAAATAAAGTTTTTCATTGTTATTTATTTTATTTTAGTCGATTGAGAATGAATTATTCAAAACAGAAACTCTAGAAAAATTTTCTGCCCTCTCAAAAAAACTTTCCGTTATATCATAACATCACGCATGTCCAAAGGTTTAGGCAGAGGTGTAGCCATTAGTATACCCACATTTCGCCTGTTATATTTAAGTCCCATGTAATAGGGTGTGAGCTAATTACCATCAACCGAGCACAGGTCCAGATTCCGTGGCTGTTAATGAGAAATTATTGATGGAAGAACCCAATAACACTTTACCCGACCTGGGAATCGAAACCACGTCCTCAAGCTCAGCAGTCGCGCTTGCAACCACTAAACCAACGAGGCATTCAAATCTTTCCAAAAGTAGTATTTAACCAAATTAATGCAACTGTATATCGCATAAATTGAGTTTGTTAACCTAACCCTTTATATCATCATAACTTCCATCTAATCCTCACGAACACACACGTAAACACTTATTCTTTAACCTTCCTGTGTTACGGTCAAAACTGTTAATCGGTCAAAAGCGGTGTTGACTAGTCGCAGTCATAAGTGGAAAGATTTGGAAGAAACTACTAGAGTGGTCACATTATCTCTGCACCTCGCTCGATGACGTCACATTCACGGTACGGTGTGCAAAATAGGCATCTCTAGAAATGTTTTTTTTTTACCCGACTGCCGGATGTATATGTATGAGGTTTTAGATTTTGTGATTGAATATATATTTATTAATTAATAAATCGCATTCCAACGAGGTGCTGAGATATTGTGACCGCGTTGTACTTTCATCACTGGGTGCCAAAGGTTGAAGAAGAAGCAGTCAAAACCGTTAATCAAAACGCGTTTTATCTACTACAAATCAGTTTTTTGAGGAAACCTTAATTAGAACTATTTGGAACCGCAACAGTGAAGTGAAAAAAAGAAAAAGAAAAAAAAAATAAAGCAGCAGTTGCAGTGTGTGTGTGTGTTGTGGCAGTTTGAAAAAGATCACACAAAAGTTCTACCAACCTTGTAAGTTTCTACCAAAATGGTAATTTTGTTTAAATATGTACTTTAAGCCGGTGGTCAAAATATTATAAAATTATGCAGTCAAAACTACTTTTGACTAACAGTTTTGTTTCACAGTTTGGACTGCGACATATAAATACATTTAACCCCCGACCTGATCTCTGTATTACTTGGGGTCCGATTAAATAGGGTCCAATCAGGTAACCGACACATATTTGCTGTGGGATCTTATAATTGTATTATTCGTATAGCTGATCTGTGGTGTCGGAATATTCGGTATAATGAGTTATTGGGTTGAGGAAATAAAGGGTGTAACAAGACCTTTAACGAAGCCGAAATTCTCCCCGTCATTGCGATATTTTTTTTTTGTTCTAGACCATGCCTGGGAACCTTCTAGTTACGGACATATTGGGGATCAAGGTTCCAACGTTATCACAAGTTTTTTAAACTTCATCTTTTTATTGTAAGAACTCTACTTTGAACACCTCCACGACCCCCGTACTATGTTCAATGCATCCATCTGCACAATCTTTTGAGTCTATTACATTGAGTCCTACCGTGAAACGTGATTTGTCACCCCAAAAAAAAGTTGTTTCCCAGCAATATTATTTGCGTAAAGTTACTTAGTTTGATGTACATAATGCATGGTTGACGACTTCGTGAAGGGTCCGTTTACACCCTGTATGTTTAATTGAAGGATTAAAAACACTTTATTTATTTGACCTCAATTATTTTCCATGGTCAGTCGTTAACCGGGAAATGTATCCGAACCCGGTTGGTAATAGGCTCGCCCCCTATTACATGGGACTAGCCAACGAAATGTCTGTGTACTTCAGGGTACACCTCTGCGTAACCTTTGGAGGATTACACGTGTGATGTTTACGATCATATGGGTGTTGTGTCAGATGAGCTATTGCTGGATGTTAAACTTTGCTTGCCTGATGTAGGATTGTGTGGCGTTAGACGTCTTGCCGCATGGGGCATAGGCATCGGGCCTGCCAGGGCTGCGGGACTGTTCGAAAGAGATACCGCGGCCCTGGAACACAAAGGGCAAAGAAGGAACATGGATGGGTTTGAGTCAGTACAAGTCTGACACTCCCTTCCGCTCCGCCCAGAGCGGGGGGGTCATTTGATAATTTCCCATCCTATAAAAAAAAAGAGACGTCATGCGTAGTTCGTACGTGGCGGTATAGATGTCGCGGTCGCCATAAGGACTTTAATTTTTTATTATAAGGGTGTTATTATATTGTTTGTCTTTTGTTTATAGTTAAACAGAAATTTAACTGAGTGTATGTAAAAAGAAAATAAATGCCTGTTATTTTAGGGTTTCTTTAAAATATTATCCGTTTTTCTCCAACAATAACATACGTAGTTCTTTTTTAAATTATATTAAACTGTTTGTTTGTTTAAAGTATGTTTATGTAGTAATAAGGATATAACTACATTCCATTTTCCATACCAACAAAGCTTAATAACACATAACCTAATTGGTATGGCACTTACTAATTACATCGTCACGAACTAATATACGAACGTACATACATCACATTGTGTTTCGCAAATGTATCTATTATTATACTACAAAGGAGCTTCACGCAGTTGGACATCTGACTGAACGGAATATCGAATACAATTCACGTGCATAACGGTGTATATAAATTGCTTGAAGATAACGGTATGTCGCTATTAAATTTTTTGACAAAGCAAGCAATATCATAGAAACAGTGAAGAGATTTATTTATTTGGTTAACCAACAATTGTTTGCACAATATATTTACAAAACAATATTTATTGCTACATTTATAAGTGCAACAATTAATTACATGCTAACACCACATGCACTATTTTTGGTTATACAGGCTGTAAACAGACCCTTCACGAAGCCGTCAACCAAGCATTATGTACATCTAACCAAGTAAACCATGCGGTTCTGTATGGTGTCCGGACGTAAAGAATAGCACCATCCCATATCTTCCCGTGGGTGTCGTAAGAGGCGACTAAGGGACTTACCAGAGAATGGGCAGCAGCGTTCTCTGATTCTACAACAGCCATACTGCGATCGCCAACCCGCCTGCCAAGCGTGGCGATTATGGCAAAACCCCCCTTCTTGGGGGAGGCCTATGTCCAGCAGTGGACTTTTCGGCTGAAATGATGATGATGATGAACCAAGTAAATATACGCAAAAAATATTGCTGGGAAACAACATTTTTTTTTTGGGGTTAAAAAACACGTTTTACGGTAGGAGTCGATGGAACGCACTCAAATCATTGTGCTGATGGATGAATTGAATAGTACGTAGGTCATGGAGGTGTTTAAAGTAAAAATCTTACATTAAAAACATGTATTTAAAAAAAAAAACTTGTGTAAAAGTTGACCCCCAATATCACCGTAACTAGAAGGTTCCTAGGTATGGTCTAAAACAAAAAAAATATCGTAAAGACGGGGAGAAGAAGTGCCTTTCGGCTTCGTTAAGGGTCTTTTTACACCCGTTATATATTATTAAAACTAACTAAACTAAACTAGCTAATACCTAAAAAAATATAAAACTAAGTTCATCAATAAATAAAATCACATTACAATATACAACAGAAAAATTAAAAACACAGATTGATAGAAAAATTAATAAATTAATTAAAATGCATTTCGACACACAGATAAAGCAATGAATGGTTTTTAAATAGATACTTGGAACTAATAATTATGTGAGACTGTAAGTTGGCCGCGGCATCGCTACACATCGGGCGATTTGCGGCCAAACCCAAGCCTATTAAAATAAAAAATAAAAGTTTAATAAGGATTTTGCGCAACCTTTTGTGGTAATACTATAAACTTGTTAAAGTAAGGAAGATTTAGTTATGAATGTCGTTTAAAATCTTTCAATGCGTCCGTATATTGCGGTTAATTGTTGTTTAAAGGATGATTTCCACCAAACAGCTCGCTATTAAATAGCGATATTAAATAGTGTAAACAGTATTTAAATATGCCGCAAGCCGCGCACAGCAGCTTGACCGCGGGCGTCGTCCGCGACACGCGATCGTAGCTGAAAGCATGCTGTGACAGGCGTTCGGCCCCGTCCGCCTGTCGACGTATCCGATCGTATCCTTTCTGATTTCAACACGATATGAATGAAACTATTTGACTAGGCGCAAAAACGGATACGTTCGACATCCTGCCGGACACGACCGGCTCCTGTCGCATCCGTTCGTATCCGTTCTGACTCGTGTGATGCGAGCGGTTTGGTAGAAATCATCCTTTAGAAGACTTAAATAGATTGATTTTTATCAGACAAGTTGTGGTCAAACGGAAGCTATTTAGTTTAAAAAAAAGAACTACAGTCGGGTCACTGAAATCTATCTTTGCGGGTAAGTTTGCGGTTTTTGTTGGTTTTGGAACTGTACCTGCATTATTATTTACCACTCATATCATTGTACGTGTCATGTGCAGCAATATTTTTTTTTTTTTCACTAATTTAATCTCTCTTTCAAGTTATAATCTTTAACAAATACTACACGTCATGAATTAAATATTATTACCCTGTTTTCATGTATTATAAATTTTAATGAATAGTCAGACTGTACGTTTTGCTTTGAAGACTAGTCTAGCCTTATTAATTCATGAGTTAGTACCAAGTATTAGTTAGTTATTCAAGTATTTTATTATTCATTATTATTTCTTATGCAATGGAGGACAAACCCTCTAGAACGAATTAAAATATTGTTATTCTTTTCAGTTTTATTAATTCTTTCGAACTGGCTAAACAAACGCAAAACTCAGCAAATAAAAAAAAATATCAATACCGAAAACAGTACACAAATAGAAAACAAACCTGAGATCTACCTTAACAAAAGAAGAATACCCAAAAAGGCCGTGTCAACATTTTTCAAAAAAAGGAATATGTCCAACGAGCATCGCGAGACCATTCTCTGGGCATCGGCATCAGACAGATCAATGAATCGTGACGTCAGCAGTCTGGCAAACGTTGAACATCACTACGGATATCGTGAATCGTAGAAGCAAGGGGGATGGAGCAAGCAAGCTGGTATGCTGTGCATACAATTGGTAAATAGTTTGAGTATCCAAATAATTAATCAAGGGAACTCAAAATAATTAATAATCGTGACAGAATAAGTTTAATCCTAATAATGTTTTCAATGTGATGACGAATTCGATGCTATTAAGAATTGCACCTTGCTGTGGAGGCGTTGAAATTGGCTGGGCTAGCTGGGCCCACGCACCTAAGAAAACTTTTGTCTTTTCAGCCTCTGGGCACTGAGACATAGCTGTGCATTGGATGGCGTGAGTCAGCTTGTAGTATCGTCCTCCTAATTTCTGGCTGACTACCCGCAACGAATGCAGACATATGAATATTGCTGGGACCAACTGCGTATCGTGCTTTGTGAGGCACGGAAGCACCTTGAAGATCGACCCTTGCAAATGTTATCATTTAGCCACGAGCTCCTCTTTTAGTCATAAAGATCAATGATAGTAAATAGCAGATCTTTTCTCCAGGTGACACTGCTATATGCCAGACAAGTAACACTGGCATAAAATAAAATTTTCTTTAAACAATTGACTTCTCCGTGTTGTTTCTATACTCCTGGTACTCTGCACAGTTGTACGGACAGTCGTGACGTGCTCCGTATGAAGAATCAAAGTGAATTGTAGAATCTCCTTTGTTGGCAGCAAAAAAAAAATATTTACTGTTTTTTTTTTGTGGACACTGCTGTAATGAGGTGACGAAGTGATAACATGGTTGTCGTACGGATGTACGTGTTTTTCAGAACTTTTCATAGACTTGACAAACTATAAAACGTTTTAAAGACTTGGTTGTTTAGAACCATAGTTTATTTTTATTTGTGTAACCAAAACAAAGATAAATAAAAAACTTTCGAGTTTAAAAACACATGTACGTGTTTTTCAGAACTTTTCATAGACTTGACAAACTATAAAACGTTTTAAAGACGTGGCTGTTTAGAACCATAGTTTATTTTTATTTGTGTAACCAAAACAAAGATAAATAAAAAACTTTCAAGTTTAAAAACACTTGACGTATTAGTACCATAATCATAATCAGACTTGATCAATCAGTTACTAGATCATTTTAATAAAATTTTTTTACTACGTAACTAACTCAGAATGTCTTTGAGTTGAACACTAGTCGTGGAAATCCGGATCGAAAATGTGAGTTAAACCTTATAACATTGACCCCCGTTCACTTACAAACATTACTTACTTAAAGTTAAATAAGGATGAAACTGCATACACTTTTTTACAGTATAATTATTGGTTTAATAAACTGTAGCAGAATTTATTTAATATCATGATCTTGATATAAAATATTCTGGACGTGAAATTTATATTTCATAAACTGAATCAGCTGCTTTTCATCTGACGCGAATTATATTTAAGAGGATTCTCGCAAGGCGTGAGGAAGCGTTATGTGAAGAGGATTTAGCTTTGTTTCCCAAAATATAAAACCAGAAGGTTCAAAGATTCCGTGACATACAGGGTGTAAACGGACCCTTCACGAAGCCGTCAACCAAGCATTCTGTTCATCAAACTGAGTAGCCCTAGGCAAAAATTTTTGCTGGGAAAGGATTTTTTTTTGGGGTGAAAAATAACGTTTTACGGTAAAACTCAATGTAACGCACTCAAAACATTGTGCTGATAGATGAATAGTAAACAGGTCATTGAGATAATTAAAGTCAAATCATAACCTTAAAAACTAGTATTTAAATAAACTTGTGAAAAAATTGGAACTTTGGCAAGTATCTCCGTAACTAGAAGGTTCCCAGGTATGGTACAGAACAAAAAAAATATCACAATGACGGGGAGAACAAGTTCCTTTCGGCTTCATTAAGGGTCTTTTTACACCCTTTATACTGTTTTGGGCCCCAGATATACTGAACAAAAAACAACACACAAAAACAGCAAAAAAAAATATAGAAAATGCCTATGGCATTAAGTCCACCTCTGTACTTAAACTGTTAAATAAAACAATAAACAATATTTATTTATTCAAGACTTAAACCTATTTACAATTATTGTACCTTTAATTAGACCACAACTTAGTGACAAGATACAAGACAACTAGGCTTAAACTAGGAGGACTCCTGTGCTATTAGCTCCGTCACCACCGTGATCGAGCTGCCATTACGTGTCTGGTGCGGTGCAAATGTAAGTATTACTACATTAAACAAGGGTTCTGCAAAAAAGGTAACCCGCAAAGCAGCTTGCCTGCGCTGCAGAAAGAAAAGCCAACGTGAGGCTAAGGCCAAGAAATGAACATCTAGCTGTAAGGAAATAAAAAAAAAACAATTATTAATTTGTAAATTGCTATCGTGCGTGAGTTGCGTATGGACATAAATGTGTGTGTGAGTGTGGGGTGTTTTTGTGTGTGTGTGTGTAGGTATTTGCGTGTATGAATGGGACAGGATGAAAATAAATAAATAAACAGAGTGAAACAAATTGATTAGTAGTGTCCATTCCACAATCCTGTTTGAGACTAAAATAGCACAACCAGCCGTACTTTCTTCAAACGTTATGTCTGTGTTTTTGTAGGTTTTGAGTGTTGATACTTGTGGCACTTCTGCTTTTTTCTGCTTTGTGACCCAGAGTAGTGTGAAATTGTATGAAATCCTAAATAGCTTTACATATAAAGTGATATCACTATTTCGCGGAAGAATCAGTTCTTCTTTGAAGGTATAATATGAAATCCTCTTTGGAGTATGACTCAACTCAACAGGGAAAACATATTTTCTGCGATTCAAAATCGTAATATTTTTTAGGCAAAATGTGAATATAATATCTTCCTTCAGAAATATATTTTCTTCTCAAGAGAATTCATTTGTTTTTTAATGTTTTTGTTTTGATTTTAAGTTTCTTTATTAAGTACATAAGTACTGTATCAAGTGAAATCAAGTAATTGATAATAACATGCATAATTATTAAAAGAGCAATTCAAAATCATATTTCATTTGACAATGATCACGTCTGTAACCGCGAAGGGTTAGGCAGAGGTGTACCTAATAGTACACCTACATTTCACCAGTTATGTTAAAGTCCCATGTAATAAGGAACGAGCCTATTGCCATCGACCGGGCACAGGTCCAGACTTCGTGGTTGCTATCGAGAAATTCCTGACAGAAAAACCCAATAACACTTTGTCCGACCCGGGAATCGAACCCAGGACCTCCTGCTTAGCAGTCGCGCTTGCAACCACTAGACCAACGAGGTTCTTTTATTTTTTCAATCTTTTTTATTTAAATTTTTTAATTCTAAATCCTGAAATTCTGCAAGCACCAACTCTGAATTCGCAACACAATATTCTCTATGGCAATAAAGGTCGAGGTTAATGTTCCACACTGGACGTTTAAGTGTTGTTCCCAAAACGCTGCGACTGACAACCCAGAATTTATGTATGCAGTGTCTTCGTTTTACAGAGCCGTCTGCTGTCCCAAATTCTAACTTGGTTGAATATGGATGAAATTTCTGGACATTTCTTGTGACTTTATTAATGTTTGTTCATGAAAGCTGCGGCTGCAAGAAGCTGACAGTTGCTAGAATTTAATTATTATGAAGTTATTATCTGACAATGTCCAGTGCAGTTATGGTATACAGTCAAGGGCTGTAGCTTTATACAGAGACTTATATTTAAGTAACAGCAGAAATGAGGACATCCGCAAAAGAACCAAGGTAACCGACGTAGCCCGAAGAATAGCCAAACTGAAGTGGCAGTGGGCAGGGCACATTGTTCGCAGAACGGATGTCCGATGGGGACGAAAAGTTCTGGAGTGGCAACCGCGAACCGGAAGACGCTGCGTTGGAAGGCCTCCCACTAGGTGGACCGATGACCTGGTGAAGGTTGCAGGGATCCGTTGGATGCGATTCGCACGGGACCGGTCAATGTGGCGACACTTGGGGGAGGCCTATGTCCAGCAGTGGACGTCTTTCAGCTGAAATGATGAATAATGATATTTAAGTTACGGAACACAGGCATTTACTTATTTAAAGGAGAATTCATCAGTAGCTATATTGTACAAATCGCCTTGGTAAAGAAAATAAAATATTTGTATTTGTAATATCAGTTACTCATCATTTTAAGGGTATTTTAGTGAAAGATCCGAGGGAGAGATGTTTTTTTTTCAAGCTTTTGGTAATAGAATAGGTCGAAATTCACAACTGAAATGGGACGTAATAAGCATATCCTAACTTCGTTCAAGGGTTGTCATTGTTACGGAAAACTGACACTGATTGCTCTTTTTTGAACCCGAATTTTATGTGTAGGTTGCGTTCAAGTTTTTTGGTGAAACCATCGTTTTGTTTTATAAATAGCAGTCATTAAAACCATCAACATGAATAATGAAAATACAAAAGCAATAAGACTCATATTACACTCCTAAGAAAAAAAGACGTTTACACGTTCATTCGATTGAAAGAATTGTCGCCAAAGTACGTCAACGGTAAGCGATCACATTACAACTTGTTTTGACAAATGTAGCTCGCAGGAAACTTTCTTTTCTAACAAAAGGCAAATTCCTGATGCGGAAAGACACCCTTTCTGTCAGCTCTTATCTTTTTTCTGCACTTAACGATTTAACAAAGAAGTTTCTCAACTTTCTGCTTTGAATCAATTGAAACGAATTCGGATTTGAATGAATTTTTTTTTGAAGTAAATGATTGTCTGAATAAAGATGTCTTATTTCTACCTAGAGGAAACCTTTTAAGTTCTTTTTATTGAAGGTAAAAAGCTCAAAGGGATGGAAAGATTCGATTACTTTTATTTATCTTTGTGGCCCTTTGTTGGTTAAAGTAGGGTAGTTTGAATAATAATGGGGACGCTTTGTGGGTTATAAGAACAGGTATCTGTTTTTTGTCGATTTTGTTATCAAAGAAAAAAGATAAGAAAAGATATAACTGTAGGAAGCCCAGCATTTAGTCGAAAAAATATATTTCGATTTAGAACCGCAGAAACTATGTCTTCCCTGTTGACTCATGCCGAATTTTATATTATACCTTCAAAAGAACTGATGCTTCCTAAAATAGTGGCTTTAAATTTATATGTAAAGTTATTTAAGATTTCATACAATTTCACACTACTCTGAGTCATAAAGCAGGAAATATCAGAAGTACCACAGCTATAAACACTCAAAACCAGCAAAAAAAAAACAAACAGACAGAACCCTTGAAGAAAGTACGGCTGGTTGTGCTGTTTTAGTGTCTAATTGAATTGTGGAATGGAAAATACCAAATAGTGTCACTTTTTCTTACTTATTTTTCTGTTCGGAGTCCCAAAACAGCTTAAATTCCGGAATCTTTGAACCTTCTGGTTTCATATTTTGTGAACAAAGCTAAATCCTCTCCACATAACACCTCACCACGCCTTCTGAGATTCCTCTTATATGTAATTCGCGCCAGATGAAAAGCAGCTTATTCAGTGTATTTATATTTCATGTATGGACGTGGAAGAGGCAAAAGACTATTTGTGAGGATCGTAGCAGGTGGCGTTCTGTGTTTTCTGTCTACACCCATGGGAAAAAAGCGTGAGTTTATGTATATTTCAGGTTCAGAATGTATCATACCGAGATCTTGGCTCTTGGTATGTATACACCGTGTTCTTCACGTTATCCATAAAGTTTGGTAAACGCTTCCATAGCTTTTACAAATCAAATCTTACAAAGGAAGTAGTACTTAAAAAGGCTTCGTTACAAAGATATTTGTAATTTCATTTAATGAAATTTAAATGAGCATGCAGTAAGAAAGGGTCATAATTTGGCCTATGTTGCCGCTCAGTGCAATTAAATTATCAAATGCTATTTGCATTTCATTTGCACGTACGAGAGGAACCCCAGAAGAAATAATAAAAATATCTTAAATTATTTTATTTACAAATTTGTTTTTGTGTATTTATCCCTTTTTTCTTCCAAGTGTGTCGATGACAATTCAAATTGGGTCAACCCAAAATATGGCGACAAGATTGACACATTCATTAGCGTCGATCAGCTCCTGTAGAAACAACAGGACAAGCAGGACACGATATCACCATAGTTTACCTCTTTTATATAAACATTGTTTAAAGTTAAGACAAGCTTAAGCACCAAACAGTTTTAAAAGTTTAAGGTTCTACTCGCAATTCTATTTCGGGTTTGCCCGACTTGTTACTATCTCAAAGGACTTTTACAAAAGATTACACAAAAAAAAAAATACTGAAAATAAAAATTAATTGCTGCAAAAGACATTCTACAATTCACTTTGATTCTTCATGCACGTCACGATAGCCATACAACTGTGCAGAGAACTACTTAATACAGAAACTCTTAAAAACAAAATAAGTACATTAAAAAACAAATGAATTCCCTTGAGGAAGTTATCTTTTATAAGGTACTTACTTACGTTTTATATTCAAACCGCAGCATAAATGAGGTCATTATTAAAATGTTAAGCAATAAGCTGTTCTCGAGTATCTTAGATCCCTCAACGTATAAATTCACATCTATTTTAAGAGGATACTGCAATCTTTCGAGGTCTCCAATCGATAAAAATCTGATAAAACGTCGGGGTTCCATGGAGATGGATGATATATTCACCATTCACCTGTTACGTTTAAGCCCTATGTATTAATTTATAAAAAAATAGGCATGTCACGCCTGTGATCCCCGAAGGGTTAGGCTGAGGTCGTTATAGACACAACCTACCCCCGGCCACACCACTGGTACTACGTGGGCTCCTACCCATAACTCTGCTGATACGGTAGGTAGACCCACCGTACTCCCGGTCACTCCCCTGATGGTACAATAGGTAGACCCACTATACCTAACCCTGGTTATACAGACGCCAGCACATCAAGCTACTAGAATCTGTAAAATTTCTGGCAAAGGGAAAATTTTACAGTTTCGGGTAGCTTGATGTGCTGGCGTCTGTACACAAGACACTGGTCGTGGTCATTTTTTTTTTGGAATGTGTGGTGTTACGCGAATGGATAAAATAAGAAATGAGTATATAAGAGGAAGTCTGAAAGTGGCGCCGGTGACTGAAAAGTTGTGTGGTAATCGGTTGTCGTGGTATGGGCATGTGATGCGGAGGAATGAGGAAAATGTTGTGAGGAAAGTTTTGAGTATGAATGTGGATGGGTATATTAGTAGAGGAAGACCAAAGAAACGATGGATGGACTGTATAAAGAATGATATGGCAAGAAAGGAGGTGTCGGATGAGATGACGAGTAATAGAGAAGTATGGAAGAAGAAGACATGCTGCGCCGACCCCAAATGAATTGGGATAAGGGCAAGAGAATGATGACTATACCACAAACTAAATTGTCAAAAAATACATCTTTCCGTCTAATCTCAGTTGTCACCCGGACCGGCTTTATCGTAATTGGCAAGCTACATGAAATTGTCTTGTTAATTATATAACCCAGCAAAAAGTACTAGGATAGCATAAGTTCAAGGAGATATTTATTAATAATTCTGCCAGCTCTATACAATGTTTAGTACTAGTAAACTAGGCTAGCAGTAATTAAAGATGTCTGAGCATTGATTAAAGATCAGACACAATGATATTGTGTCCTGTGTGTCCTGTTGTTTGTTCATTACAGGAACTGAAGGACGATACTGAAGGCGATAAACTAGTGGCTAGTTTTCGGCCGACATAATTTAGATTGCAATCGACACGCTAAGAAGAATACACTGATATTTGTTGTAATAGGCTTGGAACTAGAAGATGATACGGGGTAACCGTTGCTTAAAACAACTGCAATTCTTCGGTAGGTCACGTTTATCTAATACGCGTCCTACGTGTTATTGCAATGCGTCACCTTAAGGACAGAAGTTGCCAAAGTCAAATAAGGCTCGGTTTCCCTTGACAAAATTCAAGAAAAAGGTCTTTACCGCGTTTTAAATCTAGGTTATGTATCAAACTTCCTCTTTACATACGTAGTATAAAACAAAGTCGCTCCCGCTGTTTGTACGCTTAGATCTTTTAAACTATGCAACGGATTTTAATGCAGTTTTCAGCATCAGATAGGGTGATTCAAGAGAAAGGTCTATATGTATATATTGCGAAGCCGGGGCGGGTCGCTAGACATATTTAAAACTAGCTTATGCCCGCGGCTTCGTCCGCGTGATGTTCGGTAACTGTCCTACAGGGATCATACTACCGAGATAAAAAGTGTCACATAATATGTTAAAAAAGGTTATAATCTATCTATATGCCAAATTTAAGATTTTATTTTGTAAGAGTAACAAACATTAATTTATCCTCACAAACTTTCTCATTTATTATACATAATACGTTACGTTTTTTTTTCTAAAAAAAAAAAAAAAACAAAAATACAGATATAAGTAAGATTCCTGTCTGCGTATGTTCGTAATTCTTCTCTCTCTCTATCACTCTTCTGATCAGTTTTAAGCAGTTTGTGTGCCGGGGGTCATATTGATGGTTCTTAGCTAAAGTTGGGTCCAAGTAGGTGACGATGTTGTCGACATACGAAAGAAATCTACGTGAACGAAATCGTGAGCGAAGAGATTGTGTACAGACATAACATCAACACGCCTGTAATCCCCGAAGGGTTAGGCAGAAATGACCTAATAGTACACCCACATTTCGCCAGTTATGTTTAAGTCCCATGTAATAGGGGGCGATCCTATTGCCATCTACCTGACTGCAAAAATCCAGACTACGTGGCAGCTACTGAGAAATTCCTGATGGAAAACCCAAAAGCACTTATAGAATCCGTTCAAATGTCATGAACATTTTGCAGCCTCAGAATCTCATGCCATGTGAAGCTTTCTCATAAAACCACGCCCAAAATTTATGCTTTGAAATAAGCCCTGCTATTCAACAGTACTCAATAAACACCATCCGTAATAACTAACAGTCTTGAAACCCGAAGATAAACGAAAGGAATTTATATCAACAATACATCATGCCAAGAGATCCCGCCCTCTATATTATCATGAAATATGGCAGAGAAAAATCCAATAGAATGCCATAATGTGGGTATTTCTGTATGGAACAATGACCATGAATGCTAAATACTTCTTGTGTCGGAGAGAACGTTCTCTTTTTCAAAATTGTTTTCATGTTTATCAGCTTCGGAAACCGTAGGTAAGGTTTTTTATTGGTTGGATGCTGCATGCATCGTCGTTTTTTATTTCCTTTTAGTACACTCTTTGAGCTATAGGTAGAATAGGGAAGTAAGCTTTTTTTTAAATCACAAAGAAGGAAAACATATTTATTTGTCGCAAAGACATGACGTGCATACAAAACAACAACAAACAGATACAAAAAACATTCATTGTATAACAAATATAATGTCTAAACACAACAACACGCACATCTTATTCTGAATGCGCTTCGAATTGAACACATGATGTGTAATTAATCCAGACATAAATATGTACCCAATGCGACATGTATTTCAAAATCTTAGTTTCACCATTATATGGCGACGTGTTAAACATGATCCGGCTCCAAGGACCCCTTAAGTAAGAAATATGGGTTAGTCGGTTAAAAGGGGGACCATACTTTACGTCATTTCATGACATAGTTATGAACGACTAACCCTAAACAATATTACCTTATTATAACCTAAGAATATTGAACAGAGTATTAAATACACCAACATAGCCTTTGTTCTATTGCAATCACAGCTTTATCTAGGCCCATGGCCTCAAAAAACGACGTTCCTGAGGCGACAGTAACAGCGCAATCTAAGACCCAAAATATATCTTTCCCAGCGAACGAAGCAAAGATAAATAAACCAAGTGACAGTTTGTCATTATTTTAAAGTTTTCTTATCGCTGTTAAAGCCGTGAAATGGACTGAAAAGTTTATTGTTTTCAGTCTAGACCAGATTTAGATCCCTATTTAGATGACAGTTAAATGGAAACTGGGTAATCTTAGCAGCTGAGTTGGTTTATTGTTTGTTATTTACGTTATTTTGCTGTGAAAGTATTTTTAGTTGAAACGAAACTGTTTATTGCCCAAAATTTACACAATATTGTGTGATTTAAAATCCCTTGCGAATAAGTTATTTGTAAGGGAATATTGTTTAAATTAATAAAATAAAAATAGCCTGTATATTTCTTCTGAAGTTCTTTATAAAAACAACATTAATTATTTCTCTTTGTTAACCGTATAATGGGTTTAAAAATACCTTTAAGGAAGTCAAAGCTTTTAATGTTATAACTTATTACCTCTACGATCAGCACAATGTTTTGAGTGCGTTACATTGAGGCCTACCGTAAAACGTGATTTTTCACCCCGAAACAAAAGTTATTTCCCAGCAATATTTTTTGCGTTACTTAGTTTCATGTACAGAATAGGCGGCTTCGTGTAGGGTCCGTTTACACCTTGTCTTAGTATTTATTAGCTACCAGGTCAGGCTGTTTTTGGTCATATGCTCAATACATTGCATAAGTACTATTTGCATTAAGTTAAATAGGTGTGTCAACAAAACATTGATAAAAATATAAAATCTTTTGAGAACCCACAAAGTGAATGAGTGAAAATCTGTTCAGCCTGTTCAAACGTTCTTTCCGCCTTTTTCAGAAACAGCCAGTGTCATAGATATCAATGCGATATAGACGTAAAGACCTATATTATATTTATCGACGTATGAGTTTATGAACGCAGATAAAAAGCAATAAAAGTTGATATACATATCGACGGTGCAAAATTTAAATACCACAAAGAACATTAAGCGTCTGTTGGATTTTCAACTTACGGTACTGAAGCTGACGTTCCAAATTTAATAGTGCGCTCAATGTCTCTTACATTTCATATTTTTACCGTCTTTATGCGTGGTTGTAATTCAAATAGCGCGTACGGCGCTTCAAAAGTTCCGTAACGCACCATCTTGTTAATGTTCTACATTATTTCAATGAATACTTTGGGGTAATTATAAAATATGAAAGTAGTATTTAAATTAAAGACAATAAATCTCCTATAGGCATTCAATCGCGCTAGCGATTTATTTTATGTCCGTACTAATGACCGGAACCGACAAATATATTACTATATAAACTACATAACAATAACAAATCACAAACCCAGAATAAATCAAGAAATGTTTGTATCAAAAAGTCGTTTTGAAACTTAATACTGACTTTTTATTCCTCATTTCCATTTCAACCAACATTTTCTTTCAAAAATATTCTCTCTTCATGTTATTTTCACGAAAAAGATGATAAAAGTCTATATAAATATGCAGGCTTGTAATTCAGAGACACGTACGCTTTAAAAGCGCCATTACGCGTCATCTTGCTAATGTTCACCATTATTCTGCATGTCTTTTTATTTCTTCTTATGTCGGCTGTAATCATAAGGAATGACTTTTATGTTCCACGTGGAAAGATTTTTAACATTTTGCGGTAAAAGATTCACTTTTAGGGATGTATATTGGTGTGTGGTAGGCCAATAAACGTTTAGAGGTCTCAGAGGAAAATTGCTTTTCATTTTCATTTTTAACCGACTTCTTATAAAGGAGGAGTTACGTATTCCACCAGCATCTAATTTTCGTGATTATTTTTTCATTTGGTAGAGAAAGCTTGCGCGGTGGTTCTTTATAAATTTTATTAACATTACTTCAGTGTAGTGTATGAGTTTTCTTCTATAATACGTATTTTCTTATTCGTATATGGTGATGACATGATGAAATCATAATTACTTCTCCTTACAAGGTAAAATTTATATATGACAAGAATTAGTGTACTCTGTCTCAACTAAAAAGAGAAAAATATTTTGCAAAATAAAAACTAAAGTCGAAATAGGGGTCGGTTATTTTTTTTTGCAAAAATGATTATATAAACTGGAAGCGTTACGTTTTTTGTTTAATTCTTTAAGCACACGAATGTACAGAGGCGGTCTTGATGCTCCTTTATATTGGTAAGGTACTCCAATGTCTTAAAGATACAGCATGATAAACAAAACATTCGTATATAAGTATTGTGAATTTATTTCTTTTACACGAACAGTCACTAATACTTATCACACAAGGTTTTTTTTAAAACCATTTTAGTTTCGATTTCAAGAAACCTTTACTTTGTTCTAGTAATTTTGGGAAGGACAGCCAATACTAACTACAGCGACATTAAGGATACTTTTGACATTGCTATTTTTATTTGTTACTAACTTATGCCCGCGGCCGGAATAAAAAGTATCTTATGTGTTATTCCAGGTTATAAATGATCTGGGTGCTAAATTTCATCGAAATCTGTTCAGTAGTTTTTGCGTGAAATAGTAACAAACATTCATCCATCCTCACAAACTTTCGCAATTATAATATTAGTAGGAAGCCTAATATTACCCTATTTTCTTTTAACTAGACAAAATGTACAATATTTATTTTACAAATACCACATTTGTATCACTCTACAAAGTCCAAAAGGCAGATTTGACCAACAATTTTTCGTTTATTTGAATTTTTTGTGTATCTAGTACGCTTAGAAAAGGGTCAGGACCGTAACTAAACCCCTTTATGTATAGAACCTTAATTCATACATATTGTTTGGTAAACACTTTCCTTTTATTTTCATTACAATGTAAGGTTTTAGCATAAAAGGGATATTGTATACGATATCAACTGACATTTAATTGTCAGCCTTTAAAGTCAGTGGAAACGACAGAATTACATTTCCATGGTGGCCCTCCGCTCGGGGGTATCGGAAGGGAACCTATAAAAATATACCGGTGTTGTTATTTCAATAAAAAAAAATTGTAGCCTTGTATCTTCCATAGCTGGGCAAAGGCCTCCTCACATACATTCAGGCACTCTTCTCCTGCGCCACCTCGTGATGCGCGTCTAGATCATCTCGCCATGTCCGCCGATCATGTCGCTCTTGCTAGGCCGAAATACACTTATTAAAGTCTTTAATTCATTAATTTAGGAATGCATTTCATCTAGCAGCACGGAATTGAACTTTTCCATACTCCTGTTTTTTCTATCGCCCGGAACCGTCATTTACTAGAGCAATAAAGAGAGCGTGCTGCCGACCGCATCGTCGATGCTGCCGTGTGCGATAGTATTCCCACTCTATTTTACTGATAAACAACGCACTGTATAAACCGCTGTGTCTAGAAGCATGAAATATGCCCAAGAGTTCTATCTACGATCTAAGTGAGCATAAGGAAGTATTTTTGGAAATTGATCCCCTGAAGGTGAAATGGGGGATGAAAGTTTGTGTAGAATTCATCATTGTTACTGATGGGAAAAGCCATCAGGCATATGACTTGTTGTCTAATGAATTACGTCGTTTAGCCTACAGCTAGAAGGTACAATGTTCACAATATTTTAATACACCTAAACCCAAGTAAACGTACTATTTGGGACGTTCGTTAGATGCATTGATTTAACCATGTAGCCTTAATGTTGGTTTTCTTTAGAGGTCAAGTTACTGATACTGTTAGCCTGCGTCATCCCACTGCTGGACAAAGGATTCTTCCAAGAGGTCAAGTTAAATATTGAAAATTTATATTCCTTTGTTACGCTGCGTTTTACCGTAAGTTATGTGCAAAACTATTAATAAATTCGCCTTTTTAATTCCCAACAAGTATCAAAACTATGCATAGTCGATACAATCTTCAAAACTGCGTTTTCTTTTTAAGTGACTGAAGGATAACATTTTCCCTAAAGTCAATATTAGTTACGAGGGTTAAATTGACTAATTATGTCAATTTATAACAAGCCATAACTGTCAATGTGACGTGTGGCGAAGTCGAGGTGAAGGCAGAGTCGAGGTGGAGGCAAAGTTGAGTTGGAGTGGAGTGGAGTGGAGGAAATGACTAAAAATATCAGTGGTTGCCTCAGTTCTGGGCTGACACAATTTGGACAAGAAGTGGTAACCTGCATTGGGTATAACAAAAAGCTAAGCTAGTACAACGATCCATTACATGGTTATCTCAGGCTTTAACATAAAGCCTTTGTCGTACCTATGTCACCAACAATAATCGCAGGTTTCCCATCTCTTATATAAAAGGGCCCTTATACCATTCAAAGAAGCCAGCTGAAATCGACAGGCGGCAAAGCGAATCGGAGTCTTTGTAATATTTCACGACAAAAAAAAGTTTTTTCCTTTATTTATGGCCTGACCAGGAAAATAAAGTGTTTGAATATTTCGAATCGAAAGGTTTCCCAAAAGTTATGGTGATTGGGTTTTACGTAAGTTATTTCCCATCTTTTTAGGATGGTCTAAGTTGGATTTGTGTTTAAAGTTTTTCAAGACATCTTGATTATGAATTTTCGTCCTATTCTTACCTGATTTGTAACTAGGGAAGGCGATATATTTAAATTAATAAAGATAAATCAGTTTTTTTTTAATTGTGTTTTTTCTCATGTGATGTGGAGGAATGAGGAAAATGTTGAGTACGAATGTAGATGCCTATAGAAGTAGAAGACGACCAAAAAAAGCGATGGATGACTGTGTAAAGGACTGCTGAGATGACGAGCAATAGAGAAGTATGGAAGAAGAAGACATGCTGCGCCTAACCCAAAGAAATTGGAATAAGGGCAGGAGAATGATGATGATTTCTCAAGAAACAGCGAGTAATAGTAGCATTTGTAGTTATCATTTTTCGCTAACACGATTTCAGACTGCTATAGCAATTGAAAAAGTCATGTGTAAGTAATATTTATGGGCCTCGTTGAAATCTTCCACAGCATCTATCAATCCACTGAGCGACTCTGTCATACTTCCGCACGCATCCAGCCTTGCATGTAGCATTTTTCCGAAATATGATATGTAGACAAGGGTACCAACGTACGTAACGAAATATTTCCGAGCATTACTAAGACCAACAGCCCTATTTACATTACCAAATAAACTGCATTCCCCAACATGTTGCTCTGCCTGACCCCCAAACCAATTGGCATGAAGCTATTCATTCCACCGGTCACACTGCAACCGCGGCATGTATTAGGTTTACACAGGCATCCCATCAAAACCGCATGACGTAACTGTCTGTCTTGCTAGTTTATATTCAGCGTAGATTTGTGTGTTTCAGTTGAGGTGGAAGAACCAGGGTAGCATTGAAATTTAATTTTGCTTACCTTTTCTATCTCTAAATAATGTTTATTACTTAAGTTTGACATAAATTGCGTATTTCACAATGATTAATTCTTGACATTTTAGCATAATATATTAACTTTGACATTATTTACTTTGACTTTAATTAACAATTTAATAGACATGTAATTTTGAACTTTAATGTATTTAAATTTTTAATTTAGGGACTAACCACGTTCCGAACTAAATGTTGCATGCCTAGTGCAGAAAATGGTGACACTAACAACTTTCCTGTTCTTCAAAAACCCACCTGTATAACTACCCATATTTGCAATAAATGAATTTGAATTTGAATTTTTTGCGATTAGCAATAACTATTTCATAAAAACGTCATTCAATCGGGTTGAATGAACTAGAGAGTTGTATTGATGAATTTAATGATTATAATTCTGTAACTACCTATGTGTTACTTGCGTGATTCATATTTTATCAACATACAACCTGACACTGACCTGCAAATTGCAAGAAACGTAAGAAAATTTTAATTTCGCGGGCTACCATGTTGCTTCCACCTTAAGGTGCTCCTTTTTCTACATTATTTTTGTTTCTTTCTCATTTTTCTTTCTTTTTTTTCCTTTTTATTTATATCTTTCTTTCTTTTCTTTCGGTTCAGATTCGAGCATTACATTAGTGAGTGAAGAGTGCCGAGCATAAAACACTATTTCACGTCTATTTCGTCATAATGTTCAAAATCGAATCTTACCTTGTTACATTACAGGCGAATGCTCCATTAAAGGAGCGCCTTTACTAGTTTAGATAGCGATTGTCAAACATCTACAGATGACAGCTAGGACCAACGGCTTAAGAGCTTTCCGAGGAGGAAACTCCAGTATGTAATGGGTGGTCACCCATCCACAGACCAGCCTAGGCAAGCGGCTAACCTAAAGATCTACCCGAGCGGCTGTTATTATTTAGCCACGAGCTCCTCGCAAATACCCCATTATATCAAAAATATCTATTCAACTTCCAACTTACAAAAAACATTAGCTAACACAAACAATTTCCAAATTACAAATGAACAGACTTAAGTTAAGAAGACTACTTTAGAAAGTATTTCTGTTTGTTTGTTTCAAACAAAAATACTTTTCACGCTCCTGGCCCAAATTAGCTGAGTTAATTTACCTTTTGACCTCTGAGACTGATTAAATCGTGAGGATCCAGTGTTTGTGTTGCTTTGCCTTTTCTTGCTCGCTTTTTTAACCGACTTGTCAAAAGGAGAAGGTTCTATGTCCGTATGTATGTTATTTTTTTTTATTTATTAATAGCCGTAACTCCGTTGTTTGTGAAACGATTTTGATGATTATTTTTTTGTTAATTGATGAATGAAAAACGTTTCAAGTGACAGTTCTTTGACAGATAGAGGTCATTGACGTTCCTATTCTTATTTTCAACGCGTTATACTTATAGATTTCGAAGTATTTTGAAAATCACAGTCTGTATTCATTGTATTCAAAATGTTAAATCAAGTCCGTCTACGTAACCGAAAAAACGAATACCTATATTCAATACATTTACAGTTTCAGTGTAATTATTAATCCCAAATAGGTCTCCAATAGTAATCTACAAATAGTAAGGGGAAACAACACAATTTCAATCAGTAATTTAATTAAAAACCCGAATTAATCGGAAGCCTCAATACCTACCAATAATTATACCCTCTCTACTTATTAAAACACTATTTAATCAAATTAACTTAAATGCATCGCTAAAAAAAAATATTCAAAATTTAAAAACGGAATATTTTCAGTTAAACGAACAATAAATATGTTAATGTGGCGGCACTTGGGGGAGTACTATGTCCAGCAGCGGATGCCTTTCGGCTGAAATGATGGTGATGAAACGAACTAAATGGAAGTTATGTCCAAATGTAAAAATTTGTCACAAATCAGAATACGTTTTCTATTCGCTCTGATTACCATACAAATTGCATTTTGTTGAACTAATCTGTTATTATAATAGTTTCATTTATTATGTAGTTATTTTAAAGGAGTTTATAAGCTTTGAAACTTACTAAGCTACATAAATTTCAGTTTCAAATAGACGTAATAGTAATTAATACCTTATCCAATTTACTGAAACAATGTTTGCATACTGTGTCTGTATGTGTGTTTGTAAATGTGTGTGTTTGTGTGTATTTGCGTTAAGTGAGTGCGTTTGTCTGTTTTTTTGTGTGTTTGTGTGTGTGTGTGTGTGTTAAAATTAAATTTTCAGTTTGTTTTAGGTAAGATTAGTACGTAGATTAGTAAGCAAGCAGTGACAGCTTAATGGTGTGACCGTTGGACTACCAAGTCATAGGTCTCAAGTTTGAACCCAAGACACGTACCTCTGATTTTTCAGATTCATATGCGTATTGTATTATTATCACTTGCTTCGGTGAAGGAATTATCGTGAGGAGTCTAGCGTACCTGAGAGATATTTCTGCATGTAAAGCCAAGTGAGAGGCCCATGGGCCCCATAGAAACTCTGACACCAGGTTAGGCACTAACCACACGATGAAGAAGAAGTACGTAGAGAATATTCATCAACAAATTATCACAGTTCAGCGCAAAATAATGTACACCATCGCCTGTGTAGCATTACTTCCCACCAAAAAGGCAGGACATAGTGATAAGAAACAAAATATACAGCACGTAATCATGACGACCAATCAAGCTATGCAAAACCAAATTAAACTGATCACTCATCGTACGGGAAGCTCATACAAAGCAAGGTCAGGTTATACTGGATATATAGCTTGATCTGTCGCCGTGTGTACGTAATACCCGCTGGGGTAGGCAGAGTTGTACCTATAGCACACCACACTTGGGCAGTTACGAGTATGTTTAAGTCCTGCATGATGGCAATACGCTTGCGCCCAGACTCAGAGTTTCTTATAGGAAAATTACAAATGGATACGCCCTGGGCAGCAGAGGAATGAGGAAAATGTGGTGAAGCAAATGTTGAATATGAATGTAGATGGCTATAAGAGTAGAGGAAGACCAAAGAAACAATGGATGGACTGTGTGAAGGATGATATGGCTAGAAAGCAGGTGACTGCTGAGATAACGAGTAATAGAGAAGTATGGAAGAAAAAGACATGCTGCGCCGACCCCAAATAAGCTTGGATAAGAGCAGGAAAATTATGATACATCCTGTGCAATCAGCTTCGCCAACCTTGATGTCCGACGACAGTATAAACCATTTTATTTTCAAATAGTTCACGGTGGTACGATGGTATTAAGATCTCTGCTATAAAAAACATTACCCTCTTTTTATGTCAGTCTGATAAAAACAAGGTTATTTTTGGTTCTAATTTACGAAAAATAAATTGTATGAAAAAATGAAAGCACTTTTCATTGCTGAAATGGACCGTTAATAGATGAGGAAGATGAAGATTAATGTTATCAGTAAAAGCTGTTTATCGTTGTTCTATAAAAGTCTTTATGCCGAGACTTTATATCGAGTTTGCGCGTAGCAAAATTCTAAGAAAGAGGGTAGACAGATTCGTCTGCACTTAATAATTAATTTACCATTCAGCCGCATTCTCCAGTCATTCCCCGATCACTTGTAGTAGCGTCGCAATATCGGGAGCTCACAATAATTGAAAAACACGGTAGATACCCCGTAAATGACAGTGTAAATACAGTTATAAACCGTGAAATCTTAAAACAGTGTTGGTCTTTATAATATTTACATGTCGAAACCGGTCATTAGTACGAACATAAAATGAATTGCAAGCGCGCCAGTGGTGACATCACGCGGTCTGTTTACCAGTCTACCCATACCACAGCGTGCTTCTACAGAGCCCTGATGTTTACAGTTCGAGGCGAGGACGACAGTCAATGTCTGATCGCAGAGGAGTTGAGACGTCTTGGAACTGTACCCGATTATTGTGTCCCGTGTTATTGTTAAGTTGTAATTTCAAGTAATTTGTTAATTTAATAGAAACAATGTGTCGCATCCAGTGTATTTTTATTTGCCGAAACCCATGATCTGCCCGCATGATGTACGAGCCTAACTAAATCCTGACATATCCGACATACATAATTAACTTTATTTGGCTTATAATTGACTATATTTAAATCATCCCTTCTCAAAAAAACTGTAAAAAATTAGCTTATACAAGGTGTAAGCTGACCCTTCACGAATGCGTCAACCAAGTATTCTGTACATCAAACTAAGTAAATCTATGCAAAAGTTATTGCTGGGAAACAACTTTTTTTTGCGTGAAAATTCACATGTAACGACGTACTCAAAACATTGTGCTTATAGATGCATTGAATACTACAGGGAAAATAAAGATATTTAAACTAAAGTAACTACATTTAAAAAATTGTATTGTAGGTATGGGCAAAACAAAATATTATCGCATTGACGGGGAGAACAAGTATCTTTAAGCTTCGTTAAGGGTCTTTTCATGGCCAAGTAATTAAATGAAACTCGATAAAGTAGTAGTCTATAAGCTACCAAAATGCTTGTTGTATTTCGATAGCTCGTTGGAGAGTTACGAATCGCTTCGAAAGCCTGTTGCTACTTAAACTTACACTGTCACATACGGATTATCTTCCGCGATTGTTCATTATTTTGAGCTCCCGATATTTCGACGCTGTTACAAGTGCCATGATCGCGGGTTGACTGGAGAATAAATTGTTGTAGACAAATCTATCTACCCTCTTTCTTTGTCTTTTGCTATGCGAACTACAGGAACTCGACATTAAATCACGGCAATACACACTCACAGACAACCCGCGATCATGGCGCTTGCAACAGCTTCGAAATATCGGGAGCTCAAAATGATGAACAATCACGGAAGATATCCCGTAAGTGACAGTATAAGTTTAGTTGTAAACCGTGAAAACTTAAAACAGTGTCTGTTGCTACTTGTCTAGTCCATTTATTGTGTATAACAATAAAACATTATCCCTTTAATAACTCACAATCAGTTTCAAATACCGTTCATTACCGTTTCTAATACTGAAACACCAACGACAGATCTAATTTAAACCCATAAAACAAATTAACATCTTAAAACAAACATCAGAGCATCATTACAATGTCGACTCAACGGTAATAATCTACACTTTGACATGATCTACTTAATGAAGTCTCCACATAAACTTGACGTATGAAACGACTTAAAATCTCCTAAGTATGCTCACTTTGAAACACCAGTGTTTTATCACGCACCATAAAAGGGGCTTAAGGCAACGTCTGAGGGCCTCTTTAGACTCATTGTTGATCTGAGGGCATCAATTTAGAGATCAACGTTTAGTTCAACAAATGAATTTAGGTAATTTTCTCGAGTAATTCTCGTTTATGTTCTGTAGAAGATTTTGAACTAAGGCAAATGTCTCATTCTGTGGGATTTATAAAAACCGTATTTTGTATGTACTCTTTAAAATTGGATTTGTTTTCGAAACTTCAGCAAGTCCGTTTAAAGCACCTTTATCCGGTGCTAATAGACAGCAAGTACGCAGCCATTTTCAAATCCAGACTTTGGACTGCGAGTATAAATAGGCTCGCCTTCTAATTACTAAAAACTAGGATTATAGAACTTAAACATGTTAAACTATAGACCGACCGCTTTAATGAGTCCTCGCGAAGGTATCAATGGAAAATTCTGAAGGTTGATCACGTATTGGATCAATTAGTATCGTAATACCTACGTGGATTATGGTTATTTTAACTTTAACTGGTTATGCCACAGGCCACTGACTACCTGTAACGACTGTCAAAGATCTTCAAATGACAGCCAGGACCAACCGCTTAACGTGCTTTCCGAGACATGGAGGAAACTTGGTATGCAATGGGTAGTCACCCATCCACGGAAAAACCTAGGCAAGCTAGGTTTAACCTAAAGATCGACCCGAGCGGCTGTGTAATGATCCACGAGCTCCTCTTTGTCAGATAATTTACGCAAGTATCTGTCAAATATTGGAAATGGCATTACGGAACTCAAATGGAGTTGGGCAGGAGACCTGGCAAGGCGCAATGATGGCAGGTGGACTAAGGCTGTCACTGAATGGCGTCCAAGAACGGGGAAAAGTAATGTGGATCGCCCGGCGGCGAGTTGGGCAGACGACATAGTTGCCATCGGGAGAAAAACCTGAATGAGACTGGCACAGGAACGTGGAGATTGGCACAAGAAAAGAGTTGGCCTAAACCCAGCAGTGGCTGAATCAGGCTGTGGATAATGATGATCTGTCAAAGTCATTCACAGTCCGGTTCGGAGTACAGTCCGTTCGGTCTGAAACCGTTAAACGTTTTTTTTATTTATTTATTTATCAAGACAAAGTTTACAGAATTAACTTATGAACTATGCCCCACAAAACCGTTTTCGGGGTTTGTCTGAGGGAGGGAACAGAACAAACAGTATAGAGAAAAGTTTACAAGTGCGGACACTAAATTTTCACTTGTTTTACTTTTTAACAAATGCTTAATACTAATTACTAATTATCAAATTTTACTAATTTAAGTACTTATATTTACTAATTTACTAATTTCTAATATACTTACTAATACAAATCAATCAATCAATAATTATTCATTCATTATTAATTAATCAAACAATCAATCAATACTAATCAATTGTTATCATCATCATCATTTCAGCCGAAAGACGTCCACTGCTGGACATAGGCCTCCCCAAGGGGGGTTTTGCCATAATCGCCACGCTTGGCAGGCGGGTTGGCGATCGCAGTATGTTTGTTATAAAAAAAAAATCACAGAGAACGCTGCTGCCCATTCTCTGGCAAGTCCCTTAGTCGCCTCTTACGACACCCACGGGAAGATATGGGATGGTGCTATTCTTTACGTCCGGACACCATACAGAACATAATTGTTAATTAATTAATAATATTATACGGAAACGGACATAGGTTACCTTTCCAAAAAAAAAGGAAAGGAACATAACACTCTCTGACTGATCACTATAATCATGATGATGGGACGTTCAGCTGAGCGATTTGATAATCCCATACACGAACTGCTTCCTTTGACGTCGGTTTGAAATAGGTTGCGTCATACTCTTGGGAAATTACAGGGAGCCTAACACTAGTATATTTTGAAACAGGACTAGAAATTAGATAGAACAGAATTGGGTACTTCACGAATAAAAAATTCTGTCTCGTTGGTGTAGTGGTCGCAAGCGCAACTGCTGAGCATGAGGTCCTGAGTTCGCTTCCCAGGTCGGGTAAAGTGTTATTGGGCTTTTCGATCAGGAATTTCTTAGTAACAGTTAGGGAGTCAGGATTTGTGTCCGGTTGATGGCAAAAGGCTCGCCTCCTATTACATGGGACTTATACATAACTGGCAAAAATATGTGGGGGGTGCTATTAGTACACCTCTGCCTTACTTTTCAGAGATTACAGGCATGATGTTATGTTGAAGGTGACGAATAAAATTTTTACAACATAAAAATTTCAAGACACGAAAATGTGATCTTATTTAGCTAACATCATCTGCCTAGCCTTTTCCCAACTATGTTGGGGTCAGCTTCCAGTCTATCCGGATGCAGCTGAATACCAGTATTTTACATGGAGCAACTGCCTATCTGACCTCCACAACCCAGTTCTGGGTAATACGATACCCCTTGGTAAGACTGGTTGTCAGACTTTTTGGGCCACTGTCTACCTGTAACGACTGTCAAAGATCTACAAATGACAGCTGGGACCAACGGCTTAACGTGCTTTCCCAAGCACGGAGGAAACTCGATATGTAATGGGTGGTAACCAATCCACAGACCAACCTAGGCAAGCACGGCTTAACCTAAAGATCGATCTGAGCGGCTGTTATTATTTAGCCACGAGCTCCTAATACGCTCCTTATTTAGCTCCACCTTATTAAGTTAACGTTACATTTTAATCTAAAATATGTTATTACTAAATGTGTCTTTTTTTTTTGTTTTACCTACACCAAAATGGAGTTTTCATAACCCAATAAAAATTCATGAAAATAAAGATTTTAATCTACTTATATCTTCCATCTCAATAATATACGAGGCTTTTTGGAACAATGTTATAGCTTATAAACTCGAAATAATGGTAGAGGATTATGTGGGCTATAAATGTACACGTCTTACAATTATATTCATGTAATAAATGTTTGTTACATAAGTATGTAATAAGTTACGACAGTGTGCAATCGAAATTTTAAAGTAGTAGTGTTTTATTAGGAAGAGCTCGTGGCTAAGTATTATTAACAGACGCTCGGATCAATCTTTAGGTTAAGCCGTGCTTGCCTAGGTTGGTCTATGAATGTGTGACCACCTATTACATACCGAGTTTCCTCCGTGCATCAGAAATCACGTTAAGCCTTTGGTCCCGGCTGTCATTTGTAGATCTTTGACTTGACAGTCGTCAGGTAGTCAGTGGCTCGAAAGTCTGACAACTAATCTTACCAAGGGGTATCGTATTACCCAGTACTAACTGAGTTGTGGACGCCAGACAGGCAGTTGCTCCATGTAAAATACTGGTATTCAGCTGCATCCAGTTAGACTGGAAGCCGACCCCAACATAATTGGGGAATGGTTAGGCAGATGATGAGTTTTTTTCTAAGGCAATGAAAGCTCGTATTCATTTATATGCTTAAAGTCTAGACCACGTTGCAGGCCATGTCTCTTAAAACTTTCTACAATAGATATTTTAGTAACAGTACCTAAAAATATCACCCGTTATATA
This sequence comes from Noctua fimbriata, assembly GCA_905163415.1. Taxonomy (NCBI): domain Eukaryota; kingdom Metazoa; phylum Arthropoda; class Insecta; order Lepidoptera; family Noctuidae; genus Noctua; species Noctua fimbriata. The sequence continues at coordinate 11,254,811 of LR990940.1, forward strand.
GTTTACCTAATGCCTCAAGGTAATTGCAAAAAATTATATGCAATAGGTACTAGTGTCATAAACATGATCACGACAACCGATTCAGGTGGATTGTATTATTTTTCTATCCGCGGTGTCGCATTATAAATAACTAGCTTTTGCGCACGGCTTCGCTCTCGTTATGTACAGAAATTATCCCCCGGGAATGTTGTAATGTAGCCCATAGTACTTGGGGATAATGTAACTTCCCATTCATCATCATCATCATCATTTCAGCCGAAAGACGTCCACTGCTGGACATAGGCCTCCCCCAAGTGTCGCCACATTGACCGGTCCCGTGCGACTCGCATCCAGCGGATCCCTGCAGCCTTCACCAGGTCATCGGTCCACCTAGTGGGAGGCCTTCCAACGCAGCGTCTTCCGGTTCGCGGTCGCCACTCCAGAACTTTTCGGCCCCATCGGCCATCCGTTCTGCGAGCAATGTGCCCTGCCCACTGCCACTTCAGTTTGGCTATTCTTCGGGCTACGTCGGTTACCTTGGTTCTCTTGCGGATGTCCTCATTTCTGATTTTATCACGCAAAGAAACTCCGAGCATAGCCCTCTCCATTGCCCTTTGGGTGACTTTAAGCCTTCTGATAAGGCCCATTGTGAGCGACCATGTTTCGGACTTCCCATTAGTGAAAGAATTTTAAGAATCAGATCAGTAGTTCCGAAGATTACCATGTACATACAAACTTACAAACAAATACCTCTTTATTATATTAGTATAGATTTGTAACAACGAAAATAACCACTTGAACATAATTTCTTAGCCTAGACCAGTAAATCTCCATAAATATTAAATTACAATATTACTATTCAAATAATACTATAGTGTTATAATAAAGCAATTAAAATTTTCAGTAAACAAATTATTTATTAACAATACAATGGAAACTGAAACAAACACAGACGTAAACAAATTTTCATCTCAAAATTTCATTTGAGACAGAATTCGAGCTTAAGATTTATTTGGCCTATTCAATTTATGATTTAATTTTGAACAACAAGTCTAGGGAATATTATTACAAGAAAACTAACGAGTCAAGTATAAAGAGGTAATCTGTTATTTGATTTGCAGAAATACAACAATTACTTAATACTAGAATTCCTTTTGTATTGTTGGTAGTACACAAATTAAATCATTAATTTGCTTGAATTAGTATGGGTAAAAAACGTGAAGAGACACATTTAACAATAGTTCTTTAAACCATATCCCAACTTAAGAAGTGTGCAAAAACATGTCTATACGTTAAAATCAAAATGTTTTTTTTTTTTTGTTTTCTATTAATGTCTCACTGCTGTGCTGGGGAAAGGCTGTCACTATCTCTTACCAGGTACTTTTTTCGTACGTCACCTCGAACCAATCATAACGCAGCGCGCGTCCAGATCATCTAGTCATCTCTAGACGACGTACAGTCAGCCCCAAAAAGATATAAACACGGACAAGGAGCCATTTCAATGTTAACAAGCTTTGCTCCGTAACATTGCATCCAAGGTACACAATGTAATGTACAAGAGTGATACATAAGCGGACTAAATGCCACAACCTTTAGGTCAAATAGGACAGCATTGTGAGAGATTGCAAAAAAATAAATAAGAAAAATACCATTTTTCATTTTTTTTTTTATTTCACGCTGCCATAGCAAACACTTTTCTTATCAAATGTACCTAATAGTTTTAAACAAAACGTTTTTTTTTTTTCTTACTTACCTTCGATTCAGCGTCTAAAAGAAATAAAAAACCCTAACGAGATTGATAGGCACTTCGTAAGAGCTATCATCAAATTAGTTCTGCAGATGCGCGCAATATGAAAGAAGTTCGATTGGACTGTCCTTGTATGCCCTATCTACCCTTGTAGGTCAAATAAGGTCATTACAGACGTCCTTTTTACGGGCAGATTATGCTCAAGTTCAATAGTTTGATCTGAAAACTTGTTTTATGCTAAATGTTGAATGTGCAGCTGCTACTTCTCGCGGGAATTAAGTTTTAGATTTGAATGTAAATTTTTGGATTGGTTTTATTTGAAGTAAAAAACGCAGTGCTAGTGCATATTCATCATCATTATCATCATAATTTCAGCCAAAAGACGTCCACTGCTGGACATAGGCCTCCCCCAAGTGTCGACACATTGACCGGTCCCGTGCGTCTCGCATCCAGCGGATCCCTGCAACCTTTACCAGGTAATCGGTCCACCTAGTGGGAGGCCTTCAAACGCAACGTCTTCCAGTTCACGGTCGCCACTCCAGAACTTTTCGGCCCCATCGGCCATCCGTTCTTCGAGCAATGTGCCCTGCCCACTGCCACTTAAGTTTGGCATGGTACTAGTGCATGTTAAATATCAGTATTTCGATTGATTAACCTGAACCGTGGTATGAATGTAACAACAATGATATCAGAAGCATGCGTTCCTAACCTGTTAGAAATTGTTAACCATAGATTATGGTAGACTAGCTTTTGCCCGCGGCTTCGCTCGCGCACACGTGGCGCCATCTATCATCATAAGAACGTTATTGTTGTTTTTCTCGCGAACAGTACTTTTTTTCGGGATAAAAGGTACCCTATGTCCGTTTCTGTACACCTGACAATGTATATGCAAAATTTCAGGATGATCGGTTCAGTGGTTTAGGCGTGAAAAGGAAACAAACAAACAAGTTAATTTCAGATTTATAATATTATAGTAAGGAAGTAAGGATATTACTTTAAATATTTACAGTGTAAACAGTGGTTGGTTGGCCAATAAACGAAAAATAAAATAAAAATATGTGTTTTTGTAATTTTCAGATGATTTTTTGACGCCTTTTGCCTGAATTCAGAATATGTATAAACTGTATAGGACCTCTTGGAAGTAACAAATCATCAAAAAGTACAGGGTCATGCGGTAAGTAATGAAAGGGCGGTGAGTCGTTGACGAAGCAAATCTTTGAAATGAGACTAGTTTGCCTGTTAGTAAAGGCTAAACTTCGGGTACACTTGTGTTACGAGATTATAAAGTCCCGTCCTTAAACTGACACGAAAGCCAAAAAGAGAATTCCTGCCGATTAATTTCGACCAATACAAGAAGTACCCAAATCACATTTAATACGGACATCATCATCATTTTCCTGCCCTTATCCTAATTTATTTGGAGTCGGCGCAGCATGTTCTTCTTCTTCCATACTTCTTCATTACTCGTCATCTCATCAGCCACCTCCTTTCTAGCCATATCATCCTTCACACAGTCCATTCATTGTTTCTTTGGTCTTCCTCTACTCTTATACTCATCCACATTCATGAATGTGGATTGGTATAAGAGTCATAATGTCGTGAGGTGAGCATACTCACCGCACGACATTAAGACATTTAACGCGGACGTTCAACCCAAAACGCGATAATAAGTTTCCATTCCACCAAACGTTTTTCCAGCATTATACCCACCCAGGTCCCGATGTGTCCTAAATCATATTGAGTTAGTGTCCTCCAAGGAGTACCGGGTACTTTATACTCTCTCATAAAATAGGAGTTTTGGAGTGAACAGTTGTCACCACAGGTCCCTGGAGTCGTTGAGGTCAGTGGAGTTAGTTGTGACTGTATTTTATTAGTTTTCTGTTTATTTTAAAGGGTTGTTTGCGCAAATGTTGAGTATTTGTAGTTATAGTTTTTTCGGTTGGCGCAGTGTCTGATCGATTGGCTGCTGCGCTGCGTGTCGGAGGTTCGATTCCCGCACGGAACATATATTTGTATGGCCTACAAGTAGTTGTTCCGGGTATGGCTGTTTGTGTATGTGAGTTTAAAGGTTTGTTAATGCATCCATGATACAGGAGAAATTCCAAGCGAGGGGCATACTGACGAAATAAATAAATATCAAGCTTTTTCTTTCTCTTTGTTGGGTGGTTAATGCCTAACCCGGTGTCGAGAGTTTTTATGCCGCCCATGGGCCTAGAGCTTCAGTTTACATGCTGTCAAAAAAATATCTCTCAAGGCTTCCTCACTATGTTTCCTTCACCGAAGCAAGTGATAATTATACACTACGCGAAAAATCAGGAGACAGTCTTGGGTTCGAACTCGAGACCTATGACTTGGCAGTCCGACGGTCACACCACTTAGGCTATCACTGCTATCAAGCTAGTATTCTCTATAGCCTAGGATTTGTAGGAAGAGTCAACCGCTTTCATTCAATTAAGGTACTGGATTAAGGGCTGGGATGTCACCAAAAACGATCACCATCAAGCCTTTTGCCAATTACGTTGTGGTCCGCTTCCAGTCAAACCGACTGTAGCTGAATACCAGTATTTTAAATGGAGCGACTGCCTATCTTACCTCCATAACCTAATTAGTTCTGGGTATTACGGTACCCAATGTTAACATTTAATTACATGCTCTAATTAAACTTAATTCATTATTCAATAACAAATAAACTTAATCATTAATAACGCGAACTCAAATACGTCGTACAAACTAGAACTAATGAGTACAAAATCAGTGACATTTTAAGCCTAAATCAACACAAGCATTATAAATATAAATGTTAAGAACAAATATGTAGGTCGTAGTAAGGTTGAAATATTTTCGAAACTATGTACAAGACCACAGATTATAATTGGTCAGAAGGCTCATTCGGTATCTGCCAAGGCAAAGGTGTATTAAAGTGAAAATGCAAGTGAGCAATTTTAAAAGTATCAAAATCATCTCATTCTCTTTAATTTCAAGAATAAGAGGCACGTTTCAAAGACTACCAATAAGAGGCCAATTTTAAAAGGATGAAAATCATAGTTCTCTTTAATTTCAAGAATAAGAGGCATGTTCAAAAAACTACCAATAAGAGGCCAACAATACACTATCAGTTGATGACAATGGGCTCGCATTTAACAGTTATGTTTTAATCGCCAAGAAATAGAGGTTTTTTGTCATTCAAACATAACTGCTAAATATAACCCTTCGGCCAAATAGGCGTGATGATATTTTCAGAACTTAGGTTTAGTATGATAGCTGAGATGGGCGTTTTATACAAGGTGTAAACAGACCCTTCACGTAGCCGTCAACCAAGCATTCTGTACATCAAACTAAATAACTTTACGCAAAAATTATTGCTGGTAATCGACTTTTTTTTTGGGGTTAAAAATCACGTTTTACGGTAGGACTCGATGGAAAGCACTCAAAGCACTGTGCTGGTGGATGGATTAAATAGTACGGGGTCGTGGAGGTGGGTAAAGTAAAAATCTTAAATTAATAACATGTATTTTAAAAAAAAACTTGTGAAAAAGTTGGAACTTTGACCACCAATATCTCCGTAACTAGAGGATTTCCAAGTATGGTCTAGAACAAAAAAATGATCGCAAAGATGGGGAGAACAAGTGCCTTTCGGCTATATTAAAAGTCTATTTACACCCTTTAGACATAGAGAAGAGGCGACAGTTTTGCAGATATTCCATTTCGCTTGCTATGTTAATCTTTTAATGTTACTCTTTTTAGCGTTCCAATATAAGTTGAACTTCTCTAACTTGCTACTTAGTGGTAAGCTTACCTCGTTAAAGTTTTAACCGTCACTATTTGGCAAGTCATGCCGATAGGGACAAAATTCAAACAAGTTATATTGACTTTAAAAGGTGGTATTTACTTAAGGTACCTACGGTTCAAGTTGACGGATTTACTTTGCTAACCCGGGATATCCCGGGAAATTACTGTTTGAACTCTGTGAATAAGTAATAAGTACTTAAAATTCCCATAGCTTGTATAAGGTATTATCGATAGAAACGCAATATCTGTTATCCACGATAGGTTTAGCCCACAAATACCTACAATAAATTTGAAAATACCTACCATAAATTTGATAATACCTACCATAAATTTGATAATACCTACCATAAATTTGATATTACCTAGGTAGTAATAATAACGTGCGAGTAATTGTTGCATTTCCGACGTTTGGCCCCCAAACTGGAACGGACCGGGGCTGCCTTCAAGCGGCTCTTGCCCATCCTGAGGGGTCTAAACGGCTCCTGCCGGAAGCTCTACGCGGTGATCGTGCGGTCCATGGCCCTTTACGGAGCCCCGGTGTGGGCGCGTTCTTTGAGGCGGCAAGCCGCCCACTACCTGAACGCGCCCCAAAAGGTGATATCCCTTTTTTTTTTTAGGATGGGAAATCATCAAATGACCCCCCCCTCCCCCCGCTCTGGGCGGAGCGGAAGGGAGTGTCAGACTTGTACTGACTAAAACCCGTCCATGTTCCTTCTTTGCTCTTTGTGTTCCAGGGCCGCGGTATCTCTTTCGAACAGTCCCGCAGTCAAAGTGATAGCCCTAAGGCTAGTCCGGGGGTACCGCACGATCTCCGGTGAGTCGGCGAGCCTCCTTGCCGGATTCCTGCCATGGGATCTTTTCCCATGGCGGTATCCTTGCCAGATTGCCGCCATTTCGGGAGGTTCCTGCACCGAATCGGGCGGGAGGAAACGCCCGGGTGTTTCCATTGTGAAGCTTGTCCGGAGGACACGGTGCAGCACACTGGAGATCTGCCCAGAGTGGAGGAAAGGGGAAATTGTTACTTTAAATTTAATATGGCGCCCTGTTATTTTTTTCCCGTTTTGATACTTGTACATATTTTTATTATTATTTTAAATCCTTTTGTAGTTTGTAAATAATGTACATACTGAATTCAAATAATATATTAATATAAAATTGTTTATTTTCAGATTATATTTTGAATAGTATGCACATGATAGTTCTCAATAGTTTTATGCACTTTCAGTGACAATAACAGCAATTTTAATAAAATATCAAAGAGAACGTTTAGGGTTCGCTGAAACATTATGGGCGCCCATGATATAAAACGTCAGATTTAAGATCAACCCTGAATCGTGATAAAATGACGTGCTGGCGTGGAAAATATTCTCTACAAATCCGCTGAACATATTTGTTTTTTTTTTGCCAAGTAACTGAACTCAATTTGAACCACTGGGTACAACTTTCAAAAACAATCATCAAGGAAATTAGTTAGGCACAACTAAGCTTCAACGAGCCGCATAGTAAATTGACCTGAATTCTCGTAAGGGGAACATTGTACAAGTACATATACATATAAGGTCTAACTATTCATACACGAAATATTTTAAGAGTAACTTCTATAAGTCGTAAAGTCGCCATAGCAATGAAAAAAAAAATTCTCTGAGTGTTTTTTTTTTACGAAATTATTATAATTCTAAAAATTTTTGAGACTTTTTGCATAAAATCTTTACTCCCATATTATAACAATGACAGTAGGTAAATACGACTTAGTAAACTAGCGTAAAGGATGTTCAAAAATAAGGAGCTAGCATTTATTTTGTGGGTTAAGTAATTTTAAATTATTTATTTTTTATAAAAATATTCTCCGATAAAAAAATATAATCCCTTGAAATGGCTTCGTTATAGCCGTTAGATGATTCCCTGAACATATTTCGTGTATGAATAGTTAGACCTTATATAGGTACATAGCCGGACTCCCGCACTATAACCTCCTTAATACCATTTGTCCAATAAAAGCACGTTAAACCAGTTAATCCTAACGGCCCCAATTTTCATCGGCTTCCCTACTTTCCGGGATTCAGATCTGATTCTCGTGGGACGCTGGCATTCCCGAATTTTCGATGCCTACTGTCGGTATCTTGTAATTAGAAAGGGGTACCGTTTGACTTAACAAAGGTGAAATAAAGAGTAGTGTTGTGGAAAATTGAACTGTTAAAATGTACAGGGTATGCTTTGAACTTACTTACTTGACTGTATAGTAAGTTAATCATCATTAAGGTTACATGTGTATGTGGTTTGGTGGTAACATCGCATTGGCGTTATGCTGTTAAGGTGTTATTTACATAATTTTAAATAAATAAATAATACATATATGATTATGGAGTATCGATTTTTAATCCTGTCTAGGCATGCCAAAGGGCTTTAAAAAAGTGTGTCATTATCTGCCTACTCTTTTCCCAAATAATAGATCTTTAACTATGAAATTGCCGTTTTTTTCTCACATTTTGTTCTGTTTGTAATATTTTTTCATAATTAAATTTTTATTGGATTAATTGTTAAATTACATGCCTTTTAGAAAAAACCGTACTGGTAGCATATTACCTAATAGGGTAGTGTGTCAAAACATCTGTTTCAATGTGCCGTCGGTTTCACTACTTCAAGTAGATATATGTATTTTTGTCATAGACTGTGTTTTGAGAATTTACGATACGCAGTGCAGCGCAGCTTTTTTCACTCTAACTATAGTTAGTAATTGCATCGTATCAATAGCATTTCAGGAAATCGTACTTTAACCCCTAATATATTGTGTCGGCTTCCGGATGTAGCTGATAAGACCAGTATTTTAGGAGCGACTATCTGACCTCAAAGTAGTTTCTGGAAAATACGATACCTCTTGGCAAGACTAGTTATCAGACTTTCGTGCTTACTACCCACAACGACTGTCAAAGATCTACTACCACCATAATTGTGTAAACAGTCCAAAATGTACATCAATGTTTACACAAAGATACCCTACATGTAAAGTAACCCGTCCAACGTGCTACTTATTGGTAAATAGGTCAATTCGCTAGTAACAGGACACTTTCAGTAACGGTAATGTGATTGACCTCCGCTTACCAATACCAGGGAGAAAGCTTATGTTAGAGCAGTTTCAGCCTAGCGTATTTTGTAGCGCGTATTTTGTACTGGATAACGCGAGTACAAGCGCGCCACATTATGCGCTTCAAAAAATCGAACGCGCGTAGTCCAGCGTGTTCGCTTGCTTAAAATGACAGCTGCCAAAGTGACTTATGTCGCGATTCGCGCTTGTACGAGCTTATACGCGTGTCAACGATTGTGCGAGTACCGCGTATGGCAAAAGGCGCGCGTATACGAAAATACACTTATCTGAAACCGCCCTTAAAGTACGCATTAAGTTATTTATTTTTATGCGCATGGGGGTGTTTAAGACATTTTTGTTATGCCTATACTTAAAGGGAAAATGTTCTGCACTTTGTTTTTGGAAATAATCTTATCTTCTCCTTAAATAATTGGACTGCAAAAAATTTAAGTTAGAACGAACATGGTACCGACATGTGCTGTCAAAAATATGCATAATTATGGAAAAGCTTTCCTATAGTTACGATTTAGCGTTTAATGTCCATAATATTTTGAGCAGGACCAAAATTTAAATTCTGGTCGAACATTCCTAATGGTTTTGGTACCGAATGTTCTCCTACATAAATATGTAGACACCACCTTCTTCTTAGCGTGTCAATGGCAAATTTTCGAAATATATTTGGCCCAAAAATCAACTATGCCAACTCCGCTAGCATATGCAGTCATAAGATCGTCAAGTGCGCAAGTGTCAAGGCAAGATGGAAGGTGGGCCATTGTCTGTGGAGACACACTTCACACACTACACACACACACTATACACTTGAGATTTGAGTCGTCCATAAACCACCATCTGAAGATACTATCTTTGCTACGGCTGACTTGGGTTCGGAGTCTATTTAGAGATTTCCAAATCGGCCACCACTGAATTAAATGTACAGTCTACAATAATGCAGACCAATACTAAAACAATTGACTACCGTTTGTTGTTTATAACCCCAAAATGTGGTTTTGTGTTTATTGAAATCTGAACAAGCTACAACGCTATTAAATTGAATAGATTTACTGTGGACACACGCAATACCAACCTAATTAAATAAACATGCAATTAGTTCGAATTTGGTTTGTATAAATCTGTTAATACACTCCAATGTTTAACATAGTAAATTAAAACTATTGTGTGTAGGATAATAACAGCTACAGCTACAACTATTGTGTGTAGGATAGTAGTCCAGCACTGACAACCGCTTTTCTTATCTATACTTAATATAATATTATAAAGCTGAAGAGTTTGTTTGTTTGTTTGTTTGAACGCGCTAATCTCTGGAACTACTGGTTCGATTTGAAAAATTATTTTAGTGTTAGATAGCCCATTTATCGAGGAAGGTTATAGGCTATAAAATTTCACGCGGACGAAGGTCGCGGGCAAAAGCTAGTTTAGTATAAAATCGATCCGTTCAAAGATTGTCTAGAAGGTATAGATAGCAATAACGTTATGACTGCCATTGTACCGATAAATTAGATAATATATTGTTAAAGTCTGACTGCCTTGTTGGTCTAGTGGTCGCAATCGCGACTGCTAAACTTGAGGCCCTAAGTTCGATTCCCGGGTCGGGTTGGGTTTTCCCATCAGAAATTTCTCAGCCACGGAGTCTGGATTAGTGTCCGGTTGGGGTGGCAAGCTTGCTCCCTATTACATGGGACTTAAACATAACTGGCGAAATGTGAGGTTACTATTAGGTACACCTCTGCCTAACCCTTTGGGTATTACAGGCGAGATATTATGTATGTATATTGTTAAACGTCATTTTTTTGTATAAAATAGAGAACACTCTGTCCATACATATAAAAGGGCGATTATTCAATGCATCTATTGACTTTACTCTTTATTTATTTATTCATATTTTGAATATTTATCTTTGCTACCGTACTCGTCATCCCACACAGTGTCCACCGATTCTCGTGAAACACTAAAACTAAAAAAAAAGTTAGAACCATAACGAATACAACACACGGTTTTAAATTCCACTCCCTATCTTTAATATTTAGACAGCCCGTTCGACACGCGGAATTTACAAAATTAACAAATACGTAAATGAAAAATTTAAAACCAACAAAAAAAGCATAGGAACATTGCAAACATAGATACAAAAATGCAAAACATGGACAGCAATCCTGCCGGTCTAATTTAAATAAAACAAATAATAAAAACCCTGTAGCAACAAGACTTGGAACAAGACGAACTCATTTCACGGTTTTTAATTTTCTGAACCCAAACTTAATTACACTGCGCTGCGTCCCAACACATTCCTTGCTCACTAACGCCATCTAGTAGATTTTGTTTGAACTTTTTAGGAAGATTGCTTTTCAGACAAAGGTCAGGCCATCTCAGTCCGTGGCTGTCTCAAAAGGCTACGTTTTAATGTTGTAATTACAATAAATACAAAGTTCTCTTGTAGACGTTTCTAAGTTGCATGTTTTGAATTATTATGGGCCGAAAAGTTCTGGAGTGGCGACCGCGATCCGGAAGGCCTCCCATTATTTGGACCGATGACCTGGTGAAGGTTGTGGGGGTCCGTTGGATGCGTAACGCACGGGACCCTATGGGTCTATGTCCAGCAGTGGACGTCGTTCGGCTGAAATGATGATAAGGAGTAACTTAGGCTACCTTTATTTTAGAAAATGAACTAAGGTTTCGTGCAAAAAATTTAAATCCCTTGAAATTGTTAACAAACTTCGATTCAAATAGAGAAGTAATATATTTATAATAATTTCACGCCAACGAAGTCCGCGGGCAACAACTAGACTATTATCAAAATACTAGCGACCCGCCCATGCTTCGCACGGCAGCGTCACCTATCGGATCCAAAACCATCCTATCTTTCAAGCTGAAACGAACCTTACACATTCACAGAATTTTATTGAAAGTGATTGGGTGGTTTCGAACAATAACGAATTTTGTGGGTGATTGTTTTATATAAAAATACTAGCTGTTGCCCACGATCTTCGTCGGCGCGAAATTAGCGGTGTGAAATATACTTTACGACCTATTCTCATACCGACCAAATATACATAAAAAAAAATCTTAAAAATCGGTCGAGCCGTTTCGGAGGAGTGCGACCACAAACACCGTGACACGAGATGTCTATATAAAAGATACAACTTTACAAACTTCTATCAGTGTCATGCAAAAATCTTAGAATACCTAGAATTTCCATTCTTTTAAAAACAACGGATATTCTAGGTATTCTCTGTTTCGATGAAATTAATAATATTATTATATTCAGTACTTGAATTTTACACAGAATTGCTCTTCAATATTGTGCACTGTGCTGAGGTAATTCTCGGTATTTCATTAAAGCTTTGCCAACGTTAATTTAATAATTATCAGATAATTTTATTAATAGACGCGGCTTACTTTAATGGCGCAGATTTTAACAATAATTTATTTTAAAATGTCTAAATGGACGAAAAAGAGGTAACCTAGACACAATTAATGTCTACCCGAGGCAAAAATAGTTTAAAATTTTTCACAAATTGATGTAACATTTTGCTTCATAGACAGCGATCGAATAGAATGAGACTACCTTCGTTGTCACACTTTTCAAACCGATTGACAATAAAATGACATGTTTGTTACGCTAGAGGGGCCTCACAGACGGGATTCGTCGACCTGTTTCAGTGTGGGAAAGGGATGGACCTAGACGTCCTGTATAGCCATCTCTTTCACACAAAAAAATAATAATTCGCTAAATCATCATCATAGCTGGACATAAGCGTCCCAAAGATCGTTTTCCAGCGAATCTACAGCGGCCCAGTGATTGGTACGTTTTATGGGAGGCCTTATATAAAATTATAATAAAAGTCCTCCTGGCCGATTTCGGCCACAGCGGCCAATCTCAGCAAAGATTAGCCATCGACGTGGGAGATATTGCACTAGTGTGTGCACAGACACAGGTGCACTCTTGAAAATATCATCACCATCATCATCTGCCGAGCCTTTTCCCAACTATATTGGGGTCGGCTTCCAGTCTAACCGGATGCAGCTGAATACCAGTATTTTACATGGAGCGACTGCCTATCTGACCTCCACAACCCAGTTAATACTGGGTAATACGATACCCCTTGGTAAGACTGGTTGTCAAACTTTTTGGGCCTCTGACTACCTAACGACTGTCAAAGATCTACAAATGACAGCCGGGACCAACAGCTTAACGTGCATAAAAATATGTATAAAATAATATAGAAGGTTTTAATTACTGTGTTTGTGGCTTCACGCCTTCCACCAAATAACTGTTCCATTTGATTAAACCCTACTAGAACATTCCACGCAATCTCAACACAGTCAATTCACGTGATTACTTGCAAGCCACAAACAACTAATAAACAAAAACAGGATCCGAAAGGAGGCCGCAAAAGTTGGTGAGAACTTCAGTCGTAAACCGCAAGAACTTGAAATATAGCACTTACGTATTATGTAGGTAAACATGGTACTTGCCTGATAGGTCTTGGTTTTCTCCAGTAATGTTTTTCTGACAATTGATCAGTTTTAGCAGTAGGAAATAAATTAAACTAGTTTGTTTGCCTCATCTTTGAGAATGGAGGAGGAGCTCGTGGCTAAATAATAACAGCCACTGATCAATTTTCAGGTTAAGCCGCGCTTGCCTAGGTTGGTCTATGGATGGGTGACCACCCATTTCATACCGAGTCTCCTCCATGACTCGTTAAGCCGTTGGTCACGGCTGTCATTTGTAGATCTTTGACAGTCGTTACAGGTAGTCAGTGGCCTGAAAGACAGATAAACAGTCTTACCAAGGAGAGATACCCATATTACCCAGTACTAACTGGGTTGTGGAGGTCAGATAGGCAGCCGCTCCATGTGAAATACTGGTATTCAGCTGCATCCGGTTAAACTGGAAGACGATCCCAATATAGTTGGGAAAAGGCTAGGCAGATGATGATGCTACATCTTTGAGAATCAAGTTTCGATTTAATAGGTTGCTTGAGAGCTTAAAGGCAAGCTTCCAGCAGCGTTTCCGAGCGCATCGTCCCTTACCACAAGTTAGGTAAATTGAATGAGATTATTGCGATTCTATCAAAAATGATAGAAAAAAAATCTTTCAAGAACTCCATTCATGGGCGGGTCACGTTTTAAGGATGAACCCGGACAGACGGGCGAAGATAGTCACACAGTGGGTGGCCTGAAGACGGCCGTCGTAACCGAGGCAGGCCCAAGAAACGCTGGCGTGACGATCTGGACTCATTCTTAACGGATTGGTCAGAGAGGGCAAATTGTAAGCAGGATTGGAAAGCAATGGGGGTGGCCTTTGCCCAGCAGTGGGACAGAGCAGGCTGACATAAAAAAAAAAGAACTCCATTCGCTATTTGAGGCAAAACGTAAAACTCGCGTTCATGTGAAGGTTTTTTTAGTGTTGATGTTTGGTATGTATATTATACACGTTGATATGCGCAAGTGTTAAAAATAATAATTCACGAATCGGATTTTACATTTGATCAAAAACCACTCTACTTTAAATACGTCATAGTCAGGCCGTGGCATGAATCCTGAACCTTGAGGATACTATCAAACATCCTCCAGTTGCTTCCAAGTAAGATGCTCTAATTTTACTCTAATAAATAACAAGTCTTGGACTTCGGCAATAAATAGTCAACCTTAAGCGATCGAGTTAGGACAATAAATGACGCAGACATAATTTATTATTATTGCACTTTAGAAACAACACCGACGTTTGTTTTTACGCCAGTTCAGTTTATCTTCATCTTTCATAATAATATAGTTTTCCTATTACGATCACTGTGGATTAAATTGATATTTTTTTACTTTCAATATTATGAGCATGTACCGAATTGACAGTGGTATCGATTATTGTATTTTTTTCTGTATTTTACAGTTCAAAAAAAGCTTATTTACGTATTGGTGTCTGTATTATGTAATACATCTCGTATATTCAGAGTGAACCCACTGTTCTGTAATATTGATGCCAAATCTTAAAATTGTATAATCTGACTTACAAGGTATCCGGCTCGAAGGACCAATTTTTTTTTTGTCATTCGACGCAACTATTTGTAATTTGGAATTAAGCTGAATTCTTCTTTGGTATTAAAGTTGCCATTTATTAGCAGACACCAAATTAATTAATGTCTGACCCTGGAATTACGAACATTTCTAGCTTTCCATGAACTGACTGTCTAGCCTCAACAACGTAGACTCCAGACAAATTAATTTTCCTACCCCTATTTAAGCAGTATCTACATTGAAAACCAACATGTAGGTACAGTTCTTATCAAAGTTATTAACTCAAGTACAAGCTATTCCTAATCTGTGCACAGACTAAGTCAAGATTGTCTATAGACAGAGTATTCTACAAGACATTGATTGCTTTAAGTTAACAATGTCCAGCCAAATTGATAAAATGTGCTGAAAAACCTATTTTGAATCCGTAGGCAAATCCTGTCATATTGGTTTTGGCTATTATAAGTATAAACTGCGTGTCGCTACAATTCATCGAACTACGTGTCCTTTTCAACAGCCTTATATACTCAAAACTGTTTTCTTTCTAGTGTGCGCAGTCTTAATTTCTACTTAAAACTATAATATATTTTCTACTTGTACTGTCGAGACCACTCGTCAGACGTATCTCTCTATATTAATATTAGATTTAAGAGTCGCTGACCGCAAAAGTGCGATGCACTAGAAATAACGTTAGGGTTCAGAGTTATTTTAGACGTTGAGAAGGGTTTGCATACTTTTAGGGTTAAAGTATAAAATACGAGTATGTTCTGTAAAATATTACGTGCTTTTTACCTTTAAATTTAAGTTACCTAAAATGATTAATACCCGTTTTGGCTAAAACGATATCTAAAAAATAAACGAAAATATTATTGTACTGTTAGAATTGCAACTCTTGCAAATTAAAACTTTATAATGCGTTTTCATTTTAGCATTAATATAGGTGTTCCCTGGTCTTAGTGAAAACTCAATCTCAGATTAACAGCTATACCAACTGTAAACGCAATAAAAAAAAAACAATTTAGCAGTTTCAGCATTGACTTTTATGAAAGCACCAGCTGGGCACTAGCTGGGGTTTCTCACTATGCTTAGCTATTTAGGGTTGTAGCGTGATGTTAAATACATTATAGCTTGCCTCAAGAGTTGGGCTATCAAATGTTAACGTTTATTTTTCAAATCCGACTGGTATGTCCAGAGATTAGCGCGATCAAATAAACAAACTCTTCACCTTTATTACTTACTATATTTCCAACGTTTTAAAAACTGCGTCTTCTTAAAATTGAACTTACGTAACTATAAGTAGCAAGTAGAACTTAAAGAACATGGAAGGTGCCACAATGTTCTTGATTGAAATTATCTCGTGATTTACCTGAAACAAAACACAACAACAACATTAGATTTGATAATTAAAACAACGCTAAGCTAATGTTCAATACCCAAACTCCCAATTCACATATCCTAATCCTAAATAATCCTAACTTCCTAACTTAATATTATAAATGCGAAAGTAAGTTTTGTTTGTTACCTTTTCACGCCTAAACCACTGAACCGATCATCCTGAAATTTCGCACATATATTGTAAGGTGTACAGAAACGGACATAAGGTACTTTTCATCCCGAAAATAAGTACTGTTCCCGAGGAAAACAACAATAACGTTCTTATGATAATAGATGGCGCCACTTGTCTTTCGAATCATAATTGAGTTAAATTGAAAGAAATTTTGAAATTTTTAGGTTTTTTTTTCTAAATTAACGCAAGCGAAGCCGCGGGCAAAAACTAGTACAATATAAAAGGTACTGTTACGTACCAGAATATCCGCTGGTACAGTATCTTTATTTTATTAAAAAACTTGCAGAGACTTTAACTATTGTTAAAACATGGACTTCACTGTTCTATTTATTAGATAGAACTGACATCACATAGAAAACAACCATATAAATTTTCCACGAAATTATTTTTAAATTCTAATCAGTTTGAGTTACCGTATGTGGACGGCTTATCCATAAATAATCAGCCTGTATAATTTAAGGTTGGTTCGAAGGTATACATCCTAACAACACACACGTTCTATCGCCGAATTTCGGATATTTGCATTTCCCTGCATACGAAGAGGCCTATTAATTTGTCAGTAACGTTCTACCCAAAACAAACGCTTGTTTTAAACATTTTTATGATTTTTTTTAAATACATTGCCCCACACTAGGAATTTCTCCAGTATCGTGGGTGCGTTTACAAACATTTAAACTCACATACACAAACAGCCAGACCCGGAACAACTACCTGTAGGCCATACAAATAATTGAACACATAGGTCCTTTATAACATCGCTTTTGTCCTATAAACTCGAACTAGCGTTCATTACTAAAAAACAAGTCAAAGCGCACAACACCAACAATAATTTAAAAATAAAAACCCGCTTAAAAGCAAAACTGAAAACAGAACAGACGAAGCGTAAAACAAATCACAATGTAGAAATTGTAATAACTTTTATTTTTTTTACTTTTTACACACTGAAAAAGGTCGAATTGTTTGTGAGTTGACCCTTTTTTGTTATCCAGATAATCCAGGAATAAAATACGTTTGTAACCCTGAATCATCGCCTGAAATCCTTTTGGTAGCTATTGAGATGGATGGGCAACGGCGACTGTACGAAATAAAACATAAAGTCGAAAGCCCTCTGATATATTTAATGGCTTCAGTATAAACTAGAAATAAGGTTTATATCTTCGGAAACTAGCCGATAGACTTTTCTGTCTAAGATTTATTATATCATAAAAATTCTTCGGTTGTGTGGTCTGTTTGTTTAGTGGGAATGGAGTAGTTTAAAAGTAAAAGTATTTTATACTAGCTTATATATGCTCCACCTCCTAGCCTGCCTTCTTAGCCCAAAAACATGCAGTCGAAGTTACCTTTGCGCTGCCACCGACGACGCGGTAGAAGTGGCGAAGTTTTGGTCTAGCAAAATATAAAATTTGTCGTGCCAGCGATACGAAAAAGAAGAAGACTAGTTTATGCCCGCGGCTTCGCTCGCGTGGAGTTCGGTGATTATCCCACGGGATCGTACTACCGGAATAAAAAGTTTCCTAGGTCTATCCAGGTTATAAACTATCTATGTGCCAAATTTCATCCAAATCTGTTCGGTTGTTTTTGCGTGAAAAATTAACAAACATCCATCCATCCATTCTCACAAACTTTTACATGTATAATATTAGTTATACTTAAACTCAATTAAATCGTTATTGTTTTCTTTGCTATTGCTATTGTTTATTTAAAGCCATTATTAGTAGTAGATGACTATGTCAAATGCTAGATTAGTTGAAAACATTGTATTAACAATCTACCCAAAGTAATTAATTGCTTTAACCGTTACACAAGCCAGCCACAATGAAAAAGCCTTGACCAAACAGTTTTCCAGACCAAAAATCGATAACAAGCCCGACCGCTCAGAAATGAACCGAGCGAAATTTGTAACAGGCGTGCAAAAAGACCATCGCTATACGTAGGCACATAAAAGGTTCCAGCTGACCGCGTTAAGTACCTAAATCCGAGCGTCTGATAGGCCCAACGTATCGCCATCTGTGGCAACCGATCCCTTTCAAGGAGACTATGAGGATATCTTAAATCCTTTAATGTTCGATATCATTTAGGAAAATCCGTGGAAAAGCACCGAATAATACAGACGTAGGTACTTCTTACGGAAAATTAAGCTTGTGATCTCTAATGTTGTGGGAGAATAAGATTGGATTAAGCCAAAAAGCCAGAAAGTATATGGAATATTATACCTACCCACCTATTATGTAGAGTTTATGGCTCTTAGATTTAGCAGGAGAAGCCATTTGATGTTTGAAAGGGCGTATCATATACCCGATGTAATGGGTTGGTTTCAATTGTAGCACATTTTGAAATCAATAGTTACGGCTTTGAAAATTGAACCCTGATATTAAAACAAACCGCATTACATAAAGGAATAAAATAAATAGTTGAAATACTAAAAAACCCGACTGAAAAAACCGCAAAGCATAAAACAAGCACATTTCAAATTAAACAAAAGTTGGAAGCAGGCGGGGCGCATTCCATTTTCATAATTTTAAATTCAAATGAGTCCCGCCTGCTTCCAACTTTTGTTTAATTTGAAATGTGCTTGTTTTATGCATTTCACTTTTTCAGTCGGGTTATTTAACCCTCCTTTTGGGCTTCGCCGCAGTCGGGTAAAAATCCAAGACTCTTTTATATGTCTTACTAGCTGATGCCCACGGCTTCACCCGCGTGGGGTTCGCTAATTGTCCTATTGGATCGACCGGGATAAACACTCTTATGTGTTAATCCGTAATATAAACTATCTGTGAACCAAATTTATCCAAATCTTTTTTGCATGAAAGAGTAACAAACATCCATACATAAAAAACTACTGTTCAGGACCAACAAAATTTGAAATACTATCATGCCAGCGACACGAAGTTGGAAAATCTATGTACGTCGCCGCGATTCTGTTTACAGAACGCCCCGCCCCAACACATTGATTTTACAGTGTTCATATTTTGCTTCCATTTGATGATAATCGCAACGCGTTATAGAATACGACAAATCGTATCATTTCGAAAACGACAAAAAAGAACATGTATTTCTTGCCAATTTAGTGCAAAAATCGGCAGGAAGCCGAAAGCGAAAATTCCAAGACGAGAAACATTTAACAAGGGGTAATCACGACGTTGCCTAAACAAACACAGCTATGTAAATAAATCCTAGATATTGGCATTTAATCTAGGTCAAACCGATATTTGGGAATTCGCAGCTCGGTTGATATTTGGACCGTTCAGAGTATACAAATTGGGGATTATTTGTTCATTCCACAGAGCACGGAAACACTTCGGTGGCCGGCCACCACTAGATGCGGCATTATCATCGTCGTACCTAGCCTTTTCTCAACTATGTTGTCCATTATAACCAGATACAGCTAAATACCAGTATTTTACATGGCGCGGACTGCCCATCTGACCTCTACAATCCAGTTAGTAGTAGGCAATAAGGTACCCTTTGGTAAGACTGGTTGTCAGTCTTGCGGGCGACTAACTAATCGACTGTCAAAGATCTACAAATTACGGCCGGGACCAACAGCTTAACGTGCTCTCCGAGGCATGGAGGAAACTCGGTATTATCAATACATTGAATAAAATCCATGCGTGTGATCGTTTACTTGCATGATGGTACTAGTAACCGCTTTGAAGACGGTCCGTGAAAAGATGAATTTTATTAACCCGCTGTACTAATAAAATCATTTTCTCTGCTATCGGCGCACTGATTTCGTGCTCTGTGGTTTGGATGCTATTCTGTTGTATTTTAGGTGCTATTCGCTACAAAGTTTTGAGTTTGGAACGATTTTAGTTCAGGTTTTTATTTTGCGATTTAAATATAATAGTGAGCATATTTCGTCCATGTCTTCTTGTATGCGTGGAACTTTGATATGGCATTTATTGAAGTGTCAATAAAGGCGGATTTGGTTAAACTGGTGGTAGTACCACTTGTGAAGTCGTTTTTTTTATTTAGCCATGGTAAGGACAGATGGTCATGGCCCTGGCGATAGCCTTTTTAGTGCACCATCGTGATGAAAGAATTGGTCAGCTAGAGTCCTGATCACCAACCACAATAAAGGGTTAAATGTTTTCGAACACGAAACGCCCTTTGCTTCTTTTCCATTCCTCACACTCATTATTAAAACACACAAAAAAGTCACAGTCACAGTTGACAGCTGCGGAGCAGTCGTGGGCGAGGCCTGGGGCGCACACACAGACGCAGTCATTGTGACCGTTGCGTTGCCGGGGCGGCAAGCCGTCGCGTCAGTCCGTTGAAAAATAAATATGCGTCGTAAAATATATTTTTGATTTATATGTGGCTTACTACGTGTTCAATTCTGAATATGCCGATTAAAAGTCTGGCTTTCGTGGAAATATTATGTAAAATCAAACACATTCAAATATTTACGAGCCAAAGAAAAACTTTACACCACACTGCCGAGTGCAAAATACTCTTTGATCACATGTTTTGAGTAGACGATTTTTTTCAGAAAATATACACATACTTTACTTTAGGTCCGTGGCGTCCGAGCGCTCACAGCCTATTCAAAGACATTTCTAAACGCTTAGTTGACTCTTCCCGTGATCCAAGGGCTGGCTTTTACTTTGGCCAAAGGCTTAGCGTTGCCATACAACGTGGCAACGCCGCCAGTCTTTTGGGTTTATTACCAGTTGACAGCGTGGCGGAGGAGTTTTTTGATGCCATTTTTTAAGTTTATTTTAAAGTTCGTTAGGTAATATACTTTATTAACTCAATTGTATGTAATCTTGCTTCATACAAATACACAATCAAAATGTATCATGTAGTTACAGTTCACACGTACCAATTCAACTAAGTTAGACACATAGCTCACGTCCAGATGTCCTAGGCTCCATAACTCTCAAACTGCTCAGCTGAGAGCAGACAGTAATAATGAGAGCAGACATTTCTCAAATAAGAACAAACTTCGGGTTGAAGAAACAAAGGATATGGTATTGAAGTTAGTTTTGAAGGGAATCAATAGGACTAAACTGTGAACAGTGTAAGTTAAACAGTCTAGAAAGTTGGCAACATCTTTCAACATTGTGAAAGCTGAATTTTGATACTTTAATCTTAAATTAGTCTTCAAATGACAGCTCCTGGCTGTCATTTGAACCTTTAATAGTCATTACAGGAAATCAGTGGCCCGAAAGTCTGACAACCAGTCTTACCAAGGGATATCGTATTACCCAGTACTAACTGTGTTGTAGAGGTCAGATTGGCGGTCGCTCTATGTAAAATACTGGTATTCAGCTGCATCCGATTAGTATGGAAACGGACCCCAACATAGTTGGGAAAAGGCTAAGCAGTTGATGAAACTCATTTCTTACAGTGTTTTCCGTCCCGATAAATTGTATATCTGAGGGCTTAGCACTAACGCGTGAATTAGACGTCACGTGAATGCGAACGATTTTAAAATTAAATATACTCGTATCGAACACACACACTGTATTAAATTCAAAGACTTTGTCTGCCGCACGTAATTTGTTTTATACGCCAAAATGCTAAAAGGGTGAAGTTTGCTGTAAGAGAACCCAATCCTTTTGTCCCTATTGGCCTTGTGTTGTTCTGCCTCCTGCTGATATGGAGTGAAGTGGAAATTATTTCTTTGCTACTCCTCCACGATTATTTTCTGATTAATTTTGTTGCATGATCCAAGACAATTAAATTGTTTCTCTGGGCTTTTCTGGTGGTCGCTACTGTTGATTCTGGCTTTCAGCAGTAGTTTGGGAAAAGTGTGGTAGGCTTATCCTATTAAAAAATAAATAAATGGGAACCCAATTCGGGGTTAAGCTCGCCTTTGTAAATAAACTTTAACATCAATGCAATTTATATGTGACTAGCTGACCGTATCGTATCGTCCGCGTGAAATTTTATAGCCTATAACCTTCCTCGATAAATGGGCTATCCAACATTAAAAGAATTTTTCAAATTGATCCAGTAGTTCCTGTGATTAGCGCGTTCAACCAAACAAACAAACTCTTCAGCTTTATAATATTATATTAGTAAAGATTTAATAAGTATAGTTGTATTTGCGTTTGAAAAATCGATCAAATTTACAATACACTTACTTATACGTTTTAAAAATGTTTCGCAATAGATTAGTTATTTAGCTGTCGGGCATCCGAACGTTATCCATGAAATATAGCGTCACGTGCAGGCTTCACACAGTTGGTGGCAGTTGAAAAAACCCGGCATCCGGTTTCGTGGACTCGGTGCCGGTAAAAAAACCGGGCGTCCGGTTTCAAGTGTTGCGGCCACTTCGTTTTAACGATTGACAGTGATGAAGAGGTTTGGGAAACGAGGGCTGTTGCTGTTCATTTTAGACGTTTATGTGAAGATAACTCCAGCACTTACTAGAAAAACTATACATGTAACAACTGTATAATATATTTTTTTGTAAATATATTATACATGTCGGATCCGGTCGTTAGTATGGACATAAAATGAAACGTAAGTACGCCGGTGGTGACATCACCCGACCGAGTCTAACCACACCACAGCGTGCTTCTACAGAGCCCTGATGTTTAGCTCGAGGCGAGGACAACATTCAATGTCTGATCGCGGCGGAGTTGAGACGTCTTTGAACTGTACTCGATTCATTGTGTCCCGTGTTATTGTGTTAAGTTGTAATCTCAAGTAATTCGTTAGTTTTGTAAGAAACAGTGTATAGCACCTAGTGTGTTTTCGTGGCACGAAACCTATCGTCTGCCTACATGATGTACGAGCCTAATGGAATATGGTTTAAGAACTTTATTATTCCTCATCAAGAATTAACAATAATTCACTTACTGAGAAACTAAATTTAAATCAAAATAAATCCTGACATAATCCAACATATGGTTAATATATAGTTTTTTTTAAGTCGGAAAACAGGACTAGTGCGCTAGTCACAATACAAAATATATATTTTTTTAAACTTATCGAAAATATAGTTACCAATTGGGTTACTATAATATTTACGCCGCTTTAGGTTCGATTTGATTTTGCAGAAAAAATATTATTGGCAACAAATTCTTTTGAACATGAAGAATTGGGTGGTGAGGGAAGATGAGCAGTTATTCCCAAGCACGTTCCGCTACAACATTATTGTGAAATCATCGAGTTCTAAAAGAATTCGGTAGGTATCATTTGTGCTATTTTCTTGTAAGTACTGCTTGAACAAGAATATTGCTACGTATTTTCTAACGTTAGAAATTCCCTTACTACTTAAAATTATTTTTTTTACTCCAACAACATTACTCTGCTACAATTTATATACGAAACGACGAGGAAGGGTGTATCCACATGCATTTATCACGGCGTAGTGCGTAGCACGCTACGCGGTTACGGTGCTACGGTGCTACAGTGGGGCACTACGGTGCTACGATCGGTGGCAATTAATAACGCTACGACCGTCTGGACATGCAAGCATTTATGTTACACGATGTGGATTTACGTCAAGTGATGTTTAATTAATCGATTGTAAGGTGAAGCAATTAGTATGCTTGTTAAAATTAATTAATTATTATGCAATAATAATACAAAAGTTCAAACATTGATACTCTCATTGTTCAAAATCTCCTTCAAGACATCCGACTATGAGATTCGTCTTATTTTTTTTCAAAGGAAAATGAAGAAAGTCCTTAACGAGTGATGTAATCAAATAAGATGGTAAATTGTAGATATGATTGAAAATATGGAATATTTTGTAAGATATTTCATTCGTGGATTGTTGAGTTTTAGTCAGTGACACTGCATTATGTATTTCTTAAGAGTAATTTTCTCCTATTTTTTCATATGCCGTCTTGGCTTTCGTACGATTTTTCACGGGTGACTACTGAAAACCAGCGGTGTGCTTGCGGGCCCCCCATAGAACAGCATCATTCTGAGTGGTAACCTGCTTATCGCAGTCAAGACGTGTCAACTTTTTTTTTGTTATTCATAAATATTTGTGATGCATTGTATGTTTATTGTTTGTTTTATTTTTTTGTTATTTTGTATGCACGTTATGTCCCTGAGACAAAGAAATAGTTTTTATTTCCCAGGATTTTCAAGTATTATATTGCATTTAATTCAATCGGCTTGTGAACTTCATACGATCACAAAAATCCACTAATTATTTAAGAGCATGGTAACTAAAATACTTATTACGATTTAAACACTATTTTGCATCAGATAGAAATTCCAATTAGTTAACCACAAAACATTGAAACCTAACAACTAACGGGAAATCAATTTCACTGCAATTTACCAGCAATGTTTATTTTCTAATTAATCGTTTGTTTCGTCGAACAATGCTAATTAACTATTAATTACGGCAATGCGATAGCCTCAATGCATGACCATTTATCCATATTTTCATACTAGCTGTTTCCCGCGACCTAGCTCTGCGTGAACTTATTATAAAAATATAACATCCCTATTTGAATCGGATTTTGTTATCAATTTCAAGGACTTTTTTTTGCACGGAACCCTTTTTCTTCTAAAATATTACATCAGCTGCAAAATCAGTCCTGCAGTTTCAGAGATTAGCCGGAACAAACAGAGAGACAGACAAAAATTTAAAACGATGTGTTTTTGTTATAAGTGCCGTATATATTTTCATAAGCATTCAGTAAAACGCTGTTATTTTGAAATTGTGAATGAAAATACAAATAGCATCCATACAAATAAATAAAATTGAAGTGTCTGCTTCAATTTTATTTATTTTTATAGATGCCAATGCTTTTAATTAAGGTATAATAAAAGGTACATTTTTGTCAAAAGATTTGCTAATCCCGGCTAAAGAATATAACTTTCTCGACATACAAAGTCGTATATAACGTCAGTGTTGCAACTTGCACTGTATTTACTGCTAACTTTATTGTCATAATAAAGATATAGAATTACGATGCAGGACATTAAAAGTTAGACAAAGATGTCTCTTAGTTACGGTTAAAACATATTAAGTTTACTGCAACATTGAACCTTATGATAAACAATACGATCTTAGTACCTTATGACAAAATTAGCAACATATAAGTGTGATTTTTATAATAATGTTAATGATGTTTATCACATATTTACAGAGTATGTCCGTAACGAATAATTTAGTTACACAACATTAGTTTTAGTATATGCAAAACCTGAAACACGTGTCTATTTTTATGTAAAGAATCTATGTAAAAAATTTCAAAACTGTATCATGAAAAATTACAAAGTCATAAGCTTGTTCTGTTGCCTGGCAGTCCGCACAAAAACGTGGTCACCACGCGGCACGCCCGCGCGCTCACCTCCAGCGTCGTCTTGAGCTCATTGGTAATAATATTTGGCAGTAGGTACCTTTTTTTTTTTTTTTTTTTGGGATGGGAAATCATCAAATGACCCCCCCCGCTCTGGGCAGAGCGGGAGGGAGTGTCAGACTTGTACTGACTAAAACCCATCCATGTTCCTTCTTTGCCCTTTGTGTTCCAGGGCCGCGGTATCTCTTTCGAACAGTCCCGCAGCCCTGGCAGGCATCGGCCCGTGCGGACCCCTACGTGGTTGCTGACATCTCTTTGAGGCGCGCGTGGAACACGAACGCGCCGTCGACACGGCCTGTCGTCATAAGACGGCTGGACGGCGAGCTAGCCCATAACTCGCCATCCACAGGCCCGCGCCTACGGTGGCCGGGGGCCACCACGTGACCCCCGACGCCCAGGGCGTCTCCCGCGGCGGCTGGGACGTGAGGCTCTTTCCCTCTCACGTTCCGCCACCTCCTTCACCAGCATGACTGCTTCGCAGAAGGAGGTGACGGCTTCCCATTCCCTCTCGCTCCGGACCATGGCTTGAACCAGGGCCGGGCGCGAGAGGTCGCCGCCGCCGATCGCCACTACGAGGACACGGCGCTGCTCCGCCCAAGCAGGGCAGACCTCCACAGTGTGCTGCACCGTGTCCTCCGGACGATCCTCACAATGGAAACACCCGGGCGTTTCCACCCGCCCGATTCGGTGCAGGAACCTCCCGAAACAACCGTGTCCGGTGAGGACCTGCGTCAGGCGGAAGGTGAGGGCGCCGTGGCGCCTCTCTAGCCACTCCTCAAAGAGGGGACTTATCGCCACTATGGTGGCGTGCCCTGCACGGGGTTGCGACAGTCGCTCTCTCCATGTCACCATGAGATCGCTCCGGAGGTCTGTCCGCTGAGCGGCGATTTGCCGCGGCAGCGGAGTTTCCCCCCGACGTAGTGCCTCCGCGCGCCATTCGTGAAGGCGCGCGAGGACTATCGCCTCCAGATCCCATGGCGGCAATCCGGCAAGGAGGCTCGCCGCCTCACCGGAGATCGTGCGGTACCCCCGGACTAGCCTTAGGGCTATCCCCTTTTGGGGCGCGTTCAAGTAGCGGGCGGCTTGCCGCCTCAGAGAACGCGCCCACACTGGGGCCCCGTAAAGGGCCATGGACCGCACGACCCCCGCGTAGAGCCTCCGGCAGGAGGCGTTTGGACCCCCCAGGTTGGGCAGGAGCCGCTTGAAGGCAGCCCCGGTCCGTTCCAGTTTGGGGGCCAAACGTCGGAAATGCTCCACGAAGTTCCACCGGCTGTCAAGGACGAGTCCCAGGTACTTCAGCGTCGACCCGACGCCGATGGAAACCCCTCCTGCCGTCAGTAGGGATCCCGACGGTGGCGCATTCCGAGGCCCATGAAAACACATGGCCTCGGACTTGTGCAATGCCACCTCGAGACCCAATTGCCGGATCCTCTCCACGACTATCGCAACCCCGCGTGTCATGTTTTCGGCCGCCGCCTCGTGTGACCTCCCTTGTGCCAGTACCAGCGTGTCGTCAGCGTAGCAGACCACGCTGACGCCGCTAGGGAGGTCGGCGCGCAGCACCCAGTCGTAACCGATGTTCCACAAGGCCGGCCCCAGAACCGATCCCTGTGGAACACCGCACGACATCTCTCGCCGGTTCCATTCTCCGCTCCGACCGGGGTACGTGACGGCCCTATCCGTCAGATAATCCCCGACCACACGACGAAGGTAGGTTGGCACCCGGTGATACCGGAGTGCTTCCCCAATGCAGCTCCAGGGCATGGAGTTGAAGGCGTTGGCGATGTCAAGAGACACCGCCAAGACGACCCCGCCCCGGGAAACCACGTCCCCCGTCGTGAGGGGCAGTAGGTACCTAAATGATTGCGATAGGTACTTAGTGTCGCTCGGTTTCCAACTTGTAGCCTTTTTTAAATATTTTTGGGACAAAACATAACATGGTTTAAAAATTCTTGGAATCGATTCAGTTACTTATTCTGAACAAACTATATTCAGGTTTCGCATATACTAAAAATAATGTTACAGATTAGATTGTAGGCTTTTAGAAACAAATGAAAAATATTTTTTATATTGTTTTTTTTAAGGAATATTTAAAAATGTAAATAATTTGTATAAATATAAATAAAGGAAATAATAATGCTACAGATTAGATTGTAGGCTTTTAGAAATAGGTTACTGCAACATTTTCTGATGCACCTAATGCACTGTACAGACTAGCTATGCTAAGATTCAGTTGATTTAAATTGTATTATTTGTTAAAATTTGTAAAGCCTACCAGAGCGGCATAATCGCATGTGCGACAAAGCCCTTTTTCTAGAATTAAAAAAAAATCATTACCTACCATCACATTCATTATAAATATATAAATCTTACATTACTTAGGTTTAGCTGACGTTTTTCGGGTAATCGTTCTTAAGACCGACCATCGTTTCGAAACGAACTTCTGGGCGAACATTCTTCAATCAATCGTTCTTTCGACCAACAGCTCATCAGTCATTCAGGTGAACGTTCTTTGAACAAGAGAACTTTGGGCAATCGTGACTTACTCACATTAAATACATAGACGGCCTAAAGGGAAAAGGACATTGCTACTTCATTGCAATTCTTCAAAGTGTTTCTTTGCGTCAAACGAAATGTAAATTTCACTTTTCCTTTACGTCAAACCTTTACTTAGTTATCTATTGTGTGGTTTCACTCGATGATCAGGACTCAAGACTATGTTCACATTTAAGTTGCATTATCAACATAATCATGTCGTATTTACCGTTGCTTGTTTACATAGTGTTTTTACTGATGCTGCAAACCAAAGACAAATTAAATCTATATCATAAGTGTGATTGCTAAAATATGCCAATACCCATTCTGTGGGCAACTCGTACGGTGTATTAAATAAAAAAAACCGCATCCAAATCGGTTCACCCGTTTAAGAGCTACGGTGCCACAGATAGACACATAGCGAACAAACTTATAACATCCCTCTTTTTGCGTCGGGGGTTAACAAATAAAGATGTCCGACCCATTCCCACACATAAGGTACTAATATTTCCATCTCAAACTGATACCCGATTTCAATCATACAAAAATCTGTACCTAAGTCTAATATCAAATAAAAATACACATTGTTCAAAGTACCTTTTCTAACAACTCATTAGCCGTTTCTTTTAAAAATAATTAATCAAAACTCAAAGACACCCGATTGTGTCATTTACACTTCCAATCATAAATTAATTTTCTTCGCCTCAATCTAAGAAATTACAAGAAAATAAAAAAATATATAACAAGCAATGGAGAACCCACTTGTGTACATACAAAAGGAAGAAAAGGCGATTTCCCTAAAATTGCTACCCGACAATGTTTCAGTTTCTTTTATTATTCGTCAACAAGAGTGTAATTATTTTTCATATTGTTGAAAATTCTTGCAGTTGGAGGAAATAAAGTGGAATGGTAATAAGGTCTCGGAAGATGGAAGCAATATTGCTGAGATTTTATTTGAATGTGCTGCTTTCATTGTGAAATGGAAATACAAGAAAATATGTCAAGCTGGCGTAAAGACTATTTTACTACCAAGATCTATCCGTAAACATCAAGTAGTTAAAGTTCAATAGTTAAAAAACCGGCCAAGTACGAGTTGGACTCGCTCACCGAGGGTTCCGTATAAACTTGTAGATATTTTGTTTTAAACTACATATATACGGTTTTCGGGTTTTCCTTTACATGCGCTGTAAGACTTGTTTAATTTAGTATTTTACAATATTTTTTTTTACCTTTGTATAGATTATTTTTTATCGATTGTTTGTGAATGTGTGAACATTGGAGGCTTTGAGAATTCCCAGCTGCTTGTTAACTTTTTATTTTGTTCTACATTTTTTGTGTAGTAAGCAACGACTTATTGTTGGGACTACGCTGTTCCCCCCATACTTAAGTACAAATGCTGTGTCATGATAATATTGTAATACCAAATAATTTGAAAAGAGTAACCATGGAGTTTCTTGCCGGTTCTTCTCCATAGGAAACGACCAACCCGAACCGTGCACCTTTTTGTCGACGTTGCCCATCTAGGCCCATGTGAAATAAATTATTTTGATTGATTGCTTCTTGTGAAATTTATTTATTGTACATAGGTCAACGGGCTAACCGCCGTCCGGCCGTCTTATGACGACAGGCGCGTTCGTGTTCCACGCGGGCCTCAAAGAGATGTCAGCAACCACGTAGGGGTCCGCATGGGCCGATGCCTGCCAGTGCTGCGGGACTGTTCGAAAGAGATACCGCGGCCCTGGAACACAAAGGGCAAAAAAGGAACATGGATGGGTTTTAGTCAGTACAAGACTGACACTCCCTTCCGCTCCGCCCAGAGCGGGGGAGGGGGGTCATTTCATGACTTCCCATGCTAAAAAAAAAAAAAAAACATACGGATCCCCAAAAAAACCTTTTGTTCGATGTTCATCTACACGTACTTAAGTCACGTTCCAGTGGAAGAAAAAGAATATCCGACCTACAGGCAGACAAACCGCGGGCATAAACTAGTATAATATAAATTCTATATTTGAAATCTAACGTTCAATTACATAAGCTCAAATCTAGCAAAGTGAAGACACTGACCGGTCCAGAGGAGGCGTTCCAGCCAAACTTTGTGAATGTTAATGTTCCCCTTGCACTTTAGTTTGGACTAAAATAGTAAAGTAAGTACGTGTGAACTAACCAGAGTGGTTAATAAATACTGGGATTGCAGCTGACCATATTATATTGACTTAGAGTCTAAAACAGCTGTATTCGATTCTGGGGTATTTTGTGGTGGCAATTGTTTTTAAAGTTTTTCATTTCTACATCAATTGTATTCTGTTGAAGGATTTATATGTTCAGAAGCTTATTTAAATCCGATACATTTTTGTTTTTGTTTTTTTATTTCCCTTACTTGCAATTATTTATTTGATACTTTTTCTTTTTAATTGTTGTTTTATACTAAATAGGCTTACTCTTGACCTCAATCTAGTCCTCAGGACAGAGATGAGGTCGACGATGGAACGAGCTCGCGATTTAAATAGATTGGAGTCATATGAACTTGGGAACACCGACGCAGGCAGGTAATTCCACTCCTTGGCTGTGCGCATAATAAATGAATGAAGCACACAAATCTACAGTGGCGGTAAGCCCGCCACTGTAGATTTGCGACACCAGTGATGATGTAACATGTGCTGAAAAACAAAGTGGAAGGGACATTGACGTATAACCGATTACCACGTATCCCGTACCTACCTACATCATTCCGAACAGGGCCCAAAAAAAAATCTGATGTTTCCTACAAAAGTAAGTAATGTAGCTGTTTTTTTATTACCGATGACAACTTTCTATGTGTGGCCCACACAGAAATTTTTCGGAATGATAAATACTGTGCGTCGATGTCCTTTCCGCCCTGTATATGCTTCATAAACATTATAATCATGAGCATTATAAGCTCCGAAAGAATCGGAGTCTATTTGCTCCAGGTGGATCTTACGGTCTTACCATCTTCTTGCCGTTGTCCCATGTTATTTAGGGTCCGTGCAACCCGTTTTTTCATCCATTCTCCTCTCGTCAATCGTCACGCTATCATTTACTCTTTCTTCCTTCATATCGTTCCTCACACAATCCATCCATTCATCCAGTGGATCTTATGGTATGTCAGCCATCCCGTGGTTGATTGAATTTTTATCTTCAGCTTTCATGAAAAGCGATATGTAGATAGGTTATAACCTTCAGCTAAAGCCAAGGGCGTAAGTCCTTTTAGTTTCCCGAACGATCACCTTGTCTGAAGCTGCATAAGTATCAGTAGATAAGGTATAATATAGCTTATAGTAATACAATTCAAATCCCACATAGGTGCTAGTTCTAAAATACATCAACAAACAACCTATCTCAAAATATCTAATCTAATTTCCTTACTATTGTACAGAGTGTAAGGGACAGTCCTCCACAAACTGATGGGGTGAATTCAGTATGTCATACTAAGATGACCGGTACAAGAAATTATTTCAGGAATGTTATGGGAATCCAATAAATTTGGTTTGTTTTATTTTCTCATACGCAGTGTTTCGTTACTATGGCAAAACGTACCGAACGGCAAGCGCGACGACGAGTTCAATGAACTCTGTCGCTAGGCAGGAAGTGAACAACTGATTTCACGCGTCGTTCGTTAGAGTATTTCAACATCCATTGTTTGATTTTTTAAATTCTGGTTGAATATGATTCAAAATAAGGAGCTGAATACACCCTGTCAGTTTGTGGAAGGCTGTCCCTTACACCCTGTATATCTCATATATCTATTTCCACCCAACAATCTATCTAACAAGAACTGTCTATGACCACACTCAATTGACTGGAACTTGTAATAAAAGTAGGGTAACTATTTATAGCCTCGACAGGGTGCGATAAAATAGCTCTTAGCTTAATAACTACAAACTGTCGGAGTTACTAAGTTGTGTTCGGGTTTCTGACAAAGAAACTAAAAAGTAACTCAACGGCATCACCATACTCTGTTGACGTCAAAAGTTGAGCGTGTTTTTGAACTAGATATTCACAACGATCTATTGTTAAGTTTCTGCTAGTTGTTTTAGCTGTTTTAAAGGTTGGAATGATGGGTTGTGACGTAGGAGTAATACAGGGTGAAGCAATTTTCTCGGGGTAGATTTACTCCAAAAATAGGCCACCGCACTGACCGGACTATCTGGTGCTGTAGGTATTAAGTGGCCTAGAAGATATTTGAAAGACTGGCGCAGACTTGGTTTTTCTCACAATCAATCATTTTAATTTTTAATGCAATTGTGGAATAAATGACCAGGTGAAATGAGTTTCCCTGCATTTAAGCCTGTATGCTTGGAACCTTAAAGCCGTGTGTGTGTGTTTTTTTTAACTGTAAAATTTTAAGAGTAATTAAAAAAGTTAGCGATTTGATGGACAGAATTTGTCATTCGTGAAGATAATCTTGATCGGTGAAGTTATGTAATTATTTTGGGGAAAATGATTGAAAATTTTGCAGAGATTGTTTGACCTGAAGAGCAGCATTATTATATTATAGCTAGCCCATATTGTCCCACTGCTGGGCAAAGGCCTCCCTCCACTCCTTCCAAAGTTCGCGCTTCTGTGCTACTTCTTTCCAATTCTCAAGGAAGACATCCAGTTCATCCTGCCATCTCCTTCGTGGTCTGCCGCGACCCCGTGTCACTGTTTCTGTGTGTGTGGATGGATATATAAGAATTTAATTAGTGCATGCTATCAGTATTAATAAGTTGAGCTGGGCTATTAAAGTAAGTCGCCTAGACATCAGTTTGTTTTCCTGAAGTATTTTTTGCGTTTTCCTGGTACGTATTGATGAATTATGAATTTTCTTATAGTTCCATACTACTACATTGTATTTTTAAATTATCTAATCAAATTATGTCTAGTTTAAGTCGTTAGATATCTTTTTACCCTTCATATTCTAAAATTAGTAGGGTATTTTTTCTCAACGGAAGCTTTTGGTATAAAAATTACTTCTACCAAACTATTCTTCACGAATTGTTTCTTTTATACTTTTTTTTTACAGGGTGGAATCCCATCAACGCGACAAAAAAAAAGCAAAGATTTTAAATTTTATTTTATCTTTACCTTTTTTTTCTTTTATCTTTGACTAAAATAAAAAAAATAAAAAAATACTGGTATTCAGCTACATCCGGTTAGACTGGAAGGCGACCCTAACATAGTTGGGAAAAGGCTAGGCAGATGATGATGATGATGATGATGATGTAGGGGACTACATACATTTTAACCGTGTAGGTATGGCACTTTTGTAGGAAACAGCTGTTTTTTTTAAAGACTTCAGACAGAAATTCTGGGGCTCAGAATTATGTACTGAATACGTCGTAACCGTTTTCGCCACGGTGTACCTTCCACCCTGTATACCATAATATCTTATTTTGAATTTAAAATTGTTATTATTTTTTTTTAAATATAGTGTTTAACAAAATGGCGATATGCACTTTTATTTCGCTACAACAGGTATGTACATGAACTTACGCGCCAATGCCACGTGCGTAGTGGTTTTGCGTTTGTTTCGCCCACGGTAAAATCAATGTCACATGTTTGACCCTGTGAAAACTCATGTTTATTAGTGACGTCGAAACAAAAGTTTCAACAATAGACTTCCATATTCAAACTTCTAAAACCTACAAAAATATGAAGCCAAATAAAAGCTTTCAAAATTCGTGGCAAGTCAATCGTAACGGAAATAAAGCGACGTTAGACTGCGGACAAGCCTATACTGCCGTCGTAAGAAAAAAGGGCACAACTAACATTTTTGTCAAAATTGAGTTATATACATATTTAGAATCAGAAAAAAAAGGCACATCTACTCAATTTTTTATAGAATTTTATCTTCAAGGAATTCGGAGATACAGTAGGCTCAAAAGGCACAAATGAGACTAATATTCATGTTTTATAGAATGAAAAGGCACATTTATTTACCATTATATTGAAAAGGCACAAATACGTAGATGTGACTATTACTTCATACAGATTTTTACTAAAAACTACTTTGAAAAGGCACACTTACAACATAACATAAAGAAAAGTCATAAACTTGTAAAGTCGATTTTCTCCATATTTATAAAATGTTAGTTGTGCCTTTTTTCATTATAGAGATACGCTTTTAAGAGTGAAAATGAACGTTGCTTTTTTAGAAAAAGAAAAAGCAGAATCTTGTTCCTAATTCTGCCTTTTTAAAATTGGAAAAGGTGTCAAGACGGTGACGTAGTGAGCATCTTTGATGTGCATCGTCACATGGAACCACGTAACGTCTTTTCTAGATGCGAAAGTGGCTCAACTATTCATATTTAAGCACAACGTGCCATTTCGTTGAATTCCATTCTAAACAAAAGAATTATCAACGTCTCGTCACTCTCGTCTCTCACCTTGAGATAAATTCTGAGAAAACTGACCAGACTATAATGTACTCTTGGAGACCAGAAGCGAAATAGAAAGTTATGTTTCTTAAAATTGTTTTTTAATGAACAACAAGCACATAAGTAAATAAAACTACGTAAGAATTATTTAACACGACCGGGATAAAAATTACGACCTCTCCAGCACCCGTCAGTTGCGCCTACCCACAAAACCAAAGAGAACCAAAAAGCACTGAGCATCATTTTAAGAGGCCGTTCATAACGCGCCATGCCCTTTTATACCCTTCCATACCCTTCCACTCGGACAGGGTAGGGTGGATAGGGAAATATCAAAGAGTAAAATATTTAATGGATTTTATTGAACATTTTCGACGAAATCATTAATGGTCGTTTTAAAACACTGTTTCGTATTTACCATTCATAATGGTCCGCTTCACAGAAATTATCACGCAGTACAAAGGGTATGTACCGAAAATACCGATTAAAATTGGGTTGGATAGCTAGCTGTTTGTCGAAATTCTAGGGTGAACTGTAAATTATTACTGAGAATTTTATGTACAATATAATGACCGCTGGGATTAAAACGAAAAGTTTCAAAATTATTTACGAATTCAGGCTTATTTGCCATACATAGCAAACACGCTGTAATTAAAAACTCTGAAAACCTAAAAATAGGTCGATGTACAACATTTAGTACAATGTCTGTGGTATGGTACCAATCTATACTAATATTATAAAGCTGAAGAGTTTGTTTGGTTGAAAGCTTTAAGCTCAGGAACTACTGGTTCGATTTGGATAATTCTAACATTGAATAGCCCATTTATCGAGGAAGGTTTTAAGCAACATAAAATCACGTTAAGACCAATAGGAGTAGAGCATTAATGGAAAATGTAAAATGTAAATAGGAAAAATAGTATTTTTATAATACGCGGACGAAGGTCGCGGGCTACAGCAAGCCCCTTATATAATTCGAACACTGATTTTACATTACCTAAGTAGTTTAGAACCCACTAACACACTTTTACGTTTATAATAATATTTTCAGTGAGTATGCCATGAAAAAACACTTAAAACGACGCACTTAAATCAGAGTGCCTTTAGTAGTTCCAGTTATTACTTATTACCTAAGTCCTGACAAAAAATCTCGGACTACTTATGCGGTAACTCAAGCATCAAAACTTCTGAAGACTGTAGCGTGCTTGGCAAACAATTTGGTCGAACGGTTAGGCAGAGGTGTACCTCTACCAGTGGCGAAGGTTCCATACAACTCGATTCCTACCTAAGGGAAACCCCTTTAAAAAATGGCACAGTCAGTATTCTATAGACAAATAATATAGTTACATTAAAGATATGTACTTCGGCTTACCTCTTACAGAAATTGACTCTTCGCTACTGACGTCTACCTACCTATAGCACACATATAATTTGCCAGTTATGAAGTCCCATATAATAAGAGGTGAGCCCATTGCCATCAATCGGCACAATCCTGAAACTCAGAGGTTTTACTGAGATTTTTCTAATAGAAAAACCTAATACCACTTACCCAGACTTGGAAATCGAAGACCACAAGGTCTTGGGTTTGGATACGCAGGACCTTCAAATAGTAAGAGTCAATAAGTAAAAGGTACGTTTCTTCGAACTTGAGACCTATGACTTATCAGTTCGACGGTCACACCACTAGGCTATCACTGCTCATTACACGACACGCACCTCTCATTTTCTGATTTATATGCGTATTGTATAACTTATCACTTGCTCCGGTGAAAGAAAACGTCGTGAGGCCTGAAAACCCAAGTCAGAGGCCCATGGGCGGCATAAAAACTCTGACACCAGGTTAGTCACACGAAAAAGAAATATAAAGACCCGTGTAATAGGGGGTGCCTATTGCCATAAGCAGGGCACAGTCCCTAAACTCCGAAGTTTTACCTAGATTTTCCTAATAGAAAAACCTAATAATCAATAAATAAAAGGTTAAAATGATCTACTGTTACTTTCTCCTATTGGTTTTACAAGTTAGGTTAAAAACTGGTACACAGGCAATAAAATTCAAAAAATCAACAGAGAATAAAGGAACAAAGAGCACTAAAAATAATGAAATAGCAACCCACTCTCTTAAAAGGAAACACGATTACCAATTCCGTACTCGAAGTAATTTATCTAGATTTTTTTTGCTCCGCCTTGTCGTAAAAGAGGGTATAAAATTTTCGACCAAGCACCCTCCGGTATGCTAATAATTTCAATGACAGGCTTTGCCAAGGGAATTATCAGCTTGTAGCTTTTATGTAGAATCGTAGCGGAAAGGCGGTGGCAGTTAACTGTTATGTTCAGATGGGTATTTATTATATCTTGATGGTGGAATTAGGAACGTAACTGTCGAAGCCTTTCTTTAAACATCTTCTAAGAACTTGGATTTTAAACATTGCTAACACACAAGCCTCCCTGGCTCCTTGGCTCATCTATACAGGATGTAACAGAAAGGGTATAGTCATATGAAAGGATATGCTGTAGACCATCAAACTGAACAACTTCCTCCATGGGTCCAATATCGTAAATGCGAAAAAAATATCAGCTGTCCCATACATTTGGGTTGAGTAGGTATTAATGTCATATGACTATACCCTTTCTGTTTCATCCTGTACAAGAGGCCACGCTGGCCGTTTGCAGGTCGTGTTTAGTGTGTGGTTAGTGTCTAGCCTGGTGTTAGAGTTTTTATACCGCCCATGGATCTCTGACTTGGCTTTACATGCCGTCGAGAAATATCTCACAGGCATGTAGGTTGGTAAGGACGAACTTAAACGTTCGAGTGAATCGGTTTCTTCTAGGCAAGCATGCTCCACCCTAGGCCGCATCATCGCTTCACATCAGGCCGCATCATCGCTTCACATCAGGCGAGTTGCGGCAAAACGCAAGACTATTTAGTATAAAAAACTCCTGCAAACTGTCATAACTAGTATAAGTCTATTCTTGCAAATAAACTGAATATATGACAGTTTCTTTTACAGAAACTGTCAGGTATCAATCTTATTTCATGAGTAAAAGATTTTGAAAGACTTGGAAACACATCCCTAAGAAGGCTACTGAGCAATGGTTCCAACAAACCGATACGCAAAGATTGCGAACTGACTACGGCACCAGTCTGTGCGAACCTTGACGCGAGATATGATTCTAGCTGAACTGATGTTCTACGATTTAAAGATAAAGCCAATGGTCTTTTGTCACTGCTCCACTTTTCCAAATCTCGTTGTTTTTAGTTTTTTTAGTGCTCACTGTTAATTTTCACATTAAAATTTCGGACCTATTAGTAACTACATGCATACATCATTTGCCATCGGCTTCAAGTTTAACCGGATGTAGCCGAATACCAGTATTTTACAAGGAGTGGCTGCCTATCTAGATAATACTATATCCCTTAATAAGACTGGTTGTCAATCTTTCGGGCCAAAGATCTACAATAAATGACAGCCGGGACCAACGGCTTAACGTGCTTTCTTATTCACGGAGAAAACTCGGTATGTAAGGGGTGGTCACCCATCCACGGACCAACCTAGGCAAGCGCGGTTTAATCTGGAGATCGACTCGAAAGACTCGTATTATTTAGCCACGAGCTGCAATGCATACAGTAATCAATAAACGTATTACTACATATTTTGAAAGTGTCTACCTAAAAACGGGTTTTCCTGGCATCGGCCACACCCACAATACACGAGGCAAGGTTGGTTTTTAAATCAATGTTTTTTCGTCCCAGCTTTCACTATATTTATTTTTCTCAGAAATTCTGCAAGAGCTCACTACCGTTATATTGAACACTGATTCTAGGAAACCAGAAATAGAAATGAAACCTACAAAGAGTTTTATGGAAATTTTCAAAGTAATTTTCCGAATAAAGACTTAGTTTTCCTTACAGATTTCCTAGAATTTCGCTATATGTTAAATTGCATTCTTTCTGAGAACTGCTTCTTATAAAGGTATTCTTGTTTTTATTATAGTAACCAGTTTTGAACACCTACACTGTTACGTAACACTGGGCAAGGTTATTCGGAATTGGTCAAGGATTTCGGTTTTTCATAATATTTTTCCTCCGTTTCTCGGAAAGCACGCTGAGCCCAAGGCGCCGGTTGTCATTTGTAGACCTTTGTCAGTCGTTATAGATAGTCAGTGGCTATAAACTCCAAAAGATAATTAATCACACTTACTGCAAGGTAAATGGAAAGTATAAAGGGTGTAACAAGACCCTTAACGAAGCCGAAAGGCACTTATTCTCCTCGTCATTGCGATCATTTTTTTGTTCTAGACCATACCTGGGAACCTTCTAGTTACGGAGATATTGAGGGTCAAAGTTCCAACTTTTTTTTTTTTTTTAATACAAGTTTTTAATGTAAGATTTTTACTTTAAACACCTCCACGACTCCCGTACTATTCATCATCACAATGTTTTAAGAGCGTTACATTGACAAAAACAAGTCGTTTCCCAGCAATATTTTTTGCGTAAAGTTACTTAGTTTGATGTACAGAATGCTTTGTTGACAGCTTCGTTAAAGGTCTTGGTACACTCTGTATTCTTTGGCACAAAAAAGCTTGACAAACGTGTTTCCAATTAAATCTGTGCATAAAATAGAAATAAAATCCTAACTCCAGAGTTCCAAACCCTTTGACGTTATACACACAATAGGTCGATACGTAATTAGAACTGTTGCCATGGCAACCAGGTTTAACTGGCAACTCGTTACAAGTGCAGCCTGGCTATCCATTGTATTTGTTTGTCTGTATGTCGCGAGTTTTGTTTGTCTTTCATTTGTATTCTTTCAATTTTGATGGCCGATTGGTGCATGTTGATTGGTTTTTCAAGCACATTAGATTTTAGATTTTTGGAACGTGATATGCAGAGCATACTATTATCAGTAAATAAAATAAAATAATTGATGGAAAATAGATCGCCCCGCTATTCCATGGCTTTTTTTTAATGCTAAACTAGCGAGCGACCTGCCCCGGCTTTGCACGGGTGCAATATATACATATAAACCTTCCTCTTGAATCACTCTATCTATTAAAAAAACCGCATCAAAATCCGTTGCGTAGTTTTAAAGATCTAAGCATACATAGGGACAGACAGCGGGAAGCAACTTTGTTTTATACCATGTAATGATAGGGTAGCGTTTGGCAACAACTCGCCTGATGTGAAGCGATGACGCGGCCTAGGGTGAAAGAAACCAATTCACTCGAACATTGAAGAGATCTAGATTAAAATGATCGGGAAACAGAAAAGCCGGCAATGAATTCCACAGGCTGGCGGTTCGCACAATAAATGTGGAAGCATAGCGCTTTTTTCGGCTGCTTAGAACTTCAGCCATATAACGGTGATGCTTCGCTGTATCTCTGCTCTTAATCATAACTTGTAAAATGTGGATGTCGTAACACGTCTAACCTTTAGGGCGATACAGGCGGGGTGATACTTCCCTGGTTCAAGCCATGGTCCGGAGCGAGAGGGAATGGGAAGCCGTCACCTCCTTCTGCGAAGTAGACATGCTAGTGAAGGAGGTGGCGGAACGTGAGAGGGAAAGAGCCTCACGTCCCAGCCGCCGCGGGAGGCGCCCTGGGCGTCGGGGGTCACGTGGTGGCCCCCGGCCACCGTAGGCGCGGGCCTGTGGACGGCGAGTTATGGGCTAGCTCGCCGTCCGGCCGTTTTATGACGACAGGCCGTGTCGCGGCGCGTTCGTGTTCCACGCGCGCCTCAAAGAGATGTCAGCAACCACGTAGGGGTCCGCACGGGCCGATGACTGCCAGGGCTGCGGGACTGTTCGAAAGAGATACCGCGGCCCTGGAACACAAAGGGCAAGAAAGGAAAATGGATGGGTTTTAGTCAGTACAAGTCTGACACTCCCTTCCGCTCCACCCAGAGCGGGGGGGGGGGGGTCATTTGATGATTTCCCATCCAATAAAAAAAAAATATTAACTCGTAATAAAACTATTTTTTGAGTCGCTCGGTTCAATCGTCCACGCATTACATGCCGAGTTTTCTCTGTGCCTAGGATAGTACGTTAAGCCGTCTCGGCTCTCATTTGTAGATCTTTGACTGTCGTTACAGGTAGTCAATAGCCCGAAACTCTGATAACCAGTCTTACCAAGTGGTATCGTATTGCCCAGTATTAACTATGTTGTGGAGGTCAGATAGGCAATCGCTCCATGTAAAATATTATTTTGTATTCAGCTGTATCTGGTTAGACTGGAAGCCGACCCCAACATAGTTACGAAAAGGCTAGGCAGATAATGATGATGAAGCCTATTCTATAACAATAAGTCGAATTCCAGCAGACAGATCTAATATCGAGCTATGTCGATGTTTTAATTTTTTTTTTTTTTCCTTTTTTTTGCAGGTCAGTATCAAGCTGTATGTTGAACAATATTTGATTCACGACCGTAACACGTATGTAGTTACAGAATAATCTTCTTATACATATACATATAATAATCTCGTGTCACAGTGTTTGTGGTCGCACTCCTCCCAAACCGCTCGACGGATTTTTATGACATTTTTTATGTTAATTTGGTAGGTCGAAGCAGAATAGGTCGTGAAGTATATTTCACACCGCTAACTTAACGACGAAGGTCGCGCGCAATAAAATTATCAAATTAAAAGAAAATAATAATTTCGCGGACTACCCTGGCGCTTTCACCTTAAGTAAAGCAGTTCCAAAATTACGTTAAACGTTTGTATATGTCGGATCCGGTCATTAGTACTGACATAAAATGAATCGCAAGTTCGCTAGTGGTGTCGTCACGCGACCTTCTTACAAGTCTACCCACACCACAGCGTGGCTTCTACAGAGCCGTTTACAGCTCGAGGCGAGGAGGACAGTCAATGTCTGATCGTGGAGGAGATTAGACGTCCTGGAATTGTACCGGATTCATTGTGCCCTGTGTTATTTTGTTAAGTTGTAATCTCAAGTAATTTGTTAGTTAATTATAAACAGTGTATCCCACCTAAGGTATTTTCATTGCACGAAACCCATCGTCTGCCCACATGATGTACCAGCCTATCGGAATAAATCCTGACATATCCGACATATATAATTGCCTTAGCAAGGCAAATGTCTCCTCCACACTACCTTTTGTGTTACTAATCCGTCGGATCAACTAAATCCGTTAACAAGTCGCCTGTCAGTATATGATTGGTTGTTGATATTCCGGTCAACCAATCATAGCCACAGTTAACAAGAGATCTGACAGGAGATTACCCGGTCAGATTAATCATGGATTATGATACACTACAGACAGTTATCTACCAAGGGGTATCGTATTACCCAGAACTAACTGGGTTCTGGAGGTCAGATAGGCAGTCGCTCCATGTAGAATACTGGAATTCAGCTGCATCCGGTTAGACTGGAAGTCGACCCCAACATGGTTGGGAAAAGGCTAGGCAGATGATGACAGACGACACTAATTGTATAATTCCACATTTTAACGGTAGATCCGTTAATATTTGGAATTATACAATTAGTAATACATAATGAGAAATATCCCGCATACGTTAGACATTTCATGTCATCACTAGTTGCCTATTTTGGGGCAAATTACTAAGCATGTTTATTCCTTGAAATGAGGAGCTCGCGGCTTATTAATAAAAGCCACTCGGGTCGATCTTAAAGTTAAGTCGTACTTGCCTAGGTTGGGCCGTGGATGGGTGACCCATTACATACCGAGTTTCCTCCTTTCCTAGGAAAGCCGTTGGTCCCGGCTGTCATTTTAGTGGCCTGAAAGTCTGACAACCAGTCTTACCAAGGGGTACCGTATTACGCAGTACTAACTGGGTTGTGGGGGTCGGATAGGGAGTCGCCCCATGTAAAATACTGGTATTCGGCTGCGGAAAATGCTAGGCAGATGTGTATTCCTTGATATTCATGTATGTAAGT
Source organism: Noctua fimbriata (assembly GCA_905163415.1). Taxonomy (NCBI): domain Eukaryota; kingdom Metazoa; phylum Arthropoda; class Insecta; order Lepidoptera; family Noctuidae; genus Noctua; species Noctua fimbriata. The sequence continues at coordinate 11,297,108 of LR990940.1, forward strand.
TGGTTACAAACGCACTAAGACATAAAAAATAAATACTTTAAAAAAAGTTAATGCGACCTGAAGAATCACAGTACAATGTTTCCTCAGCAACTATTCTGTGAGAAAACACTGCCACAAATTCAAAGATGATAGTTGCACAAATGTTTATCAAGAAAATGTTTGTGCTTCAAAAGATATCTCTTTTTATCTGGACTAGTAATGACTATGGAAATTAGAGTCTGAAATGGTGTTTCAAATCCTAACTTCCTAACTAATATTATAAATACAAAAGTAAGTTTGTTTGTTACCTTTTCACGCCTAAACCACTGAACCGATCATCGTAAAATTTTGCATATACGTTGTCAGGTGTACAAAAACGGACATAGGGTACCTTTCATTCCGAAAAAAATACTATTCCCGAGGAAAACAACAATAACGTTTTTATGATAATAGATGGCGGCACGTGTCTTTCGAATCTATATTAATATAGAAACTAGTAGTGTGTTAAGAGTTTAATTGTCAAATTCTAAATTACGCGATCGAAGCCGTGGGCAATACCTTTCATTCCGAAAAAAATACTATTCCCGAGGAAAACAACAATAACGTTTTTATGATAATAGATGGCGGCACGTGTCTTTCGAATCTATATTAATATAGAAACTAGTAGTGTGTTAAGAGTTTAATTGTCAAATTCTAAATTACGCGATCGAAGCCGTGGGCAATACCTTTCATTCCGAAAAAAATACTATTCCCGAGGAAAACAACAATAACGTTTTTATGATAATAGATGGCGGCACGTGTCTTTCGAATCTATATTAATATAGAAACTAGTAGTGTGTTAAGAGTTTAATTGTCAAATTCTAAATTACGCGATCGAAGCCGTGGGCAATACCTTTCATTCCGAAAAAAATACTATTCCCGAGGAAAACAACAATAACGTTTTTATGATAATAGATGGCGGCACGTGTCTTTCGAATCTATATTAATATAGAAACTATTAGTGTGTTAAGAGTTTAATTGTCAAATTCTATATTAACGCTAGCGAAGCCATGGGCAAAAGCTAGTAACAAATACTAAGACAAAACTAATGGCCATTTCAAAAAGTACGTAAAATGTAGGTGTCTATTGGCACATATACAGCTACACAATACCACCCTGCACCTAACGAGTGCAAATAACAGTAAGAATGAAACGGTTCATAAATACAAACAGGCAGGAACCAACTGTAACGAAGCTATTTCTTTAAATGACCTCATACAAGTTGCAAAACTATGCCATGTTTTTCCCATTCATTGTTAGTGAAATAATAAACACGTTATGTTACGGGACGTACCATTCGTAAGTGAAATGTAAAAGTTGCATTCTTTCTGTAAGTGATCCCAGGATCTTTGTTAGATGACAAAAATAAATCCTCAATCAATTCTTATAATGGTATAACAGACCAAATTTTAAAATCATAACATAACATCACGCTTTTAATCCCCGAAGGTTTAGGCAGAGGTGTATCCAATCATAGTACACCCACATTTCGCCAGTTATGTTTAAGTCAACCAGCACAAATCAAAATCCGTCACTGCTTCTGAGAAAATTCCTGATGGAAAACCCGATAACACTTTGCCCGATCCGGAAATCGAACCCAGGACCTCATGCTAAGCAGTCGCGCTTGCGACCACTAGACCAACGAGGCAGCCAGTCAGTCGGTAGGTATTGTAAAATCAGAAGTCAGTAATTCAAGTTAGGCTGAGGATAAGCAATTTTTGTACTTCAAAATTACATAGTTAGTAGTCAGTAGTCATAGTGGGGCAGCACCAACAGCATCCTAAAAATGATCTCAGGCCGACTGTATTGCGCGATCGTTAACCGGTGCTGCAAAATTTCTGCTGGACCTGCAGCATAATAACGATGTGCCATGGTTCATCTCGTTATTGTTTCATTATTATTATTTGTATTTATTATTTGAATATAATTAAGTTTACTAACATAGATATAAGTCAAATTGTTACTAACACTATGAGTGTACAAGTAACATAACTTGAATAAAAATAAATATAATATATATAATACAATTATTATCTTAGAGTCCCCCAAAACCGCCGTTCAACACTTACTAGGCTGCTGGGCAGAAAAAGTGACGTAATAAATTTCCCAGCAATACGCCTATTTGTTAAGTAAGAAGAAGTAAAAACTGAGAAATCTTCTCTGATTTGGGATTCTAATCTAAAACCATAAAAAAATACCTCACGTTAAACAGCCGCACTTGCATCCATAAGATCAATAAGATTGACATAAGGCTACGTTTACATGAACGCACTCAACGCGTACAGAGCATAGTCATCTATACTCATATTATAAAGAGGTAAAATTTGTTTGTTTGTTTATATGTAAGGGGGTTATCTCCAGAACTAATGATCCAATCATAAAAATTGTTTCACTGGCAGTAAGCTACATTATTCGTGGGTACTATAGGCTAAATTAAAAAAAAATATCACGCATATTAGCCGAGCTATTTTTGCGGACGAAGTGGCAGGCGAAGTGTTAGTTGCACATAAAAGCGCACACTTTTGCCATACATTGAACTTGATCCGATCCAGCCGCTCCCTTGCTGCCTTCTCCTACCTAGGCTCTAAGCCTGTGTCGTTAGGTTAGAAATTATTTTGCCTTAGCTGCAGGAATTGGTAACCAAAACACTCACAAGATTACTGAAAGCAGAGAACAATCTCCTCGATTGATCTACGAGATCATCATCAGCCTACAACAGTCCACTGCTGAACATAGGCCCGATTCTCCGCAACTCTCATTCAGTTGCTACCAGCGAAGATCGTCTCTCCACCGAGCCTGAGAGCATCCTACGTTACGCTTGCCCAACGGTCATCGTTTCTACGGCTAATATTGCTACTTCAGTTTACTTATTCCTACGACTGACGAGATGCCATTCACAAAGCAAGAATAATACATTGATAACACTCCGCTGCACCCAGTTCCGTAAACACAACCTTACCTGCCAACCAGGTTAACCAATTTCAAAGTCATAACCACACTACGTGATGTCAATCAATCTTAGCTCCAGGCGCACGTCTCACTACGTACATTGGATTAACTGACATAGTCTGGATACGGAAACTAGGTTACCTAAGTGTTATCAGACTCAGATTCACCTTAGTTCGTCATATTACAAACTTATTACCTCTGTAGTGTTACTTACTACGTTTGCGACTTTGTTGCAATTTCTAATCCTGTCTTTCTTATTGGAGGTTATCTAAAAGATAATCAAGAGTGTTGGTGTACTTAATGAATATTACACTTAGATGCGTTTGAACTACATCCACGCAGCTCAAACACGATGCAGATTACAGGATCAAATTCTGGACAATCAGCCCTCTACTAAGTAGGCCGCTACAAACACCACCATTTAATAAGGTGTACCATCGATACGAAAGAAAAAGAAGAAACTCGCTAACAACCATGGTAACTAACTTTTATTACCACGAGTAGAAAAAACTGGATTAAGGATTGTGGGTAAGTGATAATTCCAATAACTCCTTCGGTCAAAACGGTTATGAACCCGAACCAATTTTCGCCAACCGCAGGTTAGTGTACATCCCTAAATAATTCAATTTTATTCCAACACTTATCTGAACCATAAATTCATTGAAATAATTCAGACCCGACCCCATAAGCCGCTTATAAATTAAATTTTCACGCACAAAATAATTAAATGTTTTACACTGGCATAGCCTAAATTCCACAAATATATCCTCGCATCGCCATTAAACCGATACCACAAGGGTTGTCTAATGAAGCCCTCTGAAGGCATTATATTGCAGACTGGGGTAATAATGTATCCCACACACGTGTGGAAAAAACCGCACATTTGTATACGGTTTTCATTTCGGTGATTGGCCAAAATATAAATTGATGTGAGCGTAATGTTATCTGTTTTAGCGTGGGTAATTTCGATGTTCAACATGGCTACATGAATATTTTATTAGCACTTGGTTTATAATGAAGTGTGTCTTTACTATCTTTACTACAAATTCGTCGTCCTAAATAAAGCGACATTCTATCAGTGTTAAGATGAGCGAAAAGACAAAAATGTATCGGATTGAAATCGTCATCATCATCATCATTTGCCTAGCATTTTCCCAACTATGTTGGGGTCGGCTTCCAGTCTAACCGGATGCAGCTGGATGCCAGTATTTTACATAGAGCGACTGCCTATCTGGCCTCCACAACCCAGTTAGTACTGGATAAAGCGAAACCCCTTGGTAAGACTGGTTGTTAGACTTTCGGGCCTCTGACTTCTTGCAACGACTGTCTAAGATCTACAAATTACAGCCGGGACCAATGGCTTAACGGCTTTCTGAGGGATGGAGGAAACCCGGTATGTAATGGGTGGTCACCCATCCACCGGCCAACCTAGGCAAGCGCGGCTTAACCTGAAGATTGATCAGAGCGGCAGTTACTATTTAGCCACAAGCTCTTCCTTAGTTACCGGATTGAAATAAATATAATGTGAATCTTGTCAAAAACACGAAACGCCTTGAAAGTGATCACCAGTGGCGAAGCCTTCAAAACTTTTTTGATATTTCTGCCTAAAGACAACCACCAGGAGTCAGGACATTACATACCCATTGTTATTTTTTTTATACAGGTTATATAGGAGCAGGGGATGCGAAATTAATGACGTAATAATTTCCGGTTCGTCAACCACCCTTGGCACAGCGAGAATGGTCGCCGGACCATGGCAGGAACGATGACGTCAGAGGCTTTAAAAAAAAGTTGAGTCATTGTTCCCTATTGGCTTTAATGAGATTACTCCAGTTTTCCAAGCAGAGTTACTAATTCACGAGCTTATTTTTAGAAGCTTTCAGGTGTGTTTTGTTTTGAGTGAAAAGTTTTTTTTTGGCTTTTATCAAGTGTGGTAGATAGGTGTGTGGGTAGAAAGCTGTTTAGCAACTTTTTCTCGATTCGTGTCGTAACATAACATCACGGCTGTAACCGGGCGCAAATCCAGGCTCCATGGCAGCATGGAGCTCCATGGATGCTACTGAGAAATTCTTGATGGAAAAACCCAATAACACTTTGCCCGACCTGGGAATCGAACCCAGGACCTCATGCTCAGCAGTCGCACTTGCGAACATCAGAACAACGAGGCAGTCGTTTGTTCAGATAAATCTTATCCACGCCAATTATAAATGCGTCTGACCGAAATTTGGTGAAATAATTTTAAATTCGGTGGTGGATTATGGTTTGGCCGAATTTTGGCACACGAATGCACTTTTTAACCAGTTAGTTCGTTGCCATGGGATAGTTTCTTACCTCGAGGTAAACAACAGGCAAAAGCTACTATACTGTACAGATTATTCTCAAAACATAGAAATGTCACACCATCATCATTCTCTTGCCCTTATCCATATAAGTATCAATTCATTTGGGGTTGGTGCAGCCTGTTTTCTTCTTCCATACTTCTGTATTACTAGTCAACTCTTCAGACACCTCCTTCCTTGCCATATCATTCTTTACACAGTCCATCCATCGTTTCTTTGGTCTTCCTCTACTCATATACCCATGCACATTCATACTCAAAACTTTCCTCAAGACATTTTCCTCATTCCTCCGCATCACATGCCCATACCACGGCAACCGATTACCACACAACTTTTCAGTCACCGGCGCTACACACCATAGAAAGAATATTGTTTTGATTATTCCCAGTCTACTTATCTTCTAAAAGAAACATTGCCATCACCTTATCACGCTCGTGAGTACACGTGCGTGAAGATGAACACGAAAAGAACACGACCGTGAACAATAGAATTTTAATAAACGTATCGACGTTTATTACTCTCCGTTTCCCTTGTGGAAGCAAAGTATAAAATGCTATGTCTACCGTTTCTTTTATCAATAAATAATGTTGTTTACACATGAAATGCGAGCAAAGGGAGAATCCAGGGAGTTATCATTGAAACGCTCGTAAAGTTCAGACTTGGTGGAAACCAAACGTGATTTCAATATTCACTTGTTACTTGTTCACTTCTATGACAATATAGGCGGAGGAGTTCGTGGCTCAAAAATGGGTCGATCTTTAGGTTAAGCCGTGCTTGCCTAGGTTGGACTGTGGATTACATACAGAGTTCCCTCCGTGCCACGGAAAGCACGTTAAGCCGTTGGTCCCGGGTGTCATTTGTAGATCTTTGGCAGTCGTTAGGTAGTCAGTGGCCCAAAAAGTCTGACAACCAGTCTTACCAAGTGGTATCGTATTACCCAGTACTAAAACTAGGTATAGCCGCACTTCGGCTATTAGCCGTAACAAATACGTACATGTTTATTTCTTTTTATTTTATAATCGGCGTATTTACGTTACGTTTACACCACGTGCTCGTGCTATCTAGGGCCTCAGCTGACACCAGATTACTTTAAAGTTCTTTTTGTAATAATTTAAAACTTCAAAGAGCGACACAACTTGTTAAAACTCATGCTGCGGAAATTTCAAAGTCCTCTCTCAGAACCCAAAATTTTAACTTTTTAAATCCACAGAGTGAAGCTTCCTGAAAAACAAACTTTGTCGTTTTCAAAGAACTGGCTTACTTGCGATGCACGGAGCGGAGAAATGTTAAAGAAAAAAAGGTATTGATTGTACTCGCTTAAGACAATAATTACAGCAATTAAAAAAAAACATGAAATTTAATTTACTTCGTCCTGTGTATGAGGTAAAAAAACCAGTCTCAGCATGGTGCTGTGACAATGTCACCTCCATCGGTTTAGCGATGATCTGGTGAAGGTTAAGGGGATCCGCTGGCTGCGAGACGCACGGGACCGGTCAATGTGGTGACCCTTTGGAGAGGCCTGATTTGAAATTCAGTTGCAAGATTTGACCAATGCATAATAACTAATTAACAAGGCAAGTTAAAAGCTTCTAAATATATGAAATACTTTCACAATATAATATACAGTAGTTTCGCAGTTTTATGCCTTGTGGACTGGGACTGTAGATACATTTCATTGTTTGTTTCGACAATCCAAAGTTTCTTGTAATTGGCCTACTTGAAGTAAATGCTTTGATTTTGTTTTTGATAATTGAAAAATTAAATTTAAAAACCCCCATCGCAACAAAATGGCTGAGCCTGTTTTGATGCCCTTTCATTTGATATCCCACTTGGGTATATTTGAAAATATTCAATTATTCATCACCACGTTCATCCCCCATACTTAGTAAATGAGTGCACCGATTTTGATAAAACGTTTCTAAGAACTATTGCCAAGAAACTAGCTTAAAAAAAAAACTGCATCCAAATCGGTTCACTCGTTTAAGAGCTACGGTGCCAGAGACAGACACAAACGCACACACATTGCGATCAAACTTATAACATCCCTCTTTTTGCGTCGCGGGTTAATAAAAATAAAATGACGCAAGCACTTTCGTCACTTTTGCACCTTTTATAACAACTGTCAAGTCAAGCGATTCTATAATAAACCTTTTCTTCTTAATACGCATATAATTCAAATGTGCTATATGAGAAGATAATTTATATGAGACCCTGAAACCTAATATACTTATATATGCTCATATATGCTCCCCTTCCGTATCAGAATTGATCTCATTATTTAGGGAGAATTCCTGTGATGTTCTTTATACGACAAGGAGTGAAAATAACAACACATTTTCTTGAAGAGTTTATGATATAAAGGAGATTTTCTTTGTCTGTGTCCATGTTGGATGTCGGTCTTAGACATTTCCTTATCTTCTAAAGGTGATAGTGATTTCGTTATGATGTAGAATTTAAGCAACCAGTTTAATGATGTTTTTTGTTTGTCGGATCCGGTCGTTAGTACGGACATTTTAAAATGAATGGAAAGCGTGCCTGTGTACAGTGGTGACATCACGCGACCTACTTACCAGTCACAACACAACGTGCTTGTACAGAGCCCTGATGTCCAGCTCGAGGCGAGGGCGACAGTCAATGTCTGATCGCGGCAGAGTTTAGACGTCTTCGACCCGATCCATTGTGCACGTGTTATTGTGTTAAGTTGCTCTAGTTATTCGTTAGTTTTGCTAGAAGCAGTGTATCGCACCCCGTGTGTTTTCGTGTTTTCATAGCACGAAACCCATCGTCTGCCCACATGATGTACGACACTACGGAATAAATCCTGACATATCCGACATGTTAATATTGTGGAAAATACAATACTACTACTATACTAGTCTAGTTGTATTGTAATTGTGTAATGTGGGTGTACTATTGGGACACCTCTGCCTAACCCTTCGAGAATTACAGGCATGATGTTATTGTAGAAAATGTGGAGACACTTTTTAGAAAACAACATGAAAATTTGACAAAGAATAATTAAATCAACACGGCCGATTTAAGTATGTCTTTCTGTACAAAAAGTAGTAAAAAGTATTACGTAACACGATTCAATTCAAGTTTATTAGAAAGCTTTAACGTCATTAAGAAGCGGCATTAATATCCTTACTTCGATAACAATTTGAAGATCAAACGAGGTTATAAAATTCATTTATGTCACTATTTATTCGTAGGTTTAATAGAGAATTAATGACGAAATGAGCCATAACTAGATCGTTGGTCTAGTGGCTGCAAGCGCGACTGCTGAGCATGAGGTCCTGGGTTCGATTCCCAGGTCGGGTAAAGTGTTGTTGGGTTTTTCCATCAAAAAATCCTGAGGAACAGCCAAGGAGTCTGGATTTATGCCCGGTTGATGGCAATAGGCTCGCCCCCTATTAGATGGGACTTAAAGATAATTGGCGAAATGTGAGTGTACTTTTAGGTACACCTCTGCATAACCTTTCGGGGATTAAAGGCGTGATGTTATGTTAATTTCCTTTCTTCGATTCAATTCGAAGACGGAGGTTATAAGTTTCATTTACGACACTATTCATTTGTTGGTTCTTTCTTTAATGACGAAATTAACCATTAAACAATCCTGATACCGTTACTTCCTAATATCCTAGTACCACACTTAACCCTCCTGTTCATAAGCTCATCCATAAAGCTCACCAAAACCCAAAACCACACTTTTATCCGCAACGTTTTTCCCCGCATCAATATATAACGTGGATTTTCACGTCATTGTGCTCGTTGATACCTTTAAAGGATGATTTCCACCAAACGGCTAAAATCGCATCGGAACGGAAAGGATCCGAACGGATGCGGCGGCAGGCCATCGCATTCGATCGGCTTCGTACAGTCACTTGCGAACGTATCCGTTTCTGCGCCTAATCAAATAGTAGTAGTCGAAAGAATCCGATCGCGAAAGGCTAATTGAGCCGATCACGCGTCGCAGCATACTTTCGGCTACGATCATGTGTCGCGAAAGATGCCCGCGGTCAAGCTGCTGTGAGCAGCTTGGTAATATAGACTAAAATTACTGTGTACACGATTTAATATCGTTTAAAGCTTGTAAAATCCGTTCCGATCCGATGCGATGCGAGCCGTTTGGTGGAAATCATCCTTTAGGCCAACCGACTGCTCAAATAAAAACCTCTGCATGACTGTAAATAGGCCCTTTATTTTTTCATCTCCTTTTATTTGTGGGTGTTTCAAAGAGCCCACTGATTTATAAGGACAGAGCTTTTTCATTTGTGTTACATCACATTGTCCTTAAATTAAATTGCTGACGTGGGGTACATCAAGATGTTTAGGAGAGTCACTCTGAGTTTCATTTTGGTTGATTGTTTACTTAAGCAGCGTGATGCTGTTCCCGTGAGGACCTTTTTATATCCGTAGGTAGGTATCAAGTTGCGAAATTCCAATTACAGTTGATGAAAACGGTAACAAAACGTTTAGGTTTTTTTTTAAATTAAACCGTGCCTCTCACTATACATTTCTCCTGTATCGTGGGTGCGTTTACAAACATTTAAACTCACATACACAAACAGCCAAACCCGGAACAATTATCCGTAAGCCATACAAACATTTGTTCCGTGCGGGGACCGAACCCGCGATACGCAGCGCAGTATTCAATCGCTCAGCCACTGCGCCAACCGTGCCATAGACTTTTTGTTACATTTTCTTAGTGTCTCAATCGAATCTAGTGCTTAGTTCACGTAGTTTGAAGATGTTTAATGAATTAAAACTACATGCCCAACATATTTGTGGTTAACCACAGTGAATATAGGGCAGTGGGTAGCCATTAATTGTGTTCGCACCGTCTAGGTAGTTTAGAATGTACGCACAACGGCTAACCAAGCTTTACAAAACCCGTTGATGCGGATCTTTCATTGTATAGGAAATCTTACAAAGTGAGGCCAAGTTATACTGGAAATGTACAACTTCATGTTCCGTAATGTGTACCTATGTTTGTAGTATCAAATAGTCAGAATGTAGTTAAGGGCATTATTGAACAACTACTTAACTAGCAAAACATTGTTTATTATGGACTTGATTTCCGCACGAAAACATTGTATCGGCACTACAAAAACTACAGCAATTTAGGATAAAAAGTACTACAGCGTCATCCATTACACAAATGAAGAAACAACATCAAAATCCTAAATCGCGCAGTTAAAGTTATCTCCGACTTAAGACTATACAGAAGAACTCGACAACGACTGTCGGGCAGTAGCCTACCAGACACAACACCAGTCTGGTCGGAGGATCCTCCCTTTTTAATGAATGAAAGAACTTTACACCCTCTTCTTCATAACCCTAAAACATTATATCAACTCAAACGGATTTTTAGGCTTATTATCGCAATCCAATCTAACATGTCTTCGTTTCTATTCGTTATCGACGAGATAATAATAAATTATGCGTACCAAGATCAACCACGGCATTGATGCGTAAAAGTATTTTTTGTTTAGCACCAATCATTTATAATAAAATCATAAAACCTATTAAACAAATGCCTACTGCTCTGTTTAATATACATTTAAAAAGATATGTCATAGCCATATGCTATTATTCCATATCGGATTTTTTAAATGACAGCAAATAATTAAATAGATTCCTGTAATTACGATATTTTCAGAATTTGACCCCCAAATCTGTAAATCAATACTTTCTATTTTTTAATTATCATAGTTTGCTGTGTAGACTCAAATTTTTTATTTTTTGGTTTATTCTTAGCCAAAAATATGTTGTTTTGTACGCCTTAAATGGCAAAACATTTAGATCTACCTGTTATTTTTAAGACCTTGCACATATTATTTGATGTATACTCATGTTTTACAATAAAATATATTCTATTCTATTCCTTTTTTAGAAACGAGGCCTAATACGTTTCTGGATTTAAATCTCATGTGACTTGTCGTTATTGGTTGGCCGGAATAATACAACCGTACATAGATATGTATATATTTTCATGGACAAGAAATTAAATTGTAAAGGCTTTCAAAAACCAAGGGGTCGGGCCATTTAATTCCAATATCTCCCCTCTTTTGACTAATAGGCAATTAAGGTCCCATTTCTGGCGACTTTTGAACGATAATTTATGGGAGTTTCAAACCTTTAAAAGAAAATGTCGGTGCCTATTTATGTAATAGAACAGAAATGAGTTTTACATTGAAGTCGCTTCAAGAAGCAATTTCCTCATAATACGAATTTTCGTAGGACGCAGATGTTGATTCAAGAAACAGGGATGTCCCACTTTAACTAATAAGTAGCAATTTCGGCAGACTGCTTTACTTGAAATTGAAATTAAGCTTCTTCTTGAAAGGCCTTGCTTTTTGTATTTTATTATTCGGCAACGTGAAATTATAAACTGTATGCCTGACCTCGTGGTTTAACCGAAAGCGTCTGGCGCGCGACTACGCGATCGTTAATATGAATAATGATTTACAAACATGACTTGATTGATAGCGCGCGAAAGTAAACAAACATGGCGATCGCGTAGTCGCGTGACGATCGCGTTCTGTTAGGAGTCCTGCAGTGCTCCTGTAATCCCCGAAGGGTTAAGAAGTGTACCTAATAGAACACCCACCTTTCATCAGTTATGTTTAAGTACCATGTAATAGGGGCGAGCCTATTTGCCATTATCCGGGCACAAATCCAGACTCTGTGGCTGCTAATGCGAAATTTTCGATGGAAAAACTCATTAACACTTTGCCCGACGCCCGGAATCCTCCAGAGCGTTTGTTAAATAAATAAATCTATATAAGTATATATCACCAAAAATGTTTTCAAAGATAATTCATCTTCAAGCATTTTACGATAGGAAAAGTAAGTACTTACTTAGATTCGATTATTACCTTTACAAAAAATGATGAGGTAGCTAAGCTATAGATATCTTTACTCTCAACATTAAAGAGCGCTAGAAGGACGATTGATCAAAGAGGGCTCTAGGTTGAGTGTCCTCTTGTTCTTGTGTTCAGTGACACGCTGGAGTGACGATATCCCACTTTCGATAGATTTCGCTGTGATTCTAGATTGATGCATGCTTAGTATAATATCGAAATATTTTCAAATGCCATCCAGTGTTTTATTATACCTACTTATAATATTACACAACACGCCTGAAATCCCCGACGGATTAGGCAGAGGTTTACCTAATAGTACACCCACATTTTGCCAGTTATGTTTAAGTCCAATGTAATAGGGGGCGACCCTATTGCCATCAAACGGGCTGCTTCCTTCCCGGAAAACTCACTTTGCTCGTCCCGAGAATCGAACCCAAGACCTCATGCTCACTCATAATATTATAAAGAGGTAACGTTTGTAAGTTTGGATGTAGAAGGTAACCTCTGAAACTACTCATTCGATTTCAATAATCTTTCACTGGTGTATAGATTAGAGAAGGGCTGAAGTCGCGGGTAGAAGCTATTCACACATTATTCGCTCAACCTTTCGTCAACTTTTGTAACCTCAAGCGGCGTAAATATAGTAACCTTATTGGTAACTATATTTTCGAGCCGTTTGGGGTTGAAACTCTAGATCCGTTGAAAAGGCTGTGAGCACTCGGACCCCCCGAGTGCTCACAGCCTTTTGAAGGACATTTCTAAACGTTTAGTTGACTCTTCCCGTGACCCAAGGGCTGGCTTTTACCTTGGCCAAAGGCTTAGCGTTGCCATACAACGTGGCAACGCCGCCAGTCTTTTGGGTACATTACTAGTTGACTACGTTGAGGAGGAGTTTTTTGACGCCATTTTTTAAGTTTATTTTTAAGTTAGTTAGTTAATATAGGTTATTTTAATTTATTAATGTATATAATATTTACTATAAGGTGACCATTCATTAACTTATTAAGAAAATTAAAATTAACTTTTGTGTTATCTCCACAACCCAATAATTGGATATTATGTATACTTATAGATACTCTGAAAACACATCAGTTGTTAGAATTTTTGTTAGTCTAAGTACACTACGCATATGGAGGTCCGTACACGATAGAACAACCTAGCTAATAAATGAGTTGGTAAGTCGCGTAGTGTCTCCCATATCTACCTATGCACTGCCATTGAAATACTAATAATAGAATAGAAGTTACTAGTTACTTTTGAGTAGAGTCACGGACGAACGGGCAAAGATTCGATAATACCAAAACTGACCTTTCACGTGTTATCCAATTCCTAATAATTATCGTCATCATCATCCACAGCCTGAACACACCCACTGCTGGAAATAGGCCTCGCTTTTGTTATGCCAATCGCTTAGTTCCTTTTTTTCCGGCGAATAAAATCCAAATACAACACCATCTGGGGGCGGTGAAGTTATGTGGGGTTTGGACCCACTAAAATCTCCAGCATCTTTGCCACGATTCCGCTTTTGTTTTCTTGACCCCCCGAGCACTGCATTGCATGACATTCGCGACACCTCAGCAGTCGTTTCCTCCTCCTCGTTCCTAAGCCAAGCTCATTCAGGTTTTTCCATCGATGGCAACAATTTCTTCCTGACAATATCAACAATAAATAATTTTATTGCCAATTATAAATCAGTGCATTCGTTTCGTTGTTCTGAAATTTTCGCCAAATAGAGGTTTCTTTTACAATTATCACCAGAAGGGAAGTGATCTCTCAAATTATTTGCGATACAATCGTTCATATCTTTCTTGTCTGTAAGTGTATCTTTTTTCTTTCATTCATCTTTTGTTTGTGTTTCATAGTCGATTTTCTGAAATTGCCTGAAGCTTCAGCTTGTAAATAAACTTGTGAGAATATCAAAAAAAATATCGATAACGGTTTTTTGTTTGTCAATTGGCTGAAAGATGTTTGGGGTTTTACGAGTTGTTTATCAAGGTTAAGATAGTTGTACATGTTTATTTTCTAAAACAAATTTAGTGATATGCATGGCTGCCTCGTTGCGTTGGTCTAGTGATCTCAATCGCGACTGCTGAGCATGAGGTCCTGGGTTCGATTCCCGGGTCGGGTAAATTGATATTGGGTTTTTCTATCTGCCCCCGTAGCATGACCACCGTAGACAAGGATTTCTTTGTCGGAAGAATCGACGAAATGGCAGATTGTGTCTACACAATGACAGATTTCTTTGCACTATCTGTCATTTTGTCGATTCTTTCGTCAAAGAAATCCTTGTCTACGGTGGTCATGCTACGGGGGTTGGAGTTTCTCAGTCTGGATCTGTGCCCGGTTGACGGCAATAGGCTCGCACAGTATTACATGGGACTTAAAAACATAACTGGAGAAATATGGATGTACTATTAAATACACCTCTGCCTAACCCTTTGGGGATTACAGGCGTGATGTTATGCAACATAACATAAAAGCAGCTTAACATACGAGTCAAATCAGACTACCGGATCAGAGTATGGCATCAAACTATCGGATCAGTCTGACAGATGATCGAATCAGACTATCGGATCAAACTATTGGAACGGACTATCGAATCTGACTATCCGATCTAATCCGTCTGTTCAATGGAAATATCTGACGTATATTCCTAGCTATATACACGTAAAATCACATTGTCTACACAGGAAGAACGTTGATGAAATAACAAATCACGTCACAGTACTACGGAAGCTGAGCGGAACCTGTCAAAACGCGGCACAAATTATTTCCATCCATTTTGCTACGGTAATTGAGACACGATTTACGTTCTGTTTCAATGAATGAATTTGACATTTCCTATCTTTAGACTTTCTGATCATTGTTTGTAGTGAAGACAAACATAACATCACGCTTGTGTTCCTGGCAGGGTAAGGCAGAGGTGTACCTAATAGTACACCCACGTTATATTTAAGTCCCATGTAATAGGGGCCAGCCTATTGCCATCAACCGGGCACGAATCCAGACTCCGTGACTGCTACTGAGAAATTCCTGATGGAAAAACCCAATAGCACTTTGCCTGACCCGGGAATCAAACCCAGGACCAACGAAGCAACTGATTATCTGATCATTGTTGGACTTGGTAGTGAATTGATACATTTTAAAACAGTTACCGAAGGAAGTAAGCGGCGGTTGACACACCGTAGTGTAATCTCATGTCGTGCTTCAAAATAGCTTCTGTAAGTAGATACCTATAACGGTACATGGATCTTTTGGCTCGCGGTTAAAATCGAAAAAAAATTGTAATGCATGATGTGTGCTTACCTGTAACAAATTGGTACACTAGGCCATTGGATGTAGCTCATATCTTTGTATCAGTGTAATCAATTGTCGGTGAGCCAAATAAAAGAAATCGTAACAAACGCTATTTTTTCAATAAATGTTTTCAGAAACATTCATAAAACATTTTCGTTAATGTTAACAAAACCCCTAATTCGAGCTCATATCGTTCCTTGTAACATTGTAAAAGGTAGATCTGTCTGACGCAATGACTGAAAGAAAAACGGTTGAGGAAACTTGCACACACATCCGCGCAATGTGTCCATCACTCAGCATCACTCAGCATAATGCTGTGGCACAAATGTACGGAACAGAGCCACAGCGTGTATTTTCAGTGGCAGTTGGCATTGATTGACTATCATATGTTTGTTACGATAGTTCGAAACACATAATAACGTGTCTTGCGTCTCCATTTTTCTGCACATCACAGGGACTGAGGAAAGCTACTGAAGATCCCTAATTCATAGCGAAATTCTGGGTCGACTCCATTAAGATTGCTTTTGCATCGCCAAGGTTAAAGAAGTGAGCTATTCCCGATAATAGAAAAGCAGAAAAAGAATAATTCTTTTTCTTGAACAGTATAATGTCAATACTAACGCGGACCAACTCAAACTGGCGTCCCTAACCTAATTCCTAGGAGATATCACGACCTACAGTTAATAAATGGTGAACCCGAGGCCTTAGACCGGGGCTGCGGGACTGTTCGAAAGAGATACCGCAGCCCTGGAACACAAAGGGCAAATAAGGAACATGGATGGGTTTTAGTCAGTATAAGTCTGACACTCCCTTCCGCTCCGCCCAGAGCGGGGGGGGTCATTTGATGATTTCCCACCCTAAAAAAAAAAAAAAAAGGTCTTACCGACCGAGTGCGCGGTGTATACGTAACGTAAATAATATGTCGATTTTAAAATAAAAAAATACTCGTTTCACATACATTACAATATTTCATAATTTTCAGATTTTATTCATATCTATGGATGATACTGATTGTGTTTGTTGCAAACAATTTAACTAAAACGCTATTGGATAAGTAATTATGTATTTTTAGGGTTCCATAGCCGAATGGTGAAAAACGGAATCCTTATAGATTCGTCATGTCTTTCTGGCTGTCTGTCTGTCCGTCTGTATGTCACAGCCACTTTATTCCGAAACTAATAGGACTACACAGTTGAAATTTGGTAGGTAGATGTATTCTGTGAACCGCTTTACGATTTTTATACAAAAATTAAGTGAAATAAAACTGAAACTGAAAGAAACTGAAACTAAACAAAAAAACAACAAACCTATACGGGGTGTGTATAGACAGGTCTTTAAAAATGACATGGAGGTTCCTACAACCATTTTTTCTCAAAGTCAATCGTTTGAAAGATAGACCCTTCCAAAGTGTTTCTAAAGTAAGAGGAGGAAAATTCTGAAAAAATGTAGGATTGTAGAACGTACAAAAAACCGTTAACGAAAATTGGTTTGAATAAGGTTTAATGTATAGTTTTTGAGATATGGGACTTTTTCATTAAACTGCATAATACAATACAACATTTGAATGAGCCTTCAAAATATTTGTATTAAATTGTTTGGTGCTGCAGAACCCTGTGTGCGTGTGAGTACGACACACACTTGGCCGGTTTTTTTTTTTGATTGTATGGACTTTATCTGAAAAACTGTATTTTCCATTCAAAAGCCACATATTTACGTTACGTATATATCGCGCAGTCGTCCTAGCGCCTCTGGTTATAAGACATCTGAGGGTCACGTAATCTGCAGCAATAATTGATAGTGGTTTTTTTTTTTAGTATGGGATATCATCAAATGAACCCCCCCCCCCCACCCCGCTCTGGGCGGAGTGGAAGGGAGTTTCAGACTTGTATTGACTAAAACCCGTCCATGTTCCTTCTTTGCCCTTTGTGTTCCAAGGCCGCGGTATCTCTTTCGAACAGTCCCGCAGCCCTGGTAGAATTGATAGTGGCTTAACGTTTGTCGCCAAGAGGTCAACGAGACATATTGACGGGCTAATAAGGATCAACTCACGACAAACATATCAGATCACGACCTAATTTTCGAAGGAAAAGGCAGTGTCTTGTTTCAGATATTCCATCATATAAGAGGCGAGGATATTAACTAACCATTAACCAAGCACAAATCCAATTTCAAAAACAGGTTTTAGAGTAATCGATTAAAGAACAAAATTGTTCTTTTTATATTCCAAATGATTCTTGTAATCTTTTTTAGATTGCCAGATTTCCGAGAACTTTTAAAGTTATAAAATAAATTAAAAACCTTAGGCTTCAATGCTCTAATGAGTTTTCGATAGTTCGGTACAAAATAAATGAAATCATTAACACTAGAAACGGGATAGTTATCATGCTTACTGATTGTTTTGAGTTCCGATATTTCGGCGCTGTGTGTGTGTTTTGGTGTGTGTGTGTTAATGATAATGTTAGTGACCATGATAGTTTAAAAACTTATAAAATAAATGTATTTTCCAAAGTCTATTTTCAAACTAGCTAAATTGAGATTGTAAAGTTGAGAGACTAATTGAGTAAAAAATATACAGCTAAACGCTCCGCAAGAAAAACAAAATGGTTTTAAAATGTAGAACGTTTTTGGTTTAGTTAATTTGAGTCTTAATTTAATCTTTTTTTTTTTAAAGATTTAGTTTGTAATTATTTATTTTGGGTTGTTATTGTTCTAGTCTGTTTTTTGTGTAGTTGAAGAACAAAATTAAAATTATATTATTATGAATGTAAATAGAAACGTACTTATTTCAGGCCTCAGTTGGCCTTATGAAGATGTTTACCTATACATGTATGGATTAATAAGAAGTTACAATTTTGATAAGTCTACACAAACTGCATCCATTTAAATACAGAATGGATAAAATAAGGAATTGAAAGTTGCGTTAGTTACAGAATAGTTGAAAGAGAATCGCATGTCTTGGTATGGACATGTGATGAGGAAGGACGAATCCCATGTGACTAAAAGAGTGATGAATATAAATGTTGATGGATGGACGGAGAGAGGAAGATCCAGGAAACGATGGATGGATTGTGTGAGGAATGATATGAAGGAAAAAGGTGTAAATGATTGCGTGACGGTTGACAGGGGAGAATGAAAGAAAAAAACGTCTTGCGACGATCCCAAGTAACATGGGACAAGGGCAGGAAGATGATGAGCCTGCGATCATTTTTATTTCGGTAAATTTAAAACTCAAATGGGATTGGGCAGGTCACGTGAACCACATGCATAACGACCGCTGGGCAAAGATCTCAACACGATGGGTGCCTGAGGACGGACGGTGTCGCCGTGGCCGGCCTAGGAAGAGGTGGCGTGTTGATCTAGATGCGGCATCGTGATGGCTGATTCGAGTTGGCGCAGGAGAAGAGGTCTTGGAAGGATATGAGGGATGCCTTTGGCTAGCAATGGAACATAAAAGGCTATTAAGAAAAACATCATGATTCCTATTAAAATTAGTATGTGCCACTTTACTTGACAAAATAAAGCTTACCTAACACCCAAAAGTAACACATGCGTAAACTAAAACCACACGCAAAAGGTTACGCACCAAAAATATCCAAACAAAAATTTTAAAACAAGCTTGAATATTAATGCGTTGCTCACTCTTGTTTGACAAACTTAATTACAAACACAACAAAGTTACGGTACGGTGTGACAGCAGCCGAGGCCTCTATAATCAAATTACAAGGCCCGTCATCACGCTATGTAGGCGAGAAATTACTTCTAGAGTATAATGTTTGCAAAGTTAGCCGGGTTTCTAATTAGTGGGGTTCGTGAATTATGTTAAAATTGACACGATTTTCAACCATTTTTGGGATAGTGCTGTGGTAACCCTGTTACGTAGGTACAGACGCCAGCAAATCAAGCTACTACAATCTGTCAAACTTCTTTAATAGATTTCAACTTTATGGCTAAAGCATTAGGTTCAAGGTTGATTGAAAAAATTTGACAGTTTCGGGTAGCTTGATGTGCTGGCGAATTTACAACGTACGGTGCTTAGAATGCGGTCAAACGGCCTAGTTTTTTTTTTTTTTTTTTTTTATTTTGTATGGGCTTACTCTTGACCTCAATCTAGTCCTGAGGACAGAGATGAAGTCGACGATGGAACGAGCTAACCCAAAAGAAGCCTATTAACTCGCGATTTAAATAGATTGGGGTCCTAAGAACTTGGAAACACCGACGCAGGCAGGGAATTCCACTCCTTGGCTGTGCGCATAATAAATGATGTAGCAAAGCGCTTCGTGCGAATGTGTGGAACATCGACAAGGTATGGGTGATAACCTGCAGTACGTCTGGACTCCCGATGGAAGAAAGGAGATGGTGGAATGAGTTCGTGGAGCTCTTGAGCACACTCACCGAAGTACAATCTGTAAAAGACCGACAAACATGCAACTTTGCGCCGATGGGCCAGGCTATGAAGCCTGGTACTAACCAGCTTATCGTCACCAATGAGCCTCTTGGCTCTGCGCTCAACAGAATCAAGTGTGGCTAATTGGTATTTGGCTGAGCCATCCCAAAGGTGACAGCAATACTCCATGCCGGACCGAACTTGAGCTTTATATAAAACTAAAAGCTGTCCAGGCTTGAAGTAACGCTTAACCTTGTTTAGGATACCCAGTTTTTTTGCCGCAGTTTGGGCTTTCGACTCAATGTAGGCACCGAAGTCCAGATTCGCACTCAACTTCGCACCTAGAAGCTCGAGGCTGTCGGTGACTGGTACAGATGTACCCCGGAAAGTAGGAGCCAGATTGAACGGACTCCTTTTGGCGGTGAACAGGCACACTTGTGTTTTGGTGGCGTTGAAAACAACCAAATTCTCATCACCCCACTTGGAGATGAGACTTAAGGTTGAATTCGTTCGCTCTACCATGGCCTCTCTCAATAAACGCACTTCATCACCGCTGGCTTTCGCGCTGGATGCATAACTCTCCATGACAGTACTGTCGTCTGCGTACCCAACAATACCAGGAGCCAGAAGGTCATTGATGTGCAGCAGGAAAAGAGTCGCGGAGAGAACAGACCCCTGAGGAACTCCGGCATCAATAGCGATAAGGTCAGAGGAGCAGCCATCAATGACCACTCGGATCGACCGTTCACTCAGGAAGTCAGATATCCAGCGGCAAAAGTCAACGGGGATGCCGTATGCAGGAAGTTTGCTCAGCAGACTTGCGTGCCATACCCTGTCGAAAGCCTTCGAGATGTCGAGCGAAACGGCAAGGGCTTCGCCGTGTTTCTCGATGGCCTCACCCCAGCAGTGCGTAGCAAACACCAGAAGATCCCCAGTTGATCGTCCCCGGCGAAAGCCATACTGACGGTCACTGAGTAGGTCGTTTGTTTCTAGGTATGCCAGCAGCTTCGCATTGAGAACCCTTTCCATAACTTTACAAAGTATGGAGGTGATGGCGATTGGTCGATAGTTACTGGGGTCGGCACGACTACCCTTCTTGGGTACTGGTTGTACATTGGCAACCTTCCATGATAACGGAACCGTTCTGGTTTTAAGAGAGAGGCGGTACAAGCGTGTCAACACAGGAGACAACTCAGGCGCACAGTTCCTCAAGACTCTTGCTGGTATGCCGTCAGGACCGCTAGCCTTGTTCACGTCTAGGCTATAGAGTACTCTACGAACCTCTTTCATGTGTATTGTGATCTCCGGCATCGAAGAATCACAGTGAGGAATCGTTGGTGGCTGTTTTGATTCAGTAACTAGACGTGAATTGCTCGCGAATAGAGATGCAAACAGGTTTGCCTTCTCGGTAGCGGAGTGAGCTAGCGACCCATCCGGTTTTTGCAAGGGAGGTAATGTGGGCCGGCAGAAGTTGGTTTCGACCGATTTGGATAGGGACCAAAACTGTTTACTACCAGAGGGGTAGGATGCAAGTTTAGCCCCTATACGGCTGACGTGGTCGAAACGCGCCTAGTAAGCCGCTTGGCAGCGAATTGAGAGGACTTGGCGACGAATTGGGGGATCTCTGCCTTGACTTGAGATGGTAAATTGTAGACTGGTTTCATAAAACATCACACATGTAATCCTCGAAGGGTTGAGTCAGAGATGTGCCATATAGTACACCCATATAGTTATGTAAACACCTTCAGTGCCGGGAACCCACCTGGTGAGTTCACACAAGTCGCACTTGCGATGCCGGGAACCCACGAGTACTCCACTTGCATGTTTATTTATTCATTAAAACTTTATGCACAAGTAAAAACCAGTCAACCTTTGGGTGATGCAGAGACAAACAGTGGTAGGTGTAAATATATCTGCAAAAAATTAATTTATTACTAAGCTAAACTACAAGGTTATATAAAATACTATAACGATATATCAAAATACTAATCAATATGTACTCTATGAAGCGGGGGTGGACTCGAAAGTGTTAAAGTCCCGTGTAATAGGGGATGACCCTACCTAATCAGGTTAACTTCAGTAATTTTAGAGGCACCAGAAGTAGAAGAAGTTTCTGTGTTTATAATTTGAGATAGCACAATGTGCTATCGTGTCTTATTAACAGCAAAGATACTCCTACCTACTAGTTACAATTAAAGGTTATAAAACAGAACGTGAAAATCCTCCCCTTGAAGTATTGCAGACGTAATAGTTATGTCATTGTGTTCTGCTGCGATAATTGCTTCTTCCCCTCCAATGTCGGCCATTCGCGTAGTTTCATTAATTAAAGGAATACGGTGCCATAAACAGGGTGTAAACAGACTCTTCGCGAAGCCGTCAACCAAGTATTCTGTACATCAAACTAAGTAACTTTACGCAAAAAGTGTAGCTGGGAAACGACTTTTTTTTTGGGATGAAAAGTCATGTTTTACGGTAGGACTCGATGGAACGCACTTAAAGCATTGTACTGATGGATGGATTGAATAGTACGGGGGTCGTGGAGGTGTTTAAAGTAAAAAAAAGTTTGGACTTTGACCCCCAATATCTCCGTAACTAGAAAGTTCCCAGGTATGGTCTAAAACAAAAAAATGATCACAAAGATGGGGAGAACAAGTGCGTTTCGGCTTCTTTAAGGGTCAATTTACACCCTTTATATACAACTTGTAACGAATGTTCAGTATCTTGTTTGACATTTCAGTGTGTGCAGATAGTGTTCAAATCGATTCTTACTTTTGTTTATCATTAACTATCTTACTTCTTACTACTATTATAAAATGCGAAAGTTTGTGAGAATGGATGGATGTATCGATGTTTGTTAATCTCACGCACAAACTACTCCACATCAAAAATCAAAATCAAAATATTTTATTTCACATTGTCGACGTTTATAAGTGCTCATCTAGGCCAGATGGGCACTTATAAACGTCGACAAAAAGGTGCACGGTTCGTGTTGGTCGTTTCTTATGGAGAAGAAACTTTAAGAAACTCGATGGTTAGTCTTTTCAAATCATTTGGTATTACAATATTATCATGGTTACAGCATTTGTACATAAGTATGGGGGGACAGCGTAGGCCCAACAATAAGTCGTTGCTTACTACACAAAAGATGTAAAACAAGATAAAAAGTTAACAAGCGGCTGGGAATATAAAAGCCTACAATGTTCACACATTCACAAACAATCGGTAAAAGAGAATGAAATACAAAGGTAAGAAGATATTGAAAAATAACACAGATTTGGATGATGATTTTTAACCCGGTAGTACAATCCCGTGGAACAATTATCGAAGTCCACGTGGGCGACACCGCGGGTATGAGTTATGGGGTATCTTCCTAAATTACCTTTAGAATATTCTTTGCTTAATCTTATCTGAAGAGGCACAGCTTCTTCTCCAAACAGCACTTCAATCAAATACCTAATCTCGTGCAAATCTTGCATGAGATTATTAGCTTTGCTAATAACCAAAGCCATCAATCAAGCTGCAAATCTGCAATCAATTACACTTAATTGACGATACAAAACGATATCCTAACCGAATTAACTGCCTCTAAATTATATTAACGATGGCCGCCAAATGCTTCGTTGACTTTCACCAAAAACAGATTGAAGTTAAATTAATGGAAACAAAAGTTGTTTAGCTTTCTGTGACTGTTATATTCGTGTTTGGCGCGTTTTCTGTTGATGTCAATTGAATGACCGCCATCTTTTTTTTTCGTAACTTTCTTTTGACGCAGTAACTTGTTTTAGATTTTTAGGGGGAAAATGCAGCTGTTTATTTATGTTCTTTGTTTAATTTTAAAGAATTGTCGCAAGGAAGTCTTCAAAACCTCATTTATGTGTTCCCATAATAATACAATTTATTAAAAACAACACCTTTTTTTTTTAGTTGTCCGCGACCTTCGTTCGCGTGAAATTATTATAAAAAATATGACTAAAAATATGAAAATACGACTTCCCTTTTTGAATCGAATTTCATTACCAATTTCATTTTCATTTAATTTTTTTGCACGGAACCCTAATTCTTATTCTAAAATAAGAGCCTATGTGCGACCTTATAACATCAGCTATCTGCCAGTAAAAGTCCCGTCAAAATTGGTCCAGCAGTTTTAGAGATTAACCGGAACAAACAGACAGACAGACCAAATAGAAAAAATGTGTTTTTGCATTATATAGTGCCTTGTAATAAGTGACCGATACCTAAACACGTGATTATACTCATTATAACAACTTTTCTAAAGACACATTTTTTTTATACCTACTCGTTCACTTTAATCCCAGTAACACAACAGCCATATGAAATTCGCGCTCGCGCTCCTGTGACCTATCAGCTGTCAGCCGCGTGACGCCGTTCTGCCCGTTCTAGCCCTAGTGTCGTGGCACCTGAAAATTTTATCGAGGAATCGACAATCATAACTGATTCTTCTACAGACAAAACCACCATCATACGAACATTGATTATTTCATAAAAATAAGCCAGTAATTGATAGAGCAGACATCAGATGCACTGAGGCGTCATCATCATCTGTCTAGCCGTTTCCCAACTATATTAGGGTCAGCGTCCAGTCTAACCGGATACAGCTGAATACCAGTATTTGACATGGAGCGACTGCCTATCTGACTTCCACAACCCAGTTAGTACAGGGTAATACTATACCCCTTGGTAAGACTGTCTGTCAGATTTTTTGGGCCTCTGACTACCTAACGACTGTCAAAGATCTACAAATGACAGCTGGGACCAACGGCTTAACGTGCTTTCCGAGGCACGGAATAAAGCGTATGAAGGGTATAAGCAGTAATTATTTTTTAGCAATAACATTATGCCTTCAGCAGATGGTTATTTAGTATTTTCATTCCCTGGAGCAAGAGAAACATAAAAACGTACCAGCTGCTCATTGCGCGTAAGTCGTAAAGTGAACTGAGTGAAAGGTTTATTATTGTATCCACTAGCAGAGAAAAATGGGGCTCGTATCTCGGACAACATATGGCAGTATAAAAATCATATTTTTTCTCAACCACAATAATAAATTCAGCCATAATACTGCTGGTATTAGAGGTCACAGAATATCGAGTTAGCCATGACTTCAAAAAGTATAATATTCAGTGAAGTCTGATTTGATTTTGATTGGTGCCATATCCGGTGCACTTTCACCTAGTCCGTACTTTAATTGCCTATTCAAACTCAAAAAACTCAAACTCAAAGCATTTATTTCAATTAGACCGTTACATGTACTATTGCATTCTCGAAAATAAAAAGATGAAGCTACAGTTTCAATCATAAGGCATAATAACAGTGAAAGTAATGGAACTACATACCTATTCCAAGACGTAGATCACTATGGAGAGGAAAAACAAGAAACTTCATGGACTCTCTTTTAAATAAAATATTGATACACAAACTTGGTTACATCATTTATATTGAGATCATACAAATATGTGAGAACGATGTAGAAGACGTTCACGTTAAAAGGGTCCAGTCCTCACCGTCGGCGATAGTTCACGAGCCGTACACATGGATCAGCACCATTCAGCTAAAACTAAATGAGGAACTAAATGATCCGACACACGCGCCACCATCAACAAGACATTTAAGTGAGCATGACATTCTCTCAACCGCCAGGGCACATTCAAGTCTAGCTCGCCGTCCGGCCGTCTTATGACGACAGGCCGTGTCGACGGCGCGTTCGTGTTCCACGCGCGCCTCAAAGAGATGTCAGCAACCACGTAGGGGTCCGCACGGGCCGATGCCTGCCAGGGCTGCGGGACTGTTCGAAAGAGATACCGCAGCCCTGGAACACAAAGGGCAAAGAAGGAACATGGATGGGTTTTAGTCAGTACAAGTCTGACACTCCCTTCCGCTCCACCCAGAGCGGGGGGGATCATTTGATGATTTACCATCCTAAAAAAAAAAAAGGGCACATTCAAGTCAATGAAAGATGTAGTATAAAAATATCGACATCATAACAATACATCCCACCACTAAACATCTTGACGTCTAATGTCACCTGCACTTTGCTACAGCAATAACAGGTTATTAAAATACTAAGAGATTATATCTATATAGTTCAAAGATAGTATTAGAATCATTTGCAGCTTCCACATTAATTTCACATGCATTGCCCCTATGGTTGTGGAGGACCAGCATTGAGTCAAGCATTTTTATCATCAATGTAATTCCCAAACTACCGATCCGACTATAAGATTGCCTACATACTACCAAACAGTTATAGCATGTGTCCAGGTAAGTCTAATTCCCAAAAGCCTTCAATCTATCTTGACTAGCCTGAGAAATTGCACAAATTACATCCAAAAGCGTTTTTTGACCCCATCACGCAACATAAGCGTCCGAGGGAACAGCATATATCAAAGAAAAGCTGATATAAAAAAAAACAATACAACTAGGTAAAGAGCATAAAACATCTCGCCCTGACGGTTTCATTCAGTACTACAATGCTAAAGCTCCCAAAGCACACGAACAACTCTATTTTTGGCACAAAATATTTCGTCTCAAGAAATTCACGAACGAACTACAACCACAGAATAAATAGCTAGGTACAGAAGGTCGATTCCATACATCAAGATAAAACACGCACGCATAGACGGGCTACACGTACAGCGAGTGCACTTGCACTCGTGGACACATATCGTAAGTACGTATGCGAGTGTGTGCCTGTTTTCTAGGTGCACGCACACATAGACGCTTACGTACGGAGATCAAACCAATCAATGTCAGATGCGAGTGCGTTTGCACTTGCTGTGCTGTGCGTGAAACATGCCTATGCATGCGTACGTTATCTTTCCTTGTATGGAAGTCCACCTAAAAAAGTTAAAATAGTTTTCGATTCTTTTCGTATTTCTGGAATGACTTTTAACAGGGTTGACTAATATGATTTATGGTAGCTCTTGTCAATCATGTAAATCTAAACTTAGTTCAATTAACTGTGAGGATCAGACAATAGTATGCTGTAACATTATTCAAGCGGGCGAAGTGCTAGTCGCTTATAGAATATATCACTTTGTCTAGGCGCTCTGGCTTTCTGTGCCTATCTACTCTGTAGTACAACGCTGCAAATATCTCGTGAAATGGAAATTCTAATTCTAGCTGTCTCAAACAAAACAAGAAAACAGATGAAAATGTCTGAATAAGTTAATTAATCAGTAGAAACGTTTTTATTACTGTCTTGGGAACCGTTTCCAACGTTTCTGTGGATTTTCGACATGAAATATGTATTATATGAAGTAGGTACGCATAATTGCTTCGGCAGGAAACATTTTGTATCGTATACGGAATTGGTTTCGATCAAATGGTCGATTGTTTGTCGTTTCCAATTGTAAGGAGGCGTAATGATTGATTTATTTTCCAGTGTTCGCATTTTATCGTTTGTAATTTATACAAAAGTTCGAATCATTTTGCAACAATACGTAGATGCTTTATTACTTTTGACTTTCGATCTCAAAAATAGTAATAAAACTTTCACAATATTCAGCATTAAACTGCAAAACAGATGACTCAGAAAAGGCGAAGATTTTAAGGCCGACAACTATAAAAGTTACCTAGCACTTATTTGGCTAAGTGCGATAATCTACACTCTTCTTCTTCATAGCGTGTCGATGGCAATCTAAATTGTGTCTGCCCAGAACTGAGCTACTAGTCTGGCGCCTTTAGTAGCGTCCATCAGTTCCTGTAATGAACAAATAACAGGACACGCAGGGCACAATATTAAGTGCCACATAATTTTTGGAACAGCACCACAATTACACTCCAGGGTAGAGTCATCAATGAATCTCAACCTGAGCGGGTTTGCCTTGCTGCTGCCAACCTGGGTCCGGAGTATATTCTGGTCACTGTCACACAACTGTTTAACTATAGGACAGAGATCCTTTAAATATTATTCTTGTACAATCACGAGCACCAATATGTAAACACTTAACAACTTTTAGAAGTGTTTTTCTCCCACTACAACAGATTAAAATTTCATGTTGCTACGAACATAGTATTTTGGAACTCATACTTTTATGAAAAAGATCATATCTCCAAGTTACAGTCGTTATTTCTCGCAAAAATTACTTTTAAATTTAGGAAAGTGTTTACATATTGGTACTAGTGGTTGGTCATAGTTTGTCATCAAACACGGCGCTTAGTAACGTCTACAGATCTAGGCTTAAGACTTGACAAATACACACAAACCAACATTTGGGATAAACTAGCAGACCTGATTCTAGAACGTAGATATTTACTACTAGCACACTTAGTAAATTGGTTGACAAACAAACCAAAACATGATATACGAGTATGTAGTTACAGTCACAACTCAAGGCCGGCTCATGTTTGCAGATATTAGTGTAATAGAATACCTTGTGGTCTATATTTCTTCATCATTTTTCTTTCACAGAAGATGTTATCCATCATAATATCCTTTTAGTTACTGTCTGCCTCGTTGGTCGAGTGCTCGCAAGCACGACTGCTGAGCATGAGTTCCTGGGTTCGATTCCGGGATCGGTCAAAGTGTTATTGAGTTTTTCCATTAGGAATTTCTCAATAGCAGCCACGGAGTCTGGATTTGTGCCCGTTTGATGGCAATAGGCTCACCCCTTATTCATCATTTCAGCCGAAAGACGTCCACTGCTGGACATAGGCCTCCCCAAGGGGGGGTTTTGCCATAATCGCCACGCTTGGCAGGCGGGTTGGCGATCGCAGTATGTTTGTTATAAAAATCACAGAGAACGCTGCTGCCCATTCTCTGGTAAGTCCCTTAGTCGCCTCTTACGACACCCACGGGAAGAAATGGGATGGTGCTATTCTTTACGTCCGGACACCATACAGAACACCCCTTATTACATGGGACTTAAACATAACTGGTGAAATGTGGGACTACACGCGTGATGTTATGTTTTGTTATCTTTTAACTATGAAACTGCTGGGTTGGTTGGTTCGATCCTCGAGTCAGACAAACTGTAATAAAGTTTTTCTTACGGAAATTCTTAGTAGAATAATAGAAGGCGAGCTTATTGCCATCAACAGCGCGAAATCCAGACTCTGTGGCTGCTATCAATAACACTTTTCCCTACCTAGGAATCGAACCCAGAACCAACGAGGCCGACCATCTTCTTTCTCAACTTGAATAAGGGTCTCTTTGAAAGAAACTTTGTTGATAATCCACACTAAATATAAAACATTTTCTTTTTCCTTAACAAAGCCCCCTAAATAATAA
This sequence comes from Noctua fimbriata, assembly GCA_905163415.1. NCBI lineage: Eukaryota > Metazoa > Arthropoda > Insecta > Lepidoptera > Noctuidae > Noctua > Noctua fimbriata. The sequence goes on from LR990940.1 coordinate 11,326,211, forward strand.
AGCAATACACAAAAAATAACAACAATAACGGCCATACTTAAGAGAAGAAAGCACGATTATAAGAAATATAAGATTCTCTGGATTCCCCATAAAAACTATGGCTGGTAATAAAAGTTAACGTCTTGAAGTTTACGGGTAAGAGGGAAAGAAATAAAATCAAGTAGCCGGCAAGGTCAGTCGGACCCTTCATTATTATGGGACAACAGGAGCAAGTTGGCCGGGGACGTGACTTTCAAAACAGGGGTGTAATGTTGTTTTACACCCCTCGTATGTGGAAAAACATGTGGCAATATGGGGACCATCGCAAATAGATGTCATGTTTTTTTTTTCAGTTGTGTTGTTTGTTAAAGGGCATTTTGCAGGCTTCGTTATTAGCCAAGTACTTATAACTGTATATTATGATGTGGGTGAGTTTTTGTGTTTAATTATGAGCCTTACCCTCGTTAACGCAAAGCTTTTTTTTTTATTTTGATCCAGGTACTATAGTCGTCGTCGTCACCGAGGCAGGCCCAAGAAACGCTGGCGTGACGATTTGGACTCGTTCCCGACTAATTGGCCAGAGAAGGCAAAACACCGGGAGAGATGGGAAGGAATAGGGGAGGCCTTTTCCCAGCAGTGGGACAGAATAAGCTGATTAAAAAAGGTACTGTAGCAGGCTTCGTTATTGGCTAAGTATAACTGAAAATATTATGTGTAATAATGTGTATGTGTGCTAATAATATTATGATATTTACCCCCATGTATTGAAAGACTTTTTTAATTTGACCGATTCAATAGTTATTTGATTGGTTATTGTTATTTCGGAAAACCAATATCACGTCAGATTGGATGTTCAAAATAACAATATTTTATTGTTTTTGATAACAATATCAACATGAAATTTGATGCATAGTTTAAAAAATAATAAATATTTATTCAGGCTATCAGTGTATTAAAGTGCAATTGTATTTTCACGCTGTTCTAACACCACTATAACCTATATGTAATACGTATTATAACTACTAAAACAAGTTTATATCACGCTGGAATAGATTGACAGATCGATGTGACTTTTCAGTGGCGCCGGTGATGAAATGTTGTGTGATAATCAGTTATAGTGGTATGGACATGTGATGCGGAGGAATGATGAAAATATTGTGAGGATAATGTTGAGTTTGAATGTAGATAGGCTATAAGAGTAGAGGAAGTAGGTAAACGATGGATGGACTGTGTGAAGGATTAAATGGCTAGAAAGGAGGTGACTATTAAGATGACGAGTAATAGAGAAGTATGGAAGAAGAAGACATGCTGCGCCGACCCCAAATAAATTGGTTTACGGGCAGGGGAATGATCGATGTGATTTTTTGCAAAGAGATAAGCTTCTTATTGTCCAGGAATAAACCCACTCAGGGGTGTAGAGGAGTGTAGAGTGTAGCTGCGAGTAGTATCAATATCCATACTATCCATACTAATATTATAAATACGAAAGTAACTTTGTTTGTTATCTTTTCACGCCTAAACCACTGAATCAATCATCCTGAAATTTTGCATATACGTTGTCAGGTATACAAAAACGGACATAGGGTAACTTTCATCCCGAAAAAAAACACTGTTCCCGAGGAAAACAACAATAACGTTCTCATGATAATAGATCTCGCACGTGTCCTTCGAATCATGATTGAATTACTACAAGCAGAGTCCAACCCGAATTGATTGTCAAATTCTAAATTTACGCGAGCGAAGCCGCAGTCAAAAGTTAGTAGTGGGATAAAAGAATGCGTAGGCTACAAGGAAAACCTGAGCTTCTATGACTGAAACAACTGAAGCGAGTAGATCAGAAAAGTGACTTTCAAAACTGGCGTATAAAACATTTACATGTCATCATATGCCAACCCTTTTCTAACTAACTAGGTCATGTAGCCAGACAGCGGAATATTATAATTTCATAAAACATTTGGCAGAGGAGTAAAATTCAGACTATTTAGGGAAAATATACAAGGACGTCTGGACTTAAAAACATTTTCGTGGTCCGATTTTTAAAATCGAATGTATTGAAAATGGGTTTTTAAATCAGTTGTTTTCCAAGTCAATTGGGACAAGTCCAAATGGCATTGACTAATAAAATTGCAACGAATTCAGAGAAATTGACTGGCTCGTTGTTCTAGTGGTCGCAAGAGCGACTGGTGAGCTTGGAGTCTTGGGTTTGACTCCTAGGTCGGGCAAAGTGTTATTGGGCTTTTCCATCAGAAATTTCTCAGTAGCAACCACTGAGTCTGGATTTTCGCTCGGATGAATAAAATGGGGTTCCTAATACACGGGACTTAAACACAACTTGCGTAATGTAGTTTTACTCAAACTACACCCACACACACATGCGGGGTGCATGTGTGTGTGGGTGTAGTTTCTAACCCTAACGGGAAAATAGGGGGGAACATGTTATATAATTTTTCAAAACTACTCTATAACAATTAAACTTATAAACATTGTAACTTGGCCAAAGTAATCATGCAGGTAGAACTGTGGCAAACCAATGCCTTTGATCTTGTTTCACAGAGTACAGAAATGCATTCAATTTATACATTTTCATTAGCCACGTTAGCTTTTGTGTTTCTAAGGCTGGTACATTTTCTTAGACTCCAGCGTTCTGTGTTTCACAAACAATGATCTTGGATCGTGTGACACAGCCTGCTGAAGCTCGCCCTCTTTGGTTTATCAACAATTTGCTCTAGCTTAGTAAGCTGTTTCTCCGTCCATGTATTTCTAAAGCTAGGTACATTTTCTTAGACTACAGTGTTCTGTGTTTCACAAACGTCGTCTAGGATCGTGTGTCACAGACTACTGAAACGCGTCCTCTTTAGTTTATTTACAATTTGCACTATAAACGTATGTAAGTTTCTTTCTAGTATTGTATTTCTAAGGCTAGATAAATTTTCTTTTGCATTTCTGCTTTCTATGTACCACAAACTAGTGAAACACATTAAAAACAAATTATTTCAAAGTACTTTATTCTTTTTTTTTAGATATTTTTTTTTTGGATATATTATACAACATTATTTTTAGTATATGCGAAACCTGAATATAGTTTGTTCAGAATAAGTAACTGAATCGATTCCAATAACTTTTAAACCATGTTATATTTTTTTTCCAAAAATATTTAAAAAAGTTAAAAGTTGGATACCGAAGCGACATTGAGTATCTATCGCAATATTTTTTTTACCTACTGCCAAATTATTATTATCAATGAGCTCAAGACGATTCTGGAGGCGCGCGCTGCATGGTGACCGCGTTTTTGTGCGGACAACTAGGTAACAGAACGAGCTTTGTGATTTTTCATGATACAGTTTTGAAATTTTGTACATAGATTCTTTACATAAAAATACTAGACACGTGTATCAGGTTTCGCATATACTAAAACTAATGTTGTATATTCTTTTTTTTTTTTGTTTGAACCTAATGTATTTCCAGTGAAAGTTCACATTACCAGAACAGAGGCCCTAGCACAAGCGTACGGTGGAAATGTAACGTAAATACGCTGATTTTTGAATCGACAATACAATTATCCTTTCCTCTCAATTATGATTTATAATATACATACATATTTTTATTAGTTTATATATCTTAGCATTATGTATTTATATAAGTATATATTAATATTTACTTTTATGTATATTTATATAGTATTATAGGTTAAGTTATTTAAGGCACATATACACACTATTCTCTTCCTTTTTACACACTATCGTCTACATTTCTTTCTCATTTCTCCTTTTTGCGGGTCTGCTGGCAGAAATTTCATATGAAATAAGCTGTACCCTTGTACTCATGTATTTTAAGGTTATTTTCCTGTGTTGTCTTCTGTGTGTACAGAAATAGTTAAATAAATAAATAAATATCCTATAGCAATAAAGTTAAGTTGTTTGCAACAAGCACAATCAGTATCATCAGTAGACATTTATATCTTTAGTTTTCAGCAACAGATAGACTGATTCAAGAGAAAGGTTTATATGTATATTGCACCCGTGCGAAGCCGGGGCGGGTCGCTAGTATTGTTATTATTATTAAAAAAGTAAGAGTGAAACGAGTATTCTTAATTTTAAAATCAACGTATTTACGTGAATGATATTTTATAGAAAGATACGCTACGATCATATTGAGCGGCGTTCAAATATCGTTGCGTTGTTACGACTGCCATAGATAATACGGAACGTTTGATTCAATTTAGTTATTCTGTTTTCTTAGGCTACTTCTTTTTGTGCCGCAGATTATAGAAAGTCATTTTATTTGGTTAATCTAAAAGCGAGCAGCTGAGCTCTGTGAAAGATGCCTAAGAAAGATTCACTCAGCCTCATTTGTGAGGTTAGATTTTTTTTCTTGAACTGTTATTTTACTTAAATGGGCTGTTTTCTTTCGCTTTTATATTTTATATTCCTACTACTTTTACTGTTCATATACTAAACATACCACGCTGGCCTATAGATAGTGCTAGCATCCTATCATCATAGCTTAAGATAGCGTTTTACAGACGCCTCCAAATCAAACTACTACAATCTGTCAAATTTCTTCAATAGATTTTCAACTTTATCGCTAAAGCATCAGGTTCAGAGTTGATTGGGAAAATTTGACAGTTTCCGGTAGCTTGATGTGCTGGCGTCTATACACACTTATATATGTCTTTCTTTCATTGCCAGATTCGCCGTCAACATGGCGCCAACGCTTATCCATTGAAGTGACGTTGAGCTATTAAAGGGAAGAATGACAAGACTTATTAGTTCAGTACGGCACATTGCAAATTGAAATATACAGTACTACAAGACATAAATATTAATAGGCGATGAAGCTTTAAAAGGCACTACATGCATGTAAAAATAATAATTATCATCATCTGTCTTTTACGATGGCGGGACGAGCTAGACAAGACCAGCGATCAGAGGTCCACATTGGTCCTGGATCGGAACAACTGAAAGTCATGGGGTAAGGCCTTTGCCCAGCAGTGGGATTACGTAAACCAACAGTATCAGTATCATCATCTGCTTAGCTTTATTCCCAACTACATATTTAAGCGCCGGCTTCCAGTCTGACTGGATGCTGCTGAATGGAAATATTTACATGGAGTGACTGCCTATCTGACCTACACAACCCAGTTACTTGATGTTAGATTTGCCTGTTTCTTTCACCACACATACACAGTCATATAAATAGTCACCCATCCACAGACCGACCTCGGCAAGTATTGCTGAACATGTGATTCAACGTACCGCTACTATTACGTAGCCTCGAGTCCTTCAACTTTATATCTCCAGTAAACTTCCCAAATAATATTCGCCAACGTATGTTTATTACATGACGACCGTCCACCACATTGACGTTGAGCGACACATCTCGAAGTGTTTTGACACGTGTGCATAAACGTCACAGGTAACGTTAAATCAACCATGCGGATAAATTCATTTCGTTACTAAGTTAACTGATGCAGAATTTTGGAAAACGCCTACATCCTTCTTTGCACTGTTCTAAAGTTCCGTTTAGTTATATGATTTCAAAGACCTCAAAGACTCCTCCTACTTAAGAGACAGCGTTGAGAATATTTTGCATTGACAGACACTATACAACTTTATATCTCCACTGTACTTCCCAAATAATATTCGCCAACGTATGTTTATCTCATGACTACCGTCCACCACATTGACGTTGAGCGACACATCTCACGTGTGTACAAACGTCACAAGTAACGTGAATTCGTATGTAACACTCCATTTTCCGTGCTAAAATATCGCGATGAATTTATTTTGTAATTAAGTTAAACGGATGCACAAGTTTGGAAAGCGCCTATACCTTTTTTGCACTGTTTGAAAATACTTCTGTAAATCTTATCATTTCTTGTCAAGCGTGTTAGTAACCAGAAACAGTTATCCTACTGCAGAAACCGTTCTAAGATTATTTTGTACTGACATGTCACTTCATCATACACCGTAATACCTCCACTATACTTCCGAAATAATATCGCCAACGTCTGTTTGTTTATCATATGACGACCGTCCACCACATTGACGTTGAGCGACACATCTCGATGTGTTTTGACACGTGTGTTTAAACGTAACACACAGGTAACGTGAAATCGTGTGTTACACACCCTTTTCCGTGCTAAAATATCGAGATGAATTTATTTTGTTAAATGGATATAAAAGTTTGACCTGTGATTAATTTGAATGTGGATGTAATGTTTACTTTGCTCTTGCGTTTTAATTAATGCGATGTTGATTTTCTTTTACAAGTACACGTAATACATAATTATAGCGTATTTGAATTTAAGCTTAAAATGCTATTTGTATTTCTTTGAAGAGACTTCAATTAAAACAGTTTTATATTTGTTTAGCAATGTTTGAGTTTGCTTACGACATACAGTTAGTGTTAATAATTTGATGTTAAAGAGATAAAACACGATGGACTGGATTACCCAACCTAGACAAACTACAGAGAATAATGACAACTCTTTTGTAATTTCACTCAATGTAAGCACTCAAAATAAACAGAGGTGGACTTAAGCCCATAGAGATATTCTCCAGTATTGAGACGAAGCAGAGACAAACTGTGGTGGAACATTAAAAGAAGATGACGAATCCTGGCACGTGTTTTTTTCCTTCGCTTTTCCATTTTTTTTTCGATTCGTTGACAGACCCAGACTGATAGTCGTTGGGTTCCTTACCTCAAAAGGAAAAAGGAACCCTAATGGGATCGGTTTGTTGTCCGGCTGTCTGTATAGAGATAAAAAATAAAATAAAATAAAATAAGCCTTTATTGCTGCTAGTTTTAACATAATTGACAAAAAATATTTAAATAGTTTAGAATAGAGGTGTGAGCTAATTTACTTAAAACTAAATTCTATCCTCGGCATTCAGTTGGTCTCCCCTCTTAACAGCTTGTCTTTCGACAAAGGCCTCCTCTAAGGCTTTCCACTTGCTTCTGTCTTTTGCTGTACGTAACCATTCTGGGCCTGCTACTTTCTTAAAATCATCTTCCCATCGCTTTGGCTGTCTTCCTCTGCTTCTTTTGCTTTCTCTAGGGTACCATTCAGTTATTATTTGGGTCCATTTCTCTTTCTTTTCTCTCAACATATGTCCCGTCCAGCGCCACTTCAATTTTCTGCATACTGTTTGAACTTTTTTGAACTTAGTCTTTCCTTTTATCTTTTTTAACTGTACTCTATCTCTTCTCCTTATTCCCAATATACTTCTCTCTATTCCATTCTGACATATATTGATTTTATTTTGTTGTTGTTCGGTTAAGGCCCAAGTTTGGCATGCGTATGTCAAACATGGCAGGATACAAGTATTGAAAACTTTTCTTTTCTCCGACATTGGCATCTCTTTGTTTTTCATAATTTCGCTTAACGACCAGAATCTCTTCCAAGTGTTAGCTATTCTTCTTTCGATTTCTTTCTGCATGTTCTCCGTTGGTGATATTAATTGTCCTAAATAAATGTACTCATTTACGTATTCTAATTGCTGATTATTGATTCTAATAGCCTCCTTTTTCGAAGAGTTGCTCATTATTTTTGTTTTTGTTATATTCATACTGAGACCTGCATTTGAACTTTCGTCTGATAATCGTTGTAGCATTTTTTCCAAGGTTTTCGGGCATTCGGAGAACAGTATTAAATCGTCAGCGAATCTTAAATGACTTAATTTCTCTCCGTTCACGTTAAGTCCGAAATTATCCCAACCCAGTCTCATAAAGATCATCTCCAACACAGCTGAGAATATCTTCGGCGAAATAGGGTCACCTTGACGGACGCCTCTTTCGATTGGGAACTCGTCGCCAGTCGTTTCCAGTTTTATTTGTGCTGTGCTTTTCTCGTAGATGTTTTTTAGTATGCGTAAGTACTTTCTATGGACCCCTTGTCGCTCTAATGATTCCCATATATAGTGGTGTTCCAAGGAGTCGAACGCTTTGTTGAAATCTACGAAACCCAGATAGTATACTTTATTGTATTCTTTGTATTTCTGAAGTATCTGTCGCAGGACGTGAATATGGTCTATAGTCGAGAAATTGCTCCTAAATCCAGCTTGCTCCTTCGGCTGATTTTCATCAAGAGTGTTAGTTAGTCTAAATAGTAATATTTTTGAGAAGATCTTATATATATTAGACATTAAGCTTATCGGCCTATAATTGCCAATGTCCCCTTTGTCCCGCTTTTTGTGCAACAAAACTATCGTTGATTTCGTCCAATCTTCTGGGATATTTTCTGTTTTTATTATTTCGTTAAATAAATTGGTTAGTTTGGGTACAATTGCTGGCATTGATATCTTGAGAAGTTCATTGGTGATTTGATCGGGACCGGGTGCTTTTCTTAGCTTCTGCGTAATAATAGCTTTTTCGGTCTCTTCTTCTAGAACAGGTGGTATAGGTTCAGATTCTTGTGTGTCCTCGATCACAGTCGTATTGAGTTCATCATTATTGCTTTTATACAGGTCCTTATAATATTCCGTAGCAATATTTAATATTTCAAATCTTTTGCTAGTGCATTTTCCTCGTTTATCATTCATGTTTGGCATCCAATTTTTCTTTGATTCTAACTCTTTAAACGCTTTCTTTACTCCACCTGTTTTCTTAATATGATATTGGAAAGTGTTTGCTCTTTTTTGCTTTCTGTCTTTCCTTATTTGTTCGTTAATCTTTTTACTTAGTTCTGCAATCTCTTTACGTTTCTCTTTACTTTTCGTGCCTTGTAAAAGCAATTTTCTTTCTTTAAGTAGTTGAGTTGTTTCGGTGGATAGTACTGCTTTATTATTTGTACATACCTTTCTGGCTTCAGTTTTTAGAATATTTACAAAATCGCAATATTTCGCTTGGGTTGATTTATTGTTATCTTTTTCCTCTTTTCTATCCAGAATTTGTTTTAGGTTGTTCCTTATCTCTGCATGTATAGAGATATCAGGTTGAAAATATCAAATACAATCAACTTATAAGACAGTTCGATCAAAAGATATGACCGTTTATGTCGCATATTTTGTGATTTCAGAATCAAAACCTATAGGGTACTTCCCGTTGACCTAGAATCATGCACATGTAAAGGAAAAAATGTAGTTTAATAACAAAAGCACCGGCCTGCATTAAGAAGTTTGTTCGAAACCCTCGGTGTGCGAGTCCAACTCGCACTTGGCCGGTTTTTTTTTAAACTCAGAAAAGATGTCTCAGGATGTCTTCATACTCACTTCAAAAAAACTTCACTGACATTTATTGAGAAATAAATCAAAATGTGTCAACGTAGCTTTTCAAATAAATTGACAGCCATAGAAGCAGTAAGTACAATCAAATATTTTGTCTGTGGTTCTTCGTTGACAGGTGCTGAGTTCGCAACTGGCAAAAGTAATATCAGTCCTAAGTGACAGCTAAGCAATTATTAAGTGATTTTGTTTGGCGAGAGTGGATGAAAATTGGTTAGAGTAGTCCATAAGTAACTTGTTGTGTTGTGTTTGTATATTATGTACTTTGACGCGCTTAGACAGTTTCACTAGAGACGTCATCATTCTCTTGCTCCTTATTCCAATTCATTTGGGGTTGTCGCAGCATGTCTGCTCCTTCCATACTCCTCTATTACTCGTCATCTAATCAGACACCTCCTTTCTTGCCATATAATTCTTTACAAAGTCCATCCATCGTTTCTTTGGCCTTCCTGTACTCATATACCCATCCACATTCATACTTCACAACATTTTCCTCATTCCTACGCATCACATGCCCAAACCACGACAACCGATTACCACACAACTTTTCAGTCACCAGCGCCACTTTCAGACTAGAGACGGCTTTGCTTAAAAGCTCTCTTCAAATGAATGACTGTAAGTACGTGTACACAGCATAACAGTTTTTTTTGTAGCATCAACTATTTCAGTCATTATTGATTGCCTTGATTGGAAAATAAAATATCTACGAATGAGTTACGACGGTACTAATGATGACTACTTCGTTTGTCTAGTGGTAGCTAACGCGACTGCTGAGTATAAGGTCCTGACTTCGATTCCCGGGTGGGGTAAAGTGTTATTGGGCTTTTCCATCAGAAATTTCTCAGTAGAAGCCACGGAGTCTGAATTAGTGCCCATTGGATGGAAATATGCTCGCCCCCTATTACCTGGTACTTAAACATAACTGTCGAAATTTGGGTGTACTATTAGGTACACCTCTGCCTAACCCTTTTGGGATTACAGGCGTGATGTTATGAGTTCCGACGATTGTACTGATACTATCATCTTCAAGCAGAGTCGCAGTGTGGTGAAAAATTTTAGTGTTTAAATGAATCGGGCACATTTCGTAATTTAAATGATAAATAGAAATCGCCAATACAAACGAAGGGGCCTGTAGTTTCTTGTTGGAGTGAAACAAGCTACGATTTGTAATCTCGATTTGTGTTTGTAATCTTCATATTAATATTTATGATAACCAAACCAGCATACCTGAGAGATATTTCTCGACGTCATATAAAGCGAAGTCAGAGGCCCATGGGCGGTATAAAAACTCTCACACCAGGTTATAGGCACTAACCACACGAAAAAGAAGATCTTCACATTTTGACATTCCACGGAAATTGTGTTACTGTGAGAAAGAAAAAATAATAATCTACTTTTTAGAACATCACACAACACATGAAACGAGAATCGTAGAAAAAGCTCTAAATGAAGCTCCGTCGATTGTCTGCTATTGAAGTTGGCAACAAATACAAATCATTTATTTGTATTTTCAGAGGATATTACAAAAAGTTCATAAGGTACGCTGTATTATAACCATGCGGGTTGTGCAAATATTATTAGGAACATTATGAGATTAGAGATATTCATAGTCAGTTTTTATTAAATTACAACGTCATTCAGGATACAGATAGTATATAGATAGTCAATTTCATTTTTCAAATTTGAATTACTTAATATATAGTTATAAATAACAATAATGTCACGCAAATTAATAATGTCATAGGTCATAGTAATCATATTATCCATCATATTGAATTATTGCATTTTTCTATGTTCTAAATAGTTTTTTAAATTACAACTAGCGACCCGCCCCGGCTCGTACGGGTGCAACATATAAACCTTGCTTTTGAATCACTCTATCTATTAAAAATACCGCATCAAAACGCGTTGCGTAGTTTTAAAGATCTAAGCATACATAGGGACAGACAGCGGGAAACGACTTTGTTTTATACTATGTAGTGATAACATTTTTTAATAAGAAAGGTGTATAAATAGAGGAGTAGGTAAATTTAACGTCAAAGGGCAATTTGTTATAAATCAGTGATGACATAAAAATAATACTTTTATTGTGTTAAAGCCTATTACTAAAGGCCCAAACCCAATAACAAAAAACAGAAACTATTTACTTTTAAAAGCCCCAAAGCTTTGTTCCACTAATCCTTCAATTACTCAGCTGGTTTCACATGGATTGTGTGAATCTTGTCAGTGGAAACGTAGACCCTTGTCCGGGAGTGTCCGGACCTCCAGCGTATTTCATCCAAGCTGCCAATCCGACGTCCCTTTTAATTTTACGAATGTTGGCCCGATCAAATAATAGTGGACGAAAATATTTCCTTTTTCGTCTTTCGGGGATTGGGGAAGATGGCTGACGGCTTGTCCTTTAACTGTGTGTGAAATAGAAGGGACTTTAATATTGGTTTGTGCTATAGCCTGAATAGGTATGTATGCAGCCTTAAATTCGATAGCTTTTAAGAAGACTAGCTTCGGCCCGAGATTTCGTCCGCGTCTAAAAAAATATTATAAGGCACTTTGTCATTGTGCAGCTTTGAATTTGATGAATAGTTTAGGTAATTACCCCGTACATCCAAATTACGAATTTTACCTCTTTATAACATAACATCACGCCTGTAATCCATACCATAACCAGCCTAGATCGTTCCCACTGTTGAGACAACATTCTCATTTCTTTAGGAGGGAGGGGGCATGCATCACGCAGCCCGTGTGCTTTGGTTTTTTATTTAAAAATATGTTTGTTATTGGAATATCTGGAAAGTAATGGAATTGGTATGTTGTTTAAAAGAATAACCACAAAAAGCTTTAATAATGCTAAAGAACGTGTATTTTACATTAAACAACTCTTTCATAAGAGTGTGGCTTTCAGCGTGGGATGTTTTTAATTTTAAATTACCATATTATTTTCAATACAGAAATACAATGAATTTCATATTCATTTTACAATTTGAGTAAATAATACTGACTAATTGGCTAAACCTTTTTCTCTCAGTGTCTAGCTACAAACAGATATTCTTGGTATGAGCCACGTCCAGAACATACGCACAAAACAAAAGACAAGGTTTTATTTTTTCAATCAATATTTTTTTGTTCTGTATGGTGTCCGGACGTAAAGAATAGCACCATCCCATATCTTCCCGTGGGTGTCGTAAGAGGCGGCTAAGGGACTTACCAGAGAATGGGCAGCAGCGTTCTCTGATTCTACAACAACCATACTGCGATCGCCAACCCGTCTGCCAAGCGTGGCGATTATGGCAAAACCCCCCTTCTTGGGGGAGGCCTATGTTCAACAGTGGACTTTTCGGCTGAAATGATGATTTTTTCGTCCCGTTGAAGCTTTCACTATAGTATATTTTTCCTTTTCAGAAATTGTGCAAGACCTCAATACCGTTATATGTATTATAACAAGTGTAAAAATACCCTGAACGAAGTACTTTCACAGTTTTTATAACTTGTGACTGGGTCTGTAGATACATTTCATTTTTTTGTTCTGCACCTTACCTTACTTGCGAACCTTCTACAGAGATTTTGTAGGTCAAAGTTCCAACTTTTTCACACTTTACTGTTTGAAAAAGTGTTGTTTATGTTTAGTTTTAAACATAACCAGAAATTCTAAAAACCCGACCGAAATAATGAAAAATAACACATATTTTCAAAAACATCCAGCTTAGCGTTTTCGCTTAACACAAAATCCTTATTATGTGTGAACTTATAATGCGAAGGCACGCTTAAAATACTAGGATATTATTATAAGCATATTTTGTGCATAATATTATGCTCGTACCTGCTCTTGTTTTCTGTAGGTCGGTGTTTTGCTGTAGGTGTAGAAATAATATGCTGATGAAATGTGCTGTTCTGCTTTATTCTTGATACCTATATGTAGGTTTTATTTGAATGGAAATTTTAGAACGTAACATCACGCCTGTAATCCCCGGAGCGTTAATCAGAAGTGTACAGCCACTTTATGGAACTTTAACATAACTGGCGAGTTATGTTAAAGTTCCATGTAACGAGCCTATTGCTAAAATTCTTAACAATTTAGCTGTTGGCATTTTTGGCTAAAACCTTGATATAATTAAAGGAGAACTAAGTACTTGTAGAAGGAACAATTCCAATCTACAAAACAAATCTTTATCGTACGTATAAATTCACCACAGAGATACAGCGTACTAAAAACAGAAAAAAATATAACTTTTACCCTTAAAACTGCCGAATTTCTACTTAAAAACCACGCAACTAAACTCCAAAATCAAATGAGCTTCACAAACAACAAATCTGTACCAATTTACCCTTCCAACAAAACATGAAACAGGAACATCCATCAGCAATAACAGAAAGAAACAAAAGAAAAACGTCGAACTTATTTACACATTGTAGAACAAAACGAAAATGGAACAGAGAATGTGTAGGAGTGACTCTTGAGGGTTCCGTACCCGAAGGGTAACCATTACTAAGCCTACGCTGTCCGTCCGTCAGTTTGTCCGTTCGTCTGTCTGTCAGCGGGCTGTATCTCATGATCCGTAATAGGTAGACAGTTGAAATTTTCACAGAATGTGTATTTCTGTTGCCGCTAAAACAAGAAATAATAAAAACAAATTAAAAATTAAAGGGGGCTCCCCTCCTACGATGATACGGAACCCATCATGCGCGATTCCGACTCGCACTTGGCCGGTTTTTTACATCCATTTCGCTGAAACATCGGTCCTAATGCAAGTCAAGTGCGTTCATTTACACGGGAAAATCCTTAATCATGGCAGTTCTACCGTACTCTAATAAATGGCCGAGAGTGTATCGTGGATTCGTGGCATTGACACACAATGGTGAGGGTAGGAGTAAGTGTGTGCGTGTATCATTCCGAAAATCAAGGGTCTCCCGAAGTATCTAATAATATACAGGGTGGAAAGTTTCAGCAGGGCAGTAAGAGGAACTACCTTAACCGTTTCAGCTACACGAAAATGGTCTTACGAGACTTTGCTTATTTTTCGTGAAATTTTAATCCCCCATTTACAGATTTTCAAAATAAATTACAGTTTAAGTTTTTAAATTAACATGGTCACTAACATCATCAGTAACACTAAAAACGGGATATTTACCATGTTTACTATTTGTTTTGAGTTCCCAGATTTTTGTGATTTCTAACTTTTTTAATACTCCAACCTGGGTTGGTCCATAGAAATTTTAGATCAGTATTAGAAACAGGATCGATTGGCATCAATAAAATGTTTTGTGTAAAATGCCCATTTTATTTATTTATTTAACACTTTAAGCACAAAGTACAGAGGGGGAATTAATGCCATAGGCATTTTCTACCAGTCAACCCTTGGGTGGTGCAGAGACAAACAGTGGCAGGTGTATATATCTGCAAAATAAAATAATTTAATACTAAGATTAACTACAAGGTTATATAAAATACTATAACTATATATCAAAATACTATAAATATATACCAATATATATATATAAATAGAAATTTACACGGATATACTAAAATAAAAAGACAAACAATGAAGAAAACATCATCATCATCATTTTCTTGCTAACTGTACATTTTTTTGAATGTGTGAATGGAAATCAAAATTTCACGAAAAATTATAGATAGTCTCCTCAGACCATTTTCATGTAGCTGCAACGGTTAAGGTTAAAAGTTTACATCCTGTATACAAGCGACCTGCCCTCTGCTTCGCATTGTTTTTATGATGAGATTTTTTATTATGTTATGTAAGTTTAATAATAATGAACCAGATATACCTGAAAACCGACTTCAATTTAAAATGTAAAGGGTGTTTTAAGAGGCGGGGAACTTTAAATTGAAATTTAACACAGAAAAATGATTTTAATATACATGAAACTTGGCTTTATTTGACTCATATTTTTATTCTATATTATATTTAAATATGATTTCGGGTATGTGGCCACCGCGGCTAGCGTAATCTGGAGGACCAATTTGCTCATTTCGGCAATAATGTGTTGAATGTTGGCTTCTACGAGTAAGTGCTCAAATGTTTCTGATTTATCGGCGGAGACATGTGACTTTACATATCCTCAGAGAAAATTATCTAGCGGCGTCAAATCGCACGGACGAGGTTAATAGGTCAATTTCGTGAAATTAATCATTCGTCAAAGGTCATATCAAGAAGAAATGAAGGGAAAATGAAAATGGTCAGATTGTTACAGTCTACAGTGAGCGGTATTGGGACATTATTACTGACTTTTCTTGCCTAAATTGTAAGACATTAATGTTGCAGACATATGGTTTTGAACAAGACGGCGCCTCATGCTACACAGGCCGCGATGCGATTAATTTACTCCAAGATACCAGCCGCTGTGGCCACATGCCCAAAATCATATTCAAACGTAAATGGCATAAAATTATTATCAATCCAATAAAGCCAAAGAGGAGCTCGTGGCTAAATAATAACAGCCGTTCGGGTCGTAAGCCGTGCTTGCCTAGGTTGGTCTGTGGATGGGTGACCGCCCATTACATATCGAGTTTCCTCCGTGCCTCGGAAAGCACGTCAAGCCGTTGGTCCCGGGTGTCATTTGTAGATCTTTGACAGTCGTTAGGAAGTCAGTGGCCCAAAAAGTCTGACAACCAGTCTTACCAGAGGGTATCGTATTACCCAGTACTAACTGGGTTGTGGAGGTCAGATAGGCAGTCGCTCCATGTAAAATACTGGTATTCAGCTGCATTCGGTTAGACTGGAAGCCGACCCCAATATAGTTGGGAAAAGGCTCGGCAGATGATGAATCAAATAAAGCCAATTTCATGGATATTAAACACATAATTATGTATTTTATTTCAATTCAAAGCTATCCAGTTACTTCTTTTTACACGAAACTAAATGATGTGAGTCTTTCAGTAAACATGTTGCAAGTTTGTTTAAATGGGTCCATTCAGAGATTCTCTGAAAAGAAAATCACGTACATTCCTTCTTGTTCGTTTCCTGGAGAGGACCTTTTAGGTTTTCCAGTCTTTAAATACCTCGTACTGGCTAAAAAGACGGTTAAAACGACGAAATAAATCTTTAAAATTTAAGAATACTTTCAGGGATTAATCACTTCTTTGGAAATAATTATGAAGGTTTAGAACTGTCTGGGCCTCATCAGAAGACTTAAAGTCATCCAAAGGGCAATGGAGAAGGCTACGCTCGGAGTTTCCTTGCGTAATTACGTAGATTAATAAAATCAGAAATGAGGGCATCCGTAAGAGAACCGACGTAGCCCGAAGAATTGCCAAACTTTAGTTTGGCAATTCTTCAGGGTACGTCGGCAGTAGGCAGGGCACATTGCTCGCAAAAGGGATGGCCGATGGGACCGAAAAGTTCTGGAGTGGCGACCGCGAACCGGAAGACGTTGCGCTGGAAGGCCTCCCACTAGGAGGACCGATGACCTGGTGAAGGTTGCGGGGATCCGCTGGATGCGAGTCGCATGGGACTGGTCAATGTGGCGACACTTGGGGGAGGTCCAGCAGTGGACGTCTTTTGGCTGAAATGCTGATGATGATGAGAAAAGTCCATAAAATCTGATTCATATTATATTAAAAACTCTCAATGAAACCATTTTTCTGCCGATATATTAGGTATTTACATATTCCTTTACCAATCTTATGAATATTACCTTTCTTTTCAGGCAAATGAATTAATTCTAAACCATAAAATTCAAAAGGAACTCAGTAAGCTACTTAACTTTCTCATAGACGCTAATAATCTATTCAATACTGGTTTAATACTGAAATATCAAATAAGGATCTGAATATAACCAAATTAGGGTCTTATTCAGAATCATATTATGCGTATACGCCACAAGTTTTCCTTCAGAAAGTAACACAAAAAAGTTTTCTTGTAAAAAAAATATTTTGTTTTTGTTTGCTCTTTGAAAATGGAATTAAGGAAACCTTGCAAGTACGAGTGGGTATTGTATGAAGGAGTTCCGTAACCAAATGTACCGTAAAAAAAGGGATATTATTAATCGGGCGAAAAAAATTTAATTGGCGACCAATATACTGAATGGGCGACTATTGTACCAAGTAAGTAACTATTTATCCAGTCATTGCGGCAAGGAGAATATAGGAAGCAAGAGCGAGCGAAGGCTGAGAGAGACTTGTGGCACCCCGACTCGGACCTAACCTAAGTTCGAAGGGGATTTCGGGGTCTTAGAATTTATTTTCGCTCGTTTAAATACTACCCGTAAAAAAAAACCTTAAAAGAAAACCACATGTTTCGCTAATAATTTGTTCGCAAACTTGTGCAGCCGTTCAGAAAAAATAATAATAGTATATTAAACTCAACAAACAAAATGAGTTGGCACACTCTGAAGCTAACTTATTCAGACTTAATTCATACATTTTAATGAAAGTATGAATATTATTATGAGTATTAATCCAAAGCTTCATTTTAATCAAAAGTTGTAATCAAAATGGTGGATCTGATTTTATTTTAAAACAAAAATATGCAATCAGAAATTATTATGAGAGCTATTTATAAATATCATTCCAAACATTGCTGAATTATAAGTGGATAAGTAAACTACCTATATTATTTACACATAATAATTATATCTCCTTTATTCATTTATAAACTTATTTTAAATATTTTTATGTTTAAAAAAAACGTATAAAAAACATTTAAATATTTAAAAATAGTGGTCCGCCGGTAGCGGGAGCAGGGTCCAAGCTACCCGTGGGTAGGGCTCCAGAGACAGGAACCTCCTCACAATACGAGCCGTATCGAGGAGTACTGCCTTCTGAATCAGGCCCTTGATCCAACCGCCTAGGGAGCGCCTCGAAAGATGGTCGTCGAGGCTCTTGGCTATAAGGCCATTGGCCGTCACGACGATCGGCACAATGATAGCCGAGTTCACATTCCATATGTCGACAACCTCGTGTGCTAAGTTGAGATATTTTATTTGTTTCTCTTTCTCAGCTTTCACAAGGTTCTCGTCATGCGGGATGGTAACATCGACTATCATTAACAATTAATATTATATATTATTAACCACATCACATAATATCACACCTGTAAACCCCGAAGGGTTACGCAGATGTGTACTTAAACCACACTCTCATTTCACCAGTTGTTATGCCCTAGGGGACGAGTCTATTGCCATCAACGGGGCACTAATTCAGACTCCGTGGCTGCTACTGAGAAACTCCTGATGGAAAGCCAAATCCAGCCTGATCCTTTGCTGCCCTCCCCAGCGACGCCTTAAGACGAGTCTCGTATCCCACGGAGGGTGTTTTATGCCCCTGGCTGGAGGCCTTACTCTCAAGGCATCCACAGGATAGTCCGGTTAAGCAGAAGCCAGCCTCATAGGTTGACCTGCGAGAGTTCACGCCGCAAAAAAAAATAAGCCAAGTGCGAGTCGGACTCGCGTATGAAGCGTTCCGTATCGTCGTAGTAGGGGGGGAGCCCCCTTTAATTTTTAATTTATTATTTGTTGTTATAGCACCAACAGAAATATGCATTCTGTGAAAACTTCAACTCTCTACCTATTACGGAACATGACATACAGCCCGCTGACAGACGGACGGACGGACAGCGGAGGCGGTAATAGGGTCCTGTTGGTAACCGTTCGGATACGGATCCCTAAAAAGCGTGTTTTTTTTTAGTTTTTGAAACTAATATTTAATTGTATGTACATAAGATGCATCATTCTTTAATTATAATGGAAGCTGTTTGAAATAAATGATTCGCCATTCCTTACATTGCATTCTATTTACTATATTCCTAATCAAAGTACTACTGTTTATACATAAAAAATCAATCAATCAGAATCAGTCAATTGTAGTATCGGTCACTTATAGAATCGGTTTTTTGTAGAATCAGTAATTTATAGAATTGTACATTTCAAGAATTGGTAAATTATAGACTGTGTAGTCATTTTGCGAATTGGTCATACCTAGTCTAAACCGATTTAACGTCACGTTTTTTCTTTAATAATATAACGAAAGCCTAAAAGCAAAGGCTCCTGTAAATAGGTCGCGAGCTTATGTCATGAGGCCTGACGTTCGGCCATTTTGAACTTTGGGTCGCTAAGTCCGTCGCCATTTTTATACCCAAGAGGTACTCGACTCAAAGAAAAATGTTTGTAAAAGTAATTAATTAGGCTGAACTCAGACGTGGGACGTTTAAATAAGGTTGTGTTCTGACTTAGGACTAATAAAAACGAGTTACTGTTCCCTTTTTGAAAATTAACTTAGTCGTGTTTTGTTGGGGTATTTTGTACTTTGAGTGGTTGTTGACTCTTTTCGTAATTATTTAATTTTGTAATCAGCATCTTTGTTTGAGATTTTCATTACACTAAAAGGAGACAGTAAAAGCAGATTAAATTATCCGTTGACTGCCTTCGTTGGTCGAGTGGTCGCAAGCGCGACTGCTGAGCATGAGGTTCTGAGTTCGATTCCCGAGTCGGGCAAAGTGTTACTGGGTTTTTCCACCAAGGAATATCTCAATAGCATCCACGGAGTCTGATTTTTTGCCCTGTTGATGATAATAGGCTCGCCCTATATTACCTGGCATATAACATACGTGGCGAAATGTGGGTGTACTATTGGGTACACCTCTGCCTAACGCTTCAAGGATTACAGGAGGAATGTTATGTAAATTATCTATCGGAGACCCGTCCGCAATATGTCCGGTTTGACCGAATCTTGTGTTTAGAAACAAGAACAATTTTTGGGCCATCCGTAGAAGCGCTACAATGTTGCTACGACTGCTACGCCATCGTAGCAAGACATGGTGTGCTACGACTTATTTGTTGGCAACACAGTAAGTGTTAGGTACTATATTAAAAACAGATTCCGTTAGTTCAGAAGCATAGACAGAACAAAAAACACACTAAAAACTGGCTAAGTGCGAGTCGGACTCGCGCATGTAGGGTTCCGTACCATCGTAATAGAGGAGCCCCCTTTAATTTTTAATTTATTTTTATTATTTGTTGTTATAGCGGCAACACAAATACACATTCTGTGAAAATTTCAACTGTCTACCTATTATGGATCATGAGATATAGCCCGCTGACAGACAGATGGACGGACGGATAGCAGAGGCTTAGTAATAGGGTCCCGTTGGTTACCCTTCAGGTGCGGAACCCTAAAAATAAAGGTACTGAAATACTTCATATTGATAGTCAATGAGGAATTTTATGGCCAAGTTAAAGTTTATAACCAATAAAATTGGATTACGCCAAGCTATATGAATGGGTTCCGTTTTGTAGATATAGTAGCATAGACACCTCGTTGGCTTAATTTAAAAGCCAATAAAAAACATTAATGAAGATAAAACTAATACAGCACTTACGGGATATCTTCCGTGATTGATCATTATTTTGAGCTCCCGATATTGCTATTATTATTTGTTATTGATTTGCTATTCATCATCATCATCATCATCATTTCAGCCGAAAGACGTCCACTGCTGGACATAGGCCTCCCCCACCGGCTGATTTGCTATTGTCATTGTATTTTTTTGCCATTATTATTTGTTATTGATTTGCTATTCATCATCATCATTATCATTTTAGCCGAAAGACGTCCACTGCTGGACATAGGCCTCCCCCACTGACTGATTTGCTATTGTTATTGTATTTTTTTATCTTCTCTTAACAATTTATTTTCCATCCACCCGCATTCTCCAGTCAACACGCGATCATAGCGCTTGCAACAGCGTCGAAATATCGGGAGCTCAAAATAATGAACAATCATGGAAGATATCCAGTAAGTGACAGTATAAGTTTAGTTGTAAACCGTGAAAGCTTAAAACAGTGATGAATGAAGATCTTGGCTATGCCCGGCCTAGAAAGAGATGGCGAGGTGATCTGATCACGAAGGCTGGTTCGAAGTGGCGCAGGAGAAGAGTACCTGGAAGAATATGGGGGAGGCCTTTGCCCAGCAGTGGGACATTCAAGGTTACTAAAAAAGAATAATTATGATGCAGGATTTTGGTACCGTAACATTGACTACTTAACTTTAGACCTTCATTGGTACAGTAACAGCAACGGGAGCCCTTGGTCAGGCTAAGCGATATTGTATTTTTTTCTTCCGGAATTTCTTGATAGTAGACTTATCTTCTATAACAAAGTACCTACTACATTCTATAGCATCACTGTCTGACCATTTAGAAATAACTGACAGAATCCTAATCTATAACCTTCCTCGATAAATGGGCTATCCAACACTAAAAGAATTTTTCAAATCGAACCAGTAGTTCCTGAGATTAGCGCGTTCAAGCAAACAAACAAACTCTTCAGCTTTATAATATTAATAATAGTATAGATGTGAAATTAAGTTTGTTTGTTTGTTACCTTTTCACGCCTAAACCACCGAACCGATCATCATGAAATTTTGCATATACGTTGTCAGGTATACAGACACGGACATAGGGTACCTTTATTTCCGAAAAAAGTACTGCTCCTGGGGAAAACATTAAGAACTTTCTTATGATAATTGATGGTGCAAAATTATATTATTACAAGCAAAGTACAACCCGAATTGATTGTCAAATTCTAAATTAACGCGAGCGAAGCCGCTTGTAAAAGCTAGTACAATATAAATGAAAGCAAACATTCAGGATTCAATGACAATACCTCCTTAGTCGGGAACCTCCCAATTTCAAGGTGAAGCATTCCAAGTCAACACTTTAAGGTTATTACGAAACCTCTTACGGAGGGACGAAAGTAAATTTCGGTGTACTAATGAAATAAGAACAGTGGGAGAAAGAGGGCAAATTTTAACGTGAGACAGAAAGAGACGAAACATTGTATTGTGAGGATTGAAGGTAGAAAGATATGGGCACAAAATAAATAGGTACAGAAGATCAGCTTATACATAATCACTGCTTAGTCTTTTCCCAGCTATGTTAGGGTGGGCTTCCAGTATAAACGGGTGCATTTAAATAACAGTATTTTACATGGAGCGACTGCCTATCTGACCTCTTCAACATATTTCGTACTGGGTAATACGATAGGTAAGACTGGTTGTCAGACTTTCTGGCTACTGACGTTGAGCGATAGATCTACAAGTGATAGCCGGGACCAATGGCTTAACGAGCGTTTCGAGGCACGGAGGAACCTCGGTGTGTAACTGATGGTCACCCATCCACGAACCGACCTTAGCAAGAGCCGCTAAACCTTGAAGATCGACGCGTGCGACTGTTATTATTTAGCCACGAGCTACTCAAAACAAGCGCACGCACCCATAACACGAACAAACGGCGATCTCGACCATTTTAAACAAATGACAGTCGCGAGTGCGCTTGCACGCGCTGTTCGTGCGCGCGTGCGTTTTCGCTCGTTATATGAACCCAATCTATTTGAATACAGTCATGTGACATCTACCAACTTACACAGCCCACCACCCCTCATAGACAAGATTCCCAGCAGTGGAAACATTAAGGCTGATTATCCTATGAACCCAACCTTCTGTATCTTCCTCTTTTGTGGTTAAGGCTATTGGTATCGGAGAGGAGACCACAATCTAAACGAGATCTTGGCTGCAAGTAAATAGGGTGTTTATGTGGGATAAACCTTTGAGAGGGTTTCGTTAGAATGATAAGGGATTATCTCACGTGTGGGCACAGTTTGTGGTTGGTGAGTAATAATAGCTTACTAAAATAACATTGTTTTGAAATATTGAACCAGAAACTCTGTGGCTTTGGACAGGATCAAAATAGCATAGCCAAAGAGAAGCGAAAATACTGGCAATTAATATTGAATTTTTTATTTTAAACCTCTGACGTTAAGCTAAAAGGGACTGAAAGCCGAAAATATCGGTTGGAATACAGGGTGAAAACTTTTCAAAAATATTTTTTTTTATTCATCTGTTCTATGCGTTTTTATGTGTATGTATTGCACTTCTGTAGGAAATATAAGTGTTTTTGTACCAGTGATTTTTTGTAAATGATGTACTGAATACGTGGAAACCGTTTGTGCATCGGTGTTCCTTCCACACTGTATTTGTCTAAGGCAATAATATCTGCGTTTACACAATACACATACATGTTTCTTATACACATACACCTAGAAACTTTTTATGGCGCGTGGCTACTATCGAAAGTAACGCTTCCATCTTGTTTTTTAAATATACTTTGGAAATTATCACCAATTGCAGCCTCTGTCAACGTCATTCGAGTGACGACCACTTTAAATGTGCAGTTCAACGTGGCGCTGCTTGTCAATAACAAAAGCATCGATATGTCATACTTGGTACATTTATTTTAATTCTGTGTTTTACCGCCTGAACAGATAAGTTGGTGGGACTATACTACACTAATATTATAAAGAGGAAAGATTTGTATTTTTGTGTGTTTGTAACGAATAAACTCAAAAACTAATGGACCGATTTCAAATATTCTTTCACCATTAGAATGCTACATTATTCCTGAGTAACATAGGCTATATTTATTACTAGAAAATAATAAGGGGGCGGGGACATAGAGGAAAATAAATGTCCACCCGTGCGAAGCCGGGACGGGCCGCTAGTGTTTCCATACAAAGACCATCTGTCAAGAATGAAACGAAAAACATAACACAATCACCTTTTAACCTTTCATTAGTTTTACAAGAACATCAGAGTCACAATCATTGATATAACGATTTCATAAATGTGCTCATACGTCCCAAGTTGACCTAGAACAACCTTGGAGCAACCTTGTCAGAAACACGATACTGGAACAGAGCCAAGTAGGCGATTACTTAGGTATAACTGTATGTCGAATTATCAAGTCATATTTGGTCGAAAGATTCTATTCGACTTTTAGATTTAACTCTTTTTTAAGGCAGAGAAAACCAGGAGTTGTAAGAAAACGAAATTTATGTATGTTAAGGACGTTTTTATATGATTTAAAAATCATATAAAAGTTTTTTATGGACGTCTAAAAATAAGAATAAATGTTTTTTTTTTTATCCTCGGAAAATATGTGGAAAATTTGGTAACTGTGCATATGTGCCATTGCACATACTAAAGTGGTGATATTTCTATAAAAAAAATCATTTTGTTGGTGGCTCGTATACTGCCTCTACTTTAAAGGATTTTCGGTTAAAAAAAACTTGTTAGGTAGTATGTGGACGTTAATGAAAGGCCAAAGAAACGATGGAGAGTGTAAGGAATGATATGACAGAAATGGAGGTGAATGACAGCGTGACAGTTGACAGGAGAGAATGTAAGATGAAAACGTGTTATGGCCGTCCCCGAATTGGAAGCTAAAATTGAGGACGTTAACGAAAGAAAACCCACGGCCTCTTCTCAAAAAAAAATCATCCTTTCATTGATAGTACAGTATGATAAAAGGCGCTGACGACAAAGGACTTATAATAAAACTTAATCAGTGTTCACCTGGCTGTCTCTAACATACTGCGATCTGTAACGTATCCGTGAAGCGTAGTATGTTTTTTTTTTGTTAAGAAACCTGTGTTCTACGGTCTATTATACAAGGTGTAAACGGAGAGTCCGTTTACACGAAGCCGTCAACCTAGCATTCTGTACAGCAAACTGAGTAAAAATTATTGCTGGGAACCGACTTTTTTAAGGGGTGAGAAATCACGGTTTACGGTAGAACTCAATGTAACGCACTCAAAACATTGTGCTAATGGATGCATTGAATAGTACGGGGATCGTGGAGGTTTTTTTTATACTAAATGGGCTTACTCTTGACCTCAATTTAAAGTAAAGCTGTTATAACATTAAAAAAAACTTGTGAAAAAGATGAAAACTTCTAGAACAAAAATAATATCGCAATGATGGAGAAAACAAGTGCCTTTCGACTTTAACAACCATTATAGTTTTTCATTGATCATTACAAGCTTGTGCCTCCTTGCACTTCTGTGGAGGGCCACTATGACCAATCCTTATCGAAGGATTCCAACTCATTCCGCCATCTCCGTCTGAGCCTTCCGCGATGTTGCTTGCCATTTAAAGGGACCCATTTGGGTCGTGAGTTTGCTTCATTGTTCGTCTGACATGCGGCAGTTGTGTCCCGCCCAATGGCATTTCAGCGTGACAGTTTTCCGAGTGACATCAGTTGTTTTTGTGAAAGGACAAACGGATTGTTGTATTCTTAAACCGATCTGTAAGTTATGCTCATAATGACATACAACATTACGCCTGTAGCCCACAAAAGGGTTAGGCAGAGTGAAACATAACTGCCGAATTTCGCCGGGGCGAGTCTATTGCCAACAAACCAGGCATAAATCCAGAATCAATGGCTGCTACTGTGAAATTGCTGATGGAAAAATTCAATAACACTGCCCGGCCTGGAAATCGAACTTAGTACCTCTCACTCGGCATTCACCCTTGCGATCACTAGACCAGTCATGCTAATAAGTCTTACTGAAAATATTGCATTCTCCTTACTACGCCTGATCTTGCTCGTAAAATACTTGGACCTAAATTCGGAGCAGATGTTGCTTAATACCATTAATTCACAGGACACAACTGCCGTCTTACCCTTACACCACAGCTTGTGGTAACCCTTACAAATCATAACTGGACTTAATTCTGTAAAATATGGGCTTTCGTGCTCAGTTCCTGTATCTTGAAACGGATGGTTTTGATAACCAGTCGTAAGTAGTATGCATACCAGTGGCGAAGATTGATTAATAATATATAATCATTAATAATGTTACAAAACTTTACCCTTGGCCACTGATGCATACCCCCCCCCCCCCCCCGTGAAGGAAGGAGGGAAATCATCATTAGTTCAATGGGGAAAAGAAATGACGCTTCTCTTTTACTGTGGAAAAATGTTCACTTTGACACATTTTTGTACACGGCCGGTTGAAAATACTAGGAAAAGCATTGTGTGTATCGAAGCATCTGTTGCAATATTCACGCCAGCAATTTAAATATCAATCACTTTCGAATTTCCCTCAAAAATAAAAGCTCACCAAACAATCTGTACATTTTTATTCATTTGCAATTTAGTTTGATTGCCAATCAGGACGAAAAATGAGGAAAATGTCGTGAAAGTTTTGAGTTTGAATGTAGGTGGCTATAAAAAAAGAGGAAGACCAAAGAAACAATGGATGGACTGTGTGAAGGATAGTAAGGCTAGAAAAGAAGTATAGAAGAAGAAGACATGCTGCGCCGACCCCAAATGAATTGGGAGAAGCAAGAGAATGATGATATGATCAGGACGAATATTTACGGTAGTGCAGTAAGTTTTTAACAAAACTGTTAAAAGTAAATAATACAATACTGTTCCTTGGAAGTCCCAAACAAAAATTAAGTGCGGTTCTATTTACACATAAGTAGCATACATATCAGACAATGGCCCATCTTCCATCTTGCACTGCATGACCTAACACCTGCGCACTTGACGATCATATGACTGCATCAGCGAGCGGAGTTCGCATAGCTGAATTTTGGGCCAAACATATTTAATAAAAATTTGCCATCGACACGCTAGGAAGAAACAAACATATGTATTTTTCTAAGGTTCTCAAGTATTTTGTACTTAACCAATCAAAACCTTATTGGAAACCACTTATCTTGAAACAGAGTATAATATCCTTGAATTTTATTTTCAGTTTGTGTCATCTTAGGAGATTGATATGACAAAGTCATAAGAATTCATTTTATCAGGGAACCCTCAAAGAACAAGCAAAGGTTTTATTTCTTCCTAATAAAACATAAAATATATGCCCCTATAACTGTCGAGGGGTAAGCACAGATGTGTTATCGTAAACCCAAAATACAGTTCTGCAGCTGACGGTATTAGATCCCAATCTGTGAGGGGCCTATCGCTTTATCGGGCACGATTCCAAATCTCAGCTATGGCCGATAAAATCTAACCGGGATTTTTGTGACAGGAAGTCACAATTACTATTTTCCGCCATCTTAGAAACGTAGACTTTTAGAAACGTTTTTTCTGGGTCACAAATGGCTTAGGCCATCTGAAAAAACGGCGACCTCAATAGACATTGCCTGCTTTGGCTCAAAATGAGTCGAAGAATTTATGGTTGATCAAATGTAAAATGTCCCACTCCATCACACAGAGAGGAGGCCTATGTCCCAGCACTAGGAAGTGTATAGGCTGATAATACTAAATCCTCAAATAGCTGAAATAATTTTCAGTCGATTATGGCACAAACTAAAAGTGGCATCTGTTACAGAAAAATTGAAAGGAAGTCGTTTGTATGGACATGGAATGAGGAGGGATGAAACGCATGTGACTAAAAGAGTGATGGACATGAATGCTGATGGATGGAGAGGGAGAAGAAGGCCAAAGAAAAGATGGATGAATTGTGTGAAGGCTGATATGAAAGAGAAAGGAGTAAATGATGCAGTGACGTCTGACAGGGGAGAATGGAAGAAGAAAACGTGTTGCGCCGACCCCAAATAGAATGGGACAAGGGCAGTAAGATTTTATGGGGCAAACTGAAATATGTCGACGATCAACTAACTTTTAACGGCGTAAATAATTTTCTTGACGGTCTTTTCTCGCCATTACCGAAAGATAAAGAAACAAAAATGATTGAACTACCTCAGAAACCGCACGAAATCATACAACAGTAACATCGATATTATATAGATTATATACTACCTTCATATTCAACCTATTCTCAACAAATAACTTTTTGCATCAAAAGCCAAAGGGGAGTAAAAATTCTTGTGGCAGAGCATTCTTCAGATCTTTTCAAGGCTGAATACACGTGGCTTTTGAATCGTGAGCACCCGCCTTGTATGCATAGTCGGGTAAACTAACTCTGAAATTGTTTTTCCGTTTGCTTAGGAAAAGGAAAATAATTTATTCTAAAGTTGTGTTAGATTGCGCATTTGTTATGAAGTTACTCGATGGAGATTTTTTTGGTTCATTCTTTGTTTTTGTTTGAGGAGCTCGTGGCTAAGTAATAAAAGCCGCTTGGCTCGATCTTCAGGTTAAGCCGTGCTTGTTTAGGTTGGTTTATGGATGGGTGACCTCCCATTACATAACGAGTTAGTTCCATACCTCGGAAAGCACGTTAAGCCGCTAGTCACAGCTGTCATTTGTAGATCTTTGGCAGTCCTTACAGGTAATCAGTGGCCTGAAAGTCTGACAACCAGTCTTGGTCTTGGTCTTGGTCAGGTTGTGGAGGTCAGATAGGTTAGACTGGAAGCCGACCCCAACGTAGTTGGGAGAAGGCTAGGCAGATGATGATGAGATTATGTTTTTCTTTACACATAGTATGATTATTAGGCTGCTGTAATGCAACCATGCATGCAAGCATATTGATGTGCTGAATCTGCTGGATGCGAGAAACGCAGTACCAATAGGGAACCAAAAGCGCTGCTTTATAAAGGCATATGTCCAGCAGTGGACTTATTTTAGCTGATATGATAATGATATTAATGCAAGGCAAAAATGTTGGAACTTAGTACGTATTTTATATCTGACGGGCAGCAAAATGTCGCATTCAGAAGTGAGACCCTTTACCTTAAATCGTGAAAGAAATTAGATCTACAAAATTGTTTACAATTTAAATAAAACTTTTTTACAAAATGTGTAAACAGTTAGCTAAAAGGCAAGCGCGACTCTTCGCTTACCGCCGCCGCATCGAATTGCATTAGATTTTCAAATACAAACGGTCATGCTATATACATAGCAATTTACATAATACATACATCGTTTGTTCGTGGCTGAATAAATCTATGTGCTTAGGAAACCTAATATTCTTTGTCATTCTGCCATTTGCCAGTCTCCTCTCTTGGTCGACGAAATGGAGATTATAGAACAGCAGTACTGACAGATAGATCATCATTTGCCTAGCCTTTTCTCAAACTATGTGAGGTCGGCTTCCAGTCTAACCGTTCAGTCTAACCGTCTGGTTTGATCGTTTCCCGTGGAGAAGAACCGTCAAACTCCATGGTTACTTTTAAAATTATTTGGTGTTACAATATTATTATGTTACAGCGTTAGTGCTTAAGTATTAAGTAGCGGTAAGCTTATACGGGTATTATTAATTTGTTTTTATTATTTTACTAGTTTCTCTATTATTTTAGTCATATAACTGTACCCCAAGTATGTATATCCTTCTTACTTTGATTAAAGTGGTGTGTTTTCTGTTATTATATTTTTTTTATTATAAGTCTATACGTGAGGATTTGTAATTGGCTTTCTGGTGACCATGGACCATGGTTTCCTTTTTTGTTTGTTTTTATTAGCTGTAAGTCCTCCATGTACTAAAGTAAATATGAGAGTACAGTGTAGGCCCGACAATAAGTCGTTGCTTACACCCATACATACACACACATCCTCACAAACTTTCGCAGTTATATATAGTAGTACGATAAAATTAACCAATATACGCGTACAGATCTCCTATTCAGAAACAGCTAATATCCTCTTCCTCGGACCAAAAGAAAACAAATGAAAATCGCCACCCTTTTCAAACACCCACCCCATCCCATCTGTACCAACAAAGAGAAATTAAAGGAGAACCTGGTTAAAGATTGGTCTCCATGTTTACCAAAGTCCAGAGTAAACGGATACGAGGCTTTGTACTTTGCCCGAGGCACAAAGGACGTCCCCGGTACCAAGAAAATCATATCGAAATAATATTTAATTTCCAGGATATCTAGACTTTTTGCTGAATGTCTTTTATGAAACCTTTCAGTTTTTCTATTCTATTTGAGAATTGTGAATAATGGCAGGTATATTTTTTGACGTCTATTGATGGTGACATGGTTTTCGATTTTTCTTGAATATAATATTCAGCCAATGGATATTTTATTTACTTTTTTTTTTGTCTTTATTTATTTTGTTAGGTACTCTACGTAGTACGCACGACGGCCAATCAAGCTATAAAAAACCAGTTTATGCGGATCTCACATTGTATAGGAAATCTATACAAAGCGAGTCCAAGTTATACTGGAAATGTACAGCTTCATGTGCCGCCGTGTGTACCTAACAAAAAAATGAAGACAAAAATTGCTCTTACAATCTACAGCTTCAATGGCAAAAAAAAACGTAAAATCTGACCCTATTCTTGAGTGTCGTACGTTTGTGTGGCTCGTGGTAAAAATATGAAAAAAAACTTTAATATTGGACCCATGGAGAAAGTTGTTCAGTTTGATGGTCTGCAGCATATACTTTCATAAGACTATACCCTTTCTGATACACGTTGTATAATTATACCCTTTCTGATACACGTTGTTATTTCACTTCGTCAGTTAGAAATTCACGCATGTAAACAAGGCCTTTTGTCCATGTTGCCGATAGTGACAGCTGGAGGATTGCCGTTCAAGGCATTACCCGCTCAGAATTAATTATAAGGCCGCGGCTTCCGTGCGGTTTAGCTTCGATAAAGCTGACCGTATATTAAAATTAGCTTTGAAAATAGCTATTAAGCTTCCCTTGCTTCTTTGTTGTGGGTGATTGCTTGTTAGGGAAATTGAGCGTGGTTTAGCTGCAAGTAACAAGTGTCCGTAAGATGATGAACTAACACGTAGGCTAAAGGGGTCTGATTAGGGGGCCTGGGGTCAGATTATCATCCACTGGGGTATCATGTTTTTGAAGATGATCGATTAGAATTAGCAATATTGTAAAATTTGATTTGTACTTGATTTGTATCGATCTAACGTACGGTAGAGAGTCTAGAGAAAGACACGTCGTCTTGAGCTCATTGATAATAATAATTTGACAGTAGGTACCTAAATGATTGCGATAGGTACTTAATGTCGTTCGGTGTCCAACTTGTACCTTTTTTAAATATTTTTAGGACAAAATATAACATGGTTTAAAAATTATTGGAATCGATTCAGTTACTTATTCTGATACAAACTATATATTTAGGTTTCGCATATACTAAAAATAATGTTGTATAATGCACCCATCAGTACAATATGTTGAGTGCGTTACATTGGGTTTTAGCGTAAAAAGTGATTTTTCACCACTGAAAAAAGTCGTTTCCCAGCAATAATTGACGCGCGATGAAGTGTTGATATGTAGTGTCCTAATATCAGTGACCGTTGCGCGTTTATACGCAATCTTCGTATTCATATATATGTCATAAGTTTGTTTGAAAATCCTAAAAAAGGAATTCTCTCGGCGCGACGCGATCGTGTTTGCAGATTAAATTGGAACGCAGTAATCGCTTCAGTTAGGAAACGGGGTAATTAATGCATGTCTTGCTTCTTCAATATTCACATAAAATAGCATAACATCACGCCTGTAATCCCAGAAGGATTAGGTAGAGGTGTACCTAATAGTAGGAACAATCACATTTCGCCAGTTATGTTTAAGTCCCATGTAATAGGGAGCGAGCCTATTGCCATCAACCGGGCACAAATCCAGACTCCGTGACTGCTACAAAAATATTCTTATTGGAAAAACCCAATAACATTTTTCCCGACCCGGGAATCGAACCTAGCACCTCATACTCAGCAGTCGCGCTTGCGACCACTAGACTAACGAGGCAGTCTAGTATAATATTCACTTCTATCTTTAACTTTTATTCTTATATCTTTTATTTCTTTAACTATCTCAAACTTCCAGATAAAAATGAAAGAGCTGAAACAGAATTACCGTTGCCAAATTAAAATGAACTTAATCTACCAAACAGGTTAGGTCGACATACACTAGGCACCCGGCACTTGGCGTGTAGCCCGTTCTACATAAGATTATACACGTTGCCAGGTGAGGTTAACCTTAGCCTAAAATATTCGGCCTAAGCACTCACCAGCGAGCCTATTTCGAACGGTTTTATGAGCTGAAGGGACAGCTGGCTGGCAATGTTTGAAGAAAGACCGATGAGAATATCCGTCGTGAAAAGAAAACAGGCTGCCTAGAATATACGAGTGTTACTGAACCGACTTATTTTGAGACGCGGTGGAATTTGGAACTACGTTTGACATGTAGTGAATTTGACAGGTGGATGATGTGTTTCTTAGTAGATCAATTAATAACATAACAAACATCACGCCTGTAATCCCCGAAGGGTTAGGCAAAGGTGTACCTAATAGTAGGGACCTACATCCACATTTCGCAAGTTATGTTTAAGTCCCATGTGTAATAGGGGGTGAGCCAATTGCCATCAACCTGCCACAGATCCAGACTCCGTGGCTTCTACTGAGTAATTCCTGATGAAAAACCCAATAACAATTTGTCCGGCCCGGGAATCGAACCCAGGACCTCATGCTCAGCAGTCGCGCTTGCAACCACTCGACCAATCAATTAATAAGCAATAATGAAAATACAAAAACTTTTCGTTCTCAGTTTTACTGAGTTTTTCTTAGAAAACTAAACTAGTCGCGCTTAAAAATTGGTCCATCTCGAAATAAATAAACATAACACAACATATTGGCAAATATACAAAGCAAACAAAATTAATCCTCGTTCTGTACACATTCATTTGATCTACGAGATGCTCGCACACTTCAACTCTTGATTTTGAGAGTTTTTATTTTTTTTTCTCCCTTAACATATTTCTTACTTGACGTATTTATAAATATGTCTTCGGCCCCAATTTTGTGTTAAAATTCTCCTGGGTTGAGGAAAATACGTCTACATCGCGGAATTAAACAGAAACAAGATTTCTATCGATTGTGTATTATCCGTCGGCTGTGTTACATTAGGTCTGTAAGTATATTTAGCAGGGTAATGACATAACATCACGCTGTAATCCCTGACGGGTAAGGCAGATGTGTACCTTGGTACACCCACATTTCGCCAGTTATGTTTAAGTCACATGTAGTAGGGGGCGAGCCTATTGCCATCAACCGGGCACAAATCTAGACTCCCGTGGCTGCTAATTAGAAATTCCTGACCAGGGTCAGCTAAAATCAACTTATAGCTAGGGATTGCAATCCAGCAGGATCCTGTGTAATTCTACGCCCTGTGGATCCCGCAACATCCTGCTTATCCGCAATGCAGATTTCATGATGATGATAATGACGTATTTTCACAGAAATTCTCATTAGCTGTTTATAGAACTCGATCATCTGCCATGCTTTTTCTCAACTTTATTGGGGTCGGCTTCCACTCCTACCGGATGCAGCTGAATACCAGTATTTCACATGGAGCGACTGCCTATCTAACACACTATGAGGTGTACCTAATAGTGTGTTAGATAGGCAGTCGCGTAACATTACATAACACCTTCGGGGATCATAGGTGTTATGTAATGTTATGTTATTATTTAGCTGTTTCTCTTTGCTAAAACCAGTGCAAGAACTGCTTTACTGTTGTGGTTTCGAACATTGAACCCTACATGAAGTCGGTTACAAATGTAGAAAGAGTGTCAGAATTTAAAATTAGCGTTCTATTATTATTCCTTTATTCATTTTATATACTTATTTTACATATTTTAAAATATTTCTTTAAATAAAAAAACATATAAAAACATTTAAAAATATAAAATATATTATTATAAGCCTATACTGTCCCACTGCAGGGCAAAGGCCTCCCTTCCAAAGCGTTCTATATTCAAAAAGAAAAATAAAAACACAACCCTGTCTTTGCTGTCGCGCAGTCGGGTCTGAAATATATGAAACGCATTAGCATTGTGCTCATATCTAAGTACTTTTTTTATTTTCACTTCGGCAAAGGAAAGAAAACTAAGCTGAATAAGTGGCGCGCAAATTAGTGCTTCGTACGCTCTGAATATTATTGTTCTATCCTAGGAGATGCTCGACCTTTAGATACTCAATTTGTGGAAGTGCCTCCTTAGTACTGTTACCTTTCGATTGTGTAATTGTGTGCGTGTGTATTGAATAAGAGTGAATTATGTCAAGAATATTGGGACTAAGCTACCTTATACCTAAACAGGTAGAACTATCAATCACAATCGCGACTACTGAGGATGAGGTACTGGGTTCGATTTTTACATTTGGCTGGATTCGTTTTGTTATTTGATGATTTTAATTATTTAAAATTGCCTTGTTATTTATTGACTTCTTTATTTATTTTTTTGAAGCAATTTAATGGTATAATATACCATTGTTAGAAACATTTTGTATGCCTAACGGCGGGTATAGACAGTTTCTGAATTTTATATATTATACCACCTACTGTTTTACTTATGTTCACAAAATAAATTAATTTGAATTTGAATTCGATTCCCGCGTCGGGCAAATTGTTATTGGGTTTTTCCATCAGGAATTTCTCAGTAGCAGCCACTTAGTCTGGATATGTGCCCATTTGATGGCAATAGGCTCGCCCCCTATTACATGGGACTTAAAGATAACTGATGAAAGGTGAGTGTACTATTAGGTACACCTCTGGCCTAACCCTTCGGGGATTACAAGTGAGATGTTATGTTATGTTATTATAATATAACTACATACAGACACTCTACCTCCTTTAAAAATCTTCCAGTCAAGATTACAAATAATATCTACTATTGTAAAATAATAAAAAAATACCCTTCGCATAAACTCAGACGACCTAAACACATGGGACTTGGTATAAAAAGTTAAAAGCTACAGTAGTAATAAAATTATTTCTCAAAGAAAAATATTTTGGAACATATTTCATATTTTAATTTTATTTTCCATCTAGAATTTTTATTAGATACTATTTTTCTCCAACAACTAATACGAAAACCGCAAAAAGAAGAAAAATTAAATCTAAGACAAGAAGGTTCGTTACGAGCAATTGCTCTTTAATTGCACTGATATTCTTTCTCAGTTAGTTTCTATAGCAACCAGACTGTTCTAGTCTTTGAGGTTACGAGCAACGAATGTCGCATTAATTAGAAACTTGGCTAGAATAAATTGGTGAAGCCTGAGCTTAAAGAACCTGACCGTTAGCCAAGTTTGTAATTTAGTTGATTATTTCAGACTGCTAGACAGCCAATAAAGATATTGATAGAGTTTGTTTCGAACGTTATCCAACGTTCTTTTTTTGAATTTGAATTTTTCTCAGTTCCACGAAACGTCAAGATGGCGGCTATCCGCCATCTTGACGTTTCAACCGTCGCGTTGATAGAAAAAAATAGTTTCTTCAAGCGACGCGACGGTTGAAGTTTAGAACTATATAATTTTGGAAACTGAGAATTCATTTAAGACCTGATTGACTGGGTATTGGAGTCGTAAATCCGATAGATTTTATCCGACCAAATCGATGTTTCTGTATTGTAAAAATAATGGATGTCTGACATTGCATAGGTCATTTTCGTACATAAATATTTATTGGAATTTAGTTTTAAACTGTCACTTGTTAAACGCCATGCGTGGAACTTTGATGGATTAACTAGTTATGCTGAATTTCATTGAGGACAACGAAATTTCATAACAAATAAACAGTGGAATAATGCTTTGATATTGTGTTAAATGAACGGAAATAATAAAACACTGAACGAAGGATATGGTGGGACGACCTGAATATCTTCCTTGAGAATTGGAAAGACAGAGTGCAGAATCATGACGTATAGAAGAAATGAGGCCTTTGCCTGGCAGTGGGACACTACGGGTTAATAAGAATAATAAAAACTTCGTCATTAATACTTTTTTTATATTTTTATTTCTCCTATTCTTTTTTAATGTAAATAAATATGTAAAGAAAGTGAATAATGGGAAAACTCCTTCATTAATAAAAATTAATTTATAAATTTATTAAAAAATAATTGCTAATTAAGCTGAACACTTCGGAAGAAACTGGATAGCCATGACACAAAAAAGCCAAAAGTGGAAAGATTTGGAAAAGACTCAGCATTGAGTGGCCAAAGGTTGAAGAAGAGGGAAGACAGAAACTGAACACGAAACTCATCTGACTTTAGACTACGTAGTCTAAAGCGTAACGATATTATCCTACTTACCTAACAGTATAACCCTGCCAAGTTTAGTAGGTCACACCCAAATGCGGCACACTCCATTATGACGTACATTTCACGTTCTGTTCGTAACATGCAAATTTTGTCGCGCAATCTTACCGAGTCGCATGTGGAAGTAATTCGAATGTGGAACTCGTTACTTTTAAAATATATTAAATAATTTTCAAAGCGGGAAATGAAGACTCATTATGATTTTCATTTAAAAAAACATCTAAGTACTTTGAGACTGTTTCGTTAGTGATAATATTTCTTTTTTGTAATTTAGTGCCCTTAAAATACAAAAAAAACAATCCTTGTGGAGGTCAGAGAGGCAGTCGCTACATGTAAAATACTGGTATTCAGCTGCATCCGGTTAGACTGGAAGCCGATCCCAACAAAGTTGGGAAAAGGCTAGGCAGATGTTGGTGCCCTTAAAAAGAAGATTTTATAAGAAGATTATTAAGATTTCCATTTGCTATCAAGCTTACTATCCACTACACAAAACCCTCTTTTTTGACTTCACTGCAGTCGTGTAAAAAAAATACCAATCAGACTTTTTCCTTATCCCAGAAATCGTCCTAAACCTCTCATTTAGGTAGGTACTACCCAAGAATATCGTATTACTACCCACTTGAATCAGTATTCACCCCACGCTCAATATAAAGCACGTAAATAGAAGCAGTAAATAAAAACCTTATTCACGAAAATGAAGGATGAACGAAGCACAAAACAGCAGTACTATTCTGTCATGTTCACTTCGAATCTCACTCAACTGAAACATACTCGTATTTAAACGATTCGAAGGCAAATTCATTTGTTTTTAGAATAGGTTAATTAACTCGAAACACACACACATCGTTAATCACATCGTTAATAAATAAAACCATCAATGAAATAAAGCTACATATAGAATAATTTGTTCTGTATGGTGTCCGGACGTAAGAATAGCACCATCCCATGTCTTCCTGTGGGTGTCGTAAGAGGCGACTAAGGGACTTACCAGAGAATGGGCAGCAGCGTTCTCTGATTCTACAACAACCATACTGCGATCGCCAACCCGCCTGCCAAGCGTGGCGATTATGGCAAAACCCCCCTTCTTGGGGGAGGCCTATGTCCAGCAGTGGACTTTTCGGCTGAAATGATGATGAATGATGATAGAATAATTGAAACTAAATATAAAAACGAAAGGACGACTAAGAAGACTAATTTATATAAAATAAACCAACTAACTAAATAAACAAAAGAACTACTCCTCCACAACGCTGTCATCCGGAAACGTGCCAAGGGATTGACAGCATTGCCACGTT
Source organism: Noctua fimbriata (assembly GCA_905163415.1). Classification (NCBI taxonomy): domain Eukaryota; kingdom Metazoa; phylum Arthropoda; class Insecta; order Lepidoptera; family Noctuidae; genus Noctua; species Noctua fimbriata. The sequence continues at coordinate 11,363,475 of LR990940.1, forward strand.
GAATTCAAAAATAATTCGTATAATCTCGAATTCCCATCCCCAGAATCCTAGATTATTCGAAATTAAATTTTTTAAGGAACAACACACCAATTCTTCAGGTACTTTTTAAGCAGTAGTCCTATTCTGTACAATCGGTTCACTTCGAAAATCACTCAACAAATGAATTCGCTTTAGAATCGTATATGATTAGAAAGCAAATTCATTTGTTTCAACTGAAAGGTTTTTGAGCATAAAACAAACCAGATTTACTTTGATAAACAGGGATTTAATTAAACAGAAAACGATACAGTGCGTCTTACAACGATGGCGGCGGATCAGTGAGAGAGAGAGAGTAAAAAAGAGACAGACAATTTCAATTTTTGACGTTGACATTCGTTTCATCTGTCACTGTCATGTCGTGTAACGTTTACACTACAATCGACTATGAATACCACAGATGATTTAAGGTTTATTTATTTATTATCTTCTTCTGTTCTGTATGGTGTCCGGACGTAAAGAATAGCACCATCCCATATCTTCCCGTGGGTGTCGTAAGAGGCGACTAAGGGACTTACCAGAGAATGGGCAGCAGCGTTCTCTGTGTTTTATAAGAACCATACTGCGATCGCCAACCCGCCTGCCAAGCGTGGCGATTATGGCAAAACCCCCCTTCTTGGGGGAGGCTTATGTCCAGCAGTGGACGTCTTTCGGCTGAAATGATGATGATGATGATTTATTATCTTCAACATCAACGATTGTTAAATCGTCTCATATATCGATAACTAGACGAATTTTGCAATGTTTGTTTTTGAGGAAAATACGTCAGTATTTTTATAAAGTAAAATGCTGACTAGTTTAGAATTACCAACCAGCCTACACTAATCCGGCTTTAACCTAGTACAAGTGTCAGATTTAACGTTAGTCTGAGACGAAATCGGGTTTAAATCTTAAAGCTTCTCTTTAGAAGCTGCTCTTTAAGAATACCTGTACCTCGTAACTTGCTGTATTGTGTATTGAAAGACATCATTGTCTTTGTCATGGTGTAAATAGATAAACATTTTTTGATCCTATGGTAAATAACTAACGATCTATTATGTCTAGATATCATTTTTCTTTTATATTTTCATTCGGAATTCGATTCGGACGGGCGGACAGCGGAGGCTTATTAATAGGGTACTGTTGGTTACCCTTCGGGAACCCTAAAAATACGGATTACACTTCGTAGGCTCAATCCAACGTCCTTCAACCATTTAGCTACCTCCATAAATCTTTCCTATTTAAGATCAAAGAGATTTAGTAGGACATGTGAAAAACAAACCCGAACACAAATCCTCTGCTAGTTTTATCAATAAACTAAGAGTTATCTGGCAAAAGGCGTGGAGCGCTTACGTCACAAAAATGGCGGCAGGGTACAGTCGCGTCGCGAAAGGGATGGCCAACGATATGTGAAGTTGGATCCGTGTTTTTGTATTATAAAAGGGTGATGTTGATGGTATGTGGTTTTATGAGAAATGCGATACGATTTCGTAAAATATGAGAAAATGTAGTTGACATAAATTTTTTGGTAAATAAAATTCTTCTTCATTACGACAAAAAATATGAGAAAAAACGTATTGAAGAGTTTGCATACATAAAAAGACCACATTTTTTTTTACTTGTCTGCAATATTCCCACTGCTGGGCCTCAAGAGAGGCAGAAGACCGTAATCAATTACGCGAGTGCGGTTGGTCATTTTATCTATCGAAAAATATTCATAGACTGCCTCGTTGGTCTAGTGGTCGCAAGCACGACTGCTGAGCATGAAGTCCTGGGTTCGATTCCCAGGTCGGGTAGTGTTATTGAGGTCTTCCATCAGGAATTTCTCAGTAGCAGCCACGGAGTCTGAATTTGTGTCCGGTTAATGGTAATAGGCTCGCCCTCGATTACACGGAAATTAAACATAACTGACGAAATGTGATTGTACTATTAGGTACACTTCTGTATAACCCTTCGAGGATAACAGGCATGAAGTAATAAGTATTTCAGGAAAAAAGCAGAAAATTCGCCATGTATTGTATTCATCATCATCATCATCATTTCAGCCGAAAGACCTCCACTGCTGGACATAGTCCTCCCCCAAGTGTCGCCACATTGACCGGTCCCGTGCGACTCGCATTCAGCGGATCCCCGCAACCTTCACCAGGTCATCGGTTCACCTAGTGGAAGGCCTTCCAACGCAACGAATACGTGTATTGTATTCGTTTCAAAGAAACTGCTCTTACATTTAACCTTATAAAAATCTATGGGGTCACAGCGGTCGAACTGAAAAACGCAGCTACGCTCCGCCACCCCGCTGCTCTGGCCAGCTGCCATTTGCACCCCAACGCGCTTTTAATGCATCAGAAAAAGGTATTAAAACTAAGAAGCTTTCACTATAAAATCATTTTCAATAGTTAAGTAGCTCTATATTGTATTGAAAGGCTTTAGCTGTAGACTACAAGCGTACTCAAAATAAACATTACACAACTAGTAGATTTTATAAAAAAAAACCGGCCAAGTGCGAATTGGACTCGCGCACTGAGGGTTCCGTGTAAACTTGTAAGTATTTTGTTATTAAACTACATATTTACGGTTTTCAGATTTTTTACTTTACATGTGCTGTAAGAAATTGCTTCTTGCCAAATTTCATGATTCTAGGTCAACGGAAAGTACCCTATAGGTTTTATTCCCTTGTGAAATCGCAAAATATGCGACATAAACGGTCATATCTTTTGATCGCGTTGATTTACGAGTTTGTTTTTTTCAGGGGTAGCAGTCCTGAGTTTTTGATATTAATTTCAGCTTGATACCTCCACGCGTTCCTGAGAAAAAGGGGTCTTGACAGACTGACAGACAGACGGACAGACGGACAATAAAGTGATCCTATAAGGGTTCCGTTTTTGCCAACTGAGATACGGAACCCTAAAAAATTCGAGATTAAGCATGATTTATTGATATAACATCACACCTCATCATCCTTGGAGGGTTAGGCAGAGGTGTACCTGTTGTAGACCGACATATCTTTAGTTACTTTTAAGTCCGTGGGAAGAGAAGCCACCTCCCTATTTCATTAAACCCCAGGAATAATTGGTGAAATTTTCCATTTAGGACCATCGATTTATGGGGCGCTGAGGGGAGCAACCCCCTATAACAAATTTGCAAATGGCGTTCTATTTTCCAATTTGTACGGAAATTTTCAAAAAATATATCTCGTAAACCGTGAATTTCCGCAACTTGAAAATTTGTAGAAAGCTTTCTATTTATGAGTACTATCTACAAAAAAATATGAACTTCCAAATCAATCGTCCATAATGGAAAGTTTAGCGCTGAGAAGTTCCTGATGGAAAAGCCTAATAGTGCTTTGCCCAACCTGGGAAATGAACCGAGGACCTCACGCTCAGCAGTAGCTCTTGCTACCACTAGGCCATCGAGGTGAACTCAAGTCTTGAAATTAATAATACAAACAATAAATTGATTCAGTTATGACAACCCGTTTTATTGCTTTCTCCAAAGAAACCTGATTTATAGCTATATTCTAATAAAAAGGAACAAAACTGAATTACATTCATATATCATACATTTTCATATATGAATGTGATCCCTAAAGAATAGGCTAAGACTACTATTTCTAGGACTATCATGAGGGGACAGATAATATTACATTTATAAACCGGTTAAATTTATTAGTACTTTATGTGCTCCTTGCTAAAATATCCGAATATTTATATTCCTACATAAATGTAGTACGTATATCCATAAACTCACACCATTTTCCCATGAGGTTAAGCAGAAAATACTCGTGGCTTCGCGAGGAACACATTTCCACAGCATTAATTCTACTTTCATGTCTATTTTGCATATTCCACATCCACATCAGTCTTTCCATATATTGTACACGTGTGACATACTCTCCAAATACTATACAAACCCATTCACTTGCTCCACACTCTTATGTATACCAATATTATAAATAGGTAAAATTTGTTTGTAAATTTGTGTGATAGGGGTAATCTCCAGAACTAATGTTCCAATAAAAAAAAAAAACTTTCAGTAGCAAAGCTTCATTATTCGTGGGTGCTATAGGTTATAAATTATATTAATATCATGCATATTAGCCGAGCTATAAAACTTTACGCAGACGAAGTCGCGGGCGAAGAGCTAGTCATTTATATTCACATAACACACATGTACATCATAACCCCTTTCCAACACCATACCTTTCTCTTGTTCACATTTATCCCTTTCAAGACGAAAATTATATTTACAAAATGGTGAATTAATTTAAAAAAATACCTAGGTGTTTCCATAAGTTATTTCAAAGGTCTAACAATAATAATATCCACTGGAAACATAACAACCCTTTATTTTTTAACTGCTTAAATATTAACCTAAAATATCAAATGGCTTGGTTATTTTAGTGAGTTATTAGGGACGGCCAAACAACATTTGTTTGAAATACAGCCAGCCTTTTTAACGAATTTTGCTGTGACCTAATTTTTGCGCGTGGGTGGGTGTATTCTTTAAGAGGGAACAGAGCCTCCGAGGAGTTTGAAAAATAGGTATTTGAAGAAACTATTGCCGTTGCGCAGCGTCAAGCCTGCCCCGGTAGAGTGCGATAAGGACAGCTGCTGCTCAGACCGATTATATCACAAAAGTTTTGACGAGATCGACGTTTCGTATTCCCCTTTTTTCTCCTCAAAAACTGAACCAATTCAATTATTATAGGCAATAGAAATTTTAAGAAAGAGTATGTCGAGAGTATGTCTATGTTCCAATCAATTTCTTTTATGTTAAAAACTTTTCGAATCTGGCTGGTAGTCATCTAATCACGGCCATAAAAATGAGGCATTTCTTTACTTAATAGTTGCTGAATAAAAGGAAATGACAGGAACGAGCCTAAAGTAGACCTTGATTTAATAAAAAAAAAAATTGCTCTAGAGGCATTATTTAGGGAGAAAAACGAGGAATATATTTGTGTGGATAATCGCAACCTCTGTTCCCTCTTTAATAAACCAAAAGCAGAAAGTAAAGATTGGAGTTGAAGTCTAAAATCGCAGTAATGGCTAAGAAAGGACCAATATTAACCTGAAACCACCATCTTCCATTAAACTATCTCAAGAAAAATCACCCTCAAGATCCCATTACATTCCCCCTGTAAGCCCCGCTATTGGGGGCTCCCTAAAGGTCACATTTCGTGGGAAAGATTTGATAAAATATCGAATCTTTCAATTTATATTTCCCATCTATTGAGGCGAAGTTCGCAAACGGGCATCGTTTAGAGGACAAGAATATTATGATACCACGGAATTTTTTTCTTTGGAATGCTAAGGGAATGTGCGATAAAGGAATTTTTGTCTGTAATATGTTGTGGTATTATCGCGGTTGTTTTAAGAATGTAGATTATTATGAAGTTATGCGATGATAATTTTTTATCTGTGGAAATTTGTAAATGGTCTTAGACTTCCTATTGTTTAAGAACAATTATATTAGCTGTAAATTTCCCGAATAGTATAAAATAAAATATTCTTTTGTTAAGTGGGAAATAGAAAAATAGCTCGTAGAAAAACCAGAAGTGCAAAACTAAAAGTGATCAAAGGCTTGCAAAACTTGCTTAGCATACATTTAAAGGGTTTAAATAGACCCATAACGAAGCTGAAAGGCACCGGTTCTCCCCGTCATTACGATTTTTTTTTTGTTATGGACCATATCTGGGAACCTTCTAGTTACGGGCGATATTGGAGGTCAAAGTTCCAAGTTTTTGACAAAGTTACTTTATTTAAATACCTCCATGACCCGTTTACTATTCAACGCACCCATCAGCACAAAGCTTTGAGTGGTTTGTATCGAGTCCTACCGTAAAACGTGATTTTTCACTCCAAAAAAAAGGCAATTCCCAGCAATAATTTTTGCGTATAGTTACTTAGTTTGACGTACAGAATGCTTGGTTGACGGCTTCGTCAAGGGTCCGTTTAAACCTTGTAAGTGAGAGTGGATCATAAGCCACCACGTGGTGCCAGTACGGGTCGGTGAATGTGAAAGGCCTTCAGAGTCTTTGCAAAAGATATAATTTTGATAGAACAAAGGAACTTTTATAATAAATAAATAACACGTTGAACTACATTAATTTAGGTACGCGAAATAATAAGACTAGAGATCATAAAAACAGCTATTTCAGTACAGAAAATTTCATTTCTAACACGAAATGGGTTTTTGTTAGCCATTTTGATATACAAAGTCATAATTATAACAGTTACAAACGTTGTTATACGATCTTAATTCTGGAATATGTCTTAACATTAGTGTTTAATGTAGAACTAGAGATCATTATAGCAATTTAATTGTGGTATTGGTTAGAACTTAAGTATTCATTAAGCTCCATACGTAGGTCAGAACCAGCACCTAAATGGATGCCAAAATTTTATAACGCTGCTAGAATTTCAATTCTTAACGCTAACCTGAGCGTATAAAATCGCAGCATCATCTACCTTTTCCCAACTAAGCTAAGGTCGGCTTTTTTTTAGGATGGGAAATCATCGAATGACCCCCCCCGCTCTGGGCGGAGCGGAAGGGAGTGTCAGACTTGTACTGACTAAAACCCATCCATGTTCCTTCTTTGCCCTTTGTGTTCCAGGGCCGCGGTATCTCTTTCGAACAGTCCCGCAGCCCTGGCAGGCATCGGCCCGTGCGGACCCCTACGTGGTTGCTGACATCTCTTTGAGGCGCGCGTGGAACACGAACGCGCCGTCGACACGGCCTGTCGTCATAAGACGGCCAGACGGCGAGCTAGCCCATAACTCGCCGTCCACAGGCCCGCGCCTACGGTGGCCGGGGGCCACCACGTGACCCCCGACGCCCAGGGCGTCTCCCGCGGCGGCTGGGACGTGAGGCTCTTTCCCTCTCACGTTCCGCCACCTCCTTCACTAGCATGACTGCTTCGCAGAAGGTGGTGACGGCTTCCCATTCCCTCTCGCTCCGGACCATGGCTTGAACCAGGGCCGGGCGCGAGAGGTCGCCGCTGCCAATCGCCTCTACGAGGACACGGCGCTGCTCCGCCCAAGCGGGGCAGGCCTCCACAGTGTGCTGCACCGAGTCCTCCGGACGATCCTCACAATGGAAACACCCGGGCGTTTCCTCCCGCCCGATTCGGTGCAGGAACCTCCCGAAACAACCGTGTCCGGTGAGGACCTGCGTCAGGCGGAAGGTGAGGGCGCCGTGGCGCCTCTCTAGCCACTCCTCAAAGAGGGGACTTATCGCCACTTATGGTGGCGTGCCCTGCACGGGGTTGCGACAGTCGCTCTCTCCATGTCACCATGAGATCGCGCCGGAGGTCTGTCCGCTGAGCGGCGATTTGCCGCGGCAGTGGAGTTTCCCCACGACGTAGTGCCACCGCGCGCCATTCGTGAAGGCGCGCGAGGACTATCGCCTCCAGATCCCATGGCGGCAATCCGGCAAGGAGGCTAGCCGCCTCACCGGAGATCGTGCGGTACCCCCGGACTAGCCTTAGGGCTATCCCCTTTATCCTCGGTATGACCTGGAACCCATCTGAGTGCAGCTCCAGCGGAAGCCATCCCTCAAGATCTTGTGCTGGTAGTAGGTGTATCCTTCAAGCATCAGTAGGTCCTTCCCGTTCCGGCCTTTTACTAGGAGTACTGAAAACAGAGGATGTGTCAACTGCTGTAGAAAAACAAATGAAATTCTTGGGCTTGATTTTATTTTAATACTGGTTCGGGGAACTTTATGTGTTCAACAGAAGGCCTTTGATTTTCAGTGTGGGAAATACAGTCATGGACACCATAACTAGGTCTATTTTGGTACAAATATTACTTGGTTAGCAGTGGCGAAGGTTCCATACAACTCGATTTCTACTGCCTTCCCTTTGAAAAATGGCACAGTCAGTATTCTATAGACAAATAATATAATCACACTAAAGATATGTACTCCGGCTTACGTCTTACAAAAATTGACCCTTCGCTACTGATGCTTAGTTATGGATATTATGCTTAGTTATTGATTTGTGCAACAATAGTTTATAGCTAACTGTGGAGGCTTGTAAATGGCTTGTCGTTGTTTGCCTCACTATATATTTTTGTATTGTTAGCTGTAAACCACCCAAACACAGTAAAATAAAAATAAATAAAACAATATCTGTCTATTAGATTTTCTACCCTAATCCTAGTACCCAAAATACAGAGTGTAAACAGACCCTTCACGAAGTCGTCAGCCAAGCATTATGTACATTAAAACTAAGTAACTTTATACAAAAAATCTTGCTGGGAAACGACTTTTTTTTGGGGGTGAAAAATCACGTTTTATGGTAGGACTCAATGTAACGCACTCAAAACATTGTGCTGGTGCATGGATTGATTAGTAGGTGGAGGTGTTTGAAGTAAAAATCATTAAAAACATATTTAAAAAAAAAAACCTAGTGAAAAAGTCGGAACTTTGACCCCCAATATCTCCGAAACTAGAAGGTTCCCAGGTATGGTCTTTAACAAAAAAAAATATCGCAATATCAGGGAACAATTGGCTTTCGGCTTCGTTAAGGGTCAATTTACACCCTTTATAAAAATTTGATTAAGTAATCACATAACAAATACAACAGTACCGAACAGATACATCTTAACTACCAAGCCTCCAAGCATAAACCTTACGAATAAACTACCAAACACACTTCACCAACAGTCTCCACCCCATAACAGAAAATCACCAACGAGATACAAACAAATGACGTCACAGATGCGTGAATTCAGTCGTCATAATTCTGACAAGTGATTTAGCAAGAGCCATTACTGTTGAGATACATGGTTTTCGCTTTCTGCAGCGCCCCGCAATTTTAATACAGCGCTTTTTAGATGTCATTTTGCTGAATATGGCTTTATTTTAACTGATATATAATGTTTTGTACAATTATAGAGGCATAACATAGATTTTTATATTTTACGTTTATTACACGACTGCCCAAAAAAAAGAGTGAACTAAAAATTAAAATTACATGATTTTAGTGTGGAATGGCCGCAAGGTAGGTACTAAACAGATAATAATATTTACTGTGCAATTAAAACGCCATTGCGCCCAAAACTGAAACCCAATCTTTTCATTGCAGTCGGAGGATGGTTACTTGGAATAGTTCTTTATAGATTTTCCCCCGACTTCGCTTAATTCACTTTTTTGATATGGCATGTTGTTTTTATTACGTAAATATTTTTGAACCATGTTTTAATTAAGTTGTCTATGGGTTGTTTCTTGGAGTGTCTGGCGCAAAATCTTCTGCACTATTACTTACATAGTTTCCAAAACAATTTAAAAAAAATTCATTAGGCAATGGATAGACGACGCCGCCTAAAAAACTGCACGTATCAACATCATACTATAACGCACCAGTTGATAAATTACTTAACGACGCGCTGGCCTCCTATGACGCACTGGGTTTTATAATGCAAAAGGACTACTTTTAAGGGTCGGTACATGTGAGAGAAAAACCGGAACCCTTTTTTTTCGGATGGGATATCATCAAATGAGGAGGTCATTTCCCCGCTCTGGGCGGAGCGGAAGGGAGTGTCAGACTTCTACTGACCAAAACCCATCCATGTTCCTTCTTTGGCCTTTGTGTTCCAGGGCCGCGGTATCTCTTTCGAACAGTCCCGCAGCCCAAAGCACTCAATCACTTTGTTGACCGTCTGTGTGTCTGTGTGTCAAGACCCTTTTTCTCAGGAAAGTGTGAAGGTATAAGCTGAAACTTCAAATGTCTACAGTCCCTAATAGGAACTGTAAAAAAACAAACTGCTAAGTTAACACAATCAAAATAAATATGGGTTTTTAATGCCATTTAGTAGTAAACCAATACCTATGGGGTCCTTCCAGTTGACCTAGAATCATGAAATTCTGCAAGACGCAAGGTACAGCACAAGTAAAACACGAACAAGGTAATTTGAAAAATCAAATGAGAGAATTACAATAATTTTGACAGATTTACATCTCTCAATCAATATTGTTTTAAATCTCTTAATATTGTTTTTGTGTGTATTTTGATATAAAATAATTCACTACCTAATACCTGACTATGGAACCCTTCACTGTGTTTATCCGATACGCACTTGGCCGGTTCTTAATAAAAAAACAAATACGAACGAGGTTGTCGACATATGGGACGTGAGTACAGCAGTCATTGTGCCGATAGTCGTGTCGGCCAATGGCTTAATAGCCAATACCCTCGACCAACATCTGAGGAGGCTCTCGCTTGGCAGCTGGATCAAGGGCTTGATTCAGAAAGCAGTACTTCTGGACACGGCGCGTATCGTTAGGAGGTTCCTCTCTCAAGAGCCCTGACCAAACCCTCTCGCCCGCTCGGACCCTGTTCCTGATGCCGGTGGGCTACTATGTTTTATATTTTTAAATGTTTTTTATTTTTTTTTATATGGAAATATTTAAAAATGTAAATTTTATGTTTAGGAAATGAATAAAGGAAACAAATAAAAATAAGTTTATTTCATATCATTTTGGCTTACATTGCTTGTCGAGGAGACTCCATTTAGGCATAGAAAATGCCTGTAGTTGAAGGCTCCGCTCTTCCCTTATATTATAAACTTACAAATAGGTGAATAACAAAAAGAGAATACGATCAATTATTTGAGTGTCTGCATGTGTGTGTGTGGGTGTGTGTGAGAGAGAGAGAGAGAGAGAGGTAGATATATACCGAACAAACTTAGTGTCAAAACGGTACCTACAAAAGCACCAGAGATCCATACATCACACGCACCCCTCCGGAAAGGTAAGCACAGAAACAAATGAATCACAAAAGTAAAAATGAGTGGGAGCATATTTTACCCAAATAAATATTGGGGATTCCATAACACTGAGGGCAAGTCCTTATTGAAGAACTTTCTTGGACGCGAACCAAGTCCCTCTTTGTGAAGTTTATTAGTTAATTGCTTATAAAAAAAAATATTTACGCTTTGCCAAGTTTCAGAAATCATTATCGTGGAGGAATAATCGAATCATTGTTAATATTGTAATAAGGTTCAATGGGGTTATTGAAATGTAAACTGTTGGCACTTTTCGGCTTCTATTGTGGTTGCCGTGTATTTGGTTTGGTTGCTCTCTGTCCTTGATTGATGCCAAAGGGTTGTCCTTGGTTGAAGACATGCGGTTGATGGCACATTTAATATGTTATTTTTTAATGTCATTCTCTTGCCCGTATCCCAATTTATTCGGGGTCGGCGCAACATGTCTTTTTCTTCCATATTTCTCTATAACTCGGTATCTCATCAGACAACTCCTTTCTTGCCATATCATACTTCACACAGACAATCCATCGTATCTTGCACATTCATACTCCAAACTTTCCTCATGACATTTTCCTCATTCCTCCACATCACATGCCCATACCACGACAACCGATTACCACACAACTTTTCAGTCACCACTTTCAGACTTCCTCTTATATACTCATTTCTTATTTTATCCATTCGCGTAACACCACACATCCCCCTTAGCGTGTGTTTTTCTTTCATTATGATGAGTTATAACTACAACAACGGTTTTCCAATATATTTTTTTGTCATTTACTTACCATGTATTAAGAAAATATTGGAAAACGAAAGCTGCAAGCCACTCTGTAAAAAAATCCATGTCAATATATTTTAGTAATGCAACTGTTGATAAACCTAGGTTGATAAACCTAGGGGCTTTTGATTTTTTTGCAAAAAAACATTTAAAATACAAAGTTAAATCTCTATTCCCAAAATTTTATATAATCCTTAATCCTTTTCCTTGTCTTTATAATAATATAATGTATAGTCCCTTACAATTTTTGAATATAGGTAGGTGATGAGTAGGTATATAATCATTTCTATTTTCATCAATGATTAGTAAGTTAAGTTGATACCTACCTAAACGCTCACACAAGTAAACTTGAAGCCTACTACAATATGTATTGAGTTGAGATCTATTCAGCACTTTGTATACACAGTAAGACTCGGGCGTGTGCAGATTTGTGCTAAGCTACGTACAGAATTGTATTCAAATTCTAGGAATGTAATACATTGCTGGGTGTGTACTGAATTATATAGCAGTGCAAGCTTTTAGTGATTTAAGAAGGATCAGTGGAAAGTGTTGTACTTGCAATTGTTTAAATGTCTTGTCTAAAGACAGTGTTCTAGTACTGTTTGTGCTGGTGTTGAAATTGAAACGACAAAAGATTCCAGACGGTTTAAACGTAGAATTTGCATGCATTTTCCTAGGTAGTCTATCTTTGCAGTTATAAGCCTGCTTTCCAAACAAAATCTTATACGGATTAGTTGGTTTTACACACTTGTTGGGTAGAAGCTGGTGGCTAGATAATAACAGCCGCCCGAAGCCTACGTTGGTCGTTGGATGGGTAATCATTACATACCGAGTTTCCTTGGTGCCTCGTAAAGCACGTTAAGCCGTTGGTCCTGGCCGTTGTTTGTAGTTCTTTGGCAGCAGTTACAGGTAGTCAGTGGCCCGAAAGTCTGACAATCAGTCTTACCAAGTCTATCAGTAGTATTACCCAGTACTAGTTGTGTTGTGGAGGTCAGATAGGCAGTCGCTCCATGTAAAATACTGTTGTTCAGCTGCATCTGGTTAGACTGGAAGCCTGGATGACACACTCGGTCGATAAATGCGATTCGGAGTAGTTACTGCCATATAAACATAGTCGGTTTTCATTCGGTTCGATCTGATCGGCAAACTTATTCGGCATCTGCCTTCGCTGAATTATGGTCGGGATTTCCCTAAATAGCTTTATATAATAATTTAATGTTATTTTGCCGCCTAGCTGTTCGGAACTATACAAAAATACCCGAAGTGACTAGGTAGACTTCTAGAAAATGCCCAAAGCATTAAGTCCGCCTTTGTACATTATGTGCATAAAGTTTAAATAAGAAGTGCAGAGCACACCTAAATCTATCTCCGGTATTAAAAATAATGTTCTCTTTTCAACCGCAGGTCAAAACAAATGCAAGCTACATTTGAGCCTCATCAATTCTAGATTGACCGTTTGCATGGACGAGCCAATTTGCAGTTGCCGCTGAAATATGCACATAATTACTTAACACAGTCTGCCATGTTCCCCAACTCGTCAATGAGCATTATGCTGCGTAGCCACTCTGTCCGACCATGTCCCTGACTGCATTATGCATTCGCAAATATTCCCTCAAACTCGGAGCCATCGACATTTGCATATGTCTTCAAACATGGTAAGTACAAAGTTGGATCCTGGAACTTTATCTGTAAGGTAGTTTAATCGCTTTTCAAACATTACAAGTTTGTGAAACTGGGGATAAGTGTTTTCGCGGTTTGTATCATCATCACCAATTTATTGTTACTGTCGAACCATTTTAAATATTCTTAGTCTTCTTTTTCGTGGCATTATTAAAGTCTGTAAGGCTGCGGGGCTGAACCTGGCGCGTCAGGTGTACTTAACACGTTCACTGTGCAGCTATGATGAGAGAGACCATAGAGACCATAGAGACCATAGAGGCTCTTTTGATGCAGGCATATTAAAAATGTAGCCTCAAAAAGGAGGGATACGGTCGGCAAAGGCAGGGTGTTATGACCTGGGGCATCGTTTGCAAAATTGAACGGGTCGAAAGAAATCATTTCCTATCTCTTTAGTCATATCCTTGGCCCCACAGGTTATTTAATTTAATTTTTTTTTTCGTATTTATTTTGAAAAATCTCAAAATTGACCTGGTGAAGGTTGCAGGGATCCGCTGGATGCGAGTCGCACGGGACTGGTCAATGTGGCGACACTTGGGGGAGGCCTATGTCCAGCAGTGGACGTCTTTCGGCTGAAATGATGATGATGATGATGATGATCTCAAAATTCGACATTTAATGAGATAAAGTGATGTCACTTTACCTCATTGCAAGCGCAACTTTAAAGTCACATAACTTTTTCATATCTAAAGATATTTTTATGATTTTTTCACATTTTTCTTCCTTTTTATATAAATTACTTCAGTTAATAAACTTAATCCAAAAATAGAATATGGAATCTTCTCCAGTCAATCCATTACTCCTCTATACGAACAGAGCGGCACAATAAATAATGCCAGAGGATTTAAAACCTGCATTAACGCCAGTAATGAACGCCTGCTATCTTTTAACCTAGTTTTAAAACTAGGATCTTGTAAGACGTCTTGTTAAACTTAAATTGTAAAAGAATGATTGATTTTCCAACCGTTCCTTTATATGTGCTGGAATTTGATCGGGAATTTCTGATGCAATGTAGGATAATAATTTGACGTTTCAGGAACGGAGATCGATAATAGGAATTGAAGAAAGATTTGAGTATAACAGTCGTACAATAAAGTACTCACAGAGACTGAGGAGGCCTGTGTCCCAGCTGTGGGGTAGGCTGATTATGCAATACTATAAAGAACAAAGGTACAAGTAACCTTCTAGAAACCATCATCATCTGCCTAGCCTTTTCTCACATATGTTGGGGTCGGCTGAAAGTCTAACCGGATGCAGCTGAATACCAGTATTTTACATGGAGCGTCTGCCTATCTAACCTCCACTACCCAATTAGTATTTGATAATATGATACTCCTTGGTAAGACTGGTTGACAGACTTTCGGGCCACTGACTAGCTGTAACGACTGGCAAATAGCTTCACATGACTGCCTGGACCAACGACTTCACGGGCCTTCCGAGGCTCGAAGGAAACTGGGTATGTAATGGGTGGTCACCCATCTACGGACCGACCTTTAATACATAATATCTTGAAATCTGACCAAGCTCCTGATCGGGAAGACTTCAATCAAATCTTAAAAAAAAAAAAAAAAAATCTTTTTAAATCTCCTTATGAAATCTTAATGCGTCAGCTCTTTAATTCGGTTGATCCAATCACTTAAGTTAACAAAAGATTAGACAGCAGATTAAGTTGGAGTAATGATAATCCTCCTCACCATTTTTGGTCATAGTGGCTAACCTCACCGGAGGCTAACTATCGAGAAATATTACAGTGCACAAGTGTGTGCAACCCAGGTGCACTCTCCACTCTCTCACTCTCAAAGTCTGACGGTAATCTAAATTTTTATAGGCTTCTAGAAACTAGAAACTACGGATAAGTAAACGCCTACACTGAACAATGGTAAAATGTCCCAGGATGTTGAGCAATAGACGCAGAATGTGTCTAAAGCGCATCTATAGTTACGTATGAAGGTGGGTGATCTATATTATATTTATTAACTAGCGACCCGCCCCGGCTTCGCACGGGTGCAATATATACATTTAAACCTCTCTTGAATCATTCTATCTATTAAAAAAAACCGCATCAAAATTCGTTGCGTAGTTTTAAAGATCTAAGCATACATAGGGACGGGGGAAGCGACGTTGTTTTATACTATGTAGAGATACATATTAAGATTATGCGATCACGATTCATAAGTACCATTACATCCTCTGCTAATCCCTCCAAGTAATACTTACTAAGAGCTTACTATGAGCAAAGTATGTATATTTGTTACCTATATCAGATATCCTGCATTGTCATATAACTCGGTGTATGTGAAACCTACTAGGAAAACATAATTAACAATTCAAATTAAAGTAGGTAGTGATTGCTAAACATGAACACACACAAAAACTACAAACACACATTCAACTCTAAAACAGTTTACATTAGGCGTAAATTACAACGGCCTATTAGCACAACCCTTTAAACACCCAAAAATAGGTAATATTTATACGAAAAATAATGCGGGCCTTTTGTACCAAATGATTTGCATTGGAAATTTGACAAATACCTGGTGTAGTTTCCCTTTTAAATCCAACAATAAAGCTGTCCTGAATATGAAAGGAGGCAAAGGCCCTGAAGCCCTGAAAATCCCAAAGGACATCCCTGAAAAAATCCTCTGCTATACACATTCAAGGTTGATACCCACCAGAGAATTACATAACGTTATTTAGGTAGTTTAATAATGAAAACAGTTGGTTCTGCGAAACTGGGTCAACCCTGATTAGGTGATTGTTAATTTCGTAAAGTTTAAATATGACATGACTTTTGTTTTGGATACGTCATTGTGCTGTGGGTAAACAATCAGCAGTTGAATAAATAATTCGTAGATTTCATCTTGACGCAGTAAATTAATTCTGATAGCAGCGAGAAGAAATGTCGAAGCGCTTATCAGCAACAAACTGCAGCTATTGATTACCACGTGGTATTATGACATTTCAGCTGAAATTCAATAGATTTTCACGGCCGACGTAGTTTAATAAAGTCAAACCATGCTGCATAACTTTCATTTTCACTTACATCCAACGTTCCGATGACGTTGCACATGACCGAAAGCTGTAACGCTTGCATAACCGACAAACGAAAATCGTCCTTAAGGAAGTGCCGTTTGCGTATGAAATTCCTGAAAAGCTCACCTGATCTCAATTCGAAAGGCATGATCAAGCGTGAAAATCGCCCCTCCCGTGCAGCTGCCCCGGTCACAGACTCGTCCCGCCACCCCTCAACATTGCACGCCAACTAATGCATCGCACACACTCACACACTCTCAACACACGTGGAACACCACTAGTTTCGTCGTAAATAGCACAATAGCGTAGGTTAGTTGTCAAAGGTGGGTATCATTACGCACGGTATTTTCCCGTTTCGTGAAAAAACGTTTTTCGGACGGGAGACGGGACGCGGCGAACGCGGCAAACGCGAGGTCACATCTGCCGCTTACCGCGGCGCGCGCCGACAGCACCCCCCGTTACCATGGCTACAGTCCCGGGCGATATCTGCCCCGGTCCTCTTTTGCGAACAAAAACAAAAATAGCAAATTAATTGCGTAATCGTGTGCCGTGAACATTTTTGCTAAGGTTAATTAGTACATCAAAGGGGTGCAAGTTAAATATGGGAGCTGGCGATCACCCATGACGAGGTATGTTCTCGGTTTTACGTTCGCTTCACCTTTTAGGGCGTTTTGGACAACAAAATTAGCTTTGACTTTTATGAAAATTATTCTGAAATTCATGCCTTATTTTTGGTTTGAATGTTCAAAATAAAATTCCACGTCATACCGTATTATTTTATTGCTAAAGCCTTTCTGCCCACAATAAAATTGAACAGCATAGAGATGACTTACTGAAAAATTATGTAATTGGGACACCGAGATTGGGACATTTCACGGTGCTTGAAGCCAGATAAATTGGAGTGCAACCAATATTCATTTATTTACCAAATAGAATGGGTTTCGGAAACGATTTTTCCGATGGCTTTCATTGCATTTTTTTTTTTACTTTAGCTTACAGATTGTGATTGAAAAACAACACCAGATTTACATAATATGCCTTTCATAACGACCTAAGTTTTTTTTCTGAATTTTATTGTACTTCGCCCTTGTATTGAATTCGTTTTGTATTCTGAAAAGTACGTAAAGCATCTTTTACGATCTTCGTTGGAGTAAGCCTGTAAAGCTCCTTGCCTTTTATGTACGGAACACGGTTATGCATGAAACTTTTGGGATCCGTTTCGATTTGTTACGTTAATAATTCTTTTTGATAAAATACTTACATAATGCCGTAGTAGCAGCTTTACTTTGTAGGTAATCTAACCACTACATAGTATAAAACAAAGTCGCTTTCCTCTGTCTGTCCTATGTATGCTTAGATCTTTAAAACTACGCAACGGATTTTGATGCGGTTTTCATTAATAGATAGAGTGATTCAAGTGGAAGGTTTATATATAAATATATTGCACCCGTGCGAAGCCGGGGCGGGTCGCTAGTAAGTTATAAAGTTTTTAATATCTTTAATTGTATAAAATACTAATACTGTTAGCCTGAGTCATCCCACTGCTGGGCAAAGAACTCTCCCCATGACTTCCATTTGTTTTAATCCAGGGCTTTTGTGGACCACTGGTCGTTGGTTTTATCGAGCTAGTCCTGCCTTCTTCTACAAGTTCTGCTGCGGCGCCTTCTGTATAAGATTACCGAACTAAAAATAATCAACGATGGATGGACTGTGTAAAACATGAATTTATGACTAGAAAAGGAGTATCTATTGAGACGGTATTTAATACTACAAATCGGGATAAGGACAAGAGAATAATGATAACATTAGGCACAAGATTTTTGGATAACAAAAACGTTACATAGCAAATTATGCCAGGAATAACAGATATGAGCTCTACCCTACCTCTTTATAATTATTCGTTCTCGTTAACTTATCCAGAAAGTAAATAGCGTTTGATCTAGCTAACTAACTAGGCTTAATTTAATTTATTATTTTTACACACTGTAAAAAGTTTTTTTTTTTAATCTTTTTTATTAAGTTAATTAGATTATGCCTATCTATCCTGTCCTAGGTCCGCTGGAAGATATTTTTAAAGGAACTAAACGGTAACTTTGTGTTCTATTGTCTGTATGGTATTTCCTGTATGTGTTTTGTGTGTACATAAATAAATAAAAATAACCTGTCTTGAAAAATCCAGATAATATCATCTGTGAGACAGAACTGACGGCACGGTTGGCGCAGTGGCTGAGCGATTGACTGCTGCGCTTCGTGTCGCGGGTTCGATTCCCGCACGGAACAAATATTTGTATGATCTACACGTAGTTGTTCCGGGTCTGGCTGTTTGTGTATGTGAATTTAAATGTTTGTAAACGCACCCACGATACAGGAGAAATTCCTAGTTTGGGGCAACGCTCCTTTTTAAAAAAAAAAAAAAAAAGTACCCTAGGATTTTAGTTGAAAGCCATTTAATCTAATAACAAATGCCTACAATTACAGTAGAAGTAAATCAAAAAGCAGTTCAGACATGAATCATAATTTCAAAGACATTACTTTTTCTTCACATTCAACGCTACCGCTCTGAAAGCATTTTGCCCTCTGATATTTTCATCAAAGCGGATCAATCGGATTCCGAGATATTCAAGCTTCGTGCCAAATGAAAAATGGACCCTAAACGCACAATAGGAAAGAGGCTATAAGATTTGACCCTAAAATATCTGCAGCCCATTTCGCCCTTAATAGACCGTTGGAATACCTACGGCAAAGCCCGACGTATTGATATTCCGTTTTATTAGATATCTTTAGGCTTTCTACTGTTTGCTTAGAGAGAATTGCTTTTCTGTGTGAAAGAAGGTAGCCTGGTAGACAGAGAAATTAAAATTGTTGGCATACTTTATCGTTCGATGTGTGAATTAAACATGGAAGATGAATGATTAATTAGTAACTTAGAAAGAGGACAGAAGCCCTAGCACGAGCGCGCGATGTGAACATAACGTAATACGTCGATTTTTGAATCGAAAATACAATTATCCTATAGCGTTTTAGCTAAATTGTTTCCAACAAGCACATGGGCCGATGCCTGCCAGGGCTGCGGGACTGTTCGAAAGAGGTACCGCGGCCCTGGAACACAAAGGGCAAAGAAGGAACATGGATGAGTTTTAGTCAGTACAAGTCTGACGGGCCTCAGGTCAAAGACGTAAATTATTAAATTCGTAATACCATGTCAATTGATGGTAACGTTTCTGTTTTGTCGACAATGATATTTTAATAGTATTGTCTCGCTCACTTTTTTATTATTAGCCGTGTATTTCCCACTGTCCACTGGGAGAAGAAGGCCAAAGAAAAGATGGATGGGTTGTGTGAGGAATGACATGAAAGAGAAAGAAGTAAATGATGCCGTGACGTCCGTCAGGGGAGAATGGAAGAAGAAAACGTGTTGCGCCATCCCACGTAGATGATGTCCCACTGTTGGGCTAAGGCCTCCCCTATTGCGCCCAGCACATCAAGCTACTACAATCTGTCAAATTTCTTAAGTAGATTTTCAACTTTATGGCTACAGCATTAAGTTCAAGGTTGATTGGGAAAATTTGATAGATTCGAGAAGCTTGATGTGCTGCCGTCTGTACATTTGTCTGTGCTTAACAATTTTTGCCTTCTTCTCTCGACCATAAAGACACCCAGCAACTTAAATTACTTGTGACAACTTAATGTCTAGTTGTCCGTCGTACTTCACTGAAAAAGGCATGATACGCGTCTTTGCAACCAGCGTGCTTGTATGCCCAAATTCATGACCGCGGACAAAGCAAAATGAGTACATTGCAACGATCGTAGCGGGTCGCGATCTGTAGTTCTTGCTTAAAGAAAAAAACTAGCCACGTGCGAATCGAAGAGGTACACCCAGGGTTCCGTACCACCGTGCAATATTTAACACTAAAAACACAGAAAAAAAACACGTTCAGTTCTGATGGACGGACGGACGAGCGAGCGGGCTCACGGACAGACAGCAGAGCCTTAGTAATAGGGTCCTGTAGTCCGTGAGTTTGTGTTAGTTTTTTCCATGACAAACCAATTAAATGACTGTTGTGCTTTAATCAACTCTTTATATGACCTTTTAACGTGTAAATTTCAGCAACAATTTTGTTAATACCTTAACAACCCTTTTATAACCATAACTGTCACCACGTCCTCCAGATACACATCTGGCCAAAAGCACCGGCAACCTACCTCACCTTTTATAATGCATTTAATGAAGATAATATTAGGGTGTTAGACTGCTATTGTTACCTCTTTTGTGGGATGCTATAGGACTGTGATAACTAGAGCCCCGCGGGACACGTACCTGTGTGCGAAATTAAGGACAATGGAATGCTTAAATATGTGTGAAATGTTGATAAATGAAAGTTTAAATATATGTCGGATCCGGTCGTTAGTAGGGACATAAAATGAATCGGCAAACGAGCCAGTGGGCACTGGTGACATGATGCAACCTACTTGCAAGTCTGCCCACACCACAGCGTGTTTTTACAGAGCCCTGATGTTCAGCTCGAGGCAAAGGCGACAGTCAATGTCTGGTCGCGGTGGAGTTGGGACGTCTTGGAACTGTACCCGATTCATTGTGCCTCGTGTTAAGTTGTAATCTCGAGTAATTCGTTAGTTTTGCTAGAAACTGTATCGCCCAGTGTCTTTTCATAGCACGAAACCCATCGTCTGCCCACATGATGTACGAGCCTAACGGAATAAAATTCCGAAATATATTTAGGTGTTACCTAGAGGAATTTCAAACTACGAAATACCTAATGAATGTTATCTTAAGGCATTGTCTAGAAATAAATGAGCGGTAGCACAGATAATATAATACTTCGGCGGTAGGTAGTGTCTAGGACTGGGTGAACAGAAGAATTTAGACGATCTCATTAAAGTGGCCGGAACAAACTTAATAGCCATGAAACAAAACCGCCAAACGTCGAGAGTTTTGGAAGAAACCTACATTGGGTGGCCAAAGGTTGAAGAAAAAGAAGAAGGAAGGATCTAATGACCTAGGATCTAGCAGGATGAGATAATCTCGACACAAAAGATATAATTTCGAACTTACCGGTGCACAATTTCAAATCTAAAATGGGTTATTCCCAATATTTGCTGTCTTTAACCGAATAATTCAAAAAAACCTGCAGCGTGTAGGTCTGTATGCATCGTCACGTATTTCAAGGCCTTCCTGAGCCTTCATAATCCCCATTCTATTTTTCCTTCCAATCCCATTCATCAAATCGGTACACAATCCCAAATAATACATTCTAACTCACTAACAAACTTCGGGAAACGATTCCCGATTCCTTTCGGAGTTAATCAGAAGCACAGTCACTTTACCCAGTACCCATCATAATCAACTTCAATATTAATATAGAAATGTTCGTTTGTGTTGTAAACAGGGTTTCCGAGTTTCACCAGTCTTCTGTGAAGTCATTTTCCGCGGAACTCCGGAATTACTTGGAAAGTTTCCAACTTTATTAATTAGACACTTCTTCCGTACAGTGAGGGGTTTGCCATTATGAATGTGGAGATAATCAAAGGTGTGTAGAAGTTTTAGCGAAATGTTATTCCGTTCGGGATAAACAATTTAACGAATTTTCATTTAGATAAGCTAAGCCCTTTGTTACTCAGTCCATTCAAAATCTACTTATTAAACTGTTAAACAAGATATGCCACACCTTCTTTCTTCTTATTCAACCTTTGGGCACCCAATGCTGAGTGCAGGTCTCTTCCAAATCTCTCCACTTTTGGCGGTTTTGTGTCATGGCTATTCAGTTTCTTCCGGCCACTTTAATGAGATCGTCTGTCCCCTAGTCGGTTGTCGTCCCATATTCCTTCGTCCCGTCGGTAGACTCCATTCCAACACTTTCTTCACCCATCTTCCATCCAGTCTACGGCATATATTGCCCGTCGTTCACAATATTTTTTTTTTCACGCATACTAGGAATTTCTCCTGTATTGTGGGTGCGTTTACAAACATTTAAATTCACGTACACAAACAAGACCCGGCACAACTACCTGTAGACCATACAAATATTTGTTCCGTGCGGGAATCGAAGCCGCGACACGAAGCGCAGCAGTCAATCGCTCAGCCACTGCGCCAACCGTGTCGTTAATTGCACCAGGACTTGAATGAGGCAAATGACAGAGCTTTTCACATCGGTACGTACTGGACGGATTAAATCTGAGTCATCCATTCAAGAAGAAGAACTGTTAAACTCACTGACAGCCAACGCACCGCTGAATCTGAAGGGAAATTTTACCCAAGATTTCCTCCATAGGGCTTATACATATGACGAAGGTTAACCCTAAGAATGGATGGATTTATTGAAACTCATCTTCTAAAGGATTAGAATGAGATTTCCCATAGGACGACTTCTCTTTAAAGGGATCCTATTTATTTAAACGTCAATGTCAGCTTCGCTTCAGAAGGTCACACTTAAGTTATTAAGACCACTACATAAAATTAATGTCAATTTTAAATGATTACCAATAGCCGTGAGTTCGCCTGTAATAATGATGGTAAGAAAGACTAAATGCCACAAGATATTCTCTACCAGCCATGCAGTGTGTTATCCTTAGGGTAATGGACCGAAGAAAATATCAAATAGGTAACATAACATCACGCCTATAGTTCCCGAAGGGTAAGGCAGAGATGTACCTAATAGTACACCCACATTTCGCCAGTTATGTTTAAGTCCCAAAGTGGCTGCTACTGATAAATTCCTGATAGAAAAACCCAATAACAATTGACTCGACCCGGGAATCGAACCTAGACCTCATGCTCAGCAGTCGCGATTGCGACCACTAATAGTCTGCTCTGTCCCACTTCTGGGCCAAGGCCTCCCTCCACTCCCTGCACTTCTCGCGAACCCGCGCGTCCTCCTTCCAGTTCGAACGGAACTTGTCCAGTTCGTCCCGCCATCTCCTTTGTGGCCTGCCACTACCCCGCCTCACTATGTCAGGGCACCAGTTACCTTCTATTTGGCCCACAGTTTGTCCGGCATGCGACAGACATGACCTGCCCAATCCGATTTCAGTTTTGCAGCCTTTTGAGCCACGTCAGCTATATTTGTCTTGGAGCGCAGCATTGTGTTTCGAACACGATCCGTTAAGGCGCTAGGTTAGGTGTTAACACCTAGTGTGCTGCGCTCCATTGTTCGTTGGCAAACCTTGAGTTTGGACTTCTGGATGTTAGTCCAAGACCAAGTCTGTGCACGGGACGGGGAGAATACACATGTCCACAAGACATTATTTTGGCACAATCATTTCCCCAAAACGACACGCGGGTATACGAATGTCCTAATAAAATGTATTTCAGTAACCGCCAAGACATGTCAGGTATCGGAAACTTGCGCAGCATTTAAGGAGGGTCTCGGATTTATGACACAATCAATTTACACGGACGATATTTAAGTTCCTATAGACCCCGAACGGGCCACACTGGTTGGGAATTTCAACCGGAGCAAGCCGGTGTAAGCCTTTAGTAATTTTGCCGTCTGATGTGTTTTATAGAAAACCGATATTTATAAATGTGGCCGACTCGACGCTCTTCTATCTACGCACGCTTGCTACTGAGAGTGAAAGGATCTTTCTATTTATGCTCAAGGTTGGGTAGAAGAAAATTGGAAAATCATCGATAGTAGGTATTTAGAGTTCCGTACCAGAAGGGTAACCAACGGGACTATTACTAAGCGTCCGCTGTCCGTCCGTCCGTCCGTCTGTCTGTCTGTGGGATGCATCTCATGATCCGCAATAGATAGATAGTTGAAATTTTCACAGAAATTAAATTTCTGTTGCTGCTGTAACAACAAATAATAAAAACCAAAATAAATTTAAAATGAAGGGGGCTACTGCGATGGTATGGAAAACTTCATGCGCGAGTCCGACTCGCTCTTGGCCGGTTTTTTTCTGATATTGTCAATAAATATTTAATATTTATATATTAAATATTAGTTTAAATGTGAAAGTTCCTAATGATCTCTGTAAGTCATAATTATTAGATAATACATACTCTGCAATATTAGTTTTAAGTTATCTTGCTGCGCCCTAACAGGGTCATGTACTGACTAATTTAAGCCTAGCGTGTAAAATTGGTTGTGTATATTGTGCATTAAATAAATAAATAAATAAATAAATCCATTGATTTTGTTTAGGATATTCCTTTAGAAAATATTAAACCCAATTAAAGTGAAATCTTAACAGTATGTTCATTTCGTTTCGTTCGTTCATAGATATTTAAATAAAATGGGCATAAAGTAAACTTTTAAATTTTCTATTTCAATTCGGACACAAAACTTTTACTGAAAAAATCCTTTTTAAATACGAAAATGGCATGACTGAAACAAAGCTCGGCTTTTAACTAAAATGGCGGTGCGGTATACTGCAGTCCCCAACTAACTTCAGTCCAAATAAACGATGGCAGCGGATAGCTACGCTAATAAAGTTGCTTTACACTGGCGGAACTAGAAAAATGGATGACATGCATATGTCGAAACGTGGGCATTTTTTTAAGTCTTTGAGTACTCGGACAAGCAAAAGATATACTACAATACTTTTACTACACTGTTGGTTTCTCATGAATAAATAATAATCTAATAATAAAACAAAGTTAATCGAAACTGCCAGAGTTTCGATTAACTTTTAGACACCCGTCCATCGCCTGTCTTCTGACGGATCTGCGTCATATCGACTCCACCCAAGAACCAATTGAGCTCTTGTTAACACAGATGGCGTTGTAGCAAAAAATAATCTTATTCCTCAATTTCCATGTATACATCTCTACAAATCTATACAAATAAATAATCTGTCTGTTTGTAATTTCAAAATAAAAGCTATAACAAAATCACTTTTTTTTAATTTTTGTCTGTCTGTCTGTTTGTTCTGGCTTATCTCCGAAACGGCTGCACCGATTTTGACAGGACTTTTACTGGCATATAGCTGATGTTATAAACTCAGGCTCCGAGACATTAAGATTCTGTTTCCAAAAAAAATAAAATCCTTGAAATTGTTAACAAAATTCGATTCAAATCGGAAAGTAATAAAAATAAATATATAAATATAAACTCTCACAGGACGGTTGTAGAAATTACAGAACGTGTTTACTGATTGTTTTGAGTTCCCCGTAGTGCTCTTAATGTTTTATGCCGGGAGCTTTGGCACCTTCTACTGGCGCCTTAAACAGCTCAAATACAGCGGTGTCGATTTGGTGAGGTATCAATGAATATTAATCACAATCGGTAAAGCGAAGAAGATAATGTGTGAATTTGTACAGACGCCAGCACATCAAGCTACCCGAAACTGTCAAATTTTCCCAACCAACCTTGAACCTAATGCTTTAGCGGTAAATTTGAAAATCTATTAAATAAATTTGACAGATTGTAGTAGCTTGATATACTGGCGTCTGCACAAGTTTAACTGGTAGAGCTTTCTATTGAAAATTGTCCAAACGGATATCTATTTTAGTAGAAACGAGATTCTCTATATTAGAACCTCCAGGAGTATGGTCTTAGTACTACTTATCTACATACGATAGCAATACTAGTCATAATAGCTCTCAACTTGCTGCTTAGCTCTTGCAAACAAAAGAAAAAAAAATGGCTACCTTAGATGTATAAAATACTGGGTATCCCTATTCCTGTCCTCAAGTGTACTGTACGTAAACGGAAGAGTCATCTAAAAGTTAGTTAATTCAAGGTTTCTATTTTGACAGAATTTCGCGGACTAAAACAAAAGGTTCGAAGGGTTCATTATACTTAATAAGATCTTAAAATAAAACTAGAATTTTTCTCACCTGTGTACATAGCCTTAATAAAATTAAAAACGTCATTATTTTATCTGACTGGAAAAGCACACAGAGTGGGAGAACCGTAATTTGTGACGTAAGACAATATAATTAAGCTATACAGGGTGTAAACAGACCCTTCACATAGCCGTCAACCAAGCATTCTGTACATCAAACTAAGTAACTTTACGCAAAAATTATTGCTGGGAATCGACTTTTTTTTTGGGGTGAAAAATCACTCAAAGCATTGTGCTGATGGAAGGATTGTATAGTACGGGGGTCGTGGAAGTGTGTAGAGTAAAAATCTTACATTAAAAATATGTATTTAAAAAAAAAACTTGTTAAAAAGTTGGAACTTTGACCTCCAATATCTCCGTAAATAGAAGGTTCCCAGGTATGGTCTAGAACAAAAAAATGATCTCAAAGACGGGAAGAACAAGTGCCTTTCGGTTATGTTAAGGGTCTATTTACACCCTTTATGAGATATTACAATAAAATAACGATCTTCATGTGTGCCAATATAGCCCATTTTCCGTTATACCAATATATTTCCACGCACGGCGAATTTTAGGAGGCATCTTTCTTCATACATTATTTATTCTGATTTCCGCCAACGACTAAGTATAGAAAGGTGCGGAAAGGTTAATTACAATTAAAGCTTTACTTGCTTAAATGTCACAGCCTAAAGCCCAATTTTATTATAATTTTAGTCATCATCAGCCTATAGCAGTCCACTGCTGGACATAGGCCTCCTCAATCACACGCCATTTAACTCGACTTTCAGCAATTCTCATCCAGTTGCTACCAGCCACCCTGCGAAGATCGTCACTCCACCGAGCCTGAGGGCGTCCCACCTTACGTTTGCCGATTCGCGGTCTCCACTCAAGAACACGTCTACCCCAACGGTCATCGGTTCTACGGCAAATATGACCGGCCCATTGCCACTTCAGCTTACTTATTCTGTGAGCTATGTCGACAACTCTGGTTCTCTGTCGGATCACATCGTTTCGAATGCGATCCCTCAGAGAGACTCCAAGCATAGCTCGTTCCATAGCTCGCTGAGCTACCTTAAATTTATGGACCAGCCGTACTGTGAGTGTCCACGATTCGGCTCCGTAAGTCATAACAGGCAGGACGCACTGATTGAAGACCTTAGTCTTTAGGCTCTGTGGAATACGCGACGAGAAGACCCGGCGAAGCTTCCCAAATGCTGCCCAGCCCAGCTGGATTCTTCTGTTAGCCTCCCTCTCAAAGTTGTTCTTACCAAACTGCAGAGTTTGCCCGAGGTAAACATATTCTCGAACAACCTCGAGAGGACCGCCATTGACAACAACAGGTCCTGGGGTGACGTGTTCGTTGAACATAACCTGGGTTTTGTCCAAGTTCACCCTGAGACCAATGTGTATTGAAGAATCAACTAGGCCATCCAGCATCTGCTGCAAGTCGTGCAGCGATTCAGCCAGTATGACGATGTCATCTGCAAATCTCAAGTGTGAGATGTACACGCCGTTGATGTTTATGCCACGTCCTTCCCATTTTAGCGTCTTAAACACATCCTCCAGTGCGTTGGTGAACAATTTCGGGGAAATAACGTCCCCTTGTCTCACCCCCCGACGCAATGGGATATGCTTCGTTTGCTGGTTTTGACTTTGGACGGTCATTGTGGCGTTCTCATAAAGATTTCTCAACACTTGGATGTATCGCCAGTCGACTTGGCATCGCTGCAGAGACTCCAGAACTGACCAGGTCTCGACAGAGTCAAAAGCCTTCTCATAGTCCACAAATGCAAGACACAGCGGCCGATTATACTCTTCGGACTTCTGTATGATCTGCCGCACTGTGTGGATGTGGTCTATGGTGCTGTATCCTCCTCGAAACCCGGCCTGCTCCGGTGGCTGGAAGTCGTCGAGTCTTCGCGCTAGACGATTCGTGATGACTCTTGAAAACAGCTTATACACGTGGCTAAGGAGCGAAATGGGTCTGTAATTCTTTAATAGGGTCTTGTTTCCCTTTTTAAAGAAAAGAACGACCACGCTCCTTCTCCACGCTTCTGGAGTTCTCCCCGAGAACAGGACCGAGTTGAAGAGCTCCCGAAGCTCTCTTAAAACAGGGCTTCCTCCCGCTTTCAGGAGCTCAGTCGTTATCCCATCCTCGCCAGGGGCTTTTCCATTTTTAAGCTGTCTAAGAGCCGCCTCGATTTCGTCTTGGCTGACTTCTGGCAGGTCTTCTGTGAAATGGCGGGTTAAGGTGGCTCTGGAATCCTCATTTTCGGGATCAGGTCGAGATGCATGCGATGCATACAACTGGCCGTAGAAGTTTTCGACTTCCGAAAGAATCTCCGGCTTCGAAACGACGATATCCCCACTAGATTTGGTCAACTTCGTCAGGTGGCTCCTCCCAAGTGATTGGACGAACACTTTCGACCCCCGATTTTGCTCAATCGCTTTTTCTATTGAGCGGGTGCTGGAGCATCGAAGGTCGCGTCGTATCAATTTTCTAATTTTATTATTGAGTGCCTGTAGTTCTGACGAAGTGATGGGTGGGTTTTCACGTCGTTCCGTCATAAGCTCCAGAGTCTCCTCCGAAAGTTTGGACCTCTTGCCCGTATGCCGCATTTTACAAAAACGCGTCCCTTCCTCCCTGAGGATTTCCACCATTTGGTCGAGCGCCTGGTCAACATCATTTGTGGTTTCCACGGCCGCGAATCGGTTCTCCAGATCTGACTGGAACGCTTCAGACCCTAGCATGGTTTGGAGCATATTTGGACGGAGCTTAGACCTCATCAAACGGGTTCGCTCCAGCTTGAAATTAATATTCAGAGTGCCACGAACAAGTCTGTGATCGCTACCGGTGTTGAACCTGTTGATCACCGAGACATCTCTGAATATATGCTTTTTATCCGCTATGATGAAGTCTATTTCATTTTTCGTCATAGTGTCGGGGCTTCGCCACGTCCACTTCCTTTGGGACTGTTTCTTAAAGAAAGAATTCATCACAAAAAGTCCCTCCTTCTCAAGGA
The DNA here is from genome assembly GCA_905163415.1 of Noctua fimbriata. NCBI lineage: Eukaryota > Metazoa > Arthropoda > Insecta > Lepidoptera > Noctuidae > Noctua > Noctua fimbriata. The sequence continues at coordinate 11,392,553 of LR990940.1, forward strand.
AGTTGACAAGCATTTGCCCCCTATGATTTCTGCTGCCAAACCCGTAGGATCCTACTACCGATTCACTGCCATTTTGTACTCCCACTTTAGCGTTAAAATCCCCCATGACAACGCTGTAGTGGGCCTTAGTAGTAGAGTGCAAGGCCTTGGAGATGTCCTCAAACATTTCCTCTACCACGTCGTCCGAGTGTGCCGAAGTCGGTGCGTAGACCTGAACAACCTTGAGGCTATACCTCTCGGTTAGCTTCACTATGAGGTACGCTACCCTGTTCGAGACACTAGACACTTCTACCACGTTGTCACAAAGGGATTTATGTACCAGGAACCCGACTCCGCCTTGGGATAGCTGGTCTCCCTCTCGAAAATACATCAGGTGGCCTGATTCAAGGGTTATTGTGTCCTCCCCCTCTCTTCGGACTTCACTCAACCCAAGAATGTGCCACCGTACCCTTTCGAGTTCTTCCTCTAGCTGCACTAGATGTTCGTCGAGCCGTAACGTGCGTCCATTATACGTCGCCAAGGTCAGTTGGGTTTGGCGGCCGTTCGTAACCCGGGGATTCTTAGCACCCCCTACCTTGCCGTTACCGTGACCGCCGCCAAAATCAGGAATAGCAAGGCCGCCGGGAACTGGGGGCCGTGGTTGATTTTGGCTTGCCATTAAGGGGTTTGCCCATAATCGCCACGCTGGGCATGCGGGTTGGCGATCGCAGATCACAACTCCTCGCACTAGTGACGCTGCTGCCCGTCGCTAGTCTGCGCTATTTAGTTGCGAACTTTCGAATGGTTATACCGCCATTTATCGGTCGTCAGAGCCTCGTTTGTTATTTAGCAGGATGCACCACGAGCAGGTGAGGTTGACTTGGGGCACTGAGATGGTAGGTGCACCCCCTTACATCCCTGCACCCCCATAATTTTAGTATATTGTCTGAAATATTCCGCAATAACATTTTTTTTTCTTAGCCTATATAAGGTCTATCTTTTCATACACGAAATATTTTAATTAAAAAGTAACTTCTATAAGTCGTAAAGTCGCCATAGCAACGAAAAAAAAAATTATCTGAGTGTTTTTTTTTACGAAATTATTAAAGTTCTAAAAATTTTTGAGACTTTTTGCTTAAAACCTTTACTCCCATATTCTAACAATGACAGTAGGTAAATACGACGTAGTAAATTAGCCTAATAGATGTTCAAAAATAAGGAGCTAGTATTTATTTTGTGGGTAAAGTAATTTTAAATTATTTATTTTTTATAAAAATATACTCAGATAAAAAAAGTAATCCCTTGAAATGGCTTCGTTATAGCCGTTGGATGATTCCCTGAAAATATTTCGTGTATGAATAGTTAGACCTTATATTAACTCACTGCTGGGCAAAGGCCTGCCCCATAGCCTTCCATTCTTTTCTCTGTGCGGTTTTCTCTCCAATAACATACCCTACTGTTATTAAGAATGGCCAACCCGTCATAGTTTTCATGCAAACGCTCGTACGTGATTATGCCGTTGTAACACATTTATCTAAGTTTTTTTTTAACTGATAGGTATCTTGTGCACTATATCTAGGTTTCTATCAAAGAAAAAATAAAAATTTGGAGAAACAAATTCAGTATAAGCCTCCAAAAATTGCTGTTTTGCACATATTTTACCTAAACTTTGGTCATTCATAATGTACTCAAAAATTGTAAAAGTAAAGAAAACATCGTGATAGCAACTTTGCACATGTAATGGAGATTCTAAATGACAAATATTTATTTCACAAACTTGTAGGCCTTATTCAAAAACACGTATTTCCTGGAACAAGTTTATGAAATTTTCGAACACTATTTTTCGTACCATGTTTTCGCGTTAGGCGGTATGAGGTGCGCGGGAGACGATTCGTACGGGGTCGGGGCCTCCTGAGACGGGGGAGTTGAAAAAAAAATGGCCGCTTTGGCTCTGGATGAAACAACAAGCTTATCGACCACGCTCGCGTTGACGATAGACGGACCGGGAAAGGCCCTCTTAATATTAAACTTTACAGGCGGAAACAGACTCAATTATCGCGATTAATTACACACGTCACTCATACCGTTACACGACTAGCCAGGTGACGTCACTGAAGCGTGCTCAGTTGCCATTTTTCCTCTCATAAAGTTACGCTTCGTCATTTGGACGGTTCTTCTTCTCGTGTCGACGACTTAAGTAACAACCTATACAGCTCTGTCGTTTACACTTCTGTAGTCGTGGAGCATGTTCAGTCGCGAGCGCATCAAGTTACCACAAACTGTCAAATTTTCTCATTCGATTTTGAAATTAATGGATGGATTTGATGGATTATTTTTATGGAATAGAATAGAATAGAATAGAAATAATTTATTTGCTTTGAATGTAGGTACATACATACATTAGTTGTTACAGTAGTAAGTATTTTTTCTTGGTACATTCTACCATTTGGTATGCAAAAATTTTAAATTATAAACAATTATACAACTTCAACTTAAAACCTTTCACAACAAATCAACAAATTATTTTCTAACAAAAAATCAAAATCAAAATAAATTAACAAATAATAATACAGCTATATTTTATCAGTTACAGAATAATAACATTTTTGTATTAATAAAGATGAAAGCTGTTTTTTAAAAATTCTCAAAGGATGCTCCTTGATTCCAAATAGTATTTGGAATCTTATTATAGATTATAGGCGCCATACCTAAAACACTTTTTTTTTAATAAAGATGTATTGTGAGTTGTCGAGACTCGAGATGGTTTCAAATCATTTGGAGAAATTTGACAGTTTTTGGTAAATTGATATGCTGGCGACTGTACAAAGGACAGTTCTGGAGATGCGGCATGATCTATCACGTGATGCGGCTCCAATTCACACTATGTTTGCGATAGGTCGATGGGTACTTGGGATATGTATATGCAACTTGCGCAAACGGTTCATACATTTGCATGTTGGGCATTGCAGTTTAGATTCGGGAGTTACGTATGTTGGACGGCCTGTGGTTTGCAATCATTCAATGAGAAACCGTAGTTTTGAAAACTCACTCATGGATCCAGATGGATATTTCTCAGTTCTAGTGACATTTGTCTTGCCACAATCAAGCATTAAACATCTACAACTGTTTAAGTACAACTTTATAATCTACACGTCGAAAATACGCCCAAAAACCTGTAGGTAACGGTCCTGAGGCTATGTTTGAAACAATTTTGTATGAGTAAAGAATCCATGTAACAAAACTTCACATCCCATCCTAATATGTGTAGAACCAGTAAACAGCGAACGCGAAAGCATATACGAGCACACAAACCCTTTAACTTTTCAAATATTTGATGGATTTAAACTTTAACTCTTAAAGGAATTCCCTTTAAAATTTAAGCTGTTCGCAGGATTAGTTTCATGCTTAGCTTGGTGCAAAAGCTTGCAGTAAAGTGCTTCTCGAAACTTCTAAATCCACAGTAATGTTGATTTAAGTCTGGCCATCCATGCAGATGACTAAGTACCTGGTTACCTAACTACCCAGATGGTTATATGTTTATTTTACGAATAAAATTGGTTAGCCTTTCCTACGGGTATATTTGCTTTCAATTAGTAGTCATACCTGAAATAATATTCCCATTTTATTGATTTTAAACTGAAAAAGGTTTTTCTTCTGGGATGTTGAGGATAGTTTAGTGGTTGGGGACTGTCAGTGTTTTATATTCAGGGTTTAATCAACTTATAAAACCAACCTTTTTTATAAAAAGTCTGACCTTTTTATGTGCAACGACGAACTTGCACGCCCTTTTATTTCTTCTAACCTCATTTTTATGTTCACCAATGCCTTAAAGTCTCATGATTTGGTTGCAAAAGTTATCATCTGCATGCCTTTCTTTTCTTTATCGTGTGGTTAGTGCCTAACGTGGTACCAGAGTTTTTATGCCGTCATGAGGCTCTGACTTGGCTTTACATGCCTATTTTTAAGAAAATCAGAAATATCGCTCTGGCATGCTAGACTTATGATTTGCCAGTCCGACGTACACACCACTAGGCTATCGCTGCTATCTGCACAACAATTGTGCAACACACTTTTGATCAAAATTTAAAGGACTTTGAAGGATCGGAATTTACTTCATGAATTTTTTAAATTCGTATGCTCTAGAACGTAAAACCCCAATGAATGTTGTTAACTATCACGTGTGGTCTAACAGAACTTTAGGAGCTCAGTCTAAGACATTTTCAACCAGACTATAACAAATTTTCAGAACACAAAACTCCAACAGCCAGACGAAATGAACAGCCACAAACAAACACACGATGTAATTGAGCGTAGCCTTAACTATCGATCTACCCTCGCTTGTCTAGGGTCGTCAGTATTCAAAAAACGTTCGCCCGACGCAGCGGTCCACAGAACGCCCACATTTATCGAATTGTAGGCTTAATTGACTTCATAGCTGTGATTACTAATAGCTGAGATAGAGGTTCTATAGGTATTATAAATTGTGTCTGCCTCGTTAGTCTTTTTAGGTTCGATTTCCGAGTCGGGCAAAGCATCATCATCTGCTTAGCCTTTTTCAACTATGTTGGGTTCGGCTTCCAGTTTTACCAGATACAGCTGAATACCAGTTTTTTACATGGAGCTATTGCCTATCTGACCTCTACAACTTAGTTAGTACTGGGTAATACGATACCCCTTGGTAAGACTGGTTGTCAGACCTTCGTGTCACTAACTACCTGTAACAACTGTCAAGTCTGCAAATGACGAGCCGGAACCAAAGACTTAACGTTCTTTCTGGGGCACGGAGGAAACTCGGTATGTAATGTGCGGTTACCTATCCACGGACAAAGTTAGGCAAGCCCAGCTTAACCTGAAGATCGACCCGATCGGCTGTTATTATTTAGCCGCGAGCCCCAAAGTCCGCTCGGTTGGCTCATAGTCGGGCAAAACATTATGAGTTTTTTCCATTAGTAGGTTCCGAGTAGCAGCCTGGTGTCTGGATTTGAGCCCTGTTGATGGCAATAGGCCCGACTCCTACTACATAGGATTGAACTGAAGCAATGGCAGTACTGTGATAGGTCACCTCTGTCTACCCTTTCGGAGAAAAGGGCGTGGTGTTGTGCAATCAAAGAAAAATACAAGCAATTTTATGAACGGTAATAACATCAGCAATTTGATCTAAAATACAGCCTTGGTACTTGTAGGATCGGGCCCGATCCTACAAGTACCTATAGTAAGGTACAAAAATGGCAATATCACATTGTACTCGGATCAATCCATCATCACTAACAGGATTATTGTAGCCAATAAACCTGATATAGTAGTTATAGATCGATTAGATCTAGATAGTTAGCTAATTAGATTACCCTTTTGAGGCCATGCAGCATCTCGCTCCTTCTCTGTTTTTTAGCTCGCAATGAGGATACCCCGCTGCAGGTTCTCCCGGCCGACTCGGTAGGCATTGAAGAATTGAGCTTCGTGAGCCTTCATATATTGAAAGCCCGTTTGGAGATTAATATCGAAAAACCTTATTTTCTTTAGTGTTCCATTCATGTGAAAAAATAATAAAATAACAGAAACGTTGCTGATATAAAAAAGCTTATAGGATTTTCTCTAGTGTTCAAAACTATGGAAACGCTGAGAGCGAATAAAACTCATATTTTCTCTTAAATACTTCATGACTATGTTGTAGGTATAAAACTCGTTAAATTTAAGCAAAAAGGCATTGTAAAATGTTGGGTATTTGCCTACAAATTTTCGGTTAGCAAAGCGTTTGAAATATTTTTGCTCTAACAATTTTGGTAGGCGCCGAAAATGTTTTAGTTTTTTAAAATGTCACTTTTTTATACATTCACGATACGTCTATTCTATCGTTATTAAGTATTTAATAGGTAGGTGGCTTTATAAATCTTGATATAAAGTGTACTGTTAACTACTTTTCTTGCAAAGGGAGCTACAATCAATGGATGTTGCTATCAGCTACGGTTTTGCCGTTATTCAATCCAATCTCATTTATCTAGCTTCAAATTTTACGATAATAGGTACCTCATACAGAAAAAAATCTCAACATCTAGTCTTAAAAGTTTTCTGCTTTCCATTTATAAAAAAAGTAACCTCTTTCCTCATGGCTTTTTTTGGTCAAAGAAATCAGCATTGCCAATCAAAGTGGTAATGTTGCCAGCTTTCTGCGCACTTTTCCTATTGACAGCGATGCGAAATTTTTTGACACCCTGTATTTCTTTTCCCATTTTCGTGCTTGTACACTAGTATTTTTATAATTACTTTAACTGTATTTATAGTCTGTAAAGAATGTCATCATCATCATCATTTGCTCAGCCTTTTTCCAATTATGTTCGTGTCGGCTTCCAGTTAACCGGATGCATCTGAATACCAATAAATAATAAATAATCTAAATAATGTACCTACTTGTACATTCGAAAAATAAAACTCGATTTCTACATTTTCGGTTTAAAGTATTTCTCATAAGAACATACAGTCCGCTTATACTGAGATACAAATTAATAAGTTTTAAAAACAGTGCAATACAATTTCCTCCTGAGTACCTATTAGAAGTTATAATGTGTATATATGTTCCTTAAGTTTATTTTTAAATGTATTATACATTTTAAATCTCGGATTCTCGTATTTATGCCCGATCTATTTAATTTTCAATCGATAGGTACTCCTATCAAAGACAAATTCACATTATGTCCTACCCAATTCAAATTTTATTGTAAAGCACAAACAACTTTCACATGACAAAGACCTGGCACCTCAGGACCTCAAGCATTTCTCTCTTCAAGATCGTTTTCAAACAAAATAATGCGGAAACTCACAGCGGGATGGATGGCGGAATTCTTTGCGTCTTTGCGACGTATTGTCCGAGTGCACAAAGAGTCAAAGATACTCATTATGAGTATAACAATACAAGGTACTTGTTTCTGTTCTGTTATTCATTTGAGATGTGTGAGAGAGAGGTAAGAGGCAGCGATCATTATCGTGTTTTGTCGCTTCTGGAGTGTTGTGTCAGATCTTGTTTGGTTTTAGTCGTTATCTGGATTATAGTCGCTCTTTTTTACTTTTGTAAGTATTTAGTATATTGATGTTTTTATTTCTTTGAGGAGCTCGTGGCTAAATAATAACAGCAGCTCGGGTCGATCTTTAGGTTAAGCCGTGCTTGCCTAGGTTGGTCTGTGGATGGGTGACCAGACTTTACATACCGAGTTTTCTCCGTGCCTCGGAAAGCACGTTAAGCCGTTGGTCCCGGGTGTCATTTGTAGATCTTTGACAGTCGTTAGGTAGTCAGTGGCCCAAAAAGTCTGACAGCCAGTCTTACCAAGAGGCGGGGGGGGGGGGTTGTTAGGTACTAACAAAAGTAATCGGATGAACCTTTGAGTAAAAGAGCTTTATCTTATCCCATTGAATTTATAAGTTGAGATTTCACGGTTTTCCATTCATTTAATTTAGCATGTTTGTTAAAGAGATTTGATCCATTTGATTGTCCCTATCGACTGATGTCTTAAAAGTACAGGATGTTTTCCGAATTTTAGTTGGGTCGATTCACGAGTTTGGCAAGCGAATTTTCAAAAATCTTTGTTTCTTTTTATAAACAAAAGACTGTTTCCTTTGAGTAAAATTTGCTATCTCCAGTATTTAGTGTACGATCCCTCCAGCTGAGGTTGAAAAATGCCACCCTGTATACTATTGACCATTGATGTGTACTGTGCACTTAAAGCAGTGCTGACAATCACATCATCATCTTCATCATCTTCCGTCTTTCTATTACCTTACACATCCGTTTGTGAAGAGCGGTCATTACGGCGATAATGTATGTCCTCCTAGCTTCCATGCTCATTATAGCGGGCTTTAAGCATTAGTTACAATACAAGTTTAGTTGTAAACGTTAATGAGCTGATAAATTGTTAAATGGTGGCCATATTTCGCTGAATCGCTCATTGGTTGCCTTTTCACTAAGGCGGGTCTTTACTGATATCTTCCTAGACGAAGGTTTGCACGACAGCCAATCAAGCTATACAAAACCAGTTTATGCGGATCTCTCATTGTATAGGAAATCTATACAAAGCGAGGTCAAGTTATACTGGAAATGTACAGCTTCATGTGCCGCCGTGTGTACCTACTAATTCCAATTTATTTGAGGCGTAGCATGAATGTATAACATCAGCATCAAGCTTTCAGGCTAGCAGAACTTTTAAACATAGTTTTTTTTTTTTGATTTTATTAATTTTCCATCATTGCTTCCTTGTTTTAAATGTAATAGAATATTATCAGTTTTATTCTACTTTGTTACCTACTGTAATGACTCAAATAACCAACGTGTGTTGCGTGTAAATCGTGAAATGAATCATTAACCGACTTCATTTTTTACTGACTCATTCGCGTAAAAGTCTGCTGCGTAAATTATGTTAATTAGATGATAATTATGATATTGTTGTCATATTATGAAAATTCTTCCAGACTGGAAGGTCTGGTATTCGCAACCGGCGTGCGTATATGACCAGGTCTTAGTATTATATTATCTGTGACCAGATATAAGAACATGGAAGAGGCGGAAGGAGTACCTACCAGTGGCGAAGGTTCCATACAACTCGACTCCCACCGAATTCTCTTTGAAAAATGGCACACATAGACAAATAATATAATCACATTAAAGATATGTACTCCGGCTTACCTCTTACAAAAAATTACTCTTCGCTACTGGTACCTACAGTTGATGCATGAGTGAGGAGCATCGTATGGCGACGATTATGGTATGCCCGCACCGCCGTATACAACATTATTTTTAGTATATGCGAAACCTGAATATAGTTTGTTCAGAATAGTAACTGAATCGATTCCAATCATTTTTAAACCTTGTTATATTTTTTCCCAAAAATATTTAAAAAAGGTTAAAAGTTGAACACCGAGCGACACTAAGTACCTATCGCAATCATTTAGGTACCTACTGGCAAATTATTATTATCAATGAGCTCAAGACGACGCTGGAGGCGCGTGCTGTGTGGTGACCACGATTTTGTGCGGACAACCAGTCGACAGAACAAGTCTATAACTTTATGATTTTTCATGATACAGTTTGGAAATTTTGTACATAGATTCATAACATAAAAATACTAGACACGTGTTTCAGGTTTCGCATATACTAAAACTAATGTTGTATATGTATTCTAGACTGAAAGTTCCAGTTGTAAACGTACCTTCGCACCCGCCTACCTCTAGTTTGACCTGGAGAGACGTCAAAAATAAGAATTATCTTACTCGTCCGCTATTTTTCTTCTTTTCTGATTAATTTCGTTACGGGTTCCAAGCCAACATGTAACAACAAGATAGTATAGTCACTTCTCCGGGACACGTCAAGCTTCAAGCACAGGCCACACCACCAGCTAGCGACCGAGCGAGCCGGGCGAGCAAAGCTACGTCAGTGATACAAACGATGCGACGAAATATACGCCTATGCCATCTAAGCTATTCGTTCACCGTTAGCGTAGCTTAGCTCTGTAGTTGGCGGTGTGAACCGAAGTATAAGAGGTAAAACGATGCTCGCTCGCCCGTCCGTCCGTTGTTTTCGGTGTGAACCCACATAGTTTAGCTCGCCAAAGCTTCGCTTAGTTTATATAGTTTCCCTCGCCTCACTTCGCCTGCCAGCTCGCTCGCGCTCGCTCGCGAAGCTGGCGGTGTGGCCTGCGCTTCATGGTCTCGGCGCTTTTCTTCGTTTTTGCTCTAGTTCTAGCTGCAATGGTTGCCGTGGTTGAGTAATATTAAATAGTGATATTAAAGATACCACAGCTGGTATCCATCTTAAATAGATAGATTTAGGGTGAAACCAATAAAGCCAGTCATGATTTTCATAACCTTTTCTTACATTTTTAATATTACCTACTAGCTGTTGCCCGCGACCTTCGTCCGCGTGTATTTATTATAAAAATACTACTTTCCTATTTGAATTGTTAACAATTGCATTAAGCTAAATTCATTTTAGAAAAAGAAGTTAAGTTACTCCTTATAATATCAGCTATCTGCGAGTGAAAATTCCGTCAAAATCGGTCCAGCCGTTTCGGAGATAAGCGGGAACAAACAGACAGACAGACAAAAAAAAATTAAATGTTTTTTTTTTTGTTAAAAATATAAATCTGTATGTTGAAATTACAAACAGACACTTCAATTATCTTTATTTGTATAGATTCTAAAGGGCTAACTACCTAACCAGATGCTTTGGGAAATTAAAATAACATTATGTTTGCATGTTTAAGTTTCATCAACATCGTGATAGAAAAACTTTTTTACTTACATAGATAGGTAAAAACTCATTAAGACTTTTGCTTAGTTCGCAAAACAAGAATAGAACTGACCTTTACGCCATTATGCGACTTTTACTTTCAAACTGATTTCAGTTCAATCGAGATCGTGTTTTGTAAGATTTTTATGGAAAGTGCTGACAAGCAAATTGAAGTTAAAAGTAATGAGATTCCAGTCAATTACAGTCTTTTCGTCTTGATTTTATAATATGATCAGCTTTTACCATCGGTTTCGCCTGCGTGGAGTTTGGAAAATGTCCCTCGGAAACTTCTGGGATAAAAAGTATTGTAAGTCTGGTCACCTGTAAGTCAAACATCATCATAATACGTTCTACTTCTAAGCAACAAGGAAGGGGTCCGCTAGGGCCGATACCTGCCACCGCGGCCCTGGAACACAAAGGGCAAAGAAGGATCATGGATGGGTTTTAGTCAGTAGAAGTCTGACGCTCCCTTCTTCTCCGCCCAGAGCGGACGGGGGGGGGGGGGGGGGCATTTGATGAATTACCATCCGAAAAAAAAAAAAGGCTTGTAGAGGTGACCGGCAAAAGAGATGGCGGAAGAGAGCTATCGCATTAATAACATTGGTACGTAGAAGTATGGATCGATAAAGTTTTGCTAAGAGGAGTGAAGTTACCTTTGCATACCAAGTTACCTAATTATTAACAAGGTATAGCAAATTTTCGGCACGTGTAAGCTCGTTTTTAGAAGCGCGTGTACGTACGACGTAATGAGCGTTTTTTGCCACACGCGCGTAAGTAGATACGAGCCGCCTATACACGCAGAAATATACGCTAGTCTGAAACCGCTCTGAGGGCCTTGCTACCTACCTAGTTACATGAATATTACATAATTTTATAATTTATTAAGGTACATAAAAGTTTTATAGTACATAAGGGACTTACAAAGTATTTTGCATTAATAATTACATGTTGTAGGTACAACCAATTGCTGGGTGAATCGCTGATCTCCTAGCTAGATTGCGGAGCAATCTGTATTTAGGCGAGACAGTTTCGACTCCCTATTTGAGTATCACAATAATCATGTATGCGCTTATAATTTAGTATAAAACAAAACACAAAACCAAAAATAAAAATCTTAAAATTTAAATTAAATAAAACAAATTAAAACGAGGAGTGGTGATACGAGTGAGTGTGAGTGCGCTTGTGTATGAGTATGTGTGTGTGAACGTGTGTGTTACTAGAATCTATTCATACTTCTTTACTAATAAATATTATAAAGAGATAAAATTTTGTAAGTTTGAATGTAGGAGGTAACCTTCGGACCGACTGATCCGATTCCAAAAATTCTTTCACTAATGGGAAGCTACATTATCTCCGAAAGTCATAGGCTATATTTAAAACATTTCCGTGGGATATTTTTCGACCATATCACGAGCGAAAGCGCGGGAGTAAGCCAGTACATTATGAATACGAAAGTAATTTTGTCTGTTACCTTTTCGAGCCTTAACAGAATTTGATGAAATTGGATGTACAGGTAGACCAACTTGATTAGTAGGTACATAGGATTTTTTACTTTTTATCATCAACATCCCAACAACGACAACAACAACATTCAACAACCCGGATAAAAAGTAAAATATACTATGTAAATCCTTTGAAAAATTTCCGAGCAGCCGAAGCCGCGGCCAAAACCCTGTCGTAAATAGATCTCATCACTAACACTAATTAAAACCTACCTATCCATGTTTATCCTTTAATTAGGCACATACATAATTAAGTTCTTCCAAACTCCAAACCTAAGACCTCTAAAACACGGGCTAGGTTCAATGAACGCCTAATTATCAACCTCAAATTTCATAATTACTAAGAAATTCCTAAAATCCTCCCTACGTGTCTTGAGACCGCAAAATGGCGGATATATTTTGGTACCCACGTATAGTTGGTAGGTATAGTAAATTATCAACTAATTATCAACCTCAAATTTCATAATTACTTAGAAATTCCTAAAATCCTCCCTACGTGTCTTGAGACCGCAAAATGGCGGATATATTTTGGTACCCACGTATAGTTGGTAGGTATAGTAAAGATGTCTCACAGTGTGAAAGGAATTTTCCAATTTACTAGTGGCCAATTTACTGGGAACCCATACCGATAGTAGTTTAAGGTAAGAGTTTCTCAGATTCCAAGGTTTTGAAGGTAAGGGTTTCCAGAAACAGGGCACGCTTGATAAAAATGTTTGTCATGTTTTCTCTCGGGTTAAAGCATTTTTTGCAACTCAAGGCTTTTTCCTTATTTCTATGGCAATCGGCTCGCACACTGTTATACCTTACAATATTAAACGTAACTGGATGAAATTCGGGATGGCTTAGGCAAAGACCATCTGAGATGTAAGTACACGTACAGTCAGTTGTCATGGCAGATTTTCTCCCTTGGTATATGTATATACGCATGCGTGCCAGCTCGAAGAGCCTTCTGAGCGTGTTCGTAGGCCGCTGGGACTCGCCGATTTGGCGGCACTGGATGCGACTACACACTGCAGGTGGTCGCGTCCAGGGCTTGGCATAGACTGGCGTTCCTGTGCGGTGCCGCTTTTTTCTGCCGCTTTTTTCTGTGGGTATATTTTTGTTTGTGTGTACTAACAATAGCTTTATAAGGTTTTTTGTGTTACTAACAGTATATGGACTACGTCTGAATTAAATGTCTTCTATTCTATCCACTCCATGTGTCTTGAGGTGTAAGCGCCATGCCTGCCAGGGCTGCAGGACTGTTCGAAAGAGATACCACGGCCCTGGAACACAAAGGGCAAAGAAGGAACATGGTTGGGTTTTAGTCAGTACAAGTCTGACACTCCCTTCCGCTCCGCCCTGAGCGGGAGGTCATTCGATGATTTCCCATCCGAAAAAAAAAACGGTGTAAGCGCCAGGACAACCCGCGAAATTCTCCTACGTTTTTTGTCATTAGTCACTCAATGGGATTAAATGAACTTGGGTTGAATTAATGAATTTAATGATTATAACCAGTGATAGGAATAGGTAGTGCCTATTAGCCTAAACTTCGAAGAACAGAGACAAGAAACGGAGACTTCCTTAGGACTAAATTATTTCCGGCACATCTGTCTCGAAATTTCGAGACAACATTTAAATACATTTAAAAAAATGTGTTATTTGAAATAAGTAATTCGTCTATATTTATCTAAAGTTTGTCTATAAATGTGATAGTTTGTATGGATGTCCATTACTCAATTTTTTAAATATACTTTAGAAATATATTTCATTAAGATGAAAGAAAAAAAGGTATTTGTATTTTCATTTGTAACTAAATATTTGCACATCATGTATAATGGTAGAATGTAAAGGGACCTCATTAATATTAAGATCATACCACTTTGTATGCCTACATTCTGGCAAATAAATGAATTATTTATTTATTTTAAATACCTTTTTTTAATGATAAATTCTTTCTACTATAGAGAATGCTAAAATGATAAAAAATTACCGTTTTATTATTTTAAAGACAAAATGCCTTTTTTACACTTGAACTTTAGAAATCTCATTATACGTAGCCGAGAGTGAGCTAGAAAGAAGATATTTACTTCGAAACGTGTACGGCTTCTTATTCAAACATTGTGATTCATTGTGTATTACGATCAACAAGTCATTTACAAAATGTTCTCCAAAAAAAAAATCAGAAAATTTTATGGTTGTAACGACTATGTATGTTATTTATTATGATATATCTAGTCGCAAACTTTAGGTAAATATAGACGAATTACTTATTCCAAATAACAATTTTTTTAAATGTATTTATGTGTTGTCTCAAAATTTCGGGACAGATGTCTCGGAAAAAATTTAGTCCTAAGGAAGTCTCCGTTTCTTGTCTCTGTTCTTCGAAGTTTAGGCAAATAGGCACTACCTATTCCTATCACTGATTATAACTCAGTTAGAACATATTCGTTACGGTCATCATCATTATCTTGCCCTTATCCCAATTCATTTAGGGTCGGCGCAGCATGTCTTCTTCTTCCATACTTTCTCTATTACTCGTCATCTCATCCGACATCTCGTTTCTTGCCATACCATTCTTTACACAGTCCATCGTTACGGTCAATATTCGATACGGTCGCGAATCATATTTTAATCAACATACAACCTGACACTGCCTTGTAAATTGCAAAAGACTAAGATAATTAGTAGTAGTTTAGTAATTTTTTTATTAGTATTTTGTGTGTACATAAATAAATAATAAATAAATAATTTGAATTTCGCGGGCTACCCTGGCGCTTCACGTATTACTTAATTTAGTCAGAACAGAATCAGAATCAGAATTTTATTTCCTATGAAAGTAGGTTCAGGGTCCTTAGTATGCCAGCTGTATTATGTAAGGTACTGTACGCTGTTGGACTTAAAGAATAGTACCATCCCATATCTTCCCGTGGGTGTCGTAAGAGGCGACTAAGGGACTTACCAGAGAATGGGCAGCAGCGTTCTCTGTGCTTTTTTTTTAACAACCGTACCGCGCCTACCCGCTTGCCATACGTGGCGATTATGGCAAAACCCTCCTTTGAGAGAGGCCTATGTCCAGCAGTGGACGTCATTCGGCTGAAATGATGATGATGATGATTATGCAAGGTTGCATCATCGTCGAAGCTACCTAAAATAGAGATACGCATATCCAATGCTAAGGTGGATGAGGAAGCAGATAAAGAGGAGGGTTCAGGTATCACCCAATTAATTCGGGTGTAAACAGTCTCTTCACATAGCCGTCAACCAAGCATTCGGTACATCAAACTAAGTAACTTTACGCAAAAATTATTGCTGGGAATCGACTTTTTTTTTGGGGGTGAAAAATCACGTTTTAAGGTAGGACTCGATGGAAAGCACTCAAAGCATTGTGCTGATGGATGAATTGCATAGTACGGGGGTCGTGGAGGTGTGTAAAGTAAAAATCTTACATTAGAAACATGTATTTTTTTTAAACTTTTGAAAAAGTTGGAACTTTGACCCCCAATATCTCCGTAACAAGAAGGTTCTCATGTATGGTCTGGAACAAAAAAATGATCGCAAAGACGGGGAGAACAAGTGTCCTTCGATTATGTTAAGGGTCTATTTACACCCTTTATAATAACACGACATCAAACCATCCTTTATCAATGACATGTAATACTACAGGACCCACTTATTAGTTTCCTCCAGGGATATCCCTTACAGCATCTAGGATCCTTAATATTTGTCCATCTTCACTAATGGGTTTAACGAGATTACGTAGACGAGGTCCTGGGGCCATTAAGCTCGTTCTGACGTCGAATATGAAGATATATGTTCGAGGTCCCATTAGAAGCTAGTTTTAGATAGTCAACTGACTCTCCAAATTAACTGGATTCGCGGATAGCTACAACACAGACACATGACAACATAGTGTCGACCTAATTCTTATATGGTGTTCATCATATTGTCCATGAAGCGGAAAAACCCTTTTGATTCCGTAAAGTTATTAGAAAACTTGAAATTAATCTTGTTTGTCTTTAATTTTTCCTTTTTTTTTTAGCTTAAACACTTTTAGATAACTCCACCTAAATTGCAAAAATTCGTTGGTTGGCCAAATTGTGACTTACGCTATATTAGAATTAGGTCAACGATATTCTTATTGTCTTCAGTAACTTATATTCCTTTTCGCCCTTCTGCTTTTTTCCTTTTTTTGTTTTGTCCTGCGCGAGTCTAATAAGGACTATTTCTTGCATTCTTTTCTTTTGGTAATTCAGTCATTTTTGTTGTATGTGATGATGGCCCAGTTGTAAGACTATGACATCAGGGTAGACTATTTTTCTACAGGACATTTTTCTAGTTAACATAGGACCAAGCTGAGGGTTTCAGGTCTTCGTACAGTACACAAACTCGACAACAACTCCACTCCGACTCGACTCACAGTAAAGCATTGAAATGTGATCTTTATACCGTGTTACTTACGATAGAATTTCCAACATTTACTTAAAAGTGTACGACGCGTGGACCACGCATGGCGCATTGTTATATTTTATAGTACTTCATCAGCTAGTGCAACTGTTAGACAATAGGTAGACGAAAATGGTTCAGTTTTGATTATTTCTTTTTTTTTGGTCATCGACCGCAGGTAGCGTAGTTCAGCCCTTTTATGGCTTAAACAACCCGAAGCGGAACTAGACCAAGTTATAAATAAACATCAAAAGAAAAATGAGGGTTGCACCACACAATATCGCAAACTGGACTCAAACAATAGACAGTGTGACGGTCGTAAATTACCATTTTACTGTAGTACCGAGTTTGGTCTCAATGGTACTTAACACTTGAATTGAATAAGTTCTTTGTTGTTGTAGTGGCACTTTTTGTGAATAGGAGGTGCTCATTTTATGGTACTTCTAGTTTGCAGTCTGGCTTGAAGAACTGTGGATTTTATTTTTGGCCACAACTTTGAATGAAGTGCTTTAGTTTTTTCAAAAGAGAGTGTATGGTAAAAAGAGAGTGAGGAAAATAAGAGGAATAATTTTGATGGTTATTGAAATAAAATAGACCAATAAAAGATGGATGCATTGTATAACAGTTGTGGGGATGTGTGGTGTAACGCAGTTCGATAAAATAAGGAATGAGTAGGAGGAAGTCTGAAAGTGGCACCGGTGACTGAAAAGTTGTGTAGTAATCGATTGTCGTGGTATGGACATGTGATGCGGAGGCATGAGGAAAATGTAGTGAGGAGAATGTTGAGTATGAATTTAGATGGCTATAAGAGTAGAGGAAGACCAAAGAAGCGATGGATGGACTTTATGAAAGATGATATGGCTAGGAAGGAGGTGACTGCTGAGATGACGAGTAATAGAGAAGTATGGAAGAAGAAGACATGCTGCGCCGACCCCAAATAAATTGGGATAAGGGCAGGAGAATGATAATGAAATGAAAAGTCCGGAAGTTTTCAAATGTCCGGAATTTTCACCCAAAAGCCTAGTTATGAATCTGGGAACCCTAGATGTGGTACGACTTTGATTTAAATTTTCGATAGATGGCGACGAAATTCTGAACTGAATTTTGTCTCTAAAACTTTATGAGATATCATATCTTTTACAGCCCGCCACTTAACGTCAGTATTTTATTAGCTCATATATCTAGTTTGTCCCTGAACGTACGAACTGTGGGCCTTAAATCTTTAGTCGCCATCTTCACTTAGGTCCCTTGGGCCTAACCCAGTCTTGTCTTACAGCTATATGACTTTTGTTCAGAAAATATGTTTTTGAGATAAATATTATGTTTCAAATACGTAAATATTTTGGATTATGTGTGCGACAAAATAAAGACATGCCACTGTGAACACATTTTACATACATGTCGGATATGTCAGGATTTATTCCGTTAGGCTCGTACATCATGTGGGCAGACGATTGATTTCGTGCTATGAAAACACACTGGGTGCGATACACTGTTTCTAGTAAAACTAACGAATTACTTGAGATTACAACTTAACACAATAACACGGGGCACAATGGATCGGTTACAGTTCCAAGACGTCTCAACTCCACCGCGATAAGATATTGACTTTCGTTCTCGCCTCGAGCTGAACATCAGGGCTCTGTAGAAACACGCTGTGGTGTGGGTAGACTGGTAAGTAGGTCGCGTCATGTCACCAGTGCCCACTGGCGTGTTTGCCGATTCATTTTATGTCCGTACTAACGACCGGATCCGACATTTACATTATATACAGTCGATAAGCGTTGTCAGAAGCCCAAAAGTCCAACAACCAACCGGAGAACTGAGATATAAGTACCGGCTTGTTACCAAGTAACTGAGTTGTGGGAGTCGATCTATATAAATTACTGGTATTCAAATCAGACCTCCACAACCAGTTAGTACTTGGTAATACGATACCCCCTGTTAAGACTGGTTGTCAGACTTTCGGGCCACTGACAAACTGTAACGACTGTCAAAGATCTACAAATGATGGCCGGGAACAACGGCTTAACGTGCTTCCTGAGGCACGGAGAAAATTCGGTATGTAATGGCTGATCACCCATCCACGGACCAACCAAGCCAAGCGACCTAATCCAAAACACAAGTCATAGAGACAGAAAACACAGACATAATCCATTCTAATGCCACTCTTTAGTCTAAGTCTACACTCAACGCGCATAATGCACACAAAAAAGACAGACATTATCATCGTGTATAATATCCTACTTTATCTGCGTCTGTCCCAAAATATCCTTATACGAATACATTTTCAGTTCGTGAATAGTTTACGTGAAGCTTAAAGCACTTTGCGAATGTTATAGTTACTATTCGGCCTGTAATCCTTGGAGTGGGGCCATGAAATATACGTGTAGTAACTAGTAATAGGTAATTAAATAAATAAAATAAAATTTATTCAAAGATTTTTTACAGTTTTTCTTAAACAGTCAGACAGTCAGTCAGTTTTACTTTTTCTTGTTCTCTGTTTTTCTTTAATGAAAGAGATATAATGGAAGGCCTCCCACTAGGTGGACCGATGACCTGGTGAAGGTTACAGGGATCCGCTGGATGCGAGTCGCACGGGACCGGTCAATGTGGCGACACTTGGGGGAGGCCTATGTCCAGCAGTGGACGTCTTTCGGCTGAAATGATGATGAAAGAGATATAATCATCATAGTATACTAGATGGGTGTCCTGCCTGTCCTGTTGCTTGCACATCACAGGAGCTGATGGACGCTACTGAAAGTGCCAAATTCGTCGCCAAATTTTGGCCGACTCAATTTAAATTGTCAGTATCATCATCATCATCATCATCATTTCAGCCGAAAGACGTCCACTGCTGGATATAAGCCTCTCCCAAGTGTCGCCACATTGTCAGTATAATAGATCTTATTATGCTAACATTGAATATTTATGGCTTAACTACGACTGATTAAAATATAAGCCGGTTGACACCAATAATACATATTTATATGAAAATGTAAAACAAAAATGTCAAGTGTTATTTCAGTATAGCTGTTTTTGAATTTTGTTAAGTTTATACATATTACTAGTCGTGAGAGTCCCTTTTTCTGCTTATTGCTGAAAACATTGATACCTATTGACATTAGATTTACTAAGGCGAAGTTAGTAGTAAATTCAAGACAAGATTATGTTACGAATTACGTCGTCCAACTTCACGTTGTTAGTGACACTAACAAACTGCCCTGATGGATGACTAAGGGTAAATCCTTTTTACGCAGAATCCCATACAAAACTGTAGCTAAAGCCAAGTTAATTTCGCAGTAACCAACAATGTCCGCTACGTCATTTGTAAACGTCATGCAGTCATGAATGAACTGAGCTAACCAGGATCTTATGCGTAACGTTTACGGAAAACCACTATTGAATAATGTGTAGTTCTTTACGGCTTTACGAGTACTATGGCAGAATTTCATTCATCAAAACTGGCCATTGATGATTGTTCCTGTGCTTTATTGAATGCCGGTGTCATTATGTATATGTAAATGTCCGAAATTAGTGAATCTGAAAATGCAACAGTGTATGTCAACAAGCAAAAATTTTGATCATTATCATCCACAGCCAGAACATATTATACTCTATTTATAAGCTATTTAAATTTTATTAACTATTAAATAATAATATAAATAAAATAATTCTTATTTAAATAACAAATCTATATAAATAAATTTTAAAATTATTTATTTGATAAATGATAAAAAAGATAGAATTTTTTTTTTTCAATCCTGGGTACCTAAAGTCCTCTCCTTTGTTATGCCAATTTCCACGGTTCACGGCTCTCTACAATTTTGACAGTGTACCGTAAAAGCAAGAATTTGTGTGAATGTTAAGGTCACACCTTAACAACAGGTAACGCCTTAACGCCTGTGTTTGTTCGAAAAGCGAGAAAGACTACTTGATTGTCGTTTTGTAATTGACTGGATGTGTGTCTAAATCATGAACAATCAGCCATAGTCGCTCCAGTGCTTGTTTATCTGTGTGTCTGATTTGTGCAGACGATTTCCAATCATCATCATCATCATCATTTCAGCCGAAAGACGTCCACTGCTGGACATAGGCCTCCCCCAAGTGTCGTCACATTGACCGGTCCCGTGCGACCCGCATCCAGCGGATCCCTGCAGCCTTCACCAGGTAATAGATTACTTTAATACATACGGAAATACAACATTATTTTTAGTATATGCGAAACCTGAATATAGTTTGTTGAGAATAAGTAACTGAATCGATTCCAATAAATTTTAAACCATGTTATATTTTTTCCCAAAAATATTAAAAAGTTAAAAGTTGGACACCGAGCGACATTAAGTACCTATCGCAATAATGTAGGTACCTACGGACAAATTATTATTATCAATGAGCTCAAGACGACGCTGGAGTCGCGCGCTGCGTGGTGACCACGATTTTGTGCGGACAACTAAGTAACAGAACAAGCTTATAACTTTGTGATTTTTCATGATACAGTTTTGAAATTTTGTACATAGATTCTTTACATAAAAATACTAGACACGTGCATCAGGTTTCGCATATACTAAAACTAATGTTGTATGTGTGTGTGCGTATGAAACTTGTTTAGTGTGGTCCGTCTGTAAAAATCTTCAGCCTTCCTTACTACTCCTTCGTGTGCCTGGCTAATGCTGGGCGTGCTGGCCCAAAATTTCCTACACGAAACGCTATTTAATAAATCGCAATCCATGTCCCATCACCTGTATTCCATAATATAAAACATTACGTTAATAGCTTTGTTATTGTGATTACTTTGAGTAGATAAGTCCCCAATAAAAAGACACGACTTTTAGAGAGCTCACCTATATTGGTAATAGTGCGTGAAGACTCTTCTCTTATTTCTCATAGTAATTGCTAAAACTAATCTGTACTGTAATGGATTGGCTGTTTTTGTTTTTGCAACAAAGCCTTTTATATTAATTACTAACTGTAACCACGTTCGTCCGCGTGAACTTGTTAACAATTTCAAGGGTTTTATTTTTCTAAAATAAAATTAGCCTAATTTACTCGTTATAACGTCAGCTATCCGCCAGTAAAAGTCCCGTCTGTATGGTCACATTTTTCGTCCCATTCCCGCTAACTTCCTGGCCCCACCACTGCCACCACGATACAAATCTCTTTGGGAGTTTCTGTTAATTTGTGCGCAGATAGGTATGTGCCACCTATTGTGTTGTACGTGTATGTAGAGTTCTAGACGGTTGAGAATCCATAAACAAACATTTGCGGTTTCCACTTAGGTAGGTACGCTGTACTTCACCTAGGTGGAGGGAGAGGAAGACCAAGGAAACGATGGATGGATTGTATAAGAAATGATATGAAAGAAAACGGAGTAAATGATAGCGTGACGGTTGACAGAGGAGATTGGAAGAAAAACACGTGTTGCGCCGACCACAATAACATGGGATAAGGGCAGACAGATGTTGTACTTACTTCACCTAGGTCCATCGATAGGACTACTCACTATAGATACAACAACAAATAGACTTTGATTTAGAATTCATAGGAGGAAGACTTAGGGAGAAACTGAATTCATTAACAAATTAATATACGGGGTGTAAACAAACCCTTCACGAAGCCGTCAACCAAGTATTCTGTACATCAAAGTAAGTAGGAACACTACGCAAAAAATATTGCTGGCAAACGCTTTTTTTTGGGGTGAAAAACAACGTTTTACGGTAGGACGGTAGGACAATATAACGCGCTCAAAACATTGTGCTGATGGATGGATTGAATAGTACGGGGAGGTGTTTTAAGTAAAAATCTTACAGTAAAAACATATATTTAAAAAAGAACTTGTGAAAAAGTCGGAAACTTGATCCCCAATATCTCCGTAACTAGAAGGTTCCCAGGTATGGTCTATAACAACAAATTGACCGCAATGACGGGGAGAACAATTGCCCTTTGGCTTCGTTAAGGGTCTATTTACATCCTTTAGGTAGGTACATATAAGGTTGATAAACATGGCCTAATTATCTAACGAAACAGACCGAAAATATCGCACCTTCGATAATGCGGTTCTCGGTTCCCTTGAGGTTCAGAAAAAAAGAGATGAATTGCTTGCGTAGGCGTAGGTACATGATAGATCACCATTACACAATACACCCAACAATTTCAATCGAGAAAATATGAAGGGAAACTTCCAAGAAATTCTCGTCTGACCTCCCGTCAAGGAATTTGTGAATGAAGGGTGCGAAACCAAGATGGCCGACGGCGACGGGCCAGGTACAGTTCTTTCATAGTACTTTTACGTCTGACGGCAGCAACCCAATAACCACCTTATTTTTACCACAGTAAAGATCAATTTTATTTGACAGAATTGTCACTAGTAGCTACCGAAAAGCAACCTTATTTTAACGGGGCTAAAGATCATTATCATTTTGACAGAGGTGTCCAATCAGAAGTAAACGTAGTGTAGTGTGAAAGAACAGTAAATACTTTTACAATAGTACGAATTCATAGCATCTCGCAATGAGTTTTTTTATATTGCATCTTTGTTATTCAGTGATCCGAATATTTTGCCGGTAAAAGAATAATGGGATTTGCTTTTCGTCTACGAGGACGGTCGCGAAACCAAGTTTTGAATTTAGAGAAAAAAATAAAGAATAAAGAGGATGCGCCTTTGTCTATGAAAGTAAAATATGAGAAATGTTTTTTTTTGAGATTTCATATTAATACGTGTGATATTCAATTTTTTTATTACAACATAGTCATAGGTAGTTAATAATTCGCATAATTGCCTTGAAATCTCACACATTGGTAGTAATTAACCGTTTTACAACTGCGTGGCAACTGACAACCAGATCATTTCTACGTGAAATATGTGTCTAGTTACGAGAAAATTGTGTTATCTTTCTAGAAAGATTTTCATGTCAAATATAACAACATATCATATCACACAGGAATATCGAATGTGAAAATAAGTAGGGATTCTTACATAACTATGCATAATTACGAAATATTCACAACGATAATATTAATGAATGACTCTGTTCCACAAATAGGTACCTATTCATGTCGGCGATGGATTTGTTGTACGCAAAAATACCTAAAAATTACAAACAAAGATAATAAGTGTCTTTGTTCATCCTCTGGACTATTGCCGATTAAATTCATACCACCGTGTCTGATTAAAATCCCTGAATAAATTTCCAGGAATCTTGCTGTGTTCTCTACAAAATACATATTTATAACTTAGGCGTGTAATTACCAAAACCAGCCGCTTGTTTTGCTCAAATAAATACCTAGCTCGGTACACTTGGTAAATAACCAATTAAATAAGGAAAATTACTAAACAGAGCTTGTTGCCACAATATACACATATAATTTTAAATGAATTATACCAAGGTTATACCGAACCTGCAAAACTTTTTTTTTAATAACCAGTCGAAAATTTTAACTCTGTGGGGTCTATACAATAATATGGTAACAGTTTTTTTGTTTTGTATCATGATGCTTTGACACCGTATCTATAAATATACCTACTTGCATATCTACCTAGTAAACTCGATGAAACATTAATTTTAACTCGTTAGTGTAGTCTCTAGTCGTCACTATAAGTGTAAAATGCCATTCACCCGTAAGCCTAATTGTCTATTTTAATTTCCATAATTCGCGACCACAAAGCGGTGTACAGTAATTTGGGTAGCCTTGACAAGTTCATTACTACTATAGGGTCGTTTCGCCGGTATCGCGACCACCTTCAGTAGGCGACCATTTGACGGACTAAGTTTCTTTAAATCAAGATAATAATATTTGTAGAGGTAATATAAATAAAGAAAAAATCTTACGTGCTCCAGAAATAATTATGAAATAAGAATTTACACAGTTTAAAACAAATGGGTTAACCCAGAGCCGAAAAAAAATTGCTCAGTGCGCGTCTTGATTCAGTGGTGAGTGGAAGTACCGCGAGTTAGAAAAAAAATAGCACGGCGCGTGGCGCTCAAAGCTAAGTTTTATTACTTATTTCATGTTTTACACACAAGTTAGATGTTAAATTGAACAATCGATAAGTTTTGGTCATTATCTTGTTGTATTTTGCTATTTTTAAACTTATTATTAAGATAAAATCAAGTGGTCGGTAATCGAAATGCTTATTTATCAAAAACGTTAGATAGCGACCACATGGTCGCAAACTGACGAGAACCGCGTTATTCTATTTTGATTAATATGATCCTAATGCTTCATAAAGGACTGTTACAATTTTGAATGTAGCATTGTAAAGGTTTTTCTTTGTAGTTCTTTAGTAAGTGACCACCAGTTTCTTTGAAAGAACTTTGTTTAATTTACGTACAAAATTGGATGCTAAACAGGTGGTCGTAAACCAAAATAATCGAAATAAAGACATTGGTTTCCGGCCACCACAATTTAGTATGAGAGAAATAACGGCCGCTAACAGAAATAAGTATGAAAGTTCATTGAGTATGCGACCAAAAAAAAGACTGTCGAGTACACTGAAGGAGCCCTGAAAAAGCTCTCGATGATATCCGAAAAGAAGGGAAGGAAATAAAAAAAAAGAGAAACATGTAGACTGTTTCAGATCCCAAGGACCACGATATAAGATCAGCTTAATTATGAATAAGAAACGCGGAATATCATCATCGTCTTCCTGCCCTTGTCCCATGTTACTTGGGGTCGGCGCAACTTTTTTTTCTTCCAATCTCCTCTGTCAACCGTCACGCTATCATTTACTCCTTTAGCTTTCGTATCGTTCCTCACACAATCCATCCATCGTTTCTTTGGCCTTCCTCTCCCTCTCCATCCATCAACGTTTATATTCATCACTCTTTTAGTCACATGCGATTCGTCCTCATCAAACGTCCATACCAAGACAGTCAATTCCCTTTCAACATTTCCGTAACTGGCGCAACTTTTAAACTTCCTCTAATATTCTCGTTCCTTACCTTATCCATTCTTGTCACACCACACATCCACCTCAACATTCTCATCTCCGCTACATGCAATCTTATTTCATCCATCTTCTTCACAGCCCAGCATTCCGATCCATACAGTACGACAGGTCTAATCATGGATTTGTATATTTTCCCCTTTAACTTGAGAGGCATCCGTGGATCACAAGTTGTTCCAGTGACCTGTCGCCATTTCATCCATCCTGAGTTGATCCGCTGCTTTACGTCTCGGTCTACTTCAACATCCCCTTGGACAAGCGACCCGAGCTACCGAAAATCGCAACAGATCGATATGGGCGTTCCAGCAAGTGTTATGGGCACAGGACTGGAGAGACCGCCGAAATCACAGAATAAGTATTCTGTTTTGGTCCTACTGACTTTCAGGTCAATATTCTCCAGTCTTTGCCACCACACCTCCAATCTGCTCTGGACCTCTAGGCCACTCTCGGCAACCAACACAATGTCGTCGACAAACAGCATACACCAGGGAGGGAGCCTCTTCCTGGATGTCCGACGTAAGTGCGTCCATTATCACAGGAAGAGGTAAGGGCTTAGAGCCAGCCCTTGGTGCAAGCCGACAGCCACATTGAAGCTGCCGGTAGTGCCCGCTGTAGACCGGACTTGGGTATCGACTGTACATCGCTCGGATCAACTGCACATACTTCCCAGGCATACCTTTCTCTTTTAGGGCCCACCACAAAACCTCACGAGGTACCCGGTCGTATGCCTTTTCGAGGTCGATGAACACCTTGTGCAAGTTTTTGTGCGCACTTCTGTATTTCTCCCACAGTTTTCGGATGGCAAAAATGGCATCCATCTTTCCCCGACCAGGCATAAAACCGAATTGGTTTGGTGAAATTTCACTCTCTTCTCAGTCTCTCTTCTCTTTCAGTCGTCTTTCAATAACTTTCTCCCAAACTTTCATACTGTGCGCCATTAGCTTTATTCCTCAATAGTTATTGCACTCCAGCACATCGCCTTTAGTTTTGAAGATGGGGGGCACCAGCGAACTGTTGCACTACTCGTCAGGTATGGCTTCTTGCAGCAACAACTTATTGAAACGCGGAATATATTTCCTAAAATAATTTTAAATTGACTAATGATTGTTAATTTTATTACAACTATGACAAGTTCCTACGAAATCTAAGATTGTTATTTTTTAATTATAAGAAAACATTACACCAAAGGATTGCCATATTTGTTTTTATTAAGAGGCAAATATTAAAATATTTTTAAAGCGATTATAATTGTTTTAATGACATATTTTTCATATTAAAATAGCGGTCGCATACTAGCTCACTGGTGGTCGTAAACTGATAAAAATGGTCGCATACCGGCGTTTTCGCTATATTTTCACTTTTTCAGCATTTTATAAATATTTTTGTATTAATGTATTTTATTTTATGTTTTGAATCCAAACTAGACTATATTTGGGACAAATTCACATTAACATATACTATTTTGTGCGTAGACAACATTTTTTTTTTTTCATCTTAAGTGGGCAACTCAGCTAACTGGCCGCTAACCGGCGAAATGACCCTACTTACAGCACTGGCCGTCCGATGACAGTATTAATGAGATAATGTTACCATTTGTCTCTATAAGGGTTGAAGTTTTAGAGCAGTACCCACGGAACTCATAATAAAGTGGAAAACTTTAACGATTACTTCGTTTAAATGGCGAATATTCTCTCTAATATTTTATGACACGTTTCTTTAGTTAGGAAGAAGTAAAAATAAAGTGTAAAAGGTGCACGCAGAAAAAATGAAGTATCAGCTGCTTGCGTGATCTTGCACCCGGTGCGCGTCGTAAGACCCAACAATATAGGTACAAACTTGTAATGCAAAACAGACTCCCTTATACATTATGCTTACAACTTCCATAATTTTATCTAGCTAATTGTTTTTACATGTAGCACTGGACTAGGTGTCCATAATATATTACCTCATTGGTAACGACTTGACTAAATCCATTGTTAATAGAAAAGGCAGCCTACAGGCTTTAATTATGTAGTTATTGTAAACAGCTAATTAAAATAATATCTCATAATTTATTTCAAATACAAGGTTTTCAGTCTGATTTATAAACTAATCAGAGTAATAAGCCGAAATATAAAAATGAATTCTAAATTAATAAAGTTTATAAAAATACCGGGCTGACATTTATAACAACGCAAATATATCTACGTTAACTTGTTATTTATCTACTTTACTCAGTAGCTTTACAAAAGTAAATACGTCATAAATCCCATTAGAGAACCAATAATTGCGTTTCAAGTAGAAGAACCCAAGGGTTGCCTTTTTTGTGGAACAATTTTGAGTGGGTGTAGAAGCTCTTTGTTTACACACTTGAAAGATAAGAGCCATTTTCTAAGAGGGACGAATCGTTTGTGCTTGAAGTGGTATTCTGTGTTGATTTGTCACTTGCGGATAGAAAAATATTTTTTACTTTCTTTATTAATTAGATTCTTGTTTTATTAAACGACCTTTTCTGTTCAAAGTGCACGCTAAAGTTCAAAAGTTGATCTATTTTTGACTCTTCATAAATAAAAAAAAACTGAAGGGCTGCTTGCTTTAACTATTTAGCTATAACTAGAGGTAATGGAGATAATATGTTGACTTTAATTGTAACAAAGTGACAAAAACAAAGCACTCTTTAGTATTCGTTTACAAAGAAGACAAGTGACGATGAGAGAGAGATTTCCGCAAATGAATAAGGCCCAACTACTTGCAATAGGAAGCACAAAAAGCTAAGTCTAAACTTCAAAAACTCCGCTCAATTCATAGAGGACAGAGGTATTATGCATCACACAGCTGTTTTTGTTTTTCAACCCCACTTGTCTGGCTACACGTGCTACTGACTTTTTTTTACAGCCGTCTCTCCTTAATGAACCGTATGCTCGGAAACGGCCGCCAGGACGCCCTAGCCAGGATATCCTGTTTAAAAAATAAAAGAGCTACTCTCACACCTTTGCAATAGCACATGGGGCTGAAATAAAAGACGACTTTCACTATTAACACCAAGGAGTAAGGTTGAAAATAGAATTAAGGCTTCTAAAGGGTTTAAATGCCGAGCAAAATGTCAGTGTACGAGTGTGTGTATGTGAGCAGCCGCTCCCAAATTGCCATCGCTTTGTGCTAACTATGCGTTTTGAAGTTATAGGTACTTGAACTTTTATTTTTCATTTGGTAGCGAAAAGCTATTATTTTTAATGAGAAGTTATTTCCTTTTGCTGGCTCCTAATTTATTTTACATTCATTTTCGTTTGATGTTCTCTTACATTAATTTGTAATACAATACACTAAACAAAGTAATTCTAAAATTTTATAAATTTATTTGTATTATTTACCTACAAACAGCCCAACATTCTAAATAACTAAACCAAATCTAATTAACTAGATATAGGTAACATAATTAATCGTAATAAGTAGGTACCTACTTAGCAACATACATTTATTTTACATGTCTAAAAAACAAAACAAGTCGTTACAAAAAACATAAAAGCAACATTATGTATTAATTACATTAAAACGGTTTAATATAAAACCGTCTAGGTACCCATTTTGAACTTTGCGCAATTGATTTTTAGTACAAAACGGTAGAACCCCGTCGTAATGTTCTCAAATCTAATCTCCATACATCTTCCGAGCGAGACAATCTTCCCAAACGCAGTCTATCCCACCTTATCCGTATTATGCTTTCGTCTGTCTAGTCAATGACGCTCTCTCACTCGCACACTTATTCTTGCCAATATTCTCTTCTCTGTCACTTCGAGTCGAGAAAACGTTCACGTTCGGTTTTCGTTCGTTCATCAGTCAGTTTGCGCCGGCAGCCGAAGGCGGGAGTGTCAAACTGCGCATGCGTGATAACTTCGACGATTGTCAAAATTCGAACGAACGTAAATAAACAAGTGAGAAATTAATTAGTGCCAAAACCGTACGTTATTGTATTAAGATATTTACATAGACTTATTGAAAGTGACATTTTTTTGTGAGATATTGTGCAACGAATTTGCGAGTGAGTATTCCTTTTGTTTTTTTTCGCATGCCTGTTTGGAGCGGCAGCCGGCACTGATTTTATCCAGTAGGAATTGTATAAATTCTTACTTTTGATTAAGATCTGCATCAGTAAAGTAGGTACTACACGGATGATAATCGTGGGATGTTATTGTTTCATTACTTTTATCCATATTGAGATCCGCGTTGCGAGACAAGACGCGGAACCGGCAACTTAGTTTGTAGGTAAAATTGACAAGGTTTACTTGCTTACCTCATAGATATTATGTAACTAGGCAAATATAAAATATCCATAAGCAACAAGTACAACAAAGTTTTCGATGTTGAATTACCTAGTCATCGTTTTTTACAGAAGTAGATTCCATACCTAGTTCGCAACCTTTCCGCCTAATTTAGTTCAGTTTTAATTATTTAAAGTGTGTAATTAATTCATGCGTAATGTAAACCTACCTATTAACTTTCCAATGAGTACTTGACGCCTCTCGGTCTTCGTTTGTTTTCTATTTCGTCTGTGCGTAATTAATACATACCTGTGACGGCCCGCAAAGGTCATTGACCTATCCCATGGTACCTAAACATTACGAGTAAGTAGATACAAAATGAATGTATATTTTATTATCAGTCAATGGTGGCAATTTTATTGCCCCGATATCCTGACGATAAACCGAGAATTTTTGGTCCTTTCAAAAATATAAAACCCGGCCGATTTCAATTTACAATTTCGATTTAATGGTTTTAAGATTAGGCTGCACCAATACTTATCGCATCTTCGCGATTTTATTATGACTCTTCCTTTGCAAAATCACTACCTACTAACTGTCTACCTTCCTGTGCAACTGAAAATAGGTAGATACCTACTTTTATTTTCAGCCTGCCTCAGAGCTGGGCAAAGGCTTCCATGACTTCCAGTCCAGTTCTTTTGATCCAGGGCTAATGTGGACCGCTAGTCGTTAGTTTTGGTCAGTTCGTCCCACCATCTTCTGCGAGGTCTGCCTCGACTCACAGCCTACGTAATTGTGATGCATTAATAGGATTAGGTACTTATGATGTAAGTAGGTACCTACCATGAGTTCCTCCTTATTACCTACGTACGTGATTCACCTGCATATAGTCACCTCCATCTCCTGCTAATCTTCGCTGATTCAATCGCGTGCTTAAAGGAAATAACGCGAAATAACTATGTGTGACTACACGGTTCAACTAACGTTTACCGGTGTAAAAATTAGTCTCATACTCTCATGAGCTCCTAGTAACTGAATACCTGAGTCATTGCATGTTCGCAAAGATTTATTCGAAAATTAATGACCGTATCACGTCGGTGCTAAATGTTGCCGTGTGGTAAGGTCTTTAGAGTAAAAATACAGCTGTCACGGTTTACATTTTTGGAGGGACAGATGTTAACTTTACTGTACTGTGGAACGGTTATACGATACGAAAACAGTGGCTTTGTAATTAGGTAGGGCCCGGGAGACCCAATCACCATTAACCGGACAAATTGCTAGTTCAAAATTGCATGGCAGTAAAACTAAACGGATTAAGAACGGACGGGAATAGGTACCTATAGCATAGATTGGTCCAGGCTGAACACGAACATTAGGTATGGACGCGGCGATGCGACGACGGGCGCGCGTTTGGCTTTTTCATTTTGTCTGAAGGAACTAGGAACGAAACGGGCGTCTTTCCGAGTATAGATTCAAAGAACAGTGATGTGCTAAATAGGGTGGCAAATCTAGCCAGCTAGACCCTTTTCTAGCCAACTGTCATTAGTACGCACAAAGACCAATAAGAAATACAAAACCAGTTTATGTGGATCTCTCTTTGTAAGGGAAATCTATACAAAGCGAGGCCTTGTTATACTGGAAATGTATAGCTTGATATGTCGCTGTGTGTACCTATTCGACGGTATTTACTTACTAATTCACTACTTACCTATTTGGATTGGGATTGGCACTCTTCGTATTGTGAATCATAACAATTTTACGAACTGTCGATGATAACAAGAACATAATCGTAAAACTAATTTTAAACACGCTCATCATTATCACAGGAATATTATTGACTAACCAACTATTTGGTTTACGAATCGATCGTCGTTAATGAAATTTCATCACTTCATTATTCATCTCTAAATCTATTGCTAACATCTCCCCTAAATGTAAGACTATTAAAAATAGGTACAGACGCCAGCACATCAAGCTACTACAATCTGTCAAATTTCTTTAATGAATTTTCAACCTTATCGGTATTTAAGCATTAGGTTCAAGGTTGATTGGGAAAATTTGACGGTTTCGGGTAGCTGGATGTGCTGGCGTCTGTACATAAGGTATCCTACCGTTCTACTTAGAAGTGTAAGTAACTCTTCTAAGGACTATACTGACTCATCATCAATATCTTCCTGCCCTTGTCCCATTCTATTTGGGGTCGGTGAAACAAGTTTTCTTCTTCCATTCTCCCCTGTCGGCTGTCAGACATCACGGCATCATTTACTCCTTTCTCTTTCATATCATTCCTCACACAATCCATCCATCTTTTCTTTAGGACTGTAGGTGTAGTCGCCAGCGCATCAATTTACCACAAACTGTCAAATTGTTTCATTCGATTTTAAACTTAACCACCAACATTTTATGGTTTAAAATCATTTGGAGAAATTTGACAGTTTGTGGTAACTTGATGTGCTGGCGACTGTACTAAAGACCTCATTTTCTTCCAACCTCATTCGAAGACATCTTCATTACAGCCAAGCAAACAGCCCTACTCATTCCAATTCTAGACTTCTAGGTAAGCAACAGTCATTGGTTCCGCCTCGGCTCATTACTGAAATCGCATTGGTTTATTGAACCGCTGCCAAAGATAGAACACAGCTGATGAGAAGACAATTTATTTGTTTTATTCGTAGGCCGAACCGAACATACTTAAAGACCTTTATTTACATAAAGAAGTAGAATTAGGTAGGTAATGTTGTATGTCTGTAAAGTTTTAATCAATATGGTGTTAGTAAGTGACGTAGGAGATACTCGCAACCGAGGCGTGTGTACGCACCAGTTTATGCAGATCTCTCATTGTACGGGAAATCTATCTAAAGCGAGGCCATGTTATACTGGAAATGGATAGCTAGATATGTTGCCGTGTGTACGTATGATCAGATGTACGCACGACGGCCAATCAAGCTATACAAAACCAGTTTATGCGGATCTCTCATTGTACTGGATATCTATACAAAGCGAGGCCAAGTTATACTGGAAATCTACAGCTTCATGTGTCGCGCCGTGTGTATAAACGTGGAAAAAGCAACAGGAATATATGTGGGTATCTAAGCAGGTGGCTTTCTGCAGTTTCTGCCTAACCCCGTGGGAATAAGGCGTAAGTTTATGTAGGTAGGTATGTGTTAGTGACGTCATTATGTATGGGATGTATTTTTCGTACCTCATGTACCTACTTCATTAGTGTTTAAGTTTTTTATTTTTTGTTGAGTTATTTTAAGCTGGCTCGAATTATATGTATAAGAAAAACGACTTCCTTTTGTAGCCAAGTTTCGGTTCAAATTGGTTTCCTAAAAATTGAGCAAACTAGACTGCGTTCCAATTAAGTTCTTACATTTAAAAAATAGTTCGTTTAGTGCCAAATGGTTAAAAAGAACAGTTAGGTATCCATCTAATATCTACTTCAGTAATATTGTAAAATTGTTACAATGTTTACAATGTTCTCCTCGAAATTAAAATCCACCACAAAATTAATTTTGCAATGTAACATCCTTCCTTATGAGGCAAAAACCGGCCGTAGGGTGACCACGCATGAGAATAATTAAAGTTTGCGCCTAACAAAACTGTTAAAGCAGGTAAACGAGCCTCGGTACTCGACGAGCCATCCAGATAAGCTAAACAGTGACTTCCTGTATGCTAGAGTGGCCATACCTACTAATTATGCGGGACCGTGTAACATAACTTTTTATTACGAGTCACGATTAAAAATTATGTTGGGTCCTGTTATGTTTTGTTTTCGGTATTTTTATGATTAAAAGACTTCCGAAAGTTTTAATGTAATAATAATTTAAAAAGTCCGTTGCAAACGTAACAAATTATAGTAATTAAATTACACAATGTGTATAAAATACGTAAACTTTAAACAAATATCGAATACGTAACTACGGGAAGTTAGTTATGCGTTCAGCTTTGCGGACCGCAACCAGTATGTAAATTTTAAACTCGGATTTCCTGTCATTGAATTTTGACCTCTGCCCCACAGACAAACCTAATATTAAAATACTGCAGTTTTCCTTAGTTGTTAATGTGTATGCGAAGATATTGGATAAAGTAAGTTATCGCCCGCCTTTGACATTCCGTTCAGTGACATCGGCTATAAAGACCCCTATGGAAATATAGATGTTTAACATGTCTTATCGTCGACTGCCTCAATTTGCCGATTCACCTCACGCGACTGCCTTACGACTTATAAAGACGGCTATGACATGACGTGCGACAATCACCATGTCTAGCCAAATTAGCCTGAGGAAGTTGTTTTTATTTTGGAGCCTGAATAAATTTTATTTTATTGCCTACCAGTGTTAGCGTGAGAACAGATTATTCGGAATAGTTTGTTTTTTAACTGACAACTGTGACTGTGAACAAAACTCGTAATATTGTTACCAACGTTGGTTTATGAGGATGAGCATGAAAATAAAGTCCAGGTGCATTGGAAGTTCTTTAAAAGTCAGGCCTAACGCCCAATCCGAGAGCAAATTTAGTGTGTATGGTGGTTTTAAACGCGATCCATTTAATCGACAACTGAATAGAACTCATTGAAGACTTACGCAGCTGAGCTGTGTAACAATTTCGATGTGACTTAAGAAGGTGTATCACCTTTATAATTATACATCTATTTACAGAAATGATCCATCCTACCTGCCGGGCGAACTAATCCCAACTTCGCGGGTCAAGCTGGTGTTAATAGCGTAGTGGCGTTGACTCGAGTCTCGGCCTCGACCCTGCGACTCTCAAACGCAGTATTTTTAGTTTCCATTGCATACCTAACAAAACGTGAGTCGTGACTCTGTAGGCATATGTTTTTATTGTGTGCGGAAATTTTACGTGTTAACGGCCTACAGTTAAGTAGTTGGCGATTACGGCTATGATATATTGAGTGTAATAAAAGATAGGAATTTCTTGTAATATTTTGAGTATGAATGTGGATGGGTATATGAGTAGAGGAAGACCAGAGAAACGATGCGTAGACTGTGTGAATATATAATATGGCAAGAAAGGAGGTGTCTGATGAGATGACGAGTAATAGAGAAGTATGGAAGCAGAAGACATGCTGCGCCTATCCCAAATGAATTGGGATAAGGGTAAGAGAATGATGAGTACTTATATTATAAATCTTGCTGGATTGTAGACAGCAATATAGTAGAGCATGATATGAGGGTCTGCGTTGCAGTAATTGAAGAAAAATGTAGGTACCTACATATTCATGCATTAGGTATATTCTTTTGAATACTGCGAATTTTCTGAACTAACTATTTTCGAGAAACAGTAAGTGGCAAAAGGGAGAGGGAATTTTAAAGATTGTTTAATCCTTCCTTTGTGGACTATTTAATTTCAAAACAGAAAACAACCCTGAAAGTAAGTCCCTAACACATACAAAATATTACAGGAACAGACATCTTATTGAACAACTAAAGTATCAAAGTATTCGCATAACATGAAGACCCGAATCGTACTGTTTTCATTTTGTACTTACTAAAACGTATTTCCGCTGTAAGATGGCGGATCAAAGAACTTGAGTGCAAACAAGAAGACATTCTCGTATCGCTTGTAAGTCGTATGTATGTCATTTGTTCCGTCTGCGACGGTCCTTAGTTCCTTGCTTATTTATTGGCAGTATCTGTGGAGCGATATAAATTCGCCTGGTTTTATTTTACGCACTATTTCGCTAATTTTAGCAATATATTTGAAATTAGAATAACATGCAGCAGAACAAATTTCACACCAAAACAAAGGCTGCTTGGTTAACGACTTCGTGAGTCCTTCGTTTACACCTTGTTGTAGAAATTCGGCTTCTATTTTTATGACAAAACATCATGTCAAGCAATGTATTGTATATTAGTAGCTGGAGTACCTAGTTTTCAAACGTAAAAATGGATAGTCCTTATCTAGTGCGAACCAACTATCGCATTGACCCTTTCATCGGTTGAACACATGGTTCACTGTATTCTCTCTTTCATTTCACAAACAAAATTCAATCAATAACAAGGAGGTGACTTCTCATTTTATCGCCCGGAAATGTGCACATTTGACCAGTGAAGTCTATGATAAACAGATCGATATGGAGGGTGGATGGAGACTGGTCTTAATGTGTCAATGTTGCTATCTTCCTCACAGAAATATGCTTTACATAAATACCAATAATTTTTGAGTCCGTGCATATACAGAACTTGAAGAAAATCGAATTTTAATGACCTCAAAATTACTTCACTGTATCGGATCGCAGTTTTAAATGTCCCATTGCAGGGCCTGTAAGTTCTATTCCTAAGATATATGATACAGTTTTCTTCCGTACAGGTAGATGCTCCTCTAGATACAGTCATTGATTTTACTCTTGCGACACCCACAGGAAGCGATGAGAACTTAAATATTAAAAGTAGGCACTAAGTACTTACAAATGCATTATGCTCTATGGTCTATCAGTGATCTGTGAATCAATTACGAATGGGCGTTGTTCCTGTTCGATGGCATACATTTTATATCTCAGAGCGATCGACTGGTAAGGTATTTTTCAATTACTGCACATACGGGAAAATATTTAATTTAATTATCCGAGTACGTGTAAGACCTTAGGTTATTAATTCGCTAGCTCATGTTTAGTATTATTACTAAGATACCTAGTAATAAAGGTAAGATGCAATTTTGTAGTAATTACGACTGGACTTGGACTTCGTGTGAGGTATAATATTCGCAATATTCATTCAAGGAATGTTAAAAGGGAGTGCTAATTAGTTTCTTATCGTCTCACTTCAGTGGCTTTCAAGAAATTCTATTTACCAAGTTTTTTGCCTTATCGATTTTTAAATGTCAGCTATCCAACCATGCAGTATAATCGCGAACATACAGCGCTCGCTTTAAAATACATTTTATAATGTTTAGGGCTCAGGTTACACAAAAAAAAAACATGACTCGATACACATACAATATCAACTTCCTTATTTAACTTTTTAAACAAAAAATGTAAACCTACTCCACAGTCACTAAATACGGCTTAAAAAAAGAAATAAACAGGTTTATTTTTAAATTTACCCCAGCGTAGCGGTCAGCTGCGCCAGCGCAAGGGTTGGCTTCCGACAGCACCGTTTCCGCTGTAAAACTAACTGAATTGTAATTTAAAAGTTTCTTAAAATAACTGAAAACTTACAAATCAAAATATACTTTCAAGCCATGTGAATAAGGTCTAAAATTCTTTCACGTGTTTTCAGATTAGTCCGTCTAGTATTTAGCAAATAGGTCGGTCGGAAACATTAATTTTATTAGCTTGAGTCATCATATCTATCAAAACTAAGTGGTTTTTG
This sequence comes from Noctua fimbriata, assembly GCA_905163415.1. Lineage (NCBI taxonomy): Eukaryota > Metazoa > Arthropoda > Insecta > Lepidoptera > Noctuidae > Noctua > Noctua fimbriata. Next base: position 11,429,248 of record LR990940.1, read on the forward strand.
TATTGATACCACCGTATTTGGTCAGTATTCGGTTTAGTCGCAACGGTCTCCCGTTTTTATGGTTATTAAATATGGTTACCCTAATGAATTGATTTGCTTTGTTTGCGACGGACTCTGTAAAAATATTACGTTATTAGACAGTTTGTTATACTGAATAAGATAATTATTTTAAGGCGTTTCCTTTTTTGGGGATAAGCAGTAGCCTCAGAATTGTTTTATAAAAACTAGATTAACTTACCTAGTATTTTCAATGCACTTCGACAACTTTTGATATTATTATTTTTGAAGTCCGCTTTTTTGTTTTTTAATGTCTTCTTTCGTCTTCATCAAAAGTTGGTACTTATGTTAATTGAGAAAATGTAAATGCACCTCACATGGTCATCCAAAAGGTACTTTGTTAATTATAAATTAAAATTATGTTAAGCGCCATTACCGAGGACCTTAAACAATGGACTTAGAATGCTAAATTTATAATTTCCATATTCATTTTTATCGTCTCACATATGAATAAACATCTAATATACTAATAATTTGACATGAATATTGAATGAATTTAATTTTAACCATCACTTCCCCGTACACCTTTTTCTTCTAAAAATAACATCTAACAGCTGTTCTATTGTGTTCCCGATTCTTCTCGAAGCTCCTCATTCCTTTGTCCTTTTGATTCTTTGACACATTGGCATACAGAAGTTTGTTGTTTACATACTCGCTTGATTCACGAACAATAAAATATTTCACAGCCCGCATTGCCTTTGTTTTGATAAGTTGTATTTATGCGTTAGTTGAGCATTTTGTCTTTAGTTTACGGAGGACACGCTAAGGCAGCCCGCGAAATTCAAATTTTTGACACGAATCATACTTTTTTTTTTATACAAACGGCCTGACACTGGCCGGCAAATTGAAAAAAAAAGTAAGAAAATTTGAATTACGACTTAAAACGATAGCTTTGTTGGTTAGTGGATTCGAAATTTCGAACGTTCCGTCAAACTTGTGCTTTGACAGGCTGCATTGATGTCTCTTGAAGTCTTGATTGAAAATTAAAGAACCTACATTTACCTGCCATTGTACGCATAGTATGAGACCAATATTGTAAAAGAGCTGTGTAATAATTTTGATGTACAGTCGCCATCACATCAAGTTACCACAAACTGTCAAATTACCAACTTAACTGTCAACATTTTATGGTTTAAGATCATTTGGAGAAATTTGACAGTTGTTGCGACTGTACAATAAAGTATATTTAATCTATCTATCTACCTACGTCCAGTAGACCGCACGTCAGTAGTGTCACAATCACAACCAGTATAAGCTGGCCTCTTATTCTATTGAAACTCTTTACTACGCTAGACCAGCACGAGGTCCAAGTGCTACCACCGACGCGCGGTCGCCATTATCTATTTATATTAACTTTTTGTTTTATTATAGAACATGAGTTATGTATGACACATTCGTTTCAATGAATAACTTATTCTTTGTGTTGTTTAATAAATTCTTATATTTTAGTTAGGTATAGTATCAATATCAGATAGGAAGTCGCTTTATGTAAAATACTGGTATTCAGCTGCTTCCGATCCGGTTAGATTGGAAGCTGACCCAAATGTCCCCAATATAGTTAGGAAAAGTAAAATAAATTGGGATTCGGGCAGTAGGGAGATGATGATAATGATTTCCTAAGCACAGCCTGCTCAAGCGTAAATCGGCAGTTTTTAAAACGAGACCTAATTCAAGATCGGTTTTATCGATATTAAAGAACCGAACGACCTATCTGCTTAATCCTCTTCCATGAATGAATTTTGGTTGCAAAAAGTTGATTTAAGTAGGTAACAAATTTTTTTTTCCTCACTCAATAATTTATTACTGTGTTAGAAAAATTCAAAATTTATAAAAAAAAGAAACGCTGCCAGCAGTAGCATCTCGAAACCAAATTGGGCTAATCCGCAATTCTTTGAATGAATTCCGCCGTCTAGTTGGTCTATTCTGCAATTGTTGACTCCTGCTTTCAATTCTTATTTAAAGCCTTTTCTGCAAATTTTTGATTGCTTACCGCTTTTACAAATCTTATTTGGCTATTCTGATTTGTTTTATTCCTGTCTTCAATTTTTAGTTAGTCTATTCGGTAACTTTTTGATAGTCGCCTTTAAATCTGTGTTGGCATATTTTGCAAATTCTTAATTCACGCCTTCAAATCTATTCTGTAAATTTTTGATTTCCGCTTTCATTTTAGTCTATGATGCAGTCTCGATTCCTTTAAACAAAAAAAAAACTCGAACACCAGTCTAATTCTGTAACATGGCATGTGAAACACGAAGTAGATCAAACATTGTATTTCCCATACATATTTGGTAACGTGGGAGTGGCGAGGTGCTAATGATAACAAGGATGATGTTCGTACTGACCCTTCTACTACGCCCAAACTTATGAATGGGCTTGAGGATGGAAGACCTGTTTTGAAAATATTTGAATATGGAATTTTTTTGAATGGATCGTGCGTATTTTTGGAAAAGGAATAAGTTTTGTTGCTTTTTTTCTTACGATTTAAACAGCAAAGTTTGGGATTTGTTATAAAAAAAAAACGTACGTTTTTGTGAAACATTAGATAACCACAAGGCTGTGGTTGACTAATTTGTTGCCATGCCAATAAAAAAATGTTAATTCATTGTGTCGCTTGGCCTAAATCATGGTTCTATCTTTTTCAGCTTCTACTATACAGGGTGGAAGGGACAGGAGGTCATTCTGAACCGCATAGAAATTTTCAAAATTAAAAAAAAATACGTAAGTACGTAATTTAAAATCAAATCAGCTGTTCAATACATTTTGTCCGTATAGGTGTTGTAGTTTAATAAGAAACACCTGATTTTTTTTTTTAAATTACCGACGAAAATTTTATATGTGGGGGTTTGGATGATGTTCACACGACGGCACACGAAGCTGTACATTTCCAGTATAACTTGGCCTCGCTTTGTATAGATTTCCTATACAATGAGAGATATACATAAACTGGTTTTGTATAGCTTGATTGGCCGTCGAGCGTGGTAACAGTTTCAGCGTCGGTGTCCTTTCCACCCTGTATTTAATAAATCTTAAGACATTTTAATTTAGATTCAGATGATCTAAAAAGTTACAAAAGGCAAACATGACATCGGAGAATAAAATTTTTCGTCTTACAAAAGTTTCTATTACAAATTCCACTGAAAACTTAAAAGAATAGTTACAAGTTACAACGTCGGGAATCGCTGTAAAACATTTTAGTTTATATTTTATTTTCAACTAACTGAAGACAAGAGTAGTGGCTATAAAACGTAGCAATGAAAACTACTAGCAAAGGTATCTTTTTATTAAGTTTTATTGTAAAACCGCTGGGTGATATTGTTTCACTAGTTTTTGGTCAGGGCTTTGCTCGCATGGAAGACATAATCACATGGGAACGTCCTACTATGCTAAAAATAATCCATTATGATGGTATCCGTATGCCAATTAGGCGTGACAAACAGACAACTCACTTGCACAATTTTAATATTAGTTAGGAAGGATTAGGATTACACTTACAAATACGTATTGTACAGACGCCAGCACATCAAGCTACCCGAAACTGTAAAGTTTTCCCGATCAACCTTGAACCTAATGCTTTAGCGATAAAGTTGAATATCTATTAAAGAAATTTGACAGATTTTAATGTGCTGGCGATGGCGCCTGTCTTCCGAGTTCACTGACGGTCGACCGCTTTTCAACCTTATTACTTGGGACATAAGAGTGAAAAGTGGCAGACCGTCAACTCGGTATTACATACAACTATTTTCTGCCGACGACACCCAATGGGACACGTGGGAATTGTAAACAATAAATGGTCAAACCATTCCCACTTAGACTAATTAATTAAGTAAATCCATTCTAATTTATATAAATAAACTCCTAATTATACACCTTTGCCAAATTGAGTTAAAATCACTTATTTAGTCTACACTACAGTTAATTATTTATAACCTTTCTAATTTTGCCTGGTTTTTTAGTCTTTGGTCTTCAATTACTTTATAATTTCTTTGGACTGTCTCGTTGGTCGAGTCGTCGCAAGCGCGACTGCAGAGCAAGACGTCCTGGGTCTGATTCCCGAGTCGGGCAGTGTTATTGGGTTTTTCCATCAGGAATTTCCCAGTAGCTGCCACGGAGTCTGTATTTGTGCCCGGTTGATGGCAATAGGCTTACCCCCTATTACATGGGACTTAAAACTTAACTGGCGAAATATGGGTGTACTAAACCCTTCGGGGATTACAGGCGTGATGTTATGCTATTAATAGTTTCTATAGCGCTTAGAATTTTCGATGACAATATTAGGCAGTGTCACGTTTTTTCCTAGTCTCCACTTCATCTTTGTAAGTACTTTAAACCTTAGAACGCTGCCAGGCAAGTCTACGAGACCAAATGAATATAATACCTATAAGTATAGCCATTAAGGTATCATATACATAAATTGTAAAGTTAATACCAAACCAGACGAGGTCAAAACGGTGAAATTGCAACCGCTCTCCCCCAGTTAAGTTTGGCTCCCTAAATTGGAAGCTTACAAAATGCCAGACGGTAATGTCAGAAATGAGGGGTTTTTGAGAGTCTATTTAACGTTTCGGGACTTGAGTACTTATTTCTAAACGCTGACACAAGCCCCTAATATTACGTAGGTAACTACTTGGGTATGTGGTCAGGTTTTTCTGGCCAGCACGTCAGTTTTTATAAGTATAATAATTAAGGTTCCAAAATTAAACGCTGTTTTTAAAATGAGGTTGATACACTTTTTTATTTTTAATATTTCGTTGATAGCTTTTTGTTTCTGACTTTTGTTTTTGCTTGTCCATCCACTGATATTCTATTTTTTTTATTTTATAAAATTTTGATATAAAACCTCATAAACCTCATCATCATGCTAAAATATTTGCCGGAATTGAGAATCTGAAAGTAAATTAGACCGCTCACTTACTTAATATCTTAGATTTTGTAATTGTAATTAACTACTCAGTATTCTTATAAATCTTTGGAGTAGAAATTAAAAGAACAGAAGTCTTCTAATTACTTTTCGGGAGATAAATCTCTTTGGATTAAAATCTGGTGAGATTTATTCCAAAATATTCTTAATTATTTCCTGAGGAAGTATAAAAAATACAGTAGGTAGGTATCAGTGGACTATCATTTCGGTATCTTTAAAGAGTTTATTGAGGAAACCGATCATTAAGTTAGGTGTCGACTTAATAACCTGTCACCGGTTATTGCAAAGTTTTAAAGTCGAAATTCCAACACGTTTTTATATTGTTGCTGCATTCATTGACAACATTTACGCCTGGCTTATCCGGTAGAACAAAAAAGCTTATTGCTATAACTGGTCCACATTTTTTTTAATGATCAATGAAAGACTACTAAAAGCAGGACTGCCTCGTTGGTCTAGTGGTCGCAAGCACGACTGCTGAGCATGTAGTCTTGGGTTCGATTCCCGGGTCGGGTAAAGTGTTATTGGGTTTTTCCATCAGGATTTTCTCATTAGCAGCCACGGAGTCTGAATTTGCGCCCGATTGATGGTAATGGGCTCGCCCCCTATTACATGGGACTTAAACATAACTGGCGAAATGTAGGTGTAATATTAGGTACACCTCTGCCTAAATCTTCGGGGATTACAGGCGTGATGTTATGTTTAAAAGAAAGAACGAATTATACGTATTCGAGGTTAGTTTTGGGAAAGGTTAGGCCAAATTGAGATCAGATGTTCGCAATTTTCTTCGTTACGGTTACAGCCCAAGAATGTAATTTTGGTAAAAATATTGGCGGTACGCTCAGCCCATCTTTAGCAGTAATTTTCTTTCTGGAATCACAGACGATTTAGTTATTTTAATACTGACAGACACTTCATTACCTACTGGCTACATTTTAGCAGGCTAAGCATCTGCTGACTTGGACATACGTCACTCCGTGAACTCCAAATTCATAAATTCAGTTCTAATGTGTCTCACATTACTGTCAATGACTCATACAAAAAATGTTTATTTCATAACATCTTGTATGTTACATGTCGTGACTTGTTCACACAAGTCGTGAACTTGACTTATCTTAAGCATTTGTCCCGTCTATTAGATTGTATGGATTGTTGTAATTACTTTAATTAACCGTTGACAAAAGTGTGAAGTGATATTAATGATGAATGATGAAGCGTGTGAAGTTGTGAGATGTTTGTAAATTGTGTCGTTGTTAATCGTTTTAATTCAAGGGATAGTGTTGCTTCATTCATTGATGGAAGTTTTACGAAGCCAGGCATGTGAAAGACAATAAGAAATGTGATGAAGAAGAATGTGAACAAAGGTTTGCTAAGTCCTAATTGGGTATCCGGAGCAAAATTTTGGCAAGGCCGATGACGAAGTTCTTGACCCGACAAACTGAGATTTTTTATTTAATTAAGGTCACCAACAGTTGTTACAGATATTACACAGATAGAACAAATAAGTAATTGTGTCTTAAATCTAACTGCACAACCAATTACAGGCAAACACCACATGCAAAATGCTCGTTTAATCTATACTAATATTATAAAGCTGAAGAGCTTGTTTGTTTGCTTGAACGCGCTAATCTCAGGAACTACTGGTCCGAATTGAAAAATTCTTTTAGTGTTTGATAACCCATTTATCGTGGAAGGCTATAGGCTACATAACATCACGCTACGACTAATAGGAACGGAGCATTTATGAAAAAGATTGCAAAAACGGGGAAAATCCAAACGCAGACGAAGTTGCGCGGGTCAGCTAATATTAAAATAATTTCGAATGAACTTTGCCAAGTTTACAATTGAGATTTCCTTGTACAGACAACAGCACATCAAGCTACTACAATCTGTCAAAGAAGGGTAGCAACTGCCTACTAAACTAATAAACAACTAACTGGAATACGAGGTAGCAAACGTGTCATGATACTCACTATTACTACCAGCAATATAAATAATTAAAAATTCTATATTCTGTTGAATATGGGAACTCCATTGCTGCCGTCAGTTTTTCTACGTTTCGATATTTCGAATGATTGCGTTTAGATGTTCAGATTTAGTAAAATATTTGTTTCTTATTTTTTTACTTTGTGCAGCTTTAAAAAAAAAGACATTACATGGAAAGAAAAGCCCCGTAATTGCTTCATATAATGTAGGTACATACTTTCATTGATTAATGCTTCTGAAATTAACAGAGCCCCAAACAGCCGATCTTCTTTCTTTAATAGATTTTCAAGTTTATCGCTAAAGCATTAGGTTCAAGATTGATTGGGAAAATTTGACAGTTTCGGCTAACTTGCTTTGGTACGCACGACAGCCAATCAAGCTATACATAATCAGTTTATGCGAATCTCTTATTGTATACGAAATCTATACAAAGCGAGGCCAAGTTATACTGGAAATGTACAGCTTCATGTGCCGCCGTGTGTACACCCGCCGGTGTACCAAATAATCCATTAAGCAATACGCAGCCCTATAAATTGTTGCTCTACTTTATCTAAGGCATCGTCTTTGGGCATTAAACGACCCATTTCCCAGCTCTAAAGAACCGCTCGCAAGTTAAGATAAGCACTTGTCACATTCTGTAGCTTAATAGTTGTCCATAAACCGATGGAAATATTACTTACATTGATTTAAAGTCAGAAGTCGTTGACAGCTAAGAATCTCGTTTCTTTAATGTGTCCAGTTTCGGAATTATTCGAACCAATTACTTGTTTTGTACGTGTTTAATCTTATTCCGAGGAAGTCACTGATTAACTGGTTTTATCTTTATGAGTGTTCGCCTCTGAATCACTATACTTACTGAACTTAAAAGAAACTAATTTGGGCTCTGTTTGTTTATAGATTTTTGGTCTATTGCTACCAGTGTATATGCCAGACTGGTTTAGTGTATTTAGTTTTATCGGATAAATGAATAAATTAAACTTTCTTCTTATATAATGCGAGACCTTGAACTTGTTTGTGTCACGAATCGTGAAATGGCTCGGAAAATTATTCTGTTATTTGAAAACTTATTTTCTCTTACAAATTGGTCATAACAAGTATAACAACCGAGGATTTAGTTGTAATCAGTACTGTTGTTGTTTTCGTCTACTTCGATGCTATTATAAATGTTATAATCTGTTGATTCATTGCGAATCCCAGCGACAATCAGCGCATGCAAATGTGGCCCCTATTAGATGACGTTAGAAATGCTAATAAATGATCAACCTGTCCTCTTTTCTGTACGATATTTGTACCTACTAAGTACTCACAGCTAATAGCGTGAAATCAGAGGATCCATTAATCACCCTCAGTTCGAACCTAGACTTCAGCTTGTTTTCTCTAACACATGTACATAATTTAGAATTAGATTTATCACCTGTGAAAGGAAGGGAATCGCGTGGAAGCCCACTCGTTAGTAATATTCTAAACGTGCGTAATACTCTGAGAACAGGAACGCCAGCTGCTATGTTAGGCATAAATTACAGACATAAACCCAATCACCATGTAGATTGACATCGATTTGTCTCTGGTTACCACGCAGGGGCAATAGACATCGAAATTCTCCTTTTTCTTTAGTTTCCGCGAAAATAAAATAATTCGTCTCTGACACATTTCGGAATTAGATTTTGAGATGTTTGAAATATTCTCAGTTATATATTGTTTATATTTGAAAATATCAATGACAAAATAAAATCAATAATACTTCTTCTACAAATGACCATCACCATCATCACCATTGTTCTGTATGGTGTCCGGACGTAAAGAATAGCACCATCCCATATCTTCCCGTGGGTGTCGTAAGAGGCGACTAAGGGACTTACCAGTGAATGGGCAGCAGCGTTCTCTGTGATTTTTTATAACAAACATACTGCGATCGCCAACCCGCCTGCCAAGCGTGGCGATTATGGCAAAACCCCCCTTGGGGAGGCCTATGTCCAGCAGTGGACGTCTTTCGGCTGAAATGATGATGATGATGATGAAATGACCATCACTGACATTGCGTAACCGTTTCATTCTGTACTCAGACTTCAATTCTCATTGAAATTGATATTAAACGTATTGAACTATAATTTACTGCATCCGTATATCCAACGGTTTCTTTTTTCGATACACCCGATAATTTTAAGATCGGGTAAACGGTTTTATGTTCATAAAGAATTGAACAAAAAATATGGATTGCTTACACGTAATGACCCCTTGCGGAGTCTTCAGCGGATATCCTTTACATATGTTCAAGTGTTTTAGAGAGAACAAAAAAGCGACCAATGCTAATACCAGCTACCGTTTACGCATTTCTTTCGTCGTGTTTTGCCCCGAAGGTGTTTGCGTGCCGAAAATTATTTGGAGAAATATTAAGAAAAGAGTAAGATTTTCATGATAATGAGGCGATTTGTTATGTAAATTGTACCTTGATGCTCGTTTTCGTGGAAGCAGTGGATCGGAGGAATTAAGGTAAATGGTTTGGAGTGTGGTGTCGAAATTTGAAATCGGAAGTCTGCCTGAGCTACCAAAACGCAGGAAGCAAAAGAAGTGTGAATAGCTACCGGTGTTGCTTCCTCCTTGTTAGGTTTCATATTTGGAATGTGAAACACTTCAACTATTTAAAAGCGTTAATATCTTACGGCATTTCATACAAACTTTCAAGTGTTTTTTTCGAAATCATGGAACCGAATTTAATGAAACTTAGGATACATAAGTCTAAAAACTTGACAGAGAACATTTCGAAATGTCTTTAAAAAAAAAAAAAGAAAATCGGAAATTTCTGTTTCTATAGAAAATCTACAATCGGTCTATTTTAGCCGTAACACTATTTTTCGAAAATGTTCTCTTTCAAGTTTTTAGACTTGGGTAAATGTATCCTGCTTATGCGTACGAAGTTTCATTAAAATCGGTTAGTTGTGTCTAAAAAAAAATATTTGAAGGTTTGTATGAAATGCCGTAAAACGTTAACACTCTTAAAGGGCAGCCGAAATTCAATTTACGAAACATTATAAAACTTTTTAGCAGAATCATATTTTGAGTCGATCCCCGAAGCCTACTTAGCAACGAAACACATTTCGACTTCAACTCCAGAACTTATTGAAACAAACTACGAAATCAATATTCAAACAAAAGAGGCCTCGTTATTAAAGGCATCAGAATTTGAAGGCTGTTTTTTGCTCTCAATGACTACCTTGGGAGCTCAGCCGCTGGCGGGTTAACCGCTGGTCAAATCACCGTTGATGATGAATGATTACTGAGATTTCATTTAATGATGGACTCGGACACCGGCTTCCAACTGACAGCATAAAAAGACAGCCTCAAATTGTCCGAAAGGTTTTTTACACACTTTGTACTTTGTAATGAAATGTGTAATATTTCTTTGTAGAAGATGATGGATGGTCCTATTACAATATATTGAAGGTACGCTTTAGTTTTGATCGGTTCAATTTAGTAAATAGGTGGATGCTACTAGATTGATTGATTTTTGGGGTCTCGTAGACGCAACGCAATATTGTATTAAATATTTTTGGCGTAAAGGCAATGTTGTATTAAATATTTGATCACACATCTTTTGGTGTAACCATCTTTTTCTCCCCAAAATTTGATATTTTCTTTAAAGTTAATCAGATTCTCAGAAGCACCTCGATCGTTTTATCCCTTTTTAAGAAAACGTCTCATTTGTGTTACAATCCAAATTCGAACCATATTTCACTGAACACCAAAACCCGTTCCATCCAAAATCCTTTAATAAGTTATTCAGTAACTTTATACCCTACGCAAACCTGATGGTGTACTATATCAAATTCATATTCAAGACAAGTCGTAGGTGATCCTAAACTCGTAATAAGGAAGAAAACTGATTATAGATTCCTTCCTTCTCTCCTTGGGTAAGCTTATGCAAATAAAATGATACCAGGAGGTGTATTCGGAATATGGTTGCCGATATTAAAGTTGGGTTTGTGGATCAATTTTATTAAGCAGTCTTGTCAGGTATCAAGTTGTGTGAACTTCGGAGTAATTGAGAATCTTGTTGGTTATTTTCAATGTTGGTTTCATTGGTTTTATTTTCAATGTTGGTACGCTTTACTTGTGTTTAAGATCTGTTTTGACTGGGGATCCAGTAAATTAGTCGACACAAGAATGTAATTTTCTCGTTGCTCCTTAATCGGATTACCGAGCAAGATATTTTCTTGGCAAATTGGAGGCTGGCATATGCTCTAATTATTTTATTCTTAAAAATTCTATATCTTCAAATCTTACAAAAGTGAAGACCATTTTTGGCTAATGATCATCTTAAAAAGAGACGATGAAATTCAACACATCATATCCTTAGCCTTTTCCCAACTATGTTGGGGTCGGCTTCCAGTCTAACCGGATGCAGCTGAATACCAGTATTTTACATGGAGCGACTGTCTATCTGACTTCCACAACCCAGTTAGTACTAGGTAATACACCTTGGTAAGACTGGTAGTCAGATTTTCAGGCCACTGACTACCTGTAACGACTGTCAAAGATCTGAAATTGACAGCTGGGACCAACAGCTTTCCGATGCACGGCGACAAAATTCATTGACTTACACATTGTTTAAATTATGTAAATACACCATATTTATGTTAATACAGTTCTTCTCGATCATCAAGGTGTACCCGAACATGATTCTGACATTGTGTGTGATTAGGACTCTCATTGTTCAATACCGAACTGTATTGTTTGATGTTTCATCCTCCATCATATTTTGATTATGCATGACTGATGAAAAAACAATAGGGTTTATCTCAGCACTTTGTATGATGAAATGTCTTTTCGTTTGTCTGTTTGTTAATACTTTTTGATTATTGGGTCATGTTTGATTTATTCACCGGATGTTGGAATAAATGTTGTTTTTAGGGTACACTGACCGAGGTCTTATGTGTCCTTGGAAAAGGTCGGGTCGGGTAATTAGAGGCCCGAAGGAGTGACAACCATACTCTCTCTGGGTGTTTCTACCCAACGGCTCAGATCAAGACCCAAGGACCCAAGGACAGCGGGATACCTGCTTAGGTCTCGCAGTAGGTGTTCATCTCCCTGTCTTCAACCGACACCTGATAAACATCCCCGGTCTCAAGGGAGGGTCCTATTCGGGAACTGTCGGCTCGGGGAGTTCACGTCTAACGTGTCTCCTCGGGACCAAGGTAGGAGCTTTAGTCCCCACCCCCTCCCCAGTATCTGTGTCGTGGAAACCAGATAGGCAGTCGCTGCTTGTAAAATACTGGTATTCAGCTGCATGCAGTTAGACTGGAAGCCAAGGCAAACATTTTTGGGACACGGCTAAGCAGATGGTGATGTTCCATGTGAGTTTAGGAGGACACTGACCGAGGTCATAAATGTCCTTAGAAAAGGTCGGGTCGCGCACTCATGGACATGATACCCGTCGTAGAATGTGCAAGAATGTCATTGTATTTGCATATACATAAGTAGTTGCTACTCATTCTCACGTTAACTAGAAATAGGTCGTTGGTCCATACTTATTAGATTTTTATTTAGATGTGAGTCGGCTAGACTTGTCTTAATCACCGCATTGTCTGCATTGTCCGTGTGTCTATTTGCACATGGTTTAAAAAGTTTTTGTTTAGCTGATATTATTTAGTCTACTACAAAGTTCACTGAGGGTATGCTACTTTTCAACCTTATGCCCTGAGTAATAAAGTTGAAAAGTGGTCGACTGTTAGTGAACTCGGTAGTACAGACGCCAGCATATCAAGCTACCCGTAACTGTCAAATTATCCTAATCAACATTGAACCTAATGCTTTAGCGATAAAGTTGAAAATCTATTAAAGAAATTTGACAGATTGTTGTAGCTTGATGTGCTGGCTGGCGCTGTACATTATATTGCTTTAGGATGTTATGACTAATCATTTGACAAAAGACTAACAAGAGTGTCTCCGAAATGTTTCTTGCTATCAAATGACAAAGTTTCCTTGTTTCAAATATAACAAACTATGTTAAATAGGACTATAAAACTAATAGCGCTAATTCAGCTCTTAAATCCATAATTTATAAATCCAAAAAGTATTAAATCACTTTTCGAGTTAGGAACGCGGCCGTGGGCGAATGAATGGTGCGCAGGAGTTGGTTGACTGATCTGTCACTGGACAAGTTATGATGTAACATTATGTTGGGAACTAGACAGGTTATGTGAGGCATTTCTATATAACCGTCTATTTCTTGTTTTACTGCAGATTTATTGCAATATAGCTGTTAAAGCTATGTTATTTCGCAAAATAGTGTTATGTGCTCCAGGTATTGCGCAGAAATGACGTCTTTAACCTTAAGTGTAAGAAATAAGCTCTTGTTTTGCATTGTTTAAATTTTGGAGCGAAAACTATAATCCCCGTAATAGGTAATGCTTGACTCAGTTCTTCGTTTAGAAGCCTATTACTATAAAAGGCCGGTGTGCCAACTTGAAAATAATTCCGAAACTTAATTTGGTTGGTAACTCTTAAGACAAATGAAATTACCGTCTGATATCGTCGAACCGCAAAACCACTTAACGATCTGTCAAAAAGATTCGCGATCCGACATGAATGAGGGCGATTGTCAAAAAACTTATCCAAATTCAAAATCAGGTCCATTGTACGTATAGTCGCCATTCACTGGTTCTCATCAAAAACTGGCAACACCGCAGACAGGTGTGTTCCCGTCGTGCCCCTTTTTTTTTTCAACGTCCGTTCCCGTATGAAGCTCCTCGAACAAAGGCGTCACTGCCACAAAAAACAACAGAGCAATTGCGGTCTTAACTTTCGAAGATTAAAGTTGAAATTCTTCTGAAACCAACCTTGAAGCTGTACAAGAGTTACAATGAATGGATCGTTTCCCTTACAATGCGCTGCAACGGTTAAAATTTCGTGGTCAACGGAAAATCTGATTTAAGCCAACCAACGTAAGATCTAAATTAAGTTGCGTAAGATAAGAGTATCGCGTATCCTCCATAATTGTGTTATTTTTAATTTATTTTGGGATTCTCCAAATCAGGGCCCTTATTTCGGTTATTGTTATTCAAGGGGTTAATCAAATCGTATGAAATGCCCCTGTTAGGCCACTATTATTATTTTTAAGTAACGGGTCGTCAACCTTAACATTTCCATTAAAAAAAAAATAACAATAGAGGTTGGTGAAAAATAGACTTTAGTTGATACAGGTTAAGACGCTTTCGTCACAATAATATGGTCGAAGAACTACGAATCTAGAATACACTGCAAGCAATAGAAAGCGTGTCATCTCAAACCACCGTATGCAATAGTGTGAATAATAACAGTAACAAAAGAACTCACATTATCAACAGCACTGTGATCTCAAGATTTCCAACGATACATGTTTTCACGGCGAAATCCGTTAACGATATCAATTTCTATGCTTCACACACGGTAATTAATTAGTATCTTCCGCGTGATTGGAAGATTCTCACGATTCATGGTAAAAGCCGCTGTGTTAGATCCAGTACTTGACATATTAATTTATCTTGATACAAACGTAGATACACAAACTCCAACAGAAGAAGATAATGATGAAACATCATACAATACCATGTTCAATAATTGAGTTCGGAACGCTTGTTTAATATCCAAACATACAGCTAACATTATGTCTGGTATATTTTGATCGAACAATATTTGGACTTGATGAAATCTTTAATGATGAGCCGGATGTGAAAGTTAATTAGGCTGAATTTCCTAAGAAAATTTCTAATTATGAACTGTTGAGGCAATCACCTGCCGAATTGACAGACAAGGCTACTTCATTAACTATTGGAAAGATCTTAAACAAGTTTTTGAAATAATCGACTCCACTAAATTATTTTCGAGCTCCAACTTTAGTATCAAATACAAATTGCAGAGAGCATTGAATTATGAAACTATCATGAACGTGGGATGATCATTCGGCATTTGCATTAGTTATGCGAACAAAAAAGAAAGGATGTGAAGCCTCGTGGCCGAAAGATGAATATCGCATGAGTCAAATAAAAACCAGTCATTGATTCACAAAAATAAAAAGTAACTGCTTTAAGATAATAAAAAATAAGTGATGTTATGACACTTACTGGGAATGTAGATGGACTGGGAATGTATAAGTCTTCGGGCCTTCCTATTATAAAACGTATAAACAATCTCGCAGCCAATCCAATGTTTACGATCGCGCCAAGAGATTGACGATGCCTACCTACTTACAACACTTCTCCACATCTATATTTTCCTAGTACCTAAGGCGGATAATTAGTTATCCACCGTCTCGGACATGTAGAAGCTAAGAGCAAAAAATTATGAATTTTTTGTGCGTCTGACTGTTTAAAATTAAGTGTAGTTTCGTTTATGAAATATGGCCAATTATATTCAAATGCTAATGAATGCTTTAGACGTACATTTTAATTGAAAATGCGATATACGGTTTGCAATATTTTGAGATGCTGTATTTTATTTAAGTTTTACCTCGGGTCTCCAGGGATGAATGTTAGATTAAGCAAATAAGTGTGTTCCGTATAATCAAAAGTTGGTCCGCTTTGAGGAAATTCCCTTTTGATTCGAACAAATATCACACCGTTATAAATTATGCCTTTGGATGTGCCCGGGTACCTCTTGATGGTGCTACTTCCGCTATTATTGTTCTTGAAAGGGTTGAGTGTATTTGTTATAAAATATAACCGTCATTGTCATCTGAAGTGGTTTGTTACCTCATTATTTATAGGCTCTTCAGTACCTTTCACACAATATATAAATACGGGTGGATGTTCAACAACGTCTTTAGACTCGAGGTTAGTTTCATGTTGTAATTCACACAAAGTTATTAACCATTTATCTTGATTCAGCTCTAGTTTTTCTACGATGTGTTGTTGAGATTGTAGCAAAAATATTATTAGTCTTTGTTCTATATTCCCAACGCCTTTATAATTCGCAGGTTTTTCCATAGTTTAATTTATTCGTAGACACCGTACAGTTCATAACCTTTTTATACTTTTCTCTGTTAATAAGACTTGTTATGCTAGAAAATAAACATCTCGAAGTATTTGAAACGATGAAAAATCTGTTCAGCATTCAGTCTCACCTGCCCATTAACCCTTTGAATAATTTCTGTGATGCGCTAAACGATTTACGATAGCGTAGCATACCGAATTGAAAACAAGGCCGTCTTGGAAGACTGGCGTGCTCTGAATAGTATTAATTACGGAACCATTGTGGTCATTTTGCTACGGAATCTCCGTGCCGGCCGTTAACGGTGCCGGCGTGAACGAAGAGAGGGATTAGAAGCATGCGCCAGAGCAGCTGCCGGCCTGCCGCACGCACGGACTACTTACTTCGTAAAATCGATCAATAAAACCTCTTTTTACAAGTGTCATCGCCTTCGGAACATGGCTCTTTACAATGTGCTCGTGACCATTGCTTAGCAAATTAATCTTTTGCGCATTCGGAAGTCTGCGTTGGTTATTTCGTTTTTAAAGAAACTTATACTTGCTTCGGGAATTACTTTTGACGATTGTTGCTTTAGAATTCGGCGGAATTTAGCCTAGTTTTTTGCTGATGTTTTCGGAAGATGCGGTTATTGACATAGGCAAGGACTGCACAGGCGCCTTTAAAGGTACTTTGTAGAAAAAACTAAATGACAACAATAAGTATATTGGTTAGAAAGTACAAAAAAAGATGGATGGATTGTGTAAAGAATGATATGAAAGAGAAAGGAGTAAATGAGGCCGTGACGTTTGACAGGGGAGAATGGAAGAAGAAAATGTGTTGCGCTGACCTCAGGTAGAATGGGACAAGCGCTGGAAGATGATGATGGTTGGAAAGTACAGCTGTGAAATATCTTAAATCCTAGGGAACCTAGAAGAACATATGACCTTACACTCTCAATACTCTAAGGTCATATAAGTTTATCTTTTTCACAGCCTAGGTGGTACATCAGATACTTTCATCCTGAACTCTCCAACCGTATTATTCCAACTTTCTCGACAATCCTTCATGTTTTAAATTCCTGTTACTCAGACAAAAGTATGGCGTTGATGTTTTTGTCTATGCCAGTTATCTTATGCTCAGTGGCCGGTGGAATGTTCACGGTCCGTGGCTTCTTTCGAAACAGTCTTGGGAGTGCTAGTGCAAATGTTTTTATATGGATATGGTTAAATGGATTTGTGCCAGCGTCGACGTGTTTGATCGTCTGATTCCGATCCAATTTTGCTTACAGCCTTTTTTAAATCCGCATCTTTTCTCACAAATGTTTGGTGAAGAAAGTGGAACACCTGTTTGTGTATTTATTAGTTTCTTCGTTCAAATTGAAAGCGAACGTGTGAATTTACTAGCTGAGTGTGATTAGCATGTGTGTTCGAAATGAGTCAAGATGTATTACTGTTAGGATATCCGTATCGAATTATTGTGTTTACTGGGTCTATCTGGATAGTAATTTTCGTCGTTATTCTATCGAACAGTTCTCGTTCCGAATTCAAAAGAGTTCTGTGTGTTAGTCCTGTCTTCAAGAATGTCAGGTCGTGATAGTGCAGGTGTAGGGGCGTTGCTCCCTTCACGGTGCTCGTGCTCACTTCGGGGGCATTCGGTTGCACCCGTGACTCTCGAATTAAGAATGAGCTTGCGATTGGTTGTCATTATCGACGACTCATTCAATATCATTTGGGAGCTCTTTTCAAGTTTCTGAATGAAACATGTGTTTATAAATCGTACGTCAAGACCGGAAAAAGGTTTACTACTGTCATTTATATTTATGTTCCTACGTACGTTTCTATTATATTATTTCCGGAATGAAAAGGGATCTTCAACGGAGCATAATCGTAATTCTAAACTCTATTTTCCCGAATAGTAAACTCAATTTAGAATAATTTTATTCATCATTTATGTATGAAATGCCAGAATCTCTAAGCAAGTGCTTTAACTATTTAATTGAAAATGAAGTGGCTTAGAATTCTCGATCAAAGTTGAACCTTAGCGTAATGGTTTTGAAGGCTAATCTATCGCAATTTCCATTGTTCGTCGTTTTCTCACCGTCTCATTATTCTCGTGTATAATTACGCTTCTGTTACTTGAGCTTTTAAGCGAATACCCATTGTATCCTAAGTTTCCGCGGTGTCAGCTGCAGAGATGATGTAATTTTGCATTTATCGTCCAGTTCTGGCTATTTCATTAGAACTTTGTCATATTTAAACAATATATGAAGCTATGAAAACTATGTTGTGGTACTTGTGTTGTATTGTATGTAATCATCATCATCATCAGCCTGTAGAAGTCCTCTGCTGGACATAGGCCCCCTCATTCGCACGCCATTCAACTCGAGGTTCAGCAACTCTCATCCAGTTGCTACCAGCCACCCTGCGAAGATCGTCACTGCACCGAGCCTGAGGGCGTCCTACCTATTGTACGTAATATTAAGATGAATTTCTGAACCATTGGCAAACCTTTGTGATTCCGTAGTTTTAGTCTAAAGATTGAATGGTCATTAGAGTTCGTCCTGAACCAAAGGGATACTGATACTGATACTGATACTGCTAGCCTGCGTCATCCCACTGCTGGGCAAAGGCCTCTCCCCATGACTTCCAGTTGCTATGATCCAGGGCTAATGTGGGCCACTGGTCGTTTGTTTTGTCAAGTTCGTCCCGCCATCATCTGCGAGGTCTGCCGCGACGCCTTCTGGCTGTGTCAAGGCTCCAGAAAGTGGTTATTTTGGCCCACAGCTCATTGGGCATGCGGCAGACGTGGCCAGTCCAGTCCCACTTCAGCTTAGCTTAACCAAAAGGAAAAAACCCCAATTTCATATTGTGTCGGGAACAATACCAAGTTCAAATCTAGATAGAAAAGATTCCAATCCATTATATTAGGATTATCTTGATATCTGACCCCAGAATCCCCTGATATTTTCCTCAAACGACTTAAATTACTTGAACTTCTAAATACCTTTTCGCAGCAACCTTTTCATTGGTTTGACATTATCCAACTAGGTCAAGTCTATATCACGAATAGTTTACAGAATTTATAATATTCCAGACATCTCTACCAAGCTTTTGAGATTAGTTTTGTTTATCTGAAATTGTACTGTACTGTATGGTGTCCGGACGTAAAGAATAGCACCATCCCATATCTTCCCGTGGGTGTCGTAAGAGGCGACTAAGGGACTTACCAGAGAATGGGCAGCAGCGTTCTCTGTGTTTTATAACAACCATACTGCGATCGCCAACCCGCCTGCCAAGCGTGGCGATTATGGCAAAACCCCCCTTCTTGGGGGAGGCTTATGTCCAGCAGTGGACGTCTTTCGGCTGAAATGATGATGAATGATGATCTGAAATTAGCTTTCTGCCCGCGGCTTCGCTCGCGTTATGGTCGAAATTTATTCTACGGAATGTTTTGAAATATAGCCTATAACACTCGGGGTTAATGTAGCTTCCTATTCGTGAAAGAATTTTCGAATTCGGATCAGCAGTTCCGAAGATCCTCTCCTATATCCAAACTTACAAACTTTTCCTCTTTTACTATTTATAATATCAGTATCATTATATTCACAAATAACTGTAAATGGAAAGTCTTCAATATTATCTTCTATTTATATCAAGCATATTTACAGAGATATGATATTCTTGGAAGAGGGACTTTCAAGAATATTAGTAGTTACTTATCAACAAAAAAAAAAAAAAATACGCAGAAATTGAATAGCTAAAATTAGATCGAGGTACCTACTCCAGGTACCTGGTATTCTTGGCTTTGAAATAATAAAGAGGCTTGCTGCTGCCTCGTTAGTCTATTGAGACGCTAGTTTTTTTTTTCGACATGGCGTCTCGCAGGTTAACCAATGAGGCTGGCTTCTGCTTAACCGGACTATTGAGACGTTCGTGTTTAGTATGAGATATTTATATGTTATACGTCCTTCACATTGTCAGGTCCAGTTGAATTGAAGACCAGCGTCGGGCACTAGTTGTCCGGCATTTTGCTGAACTGGGCCTATTTGGCGCAGCCGTGAGACACACAATAATTATCTTTTCCTTTTTGTCTTTTTATTTAAGCTTCATTGATTTTTTTATCTGGTGTGCACTTGTGGCATGTGTTAAATAAATCTATTTTCATTATTTTTTTCTTTATATTTCGATTGCCGGGAAAGACAGAGTTTATGGGTTTTCCGATCAGGAATATCTCAATAGCAGCTACGGAGTCTGGATTTGCGCCCCGTTGAAGGCAATAGGCTCGCTCCCTATTACATTGTATTACTGGTACACCTATGCATATCCCCTCGTGGAAAACAGGCGTGAAGTTATGTTATTATAAGTTCAAAGCATATGCTGCACTGCACTCCGGATCTCACTTCTACGTAAACAAATTTATACAAACACGACCTAAATATGCATTTCAAACGTCTCAAGCGACGTAGTTTTAAGTATTCTTCTTTGAAGTTTCTATATGCGAGCTTCTCATTACCTTTGCCCGTCTTCATAATACCTCATACTTATGCATCTCAGCTGCTTATATCCGAACTATGTGCTAGATTGGTTCCGTTCCTTTGTTGCGAGAAGTTCTCAAAGTTGAAATGCAGAATTCTGCACTTTGTTTATTTGCAATTGAGTGCTTTTATCTGGGAGAGTATGTCTTTGTGCTTGCTTCGAGTTTTATACAACTTTGTACGGGGTTGAAGGGACGCCGATGCGAAAATGGTTACCACGTATTCAGTACATCATTCTGAGTACCACCGCCCCACATTTAAATTTTTCTTTAATTTATGTTTTATTTATAAGATTCATGTACTGAATAAGTGGTACCGATTTCGCGTCGGTGTCCCTTCCACCCCGTATAGCTATACAGGGTGTTAGGGACATCGACATACCAATGATTACCACGTATTCAGTACATCATTCCTAAACCCCCCATATACAAAATTATTTTTAGTATATGCGAAACCTGAATATAGTTTGTTCAGAATAAGTCACTGAAGCGATTCCAATCATTTTTAAAGCATGTTATATTTTTTCCCAAAAATATTTAAAAAAGTTAAAAGTTGGACACCGAGCGACTTTAAGTACCTATCGCAATAATTTAGGTACCTACTGCCAAATTATTATTATCAATGAGCTCAAGACGACGCTGGAGGCGCGCGCTGTGTGGTGACTACGATTTTGTGCGGACAACTAGATAACAGAACAAGCTTATAACTTTTTGATTTTTCATGATACAGTTTTGAAATTTTTTTTACATAGATTCTTTACATAAAACATTAGCCACGTGTTTTAGGTTTCGCATATACTAAAACTAAGGTTGTATAAATTTTTCATCGGTAATATGATGAACAGAAATATACTCACACAGAACTATTAGAGTTCATTGTTATCTCAAACACAGTTTCCAATTTTGTGTTTAACTGTCTAGTTCATTGTCGTTTAGGTTATGATCAATAAGACCATTTATCATCTAGAAGTTTCTCTTAAGCACAATTCTCAGTACTTCTACAGACAAACTTAATCCTTGACGAAAATCAAACGGAAATTAACGAAGAACTTTCAGGCTTGAAGTATCTTCAACTTCAAGTAATTCATATTTCATTACATTACCTTTAGTAATAAAGACTCTGATATACAGGGTGTAAACTGACCCTTCACATAGCCGTCAACCAAGCATTCTGTACATCAAACTAAGTAACTTTACGCAAAAATTATTGCTGGGAATCGACTTTTTTTTTTGGGGTAAAAAATCACGTTTTACGGTAGGACTCGATGGAAAGCGCTCAAATCATTGTGCTGATGGATGGATTAAATAGTACGGGGGTCGTGGAGGTCTTTAAAGTAAAAATCTTACATTAAACATGTGTTTAAAAAAAAAAGTTGTGAAAAAGTTGGAACTTTGACCCCCAATATCTTCGTAACTAGAAGTTTCCCAGGTATGGTCTAGAACAAAAAAATGATCGCAAAGACGGGGAAAACAAGTGCCTTTCGGATATGTTAAGGGTCTATTTACACCCTTTATATTCTATCACTGAACTGTTAGCCTGCGTCATCCCACTGCTGGGCCTCTCCCCATGACTTCTATTTGTTTCGAACCGGGGTTAATGTGGGCTACTGGTCGTTGGTTTTGTCCAGCTCGTCCCGCAATCTATGAGGTCTGCCGCGACGCCTTCTGGCTGTGGCAGGGCCAGAAAGATGTATTCTAATTGTCACAAAAAAAACAAACAATTGTATTCATCTCTATGACTATATAGTCCTATTAAATAGAAGTTTACGAGTCTGTTTAACCATAACCAATTCACAATCGGTTTGTGTCTATTAAATAAATCTGCAGCTCGAATTAAAAATTAGCTCCGTTCATCATGGCCGTGAGAGCGTGTTTTTTTATCATTTTTTTTTCAATATTGATATTGATTGCATTGGAAGTAACGGTGTTTATTCTCTCACGGGTTATCGAATTTGGGTACAATAGGTGTTTCTTTTCACACTAGAATCTAGACACATTACTAATACTGATACTGCTAGCCTGCGTCATCCCACTCCTGGGCAAAGGCCCCATGACTTCCAGTTGCTACGATCCAGGGCTAATGTGGGCCACTGGTCGTTTGTTTTGTCAAGTTCGTCTCGCCATCTTCTGTGAGGTCTGCCGCGACGCCTTCTCGACACATTAGGAGAGGTAATCAAATATTTAACGGTAAAAACGGTGCAGCCTCATAATGAACCCAGGTAGCCTGATGGTACTGCTAAATCAGTAATCACCTAAGCCTCTCCCATCTCCCAAACATACGCCAAAACAAACGGTCTCCGGGTCCTTCTTTGCAGCTGATTCTATCGAATAGTTGGTATAGCATAATCGGTCTTAAATGTTCCCTCTGCTGGGCCACCGGCCTAATCAACTTGGGCTGGCATCCACCAAGCTGACCCAGTGCTGGTTAAAATATGTCACATAACATTACCACGCTTGTAATCCCCGAAGGGTTAGGCAAAGGTGTACTTAAATGCACACCCACATTTCGCCACTTATGTTTAATTCCCATGTAATAGTGGGCGAGCCTATTGCCATCAACCAGGCGCAAATCTGCTGAGAAATTCCTGATGGAAAAAATCAAATGACACTTTGCCCGAACCAGGAATCGAACCCAGGATTTCAAGCTCAGCAGTCGTGCTTGCGAGCACTAGACCAACGACGCAGTCGTAGAAGATGTCACATCTCTTGGAATTTTTGGTTCTAGAACATGCCCATTCCCTCACGATGTTTTCCTTCATCATTTTGTGTATCAGTTAGTATAATTACCACGAATTCAATTATCTAAAAGTTCCTACATAGCACGTAAATGTATTTAAGCGCTCTCGTTCCATTTAGAACACGAGCAACATTAATCAAGAGAGCTTACCGTGCTCCTGAGGGATCTGGTGTTAAGCGCAAATTGATTGGTTATTTATTTGCAGGGGACATGTCGCAAACGTAAATCCGTGCGTTTAGCTATGAGCATACCTTTAGCTGGGATGTGTTTTTGGCAACATTCGGATGTATCTGAATGTCCTGTCTTGGATTCGTTTCTCAGGCTATTGGGTTTTTCCATCAGGAAATTCTCATTATCAGCCACGGAGTCTGGAATTGTGCCACCTTTGGCTGTGATGTGTTTTAGGAAAAAATCGGGTGTATCTGAATGACCTGAATGAATGGTCTTGGATACGTTTCTCAGGCTATTGTGAGGAAATTTATATATCAGCCACAGAGTCTGGAATTGTGCCCGGTTGATGGCAATAGGTTAGATCCCAATTCATCATCATCTGCCTAGCCTTTCTCAACTATATTGTGGTCGGCTTCCAGTCTAACCGAATGCAGCTGAATACCAGTATTTTACATGGAGCGACTGCCTATCTGTCCTCCACAACCCAGTTTCCGAGGCACGGAGGAAACTCGGTATGTGATGGGTGGTCACCCATCCACAGACCAACCTAGGCAAGCACGGCTTAATCTAAAGATCGTCCCGAGCGGCTGTTATTATTTAGCCACGAGCTCCTCGATAGGCTAGATCCCAATTACATATGACTTAAACATAATAAACCATTTGGGATTACAGGCGTGATGTTGAAGAATGATCTTTCTCAATCCATCTTGCTCTTCACCGCCTTGTTTGCTTACACCAAAGCCGGATAGGTCTCTTACAATTCTTCATGTTTCCATCTTAGTTACGTGCGTCCAAGACATTAAATTCTTATTCACGTCAGGTTGTCTATAACTTGGCAGCAATTGCACATTGTGTTACAAAAGTACAACAACAGGTGCAATATCGCTTATAATGCATTCATCAAATCGTGACGTCAAGGTGATCTAACGCAAGCAAAATTCGTAGGACGAGCTGTTGGTTATTACAAATTCCCAACATCCGATTAATTCTGAACGGTAAATAGCAATTTAGATGTTGTTTCTTGGGAGGCCTTGGTTGGTCTGTGGATGGGTGACCGCCCATTACATACAGAGTTTCCTCCGTGACTTGGAAAGCACGTTATGGTCCCGGCTGTCATTTGTAGATCTTTGGCAGTCGTTAGATAGTCAGTGGCCCAAAAAAATCTGACAACCAGTCTTACCAAGAGGTATCGTATTACCCAGTACTAACTGGGTTGTGGAGGTCAGATAGGCAGTCGCTCCATGTAGAATACTGGTATTCAGCTGCATCCGGTTAGACTGGAAGCCGACCCCAACATAGTTGGAAAAAGGCTAGGCAGATGATTAGATGTTGTTTCTTGTGAAGGTGGTAAGGAACTTCGACAAAGTAAATGTCAAGAACATTAATACACTACAGTAGCGAAGGGTCAATTTTTGTAAGAGGTAAGCCGGAATACATATCTTTAATGTGATTTTATTATTTGTCTATAGAATACTGATTGTCATTTTTCAAAGGGAAGCCGGTAGGAATCGAGTTGTGTGGTACCTTCGCCACTGCTGCCTAGTACACTACACTTCTTGGGACGAAATGCACAGGATATCATTATAGTTGTAGTTTCTCCTCTGAAACACCAAAATCTAGTCGCATTTCCAACTAATTCAGAGCTAAACTATATATCAAACTACAACACAAATTCTGTATAACGAACTAATTTCCTGCGGTAACTACAAACGATTTTAGCAAAGCCATTACGATGGCAATTTACTTTGTATTGCACTATTATGGACGATATACCACTTTCTATCATCTCTGTAATGTTCATTGTATGTCGATTATCTATATGAGTTAGAAGTTGAGGGTTATTGGCACAGGATGAGTGGCAGAAAATCCATTGTTCGCTATAAGCTTGGAAGAAGTCTAACATCAGATATCCGATCGTCAGCCATTTTTGCATTATCTTCGTCTTACTATTCTGCTATGATCTGGTTTTTTGCACTCACGTATTAAATTCACCAAGCAGAGGTTCTATACAAGGAGTAACCCAATAAACGTAAAAAATGGACTTTAGGAATTGACGCGATCACCTGTTCAACATGTATTGAAAAGTAAAAAGAAGGTTATGAATTTCCAAAAGTCATAGAACAAAATGTTCATGGTCTGTGGTTTTTATTGCTGTTGTTATCTTATTTCGACTTTCTGTATCATCTGTTTTGTGGATAATAGTCTTGTATTCCCTTGCCAATCGTTCTTTATGTAGGTCCATTCTCGTTTCCCCCAAAGGCTTAGTTTTGGGCCCAATCTGGCGGTATTAGGTGCTTAGCACTTAGCTCCTATGTTCATTTATTTCTTGACTTATAGTGTAATCTTTGCCTCTGAGATAGGTATTCTGCTATTTTCGTTTATCGTTTGTTGCCTAACTAGCTATAGTTTTTTGCCTCGTTTCAAATAGTTTGTACCAATTTGGGAGATGTGTCATTTCAAGTGTCATATAAATATCTAAGCACAGAACTTAAGTGTTTTAAACGCCATCAATCTCGTAAATACCTTAAGCCTTGAGATAATATCTTTAAGAATGAGTCATTTCTCAACATTATTATTCTCTGTTGCAATAGCATCGGTTGCTATAAAAATACTGGCGTTACGCTCATTTAAATTTCTGAACATAAAAGTGTCTGCTCGACAGTTACTGTGCAAATGGCTAGGCTTTTAATTCTTGCTTCCATCAACATTGTAATATTGGAGAGAGTATTTACTGTGAATATTTACACTAACTCCCGTTTTACAGAAACGTCACTAAAGACTCAAGCATTACTTAAATCGTTTCAACCAATCAAATGGTTTGAATCTAGTTTTAAGTAAAGCGTAAGACGGAAGCTAAAGAATATTTTGAATAGCAGATTTTTCCAACTGCTGCTCGCACAACTTATTCAACACATTTTCAATCAGAATCCGTCGGATTTAGAAGAAATGTTAATCAGTTGCTGCTAATGTTTGAAAATTTTAGTTGTGCAATAGTTGCTGTTCAATTGTCTATACAAGCATTGACATTGTTAGTGTGTTACGCAATAATTCAGCTGATCTTCTTTATTAACATAACGGAACTAGAGCAATAATATTGATAGTAGAAATGCTGCCTTTATTATTTCTTCCTTATTAATGTCCAGTCTCTCTCCGTATTATTTCATCCACAACACAACACACGTCCACATGTAATTAATACTTGCTATCGATTTCACATCACGACCGTAAAGCTTCGCATTCGTAGGACAGATCGTGAATATACTCGTAGTCTTAATATCGAATATCACAGACTGTTTTTATCTTACAAAAACACTGATATGTTTTCACAAGTTCCCATCGTTTATTTTCTTTGTGTTACCAACGTAAACACTCTGTGGTTAGACTAGTTATTTGGCCGTTCGTGTTTTTGTTTCGTTAATCGTTTTTTGTTCGTTTTTCTCTTCGTGTTATTTTTACAGATAATAATGGGAGTCGATTCTAGATCATATTGCGTTTCGTACAGGTTTTCGTTAAATGTCACCAATGATGGTATCGGAAGAAATAGCTTGGTATTTATTGTTTTGGGTATTTCCAACTTAGCGAGGTCTATTTTTATTCTAAAGCTAGTTTTCCTTTTTTATGTATTTTAGTATGTAACAATTTGATGTTCAACGAAAATCTGAATGATTGAGCTATCGCAATTCATGCAGTCACAAAAGACAAAGGCGATCCTCCTTGACAGCACTGATCATAGTGATCATCAACCCAGTTTGGTTTGGTTGCTACAATTTTAGACGACAAATATTTTAGTAGAAAGTCTGACAACTTGCCTCATCATCATCATCTGCAGCCCGACTTCACCCACTGCTGGGTATAGGCCTCTCTTTGCTTGTGCCAAGCTCAACGTTCTTGTGCCAGTCTCATCCCTGATATTCTGTCTTACCAGTGACTGGGTTGTAAGGGTCAGAGAGGCAGTCGCTCAATGTAAAATACGGTTAGACTGGAAGCCGACCCCAACATAGTTGGGAAAAGGTTAGACAAATAATGATGATCTGTTTTAATAGTTAGCTTTTATCTCTGTGCAGGTTTATATGGCTTCCAATTTTCGCCTTGATAACGACTTCCATAATGTATTCTATCCCCAGGGGAGGAACCCTCGTTTCACAAATTACGATGACATCACAACTTGATGTCAATTGTATGTAATAATAACTTAATAACGATTATGTACAGCCTGTGAACTTGAATGTTAATTATGCATTGTATCTTGAATAACCCGTTAGGTCGGCAATTAAATAACATTACAACACAACGCTTTGGGATCAAAAACTTAGAATAATATAAAGACAATGATGATAGTCGGATTAAAATGTTCTCAAAGCTAATTTTTAAAGATATAAAAAATGATTAAGATTTGCGGAGATTGTTACATTATTATTATAATGAACAATCGCTACTTTTAAGCTCAGAGCAAGCAAAAAAAAAAATGGATTCCGTTTCTAGGTGTTCAAGCTTTTATGAGAAATTTTTCGCTGCAGCTGCAATTTGGCATCTTGCCAGCTCTAAAAAGTGTAGGGGAGGCGATAGGGTCGTTTCTTAGTATTTAGGATCTGCTATTAGTAATACTGTATTGTCATTAGGAAGCAGTTGCTGAACGAAAGTATCTCTTAACTTGCCAGAATCACAGGCAATTTTGGTAACGACTTATAAACTAGTAGACAGTGAATATTGGTAGAAAACAAGAATATGTAAGTTACGCCTAAAAGCCGAAGTATGATTACAGCTAGTTTTAGCCGGTAAATTTAAATTTGGAGGTTTGATGCAACCAATTTGGATGTAGCGCTCGCCGGTCGTTGCTGCGGCACCGCTCGCTGCGCTCGCGCGCCTTTGGTTACATTTCTAACCTAACCTACCCTAATCCATTTGCTCGGTGTGTCCTAGCAATAAAAAGGGTTCACCTAAGTATAACAAACCGTTACCGGCCGCACCTAAGTATAGCCGGCTAGAACTAGGTGTAACCTTACTTCGGCTTTTAGCCGTAACATATATACTAACACAGGTTTTAACTTTAGGTAACTTTAGAAAGTTTACTGTTACCGTTGAAAATAGATGAGAAGTCAAAGACTAATTTGCTAGCCATGCACTAGAAAAGAAATGAACAATGTCAAGGAAAGTCGTTCTAATGCGTGTATGTACAATGATTAATTCTCCAGACACGTAATTCGTTGTGACAGATCAAAACAAATTCTACAAAGCCCTGGATTTATTAAAGGACATAAGAACATTGTATGAAATAAAATAATCCAAAGAACAAATACTCATACGAACCCTATTAACTAAATAAGTTAGTTGAACAGTTCTTCGCTGTTCCATTAATTCGTTTTTCGTTTTGAATGTTATGGTGGACTGTGGTAATTTGCTTCATCTTTTATTCCATCTTTATATTTAGCATATAGTATTTTACTTTATTTGTCTGTCATTCCATTTTTATTATATTTAGCCTTTAAGAGCTGTAGTTATTCGGTACCTGAATCTATGTTTTCAAGTATGATGTCGTGAGGTGGTATTGTGTGAGTACAGCACACCTGGTTAACAGATTTTTGGTGATTGCAGTATCCTTACTTTGAATAAAGGAGCAAGAACTCTGAGAAGCCTCTCAAAGGATCTCCAAAATAATTCTATACTTAATATTTAACCCTCGTTCTACATTAAAAGCCACGGGCTTCAGATAGGCAAAAACATTACCGCTATTAATTTTCCCGGCGACTGTTTGCCGTTTGCATAAAATGCAAGCCACGGTTGGTTGGGCATAACGTAAATTGTGTTTTGCATCAAGAAAAAGCATACGTCTTTTTTCGCTTAGCTTTAATAGGGTCTGAAAGATAAAAAAATACTGTTAGGTTTGCAGTTTCTAGAAAGACAGACAGGATAATATTTTTAAAAACTAGTGCTAAAACTCCTGTCGTAATCCACATTTTAATTTAAAGAATACTAAAATTGTTTCAATCATATCGTATCGTCCAGTACTAACTGGGTTGTGGATTTCAGACAGGCAGTCGATCCATGTAAAACACTGGTATTCAGCTAATCCGGTAAGACTGGAAGCCGACCCCAACATTGGGAAAAGGCTAAGCAGATGACGACTAAATTTTTTTGAAAATTTTAACAATTATTTATTTATTTACTTTTATTAAGACTGTTGAAAACCAATTACAGTAATTAACGCATTTATAGAAAAACAGAAATGAAACTGTTAATCCCGTTCACATTACTTCTGACATGCCAATAAAATCTTCGTTCATTCATGCGCAAACAAATCGTTTGTTGCAGGAGCACAGAGCTAGGAGCGAAACAATTTACCATCTTTTTTTAAACAAGACTAATATAAAATCGACTAATATTCCGCTTGAACCCAACCTAGGAGAAGATGCTTCTAACTAACAGAAAATAACGCAAACTAATCGAAAAACAACGCAAGAAAATATAAAATTAATATAAGATTTTACACTATCATGGTCGCTAACATTATTATATAGACTAGAAACGGGATATTTACCATGTTTACTGTTTCTATTGAGTTCCCGATATTTCGGCGCTGTTGCAAGCGCCATGAGCATATGGTAAATATCCCGTTTCTAGTCTATACAATAATTATAAAATTAATGTTTATCTAGATAAGGTTATTTATTTCAACACCTCCACATTTACTGGTAATACATACTACTGGTAATCCAATTACTTCAATATCTAGAGTAAACCGTTTGTTTATCATAGTAATTGTTCCGATTAACCTTTGAATTATTAATACTGCGTCAATGAATATGATAATGGCATCTTTGTCTCATAATAAGGTCATAGTTAATAGTGTGACGCGCATTCTTATTCTTATCAATAACAGCATGATACCCAAGTTTATATCCGGTAGTGTTTTTTGTCCTGCAAGAAATTGCCTTTAAATCTGCGGTACTGAAATTAGGGCTTCCTGATCCTAGGATTTATTACGACTGCGCGCAGTATGTAATTTTGTTTCATCATGTCTATTAGTCGCTATTTCAATATTCACCCCATCCTGGTCTTAGTCTTATCATCTTGCTCAGAATCGGTTCTTTGGTTTTTGAGCTAAGTTTTTAGCCGCGCCCCTTTTTAACCGGCTTTTAAAAAAAGAGGTATTTATATTTATGTATTCCACGGTTCCACCAACATCTTACTTTTTTTCATATATGTTCACTGGCAAAAAAGTCTTTGAAACAATCAAAAGTCATCGACTTCCGAAAGTAAAGTTATAGAAGTCAGTTTTTTTTTTAAATATTTTTTTGATATTCAACACATCTTAATTGAAGGAACAGTCGCTAGTCGTAAGAATTTTCTTTAATAACCAAAACTCCGCAAATGGATTAGTGACATTTTCCCATTTGACAAGGGAAGTGATGTGTTTCGTTCAGGGAAATACTTTAGTTAATGGACATAACATTAGGAAAAAAATCTCGGGACCTTTTAACATCATAACGGAAATCTCCTCTTTGAGCAAATAAAAGTAATATAAATATTCCTTTGCAAAACAAAAGTAAATTCTACCTTTGAAGGCCGAGGTTAATTTCTTTTCGACTTTCTTTAGCATTGACTTTGCCATTTAGAGCGAAAAGTCGTATTTTACTAACGATATCCTCAGGTCTCTGAAGCCCTAACGGCCTTTAAAATTCTGTTGTTTTATCTTGAGATGGGCATCCATTAAATATACGGCTTATTTTTGGCGGATCATTTCGGATGATAGAAATTGGATGAAGTAAAAGATCGTACATCTTAATTACAATTGACACAATTAGTGATTGATATTTTAGTAGGAGCTCGTGGCTAAATAATAACAGCCGCTGGGGTCGATCTTTAGGTTAAGCCGTGCTTGCCTAGGTTGGTCTGTGGATGGGTAACCACCCATTATATACCGAGTTTCCTCCGTGCCTCGGAAAACACGTTAAGCCGTTGGTCCCGGCTGTCATTTGTAGATATTTGACAGTCGTTAGGTAGTCAGTGGCCCAAAAAGTATGACAAGCAGTCCTACCAAGGGGTATCGTATTAATCAGTACTAACTGGGTTGTGGAGGTCAGATAGGCAGTCGCTCCATGTAAAATACTGGTATTCAGCTGCATCTGGTTAGACTGGAAGCCGACCCCAACATAGTAGGGAAAAGGCTAGGCAGATGATGGTTATTGGTATTTTAGTAATTGGTGACTGTCTTTTAGCACAGTCTCTACTCGTCTTTCGCAATACTTATTTAACAAGTCCTGTGGCATTTACTTGCCGCTATTCACACGAATTGTTGCTGACAATCTATTTAAAATTACAATCGGTGTCAGTCACAGTGCGCAGTCAATTTATGGCCAGCAATCTGCTAGCCATTAACATTCCCTGGTATTGATTAAACACTGCACTATCCAGATTCCCCTGTTCTGTTTGTCCAAGCCTGATTCAATGATTGCTTTAATATAAACAGCTTTACGCTATTGTGTTTATGTCTTCATTTCTCACAAGGATTAAATTCTTGTTCAAGTCAAGAATATTTCTCGATTGTTTCTTTTCTTTTATAGACACGTAATCAAACTAAAGGTCCAGTCAAATCGACTGGATCAGACTTCAGACACCGGACAGAAATGAATTGAAAAATTTCTCAAAACCCTGTGTCCCCATCCAGTCCGGAGTCCAGTCGATCAGTTTGTCCGCACCTTAACGAAAGTACTTGACAAAATTAGAATTTTCTTGAAAAAACACGTTTTTTATTCAATCATATTCAATTGGATGAAGTAACAGTAGAACTACAGGATGTTGTGGTTCAGCCGATTGTTTTTTCTTTACAGAAAACTTATTCCATTTGCCCATAAAAAAATCAACGGTATCAATGTATATGATATCATCTTTACTTGAACCATTGGCGGTTGCAACTTTTTCTCTATTAAACCTAAACTAATGCATGCGTTTGTTATCTTTAATCAGAAGGTTATTAGCTCAGATAACTTCTAATTATGCGGATGCTAATAATTGGACTAATTAAGTACACGCTTGTATCGTTCGTTATTACAAGATTAATGTGCTACACTTTGTGTTGGTCGCTTTTGTTTGTTGGGACTATTGTTTCATATTTAGAGCTCAGAATTTGTAGATAGTACTAAGCTTACATTTTGAACTTTGCTTCGGACCAAAACTAAATGGGTTTGAATAGGGCTTTTAGTAAAAAGCCGGGCTGCATAGCAGGGTTCATACACTGGTCGCAATACCAAAAAGAAATTTAAATTTTAGAAACGAAAGTAGGCAGGTCAAAATATTCCATACTCTTTGTCAAATGGGATTTTTCATTAACTGGCATGGCGTTGTGAGTGAAAGGCCTAAGAAGCCACTTTAAAAATCTAGAACGGGGAAGTAATCAAAATAACTCTTGGTGAAGGAAGTTAGTGGGTTGAAGTAAACAGATAAAATTCAGCATTTTTCTCAACGAAAGCTACACGCTCTTTTTTATATGGCCTTACTAGTAACATGAATGAACAGTAACGAGTTAGATCAGATTATAAATTAACGATAGGGATATCACTGCTCCAATTACGACGGAAAAAGTGGTAGAGATATATTTCTAGATCACTTGAAGTCCCATTTCAAGCTATACCATGAATGAATCAACAAGTTTTTCAACAAAAATAGAAGCTTAGCTACTGAGTTTCTTATCAAGGCCACAAATAGTAACGGAAATGGGTATCGGCGATAAATGAAAGTCAGTAATCTGGATGTCTGCATTAAATTGAATTTAATTACGGTTTTTATCACATACTTACGATAGATGGTCATGTCATGGTCCTTAATGGGATGTGTAAAAGTGTACTCACTGTTTGTGAAACAACAGACGAGACAAGAAAGAGAGAGAGAAAGAGGCGGAAAATTCAACATTCACATTAGGCTCCTTTCCATCTAGTAAGATGTTAGCAGTTAACCATCATTTAGTCACGGAGGATCTCATAACAAACTGTCCTACCAGTCCCCAGAATTTTTACCAACTCCAATAAAATTTCGTAGCTGTTCGGGATGACATAAATCATCGAAATACTCTAGAGGGCGTCGTAATGTTCGCCGAGGGAACAATTTACAACTTATGCCAGAGTCATATCGGGGCGAAATTCTTTTTTATTTAATGTCAATAGTCATTTCATGTAAGCCGGAAAATGGTGCTGTTCATATGATCTGTCTAACAGAGGATAACATTTTAACAGTCACTAAATATGACAAAAATTTCTCCCCATGAGCAAAATTATGTAGATTCCAAAGGACACAACCAACTTTTATACAAGTATATAAAACAATGCTGATATTAAAAATACTTCACGTTTGTTGAACAACGCCGTTTCATCTGCACGACACTGCCAGGACAAATTGGAACAATATATTTCAGCTCACATGGAAGTGCAACAAAATGGTTCATTGCCGGCACACGCTTGCTTGTTATAAAGTACGGACCTTTGAGTATGAATGAAGTGAGCTTCATAAAGGACTGGGGTAGGCATAATTAGTAGCACTTCACGAGGAGGGATAGCAGTGTCTTTAGGCAAAGTAATTTTTAGCAACGTAGTCGCTTTGGTGTTTGGTTTTAGCTGGTTACACGAAAATTAAACTTATACTATCACTTACGGGATATCTTCCTTGATTGTTCATTATTTTGAGCTCCCGACACAAACACATACGATACGACGACTAGCGTCGAATTATCGGGAACTCAAAATAATGAACAATCAAGGAAGATATTCCGTAAGTGACAGTATAAATTTAATTGTAAACCGTGAAAGCTTAAAACAGTGATACCCGAGAATTGTATTGCTTTTGTCATGTCCTAGCTATTACGTAAATACATCATATTTTTCTTAGTGTATAAATTTTTCGCTCATGTAGGTACTCGCTTTTTTTTGCTCATCATATCTTTCCTCACAAACCGTCTCTGGTTCATACTCTAAGAACTTCAAAGTCAGACCTATTGATGCATTATACAAGAACTTTTTTCCATCGTCTCCATTATGTGAACAGGCGAGTTTCTCAGGATTAGCTCCATGGCTTTTATTCTGCTCTTTCAATGTGTGTGTAGTGTGTATCGCGATTTTTTTTGCCCATATTTTGAGATCACTGATTTCGATGCAGTATTCTGTTGATGGGTATAAAGTTACCTGATTTTATGGTAAAAACTGGCGCCGCCTGGTTGAAGATATTTTAAGTACATACGTGCTTTTTTCTCATATTTCCATTACCTTCTTATAAAGCCAGACAAGCAAAGTCGTGTCGAAAATATAGGTCTAAATCATATACGGCGTAAAACACGAAGATAAAAAATATATTACCTATCTTTTCCTTTCTGTAATATTCTTGTATGCTCAATTTACATGCAAAAAGGCATTGGCGCTATAAAGAACCGGTTCAACGATTATAAGTTCCGGTGAATTTCCTGTATTCACATGTAATACTTTAATAACTAAGATTCCAATAACTCTTAAGAAGGAAATATTGTAAATTGAAATCCTCTCACCTAAATGGTTGAGAATTTCGATCTCTGCTTAGAATAAAATTTCCGGAAATGCAATACAAGATCCGGACACGAGAACGATCAATGAATTCCTAAAATAAACGATACAAATCAATATATGAATGAACTTGTTCAACTTTCAAACAAAGATTCTCCTTCTTCCTTTCAAACAGGATGTATCTAAGTAGATTAGATAAAAGTATCAAACTGGCTTCTTGTGCTGCGGTTTCTTAAGTATTACTGGTATTACCAACGAAAATATCGCTCCATTTGTTTATAACGACTATGGACAAAGCGGTTTCGACTTCCTCTCAATAAGTGGATAATGATCTGTTATCGAGTTTTGTTGGAACACCGCAATTGGTAGTTTTTTGTAGCGGGTTGCCTTTCCGTTCTGTTTCATAGTTGGCAAGAAATATAGAAAATTGCATTTTTATAACTGCTATTCCAGTTTTTGCTTCATGGTCTATGGCTAAGTTTTCATTGGTATCGTCGAACTGAGTGATGTTTGAACGAGAATTGATAGTTCTGATTTAAGCATTAATATAAAAAATTTGATCATGTCTATTACTAGAGTTATTGCTTCCTTTAATTATCGCTGTCTTATATGATCAAACTTAATTGTAATCCGACCAGTTCTATTGAGCTATCTTTATCTCTATAATAATATTTGATATAATTACATTAAGCCAATGACTCTTATTCTGATAAAATCTCGAAGGCGTCGAGACATTTAAATCTACAGGTCGTTGACCGATGATTGTTTGAATATTTCAAATGCGTTCAATGTCGCCTCTTCATAATGGAGAAATTTTGCATCAGGCTTTTTATTGCAATTCGTAGGACAATAACATTGTCTTTGTTCACAAAAGATTCTTTTAGTCGTTACTTTATTTTTTATTTTTTCGAAAAGTTTTTATTATTTTCGTCGTTTTATCTACTTAGGATGAATGTATTAAGTGACTCGTAGTATTCGCTTCATTTTCTCAACCCTCCCGAGATTATTAAGTTCATAACCTAACAAGGACAATGCTTCATACCAAAAGATTTTCAAAGCAAAGGTTCTCTGAATTTATTTACTACTACCAACAGTACCATTTCGGTCTGTAATGAGATTCTAAATGCCGACCCCTTTTTCATTTCTGTTCCAGTCATTACTAATTCTAGTTAATTTCCTTGTGTTTTCCATCTTGTCGAAAGGGGCCTAACGACGAGTCCCTTGTAAGTACTTACGGGCGCCAACCTAAATAATTTAGAAGGTTCCTGGCATAATTTGGGCATTGTTTTAACTTTAAACCTCCTAAGTGTTCAACTATTTTGTCTTTAAGAATGGGCGGTCCTCAAACAATGTTGACCTCGTCCAGGCTTCTTATATTATGAGGTCTTAAATCCGGAAGATTCGGAGACAACGTGACTGCGTTCCTATTAAGAATTTCTTAGTTAATGAGAAGTCCTGGGGCTTCGAGTCACGTTTGCAATTAACGCTATATGAGTTTGCGGATGACATTAATTTGTAAATAGATGCGGTGCTATATATGGATAAGTAACCTTGTTAATTTGAATATTATTTAAATTGTGGTCTTTTGCTTTGGTTTTATCTAAGTTTTAAACCGATAAGCTAACTTTTGATCTAGGCTTTAACATCTACAGCTAGTTAAAACATGATGTTGATGCAAAATTATTTGGCAAGGCGGTGATGACAAGTAATAGAAGTATGGATGAAGAAGATATGCTGCGCCGACCCCAAATAAATTAGGATAAGGACAGAAGAATGATGTTGATGCAAAGCAATTTACTATTGTCAGATATAATCATCTCCGTCAAACCCCTTTGTCTCCGCCACAAGTCGTATCATACTTCACAATGAATCGGTTTAAGCAACGAGGAGAAGCAGGCACTTTGCGCTGATTATATCAAGGCTCCTCATTATCCTCAATTTGGGATACGTCATACGAACATTGTATGTTCCCATTATTTATTCACAGATTTGCTCGTAAGCGTTTCGGGACACCTCGGGTAACAGATGGCACATCCGAGTTTTTTTTGCTTCAAGTGGATTTCTCACGTTATTTTTTGCGGTCTTTTTTTTGCGAGGAAGTAGCTTTGTATTTTGATTGTATCGTTAATTACGAGTGAAAAGGCTTTTATTTGTGTTGTCACCTGTACTTTTGTTTGTGTTTAAACTGTTCTATTATCTTGTGTATTTTGGCTCCCAAATCTTATTACCAATCATTGTGCGTGCACACAAATGGTGTTACCGAATTCCGTCTTAAAATACCTGACCTTGGCCCCTACTCTTTGCATAATGTTAATGACTAAACTGATTACAATGTCGCCGTTTCATTAATATATTCCGTAATTAATTGACGGATTTGCATAGAAATGGTTTTTGTCTTTGTTTTTTTACTCTGTTCCTATGTTATTGGCCTCGTTATCTTTTATTTATTGTTCTATTAGATCTTTCTTTTTTTCTTTTGCAGTGGAATAACCTGTTTTTGTTGACGTAATGCTCGTTTGAGTAGGATTTGCTTTTGTTTCAACTGTTTCGTGTTTCTTGCACTTGAAGTCTAGTGTTTTAAGACTCGAATACTTAAGTTCTAAGCTCTCGACTTCAAACGTTTGCTAATACATCTAAATCTAAACACTTTACACCCACATTGCTCGAGTGCTGAGTTCTATGACCGTTTAAAACTGAATCGGTCACTTTATTTTTTTTTTAGACACAACACTTTTATATTTATAATGTAATTTTGATTAATTTCGTCAAAGATAAAGAAACTATTTTGTCTGGGTGAGGCCTATGTCCAACAGTGGACGTATTTCAGCCGATATTATGATGATGATGATGATTATTTCTGAAGTCTCATGTAGATAGAAGATTTTTCTAATTTTAAGTCTTGTGAATCAGTACTTGTTTATATAACAGCGTCCTACGCACATTTCTGGGTCGAAGTTTAAACCCAAAAACAAACAGTTGCTCAACTCTGAACTTACCTAAAACTTTTATCCTTCATTAACGCCCAAATGCAACACCGGCTATAAATCGAATTATCTTCATTAACACAATAAGTAGACGCTTCACTAAGCTCACGGATCTTTCTACCAAATCGGTTAAACCGCAAAATCGATTACAGAAAAATCTTCCGATTCTAGGTATCGATCAAATCTAGATCGACACCGGAAAAAAATTGGACAAAAAATCTAGGTGTTTGTGAATAGCGACTAATAGGGCAATTTTTATTAATAAAGCGATTTTGTGAGACCGTTGACTCATTCGACGGCGCCAAACTGCGACTAGTAGATATGGTAATAAGGTATACCACTACTATTTGTTCGCGGCGACTTTCCGAAACACCGGAACGAGTTATGACGACCACCTCGTTATCTGGGCTTGTTTTTGTTACGTCAGTGGTAGTGGCTGTTACACCGGAAATCGTACCTGTTCATTGGCCGCATCCTTGTTACGACATCTTTGTTTTTTTCTGTTTCGTTATATATTGCCGTCTGTTTATTTTTTGATTTAACACTGCATTGTCTGTGTTATTGAATGTAGCATTAATGTTTATCTCTTTTTGTTTCAGATTTTACAAAGTGATGAACCAACGTTAAAACAAAAATGCATCTTCAAATAGTCCTAGCTTTAAGCGCTATTTTGCTCTGTGATGCTAAACTGCCAAGGTTTAAGCCGCACGCGCAGCCTAATGAGTTACCAGCGAACCCCTCATACTCACAAGCTCTAGGACAGCTACAAGCTCAATCGAAAACAGAAAAGACTAGTCGAATAGTTGACCAATACAGACCGCGGCATCGGAGAGAGATATTCGATTCGAAATCGTATGAATCGAGTCTGACATGGGCTCATTCGGAAAGGCTAGACCAGAACGGTGATGTGATCATCCGATGGGTGAATACCGATTCGAGTATAACGTTCAGGTTGGAGGCGAAGACTCGTGGTTATGTCGGTTTGGGTTTCAACTCTGCGAGGAATATGAGAGGAGCAGATCTGGTAGTCGCTTGGGTGGACGACAGGAATGGCAACGCGCAAATTTTGGTGAGTTTTATCAAGATTATCTACAGCTGTTGCCTCTTTCTCACGATACAGGGTGGTCTTGTTTGTAAAACATGGAAATTATATTGCGGTAGCGTGTGAATTAATTAAATCGAAGAATTTGATGTCGACTTCAGATTGTGACGTTTCGTGTTCGAAAATTAATTATTTGTAATTTATTATGACTTGGAGATTTTAAACTTGATAAAGTTTTGTGATTGGTTTGAAAAACCTATCTGATATAAAGGCCACACTAAATAATTTTTGTATGGTTATTTTGTAAAAGAGATCAATAGATATGTACTAAAATGGTAACATCCGTGAAAACAATTTTTTTTTTAATCTGTAGGGTCTTGGTACCTATCTAACAATTGCGTCCTAATTTCCAATATTAAGTACTCTACTAATATTATAAATGCGAAAGTTTGTGATGATGGATGGATGGACGGATGGATGGATGTATATTTGTTACTCTTTCATGTAAAAACTACTGAACAGATTTGGATGTTTAGCATACAGATAGCTTATAAAGCGTGTATTAACACATAGGATAACTTTTATCCCGGTAGTAAGATCCCGTGGGACAATTATCGAACTCCACGCGGGCGAAGCCGCGGGCATTAGCTAGTTTATCAATAAATCTTTCGTATCAGGCTCCAATATACTTGCTCCTAATTAAAATCCATCCACGCATGCCTTATGCTGAAAAACAATCTCAAAATCTCATTAATTGGGACATAACTTGATTATGTTCTTTAATTTTACTCAACCATCAAGTTCAATATTAATTTTCTTTGCTTTACTTGTTGAGAATATGAGTTCTTTATTAATTATCACATTTAATTTTCTTAAAAAGTTATATAATTAACCTACGTTTTGAACCGTGTAATTTGACTGATACATGACCTCAGTTTGATTAATGTGTCTGAAAACTTTATGTATTCTAAAACTAAACACTCCATTAGTATTTTCTTTTCATTTATTACTGCTGTTGCCCGCGGCATCGTCCACGTGAAAATTTAGATTTGTATTTATGTGAGAAAAAAATAGCCTACGTTCTTCCCCAGATTATGATCTATCTCCTTGCCAAAATTAATTACTATTCGATCAGCCGTTTAGTCAAAAGATAATAAACAAACAAAGTTACTTTCGCATTAATAATTATTTTTTATTGAAACATTTTAAATGTTATGTCTTCAACTTTTTGAACGCTATTGTCACTATACGTGACAAGCAAGCGCGTGCCCTGTACGCTAAACGGCACAAATTTGTGACAAAATGGTGAAATTGTGGCTTGGCGTGAAGGGCACGCGCGTGTGTTTATGCTTCGGCGTTCAAAATGTTAATCGAAGTTGTCTATAATTTTATTAGTTATGCTTTAAATGTGCCTTCTATATGTTTTAAAAATAACTGAAGTCTTAGACATTGGGTAAAGCCCTGAAAATGGCGATATAATATTGGTAGCTGGTCCAAACTAAAATTAGTTTGCCTAACTGCCGTATATAAGGTCTAACTATTCATACACGAAATATTTTCAGGGAATCATCTAACGGCTATAACGAAGCCATTTCAAGAGATTATTATTTTTTATCTGAGTATATTTTTATAAAAAATAAATAATTTAAAATTACTTAACCCACAAAATAAATACTAGCTCCTTATTTTTGAACATCCATTACGCTAGTTTACTATGTCATATTAACCTACTATCATTGTTAGAATATGGGAGTAAAGGTTTTATGTAAAAAGTCTCAAAAAATTTTAGAATTATAATAATTTCATAAAAAAAACACTCTTTTATTTTATTTTCTTTGCTATGGTGACTTTACGACTTATAGGAGTTACTCTTAAAATATTTCTTGTTTGAAAAGATAGACCTTATATATTTGTTTTTGAAATGTGTGTTTAGGTATGATTTGTGCAATTTATTACTATTTACAAGTTGGAGGAAAACAGTACCCATTAGGAATTTCACGTATATTTCCATCAGTGCAATGAAAATCTTGATGAATGCTTAGCTTAATCAGCCTATAATGTTCCCACTGCTGGGACACATCTCTATGAGAGGAAATAATCTATAACACACAGTAT
The DNA here is from genome assembly GCA_905163415.1 of Noctua fimbriata. Classification (NCBI taxonomy): domain Eukaryota; kingdom Metazoa; phylum Arthropoda; class Insecta; order Lepidoptera; family Noctuidae; genus Noctua; species Noctua fimbriata. Next base: position 11,470,250 of record LR990940.1, read on the forward strand.
GAATGAAAAACTTGTGCTATGTGTGAGACCCAAAAATACTAACACCATCTACCTACTATTACTACACCACAGTAGCGAAGGGTCAATTTTTGTAAGAGGTAAGCCGGAGTACATTATTATCTATACTAATATTATAAAGCTGAAGAGTTTGCTTGTTTGGTTGAACGCGCTAATCTCGGGAACTACTGGTTCGATTTGAAAAAATATTTTAGTATTGGATAGCCCATTTATCGAGGAAGGTATAGGCTAAATTTCACGCGGACGAAGGTCGCGGGCAACAGCAAGTTTGTCTATAAAATACTGACTGTGCCATTTTTAAAGGGAAGCCGGTAGGAATCGAGTTCTATGGAACCTTCGCCACTGCTACTAATACTACCCCATCCACTAGATCCACCCATCATTACTTTAGCGTCACGACATCTTTACTCAATATGTTACTACGGCACTTAACTAGGAGTATTACTGATATTTTACGTCATGTAACTGTACAGCGGTTGCATGCTGCGGGAAAGAAGCGTTTTACTCTGATTTCCGTTCAATGTTTAACGGTAACTTTTGAACGATTTTCAAGCGGTTGTGGTATCGTAATCTCGCGGTTTAAACAAAGCAAACGGTTTGTGATCGTCATTTGTTGTAATATCTGCACGCAAATAAAAGATTAGTTCAGATTCCTGAATTGGATTCATTCGTTGATCCCATATTTGGATTAAATGAGTTCTGGAGTGGCGACCGCGAACCGGAAGACGCTGCGTTGGAAGGCCTCCCACTAGGTGGACCGATGACCTGATGAAGGTTGCAGGGATCCGCTGGATGCGAGTCGCACGGGACCGGTCAATGTGGCGACACTTGGGGGAGGCCTATGTCCAGCAGTGGACTTCTTTCGGCTGAAATGATGATGATGAGCGCAGAACTCTGACATCGTTAGTATTGGCTCCGGACAGGACCCATAAGGTACAGATGGAGTTGCACGAAGACCAGGACAGGAGGAGAAAAGCATGGCATTAAAGGGAGGATACTGAACTGGGCCTACCTTATTATTTAGACTAGAAACGGGATATTTACCATGTTTACTGTTTTTATTGAGTTCCCGATATTTCGGCGCTGCAAATAACCCCCCCCCCCCCCGCAATAACTTCAGTTTATCCGTGATCATGGTGCTTGCAACAGCGCCGAAAGTTAGTGACCATGATAGTTTAAAATCTTGGGACTACCTTACTCGTACAGAATGCAAATTCGAGATTTCTCATTTTATTGTAATCGAAATTGTTCTTAACATGAATAAAAAATAAAAATTATTATTGACAGCCTCGTTGGTCTAGTCGTAACCGCGGCTGCTGAGCATGAGATCCTGGGTTTGATTCCCGGGTCGGGCAAATTGTTATTGGATTTTTCAATCAGGAATTTTTCAGTAGGCAGCCACGGAGTCTGGAACTGGGTCTAGTTGTTGGCAATAGGTTCGTCTTCTATTAAATGGCACAAAAAAACATAACTGGCTAAATTTTGTTGTACTATGAGGCTCACCTCTGCCTAACCCTTCGGGGATTACAGGCGTGTTATGTGTATGTAAGTATTATTATAAAAACACGCACAGCACCCATAACATTTACCACAGCGTTACTTGAAACCGAAACGCAAACTAGAAACGTTTTTCTGTTGAAACAATGGTTTGCGGTTTTCGATGGACGTGTCAACGGCCTGACTACCAAACCGTGACGGCCACCATCTCCTCATTCCGACCAAACGTGAGATGATTCGCTAATCCAATGGCTAGGAATTAAGGGGCTGCTGAAAATTGAAGGAAATTGGAGTACATTGTGGTCATTTATTTTTGCAAAAAAACAATAAGAAAATGTTAACATACATTAGTATGTGTACTGTACACACTAAGTGAAGACTGATATGAAAGAGAAAGGAGTAAATGATGCCGTGACGTCTGACAGGGGAGAATGGAAGAAGAAAACGTGTTGCGCCGATCCCAAATAAATTGGGACAAGGGCAGGAAGATGATGGCTAGTTACTACACTGTAGAAGGCTATGTTTGGAAACTAGAAAAAAATCAAGAAATAATACCTCGCGCATCACGGAGGCTGGTTCGAGGTGGCGCAGGAGAAGAGTACCTCGAAGGATATGGGGGAAGGCCTTTGTCCAGCAGTGGAACATACAAGGTCATTAAAAAAAAAAAAACGGAGCAGTGCAGTCCATTCTACAGGTTTTCTTCTTTTCCTATAAACCATGACGCAACAAACAATCAGAATTTAAAATTAATCAGAATCTGAGTCTGGATTTGTGTCAGTTGATGGTAAAACGTGCCATCTGTTACTTATGACTTAATATTGGTGTACACTGTACACTTGTACACACGGCAGCACATCAAGCTATACAATTACAGTATAACGTTTAGAATAGATTTCCGTACAATCAGAGATTCGGTCAAACTGGCTTGGTATAGCTTGATTGGTCGGTGTGCGTACAGGTACAGAAGAAGAAAACATGCGTGATATTAATTAAGCCTCTAATATTTAAAACGATATAAAAAAGGTTAAATAAATACTCCTTGCATTCTGATTTAAAAGAGTGTCCATGGAGTTTCTTGCCCATTTTTCTCCATAGAGATCTACGCTTTGGAATACAGTACTTTCAGAGTTATTATGCCTTGTGACGGGACTGTCGCTTCATTTTATTCTTGTTTTTGTTTCGACAATTGAAAGGGCCTATAACTGACCTACTTGAAATAAATGCTTTGGTTTTTATTATTTGTACGTATGGTCAGGCATACTGGCCCTTAACGTAAACGTGAACCTTAACGTTAAAGCTTTTAAGCCGTTTCGCAGTCACTTAACTATATTATCCCTGGGAATCAGATTTGCGGGTAAACATTGAATAATTAATACGTTACTTATTATAGAAAGTGAGATTGATATCACGAGTGAGAGAATTGGTTTTGATGTTTAAAATATTAATTTAGTCACTGTTGAAGGTTTATAGGATTATTTACGATTTATACACAGTGTATTTTTAGTCGTCTTACAAAGGTCGTCCAGTCAATGTACCCGAAATATAATAGCTCTAGGCGCGATTTTTTTTTAATCTTCCATAATAGGTACAAAGAAAAATAATAATAAAAAATTAGAATAAAATTATGAAACATCCTGTTAATGATGTTTACGTGCAAAACGTGAGAACATATACCTACCCAGCACTCGAGTCCAGTAGATCATCGCTCGCAACAGGGTGTTTTAATTACCTACGTCATGCGTCATAATACTTAATAATATTTTTATTTTTAAATTATTAAAATCTCATAAGTACCTATTTTTTTCATGAATGTTTAGTATTCATTGGATACATGAAGTGGGCTGCCGTTGTAAGACGACTAAAAAGTCATGGTGTATTTGACGCTTCGTTGGTCTCGTGGTCGCGAGAGCGATTGCTGAGCATGAGGTCCTGGGTGTCCTAACTTTGATTATTATTTGTTATTGGGTTTTCTACCATCATTCCAAAAACTACACATAGAAATTTCTCATTTGTTAAATTAAAAACCCATACATTTTCACCGTTTAGGTATTGCACTTTGGTAGGAATAAGCAGATTTTTTTAAAACTTACTGATGTTATTCTATGTGGGGGGAGGGAGGGGACGTTCGAATTGATGCGTGCGTTGCGATGTCCCTTTCCTTACACTTTGGTAAGGAACTGGCAGATTTTTTAAAACTTACCGATGTTATTCTATGTGGGGGGAGGGAGGGGACGTTCGAATTGATGCATGCGTTGCGATGTCCCTTTCCTTAACCCTGTAATAGTATACAAGTTTAAATCGTTTTGCTATTTTTGACCTGTTTTTAAAATCATCCCAAGAAAGAACAAGGGTTCATCAAAGCATACATTACGTTCTGTAACATTTTTAAATTGTTCAGAAAAATTCGGTCTTCTTTCTCTTACAATCGGCCTCACCATACGTGTGATGAATCTTTCATGCTCATGTGTATCGAGCCAAGTTCTTTGCATTGAATACTTTTCCCCATACAATATTTTGTCGCGACAATGCGTTTTCTAAACATGAATTTGCATACAGATGCACTATTGTAAGTCGAATTTACGCTCGATGTTTGTTTCAATGTCATTGTTGCTTTAACATGTTACTGGACTTTGTGGTATACAGACTTCAACTAAATCAGTGGTTTTGTTTAATAAATATCCTTATTTCGCTCATTTTGATACATAACATCATGCATCCCAGAAGGGTTAGGCAGAGGTGTACCCAATAGTACACCCACATTTCGCCAGTAATGTTTAAGTCCCATGTAATAGGGGGCCAGCCTATTGCCATCAACCTGTCACAAATCCAAGCTCCGTGGCTGCTACTAAGAAATTCCTGATGGAAAAACCCAATAACACTGCCCGACCCGGGAATCGAACCCAGGACCACATGCGCAGCAGTCGCGCTTTCGACCGCTCAACCAACGAGGCAGATTTTCATCTCTTTAAGAATATTGTCTTTTGAGCTCAGGATCATCATCGTTGAGCCGTTGGTCCCGCCTGCCATTTGAAGATCTTTGACAGTCGTTACAGGTAGTCAGAAGACCGAGAGTCTGACATCCTTTCTTACAAAGGGGACTCTACCGGTAACTGAGTTGTGGAAGTCAGAGCGGTTAGATTGGAAGCCGACCCCAATATAGTTGGGAAAAGTCTACGCTGATAATGATGAGCTCAGGATCGTATATTCAGTGGCTTTATTAATATACGATCCTGAGCGATTGTGTGTATCTGTGTGTTAAAAAAAAAACCAGTAGTGGCGGTACTTTCATACAAGGGGTAATCCATTAATCACATGATGTTTTTTTGGAACTTTTAACCCCCCTCCCCCCTGGTGATACGTGGTACCCCTCCCCCCACCCAAAATCAAGTGTTTTGTTTTTGGAACAGAGTATCTAAATAGATATTGAGAAAATATTCAGAATATTATCTTTAAATACAGGTTAACAGGTATATTCTAATTTAATTCTGGAAAATTAAACACCGTGATAAAAATATCACGGGCACGCACCGCTTTTCGGTTTAGAAATCGCGCTTTCCAAAAAAACTAAATACACGTGATATCTCACTACACCCCCCTTCTCCTAGTGATATTTCGTGATTTTTTCCGAACCCCCCCCCCTCCTTTCGAGCCCCACGTGATTAATGGACGACCCCCCAAGTTTAATAACCTACTATTCTTCATGATGTTACGGTTTCTGAACTGTCTGCTTGCTTTAGGGGCTTGCCGTATTGTTGGTCCCTAGGCACGCCACTAATAACCAGTTACTTGAAAGATTAGTGCTTTTCACATCTTGTGATTAAGGAAAAACTCCGAATTACTTACATAGTATTTCTATACAAATACTTTTTCAAAGGGCTTGTAAAAGCCATTTCTAAAAATGTTTTTGTGAATCAATCAGACTAATACCTACTTACGTATTTACAGAGGGACGGATGAGATTGAGTCTTATTGTTTGTAAATAATTAATTTAGCTTTATTCCTACTTATACTCATATTCGTCCATGCCTTTCCTTAAATCCGTTTATTATTCCTTTGAATACCAATAAGTATTATTGGAAAACTATGTGAGGAATGATATGAAAGAGACAGGACACATGGAGGAAATGATGCCGTGACAGGAGAGAATGGAAGAAGAAAACGTGTTCCGTCGACCCCAAGTAGAATGTAGTGATGAAACAGATAGTAGTTTGGCCTTTTACCAGATATAAAAAATGGTGTTTATAAGCTACTAGCTTGGCGCGAGCATTGAGTTCGGTAATTATCCCACGGGATCGTACTACCGGGATAAAAAGTATCCTATATGTTAATTCAGGTTATAAGGTATCTGTGTGTCAAATTTCATCCAAATCCGTTCAACCGTTTTTGCGTGAAAGAGGAACAAACATCCCTACATCGTCACAAACTTTCTCATTTATAATAGTAAGTAGATAGTGGCATGATTTATCTTGTGTTAATAAGAAATTATTAAATTTGTTACTATCCGGTATCCGGCCGGATAGCAATAAAATTAGGCCGATTAACGAATAATTGCGGGATATCCGTTTCATCTCTAGTGGAAAGAGACGAGGGCAGGAAGATGATGATGATGAAGCAATATTGCTGGAGGACGGGGTGTTGGGCACAGTTAGGGAGAAGCCTTTGTCCAGGTGTAGTCCACCTGCCCCCGTAGCATGACCACCGTAGACAAGGATTTCTTTGAAGGAAGAATCGACAAAATGACAGATTGTGTCGACACAATGACAGATTTCTTTGTCATTTTGTCGATTCTTCCGTCAAAGATATCCTTGTCTACGGTGGTCATGCTAGGGGGGCTGGACAAAGGCGTCTCGTGATAGACTGAGCTGGTGAATTGATGGATATCCATATTTGACACGTCACGATCACCCCTTAAGTGTCCGTTGACAATAATTCCTTTACCAAAAAATACAATTGATGTTTTCAAATATCAACCAACAGTTAACCGCAGTAAACTACCATAAGGACCATTGTTCTTTGTACACGGAGAACAATCATTCCCCTCTCTACCTTTGTTTCGGAAAGGAGCATTTATATGGAATATCTGTATTAATTTCATAAATGTAAGCTTTGTTGTCTCGCGTATGCCTATTGTTTTGACATGTAGGAAATATGGCGTCTTTTGATATTATTATTATTTGTATCGCTGTAAATTGTTTTGTTTACGCATTGGGTATGCGAACTTGGTCCTACAAGATGTCTTTAATTAACATTTTTGTAGGAATTTGTCATCAACGCGATGGTTAAGACGGTTTTTATTTGCTTATCAATTATTATTTTATTTACATTCTGATTACTACTAATCTTCTACAATAATGTTTTCGAGGTAATTTTTGTTTTGACTACGCAAGTTCCTTGTTAACAAAAAGCAAAGATCATTAAAAAAAGAAAATAACAATATTATTTTTCCATTCTTATTACGAAGATCATTAAAATGAGAAATGTTAACATTTCCCTCGGACACCATTATCAATGAATAATTACCGAGGATTTTCCTAATTTTCCTAAAAAAATACTTGTGTTGAATATGCGCATTTTTATCAGGGGTTCGTTTCAGCTACACAGGGTTCCCTTGAGGGGTTTAGGGTAATGTTACAAATGGTTAACCACTCCTGCGTTGGACTCCTCGCTTAGTTAGCCCCTGGTACAGTGAAATACAGAGGTGGATCCGGGAAAATAGTAAAAAAAATCTGCATAGTCAAGCTTCATTTGGTACTTTTCTGGTGGTCATTACTGTCGATTTTGGTTTTCAGGGGTTACATAGTTGGTAATACTTGGGAATAATGTGGCAGGTTTTTTTCGTAAAAACAAATCGATAAGTCGGCAATATCAACTACACGTGTGTGGCATAAAAATATGGCATAATAATTATACAGGGTGTAAACAGGCCCTTCACAAAGCTGCCAACCAAGCATTCTGTACATCAAACTAAGTAACTTTACGCAAAAATTATTGCTGGGAAACGACTTTTTTTTCGGGTGAAAAATCACGTTTTACGGTAAGACTTGATGGAACGCACTCAAAGCATTGTGCTGATCGATGGATTGAATAGTACGGGGGTCGTTTAGGTGTTCTTACTTTAAAAACATTTATTACAAAAAAAAAACTTGTGAAAAAGTTGAAACTTTCACCCCCAATATCTCCGTAACTAGAAGGTTCCCAGGTATGGTCTAGAATAAAAAAAAATATTGCAAAGACGGGGAGAACAAGTACCTTTCGGTTTCATTAAGAGTCTATTTACACCCTTTATGATTCGATGAAGATGAACAGCGTTGGAAGTGAAATTAAAATATTTGCTAATAGCTTTATTTTTATTTCTCACAAGAAAAGTCTTCGCAGAACACAATGATAAAATGAAACATAAAAACGCCTTAAAACTATAAAGTTTATATCTTATGCAAAAGAATCCTGTGATCACTCTTTTACTAAGAAACTCGCTGAATATTCAACGTGGGACATGTGATAAAACATTGAATATCTTGATTTTACCGTCACAAGTCACATAAACAACTTAAAATATTCCCTAGTTATCCTATCAAACACTACATCTACGTACTTCCAAAATACTTATTGTAATTCAAAACGAATACTTTTCGATCACTACTACGCACGATCTGTCATCAAACGTGAATTAAAAACAACTAAACAACAAAAAAAAAACAAAAATAATTAGTATTCCATAAAAGCAGGCCCAGTTATCGTTATTTTGAGAATTCCATGCTAAATCGATTCCGTGCGCGAATGTACACAACTATACTGTCGCACGCATCACAGATTAGTTATTTTAAACGAAGTACAGTCACGTACAGTGACTCACATGATTCGTATGAGCGTATAATGTGGCCCGTTATTTCCTGAAATGGTTGATAATGATCTAAAGGCGTTAAGTGCACTGTTGTCATATCAATATCAGTGTTTAGGGTGCATTTAAATAACCGGCACGATGTTGATTTCTAAATGTATGTCCGGTGCACCTGCTTGGTAATTGCGTGACATATTTACTATCATTATGCTTTTCATTTTGACTACCACGTCTGAATTTTCGGATTCATGTGCGTATTGTATAATTATCACTTGCTTCGGTGAAGGAAAACATCGTGAGGAAACCAGCATGCCTGAGAGATATTTCTCGACGGCATGTAAAGCCAAGTCAGAGGCCCGTGGGCTGGATGGCATTAAAACTCTGACTCCATGTTAAGCACTAACCACACGATAAAGAAGATTTTGAAAATTCAACAAGATTCATTGCGTTATTTCAGTTATTTGTATGATCAAAGATAGGAATGTAGCAACGGATTAGGCATATCCTTTAAAATCCTTCGGATTTATTTTTGAAGGTGTGTTTACACAATTGGGGAGCTGGGCTGTCAACTCTGCGACCATTGATGATGAGCTAGGACACGCGGCGACTCATCAAGCTATACATTACCAGTATAACATGGCCTCATTTTGTATAGGTTTCCCGTACAATGAGAGATCCGCATAAACTGGTTTTGTATAGCTTGATTGGTCGTCGTGCGTACCTACTTTAAGTAAGAGCTAAGTATCTAGACATATTTGGAAGTATATTAGAATTTCTAGATACAACATCATCATCATCATGACATGGTGAGGCAGAGGTGGACCTAATAGTACACCCACATTTCGTCAGTTATGTTTAAGTCCCATGTAATAGAGGGCGAGCCTATTGCCATCAACCGGGCCGAAATTCATACTCCGAAGCTGCTACTGAGAAATTCCTCATGGAAAATCTCAAAAACACTGCCCGACCCGGGAATCAAATCCAGCAGGACCTCATGTTCATGCTTGCAACCACTAGACTAACAAAGTACAACAATAAACTTAAAACGGAAGACAATAGAGCTGGTTTTACAAATTTAATTACTCGTGAAGTTCTTGCCATGGATCCCTATCAAAACCTGAGATGGGATGTTTCAAATCTGAGGGATCTTTCTCCCCCCCGCCCTAAATATTTAATGAGCCGTCATGGAAGATTATGGGATATCTTGATTATTTAATCTAATCCAAAAGGTATCTACTTAATTAATCAGAACTAATTAAACCTTTATGAAGAGGAGTTAAAGTAACAATTGTTTTGATTTGAAGGTAAACAAATTAATGTTATTACTTTACTTTACATTTCCAATAATTATGAATTAATTGGGTACTTATAAATTTATAATGATAAATCCGGGTTGATCCGGGTTGACGATTCGGTCAGATGTATACCAAACATCAGATAATGACGTGTTTTATTTAGCCAATAACTTATGCATACAGGGTGGCGATTTAATCACCTGCATCCATTAAGGGTGCGATTCATAAAATGTGTCTGTTTGTAATTTCATATACGGTACATATAAATATATATTTTAAAATTTTTGTCTGTCCGTTTGTTCCGGCTAATCTCCGAAAGTGCTGGACCGATTTTGACGAGACTTAGTGGCAGATAGCTGATGTTATGGATTAACTAGGCTGCTTTTATTTCAGAAAAGACTTAGGTTCCGTGCAAAAAACAAACTTCGATTCAGATGGGAAAGTAATATGTTTATAATCATTTCACGCGGCCGGAGATCGCGGGCTACAGCTAGTACTAAATGACTTTCGCTATGAAACTGATATCCGTATCGTGAAAAAAAAAACCGCTAAAATGAATAGGTTACTCAAGGGAACACTATTAACCACAGTTAGCAATATCCCCCATTGCGCTGCACCCAACGCCTTCTTACACCAGTATAGAGCCCTCCTTATTAGTACAAGGCTTCTCTTAATCTCTATCGTGTGGCTAGTGCCTAACCTGGTGTCAGAGATAACATGCCGCCCATGGGCCTCCGACTTGGCCTTACATGCCGTCGAGAATTATTATTTATTAAACACTTCAAGCACAAAAGTACAGAGGCGGACATAATAGCCATAGGTATTATCTACCAGTCAAAAAAAAAAAAATATAAATATAAGGTCTAACTATTCATACACGAAATATTTTCAGGGAATCATCTAACGGCTATAACGAAGCCATTTCAAGGGATTATTTTTTTATCTGAGTATATTTTTATAAAAAATAAATAATTTAAAATTACTTTTCCCTCAAAATAAATACTAGCTCCTTATTTTTGAACATCCATTAGGCTAGTTTACTACGTCGTATTTACCTAGTGTCATTGTTAGAATATGGGAGTAAAGATTTTATGCAAAAAGTCTCAAAAATTTTTAGAACTATAATAATTTCGTAAAAAAAAACACACTCAGATAATTTTTATTTTCGTTGCTATGGTGACTTATAGAAGTTACTCTTACCTACCTACCTTACCTCTACCTTATATATAAAAAATAAATATCTCTCGGACATGCTGGTTTCCTCACGACGACGGTCAGACTCTTTAAATAAAGACCCCGAAACATTTAATCAGCACCAATAAACCCCGTTTATCTTAAACCCACTCGCCCAAAAAAATGTTAAGTACCAATTTGAGTTCCAGAAATGAGTCTTAATTGAACCAAAGACTTATAATTGGTGAATCAGTTTATTTTGCACAATTATCTCGTCAAATGTGATATTTTTAAGTGGTGCAATGTCAGTTTATTTTGTTCTTTAAATGTAAGTGAATCATCAGGATTTTCGCAATTTGTGTAATTGTTGTGCAATTTGCAATGGTAAAGGTTATTTAAATATTAAGATTATTAGTATCACCAAATGCCTATACGGTCTATCTTTACATACACGAAATATTTTAAAAGTAACTTCTATAAGTCGTAAAGTCGCCATAGCAACGGAAAAAAAAAATATCTGAGTTTTTTTTTTAACGAAATTATTATAATTCTAAAAAAGACGTAGTAAACAAGCGAAATGGATGATCAAAAATAAGGAGCTAGTATTTATTTTGTGGGTCAAGTAATTTTGAATTATTTATTTTTTATAAAAATATATTCAGATAAAAAAAAAAATTCCTTGCAATGGCTTCGTTATAGCCGTTAGATGATTCCCTGAAAATGTTTGGTGTATGAATAGTTAGACCTTATATACAGTCACAGATAAAAAAACGAAGTGAATAAACCTAGTAGGTACCTAGAGGTTCAGTGCTCGCAAACTCGACTGCTAAGCATGAGGTTCTGAGTTCGATTCCCGGGTCGGGCAAAGTGTTATTGGGTTTTTCCATCAGGAATTTCTCAGTAGCACCCACGAAGTCTGGATTTGTGCCCGGTCGATGGCAATAGGCTCGCCCCCTATTAAATAGGACTTAAACATAACTGGCGAAACGTGCGTGTACTATTAAGTACACCTCCGCCTAACCCTTCGGGGATTACAGGCGTGATGTTATGTAACTTATGTATCTAGGAACAATCCCTACATCTACATTAGGTGTATACATTTGTGCATACAAATCTCACAAAGATCCCTTACTGCTTTCAAACCTGCATAAATGTAAAGCACTGCCTTACAGTGGCGAAGGTTCCATAGAACTCGATTCCTACCGGCTTCCCTTTGAAAAACACAGCACAACAAAACACAAATGTGACGTATGACTGTGCCATTTGTCATGTCATTTTTCAAAGGGCACCGGGGGGCAATTGAGTTCGAGAGTATTTGTCTATATAATACTTTCTATAGAAAAATAATATATACACATTAAAGATATGTACTCTGCCTTACCTCTTACAAAAATTAACCCTTCGCTACTGCTGCCTTATTACCTTATTGAAGTCCCATTAAGCAGGAAGTGTATCCAATTGGTAATCGAACCCTAATACCTGGTTGATCTATTTAATTTCCCTAAAACCCTCCGGGTGTAATCATGAGCCATCAGCCACCCAATTTAATGGGTTACCGAAATTCCTTTAATGCCATTCGTCATAGAAATAAGATTTATTACTCTGTTTAAATATAAGAGGCTTGTTTTATGGTCGTGTTAAGGATAGGGTTGGCATGTGAGAGTTGTTTTTTTTTTTTTAATGAATTAATTTGGAATGCGTTTTTGATCCAATTTTCGTTTTACGTGTAACCAATCTGCGTTCAAATTCAAATTCATTTATTCATTTTGTGAACATAGGGTATAAAAATGTGGCGATTATGGCAAAACCCCCCCTTCTTGGGGGAGGCCTATGTCCAGCAGTGGACTTTTCGGCTAAAAATATACAGATGTTATATAAATTAATGTTGGCCCATCCTATGTTCCGCCGAAAGGCATACAAAATAGTGTCACTGGTAAAATTAAAAATTAATTTAATTATACAACTACAAAATACAATGTCAGTAATATTACAGTTGTCAAAATCGACATCAAAAACGACGATAACTAAGTTTTCGTGGCATTCCAATTGTGGTAACACACACACGCGTAGCAATCGTATTAAAAGCTTTTAATGTTTTACAGCGACTTTCAATATGAATATAGTATGACCACTTTTAGTGTGCAGTTCATGAAGGCGTTGCTTGTCAAGAAAATTTGTATCGATATGTCAAACTTGGTACGTTTATTTTAGTTCTGTGTTTTCCGGCCTGCACAGATAAGTTGGTTTAAGTGTAACATAATATGCTTTTCGATAGCTTACGTAAATCATATACATTTTTACCCGACTACGACTAAGTCAAAAGGAAGGGTTATGATTTTAGCAGTCAATGTATGTATGTAGGTTTGTTTGTATAAACGTATATTCTTCCGTAGCGCCTAAACTATTCATCCGATTTTGATGAAAAAGGTGTCAATGTGTCAATCGATTCGTGAATATGGCCCGGGTAACATAGGCTACATTTTAACCGACTCCAACAATAGGAAGAGTCGATTTCGAGATTTTACCTTGTAAACCCCGAATTTAATTAGAGCGTGATTTTTCATTAGTCGGGTTTTTTAGTTGTTGTATACACAAATTCTTGTTTGACTAGTTCCTAAGCTCTCTGAGGGACCTGTCCAAAGTTACCGATACGCTGTCGATGTGGTCGAGTTCTGGTGTCATTCAATTTGACGAAATAATTATTGGAATCGACACGGCGAAGTTTCACGTCTACATAACATTTTTCAGTAAGCTCTATTAGAAAATAAATAAAACTTTACCTTACCTGTGTTCCAAAAGTCAACGTGAAGCTGGAGATAAAACTAAATCTCAAACTTACAAAACCTCGTTTCAACTTTGATGTAACACATATTCCGATCTCAGTATCACGTAAAAGCATGAAAGTCTAAGCCAATCACATATTTATGTAGGAGACACAAATGTCAGAGACATTCCTGTTGTCAAAAATACTAGGCTATACTTAAATTGAACGCATTAATGCCTAAATAACGTTGACCTGGCGTTGCACTGTAGTGGAGAGCTATAACTCCAAAAGTTTAATTTTTCTTGTGCAGAGGGTAATTGGTACTAACACTAGATAATAAGTTGTTTCATATTAGGTTACTAACACTCTATGGATCTTTTTGTGTCCGATATAAAATAAATTAATTCATTCATTAGTTCGCTTTCGTTCTTAGTGTAATTTATTTCATCACCACTGCTCTCAAAATGGTGAAGGAAAACATCGTGAGGAAACCGGCATGTCGTAGAACCAAAAATTCTAAGACATGTCACATCTACAAACCCGCATTGGGCCCGCGTGGTGGATTGTAGCCCATTCCCTCTCATAGAGAGGAGGCCTGTGTCCCAGTAGTGGGAACATTATAGGCTGATTATGTTATGCTTATTCCTTGCCACTCGTTAGGCAGGGAGTCACCTGTAAATATAAAAATACATTTTATTAGTTATCACTTGTGATGCATTAGTCCACTGACCACTATACAGTAACAGTACTACCTACCAGTAGCATTGTTAGGTTTTCATATCTCGGTGCTCAGCCGAGAGTTGAAGTTCCAACAGTGAAATAATTGAGATAGCGATCATCTGAAAAGTAGGGATGGATCGATACGCACTTCAGCCGATAGAGATATTTATAAAAAAAAGTATCGCCGATTTTTTTTTTTTTTTTTTATACCAATACCGATACGGACAGTTAAGATTCAAAGAAAGCTATAAAAAGCTGTTGCTTTAGAAACAGACAAAATTACTCATATTTAAAGTAATATTTATTTTGATGATAATTGATAACAGATCAGAAGACAAAACTTAATAATTAAAATTCACAGTTATGAGATTTTTATTCAGGAAACAAAACTTTTTTAAATCATTCGGTAAAATCCGATTTCGTAAGTCTGTTTCGCCGAGCGTAGATAAATTAGACCGCGTTTACATGAATGGATTAAATTCAAATTCAATTCAAATTCAAATAATTTATTGTGGATCATAGGTTCATAAGATGTTGCGTTAAATACAGGTAAGTCTGCTATGTCCCGCCATTGAGGCATACAAAATTCATGTCATAACTAACAATAAATGTGTAGTGAAAAACTTAATATACAATACATCCAATTGTCATGCAATACATTATGGTTAAATTAGTCAAATAGTAAAATATTTATGTCCAGTTACAAATTATTCATTCAATGGATTAGCTTCAATGTATTGTCATCTAGAAATTCTCTAATAGAGTAATAACATTTACTTATCAATAATTCGTGCAGTTTTTTTTAAGGTATTTATATCGCTCATAATTCTGAGAAAAGGTGGAAGATTATTAAAGATACTTGGGCCTATACAGAAGATGCTTTGGTGCAAAAGCTTTGCGGGTTATTAAGCGCGGTAATGGCGCGTTCACATGGGTTGTATAAAGCGCGAAATTAAAAAAGTATCGTATATTGGCAAAGTCAATATCGCCGATTCCGATATATCGGAAAACTCGCGATATCGCCGATATATCGGTATCGGTATCGGTATTAGATGCATCTCTAGTGAAAAGTGACAACCCTATGAGGGTAGTGTCTTCATTCACAGTGATTGAAAAAGTCAAGTTTTCCCAACAAAAGAAAATACATCTGGGAAATCAGTAGGCAGGTTGGTACTTGCGAAATCGTAAAGAATTCAAAGACAAACCTTGGAGGCACTACTTACTTAATAATTAATGTTCTTTGCTAAAAGTTTGCTCAAAAGAAAAGTAAGTTAGTATTTACTTTTTTTTTTGTACAGTTTCTTTTGGATGGCTTTAAGTAATGAGATACTTTTTCAATAAGGGACCAAGCTAAAGTAGATTACCTATCTACTTTTTTACTAAAAATGTCCGTCAAATAAGATTTTATTTTTGGGACGAAAACACTGTCGTTGGTCTAGTGGTCGCAAGCGCAACAGCTGAGCATGAGGTCCTGGGTTCGATTCCTAGGTCGGGCAAAGAGTTATTGGGTTTTTCTCAGTAGCAGCCTGGCCTGGCCTGGCCTATTGCCATCAACCGGGTTCAACCCGTTTGATGGCAATAGGCTCGCCCCCTATCACATGGGACTTGAATATAACTGGCGAAATGTGGGTGTACTATTAGGTATACCTTTGCCTAACTCTTCGGGGTTTACAGGCGTGATGTTATGTTGTGTGAAAACACGGTGTTTTCTTCTCATTTACAAAATTACTTTATTTCCGAAAATTATCTACACTATAATCGAAGAATCGAATATAATATTAACCTCGTTATGTGTGTTCAGAAAAATTACCGCCGAAAACAGTTCAAAGCTGATGGGTCTACTTATCAACATACCCTTACCCCAATTTATTTGGGGTCGGCGCACCATGTCTTCTTCTGGTGGGTCTACCACAAACTACAATTAACACAAATTCAGTACAACAGTTACAGATGTAACGATGTGGGATTCCTTACACCCTGTATAACTAGGTATGCATCTTTGATTTGCTCCGGCATGATAAAATTTAAATATTTCAAATAAAACTCGACATATACATCATTTTTATAAACAAATTAGTTCCTCAAGAACCAGGACACTCCACCCTAGTGCTTTCCACATAATATTCCAGTTATTACGTCACAAGAATGACGCCAGTTGGCAGTTGCATAACTACCCTCCAAGTTTTATTAAAAGCTGACTCGAGTGCATTTCGGGATATACTCGCAGTGGGGATGAAGTCAAAGGAAATGTCCGCTTCAAGTTCTCGTATTGTCCATTCCTACGTACGAAACTTCGGGAGTGCTACGCTTTGTTTTATTGGAGCAAGGCTTCCAGGTCTAAAAACGAATTTGCATGCCCCTTGGCAAGTCATCATCTGCCTAGCCTTTTCCCAATTACGTTGGGATCAGCTTCCAGTCTAACTGGATGCAGCTGAATACGTGTACTTTACATGGAGCGACTGTCTATCTGATCTCCACATTCCAGTTACTGGGCACCTCATGGCTTCAAAATGTATGCAGGGTGGAAGGAAAAACGAAATTTGTAATCGGAAATTTAAAAAAAAACAGCTGTGACTTACAAAAGTAGAATACCTACACGGTCAATATGTGTATGGAACGGCATTTTTTTTTAAATTATCTATGAAAAACTTCAATGTGCGAGGATTCATATTTATGTAGGTGCTTCTTCTTATCGTGTCAATGACAATTTAAATTCATCATAATCAGCCTATAATGTTCCCACTGCTGGGACACAGGCCTCCTCTCTATGAGAGGGAATGGGCTATAATCCACCACGCGGGCCCAATGCGGGTTGGTAGATGTCACATGTCTTCGAATTTTTGGTTCTAGGACATGCCGGTTTCCTCACGATGTTTTCCTTCACCGTTTTGAGAGCAGTGGTGATGAAATAAATTACACAAAGTAATGCGCCTGCCTTTGTTCGAACCCACGACTTACTACTCGCAAGTCGGGACCGCCACCACTGGGCCACCGCTGCTCTCGTCAATTTACAATCAATTTACAATTGTTCTCGTCGCTCTTTTCAATTTAAATTGAGTCAGCCCAAAATATGTAGGTAAAGAATACGTAGTACGTGTTTGTGCCTCGCGGTATCATTTCCACCCTGTATATTTATCAATAGTAATGCTAATAATAGTCTATCGATTAGGGGCTCCTCTAATAATACCAATTAGTACCCTAATGAATTATGAATGAAGCCTATTCTGACCTTTCTGAGATAACTCATAAAGACACAGATCTCTCACAAATACTACATTCGTCTTATATTAAATGTTATGTAATACTCATCAGTGTTAATACAATAATCTTATTATCTCTGGTTGAACATAATATTCCTGTTATTCACACTCCGATTACTTCTGTCTGTAAACACTATGTTTTCGAGATCGTTATCCATTTATGTAGTTACACGTGAAGATACGTGATTAAGCGTTTTTCTAAAATGGTAATAACAAGAGTTGCATACATACAAGGTGTAAACGGACCTTTAACGAAGCCGTCAACCAAGCATTCTGTACATCAAACTAAGTAACTCTCATCTGCCTAGCCTTTTCCCAACTATGTTAATGTTGGCGTGCAGTCTAATCGGATGCAGCTTAATATTATTACAGTATTTTACATGGAGCGACTGCCTATCTGACCTCTACAACCCAGTTAGTACTAGGTAATACGATACCCCTTGGTAAAACTAAGTAACTCTAAGCACAATTTATTGCTAGGAAACAACTTTTTTTTGTTGCGAAAAATCACGTTTTATGGTAAAACTGAATGTAGCGCACTCAAAACATTGTGCTGATTTATGCATTGAATAGTAAACAGGTCATGAAGGTATTTAAAGTAAAGTTATAACCTTAAAAACTAGTATTAAAAAAGAAACTTGTGAAAAAGTTGGAACTTTGACCTAATATCTCCTGGGCATCCTCTAGGTTCCCAGGTATGGTCCAGAATAAAAAAAAAACGCAATGATGGGTGACGGTTTCGGCTTCGTTGTGGGTATTGTTACACCCATTTTTATTCCGAAGGATAAAATTATAAAATGTAATGTCTTCGTAATACTACCAAAATGGCCGACAATCATTCTGAATCAGCAGATGTCGTTATTTTGGTAATGCAATAGGACCAACTTTAAGCTCTGCGATGTACAATAACTAATCAAGGTAACTAAAGGCCGTATCAATTGTGATCTGGTTGTGTATTAATATATATACATGGTATTAATCAATTGTGTATGGATAAAGCTATAAAGTCAGTCCCTTCACGCCAAAGGTCTCCCTTTTACGATAGCTTCAGCACAATCACAGCTCGTTCACCAATAAAACGAACCTGATACACCATCTATACTAATATTATAAAGACGTAAAGTTTGTATGTTTGTACGTGTGGATGTAGGGGGTAACCTTTCGTATTTAACCTTTCGTATTCCGAATTTTTTTTCAGTGATAGGATGATAGATGTAGCTTACATTATCCCCAAGTGTCAGCTATACTTGATTTTATAAATGCGAAAGTTTGAAAGTACATATGGATGTTTGTTACTCAATCACGCCAGAACGGCTCAAAGGATCTGGATGAAATATGGCACAGATATAGATTATAGTACGGAATAGCATATAGGGTACTTTTTTTTTCTTACAACTTACACATTAAAATTTCCACGCTTGATAATTATTTCAAACGTTCTCATGCATAATTTCCGACTATAACGCGAGCGAACCGGCGCGGGTGAGGAAGAGCTAATCAAATACAAATAGCAGACACATGTTCCACCCCTTCCCCCCTTTAAGACGTCCCAAAGGTGACCTGCACTCCGAAGTGACATTTGAAGATCCTCTTCATCACCCAGGTCACGTTCCATTCGGTCGAGATACTTAAAATTCCCTTACAGATGCAGCATTCTAAATGAAGGCAGGCCTGTTACACCTTCGAATACTTTGAATATAGATGTCGCACATGTATGTATGTGTTTAGAATATGTTATGGACACTAATTGTTTGGGTATTTCTTATGTTTTTATGGTGATTTTGGTTTTAAGAGTCAGTGTACGTGTGGTGATGTGCTTGACATTTGTTAGAAGGGAGTTTAAATGGGTTTTGTTCAAATTGGTGATTATAAAATTTATACAACATTAGTTTTAGTATATGCGAAACCTGAATATAGTTTGTTCAGAATAAGTAACTGAATCGATTCCAATAATTTTTTAACCATGTTAAATTTTGTCCCAAAAATATTTAAAAAAGTTACAAGTTGGACACCGAGCGACATTAAGTACCTATCGCAATAATTTAGGCACCTACTGCCAAATTATTATTATCAATGAGCTCCTGACGACGCTGGAGGCGCGCGCGCGGGATCGCTGCGTGGAAACCACGTTTTTGCGCGGACAACCAGGCAACAGAACCAGCTTATAACTTTGTGATTTTTCATGGTACAGTTTTGAAATTTTGTACATTTATCTAGATTCTTTACATAAAAATACTAGACACGTTTTTCAGGTTTCGCATATACTAAAGCTAAGGTTGTAAATGTTTGCAGTATCTGAGTGACCCTCCTGATTCCAATATTTTTAAGATCAGTCGCATTCTAATTTCAATCGGTCAATTATACATGAAATTTCCCAAAAAAATAACCAGATTTTCGCCAGGTATTGTACAGTAGTCGCCAGCACATCAAGTTACTACAAACTGTCAAATTTCTCTGAATGATTTTAAACCATAAAATTTTAATGGATATGTTCAAAATCGAATGAGATTTGACAGTTTGTGGCGCTTGCGACTGTATGTTTTTTTCATTCTGTTTTGGCTGAGGCCAAACGAGCGTAATTGTTTGAGCCGTGAGTCGCGGAAAATGATGAAAATGATCAAAAGCACGTCTCTCGTTTCCTTACGATATATCCATTTCCTGTTTCCTTTTGATCCCAAAAACCATTTCTCTTTCTAAGTAAACTATTTTATCTTATAAAGGCAAAATCAATATTTTTCGTTATAATAGACGTTTTTTTTTATCTTGTATCCACAAACGACATTAACTATGACATCACGTCTTTAATCCCCAAAGAATTAGGCAGAAGTATATCTAATAATACAGCGACATTTCGCCAGTTATGTTTAAGTCCCATGTAATAAGGGGCGAGCCTATTGCCATCAACCAGGCACAGATTTAGACTCCGTGGCTGCTACTGAGACATGAGAAATTCCTGATGGAAAAACCCAATAACACTTTGCCCGACCTGGGAATCGAACCCAGGACCTGTGTTCAGCAGTCGCGCTTGCGACCACTGCACCAACGAGGCAGTCATTAACTATTAATATCTGCTACTTTCATAATGAAATACTTTTTATTTTATTTATCAACAAAAAAAAAAAAGTAGGGTACCGTACACCTTTTTCGTACATTGAGTTACTTGGCTAAGCAAAGATGTACCATTAGCTGCTATCCCATTTGTCTTGTGTATCCGAACCAAAATGTCAAAAATGTTACCATTGCATTATGGTAACCTAGTTTCTACCTTGGGAATGGATTCTCTCGCATGAGTAAGAGTAGGTAAATAGGATTAAGCAAACTTGCTTCTAAGGATCTGCGAATACTTGACGGAATATACAACATTAGTTTTAGTATATGCGAAACCTGATACACGTGTCTAGTATTTTTATGTAAAGAATCTATGTACAAAATTTCAAAACTGTGTCATGAAAAATCACAAAGTTATAAGCTTGTTCTGTTACCTAGTTGTCCGCACAAAAACGCGGTCACCACGCAGCGCGCGTCTCCAGCGTCGTCTTGAGCTCATTGGTAATAATAATAATTTGGCAGTAGGTACCTAAATTATTGCGATAGGTACTCAAAGTCGCTCGGTATACAACTTTTAACTTTTTTAATTATTTTGAAAAAATATAACATGGTTTAAAAATTATTGGAATCGATTTAGTTACTTATTCTGAACAAACTATATTCAGGTTTCGCATATACTAAAAATAATGTTGTATGTAAAGTTCATAAAACATGTATACGAACTACAAGTTTATATAGATTCTTTAAAAAAATACTAGATACCAAAACTAATTACAATCACTTAAAAACAAATACGCCATCAATATTCAAACTATGACCAAAGTTAACCCACCAATCATTAAAAACGAATGAACGGAACCCACCCAGAATCTTAAACGAATAAAATTAATGTAAACTAGTCACCAACACTTCTCTTATAATTCAAGGCGTTACGATAATTATCAAAACAGTATTTAACTTTTCGATAAAGAAAGAAGTTTTAATGAAATAGTCCCTTTATCTTTTGTAAACGATCAGTGTACTCTCACCTTTATCTTTTAAGCTTTTTCCCATCTTTAAATGATAATTAAGACGATCGACTTTTAAGTCAAGCATGGAAATGTTACTCTTTAGGGTTCCGTAACCAAAAGGTTCCAACGGGACCCTATTACTAAGGCTCCGCTGTCTGTCTGACCATCTGTCTCAGGACTGTATCTTTTGTACCGTAAGAGTTGGACAGTTGAAATTTTCACAGAGTGCGTGTTACGGCCTGTATAACATTTTTTTTTTCTTAGCCATTATTGTCCCACTGCTGGGCAAGGCCTCCCCCCCATAGCCTTCCATTCTTCTCTTTGTGCGGTGTTCTCCGGCCAATCTGTCACAGACGCTTCTAAGTTGTCACACCAGCGATTTCAAGGCCTCCCTCGGCGACGACGCCCGTCTTCTGGCACTCACTGCGTGGCCCATACGCTGGCCCATCGGTCCTAATGCATTCTACAGACATGGCCCGCCCATTCCCACTTCAACCTATAACAAATAATAAAAATAAGATAAAGTGGTTAATTAAAGACGGTCCCCATACAAGCAACGTATTTTTTTTCTTGTACGGTGGTACGGAACCCTTTGTGTGCAAGTCCGACTCGCACTTGACCAGTTTTATTAAAAGTGTTTTTGTAAACTAAACGTAAGCTTCACACTTTCTAGCAAATTAATTACTAATTAGGTAAATTGAACTGTGAGGTGTCTGATTACAGAGATTATTTTATGTTCACACTTTCACACCCACGTTGATCTTAGGTTGGAGATGATTATTGATTCGTTGACACTTATTTAAGCCAACGAACTAATCGAAATTGATGTGGCAATATCCCAATGTGGAGTTTGTGAGTCTATGTACCGTTGTGCTTTTGACGTCAGTGATGTCACCCCTAAGCGCAGCCAGCTATGTATAATCTACTACATACGTAATATAAAAATGTCGATCTTAAGATTAAGCCGTGCTTGCCTAGGTTGGTCTGTGGATGGGTGACCACCCATTATATACTCGAGTTCCCTCGGGCCTCGGAAAGCACGTTAAACCGTTGGTCCCGGCTGTCATTTGTAGATCTTTGACAGTCGTTACAGGTAGTCAGTGGCCCAAAAAGTCTGACACATCGTAATACTCAGAACTAACTGGGTCGTGAAGGTCAGAAAGGCAGTTGCTCCATGTAAAATTCTGGTATTCAGCTGCATCCGGTCTGACTGGGAGCCGACCCCAACATAGTTGGGAAAACGCTAGGCGATATGTCTAGATGACCGCTTAGATCTTCCAAACTACAAAAATAAATTTAGTCAGGGAATCTTTTCGGGTAGGTTTAATGCGTATAAAATACTAATAAAGCGTATTTAACTTTGATATAGCATAAAAATCTCGATGACATTAGTACGTTGCATAGCCCATGCACAATAAGTACCTTTGTGCTCTTCTATCGTAATGTAATGTCCTGTTAAGTATCTTGTGTGTACATAAATAAATAATGATGGGTCAATTGTTAGTTCATAGAAATCACTGATTGTTTTACTTTACTTCCTTATTATACTTACAGTTAATACAACAATCAAATTCGATTATACTCATATATCAAAACTTAAAATTAAAATCACAATCAAATCCTTCAATAAGATGCACAAAAAATTAATTTAATATCGTCTAAGTCCCCTTCTACTTTGTAACTGCAAGTCTATGAATATTCTAGAAACCTCTGTTACCTGTCCATTGCTTATTAACTGCCTGACATTTACAGTCTATAAATTATCCGACAGATGACCAAAGGCTTTGAAAATCCAATGAGCAATTCTAATCGGTGCCAGTTAAGTATTAAATTCAATGCAGTCTCGCGTTTTCTCAATATTCATTGGTTAGAAGTACTTAGTAGTGATTAAGAATGAGCTTCGGTATATCACGACGACATCACTATGCTCTGAGTATGAATGTGGATGGGTAAGAATAGAGGAAGACCGAAGATACGATGGATGGACTGTGTGAAGGATGATAAGGCAAGAAAGGACCTCCATTCTTGCCTTATCATCCTTCACACAGTCCATCCAGACACCTGTCATCAGACACCTGTCTGATGAGATGACGCGTAATAGAGAAGTATGAAAGAAGAAGACATGCTGCGCCGACCCCAAATGAATTAGGATAAGGGCAAGAAAATGATGATCACTAATGGGATAGAGCAATGATAGCCTAGTGTTGTGTGACCGTCGGACTGCCAAGTCATAGGTCTCGAGTTCGAACCCAAGACACCTCTGATTTTTCGGATTCATGTGGGTTTTGCTTGCTTCGGTAAAGGAAAACATCGTGAGGAAGCCAAACCAGCATGCCTGAGAGATATTTCTCGACGGAATGTAACGCCAAGTCAGAGGCCCATAGGCGGCATGAGAACTCTGACACCAGGTTAGGCACCAACCACACGAAAAAGAAAAAACTTAGGGAATTAGAAATGGATGAGTATGAAGACCCCAATAAATATGGAAAAACGCTAGGCAGATGATGATGATTTGGAAACAACAGTATGGCAATTTGTAATGGTTGCTACTGGTTACTAATGATGCAGAATATTAGACCTTGCGATCCGAGTAAACAAAGGTCCTACCATTCACTTCTAGATCCCTAAACCACGGTAATAATATCTACAGTACTGTATCTTCATACAAACGGTCGAAACGCGAGTTAACCTACACGCCTCCAGTCTGGTACCCACTTAGTACCCAAGAAGTCACGAATGCGCCGCACTGACGAACGAACGTTGTGATGGTTTTGTAAGTAGTAAGCGTGCGATTTGTGAATATTTGATTGAAAAAATAATTTGTTATTTCGTAGTTTGTTTATGTTTTAATAGGTAGGTATTTCGCTTTTCCCACCGAAAAATATGGATAGGGTGAAAAAAGTGACACGATTTACGTGCCTACGTTCACGTTAAAAAAAGTCTCGAATTTATAATTTTTATTAAATCTACTAATCAAAAGACACAACTTGTATTTTTTTATTGACCACTTCTTATTTCATTCACAACTAACTTCATTTTTTTAAATAAAAAATATAATATTTACAATCACAAAACTAAAAAGAAACTCAACTAAGTAGATAAAATTAAAATATTGTAAGCGCGGCAGCCCTGTCGCTTGCGAACGTACCGCCCGGCTGTAGATAATTATTTCAAGGACAGGGCCGAGTCAGAATACTGTATATATTTATACTGTGCTAAAACACTAAATCCTTTAACGACACCAGCGCAATTACTTTTGAAACATAAGTTATGGGTACACATGCAGGCGCAAGGTGCAAGCGTACACCTGCACGTAATGTTTACGCACGAGAGAGGAATTAATGTTGCTTTTAAGAATACTAAGTTGCGGTACTACTAGCTTTAGTAATGTGAACTTTGGACCTAAATGTTTTATGTCAGACAAGTTACCTCATATGGAGTTGATGTCATGAATGTAATGATCTATGGGCGAATGAAAATAAATAATGGTTGGACAAGAAAAGATAACTACGTGTCTTTATGGTTCGGAATTTGACTTTCTCCATTGAACAGAGAATGACAGATGCAATTTTTTGAACTTCATAAAAAAAAATAACTGTCCCAAATATCAGAAGATCCTAAATATAGCTATTGAAACTTGAATTAAGACAGCAAAGCGGTTTCCAATCTTGCTGCCTATCGAAGATAAGGCCTAATACAGATCGCAGCTCTGAACCAAAATGGCGATGGCAGTCGTCCGCGCAGGTTGAGTCCCGAAAAAAGTCGATTGAGACCCAAAAATATGTTACTGCGCATTCAATGTCATAGTTCAACTTATGTGCCGCGATCTGTAACACATTTTCGGGTGTCAATCGATTTTTGTCCATAATTCTACCGGCGCGGACGATCACCACTTTGGTTCAACTTACAGCTCGTTTTGTTGTAGAAACAAGATCAGCTGTAAGAGATAAAAGACCGCCAGCCTTTCCAACCGTGTAATACACTCTTTTGAACAAGCCGCCAGCAGGTATATTGAATTTCCAAACCAATGAATAAGCTTAGAAATCAAAACAGTTACAGGTAGGTACTGCGAATTCTTCCCACAAAGATCTAATCGCAACCAGTCATAGATGCAATTCTATCGTATTGCGCAAAACACGGCACGCCAAAATCGCATTCCTACCAGGTAGTTAGCCCATTGATGCACTATTTAACCCCTATTGCTTACAACGAAAGGTGAGAATCGAGTGGCATATCGATTTACAATGAGATTTGCGATTCAATTCTACGTTGACATTTTAAATAAGGTTGTCATGTGAATTTTAAACAGGGATGTGGGATTAACTGAATTGTTAATCCGCATACTAAAACATTTAAGTTCGTCATACTAGGAGTCGTCTCTGGGAATCTGTTTTACGCTCTCATCTGCCTAGCCTTTTCCCAACTATGTTGGGGCCGGCTTCCAATCTAACTGGATGCAGCTGAATACCAGTATTTTACATGGAGCGACTGCCTATCCTACCTCCACAACCCAGTTATTACTATAATACGATACCCTTTGGTAAGACTGGTTGTCAGACCTGTAATGACTGTCAAAGATTTACAAATGACAGCCGGGACCAAAGGCACGGAGGAAACTCGGTATGGAATGGGTGGCCACTCATCCACGGACCAACCTAGGCAAGCGCGGCTTAACCTAAAGAAAACCCTGAATGGCTGTTACTATTTAGTCACGAGCTCCTCCGAATCTGTTTTCTGCCGTGTTCTCAAGCCTCAGGCAAAACTTCTCAAAAGATTTAAGTGCTCAGATTTTGTTTCAAAAAGTATCTGTCGCCGAAAGGGAAAGCCCAACAAAGATTTGTGCCTAGTACGTTTTCATTAATGACAATGGTCTTCAGAAGGTCAGATGCGTTATATCAACAAATTACACATATGTGATAATCTAAGAGGGGCCATAGATATATCGTAAGAACGCCTCGATTCCGGCGTATTGTCTGCTATAGAAAAACAGCGTCTTTCTCTAATGATTTGTGAATCAAAATTGAAAAAAAAAGAAATGTCGTTTACTTGCGACAGCTGGGATCTAAGTGAATGATAACAAGTTATACAGATAACTGGCAGCCCTGGGCTGCTCCTATTGTGTTTCGATTCTCATGCGCGAACATCAGGTCGATTCTCAAAACTTATTCTTTTGTGTGAACGTAGAAAGAATTTTAATGCTTCCGTTTGAACTTGGTATAAAATCTCACAATAGAATAGCACTTTATTGCGTAATGCCGACCCATTTGATAGTCGACAATCATTTTCTTGGCTCATTTAAGTTTCTGTTCATGTAACTTGTGTTGTGTTATTCGTGTTTGCATTGTAGGACTCAATGTGCTGTCACAAGTCACATTTACTGTTTGGTAAAGGCACGATTCGTGGAAGCGCGGTGTTTGTTATGCTTTACAAAGAACAGCTATTCTAATAAAAAATCTAGTGTTTTAGGCACGTTTTATTATTTCCTTTATTTATATTTATACAAATTATTTACATTTTTATATATTCCTTAAAAAACAATATAAAAAACATTTAAAAATATAAAAAATTGTAGCCCACCGGTATCGGGAACAGGGTCCAAGCTACCGGCTGTCAGGGCTACAGAGAGAGGAACCTCCTAACAATACGAGCCGTGTCCAGAAGTACTGCTTTCTGAATCAAGCCCTGGATCCAGCACGTTTATTATTATGCTAGCTCAGTAATACACAATTGCAGTAAAATGTAAAACGGCAAAACGCACATTAAATCCAGACCTATTTGAATATCATCTGACAAAAACAGGTTATGCAAACGCCTGAGGCAGTAGGTTACAATCTATTACAACAAGAGTGACTGCACCTGCATTGAAAACAGCACCTTTACACGACTCCAAATTCCCTGATCGTGTTATTACTTCTCTGATTGCCTGGCCAAGTAAAAGCGACAATCCAACGGCGTATATAATAAAAATCTCTACAATTAAACACGTTGTATGTGTGTAACGTTTAGCGGACCGTGGGAACGTGCGCCGGAGTCGAATCGACGAATCCATGCAAAATCCTGTTTCGCGCCAACATTCACTACCTGCTGTAAAATAGGATAGCGAGGTTTATGCGATGCTTTTATAGCTATTAAAGTTTTATTTTGTGGTGTAAGTACTCTACTGGGTATGTCATATAGCTTTGGTTGTTCTGGGGTACCTCAAGTCGAGGGGAATGGATATTTCTGAGTGAGCGTTCAAGTATGCAATTTGGTTCAACGTCCTTGGCCCAATTTGATGATGGCAAATTTATTTTTTTCAGTTTTTGAAGTCCCCCAGTTGATGCAAACAGCATTACATCAATTTGTGTACAGTGTTGCCTTTCTGTAATGCGATATTTTTATTCGTCTTCGGAATTTTGAACTCGTCCTTAGCAAGTTGGCAGTGCGCTATTCTGGAGATAAACGAGCTACTCTCAAAGGTTTTAATCATTAGATGTCACTGGCCACGCGAAAATCTCACTATCACTTTGAGAAGAGTGAGTGGTAGGTACGATTTTCGGTATGAGTGAGCAAGACAATAAATAGTTAAATACTATTGAAATTGCACTGACAACAAAACGGAAAAGTATTTGACGCGGTAGAATAAATCTCACGATTGAAATCTTTGACTCCTCTGTAAATCCTTTTCAAATAGTCGTGCATTCAACAAAATGTGTCATGGCGTCTCAGTTAGAATGCTGAACTCCTGAACTATCGGATGACTCAGTGCACAATGCAATTGCATAGCTTTACTTACATGAATATTAGCAGGCGGTGTTGTGTCATAACAACTTACTTTGGCTGTATTGAACCTGTTTCTAACATTAGCGATGGTGTTAGCATAAATTGCATTGGAACCAGTAAACATAGCGTCATTAGTTTCGGAATTAACAAGGAGCTTGGTTTTGACGGCTCAAACCGCTTTGAGGTGCTTTGGCAACGCTGTTATTTCTGAGTTAATAGATTTTATGTCTCATTGCTTATTTTCTGGAGTTTCAGTGGTTTGGGAATACTGTGGCGGGTTTTGTCTCATTGCTTTCGCATGTTGAATAATAATAATAATCATCTGCCTAGACTTTTTCCAACTATGTTGGGTCGGCTTCCAGTCTAACCGTATTCAACTGAATACCAGTATTTTACAGGGAGTGACTGCCTATCTAACCTCCACAACCCAGTTAGTACTGGTAATACGATACCCCTTGGTAAGACTGGTTGTCAGACTTTCGGGCCACTGACTACCTGTAAGCCGGGACCAACGGCTTAACGTCCTTTCCGAGGCCAGAGAAAATTTGGTATGTAATACGTGGCCACCCATCCACGGACCAATCTAGGCAAGCGCGGCTTAACCTGAAGATTGACCCGAGCGGTTGTTATTATTTAGCCACGAGCTCCTCGCATTATAATAATCATTAAACACTATTTAGTTAAGGTTTAAATAGAGTTGTGGTATTCTAAGCTGACGCAAACGAACTTATCGCTTACCGCGTAAAGTTGAAAATTAAAATCCAACTGTGCGTTACTGTTGACTTATTTATTTAGTTGTCGCTTCGGACGACTAGTACGAAGAAAGACTAGTATGGAGGTTCACGTCATAATTTAAAATCTTAAAAGTTTTAGTGAAGGTTGCACCCTTTAAAAATCATTATGATCGTCATTCCCCTGCCTTAATCCCATTTTATTTGGGGTCACACATCTTCTACCATATTTCTCTATTACTCGTCATCTCAGCAATCACCTCCTGTCTAGGAGTAGCATAAGGTTCCATACAACTCGATTCCTACCGGCTTCCGAAAGCGGGCACAATAAAAGTATTCCATAGACAAATAATAAAATCACATTAAAGATAATGTGCAATCCGGGTTACCTCTTAAAAAATTGACCCTTCGCTACTGCTGTCTAGCCATATAATCATTCAAATCCATTAAAATACATTAAGTATTACTCTTGATGAAATTTAGATTTGTAGGTTCCTGAAACAGAACATTCAACACACAGGTGAACCCGCAACCGCAGCTAGTTATTTAGAAGAACGCGAAGTGTCAACAACATCTTTATGTCTTTACATAAAGCTTAAAACTAGCTCCACTATTTCAGCAAGACTTCGCACATTACGACGGAGAATATTTAAACGTGTTTTATGACCATAGTTCGTAACATTATTTGTTCTACACTTATTTTAAACCGCGGTTTTGTTCTCGTTGGTGTCGGGAACTGTCCCACGAAATCGAACTCATCATCATCATCTGCCTAGCCTTTCCGAACTACGTTGGGGTCGGCTTCCAGTCTAATCGGATGCAGCTGAATACCAGTATTTTACATGGAGCGACTGCCTATCTGACCTCCACAACCCAGCTAGTACTGGGTAATACGATACCCCTTGGTCAGACTTTCGGGGCCACTGACTACCCGTAACGACTGTCAAAAATGTACCACCACGAAATCGAACTATCAGGATAAAAAAGTATCCATTGTTCTAATACAGATCATGGTCTACTATATATGCATGCAGGCATAATATGATAAATTCGAAAGTAACTAGACAAAGTGGAAGGGAAATCGACGCACAAACGATCACCCTGGTATTCAGATTTCAGTTTATCCGGCCTCATATTTTCATCGGTAAATGACGATGAGCTGTTCCATACATATTGACCGTGTAGGTTTTGCACTTTTGTAGGAAACAGCAGAGATCTGATGAAAATTTCTATGAGGCGGGGTACGACATGAGGTACTGAATACATGGTAATCGTTTGTGCGTCGCTGTCCCGTCCACCTCGTATAGTTACTTTCGCATTCACCATATCAGCGACTAGAAGCCCATCCCTCTTTCACACGTTTGCAATCCCGACTTATCAAAACAGAGATTTCTGTGCTATATCTATGCTCAAAAACTGCACCAGCTTTTGCCCGCGACTTCGTCTGCGATCCAGGATGAAAGTGTCCAATGAGAAGCTCATTTCCTTCACCAGGTCCCAGGCTACATATACGTATGTCAAACATAACGATAGGCTCAGCAGTTTAGGCGTGAAATGACAGACAGATAAACCGACAGTTTTACTTTCGAATTCTTGTATTTCTCGCACAAACTTTCCCGAATAAATTCTCTAAATGATGGGTGAAAACTGCATCAAAATTCATAGTGTTTAGAAGAACTTTACTTACCGATCATACACAATCACAGACAGAAACAAAAAGCTACTTTGTTTTGTACTATGTAGGTATCAATATACATTATTATACATATATAGTCCTCATAGTTCGAGCTAGGATTCTAGACTCACAATTATTTATGCGATCCTTGGCCTGGAATGCGAATTCTAATGCGAAATACCCAAATATTCCGCGAATTGAATTGCGTATTTGTTTTGGAATGTCTCTTTGACTTTATGGCCATTAGATACTTTACGAATACAAATTATTTTAGTCTTTAATTTTGATGTTTTCTTAATACCTACTGACTTTCAATTCGTCTATTGATTCGGGATTTAACCTGAATGGAATGGCTTATTTTCTCACTAATATGGCTAAGCTGTCTCTGAAAAACTCGGCATTTGACGATATAGAAGTTGCTTTATTTGCCTTCATTAAAATTTGTAATCTACGATAAAGTCTAAAACTCTCCACCAGTAATCAGTATGGCTGGCATTCTGGGCAACTATAGTCATTGAACTTTATATCTATTTGCCAAGTTATTTCAGAAGACTAAAGTCGATGTTTAGTAAGATAAGTTGAAACGTTGAAATTCACTAACACCGGGTGCATTCGCTTGTAATATAACAATCCGAGATATAGATATATGTACCTAGATAACTCAAGTATCACGATTCGTATAAAAACCAAGCGTCCCATTTTTTGACTATAAGTTACTATACAAAATAGACTACGTTTTTGTTCTTTAAATGTTTAGAATTAAGTTCTTGAGTTGTAACGTTGTTGTTTTAAACAAATTAGATTGCTGCGATAATAGCCACGTTAAGCATAAAATGCTTAAGCCGGGCACGCGAAGTAGATGCTCTTACGATATCTATGTATATCTATATCTGTGGTAACAATCCAAGATTCCATTTTGTACAAAAACAAAACAAGTGAATCGTAACTGTTACATTACAGCCGTATGCTCCCGGTGAGGGGAGCGCCTGGAAAGCAAAAATGGCGGGGTAAAAAGTGGCGACCGACAACGCGACGTCTATTCTTTTCCATAACATCAATTACAAATTCCCTTACCACATCAAAAACCACAGAAGCAAGCTTTCACAAAAGGTCAAAGCGATCATTCAAACAAAAAAAAGATAAATTCCTGACATTTGGCATGTGTCCCGTCCCCCTATCATTTCGAGCGAAGCCAGGTGCTTGAACATCAGGCATGGCACGTGTACGCGACATCTGCCGGGCAAAAAAAGAATTAATAATAGTCTGTTATTATATTTACTTACCTTTGTACCTTGAGGCATCTGTTTTTTTATCGTATGTGCAATAGAAAGGATGTTGTAAAGATTAGAGATGAGTCTTTGAATGTCGCAAGCTGAATGAACCGTGGTAGTTTTTTTTTTTTTTCAAAGTATTAAACTCTAAGGTCGTTTCGATCAGCTGTTGCTGTCAAACGGCATTTTTATACTACCCAGTCGTTTTTCAATAAAAAGAATAACAGCTAAGAAAAGGTGTCCCCTTTTATTAGCACATATCGCTTGCAAATTATCTTGCAGTGAATTTAAAACTCTTTTGTGCGAAAATTTTTACTTTAGTTGTTCCCTTTTAAAGTAGAAACATGGCAGATGCTGTAAACTCGTGTTACACAAAAAAGACGATCAAATCTGGCATGCGCTGCTGCTAATAATAGACACGAAGTAATTGCCATCCCACCTTTGCTTCCGAAAAATCGCTATTTTTGAAAATATATTTTTGGACCACAAAAAAAATCAATAGGACAGATGTTTCTTATTCTTGCGGTGGAGTATGGCAAAGGTGTGGGGAGTATACTGCCTACTGCCTGTAATGGTCAATCTTCGGTGTCCATAGATGGTATACTTTTGTCGTTTGTTTTTGCGAATGGGCCATTGAGGATTGCGTTGTGAGAGCTGGCCATTGTGTGCATGTGGCTTTTCGAAAGCCTTATTGCCAGCCGGCAACTAGTTTGAGTACGTGTAACCCTAGCATTTATTTTGTTTCCCTATAAAGATTTAGTAAATCTTTTTTTTATACTTTTAAAAGATTGCGTTTGGCCGCAACTTGCCTGATAAGAACCGACGATGGAACAATTTATAAATGCGATAGTTTGGATGGATGGATGTTTGTTACTCAATCACGCCAGAACGGCCGAACAGATCTTGTTGAAATTTGGCGCAGAGGTACTTTATAGTCTGGAATAGGAAATAGGCAATTTTTTTTGCCCACACATCAAAATTTCCACGCGCACAAAGTCGCGGGCAAAGGCTAGTTTCTACATAAAGGGTGGAACAAGACCCTTAACGAAGCCGAAAGGCGTTGTTCTCCCCGTCATTGTGATATTTTTTTTGTTCTATACCATATTTGGGAACCTTCTAGTTACGGAGATATTGTGGGTCAAAGTTCCAACTTTTTCACAAGCTTTTTTAAATACATGTTTTTAACGTTAGATTTTTTTTTTCTATCAAGGGCACTCGGTCTGTGACTCGGTGCTTAACCTTAGGTTAGGTTAGGTCACATATACATTAAGTATGCATAGTATCCATGATTTTTTTAATAAAAAGCTAAGTTATGCTTAATAGAATAACTTTTTAACTGCGATAGTTTTAAAAAGTTTGACGTTTCAGGTTTTATTACGTACTAACAAAAGCAGTTTAGCTAAACCACGTTGTAAGTTTTCATTAGTTTTATGTTAAAAGTTTAAGTAATTCGACTGCTGTAATGAATGGCTTCTACCAAAATGGTTCTTTTATTTATTTAATTATAGTCGAACAGCTAATAAGGGCAATAAAAATCTAAATGTGTATACTTAACTCCTTTTATATCTTAATTGCGAGCTATAAACCTGTTCATGATCACGATTTTACGTAACAAAAAATTGGGCGGAATTTGAGCTAGTTTAAAAAGAGGCAGGAAGCTAACTGAATTACTTATTTCCTGTTCATCTATTTAAGAATTATCTTAGATATGTAGATGAGATGTAATTAAATATCTGAAATTATTATTAACACGTTTATTGATTGTTTTGAGTGGAGGAGCTCGTGGCTATATAATAACAGCCGCTCGGGCCGATCTTTAGATTAAGCTTGCCTAAGTTGGTCTGTGTATGGGTGACCGCCCATTACATACCGAGTTTCTCCAACCTGTATTTTACTATCTCTGTGATACTTTCCTGGAGGGTATTCCTCAAAGCGCACATATTTTTAAGTGCAACTAAATAATGGTTGCGCTTTGAGGAATACCCCCTTCCTGGGATGCGGTAGGATACAACGGCTTTACATGCGCCCTGATGACCCAGTATGCTTAATGATAACAGAATATTTCGTTGAATGTTCTAGACTCTAGAACAATCTAGAATCTAGGAAGTTATTCTGTCAAACTCCTCATTAACCAACCTCTTCCTTTGTTCCAGGACTGCTACGGCTCTGAATTTGAAGATCGTGCGATAGCAGACGATGTGAAGAACTACGAGCTGATATCTGGCTATCAGAATGATACGCACACGACTGTAGAGTTCAGGAGGCAGCTCGACACGTGTGATAAACAGGACTTCGTTATTGGGGTGAGTAGAATTGATGCATACTACGAGGAGCTTCTGGATAAATAACAACACTCGCTCGGGTCGATCTTCAGGTTAAGCCGCGCTTGCCTGGGTTGGTCCGTGGATGGGTGATCACCCATTACATACCGAGTTTCCTCCGTGCATCGGAAAGCACTTGAAGCACGCACGTTGGTCCCGACTGTCATTTATAGGTCTTTGACCAGTACCAACTGGGTTGAGGAGGTCAGATGCCTATCTAACTTCCAGCCTTTTACCAAATATGTTGGGGTCGGCTTCCAGTCTTACCGGATGCAGCCGAATACCAGTATTTTACATTGACCGACTGCCTATTTGACCTCCACAACCCAGTTAATAATGGTTAATACCATACCCCATGGTAAGACTGCCGTACTGCCGACTGCTGCTGAAGACTTGGTAATACCACAACTACTAATGTTTATTATCCTTCACAGGACGAGACAATCCAGATCCTCTGGGCGTTAGGACCAGACGGTTCTGATGGACAGCTGCCGAAGCACGTCAAGAGTGGAGCCAGGCCGCTTAGACTTCTCCAGCCTATGTCGAAACCTGAATCCATACCGCTCAACCATTGGGATGTTAGGCTGACTAATGTGAGTATAGGCTTTATTCTAATTTACACCTGGCTTTGATGACTGACCTGGTAGGTAGCCTACCATGAACGATATTATCCTAGAGTGGGAAAGAGATGGATCTACAGGTTGTAAACGGACCCTTCACGAAGCCGTCAACCAAGCATTATGTATATCAAATCTTTACTAACTCGTGCTAGGGATAGCACGAGTGCGCTGTGTAAACTTAACGTAAATACTTCGATTTTTGAAATAAGAATGCAATAACCTAAAGAATTTTAGTTAAGTTGTTAACAACAAGCATAATCAGTATCATCCATAGATATGAAGAAATTCATAAAATTATGAAAGTATTATATGTGAAACGAGTATTTTTAATTTTAAAGTCGATGTATTTATGTTACCTTTACACCGCGGACTAGTCCCAGGGCCTCTGATTTCGCGGGCCTGTGGACGGCGAGTTATGGGCTAGCTCGCCGTCCGGCCGTCTTATGACGACAGGCCGTGTCGACGGCGCGTTCGTGTTCCACGCGCGCCTCAAAGAGATGTCAGCAACCACGTAGGGGTCCGCACGGGCCGATGCCTGCCAGTGCTGTGGGACTGTTCGAAAGAGATACCGCGGTCCTGGAACATAAAGGGCAAAGAAGGAACATGGATGGGTTTTAGTCAGTACAAGTCTGACACTCCCTTCCACTTCGCCCAGAGCGGGGGTGTCATTTGATGATTTGCCATCCTAAGAAAAAAAAAAAAAAAAAAGGGCCTCTGATTTCAAGAATATGAACTAAAAAAGTACTAATCATCAGCTGAATTCATAATGTGCTGGTTGCTGGCTGCGAAGCTCGAAAACCTGCTTACACACTTTACTCGTTTAAAAATGTCTCTGCCCTGGAGTGTCATAATGTGGTTTTGTTCCACAAACGCTGACTCACTTAATACCGTGTCCTGCGTGTCCTGTTATATGTATGTTTCCGCAACTGATGAATCAAAACCAACCCTCAATTTTACCAGTGAATCACCGCAGGATAAACCCTTGACTAAATTTAGATTCAGGACTGAGAAAATTAATTTTAAAACAACCATTCTTTCAAACTCGTTGGTCTAGTAGTCTCTAGCGCGGCTGCTGAGCATGAGATTTGATCGCGGCTGATGATGTTCTTGGTTTCATGATTGGCTGTTGATTGGGTGGTTCGGTTCGGGAAAAGTGGAATTGGGTTTTTCCATCAGGAATTTCTCAGTAGCAACTACGGAGTTTAGATTTGTGCTCGGTTGATGGCTATAGGCTCGCCCCCTATTACATGGGACTTAAATATGGTGGGTGTACTGTTAGGTACACCTCTGCTTTACCCTTCGGAGATTAGAAGGTGTGATATTATATTATGTCATTATTTCCTTCCAGCTCACAATCCCCCACGTAATGGCAACATTATTCTGGTGCAAGATCTTCAAGGTTCCAGACTTACCCAAGAAGCACCATATCGTAGGATACGAACCTCTTATAGACAGCCGACCAATCAGGAACAATATACCAGTTCAGGAACCGAACAGCATGTCGCCAGTACATCATATTGTTCTGTACGAATGTGCTGAGGATGAAGACAAGCATCTGTGGAATACTTGGGCAGAAGGAGATGGTTACTTTGGACCTAATAGGCCAAGTGCTTGGGCGACCTGTGCTACTCCACTTGCGGCTTGGGCTATTGGATCCCAAGGTATGTATAAGTTTAGTTTTAGAGCGGTTTGTGGCGTATTTTGAAGCGCGTATAAGCTCGTACCGGCTTACACGCGCAACACATTACGCGTTTTAAAAAATCGCGTACACGTGCTTATTCTGGCGTGTTCGTTTGATTAAAATGACTGCAGCTGTTAGCAAAAATGACGACTTCTCTCGCGACTCGCGCTTTTACGAGGTTATATATGTGCGTCAACGCTCGTACGATTTCCACGTGAGGTAAAAGGCGCGCGTATACGCGCGTCCATAAACGAGCTTATACCCGTCGAAAATACGTTAATCTGAAACCGCTCTTAGTGAAAATACACATGAGAAATTGTTTTTTTTAATAAAATTGTCTGTGTAGTCAGGGGTTTTGATTGTTGAGCTGTGTGTCATCCATGTTAATTGACTTGTTTTGTCTATTTCGTACGACTGGCGAAGAATGATAGTACATTGGCATTAGAATTACTGGTATTTTGGGTTGTTATTGACAATTTGCTTATCAATAAAGTTTACCAACTTGATTTTTGTATCTTGCAATAAAATTTAAAATATAATGTTGTAATTTTTTATAATGGCAACCTAAATGATTAAGTCCACAACATACAAATGTAAAGTTTCATTAGAGAATCCTAAACATCTTTCAATTTAATTTAATTATTATAAGCAAAGATTTCAAGCACCCCGTCAGATCTTTTTGTTTCATCTCAACTTCGTAATCAACACCTTGTCTACTTCAAAATCCTTTACAATAATGAACCTTAAAATCTTCATAAACATCTAATTAGGAAGTAAATTAATTGTGTTGATAATTTCAGGTGAATTCCTTCCCGAAAATGTCGGAATACCGCTGGGCGAGAAAGGCGGAGTTTCTTACTATATGCTCGAAGTTCATTATGACAACCAGGAGCTGCATAATGGTGAGTTTGTGTTTTGTTTTGGTG
The DNA here is from genome assembly GCA_905163415.1 of Noctua fimbriata. Lineage (NCBI taxonomy): Eukaryota > Metazoa > Arthropoda > Insecta > Lepidoptera > Noctuidae > Noctua > Noctua fimbriata. Next base: position 11,507,860 of record LR990940.1, read on the forward strand.
TATGGTCACGGGAAACTCCTGGAGAAAAGTATGGTAGTAGAAAGTGGAAGACCTGTACTTACCTTTTTTTTTTGAGTAGGAAATTCCTCATGGTTACCCTCCGTGTAGGGCGAGCAGAGGAGTCTAACCGACTAAAAACCCACTGTTCTTACCACTAAAATGTGTCCGGGGCCCGGGAGATATGTACAAGTACCTACATTCGCGCCCACCCCCGACTGGTATCAGCCGGCCTTTCCCGGCGTCCAGAGACCTCACGTTCTCCATGAAGGCGCGCAGGAACCATTGCGCGCCAGGACACCTAGGGATTTGTGATTCCGAGCTAAAATGATGATGATAATGATTTGTTAGATATCTAGGCTGCTTCAAATATTAAGAAACAGTACAGTAGGGGAACATGGGAATGGCTTCTGTTTTCGAAAATAGAATAGAATAGAATAGAATATTTATTTGCGACAAAAAAAAAAAGAGGAGACGAGAGGTTTTTTTTTTTTTTGATAGGACCGAGTAATAATGCATTTAGATGGACTTTAACTACCAAAAAGCTTCAGTTACTACTGTTGTAGAACTATGTAGAAATAAGTAAGGCTTTGAAAGCGATTGACGCCCAAGGTGTCGGGATTTTGCTTTTTAATTACCTAATCTGTAAATACGGATATTTATACAAGCTGCAAGGGGACACTGACGCTAAAACGGTTACCACGTATTCTGGACATCATTCTGAGCCGCCACACAAAAAATCAGCTGTTCCATACATTTTTACCGTCTAGGTATTGCAGTTTTGTAAGAAACAGCTGTTATTTTTTTTTAAATTACCGATCAAAAATTTCTATGTGGGGGATTCAGAATGATGTACTGAATACGTGGTACATATTTTCTTACCTTGTATAATAATGAGATTAAAAGATCACTCAAGAACAAAAAAGTAGACACTGCAAATAGTGCTCATTTAATTACCAAAGAGTTTTATAGTAGATTACCTGCACAATTTAGAGAAATACCTACTGCCAAACACTTTTTGAGAGCAGCGGTGGCCCAGTGGTGGCGGTCCCGACTTACGAGCAGTAAGTCGTGGGTTCGAACCCAGGCAGGCGCATTACTTTCTGTAATTTATTTCATCACCACTGCTCTCACAACGGTGAAGGAAAACATCGTGAGGAAACCGGCATGACCTAGTACCAAAAATTCGAAGACATCTACCAACCCGCACTGGGCCCGCGTGGTGGATTGTAGCCCATTCCCTCTCATAGAGAGGAGGCCTGTGTCCCAGCAGGGAACATTATAGGCTGACTATGCTAAACACCTTTTGTCTGATTCTATTTTTTATTGTCTTACCATTTTCCTGCTTTCAACTAACCACCATATTTCTTTCCTCAGTGCTCGACAGCTCAGGCATCCGCGTCCACTACACATCTGCGCTTCGCCAACATGACGGGGCTCTCCTAGGGGCTGGTGTAGGAGTATCTGCGCTACACGTGATCCCACCAAAGCAGAAGCAGTACAGGACTGTGGGGATTTGTAGCACTGAGTGTACGCAAGAGGTTGGTACCGTTCACCATTTGTTTATAGAATGTTTTTTTCATAAAATAGCCATTCGATGGGATTAAATGAACTTAGAGGGTTGTATTGATGATTTTAATGATTAAAATTGTGTAAATACATACGTGTTACGGTCGCACAGCCTGACACTGAGCTGCAAATTACAAAAAAACGTAAGCCAAATAGGTATTTAAAAAATATACTGAATCATTAAAATCGTCACTACTACTACTACTACAATTTCAAATTCGCGGACTGCGCTTGCGATTTCGCTCTAATGACGTTTGAGAGTAGAATGGTATATGACCAGATTCCGCTCGATAATAATTCTTTAGGTATGTGCATAAAGCCATTTTATCTTTAAAACTTCACTAGAGTGAGTTCTACCGTTTTACGTTTATTCCATACCTAGATGCGAAAATATTGGTACTCATCGATGCACAGTTCAAGCAAATAATGAGGAGCAAATAGAAACATTGAAGAAAATATTTTTTGCCGTTTGCAACCTCTTGATTTTTAACACCTACATCGAACATTATTCTTTCACAGACTTTGCCTGAAGATGGAGTCAATATTGTGTCAGTTTTACTACACGCTCATGGAACGGCGAGAAAGATTTCTCTTAAACATATCAGAGGCACACAGGAACTACCTAGGATTTCCGAGGTAAATAAAAATGCCAATTGAAAAAATATTGCATTTATTGAATTTAACGACATCTGTTATCGAAATTGCAAACTATTTCAAATGAATGCGTACATTACCAGTTTTTAAATTTGATACTAGATGTCGCTATAGCTGTTAGGTAAAGGCTTGCTTAATAGTTTATATAAACAGCAATAGATGGCGCTATACTAAATTATTGTATCAATTTCAGGAGAATTACTACGATTCACACTACCAACAGTTTCGTATTGTTCCCCGTGGAAGAAAATTCATGCGAGGAGATACTTTGATCACAGAATGTACCTATGACAGTACTTCTAAGGATAAACCTATTTTGGGAGGCTATTCTGCTAATCAGGTAACGAAACGGCTCTTATTTGATTCTGTGATTATTCTTTTTTTTTGCTAAGTTTATCAAAGTTTTATTGTACAGTCGCCAGCACATCTAGTTACCACAAACTGTCATATTTCTCCAAATGATTTTAAACCATAAAACGTTGAAGGTGAAATTCAAAACCGAGTGAGAAAATTTGACAGTTTGTGGTAACTTGATGCGCTGGCGACTGTTCTTCGTTTAAATTAATACTTTAACTAACTAATGATATTTTTGTTTAAAATGCTCTGTTTTCGCCTCTGTTGATAGTTGCTTATTTAAAATCCTGTGACAAAAGACCGTTCCAATGATTTTTATTATTTTTCTTCCAGGAAATGTGCTTATCGTTCATCTTATACTACCCAAGGACTGAGCTAGCTGGGTGCTACTCAATGACTCCCGTAAAAGAGTTTTTCGAAACGTTTGGGGTCAAAGAGTTCTATGGATTGAACTTCATGCAAGTCGAGAATATCTTCCTGTCTTCTGGGTTAGTAGAAGTTTTTGACTATTCCATTATTTAAAAATGCAGAAGCTAGATATCTTAAAACCGTTCTTATTAAGAGGCTATGTGTTATCCAGTATAACGCAGTTCGCCGTACAGTGTTTGTTTCTAATTTGCCTATACCCCTATAGCATGGGATTTAAAGGTACACCTCTGCCTAACTCTTCGGGGATTACTGATGTGATGTTATGTTATGGATCAGTCAATAAAATCAATTTATTAGATGACAAAAAAATAATTCTGTGCTTTATTTCCATTTAAAGTTCCTCTAAGAAACACCTTTCGCAACTTCATCCATCTGATAAAACTGTTGGTTGTAACCAAATACCTCTTCATATTACAGGAGCTGGGAGAATTTGCCACCGCTTGACGCTTTGTCAGATCCAGAAGCTCAGAAACGCATGATGAACGAAACTGGAGGAGAGCAAGGTGTGCAGGGCGATGATCAAGGAGTCGGCTTGATGAGTAAGTATCAGAATTCTATTGTAGTGGACATAATCAAGTCAAGAAAAAGAATACTAGCGACACCTATGATGTTTTCATAACTATGTTGGGGTCGGCTACCAGTCTAACCGAATGCAGCTGAATACCAGTATTTTACATCCAGCAATTGCCTATCTGACCTCCACAAAACAGTTACTACTGGGTAATTCGATACCCCTTAGTAAGACTGATTGTTAGACTTTCTGGCCATTAACTACCTGTAACGACTGTCAAAGATCTACAACAGACAGCCGGGACCAACGGCTTAACGTGCTTTCCGAGGCACGGAGGAAACTCGGTGTGTAAGGGTGGTCACCCATCCACGGAGCAACCTTGGCAAGCGCGGCTTTACCTGAAGATCGACCCAAGCGGCTGTTATGATTTAGCCACGAGCTCCTATGACACAAATGAAAAACTAAATCCTGTCAAAATGCTGCATCGCGATGTAGATTTCTCCGCGATATTAGAGTTCTCCTCGAGTTCAGAACATAATATAGAAAAACCAACAAGAATTGTCGGGCAGTAGACCCCCAAGCAGTAGACCATAACACCCGTATGGTCTGAGGATTCTCCTATTTCGAGTTTTTTTTTAATATGAGGAGTTTTACACCCTATATTTTAAAATAATCTACAATGTCTCTAACGAAATTCTACAATTTCAGAGGAACTGGTGATCTGGGAACCTCCAGAATTCCGCAACAAATCCTTCATGGCTCACTTGAATGAGATGCCGTGGGCTGAACCGTTGCTGACTGAACAAATTGAGAAGACGCTATACAAGGGCATGCATATGACCTTCTGTAAGAAGAGGGATGATACTTGGGGAGTGGTGAGTATTATATCTCTTTTGTTTGTATAGTTCTGTCTTGCTCATTCGTCGACTAACATCATCATTATCTTGCCCTTATCCCGATTCCGGCCATTTCATCCATCCCGTGTTAATTCTATGCTTTACACTACGATCTATTTCGCTATTGCTTTGCACGAGTGAACCGAGATTCCAAAATACCATTCATCGACTAACGTACAAACGAAACATTAAGCGCCATCTCGCGGCAAAGTTAGGAACTCCATAGCAGCTGAATTATAGTAACAAACACTGCGCCCCATCTACGCAGAACTTATTGGTCAGTTTCTTCATGTACTGATTAAATAATAAAAGAAGATTTCTGTCATAAACAAAACATATTAAGCTTTTCTTAGAAGTAAAAAGTAAAGCGACCATCGTCCAACTCGTTTCGTTTTACGTACAAGTGCACGTGAAATGAAACGAGTCAGCCAGTCATTCTAATTTAAACCTTATAACAATGACGTAAAGATCGCATAACACGTGCGCTGGTGAACTGTATCATTTCGAAGTATCTTTCGTTCTATTCTAATACCTATTCCTGTCTCTTTCCAGCCAATGCAAATCCAGAGCTACCCGAACTACACAGAACTGATTTCCAACGAGACTGCCGAAAAGTCCTGCCATTACAAGAGTGTAAGGTTGCCGTCAGTAACCAAAACCTCTGGTTCAGCAACCAGTACATTTAGTTGGACAACCATAGTTGCCTTATATATAATGTTGGTTGTTGCACGGTAATACAGAACATGTTTTTAAAAGGGGGGTGCAGATGTGTGGGGAATTGTCTGAAAGACTTTAAAACCGATTGCAGTATTGATGTTGTTTCCAACATTATAATACGGGGTGTAAGGGACAGCCCTCCACAAACTGACAGGGTGCATTCGGCTCCTTATTTTGAATCATATCCCACCGGATTTATTCTCCGGTTTTTTTTTTTAATTTGGTTTTTTCTGTTACTATTCCTTTATTTCAATGTAAAATTACATTCCCTGTTCGCAGCAATCCATTTATGTAAATAATACGGCTAAAATCAAAACTTCAACAATGGATTTTGAAATACTCTAACGAACGACGCGTGAAATCAGCTGTTAACTTCACCTACAGAGTTCATCGAACTCGTCGTTGCACTTGCCGTTCGCTACGTGGTTTTGCCAGGGTAATGATAAATTTAGTATAAGGATATAATATAATAAAACAAATCAAATTAATTGGATTCCAATAAAATTCCTGCAATATTTTTTTGTACCAGTCATTTTAGTATGACATACTGAATTCACCCCATCAGTTTGTGGAGGGCTGTCCCTTCCACCCTGTATTTCTTTTATGCAAAATTTACCCTTTCGTAAGCTATTCAAATGCTCAACTATTTAAGTATGTATCTTCTACTTCGTTCTTTTTTTAATTTTGCTTCTACATTCTTAGACTATTACGTAATCTTTCTTGTTAATCAGTCATACTTTTTTCTTCTTTACAAAGAGTTTTTTTCTTAACATATTGTTGCCTTACTCTTCAAAACATTGCCCTATAATAAATTAGTAAAAAGCGTCAATAACGAAAGTGCCTTAAAACTTGATGTGCCTTTATGCAAATGTGTGACCAATTTTAAAGTGGGCCACTTAAAAAATAAACGTGGTGTGAGCATCAAGCGAATATTAACCTTATAGATGACACTGCAAAGCTTTTTTTTTACTTACTAAGAAAAAGGGCAGTCAGTTAAACCGTCTATGTAGGTATACAGGGTGAATTTTTCAAGTAGGCTTGGATGGCCAGATCCGAAACTATGAGGAATAGCGAAAAACAAGACTAGACAAAAAGGAGACTCCTTTGCCTATCCAAAGGAAAGAGTTCATTTTTTTTATAAAAAACACAACACTATACAAAGTGTTAGAAGGTATTCAACGAAACGTTTAACAAAATCACTATTGGCGCCAACTCACTTGTAAGTTCTAATTTTAATTGTTTACGATTTTTTTCGTTTACTGTGGCCTTTAGCCGCAAAGAGTCAATAAAATTGAAAAAATAACATAATATTGTAAAGATCGACTGCGCTGCGGGTGTCATCAATCAAGGACATTAATTAAAAATACGAAAAAACATAAATTTTAAGATTTTTCTTAAGTTTGCCATATGCCATTATTTTCCAGAATTTGATCCTTATTAGCGACACTAACGAATGGTGTAATAATACAGTGTGTGTTTATTTTTTAATTAATGGGTTCGATTCCTGGCTAGGAATATTGATTTTTCAAAAAACTAATGAATCAGTTTTCATTAAAATCGGGCTCGAGACTCCTTTGGGCATTTTTCGCTATTCTTCATAGTTTCGGATTCGCACATCCACGCCCACTTGGAAAATTCATCCTGTATATGATAGATTACTGATCCGGTTATTCACAAAAATGTACTGTTGATTGTTTTTTTGATAAAGATTTGCAGTTTTATAAAATCTGCGATTTGTTCAAATATTTTCTCACACATCTGTACCTGTAATCAGTCTGAGCCAATGATTTCGTTGTTTTTCGTTTTTTTTATTACTTTTAAAATGTTTTCGACCGACAAATAAAATAGTATTATTCAGCTAAATTATGTATCATAATTTGCGAATATATGTACAGTTATTTTTATGTATGTATCTTTAGGGCGTTGAACTGTTTAACGGTTTTATTTTGAAACTTAGGTACTTGAGTGGATGTTTTTTGTGATTATTGTACTTATGAGTGTTGTTCGAGAATGTACCAAACGGTATGATTTTTTTTTTGGTAATTTTTTGGAACTTTCGATTGTATTACTCCAGTGAAATAATATTCAAGTAATACGAGGCATTTTACAATCTTAATTTTATTAGTCCCATGTCAGTTTCTGAAAGAGAAAACAAAAAAAAGTGCTGGATTTTTGCCAATATAATTATGGTTTTCTGCCTCGTTGGTCTAGTGGTCGCAAGCGCGGCTGCCGAGCAAGAGGTCCTGGGTTTTTTGCCCGGGTTGGGCAAAGTGTTATTGGGTTTTCCACCTGGAATTTCTTAGTAGCAGCCACGGCGTCTGGATCTGTGCCCTGTTGATGGCAATAGGCTCGCCCCGTATTACATGGGACGTTAACATAACTGGCGAAATGTGGGTGTACTGTTACATACACCTCTGCCTAACCCTTCGGGAATAACAGGCGTGACGTTGAGTATACATTTTTATTTTGCCACATTTTTCGACCACACAAGTGTGTCATTGGTGGACCCTTGAAAACTTGATTATACGTAATATGCTTTACCTAGGGAAATGTGATGTTTATGCCTAATCTCATCCAGTTTACTGGTTATGGATAAAAGGTGAAATAATCGCCTGTATAATTTACATAATAACTATGTATATTCCCTATTATGTACACGAATGTATCTGAAGGGTACCGCCAAAGAACACGGTATGTCCTAATGAATCGATTATGAGAAAAAAGCAAATTAAAGTTTAGAAGTTTTTCGCTTTGGGCATAGATAAAAACGTATTTTTAGCGACATCTGTTGAGTATTTGTAAAAACTAGTGATTGGGAATGCAATTACCATAGATATAAATTGGTTACCAGTACAAAACATTTTATTTTTAAATATTATTATCATTTATTTTCAGACATAGTCCATATAAAAATTATAAAATTAAAATCACATTAAATACACAAAAATAAAATTACACACTACAATTATTTAACCAAATTAAATTAAAACAAGTATAAAATTAAATGAAAAAATTAAAAGAATACACAATATTGAGTTAAAACATTATGTAATACGAGGCGAGGCGCTAACATGAAGCTGCATCCACCTCTGTATCAGGGACAGGTCCCACCGCTCGGACAAAACCTTCAGGAGACTGTTCGAGCTGCTTCGTAGGCGACTTAATAGTGAAGCGCTCCGCTTCCTTATGATCGCGAAAAAGTCGTCGGTTCGCGCCTCAGCAAACATAGTCGAAGCACTACAAAACCGCGGAAGCCCCAACAGTATCCTGAAAGCATTGTTGTACTGTACGCGCAGTGCACTGTACGCCCGCTGCGTAAAGTTGGTCCACAGGCTGCACGTGTAAAACGACTGACAATATGCCTTAAATAAAGTCACCTTCACAGGTCTAGTACATCGCGCAAACCTGCGAGCCAACATATTACACCGGACAGACAGCGCCCTGCGCTCCCTCTCAATGTCCATATTGTCACACAAATCGTCAGTGACCCAGTGGCCCAGGTACTTGAAATGATGGACTCTTTTCAAAGGAATGCCGCAAAGAGTGACAGGAGGTACAGAAGAGTAACATTTGGTACCGGCTTTGAAAATCATGAATTCACTCTTTTTAGCATTGTAACTGAGCCCATGGGCCCCCGCATATGACTCACAAATGCGTAAAAGTTTACGTAACGCACCAATCGATGGACTCAGCAACACCATATCATCAGCGTAACTAATGTTATTTATACATACTCCGCCTATGGAGCATCCAATATTAGTGCTGCTGAGCTCACCGATCAGCTGGTTCATGTACAGGTTAAAGAGGCGAGGGGAGGATAAACCCCCTTGTCTCATTCCGCATTCCAACCCATACACGTCCGACCGCGCACCCGCCCATCTAACGGTATTCTGTTGTTTACTGTACCAGTACCGCAGCAAGGATACAATCTCATGTGGAACGTCTGTTTCACATTTTAGCTTCTGCCACAGCTTGTCATAACACACCAAATCGAAAGCTCTTGAAAGATCTAAAAAACAGGCATATACTGGTGTGTTTCTGTCCGTGTAGTACTGAACAGTCTGCTTGAGACAGAGAATTGCACTCTCAGTTGACAAACCGGGTCTGAACCCAAACTGTGCGTCATGCAAGTGGAGGTGCTTCTCCAACTGTCGGTCAAGCAAACTATCCAGCACCTTAGCTATGACAGTCGCAAGCGAGATCGGTCTGTAATTAGACAGATCCGATGAGTCACCCGTCTTATCCTTAACAATTGGCACTACGACTGTTTGCATTAAATCATCGGGTAAATAACCGTGACTAACACACAAGTTAAATAATAGTGCAAGGACTCTTGGTAGGTGTACGCCCGCGTACTTCAAGTGCTCGATGCTAAGACTATCGTGACCTGGGGACTTGCCTCTCACCATCTTGTTTATAATTTGGGCCACATCCTTGGCAGAGAATCTAATGTGAATATGCTCAGGGCGATCCTCAGCAGCCAGCACCTGCGACGCGGCCCCGAGCGGTGGTACCACACTAAAATGCCGCTGAAAGGCGCAGGCTATGTCCCGCGGATCATGAACACCACCAACACTCGCCGGAGAGCCCGACCTTGGATTCAGTTTATGGGTATTTTTCCAAAAACCACCAAAGTTTTTATTCGCATGATGTTCCGCAATGATGTCCATCTTTATTTGACATTCATTATTTTGGCAGTACTTTAATTTTTCTTTAAATAATTTCCTAGACTCACACATATTATTATATTCATGCCCAGACCTAGGACGCCCAAAAGACACCCACGTCCGAAAACAAAGCCTGGCCCTCCGGTGAGCGTCACCAACATGCCTGTTCCAACCCGTTACATACCTAAAATTGTTGCGCTTAGGTGCAATGCAGCTTCTCTTAGCGGCTTCAGTCAAAATATTTACAATATCATTATACATCACATTTATTGTCATTTTATGGTTCTGATCACTACACATTACATCTGCGCAATTACAAAACTCAGATGGGAAGTCAATCTGCCTAAATCTGACAAAATGACATTCCCATTGAAAATATGACATTCCCGGTTTTTTGCCGGTACCCTTCATCTTATTTACTAAAAATATAGGCATTTGTTGGAGTCAAAGTACCGTTTTGTATGAATCTCTGGTTCCAATGCTGTAAAATGTGCTTACTTTGTATAATTTAACCATGATTTTATTTTCCTTTAGATAAATGAGGACTTACTCTTCAGTCAGCAATTATTTATTTAAAACAATCCAAATTATGTTACAACATTAATTTTCATATTTTTATTGATTGGCAACACTGTTATCGATACTTACGTATTTGTTTAAGCTATCAGAAACTTAAGTAACGTTTTAGGCTGTGCTTACTTAGCTCCGTTAGTGCCTTGATGTCTATACAGTTGAAGCCTTTAAATAATCTAGATTAGGAAGTAAGCAATGACATCATTATTTTATACAATGTGAAGTCTGGCAACACCATGAGGTATCTGCCCCACCGCTGGCGATTAGCGATAAGCTAGAATAGCTGGCGATTAAAAACTGTTGTTTGCTTGAAAGAGTTCTCGCCCGTGGTATGGAATAAACAATTAACAGTGAGCGATTTCTTTTACTGGACTACAATCGCTTGTATAATAGGCATTGTTCAAAAATCTACCCTGTATATAAGGTCTAACTATTCATACACGGCTATAACGAAGCCATTTCAAGGGATTTTTTTGATAAAAGTATTTTTTTATGTAAAATATAGTACTGGTATATAGTAGTGTTGTATTGTAGTATTTTAAGAAACTAATTTGAATATTTTTGAAAGTGAATGGTTATTTATATTTAATTTTAAATTTGTAAGGCTGATCACGTCATCACTAGAAAAGATTCCTTTGCTCATTCAACGATTTAATACGTGAGTGACAATCTAATGACAGTTTGTTTTTTAATAGCATTCAAATGAAGCTAAGAGCTTATTCAGACGTGCGAGAACCGCGCATTTGCAAATCGTGCGATTTGGAACCGCAAAAAGCGTATTTCAGGATATTCCTTCTTGAGACGTTATTGAAGGTTTAAAGGTTAACTACATTCTTCAAAAACATAAATGAATAGGGAGTATTTTTTCATTTTAACGAGAAATCAAAATTCGAGACCTTATTCCTCGAAATGGTTTTTTCATTAGCACAATTATTGAAAAATGGGCAATCCTCATTATTGAGCGAGAATACAAACTATATCTAGACGCTTCCTCACTGGCGGTGGGACAGGTCTTAAAAGTATCATTCGATTTTTGATTTAGATATTTTTGTACAATAATTTTATACTTTTATAAAAATATTTTTTTTGAAACGGCATCTTCGTTTGAAGGTAAGGTTTTCGAGTCAAATAAAATGAACAATTGATTGCATTTTACTATTACTTTTATTTAAATTCACTCTAATGAGGTTTTAGTTGTAAGAATACGCTTAGTAATTAAGTTTTATTTATTTAAAAAAGTCAATAAAAATGTTTTATTAAATTAAACATCTTGTTTTTTTTTTAGACATACTTAATACTAATTATAATAAGAATCATGGCCAGGTAATAATTGCGAGTAGGTATCCCCCCTCCGTGGGTAACTTTCTTGATAGCTTTTAGTCCAATGATATTTTTGTGTTGTTTGGGTAAACATGCTATTTTTGTTAGCCGTCCCTGTATTAGAATTGGAATTAAAACCAGATGTCTGGTATTGATTAGAATTGGGATTACCAGTGGCATGGTTATTGGGATTAACATTACCATAGGGATAATTATTTTGATTAACATTACCATAGGGATAATTAGGATTACTAGCTGGGGAACCATTCCAATTGGAATTACGGTCGGGGTAAGTATTAGAATTTGAATTACTATTGGGGTAACTATTCGTATTGGAATTACTACTGGTATACAGATTAGAATTATCATAAACATTGGTAGCGGGAAGAATATGAGAAATGGGATTAACATTCGAAGTGGGATAGACAATACCACCGTTATTCAAATTAGCATTGGTATTAAAATTCCTATTAGTATCAGGTTGACTCGACACAGTGGTAGGAGCAAATCTGTTAACAATTACATTTGGTTGAGTGGCGATAACTCCAGGGTTCGGTGTTGAAAATCCATTGTTCCCTTGTCCACTGTTAATGCTAGAGGGTATATTGTCCACGAAGGAATTGCCCTTCTGTGGGAATGACTGTGGTTCCTTCCTGTGTTTGTCATAGGCTTGCCAGTTGATGAACCAGAAGGGCTGCTTGTCTATGGGCAGTTTGCTCAGACGGTCGATCAGGTCCCTGTCGCCATTTGCTTCGATCGGCAGTATTTCTGTTTCACCGAACCTGTAAAAGAATGAAATAAAGTTTATACAATTGAAGCTTTAGTTTCCCAAATATGTTAGAAATATTCTGCTTGCTTTGATAGGCTTCCATTTTATAGGAACTCCCAGTAAGGTACTTCTGTAGGTCCTCAAAATAGATTTTATTGTAATGAAACAGGTTTTATAATCTCTTTGTCTTTTTGTACAATACCACCAATTGAATGACTTGCATTTAACTATGTACCTAGGTTTTTAAATAATTAGTCATACATAGGACTGGCCATACAGTAGGTACCTACGGTGTTTCACGGTATCGCGAAGCTTTTTTCGACATAATCATAATTTTTAATTTATTTATTTTCTCCCACAAATATTACTTGTACACAGTATAAGATTCAAAAATTTTGAAGTTGGGAGACAGGATACTAAGTAGCTACGGGTCTCCTGGTCCTGGTTAATATAGAAAAGTCACGCCTGTTATTCACTAGGGCTAGGGTAGTATGATATCTATTGTCGCCAGTAGGTTATAAGTCCCGTCAAATAGGGAGCGAGTCTATTGTAATTACCAAAAAAAAACGCGTAGTCTTCTGCAGAGAAATTTCATTTGGCAAACTCAATAACAATAGGGCCGGCACGAACCGGGGATTGAACCCAGAACTCGATGCAAAAGCAGTCGCGCGAGCGTCGAATTTACAAAAATTGTTTTGAACGAATAGTTCAAAGTAGATTCTTAAATATCGGCTTTTCGATAAGGAAAAACAGAAAAATATTGAAAGACAAAATAGAATATTAATATTACCGGTCTGCAAGAGGATCTGGTGTCGTAGTGGTTCTGTTTGGCGTGGCAGGGAAACCAATGGGGCTCAGCCCCGCGTAGGGAGGTCGTTGACCAGCCACGATTGATGACGCCACCAAAATCAGTGCTGATATCTAGAAATTTTAATTTTTTAAAATAAATAAAAAAATAAGCGTCAATTGGTTTTTATCTCATCAGTAGCTTTTGCCCGCGTGGAGTTCTGTAATGTCCCACGGGATCGTACTGTCGGGATAAAAAGTATCCTATGTGTTAATCCAGGTTATAAACTAATTGTGTGCTAAACATCCAAATCCGGTCATAAGTTTTTGCGTGAAAGAGTAACAAACATCCATCCATACATCAATCCATCCATCCTCACAAACTTTCGCATTAACAATATTTTAGGAAGTAGGATTTAAAACATTGTAATTCTTATTTGACCAAAGTATGAGCATTGTCATCCATGTGGACGAATTTTTTGACACCATTTTTTTTTTTTTTTTGTACTTCTTTTACCACATAACATAACATCACGCCTGTAACCCTCGAAGGGTTGGGTAGAGGTGTACCTAATAGTAACACCAGACCACATATTTTAATTATTAAGTTTGTTCATCGTATGTAAATTATTAGTCAATAAATGACAAAAACTAATAGATTTTACATTAGTTGTTGTGATAAGTCTTACATCATTTAATTAAACCTGTCTAAACGTGGTTGTTCAGAATAGTTTTCCTCAACTGCATAGTTTTTGTCAAATCTTTAATCGTTTGACATTGGATCATCATCAGAATAAAAACTATGGCATCACCAACTTAGCTTGCAGAGGTAGCTATATGAAACGGCCATGAGCTGGATGATTCCACTCTGGCTCATCGATTTGTTCCACAAGTGGAAATTTACCAAAGTGGAATGTATGTATACATTTTTTTAAGCCCACTTTGCCCCATTTGTTATTTACTAGCGATCCACTCTTGCTTCGTACAGCGCCACCTATCGGGTCCAAAACTATATCTAATGTAGCCTATATTTTAAGTTAAGCATCTACCAGTAGAGCGGTGAAAACTGCGTTTAAATCCATGCAGTAGTTTTTGCGTGATGCAACAACAACAATTCTAAAAACTGTTGTTTTGGCTTCTGTTGCTCTAATAAAGACCCCCATTTAATTTCTTTTTCAATATCTTCAATGTACATCGGCCTGACACTATTTTATTAAATGTGATAGATTTTGCTGAGGTTGGTAGTGTTGATTTTGAAAATTGGGACATATTAGTAGGGCAAAGTCTGATAGCCGTTGAAATATATGATTTGGAGAGTGGAGATTGTGTATCGACAAGGGCCATCCTTTAATCACGTGAGGATTTTTAGGCCAGTTTTATATCCCCCCTCCCCTTTGGTGATACGTCGTAAAGTTTGAGGCTATCCCTTCTCCCCCTCCCAGCATCACGTGTATTTTTTTTAGAATCTGTTCTAATAAAAAAAAATATTATGTAAATTCCTTTTCTCGGGTTTTTAGACAAAAAAACAGTTGTTCATGTTTTTATTTAAAAACATTAATTTTATGGATGACGTGTTTAATATTAAATATTACCTAAAGTAAAAATAATTTACACAAAAAACACGTGATTATCACTTTATCCCCTCCCCCCAACGTGATTAATCGTGATTTTTCTGATCCCTCCTCCCCCGGTTCAAACCTCACGTTATTAAAGGACGACCCCCAACCTTAGTGTGCTATGTGGGACTTGTATGTCCACTTGCATGGCACTAAAAAGTCAGTTTGAACAGGCTGGATGCAGCAGTGAACTGAGAAAGGCTATGTAGGTAGGAATAAAAACAATTGACAGTTTCGAACTTGGACTCGATAACATTGATAGACTTAAAAGGCCTGTGTTTGTTAGTAATAGACTAGTCGTCGATCAGGTGGCCTACCATGACGTCTTGAAGCAGGAGTAATTCCAGTGTGGGAAAGAGATGGCGCTATACGACTGTATAGCTTTGACTCTTTCCCACACTGGAATTACTCCTGCTTTAAGACTTCATAGTAGCCCCCCAGTTGTAATCTAGGCTCGTTTGAAAACCCACAGTAAACAAAGAAAAAATAAGGGTTTCCTGATCTTTTAATACAAAAGAATTGAATATACAGTCAATTGTTTTGATTTGTGGCCATAAATTCAGCCTCTCATAGTCCACCACTGCGCCATAAAACTCTTTCCTTAAAACTCACGCCATAAAACTCTTTCCTCCCAATGCGCCATAAAACTCTTTCCTTCGCGACTACCGTGGTAAGTGGGAGAGGCGTATGCTCAGCGGTGGACTATAATAAGGTGAATTTATGGTCACAATGTGTGAAGAATTGAAGATTTTACCAGTCAGATTTTAATAAATCTTTCGATAATAAGTGTTTTTATATATATTATATTGCACCTGCGTCTTACAAAATATGTTTATAAACAAGTGCTTCTCTCAACAGGTTGACCTTTACAAATATAACCTACCTACGTCCTTTGATAACTAATAAGAATTATTAATTATTATATTGATAAAACGCTTCGTTATACCTATTAAGTTTTGACACGATTTTCGCCAAAACCAACTTGTGCAGGTTTAGAACAATTAAACTCGTGTTTTTTTCTATTTTTTTTTATTAATTGCCTGTAGAAACATTAAACACCTACCTACCTACCTACTTGTACCTATGAAACATGGCATTAAAAAAAATAACTATTTTGTGTACAAAATGGTGTTTAAACTTTATTTAACTCCACACAATTTCTCAACATGTCATCATCCGAGTCATCATCATCTGGCTAGCCTTTTCCCAACTATGTTGGGGTCGGCTTCCAGTCTAACCGGAATGTTATCATACGAGTATCTACAAAAAATATCCATAGGTATAAGATTATAATGAATATTTTTCCCAACATTTCAACTTGTATATGTGACTGAGATCAACAATTTTTTGCTCGAAACGTTATCTTTAATTAAACATCTTAAGTTTATAAATGACAACCTATTAAAAAAACCCATTGTTAATATGACTAGCACAACTTGATCATGATCAACTAACCTTAAATAAATAAGACTCCACTCTTCAAAATATGATTCTTATTTTAAAATTATTGAATGAACTTACCAAAGTCTTCATTCTTGTTTGTCTTCGTTTAAAAAAAAACAAAAAACGACCACACTATTCCACGTTTAAAAAGAGACTGGCTATACCGCCAATTCGCATACGAAAAAAAACAAAAGCTTGATTGAGGAAAACTCAGTCTGTCTACATATAAGAGGACCTGTGATGTGTTCACACCGGTTTGTTGTTATACAAACTAGTGTTTAGGTTGATTTGATTTATTTTACCGTTCCAACGAGACGTTTACCCACTTTTTGTGTGTTTATTTGGGTGCTCCTGCGCAAGTGCGACACAGGCGACACAGATTTAAAATCATAAAAGTTTATTAATTTTAAATTATGTTCACCTTTAAGTGTCTATGCCTGTAGTAAATGGCAGGGCACCTATATTTGGTCCCTTCGGAGCAAAACGCATCAGCTTTTTACTCCGAGATAAACAAGAACTCCATTTACATACCTACCCACCGTCACCAAAATTCTAAGCCATACCTAATATTTTTTTTGAAACCAGTTCTGTGATCTTGATTATTAAATTTATGGACATTCAAGTATTTTCCTGTATCTATCATTAATAAATTCGTTTTGATTTATAAGTCAATATTTTATCCTCCTTTTATGTACATGGATGTTTTCTTACTCGAACTGCCTCGTAAACTTTTAAACGAAAAATCTTTGTCAAGAAAAGATCTTTCGTTTAAAAAAAAAAACAAAAAAAAATCTTTGTCAACACAAAGATTTTTCGTTTACAAAAAAAAAAAAACATCCTTAATGTGAAGTGCGAATCACGTCTAACCTACTAATATTATTAATAACTGTAAACGATTTTCGTATTGGCAATGAATTTTAAATAACGATTAGCATTCAAAGATTTGTATCGTAAAATGAGCCCTCACCGTATACCTAGGACGTAAATAAATGTATTCATACTAAGAAGAATGTGCTCCCACTCTCAGTATGAGCGACGTTGATCTCCCACAATACTAGTTAAACATTATCAACAAAACAGAAACTTAATATTTTTTAAGCGGAAGAGCGAATTTAACGGTTTATTTAAATCTTGGATAGCATTGAATACTTACCTAGAATGTGAATAGTTAAAAACCGGAATATTTTAAAATTCCAATGACCATTGCCGTGGACCGGTCAGATATCTAACAGCGGTTTCAACTGTCAACCATTGTGTATTCCAAAAATCTTTCAGAGATCGCCCTAAAATTAATGCTTGTCAAGGGTATTATAAAGAACGATATGCTACGTTCATACTGAGCGGAGTTCAAATATCGTTGCGTTGTTACGACTGCAAAAGATAATACGGAACGTATGATACAGAAAGAGATAGCTATTGCACTTGAAGTACTTAAATTACGACAATTGTCTGAATTTGTCTGCAACAATTTGCGCGCGCTAGTGCGATATCTCACTTTTTTTTATTTAAAATATTGATGCTTGCGCAGACGCCAGCACAACAAGATACCCGAAACTGTCAGATAAAAAATTCCCAATCAACCTTGAACTTAATGCTTTAGCAGTAAAGTTGAAAATTGATTAAAGAAATTTGACAGATCATAGTAGCTTGATGTGCTGGCATCAGTCGCAAGAATATGTCTGCAATCTGCCCTAACAGCCAATAGTCCGATCCTGTGTTAGCTCAAATACACAGAAAATAGTACAATATTTTCTGTGTTGATGGTTAGGTTTCGCTGGAATTCGCCGCCATAATCAAAAACGAACAGGAGGAATACTAAGGCAACTACATATGTCTACGTACAACATCAATAAGTTCGTACCAAAAAATCTAGTATAGGTGAAGTACCTATACTAGTTTTTTTTGTCTTGAGACTTATCTGAAAAACTGTTTATGATTTCCTGCTTCATTAAAGGATTATCCATTTTTGTACAAGGGGATTCCTAGCTACCAAGGACATCACTATGCACTTAAGCACATCGTCTAAGTCGTAAGTAGGTGTTTTTCATTTAATGACTTGACGGCCTATTAATCACTCAAATACTCATAAATAAGACAATGCTTGACTAAAAAAAGCACCTATTTCTTACTACCTATCGCTACTTTTGCATTTATATGAGGTTCAGGTATGTATGCATTTAACTCTCAGTACAGGTTGATAAATCCTGCTCAACGTGGAAACATCAAATACGTCATGACGATTATGCCAAGTATTAGTGCTAGAAAAAGCCGCTCATCATCTGCCTAGCCTTTTCCCAACTATGTTGGGGTCGGCTTCCAGTCTAACCGGATGCAGCTGAATGCCAGTATTTTACATGGAACGACTGCCTATCTGACCTCCACAACCCAGCTAGTACTGGGTAATACGATATCCCTTATTAAGACTGGTTGTCAATTTTTTTGGGCCATTGAATACCTGTAACGTCTGTCAAAGATCTACAATAAAAATGTCTAAATGACAGCCGGGACCAACGGCTTAACGTGTTTTCCGAGGCAAGGAGGAAACTTGGTATGTAATGGGTGGTCACCCATCCACAGACCAACCTAGTCAAGCACGGCTTAACCTAAAGATCGATCCGAGCGGCTGTTATTATTTAGCCACGAGCTCCTGCTAGAAAAAGCGGCTATCTGACTTAAATCAAGCTGCCAAAGAGATTTAACATACTATACAGAGTGTTTATGGACCCAGCACAAAGCCGTCAACCAAGCATTCTGTACATCTAACTTAAATACCAGGAAAAAAAAAACTGTGATACAAATTTTTTTTGGTGTGAAAAATCACGGTGCGATGGAAGCATTGAATAGAACAGGGGTCGTGGAAGTAACGTAAAAATAGTATAAACTTAATAATGTTTAAAACTTGTGTTTGTTGTTTTTATCATAATGTGTGTTAGTCTTTAATATCTATGGGCAAAGATGCTTAAAATAAATATTATGTTAAAAAAAAGACGTGTGAAAAAATTGCAACTTTCGCCTTCAATATCTCCGCAACTAGAAGACTCCCAGGTATGGTCTAGTACAAAAATATCCTTAAAACTTCGTTAGGGTGTTTTTAAACCCTTTAGGCTAGTTCAAGCTATAATAACGTCATGAGATAAAAGTAATCCCATGTCTCGGCAGACCTCGAAGAAGCGAGACAAGTTAAAAAAAACCAACGACCAGTGGTCCACATTAGTCTTGGATCGAAACAACTTGAATTCATGTCCAGCAGTGGGATGACGCCCTTTATTCCCATTTGTCCCCTTCGAGCTTGCCACCGGTGTGGCGGCTGGCACTAACTAGTGGCGTTTACCGCCCCAGTGG
This sequence comes from Noctua fimbriata, assembly GCA_905163415.1. Taxonomy (NCBI): domain Eukaryota; kingdom Metazoa; phylum Arthropoda; class Insecta; order Lepidoptera; family Noctuidae; genus Noctua; species Noctua fimbriata. Next base: position 11,527,503 of record LR990940.1, read on the forward strand.
TAAATGCCACTTATTTAGTGTTATCTGCCCCCTACCAAATTAGAGTAAGGTTGTCGATTCTCATTACGTACTGGACATTATGAATTACATTTTTTATTTTGATTTTAAGTAAAATAATGGAACTTTTATTTAAAATAGTACATAATTATTCAAACTATTTACATGATTACTTCTTTAATGTAAAAATAAGGTATAAAATAGTTCCGTAGCACTAAACAATATAATAAAAATATTTTGAAGGCTCCTTCATAATTATTAATTATGTTGTATTGTATTACATTCAACAGCAAAACTAAACTTGTTTTTCATAGTATGTTAATGAAAAACAAAGTTACTGCTGCAGTTTGATGAAAAAGTCCCATATCTCAAAAACTAAACAACAAATCTTATTCAAACCAATGTTCATTGACAAATGGGAATAAACGGATGACGCAGGCTAACAGTATCAGTATCATGTCTCAGTTGCTGCTTGAAAGCAAAATGACATCATTGCCAAGTTCGACACTTTAAACTTGTACTGACAGCACTTAGTTGGCTCTTGCTATAAGAATACGGTTTTTTCGCGTTGTCTCATGTGTCGTAAGTATATTTAAATTGCTAATGAATTTGATGGCTGAGAAATAACTGTCCACGCCAGAAGCTATTCAAGCAAGCCAATGAGGATGTGCTAAGACGTGTCATGTCTGCGTCATTTCATCTTCACCCGTCGTACTTCCTACATGATCGCTAGTTACTTTGTCATCAACTGCGTAGCCTTTTCCCAACTATGTTAGGGTCGGCTTGCAGTCTAACCGAATGCAGCTGATTACCAGTATTTTACATGGAGCGACTTCCTATCTGACCTTCGCAACCTGGGTTGCTGTTAGTACTGGGTAATACGATACCTCTTGGTAAAACTAGTTGCCAGATTTTCGGGCTACTGACTACCTGTAACTACTTCCAAAGAGCTACTAACTACAGGCAAAAGTAGTCGTCTTCTCAACTATCATACGAGGCCAGCAGCTATCAGCTCTCCGATGTACACTTGTACAGTGACGGTCATCATCATCATCATCATCTGCTTAGCCTTTTCCCAACCATGTAACCGGCTTGCAGTTTAACTGAATGCAACTGAATACCAGTATTTTACATGGAGCGACTTCCTACCCAACCTTCGTAACCCAGTTAGTACTGGGTAATAAGATACCCCTTGTTAAGACTGGTTGTCAAACTTTCGGGCCACTGACTACCTGTAATGACTGCCAAAGAGCTACAAACTACAGGCAAAAACAGTCAGCTTCTCAACTATCATAAGAGGCCAGCAGCTATCAGCTCTCCGATGTACACTTGTACGGTCATTTGCGGTAATATAATTCCGCAAGTCAAAAGTATTTTGTACTTTGTACTTGAGGTGATGAACCGCATCTATCCGTGTTTGTATTTCTTTGATATCACTTTAGAATCTGCAATGTTGACAAAAAACCAGACATGAGCAGACTTGCGCTTAGACTACACTGTCGTGCATTGATTTACCATAAATTTATCTTTATCATATAAGCCTAATAATCAGCCTGTAATGATCCCACTGCTGGGACACAGGCCTCTCTATGAGAGGGCCCAGTGCGGATTGGTAAATTTTACAAATGTCTTCGATTTTCTAGTTCTAGTATTCAGTTCCCTTCACCGTTTTGAGAGCTGTTATGTTATCATAAACATCACGCCTGTAATCCCCGAGGGTTTAGTCAGAGGTGTACCCAATAGTACACTCACATTTCGCCAGTTCTGTTTTGAGTCCCATGGAATAGCGGGCGTGCCTATTGCCATCAACCGGGTACAAATCCAGACTCTGTGGCTGCTATTGAGTAATTCTCGATACGAAAACGCAATAACACTTTCACCGACCTGGGAATCGAACAGGACCTCATGATCAGCAGTCGCGCTTTTCACCACTAGACCAATGAGGTAGTCAGTTTTGAGAGCATTGGTGATGGTGGGTTGTACGGTTGAGGTATTACGCATAATGAGGAACCTGCTTTGATTGATTTTAAAACTTGATCATATTCTTGAGAATACGCAGTTTCTACATGTGACACAAGGAAAATTTTGTCTATATAATGTTACCAAATATGCAAATTGAGATCATTAATTAAATATAACTTGTTTTACCAGATATAATCTGTTAGTATTAGCACCAATATGTTTTTACTAGAAAGCCTTCAAAAAATCTATCTAGAAGACAGGATTATAGTTTTAGAACTTCATTTCCTGCTGCACTTTACGCATCAAATGAGTTTTTTTATTGATATTCAAGATAAACTTAGAAAAGTAGTTTGTGAAAATACGTTCCATCATTATCTGCCTAGCCTTTTCTCAACTATGTTGGGGTCGGCTTCTAGTCTAACCGGATGCAGTTGAATACCAGTATTTTACAAGGAGCGACTGCCTATCTGACCTCCACAACCCAGTTAGTACTGGGTAATATAATACCCCTTGGTAAGACTGGTTGTCAGACTTTTTGGGCCACTGACTACCTGTAATAACTGTCAAAGATCTACAAATGACAGCCGGGACCAACGGCTTAACGTGCTTTGCGAAGCACGGAGGAAACTTGGTAATGGGTGGTCTGTGGATGGCACAGACCAACCTAGGCAAGCACGGCTTAACCTAAAGATCGACCCAATAAAAAATAAAATATCGAAAATACGTTCCATAAACGAGTAAAATAGGAGGTGAACGTTTGCTTTGAAGTCCGTCATCATACCGATAAAAGATGCCATCGCGCACACGGCTTGCATCCATAATGGCTTTAAGTGTTAACAATATACTGTGGTCACCTATCTAACCCATCTGTTTGTCAAGCAAGGTAATTATGGCAAAGTTCCAAACCAAACAACAGAACATAGCACAGCCTCTACAAGGAAACTCACAATGATGGATGATGTGTAGCTTAATGAGCCTATGACGTCCCTGCTGCTGGGACACAGGCATCCTCTGGAGTGCCAGAGGAGTGGGTCCGTAAATCCACATGGATACCCTCCATCTGGGTCGGGTGGTTATGTGGGACTCTAACCGACTAAAAATCCACAGTTGCTACAACTACCATGTGTCGGGAGCCTGAGAGATATGTACAAGTAAATTCGCGGGCAACTCCGTCTGGTATCAGCTCGTCATTCCCCATCACAAAGTGCAGTCTATCCAGCGACCAGCGATCGCAAGTTCTCCAAGAAGGCACGCAGGAACCGCTGAGCATCACCTCTTTGGCCTCGTTCTACCTAACAGTCCTAGTGCACATGCAGATTTTTGCTTCTAGGACAGACCGGTTTCCTCAAGATGTTTTGTTTCACCATTTTGGTGGCCCAACCCATACCCTCCCCACTGGGTCGTTGCCGTGCCACCACCGCTTTTACGATCTCTCTCTACGATACTCTCCAAAACATGTGCCTGGTGTAAATTAGTAAAATTAAACGAACGATTTTACAATGAGAGTATTTTTTTAAAATTTTAATACTAACTTTGATTCATAAAATATTTCTATAGTATTGTCCCCTATGACCAAGTGCCTGTTTCGCTACCTGCGACTAAGTTCCCGACTAACTTACTTGCCAGATAATTTCATACAAATTCTGTTCCATTTTTGAATTTATTCGGTAAGTAGTGGCCATCGTGAAATAGGCCCTAAGTGTTTTTTTTTTTAATTTTTAATTACACATTGCTAACTTACTTTGTAAAACGATCTGAGAAGTTAAATTTGACCCACTTCCCTTTTCAAATATTGCATAAGATGTTTAGTTTGGATAACAATGCATGGTTAGTTAAGTGACGTCACTCTAAATCCAATATGGCGGACTCTCAAAGATGGCGGTCTAGTTATTTTTTATCCATTCCCATGATACGGGTATCAAATGAAAAGGTTGGCTGTTTTTTAGTTTTTTTTCACTATTATATTTTTTATATTTATTTGAATACTGCAAGATTTTGAAACGCCGAAGTCAGGCTCTAACACCATTTTCAAAACATTTGAAGATCACATAAGCCATATCTTTAGCATCGAATCCAGTAATACTAGTGCACTCTCGGAGGAGGTCCTCTGCATCACTCTTCTTGACTCCTATTAAAGTTAGCATGGCCATTGCACCATCAGGGTTCAGTTTTCCATCTGGTTCCAAGATTCCTGCTTTATGGAAGAAGCATAGGGTTACTTTTTCCAAGTCTTCGTCTGGTTCTTTGGAAATAATAGCAGTGGGATCATCAGTACTTATTTCGCTATTATACTTTTCTTCGAAGCATTCTGTGATATAGTCGTTCATTTTTTGTAATACTTTCAGTATGTATTTCTCTTCGGCCATCTGCGGCTGCGGGAAGAAAATATTATGATTACATGTTTATTAATTTTTTTTTAAAACGTTGCCCCACACTTGGAATTTCTCCTGTATTGTGGGTGCGTTTACAAACATTTAAACTCATATACACAAACAGCTAGACCCGGAACAACTACCTGTAGGCCATACAAATATTTTTTCCGTGAGGGAATCGAACCCGTGACACGCAACGCAGCAGTCAATCGCTCAGCGACTGAGCCAACCGTGCCATCAAATTAATTCTAAGGTCCCCGGTGTTATCATTATCTCAAGAGTTGTTGTGATATCTGCTAATGTCGAGGCAGGATTAAGAAAGACTAAGAGATCAAATTTTTAATTTATTTTGTAGCATGAATAAGACAGTTAAACAACATAACAAGCCTTCCCTAATCGATTCATTTATTGAAATGAATTGATTAAAGAATCTCAGAAACTTTGCATACAGAAAAGTATTTGTCTAAAATTCCTACACTGTATTTTGCGGCCTTCCCCGTTGGTCTCGTGGTCGCATGCGCGATGGCTGAGCGTATCCTGGGTTCGATTCCTGGGTCGGGCAATAGGTGCTATTGGGTTTTTTGGCCCGGAGCTTGGAAGTTGGCGGTATGCTACCCCCGTGCCTCGAACAGCACGTTAAGCCGTTGGTCCTGCGCATGACCCCTCCAGTCGTATCGGATTGCCGTCCCATCGGACTATGAGAGTAAAGGAACAGAGAGTGCACCAGTGCCTGCGCACACACTATTGTGCCCTATAATAACTCTCGCGCCGATGGCTAATCTCCGCTAATATAAGATTGGCCGCCATGACCGAAAGCGGTAAGGAGGTGTTACGGAAACTCTGTTTTGGTTATTAGCCATGTTTTTTAAAGCAAGCCGTTTTACCAAAAAAAAACCTTTGAGTGCAATTTTCTTAATACATTTCCAGTTACAATTTACGATAGAAACATTGTTAGAGAATTGAAAAGAAGTAGCGCCTAAACGTCACCGATAGGAGGAATGCAGGGAGGCCTTCACCCAGCTGTGGGACAGTCTGGGCTACTAACGCCATTAATAAAGACACATTGTTGAGCTATAATCATGCTTATAAATAAAATAGCATACATTAAATACTTACATATGCATTAATCCCACTCGCTGCAAACACAAAACACATTAGCAGTAACAACTGCATTGTATTCCAACTGTACTACTAATCTAACTTATACTATGACGAATTCTACTGATAGAGTATTATGCTATCAATTGATATTTATACATTGTACAGGAAAAACAATTTCTAGATTTGCAACTCCATGGCATATGGCATGTCTTTATGACAAAGTGTTTGTTTATAGACTGAGAATAACGATTATGTTTATGAAAGCTATGTAGATTTGTGTAGCCTGTATTTACTTGTCGTCTTAAAGAATAAATTTATTAAACAATTGTTACAAACATTTTCTTAACCTAACTTAGCGCTATTAATAATCGTAACAAGTAAAATTTTAATATATTTAGAAATCAGAGGTCCCCAGACTAGGCTGCGCCTGTATCTTGGGGGCCGGAGTTAAATTAAAACACATAATTTGTTGATGTGATAGTTGACAAGGTAAGTAGGTAAATGAGGAATACCTTTTTTTCAAAATCCAAATGATATACCATAATAAAAAATAAAAAAGAATTCTGATGTATAATAATGTCGTGTGAGATTGTGTGTGTACTGTGTGTGTATGTGCACATGTGCGTGTGTGTGTGCAGATGTGTGGGTTATTTGCAGTTATTTTATGTTATAAAGTTTAATTAACTTAATGTTTCTTTCTTCGGTCTCCTCATATGACAGTTTGGCAAACCACTTTATTATAGTTTTCTTGCATGAAAACTTGCTCATGTCTTTAATGTCGCAGATTTTGCTGATTCTATTATAAATATGGAGATTCTTGTAAATCAATTGATTTAGAAGGAAATTCGACTTCATAATGTTATAAAAAGGACCATGGGGGATTTTGTATGGAGCCCGTCCCGAGTTCCCGACCCTACAACAATCAACGGATTCATGTCGGTGTGCTTAAAAGGATTCGGAAAAAAAGTCTAAATGTCTTTCGCAATTGATTTCTAAGTTAGAAGTTAGGTTAGGAATGTTACCACAATATGAAAAGTGTCGACACATAAAAATATATCTTACCTACCAGACGCTTCGAAAGACAATAACTAGGAGGGGACGTTTCTTCCCAATGTCCTTTGCCAGTTCGACGATCTAAATAAAGGATGATTTCCACCAAACGGCTCGCATCACATCGGATCTTACAATCTTTAAACGATATTAAATCGTGTACAGAGTAGGTATTTAAAGTATATATTACCAAGCCGCGCACAGCAGCTTGACCGCGGGCGTCTTCCGCGACACGCGATCGTTGCCGAAAGTATGCTGCGACGCGCGATCTGCTACGTTCGCCTGTCGTCGTATCCGGTCGGGATTTTTTTGTAGGAATTAAACTATTTGACTAGGCGCAGAAACAGATACATCCACAAGCGACGGTACGGAGCAGGTAAGAAGTGTCGACATCCTGCCGGACGCGATCGGCTGTCGCCCTATCCGTTCGTATCCTTTCCGATCCGATGCGATGCGACCCGTTTGGTGGAAATCATCCTTAACGAAATTTATATGTTGAATTCTCAAAACCGTCTCTAAGGCTCTCGACACACTCTGACCTTAAAATGAAAATCATTGGGAGTTGGGATTGTGTTAACAAATTATTTTGCAGTGACGGACATATTTTTTGGAATCAAAATGATTATCAGGAAAGGTAAAATATCTACTTAATTTGTCGTAAAAGTATCACAATTGGTTATGAAATAAGTAACAAATTCGGTTACTGCCCAGAATTTGAAAAAACTACTTTTTAGACGACTTGCTTAAGGGGTATATCAACCATCATTGCAATATTGTTGTTGTTCAAATTACTGCTTGTAATAGTGTGCAAGGCGTTAAACTACAACACGGAGAAATGCGTTTCAGGACCATGCTGTGATAGGGCCTATTAGCCTCGTTCATCACCCATTAAGGTTCATTTAGCTATGTCTCATTTTATGTGGTTTATTTTATATAATTTTGTGTTATTGTTTTGTCATGTGCGAGACGAATAAATACTTTTTTTTTTCTTTCTTATTAAATATGTATGGCTTTTTAAAACAAAGATATATTTTATGTTTTATGCTTCGATTAGCGAATTAAAACTTATCCATCACTCATGATTTTTTGCGCCTCAAATTCAGACTCCGTGGCTGCCATTAAGACATTCCTGATGGCAAAACACAAAAACATTTTGCCTTACCTTGGAATCGAACCCACATCATGCTCAGCTGTAGCAAACAGAACAAACAGACAAACTTCCCACCTCATATTTTTGAAATATCGCATGCAACGTCTTTGCCATTCAAACTAGCGTAGTATTTAATGTTGCATCATCCATGCCTGTTACCATAAAGTGGAACATTATCTTCTTATCAATAAGATCAGCAACGAACATAAAACTGACCATAACATTGTTCTTTTTAACATATCGTGTACTTTGTTTGTGACACGTGTATTTGATTTCATAAAATGGATTTCAAAGGCTTGGTGAATTTATGAACCTAAGTCTTACCTCAGTTAAAGTGTAGCCTTAGGGGCGCTATGGAGCGAGGACTTAGAAAATTTTTAGTATTTTTTCCGAAATTTCCCGATTTCTTTGCAGCATCGGGTTGAACTAGACCATAGAAACCATTTGGGTTCTGAGACGCATGGTTCTCCGACGCACCGTTTCCGAATTATGGGCCTTCTAAAATGAAATTAAAAACCGCATAAAAATTGAAAAACTAAAGAACACTTATTCAAGCTAAATTTCATTTATGTATATTTTAACAACAAAAAAAAAATTAAATTTCATTTTTGTTTTTTTATTTTTTTTTTGTCGCACGGGACCGGTCAATGTGGCGACACATGGGGGAGGCCTATGTCCAGCAGTGGACGTCTTTCGGCTGAAATGATGATGATGATATTTTTACAAATTATTTATGATTTATCAGATTACCATCCTATGCCATTTCTTTCAATGGAGTGTCAGTGGTTGACCATTGGAAAGTTATAACAGTCACCATCGCCTTTGGGTACCTGTATTTCATTACATTCGTAGGTGCAGATCGATTCAAATGATTAGGCAGTATATTCTACACACGCACACTCTAATGGTTGTAAAAAGACCTATACGAAGCCGAAAGGCACTTGTTTTTTTTGCTCTGGACCATACCTTCTAGTTACGGAGATATTGGAGGTCAAAGTTAAAAAAAATCACAAGTCTTTTTTTTATGTAATAACTACTTTAAATACCACTATGACCTTTGTAGGCAATGCATCCGTTAGCAGTGTGTCGAGCTATCGTACAATGTGATTTCTCACTCAAAAAAAAAAGTCGTTTCCCAGCAATAATTTTTGCGTACAGTTACTTACAGTTACAGAATGCTTGGTTGACGGCTTTATGAAGGGTCCGTTTACACCCTGTATGTACACAGGATACAGGACATGTTGTTTGCACATTACAGGAATAGTTCTTGGTCTACTTAATTTAGATTGCCATCGACACGCTAAGAAGAAGAAGTTGCTGGAGAAGAAAAGTGGCTGGAGTTCCTGTTCCATCATGTAGGTAAGAAATCTCAAAATCATTATACAGGGTGTAAGAAAAAGCCCTCCACAAACTGACAGGGTGCATTCAGCTCCTTATTTTGAGTTATATTCCACCGGAATGTTTCTCCGGATTTCTATTTTTTAATTTTTTTCCAGTTACTATTCCTTTATTTCAATCTAAAATAACATTCCCTGTACGCCGCACTTCATTTATGTAAATAATACGGCTAAAATCAAAAATCCAACAATGGATGTTGAAATATTAAACGAACGACGCGTGAAATCAGCTGTTCAGTTCCTGCCTATCTACAGAGTTCATCGAACTCGTCGTCGCGCTTGCCGTTGGTTACGTGCGTTTTACCACGGTAACGATACAATGAGTATAATTTCTTGTACCAGTCATCTTAGTATGATCATTTTACTGAGTTCACCCCACTTACACCCTGTATTTATCTTTACAAGAAAATAAAATAAAATATTGTTTCCAGTTAACGTTTCAAAGACTTATGGAGTGCAGAAATATTAGCCAAATGCTGTTTCACAGTTTATCGCCGCGGTTGACGTTTGAACGTTACGGGCGTTCGTAAGTTTAGTGAGTAATGGTTACTAAGCACGAAAACGATTGTTTAGAAATAGGTTATGTACTTGTACAATTTATTTTTCCAATAAAATTTTAGCTCGCTTTGCTGTTGTACTGGAACTATGCCATGAAATGCATGAGAAATGAATTTGGTTTCGTTTTTTTGTGTGCATGTGAAATTGATGTAGATTTTGGTTACATTTGCTGCTTTTATTTGTGATTATAAGACTATAAGGCAAAGGGAATATTTACCATATTTTTCAGCTCAAATATTACATTATGTATTCGTGGTGGGTATTTTTTTGTTGTAAAAAGGTTATCTAAAGACTTTATCAATCACTCATTAAATATTCAAGGAATTTAAAAAAAAATGAAATTTACCAATAACCTCTTATGCCTTTTTGGGTTATGGATTGTCTTTTGGTATTTTGAAAACAGAATCCTCGTTCATCTAAGAAAGAAACATATTTCTGAAATCCATTAAAGACTTTGAATAAATAAAATACCCTTTTGTCTGGCTACTAAGAATCCTACATCACCAGACCGATAAAGCGATGACGTATAAAATTTACTATTGCATTAATGTCGACGTACTTCAACAAAATCAGTTTCTCGAAATCTCGCGTGTTTATGGTTGTAGACCACAAAACGCTGCCATCATTGCTGTGACGAATGCAAAGTATGCATGACCTTTTAACCTTCAAGTTTACCGTATAACACGACTATATCAGACATTGGACCTGCAAACACTATCTTCAGGACAAGATAAAACAACAACAACATTTTAAAGAATTTTATTTGCACGAATAATTTCTCTGGAAGGTAAATATTTCATTTGGTACTGAAGAAATACTGCTTTACTTAAAATACATCTTTCAATAGACTATACAAAAATAACCGTGATCTGACGTTACTTCCTTCGTTATGACAGTAAAATTAAGGTAGAATACAATAGTAATATACTGTGTAGAATTTTGTATGAGAAAATGGTCTTGGCGCCAGAATCGTCTAAGATTTCTTTGCAACACTTTGTCCCAATTTCGACTACTTTTGGGTAGAAATCTGTCCAGAACTCGAAAGCTTTGTAATTAACCGTCGCTGGGGTACTCATTGTAAAATTTGCTCTGTCAATGATCAAATACCCAGGTCTCTCTAATTCGTAAGACTGCCAATCTATAATTACTCCCGAATTTGTAGGATTTGAATACCAGGCGAAATTCGACCACATCCTCATAATGATTTCTGAAATGCTTTTGTCTCTGTAATCCCATTTGCTTAGGTCTTCTGGCAATGCTAAATAGGGCATCCCGAAAGTATAGATCAAGTCGAAATTGTGAGGGACGCCTATCCATTCCGGGAGACCTTCATTAGCTATGTCTGAAAAAGGTTTTAGATCGAATCTGTAAAGAAATACTGGAGCGTGCGGACAAATATGTCTGGCCAGCTGATACGTAGTAGCGCCATGTGTTTTATCAGTGTAGAAATCTACAAAAAGTTTTCTTAAAACTGTTTCATTTGTAGTATGAGGGATAGGTTTATAGAAGAACGCTACAGCGTCTTGGATATGATGCTGGTTGGTGAAACAAGAGCTGTTGTCCACAGTTATATCAGACAGGATGATTTCTTCCCTCATAGAATCAAACTCCCTTTGACTGATGCCAGAATCTCCACTTTCATCTTTTTCTAGCAACAAACCATCTTCCATATTGGTGTATCCTGCCAACAGAGGGACTGGTGAAAAAATTTCATCTTTAAACAACTTAGATGGAAGTTCTGGTAAGAATGGGCTGGTTATGTTGCTAAAGCCGCCATCTACTATAGGTTTCCATTCAGCTACAGGCCCAGCTATATCTAAGAGTGCTTGATCGGGTACTCTTCTAAGGCAATCAAGGAGTTGGTACGTCGGTTTTCGGAAACAGCTGAATGCAACTGCAACTTTATCAACTGTAACGATTTCTTTCCTTGCTATGTTCACGGATTCTGATGAGAGTGCATTTCCGCTCATTGCTATAGCCTTTTGGAAGAGCCCAGCAGAGTATGAGGATATTAGATGGAGGGTGACGCTGACTGCCCCAGCATCGTGGCCAACGATACAGACGTTTTCAGGGTCTCCTCCGAAGCTCTCTATGTTGTTCTTCACCCAGTTCAAAGACGCCACCTGGTCGAGTAGACCGAAGTTGCCCGAAGCTTCGTTGTCGAGGGTTGAAAAGAATCCGAAGATGCCCAGCCGGTAGGCTACTGATACGAATATTACCTGGAAGTGGAAAAGGGAAGTTATTATAATAGTAAAGTCAAGTATACATTGTACGGCCCGCAATCGATATTAATATAGTATTATGGTATTTTTATCCGACTGCGGTGAATCTTAAAAGATGGCGCAAAATATTTTGGCACATTTTGTTATCTTTGATTTGAGTTTTTTTGTAATATCGATTTGATCTACTAAAAATAAAGGAGAATTTAGTCAAAGTGAAGCATATTATTAGTACTTGTTTTATAACTAACTTTTATTTTAAAACGTTCTCATCATTTTTTAAAATTGGTTCATTTCAGACAGCAAAACCACGAAAACAACTTTTAGATTCATGTTGAAGTTGATTAAATTCAAAATGTGTGTCACCTATTCACACCAATCTTTGCATTTATATTACCTAAGACTCAAACTTCTTCAACTAGGTCAGTTTCATTTGTAGTAGTAATAAAACAATAGATTACGTGAAAAGTTTCATTACCCTTTGTTTCAGCACCAGTTGGAACGGGTTCACACTGTTAGGGCTGCCTCTCACGAAGTCACCACCATGGAACCAGACGAGAACTGGATATCCTTCCACTTTGAAATCTGTGAAAGAGATATTGATTTAAAATATTGAGACACTGATACTGTTACAGACTGTTTTCCTGTGTCATCCCTCTGCTCCACAGGGTCTCTCCGTGAATTCGTGGATTCGTGGCTAACGTGTCATTGGTTTTATCGTGCTTGTCTCGCCATCTTCTATAAGGTCTGCCAAAAAGATGCACTTGGAGAAAATGCTTACAAACTCACAGCAACTATTTATTACAAGACATTTTTTTTAGGATTTTGCTTTGACATTTCTTAAGGATGAAGGCGAGGTATTTGCTTCAAAAACATGAGCAGCTTCATGGAGTAAAATAGTATTTAATTGATATTTCTTATATCGAATTGATCTAGGTAACTTTCCTTTGGCTACATAATATCGGTACAAAATAGTTTCAGGCTATCTAATAATTATTGCGTTTGCGATTAAAAACCTATTACAGTGTTTCAAAAATAAAAAAAACACGTTAAACTAACATTGAACCGTTTCAGATGAGACTAGGAGCTGCGTCAGAAACCCAAATAAGTGTTCAAAAATGGCTGAAAATAACTCATATTTAAATATTGTCTTTGCTTTCATCAAAATTTACACGTGTATTGGAAGCTACAATCACGAAAATTTAAACAAGCAAAACAAAAACACTTCAGCAGAAACTTCGAGAAATCAAGAAACAATTTCCGCTTTATCTTTCTAAACAAACAATAAATTGCTGAATTCAAAAACTAATAAACAACAAAGCTTCCAAGAATTATTAGTTTACTGTTATTCAGGTCAACATTGAGATTAAGGTTAGGTCAACCTCATGGGGTCTTAGGGGGTCGATTGGCACGGCAAACTTGCATTAATGGCTACTTTACCTACTTAGTCGTAATGACTTTGCCTACCTACTAATTTGTAAGGGTGTTACAGTTGTTTGCTGGCATAGGTTGTTAAAAGTTAATGTTGGTTTTCTATTGACTTTTGAACATTCTTACAGCCAATGTTTACTGCTGAAAATGTTCACTTGAGTAACGTTTTTGATCGATTAAGATATCATCATAATCATCATCTTTCTGCGCTTGCCCCATGTTACTTGGTGTCGGCGTAACACGTTTTTTTCTCCCATTCTCCCTTGTCAACCGTCACGCTATCATTTACACCTTTTTCATTCATATCATTCCTCACACAATCCATCCATCGTTCCCTTGATCTTCCTCTCCCTCTTAGTCCATCAACATTTATATTCATCACTCTTTTAGTCACATGCGATTCTTTACTCCTCATCTCATGTCCATACCAAGACAGTCGATTCCCTTTCAACTTTTCTGTAACTGGCGCAACTTTCAAACTTCCTCTAATATACTTATTCCTTATTTTATCCACTATGATATCATAATAAGTTTTAATGATTGATGTGTGGTGTTAAGAGAATGAATAACATAAGAGATGAGTACATAAGAGGAAGCCTGAAAGTGGCGCCGGTGACTGAAATATTATGTGGTAATCGGTTGTCGTGGTATGGGCATGTGATGCGGAGGAATGAGGAAAAAGTCGTGAGGAAAGTTTTGAGTACGAATGTGGATGGGTATAAGAGTAGGGGAAGACAAAAGAAACGATGGATGGACTGTGTGAAGGATGATATGGCAAGGAAGGAGGTGTCTGGTGAGATGACGAGCAATAGAGAAGTATAGAAAAAGACATGCTGGGCCGACCGCAAATAAATTGGGGTAAGGGCAAGAGAATGGTGATGAGGATTGCGTTATAAGCTAAAGAGACTATTTTACCCACCATATTTTTCTGGTCAAAAATGTAATAATGTGTTCCTGGTAGGTATTTTATTGCTGTACAAAGGTTATTTAAAGACCATCAATCACTCATTAAAAATTCAAAGAACATTAAAAACGTAAAAAAAACTGGCAATTTTAACAATTACCTATTTGGCATTATTTTCAGATTGCCATATTGTTGATGGCCGTTAAAGGGTTAAATTAATATTCTGCAGTTCATATGACTGGCGAAGGCATTAATTCTAACGCATTCGAACTAGCTTTTGAACGCGGCTTCGCTCGCGTTAATTTAGAATTTGACAATCAATTCGGGTTGTACTCTCTGTTTGAAAGTTTTCGCTAAAGTTTTTATATTAATACAATTCAATTATGATTCGAAAGACACGTGGCGCCATCTATTATCATAAGAACGTAGTTGTTATTGTCCTCGGGAACAATACTTTTTTTCAGGATGAAAGGTAACCCTATGTCCGTTTCTCTACAATGGACAACGCATATGCAAAATTTCAGTATGATCGGTTCAGTGATTTAGGCGAGATAAGATAACAAGCAAACAAACTTACTTTCGAATTTATAATATTAGTTAAGTTAGGATTATTCCACTCAATATATGAATATTATGTGCTCAAAAAACTCAAGGCCTGACACTTGTGTAAGTTAGATATTCGGGTTTTTTAAATATTTGCATAGAATTAAATGCCAATGTACAAATATTTGCAGTGTGCAAATATTTGTACATTGGTGCCACACTTCCAATACCTCCATACACCAACATTTGTGACCCATAAAGCCTTGCAATGATTCATTGCTAATCTCATAACTTATGACGCAGTGAGTAAGTCACTCTGACCATAAACAATAAATTTATTACTCGCAGAGTCACAATAAAAGTTTTAATTAACCTTCCGATAAAACATTACATGGTTTCATAACTACAAATGGTTATTTTTTCTACTGAAATTATGATACACATCTGTGAATGTGTAAGTACCTATATGAGTAACTCTTGGTCACGACCTGAGGGCGGCTAAGGCGTTATGATGGATGACATGCTGCGTGCGACAGCGACTGCGCAGAAAACAAATGAAACAAGTTCTTTAGAGCATAACACGAGTATTAAGGTTGAAAGAAAGAAAGAAAAAACATTTATTTGTCGCAGAGATATGACGTGCATACAAAATGACAAAAAAAAACTATAAACATACAACGCTTTACAAATATTCATAAATATAACAGGACGGAACAATAAAAGTTGACGGCTGCGACAAGTAGGTTACCACTCAAAATGATGCTGTGCTATGTGGGGGCCACAGCACAATGCTGGTTGGATCACATCTATCAGCACGGAATCGCATTTTTTCATGCTCAATCCTTTTCTTTCGCTCAGAACCGTCATTTCCTAGACCGTGTTGATGAGCGCATGGTCGATGTTGCCGGGTGCGATTCCGTGCTGAGAGATGTGGTTCAACCTTTATTCGCGAAGTAACGGCTACGACTTCGACGACGACGAGTATGGTCATACAAGCCGTCGTGTCCCTAACAAGTCTTGACCAAGGACCGATTAATCGGGTTAGATTAGGTTAACTGCCGCAGCCAATGACACAGGTAATCCGTGGGCCGGCGGCGGCGGCGAGGCGGAGCTGAGCAACGAGTCCGTGGGTAGTGGACGTGCGCGTCGTACTGCTGCTGCTCTCGTTAACATTTTTGGTCCATCCAAACATATATTAATTCGTTATTATTTTCATAATTCGTTACCCATATGTTTGACGGCACGGTTGGCGCAGTGGCTAAGCGATCGGCTGCTGCGCTGCGTGTTGCGGGTTCGATCCCCGCACGGAACAAATATTTGTATGATCTACAGGTAGTTGTTCCGGGTCTGGTGGTTTGTGTATGTGTGTATAAATGTTTCTAAACGCACCCACGATAGAGGAGATATTCCTAGTGTGGGCAAAATTAACTACTATTATACTGGTTAACTTTTATAATATATCGGTTAACAATTTAAATATTGTTGATTAACCAGAATGAAAAAGACAAAGCACCTAGAACGGGCTAACTCTGTCACTTTTGTTTGCATATTTTTTTGTACAAAATGTACTCTATGCATGAACCGGTTAACCCGTATTATAGGGTTATAATATACGGTTCGGGCTATAATACGGGTTAACCTTTACTCTAGGGTTTTCCACTTAACCCTAAAAATTAACCCGATTAAAACCCCTAAAGGTTACCCGCCTTTTCAGTCCCTGGTCGTGCCACGCTTTGTAATTGCGAGATTGTGTTTCTTAGCGCAAATCGCACTTTCGCAAGGCGTGACCGAGGCCTAAAGAAAGTTGTGACTCAGAGAGAAATTATAGTTTTAATGGCGTATACTTAGTTAAAAGATCCATAATGTATGTTACGTTAGTAGCGTATTGCATGCACACTTGCAATTTTAATGGTTTTTTATTTAAGTGAATAATATGATTAAATACGTGGAATGTGTGGTGCTCGTTGCTAATATAACTGTAACCTATTAAAGTAAATATACTTGTAAGAATGGGTCTCCCACCCATTATTAAAAAGGGTGTAAAAAGACCTTTAATGAAGCCGAAAGGCACTTGTACTCCCCGTCATTGCGATATTTTTTTTGTTCTAGAGTATACCTAGGAACCTTCTAGTTATGGAGATATTTGAGGTCAAAGTTTCAACTTTTTCACAAGTTTTTTTTTTAAATACTAGTTTTTAAGGTTATAACTTTATTTTTCATATCTCCATGGCTTGTTCACTATTCAATGCACTATGTTTAGAGGTCGTTACATTGAGTTTTTCCGTATAACGTGATGTTTCCCCCCAAAAAAAAGTCGTTTGCCAGCAATATTTTTTGCGTAGGGTTACTTGGTTTGATGTACAGAATGCTTGGTTGACTTGGTTCCTTGGTTCCTTGGTTACTGATGGCCAAACCCAATAACAATTTGCCCGACCCGGGAATCAAACCCAGGAGCTCATATTCAGCAGTCGCGACTATTCTTCTTATATATTGTAAAATCACCATAATTAAGACAAATTACGCATTCACAAGAGCTCTTGTATCAAGACAAATTAATAACTGAATCAATTGCAAATGTAAGAAGGCAAAATTCAATTCAGAAACCAAACAATCAAAGAAAATTAATTAGAGTTGAAGTCGGGTTTCAAAAGGCTTCAGATTAAAATATGCAGAAGCAATTAATCTCAATTGGAAATCGAAATACTAATGACCTACTTTATCAAAGAAACTAAGTACGGGGCGACGGCCATCTTTGAAGGAAATCAAATCAAAATTATTTAGAAATAGCTCCGAAGACATCATCTGCCTAAACTTTTCCCTACTGTGTTGGGCTCGGCTTCCAGTCTAACCAAATGCAGCTGAATACCAGTATATTACATGGAGCGACTGCCTATCTGACCTCCACAACCCTGTTAGTACTGGGTAATACGATACTGTATTTTAAGTCTGGTTGTTAAACTTTCGGACCACTGACTACAAATGACAGCCGGGACCAACGGCTTAACGTGCTCTCCGTGGCACAGAGGAAACTCTAATGGGTGGTCACCCATATCGGACCAACGGGTCGGGCTGTGGATGATGGATGATGATGATGATACAGTATAACCTTATAGTTAGCTATCCTACCTACTTCCTACTTTATCCTACCTCCTACTAATCTTCTAAATGCGAAAGTTTGTGAGGATGGATGGATGTTTGTTACTGTTTCACGCAAAAACTACTGAACGAATTTGGATAAAATTTAGCACACAGATAGCTCTTAACCTGGATTGACATATAGGATACTTTTTATCCCGGTACTACGCACTGCCGCGGGCATAAGTTTCAGAAATGCAATAGTTTTTAGCAAGGATTCTTAGAAACTTCTTCATAGATTAATTACATCATAAATGAAAACACCTGAACTTAATCTAATACGGTGATCAGCGTATCGGATTACATTCAGGTGTTTTCTAACAAAACTTGCTAACAAATTATGTCTGGCTTAAGACAGGTGATAAACAGTTCAGAGGTTTTAATAAATTACCCATCATTTTTCAGACATGACAGCACCATTTTGCATTTTACTTGTGATAATTTTATACCGTTGCTGTTATGATAGGCATTTGTGTATGAAGGTTGTAACAAATTATTTGAACCTTTTACTCTATGTTTTAATTCTTTGTGAACATAAATTGTTTATGTTTAACTACGCGACTTCGCTCGCATGAAATAACATAGTCTATGGCACTCTCTCAGCTTTCCATCTGGGAAAGAATTTTTGAAACCGTATGAGCAGTTTTAGAGATTTTCTCCTTCATCCAAACTTACAAACCTTACCTCTTTGTAATATTAATATAGTTAAAGATGATTAGTAAAGAGTAAAGGTTGTGTTTTTAAATGTTAATCTATGGCAGTAGCGAAGGGTCAATTTTTGTAAGAGGTAAGCCGGAGTACATATCTTTAATGTGATTATATTATTTGTCTATAGAATACTGACTGTGCCATTTTTTAAAGGAAAGCTGGTAGGAATCGAGTTGTATGGAACATTCACAACTGATGGAATATATAAACTGCTTCGTTGGTCTAGTGGTAGCAAGCGCGATTGCTCAGCATGAGGTCCTGGGTTCGATTCCCAGGTCGGACAAATTGTTATTTGATTTTTCCATCAGGAATATTTCAACTCACTCCCTATTACATGGGAATTAAACATAACTGGTGAAATGTGGGTGTACTATTAGGTACACCTCTGCCTAACCCTTTGGGGATTACAGGCGTGATGTTATGCATGTTATGTTTATGGATAGTTTTACATCGTTGACGACGTTGCCGCCTATTGCCGGGTTCATAGTCTGCACTTACGTTTGGCCGTCTTTGCAGCTACGGTTTGTGGTTGCAGGCGCTTTTAAAGTTGTACCTTAAATTGCAATCACTCAAGAAATGTTTATTCTTTGTCAGTATTTGGATTTCTGGAGTTGTGACTAAATAACAGCCGCAGGAGTCCATTTCGGGTTAAGCCGCGCTTGGCTAGGTTGGTGGATGGGTGACCACCCATTACATACCGAGTTTCCTTGGTGCCTCGGAAAGCATGTTAAGCCATTGTCCCCGATTGTCAATTGTAGATCTTTGACAGTCGTTACAGGTAGTCAGTGTCCCGAAAGTCTGACAACCAGTCTTACCCAGTACTAACTGGCTTTTGACAGTCAGTTAGGCAGTCGCTTTAAGAAAAAATCTGGTATTCAGCTGCATCCGGTTAGACTGGAAGATGACCCCAGCATAGTGGAGAAAAGGCTAGTCAGATGATGAGTGTTTGTACTTTCATTAGGGATTTTTTTTAATGCTAAGTTCTAGAATCATAAATACTGAATCCTTGCTGAAAGTTTGTACTACGATGACTTCTAATCCAGGTTTTTTTTATGGTAAAACGCAAATCATTACGTAGACTACGACTGATGCTTAGATGCTATTTAAAACCAATAGCAACATCATCATACCAATTTATTTGGGGTCATCAGGGCATGTCCCCTTCTACCATACTCCTCTATTACTCGCCATCTCAGCAATCACCTCCTTTCTAGCCATATCATCGTTCAACAGATTTTAATTTTACATAGCATAATTAGCCGATAATGTTCCCACTGCTGGGACACAGGCGTCCTCTCTATGAGAGGGAATCGGCTATGATCCACCACACGGGCCAAATGCGGGTTGGTAGATGTCACATAATTATCTTCGAATTTTCGGTTTAGGACATGCCGGTTTCCTCAAGATGTTTTCCTTCACCGTTTTGAGAGCAGTGTTGATGAAATAAATTACACAAAGTAATGCGGCAGGATATGCAGGCGCACTTACTGCTCGTAAGTCGAGGCTGCCACCACTGGGCCACCGCTGTTCTCTAAATTACATTATAATTAAAAATTATTATTATTAATAATTTTTAATAAAAATTAGAAAATACATATTTTTTTATTAGTTGGCACAACGTCAAACAAAATTGATTGGATTTATCGAACCAATCCAGTGTTAATTAGTAACTTTTCATTTGTATTTGTATGTCGGATTTATGTAACAACTAGCTGTGCCCAGCATGCGTTGCAATGCACCTTTTTTAACCTACTCAACCTACCCTACTTACCTATTCTACCGTACCTACCTACCTACCCTACCTACCTACCTACCCTACCTACCCTACCTACCTACCCTACCTACCTACCCTCCCTACCTACCCTACCTACCTACCCTCCCTACCTACCCTACCTACCTACCCTACCTACCTACCCTACCTACCTACCCTACCTACCTACCCTACCTACCTACCCTACCTACCTACCCTACCTACCTACCTTCCCTACCTACCTACCCTACCTACCCTACCTACCTACCCTACCTACCTACCCTACCTACCCTACCTACCTACCCTACCTACCTACCCTACCTACCTACCCTACCTACCTACCCTACCTACCTACCCTTTTTTTTTTTTTTTTTTTTTTTTTTTAGGATGGGAAATCATCAAATGACCCCCCCCGCTCTGGGCGGAGCGGAAGGGAGTGTCAGACTTGTACTGACTAAAACCCATCCATGTTCCTTCTTTGCCCTTTGTGTTCCAGGGCCGCGGTATCTCTTTCGAACAGTCCCGCAGCCCTGGCAGGCATCGGCCCGTGCGGACCCCTACGTGGTTGCTGACATCTCTTTGAGGCGCGCGTGGAACACGAACGCGCCGTCGACACGGCCTGTCGTCATAAGACGGCCGGACGGCGAGCTAGCCCAAAACTCGCCGTCCACAGGCCCGCGCCTACGGTGGCCGGGGGCCACCACGTGACCCCCGACGCCCAGGGCGTCTCCCGCGGCGGCTGGGACGTGAGGCTCTTTCCCTCTCACGTTCCGCCACCTCCTTCACTAGCATGACTGCTTCGCAGAAGGAGGTGACGGCTTCCCATTCCCTCTCGCTCCGGACCATGGCTTGAACCAGGGCCGGGCGCGAGAGGTCGCCGCCGCCAATCGCCTCTACGAGGACACGGCGCTGCTCCGCCCAAGCAGGGCAGGCCTCCACAGTGTGCTGCACCGTGTCCTCCGGACGATCCTCACAGTGGAAACACCCGGGCGTTTCCTCCCGCCCGATTCGGTGCAGGAACCTCCCGAAACAACCGTGTCCGGTGAGGACCTGCGTCAGGCGGAAGGTGAGGGCGCCGTGGCGCCTCTCTAGCCACTCCTCAAAGAGGGGACTTATCGCCACTATGGTGGCGTGCCCTGCACGGGGTTGCGACAGTCGCTCTCTCCATGTCACCATGAGATCGCGCCGGAGGTCTGTCCGCCGTGCGGTGATTTGCCGCGGCAGCGGAGTTTCCCCCCGACGTAGTGCCTCCGCGCGCCATTCGTGAAGGCGTGCGAGGACTATCGCCTCCAGATCCCATGGCGGCAATCCGGCAAGGAGGCTCGCCGCCTCACCGGAGATCGTGCGGTAGCCCCGGACTAGCCTTAGGGCTATCCCCTTTTGGGGCGCGTTCAGGTAGCGGGCGGCTTGCCGCCTCAGAGAACGCGCCCACACCGGGGCCCCGTAAAGGGCCATGGACCGCACGACCCCCGCGTAGAGCCTCCGGCAGGAGGCGTTTGGACCCCCCAGGTTGGGCAGGAGCCGCTTGAAGGCAGCCCCGGTCCGTTCCAGTTTGGGGGCCAAACGTCGGAAATGCTCCACGAAGTTCCACCGGCTGTCAAGGACGAGTCCCAGGTACTTCAGCGTCAACCCGACGCCGATGGAAACCCCTCCTGCCGTCAGTAGGGATCCCGACGGTGGCGCATTCCGAGGCCCATGAAAACACATGGCCTCGGACTTGTGCAATGCCACCTCGAGACCCAATTGCCGGATCCTCTCCACGACTATCGCAACCCCGCGTGTCATGTTTTCGGCCGCCGCCTCGTGCGACCTCCCTTGTGCCAGTACCAGCGTGTCGTCAGCGTAGCAGACTACGCTGACGCCGCTAGGGAGGTCGGCGCGCAGCACCCAGTCGTAACCGATGTTCCACAAGGCCGGTCCCAGAACCGATCCCTGTGGAACACCGCACGACATCTCTCGCCGGTTCCATTCTCCGCTCCGACCGGGGTAGATGACGGCCCTATCCGTCAGGTAATCCCCGACCACACGACGAAGGTAGGTCGGCACCCGGTGATACCGGAGTGCCTCCCCAATGCAGCTCCAGGGCATGGAGTTGAAGGCGTTGGCGATGTCAAGAGACACCGCCAATACAACCCCGCCCCGGGAAACCGCGTCCCCCGTCGTGAGGGCTCTCACGCGCATGATGGCGTCCACCGTCGAGCGCCCCTTGCGGAAACCAAACTGGTGTTCCGCAAGATCCGGCCCCATCCCCGCGAGGTGCCCGGCGAGGCGGTTAGCAATAACTCTTTCAAAGAGCTTGCCCACCTCGTCGAGCAACACGATGGGCCGGTATGCGGACGGAGAGTCCGCAGGGCGCCCTGGCTTCCGGATGAGGACCAGCTTCCCCGTCTTCCAACGAAGCGGGAACTGGCCTCTCTCCAAGCATGCGCTTAGGAGCCCTTCCAGTCGGGGCCCGAGAGCCTCAGAGGCCAGGACCCAGGCTTTGCCAGGCAAGCCATCGGGTCCCGGGGCGGTATTTCTGGCCTTCAGCCTGCGTACCGCCACTCCCAGGTCTACCCCAGTCACCTCCGGAACGTCGTCATCGGTGTGGTCCGCGTCCGGCACCACAAGCGGCGGCGGAGCCATAGGCGGGGGAGGATGCCTCCCTCGCGAAGGGAACAGAGCGCTCACCACGTCCTCCACGAGCTCAGGCCGGAGACTCTGCGTCAGCGGGGGGGCCCGGGTGCGGAGTTTGTCCCGCACCATCTTGTAAGGGCGCCCCCACGGATCTCCGTTCAGAGACTCCAGCATCTCCTCGCGGGCCAGGTTCTTGGCCCGCCGGACAGCCTCTTGGAGGGCGGTCTTCGCCGCTCTGTACCCCTCGTAAAGCTCCGCCTCAATGGCTGCCGCATCCGGAGGGCGGATGCGGAGCCTGCGATGCCTGGCGTACCGGTGCCGCGCGGCAACGCACGCCTCACGCAAAGACGTCAGCTCTCGCGACCACCAGTACACCTGACGTCGGGCGCTTCCTGGCCGAACTCGGGGCATTGCCACGTCGCAAATCTCGGACATGGCCTCCTGGAACCAACTCGCCTCGTTGTTGATGTCGGCAGGCCTGGCCGGTGATGACACCCAGGCCTGCACGATCGAGGCTTCCAGGAGGAGCTCCCGGTCCAGCTGCTTCAGCGCCCATCGCGGACCACTCGGGGCCTGTAGGACCGGCGCGCTTGAGGTCTGAGTGGAGACGTCGAACCGGATGTACCGGTGGTCGGAATAGGTCTCCACCCCCTCCATGACGCGCCAGTCAACGACACGCGGCGACAGGGCGGGGCTAGCGAACGATATGTCCACCACCGACTCACCCTGCATCCGCACGCACGTGGGGACAGAACCCCGATTTAGGACGACCAGGCCTGTCTCCAGTGCCCAGTCCTCCACCATCCTACCCCGCACATCCGTGTAACGAGAACCCCAAGCCAAGTTCTTGGCATTGAAGTCCCCGAGCACAAGCACGGGGAGTGAATGGCTCCCGATGACGACACTCAACTGCCTGAGGGAGTTGTGGAACTCGGCGAGAGTTCGGTTCGGAGAGAAGTAGACTCCCACTACAACGATCTCCCCGAACCGTGCTGCTACGCACCCCTGACCCTTCCTGACACTCTCAAGGGTCGGGGTACCGGCGGCGGCCGACGCAATTATGGTCACTGAGCCGCTAAGGTCCTCCACCCAGTCATCCCTGGGCGGGACAAAGTACGGCTCAGAGACCACGGCGATGTTAATCGACCACTGCGCCATGCTCTGGATCAACAGATCCTGAGCGCAGGCGCAGTGGTTGATGTTCGCCTGGAGAAGGCGTAATGGGGCCGTTATTGGCACTCCATTTCAGCCCCCTCCCGGGCCCCCTGCGAGGGCCCCGCTGCAGAAGTTGCAGCAGTGGCGGCCGCGGCGGCGACAGTGGCGGCGGCTGCGGTGATGGCGACGGTGGGGGTTTTGGCGGTGGAGGTGGAGGGCCTTCCGTTGCCCCTGGCCTTGGCCTTGGCGAGTGTACCGCAGGCCTTGCTCCCTGCCCGGTGATCGGCCGACTTGCCGGTTGCCGCACATGCAGCGCAGTGCGGCGCGGCGGAGCAAGCCGCGGCCCTGTGACCGGGCTGGCCGCAGCGGAAGCATAGGCCACTGCGGTCCACCTCCGAGGTGCACCGGACCGACACATGGTGCCCCACATGGCAGCGGAAGCACCTCAGAGGTCTGGGTTCCAGCAGCTTAACCTGCGCCGAAACCCAGCCCACCAAGAGCCTTCGGCCCTCCACAATGGCTTTCGCCGCCGTCACAGGGCAGCTTACCGTTACGGTTCGCATGCCCGACAGGTCCGGACGTAAGGTGCCTGCCTTGACCTGCTCAGCAGGGCACCCACCGGTCCTGGTGACGGCGGCCACCACCTCCTCCTCGGTCACCGAGTCGTCCAGACCCATGATGCGCAGATCTGCGCATTTGACGGGCCTGGACACTCGGGCCTCGTCCGCATTTAGGGACGCTCTAAGCTTTTCTGCCAGAGCGTCCGCGGACGAGCCACGGGTTTCGCCGGGGATCTCCAGCACTCGAGCCCCTGTCGCGGTGACTCTGAGGCGGAGGCCCCCGGTGATCCCGAGCTCCCCAAGATTTACCGTCGCCCTCGCCTTAGCGAGCACGTCGCGGTAGCTCACGCCCCTCTTTTCCGCGTCCGGCTGTAGTGTAATCACTACAGCTGCGGTCTTCGGGGCGCTGAGCCTTGCCGCGACGCTCCGCTCTTTTTGCTGGCGCTTGCGCTGCCGCTTCCTGGCCTTTTTGGCCGCCTTTTGCTCCCTCGTCCTCTCTCCGGCCACCTGCCACCCGGTCTCGGCCGCAGAAGGCTTAGGGGGCGGGGGGGGCGGCGGTGGCAGCTGTCTCGCGGCTGGCGCTGGCACAGTCACCGCCTTGCCCTTCTTTTGGGCCGCCACCTTGCCCTGCCTCAGGGCTGCCGCCTTCTTGGCCGGAGCCGGTTTCGCCAGAGCCGGCCCTTCGGGGGCCGACGCAACCCTGCTGGAGGGCCGGCCAGACGACCCCGGTGCGGAGGCTGCAGCAGCCGCATATGTGGCTACCCTCGGGCCCGGGGACGCCCTGTTTGCCGCAAGGGGGGGGCGCAGGACAATGCCCTCCAGGACGGAGAACCGCGCCTGGAAGGCAGCCAGCTCCTGCCGAACCAGGTTCAGGACCTGGTTCTCAATCGGCACGGGCACGGGCTGGCTTGGTCGCTGCTGGCCCCCATTTTGGGGCGCCTTGCGGGGGCTGGCCTCGCGCAGACCGGCCAAGTCTGCTCGGAGCTTCCTGTTCTCCTCTTGGAGAAGCTCCGTGGCAGCCGTCAGGCGAGCGACCTCCGCCCGCAGTTTGGCCACTTCGTTTGACGGGGGCCCCCCATATCTGGCCTCCGCTGACGCCATGATGGAGGCGATCGCTGCAGGCATGGCCTTATGCCTGGTGGAGGGCTTCTGTTTACAAGAGACAGCCCTCAGCGCCGCCTCCACCTCCTTCGCGAAACCGGCCTTACGCTCCGCCTCAGAGCCGCCGTCTGCACCCACCTCGTCGCCAGAGGAGCCCGAACGGGCCACCCCGCGACCGGCCACCCCCGGGTGGCGCCCCTCCTCGGCAAGCCGCGCCGACCTCTCGGCGGCAGAGAGGCCTCTCCCCTTGCCGCGGATCCCTCCTCGCTTACTGGTGGGGATCTTGCGAGCCGAGGCCAGCTCTCCCTCCGATGACGACCCTTGGTCGCCCTCCGGCCAGGACCGCTTGCGGAAGAACTTCCCGTTCACCGCAGTGGTCCCGGGCCTCCCGCGCCGGGAGCTCTCTGAGCCTCCCGCGCTCACATCGCTGGATGCGGCGCCGGACTCCGACCCCGCATCCCTCCCCTCCTTTGCTTCGCCGTTATCGGCCGTTTTTTTTTTTAAACAATTTTCCATGTTGTTCCCACGAGTATGGGGGAAATAAAGAGTCCATCTGGGCAGTGCCCCCTGTACCCAGATAAGCCATAGCCAGGCCCGGCAGTGGTTCGCACTAGCAACTGATTTTCCATAGGAACCCGTCAGCCATACATCTCCTCGCGGTGCGCCGCCGCTTGAGATTCGGGGTAACTTTTTATAGAGGTTTTCTACCTCGCGGTCCGGGCGGTTAAGCCAAGACCCTCGGTCCCAATCGAAGCCGCGAGACGTGATCCACGACACTTCAACGGTGGGATTACGATATCGACGGGGACAGTGAACGACTGCGTCCTTCACTGTCTGCTCGGAGGCAGGGTAAGTGCACACCGAGCCCGCCCTTGCTACTCCGCTGTGCCCTCTGCTTTTCAGAGGGTCACGCGGAGCAACGCCCCCTTGGTCCAAAACGGACCCCTCCCATGTCAGAATATTAGCCATGGACAGTAACATTCCCCAAGGAATAAGAATCTCTTCCCATTCCTCGGGGAAGGATACTGCCCACGCCCAGGGTGCACCGGCCCGGCAGCTGCTATTCCCTCCCGACGTATCGAGAGGGACCGGCAGCCATCGGGCACACGAGGAGGAATTCTGACAACGCACCCCTACCTACCTACCCTACCTACCTACCCTACCTACCTACCCTACCTACCTACCCTACCTACCTACCCTACCTACCTACCCTACCTACCTACCCTACCTACCTACCCTACCTACCTACCCTACCTACCTACCCTACCTACCTACCCTACCTACCTACCCTACCTACCTACCCTACCTACCTACCCTACCTACCTACCCTACCTACCTACCCTACCTACCTACCCTACCTACCTACCCTACCTACCTACCCTACCTACCTACCTACCCTACCTACCTACCCTACCTACCTACCCTGCCTACCTACCCTACCTACCTACCCTGCCTACCTACCCTACCTAACTACCCTACCTACCTACCCTGCCTACCTACCCTACCTACCTACCCTGCCTACCTACCCTACCTACCTACCCTGCCTACCTACCCTACCTACCTACCCTGCCTACCTACCCTACCTACCTACCCTGCCTACCTACCCTACCTACCTACCCTGCCTACCTACCCTACCTACCTACCCTGCCTACCTACCCTACCTACCTACCCTGCCTACCTACCCTACCTACCTACCCTGCCTACCTACCCTACCTACCTACCCTGCCTACCTACCCTACCTACCTACCCTACCTACCTACCCTGCCTACCCTGCCTACCCTGCCTACCTACATACCTACCCTGCCTACCTAGCTAAACTTTATTGAATAGCAATAAAGTTCAAATTGACTCTACATTTTATTTAGAAAACGTTTATATGGGAAAAAGAAAAGGGCTGTTTTTAGGGTTTTCCCGGCAATTATTCGAATTTTTCTCACCTTTTAAACCTTCCCTAGACCTCCACAAACATTTCAAGACCAAGATAAGATAAATCCGTTCAGCCGTTCTCGAGTTTTAGCGAGACTAACGAACAGCAATTGATTTGTATATATATATATAGATATATAGATATAGATATATAGATATATAGATATAGATATATAGATATAGATAGATAGATAGATTAACTGTATTTATATACCTAAATAAGTAAAATCTGTTTTGTAATAGCATTTCCTACGCCTATGTTTAATGCATGCCGTGGCAGCTAATAAGGCTACACTATAATATGTAAAGATAATCATCATTCTCTTGCCCTTATCCCAATTCATTTTGGGTCGGCGCAGCATGTCTTCTTCTTCCATACTTCTCTATTACTCGTCATCTCATCCGACCCCTCCTTTCTTGCCATATCATTCTTTATACAGTCCATCCATCGTTTCTTTGGTCTTCCTCTACTCATATACCCATCCACATTCATACTCAAAACTTTCCTCACAACATTCTCCTCATTCCTCCGCATCACATACCATGACACATACCACGACAACCGATTACCACACAACTTTTCAGTCACCGGCGCCACTTTCAGACTTCCTCTTATATACTCATTTCTTATTTTATCCATTCGCGTAACACCACACATTCCCCTTAGCATTCTCATCTCCGCCACATGCAAATGCCTTTCATTCATCCCTTTTGTGGCCCAACATTCTGATCCATACAAGACAGCAGGTCTAACTATTGTTTTATAAATCTTCCCCTTAAGTTTAAGGGGAATGCGGGAGTCGCAGATTGTTCCCGTGACCTGCCGCCATTTCATCCATCTCGTGTTAATTCTGTGCTTTACACTACGATCTATTTCGCCATCGCTTTGCACGAGTGAACCGAGATACCGAAAGTCGGTATATGTAAAAATAATATGAGTACTTTATGCATGTATTTTTGCCGTATACTTTGTTGGTTGTAAATAATTTATTATTATTCTATTAAAACAAAATCTGTTGTTAATTTAAAAGGCTCAGAAAACCCAATCAGAACAAAAATAATGAAATGGCAGCTGCTTCAACTCCCACTTACGATATTGTAATTAAAAGTCAATAAAGAAAATGATTAATTACCAATACAACGATGACTGAGCTGTTTATGTATTTGACTGCGAATACATTTTCGGTTTGAAAAATATATTTTCTTTTCTTTTTTATTGAAGACTCGCTTGTAACCGCGGCTTCGCCCCCGTGGAGATCGATAAATGTACCACGGGATTATACTACCGGGATAAAAAGTATCATATGTGTTAATCTAGGTTATAAACTAACTGTGTGCTAAGTTTCATTGAAATCCGTTCAGTAGTTTTTGCGTGAAAGAGTAACAAACATCCATCCATCCTCAATAACGTTCGCATTTATAGTATTAGTAAAATAAGAAGTAAAACTAGCTTTCTTTCCATACATTTATGTTTGCTTAATTCAACATGTGAAATAGCTGATGTTCTGCATTTTTTAAAAGTTCGTGGCTAAAATAACCGCTGGATTGATCTTCAAGGTTAAGTACGGCCGAGGTCCGTGGATGGATGACCATACTGAGCATCATTACATACCGAGTTCCTTCCAAGTCCTTACCAAAAACGGTTTAAAGATTACCTGAATATATGTACCAACAGTAGTTTCCCTTATCGTATCGTTTTGGATATATTGCAGCAATCTGTTTGAGCAATTGTGGTGATATTCGATGCTTTCACAAAATATTCTGAGTTGTCATTTTTCGATAATTTAAGCTATATACATGGCACAACACAGGCTGTAAACCTAGAGTAGCTAGTACCTAGTACTTAGAGAAATAATCACTTTTTAGGGTTCCGTAACTCAAAAGGAAAAAACGGATCCCAAATAGGATTACTCGCGTGTCTGTCTGTCTGTCACTGCCAATTTACTCCGAAACTACTGGACCGATTGAGTTGAAATTTAGTACACACATGTAAGTCGGTTACCCAAAGGGAAGCTTAACGTAAATTAATGAATTTTAAACATTGGGGCCACATTTGCGGGGGAAAACTAGAAAAAAAAAAAAGTTTTGCTAACTATGTTACATATCACCCTTAGTCCCACCTGCACTTGGCCGGTTTTTTCTACAGAATACAGGTTCAAATATATCGTATTCAGAAAATACACCTCATCTACTCGTACATAATCCATATGCATGTCTAGTCGCAAATCAAATTACCACGAGCTGTCAAATTTCTCCAAATGATTTTAAACCATGAAAAGGATGGAAGGTTAAGTTCAAAATCGAATGAGAAAATTTTACAGTTTGTGGTAACTTGATGCGCTAGCGACTTTACATTCTTTTATTGTTCTTGTATGTTTCATATTTGTTACTTTAGCGCTCTGACCAAATAAAAATGGTTTTTTATTTATAAAAATGGTTTTTTATTGTTCGCATCGCTGTCTTGGTAGACAGCGATGCGAACAATACAGTGAAGCATACGCAAAACTACGCCTCGCTCTGTGTTTACATGCTCACACGCACACATTTACATCAAATTACAACTAAACCACGTTCAAAACTACGCTCAATAAGTGCACACACGTTTACGAAATCGGCTTCACGTCACTGTTGACAACGTTGTGTCTTGGTTTTATATTTGATCTGAGCTTTAGGGAGAATCTAATTTTCATTTGCAAGGCTTGGTTGAGGTCACATAGTCTGCTGACTATGCGAACGTATTCAGTTGCATGAAGCCTACCCCAACATAGTTGGGATAAGGCTAGACTTCGGTTCAAGTAGTGACGCAAGTGCGTCGCTTCTTTTATATGCGTACGTGAGCGCTGTCGCGTTGCAAGTTACGTCAGAAATTGTTTACAAGCTTTTGTTTAGGCTGCATTGTCTGTTTGTATGTATGTTAGTATGTAAGTTCTCCGCTTCAAAATTTGCAAACCATTTTTCGACCACTTGTTGATATCTGACTGAGCTGAAATTTTGAATACACATTGAGTTGGGATGGCTATGTATGGTTAGCTAAGTCACGTCATTCAGAATCCAATATGGCGGACCCCCAAGACGGAACTGCAGACTAGTTTTTTTGTATGCACCCCTATGATATGTGTATCAATTAAAAGGGTTTGCAGAGAAAAATACGAAAAAAAAATACGCCACAACTATATTTAAAAGCTTGTTTGAAAAATGTTTTTATTAACTACTTTATGCTTGTTTATTTTATCACCACTGTTCTCAAAATGGTGTAGGAAAACATCGTGAGGAAACAGATGTGTCCTAGAACCGAATGTTTGGAGACTTCTTGACTCTCTGAGTCCGCATGATTTCTAGCAGTGGGATCATTATCGACCGATCGAAGATCAATAGTTCTAGAATTACTGTACTCGGTGGAAGAGACACCGACGCTAAATCGGTTACCACTTAGCAAGTACATCATTTTGAACCCCTCATATAGGAATTTTCCATCGGTAATTTAAAAAAAAACATCTGCTGTTGCATACATTTTGACCCCGTAGGTATTGCAACTTTGTAGGAAAAGCTGTTTTTTATAATTCCGTACCTGAAGGGTAACAGGACCCTATTATTAAGCCACAACAGCTGTCCGTCCGTCTGTCTGTCAGCGGGCTGTATCTCATGATCCGTTATAGGTAAACAGTTGAAATTTTCACAGAATGTGTATTTCTGTTGCCGCTATGACTACAAATAATGAAAATAAATTCAAAATTAAAGGGGAATCCCCTACTACGGTGGTACGGAACCATTCATGCGCGTTATATATCGGTGTCCCTTCCACCCTGTAGATCTATCCTACAAAGTAATAAATAAAAGTATTAAAAAAAAAAAAAAAAACAGTGTTCATTAAATTTTACTTCTAACATAGTTTTACAAAAATATATGGGAAAACAGACTTTAAAGTTATCATTATCAGTAAAAATTTGTAAGGTATTAATTACAAACTGCCAAAAAAAATACATTAGTTGCTCGAATTTTTCATCAAAAATTATTTTTAATAGGTATTTTAATTTTTAAACTATCATGGTTACTAACATTATCACTAACCCAAGAAACGGGAAATTTACCATGTTTTATAAGGTATTTTAGTACCTACTTATACACTAAGAACCGACCGTTCACTATTTTTTACTACATAAAAATCATATAATATTTCACGATTACTTTTTACAAAGACCAAAAAAATAGGTAACATGATTGCATTTAAGTTGTCTAAAAATGTATCAATAAGAAACGGTGTAGTGCATTGATAAAAATTGCCAAAAATAGATAAAAAATATTGAGACAGCATAATGACGTCGCTTAATATGAATATCAAAGTGGCTAAGTACAGTCGACGCCAGATGTTAGTAGCAGAATGTGCTCTCATTTTGTAACTACGAAAAAGTAAAAATACAATTATAATATAGAAACAGCAGTTTGCTATCAATGGGAAAATTTGGCTTCCACTAGTGTTGAAAATTATACCAAGGGACTGATGACTTGTTGTAAGCTGTGTCGTGCTAATAGGATAAAAACAACTTACAATGAAATAAATGGTGGTTGCTACAAAACCTAAACCCCAAGCAAAGATACTACTTTTTAAGTATCTCCTATGAATAGGGCCATCGAAAATTTTAACAAAATCTAAATAAAACATATGACATATTACTAACAACCATAGGTTTCTTACATAAATTAAAAAATATAATAAAAAGAAACAAAAAATTTTTAACCATACATAAACACTATACGCGATATAAGGCGCCGCGAAAATTTTAATTAAATAGAGCAAAACGTTCGCGAAAATTGCGTTGAGGTACACATAGTTTCTGTAATGGCGAAACTTTTTTAGTTTGCACCATGATGTCACTCCACATATCACTGTAGTCAAAGATAGCACGAAAACGAAAATCGATGTAAACTTCTCGGCAGCGAAAATTAGTATCCAATTATGTGGATCTTTAGATTCAATATAATTCGCTGCCACTGTAGAGTAAATGACGCTGGTCTTGTTTTCAGACATGATATTGCTGAATGACACTTCCACAGATGGATTTTTTCACTTTTAGAACTTAAAAAAAAAATATTTGCGAACAGCTTGGTGCTCAAGTCAAGCTCTTAAAACAGGCGTTGGTTTCAGTCGATTGAATAATTAAATGCCGACTTTATAGAACGAATGATTGATCTATATTAAGACTAAGTATATTTTATTATATTTAAATAGACCCAACAAACCATTTCATAATTTTCCTGTTTTGTATTCATCATGTTTTATGTGTTTCTCAGTTGAGGGTGCAGCTGTCATCGTCGCAAATAATCATTGTAGAAATTACAATGAATAGTCTCTATGTCATCATCTGTCTAGCCTTTTCCCAACTATGTTGGGGTCGGCTTCCAGTCTAACCGAATATTCATGCGTTAGGCGCCTTCCTCTTCAATTATGGTTGTGGATTAGATGAAAATGATATTTCTTGGTTTCTCCAAGGACTAGTAACTTGGTACAATAAAAAACGGTTCAAAATTAAGATTTTGAAATGAAGCTATACAGAGTAAGGTTGAGATTCGAATGTGGTTAGTATTGAAGAAAAATCGAGCGGCTAACGTTCCACGGAAAAGAATTCGGAACTTCTCGTAAACTGCTCCTATTTGTGCTTCTTCGATGACATCCCTTGAGGACCTCTCATTGACTGTCCGAAGACGATGTGATAATTTTGAGTCATGACGTGTAGGCTCCAAAGAACGGAACGCCTACGATTTGGTGATAGCAAATAAGCACGTCGTCAACATCATGCGTGAACACCGGATGCAGCCGAATACCAGTGTTTTACATGGAGCGACTGCCTATCAGACCTCCACAACGCAGTTAGTACTGGGTAATACGATACCCCTTGGTAAGACCGGTTGTCCGACTTTTGGACCATTGACTAACTGTAACGGCTGTCAAAGATCTTTAACTGACAGCCGGGACCAACAGCATTCTGAGCATGTAATGGATGGTCACCCATCGAAGTACCAACCTGGGCAAGCGCGGCCCTAATCTAAAGATCGACCCGAGCGGCTTTTATTATTTAGCCACGAGCTCTTCCTAAATATTAGTCTCTCTGTATTGCTATAAAATATTGATTACTGATTTTAATAAGTACATATTTACTTTTAGGTGCATATCAGCACTTGATTTTTTTTTTTTCGAAATGTCACCATGAACCTAGGAGGTTCTCGTCTGTTAACCGGACTATCCTGTGGGGGCCTTGAGTGTTAGGCCTCCAGCCAGGGCAAAAAACTTACAAACTAAGCGACTATACTCTAAGGGCACCCCCTGTGGGGTACGAGCCTCGGTTTAGGGCGTCGCTGGGGGAGGACAGCTAAGGGACAGGCTGGATCTGAGTGGTGTCATTATTTAGGGTCTGATTTTGGACTACAGGCTCAGCCACGCGGGCTGGCTCGAGCAAGGTTCGGGGAGGGTCAGTACTTGAAAATTTTTCAAATGCTTTATAATTTTCGACTCTTGAAAGTGTTACGACAACTAATCCAGCCTTAATATCAATCAATATCTCATTTTTCAATTCATAATCAATATTTTCTGGTAGCGTTGACTTTGTAATGAAAAAAAAGCGAAGAATTTCACTGCTATTGCCAACTTCTAGAATACACATCAAATGATGATGGCACAGCCTTAAATTCTAATATCAAATGATATTTGGAGCAAAAAGGATTGAGCTTTGCATTCGTGTAATTTTAGGTGTGCTGAGACATGGACGCTTACACAAAAGACTATCATCATCTGCCTAGCCTTTTCCCAACTACGTTGAGGTCGGCTACCAGTCTAACCGGATGCGGCTGAATACCAGTATTTTACATGGAGCGACTGCCTATCTGACCTCCACAACCCAGTTAGTACTGGGTATCCCTTACCCCTTTTCGATACCCCTTGGTAAGACTGGATGTCAGACTTTTTGGGCCACTGGCTACCTAACGACTGTCAAACATGTACAAATGACACCCGGGACCAACGGATTAACGTACTTTCTGAGGCACGGAGGAAACTCGATATATAGTGGGTGGTCACCCATCCACAGACCAACCTAGGCAAGCACGGCTTAACCTAAAGATCGACCCGAGCGGTTTTTATTATTTTGCCACGAGCTCACACAGAATGCTACATATAGGTTTAAAGTTGCACAGAGATCCGTGGTACGTTCTATGCTCTGCATAAAACTTGTTGAACGAGTTCAGCAGTGGGTGAAGACGGGCTGTGATGATGATGATCATCATGAATTGAGGACATAAATTGTGTTTTATTTGAAGCTATATATTTACTTCAATGAGACTGAAGTCTCATTGAAGTAAATATATATATATGTTTTTGTATTAAGGAAAGTCTTATCAGTCGTTGCACGGTACACAGTTTTTTTACAGCCTATATTGGTGTCATAAAGATACTGCATGTTTTTTATCCTTACTATTTTTTATGTTTTTAAGGTTCCGTAGCTTTTTTTTTATATGCATGGTTGGAATATCCTCAAATGACCCCCCTTCCCGCTCTGGGCGGAGTGGAAGGGAGTGTCAGAGTTGTACTGACTAAAACTCATCCATGTTCCTTCTTTGCCCTTTGTGTTCCAGGGCCCCGGTATCTCTTTCGAACAGTCCCACAGCCCTGAAGGTTCCGTATCTCAGTCGGCTAAAACAGAACCGTTATTGGATCACTTTGTTGTTCATCTGTCCGTCTGTCTGTCCGTCTTTCAATACCCTTTTTCTCAAGAATGCGTGGAGGTATCAAGCTGAAATTTATATAAAATACCCAAGTTTGCTACCCCTTAGACCAGGGAAGGGAACAAATCAAACTTGTAAGTCGACGCGACAAAAAGATATGACCGTTTATATCGCATATTTTGCGATTTCGCAAGGGAATCGAAATCTATAGAGTACTTCCCGTTGACCTAGAATCATGAAATTTGGCAAGAAGCATTGTCTTTCATATGTAAAGGAAAACATCTGATAACCGTTAATGTGTAGTTTAATAACAAAGTAATATACGGAACCCTGGGTCTAACTCGCACTAGGCCAGTTTTTTTGGCTTAAGGAAATGTTTTGCGAAACACAAACTTTGCCAAGATCGTAAAAAAGGGACGAAAATAAATATCTTTTGTCGCTATCAAAATATAACATTGTTTGGAAAAAATGGAGATATTAATAATTCGATCAATCAAAGACTCGTGCTTCAATATCCTCGTAACTGAAGGTTCCAAAATATGGTCATTATTATCGCAATGACGGGAAGAACAGATCGTGTTATTATCATATCATTAACTTAGGTTCAATAGAACACGATTTCATTCGCAACCCTAAAAAATACACGAATGCAAAACTCCCTCGTTTTGAAGATGGTCGAAAGATCTAAACATAAGTAGGCTTATTTATCTAATATAACATTCGTCACTCTAACGTAACTCAGAAACCCGAAGAATTAACACAAATACCAAACAAAAAACAGGAAAATTGTAAAATAATAAGTGCCTGAGATAGTGAACAGTAATTATAATAAAATATAAATCAAATAACAGTTCAATTATTCATTCTATCAAGCCACCATTTCATTATTGTATCAACATTTTCGGTTTCCAGTCTAACCGACTACAGCTGAATACCATTATTTTACACAGAGCGACTGCCTATCTGACCTCCACAAGTACTGGGTAATACGATACCCCTTGGTAAGACTGGTTCTCAGAATTTCGGCACACTGATTAGCTCTGTTAAAAATCGACAAATAACAGCCGGGACCAACGGCTTAACAGGTTTTTCGAGGCACGGAGGAAACTCTGTATGTGATTGATGGTCACTCATCTACAGATCAACCGTGACAAGCGCTGCTTAACCTGTAGATTGACCCGTGCAGCTGTGATTATTTAGCCTACAATGAAACTAAACTCTGGAAGTGAGTGTACAACAATGAGTTTTTCGGAAATTAAAATGGTCCAAAGTATATTTGTCTCAACAGCGAGTGAATACGAGGATTCTAAATGTAAAGGAATTAATTGGGAATTAATATTCGCTGCTGATCAGATAACAACATTTATTGTGTTCGTGATATCTTTAGCTACAGTGTTATGTGCAGTGATACTGTGGTGCAAACAAAAGAATTTTCGTAACTATAGAAATTATGTGTTTCTTAGTGCGATTTTCGCAAACGTAATACTCTATTTTATTAAAATTTTCTCTATGTTTGGTTATCACACGAGACGATGTCATAATGTTACAAATTGTGATTACTGTCTGTATTACATTATGTATGTAAGAAATTTGTGGTTGTTAGTGATATGTCATACGTTTTACAAAGACTTTGTAAAAGTTTTCGATCGTCATATAGAGAGAAGATATTTGAAAAGCAGTATCATTGCTTGGGGTTTGAGTTTAATACCAACTGTAATTTTATTTATTGTTCGGTTATTTTATCCTTTCTGGCCAGGATTAACAACCAATCATCAAACTCTTAATATGATTTTTAATAGTAATGGGAGTCTAATTTTTCCATTGATACCCAACTGCTGTTTTTATATTATAATTTTATATTCACTTTGTCGTAGTTGCAATAGGAGCGCGCATGCATCTATTAATATCTGTCGACGCTTGTACATAGCCACTTTGATATTTATATTAAGTGACGTCATTATGTTGTATCAATATTTTTTATCCGTCTTAGGCAATTTTGATAAAAGTACTATACCGTATCTTATTGATACATTTTTAGAGAATTTTAATGCAATCATATTGCCCATTTTTTGATCGTTGTAAAGCGTAACCGAGAAATAATTTATAATTTTTGTTCAGCAAGACGTGAGGTTCTTCATTTATAGGTTAATACTATATTGAATTATATGATTGATGTGAAATTCTAGCTCTCAATTGTTATATAAATATACAGGCTGTAAACGGACCCTTCACGAAGCCGTCAACCAAGCATTCTGTACATCAAACTAAGTAACCATAATAAAATAAAAACACAAACAATGGGGAAAACATTACCGTTGTGATGAAACTGCCAGTTTCTTCCGAATTTACTCGCGAATTTTAATGAAAAAAAATAAGTGATTGGTTGCCATCCTGATTTCCTGGGGAAGCGCATTCCACAGAGAAATAGACTGGACAAAGAATGTTCGGTGAATGAAGTCAGTGCGGTGAGAGGGACATTGACATTGGACTCCTATTATGGTTGGCACAAATATACTGAAAGTGGGGAGCAAGGTAACTAGGGGAAGTGGGGGAAACAAGAAAAGAAAACAAGGTGGTAAGCGCCCTTTGCTCCCTACGCTGACGTATGGGCAACCACTTAAGAAGAGTCCGGTGCTCGGACACATGATCTTATTTACGCAAATTGAAAACGAATCGAATGCAGTTATTTAGAAGACGGTCAAGTTTGTCGAGGAGATCCGCATTCAAGTCAAAGTAGCACACATCACCATAATAGGAAAAATTAAGGACTGTACAAGCATTGTTTTCGTATTTGAGGGTAAAAAGTTTCTCAAACGGTAGAGCCCGCAACGAACCAGTAACCTTCTGGCTGACACGAGCAACAGATGATACGCACACTGAAGCTCAGAAGTAAGGAGATTAATAAAAATAGAAAACAGAAGAGGAGAAAGAATACCGCCTTCAGGAACACCAGTTTCCAAATCACACCAACATGATGAGGAATTCCCAACGTGAACTGACTGCTGGCGTTCCTGAAGGTAAGAGGAGAACCATTCCAGTGCTCCGGGAGAGACCATAACATGGGATAAAATGGCTAAACAGATGTCGTGACTAACGGTATTGAATGCATTCGAGAAATCGACCAGTACCACCTTGGTGTCTTCCAGTCCTGCCCTAATATCGCCAGTCACTTTGAGAAGGGCGGAAACAGTGCTGTGCCTGGGCCTGAACCCAGATTGAAGTGGGCTGATAAGCGAGTGGTGGTGGTGGTGGTAGTAGTATTTACAGCCTTTATAGTACCTAACTTAAATTGTTGACATACACGACTATGATCCCAGAAGCATTTACTGAATGTGTAAACAAATGGATCTGAAAACATGTGTCAGGGCGGTAAATCGCAGTGTGTTTTTGCTTTTATTTCCTTATTTTGTGTTTGCTTTTATTTCCTTATTTGTAAATTTAACCCAAATTACTCATTATTAACATCATGTAGATTGTTTTTATTTTTGATTATTGAGGTTAATTTCATAACCTGAGTTAACGTCGACGATAATATATGTATCAATTAAAATTCGATGGTGTAAATCAAACATTAATAAAATTGTTCAGGAATAATGTTTTAAACTTACTGGCTTAGAACATCTAACGTAAAGCTGGGCAGAACACAATTTTAGGTATTAGCAGGGCACCGAGGACGCATCGTCTTGACTGTATAAAGGTCGCAGCACACATATCAACTCGGAAGGGATCGGCACCGTATCAACTTAGCCGTTCAGTATTCTTTGTATGGAACTCTCTACTGCAACGCACACCAATCAAAATCGTAACGTAATTGCCTTGCCTCGAGACAAGCTCACGAACCGCGGTGCGGTGCGTGGTCAACTCGCTCACGCCTCGTCTCGCTTACGTCTCTCCGTACCCGAGCTTACGTCTCGTCGTCCACCATTACGCAACTGCTGTTGCCACACGTGCTGTCATTCACAGGCCAACTTCCAGTCGTGTTGCCCGCGTGATTTATTGACTTTTGTAGGTTAGATTGTAGAAATATAAGTATCAAAATATTAACTAGTAAGCGCGGCGTCGGCGAGCCATAAGCGCGGAGTCGCGTCGCCTAGCCGTAGCCGACTCGACGTATCGGAGCTGCTGATACGCTTGCTTACGTTTGGGTGAAGCCTGTTTGACGACGGGGCGAAAGGCGATACGGTGCCGATCCCTTTCCGAGTTCATATGTGTGCTGTGACCTTAAAAGCGCATGCCACACGGCCAGCTAGCGAGCTCTTTCGGTATTTCGCAGTGTGAGCCAAAGTATGAAAAGAGGTGATATGATGCCTCGTTCGGCTCACTCGCTCGCTCGCCAGCTGGCGGATTGGCCACTCGCACTCGCACTGGCGTCACTCGCAGCTAACTTCCGAGTTGCCATAAAGTTTGAACAAAACTATAGTAATGTAGAAATAAGTATTTATTATACTTTGAAAGTTTTAATCGGCTTTTGTTAATTGAATACCTATGTATATTTTCCTGCATATCTTAGAAGTTAAATACATAGGTAATTTGATATTTAAAAAGTATTTTATTACTTAGGCCTTAGATCGACGATTTTTGTAGTAACCAACTATGTATAATAAGCCTATAGTGTTCCCACTGCTGGACTCTTTGGAGTGGACCTGTAATTGTAATTCCATTACATGGTTTGTTGGATGTTACATGTATCCAAAATTTTGCTTCTTTCACCTGAACACTGTTTTGAGAGCAAAAGAATACGATATATTCAGATATATACAGCCTTCATTTACTCTCATTATGTCACTACTTTTTTTTTGCAGCCTGTATTTTATATCTCAAAGTATTGAAAAATGGACCCTCTCCATGTTCTGTGGAAGCGTCGGATATCACTACCATTTCTCAAATAGATTGCTTCAATATAAAACGATACGATAGTGAAAAATACTTTTGGTGTATTCAGTTATATTTTAACAGTTTTTGTTTACGACTTACTGTTTTTTTAATTCAGGGTAAGTACATAATTTGTAACGTAAGGTTAAATTGTGCAGGCTGGCTGTATCAGGCGCCCAAAGAATTTAGAATTAAAATAATTTAGAAAAATAATAGATGAACCTACGAGGCAGTGGACTGCCTCGTTAGTCTAGTGATCGCAATCGCGTCTGCTGAGCATGAGGTCATGGGTTTGATTCCCGGGCCGGGTAAATTGTTATTGGGATTTTCTATGAGGGATTTCTCAGTAGCAGCCACGGACTCTGGATTTGTGCCCGGTTGATGGCAATAGGTTCGCCCTCTATTACAAGGGACATAAACATAACGTGGGTGTACTATTAGGTACACCTCTGCATAACCCTTCGGATATTACAGGCGTGATGTTATGTTAATTGATGGTTGTTTTTTTCATGGTGATATCATTTCTGTCTTAGTCGTGTGGGCCATAATTTGAAATATATAGCTTAAGTCTCATCAAGTATTTTATTTAAATAAAGTAGTGTACTATAGACCGACTGCTTTAATGAGTCCTCGCGAAGGTATATACTAGAATATTCTGGAATATTCTGAAGGTTGATTACGTATTGGTTAAATTAGTATCGTAATAACTACATGAATTATGGTTATTTTAAAGTAAATAACCTGTGGGATATTGTTACGACTTAGTGGACGCTTAATGTGCCTTTGATGGGGCAAGGCGGAGAACTCATTAAAGCTGTCGGTCTATAGTTCAAGTGGTACATTATAGTACCAACTATGTATACTCAACTATGTATAGCTGTAGGCCAAAATTGACACTTTACGTACTGATTTGAAAACAATACAATTTTAACCCTTAAATACTGGAAACTATTTCTGTAAATTAAAAGAAAACGTTCTACACTTCTGTCAGCCATCAACTATTTTTAGTTTTGTTCGTAGTACTATTTAAGGTGCTTTTCGGAAGGCCGCTAAGCAAAAAGCCGCGAAAAGCCGCTAAGCTGAAGTAGGACTGGACTGGCCACGTCTGCCGCATGCCCAATGAGCTATGAGCCAAAATAACCACTTTCTGGAGCCATGACACAGCCAGAAGGCGTCGCGGCAGACCTCGTAGAAGACGGCGGGACGATCTGGACAAAACTAATGACCAGTGACCCACATTAGCCCTTGATCGAAATAACTAGAAGTCAAATAGTTTCATTCCTACCGTGTTGACGTGTTCTAATTCCGATCGGATACGACGACAGACGAACGGCGCCGATCGCGCGTCGCAGCATATTTTCGGCTACGATCGCGTGTCGCGAAAGACGCCCGCGGAAGCTGCTGTGCACGTCTTGGTAATATAGACTTTAAATACAGTTTACACGATTTAATATCGGATAAATATAGTAAAATCCGTTCCGATCCGATGCGATGCGAGCCGTTTCGTGGAAATCATCTTTCAATCGGAAACCTATGACAGGTTGCCTTTGTCGCTGCGAATTGCTGTCGTCTTCACCCTCAGAACTGTACCTTAAAATGTACAGTATAATGCATCGGTTTACAAAGTCTATTAATGAATTCTATCGATCGACAAATTGAAGGTGCTATGTGACGTCGACAGTTTGACTTGGACACATGTCTTTTCTCATGATCGGCCAACTTCGAGTTAATATTTGATGCAAGTCGATAGGCGGTTAATGATACACCTTACTTAAGCTTTTTTGTGGTTTGTTTAGTCGTTACGCTTTTGGTAGTGAAGTATTGATTTATTTACTTTTTATGCTGATTTTTCAGACGTCAAACGTTTTATTCATGAAATAAAATTGATGTTTAACAGATTTTGTGTAGGAAAGCTGCTGTTGAAAATTCAATTTTTCCCGAATTTTTATCTGACTGTTCAAAAATAAGCTCTTAGAGAAATTAAAGTCAATTAGGATGCAAAAGCGTTGATACAAAATAAAATAAATATGGACAAAAGTGCTATTTACTTGTTCTATATATTAATTTCGTAGCACGATGCCTACTTTTGCACTATGACTACTTTATTGTATTTTCAAGTAATCGGCACACAATGCCAACATTTTGAAAACACCATACTTAGCTCGCATAATGCCTGTAACCACATATTGACAAATATATTCCTTAATACATTATTCTTATCGCAATATGCCTAGTTTCAGTACTTTATTGGTCGGTATGTTTGTGGTTTACAATAATGTACAGTCAAAACATAATTTATTTTACTTTGAGTGTTTTGTAACTATAAGAAGGTATGATTTATTTGTGGGTAATATCATCCTGCCTTGCTTTTTCTTAACTATGTTAGGGTTGGTTTCCAGTCTAATCGGATGCAGCTGAATACCAGTATTTTACATAGATCGACTGCCTATCTGACCTCCACAACCCAGTTAGTACTGGGTAATACGATACCCCTTGGATGAGTAATAAACAAATTAAAAATATTGTCAATGGGTCATTTAACAAGAATTTTCTATTTAAAAAAAAAATTGCCCATCCCTGAGTCATTTATTTCCTTTTTCAAATGCCGTTTTTTTTTAATTGCTGCTAATTTTTGGTTTTGTTCCGTAATGCCTTCAAGAAAAGAAACAAGTTGGGTTTTTAAAGTAATTTTGATAATTCTCGATTGCCGTACCTATCGTCCTCCTCTGAGTTGTTGTGTGTGATATTGTCATCATATCAGCTTGGAATCACCAGTCATCAGTGTTGGATATAGGCCTTCCCTTCCTTCTGCCTTATTTCCCGGTTCTCTGTGTCTCTCATCCAGGGCCTCAAGTCTGATATTACAATTGTGTCAGAATGGTCTATCATTGATTTCATAATTGTTGATTTTGACAAGTTTGGTAATCTACTAATATAATGGCGTCACTAGGATTTTCCAATGGTCAACCACTGACACTCCATTGAAAGAAATGGCATAGACTGGTAATCTAATAAATATTAAATAATATGTAATAATATATATAAATGATATCTGGCATGAATAAATGTTCTTTAGTAGTAGTTTTTCAAAAATCATTTTTACTAACGGGTTTTATAATAATGGCAATACGATAATGTCATTATAACACAATACTATTACGAGACCATTGACCGACCAATGATCGACCATTATGAATTTAGCAGATTACGAACCTTTATCAAAATGACAATGGGATCGTGTTGGAATGAAGAATTTATAAAAATAGCAGACTTGGGCCCCAGATGTTTTACACGATTTTGGCGATTTCGTGAACCATGAACTTTTGAACGGCCCTGATTTTTTTGGACTTAGTTTCTCTCGACCAGCTAATGTACGATAGGAATTTCGGAAAAAAACTTATGATTTGAATCATACTGGTATTCATCAATTGTTGTTTAATAAAATACCATCACGCCTGTGTTTTCCTGAAGTGTTAGGCAAAATTGTACTTCAGTAAACCCACATTTCACCAGTTATGTTTTTAGTTAAGTTTTCCTTATGTTATGTCCTATTTATATTATTATTATCCTCTTGGCTCGTGCAAGACATATTGGAATTGTAACGTTATTATTTAATCCGATTTTATCCAATAATATTGCTAAAAATTATATCCAATGAAATTAGTATGTAACGTCTCTTTCTTTGTTGTTTTTCCCGAAGGTTTTATAAATGTTTTTTTATCTTTCATTTTTTAACCCACTGCCAAGGAACGGTTATGTTGTAATGACATTAATGACACTACTTTACTGATAATGACTCTACTTTTATGCATTACAATGTAATGCATAAAAGTAGTGTCATTAACAGTGTTTCTAGTGAACATAAATTTAAGAATTTTGAATTAGTTGACCTGTCTAATTGTCGCCATTTTATTTTATTTTCCGTGTTGCCAGACATTAAACATGTATGAATCAATAGCTGGTATCAATACAAAAACGATTTGAATGACGTTATAACTATTGCGAAAATGTTAATTTGAATAATGATTGCTTTGAAATAATTTTAACAGTGAACTTTGTCACTCACACACAGTCTAGTTCGCCATTTTTTTTTATTAGTGT
This sequence comes from Noctua fimbriata, assembly GCA_905163415.1. Taxonomy (NCBI): domain Eukaryota; kingdom Metazoa; phylum Arthropoda; class Insecta; order Lepidoptera; family Noctuidae; genus Noctua; species Noctua fimbriata. The sequence continues at coordinate 11,571,824 of LR990940.1, forward strand.
TGCTACTTTAAAAACCTTAAAATTATGCTTTATTTTAAATTATACTTTGATTTTGGGGTATTCCTCAAAGCGCAACTATTTTTAAGCGCAACTAAATTATTCCTCAAAGCGCAACCATTAGTTGCTTATTAAAAATATTATATCTTTATTGCTCAAAGCGCAACCATGATTTAAAAAAAATATATAATATTTTTGAATTTAATTTGTGATCGCAAGTAATGGTTGCACTTCGAAGTATAATTTAGTTGCGCTCAGTTGGTTGCGTTTAAAAATAGTTGCGCTTTGCGGAATACCCCTTAATGTTACTGTTACACAAACTACGAGGGCATGATTTATTGGAGGACACATTTATTTTATTTTGATTTTTTCCTGTTTATCTTTTCCTAACTGTAAACATATATCTATCAGCTAACGTTGTTATAAATGAATAAATGAATATAATAGGTTATTAATCACTGCCTAGGAAACTTTTTGAATTTTATTTGGAAATGATGGTGGGGATTGGGACAAAGTGGGTGGGTGTGGTTGGGATATTTTTGAGTTAAAGAATTACACAAATTTTATTTTAATTTGTAACAACAATAATTAAATTGATTTATAATTTGGTTAGCCGAGTACTGTTATTTCTCAGAAGAAGGTCTTTAACTAGAACTTTCGATCTCGTTTAAAAGCATTAGTAGGGATATTAATTTGTTTTTTTTTTGAGTTCAGCCAAATAATTTAAATAACGGAAGAGAATTACGTAATGTATGTACAATTGTACATACAAGAATTATGCTAGTGTTAATCAGTAGCAGCATAATTATATCAGTAGCAGCCAGGGAGTCTGGATTTGTGCCCGGTTGATGGCAATAGGGTCATCCTCTATTACATGGGACTAAAACATAACTGGCGAAATGTGGGTGTTCTATTAGGTACGCTTCTGCCTAAGCTGTCGAGGAAAACAAGCGTGATTTTATGTTATGTGATAATTTTTGTTCCGGTAGTACGATCCCGTGGGACAAAAACCCGTGCGAAGCCGCGGGCATAAAGTAGTTATTTCTATTCTTGACTTGCGATCTGTTAAGCGATGATAAATTAAAACATGGAAATTTTTCTTTACCCGCCATATCAACATGGAATAAATTATAGAACAAATATTTTTATTTCTTTCTTTCTTCCGTTTAAAAATAAAGTCTTGAAGTCACGTAACTAACATTGCTGAGCTCAAATAATCAGCTTCTACAATAATTGTTTGCCCTCCATCGCATGGTAGCGTGGCCATTTTGTATTGGCACCCATGATGCATGCGCAACCAACAATGTAGGTGAAGTTTTCAACACGATATGGTATTATTAATACTTGCTAGAAAAAATTGACGATCACTGCAGCACGCCATAATCTAATATAATATTATAAAGAGCTAAAATTTGTTTGTAAGTTTGTTTGTAGGGGGTTATCTCCGAAACTAATATTCTAATTCTAAAAATTCTTTCACTAGCAGAAAGCTACATTATTCGTGGGTGCTATAAGCTATAAATTGTGTTTATATCATGCATATTAGCCGAGCTATAACAATTTTTGCGAAACAAAACCCCAAAACAAAATCCCAGAAATTTGTGTAGGTTCCGTGAAGGGTTCGTTTACACCTTGGTATGAATACAAATAACAAGACCAGGCATCGCTAAACAAAACACTTATTTTATTTTTTATTTTTGTGTCCTGCCCTTATCCCAACTTATTTGGGGTCGGCGCAGCATGTCTTCTTCTTCCATACTTCTCTATTACTCGTCATCTCAGCAGTCACCTCCTTTCTAACCAAATCAGCCTTCACAAAGTCCTTCCATCGTTTCTTTGGTCTTCCTATACTCTTATAGCCATTTCATACTCAACATTTTCCTCACAAAACACTTATATTCACTGGTATTAACATAACACAGACAAAATGGGGGTAGCAAGTACTCAATATGGCAAGCAAAATATACAGTAAGCGGATTTCGAAATTCAAGTACGAGGTACCCATTTAGAGGATTTCAACTCTTAAAACATTTGCCTTAGAAATGTCTACAAAGCTTATACTGTCACTTACGGGTTATCTTCCGTGATTGTTCATTTTGAACTCCCGATATTCACCACTCGCATTCTCCAGTCAACCCGCGATCATGGCGTTTGCAATAGCGCCGAAATATCGGGAACTCAAAATGAACAATCACGGAAGATATCCCGTAAGTGACAGTATAAGTTTAGTTGTAAACCGTGAAAGCTTAAAAATGTGTATGTCTACAAAGGTTTATGTTTAGAAAAGAAAGTTTTTATTTCAGATCGGCGTCCATAGAGTTACCTAGACCATAGAGTCCATAGAGTTAATTTTACTTAACTTCTAGTGTTAGTAGATTACAGACATAAGAAAATATGCAATTAAAATTCAGCGTGGAGCCGCATCCACCTCAGCAACATCGGGAAATCCTACTGATCTGCAAATACACTGAGAATACTGTTGGTGAACTTATAAACTTGTTTTAAACACAACTGCTTATTTCGTTTTTCATTTTAGCTGAGTAGCAAGTATCAAGATACAGTGGTCGGAGTAACAAGAAATGTTTGAGGTATGATGGCATGTTGCTGTGAAAATTCTTTGTAACTGGCTCGAATACAATCGAGTTAAAATAAAGGTAATTTTATATAATGACTGAAAAAACAGCGTTTGTCGGTGGGGCTGTTTAGTTACTGTTGGATTAAGTATGGTAGATCTTTTAATGTAATTTAGTAATTACTTTCGTGTTAGTGTTTCTGGTATCATAGTTTTGTAACGCTATGACCAAGATTTTTGTAATTTGCGGGTGTAAAGTTCCTCATCATCATCATCATCATCATATCAGCCCGGAATCACCCACTGCTGGGTATAGGCTTCCCCTTTCTTCATCCACGTCCAGTCACTTATCCAGGTGTGTTAAAGTTCCTCATGCCCCGTTGAAAAGGAAGGGTCCTCCGACCAGAAGGGTGTTGTGTCTAGTGGGATACTGCGCGACAGTTGTTGTCGGGTTATTTATTATATTTGTTCTTATCTCGCGGAGATCTTTATTAGCGCGATTCAAGAATTTGATTTTCGTTATTCATTTTGCGTAGATAGCGTTGCAGTACTTTTTGTATGTTTTTATCTACAACATTAGTTTTAGTATATGCGAAACTTGAAACACGTATCTAGTATTTTTATGTAAAGAATCTATGTGCAAAATTTCAAAACTGCATCATGAAAAATCACAAAGTTATAAGCTTGTTTTTGTTACCTAGTTGTCCGCTCAAAATCGTGGTCATCACGCAGCGTGCGCCTCCAGCGTCGTCTTGAGCTCATTGATAATAATAATTTTGCAGTAGGTACCTAAATTATTGCGATAGGTACTTAAATTCGCTCGGTGTCCAACTTGTAACCTTTTTTAAATATTTTTGTAATATATTTAAAAAAGATAAAAGTTGGACCTTTTAACTTTTTTAAATATTTTTGGGAAAATTATAACATGGTTTAAAAATTATTGGAATCGATTCAGTTACTTATTCTGAAAAACTATATTCAGGTTTCGCATATACTAAAAATAATGTTGTATAACGATACAATATCATGACCATTTCAGCCACTGCTGGACAAACGCTCAAGGATTGCTACAACGCATATCTAATGTTTTGATAAATTATTTTTGACAAAAAAGTTTCAAAACCTATATTTAAAGATTGTCTAAGTGGCGGTTGCGTTTTCTCGTAACGTGAATCAGGGAGATGGATAGTATTTTTATTTATTCATTTAAACTTCATGTACAAGAGTGGTACATAGGCGGACTTAATGCCACAGGGCATTCTCTACCCTACCAGTCAACCTTTGTGTCAAATAGGACAGCATTGTGATAGAGTACAAAGAAATAAATAAGAAAAATACCACATTAACAGTTAACATAAATTGATATACATAAATAGGTACATACTAATACACATATATACAGATAAATTTAAATTAACACGCTTTACAGTGACACCATTTTATTTCTTGTATTTTTCTCAGCAATCCCTTTCATTTGATACCCATATCATGGGAATGCATAAAAAATAACTAAACCGCCATCTCTGGAAGTCGGCCATATTGAATTTAGTATGACGTCACTTACCTAACCATGCTTTGTCATCTAAACTAAACATGTATTCAACATTTCAGCTTAATCCTGGGAGTGGGTCAAATTTAATTACTAATATTTTTATACATAGATTTTTTAACAGGTAGAACTAATAAAAGCGTGTTAAAAAGAGGTTTAGAGCGTGCCAGGTGCCCCGGCGAAGCGACTTGGTGGAGCAAAAGTCCTCACATGAAGGAAACAAGCGACGCGCGTGTCGGTCGCACGTCCATGGCCGTGTACGGGGGCTTAATAAAAATGTGTATTCATCTTGTGTTTGCCTTTAAAGGGATCTGAATAGACCGAAATAGACACAATCTTCTATTATACACGTTTGATCCCAAAAAGCCCAGTTCAATTTGGGCCCTTTTAAACGTAATATCGCAAGTTTAATGAAAAGATTGAGCTCGTAGAATACTTGTAGACCCTCATTATAGGAGGCTTAAGTGATTTTATGACAGGTTAACGAGAAATTCACACGTAACTCGGTTGAGCGTTGAGTAAGGGTTATCTTTCACAAAATGATCATTACGTATATCTTGGGCAGCCACGCGATCTATTAAGCGTAGGCCACACCGCCAGCTGGCGAGCGAGCGAGCGAGTCGAACGAGGCATCGTTTCACCTCTTTTCATACTTTGGTTCACACCGCGAATTACCGAAAGAGCCGAACGAAGTATGAAAAGAACCACGCCCGCCTCGCTCGCTAGCTAGCTGGCGGTGTGGCCTGCGCTTAAAAGCGGAATCATACTTACGTGTCGTGGCAAGTCGTGACTCGCCAGAAGCATATCGAATGCCTATGGCATTAAGTCCGCCTCTGTACTTTTGTGCTTGAAGTGTTAAATAAATAAATATCGGTTTCTTACGTTTAGTACGGTTAGAGACATATTTGTACGTTGTGTCGTGTCGCGACACGACGATATGCTTCTGGCGCGTCACAACACGACACGACATTGTTAGCCAGGGGTGTAGGTACTATTAGGTACACCCCTGGCTAACCCTTCGGGGATTACAGGCGTTATGATATGGGATCCATTTCGAAGCAAATCCAGATTTCAGGTATTAAAAACACCTACACATCATGTGAGTTGATTGCTGCACTAGATTCCAGACATGTTCTTTCATATTTTAACGAAGGTAAAATGATACCAGCACAATTTAAGTTCTCTGCAATATTTTGACACATTACCTCTAAGCCAAAAATATGCGTGTTTAATGTGTCACAGAATAAATTAAGACATTCGGTGGCATATACTAATTGCGGCGGCATAGGGCTGTCAAATTTGTATTACATATTTGAATAATAATCTACGCATAAATTATTCCGTATTTTGGAACGAAATACGACTGCCGTACGTTTGTGATTAACTTTTAACCTTGTACAGGTAAGTTACTACGAGAAGTTTTAAAAGTATAGTGGATTCATGACTTAATTCATCATCATCTGCCTAGCCTTTCCCCAGCTATATTGGGGTCGGCTTCCAGTCTAACCGGATGCAGCTCAATACCAGTATTTTACATGGAGCAACTGCCTGTCTGACCTCCACAACCCAGTTAGTACTGGTTAATACGATACCCCTTGGCAAGACTGGTTGTCAGACTTTTTAGGCCACTGACTACCTAACGACAGATTCATTATTTAATTATTTTATCCAAAAAAATATTTTCTTGACTCAGGCATATTAAAATTTGTGGCTCTGTTCCAAAATAATAAAAATGTCCTCTGTGATGACATTTTAATTTTTGACATGCATAAGAACATACTAGGTACTGTCAAGATTTAACCTTTGTGGTCATTGAAGAAGAATGGCTGGCACATTATGATTAAGAAGGCAATTATTAAACTTTGGAATTTAGAATAAGAAAAGTTTACAGATAGTTAGGCGTCCGTCAAAGTTAATTCTGCTTTAATATTTTTTATTTAGCCCGTATTTTCCCACTCCGGGATAAATACTGGGCATTCCTTCCACTCCTCTCGATGCTGTGCTTCTTCTCGCTAATTTGCGAGGAAGTCTGGTTGGCTTTCTCGCGAAGGCGTCCCGCCGTCTTCTCCTCAGTCTGCCGCGACTCCGTCTATCTGTCTCAGGGCTCCAGTCTTGCGAAATTTGGGCCCAAAGCTGTGCTGTCCGGCAGACATGGACTGCCTAATCTGAATTTGATTTCTTAACGCTATAATGAATAGCTTTTTCTCAATTCGAACTCCTGAAAATCTTCTATTATTTTACTGGTCTGTTCACAACAAAAAATGGGGTTATGACCAGAATGTGGAGTGTCTATGATATCAAGACAAAGCGTTTTCTAATGCTCACGTAACGTTTTCTTACTAAGATACTCTACGCAAAAATTATTGCTGGGAAACGACTTTTTTTCTGGAGTGTATAATCGCGTTTTACGGTAGGACTCAATGTAACACACTCAAAACATTGTGCTGATGGATGCATTGAATAGTACGGGAGTCGTAGCGGTGTTTAAATTAAAGCTCTTATACATTAAAAATATGTATTAAAAAAAAATTTGTGAAAAAGTTGGAACTTTGATCCCCATTATCTCCGTAACTAGAAGGTTCCCAGGTATGGTCTATGGAGGTTGTTGCATGACGAGTAGTAACGAGTTATTTGATGTTTTTTACGAAGGATTTCTGCTCAATTAATTAATTATCACTTTATTACTGACTAGCGTCTTCTCCCGCATGGAGTTCGATAATTTACCGACGGGATCAAATTACCGGGATAAAACGTATCCTATGTGTTAATCCAGGTTATAAACTATCTGTGTCAAAAATTTCATGTAAATCCGTTCAGTAGTTTTTGCGTGAAAGAATAACAAACATCCATCCATCCATCCAACCTCACAAAGTTTCGCATTTATAATATTAGTAGAATATAATGAAACATTAACATTGTTTTCCACGTTAGCTATCGGAGAAACTAGTTAGTTAGGTTATTCTGAGTAAAAACAACAGGAAAATAATCATATTAATTCCAAGCATGTTATTAATTAATCTATACATATAATAAAATCGTAGGCTTTCCGTGTCTGTACATTACAGATTTTTGCAAAAAAAAATTACTGGAAGGTTCGAGAAATAAGTAAAAGAAAGTATTTTTTTTTTCATTTTTTGTCTATTTGTCGGTTTGCAGGTTTGTCTGTTCGTTTGGGTGCGCATCACGTAAAAACCTCTCATTGTATTCAAAATCGAAATATTACAAAATAAGAAGCATTTTTGATGTGAGTAACATTTAGTGTTTATTTTATCAAATTCGACCAACATACTCAAAAGATATTAATTTTTGAAATTTAGTTAGTAACCTCATACGCGATTTCTATGATAAATTTAATAATTTACGTAAATAGGTTTTAGTCGTAGTGTAGTCGAAAAGGCTGAAACTTAACTTTTTTTTACTTTTCCTTTTGTCTTTACTCTTTGCATGGAAGTAATAAGGACTACGTATCAACAGCAATTCTTACTAGCACTAAAAATTGGCACCGAAAGAGAGGTTCAAATAAGCTAATTTGGTCCCTTTCTTATAAGGTGACCATGCATTTTATGTAAAAAGTAGGACATAATGAAAAGGCTGAGAATATAAAATTAATAAAATAAAATTAAAAAATGATTTTCAATTTTCGTGTGCGAAGCAATTAAATTTAAAAAAAAAACAATATAAATAAAAGTAAGATATTAGGCGGCGGTAGATAGGTATTAAAAACATTAACCTAACTAATTTGAATATTAGACGGCGGCAGATAAGTATTTAAAAATTCAACCTGAAGCTTATTTAAATAACCAAAATAACTATTAATTGGATTTATTATATTTATGGTCACCAGTGAAATGATGTATTAGATAATATTAGTTCTTAGATAATAGTTAGTTAAACAATATCTCACAAAATAAAAACATTATGGGGACACTACCAAATTAAGACAAAGACGTTGTCAAATTCAACCGGTCCATTTTTTCCAATGTTGCCCGCACACAAACTAAAGAAAATACTTTCGTTTGGATATTAAAACAAGCACATTAGTCTTTAAAAAAAGCAATGAAAAGAACTATGCCTTCTTTTTCCTTTTTGTTTTTTTTTGGTTATTTTAATATCAGTATTTTTCAGTAATGTATTTTTGCACATTCTCACTTTTGTTTCCATCGTTTGTGTCGTATTGAGCTCTCAGAGATGAATGATTTTATTTTTATTATTAAGGATATGAACCGTTGGGATCTAGGAAAGATCATGAGTTGCATCTATATTTTGCTTTCGTTCAAAAAGTTTGACAATGAAGCCGCGGGCACAGCTAGTGATTAAAATATATAGGTTCCTGATCTCGCTGCAATTACATCTAGTATGTCGGAAGAGACACTTGTTTTAATTGACTGCAATTGTTTTGTCAAACGGTTCAAATTTTTTTTATTCTAACTGAATTATTTTGTTTCGTAAATAATTTAAAACCGTGTAAGTGACAACAGCCATGTTTGACAACGATACAAGCGGAAACTGGTCAAGTGAGGAATACTTTCAAGATGATACTATTGATCACGAGAAAGAAGTGTTAACGTTCAGAACAATATATTTAATTGAGGATATTATACACTTAATTGTACTCTTGCTAACTCTATCTGCATTGCTATACGGAGCGACATCGTGGTACTACTTAAAAAAGTTCCGCAATTACAAAAATTATGTAATTCTCAACGCAATTTTGGCAAACTTTTTGCTTTATTCAACAATCAAAATACAGAACAATTACGAAGAACTTGGATTTAAAACATTATATGAACCCAGTAGCAAATGGATATTAAGGATAATTTTTAATCTTTATTTATATTTTTTATGTGCTAAGAACCACTGGTTGGTAGTTATAAGCCACATGTTTTATGTGGATTTTGTTAAAGTTTCCGAAGAAAATATTTGAAAAGCAGTCTGTTTGCTTGGGGCGTTGCTTTTATAACAACCAGCTTGTGTATCTATCTTTATTTTTGTTGTGCCGTTGACGACGCCATTTCTAACCAGATTACCCTTGTAAGCCAAACATTACCTTTAATAGCCAACTTTTGTATTTACGTTGTAATTTTATTTTCACTATGTCGTAGTTTCAACACGAGCGCACATACAGCTGCTAACATCCGGCGCCGCTTGTATATAGCCACTTTGATATTTTTATTAAGCGACGTCTTATTATCTGAATCTGTTATAGCTGTAATATCAACTACCATTGGGAATCCCAAAGTGTCAATGAACGTCGTTCTCATAGAAGTAATAATAAGTAACATAAATGCATTAATATTACCTGTTTTTTTGTTCGTTGTGAAGTGTAATCGAGAAAATTGGTATGAATTTTATTTAAAAAAAACGGGGCAAATAGCAGTCGGAATCGTTGATTGAAGGTTACAATACAATACTCCACACCGTCGTCGTTTAGTAAAAATATTCGAAGTTCATAGTAAAACAAATGTGCCAAAAGAACTATTATGTATTACTGAAACTTGTAAAATACACATAATAAACACGACGCTATGTCTTATTGTGGCACGATGACTTATCATAGAAAATTCTGGGTCTAGCCAGCAGTCTTGCAATCGCCAGCTTCATTATGGGTAGGATCATTACGGTACTGTAATTAATGTTAATTTGTCGATAAAAATAAATAATGTTATGAAATGTAATGTTTGTTATTTATTAAACAGTTTAACGTTTATTATATTATTTTTTTCTTATATAGCATATTTTTCCGTACTAGTGCGGGAATGTAAAGTAAACGAACTATTGTCATAATTATACACTGCACTCATTTTGGATGAAAATATTTTTTTTTGGTATATTCGTTATCGCCTTTTTCACGTTAAAAAATACCTAATAAGTGATTATATTTTATCACAGCTTTATTAAAAATTTAAGGTTTTATTTTTTTAATTTTGCACAATATGGCGTCTGGTTGTCGCCATATTGAATTTTGATTACAAAATTAAGACACAAAAACACAAAATCGAGACAAATTGAGTAACATACGAATCATCAAAATCGGCCAACGCGTTTGGTCTCTAGAGCGCCACCAAGGAACTAACATACTTGCATAGGCTGATAAACACATTACCTCCTTTGCGTCGTGCAGTCGGGTAAAAATGACAAATAATAACATTTTTAAAGATTGTGCATTATGTAAATGTAAAGTGAAATGTTACTTGAGACCAAATCTTTTACTACTGATGGTACATTAAAATGGATGATTTTCCGCGTATGTTAGAGGACAATCCCGTTAATTCGTTCCTCTCAGTAAATATACAGTAACAGGAAAATAATCATAAACATCCTATACATGTAATGAGATCAGGTATTTTTAACCGGACGGCTGCAATTACATTGAGTGTGTCAGAAGAGACACTTGTTTTTATTGACTGGAATTGTTTTGTCAAGCGGTTCACAAAATATTTCAACATTTTGTATTCTTACTAAATTATTTGATTTGGGAAATAAATCAAAACCGTGCAAGTGACAACAGCCATGTTTGGGAACGATACAAGCGGAAAATGGTCAACAGTGAGTGATGAATACTTTCCAGATGATATTACTGGTGCGAAAGACGACAGAGGGTTGTGCACAGCAGCATATGTTATTCAGTCTATTTTGCTCTTATTTGGAATCTTGTTTTCTCTATCTGCATTGCTATACGGCGTGATATCGTGGTACGTCCTAAAGAAGTTCCGCAATTACAAAAATTATGTGTTTCTCAACGCAATTTTGGCAAACTTTTTGCTTTATTCAACAGAACTTGGTTTCCAAATATTATACGAACCCAGTAACGAATGGAGTCTTAGAATGACTCTTAGAATTATGCACAATATTTATTTATACTTATTGTGTGTTAAGAACCACTGGTTGGTAGTAATAAGTCATATGTTTTACATCGACTTTGTTAAAGTATTCAATGGAAATATCCGAAGGAAATATTTGAAAAGCAGTCTCTTTGCTTGGGGTGTTGCTTTTTTAACAGCCAGCTTGTTTATCTTTCTATATTTTTGTTGTTTACCCAAAGTACAAATCAAATATTTTGATGAGGTCATCCCTGAGCAGATTGCCCTTGCAAGCCAAGCATTACCTTTAATAGCCAACTTTTGTATTTACGTTGTAATTGTATTTTCACTTTGTCGTAGTTTCAACACGAGCACACATACAGCTGCTAACATCCGGCGCCGCTTGTATATAGCCACTTTGATATTTATATTAAGCGACGTCTTATTGTTATCTGATTATGTTATAAGCATATTTATAGCCGTTAAAAACAGCTCGCCAACGAGGGTTTTTTTGGCAGTAATATTTAACCGGTTAAACCCGTTAATATTACCTGTTTTTTTTGTTCGTAGTCAAGTCGAACCGAGAAAATTGGTATGAATTTTATTTAAGAAAAACGGGCCAAGCATCAGTCGGACTCGCTTAGTGAAGGTTATAATACAAAACGATGTCGCGACTTCGTATCGTGAAAATCTTCGACATGCAAATAGTAAAAATTCACACAATATGTTTTATCGTGGTATGATGGAACATCACAGAATTTACAATGGGTCCATTCATTTTTATCCATCAATAGCGCCGTATTACATTGTCAGTTTTCACTACATTATTTATAGTGTACTTCGTAGATTTCCACGACTCGCGACGCGACGTCGCAACGTAACATTACGCAACGGCGGTGTATAGTGTGTGTGCGTGTTTTGAACCTAAGACCGATTGCACATGTACGTTTTTAGGCCGTTAAAAACTGCGATTGATTGATCACTACAGAAAATACTAAAAGTTGATAAATTGTTATAAAAATGCTAAAAGTGTTTAAAAAAACTTACTTTTTAATAAGTTTATTATACAGTACTCACACAGTTTATTATATTAACTTTTTCTTAGGTCATATGCATAAAAAGTCATGAAAGCTCATTGTTGTGGTTTTTTTTTAAGTTTAATTCTGAATAGTTTAATTGTTATTCGCGGTTGGTATACATTCCGGTACTAGTGCGGGAATTTAAAGTAAAAGCACGATTGTCATATACCCACACTACACTAATGAAAGTAAAAGTGTTATAGTTACCATGCGTATCTTTAAATGTGTGTGTGATCTGGTATTTTCGGAAACCTACTAATTATAAAAGTTTTTGGCGTCGGCGTTGCTCGGGGCGATAGAAACAAGTTAACTTATCCTAACTGACTACGAAATTTCTAATTAGGTGTGGTACAGATTTGATTACTTCTAGAAATACATAAAACCTTACTTTTTGAATTTTGATAGGTACCAATTAAGACACTGATTGCAAAACCATCATTTGATTTTAAGTTAGTTTATAATTTGAAGGTAGTTACGTTTTTATGTAGGTTTATTGAATTTTATTAATAGTTGTATTTTCATGTAGTGAATTTTTTATTTGAGATGTGTTGATTAATATTTGCATTTCATTTTATTTAATTAAAAATTTATTGTAATGTATCCGTTTGATTTAATAATAAGGATTTATGTTATAACACCCGTTAGAAACGTTAAAAAATGTTACTACTGTTTGTTTAAGAGTATGGATTTATTTTAAAATAAATAAAATAAATAATTTCTAAAACGATTACTATTTAAAAACTAATTTACCAAGTCAATTAATTTGTTTTGAAAGCGTTATTTAGTAGACATTTTTTGAAAACCTATCGCAATTAATGTTGCCATCATAAAGAAAATACTCATTCGTTTCAAAAATATTAATGTCGTCGGTTATTTAAAAAGTCAAAGCTATGAAGAAACAAGGTTGTAATTAGAAATTCCACATTATTTTGTAATTTAACCTATTAACGAAATAAATATATTGATTGTATTAACAATGTCTGATTATTATTTCCTTTATTTACACTTTACAAATCAATTACATATTTAAATATTCCTTATAAAAAACAACGTAAAAAAAACATTTAAATATAAAAAAAATAAGTTGTATATCTTATGTGTCTGATCTTTCCTTTATTCATTTTCTAAACAAATAATTTACATTTTTAAATATTTATATATATAAAAAAAAAAAAAAAAAACATTTAAAAATATAAAACATAGTAGCCCACCGGCATCAGGAACAGGTTCCAAGCTACCGGTGGTCAAGGCTCCAGAGAGAGGAACCTCCTAACAATACGAGCCGTGTCCAGAAGTACCGCTTTCTGAATCAAGCCCTTGATCCAGCTGCCTAACGAGAGCCTCCTCAGGTATTGGTCGAGGCTCTTGGCAATTAAGCCATGGGCTGATACTACTATCGGTACAATGATCGCTGAGTCCACATCCCACATGTCGACAACCTCGCGAGCCAAGTCAAGATACTTGATTTTCTTATCTTTCTCGGCTTTCACGAGGTATGTAATTATGTATGTATGTGTCGAATTATTATTATGATTATCAACAAATAATTTAAGCATGACTCACCTATATCATTATTTGGCCATTTCTAATCAACCATTAAGACTCAAACATTTTATGCACCTCAACTTAATAAGGTAACCATGGATTTTTTTTTTTGTTTAGAAACCACGAATAACCCACTGCTGGGAAAGGCCTCCGCCATATCTTTTCAGGTACTCTTTTCGTGGGCCACCTCGAGCCAGCCAGCGCCGTGAACCAGAAGTAAATTATCCAATAATAAGTTTCCTTACTGACAACCTTATTTGATTTACAACCGGAAAAATCTAGAATCACCAGTGAAATGATGAATTAGATAATATTAGTTCTTAGATAATAGGTAGTTAAACAATATCATCATCATTATCATTTCAGCCGAAAGACGTCCACTGCTGGACATAGGCCTCCCTCAAGTGTCGTCACATTGACCGGTCCCGTGCGACTCGCATCCAGCGGGTCCCTGCAACCTTTACCAGGTCATCGGTCTACCTAGTGGAAGGCCTTCCAACGCTTTCAACTTTCAACTTTTCGGCCCCATTGGCCATCCGTTCTGCGAGCAATGTGCCCTGCCCACTGCCACTTAAGTTTGGCTATTCTTCGGGCTACGTCGGTAACCTTGGTTCACTTGCGGATTCATTTTTAGTTACACCATCGGGACTCTGTTAGGTCCGCTTCCTGTGCTTGCACTTTTTGAAGAAGCAGTTCATCATATAGAAGCCCTCCTTCTCCATAAAACTAGCCAGTTGGTGACCCCAGTGGTTCCGACGTCCAACCCCAAATTGCCCCACCTGCAGCTCATCCCCATCTCGTTTGCCCAGTTTCACGTTGAAGTCCCCCATGACAACGGTGAAGTGAGTTTTGAAACCATGCAGGGCTTTAGAAATATCTTTACACAAGGTCTCCACTTCGTCGTCGGGGTGTGCCGAGCTCGGGGCGAAGACCTGTATGACCTTCAGCGAATATCTTGAGGATTTTCTGAGTCTAAGTTATGCCACCCTGGTCGACACACTCTCGATCTTCACCGCGTTATTCACAAGGGACTTGTGGACGATAAACCGGGACTGCCGGTCACGGGTTCTCGGAAATAGAGCAGGCTACCGGATTTCAGGATTATCGTGTTCTCCCCTCACTTCGGACTTCAGATAATCCCGCAATACTCCATCGCAGTCTGCTCAATTCCGCTTCGAGTTCCGTTATCTTCTCGTCGGTCCGGAGTGTACGTACGCGTGTTGCATGTTGCCAGGTCAAGTCGTCGGTATAGGCTGCTTGATCCCTTCCGGAGATTCTTCGCACCCCTTGCCACGCCGTAACCTCAACCGCTACCATAGTCGAGGGTAGACAGGCTGCCGGTTACTAGGGGCCATTTTAGTGTTGCGGTCATCATTGGGGGGTTTTGATATAATAGCCACGATTGTCAGGTGGGTTGGCGATCGCAGTATGGTTGTTATAAAATCACAGAGAACGCTGCTGCCCATTCTTTGGTAAGTCCCTTAGTCGCCTCTTACGATTACGACACCCACGGGAAGATATGGGTTAAAGAATATCACACAAAATAAAAACATTATAGGGACACTACCAAATTAAGACAAAGACGTTGTCAAATTCAACCGGTTCATATTTTCCAATATTACCCGCACACAAACTAAAGAAAATGCTTTCGTTTGAATATTAAAACAGGCACATTAGTCTTTAAAAAAGGCAATGAAAAGAACTATGCCTTCTTTTTTCTTTTTGCTATTTTTTGGTTATTTTAATATCAGTATTTTTCAGTAATGTATTTTTGCACATTCTCACTTTTGTTTCCATTGTTTGTGTCCATCACATTTTTTCGATCCGCTGACTGAGCTCTCAGAGATGAATGATTTTATTTTTATCATTAAGGATATTAACCGTTGAGTTAATATCCTGGTGTGTACCATCTATATTTTGCTTTCGTTCAAAAAGTTTGACAATGACAAAACAATGCGCGTGAGCAAAGCCGCGGGCACAACTAGTCATTAAAATATATAGGTTCCTGATCTAGCTGCGATTACATCTAGTATGTCGGAAGAGACACTTGTTTTAATTGACTGCAATTGTTTTGTCAAGCGGTTCAATTTTTTTTAATTTTTTTTTTATTCTAACTGAATTATTTTATTTGGTAAATAATTTAAAACCGTGCAAGTGACAACAGACATGTTTGACAACGATACAAACGGAAACTGGTCAACAGTGAGTGATGAATACTTTCATGATGAAATTATTGATCACGAGAAAGAAGTGTTAACGTTCAGAACAATATATTTAATTGAGGATATTATACACTTAATTGTACTCTTGCTGACTCTATCTGCATTGCTATATGGAGTGACATCGTGGTACTACTTAAAAAAGTTCCACAATTACAAAAATTATGTAATTCTCAACGCAATTTTGGCAAACTTTTTGCTTTATTCAACAATCAAAATACAGAACAATTACTAAGAACTTGGATTAAAAAATATTATATGAACCCAGTAGCAAATGGATATTAAGGATAATTTTTAATCTTTATTTATATTTTGTATGTGCTAAGAACCACTGGTTGGTAGTTATAAGCCACATGTTTTATGTGGATTTTGTTAAAGTTTTCAATGGGCATATCCGAAGAAAATATTTGAAAAGCAGTCTGTTTGCTTGGGGCGTTGCTTTTATAACAACCAGCTTGTGTATCTATCTTTATTTTTGTTGTGCCGTTGACGACGCCATTTCTAACCAGATTACCCTTGTAAGCCAAACATTACCTTTAATAGCCAACTTTTGTATTTACGTTGTAATTTTATTTTCACTATGTCGTAGTTTCAACACGAGCGCACATACAGCTGCTAACATCCGGCGCCGCTTGTATATAGCCACTTTGATATTTTTATTAAGCGACGTCTTATTATCTGAATCTGTTATAGCTGTAATATCAACTACCATTGGGAATCCCAAAGTGTCAATGAACGTCGTTCTCATAGAAGTAATAATAAGTAACATAAATGCATTAATATTACCTGTTTTTTTGTTCGTTGTGAAGTGTAATGGAGAAAATTGGTATGAATTTTAGATACAAAAAACGGGTCAAACAGCAGTCGGTATCGTTGATTGAAGGTTATAATACAATACTCCGCACCATCGTCGTTTAGTAAAAATATTCGAAGTTCATAGTAAAACAAATGTGCCAAAAGCACTATTATGTATTACTGAAACTTGTAAAATAAAATCTAGGTATTCTAAAACACGACGATTGTGGTACAATGACTTATCATATAAAATTCTGGGTCTAGCCAGCAGTCTTGCAATCGCCAGCCTTATTACGGGTGGGATCATTACGGTACTGTAATTAATGTTAATTTGTCGATTAAAATAAATAATGTTATGAAATGTAATGTTTGTTATTTATAATACAGATTATTATATTATTTTTTTCTTATATAGCATATTTTCCGTACTAGTGCGGGAATGTAAAGTAAAAGAACTATTGTCATAATCATACACTGCACTCATTTTGGATGAAAATTATTTTTTGGTATTTTCGTTATCGCCTTTTTCCACGTTAAGAAAGACCTAATAAGTGATTGTATTTTATCACAGCTTTATTAAAAAATTGAGGTTTTATTTTTTTAAATTTTTCACAATATGCCGTCTCGTTGACACCATAATGAATTTTGATTACAAAATTAAGACACAAATACACAAAATCGAGTAACATAAGAATCATCAAAATCGGTCCACGCGTTCGGTCTCTAGAGCGCCACCAAGGAACTAACATACTTGCATAGGCTGATAAACACATTACCCTCCTTTGCGTCGTGCAGTCGGGTAAAAATGACAAATATTTTTTTTTTTTTTGCGAAAGATTTCGTATTATGTAAATGTAAAGTGAAATGTTACTTGAGACGAAATCTTTTACTACTGATGGTACATTAAAATGGATGGTTTTCCGCGTATGTTAGAGGACAATCCCGTTAATTCGTTCCTCTCGGTAAATATAAAGTAACAGGAAAATAATCATAAACTTCCCATACATGTAATGAGATAAGGCATTTTTAACTGGACCGCTGCAATTACATTGAGTGTGTCAGAAGAGACACTTGTTTTTATTGTCTGGAATTGTTTTGTCAAGCGGTTCAGAAAATTTTTCAACATTTTGTATTCTTACTAAATTATTTTATTTGGGAAATAAATCAAAACCGTGCAAGTGACAACAGCCATGTTTGGGAACGATACAAGCGGAAAATGGTCAACAGTGAGTGATGAATACTTTCCAGATGATATTACTGGTGCGAAAGACGACAGAGGGTTGTGCACAGCAGCATATGTTATTCAGTCTATTTGCTCTTATTTGGAATCTTGTTTTCTCTATCTGCATTGCTATACGGCGTGATATCGTGGTACGTCCTAAAGAAGTTCCGCAATTACAAAAATTATGTGTTTCTCAACGCAATTTTGGCAAACTTTTTGCTTTATTCAACAGAACTTGGTTTCCAAATATTATACAAACCCAGTAACGAATGGAGTCTTAGAATGACTGTTAGAATTATGTACAATATTTATTTATACTTATTGTGTGTTAAGAACCACTGGTTGGTAGTAATAAGTCATATGTTTTACATCGACTTTGTTAAAGTATTCAATGGACATATCCGAAGGAAATATTTGAAAAGCAGTCTCTTTGCTTGGGGTGTTGCTTTTTTAACAGCCAGCTTGTTTATCTTTCTATATTTTTGTTGTTTACCCAAAGTACAAATCAAGTATTTTGATGAGATCATCCCTGAGCAGATTGCCCTTGCAAGTCAAGCATTACCTTTAATAGCCAACTTTTGTATTTACGTTGTAATTGTATTTTCACTTTGTCGTAGTTTCAACACGAGCACACATACAGCTGCTAACATCCGGCGCCGCTTGTATATAGCCACTTTGATATTTATATTAAGCGACGTCTTATTGTTATCTGATTATGTTATAAGCATATTTATACTTGTTAAAAGCAACTCGTCAACGAGGCTTTTTATAGCATTAATATTTAATCGGTTAAACCCGTTAATATTACCTGTTTTTTTGTTCGTAGTCAAGTCTAACCGAGAAAATTGGTGTGAATTTTATTTAAGAAAAACGGTCCAGGCATCAGTCGGACTCGCTTAGTGAAGGTATACAAAACGATGTCGCGACTTCGTATCGTGAAAATCTTCGACGTGCATATAGTAAAAATTCACACAATATGTTTTATCGTGGTATGATGGCACGTCACAGAAATTACTGGGACAATGGGTCCATCCATTTCTATTCATCAATAGCGCAGGATTGCATTCTCAGTTTTCACTAAATAATTTATGGTGTACTTCGTAGATTTACACGACGCGCGACGCGACGTCGCAACGTATCATCATGTGACGGCGGCGTATAGTGTGTGTGCGTGTTTTGAACCTATGATTTATGTTCATATACCTTCTATTCTGTTAAGGATTATATCGAGGACAAAAAAGCTTGGTATTGAACTGCTCCAATTGAAATCGATATTAAATTGAATTTGTACCCATTTTAATTTATTTTTATTACTGTTTGACATTTTTTAATTTTTAAAAATTAATTATTGTTCGATTTAGTTGACATTATTTACTTTTTCAAGTACCTGTGGTATTATTATTATTTTTTTTTCTTTTCTTGACTTTATTTTACTTTTCAAGGTCGTATTATATTTGTTTTTTTTTGTTTATTACTGTGAATATGAGGACTAGTGGGTCATACTATTATTATTATTTTTATTTTTAGTTAAGTTAGTTTCACGATTGTCTGGCAGTTTGAGTACTTTATGCGGCCTACCCAAATGTCCTTTCTTTGGTATTGTTCGTCGTGTCGTTGAGCTCCTTGGATTACGAGTCGAGCTACACGATCACTGACAAATGCTTGCACTGTCTGGACAGGTCCACTCAAATCTGTGTGGTTATTTCTTCAAAATACCATCTCGGACATTAATCTACATGGTCCTCATATGACTTGAGCAATGTCTGGACTTTAAAAGAGACTGTGACCTCTGAGTTTGTTTCGGATGTTTCTTATCAGAGTAGTCAGGTACGAAACACCGGCCCCATCTAGTTTTAAAACAACATGTTGTGACATGTAAAAGAGTTTTGTAAACCAATTTACAGAAATGAATATGATTTATGATTTAAGACCGATTGTACACATACGTTTTACCGTTAAAAACTGCGATTGACTTGCCGTATCTCTGGCTGTTGCCAGCGTTGTATGGATCACTACGGACACTAATCAATGTTAATAAATTGTTATAAAATGCTAAAAGTGCTTTTAAAAAAGTTAGTTATTTACTTAGTTATTATACAGTGCAGTTTATTATATTGACTTTTTCTTAGGTCAAATGCATAAAAAGTCATGAATGCTCATTGTTGCTTTTTTATGTTTAATTCTTTTTTTAGTAAAATTGTTAATTGTGGTTGGTATACATTCCCGTACTAGTGCGGGAATTTAAAGTAAAAGCACGATTGTCATATACCTATACTACACTAATGAAAGAAAAAGTGTTATAGTTACTATCATCATCATCATCATTCTCTTGCCCTTATCCCAATTCATTTGGGGTCGGTGCAGCATGTCTTTTTCTTCCATACTTCTCTATTACTCGTCATCTCATTAGACACCTCCTTTCTTGCCATATCATTCTTTATACAGTCCATCCATCTTTCTTTGTTATAGTTACTATGTGTATCTTTAAATGTGAAATACATAGAACTTACTTTTTGAATTTTGATTGGTATCAATTAAGACACTGATTGCAAAACCATCATTTGATTTTAAGTTAGTTTATAATTTGAGGGTAGTTACGTTTGTATTTAGACTTATGTAGGTTTATTGAATTAATAGTTGTATTATAAGGAAGTGAGTTTTTTATTTGACATTTGTGTTGATTAATATTTGTATTTCCGTTTATTTAATTAAAAAGTTATTGTAATGGCTCCGTTTGATTTAATAATAATGATTTATGTTGTCACACCCGTTAGATTTACGTTAAAATATGTTACTACTGTTTGTTTAAGAGTATGGATTTATTTTAAATATATAAAATAAAATAATTTCTAAAACGATCACTAAAAAACTAATTTACCAAGTCGAATAATTTGTTTTGAAAGCGTTATTTAGTAGACATTTTTTTGAAAACCTAGCGCAATTAATGTTGCTATCATAAAGAAAATACTCATTCGTTTCAAAAATATTAATGTCGTCGGTTATTTAAAAAGTCAAAGCTATGAATAAACAAGGTTGTAATTAGAAATTCCACATTATTTTGTAATTTAACCTATTTAATGAAATAAATATTTTGATTGTATTAACAATGTCTGATTATTATTTCCTTTATTTACATCTTTACAAATCAATTACATATTTAAATATTCCTTATAAAAAACAACGTAAAAAAAACATTTAAATATAAAAAAAATAAGTTGTATATCTTATGTGTCTGATTATTATTATGATTCATCATCATCATTTCAGCCGAAAGACGTCCACTGCTGGACATAGGCCTCCCCCAAGAAGGGGGGGTTTTGCCATAATCGCCACGCTTGGCAGGCGGGTTGGCGATCGCAGTATGGTGTTATAAAACACAGAGAACGCTGCTGCCCATTCTCTGGTAAGTCCCTTAGTCGCCTCTTACGACACCCACGGGAAGATATGGGAAGATATTATGATTATCAACAAATAATTTAAGCATGACTCACCTATATCCTTATTTGGCCATTTCTAATCAACCATTAAGACTCAAAAATTTTATGCACCTCAACTTAATGAAGTAAACATCGATTTTTTTTTGTTTAGAAACTACGAATGTCCTACCGCTGGGAAAGGCCTCCGCCATATCTTTTCAGGTACTCTTTTCGTTGGCCACCTCGAACCAGCCAGCGCAGTAAACCAGAAGTAAATTACCCAATAATAAGTTTCCTTACTGACAACCTTATTTGATTTACAACCGGAAAAATCTAGAATAAATCACATTCCAGCCAATTGTAGGGCAGAATGGCGCTTACCACACGTGGCTTCGAACGAACCCTTATCTGATCGTAGGGGGAACCTCACGGATCCCCAAACTGGGTTAATGAAGGACTTTTTATGCCTTTTTTCGTAAATAACTTTTTTAGATGTAAGCAGGTCATACAGAAACGACAAATTTTTGTAGTCAACAGCAATGTTGTAAGCGCCTGAAATGTTTTTGTGGACTGGAAATTGTTGAATGCAGATATGAAAATTTATCTATACAAATAAATTAATTGATTGTCTATTTATAATTTCAATATAACGGCTTTTTACTGAATGCACAAATGAAAGTACGGTGCTTATACCATTTATTTTAATTTTTGTGTGTGTCTGGACTGTTCCGGATAATTTCCGAAACGGCTGGACCGATTCTGACGGGGCTTTTACTGGCGGATAGCTGATGTTAAAAGCAGTAACATAGGCTACTTGTATTAAAAAAAAGGATTAGGGTTTGGTGCAAAAAATAAAACCACGAAATTGTTATCAAAATCCGATTAAAATAGGGAGGTCATATTTTTTAAATAATTTCACAATTATTATAAAATAGCAACAGCTAGTTTTGAATAAACAAACACAAAGAACTGGCTTATTATAAGGTTTTATTAATTTTATATGAAGCCTGGCATGCCTACTTCCGAGATTTTTTATTTATTTTCAAAATAATAGCCACGCATGATACCTATATGAATCAATAGCTGATAAAAAATAATTATTGTATAGGACAAAATCTTCTAAACCGTCACGTTTCTGAGATTTAAGCTATCAAAGTTACAATTTTGGCCATCAGTTTATCAAGTTTTGAAAATATTTGGTTTGATAAAAATTAAATTGAAGAACAGACCACAAACGACGAAGAGACATTATCGCAGTCAGTATAAATGAAATTATGTTGTGTAAACAATTTTAAACTTAAAAGTACATAAACAACTAATGACATGTTGGAATCGATCAAATTCTATAGAAGTTGCAACGCCAACCAACGTCAGACTACATACCTAAGTATTTGATTATAGAGCCTACAATAATTATAGTCGAAGAGCTATTTTTAGCTGCCTTTACGCTATCGAAAGGTATTTCAGTATAGCCGTGAATTGTATTAAAACTGTCATTGTGAATGACAGTTTTAATACAATTCACGGCTAGAAATCAGGGGGATTGGGAGAAACTATACAGGGCTTAAAGGACAGCCCTCCACAAACTGATATATCTAATAAGATGACCGGTACAAGGGGTATCGTATTACTCAGTACTCATTGGGTTGTGGAGGTCAAATAGGCATCCATTTAAAATATTCAGCTGCATCCGCATCTGCATGTGAGGCTGGAAGCCGACCTCAACATAGTTGAGAAAAGGCTAGGCTGATGATGATTGGCCACACTTGCAATTGATTTAAAAACGATTTTGCCGAGAGGAGGAGACAGGGGGCAGAGTGTTAGTCATAATCAGAATTTAAAAAAAACAAAAGACTGTGAAGCGCGGCGGACATACAGGTTGTAGCAGCCCGCCACAAACTGATGGGGTGAATTCATATATAAGATGACCGGTACAAGAAATTATTTCAGGAATGTTATGGGAATCTCAGCGGAAAAATCAGCGTTTTATGTTTCCACTGTTGGCGCCTTTTCCCTGTCTGAGAGAAGGAGTGCATCGTATCTCTTTAGTTTTTTTTTACGTTCACTTTAAAACACAAATAATCTTATTAATATTCCAGTTTTACGTGGTATGTTTTTAGAACTGGAATATAAATATGATCTACTCTTAAGGAGGAAGATCTCGTAAATAATCAATAATGTGTGGTTCACTGCATGTTTGCGATTTTAGTCTAGAGGGCCTAGATAAAACGCATGGACGCTAGACGAAATGCATTGAAATGACAATCACTTTCAATGCGTTTCGTCTTTCTAAAATATTTGTCGTCAGGATTTACATTATCTTTTCGATAGCTGTCTCTTTGTCTACTGCTTCATGATTTCTCATTGTATTTTCTTTCTCCGAGAATAAAGGATTCTAGGATTCATTTTATGAGTTATCTATAAAAAACTGTGGTCACATTGATACTTTTCAGACGCCAAATACTACTACTACTGTGACTTTATTGCTCCTCGTGTAGTAGGTACCAAGAAAACGGGTCAATAAACTCTCAAGCTACGGCGACGTTTTGAAGCAATGCTTCGAATATATCGCGACAGAATAAATGAAACTACTTAGTCTTGCCGACGCCACCAAGGATATTTCGAATGAGCAAAGCTGAGCAGACCATTTCCTACTAAGAAAATCGTCTGCGACAACCGTATCGCGAGAACGCAAACGTCGAAATGATCGATGAAATGTAATTTGTCACAGCTTATCCCCTTCTCTAAACATGAGATTGAAGACAGGAATTTGTCGAGAGACCGTTTTATTTTTATTGATGGTAACACTGAAATTTTAATGGAATGATTAATTTTTGGAGGGAATTCAAATGTTTGCTATTAATATTTTTATAGGATTGGAGATAGAATAAGATTCATTTTTTAAATAAAATGCGACTGTTATTTAATTTAAAACTGAAATAAAGGACAATGCAATGTTAGTTTGACGACATAGTAATGGAAATGTCGTGAAATGAAAACAAATAGGTAACCGAAACATACGAAATTCCTTGGCAATGGGGTTGCATACCTTCTAAATTTTGGCTCAAACATTCATGACATTCATACAATTCACGATAAGTAAACTTAGGCCGGAAGGCAAATATTGTATTCAAATTCTGTTGGGCCTGGTAGACTTTCTATGAGATTAATAAAAAGTACTTACCATCAGGTACGTACACGTTCAAAAAAAGGCAATCCTCTGAATATTCCCTTTTCTTCTTGTCTTCCATTTGCGACTCCAACAGCTTCATAAACAAATCGTCATGTTTCTTCAGAGGGTTCTGTACATCCTCCTTTTTAGGGTCACTTTGCATACAGTCCGGGGCATATATCGTCGCATTTTTCACTCCTTCCCACTGAGGCAAATCCGTATATTCAGGGGGCAGAAACCTTCTGAACTCAATTGGCGGCTGAGCATACGGTATCCCGACGTAGGCCGCTATTCTTTTCGTTCGGAATCTCGTAATATACATTCCCGAAATTGTCCCTTGATTTGCTAAAGTTATTTGGCGCGGTTCCCTTGCCGATAAAACCAATGTCATTTGCAGCTGCAACACTAATAAACGAATCATTTTTTTAAATTTTATTTGCACAATTTATTTTCAAAAAACTGGCAGCACACAATTTGAATTGCATTTCATTTTAAAAAACGAATTGGCTGTTCAAATTCGTTAACGTGGACGTTCATTTCTACATTTGATTTTTTTTTAATAATTGACGGTTATTTTGTCACGTTTTCTGTTTAGTTTCGTTTCGATTTTATTACTGGTGGTGTATAACCGGTATCGGTGGGTGTTCGTGCTCGAAGGTGGTGCGTTACTGTTTCTCGTGCAGACTTCGGCTCGTAAACAGTGGGGTTGTCCGTCGTTATAGCGACGAAGGAACTGCTATTGTGGACTTTGTTTGTTTTAGAATAGGCTTTCAGAGTATTTGTTCTTCAATTGTTCGATGTAAGTGGGTCATATCACCTTTGTAAAATTACAAATCGAACATTCAAATGTCAGTATGTTCGTCTAGTTAGGTAGGTACAGTTAGTTAGTAAAATATTAATGTAAGCAAACAAAATTCAATTCTTTACTATTAAAGTATCTGAATGCAGAAATCTTCAGTTTAATTTTAATATAAAAGACGACATTTCAATCAGTGGAGACCCTAGCCCATCTATCGTCGTACCTTACCTTACTCCACGTCTTTAAGACAAAAGGATTCAACAAAATAAACAACGAAGACTGACCGAACCTTCTAGAACCAAAAATTTTCTTTCATTTCAGTCACTGCCAAGTCTAAATATTTCTTACACCGACAAATAACTGGCGGTAAGCTTGCGACGCGACGGATCGCGTGTCGACCAACGGCAGGAGTCATTGCATTTGGCCACCGTCGGCTTGTTTTCGCCTCATCTCCCCCTATGTAGGTCATTGCGACTTAAATATTGATCGATATTAGTATTTGTGTTATGTTTTATGCTCTGTTCAAATTTGTATGCATTGCTTTCTTGAAGTTGTAAGGGAAATGTATTCGAGAAAATTTTGTTACAGCAATTTTTCCAACTCGTTCCTCGTGAGTTGAAACAATTGCTGTAACAAAATTTTGACCTGTGAGGTATACCTACAAGATGGCTGTTTTTTTAATTTATATATACAACATTATTTTTAGTATATACAAAACCTGAAACACGTGTCTAGTATTTTTATGTAAAGAATCTATGTACAAAATTTCAAAACTGTATCATGAAAAATCACATAGTTATAAGCTTGTTCTGTTACCTGGTTGTCCACACAAAAACGTGGTCAAAACGCGACGCGCCCGCGAGCACGCCCCCAGTGTCGTCTTGAGCTCATTAATAATAATTTGGCAGTAGGTACCTAAATGATTGCGATAGGTACTTAGTGTCGCTCGGTGTCCAACTTGTAGCCTTTTTAAAATATTTTTTGGAAAAAATATAACATGGTTTAAAAAGGAATCGATTCAGTTACTTATTCTGAACAAACTATATTCAGGTTTCGCATATACTAAAAATAATGTTGTATTAAATTGAAAATAATTAATAATTAAATCACAAAACACACTTAATTGAAAAATCACAAATTCACATGCCAGTTGATTCTTTCATAATTAAAGTCTCATTCACACCCTAGAGTTATGGGATATAAAAAAACACCTGGTATATTACGAATTTATACAGGGTGTAACAGACCCTTCACGAAGCCGTCAACCAAGCATTCTGTACATCAAACTAAGTAACATTACGCAAAAAATAATACTGGGAAACGCCTTTTTTTTTTGGAGTGAAAAATCACGTTTTACGGTAGGACTCGATGGAACGCACTCAAAGCATTGTGCTGATGGGTGGATTGAATAGTACGGGGGTCGTGGAGGTGTTTAAAGTAAAAATCTTACATTAAAGACATATATTAAAAAAAAAAAACTTGTGAAAATGTTGGAACTTTGACGCCCAATATCTCCGTAACTAGAAGGTTCCCAGGTGTAGTCTAGAACAAAATAATGATCGCAATGACGGGGAAAACAAGTGCCTTTCGGCTGCGTTAAGGGTCTATTTACACCCTTTATATAAAGGGTGTAAAATGAACTACCGTCGAAACCAATTTTAATTCTCGCCTTTAAAATTTAATGTCAGAGGTCGTGAACTCTTAATGAAAAAGGCCTATGTTCTGGATTAGGATAAGCCGGGTAGATCAAAAGGATTACTGTGGTTTTAAACCAGGGTCCGTAGACCGTATCGTTCAGTGCCTAGTTTAGAGGTGTACACTGGATAACACAAGGTATAAACGGCCCCTTCACGAAGTCGTCAACCAGGCATCCTGTACATCAAACTAAGTAACTCAACGCAAAATTTATTGCTGGAAAACGACTTTTTTTTGGGGTAAGTTATTACATTAAAAACTAGTACCTGAAAAAAAAATTGTAAAAATGTTGAGGCCGAAACCGGACCTTCGGCCCTCGTTCCACTGTCGGTCGAAACCGAAATTTATTTAAGCAAAACTATAATAGATAATAATTTTTTTATGCCGTATTTGGTCTAGCGTATTTCTACACATATACATACATTTAAAACTACTATACGTGTGTACTAATAAAAAAAACAATAATTAAAATGCCTTTGTGCTTCAAACGCGCCTATTTTTTTTAAAGTTAAGTTTTGTTCTATACCTAAAATCTTCGTGCAAGCAATAGATTGACAAGGTCTTATAGGATGAATGGTATGGCAGCGCATAAAATACGAAAAAAACATATTTTATATAAGATATATATCAACAATTTAAAGCTGAGAACGGTAGCGTTCCCAGCAGGCCATCACGAGTAATGAACTCACCCGAAGTTAACCGAACAACGCACGACAATTAACGAATACCGCAGTTTCGGCGGCAGTAACTGGCCGAAACTGAAATTGTGGCCGAAACTGGCTGAAACCGAAAACGAAACCGTACCTTCGGTCGGTCAGTAGAAGCATTTGATTCTGTACTGTTAATTGTTTTTAGTTTAAAAAAAAGATGTGTTCACGATAAACAAAAACCAATCCGCCTAAATTTATTTCAAGCGAAAATTATTCATTTGTAATTAAAAGCGTCAAAATTTCCAATCAATCATATTCGTTAATTACTTTTGCGTCAACAAGCACTGATATATTTTTAGTGTGGCAGTCAATTAAATGGTATTCATTTGTTTTTTTAATGACAAAGTAAAATTATATTTCACTTTGCCTTTAATGTGTTATTTTGGTTGAACATCGATGTATCGCAGGATAATTGGAAAAAATGTTTGTGGATTTTCCTATCATAAGAAAAGCCGATAATTGGTCACAATTTCTTTCAAAATATTTTTTTCAGAATGATTAAATTTTTTAATTAGATCTTTCCGTAACTGCATTCAAATAGATTCAAATATTCCTAAAGTAAATCTGGCGTTACCTTTTTGCACACGTACATTGGTAAACATTGAGGACTAAGTGCGGAAACCGAAACCCTAACAAAGAACTTAAAAAAAAAAAAACGATATTGCGATTTATTTGATCGTATAAAATATTCCTATGAACTAGTATTACCAGTGTTTACATTTACTGTCGTATTGTCGTCGCCACCTTGTATATATTTTCCAAAAAAAAACAAACAACCACGGTAAAATTAAATTAAACTAGGCTAAAAATAAAATGCCCGTTGCATATAGAAAAACAAACAAAAATAGAGTTTGAAACGTGTGATGCTATAGTGGTCCCATTTGCATCTAAACTCAAATTTGCATAGATCACTATCGTGCGAGTCCCACATGGCTGTAGGTTTGCCACACTATCATGGCGGATTTATCGGACATTCCGTTTTCAGGTCATTCTGTTTACTTAATAAAAAATAACATAACAACACGCCTGCAATTCCCGAAGGTTTAGACAGAGGTTATCTAATAGTACACCCACATTTCGTCGGTTATATAAAAGAGGGCGAGCCTATTGCCATCAACTGGACACAAATACAGGCTCCGTGGCAATGTTTTTTGCTGTTACTTGTTCTAGTTCACATCTCTTCATTTAACAGGACCTGCAACAGAATAGCTCATGGCTTTGTAGCAGTCAGCAAAATCGGCAGCAGGACAGACAGCACAGTCCATCATGACAGACGTTCTGTAAACAGAATCTTGTAAATACAGATTGTAAGGGACAGCCCTCCCACAAACTGACAGGGTGCATTCAGCTCCTTATTTTGAATCATGTTCCTCCGGAAGATTTCTCAGAAAAATTTCATGTCTAAAATATTTTTTTTCAGTTACTATTCCTTTATTTCAATGTAAAATTACATTCCCTGTTATGACAATGCAATGCACCAAATTTCAGTCCTAATCATAAAAGGAGTAAAGTATAACTAAAGCAAATTCGGGTACTTATATTACTATTAGCTTAAATTATATTAGGACAACCACATGGAGTTAGAGTTGCCAAAAAATTTGAATAAATTGGACGTTCCACTTAGTGATAACTGGTGAATTCCATGTTGTGACGAATAGCCTAAAATATAGTTCTGTAAAACTAATTATGAGAGTCGCTAAGCTAAATGTGTTGCCGATCTTTAATTTACACTAGCTGTTGCCCGCGATCTTCATAAAAATATTACTTTCCCATTTGAATCGGATTTTGTTAACAACTTCATGGATTTTAATTTTTTTGCACGGAACCCTAATACTTTTTCTAAGATAAAAGAAACATTAGTAGCTCCATATCATATCAGGTATATGCCAGTGAAAGTCCTGTCAAAATCGGTTCAGCCGTTTCTGAGATTAGCCGGAACAAACAGACATACAAAAAATTTAACAATAGATTTTTTGCTATCGGTAAGTACCGTATATAATTTAATATGCATTCAGTAATAAGCTGTTATTTTATTTATTTGTATAGAGTAACTTTACTTTAACTTCACACATACTTATGCTAGGTATCCTCATGTTCTATTTTTGATTCGTCCACGTTTACTCGCACGTCGGTTGCGAGTTCTTCGTACCTGACCATGCTGAAGAAAATCATTAATGAGGTCAGTGTTTGTCCTTCTAGGGTCAATTTCACTAAAATCAACTTGTAAATTGTCAAAATTGGAATGGACAATTGCTCACAAGCACTGGCAGTTTTACAAATTTTCATTTGACGTCAATTATTTATTACTAAAATCCACGGCTCTCAACAAGTTCTAACACAATAAGTATAATAATCGTAAATTGATGATTACTTAAATAAATTCTCAAACTGCAAGCAAAAGGATGTTATCAGATGGCGTTCTGTATATCCATGGGATAAAGATGTGGGTTTATACAGGGTGTAAGGGATAGCCCTCCGCAGACTATTGAGGTGAAGTCAGTATATTATCATACTAAGATGACCGGTATAAGAAATTATTTGAGGAACGTTATGGGAATCCATTAAAGATTTGTTTTATTTCCTCATACGCTATTTATCGTTACCGTGGCAAAACGCACGTAGCGAATGGCAAGCGCGACGACGAGTTCGACGAACTCTGTAGCTAAGCAGGAAGTGAACAGCTGATTTTGTTAGAGTATTTCCACATCCGTTGTTGTTTTTATTTTATTTTAGCAAAATTTTAAAGAATAATAACAATTTTAGAGAATGTAATTTTACATTGAAATAAAGGAACAGTAACTGAAAAACGATAAAAAAAAAATATTCCTGAGAAAAAATCCGGTAGAATATGATTCAAATTATGGAGCTGAATGCACCATTAGTTTGCGGAGGACTGTCCCTTACACCCTTTATACGAATGAATTCTTTAACTTTTTCATCAACTGGCCCACAACATGGTCATCCTACTAACAACGCACGCCGCGGTAAGAAGGGCGTGCTTTCAATATTGTTCAATTTTACTGCGAACGGTCACGTGACCGTAGCCGTACGTTGAACAACATGGGTTCGCGACATTGTCCCTGCGATTATTTCAGTATTTTTATGCGGGTATTATGCTGAAGCATGAGAAAAATACGAATTGTTTAGCGAAACGTTTGTCCTTGCGAAGCGGATTGCAATCTCGCATTTTCATTTATTATGATTTGTGATTTTTTAAAGTAGGGTTGTAAATGTCGCCGATATAAATGAAACCTCTTGGCTGTGCACGTATTGACATCACGTTCTGTTAGTATGAAAACCATATGAAAAACCTTATTAGATGCTATACCCTTCAATGTACGTAAAAGTACCATTAACGAAGCCGAAAGTCACTAGTTCTCCCCGTGATTGCGATATTTTTTTTTGTTCAAGACATTACCTGGGGACTTTCTAGTTACGGAGATATTGAGGGTCCAAGGGCCAATTTTTTCACAAGTTTTATTTAAAAATAAGTACAAGTTTTTAATCTTGTTAATTTACTTTAAATACCTCCACGACGCCCGTACTATTAAATGCATCCAACAGCACAATGTTTTCAGTGCGTAACATTCAGCAACAGTCTTTATTTAAAAAAAAAAAAGGTCGTTTTCCAGCAATAATTTTTTCGTAGAGTTACTTAGTTTAATGTACAGAATGCTTGGTTGACGGCTTCGTGAAGGGTCCATTTACACCCTGTATATACCTACGCAACGAAGCAAAATGAGTAAGCAGGCTGATTTCTGAAAGAGAACCTTCTAGTTTTGTCCTTCAAAGTACAGGTAATCAAATAACTGCAACCAATTACGGATATTTAGAATTTAAGTCATAAACCCCGGAATTACATCGAACTAAAACCGCTTGGAAATTCTCCAATAACGATATAATTTGCGATACCATAGATGAAGAATCCGCAGAAGTGAAACTCCCGCTCTAAACGCTCCTCAAAAGCCTACAGTCTGGGAGCCTTTAAGAAGCATGCAACACGTTACGTCACATATACGGAGATATATCTACCTCGATAGATACTGTAAGTAAGACTTACTCACAGTCATCATCATCATAATTTCACCCCGGTATCACCCACTGTTGGGTTTAGGCCTACCCTTCCATTGCCACTCTTCTCTGTTCTGTGTGTCCCTTATCCATCCCTTTCTCACGTTCTTACTCACAGTACGAAACATGAACGAATACGAAGTAAGACTTACTCTCAGGCCCTGTAAAATCGTCGTCTTCTGACGACAGGCCGTGTCGACGGCGCTTCCGTATTCCACGCGCGCCTCAAAGAGATGTCAGCAACTATGTAGGGGTCCGCATGGGCCGATGCCTGCCAGCACTGCGGGACTGTTCGAAAGAGATATCTTGGCCCTGGAACACAAAGGGCAAAGAAGGAACATGGATGGGTTTTAGTCAGTACAAGTCTGACACTCCCTTCCGCTCCGCCCAGACCGGGAGGGATCATTTGATGATTTCCAATCATACAAAAAAAAAAACAAAAGACCCTGTAAAACGAGTAATGAGTAGAAATACTTATCAACTGTGTGCATATGTATCTGCATGTCATTGCCAATTTTGTGATGATCATTGACAAATTGACTTCGTTTTGGGCGAACGCAGGCTGTAGTGGACATCGTAAAGTAAGAATCTAGGTCTAATATTATTTTGCGGAGGTCATGGTACCAAATAAAGTACCTAATATTATTATAAGCTTGAAACAAAATGTTCCTGCAATAAGACTATTTTGTGAAACGTTATGGCAGGACCCCTGGTCTGTTAAGCACTCAATCTGCAAATGGCAAGCAGTGGTACGTTTTCCGATCATCACAAACTTCACATTTTCATCAGAAACTTTTGGAACAGACGATACACGAGTTTCGTTTCCATTTGATTTTCTTATTCTATGACAATACTCTTGCCTGCAATCATACAGCTCGCATAAGCCCCCTATTATTATCACCGATTACGTTGCCGTTTTACACAAAACTACTTCAGCTATGGCATAAATGACCTTGTGTTCTGACAGCCTGAGTATTATATTAGTATTGATTAAAATATTTTAAGTGTTGGCAATTCCACGCGATAGCGTATCGTAGGAAAGTTGAAAGTAATAGCCCAGTATTACGATTCGGTTTAGGGAAAAGACCGCACGTCCTTGAAGCTTTGAAGTACCTTAATTATCATGGATTAGGTAGTTTTTGAGCAGTTTATTTTCTAAAATGGACTGCGACAGTTCAGTTGATTGATTGAAGAGGTTTTTGTCGTTCGGAAACGGAAATGATTCGAATATTTTCAAGGTTTGTTGTTTGCCAAAAGGTTAAATATTACTGCTCGATGTAAAGACGCGATAAGTCACTTATGGAAGGTGAGTTCGTACCTAATGTAAGTCTCTCACTCTAAAACCGGGAAAACCCCTCCTTCAAACTAATAACTGGGAAAATGCTTCCTTTCAGGAACTCTTTTCCCGCAACGTCTCAAACTAGCCATCATGGTACGCATTCAAGTCATTTCGCCATCTTTTTATGGGCTGGCCTCGAAGGCACTCTGCATCTTCAGGAATCCGTTGCGGTAAAAGTCTCCAATCTTGGCCACCAGTCAATGTGAATGCGGCTGACATTTTTTTTTAAACGTTGCACACTAGGAAATTTTTCTTTATCGTGGGTGCGTTTACGAACATTTTAACTCACATACACATACAGCCACTTGACTCGCCTAAGACCATTTGAGCCTGGCAGCTTTTCCTACATATATTACACCCGTTTTAGAGACAGCTAAAACTAATAATGTTAGAAGTGTTAATAGGTAAAAAATATTATAATTCAGGTAGATGATCTAGACGCGCATAGGCTGGTTCGAGGTGGCGCAGAAGAAGAGTACCTGGCAGGATATAGGGGAGGCCTTTGCCGAGCAGTGGGACATTCAAGCAATAGAAAAAAAAAAAAAGATAGAAGTGGTTTGTGTCTTTGAATGACCCAGAAAGAAAAGCTTTAATTCTAAAAGTTCGAAAACATTAATTTGTTTGCTCTAACATCTTAAAGGTATTGTTAAATACAAACACGCCGAGCCAAGAGGCTCATTGGTGACAATAAGCTGGTGGGTACCAAGCTTCATAGCCTGGCCCACCGGCGGAAAGTTGCACGTCTATCGGTCTTTTATAGACTGTACTTCGGTTAGTGTGCCCAAGAGCTCCACGTGCTCATTCCACCATCTCCCTTCTTCCATCGGGAGTCTAGACGTATGTACTGCAAGTTCTCAACCATACCTTGTCGATGTTCCACACATTCGCACGAAGCGCTTTGCTACAGCCAAGGACTGGAATTCCCTGCCTGCGTCGGTGTTCCCGAGTTCATATGACCCTAATCTATTTAAGTCGCGAGTTAATAGGCTTCTTTTGGGTTAGCTCGTTCCATTGTCGACCTCATCTTTGTCCTCGGGACTAGATTGAGGTCAAGACTAATTAATATAAAAAAGCCATAAGATTTCTAGGTATTATTTAAAGCTTGTCTGACATTTACTTAGGATAAAAAGTTTTCTATGTATAGAAAAGGTTAAGTTTTTTTTTACTGAAATTATTATCTTTTTCTCTGGCAAAAGGGCAATTTTACACCTATTTTTCATGATTCTTGAAACCTACTTGAACAGCTGATATAATAAATTTTATATTATCATGTATATTTTTAACATAACATAACGAGTTAGGCAGAGGTCTACCTAATACTACACCCACATTTCGCCAGTTATGTTTTAGTCCCACGTAATAGGGGGCGAGCTTATTGCCATCATCATTTCAGCCGAAAGACGTCCACTGCTGGACATAGGCTTCCCTGAAGTGTCGCCACATTGACCGATCCCGTGCCACTCGCATCCAGCGGATCCCTGCAATATTCACCAGGTCATCGGTCCACCAACCGGGCTTAAATCCGGACTCTATGGCTGCTGCTGGGAAATTTCTGAAGGAAAAACTCAATAACAATTTGCTGGACCCGTGAATCGAACCCAGGACTTCATACTCAGTAGTCGCGCTTGCGACCACTAGACCAAGGAGGCAGACTTAAACATGACTGGTGAAATGAGAGGGTCCACTACTGCCTAACCCTTCGGGAATTATAGGCGTGGTATTATATTACTGCTAACTCCGTTCCAGGAGGCCTATTATTACAAATGCGAAAATCTTTTACACAGACCGATTGCTTTATAAACGTTGCTACGTAACGGATTTTTGCAAACGCAATCTAAGCAAATCAGGCAGCATTTACATTGAGACGGATCGTCTATCGCAGTTCCTTCGACGTACTTCTAAATCATGCAAAATCTGACCTTCGTTTTGGGGCAGCGAGTGACCGGCAATTACCAACGATAGGAATGGTTCAAGGGTAAATTTTGTTATTCATGAGTCCAATAGAAGTTTATCTGATTGGCTGAAACGTATACTTTAAGTCGAACGCTCGTAACAACGGCCTTTGGTGGAAAAATTTACGGAGTGGCAGCCATTGGAATTTATTACACGTTGTTCTTTCTGCGTATTGGTGCGGAACTGCGAATTTTAATTGTGATATTATACAACATTATTTTTAGTATATGCGAAACCTGAAACACGTGTCTAGTATTTTTATGTAAAGAATCTATGTACAAAATTTCAAAACTGTGTCATGAAAAATCACAAAGTTGTAAGCTTGTTCTGTTACCTGGTCGTCCGCACAAAAATGTGGTCACCACGTGTCGCCACCGCGCGCGCGCCTCCAACGTCGTCTTGAACTCATTGATAATAATAATTTGGCAGTAGGTACCTAAATGATTGCGATAGGTACTTAGTGTCGCTCGGTGTCCAACTTGTAACTTTTATTAAATATTTTTTTGACAAAATATAACATGGTTTAAAAATTATTGGAATCGATTCGGTTACTTATTCTGGACAAACTATATTCAGGTTTCGCATATACTAAAAATAATGTTGTATATGTAGGTATATTTATATTTATGTATTCAAAATGGGATGGCCGATGGGACCGAAAAGTTCTTGAGTGGCGACCGCGAACCGGAAGACGTTGCGTTAGAAGGCCTCCCACTAGGTGGACCGATGACCTGGTGAAGGTTGTAGGAAACCGCTGGATGCGAGTAGCACGGGACCGGTCAATGTGGTGCCACTTGGGGAGGCTTATGTCCAGCAGTGGACGTCATCAAGTCCCATTTGTTTCTCTTAATCTCTAAGGCATCCCCTTTCTCCTTCCAAACCTCTCTCTCTATCTTGTGCGATATCTGGCCATGTTCGCCCCTCAAACAAGATCAGATCGTCACACCAACTTCGCCGCGGTCTACCTACCATGACAAAATTTATTTAGAAATTTTATCAGTTCATTAAACAACCCGGAAATTAATGAGAGAAATGAAGATATACTTAGAAATGAAGTGAATCATGCGATGTCTAGCAGGTAAAAGAGAAGTATGGGAGAAGAAGACATGCTGCATCGAACCCCACTAAATTGGGATGAGGACAGGGCAATGATGATATCATTTTTTTTTTTAAAACGGCCATAACGGCCACTTTTACGCCAATCTTCTTAGCGGTATATAATTAAAAACTGTTACTATATTATGACATCAGCTGTCTTGTTGTGTATTAGAAACTCTGAAAGTTTGCATGTTCATTAATACCGAAGTCCACTTTTTATTAGCACAGTTGGAGTCAGCAAAAATTTGAGAATAAGATTATATTTAGCAGGTTAAGCAAAACAGCTTTAAGACAGTTAACGTCTTACGGCATTTTACACAAACTTTCAAGTGAGTTTTTCAATATGACTGAACCGATTTTAATGACTCAACAGAGAACATTTTCGAAAAATAGTGTTACAGTAAAATTAGACCGATTTCAGATTTTCCAAGGAAACAGAAATTTCTAATTATCTTTTTTTTTACATACATTTCGAAAAGTTCTCTGTCAAGTTTTTAGACTTTTGTATCTTGCTCATGCTTAGGAAGTTTCATTAAAATCGATTCAGTCATTTCGATTAAAAATCACTTGAAATTTTGTGTGAAAAGCCGTAAGACGTTAATGCTCGTTAGGTAGATTTCCCACATATTCCTCTAGTTTCTTTAGTCATTAAACAATAAACGAGTAACTCCGGTAGACCCAAAACCTTTCTAGCCCGTCAAAAATCCATTTCACGGTTTTTCAGCATTTTGAACAAAAATACATTGTACCAAATAAAAGATTATCTGTGATCACGCAATGCGAACACGCACAGAGCCGACTTATATACTGCGTACGTATAATACATGCTAATTTTTAGGGTACCGTGGCAAAAACTTAATCCTTATAATTTTGTCTTGACCGTCTGCTCGGATGTCACACAACCATTCTGGGTGCATCATTAAACAATGTGTACGTGACAAGTCTCGGGACAGGTAACCGACGAAAGAAATAAAATTGAATGCACTTATGTATGAATTTTTTTTGCTCGTGGCCACGTTTTAACAGCCGCTTGGGCCGATCTTTGCGTTAAGTCGCGCTTGCCTAGGTTCGTTCGTGGACGGGTGACCAGCCACTACATATCGAGTTTCCTCCGTGCCTCGGAAAGCACGTTAAGCCGTTGGTCCCGGCTGTCAATTGTAGATCTTTGACTTTCGTTACAGGTAGTCAGTCCCGAAAGTCTGACAACCAGTCTTACCAAGGGGTATCGTTTTACCCAGTATTAACTGAGTTGTGAAGTTCGCTCCATGTAAAATACG
The DNA here is from genome assembly GCA_905163415.1 of Noctua fimbriata. Classification (NCBI taxonomy): domain Eukaryota; kingdom Metazoa; phylum Arthropoda; class Insecta; order Lepidoptera; family Noctuidae; genus Noctua; species Noctua fimbriata. The sequence continues at coordinate 11,609,132 of LR990940.1, forward strand.
GGTATACAGCTGCATCCAGTTAGACTGGAAGCTGGCCTCAACATAGATGGGAAAATGTTAGGCAGATAATGATGAAGCGCGTGCGGGATTCTTGATCCCATGAAAGATTACGGCAGGTCTTAGTGACTTTACTACATTTTTAAGCTCAATACAGTTACAAAAATATTTTGGTTATTCACAGTTTTTCCCTTAAATATGAAACATAAACTTATTTTTGCCGTAGAATTACCTACGCATGCAAAATCAATATTGTGCTTGCGTAAATTTTCATTCCAGTTACGGGGATCCTTCACAGTGCTTGGTGCGACTCGCACTTAGCCGGTTTTATAGTTTACATTCGGTACTTGGTTTTCATTAGGGTAATGAACTTTTAACCTTTATTTGTTTGGTATTTAACCAAATATTTTAACGTTGAATTGGGAAAATAAAAGCTGCTTTGAGGAAAAATATAGGTAAGATTTTACGAAAATTTATCGTAAGGGATACATCCAGACTCGGTAGCATCATCATCATCATCATCATTTCAGACGAAAGACGTCCACTGCTGGACATAGGCCTCCCCCAAGTGTCGCCACATTGACCGGTCTCGTGCGACTCGCATCCAGCGGATCCCTGCTACCTTCGCCAGGTCATCGGTCCACCTAGTGGGAGGCCTTCCAACGCAACATCTTCCGGTTCGCGGTGGCCACTCCAGAACTTTTCAGCCCATCGGCCATCCGTTCTGCGAGCAATGTGCCCTGCCCACTGCCACTTAAGTTTGGCACTAGTTTTGCACTCGGTGGCTGCTATTGAGAAATTCCTAATAGAAAAACCATATAACAATTCCGTTCTAAATGCACAACAAAGGCAAATTTCATTTAACCCTCAAAGCACCTACTTAAGCTATTAATACATCAATTAGGTGCTCGTGTAATTAAGCAACTAGGCAGCCTTAGTTGGCAAGTTGTTGGTAGTAACTTGATAGTGTATACTTGAGTAGGATCCTTGTAAGTACTAAAGTTATCGTTTCTTAGTAAGTTGTGGAGTCAGAAATAGGAACTTAGTTTCTGTTCATACCCTGCTATTTACACAGTCTATTTTAAGCAGAAATGAAAGTTTTTACATTTGTGTTTTGCTAAGTTCAGTGCAAAGTTTATGAAGTCAATCAGTATTTAGTGCTTCGAGAGATTATTTTGGGGCTAGTTTTTAAGTGTTGCAGTGTTGTGTTTGTTTTCAAAGGGTGGAAACAGGCCCTTAACGAAGACGACAGGCACTTGTTCTCCCCGTCATTGCGATATATTTTTGTTCTAGAACATACCTGAGAACCTTCTAGTTACGGAGATATTTGGGGTCAAAGTTCCAAGTTTTTCATGAGTTTTTTTTAAATACAAGGGTTAAATGTTGTAACTTTACTTTAAATACCTCCACGATCCCGGTACTATTCAATGCATCCACCAGTACAATGTTTTGAGCGCGATACTTTGAGTTTTACAGTAAAACGTGATTCTGTACCTACATCAAACTAAGTAACTCTACGCGAAAATTATTGCTGGGAAACGTTTTTTTTTTGGGGTGAAAAATCACGTTTTATAGTCAGACTCACAGTAACGCACTCAAAACATTGTGCTGATGGATGCATTGAACAGTACGGGGGTCGTGGAGGTATTTAAAGTAAATGTATAACATTAAAAACTAGTATTTAAAAAAAACTTGTGAATTAGTTGGAACTTTTACCGGCAATATCTCCGTAACTACAAAGGTTGCCAGGTATATGGTCTAGCTTTTACACCCATTGTAATATGTTTAGTTGACGGCTTAGGTTCCGTTTACACCTTGTATATGTTCCCACTGCTGAGACCACGGGCCTCCTCTTCTCCTGTGAGAGGGTGTGAGCCATAATCCACCACGCCGTCCCTGTGTGGGAAGAAGGAGTGTGCCAAAACTTACTCTGCGGGCCCAGTGCGGGGGATTTCACGTCTTAAATTTTTGTTTCTAAGAAACGCCATTTTCCTAATGATGTTTAAATGTGTTGCCAACTTTAGCAGCTAAATGCCCATTTTCAAAAACTTTAGATGACACTTTAATACAATGCCTTAGTCAAAGCACATCGTTAGATTATAATATTAACGAGCGGTTTAGAGAGTTGAAAATCCTACAGTATATAAAGTAGGTATAAGACATTATTTATCACTAGCTGACCTGCGCAACTTCGTCTGCGTCACATAAGAGAGAGAGAGAGAGGGTTAGAGAGAGTGGGTCGTAGGCACCTATAATACATTTCTAAAGGAGCACATCACACACATCATTGCGCATAATGAAAATGCCCGCGCGGTACCTGATCATTATTTTGCTGCGGAAATATTTTAAAACTCTGATATCTCTTAGGATATTCATTGAAATTAATGATTTAAGAGCAGTTTCGTGCAAAATTAAATACTTGTGATGAATAACGTATTTATTTGTATAAGGATAAATACCATGTTTACAAAAACACCTTTGCAAATAATGCATTAATTTGAAAAAAATTGATCACCATAAAAGAAAAAGGTTATAGTGAGCCAACCTTAAAAGATAGACATATGCCATCACAGACTTCTTTTTAGAACTTTTAGGAGGAACAATTCTCTCATACATATAGTTGCGCACGCAACGGAAGCTCTCAAAAGGAAAAAAAAACTCCGTTTTTGATTTTTTTTTTATTGATGCTCCGCTCCTATTGTTTATAGCGTAGTGTTATATAATTAGTTATCATTTAGACGTGACCTAGTAGTACTTACAACATTTGTAACATAAAATGTGAATGTTCATAAAGCTTTTTAAATAATCTGGCCCAATTTTGCCTTGTAAACATAATTATTTGTTATCTTTTTACAAACTAACCTTTTTACTCCGCCGGAAGTAATTTACGCCACCTAGAACTTTAATAAAGAAGCAAAAAGGTCTATTCTACGGTTTACTTTAAAAATTTTACTCCTTTTGCTTGCGAACTTCTTCTCATTTTGAAGCATTACAGCGATTTTATCCGTTTAGGGAGTAAAATTTGTATTTTACTTCTTCCTTGGTTAAGCATAAAAATTAGGTCCTTTATTATCTTGAGGTAAAAATAAAACTTCTTCCTTTCAGAGACGATTGTCTTTTTACAAATTCAAATTCAAATTATTTATTTGTGAAACATAGGTACAATATAATAAGATCTAATTCGAAAGTCAGGATCGCTATGTTTAACCTAATAGGTATACAAATTTCGGATACTTATAAAACTAATTTAAAAAAAAAATAAATTCAAATTATTATTCGAATTATATTAAATACAATAAATCATTCAAATAAAATAAAATATTATTGATCACCCCTAAATAGAATTTAGCTTAAATAAATAGAGTTTCTATAAATATTTAAAGACATACTTACTATACAGTTTTCGCTGTACCATGGTGCGGGTGACACTACAGGGTGTAAGGGACAGTCCTCCACAAACTGATGGGGTGAATTTAGTATACCACACTAAGATGACCGGTACAAGAAATTATTTCAGGAATGTTATGGGAATCTATTCGCAGCGCGCGCCTCCATCTTCGTCTTGAGCTCATTGATAAACATAATTTGGCAGTAGGTACCTAAATTATTGCGATAGGTACTTAATATATTATTTCATTAATGTCGCTCGGTGTCCAACTTGTAACTTTTTTTAAATATTTTTGGGACAAAATATAACATGGTTTAAAAATTATTGGAATCGATTCAGTTACTTATTCAGAACAAACTATATTTAGGCTTCGCATATACTAAAAATGATGTTGTTTGTTAATAAACGTTTACTAACAGCTACTAAATACAATACTTGCTTTAGGTCGCGACTTTGCCTGTGTCGAAGAAACATAATATCCTATGGTAGTCGTTAATAGTTTGTCATAATATTAGTAAGACTGCAGTTGGTATAGTGATAGCTAAGTATGAGTTCCTGGGTTCGATTCCCAGGCTTGGCAAAGTGTTATTGGGTTTTTCCATCTGAAATTTCTCAGTAGCAGTCACAGAGCCTGTATGTGTGCCCAGTTGATGGCAATAGGTTGACCCCCTATTAAAAGTGACTTAAACATAACTGGCGAAATGAGGGTGTACTATTAGGTACACTACCGCCTAACCGTTCAGTGATTACAGGCGTGAGTAGTAAAGACATTATCTTAATTGGCTAGACAGGTGACCAGTCAGTACACCAAACATTAATTCAAAAATTTTTACTTGACAAGCAACGATTGGCAAAAACATTATTTTTCATCATTCTACAACAAGTTTACCAAATATTTCACTTAACAAAATAATTATCCGATAACTTTTATTTAATAACGTGTTATTTGACAAACAATTCATTATTCGTTTAATTTTATTCCATAAATAACGTTTGGAATAAAGCCATTAACCCTAGACGGTCGACGTCAGGGGCAAGGTTCGGTTAGTTAGGTTCCTTTAAACCCTGCAGACATAAATAGGAGCCCCGTCGACCTGCTGACGGAAACGCTAACCCTAGACGGTCGACATCACGGGGAGTTGAATGAGAAATGAAAAAGGTATAAATGATTAAATATCATCTGATGCATTTGAAAAAAAAATTGTTTGCCAAATAAATGTATTTAAAACGAGTATTTATGAAATAATACATTTGCGGAATAACTTGTTTTCGAAATAAATAGTATACGAAACGTTGGTTGTAAAATGAAAATTTGTCAATGGAGTTTTGGTGAAACTTTAGTGAACCGGCTAGACGACATAAGTTACAAGTTTTGCTAGTTAGTTACATGACACATCAGTCGCACCAATCCAATCTTTGTTTTGGTAATTAATTTAGTTACTAAAAGAGACAAAGACGACTCATCGACAACTTATCAGATTTCTCTTCACCTGTGACCCGGATGCGGGTAACACAAATATTTGTTTGACATTCTCAGGTATTTGTTCAGAGTTCGAAACTTCGAATGTATTATTAACGTTACTCATGATTCAAGGAATTTAACCACAAAGAACTGTAAGCAAAGGTTAATAGACAAAGGAGTTTCAAAAGATCAGTAACTTGAAAAAAATTCTGACTACCTACAAATGAGATTTTACGCCAAATTGCACTGGGCTTACGTGGTGGATTATGACCCATCTCTAAACAGAGAGCAAGCCTGTGTTTCAGCAGTGGGAACACTATAACTGTTATGCTAATGATATTATGTTTTGAGCTCTTTAAAATCTTTTTATGGCACTTTTACTGGTTTAGGTGTAGATAAGATAAGCATTGTGACTAACCTGTGTGTCTCATGATTTTGTTCAAATCCAAAAAAAAGAAAAAAAGCTTGTCGCTATTGGGCCTGTGGATGGCGAGTTATGGGCTAGCTCGCCGTCCGGCCGTCTTATGACGACAGGCCGTGTCGACGGCGCGTTCGTGTTCCACGCGCGCGTCTAAGAGATGTCAGCAACCAAATAGGGGTCCGTATGGGCCTGCCAGGGCTGCGGGACTGTTCGAAAGAGATACCGCGGCCCTGGAACACAAAGGGCAAAGAAGGAACATGGATGGGTTTTAGTCAGTACAAGTCTGACACTCCCTTCCGCTCCGCCCAGAGCGGAGGAGAGGGGGGGGGGGGTCATTTAGTGATTTCCCATAAAAAAAGGCTTGTCGCTTTAATCATTTGTAGCTCTACTACATCCATTGCTGAGCATAGGCATCCTCCTTTTGTGCCATACTTCCTTAGTCTAAGCGAATCACAAGCAGACTCCAAACAACGGAGAATTCTTGTTCTTCGTGTCGCTGGCACAACACTTTTTATATTTCGTGAGCCCAAAACATCGCCACTCCCATCGCGTCGTCGGCGGCAGCGCAAAGGTCACTTTGGTTGCATGCTTTTGACCTAAGAGGGCAGGATAGGAGGGTACGATTGCGTAACACACTAACAGTAGGACAAAATGAAAGGCCTTTCATTTTGTCCAATGATGGCCAAGCAGCAAGCATGCAGGACAAGATATCAGGTAACTCATTGTTTGCAAAATCAAGCATTTTACTATCCTACTGAGAGCATATGAAACTATATGCAACTTCGCCCATCCAATTCCACGCTATCCTGTATCAGTTCCCTACTTAACCTCAGCACTTAAGTAGCAACGGATTAGAAAAACCCATTCGAAAAAAAAAAAAAATCCTTTTTTTCCTTTGCTTTTAAAACTTGTTAGGCAATTGGGATGCGTGTCTGTAAACAAAGTATCAAGAAATCCTTAACTTCCTACCTTTAAGGATAACAAAATGTAAGTAAATTATATTCAGTTCAGTCAAGAAAGTAATTTAAAAGCAGCTTTGGGAAACATTATTCACAATTTAGCCCTTTCATATTTATGTTTAGGCGTTTTATGGTTATTTATCCGGTCAGGATCAAGATTAACGTGTTTTCGCACCTAAGAATAACTAAAAGGGAAACGATTACGTAAATGAATAGCTTCTTTTTCTTTTTCAATGTTGTTCTATTCACAGGTAAAAACTAGACGAAACATGACGCCACGAAAGAGTTTTAAGAGCGTTCATCCAAAAAGTTGGCAACGTCGCAAATGGCTGTCAAATATTTACCTGTTTTAATTTATTTTGACCAGACGGAGACTGAGACTGTTGTAGTGAACTAGAATATTAATCATCATCATCATCATTTCAGCCGAAAGAAGTCCACTGCTGGACATAGGCCTCCCCCAAGAAGGGGGGTTTTGCCATAATCGCCACGCTTGGCAGGCGGGTTGGCGATCGCAGTATGGTTGTTGTAGAATCAGAGAACGCTGCTGCCCATTCTCTGGTAAGTCCCTTAGTCGCCTCTTACGACACCCACGGGAAGATATGGGATGGTGCTATTCTTTACGTCCGGACACCATACAGAACGAATATTAATAATGAATTCCAATTAAAACACTAAATTGGATGTTGCAAGCGTTTTAGGTATAAAAAAGGTATTTAGAACGTTTCCAAATACTTTTTTTTACATCTAAAACTAAATAATCGGTGTTAGGATATTAATTATTGCATTTCATTATCAATATTTTAATTCACTAGTTAGCCATATTTCTTATTTCCATACAGTAATATTGCCAAATTAATCAAAACAGCGAAATATTTCACAGCTATTTGCGACGTTGCTTACTTTCTGTATAAACGCTCTTAACTAGCAGCGGTAAAAATGCCTTTTTCATCATTATTTTTAACCTGAAAATATGTTATTTTTTTATTTTATTATATTTTTTTATACTAAATGGGCTTACTCTTGACCTTAATCTAGTCCTGAAGACAGAGATGAGGTCGACGATAGAACAAGCTCGCCCAATAGAAGCCTATTAACTCGAGACTTAAATAGATTGGGGTCATATGAGCTTGGGAACACCGACGCAGGCAGGGAATTCTACTCCTTGGCTGTGCGCATCTATATCTATACTAATATTATAAAGCTGAAGAGTTTGTTTGTTTGTTTGTTTGCTTGAACGCTCTAATCTCAGAAACTACTGGTCCATTTATCGAGGAAGGCTATAGGCTATATAACATCACGCTACGACCAAAACAAGCGGAGCATTCATGAAAAATGTTGCAAAAACGGGGAAAAATCCAAAAGCAAGCGAAGTTGCGCGGGTCAGCTAGTAATAAATAATGTAGCAAAGCGCTTCATATGGGTTATAGCGCTTGTTATGATCATCATTTGCCTTTTCCCTACTATAGCGGGGTCAGCTTCCTGCTGCTGCTATACCCATCCACATTCATTCTCAAAACTTTCCTCACGACATTTTCCTCATTCCTCCGCATCAGAATCCCATACCACGACATCCGATTACCACACAACTTTTCAGTCATATAATATTCAATGTTATTGGTAAAATATTATAAAGGGTGTAGAAAAACCATTAACGACGCCGAAAGGCACTTGTTCTCCCCGTCATTGTGATCATTTTTTTGTTCTGGACCATCCTGGGCACCTACTTCTAGTTACGGAGATATTGGAGGTCAAAGTTCCAATTTTTCAGAAGTTTTTTTGTTGATGGCTTCGTGAAGGGTCCGTTTACATCCTGTATATCAAATGAAATTGGACCCTGTTTTCTGTCACCAGAAAACATGTTGGAGACACGTCAAACACAAAAGAAAACATTTCCTTCAACCAGTTTCCGCAAGATCTGTTCATAGGAAATTGAAAATAGATATTGTTGGCGTGTCTATGAAAAACCGCTTACGTGGACATTAGGGCTGAACTTCCTGAGCTGAACGAATTGAATGATTCAAATAAATCGAATCCTGGATAAAGCCGCCATCTTGTCGGCTTGGACAAAGATATTGATATTAATGGGTTTTCTCCTTTTATTAAAAAGCATTCTGTTACTTTTATTACTTTCATCTTTTATCTAATTTCTCGTAGCTACAGAAAAACCTGCCAAGTGCGAGTCGTACTCACACGCACCGTAGCACCAAACAATATAATAAAAACATTTTGAAAGCTTATTCATATGTTGTATTGTATTACATTTAACAGCAAAGCCTAATTAGTTTTTCATAGCATGTTAACGAAGTTACATAAGTTAGTTTGATGAAAAAGTCCCATATCTCAAAAACTAAACATCAAATCTTAAGGATGATTTCCACCAAACGGCTCGCACCGCATCGGATTTTACCACTTTGATAGTGTCTATCTTTCAAACGATTGAAAAATGGTTTTAGGAACCCCATATCATTTTTAAAATCCTATTTATAGACACCCCGCACGTATAAGTTTGATGATTCTTTTTTTTTAGTTTCAATTTCATGTCTGAAAATCGTAAAGCGGTTCACAGAATAACTACCAAGTTCCAACTGTGTAGTACTAATTGAACTTGTACTGTCACTTACGCGATATCTTCCGACAGTCACAGTTAGTCAGTCAGTGACAGTCTGTCTTGTCTTGTGACAGTACAAGTTTAGTTGTAGTTGTGTTGTAATCGTAAAACAGTGTTTAGTACTAATTGTTTCGGAATAAAGTGGCTGTGACATACAGACGGACAGACATAGGTACAGACAGATATGACGAATCTATAAGGGTTTCGCTTTTTGCCATTCAGCTACGGAACCCTAAAAAAATGATTAAAGATTTGTAGAACAACTGATTATTGATTAAATTATACCAGACTTAAACCATTTTAGATCCGTAAAATCTAAAAAGTATTCAGAGGGTATTTTTTTTTCTTTTCAAGAAATTATGTTTTTTTTTTGTCGTAATACCAATGAAGTACCTAGTGTTCACTTAAGGGCATTACATTGCTCGATGACCTTGATGATTTGATCCCTGTACTGGTTTATGTTGACTTGCCCCGCACATTTCGCAAAATTTCGGTTTTTATTTATTATTTAAAAATATTAAAAGAAATAACAGAAAAAAAACAATACAGATTGTTAAGTATATCATTACGTATTTTTGTTACAAAATTCATGCCGATCTATTCAGTCGTTACAGAGATAATTTACAATTAAGGTTGAAAAAGGACCTATTTTCTACGATTAACCAAAAAAAATAGAGAAGGTTTATTAAAATTTTAAACAATACAATTTATTTGTGATAACCTTAACTATAACATACTTTTTTACACGGAAAACGCACGAAGGGATTCATCAACAAATTTCTTTGAACATACGCTGTTTTTGGGATTTGAGCCATGTAATGCCCTTAAGAGCTCTCTTACATTTCGGCGCTACGCGAATTTAGGTATTTTACGCACCGAGCGGTCGGCGAGCTACGCAACCGATTCTTTCTTTAATATCTGTTCATTCACTCGAACCATGATGTTGTGAGTATGCCGAATAAACGATGTTGATCCAACGTAACATAAGTTTTTTTAGGATGGAGTTACGGTGGTACTTCGGTGGACGGAAAAACTTTTGATGTGACATTTTAAAGTTATTTAATTCGTTTTAAGATAAAATAAATCTCATTCGTTTTAATATATTTTTCATTATTTAAGAATCTTAAAGTGTTAAATTAAATAGATTTACATAAACATTTAAGTTGTTACGCAGTAACTGATCGTTGATAACCGACATCCGTGGTCTGAATACTCATAGAAATCGAAATAATTATAGTACTATGGATACTATGAAAGTTCTTTTGAAAGATATTTTAAAGGACAATATTATAGTCCGAGGTATTTGTATCATTTAAATGTTTCAATTGCTGTTACATTTTTAAATTCATTCAGGTACTTTTTGATATTAATTTCCTAACGCGGTCAAAGCCGAACGCACGTGTTTTACAAGCAATCAAGTATTACAATAGGTAAAAGGATAATTAGCATCAGAACTTTCTGCTACCTGCACGCAAACCATAGATGTTTACGAACTATTAATTAGCGCTAATTGTTCACTTTAGCAATTTTGGTTCCAGGTGTAAGTCTCAAGTGTAAAACAATGTATACCAGCGCATTTACTAAAGATGCATCATTATAAAGTAAAAGCCGATCGCTATACTCGTAAACACATAGGTTTCTGGTGAACAGATTTATTTGTAATATAAACAATATCTTTACCATCGAATTCTATACCGTTATTAGACTGACAAATATGTCTGTTTAATATCTTTTATGTGTACGTAAATAAATAAATAGAACGGTTGCAACATGTTTAGGTAAATAAAACACACCAATGTAAGTTCTTTTATTTGGTACAGTCAATTACCATATTATTATTAGAAAAATATTTTTATTTTTATTTACAACGATCAAAAACTGCGGTCTTAGTTTACGAAGTTCTAGCACGCACACAAAAGCAGAGTCTATACGGCAATCGACGCACATCACGATAGTATCGACAGGACGAAGCGCGCGAAATTATCTGACATAGATCCGTCCTAGTCAAGCGCTCGCGCTCGCGCTCGCTCGCTCGAGATCGCCGGCGCAGTGAAATATAATGTACTTTTAATTAATTAAATAAAAAAATAACAGTAGCTATTTAAATAATAAAAATAATAGTATAGTTCAAACAAATATTGAAGAATATTTTGGTGTAAATATTATGTCAAAATGATGCACAACTTCGGAGATATCGCTGCATGTTTCGAAGCCTTTTCGGTCGATAATTGAATTAGGTCCAGTTTTTTTTTCTTTACATGTAAGGCATATAACGAAAATATATTCTAATAATATTAAAGTATAGGATATAAGTGAGACGAAAAATTTTTTTTTGATGGTCTATATTCAATAGAATCTACACATTAGAGCCCACAAACCATGACTCCGTGAGTTTTTGTCTAAATATGCATCGGGAGAATGATGATTACTAAATAAATAAAAAAGTTATCTAAAATTCGCTTTGATATAATTGTAGTAGAGATAACGACCTATTTTTAACAAATAATTGTTATTTCAAGCAACGAACGAACAACATACAATTTTAACGAGAAAACCTTGCAATTTCGCGTTTTTTTGTAACACCCCTCTTTACAGACTTTAATTTTGTTGAACACACATTAGAAGGATATGATACGGTTTTAGGTACTTATAAGAAAGTTCTACACATATCCGCCGCTAAGAACCTCATAGGAATATTTACATTATTGTCTATTAACTTTTCCTACTCATAATAAAACATTTTCCGTACAGCAAAAAGGTTATGTTAGCGATATTCTGTCTAGACATCTGAACAAACAGATACTCTTCAATAATGGTGGATACTAAACAATTAAAGTTGTATCCAAACGTAAATATTCTTCTTTGAAAGTTTGAAATTTTTTTTTTTTCAACTTTTGGATGGGGATTCGATTCTCGACTCGAACCAAGAGCCTCATTGATGACGATATGCCGGTGGGTACCAAGCTGCATACCCTGGCCCACTCGCGCAAAGTTGCATGTCTGTCGGTCTTTTACAGACTGTACTTCGGTGAGTGTGCCCAAGAGCTCCACGAGCTCATTCTACCATCTCCCTTCTTCCATCGAGAGGACAGTCGCACTACAGGTTATCACCCATACCTTGTCGATGTTCCACACATTCCCACGAAGCGCTTTGCTTCATCGTTTATCATGCGCACAGCCAAGGAGTGGAATTCCCTGTCTGCGTCGGTGTTCCCAAGTTCATATGACCCCAATCTATTTAAGTCGTGAGTTAATAGGCTTCTTTTGAGTTAGCTCGTTTCATCTTCGACCTCATCTCTGTCCTCTGGTCTAAATTGAGGTCAAGAGTAGGAACATCTAAAGTTGAAATTTTTTATAGAGGGTACCATTTGTCTAGACACTGAAAACAACACTTGCATGACACACACCCTTCGAATTACACTCCAACCAACTTAACTGTGCAGGCCGGAAAACACAGAACTAAAATAAAATGCACCAAGTTTGACATACTGATGCATTTTTTCCGCGACAAGCAGCACCACCTATAACTGCACACTTAAAGTGGTCATACTATACATGGAGTAGTAAGTATTGTAGGTCCACCTCTGCCTAACCTTTCCCGGGGAAAAAGGCGTGATGTTAAATATTTTTGTTTTATTTTTGGCCCGCCCGTTATTGGTTTACTAGCTGAGGTGGCTAGTAGTGACCTCTGTCAAAGAGTAAAGTAACTAAACAGTTTCGTTTGAGGGAAACTAGATGGCACTAGCATGCTTGTTTATTCTATGTCTGCGTTGAATAATACCTAGTTGGACGTAGATACAGCTAACGTGACGCCTGTTCTTAGGGTTCCGTACCCGTAGGGTGACCATCGGGATCCTATTACTAAGCCTGCGCTGTCTGTCTGTCAGCGGGCTGCATCTTATGTTCCTCAATAGGTAGACGGTTGAAATTTTCACAGGATGTGTATTTCTGATGCCGCTATAATAACAAATAATAAAAGGGGCTTCCTCGCTACGATGGTACGGAACACTTCATGCGCGACTCCGGCTCGCACTTGACCGGTTTTTCTTTAAGGGATGGGCAGGAGTAGGCTTCTGCGTAGCACAATCAGCCTGTAGGTAATTATATCGTTATTTTGACATAGACACAGTGTAAAACTAACCAGTATACCAGATAGAGGCCATACGGGTGTTAATGTTGTCAAAAAAACTTTTTGTTATGTTACAACACACACATAAAACGACACCTCTTGTATCGATGCGCTTCGACTTACTCACGGGGAACTTGTTACCTGAAGCAAGCTTAGAATTCCTGTGAAATGCTTTGTATGTGTGTGTGAGCCAATTCCGACCATATTTGTTGCTAGTTGAAATACTATAGGATTAGATCTAATATGTCTACTATGACCAGTGATAGGAATAGGTAGTGCCTATTTGCCTAAACTTCGAAGAACAGAGACAAGAAACGGAGACTTCCTTAGGACTAAATTTTTTCCGAGACATCTGTCCCGAAATTTTGAGACAACACATAAATACATTTAAAAATATTGTTATTTGGAATAAGTAATTCGTCTATATTTACCTAAAGTTTGCGACTAGATATATCAAAATAAATAACATACATAGTCGTTACAACCATAAAATTTTCTGAATTTTTTTTTGGAGAACATTTTGTAAATGACAATATCGGTGGTGTGAAAGGACCCTTACGTTTTTTTTTAACTAGTTAATGTCCGCGGCTTTTCCCGCGTGTACTATTGTTTTTGTATCCCATGGGAACTATACTTTTTTTTTTAATAGGAAGTAGCATATGTGCTATTCCACACCTTAATCTATATCACTACCAAAATCAGCATTTTCAGTGGAATTGAGTAATGGACATCCATACAAACTATCACATTTATAGACAAACTTTAGATAAATATAGAATTACTTATTTCAAATAACACATTTTTTTAAATGTATTTAAATGTTGTCTCGAAATTTCGAGACAGATGTACCGGAAATAATTTAGTCCTAAGGAAGTCTCCGTTTCTTGTCTCTGTTCTTCGAAGTTTAGGCTAATAGGCACTACCTATTCCTATCACTGACTATGACACAAGCGTCTTCTATGTGCGACCGATTATGTTAGCACGTCATCATCTGCCTAGCCTTTTCCCAACTATGTTGGGGTCGGCTTCCAGTCTAACCGGATGCAGCTGAATACCAGTATTTTACAAGGAGCGACTGGCTATCTGACCTCCACAACCTAGTTAGTACTAGGTAATACGATTATGTTAGCACGTACCGTAAAGATAATTATAACCGATTTCTACTTTAAAATAATGAAAAAGGATTTCTCCGAAAGAATAAAGGTAGAAAATGGGATACATTCCAGGAAATAGTTTAATTGGTAGGTACGGAATATAGATGTATCGACAAGTGCGGAAAGCCGACTATTTGGTCATGTTTGTAGTCGGCGAATAGTCGGCGACAAACCGGCAAAAAGCACCGACTAATCGACTTGAGTGATTGAAATTAAATTATAATTTAATTTTTGTTTATCATTTTCTTTTTATTTTCAGCATTAGTTTGTTATACAACATTATTTTTAGTATATGCGAAACCTGAATATGTAATAAGTAACTGAATCGATTCCAATAATTTTTAAACCATGTTATATTTTTTCCCAAAAATATTTAATAAAGTTAAAAGTTGGACACCGAGCGACTTTGAGTACCTATTGCACTAATTTAGGTACCTACTGCCAAATTATTATTATCAATGAGCTCAAAACGACGCTGGAGGCACGCGTTGCTTGGTGACAACGTTTTTGTGCGGACAACTAGGTAACAGAACAAGCTTATAACTTTGAGATTTTTCATGATACAGTTTTGAAATTTTGTACATAAAAATACTAGACACGTGTATCAGGTTTCGCATATACTAAAAGTAATGTTGTATATGTTACAGTCAAAAATCTCGGTCAAAAATCGGTCAAAACCACTTATGACTGGTGTCAGTCAAAATCCTTATTATGTTAAAATGCGTTTTCTCCATTTAAAATATGTTGTTTCAGAACGTTGTAATTACCTAGTCCTAGAATTACTACAACATAATGTTTTGCAAAGGGTCACAAAAAAAAACCTAACAACCTAGTAAGTTTCTAAGTAAATGTTAGTTATTGTTAAAATAGTTTTCACCGTTCAAAAGTAGTTTTGACTGATTAACAGTTTTGACTGTGACATATACAAGGTGTAAACGAAACCTTTACGAAGCCGTTAACCAACCGTTCTGTGCACCAAACTAAGTAACTCTACGCAAAAATTATTGCTGGGGGACGATATTTTTTGGGGCGCTCAATGTGGCGCTCTAAAAACATTGCGCCGATGGATGGATTGAATAGTCCCGGTCATGGCTGTATTTAAAACTAAAGTTAAAAACTTTAAAACTTGTATTTAAAAAAAATCTAGTGAAAAAGTTGGAACTTTGACCCCCAATATAACTAGAAGGTTCCTAGGTCTGATCTAGCTAGACTCTAAAAAATAAAGAAATATCGTAGTGACGGGGAGAACAAGTGTCTTTCGGCTTCGTTAAGGTTACTTTGGAACTAGAACTTCTTAGGAATTGGAACTGCCTTTGGTAGACAATAATTGAACTTAAATCAATCAAAATTTCTGTGGTGCTGGCAACTGCTGTGTTATGTACTCAATGTGAGCGACTCAGCTATCCATGAAACGCCATAGACATTGCCGATGCTTCTTGAACTCCACTGGAGGCAAGATCGGTTTGGCCGAATAGTCGGCATTTTTGCAATCCACTCGTCGGCCAATCGGCCAAAGTCATACTTAGTCGGCCCATCACTAATATCGAAGCAAAAGTAAGGATTTTTTCAATAAAAAGCTTAAATATTTGTCTGAATAAAATATTTACGTAGCTATTTCATTGGAATTTCACAATCCTCCAATTTCTGAAAGCTTTGTTCCCGATATGACCACGTTATTTCGAAGTATTTCCCGTAAAGGCCAATTATTATACAGGACTTCAATCGAAATGGTAGCATGGAGTCAAAAGCATAATAAATTGAAATTCTCAATATGTAATAACGAGACCACATTTCGATTTCTTTCTTCAAAAGTAAAGAAAATGGAAAAATATTGTTAAGAGCAGAAGTTTTAATTGAAAAATTGGAAAATATTTGTCTATTTTTTCTCTGTAATTTTCCGTCTTTGCTTATTTTTTGCATTATAATCTACAATATACTTCGATCTAAGACTCAAATCACAGACGTTTGCAACACAGCCGTCAAATTTAAATGGAACTGAGCAGGCCACATCTGTAGCATATTGCAACAAAATTAGGGCTAAGTGGCAACAGATTGAGAGCAACAGAACCCGGCGACGCGGTAGGCCCAGAAGGAGATGGCGTGACGAGCTGGACTCTTGTCAAAAGGATTGGGCCCAAATAGCCAAAGACAGAGGTAAATGGAAAGAGGGAAGGGAGGCCTTTGCCCTGCAGTGGGACACATCAAGTTTATAAAAAAAGCATTTTCTTTTGTTCCGGAATGGAATGGAATATTGTTGATGAAGTTTCTCAGGACCTTCAACTCATACTCATATTAGCAGAACCTAGGTTCTACGCAAGTAGACCGTACCTTTATACATTTCAATCAATCAACACCCACACACGACACAAATACACACACCCACACACTCATCACACTCATCACATTTTTTCAATTTCTGAGTTTGTTTTCGACCTCCTCTAGTTTTGAAACATAATTGTGTGTTAACCAATTTACAGATATTGATATAATTCATCTTTTGCTGAGCATGAGGTCTTGGGTTCGATTCCCAGGTTAGGGAAAGTGATATCGGGTTTTTCCATCAGGAATTTCTCAGTAGCAGCCTCGAGTCCGGAATTGTGACCGGTGGATGGCAATAGGCTCGTCCCCTATTACATGGGACTTAAACATAACTGGCAAAATGTGGGTGTACTACAAGCGTGATGTTATGTTATGCGATGTAATCTTTTAAAATAAACTGATAAAAGCCTGAATTTTGAGAAGATCTACTTTTCTTAACACTTTCAATAATTATTTTAAAGTTATCATATTTATTCTTTTGGAGTTAGACTGACATGTTACAGAATATAGGAAAATAAGAAAATTAGGAGCCGCCGCGCTTCCTTAAGCTGGTCTGTGGATGGATGACCACCCATTACATACCGAGTTTCCTCCGTGCCTCGGAAAGCACGTTAAGCCGTTGGTCCCGGCTGCCATTTGTACATCTTTAACAGTCGTTACAGGTAGTCGTAGTAGTGGCCCGAAAGTCTGGCAACCAGTCGTACCAAGGGGTATCGTATTACCCAGTACTAACTGGGTTGTGGAAGTCAGATAGGCAGTCGCTCCATGTAAAGTACTGGTATTCAGCTGCATCCAGTTAGACTGGAAGCCGACCCCAACATAGTTGGGAAAAGGCTAGGCATATGATGATGATGATGAGTTCGGCTGACATTGACTTAAAACATACTTACTTAATGTGAGAGAAAATACGTGACTATTCGAAACAGACAGCCTCTTATTACTCTGTTTGAAACAGGCAAAAGTTATAATACTTTACCCTGTTTTAAGCGCCAAGAACGGTTTTAAAGTTAAATATACTTGGGGTGACTAAATGTACACGAAAAGAGCTAATTTTTCATAGGCCTCTGTCATACTGTAAGCGAGAATGATCTTTATTTTCAAAGGATGACTAAGCATTATGATAGAATTTTCCTTTGTCAGAAAAATAATTTGCTAAGAATGTTTTTTGGCTAGGGAAAATAGTTCGGAAGATCAAAGTCTATGTAAAGCGATAATTTATTAAGCTGCCAAGCTGCCAATCAAAATGTCAGCTTACCCATTTTGTTTTTTGTCACAATAACAAGTCTGGAATAAGTTAGAAGATTGGCACTGAATAAAGTGTAAAAGCGTTGTCACACTGACGATTTACCAGCGTGTTTCCAGCGAGGCGATACACTTGCGGGCTCTCTGCGGGTGAGTAGCGTGCTAGTCCTGGCTACGTGAAGAATTTTTCACGTTTTCATAATATTGTCTGACTACCTCGTTGATCTAGTGGTTGCTAGCGCGACTGCTGAGCATGAGGTCCTGGGTTCGATTCCCGGGTCGGGCAAAGTGTTATTGGGTTTTTCCATCAGGAATTCCTCAGGGAGTCTGGATTTGTGCCCGGTTAATGACAATAGACTCGCCCCCTATTGCATGGGACTTAAATATAACTGGCGAAATGTGGGTGTACTA
The DNA here is from genome assembly GCA_905163415.1 of Noctua fimbriata. NCBI lineage: Eukaryota > Metazoa > Arthropoda > Insecta > Lepidoptera > Noctuidae > Noctua > Noctua fimbriata. The sequence continues at coordinate 11,627,225 of LR990940.1, forward strand.
ATGGGTACACCTCTGCCTAACCCTTCAGAGATTACAGGCGTGATGTTATGTGTTGTAGTTTACACTCGCTTATCTCGCTATTAGTTATACACTTACGTCAATGGCTCTCGTCTCGCAAACGCGGCAAACCGTTGCGCACACGTGGCGTACTTTCTACTCACATGCAGCGAGTGCGTGAAGCATTAGCCTTGCTGGAAACCCACTTAGAAATAGCCAGTGTGATAAGGCCCTAAAGACATTAGAATAAAACCAATGGTTATTTATTTTTCGGTCTATCTACGTTGTTACGCTGTCCAACTTATTACCACGAGCCAAGATACAAATCAAGGACACAATTTGACAAAGATTACTTTGAAAATAATCTGAACAGTTATTTGAGACTAGCTGTTGCCCGCGACTTCGTTCGCGTGGAAATTTTGGTGCGTATGTGTGAGACTGCCTCGTTGGTCTAGTGGTTGTAAGCGCGACTACTAAGCGTGGGGATCGATTGCCGGGTCGGGCAAAGTGTTAAAAAAATATGTTTATTTCAATTACATAAAGTGGTCACACACATGTTTTGGAGATCACCTTTTAAGCAAGGAGATGCTTTTGTTAGGGGGCGTCCATTAATTACGTGAGGCAATTTTTCGACCCCCGTCCCCCCTTGGTGGGATGTCGTGAGATTTGGCTTGACCCCCTCATCTCCCTCCTAATCTCAAGTAAGATTTATCAAAATGCGTAGTTTAGTATAAATACGGTAATTTGCTTGATTGCGTTGGTTTCACTAAAAAAAATAATTTGTTGAGAAACATGTTTACTTAATTAAACCCAATGATATTTGCCGAGACCCCACTCTTTCCCTCGTGAGATTGGGTGATATTTGGCGCGATCCCCCCCCTTAAACTCTCACCTCACGTAATTAATGGACGTCCCCTTAGATGACTCCGCTCTTCCACTTAACATTAAACAGTGTATATGCAATTGAAAAAATACTATAAATAAAATAGTGTTATTGAGTTATTCCATCACGAATTTCTCAGTAGCAGCCACGGAATCTGGATTTGTGCCCGGTTGATGGCAATAGGCTCACCACCTATTACATGAGACTTCAATATAACTGGCGAAATGTGTGTGTACGATTAGGTACACGTCTGCCCAACCCTTCGGGGCTTTAAGGCGTGATGTTATGTTATGTGTGATAACTGACTGCCTCAGATCAAAAGGTGATAATGTACTGATGACTACAAAAGGCGTCCTTTTGGGTGCTGTAATTCTGGGCGGCAGAGGTCCGAAACAAAATTAAATGGCGTTGAGGCGACGATATGACTTTAAAAATCGGTGTATTTTGGCGCTATGCAACCTTTTTCAAAGTGAACCTTGTTGGGCGCTTTTTATTCTAATACCTTTCTGTACATTAAATGACTTTTTGCGAGAGTCCTTACACCTCCTTTATTCTTAATTCCTGTCGCAAAATTCGTTCTTAGGGCACGTCTACTATCTATAAACTACCTTCCTGCCAAATTTCATCTTTATACGTCAAGCGGTTTTCGATATTTCGTGATGAGCACTCATCACGAAATATCGAAAACTGCTTGATATATAAAAGCGAAAGGACTCACTCACGTGAGTGACCTTTCGCTTTTATATATTTAGATTTCTCATATTTGAACCTCTCTGTCAGTGCCAAATTTTTAGTGCAAAGAGTAAAGACAAAAGGAAAAATAAAACAAAATTAATTTTCAGCCATTCCGACTACACTACGACTCCTAAAAGCTATTTAAGTAAATTATTAAACTTATAGAAATCGCGTATGAGGTAACCAACTAAATTTAAAAAATGAATATCTTTTGCGTCTGTTGGGCGATTTTGATGAAATAAACGCTAAATAATACCCACAACAATGCTTCTTATTTTTTAATATTTGGTTTGAATACAATGAGGGGTTTTTACGTGATGCGCGCACAAGCGAATAGACAAACCGACAAACAGACAAAAATTTAAAAAACATATTGTTTTACTTTCTATTACCTATTTCTCGCACCTTCCAGTGATTTTTTTTGCAAAAATCTGTAATGTACAGACACGGAAAGTCTACGATTTTATTATATGTACAGATATAGATAAATAGATTTCTGTGCCCCGCGATATTCGTCCTGGTGATATTATAATAAAAATCTATATAATTATATCTGTCCTATTTGAAACGGATTTTGTTAACAACTTTTACTGACACATAGCTGATGTTATGAGGAGTAATTTAGGCTACTTTTATTTTAGAAACTGGAGGCTTCGTGAAAAAAAAAATCCTTTTTTTTATTAATTATTGACTAAATCCGATTCAGATAGGGAAATAATCTTTTTATAATAATTTCAGCGGACGAACGCGGGGCGCATCTAGTACTGAATAAAATCTGAATGAAAACAACACGTTAAGAAGATAAATCTTTATGAACAAGAAACAGTAGCTTAGAAGCACGCTAACAGCTTACTATGACACCGTGTTACAAATGTGCGAACGCGACCAAAGTCCAACTTACTTTCAAGATAGAGAAGAAAATAAATTTCAGCTCGTTTTAATGTCGACTTAACTCAACCCGGGGTTGAAACTTAAATGTTGGATGACGTGACTTTGAAAACTTTGTATTAGGTGAAGTAAGTAATCATTATGAGTTAAGTTCTTCGAGATTTTATTATCATAAACAGGCAGACACGTTTGATGGATAGTAGTTACAGTAGGCCTACCTTTGAAGAACTTACGAGCCTCAAGGTATTTCCAATAGTTGCTGAATTAGTTATAATATAACATAACAACACGCCCATAATCGCCGAAGGGTTAGGCAGAGGTGTACCTAATAGTACACCCACATTTCGCCAGATATGTTTAGAAATTAGGTTTGTAAAATAGGTATAGTGGTTGTAATTTCCTAGGAAAACTCTTTAAAAACAAGCTCTCTTTTAGAAAAAACAGAGCCAAAGAGGCTATCCGTAGGGGAAACAGCAAGACTGAGAGCAGACCTTGAACTATTTTTGTTTGATTTTTCTTTTATCATCATCAGCTTCCTGCCCTTGTCCCAAGTTACTTCGGATCGGCACAACACGGTTTTTTCTTCAATTCTCCTCTATCAATTGTCACGCTATCATTTACTCTATTTTCTTTCTTACCACTCATTTTTTATTACCATTCCTCACAAAATCCATCCATCGTTTCCTTGGTCTTCCTCTCTCTTTCTATCCATCAACATTTACATTCATCACTCTTTTAGTCAAATGCGATACGTCCCTCCTCATGACAAGCATATATCAAGATAGTCGATTCCCTTTCAAATTTTCTGTAACTGGAGCAACTTTCAAACTTCCTTTAATGTACTTGAATTTTCTTTCATATTTTGATTTTTTCCGCCTATATATATGTCAGATATGTCAGGATTTATTCCGTTATACTCATACATCATGTGGGCAGATGATAGGTTTAGTGCTATGCAAACACCCAGTGTGTGTTGTGGGATACACTGTTTCTAGCAAAACTAACGAATTACTTGAGATTACAACTTAACACAATAATACGGGGCACAATGAATCGGGTACAGTTCCAAGACGTGTCAACTCCGCCGCGATCAGACATTGAATGTTGCCCTCACCTCGAGCTGAACATCAGGGCTCTGTAGAAGCACGCTGTGGTGTGGGTAGACTTGTAAGTAGGTCGCATGATGTCACCACCGACACACTTGCGATTCATATTATATCTACACTAACGACTGGATCCGACATATAAATAGTCCGGAATTCAGACCAAAATGTAGCACAACAGAATGCAACAAAAAAAGGAATAACTAAAGGAACTATCTGACTTTCTACGCAGACCAAACTTTGAACCTACATTTTAATACCCGTGAAAAGCTGAATATAAATCATGTTGGCCATATTCTAACAAAACTTAAATGTAAAATTTGGCAAGTCAGCCTGCCAAGATACACTGTTAAATATATGGCATTGGCGAGAATTTATGCTGCATGGTAAAATAACATAATAGATTGAACTTTAGCTATAAGAGGTATGACTGGCGATTTGGCTAGGTTTTTGGGATTCTTGGGAATCTTAAATATTTCTTAACTGGTCAAATTTAATTAGCCTGAGTTATTTCACAACGGCGGGATGGGTCGATGACATTTTTGCTTTCGCAATATTAGATACACTATGTAATTCTTTAGATTAATAAAATTTTTAACTTTTTTATGATATTTCTTCTCCGTTGTACATTTGTGACAATATGTTGAGAGTATGTCGAGTTGCAAATCCGTCAAGTTAAAAATCTATCGAGTTGGAAATCACTCTACAGGCGTACAGTCCAGAAGGGGGAGCATTAAGGCTGTGGGTGTTGTATTAATACCAGCTATTGATTAATTCAGGCTTTATACGTGGTTGCTATTTTGAAATTAAAGCAAAATGTCGGAAGTGAGTCAGCCCTAGTTTCATACAAAATTATTCAAACGCTGTTGGTTCAAGTCATTGAAAAAATATGTGTCATCGCGTCTCTAAAACCATGTATTATGATAATGTAATATCACATTTGTAAATTTTCCTTAACTCTAAATGGGCCTTATGTATAGCTACTTTCTAATTGAGAAATTTCATATCCTACAGATCCTAGGAAAAAAATTAAAAAGAATCATAATTTTTCATTCAGATCGAGTTTAAAATTACTTACACATCTTATCAGGGTAGCCAGCACGTTTTATTTAAGCTGTAGCTTAACTACTTACCCCACCCTAGACCGCCACGGATAAATCCCTTTGCAAAAATGTGGGTACAACATTAAAAGGCCACGCGACCTTGTACGGAAAAATACGTGATGTTGCATATTCATTAAGAGGATTTCATGGTTACCAACTCTTTTTAAAAATAAAAGTCGTTATAAACAAATGTTACTACTATCATCATTAACACTAAAAACGGGATATTTACCATATTTACTAAAAAAATATAACCCAGAAATATCGGGAACTCAAAACAATTAGTTAACATGGTAAATATCCCGTTTCTAGTGTTAATGATAATGTTAGTGACCATGATAGCTTAAAAACTCATTAATGTTACTACTACTTTTACAAGTAAATAACGACAGCTAGTGATTTTTGGTAGTAAAGTCAAGATTTCTAATACTTTTCCACTTTCGCGGATAGATTTGTAATAACAGCAGTTTGTTACATAAACTTGAAAGAAGATGGATGGATAGATAGATGGATGGATGGATGGATAGATAGATAGATAGATGGACGGATGGATGGATGGATGGACGGATGGATGGATGGATGGATGGACGGATGGATGGATGGATGGATTGATGGATGGACGGATGGATGGACAGATTGATGGATTGATGGAAGATGTATCTCCGCATCACTCTTGTATTTTACGAAGGTAGGCAGTGTAATAAAAATATGTAATCAGTTCTATGTACCTAATAGTTGGTGAGCCTATTGCTATTAACTAGACATACTTTCATAGTTCCGGCTGTTACTAAGAGTTATTCTAAGGAAAAAGGTTTTAATTTAAAAGTAGCACTTTTCATGTGTGTATTTGGAGTAAAAAGACGTGTCCGATACTTAATTAAAGGAAATGCTGTGTGAGAATTCCGAGGCGTTTCTAGGAATTGGTAAGAGAGAATCGCACACAGGGAAGAGTGTAAGGCCATCGAAGAAAGCTTTACAGTGGATCAAGAAGTACCAGAAGTATGAACTTGGATGACATCAAAAGATCGTAATAGGTTTTTGCAGGCTTTCTGTAGTTTCAGCCTACCCCCATGGAAGGCGTGAGTTAATGTCGGTAAATGAAAGTTAAGAAAAAAATTAAGAAACGCACTTTAGTGTGACGTTATTTAATTTTTTTGTGTTTTCTCAGCCACCCTTTCATTTGATACCCATGCCATGGGAATGCATAAAAAATAACTAGTCCGCCATCTTAGATTTTGAATAATGCCACTTACTGTGCATTGCTATCCAAACTACATATGTATGCAAAATTTCAGCTCAATCGAAAACCGGAAAGTGGGTCTCATTTAATTTCTTCGATTTTTTACATAGTTAGTTACAGGTGAAGCTAATAAAATCGTGTTAAAAATATCTAATTAAAGAAACTAAACAGGTATTCTCACAAAGTGAACGCCAGAAAATATCAAGTAACAAATTAATGCATCTTAAAGCATTCCATACACGTTCAGACACTTACACCAAAATTAGTATCAACACGTTTGCCATCTTTGAGAGGGAGGACATCAATGATCAAAGTCCCGACCCAATTACAGAACCATTTAGATTCTCTCGCCGTGGACCAAAACGGATGACATTAATTACAATCTCGATCGATGTACCATAGCATATTACAGAAGGTCGGACTATATCAAAAGCCTATAATGAAGGGTCTTGTGGCTAAATTATAACAGCCACACGGATTGATCTTCAAAGATAAGCAACGCTTGACGAGGTCCGAATATGAGAGTCCATAATTCCATATTCTATACTAATATTATAAAGAGGCAAAAAATATATGTAGAAGCCATATGTTCTGTATGGTGTCCGGACGTAAAGAATAGCACCATCCCATATCTTCCCGTGGGTGTCGTAAGAGGCGACTAAGGGACTTACCAGAGAATGGGCAGCAGCGTTCTCTGTGATTTTTATAACAAACATACTGCGATCGCCAACCCGCCTGCCAAGCGTGGCGATTATGGCAAAACTCCCCTTGGGGAGGCCTATGTCCAGCAGTGGACGTCTTTCGGCTGAAATGATGATGATGATGATGATTATAAAGAGGTATTTGTTTGTAAGTTTGTATGTAGGGGGTAATCTTCGGAACTACTGATCCGATTCCGAAAATTCTTTCACTAACGTGAAGCTACATTATTCCCAAGTGATTTAGGCTACATTTAAAACTTTCCCGGGTAATTAATTAATTAATGATTAATTAATTTCGGGGATAATTTCCGTACGTAACGGGAGCGAAGCTGCTAGCAAAAGCTAGTCCATTATATTCCGATGATGATCAAAGTGCCACTCTTCTTTAAACAATGATGAGTTTTGTACTAAGCTACCTACAGCAATTAAACAACACAGGTAATTTTTTTTCCCGACGGAATGGTCTTCAAACAATCATCTTCATCATCATCATCATCATTCACAGTCTGACTTCACCCATTGCTGGGTATAGGCCACTCTTTGCTTGGACCAAGCTCCACCGTCTTGTGCCAACCTTATCCAGAATTTTCCCGCAATATGCAATGGCAAAAAATATGTAGTCTGCCCATCTCGTCTCTTCAAAAAATTATTTTGCTACGCGACTGTGTTTCGAGCACATTCTGCATTACTCTTCGTTCGTATCTCAAATTTTCCACAATGGAACTGCGAAGAAGGTTCGAAAATTTTCCTAGAATGTTCCAATATTGCACTGTGTAAGTCGAACCCGCTTCTACGTTGCCAATTCCACACTACTTGTATGAAGCCGACCTTCTGTACAGAATGTTCTACTATAGAACTGCGTAGAAGGTTCGATAATTTTCCTAGAATAAAATAATAAATAATAATAAATAAATTTTTATTCAAAGTTAAAATTGGTACATTACATCATAAATCTTAGAAATAATAAAGGTATAACAAAGTTCGATGCCTGTACTAGGGTAACCCTGTATCACAGGCGATATGGATTCTAATAATAACTATTTGGACAACAGGTTTCTAAACAATATTTAACATAAGATTTTTTTATTTAAAGTAGTGAAATAACTAGTTAATTTATTTTGATATAAACCTAATTTACTTAAACACTATTATTTTAAGATAAGAACAAAATACATAAAGGTCTAAAACGTGTAGAAAAATGTTACGCACTTAATTAATAACATTATTACGATAGAATCAGCAGTATGTATTTGTAAACAAGTTAGACTGGGTCAAGCAAGAATTGCAAAAATCATTGTCGTGGAATTTTTGTAGCTGTCGAGAATTTGCTTAGACAGCGGCAAACCGATTGTAAGTAGTGCAGTGGTGTCGAATAGGTATCGTTACGTTAGCAACAAATTAAAGTCTGGTCTTGTATGACGCACTAGACGCCCTCATAATCAATAGAGTTGATGTATCTGTGCTCTGCTAATTTCCTCGCAGGACATTCAGCATCTCCGGTTTTATGGTCACTAGGTTTTTTAAAGCGTGAACAAGTCGCGCATTTTGGCGTGTCAGTTTTCTTCGCGCATTCGGACATCATATGACCTTCATCCCCACAGTGACCACACGTAGAATTGATCTCTCTGCAAGACTTTGCTGCATGGCCGTACTGCTGGCATTTATAACACCTCGTTACTAATGTGAAATCCCTCACAGGGCAGGACGACCAATTTATGAAAATCCTGGATTGAGGGATTAGGGTTTTACGTATCTTGGCTGAAACTTCAATTACGTAATTGCAGGTCGTAGCATCTCTTTTACCAGATTTGTGGCTTAATTTTACAGCGGTCAAGAAAGATTCCAAGGTCATCTCTGGTATCTTGTCGGCTACATTTTGTTCGAAAATGCAATGGAATACCTCAATTTCAGCCAAAGACGTCGGCACACCTACAACTACGATCCGGGGTTTGCGCTTGTTGGGTTCATCGGCGGTAAGTCCAGATGTAGAGAGCTGCACTGCGTTCTTTAGTTTATTAGCGTCATCTTTCGTCTCGGTACTGATAATTACGCCTCCATTTTTTATTTTGCGGACACCACGTACGTGCAGCTTCATTTGCTCGGGTCGTATGATTTTTTGAACCAGTTCTTTCGTTTCGTCACTTGTTTGAAATTTGTCATTAGGATAAATGGCAATAGAGCTTAAGTGATTAGGTCGAATGAAATTATTGGATCCCCTTTTCACCATATCGGCAAAAGAAGCATTTTCCATAGAACTAGAGTCCAGTATCATCTGCTTAAGCTCCGACATTTGTTCCGTCAGGTCGCGGTGTTGTTTAAGGGTGCCGATTACGTTTTCTGCATGAATGGCTTTTTGCTTCAGCGACTGATACAGGACTGCCATCTGCGAGGTACCAGATCTTATTTTACGGCAAAGATTAGAAATTTTCATTTTCTGCTCCGAGTTTAGTTTGCCCTCCGCGGCAATTAAGGAAACTTCATGTAGGTGCTGCTCGATGGTCGTCATCCATTTTAGGATCTCAGGTGTTGAAACAATTACACCCGTGGCCGACTGGGGGCCTGGGTTTTGCGACGGGCTATGCGACGGCAAGGCGGACGAGTGGACGGGCCCCCTTGGATTACAGGGGCTGTTTTCCATTTTGTAATTTTTAAAAGATCACTGTTTCTTGTCCATTATTCACTAAATTACACACTAAGCATTACGAAACTAATACATTAAAGTAGGTCACAATTATTTATGTATAAATAAAATATTGCTAGCGAGCACGTCTGAACGCTGCAAGTGCAATGAGCGAGAATGTTCCACTATTGAGCTGTGTAAGGCGAATCCACTTTTACGACGTGTTTAATTCCTCCCACACTATGTGTATGAAGCTGACCTTCTGCAGAAAATATTCCACTATAAAACTGCGAAGAAGGTTCGAGAATTTTCCTAGAATGTTCCACTATTGAACTGTGTAAGGCGAATCCACTTTTACACTATGTGTATGAAGCTGACCTTTTGCAGGAAATGTTCCACTATGGAATTGCGTAGAAGGTTCGAGAATTTTCCTAGAATGTTCCATTATTGAGGTGTATAAGGCGAATCCACTTTTACGGCGTGGCCAATACTTCCCACACTATTTGTATGAAGCCGACCTTCTTTAGAGAATGTTCTACTATGGAACTGCGTAGAAGGTTCGAGAATTTTCCTAGAATGTTCCACTATTGCGCTGTGTAAGGCGTACCCGCTTCTACGGCGGGGCAAATTCCTCCCACACTATTTGTATAAAGCTGACCTTCCGTAGAGAATGTTCAACTATGGAACTGCGTAGAAGGTTCGAGATTTTGCCTAGAATTTTCCACTATTGCGCTGTGTAAGTCGAACCCACTTCCGCGGGGCCAATTTCCTCCCACAGTTATGTATGAAGCCGACCTTCTGTGGAACAGTTAGTGTTCTGTGGGACTAGTTACGGGGTTAGTTATTTCTATGAATTCCTTTAAGTCTGTAGCTATTTCTGGGAAAATCTTTAATCGAGTTTAGATAACGAACTTCGATTTTGTAATTGATTTGTTTGTTTACGAATAGATAATTGAAACATTTAAGTGTTGTTTATTTTGTATAGAATGTACTTAGTTATTTAAATAGGATTAAATACTTAAAGCGAAATAGAGATTTAAAGTAAAATCTTAGTTCGCCTTACTTAGAGTGAATTTCACTAATCAACCCATCTAAACCTCGATTAAGAGCTGCTAGTGTAATAATTGCTATAGAATGCGTGTGTATGACATCATCATCACTTTTATTTCAGCCGAAAGACGACCTCTGCTGGACACAGGCCTCACCCAAGTGGCGCCATATTGACCGGTCCCGTGCGTCTCGTATCCAATGTATGACATGCGGTAAGCTAATTCCAATCAGTTTCAATGTTGAAAATTATCAGTTTTACTCTGTTTTTTTTAAATAAACTGATCTTATTCTCCATGTAATGGCCTCTTTCTCTGCCTTTAATATTGACTGACCAGTATTGTTTAAATTCAGAAGATATCCGGAAAATAGTTGGGGTAACTTGGAGGAAAAAAAAAAAAAAAAAAAAAAAAAAAAAAAAAAAAAAAAAAAGGACAGGATAATGTGGCAAGCTCTAGGGGAGGGTTTTGCGGAAACGATCTTAATATTGGTGTCAAATAAAGTATTTGTTTGTGTTTTATATTATACTAGGTATAGCGCACTACCTTCGCCGTGAAAATATTATTAAAATATTATTTGCCGTTTTTGCAACATTTTTCATTGATGCTCCGCTCCTATTGGTCGTAGCGTGATGGTCAGTAGCCTATAGCCTTACTCGATAAATGGGCTACCCAACACTAAAAGATTTTATCAATTCGAAGCAGTAGTTTCTGATATTAGCGCGTTCAACCAAACAAACTCTTCAGATTTATAATATACTAGCTGACCCGCGCAACTTCGTCTGCGTTTGGATTTTCCCCGTTTTTGCAATCTTTTTCATAAATGCTCCGCTCCTATTGGTCGTAGCGTGATGTTATGTAGCCTATAGCCTTCCTCGATAAATGGGCTATCAAACACTAAAAGATTTTTTCAATTCGGACCAGCAGTTCCTGAGATTAGCGCGTTCAAGCAAACAAACAAACAAACAAACTCTTCAGCTTTATAATATTATATATATATATAAGTAAATAAGTATAAGTATAGATTTAAGTTTTAGTTTACTCGACTAAATATGTTTTGTAAGATTGTAAATAAAGGCCCATAATAGTATTGTTGAAATTATTTAATGAACCTCGTTCTTATTCGAAAGAGCAAAAAATACTTACCCTGAAAAAGTTCAGTGAAGACTGGATCAAATCAGAAAGAATCGTTGAGATTCGATAAAGAAGGATTTCTTTAATATTTACCACAATTTTCAGCTCCCCTTTTTCCATCTTCAGTGAATCGATTAGTTCAGTATCGAGTCTCGAATAATAACGAGAGAATGAGAAAACTTTTGCATCGAGAGAAGCGGTATTTACTTAAGAAACTTTTTCTTTGTAATAAGATGGAATAAAAGCATTTTGAAGTTATAATATAAAATATAAGGTGCTGAAAATGGTAGTTGCTTGCTTCTTTATGTAAATCTGACTGCAACAAAGTTATTTTAGTAGTTAATAAAAAAAAGTAAATAATAATTAATTTAATAAATCTTTGCGGAAACTATATTTTCGAGTCGTGTGGGATTGAAACTCTGGGGCCGTGGAGTCCGAGTGCTCATAGCCTGTTCAAGGAAATTTCGAAAAGCCTAGTTGACGATTCCCGTGACCCAAGGGCTGCCTTTTAGCTTGGCCAGAGGCTAAGTGTTGCCATACAACGTGGCAACGCCGCCAATCTCTTGGGCACATTACCAGCTGACAGCGTTAAGGAAAGTTTATCGATGCCCTTTTATAGTTTGTTGTTAGTTTATTTAATAGTTTTTAAATAAGAATCTTTCTACAAAACCTTGGTATAACCAAGGTTCTTATTTCTTATTTATATTACATTTCATTCATGTTGAGATGGTATAATTTTCTTCTTACTTCAAAAAGGACAAGAAAATCTAATGTCGGGACCAAAATTACACTTTATCGAATTATAATGAACGAGTCATATAAAGACAACACGCCTAACATTTAGCAGCTTCTTTTGAGACTTAATAACTGTTGTTATCAAAGGAACTAGTATTAAATCTAGCTCAGTCGAGATTTCCTCGGAAATTAAACTGAAAATGTAGTTCCAGACAATAGAAAACTAACTTTAGAAGCTTTATAAAGAAGATTCATTGAAACATTTGGTTTTTTATTTACTTTGTACATCTTTGATAGTCAGTGGTCAAAACAAAAAAAAAAATTGACAAACAGTCTTACCAAGGGGTATCGTATCCCAGTACTAACTTGGTTGTGGAGGTTGGATATTAGTCGCTCTATGTAAAATGCTGATATTCAGCTTCATCCGGTTAGACTGGAAGCTGACCCCAACATAGTTGGGAAAAGGCTAGACCGATGATTTACTGTTTTGCGAAGTCAGAACATGTGGCCGGTTGACGGCAACTGATCTCTGCCTATCCTTTCCGAAATCATCTAGAATAATACTATAGTTAAAATAACTACTTAAGGGCATTACATGGCTCAAATCCCAAAAACAGCGTATGTTCAAAGAAAGTTGATGAATCCCTTCGTGCGTTTTCCGTGTAAAAAAAGTATGTTATAGTTAAGTTCATCACAAATAAATTGTATTGTTTAAAAGTTTAATAAACCTTCTCAATTTTTTTTGGTTAATCGTAGAAAATAGGTCCTTTTTCAACCTTAATTGTAAATTATCTCTGTAACGGCTGAATAGATCGGCATGAATTTTGTAACAACAAATACGTAATGATATACTTAACAATCTGTATTGTTTTTTTTCTGTTATTTCTTAAAAAACGAAATTTTGCGAAATGTGCGGGGCAAGTCAACAAAAACCAGTATAGGGATCAAATCATCAAGGTCATCGGGCAATGTAATGCCCTTAATCGGGGCTTCGGGACTGTTTCGAAAGAGATACCGCGGCTCTGGGACATAAAGGTCTAAGAAGGAACATGGATGGGTTTTAGTCAGTACAAGTCTGACACTCCCTTCCGCTCCGCCCAGAGCGGGAGAGATCATTTCATGAAACCCCATAAGAAAAAAAAGAAGATATCCACTTAATAGTGAGGTTGGTATTAGAATAGAAAAGAATTTCTCTTTATTCAAGTATCCATGACTCAAAAACTGTTAGTAAAAACTTACGATTATATTAGTAAGCACTGATAAAAACAAAACAACACAACAAATAACGATGGATCACTGCTGCGATAACCCATGAGTGATAGCATAACAGCGACCCAGGTAAAGACAGTCCAGGCGACTGGCAATCATGTTTAAGATACTGTTGGTGCTGCCCCACACCCTGCGCACCAGGGCAGCGCACCTTTCACGCATTGTTGCATAAAAACAATCCACATGCGCATCCCGACCATCTCCGACGCACTACAGAAGCGGTTCAGCCCCACGAGCATCCTAAATGCGTTATTTTATTAACCAACCTCTTTGTTATTCTACAAAACAATGAAGATTTCACTTAGTATTATCATACTCTTTTGAAAGGATTATTAAAGACTCTTTTGTTAAAAAGCTACTAAAGAAGATTTTTTTTATGTTTATTTATTTTATTTCTTAGTTGTGTTGCTTGTCAAGAATTTTCTTTGACTTCGCTTGCACTTGCAAGTACTTTTAAGGTTCCGTAACCAACGGGAAGCTTACTAAGCTTCCGTTGTCAGTCCGTCTGTCTGTCTGTCAGCGGGCTGTATCTCATGATCCGTAATAGGTAGACAGTTGAAATTTCCACAGAGAATTCTGAGCCCCTTTTAATTTTTAAGTTAGTTAAATTAAAAATTAAAAGTTCTCCCTTACTACAATGGTACGGAACCCTGCATTCGCGTTTCCGACTCGCACTTGGCCGGTTTTTTATTTTTTGCAACAAGAAATTTAATGCGTTAAATAAAGCGCTATCTTTGTTCTACTTTATACTATTTTAACGCCTTGGAAGTAGAGCAATACTGAGCACGAGTTCCAGGGATTCATTTCCAGCCCCCGTAGCATGACCACCGTAGGCAAGGATTTCTTTGACGGAAGAATCGACAAAATGACAGATTGTGTCGACACAATGACATATTTTTTTGTACTATCTGTCATTTTGTCGATTCTTCCGTCAAAGAAATCCTTGTCTACGGGGGCAGGTCGGGCCAATTTACTGTAGGGTTTTTCCATCAGTAATTAAAATTCTAAAGAGCAGCCAAATCCAAGAGTTTAGATTTGAGCCCGTTTGATGGGAATTAGCTCGCCACTTGTTACATGGGAACAAAACATAACTAGTAAAATGTGGGTGAACACCTCTGCCGAACCCTTCAGGGATGGCAGGTGTGATATTATGTTATAAAACGAAATTCCATGTTAAGATAACTTAGAAGTTTTATTACTTTAATCTTGCACCGAGCTTGGTACTTTCGTTGTAAAAAACTTTATAATAGGATCGAAAGTTTTCAAATAAGATTTTAAAGGCTTAAAAATTAAATAACATGCTTTCATCATTATTGGTTTTGCGTAAAAGGGTTTCTTCGACGCAAATATTGTTTGAACTTAAATGTACTGGAATAATATTAGGCTTTAGGCCTTCAACAGGGCATCGGTCTTGTGATGTCAAAGTTCATACCTACACATCTTCTACTTTATAGAAATACAAGCTGTTGCCCGCAGCTTTCGTCCGCGTAAAATTATTATTTAAAAAATATGACTTGCCTATTTTCATCAAATTTTCTTAACATTTTTAAGGGTTTCAATTTTTTTGCTCGGAACCCTAATTCTTTTTCTAAAATAAAAGCATAATAATATTTTCATAATATTAATTTGCTAAAATAAGCCAAGCTACTCCTTTTAATATCAGCTATCTGCCAGTGAAAGTCCTATCAAAATCGGTTCAGCCGTTTCGGAGATTAGTAGGAACAAACAGACAGGCGTACAGACAAAAAATTAAAAAAAAATGTTTTTTTGTTATAGGTGCCGTATGCATTTAGTTAAAAGCTGTTATTTTAAAATTACAAACAGACACTTAAATTTTATTTATTTGTATAGAGTATAGAAGATGTATTGATTAGATATACTGTCATCATCATCATCATCATTTCAGCCGAAAGACGTCCACTGCTGGACATAGGCCTCCCCCAAGTGTCGCCACATTGACCGGTCCCGTGCGACTCGCATCCAGCGGATCCCTGCAGCCTTCACCAGATCAAGATATATATAGATATACTGTGTGAATAGTCAATTAAGATATCTTGTGCAAAAAATTTCTACGGCCACAGGTTCCGAAAGTCACTTTATTTGCAATATTTCGTACTAAGGCTTTTAAAAAAAATTATTACATCTCGCTTTTCTCTTTGCTTAATACTTGTTCTACTTGTATTTTCACACAGGTTTTCGCTATTAAGTTTTTCATATTAAAAAAAAATCCCGCTAAAAATTTATGTTTACGATTTGATTTTTCACAGAACGTAACTGATTTTCTGGAATTTTTATTGAGATTAAATTGAATGTATATTTTTTATAAGGAGTTCTTATATGAACACAAAGAATGGAACAAAAATCCCAGATCACTTTTATTAAACTTCTTAATTCCTAAATAACTATTAGTGTTATTTGGCAAATTAAATTAAAAAAAAAACAAAGCATTCATTTCCACATGCATTCATAAAATTATTACATAAAAAATAACGCTGTCTTTTTGAGGCAAGATTATGTGAGCTATCGATAGAGTTTTTTTTTTTAATTTTAACAACCGTACTGCGATCGCCAACCCGCCTGCCATGCGTGGCGAATTTGGCAAAACCCTCTCTTTGGGGGAGGCCTATTAAATTAAAAATTAAATTAAATTCATTTATTTCAGGTCTTTAACCCATAATAAATTAAAAAAAGGATTATAAAATTGCCATGCTTGCACTATAAATACCAAGCCATTTCCTATGTCCAGCAGTGGACGTTTTTCGACTGAAATGATGATGATGATGATTGATAGAGACTTAAGTTACACTCGCTCACTTTGTGTGGTAGTGGACCCACAGGTAGGCCCTTCCCATTCTAGACTCTTCAACGGTAAAGTAGATTTTCAAGATATTTTTCATTTGTCGAGGTTTTGTTGTTTCCGAAATTTTTGGCTATTTCCTTTGGGCAATTTATTCAGAATGCTTGGGAGACCATACGTCCAGACCCATTTAAATAAGTATGTCGGATATGTTAGGATTTATTCCGTAAGGCTCGTACATCATGTGGGCAGCCGATGGGTTTCGTACTATGAAAACACACTGGCTCCGATACACTGTTTCTAGCAAAACTAACGAATTACTTGAGATTATAACTTAACACAATAACACGGGGCACAATGAATCGGGTACAGTTCCAAGACGTCTCAACTCCGCCGCGATTAGACATTGACTGTCGCCCTCGCCTCGAGCTGAACCTCAGGGCTCTGTAGAAGCACGCTGTGGTGTCGGTAGACTTGTAAGTAGGTCGCGTGATGTCACCACCGGCGCACTTGCGACTCAGTTTATGTCCATGCGAATGACCGGATTTGACAAGTATATACTTTTCCTTCCTGTGTGAATTCGTGCCAAGGATCACGTTGTTAATTTGTCTTACCCATTTTCCTTTAGTTTATATTTTTGAGTTCCAACTAAAATGTAGGTACGTCCCCTTTTGCCAGTAAACAATACTGAATCATTTTGATTAACGACTGCAATGTTATCACATACCTTTGTTTTGGATGCAATGTGAATAATAATAATGCGGCATTGCAATTTGTTTAGTACTTACGCGACCAAATGCCAGGCCAAGGGCACAGGAAAAAAATAGCATACCCACTGCATTTTATTGTTTTTTGGAAGTACTTGTATTGTCACGTATTTTACGATTAGGAAAGAAAATTGATATCATTATATTTTTGTAAATTGTACTAGCTTGTTTCTACGTTTTTGTTAAATCTTCAAGTAAAGATGATAGTAACTAGAATATTTAATAAGAAAGGCCTTTTATGTCCATTTCCAGTTACCTCGATTCTTGCCTAAATATTATTGCACTGTTGGAATGACTCTTGGCGCCTGAGCTGAGCGTTGAAAATCGAACAAATCTTTTTTATTTAGGCATTCAATTAGGTGTCATCTAGTATCAGTGAAAATGGAAATTTTTCGTCTCCTTAAAAAGAGCCCAAAATTTTTCTGATGAACGAAAACAAAAATGCAAGACTGCATTACTAATCTTACTGAATCCTATACTATTCAATGAGGAATATTTGTATTATACTTCTGTACTAATATTATACTCGTATTACAAATGCAAAACTTTGGATGGATGGATGGATTGTTCGTCACTCAATCACGCCTGGAGGGCTGAATGGAGCTAGGTGTTTGGCACAGATTATAATCTCTTTAGCACATATTATGATTGTTTTTTTTCTCACACTTGCACATCAAAATTTCCACGCAAACGAAGTCGCGGGCAACAACTAGCTGGCTAGCTGGCTGGCTGGCTTCTTGCTGATGCTGTGTTGTGATCTGATTGGTGACTACGGACTAAATCTGGACGGGAAGCGCTGTCTAGAGTTAGTTTGTGTGACCTTTGAGGTTTATTTTTATTTTCTTACTGTCCCTGTCTGTATACGTTCCGTTTCCTTATTTCTTTTAAAATCGATATGATTCCGTGAACAATAGTGTGGGTTATGCGTTTGTTTACTATTATACCTAAGCTAACTTGTCCCAAATAAATAATATAAAATAAAAAATGTAAGCAAGTAATTTTTATTCAAACAACAATAAATTTAATTTGACTATAACGAACCTCAAGCCAGGCTCTCAAATTCACAATCTGAAGAATTTCAAAGATTCTTATTTAGAGTCTGTCACAATTCCTCCTGCCCAAAATATAAGGCCTTGGATTTCTTTATTAAAATATTTTGGTCGCCCTCTAACGTATTAAGTGCCCTTACCTTATAAAATACACATTTTTAAAAAAGGTTCACTTAGTGTGGAATTTTAGCAGCGAAAATTGTGTAAAGCATCCTCATAAAATTAGTTCTTATTTAATTTTGGTTTCGGGAGTGGTAAAAATAAACATGTTTGTGTACCTCCAGCGTACACAGGACTTACTTCATTTATAACACTAATATTTTATCAAGATTATGTAGGTCGATGACGCCGACGAGGTTTTGAGATTCGAATCTCAGGTCGGGCAAAGTGTTATTGGGGTTCCCAGTCAGGAATTACTCAGTAGCAGCCACGAAGTTTAGATTTGTGCCCGGTTGATGGCAATAGGTTTGCCCCCTATTACATGGGACTTAAACATAACTGGCGAAATGTGTCTGCTACTGTGATAACTATTTTGTGATGGGAAAACTCAATAACCCCTATCCTTATCCGAGGATTTTATACACCAGGACCTCCTGGTATCATCAACCTTGTCAACCGTGCAGATCAATTTTTATAGATAATAAACATTACTCAAAAAACCTTTCCATCATCTGCACAGCCTTTTCCCAACAATGCTGGATTCGGCTTCCAGTCTAATCGGATACAGCTGAGTACCAGTACCTGTGTTACATGACTGCTTATCTGACTTCCACAACTCAGCTAGTACTGGGTAATACGATACCCCTTGCTATGGCTGGTTGTCAGACATTCGGGCCACTGACTACCTGTAACGTCTCATAAAGATCTACAATTGACAGCCAAGACCAATGGCTTAATGTGCTTTCCGAGGCACGGAGGAAGCTCGGTGTGTAATGGGCGGTCACCCGTCCACGCACAAACCTAGGCAAGCTTTTTTTGAAGATTTTTTTGCCACGAGCACCCAAAAAACCATTTAACTATGAAAAATAATATCGGAAAAAAAGGTTTATCAAACTTTTCATAAAGGAGTCATGGCCCATTTCATTTGTGGTCACGACATGTCCTTTGATCACATCGATAATAGTCGGCCATTTTTATCCCTGTATTATTTGAATAGAGAACGCCGTTTTATTAGTTTACCTGTCATTTTCAGAGGCGTATTTTCGTATTGGAGAAACGTTTGGCATTTCGAATAGTTTGCGAGAAAATATGTGGTTTTTATTAAACGGTCGGATCTTTGTGTGACTATTTTAGGCATTTTCTTGGCTTGGCTTTTAAGATATTTTGGTACAGAGGTCATTTTTTTATGAGTCACAATGTTTGTCACACGTTTGGGTATGTATAGTCAGCCTCAAAAAGATTTAAACACGGACATTCATTTGGGTGTATTGATAATAATGTATCTGGTATGTAAAGAAGGTTTTGGTACACGTGACTATTTTGTTTTGGTGAAATACATTGTGTACTTAGTTCTGTACCCATACCTTGGATGCAATTTTACGGGGCAGAGGTTGTTAACATTGAAATGGCGCCTTGTCCGTGTTTACATCTTTTTGAGGCTGACTGTACCTTCTGTTTGGTCGTTGTCAACATCAACCCCGCCCTTTTCCCTATCAGTGGAGCCTTTTTCTTTTGTTAATTTATTACAAGCGGCCCGTCCCGGCTTCGCCCGGGTGAAATTTTTTCATTTTTTTTTTAAATATAGCTTATTTTACTCAGGGATAATGTAGCATTCTAATGGTGAAAGAGTTTTTGAAATCAGTTCAGTAGTTTTTGAGTTTATTCGTTACAAATATACAAAAAATCAAATCTTTCCTCTTTATAATATTATAGTTTAGATAGCTCTTTTTTAACACCATTACGTGACGGCTTTTAATCCCCGATGGGTTAGGTAGATTTGTACCTTATAAGTACACCCACATTTTGCAAAGTTATGTTTAAATCCCATGTAATAGGGAGGAGCCTATTGTCATCAACCGGGCACAAATCCCGACTCCGTGGTTGCTTCTGAGAAATTCCTGATGGAAAAATCCAATAACACTCATGTTCAGTAGTCGCGGTTACGACCACTAGACCAACGAACCAGGTCTTTGTTCTCCTACCCTTATTCTAATTTATTTGTGGTCGGTGCAGCATGTCTTATGAGTCACTCTCTGCTAAATCCGCTCTCTTAATTGTCGTCCTGGGGGCCTAATATGGCATTTTTAGCAGAATCATAATGGGAAATTAACATGAATTACATTACAATTCGTAAAACGGTCACAAAATGATAATTCCACCATTTTAAGAATTTTAATATGATTAATATTATTATCCTATTATGATTTTGCTAAAACGGCCATTTTAGGCCCCCTAAAATCTTATGGAAATACCCTATGGACATTTTTACTTCGAGGGTACTCTGTCAAGGGAACTCCTGACAGTCAGATTTTAGGAGTTGGCAGGAAAGTGTCTCACGTCATATTACAAAAAACAGACATAATAAAGTGATACATATATTATATAAGGTCTAACTATTCATACACGAAATATTTTCAGGGAATCATCTAACAGCTATAACGAAGCCATTTCAAGGTTTTTTTTTTATCTGAGTATATTTTTATAAATAATAAATAATTTAAATTTACTTGACCCACAAAATAAATACTAGCTCCTTATTTTTGAACTCCCATTACTCTAGTTTACTACGTCGTATTTACCTACTGTCATTGTAAGAATATGGGAGTAAAGATTTTATGCAATAAGTTTCAAAATTTTTTAGAATTATAATAATTTCGTAAAAAAAAAACACTCAGATAATTCTCAACATTTCAAAACTGTATCATGAAAAATCACAAAATTTATAAGCTAGTTCTGTTACCTAGTTGTCCGCACAAAAACGCGATCACCACGCAGCGCGCGATTCCAGCATCGTCTTGAGCTCATTGATAATAATAATTTGGCAGTAGGTACCTAAATTATTGTGATAGGTACTCAAAGTCGCTCGGTATCCAACTTTTAACTTTTTTAAATATTTTTAGGAAAAAATATAACATGGTTTTAAAATTATTGGAATCGATTCAGTTACTTATTCTGAACAAACTATATTCAGGTTTCGCATATACTAAAAATAATGTTGTATATGTCAAGAAGATAATGTTACTCATCCCTCATTTCTTCTTCCTCCAGTTTGAAAATGCACGCGCTTCGTCGCAAGCGATCGTAGTTATGTGAAAGTGTACCAAAAAATGACGTAAGATGAAAAAAAAAAATGAAAAAATAGTCTTGACATGGCACCAAAACTAGGAGCCCATTGATAGTCATTCTCCTTTAAATATGATTACGACTTCAAAGTCATGCCTAACATCCTACTATTATATTATAAATGCGAAAGTTTGTGAGGGCGTATGGATGTTTGAATGTTTATTACTCTTTCACACAAAAACTACTGAACGGATTTAGATGAAATTCGGCACACAGATAGTTTATAACACAATAGATACTTTTATCACGGTTATAAGATCCCGTGGGAAATTACCGAACTCCAGGCGGGCGAGGTCGCGGGTTTAAGCTATTTTTATAAATCCAAGATAATAAGGCCAGCAGGCTGGCCTAAATTATAGTGAAACAGTTGTTAATTTCAACTTAAATGTTAAAGTTGTAATTAGGTAATATTTCATATTTCTAATAACAAAGGTTGATCCTTGTCAGCCCAAAAGTTCATAAATATTTTTTCAAATTAAACTGCACCATGTTTACCATAAATTAAAATATAATTAACGGTCTAACATGTCTCACAAAACATAAAATACAGAAATCAGCAGGGGCGGATCTATATAAAGGCCTTTTGGGATTCAGCTCAGGGCCCCATGGATATAAAGGGCATACCATTGAAGACAAAATACCCGAAAAGGATGTCCTCATGAAAAAAAATAACGGGTGATCAAAACCTATATAACAAGACCCTTAACGTAGCCGAAAGGCACTTGTTTTCCTCGTCATTGCGATCATTTTTCTCTTCTAGATAGTCATCATCATCTTTACGTTACGGAGATATTGGGGGTCAAAGATTCAACTTTTTCACAACTTCTTCTTTCTTTTCTCTTCTTTCTTCTTCTTCTTTTTCTTTTTCTTTTTTTTTAATACATGTTTTTAATGTAAGATTTTTACTTTAAACAACTTCACGACCCCCGTACTAGTTCGTGGAGTCGTACAGGGGTCGTTAGGACTCAATGTAACGCTATAAAAACATGTTTTTAGAGCGTTTAATTTTTCACCACAAAAAATAAATCGTTTCCCAGCAATATTTTTTTTGTGCACAGTTACTTAGTTTCATGTACAGAATGCTTGGTTGACGACTTCGTGAAGGTTCCGTTTACACCCATGTATGATCAGGTTAATCCTTCAGGACTGGGCCTCATACCCTAAAAATCAATGTCGGTCTTCCAATAATTTTATTACGAAACCTTAATCTGCCTAATCTGTGCAGTGGAACTAAATACTCCACAAGCAAAATGACTTCGTAATAATGTTATTGATTGTATTATTCTTACAGGACTAACGGCAGCAAGTCATTTGGGTCATATTCTCCGCATATACAGTTTAAGCGATTACAGTTTCCAACGAAAATTTCTTTGGCCATCACCATCAACAAATCTTAAGGCCAAGCATACAAACTTATAGGATTGATTATAGGGAAAGCTTGCTTTACTGATGGGCAATTGTATGTTGGTCTCTCTAGTCAGGAAATGCAGAGAATTAATTTATTTTAAAGCCTCAGGGAATCGGAACAAAAAAATGTGGATACCACATTTGCAACCATCGGTGCGAAACCGGGACGAGACGCTAGTATTAAAAAAAAAAAAACTGTTGTCCTCTTTTTTTCCAACCTAGTACCTTGTTCATTATCGAAAACAGTTATTTGACAAATTGGCAATTAGGCAGACCCCCAAGTAGTATTAGCCCAGGGCCCACACACTCACGGTCCGCCCCTGGAAATCAGAGAAGCAGTAGCTACTCATATAATACTATCTGAACCGCTTGGCATTACCTGCTTATTTAATACTTGCTTCTATTTTCCGTAATCATAATTAATCCTTATTAAATGTAATTTCGCAGTATACAGGATGAATATTTCAAGTGGGCGTGGATGGCCAAATCCGAAACTATGATGAATAGCGAAAAATATTCAAAGGAGTCTCGACCCCGATTTTGATGAAAACTAAAACTGCATCATTAGATTTTTGGAAAATAAATATTCCTAGTCAGGAATCGAACCCGTTAATTAAAAAATATACTGTATTACTACACCATTCGATAGTGTCACCAATAGGGATCAAATTCTGGGAAGTTATGACATACGGCAAGCTAAAGGAAATAGTTAATTTTTGATAAAAAATACGTAACAGTTTGCACGGATACACTGGTTGTCAGTGATCATGGTGCTTCAAACAGCGCCGAAATATCGGGAACTCAAAACAAACAGTAAACATGATAAATAGCCCGTTTCTAGTGTTAATGATAATGTACGAATATAATCTCTGAAACTACCGTCCACCACCACCAGTCCACAATGTTATTAAACCAGTCGGATTCAAATATTTTTTCCTGAGGAAGGTTACAGACTATTTAACACCACTCAACGATCTGTAGGAACCGAGCGGCGGGTGAAACCACGGGGCCCAACTAGTGCATTGATAAAACAAGATGGCGGCGTTAGTTCTTATTTTGGTCACGCGCCAAATATCCTTGCATACTTTTAATTTCACAATGAGAGGTTTACGAATAGACAGACAAAATAATTTAAAAATGGAAACAACAATAGATTCAAACGGACCCGACCTTTTTTCGGTCATTTGTGTTACTGGCCATTACGGTTGAATATCATCCATCATTTGCTTAAATATGTTGCTGCATGTTCCCGCATAATTTAACCGAGATTGAAAGTCGGGCAGAGACGGGATACGCATTAATTGCTCACACTTGCCCGCGTAATTGTATTTTGAATAAATGTTTTACATTTCACTTTATGTAAAGTGAAATGTTCATTTTGCTTTTGCGGAGTAATCAGATGTGGCAGAAACATTATAATGTTCAGAATTTTCTAGAATTCAGACACAATTTAATGTTAAAGGAACGATGTAAACTCTAATGAAAATGTCAGTATTTTTGATAGAAGAATAATTTACACTAATAGCTCAGACTTGATCGATGGAACTTACACAAATCGGTTCAAAAGGCTGCAGGTTGGTGCACTTTGACCTTGAGCTGGTCTAGTACGTGGTTTCAATTGAATAACAGGCCAACTTATATTGGTATTGTTAACACTGATTTACTCTCCCGTACCTAAGTATATCTTATTTCTGTCTCACAGCTTGAAATATACCAGACTCAAATTATAACAATATTTGTAATTGACTCTTTAATTACCAGGGAATAAATGCTAATGTCATCTTCACAATAATACATAATTTAAAGCGGTTGTGTCTCAGGTGAAACAAATTGTTTTGGAAAGAGTAGACATTGTATTACTTAGATATTAATTAAGAAAAGCAACAGACACCATTATTGAGTGGTGCGATACCATTTTAGCTAAAATAAATTCAAATTAAAAGTGTCAAAAAAGCTACTGAAATATTAAGTGGGCGACAAACAGTGGGCGAATACAAATGTTTAAAACGGCGATTTGAAAATACAAATTTGAGTTACTAGTTGTTCAATACGATCAGTGTGATAATTCAAGGACTCAGAATTTTTTTTTAATAACCACTACATTGTAGATAAGGCGTAGTCTACGTAAAGTTAGGAAAAACCTCAAAATTGTCCCGAACCGACCCGAACAATTGTCGGCGAGGGTACATGCCGAACACAGTTTAGCGATCAGCAATAGCACAGCGCGAATGAAACTCGAATATGTGTCGGTAGTAATTACTTTGAGTCGACTTTTCTGCTTAACACATAACGGCAGGGTCACCGGTCGGCGCAGTGGCTGGGCTATTGAATGCTGCGCTGCGGTCGATTTCCACACGGAATAAATTTTAATATTCGTATGGCCTACACAGTTAGTTGTTCCCGGTCTGGCTGTTTGTGTATGTGAGTTTAAATGTTTGTAAACGCACCCACAATACAGGAGAAATTCCTAGAGTGGGCTAACGTTTTACAAGCTTTTATTTAACTTGCAATGTTTGTATGTTTCTTTGTTTGTTTGTTCAGGTCAAATCTTGCAACTGAATTTTAAAACAGTTATCCTCAACCGATAAAGCTGAAATTTTACATGCACGTTTAGTTTGGATGATAATGCGTGGTTAGCTAAGTGACGTAATTCTAAATCCAATATAGCGGACTCCCAAAGATCAAAGATGGTACCAGTAATCATGTAAGGGTCCATGATATGGGTATCAATTAAAAGGGTTTACTGAGAACAACACGAAATAAAATTACGTTATACTATATTTAAATGCTTTTTTAAAATAAAGAATGGTAAAACGAAGCAGCCTGAAAAAGTATGTATCATCCTTGGAACTAATATTACAGCAAATGACGATGTCGTTATCTTTGTAATTGTCTTTACGAGTCCTACTAGCACTAGGAGTAATTTGTAGTGTGATTAATGTACTGTAGAAACAAAGAAAATTAGGTCTAATGACACAGATGGCCTGAATTTTCAACTTGACAATAATATATCATAATTTTGTAGTTTCGTTTCTAAGAAAACCTGTGTACTAATGACCTGGGGGCATAAAATGACCGCTTTATCTGAATTATGATAGGATTATAATAATATGAATCGCGTTAAAATTCTTAAAATGGTCACTGACGCAGCTGTCACTTTGTGACCATTTTACGAATTGTAACGTAATAATAGCGGCCATCTTAGGTCTTAAAGGCCGCGAGAATCCATCGATAAAAAGAAATTGGTTTCTTTACGATTGTGAAAAGCACAGGATCGGTTGACGCGGCGATGATTAGGAGAGGCCTATGTCCGATAGATGTCTCTTGGCTGATATGATCACGGACCTAATCTATACTAATATTATTAAGAGGTATTTGTTTGTATGTAGGGGATAATCTTCAGAACTACTGATCGGATTACGAAAATTCTTTCAATAACGGGAAGCCAATTTACTCCCGAGTGTCATAGGCTTTATTTAAAAAGTTTCCGTGGGATAATTTAAAAACATAAGACGAGGCAAAAGCTAGTAGAAAATATTGTGAACAAAGACTCATTTATCAAACATAGCGCTCCATAAGAAAGTTTTCAATAACCTAGACAACGTGTAAAATCTGTTTAAGCCAACCTATGTAGGTAGGCATCAGTAGCGAAGAGTCAATTATTATAAGAAGTAAGCCGGAGTACATATCTTTAATGTGATTATAAAGGGTGTAACATAACCGAAAGGTACTTGTTCTCCCCGTCTTTGCGATATTTTTTTTGTTCTAGATCATACATCATACAATCTTGCGATATCTACCGGTGTCTTCCCAGACTGTTTCAAAACAGCTCTAGTCCACCCTATTTATAAGGGAGGGGACAGAGACAGTGTCAAAAATTATAGACCTATTTCTATTTTACCAACCATTTCGAAGATTCTGGAGAAGATACTGAACAACCGTTTGCTTAAATACATTAATGCTCATAAACTCCTATCCGAAAACCAATATGGCTTCAGAGCCGGAATTTCAACCGAGGATGCAGTCATTGCATTCTCTGAAAAAGTGACTCACCTCATGGATAAGAAGCAGAGGTGTATAGGTTTATTTTTAGATATTTCAAAAGCTTTTGACACTGTCTCTGCGCCCATACTTTTGTCGAAACTGGAACGCATGGGAATTCGTGGCCCTGCTCTTGACATTTTTTCAAGTTATTTGGAGAATCGTTTCCAACATGTTCAATTGGATGAGGTAATAAGCGATAAAGCTAGAATAGAATACGGCGTCCCACAAGGCAGCATTCTGGGTCCAACCTTGTTCCTCATCTACATTAATGATCTGTGTTCACTTCCACTAACTAACTGCTTCTTATTTACATATGCTGATGATACAGCCCTACTTGTTCATGGTAATGATTGGAGAGAAACAGAAAAATATGCTCAGATGGTGTTGGACATTGTCATGAACTGGTTTGGCAATAATTTGTTGACACTGAATGCAGAAAAATCGAAGCTTGTTTCTTTTTCTTTAAGTAATAAGACTCAGCCAAACACAACGCCGATTGTTAAAGTACACAGTTGTTCTCAAGACTCCTGCTGTACCTGTCCTACTCTGGCAACCACACCTTGTATAAAATACTTGGGCGTGCAAATTGACAAACACCTGAACTGGTATAGTCATATTGATAATCTAGTAAACCGAACGCGTAAACTAATCTCCATCTTTAAGAAACTCCGTTGTTCGGCTGACTCGGAAACACTTATGATGGTCTATTACTCACTCTGTCAGTCTCTTCTCCTATATTGTTTGCCGGCTTGGGGTGGCGCTTGCAAAACATACTTTCTGAAATTAGAGAGAGCCCAGAGAGCAGTTCTCAAAGTTATGTTCTGCAAGCCCTATAGATACCCTACTTTGGAACTTTTTAGGGAAAGCAGGTTTCTGACGGTGAGAGGTTTATATGTGCTACAATGTGTATTAAGGAAACATCGTCTGCCGTTTACAGCAAGTACTAAACGCCGCGCAGACATTGCCCTTCCACCAGTTAGACACAAAACCACTTTCGCACAACACCAATTCACCTACCTCAGCTATATTCTATATAATAAAATCAATAAATCTCTTCATATCCACAGTTTAAATTATCACCAATGCAAAATCACAGTTAAAGAATGGCTAATTGAGAAATCATATGACGAGACCGAAAAACTTCTCCTCCCACATGCATAAGACAGATCTCCGCTCCACTTTCACACTTACCCACACATTCACCATTACTACATCTACCAGGACACATTCACACCATACACGAACCGCACTTTCACATTACTTACACATACACAACATACCTACTACACCTACCACAACCAACTCACTCTAACTCAAATACTCACAAACATTTTTTATTACGAATTATTTTTACTTTTCTTTTCTTTTTCTAAACACAAAAATAATAATTAAATTTGTATTAACCATGTTACTGGTGAAAACAGTTTTACTGACATTTTTGATTTTCCACCTTATGGAATCACTGGTCCCCAAGTCACAGGCTATAAACCTAGTTTGGGTGCCAGGTGATAATACTTAATGCACTTTTATGTTGTACCATATTACTGTACTTGTAACCTCTGTGAACATTTTACTGGAAATAAACATTATTATTATTATTTCCTTTATTTATCTTCTTACACATTAGTTACATTTTTAAATATTTCTTAACAAAAACCATATAAAAACATTTAAAAATATAAAAAATAGTGGTCCGCCGGTAGCGGGAGCAGGGTCCAAGCTACCGGTGGTTAGGGCTCCAGAGACAGGAACCTCCTCACAATACGAGCCGTATCGAGGAGTACTGCCTTCTGAATCAGGCCCTTGATCCAACCGCCTAAGGAGAGCCTCGAAAGATGGTCGTCGAGGCTCTTGGCTATAAGGCCATTGGCCGTCACGACGATCGGCACAATGATAGCCGAGTTCACATTCCACATGTCGACAACCTCGTGTGCCAAGTCGAGATATTTTATTTGTTTCTCTTTCTCAGCTTTCACGAGGTTCTCGTCATGCGGGATGGTAACATCGACTATCATTACGCGGCGCGCTGATCGGTCTATCACTACTATGTCAGGCTTATTGGCGACAATAGTCCTGTCAGTAATGATAGACTGATCCCAGTACAGCGTGACATGGTCTTTCTCGAGAACTGGGTCGGGCACATACTTGTAGTACGGAACCTCAGATTCCACAAGTTTATATTTCAAGGCAAGTTGCTGGTGAATAATCCTGGCTACTTGGTTGTGCCTGTGCAAGTACTCGCCGTTAGCCAG
Source organism: Noctua fimbriata (assembly GCA_905163415.1). Classification (NCBI taxonomy): domain Eukaryota; kingdom Metazoa; phylum Arthropoda; class Insecta; order Lepidoptera; family Noctuidae; genus Noctua; species Noctua fimbriata. The sequence continues at coordinate 11,656,277 of LR990940.1, forward strand.
ACGAGAACAACCAGAAATAATATGTCTGATAGACTCACCCGGACGGTGGCATGCCCGACACACGTCAACCGTCCCGTCCTTCATAATATATTTCCGGTAGTTGTTCGTCAACATAACCTCGTCCATAATCGCACAGACAAAACCTTCAGTTTCTCCAAAGAGATCGCCGAAACGTAACCAGGACACGGACGCTAGAAAATCTACATCGGGCCCATGAAGAGCTCGGTAGAAGCGCCCGTGAAGCTCCTTGCCTTGCCATACTTCCTTGCGGTCATCGGTAGTAAGTACTTCAGGTTTGCGCCAGTTCTCTTTAGCCATGGACAGCGGGGTGAGTCCCTTGTCCACTGCGACCACATCTCGGTGCATACCCACCTCGACTTTTAAAAAATATTCTCTGAGACTGCACATCTCGCGGTTGTGAAGGGACTTCGCGTTTAAAAACCCTCGACCTCCGCACTTCCGCGGGATGTACAGCCTCATCACCGATGATCGTGGGTGATGCATCCGGTTTGCGGTAAGCAGTGTACGAACTCTCCTATCCAGGGCATCGAGTTCGGTCTGAGTCCATTTGAGTACGCCGAAAGAGTACATTAAAACCGGCATGACCCAACCGTTGAAGGCGCGCACCTTGTTTCCGCCTGAAAGAAGGCTATGTAATACCTTGTTCAGGCGTCCAAAGAAGCGCTCCTTCAACGATTGCTTCATGTCAGTTACGTTAATGCCTAACGCTTCCGACATACCCAAATACTTATAGCTTTCGGTTGAGGAAAGGGTTCTCAGGTGTATGGAATCCGAGAGCTGAATTCCCTCGGATTCCATAATCTCCCCTTGCTTTACATACATGACTGCACATTTGTCCACACCAAATTCCATCCTGATGGCGCTACTGAAAGTTTCAGTTACTTTCAGTAGCTCCATCAGTCGCAATTCGTTGGGGGCAAAGAGTTTCAGATCATCCATGTAAAGAAGGTGAGATATGACCTGACCACCTTTCCTCAACCGGTAGCCTAGACCTGAATCCTCCAGCAATGTGCTCAGAGGATTCAGGGCTAGACAGAACCAAAGTGGGCTCAGACTGTCGCCCTGGAATATTCCCCGTTTAATCCATACAGGTTCATCGTTCCCCTGGATCTGTCGACATCCTGGATATCGAAGGACCGTCCTCCATTGCCCCATACACGACTCAAGGAAGGCGCGTAGAGTTGCATCTATCTTGTACAACTCCAGCACCCTCATGAGCCATGTATGTGGCACCGAGTCGTAGGCCTTCTTATAGTCTATCCAGCATGTAGACAGATCCTTGCGGGATCGACGAACCTGTTGGCTAATGGCCATGTCGATGAGGAGTAGCTCCTTAGTGCCGCGGGACCCATTCCTACATCCATTTTGAGAGGCAGACATAATGGAGTTTTTGTCAATGTGTGTATTAATTTTAGCTCTCAAAATGGATGTAAGAAGTTTATAGACCGTAGACAAACACGTGATCGGTCTATAATTTTTGGGTTCCGCGGGACTACCTGACTTATGGAGCAGGTGGGTAACGCCTGTTGTTAAAAACTGCGGTAAGGACCCAGACTCTAATTATTATTATACCTGGGAACCTTCTAGTTACGGAGATATTGGGGGTCAAAGTTCCAACTTTTTCACAACTTTTTTTTAAATACATGTTTATAATAGATTTTTACTTTACACACCTCCACGACCCCCGTACTATTCAGTCTATCCATATTCCATCCATCCATCAGCACAACGCTTTCAATGCTTTTTCCATCGACCCCTACCGTAAAACATGACTTTTCACCCCAAAAAAAAAAGTCGATTCCCAGCAAAATTTTTTGCGTCAAGTTACTTAGTTTGATGTCCAGAATGCTTGGTTGACGGCTATGTGAAGGGTCTGTTTACACCCTTCATTATTTGTCTATAGAGTACTGACTTTGCCATTTTTCAAAGGGAATCCGGTAGGAATCGAGTTGTATGAAACCTTCGCCACTGGTAGAAATTAATTTAGTAAACTCAATTACTTCACAGAGGCTCCGAGAAATCTCAAAAAAGGATGCTAGGAGCACAGCATAAAAATAGTACCTATATCACCAAAAATGTTTGAAATTTTTCCAAGCTAAGACAATTTATTGCTTCAAAGTTATTTTGCTTGCAGCTATTTTAATTAAATCTTCGCCAATGTTTACAGATACTAAGCATATAGGCCAGGGGAATAAGAAAGTCTTATATTTTAATTTACTTCTTGCAGCGTTTATTTTGAGGGATCGGTTCTTGTTTGTTCTTCATTTTATTTTGGCACTCGGCTCGAGGTTGTTTCGTTCAATTTATTTTAATTAAGGGTATACCTACTAGCTGTCACCCGCGGCTTCGCCCGCCTGATGTTCGGTAACTGTCCCACGGGATCATACTACCGGGACAAAAGTATCCTATATGTTATACCAGGTTATAAACTATCTATGTTGCAAATTTCATTCAAATCCGTTCAGTGGTTTTCGCGAGAAAGAGTAACAAACAAACATCCATCCATTCATCCATCCATCCATCTATCGATCCTTACAAACTTTCACATTTATAATATTTGTAAGATTTTTGTTTGGTGAGTGTGGCGATTGAATGCAGTTTACTTTATAAATAGGTCAACCTTCTGACCGAAACTAAATATTCTAAAAGAGAATCAAGAAAGAAAATACAGAAGTAATTCGAAAGTAAGTCGAATAAAAAATAAAGAAAGTAGATTGATTTGGCACATACCACAAGTGCACACAACATTAAACAAAAATAACAATTAATATCAGGACAGCCAAAAATCTATACAAAATTGTAAACTTAGGTATTAAGCGTAGAAAGACATAGAATGCCCCTATGTAGGTGGCATGGTCACACATGATCAATCATCAAACGCTCTATAAACAAATAAAGAAAAAAAAAATACAATTAATGTAACATCACATGGCCGATAACTAGCGGACGATCAAGACGCTTCCAACGATACCTCATTTGTCAAATTATGATAACTATTGCAGAAGTTATAAGGGACCAGATGAACATACATACATACCGGTCGAACTCATAACCCTTCTTTTTGCTTCACCGTAGTCGGGTAAAAAAAAGATAATTATTGTGTGTCTCACTCACGGATAGGCCCTGTTCAGCAAAATGCCAACTAGTGTCCGACGCTGGTGTTCAACTGGTTTTGAAGAGCATTCAAGAGCATCAGGTTTTCTGCACAAACACGTCAGAGCGTCAGATTTCTGTTATCCTTTGATACCAACCTACATATTCTTTAACATAAGGGAAAGTGAGTAAATTAAAATACAAGACAGACCTTCGTGTTACCCAATACCCAGTGCTAACTGGGTTGTCGAGCTCAGATAGGCAGAAACTCCATATGAAGTGCCTTACCAAACCTCCGGTCGTAGTCTACAGCTTTGTCGTGATTGGTCTTTTGTTAGGTTTCCGTACCCGTAAGGGTAACCAACGGGACCCTATTACTAAGCCACCGCTCTCCGTCCGTCCGTCCGTCTGTCTGTCAGAAGGCAGTATCTCATGATTAGTAATAGGTAGACAGTTGAAATTTTCACAGAGTGTGTATTACTGTTGCGGTTGTAACAACAAATAATAAAAATGTGTTTAATATAAAAACACTGTTTTACTGTTTTCCTGCGTTTCACTGTTTTTGTCTATGTTGCTGTTTTTGTGTTTTGTTGTCTGTTTTTTTGTGTTTATCTCGTAAGTGACAGTATAGGTTTTTTTTTTGTGTTTAATGCGTTTAAATTTACTTATTTTTATCATTACTTTAGTTCTATTTGTAGACTATCTATAATATCAACAATAAAAATTAATTAAAAGTTTAAGGGTACGAAACTACAATGATACGGAACCCTTCATGCGCGGGTCCAACTTGCTCTTGGCCGGTTTTTTTGTTAATAGAAACTTATACTATAGAAATTCCCGTATAAATGGCAAAAATGTGAACTAGTAATTTAAGGTTAAGAAAATGACTAATGTCCTAGGTACGTTTAACTTATTTTCAGCGTATTCGCGGTCTGTCTGTCTGGCTGTCCCTTTTTCAGCCTCATTTTTCATTACATCTTGTAACTAAAATGTCACTTGTACTTTCTACTTAGATATTTCTAGATTAGGGTTGACCTTTCCAATCAGAGAGTAAATCAATCAAATGTAGGGTCCGAAAAGAAACCGTTGGAGGGTCAAATCACAGTAATTTAAGATGAATGTCAATAATTGAACAGGGCATAAGAATGGTTCTTAAACAAAATGATGGATGAATATTTCCAAATGAAAGAATTTCCGTGTAGACTCATTCGATTTCCCTTGGGTGCAGTGTAATCGACGAAAAGAGGATTTATTTTTAACCGACTTCTTAAAACGGAAGAGGCTATCTATTTCACCAGCATCTTATTGTTTTTTTTTATGTAATTTGATTACTGGTCCGATTAAGTGATTGTATTTTTTCATTTGGTAGAAGAATCTCGCGCGGTGGTCACACATTAATTTTATTAGCTTTGCTTCGGTACTTTATGAGTTATTTTCGTTATGCATTTTTTCTTCTTCGTCTATGTGACCCTTTTGGGATCCTTACTATGCAAAATATGATCAAGCACTAGAAAGAATTCAGCGTAAGTTTCTGAAAACATTGCAGTTTAAATGTCACTTGGAGCGTTTGCCATACGAGCAGTCATTGCAGAAATTTAAATTAATGACACTATATTCAAGGCGTATATTACTCCAAGCCATGAATGATGCTCCGTGGATTGATACACAACAAGTTCGATTGCCCTGAACTTGTCAAAAATATATTTTATATCGTGCCCAGAACTGTAATAAGACGAGAATCACGCGCGTACCCACTCTTTGCTACGACCACTAGTCGTACAAATGCGGGTGAGCGGGCGCCTCTCCACAGATTAGTCAAAACTTACAACCAACATTTTATTAAAATAGACATGTTTGCTTTGTCTCACAATGTATTTAAAAAAGAACTGCTTACTGCACTCAAAACCAATTAATAATTCTGTATAATGTTATGATTAGCCCCCTTTCATCCATACTTTTTGTAAGTGAATTATACTAGTTATATGTGGAAACGTTGTTGATTGTACGTTAACCTACTTAATTGTACATTTTTTCTTACGTCTAAGTAAGACGTAAGAAAAAATGTACAATTGTTTGTTTTCCCTAATATAATAAAATAAAATATGTGGATAACGATGATGATGTATTGTGTGTGTGTGGTGTGTTGTGTGTTGTGTTGTGTGTGTGTAAAATTGATACTTGACAAGGATTTCTGTGACATACAACAACAAAAAAGGGTAAAGAAAAGCGATTTCCAATAAAAGACACTAAAAAGTGGAAAATTACTTCATTTTCGGAGTTCATGAAACAAAAAAATCACGACGAAAAAAGTTTTTATTGTTAAGCTATGTGGTATGAAAATGTCGTGGAGTATTTATCATCTAAATCGCTTATAAAGGGTGATGAATTGATTTAATAGTTTTAAACAGAGATTAATCTATATGATCCTCATATGATTTGAGCAATGTCTTTAAAAGAGACTGTGACCTCTGAGTTTGTTTCGGATGTTTCTTCTCAGAGTAGTCAGGTACGAAACACCGGCCCCATCTAGTTTTAAAACAACATATTGTGACATGTAAAAGAGTTTTGTAAACCAATTTACAGAAATAAATATGATTTATGATTTAAAGTAAGCTAGGCCACACGTGTTGTGGATCTTGGTCTGTTCCCTTATAAGAAGAAGAGGTCGGTTTTCTGATGCCTAATTATGTCGTAAGATTAAGTTAACTAGTACTTTGCATATTTTGCTTTTGTTTTTCCATCAGGAATTTCGCAGTAGGAGCCACAGAGTTCGAATTAGTGCCCGGCTGATGGCAATAGGCTCGCTTCCTGTTACATGGGACTTAAACATAACTGGCGAAATGTGGGTCTACTGTCCTGTCTAGCTGCCTAACCCTTCGAGTTTCTCAAGGCGTGATGTTATGTTATGTGATGTGAATATTTTGCAGTCCCGAGTATTTGTCCATCACAAGAAAACACCAACAGATTCTTCTTTTCGCAGGTTAAGCACGCAGCTGTCACATTTGACACCGGTATAATAGGCTAGTTGACTAAATTTCAAAATAATGTTAAAACGTTACCTGTTTACCTATTTTACCCTAAAAATATCATAATTTACAATATTTATTTTGCGTTTTAATATGCCGATTTAAATTTACCGCGAAAACGCTTCAGACAGCCTGTCAACGTGAATGACGTCACGCCGCGCCAAACAAACTGAGTGTTTATGGGAGTTATCAGTTTTGTTCGTATAAATTTAATTTAAAATGAATTCCTCGTATTACAAGCACTGTATCGTACCCCAATATAAAAGTACAGCTATACACGCCCAAAAACTATTTATTGATGTGCCAAATAATGTAAAAATACGACAAAAGTGGCTTAACCTTGCAAGGAGAAATGATCCTCATAGTTTATCTTTAGATTCAAGAATGTACTTTTGTGAAGATCATTTTTATGTAAGTACCTTCACACCTACCAACCTATTTCTAAATCCGAGCTGTACAACTAACGAATGTTGCAAAATCACTATTTTTCTAGATATTATTATGATAAGGTTAAATTGTTGTGCCTTATGTATAATCGTCCAATTTAATATTTCTATATTTATTGTAATATGTTTTTCTATTTTTCTAGTTACCAATTGATATGGTTAATTATATGGAGTATCAGATTAGTTATAGTTGTATTATTATAGTCTTGTTCAAATGTCACAATAGTACTGGTTTTTGTTTGGCACGGCGCGACGTCACGATTTTTGATTAGCGTTTAATGTCACGTGACCGAATGCGTATTTTTAACGATTTTTTTTCTTTAAAAATATTTATAATCCTTATTTTTTATAATGAATATTTTGTTTCTATAAATCATAATTGATCATCAGAAAAGCCAATCCACCCGATTTATTCTTAGTGGACACAATATTATAGTAGACGTCGCCTGCGACTTCGTCCGCCAAAAATATGACAGCTCGACTAATATGCATGGTTTAAAATAAAATTCATTATGAATAATGTAGCTTCCTGCCAGTGAAAGAATTTTCAGAATTTGATCATTAGTTGCGGAGATTACCCACTACATACAAACTTACAAACAAATTTTACCTCTTTATAATACTATTATATTATTAATTTATTTTATTATTTTTACGAGTGTAAAAATCTTCCATTTGCGACAAGAATTACAAATCAATTGACGTAAACTAAATAATTGTTTTTTCTAATAAGCAGTTCACACCTTCAATGCAATCATAAAATAAAATCATGATTAGCATAAAATCGAGTCACAGTATTTATCTACATATTAATGTAGTTTCCACCATAAATATAATTATTCTGCGGCTTTAGTCGCTACTCTATAATTGACCAATTATTTGTTAAGGTACCTCAATGATCAATGAATGGTCGTGGTCAGTGCTTACATAAAAAAATATTATATTGTGACGTGACATCCGTGCCTCATCTGCACCTTAAGGCGCAAACCCACCGAGCCTGTGGACGGCGAGTTATGGGCTAGCTCGCCGTCCAGCCGTCTTATGACGACAGGCCGTGTCGACGGCGCGTTCGTGTTCCACGCGCGCTTCAAAGAGATGTCAGCAACCACGTAGGGGTCGATGCCTGCCAGGGCTGCGGGACTGTTCGAAAGAGATACCGTGGCCCTGGAACACAAAGGGCAAAGAAGGAACATGGATGGATTTTAGTCAGTACAAGTCTAAGACTCCCTTCCGCTCTTTGATGATTTCCCATCCGAAAAAAAAAGGTGCAAACCCACCGCGGCCCACGGATAGGCTACGCGTACGCACGTGTGTTAAGCTTCGCCTTGCAAGAAAATGTATATGATTGTGTCCACTGCAAACCACGGACACGCTATGCATGAAATGACGTCATTAGTACATGCGTGGCTTGCTCGAATAAGGCACTCACATAGCTCAACGCTGTCAACGCCATACACACTGTGCACGCGGTACACGCTATACACGAATATTAACCCACGAATATGCCGCGTTGGTCCACGCACGCTGTAATTGTACTTAGTTGTGGGTGTGTAGCGTGTACTGCTGTGGAAATGTAGACCCACGTTGTCAAACACCATGACGATAGGTTTCTTTAGAAGGCGATCATTATCAATAAACAAATTAATTCAGGCAGCTAAAATCCGCCGCGTACCAGTGCACAGCGTGCACCGCGGTGGGTTTGCGCCATTATCCGTGGCATAATTTGCGCCCAAGACGGTCCAGCATAATCATTCCTTACTTGGTAAACTGCTTTTGTTTCCGTATTTTTTTGTGCTAATTAGCACAATGTTCTTACTCTCAACAACGGCATTTTATCAGATAAAGCGCACTGCATAAGTAACAAGGTAAGTCGCATTTTGCATCTGTCAAGTCCTTGAGACGATTTTGTGACAATATTTTGATTTAAAAGAGTGTCCATGTAGTTTCTTGCTCATTATTCTCCATGGAGATCTACGATTTGGAATGGGCAACAACAGTAAATTCACAAGATATTATGCCTTGCGACTGTAGCTTCAATTTCTTTTTTTTTTCTGACATTCAAAAGTGCCTGAATTTGTCTAATTATCCTTATCCCTGAAACAATATTTTATTATTTTAATCAATTTGCGCTGACCCCACCATTGGGGCCATGGCAGTGGGGCCAACGGGAGTACACCACAAGATTGAGCCTTTGCATTATAATATCTTGCCGATTTGCCGCCGTAATCGAAAACGGTTAGGAGGACAATTATTAAGAGGCATTAACACACAAATGTAGACTTTCGGCAGCTACTGGGAACTTCCAGCAACATTTTCCCAGACCTGGGAATCGAAACCAATACCCCATGCTTAGCAGTAGCTTTTTGCTTTTTAACGCCTGAACGACGAGACAGTTTATTCAATAAACTGTTACAAAAAATGTATCTTGGCTAGTTTGTTACGGTAGGAAGCTTCTGGCCGTCTTGACGTCAATTTTCAGTCGCCTTTGTGATACCGAGGGTACGGAAACGGAAGCCATATTCTTTGTAGGCACACATGGATGCTATACAGTGGATGCACTAGCCCGAAATGCCAACAAAACATAACGTAGGTACCTATACAACGCACATAATAAGTTAATTTTACACACGGAACACGTTTTCATCGCAGGATACAATATACTTTTTTTCCCTAGCCTTTTTTTCGTGGCATGCCTGCCGCGACCACACCTCACTGTCTCACGTTTTGTTTTATTTTGGCCCACAGTTTGTTCGGTTTTGGAGCGCAGTATTGTTTTTCGAACACGATCCGGAGGAACAAATACTTAACTTTAAATTGTAAGCGTTTATGAAAAATACATCATTGAGAAAGAAACTCAGAGATTTTGAATAATTTTAGTGAGTAATCAACATAACATAACATCACGCCTGTAGGCAGAGGTGTATCTAATAGTGGATCCACATTTAGCCAGTTATGTTAATGTCCGGGTCCGATGTAATAGGGAGCCAGCCTATTGCCATCAACCAGGCGCAAATATAGACTCCATGACTGCTACTGAGAAATTCCTAATGGAGAAACCCAATAACACTTTGCACGACCCGGGAATCGAACCCAGGACCTCATCCTCAGTTGCGCTTCCAAAATAAGTGAGTAATTAGGTGTTTCGAATAATAATATATTGTGCACAACGTGGCTACCGAGCCACGAAGACGATTATATTACTTATTATTTTAAGATATTGTTTTAATTTTGAATTTTGATTTTTAAATTTTATTTTGTTCTTAATTTAATTTTGATTTTGTTTTTACTTTTATTTTGATTGTTTTTAATTTTAATTTGGATTATGTTTTCATTTTAATTTGGATTTTATTTTTAATTTTATTTTGATTATGTTTTAATTTTAATTATGTTTTTAATTTTAATTTGGATTTTGTTTTTAATTTTATTTTGATTATGTGTTTAATTTTAATTTGGAATTGTATTTTAATGTAATTTATTTGTACCTATGATCCAAAGGTGATTGAAATAAAGATATATAATAATTACACATATTTGTTCGTAGAAGGCGTGGTAGACTACTAGGTAAACATAATCCTAGGATTAAAAATAAAACTTAATAGGAGAATCGTGAAACAAATTGAACCGCAAGTTAACAAACAAAGATAAACATTGTCACGATATTAATCGATTTACATAACTATGACCCGCACTGCTTGCCTATTGAATCATAATACAATATGGAAAAATAATTTATGATTCTAAAAACTTGTAGATAAGGCCCCTATTTGTAATACTCATCTTTGAAAAAACAAAAATGCAATGTCATTATTTTTGTGTGTCAGTGGGAAACGGGTCGAAAATCTCCATTCAGGGCTAAAGATAGCTTTGGCATTATCCTCATATTCGGTTCAAATAGTAATAGGAAAATACGTGTTATGCAGATGAAATATTCGTTGCCTTTGCGTCATATCGGGAAGTAGACGGGTTTTTGTGAAGTAAATAAGGCTAGGTGCTGAACGTCGCTTGGCTATGCAAGATTTCCTAACGCATGACGTATACTTTTATGAGATTAGTCGAAGTGTCAGACTATGTGAACATGCCCTTTTTCACATTACGAATTGCAATAGCATTATCGAAGAAATGATCCAATATTCGTCTACCCCTCAACCATGTACTTTGTGATGCATTTTGGGAGATGTCTCATATCTCCTTGGTCTAGTGGACACAAGCACGACTGCTGAGCATGAGGTCTTAGGTTCGATTCCCAGGTCGGACAAAGCGTTATTGAAATTTTTCCATCTGAAATTTCTCAGTGGCAGTCAAGGAGTCTGGGTTGATGGCGATAGATGGCCCCATTACATTGGAACTGGCGGAATGTGGTTGTACTATTAGGTACACCTCTGCACAACCCTTTGGGAATTACAGGCGTGATGTTATGTTATGTCTTATACATATACCAATTAATGGACTATAATAGATTGATATAAGTACTAGGTAAAGGTGTTGATTGATTGTCCCGTGAACATTTCCAAGTCCCCGGACTCTGAGCTCGTCGATAAACCGAAGCGTTGATTTGTCTTTGGACTTTCAAAGCCAATACAGCGGTGAACGGCAACTCTGAACCTCTATGTGTACCATAGGAGCTTCTGAGGGATGATACCTTGATATTTTCTTTGTAGCAACTATTGAACTATTGTTTCACTGAATTGTTGAATATTCAGCCAATCAAACTTCTACTTGGCTCTGTTCATCTGTGCTTTACACCAAGGCTGCTCAACTTATTTTGAAGGTGGACCAAAATTTTGATTTGTGTCAACCGGCGGGCTATCTAGAATTTGCCTAAAGTAACGATAGATTTTGATGAAACAAAACTTTCACTTAGCTAATTGTTTGCTGGACATTGACTTAGTGAGAATGGCAAAAGGGTTCATAATAATTTTTTTTGCGATCCTGAATCTGTTTTCAAAAGACTATAGTCTGCTCATCACTTTACTATCGTTTCACTGCATTGTTAAGTATTCGGCCAATCAAACTTCTACTTGGCTTTGTTCATCTGTCCTTTAGACCAAGGCTGCTCAACTTATTTTGAAGGTGGGCCAAAATTTTGATTTGTGTCAACCGGCGGGCTATCTAGAATTTGCCTAAAGTAACGATAAATTTTGATGAAACAAAACTTTCACTTAGCTAATTGTTTGCTGAACATTGACTTAGTGAGAATGGCAAAAGGGTTCATAATATTTTTTTTTGCGATCCTGAATCTGTTTTCAAAAGACTATAGTCTGCTCATCACTTTTGGCAGGCAAATTCAAATGCGATAGCGAGCGACATCGTGGCCCGCGGCCCTGGGGTAGAGTAGCCTAGCTTTAGACTATCCTAGCTAGCTGGTCTATGTAGGACTTCCCTTTCAAATCTGAAAAAGTCGTTGATCAACTACAGCAATTGATACTGGCTGAAACTACATCCATCCACAAATCGGATTACAAGAAAGTCAAAAAAAGCTACGTTACACTAAGCCGTTGTTCAGTCGCATTCAAATTCACGAAGTTTTCGAACGAAAATCCCTCTTTAAGAGGAGGAAGGAGTGATTGCCTCCTAAATCCTTTATTATTCGTTTTAAGTCCTTTGACTTTGCAAAGATTTGAAGGTGGAGTTTGAGGATTATATTCAGAAGAATTTTTCTTCGTCATTGTCCGGTTGCAGTCTCGTTCTATATTAATTGGGGGAAATGAATTGGCATTTTTAATATAATAAATATTCTTTTTATAGTAGGTAGTAGATGCATTATACCAAAATCTTGAAAATACATATTAATATATTAAAAAAAACACACACAAATTAAACAAGATAATAAGTATTGAAAGATCGTCAATCTTGCCACAAAGATTACTTACTATTGCATTTGCAATCAAAACCTTTAAATTCCAAGCAAAAACGAACTACCTTATCCAGAACGTATTATTAATTTAAGTTCTCTTGACGCCTAAGTGTCCTATTGTCGTCGTTGTTTAGATATATTTCCTTACTTTTAGTCTTATTTTTATCATTATTTTAGTTATATTTGTAGTCTGTATACAACATTATTTTTAGTATATGCGAAACCTGAATATAGTTTGTTCAGAATAAGTAACTGAATCGACTCCAATAATTTTTAAACCATGTTATATTTTGTCCCTTAAATATTTAAAAAAGTTACAAGTTGGACACCGAGCGACACTAAGTACCTAGCGCAATTGATTAGGTACCTGCTGCTAAATTATTATTATCAATGAGCTCAAGACGACGCTGGAGGCGCGTGCCGCGTGGTGACCACGTTTTAGTGCGGACAACCAGGTAACAGAAGAAGCTTATAACTTTCTGATTTTTCATGATACAGTTTTGAAATTTTGTACATAGATTCCTTACATAAAAATACTAGACACGTGTTTCAGGTTTCTAATGTTGTATAATGTACATAATATAGTTTTTCTTATCAGGTTTTTGTAAGTTCCAACTGAGAAGAATTTACTTTCAAAAAATTTTAAGCCAAGAAAAAAACAAAACAGAACCAGGTGAGGGAACGGTAGATACAACAAAATATTAACGTCAAGTTTCTCCTCTCGAGCTCCAAAAAACTTGGCTGCTTACTTTCTTCGATAACTGATAAAAAAAAGATTAACAGTTGGTGTGTTTTATACACACCAACTGTTAATCTTTTTTTTGATAAATCTAACGATAAATCTTTGTTATTCATGTTTCAAGTAACTTGTTTGTGCCAAAACAAAATTTATGGGCCTACGGTAGAATTTATTTCGAGGGGCCAGACCGTTTTGAGGCGATCTTCGATCAGTTTATTGGGTTCTTCAAAGTTTGAGTATGATAACTTATTGAAAAGAGATGGTATAACACCTTTCTTTTTGCGTCCTGTTTTGTTACTTAAGTTCTGTATTATTGGTAATTGACTACCTCGTAGCCTTGGCCTTGTAGTCGTAAGTGCGACTGCTGAGCATGAGGTCCTGGGTTCGATTCCCAGGTCAGGCAAGTGTTATTGCGTTTTTCCATCAGGAATTTCTCAGTTGCAGCCACGGAGTCTGGATTTGCGCCCGGTTGATGGTAATTATAATAATTAAACATAACTGGCGAAATGTGGGTGTACTAATAGGTATACCTCTGCCTAACCCTGTGGGGATTACAGGCATGATGTTATATATGTTATTGGTAATTCATTTTCATTAGGATTAAATTCTACCTGATGTATGCCTTTTCCCCCTGTGATGTGTTGGTTTTCGGCTAATGTCTTCTTTTGTTAGATAGACGAATGGGTTCTTGAGTTAGATCCCCGAATAGAGCAAAGTGACACAATTCTTTTTTAGCAGCCCAGGGTCTGACATTGAGCTCGATACCAATATCAAACTTGGGAATGTTGGTGCATTTTATTACACCTTTGTCTACAATATCACGACCTTACTTCCCACGCTCGAGATATTTGGTTTGTTCATTGGTAGACCCATTTTCAGCCACATTTTATGCGATCTTGGGTCCCATTTCTCGTTCGGAATAAAGATTCACTATTTTGAATGAAACTGTCACTCAGTTCACTTATTACACGAACGTGTCATGCTTGTAATCCAGAGAAGTGTTAAACATGTCCAAATTTTTCCAAATATCTTTTAGTTACGAGTGAACCTATTGCCATCAACCAGGTACAAATATTATCTCCGTACTGAGAAATATCTGATGGAATGGATGGAACTGACAATATTTTATAGCAAATCTAGTTTTTCCAATGTTGCTTTTTTCTGCATTATAATTTATGAAAAAAGTTTCCATACTCTTAAATATTGACTTCATCGTGAAGAATCAAAATGTGTAGGTTCAATCTACTGTTCCACAAGAATCCTTTGTAACGCGAATAAATAATTAAAAAAGTTTAGTTTGCGGTAACTCTGTGTGGTTCGGGGTACGAAACTGTTCCATCAGAGTTCGGGAACTTCCAATCTATTGTTAGCGTCGCTTTCACGAGTACCAACTATCTAAGAAGTTTGTGGAGTATATGGACATAGATAGTACAGACTTTCTTTTCTAGTGTGTATCTTCACTTAAGCCCCTTTTAACTGTCTTCGGATTGGCTTTACAATTCACTAGAAATACAGGGTGTAAACAGACCCTTCACGAAGACGTCTTGTCAAGAAAAAATGCATCGATATGTCTAATTTGGTACATTTATTTACTTTTGTGTTATTAGCATGCCGCGCACCCAAACCAACCCAGGACCTTTTTTTTTAATTTGGGAAATCATCAAATGCCGCTGCCGCTTCTGCTCCCGCTCTGGCCGGAATAGAAGGGAGTGTCAGACTTGTACTGACTAAAAGCCATCTACCAGGGCCGCGGTATCTCTTTCGAACAGTTCCGCAGCCCCAGCAGGCACCGGCCCTTGCGGACCCCTCCTGATGCGCCGTCGACACGGCCTGTCGTCATACGACGGCTGGACGGCGAGCTAGCCCATAACTCGCCGTCCACAGGCCCGCGCCTACGGTGGCCTACGCCCGCGCGTCGGGGGCCACCACGTGACCCCCGACGCCCAGGGCGTCTCCCGCGGCGGCTGGGACGTGAGGCTCTTTCCCTCTCACGTTCCGCCACCTCCTTCACTAGCATGACTGCTTCGCAGAAGGAGGTGACGGCTTCCCATTCCCTCTCGCTCCGGACCATGGCTTGAACTAGGGCCGGGCGCGAGAGGTCGCCGCCGCCAATCGCCTCTACGAGGACACGGCGCTGCTCCGCCCAAGCAGGGCAGGCCTCCACAGTGTGCTGCACCGTGTCCTCCGGACGATCCTCACAATGGAAACACCCGGGCGTTTCCTCCCGCCCGATTCGGTGCAGGAACCTCCCGAAACCTGAGGACCTGCGTCAGGCGGAAGGTGAGGGCGCCATGGCGCCTCTCTAGCCACTCCTCAAAGAGGGGACTTATCGCCACTATGGTGGCGTGCCCTGCACGGGGTTGCGACAGTCGCTCTCTCCATGTCACCATGAGATCGCGCCGGAGGTCTGTCCGCTGAGCGGCGATTTGCCGCGGCAGCGGAGTTTCCCCCCGACGTAGTCCCTCCGCGCGCCATTCGTGAAGGCGCGCGAGGACTATCGCCTCCAGATCCCATGGCGGCAATCCGGCAAGGGGGCTAGCCGCCTCACCGGAGATCGTGCGGTAGCCCCGGACTAGCCTTAGGGCTATCCCCTTTTGGGGCGCGTTCAGGTAGCGGGCGGCTTGCCGCCTCAGAGAACGCGCCCACACTGGGGCCCCGTAAAGGGCCATGGACCGCACGAAGCCAACCCAGGCCTGGATCTCTTTTCGCGGAATTAAAACTAAATATTTTGCAAAACATTTAAAAGTAGATAATTATTCCAAAGTCCTCACATTTTTCCTGGATTCCGCATTAATCTAGATCTACACGTACGAAACACTCTCAGTGAATTAAGGATCATTTTTCTGCTGAAATAAATTCACACACAATAGAAGGGATTTCATAAAATTCGATAAAACATTCATCCCTTCCCGCCCAAGGGTTGAAGGTTAAATAATGTCATCTTTTATATTGGATCCGTTTTGTGAACTTTAGGCTCGGGCAGCCTTTGAGATTTCATTTTTGCAGATCTAATATTGTGACCCTGTCTTTATGGACACAGATTTTCTTATTGAGGTGGAACAATTTGCCTTCTACTTCTTAGTGAATCGATCGCAATCTAAATTGTGTCGGCATAGAACTGAGCCACAAGTTTGGCGCCTTCAGTAGCGTCTATCAGTTCCTGTAATGAACAAACCACACAATTTTTTTTTTTGTAATTATCTATTGATTTTGGGAGCATGGTATTGTTTCCAGGATTACCTCTTTCTTACTGAAATGAGTAACAGAATGATTAAGTATCTACAGGGTGTAAATGGACCCTTCACGAAGACGCCAACCAAGCAATAAGTAAATGAAACTAAGTAATTTTACGCAAAAATTATTGCTGGGAAACGGCCTTTTTTTTTTGGCGTGAAATATCACGTTTTATATAGTATTTTAAAAAAAACTTGTGAAAAAGTTAGGACTTTGGCCCCCAATACCTCCAGAACTAGAAGGTTCCCAAGTATGGTCTAGAACAAAAAAAAATATCGCAACGACTGGGAGAACAAGTAGCTTTCGGCTTCGTTAAGGGTCTATTTACATCCTTGAACGTTTCAGATCGCTGAATGTTGTGTGGCGTCTGTAGAGCATGTTGTGAATGAGCATATATGACGACGTCAAAAAAGGTAGCAACAGGCAATTTTCATCACATATCATAATATCATAAATCTTCTTATTTTTTATTACAAATTAAGAAAGAAAAAAAGAAAAAGTATTTATTAGACTCGCACAAGATAAATAAAAAGACAACAACAAATAAACTTATAAATAAGGTGGCGCCGACAATCCTTACTTCTTCACTAATATTATAAATGCGAAAGTAAGTTTGTTTGTTTGTTACCTTTTCACACCTAAACAGAATAAAAGAAAATAAATAAGTTAACTGAACAGATCATCCTGTTTGCAAATGAAAACAGGATGATCGGTTCAGTTAACTTATTTTCGTTTTCAGGTGTACAGAAACGGACATACCGTACAAAGGTACGGTATATCAGCATTCCGAAAAATAGTACTGTTCCCGAGGAAAACAACAATAACGTTCTTATGATAATAATTGGTGCCACGTGTCTTTCGAATCATGATTGAATTATATTATTAAAAGCAGAGTACAACCCGAATTGATTGTCAAATTAGAAATTAACGCTAGCAAAGCCGCGGGTAAAAGCTAGTACGACACAACACACAACAACAACAACAACAACACACAAAAAGTACAACTGCGTATACGCATGACGTTCCCAGTCTGCATACAAAAATTCCATCGAATATATCCAGTAGTTTATTCACTGGACATTATTTTTAATTTTTAGCAAGATCTACATCATCATCATCATCATCATCATCATCATCATCATTTCAGCCGAAAGACGTCCACTGCTGGACATAGGCCTCCCCCAGGAAGGGGGGTTTTGCCATAATCGCCACGCTTGGCAGGCGGGTTGGCGATCGCAGTATGGTTGTTATAAAACTCAGAGAACGCTGCTGCCCATTCTCTGGTAAGTCCCTTAGTCGCCTCTTACGACACCCACGGGAAGATATGGGATGGTGCTATTCTTTACGTCCGGACACCATACAGAACGAACCATACAGATCTACATGATGTAGATTCATAAACTAGCACCAACAGCTTAGCGATCCCGCAGCGGTATAAACACTAAATACATGTTGCCAACTCGCTACTTCAAAAATGTTTGAATTCGCTATTATATCTAAGGTTAGTAAACCAATGTTTGTAAATTGTGTTCTATTTCGTTTAGTTTTATGCTATTTAGTTTGTTTGAAAATTGTCGTATTGTTGGCGTCACCTTGTATATGTCGACGTTAAGACGAAATGCGGTCGGAGAAACTTTTGAAAATTAGGTATTTGAAGATACTATCGCTGTCGCACTGAGAGCGCGATTTCGACATTAGTGCGATAAGGACAACTGCAGATCCGACTGAATGGCCTAAGTAAAAAGTCATAATTCGAGGTTTGGCTATCGACTGTTTCCTCCTCCAATATTCGACCAATTTAAAAGATATTTCATAAACTGAATAAGAAGGGTATATCCTGCGTCCCTATGTTTTTCTTTTTTCATTAATAGTTGTCAAATTAGTACATTAGGTCTCTGTTGACAGCGATCTAAACAGGCAATTTTGAGCATTTTGTAAAAGTTCTAGTTCTTATAAAGATTATGTATCATGAAAAAGGAAAACATAGGGACATAGAAGAAGTTGATATTTATTTTACTGTAAAAAATCATTGCTTTAAAGTAATAAACCAGAAAGAAAACAGGCGAGAGCGTTTGTATGGAGAGCATTTTCTTTTAACGCCTTAGTAAAACCATTAGTTACATCACGACTGTCAGAAACAAAAACACAAACGCTAAAATTCGCGTCAGCCAACAGTCTCGTAACATCAGCTCACAAATGAAATCTTTTTGTAGACAAAGTTCCAAACTATAGTAAAACATTCTATGCAAAACAGTTCTCCAAAGTTAGTTCGAGAGTTCGCAAGAACTTGTTGTTAAAATTTTCATTCAGCAGCTAAAGTGGGATGGAAATCTTCAATTACTTTTTACGTTGTGTCACAATTTCTTGGGACAAAGTTTAATAGCCTTTAAGGTGGAAGAAAATTAATTGAATGAAAACGAGAATCACACCTTTATGAAGTTTGGGGGTTCTGAGTAGGGTCAGGTTTGCTGGCTCTTTAGTGAAAATAATGGAGTCGTTAATTTCCCTTTTCTTGTTTTTGTGTGGATTACTTGTTTGAAAGTGTTAAGTTAGTTAGCTATAATCCTCGCGAAGGTATCAATTTAAATGGAATATTCTGAAGGTTGACGTGCTCAACCGTACTGGTTTAATTAGTATCGTAATACTTACGTGTATAATGGTTATTTTAAAGCAAATAACCTGTGGGATATTATTAGGACTTTGTGGACGCTTAATGTGCCTTCGATGGGACAAGGCGGACTTTTTATGCATTGGTTCATATCTGTCTGTAACATATACAACATACCTGTCCAATTGTAATTTAGAGAAAGAAATACCACGGCTGGAACACAAAGGGTAAAGAAGGAACATAGATAGGTTTTAGTCAGTACAAGTCTGACACTCCATTCCGCTCCGCCCAGAGCGGGATGATTGATGACGTCATTTGATGATTTCCCATCCTAAAAAAATAAATAAAAAAAAGGTGTAAAACAAGCACAAACCAAGTGATTGCGTGCATTCTCTGTTTTGTATAAACATGGCTAAAAACAGTAGTGTCCTTATTGAATATACAATCTCTGAAAATAAATCCAAGCATACAGGAAAATAAATAAAAAATAATAAAGGACCAATGTACCCTGTCCACCCCGTGCAATGTTTAAAAAGTTATCAATTTTCTTCGAAAACGGTATGAGTTTTATGTGACCCCTTGTTATGAAGTATGAATAAGTAAACACTATCATCCGACCCGACCCTCCGGGGGTCAACCTTTTTCGTAACAATTTATACTTAGTTACATTTGACCCGATTTATATAGGAGCTCGTGGCTAAATAATAACAGCCGCTCGGGTCGAACTTTAAGTTAAGCCATGCTTGCCTAGGTTGGTCTGTGGAAGGGAATGTCAGACTTGTACTGACTAAAACCCATCCATGTACCTTCTTTGCCCGTTGTGTTCCAGGGCCGCGGTACCTCTTTCGAACAGTCCCGCAAAAAAAAAACCCTTGAAATTGTTAACAAAATCTGATTGAAATAGGGAAGTAATATTTTTATAATATTTTCTCGTGGCAACAGCTAGTGATAAAATATAATTGAACAGCGACCAGCCTTTTGGGCACTTCTTCTATTGACAGTGACGCAGATGATTTTTTTTTAATGTCCAGCGAGTTCCATTCACCCTTTTTTCTTTTGTTTTTTTTTTGTCTTTGGTACATTCTAATTTTTAAAATACCTAATCCTTATTGAGTAGATTCCTTTCTGCCTGAAAATAATCCATTTGTTTTGGTACGTATTTTGACTTATTGCGATGCAAAAGAGTCAAATACTAGCTGTTATTAATAGATCTAAAGATACATAAAACATTTCTACGTATTTTTTTGTTTTCGATTCGATTCGGTAACGTTCGAGCCATCTCGCGTTACTTCGTAACACGTCTTGCTCATCTATGACAATAGGACTCTTATCTACAGAATAATATGACTCAAATGAAGTGTTTGTAAGTGATTGTGAAATGAAAACAATAAAAATATTGTGAAACCGAGTAGTGTTAACATAACCTCCTTTTTGTTATCTAATAGGTTAAGGTAAAGAGGTTTTTTCTTAGCCCTTGATTTCTAATGACTGAACTCTAAATTATGATTTTGTCAATCAAATTAAAATTAAATTAAATTAAATATTTGTGTATTTATGGCAACTATGCCCAATTGTTAGTAACATTGTTCTTAAAACTATTGTTAGTAAACAAAAACAAGCAAAATACGACAACCAAGGTGCGTCGTACTTCTCTATCAACATACTTAGGATGCTGTTAGAACTAGACCGCTCTCTTGACAAGATAGAATTTGTTTTTTTGCGCATTATGGCGTAAAAATCATAAGTATGCTCAAACGCGAACATACCGGATGCACTACAATAGCGCGGCAGTCCCAACAGCATCCTGAAGCAGTTATTGTATTGAATACGCAGGGCGTCTAGCGACCTCTTAGTGTGCCTTTTCCACAGGCCGCTCGTGTAGAATGATTGGCAATATGCTTTAAACAGCGTAATCTTAACCTCAATACCACAACGAGCGAACCTGTGTGTGTGTGTGTGTGTCTGTGCGAATATGTGTGGAAAATTTATCTTCATCATTTTACCCCTTGGTAAGACTGGTTGTCAGACTGTCAAAGATCTACAAGTGACAGCCAGGACCAACGGCTTAACGTGCTTTCCGAGGCATGGAAGAATGGCGGAACTACCCAATACATGTCCTTTGTGCTTTGGAGAGCACGTTGGTTCCGGCTGTCATTTGTAAATCTGAGAGTCGTTACAGGTAGTCAGTGGACCGATAGTCTGAAAACCAGTCTTACCAAGGAGAATTGTATTACCCAGTACTAACTGGAATGTGGAGGTCAGATAGGCAGTCGTTCCATGCAAAATACTGGTATTCAGCTGCATCTGGTTAGCTGACACCAACATAGTTGGGAAAAGGCTAGGCAGATGATGAATTATGATACTTTTATTGTTACTTAGAACCATTGGTCTTATAAACAGTTTAGTTTTATACATACGCCTACACGTATTGCGGAAGACTTATTGAATATATTAAAGCTACAGTATACATGATGTCGCTTACAAGAAGTCATTGCATATGCAATAACGATGACGTCAAAATACATTTAAAAAAAGGCCTTTTTACATTTTTAAATAACGAACTAGAATCTTGTCTCACTGTTTGGTACAGTTTAGCTTAGTTAGTAACATAACATCATAAAAATTCATAACATTACATCACGTCTGTTATTTCCGAAGGCAAGTTAGGTAGAGGTGTGCTTAATAGAACACTCATATTTCGCCAGTTATGTTAAGTAATAGGGGCGGAGCCTGTTGCCATCAACCGAGCTCATATCCAGATTCCGTGGCTGTTACTGAGACATTCCTGATGGAAAAACTGAAAATCATTGCCCGATTCGGGAATCAAACCCCGGACCTTTTGCTCATCAGTCGCGCTTGCCACCACTAGACCAACACAACGCTATCTCACTGAATATAGTACAGTAACTTGAAATTACAGTTATTGTTGCACCTTGTACTAAATACATTATACTTAATGCCTACTTACTTTTTAACCTTTATTTTTTAATGAGCTTGGGTTTTTCCAGCTGACGAAGTAACTTTACTGAAAAATGAGAACGTATTATGTCATAGAGCAGTACCTATTGATTCATATCTTGTTCTTTGTATCGCTAGCACGACATCATAATCTGCATAGCCTTTTCCCAACTATGTTGGTATTGGCTTGCAGTCTAACCGGATGCAGCTGAATACCAGTATTTTAGTTGGACGAATGCATATCTGACCTCCACAACCCAGTTAGTACTGGGTAATACGATTTCCCTTTGTAAGACTGGTTGTCAGACTTTCGGGCCACCGACTACCTGTAACGACTGTTAAAGATCTACAAGTGACACCCCAGACCCACGGCTTAACGTGCTTTCCGAGGCACGGACGACACGGCGCGACATACTTCAAATATTGAATTACATGTTTATAATGCAGAGCTGTGTCGCACACTACGTCCCACCTCCTACCCTGAATCCATGTAACCTGAAGTGAATGTACTTTCGTTTTAACAATAGTATTATCATTTTTTCGACCCGTATCGACCCACTTTTGAGTATTGGCCTCGACCTTTTGTGTCAATAGATAGGATTGATACAACTGATCTGAGCAACAGGGTTTTTCCTCCGCCTTTTTTGTCATTAGACTTTCATAGGAGCTATGTTCATCAACTAATATTCTGCTGTATACTGATTTACTGAAGACTGACAATAGAACCAGCCTATTGTTGCTGCAGGAAAAGGACTCTTTTAATAAGGAAAAAACACGTCCATTGATATCACTCCGCTTGCTGAAAGTGGATTGGCGATTGCCCTGTGAGAAAAAAAAAAAAACGAAAGAAGAATTCCGAGTGTGCTCGGAATTTCTTTTGTATCGTGGGTGCGTTTACTAAACATTTAAACTTACGTACACAAACAGCCGAAACCAGAACAACTACAAACAAACAAATATTACACACAAAACAAACAAACAAAAAAACACAAACAAAAAACAAAAACATACAAATATTTGTTCTGTGCGGGAATTAAACAGGCGACACGCAGCGTCGTAGCCAATCGCCCAGCCACTGCGCCAACCATGCCGTCAAACAATATAAATTATAAGTCCAGGTTTTAATTATGACTGACAATAAAGAAATATAAAAATTGTAACGGCAAATTTGGACGACAGTCACAGCTGCACGCCTTCCTTCTGCCTTCCTTCTTGACACTAATCGATAAGTCATAAGTCTTTTATTTCGGAACAATATAATACTGTAAAATATAACAGTACCATTAAAACATAACAATCAAAAAACATGTCAAAGCTAATACATATAGAATAACAAATTCAAAACAATAATAATCCACATTCAATTTAAAATCTATACATATAATAAAATCGTAGACTTTCCGTGTCTGTACATTACAGATTTTTGCAAAAAAGTCACTGGAAAGTGCGAGAAATAAGTAATAGAAAGTAAAAATATCTTTTTTAAAATTTTTGTCTGTTTGTCGGTTTGTCGGTTTGTCGGTTTGTCTGTTCGTTTGTGCGCGCATCACGTAAAAACCCCTCATTGTATTCAAAATCTAAATATTACAAAATAAGAAGCATTGTTGTGGGTATTATTTAGCGTTTATTTCATCAAAATAGACCAACAGACGCAAAAGATATTAACTTTTAAAATTTTGTTAGTAACCTCATACGCGATTTCTATGATAAAAATAATTTACGTAAATAGGTTTTAGTCGTAGTGTAGTCACTCGGAATGGCTGAAAACTAATTTTGTTTTATTTTTCCTTTTGACTTTACTCTTTGCACGGAAGTAATAAGTACTACGTACACACGCGACGGCCAGTCAAGCTTTACATAACCAGTTTATGCGGATCTCTCACTGTATAGGAAATCTATACAAAGCGAGGTCAATTTATTCTGGAATTTTACAGCTTCATGTGCCGCCGTGTGTACAACTGCAATTCTTGCTTGCATTAAAAAATTGCCACCAAAAGAGAGGTTAACGCTAATTTAGTCTCTTTCTAATAAGGTGACCATTCATTTTATGTAAAAAGTAGGACATGATGGAAAGGCTGAGAATATAACATTATTAAATTAAATTATAAAAATATTTTCAATTTTCGTTTCCGAGGCCATTAATTAGAACGAGAAAGCTATTATTATACATATATTAGGCAATTACAGCAACTCAACCTGAAGTTTATTTAAATAATTAATTAATTATATTACTATTATTTGGATTTTACTATATTTAATGGTGACCAGTGAAATGATGTATTAAATAAGATTAGTTCTTAGATAATAGGTAGATAAACAATATCCCACAAAATAAAAACTTTATAGGGACAATACCAAAATAAGACAATGACTTTGTCAAATTCAACCAGACCACCTTTTTCCAATGTTGCCCGCACACAAACTAAATAAAATAGTTTCGTTTGAATATTAAAACAGGACTTTCAGGATTTCGTATTTTTATATGTGCCTACCGAAATGACTTCGAATACTAATAATTTGGTAGATTAATGATCATGTCCACATTGTGTGAGTGGAAAAAGGCTAAAATCCGGGGCAGTGACGAGCCTCAGAACGGCTATTTAAAACTTACGTTAACGGAGTAAAATACTTATATGAACAAACTAATATTGCGAATGGGTTGCCTGATATAGTTAAGTCAAGGCTACCCTTTATTAAAACTAACGGAACTAATCTTTTTTTCAAACCAAACGAAATGAAAATTGAATTAGAGTAAATATTGCACTTGCATTTGAACTTCGGAGCAAAATTTTAATAATAGTCAGTAGTAACATAAATATAGTGAATAGTAAAATGGCTTGCTTTCAACACTATTTGTTACATCGATCTGCGTAATACTTGCGTCTACGCTTCAACTTTTTTTTTTGCCCGTTCATCAGAGTCCTTGGAAAAGTATCCGCTTCGGCAATCATGGTCTATCTTCAGAAATATGAGATCTAATATAATTCCCATGTTCTTCTTCTTCTTTTGCATCGATGATTTATCACATTATTAGCACCCAGGTGGCTACGTTAATCGCGGTTTCAGTAGAGATTTTGACAGTAAGTCCTCTAAATCACAGGTGTAGGGACACTTTAGATACTCCAGGAAGTCACAGTTAGCTGCTGCTACCATGGAAGTACGTGTCTATTAGGAGCCAGCCATAAAATGTATGACGTAATTTAATTACGTCATACGTTAAAGAGGTGGGGGGTGACAACAAAGTGTGACATTGTGTGACAAGGGGTGGAAGGGGTCCTAAATTTGGTGACGTCACATTTAAAAAACTAATATTGCCAAGTTTTAAAACACGAAATTTGAACTATTAACGAAAAACTTATTAAAGAAATATTTCCAACTCTATCGGCGGGCAGCATGTAATATTGCAAAATATGTGACGTCACACTTAGGAGGCGGGAGTCTCACAAAAATTGAGCTTCTGATAAGGACGGATTTTTTGATCCCTCCGGTGAAAAAATCATAAAATTCGTATGACGTAATTTATGGGTGGTCCCTTATGTAAAGTGCGGAATGAATGCACTACAATGCCTTGAAAAACCAAACTTAGAAGCTTTATAGCGATGTTCGTGTTAATTCGGAAACATGAAGATTCTCGAAGCGCATAGTCTTTCTGGTTCTATTGCTAAATACATTAAATTCAAGCGTTTGCAGTATTTTTCAATTGCATGGTTTTTGCAAATTCTCAATTTTGTTTCCATCGTTTGTGTCCATCACATTTTTTCCATCGGTTGATTGAGCTCTCAGAGCTGAAAGATTATTTTTTAAATTGTTAAGGATATTAACCGTTGGGGCCTAGGATAGATCATGAGTTGCATCTATATTTTGCTTACGTTCATAAACTTTGAGAATGACAAAAGAATGTGCGCTCACGTGAGCGAAGCCGCGGGCACAGCTAGTAATTAATAATACAATAAAAGAAAAGGTCAAAAAAAAATATTATGAGAAAGATGAATTTAGCCCAATCAGCCAGCACAAGAATGTATTTTACGATCTGATAAAGTATTCCCCGAAATACTTAAGTTCAAAACGGGACAGCGACTTAAAATAAACTGGCACGTAACCAACTAAACTCAATAAACAACAAGAATTTTAATCGCTACTCATCCGTTACCACGAATTTCAGATCAATCGGTGTCATTATTACAATATCGTGATATCTTCTGATCTGATAAAAAGTGTGACTTGTAAGAATCCTGTTTGACTCATGCAAATACAGGGCGAGGATGTGCGTATTCGCGGTTTTAAGTAATGCACCAGTCGTGAGATTTTTGTGCACTATAGAAGATATTAGACTAGGCAAAATAATTATTTATAATTATTTGCACTTGGGGGAGGCCTATGTCCAGCAGTGGACGTCTTTCGGCTGAAATGATGATGATGATGATGATTTTATTATGAGCGACTACGCGCTTACGTGTTGGAGTTTCAAATTCGAACGCAGTCAAGCAATTCTTATTGGGTCGAAATCTGAAGACTTCAATATTGGAACTCAAATGGAGTTCTTGACAAACGAAATTGGGCCAAAGTGGCAACAGATAGGGTTCCGAAAAACAGAACCCGGCGACGCGGGAAGTCTAGAAGGAGATTGCGAGACGAGCTGAACTCTTACCAATAGGATTGGACCCAAATAGCCAAAGACAGAGAAAACTGGAAAGAGGAAAAGGAGGTCTTTGCCCGGCAGTGGGACACATCAGGCTCATAAAAATAATAATGAGAAACATTTAAACAGTTTCTCTGAGCCCTCTAAAAACCACAACGGGATGCAATCTCAAACTACTACTCAAATAACATCCAGTAAGCCTTCGGAGAAACAAAAAGGTACTTCCAGCCATAATGTTAGCATAATTGGCCTAATAATATGCCACAGGACACACGTCCTCTCTGTGAGGGCCAAACCATGATAGGTTAAAAAAAAAACTCAACTCGTTAAAACTATGGGAAAACCAGTGTACTTTCCTGTTAATGATCCCACTATAGCCTGCTATGTCAGTGACGTATGGTGTACCAAACCGGTGTGAGATGACGTACTCGGCGGTCACCAACCCCCTAGCCTAGTGTAGAAGAACTAAGGATGCAGTTTCAATAGAGGGGACTAAAATTATCAACACAAGGAAAAAGATATTTCACTTTGAGACTGGTTTCATCATAACTGAAGCCTTCGTAAAGTTTTGTTCCACCTTGTGCGAACCCTTCCAACAGGTCACCTCCAAAACCTCGCGGCTCCACCGGCTATTCTTTAATCCGTTCTTCGAGCACAACCTAGGGAAATCGGGAACCACATCGACACCCAGTGCAAATGCGGTGCTGCTGTCCAAACCATGTCCCATATGTTGGAGAATCGCCACAATCAGCGCGGACACCTCCCGGGTCAACTTATTTAGCATTTAATATTTTTACCATCAAAGAGAAGAACACATATTTTTTGCTGAAGTCAATATTAACATCTGACGATAAGTTGGCTTTACACAGTGTAAAAAGAGATTTTGCGGTCAGTGGATACGAAACGAGGCACTATGAAAAAGTCGACGTAGCCCCGCTACCCGGGGCTCCTATTTATTTCTGCAGGGTTTAAAGTAACCTAACCAAACCTAACGTCGGGGTGCCCGAAAGAGGCGTGCCCCATAGAGGCGTTCCTCAATGCCCAGTTTTAAGATAATAATTTTTTTGCCAACATTTTCTAAGTTGTTTTTCTTAATGCCCCGTTACGTATACTCCAACCGATTTTGCCTTACCAAATGTGAAGTTAAACTACGAACAGGCATACGTCACGACAAATACAACTGTAGCAAATTCGCAATAAATGTCGCAGTAAGGTGAACAGAATCAATTAACTATGCTCAATATTAAAGGCCCGCGCAGACTGTCGATTAAAATTCTTTTCCCCAACAATTCTTAATTAATGTCACAGTGATCAAATTAAGGTCTCTTTTGAAGATTGTTCGTTATTGGGTACAAAAGGTTATTTTCTGAGGAAGGTATTTTTATCATTCCGGCCGATTTGCGTCTTTCCTTATTTTGTCTACTAAATATCTTACTTTATAATCAAATGCTAAGTAATGATAAACACCTGCTTTTCCGTATATTTTTTTACTTTTAAAAACATCTTAAAAGAGTAAAGTTATCAAGTTTTTTTTTATTTTTAACTGGCTCATATTTTTTATTTTATCGTCAATTATTTACTTTAATAAAAATTATAATAATCTAAAATCTTCCTCTGCCAGCCTCATATTAATCAGAAGCAATTGTTAAATTAAAATATTTAATTTTCCCCACTAAAGTTATTTTTTGAAGAATAAAGCTCAATTTTCCTACTTTCATAGGAAAAACTGTATCAAATAAGCCGCTTGAAATATTCTTCGCTCTGTGGAGATTCCGTAGGTACCTACTACAGGTACACCGAACGCGAGGGTATGAACTAAAGTACTATATATTGAAGTGCGTTTTATGCTCAAACATTCCAGCTGAGATAGCCGAGCCATTCAGTTGTGTCATTCAGTTTAAACATACAGGTAAATAGTGTTATCTTTTTACGATCATTTTTTAATATTAAGTGGGTATTTAGAACAAAATTTGAATTTAGTAAACAGTAATAAAATGTGTTTGGTAAACTACGAGATAGTAAAAAAAAAGAAAAGTGTTAAGTCGAATGTAGAAGTGAACAGTTTGAATTACAAATATAAAAAAAAAAAAAATAATTAATTAATCTTAAAGAATTTGAGTATTTTATATTAGTGATATTGGTGTGGAAAGTGATGTAATCCAGTGATACAATTTGAGTTAGTGTCCTTAAGCAAGTTAAGATATACAATTTTATTATCACTTTCGTCGTAACGTTCAAAAATACTTGTTACAAATTAAAACATGGCAGTTTTACACTTTGATACTTTTTGAAAATAATTTTTAAATAATAACTCTAAACAGGGTAAACGGATCAGGATTATGTCTGTCAAACTAAGTAACACTATTCAAAAATTTTGCTAGAAACGATTTTTTTTTTGTGTGCAAAATCTACGTAAATCTCTGTTTACGGTAGTGCTCAATGTAAAGTACTCAAAACATTGTGCTGATGGAATTAATAGTCAGGGGTCATGTGTACTTTAAATAAAGTAAAGTAACAACATTTAAAACAAGCATTTTTTTTAATCGTGTGGGAAAGTTAGAACGTTTGAACTTTTAAGATCTTCGTAATCAGGTTCCCAGGTATGGCACAAAAAAAAATCGAAATGTCGGAAAGAATGCGTGCCGTTCGGCTTCTATAAACGCTTTTTTGACACCCCTTAGATTACTCGTCTATAAGTGGAACGACTCACTTGCTGAAAGTACGCGAGGGAAAGTTCAGACATGGTTTTAAAATGACCTATATTAATATACCTAAAGGCCGAAATCAAATCGTGTAATTTTCAAATAAAGAACCCGGCCAAGTACGAGTCGGACTCACGCATAAAGGGTTCCGTACCATCGTAGTAGTGGAGTCAACTTTAATTATTAATTCATTTTTATTATTTGTTGTTATAGCGGCAACAGAAATACACATTCTGTGATTTTCAACTATCTACCTATTTCAGATCATGAGATACAGCCCGCTAACAGACAGACGGACGGACAGCGCAGGCTTAGTAATAGAGTCCCGTTGGTTACCCTTTGGGAACGAAAAAAAAGCGCGTAATTTCCGTCGCGTAATTCTAGATAGCAAAGTTTTCGTCGTGTGATTAAAAACACTAAACAGTACGGTTTCTATGACGTCTTAAAGCAGGAGTAATTCAGTGTGGGAAAGAGACCGACCTATACAGCTCGTTTAGCGCCATCTCTTTCCCACACTGGAATTATTCCTGTTCTTAGACGCCATGGTAGGCCACCTGAAAGTAAAAGTTCGGAAAATCCGAGACTAGTAAATAATACCGCGCATATTTTCCTCAGAGAAAGTAAATAGATTGGTGGCCGGCGCAGTGGTTTAGCGTCTTGCTACAGACAGGGTCGTAGGTTCGAATCGTGCACGGAATGTTTATTATAATTCTAGCCGTGCCCCGCGACATTCGATCGCGTGAAACTATTATTGAAATATTACTTCCCTACTTCAATCGATTTTTTTTTTTTACAATTTCAAGGGTTTTCATATTTTTTGCACGGAACCATACTTAATCCTTTTTCTAAAATAAAAGTAGCCTTAGGAATTCCTTATAATATCAGCTATCTACCAGTAAAAAGCCAGTCTAAATTGGTCCAGTCGTTTCGGATATTAGCCGGAACAAAAAGACAGACAAAATTTTATAAATAAGGTTTTTTTTTGTTATTCAAATTTATTTCAATCGATTTAAGATTATAAGCTGGTACATTTGAAATAAAAAATAATAATTATAATAAAAATAATATTTATAATTACATACTTGCTTATTATATTATTATACGCATTCAGTAAAAAGCTGTTATCTTGAAATTACAAACAGACACTTCAATATTATTTATTTGTATAGATGAAATTTTTGATGCAGTGTAAGTTTGACTGGTGTTGGTAGAAATACATCAAAAGTGTAAAAACCTAAATATAAGTAAATCGTTTGCTCAACAGAATAAATAAATCAGAATATCTTTTCTATCTTTTTCAGATCACCATGTCGGCCACAGCTCTGTTTCTCATCCTAGCCATCGTCCCCTGCTTCTGCCAGCGTCCATTCTACGCTGGACTCCAACCGATAGGATACCCAGCTACTCCAGTAGCTTCTGGATTATTCGACAGATTCCAGAATGAGCCCATACCAGCCCAGCTGAATGGTGACATTAACACTGCAAATCAGCTTGCTTCGTTGCCGGTGGAAAACCAGCCTTTCTTCTTTGCGAATAGAGACCAAATTGCCGCACTCTTGGCTAACCCACCAACTTATCCAGTCAGACCAAGTCCGTTTAATGAGAATGCCAACAGGAACCGGATTTAATTTTTTTTTTGAGCATTGTCTGAGACTTTTGTTAAACATGTGTTATTTTTAAATTATTAATGTACTATTTATAAAATTAAAATAATAATAATATTTTTTCTTTTCTTTTGTAAACAAACGAAAATTTTATGAAACACCTTATTATCAGTAATAAATATTATTTTACAGTGTTTTCTCTAGAATGTCGCTGAAATGATGAGTACAGACGCCAGCACATAAAGCTACTACAATCTGTCAAATTTATTTTATAGATTTTCAACTTGATCGCTAAAGCATTAATTATTGATTGGGAAAATTTCACAGTTTCAGGTAGCTTGATGTGCTGGTACTTAGTTGAGGAGCGTTACTTTGTTCAAGTCAAAATAAAGTTTTGCAGTGTATTTCTGACACTGAGACCTGGAGTTGTGGCTCTAAATGCATATTCGTGAATAGAAAATACCCGTGTTCACAAACACTGGCGATAACATTGTCTTCTTCGCCGTGTCGATGATTTAAAAAAATAAAATTTTAGACCAGTACTCTGCCACCACGACGGTATTGGTGGTGGCCTCGGACAGGCCTCAAAGTGCACGTGGAACCACACATAGTGCAGGACGACGACGAGGTGAGCCATAGTTTGCGTTGAGGCACCGCAGTCACACATGGCTTCATCGGAGACCAGGTCGTATCTGCAGCGGCCCACCTGGCTTGGCAATCGGTTTAGGGTCTTCCAGGTGGGCCATGGCAGCAGATGTCCCGGTGCGGGCCTTTCTGCAACTTCGACATAATAAAATAACACACAGTAATTCCGCTAGGAATCGGCTAGTTCTAGTGATTAGGGGCTATAATAGCCGCTCTGGTCAATCTTCAGGTTACGCCTCGCTTGCCTAGGTTGGTCCGTAGATGGGTGAACACTCATCACATGCCAAGTTTCCACCCTGCCTCGGAAAGCACGTTAAGCCGTTCGTCCCGGCTGTCATTTGTACATCTTTGACAATCGATACAGGTATTCAGTGGCCTAAAAGTCTGACGACAAGCTTACCAAGGCTAATCGTATTGCCCAGTACTAAATGGGTTGTGGAGGTCAGATAGGCGGTAGTTCCATGTAAAATGCTGGTTTTCAGCTGCATCCGGTTTGACTGGAAGCCGACCCAAACATAGTTGGGAAAAGGCTAGGCAGATGATGAATAAAGAAATTATGCGACTAGGGTAAAATTATCGCCCGTAGAATCGTTTGTTTGTCAAAGCCTTAGACTACATGTTTTAATTCATTTCATTCGATGTACTATGTCAAGTATAGGTACTGCAATGTATTTGTACGGCTCAGATTAGACTTGCAGTGTAGGTGAGTTGACGTAAACCACATACTTCACTCCTCATGATGCCATTTAGTATGAGCTCTGAGTAGATGTCAGCTCCCAAGAGTAGATCAATCGGGCCTGATACATTGAACTGTGGATCTGCTAGTTTTAAGTTTTCTAGTCCCAGTGGTTAATTGTAAAGGATGCAGTAGGTAAATTGTTTATGAGTTTTTTCATAATTAGTGCTTCTAAGTGTAATTTGAAGTCTGATTGAATTGACTGGCATTCTATGATCATCGCTCCTTTGCAATTTCCGTTTAGCGATCCGACACCCGATACAACGGCACTCATTTTCTGTTCTCTGTAAGCTGAGGCGCTGCGCTGCGTTCTCCGTGATGAGACTTATTTGCGAACCTTGGGCAGGTCGAACTCTCAAGTTGATGTAGTTTCCATCCATTGTTTTGACTTTTAGGAGTACAGTTGTCAACAGAACTTCCTTCGCTTCGTTTGTTATGTTGTTAACGCCATAGGTAGAAGAAGGGGTAAACACTGTTTTAAGCTTTCACGGTTTACAACTAAACTTGTACTGTCACTTACGGGATATCTTCCGTGATTGTTCATTGTTTTGAGCTCCCGATATTTCGGCTCAAAACAATGAACAATCACGGAATATATCCCGTAAGTGACAGTACAAGTTTAGAAGAAGGGGTAGACTGTGAGTTTGTCGTCCTCATGGTGCTGGTTGGTTCAGTTTCAGCTCCGTGCATAAGTGTATGGTGCGACTTACGACACAATTTGCAAGTCTTCTTTGAAGTGCATTGTTTTTTTGCAGTAATAACAGTTTCTGCAAATATGCAAATTGTGAATTGAGTCACTGCTCTGACTTGCTTCATAGGCAAGAACTTTTTGCAATTCATCAACACGTGTTTCGTTTTGCAGATTGGGCATATTTTAGCTGTCGTGAAGAAGCCGTTAGACGAGTTTAGTGACTTGTTAAAGTGCGATGACCTCGATTTATTATTGGAATACAAAAATATTTAAATTAGTTGCTTAAAGTGACCCAATTTACAAAATAAAAATATAAAAGTGATACCCGAAAAAAAATTACATACCGAATTGACTATCGCTGTCAATGCGTTTCCACAGCAACTCTCAAAAGGATTGACATATTTATGCTTTTTGGTCGAAATATCAATCGAATACAGTTTTGAGAATCTCACTTCGTTGAAGATATGACAGGATAGGACATGATATCGACGACGGGCAGCAACGAGAGAGATGTTTTTACGAAGAATAATTAAATTGTGTTTGAATTACTGAAGCGCAATCAATCTGTCTTAGGTATGCTTATTGCTTATAGTTATTTTTTCTTTACGGTATACATATAAGCAATTTATTTATCCTATAATGCGTGAAGAATTAAATTTATGATTTTTAGCGCCTAGCGAGAAAATGAAATAAAATCACTCTATACAGGGTGAATTTTTAAGTGGGCGTGGATAATCAAATCCGAAATTAATCCGGATTTTGAAGAAAACTATAACTGCATCATTAGAACACAAAAAACAAGCTTTCAAGGTTTAAAACTAAACGTATACTGAGTTCTAGTACTGTGTGTTTACTTCTCAGAATTTGATCCTTAATAGCGACACTATCGAATGGTGTACACAATAACATGGTGATACATTGTGTTTTTTTTTTCAAAAACACCGGCTTCGATTTCTGGCTAGGTAAATTGATTTTCTAAAAATCCAATGATGCATTTCCAGTTTTCATCAAAATCGGGTTCGAGCCTCCTTTGAGTATGTTTCGCTATTCCTGATAGTTCCGGATTTGGCCATCCACGCCCACTTGAAAAATTCACCCTATATATATTTCATGTCTAATGCATTTTTTCACAGTACAGTGTATAAAATATTTGTGGATAAGTGGAATACAACAACAACGCACAACACGCGTGCGCACTTTGTGGAACAATAGTACAGTAGTGAGTTGATAATATCCGTAAGTTAGTAAGTAATATTTTGGTCCTTCAACATTCATTCATTTATTTATTTTCAGGCAACTTTGGCCCATAGATACTAACATATACCTTACAGACTAACATATTTATATGTCGTATAAATACAAATCGTGTTAGTAAATAGAAACTTTGTTAGTAACATTTCACTGCACTATGTCACTGTGCGTGCATGTGGGACTTGCTTGTGGAAGCGTCGGAACACCATTCCCTGCAGCCAATAATCCTCTTCCAAGACACAAGGATAGCATAATCAGTTTATAAAGCTCACACTGACGCTACCACTCTCGGTGACTGAGAGTGGGTCCTCATCCACCACGCAGGGCCAGTGCGAGTTAGTGGATGTCACGTCATGCCTTCAAACGGCTGGTTCCAAGATATGCCCGCCGTCAAATGCTTCTTCAGTAAATGAACGCTTGTCACGCAGTGATATGAACAAATTCATCATTTGAAGGCGTCAAATGACAATTAATATTAAAAGCTTGATCATCATTATTTGCTGTAGACTGCACTACATGAGGACGACAAACGCATGTGCAATTAACGCTGGTCCGGCAAAACTGAAGCGCGACATCACGATAGTGTAACAAATTAATGCGTGTGCGACAGTAGTTTGACACTACGCAAGTGAGACTAACTCTTATGGGACACTGCTGTCTATACAGGGTGTAAAAGGACTCTTTACAAGCCGTCAACGAAGCATTCTGGACGTCAAATTAAGTAAGATTGTGCAACACTGGGTACACATGGGTACAGCATATTATGGTGAGTCGCAGTACAGTTTTGTCGCACAAGCGTTAATCGCACATCCGTTTGTCGACCTCACAGCTGCACTCCTAGCTGGTATTCCACTTGGACATGGCACCTTTAATGGCACGCCATTCATCGCGATTCTCGGCAATACTCGCCTAGGTGCCAAACCCATGTTCGCCGATTTGCGGTCACTACTCAAGAACACGTCTATCTTAACGGTCATCGGTTCTATAACCGGCTCACGACTTATGCTCGCTTCAATTTGGTTAATTTTGATGGTGTATTCCCGTTGGCCCCACTGTCATGTCCCCACTGGTGGGGCCAACGGGAAAAATCAAAGTTTCGTTGTCCCCACTACCCTGCCCTACTGGTGGGGCCAACGGGAAATACCCTCTAGACTTCTAAAGGATAACGAGGTCAAATGAACTACAATAAAAAAATCCATTCAAAGCTTCAAGGAAAACATTTGTACGTCCTTGGATTTATGTATAAAGGACGATTTTCTTCACAAGGGTCTATTAGTTTATGTAAGAGGACATGTTTTTTTTATTAATAATAGAAGCTAGGAAATTATGGGAATCTTATAAAGAACTCACCTTTTTCATGATAATAGGAACATAAAGAAAGTCAAAGTCCCATAGTATGAATAGGCTCTTAGATTTTTTAATGCCTACTGAAAACGCCAATTGCAACAAAACATTTTAATTATCAGATTTTTTTATCGATCTAAATGCACAATCGTAGATACATTGTGAAACATTGAACAATCATTGTATTATTACTGTTGATAGGAATTAGTTCTTCATAAGACTTGTGAAACATTGAACAATCATTGTATTATATAAACTGTTGATAGGAATTGGTTCTACATAAAACTTGTGAAACATTGAACAATCATTGTACTATAACCGTTGATAGGAATTGGTTCTTTATAGGACTTGTGAAACATTGAACAATCATTGTACTATAACCGTTGATAGGAATTGGTTCTTTATAGGACTTGTGAAACACTGAACAATCATTGTTTTATTACTGTTGATAGGAATTGGTTCTTCATTAGACTTGTAAAACATTGAACAATCATTGTACTATAACCGTTGATAGGAATTGGTTCTTTATAGGACTTGTGAAACACTGAACAATCATTGTATTATTACTGTTGATAGGAATTGGTTCTTCATTAGACTTGTGAAACATTGAACAATCATTGTACTATAACCGTTGATAGGAATTGGTTCTTTATAGGACTTGTGAAACACTGAACAATCATTGTACTATAACCGTTGATAGGAATTGGTTCTTTATAGGACTTGTGAAACACTGAACAATCATTGTATTATTACTGTTGATAGGAAATGGTTCTTCATTTGACTTGTAAAACATTGAACAATCATTGTATTATAACTGTTGATAGGAATTTGTTCTTCATAAGACTTTTGCCAGGTGTTAAGTTGAGCCATATGGGCTTTTTAATATTCTGGCGACATAAATAAAGTATAGAAACTGTCAGCTGAACTGCTGCTGCTGCTACTGGCTGCTGTCATGACAGAAGTTGAGCGATTAACGCACTTTTGACGTCTCGAATTTTATAAGTAGGTACTAGGTAGGGTAGGTAGGTGGGTTTAATCTTTTTCTTATATTTACTTTTTTATATAATTATTGTATTATTGTAATCTCACCCATTTTTTTTTTGTTTTTTTCTTTGTGAGTCTAATAAATACTTTTTCTTTCTTTCTTTTCTCCCGTCTCTAGAAGCTGCCGGCTGAGATTCTGTGCTCTTTTATTTCTACTGTAACACTGTCTTTTGATTTGCAGGTCATCATGACAGCGCTAGCCTTTATTTTAATTCTGGCCATTGGTCCTTGCCTCTGCCAACGTTCATTCTACGCTGGACTCCACAACATCGGTTATCCTGACATAGTTACTCCTGAACCAGAGGACACTAATCTATTGGGTAACCAACTGCAATCTTCCTCCAATTTGAATACAAATATTGAACGTTTTGGAAATATAAATAACAATCCGCAGAAAACTTCTGGGTATAATGAGTACTTCCGGGATAAGCCTTTGAGCAAATAAAACGTCACTTTTGATATTATTATGTTTATATTTCTGTAGTTATAAGTCGAGTCATGAAACAACACCGGCCAAGTGCTAGTCGGACTCGCGCATAAAGGGTTACGTACCTTCGTAGTAGGCGAGCCCCCTTTAATTTATTTTTATTATTTGTGGTTATAGCTTTCTTATAGGTTTTACTGTAATCTATAGGCAAAGAACTATGTTTCGTATTTTTTTCAAAATTTTCGGCCCTATAGTTTCGGAGTTAAGGAGGGGGGAGAATGGTTCAATTTTTTTTGTTTTCTTAATTAACTTCAAAACTGTTTATCTCTAAATTATAAAAAAATATATATTTGAGATGCTCACAATATATTTGAGCCCTTTCATTTGATATGTAACATAATATACTTTGCAAAACTTTTTTTTTTTCATTACCTAATTTACCCACAAAAGTGGCCTCAATGTTTAATATTCATTAATTTACGTTACCCATTCGTCTTTGGGTCACCGACTTACATAAGTGTACCAAACAACTCAATCGGTCCAGTAGTTTCGGATTTAGTTGGCTGTAACAGACGGATCGACAGACACGCGATTGATGCTATAAGGGTTCCGTTTTTTCTCTGAACTCTAAAAAGAAGTAAATGTTAGCGTGATGGTTGACAGAGGAGAATGGAAGAAAAAAATGTGTTGTGCCGACCCAAAGTAACAAGGGACGAGGACAGGAAGACGATGAGTTATAAGTTGGGTCACGGCTGACCTAGGTGAAGACTGCGGGACGGGTTGAGTGGCTTAAATTGGTGAGATCATCATAACGAGAGAAGTGGAAGGAATGGGGAGGCCCGTCCCAGCCCCCGTAGCATGACACCACAAGCACCACAAACTTTATTCCTTTTTAATTTCTTTGATGGAAGAATCGACAAAATGACAGATTTCTTTGCACTATCTGTCATTTTGTCGATTCTTTCGTCAAAGAAATGCTTGTCTACGGTGGTCATGCTACGGGGGCAGGAGTGGAATAGTTCAGGAATATGAAATATTATAAGTTATAAGGAATAAAGTTTTAATGACAAAAACTTCTGATAATGTCGAATGATACTTACTCGTTTTAACACAACAATTCTCCTGTATAGCCAGAAGGATTAGGAAAAGGTGTACGTACCTACATTTCGCCAGTTATGTTCAAGTCCCATGTAATAAAGGGCGAGCCCATTGACTTCAAACGGGTACAAAAACAGACTCCGGGCTGGTGCAAAAAAATCCTAATGCGAAAACTCAATTCCCCCGACCAGAGAGAGGATCGAACCCAGGACCTCATGCCCTTGCGGCCACTCGACCAAAGTGACACATCACGTTTTTTTTGTAGGTATTATTTATTTATTTATTTGCTCTTATGCACATCACAATTCACACATTTTACAATATTACTGTCAGTTTTTGTAGCTCGTGGCTAAATAATAACAGCCGCTCGGGTCGATCTTTAGGTTAAGCCGTGCTTGCCTAGGTTGGTCTGTGGATGGATGACCATCCATTACATACCGAGTTTTCTCCGTGCCTCGGAAAGCACGTTAAGCCGTTGGTCCCGGCTTTCATTTGTAGATCTTTGTCAGTCGTTAAGTAGTCAGTGGGCCAAAAAGTCTGACAACCAGTCTTACCAAGGTGTATCGTATTACCCAGTACTAACAGGATTGTGGAGGTCAGATAGACAGTCGCTCCATGTAAAATACTGGTATTCAGCTGCATCCGGTTAGACTGGAAGCCGACCCCAACATAGTTGGGAAAAGGCTAGGCTGATGATGACTGCCAGTTTTTGTACATGAACCCTGTCAGGGCACTGCAAAGCACAATACTGGTTTACTGTTGAGTTTATGAACATTAAAATAATATAACAAATTGAGTCAAAACTTATCAAAACAGATTTCAGAGAAAATATGTCTAGAAGTCGTTATGATTTATTAAAACTTCTAACTTGGCATTTTGGTCGAGCCGAGAAATAACCAACCACTTCACCTTTGTAACTACGACGCGGAAGACAACAAGTGAAGGGAATGAGCAGGACAGATTGGCGACTGTTAAATAATTATCATTATGAATGCAGTAGTAACTTAATGCAAAGTGACTGTACAAAGTTCCACCCATTATGCTATAGAAAGGAACGTTGATTTCTCGTTCGTTGCTGACAGAATGATGACAACCTTGAGGTTTGTGGTACAAAAAATATAAATATGTCGGATCTGGTCGTTAGTATTGACATATATTTTTATTTGTAGTCTATGTGAACTACATCTATCAGTGCCTCCTTTCATCCAAACTATTATACTTTGCCGAGGACATGGAAATCTTTGCCACTATCTCAACGCGTATCTCAAAGAGTATTGTCGGGCTAATAAACTTGATGTCAATCCATGCAAGTGCACCTATACTCTGGCGGGTCAGATCTTGCCAAGGTGCATTGCTAGTCATATAATTGCAAGCCAAGTATTTATATTCTTCTTATTTGTCACACCATAAATTTTTTATTCAAAGTTTATACGTGAGGATTTGTAATTGGCTTTCTAGTAACTATGGTTTGCTTTTTTGTTTGTTATTATTAGCTGTAAGTCCTCCATGTACTAAAATAAATAAATAACATTAATTGGAAAGCGCGCCTGTGTCAAGTGGTAACATCACGCGACCTACTTACCAGTCACAACACAGCGTGCTTCTACAGAGCCCTGATGTTCAACTCGACAGTCAATGTCTGATCGCGGCGGAGTTGAGACGTCTTGGAACTGTGCCCGATTCATTGTGCCCCGTGTTTTATTGTTAAGTTGTAATTTCAAGTATTTTTTGTTAGTTTAATAGAAACAGTATATCGCACTCAGTGTATTTTCATTGCACGAAACCCATCGTCTGCCCACATGATGTAACAGCCTAACGGAATAAATCCTGACCTATCCGTCATATATACAACATTAGTTTTAGTATATGCGAAACCTGAAACATGTGTCTAGTATTTTTATGTAAACAATCTACATACAAAATTTCAAAACTGTATCATGAAAAATCACAAAGTTATAAGCTTGTTCTGTTACCTGGTTGTCCGCGCAAAAACGTGGTCACCACGCAGCGGGCCCGCGCGCGTGCCTTCAGCGTCGTGTGGAGCTCATTGATAATAATAATTTGGCAGTAGATACCTAAATTATTGCGATAGGTACTTAATATCGCCCGGTGTCCAACTTTTTTTAATATTTTTGGGACAAAATATAACATGGTTTAAAAATGATTGGAATCGATTCAGTTACTTATTCTGAACAAACTGTATTCAGGTTTCGCATATACTAAAAATAATGTTGTATATAAATATTTATTCATTTTTTATTTTATTAAAAAGGCTCAGCTAGGAATGTGATGATACCGACTCAACCAAAATGTATGGGAGAGGTATTTTTTTCTTTTAAACTAAATGAGAAATTGTGATGCAGTTTTGACAATCATTTCGAGAATTATTTTGAAAAAGACATTGAGATGATCATCTGCCTAGCTTTTTCCCAATGTTGGGGTCGGCTTCCAGTATAACCGGATGTAGCTAAATGACAGTAATTTACATGGAGCGACTGCCTATCTGACCTCCACAAACCAGTTGGTACTGGGTAATACGATATCCTTTGGTAAGACTGGTTATCAGATTTTCGAGCCACGAAAAATGACTGTCAAAGATCTACGAATGACAGCTGGAACCAACGCGTTAACGTGTTTTCCGAGGCACGGAAGAAACTCGGTATGTAATGAGTGGTCACCCATCCATGGACAGACCTAGGCAAGCGCGGCTTAACCTAAAAATCAACCCGAGCTGCTGTTATTATTTAGCCACGAGCTCCTTTAAACTACTCCTAAACATTAAGATAAGCATAGAAATCTCGTTGCTTACAGATCGCCACATCAGTAGATCATACTCGTGCAGAGTAAAGACGAGTTGACATACTCTGAGTATGCTCGGACCGAGTCGACTCGGACGCAACCACTAGAAACACTAGTTAGGGTTTAGAATAAAACCACCAAGTTATCAGTAAGTAGATGAACTACTTTAAGGGTACGTGCACTCGCCGCCCGGGATAAGTGAGGACTAGTCTACACGTAACCGTAAAGCGTCACGCTACGTTTATTAGTATATCCGAACTCATTCCACCATCTCCTTTCTTCCATCGGGAGTCCAGACGTACTGCAGGTTATCACCCATACCTTGTCGAAGTTCCACACATTCGCACGAAGCGCTTTGCTACATCATTTATTATGCGCACAGCCAAGGAGTGGAATTCCCTGCCTGCGTCGGTGTTTCCAAGTTCATATGACCCCAATCTATTTAAATCGCGAGTTAATAGGCTTCTTTTGGGTTAGCTCGTTCCATCGTCGACCTCATCTCTGTCTTCAGGAGTAGATTGAGGTCAAGAGTAAGCCCATAAAGAATAAAAAAAATAAAATAAAAATATCACATCCGTATGTGGCAACCCATCCCAACCTATCCGAGTGCACTCGGATCACGGGTTTACACAAAACGAGTTGCGTCCGAGTAGGTATCCGAATCCACTCGGTCTCATACTCTGTCGTGTCAACTCGGCTTAAGAGTGAGTCACTATGTAGAATAATCTAATTTTCATCCTCCACATCACATTTGAATCATTGACAATTTGCCGCAAAACACAAGTTTTGTGTGAATTACCGCGCCTCGCATGTTTGCTCTTGACTACGCGAAAACACACTAAATTGATACAAGCCCAATATTTGCAGATTTCGGGGAACATTACATTACACAACGATGAATATTTTACCTACCTTCAGCGTATTTCGTTTAGTCTAGCTAAATATTTGTAGTTCTTGTTTGTGTGTTCACAAATATTGATGAGTACCCGTCAGCTGTTTTCTGTGAAAGAATAATTGATGGTTGATTTGGCTGGTGTAATTTTAGTTTAGTTTCTGGTACTACCTCGTTGGTCTAGTGGGGTTTGATTCCTAGGTTGTGCAAAGTGTTAATGTGTTTTTCCATCTGAAATTTCTCAGTAGCGGCCACGGAGTCTAGATTTGTCACCGGTTGACGGCAATAGGCTCGCCCCTATTACATGGGACTTAAACATAACTGGCGATATGTGGGTGTACTATTAGGTACAGTCACGAGCACCAATAAGTAAAATCTAAACAACTTTTAATAGTGTTTTTCTCCTACTGTTCTGAAATTACATCTAGTTACAAAGTTGTTGTCTCCAAGTTACAAAAGTTATTTCTCGCGAAAATGGCTGTTAAATTTAGGAAAGTGAATACATATTGGTGCTCGTGACTGTACACCTCTGCCTAAACCTTCAGGGACTTCAGGCGTGTTGTTATGTTATGATGTAACGCCACGTACAGACATCGCGAGACGTGCGTCGCGAATGGTTCGTCACGCATGCCTCAACCTGAGGCATACGACGGTACATTTATGCATGCGTCCCGAACGACACATGCTCAAGCTGAGCACGCAAACAACCATGCCAACTCGCACTGAGGCGGCATTCGCAACGATCGTATGACGCGAATGCTTACTGTGTGCACACATGTCCACACAGCACGAGGCATGCGAGACGAACCATTCGCAACGCACGCCTCGCGATGTCTGTACACGACTTTATGTTTCAGGGAAAATCTTAATCGCCATTATAAAGTCTACCTCTAAACCTATGTATTACAATCACTGATAGTATTTTGTATGTAGGATTAGGACTGTTGCAATAAGGCTCCGTTCACACGGCGATGCTCAGTGGTTCAGTACGGTATTTTACTTTATAATATTGGAATCACATGGCAGTTACATAATGCATGTTGCTGAACTGGGCCTATTTGGCGAAGCCGTGAGACACAACTATATACTCTTTCCTCTTTTTAGTACATTATATACAGACTAAAAAGAACTAAAGTAATGATAAAAATAAGACTAAAAGTAAGAAAATATAAACATCTAAACAACGACGACAATAGGACACTCAGGCGTCAAAGTATTCCTCCGCATCGCTTTTTAGTTGTGTTTAGATTTTTGTAACATATAATAATTTTGCTGTGTGCACTTGTGGCATGTGCCAAATAAACGAAAATGTTCTCTGATAACTTTTTAAAGCTACGTATTCTGCTTATGCGTATGAAGTTTCATTAAAATAGGTTCATTCATTTCGAAAAAAAAAGGACTTGAAATTTTATGGGCTTGGCTGTCATTTATAAAGATAAAGAGATAAAGATATCTCTTTTTTGTTAAAAACATGCGTTTACATACAAATTGAGCATGCAAGATCTTAGTGAGTAGGGTAGGGTAGGTCCGTACATGTTTTACCATGTGAGGTGTACAAATTTCATTTTTCTTTACAATTTAAAACATTTATATTTTATATATTCATAATAACTAATTTTGGCATATTATTCTCTTATTACAAATACAAATTGTCCAATTGTCTTGAGAATAGAATGAAATATAAGGTAAATATGTCAAAAGGTAAAAAAATAAAAATAAAAAAATATATCGGAAGGTAAAATATGTCAATAGGTAAAAATGTATCAAAAGGTAAAATATAATTTATAGATCTTTGACATTAATTTGTTATATGTATAGGCAGTCGCGCCATTAAAAGTATTGGTTTTCAGCTGCATCCGGTTAGACTGGAAGCTGGACCCCAACATAAAATACTAGGCAGATGATGATCTAAGCAGGATTTATATAAAAAGCCAGACCAGTGGCCAGTACTAAGAATCCATATCAATCTGTTTAAAGTAATAACAATTCCTTATAGGAACCACAAATCGACAAACCCAGTACTTGACAATCCAATTCCAGAGCATGTAACATTGATGCCGCTTGGAGCACTGCCCAAAACTTTAATAAAGTTACGAGAGCTAGCTTGAGTCATAGAACAAGAATGCATAGAAGCGAAGCTACTGCTTTCAACGTTTATCTAATGGTATCTATTTATTTATCTATCTATTTCGGGGCATAGAAATGTTAAATACAGGGTGTAAACAGACCCTTCACATAGCCGTCAACCAAGCATTCTGTAGAACACACTAAGTAACTTTACGCAAGAATTATTGCTGGGAATCGACTTTGTTTTTGAAGTGCAAAATCACGTTTTACGGTAGCACTCGATGGGAAGCACTCAAAGCATTGTGCTGATGGATGGATTGAATAGTACGGGGGTCGTGGAGGTGTGCAAAGTTAAAATCTTACATTAAAAACATGTATTTAAAAAAAACTTGTCAAAAAGTAGAACTTTGACCCCCAATA
The DNA here is from genome assembly GCA_905163415.1 of Noctua fimbriata. Lineage (NCBI taxonomy): Eukaryota > Metazoa > Arthropoda > Insecta > Lepidoptera > Noctuidae > Noctua > Noctua fimbriata. The sequence continues at coordinate 11,700,615 of LR990940.1, forward strand.
TCACCACAGGTATGGTCTTGAATAAAAAAATGATCGCAAAGATGGGGAGAACAAGTGCCTTTCGGTTATATTAAGGGTCTATTTACACCCTTTATAACGGTTGTGTAGTCGCTTCAGGCGCACTCCTCGCTCTGCGCTGAATTATAGACGTAATTGACAATCATGTCGTACAAGTATGGTTCTTTTTAATGACATTGTGTCTGATCAGTTCAAATAATTATGTTATTTGGACTAATTGACAAGACTTTTTTTTTTTACAGTTCTTTGACGTATTCTAGGGTTGTGCTGTGTGTAATGACGGCACGGTTGGCGCAGTGGCTGAGCGATTGACTGCTGCGCTTCGTGTTGCGGGTTCGATTCCCGCACGGAACAAATATTTGTATGGCCTACAGGTAGTTGTTCCGGGTCTTGCTGTTTGTGTATGTGAGTTTAAATGTTTGTATACGCACCCACGACACAGGAGAAATTCCTAGGGTGGGGAAAAGATTTAAAAAAAAAATCGTGTATAATGAATGAGTAGTTATCATTACTTGAAGTAAATGAATAAGTTTAGAAAGAAAATGTATGTGTTTGTAGGCAGTACGACGAAAATGTTACCCACCATCATGGATTTTAATTTTGACTTCATTTTAACTCGTTAGATTTATTTGTACACGGCTCATTTTGTCTCTTCTAAATTGGACAGAACCCGCATTATACAGTTCTAGCTTATGCCCGTGGCTTCGCCTGTGTCGTGTTCGATAATTATCCCACGGGATCATACTACCGGGATAAAAAGTATCCTATGTGTTAATCCAGGTTATTAGCTATCTGTATGCTAAATTTCATCCAAATCCGTTTTACAGTTTTTGCGTGAAAGAGTAACAAATATCCATTAATCCGTCCATTCATCCGTCCATCCGTCCATCCTCACAAACTTTCGCATTTATAAAATTAGTAGGATAGGTAATTAGTAAGTGGTCGTAGACATCAGGATTTATACATAGGTTGACTTTGTATAGCATCATCTCTGTCGCTCATATTTGTATGAAAGTCTTCTTCCTCAACTCGATGAGCCATATTATGAACTGCCATGATTCGTTTCGCTTCTACAGTTTTCTTATTCTTTGACCAAGTCTAGGAACGCTCGTTAAGGAGTGTAATATTCGTAAATAACTTTCTTTAGTTATGTAGATCACGTCGACATACAAGATCTTTGTAAACTATCAGGAGAATATTAAGGAATTTGGAGATGACAGTTAAGTTACTTACTTGGGGCATAAAAACGCTACACAATAATAAATTGTGTAGCATTGTGTTGTAATTGTGTTGTGTTGTGTTGTGTTGTGTTTTGTGTATCTAATTTATCGAATCTGTTATATTCTGAGCTCACTCATTGCATTGGAACAGTTTTGAGTTTTACTTCCCAGTATTTCTTAAGTCTAGGCATTCTTTTTTACTTAATCAAAATCATTTATGGCATTCCAGAATGCATACTTAGATGGCAACAAAATATAAGTTGAATCCTGATGAGTATGTACATAAAATTAAACTCAAGCGCCTTTGTTAGGCGTTGTGCAGACTCTACTGGTATGGTGTCCGATACGGACCATAGTCCCATGGAAGTCCAGTGTTACCGTAGACCGTGTATTGGTCAAAAATACCGTGCTTCAACGGTAATAAAATATTTAAATTACATACACAATACAATACATTACACGGTACTTAATATTTAAAATTATCGTAGAAAATTACACGGGACGGAATCATTACCGTAGACCGTGTATTGGTCAAAAATACCGTGCTTCTACGGTAATTACAACGGTAATTACAATTACCGTGTACCTATACGGTAATTACCGTAGAAGCACGGTAAACGGTATTGTATTGTGTATATAATTTAAATATTTTATCGTTACCCTACTCAAATGCTGCATGTAAAAGGATATTTAGCCAAGTCAAAATAAATTAAAAACCAAAACCATACAGGGAAATATTCTTGGGCAACAGTCTATTCACCGACATGGAAACAACTGTGTTGATTTTGTACCTAATAAGTTGTAATATGGTGTCAAAAATGACTGCAGCTATATACGATCAAGAAGTTCTTGTTTTAGATGATTAAGAAAAGTGGTTAATTATAATTGTGAATACAAATATTGAATATTCATGGTCCTTTCTTTTGCTTTTTACACGATAATTTACACGGTATTTTTCAATTATGTCTACGGTATTTTGAGTCTGAAACACGGTACTTTTAATCCATCAACACGGTAGTTATTTTTGTTTATCTGGTAACACTATGGAACAACAGTTATCGTTCGGGCGTGGTCGGGACCCATATTGGTCTAGAAACTGCGCTGTGTTTCCTTTTAAGTTCAAAGTATTTAGTTAGTACAGTAATGTTAGTAATTGACTCTGTAACAATGAACTGTGTACAAGTTAAAGGAACTATTTCTCTAGTTTACCCGTATCCCATTCTGCGCCCACAACTGTTTGACACTATGTATGCCACTTAGTATGTCCTGGCCAGGGCTCTATGTACCAGGACGCCACATATATAATGAGGTAATTATGGACTCTGTCAGACACAGCAAAATGGTAGCACAGTTTGGCTTAGTTCTCAATCACTATACTACATAGTTGACGGTGCATCATCATCAGCCTACAACAGTCCACTGCTGGATATAGGCATCTTTAATCGCACGCCACTTAAATCCATTTCTCGGAAACTCTGATCCAGTTGCTACCAGCCACCCTGCGGAGATCGGCGCTCCACCGAGCCTTAGATGGCGGTGCATAGTTAGCTAGTTTCTTAAAGCTTAACTAAAGCATTAGGTATTCTATTTGCAAAGAAATAAATCGAGAAAAAGATACTCAGAGTAGAATAAAACATGAATATCATAGTAGGGGAGCCCCCTTTACTTTTAATTTATTTTTATTATTTTTTCTTATAGCGGCAACAGAAATACACATTCTGTGAAAATTTCAACTGTCTGCCTATTACGGATCATGAGATACAGCCCGCTGACATACAGACAGACGGACGAACGATCGGACAGTGGAGGTTAGTAATAGGGTCCCGTTGGTTACCCTTAGGCTACTGAACTCTAATAAAAATGCAGATAAAACAACCGACTAAAACATTTATACAGTCCTGTCACCAAAACCAAATTTCCAACACTTCGGCTCATTTGCACAAGGTCCTAATAGATCCCTCTGTGTATCTTTTTTGTTTGATGTCCCTCCCTATAGTGCCTGACTTCGCGCTTTTTCTGTCCTCACAAGATTTAGTTACATTAAAGGGACGCCATTTCCTTTGTCACTGAGCCATCAATCATTGACCCGAAATGACGTAATGTGGGTCACGATATTTGAGCTTAACGCGGTCTTTATCGGGTTGTGAGTAGTTATTTATGATAGCAGAGATATTTTTCGGATATAGGGTATACTTAATGTTCAGAGAGTGTCACATTAGTTAGGTAATCCCTCATGACTGATTATCATGATTGCTAAAGCAGAATTATTTATTTAAATGGCACTTCAACGACGTACTCACTAAAACATATACAACATTATTTTTAGTATATGCGAAACCTGAATATAGTTTGTTCAGAATAAGCAACTGAATCGATTCCAATAATTTTTAAACCATGTTATATTTTGTCCCAAAAATATTTAAAAAAAGTTACAAGTTGGCACTGAGCGACATTAGGTACCTATAGCAATAATTTAGGTACTTACTGCCAAATTATGTTTATCAATGAGCTCAAGACGACGCTGGAGGCACGCGCGCGCGTGCGTTGTGTGGTGACCACGTTTTTGTGCGGACAACCAGGTAACAGAATAAGCTTTTAAGTTTGTGATTTTTCATGATACAGTTCTGAAATTTTGTACATAGATTCATTACATAAAAATACTCGACACGTGTTTCAGGTTTCGCTCAAACTAAAACTAATGTTGTATAAACATAAATCACAAACTATTTTAGATGTTGTGAATTTGTCACTTATATAAGTGCACAGCACTCGCAGAATAATAAAAGGGCTAGTAAGATACCATTACAGAATTTAAGTATTACAATAAAAAGATAATTAAACAGTTAAAAAATTAAAATGGGCTGTGTATATAAAGCCAGTGGGAAATATTAACATAATCAGCTCATCTGCCGAGCCTTTAACGTTCAGACTAGCCGTGCAGCGTTTAGGCTGGCTTTCAGTCTAGCCGAATGTAATTTAAGACTAGTATTTTACATGAAGTGACTGCTTATCTGACCTCCACAACCCAGTAACTTAGTGGCATCCAACCCCTTGTTATGAAGGAAAAAATGGCTTAATTTCTTTTTTTTTTAAACTTTGTCCCACACTAGGATTTCTTCCTGTATCGTGGGTGTGTTTACAAACATTTAAACTCATATACACAAACAGCCAGACCCGGAACAACTACTTGTAGGTCATCCAAATATTTGTTCCTTGCGGGGATCGAGCCCGCAACATGTAGCGCAGCAGTCAATTGCTCAGCCACTGCGCCAACCGTGCCGTCTTTCCGAGAGACTCAGGGAACTCCGTATGTAATGGATGCTCACATCATAATTAAGTTGGCCTAACCTGACCGTCTTTGAGGGTAGATAGAATCTTACATGCGTTGTTAAATCTTTAACAGGCATTTAAGAAGATCATTTAGTTCAAAGTTACTTTGCGGATTCCTGTTTGGCTTTTGAATTTCGAAGGTATACCGTCAAAACAACAGTAAATATTCTGATTTTAATGAGTTCACAGAATACATAATAGTACAAGTACTTTAAAATAAACAGTTTCACACCAAGTTTCTCATGTTGAAATCCGAAGATTTACAGAAGATTTCTATTTTGAAAATCGCGGTTTGGATTTCAAATTAAGTTATGCAGGACACCAAGCAAGGTTCAGTAATGACAAGTGGAGTAAAGCTGTGACAGAGTGGCGGAAAAGTGTTTGTCGAGCTGGAGGGGGGGGGGGGGGGGGGGCTGGATGAGGTTGGTTCAAAAACGTGGAGACTGGCGCAGTCAGCCAGTCCTTGGAGGCCACTCGGTCACCTCTTTACTCCATCTGACATCATCACGCCTTGCTAAGTGTCCTGTCCAACAATCACTTAATACATTTAATGCTAGACGAAATTATAACATCGTTCAATCTTGTCGACTTCATACGAGCGATATTTAAACACTACCTCATCAACATAGTTGAAAAAAGGCTAGGCACATGATGATGATGATGAACCATCCATCATAATAAAATGATTTGGGGCGAAAGCAGGCCTGCCGTCAGCCATAGACGACTAACCTACATTATTTTTTTTATGTTAAATGGGCCTACTCTTGACCTCAGTCTAGTCCTGAAGACAGAGGTGAGGTTGACGATGGAACGAGGTAACCCAAAAGAAGCCTATTAACTAGCGTCTTAAATAGATTGGGGTTATATGAACTTGGGAACACAACGCAGGGAATTCCACTCCTTGGCTGTGCGCATAATAAAACAAAAAAAATGTCGTTTTGTTTTAAAACAAATGAGGACTCAATTCATTAGTCTTAATGATGCATCAAACATTAAAGTAATTAGCAGCATTATTAACGCGAATTTTACGATTTGGTTGAAAAGGACGCGCCGGAAGATAATTAATCGGGTATTATTCTGTTCAGTTGATAATAATTAATCAATTAATTAAGTAGGTATAATTAATGCACCCAGAATATTGTTGGAAGGCGAAACAGATGTTGCAGTATTTTCAGTGATAATGAGGGAATCATTTGTCGGATTATCGAAATTTCATTAAGAATGATGCGAATATTAAAGGCCTTTGTTCGTATTGTTGATGTATCCTAATTATGAGAGCTTTTAATTAAATTCAGGAGGAATATTACTGATGGGACGAACTGGTGCGTCCTGGATTTGATACCCGGATCGAGCAAACTGTTAGTGGGTTTGTCCATCAAGAATTTCTGAGTAGCAGCCACGGAGTCTGGACTTGTGTCCGGTTGTTGGCAATAGGCTTGGCCCCTATATTACATGGAACTTAAAAATAACTGGCGAATTGTGGGTGTACTATTAGGTACACCTCTGCCTAATCTTTCGGGATTACAGGCGTGATGTTAGATTATATTAAAGACGGAAGTCGAAGGAGAAGGTATTGTGGAGCAGCTTAGTCCAGCAGTGAACTGCGATAAACTTAGTTTATTATTTGAAAGTAGTTATAGACCATTCTTCATTTAGTGCCTCTCTAACTACTGAAGGTTGGTCATCAACGCTCGACGCTCTGGCTCTCGTCACTCACGCTAACCGTGATAGCCTAGTGGTGTGACCGTCGGACTGCCAAGTCATAGGTCTCGAGTTTCAAACCAAAGCGGTGATTTTTCGGATTCATGTGCGTGTTTTATAATTATGACTTGCTTCGGTGAAGGAAAACATCGTGAGGAAACCAGCATGCCTGAGAGATATTTCTTGACGGCATGAAAAGCCAAAACTGAGGCCCATGGGCGGCATAAAAACTCTGACACCAGGTTAGGCACTTACCACATGATAAAGAAAGAAAGTTCGTCTCTGAATATTTCTTCTCGTAATTTATAGACCATGATATTTCACTATGCCATGCCGTGCCATGTTTGTCATGCCGGAAAAACTGAGCCAAATTAGCAGGAAACTGGTGCCCCGAGGCAGTGAGGCGGGGTCGCGGCGGGCCACGAAGGACATGGCTGGACGAACTGGTTAGCTTCCGTCAGAACTGGAAGGAGGACGCGCCTTTTCACGAGAAATGGAAGGAGTCGAGGTCTTTCTCCAGAAGTGGGACAGAGCAGTCTTGAAAAAAAACATAAAGCCGCGATAGCAACAGTGACGTCTGCCCATGTCGCCGCTGGACGATTAACACTGCTCTTTCTAGGCCTTGGAGCCCACTCGGTCACAGCTTTTCGGCTATAAGGCTGACGAAACACAGGGACGTGTAGCTTGGCACAAGCAAAGTGAGTCCAGCTTTGGGTGAAGTCGGGCTGTGGATGATGATGATGGTGATGATAAAACTTATACATACCTGTCATAGTAGAATATTGTCTGCATGCGTGGCCAATGCATTAAATTATAGAACAAATTCGCTTTTCGTGCGTTGAATGACCGCTTATTTCTGTGAATCTGCTTCATGAATTTTAACGTTGATTTTATCATTTAAAGAATTATTCCTCAAAGTTTGGATGTACAATAAAGCAATTTTTCACTTAATTTTTTTTTGGTACTCTTGCGCCATCACATCTTCCAAGCTCATCGTGCTGTGCTGCCGCTGCGGCTGCAGAGAACCTCAAGCGACATAAATATAGAAACCTTTGTGGTAACTATATTTTCGAGTCGTTCGGGGTTGAAATTCTGGGGTCGTGGGGTCCGCGTGCTCATGGTCTGTTTAAGGAAATTTCGGAACGCCTAGTTGACGCTTCCCGTAACCCAAGGGTTGGCTTTTACTTTGGCCAGAGGCTAAGTGTTGCCATACAACGTGGCAACGTCGAAAGTCTCTTGGGCACATTACCAGCTGACAGCGTTGAGGAGGAGTTTTTTGATGTCCTTTTATAGTTTGTTGTTAGTTTATTTATTTTAGGTTATTTATTAGTTTTTAATTAATAATAGATATACTTAGTTTACTCTACTTAATAAAAATAGATATTTTTCACTTTGATATTGCTCAGAAAGAGAGATGTTTTTATATGTTGTCACATCAGAAGATTGCATAAAGTACACATCTGAAAACGAAAACTCGCTATAAAATTGCTGCCCATCGCTCTTGAAATAATTTCATTACTTTGTCTGTACGCCACGGTTGGAAAAATGGAAAAAGGATAAGTACAGTCATGAGCACTCATATGTATAGAGATACCAAAATTCAAAACTATTTTTTTCGTGGAACTGACTGTCATTTATTTCATTAAAATACCGGTTTTAAAAAAACGTGTTCGTAACAACTTGAAATTGCAATCAATACAGTAGAAGGAAATCAGTTGGTGGATACGGATTGGTGCTCGCGACTGTACACACAGTCCCAGTGCATTTTATTCAAGCCATACTTTTATACGTCTGGAATAAAAATCCAATACCTCCAACCCAAATAAAAATATGCCAATCCACTCCAAAAGAAATACCATCGCAAAATTTTCATTACGGTACAGCGTGTTGCAATAAAAGGAGCCAAGAGTATTTTACGTCTTTTTTCTATATTTTTTTACGGGAAACTCGCAATTTTTTACGCTGTACATTGCCTTTTATATTAACGTCAATTCGGGTTTTCTACTTAAGTCAAACGATAGACATATTTTTTTCACAAAAAGACAGTATTTTTATTGGTGCTTATGTCAATTGAATGGAAATGAATGGCTTTTTCATATGAGTGAGGCGGTTTGTATATTTTGGAGATGATTCGTTGAACAATTGGTGGTCGAGGTATTGGTCGAAAGCGCAAAAACGTATGATCAACTTCCAAAAAACAATAAATAGTGCGAAATAACTTACACTTCAGCCAATTTATATATGCAGGTGGGTAAAGATAGAACTAAAATAAATGTACTAAGTTTGAAATATCGATGCAATTTTTATTGACAAGCTACGCCACCTTGAACTGCACACTTATAATATGACTACTTCAAGTAGTCATATTATAAGTTTCGGAAGACAGTGGCTAAAAAAGTGAATCAAACAAAGGAAAATCAAGACATTTTTTTTAAGTTTTTTTCATTTTTGTTATTGTCCCAAAAATGTTGTTAGGGAGCGAAAAACAGGAAAAGTTGCACGAATTAAATTGGAGATTGGAGAATCAGAGAAATTTGAGAATCAGATCGGGACAGGACGTCTGTTGGGTCAGCTAGTATTTAGTCAAATACTGATACTATTTACATATTCATTTATTAAAACGTTAACTTAGGCACTGACATAATTGTTGAAATTTCATTATAATTATGTAAATCCATCAAAACACATTCCAATAATTTGCAACAGAAGTATGCAAGTAGCTTGCGTGCCATTGAACCAGGACATCTAATGATTGATTAGTGATACCCGATACTTGCATGCTTTTGAGCATGTTACTGGCATGTGTATAACGGGCTTTACCCAAGTAGCTTACATGCCAATAATCATAATTATCAATTAGAAGTTGTTTTTACATAATGGCATGCAAGCTACTTGCATAGTATTAATGATCTATGAATCTAAAGCCACTCATCAGTGTTCGTAGTTCGGTATTTAACACTTAGTATCGTGCAAGTTACTGTTGCGTGTTGTTCAGGCGGGTACCCCGTGGCTCATAGCTTGCAAGCGCTCGACGCGGAGGTCACGCTGCGCCCGCAGCCACCGTGCGCATTTCCCGGTCAGCCAGCCCAGTGCGCTGCAGCCAGTGCGCCATTCCTGCTGCAGATAAGTGCCCTCTGCCGCGGAGCCTGATACCATCGCAGTCATTTCCAGGTCATCTGTTCAATAGCAATGTTAAAAGATAACAATACGATAACGTTATAACAACCCCGAAGAATAAGGTGGAAGTGTACATTAAGTACACTACATTTCGCCAGTTATGTCCCATTTAATAAAAACCGAGCCTTTTGTCATCAAACGGCCACAAATCCTAAATAGGCTGTTGCTGAAAAAAATCCGGTGGGAAACTTTGCCTGACCTTTTTCTTTATTTCTTTCTTTCACCTAGGAATCAAAGCCAAAAAAAAAAGACCTCGTGCTCAGCGGTAATGCTTGTGACCACTAGACCAACCTACACGAAAATGGTCAACTATCCATAAATTTTCGTTAAATTATGATCTCCATTCACAAATTTAAAAAAAAGTGCAGTTATAAATAAAATGACCATTTTACACAAAACTTTATTAACTTTTATTTTATTTTTATTGATGCCAATCGATCCTGTTTTTAATACTGATCAAAACCTTCTATGGCACCAACTCAGGTTGGAGTACTAAAAAAGTCAGAAATCGCAAAAATCTGGCTATCCATTTTCGCGTAGCTGCAGCGGTTAGGTAGTTCCTCTGACTGCCCCGCTGTAAGTTTCTATCCTGTATATAACAGCCATCCAGGTCGATCTTCAAGGACAAGTAACGCTTGCCGATGTTAGCACATGTATGAGATTACAATGACATACAAAGTTGCCTCCGTACATCGGCAGTTCGGCACGGACGTTAAAACAGGTAGTTAAGTTGGTCCCGGCTGTCATTTGTAGAACTCTTGACAATCGCTGTGAGTACTCAGACATCCGATAGTCTAACAACCAGTCTTACCACCCCATTTTGACAACCAGTCTTACCGAGGGGACAACCCCGGAGCTCAGGTAGGCAGTCCCTTCAAGTGCAAAATACTTTTCAATTTTCAGCGTGTATCCGGTAAAACACGAAGCCGACGCCAACATAGTTGGTAATAAGCTAGACAGATGATGATGGTAGTACTAGTAGGTAAACTTAAGCCAAAGGTTCATACCACAAAACTGCGGCCAAGGCAGGAGCGGCAGGCTGGAGCACGAGCGGCGTGCAAGCGTGACGTATTGCAGGCGTGCGGAGTGCCCGTGCAGCGGGCTTGCCGCGTGCTCGTCGTGCGCGAGCACGGCCGCATGCCCTGAGCATCGTTCCCCGCACGAGAACCACACCGAGTAGCGCCACGTCGTGTAGTTGCTGTGGTCTTCCTCCGGCCGCCACGATATGCTGCAAATAAAAACCGTAGAGCATAATGAGTTTATAATATTCCCACTGCTGGGGCACTGCTCCTCTCTCTATGACAGGGAGTCTTCCGTCTCTGGACCCAAGTGGGAAGACGTAACTGCATCCTCGTTGAGTGCAACCTCGACGAAACAGCAGCGGGCTGTGGCTGGGTATGGAACTGTGTCGCAGAATGCTTTACCTTTTATCGGCACCGTGAATTTGTCGCAGTTTATGGCCAAAAAAATATAAAAACCTGTCATGGTGCGACTGACACATTCTTTGTGTAGAAGACTGCAAGGAAATATACTCACACGTCCGGCTGGTTGGAGAAGTCTGCGAGTGAATGTGCGACGTCACTGGGCGCGTGCGCTGGAAGGTGGTGTGTGGAGGAGAGTTCGGCTGGTAGGCGCAGACGCAGTGCAAGTAGCGCCGCCACCACCAGCAGCAGTGTGCCCCCGCGCCCCCGTAGCCCGCCGCCGCGCCGCCACGCAATGACACACGAGCGTAAACTCATTGTGTGCTGGTACACCTACACCGCCTGAAACCTACAATTTACTAGCGTTACTAAGGTAAGATATTATTTTCTATAGACGTCGCGCATTGTTACGGTCCTTTCACAGTTTTTTTACCTCTGATAGGAGCAAACTATTGTTTTTTTCTCGCGTTGGATATCCTCAATGGATGTCCTGCAACCTTAGGGGAGCAGGGGTCTGCCAGACGCGTAGTGACGAAAACCACCCCGGTGTTCCCACGCACACTTACGTAGGGGGGCAGCGGGATCTCATGTGACATCCGCTACCCCGGACTGGTGCTGCTTGACCTGCGAGCCTCGTTACGTAGCCGAGTGATGTGTGAACCTCCCCCCCCCCCCTAAGAAAGACGCGCGTGGAACACTACGCACCTTTCATAACCTTTTCAGGTCCAGAGTGAATGTAATGGAGGGGACAGAAGTAACCTAACAGCAACCTTATTTCTACCTCCATAAAGATCACTGTTATTTTGACAGACTTGCCAATGGCAGCAACCTTGTGGTAACGGCAATAAAGATCAATGTGGTTCGACAGTTACGACAACGAAAGGACTGTAACATTGTAGTCCTTGGCAAAGAATGCGTCATCCATCGCCCATCTCAGCAGTACCCACAACATAGAATGCACATTGTAAACAATATGCAGAATGAAGGTCATCATCATTCTTTTGGCACTTGATTGACACTGTGAGGAGGGCGTTGTTGGTAAACATTTGTGAAACAGTCTGTGAAAAAAACAAGATGGCGGCGGTAGTTCCGCTTATGGCCACGCACAAAAGAAACCATCGCACTCTAGGTTACTCCACGTGGAACCAAAGAGATGCTGCATGTTCCAGCCTTCTTCCGCTTATGCCCACCACGCCCAACACACGTGAGCTAGGAAGGTTTATACGGGGTACACTCAAGTTTAGAAGTAGCTTTAGTTAGTGGTGCAGTAGCTAACGCGTGATCTTCGCAACTCAGCATCTTAGACCATAATTTATACTTTAGATGACATAGATGGATCAATAACAAAACTAAAATAAAACTTACTCAATAAACCGCACGTACCTGTTATTTGGAGTACTATTTCCAGTTGTTACAGCTTACAGCACAACAACACACAGACACAATATGACTGAGAGTTTTGCACCAATGTGAAAGTCGAGACTCCTGAGATGAGCGAGACAGAGGCGGGAGGCGCGGGTGCTCATATGTACGAGTGTGAGCCGAACATTACGCGGAAGCTTCGCGCTTGCAGATAGCGGCGTCCGGCGTCCGGCTGTGTCGTGGCACACATGCGCACGCGCAAGTAAGGCCGCGGTTTCGCTGTTTCGGCGACTGCGATTTTGTAAAACGAACTATTGAACTAATGAACGTACAGTAATAAAAGATAAATATTAGGCATCGGCTAACTTTGTACACCCGCAAGTTATTGCTTTTCTTAAAAATTACATTGATATTTATTTCTTTGTGATAAAGTTGAAATCGTGTGTGTTTTTAGAACTAAGTTGTTTTTTTTTTAAAACGAGTGACAAATGTCAAATAACTTTTGTAATGTATAATACGATTGTTTCCGATGTTTGCCGATGCACAATATTTATTCTGCAGCACTGTATGGCGCTAGCACGCAGAAGGGTCAAGTGAAGTTTATCTACACTAATATTATAAAGAGGAAAGATTAGTATGTTTGTAACGAATAAACTCAAAAACTACTGGACAGATTTCAAAAATTCTTTCACCATTAGAATGCTACATTATTCCTTAGTAACATAGGCTATATTTAAAAATAAAGTCCACCCGTCGAAGCCGGGACGGGCCGCTAGTTTATTTATATTGAGCAAAATTTTCAAACGGTTCATCACCATTGCAGAGTGGCCACTTATTTTGTCAAGCTGCCGTCGCGTCGTAGTCACTTATGCAGTGTGGTCGCGGCCTTACAACCGCGGCTATTATTAGTTCGGGCGTTAGTTTAAACAACGCAGAGCTACACCGTGCCGCCTGCTACCGCGAGACTTAATAATCTAGAGTGAGATCATCACTTAAAGTTGTATGGCAAAATGATATGCAAAATTTGTAAGTAGAAAGAATTTCTTTCGGATACACTGGGATAAATAACTAAAAAGAGTAAAAACACACCGACTCGAAAACGGTTACAACGTATTCAGTTCATCATTGTGAGCCACATATAAATTTTTCATCGGTTATTAAAAAAAATAGCTGTTTCCTACAAAAGTGCAATACCTACACAGTGAAAATGTAGTAGCCGATTTTTTTCCAATCAAAAATTTCTATGTAGGTCTTTTAAAAAATCTATACAAATAAATAAAAATTAAGCATCTGTTTGTAATATCAAAATGGCAGCTTTTTACTGAATGCATAATAATATGAAAATATCTACGACACTCATAACAAAAACATTTCTTTTTAATTTTTATGTCTGTCTCTCTGTTTGTTCCGACTATTCTCCGAAACGGCTGGACTGATTTTAACGGGAATATTACTGACAGATAGCTGATGTTATAAGGTCTAACTTAGGCTACTTTTATTTTAGAAAGATAATTAGGGTTCTGTGCAAAAAAAATAAAATCCTTGAAATTGTTAACAAATACTGATTCAAAAAGGAACTAATATTTTTTATAATAATTTCACGCGAACGAAGCTCGCAAGCAACAGCTAGTACTAAAATCAATAATTTCAAATTTCGAAACTCGGTGGCAAACATGAGAATTATTCGATTTGCACTTTTTTTGTGTGTATTTTTTGAGGCTGTTTGTATTTTGTGTTGCATGCGGTATATCTCAGTAGCAATCCAAAGTCTGAATTTGTGCTCAGCAATATGGTCGCCCTGGGATTTAGACATAACTGGCGAAACGTAGATGTACCATGGGTGCAGCACCTGCCCAACTCTACGGGGATTGTATGCGTGATATTTTGACAAGATCAGACTTTGCACGATGGTTTAATTAAGCCTTTGACTTTGTGCCGTTTAGCTGCAATGGACTTGCTTGGGAAGCCCTCAATGGCTTCTGTTCAATGCAATATTGGTACCGAGTATATCGATGCTATGCCATTGTGTTGGCAGATAGACAGGCTAGGCTGGATAGGCTTACGCCCCGTTCAACAACAATAGCGATCCGACTAGCGACACGACTTGTGTCCAGTGACAAGAGCGTATGTCCGTTGCTTTCTCGGCGTCGCAAATCGCATCGAGGCGAGTCGTGGGATGGCTTCATTTGTTTTTTCCGTAATCGCTGTAGCTCGTGTGGCGTGTAGTTATGTGTTGTACAATAACGGAAAGAAAGCCGTTTGATGTAAAAAAAAATATACTTTTTTTAAATAGTTTTATTTGGTGTTTTGTCACCTTGTCGTCTTCATTTCTTAAGTTAACATTTACAAGTCTAAGATTTTAAACTATCATGGTAACTAACATAATATATGTACTAGAAACGGGATATTTACCATGTTTACTGTTTTTATTGAGTTCCCGATATTTCGGCGCTGTTGCAAGCACCATAGACAGTAAACATGGTAAATATCCCGTTTCTAGTCTATATAATACTTTACTAGTCTTTATACCAACATTGTAAAAAAATTAGTTCCTTCAAAGTAGGTGTCATGAAGAAATCTAAAGGTTGGTAATAAAAACAAATTTCTCAGTGACAAACACTTAACAAAAACGCCAAGCAGCATTAATTAAACCCATTAATTAAATTAAAATAATTTTGTTTTGTCAAACAATTAGGGCACTCAAATTCTAAAGTTCATGAAATATTGTCTGAATACAAATTCTGAACGGCCATTAAAGCGAATAGGGCGAATAATTTATCTAATAATTAGCACTGTAAGCAGAAAGGTTTGTTATGAAACGGGTTTTACCTAATTAGACTGTTCTTGGGACAATGCGGTAATGGATTCTTTGTGAAGACTGAAACTCGAGAATTCTTTAGTAAATAAATCTCCTTAATTTAAGACTCGCACACTGAAAACATGTAGGGTCGGAGCGGCATAATAACAGCCACTTTGGTGGAACTTCAGGTTAAGCTACGCTTGCCTGGGTTGGTATGTGGATAGGTGATCACTCATTACATACAAAGTTTTCTCCGTGCCTCGGAAAGTACGTTAAGCCATTGATCCCGGCTGTCATTTGAAGATCTTTGACAGTTGTTACAAGTAGTCAGTGGCCCAAAAGTCTAACAACTAGTCTTACCAAAGGGTATTGTATTACCCAGTACTAACTAGGTTGTGGATGTCAGATAGGCAGCCGCTCCAGGTAAAATACTGGTACTCAACTGCATCCGGTTAGACTGGAAGCCGACCCCAACACAATTGGCAAAAGGCTAGGCAGATGATCAAATTTTAGGTCGGAGCAGACCAAATGCTTGTAACTCTGTCGAAGATGTCATACCGGCCGCTTGAACTGTATCCTGGCAATGATCGCAAACAGGCTGGACTGCCCTTATGTCCGGCATTGTTGTGGCAGGCATGTCGCTGTTCCAGCGCCGGTGAGAAAACTATAATTATTGTTTATTTTTTTTTTTGACCCATAATGTATTGTTAATGGATAAGATTTATTAATTGTGTATTGAATTTTAATGTAGAATGATTTTTAATTAAGTTGAGTTGAGTTGAATTTTTAAAATTTTAATTGTATTTGAAATGTAATTTATTTTACTTTTAACTAAATTGTGATGTTTTTTTTTTTGTCTTTGTAGTGTGATTATGGTCTGATTGTATTGTGTTGATTGGCAATGGGTGTAAATTACCTAAATATTATTAAATTATTATTATTATTTGATCATATCCAATCTGTCTCTTGCAGTTCTTCCCCAGCTACGCCCTAAACCGTAGATTGTACCCCGCAGAGGGTATTCTAGTTTTTTTTTTTAAGTTTCTTGCCCTGCGTTAGGAAGGCCTTACTTTCAAGGCACTCACAGGATTGACCAGTTAACCAGACGACAGTCTCTTAAGTTGACTTGCAAGATGCCATTCACAAAAAGAACTGATGTCGACATGTGGGACGTGGACTCAGCAATTATGGTACCGATAGTCGTTACGGTTAATGAACTTATAGCAAACAACCTCGACCAACACCTTAGGATGCTCTTATTGCTCAGCTGGGTCAAAGGCTTCATTCAGAAAGACTTACCTGCACACGGCACGTATAGTGAGGAGGTTCCTCTCTCTGTCCCTGATACTGATGGGATCAGCAGTGTGTCGTGTAAGTAGCGAGCGCGTGGCATTTTGTCTACTCCGGAGTATCTTTAACACTTACTAACTAAAAGATTTTAACCTCTATAATTATCTCGTTATGTATTTAACGATTGGTGGTGCAAGTTGGTATCAAGGAATATTGCATTTATTTAATCAATTCGCTCGACTTTAATTTTCTTTTAGTAGAAAATTTAACTGTTTTGCTTATCTTGGGCTGACAAATAAAAGTCATGTTTTTTTATTATTAATTTATTAGTTTATGCTAAATATAACGTTATTAACACATATCGAAGACATAAAATAATTAGAATAATTTGGTAGGTATCTTATTAAAATAATTTGTCCTAAATATCAGTCTTATTTTAACATGTAAAGACCGTGATGATTCATAATGTTAATTGATTCCAATAAATAATACTTTTGTGACGATTTAACTATTAATGTTGGAACTAATTAACAACTGTGATTAAAAACCCATTTGAGGTAATCACACCAGTAATTACGTAAAATATAGACATTATACAATTTCAATAACATACTTTGGTTTTTTTTTAATTTAAATTTAATGTTCTGTCATGTTTTCGCGTTTAGTTTTAAATTTCGAAACAGTCTTACGTTTTTGTTTATTCTTATTTTTTTTTTTTTTAAGTTCTTAGCTTCTTTTTATCTCTTAAGGAGAACAGAGTTCATGTTACTGGTGTCATCAATAAAACCGTTCTCTCTTTGTGGGTATGTTTGTACTTCGTTCCTGTTTGCTTCTAAAGCCTTCCAGTTGATGAGCCAGAAAGGTTGCTGGTCAATAGGCAACTTGAGAAGCCTCCGAACTAGTTCGAGATCACCGAGGGCTTCAAGAGGCAGTTTGATTGTAGTTCCAGAGTCTGTTTCCTCTCCGAATCTGGAATTAAAAAATATTTATTTTAGTTTTTGAAATTCAATTTTATGACAGAATTTTTTGACAGTTAACAAAAGGACCATTTTTTTCCATTTCGTTTGTTTAGTTGACGTACTCGTAGTGCAGTTAATAAAATTCATGCCGTCGTTTTAAATTTTGAATAATTATGACAACAAAATTTTGATTTCATCAATAATTTGGAAGCAATGACGAGACGACATGTTTAGTTTTCATTCTCTTGCCCTTATCCCAATTCATTTTGGGTCGGCGCAGCATGTCTTCTTCTTCCATACTTCTCTATTATTCGTCATCTCATCAGACACCTCCTTTCTTGCCATATCATTCTTTACACAGTCCATCCATCGTTTTTTGGTCTTCCTACTCTTATACCCATCCACATTCATACTCAGACGACTACTTTAGTAAGAAAGTTTATTGTAAAAACTTGATATTTACCTGTTTCCCAATTCTGAATCAGACGAAGCAGAGGTGCTAGGCGGAACATAGGGAAATCCTATGGGCCTGGTGCCTGCATACGGAGATCTTTGGGCAAGGCAGCTGATGAATACGGCAGATAATACTATGATGGTCTTCATTGTTGATGCTGGAAAGAGAGAACATGTTGTCAGGTGGGATTTGCTTGTGACATGTTCTTTGAGAATCGTAAAGATGGTAAAAAAAATTAAGGTTTCTATGCAATTTTGTAGGCATTTTCGGGAGAAAATGCCTACAAAATTGCATTTGCATTGTTTGTCGAGAGTTTCTTGCCCATTCTCCTCCATAGAGATCTACGCTTTGAAATGGGCAACTACAGTACTTTCACAAGTTATTATGCCTTGTGACTATGACTGTAGCTTCGCTTTCTTTGTTTTTCTGTCATTCAAAAGTGCCCTTAATGGTATAATCGAAATAAATGCTTTGAGTTTGAGTTTCTAATGACTGTTTACAAAGAAAAGTTTATAATACTAAAAATGCATAGGCATTTTAGTGTGCTAAAGATTGTGTGCAGCTATTTATTTTAATTTTTCAAAAGAGCATTATGGAGGAGGAGCCTTCCCGCACCAGCCTCGCCCGGCAATGGATCTTCATACATAATTTCAACTCCTATTTCAAATTTCTGCTTAGGGAAAAAAAAATCCAAAATCGTTTCTTAGTAAATGCCTACGTCAGAATAGCTGCTATGTGTAGGTACACCCGCTGCAGGGTTTGGGCTATGCGTTGACAACCAGTCAACACAAAAATGAATTCAAAGTTTTTAAACAAACAACACGGAAAAAAAACTACAGACATCTTAGGTAGGTATTTCCCACACAAAAGCATTAAACAATGTTTTACTGATTTCCTATAATTATTATATTATCACAAGGTCTATTGACCACAGTGAAACCGCACACTGATAACAAACCTGACCTCTATGTCGCCCCGATAACGCAACGATAAGAACCATTAGTCGCAATTGTTATAAAAACATTACATACAAAGGAAACTTGTTGGAAAATTTATAATGTTGTTAAAGTAATTTTGACTGTCTCATTGGTCGAGTGGTCGCGACTACTGAGCCTGAGTTTGATTCCCGGGTTGGGCAAAGTGTTATTGAGTTTTTTCATCAGGAAATTTCTCAGTATCAGCCACGGAGTCTGGATTTGTACCCGGTTGGTGGCAATAGGCTCGCCCCCTTTTACATGGGACTTAAACATAACTGGCGAAATGTGGGTCTATTGTTAGGTACACATCTGCCTAACCCTTCGGGGATTACAGGCGTGATGTAATGTTAATGATATAAAGTCATTTCTTCAACTGCCTCGCTGATCTCAAGCGTTTCTACTGAATATGATGGTTTTTTCCATCACATTGGAATTTATAAGGTAGCTGGATTTACTTGTGCGTTGCGTAATGTGGGTGCACCTACTGAGGCACACCTCTGCCTGACCCATCGGGGATTACATGCTTGATATCCTACTAATATTATAAATGTGAAAGTTTGTGAGGATGGATGTTTGTTACTCTTTTCACGCAAAAACGACTTAACGGATTTGGATAAAATTTAGTACACAGATAGTTTATAACCTGGATTATCACATAAAATATAAACTTTTTATCCCGGTAGTATGATCGCGAGGGACAATTGTCGAACTAGTTATGTTATTTGTCGAACTAGTTATGTTAATTGTCGAACTAGTTATGTTAATTGTCGAACTAGTTATGTTAAGTGTACATTCAAAGTACAAATTTTATTACAATAGGGGCCAACCAACAGCCAGATGCGTAGAAGATCTTAGAACAAAAGATCGTGGAGAAGACCTGAACGAGACTCACACAGATCAGGTAAATATGGCACAAAAGGGATGAAGCGCTTGTACTGAGCAAAATTAGGCAGCCAATGATTATGATGATGTAGTATGTCTGTCATAAGTGAACAAGTTACGGTGACTTTTAAAGCTTACCATAATTATATTGCCCAAGATACACCACATGTAATATAAGAAAAAAAAAACCCTAAATTACCCTCATCATCATTTCAGCCGAAAGACGTCCACTGCTGAACATAGGGATTTTGACATAATCGCCACGCTTGGCAGGCGGGTTGGCGATCGCAGTACGGTTGTTAAAAAAAAAGCAAAGACAACGCTGCTGCCCATTCTCTGGTAAGTCCCTTAGTCGCCTCTTAAGACACCCACATCATCATCATCATTTCAGCCGAAAGATGTCCACTGCTGGACATAGGCCTCCCCAAGTGACACCCACGAGAAGAAATTAAAAAAAAAAAAATACTCTAGGCTGATAAATTTTCTTTTTCCTAAATCATGTAAATATTAATATTAATATCGGATTCCCCCAAATGAATTGACTAGAGATATAAATTGGCCTCAAAGTATTGCAGTGAAATGCGTCTTAGCTAAACTATTTAAAGACTTGACCTTTTTGTTACGGGAATAAAAGAAAAAAATATATTTAAAATGTTGTAGAAACTCACCTTAAATTATTTCCCACTTAGCTCACTTAATCAAGGAACAAAGTTGAACTGATTTTAAACAATTCTAAAAGATATTAATATATTTATTAATGCTACCGTGTTCACACAACGAACGTAAACAAACTTATGAATAAAATGTCCACAAACCTTTTTATATATAAACAAAATGGTCTTAACTAATAGCTTTACCGAGTGAAAGAGACAAGATGATTTAAACTTAACAGCGTGTGACAAGGACAGACATGTTTTACAACCAGTGTGTGTCGCGATGACGCATAATGTTGCATCGTTGGTTTCAATTCGACTTGGGTATTTCCAACTTGGAACGATTTTAGGAACGAGGTTCGTAAATGGAATTCAGTGACGTATGGATGTTTTGAATTTGGAAAACGGGAGGGATCTCCTTTGGTTTTCTAGAAATAGATTTTTATGAGTCAATGGTTATTTTTATATTTTGGAAGAAACATGACAAGCAGGAATGAAATAAATTGCGTATTTTGATCGTTTACATTATAGCTCACCGAGCTACAAAGCTGTCTTACCAAGGGGTACAGTATTACCCAGTACGGTCAGTGGGTCGGCCTGGGTTGTGGAGGTCAAATAGGCAGTCCCTCCATGTAAAATACTGGTGATCATAACTCCAGTCTTAGTAATAAGACTGGAAGCCGACTCCAATAAAGTTGGGACTAGGCTAAGCAGATGGTGATGATTTAAAGCTTACCGACCTTGCTGTCCTATTAATAGATAAACTTGTATTAATAGTTAACTTTACACATTTGCTCTTGCTGTGTTAATGACATATCATATGTTATTTTTATTTCAATTCGTACTACCTAGTTGTCTCTTGAGACCTATATCTCATTAAACCTTTGTGTTAATTACAATTTTGTTATATAACGTTTTTTTGCAGATTTATAAAACTCCAAAGGGGAAGATTAATATCCATAAATAACAAGAAAACTAAGAAATTATTTGCAAAGCTGTTGGTAACAGAAATAGAAAAATCCGACTTCCAAAAAAAAATGTGAAAAATTATCTTTACTTTTGGAAGTCGGTGGCAATAAAGTCAATGAAACAAACAAAGTCACCGACTTCCGAAAGTAAAGTTATTTTTTGTGTTTTTCTTTTGGAAGTCGGTTATTTTTTTAGTTGAGATATCCTACACAAATTCTTGTCAAAATAAATTTTACTTTGTAACGAGAAGTTATTATGATATCATCATGTCATCAACAGATTCGAAGAAAAAGCAATACGTATTATAGAAGATAACTCATAAACTACTTAAGTAAAGTTAATAAAATTTATGGACCACTGCGCAAGTTTCCTCTACCAAATAAAACATTAAACTCGAACTAGTATTCACAGAGAAATCAGTGCACACAAGAGAAAACAAATATGCTGGTGAAATTCATAACCTCTTCCTGTTTTAGAAGTCGGTTGAAAATCGATTATTTATCATTAACACTAGAAACGGGATATTTACAATGTTTACTGCTTGTTTTGAGTTCCCGATATTTCGACGCTGTTGCAAGCACCATGAAAACAAACAGTAAACATGGTAAATATCCCGTTTCTAGTGTTA
Source organism: Noctua fimbriata (assembly GCA_905163415.1). Lineage (NCBI taxonomy): Eukaryota > Metazoa > Arthropoda > Insecta > Lepidoptera > Noctuidae > Noctua > Noctua fimbriata. The sequence goes on from LR990940.1 coordinate 11,722,456, forward strand.
ATGATAATGTTAGTGACCATGATAGTTGAATTTCAAAAAATCGATTTTTTAATACTATTATTATAAATGGAAAAGTAACTATCTGTCGGTTTCTTGGTCGATTTGTTTATTAATTTTTCACGCCCTAAAGGCTAAACGGATTTGGATAAAGTTTGGCACAGAAATAGATGGCATAAGAAAATTGTTTAAACAGAAACACTGAAAGCAAATGATAAAAATATAGCAAATAAAAAGTATACATTTTTTTTGTAAACCAGGAAAATTAAATTGTTTGCTAGGATAACGATAGTCGATACGAACTATCATTCAAGGTTTCAACACGAGTGTACATTACTTACGACACCAATACAGGGTGTAAGGGACATCCCACCACAGACTGATGGGGTGAATTCATTATATCATACTAATATAAGAATAAGAATAATTAAGAATAAGAATAATTTATTTAAAAAGTATTACAAAAAGTGTACATTTAGGCGCAGTAGTATTATTTCTCATACAACAATAATTAGTACTTGTAAGTAAACTATAACTAAAATATATTAAACAGTGGCAAGTTATAATAGTCCAATTCAGATGTCAGCGACCTGCCCGATCTAGGTTTATTTAAACCTGTGTTTCAGTCCATCACTTTGCCTAGCGCAATTTAATTAGGACAGTAAAATTACAAGATTAAATTAATCTATTAACAACTATAACTAAAATCAAATAGGTACAAAAAAAAATACCACTAAAACTAGCTTAAGTACTACTAATATGTACAAAAACATAATCAAACTACAACTTCTAGAAGTTTTTCTGTGTCTGTGTAATTAAGTATCGCTAAATAATCCGACATTACAAAACAACATTTTTTATAACTTAAACTATAGAAGTTTAGTATCTTGTTAAGTCTATTGTAGAGGAAAGGTCCTAAAAACACATAAAATCGATTCGCAAACGCATGTCTAGTTTGAGGTTTTGTGCAAACTAGGTCCTTCCTTCTCCTATCGGAAGGAACTGGGTGATAGGGAAGTGTAGAGTGCTGGAGTAGTATTATATGCAGAATAAATAATTGCCGTACTGTGAGTACATTACATGCTTTGTAGAGCTGGTGTGTAGGGAATCTAAGAGGACGGAAGGTAGCAACTTTTAGAATTGCTCTTTGAGCACGTTCTAGAGGGAGAAGAATTGAATTTCCCGCACCACCACAGGATGTTATACAATATGTTAGGATAGACTGACACAACGCTAAATAAATCTGTTTTATCAAATTATAGTTAGCTACATTACGTAAATTCTTAAAAATGTATATTAGTTTGCGCACTCTAGTACACAGTAACTCGATATGTTTACGGAAATTTAGATTGGAGTCAATAGTGACACCTAGATATTTCAAGTGGTCAGCTTTATCTAAAGTAGGGCAAGAACATGCAGTGTCAGCGTACGTGCTACAGTTATGCGCGTAAATGTTTAGGTTAGTAAGCGGTGTGTTAGTATTCCTCATTGTAAATAAAATGTATTTTGATTTTTCAGCATTTAGTGTAAGAAGATTACTCTGGAGCCAATTATACACAATGTTGAAGCCATTCTGAGCATGTTCATAGGCCTCAGCTCTTGATTTAGCTGCAAACAATAAAACAGTATCATCCGCATAAGACATAATTATACCATTTTAGAGTGGCAGGCAGCATAGGTCATTAATATAGATTAAAAATAATGTAGGGCCTAGAATACTGCCTTGTGGAATTCCAAAACAAGTATTAGAAAGGTCAGAACTTTTATGCGGGCCAATTTTTACAGATTGCTGTCGATTGCTTAGATAGTCTGACAATAGTAGAAGCTGTGTTCCTCTTATTCCAAGTGCTTCAAGCTTCTGCAAAAGAGTACTGCAAGAAATAGTGTCGAAGGCCTTGGCAAGGTCTAGAAAGATTCCAACTGTATGCATTCCACTATCCAGATTTGTAGAAATGTAGTTAGTCAATTTGTTTACTGCTTGGCTTGTTGATTTTTTAGGCCTAAACCCAAACTGATTTTCTGAAAGTAGTTTATTATCTTCCAGATATTTTATCAATCTACTGTTAACGATTTTTTCTAAAATTTTTGATAGGCCCGTTAGCACTGAAATGGGTCTGTAGTTATTCACACTCATTTTGTCTCCAGACTTGAAAATAGGTGTTACCACTGACTTTTTTAGCAATTTTGGAAATATCCCTTCAGATAAACATAGCTGAAAAATGTGCGTCAGCGGAGGGGCCAGTAGGTATTTAAATCTTTTAAGTATATTATTGGGTATATCATCCCACCTAGTTGCGCAGACATCCTTTAACCCGGCTATTATTCTAATAACTTCGTTGACGTCAGTATCTAGTATAACAAAAGAATTTAATGTGGAAGATGTCCTAGTTGGGATTTGCGTGGGAGAACGACTAATATTTAAGGATTTTTCAGCCAAGTTCTTTCCAACGTTGACAAAATAGTGGTTTACCCTTTATGTTGATTCCGCTGCGCTTATTTCTGTTGACAGTAAATCAAGCGGAGGTTCGGAATTTTTCGACCTCAATGTATTGGTTTTTATGAATTTCCACACAAGTTTACTATTTTTTCCCGCCTTCTGTAGTTCATGTTTATCGTACTGATTTTTTAGTTTTTTCAAAAGATTATTACAGAAGTTTCGATATCTTTTATAGATAACAGAAAGTATTACGTCATCAGGTGCAAGTTTGGATTTTAGGTGAAGTTTGTCTCTGTGTCTTATACAACGAACGAGACCGGGTGTGATCCAAGGTTTAATACAACTATACTTTCTAGGGATTGTCTTAGTGAAAAAGTTTTTCCTTATTGCATATTGTAAAAAAATAATGAAATATTGTAAAGAGATATTTGCATCAACAGAATCATAAATACGGTTAAAATTTATGCCGCGATACGTCACTTTCAAGGTTTGTCATGTTCACTTTAATGAAGCTACGCTCGCATTTTTTTCTAGGTGAGTTTATTTGCATTGTTAGTAAAACAGTTTGATGATCGGTAAGCGAAGAGTTAGTAACCAATGTTTTGGATGAATTTTTTGGTTTTAGAATGATATGGTCTAAGCAAAAACCGCTTTGATGCGTAGGGTAATAGTGAGCTGGTAAAAGTCCATGAAATGCACAAATATTTAGATAATTATGTGTATGGGTATCGGGATTCCCGGAGGAAATGTTGATGTTGATGTCTCCTAAAAGTATTATGTTTTTGAATGTACTTATGTTTTTTAAGTTTGTGTCAAGTGTGTCTAAAAATCTATCGATATTATGAGAGGGTGGCCTATAAATAGCCATGACTACTGTATCGGGAATAATTTTAATGATTAAGCAGTTACTATCTTGGAATAGTGGTTCTTCTTTGGTAGTTCGCAAATTATTTTTAACATAAACTACTACTCCGTCGTTTTGGTTAGTATTTCTGTCTGTTTTATATGAATAAAAACCGTTCAGAGATGGTAAGTTGACTGTCTGTTTTGACAGCCAACATTCTGTTAGTACGATAATATCACAGCAGACTTTGTAATAACACTTCAAAACCGTCCATGTTTCGGTTTATGCTGCGAATATTTTGTGTAAGTAAGGTATGCGTTTTGTCACTAGAACGAAGAAGGTGTTTACAGTCCTCAACATTGCAGACTTTAGATTCAGACACAGTAAAACTATCTAGATCACTGATAAGCTGATTGCTCATGATAATTACAAACTAAGGAGAAATACAAATAAGGGATGAGCTACCTGTTTGTGCCTACTAAATACAATATTCTGTGGCGCTCTTAGGCGCCCTCATAGTCTATGGAGTTAATATAGTTGGTCTCTGCATGCTTACGTGCCGGGCAACTTACATCACCGGTTGGATGGTCACATTTCCTCTTGAATCTTTTGCACGTCGCACACTGAGGGGGAGAAGATTTGCAGCTGCAGTCCTTCACAGAGTGTCCCGTCTCTGCACAGTGGTTGCAAGTAGGACTAGTTTCACGGCAAAACTTAGCTGTTTGGCCGAACTGCTGGCAATTATAGCACCTGGTGACTATTGTAAAATCTCTCACCGGGCATGAAGTCCAATTGATAAAAATTCTGCTTTGGTTGATTAGCATTTTTCTTATGCCAGAGGGTACTTCCAGAATGTAGTTGCAGGTAGGAAGGCCTTTCTTACCCGATTTATGGCTTAATTTAATGGTCTCAAGGAAGGATTCACGAGTTGTATTCGGCAATTTGTCTGATAAGTTTTGTTCGTAAAAACAGTCGAAGAATATGACCATATATTTCAGGAATGTTATGGGAATCCAATAAATTTGATTTGTTTTATTTCCTCATACGCAATGTATGGTTACCGTGGCACAACGCACGTAGCGAACGGCAAGCGCGACGACGAGTTCGATGAACTCTGTAGCTAGGCAGGAAGTGAACAGCCGATTTCACGCGTCGTTCGTTAGAGTATTTCAACATCCATTGTTGGACGTTTTATTTTAGCCGTATTATTTACATTAATGGAGTGCTGCGTACAGGGAATGTAATTTTACATTGAAATAAACGAATAGTAACTGAAAAAATTATAAAATATGAAAATGTTCCGGAGAAAAATTCCGGTGGAATATGATTCAAAATAAGGATCTGAATGCACCCTGTCAGGAAGGCGGTCCCTTACACCCTGTATATTGCAATCCTTGAAACTTACCGATATCGTGATGCAGCGGATGTATTTATAAGATAACTGAAGTAGCTATGCTTTTCTTTGGATTATTCATCATATACCCTACAGGGTTAGTTTTTAATGAACAGCCAAATTTTAAAATTTAAGGTCTGTATAATGAACCTGGCCCATCTGTCCTGACCCATACTGGAAATTTGACCCACCCACTTCCATTTTAACTTCGATTTAACGTTAACATTGGCGATGCCTGTCTAGGAGCGTATTGTTGTGTTACGTTTTCGATCGTTGACTTTGATGTTTAAAATGCTCCACTCCATCGCTCTTTGGCAAACTTTGAGTTTGGACTTCAGAGCCTCCGTCCAAGACCAAGTCTGGGCGCCATAGCTTACGCTTAAGTGAGGGATTCTTTGACTGGAAACCCCAACGGCCCCCATTACCAATGTCTAATATTTCAATTTAACGCAGTATTTCAAGTATGTATGAGTCGACTAACCTTGCCTTGTTTAAGTTATAACTTAAAAATGCAGTTCTACTTTTAACATTTTTTATTTTATTTTTATAACTTTAATAGATTGAAAAAAAATTTTTTTTTCTTTCTTTTACTTTTACAAGTAATAGTACCTAATATTTTGATCCAAGCGATATCGCTTCGGGGGACCACTTTGCCTCTAATAATGAACTGCGGATCACCCTCTTTATAATTATGTACCTAATATACATTACCTACTTTAAATTTTATTTTCAAGTGACATTTTATTTTGACATTTTTAAATTTTAATCAATGTATATTTGCATAATTGTAATAATTCTAACTGTGACATCTTAATTTGTAATTTTCATTTTTTTAGATACTCTTGACATTTTTTATTCTAAATTTTGCGTGCCTATTTCCAGGCAGAATGTTTTCATTCATTGCAAATGAATGATTTGATTGATATAGTCGGGGATTAAAAACAGTTTTAATTGTTCTAAATTATGTCAGGGTTTTCCATAATTTATAACACGGATTGCTGATTGGATTATTACGTCTATGTCATAAGATGACACAGGAGACAGATTCTTAATTTTGATAGACATTAATCTTGCGCAGGCAGACAGATTAATATTTTATTATTTTACGTGTTACGTTTGTCGTATAACGTTTACAAAAATATATTAATAAAAGCTGTTTCAGTTACTTTATGTGTAAAAACGTGACTCCCGTATCTATAAACAAGTCAAACTGAATACTTGAGTAAAAGTAATAATTTACGATACGATTTTTATTCTGTGTGTTTAGTAATTGCTTGTAGTTAGAACTGTCAAAACTTAGAATTCTTAGCTTTGCTTTCTTTGACGGTTCTTAATTCGTTCGCGTAAGTAATTATTTAAACTCGTTTGTACTGTGATGTCGCTTCCACTCTGTATAGCGCTAGGACCCATATTAAAATTAATTAAAAAAAAATATATTTTTTATTTATTTTTTTACAAAAATATCTCGACTTGGCACACGAGGTTGTCGACATGTGGAATGTGAACTCGCCTATCATTGTGCCGAAATTAATTAAAAAAATTTTTTTTTTTTATTATTATTAATTTTATTCCTTTATTTGTTTCCATACAAATCATCATTCATTCATTCATTCACTCATTTAATTTTTAAATATTCCTTAAAATGAAAACAATATAAAAAACATTTAAAAATATAACAAATTGTAGCCCACCGGTATCGGGAACAGGGTCCAAGCTACCGGTGGTCAGGGCTCCAGAGAGAGGAACCTCCTAACAACACGAGCCGTGTCTAGGAGTACCGCTTTCTGAATCAAGCCCTTGATCCAGCTGCCTAACGAGAGCCTCCTCAGGTATTGGTCGAGGCTCTTGGCAATTAAGCCATGGGCTGATACGACTATCGGCACAATAATCGGTGAGTCTATTATTATTAATTAATTAATTAAGCATTTAATAGTCGTTTATCAATGCAAATATTATTTTACCTTGTATTTTTCGACGAGGTATGTACAATGATAAAGATTACCGTACAGGAAAAATGCACTATAACTCATTGTCAACAAAACGGTACGTGGCTACTTGGGTTGGGAAAAACCAAAGCCCCGTTTACAAATTCATAACTCTTCAATAGAATAACCTCGAAATCTAAATTCACTAGCTCACCGCAAGTTTCCTAGGACAAATATTATGTAAAGCAGTAATCTTCCAAGAAAAAATACTTGTTTTTTTGGCGAAACTTGTTCGGAAATAACTATCTACTAGGTATAAGCTTCATTGAGGTCGGCTTCCAGTTAAACGGATGCAGCTGATTATTAGAATTTTACATGGAGCGACTGCCTCCACAACCTAGTTAGTACTGGGTAATACGATACCCCTCGGTTGTCAGACTTTCAGGCCACTAACTTCCTGTAACGATTTTCAAAGATCTTCAAATGACTGCCGGGACCAACGGCTTAACGTGCTTTCCGAGGCACGGAGGAAACTTGTTCTGTAATGGATGGTCACCCATCCACAGACCGACCTTGGCCAGCCTGGCTTAACCTCGAAGATCGATCCGTGCGGCTGTTATTATTTACTATTACCTTACTATCGATCATTAAAATAAATAGATAGTCGGAAAAATGTAAACGCGGGATTCGCCTCGGTTTGGCCAAAGGTTTATAGTGTCAACTTCACCAAAGGTGTTTTAATTAATTAAAGTCAAAGTCAAAGTATTTTATTTGTTGAACATAGGTAATATGGTACATGGTATAAAATATAAAATTTGTGTTGTATCACTATGTTTTGCCTTGCAAGGCGTACAAATTAGGCGTAAAAAACTACAAACTAAATAAATTCAAACAAGTAATAGTAGTAGGTAGTAAACAAGAAGTATATAGAACATGTGGATCGGACATTTTTTTATTTTATGCTTCTATCTTCTAAAAACTCATTGATAGAGTAGTAAGTAAGCCTTTTCAATCAAGAATTTCTTAAGTTGTGATTAATTGTTTTAATTAATTATTAAAGACTAGCTTTTGCGCGCGGCTTCACTCACCTTGTACTCGGAAATTATCCCAATGAAACGTCGTAAATATAGCCTATGACACTCGGAGATAATATAGCTTCCCATTAGTGAAAGAATTTTCTGAACCGGATCAGTAGTTCCAAAGATTACATCCAAACATACAAACTTTACATCTTTTTAATAGTGAGTATAGTAAATATAAATATGGTATGTGCCAAATAAGAAAGTGGAATATTATTTGGCAGACTAAGACTATTCAAATTAATTACAGGTGAAACAAATTAAATTATGTAAGAGTTATTTTCTTCTTCATCATCATCATCATCATCATTTCAGCCGAAAGACGTCCACTGCTGGACATAGGCCTCCCCCAAGTGCCGCCACATTGACAGGTCCCGTGCGACTCGCATCCAGCGAATCCCTGCAACGTTCACTAGGTCATCGGTCTACCTCGTGGGAGGCCAACGCAGCGTCCAGAACTTTACTTTTTGGTTTTTTATTTTCTTAGTGCCTTCAAAACAAGAAGCACACCTGTTGCCTCTGTAGGTAGTTCTACAGTCAGGCATCAGTAGTCCAGGACAAATTCTTGGAATGCTCGGTTCAATTAGGTATAGACACCCTATTTTTAAAATGGTGACATAATAAGGAAAAAAACATGGTTGTGTTATATTATTAGAATGGAATTATACTTATTACCGTTATTACTTGTTATTGAATCACTGTCTCAGCTAATTATACAACATTAGTTTTAGTATATGTGAAACCTTATACACGAGTCTAGTATTTTTATGTAAAGAATCTATGTACAAAATTTCAAAACTGTATCATGAAAAATCACAAAGTTATAAGCTTGTTCTGTTACCTAGTTGTCCGCACAAAAACTCGGTCACCACGCAGCGCGCGCCTCCAGCGTCGCCTTAGCTCATTGATAATAAAAATTTGGCAGTAGGTACCTAAATTATTGCGATAGGTACTCAAAGTCGCTCGGTGTCCAACTTTTAATATTTTTGGGAAAAATTATAACATGGTTTAAAAAATATTGAAATCGATTCAGTTACTTATTCTGAACAAACTATATTCAGGTTTCGCATATACTAAAAATAATGTTGTATCATCATCATCGTCATCATCATTTCAGCCGAAAGACGTCCACTGCTGGACATAGGCTCGCATCCTGCGGATCCCTGCAACCTTCAAAAATAATGTTGTATACTGAAAAATAAAAAAAACATAAAGTTGTTTTTCATATTTTCTAGTCGTGTTGCACTTACTGTATATTGTCTCTGACTGACTGACTGGTAGAAAATGCCTATGGCATTGAGTCCGCCTTTGTAAAGTTTTGTTACTTGTGCATAAAGTTTTAATAAATAAATAAAAATACTGATGTGACTTTTTTTTTAAGTTTGACAATATGGCGATATCCGAATCCATGAGAGATTGTACATACGTTTTTAGAAAAAAATAGGGGTAAGGAGAACAGGGTGTAACAATGCAAATTCTTCATCCAACATAGAAAAGGGAGGATTCTCCAACCAGACGAGTGTTGTCTGGTGGGCACTGCCCGACAGTTGTTGTCGTCGTTGTTGACACAACAACTGTCCACGATATAAGAATCGCGGAGAAATATAATATCGCCAGCCCCCGTAGCATGAGCACTGTAGACAAGGATTTCTTTGGCGGAAGAATCGACAAAATGACAGATTGTGTCGACACAATGACAGATTTCTTTGCACTATCTGTCATTTTGTCGATTCTTCCGTCAAAGAAATCCTTGTCTACGGTGCTCATGTTACGGGGGCACTAAGGAATATGATGTTAGTTCTTTATTTGTGTCATAGATGGAGCTGTAGTACTTTTTGTACTACGCCGCTACAAAAGTTTAGCTCTTTTTTATGAAAATAACCAGCTTATGCTCGCGGTTCGCCCGCGTGGGGATCAATAATTGTCCTACGGGATCAAATTACCGGGATAAAAGGTATCCTATGTGTTAATCTAGGTTGTAAACTATCTGTTTGCTAAATTTCATCCAAATCCGTTCAGTAGTTTTTGCGTGAAGAATAACAAACAACCATCCATCCATCCTCACATACCTTCGCATTCATAATATTAGTAGCATTTTGGTGTACTTAATCATCTAGTTATTTGATAAAGTATTTTTTTTTTTGGAAAACACGTAATTCTACCATTTTCTCGCCATCTTTATTGTGTCAAGTACAACATGTATTTAATAAGTATATGCAAAAGTATTGTATTTATAAAGAAGAATATTTAGAATTCAACTGTTTAAAAAATATATTAATTATTCATAATGGTATGTCTAATCATTGTCAATACCGGAAAACCGCAAAAATGATAAAATTCACGCAATTCATTTTATCACTGACAAAGTATATTAATAAATACTTATACCTACCTAATTTCAGTACCTAAAAAAAGAATTGCAAAACAATTCATGAAATAGAACTTAATGATTGTATGATTTTCATGCAATCTCGAATTAATTTTACCCCATTTAGTTGAAGGAAAACGTCGTGAGGTAACCGGCATGCCCAAGAACCAAAAATACGAAAAACTGTGAAACCCCGAGGCAGGTTAGCACCTCTCATAAAGAGGTCTCTGTCCAGCAGTGGAAACAATATAAATTCTTGGTGTAGAGATACTCCTCAGGAGTAAGGAAAAAGAGAGGAGAGGAGGGAGATATCCGCAGGAGAACCAAAGAAATCAAAATACATCTTCAGGCAGTGCATGCCGAGGTCGATCCGTGGATAAGTGACCATACATTACACACAACACCACAACACCACAACAACACAACACCACAACATCAACTTCAAGTCACTCGTGGTTCGAGCTCCAACTCACCAACTGCAGACCTTCTTGAAAGAGGACTTTTGGCCGAAAGGTGTCGTATACCGACGATTCCGAGGACGGTTGCGAGACACCACGCAGCAGAACATGACGCCGTCAACGATTCGTGTCTAGTTTTTAGTAAAATAAGGTTTTTTATATGTATTAGTTTATTATTTTATAAGATTATTTTGTGTATTTTTATCTATGGGCCTCAGTTGCCTGACAATAAAATGATTGATTGATTGATTCATTGATTACATACTGAGTTCTGTCCGTGCTTCGGAAATCACGTTAAGCTATTGGTTCCTTCTGGCGTTACGGGTTGTCATAAGCCCGAAAGTTTGTCAACCAGTCTTACCGAGGCGTATCGCATTACCCAGTAACTGAGTTGGGGAGGTCAGACATATCCTGGAAGTCGACCCCAATTTACTTGAAAAAAGGCTACGTAGATGATGTTGATAGGAGCCTAGTATTATTTGTAGACCCTACACATTATGTTAAGGAAAAATTTACCGGATTTTATTCGGATTAAGTATAAAAGAGTTTGGTATTATAATAGACCTCTTTGTTATCCGACTCGGGGCATGTGAAAACGAAGTGTGTGTTGTACACCACCGTTCATTATGTTCAAATCAAATCAAATCAAATCAAATCAAATCATTTATTCGCATAGAATGTAGGTGTTGTATTATAAAGTTGTTATTAAATTTAGTGGGCCGGGTACATTCTGCCTGAGTTTTGGCATGCAAAATTATCAAATAATGTCAGTATCAATGAAATTATGAAATAATAAAGAATATGATTAAACTACTAATAAATTATTTTAACAAGTCTATAGACAATAATAATGTTAAGGAAATGCATACACATTGTTGTGGAAGAAAAATGCTTTGGCGTCTCTGGATAAAGTAAAAGTAGGTCACCCGTACCTTAAATAAATGTGTACCATAAGAAACGAAAAATAATAATTAATAAAGCTAGCCTGTACTGCCTCACTCTGGGCGAAGGGTTTTCTCCATTATTTCCATAGTTGGTGGCTCTGCACCACTTCTTGGTAACTCCTAAGGAAGACATCATCTAAGCTATCTCGCCATTTCCTTCCTGATTTGCCGCAGCCTCGTCTCGCGACTACAGGGTACCAATTCTGAGTTTTAAAGTTTATTTTTATATTAAAAATACTGTACAGTGTACAACAAAATTCGATGTAACAAAATAAATGTCGAAATAAATATACAACATTATTTTTAGTATATGCGAAACCTGAATATAGTTTGTTCAGAATAAGTAACTGAATCGATTCCAATAATTTTTAAACCATGTTATATTTTTTCCCAAAAATATTTAAAAAAGTTAAAAGTTGGACACCAAGTGACTTTGAGTACCTATCGCACTAATTTAGGTACCTACTGTCAAATTATTATTATCAATAAGCTCAAGATGACGCTGGAGGCGCGCGCTGCGTGGTGACAACGTTTTTGTGCAGACAACTAGGTAACAGAACAAGCTTATAACTTTGAGATTTATCATGATACAGTTTTGAAATTTTGTACATAGATTCTTTACATAAAAATACTAGACACGTGTACCTATCAGGTTTTGCATATACTAAAACTAATGTTGTATGTATTTTGCATAACATTTCACGAAGGCACGATTTGACTACACAAACAACAGGAAAAATATGCTAAATACGAGAACAAATTTAAAAATAGTTCCTTTATTAATTTTAGAACTGCATCCAATGTTTCAAACGCAACACTTGTTTTTTTTATTGCCTGGAAGTGTTCATGAATATATTAACAGTGTGTAACTAAATAAAATATTGAGTCTACTAAAACTGTGCAAGTGACATCCGCCATGTCTAACAACGATACCTTACATAGTTATACACCAAGTGACGACATGGATTATATTTTGGATTTAGAAGATGATATCCAAAATATTTTGGAAAAAATAGTGCTGGTGCTATCGTCGTCTACTGTGATATACGGAGTGATATCATGGTTTATCTTACTAAAGTTTCGTAATTTCAAAAACTTTGTGCTTCTCAACGCAATTTTTGCGAGCTTCTTATCGGTTGCAGTGCTTCAAGTGCAGAGGTTTGAAATAATTAACGACTTACCTGGACTGTGGTCACTTTTTTTTATCATTTATCAATGTACTTAAAATCTGTGTACAACCACTGGTTGTTGGTTTTGTGTCATATGTTTTATATGGATATTGTTAAAGTATTCAATGGTCATATCCGCAAGAAGTATCTAAAAGCTTGCCTGTTTGCTTGGGGAGTAGCTCTAATTACAACTTTAATATTGGCGTTTTTATTTTATTTTTGTATCTTTAAATCATGTAAATATATGTATAGTGGAGTAGTATGGCCTTTTGTCTTAAAGGGAAGTCATATTTTACCGTTGATAGTCAACTCGTGTTTTTACATAATAATTTTATATTCACTTTGTCGCAGTTTCAACTCGAGCGCACACAGAGCTAGTGACACCTGGCGTCGCTTGTATATAGCCACTTTGATATTTATATTGAGTGACGTCATTATGCTGTCTGATTATTTCCTGGATTTAATAGTGGGTAACAGTTATAGTGATACCTTAATTATAAGTCAAATGTTTTTAAATCAATTCAATGTACTAATATTAGTTGTTTTTCTTGTTGTCGTTAAAAGTAATCGAGTAATATGGTATGAATTTTATGTAAAAAAGTTTAAAAAAAGTGCTTTATCACCAAAACACCGGGACCACGACATCGCTATGCAGGAAGGAATCAATAATGATCCTGCGGATGCCACCCACGGTTCTAGTAGTGTAAATAATTAATAATGCATTATTTTAGAACAAATTTGGTTAGCATAAAAAAGGTTATAGTGAACCGTAAAAGATAGACATATGCTGTCGCGGACTTTTTTTTAGAACTTTTAAAGAGAAATAATTCTGTCATACATGATTTTTGCAAAACTTTAACCGTTTACGCAGCGCACGCAGCGGAACCTCTCAATAGGAAAAAAAATCCCCCGATTTTGAAACATTCTTCATTAGTGCTCCGCTCCTATTGGTCTTAGCGTGATGATATATAGCCTATAGCCTTCCTCTATATCTAACACTGAAAGAATTTTTCAAATCGGACAGTAGTTCCTGAGATTAGCGCGTTCAAGCAAACAAACAAACAAACAAACTCTTCAGCTTTATAATATTAGTATAGATTAAGATTTTGTGTAAATTGGGTCTCAGGAAAAAATTGTGCGAAGCTGGGGCGGGTCGCTAGTTAGTCATTTATGTCGGATCCGGTCATTGGTACGGACATAAAATGAATCGCAAGCGCGCCAGTAGTAACATCACGCGACCTACTTACAAGTCTAGTATGAAGGTAGGAAATATAGGTAAAAGTGCAGACCGTCGGTGAATCGTAATTTTCTATCTTCCCTAAATAAAGTATGTTGTGATCTTCAGCTGTTTTATTATCTGCCTTGCTACCCTCATCATCTGCCTACCCAAACATTTTCCCAGCTTTGTTATTTTTAGCTTTCAGTCTAACCGAATGCAGCTAAATGCCAGTATTTTACAAGGAACGACTATCTGACTTCCACAACCCAGTAGTAGGAAATACAACACACTGATGCCTTGCTGACTGCCAATTGCCAATTGCAAAAAAAATGCCATTGCATTCAATGTATACAAGGTCTCATTAGTTACAGCCGTCACGTCTGAGAAGTTTTCAGATAAGAACTGTCCGTATCACAATTGACACGTACTAGTGGACAACGTCGACTACAAAATCACTTATGAAATTCCCTATTTGAGTAGAAAATCATATAAGGTGTGAACAGACTCTTAACGCTCACGCTTTTGGGGGTATGGAGAACAAGTTCTTCATCACCTATAGAAAACGGAGGATCTTCCGACCAGACAGGTGTTATATCTGTTGGGCTACTGCCCGATATCTGTTGTCTGGTTGTCCTATACAAGGTGTAAACAGACCCTTCACGAAGCCGTCAACCAAGCATTATGTACATCAAACTAAATAACCCTACGCAAAAATTATTGCTGGGAAATGACTTTTATTTTTGGGGTGAAAAATCACGTTTTACGGTAAAACTCAAAGTAATGCGCTCAAAACATTGTGCTGATGGATGCATTGAATAGTACGGGATTGGTGGAGGTATTGAAAGTAAAGTTATACATAAAAAAATTGTATTAAAAAAAAAACTTGTGAAAAAGCTGGAACTTTGACCCCCTATATCTCCGTAACTAAGTAGGGTCCCAGGTATGGTCCAGAACAAGAAAATGAAAATGACGGGGAGAACAAACGCCTTTACGACAGTAGTACATTCGGAAGAAGCTGGCAGTTTCGTCACAACTGTAATGTATTCCCCATTGTTTGTCTTTTTATTTTAGAATATCCGTGTAAATGTCGATTTACATTAATATATTTTGATATATATATTTATAGTATTTTATCTATATACATATAATAAAATCGTAGACTTTCCGTTTCTGTACATTACAGATTTTTGCAAAAAAGTCACTGGAAGGTGCGAGAAATAAGTAATAGAAAGTAAAAATATCTTTTTTTAAATTTTTGTCTGTTTGTCTGTTCGTTTGTGCGCGCATCACGTAAAAACCCCTCATTGTATTCAAAATCTAAATATTACAAAATAAGAAGCATTGTTGTGGGTATTATTTAGCGTTTATTTCATCAAAATCGACCAACATACGCAAAAGATATTAATTTATAAAATTTTGTTAGTAACATCATACGCGATTTCTATGATAAAAATAATTTACGTAAATAGGTTTTAGTCGTAGTGTAGTCACTCGGAATGGCTGAAAACTAATTTTGTTTTATTTTTCCTTTTGTCTTTACTCTTTGCACGGAAGTAATAAGTACTACGTACGCACGCGACAGCCAGTCAAGCTTTACTAAACCAGTTTATGCTGATCTCTCATTGTATAGGAAATCTATACAAAGCGAGGTCGATTTATGCTGGAAATTTACAGCTTCATGTGCCGCCGCGTGTACAACTGCAATTATTACTTGCATTAAAAAATTCGCCCCAAAAGAGAGTTTAACGCTAATTTAATCTCTTTCTAATAAGGTGACCATTCATTTTATGTAAAAAGTAAAGGACATGATGGAAAGGCATTACATATAATATTCATTATCATCATTCTCTTGCCCTTATCCCAATTCATTATAATATAACATTATTAAATTAAATTTAAAAAAAATATTTTCAATTTTAGTTTCCGAGGCAATTAAATAAAATAAAAATTAGTATTACGAGAAATTTATTATTATATATTAGGTGTCGGTAGATAGGTATTAAAAAATTAATCATAATCATAAATCTTTATTTAATTCAACATCAGAAGTAGCAGGCACTGGTATATGCACAATCTTAAATAGAGAAAGGTGTCTGAAGTAGGAAGGGCCTGAGGTACAGATCACCTCTCCGGTATACCTAAGTATACCATTTTATTTACAGCAATTTACAGCAACTAAACCTGAAGTTTATTTAAATAATAAAATTACTATTATTTGGATTTTACTATATTTAATGGTGACCAGTGAAATGATGTATTAAATAAGATTAGTTCTTAGATAATAGGTAAACAATATCCCACAAAATAAAAACTTTATGGGGATACTACCAAAATAAGACAATGACGTTGTCAAATTCAACCAGACCACCTTTTTCCAATGTTGTCCGCACACAAACTAAATAAAATAGTTTCGTTTCAATATTAAAACAGGACTTTCAGGATTTCGTATTTTTATAATTATGTGCCTACGGAAATGACTTCGAATACTGATAATTTAGAAGATTAATGATCATGTCCACATTGTGCGAGTGGGGAAAGGCTAAAATCCGGCGGCAGTGACAAGCCTCAGAACGGCTATTTAAAACTTACGTTAACGGAGTAAAATACTTACATGAACAAACTAACATTCCGAATGGGTTGCCTGATAAAGTTATGTCAAAGCTACCCTTTATTAAAACTAACGGAACTAATATTTTTTTCAAACCAAACGAAATCAAAATGGAATTAGAGTAAATATCTACAAAGCATAAGAGCCAAGAATCTGTTAGATTGTCATCTTTTTGTCCCTACTACAGAATTGTAAGGTATAAATAGATAAATTGATACTATATGTCCACTCATCTATTTTCTTATTAAAATATGTATTAAAAGAACAGATAGGTAATTTTATTACAAACACGATGGCATAACGTTCGGTTGTCTAAGTAAAATCGGTCAAGCCCCACGGTTGCCGCAATTTTAAATACTCTTAACTTAATGATATCAGGCAACCCATTTGTTATGCTTTTTTTCATGTATATTAAACATATTTTTGACTCAGTAAACATAGGATTTTTTTGACACTAGACAGGCTTATTTATAATGGTAGAGATACCCCAAAGTGAACAGGAGTTATATCCGTAAGAGCAATTGTTTCACTCGCGGCATATCTTTAACGTTTAAATGTGACTGAACTTGCATTTGAACTTCGGAGCAAAATATTAATAATAGTCAGTAGTAACATAAATATAGTGAATAGTCAAATAGCTTGCTTTCAACACTATTTGTTACATCAATCTGCGTAATACTTGCGTCTACACTTCAACTTTTTATTTTTGCCCGTTCATCAGAGTCCTTGGAAAAGTATCCGCTTCGGCAATCATGGTCTATCTTCGGAAATATGAGATCTAATATAATTCCCATGTTCTTCTTCTTCTTTTGTATCGATGATTTATCACATTATTAGCAACCAGGTGGCTACGGTAATCTCGGTTTCAGTAGAGATTTTGACAGTAAGTCCTGACACTTTAGATACTCCAGGAAGTCACAGTTAGCTGCTGCTACCATGGAAGTACGTGTCTATTAGGGGCCAGCCATAAAATTTATGATGTAATTTAATTACGTCATACGTTAAAGAGGTAGGGGGTGACAACAAAGTGTGACATTGTGTGACAAGGGGTGGGAGGGGTCCTAAATTCGGTGACGTCACATTTAAAAAACAAATATTGCAAGGTTTTTTTTGTAATTGTTAAGGATATTAACCGGATCATGAGTTGCATCTATATTTTGCTTACGTTCATAAAGTTTGGGAATGACAAAAGAATGTGCGCTCACGTGAGCGAAGCCGCGGGCACAGCTAGTATTATAATATACTTGTAGTTTATCTTAGTATTAATTAAAATTATTTTCAGATATACACCTACCACTGCTTGTCTCTGTATCACCCAAAGGTTGACTGGTAGAAAATGCCTATGGCATTAAGTCCGCCTCTGTAAAAGTACAGAGGCGGACTTAATGCCATAGGCATTTAGTCCGCCTCTGTACTTTGTGCTTGAAGTGTTAAATAAAATAAAATACAGCCACCTTAAAATAATGATCGGTAATAATCTCAAACTAAAATTAAACGAATTTCAACTTAATGAATAGAGAATAATCGTGTCTTAAATGAGGAGGGCAGCCTCCGTTATGTGAGACTAAAACGAAAAGGCACAACAAACATTGAATACCAGATTCTCTACACATTGAAGAGTAGTTTCTGATGGAATACAATTTCATCTCATAGAAGCTCACTACATAAATACATCAGCAGATAGAGAAATTGAACAGATGTATGGCTTAGGGCCTCATCATTCTAGTGGATTGCGAGCGTCCTCAAAGTGGAGCGGGTGCGCAACGAATACGTTACGGGCGCGCAACGAACACGCCGCGCATGCGCAGCGAGTTCGTTCCGAATAATGGATCTTCCCAAATTCTTCGATGCTTTCGTTTTTGTCTCCGGCGTCTTCGAAGTAACAAAACCAACAGCAGTGTTTCCTCGTCGGAATCCATTTTGTTACTGAGTGTATTGTACGTCTTTAACTCGCTACAAACACGCGACGAAAACGTGGCGTATTTGCCACGCGTCCGCGACGTTCCCGCTGTGCAGCCGTAGCGTGTTCGCGACACATTCGCTGCGCGCCCGCCCCGCCCCGCAGCCGTTCGAAAACCGCTAATATGATAAGACCCTTTATTGTCTCGGTAAGGTAATTAATAGAGAAACACATTTTGAAACAACAATTAATAGTTGAAAATCCTTCAAAACTTTAAAGCAAAAAGCTAGAAGTTTGTTGAAATATAACAAAAGGGCATTTGCACGAAGATTTCGTTTAATCGTGGGTATTGTTCCTTCTGTATTATACCTTGTAGTAGCTTTTAGCGGTAAGAGGTCTGGTTGAATACTTAGAAGGCTTAGCTGGATTGAGCAAACGTTTCGTACTGTATGATGACTCCGTTGTGTCCATATTGTCCTGATTCGAATCCCAGGTGGGGCGGTGTGTTTTGTTTTTTTTTTCATGAGAAATTTTTCAGTAGCAGCCCTGAGTTTGATAGTTGAACGTCTTCCGAGCCTCGAAAAGGACGTTTAGCTGTTGTTCCTGTGAGTAATTTATCTCCAGGTTTGGAATGAATAACATTGAGTCCTACCGTAAACCCTGATTTTTCACTTTAAAAAAAGTCGTTTCCCAGGAATAATTTTTGTGTTACATAGTTTGATGTACAGAATCCACCATTCAACCATTTTGTTTTTGTTTTGTCCTGTGAGAGTCTAATAAATACTTTTTTCTTTCTATCTTTCTTTTAGAATGCTTGGTTGACGGCTTCGTGAAGGATCTATTTACACCTTGCATAAAATCTCCTGCGTCGATGGTTAGTCTCCGCTGAGATTGGGCACCATGGCTGGAGTTCACTCTTGAGGGAAATATCCGGAATAAATCACTTCTTTTCTACTTATTTTGTCCCTATTTTTTTATTTATAGAACTCTAAAACCCGACCCTGTATCGCATCGTTGAACGTGACAAAACATCGAGATTCTTTTACTTTTTAAGTTAGGTAAACTTGTATAAAATCACGAAACATTTTGGAACAAATTCTCCAAATGAAGGTGAAAACCACATTAAAATCGGTCCAGGAGTTTAGAGGAATAACGGTCACAAAAAAAAACATGAAAAACGACTTTGTTTAGATTTGAATCCGTTATCATCATCCATCTCCTCTAATTTTTAATTAGTAACAAAGTTAGTCATCATCAACATAACATCACGCCTGTAATCCCATATCTTCCCGTGGGTGTCGTAAGAGGCGACTAAGGGACTTACCAGAGAATGGGCAGCAGCGTTCTCTGTGTTTTATAACAACCATACTGCGATCGCCAACCCGCCTGCCAAGCGTGGCGATTATGGCAAAACCCCCCTTCTTTGGGGAGGCCTATGTCCAGCAGTGGACGTCTTTCGGCTGAAATGATGATGAAATGATGATGATGTAATCCCCGAAGGGTTAGGCAGAGGCACTAGTGCACCCACATTTCGCCAGTTACATGTGTAAGTCCCATGTCATAGAGGGCGAGAATATCGCTATCAACCGGGCACAAATCCAGACACCGTGTCTGCTACTGAGAAATCTCTGATGGAAAAACTCAATAACACTTTCCACTTTAACTAAGTTAGTATCCAATGATAATAACCCCCGGCAACCATATTATTTTCCACCCTTATTTTCGTTCGACAAACAAACAAAAGAGATTGCTTTTCGGTATGGATCGGATCCAGAAACCGATTTTAATTATTACTCGCCTACGCTTGTAGGCTTTTTGTTTAAATAAAATCGATTTTCGTGTCTGTTTGTGTGACCGCGTTGTCTTTGTAAACTGCACAACCGATTTTTTTGCGATTTTCTTTATTATTAAGATAATTTGTTCAGGAAGATGTTTTAGAAAAAAATAAAGAAAATTGATTTGGTACATGCCACAAGTGCGCACAAAGTGCAGCAAAAAAGAAATAAAACTTAAATGTAAACGAGACCTGTGTGCATCACAGCTGCGCAAATCAGCCCAGCATTAATGGCCCACCATTCTGAACACAAATCAGCTGTTCCATTTTAACCGAGTAGGCTTTGCACTTTTGTAGGAAACAACTGTTTTTTTTTTTAAATCCAGCCTGATTTGTCCCACTTCTGATCAAAAGCCTCCCCATACAAATTCAAGTATTTTCGGAGTGATGTACCGAAGACGTGATAATCGTTTGTTCATCGATGTCACATCAACCCTGTATATTATTATTCCTCCAACACCGAGTGTGACTGCGGCGCTTCGAGTCAAACTATGCTGCACCTGCTGGAGTGTCCCAGGTGTCCGATGACCTGCACTGTCGACGATTTTGAATAACGCCACTGACGCTGCAATAAACGTAGCCACCTACTGGGCCTAAAGTCTATAATATGGAAGTAACATAGATACCAAAAGAAGAACACTAAATATTGTAACCTTATTGGTAACTACAGTTTTGAGCCGTTTGGGGTCGAAAAGCTCGGGTCATGGTGCACGAGTGCGCGTCTCCTTTTTAAGGAAATCTCTCACCGACTGGTCGACACTTCGCGTGACCAGAAGGCTGGTTCTTTCTTTGGCCAAAGAATTAGCATTGCCATTCAGCGTGGCAATGCTGCCAGTCTTCTAGGCACGTTTCCAGATGACAGCGATGCGGAGGAGTATTTTGACGCCTAAGTGTCCTATTGTCGTCATTGTATAGGTACTTACTTTTAATCTTCTTTGTATCTTTATTTTAGTTGTATTTGTAGTCTGTTTATAATGTACGTAATAACCTAAATATCTAACATAACAAATTAAAAATGTCAATTTCTTGCATGTCATTTTCATCGATGACAAATTCAATCGAGCACGCGGTTTGTAACAAAGAAATCTCATATTATATCAAATTGTAAGAACCGTGTGAAGCAAGGGCGATTCGCTAGTATTTGAAATTATTATAATTATTTGATTCATATTGTAGTCATGATGGTGAATATTTTTGACATTTTATTAATTACGTTTCAATATGAATAAGATTGTGTTTGTTTTTCCAGCTAAATGAACTGTGCTTTTAATATGCAAAGCTTACATTTGTATGTAAAAGCTTATTTGTTCTTTTCTTCCTTTCGTACGTATTAAGAGACCGACCTGCCTGATTATTCGCGAACTCGTGAACTACTTTTGACTTAAAACGACAGTGTCAGAGTATCCCAAAAAAAAAACTTATTTTAAAACATTTTTTTTTTGTAATTAGCAACTCGGAATTGGGTTGTATATTGATTCGTAACTGTAAATAAAATGTATCAAAATGTAAATTATTAAAAAATAACAATAATTAATTTCTAGTTATAAACAAAGAGGTAGTATTTAAACGAGCACCTAAACGAAATTGAAGAGTTTAAAGTAACCTAAACGTAACCTCGGGGTGCCACAAGTTCCGAACTCGCTTCGCTCGCTCTCCCTTCGCTCGCTCTCGCTTCCTATGTTCTCCTTGCCGCAATGACCGGATAAATAATTATTTACCTAATTGGTATAATAGTAGCCCATTCAGTGCTATATTAGTCGCCCATAAAATTTTTATTCGCCCGATTAATTATTTCCCATAAATAGTTACTTACTTGTTTACTTGTAAATCCTCCATGTACTAAAATAAATAAAAAAAAAGTCGCCCATTCAGTATATTAGTCGCCCATTCAGTATATTAGTCGCCCATTCAGTATATTAGTCGCCCATTCAGAATATTAGTCGCCCATTCAGTATATTAGTCACCCATTCAGTATATTAGTCACCCATTCAGTATATTAGTCGCTCATTCAGTATTATATTATTTTCCCGATTAATAATTTTCCTAAATAAAATGTCTAATCACACCGGTCTATTATTGGATTAGTGACGTCCCCATTTCGAAAGCAAATTGACTTCGAACAAGAGAGTATTGGGAAACGCAAAATTTAAACACTTAGTTTCATCCCTGAGGGCAGACGGATTAAGTACAGAAGTGCCCAAAGAGGGTTTGATGGAAATATCTGATAGTGTGGTTTGATGGGTTTCGGGTAGAAGAAACAATTTAAAGTTGGAAAACT
This sequence comes from Noctua fimbriata, assembly GCA_905163415.1. Taxonomy (NCBI): domain Eukaryota; kingdom Metazoa; phylum Arthropoda; class Insecta; order Lepidoptera; family Noctuidae; genus Noctua; species Noctua fimbriata. Next base: position 11,744,909 of record LR990940.1, read on the forward strand.
TGTAAGAGGCCATTTAAATTCGGAATAATAAAATATTAGCAATTGTGTATCGCATATACAGGGTGTAAACAGACCCTACACGAAGCCGTCAACCAAACATTCTGTACATTAAACTAAGTAACTTTACGCAAAAATTATTGCTGGGTATCGACTTTTTTTTTGGGGTGAAAAATCACGTTTTACGGTAGGACTCGATGGGACGCACTCAAAGCATTGTGCTGATGGATGGATTGAATAGTATGGGGGTCGTGGAGGTGTTTAAAGTAAAAATTTTACATAAAAAAAAATTGTATTTAAACAAAAACTTGTGAAAAAGTTGGAACTTTGTACCCCAATATCTCCGTAACTAGGTTCCCCCCAGGTATGGTTTGGAACAAAAAAAAATATCGCAAAGACGGGGAGAACAAGTGCCTTTCGGCTTCATTAAGGGTCTTTTTACACCCTTTAGTATAGTATCGCATTGTTGTATTATAGAGCACATAAATAAGGCATTTTTTTGGATAAAAGCTTCACCATTCATTGAAAACTTGGTTTTGAAAAAGCTACACGACATTGTTTTCAGCAACACCAAATACTGTTTTAAACAGTATTGCGTAGTTTTTGATTACCATAAATAGTTAGCTATAAAACATTAGTTTTAGCATATGCGAAATCTGAAACACGTGTCTAGTATTTTTATGTAAAGAATCTTTGTACAAAATTTGAAAACTGTATCATGAAAAATCACAAATTTATAAGCTTTTTCTGTTACCTGGCTGTCCGCACAAAAAAGTGGTCACCACGCGGCACGCCCGTGCGAATAATAATTTGGCAGTAGGTTCCTAAATGATTGCGTTTGGTACTTAGTGTCACTCGGTGTCCAACTTGTAGCCTTTTTAAAATATTGTTGGGACAAAATATAACATGGTTTGAAAATTATTGGAATCGATTCAGTTACTTATTCTGAACAAACTATATTCAGGTTTCGCATAAACTAAAAATAATGTTGTATTCACATGCTAGCAAAACTGCAACATTCCATGTTGCTGAAACAATGTTGTGTTGTAAAAAAACCGTATGTTTTTAATTATTGTGTTGTGTGTAGGTCGTTGCTTATAACGATGGGACAGCTTTTTAATGTAATTTATTTGTGGAGTCCTGTTATTCGTCCTTCCAGAGTGCAATAAACAATATTTCTTTCAACAATTTTATTTTCTTAATGAACCAGCTAAAGTGATATATAAAAAATCTTCCATCTTAATATTCGTGAAAATCTCTGTAGTCGTTCATACCAGAGACGACAACTTTTCCATTAAATATGTTCTTCATGAGGTGTCTCTGGCAAAAAGACAAGGGAACTTCCACGTATCCTAAAATTCAGAAAAGTTTTATGCACCGTTTACAGAATTTCATCCAGTCAAGCATTTTGTAGTTATACGAGGTAAAACTAGCTAAAATAAAAATCATCTTTTCTCTTCGTCATGATTTTTAACATATTTTTTTTTCTATTCGCTTATGTGAAGTTAAACCATAAAAGATATGCGCTTCGATTATCGTCTTGTTTCCAGATTGAAACGTAATTAGCGCCAGAGAGGCGAAACTTTTAAGAAATACACTGCTGCAAATAGTCCACTTAACATTTCGCGTTTGTATGGAGCTTTCGCTCTGTTGGTTTATCTACTCCAGTTGCAGATCTTAGGTTTGATGTTATGCATTGTTAAACAAAACAAGCAAATAAATTCGTGGTTGTAATAGCTCTATATATACCTACTATTTAATCTCATCATCCTCATAGAAGATAGCGGGACGAGCTGGTCAAAACCCACGACCAGTGGTCTACCTTTTAGCCCTGGATCGAATAAACTGGAAGTCATAGGGAGTGGTTTTTGCCCAGAAGTGGGATGACATAAGCTAGTGGTATCATTAACAGCACACGTTCGTATTTTCGAGGCTGAACAAGAACTGCCGAAGCGCATACCTTTTCTGGATGATTTGGTGCAATGTACCGGCCGGTCTAGTCTGACCAAGAGTAGTTATTATGGTCCAGATTTTATTCAAATGAGACAGATCTGGGTGGTTACTATGACGTCTTAAAGCCGGAGTAATTCCAGTGTGGGAAAGAGACAGCTATACAGCCATCTCTTTCACACCCTGGAATTGATACATGACACACCATGAGGTGAATGTATGCTCAGCTTGAAATATAACTGCATTTTACATTACCATTATCTTCATCACCCCTGCAATTGATCATGTCAAGGTAGCAACCGTTGTCGAAGGTCCTGTAAATATATGCCCTCATCTTGTACGTCGCACAGACTGGCCTGTAGTGACTCGGACAGAACAACGGGCAGGATTCACCGTACATCCTTCTAAGGCTGGTTTTTAAATGTTTTATGCAGAATTTTAAGGGTGTTTTCTTGAGCTCTAGAAGAAAAATTCTATTATATTTTCATATTAGAATAACACCAAATGATTTGAAAAGAGTAACCATGGAGTTTCTTGCCGGTTCTTCTCCATAGGAAACGACCAACCCGAACCGTGCACCTTTTTTTCGATGTTTTATAAGTGCCCATCTAGGCCTATGTGAAATAAAATATTTTGATTTTGAATTTTGATTTAACAATTATGAAAGCGTCACTATGAAAACAAAATTTTAACGAATACAAGTCTAAAATTAAGTCACGTTATTCGTAACAATCAATTCGAACTATTTTCAATGTGAAAATATTGGTTCGCACCAAATATTGACCTAGTAATAGCTATGGGTCTGCCTCGTTGGTTTCGGGTTCGATTTCCGGGTCGGCCAAATTATTATTGGGGTTTTTCATCAGGATTTTTCCAGTAGCAGCCAGGGAGTCTGAATTTGTGCTCGGTTGATGGCAATAGGCTCGTCCCCTATTGCATGGGACTTAAACATAACTTGTGAAATATGGGTGTAGGATTGGGTACACATCTGCCTAACCCGTCGGGGATTACAGGCGTGATGTTATGTAATTTATCTTTTTATAATGGGTATAAAACGAATTCATGGACAGAAGACTGTGTTTTAGGAGCCAATGTTCCTTCAAATGATTGTCACACTAATGGAATTGTCAGTCATGCAAGCAGTTATACAATAACTTTTAATAAAGGGTGTAAATAGACCCTTAACGAAGCCGAAAGACATTTGTTCTACCCGTCACGTCATTGTGATCACTTTTTTGTTCTAGACCATACCTCGCTTATTCACAAGTTTTTTTTTTAAATAAAATTTTTTAATGTTATAATTTTACTTTGAACACATCCACGACCTTCGTACTATTCAATCCACCCATCAGCATAATTTTTTTGAGAGCGTTACATCGAGTCCAACCTTAAAACGTGATATTTCAACCCCAAAAAAAAAAAAATTTCCCAGCAATAATATTTGCGTAAATATACTTAGTTTGATGTACATGATGCTTGGTTAACGACTTCGTGAAGGGTCCGTTTGCACCCTGTATACTTATAGCGCAGTTAAAATACAGTTTAAGTTAGTTAGAAATTTCGGATACAATTTTAATAAAAAAAATAATTTCTACATACGTTCATTTAAACTCAAACCAATCACGTTTTATTATTTTAATAGATAAACCAAATACATTGCTTCAAATGATTGAAAAATTGGTCAGTGCGACAATGATAATAACGCAATGGATGATTAATTGATGTAGAATTTTCAAAGTTTCAGCCTTTTTAGTTGTGATATGACGGTATCTCACACAAATTCTTGTCGAGTATTCATTTTTAATTGTTACTCAATTTATCAGCAGGTCATCCACATAGAGATAGAAGAAAAAAATATGTTTTATAGAAGATAACTTTAAGTTCGGTAGGGTTACCCTAACAAAAGTACTAGGCTAGCATAAATAATTGAAGATCGTATTTAAATCATAAAACTATGTGATAATATTAAACAGTAAGTACCTACTCGGATTCCCGGAACATAAAAAGACACAACACCTTGAACTTATGCTAGCCTAGTAGTTATTGGTGGATTATCAATGTATTTTAAAAAATGCGGTATCACCGGATGAAATTAATTAAAAGCTCACCCGTATTTCGTTTTTATACTGTCGTCGAAGCGAAACCAAAGACAGTACCTACATCAAAATCAAGAAAAATCACGAGTCGACGTAATGTGAATCGACATACATATCAACATATCGGGAATGATTCCTCTAAACTCAGCAAAGTAAAACTTATACTGTCACTTACGGGATATCTTCCGTGATTGTGCATTATTTTGAGCTCCCGATATAATAAAACAAACCAATAAATAAAAACAAAAATAAATAAAAAAAGGAAATTTAAAAAAAAACCGGGATACCGGGATATATCAGGAGCTCAAAGATAACCGACCGAACCGATAACCGTGAAAGCTTAAAACAGTTTTTCAACAAAGCAATGTGAATAATATTTATAAGGAACCACCTCGCAAGGTTCCCCTACCAAATGAAAAAAGAATGACGTCAAGGGCATTGCATGGCTCAAATCCCAAAAACAGCGTATGTTCAAAGAAATTTGTTGATGAATCCCTTCGTGCGTTTTCCGTGTAAAAAAAGTATGTTATAGTTAAGTTCATCACAAATAAATTATATTGTTTAAAATTTTAATAAACCTTCTCAATTTCGTAGAAAATAGGTCCTTTTTCAACCTTAATTGTAAATTATCTCTGTAACGGCTGAATAGATCGGCATGAATTTTGTAACAACAAATACGTAATGATATACTTAACAATCTGTATTGTTTTTTTTCTGTTATTTCTTTTAATATTTTTAAATAATAAATAAAAACCGAAATTTTGCGAAATGTGCGGGGCAAGTCAACAAAAACCAGTACAGGGATCAAATCATCAAGGTCATCGAGCAATGTAATGCCCTTAATCGAACCAGTAATCACGGAGTTATGAGGTAAAAACATCAGAAATAACCCATTCATATTAATATAAACCATTATAAGTTTGTAACACAATTAGTCCGTAGTTCTAAGTGTCAATATTGGCGCATTTTTCAATGAAATTGCAAATGTATAGAATGTATGCGTACACCCAACGTAAGTGTACTAGAAACGTGTAGTCATAAGGATGAGGACCATCACACTGAAATAAAATTGTGATCAAAACCAGAATCGTGAAAACTTAAAAATCAGCGGTACCATCATCATCTGCCTAGCTTTTTCTCAACTATTTTGGGGTCGGCTTCCACTTTAACCGAATGCAGCTGAATACCAGTATTTTACATGGAGCGCTGACTATCTGACCTACACAACCCAGTTAGTACTGGGTAATACGCTACCCCTTGTTAAGACTGGTTGACGGTTGTCAGACTTTCGAGAAACTGACTACCTGTAACGACTATCAAAGATCAAATTGACCGCCGGGACTAACGGCTTAGCGTGTTCTCGAGGCAACGAAGAAACTCGATATGTAATTGGTGGTCACCCATCCACAGACCAACCTAGGCAAGCGCAGCTTAACCTTAAAGAACGATCCGAGCGGCTGTTATTATTTAACCACAACCTCCTCAAAAATCAGCGGTACAATACAAACTTCAATACTTCTACCCAATTGTATAGTAGGTGTCTGATATAAAAATAGAATACTTACCAACGTTATGACAAATGCTGTAAACTTTAAAGGCGCATTCGCTTACGAACATATTATAATTTGTTTCTTTTTCATTAAATCCGCACGTCATATTTCCTTCTTTGTTGCACACGTCATAGTCGCACTTTTCGCACGTTGCTACACTTAATATTGCTTAAATAAAAATGTTAAAATTTTAATTAAATTATCTTCTAGACCTTTTGAACGTCAGAGCATAAAGGCACGCGCGTGCCCTCCACGTCAAGCCACAATTTCACCTACCACATAGTCACATATTTCTACCGTTTGGCGTACAGGGCACGCGCTTGCTTGTCACGTATACAGGGTGTAAACAGACCCTTCACGAAGCCGTCAACCAAGCATAGTGTACATCAAACTAAGTAACTACGCAAAAATTATTGATGGAAAACGACTTTTTTTTGGGGTGAGAAATCACGTGTTACGGTAGGGTAGGACTTACATTAAAAATATGAATTTAAAAAAAACTTGTGAAAAAGTTGGAACTTTGACCACTAATATCTCCGAGACTAGAAGGTTCCCAGATATGGTCTAGAACAACAAAAAAAATATCGCAAAGACGGGGCGAACAAGTGCCTTTCGTCTTCGTTAAGGGTCTATTTACGTGGCAACAGCGTTCAAAAGGTTAATCATATTTTATAGTCTTAAAATAAGAGATAAAAAAGCTAAAGGGTGGCCGCCCGATCTTTTTAATCTAGGATCAAAGTTTGAGTGAATCGGTTTCTTCTAGGCAAGGCGTGCTCCATCCTAGACCGCGTCATCGCTCCACATCAGGCGAGTTGCGTTCAAATGCAAGCCTATTTAGTATAAAAAAAAAATAACAGGAACAACAAGAAAAGTAGCCAGAAGGTTGGCAACATTGCCTCGTTGTATGGAAATTCTGATTCTTTGATTTGAAAAGAGAATAAGCTTTTGATGGTCACGTACACAGACTTGATCAAAACTTGGACCCTGTGGTCCAAGTTGTGTGTACTTAAATAAATGACTTATTGATATTGAAACCTTTGTGGTAACTATGTTTTCGAGCCGTTTGGGGTTGAAACTCTGTAGTGTCCGTGTAGGGGTCCGAGAGCTCATAGCCTGTTTAAGGAAATATCGAACGTCTAGTTGACGCTTCCCGTGACCCAAGGGCTGGCTTTTACTCTGGCCAGAGGCTAAGTGTTGCCTTACAACGTGGCAACACCGCCAGTCTTTTGGGTACATAACCAGCTGACAGCGTTGAGAAGAAGTTTTTTGATGCCCTTTTATAGTTTGTTGTTGGTTTATTTATTTTAGGTTATTTAATAGTTTTTAATTAATAATGTAGATGAGTGATGGTGATGTGTGTGTAGTTTACTCTACATAATTAAATAAATATACCTACCTCTTTTTTATTAATACATAACGTTCCACAAATAGAAAACTCACGATTACTTAACTATGAAAAACCCGCTTTCTAACGTCCGTGATTTGTACCAGACAAAATGTAATCTAACCGTTGATTTGTCATTAAATTCGTAAAAAATAATTTCAATAAATAAAGGGTGTAAATAGACCCTTAACATAGCCGAAAGGCACTTGTTCTTCCCGTCTTTGCGATCATTTTTTTGTTCTAGACCATACCTGCGAACCTTCAAGTTACGGAGATATTGGGGGTCAAAGTTCCAACTTGGTCACAAGTTTTTTTTTTTTAAATAAAATGTTAAAAATGTTTTTAATGTAAGATTTTTACTTTACACATCTCCACGACCCCCGTACTATTCATTACATCAATCAGCACAATGATTTGAGTGCTTTCCATCGAGTCCTACCGTAAAACGTGATTATTCAACACAAAAAAAAAGTCGGTGCCCAGCAAGAATTTTTGCGTAAAGTTACTTAGTTTGATGTACAGAATGCTTGGTTGACGGTTATGTGAAGGATCTGTTTACACCCTGTATACACAGTGAAACAAAAACATAACTATTTATTCAGTCTCTTACGATATTATAAGAACAACTTACGGAGACAGTAGCTATGAATACAGTTTAGTTTTAAATGAGAAAGCACGAGATTCATTGCATTACATTATTTACATCAGCCACAGGGTCGTGTGTTGGACATTGCAAAATGTTACATCGCGACAGGACAATGAGAAAGACCGGGCGGGCACTGCATTGTCTTTATTAATTCTCCGCTTACTTATATGGTAAACTAGCTTTTTCCAGCGACTTGGCTCGCGTGAAGGTTGGTAATTATGCCACGGGACCGTGAATGAAAAAATGATTCCATGTATCCTTACCAGAGATTGGGCAGCAGCGTTCTCTGTGTATTTGATACAACCGTACTGCGATCGCCAATTATGAGGTCATGGGTATTTAATCCAAAATGTTCAATTGTGAAACCGTGAGAAGGTTGAGAGACAGACCGTTTTGTTTTCTGAATTGCATTTCGCAGATTGACCTAGGAGGTTGTCGTATGCTTAACCAGATTATCCTGTGGGTGCCTTGAGTAAGGCCTCCAGCCAGGGCAAAAACTTACAAACTAAGCGACTACACGCTAAGGGAACTCTCTGAGGGTTACGAGCCTCGGCTTAGGGCGTCGCTGGGAGAGGACAGCTAAGGGACAGGCTGGATTTAAATGGTATCATTATTTAGGAGCTGATTTTGAATTACAGGCTCAGCCTCGTGGGCTTGCTCGAGCAAGGGTCGGGGAGAGCATGGATCGGGATGTCGGGACGGGCCTCGACGGCGAGGACGGAATGACGGCTGTTTGCGTCTGTCCTTCTTGAGCGTGCTAGATCCCCTACTGCTCTCCTGGAGGAGGGTGATAGCGTCATCGGGAGTGACGAGGGTATGCTTTGGTCAGCGAATCTGACTGATAACAGATAGACCGAGTTACCTACTATCGCATTTATAGTATTGGAGTATGAATTATGATATACGTGGTCGAATTGACATCGACGCACCAATGATTACCACGTATTCAGTACATTATTCTGAACCACATAAAATTTTCGTTGGCAATTTAAAAACAAAACAGCTGTTCCATACACTTTGTCCCGGGTGTCATTTGTAGATCTTTAACAGTCGTGACAGGCAGTCAGTGGGCCGAAAGTCTGACAACCAACTTATGCGACAGGAAGCCGGCCCAACATAGGTAGGAAAAGGCTAGGCAGATGATAATGATTGTATCTTTGGTGAAGGAGATAGAAGATTGGTCTTACTTGTGCATATCTTGTCCAAATTATTCTTGCAAGAATCTGGCTATCCTAATTTTTATACGGTTCGTGAAAAATTTTAGTTGGGCCTTAAAATACTGTTGCACATACCTGTTGTTGCTTCAACTGGGCGATAGACTTCATAAACACTTTTCCTCATAAGTAATTTTAATTTATGGAAAATAAATTATGATAAAATGTTATCATCATAATAAAATGTTACGTGCCTCAAAAAATGACTTTTGAGGTACATAACATTTCATCTGTGTTCTGTATGGTGTCCGGAGTTCTGTATGGTGTCCGGACGTAAAGAATAGCACCATCCCATATCTTCCCGTGGGTGTCGTAAGAGGCGACTAAGGGACTTACCAGAGAATGGGCAGCAGCGTTCTCTGTGCTTTATAACAACCATACTGCGATCGCCAACCCGCCTGCCAAGCGTGGCGATTATGGCAAAACCCCCCTTCTTGGGGGAGGTCTATGTCCAGCAGTGGACGTCTTTCGGCTGAAATGATGATGATGATGATGAACATTTCATCATCATCATAATCATCATCATCATCATCATCATGGCTGGTTATTTAAATATTATGTTTATTGTCGATGAAAATGTTCTATTTAGGGGAGTTTAGAATGATGTACTGAATACGTGGTAATCGTTTGTGCGTCGATGGCCCGGGCTTCTACCCCATATAGCTAACATAATATCGGACCTGGGGCAGGTAAAAATGTAAAATAATCACCACCGAATTGATAATTTAAATTGATTTATTAATTTCTAATATTGATTATGTACTGAATTTTAACATATTTTATTTTATAATAATGGTTTGATTTAATGAAAATTTATAATGTAATATAAATAAAATAGTACATATATTTACAGACTAAAAAGAACTAAAGTAATGATACAAATAAGACTAAAAGTAAGAAAATATTTACATATAATATTAACACTTAGGCCTCAAAGTATTCCTCCGCATCGCTGTCATCTGGAAACGTGCCCAGAAGACTGGCAGCATTGCCACGCTGAATAGCAATGCTAATTCTTTGGCCAAAGAAAGAGCCAGCCCTCTGGTCACGCGAAGTGTCGACCAGTCGGCGAGAGATTTCCTTAAAAACAAGACACGCACTCGGTCCCCATGACCCGAGCGTTTCGACCCCAAGCGGCTCAAAACTGTAGTTACCAATAAGGTTACAGTACTTGCGCCGCTTGAGGATCTCAGCAGCCGCAGCAGCAGCGCCTGCACAGCCCGCCGTGCTTGCAAGGTGAGATGGCGCAAGGGTGTCGACACAGGTTGCGTCCCACACCAAAGGCCTACCCACCTTCCAAGGCACCAACGTCATGCCGTCTGGTCTCTTGCCATCGTCACGTACCAATGGTTTGATTAGATAATGAAATTAATTTATTTTATTTTAAAATTTTGATTACGGATATTTTACATTGTATATTTTATTTGACGAAAAATGATTGTCTTAATTTAATTTAAATTTTATTTTGTGTACAACTTATTTTTGATAGTATTGTGTTGATACATTATTTTTAAGTGTACTTACTAACTAAATTATGGATCGTTGCGTCTGATGCAAATAAATAAATAAAATTAAAATAATCCATAATCCTATACTATAAATGTAATAGAAGGTAACTCAGTCTATCTGTAAATTACCTTCTCGCGCTTTCACAACTGAACATTTTGGATGGCACACGAAGGAAAATGAAGCTTAAAACTTTGTAAGTTTGGATGTTGGGTGTAATCTTCGGAACTGCTGATCCGGTTCCAAAAAATCGTTTACTAATGGGAAGCTACATTATCCTCAAGTGTCATAGGCTGTATTTCAAAGGACTCCGTGGGATAATTTCCGCCCATAACGTAAACGAATCCGCGGGCTAGTGAACAATATGAAGACACCATAATTATAGTAAAAAGTAATTCAAAACAAGCCTTACAATGCAGCACAAAGAGCACGGGAAACAAATATTCCATTTTTTCTAGTTAGTAAGTCAATACAATGAAACAACTTCACTCAGAATCTTACGTCAAGTAAGATTGTGATTAAAATTTAATTACAATTAAGAATTTTACTTCATTTACCTTTGTTTTATGTTGATTATTTTATGTACATATGCAAACTTCTTTTCAAAGAAATTGTTTCTTTTGTAATCACAGTCACGAGCACCAATATGTATGCAATTTCCTAAATTTAAAAGCAATTTTGTCGACAAACAACGATTGTAACTTGGAGATAGGATCTTTTTAAGGTCAACATCGACGGTACAATGAAGAAGATAATATAGTGATCGACATCTTTGGTAACAATTTGAGATTGAGCACGCTTTTATGTCGTAGCTTTAAGGATGAATTTCGTATATCATTTTTGTTCACCACTGATGTGAGGTTGGCTATCACACTACACTACTAATTATATTAATACAGAACTGTCACTTTTTTTTACCGTTTCTTTTATAGACGGTCGTTGTAACATACAATTTTATCAATTTGATGCACAATACATAGTACCTGTAATATAGTGTTTTAAAATATATATTTTTGTTAATATATTGGATCATAGGCTGTAGTAGAAATTAAAATGGTTCCCCAAAACGCCTACCTTTCGACACATCCTAGTGCTATAGCTGGGACGTGGGGAAACAAACTCCCCAGCAACACATCTGCTTGTTAGATCAGAAGAACCAAATTCTATACAATAGTGTATAAGATAATATTAACAAAGAATCCATTACATTAAGTTATTGCCACATGTCAGCTAGCACACACCAGAGATGTTATGTATATGACATTTCGGATCTATTTGTATGACATTTCGGTTCTATCTATCCGTATGATAGGGATTTAGGAATAAAATTATATCGGTTTCGGATACGGTTACGGATATGTAATTATTTCGGATTATCTGTTAGTTTCGGATAGTTTCGGTTACGGATATTAGATTGAAGTAAAATATAAAATTATTAAATTACATACTAAAAATATAAACACAAATGTGTTTACATTTGTGTTTATATTTTTAGTATGTAATTTGATTTTATTTATAGGTTTTATCTAGTCTAGGTTACGATTTGGTATTATAATCAGTCATATAGGTAAGTATGAAAGTTATGAAAGAGGTTATGTTATGACTAGAAATAACAAACAAACTGCAAGATTCACGCGCGCGAGCGGTGAAACAAAAACCTGTCGAAAGATGTCGTTTTATTTAGACTCCGCCCTTATACAAAACTATCCGAAACTTTGAAACGGATACGGTTACGGTTACAGATATATTTTTATTTCGGATATCCGATTATTTCGGTTACGGTTACGGAGCTCCATAACATCCCTGGCACACAACAATAAAAAAATAAATAATATATACTCAAGCATAAATAAAGTCTCCAGTCACAAAGGGCGTGCCCGCTTACACGTGCAATGTAGGGTTATACAAAATAACAGTAACTTGAAGTCACAAATGATAAACTAACAACATAGTGCAAAAAAAGAAACGAAAATAAAATCGAATTTCTAAAATCTAACAAAAACAAAAAAAAAATCAAAAATTTTAACTACTAAAATCAGTAAAACCTAGAATTGACCACTAAAAGTTGGTTGGTTTAGTTTCGCAAGTTTCTCTTTAGTGATATTTTTTATTTTAATTTTATTTTTTATTAATTTGGCTCACCAAGAATTGAATACACTGCTTCAAAGATACGAGATACATCCAATAGAGTCACAGACAAGTGTGTCACCCTCTTACAGGTAAGCACATCATGCACTACTTATTTGTCATTGGGTGTCTACTTAAAATCAAATGAGTAACTAACTACTCACCGCACACAACTTAGGTTTTTAGATACATTACTCAAATTAAATTAAAATCACAATCAGCATCAAAATTTAATCAAAATTAATTTATAAATCAAAACATCACAACACATTTAGACCTACTCAACAACGGTTTTGTCTGAAACCGACTGACATTTTGTCTGAAACATAATTAAACTTCTTTTTGAGGCTACCACGTATATGTTACATGGGATTTAAAAACATAACTGGCGAAATATGGGTGTAGTACTATTGTGGGTACAGACACCAGCACGTCAAGCTACCACAATCTGTCAAATTTCTTTATTTATTTAACTATTTATGTACACACAGAAGAAAACACAGGAAAATAACATAATAATATATGAGTACAAGGGTACAGCTTATTTCATATGAAATTTCTGCCCGCGGACCCGCAAAAAGGAGAAATGAGAAAGAAATGTAGAAGATAGTGTGTAAAAAGGAAGATGAGTGTGTATATCTGCCTTAAATAACTTAACCTATAATACTATATAAATATACATAAAAGTAAATATTAATAAATACTTATATAAATACATAATGCTAAGATATATAAACTAAAAAAAAAAAAAAAAATATACGTTTAAGGTTGATTGGGAAAATTTGACAGTTTCGGGTAGCTTGATGTGCTGGCGTCTGTACACCTCTGCTTCACCCTTCGGCGAAGGTTAAGGCGTGATGTCATGTATATTTAATTATTTACACTACAGGAACCGCCGGGTGGCAATCAGCTGGCTCACTACGGATTCCTTCCTGCATTGCAATATCGTGGTCCATGCGACTAGCTGATAACGCACTTCTTTTAAACTTTTTTACATAATATTCATACCATATTTCTCGATTACTTTTAACAATAACAAGAAAAACATCAGTTAATAATATATTTAAACGACTCAAAAATATTTGTATTATTCTAAATGTAACAGAGTGATAACTAACTGGCTTATATGTATCTATGAAAATAATAGATAGCATAACGACGTCACTCAATATAAATATCAAAGTGGCTATGTACAAGCGACGCCAGGTGTCACTAGCTCCATGTGCGCTCGTGTTGAAACTGCTACAAAGTGAAAATACAATTATAATGTAAAAAAAAACTTTTACTGCCAACGGTAAAATATGGCTAGCCTTTTTTACTAAATAAAACTGTTCTCGATTTATTTCGGTAGTTATTTTACTATAAATAATAATTAAAAAGAATGCTATTACGGTTGTAATTAGAGCTATTCCCCAAGCAAACAGGCAAGCTTTTAGATTCTTCTTGCGGATATGCCCATTGAATACTTTAACAATATCCACATAAAACATATGACACAAAATCAACAACCAATACACACAAATTTTAGGTAAATTTCTAAAAAAAATAATAACAAAAACCACGTGATATTATAAACAAAAAAAATCTTATGGAAATATAACAATGAGGCATAAGCCGGATTAATTGCACTCCATAGGATATTCGTAAATATTGCGTTGAGAAGCACAAAGTTTTTGAAATTACGAAATTTATTTAAAACACGCCATGATATCACTCCGTATATCATAGAAGATGAAGAAAACACAAACACCACTATGTTAAAAAAAATTGAAGACGGACTTTTAAATCCATGTAATCATCAAAATCACTTAGTGCAGTGTCAGACATGATGAACACTCACTTGCGTAGCTTTAACGTTCTTCTTATAAAAACCAAGTGTGACTATGTTCGTACACGCTAATCTCCGAAACCCCCAACCAATTTCAATGAAATTTTGTGTATCTGTGGTTGTGTCCAGCCCAGAAAATAGGATAGTTTTGCACCCGAAAGGTAGCGCCGTGCGAAGTTGGGGCGGGTCGTTAGTACATTTATAAGACGCAACAGTTTATGATTTAGTTTACACACTGTTAAAATATTTATTAAGAGTTCGAGGTAATGCAGTTCTAAGTAACAAACACAAGTGTTGCTTTTGAAATTTTCGATACTATTAAAGTTAGTTGTTAAACGAATCAAGGACAAAATGATTTTCCTATTTGTTAAATTTTGCCTACAATTAAAACCATTTTATGTATGCTGAAAATTACAATGAAACATTAACCTTTGCCGAGGAACTGGGCTACTGAGACATTCATTTTCTGTGGTAAAAAATATGTGTTAAGCAGTGAAATATAAACAAAGTAAACGTTATGAGAGGAGACATCGATAAATTTAGCGACATTAGCACATAAGTATCCCAGTGCTGGGACACAAGCTTCCACTCTGTGATAAAAAGTGTGCCGTAAACCAGCCACTAAACCAGGTCCGCGTGGACCCAGTGTGAGTTCATAGATGTTACTTCTCCTAGAGTTTGGTTCTAGAACAATTACAATTCCAATTTACTCACCATGGTTTCCTTCTCCGTTTTGTGCATAGCGGTGATGTAATATCTAAATTACCCAATGTAATCTGCCTGCCAGGATTCGAATCATCGAGATGTGATTTGAAGCCGTTACCATCCGGATGGTATATTCCACTTTGATCGATTTAATTTAATTTTACTTATCAATTTTCGAAACAAGAGATTATTAAAGCAGTAATTTATTTTTATGCTGCCTCGTTGGTCTAGTGGTCGCAAGCACGACTGCTGAGCATGAGGTCCTGGGTACAATTCCCGGGTCGAGCAAAGTGTCATTGGGTTTGTCCATCAAGAATTTCTCAGTAGCAGCCATGGAGTCTGGATTTGCGCCCGGTTGATGGCAATAGGCTCGCCCTCTTTTACATGGGACTTAAACATAACTGGCAAAATGTGGGTGTACTATTGGGTACACATCTGCCTAACCCTTCGGGGATTACAGGTGTAATTTATCTCTTTATAATGGGGATAAAAAACCCTTCACGAAGCCGAAAGGCTATTGTTTTCCCCGTCTTCGCGATATTCTTTTTGTTCTGGATCATATCTGGGTTTAATAAAGACACGTTTTTAATGTTATAACTTTACTTGAAGGCATGCTGGTTTCGTTGTAATATCCTATACAAATATTTGCTCTGCATTTTTTTACATTGTTTTCAATACATTTCATGGTCATAGGCTTATCCCCAATAACATGGAACTTAACATACCTAACTGTCGAAATGTGGGTAAACTGTACACATCTGCGTACCTCTTCAGAGCATACACACACACACACACGCAGTCGTGATATTATGTTATGGTGTTGTGTAAACAATAAACATCCAAGAGATTGCAGCAAACACGACAGATTTGCTATCTATTATTGAAGAGTTCCGTTCCATATCTTCGAAGTCCATAATCAGATTATGACAATATTTCTATGGGAGCAACTTGACAGTATACTCTTTAAAAAAAAAAAAAAATTGAGTTTGAGCAAGCCTTTGTGTCGTAGCTGTAAGGATGAATTTCGATCACCACTAATATGCGGTTGACTACCACATTACATTACTAATAATATTAAGCAATGCAGAACCTTCGTTTTATTTTTGAACGTTTCTTTTCTAAACGGTCGTTTCACACCAAAATTTTATCAATTTGAAGTAAATGCGACAAAATTATTAACTGTCCCATACAATTGCGACGAGTAGGTATTGAAATTTAGTATGGGACAGCTGTTAGTTTTTTTCTCATTTACGATATTGGACCCATGGAGGAAGTTGTTCAGTTTGACGGTCTGCAGCATAATTATCCTTTCATATGACTATATCCTTTCTGTTACACCCTGTATACATATTTATTCAGGTAATTTACAGCCATTGCCGTTTATCACAATATAAACAAAAATAAAACATGACAATTTAGATAAAAATAAAATAAATTACAATACGAATAGAATTTATTCAAAAACAATGACATACAAATAAAATACAATTAAACTCAACTCAATTAAAATTTTTGAGGCTGACTGTAGCAAGGTCATGTTACTTGGGTTTTAAAAACATAACTGGCAAAATGTGGGTTTACTATTATTGTGGGTACTACACTGCCTAAAACCTCGGAGTTAACAGGCGTAATGTCAAATACATTAAATTATTTACATAATATGAACTGCTGGGTGGCAATCAGCTGGATCACTATGGATACTTTCCAGCGTAGCGATATCGTGGGCCCGGTGACAAGCTGATAACACACTTATTTTACGCTTATTTACATAATATTCACGCCATATTTCTCGATTACTTTTAACAACAACAAGAAAAACATCTATTACTAGTATATTTAAACGACCCAAAAATATTTGTATTATTATAAATGTTTTATAAGACTGATAACTAAAAGGGTAATCTGTATCTATGAAAATAATAGATAGCATAACAACGTCACTCAATATAAATATCAAAGTGGCTATATACAAGCGACGCCAGATGTCATTAGCTCTGGGAGCGCTCGTGTTGAAACTGCGACAAAGCGAATATAGAATTATTATGTAAAAGCTAGTGTTGATTAATAACGGTAAAATATGGCTTGCCTTTTTGAGTAAACCAATGGGTTTACTCAAAAAGGCAAGCCATATTTTACCGTTATTAATCAATAAAAATTATAATTTGGCAGGAATGCCTGCCAAATTATGATCTTGAGTTATTACAGCACAAAAGGTAACTAAAATCGATGCCATTACGGTTGAAATTAGAGCAACTCCCCAAGCAAACAGGCAAGATTTTAGGTACTTTTTGCGGATATGTCCATTAAAAACTTTTACAATATCCACGTAAAATATATGACACAAAACCAACAACCAGTGGATGTACACAGATTTTAGGTAAAATTGTATAACATCAGATATCAATTCCAACCCGAAAAGATCAGGAAACAGCGGATTGAACATATGCATCGATGAGTTAATCAGCGCAACTGCACCGCATAGGATATACGTAAATATTGCGTTGAGCAGCACAAAGTTTTTGAAATTACGAAATTTAATTAAGAGACACCATGACGTCACTCCGTATATCATAGTAGATAAAGACAACACAAACACTATTATGTTAAAACAAAATTCCATACGATAAACTAAATGAAAGTAATGAAAAAAATCACTTAGTGTAGAAACATGGACGCTGGTATCGTTGTCCTTGTCAGACATGGCGAACACTCACTTGCGTAGCTTTAATGTTCTTCTGATAAAAATCAAGTGTCACTATGTTCGTACACGCAAATCTCCGAAACCTCACAAACGATTTCAATGAAATTTTGTGAATGTGGGGTTGTTTCCAGCTCAAAAAAATATGATAGTTTTGGACCCGATAGGTAGCGCCGTGCGAAGCTGGGGCGGGTCGTTAGTAGATTTATAAGACGCAACAGTTTATGATTTAGTTTACAGACTGTTGAACTATTTATTAAGGGTTCGAGGTAATGCGCTTCTAAGTATCAAGCACAAGTGTTGCTTCTGAAACGTTATATACTAATGAAGTAAAATAGTCTATTAAAGTTAGTAGTTAAACGAATAAAGGACCATTTAATTATTTAAAATAGTTTTTCCTGTTTGTTAAGTCTTACCTATATTAATTAAAACCATGTTTTATGTATTGTAAAAATTCCAATACATTACACATTATACATTGACTTTTGTCGTGCAAGTAGGACTACTAAGAAATTATATTTAGTAAAACATATGTGTTAAGCAGTGCAGCAGTGAAATATAAACAAAGTAAACGTTTTGAGCGGTCACATCGATAAATTTAGCGACATCAGCATATAAGTATCCCACTGCTGGGACACAAGCTTCCACTCTGTGATAAAGAGTGTGCCGTAAATCAGCCACCAAAATGGGTCCGCGTGGACCCAGTGTGAGTTCATGGATGTTACTTCTCTTCGAGTTTTGATTCTCGCATGGTTCTAGGACATGATATTCTTTTTGTTCTGAACCATATCTGGGAACTATCTTGTTACGAAGGTATTGCAGGTAAAACTTACAACTGATTCAAAAGTTTTAAAACAGACACGTTTTTAATGTTATAACTTTATTTGAAGGCATGCTGGCACCATTAAAAACTTCGTTCCACCTTTTGAGTATTTTTTGTCTAATTGCACTCGGCTAACATGCCTGAGAAATATTTCTCGACGGCTTGTAAAGACAAGTTCGAGGGCCATGGGCGTCATAAAAACTCTGACACCAGGTTAGGCAGTAACTACTCGAAAAAGAAGAATACTTTACGTTAAATACCTCCATGACCTCTCTACTATACAATGCATCCATCAGCACCATGTTTTGAGTGCGTTACAATGAATCCTATGATAAACCATGATTTTTCACGATAAATAAATTAGTTTCCCAGCAATAACTTTTGCGAAGAGTTACTTAGTTTGATATACAGAATGCTGGTGTTTCATCTTGAAGGGTCCGTTTACAACTTGTATAAAATTACGACTTGAGTGTGTTCGTAATTCTTCTCCTAAACAGCTTAACCGACTCTGTTTAAACTTACTTACTCTTCTGGAATGATCCAGCATCATCATCATCATTTCAGCCGAAAGACGTCCAATGCTCTGCTACTGTTCTGAATGATTCTTAGCTCGAGTTAGTCCCGTTGGCTATGTTGTTAGGTTCAGGACAACGTCAGCGGGTCATCATCATCATCATACACAGCCCAACTTATCCCACTGCTGGGTATAGGCCTCTCTTTGCTTGTGCCATGCTCGATAGTTATTCGAGAGTAGCTCATAATTTATCGATTTCAAGTATTATCGAGTTAACTTTTTCCAGCAAGTGTTATTCGATCTCAAGTCATTCTATTTCAAGTATAACCACAAAAACAGAAACACTTGGTATAGGGTTCCTTGTTTGATGTAATAGGTAATTGAGGTAATTTTACGGCTGATAAGGTGGTCAACATATACGCTGGTAAGATAGTTTTTATCAATTTAAAGTTATCAGAATAACGATACTCGTCACATACGATACCGTGGTCAGTGTGTCTTAACTTCTTTCAAACTTATGTATTTAGATAAAGTTCATACCATATTTCCTGATTACTTTTAACGACAAAAAAAAACATCTAAAACTGAAAAAAATACACGTAAACCCAGCAAACCCTTCGATTTGGTATGGATCACGGGAATGCATATTAAATAACTATTTCGCCATCTTTGGGAGTCCATCATATTGGATTTAGGATGATGTAACTTAGCTAACCATGCATTGTCATCCAATCTAAACATGTATTCACAATTTCAGCTCAATTGGTAACAGGGATGTGGGTCAAAATTAACTTCTACGTTTTTTTATTGTATAGTTACTTACAGGTGAAGCTAATCAAAGCATGTTAAAAAAACCAGACAACAGGGTAAGAAGCGGCACATAGCTGGCCAGTGTCAATAAAACAACTGAAGTGTTTAAAATAATTTATTTATTTATGGAAGAAAAAACAAAGGTAAGGTATACACGTATAGACGTACTCTCGCGACAACTGAAAAATATAACAATGACGTTTTTAAGGTTAACATCGACAGTAAAATGAAAAAGAAGAAATAGAGATATAGAGATCGACATCAGCGGTGAAAATTTGAGATTGAGCAAGTCTTTGTGTCGTAGCTGTAAGGATGAATTACGTATATCACCTGTTCATCACTGATGTGAGGTTGACTATCACACTCCTCTACTGATTATACTAAGCAAGAAGACATGTACAGAAGACGTGTCGCGATTCTTGTATAGACGGTCGTAGTAACATACAATTTTATCAATTTGAGGTACAACACATAGTACCTGTAATATAATGCTTTAAAACATATATTATTGTAACTATACATATTGGACCATCGGCTGTAGTAGAAATTAAAACGATTCTGCGTGACTGTCAACAGTCAAAATCACAATCAAAAGTCAGTTATTCAAATCAGGAAGATTATATAGAAGAACCAAATTCTATACAACAGTGTTTAAGATAATACTAACGAAGAATCCATTACATTAAATTTGACGCATAAACTTTTCCATTTATCACAACATAATCACACTATAAACACAAATAAAACATTACAATTTAGGATTTTTTTAAATATAATACGAATAGAATTGACTTAAATACAATGACATACAAATAAAATACAATTAAAATTCAACTCAACTCAATTAAAATTTTGTGTCTGACTGTAGCACGTTTTGTGTTACATGAGACTTAAAAACAACTGGTGAAATATAGTTGTACACCTGTGCCTAACCCTTCGGGGATAACAGGCGTGATAGCAAATACATTTAATTATTTACACTACAGGAACTGCTGGGTGACAATCAGCTGGATCACTATGGATTCTTTCCTGCACGGCGTTATCGTGGTCCCTATGACTAGCTGATAACGCACTTCTGTTACACTTAATAGCATAACATTCATACCATATTTCTCGATTACTTTTAACAACAATAAGAAAAACATCTATTACTAGTATATTTAAACGACTCAAAAATATATGTATTATTTTAAATGTAACACTAAAAAAATAATTCATATCAATGATTATAATAGATAGCATCATGATGTCACTCAATATAAATATCAAAGTGGCTATATACAAGCGACGCCAGATGTCACTAGCTCTGTGTGTGTTTTTGTTGAAACTGCGACAAAGTGAATACAAAATTATTATGTAAAAACTAGTGTTGACTATCAACGGTAAAATATGACTTGCATAGAGGAGGTAACCGTATATTTGGGATGTTAAAACCAATGTTATTACGTTAGTAATTAGAGCTACTCCCCAAGCAAACAATGAAGCTTTTAAATACTTCTTGCGGATATGCCCATTGAAAACTTGTACAATATCCACGTAAAACATATGACACAAAACCAACAACCAGTGAATGTACACAGATTTTAGGTAAATTTGTAAAACAATTAGTAACGAAATCGACAAGTATCCCTTACCAAAATATGTCGGTTCGAAATAATGTATCAATTCGTAAATCAGCGTAACTGCACTGTATACGATATTCGTAAATATTGCGTTGAGAAGCACAAAGTTTTTGAAATTACGAAATTTCATTAAAAAACACCAAGATGTCACTCCGTATACCATAGCTGATGAAGAAAACACCAACACAGTTATGTTAAAAAAAAATTCAAGACGTTCTTCCAAATCCATGTAATAAAGAAAATCACTTAGTGTAGACATGGCGAACACTGAATTGCGTAGCTTTAATGTTCTTCTTATAAAAATCAAATGTCACTATGTTCGTACATACACGGTAAATCTCCGAAACCCCCCAACCGATTTCAATGAAATTTTGTGAATGTTTCCAGCTTAAAAAATAGGATAGTTTTGGACCCGATAGGTAGCGCCGTGCGAAGCTGTGGCGTGTCGTTAGTAGATTTATAAGACGCAACAGTATAAGATTTAGTTTACACACCATTAAACTATTTATTAAGGGTTCTAGGTAATGCGCTTCTAAGTAACAAGCACAAGTGTCGCTTCTGAAGCGTTCGATTCTATTAAAGTTAGGTGTTAAATGAATATAGAGGATCTATATTTAAATATTTGACATAGTTTTTCCTGTTTGATAAGTGTTGCCTTAAAATAAGTCCTGCCTACATTATTTAAAACCATAAAGTAAAAACAAATCAAATACAACCTTCAAATTAAAAAATGGTTCTCAAGTGGTTCGTTGATAAAACAAAAAAAGTTTCAGCTCCTTTAGAATTGTATTTTAGGTGCCTACGACCCACTCTCTCTAACCCTATGTGACGCAGACGAAGTGGCGCGGATCTGCTAGTTTGATATAAATTTCAGTTTGATACCTCTACACGTTCTTGAGAAAAAGGGACAGTGTCTTGACAGACACTGGCGGACAACAAAGTGACCTTTCGTAAGGGTTCCTTTTTCCTATCTTATTTTTTAAGGCACGGAACACCAAACAACTTTTATACCATTGTTAACGGTCCTCCCTTGAGCCTGTCCAAGTTATTCTAAATGGTGAAATCCTTTTCCTAAACCCACTTATTTCTAACTCTGTCAACACAGAATATAAAAGCCTTCAGCAAGTAGCCTCCAGAGTAATACTCCTGTCAACTACTGAGAGCCTATTTGTAAACAAAATGCCTTTTTTATACGTTGACGGGGCAACTGGTAGGTGTATGCATATTGTATGAGATTAATTCCAGGTGTCAACGAGGGTTCTTTGGGGCGTGGTCCTACTGATAGCGGATAAGAAAAAATAAGGGTTTATGAAGTTAAAAGTATTAAGTGTTCTGTAAGTAAATTAATTTTTATAGAGGAGGGAAACAGTTACTTTAAACAGCATTATAAGAAAACTAAATCGGTTCAATTGATCACAAAATGCGCCTGTAGCTTAACAGTCACAAGAAATTGCAATGATATTACAGTTAAGCTGTAAGAAATATTGCAGTCTCTCTTTTTCGTGTGGTTAGTGTCTAACTTGGTGTTGGAGTTTTTATGGCACCCATGGACCTCTGACTTACGGTTTTAGACATTTATTTTCTCAAAAGATTTACAATCACTTACAGAGAAAACACAATATTATAAGTTATAAATACATGAGGCCGATTTGCGTAGTGAGTTGGTACAATAAGTCAATAACAAGAATGACATTAGAATTTCGTAACAGTTTTAGTAAACTCGTAATCTTAGAAGGTAATTGTAGAAAATAGTAGAAACTAAGTGCACGACATCTTATGCGCATCGTTAATGCGGGTAGGTGTGCATGAGCTGAGGAGTACAGTCATAGAAAAAATACATGTTTATTAAAGCCCATGACACAGTGATTGTTTCACCGCGTTTAAAGTAGGCACATGGTTGTTATTGTTGTGCTCGTCAATTTATATTTTTATCTTAATAATAATATGGATGTTATAATTATAACTAGGTACATTGAATTTATATATTTTGATTACTTGAGTTTGTTTATATAATTATGTGTTAGGTAAGGAGGAGTGTGATTTTGTGGAGGACTTGGCTTTACATGCCGTCGATAAATATCTCTCAGGCATGCTGGTTTGGTTTCCTCACGATTTTTTCCTTCAGCGAAGCAAGTGATATACAATACGCACGTGAATCCGAAAAATCAGAGGTTTTGGGTTTGAACTCAAGTTTGGCAGTCCGATGGTAACACCATTAGGCTATCGCTGCTGGTGCAATATTGCACTACAAGTGCATTTATTCGGAAGGCCTTTATATCGTTACTTTTTCTCGTTTTCCTCATTTTAGACAATGATGTCCACTACTGTTATGAAAAATTAAATGAAAGGCATTTGCATGTGGCTGAAATGAGAATGCTTAGGTAGATGTGTGTTGTAACGCAAATGGATAAAATAAGGATTGAGTACATAAGAGGAAGTCTGAAAGTGGCGCCGGTGACTGAAAAGTTGCGTGGTAATCGGCTATCGTGGTATGGACATGTGATGCGGAGGAATGAGGAAAATGTCGTGAGGAAAATGTTGAGTATGAATGTAGATGGCTATAAGAGTAGAGGAAGACAAAAGAAACGATGGATGGACTGTGTGAAGGATGTTATGGCTAGAAAGGAGGTGACTGCTGAGATGACGAGTAATAAAGAAGTATGGAAGAAGAAGACATGCTGCGCCGACCCTAAATAAGTTGAAATTAGGGTAGGAGAATGATGGTGGTATTAAAAATAAAACTAGTACATTGATTTTTGAATAACAATACAACTTGCATAAGAAGAAGCACACCATCGAGAGAATTGAAAGGAATGGGGGGATGCCTTTGCCCAGGAGTGTGACAAAAAAAAACAGCTTGCAATGTAACCGCGTCTCATTCCTATTCCACATGCACGTTAAAGATTGGGCCGACACAGAGCAATGGTGATCGTGGGATCTCGTAAATGAAACGAATAGTTTCAGTTTGTTGCTCAATTTAAAAGGCTTTGAAGATTATATTTTTGCATAGAAAGGACCTTCTCTTTTATTTCATATATTATTTCAACCACAGATGGGAAGCTGGGTATGTACGAACGATGACACGGGTTGAACTTTTGAAAAAATAATTCTTCCAACTACTTCAACCATTATTTTATTTCTTTAGGATAGGTGGAAAGAGAGATCAGGTACATAAAGCGCAGGCCACGCCGCCAGCTAGCGAGAGAGCGACCGAGCCGGGCGAGCATCGTAGCTGGCGGTATAGCCTGCGCTTAATGCTTGCAGCCCGTTGTGCATGTTTGGCCAGTTGCATGAACGTGAATGAGGAGAAAGGAGTATGTGAGGATCGTAGCAGGTGGCGTTCCGTGGTTTCTGTCTACATTCATCAGAAAAAGCGTGGGATTGAAAATTTAATACATAATATCACACTTGTATTCCCTGAATTGTGAGGCAGAGGTATATATACAACATTATTTGTAGTATATGCGAAACCTGAATATAGTTTGTTCAGAATAAGTAACTGAATCGATTCCAATCATTTTTAAACCATGTTATATTTTGTCCCAAAATATTTAAAAAAAGTTACAAGTTGGACACCGACCGACATTAAGTACCTATCGCAATAATTTAGGTACCTACTGCCAAATTATTATTATCACTGAGCTCAAGACGACGCTAGAGGCGCGCGCGCGGACCCGCTGCGTGGTGAACACGTTTTTGCGCGGACAACCAGGTAACAGAACAAGCTTATAACTTTGTCATTTTTCATGATACAGTTTTGAAATTTTGTACATAGATTCTTTACATAAAAATACTAAACACGTATTTCAGATTTCCCATATACTAAAACTATAATATAATAGCGAGCCGCGCGGTTGCTCTGCCTACCCACTGTTGCACGGTACGATAGTAATGAATGAGACAGAACGGCGTCAACAGCTGATAGGTCACAGGCACGCGCGCGCGAATTTCACACGGCTGTTGTGTTATTAGGATAAAAGTGAATGAGCATAAAAAAATGTTTCTTTGGGAAAGTTATTTGTTTTGTTGTTTTCATGTGTTTAAATATCGGTCACTAATTACCAGTCACCATATATAGTACACCCACATTTCGCCAGTTATGTTTAAATTCCATGTTACATAGAGGACGAGCCTATTGTTATCAACTGTGTACAAATCCAATCTCCGTAGATGCTACTGAGAAATTCCTAATTACAATTTGCCCGACGTGGGATATTCCTATGTAAAAATACTTCATCATCATCATCATCTGCCTATCTTTTTCCCAACTATGTTGGGGTCGGCTTCCAGTCTAACCGGATGCAGCTGAATACCAGTATTTTACATGGAGCGACTGCCTATCTGACCTCCACAACCCAGTTAAAACTGGGTAATACGATACCCCTTTGTCAGACTGATTGTCAGACTTTTTGGGCTACTGACTACCTTACGACTGTCAAAGATCCACAAATGACACCCGGGACCAACGGCTGAACGTGCTTTCCGAGGCACGGAGGAAAGTCGGCAAGCACGGCTTAACCTAAAGATCGACCGGAGCGGCTGTTATTATTTAGCCACGGGCTCCTCCTGTAAAAATACTTCATAAAACTTTAAACCTGTCATCGCCAGACCTGTAAGTGACGTGTATGGACGGGAGAAGTGACGTCTGTTTACGTCAGCAGTGAATGCTCCCGTTGGCGAGTACGACATAACCGATACGACACGACAGCGACATGATAAGTTGACAGGATGTCAGACGGAAAAATTTTAAAATATTATTTCACAATTTCCCATTAATTTAAATAAGGGTACTTATTAAAGGTCCGTCGTGAAAATACAAATAGTCTACCCTGATAACACCACAGTGCCTAGGGTAGTCCGCGAAATTATTTTTTGCAAGTTTTTTCCTAACAGCTGGAGATCAGTGTCAGCGAGCATGTTAAGAGCGTAACGACTTGCGGCATTTCATACAAACCTTCAAGTACTTTTTTTTTCGAAATGACTGAACCGATTTTAATGAAACTTCTTACGCATAAGCAAGATACATAAGTCTAAATAGTTGTCAGAGAACTTTTCGAAAAATTGTGTTATAGCTAAATTAGACCGATTTTAGATTTCCCATAGAAATAGAATTGTCAATCTTTTTTTTAAGTTTAAAAGAAAAAAGAAGTTCGAAAAGTTCTCTGACATTATAGATGCTTATATGTTTTTTCGGGTGGAATTTTGCAACTCAATTTTGAAGCAGATATCTTCAACCGATTAAGCTGAAATTTTGCACGCAAATGTATATTGCGTGACAATGCAATATTATGATGCCATGGAGGTGATCTGATGATGGAGCTGGAAGGTGACCATAGGAAGTCCGTAATAAAACGACACAATCTCATCGAATTTGGGCTCGTTTGATTCGTCTTGATGAGTAGTTTGTTTACATCCCAAGAGGCAATCTGTTCAGGACATGGAACAGTCAAGTCAAATGACACCTTTCTTAATTTTCAGTTTTATAGCCAAATAATGACATTCACGATTTGAATTTATTCGGATAATCTGAATCGATACTCAACAATTTTATTTGTTTTATTGACTAACTACAAATATAGTCTGTTTTTTAATCTCTGAGACTAAACTGACATTACGTGGGTTGCCAGTTTTTTGCAATTCTTAAATAGTGATGTGACACTACCGTAAGTTAGCGATAATAAAATCAAATAGTATCGTTTTTTTATAATAAATTATCCTAAATAAAAGGTGTAGGTTAGATTTAAAACGAAAAAAATAAAGTAAAACATTCATTTTTAATTAATTAATTACAGGTATTAAAAATCGTAATTGTTTATGGTGTAAGAGAAAAGGGTTTATGTATCCGTTTTACCGTGTACGGGAACAACACTGATGGCATCTGTATTTTTTTTCTAATCGTCTTATTAATATAAAAGTTACGATTCAACAAACCGGTATTGTAGGTACAAAACTACACAAAAGAGCTGGCAACATTATTTGTAAGTTTGACATTTGCATGTGTCAATTTAGTCTCAGGGATTAAAAAACAGACTATAGTTCCAAGATAATAATTAAAATATTTAAAAGTGTCAAAATGGGAAAAGAATTACAGGGCGTCAAAAAATTCGTCCACATCGCTGTCAATAGGAAACTGTACTGTTTATTAATTACCCTGACATTCCTTATATATCAGTTATGGAGACTCGCCCTAACTAATATTTTAAATTGGAAAGTATGTTTGTTTGTTACTTTTTCAATAAAAGTCTAAACCACTGTACCGATCATTCCAAAAAATTGCCAGGTGTAGAAACAGACATAGGGTACCTTTCTTCCCGAAAAAAATAATATTCCCGAGGAAAACCACAATAACGTTCTTATGATAATAGATGGCACCACGTGTCTTTCAAACCACGATTGAATTATTTATTACAAGCAGAGTACAACCCGAATTGACTGTCAAACTCTAAATTAACTCAAGCGGGGCGAAGGATTTCATCATAAATAAAAAAGTTTTAACTTAATACGAGATTCTATGATATCACTTTGCCCCAGCATGGCTTTTTTTTTTTTTTTTTTAGGATGGGAAATCATCAAATGACCCCCCCGCTCGGGGCGGAGCGGAAGGGAGTGTCAGACTTGTACTGACTAAAACCCATCCATGTTCCTTCTTTGCCCTTTATGTTCCAGGGCCGCGGTATCTCTTTCGAACAGTCCCGCAGCCCTGGCAGGCATCGGCCCGTGCGGACCCCTACGTGCCCCAGCATGGCTGACTACGTTATGAAATCACAAAGCTTTTATGGACTCTGGTGAGATCGTATAAGGGTGCATTAGAGGCACATTTTAACATAGATATTACGCGTGGGACGATTTTATTCTGAGGAACTCGTGGCTAAATAATTACAGCCTCACGGGTCATTATTTAAGGTTAAGCCGCGCTTGTCTAGGTTAGTCCGTGGATGGGTGACCATCCATTACAAACTGAATTTCCTCCGTGTCTTAGAAAGCACGTTAAGCCGTTGATCTTGACAGTCGTTACTGGTAGTTTTAATTTATTGCATTTGATCCACACTGGTTTTGTAAATCAAATCAATTAGTTTAATGTAGTGTTTGCAAAAATAACTGAAAAACTGAAATCAAATAAGAATAATGTGAGAGAGATCTACATAACAAAAAAAAAAAAAAAATCAATGATAATAATTTTTTGGCGCCCGCCAAGCTTTGTCAAGTTTATCTGCTATGAAAAAATGATAACGTTTTTTTGAGTGATTTAAGTCTACAAAATAATTATAATGATAAAAGCTTTTATTTAATAACAAAAAAAGCAAGCTAACTAAAATGTTTTGGCGGACGATAAAACTAAAGATCTCTCTGAGTGAAAAATCTTGCTTGATCAGTCAGAGTAAATCGACTGAGACATGAGATTTTAATTAATACAAATATTTTATATTAAAAGATGAAAGTTTCTTCAATTTTTGTGAGCTCAGGATTTTTATAATCTAAAACGAAGTCTATTTATTTACGTTATTTATCTACAGATAATTATGGAACCTAATAAAAATATTATTATTTATTTATTTATTTTAGTACATGGAGGACTGCTAATAAAAACAAACGAAAAAAGGAAACTATAGTCACCAGAAAGTCAATTACAAATCCTCACGTGTAGACTTATAATTAAAAAAAAATATGATGTGAACACAATAGCAGAAAACACACTGCTTTAATCAAAGTAAGAAGAATATAAATACTTGGTTTGCAATTAATGTGACTAAAATAATAGAGAAAATGATAAAAACATAATATAACCTACCGCTAATTGAAAAAATTGAGGCTTAAGCACCTTCTGGCCGAATTCACACTAATTGTGAATGGATCTAGATCATATTCCTTGCATATGATTAAAAAAATATGTATAAACTTAACATAAATCCTCCTATCCTGCCATCTTAAACCAAAAATATGCAGACGAAGTGACTTCTACGCTGCCACCGACACGGTTGAAGAGGCGATGTTCTGGACCCAACAAAATACAAAAAAAAACCTGTTGTGCCAGCGACACGAAGAAGAATATAAATTTGCCCAAAACCATTATTAAATGCTGTTTAAAGTAAAAAAAATGACAAGCGACTGGATGATAGCCGTGATAGCCCTACATTTATCGATGTATCAACGTCTCTTATGTCGTTATGTATCAACTATTTTACATGGACCGACTGCGTTTCTGACCTCCGCAATCCAGTTACTCGGTAATATGTTATCCTTTGGTATGATCAGTGTTTATTAATAAACCCCCCTGAAATTCAAACACTCACTACAATTAATTAATCTCAATTTCACTAAACAACCCACAAGCGTCAGATTGTTTTAAAGGTGCATTCACACACTTCAGTTGCATCACGTCTGACGGGCATTGGTCAACGACGCTTCGTGACCGACACGATTCAGACAAGAGTCACGGCGGAGTCGAGGTGCAGGGGGTTCAAAGTGTGCCCTTAACCCTTAACGCGACTCCAACGCCATTTCGAAATAATTTCATGTGTACCTGACTGTAGGTGCGTCCACAGAGAACGCACGGCGACTAGGGCCTAATGCGGGAGCGACGGCGGGCGCTTGCAGTCCCACAGTGACGAGCGAGCTGTTGTAGTGCTTAGACGTATTTCAGGTGTTGCAAACCATGGGCGAGGATTTAGTATTTTTACTAAACAGTTCGATTCTGAGATGGGAGGTGTTGAACATAAGAGAGGGTGCGTACGAAATAAATAATGTTTTTTTTAACTTTCTATGAAGAATTGAGAGTGTGCCCTAGAAAATCAGAGAATGGAGAAATAAATTAAAACAGAGAAATAAACTCTTCAGTATATGTATATCGCCATTTCTCGCGACTCGACTACTAGACTCGCACTGTGGACACGGTCATGGCCGCCACAACTTACCAGTGAACGACGCGACTGATGTGTGTGTATGCACCTTTACTTGGATGCCGCTGCTCCGTAAATTGACTGGCATTGTGTTAGGTTCCTGTAAGCCAGAGACGAGCTAACTAAGATAATAGACTAATTCTGTGAACAAAGACTAGGTTTAGGTGTCTATTATGCTCCGACAATCTAAACTAGACCGTTTACCTCTAAAAAGAAATAGCTACTATTTTTATAGTCTAATTGTGTTTATTTTAAAGGACCACTGACTTCAAAAGAATTTAAAAAAAATAAAAGAAAAACGAAAAAATTGTGTCTCATCAAAAGAAACATGTAGGTAAATGAGTTGCGACAGCCCCAGTAAGTAATTAAAAATACTTGTGTTGGGGTTGACGCTACTTCCCTTATTTAATACAATATCGAGACTAAATTATTACAAACCAGATTAAATAAAAGGTAGGTGGTGGTGGTTTAGGTTTTCTACTAACTTACTTAGATGCTGTGGGAAGCTGGGCAAAGTTCTTCGTCCGTTTCCTTTTGTGCGTTTATTTAGGTTCCGCTCCAATTCTTGCCAATTCCTCAAGGAAGACAAACACCCAAGCGGTTACGTCATCTCCTTCATGGTCTAACGCAGCTTCGTCGCACAGTTTTAAAGCAGCAATCCTGTGTTTTACGGGCCCGTCGATCGGTCAACATGCGTCACACATGTCCCACCTAGTCCTACTTATTTCATGACGTCATAAGTACCTCAAACCGTAATCTATCTTCAGCTCCACGTCAGTCCTCAGTATGAAATAACACACTAGTACACAACTACGAAAACCAACCTAATTGCTTGTGTACTTTATGTTTTAATTCTGGAAATCAATGACAGAAATGGACTAAGAAGGCTTATTACTGGCTCTTATTTTAAAATTTTCCAGTTCGTTGGTCTAGCGGTCGCAGGCGCTGCTGGTAAGCAAGATCCTGAGTTCGATTCTTGGATCGGTTAAAGTTTTTTTGTTTTTGCCATCAGGAATTTTTAGTAAAAGCTCAGACAGGATATGTACCCGGTTGATGGCAAAAGGTTCGCCCTCTAAAGTACATGGAACTTAACATAGCCCGTGAAATAGAGTTATACCTACTACAGGTACAAATGCCTATCTCTTCGAGTATTACAGGCGTGAAAACATTTGCCCTAAAATAGGATCATAAATTACATGTAAGATTTTTCTAAAACTATTGTATAATCAGCTTTAGTAAAATGAATTTTCCTCAATTCAACATAATATAGCCCAGAAATGTATTGATTTCTACAAACCACTTGACAGAGCCCAAAGGTTTTCTTTTGTATAAAATAAGGGATTAAACCCGTACTTAAATCCAAACAAAACAAAATCTCAGAAATAAGGTTTCTTTTGTATTAAAATACCCCCAATTTGCAGTACTTATTTAGGGCTGTTGGCGCCAAATAGTCTGCGTCCGCCATTACTGGCAGTGTTGCCAACTTGTCGTAAAATATTGCCACCATATAAAAATACAAGTATGGAAATTTAACTGAGAGTTGATCATTACTGCTTCTAAGTGAAGTATTACTTGTATAAGAAAATATTTAGTTGTGAAATTGTGACATTTTCAATATTAAAATACATAATTAAAACCCTAGTTTAAAAAAAAAATGATTAAAATTTTGTTAGAACCTGATATTATTGGTCGTAGACTTTGGCTCAAGTAAAGAGACACCTTTAGCCAGCTGTGGTTGAATTTGGGCTGTGGATGATGATGATGAATTATTTTCTATGCAGGAAATTAGTCAAAGACCACCACACGTACTGATCAAGTCGAATCAAATTGCTACTCATGTCTTTTATCTCGTACACCTTTACCGCACTTAGTAATTGGCTAAAATTACTTTTCTCAGATCAGAAAAGAGAAGCGCAGAACTGAAAAAAAATTGCTTTAGGAAATTCATAATTATGATAATGTGAAAATATAATTATGTCATCCCTGACGTTTAGACAGCCTTACTGCTAAACATTTGATATCTATGAAACACAACAACAACTCAATTCACATTAATTTGAATAAAGTAAAAGCCCCATGATTTTCCATTCTTAAATAACCCAAAAATATTCTCCACAATGCCTGTTTATCATTGAATTCCTTCAAAGGCCTTCCATTACGGCCCATTTATGGGTATTACAATCTTTTTTGGGCTTTGTTACAATTGAAAGAATAAATAAGCAGCAGAAAATCCATATCCGACAAATTTATAAAAAGATCACGGGACCTGCTGACAGTAGGCTTGTAGGTGACTTAAAACATATTGAAAACTGGAGCATAGCAAACAATATGGCCTTAAACACCAAAAAATGCTTCTTCATTCGTTTTTCCAGAAAAAAAAATCACCTTTTCCCATCTCTTCCATGCTGTGCAATCCTACATTGTCAAATACACCACCCACAACAACAAAAACTTGTATTTTTTTTAGTGTTTATTATATTTCCTAGTGGTAGTAGTTTTATATTATAAGTATAACCCAAGTACTGTTTATTTTATTATCATATTGATGTAAAAAATATTTTTGCTGTCTTGGCTTCCGTACGTTTTTTCACGGATGACCACTGAAAACCAGCGTTGTGTTGTGGGCCCCCCATAGCAAAGCATCATGCTGAGTGGTAACCTGATTGTCGCAGTCACGACGTGCAAGCTGTTATTTTTTTTATTGTTTATTGTTTTATTTGTGTTTTGTTGTTATTTTTTTGTAATTTTGTATGATGCACGCCCTGCGGCAAATAAATATATTTTCTTTCTTTTTTTTTTTAATTTCAAATATATTGTTATATCAATTCATACAGTGGTATTTCTGTTTAAATTTGTTCAGTGGCTCCAAAGGATGGTCTATTGTCAAATTAATGATCTCAAAATATTTTGAAATTGCACGCTCGAGCACTCACAGGGTCGATCAATCAAAATAGAATGTTCCTGCGACTGAAAGCCTTTTGTGAGCATTTATTTGAAAGAAATTACCACATAAAATATTATAGTTGTGTGTAAAACTGACCACTAAGTGTTTTCAGGGATTTCAGCAACATTTGTTAGATTCATTGAAATCTTCTACTTTGCGCTATAACATGACATACAAATATGAATATTTAAAAATAATTGCATCAGCGTAGTACTAAACCAACTATTTTTTACCTGTGTCGAATCTACACTTTCTGAGGTCGAACAGTGGATTGGTTTTCATCCATAATAGACCGCGACTTATGTCCATAAAGTGTAACTTTATTTTAAATGACATCTGCCAAACTAAAAGGACTAGCAGCTTTGGTCATATCGAAATAAATAACTGCAAATGTATATTTATGCAATCAGTATTTTACGCTATGTAAATATGGGTATTCATTAGAGCCAATTAAATTCATCATCATCCACCTGCCCTTGTCCCATTCTATTTGGGGTCAGCGCAACACGTTGTCTTCTTCCATTTTCCCCTGTCAGTCTTCACGGCATCATTTACTCCTTTCTCTTTCATATCAGTCTTCACACAATCCATCCATCTTTTCTTTGGCTTTCTTCTTCCTCTCCATCAATCAACATTCAGGTCCAAAACTCTTTTAGTCACATGCTTTTGATCCCTCCTCGTACCAAGACAAACGACTTCCTTTCAATTTTTATGTAACAGGCGCCACATTCAAAGTTCCCCTAGTATACTCATTCCTTGATCCATTAAATTAAACTATAAAAAACACAAAATTAACGCCTAAATTATGTACATCCTGACAGCTATAATTTTGTCAATTTTAAGAACTTTAGTACTTATTGGTTCCAGCCGCCATTTCTGTAGATCTTTGACAGTCGCCTAGTGGTCACGATGCGTCAGAAACCCGAAAGTCTTAAAAATAATCTAGCGGTAAAGGTAATACCAGGCAGAGGGGGCTCCGGACAGGTCTTAAAGGGACTTACCACACTTATTCAGCTCGGTTCAGCTTTTTTCCATAGAAAACAACGATTGTGGAGGAGATGTGTACGCACCCGTTCAGCTTTCCGCGTCTATTCAGATGCATACGCATCTCCAAACAAAATCATTGTTTTCTATGGACAAAAGCTGAACAGAGGGGAATAATTGTGGTTAGTCCCTTAAGAGGAAACGGTGCCTTCTCCCAAGTGCGGATGGTGACCACCGGGGTGGTTTAAGTGCGGTAAAAATCCCACACGCCTTTTGAAGATTTCCCCCCGAAAACAAAAAAAGGGGTAACGGTAATACGCTAAACTGTTACTTTATTGTGGAGGTCAGAGAAGCATCCGATGTAGTATAAAGGTATTTAGCTAAAATAAGTTCGGTTCGAAGCCGACACCAACATTGTTGGGAAAAGGCTAGGCAGATGGTGACCGTTATGCCCGACTCCCGCTATGTACTACACGAAAAATATGCCTCATAAATGGTGATGCATCGATTAAACTTAAGTCATACTAGCTTATGTTCGCGGCTTCACTGGGGTGAATTAAGATGCCATTACGCAATTTAAAATATACTAACCTAACACGAAGTGGATGACGGGATACCGTGCCGCCATCCCCTTCGAACCTAACCTGTCCGAGTCGGGGTGCCACAAGTCCCGAGCTCGCTTTATCATTCCGTACTGGTCAGCCTTTGTGCTGCTGTATAATATTTGTGTTTAGTTACCCATAGGTAATGTTAAGTGATAAATTTAACCTTATTATTGACGGAAAAGTACCTACGAGTAGTTGAATAAAAATACTAGCTTATGCCCGCGGCTTCGACCGCGTGAAATTCAGTTACTGTCCCACGGGATCATACTACCAGGATAAAAATTATGCTATATGTTAATCCAGGTTATAAACTATTTTTGTGTCAACTTTCATCTAAACCCATTTAGTAGTTTGTGCGTGAAAGAGTAACAAACATCCATCCATCCATCCAACCTGACAAACTTTCGCATTTACAATATTGAGTAATTAGTAAGTTATGATAAAATTGCAAATTGGAGATACATGAAAACAAACTGCTTTGTTATAATTAGGATGTCACCACGAATAAACGTTTTTTGTTTTTTTTTTAAACCAAAAAATCGCTCAAAATAATCGCTCATCAAAAATGTTGTGTGTACGAGTGTGTGTGTGATGCGTGTGTATTAGTGTGTGTTAGTGATGTTTTTTGTTGTTGCTAAAAGTAATCAGGAAATATGGTATGAATTTTATGTAAGTTTAAAAGAAGTGCCTTATCAGCTAGTCACAGGGACCACGATATCGCCATGCAGGAAATAATACATAGTGATCCAGCTGATTGCCACTTGGGGGCATATAATAATTAAGTATTAGTAAATTTATTAATAAATATTTGTTTTCTTTTCCACTGTAGCGAGAGAGAGAGAAATCTATTTATCTATGATTCTTCCTTACATAAAAAAATCTCTAATACTTCAGATGTCTCATCATTTACACTGCCCTTTTTTCAACAACACAATGTATGAGTAGTCTTATTTAATTATCTAGCGCAACTTCACAGATGTAACGAGTATCGTTATTCTGATAACTTTATACATTACATAATCCCCGTTGGGTTAGGCAGTAGTGGAGTAGTAAATAGTACACCCACATTTCGCCAGTTATGTTTAAGTTCCATGTAATAGGGGCGAGCTTATTACCATCAACCGAGCGCAATTCCAGGTTCCGTGGCTGCTACTAGGAAAATGAATGAATCCATTTATTCCTGATGGAAAAACTCAATGACACTTTGCCCGACACGGGAATCGAACCTAGGACTTGATCCTCAGCCGTCGTCGTGCTTGTGATCACTAGACTAACGAGGCAGCATAAAGATAAATTACTGCTATAATAATCTGTTTCTTCAAAAATTGTTAAATCAAATCGATCAAAGTGGAATAATACCATCCGGATGGTAATGGCTCCAAATCACATCTCGTTGATTCGAATCCTGGCAGGCAGATTACTTTGTGTAATTTAGGTATTACATCACCACTATGCACAAAACGGAGAAGGAACGGGTAAGTAAATTGGAATGTTTTAGAGTCATGAAAAAATCAATACTCAAAGAGAAGTAACATCCATGAACTCACACTGGGTCCACGCGGACCCAGTTTGGTGGCTGGTTTACGGCACACTTTTTATAACAGAGTGGAAGCTTGTGTCCCAGCAGTGGGATACTTATGTGCTAATGTCGCTAAATTTATCGATGTCTCCTCTCAAAACGTTTACTTTGTTTATATTTCACTGCTTAACACATATTTTTTACCACAGAAAATGAATGTCTCAGTAGTCCAGTTCCACGGTAAAGGTCAATATTTCATTGTAATTTTCAGCATACATAAAATATGGTTTTAATTAATGAAGGCAAGACTTATCAAACAGGAAAAAATATATGAAACATTAAAATAATATATAATTATATCCTTGATTCGTTTAACAACTAACTTTAATAGTATCGAAAATTTCAAAAGCAACACTTGTGTTTGTTACTTAGAAGTACATTACCTCGAACTCTTAATAAATAGTTTAACAGAGTGTAAACTAAATCATAAACTGTTGCGTCTTATAAATGTACTAACGACCCGACCCAGCTTCGCACGGCGCTACCTATCGGGTCCAAAACTATCCTATTTTTTGAGCTGGACACAACCACAAATTCAGAAATTTCATTGAAATCGTTTGTGGGGTTTCGGAGATTAGCGACGATTATTACGAACATAGTGACATCTGATTTTTATATAAGAAGAACATTAAAGCTGCGCAAGTGAGTGTTCGCCATGTCTGACAAGGACAACGATACCAGCGTATATGGTCCTGTACTAAGTGATTGGATTGATGAGATTATTTTAGAATCCCGTATTGAATCTTGTTTAAACATAATAGTGTTTGTGTTGTCTTCCCTAACTATGATATACGGAGTGACGTCATGGCATCTATTAATCAAATTTCGTAATTTCAAAAACTTTGTGCTTCTCAACGCAATTTTTACGAACATCCTATACTATGCAGTTAAGCTGATTCATGCCGCATTGTTATATTTCAATCTAGTTGCTTTTTATGATAGTTTCTTGTGGACTTATGTATTTACTTTTTTAGAATATTACCTAAAATCTGTGTACATCCACTGGTTGTTGGTTTTGTGTCATATGTTTTATGTGGATATTGTTAAAGTTTTCAATGGGCATATCCACAAGAAGTATCTAAAAGCTTGCTTATTTGCTTGGGGAGTAGCTCTAATTACAACTGTAATAGCAGTGGTTTTAGTTATTATTTGTAAAATAGCTATCGAGATAAGTAGGGAACAGTTGTTTTTAGATTTACTCAAAAAGGCAAGCCAAATTATACCGTTAATAATCAACACTTGTTTTTACATAATAATTGTATATTCACTTTGTCGCGGTTTCAACACGAGCGCACACAGAGCTAGTGACACCTGGCGTCGCTTGCATATAGCCACTTTGATATTTCTATTGAGTGACGTCTTTATGCTATCTATTATTTTCATAGATACACATAACCCATTTTTTAATCATTCTCTTAGAATAAAACAAATATGATTGAGTCCTTTAAATATACTAATAATTGATGTTTTTCTTGTTATTGTTAAAAGTAATCGAGAAATATGGTATGAATATTATGTAAAAAAGTTTAAAAGAAGTGCGTTATCAGCTAGTCGCAGAGACCACGATATCGTCATGCAGGAAGGAATCCGTAGTGAGCCAGCTGATTG
Source organism: Noctua fimbriata (assembly GCA_905163415.1). Taxonomy (NCBI): domain Eukaryota; kingdom Metazoa; phylum Arthropoda; class Insecta; order Lepidoptera; family Noctuidae; genus Noctua; species Noctua fimbriata. Next base: position 11,782,996 of record LR990940.1, read on the forward strand.
CCACCCGGCGGTTCCTGTAGTGTAAATAATTAAATATACATGACATCACGCCCGATATCCCCGAAGGGTAAGGCAGAGGTGTACAGACGCCAGCACATCAAGCTACCCGAAACTGACAAATTTTTCCAATCAACCTTGAACCTAATTCTTCAACGATAAAGTCGAAAATCTCTTAAAGAAATTTGACAGAATGTAGCTTGCTGTTCTGGTATCTGTACCCACAATAGTACTACACCCACATTTCGTCAGTTATGTTTTTAAGTCCCATGTAACATATACGTGGTAGCCTCAAAAAGAAGTTTAATTATGTTTCAGACAAAATGTCAGTCGGTTTCAGACAAAACCGTTGTTGAGTAGGTCTAAATGTGTTGTGATGTTTTGATTTATAAATTAATTTTGATTTAATTCTGATGCTGATTGTGATTTTAATTTAATTTGAATAATGTATTTAAAAACCATAGTTGTGTGCGGTGAGTAGTTAGGTACTCATCTGATTATAAGTAGGCACCCAACGACAAATAAGTAGTGCATGATGTGCTTACCTGTAAGAGGGTGACACACTTGTCTGTGACTCTATTGGATGTATCTCGTATCTTTGAAGCAGTTTATTTAATTATTGGTGAGCCAAATTAATAAAAAATAAAATAAAAACAAATGTTACTAAAGAGAAACTTGCGAACCTAAACCAACCAACTTTTAGTAGTCATTACTTGGTTTTACTGATTTTTGTAGTTAAAAATTTTGACTTTTTTTATTAAAATTTTTGACTTTTTATATAAGTAACTGAATCGATTCCAATCATTTTTAACCCATGTTATATTTTGTGCCAAAAATGTTTAAAAAAAGTTACAAGTTGGATACCGAGCGACATTAAGTACCTATCGCAATAATTTCGGTACCTACTGAAAATTATTATTATCAATGAGCTCAAGACGACGCTGGAGGCGCGTGGTAACCACGTTTTTGTGCGGACAACCAGGTAACAGAACAAGCTTATAACTTTGTGATTTTTCATGATACAGTTTTGAAATTTTGTACATAGATTCTTTACATAAAAATACTAGACACGAGTTTCAGGTTTCGCATATACTAAAACTAATGTTGTATATAAATGTAGGTATACACAAAGAACTATAACTAGATATATTTCATTCAAAATGACAGTCGGTTTCAGGCAAAACCGTTGTTGAGTAAAATGTGGTATAGAAATTAAAAATATTTTATAATCAATTTTTTTAAGTTTTTAAGTATCACTGAAGAGAAACCTGCGAACATAAAGCAACAAACTTTTACAAGTCAATACAAGGTTGTACAGATATTTTAAGTTAAAAATTTCGACTTTTTTTTTGTTACTGTTACATTTTACATTCGATTTTATTTTAGTTTCTTTTTTTTGCGCTGTCTTTATATATTTTGTATAACCCTACATTGCACGTGTAAGCGGGCACGCTCTTTATGCCCGGAGGCTTTATTTATGCTTGAGTATACAACATTAGTTTTAGTATATGCGAAACCTGAAACACGTGTCTAGTCTTTTTATGTAAAGAAGCTATGAACAAAATTTCAAAACTGTATCATGAAGGTATCATATAAGCTTGTTCTGTTACCTGTTTGTCCGCACCCACACGTGGTCAACACGCGGCGCAGCCGTGCGCGCGCCTCCAGCGTCGTCATGAGCTCATTGATAATAATAATTTGGCAGTAGGTACCTAAATGATTGCGATAGGTACTTAATGTCGCTCGGTATCCAACTTGTACCCTTTTTTTAATATTTTTGGGACAACATATAACATGGTTCAAAAATTATTGGAATCGATTGAGTTACTTATTCTGAACAAACTATATTCAGCTTTCGCATATACTAAAAATATTGTTGTATATTTTTTATTTTTTTATTGATATGTGCTGGCTGACACGTGACAATAATTTAATGTAGTGGATTCTTTGTTAATATTATCTTACACACTATTGTATGGAATCTGGTTCTTCTAACTTAACAGACAGATGTGTTGCTGGGGAGTTTGTTCCTCCACGTCTTCTTCCCAGCTATGGCACTAGGAAGTTTCGAATTGGGGCGTTTTGGGGGACTGTCTGTTGGAAACTTTGACGTTCAAAAAGTGTTTTTATATAACTGAATTTTTATTTTGATTTTGACTGTGGACAGTCACGCAGAGTCATTTTAATTTCTTCGACAGCCGATAATTAGTAGTGTAGTGTGACAGTCAACTGCACATCAGTGGTGAACAGGTGATATATGTTGTCGCACTTGCTATTTCCATACCGAAAGAGGTTAGGAGGGGCCCGCCAAGGCAGCTCATTTTTGAAGACCGCTGCGGAGGATACTTTACCACGCACCATCGTCGAGACAACACACCTCCGTGGCCAAGATATTTCGTGTACAAGGGTATATAGGTATCAGCCTGAAATAATGTTGATAAAACATTATTTCCAGACATTTAAACATTTTTGATTCTTCTGTAATTAGCATTTCAATATAATTTGTGATTATTTATAATTAGAATACTGTCGTGCAATTAAAGGGATTAAACTGATTTGACTTAATTATATTTTATGTGTGTTGCATCTTTCTTATTGTCAATAATCGCTTCTTATGATTTACTGTCCGTTATTTTTCTAATATATACGAAATTCATCCTGAAAGCTACGACACAAAGGCTTGCTCAATCTCAAATTGTCACCGCTGATGTCGATCTCTATATCCTCTTCTACTTCTTCATTGTACTGTCGATGTTAACCTTAAAAACGCCATTGAAATCTTTTTCAACTGTCGCGAGAGTACGTCTACACGTGTATACCTTTGTTTTTTCTATCATATATAAATAAATTATGTTAAACACTTCAGTTGTTTTATTGACACTGGCCAGCTTTGTGCCGCTTCTTACCCTGTTGTCTGGTTTTTTTAACATGCTTTGATTAGCTTCACCTGTAAGTAATTATTTAAAAAATCGTAGAAGTTAATTTTGACCCACATCCCTGTTACCATCATCATCATCATCATTTCAGCCGAAAGACGTCCACTGCTGGACATAGGCCTCCCCCAAGTGTCGCCACATTGACCGGTCCCGTGCAACTCGCATCCAGCGGATCCCTGCAGCCTTCACCAGGTCATCGGTCCACCTAGTGGGAGGCCTTCCAACGCAGCGTCTTCCGGTTCGCGGTCGCCACTCCAGAACTTTTCGGCCCCATCGGCCATCCGTTCTGTGAGCAATGTGCCCTGCCCACTGCCACTTCAGTTTGGCTATTCTTCGGGCTACGTCGGTTACCTTGGTTCTCTTGCGGATGTCCTCATTTCTGATTTTATCACGCAAAGAAACTCCGAGCATAGCCCTCTCCATTGTCCTTTGGGTGACTTTAAGCCTTCTGATAAGGCCCATTGTGAGCGACCATGTTTCGGTCCCGTAAGTAATCACTGGCAACACACACTGGTCATAGACTTTCGTCTTGAAACGCTGCGGTAAGTTGGACGAGAAGATACCACGCAACTTCCCGAACGCTGCCCAGCCGAGTCGGATTCGACGATTGACCTCTTTCTCGAAGTTAGACCTACCTAACTGGATCGTTTGTCCAAGGTAGACATAATCGTCTACAACTTCGAGTGTAGAGTCTCCGATCTTGATAGGAGTGGATGTTACATGGTTATTCAACATGATTTTGGTTTTGTCCATGTTCATTTTAAGACCCACTCTTTCGGAAGCTCTACTAAGGTCATCGAGCATTGTACTGAGGTCCTCCATGGTCTCAGCCATGACCACTATATCGTCGGCAAATCGAAGGTGAGAGATGTACTCGCCATTGACGCTGATGCCTAGCCCTCTCCAGTCCAGAACCTTGAAGATATCCTCCAGTGCAGCGGTGAACAGTTTCGGTGATATGACGTCTCCCTGTCTCACACCTCGCTGCAGAAGAATAGGTTCCGAGGTCTGGTCCTGAAGTCGGACTGACATGGTGGCGTTTTTGTACAAACACTTCAGCACCTCGATGTACCGATAGTCGATTTGGCACCGTTGGAGAGACTGCAGTACAGCCCAAGTCTCGATCGAATCGAAGGCTTTCTCGTAGTCCACAAACGCTAAGCAGAGAGGCAGGTTATACTCTTCGGTCTTCTGTATAACCTGCCGCAGCGTATGTATGTGGTCTACGGTGCTAAAGCCTTTTCGGAATCCGGCTTGTTCGGGAGGCTGAAAATCGTCAAACCTGCGCGCGAGACGATTCGTGATGACTCTTGAGAACAACTTGTAGACATGGCTTAGAAGTGAGATGGGCCTATAGTTCTTCAGCCGGGCATTGTCGCCCTTTTTGAAGAAGAGTACCACCACACCCCTGCACCATGCCTGCGGCGTTTTCCCCTCGATTATGACGGAATCAAACAGCTTCTGAAGGGCCTTAAGTACCGGTTTTCCACCAGCCTTCAGGAGTTCGAACGTAATTCCGTCATCACCCGGTGCCTTGTTGTTTTTAAGCTGTTTAAGAGCCATCCTAATCTCGTACAGGCTGACATCCGGAATGTCCTCATTTCTGATGAAAAAAAAAATAAGGAATGAGTATATAAGAGGAAGTCTAAAACTGGCGCCGGTGACGGAAACGTTGTGTGGTGATTAGTTATCGTGGTATTGTCATGTAGACGGATCTATAAGATCTATAAGAGTAGAGGAAGACCAAAGAAACGATTAATTAACTATTTGAAGGATGATATGGCTAGAAAGCAGGTGTCTTCTGAGATGACCAGAAATAAAGACGTATGGAAGAAGAAGACATGCTGCGCCAACCCCAAATATGTATATTGGGATAAGGGCAAAATAATGATGATGATAATGAATGAACTTCGATGTTTGGGACACAGGTACAGTGTTTTCAGTTAGAATAGAGGATGAACTTTGAATCCTGGAAGTACATTCTCATGGTATGATTTCCAACCGCCTCGCAGGCGGTGCCGCGTTGAAAGGTTAGTTCTCCATATTTGCGGATGATACTTACCAGGAACGCAGTTGATATAAGTAGTCGCTTAATCAAATTATAAGAAACGTATCAAAAGAGTAGCTTATTCCCATTGAGTAATCATACCTCGGATGGGCAGATTATATTGGATATCGCAATATCTCAGTCGTTATAAAGCCCGTGGCTTAATTCAAATGATTGCGGAATCAATACAACATTATTTTTAGTATATGCGAAACCTGAATATAGTTTGTTCAGAATAAGTAACTGAATCGATTCTAATAATTTTTAAACCATGTTAAATTTTTTTAAATATTTAAAAAAGTTAAAAGTTGGACACCGAGCGACTTTAAGTACCTATCGCAATAATTTAGGTACCTACTGCCAAATTATTATTATCAATGAGCTCAAGACGACGCTGGAGGCGCACGCTGCGTGGTAACCACGATTTCGTGCGGACAACTAGGTAACAGAACAAGCTTATAACTTTGTGATTTTTCATGATACAGTTTTGAAATTTTCTACATAGATTCTTTACATAAAAATACTAGACACGTGTATCAGGTTTCGCATATACTAAAACTAATGTTGTATATTCAGTGGAATTTTGAGATGGGGCAGTAAGTCAAAATAAAGGAACGTCTCCTAACCAAACATCTCAAAAAAGATCTCAAGAAAAACATTGATTTAATAACATTTACCACAATCTTGAGCTTGCCAAGTATTATTCATGTAAGTTGGCGCAAATAACTCGGGGAAAAGTCAACAAGTTATAATATATTGACCAAATATCTACCATTCTGTTACCGATATGGCTTAATTATTTTGGGTCAGCTCCCAAATTCCCAAAGGCAGTGTTTAAGCATGTAGCGCTTAATTAGATATCAATATTACTGATGATAGTGATATTTACTTATCGGATATTAATACATAAAGACTGGGTAAATAACTGTTATATTTATTGGTGTTTGTGTCGTAGGTACTCATAATCTAAGGTTCATCTTTTTATACAGGGTGTAAGGGACAGCGCTCCGCAGACTGATTTGGTGAATTCAGTATATCATGCTAACGTTATGGGAATCCAATAAATTTGTTTTATTTCCTCATACGCAATGTATCGTTACCGTGTCAAAACGCACGTAGCGAACGGCAAGAGCGACGACGAGGTCGATTAACTCTGTAGCTAGGCAGGAAATGACCAGCTGATTTCTCGCATAATTCGTTAGAGTATCTCAAAACCCATTGCTGGTTTTTTTATTTTTACATTTAATAGGGGGCGAGCTTATTGCCATCAAATAGACTTTACTGTGGGTTTAGCTTAAATGGTGAATTTTGCTATGATGTTATGTCAGTAATCTAATTATGGTCAATGTACTTCCAAACATGTTATGATAGTACAGCAGTAGCAGGTAACATTACCATTGGATAGCACGAAAACAACTTAGGTAGATAAAATTATTGTTTTCTTATTCAGTTCGCGTGTTTGTTCTACGTAACATTCATCTTAGCCTGTTTCAGCCTATTTTATTGGTACATTTATTAAAGGAGGTACAAAAACAGGAAAATTACAGTGTTGTAAGATTGTAATAAAAATCCTTTATAACTGGGTCTAGACAAAACAAAGTAACATTCTATTTTAGTCCAAAATTAAAAAAAAAAACGAATTCTACAAAAACACTATAACTTTACTTTCGGCAATCGATTACTTTGTTTGTTTGATTGACTTTTTTGTTACCGTATTCCATAAGAAAAAAGTTTTTTTTCAAGTCGGTTTTTTTTTTGGAAAAAAAAGTTTTTTATTTTACACTTCTTAGTTGTAGTAACTATACGACACAAATTCTTGTCAGGAATCAATTTTACCTTGTAGCTAGAAGTTATCATGATGTCAACAAAGGCCAAGAAGAAAAATACGTATTAAAGGAGCTAACTCATTAACTACTCAAGCAAAAATAATAAAATCTATATGTAACCACGGCGCAAGCTTCCTCTACCAAATGAAAAAAGAACCTCGTAGAGCAGCCCAGTAATCACGGAGTAATCAGTATACATACATGAAAAACAAAACAAAATCTCTTCCTTTTTTAGAAGTCTGTTAAAAATCTAACTTGATTAAAATGACAGCTGCAGAAATGCATATTTATGCAGTCAGTATTTTACGCTGTGTAAATACCGGTATTAATAAGAGCCAATTACATTAAATAAAAAAACATAGTCTTAATAAAATTATCGGCTTAGTAAGTTAAGTCATGTTAAATTTCAAGAACTATACAGCAATAAGAATGAAGGAATTGTGAAAGATATTGCATTGATATAACGTCCAAAATGCTATACAGGGTGTAAACGGACCCTTCACGAAGCCGGCAACTAAGCATTCTGCACATCAAACTAAGTAACTCTACTATCATTGCTGGGAAACGACTATTTTTTGGTATTTAAATCTCTAAATTTGTGTTATAATTACCCTCGATTGGTTTAAAATATTTCCTTTTTAATTGATGGTGAACACTTTGTGGGCAAAAAGGTGCATCCATGGGAAACGTGAGTGACGATAGGAATCCTTATCGTTATCCCCCATAAGCTTCCCCTAGATAACCTTTGCCTACCCTCATAATGAGCTTTTTATGTTTCTGCCGGCACCTATTTCATTAGACCGAAGCCTGGTTGAGCCTTCCAAACATAGTATCTATTTATTAATATTTATGCAGTGAGGAAAATATTTTCTAAGATATTTTTAGAAACTCGTGTTTCACTAAGGTCGAAGCCACACAGGTACTGCAATGTGCGCTAGGCTAGGGTGGGATACACGTTACTTGCGTTAGTATCGATACTTTTTATCGATCTGGATCGTAAGTATGCGATATGATTCGAGGAAAGTATCAAATGGTATCGATCCGATTCTCCAATCTATCACTTCGTTCTCAAGGATGCACTGATGCACGGACAAAAATGCGAGGATCATATCGTACTTACTGTTCCATCTAAAAGTCTCGGTAAAATTCGAAGAATTCCTTTGTATTTTTTTTAATGGCTGCACTGTCTCCCGTCACAGCCTTACAGGTATAAACCTAATTTGGAAGCCATCTATGTAAACACTGTTTTAAGCTTTCACGGTTTACAATTAAACTTATACTGTCACTTACGGGATATCTTCCGTGATTGTTCATTGTTTTGAGCTCCCGATATAGACAACAACAACACAACGCAACAGCGCCGAAATATCGGGAGCTCAAAACAATGAACAATCACGGAAGATATCCCGTAAGTGACAGTACCATCTTTGTACTTTAAACAAGGTAGGTTTTTTGACTAGAGGTTTTTATTCATTATTTTTTTAATCTGTTTGGGTCCTCCTTTTGTATCTTTTTAAAATGTCTGATCATGTAATTTAGGACAATTTGGCACAATGCGATCCATTTATTCCGATATCAGTATGTTTGTATCGATACAAAATATCGTAATGTCGCACCCTTTTGTATCCATATCGAAAAGTATCGGATCAGATCGTACATCACTATCGCTAGGTATCATGGTCCTAATGAACCAATGCATTAAGGCCAGGCGTGTGTTATTCGGGCCTGTGGACGGCGAGTTATGGGCTAGCTCGCCGTCCAGCGGTCTTATGACGACAGGCCGTGTCGACGGCGCGTCCGTGTTCCACGCGCGCCTCAAAGAGATGTCAGCAACCAGGTAGGGGTCCGCATGGGCCGATGCCTGCCAGGGCTGCGGGACTGTTCGAAAGAGATACCGCGGCCCTGGAAAACAAAGGGCAAAGAAGGAACATGGATGGGTTTTAGTGAGTACAAGTCCGACACTCCTTTCCGCTCCGCCCAGAGCGGGGGGGGTCATTTGATAATTTCCCATCCGAAAAAAAAAAGGCATGTGTTAATAAAATTTTACACACTAAGGTACATTTTGGTGCCACACTTCATGATTAATTTGTCACCTAGCTCGATCTGCGAGCTATCTACACACCAAGAAAACACCAAGTGTAGCACCCAGCTGTGTGTCTGCATTTTGTAAATACGATCTATCGTCACGATCAATCACCCCGCAACGACTGACAGATAGGGTTTAGAAAAATAAATATGCGAGCGGAGGTACACCAGTCCTGTATTAGTAGGTGAGGAAACTTGAAGAGAACCACGTGTATGTGTTTGTTTAACTTTAATCAGAATATTTTTCTTTTTGTGTTAAGGTTTACTTAAGTTTTTTTTTTAAATTTTGTTTGCGCTTCTTTGGTCGTCTTCCAGTCTAACCGAAAGCAGCTGAGTACAAGTGTTTTACATAGAACGACTGCCCATCTGACCTCCACAACCCAGTTAGTGCTGGGTAATACGATACCCCTTGGTAAGACTGGTAGTCAGATTTTCAGGCTACTGACTACTTAACGACTGTTAAAGATCTAAAATTGACAGCCGGGACCAACGGCTTAACGTGCTTTCCGAGGCACGGAGGAAACTCGGTATGTAATAGGTGGTCACCCATCCACGGAGCAACCTAGGCAAGGGCGGCTTAAACTGAAGATCGACCCGAGCGCCTGCTATTATTTAGCCACGAGCTCCTTACCTCCATAAAATAAAAATAGTACGAGCGTGTACATAATAACTAGAGTAAATAGAAATATGACAACGACACGTTAGTTGGTTCGTGGATGACAATACAGTCAAATTAGGTCAATGATAGCGACGTTGCCGTTATTATGATTAAGGGTTAGCCTAACAATACGGCAATGTCGCTCTGATTTTGTATTGTTAGGTAAAAGCTGAAATAAAGGGTGTACAAAAGTACCCTTAACGAAGCCAAAAGGCACTTGTTCTCCCCGTCATTGCTATAATTTTTTTGTTCTAGACCATACCTGGGAACCTTCTACTTTTTCACAAGTTCTTTTTTTAAATGCAATTTTTTTCATGTTATAACTTTACTTTATATATCTTCACGACCCCCGTACTATTCAATGCATCCTTCAGCACAATGTTTTGAGTGCGTTACTTTGAGTCCTACCGTAAAACGTGACTTTTCACCCCCAAAAAAAAAAATGTTTCCCAGCAATAATTTTTGTGTATGGTTACTTAGTTTGATGTACAGAATGCTTGGTTGCCGGCTTCGTGAAGGGCCATTTACACCTTGTATGTACTTCAGTTTTGCCTGAAACCTTTTAAACTTTTTTTTTTTAATTTAAGTTTTCTAGCTTTCGACAGCTAGACAAAAGCACTGATTTAGATTTTTTTAAATTAAAGTTGGTTTGTACTTGCGTTTATACATAACATTACGCCTGTAATCTCTGAAGGATTCGACTGAGGTTTAGGGTACCTAATAGTACACCCACATTTCGCCAGTTATGTTTTTAGTTCCATATAATAGGGGCGACCTTATTGCCATCAACCGGGCACAAATAATTCCACGGCTGCTTCTGAAAATTTCCTGATGGTGAAACTCAATAACACTTTACCCGATTTGGGAATCAAACCCAGGACTACATGTTCAGCAGTAGCGCTTGCCATTAGACAAACGATGCAGAAAAAACCTATCACAAATTATTTAGTAACGCGTTAAGGATGATTTTCACCTAACGGTTCGCACCGCATCGAATCGGAAAGTATACGAACGAATGCGACGACAGCCGATAGCATCCGGCAGGATGTCGACGCATACGATCGGCTTCGTACCGTCGCTTGCGAACGTATCCGCTCCGCCTAGTCAAGTAGTTTCATTCCTACCGTTTTGACGTGTGATGACAGCCGAAAGGATCCAATCGGATACGACGACAGGCGAACGGGGCCGATCGCGCGTCGCACCATACTTTCACGGAAGACGCCCGCGGTCAAGCTGCTGTGCGCGGCTTGGATAGACTTTAAATACTGTGTACACGATTTAATATCGTTTAAAGATTAAAAAATCCGTTCCGATACGATAAGATGCGAGCCGTTTGGTGGAAATCATCCTTTACACAAATATGTCAGAGGAATTCAATAATATTACAGTATCAATAATAGTCTTGATTAAAATAAAATAAAAGAAGAGCCAAACTTAAGTGGCAGTAGGCAGGGCACATTGCTCGCAGAACGGATGGCCGATGGAGCCGAAAAGTTCTGGAGTGGCGACCGATAACCGGAAGACGCTGCGTTGGACGGGACCCACTAGGTGGACCGATGACCTAGTGAAGGTTGCAGGGATCCGCTGGATGCGAGTCGCACGGGACCGGTTAATGTGGCGACACTTGGGGGAGGCCTATGTCCAGCAGTGGACGTCTTTCGGCTGAAATGATGATGATGATGAAAAGAAGAGAAAGTTACAGATTAATTGTTTGAAAAAAAATTTAACATGTCATCATTCTCCTGTCCCTATCGGAGTATTTAATTAAGAAACACGAGTGTTTTTGTATTAAAATATCAACATTAAAATAAATGGGATTTCCAAATTGCACCTATCCAGTGTCCGAAATGGATTCATCAATCCTTTTATCTTTACTGGATAAAAAGTTAAAAAAAAACCAGCTCGTTTTGATAACCCGAATCCAATTAGGGATATTCCCGTAGGCATCAATTTGAGGGATACCATTCATGTTGTTTTCATTTGATAAAGTTACTTCACGCCCGAGGATAGACAGATGCACCTCTTGAACCAGGGTAATTGCCTTACAATTTAATAATCCCCAGGTTATTTTTACAGTTTAATTATAATACAGGGTGTAAACAGACCCTTCACGAAGCCGTCCACCAAGCATTCTGTACATCAAACTAAGTAACTTTACGCACAAATTATTGCTGGGAAACGACTTTTTTTTTGGGGTGAATAATCACGTTTTACGGTAGGACTCGATGGAACGCACTCAAAGCATTGTGCTGATGGATGGATTGAATAGTAAGAGGGTCGTGGAGGTGTTTAAAGTAAAAATCTTACATTAAAAAAAAGTATTTAAAAAAAAATTCAAAAATTTTGAACTTTGACCCCCAATATCTCCGTAACTAGAAGGTTCCCAGGTATGGTCTAGAAGCAAAAATATATCGCAAAGACGGGGAAAACAAGTGCCTCTCTGCTTCATTAAGGGTCTACTTACACCCCTTATTTATTGTGTTATATACATATTTATTTTAAGGCTAAACATACGTGGCAAACAAGCCAATGAAACAAACAAAGTCACCGACTTCCGAAAGTAAAGTTATTTTAGATATATTTTTGTGATTTTTTGGAAGTCGGTTTTTGTGGCAGAAAGTTTTTTATTTTACCCTTTTTAGTTGTAGTACACCATACAAATTCTTTTCATGAATTAACTTTTACATTGTAACTAGAAGTTATTGAGGGATCGTCATGTCATTAACATAGCCCAAGAAGAAAAAATACGTATTAAAGGAAATAAAACAAACTACAGAACTGGATGAAATTTTTGTGGGACCAATCGGAAAGTATATCCTTTCACAAAAAAAAATATTTTTTTTAATTCCTCCTTTTTTTGAAGTCGGGTAAAATAATTTAATCGGGTAAATTTGTTCTGTATGGTGTCCGGACGTAAAGAATAGCACCATCCCATATCTTCCCGTGGGTGTCGTAAGAGGCGACTAAGGGACTTACCAGTGAATGGGCAGCAGCGTTCTCTGTGATTTTTTTTTATAACAAACATACTGCGATCGCCAACCCGCCTGCCAAGCGTGGCGATTATAGCAAAACCCCCCTTGGGGAGGCCTATGTCCAGCAGTGGACGTCTTTCGGCTGAAATGATGATGATGATGATGAAAATAATTTAAGATGAACCAACTAAGCTTAAGTGTAGCCACAGTTCCTTGGCTAAAAATGAAAAATAATCAAAATGGCTTGAAAATACAAATGTGATACAAAATACAAACTTATGCTTTGCGTTTGCGTTACCAATAAATTATGAATAGTCATCTAAGACTGTTTCGTGTAGCTGCTACGGTTAGGGTAGTTCCCATTGAATGTTTCCACTCTGTATATTAATTTAAAATACCTACATATAATAATTAAATAACGGATTCGGAAATGATTAGAGGATTTTGGACGAAATTCCGAATTAGTTTTTTTTTAGAATCCGTTTTTATTATCAATGTATTGTGACTGGAAGTACGTTTGTATTGTATTGTATTGTATAACAGGGTGGTGTCCGCAACGCCGATACCAAATATTAGTACGGTATACCCGTCATAAATACATTTGACGTCACGGTTGGCGCAGTGGCTGAGCGTTTGGCTGCTGCTCTGCGTGTCGCGGGTTCGATCCCCGCACTGAACAAATATTTGTATGATCTACAGGTAGTTCTTCCCGGTCTGGCTGTTTGTGAATGTGAGTTAAAATGTTTGTAAACGCACCCACGATACCGGAGAAATTCCTAGAGTGGGGCACATTAAAAAAAAAAAAGAAATGGTTATGTTTTTCTACATCTTTAAATACGAGAATAACGTAAGAAAATGCGGGAGTTAAACTTGTATATTTTAACCGTTATGAATGTGGGCGTTTTAAATAGACTTAGTGGAAAATTTTGTGCGGTGATATGATCCGTTGTAAATGGATTCACCTTTAAAGTTTCATATTTTACAGTTATTTTAAATTGCAACTGGAATTATTTTAAAAGGTTAATTTTAACAAGGTAATTTTAAGTTTCAAAAGGTCTATGATATACTATTTCTTATAGCAAAGCAACTATCACTGCTGATAGTGATAATTTAGTGGTGTGACCGTCGGACTGCCAAGTCATAGGTCTCTAGTTCGAACCCAAGACCTCTGATTTTTCGGATACACGTGCGTATTGTATCACTTGCTTCGGTGAAAGAAAATATTGTGAGGAAACCAGCATGTCTGATAGATATTTCTAGATGGCATGTATAACTTCTGGCTGTTTGTTATTCAGAGTGAATCTTTTATTTGGAACAATATGGGGAAATCCAAATCCATAAGCGAAACTGGGAATCTTTCTTAGGAAACTTTAGATAATTTTTAATTAAAACAATTTTGTCAGACTAATTTTTTTGGTCCAGTTTAAGTTGTCCATAAAAGCAATGTGCCCTTCGAAACTACCCGCTCTTGAAAATGCTTTGGTGAAAAGAAAATCAAACTTTTCACGACCAATCTTGCAAAAAGTTAACATGATACAAAAAAAAATCGTTTTGGGCAAAGACGTTTTGATATTGTGGTAATTTCCATTGCCAAATATGACTTCCTAAACTAGCAAGAAGCACTTTACACATCCCACTCACTCTCAGTTCTCCTAATTACATTCAGCTATGCTTATAATACATTCACAGACTGCTCTTCAGCAAAGATACGACCAAAACTGACAGGGTTAAGTGGTTCTGAGCACTATCGTTCAAGTACTCGTGTGCGTGGAACCGACAACCAATATTTTATGTAAAAGCGACCGAGAGTAGAAAATTGAATGACGGATATATTTGTGATATAAGTGGGTATTTTAATTGCCTTAATTAGGACTTAGTAGTTGCTGCTGATCTTTGATATCAAGAATTAAAATTGGTTTCAAGAGAGTCAAACTCAGAGTAAAACAAACATGTGTATTGAATAATATACATATAATAAAATCGTAGACTTTCCGTGTCTGAACATAACAGATAGATATATATAGACAGCGAAAGGTCGCTCACGCGAGTGACCGTTCGCTTTTGCTGTTTCGTTTCTTTTTTTCGCTTTTTTTTCGGCGGTTTTCGAAAACCGCTTGACGTATAAAGATGAAATTTGGCAGGGAGGTACCAAAATACACCAATTTTTAACCCTTTTCTTGACGTCGTAACACCGGTGATACATCGATTTAAAAAAAAAATTTTAGCTTAATAACATGTTTTTTCGTAAATGTTATGCATACGCATATATGCATCCATAATTTAGTAAAGAAAGAGACAAAAATACAAAACAGATTTTAACGCATCACTCGGTCATTTGTCGGCAAGATGGCGTCACGCAAACACGTGGAGTTTCAACGACTGGTGAGTTTTAATTTTATTTTGTCAATATTTATGCATGTTTTTTGCAGTAATTGTGTGCATCGGCTATAGAAAGAATCAATAATTATATGGTGATAAGATTTCTTGGTATACAGAGCTTTCTTAGTTTTATATCGATCACTAAACTTCGATGTATCATATATGTTACTTTGCCAAGTCATCAGCATTGTTGAGTCTAGTGGTAGCGTAACAAATATGATACATTGCCAATTAATCGTAGATACAGTTTAAAGCCATTATTTTTTTTTTCATCATTTGGTTTTGTTTTTTTCGTGGTGAATGACTTTACATTTTAGGTCTAATAACAAGATTTGGTGTGGTTTGGCTTTTTGCTTACTTTAAATTTCTTTTTTGCTAGATTGGTAAACTCTCTTCAAGAACTAACAAGATCCTTGCACTAATTCCTCCCGCACATGCATGTTCTGATGATGAATCTGATCAGTCAGATGGTGAAGAAGGAAACATTTTCAACAATAGTGATGAAGATTGTTTTAGTTCACCGGCACTGTCAATAGGTTCTCTTGAAAATTTCAACATACTATCAGATTCAGAATGTGAAGAAATAAATGCCGATTGTAACAGTTCTCTTGAAAGACACGTACTTCAACAAACTTTCCCTACTGCATCATCTCTTGCATCGCCTTATAGTGCGCAAAATAACCAAAGTTTTTGTGGCTAACTCTTCATTACCTTCGCCAATTACGCCCATTCAAACAGGAATAAATTCACCAACACCAACTACTTCGAAAATAACAAGAGCCAAGAAGAGAACATCAGTCGCCCCTAGAAGAGTATCTCGCATAAAGAAAAGGAAACCAGAACCTCTGGTATTTAAATGGGAAAAGAACAAAATGTTTCTTCACAAAGTTCTTGTAAACTATTTTGAGGGATATTTTATGTCAAACGACCCTGCAAGCATGTCATCGCCACTTGAGTTTTTTAGTTTGTTTTTTTCCGAAGATATTTTTGAGCACATTGTTCAGCATACAAATCTTTATTCTACACAATGCACTGGCAAATGTATAAACGTCACCTTATTAGAAATAAAAGATTTTGTAGCGATTAAATTGATGATGGGAATAATTAAATTGCAGATTACCGGATTTAAAAATACAGATTACTGGAGTACAGATTTGCGCATACCAATCATAGCCAATACTATGCCTCTTAAAAGATACCAACAGATTAGAAGGTATCTTCATTTCGTCTATAACAATGACGATAACGGGGATAGATATTATAAAATAAGACCAATACTAGATATGGTAAAAGCAAACTGTTTGAAATATGAAGAATTTAGCATCGACGAAATGATGATACCATATAAAGGTAAAAAAGCAGGATCCCGCAAACAGTACATGAAACAAAAGCCATCAAAATGGGGGTTTAAGATATACATCTTAAACCCCCATTTGCTACAATTACTGGTTATATTTGTGATTTTCTTTTGTATGGTGGTGAAGATACTTTTAGGCAGCACCATTTTACAGACGAAGAACAATCGCTTGGATTAGGCGCTATGGTTGTACTCGGACTTTGTAAAAGTATATCCAACAAACCAGGATCTACAGTCTATTTTGATAATTTTTTTACCTCGTTTGAATTGATGAAAACACTCAGGGATTTTTGTGATGATTAATATGCTTTTTTTTTGTATTTTTTGCGAATTTTAATAAATATTCACACAAAAAAATCCCGTTTTTCACTATCACCAAGTTTGGCAAAGTAACACCCGTGATACATGTCTTCGCTCACTGAATTTACTGCTCACTTGGCATTGTATCATATTTGATACATGCCATTTCCTGAAAACTGTTAACTTCAGATTGTCATATTAATGCAAAATATGTCAAAATTTCAGTAAAAACAAAACGTTTTTTGTCTTGCCAAGTTAAGGGTTAAAGCCATATCGTTGCCTCAAAGCCATTTAATTTTGTTTCGGGCCTCTGCCGCCCAGAATTACAGCATCCAAAAGGACGCCTTTTGTAGTCATCAGTACATAACATAACATCACGCCTTAAAGCCCCGAAGGGTTGGGCAGACGTGTATCTAATCGTACACACACATTTCGCCAGTTATATTGAAGTCCCATGTAATAGGGGGTGAGCCTATTGCCATCAACCGGGCAGAAATCCAGATTCTGTGGCTGCTACTGAGAAATTCGTGATGAGATAACCCAATAACACTATTATTTATAGTATTTTTTCAATTGCATATACACTGTTTAATGTTAAGTGGAAGAGCGGAATCACCTAAGGGGGCGTCCATTAATTACGTGAGTCATTTAAGGGGGATGGGGGTCGCGCCAAATATCACCCAATTTCACGAGGGAGGGAGGGTAGTCTCGGCAAATTTCAGTTCGGTCAGATCGGTTTAATTAAGTAAACATGTTTCTCTACAATTTTTTTTTTTTTAGTGAATTCAACGCAATCAAGCACAAATTACCGTATTTAAACTAAACTACGCATTTTGATAAATCTCACGTGAGATTAGGAGGGAGATGAGAGGGTCAAGCCAAATCTCACGACATCCCACCAAGGGGGGAGGGAGGTCGAAAAATCGCCTCGTGTGACAACTTTATGTAATTGAAATAACAGCTAGTAAATAATAAAATTGACAAGTGATTGCTCAAACTTCAGTGTAGCCCTTTATTTTTTTTTTTTAGGATGGGAAATCATCAAAGCCCCCCCCCCCCCCCCCCGCTCTGGGCGGAGCGGAAGGGAGTGTCAGACTTGTACTGACTAAAACCCATCCATGTTCCTTCTTTGCCCTTTGTGTTCCAGGGCCGCGGTATCTCTTTCGAACAGTCCTGCAGCCCTGGCAGTGTAGCCCTGGCTCTTGTACTAGGAGTTCCTTGTACAAGAGCCAAGATATATTATCAACACGATCGGTCTAAGAGGTTAAAATAGGACTGAGTGGGTCACATTTCCAGGATGGGTCAGGACACATCGGCGAGAATCGTCACACAGTGGGTGCCTGAAGACGGTCGTCGTCACCGAGGCAGGCTTAAGAAACGATGGCGTTACGATTTGGACTCGTTGCTGACTGACTGGCCAACAGGCAAAACACTGGAAGAGTTGGAAAGGAATGGGGAGGCAGCAGTGGGACAGAATAGGCTAATTAAAAAAGTTACAGTTTTAGTTGGATTTACACAAAGGAAATGTATGGTGAACTCTGGTAGTAAAGAGAATTTTTTAAGAGCCTTCATTGTCCCACAGTCGGGCAAAGGTCTCCCCCATAACTTTACAATCTTTTCTCTTTGCAGTTTTCTCCGGCCAATCTCTCATAAACGCAAAGTAAAGAGATAGTAGGTACCTAAAAAAATATTTACTGCCAGCAGTCTGTGGCTCCGCTCAGAAAATCATTAGGCGGTCGAATGGTATCGTAAGTAGTAAATTTTGAACCTGAAACTTTTTGCAGTCGATTTGCGCGGTGCCAGTAGGTGGCGGCCCTGACTTACAAGCATTAAGTCGTGGGTTCGAACCTAGGCAGGCACATTACTTTGAGTAATTTATTTCATTACTACTGCTTTCAAAACGGTGAAGGAAAATATCGTGAGGAAACCGGCATGTCCTAAAAGCAAAAATTCTACCAACCCGCACTGGGCCCGCATGGTGGATTATTATAGCCCATTCCCTCTCATAGAGAGGACGCCTGTGTCCCGGCAGTGGGAACATTATAGGCTGATTCTGCAGTAGGTTTAGAACATTTTTTCATAGTAACAATGTTGCGCAATTGTTCCTCAACTTATTTACGGACAAACCTGAATTTGGCGTACGTATCTTCGTCGCTGTTTTAAGTCCTTACTAAAGCGATTATCCCGGGAACACATGACCATAGCGTTCATTTTTTTCGGCGAACACGAACTCATGATCGCGCCGACAGATGGTGTCCTCCGGTTTAAAAAAACAAAATGAGTGCTATTTATGAACATGGCGATTGTGTATGCGCGCGGTCAATCGCTTTGTTAGGAGTCGGAGTTAAACATTCAACGGTGGCTTTCATAGAGATCCAGGTTCCCAATACAGACAAGTCGAATTCATGCAGGTATTAAGAACTTTTTTGCAAAAAAACCGACTTCCAAAAAACACTAAACAAGTTTACTTTGCTTTCAAAAGTCGGTGACTATGTTTGTTACATTGACTTTTTTGCCACCGGTTTCTGAAATTAACCTTTTATTCCTGACCTTTTCCCATTGTAATAGACGCCACTTTCAAACTTTCTCTAATATACTCATTTCTTACTTTATTCATTCTTGTCAGTCCACACATCCATCTCAACATTCTCATCTCCGCTACATGCAATGAACATGAAATCTAAAGTTTATACTGCATGTGATTACCATGTTAATTGCTCAGTTTATTTCAAATGATTGTCTTGGGAGCTGTCTCTAACTTGGCAATCTGCTGCTGTCATAAGTTCGAGACGTCTGCTCGGAAAGTAGGTTAGGAAGTTTGCGCAAATGTTGGAACCATCTGATAAAATGAGGCTGTTTTGTGGCGTTTGTTGTTTTGTGCTATATTAGTATTGTTATTTTGTGAATTACTGTTAATCATTACTCATTACTCTTCAGTCCTTATCCCCAGTATTTGGGGTCGGCGGAGCTTCCAGCTTCTTTATTCTACACTTCTCTAATAGTCGTCATCTTCTGGCTATCCAAAACATCTTTCGCACAGTCCATCCATTGTTTTTTGGTCTTCCCCTTTGTTATAGAAGGGTAAGTTAGGGAAGTTAGGGTTTCGGTTTCCGCACTTAGTCCTTAAAGTGCACCATCGTGAGCCAGCCCTTCAGAAGTAGATCAATCTTCCAAGTCTTCTCAGGACATCCTCAAAGGATCTTGGTGTTCCAAAAGTTTACTTGCGGATCGGGGTGACGCTGGTGCATTCGAGGAGTGCATGCGCTAGAATTTCCTCCGCCTCCATGCACGCTCTTTACAGGGGACTGTCAGTGATCACCTAGGGAGTGAAAGTGGTCTTCCCCTATTATTACTTATTATTCTTGATCGGTGAAAGCACCCTAAAACGTCTCCACTGTAATGTTGATACCGACCTCTGCCTGGCACAAAATACACGCAGAATGCAATACGGTAGGCCCAGGATTGTCGAAAAGCTGGCGTGACGATCTTGACTCGCCGGAGAAAGCGAAATATAAAGATGACCATTGCTCAGCACTGGGACAACATAGGTAAATTAAAAAGCAGGCATTATTTTAAATAATTCTCGTAATGAAAATGTGCCACCTTCATTTTTGTTGTTTCACAACAAAATCACATGAACTGTAAATTTTTAAATGCCATCTAATAAAGTAATAACGAAGGCGCTTTACGAAGCACGGACGAACGAGCGGTTTTTTAATTAGTTGAAAAAGCTCGCGCTTATGTAAAATGTATTTCCTACGTTCCGTGGTTAAAACAACATACTGTATACACCAGTAATTTTAGCACCTGATAATTTTTTTTTTTTTTTTTTTCATAATTGTGGTTTTAGGTTAACTTAAATATTGTTGTATGTAATAATTTGCAGTATAAAATTGAGTATTTTTGCGGAGTAACTTAACAAATTCGAAACAGAGTTTTAGATGGAAATGGGAAACAAATTATGCCACTGTTGCTTCTTCCCTGTCACAAAAATAACTTTATTTATACTGCGACAGCCAACTGTCCGAATCGTTTTAAAGTAAATATTCTTATTCGAAAACTCGAACTTTGCGCAAACTTTATACTCTTCTGAGAAAAATATTAGAAAATCGCCAGCGAAATATTCAATTTTTATTCATCGTAGGATTCATCCGTTTGTAGATATAAAGGGTGTAAATACACCCTTAACGAAGCCGAAAGGCACTTATTATCCCCGTCTTTGCGATATTTTTTTTGCTCTAGACCATACCTGGGAATCTTCTAGTTACGGAGATATTGGGAGTCAAAGTTCCAACTTTTTCACCAGTTTTTTTTTTAATACCTGTTTTTAATAAGATTTTTACTTTAAACACCCTAACAACCCCCGTACTACTCAATCCATCCATTAGCACAATGCTTTAAATGCGTTCCATCGAGTCCTACCGTAAAACCTGATTTTTCACCCCAAAAAAAAAGTCGTTTCCCAGCAATAATTTTTGCGTAAAGTTACTTAGTTTGATGTACAGAATGCTTGGTTGACGGCTTCGTGAAGGGTCTGTTTACACCCTGTAGATAAGTATCTATCCTCATACTTATGCTACCTTGAAAGTCATTCTCAAAAATCTAGTCCGTATCTTGCCATTTCTCAAAACCCGATACACTTATAACTTACTTATATTCCTTGTGACTTGCAGCACAATGGAGGGATTCGGATGTACAGAGGCCAGCACTTCAAGCTACCCAAAACTACTCAAAATTTCCAATCAACCTTGAACCTAATGCTCTAGCGATAAAGTTGAAAATCTATTAAAGAAAGACAGATTGTAGTAGCATGATGTGCAGGCGCCTGTACGTATCCCGCGTGAAAGTGCTCTGTTCACACTAGATTTCCATGAAAACGGAGAAAGATTTAAGGAGAATTTTATAATATTTGTGTGTTGTTGTCCACAAAGAGTTTATTGTTTACTCGCTTTTATACACGGCTTCGGTCGCATTATGCTCGTGAATTATCCCACGGAAACGTTATAAATAAAGGCTGTAAATAGACCCATAACATAACTGTAAGGCACTTGTTCGCCCCGTCTTTGCGATATTTTTTTTGTTCTAGACCAAACCCGGGAACCTTCTAGTTACGGAGATATTGGGAGTCAAAGTTTCAACTTTTTCACAAGTTTTTTTTTTAAATACCTGTTTTTAATGTAAGATTTTTACTTTACACACCACGACCCCCGTACTATTCAATACATCCATCAGCATAATGCTTTGAATGCTTTCCATGGAGTCCTACCTTAAAACGTGATTTTTTACCCCAAAAAAAAACTCGTTTCCCAGCAATAATTTTTTTGCGTAAAGTTACTTAGTTTGATATACAGAATGCTTGGTTGACGGCTATATGAAGGGTCTTTTTACTCCCTGTGTAGCTGACACTCGGGTATAATTTGGCTTTCCATTATTGAAAGAAATTTCGATATCGGAAATTTAGTTCAGAAGATTCCTGCCTACATACAAATTTACAAACAAATTTTACCTCTTCACAATATTAGAGTACATTAAAATATCCTTTACAACTGCATATCCTTATAAATGTAGGTTTGTGTACCTACTGACACAGTGTGGCTACTGACAACTTTAAATGAATTTTGAATCATCATCATCATCATTTCAGTCGAAAGACGTCCACTGCTGGACATAGGCCTCCCCCAAGTGTCGCCACATTGACCGGTCTCGTGCGACTCGCATCCAGCGGATCCCTGCAACCTTCACCAGGTCATAGGTCCACCTAGTGGGAGGCCTTCCAACGCAGCGTCTTCCGGTTCGCGGTCGCCACTCCAGAACTTTTCGGCCCCATCGGCCATCCGTTCTGCGAGCAATGTGCCCTGCCCACTGCCACTTCAGTTTGGCTATGAATTTTGAATGAATTGAAAAAAAATCTGGTTATAAAGTGGATGGAATATGACTCCTAGTAGAAAAAAATCCTTAAAACACACTCACATAATATTTTACAAAACCTTCAAGATGTATTCTTTGAAATAAGTCAAAACAGGAAATGCTGTTACTACTCATCATTAGATATAACTGGTATTCAGCTGCATTCAAATAGACTGGAAGCCGACCTCGACATAGTTGGGAAAAGGCTAGGAACAACTTTTATTATTGAATCAAACCTGAAATGTAATAAAAAAGTCACCTAATGTTTTTTTTTCCATAATTTTATTTTAATTCATCGAGTTATATCAACGTAAATATATGAGACCCATTTTTTCTCGCTTTTTAGGGTTCCGTAGCTGAATGGCAAAAACAGAACCCTTATAGATTCGTCATGTCTGTCTGTTTGTCTGTCCGTCTGTATGTCACAGCCACTTTATTCCGAAACTATTAGGACACAGTTGAAACTTGGTAGGTAGATGTATGAACCGCTTAACGATTTTTATACAAAAATAAAAAAAAAACAAAAGACTTAATCTTTTATTTTTTTATTTTTGTACAAAAATCGTTTAGGGGGGGTTCCCCATATATAAAACTGAAACTAAAAATGATCCTTCGTCAAACCTATATGTGCGAGGTGTCTCTAGATAGGTCTTTAAAAATGACATTGAGGTTTCAAAAACCATTTCGTCTCAAAGTCAATCGTTTGAGTGGTAAAATGTGTCCCACCCTCTAATTTCTAAAGTAAGAGGAGGAAATTTCTGGAAAAATGTAGGATTGTAGAACGCAAAAAAAATTCAACAAGAATTGGTTTCAATAAGATTTGATGTTAAGTTTTTGAGATATGGGACTTTTTCATCAAACGGCATCAGTAACTTCGTTTTTCATTAACATACTAAGAAAAACAAATTTAGTTTTGATACTGAATGTAATATAATACAACATAATAAATGAATGAGCCTTCAAAATAATTTTATTAAATTGATTGGTGCTACGGAACTCTTTGTACGTGTGAGTACGAGTCGCACTTGGTCGGTTTTTGTGTCTACGTGGCGCATCATAGGCAGTCAGTCCACCTTGATGTTTGCCTAAAAATATTTTTTACCAAATTTGTGCAAACTCGAAAGAAAGATGACCATGCCAATGTGAACTTGCACCCTAGTACTGTACACCTCCTTCTGCGAAGCAGTTATGCTAGTGAAGGAGGTGGCGGGACGTGAGAGGGAAAGAGCCTCACGTCCCAGCCGCCGTAGGAGACGCACCGGGCGTCGATGGTCACGTGGTGGCTCCCGGCCACCGTAGGCGCGGGCCTGTGGACAGCGAGTTATAGGCTAGCTCGCCGTCCGGCCGTCTTATGACGACAGGCCGTGTCGACAGCGAGTTCGTGTTCCACGCGCGCCTCACACTCCCTTCCACTCCGCCCAGAGCGGGGGGGGTCATTTGATGATTTCACATCCGAAAAAAGAAAAAAAAATACTTTACCATCGCTTTCGATTACAGTCCGAAATTACAGCACTGATGAGAATATTTGTGTTACTCGGTAAATGTATCGATCGTGGTTAAATAATAACTGCCGCTCGGGTCGATCTTTAGGTTAAGCTGCGCTTGCTTAGATGGTCCGTGCATGGGTGACCACCCATTACATACCGAGTTTCCTCCGTGCCTCGGAAAGCACGTTAAGCCGTTTGTCCCGGCTGTCATTTGTAGATCTTTGACAGTTGTTACAGGTAGTCAGTGGCCCGAAAGTCTAACAAGCAGTCGTACCAATGAGTGTAGTATTACCCAGTACTAACTGGGTCCTGGAGGTCAGATAGGCAGTCGCTCCATGTAAAGTACTGGTACCTAGCTGCATCCAGTTAGACTGGAAGCCGATCCTAACATAGTTGGAAAAAGGCTAGGCAGGTGATTGGGAATGTGAGGGTGTTACGCAAGTACCCATTAGGTGTCCTGTGTTGTGTGACGTTTTGTTATGCAATATCAAAATAGCTGTCTCATACCAAAAAGTTTTGAATGCGTTTTGCGGTTAAACTCTAATTATAGCGTCGGATACTAAAATCTTAGCGTAAACAGGTAAAGTTTGGTAAAACCCAGGACGGTGTCAACGTCATATTAACTGGTTTATCAATTTATTCGGACTTTGGAATGTTTTCAAAACATTTCATTTTTTTTTTTCTTTTTTTTCTTGCATTTTGTTTTATTGTTAATTTAACCATTTATACCCAACTAAGGCGAAGCAAAAAGGAGGGTTGTGATTTTGACCGGTGTCTGAGTATGTAGGTTCATCTGTTTCATTATAACTTCTGAACTACTTATCATGATTTGACAAATGAGGTATCGTTGGAAGCGTCTTGATTATCCGCTGGTTATAAGTTAGGTGATGTCATATTAAATTGAATATAGCGCCCTCTATAGAACACAAAGTCATGAACTATAAAATAAACTAAAATTAATGATGGCGTGTTGGGTATCCAATGAAAGGGCATTCTAACAGCAGTAAGGAATTATAAACTTTAGTCTAAGTGGCATATGACCACGGTTATCCTCTGAACATAACTATGAATATATTTTATTAAATACATTAAAATATGTATCGTGTAAGTTGTTTATTTAATAGACGATATTAATATTGAATAGTTTGTAGATACAGACGCTAGCACATCAAGCTACTTACAATCTGTCTTTCTTCAATAGATTTTCATCTTTATCGCTAAAGCATTAGGTTAAAGGTTGATTGGGAAAATTTTACAGTTTCGGGTAGCTTGATGTGCTGGCGTCTGTCAATTTCAGAAGAGAATATTTTTTTGTTTTATACTTTTTAGAGATTGATTTTTCAGTTTTAGAACTTATTTTTTATTTTGTCCTATGCGAGACTAATAAATACTTTTTTTCGTTTTCTTTCTTTTTTTTTGTTTTTTATTCTACAGGACTGGAAACTTCAGATAAACTTTAGATATTTTGTTGTCATAGTCATAATAATATTATGTTAGATTGAGGCACTGAGGTCCTTTTTTTTGTCAAAATCAAAATCAAAGCATTTATTTCAAGTAGGCCAGTAACAGGCACTTTTGAATTGTCGAAAGGCCTTCAAAAGGCGACCGGTCTTTGGGAATAAGACCGGGGAATGTGGTATTTTTACCGCACTAAAACCACCGCGGCGGTCACCGTCCGCACATGAGAGGAGGCACCGTTTCCTCTTAAAAGACCTGTCTGGAGCCTCTGTGCAACACCTGTTAAGGAACATCCCTAGGGCGACTATACAGAGGTCTCAACTGAACGCTCTGAGGTACCTACCCATCTAAAGAACCTTTGGGTTCGAACGAGGTTGTCAGACATTCGCTCAAATACTTTTTGCGTTGTGAAATGTTTAAAAAAAAGATGGCGCTGATAATTCTTATTTTGGTCACGCACAAAAACGTCTTAGTACACTACATTATACTAACTTCCAAAAATAAGTCACTTACAGATTCTGTCTACGCTAATTTCTCTTTTTTATTCATTTTGCTCCCGTCTTTCGTTTCATGGACAAGCTTTCATTTGCAGACTGTACTCAACTGTCACTTTGACAGTAATTGACAGTTACGGCCCAACCAAGCGTTTTCTTAAATAAAATCTCCTTTATGTAATCAAACCTCCGTAGTGACGTCATTGTGATACATTTATACATTGTACTAGCTGGCTTGTGGAGTCAGATATGCAGTCGCTCCATTTAAAGTACTGGTATTCAGCTGTATCTGGTTAGACTGGAAGCCGACTCCAACATAGTTGGGGGCTAGGCAGATGATGATGTATATGTATGAAGAAGGGGCCGGTCGCTATTCAGAAAACATAGGAGTTCTTTTTATTGTGATCTTGGCTCACTCTGGTATGTGGGCCAACGGGAATAATCAAAACCATCATGCCGTTGGCCGGTCTTCTAGTAAAAAATACCTACTTGGATTGATACCCGCCTAGTACTATTCGTAAGGTTACTGGCCATCACTAGCACAACACTGTACTAACACTACTCGATTCCATGCAATGTTTTTGGTTAATATTTTATTACTCAAAAATACGGTGGGGCAAGCGATTCCCGCTGGCCCTACCAGTGGGGCCACAGGCGGTGGGGCCAACGGGAATACACCCTCACTATAACTCCTACCTTCCACGTAAGCCTGCTAACGACCTATTTGAAGACTTAATTACACGTTGTAAATTTTACGCGACCCGTAAACGAATGGTATAGGGTTGTCTAGTCAAAATTCTAGTAGAAATATGCAGTCTGTGTTACTTTTGGTTGAGCTAAACGTTGTGTATATATTTTTTAATGAGGAACTTGGAAATTAACAAACGGTAACCTACTACCATGATAATAAAAAATACATCCTATGTACAGACTGCCAGCACATCAAGCTACTACAATCTGTCAATTTTCTGTAATAGATTTTCAACTTTATCGCTAAAGCGTTAGGTTAAAGGTTGATTGAGAAAATTTTACAGTTTCGGGTAGCTTGATGTGCTGGCTGTACTAACCGAGTTCACCAGTAGTAGGTATACAAATTAAAAAATACTTGACAAACAAATACACTTCTATTTAATATTATTAGTTAGGATTAGGATCAATTTTACATATTTTATTTTTTTAGGATGATTTTCACACTCGTATAACAACTAATTTATTTGTTGTGAAATTAAAGTGGCTGTTTCTGTTCCACGTGTAAAAGATGTATTAAAAAACCCCTTACTATACAGGGTGCAAAGGACACCGACGCTTAAACGATTTCCAAGCACATCATTCTGAACCAAACCTAAAAAGTTCTCTTTGGGGATATACACGTAGACATAGATATTTTCATCAATAACTAAAATAAATATGTAGACATAGATATTTTCATCAATAACTGAAATAAATATGTAGACATAG
This sequence comes from Noctua fimbriata, assembly GCA_905163415.1. NCBI lineage: Eukaryota > Metazoa > Arthropoda > Insecta > Lepidoptera > Noctuidae > Noctua > Noctua fimbriata. The sequence goes on from LR990940.1 coordinate 11,810,357, forward strand.
ATATTTTCATCAATAACTGAAATAAATATGTAGACATAGATATTTTCATCAATAACTGAAATAAATATGTAGACATAGATATTTTCATCAATAACTGAAATAAATATGTAGACATAGATATTTTCATCAATAACTAAAATAAATATGTAGACATAGATATTTTCATCAATAACTAAAATAAAATCTTCTGTTTCCTACAAAAGTGCAATACCTGCACGGTAAAAGTGTATGGACAGCTGATTTTTTTTAAACTACCGTAAAAAAAAATCTATGTGGGAGATTCAGAATGATGTACTGGTGGTCTAGAAAGCCGCTTTAGCAGAAGCATTATAGGATATAATAATTATGAATCACGTTAAAATTAGTGAAATGGTCACAAAGTGACACCATCCATAATCTATACTAATATTATAAAGCTGAAGAGTTTGTTTGTTTGTTTGGTTGAACGCGCTAATCTCAGGAACTACTGGTTCGATTTGAAAAATTCTTTTAGTGTTGGATAGCCCATTTATCGAGGAAGGTTATAGGCTATAAAATTTTACGCTTTTTTTTATTTTTTTATTCTTTATGGGCTTACTCTTGACCTCAATCTAGTCCTGAGGACAGAGATGAGGTCGACGATGGAACGAGCTAACCCAAAAGAAGCCTATTAACTCGCGATTTAAATAGATTGGGGTCATATGAACTTGGAAACACCGACGCAGGCAGGGAATTCCACTCCTTGGCTGTGCGCATAATAAATGATGTAGCAAAGCGCTTCGTGCGAATGTGTGGAACATCGACAAGGTATGGGTGATAACCTGCAGTACGTCTGGACTCCCGATGGAAGAAAGGAGATGGTGGAATGAGTTCGTGGAGCTCTTGAGCACACTCACCGAAGTACAATCTGTAAAAGACCGACAAACATGCAACTTTGCGCCGATGGGCCAGGCTATGAAGCCTGGTACCAACCAGCTTATCGTCACCAATGACGAAGGTCGAAGTCAAAAACGCGGACGAAGGTCGCGGGCAACAGCTAGTATTAACTACGTCTGTGACTATTTAAGGAATTGCAACGCGATTCATACTATTACCTTATTATGATTCTGCTAATGTAGCCTTTTTAGGCCCCGTGAACATGTGGAAATCGTTTGTGTATATGCATATATGATAACGATGTCTAAACGCATATTTATACATGTTTTTCAATCTTGTCTAAAACAGTCAACAGCTTATTTTATACGAACCGGTTACCCCTTCAACCCAATTATATACCTTAAACGAGTTCGTCCCTTCAAACCAAAGAGTATAATATTTTAGTGATCACCTGATTGCCCTTGTCTCATATTACTTGGGTTCGCCGGAATACGTTTACGAACCCTAAAAGATTCATCCTGTTCGTCTGTCTGTCCATCCGTATGTCACAGCCATTTTACTCCGAGACTATTGGTACCATACAGTTGAAATTTGGAGAGTAGGTGGCTTTTATGAACCGCTACACAAATCATCATCATCATTATCTTGCCCTTTTCCCAATTTATTTGGGGTCGGCTTAGCATGTCTTCTTCTTCCATACTTCTCTATTACTCGTCATCTCAGCAGTCACCTCCTACACAAATATGAGGTGCGATTATGAAAAAATAAAAATAGGGGTGGCCCTCCATTCATGTAAGTAAGGGAAAAAATGTGTGGGACGCCTAGCAATAGGTTTTTTGTTATTATATTACGGCCGGATTTTCTTCCATTGTCCTCAGTCAGCCATCACTTTATCATTTACTTCTTTTTCTGTCATATCATTTCATACAATCCATCTTTTCTTTGGCCTTCCTCTTCCTTCAAACCAATGTTCCTTTTGATAACCCTAAAACCTTCGCATTAAAATATTCGTTAGGATTTAATTATTCTGTAATTCGAGTTTCTGATTGCTGTTACCATCCTGTTTCGCTTATTTTGGGATCAATCTTCTTGTGTGTTACTTCATTTTTGGTTATACAAAAAGTAATCACTTAGATGCTATGGAAAAAAAAAAAAAAAAAATAAAAAAAAAAAAAAAAAAAAAACAAAAAAAACACAATTAATAAAAATAACTCTTTTCTTGCTCTACTGTGAATACATTTTTTGTTTTAGGATGCGAAATCTTCAAATGACCCCCCCCCCCCACTCTGGGCGGAGCGGAAGGGAGTGCAGACTTGTACTGACTAAAACTCATCCATGTTCCTTCTTTGCCCTTTGTGTTTCAGGGCCGCGGTATCTCTTTCGAACAGTAGAATATCACGCCATTTTTAGATTAAGAATATCATGTTTAAGGCCTATTTAAACCTAATCGTTATTCGCTACCGTCTGCGGTAGAGAAAAACGAGTGGGTATTCGGTAATATTACTGTTCACACCAAAGCGGATTTCGCAACCGTCAGTGTGCACTTCTACCCACAGCGACAGCGAATACCGCTCAGGTCGCTCTAGCCGCGGAACTTGATATTAAATACCTGAGCGAAACCCGCGCGGTGCGTACCTCAGGGGCTGCGAATATCGCTTAGGTTTGAATAGGCCTTTATTTACTGTCAGCCGTGAAGCTATCTTTCTGTAATTTGCGAAGGTTGGAGCAGAGGTTTACCCACATTTCGCCAGTTATGTTTAAGTCCCTTGTAATATGAGGCGAGTCAATTGCCATCAACCGGGCACAAATCCAGACTCCGTAGCTGCTACTGAGAAATTCCTGAATGAAAACCCAATAACACTTTTCCTGACCCGGGAATCGAACCCAGGGCCTCATGATCAGCAGTAGTGCTTCCGACCACTGGAACAGCGAGGTAGTTAATCCAACGATGTTATGTTAGTCAATGTTGTTGGTTTTATCTACCCGAGTAGTTTTATAATCGAGATGGATTTATTTTTATCTCGTACATTACAAAGTTAGTCGTTTGCGTGACTATGTTACAAAGTTGAGCTTTGTTTTTTGCCATCTCGTTGTTATAAGGATATTACGCTCATTCTGATTTAACATTTTAACTATCAAAACTATAATACTGTATTTTTATTTACCAATTGTCACCTACGTTGTTCCTTGACATTGCTCATTGTTCTGTGTGAAATTAATTTATAAATAATGTTAATGATTAATTTTAATACATTTTTATTTAATCCTTCCGGGAAACAATGTTCTTAAACAATACGAATTTGAATGCCATTTACAAGTATCCACATATAATTATTCGTTATTCTATTTATGAATTTATAAATAATGTTAACGATTAATATATTTGAAATTAATGTAACCATAATGAATGTTTAATATTTTGTAATAATAATAATGACTGATAGAAACCGACATTTAATGTCATTAATGATTTGCTTGCTTCATCATTAAAAAATTGAAAAATTTTGCATGTCATCTATATCTGACTATGTATTAGGAACCTCAACTGATTTAAGACCAAAATGTACCAATGACGAGATGACGAGTAATAGAGAAGTATGGATAGAAAGAAATGCTGCGCCGACCCCAAATAAATTGGTATAAGGTGGCCTACCATGAATGACGTCTTAAAGCAGAAGTAATTCCAGTGTGGGAAAGACATGGCGCTAGACGACCTGTATATCTCTGTCTCTTTCCTACACTGGAATTACTCCTGCTTCAAGACGTCATGGTAACCCCCAAGGGCAGGAGAATGATGATTGTCCTTTGACAATTTTAACTGGCAAAATATTGTGGTTCTGAAAAATCAGTTCTGACGGACATACCTGATCGAAAAACTGGCCAAAAGCGACGTAAGATTAGTGCGTATTTCACCAATGGAACGGAATACAGTCAATACATCTAAACTGAAAAAAGAAAGAAAGAAAAATTATTTATTTGACTTGACAAGAGCAGCGCAAGAGCAGTGTATTCCACAAAACAATGATGACACTAAAAGTTCTTGAACGCAAAATCTCTGGAGCCCTGACCGCCGCGCCGGCAGCTTGGACCCTGTTCCCGATACCGGTGGGCTACAATTTTTTATATTTTTAAATGTTTTTTAACGAATATTTAAAAATGTAAATAATTTGTAAAAATATAAGTAAAGGAAATAATAATAGATGCTTATAATTAAATAAAAAATATCAAACTAAAATACTTTGTAAAACACAGTTGTCATTTCTATCAATTACTTTTTTTTCAATGATAGGAGGAGCTCGTGGCTAAATAATAATAGCCGCACGGATCAATCTTCAGGTTAAGCCGTACTTGCATACTTTGGTCTGTGGATGGGTGACCACCCATTGCATACCAAGTTTCCTCCGTGCCTCGGAAAGCATATTAAGCCGTTAGTCCCGGCTGTCAATTGTAGATCTTTGACAGTCGTTACAGGTAGTCAGTGCGCCGAAAGTCTGACAACCAGTCTTACCAAGTATCGTATTACCCAGTACTAACTGGGTTGTGGAGGTCAGATAGGCAGTCGCTCCATGTAAAATACTGGTATTCAGCTGCATCCGGTTAGACTGGAAGCCAACCGCAACATAGTTGGGAAAAGGCTAGGCAGATGATGACTTTTTTTCCAAAGATTGTGTTCAGTTGCGTTGTCGAAATCCGCTCTTAGTAAGACAGGTTGCCTTAAACAAACATGATAAATATTTCAGTAACTAAGGAAGCAACCAATACTTCATAATTTCAACTTGACGTAGAAGATTTACGTCTCATAAGTCTGGCTCAAGTAATCCTCTTCCCAGTCGTTTCCTACGTCTTTGGCATAAATTGAAATTGATATTTTTTGTGTTTTTGATATAAAGATCCAATGTTACATTTAATACTAGCGATCCGGTTCCTATGGATACAATCTTCTGACGTGATGCCATTTCAAAACAACAAGATTTCTGTTCTTTGGATAAGATAAATATTAATATATAATTTACATAAGAGGAAGTCTGGAAGTGGCGCCGGTGACTGAAAAGTTGTGTGGTAATCGGTTGTCATGGAATTTGTTGTTGTCATGTGACGCGGAGGAATGAGGAAAATATCGTAAGGAAAGTTTTGAGTATAAATGTGGATGGGTATAAGAGTAGAGGAAGACTAAAGACACGATGGGCTGTATGGATACAAAGGAGGTGACTCCTGCGATGACGAGTAATAGAGAAGTATGAAAGAAGAAGACATGCTGCGCCGACCCCAAATAAATTGGGACAAAGAGCAGGAGAATTATGATTAATGTTTTATACAATAAACATTGCAAAATAAATTCACTATATTAATGGTGATATCGAACCCGCTCACTCTCTGCATTAGCGTTTGTGACAGCTAGAAAAAAAAAATAACGAGAGATTTAACGAGTCACAAAAAAATAGATTAAGCAAACTAAAATGATGCACGAACAGTGAATACAAAATTGCGAACTAAATCAGTGTAAATATATTTAGCGCACGTAGTGTAAAACTAAAACTTGTATAGCTTACACTGTTTTGATTGCTTTCGTAATAGTTTAGTCTCGTAATGAAAACGAAAAAGGTCAAGCGTATTTTTTTTTAAAAACAGATGTCATTTGTTTCACGATTCAAAATAGCGGGAATCTACACAGCGGGAATCGACATAGAGGGAATGATTCCCATCAGCTTACCTACACACCGCCCCTTCTTCCCACGGTTTCGACAAACACAATACATACGAAAGAGATGTAGGAGGATATTTACATTGCGGTGAGGATTGTGGCTAAATAATAACAGCCGCACAGTCTTGAAGGTTAAGCAACGTTTGCCGAGGTTGGTCTGTGGATGGGTGTCCATCTATTAAATATTGAGTTCCCATCGTGTCTCGGAAAGCACGTTAAGCCGTTGGTCCCAGCAGTCATTTATAGATATTTGTCAGACGTTACGGGTAGTCAGTGGCCCGAAAATCTAATAACCGACCAAGTGGTATCGTGTTTCCCAGTAATCAGGTGCTGGAGGTCGCATAGTCCTGGTATTTACCTGCATCTGGATGGACTGGAAGCCGACACCAATTTAAGTACCTAGTTGGAAAAAGACTAGGCTATGGTGCGGCACGTCCAAATGTGCCTCAGTCTCAAATATACCTAGATAACGCAAGTAACACGACCCGTATGAAAACCAAGTGTGCCATTTGACTACCTATTATGACGTCATAAGTACTATTTAGTTACTATCCAAACAAGTTACTATACAAAATGAACTACGTTTTTGTTTAGAATTAAGTTGTAAAGTTGTCGTTTTAAAGAAATTTGCTTACGTAGCCACGTTAAGCGTAAAATGCTTAAGCTAGGCAAGCGTAGTAGATGCTCATGCGATATCTAGGTATATCTATAGCTACGGCCTCAGACTTTATCCTGTAAATACCATCAACAGTCTTAAGCTCTGCCACTTTTTAAAATTAGAATCATATCAAATTAAACCACGGCAGCAAATGAACATGAAACAAAACTATCCCCAATCTAGCCACTACACTAATGTTACTAGATATAAGCGTTATTTGTGTTACTGAGTACACCCACACTGTTGAGCAAATCCACGAAATTAGAACTTACTTCGTTTCACAATGCAAACTAACATAATCTCTTCGAGCGTGAGTTGGTCTAATCCTGAAATCATAGAGGAGGAAATTCCGGGATGTGTAAATGTAGAACAGTGGTAGAATTTTCAATACAACACTAGTTTTTTATGTAAAGAATCTATGTACAAAATTTCAAAACTGTGTCATGTAAAATCACAAAGTTATAAGCTTGTTCTGTTACCTGTTTGTCCGCACAAAATCGTGGTCACCAAGCAGCGCGCCCGCGCGCGGACCTCGAACGTCGTCTTGAGCTCATTAATATTAAATAATATTGCAGTAGGTACCTAAATGACTGCGATAGGTACTTAGTATCGCTCGGTGACCAACTTGTAGCCTTTTTTAAACATTTTTGGGATAAAATATAACATGGTTTAAAAATTATTGGAATCGATTCAGTTACTTATTCTGAACAAACTATATTCAGGTTTCGCATATACTAAAAATAATGTTTTGGATATCCTCTGCGCTTTGAATAGCGGGAGATGACCACAATTTATAAAAAAAGTAATTAAAAAACCCGACTGAAAATCTGAGAAGCAAGAAGCAAGCACATTTTAAATTTAATAAAAGCGGAGTAACAAAGAAACGGACATACACACATGCTTGCATGCAGGCTAAACATATAACCCTCCTTTTGGGCTTCGCCGCAGTTGTGTAAAAAGGCTAGGCAGATGATGATAATGTTCATATTTTGTTACTTATAAATATCTAAAGAATAATATGCTATTCAACACTAACCGCGTATTTAGTCCACTCAAGTCTTAAACCGTTCAGGAAGAAATATCTCCTTCATTTCTAGGATCCGTGGCATAATCTCTTGTATGAACAAGATAACATTACAAGTCAAGTCTTATGAAAATTACTGTAAGTTACTTCACACATCAGAAGGTATTAATTTTAATTGATTAAGCAGAACGCCCATGAAATGTATGGTACGGTAATCATGGGGACTTTCCTAAAGAAGCTCTGTGGGAATATTTTGTGATTCGGTTAGTTTCTTGTTGTTTACTTGAATCAAAGTTTGAATAAGCTTGAATGAGTATTGTAAACTAGGTATTATTATAAGACTTCCTGAAGCTAAAGTTAACTTGGACTGAATAGATTAATGAAAACTTGCTATTTATAAACCTGTTATGTACTTCCTTGTCATTTCTTTTAAAGTGAGAAATAATTATTTATTGCACTTTAGATGAATTTACTAATTTAATGAATATTAATTATACGAAACTGATGAAAATAACTAAGGAATAGACTTTTAAGACTACAAAAGACGAGACACATTTTCAAACGCAATCTCAAAAAAAAAACAAGTATTTCAACCACTTTTAGGAATTAAAAAAAAACATAGCCCCATACTAGGAAATTCTCCTGTATCGTGGTTGCATTTACAAATATTTAAACTCACATACACAAACAGCCAGACCCGGAACAACTGTAAGTCATGGAAATATTTGTTCCGTGAAGGGATCGAACGCGCGACACGCAGCGCAGCAGCCAATCGCTTAGTCACAGGCCCAATCGTGCCCTCAAATCTTATAGGCATTTTTTCGAAAAAAAAACGACCTCATCATCATCATTTATCATTTCAGCCGAAAGACGTCCACTGCTGGATATAGGCCTCCCCCAAGTGTCGCCACATTGACCGGTCCCGTGCGACTCGCATCCAGCGGATCCCTGCAGCCTTCACCAGGTCATCGGTCCACCTAGTGGGAGGCCTTCCAACGCAGCGTCTTCCGGTTCGCGGTCACCACTCCAGAACTTTTCGGCCCCATCGGCCATCCGTTCTGCGAGCAATGTGCCCTGCCCACTGCCACTTCAGTTTGGCTGTTCTTCGGGCTACGTCGGTTACCTCGAAAAAAAAACGACCTGTCAAAATCAAATTATTTTATTTTTTATTTTTATTTATTTATCAAGGTTTACAGAAATCTTAAGAACTGTGCCCCACAACACAAAACCGTTTTCACGTTTTGTCTGAGGGAACAGAACAAACGGTATAGAATAAAGTTTACAAGTGCGGACACTAAATTTTCAATTGTTTTACTTTTAACAAATGCTGCTAATGAATCAGCTGCAAATGCAAATAGATTCAAGTAATATATTATTCACATTCATCCTAGAAATACATCGAGTTTTCGGGTAATAACCAAGCGGTTGGTCGACTCTTCACGTGCTTTCTAAGCTGGCTTATTTCTGAGGAAAAAAACAGTAGTGCCGTTCAAGGCAATTTCCCCGATGACAGCGATGACGATAAATTTGTTGATGCCCAAAGAGCACATCGTCCTTTTAAATAAAATGTACACGATACTTATATTTTAACACTTTTGTGTGAATAAATAACCCCAGTTATTCATACAACGTGTATAAGAAAAGGTGTGTATTAAAAATGTTGGTACATAACCATAAAACTGCACAACATTCTCCATGGGACTACTTTGTGATTGTTCAGTCTGATGTCGTCTGTAGTCCCTTCAATATGAGCGCACTTTTCTGTGACACGCTGTAAACATAAAAAATACATAACCTATGTACAATATATATTTACATACAAGATTGATACTACAAACAGCTATCTCCAGTTCGCAATTTGTCACACGAGGTACACATGAAAGCAACTATAACTCACGGTATCCGTCGATGTTCTATTGTAAACAGTAGTGTTGCACCTATAGTAAAACTATCGATAGTCGGTAGGTATCGAGGCTTCAAAAATAAAAAAAATTGTATTGATAGTGTGTTATCGATACATTTCTACAGAGGTGAATCATTTATGAGCTACAATTAATTAGATATTAATATTATACCTATACTTTTAATATCGATAGTAGCAATAAACTAATCACCATTAACAAATAATTTTCTTCTTAGCGTGTCGAAGGATAAAAGCAATAATTATGTTTTATTGAGTTGTGCCCAAAATTCAGATATAACAATACCGAGCAATTCCATTAAGGTCCTCACATGTGCATTGTGCATGAGGCAAAAATAGAAGGAGTGTCATTGTCTGTGGAGTGACGCCAAAATACGTATCAGATATCTGGGCCTTCACTGACCTTTCACTTGCTGAGATTGTCTTTGTAGCGGCTCACTACGGTAAGAATACTTTCTACCAAGGTTTTCCAAGTCGGTTACGGCAAATTGGAAAATTATGGAAAAGGCATGCATGAAAAGAGTTACTTACAATCCAACCTTCTGTGACGTAAGTACAGCGTGCTGTGGGCAGTCCATTAGCTATTTTTTTTTTCAAAGGACAATATGTATAATTAACAGTATTCGGTTGCTAACTATATCTAGATATCTAGTACAAAAACTATCGATAATATTATCGATAGTATTTTTCTATAAAATATCGATAACAGAACTATCGAAAATCGTGCAACACTAATAAGTATCAACTATGTTTGCTTAGTTTACAAGCTGTTAATTATATGGTATCAGCTACTATAACCGTGTAAGGCTTGTGGCTTTTTGACTACCACATCGTTTGATGGATTATTGAGGTTAAACAACGGTGCTGGCGCAAATGGTTTAATCGATGTTTACATAATAGAAGGAAAGGTTAACCTCTTACAGACACTGTTATCGTACCAGAGTTGGGTAAATGACTCTCACCATGTCATCCAGTTTTTTATTCTTGGGCTAATGTCGTTACTGGTCATTAGTTTTATCCAACTCGTCTCGCCATCTTCTACGAGGTATGACGTCACGCAAAGTGTCAGGGCTCTTCGTATCTTTCAAAATTCGACATGGAGTACGACTGTGGGTTGCGGTTTAGAACCCAACCAGGCATCATCATCATTCTCCTGCCCTTATCCCAGCTTATTTGGGGTCGGCGCAGCATGTCTTCTTCTTCCATACTTCTCTATTACTCGTCATCTCAGCAGTGCCCTCCTTTCTGGCCATCTCATCCTTTACACAGTCCATCCATTGTTTCTTTGGTCATCCCCTACTCTTATAGCCATCTACATTTATACTCAACATTTTCTTTACTACATTTTCCACATTCCTCTGTACATACCACGATAACCGAATATCACACAACTTTTCAGTCACCGGTGCCACTTTCAGACTAGACGAACTCAACCAGGCATGCATTTGAATAAACTTATTTCATCACCGTTGCCCTCAAACTGTGCAGAAAAATATCGGAGCGGTTTCCTCCCGATATTTTTTAAGCCTAACTTTATTATCCTTCAGAAAACCTTTCGTACATTTGAAACTCCATCTAGTATTGTACACTTGACCAAAGTCAAGTCTTCCTGTAGTCTGCTTCCTTAGTAGAACTTGTTTATGAACAACAGTTATGAGCTCGTGGCTAAATAATAACAGCCGCTCGGATCGATCTTTAGGTTAAGCCGTGCTTGCCTAGTTTGGTCTGTGGATGGGTGACCACCCATTACATACCGAGTTCCTCCGTGCCTCGGAAAGCATGTTAAGCCGTTGGTCCCGGCTGTCATTTGTAGATCTTTGACAGTCGTTACAGGTAGTCAGTTTCCCAAAATGTCTGACAACCAGTCTTACCAAGTGGTATCGTATTATCTACTACTAACTGGGTTGTGTAGGTCAGATATGCAGACGCTCCATATAAAATACTGGTATTCAGCTGCACACAGTATGGAAGCCTACCCTAACATAGTTGGGAAAAGGCTAGGCAGATTATGAGTCATGAAATACCTATGTATCATAACAACAAATTTAATTATATTGAACACCTGAGCGATTATAAAAGGCTGAGCAAAAACAAGCAAATCATTTACTTACACTGACACAATTGCCTTCATTAATGCGTGGGGAAAACCAACCGCTAACTAGCATGAAATACTAATAACTGGTCATAAAATGAATTATAGTTTAATTAAAAAAAATCAGGTTAGTGTAGTGTTGTGGTTTATGGATGATTCCATACTTATTTTTTACTAGCTTTGTCCTACAACTTTGTCTGTGTCTCGGAAAAAAAGGGTATAAAAGGTCCCTAAACGAAGCCGAAAGGAATTTGTTCTCCCAGTCATTACGATCACTTGTTTATTCTATTCTGGACTATACTTAGACTTTACCTGGGAACTATCTATTTACGGAGATGCTGGGGGTCAAAGTTCCTACTTTTTCACAAGTTTTATTTTTAAAATACAAGTGTTGGAACTTTACTTTAAATACCTCCATGACCCCTGTACTAAGTATTGCAATCATCAACATAATGTTTGGAGTGAGTAAAGCGTGATTTTTTAACCCAAAAAACAAAGTCGTTTTCCTGTTACTTAGTTTGATGTACAGAATGCTTGGTTAACAGTTTTGTGAAACGAACCGTTCCATTTACACCTTGTATATCCTAGTGCACTTGGTAATAGTGCAGATTTCCAGCAGTGTTTATTTTTTTATCGGATGAATAGTTTCAGAAATGACCTTCGACGTTCAAACTTACAAACTGTACCTCTTTACAATATTAGCATAGACAAATACTTTTACAAAACCAACTCTTTTGTAAAGATGGATTTATAAGTTTGGGATGGGATAATAAAAGTTTATTTTTTTTAATTTGAGTTATGAATCATTATTTTATTTTTATTTTGAGAACCAGCAATGTTAAAATTGAATTTGAAGAAGTGGCACAAAAGAATGTGCGGTTTTTAATGAAGGCTTTGTGGCTAATGAACTTCGTTGATTCTTAAGAATAATGTGGTTTTCATTTTACAAGAGTGCCAATTAGGAAATATTTTTTTGCGGGTTCATAGAAAACTGAAAAAAAAATAAGATCAAAATGTATAGAAAATCTTTTTTTTTAAATTACCCACCATAAATTTTTACTCGGTATTCTAAAATCGTGGAAGCACTGAATTCATGGTAAAATTTATCACGTCGACGACGTCTCTGTTGTGTATATGTGGTAACTATGTTGGGGTCGGCTTGCAGTCTAACCGTAAGCAGCTGAATTCCAGTATTTTACATAGACTAACTACCTTTTTTCAGGATGGGAAATCATCAAATGACCCCCCCCCCCCCCCCCGCTCTGGGTGGAGCGGAAGGGAGTGTCAGCCTTGTATTGACTAAAATCCATCCATGTTCCTTCTTTGCCCTTTGTGTTCCAGGGCCGCGGTATCTCTTTCGAACAGTCTCGCAGCCCTGGCAAGCATCGGCCCATGCGGACTCCTACGTGGTTGCTGACATCTCTTTGAGGCGCGCGTGGAACACGAACGCGCCGTCGACACGGCCTGTCGTCATAAGACGGCCGGACGGCGAGCTAGCCCATAACTCGCCGTCCACAGGCCCGCGCCTATGGTGGCCACGCCCAGGACGCCCAGGGCGTCTCCCGCGGCGGCTGGGACGTGAGGCTCTTTCCCTTTCACGTCCCGCCACCTCCGTCACTAGCATGACTGCTTCGCAGAAGGAGGTAGACCAACTACCTAACCTGCATAACACAATTATGAGTGGTATTATACCTACAAATCAAATGCCTACTATAGAACTACATTGTAAAGACACAAATAACGTAAAACGTAAACGTTTTCCAATAAAATAACCTGTAATTAATTCGTCAACCATGACATGCAGAATTGTGGGTTTTACCAAATAATGCATTAAATTAATTTACGACTTTCCTTGTTTACTTATCTACGTTTATAGATTAGCAATTAGTAACTAGTGATAGAAGCTACTAACATACTGCTTGAGACCTACTTAATGTTCGGTCAGACTTAGGTCAAACCTTTCTCAGCTCTTCTATGGGGGGCATCCCATAAAATGGCGTGCTGGCTATGGGCTTTTAGAAATCCGTCATCTAAGCAAATAGGCCAGAGTTAGCGTCGCATGATGTTTTCGCACTCCACTTTCTTATACTGACAGAGCGAGGAGCAGCTCACTCCTCCTCATACCTGAGACGGGGATTGTCGATGGTCTGTGGATGGTGAGTAATGGGCTAGCTCCCCGTCTGGCCGTCTTATGACGACATGCCGTGTCGACGGCGCGCTCGTGTTTCACGCGCGCCTCAAAGAGATGTCAGCAACAAGGAAGGGGTCCGCAAGGGCCGATGCCTGCCGGGGCTGCGGGACCGTTCGAAAGAGATACCGCGGTCCACACAAAGGACAAAGAAGAAACATGGATGGGTTTTAGTCAGTACAAGTCTGACACTCTCTTAGATAGATGATACCTTTTCTTCGAGACTCTTGTTCCTTTAAGCCTGACAATCAAAGCAGACGTTTATGAGTAAGTTCTAAAAATAACTTAAGTTACCTTGTACCTCAGTTAATTAACTACGGAATAACCGATGCTTACTGCCCTTTAACCGCAAATGAATAATCCCGAGAATTTTAATAATTATTTATTACTTATTATATTATCTAACATTATTACTAATAAGCAAAATTATATTAAAATTCTTGAATTGTTTTGTCATAATTATAATTACTATGGAAATAACATGAGGTCGATGACGTATTTTAATATCTTCTCGCGTAGTAGGTGAATAAATGATTCACGGTTTAATGAAATAAATATTAATTAAATTTCTAAAACTATCAATTTACAAAACTAAGGCTAGATCAGCTGTCTTGTATGGATCAGCATGTTGGGCCACAAAAGCAGCAAAGTGAAGTTATTTGAGCACGTGGCTGAAATGAGAATGCTAAGAGAGATGTGTGGTGTAACGCGAATGGATAAAGTAAGAAATGAATATGTCACCGTAAAATTGTAAATACCGTTAGATTATATTCGATAGGTTTCATTTCGATAGATTATAATCTTCCGAAAAATAATGCGTTAAATTGTAAGCAGTATGTTACGGTTCACAATCTATCGACAGTTTACAATCTCGCGAGGTAGATTTTAATCTAAAGGTATCTATAATTTAACTATGGCAAATACATTAGAGGAATTCTATATGTTATATTGTATGTAAGTAGTTTAGGTAATAAAGTAAATTAATATAAGTAATAAAATGTGCTTACTTGTGCTTATGAATGCTTTTTTCTGCCGTTTTTTTTCTGTGGGTTTATTTTTGTATGTATGGTACTAACAATAGCTTTATAAGGTTTTTTTGTGTTACTAACAGTATATGGACTATTCTGTTCTGTAAATCTTGCAATAGAAATAAGGTTTGCTGTAAGAAAACCCAATTCTAGGTCAAGCTCGCCATTGTACAGACGCCAGCACAACAAGCTACTACAATCTGTCAAATTTCTTTAATAGATTTTCAGCTTTATCGCTAAAGCATTAGGTTCAAGATTGATTGGGAAATTTGACAGTTTCGGGTCTGTACATAAGCTATACATATAAATTGTAATTTGAATGTAATTTTTTTTGTGTGCAATAAAGAATAAGAATAAAAATAAAGTGGCGCCGGTGACTGAAAAGTCTTGTGGTAATCGGTTGTCATCATTGTGATGCGGAGAAATGAGAAAAATGTCGTGTGGAAAGTTTTGAGTATGAATGTGGCTGACTATAACAGCAGAGGATGAGCAAAGAGACGATGAATGGACTGTGTGAAGGATGGGCTAAAAAGAAGGTGACTGCTGAGATGACGAGTAAAGGAGAAGTATTGACGACGATAATATTATGATAAGATAAGGGTAGAAGAATGAGTAAAAGTGCCTATTCTATGTTTATTCCGATAATACTTTATAGAATATTAGAAGACATTTAATTAAGACGTAGTCCATATACTGCTAGTAACACAAAAAACCTTATAAAGCTATTGTTAGTACACACATACAAAAATAAACCCACAGAAAAAAGCGGCACCGCACAGGAGCGCCAGTTTATGCCAAGCCCTGGACGCGACCACCTGCAGTGTGTAGTCGCATCCAGTGCCGCCACATCGGCGAGTCCTAGCGGCCCACGAACACGCTCAGAAGGCTGTTATAGGGTTAACTTAGAACTTCACAGTCTGCAATTGAAAGTGCTTGTAGGTTCGAACCTACGACTTGCAACTCGTGAATCACGTCCATCCGCCATCCACCTTAGCTGCTCTGCAACAAAAACTCAAAGGTCAAACTATAAAATAGTTTCGTTGTTTGAACTGCATCGTTGGTCTTGTTGTCGCAAGCGCGAATGCTGAGTTAGTCCTGGGTTCGATTCTCGGGTCGAGCAAAGTGTTTTTGGGTTGATCCATCAGGAATTTCGGAGTTTGAATTTGTGCCCGGTTGATGACAATACAGGAAAGGTTAACAGATATCCGGTGGGGCCGAAAAGTTCTGAAGTGACGACCGCGAACCGGAAGACGTTGCGTTGGAAGGCCTCCCACTAGGAGGACCGATGACCTGGTGAAGGTTGCAGGGATCCGCTGGATGCGAGTCGCACGGGACCGGTCAATCTGGCGACACTTGGGGGAGGCCTGTGTCCAGTAGTGGACGTCTTTCGGCTGAAATGATGAGTGATAAATGATGATAGCAATAGGACCGCCCTCTATTACATGGGACTTAAACATTACTGGCGAAATGTGGGTGCAGTGTTAGGGCCACCTCTGCCTAACCATTTGGGGGTTACAGGCATGATGTTATGTTATGTAATAGTTTGTAATCAAACAAAACGTTTGGCAACATTATTCACAAAATCCGTCCACGCACACCAGTAATTGGGTCAAGGATTTAAAATTCCAACAACTATATTCAATATGTAACAAATTTTACCATAATCGCACCCTGAGAACAAAAGTGACCTAACTCAAAATTTGCGTTTTGTGGAAAATAACAAAATTTTGTTCGTTTTCGCGGAAATGAAAGAGACGAAATGTTTTTTTTTTGTCCTTTTCTAGCACGATATCGTCACTTTTTGATTAACTAGACGATGACTTGTTATTAGGCGTAGTTTTAGGTGTTTAACTCAATTTGGCGAAATTTTGGGTTCGGTCACTTTCGTTCTGGCTGGGCATTATTCCAGATATTTCCATTCGAGGCTGCGGTTCTCTGGAAACCCCGAATCTCAAACAATTGAATATGTCGCATTAAATTCAATTAAAAAGTTCAAATAGCCTGAAAAACCAATTAACATATCGGTTTCAAGGGGTGAAAGACCTTTGTTGATTTCGGCAAGCTGTGGGCGAAATCAATGGTTTGTAATTACATTGGGTTGGGTCCGTTCATGGATGGTTGTCCATCCGTATTGTTTCGACTTCCACGACATTGTAATTGTGGTGGGCGAATGTTTAGAAACCAATACAATTATTAGATCTTTTCAGATCTTCTAAATAAATAACTAATTCGCGAGAAAAAAATACTGTGAAACCAGCTTCGATATTGAGCTTCGTTTATCATCATCAGCCTACAGCAGTCCACAAAGACCTCTTCAATCGGACGCCATTTAACTCGATTCTCGGCAACTCACATCCAGTTGACTTTATGGCCTCACTGAGACAAAGACTCACAGTTTTTTTTATATTATTCATCATTCTCTTGCCCTTATCCCAATTCATTTGCTGGCGCAGCATGTCTTCTTCTTCCATACTTCTCTATTACTCGTCATCTCATCAGACACCTCCTTTCTTGCCATATCATTCTTTATACAGTCCATCCATCGTTTGTTTGGTCTTCCTTTACTCATATACCCATCCACATTCATACTCAAAACTTTCCTCAATATTAATCGTCAAAATTCACATTGATAATGGTGCTCTTTGATGTGAATTTAAACAAACTTAAATCCAAAGGGTTTTCAGAAGTGGTAATTCCTTTCTTAGCGTTACAGATTTCAGCGTAGTTCTGCAGGATTGATGGGTTTTTCGGTAGCTTGTGTCAATCCAATATGTTTTTGACTTGTCCATCATCGTAATCGCTAATAGATTGTCACTATTGAGACGTTCAGCCCAGCGCCGAAAGTTCAAAATCCACCAGCACCCAAATGTCTCTTACGGCAATTTAAAGCATGATGGCAGGAAATGTATGTCTGAACGATCTGTATGTTCTGAATCTCGTCTCGTATTAGAAGTAACTTCTATTCAGTACAAAAAGAGCTATCCAACGATGTACTACGGAAAGCTATAGGAGGGGGATACCAATATTAGCATCGTCTATATGTTATGCGAGTATCAAAGTAAAAGTATATTTATACTTTCTAATTACAAGAGTTATTTTGCCAAGAGTATCATTAAACATACTGACGAGAAAGTGTGTGGGTTTCTTTAATGTTGATTGACTTCCTGAAGCAAATAGCTGCCGTAAAGTTGCAAATTAACTTGTTGTTTATTATGGTACGACGTTTGGGAGCGTTTACAGAAATTGATGAAATGAATACCTCTATCTCTCTCTTTCTCTTCTTCAACCTTTGGCCACCCAATTCTGAGTGCAGGTCTCTTCCAAAGCTCTCCACTTTTGGCAGTTTTATGTCTTAGCTATCCAGTTTCTACCGGCCACTTAAATATGATCGTCCACCTAGCCTGATACCGAATACCTATGTAAATGTATATAAGGTCTCATTAAAATAGATGGACAAATTACTACTGACTACTACTATAACACAGCATTCAGTACGTCTAACCAACGATATCCAAGCAAAAAAACACTGATTAAAGTGATTTTATTTTGATCTAATATTCATCATCATCATCATTTCAGCCGAAAGACGTCCACTGCTGGACATAGGCCTCCCCCAAGTGTCGCCACATTAACCGGTCCCGTGCGACGCGCATCCAGCGGATCCCTGCAACCTTCACCAGGTCATCGGTCCACCTAGTGGGAGGCCTTCCAACGCAGCGTCTTCCGGTTCGCGGTCGCCACTCCAGAACTTTTCGGCCCCATCGGCCATCCGTTCTGCGAGCAATGTGCCCTACCCACTGCCACTTCAGTTTGGCTATTCTTCGGGCTACGTCGGTTACCTTGGTTCTCTTGCGGATGTCCTCATTTCTGATTCGATCACGCAAGGAAACTCCGAGCATAGCCCTCTCCATTGCCCTTTGGGTGACTTTAAGCCTTCTGATAAGGCCCATTGTGAGCGACCATGTTTCGGTCCCGTAAGTAATCACTGGCAACACACACTGGTCATAGACTTTCGTCTTGAGACACTGCGGTAAGTTGGACGAGAAGATACCACGCAACTTCCCGAACGCTGCCCAGCCGAGTCGGATTCGACGATTGACCTCTTTCTCGAAGTTAGACCTACCTAACTGGATCGTTTGTCCAAGGTAGACATAATCGTCTACAACTTCGAGTGTAGAGTCTCCGATCTTGATAGGAGTGGGTGTTACATGGGTATTCAACATGATTTTGGTTTTGTCCATGTTCATTTTAAGACCCACTTTTTCGGAAGCTCTACTAAGGTCATCGAGCATTGTACTGAGGTCCTCCATGGTCTCAGCCATGACCACTATATCGTCGGCAAACCGAAGGTGAGAGATGTACTCGCCATTGACGTTGATGCCTAGCCCTCTCCAGTCCAGAACCTTGAAGATATCCTCCAGTGCAGCGGTGAACAGTTTCGGAGATATGACGTCTCCCTGTCTTACACCTCGCTGCAGAAGGATAGGTTCTGAGGTCTGGTCCTGAAGTCGGACTGACATGGTGGCGTTTTTGTACAAACACTTCAACACCTCGATGTACCGATAGTCGATTTGGCACCGTTGGAGAGACTGCAGTACAGCCCAAGTCTCGATCGAATCGAAGGCTTTCTCATAGTCCACAAACGCCAAGCAGAGAGGCAGGTTATACTCTTCGGTCTTCTGTATAACCTGCCGCAGCGTATGTATGTGGTCTACGGTGCTAAAGCCTTTTCGGAATCCGGCTTGTTCGGGAGGCTGAAAATCGTCAAACCTGCGCGCGATACGATTCGTGATGACTCTTGAGAACAACTTGTAGACATGGCTTAGAAGTGAGATGGGCCTATAGTTCTTCAGCCGGGCATTGTCGCCCTTTTTGAAGAAGAGTACCACCACACCCCTGCACCATGCCTGCGGCGTTTTCCCCTCGAGTATGACGGAATCAAACAGCTTCTGAAGGGCCTTAAGTACCGGTTTTCCACCCGCCTTCAGGAGTTCGGCCGTAATTCCGTCATCACCCGGTGCCTTGTTGTTCTTAAGCTGTTTAAGAGCCATCCTAATCTCGTACAGGCTGACATCCGGAATGTCTTCGGTATAGTGTCGGGTCAGTCTAGCTCTTGGGTCGTTAGCTAGAGTTGCAACAGGATTTCTAGTTGAAGTGTACAACTGCCCATAAAAACTCTCGATCTCCCTCAGCAGCTCCGGTTTGGCGGATACGATCCTGCCATCGTCGGTCTTCAGTTTCGTTAGCTGGCTCTGCCCAATAGCCAGATCTCTTGAAAATACCTTGGAGCCTTTATTCCGCTCAATAGCGTCTTTAATACGCTCGGTATTAAAGCGGCGGAGGTCGCTCTTCAAGGAATTAGAGATCCGTCTATTGAGCTGCCGGTATTTCCACACCTCATCTGAAGACTGCAGGATCATCTCACGCCGCTCCTTCATGAGCTCGAGAGTATGATCAGAGAGTTTTTTGTTGTGTGCACGACGTGTCTTGAAAAACTTAGACCCAGTCGTGTGGACAGTTTCCACGAACCCATCGTTGTATTCGTCCACTGAGCTTCCTAGGCACTCGAAACGATTCTGGAGTTCAAGCTGAAAGCTCTCGGGGTTTTGGATCTGGATCTGTGCTGGACGGAGCGTAGACTTCATCAGTCGAGACCTTTCAAGCTTAATATTGATGTTCAATGTGCCTCTTACCATGCGGTGATCGCTCCCGGTTTTCACCGAATTGATCACAGAGACATCATTGAACATCTGCTTCTTGGTTGACATGATGAAGTCAATCTCATTTTTAGTTGCACCATCGGGACTCTGCCAGGTCCACTTCCTGTGCTCGCGCTTTTTGAAGAAGGAGTTCATCATATAGAGGCCCTCCTTCTCCACAAAACTAGCCAGTTGGTGACCCCGGTGGTTCCGACTTCCAAACCCAAATTGCCCCACCTGCAGCTCATCACCATCTCGTTTGCCCAGTTTCGCATTGAAGTCCCCCATGACAACGGTGAAGTGAGTCTTGAAACCATGCAGGGCTTTGGAAATATCCTCATACATGGTCTCCACTTCGTCGTCGGGGTGTGCCGAGGTCGGGGCGTAGACCTGTATGACCTTCAGCAAATATCTTGAGGATATTTTGAGTACAAGGTACGCCACCCTGGTCGACACACTCTCGATCTTCACCACGTTATTCACAAGGGGCTTGTGGACGATAAACCCAACACCACCCTGGGACTGCCGGTCACCCTCTCGGAAATAGAGCAGGTTGCCGGATTTCAGGATTATCGTGTCCTCACCCTCTCTTCGGACTTCAGATAATCCCACAATACTCCATCGCAGCCTGCTCAATTCCTCTTCGAGTTCCGTTATCTTCTCGTCGGTCCGGAGTGTACGCGTGTTATATGTTGCCAGGTCAAGTCGTCGGTATTGGCAGCCTGATCCCGTCCGGAGATTCTTAGCACCCCTTGCCACGCCGTAACCTCGACCGCTACCATAGTCGAGGGTAGACGGGCTGCCGGGTACTAGGGGCCATTTTTTTATTGTGCTCGTCATTTAGGGGGGTTTTGCCATAATCGCCACGCTTGGCAGGCGGGTTGGCGATCGCAGTATGGTTGTTGTAAAATCAGAGAACGCTGCTGCCCATTCTCTGGTAAGTCCCTTAGTCGCCTCTTACGACACCCACGGGAAGACATGGGATGGTGCTATTCTTTACGTCCGGACACCATACGGACGATCTAATATTAGGTAACAAAAATTTTGAGTGTATTTTCGTTAGCTGATTTTTTTTCTTGTAAGTATCTAATGCGTTTTTTTTATACTTTTGTCCTTATTTAGGTGGTCTGAATGATTTCTAAAAGTTTGTCCATCTATTTTAATGGGACCTTATATAGGCCAGTCACCGTAGGCAAAAACATTGCATTAGATCACATTGAATTACACTGGACTGATTGGAATGAATTTGTGAACGCAGCTAACGGTTGGCGCGCACACAACTGTCAAACGGGAGCGTACGAACTTTTGGCGGGAGAGCGACGCAATAAAAACCTTATAAAATTTCTAATGGGAAAACGTACGAAGAATTTGCCCCGTGAATTATGGGATGTTGTAAGGTTAGCTGCTCTTAAAGCGGTGAAGGACAACACCGTGAAGAAACCATAGAAAAAATACCTTAGAACCAAAATTCGAAAATATGTGATGTTTACCAACCCGCATTGGTAGATTACAGCCCTCTGCTGAGACACATGCTTCCTCTCTATGAAAAGACATTCCCTCTTAGCCTGTGTCCCAGCAGTGGGAACATTATAGTCTGATTATACTTGTGCTATGTTAAGATAGATATTATCAGCGAAAAATCAATTTTGAAACTTGGTGAGACGTTTGTGTTCCTTTAGAAGGCTCAGGTTCGTCAGACAGCTCTTCTAGGAACTGTGGAGACTTCTATGTTGTCTTCCGAAGTCGTTTTCTTCATCCGACTCAGCCATGGCTAAGGGAGTGGTTTATGTATGAAGTGCTGTATCTCGGTTCTTTTATACATACAGAGCTACGGTTGACAATTTTCAGTAATTATGTCTGATTTAAAAGTGTGCTATGGCTTTTTCTACAGGATGCACCTTGTGGAAGTTACAAGCCAAAAACTCATAAACGTCCGGAGGTTTTTCAACAACAAGTTCTGTGTGTTTTATTTGTGCGAGTCAAAATGGTGGGTGGACCATAGCGAATTAAATTATACTAATTACCAAACAAATGTACCTAAAAAATACTATTTTGTACTTAGCTCTAAAAAATCTGTACCTCCTTCAGAACCAAATTATTTCCAAATTAAGGTACACGCGCCATATTGACATCAAGATGGCGGGTGTTCCAAAAAAAAAGGTTTTTTTTTGTAATTGGTATAATTTGATTCGCTATGGTACACCCGCCATTTTGACTATAACTTTTATTTATAACCATCCATAAATTGCATAATAACAAGTCCTGGTAGAGGTATATATGTATCAGAATTTAACATATTTGGAGAATAAGAAGAAAACAAACTTCTAGGTCATCACAACTTTAAAGTTACTCCGTAAAACTGCAAAGTTAAGAAAAGTAGTGCACGAAAAGATTTTTATCTCAGGAATTAATTCAGTCGTAAGATCCGCTGGTTCGAGTAAAACCGCGGATAATAGCCAGTAATAACAATAACTTACTAAGGAACATTCCCGTTCTAGTTTAAAAGTAGGTTTTCTTGTACTTGCCAAGGATGTAAATGCAAGGAAAGAACGGAGTTTCGTAAAACTTGTTTCACAAATTCGCCGAAAAATATATATGTTATTTGAAAGAAGTACTTAATATTAAAATTATATACATATTCATTATTTTTATTTATATTTTTTATATTATATATATTTCATTATTATTTTTATTTATATTTTTGTATATTATATATATTTCCTTTATTTATTTCCTTACATACTAATTACATTTTTAAATATTTTTTAACAAAAACCATATAAAAAATACATTTAAAAATAAAAAAAATAGTAGCCCACCGGCATCGGGAACAGGGTCCGAGCTACCGGTGGTCAGGGCTCTTGAGAGAGGAACCTCCTAACGATACGTGCTGTGTCCAGAAGTACTGCTTTCTGAATCAAGCCCTTGATCCAGCTGCCAAGCGAGAGCCTCCTTAGTTGTTGGTCGAGGCTCTTGGCTATTAAGCCATTGGCCGACACAACTATCGGCTCAATGACTGCTGTACTCACGTCCCACATGTCGACAACCTCCCGAGCCAGATCTAGATATTTGAATTGTTTATCTTTCTCTGCTTTCTTTTTGTTTATTTATATTTTTTGTAATATTATATATATTATTATTTATTTTTATTTAAATTTCAGAGAATCGAGACAGTAAGTCGGTCGTGAGATAAGTGTGAAAGAAGACGGCATCGCAAAGAGCCAGGCTAGGCTTAGGTCAACTGTTTCTTTGCCAGTAACAATTTATTGGAATGACAAAATAATCATTTGCAAAAATCAACATGCATAGAATGACTATTTCTGAACCCAACGTTGTTTCTTGCTGAATGCATAGATATGTGTATATCTATTGATACGTCTTATATCCTTGATTTTGTGTAAACAAAAAAATATAACACAGACACAGTTCAAAACAAAGTGGCAGACATACAATAAGCACAATAACATAGTTTTTTGTGCACCGAAGATTTAGTCTACAAAAAGTCTATTACAAAAATAATAATGAACCCTGTCTGTTAAACTAGGAGACCAGGGGGGTTATCATGACGTCTTAAAGTAGGAGTAATTCCAGTGTGGAAAGAGATGGCGCTAGACGACATGTATAGCTAAGTCTCTTTCCCACACTAGAATTACTCCTGCTTTAAAACGTCATAGTTAACCCTGTATCTTAAGTTGCAAATAAAGAAAATATTTTTATGAGATGTGTAGGTATGTTTTTTGGTGAGATCGTGCAGCCAATTGCTTGTTGTGTTCTCAGAGCTGAGGAGTACAAAGTCTAAAAAAGTAAATTTTTTGTGGTTTTTCTTAATCTTTTTTA
This sequence comes from Noctua fimbriata, assembly GCA_905163415.1. Lineage (NCBI taxonomy): Eukaryota > Metazoa > Arthropoda > Insecta > Lepidoptera > Noctuidae > Noctua > Noctua fimbriata. Next base: position 11,834,361 of record LR990940.1, read on the forward strand.
CAAAAATGTCAAATTAAACTTATAAAATCCAATAATTGAAGTAAATGCAAGTAGTTCTAACAAAAAAAAGTTTCTCATAAAAGTCTAGTTCAACTGGTCGTGAAGATCCGATTTATTTTCAAAAGCGATTTTCTTTTGCTTGCCAGTGCCAAAATAATAACATTTTAAACTTTGCTTTTTCATCGTTATAAAATAGTATAATGATATAACATCACGGCTGTAATCCCCGAAGGGTTAGGGAGAGCTGTACCTGATGATGGACCCACATTTCGCCAGTTATGTTTAAGTCCCATGTAATAGGGGGCGAGCCTATTGCCTCAACCGGGCGCAAATCCAGACTCTGTGGGTGCTACTGAAAAATTCCTGATGGAAAAACCCAATAACACTTTGCCAACCTGGGAATCGAACCCAGGACCTCATGCTCAGCAGTCGTGAAGACCAACGAGGACTCCCCACAGCTCAACCGCTAAACATAGAAACTTGAATTAGTTTATAAAAAATGTAATAGAAGGGTGTACTAAGAAGGGATTTTGCGACAATCAACCTTTAAATATGAAACTTTTAATAAGTAGGTACGTGTTTTTGGATTTTTCGTCAATCACCCCCCCCCCCCCCTTTGGTGAAAACGATAGGTAATCAAATTTTAAGAGGTGGATTTTACTGTTTGCTTATGGCATTTGTAGGTAATCGTTAAAACAAATATAGGAAAGGCGCTATTTTAAAAATAAAGCAATCCCCTTTGGGGTGAAAATCGGGAATACATTTTGTATGAAAAGACCTTATTAGTTCGGTTTAGAACCTTGAAACTTGGCACAAATACTTCTTTAGGAAAATAATAAACATTGTTATGATACATTTCCCAAAACTCACTGTTAAAAGGGTGGGGGAATTAAGAAAGTTCATAAGCAAAAGTAAGAAATCTGTGCAGACGAAGTCGCGGGTGGGGTGCTAGTGTATTAAGAAATTATAACGCTCTTACGTACAGGTAAAGTAGATAATACAGTTGAAGAATTAATAAAAAAAAGTTATCTTAAAAAATATATTTATTTTACAAATAACAGTAAATGCAAAAAATTGGCATAAATAATTGCAAAAATCATAATTTATAACACTGGAACGCAAAATATGTGCACGTGTAATAAATTATTCAATGACCGAAACAAAATGCTCCAAATTCTAAAACTACACTTTTAAAAGTCACTCCAAATAAGTGTTCGCTCGAAACTTTCAAAAACACTTCCAAATTTAATAATACTGTTTTTTTTCTCAGACGATTCAAACTAAACCAGTTTCACTTCCAACCAAATTCGAATTTCGATTCACATTCATTCACATCAGTCAAGAATCGAATACGAAAATCGTGATTCCAAATCGATCCATGCTCTCATTCTGTACAATAGACTTTCTTCTTTTATCTGGAACCGATGAAACTGTTGGGTCTCTGAGGGTAGACCTGTGGGTTGCGTCTTAAGGCATCGTACTGCCTCCAGTTAAGGTACCAGAAAGGTTGGTTGTTCACGGGAAGTGCGTCCAATCGATTGATGAGATTCCTGTCACCCCTAGCGTCGATAGGGTATTCTTCATCTTCTCCAAACCTATTTGATATTAGGTCTGTTTCCACTGCTGGGTAACCAATAGGGCTCAGTCCAGCGTAGAAAGGCCTTTGAGCCTTCACAACAGCGACAAAGACTGCGAGTGCAAGAATGATTTTGTAGGCAGACATTTTCTGTAAACAAAGAAATCAAGAATTAATACAATTGTTATTGTTCCTGATGCAGGATTGTTGGCCTATAAATGAGCTTGTTATTTTCAAACCGGTTGAGAGCACGATGCTTATTAGAGCGCAAATTATAGTCGTAGAATGCAATCTTCGTCAGAGAATCCTGTTTGTCGAACATGATACAGTAGACAGGCAGGTATGGCAAAAAACGTCCAACTTTTTATAACTATGGGAATAAAAAAGGTTCTCTATTCGACTTCTATTGTTTGATTTTTTACAGGCCACTTATTGAGGAAAAGATGCTGTTTATTAAATACACATCTTTAATCAACTTAATTAGTGTTATAATTGTGTGGTATTTTTGTATATTATATAATAAATAATAAATTATTTTAAAATCTGGTTAGAATTTGTTATAATATTTACTATTTTAACAGAAGTTTGTCCTAATTCAACCATTTACTTGTAAGTTTAGATTAATGTTCTCTTTATTTTAAAAAGTACAAAAACATTAAAAAGAGAATAACAACAACAACAATTCACTTTTAAAAAAAAATCGAAATAATTAGATCGCACTTTTTGACTTTCCACAAGTTATATTATTTTTAAGTGAAATAAAATACTTAATTTGAATTTCAATAAGTCGTAATAAAAAAAAACAAATGAAAAAATAAATACCTTTGTTATAATTTACACGCACAACAAACAACTAAAGCAAGGTGAATGTACCAATGATTGGTCACGGTCGCTCTCGGTTCTCGATTCGAACTGTGACTCGATACAACTGAACACTGTATAAATATGAACTCGCCAGTTATCGGGACCATCGCGGAGCACAGACTTTATAAAACAAATAGACTGGCCGTGGCCAGCAACTTTTGAAATTGGAAACAGTATGGCGGTGATATTGTTTTAATTTTTGAAAGGAGTGAGTTTGTTTTATATTAATGTTACAATCAATGAAATGATTTTAGATTTTATGATGTTGTATTACATTTTATGATGAAATATTAAACTTGTTTGTAATTCAATTGAAAACACAGTAATTATTATGAACAAGTTCATTAAGTGTGATGATGTTCTTAATCTAATTATGGAATGAGTGTTGAAGTCTGACCGCATTAAAATAATTAAGTACATTTATTTATAATTCCTGTACCTAAATAAATGTTGATGGATAGAGAGGTAGAGGAAGACCAAAGAAACGATGGATGAATTATGTGAATAGGAAAAGAAAAGAGGATAACTGATAAGGATAAGTGACGGTTGACGAATAGAAGAAAAAAAAACGTGTTGCGCTGACCCCAAGTCACATGGGACAAGGGCAGGAAGATGATAAATTCCTGTACCCAAGAAGCTCGTATAGTAAATATTCAAAGAGAAACAAAATATTTGCACAGAACACCTCTAAACATTATAAGGTGCGCGTAAAAACCCCATTCAACGAGTTACGTTGGATTCGTCTCACTGCCCGCTGACGTCACAGATCAAGTTCGCGTAAGTCAATCAGCGACCAGTCAAGGTAGACCACGATTGACCCACTTAATCACTGCTCTGATGTCCAATTTTGTTGAAATGGAGAGGGGAGCGGAAGGTTAAGTTAATTTGGTGTTTAAACGTATGGGTTTTGAGTCATTTGTGAGGTAATAAGAGTCTTTTTTGCAAGTCACCATATATCAAACACACCCTCAGCTATAGTAGTGGGTTTTTTCGATGATATAACTTATGTTTGATAATACAGAAGCTGTTAGTTCAGTCACCTAAGCAGTGCAGACATTTTTTTGTTTCTTTATTTGTTTAGATAATTAGCGGTTGCCTACTGACCTAGTTATGTCTTCGGAAAAACCCAAACAGTAAAATTTTATGATGCTAAAACAAAACGTACCATCACGCCTGTCTTTCACGACGGGATAGGCGGAGACGCTTTTCGAGCTGTGTTTAATGACCATGTAATAGGAGGGGGGAGGGGGGGCCTTTTGCCATCAATCGGGCTCAAATTCAAACTGCGGGTTGATATTGAGAAATTTCTGGCGTAAAATCCCAATAGCATTTTGTCCGAACCGGGAATCCAATCCAGGACCTCGTGTTCAACAGTTGCGTTTGCGACCACTAGACGAAAGAGGCATTTGTGATTCTGAAATGATGTAATAAATTGAGAATATGTTATTTACAACGGCCCGGGTTTTCCCGGATCTAAATTGAAGAGACTTTTTAGAAACACAGTCACTGTCAGCCAAAAATCCCAATCCGCATGACTCTAGGTAAGTAGACCGAATCTCGACTCTGTTTTGTTACAGCTGGTCAAGTTTTATAGTACCTGTAGTTATAGGCCAGTAGCAAGGGGATAAGGTCGAAATTCGAATGGCAGTGGCAGTGGTAAAATACTGATTGCGGTCGCATTTATTTAGAGTGAAAGTCGTCTTCAAAAATAGTCAGGATATATTTTTTCAGATGATGGTCGTCTATTTAGTCATACTTTGTTTAAAAAAATAAAATGACAATGGCAAATAAATATTTGTCAAAAAAATTGTCAATATTGACACATTTGCATAGTGTTATTGATGTCTATGTTAAAAAGTACAAGAAACATAACATAACATCACGCATGCAATCCCCGAAAGGTTAAGCAGTCGTGTACCTGATAGCACACCCACATTTCGCCAGTCATGTTTAAATCCCATGTAATAGGGGGCGAGCTTATTGCCAACAACCGCAAATCCACACTCCGCGGCTGCTTTTTAGAAATTCCTGATGGAAATACCCAATAACACTGTTCCCAACCTGGGAATCGAACCCAGGACCTCATGCTCAGCAGTCGCGTTTGCGACCACTAGATCAACGAGGTAGAAAGAAACTATGAAATAATCTTGCAAAATGTTTGAATTGTCGACTGTTCCCTATTCGGGCCCAAGTTAAATAAGCCATATGAAAACCAGTGGTGGAACAGTCTCGTCCTAGTACTATAGTAGGTAAATCCGTTGAAAAACTATACAAGTTCATACATTTGAATAGGGTTTTTCCAACGTTAATAATAAGGTCAATCGACTCACCCCACAATAGAATTGCGTTGTAAAAAGATTGCATCTCATGTTAGTATGACTCATAGATTGCCATTTGAATGTCATTTCTCATTATTTATTGGACCTCGTAATTGGTTAACCAGTTTTGACAGCGAATTTTAGTCCATTGAAACTTTCCTACGTTTTTTTTTTGTGAATGACATCTCGCTGGTCGACCTAGGAGGTTGTCGCCTGCTTAACCGGACTATCTTGTGGGTGCCTTGAGTGTAAGGCCTAAGCACTACACGCAAAGGGCACCCCCTGTGAGGTACGGGCCTCGGCTTAGAGCGCCGCTGGGGTTGGTCAGCTAGGGACAGCCTGGATCGTAACTTTACTAAGGTTAAAACTGTCATATACCTTGACAAATAGACCAGTGGGCTTAAAGAGTGCGCATGCCGCTCAGTCAAACTCGTAAAATATGATTGCTATTTCACAGATACATCCAAAGATCAAAGATCGATCGAGATCGATTCATAGGTTTTTTTCCTGCCGGAAAAAATGTTAGCAGTCTTCGGGAAAAATCGGCTGTCAATTGATGATCTTTGACAGTTGTTACAGGTAGTCAGTGCCCCGAAAGACTGAAACCAGTCTTACAAAGGGTATCGTATTACCTAGTACTAACTGGGTTGTGGAGGTCATATAGGCAGTCGCTTCATGTAAAGTACTGGTATTTAGCTACATCTGGTTAGATTGGAAGCTGACCCCAACGTAGTTGGGAAAAGGGTAGGCAGATGATGATGATGATGTTATCGCTGATTGAATGTCACTTTTACAAAGCACTCTTGACGATTTATGTAGACGAAGTGACATTCAATTTTATGGTGATAAAGCAAGGACGAGTTCGACTATACTAGAAAATATGAATTGTATGTTGCTACGCGGAAGAGCTACTTTTTATGGATGATCCACTTGTTTTTGGATAAATGGCAAATTTTAAATACAAATCATTACTTTACTATATTAATTATACTACCAAGTACTACACTACGTACTTCTACTTTATTTTTTTCACTATATTATTTTATTTTATGTTTTTATTAATCCTATAGTAAAGTAACTTTTTTTTAGAATTTCCCGTTGATAAAAATTGCTTTATCCAACTTTATTAATTAAAGTTGAATAAAGTCAGCACCAGGATATAGGCACCATATTGGCCATGAAAATAATGATAACTCTGCTGCTGTTATTGGAAAAATAATAATGATTAATAAAAGAGCAAACAGGACATCGCTTGTTACGATAATAATAAATAAATTATGGTTAATAAAAGAAGAATATAAACACAGCTGTACACACGGCGGCACATCAAGCTGTACATAACCACTATAACCTAACTTCGCTTTGTATGAGCTTCCCGTACGATGAGAGATCAACTTAATTTGGTTTTGCATAGCTTGATTGGCCGCTGTGCGTACGATCTCAGAACTGCGTTTTAAATCAACATCGTTTATTTCCTACTGGTTTATCTCTTGCACATGTTATTTACAATTTACATAGTTGTTCACAATAATACATATACAACATTAGTTTTAGTATATGCGAAACCTGATACACGTGTCTAGTATTTTTAGTGTAAAGAATCTATGTACAAAATTTCAAAACTGTATCATGAAAAATGTAAAAGTTATAAGCTTGTTCTGTTACCTAGTTGTCCGCACAAAAACGTTGTCACCACGCAGCGCGCGCCTCCAGCGTCGTCTTGAGCTCATTGATAATAATTATTTGGCAGTAGGTACCAAAGTTATTGCAAAAGGTACTCAAAATCGCTTGGTGTCCAACTTATAACTTTTTTAAATATTATTGGGAAAAAATATAACATGGTTTAAAAATTATTGGAATCGATTCAGTTCCTTATTCTGAACAAACTATATTCAGGTTTCGCACATACTTAAAATAATGTTGTATTATAATATTTATGACATCACACCTGTTTCATCCGGAAGAGTAGCCAGAGGTATACCCATGGTAGGTCCACCCACATTTCGGTGAGACTCCCGGCTGCGTTTGAGAAATTCATGAAAATACCCAAAATCGACATAAAATACTGGGTAGGATCCCTCATCGACGCACAAACGATTACCACGTATTCAGTAAATCATTCTGAACCCTCCAACATCAACTTTTTAATCGGTAATTTAAAAAAAAACAGCTTCTTCCTTTAGCAGTGCAATACTTACGTGGTCAAAATGTATGGAACAGCTAATTTAAAAAAAAAATAATGAAAATTTTCTGTGTTAGGGGTCCAGTTTGATGGTGTGTACCTCCCTTAAATATTGACCCAATTTCTGATGCACTCTGTATTACGTATAATAAACTTGTTTTTGCTCCCTATTAGGTGGAAGTCGAAGAACATCTAATAAACCCTCTATTATTGTAACCCAGGTCATCAAAACCCGTTCAGACGTTAATGCGTGAAACCATAAACATCATAGATATAACCTTCGACCTGGGGGACTTCTATGACGTCTTTAAGTCGGAGTAATTCCAGTGTGGGAAAGAGACAGAGCTATACAGGTTGTCTAGCGCCATCTCTATCCTACACTGGAATTACTCCTGCTTTAAGACGTCATGGTAGGCCACCTGGAAGTGTTTGAACAGACTCTGGACACAGGTTGGTCGAAGCAAGGAAAACCTATTCAGGCGGAGATGCCTCTGCCCTGGATTGTAAATGTGGCTGCCTCACAAACGATGGGACACTTGATATCGTGTCCTGTCTGTCATGTTGTTTGCACTTCACAGGAGCTGATGGACGCTACTGATAGCGCCAAACTCGTTACCAAATGGGCTGACCCAATTTGTCATCGACACGCTAAGAAAAAGAGCTTTAACAGGTATCGGGGGTCAAAAATCACCCCAGTGGTACATATTTCTCGTCGTAACTCTGCAGTGTAATTACATACACTCCTGTGCATTTACGGAATCTCATTAAGTCGTGATAAGCGGCGGGTGACGGATTTGCGTCGTCGGTCTAATATTACTGAAATCGGAGTTACGTACACTACTGGGGTCAAATATCGCACCCGACACCAACAATGGTCATTTAAAAAAAAAAAAACTGATTAGCAGACAGAGAGTTTCTTTCGCATCACTAGTATAAAACAAAGTCTCTTTCCGCTGTCTGTCTGTCCCTATGTATGCTTAGATATTTAAAACTACGCCACGGATTTTAATGCAGTTTTCAGCAATAGATAGAGTGATTCAAGAGGAAGGTTTATATGTAGGTATATATTGCACCCATGCGAAGCCGGGGCGGGTCGCTAGTTTCTTATATACCACGGACAACGGACGCGGCTGGACACTTTTCACCTTTATGTCTTGAGCAATAAGGCTGAAAACTGGTAAACTCTCATTGTCCGTTACGGTACATACATTTTATATAAAGATTTATTACTTTATTAAACACGAATGAAGATCGTGCAAGGTCATCTCTTATCTGCTACAGACGCAAGAAGTGCAAAGTTCTGTTTATTAATTTTAGTTTAATGTTGTATAAATCATAAATGCGTCATAGATAGCAATTAATTACCCTAATGGTTGGGATTTAGACTTTACTCCTATACTTTCGAAGCTATTGAGAATAATTGATGTTTTTTCTTATTTTGGGTATAACCCGACCTCGTGTAAACTTGCCACAGCCGGACTTTAGCCTTAGGCAATTGCCTAAGGCTAAAGTCCGGCTGTGGCAAGTTTTATGGACTTTAAAAAAATATGTAGTTATAACATCATCTGCCTCTGCCTTTTCCCCTATGTTGGGGTCGGCTTCCAGTCTAACCGGATGCATCTGAATACCAGTATTTTACATGGAGCGACTGCCTATCTGACCTCCACAACCCAGTTAGTACTAGATAATACGATAACCCTTGGTAAGACTTGTTGTCAGACTTTTTGGGCTACTGACTACCTGTAACGACTGTCAAAGATCTACAAATGACACCCGGGACCAACGGCTTAACGTGCTTTCGAGTACCGAGTACCGGGTGGTCATCCATCCACGGACCAACGTAGGCAAGCACGGCTTAACCTAATGATCGATCCGAGCGGCTGTTATTATTTAGCCACGAGTTTCTCACATAGTTATTAACATATAACCAATGTTATATTGCCCTAAAAATAACTGCAATTAATTAATAAGTTTAGTCAAAAAAACATTGTAAACCTGAGCTAATATTTCAACGGGCTGAATTTTGATGGATCGGTCCGTTTAATCTTTTACTACTTAGACATTTCATTTTGATTATACCTACTGTTGCAATAACCGGTTCGTTTACCTGTCAAGAAACTGTGTTCGTGGACTTTGTTTTTAGCAGTGAATTTGTAGGTAGAATATTAAACACTAGAAAATCTGCCTCAGTGGTCTAGTGGTCGCAACCGCGACTGCTGAGCGCTCCTGGTTCCGATTCCCGGGTCGAGCAAAGTGTGATGGTGTTGTGTTATCAGGAATTTCTAAATAGCAGCCACTGAGTCCGAATTTGTACCCGGTTGATGGCAATAGAGTCGCCCCCTATTACATGGGACTTAAACATAAGTGAAATGAGGGTGTACTATAAATAAGGTACATCTCTGCCTAATCTTAAATCTCAAACTTTGCTATATTTTGTAAATGGCTTTCGATCAAAATTATTTTTCGAAAGGCTAAGGAAATTGAAGTTCTTAAGTAGTGTCAAAATTAATTAATAGTACTTTTTTGTTTAGCTCCCAGTGATGATGATAACATGGAGGTTATGTCATCTATACACCTACATATAATAAAATTGTAACAGGCCGATGTCTGTAAGTCCATTATATTACAGCAACAGAAGCCAAAACAAGTTTTTAGAACTTTTGACTGTCTTTCTGTCTGTATGTTTGTACGCGCATCACGCAAAAACTACTGCATGGATTTGAATCCAGTTTTCACCGCTTTACTTAGATGCTTAACTTAAAATATAGGCTACATTAGATATAATTTTGGACCCGATAAGTGGCGCCATGCGAAGCAAGGGTGAGTCGCTAGTTAAAAATAATATGTACCTATAAACAAACGAATATCGTGTAACAACAGAATTGCTGAATGCGTAAAACATTGAAAGCTATCATCAGTATCGGTTTGTCAGTGTTATGTCACTCTTTATATCCATTTATTTTTATGAAATATATTCCAATAAATAAAATCGGCCTTTTCTCCTGCAATATAAATCTTTCTACGCGTGACTCAATAAATAACGTACACGGCCTTTTCTTTCTATTAGACAACCTTTTCCGTACATCATAAATTTCATGTTAAATCCACCTGGCGATCTGCCAGGGTCCAGTGTTCAACTGCGCCGGTTACAATGTTCACTTTGTCTTGATTCAGACAACTACTCGTATAGAAGTTATTGATTATCTTGTTACAGTATAGTTTTTTTTTTTAAATCTTTTTGTAGTGTATCGATACAATCGATTAGATTTGAGTCTATGGTATCTTCTCATAACATATTATGTCGTATCTGGTTAAGGATTGCGCGGGAAAGAGCGATGTGGTCGAGAGTTCCGGATCAAGAGGTGTGAGAAACTCAAACTCAAAACATTTATTTCAATTAGACAATTGCAGGCACTATTGAATGTCAAACAAAAACGAAGCTACAGTTACAGTTACAAGGCATAATAACTTGTCAAAGGGGTAAATGTCTATGGAGAAGAATGGGCAAGAAACCCCATGGACACTCTTCTACTCTCTAGAGACACGAAACCAAGAAATCTATACTATAATATTATAAAGCTGAAGAGTTTGTTTGCTTGAACGCGCTAATCTCAGGAACTACTGGTCCGAATTGAAAAATTCTTTTAGTGTTTGATAACCCATTTATCGTGGAAGGCTATAGGCTATAACATCACGCTACGACTAATAGAAACGGAGCATTTATGAAAAAGATTGCAAAAACGAGGAAAATCCAAACGCAGACGAAGTTGCGCGGGTCAGCTAGTTAATTATAAGACGCGATGCTTAACAAGGTGGAGGATGCTCGCGATGCTTAAGGAACTCTTGTGGATGCTTCTAAATCCAGCAGTTGAGGCTCTGCGATGTTTCTGAGTGAATTAATTGATGAATGATTGTATTTATGTAGGAGGTTAATAAACTTTCGTATACTATTATGTTTCTCAAAATTCACAACTATTTGTTGTTTGTAACTAACTTATAATTGCAATTTGATATGCTTGCACTGCAAAATATATTAATCTAATTTGCGTTTTAAATGACCTCTAGGCTTAATTTTTATTTTGAAAAAATACTGCGAAAAGTAAACTAGTTTTGCATTCTCATCGCATTTTTTCTTCACTACTATTTTTAAAACCTGGGTTGTGGAGGTCAGATAGGCAGTCGCTCCATGTAAAATACTGGTATTCAGCTGCATCCGGTTAGACTAGTAGTCGACCCCAACATAGTTGTGAAAGGCTAGGCAGATGATGATTGTTTTTAAAATCGCAAGAAAATGTTAAGGTATTTTTTGCCTTTAGCCGTAAAATTAAGTTATAATTAAGTTTAGTTTAGTATATTATATTAAACAAACACACACAATACCAAGCTTAAGGAAGAATAAGAAATCCCCTTAGCCCATTACTTACTGCAGTTATCGGAATAGGGACCGAATCAGAACGTGACACGAAGATTATGTCGATGTTGTTTTCAAAACTGGGTTTTTCCAATCATAAACAATTTTAAGCTTCTGCGTATCGTTATTTTTGCTTTCGTTATCCTGTACCTATTGTTTTGTTTTGTTCGTCTTTGGCTAATGATTTAGTGGTCTTAATATTGTATTAGGTAAGCCTAATAGTCTGCTCTTCTGAGAATCCTAAATAACTCGATATAACGTTGAAATAAATAGATTTAATGCCTTTTGTATCCGTCGTTTACTTGTATTTTTGCAGTTCTGGAAATGGAAAAATATCATCATCATCATTCTCTTGCCCTTATCCCAATTTAAAAAAAAAAAATGGAAAAATATATTTGCAAAAAAAAAAAACAAAAAATGTAAAATAACTATACTTTCGGAAGTCACCACAAAAATATTTTTTTTATTTTACTCTATTTAGTTGAGGTATCCTACACAAATTCTTGTCATATACAAAATTGACTTTGTAACTAGAAGTTACTATGATAATATCATGTTATCAAGAAGAGAAGAAAAAATACGTATTATAGAAGATAAGTCATAAACTACCCAAGCTATGTTAATAAAATTTATATGGGACCACCGCGCAAGTTTCTTCTACCAAATGAAAAAAAGTATAACGAAAATCGGGCTAGTAATCTCAGATAAATCGGTGTAAAAACATAACAAAAAAGATGCCGGTAGTATACAAAAACTCCTCCTTTTCTAGAAGTCGGTTAAAAAATGGCTCGGAATGAATGGTTTTAGGTTAAAGACTTTTCAACAACAGCCTCTTTCAATATCGACGTCTCTTTCATTTTACTTACTTTTTACACTTTTAGACGAGTATGCAAATAACAAATACAGAAAATAAAAAGACCCTTTTACACACAGAGTCTTGACACCCTCTTTATTTGAGTACCTTGGGGGCAAAACAATTTGACATGCCCCGCGGTCAGAACGAAAGTGACCGAACTCAAAATTACTGTGAATTGAGTTATACCTAAAACTACTCCTAATGACATGAGCTATCGTCTATAGTGAATCAAAATGACGATATCGTGCTAGAAAACGACAAACAAAAACATTTCGTCTCTTTCGTTTTCGTGAGCACGAACTAAATCACGAAAACAATTTTGTTATTTCCGAAAAAAGGCAAATGTCGTGTTAGGTCACTTTTGTTCTTAGAGGGAGGCCCTTAAACCCATGTCGTTAAGGCGAGACGGTATTTCTCCAGACCTTTGTTGATTTTCCGTCAAAGAAAGACTTTGGCAATGTTTTCAGCATCGTCGCGTACTTTGTGTTATAAGTAGTTGGGTGGCACTGGATAACTATTTTTGAGGTGTCGAAAGAAATTGTGTTTACAAAATTAAAGCTTTTGATGTAGTTCTGTTGTTTCAAGATGTTGTTTATTTATTTATATTTCAAGTTTTTTGTTATTTCTTTTGAGGTAGTTATTTATTAATGTTTTAAAAAGTAAGAAAGAAAGAAGAAATGTTTGGGAGAACGTGTAGTCGAAGTTTTTTCGTCATTGACGGGAAAGTTAAAAAAAAATAATGAAAGATGCTGGTGGAATTCATAACCTCCTCCTTTTTAAGAAGTCGGTTAAGAAGTCATCACCTCCTTTGCCAATTTTACATACCAATCTTGTAAATTCTTGGTCAAAGAGGATCTAGATTGAGACCTGGAGAACGAATTTATTATCTCTCTATGACATCATGATATTTACATGCACTCTTATTATCATGTATGTCGAATCCGGTAATTGGTGCGGACATAAAATGAATCGCAAGTACGCCAGTGGTGACATCACGCAACCTACTTACAAGTCTACCCACACCACAGCGTGCTTCTACAGAGCCGTGATGTTTACAGCTCGAGGCGAGGACGACATTCAATGTCTGATAGCAGCGGAGTTGAGACGTCCCGGAACTGTGCCCGCTTAATTTGGCCTCGTGTTAAATTGTATTTTCAATTAATTTGTTAGTTTAATAGAAACAGTTAATCGCACCCAGTGTATTTTTATTGCACGTCTTCTGCCCATATGATGTACGAGCCTTACGGAATAAATCCTGACTATCCGACATGCACATAATAAGACTACAAATAGAACTCAAATAATAATAAAAATTAAGACTAAAAGATTAACCAAGACAAACTTGGACTGCCTCGTTGATCTAGTGGTCGCAATCGCGACAGCTGATCCTGAGGTCGTGGGTTCGATTGCTGGGTCGGGCAAATTGTTATTCTGTTTTTCCATCAGGAATTTCTCAGTAGCCGCCACGGAGTCTGGATTTGTGACCGGTTGATGGCAATAGGCTCGCTTAAACGTAACTCGCGAAATTGAGTATACTATTTGGTACACCTCTGCCTAACCCTTCTGGGTTAACAGGCGTGATGTTATGTTATGAACTTGTAATATACGTGGAGCGATATATCTAATGCACGATCAGACAAAATGCATGCAAGGGCAGGTCGTAAAACGTGCTTCAGTCTGACTGTTATTGCCCTTTCATGTGCGGCCTTGAGAACAGCGTGTTAGCGGAATATAGATACAGAAAAGGCCAGTAACTATCGATAGGAACATTATAGATGTTAATAATCTTTATCTTAGTAGATAAAGATTAATAATGAAAAAAGTAATGTATGATGGATGCATGTATGTATGTTGTGTGTATATGTGTGTGTGTGTGTGTGTGTGTGTGTAATGTGTATTTTTTTTTTTTACTGTACTGCCTCGTTGATGTAGTGGGTGCAAGCGCTAATGCTGAGCTTGAGGGGTAGCTTCGATTTTCATGTTGGAAAATTTTTATCGCGTTTTACCATCAGTATTTTTTCAGTAAGAGTCATGGAGTATGAAGAGGGGCGAACGTATTGCCATCAACCGGGATTTGTGCCCAGTTGATGGCTCGCCCCCCTAATACATGGGACTGAAACACAACTGGCGAAATGTGTATGTACTAATAGATAGTCTCTGCTTAATCCTTCGAGGACTACAGGCGTGATGATGTTGTGTTAACATAATGTTATGTAGTACTTAGTTATTGGTATGTCATGCGAAGCCCGGTTTCGGTCCCATAGTAAAACCCGAGGAAAACCGGTTTTACCTGCTATGGAACCAAAACACGGTTCCGCATGCTCTAGTCATTGAATATTTATCATATATCGTTAATAATGCACCAGTATCATAAAACTCAATTTATCGTCGATTTAAAAGCCCCATCGTTACGGACAGTTCAGCACCGCGATATTAAACGGATATTGCATGCGGTTACTGCATTCGAATCCGACTTGTGACCACGAAACGTAACTTATTGCGCTAGATCACTCCGTGGCTGACTGTACCTGACCTGCATGTTTGTGGTCTCTGTTAAGCATAGCGAGATACAGCTTAATTGATGATCAATCATTGTTCTAGATTTAGTAGGTGTTAACCACATTGTCTCTTATTACCCAGTAAGTTGTGGTCGTTAGATATGCAGTCACTCCATGTAAAACACTTGTGGAACGTGGGCCTTTAATCTAATAGAGGGCTTTAGAGATTCCTAATAATAAAAATAATTACGGTGTAAACTGTCTTAGATTCAGATCCTTGACTAGAACACGCAATTTGACTCAACTAACCTTCAGCTTCACCCTTATCCTGGCTTGGATCAAGCTTGCTGATGCAGCTCGTTGCCGTGTGGTTGGAAGTGACGTTACTAACGTTACTGGGCTTCTAGAAAGCCTTTTGGGATCCGAATAGTAGGCATACGCAAATTAATGTCTAGGATTGTTCTGATACGATCAGAAGGACTACATCACAATAGTAGACGAAAAGTCAGGTTATACAATGTGACATGTAATGGACTCATCGGCCTGCATGGCAATGCGTTTCTGCTTACTTTTCGATAGTACGTCGACTCAAGCAGCACCAAGATGGCTGCTCATCGCCGTCACTTCACCAGAAGTGAGGGTAGAAGGCATAGAATTAATGGAGCATAAACTAACTTAAACTAGACAAGTCGATTCTTGTCTAGTTTAAGGTAGTTTCCAGTCGGCTTCCAGTCTAACCGGATGCAGCTGAACACTAGTGTTTGTTAGACTTGAAGCCGACACCAACGTAATTGAGTAAAAGGCTAGGCAGATGATGATGGGTGTTAACCGCGTGCTATGCGCATCCCAGCTATAGCAGGAGTGAGTCAGTAGAGCACAGCCCACTCCTCGAGAGGGTCTTTATAACAGAGCACTTGATAACATAACCTTTTGAATGTCTTGATAAGCAACAGGGTGGTTCAATTTGAGCTCAAACAAAATGACGCTTCATTTAACTTTTAGTCACTTTTCAAAAATAGGGTCAGTAATTGACAAAAGTATTCAAAAGTTATAAAAGTACACCCATATTGTTTTTTCAGTCTCGTCAATATTTATATTTTTCTTTTTTATACTTAAGTGCGATACCAAATGAAGATCATAATCATTTTCTAACCATTCTTATTTTTTACCAGTCATCATCTGCCTAGCCTTTTCCCAACTATGTTGGGGTCGCCTTCCAGTCTAACTGGATGCAACTGAATACCAGTATTTTACTTGGAGCGACTGCCTATCTGACCTCCACAACAGTTAGTACTGGGTAATACGATACCCATTAGTAAGACTGGCTGTCACACTTTTTGGCCACTACCTGTTACGACTGTTAAAGATCAATAAATGGCACAAATGACAGCCGGGACCAAAGGCTTAACGTGCTTTCCGTGGCACGGAGAAAACACGGTAATTAATTGACGGTCACCCATCCACAGACCAACCTAAGCAAGCGTGGCTTAACCTGAAGATCGATCCGAGCGGCTGTTATTATTTAGCCACGAGCTCTTTTTACTAGTATTTCATAATATTCCGTAAACATGTTTGTTTTGTTAGGAAGTCCTGACTTACACGAACTTACCAATGATTAGTACACACGCCCTAACCAAATGGATCCTTACCTATTTCATTAGTGCGTGAATGCTAATCATGGTGACTGGATAGTTGCTACAAATTGTTTATATTCCACCATTACACACGCAGCTTCGTCTTTGGGGTATTCATCAGAGCACAACCATTTTTAAGCGCAACCAACAAAGCGCAACTAACAAAGCTCAACTAAATTATTCCTCATAGCGCAACCATTATTTACGATCACGAATTCAAATTAAAAATATTATATTATGATAATTCCCCAAAGCGCAACCATGATGAAAAATAGAGAGGGGTATGATGGATTCATTAATAATACTCTCTATTTTTCATCATGGTTGCGCTTTGAGGAATAAACATATAATATTTTTAATTTGAATTTTGAGCGTAACTAGTGATTGCGCTTCGATGAATAATTTAGTTGCGCTTAGTTGGTTGCGCTCTGAGGAATACCCCAAATTATCATCTTGTTCTCAAATTCATTACCCATGAACATTTACCATTACGATTCCGCGTAAATCCATTGGTGTAATCGTAAAATATACCTGAACTATTAAAGTTTATTTTCTCAACAATAAACCTGTTGTAAATCTTACCTCAAACGCTGGTCTTAAAACAGGTTGTATATTCGAAAACGTAAAGACCTTTGATGGGAAATATCATTTTGATGTAGTGGTTCTAAACCTGGTTAAATGGAAATCAGATGCTTCACTTCCAGTTTATTTGAGAAATTAATTAAACCAAAAATAACTAAAAAACCCGACTAAAAAACTGAAAAGCATAAAACAAGCACATTTTAAATTAAACAAAAGCTGGAAGCAGGTGGGGCCCATTCCTTTTTCAAAATTTTATATTCAAATGGGCCCCACCTGATGCTTTTGAGTTTTATGCTCATCAGTTTTTTCAGTCGGGTTTTTTAGTTTTTTCAACTACTTTTTTATTTCCTGCTTTGTAGTTTAGTAACGTGAAAGATTTCGTAGTTTAACTTTTTATATGATTTGTCACTTTGAATTACTTTTAAACATATAAGTTTTTTATATTTTTGTAATCACCCTTTAAAACCCGTCGTTTTGATACCCCACTCGGTATTAGAAGAAAATAAGAATTCGAACTTCACATAATATGGCACCCGAAATCCGCCATTTTCCTTTTGCCAGTGACACTCGCGCCACGACGTATAATTTATCCAAATCCGTTCATCTGTTCAGGAGTTACGAGGGAACATACAAGGTGTAAACAGACCTTTCACATAGCCGTCAACCAAGCTTTCTGTACATAAAACTTAGTAACTTTACGCAAAAATTATTGCTGGGTAACGACTTTTTTTTTTGGTGAAAAATCACGTTTTAAGGTAGGACTCGATGGAAAGCACTCAAAGCATTGTGCTGATGGATGGATGAAATAGTACGGGGAAAAAGACGGGAAAAAAAAGTGCTTTTCGTTTATGTTAAGGGTCTATTTACACCCTTTATAATCTGACATACATACATACATACAGTTCAAACACATAACCCTCCTTTTGGGCTTCGACGCAGTCGGGTAAAAATAATAGCTCTCTAAAAATCCGAAATGTTGGTAGTACAGGTACTTTGTATAAGCAATTAAGATATCCTGTTTTCTTGAAGACTAACCTTCGAGGTTACGATTATAAATGTTATAGAACACAATTATCTTTGACATTGAGAGTAATAACTGCCGCTCGGGTCGATCTTAAGGTTAAGCCGCGCTTGGTTAGGTTGGTCCGTGGATGGGTGACCACCCATTACATTCCGAGTTTCCTCTGTGCCTCTGTAAATCGTTGATCCCGGATGTCATTTGTAGATCTTTGACAGTCGTTACAGGTAGTCAGTGATCCGAAATTCTGACAACCAGGCTTACCAAGGGGTATGGCTCCACAACCCAGTACTAACTGGGTTGTGGAGGTCAGATAGGCAGTCGCTCCATGTAAAATAATGGTATTCAGCTGCATCCAGTTAGACTGGAAGCCGACCCCAACATAGTTGGGAAAAGGAAAGGCAGATGATGATGATGATGCATAGAAAGTCTACATGGTACTCACATCTACCAAAAAATAAATAATGCTTCTAACTTATATAAAACAAAATCAACGTCCTTTTGAGTCATGCTTCCCTGGTCAGAACGAATCTCATCCAGGTCTTCCCCACGGTCTTTTGTAGGTCTTCCACAGGCTGTAACAGTCTGCCAACGCTCCCTATACCATCTCTCGTATTTATAGTCACTGTCATTTTGTCCTCGGACAAAATACACGATGTTATTTTAACCAATTTCAGTCAGAATACATCAAGTTTCATTAGATTAATTATAATGCGGTCCGCGTTAAGAGACATTAATTACTTTTGGGACTACGGGGTTGCGACCTATGTGACAAGCACATTTAAATTCACAACGAACGGCTTGATTTAACAAAGTTTTAAAATTATAAAATTGTGACCACTCAAATAATTATTTTGCTCACATCTGCTGTGCCTTTATTTTTGAAATTAAATAATGATTGATGGCGTTTTCGATTCGGGGTTGTACCGTAACGAACCGGTAACATCTGTATTTACGAGTCTCCGTATTTTTGTCGTACGGTTGTAAATAAATCAACTATATCTTTTTTGGTTGTATCCCACGTCTATCCGTGTTCTAAACATTCAAATCCGTTCAGCCATTAGTTCTAAAGAGGTAACAGACAGATAAATCTATTTTTGACATTTGCATAATAATAATAATTATTATTAATAGACGTATATTATGCTAAATAATATACGTCTATTTCAAGTTCTTACCAAGCTAAACGGTTTCCACTTTTTTTCACAACCGTCTTCATCTGCGGAACCTTTTTTCCAACTTTGTTGGGATCTGCTTCAAGTCTAACGGGATGGAGCTGACTTTTTTCACATCATCATAGTTTAAAAAAATATGCCTCGTTCACTATCTAGTAGTAACTTGCCAGAAATACTAATCTAACCAACTCTGCTAGAAATTGAACTGCCCTCTTCAAAGTAACATTGAATTAAGTTCTATGCGGTACGGAATTGAGATGAAACTAATCTTGAACTGTGATATTACGAGTGAGTTAACCATCCGATTCCAACTTCGAAGATTTAAATGTTAGAAGCGATTGACCGTGGTATGAATTATAATTAAGGTTATGCAGATAGGTACATTAAATTTGCTGTATTTGGCAATCTGTTGTTTAGGCTAAACAACAGTTTAAAATACATCATTAATGTGACAGCAAGCCGTGTGTCCAGATAGGATCCTCATCAGCGAAAAATTACGAAGTTCCGCATTAAAAAAATTATAAATATTATTTAATAGTATAATATTTAATATTAGAAACATCTTTGACAAATGTTTTTCAAACTGACATGGTTACTATCAAAAAGTCATTCAATAAATATATACAAAGTCACACACAAATAAATACAACATCAACACAAACATTATAAATTACACATTACACAAGAACACACACACTATAGAACATTTTACATTTTGGATTATATATATTTCATCCCCTACTTAGCCCGTTTAGGGGTATTTTAATTTACGATATGAGTTTATATTGCCCTGTTTCATTCTTTCTTTTGTTATACGGCAACGTTGAGGTTACTTTCGATTTTCGAGTGAAATCAAAAAGAAAAAATATTTTATCTCATTTATTCGTATTTACACATATAATTTTCATTTTTAAATATTTCTATACAAAGTAATATAAACAGAAACATTTAAAAATATAATAAATAGTAGCTCACCGGCATCGGTAACAGGGTCCGAGCTACCGGTGGTCAGGGCTCTTGAGAAAGGAACCTCCTAACGATACGCGCTGTGTCCAGAAGTACTGCTTTCTGAATCAAGCTCTTGATCCAGCTGCCAAGCGAGAGCCTCCTCAGATGTTGATCGAGGCTATTGGCTATTAAGCCATTGGCTGACACGACTATCGGCACAATGACTGCTGTACTCACGTCCCACATGGCGACAACCTCGCGAGCCAGATCTAAATATTTGAATTGTTTATCTTTCTCTGTTTTCACGATTCTCGTCATGCGGAACCGTTATATCAACAACCATTGCGCGATGCTCCAATCGATTTATCACCACAATGTCAGGTTTATTGGCAACAATAGTCCTGTCAGTGACGATAGATCGATCCCAATACAGCGTGATATTACCATCATCGAGAACTGGGTCGGGCGCATACTTATAGTACGGCACTTCTGATTCCACAAGGTTGTACTTCAAAGCAAGTTGCTCGTGGATAATCTTGGCAACGAGATTGTGTCTATGCGAGTACTCTCCGTTAGCCAGACGAGAACACCCTGAAATAATGTGTCGGGTCGATTCTCCCGGACGGTGCCATCCTTCACAATGTAATTCCGGTAGTTATTCGTCATCATAACTTCGTCCATTATTGCACAGACAAAACCTTCGGTTTCCCCGAATAGGTCACCGAAGCGCAGCCAAGATACGGACGATAAGAAGTCTACATCGGGTCCGTGTAGTGCCCGGTAAAAGCGTCCGTGAAGCTCCTTGCCCTGCCATACCTCCTTGCGATCATTAGTGTCTAATACTCTAGGTTTGCGCCAGTTCTGGTTAGCCAGGGAGAGTTCTTTTCAAAGTCTTCTAAATAATTATAATAATTATAATACACATTACAACACAACACAAACACAACACAATACATAATTATTTTCCAAATTTTTTAACTTTTTATTATAAATATTTGTAATACTATTTTTTACTATTTTTGTCCATCTCCTTTTCACAAATCGTTCATTGATGCTCACCTTAGTAGTATAATATGGAACTCTTGTGCCAATTTCATGCTTTTTGACCCCGTTGTCCGTCAGTGAATGAATGAATTCAAGATATTTATTGATTAGGTTCAGTTTGTTTACTTTCGTTTCGGTTCGTTTACTTTTTAAACAGATCTGAAACTAGGGTCAAATGCAGTATAGATATGAAACTATTAACTTTAATATTTGTTTAACTTTTGATGGAAGTAAAAAAAAAACATGTCTTTAAGAACTGATATTTTAATTTAACCTAAACACAATGTATAATGCAGAAACGATGACACAGATGTTGCTCAAGTTATCATTGTATTATTATTTGGCTATTTCGCCACAACACTGTCTCCCGGATACCAGAAGTCGATACTGGGATGAGTTGTCAATAGAATGTCGTCCTTGCCGGGCTAGTGGATGGTGCTAGTGAGTCGGAACCCGTTGCTGCATTGTTCACGGAGAGTCGGAACTGTCCGCGGTGATGCGAACCCCAGTGTTTCGGGGCCGGCGCTGCGTTATATTTGTGGGTCGAACGTGGTACAGCACCGCGATGAAGCTGCCTGCTGGCGTCAACCAGGAGAGAATTTCGAGCTCTTTTTGTTGACTAGTCAAAAGATCGGTATGCTGTCCTAGTCCTAAGGTCGCTGATGAGGCTGAGGGTGATGACCAGGAATGTGTTTCCGATGTGTTTGCATGCTGATTGTCAGACAGACGCGTTGAAGCCATAACTGGATGATGCATTAACTGATTATGTGACTCGCTGCTCAAAGAGGAGGATCCTCCGACCAGACCGGTGTCATGTCTGGTGGACCACTGCCCAGCGGTTGACAAGACAAAATGGGCGATCGCAGCACCCGCTACATCGCATGTGTGTTGTTGCTATGAAAGTAACTGTAGGCGCGCCACGACGCTGTCACGCAGCGCCGCTTTCTTCACGACACCCAATCCTTGCCGGTCCTTGAGACCACTTGTTATCTGGGGGAGGCCCGGCAAGCGACGCTCTGTGACAGAGGTGCCGACTACTACGCACTGACAGTGGGTACGTGACACCCGTCTACCTCGCTTCCAGAGCTAGCCGGTCACTGTCCGGACTAAGGAGCCGACGTGTGTCATGTGTGAACGGTATTGTGTTGTGTAACACCGCTCAGTGTCTGCGTTAGTCGCAAGCCCGCGCCGCGCTCCCACGCGTGACTTTAGGCGCCTGTGGAAAGATGCATGTGCGGTTTAGCTGCGCGACGTGCCTATATTAACTTAGAACACGCCACGCAGCAGGGATGCGTGTAGCCTGTGGCATCAAATTGTTCAGGTAAGCCGGGTGCAGTTTATCCGGGCGTCAAGCTCGGTGGTTCGTCGTCCACTACTCGGTCGCAGGGCAAAGGGCCCGCGTCGGGGTGTCGCGCAGTATGGACAAAATGTTCTTAAAATGAGGCAAAGCAGATGCGTCGGCACGCGCGCACATTCCCATTGCGAGGCATCGGATGCAGTCGTCGAGGCTCTCAATCCCAAGATGTCTCAAGATGACATGGACGATGGTCCGGCTGTGTCGCTACAGATATATACAAACATACATGTGGTAACAATTTGATTTGACAACAACATTATATCGTGGAAGTACCTAGGATATTGCTAGGGGTTTCCTTAGTTCAAGTGCTAGTACTGAGATACAGATAACCATACTTATCTAGATATACTACATATTTACAATATAACATATGGTACGGACAACAATAAATTGTAAGACACTAGTGACCTGCCCCTGCTCCGCAAGGGTGCAATGGCGACATCATTACAAAATTTCGAGATTTCTGTGCTTTAATTAATAATATTTTAAATAATAAATCCTAAACACCTTCCTTATCACATTTATAAATGTTCTGAATAATAGTGTAAACCGCACATACCCATAATAATTTGACTTAAAAAGATAGCTCATATAATTAATCAGTCAAACTGCTGATGTTCAGGAATAGGAATAAATCTTTCAGGCATTTTCAGATGATATTGTCACTCCTTTGACTGGCTAATAACGACCTTTTATTTAATTTATTTAAATAAAAATTTATACCACAATTGCCGATTACTCTTAACAATGATGAAGAAAACATCCAATGCTAGTGTATTAAAGTAATAGAAAAATAAATATAGAAACATGTATATTTTTGAATCAGGAATTCCAAATAGGAAATAATCAGACAAAAATAAAACGTCACTCAATATAAATATCAGAGTGGCTATATACAAGCGACGCCGGATGTTGGCAGTTGTATGTGTGCTCTTGTGGTAACTACGACAAAGTGAATATAGAATTACAATGTATATTAAACAATTTACAATTAAAGGGAAAATTTTACTTGAATTCAACAGTATAAACATTATCACAAAATGTATTTTTATGTCATAGTCTATGTAAATTTTTAACAGATAGAAACATAATTGGGACGTTATGAGAGCTACACCCCAGGCAAAGATACAACTTTTTAAATAACACCTTTGAATATGCCCGTTGAAAACTTTTACAAAGTCTGTATAAAACACATGACATATGACTACCAACCAGTGGTTCCTCACTGTTCAATCTTAATGACATAGGTAAGGAAAGACCCGCTCCTATAACTTACGATTGATTCCAGTGAGTCGCCTAAGAAAATTACTAAAATGGCGTTAAGATACACGAAATTTCGGTAAGAATGAAATTTCTTAATTAAACACCATGATGTGACTCCGTATATTAACGCAGCTGCTGTCAGCACCAGAAATATGTGGTGGAAGTAGAATCGAACGGAGAAATAATATTTTTCCAAATTATCCTCAGACACTGTAGATCCATGAAGACTGGTATCATTATCAGACATGGTGGATGTTACTTTTAGTTTGGATTGATTCACTATTGGTTGACAAAGTTCGAAAGCAATTTAGTTAACAGCTTGTCCTTACGCACTGCCCGGTCAAAATGAAATAGGCGTTTCTTCTAAAACAGGAGATTGAGCTGGATTTTTACAAAACGAATGAACAAACAGCCATGTTTTATCATTACTTCATTAGGTACACTTTAATTATAAATTTACCTTATTATTATTTTTCGATTGTTATAATTATATAAGCTAGATCTAAAAATACCATAATGAAGTATAATGTAACTATACAAACATGTAACTTTGTATGTTCTGAAGTTAAATTTAACACTATTTTTACCCGACTGCGGCGAAGCCCAAAAGAAGGGTAATCTTTGTGACCTATGTTGCCTCGTAACTCTTAAACGGATTAACGGATTTGGATAAATTATACGTCGTTAGGTTCGTTTTGGTAGCGCAAGTGTCACTGGCTGACATTGAATTAAAAAACAAAGAAAAATGGCAGATTTCGGATGCTATATCGTGGTGTTTAAATTTTTTTTCTCACTTTGCCATTGAGTGGGGTATCAAAATGAAGGGAAAAGGTGATTACAAAAATATACATAACTTATATGTTTAAGAGTAATTCGAAGTGACAAATCGTATAAAAAGGGAGAACATCGTATACAGGTTGTCCCACGGGTATGCCACACGGAAGGACCTTAAATATTGTATATAGGAAGTTTTATTATAAGAAGATTTCATTTTGATTTTTGAAATAATCAGAACTGCGTTCAAAGATTTTTAAATAATCACCTGCCTAAACCGGGAAGCGAACCCGCCAATAATGTGAAAAAAACACAAGTATTTTATCATAACGGTAGAAAGAGTTAATCATAAGGATTATTTTTTCCTCTATAACATTATTTTTATTTTATCTGAAATAAAAGGAAGACCATGAAATTTTACATTTTATGTTAAACTAGCATTTGCCCGCGGCTTCTCCCACGTAGAGTTCGGGAATTGCCCACAGGACTTACTTCTGGCATAATAACTAATCTGTGTGCTATACCAGACTATAATCTATCTCTGTGCCAAGTTTCATCTAGATATATTCAGCCGTTCTGGCGTGATTGAGTAACAAACATCTATCCGTCCAGACTTTCACATTTATAATAGTTTATGCGCATGTCTGAGAGATATTTCTTGACGGCATGTAAAGCCAAGTCAGAGGCCCATGGGCGGCATAAAAACTCTGACACCAGGTTAGGAACTAACCACACGATAACAACAACATATATGTGTAATATTAGTTTTTACTTTTAAAGTTGAATAGGTAATAAATAATAGTTAGTGTAAGTATTTCATTTTAGTTGAGTAATACAGACACACTCGAGTTTTTTTACATGAACTTACGTATAACTTGCAAATATTAGTTCATAGTAATATCAATTACTTTACATATTATGTGAAATATTGATACTTGATTTGAAATTGAACACCGGTGACGACAACCAAATGATTCATAAGGAATCTTTTTATAGACATAATACTTTTACATAATATTTGACATCAATGTCGCGTATCACGAGCCAACCAAAATCAGTTAGTTCTACTTAATAAAAACATTCTTACCAAATCAAAAATCATCGAAAATCGGGATTTCACATATTATATTTACAGACACGTCTACCTCAGAAAAATCCTACCTATTTACTAATAGTAAATACTCCCACGACTCGCACGCCCTACGCAACAC
Source organism: Noctua fimbriata (assembly GCA_905163415.1). Lineage (NCBI taxonomy): Eukaryota > Metazoa > Arthropoda > Insecta > Lepidoptera > Noctuidae > Noctua > Noctua fimbriata. Next base: position 11,860,072 of record LR990940.1, read on the forward strand.
TGCGCACAATGCGCCCGTCTACGTGCCCAAGCCCGTTTCGAGTCAATCGGCCCAGAAAATATTAAGTTTCACAGAAAATTCAACCCCCCATTTAACCCTCTTAGGGGTGGAATTTTGAAAAAATGTTTCTTAGTGGATACCTACTCTTCACAAAGAATACACCCTTCAAATTTAATGTCTTTAAAAACAGCGGTTTACGCTGTGCGTTGATATTTCAGTCTGTCAGTCAGGACTTTGAATGTTATATTTGGGGATGACTTTGGAAAAACTGTGATACACTTTCGTCATAATTTTAACTGAAGGAGTCGAAAATTTGTGTACATACTGTACACTAATTTTCGACTCCGGAAATACAGAGAAACAGTTGTCATGCTTAATAAAGAAACTCAAACTTCCGATCAGACTTATGGCAATACATTGACGCAGAATAAAAAACGGACTTTGATATCTCACTTGAGTGATGTTGCTATTGAAAAAACATCAGGCGTACTACCAAAACAAAAAAACAAACTGGCTATAATAAGCAGCGGTTGCACAAAAGGAACTCTGCCGTTAATTGAAGAGGTCTTCTCAGATAATTTTGAGTATTGTCATTATTTGCTGCCAAACGTCATCACAGAGGACGTATTGAGCACTATTGAACACAAATTAAAAGCCTTCTCTATTAACGACTATTGCTTAATTTTTATTGGAGAAAACGATTTGAAGAATGACGACTATATAGGAATTCTTGATAACTTAAGAAAGTATCTGAAAAAGAATACCCACACCAATCTCGTTGTGTGTGCCCCGACGTTCATATGTGGTGCCTTAATACATAACTACAAAGTCGAACTCTTTAACAATCTCCTCTATTGGGACATTAAAAATAACAAATATGCATATTCCTTCGATAGTAATCGCACCTTATCACTTGAAATGTTTTCTATCAATACTGGCAAGATAAACAAACACGGATGGAAAAACATCTTTGAACAAATAAGGTCCAACATAATTTATGACTACGAAGTATTCAGCTCTCAAGACAATTTGACAAACCGAAATGGCGGAAGTGAAGACCAACTACCTACCATAAACAACACGGTAACTGTAACTAATCCGAATGAATTGAGTGCAACGCAACAAACTTGTGATTTTTTTCGTAAGTAACAGTATGAAGGACTGTAGTTTAAATGACTTTAATAGTAGTCGTCGAAGTGATTTCATCTTACCTCATTCAACGAATATCAACACAAACAAAGACACTGTATTATATACTATCTATCATCAAAATTTATGTGGACTTAACAACAAGAAAGACGACCTAGAAATTTATTTGAATGACTTAAAAACAAAAGTAAATTGTATTTGTATAAGTGAACACTTTTTAAATGAAATCCAAATATCACAATTACAGATGACTACTTATAAACTTGCTTCCTACAACACAAGAGTAAACAAAAAAAGAGGTGGTACACTAGTGCTAATAAGCGATGACAGACAAATAGAGGACATAGAAATTTGTAAAAAGCTCTATAAACAAGATTATTTTGAGGTATGTGGACTAAAAGATTTAGAATCTAATACTAATATTGTCTGTTGCTATAGAACTCCTGTGAATAATAATTTTGATAGTTTTCTTGAAAGACTGGAACAACTATTGAAGCACTTCTTCAAAAAACAATGTTTGATTTGTGGCGACTTCAATATTAATCTGATGAAAGATGACAAATACCGAAAATCATTTTTATCATTGCTCACATGCTACAATTTTAGATGCTTGTTTGACACTACAACATTCATACGTAATGGCACAGAGTCATGTATTGACAATATATTGACAAATCTAATAGATACTAATGTTAACGATATCCATATTGACCACAACGGATTATCAGATGGACATGCCGGTCTTTTTTGCACAATAAATGTAAAAAAAGTAACAGAAGAAATAAAAAGAAGTAATTTTAAGTATATTAAAAAAAGAATATATAATAAAAAAAAATAAGGCGGAATTTAGGAAAAAGTTAGTAGAGATAGATTGGAATCTCGGCATAAATACATTTATAAGAAAATTTAATGAAATACATGATAATTCTTTTAAAAAAAAGCAAATTATAATTAATCTTAATAAGCCTGGAAAAAGTTATTGGTTTAGCAAAGGAGTTAAAGTATCCAGCAAAGTCAAGCGCATTTTGTGCCTTATTGATAAAAAAAGATGTGATAAATCAATTTTAAAATATCGCGAAAACTACTTAAGGATATTTAGAAAGGTAGTAAGATGTGCAAAAAAGCTCGACACTAGGAAAAAGATCGATCAAGCACCTCAATCTAGTAAAGCCATGTGGAAAATAGTGAATAGTAGACGTAATTCTAATAAAAAACAAAGCACTGACATTATAATACTTAAACAAGATAATAAGATATATGACAGCCCCATAGACGTAGCTAACATTTTATCTGACCAATTTGACAACAAAATTACATTAAAGTCTTCTGATCATAGCTTAGCTAAAAAATACTTAACCGACAATATGGCTAGAGTAGACGATAACATGTTGTTTGATCAAGTAACCCCCGTAGAAATCTTCAAAATGGTTAATAATATGTACAATAAAAATTCTCACGGTCATGACGAAATACCCATAAGTATCATCAAGGATAACATTGACATATTAGCTGAGCCAATAGCTGACTTTTTAAACAAATGTATTGAGCAATGTGTTTTTCCTGAGCAATATAAAATTGCTCGTGTTTTGCCCATATTCAAAAAAGGCTCTAAATTAGATGCGAAAAACTATAGACCCATTTCACTATTACCGGTATTCTCTAAAATATTTGAAAAGGTAATGAAAGATAGGCTTGTCAAACATTTGAATAAACACAATATCATTAGCTATCAACAGTTCGGGTATCAAAGAAGCATAGGAACCATTGATGCAATAGACTCACTAGTGGATGATGTGGTTAGCAAACTGAACAATAAAGAAAAAGTGGCAGGACTATTCCTAGATCTTAGCTCTGCCTTCGATACTGTTGAACATAAAATCCTTTTAGACAAACTAGAACACTATGGGATAAGAGATCATGTCTTAAAGCTTTTCAGTTCTTATTTACAGAACAGATCACAGTACGTCGAAATTAAGTCAGTTGAAAGCGGTCATGAAAAAATTAACAAATCTAAGCTTGTTAGAGTACAAAAGGGAGTTCCACAGGGCTCAGTCTTGGGTCCAATATTTTTTATAATATTTCTTAATGACTTAGCAAACTATATGTATAAGATAGTACCAGACATCAAAATGGTTATTTTTGCTGATGACACAAGTGCCGTTATGAACGATATCTCTGTAAGGGACTTAGAAAATAAAGTGAATCATGCACTGTCTGCTTTTGAACATTGGTTTTCCACTAACAATTTAAAACTCAATGTGGAGAAAACTAAATGTTTGCTATTCAAATCAACCGTCAGGAATAATGATAGTATTAAAATAGCTTCATTGGGAAATAAAGTGGAAATTGTACAAAATTTGAAATTTTTAGGGATACAAATAGATGCGCTCTTAAGCTGGAAACAAGAACTGGAAGCAATCACCAATACTCTCAGCAGTGCATGCTATGCCTTGAGAAGTTTAAGGGACGAACTAACCATTGCTCAATTACGAAATGTTTATTTTGCCTTAGTTGAGTCCAAGCTGAGGTACAGTATTAAACTATGGGGGAACAGCTATAAATACAATATGGATGCAGCCTTTGTTATGCAAAAAAGAGCCCTCAGAACTATTCTTCGCATAGACCAGATTGAATCTTGTAGAGAGCATTTTGTGAAATTAAAAATTCTACCTGTACCTTGTCTCTATATTTTGGTTCTACTAAGTAGTTTTCTAAAAAACCTAGATAAATACGAGACAAAGGAAGAAAGGGAAACTAGGGTGGAAACGCGCAGGAAAGATTTGCCTAACTATTTGCAGCCAAAATTAAATGTTGTCAAACATAGCTCCAAGGTGCAGTCTGTACAAATTTTCAATAAATTGCCATTAGAACTAAAAATGATTAATAGTCCAAGAAAATTTAAATTAAAATTAAACTCATTCCTATTGACGAAGTGCTATTATAGTTTAGAAGAGTTTTTTAGGGACAAAAATAATGCCACAGTGTAACTTCTTTATTTGTATAAGTTTAAGTCTAATTCTTGACATGTTATTTTTTTTTAATTAAGTTGAATGTTTGTTTTTTTTTTTTTTTGACTAGGCTAATTGTTTTTTTTTTTATTTTTTATTTTATTTTAACTAAGTAAGTTCTTGATATTACTTATTTTATTTTTGACATTTTAACTATATTATTGATTGTAACTTTTATTGATTATTATTATTATTGTTTGTATCCTATATTCGACACAAATGGATTTTTGTTTAGAATAAATGACTAATGACTAATGACTAATAAAAAGTTTCACAGAAAATTCAACATCCCACTCCATAAAATTTCATGTCTCTAGGACCAGCGGTTTGGGCTGTGCGTTGATATATCAGTCAGTCAGTCAGTCAGTCAGGACTTTGAATTTTATATGTATAGATTTTGTTCAGGAAAATGAATTATTAATTAACAAACTGAAGTAAGACGTACCTATTATTTCAGACATTTACAATGCAACGATAAGTAAATCAAGTGTTCAAAAATAAACAATATTTTTCCTTCCGTGTGGCATAGCCGTGGCACACCCCGTATAATAAAAGAAGGATAAATCGTCTGCGAAATCTTTTAACTCGTTACTAAACTAAAAAGCTGGAAATAAAAACTGAAAAGCATAGAACAAGCACATTTTAAATTAAACAAAAGTTGGAAGCAGGCGGCGCCCATTCCATTTTCGTAATTTTATATTCAAATAGGCCACGCCTGCTTCCAACTTTTGTTTAATTTAAAATGTGCTTGTTTTATGCTTTTCAGTTTTTCCAGTCGGGTTTTTAAATAATTTGTTTTCATTTTCTTTTGTAGTAGGTACACAAATTATTATTTTTAGGTAGTCTTGTAGGTGGTTAACTCAAAAACTACCCATAAGTACCAAAAAACGTGGAGTTGAGAATAATCGAAACTGGTCAACGTGATAAACAAAAAGGTTCCAACGAATTGACGACCTCCTCCTTTTTTGAAAATGGGTTAAAATGAAATTAAAGTCAATAGTTGAGGTGTCCTTACGTTAAGGCGTACTCGCTTAAGCTTTTGTAGTAAGAATCAGTAAGGTAAACACCAGTCAGATAAGGAGAACAAACGAAAAAAAACCTTAAAGACCTTAGGTAGGCCCTGGGCTTAGTCCAGTTTACACTGTCGTGTCCTTACGATCGGAAATAAAACCAAAACTAAGTCATAATAATGAGCAATCAGAGCCACTCAAGTGGACGACAGAGTGGCGAGGCGGTGCATCAAAGAAAACCCCAATTTATGAAGGTTTAGGTACGGCTACCGATACATTTATAAAAGGTTTATAGTACTTCTACCGAAATATACCAATAGTTATTTCGAACCGCAAATTCGGCTACTGCAAAAAAAAGGTAACGAAATATTTCGGTAACCCTTATTTAACGGTATGACGTCATTCTGAAATTTAAAGGTACCCTAATTTTTGGATAATTCAGTCTCTGGAATCATTTTCATTGTCAGTCGTCGTATTTGAAGAAAAACTATAGTAAGGCGTGCTTCAAACTTGTTCGTTCAGCATAATACGACACGATTCGCTGTCGCCGCCGGCCGACTCATGCTAACCCGAACGCCCCTTTAACGATGTTTTTTTCGGGATTATTTTGTAAAATCTGCATCAAATGTCATCATTCGAGTACAAAATTACTGTGGCAACTACAGTTAATATTACCGCTATAACGGTAACTGAACACAAAGCCTGTCACAGCTGAACAAAAACTTGTTATTGTTAACTGAATTAAGCCTTTTTGCTACAAATCTGTAACAGTACCTACAGGCAACAGCTATTAAGCCTTTTATTTTATCATGTCGCCTGATTTTGTTACCAACTGAGTAACAGCAATACAAGCTTATAATAGGGTTACAAATAGGACTCTATTGTATACGCTCCCTCTTCAGGACTGAAACTAAATTACGTTTCAGCGCTAATTCACTATAGTTTTGAATGGATTAATTTATTAAAGGCTGTTTGTGTTTGGAGAAACTGATGTTCAGTTTCTGTCTACTGTCTTTAAGAGTAAATAAATACAGGTACAGACCTCCTTGCCCGAATTTTCAAAAGAGTTTGGAGGTTACTTTCGAAAAGAGGAAAAAAACACATTTTTAAAAGATTTATAGTTTTTTCAAACGCCTTTCCCATATCCTTCCAGATACTCTTCTCCTGCGCAACCTCGAACCAGCCTTCGTGATGCGCGTCTTAATCATCCCGCCACCGTTTTCTGGGCCGGCCTCGGCGGCACTTTTATTTATTGATAAAATAATCATATTATTATTATACGCTACAGAGGCACGTATCTAACATGCCAGTATGGGGGTGTAACCTCTTGACATATAGACGCCGATGTCAAGTTATGTTCTAAGAATAATACGACCCATGACATCTACCAACTCCATCCCAACGAGAGGAAGCCTCGTGTCCCAGCTGTGGTCATATTATAGGCTCATTATTCTATACAGAAACAACTGGCATGGTCCGTGGTGTCTGCTTCCGTGCACTGCGGCATCGTTGTACCTCTTGATACATCGTGTCTTTTGTCTTACTAACTTTGAGTCGGATTTCCGCGTTTCCTCTCTCCATGTTTTGTTGTTTATTTGACACTAACTGTTGCCCGCGACTTCGTTCGCGTGGAAATTTTGACGTGTATGTGCGAGAAAAATAAAGATACCCTGTTTCCTTCCTCAGTATATAAACCATGGATACGATTTTATCAGCCGTCTAGTCTTGAGCAGTGGTGGTGGCCCCGACTTACGAGCAGTAAGTCGTGGGTTCGAACCCAGGAAGGCGCATTGCTTTGTGTAATTTATTTCATCACCACTGTTCTCAAAACGGTGAAGGAAAACACAGTGAGGAAACCATTGTCTTAGAACCAAAATTCGAAGACTTGTGACATCTACCAACCCGCACTAGGCCCGCATGGTAGATTATAGCCCATTCCCTCTCATAGAGAGAAATCTTTGTGTCCCAGCAGTGGGAACATTGAAGGCTGATTATGCTTAGTCTGGAAAAGGTTAACAAACACAGTTACTTTCTCATTTATAATGTTAGTATGGATTTCGTCTTCGGATGGTCTATAGTGGTTCCCTATAAATATGTCTGTCAGTACTACTGCTTATACTCCCTTGCTTATATATCTTGGAAATATGTAAATTTGTCAGAAAACACCCAGATTTTTACACTAATTGCGAAGAAACATAAACAAGATACACCTTGCGACATAACAAAAACAAAATAAACAAACCTCAATCCAGACTAAAAATGCACTCAACCAGCCCTTTAATTATGTCCATAAAAATTTATAATAAATTACTGAATAACATTAGAGAACTATACAAAACACATATATTTATTAATAATTGTAAACAACTTCTGGAATCCAAGGTATATTATTCAGTAAAAGAGTTTTTAGATGACAAATCAATTCCAAAATAAAATTATCCCCTCTCTTAAACACCAAACATTAAAAATATATAATTATAATATTAATACATAAATAATATACCATAATGTTCTGTATGGTGTCCGGACGTAAAGAATAGCACCATCCCATATCTTCCCGTGGGTGTCGTAAGAGGCGACTAAGGGACTTACCAGAGAATGGGCAGCAGCGTTCTCTGATTCTACAACAACCATACTGCGATCGCCAACCCGCCTGCCAAGCGTGGCGATTATGGCAAAACCCCCCTTCTTGGGGGAGGCCTATGTCCAGCAGTGGACTTTTCGGCTGAAATGATGATGATGATGATACCATAATTAAATAACAATATTAATAATAATGATAATTTCGAACTATACTATACATTTGAATACTTAGATAAATACATAAGCTCACATATCTTTTTATAAGAATTGCTATTTTATTTTTTATTAAATTTAATATCTTTATTTATATTAATACAAATAAATGATCTCAATAGAATTATAAGTAACTACTAACAATACATTTTAATAGGTACATAAGTTTACAAAATTTTATAAGAATTGTGTTATTTTTAATTTTTAATTTTTATTTTATACATTTTAATTTTTAGGTTAATACCATGTTGCTGTGCCCTAACAGGGTCCATAATTGTACCTTAGCTGAAAGCTTTTTATAACATCTTTTATGCACATTATGGTACGCAAAATAAATGAATATGAATATGAATACTGATGTAAGTATCCACCTAATCAAGTAGGTACTTAAATTGTAATTAGGGGTGGATACCTTTTTCTGTCCACCGAATATATCCACATAGATACCTACTTATGTGTCAACTATACAAGTGCTTATTATGTCAAACAGATTAGGTAGACCGCAAAATATCAATTTACGCTCAAACCTAATTAATGAAAGCAGATGACTGTTTCATTAATTAGGTTTGTTTAAATTATTTAGCATACCTAAATAAATTATTATTTAGAATTATAAGCGTGACATGTTTTCGATTTCAATTTGTTACTTACAATTAAAGAGGTTGTATTACATCATCCCAGATATAACGCCTGTAATGCCCGAAGGAATAGGCAGAGTTGTACCTAATAGTACACCCACATTTCGCCAGTCTTGTTTAAGTCCCATGTAATATGGGGCGAACCTATTGACATCAACCGGGCACAAATCCAGACTCCATGGCTGCTACTGATCAATTCCTGATGGAAAAATGCAATAACACTTTGCCCGACCCGGGAATCGAAACTAGGTAGGACCTCATGCTCAGCAGTCGCGCTTGTGACCACTAGACCAACGAGGCAGTCTTGTTTGTAATTGATTATTATATTGATATTGTAAATTGGCGTTTCATCTACCCACTGCCTACTACGGCAAAGCCAGGGTTCTGATTCTAACATGGATGGGTTTAGTCAGTACAAGTCTGACACTCCCTTCCACTCCGCCCAGAGTGGGGGGGGTCATTTGATGATTTCCCATCCTAAAAAAAAAGGGGTCAGATTCTAGCACTTTATGTATGTATGTTTGTAACATTTTTATGTTCCAACGTAGTGCTTAAACTCCTGAGCTAATTTTGGGGTAAATGGGATGTCAATCAATTCTTTATATGGTCTGGATGACAAGGGCGACATTTTAAAATCAATATGACGAATGCAAGGAAGGCCTCCCACTAGGTGGACCGATGACCTGGTGAAGGTTGCAGGGATCCGCTGGATGCGAGTCGCACGGGACCGGTCAATGTGGCGACACTTGGGGGAGGCCTATGTCCAGCAGTGGACGTCTTTCGGCTGAAATGATAATGACGAATGCTACATCCAAATGGGTACGTCCCGTTTGGTAAATTTCCCGTTTCGCCAACTAAACAAAATACCATCACAAAGGTCTCGTTTCGTAACTATTTTGATCTTCATACATTGATTCCCGTGGTCGCTGTTCTTTTTTTTTAAATTGGGTTCAGTATAACCGAATGCCGCTGCAACCATTATTTTACAAGGTGCCTATCTGACCTGTAGAATCCAGTTTCTCGGTTATTCAATCAATATCCCAAGAGTATGTAAATATAGGTCGTAGCAGATGGCATTTTGTGGTTTCTGTCGCTAAGCGTTTAGTGTTGAAGATTGACCCTGGTGGTCAAAATCAAATTCAAAATATTTTATTTCACATTGGCCTACATGAAAGAGAAAGGAGTAGATGATGCCATGACGTCTGACGAAGGGGAGAATGGAAGAAGAAAACGTGTTGCGCCGACCCCCAATAGAATGAAACCGGGGCAGGCACATGGCTACATGGGCACTTATAAAACGTCGAGAAAAGGTGCACGATTCGGGTTTGACGTTTCCTATGGAGAAGAACTGGCTAGAAACTCCAGGGTTACTGTTACTGTTAGCCTGTGTCATACCACTGCTGGGCAAAGGCTTCTCCCCATCACTTCCAAATCCTTCATGGCCAGCCCAGTCCCACTTTAGCTTAGCGGCTTTTTGTCTGTAGTTTGTGTTTTGGAGCACAGTGTGATGTTGGGTAGGTACATGGTAATTTAGTTTGACACCAAGGATACTGCACTCCATTCTTCTTTATCGTGTGGTTAGTGCCTAACCTGGTGTCAGAGTTTTTATGCCGCCCATCGGCCTGTGAATTGACTTGCGCTCCGTTGCACGTTGGCAAACCTCCATGGGTACTCTTTTAAAATTATTTGGTTTTACAATGTTATTATGTGGAGAGTAGGTATCAAAATCAAAATCAAAATATTTTATTTCACATAGGCCTAGATGGGCACTTATAAAACGTCGAAAAAAAGGTGCACAGTTCAGGTTGGTCGTTTCCTATGGAAAAGAACCGGCAAGAAACTCCATGGTTACTCTTTTCAAATCATTTGGTGTTACAATATTATCATGGATACAGCATTTGTACTTAAGTATGGGGGACAGCGTAGGCCCGACAATAAGTCGTGTCTCTCACGTTTATTTTTAGTAAATAAAACAAAAAATAGTTTGTTTAGACATCTATTTATTTCAAAAAAATATTATACACAGTGTGGATATATATATATATATAGTATATATATATACTATCTTATAGTTAGAACATCTTTTCTCGCTTATATCCTAAAATTGGTACAAATCTTTGGAATATAACTTATTTTATACAAAAGCGAGCTAATAATAACATATTATTATTTACATTTTACATATATTATACACATAATTATTCTAGTTTCTATAACATCCTTGTATCATTTTAACGAATATAAATAATTTATGTTCTTTGGTCTGTTAAAACCTAATATCGTATAATTTACAATTGAAATGTTTTTCTTACAATATTTTTACTTAAACTAACATTTTTTTATATTTATAAATAAAACTTCGTTTTGCACAGTAACAAGAATTTGTGTGAGAAACTAAATATGTAAGTAAGTCTAAATATGTATGTTTCAGCAAAAAAATTAAAGGAGGTCCTAATTGAGTGATACTTCGTTGAATAGCTCAAACTCGAAAGTTTAAAACTATAAGCATTTTTTTCAATTAGACCATTACAGGCATTTTTGATTGACAAAAAAACAAAAAAAAACTACAGTTCCAGTCACAAGGCATAATAACATGCGAAATTAGTCTAGTAGGGAAAGTAAAGTGCAAGAAACTACATGGACACTATTTTAAATCAATATAATTATTTTTTGCTGGTTTTTTTTTTAAATTATATTTTTTTTATATATAAACAAAGATATGGCTCTTGTGATACAGGGAATCCTAGTACAAGAGCCAGAGCTACACTGATGTTTGAACAATCACCTGTTAATAAAGATTTTATTATTTATTATTCTTTTATAACATTACATCACGATAATAAGCTCCGAATGCTAAGGCAGAGGTGTACCTAACAGTACACCTCTACATTTCCCATGAATACTGTTGTAGACTGCGAAAAAAAAGCTTATTTAAGTTGTGAATTTGAAACTATGCTAACTTTCAATACAGTATATTGAAAAAGACTCCGTATCTAAGTGACTATTAAAGGTTATATTCCATCGATTGCATTAAACTGTGGGTGGCTTACCCGCTTTAGTGTGGGTACAATTGAGAGTGCCGTTAGCTCTAAGCTGGAGTTACGAACCGTATACTGGATAACTAGGATTTAGCTTTAAGATAATAATAGTTATTCTTGTAACCATTGCATTCACTATAGAGGATATGAAGGTTAATCTTCTTCAGAAGATTAGTACCTAGATTAGTTCTTAGTAGCTCAAGTTTGAAAATAAGCTGCACAATAATTCAAGGTCTAACACCTGTAGGTATCTATAAACAAGTCAAAGCGATTACTTAAGTTATAACTTAAGATACGATTAAACACTGTTTTAAGCTTTCATGGTTTACAACTAAACTTATACTATCACTTACGGGATATCTTCCATGATTGTTTATTTTTTTTCATGTTTAATTTATTTTCTATCCCCACGCATTCTCCAGTCAACCCGCGATCATGGCGCTTGCAACAGCGTCGAAATATCGGGAGCTCAAAATAATGAACAATCACGGAAGATATCCCGTAAGTGACAGTATAAGTTTAAGATACGATTTTAGTAGAATTTTGTAGTTTAGTAATTGCTTGCAGTTAGAACTGTCAAAAGTTAGAATTCTTAGCTTAGCTTTCTTTGACGGTTCTTACTTTGTTTAAATTCTTGTCTTTTTGCATAGAAATTTGTAAGAAAGTTGCATAAAAAGCAATTACTTAAACTCAAGTAATAACTTTAACTTGATTATAGAAACCAGGGTCAGAACCGAGTTTTGAAAATCACTTTTTGTAAAGCATCGGCTCTAAGGTTTTTTTTTTCGTTTTATTTATGATTTACATTACCTTAACCACGCTGCGCTTCAAAATACAAATTACTGACGTTGCTCAAAAAGCCACTAAGCTGAAGTGGGGCTGGTCTAGCCACGACTACCGCATGCCCAATGAGCTGTGGGCCAAAATTATCACTTTCTGGAGCCCTGACACAACCAGAAGGCGTCGCGGCAGACCTCGTAGAAGATGGTGGGACGAGCTAGACAAAACCAACGACCAGTGGCCCACATTAGCCCTGGATCGAAAGAAATGGAAGTCATGGGGAGAGGCCTTTGCCCAGCAGTGGGATGACGCAGGTTAACGGTATCGGTATCAGTATTTCCCTAACCTACTTCAAAAGATGCGAAATTGACCCCTTAGTGTGGGAAAAGCAGGCACAAAATCGGCTTGAGTGGAGACGTCGTGTGCATCGGCAGGTCAACGCCTTCGAAGAGAGAAGAAGGTCGCAGCTAGATTTAAAGCGTGATAACCTTAAAACTAGGCCACCTGCAGCTATACCCTACAATTTCGTCAATGGTGTTCTGACATGTCCGCTTTGTGCTCGGAGTTTTTCGACCAAAGTTGGGTATGCTAGCCACTTGAGAGCACATGATAGAGCAGCGTACCAAAGCTCTCGACAACCTCCCTAGAAAGCCATCGAATGCAGTCGCTGTGGCCGAAATCGGCTAGATGGCATCATCATCATCATCAACCTACTTGACAAATCAATATTAATTAAATATTTCTCACACAAATACCGCTCTTATGATGAGTGTATTCGCAACTACATTGTACAGGCAGATTTTAAAAATCCGTTAAAAATAAATAAGTTTGCTAACAATCAACAATTAAATACATAAATTACACATAAAACATAAAAATACAAATTCTTTGAATTACATTTATAATATTTGGTAAATGTCATTAATTATTCATCGTCTCTTTCATATGTGGCAAACTTAAAAAAAGTGCTTCTGTATGTACAGACGCCAGCACATCAAGCTATACAAAACTGTAAAATTTTCCCAATCAACCTTGAACCTTATGCTTAAGCGATAAAGTTGAAAATCTATTAAAGAAATTTGTAGTAGCTTGATGTGCTGGCGACTGTACTTGGGCTTCCATTAAGACTAGTTACAAGCTTATAATACACGCTATTATCCAATCAATACAAAAATACAGATATTCACATCTTGCTAAATGCACGAAAGTACGTCAAACACAAAATATGTACGAAAACCGTAACCGTGTTTAGAACCTTGTCAAATAAAACGTAGCAAGTGGTGGCATCAAAACTGTGACGCGAAATTCGATCAGTTTAATGTGACAAAGTTCAATGTTTTCGTAAAGTGACCGTCACTACATCATACGAGGTCAAATAAATCAGCTAGCGAAATTCTGCAGCCGTAATGTGTATCGATTTCTAAACAATATATAACAAAATTATTTAGGTCTTAATTTTGGGGGGGGGGGGGGTCAACGACCAGAGTGCTCCACGTGAGGTCGACGTACGGATGTGTGATTAGTGCTTGTGCGACTCCCCAAACTTCGACTGACTTCACGTTAGTGCGACAAACTGATGCTCGCAAAGTCGCGACACTACCTAAGTACGACTAACGCTTATGCGACACTGCTAAAGGTCGGGGGTAGGGGGTGGGGCTGTTTAAGGTGTAAAAGGACACTTTACAAGTCGTCAAAAAAGCATTCTGTACCCATGTGTAGCTCATTGTAGTTAGCCGTATGAGTTTAGAAAATCACTTTTATTTGATGTTGTTAACACGTCCGTGACATGTACTCAAAGAAAAACTATAGTTTTTAATTGATGTTTCAACTAACTAGTACTGCGATCGTTGACCCAAAATAAAATTCTTTTGCTAATTTAAATTGCAGGGTCAATTTATTCGTTATCATTTTAGCTTACCTTATACATAGATGCAATACATTTACCGCACATTAAGTAGGCTATTAAGGGAATAACTTCCATCGCTTTAGTCGCATACAAAAGGTCCATTAAGGGATTTAGTGAAGAAGCAATGTGTTGCCCTTAAAAAGGTTATACACACCCCGGAATAGGCAGGTTTTTGTCACTTGTGGCACTATCGCATGTATAGGAAATTCTTGTGTTGATGTGGAATAAAATAAACTTTAATTTTGTAAAATACAAGGTGTAAACGGACCCTTCACGAAGTCATCAAACCAAGCATTCTGTACATCAAACTAAGTAAATCTAGGCAAAATTATTTCTGGAAACTACTTTTTTATTTGGGGTGAAAAATCACGTTTTACGGTAGGACTCAATGTAACGCACTCAAAACATTGTGATGATGGATGCATTGAATAGTACGGGGTTCGTGAAGGTATTTAAAGTAAAGCTATAACATTAAAACTATTGAAAACGCTGGAACTTTGACCCCCAATATCTCCGGAACTAGAAGGTTCCCAGGTATGGTCTCGATTTAAAAAATAATTGCCATGACGAGGCGAAGCACTGCCTTTCGGCTTCCTAAAGGGTATTTTTACATCCAAAATACAATTCAATGTTTTACAGGAATAGGCAATCAGTTTCATATAATATATTAAAAGAAAGGTAATACGTATATGTTACACTTCAACCAACTTATCTGTGCAGGCGGGAAAACACAGAACTAAAATAAATGTACCAAGTTTGACATATAGATGCAAATTTTCTTGACAAGCAGCGCCACCTTGAACTGCAGACTTAAAGTGGTCATACTATACACATAATCATTGTTGGCGTGGCAACGCTTGCTATCAAATAAACATGTAATCTTATAACTATTCCTTAATAAATCCTATAATTCGTTAAACAGCAAAACATTAAAACAAAATGAAGCGAAACTTACAACAGAGAAAATTCACAGATTAAAAATTAAAAAAAAAAACATTCATTGTCTTTTGTACCGCGATCCGATATTTTTACATCCCTATCTAGTGATGCATTTTTCATCCAAATCCCCAGTAAGGAAATCGTTGGTGTCCCGAACTGTCATAATGGTGACCCCATCAGCGCTGTTCCTTGATATGATGTTGCTCTTCTTCTTAGTACTTCCGTAGTCGTAGTTGGATATCACCACGCTCTCTGTCGGGTTCCTGAAAAAGTTGATAGAACAATCACCGTTGAAGTTACAAGATCTGTCGCAGGAGAAACTAAGTTAAAAATTGACTTAAGTTTTTTCTGTGGCAACATTAATTATTATTTTAGTTTTTACTGCCTCGTTGGTCTAGTGATCGCAAGCGCGACTGTTGAGCATGAGGTCTCGGGTTCGATTCCCAGGTCTTTCCATCAAGAATCAGGAGTCTGGACTTGTGCTGGTTGATGGCAATAAGCTCGCACCCTATTACATGGGAATTAAAAATAACTGGCGAAATGTGGGCGTACTAATACGTACAGTACACCTCTGCCTAACCCTTTGGGGATTACAGGCGTGATGTTAATTATGTTAACATTACTTTACACTGAAGGTGGCTTGACGAAAATTGTAATTGTTGAGATTTCAAAGGATAGTAGATACTTAAGTGATAATAGATGGTATTTATTTTATTATAAGACAGTTAGTCCCTAATTTCAATCGAATAAGGAGCAACAAGATTGACGAGATTTTTCCGTAAAGGCAATCATTTACAGCATATCTTCTCATAATAAAATAGTGTTTTTTTTTATTATGTAATTAAAGAACTTACATTACTTACAGAATAATTAAATCTAAATAATATTTCCAAAAAAAAAATACATAAAAGAAACAGTTAACTAAATAAATTTTTACACTACAAATCTCAACAAAATATAGAAAAATGACATATCTCCTAAACTATAAAACTTTAGCTATGGAAAGCAAGGTCTAATAATTAGCAAATGACCTCCTCTATATGCGAATTTGCTATGACGGGTCCAGATCCAGTCACACTGTATATGTTTATAGAACGTTGCCATTATTTTATTGTTTGGAATCGACGTATAAATGAAACTCTGAACTGTTTATTGAACATGAAGCAGATTCTAGATCTAATGCATAACGCAATAAGCTTCAATAGTTAATGGTACTATAACCCATCGGCAGTAAAACTTGGACACTAAACATCAGTAGCGAAGGGTCAAGTTTTGTAAGAGGTAAACCGGAGTACATATCTTTAATGTGATTATATTATTTGTCTATAGAATACTGACTGTGCCATTTTTCAAAGGGAAACTGGTAGAAATCGAGTTCTATGAAACTTTCGCTACTGCTAAACATAACATAATCTACACGAACCATTTCAAAAAAATAATGCGCGTCTCCTTTTTCTCGACACTTCCCGTGACCAGAGGGCTCTTTCTTTGGCCACAGAATTAACATTGCCATTAAACGTGGCAATGCTGCCAGTCTTCTGCCCGGATGACAGTGTTGCTTACTGCCTGCCTGTTTGACGCCTAACTGTCCTATTGTCGTCGTTGTATATTAGTTACTTATTTTTTGTCTTTCATTTTTATAATTATTTTTAGTTTTTTAACATAACTTTACTCAATTTGAATTTTTAATATAGTTTTGCATGCAACAAGACTGTTATTCAAACAAATATATTTCACTGTGTTTTAAAAAAAAATAACACTCCTCAATCGTATTACCTTGACGTATATATTGAATAGTATACGAAGAGAACTAAAACGCTTTTTGTTAGTCGAATATCAGTTTACGACCAAACTATCGCATCGGCAATGATAGATATATCGGTTTTCATGTAATTGGACCACTTCGCATACTCCAAACCCACTGCATTTCAGCACATAAAGAGATTGATTCTAGTGGATCTCTGCAAACTGCAATATAGTCATCATTCGGTTTTATGCCGACAATCAAATGCATTCCGTTTTACGGTTCCCACCGTACGTACATTCGATATTGTGTGTATATTCCATATATACCGGGTGTATTTTTAAACGCAGATACCTAGCCCTTAAAGCACGAGGAAAAGTTTTGCTATTTGTGAAATTCTTGTACCAAAAGGTAAAAAAAAAATTTTTTTTTTTTTTTACTTTATTTAATAGTTTTTAATTAATAATGTATATAGTTAGTTTACTCTCTTAATTAAATAAATATTTAAGGGTAAAAACACATCAAAATACTTTTTTGTCTGTGTGCAAAATCTCATTACGTCAACGTATATTTTATCAATTTACTTGTACTACACAGAGTGTTGTACTCTTAAAGAATAATCTTATTTTCTGTTTCATGAGAAACTAAGCACGAATTTCACCAATAAAACTGAAATTGGTCAAGTATAAGAGATTAGTAAAGAAAGGGTTTATTCGAAATTCGATTTTTGAGCAGGTCGTACGATGTATTTTAATGAAAAACCGAAAAATTCGCCACAGCGGGTACTGAAATAAATTACGTTTTGAAAAGGGATACCTCATCAGTATATTTTACTGCCGAAAGCAATTCTTTTATTTACGATTAATAATTTTAGAGAAATCAACAAATAAAATTGGGAATATTTATCACCTACCCTTAGTATGAATGTATGTAACATTCATACTTAGGGACTTTCGTACTAAAATCTGCACCCTTGGGTATATAAAATAGGAGTTCATATATTTTTTTTATTGAGTTTTTCTTAGAAAAGTTAAAGCATTTTGAATTAAATGATGGAAGAAAATGATAGAGCAGTGATAGCCTAGTGGTGTGACCGTCGGACTGACACGTCATAGGTCTCGAGTTCGAACCCAAGGCACGCACCTCTGATTTTTCGGATTCATGTGCGTATTGTATAATTATCACTTGCTTTTCGGTGAAGGAAAACATCGTGAGGAAACCAGCATGTCTGAGAGATATTTCTTGACGGCATGTAAAGCCAAGTCAGAGGCCCATGGGCGGCATAAAAACTCTGACACCATGTTAGGAACTAACCACACGATAACAACAAAATGATGAAAGAAAATAAAGAGATGCAAATTTAAGAAAAATAAACTACAAAAAAGCAATACTAGTTTTCTTTTAGAAACCTAGAAGGCATTGCGTTATATGTATCAATTGGATTTAGTGCTATTGTAAGAGAGAGAAAAAAATCGAACTAAGTTACGAACGGTAGATCGTCGTTTCGAAGCGATCGTTTCACAACAAAAAAAAGTTTCTTAATAATCAAAATATCTGCACTACAATCCCACATGGCCCACCTGGCCCAGTGACGAAAATTTAAAGAACTTAAGGCCTGAGCAAAGTGACATTCTAGCAATAAAAATGATATGAAATAGTCCACAATTTATAGGATTGACTTAAGGATCCAAAAAGCTTATTTCGATCCTGGTGATCGCAAACACACAACGGACTGACCGTTGAGTGTTTTGTGTTTGGGACCAGAAAGCGCCCTTGGGCCTCGTGCCAGCTGCCAGTCTTCGGTTTCCGAATAAATTATTGGTCTATATGAAAGCGACGATCGTGAATTCGCGCCAACCTTCGCGGGATAATGGCGTCACTTTTCATAGTGGTTTCATTACTTCTTCTTTCATCCACCAGGTAAAATAAGTCTGTGAAACTTACTATAGACCGACCGCTTTAATGAGCCCTCGCGAAGGTTTTAATTTAAATGGAATATTCTGAAGGTTGATCACGTATTGGTTCAATTAATATCGTGGATTATGGTGTGGGATATTGTTAGGACATTGTGGACGCTTAATGTGCCTTTGACGGGGCAAGGTGGAGGACTCATTAAAGCGGTCGGTCTATAACCACCAACTTCTACTATCTACTTCCTACCTACATCCAAAATAACAAAAACCATTGTTAACCCAACCTGTTACACCGATGGCGATGTGTACTCCTGAATGAGGTCTCGCAGACCGCTGTCCTGGACAGGCGGGAACTGCAGGTCGGATGAAGGGTCCCTCGGCGGCAGCACAGGTAGCGGTTGAAGTGGGACCTGAAGACTCCACTCACGCAGTAAAGGGCGACTGGATTCACGCAGGAGTTCAGGAAACTGGAGACAAAAGTGTTTTGTTAGTCTATGTTTCGATTTTTTCGGAAAGCACTTAAAACCGTTTGTCACGTCTGTGTTTTGGAAATATTTAGAGTTATTATGAGTAGTGATCATCTGCCTAGTCTTTTCCCAACTATGTTGGGGTCGGCTTCCAGTCTAACCGCATGTAGCTGAATACCAGTACTTTACATGGAGCGACTGCCTATCTGACCTCCACAACCCAATTAGTCAGTACTACCTGGATTGTGGAGGTCAGATAGGCAATACGATACCCTTTGGTAAGACTGGTTATCAGACTTTGGAGCCATTGACTACCTTTAACGACTGTCAAAGATCTACAAATGACAGCCGGGACCAACGGTTTAAACTTGCTTTCTGAGGCACGGAGGAAACTCGGTATGTAATGGATGCTCACTGGTTACCCATCTACGGCCCAACCTAGGCAAGCGAGGCTAGCCTAAAGATAGACTCGAGCGGCTGTTTTTTTGTTTTTTTTTAGCCTCGAGATCCTCAGTTGTTATGAGTAGTTAAAAGACCAAATGTCTTACCACGTGGTATCGTGACCAAGCAACACGGTTGTTAAGGTCAGATATGCAATCTCTCCACCTAAAACGCTGGTATTCAGCTGCATTGGGTAAGACTCAAAACTGAATTCAACATATTAGGAAAAAGACCAGTTAATATCCCATAATATGTTGTTGTTTCTTCACTCGGGTGATGTTATATTCAATCATGTTCTTTTATCCATTTCCACTTTTGCTCGAAAGTATAATTACAATATCACAATCAC
This sequence comes from Noctua fimbriata, assembly GCA_905163415.1. Taxonomy (NCBI): domain Eukaryota; kingdom Metazoa; phylum Arthropoda; class Insecta; order Lepidoptera; family Noctuidae; genus Noctua; species Noctua fimbriata. Next base: position 11,880,250 of record LR990940.1, read on the forward strand.
AGCCACAGCGTGTCAAATAGAATTTAATATCTTCCAAAATAACGCCCAAATTACGTCAGTATTCCCCCACGACCTTTGGCGTCAGCAAGAAGGAATGTGATATAATTCAGACAGAATGTTTGGCCTGTCCCATAAATAACACCAGACTTTCATATATCAAGGGTCCTTGCGTACCTAATCTTCACATAGAGCGACTAAGTCAAGTAGCTGGGTCACAAAAGCTTTGTCTATTTGACTGTACTCGAGTGAAGACGTGGTAAATATTCTAGTTTGCTCACTTTTGTTGACATTAATGTCCTTCTTACTCTTCCTTGTGTATACTGAGGCACAAAATAGAAAGGCTTTTTCATGAGACGTTTAGAAATCAGCTGCTATGGTTAATTTGAGATTGTAAAACCTGGGATGAACGCAACGTATAGTAAATTCGAACGATTTTAGAACTGAAAGTAGAATAGAATATTCATTATTATGTACAAATAACACTCTTATAAGAAAATATTTCACATAGGGTAACACAATGGGCGATCTTATCGCTAAAAGCGATCTTTTCAAGACAACTTTTGGATGGATTACACTCTTTGGATGGATTAAGAGGGAGAGACAATATTGCAGGTAGGCTGTGCTGCACCAATTACATATCAATATGCATACATAAAGCATAATTATACAAATCTATAAATAATAATCATGTAACAAGAGCAGAGTGATATTTATTTAGAGAGCTAGTGGTTGTGGACCATATGTTTGAAAGTGGACATAGTTTAAGCCGCGAAAGTACAACTATATGACTATCCTTTTGGATTATAAGTATTTTTAGCTCTAAGCACAATTAGTAATCATTCAAAGATATCGCTAAAACAAAAATACAACCTCCTTATGGATTCCACTAAAAGATAGTTTGTAACCCTCTGTTTTTTTTTTCCTACGACTTGCTGGACAGAGTTGAAAATCGTTCAAATTTGCGTTATGTCTACTTCTTTCGCCTTGTGACCCTTAATAATTAGCTGTTACATCTGAAACTTGAGATCGTCTCATTGTTATCTTCCCACCCTTGTTCTCATTACATCTTATCATTAAAATCAATTTGTTTCAGGAAAACAATCGTTTAATTTGACGAAAGCCGAACTTCTAATTGGACTTAATTTACTTTCGAAATTAAATTAACAAGATCGTCGTCAATTTTGTACTTTCACCATAAATAATTAAAACTAATTAAGTCGACTCAGCGACTTTATTTCAAAATTATTAGAAGTCCTTTCTACTTTTGTTCGGGGTATTGGTTGGGGTATTCCTCAAAGCGCAACTATTCTTAAGCGCAACCAACTAAGCGCAACAAAATTATTCCTCCAAGCAATTTAGCAAAAAAAAAGAATTGAAAAAAAAAAATGAATCCATCATACCCCTCTCTATTTTTCGTCATGGTTGCGCTTTGAGAAATAATTTAGTTGCGCTTAAAAATAGTTGCGTTTTGAGGAATACCTCTATTGGTTGACCAACGAAACCGACTTAAAGCAGTTATTACACAATATATTCGACTTTAATTCCGCTCGATGCATGCATCCAACCATCGCTGTCCAAGTCGGCTTGGCACAATCCGAGCTAAACCTAGTTTCCCCAAACTTAGTAGACAATATAGGATATGTATCGCAATCTGGCTTTGTAAAATAATGCCTACCTGATCATAATGTGTGTATACTGTAAAGCACGCCTAAAGATCATTGTAATTTTTTTTTATTTTCCATCTGAAAAGATGACAGAAATCGTGTCCAGAATAGAAACAAGCAAAATAATTTTGATAATATAACGCCAATTTTAATTGGGTTCGATGTCCCACATCAAAATTCTACAGCCACTCTCCCAGTAGTACTGTTAGTCAAATGCTAGTTTAAATTGATGCAAGATTACGTCACGTACCTGAGGCAGAAGCCAAGTATCCTTAAGGCGTGTATCCAATCGTTGTAATCAGCCTGCGCTGTTGGTGACAGATGAAACCATAGCTCGAACGCGTGGTACGGCAAGAAGCAGATGAAGAATACTGAAACAAACAATGATATTGTACTGTCGTCTTCGTAATTGTGTGATGAATCTTATCAAGGGGTACCGTATTACCTATTACCAACTGGTTTGTGGAGGTCAGATAGGCAGCTGCTTCAAGTAAAATACTGGTATTCAGCTGCATCTGGTAAGACTAGAAGCCAAACCCGATAAAGTTGGAAAGGCTAGGTGAATGAGATGATGATGATGTAATTGCTTGGTGGTCAAGCATTGGTCAGTAATTCCCACGAGATCAAAACTCAGGATAAAACAATATGCTATTCGGTAGCTTGTTTCAATCTATTTTTTTTAAATTATATCAGTGAAAGAATATCACCCGGTCTATGCCTTTTGGTCGTTTTATGACACGCAGATGACAAATATCGATGTGGTAAAGCAAATACGTAGTCGACTAAACCGAATATATCTTTTCTGAATATTTTCAGATGTTCTTTAATTAAAGTTTAGTGTTCATTCTGTCGAGCTATATAAAATTGAAACTCAAAGGTTTATTAAGATTGTTGAGTTGATTGATGAGTTCATCGACAGCTGAACGATATAACATTCTTTCAAGTTGTCTATAGAAGCTCACGAACTTAATGAGAAAGTAAAGAGATTTAGTTAGTTTCTACTCGTCTCGTGGCTAAATATTAATAATAGCTAGGGTCGATCTTCAGTGGATGGGTGACCATTCATTACAATACATACCGAGTTTCCTCCGTACCTCGGCGAGCATGGCACGTTATTAACAGATCTTTGACAGTCGTTACAGGTAGTCAATGGCCCTAAGTCAGACAACCAGTCGTACACACAGCGTCAGTAAGTGCTAACCCCCTCAAACTTTAAAATGTTAAAGCTTGAGGGGTTAGCACTTACTGACGCTGTGTGTACCAATGGGTATATTACCCAGTATTAACTGGATTGTGGAGATAGACAGTCATCATTCCGCTGCATTCGGTTAGACTGGAAGCCGACCTGATCACGGTTGAGAAAAGGCTTGACAGATGATGATCATTTTAAGTCAAATTATAAGTATTTTTGTAGATAATTATGTTACTCTGTATATATAATTCCTTACTAGTTGCAGAAATGATACCAAGGGCAACCTTGAAAAGTTTATGCATGCTGTTTATCTCCTTATTCGAAGGCAATAAATTTATACCTTGGCGTAAAGAGATTACCTGCTCCCAAAGACTTGAAAATTTAAACTGGAAACCACTTCAAACTTGCAAGCGAGTTTTGGCTCGGTTACTATGTAAATTTTAAATCAGTCAGTAACAAGTTCCTAATAGTAAATATGGAAATAGATCGCCTTGTCATTAGTTTCTAGTAGCCCAAAGTTTTAAAATGAATGGGATATGATTTTGAGATTAATCTATATCTTTAGATAGTTTAAAACAAAGTCGTATTTCGAATCTGTCTGCGTGCGCGCGAAGTTGTTAACTATGCTATGAATTTTCGTTCGGAATGAAACAAATCCAGGCACAGATCCTGACAGATATTTATTAGGAAGTATTTGTTTGTAGGTGTCCGTGTCCAGAGCCGCGTCCATAAATTATCCGTAGCGGTTTGACTGGTCCTTTAGGCCTATTTCAGAGCGAGACCAGCGCCGGTTGGGCGTTTCGATTTCCATAGACTTGTAAGCGTTGCAAGCGTTCTCTGTTCAATTCATGCCAGTCATTAAAATAGCACGTAACGAAATGCCCAACCGGCGCCGGTCTCGCTCTGAAATAGGCCTCAGAGAATTTTCTCTAAAAGGTTTATGTTTTTAAGAAATTATTATTTTATTTAAAAATTGAAAAAAAAATTCGTTGGTCGGACAAGTCGTACGTAGATCGCGTCCATACAAAGCAGGGGCGGGACACTAGTTAATACTAATTCATTTTTAATCACTTTTATCGATTTAGTACGTTAGAATATTAATTGCTTTATAGCTTTTCTCGACGGAGAAATTAAATACCAAGGATCAATCTACGTAGATTGAGGGTATGAGCCATAGATAGGCGGAATAGCAATGGAATATTCCATTGCCAAGATGAGACGGTATTTATAATGAAGTACAGAACGTTAAACTAAGGTGGACTATTGTGAAAATGTACAAGGCATTAAGTCCGTCTTTTTACGTTTTTTGTGAAGTAAGCAACGATTTATTGTCGGGAATACGCTGTCCTCCCATACTTAAGTACCAATGGTGTAACATAATAATATTGTAAAACCATATAATTTTAAAAGTGTAACCATGTACTTTCTTACCGGTTCATCTCCGTAGGAAAAGACCAACCCGAGCCGTGCACCTTTTCTCGACATTTTGTAAGTGCCCATGTAGGCCTATGTGAAATAAAATATTTAGATTTTTGATTTTGTATTTGTATTTTTTAAATTGTGCTTTTTTTAATTTAAACATCTTCCCTTCCTTTGCCTTTTTTCCGTTCCTCACAATTCCATAGTATCAGTTAAAATAATAATCAGTAAGATAAACATAAAATAAACGTAGTGTCCATATCGAGCCAATAAATTTACCCATCGACAATCTGGCTCATTGCCAAGTTTTATTATCCGGCTAAGCTATCCGATTTACCTAATAGTATACATTCTGGATTCTGTTTAGTCAATTCCACGTCAGCTTTAAGACTGCTTTACTGGATGAATAGCTGAAATTCTCTTTGTGCTAATTTTATTTGTAACGTTGTAGAGTTTAGTAGGAGCTGGTCATCTCTAAACTGCCAAGTCTTTTTACTCTGGACGTTTTTAACGAGCATGTCTTCTATATCGTTCTCACATAATTAGTGAAAAATACCCTTAACGAATCCGAATGGCACTTGTCCTCTCCGTCATTAATGATTTTTTTTTTTTGTGTACCATATCTGGGAACGTTTTACATAGTTACGGAGATATTGGAGGTCAAAGTTCCAACATTTTTACCGTGCTTTTTTTAAATGCATTTTTTTAATGTTATAACTTTACTTTCAATGCCTCCACGACCCCTGTACTATTCAATGCCTCCATCAGCACAATGTTTTGAGTGTGTTACATTGAGTCCTACCGAAAAACGAGATTTTTCACCCCAAAAAAAAGTCGTTTTCCAGGAATAATTTTTGTTTTTAGTGATTTTTATAGTTACTTAGTTTGATGTATAGAATGCTTTGTTTTTCGGTCGTTTATACCTTTTATACATGATGGCAATTCAGTTGCCAGTGTCCTTCAAGGAAGTAGTCTGTTTACTGTGGTATGCGAATTTATTTTTGCTATATGTATAACTAGCTTTAGCCGGCGGCTTCCCTCGCGTTAATTTAGAATTTGGCAATCAATTCGGGTTGAATTCAGCTTGTAATAATATAATTCAATCATGATTCGAAAGACACGTGGCCCATCTATTATCATAAGAACGTTGTTGTTGTTTTCCTCGGGAACAGTACTTTTTTTCGGGATGAAAGGTACTCTATGTCCGTTTCTGTACACCTGACAAAATATGTACAAAATTTCAGGATGATCGGCTCAGTGATATAGGCGTGAAAAGGTAACAAACAAACTTACTTTCGCATGTCGAATATTAAGTATGGAATATGGAATTATGGATTTCAACTAGAATGATGCAAGCAATTGTAAAACATTTTTATTTAAAGAGAGAGTTTCCATTGAGTTTCGTGTCCATTCTTCTCTTTCTCTAAAATTATATTTTTTAAATTTCGAAAGTGTCTGTAACTGGTCTATTTGAAATGCTTAGAGCTTGATTCGGATGCACAAATACAAAATCTGAATTTGCGAGTATTTACAAAGGCTTTGTAATATGCTAATGTCTTTAGAATGTGTTGGAGCTCATCTGGGTTTTCAATTTATGTTATGTTCTCTTTAAGCTAAATTGATACGACATAGAATTTAGTTCATTACTGAAATTCTGAATCAAAAGGGTGTTTCGAATTAAAACCATTTTGCTAGACACAATGAATTCTTGTTCGTGGTTTTAATATGTCTGAGACCTATTAGAGAATCATCATCTGCCTAGCCTTTTTCCCAACTATGTTGGGTTGGCTTCCAGTCTTACGGATGCAGCTGAATACCAGTATTTTACATGGAGCGACTGCCTATCTGACCTCTATAACCCAGTTAGTACTGGATAATACGTAAGACTGGGCCCTCTTGGTAAGACTGGTTGTCAGACTTTCGGGCGACTGACTACCTGTAACAACTGTCAAAGACCTACAATTGACCGCCGGAACCAACGCTTTAACTTGCTATCCGACGCACGGAGGAAACTCGGTATGTAGTCACCCATCCACGGACCAACCTAGGCAAGCGAGGCTTAATCTGGAGATTGACCAGAGCTGCTGTTATTAGTTAGCCACGACCTCCTCAGACCCATTAGAGAATATAATTAATATATGACTATTTAAAATTCATTATATTGAGTGATCGACTATTCAAAATTCATTTGAAGCGAATTGATTGAAGATATTTGTCATGAATTTATGAATGCCGCTGGCCACACATAAAACAGCTGATCCGACGATTATAAACGAATAAACGATAAAATATTCAGATTTTAAAATCGAATTATATATCGCGTCAGGTGGTTTTGGGTGATTGAAAATTGATTGATGACAAAGAACGAATCAATTTGGAGGTTCAAAAGTTTAAAAACGATTATTTAAACCAAATAAAGATGGACTAAAAATTAATTGCTGAAGTCGTAAGTTTGAATCAAATTTTTCATTCTAATTGTAGTCTTGCTCACAATATCTAGGGTTCAAACTAAGTGAGTAGGGAAAACTAATTGTTTAGCAATTTGACCGTCAACTTAAATACCTACCACAGAAATACAAATCACGACTGTTATTTATAGATAATATATATATATATATATAATAGGACATAGCCTTTTTGATGAGATGACGAATAATAGAGAAAGAAATATGGAAGAAGAAGACATGATGCGCTGACCCCAAATGAATTGGGACAAGGGCAAGAGAATGATGATGATGATAATTATGATTATGTCATAGCTATAACACGGAAAATTGAAGTAGGGCATCAATTAGCTTAAGGTGGTAGTTCCAGGATAGCCCGTGAAATTCAATTTTGTTATGTTTTTTTGCAATTTGCAGGTCAATGTCAGGTTGTGTGTTGATTAAAATGGCATATGGGCGCGGGAGTATTTACCTATTAGTAAGTAGGTAGGATTTTTCCGAAGTAGACGTGTCTGTCAATACAATATGTGAAATCCCGCTTATCATGTTGGCTCGTGGTACGTGAGATTGATATTAAATATTATGTAAAAGTATTATTGTCTATAAATAACTAATATTTGCAAGTTATAAGTAACTGTAAAAAAACGCGAGTGTTTCTGTATTTCTCAAATAAAATTAAATACTTACACTAACTATTCTTAATTACCCATTGAACTTTAAAAGTAAAAACTAATATTACATGTATATCTTACATAAACTTCTATAAATGCGAAAGTTTGGATGGATGGATGTTTGTTACTCAATGACGCCAGAATGGCTGAACAGATCTGGATGAAACTTTACACATAGATAGATTATAGTCTGGTTTAGTACATGCATAAATTACTTATTATCTCAGAAGTAAGATCCCGTGGGCAATTCCCGAATTCCACACGGGCGAAGCCACGGGCATAAGCTAGTTAAGGGCATTACATTGCTCGATGACCTTGATGATTTGATCCCTGTACTGGTTTTTGTTGACTTGCTCCGCACATTTCGCAAAATTTTGGTTTTTATTTATTATTTAAAAATATTAAAAGAAATAACAGAAAAAAACAATACAGATTGTTAAGTATATTATTACGTATTTGTTGTTACAAAATTCATGCCGATCTATTCAGCCATTACAGAGATAATTTACAATTAAGGTTGAAAAAGGACCTATTTTCTACGATTAACCAAAAAAAATTGAGTAGGTTTATTAAAATTTTAAACAATACAATTTATTTGTGATGAAATTAACTATAACATACTTTTTTTACATGGAAAACGCACGAAGGGATTCATCAACAAATTTCTTTGAACATACGCTGTTTTTGGGATTTGAGCCATGTAATGCCCTTAAATAGATACGTTAACCTCTCCACTGTTCAAACTATAAATATAGAACTGTATTTACTTTTGGTTAGAGAGATTTTGAAATCTTAGAACATAATTTCATAAAGTTAAGTGTTTCATCTCATTTGCTTTCAACGGCTTGTTTGAGTTTGCTGGATCGTTTCATGTATTAGTATTAAACAGCTCATCATAATATCTAATATTTATTCGAATGATCATGAGATATTTATGGGTAATTGATTGAGATATCGTTTATACATATATACTATTGTGTATGTTCAGTAGATATCTGTTTTAAGGGAAAATGTTTTTGATCTCTACAGCTTGTTCTACTATAGCAGGACAGATCATCATTTGCCTAGCCTTTTCCCAACTATTTTGGGGTCGGCTTCCAGTCTAACAGGATGCAGCTGAATATCAGTATTTTGTAAAGAGTGTAAAAAGACCCTTAACGAAGCCGAGAGGCACTTGTTTTCCCCTTCATTGTGATATTTTTTTTGTTCTAGACCATACCTGGGAACCTTCTAGTTACGGAGATGGTTCGAATTCGAAATACATCTTTTTAATCTAAGAACTTTACTTTAAACACCTCTGCGACTCCCATACAATTCAATCCATCCATCAGCACAATGTTTTGAATAAGTTACATTGATTCCTACCGTAAAACGTGATGTACACCCCAAAAATAAAAACCGTTTCCTAGCAATAATTTTTGCGTGTTTGCGTTAGTTTGATGTATATAATGGTTGGTTGACGGCTTCGTGAAGGGTCTGTTTACACTCTGTATGGAGCGACTGCCTATCTGACCTCCACAACCCAGTTAGTACTGCGTAATACGATACCCATTGGTAAGACTGTTTGTCAGACTTTTGGGCCACTGACTGCCTGTAGCGACTGTCAAAGATCTATAAATGCCGGGACCAACGGCTTAACGTGCTTTCCAAGGCACGGAGGAAACTCGGTATGTAATGGGTGATCACCCATCCACAGACCAACCTAGGCAAGCACGGCTTAACCCGAAGATCGACCAACTTAATTTGGATTTGCATAGCTTGAGTGGACGTAGCCTAATGGAACGTGATGGCGGGACAACTCGTTGAAAAAAAGTTTTCAAGGCCTATGAAATTTAACAAAAATTATAATTTAAAAAATTACACTTACCAATGACGAACACCAGCACCATACATGCGACAGACTTCCTAGCCTGCGCCTGCGCCTCGCCTTGCCCCCCGTGCAACGCTCCGGGCATCTCTCTTGTACTGGCCAGCAACCGCTGCGCCATCAGTGAATAGAAGAAAGCTATCACTAGAAGAGGCAGGGCGTAGTATACCACTGACTTCGTTAGGGTCATCCATCTGAAACAAATTTCTGGATTTAGGAGGACATAATATAAAGTTTTATTACAATTTGGATTATTATCGTTTTTAGTAATAATGTAACTGTAGCCATTTCCCAAATTGTGTGGATATTTTACCTTCCTGCAAAACAGGTAAAAAATGTTGTCACCGAAACTATTGGCTACGTTCGATAAAAAATAAATTTCATACCCTACCTACTTTCAACAAAAACTGCATACAATAACGAGTACATTCACCCCTGAAATATTTTTTCTTCTCTGTTTGTTATTATACAGTCGGCCTCATAATTCGTATACCTCTTTTGACAACAATTTCTACCAAGTTGAAACTAACAAACTGTCACAAAGACGGAACAGTTAAAGTTCTTAAAATTTAACTTTATTAAAATGACAGCTGTCAAAATGTACATAATTAAGTCGATAATTTTACTAAGGCTTCCTATGTTTTAGGATGAGCTGGACTCTTTCTCGAAGGATGGGCCCACAATCGCACTAGATCGCGAAATTTGGAAGGAGGGAAGGGAGGCCTTTGCCCTGCAGTGGGACAATATAGGCTTATAATAAATAATAATTTAATTGGCCCTAATTTATTCCCATTATTTACATAGCGGAAAATACTGACTACATAAATAACAAATGCTATTTGTTTAACGTGTTTTAGTTAGTAAGTGAAAAGTTTATTTGTTATGAATCTCTCTGGTCTCAAAATAAAGATTTATTTCTTTTATTTTTATTTATAAGCATTTAAATTATATATCGATATGACCAAAGCTACTAGTCTCTTTAGTTTGGCAGCTGTCATTTTAATCAAGTTAGATTTTATGAACTATACACATCGGCGTTTTATGACGTGCAAGTAACATTTAACCTTAAACTGGTAAAACAATTACAAGGTCGACTATACCATTATATGTGGTATCCATATTAATTCAGTATCATCGGAGAAGCCTCACCGATATATCAATGTCAAGAACACACTCGTAATTGGCATTATTATTAATGTGGTGTCCCCTAATCAAGCGTATAGATATGGAGCTCGGCAGCTCTTGCGGTTGGGAAATCCGTATTAAACAACCATGGTTGATTGGTATCATTATATTAATGGGCTAGTGCACGAATTGGCTACCCATAAAATACATTGCATTACTAGTGTTTGTTATGTTAATTGATTAAGTTATGACACAAAGGTACCTACAGAAGCCACATTTCCTACAGAGTAAATTAAATATATATGTACATGATATTAAATGGAAACAAAGTCACTATAATGGAATGTAGTACATACACATGACAACACATCAATTATACATTTCTAGCATAACATGGTTCTCGCTTTGTATAGATTTTCTGTACAATGAGAGATCCGCTGATACTGGTTTTGTATAGCTTGATTGGTCGTCATGCTTACTAATGAAAATTTAAGAATTATTACTGCTTGACCAAGATGGAAGTTGTAATTAATTATAGGAGAATTTTGATTGCGTAAGCTATTTGTAAGTTGAGTGAGCTACACGAGAGGACCCAGACTACGTCACGACATTGAAGACAAAAAAAAAATTCTTAACAATCCCTAGTTTAGTAGGTAGTTCTTCCTGGATAAAAGTGAAACCACTCAACACTTAGTTTGTTAATAATTTAATCAGCTAACAAACGTATTTCTTTGTATGAAAATGGAACCAATGAAAGGCCTATTCAAACCTAAGCGGTATTCGCTACCGTCTGCGGTAGAGAAAACCGAGTGGGTATGCGGTAACATTACTATTCACAATAAAGCGGATTTCGCTACGCTGCGCGGAACTTGATACTTAATACCTGTGCGAAACCCGCTCGCGATATGTACTTCTACCCACAGCGGCAGCGAATACCGCTCAGGTCGCTCTAGCTGCGGAACTTGATACTAAATACCTGAGCGAAACCCGCGCGGTATGTATCTCTACCCACAGCGGCAGCGAATACCGCTCAGGTCGCTTTAACCGCGGAACTTGATACTAAATACCCAAGCAAAACCCGCACGGTATGTACTCTCCTCACAGCGGCAGCGAATACCGCTTATAGACATCGGCGTTTTATGACGTACAAGTGACATCCAACCTTAACCTTAAACTGGTAAAACAATTACAAGGTCGACTATACCATTGTATGTGGTATCCATATTAATTCAGTATCATCGGAGAAGCCTCACCGATATATCAATGTCAAGAACACACTCGTAATTGGCATTATTATTAATGTGGTGTCCCCTAATCAAGCGTATAGATATGGAGCTCGGCAGCTATTGCGGTTGGGAAATCCGTATTAAACAACCATGGTTGATTGGTATCATTATATTAATGGGCTAGTGCACGAATTGGCTACCCATAAAATACATTGCATTACTAGTGTTTGTTATGTTAATTGATTAAGTTATGACACAAAGGTACCTACAGAAGCCACATTTCCTACAGAGTAAATTAAATATATATGTACATGATATTAAATGGAAACAAAGTCACTATAATGGAATGTAGTACATACACATGACAACACATCAATTATACATTTCTAGCATAACATGGTTCTCGCTTTGTATAGATTTTCTGTACAATGAGAGATCCGCTGATACTGGTTTTGTATAGCTTGATTGGTCGTCATGCTTACTAATGAAAATTTAAGAATTATTACTGCTTGACCAAGATGGAAGTTGTAATTAATTATAGGAGAATTTTGATTGCGTAAGCTATTTGTAAGTTGAGTGAGCTACACGAGAGGACCCAGACTACGTCACGACATTGAAGACAAAAAAAATATTCTTAACAATCCCTAGTTTAGTAGGTAGTTCTTCCTGGATAAAAGTGAAACCACTCAACACTTAGTTTGTTAATAATTTAATCAGCTAACAAACGTATTTCTTTGTATGAAAATGGAACCAATGAAAGGCCTATTCAAACCTAAGCGGTATTCGCTACCGTCTGCGGTAGAGAAAACCGAGTGGGTATGCGGTAACATTACTATTCACACCAAAGCGGATTTCGCTACGCTGCGCGGAACTTGATACTTAATACCTGTGCGAAACCCGCTCGCGATATGTACTTCTACCCACAGCGGCAGCGAATACCGCTCAGGTCGCTCTAGCTGCGGAACTTGATACTAAATACCTGAGCGAAACCCGCGCGGTATGTATCTCTACCCACAGCGGCAGCGAATACCGCTCAGGTCGCTTTAACCGCGGAACTTGATACTAAATACCCAAGCAAAACCCGCACGGTATGTACTCTCCTCACAGCGGCAGCGAATACCGCTTAGGTTTGAATAGGCCTTTAAGAATTAAGAATCTTAGATTAGTTTAAGGTTTTTATCAGAATTAAAATAGATGGTGGGTTGGCTCTTTTTTCACATAAATAAATCCAAAATACATTTATTTACATATACATTTATAATACACTGCATATTCTCTAAAGAATCAAATGCTTTTGTAGGCTATTCTGAATTGTATTATTGAAACTAATATGATTTTCCAAAAAGGTCGTCTGGGATATGGATCTGTCTACTCAAAGTAGCAAAACGGGAAATTTAATTTATCTCTTTGTCCACTCTCCCTAATACGGTTTATATTCGAATAACAAATTACAGAACAACAAAATGCTTGATAGTTTTATACAGCTGTTATTTTGATGAAGCAAAATATGCCTATAACTTGTGACTTTGGACACTTTTTCAGTTAGATCTTCACCTTCACAATACAAGGTTTGATTGCAATTACTGAAAACCTGAAAAAGGGTCATCGTATCCATCACAACGACAACTTCACGAGAACAACGTTTAGTAGTGTTAGTCCCACAGGTCCAACAACGCAATCGAGAAATGAAAATCAGCTTTATAGTCGAATAAGCGAACATAAATGTAAAAAAAATGTATTTATAAAAACTAAAAAACCCGACTGAAAATCACAAAACAAGCCCATTTGTAAGTAAACGGGACGACATTGAAAAATAAAATTATTAAAACATGGAATGGGTCCCGTTTTGAATTTTTTTTAAAGTGAAAGATTTCACAGACGATTTAACTTCTTGATTTTTTCACTTTTATATGATTTGTCATTTCGAATAACCAACTTTAGACCGTTATAAATCGTAAATGGGCATATGAATTTAAAAATGATATGAGAAATCTAAATAAGATTTTTAAATACCTATTCAATGATACGCCACGTAACATTGTTTGTTGACTATTTTTTTTATTTATTTTTTTTAAATGTACTCTAATTATGTCTGGTTGTCGCCATATTGAAATTTACTTACTGTCGTGTCTTTAGTGACACTCGCAAGATATTAAGACAAATCGATTGACGTGAGAAACGTCAAAATCGGCCCTCCCGTTTGGTCTCTAGAGAGCCAAAAAGGAACAAACATAGATTTGTAGGCTGATAAACACATTACCCTCAGTCGGGTAAAAAGCAGTTGATTCTTTCCTGATAAATAATTGCCCATTTCCTGGTTTTCAGTCATTTCAATATACCTTAAAGATATAAAGTGAGTACCTATTGTTTCGTTCACAATACCTATGTTCAGCATTAGATATTTACGGGATAATAGCCTTTATAAAATATGTACGCTATATAGCTAGTTTGAAAGTCTTGTGCCTACCCACAAATATAAATCTTAGGCATATATTTGAGACCATATGAATGAGTAGGTGCCCAATTCTCAGCCTGCTGGAACAATGAAAAGCCACAAATTCAGATATAGAATCTAAGTTAGTGCTTATATTGGAATGGCTAAGCAGCAGACTGGTGTTTGAAACTTGTGCTTAGTATAAAGTGGCTCGTGCGTGCACAAATTCCAGGTAGAGATCGTTTTCTTTGGGGAATTTGCCTCGTGTACAAAGTTATGTCATCAGTCTAGGCTAGGGTCCCGTAGTAAGTAGTTCCTAAGTAAAGTCGACCTCTAAGCTGCTTAAACAGCTTTGAAAGCAATTTTATTTAGCCTGTACTGTCCCACTGCTTGGCAAAGGCCTCCCCCAATTCCTTCCAGGTCTCGCCACCTCTTTCTGGGCCGGCCTCAGCGGCGCCATCCGTCTTCCGGCAACCATCGTGTGGAGACTTTTGCCTAGCGGTCATCGTAACCAGTAAAGTGAATCTTCCCGAAACTTGAAACTATCTAGCTGTCCCATAGACCTTGTTGTTTTATGACGTGCAAATACCAAAAATCCCTTATTCTCATGCTTATTTGTACGTTATAATAAATTAGCTGTAGCTACTGTTCTTGCTCTTTCTATCAATGGGTAAAGCGGTTATCACACGACACACCGCTCACCCGCGCCCTCTGGCGGTGAAACAGATCTCACGTGGCATTAGCTTGGATGAAATCCGTTGATGTTTAACACACGTATACCGCCCAACCGCGCGGACGAGCGGCACTCACCGCCTCTCCGCGTGGTGTACCGCCCGACTGCGCTGATGTGTGGTGTCGTGTGAGAATCGCCTTTAGGTAGCCACACACGCTAGGGTGTAAGCTTGAGCTGCGTAGAGGACAAACCTGCACAGTTTTGTAACATACACGCTCCGGTTTACCTGTACAGGCAAACCTGTCAGGTACACCCTAGCGTGTATAGCTACCTTTTTTTTTGTTTTTTAGGATGGGAAATCATCAAATGACGCCCCCCCGCTCTGGGCGGAGCGGAAGGGAGTGTCAGACTTGTAGTGACTAAAACCCATTCATGTTCCTTCTTTGCCCTTTGTGTTCCAGGGCCGCTGTATCTCTTTCGAACAGTCCCACAGCCCTGGCAGGCATCGGCCCATGCGGACCCCTACGTGGTTGCTGACATCTCTTTGAAGCGCGCATAGAACACGAACGCGCCGTCGATACGGCCTGTCAGCCGTGTATAACTACCTTAAGGGTGCAACCAGACAACGAACAACATCGATCGACGATATTTTAAGGCATCAAATGTATGAGATGCAGATAGCATAGGTATACTTTGCGGCGACACCGACAGTTGAGGACGATCGACCGCGGTTTGGTTGTGCCTTATTTGAATAGCTATTTTAGGAGACTAATATTTTCCTTGGCTTTGCCCATATGTAGATCAGAAATTATCCGACCGTAACATACTTCCAAGATAATTAATTTTAACACAGCCCATGTTATAATCTAGCTGCGTGTCGACAAATATACTAGATATAACTAGATAACGCAAGTATCAAGATCCGTATGAAAACCAAGCGTGCATTTACTACTTACTATGATATTATAAGCACTATTTAGTTACTATGCAAAATAGATTACGTTTTTGTTCTTTAAATGTCTAGTATCAAGATCATGAGTTAGCAGTTGAAATTAGGTCTTACGTTATCTAGTTATACAACATTATTTTTAGTATATGCGAAACCTGAATATAGTTTGTTTCAGAATAAGTAACTGAATCGATTCCAATCATTTTTAAACCATGTTATATTTTTTTCCAAATATATTTAAAAAAGCTAAAAGTAAGACACCGAGCGACTTTGAGTACCTTTCGCAATAATTTAGGTACCTACTGCCAAATTATTATTATCAATGAGCTCAAGACGACGCTGGAGGTGCGCGCAGCGTGGTGACCACGATTTTGTGCGGACAACTAGGTAACAGAACAAGCCTGTAACTTTGTGATTTTTTATGACACAGTTTTAAAATTTTGTACATAGGTTCTTTACATAAAAATACTAGACACGTGTATCAGGTTTCGCATATACTAAAACTAATGTTGTATATCTATATATGTGTGTGTGTCTTTACCAAAATTCGATCAGCTGTAAAAGCAAGTGCAAACAGACATATAGAGTGACTATCGCAATTATAATGTTAATATATATTTGGTCAAGCTAAGGGGAATGTGTGGTGTTACGCGAAAGGATAAAATAAGAAATGAGTATATAAGAGGAAGTCTGAAAATGGCGCCGGTGACAGAAAAATTGTGTGGTTATCGGTTGTCGTGGTATGGGCATGTGATGCGGAGGAATGAGGAAAATGTTGTGAGGAAAGTTTTGAGTATGAATGTGGATGGGTATATGAGTAGAGGAAGACCAAAGAAACGATGGATGGACTGTGTAAAGAATGATATGGCAAGAAAGGAGTTGTCTGATGTGATGACGAGTAATAGAGAAGTATGGAAGAAGAAGACATGCTGCGCCGACCCCAAATGAATTGGGATAAGGGCAAGAGAATGATGATTTATGATGATACATTTGGTCAAGCTGTGATACCGTGTTTTCGTGTGCTAAAGGCGGTATATAAGAGTGAATGCCCAGAATGCATCGGACATAGACAATAGTCATCACATCACTCATGAAGGCTATTCTAAAATGAACTCATAATGCAATCAGAGTTACTGTTATCACAAAATAGCTCCGCTGACACTTGGCATTTTCATTTCGAAATCCAGCCGGACTGACATATGAGGCTGAATAAATTATGACCTGAGCTTCGGTCATCGAATTTTGACTCGCAGTTGTGTTGTTCATTTTGCATACTAGAAGCAAATTAAATTCAAGTCACAATTTTTATAGAATGTTACAGAATATCACGCTTGAAATCCTTGGATGGTTAGGCAGAGGTGCATGTACCTAATAGTACACCAACATTTCGCGATGTGGAAGACCCATTTTATAGAGGCTTTTGCCATCAATTGGACACAAAACCAGACACCGGGTCTGCTACTGAGAAATCAATGACGGAAAAAACTCAATGTCACTTTGACTGACCTGAGAATCGAACTCAGGACCTCATGCTCAGTAGTAGTAATTTCGAACACTAGACCAACGACAGAGTCAGTTTATTAAATGTGTTTAAAAATATTGCTCGGCTTTAACGTTAAAACATTTGCAATGTAGTTAGATACCCAGGCTCCTAAATTTTTACCTCATCATCTGCCTAGCCTTTTCCCAACTATATTGCGGTCGGCTTTCAAGCTAACCGGATGCAGCTGAATACCAGTATTTTACATGGGGCGACTGCCTATCTGACTTCCACAACCCAGTTAGTACTGGGTAATACGATACCCTTTGGCAAGGCTGGTTGTCAGACTTTTTGGGCCACTGACTACCTAACGACTGTCACAGATCTACAAATGACACCCGGTACCAACGGTTTAACGTGCTTTCCGAGGCATGGAGGAAACTCTGTATGTAATGGGTGGTCACCCATTTAAACCTAGGCAAGCACGGCTTAACCTAAAGATCGACCCGAGTGGCTGTCATTATATAGCCACGAGCTCGTCGCTCCTAAATTTTTACGTATGGTAATTCAATATATCACAAAATATGTGCTGTAATTTGAATTAACTCGATAAGGTAGTATTTTCTTTAAATCCTACCTCCCTATCAAAGTCTGAACCCTAAATTTCAATATTAACATCTTGAGCCTCCAAATTATCGGTAATACAGCAAATAATATAATTATCGAGATATTCGACAGATCATGACAACCTAGCAACTGCTAATTATATCACAACCAAAATGCTAATTATATTATGAACTAATTAACCAAGAAAGTGTAATTAGCGGCAACCTAAATAAATTTCTGAGTATCGATCACTCAATATCGACTATCGACATCCATCAGACACGTCACTCGTTCTACGAGAATTTGATCAAAAATTAGTACTATGAAGCTGATTTTTGTTTTAGCTTCATAATGTTTTTAAAACTTTGCCCCACTCTAGGATTTTTTCTTTATCGTTGGTGCGACGTGCGTTTACAAACATTTAAACTAACATACACGTACTGCCAGACCCGAAGCAACTACCTATACGCTATACAAATATTTGTTCCGTGTCTGTGTGCCAAAATAACCACGATGTGGAGCCCTGACACAGCCAGAAGGCGACGCGGTAGACCTCGCAGGAGATGGCGGGACGAGCTGGACAAAACTAACGACCAGTGGTCCACGTTGGCCCTGGATCGAAGAATTTGGAAGTCATGGAGAGAGGCCTTTGCCCATCAGTGGGATGACGCAGGCTAACAGCATCAGTTAGAATCGAACCTGCGACAAGCAGTGCAGCAGCCATTGCACCAATCGTGGAGAGGATCTGAACTGACGGCGGGAGGGGTTTCCATCGGCGTCGGGTCGACGCTGAAGTACCTGGGACTTGTCCTCGACAGCCGGTGGAACTTCGTGGAGCATTTCCGACGTTTGGCCCCCAAACTGGAACGGACCGGGGCTGCCTTCAAGCGGCTCCTGCCCAACCTGGGGGGTCCAAACGCCTCCTGCCGGAGGCTCTACGCGGGGGTCGTGCGGTCCATGGCCCTTTACGGGGCCCCAGTGTGGGCGCGTTCTCTGAGGTGGCAAGCCGCCCGCTACCTGAACGCGCCCCAAAAGGGGATAGCCCTAAGGCTAGTCCGGGGGTACCGCACGATCTCCGGTGAGGCGGCTAGCCTCCTTGCCGGATTGCCGCCATGGGATCTGGAGGCGATAGTACTCGCGCGCCTTCACGAATGGCGCGCGGAGGCACTACGTCGGGAGGAAACTCCGCTGCCGCGGCAAATCGCCGCTCAGCGGACAGACCTCCGGCGCGATCTCATGGTGACATGGAGAGAGCGACTGTCGCAACCCCGTGCAGGGCACGCCACCATAGTGGCGATAAGTCCCCTCTTTGAGGAGTGGCTAGAGAGGCGCCACGGCGCCCTCACCTTCCGCCTGACGCAGGTCCTCACCGGACACGGTTGTTTCGGGAGGTTCCTGCACCGAATCGGGCGGGAGGAAACGCCCGGGTGTTTCCATTGTGAGGATCGTCCGGAGGACACGGTGCAGCACACTGTGGAGGCCTGCCCTGCTTGGGCGGAGCAGCGCCGTGTCCTCGTAGAGGCGATTGGCGGCAGCGACCTCTCGCGCCCGGCCCTGGTTCAAGCCATGGTCCGGAGCGAGAGGGAATGGGAAGCCGTCACCTCCTTCTGCGAAGCAGTCATGCTAGTGAAGGAGGTAGCGGAACGTGAGAGGGAAAGAGCCTCACGTCCCAGCCGCCGCGGGAGACGCCGTGGGCGTCGGGGGTCACGTGGTGGCCGTAGGCGCGGGCCTGTGGACGGCGAGTTATGGGCTAGCTCGCCGTCCGGCCGTCTTATGACGACAGGCCGTGTCGACGGCGCGTTCGTGTTCCACGCGCGCCTCAAAGAGATGTCAGCAACCACGCAGGGGTCCGCACGGGCCGATGCCTGCCAGGGCTGCGGGACTGTTCGAAAGAGATACCGCGGCCCTGGAACACAAAGGGCAAAGAAGGAACATGGATGGGTTTTAGTCAGTACAAGTCTGACACTCCCTTCCGCTCCGCCCAGAGCGGGGGGGGGGGTCATTTGATGATTTCCCATCCTAAAAAAAAAAAAAAAAAAAAGCCATTGCACCAACCGTGTAATAACAATATGTGACTTAAACTTTGAATATTACTTTAAAAGTACAACATGGACGCCAAACTCGTCGCCAAATTCCGGGTCGACTCAATTTAGATTGCCATCGACACGCTAAGAATAATAAAACTAGTTACTATGAAAATGATAATAAATTAGGAAAAGAAAGGTTGCAGATATGTTTTTATGTATGCTAGTTATTTACTAAGGATTCACCGCTTTCTACGGGGCATATCTTCTTCAGGTTTCCATATCTTACGTATCTATGCCTTTGGACTATCTGAACGCATGACAAACACCGGTCAGCCCTTTTAGCGAGTTCGGAGAACAGAACTTTCATGTTTAAAATAAAAACGTTACTTAACATCACGCCTGTAATCCCCGAGTAATTAGGCAGAGATGTACGAAATAGCTCACCTACATTTCGCCAGTTAAGTTTAAACATAACTGGCAAAATGTCCCGTATAAAAGAGGACGAGCCTACTGCCATCAACTGGGCACGTATCCAGACTCCGTGGCTACTACTGAGAAATTTCTGATGGAAAATCCCAATAACAATTGCCAAATTTGCCGGACCCGGGAACTGAACCCTGGAGCTCATGTTCAACAGTCGCGATTGCGACCACTAGACCAACGAGGCAAGTTCTTTAAAAAATGATAGTGAAATCATGGAAATTCGAACAATGACTGAAATGTGCCTTTGTTCAATTATTTATGCTCTAAAATAAATACAATTTCACGTCGAAATGAAACTTGCTGATGACATTAGCATTGAGCTCGCATGCCGAAAGTAATTGCGAGAATAGTTTTAACAGGCGTTTGAAATGCCGCGGTCAGAACCATTTGTATAAACACTGCATAATATCTGCATTAAAATTCCATTAAAACACACTTTCGAGAGAAGAGTAGGGTTATGGGTGTGGTGGTGCAGTGGTTATGGCCACGTGTTATGACTTGTCGTGGGTTCAAACTGGGACAGTAGACAGCATTTTAAAGAGGTAAGGAAGTTCACATTCCCCTTGTTCTTTTTTTATGGAATAATATATTTTTTAAATTTGGTTTTTCTCTTCAGCTATTTACCTTATCGACCTCTCTTTAGCCAAACAGATCAGCTGGAACGTGAAAAACCTAAGACAGTCTTATTATCTAGTTTATAAAGTTCAGATTACTTTGAATATTCTACCCATCCATGTGGTAAAGGTAAGTAAACTATAGTGACATTAGGCCTTAGTTGCATTGTCACGGTGCTTTACAATAATGCCAGCGTGCAGCAAAGATTACTGCCGCTACCTATATGAACGTCACACAAACCAAGAAAAACAACCTCACAAAAAATGATAGTCATAAAATCTAGATTATAAAGGTCAAATTACTTTGAATATTCTTCCCATTCAGGTAGAAAGAGTATGGAGTAAACTATGGTGACATTAGGCCTTAGTTCCATTGTCACGGTGCTTGACAACAATGCTGCCGTACAGCAAAAATTAGTGCCGCTGCCTATATGAACGTCACACATACCAAGAAAAACAATCTCACAAGAAAAACAGTCATAAAATATAGAAAATAAAGTTCAAATTACTTTGAATATTCTTCCCATCCAGGTGGAAAAGGTGTGCAGTAAACTATGGTGACATTAGGCCGCAGTTGCATTGTCACGGTGCTTGACAACAATGCCGCCGGCGCAGCAAAGATTAGCGCCGCCGCCCATATGAACGTCGCACAAACCAGTGGTAATTTGCGAAGCTGCAACAAATTAGTTGGTCAAACTTTAGTAGTCTACGAGCTATTAAACTATAGTCTAACTAGTTAGTAGTTACACGTGTGTTTGTTCAAACTTTGTTGGTAAGATTTTGTACTTGAGACGTGACGTTTAATTTTAGTTAGGATTTATTAGCTGTGTTGTGGAGACAAAGTATGATATAGCTGTAGCTAGTAGGAACATCGAAATCTCATTTTAACTATGTCTTTTGTTTATTGTTCTAATGATTAAGCTCAAAAATGTTTGTTTTTTAGCAACTGGATGAATGACATTTATATTTTGACAGGAACTCGAGTATCTAAATCCCAATGTTTCCCTACAGTCTGGCGATTAAATCTTCTGTGTGCGTTAAAAGTGTGGCGAGAGATTTGACTTGTCACACTGAACAATTTTCTTTAAGGTATGTCCGTCAGGGTAGCCTGCGAAATTCAAATTTCAAATTTTTGTTCTGCTTTGTGTTTTATGTATTCCATTTTCTCTTCTTCTTTTACACACTATGTCTACGTCTCTTTTTTTATTATCTCCTTTCGCAGGTATGCTGGAAGAGATTTTTTTAGAAAAAAGCATCACCATTGTACTATTGTCCTTTCTTCTTTTTTGTAATTAGTGTGTACATAAACTGTTAAATTAATTAATTAATTTCCGTTTTTTTTGCAATTTACAGGTTAGTGTTAGGTTGAATAATGATTCGAGGCCGGTAAAAAATATGGCTTTTCAGAGTTATAATCGTTAAAATTATCAATACAACCCCTTTAAGTTCATTTAATCCGATTAAATTACTTTTTATGGAATCATCGTTTTAATGATTGTACATACGTGTTACGGTCGCGAATCATATTTTGTTCAATAAACAAACTAACCTGCAAATTGCAAAAAACCTAAGAAAATTTGAATTTCTCGGGCCACCCTGGCGCATCCACCTTTAAGACAATAACTATCATCAGAATCACTCCTTTTACACAAGTAGGTTACTAAATCGAAACCTATTGTGTGTAAGATATATCATTCCCGGGAAAAATCTTTATATTTCGTGTAGTCTTTCCCTGAATTATTTGATTAAACTTGAACGGACTTTTCTCATATTTTCTTGAATTTTAATGTTGTTACGTAAACAATTTCTTTAAGTCTCTAGACGACTAAAGATAATCATGATAGACTAATTTGTCAGCTCTAGTCGGAATATTGTTAGCAAAAACAAGTAAGATTTTAAAAGCAACAAAATGACAACGTTGGATAAGTAGTAAAATGTTGTCTGTCCAATTAATCAAGTCCCTGTCATCTTATAAGCTAGGCAAGATGTCTCTGAAGACTTACTTTACTGTTTCTTATCTTCTCGACAGAAAGGACATGAAAATAAACAAATCTTCGTTAGTTCTTGTAAACAGCTAATATAGAGTCGAAAGTGCAACGTTTTTGCACAAATTCTATATTAGAAACATCAAACAACTCATCGGCTTTCTACAGCCTACTGATGAAGCGTATAAAACTACACATTTAAAAATGCACACACTCTTACAAGACCTCTCACAGAAATTCATGTCAAATAAAATAAATAAATCTTGAAATTTCCAAAAGCTGTTAAACCCCTCCCGGAAAAAGACATCAATTTCCCTGAAAACCGATCCTTCAAGTTCAAATCGGTTAAAATCCACCTTCCGCTGTATCGATAAAACAAAGTTGGGTATAAAAATTCAATTTACTCACCTGGAGCCTTCTAAAAGGATTTACAATCGCGCAGTACCGCTCAGCTGATAAAGCTGTCAAAGTGAAGACTGATACACCAATGCTGACGTCCTTGCCAGCTTCGGAGATACGACATATTACCTCCCCCCATGGCCATGATTCCAGTGTGTAGATGATTGAGACGAATGGCACGCATATCAGGATCACTAGTAGATCTGCTAGGGCAAGCGAGAATATGTACCTGGGGACGAAATTGTTATACATTAATATTGAAAGGTGGCTGAGACAGATTTGGGAGGAGCTCGTGGCCAAATAATAACAGCCACTCGGGTCGATCTTCAGGTTAAGCCGCGCTTGCCTTGGTTGGCTTTCGTGGACTGGTGACCACCCAATACATACAGAGTTTCCTCCGTGCCTCGGAAAGCACATTAAGCGCTTGGTCCCGGCTGTCATTTCTAGATGTTTGACAGTCTTTAAGTAGTCCGTGGCTTGAATGTCTGACTAAGGAGTATCGTATTACCCAGTACTAACTGGATTATGGAGCTCAGATAGGCATTCGCTCCATGTTAAATTAATACTGGTGAATACCAGTAATGGTGAATGGTGGCTGCATTCGGTTCACCAGTACTGTGGTTAGATGATGATGGCCGAGAAGTGGAGCTAGCAGTGTACTGCACAGCTGTGTTGATTGATTGACCGTGTCAGATAATAACGGTCGTTCACACGACACTGTATGTATGTTATATTATACTTTATGATATTTTACAATAAAATATTCCGATCATAAATCATTGTTATAAAAAAAATACTCGATGTAACTGCCATGAGTACCCCAAGATATATAAACAGGAATATATGCTGCTGATTAAAGTCGTTTTAACGTGGGCTTATATTTAATTTTTTACTTGCCGATGCCCACGACCTTCGTCCGCGTGAATTTATTAAAAATATATTACTATAGAATCGGATTTTATTAAAAATTTCATAGGTTTTCTTTAATTTGCACGGAACCCAAATTATTTCTCTAAAATAAAAGCCAGTCTTAGTTACTCCTTATAACATCAGCTATCTGCCAAAAAAAATCCTGTCAAAATCGATCCAGCTGTTTCGGAGATTAGCCGGATCAGACAGACAAAAATTATAATTTGTTAAAGTACCATATATACTTTCATATGCATTCAGTAAAAAGCTGTTATTTTGAAATTACAAACAGACACTTCCATTTTATTTAATTGTATAGAGTATTTTTATTTCATCATAGATATTTATCCTACTGTTTTGATAGTGGACCTACCTCAATAATCTAGAAGTGTACCCTTCTATGAAATTACATAGAAAGCTTCCGGTCCCGATTCCCGATTGATATTTCTTACTGTTTTATTCACATGATTTTTTAATTCCCTAGCAGCTTGTGTAATAAATTCACAATTGATTGACCGTGAAACGAACGCATTATTATAACAATCAATAGCTATTATAAATGAGTCAACGGACAGGAAACTTGTAAATACGCAATAGTTTGTAACGTAAGGATAAAGACTGATACTTTAACACAAGTTATGGGAAAACAGAAGACTTATAGATCGTCATAGTACGGTATCGGTAATCGGATCTTTGCTTGTTACGTTGCATGAAATATGCAAGCGACATAGCAGCAAAATAATTGGTGTCAGTATGGGTAATAACACGTTGTTTGTTGTGTCATGAATTGGCTGAAACTTGATACTGAAATTACTTTGAGTTAGACATGATATTATTAGTTACCTTCACAATGATATGATATTAAAGTACTACAGTCTTTTAAATTGTATTTACATCCATTATTATGAAAGTTTATTGTCCCACTAGAGGGGATAGGCCGCCTTTCGTTCTTTTGACTTTTCGGGATCTAGTCCGATTTTAGTACATTTTATACAAGGTGGAGGGGAACCCGCGCCCAAACGCTTTTCACATATTCAGTACATCATTCTGGACCCCCCTCATAGTTTTTTTTAAACTTCTGTTTATTAAAAAAAGCGCAATGACTACACGGTCAAAATGTATGAAATGGCAGTTTTTTTTAATTTCAAATTACTGATGAAAAAGTTCTTTGAGGCCCCGATTCACAATGATGTACTGAATACGCGGTAAGCGCTTGTGCGGTGTCCCTTCCACCCTGTATAGTGGCTCTTTAATAAAATCTATTTTATCACAAATCAATAATCCGAAAATCTCATCTTCTTTATCATGTTTCTTTAAACTAATTAGTCTAGCAGGACCATTCAGCAGCGATGATTTCACTGGTAACGATTATTATGACTGACAACATTAACAAAGGCTACAAAAGTAACAAAAGGGTGACATCACGTAATTAAAAGTCAATATGCAAATTCTGAACAAAATGGGATGACACAGGGAAAACTCACTCTTCAAAGTTTCCAATGATCGGGCCAGAGTTACGATCGCTAATATCACATTCGATAGGGGAAACATTCTAACGAATGAGAGTAATAAGGGACTCGTCGGAATTTGGCTAGTTATAGAACAAGCTCGTTAGGTAAGAAAAGTTGGGTGAACTGACTGAAAATGCAGTGAATGGAGAAAAATTCAGAAAGGCTATTGATGGGATCAGCGTTGACCACATTTATATCAACTGAGTAGCAGATGACTGTTTTAAGCTTTCACGGTTTACAACTAAACTTATACTGTCACTTACGGGATATCTTCCGTGATTGTTCATGTGCGTGTGTTTTGCCGTGACTTAGTGTCGAGTTCCAGTAGTGCTCGTAGCAAAAGACAAAGAAAGAGGGTAGATAGTTTTGTCTGCTCTTAACAATTTATTTTCCATCCACCCGTATTCTCCAGTCAACCCGCGAGCATGGCGCTTGCAACAGCGCCGAAATATCGGGAGCTCAAAATAATGAACAATCAAATACTCAACTTGTAGCAGATATTTTACCAACAGGGCAAATAAACTTGACCTTGCAACGTTTTTGCGACGAGAGTATGGGTCTTCTTTCAGTTGCAAATCGTTGTCAACTAGGCGGATTCAGTGCGGTTTGGTAGACGTCACATGCAGTGGCGTGCCTAGGGGCCAACAATACGGTAACCCCATAAGGCCAGTAGACTGTTCAGAAACGCTAACATCATGAAGAGTAGTAGGTTATAAGGGCAAGCCAAGCTTGTAGGCTTGTATGAAAGTCTTCGAATGTTTGGTTCTAGTGCCAGCCGGTTTCATCACAAAATTTTCCTAGAACTTTTTGAGAGCAGTGAAGTTAAAATAAAGTACAGGAAGCATCAAAAGTTGTCAATACTTACGTATTCGGCGCATTTCTCATGCCCCTGTGCCTGACATACACGATGACCAGGGTCCCATTGCCAAGCACCCCTACTATGAAGATGATGGCAAACAGGACTGGCACGAGGTAAGTCTCCAGACGTTCCTCGTAGGGGGTGTAGTCACTCTCGGTCTGATTGTCACTTGGGGTGTATATCAGGACCGAGGCGTTTGGCTGTGTGGTGAACATTGTCGATCTGGGAAAGAAGAAAAAGGAATGGTTAAGTTTTTTAATCGAAAATCCAGAGGTCTATCGATTAACTGAGACCGTGTCTGCGGTAGCTGCATCATCATTTGCCTAGCCGTTTCCCAACTATGTTGGGGTCGGCTTCCAGTCTAACCGAATGCAGCTGAATGCCAGTATTTTACACGAAGCGACTGCCTATCTGACCTCCACAGCCCAGTTAGTACTGGATAATACGATACCCCTTGGTAAGACTGGTTGTCAGACTTTCGGGCCACTGACTACCTGTAGCGACTGTTAAAGATCTACAATTGACAGACGGGACCAACGGCTTAACGTGCTTTCCGAGGTACGGAGGAAACTAGGTATGTAATGGGTGGTCACCCGTCCATAGATCAGCCTAGGCAAGCGCAGCTTAACCTGAAGATTGATCGGAGCGGCTGTTATTGTTTAGCCACGAGCTCGTCTCGAGCTCTGGGGAAGCTAAAAAATTAGCCTATATTGTACCCATTGCTGGGACAAGGCCACCTGAGAACCACCACAACACCACAAGGCCACCCCATGAGAGAGAATGGACAGTAATCCACCACGCCAACAAATCCAAAATATTCAAGGCTGGGTGCCTTTGGTTGTATAGTAAAAGGTGATCAATATTTCGTGAGATCGAAAACGATTTTGCGATAAAGCCTATTCTATATAAAGTTGAGTTCCGCATTTTCAATAAAAGCCTTGAATATGTATAAAGTTGTTATGGAAACTGAATATTAAAACAGTAAAAAAAAACCCATATTGGTTTACATTGTTTTTAAACTGAATCGCAAACGTAGGATATACAAGGTGTAAACGGACCCTTCACGACGACATCAACCAAGCATTCTGTACATCAAACTAAGTAACTCTGAACAAAAATTATTGCTGGGAAACGACTTTTTTTTGGGGTGAAATATCACGTTTTACGGTAGGACTTAATTTAACGCACTCAAAAAATTTTTCTGATGGATGCATTGAATAGTACAGGGGTTGTGTAGGTATTTAAAGTTATAACATCAAAAACATGTATTTAAAAAAACTTGTAAAAAAGTTGGAAGTTTGACCCCCAATATCTCCGTTACTAGAAGGTTCCCAGATATGGTCAAGAACAAAAAAAATATCGCGATGACGGGAAAACAAGTGCCTTTCGGATTTGTTAAGGGTACTTTTACACCCATTATGTACTGCGTGATTAGCAACAATTAGTCACCACATCGGTATATATTAGTCTTGCCTTTAATGGTTATCCTTAATGCCATAAGTGTTAGTTAAATGCAATTAGTTAGAAGTTTTGGTATGGCTGCGTGTAATAATTATTATGTTTCACAAGTTTCATAAGTTAGTACCTACTGAATTAATATTATAAATTAATTTATATGCTGCTTGCTTCTACGCACATCATGGTTTCTCCACCCAACCTCAATAAAATAGTTAGGTACTATTAGTAATTTGCAATATAATACCCAATTAAGTTAGTAGTTAATTTAACAGTCGAAAACAATTAAATGATAAACCGTTGTTTATAATTTCTTTGTTTTCGACTAATCAATGATAAGATTTTTTTTTTCTGTTTATTATTTATAACACAGATATTTCTATATTAGGGCAATGTTTGAATCAAGATAGCTGCATCATTGTTAAACGTGTGACGTCTTCGGCATTAAGTTAAGCCAAACCCGACTAGGTAGGTGGCCATAAAATATACTTTCAAACCTAAACTCTATTTTCTTCAAACTAAGTATCGTTGCGACTCAACTTGAAAAGTTTTAATAAGATCTTTGCTCAAGTACATCAGCATAATACGATTTACATTGTGTGCAGGTTCCACATCCTACTGGAAATTCAAATTTGACCCAGAAAGCTCAAAGTTCATGCAGATTTAGGGGAACCACTTAGGGACGTACGTTGGTCTAAAAAAGAACTAACTTTCGTCTTTGACAAAACGCATTGGCAATTTGGCATGTAAAATGGTACTAGAGTTCAGTCAAATTAGAAACTGTGTGCAAAGTTTGCACGTACATACAGGTAGGTATTGGTACAAGAAGAAGGAGATAGTAAAGCGATTTCTTACCCCAAACTCAGATTTTACTACAGTAATATCTTGGTAAATACATGATCAATAGGTAATGTTAGTAAGTATAAATAACCTTTTAGTGACGTATTTAAATCAGTCAAGTTAAAATAAAAGGAAATAGTTATATTTATTATAATTGCGACTGTGATAAAAATTATGACGTTATTTAAGTGGTTCACTCGATAAAGGTCTCCTAAGCACTGAACAATAGTCACAATACTATATTGCGACCACATTAGTACCATATATTTAGATATTTTGGTTTAGGTTTGAGTAATATTTGCTTTTGGGAAACATAGACACAAGATACATTTGTATGACAGTGAAATGAAACGTGACTTCATAGTAGTTACGAACACAGAACCGCAAGCCGCTAAAGCTGAAACTTTAATTAAACTAAAAATACCAACGTCAAAACATGAAGTGTCTAGACAAAATATCATTGTGCATTTAAATTGAGTCACAGAGCTTGTTATGCGGCACCACATACAGAGTCGGGCCGAGGTAGGAGCCTTGTGGCACAACTGACATTTGCCGTAGCGTAGTACTATTGTTTACGTAAATCAGTTTAACAAACGCTGTGGATTCATTATACAAGCTCCTACAATGTATTCTCGAAGCAAAAATGTGCGTTTTCATTCGAAAATGAAAACTATGTGAAAGCGATTCTATTCAAATGCTAGAGGAAAATTTTTAATGAGAATAAGTAACTGAACTTTGGTGAAAAGGTTCGCAGGTAACGTAAGCGGACTGGACGGGTTGTTTTTATGGAAAAATAAGTGAAGGGACGGTGTAAAGTTTTCATCAAGTCGACAGACTTTTCAGTTTCCTACTTAAAACTAAGTTGAGCTAAATTAAATGAACGTTTGCGAAAGCAGTTTGAAGTTATTTTATTGCAGTATATGATATTGCTGTTTTGAAGCAAAAATGGCTTTAAAACTGAGCGATTACTCTTACAGAAACTATTTTGAATGTTTGCCAAGGTGTTAATGTATTTCGGCGGCATAAAGACATTAGTGTGAAAAGACAAGATTATTATGTACTGGTAGGTACGCAACACTAAAATAAAACTGGCCAGTCTGGTGCGAGTCCGACTCGCGCATGAAAGGTTCCGTACCATCGTAGTAAGGGAACCCTCTTTAATTTTTAATTTATTATATAAAGCGGCAACAGAAATACACCTTTTGTGAAAATTTCAACTGTCTACCTATTGCGGATCATGAGATACAGCCCGCTGACTGACAGAAGGACGGACAGCGGAGGCTTAGTAATATGGTCCCGTTAGTTATCCTTTGGGTTCGGAACCCTAAAAAGCAAATAGAACCTTAGTATTGTAGTAAACAATGTATTTATAAATGTAATCATTAACGTCTTATTTAACCAACACTTAGTAGTCTTATAACGTCTTTAGAACTTTAAGCAACGTGTTCCAATAAACACAATTATTTTCTAATTCCATCAACTACGGCTAAGTTCAAATACATGACCGCAAGTAACAAGGCTTGCTCATCCATCAAACATGAGTTGAACTCCAACCCACGCTACAACGCCCACGATCCGAATATCAAAGGAATAATAAATATCGCCAAAAAACGTAAAAACGTGAAGTACCGCCTTCTGAATGACATGCCAATAGTACTGAGGCAGGCTATAGATGATGTTAGAGCGGAAACGCGCGTTTGAAGTGCGTTAGGTTACGTGACAACTTACGATCAGCATTCTAATGTGTAACATACTAAAAATGACAATGCTTTCCATTTAGACGGGACAACAAAATCCATTGCTTTGTGTGTTATATTCGTTGATGATAACAGACTTAACATTTATTCTTTAACATGAAAGATTAAAATACCTAATATAATGGGTGTAAAAGGGTACTTTTACAAAGCCAAAAAGCACTTGTTCTCGACCATACCGTTGAACCTTCTAGTTACTGTGCTATTGGGGGAGACTTTACTATAAATACCCCTGTACTATTCAATGCATCCATCAGCACCATCTTTTGTGTGCGTTACATTGAGTCCTATCGTAAAACGTGATTTTTCACCCCCAAAAAAAAAAATCGTTTCCCAGCAATAGACACGATTGTTGACGGCTTCGTGAAGGGTCCATTTAAGCCCTGTATTATGGATGGGGTGATACATACTTGTAAAAAAAAGTCACTAATGTCATGATCCTACACATGACATTAATATAATATTTACCTACTCTCGTTATAAAAAGACACGAAGTCGCAATAAATAAACTTTTAAGGTCTTTCGCAAAAGAAAAAAAAAACAGTTGTTAAACTACATATTTACGGTTTTCAGATGTTTTCCTTTACATGTGCTGTAAGACATTGCTTCTTGCCAAAGTTCATGAGTCTAGCTCAACAAGAAGTACCCTATAGGTTTTGATTTCCTTGTGAAATCGCAAAATATGCGACATAAACGGTCATATCTTTTGATCGCGTTGGATTACAAGTTCGATTTTTTCACTGCTCTAAGAAGTAGCAGACTTGAATAACTTAACATTATTCAGTTTGATGTCTCCAGCTGTTCCTGAGAAAAAGGGTCTTGACAGACGGACTGATGGACAACAAAGTGATTCTATAAGGGTTTTTGCCCACTGAGGTACGGAACCTTAAACTCAAACCCAATGCTTTAAGTCGTTTTGTCCTTGCAGTGCAAAGGCATCTACTAGGCGAGTTTTCTAATACCTACCCGCCATTTGAAGCCCAAATGACGTCATATCAGTAATCCTACCTGTATTTTAACCAAACCCCTGACCTTCACATATTTGAAAACCGTAGGCTTCAGATTGCAACTAGAACATTACAGGTAGATAAATTAACTGGCTTCACCCGTAACCGCGTGGTTTATGTGGGGCCTTTAATTAATTTAATGTGATGTCAAATAGTTAATTATTATTGATTACTGTTGTAGAAATGTGAGCAGCCTTTTGTAAATTCAGTGAAAGAGAAATAGAGTTTAAAACATAATGAAAATAGCCTTTGTTTACTGAACGCAGGATACAATATACAAGATACTAACAACAAAGTAAAAAAAATATAAAAAATACTATAACCTAACAAATACCTTTTTTTTTGTTTTCGGAGGGAAACCATCAAAAGGCGACCGGTCTTTGGGGATAAGACCGGGGTGTGGGATTTTTACCGCACTAAAACCACCCCGGTGCATCCGCACGTGAGAGGAGGCACCGTTTCCTCTTAAAAGACCTGTCCGGAGCCCAAAAGACCTGTCCGAAGCCTAACCTAACAAATACCTACACTACTTTTTTTTCCTATTTAGAATATATTTTACTAAGTACTACTTGAAATGACCTAGCCTATTGGCTAAGGCCTCCTCAAGCTGTTTTCCCTGCAGTCTATCATTCGTTACTCTTCTTCAGTCAGGTCCCCCTGTAAGTTTAATCTCGTCAAGGTAAACAGAGTTTATAAACAGGCTTGTGTTATTGTTTTTAAAAGAAACAATCTGTATTTCATTTTATCAAAAATGTTAGAATGTCGGTGAATCTTTCACTTACGCAATTTTCGGTATGTACTTATTTTCTGGAACGTTTCTCATGTTTGATGTTTCATAATAATATGCTGACCATGGAGCACTTCTCTGATTATTACTCAAGTTAAATAAGTAAGAAAGGAAGTATCTTCTTCTTAGCGTATCGACGGCAAAAAGTTTTAGCCCAAAACTCAGCCACGCGAGCCCCACTCACTGATGCAGTAAGCAGATCATCAAGTGCGCAGGTGATAGAGCATGCGGTGCAAGATGGAAGGTGGGCCATTGTCTGTGGGGAGACGCCGCGCCGCATAGGCACTTGAGGATTGGAAATATAAAAAATAATTTTATAATAATTAATTAAACGGAACTAATGATGCAGTTGCCAACATCCAAGGGCAAAAACAAACGACACAAACAACGAACAAACAAACAAACGACACAAATACAAACGAAAACAAAACAAATAAACGATGGGGCACTTAATATCGTGTCCTGCGTGTTCTGTTGTTTGTTCACTACAGGAACTGATGGACGCTACCGAAATCGCCAAACTAGTAGCTCAGTTTTGGGCTGATACAATTTAGATTGCCATCGACACGCTAAGAAGAAGAATAATTAATTCTATTGTAACAACAGGATTAAGTAATAAATACTAGCCCGGCAGGTTTCCAAATTGACCGAGGTCAACGATAGCTCAGTGTTAGGAAAAAAAATTAAATGACATGTACTTAGTCTTCATAAAATTTGTAATTTTATGAGACAAGCTATATCCCTTGATACCTGAAATTGTGACACTTATTGCACCTCATTCTTTTAACTTAGTAATTTTGGCCGTAAAGTAATGAAGATAAACTGTATGACGTAGACATAAAGACAGAAACTTTTCTCCAATTGCTGCGTTCAATAATATTTTAGACAATATAAAGTGCGTTAGAAGTATATGTGGGCTTAAACAGACCGATTCATGCAAAACAGAGTTTACAAGATTACGCATTTTGACATTACCTTCACTTTACATCTATGAAGCAGCAGTAATGATAAAACGTGATTTAAATAACTATGACACATTGAGAAGTGCACGGCATAAAAATGTATTAAGCGGAATTAAGTGTAGGACAGTTAAATTTAAAACGAGTATATTTGGCATAGGAGTAAAAATTTATAACAAACTACCAAATGACGTAAAAAGCAGTGTAACCTTGCATAGTTTTAAAAAAAGACTTGAGGAATTCTTGATTGGTAAAGCCTACTATTCAATCAATGACTTTTTTAGTGACAAAAATACCGGTGACTACACCTATGGATAAGATATGCTGACATTTAATTTGTATGACATTAATGACTAATTTAATTGTAATGAAACCACTGAATAATCTAATTTGTATGACATCACTGAGTATTTCAACTCATGCTGACATTTAATTTGTATGTCATTAATGACTAATTTAATTTGTATGACATTAATGACTAATTTAATTGTAATGAAACCACTGAATAATTTAATTTGTATGACATCACTGAGTAATTCAATTGTAATGAAATCAATGAAAAATTTAATTTGTATGACATAAATGAGTAATTTAATTTTAATGAAATCAATGTCCCTAAACTGACTTGTGAATGAACAACTTTATTAATGCATGGATAATGATACGAATAATGATTACGATGTTATATAAATATTGAACCAACAATAAATATTGTACACCTTAAAGGTATGTTACAGCGATCCTTTATAATAATCATAAGAACTGATATCTCACCTGTGACAAACAATAAATGAATTTGAATTTGAATTTGAATTTGAATTTAAAATATAGCTTTTGCACACGGCTTCGTCCGCGTGGATTTCGAAAGTATTTAACGGGAATGTTTACCACATTTAATCACATACTATTCACAGGTAGAGTATAATATGACCTGAGTCCAGTCATGGTGCCGATGGAGAAGTTTTTATTTTTTTTTAGATTACTATTAATTATTTAAATGACAAGAAACCAAAGTGTAAAAAAATCCTTATAATATCTCTAGAAATTATAAAGTTGTGACTTTAAAGTGGCGCTTGAAATAGGGAAAGTGACGTCACTACGTAATGAGTTAACTCATTACGTTGGTTATTCTTTAAAGTGTGGCTAACGAAACACACCCAAAAGAATGTAGATATGTAGGTACTTACGTGGAAAGTTAAACTCCTTTTATTTTAGCACCTCCCGATCTTTCGACGCTGTTGCAAGCGCGGTTGACAAATCAAAAAACAATATCGGGAGCTCAAAATAATAAACAATCACGGAAGATAACAGACAAACAGGGTTTTCTTAAAAATGCCATCAAAATTTTCATAATTCTCTACAATTTGAAATATGACTCTTCTGTTCCGCTAGAACCTGCAGTCGATTACATCGATCATGCAAATTGTTTGGATCTTATAAGCTTTAAAATGCACCATACGCTGAACGTTGCTAATATATTCCTTGATATAAGTTTACTTTATGTAAGTATTCTGAAAATGTTGTTTGAAACTAGGTACTGACAAAATTCGACGATAAAACGAGAAAGCCTTCTGATAGTGACGTGATATGTAAGCTATTCGTTCAGCACGAAGTCTTACCAAGAGGTTTCATGTTAGCCAGTTCCTGGTTTGTTTAAGTCTGTATCTGGTAAGACTGAAAGACGACATCAATATCAAAATCAAAATATTTTATTTCACATAGGCCTAGTTGGGCACTTATAAAACGTCGAAAAAAAGGTGCACGGTTCGGGTTGGTCGTTTGCTATGGAGAAGAACCGACAAGAAACTCCATGGTTACTCTTTTATATAGTTGAAAAAGGGTAGGCAGGGGTTTTTTTTTGACTGCCTCATTGATCTAGTGGTCAGGCAAATTGTTATTTGGTTTTTCCCATCAGAAATGTCTCAATAGCAGCCACGGAGTTTGGATTTATGCCCGGTAGATGGCAATAGGTTCGCCTCCTATAACATGGGACTTTAACATAACTGACGAAATGTTTGTGCAATACTTACTATTAGGTACACCTCTACCTTACCCTTCAGGGATTACAGGCGTGACGTTATATTAATGTTATGTAAGTAGTACATTTTAGTGAAAAAATAAAAGCACTTTCTTTAAAACTGATTAAAACGAAAAAAGTCCAGTAGTAGCAACATGACGTGATTCATTACAGCTGCCGTCACTTGTAACATGTTGTTGAAATAGAATTAAATTAATTTACGTACATCCACTCACTAAACAGACAAACACAGACACTAATTAATGTATTTGTTTAAGTAAGATACTGGTTTACTGAAGATTGGAGGAAGAATGGGGAGGTCTTTGCCCAGCAGTGGGACACATAAATTATGAATTATAAATTTATATGATTCATAATTAAATATTGAGAGATCTATGAACTCTTTTAACTAACCCACTGCATCTTCTAAAAGCTAACAATATTGTACGTGAATGTGACTGGACTAGAAACCATTATACCATGATTTTACATCCCAACCATGAGTTTTACTATTATTTACCTAGCTGACCCGCGCAACTTCGTCTTCGTATGGAAATTTCCCCGTTCAACATTTTTCATTGATGCTCCGCTCCTATTGGTGTGTTATAGCCTCGATAAATGGGCTATCCAACACAAAAATATTTTTTCAATTCGAGCCAGAAGTTCCTAAGATTAGCGCGTTCAACCACACAACCTCATCAGCTTTATAATGTTAGTATAGATGCCCAAAACACATTAATACTAAAAAAAACACCAAGACAGGCGTATCACCCTTGATTACATAACCTCGATAACTAGCTAACCAAAAAAATACATATCCAAAATCACACGTCCTCTCAGATTATTTCATATAGCTCTCGTAAAATCTTGTTATGGGAAGACGAGCAAAAACATTTACGTGTTGCCAACCTAATGACGCAACACATCATTATTTCGCTTGCTAAGCTGAGCTTATTATGACGAAATCTCTTCTTAATCGTCCGTTGTAATGGTGGAGGCGGCTCGTGATTATTTAGTATCGGGTATTCAAGGGGTCTAAATATAAACAGATTACGTAAGCGTGTACACTTGAGGGGTGAAAAGGTTTAGTATTTTTTGTACGGGGCCTTTTTGTTGCAAATATTTATGAAATTTCACAGGTTTTGTCAATGTCATCCTGGCAATGACAATCATTGTCATTCATTTTCCTAATACTAATTATAATAAGAAGCAGTTGCACGCGACATTCATCCGCGTGAAATTAATAAAAAAAAAATGACTTCCTCGATACTTGAATCGGATTTTATTAACAATTTCAAGAGTTTTAATTTTTTTTTACGGAACCCTAATCCAGTTTCTAAATAAAAGTAGCCTAAGTTTCTCATTAGAACATCAGTTATCTGTCAATAAAATCGTCCGTCAAAATCGGTCTAGGCATCTCGGAGATTAGCCGGAACAAACAGACTGATAGGCAAAAACCCTAACATACTTTCATTTGCATTCAGTAAAAAGCTATTTTTTTTCAAATTACAAACAGACACATCAATTTTATTTATTTGTATATAACCCTTAACGAAGCCAAAAGGCACTCGTCCTCCCCGTCATTGCGATATTTTTTTTGTTCTAGACCATACCTGAGAACCTTTTAGTTACGGAGATTTTGGTGATTTTCACAAATTTTTTTTTAATACGTAGATTTAAATGTAAGATTTTTATTTAAACCCCTCCACGACCCCGTAATATTCAATCCATCCATCAGCACAATTGAGTGGTTTCCATCGAGTCCTACCGTAAAACGTGATTTTTCACCCCAAAAAAAAAAGTCGATTTCCAGCAATAATTTTTGCGTAAAGTTACTTAGTTTGATATACATAATGCTTGATTGACAGCTTCGTGAAGGGTCCGTTTACACCCTATAGACTATTCATAAATTATTCTTCTTTTAGTATGTATTGAATTGAAGGCTCACATTCGATAACTATCAACTAGGAAGAAACACGAGTTTTCCTTAACTTGCAGATAAGTAGTTGACTGTTTTCTATTATCGTGGAAGAAAAGTTAGCTTCGAGGATACTGTGGCGCAGAATACCAAATGAGTTCAAGTGGTTGGCTGAGGAAAAGCTTAAACAAATTAATTTAGGCCATTTTAGTCATCTAAAGAAACAAAGAAAAAGAAAGAAAGAAAGAGTATTTATTAGACTCACACAGGACAAAACAAAAAAACAAAAATGGTCAATCACAAAAAAATAATCAGGTGTGTGTCATGTGTTTCCATTCACATGGAAACTGAGCATTTTCCTGGCATGAAAAGTTTATCATTTCGGAATAATGTAGCTTTCAATCAGTGAATGGATATTTGTGATCGTTTCATTATCATCTTCATCTTCCTGGACAAAACAAAATTCTCAGATGTCTGATCATATTTAAGGGTGTTGTGACTATCATAAGCCTAGCCTTTTGTCAACTATGTTGGGGTCGGCTTCCAGTCTAACCGGATGCAGCAGTATACCAGTATTTTACATGGAGTGACTGCCTATCTGACTTCTACAACCCAGTTTTACTACTGGGTAATACGAAAACCTTGCTAAGATTGGTTGTCAGAGTTTCGGGCCATTGGCTACCTGTAACGACTGTCAAAGATCTACAATTGACAGCCGGGACCAACAATGTGCTTTCCGAGACACGGAGGAAACTCGATAAATGTAATGACTGGTCAACCATCCACGGACCAACCCAGACAAGCGCAGCCTAAACTAAAGATCGACCCGAGCGGCTGTTATTATTTAGCCACGAACTCCACGAGCTCATATGGGTATTGTTATATAATGGATGTAAAATTACCCTTAACGAAGCCGAAAAGCACTTTTTTCCCCATCATTGCGATCATTTTTTTGTTCTAGACCATACCTGGGAACCTTATAGTTACGGAGATATTGAGGGTCAAAGTTTCAAGTATTTTTTTTAATACAAGTTTTTAATGTTTTAACTTTGCTTTAAAGACCTCCACGACCCCCGTACTATTCAATGGATCCATCAGTATAA
This sequence comes from Noctua fimbriata, assembly GCA_905163415.1. Lineage (NCBI taxonomy): Eukaryota > Metazoa > Arthropoda > Insecta > Lepidoptera > Noctuidae > Noctua > Noctua fimbriata. The sequence continues at coordinate 11,918,627 of LR990940.1, forward strand.
TGTTTTGAGTGTGTTACATTGAGTTCTACCGTTAAACGTGATATTTTACCACAAAAAAAAAGTAGTTTCCCAACTACATATATTTTTTTTTTTTTTTGCGTTGCGTAGTTTGATGTACAGAATGCTTGATTGACGGCTTCCTGAAGGGTCCGTTTACACCCTGTATAGGATTAAACGCTATTCGACAATGTTTGGGGCATGTCGAAAGTTATTTAGTTAGATAGTCCGTACATATGACTACACATTTCTGATAAACGTAGTAGAAGGGCGGGTAGATTGACTGAATCAACCAATATCTATAGCAGCCTACATTGTAAAATTTTATACAGCTTACCGCCAGCCTGGATATTGCGTGTTATAAGGTACTCAAAGCATGTAATATATAGGACTTAAACTGTTATTGTTTCAGGCTGTTGTTCTCCTTTATCGTTTACAATTGGGTAAAGTGATAAAATCTAATTGTTTCCTTTCGCACGACCCGCGACCCTTTAACCATTACTTATACAGAATTTTAATATACAGGATTACGTTTGCGAGATTTAATATGGAAGCTGTTTTCAGAAATGGGTGTCACAATTCCTTCGACTGATCTTTGAAACAGTGCCATAAAAGAATATTGCTTGTTCATTGAGATCTTTGCGTTGTTTGGGAATTTAGTAGAGAATTGAATTCATATTCAATGGTGCCGTTTTATCTTTGTGTTAGTTCATTATTATGTTGGCGTTCGTTCAAACACACTTAGCAACGGGACGTTAAAAATACGACACTAAAATAGAGTGTACGCACGACGGCCAATCAAGCTATACAAAACCAGTTTATTCGGATCTCTCATTGTATAGGAAATCTATACAAAGCGAGGCCAAGTTATACTGGAACTGTACAGCTTCATGTTCCGCCGTGTGTACGCTACGTAGTTAATATAACCAATACTAAATTATTGTCTTTGTTACACTTAGCGTATTCTACCTACGCAGCGTGAACGCGACGTCAACGCTAGAGAATGGCTTTCGCACAGAACCTTTGTAGTTCTGTTATTGTCTCCTAACTCAAGAAAACAGTGTATCTATTTGTGACGATATCTTGTTTTTTATTATTAATTATCCTACTCTGTCCCACTGCTGGGCAAGGGCCTCCCCGATTCCTTTCCGACTCTCCTTGTGTTTTGCCTTTTCTGGCCAATCAATCAGTCAGGAACGAGTCCAAATCATCACGCCAGCGTTTCTCTACGTTTTTTTTTACCACAAATTGAAATGCCATACATAAATTTAAAAAAAAAATGTACGTAGTCATAGGAGACCTTGCAAGTCTTGATAAATAAATCAAGCCAATCGATTCGCAATCGGATATGTCGGGCAGTGACAAATTAAATTGAATCCAATGTCACCCTTTATTGAAGGCCTGTTACTTTGTGTAAATTGTATTAAACGTTGCGTTGTGAAAAGCTGATAATTTCACATTGGAATTGGGTTGGGTTTTTTCACGTTTCGTTTGTTATAGGAGCCGCTGAAAGCCCTGAAATCAGTGATGTGACCTTTGATTCAGTAAATTTAATTGGATTACTGGAAACAGTCTTTTGAGTTGTGCTGTGTGAAAGGAAAAACTAATTGGATTGTATGATTGGGTTGTACCATAAAGGCTGAATTCCTTTCAAGGTCGGTGGAGATCAGTTTCTGTGCTTCAACTGAATGGCGTTTTAAACGATGTTTCGAGCAGTTTATTAGATATTTAGAACTTTTTAGAGACTGTGGTTTGTACTATTTTGAATATACCTTTCTATTTAATACTTTAAGTTATCGTGTAGGTTACGACGTCTACATTAATTTTATTTGTTATCCCTTTTTGAAGATTTATTGTAATCTTTATAATCTGTTAACTTTACTCTTTGTTAATTAGGGCATTAGCAAAGACGAAGAAAAGTTTTACCAAACTTAAATCTCGTAAGATATAATACTAAGCTAACATACATAAACGACTTAATAACTCCGCATAGATACAGAAACAACTTTCCTGCATGACAACCAATCCAGAAGCAAGCAGACACTACGTCAAACACACAAAACGAATCGTTTAAACCAATAGACATGTACAGTGAAACCACAACTGTCAATTCAACTCGTTTCACAATAGATTTATTCAAGTAAACAGGGTGATGTCAAAAACAGAAATATTACGTACATTGACCATTGTACTGACGCAGATACAGGCTGTTACGAACGAGTGGACATGTCCAAAACATTATGACAGTCTGGGGAAAGCTGATATGCGGATTGTACTCGTTGTACATTTGTCATAATTATTGGGTAATTCACATTGTGACGGGCTGGTTAAAAAGATAATGTGTTGTGTCAGAGACGGAGGATTGTTTTCTATTTTATTTAAAGGCTTTTGTTGTGCTGCCAGTAAAGTTTTGAACGTCAAAAAAACTAGTTAACTGATTTAAGTCTGCTTGAATGTAGGTATCCTACTAACTTTAATTCCTGGCTCTACTCCTCCTAGAAGGATCAAAATTCAATTAGACATAATAATTAAACTTCAGAATTCATGTTATCGAATCGGACCAGTGATAAAACGAGATGCAACCCACCAAATCATGAGGCATGAAAGCAAGACCATTAACAAATGAACAGTCACTTTCAGGATTATAACATTTCAACGGATTCTGAAATTTAATTCTGGAAATGAAACCACACTTCATAACAGTAGCAATAACATTTCTGGGCCAAAATTCACACTATTAGCAGTATCCAAAGCAGTTATAACCTAATTTACTTGTAATTTCTGCAGACAATGCCTAATGGCATTACCAGTTAAATTGTTCCAGTACATCTAAATGAGAATTCTCAGTGACTTGTGTAATTGCTACCGTAATTCTTAGTTAGCACAAGTTGTTCAGTACTATGACCTTGTTACAGCTTCTGGAGATTCTCGGTGTTTATTTATTGTTAAAGTTTCGAGTTTCTGTTATTTGAGAAGATAACTTGTTAAATAGAGGCTAATTTGTAATAACAATATTGTTTTATGTTAGTCAAGCAGATGGGAAGTAAGAGTAAACTGTGCCTCCTCTCATGTGAGGATGGTGACCACCGGGGTGGTGCGGTAAAAATTCCACACTCTCCGTTCTTATCCCCAAAGACCGGTCACCATTTTTGAAGGTTTCCCCCCGAAAACAAAAAAAAGGTAGGTAGTTAATGAGGTTTTCAATGTTAGTCTAGTTTTCACTAACACTAAGCAACACTTCACTGAATGCCTAAATTGATTATGCATTGCACTGAAACACCATTAGTAAGCTTCATTCATGTATGTGTCGCCGTCGGGGTTTCTTTGTGAAGAAACACCAAAAAAAACTCGAAAGAAGTACTTTAAATTCATATGAGAATAACAAAAAAGTGTCTTAAGTTGTCTCTTTTAGTTAATAACCACACAGATTTGAATGGACCTATCCAATCAATACAAGCTTTTGCCAATATTTGCGTAACTCAACAGCAAAACAATCACCAATAAATCAGTAATAATTTTAGAATATAACTAGATGTTGCCTACGACCTTCATCTGTATGAAATTATCATAAATATATTACTTCCCGACGCTGCGTTGGAAGGCCTCCCACTAGGTGGACCGATGACCTGGTGAAGGTTGCAGCGATCCGCTGGATGCGAGTTGCACGGGACCGATCAATGTGGCGACACTTGGGGGAGGCCTATGTCCAGCAGTGGACGTCTTTCGGCTGAAATGATGATGATGATGATGATATTACTTCCCTATATCAATCGAATTTAGTTAACAATTTCAACGGTTTTCTTTTTTTTCACGGAACCCTAATCCTTTTTCTGAAATAAAAGTATCTAGTAGTACTTACTCCTTATAACATCAGCTATCTGCCAGTAAGAGTCCCGTTAAAATCGGTCCAGCCGTTTTGGAGATTAGCCGGAACAAACAAACAGAAACAAATGAAAAAACTACGTTTTTTTTGTTATAAGTACCGTATGGCGTATATACTTAGTTATGCATTCAGTAAAAGGCATTTTGGTATTAAAAACAGACACATCAATTTTATTTTTTTGTTTAAGTTTAATAACGCAGCCTTCTTTCACGTTCATTTTCAGAGCACATTAAAATTATTTCTTTCCTTTTTCCCACAATAAAATATGTGTTTCATGATAGATGTCTATTTTAGTGACCCTCTCCGCACGTCTTTCATTAAGAAATATTTTAATGTTCACGTCATGACTAGCACATAACATATTTTCAGGGCCTAGAATAGAAACAAAACGGCTTCAGAAGTGATTAATTTTCTCTTTAGTTCTAGAACTAAACCTATGCCTACGAGTGACGAAGATTACTTTTATTCCAAATCCAATTCTCTTTTTGTAGAAAATAGTGTTCATGGCTACATTTTTCTTTTTAATTTCGGTCTATTCCTAAGGGCATAGACTAGTCGTAATCGATTCCAAAGCGTTTCATCTTACTTTTTTACTCGACTGAGGAGGTAATGTGTTTATCAGCCTACAAAGGGTGTAAAAATACCCTTAACAAAGCTATTAGGGGTCGAAGTTTCAACTTTTTCAGAATTTTTTGTTCGAATACAATTTTTTAATGTTATAACTTTACTTTAAACACCTCCACGACCCCTGTACTATTCAATCGATCCATCAGCACAATGCTTTGAGTACCTACCATCGAGTCCTACCGTACAACGTGATGTTTCACCCCAAAAAAAAAAGTCGTTTCCCAGCAAAAATTTTTTCGTAAAGTTACTTAGTTTGATGTACAGAAAGCTTGGTTGACGGCTTCGTGAAGAGTCTGTTCTCACCCTGTATATGTACCTATATTTGTTCCTTTCCACCTACTGCTGGCATGCATCTTGTCTCTCTCTCTCTTGAGATCTTCTTTTTTCTTTATCATCTCTCTTTGTCTTTATTTCCGTCCCCACGCCCCAAGCAAATATCCCAGCCCTTATTACACAACTTTATATCATAATATTAGTTAACACCTAATAAGGTCTTAAAACATTTTCTTTATTATTTATGAAGTCTTATGTATAATGGGTATTAAAATTAATAACGTAACAACAAAGTTTACGCCCTCGTAAAATTCAGATGGCCGTAAAGAGTAATATGAAATCTTTTTCGGTGATAAAACATTATTTCGATTCGGTCCATTTCGTTTACATGCTACCATTTTTATCTGTAATGGATTCCATGCACAATATTTTATTTTTATACGGGCTTATCCAAATAAATTTTTGGATGTCTACCTCAGGTGGCTGTGGATTTGTGTTTTATGGTTTATTTTCAGATGTTTCTATTATATCAGCTTTATGTATATGTGGGATCCGGCTATTAGTACAGACTTAAAATGAATCGCAAGCGCGCCAGTGGTGATATCACGCAACCTTTTTACCAGTCTACCCACACCACAGCGTGCTTCTACATAGCTCTTATGTTTACAGCTCGAGGCGAGAACGACAGTCGATGTTTGATCGCGAAGGAGTAGAGACGTCTTGGAACTGTACCCGACTCATTGTGCCCCGTGTTATTGTTTTAAATTGTAATGTCAAGTAATTTGCTACTTTCTTATAAACAGTGTTTCGCACCTAGTGTGTTTTCATAGCACGAAACCCATCGTCTGCCCACATAATTTATGAGCATAACGGAGTAAATCCTGACATATCCGACATATATTATGTTGTACATAAAACTTTACCTAATCATATTAGAAGACTATTACTAACTACTATATTCTGTTTGCACATCATTTTCTTCCCAGGAGTAGGTATAAACTCAGTGATCAATTTGTGTTCTTAGGTTTAATTAAGTTCCAAGTCTACTCAATAAGAGCTTCCCGATCTATCCATTTTTCCCTTAAATTGGTTTTCAAACTGACTGCTACCCATATGCAGTTGCTATTGCAATGTAAGGTTACAAAAGACAATTTTGTCTTATTTGCATCTTGCAATCATACCAAACACTGTAATTAAAAACATCTAAATTTTCTTTTGTACAAACAAATAACGACCCTATACCACCAGTCATTAAAAACATTCCTCCACAGATAATTTACCGGGAAAGAACGACAAAACAAACGAGATGCAGAGACCTTAATCATAGCATAAGGTCCATGTCCCACCGTAGACGAGGAAGCGACTAGCGATCGACTATTTTAGTGCTCAAGAAAAATATAATATTATGTAGGTTCAGTGTCAATAAAAGATATACGTATCTATGTACTAATAGTTAGAAAGAAAGAATACTCTCTATCTGGATCTCATCAAATTTCGAGCGGTTTCTTCTTGGCAAGGTTTCTCCACCCTAGGCCGCATCATCGCTTCATACCAGGCGAGTTGCGGCCAAACGCTAGCCTATTTAGTGTACAAAAATATAAACAGGCTGACACAACGGGCGATCTTATAGCCAAAAGCAATATTTTCAAGACAACTTTTGTATGGGTAATTGATCGCTACCTGTTCTCATTGCCGGAGAGAACGCTCCCTCTCCACTAGTTCGTCGCAACTACAAAAAAAACCTGCTCAGCAATGCTCACTTGGACAACAGAATGCTCGCCAAGAGACTCGCTTGAACATAGTACTCGATAATAGGCGTACCAGCATGTGACTGGACCCGAAAAATCACACTCGCTCTGTAGCTAACCAACAAAACAATCCGAACCATTTGCTAATCGCCATCTGTGAGACCGGTTCCTCAGTTGCAGGCTAAGAGCGGCCATCACAAATGCAGTGTAATGAAGTGTTACAGTGCATTCTTTTGGCAGCTGAACAACGAAGGTTTTTCGTTACCAAAGCCAAGAATAGGTTTCTGTTTCATTCATTTAGCTGCGAGCACTGAAACTATTTTGTATTTTCAGTTTCGGTACTGAGCGTCGGGTGAGCGATAAGTGGGTGGATGAAACAATCTGTCTGTAGATTTGGATTACAAAAGCTTTAGTACAAATAGTTCGTTTTGTTTCTTTCATACGACTTGAAATACTAAAAAATGATTATCTTTTTGGTGAGAAAGTCAAGGTGAGTTTTCAAGTGTAGAAAATCAAGTGGTGTCCTACTATACAGCAATTTTTTTATACCTTTCATAATGCGATTTAGTTCTAAAAATATAGCTGAAATGGGGCCACATAGAAGACTTTTCCATATAGCGCTATCAATAATCTTATAATATTTTCACGACTGAAAAAATCGTATGTAGCAAAATACTATAACGATGTAATTTGGTATATTTATTCGGGTAAAAAAAATACATTTATTTATTCATTCAATCAGAAACGAAATGATGAATACTAGCAGGAAATGTTGTAGAATTCTGTGAAAATCGTTGAAATAAATATTGCTATTCCGTCAGATAAAATTCGCATCAAAGATTGCAGAGACATATTCCAATTTAAAGGAATGTCAGAGGAAGCCATCAATTTCCTAATACTACCTCGCACTTGGTACGGTATAATATTTTCATAAAATATCGCATTAGAATATTGAATCGTTGGCGGTATGGTAATATTTCAGGTAAACGTAGATCGAATAATTTTTGGATACCTAAAATATTTGAGGCCTTATTCAGGTAAGCGTATACTGTCTAGCTGCCCCCCCCCCCCCCCCCCCCTATAGTCCAAATCTTCATGCCAGCGTTTCCTGGGCCTACTTCAGTTACGACCCCTGTCTACAGCCACCCACTGTGTGACTATTCTCATCCATCAATCCAAGCCAAGTCTTTGACTGAAGCTGTTAACGGTTTATTAATAAAACACATTTGGTACATTTTGACAGAGTTTTAGATCTTTTTCTAACACATCATGGAATAGTGAATAGCCTGTGAATTTTAAATTTTCTTACGTTTTTTTGCAATTTGAGGTCAGTGTCAGGTTGTTTGTTGATCAAGATATTATTCGAGACCGTTACAAATATGGCTTAGAGAGTTATAGTCATTAAACTCATCAATACAGTCCTACCTCTAAGTTGAATGACTTTTTCATGAAATAGTGTTACGTGTTACGGTTGCAAATCATATTATCGGTTTCACGTATAGCCTGAAACTGACCTGCGAATTGCAAAAAACCAAAGGAAATTTGAATTTCGCGGGCTACCCTGGTGCTTCCACCTTAAGTCAGTTTAGTGTAATAACATATTTATTTGTGGATTGGTAAGGTGCATTTTGAGATCACCCAGTACTAAGTGGGTTGTTGAGGTCAAGTAGGCTTAAATGTGAAATTCCGGTATTCAATTGCATCTGTTTGGGCTGGAAGTCGACTCGAACTTAGTGAGGAAAGTCTAGGCTGACGACATAATCATCTTCCTGCCCTTGTCCCATTTTATTTGGGGTCAGCGCAACACGTTTTTTTCTTCCATTCTCCCCTGTCAGACGTCACAGCCTCATTTGCTCCTTTCTCTTTCATATCAGTCTTCACGTAATCCATTCATCTTTTCTCTGGCCTTCCTCTCCCTCTCCATCCATCAACATATCATGTCCATTACTCTTTTAGTCACATGCGTTTCATCCCTCCTCATTACATGTCCATACCAATACAAACGACTTCCTTTCAATTTTTCTGTAACAGGCGCCACTTTCAAATTTCCTCTAACATACTCATTCCTTACTTTATCCATTCTTGTCACTCCACACATCCATCTCAACATTCTCATCTCCGCTATATGCTATCGTTTTTCATCCATCTTTTTCACAGCCCAGCATTCTGATCCATTCAGTACGACAGACCTAGGTTGACGACGATGGTACATTTGACATCTTGGTTTAAAACTTGCTGACTAACATTTTTGGTTCATTTCTTTTCACTACGTCAGATATTATCGTGTTACCCGAGTTGTCCCCAGAGAAGCTTATCAGCGCACGAGTTAAAATAAATGATTCTGCATAAAATGCAGCCGGCACAAGATTTAACGACGTCTTAGGATATTCGATATTCTCTTCTGATTAATGACAAAGAAACTTTCTGCGATACTTTATATAAGATCTAACTATTCATACACGAAATACTTTCAGGGAATCAACTAACGGCTATAACGAAGCCAGTATATTTTTATAAAAAATAAATAATTTAAAATTACTTGACCCACAAAATAAATACTAGCTCTTTATTTTGAACATCTATTACGCTAGTTTACTACGTCGTATTTACCTACTGTCATTGTTAGAATATGGGAGTAAAGATTTTATGCAAAAAGTCTCAAAATAATTTTAGAATTGAAATAATTTCGTAAAAAAAAAACACTCAGATAATATTTTTTTTCGTTGCTATGGCGACTTTACGACTTATAGAAGTTACTCTTATAATATTTCGTGTATGAAAAGATAGACCTTATATAAGGTGACTGGTAATTAGTGACCGATACCTACTTAAACACGTGATTGTACTCATGATAACAAACAACTTTCCCTGAGTTTTTTTTTTTATACTCTTTCACCTTTATCCCAATAACACAACAGCCATATTAAATTGCGAGCCGCGCTAGTGCTCTGCCTACCGATTGTTGCACGATACGATAGTAATTAGTAAAGAATTCAAATTAAAGTAATTACTTGAATTTAAGTAATCACTTATGCAACCATTTTTATGTAATAGACAAATATTTGAACGAAGTAAGAACCGTCAAAGAAAGCAAAGCTAAGAATTCTATCGTTTGACAGTTCTTACTTCAAGCAACTACTAAACTGTAGAATGAAAATTGTATATTAAGCTATTACTTTTACTCAAGTAATAACATTGACTCGTTTAAAGATGCAGTTGTTAGACTCTATAGACCGACCGCTTTAATGAGTCCTCACGGAAGTATCAATCATTCTTTATTGCACACAAAAATAATAGAAATACACACATAATTACAACATAATATAGCTTATGTACAAAGGCGAGCTTACCCCAGAATTGGGTTTTCTTACAGCAAACCTTATTGTAAGTAAGTTTCGTAATACCTACGTGGATTATGGTTATTTTAAAGCAAATAACTTGTGGGATATTGTGAGGAATTTGTGGACGCTTAATGTGCTCTTGATGGGGCAAGGCGGAGGACTCATTAAAGCGGTCGGTCTATAGTTACTAGTTGATTAAAATCAATTGTTCTCAGGTCACAGTCTAACAAACATTTCATACAAAAGTTCCAGATACGCTCAGTTGAAGAAATGCACTCCTTAAACGAAAGATATTGCAGACAAAGACGCTGAAGGTAAGATGTGAGAACAATACAACATGGTGTGTATGTAGCTTCCAATTCTCTATCAAAACACTGCTTTGTGTTGTCATTTGCAGGAAGTTTCCGCAAAATGATTTCTTGTTGTTCTTTAATAATTGTACAGGATAACGTTTGGAAGATGAGCAAACTTTTAATCTCGTGGAAATCATTTATTTTATTTTTAAGGATTTAATACAGCAGAACGTGCCATTCTTTTATTTTGAGCAGCGTTAGCTGTGGTTGGTGCGTGGCTGGGTGACCATCTATTACAGACCTCTTCGTGCCTTGACAAGCACTTTAAACCGTGCTTTGATCAATTCTAGATTTTTACCAGTCGTTACCGGCAGTCAGATGCCTGAAAGTCAGACGACCCGTTTTACCAAGGGGTATCGTGATTTCCAGTAACTGAAGAAGATTGGTAGTCGTTTCATGTAAATACTGGTACTCAGCTGCATTCCACCACACCACACAACACCTCCACCATCAGTCTACAGCAGTCTACTACTTGAAATAGGCCCCCTCAATCGCACGCCACTCAACTCGATTCTTAGTGACTCTCATTCAGTTGCTACCAGCCAGACTGCGAAGATCGTTGCTCCACAAGTAAGGTAAGCCTTACGCTTGCCGATTCGCAGTCTCCACTCAAGAACACGTCTACCCCAACGGGCATCGGTTCTACGGCTAATATACATGCATTCAGTTAGACTGAAAGCTAACTCCGAACACCGAAAAAAACCTAGGCAGTTGACGTTGACCAATACCATTTTTTCGAAAAAAAAAAAACAAATCAGCTTTTGATTTGTGTGATACAAGGATTGTTATCCTGTTATACTGTGATAAATCAACAAAAACGTGCAATACCACTCTGTGATTGTTATGTTTTGTTTTGTTACAATTCAACTGGCAATGCGGAATTGTTCAATGGATTTTAAAGGCTAAAGTAGAATGTGTAGCGGCATAACAAAAAGTACAACAATAACATAGTACAAAAAGTACTATAGCGCCATCTATGCCACAAATGAGCGACTAATATAAAAATCCTAAATCGCGCAGTTAAAGTTATCCGCGACTTTAGACTATACAGGGTGGAAGGGACACTGACGCGATTAAAAAATCCGACAACAGCTGTTGGGCAGTAGCCCACCAGACATAACACACGTCTGGTCGGAGGATCCTCCATTTTCTATGACGGATGAAGAACTTTACACCCTGTTCTTCATACACCTAAATATGCTTAAGTAAGAAGAAATTCTAGGCAAAGATAATTCAGTCAAATGGAAAAAGAAAAGAATGTCAAATCACATTCCGAAATGCTTTACGAGTCACTCATTTTCTGATTTTTCTTTGAAAGAAAATATTTTTCATGAACATTCTTATAATTCACAATTTTCTATCCCTTTTCTATTAAAAAGAAGCAAAACTGACAGAACCTATTCCATTGCAAAGATTACCTGAGCTTCTCCGCTCAAAGGGCAGGGCGATAACAAAATGTTCTATCAAAAATGTAAGATAGAATTCGTTTGAATTCCTATGCATTTTCATACAAAAGGCCGTCAATATTTGATGAAGATTCAGACTGTAGCTACCAATTGCGGGAGTTCCCATTCAAAACGCGTTATATTTTCTGCAAACATTCTTCATAAAGGACAAAGGGGAACTCCCTTTTCATATTTTGATGAACAGGGAATTATTTACTTAATTCCATATATAATGGGTAATAGAGTAAAGGCGTTTCCCAGCAACAATTTTTGCGTAGAGTGTGATGTACAGAACGCTTGGTTGACGGCTTCGTGAAGGGTCCGTTTACACCTTATATTAGGTATACATAAATAGGAGCTCGTGGCTAACTAATAACAGCCACTCGGGTAGATTTTCAGGTTCAGCCACGCTTGCTTAGGTTAGTCCGTAGATGGGTGACCACCCATACATACTGAGTTTCCTTCGTGCCTCGGAAAGCACGCTAAGCCGTTGGTCCCGATCTTTGACAGTCGTTACAGGTAGTCAGTGGCCCGAAAGTCTGACAACCAGCCTTACCAAGGGGTAGCGTAATACCTAGTACTAACTGGGTTGTGGAGGTCACATAGGCAGGCGCTCCATGTAAAATACTGGTATTCAGCTGCATCTGGTTTAGTTGGAAAACGGCTAGGCAAATGATGATATTAGGTATACATAACATAGGTACCTACGGATGTATGGTATTACATCAATGCATTGGACTATGAGTAGCCAGACTATATTCGTTTTCCAATGTATTTCCTTGTATTGCTCACTGCTTTAGATTGCTATTTGTGGACTGTACTTTATGTACTGTATCTAAGCGTCTTATAAAATATTAGTTTTAGTATATGCGAAAACTGATACACGTCCAACTTACCGCAGTGTCTCAAGACGAAAGTCTATGACCAGTGTGTGTTGCCAGTGATTACATACGGGACCGAAACATGGTCGCTCACAATGGGCCTTATCAGAAGGCTTAAAGTCACCCAAAGGGCAATGGAGAGGGCTATGCTCGGAGTTTCTTTGTGTGATAAAGAGAACCAAGGTAACCGACGTAGCCCGAAGAATAGCCAAACTGAAGTGGCAGTGGGCAGGGCACATTGCTCGCAGAACGGTTGGCCGATGGGGCCGAAAAGTTCTGGAGTGGCGACCGCGAACCGGAAGACGCGGCGTTGGAAGGCCTCCCACTAGGTGGACCGATGACCTGGTGAAGGCTGCAGGGATTCGCTGGATGCGAGTCGCACGGGACCGGTCAATGTGGCGACACTTGGGGGAGGCCTATGTCCAGCAGTGGACGTCTTTCGGCTGAAATGATGATGATGATGATGATACACGAGTCTAGTATTTTTATGTAAAGAATCTATGTACAAAATTTCAAAACTGTATCATGAAAAATCACAAAGTTATAAGCTTGTTCTGTTACCTGGTTGTCCGTACAAAAACGTGGACAGGGCTCGTGCACGAGCGCTCTGCGCGGGCAGAGCGCTCGTGCACGAGCTTCCAGCGTCGTGTTGAGCTCATTTATAATAATAATTTGGCAGTAGGTATATAAATTATTGCAATAGGGACTTAATGTCGTTCGGTGTCCAACTTGTAACTTTTTTTAAATAGTTTTGGGACAAAATTTAACATGGTTTAAACATTATGGGAATCGATTCAGGTACTTATTCTGAACAAACTATATTTAGGTATCGCATATACTAAAAATAATGTTGTATATAGACTGACCGTAAGTAAATATCAAAAGTTCCTGGAGAATCATCGGGCTCGAACTCTTAATTGCTTTACTGTTATGTTATAAGCCTATATTGTCTCACTGCAGGGCAAAGGCCTTTGCTTTACTACCCTAAGGTTATATTTCATTATAATTTGCACGTCGTTAAACCACAAAGTTGATTACACGGGTGCAAACGGATCCTACACGAAGCCGCATTCTCAACCAAGCATTCTGTACATCAAACTAAGTACTACCCCAAAATTATTGCTTGAAAACGACTTCTTTAAACAACTTCTTTGGATGCATTGAATAGTACGAGGGTCGTGGAGATATTTAAAGTTATAATATTAAAACGATGTATTATAAAAAAAAAACTTGTGAAAAAGTTGAAACTTTAACCCCCAATATCTCCGTAATTAGATGGTTCCCAAGTGCAAGTGCCTTTCGACTTCGTTAAGGGTCTTGTTATACCCTTTATAGTTTCAATTTTAGTATACATAATAATATAGACAGACATAAGTAGACCACGGCGAAGATGGCGTGACGATCTGATCTCGTTTGCGGGGCGACCATGGCCAGATATCGCACAGGACAGAGAGGTTTGGAAGGAGAAATGGGAGGCCTTTGCCCAGCAGTGGGACACTCAAACAGGCTTACAAAAAAAAAAAACTAGGACAGGCTAACAAGAAAAAAAAACTAGGACAGGCTAACAAGAAAAAAAAAACTAGGAAATGTTGTCATAAGTGGCATAACATTGAGAACATGACGTCAATTATAAGTACATGAAAATAAAAAAGTTAACTTATTAAATCAGTAGAACACATACATTTTATGCATCGCTGATACCGTAGAGGCCTGTAGAGGACTGTATAATTTATATTACCTTGTAAAATGATAAAGGCCTTGTATTATGACTATGTGCTGGGCAAGCCAACTTGACAGTAATAGTGACGACGTATATGGTTCAAAATCGTTTAACACTTCACATCACACGTGTCAATTTGAGACTTTTTAAATATTAACCTTCTAGGTCAACTATGGTTTTTTCAAATGACAAGTAATTAATTTGTTTTTATATTATATTTTCGTACTATAACGGCATACAAAAAATTACACAAACTTCGTACTTGTGTATGACTACGTAGGTAAGTGTGGAATTAACGATGCGCTTTCAAACACGAATAAAACACAAGTTTACTTCCCAACAAACACAGAATCCCGCAAATATCGTCATAATGTCTCTTGACACATGAATCAAATTAGCACAAAACAACATAAAAAAAAAATTTCATTGAAAGCGAAACGTATCCACGAGTATTATAGTACGGTTTATAAATAGAGTTTGTTTATTCATGAGCTCGGCATGAGTTAAAACTCACAGCGAACAGAAACAAAAGATTACCGAGTACAATGCTGCCGTGTCATATTTTCAGACGTGTTTCTAGTTAACAATTACACTGAATGTACCATATTTTTGGATTCATCAGACCTTAAATATAATTTAAGTATATTTTTGTAAAATATTTTTAAAATGTCTTTTAAGCTCTGCTGAAGGTCGGTCTGTGGATGGGTGATCATCCATTACATACCGAGTTCCTCCGTGCCTCGGGAAGCGCGTTAAGCCGTTCGTCTAAGCTGTCATTTATAGATTTTTGGCAGTCGTTACAGGTAGTCAGTAGCCGTAAGTCTGACAGCCAGTCTTGCCAAGGGGTATCTTATTATCCTGTAGGTTTTTAACTGGGTTGAAGAGTCAGATAGGCAGCCGCTCCATGTAAAATACTGATATTCAGCTGCATCCAGTTAGTATGGAAACCGACACCAACATAGTTGGGAAAAGGCTAGGCAGATGATGAGGGCTGCTGACACTAACAAGTCTGTCAAAATCACAGTGAACTTAATGCTCGTAAATATAAGATTTCTATTGTCTTGCTGTTGTCAGAGATAAACAAAATCTGCGAAAGTACGGAATGGATCTTGTCTTTCACGAATGAAACACGTATTTGATGATGTATTTTTTCATGTGAGATTTACGTGGGTTTAAATCAACTAACATTTCTTAAACACTATCCCATTTGTATTAAATCATCGCTTACGTGTGAAAGAGATAGAACATAAATAAACAGAATGACTGTGAGAAATCAAACGACCTAGTTTGAAAACCGGATTTAAGTTACAAAGGAATTTTCTTTATTTATTTACAGTAATAAGTACTAAGAATCATTTTTTTTTTTCATCATCATAAACAGTACAGAGTCAAATTTCACTACATAGAGAATGGTGTCTGTTTTAGGTAAAACCTGTATTACAGATCACCAGGCTAGCCCTCCGTCGGACATTTATCATATGACATAATTAACAGCATTCAATTTTCATACACGATGAATTTAATATCATTAATTAAATTTTAATTTTAATTTAGCAAATAAATTAACAATTTTAGAAAATCAATTAAAACATTATTATGGTAAAAAGAAAAAATATAAAATAAAAGTAAAAGTAAAAATTTGACATAATTAGAATGGGTTATTGGTATGATGGTCAGTTTTTGTTGAAAACATTTCACACTGATACATTATTTAAAAAAAAAATGATTGTAAACTACACCACAACGTTCTGTTAATTTCCTAGGGTTTAAATGTTAAATATTATTAAATGGACAACACTTACACCTGTTTTCTATAACCAAAGTTATCGACATGTCAAAATTTTGCTCAAGTCATAGATACGATTATATCATAGATCTAGTGATAATTTCATCAATAAATCACATCTTTTGACGCGTACTTTTTGCTTTTTGAGTTGAATTTCCTTCCAAAAAACGAGCGTAAACTTCATGTTCCGAACCTCCTCTTTACTTCTGGAACTAAATAAATAAGAAATAAAAAGGATATTTTAATTCCACACATTCCGAGCTCTAAAGTAACCCACTAAAACTAAATGTCACCCGTGTACTGCAATTTTCTGCGAATAAATTTTCAATATAAATCCTTCATTCCAAGAAATTTTCATGTGTGTTTATTAAATCCGTAAATCTAGTTAGTTCGAGGATAGGATGGGATGTAACAAGGAATTTAAAGTAATAGCATTTGCGAGATTCAGTTAACACGACTTGCGGAATTTGATTCATTATCCGAAATGAATTTCGATTGTTTGAGAATGGCGTCTCGGTTTTTGATGAGAAGGAATTATTCTTCTTGAATGCGGAGATGTAATTTTTTTTTATTTACCTCTGATGTGGACAGTGAATAGATTTGGTTTATATAAAATCTTTATTTAGTATCAGACACTTGTCATTTGTAGATCTTTGATAGTCGTTACAGGTAGTCAGTGACCCGAAAGTCTGACAACCAGTCTTACCAAGAGCTTTCGTATTACCCAGTAAGTACTAACTAGGTTGTGAAGGTCAGATAGGCAGTCGCTCCATGTAAAATACTGGTATTCACCTGCATTCGCTAAGACTGGAAGCCGACCCCAACGTAGTTGGGAAACGACTAGTCAGATGATAATTTAGTAGTAGCCACGGACTCTAAATTTGTGCCCCGTTGATGGCAAGTTGCTCGCCCCCTATTACATGGGATTTAAACATAACTGTCGTGACGTGGTTGTGCAACTAAGGACACCTGTTATCAACCCATCGGGGATTATTATTATTTATTTATTTCAGAGAATCTCCATATTAGTTACATTAATATATATATCACAAAAACATAAAATATTAGTGTGTTAGTAACTCAAAAATGTACCTAAAAATATGTTAATATTTTTAGTACCTATATCTAACTGCCCATAACGACATAGTTGCATCGGGGGAAAAATCTGGATGAGGCTGGCACAGGACCGTGGGGATTGGCACAAGAAAAGGCCTATACCCCGCAGTGGGTGAGTTCGGGCTGTGGATGATGATGATAATGATATCTAACTGATGCCTGATGGCTACCCTTATCCACTGATTCTGGAAAGGACTGTCAAAACGGGCAGCAATCGCATTTATAATGCTGTTGCTGCTGCTTCGTAGACGGTGCAGCAAGGAGTTTGCTTTCTTGCGCATGATGGTTCAGCAAACATACCAGAAGCAGTGCACCTCCACGGCAGCCCCAACAGCATCCTAAAAGCGTTACATTACAGAAGTGATGTTATGTTAAGTGTTAAATCTATTTTCATCAAACTCTAAAAATAAACGTACAAGTTCAAAAAAGTAATTGAAAAAGTTGACTCCTGGAAATGCCGTTAAAATGAGAGCGGAAACCGAATAATTTCCGCTTGTAAATTTCGAGGATTTTAGCAGACGTATTTTTAGGTTAATCTGGAACGGTACAGACATAATTTGTTGAGCGTTGAGAACCACAACCAGCGAGACATAGATATACGTATAATATAGTAATACAGTGTGGAAGGACCTCGACGCACAAACGATTACCTCTTATTCAGTACGACCATATAGAAATTTTTCATCAGTAATATTAAAAAAGTTTAAATTCATTAAACACTCCAAGACTTCATTGTAGCCTTCCGTCAACCTGTAAAACCCATATGGTTACCGGAAAGATTAAAGTGAAAATACTCGACGAAGGAAATATTCATTAGTAAAATACACAAGACACCAATATCTTCGTCGCACTCATCATAATCATCATCATTCCAGCCAAAACACGTCCACTGTTGGACATAGGCCTCCCCCAAGTATCTAGAGATTTGTCATAATTTGATTGGAAACAAAAGAATAAGCACGCTTTGGCAGAAAAACCGACTGGTATGCCGTGACGGCAAATGGCATGACGCTGTCATGCCGTGACGGCACCGCTCTCGACTCCATTGATTGCGCGCGCGTATGCTATACAGTTTTTTCTTAATTTTACTGTAATTCTACTCTCTACTCATAATTAATAAAAACCTATAACGAAATATGTTATAGATTTTTATTAATTATGAATTATAATATTAACATAGATGTTTCACAACTGCTGGGCGTCTCGTGAACTTTTTTTTACTTTGGCATAACTCTACTTCTCGTATTAATAAGGGGAATAATTAATCTAGATAAGATTCCGGGATGAAATAAATCGAAGTAATCAAGTAAAAAGATGAAAAAATGTTGCTTGTACACTATATCATTTTTAATTAAGAAAACTACTCCAGCGTTCTTAACTGGCAACGCAAAACAAATAAGTTTAAAGTTGCTGATCTTCAGGAGTTTTTTCTAACTGTGTTAATTAATTTATGTTATAATAAAAAAGGAGACAAAAACTTTCATGGCTTCTGTCACTGACATTTTTGCAATTCCTGTTTATTTTGTAAGGCAGAAATCTTTTAAAATAAATCTACAACTTCACTTTAAGCCGTTGGTCCCGGCTGTTATTTGTAGATCTTTCAGAGACGTTACAGGTAGTCAATGGCCGAGAACCCTGCAATCAGTCTGACCAAGGGGTACCGTATTACCCAGTACTAACTAGGTTGTGAAGGTCAGATAGGCAGTCGCTTCATGTAGAATACTGAAATTCAGCTGCATCCTGTTTGATTGGAAGCCGACCCCAACACCGCTTTGGGAAAAGGCTATAGGCAGATGAGGAATAATCACTAGGCATTGGTACCTAATAGTTTTAGTATATTTGTGTAAATTTCAAATTAGTACCTACATACCCACTAGAATTTGAGTTTCTTTTAGACATTTTCACTCCAAAGTGTTCCTTTGAAATAGATGCCAAGAGATAATCTTATCCGATCTCAAGTGTCATTAAGATTTTCACATGCAGTACGAATAACGATAAAGAAAATCCGTTCTAGAAATTAAATTAATCTTAAAAGACGTTGTAAATGTAGATTTTGAACATTGTGTAACGAGGGTTTCAGGCCAGTTTGTGCTTCAGATGTCATCATCATCATTCTCCTTGCCTGCCCTAATCCCAATGTATATTTGGGGTCAGCGCAGCATATCTTCGGTCTTCCATTACTTTATTATTCATCATCTCACGAGTCTTCTTTCTATCCATATCATCTTTCACACAGTCCATCCATCGTTTCTTCTTTTACTCTTATTGCCCTCTACATTAAAACTCAAAACTTTCCTCACGACATTTTCCTCATTCATCCGCATCACATGCCCACACCACGACAACCGATTACCACACAATATTTTTTTTTGTAACCGGTGCCACTTTCACACTTGTACCTTAATAGTCAAGTTAAAGGTCTTGCGATTGCATGCCTTGGCTTTACATGCCGTTGAGAAATATCTCTTAGGCATGCTGGTTTTCATGATTGTTTCCTTCACCGAAGCAAATGATAATTAAACAATACTTAATGAATCCGAAAATCAGTGGCGCGTGTCTTGGGTTCGAACTCGAGACCTATGACTTGGCAGTCCGCCGGTCACACCACTAGGTTATCTCTGCTTAAATTTCAATGGTGAAATGTGGTGTTACATCAAATATGGCTGAACGAATTTCATAAGAGTGTCATCAATATTTCGGCCGAAAAACGTCCACTGCTGGACATAGGCATCCCCAAGTATTGCCACATTGACCGGTCCCGTGTGACTCGCATCCAGCGGTACGATAAGAATGTCTATTCTTGAAATAAGTGTTAGTTAAAGACTTAAAGGTCATTGTGTGTTGTCATTTCAATAATAGAATATTAAATAAGTATACTATACCTTATTGCTTTTCACATAATGTAATTACAACGAGGAGGACAAGGAAAAATAAATATATTGTTGTTAGTTACCATTAGCAATGTACCTACTTATGAAAATAACTTCATTATTTTGGAAATACCTATATTAAATAAGGGCATGTTATTAAATGTATTACACACATATTTAATTTCCTAGAACAAAATGTTTGTCAAATTAACGTAACATCACGTCATAATACAGGGTGTAAAGGGACCCTTCACTAAGCCGTCAACCAAGCATTCTGTACATCAAACTAAGTCTACGCAAAAAATATTGCTAGGAACCTACTTTTTTTTTGGGGCGAAAAATGATCGGTAGGACTCAATGTAAACGCACTCAAAATATTGTGCTGATCGATGCATTGAACAGTACGAGGGTAGAGGAAGTATTTAAAGTAAAGTTCGCCATCTTCCCGCCCTTGCCCCAATCTAATTGGGGTCGGCGCAACACGTTTTAGTGTTCCATTCTCCCCTGTCAGACATCACGGCATCATTTACTCTGTTCTCTTACATATCAGTCTTTACTTATAATATTAAAAACTTGTGAAAAAGTTGACAGTTTGACCCCCAATATCTCCGTCACTAAGAGGTTCCCAGGTATGGTCTAGAACAAAACAATGATCGCAATGACGGAGAGAACAAGTACCTTTCGGCTTCGTTAAGGGTACTTTTACAATATCATGACGCCTCTGTAATAAGAAGGTATCGGTTGAGGTGCATAATTAGTAGGTACAGTCATGTTTACCAGCTGGATATATACAGGGTGGAAGGGACACCGACGCGAAAACGGTTATCACGTATTCAATACATCATTCTGAGAATTTTTTCATAGGTTATTAAAAAAAATCGTAAAAAGTACAATAGTCAATACCTACACGGTCAAAATGTATGGAACAACAGATTTTTTTTCCCTGTCCAGCTGATTTTTTGTGTCCCTTCCCTATACAGAGTGGGGCAGGACGATTGACAATCCTTCAAACCACGTAAAGAGTGTCATGTTCTTTACCCGTAAACAAAAATTCAATCAAATACAATGAATACTTTAGCCACAGGAAATTATTTTTCACTTTCTTATTTTACAACATGATGTAGATCTGACCCCGCAATAATAGGTAAACATTGTAAGGTCAAGAACCTGTGCAAAACGTACGATTCTATTCTCTACGTCTCAATATGCTTGAAAGACAGAGAAAGGTGTCATACTATTTCACTCTAACGCGCCCCGCCCAGTCACACAAAATACTACAATTAGAAAGAAAAATAAATATTACTTGCGCAAATTATGTATTGGTGGTGCATAGACCATTGCGTATGCGTGTGTGAGCGGAATTTTTTGGCAAAAAGTCTCGGACTCGGTAACTACGCAGTCAGTGCAAAACGGCGCCCTTTGAGGAGAGCACACGCCTTGTTTTTTTATCACGAGACGAGCCGCACGCGCAATGTCGTGATTTTATAAAAAAATTAGTTGTTATTGTGATTAAAGACGATTTGTGATAGTTGGATTAGTGCATAGGTTAGTGTGACTTATTGTTAAGTGTTAGTGTAATATTAGTTAGTTAATTAAGCATTTAATAGGTATAGTTTCGTGATTTAGGTTAGGTTTGAAGTTTTGTAGATTAATTATGCCTCAAATAAGGTACCCAGCTGCCGAGTACACCGACATGGTACTTACGTAAGGAGAATGTAACCAAAATGCAGCTTTACCATTGCATACATATCGGGAGAGATATGGTGACACACAAACGTTTGAAGGTGTAAATTCTGATTGTGATGTGATATTATGTGATTAATTATTCAATCAGTGATCTTTTAAATTAACAACGTGCAACTTAGTGAGTTTATCCCGCTAATTTGTTATTCTCCGACTAAAATACCTACCTTCGACTACCTACCGCCATCGCTGCGCCCCGCACCGCGCCGCGCCCGCACCGCGCTGCGCAACGGTCAGTGACTTTTCGTAGATAAAGCGTGTTTGCTTTTTATGCAGTTGATTCTGCTATTTATTTTGTTTGAAAATTAAAATTTTTAAATTTTCCATTATCTACTAATTTTCGTGTTTTAAAATGTTTAGATGGACTAGTACTGTGCTCGTTTTAATTTATTGTCGTGGTTCCAGACACACTTTGTATACCTATTCGTGAATAATAATAAAGTAGAGAATAAGCATAAAAACTATTTTATTTTCCTTGAGTTCAAATAATATAATCAGACATTACTCAGTTAAAACATAATTTATTTAAATTTACTATAATTAAGTATTTACAATTTCGTCGTTATTTTTAACTCCAATTTTACTACCTACCTGTATGTTGAATTAACTACTAAATAACATAACCTATAGTCAGTTTTCACAAACACTAAGCGGCATCTAATTAAAGTCTAAATAAATATTATTGTTCTGTTTCCATATCATTCTTGACGCTAAGCTTTGAAAATCAAACAGCTTGCTTTTATTCAGGCATTACATATAAGTAGTCAAATTGATTTAACTATAATACAAGTGCATGTCAACTTGTACCAAAAGCTCGTAATTGTAAACGATAGCTATCGCTACCCATACGAATTGTCGCTAAATATCATACCGAACTAGTATCATAATACACAAGTCCTGTGATACGCGTGAGATATGATATTTAGCGACAGTCAATGCGAATTTTTGGTACAAGTTCACATTCACCGATTTTGCTAGCTTAAAACGTTTCTACATAATAGTAGGTATAAAATATTTACAAATGTCACAGCACGCATCGCAACAGTTAGCGTCAAACTGAATAAGGCAAACTTACCAATTACCCGGTAAATGTACTAGTTATTGCAGTTTTAACTTGTATAAACGTTAAAGGAATGTAATACACTGAATACCTGCGGTTTTACTAACACTAGCGGACTTTGAATTCAGTTTTAATCTTTTAAGGATTGACAATACTCGAGTTAATTTAAACGAGTCATGCTATGGGATCAACACTGAAGTGACGATTAAAAGATCAGTGGGTTATACAAGGTGTAAACGGACCCTTCACGAAACCGTCAAACAAGCATTCTGCACATGAAACTAAGTAACTCTACGCAAAAATTATTGCTGGGAATCGACTTTTTTTTGGGGTGAAAAATCAAGTTTTTACGGTAAAACTCAATGTAACGCACTCAAACATTTGTGCTGATGGACGCATTGAATACTTAACGGGTCATGGAGATATTTAAAGAAAAATTATAACCTTAAAAAGAAGTATTTAAAAAAGAACTTGTGTAAAAGTTGGTAAGTTGGTATCTCCGTAACTAGAAGGTATGGAACCCAGAACAAAAACATGGTCACAGTGACGGGGAGAACAAGTGCCTTTCGGCTTCGTTAAGGGTCTATTTACACCCTTTACAATGAAATAGGTACTCACAAAAACAAAATTTATGGAGACGATACTTTTTTGTTAGCTACTTTAGAGTCCTTGAAGAGATTCAATACAGATTCTGATAGTAATCCCCTAAAAGATTACTAACAAATGTAAAGTCAGCCTGTATAACACGAATTGTCACTATGGTGCATGAAATCATTGCCTCTTGGCGTTAACATAACATGAATCTGTTTTGTCTGTTGAAATTGGCACTAAGTAGTGGGAATCCGGATCCATCTGTATCACAGTCTTAGGAGAGGCATCTCGGCTTCGTCGACTTGGCGGAAGGTCGTAGAGAGGAATATCATCTAGATCATCATTGTCAGTGTCTGCGTCAGAATGCCTAAACCTTTTAGGACTCGCAACGGTATCATATTCGCTCTCGTTACACAGGTCACGTTCAGGGCCAGAATGTCTAAATCTCATTGGATTTGGAACGGTATCGTACATTTCCTGGTCAGGATCAGGACCAGAATGTCTATATCTGATTGGACTGGGAACGGTATCATATTCGGTCTCAGAATCACTTCCGTCCTCATTTTTGTCACTTTCAACAGTATTTACTTCAATTCGTACGTCTATGCTTTCGTCAGGTTTTGTTTTATTTTCGGATTCGGCTGCTGTTTCATTCTTAGTTTCTTGATTGGTCTCATCTTTGATTTCCAATTTAGTGTCATTTTTAGTTTCCGTATTGATTTCTTTTGGAGTTACGGATTTGTTTTCTTTTGGAGTTTGCGTTTTTAAGTTCAATTGAAGTTTTTCTAGTTTGAAAAATGGTGAGTTAAACTTCCTCACAGGTTTATCTTCGTCTTTATTTTCGTTTTCAGATTCTTTTACATCTTCACTTTTCATTCCAAAAGACTCATCTTTTTTTTCAAACTTTAAGAGTTCGTTTAGATCCCTGAAACTTGCAGAATCACTTTTCTGCACCTTTCTCAACACTTCTTTACATATTGCGTCCATTTGTCCTTTAGCAATTACCGGTACTATCGGTCCTAGAGGTTTCTTGGCAAAAACTACTTTAGTATTAACATCTTCAAGACGGGTTGGTGTTATTGGGTCACTAGGTCTGGGTTCACTTATTTCAATGATGCCACTGTTCACAGTTAGTGTGCTTCCATTGTTTTTATTTTCTTCATCGTAATTAACATTATACAATGGTGTAACTCCTGTTGACTCTTGTCTGACATACTGTTTATTGTTGGCATTTATGCCGAATATCGATTTTCTTTTCAAAGCCAAATACAATGCCACCGATAGAAGAACTATTGCTATCAACATCAATAGCATTGTAAACCCAATAAGATAAACTGAGTATTTTGGCAATTTAACGATATTCGAATGCAAAGGAGGATCATCATCATCATCCCAATGTCTGTGCAAAGCAAGACCTGAAATTGAAGAAACAGAATATGTGTTATGAAACCATTTCAATGGTGTTTCAATTATATTGTTATACTGAGTATAACTATTATGATGATATAAGGAAAAAGAGACTGTTTGTGTAATTATTTTTGGTACATAAAACTCAAAACTTTCAATTTCATTTTATCAATAGGATACTTTGAATACTTTTCGTATTACAATTGAATTGATGATGACACAGTTGCTGTGAACAATTCGGCTCATTCTGAAATCTTTTTTTAATTCTTATTCAAAATAAATTATTTTAGAGAGCTTAAAATAATAGTTAAGCAATATTTATAAATAGTATTCTTCTATTTCGTTAACAGTTTTATGCTATTTGTTTGATATCATAAATAATTTTTTAACATTTCGGTGTTAGGATTTGATTGATAGTTTCGAAATATTTCTATGAACCAGTATTACCAATGTCAAATTCAAATTAAATTATTATTAGCTTACACAACAGAATACTAACAAGTTTAACAGCGAATCTCAAACTAGGCATAGCCTGTATCTTGATGATCTAGACAATACGCAAAGTTAAAAAAATTATAATGTTCTGCTTGCAATGTTTTCATTTATTGTCGTATTGTCTCTGACAAAAGCTGTTTACACGGTCAGGCAATATACAGAGGAAGTAATAAAAAAAAAACTTACTTATTGGAACTTCAGGAATCGTACCATTAGGAATAATATTAATAGCCTTAGAGCTATCAACAGTTACACTTATTAACAAAAATATAATATAATTCAACTCCATTTTACTGAATAACGTGTAAATCCGACCATATTAGCGAAATACTGAGCTTGAATATTCCTCTAGTGACTCGATTAAGGAAAACCTATTTGGTGACAATAATAACTCTGTAAAATAGGAAATTTTAAACTTTATTCAGTGGGTATAAGGTTGCAGATGCTTTAGTTTAGTAATTAAATGTATCATTACATGGTTTATTAGTGAGTGTGTCAGTCACATAGTTTATTAAAGTATTTGTATTGATAATTATGTTGGTTTCGTGTTGTGTGATTTGCTACTAAATTTAAATATTGTTTGACGGCTGGTGGGACCGTATTTAGCTCATTTGTTTGCCAGTGTTTCAGCAGTTTTTCATTCTTATATAGGTTTGTGAAGTATTTCTTCATCATTACCTTTTCCATTGCTTCGCAAATAACACTACACAGGTAATCGATAGTAATAAGTTCAACAATATAAAGCATTTCTATTTTTTTTTTCTTAATCTATACCAATGAGTGGTATGGTGAGAGTATCATTAACTTATTTATTATTTTGTTGATCTAGTCGTCGCAAGCGCTCTTGAGTTCGTCATATTTTGGTTTGGTGCCTCAGATCGAAATAAGTGTTTTTGAGTTTTTCCTTCAAAAAACATCTCAGTAACAGCCATCACTAGATCAGCTGATGGCGATAGGCCCTCTGTTACGTGGATATTAAACGTGACAGGATGTTTGTATTGTGACGGTGTTGAGAAGAAGTACCGTGAACCTACCAACAAGAACCTCTGCGGCGTGACTATATGTTCCGCGAAGCTCCGACACTCCGGTGTACATCTCCCACATACACTACGGCGGAGGACGGGAGGACATCTTAGAGTACTGACGTCAAAAGACCAAGTACGTGGCGAGGGTGCAGCGGCTGAAGTTACCCAACGTCAATTTTAAGGCGTTCGTGGTGTTTGCACCACGAACGCCTTAAAGACGAGCTTCAGAAAGCACGTTGATATTTGTATCAACGTGCTTTCTGAAGCTCGTCTTAGAAGAGCATCTTTGACCGCAGGCAGTGGTGTTCCCTCCCTTCCACGAGCAATTGACACATGAAATCACAGTGATATAGTGAATAAGTGAAGTATTGCTAACATAGGTTATATTTACTAATTTTTACGTTATGTATGTTAGTCTGCGAGCCACAAACATCTGCCTAGCCTTTTCCCAACTATGTTGGGGTAACCGGATGCAGCTGAATATCAGTATTTTACATGGAGTGACTGCCTTTCTGACCTCCACAACTCAGTCTATGGGCCACAGTTGCCTGATTCATTTATTTCAAACTACATGTAAAAACTTTTGTAAAAAACAAATATATATACAACCTTAATTTTATTATATGCGAAACCTGAAACACGTTTCGAGTATTTTTATGTAAAGAATCTAAGTACAAAATTTCAAAACTGTATCATGAAAAATCACAAAGTCAAAATCAAAATCAAAATATTTTATTTTACATAGGCCTAGATGGGCACTTATAAAACGTCGAAAAAAAGGTGCACGGTTCAGGTTGGTCGTTTCCTATGGAGAAGAACCGGCAAGAAACTCCATGGTTACTCTTTTCAAATCATTTGGTGTTACATTAATATCATGGATACTGCATTTGTACTTAAGTATGGGGGGACAGCGTAGGCCCGACAATAAGTCGTTGCTTACTACACAAAAAATGTAGAACAAAATAAAAAGTTAACAAAAGTTAACAAGCAGCTGGGAATCTACAAAGCCTACAATGTTCACACATTTACAAACAGTTGATAAAAAAGAATCTATACAAAGGTAAACAAAAGAATTGTAAAGTATTAAATTAAACAAGTGACACAAATATTGTTATCAGTGCTGTAACTATTCTGAGCAAAAGATGTATAAATGATTTGAAAACTATTGTGAAAATCTGATTCGAAAGAGGAGAAAAAATGAGATTGAGAATAGTTAGAGACATCCACATATTTGTGCCGTTTCAACCTTGAATCTAATGTTTTAGGGATAAAGTTGAAAATCTATTTAAAAAATTGACAGATTATAGTAGCTTGATGTGCTAGCGTCTGTGCATACGAAATCATTATTTTAACTACCCTTAAATTAAATAACAATGCTTGAAATATATAGGATTGAAAAATAAAACAAAAATTAGTAAAAAATATTGTTTAGAAAAACCGAGTTACCAGGCTACAAGCTAAGTACAAGTTTTGTTTTTAATTTATGTTTTACCAAAATTATGCTAATATCAGAATTACCGTCTACTTAACTTAAGCACAATTAATATAAAGCTTTTATAACAACAACTTGTTAAAACTTCTACTTTGTGTGGCTAACAAACGTTTTATTTTTAATGAAAAACTTTCCCTATTTGATGTGTTAAACTACGTAGAGCTAAGGTTTTTAATTAGAAAGCTTTGAACAATCTCGCTCCATCGAGTTTCAAAAAGACGAAGAATACAGTATGACCACTTTAAGTGTGCAGTTCAAGGTGGCGCTTCTTATCAAGAAAAAAAAATCGATATGTCAAACTTAGTACATTTATTTTAGTTCTGTGTTTTCCCGCTTGCACAGATAACTTGGATGAAGTGTTATTTGTCTGAGAGTAAATAGACGAGCACCGGTCTAAAGGTGACAGGAATCCACCAAGTTACAAGAAGCTCAGGACCGGTGGACGAGGCGACGCTTGAGTGATTTTTCAAACATATAAAAACTGGGCTATGTCCACGGCTTCGCCAGCGTTGAAGTCGGACATTATCCTCAGAGAACGTTTACCGGGATAAAAAGTATCATATGTGTTAATCTAGTGCATAAACTATCTGTATAACAAGTTCAATCTTAGAATGAATGAATGCATTTATTTGTCAGGATATTGCATAAAAATGTTAGGTTCATAGCTTGGGTGTCAGAAGTGTTTTATATGTCTGTGTTACATACGTTTCTCAACTTAAACTTGAATAATATATTGTTTAAGCATGTAGTGATATTGGAATTGTAAACTGGAAATAAAGATTTTATTTTTATTTTTTATTATTATTATGTGTGCCGAAGGCCTTTCCCCAGCAGTGGGACAGTACAGGCTAATACAAAAAAAAAACTGTGCCAAATGTCATCCAAATCCGTTCAGTAGTTTTTGCGTGAAAGAGTAACAAAAAAACATACATAAATCCATCCTCACAAACATTCGCATGCATAATATTACTAGCTGTTACCCGTGACATCGTTCGCGTGGAAATTTTAATGGGTATGTGTGACAACAAAAAGTAGCCTGTTTGCTATTCCAGGCTATAATCTACGTCTGTGCCAAATTTCATGCAGGTTCGGTCACAGTAAATGGCATACAAAGTGGCGATGGCTTTCGGCATGATTCGGTTTCCGAAATAATGATGCTGATGGTACGCATGGCGGCCAATCAAGTTATACATAACCAGTTTATGCGGAACTGTCATTGTACTGGAAATCTATAGAAAGCTAGACCATGTTATACTATACAAGGTGTAAACGGACCTTTCACGAAGCCGACAACCAAACATTCTGTACGTCAAACTAAGTAACTCTACTCTTGTTACGATTTTTGTTTTTGGGTTAAAAAACACGTTTTACGGTAAAACTCAATGTAACGCACTCAAAACATTGAGCTCATGAGTGCATTGAATACTAAACGGGTCATGAAGATATTTAAAGTGAGTTAAAACCTTAACAACAAGTATTTAAAAAAAAAAGATGGAACTTTGACCTCCAATATCTCCGTAATTAAAAGGTGGTCCAGAACAAAAAAGCGATCGCGATGACGGGGGAAAAACGGATCTTTCGGCTTCTTTATAGCAATTGTATAATAATAATAATATAGCCTTTATTCAGATCGACTTAACCTATTAACAATATTCTAAAATAAAACATAAAACTTTAAACTTATTCTCTATTTTCCTCTTCTAGTATTTGAAGCTTTTTTATTTTCTGTAGATCTGTTTGCCAATCGGCAAAGGCCTCCTCCAACCTCTTCCATTCTGGTCTTTCTTGAGCCACTCTGTTCCACATAACTCCTGCCACTTCTCTGATGTCATCGTCCCACCTTTTCAGCGGTCTACATCTTTTCCTTTTACCTTCCCTGGGATACCACCTTGTCACCTTTTTACTCCATTTGTCATGACCTCTTGTTATGTGTCCTGCCCTTCTCCATTTGAGACGTTTTATTTTCCGTACTACATCTATGGTTCTTGTTTTATTCCTAATGACACGATTTTCCATTCTGTCTGATCTCCTAACATTCAGCATGCTTCTCTCCATAGCGTATTGATAAGTCGCTAATCTATTTGTCATTTCCTGAGTTAAGGTCCATGATTGGCAGCCATACATAAGGACGGGTAGTATGCAGGTGTTGAATAGCTTGCTTTTAATCTTTATGTGAAGTTGTTTGTCTTTCGTAATCTCTCTCAAGCTCCAGTATCTTCTCCAGCTGTTTGTAATTCTTCTTTTTACTTCTTCCCGCATAGGTGTAATATAATGTATAGTTTGCTAACATTTTTCAACAATAATTCAATGCTCGACAGCAGAAAGAAAGCAGCTCAGTCAGAAAAACAGAAACGGCGCTGGCAACGTTTTAATGCGCATTGTTATTAGTAACGAACACGAACATAACATCACGCCTGTAATCCCCGATGTGCTAGGCAGAGATATAAGCACATTTCACCCGTAAGTAATAGAAACCGAACCTATTGCAAGTCATCATCATTTCAGCCGAAAGACGTCCACTGCTGAACATAGACCTCCCCCAAGTATCGCCACATTGACCCGTCCCGTGCATTTATTGCTAATAAACGGGCACAAATTCAGTATCGATGGCTGCTACAGAGAATTTTCTGATAGAAAAACGCAATATCATTTTGTCCGACCTATTCCATAAATCGTCAATTCAATGCTTGAATCGCTTACTTAGCTTTCATACTTTGCACGAGTGGGCACTTAAAGTTCTTGACATTTCTTAGTTTCTTTAGATAGCTTTTCATTTAGATCGAACTTAGCTTTTAAGGGCCTGGATAAATCTGTAGTAACCTTTTAAGTACCTACCTACGTTATATCCATAGGAATACATATATTGCCAAATTGTATAAGGTCAAGTTCGCTTCTACCCTGTCCCGAACCGGACTGTTAGGCACTACAATTGTGTCAGGTCGCAAATAATTGCACCGTAGATCCTGGTTTTTCGAATTTTGTTAGAATATA
The DNA here is from genome assembly GCA_905163415.1 of Noctua fimbriata. Classification (NCBI taxonomy): domain Eukaryota; kingdom Metazoa; phylum Arthropoda; class Insecta; order Lepidoptera; family Noctuidae; genus Noctua; species Noctua fimbriata. The sequence continues at coordinate 11,949,471 of LR990940.1, forward strand.
TACCAAAACGACACAGGGTGTGAAACTAAGTCTGCAGCTTCGAAATAATTATGCTGTTTAGTAAAAAGAAAAGAAACAAAAAACGGCCTATTTTGTTTTTTTAGTAACGTTGTATGTGCCACTGCTAGACAAAGGCCTGCCCCATAACCTTCCAGGTACGCTTCTCCTGCGCCACCTCGAACCAGCCTTCGTAATGCGCGTCCAGATCATCTGGCCACTTCTTTCTAGGCCGGCCTCAGCGGCGTCGTCCATCCTCAGGCAGCCATCGTGTGGAGATCTTTTCCTATTAGTTTTTAGCATTCAAAAAATACAATCGGTACACTTTTATAAATAAAATGTACTACATCCATGTATTGTAGCGCTGTAGGTCTAATAGAACCCTAAATATTTGCCCTAAACCAGTGGAATTCAATTATATTCGTCTAAGTAATCTGACCTATTCAGTCTACCCCCTGCTGTTTCTCTTCACAGATCGAGCCTTAAAACAAATCAAATTGATCTTCCAAAAAACCAAGGATGAAACCCGCAACAAATCGAGCACATTCGTTAATTCCAAAATTTCCAAAGCCACGAAAACCAATATTTCACAGACCCTTTGCTTGTCAATTTTATTACTTTTCATTACTGAGAAAAGGCGGCAAAAACACGGCTTATTGAACAACACTGTATGTAATGACAGCAGCAGATATATTAGGGTACTATTGCCTGTCAAGCTTATTAGACTGGCAGATTGACGTATTTCATTTGCTTGTAAATTTTCGAAGCTTTCTTGTCGAAACAAATAGACGGTGATTTTCAGCACACGTAGCATGACCACCGTAGAAAGGGGTTTTGTCGACGAAAGAATCGACAAAATGACAGATCAGAGAACAACAGAAATCTGTCATTTTGTCCATTCGTCCGTCGAGAAAATCTATAATCGTTTCTACGGTGGTCATGCTACGCGTGCTGTTCTTTTCATACAAATATAAAGCAAAATTTTCTAAATCCAAATGCTTCGTTGTTTTAATCTGACTAGCAGAATTTTACCTAATTATTATGTAGGTACTGATGACCAGTGCCCCTGCTTCCCAAGGTTATCACGACTTGAGAAAACATTGTAGATTCAATGTAGCCGAAATGCTTCTCCTCTTCTTCGTCGTTTCATCAATGCTTCTCAGCATTGATCGCTCCCTCATGGTACACGTAACCAAGATAACCGAAGAGGCTGAGGGCTTCTGGCATAATGGGTGTTCTTAACATAATCATCGCCAATTGCCCTAATAGGGACTTACCAGAGAATGGGCAGCAGCGTTCTCTGTGCTTTTTTAACAACCGTATTGCGATCGCCAACCAGCCTGCCAAGCGTGGCGATTATGGCAAAACCCCCCGTTTTGGGGAGGCCTATGTCCAGCAGTGGACGTCTTTCAGCTGAAATGCTGCTGCTACAATCGCCCAATTTTACCTTACACGAAAGAAAACCTCCGTCCTATTCTTCGCACAGGACTACTCTTAATACACCTAATCTTTTACGAGGAGAATTAAATGTAGCGTCAGTAATTGCCACTCAATGAATCGTAAGTAGATTAAATGATTTATCTTCATCTTTTACCTCATTTTCTCTTAAGCCCGCCATACGTCTTCGTGTACCTTGTACCATTGATATCTTGCCAATTCTGTTAGGAAAATGTTTTTGTCGAATTTATTTTCACGTTTTGTACATGTTAGTTGAGTTTCTGATTAATTTTAAATGACATTTTAGTACGCATGGTTCCCTATTTATTAATTTATTTAAACTTCATCAGTTGTGGTGGATTTAATGCCACAGGGCATTATTAAAGTCATAAAGTATCATAGTGATGTATTATTGAAGAATGAACCTTCGGGGATTACACACGTGATGTCACGTGGTATTATAAAACTTTAGATTAGATTTAAATTGTGATTCCCTTTGGGGTCGAAACGCTGAGGTCATGGCGCCCGAGTGCGCGCCTCCTTTTTAAGGATATTTTCGCGTGACCAGAGAGCTGGCTCTTTCTTTGGCCAAAGAATTAACATTGCCATTCAACGTGGCAATGCTGCCAGTTTTCTGGGTACGGTCCCGGATGACAGCGATGCGGAGGAGTACTTTGACGCCTAAGTGTCTCATTGTCGTCGTTGTATCCCTACATGTGGGTACTTACTTTTAGTCTAATTTTTTATTATTATTTAAGATTTAATTGTCATTTGGGTATATTCACTAAGAAACAGGAGCGTCTAATATCGTAGCCTGTAAGATTTTTTATCTAAATTGAAACGAAACTTTCTCTCAAATGTTGTTTTTTTTCTTTCGTAATCGAGAAGGCCGTACCTAACACTGTAATGTTGGTACTTCAGTTCCAGCTTTGAATAAATTACTAGTCGTTGTATGAAAAGGCACACGTAACAAACACTATTACTCTTTTTAGAGAATTTTATAGCTGGCTATTTTGAAAATATTAAGTTGACTGCGCGCATGTATTGTGAATATAAAGGGTGTAAATAGACCCTTAACATAGCCGAAAGGCACTTGGTCTCCCCGTCTTTGCGATCATTTTTTTGTTCTAGATCATACCTGGGAACCTTCTAGTTACGGAGATATTGTGGGTCAAAGTTCCAACTTTTTCACAACTTTTTTTTAAACACATGATTCTAATGTAAGATTTTTACTTTACACAACTCCACGACCCCCGTACTATTCAATCTATCCATTAGCATAATGCTTTGAGTACTTTCCATCGAGTCCTACCGTAAAACGTGATTTTTCACCCCAATAATAATTTTTGCGTAAAGTTACATAGTTTGATGTAGAGAATGCTTGGTTGACGGCTATGTGAAAGGTCTGTTTACACCCTGTATAAAGTTACCTAAATAAATATTACTACTCAAAAATACCTCGTATATTTCAAGAGAAGTCAGCAAATGGTGCTGGTGGCTCAGCAGAAACGGCCGTGACTAACGAGTTGTTGGTTCGAATCTAGACAGGAAATTTCTCTGAGTAAAATATAAGGCAGAGGTGTACGTAATAGTACATCCATATTTCGCCAGTTATGTTTGAATCCCTAGTCATCATCATCATCATTTCAGCCGAAAGACGTCCACTGCTGGACATAAGCCTCCCCCAAGAAGGGGGGTTTTGCCATAATCGCCACGCTTGGCAGGCGGGTTGGCGATCGCAGTATGGTTGTTATAAAACACAGAGAACGCTGCTGCCCATTCCCTGGTAAGTCCCTTAGTCGCCTCTTACGACACCCACGGGAAGATATGGGATATGAATCCCTAGTAATAGGGCCTATTGTCATCAACTGGGCACAAATCCAGACTCCGTGGCTGCTACTGAGAAATTCTTGAAGAAAAAACTTAAACAATATGTATATTCCCGAAACGGGAATCGAACCCAGGATCTCATGCTCAGCAGTCGCGATTGCGACAACTAGACTAACGAGGCAGTCGCTCCATGTAAATATACAAAATATTCACATTCATCTGGTTAGACTGGAAGCCGATCCCAACATAGTTGAAGATAGGCTATGCAGATGATACTCTTAAAACAGTCAAGGAAAACATCGTGAGAAAGTATGTCTTGGAACCGAAAAATTCGAAGACATGTTGTGACATCGTGGTGGATTACTGCCCACTCCCTCTACAGAAAAGGATTTTGGTCTCAGTGGTGGGAAAATATTAAAGGTTGATTATTAAGCGGACTCAGTAAGATTCCTAAACAGTAGCTTTTTGTGAAGGAGCTCTTCGAGAAGTGGGTCTACCACCATATATGTTTTTACCGCTAAGAAGCGTTGCTATGTTGTGGTTGAAAGGGTATGCGTGCCGGAGTATTACAGGCATCGGGATCCCTCAGTAAAAAGGTCTCGTCGCATTTATTATAATTTATTTACTTCAATTAAAACGGTTGGAAACCAACGCGGCGTAAGATCCGCTCCACCGCCCGACCGTGCCGACGAGAGGTGTGTGAGAATCGCCTTTCATTAATGAAAGACACAGTTAAAGAAAAACATAAATAAGGTCACAATGCCATCATTAATCCTTCTCACAATACTACTGACATCTTCTTAAAGTGTTGATGACAATTTAAATTGCGACAGCCCAAAATTTGGCGACGAGTTTGGCACTTTCAGTAGCGTCCATCAGCACCTGTGATGTGAGAGCAACAGGACAGGCAGATCCACTTTTGACCACTTTTGATCTCGATCCACTTTTGACATGTCAATAAAACAAAACCTTAAGGGGTTTTGTTTTATCAGAAAAGTTCAATATTGAAATCTTTTAAAAAGGAATCCTGTTTCTAAAGTAAATATTTATTTCTAGTACTGATTTTGCTGGTAGGTTAGAGTTATGCAACCAAACCCGCCATTATCCTACAAGTAGACGGTCTAGGTCAGTAGCACCCACAGGTCCCGCATAGATCGGAATCAATCTGATACATCTACTATATAACACAGAATACAAATGAATACAGAAGGACATCCATAGGTATTAGTTCCATGTAAAATACGGTATTCACTTGCATGCGGTTAGGCAGGAAGCCGACCTCAACATAGTTGTGAAAAGATTAGGCAGATGATGATTATGATGTCCTTTGCAACGACAGAGAAATCAGGTGCTCGAACACATGGATGCAGCATAAACAGCCCACAACGCACTCACACTGCTGCGACACAGGCATCCTGTCTGAGAGCCGGAGTGTATTGTAGTTAATCCACCAGGCAGGGACAGTGTTGGCAAGTGGATGCCACATGCCTTTAAAATATTGGTTCTAGGACATGCTAGTTTACTCACAATAGTTCCTTCACCGTTTTGAGAGCAGTGGTGGTAAAATTAAATACACAAAGGAAAGAACAACGATATGTATCTCGGGGCTGCTGTCACTAGGCCTCAAATGATTTTGTACGTAGGCTCGGCGACAAACGAATGCTAGTTGTGAGATCTCTTGCACTTGCTGTACGTGAAGTGTAACTATGTGTGCCTGTGTGTTGTATACGTTCGTCATTCAAATTATAAAGTTGATCTTCTGTGGCTATTTATTCTGTGGTTATGCTTCGTTGCAGCAACTGCATAAGGTTAAGAAGATAAATATCTATGTAGTGCGCTTGGGGATTTTGTCAAAGGAAAATATTATAATCCAAATCAACGGTTTTTCTTATCTTATTGGGTACTTTAGTTCCAAAGAAAGTTAGTTTATTTTAAGAAACTATGATACTACATAGATTTTTTACAAAAAAGTTGTGGTTCAAGTTTGTTAAACTTTATAAGTCACTTTTACAAAGTCATTGAGAAATATGGAGTCTTTTATTGGACTAAATTTGGAACCTTTATTAAGTTTTGAGTTGGTTAGCTTACAGCACGAGTAGCATGACCACCGTAAAAACGAGTTTTGTTGTCGGAAGAATCGACAAAATGACATATCAAGAAAAGAAATCTGTAATTTTGTCGATTCTTCGGTTTTCGGTTACTTTCTTGTTTGTCTTCTTAGTTTAACGTCATATTCTTCATCGCAAAAGTATTTTTCTGATTATGATCCGACTATTCCTGCCCACCCGTGACACCATTGCCCCCAACCCCCCAAGCTACGCCTCTGATTTCAAATCCATCTATAACAAAATGAGCTCAAAGAACCAATAACAACTTTTTAATGAGCAAACGCCTTGAATTGCGATTCCAATAAACTTTGTAATCTACTTGTAAGAAAAGTTAAATGCAATAGCGGAGATCCTTCAACTACATTGATCTTGCTAGAACTAATCTAAGATAAAGTTCTGCAGAATTTAGCTCGGGTTTCTAAATTAAATACCTACTGTATTCCGAAGTGTGGCTATCAAAGGAGACTTACAGTATTATGCAACTGATTTGGAGAGGTCAGAAAGGCAATCGCTCCAAATAAAATACTAGTATTCAGCTGCATCTGGTCAGACTGAAAGCCGACCTCAAGATTGTTGGGACAAGGATATGCAGATGATGAGTTCGAAGTTTGGTTGAATTCGCTTATCAGGGAGTTAATTAAAATAATCTTCCTAACACACCTTTCAAAAGTAATGAATTTGATGAATTTAGAATTAAATTTACCCCTGCACGCGTAGCATGATCCCCGTAGAAACGGGTTTTGTCGACGGAAGAATCGACAAAATTACAGATTTCTTTTTCTGATCTGTCATTTTGTCGATTCTTCCGTCGACAATGGCCGCGGTCATGCTACGCGTGCAGGTAAGCTTCTCATGTGTAATTTACCTTATTCGGCAGTGCTTGGTCAGAATATGGTTTCGCAGGAAATTATTCAACAAAATACCTATAATATTAACGTTGATATCTCACATCCTACGATGCGGGCTTTGTTAGAATATCTGTCCGGTACCGTAGTAAAGAGATTACCTAACAAGCCAGGTTAGAACGGAGTCTGATTTCCCAGGGTGCGACTGCCGTACCCCAAATGTACCTATCTACCCACATACTCGCAAGTCTCAAGTATACAGGAACCTACCTAGTATTTGATATGTTTGGTGCTTGATGCACCTGACTTGCCGGTTTCGAAGCGTAATCGCATATTATAAAGAGGTAAGATTTAGGATTAAAACATAAAACGGGACATTTTCCGTGTTTTCTGGCGCTGTTGCAATCACCATGATCACGAATAAAAACATTAAACACTTTGGAAGTATCGGAACCCAAAACAAACAGAAAAAATGGTAAATATCCCGTTATAATGGTATAAGTTGTCAGTGTTAATTAAAGTGTTAGTGAACATGAGCTAAAGACTCTCGAGATCTCACAGCAGCCACGCAGTCTGGATTTGTGCCAGGTAATAGGCTCGCCCTCGTGTTACATGGGACTTAAATATAACTGGTGTTATATAAGAGGCACACTTCATAAATCTCCAATATTAGGACTCTGACTAACCCTCGGGAATTACAAGCGTGATGTTATGTTAATGTTGGACTTTCGTGGCGTTTAGCCGCGCGTTCGTGCTCAGCCCACCGATGCCATCAACTAGACATCTGACATAACAAAGGTGAAGTCGTGACTAGAATCATATTCTACAAATGTCTAGCTCAGTCGCAATAGTAGTTGCGTTAACGATACGTTCGTGAGATATCCACCGCGTTTTACGCTCGAGTCGGTCCGACCGTCTGACTTAACGATATATCTTTTAACGATTCAATGATATCTTTTGTCCATTCGGAAAGATGGATTCTAACTGTTTAGCATTTGTGTTATTATCTGGTTTTACGTTAACATGAATTTTATTGGCGTTTATGTGTTTTATATTGTTTATTAATTTATAAGTATGGGATAACAGTCATACTTACATAAACCCAAGCTATTAAAAGAAACATAGTTACAATAAGAAATTATAATAATATATACTGGGTGTAACAAATTATCAGCTATCCCATACAAAATTGCAATACCTACTCGACCCAAATGTATGGGACAGCTGATTTTTTTTTCGCATTTACGATATTGGACCCAAGGAGAAAGTTGTTCAGTTTGATGGTCTGCAGCATGTCTTTTCATATGACTATAAGTACCCTTTCTGTTACACCCTGTATAGGTATTAAATGCAGTACTTAAAAATAACAAGAAAAGGTCATCTTTTGTCCATCCTCTCACAGAAACTCAAACATCCACGACATACAAACGTCTTCCCATTTCGTGTCAAATAAATCACATTCCGGTGGCTATGTCAGTAGTGCATTTAGCATTGGCAGGCCGCGAACCAAGGGGGAGCTAGGCTACGTTTTTACCAGACAGGTGCAAGGCGAGGCAAGGCGAAGCGAGGCTGTGGAACAGTGTGAGCATGTCCATCAGAGATATTGTGCTAGGCCGCTGAACGGTGCGAGGATGCGTGGCGACGCTGTGGAACGGTGCGCAGATGAGCGTGCGAGGATGTGTAGCGAGCTCGTTTCAGATGCGAGCGGTACCCACACCGTGACTGCTATTTTTTCGCTCGCGTCAGTCCCTAGCACATATCCCTCGCAACACATACCTCGCAACACATCCGTCGCACACATCCTTGCCTTGTTTTGTATGTACAAAAAGTTTCGCTCCGCTGAGCCGTTTCCACTAGAGCTGCGCTGAGCGAGGCTAGGAAAGTGAACTGATTTATTTATTTATTTAACCCTTCAAGCACAAAGTACAGAGGTAGACTTAATGCCACAGGCATTTTCTACCAGTCAACCAAGTGATTCTATTGGTTCTTAACAAACACATACCTCGCTACGCATCCTCAAACATCCCCTTGTGGAAACGCAGGATTTGAATGAGAAACTGTGCGTGCAGACGGAACATGCACCAATCTGGGTCCACGCGGGAGGAACAAAAAGCCTCACAAGCTGAGCTACTAGTTCAATCAGGCAATCAGACTCACCACGTAGGGCACGACAAGTTATTTATGATGCAAAATTATCTCACGAGAACGTTTCATATAGCCTATATGACACTCGGGGATCATAAAGATTCCAATCGATGAAAGAATTTTCGAAATTAGATTAGATATTCCCAAAACTATCCCCTATACACAACAGCCGTATGACACTCGCGCGCGCGTGCGTTTGACCTATCAGCTGTTAGCCGTGTAACGCGGTTCTATCTTACTACTATCGTACCGTGCAACTGTTGGTAGGCAGCGCGGCTCGCAAGCCCATTCCATAAGTTTTATTGTGATAAAAATAAATGAGTTAAAAAAAAATGTTTCTTTAGGAAACTGGTTTGTTATCATGAGTACAATCAAGTGTTTAAGTATCAGTCACTAATTACCCATCACCCTATAGATATTCCGTACGACATGATCAAACAAAAACTAGTTAAATAAGTATTAATTAAGTAATTATTTAAACACCCACACGAATCTTGTTCATTCCACAAATAACCCTTAATTAACCTTTCCTTCAAAAATAATTGTACATACAACAGTCTCACCCACACAAAAATGGCCACACTGTATAAATATTGCCTCTATTATTATACCATACTGTACTGTAATAATATAACCCAAACCACAGTATAAGGATGACCAGAAAACCAACTAGACCCTTTTTAAACACTGTTTTAAGCTTTCACGGTTTACAACTAAACTTATACTGTCACACTGTTTCACTTACGGGATATCTTCCGTGATTGTTCATTATTTCATTTTGTTTTTTTCTTGATTTTTTTTCCCGACTATTTTTTTTTACGGGATTGCTTTTGTGATTGATCATTATTTTGAGCTCCCGATATTTCATCAACATTTCATTTCTTCGCGATTTTTTTTATTTTTTATAATAAACAATCACGGAAGACATCCCGTAAGTGACAATAAAAGTTTAGGCCCTTTTTGATAAATTAACCGCGGTTTGTCAACTAAACTTTTTGTAAAATTGACATACAGACATGAAACAACTGGTCTCGATGCGACGGCCCAGATAGTCAAAGTAATAGTAAGATTGACAAATAGTCTGTTACTGGGTTTTGGAGATCAGACAGGCAGACATCCTAATCTACCTAGCCTTTTCCCAACTATGTTGAGGTCGGCTTCCAGTTTAACCGGATGCAGCTGAAAACCAGTATTTTACATGGAGCGACTGCCTATCAGACCTCTAAAACCCAGTAGTACTGGGAAATACTTGGCAAAACTGGTTGTCAGACTTTCGGGTCACTGACTTTGTGTAACGACTGTCAAAGATCGACAAAAGACAGCCGGGACCAACGGCTTTACGTGCTTTCCGAGGCACGGAGGAAACACTCGGTATGGAATCCGCGGACCAACCTAGGTAAGCGCGGCTTATCCTGTAGATAAGACCCGTGCGGCTGTTATAATTTAACCACGAACTCCTTTGCCCCGCAGATGATGAAACTGTAACCTAAAAAATGCTAAGAAATTCCTGTAAATGCTTTGCATGTGCGTGGGAGTCGATTTCAACCATTTGTGCCCAGTTGGAATACTGTATGTCAATGCTAAAATGTCTGCTGAACCCAAACGTACGCTAAAATTATAAAACAACTATACATAAATAGGACGGTACTTGAATGAATGTTTGAATAAGACAAAAGGCTTTCAGGAATTTTCTTTTGTGTGTCAAAAATAATAGACAGTGTTGAAAGTTTTTTAGGTGAAAGTGACCTTTTGTATTACTTTCTTAGGGTACTTAATTAATAATGTGTGAGTTGGTAAAGGATTCGAATGATTGTGTAATAAATACGTAATTATAAACGTATCAATTTGTAAGTGTAACAAAATATCTGTGATTAGTGGAATACACAAATCAAGATACTATATTATAGAATAATATGGGTTAGTCTCATTGCTGTATGGACGAAACAACTCATACAATGCAACAAGCATCCCATCACTATCTAGACAGACTTGTGTTTCAAGGTATTATGTGGGCCGATCCCGGCGGCACTGCAATGCCGGGCCGACCCGCGACGGGAGTGGAGCGAGCCCCGAACATCCCGTCAGCTTACAAAAATCAGATTAATATACTGGTCCCTCAGTGAGGGAACTTTCAGATATTAAGCTGAAAAGAACAGATACTACACTTTGATCTTAGCCAAAAGGCCGAGAAGCGATACCGTGACAAAGTAAAACCGGGGAAGTCATTCGCTCGCGGAGAATCTTAACACCGCGATTCAGAAACATGACGTCAGCGCACAGCGCCATCTATCGATCAGTGAAGCTACTCAATATCAAGTGGGTGACGCACATGAACACTGATATAAAAATAAACATTATTGATAATAGTATCTTCGCGAGCTGAATTGTAATTTATTCTGAGTAAACAATGAAAGAGTACGAATTTCATTTTGTATTTCTTTGCCGAATAAAAAACGTAGTTCTGCCAAAAAAGTACCAAAAACATCAAAATTTCTCCCATGTTTCTAAGTTATAGTTTTGGCTGTATAAGAGGCTGATTTAACGGAATAGTAAAAAAAAAATACAATGATTCACACAAACAGGTAAATGACCTGTAAACAAATGGATTTAGAACAGCAAAAACAAGATAAATAACTTTAAAAGTAGTAGAAATAAAAGATTCTGTAAATATTATAACTACAAAAGAGAGCGAAGTAGAACTTTTTATTTGATAGACATTAAAAGCTTCAGAGAAGAAACTCGCTTAACACACGTTTGAACCCCATCGCGATAACTTCCATTGTGTTTTCGATTGAGGGTTTGACAGAAACGGACCTATTGTGAGAAACGTGGGGTGACACAAGGTAAAAAAAAAAATACAATGTGGTTTCCTTTTAAATCTTCAAGGCCAGTAACTATTGAATAAAGTAATATGGATTTTAGAAGTAATGATAAAACTACATATATGTATAAACTAAACCTTTTTCCCATTGAGGTAAAGAACGAAAAGAAAAAAAGAAAAAATAAAAAATTATTTGTCACAAGGACCGGTCGTGCATCATACAAAATGACAAAAAAATAACAATAAACAGAGAACGCATAACAAATATGTATTAGTAATACGGCTAAAAACTGAAGTAAGGTGCGGCCTAAATTTGGAGGTTTGATGCAACCAATTTGCATGTAGCACTCACCGGCCGCTGCCGCGGCACATATACATTCAACAGGACGGAACATAAAAAAGTAAAGGTAGGCAGGAACTACAAAACTCCACCGGTTACGATCCTTACATACCTTTCGCCTCGTCTACTTTCATACATCTGGTCATACTCGCTCGTCGATTGCGAGTACCGCTAACTTTTCTGAAGAACATCAATAAGATGCTGAAGTAGTGAAGAAATGAGTAGTATTAAATACGGCTGCAAATCTGCGATATCTAAAAATTTGGAAAAAAGCTTGGCAGAAGATGAATTGGCATCTTCTGCCTAGCTTTCTTAGCTCTTTCTCGCAAACTTTGAGTTGATCTGATGACAATGAGAAAATTTATTAGCGGAGCTAAACATTTGCGAGAGCAGGTTGTATAAAGGCACTGGACTTGTTGTGGTTAAATGAGAATAATGATTGTGAAGACGTATTTTTTATCGCTAACTGGGTTTCTGAATTATCTCTTACTTAAGCATTAAAGAACAAAGGCAAGTGGCCTTGCAATTTCCGGAATACATTTAGTTCGTCTTCATTCGTAAGTATACTCTCAAAAGATAGATCTCGGTCAAAAGCATAAATGTAGTCCCCAGATTGCGTGGCCACTTGCCTTTGTTCTTTCGAAAGAATCACCTGAACTACAACCAAAGACACGATGCACCTTTACTACTAAAGTAGTATTTGACTTATTTTCTACTTCAAATAGATTCTAAATTTAGTCAATCACTAAAAAATGGTAATTGCACCAAGACGACATCTATCTGCTTTAAAGGAAATGGGCTCCTAACATACACTTAGCACCTATAGCAAATTCTGTTCTAACTATAATGCCGAACTAACCATTTGTGTCCGAGTCACTCTGAAACATTGTTCTGTACCTAGAATACCTGAAAAACAATTACGGACTTAGGATATTACTTTAATGCTACCATCATCTCTCCAAACAAGCTCTTTTCTAAATTCTTAGACTGTTACAAGTTTTAATAAAATGTTCTTGGTGAAATAATTAAATTGAAATCTGCAATCTGGGAATGAAACGAAACGATATTGTTTGGGCTTTCATTAGAATGTCTGTTGAAATTACTGTCCTAGTACTTTGGTTTTAAAGTCTGCTAGGTAGGAAATTACCTTAATTTTATTATTTTCTAAATAATATCCACAGACTTACAAAGACGTGTGGTGTCTGACCTTTACGTATTAGTTTATTTTTTCAGAAACCCTGGATGGATTGTGTGAAGATGGTATGGATAGAAACGGGATGATTCATGTAATGAAGACTAACATCAAAGTATCGAAGAAAAAGATATTCTAAGCCGACCTCAAATAAATTTGGGATAAGGGCAAAAGAATGATGAATGATGAATTTTTCAGAAGTTCTGTTAAAGTAGGGTGAAGAAAAAAGCAAGAAGAACTAAGAGAAAAGCAGAAGAAGAATCAAAGGAACAGAAACAACAACGTGCTATAGGTCATAAAGCGCTGGAGTGACGTTCAAATAAAGCGTTGCTGGTTAAACATATTCTGTGCAATTTTCGTTTTCAAAACGTATTGAAAACACAGATGGCGGAATATTTTTTTTTGTGTTTTTCCCAATTAATTTGCGGTCGGCACAGCTATCTTCTTCTTTTATACTTCTCTATTAATCGTTATTTCATGATTCAAACCCATTCTATTTCACAAAGTCCCTCCATCGTGTCTCTGGTCTTCCCCTATACTTATAGAATCCACATTCAAACTCAAAACTTTCCTCATAACATTTCTCTTGTTGCTTTGCGTCACACTTGCGTCAATACCATGACAACCGTTAACCACACAATTTTTCAGTTACTGCCGCCATTTTCAGACTTCCTCGTTTTTTATCGAATTTATTTGAACAGACGCCAAAAGATCCTTGTACAGGCCACTCATGATTGGCACACAAAACAAAGTTTGTTACCATTTGAACTGCTCCATTTCAGCGTGACACAGTTGCGGCATTTTGAATTGGCGTACAACGTGATATGTTACGTGTTTCGTATAACAAAAGTTTCAGCTTTATTAAACCGGTTTTTCAATGAAAACTTTTCTATTCGTACGTTTTGAATGTCACGCGCCGTGACAACCAGTCGATTTGTGACTCGGCATTTTTGATTCGGTTTTGTTAACTTTGTATTTGCTTACGACATACTATAGTGTTCGTTACCTACCTCACGAATTTTGTTTTACTTCCTTATTTAATGCATTTTACAATCTTTAATCCATTTACGTATGTACAGACACCAGCACATCAAGCTACCCGAAACTGTCAAATATTCCCAATCAACCTTGAACCTAACGCTTCAGCGATAAAGTTGAAAGTCTATTATAGAAATTTGACAGATTGTAGTACCTTGATGTGCTGGCGTGATCAGTGACACTTAAAAAAACCGTTTTCAATAGTTTTGCATAAATATTATTGCTTATTTGGAAACTCCCAGTGTTAGGCTGCGCTTTGAAAAGTGAAGTTGTATTTAGTTTGCGTCAAGTGTAGTGTTAGTAAAAACGGGAAGTCTACCAAAGATGAAAGGTGTGGTGGGTGGTTGGGTGTGTGGTGTGTGGGAGTGGCTGTGGTGTGGGTGTGGGTGCGTGTGTGTGTGTGTGGTGTGTGAGTCCAAATTGAACGGGCCGAAAGAAAGGGTTATTTACTTATCCTTGGTCCCACTGATATTTTAATTTCCACGTTTAATATTTATTTTAAAAAATAGCAATTTTCTTCAGGAGAGACTGCAAGAATAAATAATTTTCTCTTTTCATTTCGAGAGTTCACTTGAAATCTATCGGTCGAGAGTTTTCGCGCGCTTAGAGTATCAAATCTCAAAGCTCAAACCCGCACAAGGGGCGAACTTTAGAAGAGCTCAAACATGAAACAAGATGGTACGTTAATTGATTTTTTTATACACGGTGTAAAGGAAGTATCGCGACACAAACTTTGACCAAGGATTTCGATCCTCACAAACTTTAACTTGAATGTATGTAACTCAATCCTAATTCAGGAAAACCTCACTAATTCAGGTCCAGTTGAAAACCAGCGTCGGGCACTAGTTGTCCGGCATTTTGCTGAACTGGGCCTATTTGGCGCAGCCGTAAGGCACACAGTGTCGCACTATTCTATATATATTTTTTCGTTTTTGATTTAAGTTTTTTAATTTTTTTGTTTTTTATTTGGTATTTTTTTATACTGTGTGCACTTGTGGCATGTGCCAAATAAATGTATTTTCTTTCTTTCTTTCAATCACGCCAGAACGGCTGAACGGACCTGAATGAATTTTAGCACAGAGATAGATTATAGTCTGGAATAGCACATAGGGTACTTTTTTTTCTCACACTCACACATCAAACTTTCCACGCGAACGAAGACGCAGGCAATAGCTAGCGCTATTATAAATGCAAAAGTTCGTGTAGATGGATGAATTTATGGATACTCAAAAATATCTTAACAGATTTGGATGTGTACGCAGAAAAGTTTATAACCTGAATTAAGACATAGGATATCTTTTATCCCGGTAGTACGATCCCGTGGGAGAATTACCGAACTCCACGCGAGCAATGCCGCGGGCATCACCCTGCTAGTGATATAAGAGTTGTCATATACACAAAGAACAATTGATGGAAAATATCAATCAATTAATTTATTCATTGACCTTTATTTAAAACAGTTTTAAGGTTTCTTTTTAATCAGGAAGTTTCAACTTCAAGTATAGATAATATAGGAGGATAGCTGATCTATTTTGTACAGCTTCCCAAGACTTTGTGGAAAAGTTTGACGCGCGCTACTTTGTGTTATATTTAAAGACTAACCAATAGGAAGCGTGCGTGGTACCGGGTCTGCGGGACAGTTCGAAAGAGATACAGCGGTCCTGGAACACAAAGGACAAAGAAGGAACATGGATGGGTTTTAGCCAGTACAAGTCTGACAATCC
Source organism: Noctua fimbriata (assembly GCA_905163415.1). Taxonomy (NCBI): domain Eukaryota; kingdom Metazoa; phylum Arthropoda; class Insecta; order Lepidoptera; family Noctuidae; genus Noctua; species Noctua fimbriata. The sequence goes on from LR990940.1 coordinate 11,964,948, forward strand.
CTTCCAGTGTCGGCAGATTCATTTGCCCTTTGCCCGACCTGAGAATCGAACTCACTACCGCAGGCTCAAGAGTAGCGTTTGCGACCATTAGACTAACGAATCAGTCAACTTTCAAACCATGTTTTAAGCTTTCAGGGTTTCAACTAAACTAATACTGCAAGTCAACCCGCGATCGTGGCGCTTGCAACAGCGTCGAAATATCGGGAGCTCAAAATAATGAACAATCACGGAAGATATCCCGTAAGTGACAGTATAAGTTCAGTCAGCTTTTCTTTTAAGGAAGATCTGTATAATCCAATTTTCATATTCACTAACAATAAACCATTGTACAAACAGAAGCTAAATTTTATTGTTTTATTCATCAGGCATCAACGTAGCTGGTCCTGTAATAAAATATGAAGCATCTTTAGTTTCCAGATGCAGGCAACGGTACAGTAAAGGCAGCCTTTTATTTCCTCCTCGAGTCTTTGCTTTGCTTGCAAAGTCTTTTGAAAAGGTAAGTTTTGGAGTCTTTTTTGGTAAGAGAGGCGTATGAGATTACATTGTTTGGTTTCTAGAATTAGTATTTGTATTTTCTTGAAAATTTTATCGTCGAAAAGGGCTTTTTATTGGCCTTATTGCAAAAACTGGTTTGACATTGACATCGAAAAGGTTTCATTTTAAACCATTTTACAATGCTTATTAGGGAATATGCAAGTAATTACAAAACTTTTTTGATTTAAAAAAATGCATTGTTTTGGACCATAAACAATGTGGTACACTTGTTAAATTTTCTAATACATCACTTGGTTTTCAATTGATTATTTTATGTAGCGTGCTTTTGGGAAAACGGAAAAAAATCAAAATCAAAATATTTTATTTCATATAGGCCTAGATGGGCACTTATAAAACGTCGAAAAAAAGGTGCACGGTTCGGGTTGGTCGTTTCCTACGGAGAAGAACCGGCAAGAAACTCCAAGGTTACTCTTTACGGAACGCAAACTCAAAACGCATTGTCCTCGATAACACCGGTAGTGACTTCAATAGCTATGTGTCAAGGAAACACTTTATTTGAAAAGTACTTAAAATTTCACTACGATTTGATACGATCCTGGATGATAATGTTGAATTTTCAATTTTTGCTTGAATAAAGCACTATTTACAATTTATTAGTAAACTTAATTAATTTCATTTATACAAGGCAGATTGGGGTAAATGACGTCACATGGCATGACATAAATGGCTGCGACTGTCACTGACGTTTGAACTGTTGGAGAAAATTGTAGAGAAACTTAACTTTTAATACTTTTCTTGGGCTGATACCACCTCCAAAAAAACCACTAACTCCTAACAGTCTCCTCGTAGATATAAATGTAAACAAAAAGACCGCAGACTTGCTAAAATAAGATGGAGGAGTATAATAATATTAAGTGCTAGCTTAAAGAAAAAAATGACTGATACTTAAAAGACTACCAGTTTACTCAACAAAAGATAACGAGCGAAAATCTAGTAATGGATCATAATAAAAACTTGCGAATTCAATGGAGAGTATTTATGGTCGTAAATCATTCTACTGGCATCGTTAAAGTAAGAAAAAACCGGCCAAGTGCGAGTCAGACTCGTAACCGAAGGGTTCGAAGAAGTCATAGGTCTCGAGTTCGAACCCAAGGCACGCACCCCTGATTTTTCGGAATCATGTGCGTATTGTATAATATCACTTGCTTCGGTGAAGAAAAACATCGTTAGGAAACCAGCATGCCTGACAGATATTTCTCGACGGCATGTAAAGCCAAGTCAGAGGCCTATGGGTGGTATAAAAACTCCGACACCAGGTTAGGCATTAACCAAACACAAAAGAAAAAAAAACGAAGGGTTCTGTACCACCGTACAATATAATCGAGCAAAAATGCCCAAAAATTCCGCCGTTATCGCTTTTTCTTATATGAGTATCCCTTTACACTTATATTATTAGTTGTTATAGCGGCTATATTATCTAAGAAAATTTCAAGCGCCTATCTCTATAACTGGTTCTGTATGGTGTCCGGACGTAAAGAATAGCACCATCCCATATCTTCCCGTGGGTGTCGTAAGAGGCGACTAAGGGACTTACCAGTGAATGGGCAGCAGCGTTCTCTGTGTTTTTTTTTATAACAAACATACTGCGATCGCCAACCCGCCTGCCAAGCGTGGCGATTATGGCAAAACCCCCCTTGGGGAGGCCTATGTCCAGCAGTGGACGTGTTTCGGCTGAAATGATGATGATGATGATGATCTCTATAACCGTTCAAAAGATACAGCCCTGTAGTTGATGGACAAACTGATGCGCAGACATCGGAGTAATAGGGTCCCGTTGGCACCCTTTGGACACCGAACCCTAAAAATATGACTGATATCATTAATTCAGAACAGAATTCGCCCACAGCCAAAACCGAGGCGACAGACCAATACACATTTTATCGTAATGGAAATAATTCCGTTTCGTATTTATTTTTTCAATGCAAATTGAGAAAATTTCCATACATATGAGCATAAAGATAAATAAGCAATACAATCGGGAACGATTCGGTTTGATGTTTCTATTTGAAAATGTTTTGCTTTCTGGGATATGAAAGGAGAAACGTCTAACATTGAAAGTTTCCAATCAAATAATACTTGGCGCCAAAGGCGAGTTGTTCTCTATAATTTATTCCTCGGTTTGTTTGTAAAACCGAGGAATAAATTATAGAAGACGACTATGGGAAAAGAGATGGCTTCCATCCAAGGTCTACGATCAAAATATTTCCATGCAATAAGTTCGATTACACATTCAGTTAGTTCGATACACGGTTTAAGTATCGTGACAAAAATTAATCAGCTGTTCCACAGAAAAGTGTAATTCCTACACTGTGCAGTGTTTGGAACAGTTTTAATAAAAGGCAAGTAATGATAATATCCATGTTCTGATTCCACGGTGTTTATTGTTTATTGTTTTACAGATGTTTATATGACGAAGTCCCTTTTATCGTTTAGGTAGGTAGAAACTATTTGATAATGGATTTTTCTTTTTATAAACAAGACATAATATTTTAATAGAAATCTTGACCTTGGGTCTCCAACATTGACGTCAAAACCAAATATCGCCAAAGTAGATCGACTACTTTGGCGATATAACATCCATTAAATTGATAGTAATGATAGCAACTTTGATGTTCCTGTTATGATGATAGCTCCCAATATATCTGCTATCGTGTAAATCAACTCAACCTAGTCCAGGTAGGATATAGATGTCTCCCAGAATACAAACAATTTACGGAAAATACTAAATACGGAAGGAGGCTGCCCGCCCCAGCGACGCCCTAAGTCGAGGCTCGTACCCCACAGGGGGTGCCATTAGCGCGCTGTCGCTTAGTTTATATGTTTTTTTCCCCTGGCTGGAGGCCACCCAGGATAGACCAGTTAAGCATAAGCCAGCCTCATAGGTCGAACTACCAGACGCAATAAAAAAAATATAAATACTTCCTTATTTGGTCTTTTCCACCTGTCTTCTTAAATTCTTCAGTTCACCAAGTGAGACTCTCTTACTTAATAGCAAGAAAGAGATCGTAGCCACTACAAGGGACTTGTCGACTGTGATAGATCCTCTACCAAGTCATTCGGAGAAAACAGGCGTTATGTTGTTGGATCGATTCGCAGCTACTTTCATCTTCTATCCAAGTTGACTCATCTGCCTAGCCTTTTTCCAACCTTAGTAGGGTCGGCTTCCAGTCAAACCGGGCGCAGCTGAACACCAGTATTTTACATGGAGCTGCTGCCTATCTGACCTCCACAACCCAGTTACTCGGTAGTACAGTACCCTCTGGTAATACTTGTTGTCAGACTTTCGAAGTTTTGGGCCACTACCTGTAAAGACTGTCAAAAATCTTCAAATGACAGCCGGGGTCAACGATTTAACGTGCTTTCCGATGCACGGAGGAAACTCGATATGTTTTGGATGGTCACCCACCCACAGACCAACTTAGGCAAGCGCAGCTTAGCCTTGAAAATCGACCCGTCTGGTTGTTATTATTTAGGCACGAGCTCCTCCAAGTTCCTTCCCAAATTGTCTGATTATCCCAAATGCAAAGACATATTCTCAAAACAAGCTTTTATAGACCTTTTTCTGGAAATAAGTCGCAAAGCGCCGTTTTCTACGTCTCTTATGTTTGACTTGTCTTCTAACGAGTTGGACCCTAATTACCCCTTTCATTCACAGCGTCTGCTACAGAATCCTTATTGTAATTTTATGCTAAGCTGGCTGCCAAATCTTCGCTTTTTTCTCGGAATTTCTACCCTTTACCAGCGCAAGTTGGAATCTTTATAAAACGTATTTCGTCCAACAAATATAGAGGTTTTTTTTTTAAGAAAAAAAAAACATGCAAGGATTCATATTTGGAATCATCGAAATCATAATGTATGCAATTTTAACAGGTCTTTTATTTAACAAATATATTAATTGTTTTTATTAGAAGGACAAATAATTGAATTAATTTAGTAAATGTCGTAAGTGGATTTGCCAGGAGCTACCAAAATAAAAGGGTCATGTTTTTTCGAGGTTTCATGTTTGACAGATAAGAAATAATGTTCTCTCATCATTGTTCTTTTCCTTTTGATTTTTCAGTACAGTGAGCTTTATTCTCGTTAAGATAAGGTATATGTTAGAGGTAAAATATTTGTGAACGCAGTGGCGTGCCTAGGGGCCGACAACACGGCAAGCCCATAAGGCAAGCATACTGTTCAGAATCCCTAACATCATGAAGAGTAGTAGGTTATAAGGACAAGCCAAGCTTGTAAACTTGTATGAAAGTACCGCCACTATGTGAAAGGATTTTAAGTGCCATGCAGTAGTCAAGGACAATAATAATAATAAATTTGATCTGCATAATGACATCTGCAAACTATTTATCCCAGATAATTACTGTCGTGGCAGGAAACACCGCTTACTGGCTGTTCCAACTTGCCATACTGTAGCATACTCCAAGACACCTATTCCTCGGACAGTAGTAGCTATTAACGCTCTCCTGCACTCAAACACAGATCTTGATACGTTTGCGAATGAATGGAAAGTGATACTGTCAGAATGTTTGAATTTTTGTGAGAAGAATGCATGACTGTTAAATAAATTAGGGAAATTATTCATTTAAGTTTTTTTTAGAGTCCTTGAATTATCACACTGATCGTATTGAACAACTAGTAACTCAAATTTGTATTTTCAAGTCGCTGTTTTAAACATTTGTATTCGCCCACTGTTTGTCGCTCACTTAGTATTTCAGTAGCCCATTCTCAATATTTTTGACACCTTTAATTTGAATTTATTTTCGCTCGTTTATATACTACCCAATAAATTACGTGTTTAAATAGTGTAATTGGGTTCGGCCGTTCTATTTAAATAAATAAAATAATAAATTCGACGAGTATCAGAAATAAGTATTTAAATTTCGGGAACAATACCTATCCATGAATAAACAAATGAAATGCGGTCTACACATACGCAACACAATTTTGCCCACAAATGACTGTTACCACATTTAGCACTTTATTTAATTATCTTCCTTCCTCATTAGATCCTGTCAAATTACAGTTGTTTTAATTGCGTTTAATCAATCTTGCACAAAGGGGCGAGCTATGTTGGTGATATCGTTGAAAGATCGAGTTCGTTATTCAAAAATCCGACATAGGACTAAAGCCAAAAAATATTGCTGGAAAATCGGAAGACGCGTTGTTTCAGCCAATCAGAAACAAGCACCGTCTATTTGAAGTGAATACAAATTATAAAATGGTATTGTACCATTACTTAGGTATAATTATGCAGTTTTTGCACTCTCCTGTGAAATTGGTATTTTTGACTTACGTGGTTTTAGAACTTCAACGATGAATTTAAACTTGTAATTTTGACCTCCAATATCTCCGAAGGTAACTAGAAAGCTCCCAGGTATGGTCCAGAACAAAAAAAAACGCAATGGTGGGGAGAACAAGTGCCTTTTGACTTCGAAAGTATCTTTATACAGCCATTATTTAATTTTCCACTACTTTTAGACTACGCCTGCTCTGAACATAAAATAGAACTACAAATGGCGTGCGTCAATCAGGTACTTGAAACTGTTGATGTCGGATAGAATATTGACCACTTGGTATTTATTGACGTACGGATAAAGCGTAGACCACACCAGCTGGCGGGCGAAGCGAGGCGATGGAAACTAGTTTATATAAACTACTTCGCGTAGTTTATACTACGCGAAGATATGGCGAGCTAAACTATGTGGGTTCGCACCAAAATCTACGTACGGACGGGCGAGCGAGGGGCGGGCGAACGAATAGCATCGATGGCAAAGTCGGAGATTTCGTTCGATTTAAAGTTATATTCTGAGTGATTCTTGAATGTGTTCAATTTATGGTGTACGTCAAAAGTCATTTTCCTTCCTCCTTTCGAACCTTATACGGATCCGGGGACGTTTTACAATTAATTTTGTGGTACAGAGATAAGCCATGTTTCCGCTAAAACTATGATTGGTTGGAGGAAATAACTACCGCCGTCAACCAATCATAGCCAATCCTCATCCACAAGTTCTACAACTGACTTCAAACTCGACGGTAGAACATATGGGATTAAACACTGTTTTAAGCTTTCACGGTTTACAACTAAACCTATACTGTCAATATCGGGAGCTCATAATAATGAACAATCACGGAAGATATCCCGTAAGTGACAGTTTAAGGGATTAATTTCCAGGAATTGGGCGACATGGATATTTGGACATCACCTATGATGTACTACTAAGGATATGTCGTAACAATTTTACGAGGAAACTTGTAAGTATCCCTATTATATGGGCCTTAAATATAACTGACGGAATATGGGTGTACTGGAGAAACCTTTGTCAAATCCTTTAGGAGAGACAGGTGTGATGTTATATTATTTACTAGCTATGCCCCGGGGTTTCACCCGCCGCGTCTGACTTGTATTTTTATGCTCGGCTCCTATTGGTCGTAGCGTGGTGTTATATAGCCTATAGCCTTCCTCGATAAATGGACTATCCAACACTAAAATATTTTTAAAATTCGAACCAGTTGTTCCTGAGATTAGCGCGTTCAAGCAAACAAATTCGGCTTATAATATTAGTATAGATTTACTTAACAGCTATAATACAGATAATTCTAAATTATATTTGCTAACAAAAATAAAATTAAAAGCACAATTAAGAAAAAAACAATAAAAATACACCACCAAAAGCAAACCAATAACCTACTAAAAGCAATAATAAATACATGTAACCTAATATCCTTGATTGTATGAATGTTAAATGCCAATATTAAGAGAAACCGCGTAATCTTCGGTCGATTTACCGAAAAAATTACGTCCAAATTGCGAATATTTTTCTGTATCCGCTATTCGTTAAGAGTGAAAAAATGTTCACGGCTCCTGTACCTTAATTATTTTTATTTATTACTCCTGCCGTAACATCTACACAGAACTTTCTGAAAATGTTTTTGAGAATTTATGTCCGCCATTTTTACGTAACTTGCTTACATGATGCATCATTTATTAGTACCTATGCGACCGAGTTCTGCTCAGGTGAAAATAGAGAAAACAAATTTCTCCAGATATGAGACCTCATCATCATCATCAGCCTACAATCGTCCAGTGCTGGACATAGACCTCTTCTATAGCACGCGACTTAACTCGATTCTCGGCAACTCTCATCCAGTTGCTACCCATCCAGTAGTCACCCTGCGAAGAACGACGCTCCACCGAGCCTGAGAGCTATGGCTAGATCGATTTCACGCCCCAGTAAACGCCTATAATGCAACTTTCATTGGAATAGTTAGAGCCGTTGTCGAGGACGTGATTACAAACATTGCTCATTCAATATTTTATGATTATCGATGATGTATTTACTTGCGTCAACGAAGATACGGGGCCCGTCCGAAAATAGCTCAAAACTTGAAAGTGGGTTCACACTAATCAATATTATTTTTGGATTCATGAATATTGAAAGCATTTTGGGAGTAGGGACAACTGCCCAGTCCAATCGTGTTGTCATTCATTATTAGTTCGGGCCCCGAACTAATCTTATGTCCGTTAGTGATACGGAGTAGCAAACGCCCGTAACATCGGCCGAAACTACAAACTACGGGTTTAGAAAGACATTTATTTGGCGCAAGTGCACAAAACAAAAAATAAAAATAAAAGAAAAACTTAAATCATCATCATCTGCCTAGCCTTTTCCCAACTATGTTGGGGTCGGCTTCCAGTCTAACCGGATGCAGCTGAATACCAGTATTTTACATGGAGCGATTGCCTATCTGACCTCATCAACCCAGTTAGTACTGGGTAATACGATACCCGTTTTTAAGACTGGATGTCAGACTTTCGGGCCAATGTCTACATGTAACGACTGTCAAAGATTTTCAAATGACAGCCGGGACCAACGGCTTAACGTGCTTTCCGAGGCACGGAGGAAACTCGGTAAGTAATGGGTGGTCACCCATTCACGGACCAACCTAGGCAAGCGCAGTTTAACCTTAAGATCGACACGAGCGGATGTTATTATTTAACGTGCTAAGGAATTTTATGATTATACGAAATAAAAAACTTAAATCTAAACAGAAAAAAGAGATAATAAATTGTGTATCTCACGGCTGCGCCAAATATTCCCAGTTCAGCAAACTGCCAAGCAGCTAGTGCCCCCAGCTAGTGCTACTACTAGTGTTTGGTGCTTAGAGAGTTACCAGTTTCAATTTTCAGTCATCTTACAGCGATTTTCACCTCCGAATTAGTAGGTATCCCTGTCAAAATAACAGTGAATTTTATTTTCCTTTTTACAAGGTAGCTATTGGGTAGTTAGCCACTACTAAATCTATCATAACCAAAGTGTCCTTTATTCTTTTAATGATAAGGTCTTCATTGAGTTGCTGCTGTCAGAAATAAAATAACTGTTAAAGAATTGTATCACGCATCTCCAGACAAGTGTGTGTCAAAATCAGAGTGAACTTTATTTTCTGTACAATAAGGTCTCCATTCCATTGCTCCTGCACCCATCCTTTGCTTCAGTACCGGTTTGATTTTCAGTATTGTTTGTAAAGCAACTGTGGTAGTTTTTCTTCTGCATAGCGTTCGTGTAAGCCCCTTGAGGGTTCAGTTATTTGAATAGATCTTTTGTGTCGTTTGTAACAGAGTCGCAACTATCATACTCCTTAGTGTAAACTGTCAAGGTTATAAAGAAAATGGCGTCGTTTGTATGATTTTCTAGAAACGTTTCAGCCGTTTTATGCTTGTGTTGTGAGCAGTGGTGGCCCAGTAGTTCGAACCCAAACAGGCGCATTACTTTATGTATTTTTTTCATTTCATCACCACTGCTCTCAAAAACGGTGAAGGAAACCGGCATGTCCTAAACCCAAAAAATATCGAAGACATCGACCAACCCGCACTGGGCTTGCGTGGTGGATTATAGCCCATTCCCTCTCATAGAGAGGAGGCCGTGTGTCCCAGCAGTGGGAACATTATTGGCTGTTATGATGATGCTTGTATCAGTAACTAGCACTTCGCCTGCGACTTCGTTCGTAAAAATGTTGATAGATCGGCTAATATGCATGATATAAATATAATTTATAGCCACACAAATAATGTAGCTTTCTTGCCGGTGAAAGAATTTTTAGAAATGGATCATTAGTTCCGGAGATTACCCCCTACATACAAACTTACAAACAAATACCTCTTTATGATATTAGTATAGCTGATATGTTGCCAGACTGAACCACTTTCTCTATGGGACCAAAACGACATCGCCAGAATATGTACCTATCAGCTGTCTGTACAAAACTTCAATACCAACTCGACCCAAATGTATGGGACGCTGATGTTAGACGTATGGGAAAATGGTTTTGACCACATATTTCTGACACACACTTTATGGGTATGGTTATAATAGGCCATTTGACAAAATCAAAAAAAAAATCAGTTAGATCACCAAAAAATTTTGGATACGTATTTTTTGTTTTGTCACATAATCAAAAACTTACGACGATACATCAGCGCATCAAATTTCAAGAGAGGGGTCTTGTTACATCACTGGACAGCAAAAAGTAACAGAAATTTTTCTTTTACATGACAGAAGAAAAAATACTTGTCCAATAATTTTTGATAATCTAGCTGACGGACTAAATATATTGTTTAAGTCAAATACCCGATTATAATATTATAGTCAAAGTTTAATTTTTTTTTCTGTAAGAAAAATGCATTACTGTATGTGGTTTAAGTAGAAACAAAAGACGAAAATAATATAACTAACATAACGTAACAAAGGAAAAAAAATAATCGCCTATCGCTAACTTAAAAAGTATAAGTAACTAGTGTGTAAAATATTGTATTACACATACACTCAACTAGAAAAGTAAAATAAATAAATGTGTGCTGGCCTAATGGCATCACAAGTTGTACAAGAAAGGCCGAAAAGCATTAGCAAGATGTGAAAACCGATATTATTATGAAAGTCAACAACTTGACCGACAAACATGCTAAATATAGAAAAAAGGACATAAAGTACACGAAACATGGAGAGGAAACGGAAATCGGATCCGGACAATGTATTGATAAGATCGTATGAAAAATGTTGGCCTATTTTTTTCGATGTTATACGTCTATCAAGGGGTATTGAGTGTTAGTAGGAAACTGGGTGGTGGAGGTCAGATGTACAGTCGGTCCACGTAACAAAGTAGTATTTTACCGGCTTCACTTATGGACATATTTTAATTTTATTTTACTGCACTCTACAGGCACACTGATGGATTTTAAACTATAATGGTCACTAACATTATCATTAACACTAGAAACGGGATATTTACCATGTTCACTGATTGTGTTATTTTTTTTTTTGGAGTTATGGTAAATATCCCGTTTCTAGTATTAATGAAAAACTGATGGACAGTAGCGATAGTGCCAAACGCGAAGCAAAGCCGACTAAATTTTGGATTGCCGTCGTCACGCTAAGACGCAGAACGACTAAGAAGTATTCAGCAGCATTTGAAGAGACTGGAAACGACTCCAACAACTTTGTGCAAGATTTTAAACTATCATGGTCATTAACATAAAAAAATAAAAAATCGGGAATCGGGATTTATATAAATATCGGGATTTCAAAGAAATCAGTAAACATGGTAAATATCCCGTTTCTAGTGATTTTGTTAACTTTGTGCTTTGTTGCGATAGTGTTAATGATAACTTTGTGCGACTACGGATCAAAATCAAGAAAGGTAAGGACCTTTCTTAATAGGGACATCCTTACTATTCTTTATTATTATTAACTATCTATCCTACTACAATTATAAAGAGTCAAAGTTTGTAAGTTTGGACGTTTGGTTTTGGCGACTTATCGTCAAAGTAAATTTTTGGCGGTTTTGACATTTTGATGCCGTTTGCTAGAGAATCGGAAGACGCGTTGTTACAGCCAATGAGAAAGACGCAAGGTCTCTATAGAAGTCACGAGTAGAAGCTTGTCAAATACATTTTGCCTTCGAAACGCTGAATGACGAAACACAACCTCAAGGTAAATAGTTCGATCGATTAACTGGAATCACCTGCATATATCAAAGGAAAACACCGTAAATTCACATCGCATATGAAATATGACGCAAAGAGCGATTTATCGGCGATTTAAGTTACAAATGTTGACGATATTTATGCTCGTTTTTCCTAGTACTAGACGACAGATATGACTACAAAAGCACACGGTTGAATAGTCAACGCTCAGCTCAGTACCGAGAATTGAAATTCCAACAGTACAATAATATTTAGGTCTATAGTCATGGCTTTAACTAGACAAAACAAGTGAATATGAACTTGTACCAAAAACTCGCAATTGTAAACGGTATTTATCGCTACCCACACTAACTGTCGTTAATTATCATGACGAATGCGTATCACAATACACAGGTCCTGTAGTATGATTATGATACGCGTGAGATTTATGTTATTGCTTACAATTGCGCTTCTACACTGCCTCGTTGGTCTAGTGGTCGTATGCGCGACTGCTGAGCATGAGGTCCTGGTTTCAATGCCCATGTCATACAAAGTATTATTGGGTTTTTCCATCAGGAATTTCTCAGTAGCAGCTACGGAATCTGGATTTGCGCCCGGTTGATGGCTCGCCATCGATTACATAGAACTTAAATATAACTGGCAAAATATGGGTGTACTATTGTGCTGGGATTGCAGGCGTGATGTTATGTTATTTTCAAATACATTTGTTTTGGCAGAAAATAGACCCAAGGCTAATAAATCCGGATTACCTATAGAAAAAAAAACTTCTGACATTCAATCAACATGACAAAAAGCTATTGTAAACTCATATATTGTTCCAGTTTCGTCAAACTTAAATTAGTTTACTTACATAAAAGATTCGCCTCAACTGTTAATAATAAACCCGCCAAGTGCGAGTCGGACTCTTGTATGAAGGGTTTCGTATCCATCGTAGTCCGTAAATGCTTTAATTTTTAATTTATATTTATTATTTGTTGTTATAGCTTTCTGATAGGTTTTCCTGTAATCTAGACAAAGAACAATTTTTTTGTATTTTCTTGAAAATTTTCGGCGCTATAGTTTCGGAGTCTAGGAAGGGGAATGGTCAATTGTCACCTTAAAATTATTTATAAAAAGAAATCTTCTTAGCGTGTCGATGGCAACATAAATTGTATCAGCCCAAAACTGAGCTACTAGTTTGGCGCCTTCGGTAGCGTCCATCAGTTTCTGTAGTGAACAAACAACAGGACACGCAGGACACGATATTAAGTGCCCCATCGTTTGTTTCATCGTTACATAAAAAGAAATATTTGAGATGGTCACAATGAGCCATTTGATATGTAACACGATATAGGTTGCAAAACTTTTTTTTTCATTTTCTAATTTACCCCATAAAAGTGGCCCCCATGTCTAAAATTCATTAATTTACGTTACACTTCCGTCTTTGTGTCACCGACTTAATAATGTGTACCAAATTTCAACTCAATCGGTCCAGTAGTTTCGGAGTTAATTGGCTGTGACAGACGGATAGACAGACAGACGCGAGTGATTGGCGAAGGGTTCCGTTTTTTTCCTTTTGAGGTTCGGAACCCTAAAAATGTAATAAACGATCTAATATTTGTAATAAACTCAAAAACATCTAACAGAATTTGTTTGAGTTATTAAAATAATTATCTCACTTAATCGAAATAATAAATATGGAATAAAATTGATGTTACTTGTTTCTTTCTTAACATTAATGGGAGGGAAATATTAAAACGCGCGAAGAATTTTGATGGCTGCCGGCTCTGAGGAAATATGAATATCATTTAAATGATTACAAAAGTAAGAATTAGCGTCATTTTCTTAGAAATATATAGTATTTTCATACTGTGTTGGATGATTAACTAATGATTTAGCTTAATTTTGCCTCATTTAAATAGAACAGACGTTCCAATGGGCTAAAGTTCAGAAAAGACTGCCCATGAATAAATTAGAAACAGTCGATGGAGAAACCACTTTCATAAGTTGTTCAATATTGTGTACTCTTTTAGTTTTTAGTTGATTTTTCTCCTGGCTGTAGGAGTTACAAAAATTTACTATAGAACAATTTTATTGCAATAACCGAAACTCTGTACGTAGCCCAAATCTGGCATGCAGCCATGGCAACGCAACGAACTTTCAATAACCAATCCATTCAGCCATTTTATATTTGATGCTATAAATCAATCAGAAGATCCGCAAGACAGAAACGAAATTGACTTCCATCAATACGATAACATAATGGTAGTAAATAAATAATATTTGAACTCTGTGAGAGACTTCCAATGCAAGTTCTTAGTCAACAGTGGGAAAGAAGATACGGCTTTTATTGACTAGGATCTACGGGGTGGAAGGGACACTGACGCGAAAACGGTTACCATGTATTCAGTACATCATTCTGAACATTCACATAGAACTATTTCATCGGTTATTTAAAAAAAATCAGCTATTTCCTACAAAAGTGCAATACCTACACGGTCAAAATGTACGGAAAAGCAAATTTTTTTTTGAAGAAGTTTGGTGTACTGAATACGTGGTAACCGTTTTCGCTTCAGTGTCTCTTCCACCACGTAGATACTGTAGATTTTGGTGGCGATGAAGCTGTAATAAAAAAATATTATACAACATTATTTTTAGTATATGCGAAACCTGATACACGTGTCTAGTATTTTTATGTAAAGAATCTATGTACAAAATTTCAAAACTGTATCATGTAAAATCTCAAAGTTATAAGCTTGTTCTGTTACCTAGTTGTCCGCACAAAAACGTTGTCACCACGCAGCGCGCGCCTTCAGCGCCGTCTTGAGCTACTTGATAATAATAATTTGGCAGTAGGTACCTAAATTAGTGCGATAGGTACTCAAAGTCGCTCGGTGTCCAACTTTTTTAAATATTTTTCGGAAAAAATATAACATGGTTTAAAAATTATTGGAATCGATTCAGTTACTTATTCTGAACAATCTATATTCAGGTTTCGCATATACTAAAAATAATGTTGTATAAAACACCTTATTTGGCTACACTTTAATATTCTATTTTTTTTTAAACTTAACCTATTAAGGGGTCTCCCATCTCTGGATGAAGACCTCCTCCATCTGTTTCCATCTGTACCTATCTTGGACCGTTCTGGTCCACTCTATTCCTGCCAGTACGACGATATCGTCGATAAAGCTGTGTAGTAAGAGATAAAAATAACTAAACATGCAGTACTGTCAAGGTTGTACCTATTAATTTAACTGTGCAAACTGTTTAACAGAATAGACCTTGAATATGCAATAAAAATTAAAAGGCGCCTGTATTTCGCTCATCCCCGCTTGATTGCTCTGCGAAAATTGTGTTAAATGACACAACAGTTGGTACTGATGCCGGAAATTCTATTAAACGCGATAATTGGCATACAAAAGCTGGTCCCTATTGCGTTTTAACTCTTATTCATGAAGAATTAGTTCACCCAAATCTTGTAAGAAAATCAGTAGACGAACACAAAACATGGTGCCAATAAAACAATAATGGGGAGTATTCTCCTTGCGTTATAATACAAAACGATGAACAAAAGATATTCCTGTCATTTTTTTTCCAAATGTTATGCGAAAGATAGATAGTATTTTTGGAGACATAAGAAAAGAATTCAGATAGGTACAAAAAGTCATTGAATTTCAAAGACTCGACTAGGAACTTAAAAATGTACCTACCATTTATTATATTTTTCGCGAACAGATTGTTCATTAGAACTGCCGATAAAGCAAACAAGAAGATAATAAGAAAATAAAATTCTAGAATAACAAGCAAAACAATAGATAATTATTATTCAACGCTAACAAACTCTACAGCTTCACTTTTAAGTTTCTTGTTTGTAATGGAAAATAAATACAGGGCAGTCTGCTCCAATACTGGAATCAATTTTTATTTTAACGACGATATTAAATGCGGTAGAATCAGAACAAAATGAGTAATAAATTCAAGAGCTGTTTTAGCCGTAAATAGAGCTTAGTTTATAGATCATGAAACGATAAATCTTGGACATAAAATGCTTGTCTGAGGTGCCACTTTATTTGCTTTGGCTGTTAAAGATTACACTCCAACGATGGTTTTATTAATTGACCGGTAATATCGTTTTAGAGTAGTTTGATATTTTTTGTTAAACTGAACGTCTAAACCAACGTAACTTATTTGTTCTGCCAAATTACATTCACTAAGTGTGTTCACCTTGTCTTTAGGCTTGTAATCTAAGACTACTATATCTTTTTCAGCATCGACTAACTTGTTTTCTTCCTCTATTTCTTAAATAAGGAAGAGATTATTCTCCGGAGCATTCGTTTTAATACCAACAATTACAGTAGGTTTTACTATGGGTTCCATTTTATTACGCTCTTTGACAAACTTAACTAGCAGAGTACGTGCGTGACCTACTTGACAAATAGTTCGTCTATTTATTGATAGATGGCGCTGTACGCTTACGTCACGTTTCTGAATCGCGGTGTTAAGATTCTCCGCGAGTGAATGACTACCCCGGTTTTAGTTTAGCACGTTATCGCTTCTCGGCCTTTTGGCTAAGATCAAAGTGTAGTATCTGTTCTTTTCAGCTTAATATCTGAAAGTTCCCTCACTGAGGGACCAGTATATTAATCTGATTTTTGTAAGCTGACGGGATGTTCGGGGCTCGCTCCACTCCCGTCGCGGGTCGGCCCGGCATTGCAGTGCCGCCGGGATCGGCCCACATAATACCTTGAAACACAAGTCTCTCTTTAGAGAGAGAGATGGGATGCTTGTCGCATGTATGATTTGCCTCATTCATGCAACAGTGCCTATTATTCTGTTTACGGCCAGCACGTGCGTGACGGTTATCTAAAACTTCCGCTTAACGATAATGTGATTTCGATATACACAATCATACTACTTTGGCCATTTTTTTATCAAATACATTATAAGTTTGTTGGATATCGATAAACTATTAAGTAATAGCGAATAGCTGTTAGAAAATCTATAATCTACATAATTACTACTTGACCGACTTTGATGATATTCATTCTCGGACATATGGGTTCACCTGAACGGTTCTTAAGAATATTTCTAGTTTGATCCGGTAGGAGGCGCTGTTGTCGACATGATAGGTCATCTGTCGGGTCAGTAGTTTTACCCTTTACTGTACTATAAAATTAGCAAAATTTGAAATCACGTTCTCGCAAACGCCCCCAACGATTTCGATGAAAGGGCGCTGTTGTCGACACGATAGATAGATCTGTCAGCTGTCGGGCCAGCTAGTTTTATCCTATATGTATACTATTAAATTAGCAATATTTGTAATCACGTACTCGATAACGGCTCTAACAATTTCGATGAAAGTTGCAACATTGGGGTTTACGGGGGCGGAAAATCGATCTAGATGGTCTCATATCTGGGGAAATTCGTTTTCTCTATTTGCACCCAAGCAAAGCTCGGTCGCCTAGGTACTTATAAAATAAGCATACAGGCAGGACTACAGTTATTCCCAATTCCAAATATTATCATGATTAAATTAAAACCTTCGATTCTATTAAATTATTCATAGCTATTTTGACACTTGATGTAAGCGGACTGAATGAAGAACTAAAGAATAAATATAGAAATTAAACCAAAAATATCAAATATTTAATGTTGATAGTTGGTTTTTGTCTATTACATGACAAGAATATAAATTGTTAAGCTTTTCAAAAGTGACCTACAAGGCAATCTATCAAATTGATTGTGTTGCAGATAAAAAACGTCTAAATAATTTTAATTTGTCTTATGGATTACTGATAAGTGCAACTTTTTCTATCAATCAGTTCATCATTAATAATGTTAGAAGTTCATCTATAAATCAAAAGGTCGACTTAAAATTTTATAAGTTCTTCAATTTCCGAAGTCATAAATAAATGATAATAATTTAAAAAAAAATATATGTGTTAATATTTTTAAATATGTATGATTATTTATAATTTTAATTTGTTGACTTTGCCAATTTCACTTGATAATGAAAAAAAAAGTGTGTGTTGTTTTATGTCATATTTTTATTTATTTTTCTAATATTTTTTATTTAATGTACCTAATGCTATTATAATGATCCAACTGTTGTTTGAAATAAAGGAATTGAATTGAATAGGGACAGACCTTGGATGACACAGGGTGCCTAACAGTAGCAACAGTATAAGCAATTTTGGGGATCTTGACTCGTTCTTAATATTTTGATAATATTATTCAATATTCCATGGTGTCTGATGAGATGACGTGTAAAGTATGGAAGAAGTAGATATTCTGCGCCGACTACATTGGGATAAGGGCAGGAAAATGATTGGATTTCCATGGTCTATGCGCTCTGAAGCGACATTTTTGTTCGTTCTACAATCCTAAATTTTTTCAGAATTTTCCTCCTCTTACTTTAGAAATTAGAGGGGGGCACATTTTACTTTGGGAGTGTCTTTCTTTCAAAAGGTTGATTTTAAGAAAAAATGGTTTTAGGAACCTCAATGTCATTTTTAAAGACCTATCCATAGCCGCTGCACGTATGGGTTTTTAGTTTCAGTTCAGCTCCACCTTAATCTTTTAATTTTAATTTTTGTATTATAATCGTAAAGCGGTTCACAGAATACATTCACCTACCAAGTTTCAACTGTGTAGTCCTAATAGTTTCGAAATAAAGCGGCTATGACATAAGGACGGACGGGCAGATAGACAGACATGACGAATCTATAAGGGTTACATTTTATGCCATTCGGCTAAGAAATACTACCCACAAAAAAGGGTAAAAATAATGTTATTTTTTTGCGTTTTTTCTAGACTTGCTTCAACCTCTTCAGTATTAATCAAAATAATTATGCAAAAAAAGATTGTATTCAAGACAATATACGTAATTTGTTATTTCTAATCAAAAATACGTACCAATAACGAGAATGCCTAAAGATATCGAAGATTTATTTTATTGTCAATCAATGTTCAGTGAAAATGTTTACATAACACATCAAGTTTTACGAGTAACGTCAAATCGATTCCGGTAATAATTCATTCGATGAAATTGCTCTCACCAGCCGAGTGTGTGGTGTATATCACGCACAATAACGTACATATTTGAGGAGAATTGGAACCGAAATAAGGATTCAGTCAGCCGAGAGCCGGTGAAAAAGGGTAATTTAATGAGATTTATTCAAAACATTTGCACGTCATAGTTAGTGGCAAACATGTTTGAAGTCTGAACCAAATTTTATCATACATGCACTTTTTATTATTGTATGTAAACACATGTTAGAGCATAAATAACTATATCTTATCTTAAGGAATCATCATCTGCCTAGCCTTTTCTCAACTATGTTGGAGTCGGCTTCCAGTTTATCAGGATGCAGCTAAATACCAGTATTTTACATGTAATGACTGTCAAAGATCTACAAATGACAGCCGAGACCAACGGCTTAACGTGCGTTCCGAGGCACGGAGGAAACTCGGTATGTAATGGGTGGTCACCCATCCACGGACGAACCTAGGCAAGCGCGGCTTAAGGAACACATTTTTTAATATTTTAATAACTACCATTTCATATTCTCTAGGTAAAATGACTAAAGTGTAGAATATCTTTCATCTACAACTCACCAGTATGTATTATATCGAAACTAATATATGATTTAAAGCGAAGTTTCAAAAGTACAATACTAAAGGCGACCCGCAACGACAAACTGCAGAAGCAAAACCAGCTCAACCGTTACGACAAACCTCAGCGAAACTACAATGAAAACGATCGCAGATGGCGACACTGTCGCCTATTATCGTGCGGTCGGCTACGAACTCGTACATTCAGAATGGCGTCCCTAAGCAACGTCTTTCTTTACTCTTTAATGTTTAAGATCAGTAAGTTAAAGTTATTGCTCTAAATCATTTAACTGTAGTGGCACTACAAAAAGTACTACAGCGCCATCTATGACACAAATGAAGAACTAACGTAAAAATTCTAAATCGCGCAGTTAAAGTTATCCTCGACCAGTAGCCCACCAGACACAACACCCGTCTGGTCGGAGGATCCTTCCTTTTTTATGGGGGATAAAGAACTATACACCCTGTTCTTCATACCTCAATATATCTAACATTTATCCCAAAAGTATAAACTCCAGATATAACACGAAATTTTTCCACATTTTCTAAGTTCAATTCCCCCTAAAACCTATAACATCACTCACAAGTCACTGCCAACACTTCTTTGAACGACATTAATATTTAACCACCTGTTTTAAAACATGGTTATCTTCAATTAGAACGATCGATATACCAGTTTAGAGTAAACGGTTGAGGTTGTATGAATTTTTAATCCACTCTTCAGTTTCAATATTGATGGATTCTCATCTATCCTAA
Organism: Noctua fimbriata; assembly: GCA_905163415.1. Classification (NCBI taxonomy): domain Eukaryota; kingdom Metazoa; phylum Arthropoda; class Insecta; order Lepidoptera; family Noctuidae; genus Noctua; species Noctua fimbriata. The sequence goes on from LR990940.1 coordinate 11,984,830, forward strand.
CTACTCCTAACTTCCTTACTTATATTATTAATGCGAAAGTAAGTTTGTTTGTTACCTTCTTTTCACGCCTATATCACTGAACAGATCATCCTGAAATTTTGCATATATGTTGTCAGGTGTATAGAGACGGACATAGGGTACCTTTCATCCCGAAAAAAAGTACTGTTCCCGAGGAAAACATCAATAACGTTCTTATGATAGATAATAGATGGCGCCACGGGTCTTTCGAATCAAGATTGAATTTAATTATTATAGAAACTTTTGTAGTGTGTTAAGAGTTAAGCGTCAAATTCTTAATTAACGCGAGCGAAGCCGCGGGCAAAAACTAGTCTTCTATAGTTCTTTCAACAGTTTATCGAACCGGAAAGTCATCAATCAAGCTCTCTGTGAATTGATCCATGGAGGTTCGTATCTAACAATGCTACCTCCTTTCTATCCATCCATTGTACCAGGGCGTCATAAGTCAGTGGGAAGTTATTGCCTAGCCTAAAAGCGGTGACCCGTCGCTCGGTGGTTACTCGCACTCAGGCATGACAGGCGTAGACTTTGAACTAAACGTGTGGCACTTGCACTTGAGTTGAGGGTTTCATGCTTCTGACGTGTACAAAGGAGTTAGGTAAGAACAATTTTGTGAACAAGTCTTTGTCCTGCAGTTATGTGGACTAAAGGAAAAGTATACTTCAAATATTGCGTCGAAAATCTGTTGCATGCAGCGAAGGTGTTGGAAAAGTGATTCCACGAAGTAAATATTTACTATACAGCAGTAGCGAAGGGACAATTTTTGGGACAGGTAAGCCGGAGTATAAATCTTTAATCTTATTATATTATTTGTCTATAGAATACTGACTGTGCTATTTTTCAAAAGGAATCCCGGTAGGAATCGAGTTGTATGGAATCTTCGCCACTACTATAGAGGGAGTAAAACCCTTCACGAAGCCGTCAACCAAGCATTCTGTACATCAAACTAAGAGTAACTCTACGCAAAAATTATTGCTGGGAACAGACTTATATTTTGGGGTGAAAAATTAAGTTTTACGGAACGACGGAGTTATTTAAAGTAAAGTTATAATATTAAAAACATGTATTTAAAAAAAAAAAAACTTGTGAAAGTGTCAGAACTTTGACCCCCAATAAGTCCTTAAGTAGAAGGTTCCCAGGACCATGTTCCCATGGTCGAGAACAAAAAAAAAATGGTCGCAATGACGACGGGGAGTGCCTTTCGGCTTCGTTAAGGTTACTTTTACACCCATTATAATATCACTGGAGATAACAATGATAGATGTATGGATTGATAAGCTACTGCTTCTTCTTCTGCTAGCTTCTTTAAATCCTGTAGAAATTCATTGTCAGAATAAAAGACGCTTAGAAAATGATCTCCACATGTCAGGCCCCTCTGAATTATTAAACATCGGAAACATCTCGTTCAAGGATGAAGCTTATAAAATATTTATCATTTCAAATAACAGGAAGTGTAAACATATCGTAGTTTACCTTTTTTCAGTAGTTTGTTTGCCGGAAAGCGCGATTCATCTTCCAAAAAGATTTTACACCTCTTTTTCGAAGTACCTTTCAAAATAATGTTGACAGCTTACCCTGTAACAAAGAAAAAACGTTATTAAACACCGTTTCATAGTGACGGATGATATGGGGAGGAAGGAGATGACTGCTGTGGTGAGGAGTAGTAGAGAAGGGGTAGTCCTCAAAGCGCAGCCATTTTAAAGCGCAACCAACTAAGCGCAACTAAATTTTTCCTTGTAGCGTAACCATTAGTTGCGCTCACAAAATCAAACCATGATGAAAAATAGATAGATATATCATTAATGAATCCATCGTACCCCCCTCTCTATTTTTCATCATGGTTGCGGTTTGAGGAATAAAAATATAATATTTTTAATTTGAATTTGTGAGTGCAAGTAATGGTTGCGCTGCGAGGAATAATTTAGTTGCGCTTAGTAGGTTACGCTTAAAAATGGTTGCGCTCTGAGGAATACCCAGTAGAGCAGTATCGAAACCGAGGACATGCTGCGCTGACCCTCAATAAATTGGGTTACAGGCAGGAGAATTATGATGATCTGCATACAAGGTGTAAACGGACCCTTTACGAAGCCGTCAACCAAGCATTCTTTATATCAAACTAAGTTCATGCGAAAATGATTGCTGGGAAATAACATTTTTTTTGGGATTAAACCTCGTTTTACGGTAGGTTTCAATGTAACGCACTGAAATCATTGTGCTGATGGTTGCATTGAATAGTACGGGGGTCGTGGAGGTATTTAAAGTAAAGTTATAACATTAAAAACTTTAATAAAATACTAGAGAATTTGGAACTTTGACCCCCAATATTTCCGTAACTAGAAGGTTCCGAGGTAAGGTCTAGAAGCAAAAAAATATCGTTATGACGGTGAGAACAAGTGCCTTTCGGCTTCGTTAATGGTATTTTTGTAGCCATTAGGTAAAACATAAAAATTGTATTACAATGTACCAAGACATCATCAAATTATAAAGGTGTAAAACCATTCAGGTTTCTGCTAAAATCTAGGGACCTTTTGTCGCGATCAAGTCGCATTAGTGCGCGGTAAACCGTCATAATTCTGCTTTACTGTCTTCACAGACCACTAGCCCCGAGCTTCAAAAAGCCATTTCAATTCAATCAATAAAATTGATATTACGGTCAACCGATACCCACAGCAAACACATTGTGATTTATTTGTAAGTCTTTCAGAAACTGGTATTAAGGAGGAGCTCGTGGCTAAATATTAACATCCGCACGGATCGATCTTCAAGGTTAAGCCGTGCTTGTCGAGGTAGGTCCGTGGATGGGCGAATTTCCTCCGTGCCTCGGAAAGCACGTTAAGCCGTTGGTCTCGGCTGTCATTTGTAGATCTTTGAGAGTCGTTTCGAGTAGTCAGACGCCAAAAGTCTGACATCTAGTCTTTCCAAGGGGTATCATATTACCCAGTTACTGGGTTGTGGAGGTCAGATAGGCAGTCGTTTCATGTAAAATACTGGTGCTCAGCTGCATCTAGTTAGACTGGAAGCCGACCCAAACATAGTTTGGGAAAAGGCTAGGCAGATGATGAAATTAAAACATAGAAGTTTGGGAATATTCTACGTCTGAAAACATAACGTGTTCTAGCTATTTTTAAATAAGAATTTTATTTCAACTGAATTCTGAATAAAAAACCAGCCTAGTGCAAGTCTTCGTAGTCGAAGGGTTCTTTAAAAACGTAGAATATAACACGTTTCTTGCTTTAATTTTTACTGTATTTTATTCATACTCTGTGAAAAGTTTAAGTATCCACCTAACGGTAACCGTTCAAAAATACGGGTAAAGTTTCTTTAAGAACAACCAACCAGTCAGGTTTTGTAATTAAAGCTTAAAGTTTGTCTGCGTAGTCCAGAAATGCTCATCAGTTGAAACCTGTGTCCGAAGATAAACCTTGTTTTGTAATGTACAACATTAGTTTTAGTATAAATGCGAAACCTGATACACATTTCTAGTATTTTTATGTAAAGAATCTATGTACAAAAATTTAAAAAATGTATCATGAAAAGCTTGTTCTGTTATCTAGTTGTGCGCACAAAATCGTAGTCACCACGCAGCGCGCCCCTCCAGCGTCGTCTTGAGCTCATTGATAATAATAATTTGGCAGGTACCTAAATTATTGCTATAGGTAGTTAAAGTCGCTCGGTGTCCAACTTTTAAGTTTTTTAAATATTTTTGGGAAATAATATAACATGGTTTAAAAATGATTGGAATCGATTTAGTTACTTATTCTGAACAAACTATATTCAGGTTTCGCATATACTATAAATAATGTTGTATGCGTTCAATTTTGATGGATAAACATGATTTCTATCATGACCTCATCCTGCAGCCAGAATCGTCTTCTCACGAGGGAACTCCTCAACGGTTAATAGCGCGAACACTAAACTTTGTGTTAGCGTTCAATTTTGATAGAAAAAGATGATTTCTATTATGCCCTCATCTTGCAACTAGGATGTTTCATAGCACGAATGTTTCATCGATCCGAATCAAAGACGAAAATATCATAAACAAATTCTAAATAAATTCTGATAAACGAACTTATACTGTCACTTACGGGATATCTTCCGAGATTATTCGTTATTATGAGCTCCCGATATTTCGACGCTGCGACATGGTGCGCGATCATGGCGCTTGCAACAGCGTCGCAATATCGGGAGGTCAAAATAACGAACAATCCCGGAAGAAATCCCGTAAGTGACAGTATAAGTTTAGTTTTAAACCGTAAAAACCTATAACAGTATCTGATATAATGATCTAAGTGTAATACAGGTCGAAAACCTTTGGAAAACCGTAGTCATTTTACTTAATAATCATAAGTTGACAAAAAATTATACCTAATCGTTTAAATGTTTTTGCAGTCTGCAGGCGTCTGCCATCAATTATGTATTAATTTACATAAACAATAGCCGTCTGACCTCAACAACCCTTGTAAGGATTTCAATAAATCTTATGTCATTGTCAGAATATCGTATTCAAATTGTAGTACATCATCATGTTATTGTAATTGCTACACTCATTTGGATGCTGCGTTACGAATTATGTTTCAATTAGTAATAATTTCCCGGACGTAAAGAATAGCACCATCCCATATCTTCCCGTGGGTGTCGTAAGAGGCGACTAAGGGACTTACCAGAGAATGGGCAGCAGCGTTCTCTGTGTTTTATAACAACCATACTGCGATCGCCAACCCGCCTGCCAAGCGTGGCGATTATGGCAAAACCCCCCTTCTTGGGGGAGGCCTATGTCCAGCAGTGGACTTTTCGGCTGAGATGATGATGATGATGAGTAATAATTTGAATCCTAAGACGGGTTGTCTCATAAATTCTGTGGTTTTAATGAGTGCTGGTTTCTGAGAAATGTTATGCATTAAGTATACCTACACAGCTATTGAATAAACTGCATAGAGCTATTTTATACTGGGATTCCTCTTAAGGATCGGTTCAAAGTAACGAGGTTTATAAGGAGTCCCGTGCTCCGGCTCCGAATATAAAGGATCGTCAAGCGAATAAGCGTTTATTTTTTTCTAAAAAAGGAAGAGGTTATGTATTCCACCAGCATCTTTTTTTTCGTGTGTGTACACTGATTACTCCGTGATTACTGGTGCGATTTTCGTGATTCTTTTTCCATTTGGTAGAAGACGTTTGAGCGGTGGTCCCATATAAATTTTATTAACTTAACTTGGGTATTTGGCTGGCCCGAGGAGGCGCGGGAAAAGAGTACATGGAAGGAATTGGGGGAGGCCTTTGCCCAGCAGTGGGACAGTACAGGCTAAATAAAAAAATTGGGTATTTTATGAGTTATCTTCTATAATACCTATTTTTTCTTCTTTGGCTATGTTGATGACATGATGGTATCATAATAACTTCTCGTTACAGACAAAATGTACAAAGGGTGTAACAAGACCCATAACGAAGCTGAAAGGCACTTGTTCTCTCCGTCATTGCGATTATTTTTTGTTCTAGGACTTACCTGGGAACTTTCTAGTTACGAAGATATTGGGGGTCAATGTTCCAACTTTTTTATGATAAAACTTTACTTTAAACATCTCCTTTACTATTCAATCCATCCATCAGCACAATTATTTTGAGTTCGTTACATTGAGTCCTACCGTAAAACGTGATTTTCACCCCAAAAAAAGTCGTTTCCCAGCAATATTTTTTGCGTAGAGTTACTTTGTTTGATGTACATAATGCTTGGTTGACGGCTTCGCGAAGGGTATGTTTACACCCGGTATATGACAACAATTTGTGTAGGATATCTAAAATGGCTACCCATTTATCGGTTATCTGTTAAATGTAAAATGCTGAAGTAGAGTGTAAATTGAAATCAGTGAGAACAACAGACTAACTCAACTTATACTGCCACTTACGGGATATCATCCGTGATTGTTCACTATTTTGAGCTCCCGATATTTCGGCGCTGTTGCAAGCGCCACGATCGCAGGTTGACTGGAGAATGCGGTTAGATGGAAAATAAATTGTTAAGAGCAGACAAATCTATCTACCCCAATATCGGGAGCTCAAAATAATGAAGAATAACGGCAGATATCCCGTAAGTGACAGTATAAGTTTAGTTGTAAACCGTGAAAGCTTAAAACAGTGTTTGAACATACTAATTAAACTTACTAACTAAACGAGCCACGTTTCAGCAGTGAGTGTTCAAGTGGTTGAACACTCACTGCTGAAACGTGGCTCGTTTTGAACACGGTACGATAACCTGTAAATATTCTAGAAAATGTTATAACGATTAAGGAAAACATATTCTATTAAAAAAAAAGCCTAGAACTCTTTATGATCCTATTCAAATATTAATCTTTACCTTAATACTATAAGAGCAAACAAGATTATTTTCTCGTTTATTTTTTTCATGTGATAGGATTTCTTGATACATAATTCAATTCTTATTTGCTAAGGATATTACTCGGGTAGAAAAACATATAAGATTTTCTCCTTTATTAAAATTTATTTATAGAATATCGTTTATTATTTTGACGATATTTAGATCCCTGAAATTGCGTGAAGAGGGATTATTGAAACAAGACTGAATTTGGAGAATTATGAAGGCCTGAAGCGTCTCACGTATTTTATAAAATTAACATTTAACAGCCAGCCTTTTACGTATTCTGTAGATAGACTAAAAGTTATAAATAACTAATCAAGAAGTTACTAATAGGAAAAGACTGGTTTTGCTTGCCACTTCTCCCATGTCGAAGTCCGAAATTGATCAATGGAAACCAAAAACCTTTTTTTTAAATTAACGGTTTATTTCGACCAAAAAATCATAGTGTTAGTAACAAAACAACTTAAAAAAACTAATTTTTTACATTTTATTTAGCATATTTTTCTGGTTTTACACAACGGGTCAACATGTGTAAATCTACCCAGTGCCTAACAAATGGATTTTCAAATTTATCGACTAATATCTTAAAGATGTCATTAGTGCTGCCACGCAATCTGCCTAGCATTGACCCAACTCTTTTCCTTATGATACCGTAGAAATCACCAACGTGGTCTTCTGCGAACATTTGAGATGCACTGCAGAAGCGCGGAAGCCCCATCAGCATCCTAAAATAATTATCAATTCACCCACAGGCTGCACGAGTAGAAGGTTTGGCAATACGCCTTGAAGAGCGTAATTTTAACTTCCCTACTACAACGTGAAAACCTGCGAGTCAACATATTACAACGAACCGCGAATGCCCTGCGTTCCCTCTCTATATCAGCATCATTAGATAGATGTGACTACATGTCCTAAGCATTCTACGTCCTAACTCAGCTCACGGTTTACTTGCGTCCCTAGCGATATCCGCATATGTACTTCTTCCCCAGTAGTCATGTGTATTTGGATCTTTGAAATGCGAAAAGGTACTCAGAGCAACTAAGACATTCAGACTGAGGCCCACACATTCACATATAGAGGTAAAGTTTGTAAGAGGATGTAGGAAGTAAACTCCGAAACTACACATCCGATAAAACTAAACTTATACTGTCACTTACGGGATATCTTCCGTGATTATTCATTATTTTCAGCTCCCGATATTTCGGCGCTGTTGCAAGCGCCATTATCGCGGGTTGACTGGAGAATGCGGGCGGATAGAAAATAAAATTTTAAGAGCAGACAAATCTATCTACCCTCTTTCTTTGCCTTTTGCTACGCGCACTACTGGAACTCGACACTATGTCACGGCAAAACACACTCACAGTATCCACAGATTGGTTTATTTTCCATCCACCCGCGATCATGGCGCTTGCAACAGCGCCGAAATATCGGGAGCTCAAAATAATGAACAATCATGGAAGATATCCCGTAAGTGACAGTATAAGTTTAGTTGTAAACCGTGAAAGCTTAAAACAGTGTTTACACATCCGATTTCAAAAATTCTTCCACAAATGAGAAGCTATACATTATCCTTAAGTGTCACAGGCTATATTTTACGTTCGATTTCTCTAAAACAACCCATTTTGGACCATTGTTTCAAATTAGGTCTAGTATCACCCATTTCAAGAAAAGCACCCAATTACCTATTCATTATAACCGAGTGCTATAGGATGTTTCTTCAACGCGAACAAAGTCGCGAGCAGGAGCAAGTTTGTAATATTAGTGCAGAATGTAGATATTCGTGTGACAATCAAGACACACGTTTTACCGTGCTCTCCGAGGCGTGATGAGGTCACGATGTATTAAAATGCTCATCCACCCATGAACAACCAAGATCGATCTTTCCGACTATTCTCAAGCCAAGGGACCTTGAACCTTACGTCAATAGATAATAGCATTTTATTGAAGGTAGATAATTTTTCCTTTTGTCGGCACGAGACACAAAGAGTCAAAGAAATTAGCTAGCGTATCTTCTTTACAACTATGAAGAAAAAATCGTGAGGTAACGTTGTGATGAAACCTGCCTGTCCTGGAAACTAAACTTCGAAAACTTGTGGCATTCACCGTGGCCCATACATTATGGCCCATGATTAAAATACGTAGTTGCCAAGAGGGTAGATTTTACTCCAACCTTGTAAAGTAGGGAAACCTCGACGAAGCAGCTAAAGGATGCGAATGTGGAACTGCATTGCAGACCTCGTTCCTTTCCTTCTGTGTCTTAAAATTTGAAGACAAAGCGACCTCTGCCACCGACAACGCCGAGACAGTGACGAAGCATTAGGCCACAAAGATTTAATAATACCTTCGATACGAAGAAGAATCTAAGATAATTTATTAAATAGGTTCTAGTCGGAAAAATAGAAGGGAGTAGACCACAGACACGAAAAGAAGACAAGAAGAAGAACGAGCAAGAGAGAAGTGGCTGATATTCAATATGCAAATGTAGAACATTTTCAGCATCGCCTATTTTAAAGTACCAGGGTGGTATGTTTCGCAGTAGGTAAATGATACGGCAAGATTTATGTTCCTAACTAGCTCCGCTTACTCGTATCACAAACCTGTAAATAGAAGCAATCAGCAACCATATTTATTTTATGACCAGCGTCACGCGAACAAGCCAGTTAATATAAACAGATTGTAAACATTTACATTTGAACGTAACGCCTTTATTGTGTACCTACACTGTACGAGTATTTATTATGTCATAAAATGTTTTAATAGTAAGGCGCCAAATGCAATCTTAGAAATTTTAAAAGTGACGAAAATATCTTACTAGTAGTCAACACTGTTTAAGCTTTCACGGTTTACAACTAAACTTGTACTGTAACTTTTTTATTTATTGTTCATTATTTTGAGCTCCCGATATTAATATCAGGAGCTCAAAATAATGAACAATAAATAAAAAATTGATATTAATATCGGGAGCTCAAAATAATGAACAATAAATAAAAAATTGATATTAATATCGGGAGCTCAAAATAATGAACAATCACGGAAGATATCCCGTAAGTGACAGTACAAGTTTACTTACTAGTAGTGTCCCACTGAAGGTCATTTCTGGCCGAAACGGATGGTTCATTAACGCTAAGAAATTCAGTCCCCCTCTCTATGATAGGGTCACACTGCCACAGTGTGGCAAAATAGTTTGAAAAAAAAAACCTTTAACTGGTGTCATGGAAACATCATACAAATGATTTTAATAATTGTGGTTTCGCCTGTGTAGGAAACGAAAAATCTGTAATAACGTCTTATTTCATATAAAAAAGGAAAGCATTAAGTACGTAATCGTGTGTTTGGCGAACAAAAACGAAATGAAAAGGAATTACTTACTCATGTATTTGGCAAGATTCAATAACGTAAACGTTACTAATAAATGTTTGTATTACCCTATTCGCCAGGCTCATAAGTAAACGGTTATTCTTTGAAGAAAATCTACTGATACTGATACTGTTAGCCTGTTTCATCCCACTGCTGGGCAAAGACCTCTTTCTATGACTTCCAAATTCTTCGATCCAGGGTCAATTTGGACCACTGGTCGTTAGAGCAAAATCTACGCGATTAAAATCAAAATCATTTAGTTATTTTCAGATGCAAACGCACAGCCTAAATTACTGAATCTTCAGCAGCATGCAATTCTACACAAGCGACCATACATAATGCCATACCATACCTTACATCATCACCTGCCAAGCCGTTTCCCAACTACATATGTTGGGGTCAGTTTCCGGTCTTACCGAATTCAGCTGAATACCAGTATTTTACATGGAGCGACTGCCTATCTGACCTTCACAACCCAGTTAGTTAGTACTGGGTGACACGATAACCCTTGGTAGCACTGGTTGTCAGAGTTTCGGCTCACTGACTGCCATACCTTACATAACGAAGGTAAATCCAGGGGTATAGCTTATCTTACTACAAATAAAAATGCGAAAGTTGCTAAGGGTGGTTGGATGGATGATTGTTACTCTTTCACGCAAAAACTATTGAATGAATTTGGATAAAAGGCACACAGAAAGTTTATAACGTGGAATAACACAAAGGATACTTTTAATCCCGATAGTACGATCGCGTGGGACAATTACTGAACTTTACGGCAGCGATAGCCGTATGAAACTTCGTAATTTTTGTCTCGTAAAAAAGACGGTGGCGAGGCAGGCCCAAGAAACGCTGGCGTGACGATTTGGACTCGTTCCTGACTGATTGGCCAGAGGAGGCAAACACCGGGAGAGTTGGAAAGGAATGGGGGAGGCATTTGCCCAGCAGTGCGACAGAATAGGCTAAATAAAAAAAAATAAAAAAAGACGGTTATCTGTAGAAACAGTATAAAGACTAATGTCTGGTTACTGAAGTATTCTTAACCGTGGTTACCGCGATAACAAATGCTCCTAATATAAGGAACTAATGACAGAATTATCTCAAGAGACGGCTCGACCCTTTGTGATAATAACAATATTTCTGTGACCACTAATCCATCCGTCACGCCACAGTAGACGTATTTGTATTAACATACAGTATTTCAACTAGGAACAAATGGTCGAAATCGAATGCAAAACAGTCTGAAATGGATGAATGAAAAAGAATGTGCTGTGCTAAAACATACAGTGTTGAAAGGTATCCGTGGTTAATAAATACAAACGCTATTATGAATAATATAGTACGGCTGTTCTGAAATATTAACCCACACTTGCAAAGCGTTAACATGTGTTTTAAGCATGCTTTAGGTTACTTGCTAGTTAGTTGGGGCAGTCGCATCGCAGCTACAAACAAAAAGGTTAGTTGATGACCCTAATTCCGGCATTTGATCATCTGCCTAGCCTTTTCCCAACTATGTATGTTGGGGTCAGGTTTACTGGATGCAGCTGAATACCAGTTTTTTACATGGAGCGACTGCCTGTCAGACTTTCAGAACCCAATTAGTATTGGGTTATACGTCATCTCTTGGTAAGACTGGTTGTCAGACTTTCGGGCCACTGACTACCTGTAACGACTGCCAAAGATCTACAAGCTAGCATTGCTTAACCTTACAGGTCGACCCGTGTGGCTCTTATTAGTTAGCCATCAGCTTCCCGTTGGTCTTGTGGTCCCAATCGCGACTGCTGAGCATAAGGTCCTTGGTTCGATTCGCAGGTCGGGCAGAGTGTTATTGGGTTTTTCCATCGGAAATTTCTCAGTAGCAGCTACGCAGTCTGGATTTGTGCCCGGTCGATGGCATTAGGCTCGTTCCCTATTACATAGGACTTGCAAAACTGGCAAAATGTGGGTGAACTTTTTGGTACGCCTCTGGCTAACACTTCGGGGACTATGAAATAAAAAATAAAATAAATCAATACTACAGGCGTGATGTTAGGTAATGTTATGTGAGCTCCTTCATTAACTCCGGCGTTTGATTTCTCAAAACTAGTTTGGTTGGTTTCATCATCATCTGCCTTGCCTTTTCCCAACTATGTTGGGGTCGGCTTCCAGTCTAACTGGATCCAGCTGAATACTAGTATTTTACGTGGACCGACTGCCTATATAATAGTTAGTTTACTGGTTATTTATCTTTATACTGTGACCACTAATCCGTTCATCACGCGTGCTTATTACGGCAATATCTTTGTCCATACATCGAGGCTGTTATTAGGAGATTCTCCTGATATTATCTTTTGTTATTTCCTATCCTATTAGATACTTCAAGGGTAAGGATTTTTCCTATTATTGTTATAAATCGTCACAGAAATATTTCCTATAGTTTTTATACAAATGTGACATATAGTTTTTATAGAAAAATAGTAATGTCGTACATTCGTAAGTCTTTACATCTGTTATTTGCTAAAACAAGATTTTCAATATAAGGTCTAACTATTCATACACGAAATATTTTCAGAGAATCATCTAACGGCAATAACGAAGCCATTTCAAGGGATTTTTTTTTATCTGAGTATATTTAAAAAAAAAAAAAAAAAAATTAAATTACATGACCTACAAAATAAATACTGGCTCCTTATTTTTAAACATCCATACGCTAGTTACTTACTGTCATTATTAGAGCATGGGAGTAAAGGTTTTATGCAAAGAGTCTCAAAAAATTGTAGAATTATAATAATTTCGTATAAAAAAAACACTAAGATATTTTTTTTTCCGTTGCTATGGCGACTTTACGACTTATAGAAGTTACTCTTAAAATATTTCGTGTATGAAAAGATAGACCTTTTATAAAGGGTGTAAATAGACCCTTAACGAAGCCGGAAGGCACTTGTTCTCCCCATCATTGTGATCACTTTTTTGTTTAGGAACATACCTGGGAACCTTCTAGTTACGGAAATATTGGAGGTCAAAGTTCCAACTTTTTCACAAGTTTTAAAAAAAATACTAGTTTAAAGGTTCTAACTTTACTTTAAATGTTTTCATGACCCGTTTGCTATTCAATGCATCCATCAATACAATGTTTTGAGTGCATTACATTGAGTTTTACCGTTAAACGTGATTTTTCACCCCAAAAAAAAAGTGGTTTCCCAGTAATAATTTTTGCATGGGGTTACTTAGTTCGATGTACAGAATGCTTGGTTGACGGTTTCGTGAATGGTCCACACACACATTTACACCCTGTATTTTGTTTTTGTGAGCGGTTTCTTGAATTACGTAGATACGTGTACTATTGGGAAACTTTCTACGTCATGTGGCTGATTCCCATGTCCAAGTTAAACGAGTTTCACCCAGAATAGTGCTAGCAGTGGTTTCGGGCAGATCTCCCAAATTGAAGGTGGAGTTGCACAAAATGCAGGACAGAAGGTGTGGTGGCTATGCAGTTAAACTTTATTTCATTGGAATTCACCTGTCGGATCGAATTAAATTGGTGACAAAGCGATAGTTTGAAACATCGTGAATCCAATTAAAGAACTTGCTACAGTAGAAAAAATCTTTAAACCTAGATGAGAACTGTTGGCACAACTATATAATAAAACTAGCTGTTGCCCGCGACTTTCGTCCGCGTGAGATGATTATAAAAATTAACAATTTCTATTTTTTTTTTTCTAAAAAAAAATTAGCTAAGTTACTTCTTATAGGTAACATCAGCTATCTGTCAGTAATAACAGTCCTGGTCGGTCCAGCCGTTTTGGAGATTAGCCGGAAAAAAACAGACAGACAAAAACTTATAATAAATGTTTTTCTTTTTTGTTAAATGTACCGTGTATAATTTCATATACATTCAGTAAAACGCTGTTATTTTGAAATTACAAACAGACACTTCAATTTAATTTTATAGATAAAACAGAAGTACGTACAAATTTCTCTCAATTGAATACACCACTATCATCATTGATTGATGAAGGAAACTTGTTCCTTGCACATCGATACGAAGGCTTATTTTCCCATAAATCACACCAACACATCTATCACGATCCCAACATGATTAAATGTACACAACTATCTATGTCCAAATATGTATGTATTTGGTATGGAATTCATACCATCCGTGCAATTCGAGCGACCTGTTTATGAATAGGTCGTAACATTAAACCCCATGGTTACTATTATGATAGGGGACGAAATGGGAATGGTCGAAACGGGTCGTATGCTAATGGCGAAAACGTTTATAAAACGATTTTTTCAGCTTATTAGGCCTAAGCGGGAAGGAGGTGTTGCATTTACCAAAATTGCTGTGTGGCTTTTCTGAGCCAACCTGAAACCCAAAAAGGGAGTCTTTGTTTAGGGGCGAGGGGAGCGAGGGGGGGTCTTCTAGCAAAACTTTTTATGACAAACTAGCGACCCGCTCTGGCTTCGCACGAGTTTAATGCCTATAAACCAATAAAAAAAAAAGAGAGAGTATAAACCTTCCTCTTGGAAGACTCGTGCGACACCGAGCCACCCTTTTGACGCATGGTACCTACGTCATCGCGCTCACAGGCGCAGAGGACAAATGCGTGGTACGACGAAGTCGTTTGATCGGCAGCGCGCGCGCAGGCGACGGTGGCGCGAAGGTGGGGTGGGAGCGAGACAAAAACATGTCTGCAATATATTGTATTTGTATTTATTTTGGTTAGCCTGCACACAAACTTGTATATTTTTGTAGTGTTTATTATATTTCCAAGAGGTAGTTGTTTTATATTATAAGTATAACCCAAGTACTGTTTATTTTATTATCATATTTATGTAAAAATATTTATGCTGTCTTGGCTTCCGTACGTTTTTTCACGGGTGACCACTGAAAACCAGCGTTGTGTTGTGGGCCCCCCATAGCACAGCATCATGCTTAGTGGTAATCTGCTTGTCGCAGTCACGACGTGCAAGCTGTTAATTTTTTTCTTTTTTGTTCCATCCTGTTGTATTTATTTGTTTTATTTGTGTTTTGTTATTATTATTTTTTTTGTAATTTTGTGTGATGCACGTCATGTACCTGCGGCAAATAAATATATTTTCTTTTTTTTTTTCTTTTTTTCCTCTTGAATCACTCTATCTATTGCTGAACTGCATTAAATTCCGTTGCGTAGTTTAAAAGATCTAAGCGTACAAACAGCGGGAGCTTTGCTAGATCTTGCTACCAAGCTGTGAGCAAGAGACGTGTCGTGCAAGACGAGATCCTTACTAATGCAAGTGCATATAAGAAGTTTTACTAATGCAAGTCACAGATATTCCGACAGAAAACAGGCGGTAGGCAATTGAAAAAAACCCCAAACCTTTATCACTTAACTAAGTATTATGAGCGTTAACGTCTTATGGCATTTCATACAAACTTGCAAGTGATTTTTTTTCGAAATTTTAATGAAACTTCGTACAGGATATAAGTCATAATTAAAGTCTAAAGACTTGACAGAGAAATTATCGAAATGTCTTATAAAAAAAAAAGATAATTATAAATTTCTGTTTCTATGGAAAATCTAAAATCGGTCTAATTTAGCTGTAACACTATTTTCCGCGAACCGGAAGACGCTGCGTTGGAAGGCCTCCCATTAGGTGGACCGATGACCTGGTGAAGGCTGCAGGGATCCGTTGGATGCGAGTCGCACGGGACCGGTCTACGTGGCGACACTTGGGGGAGGCCTATGTCCAGCAGTGGACGTCTTTCGGCTGAAATGATGATGATGATGATGACTATTTTTCGAAAATGTTCTCTGTCAAGTTTTTAGACTTATGTATCCTGCTTATGCGTACGAAGTTTCATTAAAATCAGTTCCGTCATTTCGAAAAAAAATCATTTGAAATTTTATATGAAATGCCGTAAGACGTTAACGCTCTTGACCCTGAACAACTTTTAAGAAACAACAACGTGTATTGTACCTAATATCAAGAGAATAATGAAATAACAAATCAAACACTATCCATCCCAAGCGACATCACTATCGATAAAACAGATTTCATCAAACAACACGACCAAAGTTGGTACAAACATTTACAATTACCATTCCACCTGCACACCCGATAAAACCCTCTACCCGCTTGAAGCACTGTGAAGCGATGGAGCAGCTTATCTGGCTGGAACCACACAGCATACATTAGTACTCAAACTTGAGACAACTTCGACAAATTGTAGTCAACTCCAACGGGTAGCGACAACACAGTTTCCGTTTCCTATACAATATTCATTGGATGTATAGAGGGTGTTCTGATGTGATAATAGTTGGGTTATTCTAATTAGTTTGGAGACTCCGTTTTAGTTTTGTAGGGTTTTTAACTATTAATGAATAATGGATGTTAAACCGCGTAACTTAATGTAAATATAGAAGGGTATTGAAGTGACTGCCTGGATGGTCTATTGGTCGCAAGCGCGACTACTAAGCATGAGATCCTGAGTTCGATTCCCGGGTCGGGCAAAGTGTTATTGGGTTATTCCATCAGGAATTTCTTAGTAGCTGCCACGGAGTCTTGATTCGTGTCCGGTTACATGAGACTTAAAAACATAACTGGCAAAATGTTGGTGTACTTGGTAAGTACATCTCTGCCTAACCCTTCGGGCATTACAGGCGTGATGTAGTGTTATGTGTATTGAAGAGACCTGAAAACAATTTGTTTGGAAGGATAGAAAATGCTAATTGTTTACAGAAAAGTAACAGTCAGCACCTACTGCTTTATAGAGTAGAAAACTAGTTATTTCTCCGACTTCAAACTGGTCAATTTTATTCATAAAATCATACTGCGGAGTTGAGACAACTCCGCCGCGATCTGACATTGACTGTCGCCCTCGCCTCGAGCTGAACATCAGGACTCTGCAGAAGCACGCTGTGGTGTGGTTAGACTTGTAAGTAGGTCGCGTGATGTCAGCACCAGCGTACTTGCGTTTCATTTTATGTTCATACCAACGACCGGATAACATACTCATTATCATTTTGAAAAAATACTTAGGAAAACATGTAAATTGATAGTTTATCGTCCAGCAGACTAGATTATCACAACACCCCATATAAAAAGCTATTTGCAACTTACGTCAGTTCTCATTGATCGTGTAGGCTAACAAATAGGACGCGATGGATGTTAGCTCTTTGCCTATCCACCTTACTAACCTATTTACTCGCTAAAGTAGTGCGTACACTGTTTTAATGTAAGGGGAATCTTCACTTAGATATGTTTACGGTGACGTCATGGGTGACGTCATTAACTCGGTAAGGGGATGCATTACGAAGGTTTCAATGCTTTCACTATATGGGTGACGCATGATATAGATATAGTGCCACATCATTATTTTTGAGCCTGAATGACTGTGTTAGGAGGGCGCTGTTCGTAAATATTTGGGAACTTGTCTGGGATAACATAACATCATGCCTGTAATCCCTGAAGGGTAAGGCAGAGGTGTACCTAATAGTACACCCATATTTCGCCAGTTATGTTTAAGTCCCATGTAATAGGGGGCGAGCCTGTTGCCATCAACCGGGCACAAATTCAGACTCCGTGGCTGCCACAGGGACATTGAAAAACCCATTAACTATTTGGTCTACCTGGGAATCAAACCCAGGACCTCATGCTCAGCAGTCGCGTTTGCGACCACTAGACCGACGAGGCAGTCTGTCAGTTTTATGACTAAGATGACTTAGTTGTAATGATAACTGTGATGAAAGTCATCATTAATAAAAATAGATAGCTAGATCATATTCGAAACATACAACATTATCTTTAGTATATGCGAAACCTGAATATAGTTTGATCAGACCAAGTAACTGAATCGATTCCAATCATTTTTAAACCATGTTATGTATTGTCCCAAAAATATTTAAAAAAAGTTACAAGTTGGACACCGAGCGACATTAAGTACCTATCGCAATAATTTAGGTACCTACTGCCAAATTATGTTTATCAATGAGCTCAAGACGACGCTGGTGACTACGCTTTCGTGCCTACAACCAGGTAACAGAATAAGCTTATAACTTTGCGATTTTTCATGATACAGTTTTGAAATTTTGTACACAGATTCTTTATATAAAAAT
This sequence comes from Noctua fimbriata, assembly GCA_905163415.1. Classification (NCBI taxonomy): domain Eukaryota; kingdom Metazoa; phylum Arthropoda; class Insecta; order Lepidoptera; family Noctuidae; genus Noctua; species Noctua fimbriata. The sequence continues at coordinate 12,002,653 of LR990940.1, forward strand.
ACTCGACAGGTGTTTCAGGTTTCGCATATACTAAAACTAATGTTGTATAATTTTCATGAAATAAATAACAATATTTCCCAGAAATTCTATTTATAATATTACAGGAAAGTAGACAAAAAACAGGCAGCTATATACCGACCGCTTTAATGAGTCCTCGCGAAGATATCAATTAAATGGAAAATTCTAAAGGTTGATCACGTTTTGGTTCAATTAGTATCGTAATACCTACGTGGATTATGGTTATTTCAAAGCAAATAACCTGTGGGATATTTTTAGAACTTTGTGGAGGCTTAATGTGCCTTTGATGGAGCAAGGCGGAGGACTCATTAAAGCGGTCGGTCTATAGTAATACCGCAAAGTAGATATCTAATCAAATCTGACCTAAAAACTGTTGATTATTATATTTCATGCGGCTTGAATTTCCGCTGATGCGAAATAATCCGTTGCCTCGTCGCTTTGCACGCAGAATATTGAGTTTTCGGGGAAAATTGATAACTAATAGGAAATAAGGTAAAATTTGTTGGTATCAAATTAAATGGTTTTGGTTTGTAATTCGAGAAACATCCCAGTGGTTAGCTGAATCAAATTTGCTGTGAATTAGGGTAGGCTGATTTATTTTGCTTGGTACATTAATAAATAATAATAATAAAATCGCGTATCGTTAGGAGGTTCCTCTCTCAAGAGCCCTGACCACCGGTAGCCTGGACCCTGTTCCCGATAACGGTGGGCTACTATTTTTTATATTTTAAATGTTTTTTTTATTATATTCCTTTGTATAGAAATATTTAAAAATGTAAATTATATGTATAGACAATAAATAAAAGAATAATAAAGTAAAATTTATTAAAAAATACAACATTTACAGTTTTTCTTAAATCTATGTCAAGTTCACCGATGATTTGTGCCTGAACGATGGATTAACATGGCGATTGGAGGTAACATTAATTGATTAAATAATCACATATCATATTAATCTTATTGGAATCTATGTACAAAAAGGTATATAAAATTATATTATCTTAACTTAGCTAACTAAAAACATTGTTAAGTGCATGCATCATCTGCTTATCTTTTCCCTACTATGTTAGGGTCGGCTTCCAGTCTAACCGTATCCAGCTGAATTAATGTTTTACATGGAGCGACTGCCTATCTGATTTCCACAAATCAGTTAGAACTGGGTTAAACGATACCCCTTGTTAAGACTGGCTGTCAGACTATCGGGAAACTTCTTCTTTATCGTGTGGTTAGCGCCCAACCTGGTATCACAATTTTTATGCCACCCAAGGGCCTCTGACTCGGCTTTACATGTCGTCGACAAATATCTCTCAGGCATGCTGGTTCCCTCACGATGTTTTCCTTCGTCGAAGCAAGTGATAATTATACAATACGCACATAAGTCCGGAAAATCAGAGGTGCGTGGCTTGGGTTCGAACTTGAGCCCTATGACTTCATAGTCACATCACTAGGCTATACTGCTTATAATCGGGCCACTGACTACCCGTAACGACTGTCAAAGGTCTGCAAATGACCGGCGGGACTAACGGGTTATAACCTGCTTTCCGAGGCACGGAGGAAGCTGTGTATGTATTGGGTGGTTACTAATCCACGGACCGACCTTCGCAAGAGCGGTTTAACCTCCGGCTGTTATTATTTATCCACGAGCTCCATTCTCCATTGTACATTACACGAGACATAAAAGTTTCCCGATTTCGTTTGTGGTTCAACTGTGAATAAAAGAGTGATGAATATGAATGTTGATGGATGGAGAGGGAGAGGATGGCCAAAGAAAATATCGATGATTGTATGGGGTGTTTGAATGACATGAAAGCGAAAGGTACGAAAGATACCATGACGGCTGACAAGGGAGAATGGAGGAAAAAAATATGTTGCGCCGACCCCAAGTGATATGGGACAAGGGCAGGCAGATGTTAAGTTTTCCGACTGATAATGACATAGTTAAAACTAATGGGTGTAAAAATATCCTCAACGAAGCCATTTTTGTTCTAAACCATACCTACCAACCATCTAGTTACGGAGATATTGGGGGTCAAACGAAGTTTAAAAAAATACAAGTTTTTAATGTTATAACTTTACTTTAAATAACTCCACGACCATTCAGTGCATCCATCAGCACACTGAACATTGTTTTGAGTGTATTATATTGAGTCCTATCGTAAAGCATGATTTTTTTCATCCCAAAAAAAGTCTTTTCCCAGCAATCATTTTTGCGTAGAGTTACTTAATTTGATGTACAGAATGCTTGATTGCCGGCTTCGTGAAGGGACTGTTTACACCTTGTATTAAAGGTATATTAGAAAGTTGCTTTAGCTTTTTGCTCAGCACACATCAATATTTCAACGTTTTCTCAATGACATACTATTCTCTCCGTTTATGGGGTATCGCCGACTAGGAAATCATAACAGAAACCTGGCCTTAATGGTAAGCAAACACGCAGTTAGGTAGCGTTGTGGTCGTACCATCTATGTATGTACAAGTGACAGTGCCAGGCAGTTCTATTTACTTTTTACTTCAGTTTTTTCTTGAAAAGCCTAACAAGTATTATGAAATGCCAAACAGTTTTGTTCGATCAAATCGAATCTATTAATCTTTTTTTGAAAATGTAAACAGATTAATAGATAAAAATTTTGCTGATTTATACACCTACCATTGTTAGTCTCTGCATCACCCAAAGGTTGACTGGTAGAAAATGCCTATGGCATTAAGTCCGCCTCTGTACTTCGTGCTTGAAGTGTTAAATAAATAAATAGGTTCGATTGCAGTGGTTGAGTACTTGTATTAGAGCTTTTTATTGAAGATGGAGATCTTTAGACTCCAAAAAAAAAAGAATAAATTGGCCCATGACATTACGGAATGAGTGAAACTAATGCCTGTGTTACGACTTATCACTATGCGACACATAAGGGAATGAAAGACAGGTTCATAGGGGTATGAAGAACAGGGTGTAAAGTTCTTCATCCCCCATAGAAAAGGCAGTTTCCTCTGACCAGATGAGTACTGTGTCTAATTTACAACTGCCGGACTGTTGTTGTCGGGATTTTCTATTTATGTTCTTAGCTCGCAAAGATCTCTAATATTGCGATAGGATTTTTATTTTAGTTCCGTTTTTTTGCGGCATAGATGGCGCTGTAGTACTTTCTGTACTAAGCCGCTACACCTGGATAAAAACAAACTATTGTACATTCCAACCGTGTCAATCCGACCTCGTCGTCGAGGTCTGTCGCGACGTCCCTGTTTACACCGCCGACCCGACCCTTGCTCGAGCCAGCTGCCTGTGATACTGAACCAGTAGTTTTAAATCAGCCCAATAATGATCTTGCTCACATTCAGCCTATCCCTTTGCTGCCCTCCCCAGCGAAACGTTAAGCCGAGGGTCGTTCCGCACAGTCGGTGCCCTTAGCGCGCTGCCACTAAGTTTTTGCCCCTAGCTGGAGGCCTTACACTCAAGGCACCCACAGGATAGTCCGGATAAGCAGAGGTTTGCCTCATTGGTTGACATGCGAGATGCCACTAAAAAAAAAAAAAACCAAACGTGCAATAATATTTAGAGACATTTATGTATTTGACATTCCTTAGTATTAGTGGAAAAGGGCATTACTTCGAATAAATATTCAAAAAGATCAACAACCATCTATAGGAATGGACTTTTTTTCATTAAGTAATCATAAACAGTCTACATAATTAATTATAGTAGCCTATAATAAAACGAAATGTTAGCCTAAGTAATCGGTGTCAAAAGCTTTTTATCATTACTGAATGAAATAAAATTCATCCATTAGGCATTCACTTAATTTAATTCGACATCACTATTCATGCTTTTTTGTAACAACTAAAAGCATTAAAAAAATCAACAATAAGACATGATAAATGATCACACTGACTTTGACAAACTATTGGGCAAATATACTTCAAGATAAGATTACTCAAGTAATTTTTTTGGTGTCTCAACACAAAATATTTGAAGTCTAGATATTAGTTTGGACTTTGGTTTTGAAATTGATTAAGGGCGAATTTAACTAATGAAACTAAATGCTAAAATAGACCACGGTACGAAGCTATCAGTGTCAATATTCTACAACAATCATGACGGAGACTAAGTGGACAGATGATCTCATTAAAGTTGCCGGAAGAAACTTGACAGCCAAGACACAAGACCACCAAAAGTGGAATGATTTGGAAGGGACCTACACTCAACATTGATTTGGGTGGCCAAGGTTTGAAAAAGAAAAAGAAGAATCATGACACTGTCGTAGTTTTGGTGCTGAAGTTTTATGTACATTTTTCTACAGGGTGTAACAGAAAGGGTATAGTCATATGAAAGGATATGCTGCAGCATATCCTTTCATATGACTATACCCTTTCTTTTACACCCAGTATACAACATTGGTGGCCTTGTTGTATGTGTGGCCAGTGTATGTATGGCTATTTGGTGATGTTTGTGGGAAATTTCACCTTATCGCCCGGTGCTGTGCTTCTTACATCCAAGGATTCAGTCTGAAGTTTCATGAATTATTTTTAAAATTCTGATTCTGATTCTGATTCTAAAAATTCCGCGCAAAATAGACATAGCCACAAGCAACGAGACCTACCTTCACTAGTACGATCAAAAATATGAAAAATGTAAGTTCAATTTTTTTCCGGTAGGTATAAGTTTCTTCAAAAAAAATTCATTGCTTTTCCATCCGTTACGTACAAAATATTTCAATGGTCGTAAACAGCAAGATATCAAAGAAACATTTACGGATCTTACGGATTACGAGGTGTAATAAAATATACACATCGTAAAATAATTGGACATCACTATAAAAAATATCGGTCAAATGAAATGGAACACCCTTGAATGTTCGATTTTCTGAAGGATGATTCACTGTTGTCCTAAATCTTACTGACAATAAATTGATAGAAATGTTTTCATAGTATTTTGTTTCAGATGAATCTATTGTTGATACATAATGGTATAGATCAGCATTGTCTGCTGAAAAAAATCTTAAATTCATTCTCTGACATTTATTATAACGTAGGTACAGTTGAAATCGCTAGGGGCTTTAAATTTTGGTTCTTAAAAAAAAGGAAAATACGGATACGCTTTTTAAAAATCATCCCTAATTTGGTTTAGTAGAGGAAGACAGTTTGCGTGCAAATAAAAGAAATCCCATCGAGTACATTAGACTTATTACTGTTTTTCTTAAACAAAATCGTAACGATTTCTAGATCCTACTGAATTTTTACAATAAATGATTGTGTGGTAAAAATGAAATATAACAGAAAAAAACTGGGGCAGAGCTTAAACATTAAAACCATAAAAAAAGAACTTAGAATCCTGTTAAATGTAACAAACCTTTCAAGCTCCACCAGACTACAGACATGCTCTACTCGTAAAACTTAAATAAAAGTTTACTGAAGCTAGACTTAAGAAAGCAATCTGGTATTTAGAGAACATTTTTATTCGGCTCAACGTTGAGGAAGAATCACCCACTTTTGTTTCGCAAAGAAAGGGAGGAAAAATCGAGAATCTTTGTCATGTCGCGGAAGACATCACTCGCAAATTAAATGCTCGGATTCCACTTTATTTTTTCGAGAAAACGCAAAGGAATTTACGAAAATTATTTGCACTGAAACTACCAGCAGTAAACTGATCTTTGCTGTACTTAATCTTAATTGAGAAGACGACTGAATTATCACAGATGATAAATTATGCAGAACTCGTCATTTGCCTAGTCTTTTCTCAAGTATGTTGGGGTCGGCTTCCAATGTAACCTGATGCAGCTGAATAGCAATATTTTACATGAAGCGACTGCCTATTTGACCTCTACAACCCACTTAGAGCTGGGTAATACGATACCCCTTGGTAAGACTGGTTATCTGACTTTTTGGGCCATTGACTACCTGTAACGTCTGTCAAAGATCTACAAATGACAGCCGGGACCAACGGCTTAACGTACTTTCCGAGGCACGGAGGAAACTCTGTATGGTGGTCACCTATCCATAGACCAACCTAGGCAAGCAAGGCTGATCCTAAAGATCGACACGGGCGGCTGTTATTATTTAGCTACGAGCTCCTCAAATTATGTAGAACTAATGAATAATATTACGTTAAAAGTCGTACAGCAAGGGAGGTAGTACACAGAGATGACAGACGATAAAGATATATGGAGGAATAAGACAGTCTACACCAACCCCAAACAATTTGAAGAAGGCAGGTTAATAAGATGGTATTCTCAGCATGCGTCATTTTAGTCATCAGACGCATTAAGTTGGACAAGAACACAAACCTGACACACATACATAATAGTTCGCTTATTTCCCCTGGGTCTAGGTAGAAATTACAGAACGCCACCTGCTGCGATCCTTAAACACTCCTTATGATTCGTCCACGTTCATCCATCTGGTCATACACGCACGACGCATTTCACTTATAAACAGGTGTGTGTGTGTGCGTGTGTGTGCGTCTGTGAGTGTGTGCGTGTGTGTTTGTGTGTGTGTGTGTGTGTGTAAATAAAGACTTTTTTTATTTCTTTCTCTATTGTGAACAATGTCATCAATAAGGTCAGTGTATGTAAAACTTAACATACGTTAATTTAAAGTAAAGATTAAGATTATCTATGATAAAGTTAGCTAAGATAATTTTAAAACATGTATCTCAGATCAAATCATAACAATAAAATATACACTTAAAAAATTAAAATAACCTAAAGCAACTATCTTAAAAATAAACTAAAAAATGGCGTCAAAAAACTCCTCCTCAACGCTGTCATCTGGTAATGTCCCTAAGAGACTCGCGGTGTTGCCACGTTGTATGGTAACGCTAACTAAGCCTCTGGCCAAAGTAAAAGCCAGCCCTTGAGTCACGGGAAGTGTCAAGTAGGCGTTTTCCTATTTTCTTTTTTTTTTCTTGAAAAGGCTGTGAGCACTCGGACCCCACGGTCCTAGAGTTTCAACACCAAACAGCTCGAAAATAATATAATATTGCAACTTAGTGGATAGTGACTTCATTTCCATAAAAAAATCAATTACTCTAGTCTGAACGAAAACGTAGAAAAGAAACAAACGTATGGCGGTCTTCACATTGGCACTAAACCCAAACTATTTTTAAACAACGATAAACATTTTTTTACTACAAATCCGACATCGGATCACGCAGAATAAAAACATCAAGTAACTTGACATGAACTGCAAGTAATAAACAGTAATTACTCCTAAATGTTCCCGGAAATAGTCAACGTTAAACACAATGACGCGAAAGCGACAATAAAATGGAATCGGCTGGTCAGTACCAATACTATACGTATAGACTAGGGGTGGAACGTCTCGCTCACGTCCTCAGGCGAAGCGATTTGCGACAAGCGACACGTGAAGCTTGCGTCACTTGTTTTTTTGCGTCGTGATGACTCGGGGCAATGTAGCATAATCTCAGCAATTTTTTTTCTTTTTTGTAAATAAACACAGCCGCTCGGGTCGATCTTTAGGTTAAGCCGTGCTTGCCTGCATTGGTCTGTGGTTGAGTGACCACCAATTATATACGAAGTTTCCTCCGTGCCTCGGAAAGCACGCAAAGCCGTTGGTCCCGACTGTCATTTATAGATCTTTGGCAGTCGTTACAGGTAGTCAGTGGCCCGAAAGTCTAACAACGAGCCTAAGCAAGGCATATCGTATTGCCCAGTACTGACGGGGTTGTGAAGGTAAGATAGGCAGTCGCTCCGTTTAAAATGCTGGTATTCAGCTGCATCCTGTTAGACTGGAAGCCAACAGAGTTGGGAAAAGGCTAGGCAGATATTATAAATGTGAAAGTTAGTGAGGATGGCTAGATGTATGGACGGATGAAAGGATGGATGATTGTTACTCTTTCACGCAAAAACTACTGAACATGATTTGGATGAAATTTACAACACAGATAATTTATATATAACCTACTTTTATCCCGGTAGTACGATTCCGTGGAACACTTACCGAACTCCACGCGGGCGAAGTCGCGGGCATAAGCTTGTGGTTCATAAATTACACGGGTGGAGGTGACATGAGAGCTAAAACCCGTAACCTTCAGTTATATCTCCAATTATCCACAACATCGAAGAGTAGCATCTTATATCTATCCTTTAAAACTTTAAAAATATGATTTTTTTAAAAACTTCTGCATAGTCGGAGGTTGAGGTCAGGTTCCGTTACAACCCTAGTATATGCCAATACAAAATAGGGGTTCAGAGAGCATGGTAACCCATCAGTGCCGCCAGTCTTACAAATTACTATGTCACTCGAATCGTGCCGAAAAACCCTGAAACTCTGACAATTGGTCTTTAGGTTTCGGTACTAGTATTTTATTGTGGCTATTGCGACTAATAGACAACAGTTGTTTTGTATACGGCTTCTTCTAGAGTTCCCAAATTTATGGTACTACTCAACTTTTAAGAGTCATCTCTTAAAAGTTGAGTAGCTAAATTGGCATCTGTACAATAATAGTAAAACAAGCTTTTGCCCGCAGATTCGGGCGCGTTAATTTAGAATTTGACAATCAATTCGGGTTGTACTCTGCTTGTAATAATATAATTTAAACACGATTCGAAAGACACGTGGCGCCATCTACTATCATAAGAACGTTATTGTTGTTTTCCTCGGGAACAGTGCATTTTTCGGGATGAAAGGTACCCTATGTCCGTTTCTGTACACTTAACAACGGGTATGCACAGGATGATCGGTTCAGTGGTTTAGGCGAGAAAAGGTAACAAACAAACCAACTTACTTTCGCATTAATAATATTAAGATTACGGTAGTTACGAAGTTGTCGAAATTTCCTCGAAGGATCAGGCAGAGGTATACACCTACATTTTATTAGTTCTGTTTTAGTTCCATGAAATAGAGCTGAGCTTAATTCCATCAACTGGGCACGAGTTCGAGCTCCGTGCTGCTACTGAGAATTCCTAATGGAAATAAACTTTGGCCGACCTGGAAGTCGACCTGTCCTGGGTTCGATTCCCAGGTCAGCCAATGTTTTGGGGGGGGGGGGGGGAGAGGGAGGGCCTATTGGTAAGGACATGAGGATAATCTCAGCAGTAGCATTAGCCATTAGAACAAACACGCAGGCGTAATAATTTAATACCTATTTAAAAATGTCTGTATTCGATAGACGATGACATATCCACTTTTAGAATTTTTAATTGCATTGATCTCTTAATTTTTATTTTTGTATTATTTTCTATAATTTTTTGTGCTATTTTTCTTTTTTTTATAAATTTTTTGTGTTGTTTGTATCATGAATGTGTTATTTTTATATTTTTTATGAGTGTGATTTTATTATTATTTTTTGATTTATAGTATTATTATTTCAAACACAACGTGAATTGTTTCCTAAATAAATTGAATTGAATTGAAAAACATTAAATTGGTTTGCATAATAATAATTAAACATTGATTCTTTACTACACTGCTGATATTTTGTACAGGCTTACAAATCGATGACTACAATTAAGATACTTTAAAGCAAGAATCGAAAACGATAAAGAAAATCAACCCACATTCAATGCCACAATTCTTTTAATTCCGTCCCAACCGAAGTGTACTCTTCAGTGTAATTGAAGAAGATTGTGAAAACAGTATTCAACTCTTCAAATAGGACTGATTCTAGTTAAGTAGCTACTCCACTGTATTTCTAATCTCCTGGTGTTTGACCCAGTTCCGCTTTTTTCTCCCGGCCGTTTAATTTTATTGTAAAACTCGGCTTTACTGGGACCTACAGAGGACTTCATGTGGTTTAGTGATCTAATTATGTAAGATACTGAAATCCTGGGTTTTGTCTAGTAGTGCAATATTGTGATTTACTTTATAGCACGCTTTTATTAGCTTCACCTGTAACTATGTAAAAAAATCTTAGAAGTTAAATTTGACCCACTTTCCGGTTTCCGAATGAGATGAAATTTTGTATACATGTTTTGTTTGGATGACAATGCATGGGAAGCTAAGTGACGTCATTCTAAATCCAATATGGCGGACTACCAAAGATGGCGGACTAGTTATTTTTGTGCATTTTCATGATATGGGTATCAAATGAAAGGGTTTGCACAGAAAAATACGAGAAATAAAATGACGTCCCCCTAAAGTGTGTTTTTTAGTTTTTTTAATAATTTTTTTTTTACCTTTTCCGTGTTATTAATAACATTGTTGTGTAGACTGGAAACGGGATATTTACCATGTTTACTGTTTCTTTTCTTTTTCAGTAAACATGGTAAATATCCCGTTTCCAGTCTAAATAATAATGTTAGTGACCATGATAATTTAAAATCTTATAACATTGTTGTGTGTCTGCATGGACAATTAAAATAATATTATACTGCAAATACCTACAACAGATGCGGGTGTCAACCCCAAGAAAAGCTTTTTCATGTTTAGATACTGACTTTCATCAAGTCCGCGGCGTTTCGCTAGCTAATTTAATATATCCTTGTATGTAAAGTACAAGTAAGACATACAATATTTTAGCCAGTATAACTTGTGCGGATTTTTTCGAATCATCAATGAGTTCTGAGAGTCTAGACAACATTAAATGGCAATAGCTTTCAAGGCATTTCGTATGTCTACAATGGCTCTCAAGAGGATTGAATTATGCTTTTTGGAAGCACAACTCAATCTTTGTAGATTTGTTCCCAGTTGATGGCAATAGGCTCACCCCCTATTACATGGGACTTAACATTTCTCGCGAAATGTGGGTGTACTAATCCTTCGGGGATTACAGGCGTGATGTTATGTTATGTTAAGTGAATCCTACACATTTATCATTTTCCATATCACTTTGTTTCGGCCCTCTGAAGTTTCAAATAGACCATGAAATCAATAAACTGTCATTACACACCATAATTGTTGATACTAAATATGCTTTAATCTGTTTCACAAAGTTAAATATTTACACAAAACATCAACGAACCTTAGAAACAGTCTTAATTGACTGCTTCATTTTCCTTTACATAAAACAAGAAAGTAACATTTCAACGCAATACCGTTCTAGTAATAGGTTCGATAAATCATTCACGCCAATCAATCGAGCCGAGGTTATCAATCGACGTATCAATCTATCAATCGCATACATGTGCTTTCGCTTTTACCCAATGTGTATCCTTAACTAATAAAGGGTGTAAATAGGACCTTAACGAAATGTACTTGTTCTTCCCGTCATAGCTACCACTTTTTTGTTCTGGAACATACCTGGGAACCTTCTAGTTACGGAGCTATTGGAGATCAAAGTTCCAACTTTTTCATAAGTTTTTTTTTTAATACTAGTTTTTAAGGTTATAACTTTACTTAAATGCCTTCATGACCCGTTTGCTATTCAATGCATCCATTAGTACAATGTTTTGAGTGCTTTACATTGAGCTTTACCGAAAAACCGATTTCTCACCCCAAAAAAAAAAGTGGTTTCCCAGCCATAATTCTGAATAGGGTTACTTAGTTTGATGTACAGAATGCTTGGTTGACGGCTTCGTGAAGGGTCCGTTAACACCCTATATTATAAATGCGAAAGTAAGTTTGTTTGTTACCCTTTCACGCCTAAACCACTAAACCGATCATCCTGAAATTTTAAATTTACGTTGTCAGGAGTACAGAAACGGACATAGGGTACCTTTTATCCCGAAAAAAAGTATTGTTCCCGAGGAAAACAACAATAACGTTCTTATGATAAAAGATACACGACACGTGTCGTTCGAATCATGATTGAATTATATTATTACAAGCAGAGTACAACCCGAATTGATTGCCAAATTCTAAATTAAAGCCAGCGAAGTCGCGGGCAAAAACTAGTGTTGAATACACATAGACGAATGGAACGTACAAATCAAATGCGTAGATTCTCTGTAGACCATAGTGTATTCAGTTCTCTATGGGTAATGGATCAATAAACAGTGGACAAGGGCAGGAAGATGATGACATCTTATTTAGGGACCCCATGGGGTTATCCCGTGTTATTGAGGGTCGGCGCAACACGTTTTTTTCTTCCATTCTCCCCTGTCAATCGTCACGCTATCATCTACTCCTTTTTCCTTCATATCACTCCTCCATGTTCGAGCACTAACTAGCACACGGTGTGAACATAAGTGAGGTGTGTCGATTTTTTAATCGAAAATACAATTATCCTATAACATTTAGTTAAATTGTTTGCACAAACTGCATCATCCATAGATATGAATAAATGCTTAAAGAAAATATTATATTTGAAACGAGTATTTTTAATAAAATCGACGTAGGTATACAACATTAGTTTTAGTATATGCAAAACCTCATACACGTGTCTAGTATTTTTATGTAAAGAATCTAAATATAAAATTTCAAAACTGTATCATGAAAAATCACAAAGTTATAAGCTTGTTCTGTTACCTAGTTGTCCGCACAAAAACGCGTTCACCACGCAGCGCGCGCCTCCAGTGTCGTCTTGAGCTCATTGATAATAATAATTTGGCAGTAGGTACCTAAATTATTGCGATAGGTACTCAAAGTCGCTCGGTATCCAACTTTTAACTTTTTTAAATATTTTTGGGATAAAATATAACATGGTTTAAAAATTATTGGAATCGATTCAGTTACTTATTCTGAACAAACTATATTCAGGTTTCGCATATACTAAAAATAATGTTGTATACGTTACGTTTACGCCGCGTGCTCATGCTACGGCCTCTGATGAGGGTTTTTTAAGTGTAAATGATAAAGAGAAAATGAGGACCTCAAGGAAATTTATCAGCACCACGCTGTTAGTCGATAATTACCTACTTACATCTGTTTTAGTGACTGACTCGTTCGTGGTCGCAAATGCGACTACTTTTAACATGGAACTTTAATAATATAACAGGTAAAATGTGAATGTACTAACACCTCTGCCTAACTCTTAGGGGACTTCAGACATGATATTATGGAATATCTTTTTTTTCTTAGTTTGTAGTGAATAGAACCGTAGGTTTTTTTTTTAAAAGGCGCGGAATATGGAACCTACTAGAAGTTGCAAAACGATATCAAATTCAAATTCAAAATCATTTATTTCAATCCATTAAGGATCATATGATGCATACATTTGAGACAAAATGTTACAATTAAAATCATTTAATTAATATAAATTAAAATTAAAATTCTGAAATTATTATATGACTAAATAAACAATTATAAAAATTAAAACTCCAGTCACATATTTATAAAAATAGTTAATTAAATATTACAAATTAAAACTAAAATTCTAAAATTACAATGACAATAACTAATAATACACCTGCCTCTGAGTAATTTTTTTGTTTGTCATTACATTAATCATATAACAATGGTTAATGTACTGACAATCAAACCTATTCACAAATACGCTCAGGATAGTGTTGCAGGTGGTCCGGAGCCTGCGCTCCAGAGATGTGCACCGCTTCCGCATTGTCGTCTAGAAACAGTCGACACGGACGTCGGCGAACATCCCCGACGCGCTGCAGTGCCGGGGCAGCCCCAACAGCACCCTGAACACATTGTTATACTGAACAAATATCAAAATATGAAAATGTTCCATCTATTCTAAGCGCGTTTATTATTAGACTAAATAAGTACCTACTATCTGCTGTTCAATATACGGAGGTTAAGTGGTGTACTCAACAACTTACCTACTACTAATACAACAATATGGCTCAGATAGACAGATCGGACACTTTCATCTTGAAATCTAATCTGCCGCCGAGGTAGGTAGATCTATCACTGATTTCAATCGGACAAAGGATGGTAGCGCCCGTAATCTCGGCTTTCCCACACTCCTGCTATATTATACACATCTATCTAGAGACTGTAGACTGAACTATCTGCGAGTTTCAGTGCAACTCTATTGCAAATTGAGTATAATACTGCGATTTAAATTATGTGCTTCGGCAATCATCGTCTTGCTTCGGAAGTACGAACGTGCTATGATCAGAATCATCACTTCAAATGCCGAAACTGGATTTTATTTGAAAAACCAAAAACAACAGAATGATGTTTTATAATTATTATGAAAAAAATGAGAAATTGACGAAGACTCACAAAATCGGTCACTTAGTAGCTTATCTGTACTATTTCGGCAATACGGAGATTATTGCTGAAGCGCATAACTTGAATAGTCATACTGTATGTAGATTCACTATAACTTGACGCATAGACAAGTTAGTCTAAGTCTATGATGAATTAAGAAGTATATTTCTAGTGTAATATATTGAGTAATATATTGGGGTTTCCGATATAGGCAGTAGTTACATCATAATTTATCGAGGCAATGAAAGCGAAGCCTACTCATTACATAACCTACAATTTGTCTGCTTCTATTTCTTAAGATAAATCCTAAGCAAATAAGTACAGACAGTCTATTTACTTATCGGACTTAAACATACTGCTATACATAAAAACAAATACCTGGCCTTGAGAGAGAAAGAGAGAATTGAGTCTAACAATAATTGTTTGTTATAATATTTGCAGAAACGGATTACTAATAAGACACAAATCCCAGCTCGTTAAATCTCAAAAAAGGAATTGAAAACCATGACAAGGAAACTTGAATTAAAATACTTTTAAGCTTAAAGTTTTTCAGTTTATTATTTAGCTATAACATGTTTCAGTAATAAGACGTGGCCGAATTGTAGGGAAGCTAAAAGTAGTAAAGTCTGTTAAAAGAACCTAATATTAAAAACAGTTGGAATCAATTTTTTTTTGCCCAAAATTTATAGAAAAAAGGTAAAGAATATTCTCAAAGATTGACCCATGACTGAAAAAATTAAATTATACACCGACCGCTTTAACAAGTCCTCAGCCTTGCCCCTTCAAAGGCACATTAAGCGTCCACAAAGTCCTTATAATAGCACACAGTTTATTTGCTTTAAAATAACCATAATTCACGAAGGTATTACGATACTAATTGAACCAATACGTGATCAACCTTCAGAATAATACAATTTAATTGAAACCTTCGCGGGGACTCATTAAAGCGGTCAGACTACACTCATTATGACCTGTAACATATTCCATAAGATATCATAAATCGCTCTATTTAGCCATAACACAAATAGAATCGCCCCAAGATTTATCCAACAGATTACTCAAGTTTTGAAACTAATAGTTTTAGTTCTGCGGTCACAATATTGGATTCCCAAACTATTGAAACTCAAACTTGGGACAATACAAATAAAATGGTACTCCATTTATTAAATTTCTTGGTTCATTTTGTTCGATAAAATACACAAAAACATTAGGGCTGTCGCACACAATAATGCTCGGGTGCCGCCGCATGATTCGACTTACACAAGGGATAAAACATTCTCCTGTGTTTATCCAATTATTTTTTTGGGTCGGCGCAGCATGTCTTCATCTTCTATACTTCTCTATTACTTGTCATCTCAGCAGTTACGTCCTTTTTAACCATATCATCCTTCACACAGTCCATCCATCGTTTCTTTGGTCTTCCTCTACTCTTACTGTCATTCACATTCATACTCAAAACTTTCCTCACACAATGGATAAATGTACGGGAAAAAAACGCTTGGCTTAGCTCGAATTGTGCCGAGCTGACCTGGACATGATTCAGCAATGGTAATGCCGAACGGAGTTTACCGATCGGAACTAGCGGAACATCGGGTCGGCTTTGTTATTCAACAAATGCTGCACAATCCAGTCGAATGTGCCGATCCGAAGAAGCGTGTAACACCCCTTACTGGAAGTTTTGGCATACATTGTTGAATGAGTCTGAATAAAGACCAAATTGACCGAAAGTAATAAATCTATGGCATCGTAAACTTTGGGAAATATATCTATCTTTATCTTTCATATATCTAACGTTGATACACATACTATGTCTATCTTTGTCTTGCCATACGTTATCGTCTCATTCATATTATGACACGTAGGCATTTTTATAGTTTTATTGGTTGTGTCAGTTTGTGGTTATTGTCATCTTTATTGGGCAAAGAATGTTATGTGACAAATATAATTTATTATTATAACCTCGTAAGAGTTATGTGAGTAGACTATGTTAGTGGTACAGTTGGATGTAATGCGTAAATCTCGTCGTCATCAAAACTTGGGACGCTTTTTGAGGTTGTATTCTAGCGATTTTAAGAGCTCTTGTCTAAATAATAACAGCCGCTCGGATCGATCTTGCCTAGGTTGGTCTGTGGATGGGTGACCACCCATTACATACCGAGTTTCCTCCGTGATTCGGGAAGCACGTTAAGCCGCTGGTCCCGGCTGTCATTTGTAGATCTTTGACAGTCGTTACAGGTAGTCAGTGGCTCAAAAAGTCTGACAACTAGTCTTACCAAGGTATATCGAATTACCTAGTACTAACTGGGTTGTTGAGGTCAGATAGGCAGTCGCACCATGTATAATACTGGTATTCAGCTGCATCCAGTTAGACTGGAAGCCGACCCTGACATAGTTGGGAAAAGGCTAGGCAGATGATTCTAGCGATTTTTGTTTTTGTTGAATAAATTTTCAATCTAATGGAAGGGGGGAGACTATCAGAATAAATTAATGACCATAGTAACATAAAAAACTTAAAAATCCTTTAACTTGAAACTGTGAAACTCAATACTCCGAAATTTTAACAGTAACATCTCAATCACTATGTAGCTTTTACGTCATTATACCTAAGGATCTCAGAATTGTACTGCTTCTCCTTAACACAGGTTATCATAACCTAGCTAGAAGAGCAGGTCGTGCTCACCCAAAATGTCATAGAAAATGTGATAACCAGCAACCAGTTGGCTCTTTCAAGTTGATTACAATTTTGATCGCGCTGTCGTAAGTAAAACATCTTTGATTTCAGTATTTTGTTTGAAATATTTTGAAAAGAGGAAACTAATTCATCCACAGATCTCAGCTTACCGCAGTTCATAATAAAACTTTCATTACTAAAGATGGGCGTATTTTATTTGGCTTCTTATCGAGTTATTTCCTGAATCATTTAATCAAATGAAGCACGGACAGGACCTTGTCAATAAATCTTTTCCTGCTTCATTATTTCTTTTAAGAATTATCGCCAAACCAAATGCGAGAACTGATAATAAATCCTATCATGATATTAATTTGTTTTTCCCGAAAGGTTAGTTTTGCTTAGAAATGTACGATTTTCCCCGCTAAGTAAAGTTCCATGTTAAACGAACGAGCTTATTACCATCAACTGGCCACAAATCCAGACTCTGACTCGGATGCTACCGATAAAGTCCATTAAAAAATTACAGAATATAAATATATGTTTAATCACTATACGTGGGACTTAAGCCTCACCAAATTCATGACATTTTAGTTAATCTTCGGCTTAAAAAAAACATTTAGCTATCTCGCTGAATAATGCGATACTTCATCATTTCAGCCGAAAGACGTCCTCTGCTGGACATAGGCCTCCTCCAAGTATCACCACATTGACCAGTCCCGTGCGTCTTGCAACCAGCGTATCTCCGCAACCTTCACCAGGTCAACACACTAGTGTACGATTTCAAAATCTCACGATAAATATTGGCTGTCAAAATACGCGTGTGAAAGTGTAAGATTTTAAAATCACCAATGAGTCAGCGGCGAGTGATCCGCATACCTAGCATAAAAATCTTACATTACCATAGTCCAAAATATACCCACGACTCTCTAATCTAAAGAATCCTACACACCAGAGGGCCTAAAATGGCCGCTATAACAGAATCATCAAAGGATAGATGCTTAACATGGTCACAGACGCAGTTAATATTATGAATTGTCAGTTTGTGACCATTTTATGAATTGTAACGTAATTCTCCCTGAGCTGCCGACGACACTTGTAACAACATTGTGATCCAGAGTTAGGGATGCCCAATTTTTTGCTTTGAATCGATCTTCTGGATCGTAATGGATCGTAACCTCGTTAATCGATTCACGATCTTAATCGTATTGTATTGAATCGATCTTACTCTATCTCGGAAGATAGTATTGTAGTTTTTTTTTAAATAAGTAATGAAAAGCTCAGTATCCATGCAAAATTATTTACTTTAGCTTATTCTACTTAAGGTGGAACCGTCAGGGTAGCCGCGAAATTCAAATTTTCTTACGTTTTTTGCAATTTGCAGATCAGTGTCAGGTTGTATGTTGAAGAACAATGAGTCGCGCAAGTAACACGTATGTAGTTACAGAATTATAATCATTAAAATCATCTATACAATCCTCTAAGTTCATTTAACGCCATTCACTGACTTTTTCATGAAATAGTTATTGAATGGGGTTAAATGAACCGTTAAATGAAACGGTTAAATTAATCCTACTTTCACGGTTTAAAACTAAACTTATACTGTCACTCGTCTCGTCGTGTACTGTCTATATGTGACATCCCGTAAGTGACAGTATAAGTTTAGTTAAATGAATAGTTATTGAAAGGGGTAGTAATCTTGCTTTGTTGTAGTTCGTACGGCATGTTCGATTGACGTTTAGGTTTTAGTTGATACGATCTTATAGGCAGGCACTTACGATTCGATTTGAGCGAAGATCGCATCCTGTTGAATCGATTAAAAAATCGGTAGATCATGTGGCCATGAATTGAGCTTCTGTAAGATCGATTCAGATCGGGCATCCCTATGCAGAGTCCATTTCAAATTCGCCGTGATTACCAGGCAGATTATGATCCTCACATGACATCATAGCCATAATCAAGAATGCAATTACTAACACTACAATACGATAATTATTATTATGGTGAGTTTTGGCTATAACTATAAAACATGTCTATGTTTAGTCATCAAACGTGATAAGGAGACTAAGCACTAGACAACAGCTATGTTAGTTTTATGTGTCGCCTAGGTATGGATCTTTATTTTATGGGATACTTTGTGTCCCATAAATTATTTTATTTTGGTACCGAATAAAATGAGACAGGTGATTTATTTATTCCTGTCTAAATATTTCGTTAATTAGATAGCCGAGTGGTGTGACCGTCGGACTGTCAAATCATAGGTCTAAAGTAAATTTAAATTTGCCATCGACACGCTAAGAAGAAGAAGGTCTAAAGTTAGAACCCAATACACGCACCTCTGATTTTTCGGATTCATGCACGTATTGTATAATTATCACTTGCTTCGGAGAAAGAAAACATCGTGAGGAAACCAGCATGCATGAGAGATATTTTTCGACGGCATGTAAAGCCGAGTCAGAGGCCCTTGGACGGCACAAACCACACGATAAAGAATTAGACAGGTAACAGAGAACCACTTACGAAAGAATTTCCTTGAGGAAAAAGCCAAACAATGCTTTCCAACCCGAGGGTTGAATCTAGGACCGCACATTCAACGAACACGTTCACGATCATTTTCAATTAGAATTCAGAAGACCTAGATTATTGGCAATGGCATTCAAAACGTTTTATTTTGCTGCACTGATTTTCAAAAGGATTGACAGAAACATTTCGATAGCTAATGCGAATCCGATTTTTTTTTTTACTTATCCAACATATGTACATAACATCACGCCTGTAATCCCCAAAGGCTTAGGCAGATGTGTGTCTAAGTACATCCACATTTCGCCAGTTTTGTTTAAGTCCCATGTAATAGGGGTCGAGCCTATTGTCATCAACAGGGCACAAATTCAGACTCCGTGGCTGCTACTGAGAAATTTTTGGTGAAAAAACCCAATAACACTTTGCCCGACGTGGGATTCGAACCCAGGACCTCATGCTCAGCAGACGCGCTTGCGAGCACTCGATCAATGAAAAGTCAACACCGTGATAAGAATATGACTTTATATAAACCCCCCTCCCCCCCCCCCGATTTCCCCTGATTTCATGTCATAATGTCGAATGATGGTTGTCATTATACTCAACCAATCAAATTACAGCAGCGGTCTCCAAACTTTGTCATAGTTTACCGGTTTATACTTGTAATGGGGTAAAACCGTAGAAGTTTCAAGTACTAGTTACGACCTATCGGAACTTTATGTAGGGCACCACAAACATTGTCAGGGCGTAATGTTTATCCTACTAAAGTTTTAGTCCCGGAACATTCTAGTTACTGATAGATATTTTAGTCACTGTTCCGCTAGACCTGTATTTTCGATCGGTGTGTGTGAAAGTAAAGTATGGATGGTTGTAATTTATAATAATAAAGGATGTAAAAAATAAAATATCTCGACTTGGCACACGAGGTTGTCGACATGTGGAATGTGAACTCGGCTATCATTGTGCCGATCGTCGGCGTCGTGACGGCCAATGGCCTTATAGCCAAGAGCCTCGATGACCATCTTTCGAGGCTCTCCTTAGGCGGTTGGATCAAGGGCCTGATTCAGAAGGCAGTACTCCTCGATACGGCTCGCATTGTGAGGAGGTTCCTGTCTCTGGAGCCCTAACCACCGGTAGCTTGGTTCCCGGTACCGGCGGACCACTATTTTTTATATTTTTAAATGTTTTTTATATGTTTTTTGTTAAGAAATTTAAAAAAATGTAATTAGTTTGTAAGAAAATAAATAAAGGATTTAAAAATATCCTTAACAGGAAGTCGTTCAAAAGGTAGTCGTTCTCCCCGTCATTGTGATAATTTTTTGTTCTAGACCATACCTGGGAACCCTCTAGTTACGGAGTTATTGGGGGTCAAATTTCTACCTTTTTTTTAAACACGTTTTTAATGTAAGTTTTTTACTTTAAACACCTCCACGACCCCCGTACTATTCAATCAATTCATCAGCACAATGTTTTGAGTGCGTCACATTGAGTACTACTGTAAAACGTGATTTTACACTTGTTCGCAGCAATATTTTTTGGGTAAAGTTACTTAGTTTGATGTACATAATGCTTGGTCGACGGCTTCGTGAAGGGTCCGTTTACACCCTGTATACTGGCTTATGCCAAGGCTTCACCCGCTTAGAGTCCGCTAATTGGCCACGAGATCATACTACCGTGATAAAAAGTATCCAATGTAGTAATCCAGGTTATAGGTAATCCACATTCACATGAATCGTGTTAAAGCACTTGAACATTTTCAACAATGAAAAAATCGTATAATCCACTCTCGACCCTTCGACCCCCAAAAAATAATGTGTACACTGGACCCCTAACTATAGTTTATTCTGGACCCTTGCGGGTCAAGAGTGGATTTTACTTTCCAGCCAATTAGAAGGTACAATTTGGGGGGTGTACAACTATGAGCTTGGTCATGTTTAAGTATTGATGTTTTAACTATAGCTATTATAATTTTTAATATGTATTTTTTTTTAATGTAACTAGTGGTAAATAAATAAAATAAATTAATTTAAAAGTATAGAAAAACAATACTTTTGTAAGTGAATGTCTTTATCTACTAAAAAACTGATACAAGAACATTCAAGAATCTGAGAATTTAAACATTCAAAAGCAATGGAACTACGTTACACGCTCGTGTACAATTCTAAAATTGGAAAATACTTTCAATGCTAAAAAGCTTTTTGTGAGGGAGTTCGAGTGGTCCATAAAAATGTATCGTACGTATGTAGTTGCTTGAGCGTGCCAGTCGACTTACCTCATAACATTCATACTGAATACTATTTGAAAAATTTCAATATAACGAATAAAGAGCGAACATTTTGTATTTTGTCACCATACATACAAAACGAATGAACAAAATACATATAACTCGTCAGAAACTGTTTCATTATAAAAAGGAGAAATATTTCCGTCAGACAACAGTATAAGCTTATCACAAAACAGTCCTCTGCCTGAGAAAAGTATCAAAATCTCATTTGCTTATTCACCATTTAGACTTTAAAGGCCAAAATGCCAAGATTCAATCCCATAATTTTTTCCCGACATTTTCCCGAAAGTAGCAGGCATTACCAAAACAAGTACACCATTCTAATGTTCTAAAGAAAACACCGGTCTGAGTTATAAATAACGAGAACATAAGAAACGAGACGTGCTTATTACCGTCTCGCGTCTCGCGGTCTTTAATTTCAGGTCTCGTCGTGTGACGTATTTACCTAGTTTATTTATGATAGCATTCAGTATCTTCATACGCTGCTTATACACGTGTTTGCGTTTAGAGAAGGAAATACGAGCACAGAGTTTGCGTTCCACATCAGTCTCTTGTTCTTGGCCCAATTAATTTGGGGTCGGCGTAGCATGTCTTCTTCTTCCATACTTCTCTGTTAGTCGTCATATCATGAGACACCTCCTTTCGTGCCATATAATGATATGTCACGAAATGAGGTGTCTCAGAAAAACGATGGATGGACTGTGTGAAGAATGCTTCACACAGTCCATCCATCGTGTTTTTGGTCTTCCTCTACTCTTATAATCATCCACAGTCTTACTCAAAACTTTCCTCACGGCACTGTTAAGCTTTCAAAGTTTACAGCTGAACTTAGACTGTCACTTACGGGACATCTTCCGTACATGTACATTATTTTGAGCTCCCGATATTTTGGCGCTGTTGCAAGCGCCCTGATCGCAGGTTGGCTGGAGAATAAAATAAAAAAAAAGAAAGAAAGAGGGTAGATCGATTTGTCTGCTCTTAACAATTTATTTTCCATCCACCAGCATTCTCCAGTCAACCCGCGATCAAGGCGCTTATACCCAAGTTGGATATGCTAGCCACTTGGTGCATATGAAAGAGCAGCACACCATAGCTCTCGACTACCACCGTAAAAAGCCATCGGATGTCGCTGTGGCCGAAAACGGCTAGATGGCATCCTCATCAAATGAAAACGACTGCAAGCGACGTCGCCAACTAGCTAAGTGTGGGTGGTTCTGTGGTCTGTAGAAAGCGATTGGCTTTGCCATTGTGGTTTCTGATTGCGAACGCTTTTCGTCACTTTGAAGAATAGCACCTCATGTATCCTCTTCGTGTAGAAATTCTTACACCATGTGTCAATTTGGGATTAAACAAATAAGGGCATTACATGGCTCAAATCCCAAAAACAGCGTATGTTCAAAGAAATTTGTTGATGAATCTCTTCGTGCGTTTTCCGTGTAAAAAAGTATGTTATAGTTAAGTTCATCACAAATAAATAGTATTGTTTAAAATTTTAATAAACCTTCTCAATTTTTTTTGGTTAATCGTAGAAAATAGGTCCTTTTTCAACCTTAATTGTAAATTATCTCTGTAACGGCTGAATAGATCAAACAAATACGTAATGATATACTTAACAATCTGTATTGTTTTTTTTTCTGTTATTTCTTTTAATATTTTTAAATAATAAATAAAAACCGAAATTTTGCGAAATGTGCGGGGCAAGTCAACAAAAACCAGTACAGGGATCAAATCATCAAGGTCATCGAGCAATGTAATGCCCTTAAAAGCACAACCATTTCATTTTCTAACCATAATAGATCAATATACGTTTTTAAAATGTCATGGTCACTAACATTATCATTAACACTAGAAACCAAACAACACGACGACACACCAACACGAACCAAAATATCTTTATCAAGTAAGTACTTAATAAGTGGTAATTATGTTTTATTTGACAAATGTGTGCTGCTGTCCCGCTGAAGTAGGTAATAAATTATCTACGTTAGACCGTGTCGTTAGTTTATTATTAAAATAATAATCATAATAAGTGGCCACTATACTTTATTAAGGCCTAAAGAATAAAGAAACTATGTTCAAGATTAGACAATATTTTATTATTAGAGACCGTTTGTTGCGATGAGAAAGGTCTTTTCATCAACCTATATTTTCTTAATAAAAACATATTATATGTACATACCTACTACAAACATTATTCTTTTTATATCAATGGCGTGAGTGTATGACCCACAGATATAGATATACATATCTAGATATCGCAAGTATCACGATCCGTATGGAAACCAAGCGTGCCATTTTCTGACCACCTAATAATTATGACGTCATAAAAACTATTTAGTCACTATGCAAACAAGTTACTTTGCAGAATAGACTACGATTTTTAACCCCCGACGCAACAAGAGGGGTGTTATAAGTTTGACCTCAATGTGTATGTGTGTGTGTGTGTCTGTCTCTGTGAACCGATTTGGATGCAGTTTTTTTTATTTGAAAGCTAGTTTTTTGGCGATGGTTTTTAAATCCGTTTTTATTAAAATCGGTCCAGCCATTTATTAGTTATGGGGAATGAAAGTGGGTATGAAAAGTCGAATATTTTCAGATATACCCAAGTGGGGTATCAAATGAAAGGGCATGATGTGTATATTACAATTAGACATGTTTTATCAAAACCGGCTCAGCCATTTTATTGACTTTTCAAATAATTCTTTTCTTTGTTGCGATGGAAGTTTTTTAAATTTTAAATTAAATTTTTGTTATTTAAATGTCTAGAATTAACTTCTTAAGTTGTAACGTTGTTGTTTTAAACAAATTAGCTTGTTACGGCAGTAGCCACGTTAAGCATAAAAAGCAAAATGAGTATGTTAGGATCGTAGCAGGTCGCTGTTCTGTAGTTTCTGACCCCCATGGGAAATGGCGTGAGCATATCTATTTGTAGAAAATACCTGTCCATTATAAAGCCTTTTCCAGTTTTATAGCACATCCCTGAGTCCCACTCTCAATTAGGAAAAACAAATGGCACTCATCATCATCATCATCATTTCAGCCGAAAGACGTCCACTGCTGGACATAGGCCTCCCCTAAGTGTCGCCACATAGCACTCGGGCAAAAGTATTGCATTTTTCCAGCAGGTGAACGAATGAGAGCTGAATAAACTTTGAAGGCTTGAAAAAGTGAATAATAGGCAATCATGACAACTGAGCCGAGAGCTGACAATTGTAGGATTGTGGAACTAAAAAGTCAACATTAACTAGCGATATCTGCTTGAGGAATGAATCTTTCAAGGAGCGGTATGGTTTTGATAAAATGGTGATGGCACAGATGTTACGGATCTGACTTAGGTTTGCTAAGGACATGGGTTTGAATCCAGACTAGTATTTTAATTTGTGTAATTAATTTAGTTACTACTGCTCGCAAAACGATGCAGGAAAGCTTCGTCAGGAAATTCGCATGTCATACAACCAAAAATTCGAAGACATGACGTGTAATCTACCAACCCGCACGCCTTTGATAAAAGGTCGTGGTCTTGCCGTCACAAAAATAAATAAAGCGGAAGTCAGTCACTTCAATAGCGAAACACTACATAAAGGCTATCATATTATGTCTATAAGTCATCTTCACGCCCTTGTGCCATTCTACTTGGGTTCCGCGCAACACGTTTTTTTCTTCCATTTTCATCTGTCAGACGTCTGTCTGTCTGAATGAACATATACGCAATCCATTATCCGCACTTAGACTTTCATTGGATCCGCTGTGTGTGGTAGGTCCTCGGCCTAACTCCGTCACCGTAAACCCCGTGTTTTACTATGGAACCGTAACTGGATTCCACATACCCTAGTCCAGAAGCTTCCTGTGAGCTGAACAGGCTTCGCGGGTGATCCCACTGTTCCGAGAATTTGTTCTAGTTGAGAGGCCACAGCCTGGCATTCTCACATTGTCTAGCGACACCTATCTGTTCCTCGTAGACCAGGATTATGTGGGCGTCTGTTTCCTTGGCTCTCACGCAGCCTTTTCAGTGTGGGTTGTCTGTAGCGACTACATTGAATAGGTGACATTGACAAATGTGGTTTGAATTTACTGTCTGTTACTTACCATTGAAAAGAGAGGAGCTCGTGGCTAAATAATAATAGCCACTAGAGTCAATCTTCGTTCGAGGTTAAACCGTGCTTGCCTACATTGGTCCGTGGATGGGTGACCTCCCATTACATATAGAATTTCCTCCATGTCTCGGAAAGCACGTTCAGCCGTTGGTCGATCTTTGTCCGTCGTTACCAGTCTAACCAATGGGTATCGTATTACCCAGTACAAACTGGATTGTGGAGGTCGGATTGGTAGTCGCTCCATGTAAAACACTGGTATTCAGCTGCATTCGGTTAGACTGGAAGCCGACTCCAATATAGTTGGGAAAAGGCTAGGCCGATGATACTCACTGTTGAAAAACTAGAAGTCATGGGGAGAGGCGTTTGCCAACCAGTGGGATAAATTAGGTTAATAGTATTAGTACCTATCACTTACCACCCTTATTGGATAGTCACTTCTAGTTAACAGAAGGCATAGTTATTACAGCGGTACAAAAATATTTTAATTTTATAATTGTCTGGTAAGACATTCAGAGGCATTAAACCAATTAACCATTCATGATCAATTTGGGTCACATTCTAGGCTAACCGCTTATACAATATTCATCAAATTCGACCGTTGTAACTCAAAATAACACGTCAAAATACTTAAATAAGTTTCATAGTTTTACGGTCCCCTGCAGGAATATACCATACCTCTACGGTGACTATATTACCCAAATTCAAACAAAACATTTTTTTCCTGTCCAAATTTCTTGCCCTTCTTTTTCAGTTGGTTTAAAGTTAGTGTGCTGAACTGTGTCTATTATTGCAAATAATGTTTAAAAATATATTTCAATAAATCAGTGTTTAACGAACATTGACGGCGGTCGCTTTTGTTTCATCATCTTAATAGAATCGGGATAGGATTCTCTACATAAACTTTTCCCAATAATTAAACCAAATAAATACCAATTAATGCCAAAAAGGTTTGCATACCAATCCAATCGTTTTTAGAATTATAGAAATAGAATAAATTAACTTGAAAGTTTGACCCATTTTCCAACAAAATGTCACCAACTAATAATAGACAGAACGATTCGCTTGATTATCATATTCTGTTATGAAAACCGTCTATATGAGATTAGTGGATTTATTACAGTAATTCACACTATATTGTTTTACATACGTCAAAACATAAGCTAATTTGAGTCACGGAAACATTAAAACAGTCTGTGAATGAGAGTATTTTTATCTGTCGGTCCGGATGTTAGTGTTTAGCTACGAAACGGCTGGACCGATTAAAAATAATCTTTTAAGGTATACACAAGTACTTATAACAATATAATTTTAATGGGCTGAATGTGAAGCGACACTTTTAAATTGAACTAATTTTACCATAGTAATTCTGGCCAATTATGACCAGATGTCGTAATATTTGAAATATGAGACGATAATAATGCGATTTAAAAAAATGCGTTTGTTTACGTCAAACTACAAAAATGTTGCTAAACGACTATTAGATCATTCTGCTAATGAATTTTATTTTTATCTGTTTGTCCGGATGTCAGTGTTATTTTACGAAACTGTTGGGCCGATTAAAACGACCTTTTCATGGGTTTTTAATTGATGTTTAAATTTTATTTTATTGCTCAGAAACATGTAATAGAACTAAACCCCATTTAAAGCATTAAATTCTTGCTCACAAAGTCATAATATATTACTTTGTGAGCAAGATTTTTTTTTCTTTGACAGAGTTTCCCACGTTTAAATGAAGTTACCATCTTTTTATAGCCATTAGATGAACGCTCTGCGTTAAGCAAGTATTATATTAATTAGCGCTACGGGACCCTTTGTGCTCTCAGTCTGACTCGCGCTTGGCAGGTTTTTTTACATCAGGTCAGGTTTTTCTAAATTATTGTTGGTACCTACTATAACAATTGGGCTTCTATGGTATCCACGCTTTCAATGTCGGTCAGAATAACGCTGCAAACCTTAAGAATTAAATCATGTACCTGAAATTTAATTTATTTTCCATTGTTTTTAGGGTTCCGTACCTGAATGGTAACCAACGGGACCCATTTACTAAGCCTCCGCTGTCCGTCCGTCCGTCTGTCAGCGGGCTGTATCTCATGATCCGTAAAAGGTAGACAGTTGAAATTTTCACAGAATGTGTATTTCTGTTGCCGCTCTAACAACAAATTATAAAAAAATATTAAAGGGGGCTCACCTACAACACTATGGTAAGGAAGCCTTCACGCGCGAGTCCAACTCGCACTTGGCCGGTTTTTGTTCTATCATGGCTGTAAACGTTACTCCAAAGCCATACAAAATCCGGTAAAAAGTTTAATCTTTTACGTTACGCGTGTCCAATGACGCATTCTGATTCGTCGACCGGCGATCGAACAGGAGAAATGACGTTGATTGATATAAGTTTCTCGATTACGATCCGTTGGTTCCGCCCTAAGGGAAATTAAAATGATTGGACTTGTTGGTTCAGTTGTCGCTACTTAACTGATTATTGAGTGAGAGGAATCTGTATTATTGTCTTTTGCGAAGCAGGAATTTCCTTAACTACTGGTGTTGTAGACTGGGACTGTAATATATCTAGATAGGTTTGACTTGTGGCGGTATTTACAGCATGTATCGAAAAGGTGTGGTCGTATTTAAGGAGGAAGAGAGTCCCATAGATTTGGGTCGAGTAGGTCTAGAAATTTTGTATGGGACAGCTGATTATTTTATCGCAATTACGATGTTGGTACCATAAAGAAAGATAACAAAGGAAGAAGAAAAAGAGCGTAGACAGATTTGTCTGCACCTAACGATTTATTTACCATCCACCCGCATTCTCCAGTAATCCGCGCTCATGGCGCTTGCAACAGCTTCGAAATATCGGGAGCACAGAATAATTGAAAATCACGGAAGATGTCCCGTAAATGACAGTGTAAGTTTAGTTATAAACCGTGATAGCTTAAAACAGTATTTATAAAGAAAGATATTCAGTTTGATGGTCTTTACCACACCTTTCTAGAACACGGTGTATAACGCCACATACCAAAGAAATTTAAATACGGAAGGGACACCGACGCGAAAATGATTCGTATTCAGTACGTCATTCTGAGCGGGCCCACGTAGAAATTTTTCATCGGTTATTAAAAAAAAAACAGCTTTTCCATACATTTTGACCGTGTAGGTATTACACTTTTGTAGGACAGATACACTTACGACAAACTAAATTTATTTGCATTTTCCAACCGGTTAGTATCGTTCATCGACCATTAAGTAATATGACTTGAAAATTATGCCATTTTGCTCTATGGCCTCATCGAAGGATCACAGATTTTCTATGACGTCTTTTCTGATGCTTCTCTATTTGCTACATACGAACTTCGCGTCTTAGCTGACGTCATGCAAAATCCTACATCGCACAATCCGTGAGATTGGAATTTTACAGCAGAAAGATTATAACCATCGGATTACTGCCCAACAGATTGCCCATTTGGTCGGCAGATTCTCGCTTTACATTTGAGGATGAGGGGCTCTCCACCCCATACTACTAAAGGCTCAACGATTTGGTAAGAATTAAAACTGAAGTTATTTGGAAGAGACCGTACACTCAGGATTGGGTGTCCAAAGCTTGAAGAAGAAGAATAAACGTTTCAAGAGAAACATTTAAGTAAAAATAATTATAAAGTAACCTCTCATTATTCATACATTATTCCGTTCCATAAGGCTTCCTCATTTTTTTTTTTTTTGTCTATTATCTATTTTTGTCATGGTTATGTTATTGAACCGTTCATGACAGTCATGTGAAAAAAAAAAATTTCTTCCGCGTGATAAGTATTTGTATGGTTTATTTCCTCGAAATAAAGTTTTAAATCTGTGTGGGACGTAAATAAACGCCACGTGTTTCTCCTTAAAGTAATTTCAGGTGGGCCGAAACGTTTTTTCTTTTGTGGTTATCACAACATTTCTGCGAATGTTTTCAATGAGCGTTTATACATAACAAGACCCGTGGATTTGTCCACGTGGGAGAACAATAAAATTATCAGAAGGGGTACGCTAAGTTAAAGTGGGACTGGACTGGCCACGTTTGCCGCATGCCCAATGAGCTGTGAGCCAAATTAGACACTTTCTGGAGCCCTGACACAGCCAGAAGGCGTCGCGGCAGACCACGTAGAAGATGGCGGGACGCGCTGGACAAAACCAACGGCCAGTGGTCCACATTAGCATTGAATTGATACAACTGGAAGTCATGGGGAGAGGCATTTGCCCAGCAGTGGGATGACGCAGGCAAACCGTATCAATAAGGGGAACGTATTACCAGGATTAAAATTATCATGGCGATACTGTGCGAAAAGGTTACAGAAAAATTTACTTTCATTTTGATTATAAGTATGACGTAAGTAAAAATAAATGTTGAACAATTGTTTGATTTATTAGAAGGTCCAAATCTAGTAAAAATCGCTTCAAACTTCACTCAAAAAACCACAAACAAAATAAAAGCGAAAACATTAGTCAACCATTTCGAATTCACCTTTCAAAGTTGGAAAATATAGTACGACAACTACAGTGTGGACGGCTCAGATTGATCAATACTCTGTCCAATTTGAAACACCGAAATGCTCTTTCCAAACCCATCATTTCCCTAGCCTTTGCCTGCCTTCATTAAAAAAATCGACCTAATTTCCCTAGAGGAGATACTAGGTAATCAACATACTGCTAATGTCGTGTTGATCCCCGAAGGGTTAAGTAGGGGTGAAGGTACTGTGTGAACTCAAAGTTTAGTATGATGGTGTTAATTCTCCTTGGAGTGGAAAGTTGATCGGTATCAGTAGCGGAGGGTCAATTTTTGTAAGCCGGAGTACATATCTTTAATGTCATTACCACATTGTACACTTAGTTTTGACTTTGATTATATTATTTGTCTATAGAATACTGACTGTGATATTTTTCAAAGGGAATCCGGTAGGAATCGAGTTGTAAGGAACCTTCGCCACTGTACGGTATTCAGAGAAGGTTGAAAAACTGATTGTAGTCTATGATAGCGAGCGCAGTATGAACATTATGAATAGACTAGCTGACCCGCGCAACTTCATTTGCGTTTGGATTTTCCCCGTTTTTGCAATATTTTTCATAAATGCTCCGCTCCTGTTGGTCGTAGCGTGATGTTATGTAGCCTATAGCCTTCCTCGATAAATGGGCTATCAAACACTAAAAGATTTTTTCAATTCGGACCAGCAGTTCCTGAGATTAGCGCGTTCAAGCAAACAAACAAACAAACAAACTCTTCAGCTTTATAATATTAATATATAGTATAGACTAGTAGCGTGTGGATGTTGGATAGTGGGCGCCGGGTATCGAATAGTTAACTTGTGTGGGATTGTGCGGACAGGAACTTGTAAAAGCTTTTTTAACTATCTCCTGCATTTGAGGACACTCTAGCGGGTGACAAACTAACGTTCTATTATCTATACTAATATTACAAAGAGTTAAATGTGTGTGTAAAATTTGTTTGTGTTTATGTAGGGGGGATTACCGCCTACATAAACACAAACAAATTTTAACTCTCAGTATTCTCTTTCCGGAAATACTGATCCGATTCTAAAAACTCGTTCACTGGCAGAAAGCTACATTATTCGTGGGTGCTATAGGCTATAAATTATACTTATATGATGCATATTAGCTAAGCTATCATAATTTTGCGGATGAAGTCACGGTCGAGTCGATAATAATAATGGAAAACACAAAAAAGTATTCGTAATTTTCGAATTGCATAGCTATCGAAAAGTCTTTGTTAATCATGTTGAAAGTCTTCGTAGAAATACTATACGCTACGGCTGCGATTGCCGGTTATCTATGACCACAGAGATCCAATAATTTAAACACGAAAGTGTCAAAAGTGGCCCTTTGATCAAACATCGTCATCTGCCTAGCCTTTTTCCAGACTATGTTGGGGTCGACTTTCTAGTCTAACCTGATGCAGCTGAATACCAATACTTTACGTAGAGTGACTGCCAATCTGACCTCCAAAACCTCGTTAGTACTGAGTAGTACGATACCCATTAGTAAGACTGGTTGTCAGACTTTCGGGCCACCTGTAACCACTGCCAAAGAATTAAAATTGACAGCCGGGACCAACAACTTAACGTGCTTTCCGAAGCACGGAGGAAACTCGGTATGTAATGGGTGGTTACCCATTCACGAACCAACCGCCCTTTGATAAAACATGACTAGGAAATTAGAACGGATATGTGGATAGTTTCGAATATGAGCGATCAATACCTAGATCATACAGGTCGACATTACGCCGTGAGTTATAGCATCTAGATCAACTATAAACGTAACCAGATGCAGCTGATTTTCACGAGATTAATATCAGAGAACGGCCACCAAACTCTTCAGTCTGTTTTTAACTAGTTACCAGAAAACTATAATTAGGTAGGTACTTCTATAAGGAAGTAAGACGAATGTTTCTCTTAAATTATAAATATTTACTACGAGAAATAACTACTGATTATTTTTGCCTCGGTTACATGTGAAACCGACCCCTCGCATTCTTGGAAAAATACGACGGGTTCCGGGTTGAAAGGAAAACAAGAAAAGATCGTTTGGTAAGTGTGGGTACTTATGTAGGTATTATTAGCTTTACGAGAGTTTTAAATCACTCCGGGAAGAAAAAAACGTTGCGGTTTCATGACCGACTCAAAAATGAAGGGAAATTATAAAAATTTAATTGGTGACCAATATACTGAATGGGCGACTATTGTACCAAGTAACTATTTATCCGGTCATTGCGGCAAGGAGAATATAGGAAGAGAAAGCGAAGGCTGAGAGAGACTTGTGGCACCCCGACTCGGAGTGTTAGGTTACTTTAAACCCTGCAAACAGAAATAGGAGCCCCGCGCAGCGGGGCTACGTCGACTACGCCTTATCTACAATCTAGTGGTTAATAACCTTGTTTTAGGTTTTTTTCAGAGTCCTTGAATTAACACACTGATCTTATTGAAGAACTAGTAACTCAAATTTGTATTTTCAAGTCGTTGTTTTAAACATTTGTATTTGCCCACTGTTCGCTCGTCGTGTCGCTCACTTAGTATTTCAGTAGGCCATTTTCAATATTTTTGACATCTTTAATTGGAATTTATTTTCTCTCGTTTATATACTACCCAAAAATGAAATGACAATAGGATGGAACGCTCAGTTACATTTTTTTAAAGCCTGTAGTGATGTCCTTCGCGAATTTTACAGTCGGACTTTTAAAGCAAAATGAGAATATATTTAAATATCTGCTTTCCTACTATTTGTTTAGGTAAAACTGTGCCCTGTTTTTGCTGGAAACATTTATGCCAACGATGAACTGAGTTGATTGATTTATTGAGACAGAATTTAGCAAATACGCCTCGGATGCGTAGGTACCAGTTTTGCCGAAACGTAAAATCTAAATAAATTATAATCTGAAACACAAATACCTAACTAGCGAAAATTCATCAAAGTTTTACATAGCTTAGTCTGGTGTCTACCTATAAACCGTAATGCCTGATCTGCTATAGTCAGTTTTGCCATATACCTTACACGTAATCAAATCACTCATTTGAAAGATAGAAGACGATAGTGCGAATAGCTGTTTTAGTCATTGATCATCAATATTACAAAAATCAACTTCAGCCATATAAAATTTTTGGTGATGATTTTTGAGTTCCTTTTTCTGTCTTTAGTGTGTGTCTGTGAGTTCAGAAACATTAAATGAGATCGCTATACAATGTGTTCAGTCATGGATTTGCGATATTCACTCTTTACGGTACTTTAACAACTGTTTTAATACACTTGTTGATTTGAAAAGAATTTGTTAAAAAAAATTCGTTCGTTGGTGCACAAAAAAATTGTCGATTTTGCAAAATTTTTGGATATTTTTGGAGTTTACTGAAAGTTACAAAAATTTGAACCGTATGGGTTTCACAATGTTAAAGGTAAACAATAATATTGTTGCCATCCGAATAAACGTATTTTTATCGCAGTCAGAACAAAACTTTGACAGATATGATTTTTGACACACTGTATAGTAGAAATTAATAAGAATATTTAAACGAATTGCAAATCTATTGAGCGCACAAATGTCAGTGTATGTAGATGAGGAATTAAGTACTGAAAATGCCCTAGACCTTTTCTTTCAGTCAATTATTAGGTGTTAAGTACCTATTATATGATAACCAATCTAGCATGCCTGCGAGATTTTTCTCGACGGCATGTGAAGCCGAGTCAGAGGCCCTTGGGCGGCATAAAAACTCTGACACCAGCACCCGTAGCATGACCACCGTAGACAAGGATTTCTTGTGTCGACACAATGACAGATTATTTGCACTATCTGTCATTTAGTCGATTCTTCCTTCAAAGAAATCCTTGTCTACGGTAGTCATGCTACGGGGGCAGGTTAGGCACTAACCACAAGAAAAGGAAAGAAGTACCTATTAAAATGAGAAAAAAGATACTTTAGTTCAAACTGTGCTAAAATATTCCTACAAAAAATACTTTTTCAAGTGCGTTCCACTGAACGCTGGAATCTCAACACAAAGTAGGCCAAGTGCAAGGCTCCCGCATCTCAAAGAGCAAAAAGAAAAAGATATTTTCTCACACGTCTTATTTTAAATACTTCAATAGTACGCAGTGTATGTGTGTGTAGTTTTGTGTATGAATGTGGATGGGTATATGAGTAGAGGAAGACCAAAGAAACGATGCATGGACTGTGTAAAATATGATATGACAAGACATGAGGTGTCTGATGAGATGACGAATAATAGAGAAGTATGGACGCAGAAGACATGTTGCGCCGACCCTAAATGAATTGGGATAAGGGTAGGAGAATGATGGTGGTGATTATGATGAGTACGCAGTATACCTATTCGCTATTTATTCCGCATCTGTTTCCTAATTTCGACATGTTTGTGGATATTTTTAGTTGTATAAAAGAGGTGTGGATATGATTGTGGTACATAAATTGCTATGAATTTATCTATGGTTAAGGTGATTTACAGTAAGTTGAGGACTTTCTGTATATTTATGTGGTTGTGATTTTTTTTTGTGAAAACAGTAAAAGCAACGTGTGATAATCAAATGTTTAGTTTTTTATTCCTTTGTGTGTTGATGTTGTATTAATTATTAAATAACTAGCGACTCACTCGGGCTTTAATATATACATTTAAACCTTCCTCTTGTCTTTTTTTCTCTATCTATTAAAAAAAACTGCACCATAATCCGTTGCGTTGAGTTTTAAAGATCTAAGCATACATAGGGACAGACAGACAGTGGGAAGCGACTTTGTTTTATACTACACTACTATGTACTCACTACTATGTAGTGATTTAAAAATATGTATGTTTTTTGATATGGGCTATTTGGTACCTGAAATATATGTTTACAGAATTACTGAATAATTAAATGTTTGGGGAGATAGATAGGCCTTTTTCTCTTGTTTAACGAAATATGATGACGCAAATTTGAACAAGTCACCAAAACCCAAAGATAAAATTACAAATTCCCAAATCCTGTCAAATTAATAATTCTAACAATTAATTTTAAGTCCTTTCTGACTTTGTTACTTACCGAAAGTCACGTCAATTACGAAGCATTAAAATTTTCCGAACCGCCGGCTCCGTGATGTCGTCCGCATCATAAATCATCTAAAGCTAACAAACTTTCCGCACTTCAACCAAAATAGCAATTAAAGTACTTTCAATTAATATTCAGTTACGAGATCAAAGATTTAAATAAATTTTAATACAGTTTCATTGTATTTTGGGATAGTTTTTTTTTTTAAACTGCACTCACTGAACAACACGCACGCACAATCACTATTTTCATTTTAAATTCAGAACAAAAAATCAACAAAACTTTTTTTTTATCTTCAGAATAAGACACTGGAATAGTTTATTCCAAATTTAATTTTCAAAAACATTCTACGCTTTCAAAAAAGTAGCGAAGACACGCTGCGTTCAAAGTTGCGAACATTCTGACGCGACGGTATAGAGGCGGCCACGCGGGCGAGTCTCACAGAATAGACTGGAGTTAGCAACTCGTTCTCGGCACAAAATGGGACTAATGCGCATGGTTCGGGGCTAAGATAATCCGGGGTAAAAAGCGAAGAAAAACCATGAAGGCTTTCACCGTGAATGCATCTTTTCTATTGTGCCAGTGCATTAACCAAGCCGGTTGATTAGCCGCGCGCTGTTGCCAGCTGAAAAAAAAGTTTTCAAAAATTCCTTTGCCTATAATAAATCTGGTCGTCATTCGTAGGTTAGGTAAACGTTTAAATGTTCTTTCGTTGAATGAGATGACGGTAATGACCGTTGAAAACTATCTTGGAACATTTAACATGTTTCAAAGTGATGGATCACATCATTAGTGTACGAATGTAATCGAACTGTCAAAATAAAGTGTAAAAGTTTAAATATGAATCGAAAAAAAAATGTTGACCATATTTTGTATGATTTTTCACCAAATATTTTTCGTTTTCTGAAGAGTATGAAAGAACAGCTGTTTGTGAATGAATTGATATTTATTGAAGAATTACTGAACTCGGTATGGTACAATATTTATTAAAGTTACGATCGTTTTTCGATACTCTCAGTTTTACAGCGATTGTATAGTTTTCAATCATGAAAGATTTGGTAAGATTTTTTTAGTTCAATCATGAAAATCATTTTTTTCATATCTTGTATACATATTTTCGCTTTTTTATTGCACTTTTAGGGTTGTGCTTCATCTAGCAGAGCTCGGTAGCTCTCTCTGTTTCTCAATCTAGAAAATGACGGTTCTGAGCGACAGAAAAGGATTAATGTTATTCCGTGTTGATAGACGAGGCGCAACCCTTAATTCCATAGTAACCTAAGATAGATTATATAGACTTATTATTTTAAGACTTTAAAGTTCATCAAACGTGGGAATAAGTTAATATAATATTGATCAATAAATTAACTTATGTACACAATTTACATCATTATTATTCCATTGTATTTTCACACAGCTGTTGTTTTTTGGGGCGCTAAACGAATTAAATATGAATCAGTTGATTGGCAGTCTCGTTAATTCAGTTGCCGATGCGCTGCAGTTGAGAGTGAAGTCATGGGTTCGATTCCCACACCTGCCAAAGTGTTATTGGGATTTTCCATTATAAAAATGTTCTGTATGGTGTTCTGTATGTTCTGTATGGTGTCCGGACGTAAAGAATAGCACCATTCCATATCTTCCCGTGGGTGTCGTAAGAGGCGACTAAGGGACTTACCAGAGAATGGGCAGCAGCGTTCTCTGTGTTTTATAACACCATACTGCGATCGCCAACCCGCCTGCCAAGCGTGGCGATTATGGCAAAACCCCCCCTTCTTGGGGGAGGCCTATGTCCAGCAGTGGACGTCTTTCGGCTGAAATGATGATGATGATGATGATTATAAAAATTATCCCGTTGCAGCCTGCAATTTGGGTTTGTGGTGTGTGAGGCTATTGCCTCGCACACTACTACGTGGGACTTAAACATAAGCGAAATGTGAGTATACAAAATGATGAATGATGCAAAAAAATCAGTTGTTCCATACATTTGGGTCAAGTAGGTTTTGAAGTTTTGTACTGGACAGCAAATTTTTTTTGAAAGTTGTTCAGTTTGACGGTCTGAATTACGTCCTGAAATATGACCACACCTTTCTGGTGCACGCTGTATTATACCGGGTGGATGGGACACCGGCGCAAAAACATTTACCACGTATTCAGTACATTATTCTGAACCCCCCCTACAAAAAAAAAATCATTTGTTATTAAAAAAATATGCTGTTTCCTACAATTCAATACATGGTGAAATGTACGGAACAGCTGATTTTTTTTTAAATAACCGATTACAATTTTTGGTGTGGGGAGACTCAGAATGATGTACTCTTTTTGTAAAACAGGCGTGTGATCTTTGATGTCAATATCAGTAAAGATTTCAATGAAGGTTTTCTTCTTTTGTTTGAGTTATTGACATTATAGCCAATCTTTTCTTGAAAACTAACAGTGGGTAGAAAAGTAAAGGAAACTTTTCAAATTAAAGTATAGTACTAGATTATTAGTACAGTCACGAGCACCAATACGTAATTATGTATACACATTCCTAAATTTAAATTATTATTATTTTGATTTTATATAGAATACTATGTTCGTTACAACATGAAATTTTAATCAGAACAGTAGGAGAAAAACACTTTTAAAAGTTGTTAAGTGTTTACATATTGGTGCTCGTGACTGTACCCACCTACATAAAAACTTTCAATAACCTCTTCTATTTCCCACAGGCGATGGAAAACTAAGAAAAAAATCTATTAAAAATGTAAATTATGATTTTAATATCAGATTGTATTTGGAACTAAGATGAAATTTCTTCTGACCTGGATATTTTTAAATTATAGTTCGAA
This sequence comes from Noctua fimbriata, assembly GCA_905163415.1. Lineage (NCBI taxonomy): Eukaryota > Metazoa > Arthropoda > Insecta > Lepidoptera > Noctuidae > Noctua > Noctua fimbriata. The sequence continues at coordinate 12,040,627 of LR990940.1, forward strand.
ATCGGAGCACAAATCGGAGTTATCTAATTCTAGAATTTCTCTTTGTGACAGAAAAATATGTCTTTAGAAGTTATTTGTTCAATAACAACCTCTTAGAATAAACTTACGACTTTTCACATTTATAAAGGATGTAACAAGACCCCTTATTTTTCTCGGATGGGAAATCATCAAATGACAGGGGTCATTAATTGATGATATCCCATCCCGCTCTGGGCGGAGTGCAAGGAAGTGTCAGACTTCTACTGACTAAAACCCATCCATGTTCCTTCTTTGCCCTTTGTGTTCCAGGGCCGCGGTATCTCTTTCGAACAGTCCCGCAGCCCCGGCAGGCTTCGGCCCTTGCAGACCCCTTCCTATGTGCTGACATCTCTTTGAGGCGCGCGTGGTACACGAACGCGCCGTCGACACGGCCTGTCGTCATAAGACGGACGGCCGGTGAGCTAGCCCATTACTCGCCGTCCACAGGCCCGCGCCTACGATGGCCGGGAGCCACCACGTGGCCGCTGACGCCCGGAGCGTCCCCCACGGCGGCTGGAACGTGAGGCGCTTACCCTTTCACGTTCCGCCACCTCCTTCGCTAGCATGACTGCTTCGCAGAAGGAGGTGACGGCTTCCCATTCTCTCTCGCTCCGTACCATGGCTTGAACCAGGACCGATCGCGGGAGATCGCCGCTGGGTAATAAGACCCTTAACGAAGCCGAAGGGTACTTGTTCTCCCAGTCATTGCGATCATTTTTTGTTTTAGACCATACCTGGGAACCTTCTAGTTGCGGAGATATTTTTTGCGTAAATTAACTTAGTTTGATGTACAGAATGCTATGGTTGATAGCCACGTGAAGGGTTCGTTTACACCCTGTAATGAAATCAAAACAAGCATGTTTTTCATTGGAAGCAATAAGAGTACGTAAATGATTATTACACTATCAACTAAAATAATGTAATCCTTGGTTGACGGCTTCGTGAAGGGTCCCTTTACACCCTGTATTAGTCCAGCCCGCTTTGGGCCCGCATGGTGGATTTAGAGCTGTAGCCCACTCTCAGTCACAGCGATCGTAAGGGTTGCACCTCATCTATCAGCACGGAATCGCATTTTTCCATGTTCTGTCCTTTTCTGAGCGTGCTGCCGAGCGCATCGTCGATGATGATCAGACCGTCACACCACCATCGCCGTGATTGATATCGACGGCGATGTCCTCTCTCAGGCGTCCGGTGAGGCTGCTGGGCATGAGATCCTAGGTTCGATTCCCAGATCGGGCGAAGTGTTATTGGGTTTTTGCATCAGCAATTTCTCATTTACAGACACTGAGTCTGGATTTATGCCGGGTTGATTTCAATAGGCTCGCCCCCTATTACATGGTTCTTAAACATAATTGAAAAAATGTTGGTGTTCTATTAGGTACACCTCTGCCTAATCCTTCGTGGATTAAAGGCGTGATGTTATGTTAACTTGAGTTGGGTGGTGTTTCTAACGCGTCCTTGGTGGTATGGATCGCTATACCTACTTATTATAGCGTTATCCGAAACGCGTTTGTTGACAAAACTCCGACACTCATTATTCAATCGTCAACAATCGAAAATGTGACTAAAGCTTGAGAGAATAAATCACAATTCACGTGCTTAACTAGACCTGCCAAATAACAGTCGATTGACTGACTCTGATATACTGAAAGTTATTTACATTGAGGACAATTGGACATCTCTCCCACTTCCCTTTTCAGAGTTTTTTAAACAAAAGTGTGATTTAGAGACAGAAACACAAAAAAAAATTAGGCCTTTCTAAAAGATAGCAACGTCGCAAATTGCTGTCAAATATTTCACTGTTTTGATGAATTACTACTTTTGAAATAAACTGAAACGTGGTGGTCAGTTTTTACGTTTCAAGGATGTTCAGAATAGGCACTTCAAAATCAAAATATGCAAAATTGACCCCTTGCTGTGGGAATAGCAGGCACAAAATCGGCCCGAGTGGAGACGTCGTGTGCATGGGCAGGTCAATGCCATTGAAGAGAGAAGAAGGTCGCAGCTAGACTTAAAGCGTGATGATCATAAAGCTAGGCCTCCTGCAGCTATACCCTACAATTTCGTCAATGGTGTTCTGACATGTCCGCTTTGTGCTCAGAGTTTTTCAGCCAAAGTTGGGTATGTAGCCATTTGGTATTTATATTTTATGGTATTTAAAAAAACTTGGTGAAAAAGTTGGATCTTTGATCCCCAATATCTCCGCTAGAAGGTTTCCAGGTATGGTCTCCTACCAAAAAATGATCGCAATGACGGGACGGCTCGTTAAGGTCTTGTTACACCCTTTATAGTTAGATTGGAAGCCGAAACTGACTAGGTAAGCCAATGAATTTATTTCATAAATTATTCTTCAGACAACGGTGTTTAATATTATTTCTGGTTTTTTTGTTACTTGTTCGATGTTTCGGACGACTATCAAAAAAGTGCTTTGCCACGAAGAAGATAAATATTAATAAAGATCAACATAGGTATTATGGTGACAAAACGCACCGTGTATATCATCCTTTTCCTGCTCTTATCCCAATTTATTTGGGGTCGGCGCAGCATGTCTTCTTCCATACTTCTCTATTACTCGTCAGCTCAGCAGTCACCTGCTTTCTATATTATTATTATCCTTCACACAGTCCATCCATTTTTTCTTTGTTCTGTTCCTCTACTCTTATAGCCATCTACATTCGTACTCTGCTGCACATACCCATACCACAATAACCGATAACCACACAACTTTCCAGTCACCGGCGCCACTTTCAGACTTCCTCTTATGTACTCATTCCTTATCTTATCCATTCGCGTTACACCACACATTTGCCTTAGCATTCTCATCTCAGCCGCATGCAGTTGCATTTCATTCATCCTTTATGTAGCCCACCGTTCTGGTCCATACAAGACATTAGGTCTAACCATGATTTTATAAATCTTCCCCTTGAGTTTAAGGCGAATGCACAGTGTACACCTTCCAGAATGTGAATCACAGAGCGGACGAAAAGCATTGTCTTTCTTAAATCATTTTCTGTGTGTAATTTTTGATATACAGACTCCTGCGCTCGCCCAAGGACGGAGGACATGATCTATAAGCCGAAAAAAACACGATAAACGAATATTGAAACTCAAACTAATACCTAATTTAATTTTCAGAATCTTTTCCTCATATTTTCCTATAATCTTTCAAAATCACTTGAGGCTAAAATACTGATCGCTAAGGCACAAAATAAAGTAGCATCCAATTTATTTTGAAGCTTAACTGTAGGAGGCCATTGTTCACAGGATCATGTATTTATTGGGAATCTAAGATACTCTACACACAGAACGAGAAGACACGCGACGGCGATGCAAAGCGTTTTTAAGAGCAGTCTGTAACGGTTGAGAAAATCGTGTAGATTTTATTTTGTATTTTTTTGTGTTGTGATTTGTTTACGAAAAATTCACGGAAGCTTGCCAAAAAAAAACAAACGCTGTTATGCTTTTGTTTGTTTTTGGTTTCAAACCGCAACATTCGCAAAATTGTAAAGCGCAAAATGGTACCCCGCCTCGTTTATTTATTTCTCAATTATTTTACCAGCAGCAAAAAAAAAACACTGTTGATTTTGACGGACTTGTCAGCGGAACATCAACTTTGTTACTACGATAGTAAAGATCGATGTTATTTTGATAGTAATTCAGAATCTGAAGACTTAAATAAAATAAACTGTGACAGAACAAAACCATTTGATTGCTGAGTGGTCCATTTACTGAGCAATCAATATATTTAGATTATTTATTGTTTAAAAATGTATTATAAGGGTCTGTTTCCTACCTGCGATTAAGTTTCCTTCAACTTGGCAGATAATTTCATACAAATTCTGTTCCATTTTTAGGGTTCCATACTCGAAGGGTAACCAACGGGACCCTATCACTAAGCCCCCACTGTACGTCCGCCCGTCCATCCATCCATCCGTCCGTTCGTCTGTCAGCGGGCCGTATCTCATGATCAGACATTTGAAATTACAGCCAATGGCTATAGAATTAAAACACAGTAATAATATCCCAGTATTAATCCCAGTATTAATATAGTATATGTTCTGTATGGTGTCCGGACGTAAAGAATAGCACCATCCCATATCTTCCCGTGGGTGTCGTAAGAGGCGACTAAGGGACTTACCAGTGAATGGGCAGCAGCGTTCTCTGTGATTTTTTAACAACCGTACTGCGATCGCCAACCCGCCTGCCAAGCGTGGCGATTATGGCAAAAACCCCCCTTTGGGGGAGGCCTATGTCCAGCAGTGGACGTCTTTCGGCTGAAATGATGATGATGGATAATATCCCACAACTATCTCCAATGCCTGCGCCTGATATGCCAGATATTTTGCACATGTAATATCTGTCGTCACAGAATGTGTAGTTCTGTTGCCGCCATAACAAAAAAATAAAAAAATTAAGGGGGCTCCCCTTCTAAGATGGTACGGAACCCTTCATGAGCGAATCCGACTCGCACTTGGCTGGTTTTTTTTTAATTTAGTCGATAATTAGTGTCTATTCAGACATCGTGAAATAGGCCTTTAATGTCGCATTTTATGATCGATTGTTGGTTGAAAAAAATGCTAATATTCAATTCTATAGCGATTTGTGTGCGGAGTTCTTTTGGAGAAAAATATTATTTCCTATAAATCAAGAATATCCGTTTTAAGATACTTGCTTACTTCCATGCTTAAGCTGTGAGATTTTTTTCCATTATCTTCCCTCTAGGTAGGTTTACCTATCAATCTTTTTATTCGGAAATAAAGCTGATGAATTAATGAAAAAATCATGAAAGTGTAGGTACTTTAAAAATATTCATTAGTACATGAATAACTACGGTTTTTTAACATATTTCATCATTAAAACATACTGAAATTTTGCTTATGATTGTAGGTACTTTGTAGTTTTACTTGGTACACACGGCGGCACATCAAGCTATACATTTCCAGTATAACATGGCCTTGCTTTGTATAGATTTCCCGTACAATGAGAGATCCGCATAAAGTGGTTTTGTATAGCTTGACTAGCCGTCGTGTGTACAAATCCTCATAACAACAGCTTTCTCCAGTTCATTTATTAACTTTAACACTAGTCACTCACTTCTTTTACAATACTGGCAATAGTATTCAGTTAAGCTAAAATCCACCAACGAAGTTGAGCAAACGTTAAACATTTAAAAAAGAGAGAAAAACATTATGTCGACACAATCATATGCTCTAAAGCTCATGGAACTCGTAGCTAAATAATAACAGCCGCTCGGGTCGATCTTTAGGTTAAGCCTTGCTTGCCTAGGTTGGTCTGTGGATGGGTGACTGCCCATTACATACCGAGTTTCCTCCGTGCCTCGGAAAGCACGTTAAGCCGTTGGTCCCGGCTGTCATTTGTAGATCTTTGACAGTCGTTAGGTAGTCAGTGGCCCAAAAAGTCTGACAACCAGTCTTTCCAAGGGGTATCGTATTACCCAATACTAACTGTGTTATGGAGGTCAGATAGGCAGTAGCTCCATGTAAAATACTGTTATTCAGCTGCATCCGGTTAGACTGGAAGCCGACTTCAATATATGTAGTTGGGAAAAGGTTAGGCAGATTATGACACAAACGCTCTAAAGCTAGCAATTTTCCAGTTTCAAATTACTTTTAATCAATCATCAGCCTAGCCTTTTTCCAAACTATGTTAGGGTCGGCTTCCAGTCTGACCGTATGTTGCTGAATACCAGTATTTTACATGGAGCGACTGCCTATCTGACCTCCACAGCCCAGTTAGTACTGGGTAATACGATACCCCTTGGTAAGACTGGTAAAATAAAAATTACCTTTCATCAATCTTCTTATATGTAAAAATCTCATGTCATGGTGTTTATGGTCGCACTCCTCCAAAACGGCTTGACCGATTTTTATCGATATTTGGTAGGTATAGGAATAGGTTGTAAAATATATTTTACACCCTACTAGGTGATAAGGGGGTAGGTAGGGTAAAAAAGGTGCATTGCAACGCATGGCCGGGCACAGTTAGTAAAAAATAAAATTTACTAGAGCCCACTCATGCTAGAGTACTTATTTATTTTATTTATTTATTTTATTTAATTACAACGGTTTAAAACCAATTACAGTTACTAAAGCACAATAACTACTAAACATTAAAAAAAAAATGGAAAACAGATAAATATAAAAAAAAAAAACAAAAATAAAAATGAGTCAGGTACTCTCTCATGAATCCTTGATTCACACGCAAAACAAATGAATCACGTCCACCGATAGCACTAAAAACTATGAAAAACACTCAATCAATAGTTTTTCGCAGAGTTTATAACAGGAAGCCACTCGTGGACATTTCACCGAGGATTATCTACTTTATGCATTATGCAGGCAGATAAGTTCGCTACTGTAGATTATGGGCCTGACACTGACATAGATACCTATAACGGCTAATGGGGGGTATTAAGTATCGATAAGGACATTGGATTTTCTTTTCACCCGTTTTCGAATGCCTTTTTGGTTTTCATGAAACGGTAGCCAGTCACCTTGACTGCTGCATCGGTTGAGTGGTTGTAAGCACCGACTGCTGAGCATGAGATACTGGGTGCGATTCCCGGGTCGGGCAAACTGTTATTCGGTTTTTCCATTGGGGTTTTCTCAGTAGCAGTCAAGGAGTCTGGATTTGTGAACAGTTGATGGCAATAGGCTCGCCCCCTATTACATGGGACTTAAAACATAACGTGGGTGTTTATTAACCTATTTGGTACACCTCTGCCTAACCCTTACAGGCGTGATGTTATAGTTGTCAGAAGCCTCTTTAGCCGAAGTATAATCAACCTATACCCCACTGCTGGGAAACAGGCCTCCTCTCTGAGAGAGTGAAGTGGGCCGTAATCAGCCACCGAGGTAGGTGTCTCATGGCTACATATTGGAGTTTACTCCTTAAGAAGCAACAGGGGCTGCGATTCTCCATACTAATGTATTCCCCTTTTTTCTTCCTGAATAATGACTCTAGGGCAATATTTTTTTTTTTATTAAATCAATGTCTGTATATACACTGTAGACACGTTCCTGTCATTTCTTTTTTTTCAGCAACTAATAAGTAAAAAAAATATGACCCTCCAAAAATCCTCAATTTTTACGGCTGATATTAGAGGAATACCAGACAAATTCGAAAACTTTTTGACATAAAAGAAATAGATAGAAACCTAGACATACTCTTTCTTCGTAAAAGTAATTGAATTAGCTCAGTTCTCGAGGAGAAAAAGGTGCATACGAAGCGTCGACCTCGTCAAAAATTTTTTGATATAATCGGTCTGAGCAGCAGCGCCGCTGTGCCTATCGCACTCTATGGGGGCAGGATGACGGCAATAGTTTCTCCTAATACATATTTTTCGAATTCCTCGCAGGCCCCGTGCCCTCTTAAGAATCGTTCCATATGTAGCGCACGGTATGAAAAACAAAGGGTGTAACAAGGCCCTTAACGAAGCCAAAAGGCACTTTTTCTCCCCGTCATTGCGATATTTATTTTATTCTAGAGCATACCTGGGAACTCTAGTTACGGAGATATTGGGGACATTTTCACAAGTTTTTTTTTTAAATACATGGTTTTAATGTAAGATTTTTAAACACCTCCATGATCCCCGTACTATTCAATCCATCCACCAGCACAATGTTTTGAGTGCGTTACATTGAGTCCTACCGTAAAACCTGAAATTTTATACAAAAAAAAAGTCGTGTCCCAGCAATATTTTTTGCGTAAAGTTACTTAGGTTGATGTACATAATGCTTGGTTGACGGCTTCGTGAAGGGTCCGTTTACACTCTGTAGTAAAATCAAATCCGCGTTCCGTATCCAGTCTGCCCCAGTATCCTTTGTAAGCTCGTCGATCCGAGCAAAATTACTTACTAATATCTAATTAAAAGTGCCTTACTCCTGTGCCAACGTGCATGTAGATCATCTAATTTAAATGCTAGCACGTTTCCTCTAAGCGGTATACTGTACATAAAGCTTTCAACAACACGAGCACACTAATTGATCTACCTCAAAATTCTGAGTAAGCCGATGTGTCGTCTGAAAACAGCCTAAACCATTCACCGTGACTGCCACGTACAGATTAGTACGGTGACTTCGATATGTTATGTCTATGTCGCTATAGTGAGGGTTTTATTACGTATGGTCATAGCAATAGCAAGAAAAAAGTTAAGTGAGAAAAACTAAAGATAATGCAGTACATGTAATCAATTTTTATCTTAATTCTTTGTATTGTCCACTGTGTGTAAAATAAAAAATAATGTATCTACACATTATTTATTTGTCGGATATGTCAGGATTTATTCCGTTGGGCTCGTACATCATGTGGGCACGATGGGTGTCGTGCTGTGAAAACACACTGAGTGCAATACACTGTTTCTATCAAACTAACGAATTACTTGAGATTACAACTTAACACAATAACACGGGGCACAATGAATCGAGTACAGTTCCAAGACGTCTCAATCAGATCCGGACATATTTATTTTACTATTTATGGTACTTGGTACTAGTTCGTGGATCTCTTACATCGAAGCACAGTACCCTTTTTTTAAAAAGCTTGTGTTTTACTAGCGATATTGGTTTATATATTTAGGTCAAATCTTGCAACTAAATTTTAAATCAGTTATCCTCAACCGATTACGCTGAAATTTTGGGTACACATTAAGTTTGGATAACAATGCATGGTTAGCTAAATGACGTCATTCTAAATCAAATATAGCGGACTCCCAAAGATAGCGGACCTTTAATTTTTTGCAAGGGCTTACTGAAAAGAACACAAAAAGAAACAAATGATGTCACACGTATACTTACAACATTATTTTAGTATATGCGAAACCTGAATATAGTATGTTCAGAATAAGTAACTGAATCGATTCCAATAATTTTCAAACCATGTTATATTTTGTCTCAAAAATATTTAAAAAAGGTTACAAGTTGGACACCGAGCGACACTAATCACCTATCGCAATAATTTAGGTACCTACTGCCAAATTATTATTATCAATGAGCTCAAGACGATGCTGGAAGCGCCGCGCGGTGACCACGTTTTTGTGCCAGGTAACAGAACAAGCTTATAACTTTGTGATTTTTCATGATACAGTTTTAAAATTTTGTACATAGATTCTTTACATAAAAGTACTAGACACGTGTTTCAGGTTTCGCATATACTAAAACTAATGTTTTATTTAAAAGCTTGTTTTAAAAATGTTGTATTACTTCAAGCTTGTTTTCGATACAGTTTCATGCGGCACTTTCACATTTATGTTAACCAAAAACGATAGACGAATCTGTCAATGCTATTCCAGTGCCAAAAATACATGTGGAACTGTAGATACTTATTAAAAGTAATGAAATACACGAACTTTTTTTTTTTTTTTAAAAACTTTGCCCCACACTAAGAATTTCTCCTGTATCGTGGGTGCGTTTACAAACATTTAAACTCACACAAACAAACAGTTGAACAAATGTTTGTTCCGTGCGGGGATCGAACCCGAAACACGCAGTGCAGTAGCCAATCGCTCAGCCACTGCGCCAACCATGCCGTCAAATTGTGACATTATTGCATGAATCAATATATTCAGTTATGATCTTTATATGTGTAAACAAAGTGCTTCAAACATGGAGAAGGTTGAAATGAATCTCTCAAGGTTTTGAATCTTCCTGGACAGAATGGATGGATGGTTTGTAATGTAAAAAGCTTATTAAAATGATGTATTAGAAAAGTTATACCCCCATAATTTAATTTCAAATTCCACGCTTGCACTTACAGTAATGGATAAAAGTTCTGTCCAAGCGTTGATTGTTGCCATGTGAAAAGTACTTTGAAAACCTTATGCTTCTGCCGGCGGCTTCACCTGCGTGAAGTTTGGTAATTGTCTCACGGGAGTGTTTCTACCTGGATAAAAAAATATCTCATGTGTTAATCCAGGTTATAGACTATACAGGGTGTAAACGGAAACTTCACAAAGCCGTCAACCAAGCATTCTTTGTCATCAAAATAAGTAACACTGTACGGTAAGACTTTATGTAACGCACTCAAAACATTGCACTGATGGATGAATTGAATAGTACGGGGGTCGTGGAAGCGTTTCAAGTAAAGTTATAACATAAAAAGCTAGAATAAAAAAAAAATGTTAAAATGTTTTAACTTTGCCCCCAATATCTCCGTAACTAGAACGTTTCCTGTATGGTCTAGAACAAAAAAAATATCGCAATGACGGAGAAAACAAGCGCCTTTCGGGTACTCTTACACTAATAAAATTATGATGCAAATCCTTTGAGTACCTAGTTTTTGCGTGAAAGAGTCAAAAATATCCAAACATCCTCACAAACTTTCACATTTATAATAGTACCTAGTAAGACAAGATAACATAACGTGACCAATCATTTCATAACAAATTGTTATTCTGTTCGTAATAGGTATCTTCCTAAATCCAAACAAAGCCACAGAATAAATAATATTACTACAAATCTTATAAGTTACAACTTTATATACAAAATGCCCTCTTAATTTTAAAACAAACATTGAAACCTTGGACCCGAATTGCGTAAACACACTATCACAATACGAAGGAATTTAGAGGATTCATAAGTTTGAAATATTTTCAGATCAACAACGTAAATAATGCAATGAATAGGTATTGTTCTATAATCTTTATATTTTTTTAAATTTAATCAAAATAAATAGGTAGCTTTGGACCTCGTGGCTAAATAATAACAGCCGCTCGGATCGATCTTTAGGTTAAGCCGTGCTTGCCTAGGTTGGTCTGGGGATGGGTGATCACCCATTACATACCGAGTTTCCACCGTGCCTCGGAAAGCACGTTAAGCCGTTGGTACCAGCTGTCATTTGTAGATCTTTGACAGTCGTTACAGATAGTCAGTGGCCCAAAAAGTCTGACAACCAGTCTTACCAAGGGGTTACGTATTACCCGGTACTGGGTTGTGGAGGTCAGATAATCAGTCGCTCCATGGAAAATACTGGTATTCAGCGGCATCCGGTTAGACTGGAAGCCGACCCCAAAATAGTTGGAAAAAAGCTAGGCAGATGATGATTTTTGGGGTTGTGAGTGCGCTACACATTGCAGTCACCTCGCTGATCTTTAGCAATCTTGTTCTCATTTACACGTTTTTCACGTCTTGTAAAAATAGAAGAAAAACTAAACGTAACACTACTTCAAGCAAAAAGAAAACAGACTACGTGTTTCGGCATAGTTTAAAGCACTGAATCCTTCTAGCTAGGTTTAATTGTGCAAGCTGACTTAAAACTCCCAGTAATCTTAGTTCTAGCTGTTAAATCTTCCGAAATTTGTCTTGCCGTAAATGTTTTCAGCGCACTTGCTAGTTTCAGCGCTTTAAGCGATTTATTACTGTGCTGAGATTTTATTAACGCTGCAACATATGCAATTCTGCGAATAGAGTTGAAAAAACTTTATTGGACACCAAAATTGAAACAAAACTGTTTTACAATATTGCTAATACGGGTTACAGGTATATGCACCTATATCTGCATAAACATTGTCATAGAAGGGTATCTTTCAAAGCTTATTTTCTTTTTTAGTTACTCCAATACGAAACGAAACGCTGGCGTGATGATTTGGACTTGTTCCTGACTGATTTGCCTGAGAAGGCACAACACCAAGACGGTTGAACAGGAATGGGGAGGCCTTTGCCCAGCAGTGGGACAAAAAATGCTAATAAAAAATGCATTTATCAATAGGTACTTATAAAGGTTTAATTTTGTAAGGTTGGTTAAGTATTTAGGAGATAATCTCCGCAACAACTCATCCGATTTCAAATAAACTGTCTCTGATAGAAAGCTACGCTATTGCTGAATGTCATAGGATATTCTTATCTTAAAAAAAAAGTACCCCGCTGATGGCAATAGGCTCGCCTCCTATTACAATGGGACTTAAAATATCTGGCGAAATGTGAGTGTACTATTAGGTACACCTCTGCCTAACCCCACGGGGATTACAAGCGTGATGTTGTGTTCTATAAATATCAATCAATAGTTTTGACAACGTTTATTGCTATGCGTACTTTTAATAACTATGACATGTAATAAATCAATATCTACATGCATGGTATGCTCTTCTAATATACCACATATATTTCTTAGTTGCCTGCTGATTCATCGAAGTGTTAAGCGGGGCAATCTTGTCGATAGCGCACACACATATCGTGGACCATTGGAGTGCAATAGTATAGGCCTAATGTGCACCAATATATATATACATATAGGTGCACACTACCTACTCAAACTCAAAATGTACTCAAATAGAGTAGAGCAGTTTCAGACTAGCGTATTTTGTTGCGTTCGTATCGTCTTATACATTTACACGCGCGTCACATTTGATGCTTCAAAAACCAAACCGAAGCGCGTCAACGCTCTTACGAATTTCGCGTGTGAAAGGCGCGCCTACACGTGCTTGCAAAAACGGGCTTATAGGCGCGGAAAGTACGCTAATCTACAAGTATTTTGGTTTGCCCAGATATTTTCGTCTACAAACGTAGCGCGGGCTTATGACACATTGAGATTACGATTGGAATGATCACTGATAACAATATAACGTCTGACTAACCATATAAATAAATCAGCGGCTGCGGCGCTCACCGCCTTTCCCAGCGGTGCACCACCACAAAATCCGCTTCACCGCTTCCGCTCGACAGCGCGGACAACCAGTGTCGTGTGAGATTCACCTTTGTGCTCGGAAAGAAATCTTGAAACGGTTTGTTGACACTTCTCGTGACCTAAGGGCTGACTTTTACTTCAGCGTATGCATAGCCATACAAGATGGCAATGACGCCAGTCTTTTGGGCACATTGCCATTAGAGAGCAATGACGCGCGACGTGGAGACAGTTTCCAAAGCTATATTTTAGTTTGTTGTTTGGTAGAGTTAAGTTGGAATATTTATATTTTAATTAATGTGTTAGTTGTTTGTGTGTTGATCTAATAGTCAGTACACTCACATTTCGGTTATTTTCAGAATCAGAACTTAATTAAAACTGCTGCAGCTTTTTACAGCAAAAAACAAAAAAAATATATTTATTATTTTTTTTTGTCCCGCCTGCCAAGCGTGGCGATTATGGCAAAACCCCCCTTCTTGGGGGAGGCCTATGTCCAGCAGTGGACGTCTTTCGGCTGAAATGATGATGAATGATGATTTTTTTTTGTTTTTTAAATACCATGTAATAGGGAGCAAGCCTATTGCCATCAATTGGGCACAAATCATGTTTCCGTGCATACTGAGAAATGCCTGATGGAAAAACCCAACGTCAGCCCTGGGAATCGAATCCATCTCACAAATTCAATATTTTTCCATCACCTCCTACCCTAAATATATTACACAAACCAATCTCTATCCCCATACGTAATCAGTCGATCCTTAATGATTATAGCACATATTGAATCGTCGCTGCTGGTGCTCTTATCAAACGACAGCGTAATGAATGCACGAGTGTTTACATACTTGTGGGAGAAACTGGAGTTATACGGACACTGTATTTAATCAGCAAACGTTTTGTAGGTTATTTTCTTGTGTTAATGGGAAAGCTTCTAGTTGGATACCTAATAATAGATCAGATTGTTTTTTTTAACTTTATTTGTCGACCAAAATAGAGAAGAAAATACGGGAAACTGATACACAACGTTTGGATATGATTCAGGTGGCTAAAATGGCCGTTTTAGCAGGATCATAATGGCATAATAATATGAATTACGTTACAATTCCTAAAATGGTCACTAAGTGACAATTCATAATATTTTTATTAACTGTGTCTGTGACCATTTTCAAGAATTTTAACGTGTGGAAAAATTATTCGTATTATTATCCTATTATGATTCTGCTAAAACGGCCATTTTAGACCCCCTGGCCGTGTCCTAACCCAAGTGATCGTCGGGTGAACACGCGGTCGTCGCGTTCAATTTGTTCAAACGCGTGGCCCGGCGCCTTCCAAATTCAAGAACAAAAGAGTGACATGACAGGTATCAAGAGACACACGCGCGCGTCATTTGTTTTCGCGTACGTACCATCGCACCGCAAGTCACATCACGGTGACTCGTTGGTTACTCTTTCATTTGTTTTTTGATGTGAAACATCTATGTGCGCGCCTAGGCAGTAAACCGACTCGAATGCTGTGACGGAAGCTGGCATGACGCATATGCCACGTAAAATCAACCTATTCTCATTAGAAGAAAGTTTATTTTGGAACGATAAGACTGTTTTGACTAAATTAATGTCTCATTTATTATAATAATATTAAAATTATAAGAAAAATAAATAGATTTTAATAACGTAACTATTTTTTCTTTATTTTACTCCATATTTCTTTACAGGTTTTTTATTAATTATGAATTCTAATATTACCTTAGATGTTTCACGTCATTGTGCCGGGCGTCCCGTGGCAGCCATTTTTTTTTTAACCAGTCGCTCTGTAGCAAGACTCATATTGCTTCAGCACGTAGCTCGTTTTCAAGAATTTGGTTAGAACGCGGGTTCAAACACATTATGATGCAACCATTCTCTGCTGTTATGCATTTAGCGCCTAGCCACATGGTGCGTTGCTACGACGCCTACGGCTTGCGGTTTTCCAATCAGTTCGTCGAATCATACACACAATCATTCATACGTCGTACAAACAATCTGCTGATATATTGCATAAAGCCTTTTCCCCAACTATGTTGGGGTCGGCTTCCAGTCTAACCGGATGCAGCTGAATACCAGTATTTTACATGGAGCAACTGCTTATCTGAACTCTACGACCCAGTTAGTCCTGGGTAATACGATACCCCTTGGTAAAACTCGTTGTTAGACTTTCGGGCCACTGACTACCTGTATCGCCTGTCAAAAATCTATTAATAACAGCCCGAACCAACAATTTAACATGCTTTCCGGGGCACGGAGGAAACCGGTATGGTTTCGGTATGTAATTGGTGGTCACCCATCCACGGACCAACCTAGGCAAACGCGGCTTAAACTGAAGATCGACCCGAGTGGCTGTTATTATTTAGTCAGGAACTCCACTCATGAACACTACAGAACATTTAAATAAAATACAGAAACATTAAACAGTTACTGAATTTAGCGTATTAGAAAATATTACAGCAACTACTAGACGATATACTGAGGTTAGGTGACCTATTATTTACTAATGCTAAGCTAGTACCTTTACATGGTCCATTTTTATGTACATACTCGTAGCTTAGAAAAATATTTTTTTAAATATGGAATGCAAAACAAATGAATTTGAATATGCTTGAAAATTGACAGGACCAAAACTTGTCAAAACATAAAGTCCTATGAATATTAGTTTAACGTTGATTTTGCATCACAGCGGTCTTTATTCTCATTTCAAAAGGCTACTAGTACGTCTATAAAAATCACAATAGTATTAGGAGCAATAAGGTTGATGTTTGTTAGCTATCGCAGGTAAACAAGGCAACTGTGAACTGACTGGACAAGTGTCACAAAAGGTCTTAACTCGCCTACTCATAACCGAATGGTAAATATGTGCTGATAACGTTAATTAAAATAATAATTATGTCGTTTACCCTCTAAAATAAATAATTTCCGGAGCTGAAAATATCTGAACATTTTCTTCCCAAGTTTACGCACAAGTACCTCCTACCTATTTAATAAATTGTCCTAATTCAGCTCAGGGTTGGGAAAGGGCTCATTATAAAATGGTCATTCAAAGTAAGTTCTTGTCGTTTCAGTTTCATTTAGAACTACGGTTTTTTTGCTGAAAATGAAGTAGCGTTTCATAAAGAAGTTTAAATACTTCATTTTAGAGAACGACAGAAGTTTTTTGTACGAGTTGGTTTTAATGTGAACAGTAGAGTACAGATATTAGAATTTCACAATTTCAATAAAGCTGAATTGGTTTTATTGGTACGATTTCTAAGGAGTTACTAAGTTCGTAGGGCTGGCTGGCGAGACAAGTTTTTTTTTTAAACTCTATTGTATTGTAGTATTGGTTTGTAGTTTTTGTTGTCTTTGTATTTTTGTATTGTACTGGTTTTTTTTTTTTTATTTGTCTAAGTATTTCTTTTTTCTATTCTAAGTTTTTTTATTTTTTTTTTTCTGTAAAAATCAATTAATATTGGATTTTTGGATTTTCATATATAAATCTGACAAAAGGCCAACGTGATTTATTATGGACTAGCTGTTGCCCGCGGCTTTCGTCCGCGTGAATTTTTTTTTAGCCTATAACCTTCCTCGATAAATGGGCTATCCAATTCTAAAAGAATTTTTCAAATCGAACCAGTAGTTCCTGAGATTAGCGCGTTCAAGCAAACAAACAAACTCTTCAGCTTTGTAATATTAGTATAGATTCCGTTCTTTTTTTCGTTTGAATTACGGAACCCTAAACGGTCGGAAAACGTATTAGCTGGAGATTTCACTGGAACCTTTTATTTTCTCTATCTTTACCATAAGAAGATTGAAAATGGAAGGTTTCAGCACAATAACAACTTTTTATTTCCAAACCCAGCCTAATAACATTATTTTTTGTATAGTTAGTGCCTATCCTGGTGTCAGAGTTTTTATGTCGCTCATGGGCCTCTGACTTGGCTTTACATGGCGTCGAGATATATCTCTCAGTCATGCTGGTTTCCTCACGATGTTTTCTTACACCGAAGCAATTAGTAATTATATATAATACGCACATGAATCCGAAAAATCAGAGGTGTCTTGGGTTCGAACTTGAGATCGATGAGTTGGCAGTCCGATGGTCACACCACTAGGCTGTCACTGCCTGGCTATTAGTGCTGGAGTCATATTGAAATCCATTTTTATGACTACCTCATTGGTGTAGTGGTCGCAAGCACGACTGCTGAGCATCAGGTCCTAGGATCGATTCCCGGGTCGGACAAAGTGTCATTGGGGTTTTTCGTTGGGAATTTTTCATTTGCGCCCGGTTGATGGCAATAGGCTAGCCCCTTATTACATGGGACTTAAATATAACTGGCGAAATGTGGGTATACTTTTAGGGACACCTCTGATTCACACAGGCGTGATTTTATGTTATTTATAACTATCAACCAGTGTACAAAGTTTCGTATTTAAAATGTCATATCTATGCGAGATTACACTAACCCTTCCAAAGTTAGTTTAAACCGGTTCAACCCTAAGAGACGAGGATCGCTTTGAGGTTGACCGCAAACCTGAACAAGCAAAGCAAGGGAAATACTCAAACAGACGTAATTAAGCGATTTCGTAGTTAATGGTACCTATAGAACTTTCTTCGTAGTTGTTAATGGGTATCTACTTCAAATATCATCATATGCCTTTTCCCAACTATGTTAGGGTCGGCTTCCAGTCTAATCAGATGCAGCTGAATACCAGTATTTTACGTGGAGCGACCGACGTTAGTACTAGGTAATACGATACCCCTTGGTAAGACTGGTTGTCAGACTTTTGGGCCACTGACTACCTGTAACGACTATCAAAGATCTACAAATGACAGCCGGGACCAACTGCTTAATGTGCTTTCCGAGAAACGGAGGAAACTCGGTTTGTAATGGGTAGTCACCCATCCACAGACCAACCTAGGCAAGCACAGCTTAACCTAAAGATCGATCCGAGCGGCTGTTATTATTTAGCCACGAGCTCCTAATTCTCTACTTCAAATACAAAGGTCTTTTTTGAGTCTTTCAAACATGATGCTTACCAGAAATTAAGTTTTTACGTGCTGGTATTGTTAACATCTACTTTTTTTTTGAGCTTGTTCGTTGGTAATCGCATTACTTGGGAGCGGCATTAAAAGAAAATACCCGACAGTAATAACATGTCTTTTAAGGATCAGAATGTAGGGCCACAAAAGGGATGAATGAAAGGCATTTGCATGTGGCTGAGATGAGAATGATATGGGGGATGGTGGTGTTACACGAATGGGTAAAATAAGAAATGAGTACATAAGAGGAAGTCTGAAAGTGGCGCCGATGACTGAAAAGTGGTGCGGAGGAGTGAGGTGACAGTCGTAAGAAAAGTTTTGACTGTGAATGTGGATGGGTAAGGGGAAGAGTAGAGGAAGACCAAAGGAAAGATGGATGGACTATGTGAAGGATGGATGTGCAATGCTGAAAATTTTTCAGAATTAAATATTTTGATATTGCTCCTTATTTATACAGAACGAGATTAAACAAGCAAGAAACTCTCAAATACCCCTATAATAGCTTCAACCATCCGCTATTTATGAATCAGGGTTCCTCAAGACGGACTCGAGCCACTACATCAAACAATACAGAACATAAACCCACTTAACTTGAGGGCCCGTATAATTTGCCGCTCGTTCAATTACAAGAGTCTGTTGGTGATAACGACTAATTGCCGTGACGTCATTGTTATTACGTAGCTGTAGAGTGTAGAGTGCTTGTGACCATTGTTTGTAGCTGTCAAAATGCTATTGATTGTGGACTTTTTCGAGAGCTTTTTTTAACTTTAATCCAGTGTTTATCAGGACAGACACTTGGTAGTAGACATTAATAATGGTTTTTTTTGTGTACTATGTATAGTCATCAT
This sequence comes from Noctua fimbriata, assembly GCA_905163415.1. NCBI lineage: Eukaryota > Metazoa > Arthropoda > Insecta > Lepidoptera > Noctuidae > Noctua > Noctua fimbriata. The sequence continues at coordinate 12,059,175 of LR990940.1, forward strand.
CATCACTTGCTAAGTGTTTTCGGGGCCGGCTTTCAGTCTAACCAGGCGAATACCAGTATTTTATATGGAGCGACTGCTTATCTGACCTCAACCACCCAGTTAGTACTGTATAACGACTGTCAAAGATCTACAAATGACAGCCAGGACCAACAGCTTAACGCGCATTCCGAGACACGGAGGAAACTCGGTTTGTAATGGATGGTCACCTATCTACGGACCAACCTAGGCAAGCGCGACTTAACCTGAAGATCGACCCGAGCCTCTGATAAGAGTTAGCCACGAGCTCCTCACCAGTTATGTTTCAGTAATCTTTCATTCATCATAAAAGAAAGTTATTTAAATGAACTGCCGCCACCGCTGCTGCTCCCGCCTCCGATCCCTTAGGGAAATCAGTGATTCGCAATGATAGGATGTTATTAGAGCACTGCTACATAAATGTCGATGGATGAAGAGGGAGAGGAAGATTAAAAAAATTATGATGGTTTATGTGAGCTATGATATGAAAGAAAAAGGAATGCAATGATAGTGTGTGAGAATACGACGTAGCCCGAAGAATTGCCAAACTTAAGTGGCAGTATATTGCTCGCAGAACGGTTGGCCGATGGGGCCAAAACGTTAGAAAGAAGAAAGAAAGAAAGAATAAAGTTTATTTGACGTCAGTTCATCAACGACACAGAATAAAGAAGAAAAAAAAGGTACAAAAGAAAAAATAAATGACAAATTAAAAAAAAAAACATTAAAAAAAAGAGAAAATACATGTGCTGTGTGCCTCACGGCTGCGCCAAAAAGGTCCATTTCAGCATTCATGCCAGACAGGTGATGCTGTCTGACGCTGGTCTTCCAATGAACCTTTGGGAGGTAAGTGACGGAACAACAGTTTCAAACATAATATACTAATACATGTAAATAAATATATAATACAAATAAATAGATAACGAGTAAATAATGAAATGTGTATTTACGAGGCTTGATAATAAAAAAAAATAAAAAAAAAATTTAAGTCATAAGTATTTAGTATGTAGTTCTGGAATGGCGACCGCGAACTGGAAGACGTTGCGTTGGAAGACTTCCCATTAGGTGGACCGATGACCTGGCAAAGGTTGCGGGGATCTGCTGGTTGCGTGTCGCATGGGACCGGTCAATGTGGCGACACTTGGGGGAGGCCTATGTCCAGCAATGGACGTCTTTCGGCTGAAATTATGGTGATGATGATGATGGTGTTAGAATAGACGAAAACAACATGTTGCGACTTGCGCCGATCCCAACTTAACACGGAACAAGGGCAGGAAGATTATAATTAGAGCACATACCAACCCACTAAAAAGTTTAATGGGTGTAAAAAGACAATTAATGAGGCCGAAAGGCACTTGTTCTCTCCGTCATTACGATATTTTTTAGGGTGCCGTAGCCGAATGGCAAAACACGGAATCCTTATAGATTCGTCATGTCTGTCTGTCTGTCCGTCCGTATGTCTCAGCCACTTTATTGCGAAACTATTAGGACTGCACAGTTGAAACTTGATAGGTAGATGTATTCTGTGAACCGCTTTACGATTTTTATACTACATGAAATTCAAACTAAAAAAAAACTTTTTTTAGCAAACCTATACGTGCGGGGTGTCAATCGATAGGTCTTTAAAAATGACATTCAAGTTTCTAAAACCATTTTTTCTCAAAGTCAATCGTTTGAAAGATAGACACTTCCAAAGTGGTAAAATGTGTGCCCCCCCCCCCCCTAATTTCTAAAAAAAGAGGATGAAAATTCTGAAAAAATAAGATTTGATGTTTAGTTTTTGTAACTTTTAAGTAACTTTTTTTTTCATTAAAATACAAAAATTTAGTTACCACATCAACATAATATGAATGAGCCTTCAAAATATTTTTACTATATTGCTTGGTGCTACGGAACCCTGTGTGCGTGTGAGTACGACTCGCACTTGACCGGTTTTTTGTTTAGGACCATACCTAGGACCCTAGTCGCGGAAATATTTGAGGTTAAAGTTCCAAATTTTCCAGGGACTAAGAATTCCCGGAAGAACTACTCGTTTAAAATAAATCTACGTAAGTTACCTTTATTTTAGTTAGATTACGGTGTTAGAGGTATCCTCGTTTCTCGCTTGAGCGTGTTCGTAATCAAAGTGTTTGCATGTAAGCGACAACTTTACTTAACTAACTTATTAGAGCGAAATACCACTTTCTAAATGTTGTTAAAACATTACTTATGGGTAGGTAAGTTATTCATGTTTTTAATCAAGATGAGGAAGTTACAGAAGGTGTCAGTAGAGTGCGGCGCTGGAACTTTCTTATTTAATAAAAAAAAACATAAAATGTGTCGGATCCGGTCATTGGTACGGACATAAAATGAATCACAAGTGCACCAGTGGTGAGGTCACGCAACCTACTTATCAAATCTACCCACACCTACAGCGTGCTTCTACAGAGTCGTGATGGTTTGAGCAGCGAGGAGGATAATCAGTGTCTAATCGCAGCGGATTAGATATATTTATTTATTTGTTATAAATGTATGCACAAGTAGAAACTGTACAAAAGCGGGCTTAATTTCTTGGGTATTTTCTACCAGTCGACCTTAATAACAGGACAAAATAGTAGAAAATGCACAAACATAAATACACATAACAAAATATATAAAGTTAAGAGAGATAAACAAGAAAAACTATAATAACCTAATTCTGAGACAAAGCTGCCAACTTTTTGTGTATGTGTTCGCGAGCTTTCACTTTGAATGTGAACCGACTGGTCTCCAAAGGGAGATCGCCTGGACAAAGAAAGAAGATTTAATAAAAGAGCGGTGAAAATAGAATTTATCATCATATTTTTATTTTTAAAACGCCTACAGTTAATTATCTCGTCGAAAATACAAAAAAATAAAAAACATTTTTTTTTTTTATGCTTATTTCAATTTTATATTGCATATTTCGAGCATTTATGATGCATATTTCGTCAGTTTTAAGTTGCATATATTCGGCTTCTAGTAATGACTAAGTTATAACCTATCTACTATAGTTGCTACACATACAATAGGTACCCAATAACTTCACATGACAATACAATCGCCTATCTATGTGCCAAGCGTGGTAATTAGGACAACAGCCGAGGCGGTCGTTAGAAACTCATGTTCTATAGTTAAAGTTTATGGTCTAATATTATTATGACATAAATTACACTAAGCATGGTTAAGACTACTTTGAGGTACGGTATGGTAAAAAATAAAGTCCAATTATGTCAACTAAAACAGATAGTTACTTATACGGGATGGCAAGAAAATTAAATTCGGCATTCAACTCATACTAGAATATTGTTTTGAAGCTTTAAAACAGTAATTTAAAAAAAAAACCGGCCAAGTGCGAGACGGACCCGCGCATGAAGGGTTCCGTACTAACGTAGTAGGGGAGCCCCCTTAAATTTTTAATTTATTTTTATTATTTGCTGATAAAGCGGCAACAGAAATACACATTCTGTGAAAATTTCTATCTATTATGGATCATGACAGCCCGCTGACAGACGGACGGACGGACGGAAGTACAGCGGAGGCTTAGTAATAGGGTCCCGTTGGTTACCCTTCGGGTGCTAGACCCTAAAATTCACACTCGATTCTTCTTAAATTGTTCTAAATTCATAAAAAACCTACATCCAATCAAATCAAAATTCTTATATTCAAATAAGGCTGATGTAAGCTGTTTTTGAACGTCAATTAATGATACAATCCTCAAAAATACCCTACTATACTTCTCACTCACAGCTTCTCATTCACTAAGGAACAACATAACATATCTACATCACACCTGTAGTTCCCGAAAGGTTAGGCAAAGGTGTACCTAATAGTACACCCACATTTTGTCAGTTATGTTTAAGTCCTAGGTAATAGGGGGCGAGCCTATTGCCATCAACCGGGCGCAAATCTGGCTGGTACTGAGAAATCCCTGATGAAAAAACCCAATGACACTTTGCCAGACCCGGGAATCGAACCCAGGACCTCATGCTCAGCAGTCGAGCTTGCGACCACTAGACTAACGAGGCAGTCAACATAATAAATAAATATAGGTAAATCCTATTCTACCTATACTTATACCCTTTTCCTGGAAAAACGAAATACTCTATATATTTACTCCGTACTTACTAATGTTTATATAAACTTGTTTACATTTAAAACTCTGGTACAAAACTCTATTAACTCCTAAATTACAGGACCGCATTGTGTAGAAAAATACTCCATGGACAATACATCGGTATTGTCCATGGAGTATTTTTACCTCAACCAGTACCATGGTAAAATTATGTAGACATCATAAAAAGTTGTCGAAGTATACGTTGTTATCTATTGGTCAATTTAAATAAACAATAATTAGGTATGTCGTTGTGCGAGTCAAAATGTCCGATTTATTTAAGCTAAATTCTATCTAAGGGTAATTACATAATTTAATTGAAATGATTTAATGTATTTAATTTAATTTGAATAATACAATGCATGAAAATTTTTAAATTATTATTATAAGTATTCGAAATTTGTGTTCCTATTAGATTATACATAGCGATCCGGACATTCGAATTAGATCTTATCATATTGTACCTATGTTTAACAAATAAATAATTTGAATTAAAATTTAGTAAAAGTTAAAGAAAACGTATTGTTTTTTGCGAAATGCATAGTTTACTAACGCCACTGAACAGCAGATAGGTACATAATATATATTCGTACTCTTAACTTATATATTTATCTATTCTCTTCCCAGCCTTTACAGCTCGTAAAAGAGAAAAGTAAGTACTCATAAAAACTAGAGAATTCCTTTTTACCCTCAGTTATTTACCAACAAGAACTAACCCGTCGTTTTCTGATGTAAGTTTGAATAAAAGAAAACCTACCTTTCATGAAAGTTAGTAAAGTCGACTGAAAGACGTGATTTGTTAGTTATGATTGATGATATTTTATGCTGAAACTTTTCAACCTGACATTGATTTGTAGGATTTCTTTAAAAGGAGTAATGCCTTGAACTTATTAAGAAATAACTGGCCTGACCTGTTTATAAAATGCACTTAAAAACCTACTTTTAAAGTCAAGATAACTATTACCTTTCTAACTATTAATTAGTTTGCGACAGAAGCACGATTTTTAGTACCATAACCGCATACTTGGCACCTCTCATCATTTCAGCCGAAACCGAAAACGAAACTTAAGTAATTATAGATAATCTGCCAAAAATTCAAAAGTATTTCTCAAATTTTTTTTTTTTTTTTATCAATCCTTTGAAAAAACAGTATTACGCTCCATTAAAGAGTTTATGTTGTTTATAAATATACCGCTTTATTTTTTTAAACATAGTCTAAGTATTATTAAAAAATATTGTACCAAAAAGCGAGTTTCGTTGAAGCACTGACCACTGTTTTTTTTTCCGAAACTGGCCGAAGCCGTACCCGAAACCGAAACTTCGTTCGGATACTTCTAAAACTATAATAATTCGACATCTAAGATTTCTAAGTGATATCGGATTATTTCAAGTTCAGATTTTTAAGAAAAGTTTAATGTGAAAAATCGAATTCGTCTCTGAACTTTCGTTTAAAATTCACATCGTAAGTTGTATAGCGAAGTTCTCACGAGTACCAATACTTGAACCCGAATCAAATTTATTTAGGGTCTACAACCGGTCACAGTTAACTCAAGCTTTGACATTTCAAGGTATGGCAGAGAGGGTAAGGAGCAAGTATTGAATCAAAATAAGGCTATTTCAGTGAATCGGGTTTAATTTGCATCACAAACGATTTTCCTATGCAAGGGACCGTTTGAGTTTCACTTGAAGTTACTTTGATTTATTGTGTTTATTAAGAGTTAGGAGTTTGTTGTTATAGAAATTAAAGTTAGTGAAACTGTAGCATCACTATTCTGAGTAGTACCTTCTATAATAATCTTGATCCTTTGTCGCATAAACTTAAACCACTTAGACGGTGTTACTACTAAGTTCATACTTAGACGGTTCTGTCATCAAAGTTTATATGTATGCTTTTGAAATGCTGCTAGTCTTTGAAACTCTATCTTAAACTCAAAGTATTTATTTCAATTAAACGGTGTATTCCCGTTGACCCCACTCATGGCATGCCTCACTGGAGGTGCCAACGGGAAAAATCAAAACCGTCGTTTCGTGGGCCCCACTACCCTGCCCCGCCACTTTTGAATTTTCAAGGAGTCCGTCGGTCAGAATGATGAAGCTACTTGCTTATTCCAATGCGTTTTAAATAAGTTTCTTTAGGTAATCGTTTTTTTTATTTGTCAGATTGCCGTCCCATTGGACTATGAGAGTCAGTGTAAGAGAGAGTGCATTTGTGTCAGCACACACTTTTAATATTTTCTGAGCTGATGGCTAATCTCCGCTGAGATTGGTCATCGTGACTGACAACGGACGGGGCATTTTTTTTTTAAATAGTTTCCTTTATAATATGTTATTCCAAAAAATAATTTACATTGATCATGTTGAGATTTACATGTAGATATTTATTTATTTGTAATAATCAAGGAAACTTTGTTATAAGAGCGAGAGAGCTAGAAAATTTTAGCATCCAGGATAAATAAGATTTTCTTTTTAGCAATGAAGATCATTTCCTTGCGTAATCAAATCAGAAATGAAGACATTCGCAAGAGAATCAAGGTTACCGACGTAGTCCGAAAAATAGCCAAACTGAAGTGGCAGTGGGCAGGGCACATTGCTCGCAGAACGGATGGCCGATGGGGCCGAAAAGTTCTGGAGTGTCAACCGCGAACCGGAAGACGTTGCGTTGGAAGGCCTCCCACTAGGTGGCCCGATGACCTGGTGAAGGTTGCAGGGATCCGCTGGATACGAGTCGCACGGGATCGGGCAATATGGCGACAATTGGGGGAGGTCTTGTCCAGCAGTGTACGTCTTTCGGCTGAAATGATGATGATGAATAAAAATCAATGTCTGTTTGTCCACTGTTGTTCTACATAGGCAAAGGAAGATTTTTGAAACAAAAAGAAACGTAAAATAAAAAATAAAAAAGCAGAAAAATTGCACGCAGTAACGTCAAAAGCGTCCTGAGTAAAATATAAAGAAACAAAAACAGCCTGTTGGTTGCACCAAAGTCCAAATTAAATAACAGTGAAGCCACTTTCAACTGACAAATTGTCGAAGAAAATTCGATAAGGATACAATAAATTGCATGAAAGAAACACATGATGCATACTGATGCGATAATTCCCTTACACAGAATAGATCGCGAGTTACATACATGAATTTTATGGCAATGCCAAAAATAGATATTCTCCAGAAATATTGGAGCAGTCCTGATTTTCAGAACATAATTATCAGGAAAACAATTACATCTAAAAAACCTGAATGTATGTAATAGGATGGAACTTTCAAGATGATAGAACCTTCAAGATGAAGATTATACCTGATGGAGATTATAACTATTACTGAATTTTATAATTCATACCGTCTTCTTCACCCTTGACGCGAATAAAGAAAAAAAAATCTTTCTCTTTGAGTCATATGCGCAAGCACGGACTCATGTATAGGGCCTGTTCATGCAGGGTCCTCTGGCACACTGAAATATTTACAATGTCCATATAACCAGTTTAAACTTCAAGCTGTAAAAGCCACAAACAAATAAACATCACGACAACTATAACAATTTCATTTACGAGACCCAGTTTCAGCCAGCATTTCGACTCATAAAATAAAAATAAAATTACAAGTAATCTCTGAAGTGCGTGACAACCTGTTGTACAATGGGCTCAGTCGCCTTGGATCGTAAGGAACAACCACCAAGTTATCAAGAACCCTCCATCTCCAACCAAGTTAAAGAAAGAAGAGGTCTGATTACCCTGGACCAGGTAAATTAGCCATCAAAGTTATGGTACGCCTGTTAAGGAGTTAAACTGAATGGATAACGGGGAATGTGTTGGCTTTGTTTAATTGTGGATTTCGTTTTATTTTTCGACGTAGAATTTATTTGAAAGGGACAGATACTGAACCAAGATTATTTTGTGGCAGGACTGTTTCTGGACATAAATCTTGGTTAAAGGTCACAACGCTAAATAAATAATTAAAGGTTACCGATTTAACTTACAAAACAATAGGGCTTGAAATAGGTACATAACTATTAATTTGCTTTTAATGCGCTAATAAGCTTACAGTTTGAAAGCGCATTTACAATTTAAATTTATCCCAATACTAGACTACAAAGATCTTCCCTATATCCATCCAAATCCTCAATGTTAGAAACCCTCACAAACATGAAAACCACAAATTCTGAAACGAACAAAACAACAACAAAAAAACATGGAGTATCCACACATCTCTAACGCAAACGACTCCAGACAATATAAGCTCCTAAAGCGCAGCTCCACAGATTTTTTTGTCATTACTCGAGTCGACAGTCATAGATTCAGTCATGGCATTTTTATTTGCGACGTCGTTTTATCTGTTCTCAATTCTGTTTTATTCAATATCACATTGCTTTTCTATTGGAGGAACTGAAGGTTTGTCTTTTGTTTCATTAGCTGCAATCTTTTGCTCTTTTATGAACTCCTGTTTTATTTGTTCTCATTAGTGTATAGGGTATTGCTATTTATCGTTGGTTTTAATTGTGAATATGAATTGATTTTTTTTTCGTTTCGTGTTCCACTATTCTATCGATGTTTCTGTCTTTGTCTATTTGTTCTGGTCAGATTTCGATGGGCCCTCAGGTATACCATGACTGAGTTAAGGATATAGAATACTTTTGATTCCGGTTGTATGTTCCCATGGTATACGGGGTGAATGGGACATTGACGCAGTTCTCAGTTCCATACATTTTTACCGAGTACTACCGTACCGTTTTTACTTGTAGGAAACAGCTGTTTTTTTTTTGTAAATTACCGATGAAAATTTCTGTGAGGGTACAGTATGACGTTGTAACCGATTGTGCGTCATGTCCTCTTCCACCCTGTATATCCGACCGTCACGCGAGAGCCCGCGAGCAAAAACTAGTAATATTTAGATTGTAGATTGGAAATTCGATATTCACCCAAATCAAATTGAAATTGCGTTGATCATGCTTAAATTGCCTATATCCCTAAATAGCTACACTTCAAAGAGACCTTGACAACATTTTGTTTTATTCGAAGCTTTTGACAAAGTAATTCAACCCTTTTTGGGTCCCAACCGATTAATGGTTTGCTTTGCTTTAAATTCAAGGGCCTAAAGTAAGATAATAAGAACATCCATTACGATTATTATGACTTTAGTAATTTGTTGGATTTAGTAGATCATTTAATGAAAGTTTATTATTGTCTTTGTTTTAGGGTCGCCCGTTGGTTGGAGTTATGGAACTCACTCTGGATTTGGAGGTAACAATTCTTGTTTATAATTTATTTATAAATGCTGTTGTCTAGTTCGTCCCGCCATCTCCTTCGTGGTCTGCCGCGACTCCGCCTCACTATGTCAGGGTACCAGTTTCCTACAATTTGGGCCCACAGTTTGTCCAGCATGCAGCACCCATGTCCTGCCTAGTCAGAACTAGACAGGATCCGTCATAACTGGAAGGAGGACGCCCGGGTTCGCGAGAAATGAAAGGAGACCAAAGGCTTAACGTACTTTCCGGGCACGAAGGAAGCTCGGTATGTAATGGATGGTCACCCATCCAGGGAACAACCCTGGCAAGTGCTGCTTAAACCTGAAGATCGACCTGTGCGGCTATAATTATTTAACCATGAGCTCCTCGACTTAAACGGGACTGGTGAAATATGATCCCACTATAGGACTATAGGTACACTATGTTTCAAGCCTTGATCATTAGATGTGTTGTTTTTTTTGTCTAATCCTTAAGTTTATTGTATTGAAAGAGACATTGAGTTTAATTTGCAGTAACTGTTAATGGCTTTTTATTTTTCTAGAATCCAGAGCAGCTGCTCCAAATTTTGGTGAAGTCTGCAACAGGTTTAACTTTCGAAACTTTCGAAAGGTATGTCTTAAACATTTTAATCTGTTTGCTTTAACTTCTCCTCCTTTAAGTTGTGCACCTTCTCACCAATTCATAAGAAAGCCTTTATTGAAGATAGCATTACATTATATTAGTTTTATTTTAGTTGATAGTGTAATCATAAATGTAGGTACTTTTAATTCATTTCTTCCACTCAAAAACATACTTGCTTCGATTCGTATACAAGGTGGAAACGGACCCTTCATGAAGCCGTCAACTATGCATTCTGTACATCAAACTAAGTAACTCTTCGCAAAAATTATTTCTGGCAAACAACTTTTTTTTTTGGGGTGAAAATTCAAGTTTTACGGCAGGACTCAATGTAACGCACTCAAAACATTGTGGTGACGGATGCGTTGAATAGTAAGTGGATCGTGAAAGTATTTAAATTGAAGTTATAACATTTAAAACTTGTTTTTAATTTAAAAAAAAAAAAAATGTGAAAATATTGGATCTTTGACCACTAATGTCTCCGTAACTAGAAGGTTCCCAGGTATGGTGAACACAAAAATTATCGCAATGACGTAGAGAACAAGTGCCTTTCGGCTTCGTTAAGAGTAGTTTTACACCCATTATTCCGAGGCTTTTATGAATCCACTTACTTACTACGATCGATCTTAAAAATGTCATAACAATAGTGACTCTGCATAAAATGTGAGTTACCTCACACTAAAGTCGTGGGTTATTAGGTCACTCTCATGAATTTACTTATTGACCTACCAAGGCTATTTTACAAAAAATACAACATTATTTTTAGTATATGCGAAACCTGAATATAGTTTGTTCAGAAGAAGTAACTGAATCGATTCCAATCATTTTTAAACCATGTTATATTTTGTCCCAAAAATATTAAAAAAAGTTACAAGTTGAGCACCGAGCGATATTAAGTACCTATCGCAATAATTTAGATACCTACTGTCAAATTATTATTATCAATGAGCTCCAGACGACGCTGGAGGCGCTCGCGCGGGCCCGCTACACGGTGACCTCGTTTTTGCGCGGACAACCAAGTAACAGAAGAAGCTTATAACTTTGTGATTTTTCATGATACAGTTTTGAAATTTTGTATGTAGATTGTTTATGACACGTGTTTCAGGTTTCGTATATACTAAAACTAATGTTGTATATGTAATGTGTGAATATCCTGACGCTCTTACACACTAGCTATAATTCCTTGAATCTAAATCTATTTCGAATATTTTTTGAATAGTCAAGAAATCGGTCAGTCAAAAATAAAAATAGATAAGATAAAGTCCCTTCAGTATATGCAACTTGAGTAACGGAGCACTGAACGACTGTCGGAGGAAATCGCCATCGAGGTAGACCGCGGCGAAGGAGTGTGTTGATCTGATCTTGTTTGCGGGGCGAACCAGACCAGATATTGCATAGGGCAGAGAAGTTTCTGCGGGACTGTTCGAAAGAGATACCGCGGCCCTGGAACACAAAGGGCAAAGAAGGAACATGGATGGGTTTTAGTCAGTACAAGTCTGACACTCCCTTCCGCTCCGCCCAGAGCGGGGGGGTCATTTGATGATTTCCCATACTAAAAAAAAACACTTCGGAGCCATATAACCCCCACCCCTCCCCCCCTCCAACAGCAACATCACTGCAACTAAAAGCATATCACTGCAATACAAGCGTAGTTGTCCATTTCAAAGCGTAGATCTCTATGGAGAAGACCGGACACGGAAAATTCTAACCGCTTTTAATCTCCTTCACAGTGGATATGCCTGTTCTGCAAAGGAATCGACCCAGCGTGTTTTGGGTATTCAACAACGACGACATCTTCAACAACGACTGTATCGACTACGACCGCGTTGACTACGAATACTGAGACTAGTACGACCCCTGCGACCACAACTACAGTTACAACTGAAGCGCCTATGGGAGATTAATAATGAATAATTGAATACGTTTCTAAGTTCATGTGTTTGTATACGGATTGTTGTTTTATCGTCTATGGTAGTGTATTCAGTTAATGTTATTTTGTATGTTTTAATACTTGTTATAAAACTGACTATTTTATTTTTATTATTTTAGTAACTGTAATTGGTTGTAAACATAACCGTTTTAATTAAATAAATAATTATAAATAATGATGTTCCTGCGGTGGGAACTGAGCTCTGACTATAGAGGCAATAATTTGTGTTAATTTTTCATTATAAAGCATATTATTTTGTCTTTAAACTTTTTATTAATTATTATTATTTCTTTATTTCAATCAACTTTTTTGGATCATACAATTAAACTAAATTAAAAACAAAATCAAAATAAAATTAAAAACAAAATCAAAATAAAATTAAAATGCATTAACATTACACATAACTGAAATTAATAAATGGTAGGTACCTAATACCGATGTTGTGTCACCTGATTTATTTATTTTTTCCCGTAAACTAAACCCTTTTATGACATAGAATACGTCAGACTATACAACAACAAAGAATAGGTGCATCCCATGTTTTAAGAAGTTTTAATCTGAATAATAAATATAATCTTCAATGATGGATACTTAATAACTCTTGGCAAAATAATTATGATTAGAAGCATCATATAACATCATCACAAGGCGTAAACGAACCCTCCACGAAGCCGTCAACCAAGCATTCTGTAGATCAAACTAAGTAATTTTGCAAATCACGTTTTACGGTAAAACTCAATGTAACGCAATCTAAACATTATGCTGATGGACGCATTGAATAATATAAGGGTAATGGAGGTATTTAAAGTAAAGTAACAACATTACAAACTTGTATTTAAAAAAAAAACTTGTGAAAATGAAGGAACTTTGACCCCTAATATCTCCATAACTAGAAAGTTCCCAAGTATGGTCTAGATTTTAGAACAAATAAAATATCACCATGACGGGAACAGATGCATTTTGACTTCGTTAAGAGTACTTTTACACCCATTATGTATATTTTCCTTTGGCATTTTATAAAACAGACGTCACACAATTTGTCATCGAGATTGACCACTTCCTAAAAATGCTTTAGTATGTAGTCTAGCGCCGAGACTCTAAGCGCACACTATCCGAACAAATGCCACTAAACTTCCCTTTACTATCCATCTATCCAGAAAATAACGGGTGTAACAAGTTAATTATCTGGTTAAGTCAGCCATAAGAACCCGTCAGTCGGCTTGATACTCATGGGTGGGCACCGACAGGAGAGCCTGATCACGGCCATTTTATTGACAGCGTCATCGCTACCCGCCCGCGAAATTCCTTTGACAACTCGTTAATATGTATCACGTTAGTACGTGGGAGGAATATGACTTTTGTTAGGATTCGAGAACGTTCTTTTTTATACAGAGTGTAAGGGAAACTGTCACGGTGAATTCAGCTCCTTAGTTTGAATCATATTCCACTGGTTTTTTTTTTTTTAATTTTAGTATCCTTATTTCAGTGTAAAATTACATTCCCTGTAAGCAGCACTCCATTTATGTAAATAATACGGCTAAAATCAAAAATCCAACAATGGATGTTAAAATACTCTAACGAACGACGCGTGAAATCAACTGTTCACTTCCTGCCTAGCTACAGAGTTCATCGAACTCGTCGTTGCGCTTGCCGTTTTTCCACGGTAACGATACATTGCATATGAGGAAATAAAACAAATCAAATTTATTGGATTCACATAACATTCCTGAAATAATTTCTTGTGCCGGTCATCTTAGAATGATATCCTGAATTCACGCCATCAGTTTGTGGAGGGTTGTCCCTTACACCCTGTATTTTTTTTTAATGTATGATTCAAGTTGTCAGTTATATCAGGAGGGTACCGAAAGAAAGTCACCCATATTATTCTAGATTTTTTCAACTTTATATAAGCTCTGGTGAATGGTTTTTTTTCCAAGGTTTTGGAAGGCAGGCAAAGTAGACATGGCATGGCATTATAAGCCTGTAACGGTTACTACATCGTTGATCTAGTGGTTGCAAGCGCGAGTGCTACGTATGAGGTGTTGGGTTCGATTCCCAGGTCGGGCTAAGTGTTGTTCGGTTTTCCATCAAGAATTTCTCAGTAGCAGCCACAGAGTCTAAAATAGTGTCCAGTTGATGGCAAAAGGCTCGCTCCCTATTACATGGGACTTAAAAACATAATTGGCGAAATGTGGGTGTACTATTAGGTACACCTCTGCCTAATCCTTCGGGGATTACAAGCGTGCTTTTATGTTTACGTTCCCACTGCTGGTACTCTTTATGCGAGGGACTAGTTCATCCACCACTCGGGCTCAGTGCGGGTTGGTGGAACTTAGATATTATCTAAGTTCGAAAACACCTGTTCCTTATGGCCGGTTCACACAACCAAGGCAGAAAATCGTTTGATACAATATGTTGGTCCATACCATAGTATTGGCAAAGCTCCAAGCAGAAGATTCTAATAACACTTTTTGCGGTTCGATAACTGGACACAACAGTCGGTATTATCCTCATTTAGTATTAAGCCATCATCATCGCCTCATTATCCGTAATGTAATGCCAGTTCGTTTAAGAGAATGAAAACCCTGAAAATTCTGTATTGTGCTTACGTCAGCAGTCAACTCAAATATGATAGTCAAATTTGGAATCCGAATATGCAGTGCAATAAGACCGACTGGAACGAATACAAAGGAAATTCACGAGATACAATTCTAAAATGCCGTGTCTCAGTTACTGTGAAAAATGCGTTCGTTTCCACTTACTTCCACTTGTAATTCTGAGAAATATATCTGACATACGGTTTCTAGTGAAAATAGCACAATCAAGGATTGATTGTGCTGAACTTCTTTCTAAGCTGTCCCTGAATGTTCCACCTCGATGTTCTCGCTTGAAAAATCTTCTTCGTGCTTCTTACGCTTTGCACAGTTTACCGTACCAATTCTTATATGCTTCGCTCAATTAATGCATTTAACCAAGTTGTAATGAACGAACACGTCCTCAATCCATTTGTTTGCTTAGCGACAATTTCTACTGCCTTGTCTAAAAGCTGCATTGTTTGTGATAAATTTTAATAGTGGTTGTTCCTGCATTCCTGCCTGTGCAGGAACTTCATTTAATATTAAATTTGGTCCTACTCTTTGATATTATGCTTAGTTATTAGTTTGTGCAACAATAGCTTACTGGCAACGGGCTTGTCGTTGATTGCTCACTATAATTTTTTGTATTGTTAGCTGTAAACCACCCAAATACAATAAAATAACAGAGCAGTTTCTACTTTTTAATCCGGAAAAGTAATATTCTCGTAATATTGAATGAAAGACTGAGATTAGAAATAAGCTGTCCGCGCATAGTGCTCTGATTGGATGACATAGCTATTGTGTGTGTTCGACGCAGTGGCTTCTAATCTATCAGCAATATGATTCAAGACAGCTAGCTTTGCTTGGCTGGTTCGCTCTTGATTTTTAAAAACTACAAATCGTGTGCCTGTTGGTTTTTTTGTCGGTAAAAATGAAGAACTTACATAAAAACTTAATCCCATATTTGACACCTTTAGGGAGCCATATTTCAAAGCAATTTAGGTACACTTGTAGTTTTCACAGAAAATGTCGTGAGGATAGCTTTGAGTATGAATGTGGATGAGTATATGAGTAGAGAATGTCCTAAGAAACGATGGATGGACTGTGTAATGTGTGTGATGGACGATGATATGGCTAGAAAGGAGGTTGACTGTTGAGACGACGAATTATTGGAAAAGTCTAGAAAATGCAGACAAGCTGTAGCGACTCCAAATAACGCAGGATAAGAGAAGGATGATGATGATACACTTGGAGTCTGACAAAAAGTCTTACCAATGGTTATCTTATTACCCAGTACTAACTGGGTTGTGGGGGTCAGATAGACTATAAACTATGAAAGGACTATGTCTCATCTTCGCTTCAATCAAAAGCCTGTGTTCCTTGTAGTCAGAGTCCAATTTCCCTCAGCAGATCTCAGCTGCAACTTTACTGATCATCCCATTGTACCATTATCAGATACTCTATTGTGCACGATCGTCCAAGCAGACTGTAAACTATTGGTGTCGTCATCCGAGAAACTAATTTTGATTAGCACATTCCCATCTTGATGCATAGACATTGTATGAAAGCCTTTTGTTTAAGACCGATGAAGTAGAATTTAATTCAAATTGTCTTGAGCTGCTGAGCGATGAAATTGGTTTAGGATTACCAGCACTTATTGCGCTCTAGTTTTATATGAGTCTTATAGAATAAAGTTTTGTCTTCTTTTCTCCTACTGGCACGAATTGCTTGTTTAGAAGAAGGATTTAATTATTCTTGTGTCGCATGTCTTGGTAAAATTCTAGACTGTCAGGTGGTGAAGCTCGGCTGACTTTCTAGACTAGGTTGTCTCGATATTGTAATGTCTTAATGATATTTCTTGGTACCCATGTCATGTAGGCCATGTCTGCCGGATGCCGCATGCCTGCACAGCTGTGGGCCCTAATATCACAAAACACAGCTAGACGACGCGGCAGACCGAGGAGAAGATGGCGGGACGTCTTGGATTGCTTCCTCGCGAATTAGTGAGAAGAAGCACACCATCGTGAGAAGTGGTAGGAATGGGGGAGGCTTTTGCGCAGGAGTGGGACATAACTGGCTAACTAAAAAAAATATATTTGTGCAATAGTTGTTAGGAGAAATACGTCCGGAGTTCAGATAGCGGTGACCCGTTTTAATACGTCGATTCACAGTAACCGTCTCGTTGGTCTAGTGAACGCAACCGCGACTACTGATCATGAGATCCTGGATTCAATTCCCGGGTCTGGAAAATTGTTATTGAGTTTTTCTATCAGGGATTCCATCATTATTAAGTAGCAGCCACGCAGTCTGGATTTGTGGCCGGGTGATGGTAATAGGGTAGCCCCCTATCACATGGATTTAAACATAACTGGCAAAATGTTGGTGTACTTTAGATACACATATACATAACTCTTCGGGAATTACAAGGCGTTATGTTATTTTTATGTGTGATTCTTGATGCACAATGTATTCACATTTGAATTCGCATTTCGTAAAATTTGATTTACAGCAAAATAGTTGGATACAAATTGTAAAAAAGTCACTTACTCGCTGCGTTCTCTGTATAGATTCAAATATTTTCTCCCATCTAGCACTAAATTAACTTTGGTCCAGTCACTTGTGCTTCCCATTATCGACTATGCTGATGTTTGTTACTCTGATCTATCCCAAGAACTTTTAAGAAAATTAGATCGTCTTCTCAATAATTGTATTCGGTTTGTTTTTGGCCTTCGTAAGTACGATCTCTCTCTCTTCATACCGTTCTCAGCTTAAGTGGCTGCCTATCCGAATCAGGAGGTCCCTCAGATCTCTCTGTATGCTCTTCACTATTTTGACCGATCCATGTGCTCCCGATTTCCTAAAAGAATATTTCAAAGTGTTGGGCAGTTCTCACAGTCGCCAGCTTCGAGCTTCAAAAAACCTACTACTTGAAATTCCATCACATCGTACTGGTTTTATGTCCAATTCTTACGCTGTCTCAACTGTAAAACTCTGGAACGTGCTACCCCTTGACATTAAAAAAGCTGAAAGCAAAATGGCTTTCAAAAGAACAGTTCGGAAGTACTATTTGAAATCAGACTAAATTGCTCACAAGCTAGATATTAGTTAGTAGTCATAGTAATTATTATAAGGTTTCTCGTATTTGGACTATTTGTATGTATTATAATATATATTAGTTTATTTAATTTTACTGTATATATGTGTATTGGTATGTACCTATTTATGTATATCAATCTATGTTAACAAATTGGATTTTTTTCTTATTTATTTTTTTGTACTCTATCACAATGCTATCCTATTTGACCCAAAGGTTGACTGGTAGAGAATGCCTTGTGGCATTAAGTCCGCCTATGTACCACTCTTGTACATGAAGTTTAAATAAATAAATAAATAAATAAATAAAAAAGAAGTTTAAAATAAAACACTTTCTGGTCAAGAACCAGCTAAATAATTTTATATATCGTAACACCTGCCGGTTCTTCTCCATAGGAAACGACCAACCCGAATCGTGCACCTTTTTTTCGACATTTTATAAGTGCCCATCTAGGCCTATGTAAAATAAAATATTTTGATTTTGATTTTGATTTTGAAAAAAAAACCTATATCTGTTTGTAGTTCGCGGGATTTTTATTAAAATAAAAACCAAACGCCTGTCGTAGTTTTATTTAATTTTACTTTTCGGTACGTTTGTCGTAGACCGAGTGTTTGAACTGAAACAATTTCGACAGCAGGCACTTTTAAAAATATATTTTCTGCATTTATTATTCGGAGATTACTGCGTTGGATTATTGAATAAATAATGTTTTCAATAATAATAATAATGTATGAGTGTAATAATGTTCTTTTTGTTTGTTTTTGTGTTGGTTTTGTGTGTGTTTTGTTTTTGTTTTCCGCACTGGGCCCACGTGGTGCATTATAGCCCATTCCCTCTCATAGAGAGGAGAGGAGGCCTGTGTCCCAGCAGTGGGAACATTATAGGCTGATTATGGTTATGGTGGTAATGTTTTCCGTACCTCAGTTCGCAAAAACGGAACCCTTATTGGATCTCTTTGTTGTCCGTCTGTATACAACATTAGTTTTAGTATATGCGAAACATGATACACGTGTCTAGTAATTTTATGTAAAGAATCTATGTACAAAATTTCAAAACTGTATCGTGAAAAATCACAAAGTTAGAAGTTTTTTCTGTTACCTAGTTGTTCGCTCAAAAACGTGGTCACCAAGCAGCGCGCGCCTCCAGCTTCGTCTTGAGCTCATTGATAATAATAATTTGGCAGTAGGTACCTAAATTATTGCGATAGGTACTCAAAGTCGCTCGGTGTCCAACTTTTATCTTTTTTAAATATTTTTGGGAAAAAATATAACATAGTTTAAAAATGATTGGAATCGATTCAGTTACTTATTCTGAACAAACTATATTCAGGTTTCGCATATACTAAAAAATATGTTGTATACCCTTTTTCTTAGTAACGCCTATAGGTACCTATCAAGCTGAAATTAATATCAAATACTAAAGTTTGCTATCCCTTGGAGCCAAACGAGCCACGGAGTCTGGATTTATTCCCGGTTGATGGCAATAGGCTAGCCCCCTATTCCATGGAACTTAAACATAACTGGGCGAAATATGGGTGTACTATTAGGTACGCCTCTGCCTAACCCTTCGAGGATTACAGGCGTGATATGATGTAAGTCGGGTTAATGTGTTAATTTTGTTTTTGTTTTAATCGAAATTTTTGTTTATTTAATTAAGTAGAGTAGAGTAAACTAACTAAATACATTATTAATTAAAAACTATTAAATAACCTAAAATAAATAAACTAACAACAAACTATAAAAGGGCATCAAAAAACAGAAAATCCATTAACATCATGTGTTAATTGGGTTTTTCCATCAGGAATTTTCAATAGACGGAGTCTGGATTTGTGCCACTATTACAAGGGATCTCAATAAACGCAACTGGCGAAATATGAGTGTACACCTCTGCCTAACCCTTCCAGGACTACAGTCGCGATGTTATGTTATTGTGCAGCGGAGGTTGTGCGTAAAACGAACCAATCACATAACTAGCTCATCTAAAGCTGAAAAAGTTAAGCGGTAACTAACGGGACCCTATTACTAAGCCTCCCGTTGTCCGTCTGTCCGTTTGTCTGTCAGCGGGCTGTATCTCATGATCCGTAATACGTGGACGGTTGAATTTTTTACAGAATGTGTATTATTATTGCCACTATAACAAACACACTTCATGCGCGATTCAGACTCGCCTTGGCCGATTTTTACACACATACTTCGCTACGCATCATACATCACTGGTAAAAACACAGCCTAGTGGACTCGTCTACTTCCGACACCAAACCTTAACATAACAAGGTTTTACGACAAAAACTACACACTAAACTATATACATAGCAATGTCGTGTTAAACAGTGGTTTACACCAAAAAAATGGGTTTTATGGTACACTAGGAGATGCTCGCGGCTTCGCCCGCGTGAAGTTCGGTAACTGTCCCCCACGATCGTACTACCGGGATAAAAAGTATCTTATATCTTAATCCAGGTTATAAACTATCTGTGTGCCAAATTTCATTCAAATCCGTTCAAAAGTTTTTACGTGAAAGAGTAACAAACATACATACATCCTCACAAACTTTCGCATTTCAAATGTTAAGTTGTATAGGAAAGTAGTTCCAAGGACATAGTTTATTTTCCCCCTATTTCCAAGCCATCAAAATTTGTTTTGTTTCCTTATTTATTTTTTCTCCTTATCTCCTTCTGATGAAAACTTCTGATGTAATAAATGTCGCTACGTAGAAACTTTGTTCGCACAGCCAAAACTTTTGACAGGACATGACGCGTTTCGTGTTCAGAATTTTAAAGTGGTTCTTACTTCTTATTGTTTTCTGCTTCAGAGATTAAATTAAGGGATTTTGTTGGTTGCTAGGTAAATTGAAACTCAGGTAATCTTGTCTTCATCTTTTGAAACGTGGGTAGACGGTATAAGTTTTTGAAACATGGACCGAATTTGATACCTACAGTACCCACTGGTTCCTTGGGATCAATAAAACACGACTATTTATTTATTTAAACTCTTCATACACGATAGCTGAGCATGAGGTTGGGTTTTTCCGCCAGAAATTTCTCAGTAACAGCCAATGTAGTCTGGATTTGTGTCCGATTGATGGTAATAGGCTCGTCGCCTATTTCATGGCACTTAAACTAAAGCTTATTGGCGAAATGTGGGTGTATTATTAGGTAGACCTCTGCCTAACCGAACGGTGATAACTGGAACACAAAGGGCAAAGAAGGAACATGGATGGGTTTTAGTCAGTACAAGTCTGACACTCCCTTCCGCTCCGCCCAGAGCGGGGGGGGTCATTTGATGATTTCCCATCCTAAAAAAAAAAAAAAAAAAAAAAAAAAAAGGGGTGATGATATGTTATGTTAAACTGTTTACTCACAAAAAAGGTACAAAACCAGACTTAATTCTTTAGACATTCTCTACTAGTCAACCAAGGACGTCCAAGAGATAACATAGCAGGTGCTTGCATGGTGGTGATTTTAAATTGCTAAGAATTACGAAATTACTAGAAATCTTTTTTTTTTTCGTTAGCTGTATTGTCCCCACGCCTAAGCAAAGGCCTCCCCCATTCCTTCCACTTCTCACGATTGCGTGCTTGTTCTCGCCAATTCACGAGGTAGCCATCCAAGACGTCCCGCCATCTTCTCTTCGGTCTGCCGCGACACCGTGTAGCCATCTCAGGGATAATAGTACCTACTAGGGCTAAATGTAGCTATAAGAGTAAATTGTCTTATTTTGAACAAAAGTGTAATCTGGAGAGAGACGATTGGGTGTACCATAGTGGTAAAAGATCGGTCAACTAGACTGCGTTGCCGAGTGCTGCTAGCTGTCCAGGCGTTTTGAATCGCAGAACGAATTATAAGAGGAGGGTCCTGTCATGCACTAGACAGCTTAGGGTAGGTTCAATGATAAGATCACACTAGCGATTCAATATTATATTAGACACTGTTTACTGCTATAATTTCGCAAAACATTTTCTGTTATTCCGAAAAAATGATAAGGTTTTCATAGCATTTCCAGTTCATCTAGGATTTAGTGTGAGAGAGATCCGTGACCAGATCTACCATGTTGCTTTGATGGCACCATCTGAAAATTAATTTGAAAATATTTGAGCTTCAGAATGTGTAAAGGTAAAGGCTTTAGATTATATAGTCCTCCTGACCGTTATCAGTCACGGCGGCCAATCTTAGCGGAGATTAGCTTTCGGGCGGGAATATTAGCACTGCTCGGGATTAGAATCGCCTCAACTCGAGCCGGTCGGAATTATTTATATGAAAGTTCATACTACAATGTAGAGACCTAGGTAGCTATAGTTTTGAGCCGTACGGGTCATGGAACCCGAGTGTGCGTCTTCTTTTTAAGGAAATCTCTCGCCGACTGGTCGATACGTCGCATAACCAGAGGGCCGGCTGTTTCTTTGGCCAAAGAATTAGCATTGGCATACAATGTGGCATTACTGCCAGTCTTCTGGGCACGATCCCGGATGACAGTGATGCAGAGGAGTACTTTGACGCCTAAAAGTGTCCTATTGTCGTCATTATATATAAATGCTGGGATGGATGATGAATGAGGATGAATCATGATTTATTTAAGGTGGCCTCTAATACGGTCTCTAACTGTAAGCGACGACAAGCTGATAGAAGCTTGTCAAAATAAGGTAAGGTGATGCTGATCTGCTGCAGCGCTTACAAGTGTGCTAAAATTATTATAGAACTGCAAGAAAGTTTTGAGTATTTATGTGGATCGCTATAAGATTAGTAAAAGACCCAAGAAATGAAGAATGGACTGTGTGAAAGATGATATGGCTTGAAAGGAAGTGAATCATGAGATGACGATCAGTAGAGACGTATGGAAGAAGAAGGCATACTGTGCCGACCGCTGAGGAAAGGAAATTAATTAAAACCAACCTCGGTTAGACTACTTTTCGATCTTCCAGGACCAAAAACTGTAGGTAAGTCGACGTTTCGTACACGGCTCGGTTCAGGCCATTCGAAGTCGCCGCCATCAGTACCGTAACTCTCCCCGGGGTTGAAGGTCGTGGCGTATTCTTCGACCTTCGCACTGTTACCTTTGTGCTTCTTTTGGTGATTGGCTGAAACTAAAAATAAGAGATTAACTCCTTATTGGTCACGCCTAAAAAGTTACATAAATGTCCGCGTGGGGTGCATATCAATAAAATACGAAATCACGATTATGCTCCATATTTGATCACAAAGAGCACGTGTTTTTATGAAGCTAACAGGAATTAGCTGCTAGATAGAACGCAATATTCAGAAAAAGAAGTTCTAAACCTTTCAATATGTGTAGGGGTGTGTAACACCACAGCCGATCAATCAAGGGTTAATTTAAAAAAAGTGATAATGCCTTATCGGTTCATAATCTATACATATAATTAAATCGTAGACTTTCCGTGTCTGTACATGACAGATTTTTGCAAAAAAGTAAAGCTGGAAGGTGCGAGAAATAAGTAATAGAAAGTATCGACCAACAGACGCAAAGGATAATAATTTTTAAAATTTAGTTGGTAACCTCATATGCGATTTCTATGATAAATTTAATAATTTACGTAAATAGGTTTTAGTAGTCGTAGTGTAGTCGGAATGGCTGAAAATTAATTTTGTTTTATTTTTCCTTTTGTCTTTATTCTTTGCACGGAAGTAATAAGTACTACGTTCGCACGCGACGGCCAGTCAAGCTTTAAAAAACCAGTTTATGCGGATCTCTCATTGTATAGGAAATTTATACAAAGCGAGGTCAATTTATACAGGAATTTGACAGCTTCATGTGCCGCCGCGTGTACAACAGCAATTCTTACTTGCATTAAAAAATTGCAACCAAAAGAGAGGTTAACGCTAATTTAGTCTCTTTCTAATAAGGTGACCATTCATTTTACGTAAAAAGTAGGACATGATGGAAAGGCTGAGAATATAACATTATTAAATTAAATTATAAAATATTTGCAATTTTCGTTTCCGAGGCAATTAAATAATAATAAAAAATGTAGTAATAAGACAAAGCTATTATTATATATTAGGCGTCGGTAGATAGGTATTAAAAAAATAATCATAATCATAAATCTTAATTTAATTCAACATCAGAAGTAACAGGCACTGGTATATGCATAATCTTAAATAGAGAAAGGTGTCTAAAGTAGGAAGGGAGGTACAGATCACGTCTCCGGCTTAGATATACCATTTTATTTACAGCAATTTACAGCAATTCAACCTGAAGTTTATTTAAATAATAAAATTACTATTATTTGGATTTACTATATTTAATGGTGATCAGTGAAATGATGTATGAAATAAGATTAGTTCTTAGATAATAGATAGATAAACAATATCCCACAAAATATAAACTTTATGGGGACAATACCAAAATAAGACAATAACGTTGTCAAATTCAGCCAGATCACCATTTTCCAATGTTGCCCGCACACAAACTAAATAAAATACTTTCGTTTGAATTTTAAAGGGTCATTAGTCTTTAAAAAAGGCATCGTTCTTTTCGTTTTTGAATATCAAAATACCTATCCAAAAAATCAAACAAATTATTATTTGTGTTTTGCTTACTTTGACAGTCGTCGTAGAAGATTTCCATTTCGTATTTTTATATGTGCCTACCGAAATGACTTCGAATAGGTACTAATAATTTAGTAGATTAATGATCATGTCCACATTGTGCGAGTGGGAAAAAGCTAAGATCCGGCGGCAGTGACAAGCCTCAGAACGGCTATTTAAAACTTACGTTAACGGAGTAAAATACTTACATGAACAAACTAACATTGCGAATGGGTTACCTGATAAAATTAAGTCAAGGCTACCCTTTATTAACGGAACTAATCTTTTTTTTCCAAACCAATCGAAACCAAAATGGAATTAGAGTAAATATTTAAAAAGCATAAGAAGAATCTGTTAGGTTGTCATCTTTTTGTCCCTACTACAAGGTTGTAAGGTATAAATAGATAAATTGATACTATATGTCCACTCATCTATTTTCTTATTGAAATATGTATTAAAAGAACAGATAGGTAGGTAATTTTATTACAAACACGATGGCATAACGTTCGGTTGTCTAAGTAAAATCGGTCAAGCCCCACGGTTGTCGCAATTTAAAAATTGTCTTCACTTAATGATATCAGGCAACCCATTTGTTATGCTTTTTTTCATGTATATTAAACATATTTTTGACTCAGTAAATTTTCTCATTTATTTACAATGGTAGAGATACCACAGAGTGAACAGGAGTTATATCCGTAAGAGCAATTGTTTGCGTGGCATATCTTTAACGTTTAAATGTGACTGCACTAGCATTTGAACTTCGGAGCAAAATATTAATAATAGTCAGTAGTAACATAAATAAGGTGAATAGTCAAAGGGCTTGCTTTCAACAGTATTTGTTACACAGATCTGCGTAATACTTGCGTCTACGCTTCAACTTTTTTTGTTCAACAGAGTCCTTGGAAAAGTATCCGCTTCGGCAATCCTGGTCTATCTTCGGAAATATGAGATCTAATATTATTCCCATGCTCTTCTTCTTCTTTTGTATCAATGATTTATCAAACTATTAGCACACAGGTTAATCGCGGTTTCAGTAGAGTTTCTGACAGTAAGTCCTCTAAATCGCAGGTATAGGGACACTTTAGATACTCCAGGAAGTTACAGTTAGCTCCTGTTACCAAGGAAGTACGTGTCAATTAGGGGCCAGCCATAAAATTTATGACGTAATTTAATTACGTCATACGTTAAAGAGGTGGGGTGTCAACGAAGTGTGACATTGTGTGACAAGAGCTGGGAGGGGTCCTAAATTTGGTGACGTCACATTTAAAAAACTAATATTGCTAATTTTTAAAACACGAAATTTGAACTATTAACGAAAAACTTATTTAATAAATATTTCCAACTCTATCGGCGGGCAGCATGTCATATTGCAAAATATGTGACGTCACACTTGGGAGGGGGGAGTCTCACAAAAATTGACATTCTGATAAGGACGGATTTTTTGACCCCTCCGGTCAAAAAATCATAAAATTCGTATGACGTAATTTATGGATGGTCCCTTATGTATCAACATTGTTAGAATATTACAGATATACGACTAAAATCCTAAAAGTGCGGAATGATTACACTACAATGCCTTGAACAAACAAACTTTGAAGCTTTATAGCGACGTTCGTGTTAATTCAGAAACATGAAGATTATCGAAGCGCATAGTCTTTCTGGTTCTATTGCTAAATACATTAAATTCAAGCGTTTGCAATATTTTTCAGTTGCATGGTTTTTGCACATTCTCACTTTAGTTTCCATCGTTTGTGTGCATCACATTTTTTCCATTGGCTGATTGAGCTCTCAGAGCTGAAAGTTTTTTTTTTAATTGTTAAGGATATTAACCGTTGGGGCCTAGGATAGATCATGAGTTGCATCTATTTTTTGCTTTCGTGATAAACTTTGAGAATGACAAAAGAATGTGCGCTCACGTGAGCGAAGCCGCGGGCACAGCTAGTGTTTAATAAGACTGATGCTGTAATTTCCGAAGTGTTACACAGAGGTGTATCTAATAGTACACCCACATTTTGCCAGTTATGTTTACGTCCCACGTAATAGGGGGCGAGCCTATTGCCATCAACCGGGCACAACACTGTTCGTAAGGTTACTGCCCATAACTAACACAACTATACTAACACTACTCGAACCCATGCAATGTTTTTGAATAATATTTTATTACTCAAAAATACGGTGGAGCCAACGGGAACAATTTTTAATTATTTATCAATTCCCGCTGGCCCCATCACGGGTGGTGGGGTCAACGGGAATACACCCGTGGCTGCTTTTGAGAAATTCCTGATGGGACAACCCATTAACACTTTGCCCGACCTGGGAATCGAACCGCGACCTTATTTGTAAAACAAATGCTAGGTCCGTCCAACATTTTCATCAAAATGTTCGCGAGAACGTGTCCATTTCATTTAAAAAGTTTGACAATATTGGCGTCGTAACGTTGTGTTCGGGACTCTTTTGTAACCATTTTTCCCTCTAGAGTTTCCCTTGTTTGTCTTTTATTGGAGTTTATATTTAGAACCCTATTTCGGGGACAAGAGATTGTTCCGTAATGTGTTGTTTTGTAATGAACGTGCAACAAGTAGGTGTAGAGGAAAAATAATAAGAACAATGTGTATTTTTCTTTTTTTTTAAGTAGACCTTTTTTTGTTACTTCTTCTATGATTCCTTTACCAGATTAAGGTTTGCCTATGTGCCTGGAATTCCTAGAAGGTCATTTTATAATTTGAGGCTTATACTTAACTGTCTTATATATAAGGTACACCTTTGCCTAAGCTTACGGGGATTACAGGCGCTGTGTTATATTATGTATAATGTTAATCTAGAACGGTGACTACTTATTATTAAAATAATTTATCCTACTAATATTATAAATGTGAAAGTTTCACGATGGATGGATAAATGTTTGTTTCTCTTTCACACAAAAACTACTGAACAGATTTGGATGAAATTTTTCACACAGAAAGTTTATAACCTGAATTGACATATAAAATACTTTTTATCCGGGTAGTATGATCCCGTGGGACAACTATCGAACTTCACGTGGGCGAAGCCGCCGACATAAGGTAGTAAGTACATGAAATAGAAAAGCCACAGGTGCGCCTGAAAAATAGAACACAGCAATGTTGCTTGGTTGCAAAAATATGCATAGTTTGTTGTGAATGGTATTGTTACTTTCGTGAATAATCTTTCACAAAAGCATGCATGTTTTTATGGTATAAAAAAATTGAAATAAAATCGACTTTCAAAAAAACACTAAAAACGTCTAAAATAATCTAATACCACACAAGTTATTGTAATGAATCAATTTTACGTTGACTAGAAATTATTAAGTACCATCACGTCAACATCAAGAAGTAAAAAAAAAAAAAAACTACTGAACCGACTTTTATGAAATTGTGATGGCACCAATTGGAAAGTATATTCTTTCCCATAAAAAATATTTTTTCACATCGGTTCATAAATGTTGGAGTTATGAGAAAAAGAACTTAAAAAAATTACAACGGAATTGAGAACTTCCTCTTTTTATAAAGTAGGTTAAAAATTGATTAGGCCGAAGGGAAGGGAAGGGAAGGGAAGGATGACGGCCCGGACTTACAAATAGTAGGGACTTATAAATGTTACAAGAAATAAATCAAATATATTATTGTTGTATAAATAATCAAATTAAAAAAATTCAATCCCACCGCAGTATGAGGGACGATTGTGTTAACGAACGCGTCCAACGGTACTCGTGGTGTAGGGAGTAAGTAGGTCGTAGCTTCAAACCCAACCAGGGACTTTAATTTGTGTAATTAATTTCATTACCACCGCAGCTTTAAAAACGGTGAAATAAAAGATCGTAAGGAAGTCTTAGAACAGAAAACTCGACTGACAGCCGACAACGCTTACTGGGCGAACAGATAAGAATCTTATGAGTGTTCCAACTCTCAGAGAAGAAACTGAAACGGAACTGAAACGGTAGTGTTTTCCCCATTGTTTGTGTTTTTATCTATACTAATATTATAAAGCTGAAGAGTTTGTTTGTTTGCTTGAACGCGCTAATCTCAGAAACTACTGGTCCGAATTGAAAAATTATTTTAGTGTTGGATAGCCCATTTATCGAGGAAGGCTATAGGCTACATCACGCTACTAACAATACGAGCGGAGCATTCATGAAAAATGTTGCAAAAACGGGGAAAAATCCAAACGCAGGCGAAGTTGCGCGGGTCAGCTAGTTTTAGTATATTCGAAAAAAATGTCTATTTACATTAATCTAAATTTTGATATATATTTATAGTATTTTATATATCCTTGTAACTAATCTTAGTATTAATTAAAATTATTTTCAGATATACACCTACCACCGCTTGTTTCTGCATCACCCAAAGGTTGACTGGTAGAAAATGCCTAAGGCATTAAGTCCGCCTCTGTACTTTTGTGCTTGAAGTGTAAAATAAATAAACTTATGTTCCAGCAGTGTGCGTGGTATAGGTGCTTTATATTAGGATGGAGGCGCCAGGGTAGCCTGCAAAATTCAAATTTACTTACGGTTTTTGCAATTTTCAGGTCAGTGTCTGGTTGTATGTTGATGAAAAATGAGTCGCGCAAGTAACACATATGTAGTTACAGAATTATGATCATTAGAATCATTAATACAACCCTCTAATTTCATTTAACCCTATTCAATAACTATTTCGTGAAAAAGTCATTCAATGGAATTACATGAATGTAGAGGGTTGTGTAGATGATTTTAATGATTATCATTTTGCAACTATATTGTTTTGACACTGACCTGCAAATTACGAAAAACGTAAGAAAATTTGAATTTCGCGGGCAACCCTGACGCTTCCACCTTAAGCCCTCGTTGTCTCGTTGCGACTGGCTCGTTGGTCCAATAGTCCTTAGCGCGACTGCTGCTTGAGCATGAGATTCTGGGTTGGATTCCCGGGTCGATCAAAGTGATTTTGGGTTTTTCCATCACGAATTTCTCAGTAACAGCCACGGAGTCTGGATTTGTAACCGGTTGATGGTAATTGACTCGCCCCTATTACATAGGACTTAAAAACATAACTGGCGAAATGTGGGTGTACTATTAAGTACACCTCGGCCTACCCATCTGGAATACAGGCGTGATGTTATGTTATATTTTACACAGAAGGAGTACGAATTTTTCTTCGTTTTAGCGTCTTTCTTTTTATCTTGATGATTATTAAAGCAATTTCGCGAGACCACAAACAGTAAATAAAATTACAAGTTGGGTCTTAATCATCTGGCCAAGAACAAACGGGACACAAAGACTTAAATATACAGCGAATTAATCTCGAAAGTAGTTAGTTGTGCTTCCTCAGGGATTATACTGGGTATATTACTATGGCCAGGAGTGTATTGTAGTGTAACAATAGGATGTAACTTGAACATTAACTAAGGGAATAAGAAGTGTATTAATGTGGCATGAGTTGGAGATTCAGACACCGCTGATGCGTAATTTTTGTATGTTTGTTTGTATGTGAGTTTGCTCCTCTTCCCATCCACGTGCAAGTTACTCAGAGAGCTATGGAACGAGCCATGTTAGGCATCCCCCTCTATGACATGATAAAGACACCGAAATTCAAAGAAAAACGGGACTTATAGACATAGCAAAAGCTATAACAAAAAGAAAGTTGAAGTGGGCAGGCCATATGCCGTAGACTGGATGGAAGATGGGGAAGAAAGTGCTGGAGTGGAGACCATGGACAAGACGGAAGAATGCGGGAAGACAACCGACTAGATGGACAGGCGATCCCATTAAAGTGGCCGGAAGAAACTGGATAACCGTGACACAAAACCGCCAAAAGTGGAGAGGTTTGGAATAGACCTACATTCAACATTGGGTGGCCAAAGGTTGAAGAAGAAAAGAGAGAGAAGATGTGAGCTTTCAGTGAAACTTCAGACACGGACATCTCCATTTAAATACTTACATACCTCCATCAGTGTGAGCTCTTCGTAGATCCTAGGTCCTTGACCAGCAACTACAGTTTTTTTTTTTTAATAAGACCTTATTTCTTTAGAATTAAAAATTAAAACGTTTGAGGTATGTGTGTCTAAAAGTTTGTACAAAACGTGAATTAAACAAAACATATTCGAAGTTCTTGAATCCATTTGACAACATAGTGTTACCATTTTCTGTAAAAATAATAAGGTTTGTGGTAAGTTCGTGGCTAGGTTATTATTATGGGTTTGTCTATGGTTATTTATTCCATTACCTACCCACATTGTCTGACTTTAAAACATTTGTTTGAGTTTTCGCCCAAAATTAGTTAATTTCGTTTTAGCAAATTTCTGGGTAATGTAGACTTTATATACCTACCACGTTTGCCTATAAACGTGTACCATTAATGTACAAACGTTTACTGCCTTTTACAAGGCTAATTGCACAGTTGTTATAAGCACGAATGTGGCCTAAATTATTATCACATGTGTGCTTGTGTCATGTTGTGTTTCCAAAAATACACATTTGTTTAAACATGTCTGAAAAGTTCATTGTGGACGTATCTATAATAGAACTTAAGTGGCAGTGGGCAGGCCACATTGCTCACAGAAGGGATGGCCAATGGGCCGAAAACTTTGGAGTGGTGACCGCGAAGACGGTGTGTTTGAAGGCCTCCCACTAGGTGGACCGATGACCTGGTGAAGGTTGTCCGCTGGATGCGAGACATGGTGACACTTGGGGGATGCCTATGTCCAGCAGTGGACGTCTTTCGGCTGAAATGATGATGATGATGTATCTATTATCGAAATCTATGCAAGAATGTGAGAAAAAAATCGGACAACAACATTTAAAATTAAACTCACTAAGTTTCTCAAGGGACATTAAATCTTAATAAGAGCGGTTTCCCAAAACGGCTGCAAATATCTTCTAGAAAGCAACAACAAAGTGAATTTCAACGACAAAGATAAAGCGAAGACATTTCACATGTGAGTAAACCACAGATAATAACTTACTCGTAAAGTCCGATATTAACCTTAGAGTTGTGGCAAAGACAACTGCAGAAGGTTAGGTAGCATTTTGACCGAAGACAAATGTTCAGATTTCTACAACTTTAAAAACCGGCCAAGTGTGAGTCGGACTCGCGCATGAAGTGTTCCGTGCCATCGTAGTAGAGTAGCCCCCTTTAATTTTTAATTTAGGTACTTTTACAATTTTTTTTATAGCAGCAACAGAAACACACGTTCTGTAAAAAATTCAACTGTCTACCTATAGTGGACCATGAGATACAGCCCGCTGACAGGCAGATGTGCGGACGGACAGCGTAGATCTAGTAATACGGTCCCGTTGGTTACCCTTCGTGTACGGAACCCTAAAAATTATGCTGTATAGTTCAGTTCAAACTTTATGACGCGTCGGAAGTTAGCTGCGAGTGAGTGTCTGCGCAGGTATAATGGTTTAAACTTAATGGCGGGTCAGAACATCTAACGCAAAGCTGCACACAACACACTTTAGGGTCAGTTCACATCGAGACGTGAGACGACGCGACGGTCGTGCATTCAAGACATTTTATGCTTTATCTCCATTAGGAAATCCGTCTGAAAGACGCACGACCGCTCGCGGCGCCTCGAGACGTCACGCGGCCCGAGTCTTTCAAACGATACTATGCATTTTCTAATGGAGATAAAGCATAAAATTACTTGACAATGACACGCCACGTCTCGGTGCGAATTGACCCTTAGCACACATTTTAGGTATCAGCGGGGTGCAGAGGCCGCATCGTCTCGACTGTTTAATGCGCAGACCGTCACTCGCAGCTAACTTCCGAGCCGCAATAAAGTTTGTACAGATCTTTTGCTACCTGAAGTGTATCTCTAAGTGTGTGTGTGTATGGGCAAAACTATGAATCTTGTCATTAGAAGAATTTAAACGAAAAAGTACTTTATTGTTTCCCAGCAATTCGTATGAAACGCTAATTATACCTGCGCGGCAAAGCAAAGTCGAAGTCCTATCTTCGAATTTTGCCCTATTTTTATGGATTCGTTCTCGCTCGTTGTATAGAATTAAACTTCTGAACTATTCTGAGGTTGTACGCATCAAGTGTGTCGTTGTGCTGTTGAATATTCACAAGCGGTGTCCTTGTTATCTTGGTAAGAGAAATGATCCGTCACATCAGATTGTATTATCACACACCGGGGTGGAAGTTATCAAGTTGAACTTGGATAATTTCCCTTAATTTTGCAGGCACTTTTTGTGCTTATTCATCTTATCTCTCACTTAGTTGTGAGGCGTGTTAAGTTCAGATAACGCTTTTCTTTGAATAGCGTGGAAACCCGACATACAAAACAAGTTTATAATTTATTTTTTGACTCAACGGAACCCTTCGAATTGAGTTCCACTGTTTTGTACTCATATGGTAAAAATAAATTTATTATTTTAACTACCCACCTACATAATACATGATATTATCCATACTTCCGTTATACTAATATTATAAATGCGAAAGTAAGTTTGTTTGTTTTTTTGTTACCTTTTCACATCTAAACCACTGAACCGATCATCCTGAAATTTTGCATATTATACGAGTACGTTGTCAGGTGTACAGAAACGGACATAAGGTACCTTTCATCCCTAAAAAAACGACTGTTCCCGAGGAAAACAACAATAAAGTTCTTATGATAATAGATGGCGCCACGTGTTTTTCGAATCATGATTGAATTATATTATTAAAGAAACCCGAATTGATTGTCAAATTATAAATTAACGCGAGTGAAGCTGCGGGTAAAAAAAAGCTAGTTAAATTATATTTTAATAGTTGTTTTGACTAGTCGCCAAAACCGTGCGAAGCAAGGGCGGGTCGCTTGTATTAAGCGCAAGTCACACTGGCGGGCGAAGTGACGCGAGGGAAACTATAATAATGTACTAAGCGAAGCTTTTGCGGGCAGAACTATGTGGGTTCATACCGAAAATTACGGACGGGCCAGAGAGCATCATTTCTTCATCTCTTTTATACTTCGGTTCACACCCCGAACTACAGAGCTAAACTACGCTACCGAGGTGACCACAGCTAGTATCAAATAACGAAGGCTGGAACTTACGAAAGCAATCCATCTATTTTTGATGAAAACCTATTCAGATTTACTCGACCAAAAATTAGATGAGAATGAGAGGGTTTTCATTAATACTTTATATGTAAATTGAAAGCAACATAGTTGGGAAAAGGCTAGGCAGATGATGATGTGAATTGAAAGCCCAAACGAAAATTTTCGTTCATCATCTGTCTACTCTTTTCCAGCTATGTTGTCGCTGTGGGTCGGCTTCCAGTCTAACCAGATGCAGCTGAATGTCAGCATTTTTATGGAACAACAGCCTACTGACAGACCTCCACAACCCAATTTACTAGGTAAAACGATATCTTTTGGTAAGACTGGTTGTCTGACATTCGTGTTTCTGAGTGCCAGTAACTCTCGACTTGACTGTTAAAGATCTACACATAACAATCGCGGCAAGAAGGGGTCTTGATGTGTGACGAATGGACCCATCCACAGAACAACCAAGGCAAGCGGGGCTTAACCTTCGATCGGGTCGATCGAAGGTTAAGCGGTACGGCTGTTATTATTTCAGTCAGGTACCACAAACAGCTTTACCAAATTCCTATTGGCAGGACGAAAATCTGCAGAAAATCCCAAAATCTAACCTAAAAAGCAATCAACGATACTTTTTAGACTTTAAGTACCCAACCCCAAAAAATAGGTCCAGTCCATAGAGAGCCAGTGAACCTTTGTAATTGTCGTCATTATGACCACGGCTTTTGATGTGAAGGGTCGGAGTTATGATCCTTTGAATATTGTGTTATCTGTCATGCCAGACACGACGGGTTGGCCAATAGCCGGCTCATGAGTCGCAATCAAACACTTTTTTATTGCCTGGCTATTTATAGACCGACCGTTTTTATGAGACCTCGCGAAGGTATAAATTTAAATGGAAATTCTGAAGGTTCATTACGTATTGGTTCAATTAGTATCGTAATACCTACGTGGATTATGGTTATTTTGAAGCAAATAACCTGTGGGATATTGTTAGGACTTCGTGGAGGACTCATTAATACGGTCGGTCTATAGCTTTTGTGAGGCTTTTCCCATCGATGCTGGGGTTGACTTTCAGTCTGACTAGATGATGTTAAATAATAGTATTTAATATGGAGTGACTACTTACCTGACTTCATAACCCAGTAACTGAGATAACCCAGTTATCGCATTAACGATATGTACCCCTTGATAAGACTGGCAGTCAGACTTACGGACCCCTGACTAACGGTAACGATTGTTTTCGGTTTAAGGAAGACAGATGGGACCAAATGCTTTACGTGCTTTCCGGGGCACGGTGAGGTCTCGGTATGCAATTGATGGTCTGCCATCCACGGATTGACCTCGGTCAGCGTTGCTTTACCTTGAAGATCGACATTTGCGACAGTTATTATACAGCCACGAGTTACTTAAAAACTCAACTGGAGTAAAATTAAAACTCCATAACTTTACGTCAAGAACAATTAATGACTTTTAAATTAATTTACGGGTCTGTAATCTCATTTATAATTGTTTTTATTTATAGATGAAAAAGAAAACAGCTGTCATTTTGTTCTGTTTTCAAAAAGGTTGGATTTCGAGAGAATTTTTCCCAATGCAAATGTTTGTTCATTATTTATTTAGTTAATTATGTTCGGGGAGTGTTAATTAGTGGATAATCAAAGGCTCTTAATCAACACCTTAGTTCTTGGGGGCTTTGTAAAACAGAATAACAGAAAAAGTACTTCTTGTTAATATTTATCTAATTATTTAAACTTCATGTACAATCATGGGCGTATCCAGGGGAAGGCAGGAGGGGCAGCTGCCCCACCCTGGATTATATTAAAGTCTCTACTAACTATCTACTTTTGTCGATAAAAGTTAACAAATAGGTACAAAAAAAGGTTAAAGGTACAATAGTGATACATTAGCGGACTTAATGCCACAAGGCATTCTATACCAGTCAACCTTTGGGTTTAATAGACAGCATTGTGATAGATTGTGTAAATTAAAAGTTCTAAACTCTTCTTCTAGGAGTACCACAACGGTTCATCATCTGCCTAGACTTTTCCCAACTATGTTAGGGTCGGCTTCCAGTCTAACCGGATGCAGCTGAATACCAGTATTTTACATGGAGCGACTGCCTATCTGACCTCCACAACACAGTTAGTACTAGGTAATACGACGGTTTACCTTGGTAAGACTGGTTACTAGACTTTTTGGGCTACTGACTACCTGTGACGACTGTCAAAGATCTACAAATGACAGTCTTGACCAACGGCTTATCGTGCTTTCCGAGGCACGGAGGAAACTCGGTATGTAATGGGTGGTCACCCATCCATACACCAACCTAGGCACGGCTTAACCTAAAGATCGATCCGAGCGGCTGTTATTATTTAGCCACGAGTCCTAAATACCACAACGGGTATTCCTTAAAATTAGCTCCTTCCGACTCATATATATCAGGGTACAAACGAACCCTTCACGAAGCCGTTAACTAAGCATTATGTACATCAAACTAAGTAACCCTACGCAAATAATATTGCTGGCAAATGACTATTTTTTTGGGATGAAAAATCACGTTTTATGGTAAAACTCAATGTAGCACACTCAAAACATTGTCATGCATTGAATAGTAAACGGGTTATAGAGGTAATTAAAGAGTAGCACCATCCCATATCTTCCCGTGGGTGTCGTAAGAGGCGATTAACGGACTTACCAGAGAATGGGCAGCGGCGTTCTTTGTGCTTTTTTAACAACCTTACTGCGATCGCCAACCAGCCTGCCAAGCGTGGCAATTATGACAAAATCCCCCCTTTGGGGGAGGCCTATGTCCAGCAGTGGACGTCTTTCGGCTGAACTGATGATGATTGACAAATGAATTATGAAGAAATACTAGTTAAAAGCGACTTACCTGAAACCACAGCAAACGAAAATAATACAACGAACAAAACAAAAATAATAGGCTTCATTTTGTAGGTACTGTGATTTTCACAGAATGTTACTTGAAGAAACGTTCGTGCTTTATATAGGCAAAAGATTCCATAATCTTCTAGTAATGTCACAATTATTTCTGATAAGACACTCGTTCAAAATGTTTAAGTAATTATTGTGTGTTTATCTTTATCATAATTTGTCTGTAAAATAATACTGGACATAAATACCACAGAATACATCCCAGAAAAGAAATAATAAAATATCACGAAAGAAAGAAGGCCTATTCTTGACAGAGGATGGAATAAGGCTGCAGAGGACGATAACGATGATCATAAAATATCACCTGTAGGAAAATGAAATGAATGAATATAGATAACACCAGCATTCGTAGAAGATGAAACATCTATATATTATTATTCTGGCTATGGAGTACATTATCCCATATTCCGAAGTACTAAATACCAAAATCAACATTCTTTTGGGCCACTGACTACCTGTAATAACTGTCAAAGATCTACAAATGACAGCTTTACGAGGCACGGAAATTCAGCTCACTTATTTCATTTCATCAACGTTTTATTGAAAACGTTGATGCAATGAAATGAGTGAGCTGAATTATATTGGAGAAACGTACATTTCTCAAAATCAAAATAATTTATTTTACATAAGCCTACATGGGCACTTATAAAACGTCGAGAAAAGATGCACGGTTCGGGTTGGTCGTTTCCTATGGAGAAGAAACTCCATGGTTACTCTTTTAAAATGATTTGGTTTTACAATATTCTCATGTTACAGCATTTGTACCTAAGTATGGGGGGACAGCGTAGGCTCGACACAGCATCTAGCAATAGGCCTACACAGTTGTCACATTCACACAAAATCGTTAAAAAAGAATCTACACAAAGGTAAGAAAATATTTTAAAAAGACTAAATTAGGTAAACATGTGACACAAATATTTCATCAAACAACCTGTGTTTTCTGCAGCAACAGTAATTTTCTGGGACAAAGAACAGCCCAGCACAACACGCACATCATTCCGTCCAGCAAAGCTCACCCATTTTTCAGTACTCAATGCCGACGCACGGAAGCGCAAAAACTTGAGGTTTAGCTATCCTGGGTTGATGCTCAAAACCGTAAAGCAAAGAAGATACGCCAAGAGAAGAAAGCCTTTAACAGAGCTGTTAAGTCCTGCAAGAAGGTACACACACAGAGGGCTCAATTTGACCACATTTAGTAGAATAGGGTACAAACTTGCTTCGTACACTGCAGGTAGGTCTCTAGCTAAACCGATCATTATAATCTGGATCTCTTCAAAGTTGGAGTGAATCGGTTTCTTATAGGCAAGCGTGTTCCATCCTACCGCCGCATCATCGCTTCTCATCAGGGGAGTCTCCCAAGGCACCACCACCAACCAGGGGCCAAGGAGTCAAGGAGTGACGAAGGGGTCACCTCTGGTTTTTCGGATTCTCGTGCGTATTGTATAATTATCACTTGCTTTGGTGAAGGAAAAACATCGTGAGGAAACTAACATGCCTTAGATGTATTTCTCGACGGCATGTAAAGCCAAGTCAGAGGCCCATGGGCTGCATAAAAACTCTGACACCAGGTTATGCACTCACCACAACGTGACACGATAAACAAAGAAGATCAGGCAAGTGGTGGCCAAATGCCAGCCTACTTAGTGTAAAAAAATATATTTGAAAATTTATAATTTTTCGAAGGGATAATAAACATCTTTACCATTTAAAACTTTCAGTATTTTTAGATAATGAAATCAACGTTTACGAACGTCTTTAAAAATGAATCGTTACAGTTAATAATCCCGCTTGCTTATGTTTTCTAGAAAATAACCCAACATAATTTCGGCAAATAAATGTTGCATTGCCACAATATTTGAAACCTCTCAGATGTTTTGCGGTATTAAGGCTTCAGCCGCCAAGATTTATGATACATTGCGGTCTAAGGGACGTTCATCTTGGGACGTAAGGGAAATGCATGTGTGTGTGGAAGCTGCTCAAACAATGGGCCCTTAAGCCGATGATAAATGAGGTCCTTACCTTGTCAAGATGACAATAAATCTCTAAACACCGTCAAGCCTCTGTAAAGAAGACGATGTTATTATTTTAGGAAGAAAAGTATGTCTTATATCTGTAAGCACATCTTTTGGCGCGAAGCAAAAATCGGAACAAATGCCTTTCGGAACAAACGAACGTTCGTTTGTTCCGAACGGCATTTGTTCCGACTTGTTTTACACAAACTTGTTTGTTTAACGTATTATACGCTTGACGTTTTCACGAAAATACTATTTTAAATATCACAACACAACACAAATATAAAACAATGCATCCCTATCAATTACCTTCAAAACATTCATGTGCCTTTCATTAAAAGTGAAAAAGATTGATATTTAAGTCATATTTGCCCAAATCGGATCAGCCCCTGTAGCATGACCACCGTAGACATGTATTTCTTTAACGGAAGAATCGACACAATAACAGATTTCTTTGCACTATCTGTCATTTTGTCGATTCTTCCTTTAAAGAAATCCTTGTCTACGGTGATTATAGTACGGGGGCAGTGGTTGATGAGCTTCTATCGGACATCAAAGTTAAAAAGAGCAAGTTTTACGATGAATGTGCCCATTGCAGCGTTTTAAATAACATTTAATCGTTTGTTTATCTATACTTCATTATTGTTTTTTTTATATCGTTATTTATTTAATTAACGATGCGATATGATAATCACTGTGCTTTCAACATTTCCAATTAAAATTATGTTCATTAGGTGTTTCTAGTTAAGATAATGACTTTTGTAGGTTAATTCCATCGACTGTTGCAGAAGCAAAACCTATTTGTTTGGGGCCTGGCAGTGCTTCACGCCAAGTTCATAAATACGTATTCATAAAATCGTTCTTTCTACAAAATACTGGTATTTAGTGGCAATCGGTTGTATTGTAAGCCAATACCAGCCTTGGGTAAAGTTGGATGATGATGATCACTCCTGCCGCCAAGCAGCCCTATATTTAGATTTGAAGGGATGTTGAAGATATTATCTACAGTTATTATGAGACCAGCTTTGTCTTTGGAAAACGCACCTTCGTAGCTTTGGTGTCTCTGTTCGTTAAGCAGTTCTGGTGAGCTCTCATCAAGTGTATCAATCAAAATTGTGCAAGTGACATGCGCCATGACTTATAACGATACCAGTGAATACGATGCTCCTGAGAGTGATCATATTTGGGAACTATTGGCAGATCAAGTGTCCATAACTGTTGATATCGTGCTTATGCTGACACTGGCTACGTTGACATACGGAGTGACATCATGGTACCTCTTAAAAAAGTTTCGTAGCTACAGAAACTTTGTGATACTCAACACAATATTGTCAAATTTTTTACTTTGTTCAATATCTTCGAACAAAACTTACTATATTTATAAAGAAACATGGTTAGAAGATAATGTGTTCTATGTATCGATTTATTTTACTACAGCAAGGCACCACTGGTTATTAGTTGTAAGTCACATGTTTTACGTAGACTTAGTAAAAGTTTTCAAAGCAAAAATCAACAGGAAATATTTTAAAAGTAGTCTCTTTGCTTGGGGTGTTACTTTTATAAATACCATAATTTTTACTTTTGCGAATATTAATTCTTTTGGGGCAAGTATTTATTTCCTTGCAGGTTGTTTGTTGATACCTTTGTTAATAAACTGTATTTTCTACATTATAATTGTATTTTCAGTTTGTCATAGTTTCAACACAGGCACACATACAGCTGCTAACATCTGGCGTCGCTTGTACATAGCCACTTTGATATTTATATTGTGCGATGTCTCATTGGTGTTCAATTTTGTCCTTGTTATGATAGCGCCGTATCTCAGACTAAAAATAACAATTGTAACATCATTTTTTGTTTTTCTTACTACAGTAATGTTGGACTTATTCTTGGTCGTTCTTAAGAGTAATCGACGATTATGGTATGAATTTTATATAAGTAAATTAAATCAAAAGTCAGCAAGAATAAGGATTCACGATGTCATCACCATGCCTGAAAAATATATACGGAAACCTGACCAAGTTGAGGAAGAGTAAGTTTGAGAGCGGGAGGTTTTTGATAAATACGGGGTGGATGGGGCGAACCCCGCCACATAGAACTTATTAATTGATATTTTTTTTTTTGTTTTTAACTTTCTTAATAAAATGCAATAATTATACGATCAAAAATACGAGCCGTGTCCAGGAGTACCACTTTCTTTATTATTATTTTAAGTTTGTTTATAATTAAATTAAGTAAATATTTGCATTTAAATAAATTATCTTAGAATATATTAACGATAAATTTAAATTGTACCTTTTGGTTTTTTTTTTATGGTGTCTACGTACTATCGAATTACACTCCTACCTAACGATTTCAGAGCTGAATATTAGTCGCAACTGTCATAAAATCAAATATGTGCAAATTACAAAATAATTAGGGCCTGTTTCACCACCGATTAAGATCCCGATAATTTAATTTTTTGTTCGACGACACGACCTTCCGCCTCGCTGCTTCTTTACGCCTTGGAGCTGCCTGCTGTTCTCCTCATCGCTGTCACTGTGGTGAAGCTGTCAACAACCTCGGTCACCACGGCCTGTCATGCAGCCAAAGTGCAGGCCGTTTTGCACGGCACGCGAACATAAACGACATCATCCGACGAGCTCTTGTTACCGTCGGCGTTCCAGCTGTTTTAGAACCCCATGGCTTGGCACGCGACGATGGCAAGAGACCGGACGTCGTGTCGCTGTTTCCTTGGAAGATGGGTAGGCCTTTAGTGTGGGACGCCACATGCGTCGATACTCTTGCGCCATCACATCTTCCAAGCTCGTCGTGCTGTGCTGGCGCTGCCGCTGCAGCTGCAGAGAACTTCAAGCGGCGTAAATATAAAACATTTGTGGTAACTATATTTTCGAGCCGTTTGGGATTGAAACTCTGGGGTCGTGGGATCCGAGTGCCTGTTTAAGGAAATTTCAAAACGCCTAGTTGACACTTCCCGTGACCCAAGGGCTGGCTTTTACTTTGGCCAGAGGCTAAGTGCTGCCATACAACGTGGCAACACCGCCAGTCTCTTGGGCACATTACCAGCTGACAGCGTTGAGGAGGAGTTTTTGATGCACTTTTATAGTTTGTACTACTATAAGTAAACTTTTCTTTCCTTTTAATAATTTGTAAGTCCTTTTAGCCGTTCAGGGTCAAAATGTCCAAATGTCAAAATATCCAACGGTGTAAAAATGTCCAAATCCCAAAATTTCCAATTCTCAAAACGTCCAATTCTCAAAATGACCAATACCCAAAATGTCCAACTCCCAAAATGTCCAATCT
Source organism: Noctua fimbriata (assembly GCA_905163415.1). Taxonomy (NCBI): domain Eukaryota; kingdom Metazoa; phylum Arthropoda; class Insecta; order Lepidoptera; family Noctuidae; genus Noctua; species Noctua fimbriata. The sequence continues at coordinate 12,100,596 of LR990940.1, forward strand.
TTGAGAATGTGGTAAATTAGTTCATTAACTCATCAAAGTGCTTTTTTAATTATTATTATTACATAAATCGTAAAAATTATGTTGATTTATAAATTATTAATAAAAAACAGGTTGTTGACTATAAATAAAAATTATATTGACATTTTGGGAATTGGACATTTTGCCCTGAACTCTCTTCTTAGCTCTTTACCATCAGAGCAGTTGAACGCAGACCACACCGCCAGCTATCGAGTGAGCGAACGAGGCGGACGAGGCATCGTTTCACCTCTTTAAATACTTTGGTTCACACCGCAAACAACCTAAAGAGCCGAACGAAGTATGAAAAAAGGCATCGCTCGTCTCGCTCGCTCGCTAGCTGGTAGTGTGGCCTGCGCTTACTCACTGCTAACCATTCATAAGCTTTAAACTTTAACGCCTTTAAAGTTAAGCACAGATACAGATATATTTAGATAAAGGGGCTCAGGCCACCAAGCCGCCACGTTAGACCTTATAACATCAGCTATCTGCCTGTATAAGTCTCATCAAAATCAGTAAAGCCGTTTCGGAGATTAGCCCGAACAAACAGACAGACAGACAAAACATGAAAAAAATGTGTTTTTGTTATAAGTGCCGCACCTATATATTTTCATATGCATCCAGTAAAAAGCTGTTATTTTGATATTGCAAACAGACACTTCAATTTTATTTATATGTCGGATATGTCAGGATTTATTCCATTAGGCTCGTACATCATGTGGGCAGACGATGGGTTTCGTGCTATGAAAATACACTGGGTGCGATACACTGTTTCTAGCAAAACTAACGAATTACTTGAGATTACAGCACAATGAATCGGGTACAGTTCCAAGACGTCTCAACTCCACCGCGATCAGACATTGAATGTCGCCCTCGCCTCGAGCTGAACATCAGGGCTCTATAGAAGCACGCTGTGGTGTGGGTAGACTTGTAAGTAGGTCGCGTGATGACACCACCGGTGCACTTGGCATTCATTTTATGTTCATACTAATGACCGGATCCGACATATATGACTTGCGAAAAGCAAAAAAAAACATATTTAATTATAAAGTTCTGTCAAAAGAGCAGACTATAGTATTAGGTACTCAAATAAAAGAGGTAACTTGAAAGGTGACGTTGATCGCTGACTTCAAAGATTCTACTCAAATTTTAATGGTCTAAACTGCCAACACTTGCTATAAACTTATTATTTGTATTGAGTTTTCGATATTTCGGCACTTTTATAATCGCCATGATCTCGTATAAACTGAAGTTATTACGGATTGTTTATTATAAAATATACAGGGTTGAAATGGACCTTTCATGAAGCTGTCAACCAAGCATTAAGTAAATCAAACTAATTAACTTTACCCAAAAAATATTGCTGGGAACGACGTTTTTGTTTGGGTGAAAATACACGTTTTACGGTAGGACTCAAAGTAACGCACTCAAAACATTGTGCTGATGGATGGATAGAATAGTACGGGGGTCACGGAGGTGTTTACAATAAAAATCTTACATTAAAAACATGTACATTAAAAAAAAAACTTGTGAAAAAGTTGGAACTTTGACCCCCAATATGTAAGTAACAAGAAGGTTCCCAGGTATGGTCTAGAACAATAAAACAACGCAATGACGGGGAGAACAACTGCGTTTCGGCTTCGTTAAAGGTTTTGTTAACCTTTATGGTAAATAATCCGTTTTTCGTGCTAATCATTACAACAGGAACATTTTCCGTAAAATCTCGTCATTATTATCCCCCATACTCGTCCCTTTCAAGAGTAGGTATATTCCACAAGAAAACTTGTCCAAAAAACGGGTTTATTCGCTCGTCCCTACGGCGATCAAACATTATTTTTGTTTCTTATTACCGTCATACATAGTAAAGGCTGACACATACTTGGGTAGGCCACAACGCAACGCAAAAATCATCCTTCATACTCCGACTATTCGTTCATATTTTATGAACCCTCGCACACTACAATCAAATTGCACTGCTAATTTTTGTATTGACGCTGCGGCCCGCCGCGCCTTTTAGTTATCATCGTCTACATCATCACCATCTACCTAGCTTTTCCCTAACTTTATATCTCTGGGTCGTCTTCCAGTCTCACCAGCTACAGTTGTATACCATTATTTTTATATGAAGCGTCTGCCTATATGATTTCCACTGCCCAGTTACTGCATTATACCCATTGGTAAGATTGGTAGTCAGACTTACCGGCCGCGGCTGTAATGTGCGCTTGACTTTACACTCACACTCAAAGTATTTGTTAACGACCACACTGTTTAACCATCGTTAGTTTGTGTGTAATGTGACTGACATATATCTAGGTTCAAGTGTAAGGCAAACACTGAACTATAGTCAGTGTCTCGTAAATTGGGATCTATAGTTTTCCTACGAAACCTACGATCGTCAGAACTCGAACAAACCATTTTATTTCATAGACATAAAGCATAAAAGGCAAGGTACGTATAAACGTGTTAGAAAGTAGATGTAAGACTACATCAATAAGTTTTAATATCCACTTAACTATCAAACTTTGAGTGTCACAATGATAACTTGTTATTTACTGTGTCTGAAAGTATCTATAAAGAAGTGTGTAAGGAAAAGGATTTATATAAAGAAAAACACAGAAACACAAGACTATTCATTTATTTCAAATAGGCTTATCAGCTATTTATAGGTAACGATAATTACCTATCAAGCTACGTACATTCGTAAACCTAGGTCTTCGTGGAGAAGAATGGACAAGAAACTCCATGGTAACATCTTTTAAAGTATTATTTTTATTCCAGGACAATTATACGTTGTCCTGGACCATTCTCAAGCTATAATTAGAATTTATCAGTGTAGATAAACAATTACCAATATAGGCTATTTATAACATAATTTCTATCACATAGATATCAGTAATATTAATATTTTGATAGACGGATTTTTTTCTGGATGACTCTTTCCATAATAATCAAACATTATCAACTTTCAGCTGGGGTATCAAATTCGTATAAACTAGTGTTATTTATTACTAGGCACATACAGCCTAGTAATAGTCATCTGCAATATTAAACGCCTCGAAGGTACAGACGCCAGTTTATCAAGCTACCCGAAACTCTAAATTTTTTCCCAATCAACCTTGAACCTAATGCTTTAGCGATAAAGTTGAAAATCTATTAATTAAATTTGACAGATTGTAGTAGCTTGATGTGCTGGCTGGCGTCTGTATATTATAATCATACAAACAACAAATGGATCTAAAATAATAATAAAAATTGAGACTAAAAGTAAGTTCCTACATACACTATATGTATACAACGACGACAATAAGACACTTGGGCGTCAAAGTAATCCTCCGCATCCGGGAATATGCCCAGAAAACTGGAATTTTAATTTTTATTATTACGGGGTGGAAACGACTTCCACGTATTTAGTACATCATTCTGAGCCCCCCTACATAGATTTTTTTCTACTATTTTATTTTACGTGGTAACCGTTTTCGCGTCGGTGCCCTTCCACCCCGTATTATAAATATAATTTTATACAAAACTGGAAAAATGTGGCTGTACTAAAGCCTCTACTTAACCCTTTTAGGATTACGACAAATATTAAATTAAATTTTTATACTTATACTATCACTTACGGGATATCTTCCGTGATTGTTAATTATTTTGAGCTCCCGATATTTTTTTTTTTTTCTCCTCTCTACCCGCGATCATGGCCCTTGCAACAGCTTTGATATATCGGGAGCTCGCTCGGGGGGTTAGTTGTAAACCGTGATAGCTTAAAACAGTGTTTAAATTTGTAAGCACAAAACATGACAAAAAAAACATTGTATAACAAAATTAAATGAACAAAAAAGGCACAGCAGTTACACGTTTTGCAGTTTCGGCTTTTGCATAAAAATCATAATAATTTACACCCTAAAATTCACGCCAGTAAAAAGCCTACGCTCATTAAGTTCGCTCAGACTACTACAGACTGAAAATTAGGGCTCGTTTACAACAAGCAGTCGTTAGTACGAGTTTAAATATTTAGTTACCAGTGCCGGGCCGCAACGTGTAAACAAACAGTCTCTTTAGGTGGCTAACTGATTAATCAGGTTGATCATCATCTACCCAGCACTTACCCAATTATGTTGGGGTCCACTTCCAGTCTTATTGGATTCAGCTGAATACCAATATAGTTACACAACATTAGTTTTAGTATAAGCGAAACCTGAAACACGTGTCTAGTATTTTTATGTAAAGAAAGAATCGATGTATAAAATTTCAAAACTGTCTCATGAAAAATACAAAGTTATAGGCTTGTTCTGTTACCTGGATGTCCGCACAAAAACGTGGTAAATCGCCCGCGCGCTCGCCTCCAGCGTCGTGAGCTCATTGATAATAATAATTTGGCAGTAGGTACCTAAATGATTGCGATAGGTACTTAGTGTCGCTTGGTATCCAAATTGTAGCCTTTTGTAAATATTTTTGTGACAAAATATAACATGGTTTAAAAATGGTTGGAATCGATTCAGTTACTTATTTTGAACAAACTATATTCAGGTTTCGCATATACTAAAAATAATGTTGTAGAGCAGTAGTCAAAAAACTGTTTAATCAAAATGAGCCATCAGCCAAACATACCTATCGGGTATAAGGACACCCTTAATAAAGCCGAAAGGGACTTGTTCTCCCCGTCATTGCGATATTTTTTTGTTTTAGACCATACATGGGAACCTTCTAATTACGGAGATATTGGGGGTCAAAGTTCCAACTTTTTCTCAAGTTTTTTTTTAAAACACATGTTTTTAATGTAAGATTTTTCCTCCACGACCCCCGTACTATTTAATCCATCCAACAGCACAATGTTTTGAGTACGTTACATTGAGTTGCGTAAAACGTCATTTTACACCTCGAAAAAATAAGGTGTTTCCCAGCAATAATTTTTGCGTACAGTTATTTAGTTTGCTAAACAGAATGCTTGGTTGACGACTTCGTGACGGGTCCGTTTACACTTTGTATAAGTCAAAAATAATCTGATATATATATATATTTCAGTATCTACCTATACGAGGGAGACATTTATTTGTAGGTACTAAAGACTTACACACATAACCACGGTCTTGTATACGGCCTTGCAGGATTGTGAGTGTCCCTAATGAAATGTCGTTGCATAGCAACGGGGCTGTAAAAACCGTAAAACCCCGTAAATTACAACGTAAATACGATTCGGGGATTACGCCCACGTTACAAGGATTGTAGTAAATCCAAGAAAAATGGTCGTTTAGACAATGTGAGGAGATGAATACGGTTTTTGGAATAACTTTAAATAAATGTGATCAGGATTGTCTCAAAAGTGTGTAAATTCAAAACTTCTAATTCTACTAAACAACAAATAATAGGTTCATCAAAATCTTACTAATCTACACTAATATTGTAAAGAGTATTTGTATATTTGTAACGAATAAACTCAAAAACTACTGGACCGATTTCAAAAATTCTTTCACCATTAGAATGCTACATTATCCTTGAATAACATAGCCTATATTTATTACTAGAAAAAAATAGGGAGGAATTAGGGGAAAATAAATGTCCACCCGTGCGAAGCCGGGGCGGGTCATTAGTAATAATTTATAAATGCGAAACTTTGTGAGGATGGATTAATGGATGTTTGTTACTCTTTCGCGCAAAAACTACTGAACGGATTTGGATGAAATTTACCACACAAATAGTTTATATCCTGGATTAATATATAGGATACTTTTTTCCCGGTAGTATGATCCCGTGGGACAATTATCGAACTCCACGCGGGCGAAGCCGCGGGCATATGCTAGTAAATCATAATTATGATTTTCGTTAAAAGCCACATCCAAGTTGCGCTTAAGGAAAAACATTGTGTGCTTAATTATTAAGAATCTCGAATTTGCGAACGTGATTTCTATTTTGAATGTCCAATTTGAAACAAATAATTTTACATAATCAATCCATATTTATGTCCTACGCTTTCATATTTATTTACTTTTAGAGGAGCTCGTGGGTAAATAATAACAGCCACTCAGGTCGATCTTCAAGTTAAGCCGCGCTTGCCTAGATTGGTCGGTGGATGGGTGACCACCCATTACATTCATCTGCATCCGGGTACTGACTAAAACCCATCCATGTTCCTTCTTTGCCCTTTGTGTTCCAAGGCCGCGGTATCTCTTTCGAACAGTCCCGCAGCCCTGGCAGGCATCGGCCCATGCGGACCCCTACGTGGTTGCTGACATCTCTTTGAGGCGCGCGTGGAACATGAACGCGCCGTCGACACGGCCTGTCGTCATGATGGCCGGACGGCGAGCTAGCCCATAACTCGCCGTCCACAGGCCCGACCAAAAAAAACCTCCTGAAACCTCCTGATCCTTGGAAAAAGGCTAGGCAGATGATGATGATACTTCACGTTTTACTTATAATAAACTAGCTTTTGGCCGCGGCGTCGATTGCGGTAATTTTGATTTTTACAATTAATTCGGGTAGTACTCTGCTTGTAGTAATATAATTCAATCACGTTTGAAAGACACGTGGCGGTATCTATATCATAAGAATGTTATGGTTGTTTTACTCAGGAACAGTACTTTTTTTATTTCGGGATGAAAGGTCCGTTTCTGTACACCTGACAACGTACATGCAAATTTGGATGCAATTAGGATTAGTTATGATTATAAATTATATTATATAGGATGACTGATAATTAGTGACCGATTGTTAAAAACATGATTGTAGTCATGATAACAAACAACTTTCCCGAAGAAACATTTTTTTTATACTCATTTAATATCACAATAACACAACAGCCGTGAAATTCGCGCGCGCGCCAGCGACCTATCAGCTGTTAGCTGCGATTCCCGGATCGGGCAAAATGATATTGGGTTTATCCATAAGGAATTTCTCAGTAGCAGCCACGGAGTCTGGATCTGTGCCCGGTTGATGGCAATAGGCTCGTCCCCTATTAAATGGGACTTTAACATAACTGGCGAAATGTGGGTGTACTATTTAGGTTCACCTCTGCCTAACGTTTCGGGGATTACAGGCGTTATGTTATGTTAAATGTAATTAAACAGAAATAGATGTGTGACCCTACATAATTAACTGAGATTAACAAAATTAACGCGATAACAATGTACAGGAGAAAACACATGCCAAGCCTGCTTAACTGTTACACGTGTTGAAATGTTTACCGTTTCCATCATAACAACACGCCTGTAATCGCCAAAGAGTCATGCAGAGGTGTACATACCTATAGTTAGGGTTACCATCACCTAAGCCGACGATGCCGGACAAAAAATTTTGGTGAAATCGAGTATTTTCCCGGACACTCCGAAAACAAAAATAAAGAGAAAAAACATCGTGTTACAAACGATACGGTGATAGAGAGTGCGTGAATCCAAACAAGTAAGGGCGCAGCGGGAGGCCTTCAATCATGTCAGCAACGAGTTCGCTTCAATACAGTTAATACAACTTACAGATATTTTTTTAAGTAAGATGATCTTATCCGACTGCGGCGAAGCCCAAAAGAAGGGTTATGTGTTTGACCTGTATGTATGTATGTATGTCTGTTTCTATGTTCCCTCGTAACTCCTAAACGGATGAACGGATTTGGTTAAATTATACGTCGTTAGATTCGTCTTGGTGGCGCGTTACATTGAAATGAAAAACAAAAAAAAATGGCGGATTGCTGGTGCTATATCGTAAATTAAACAAAAGTTGGAAGCAAGCGGGGCCCATTCCATTTTATAATTTTATATTCAAATGGGCCCGCCTGCTTCCAACTTTTGTTTAATTTAAAATGTGCTTGTTTTATGCTTTTCAGTTTATTCAGTAGGGTTATTTAGTTTTTTCAACTACTTTTTTTTTAATTTATTGATACCTTTCGTAGTTTGCACTAGGTCTCGGATAACTTATTTTTTCTAATGAAAATAAGCTTTTGCCCGCGGCTTCGCTTGCGTTAATTTAGAATTAGACAATCAAATCGGGTTGTACTATCTGCTTGTAATAATTCAATCATGATTCGAAAGACACGTGGCGCCATCTATAATCATAAGAACGTTATTGTTGTTTTCCTCGGGAAACGTACTTTTCTTTGGGATGAAAGGTACCCTATGTCCATTTTTGTACACCTAACAACGTCTAAGCAATATTTGATTATGATCGGTTCAGTGGTTTAGGGGTGAAAAGGTAACAAACAAACAAACTTTTTATTATATTAGTAAGGATGAAGTAGAAGTAAGGATTGACCTTTCAAAAATAAAAATGCAGTAATTTATCAACTTGATGAAAGTTTTTGAAGTAGCAAATTGGACGTAAGGGCGAGCGAAGCGGGCCTGAAACTTTTTGCATTCTGGTACTTCGATAAAAATTTGATTCAGACGGTGGTATATCACAAAAAAAGTGCAGTATGAAATCGCTTTCCCGCTAGAACGCCTTAATATGCCGTACGCCTTGCACATACTGTTGCGGCGCGCCGGGCCTGGACACAAAAAGGTGGCCGGGATTTGATCGGGCACTTTTTTAAAACCGGCCCAGGCGGACCCCGTACGCCCTCAAAACTAGGACAAATCCAGGGAAACCCGAACGGGTGGCAACCCTACCCAAAGTAAACTTACATTTCCATTTATGTCTAAGTCCCATTTAATATGGGCCGATCCATAAACCGCGAGCACAAATCCTAATTTCGGGTTGGAATCCACTACGCAGGCCCAGTGCGGGTTGGTAGATTTTACAAGTCTTCAAATTTTTGGTACAGACACATCACTATTTTTTCTTAAACTGTTTTGGGAACAGTCATCATATAAATAAAGTGCACGTCCACCAACCCTCAGTGGATCGGTATAGCATGGTGACTCCCTCAAACAAGGAGGAGGCCTGTGTCCCAGCAGTGGGAACAATTTTGTTAAAATACCAATCTGGATTTGAAACTACGACCCATAACTCAAAGTAGTCATCACCACTGCTCTATAACAAAGTATTGCAGACAAAATGAAACGTGATCCTGTTAATTTAGTGCTTGATTCAACGGAGTACAAATAGAAAGAGCTGGAAATCAGTTTGCAGACAACCTGCACCTAATTTAGTAAACATCACAGAATAAAAATGTATAGATGCGACAGCCTGCCTCGTGCAAGCAATTATATAATCCTTGGTTCGATACGAAGTCGGGCAGTATCATAGGTTTTTCAAATGGATGCTTACTTTTAACCTTGGTATTTTTAAGTCGAGAATGAATATTTAGGTACCTTTTATTTTATCTTTTAGTGAAGTATGCTCCATAATTGACGACAGTGTCGATTCCATCAGGTGATAGAGGTCAAACGCGAGCTGATCTGTACATACATACATATTATGTGTATACCTTCATAGAAATAAATAAAATTGAATTGTCTGTATGTAATTTCAAAATAACAGCTTTTTACTGAATGCATATGAAAGTACTTATATGTAATATGTATGTTCGGTACCTAAAAAAAAAAAAAAAAACAAAAATGTCAGTCTGTTTGTTCCGGCTGACCTCCGAAACGGCTAGACCGATTTTGACGGGACTTTTACTGATAGCAGATGTCAAGCTAATATATTATGCCGAGTGATTTACTTTTTTTTTGAAAAATGTTTTGGTGTACCGTGCAAAAAAAAACTAAACCATGAAATAGTTAACAAAATCAGATTTAAGTAGCGAAGTAATATTTTATAATTATTTCACGTTACTGGTTTTATCGAACATACAAATTCCAAATATTTTGAACACAATGACAATGAAAAAAATGTTTTGTTCACTTAAGTAAAACGATAAGTTCAAAGTTGAGAAATATCGAGGAGACAACAAACAAAAACCGCTCAATTGCAGAAGTAAATATTTCTCTTTCGCTAAAACCTGCCAGTTTCCTACAACGAGTTTCTGTGGAAACTTGGAAAGCGTTTTATTATTTTAGTTTCCTATTGTAGTCTATTCACGCTAGTGTAGTTTAAAACTTACAGTACCAATTGCGGACCTGACTCCGGAGCTGTGCAATAGTATTGTGCTAATCGGTTCTGGTTCATAACATCGACAGTCACTACATCGACGGTCGCTGTATCGAAAACGTCCCATCGATGGTTTAATGAATCGACAGTACCCCAAATCGATGGTACGCTACATCGACAGTTCAATCAACTATTGTTTTGTCAATCAAGTGATCAATTATGACTTATTTTATTAATACTAAATTAGTCATGACTAATTTAATCATGGTTGAGACTTTAGTGATGCCGATGGACTGAAAAGTTCTGAAGTGGCGACCGCGAACCGGACGACGCTGCGTTGGAAGGCCTCCCACTAGGTGGACCGATGACCCGGTGAAGGTTGCAGGGCTCCGCTGGATGCGAGTCGCACGGGACCGGTCAATGTGGGGATACTTGGGGGAGGCCTATGTCCAGCAGTGGACGTCTTTCAGCTGAAATGATGATGATGATGATGCGACTTTAGTGAAGATGTTGACTAAAGTCATTAGTTCGAGTAATAGAGAAGTATGGAAGAAGAAGACATGCTGCGCCGACCCCAAATAAATTGGGATATGGACAGGAGAATGATGATGATGACTAGTTTAAGTCTGTTTATAGTTTAAAAATATGAACATATATGTATGTCACCACAGATATAGATAGACCTAGATAACGCAAGAGCAACTACTTCGCGTGCCATATTATTATGTAGCTTATGTACAAAAATCGTAAGTGGCCAATTTCGAACTCAGTCTGCATCGGAGCATAGCGATAGTCGGACGTCAGTGGGCGTCATGGCGGGGGGTAGGACGAGGGGGGCGCCGTCCGCGGCGGCATCTTTGAATCGATTTGATTTTCCCATCACTAAATAGTGCTTGTGACGTCATAATAGGTAGTCAAAAAATGGCACGCTTGGTTTTCATATAGATCGTGATACTTGCGTTATCTAGGTCTATCTAAATCTGTGTATGTCACAGTCAAAACTGTAAATCGGTCACAACTACTTTTGACCGGTTAAAACTATTTTACCAAAAATAACATTTCCTTAGGAACCTATTAAGTTGGTGAGTCTTTTTTTGTGACCCTTTGAAAAACATCGTGTTGTAGTTATAATTCTAGGTAATTATAACAAAATTTTGGTCAACACTGCTTCGGAGTCAGTGAGTCGTTAGTGTCCAGTGTCCACAGCTGGTCCGCAAATAGTCCGTTCCAGTTTGATTACCTGTATTAGCTCTTTTACCCCGTGGATTTAGACGGTCTCTCCGTGTCTGTTTCTGTCAGACTTTCCAGTAATTGACTACCAAAACCCCATAATGACTGTCATAGATCCCCGAATGACAACCCAGACTCACGGCATAATGTGCTTTCCGAGGCTCGAAGGGAAAATTATTAACTATCTACAACATTAGTTTTAGTATATGCGAAACACGTGTTTAGTATCTTTATGTAAAGAATCTATATACAAAAGTTCAAAACTGTATCATGAAAAATCACAAAGTTATTAGCTAGTTCTGTTACCGGGTTGTCCGCGTAAAAACGTGATCACCACGCAGCGCGCCCGCGCACGCACCTCCTACTACTGATAATAAGAATTTGACAGTAGGTACCTAAATTATTGCAATAGGTACTTAATGTCGCTCGGTATCCAACTTGTAACTTTTTAAAAATATTTTTTTATTGGAATCGATTCAGTTACTAATTCTGAACAAACTTTATTCTAGTTTCGCATATATATATTGCTAGCCCATATTGTCCCACTGCTGGGCAAAGGCCTCCTTCCACTCCTTCCAAAGCTCGCGCTTCGCAAGTTTCGCATAATTATACTAAAAATAATGTTGTATAAAGGATGTAAATACACCCTTAACATATCCGAAAGGTACTTATTCTCCCCGTCTTTGAGATCATTTTTTTGTTTTTGACCATACCTGGGAACCTTCTAGTTACGGAGATATTGGGGGTCAAAGTTGCAACTTTTTAACAAGTTTTTTTTTTTAATACATGTTTTTAATGTATTTTTTTTTACTTTACACACCTCCACGATCCCCGTACTAATCAATCCATCCATGAGCACAATGCTTTGAGTGTTTTCCATCGAGTCCTGCCGTAAAACATGTTTTTTCACCCCAAAAAAAAACGATTCCCTGCAATAATTTTGCGTAAAGTTACTTAGTTTGATGTACAGAATGCTTGGTTGACGGCTATGTGAAGGCTCTGTTTACAACCTATTAATTTTTTGTTCGTCACTAGATAAAATAAAATCACGCAATTGCATGTAAAAGATGACGAGCCTATTGCTATCAACTGGGCATAAATCCAGACTCCAAGATGCTACAGAAATTCTCGGTGGATAACCCTAATAATACTACCCGACCTGGGAATCGAAATCAGGACCTCATGCTCAGCAGTAATGCTGGCGACCACTAGACCAACAACAAGGCATTTAACGCCTAAGTGTTAATATTATATGTAAATATTTTCTTACTTTTAGTCTTATTTTTATCATTACTTTAGTTCTTTTTAGTCTGTAAATATATGTACTATTTTATTTATATTACATTATAAATTTTCTTTATACATCTAGATTGGATTTTAATACGTGACAAGGTGTTAGCTTTATTAGAAAAAACTGGGGTAAACTATATCAGGACCCTTAGCACGAATTTCATGTCAAACACGCAATGATGCGTAAAGGTAAGCTGGGATCAACTAAGATTTGAGGTCTGATCTCCGACGCGTGACCCTATTGAGAGCCAACGAACACGTCACGTTTGTCGAGTTAGATGAAAATAGATTCCAAGATATTACTTATCGAGAATGTGGGGGTGGGGTTGGGGGGGGGGGGTGGTTTACTATTAATACTGTTGCGAACTTTGGAAATATAAGAATCGTGAGATGTTAAGCTTTTGGATTTTGCAACATTTAGAAAACTAGCAGTCCTGTTTACCTACAAATCCTCTTACTAAAGTTATATTACCGGGAGACTAAAGATCTTCTCAAACCAATCCAATAGATGTATTTGACGGATCCGGTCGTTAGTACGGACATAAAATGAATCGCAAGCGCGCCAGTGGTGATATCACGCGTCCTACTCACAAGTGTACCCACACCTACAGCGCGCTTTTACAGAGTCGTAATGTTTTGAGCTCACAGCGAGGATGACATTGAGTGTCAGGTCGCAGCGGAGTTTAGATGTCCCGGAACTGTACCCGATTAATTGCGCCCCGTGCTGAAATGTTCATTTTTATTTAGAAAATTGTTTTAGTGGACATTAAATGTGTTTTCATTTTGTATAATTATCACTTGCTTCGTTGAAGGAAAACATCGTGAGGAAACCAAAGCAGCATGCATAAAAGATATTTCTCGACGGCGCCGGCGTGTAAAGCCAAGACAGAGGCCCATGGGTGGCATAAAAACTCTGACACCAAGTTAGGCACTAACGATACGAAAAAGAAAAGCCACTAACTGCAGAAACACAGATTTCCTCAAAGAACAAAACAATAAGTAGCAAAACAAAGCGTCTATAAGTACTGTTTTTAGTCGATTAGGGAAATCTTATATTGTTCTTTATGACGACCACCAAAATCCTTTTAGCCGAATTGTCTCACTGATCCCTATTTATTGCTCGAAACGGTTCCTTAGTAACATAATGTACGTACATACACGTTAGGATGCAGAAGATAATGTTAGCTGGAGAAAAATGATACAACATCAGCTGCCAGCCTTTTCCGATTTCTAGGGATCGGCTTCCAGTCTAACAGGATGCAGCTGAATACCAGTATTTTACATGGAGCGACTGCTAATCTGACCTCCACAACCCAGTTAGTACTAAACTGGAGAAATGTCCTTTACATACACCTTTGCATGTGCTTCGGGGAAATAACACCATCACGCATATTAATTTGTTAACTGTATGGATCCCTACCAATATTCCTTCAGCCCTATATGAGAGAGAAATTTTCGGATAAAAGAAAGTTTTTGCAGGAAAGATTAACCTATTAGTTCTGAAAATCGGTCGATAAACATGTGACTTGTTATATATGGATCTAATGATGGGGAAATAAAGTTTGATTTAATATAAATTTACCTCCTTCATAAACCATTTTCAGTTTTCATGACGAAATTGTAACACTTGTGGAGGAGTTCGTGGCTAAATAATAACAGCCGCTCGGATCAATCTTGCCTGGGTTGGTATGTGGATGGGTGACCACCCATTACATACCTTTCCTACGTGCCTCGGATAGCACGAGCCGGGTACGTCCCGTTAGGTAACTTTCCCGTTTCGGCAACTAAACAAAATACCATCACAAAAATTCCGTTTCGTAACTATTTCGATCTGCATACATTGAGTCTCGTTTCGTCAACAATGTAACAGAATAGTCTTTTTGGTGAATACTTAACCAAAAGTGTCCAAAAGTATTCAAGGTGATATTTATTCTTACGATAGTCTTGAAGATGGCGGGACCAACATCTTCTTCACGATTCTGTTCTCCTAGTCCTTCTGTTCAAATTTTAAATTGAGTTCTCTCGTAACAAGCCTTAGTGTGCCAGAGAGAGACAATAAATAGCAACATCAACAAGAGGTTTCCTTATAACTTCGGAAGCTGACTGTACCGTAGAAAAAACAGGTGAAATTTATTGTTGACGAAACGGGAATCAATGTATGAAGATTAAAATAGTTACGAAAGGTACATAGTTGTTTTCACTTGTTTTGCACGTGTTTTGTTTAGTTGGCGAAATGGGAAAGTTACCAAAGTGGACGTACCCGTTAAGAGGTGAGGTACCATTGGTCCCGGCTGTCATTTGTAAATCTTGGACAGTCGTTGTTACGACTGTTCAAGATTCAGGTACTGGTAGTCAGTGGCCCGAAAATCTGACTACCAGTCTAACCAAGGGGTACCGTATTACCCAGTACTAACTGGGTTTTGCTGGCTAGTTTGACAAATCGATATAAATTTTCTTGACAAGCAACACCACCTTGGACAGCACAATTATAGTGGGCATACTATAAAGTCTTGTTAAAATTATGATCGAGTCTATATTTTTATTTGTCTGTGTACCCACATAATCTGTGCGCTCTAATAACAAATTTTAATTTTAGTGTGTTTCTCAGTAAGTGAATTATCTATGTAATTCTTATGAGAAATAAAGTTGTCCTTAAACCTATACTATAAAGTCATGTAATGCCGCGCTTTGTGATGCACCTGTCATTTCGAGTATTATGTTAATCAAAAGTTTTGGAAAGTGTACAATTATGGAAAAAGTCGAAACATAGAAGCATGGTTGGGATGAATAAAGTTTACACACTACACAGTAAAAAATATTTGTCCAATCACATTGGTTGAAATCTACATCACGTCGCTAGTCTCTCCTGTGATTGGACGAATCTTGCACATCTCGTCTCATACAATGTACAGAAATTGCGAACTCTGTACTTACGTTGTTGCAACAAACACGTCGTCGGTCACCAGCCAGCTAGAGGCGAGCGAGCAATCCGGGCGAGCATCGTTTTACTTATTTTCATACTGCGAACTACAGAGATAAGCTACGCTAGCGATACAAACGATGCGAACGTAATATCCGACGACGCCAGCGATGCTATTCGTTCACCTTATTTGCGTTGATTAACCTGTAGTTCGGGGTGTGAACCGAAATATAAAACAGGTGAAACGATGCTCGCTCGCCCGTCCGTCCATAGCTTAGTTTATAGTTTCAGCGCAGGCCACACCGCCATCTCACTCGCTCGCTCGCGGTGTAGCCTGCGCTTTAAGCACGTTTTGAACCGCAGAAATAACACAAAATTTACCTCAATCATAAGATTTTATAGCTTCAACAGTTACATAAAAACTTGTTAGTAGGAAGTTTCGCTTGCATCTGGATATTCTTGAAGTTATGTCTGATAATACCTGCATAAGCACCCGTTCTTGACTTGTAACCTGTGCCACTGGTTTAGCAAGAGTTCGAGTTGTAATTTACATATCTGTGCAGATTTTAATGGGCTGTGATGTAAGGTTTTATTTTCTACATGATCTTGTTTCCAATATTTGTGGTCCGCTTTTTATGTAGTCGTTTTTATTAATTGTTTAGTGGGCCAGCATTATTAAACAGCGAGTGAACGCCCTCTGGTTGGGAATAATCCTCGCGCACTTTTTTGACGTCACGGCAGAGGACTGTATCAGCATTCGACGCAGACATTAGCGTCTCCTCGCGTGCGATTGTGTATAATTTGTGTAATTTTATACTTAAAGCTGTACTGATACAGTCCTTTATTCAGTGACATCAAACTAACGACTTTGTGCGGGTGAATTATACTGATGGGGCGTCAAGTGGTCAAAACATCGTCATTTCTGTGCTGTAATGGGTGTAAAAAGGTTAACGAAACCGAAAAACACTTGTTCTCCCAGTCATTGTGATCATTTTTTTTGATCTAGATCATTACAGGGAACCTTCTAGTTATGGAGATATTGGGGGTCAAAGATCCACCTTTTTCACAAGTTTTTTTAAATGATTAATGACTTTGCTTTAAACATATCCGGCGACCCCCGTACTATTCAATGTTTTCACCAGCACAATGCTTTGAGTATGTAACATTGAGTGCTATTTTAAAACGTTATTTTTCACACAAAAAATTATTGGCTGTGCATTTCCTTAGTTTCATGCACAAAATGCTTGGTTGACGGCTTTGTGGAGGGTACGTTTACACCGTGTATGTAACTGCTACTGCTTTTATTTGCAGCTTTTAATGCTTGAGCCTTTCGCAATAAATTATTATTTAAATAATGGTGAAAACGACCTCAAAATCTGTGTAGATGTAACAAAAATGGCTTTTCGTATTGTATGCCTCTTAAGTAAGAACTTAAGAGGCATACAATACGAAAAGCCATTTTGTGTTATCGTTCTTTTCAATCACCGCGTCTAGACAAATTACCTTGTAGCTGTCTTCAAATCCTCATTTACAACGTATTTTCTAAGGACACATGCGCGACGTCGTGCCCCGGTGCGGTGCCGTGACACGCCGCCGCGACGTGCCGTGGTGTTGTATCCAGGCCCTTACCTAACCACATTACTTCTAATAAAACGTATTTTTTTTTAACTAAACGAATGTTACGTACAACAACTTCAAACAAGCCAACTATTACAGTAGCAACAACAAAATTCGAGTTGTTGTCAGTCCACACGAAAAAAAGAACGATCAAACCTACGGCTTGGTTAGATTGTTCTAGTTGGTCCAGGGGCCGAGCACGACGGCGCGGTGTAACCGTAACGTCCGTCGCCGATTTTAGAATCTAAAATACAATTACTAAATTTATTAACTAAAATGCTATGGAATTATAGTATTTTAGTTAATAAAATAAAGTAAGTAAATTGATTTCAACAAGCACACTCAGAATCAGCCATAGAATAAGTGAAAGGAGTATTATTAATTAACCGACTTCAAAAAAAAGAGGAGGTTCTCAATTCGGTTGTATTTTTTTATGTTTGTTACCTCATAACTGCGTCAATTATGAACCGATTTGAAAAATTAATGAATATACTTTCCGATTGGTCCTATAGAATTTTCATCAAAATCGGTTCTATAGGTTGTTTTTTTTCCTTTAATACGCATTTTTTCTTCATGGACTATGTTGATGGCATGATGATCCCTTCTATAGACCGACCGCTTTAATGAGTTATCGCGAAAATATAATTTAAATGGAATATTCTAGAGGTTGATCACGTATTGGTTTAATTATTATCACAATACCGATGTGGATTATGCTTATTTTAAAGCAAATAACCTGGGAGATATTATTAGGACTTTGTGGACGTTTAATGCCCCATCAAAGGGGTAAGGAGGACTCATTAAAGCGGTCGATCTATAGTTACAATGTAAAAAATAAAAAAGTCCAGTAGCGCAAGTGTGCGATTTAATGGCCACTAAGGTTTACTATGTAGAGTAAACATAACTCGGTGCATTTTGGAATTTCATTTTGAAAAACACTGATAAAAACACCCATTCAAATTAATAATAAAAAAACAGCGATCCTAACTATTTTCTTCAACTCAGTCTGCCTTCAAGTAACAGCAGGCGTGTTGTAGGTTTACTCTACAGAGTAAACCTCAGTGGCTATTAAGTCGCGCAAGTGTCCAATCACGCAAAACTCCATTCGCGCAAGTGTCCATGCGCGCAAATGTCCGTCCACGCAAAAGTCTAATCGCACATAAGTCCATGCGTGCATAAGTCTTTCCGCGTAAATGGGTTCGCGCAAGTGTCCTTCGTGCAAATCGAAAAAGCACTAAAAACGTCTTTTAGTGGTTTTTTGGTAGTTTATATTTTTTACGTTATGATACGTTTAAACCGCGGCGCGGGCTCTGCTTGTTCCTCAGGTAGTTTATACCAACAAACTAACACCGTCACGCTAAACCCTTCACTATTTCGACAATTACAAGCACGAAAATCAAACCTTATTAAATAATCTTCGAAACTTTCAAACTACAAACAAAGGATAGTTAATCACTCGTGTAGAAACTAAAACAATACAACATAAGTTATAGTAAAGTTACACTAATAGTATAGAATGGTACAACTTTCACGTATTGACTGAATGATTGATTCTGTGGTATTGCACGTGGAAAGTTCCCAAGTTTCGAGGCCTCGTAACTAAGTTCATGAAAATACAAGCGATTTCTGTTGGTTGGTTAAATTATCGCTTGCATAGTATATGGTACTCGTGACTAAATAATAACAGCCGCACTGTACGGGTCGATTTTCAGGTCAAGCCGCGCTTTCCAAGGTCAGTCCATGGATGGGTTACCATATCCATTACATACCGAGTTTCCTCTGTGCCTCGGAAAACACGTTAAGCCTTTGGTCCCGTCTGTCATTTGTAGATCTTTGACAGTCGCTACGGGTAGTCAGTCGCCGGAAAATCTGTCAATCAGTATTACCAAGGGGTACTAGCTGAGTTGTGGAGGTAGATTGTGATGATAGTATATGATATGTTAGAAATGTAACATCATTTTAGTTACGAGTCACTGAATTTAGAAAATGTGTTAGTAATTAATAATTAGGAATTAAAATTTAACTGGCGAAATGTGGGTATACTTATAAGTATACCTCTGCCTAACTCTTCGGTGATTACACTCGTGATGTTATGCTATGGTGTTAGTAATTACCATTATTTTATTCCATGCATTTCTATGAGCTGTCATCTCAGAAAGAAAATATGCACTAAGCGTTACGGTCTCCAGCCTGATCAACAATGCAAGTGCCTAAAACGTGTGACTGCTGAGCATGCGGTCCTGGGTTCGATTCCCGGGCCGGATAAAGTGTTATTTGGTATTTCTATCAGGTATTTCTCGGTAGCTACCACGAAGTCTGGATTTGTGCCCGGTTGTTGCCAAGAGACTCGCCCCTATTTTCTTTATTTGTAAAGAGGCTCGATGTGAACCGAAGTGACCCCTATTACATTGGACTTAAACATAACTGGCGACGTTCTTCCAACTTGTATTGTTGTATCACCTGTAGATTTCATCATCATTAGTTTCGCCTTTTCCCAAATATATTGGAGCATGCTTCCGATCTAACCGGATGCAGTGGAATATCAGTATTTTAACACGGATCGACTGTCTATCTAACTTCCACAAACTTAGGGACCATCTACCACTATTTTTACATAAATCTCCATTTATTTGATTAATCACTTTAGCTAGTAAATTCATTTTAATTTTAATTCGTAACGTTATATCTTTTGTCTTATTAACCCGGGATTAAAATTAACATGAAAATGAAACAATAAATCATAGTTTATAATTTTTTATGTGAATTTATAATTTTCGACTTTATTTCACCCACAATTGGTGTTGATAAGTACAGTAGGCAGGTATCTTTCCATTAGAGTAAGACCTAAGCTTATGCTGGTAATATACCGCTCGGTAGGATTTTGTAAAACATTTTTATGCAACATTATTTTTAATATATGCGAAACCTGAATATAGTTTGTTCAGAATAAGTAACTGAATCGATTCCAATAATTTTTAAACCATGTTATATTTTGTCCCACAAAAATATTTGAAAAAAGTTACGAGTTGGACACCGAGTGACCTAAGTACCTACTGCCAAATTATTATTATCAATGAGCCCAAGACGACGATGGAGGCGCGAGCGCGGCGGCGCCGCGTGATGACCACGTTTTTGTGCGGACAACCAGGTAACAGAACAATCTTATACCTTTGTGGTTTTTCATGATACAGTTTTGAAATTTCGTACATAGATTCTTTACGTAAAAATACTTGACACGTGTTTCAGGTTTCGCATATACTAAAACTAAAGTTGTAAAATAAAATGAGACTTCGATAAATTTGATTTCAGTTAAGCTTTAGAAATTTATTTCATCATCATCATCATCATCATTTCAGCCGAAAGACGTCCACTGCTGGACATAGGCCTCCCCCAAGTGGCGACACACATTGACCGGTCCCGTGAAATTTATTTACAAGTTTATAAATTAACTTAACACTGGTATATTAATTACTTACACCCATATCTACAGTCAAATTAAAGTAATAACTTATTTATTTATTTTATTGTGTTTGAGTGGCTTACAGCTAACGATACAAAAATTTATAGTGCAATCAACGACAAGCCATTATAAACTATAGTTGCAGAAACTAATAACTAAGCATAATATCAATAACTAAGCATAATGTAATAACAAAGAATAGGAATACATTTAATATTAAATTAAATACCTGCACAAACAGGCGCGCAGGCGTAACCACTATTAAAATTCATCATAAACAACACAGATTTTAGACAAGGCAGTACTAATTATCGCTAAGCTGCTTGCAAACCAAAAACAAACAAAACAAACAAACATGCAAACATTTTTATGCAAAAGACAAGAATTTAAATGAAGTAAGAACCGTCAAAGAAATCAAAGTTAAGAATTCTAACTTTTGACAGTTCTAACTTCAAGCAATTACTAAACTACAGAATAAAAATTGTTTGATAAGTTATTACTTTTACTCAAGTAATTACTTTGACTGGTTTGCAGACACGGGTGTTAGTATTCATAATAAAAGATAAAGTAATCAAACCGATTTGAGACAAACAGATTGAGAAAAGCTATAGGCTAAGGGTCCAAAATGCCCGTTTTAGCAGCATCGTAATAGGATAATAATATGAAACACGTTAAAATTCTTAAAATGGTCATCATCATCATCATTTCAGCCGAAAGACGTCCACTGCTGGACATATGCCTCCCCCAAAGGGGGGTTTTTGCCATAATCGCCACGCTTGGCAGGCGGGTTGGCGATCGCAGTACGGTTGTTAAAAAAAAAGCACAGAGAACGCTGCTGCCCATTCTCTGGTAACTCCCTTAGTCGCCTCTTACGACACCCACGGGAAGATATGGGATGGTGCTATTCTTTACGTCCGACACCATACAGTACAAAATGGTCATAGGCGTAGTTAATATTGCGAATTATCACTTTACGACCATTTTACGAATTGTAACGTAATTCATATTATTATCCTATTATGATTCTGCTAAAGCGGCCATTTTAAACCGCAGGGAGTTTAAAATGGCCGCTCAAAACAACTTTGTAATTTATTTACTTAAAAATATTATAATAAAACAGCCTACGCGTTCGTAGTTGTGCTACATAATTTGGTAAAGCACGCCAAACATCGATTATTAGCTATTCATAATATTGATACATTTCCTGATTAATATAACATTAATCAAAAAGTATAATCAATCAAAATAAAAATACTATTCGTTAGCACGCAGGGTCATAAAAACTCAAGTACGATATTAAAATTGAAATAACTGAATTCCTGTAAAAGGGTCAGTTTACACATAATTGTATAAACAAGTTTTACTATTAAACCAAAAACCAGAAATGGCGAAAAAAACAATGACTACAGCACATATTCGTCATCATCAGTTTTTACGCGCACATTAAGGTGGAAGCACCTTAATGTTCGTGTAAAAACTGATGACGAACTGCCATTCCCATCGCCATTTCTGATTTTTTAAATTGCAAAAAACGTAAGAAAATTTAAATTTCGCGGGCTACCCTGGCGCTTTCATCTTAAGGAACAGCAGATTCTATTTTTTTTTTTCGCGAAACGATAACGGCCTTTCTATGTATAGCAATTTTTTTCAGATCTGTTTAAAAAAAAAAAGAACATTTTCCTACAACAAGATCTCTAACTCCCATATTACAGAACTTCACTCTAGACTCGAGCATTACTTAAAACTAATTTCATTCAATCAAATGGCTTGAATTTAAGTTGAAATAATGTTTGAGTATTGTTCTATAATAAGGGTGGATGGGATGGTGGATGAGAGGATTTCAGCAATGAAATTGAACAAGATCAGCACATCTAAATGGCAGTGACGACTGCAGCTCAGACCAATTATATCACAAAAATTTTGACGAGATTGACGTTTCGTATTCCCCTTTTTTTCTCCTAAACTGAGCCGGTTGGATTATTTTTGACATTTAAATAAAAAAAAAAAGTATTTCTAGGTTCCTACAAATTTCTTTTATGCTAAAAACTTTTCAGTTTTGTCTGGTAGTGTCCATTTTTACGGTTGTGATTAGCGGAATCACAACCGTAAAAATGGACATTTTTGTCAATTTTGGAGGAATTTTAATCGATGTTTGGAGGGTCATATTTTCTTTATTTATTAGTTGCTTAAAAAAGGAAATGACAGGGACGTGTCTACAGTAGACCTTAATTTAATGAAAAAAAATGATTGGTCTAACTAGAGGAATTATTCAGGAAGAAAAATAAAAATAGGAAACGTCGATTTCGTCAAAATTTGTATGGAGAATCGCAGCCCATGTCCCCTTTTAATATTCTTTAGTAATTACGTTACTCACACATCGCATACTCACACTGCACTTACATTGCGTCGGCGAAATTCGCCCAAAAAACTTCACATATTCTTTAAGATATTTTGCAGCATAATATTGGGAACACATTACAGTATCATACTGCCTTTGTTTTAACCGTATGAATATTGGGTTAATGACGTGCGATCCCAACTCTTTACTATAATATATCGTGTAGGACAGCATCGTGTGAACACCGTTTAGACACACAACACACACACACACACATTCAACTGTTTCAAACTAGCTCTTCGGATAGTTACATTTTTTCTTGCAAACCATACAAATAAAACTCGGTTCTTCAGTGGTGGTTGATGGAGCCTTTGTAGTGGTAGTCGGCGCCGGTGTTGTAGTAGTGGTCGTAGGCTTCGGCTTCCAGTATATGAAGTGGCCACTATGATATGGATGCGGAGTAAAGGCGTGGTCGTCTTCGATCCAAGCGTCGGAGCTAAAGGAGTATGGGTCGTCTTCCAAATAGATTAGGGATTCAGCATCTGTAAATGAAAATAAACGAGGTTATGTGGGTCAGCTGTGGTGTACTGTAAATTTCATTCTATCCAGAGACTTGTCATTGACGGGTCGTGTTTTCTTAAAAAAAAAAATTCCGGCCTGCCCCTGTTTAGCACAGGGCAATGGCGATATGTCAAAACATCATGGTTCTGTGCCATTATGTTAGTTAAATATTAATAAATCATACAGAAATCTTCCGAAATATATTGTCTAAATTATAGTAAAAACCGCAAAAGTCCCGTCAAAATCGGTCCAGCGTTTTCGGAGATTAGCCGGAACAAACAGACTGACAGACAAACAACAAATTTAAAAATTGTTTGTTTGTTATAAGTACCGTATATACTTTCATGTGCATTCAGTAAAAAGGTGTTATTTTAAAATTACAAACAGACACTTCAATTTTGTTTATTTTTATTTATTTATAAAGGGTGTCACAAGACCCTTAATGAATTCGAAAGGCACTTGTTTTCGCCGTCATTGCGATCATTTTTTTGTTCATACCTGGGAACCTTTTTACGGACACATTTGGGGGTCAAAGTTCCAAATTTTTCACATTTTTTTTTTAAATAAATGTTTTAATGTAAGATTTTTACTTTAAACATCTCCACAACCCCCGTACTATTCAATCCATCTATCAGCATAATGTTTTGAGTGCGTTACATTGATTCCTACCGTAAAACATGTTTTTTCACCCCAAAAACAAAAGTCGTTTCCCAGCAATAATTTTTGCGTAAATTTACTTGATTTGATGTAAGCTCTGTATGCTTGGTTGACAGCTTCGTGAAGTGTCCGTTTACACCCTGTAGATAAAGATAGGCACACACTTTTGTGGATTTTGTCAGTACAACCTAGGGTTTAGAGTATTCAATGCTGAATATAAGAGCTAGTTCTAAACAGAACATTTCAATGGGCACGAACGAGTCACTTGTAACACCGTACTGCACTTGTAGTGTGAATTCCTAGTTATGACGAAACCATGTAAGTACTTACTGCTTTTATGTGTGTGATTAGCAGTTGTTCTGAGGATTGCTGACCATTCTCTTTACCCTAAGCCTTTATTAAAATTTAATCAATCTTCATACAAGGTGCAAACGGACCCTTCACGAAGCCGTCAACCAAGCATTCTGTACGTCAAACTAACTAAAACGCAAAAAATATTGCTTTGAAACGACATTTTTTTTGGGGTGAAAAGTCACGTTTTTTGGTAGGACTCAATGTAACACACTCAAAACATTGTGCCGCTTATGATGACATCATCATCTTATCATCGTCATCATCATTTCAGCCGAAATACGTTCACTGCTGGACATAGGCCTCCCCCAAGCGTCGCCACATTGACCGGTCACGTGTGACTCGTGTTGAGGTATTTAAAGTAAAGTTATAACATTAACTTGTATTAAAAAAAATGCTGTCAACAAAAGAAAATCACTACAATGACAGGGAAAACAAGTGCCTTTTGGCTCCGTTAAGGGTATTTTTACACTCATTACATGGAGAGTAAGAAACAGGAGAATATATTTTTTATCAAATCTGGTACCTCTCATAAACTCATATTTTAAATGTGGATTTGAGTTTATTTGTTTGTCATGCCTTTCTGCCTTAACGGCTGGACGGATTTCGGTGGAATTTGAAATGAGGAAAGACCATAACCTAAGTCGGGACATTGGATATCTTTTATCCAGGTCGGACGTTCCTGTGGGATAATTTACGACCTAGTTAAATTTTGTCAATATTCAAGCAAAATAAACAATTGTATAAAATCGTCATATATTAAATCTATGTATTAAGCACAAGCACCCCCATCGTAATGGCGTGACTCGGCACAATCGAGACATTATACAAATCGTTTTTCGCACCACACAATGTAATAACCAGCACTAGCGTTACAAAACAGTTTCCTAGTACAAATTAAAGGGAACATGTTCAACATTGCGTGAGAACTAAAGAGGTCTTACCCTCGTCACTCCGGCGTGGGGAACAGTAGAGAGGGCAGATTTTGTAACAGAAGAAAATCGGCTTTTCTGAAACAAAAATGGAAATACTTATATGTGTGAGTATGAACTAAATACAAGAGATTCTAATGGCGCAATTACATTTGGTCGTTAGCCCGTATTCGGGCAACCGATGCATTTATTACACTGGTCATCGCAATAGAATACGAGCTAATTCCTACGAGTAGTTTTAAATAAAGTCGAGTACCTGCACCTGTACCCGAAACGATGAAGCCGGACGAGTTTGTCCGACGATGAACGTACTCAGACTCTGTTATTTACACTTGGTCGTTTGTCCGAATTCGGCTGCCTATGGAATTCGGGCAAACGACCATGTGTAATTGCGCTATAAAAAATTTAATGGTTGACAGAGTCATAACGATGTTTAAGTTATAGAGGGAAAATTCAAATTAGTGAAATTCCACACAAGACGCGGTGGGGACACAATTTTTTTTTATAATTTTGACTACCGTAGGGATTGTGATTAACACTAAAAACGGGATATTTACCAAGTTTGTTTTGTTGTGTTACCGATCATGCCAGTTTAAAAACTTATACTGTAGAGATATTTTATTTTAGTTTAGTTACGAAAAGTATGAGAAAAAATCTTGTTTCTATGATGTGTTTAGATATTGATACATTGTGGCTTAATTTATTTCCCTTATTGACTTCAATACATATTTTGTATATTTTTTAATATTTGAAAATTTTGACAAAACCTATAAGCATATAAGAAATAGAAGCCCATAGGTATCAGTAATAGGATCCAAGCTACCGGTGGTCAGGGCTCCAGATAAAAGGAAACTGCTATCAATACGAGCCGTGTCCATAAGTATCGCTTTCATAATCAAGTCCTTAATCCAGCTGCCTAACGAGATCCACACATATTGCTCGAGGCTGTTGGCAATGAAACGATTGGCTGTCACAAGTATCGGCCAACGAGCGTCGAGTCCACATCCCACGGGTCGACATCTTCGCGAGCCAAGTCGATACACTTGATTTGCGTATTTTATTCAGCTTTCACGAGGTTCATGACTTAAATAAATTGTTAAGTTTTAGAAAGTACACATTACGATATTGAAATAGTCTAAAATTAACAAAATAAGTCTGAAAATTAAAAGGTCAGACGAAGGGTTCACAACTAAGTAGAAAATATCAATTTTCAAGTTTATTATTAAGTATAAATAGTTAAACAAAACACTAATTAATTATTCATGGTTCTAACAATCACGAACAAACAACAAGTTTTAATACTTAAATCTTAGAATAAACTTTGAAATAATCATCTAGTGTAAATTTTTGATTGCCACATTTTCAAATAATTATTTTTAATGAAGACTTCAATAGAATTTTCTTAGAATTTTTAAGCTATACCTAATAGATAGGTTAATTATTATAATTACTGAAGGATTAACAAAGTCTTGGATATAATTTTCGAGTTATTATTTTCTTTAAGAAGCTTTTAACTAGTAAGAAACTGACATTATAAAATATGATTATGTGACCCAACAATATATCTTATGACTTGATATTGTGACTATTTTTATTTTTGTTTTTTTTTGTATGGGAAATCATCAAATGACCGGGCTCTGGGCGGAGCGGAAGGGAGTGTCAGACTTGTACTGACTAAAACCCATCCATGTTCCTTCTTTGCCCTTTGTGTATTGAGCAATGTCTGGACTTTAAAAGAGACTGTGACCTCTGAGTTTGTTTCGGATGTTTCTTCTCAGAGTATTCAGGTACGAAACACCGGCCCCATCTAGTTTTAAAACAACATGCTGTGACATGTAAAAGAGTTTTGTAAACCAATTTACAGAAATAAATATGATTTATGATTTATATTCAAATAATTTTTGCTGTAATAGAAAATAGAAAAAGAAAATGGTTTAATATCAAAGATGATCAGGTACGATACAAGATGTCGTAAGTGACTTAAGATATTATCTCCATAGCTGGAAGCTGGCCTCTCATTACACAATAAACCATATACCAATAAAAATACTTGATCAGGATTCACAGGATAACTTTTTTTATTAGGGTACATAAGGTACAGTCAAATTATGTGCACACTAAGCAAAAAATAAAACCGACTTCAAAAACACCAAAAAAAAAATAACTTCAGCTTCAGAAGTCGGTGACTTTTGTTTGTTTGGTTTAGTTTTTTTGACACCGACTTCTGAAGCTAAAGTTATTTTTCACTTCTTTTGGGTTTTTGAAGTTGGTTTTAATTTTTGCAAAAAAGATTTTTTATTTTTCCTTTTTTAGTTGTAATATCCTATACAAATATTTGCTATACATTTAACATCCCTAAATTTCAAAATGTGGGTGTACTGTGGACACATCTGCGTACCCTTCAAAGCATAAAGGCGTGATGTTATGTTATGGTGTTGTGTAAACAAGCGATTGCAGCAATCACGACAGATTTTTATTTTATTATTGAAGAGTTCCGTTCCATATCTCCGAAGTCCATGATCAGATCATGACAATATTTCTTTGGAATCAACTTGGAAGTGTACTCATTCAAAAAAAAAGAACAATTTTCAAAATCGATCCACAATTACCCGATAGGAGAACAGACATAAAAAAATACATACACCCGAACATAGAACGTCCTCTTTGAAGTCGGTTAAAAATACGAAAGTGTTTTTCACGTAGACTTACGATTGCAACTTATAGAGAAGACCATAATACTATAGGTTCAAAATTACTGTTTCTAACAACATAAAATTTTTCAAAAATTATAATTTGCAACGTCCACAAAATTTAACACAAAAGATAAATCAACGTAAAATAATAACAAAAATATATACAATTTTCAAAAAAAGGAAATAATTAAAAGGCGTCGAAAATTCGCCCGAACAGCAGTCAACGAGAAAAGTGCCACGAAAGCTGGCAGCATTGCCACGTGAGTGGCAATGGTGGCAATGCTGATTCTTTGGCCAAAGAAAGTTCTCATAAAATTTCAATCAGTACAATACTGCCAAGCGGTCAGAGTCAGGTTGTATGTTGATGAAAAATGAGTCGCCCTAGTAACACGTATGTAGTTCCAGAATTATAATTTACACTAGAAACGGGATATTTACCATGTTTACTGTTTTCATTGAGTTCTCGATATTTCGACGGTGTTGCAAGCACCATGATCACGGATAAACATGGTAAATGACCCGTTTCTAGTGTAAATAATAATGTTAGTGACCATGATAGTTTAAAATCTTATATTACAGAATTATAATCATTAAAATCATCAATACAACTATCTAAGTTAATTTAACCCCTTTGAATGACTTTTTCATGAAATAGTTACGGAATAGGGTTACATGAACTTAGAGTGTTGTATTAATGACAACATACAACCTGACACTGACCAGCAAATTACGAAAAAAAAATCAAATTCGGGGGCTACCCAACGCTTTCACCTTAAATTAAAATTATCCAATTACCTGTTAAATGAAAAAATGGATCACTCCACACGACATTAAAAAGCACCGAGTAAAATAAAAAATACTTTAACATTTCTAATGCTGAACGCAAATATAAGTAGTGCCTTTCACTGCGAGGTAACCACAAGTTTTCTTCAAAACTCAGTGCGTTCCTTATATGAGCTCGGTGAAACTAGTTGATTATGTATTCAGATGGAAATTGCAGGCAGTGTTTTAGAAGTTATGTTAGAAGCAAGATTCATAGAGTAGCGTAGTCGCTTGTAATCCCCGAAGGGTTAGGCAGAGGTGTACTTAATAGTACACCCAAATTTTGCCAGTTATGTTTAAGTCCCAGTAATAGGGGGCGAGCCTATTGCCATCACCCGGGTGCAAATCCAGACTCGTTGTTGCCACTGAGAAATTCCTGATGAAAAAACACAGTGACACTTTGGCCGACCCGGGAATCCAAACCCAGGACCTCATGCTCAGCAGTCGTGCTTGCGACCCCCAGACCACGAGGCAGTAGTACCTACACTCAAAATGCTTATCAACCGAATCACGGGAAAAAAGTTATAAAAATACTGTCAAACAAATATCTTTTATATTTATGAAACTATTAAGGGATTCATTTCTATCGTAATAAACAACGGAAAAATGGTACAGAAATTTCAAAAATTGTTGGGTATTGCTGTTATTTTTTATTATGAAATACAGGGTGTACCGGTCAGCCCTCCGCAGACTGATGCATTCAGAACTAAAGAAACTAATAGCAATTAGCACATTTAATTGACTTTCAAGAGTCACTCAATGTTCCAAAGCAATTATGACAGCACCAACTTTTGGACGCGGTTAAGATAATTGTGCTGATCACGTTCATTTTCAGGGGACAAAATTCGCCCTAAGTATACTTCACATTCAAAAAGCCACTCTCGATTAACTTGTCCAACATGTTCTTGACACCTTATTTAAAAACATGAAACGCACAGAAGAAAATACAACGCTTTTGTGCCAAAATCACAAACGTACACACTCCTGATTTTCTTTGAAACTTTACTTAAAAAATCCAGTACAATCCAGATTGAAATAACAACACTCTGTATAATGGAGAGAAAAAAGCTACGCTGTAGACAGCTTGTGTGCGTACATTGTACAGTAAAGTGTAGCCTTTTTAGAAAATTGCGCTTTTTTTTCTTTTATATATCTATCTATCTTTTCATACACGAAATATTTTAAGAGTAACTTTTATAAGTCGTAAAGTCGCTATAGTAACGAAAAAAAAAATATCTGAGTGTTTTTGTTTTTACGAAATTATTATTGTTTCAAAATTTCTTGAGACTTTGATTAGAAGCGTTACTCCCTAATCTAATAATGATAGTAGGTAAATACGGCGTAGTAAACTAGCGTAATGGATGTTGAAAAATAAGGAGTATTATTTATTTTGTGGGTCTTGAAATCATAAATTATTTAATTTTTTATAAAAATATACTCAGATACATTTTTTTCCCAAGAAATGGCTTCGTTATTAGCCGTTAGATGATTCTCTGAAAATATTTCGTAATGTATGAAGTTGGTCTAACTTATTTATATACCTCGTTGTCATTTCAATAGTACTTACATGAAATTTTTGGTACGAATTTCTTGGTACGATCAGTATAACCCTGAGCCTGTCAAGTATTATTTATAATAACTATTTTGGCTCCTGTACTATTTACTCAAATGTCATCATCCGCCTAGCCTTTTTCCAACAAGTTGCGGCCGGCTTCCAGTCTAATCGAATGTATAGCTGAATACCAGTATTTTACATGGAGCCTATCTGACTTCCACAACCCAGTTAGTACTGGGTAATACCGTACCCCTTGGTAAGACTGGTAGTCAGACTTAACGCGCTTTCCGAGGCACTGAGGAAACTCGGTAATGGGTGGTCACCCATCCACGGACCAACCTAGGTAACCGCGGCCGAAGATTGAGCCGAGCGGCTGTCATTATTAAGTTACGAGGTCCTCTTAGCTAGTTACTGAAATTTGTATTTTAATTTAAATAAGCAATGTAGTTTTAATACCCATTACAATAAAAAAAAAAATAATAAAGAAAAAAAAAAATGTACTATGACGGTACGGAACCTTTCATGCGTGAGTCCGACTCGCACTTGGCCGGTTGTTTTTAACTATGTGAGGGTAGATACATACTACTTACTTAGATACTTTTGTACCTATACAACATTATTTTTAGTATATGCGAAACCTGAATATAGTTTGTTCAGAATAAGTAACTGAATCGGTTCCAATATTTTTTAAACGATGTTACATTTTTTCCCAAAAATATTTTAAAAAGTTAAAAGTTGGACACCGAGCGACTTTAAGTACCTATCGCAATAATTTAGGTACCTACTGCCAAATTATTATTATCAATGAGCTCAAGACGACGCTGGAGGCGCGCGCTGCGTGATGACCACGTTTTTGTGCTGACAACTAGGTAACAGAACAAGCTTATAACTTTGTGATTTTTCATGATACAGGTTTGAAATTTTGTACATCTTTACATAAAAATACTAGACACGTGTTTCAGGTTTCGCATATACTAAAACTAATGTTGTATAGGTACAACATTATCTAAGTAAGTAGTATGTATCTACCCTCACATAGTTAAATAAAACCGGCCAAGTGCGAGTCGGACTCGCGTATGAAAGGTGCCGTACCATCGTAGTAGAATTTTTTTAATTTTTATTAGAATTATACATTCTGACAAAATTGCAACTGTATATCTATTACGGATCATGAGATGCACCCCGCTGACAGACAGACGGACGGACGTAGAGCGGAGGCTTAGTAATAGGGTCTCGTTGCTTACCCTTCGGGTACAGACTATAAAAAGATAAAGTTTATCCTGAAATGAAACGCCGTGTCATTACTATCAATTGTATTTGTAAACTTGTGCGCATACGTACATAATACAAACTTGGTATTAACATCAGTAGCAAGCTTAATATATTAATAACCAATAGTTATGTAATTTAACAAAGATGACTTCCATCAGAAGAACTTTTCGTTCATCCTCCAAAAATAGAATACCTTTTCTTTTTTTTTATTTGGCGGGAACCGATTCAAAAATATGACCAATGAGTTTTTATGAACTCTTTCGTCACATCAAATTCTAACAATGTTTTATGTTTATTTTTAATAAATCATTACAACAGCCCCCGTAGCATGACCACCGTAGACAAGGATTTCTTTGACGGAAGAATCGACAAAATGACAGATAGTGCAAAGAAATCTGTCATTGTGTCGACACAATCTGTCATTTTGTCGATTCTTCCGTCAAAGAAATCCTTGTCTACGGTGGTCACGCTACGGGGGCAGATCTTATTAATATTTGAAAATCATGACAATCCAGAACTTAAAACAAAAGTATGGGGAATACAATATTTGCAGAATAAATAAATTCTATTAACTACTTGGTGACTGTACAAATTTCTAAGACTCAAGTTTCCAAGATTAAGTGGATAGGTTGTTACCTCACTAGCACGATGAGCATACATCCTGAATACTAAAACACATTGATGATCACCACATAAAACTATCAAACTAGTCACACAAGTGTAAAGTGAACTTTGTGATACAACTAAGAAATACCGAATATTGACTGAGTCGTTGGTCTAGTGGCCGCAAGCGCGATTAGTGAGCATTAGGTCCTGGGTTCGATTCCCAGGTCGGGTAGTGTTAGTGGGTTTTTCCATCAGGAATTTTTCATTAGCAGCCACGGAGTCTGAATTTGTGCACGCTTGATGACAATAGGCTCGCCCGTTATTTTGTGTGACTTAAACATAACTGGCGAAATGTGGATGTGCTTTTAGATACACCCCTGCCTAACCCTTCGGGGATTACAGGCGTGATGTTATGTTATACCGAAGATGAAGTTTTTAATAAAAAAATAAAAAATGTAGTTGTATGAAAACCTATGATTCTGTAACCATAGCAATAGTTAGATTAAAAAAGCTACGTTAGTCGATTGCAATTTACCGTTGGCCTCGCGGTTGCAAGCGTGACTGTTGAACGTGGGGTCATGTGTTCGATTACCAGGTCGGACAGTTTTGTTTCTTAAGTTCTGAACACAAAATTATCTTCATTTGTGTTCACAACAACAATTGATTTGAAATCGCTG
Source organism: Noctua fimbriata (assembly GCA_905163415.1). NCBI lineage: Eukaryota > Metazoa > Arthropoda > Insecta > Lepidoptera > Noctuidae > Noctua > Noctua fimbriata. The sequence continues at coordinate 12,133,546 of LR990940.1, forward strand.
TGTTCAGGTCTTTTAACTAAACGACCAGAATGAACACAGCGATTCCAAATCAATTGTTTTCCTTGAAGGTCATAAAGATTCTTACACTCTTTTAAGCTTTCACGGCTTACAGCTAAACTTATACTGAAAAAAGATAAAAAAAAAGATTCTTTCCTCCAGGTCACCTGACGCTATCATCTTGTCCACTGAAGCGATCCAGATTTCTTCCTACCATCATTACTCTTTGTTATCACAACGACGTGGTAGTATTCATAAGAAAAATATTTAAAAAAAAACCGGCCAAGTGCGAGTCGAATCGCAAATGAAAGGTTCCGTACTACCCTAAAATATTAAACACTACATATTTTTAAGATCTAGCAAGAAACGTAGAAAAAAACACGTTTCTTGTATTTTATTTTTATTATTTGTCACTATAGCGGTCATAGTAACACACACTCTGTGTAAATGTTAAATGTCTACCTATTACCGTTTAAAGCTAAAGCTAAACATCTAAAGCTCGTTGGGTCACGATATTATCAAATTCGCGGGAAACATCTGGATAAGGGACGCGCAGAACCGGGAAGTGTGACGGAAAAAGGGAGGCCTGTACCCAACAGTGGGTGATTACGGGCTGATATGATAATAATGATGATGATTACGGCTTAAAAGATAAAACCTTGTGACAGACGGACTGTCAGCGGAACTCTTTGGGTACGGAACCCTAAAAAGTAGAATTTTAGAAATAAAAATAGAAAACGAACTATCTTTGCCAGTAGACTATAATATAGAAGATCGGAATGTCTAAGCAGGTTGATTGATTGAGGTTACCTTCAGAACAGACTATGATGAAATATAAAGAATTTCATCAAAAGGAATTTGAGTCCCGCTCGATAGAGCCACAATTTATCACGTTGTCGATTTGTTTGTGGTGTTTTGCGAACTACAAAATAGATCTCCACTGGGCCTAGCACGAACATGCGGAGTAAAAGTAACTTAAATTTGATTGATTTTATGTTATTTCATTTAAAAAATATGTATATAACTTATAAACACAACACACACAAGCACATACATATATGCGTACATAAAAAAATTAAGTAATCCATCATACCCCTCTCTATTTTTCATCATGGTTGCGCTTTGAGGAATACCCCAAATACCGAACCCCGAATACTCTGGACCCCTGTCTCACCATTTTACGTAAAGAGGAAAATGTATAATTTAAAACATAATAGTTTCGATATTTTGCGTTTTAATACTTGCGATTTCTAACCGTAAGAGTATTTTAGCGAAATTTTATTGCAAAAGCGATTGTCTTGTCGTACCTTCATCACACGGTACTCATGACTTTACATTCATACATACTGATTTAATAGCCTTTCTCGGTAATATTTCTAGTTTCTTAAATGTTGAACGTATAGACGCCAGCACATCAAGCTACTTCAATCTGTCAAATTTGTTTACGAGATTTTCAACTTTATCGCTAAAGCATTAAGTTTATGGTTGATTGGGAAAATTTGACAGTTTCGGGTAGCTTGATGTGCTGGCGTTTGTATTTACTTTGGGTAGGTAGGCTTTGATGAAAGAAATGTTTGTAGGTTTACTAAGCAGATGATTTCATAATCGGCTGTCAAAAAATGTATGCATATCGTATCGGTAGCTATTTATAAAGAAAAAAAATAGTGATTAAAGAAACTAAAAACCCAACTGCATCACAAAAACTGAAAAGTTGGAAGCAGGCAATACCCATTCCATTTTTATATTGAAATGGGCGCTGCTTGCTTCCAACTTATATTTAATTTTAAATGTACTGGTTTTCAGCTTTTAGTTTTCTTTTTATTTTCTTTTGCATCTTTTTAGTTTAATGTGAAAGATTTCGTGGACGATTTAACTTATTACACGATTTGTCATTTCTAATTCGAAATCGGTTCATTCGTTTAGGAGTAACGGGGGAACAAAGAAACGGGCATACACACACGCAAACATACATTCTGATTATTAAAAATCTTAGTTTAAAGATCACTTGTTCAGATTATTTTAGATGGATAAGTGTCGAAAATCGAACCTCGACATCTTCGGGTGTGTAGCAGCGCGTGTGAGCTGCTGACCCAGGCGGTGTGGTGCGCGGAGCGGCGGTCGCGGCGCAGGTGACAGCCGCGGGCAGCGTGGGCGACGGGCGGCACACCACACCGCCTGGCTCAGCAGCTCAGACACTTCTCTCCGGTCCACCGCTTTGTATACATGTCGGTTTTTTTGATTATTAAATCAGTTTATACCAGCAAGTTATACAGTCCACTTATTTCTCGCCACCATCTTCGAGATCTCAATACTGTACTCAACGGTAATGGTCCTTCGAGCCGGATGATTTACCACAAAACATTAAAGTGTCGAAGTCACTGTTTAACGCTTCAATTTTACTTAGTGGGCACTCTAATTCAGCGATCTGTATATCGCTGAGCGCTTTGCAGCTTATAAGGACATTTCAATATTTACTGAAAGTTGTAAGCTTAGCCTTCAAAGATGATCGTTTCTTTATTAAAGTTTTGCGATTATCAGGCATTATGAAAATTTGAAGGTAGAAAGAATATAAGCAAGCAAAGGTTACCAATAACTTTGAGTAACAAAAATTGAGGGATTCAAGTAAAGGTAATTAGCTAAACAATAGAACAAAGGAAACAGCCGTCCGTTCGCACGTTGTACGCGCCCGATGCCAATGGAAGAAACCGGTTTCTTGAAAGCGGCGAACAACTGCGACAATGATCTGAAATAACATAACATCACGCTTGTAATCCCCAAAGGGTTAGGCAGAGGTGCACCTAACAGTACACCCATATTTCCACAGTTAGTTAGTCAGTTAGCTACTGAGAAATTCCTGAAGAAAAACCCAATAACACTTTGCCCGACCTGGGGATCGAACCCAGAACCTCATACTCAGCAGTCGCGCTTGCTATCACTAAACTAACGAGGTGGATAAGAAATATGTACCTATATAATCAATTTTGTACCCCAAACTAACATACACACTTGAAATCTTTATTTTCATCGCAAAGTCAAATACACTCACATACTTGAGACAAGATAATATAGCAAAACATTTTGTAAGTCTACACTTAAGATATTCTTTCATATCAAACCGATATGTTACTAACACCACATTTATATTTGTTGTTTTACTTAAGGCTAAGTTATTATAAAAGCAAATATTTGTTTTACAAAATAATACAAATATTTTCTGAATGAGAACTGCGCAATTATTTTGCTTAAAGAAATTTGACATGCTGAGTTTATTGATATCTTGAATACATAAATGTTATTAAACTTTTGACCACCATAGTTACATATAAGTGACAAGCAAGAGCGTGCCCTGTACGTGAAACGACACAAATATGTGACAAAATGGTAGGTGAAATTGTTGGCTTGGCGTGGAGGGCACGCGCGTGCGTTATGCTCTGGCGGTCAAAAGGTTAAGTTCATAAAGACTTTAAGACTTTTATGTAAATAACTTTTAATCTAAACGTAACTAATTACATAAAAATCCTAATACATAAATACACAAACTGAAAGAAAATTTCACAAGAAATGCAGAATTTAGACAATGCAATATTTTGGCTGAAATAATGAAAAATTTAATTATTCCGGCACGGTTGGCCCAGGTAAGCTATTGGCTGCTGCGCTGCGGGTCGCGGGTTCGATTCCACTATTTGTATGGCCTACATGTAGTTGTTCCGGATCTGGCTGTTTGTCTATATGAGTTAGTGAAAACAAGGGGTGGCAAGATTTAAAAAAAATACATATATATGTCACAGTCAAAACTCTTAATTGGTCAAAACGACTTTTGACTGGTGTCAATCAAAATCCTTATTATGTAAAAATGTGTTTTCTCCATTTCAAATATGTTGTTTCAGAACGTTGTAATGACCTAGTGCTAGAATTACTACAACATAATCTTTTGCAAAGTGCCACAAAAAAAACCTAACAACCTAATGAGTTTCTAAGTAAATGTTCATCATCAGCCTATAGCAGTCCACTGCTGGACATAGGTCTCCTCAATCGCACGCCATTTAATCGCCTCAATTGCTGAAAGTCGAGTTAAATGGCGTGCGAAAGTAAATGTTAGTTATTGTTAAAATAGTTTCCACCGGTCAAAAGTAGTTTTGACTTTGACTTTGGCAGGGCAAAGGCCTCCCTTGCCTCCTTCCACTTCCACTTATCTCTATCCAGTACTGTTATTCGCCAATCTTTGTGAAAGGAGTCGAGTTCGTCCCGTTATATCGTTGTCGTTTGCTGCTGTTTGGGACCCAATAAATACAGGGTGTAAGGGACAGCCCCCCACAAACTGACAGGCTGCAATCAGCTCCTTATTTTGAATCATATTCCACCGGAATTTTTCTCCTGATTTTTTATTTTTTTTTTAGTTTCCTTTCATCATCATCATCATCATTTCAGCCGAAAGACGTCCACTGCTGGATATAGGCCTCCCCAAGGGGGGTTTTGCCATAATCGCCACGCTTGGCAGGCGGGTTGGCGATCGCAGTATGTTTGTTATAAAAAATCACAGAGAACGCTGCTGCCCATTCACTGGTAAGTCCCTTAGTCGCCTCTTACGACACCCACGGGAAGATATGGGATGGTGCTATTCTTTACGTCCGGACACCATACAGAACCATCGTACCACCATCATAGTTTCCTTTATTTAAATGTAATTAAAATTTTAAATTACATTCCCTGTACTCAGTACTCCATTTATGTAAATAATACGGCTAAAATCAAAAACCTAACAATGGATGTTGAGGTACTCTAACGAACGACGCGGCGACGCGAGAAATCAGCTGTTCACTTCCTGCCTATCTACAGAGTTCATCGAACTCGTCGTCGCGCTTGTCGTTCGCTACGTGCGTTTTGCCACGGTAACGATACATTGCGTATGAGGAAATAAAACAAATCAAATTTATTGGATTCCCATAACATTGGGAGGGCTGTCCCTTACACCCTGTATATTTAATTGTGGCAATTTTTATTCACGCGATGATTTTCAAGGTTTGACCGGTCAATGTGGTGACACTTGGGGGAGGCCTATGTCCAGCAGTGGACGTCTTTCGGCTGAAATGATGATGATGATGTCTTTTGAAAATACTTTAGTTTACTCTTTTTTTTTAATAGTCTTGAATGTCCCATTGCTGGGCAAAGACCTCCATATCCTTCCAGGTACTCTTCTCCTGCGCCACCTCGAACCAGCCTTCGTGATGCGCGTCTAGCCATCATCTCGCCACCTCTTTCTAGGCCGGCCTCGGCGGCGCCGTAGTTTACTCTATTTTCTACAAAAAAAAAAATGCTGAGCATGTTAGGGAAGAATAAAGAAGAGCGTCCCCTTAAACAGACAAGCCCCAAACAACTCCATTACAACCTTTCGCATAGAAAACGATTTTCGACAAAAGGGTTTGAACGTTATCTGGTAAACGTCAGTTATTCTACGAGTATTCTGACCCGCAATACACTCAACAAAGCATTCACGTGAAATGGCTAAGAAAATTACTGTTTTAGACTGTGCGCAAAAAAGAGTCAAGAAAGGTCTATAGACTTTGGACAGAAGTCTTGGGTTCGAACCCAGGCATCTACGCATTACTTTGTGTAATTTATTTCATCGGCACTGCTCTCAAAACGGTGAAGAAAACATCGAAGACACGTGACATCTACCAACCTACACTTTTTTTTTAGGATGGGACATCATCAAATGACCCCCCCCTCTCTGGGCGGAGCGGAAGGGAGTGTCAGACTTGTACTGACTAAAACCCATCCACGTTCCTTCTTTGGCCTTTGTGTTCCAGGGCCGCGGTATCTCTTTCGAACAGTCCCGCAGCCCTGGCAGGCATCGGCCCATGCGGACCCCTACGTGGTTGCTGACATCTCTTTGAGGCGCGCGTGGAACACGAACGCGCCGCCAACCCACACTGGGCCCGCGTAATGGATTATAGCCCACTCCCTCTCATAGAGAGAAGGCCTGTGTCCCAGCAGTGGGAACATACTGGCTGATTAAGCTGTAGACAGAATAGAGAGGCCACTTTCGCGCGGGTACTTTTAAAAGCGGTCGTGTTCTAATCTGTCAAAAATTCTATCAGAATAATATTCTGATGCAGCCTCGCCTGCGTGTTGGAAATTATCCCAATGGATCATACTACCATGGTTGTGGATAAAAGTATCCTACGACCCAAATAATGGTCTACCTGTGTCCAGTCAAAATCCGGAAACCCGGTATGGCGTGAAAAGGAACAGTCATTCAGAGTTATAATCGCATTTATAATATTAACTAGCTTTTGATCGCGGCTTCGCTCACCTTTGTTTAGAATTTGACAATCAATTCGGGTTTACTCTGCTTGTTGATAATACGTGGCGCCACCTATTATCAAAAGAACGTTATTGTTTTTCGGGATGAAAGGTACCCTATGTCCGTTTCTGCACACCTGACAACGTTTATGCAAAATATCAGGATGATCGGTTCAGTGGTTTAGGAGTGAAAAGGTGACAAACAAACAAAACAAAGTTACTTTCGCATTTACATATAATTTTAATTAGGATATGGATTTAAAAAAGTCTTGTCTGAAGTCTGCGCACTTCCTTACGTTTTAGATACATCGAGCTGCTTTGAGCAAAGACCTAATCTTTGGAGGTTCCGGGGAATAAAGCTGTATTTTAAATCGGTCTGAGTTTTCAGTTGCCTTTTGTATTGGTGCTTTTCACTTTGACCTTTGGATGTTGTGTCAAGTTTTATAACGAACTTGACTTTTCGAGTACTTTGATTTAGTAAAATAATTCTGCACAATGTCAAATCTTTTCAAGAAAAATTGGGGACATATTATCACGATTCCACAATAATTTATGTATTATTTAAGCAGCAGATGGAAGTAAACACCGTGAGTGGACTCCCTAGAGACAAACACGCTGACCTTATTGGCAATGTTTTTCAGAAATGTCTGGTGCGTACTCTCGCGCGTGTAACAGTATGACCAAATAAAGGTCAAGCTGTAATTTCTGCTGACCCCCATGGGAATAAGATGTAGCTTTATGTATGTATGTCTACACGTGTACTTATCTATCTTAGGACTGCGACCCAGTCCACTTCGACAATTTGCACCGATATTTTTAAGACATCAACTTGATACCAGGGATCCTGCATTCGTAGGTGGTACAATATTCTCTGAAGAACATATTTCAAATGAACTCCACCATAACCATTCCCAACCTAACTCCAAAAAACCTTTCTCCACTATAAATAAAATAAAATGAAGTTATATTGACTGAAATCCAAGTAAAGTACCTGTATGAGGTCCTCCCCTACCCATAAATCCGTTTTATCCCTCTTCTGGCAGTCCTCGCTTCGGAGGAGGTAGGAGGGCGAAGGAAGGATATGTTCCAACGTGTACACGATTACCTGTCAACTTATAGCCTACTTATTCTTAACTTGTTTTTAGTATCAGGCTTATACCGATACTAGCTTATGGCGCTGGCTTCGCTTGCCATAAAAATGTTTTAGTAAAGTATTGAATTATATAAAATTATGAAGAAGAAATATATAAACCGTTAGGTGTCACTGTACTTGCTTAGGTCACACGAGAAAGTGTTTTCTGTGTATAGAATGTAGATATGGAGGAGCTCGTAGCTGCATTATAACAGCCGCTCGGGTCGGTCCGTGGATGGGTTTTTTCCCCATTACATACCGAGTTTTCTCCGCGTCTCGGAAAGCCCGTTAAGCTGTTGGTCCCAGTTGTCATTTGTAGATCTTTGACAGTCGTTATAAGTAGTCATTGACCCGAAAGTCTGACAACCAGTCTTACCAAGGGGTATCGTATTACCCAGTAACTGGGTTGTGGAGGTCAGATAGGCAGTCGCTCCATGTAAAATACTGGTATTCAGTTGCATCCGATAATGGAACGTAGATATAATTTTCAATATAACTGAGCAAAACAATTCTATTCAGACATAATTGTCAACGAAACAGATACTTATTTGATCTTTTTTTTTGACATAGTAAGGCGAATACAACAATTAAAGCGCAACTGCTGAGCATGAGGTCCTGGGTTCGATTCCCAGGTCAGACCAAGTGTTATTGGGTTTTCCCATCAGGATTTTTTTTGTAGCAGTCACGAAGTCTAGATTTGTGCCCGGTTGATGGCAATAGGAGACTTAAACATAACTGGCGAAATGAGGTACACCTCTGCCTAACCCTTCGGGGATTACGGGCGTGATGATAAGTAATGTTATGTTATATTTAGTATCATTCCAGTCTAAGATGAGGTCGTTGAATATACTCGTAGGTCGTATATATGTGTTTAGATACATACTAGATAAGTAGATGGAAGGTGGCGGGTAATCGCGCAGATAGCGACACTCATCCTTCCTGTCTTGACGAGCCCTTATCTCAACCATCTTTTAAACGGTGTCATTTTGTTTAACCTACATACATAAAAACTTGCTCATATAGATAAGATTCGCAAGGGAAAAACAGGTCCGTATAGCATGAACGGGTTTTGTCGACGGAAGAATCGACAAAATGACAGAGCAGCAAATGAAATCTGTCATTTTGTCGATTCTTCCGTCGACAAAACCCGTTTCTAAGGTGGTCATGCTACGCGCGTAGGTGGCTTAAACTCAACTCAAAGCATTTATTTCAATTAGACCATTACAGGCACTTTTGAATGTCAGAACAACGAAGAGAGCGAAGCTACAGTCACATACACAAGGCATAATAACTTGTGAAAGTACTGTAGTTGCCCATTTCAAAGCGTAGATCTCTATGGAGAAGAATGGGCAAACAACACTCTTTTAAAACAAATTTAAAACCACCTGACCATGAATGATCACTTAAACCAATATTGTTGTGATCTCAATTCAGTGCGAAATAGCGATGGAGCTAGACGTTCTATAATAAAGACCCTTAACAAAGCCGAAAGGCCCTTGTTCTCCCCGTCATTGCATTTTTTTTCTAGACCGTACCTGGGAACCTTCTAGTTACGGAGACATTGGAGGTCAAAGTTCCAACTTTTTCACAAGTTTCTTTTTTTTTAACTTTTTTTTTTAATGTTAGAACTTTACTTTAAATACCTCGATGACCCCTGTAATATTATGTGTCTATGAGCATAATGTTTAGAGTGCATTACATTGAGTCCCAGACGTAAACCATGATATCTCACCCAAAAAAAAATCGCTTCCCAGCAATAATTTTTGCTTAGTTACTTTGTTTGTTGTACAGAAAGCTTGGCTGACGGCTTCGTAAAGGGTCTTTTTACTCCTTGAATTATGTAATGAAACAAGATGCAGTACCTCAAGTAGCTACATCGTCGAGTTACCCTCGACAAAAGCAAGTTATCGAAGCAAGAACCTTAAGTATACGACACGAAAAATATCACTACGTTGTAACTCAGTCGCTTGGATGCATCGCAACGGAAACACGTTTTAAAAACATATTTTTATCTTAAGGTGGGAACACACTGCGAGGGGGAAGCGATGCGAGGCTATTATGTTCATTGAACCGCGAGTATGTAAGCGATTGTGTATATTTTTTTATTAAGCATCCAGGAAGATTTTCACATATCAAGATGTGTGGCGATGACTTTCAACCCACAGAAATGACGCCGCACGCGCCCCAATTGCGTTATCGCATTCCGAAAGATTTTGGAGAAACTTGTAATATATTGCTTCATAATGTGACAACGCAATGACATAACATCGTAGCTGTAATACCCGAAGGGTGAGCCAGAGGTGTACCTAATTAAGTACACCCACATTTCGCCAGTTATGTTCAAGTCCCATGTAATAGGGTGCCATCAACCAGAAACAGATCCAGACTCAGTAGCTCTGAGAAATTCCTGATGGAAAACCCAATCACACTTTGCCTGACCTGAGAATTGAACCCAGGATGAAGAAGAAGAAGAACCTCATGCTCAGAAAAAAAAACATCATCCATCAAACATCATCAGTCCGTAATCAAATTATACGCAACCTTGGTTCGAAGAGATCTTTTGCGCAATTTTAATACCTGACAAATCGTTTGTAGTCAAAGTAAAATTCGTTAAATAAATTAAAACTAAAAAGATTGAAAGTGAAATCAGATGTAAATTCCAATCAACAAAGACAGACTACTCAATCAAATGGAGTGTCTGTAGTATTTGTACCTACCCACCCTCCGTTGATTAAACAATGCATTCGCATGATGAATCATCACCCAGAACTCAAAGGGAATGATAACGGCACAATTACACGTATTCAGTAAAGTCAATAGACTTGAATTGTACTGGAAACCGATTAGCATAATCATCCTATAATGTTACCACTGCTGGGACACAGGCCTCCTCATTATGAGAGGGAATGGGCTATGATCCAACACGCGGCCCCAGTGCGGGTTGGTGGATGTCACATGTCTTCCAATTATTGTTTCTAGGACATGTTGGTTTCCTCACGATGTTTTCCTACACCGTTTTGAGAGCAGTGGTGATGAAATAAATTACACAAAGTAATGCGACTGCCTGGGGTCGAACTCACGACTTACTGCTCGTAAGTCGGGGCCGCCACCACTGGGCTGCCGCTGCTCCTGCCTACCTACTTTAAATTGCCTTAAAAATTGGTTTTGTCGTTCATCCGCATTCGCACATGAGATTCGGGCTAACGACTAACTCATAAATGTTCAATAGTCTTCGCACTTGTTGTTCGTCTGCCTTCGTCCACGAATTCTGTAAACATCTGATTTTTTTTGTGTAATGTTTTGCTCGGTGGTAATACCGTGGCAGGTGTTCGAATCTGTGGAAAGGCATTCTTACGTGTTATATTTCATCACCACTGTTCTCAAAACGGTACAGGACAATACTTTGAAGAAATCGGCACGAAAAATATGCGAAAATCATGTGAAATCAACCTAACTCTACCTAAACCCGCGTGGTGGAGTACAGACCGCTTGCTCTCGCAGAGGGCAAGCCTGGTCCCAACAATGGACACATCGTTGGCTGATTATGCATGCGGTTCCCAAATAACGACCAACCGAAAAATAATTGTAACTTAATTCGCCAAGTGTTCTGTCTTAATTATTTCCAAGTATTCAAGTGCTTCCAAATCAAGCAAATTAACACAAAAAAAAAAGAAAAATTACTAAAGATTAATTAAAAATTCTCAGTGTAAACGCCAGGTTCTTTCGCTGTTAAAAGCTTCTTGTCATGATGAATGAAAGTTGAGTGGCGTTTGAGGAAAGATTTTTAATTTGACTTTGGGGTGTAAATTAACTAACAAAAAAAAACCGGCTAATTGCGAGTCGGAGTCGTACATGAAGGGTACCGTACCATCGTAGTAGGGGAACCCCCTTTAATAACTAATTTATTTTTTTGTTGTTAAAGAGGCAACAGAAATACACATACTGTGAAAATTTCAACTGTCTACCTATTATGGATCATGAGATACAGCCCGCTGACATACAGACGGATGTACTGCGGAGGCTTAGTAATAGGGTGCCGTTGGTTACCCTTCGCGTACGGAACCCTAAAAACACTTATCTCGAAGTTAGAATAGTAATTACTTTTCCCACGGGATGAGCGCATTCACAAAGTAGAAAATCTGACAACTATTCTATTTAGGATTAGCCATTCACAAAGTCTTCAGGCCGATAGAAAAGAAAAAAATCTGCTCGTAGCATGACTCCCTGTGGTTCACAAACAAATGGCAATAAAATGCTAACGCACTGAGGCCCATAAGTGAAATTACATTTTTAAACGCAAAACTTGTTTAAGTTACTAACTAGAACACGAACTTACAAGTGTGGAATATAATATAACACTAAGCTAGGAAAACCTAAAATAAAATAAACAGACACGCTGTAATTAATAATTCATAATCATTGTGGACAGAGGAGCTCGTGGCTAAATAATAACAGCCGTTCGGGTCGATCTTTAGTAACCTAAAGATCGACCCGAACGGCTTGCCTAGGTTGGTCTGTGGATGGGTGACCATCCACCATTACGTACCGAGTTTCCTCCGTGCCTCGGAAAGCACGTTAAGCCGTTGGTGCCAGGTGTCATTTGTAGATCTTTGACAGTCGTTAGGTAGTCAGTGGCCCAAAAAGTCTGACAACCAGTCTTACCAAGAGGTATCATATTACCCAGTACTAACTGGGTTGTGGAGGTCAGATAGGCAGTCGCTGCATGTAAAATACTGGTATTCAGCTGCATCCGGTTAGACTGGAAGCCGACCCCAACATAGTTGGGAAAAGTCTAGGCAGATGATGATAAATCATTGTGGACAGACGATCTCATGGCCGGAAGAAACTGGATAACCGTGACACAAAACCGCCAAAAGTGGAGTGATTTGGAAGAGACCTACACTCAGCATTAGGTGACCAAAGGTTGGAGAAGATGAAGAAGAATCATTGTGTTCTTCTTTATATAGTATACAGCAAAGTCGCTCCCGCAGTTTGTACGCTTAGATCTTTTAAACTACGCAACGGATTTTAATGCAGTTAATTTCAGCAATAGATAGAATGATTCAAGAGGAAGGTTTATATGTATATTATCGACATTACACCCGTGTGAAGCCGGGGCGGGTCGCTAGTTAAAGGCGGTTCTCACGCGACACCGATTGTCCGCGCAGTTCTCCGCCTAAAACAGATCTCACGTCGCTTTCATCATCCACAACCTGATGAATTCACCTAGTATTGGAAATAGGCCTCTTTTTTCTTGCGACAATGTCCACGTTCCTGTGCCAGCCTCATTCAGATTTTTCTCGTCGCACTGGTTTGAAATCCGTAGATGCCTAACACACTTAGGTACACACAATTGTTTATAAGGGCCTTTCCACACTACGTTTTTTATGCGTTGACGACGCGGGTAGAACGCAATCAGGACGCTCAGGAAACGCAAGACTGGAGTCACGTTGGTGTCTTTGCACACGATCCTTGCGTTTTTATCGCTATAAACCGCTGATAAATCGTTACAAACGTGTGTTTGTAGCGATGCATTGCGCAGAAAGCCGCCCGCCATTTGGAATCACAGTAATATGGCGTCGCTCGAGACAACTCTGCTCACGATTGAAACACGCTGTAAGCACACGATTGTATCGATACAAACCTGCTAAAATGTGTTCATAACGCGCAGAGGACGCGCTAATACAAAACACGCGTCCTCAGCGTATAAAAAAACGTGGAGTGCAAAGGCCCTAAATTTGTATTTAATTTGTACGCTTCAACGCAAGACGTAGATGGACTCGCTATATTATATTTATTTGTAAAACCCCTGTAAAACCTATGTCTACAAATAAAGATTACATTTTCATTTTACACCGCCCCTCCGCACAGCCGGCGCACCGCTACAAAATCCTAATCGTCACCTCTGCCTGACCGTGCAGACGAGCACCCGTTGTACCGTATGCACCATCGACCTGCACCATCAATGGTGCAGAGGAGACTAATTCAGGGTCGTCTGTGAATCGCCTTAAATACCTACAGACACGTGTGGGAAGCCGCAGGCAGAGCAAGTTAAGTCTTAATTAGGTATAATGTAATAATCAGACATGCTGTCTTACGTCTTTCCTATTTCAATCTTCCTGAGGTAAAAGTTTTACAAGGTTTCGACTTTGTTTACATTATTTTGTTCATCATAACAGATTTTCTATAGATATACATACGTTTACTAGCATTGAATCCTTTAAACAGATACATCCCTACCAAACCAACCTCAAATTATCTGGTTCAGTAACATTAAATATAATTATATTTTAAAGGTAGCCTAGAATTCGTCTAGCTGCAATAAAAATGGAAATTGCCCAGCACACGGCCGACAAACTTTAACTAGTTTCTTATCATTTTAAAAACAGTACCGTACTTAATGGTAGATTTACAAAACGAGAGCTTTATTACAAAAGAACATCAGCCAGAAATCCCCGGATGGTTAGGCCGAGGTGTACCTAATAGTACACCCATAATTTGCAAGTTAATAATTTATTTATTTATTAACTCGTCATCACTATCATTACAGGTATTTCCTAATTCAATGGTGTGGCCATAATTACAGTTTTATTATTTATGTTAATATATTCGGTACATCGTGATTTTTGTGAACTCACTCAGAGAACAAGTAAAAAGATCCATACTGTTATGTTTAAGTCCCATGTAATAGGGACGAGCCTACTGCCATCAACCGGGCACAGATCCATACTCCGTGACTACTACTGAGAAATTAATGATGGAAAACCCAATAAAACTTTGCCCGACCTGGGAATCGAACCCATCACCTCATGCTTAGTCGTAGCGTTTGTAGCCACCAGACCAACTAGGCAGTCACTACAAGGGACCTCATTATATAGAACGAAGGCAATCACACTTATGATCCGTTTTAATTAAGAACGAACATGACTTCTTATAATCACTGGCATTCGGATATACAACATTAGTTTTAGTATATGCGAAACCTGAATATAGTTTGTTCAGAATAATTAACTGAATCGATTCCAATCATTTTTAAACCATGTTATATTTTGTCCCAAAAATATTTAAAAAAGTAAAAGTTGAACACCGAGCGACTTTAAGTACCTATCGCAATAATTTAGGTACCTACTGCCTAATTATTATTATCAATGAGCTCAAGACGACGCTGGAGGCGCGCGCTGCGTGGTGACAACGTTTTTGTGCAGACAACTAGGTAAAAGAACAGGCTTATAACTTTGAGATTGTTTCATGATACAGTTTTGAAATTTTGTACATAGATTCTTTACATAAAAATAGTAGACACGCATATACTAAAACTAATGTTGTATAGAGCAATTTGAAGGTGTGTGGAAACAAAAATGGACTCATTAATAGAACCTACCTACTGATAAGATTTTCCACACCTATAAAGTTTCAGTCCAACTGGTACGGGCATATTGTAGACAAACCGCGGACACAGGACACTGATTGATACTTCAATATGAGTCCAGTGTCCGGAGTCAAGTACCTCGCCTTTGGGGTCCGCACGGGCCGATGCCTGCCAGGGCTGCGGGACTGTTCGAAAGAGATACCGCGGCCCTGGAACACAAAGGGCAAAGAAGGAACATGGATGGGTTTTAGTCAGTACAAGTCTGACACTCCCTTCCGCTCCGCCCAGAGCGGGGGGGGTCATTTGATGATTTCCCATCCTAAAAAAAAAAAAAAAAAAAAAAAAAAAAAAAAAAAAGTACCTCGCCTTTGTCCGTACCGTTTCGACAGAATGTACTAGTCGTGGTTATACAAATAGTAAAATTTATTGTTGTTGTCTTGTTTAATTTAGTATTTTACAATATTTTCTTACCTTTGTATAGATTCTTTATTACCGATTGTTTGTGAATGTGTTAACATTGTAGGCTTTGTAGATTCCAAGCTGCTTGTTAACTTTTTATTTTGTTTTACATCTTTTGTGTAGTAACCAACGACTTATTGTCGGGCCTACGCTGTCCCCCATACTTAAGTACAGATGCTGTAACCATAATAATATTGTAATACCAAATGATTTGAAAAGAGTAACCATGGAGTTTCTTGCCGGTTCTTCACCATAGGAAACGACCAACCCGAACCGTGCACCTTTTTGTCGACGTTTTATAAGTACCCATCTAGGCCTATGTGAAATAAAATATTTTGATTTTGATTTTATTCAAATGTTTCTCGTACATATACATCTGGTTTATTTCAAATTACAATTTAGAAACAGTCAAACCAAGTCATCGTCAAAATAGCAGAATGTTATCGCACGCAGCAGCATTGACGGTGCGTTCGGCAATACTCTCTGTTGTTATGTGTTCCCTTTCTAGCAAATGACGGTTCTGAGCGACAGAAAAAGATATCAGCATTATTTTTCTTTGAAGTGTATTTAGTGTATAACCTGGTGTCAGAGTTTTTATGCCGCTCATGAACCTCTGACTTGGCTTTACATGCCGTCAAGAAATATCTCTCAGGCATGCTGGTTTCCTCACGACGTTTTCCTTCACCGAAGCAAGAGACAATTCCAGTAGTGCTCGCTGCAAAAGACAAAGAAAGAGGGTAGACAGATTTGTCGGCTCCTAACAATTTATTTTCCATCCACCCGCATTCTCCAGTCAATCCGTGATCATGGCGCTTGCAGCAGCGTCGAAATATCAGGATCTCAAAATTATGGACAATCACGGAAGATATCCCGTAAGTGACACTATAAGTTAAATGATAATTACACAATACGCACATGAATCCGAAAAATCAGAAGTACCTATGACTTGTCAGTCGGTATAGCAGCATTTAAAAAATGCGATTCCGTGCCGCTAGATGAAGCGCAACCTTTAGCCATTGTAGGTTTAAGTAACGGGTCTGCAGAATCCCAAAAGCCTGGCAATTGGGTCTAGTGAGCCTCAGAATATCCCTTTAATACAGTAATTGGGTTCTAAAGGTAGAGGTCAGAAGACAATAGCTCCACGTTAAATATTGAGAAGATTCAGCCGTTTCTACTTACCCTCATCCTTCCCTAACTTAGTTGAGAAAAGGGTAAGGCTAAAGATTAGCACAATTTAAAAGGACCGAAAAACAGTGTGACGTCACATCTGAGGGTCTATTAAATCTCTGAAAATGCTTAGCCATTAAACTGTCCTCTTGATAATGTTCGGGTTTGCCACGAAAATTGGTTCCTTATTATATGCTGACAGCTAATACTCTATAGAAAAGGCCTCTTTGTTTCCCAAGAGAAAAAGGCTCCTTGAGTGTACAACCAGGAATACGGACCATTAGACTTTATAATACAGGGTAAACACACCTATACTGCTATCGTTATAAGAACGAGAATAGTTTGAGGAAAGTTTCGTCATTATCAAACTGTTTGGAAGACTGTTCCTGGCTTCAAAAGATACGCGCTAAACAGGCTATTATTGCGGTATTTTAAGTTTGATAAAAGTGTAAAGATTTTTGTTGAGTAGAAGATATTAAAAGTGCATTTATAGAATTACACAGCCAAAAATACTTCAATTTAAAGCTTGCAGTAAGCCTTTTATAGAGGAGACCTTCTCAGCAGTGGGAAGGTTTTATTTATTTATTTAAACTTCATGGCTGGTGGGATATGTGTGGTTTTGGGCTTATTATGCTATTATGTATAGTATTTAATATTCAAAATGGAAAGTGGAAGTGGAACTGTGGCAACTGCTGGAGTGGAGGCGACGGACGTGGAACGTGGGAAAGCAACCGACTAGGTACGCAGACGATCTCATTAAAATGGCCGAAGGAAACTGGACAGCCATGACACAAAACCGCCAGAAGTGGAGAGATTTGGAAGCGACACACTCAGCATTGGGTGGCCAAAGGTTGAAGAAGAGAAGAGATGTTCAAAATGTTATCTAAATCTGCAGATTTTTCTTCAGATTTAGATAAAATTTAGAATATCTCTCAAAAAAGGTAAATCTGAGTTGGGAATAATCTCCAATTAAAGAGCCTATCTAAAAAATGTTTTCCCTTTACTGAAACCAAAAATACAACACACGTGTGCGGATAACTTGTAAGATAATTTATGCCTGAAGCGCCTACCTGATATCTCGCGTACTTGCCGTGACTCTAAGTCTTTTCTTGTGATAAATTATGTAGTTATTAACGTAATACCATATATTAAATATCTCATAAAATATTTACATTATTTACTATACAAATCTTAAAATAATAATAAAAATATGTATGTCGGATTTGTCAGGATTTATTCCCTTAGGCTCGTACATCATGTGGGCATCAGTGGTTTCGTGCTGTGAAAACTCACTGGGTGCGATACACTGTTTCTAGCAAAACTAACGAATTACTTGAGATTACAACTTAACACAATAACGAATGAATCGGGTACAGTTCCAAGAAGACATCTCAACTCCGCCGCAATCAGACATTGACTTCGCCTTAGCCTCGAGCTGAACATCAGGGCTCTGTAGAAGCACGCTGTGGGGTGGGTAGACTTATAAGCAGGTCGCGTGATGTCATCACTGCGTACTTTCGATTCATTTTAAGCCCGTACCAATGACCGGGTCCGACATGTATATATTAAAAGCAGATAGGAATAGGACGTCAAAAAGTTCATCCGCATCGCTGTCAATGGAGAAAGTGCTGGCAGCATTACCACGTTGGTTAGCAATGCTGATTCTTTGGTCGAGAAATAACCCAGCCCTCAAATCACGAGAACATTCCGCCAACCGTCCATATCCCGAAATACTAGGTGGGCACTCGGATTCCATGGCCTCAGTAATTCAAGGAAGATACACACTTTATTGACAGTCGAAATTCAATTTAAATAATCATCTATTCAAATAACCCTGTTAATACTACTGTTAATACTGTTTGTTACGTTTGAAGTTACGACTATAGTACTCTTTCCTTTTCCTCAATTCCTAATTTTTAATGTGAAATTATTAATAGGACGAATAAAAATTTAATTGGCGACCTATATACTGAATGGGCGACTATTATACCAAGTAAGTAACTATTTATCCGGTCATTGCGGCAAGGAGAATATAGGAAGCAAGAGCGAGCGAAGGCTGAGAGAGACTTGTGGCACCCCGACTCGGACTGTTAGGTTACTTTAAACCCTGCAAACAGAAATAGTAGCCCCGCACAGCGGGACTACGTCGACTACGCCTTATCTACAATCTAGTGGTTAATTGTAGCTGCCAACCTATTATTTTTGCTACCCATTTAAATTATTTTTAAACTCCTAAATCAGATTAGTTTGTCGCCGCGTTAAATACATGCCATTTCTAATCTTGTAAAAATGGCGCCCCCTAACAAAATGTCTGATTAAGTGGAACTAAGTCTGAATAAGAAAAAAATAAAAGGAACAAAAAAAAGGCCCCAGGAAATTCAATTCATCGACAGGACAGCTATCATCTATCAACGTTCCAGAGATTTCTATAAAAAGTCATGGGAAAAATTCCACAGGATCTTGAGTAATGTAGTGTCGTAATGTGCTCTGTCATTGGCAAATACCCAAGAGTGTTTTCAAAATGAAACGGTATCTGATAAGGAAAAGTGATAGAATCTTTGTTTTTGAATTTTCCGGGTATGTTGGGTAGGTAGATCTCGAGGCTCAATAATAACAGCCGCTCGGGTCGATCTTTAGGTTAAGCCGTGCTTGCTTAGATTGGTCTGTGGATGGGTGACGACCCATTACATACCGAGTTTCCTCCGTGCCTCGGAAACAACGTTAAGCCGTTTTTCCCGGGTGTCATTTGTTGATCATTGACAGTCGTTAGGTAGTCAGTGGCATAAAAAGTCTGACAACCAGTCTTACCAAGGGATATCGTATTACCCAGTACTAACTAGGTTGTGGAGGTCAGATAGGCAACCGCTCCATGTAAAATACTGGTATTCAGCTGCATCCGGTTAGACTGGAAGCCGACATCAACATAGTTGGGAAAAGGCTAGGCAGATGATGCTGTTGGTAGGTAGAACATGAACGAGGAAATAAAAACTGGTTCCATGAATGCACCGTTAACTACTTCGTTACGTTTGATTAAACTCAAATTTTGTCAGACCAGAAGCCCTAACACGAGCGCGCGGTATAAACGTATCGTAAATATATTGATTTTAAAATTAAAATACTCGTTTTACATATAATATTTTCATAATTGTAAGAATTTATTCGTATCTATGGAATAATTGTACTTTCGATTCAAAGATCGACGTATTTGTGTTACGTTTGCACCGCGCGCTCGTGTTAGGGCCTCTGGTGTGTCGTATGTATATCGGAGGAGCTCGTGGCTAAGTAATAACAGGAGCTTGGATCGATCTTTAGGCTAGGTTAGGTTGTCGATGGGTGACCACTCATTACATACCGAGTTTTCTCCGTGCCACGGAAGGCACGTTAAACCGTTGGTTGTCATTTGGAGATCTATGATAGTCGTTACAGGCAGTCAGTGGCCTGAAAGTCTGACAACTAGTCTAACGTGAGTTTAATCACACGTGTATAAGCAACCGTGCATTCATGGTACCACAATATATTTCCTCGTTCATGTTCTACGTGTATCTACAATCTGAAAAATCAAACTGTTCTGAAAAAAATAGTAAACACATACATACAACATAGCAAATATCACTATCAGGAACAAGGAACACTTTCAGAGGGAATACATTTTGCTAGTGCTGAATATATTTTTTTATTATTGTTCAGCTTTATGTTTTATGTACTCCGTTTTCTCTTCTTCTTTTACACACTATGTCTACTTCTCTTTTTTTAGTGTCTCCTTTCTCAGGTATGCTGGAAGAGATTTTTTTAGAAATAAGCATCACCTTTGTACTATTTTCTGTATTAAGTGTGTACATAAATTGTTAAATAAATAAATATATTCACAAAGTCAGATTTTTTAGAAAGGCCATAATATCTTCGGGAAGTTTGACTGTTAAGCTCATATTGTGGTTCAGGCCACACACGGTGAGCTTAGTTTTTAGTCCTTTTTGAAAACTGCAAGTGGACCCCTGACCGAAGGACTACTGTCTGGAACTTTAGAATAGTGTTAGCGTTCCCTCATCACGCTCTACTTACTTAGCCATCAAGTTTTCATGCCGAATCTGCCTAGCCTTTACCCAACTATGTTGAGGTCGGCTCCCAGACTAACCGGATGCAGCTGAATATCAGTATTTTACATGGAGGGAGTGCCTATCTGACTTACATAATCCATTTGGTAATAGGATACTCCTTGGTAAGACAAATTGTTAGACTTTCATGTCACGGACTACCTGTAACTACTGTCAAAGATCTACAAATGCCAGACGAGACCAACGGCTTAACGCGTTTTCCGAGGCAAGGAGGAAACTCGGTATGTAATGGGTAGTCACCCATCTACGGACCAATCTATCGACTAGATCGGCTGTTATTATTTAGCTACGAGCTCCTCATGCGGAGTATACTTTCTGAAAAATCTTCTGGGCTCATCATCATCATCATTTCAGCCGAAAGACGTCCACTGCTGGACATAGGCCTCTCCCAAGTGTCGCTACATTGACCGGTCCCTTGCGATTCCCATTCAGCGGATGCTCCAACCTTCACCAGGTCATCGGTCCACCTTCTGCTCTCCCTACCAATAATATTTAGTTTGCAAAAAGGTCACTTCCCAGTTCCCAAAAATATTACCGACGAAATTCCCAGGCCATTTTACTGAATCATCCAAAATGACTTTTCTCCTCAGTGGTCCACGGTTTGATTAATGCTGCTGATCCCATGTACCCCAATTTTCTTACATAACGATATTGACCGAGATCAGTTTGTCCTTTCGCACCCTCAAAGACCCTTATTTTTCTCTGTCCAAATGGTTGGATTGACGCATTTAATAAGGGCAATCTGTGTTTTTATAAATATCCAAAAAATGTGTATCTTATTGAAAAACCTTTTTTCGGGGTTCCGTATCAGAAGGGTAACCAACGGGACCCTGTTACTAAGCCACCGCTGTCCGTCCTTCCGCCTGTCTGTTAGCGGGCTGTGTCTCATGATCCGTAACAGTTAAACAGTTAGAATTTTCACAGAATGTGTATTTTTGTAGCCGCTACTACAGTATAAATTAAAAAATAAAGGGGCCTCTACTACGATGGGACGGAACCTTCATGCGCGAGTCTGACACGCACTTGGCCGGTTTTTATTTTCAGGCCGTTAAACTGTGTTCTAATATAAGCGAACTGCGAACGTTACGCGAATATGCGATCGTCGTGACCATTAGTCACACACACATTTGTTTAAGAGAGAGGCATTAACGCGTTCGGCTTCACTAAACGAGCTAAACGCATAATATTCCGTATCTACGACGATATAAATTAGGACACAGATTCAACTCGGGGCATATTTTTCAAGTTATTCGAAACTAACAAGACTTACTAAATATTTCTTTACCTAAAAGGTAAAATTAGTTCAAAAATTTAACAGCTAAAATAATAATTTACCAATAAAACAACAGTTTATTTTTAAGTTAGTTAGTTAATATAGGTTATTTTAATTTATTAATGTATATAATATTTATTTACTATGAATATAATAAATAAAACAACATCTTCTGTACAAATTCTACGCACTTAAGTATCAAATAAATACTAATCATTATAACGATAATAAATTCTATTTCTGTTTGTTCTTCTAACAAAGGTGTAATAAATGAATCGTGTGTAATAACTATTATTGCTTGTAGGTGGCGCCATCTGTGTTAGCAGAGATTAACTACAGTACCGACATGTTGAGTTTACATGTAGGTAATGCTGGTTTCACACCAGTGCAGAACAGTTTGGAAGGACAGTGGCGTTTAAATATAGGACAGGCCGCTAGTGATAGCGATGGAGTATCGACGAAGGCAACGGCAAGATTTACGACACTTACTCAAAATTGCAGCACAAATTGCTTTAGATGAGCTAATTGAGATTGTAAAAAATGTAATACATTGGAAAGAAAAACTTAAAACACGTCAGAACGGGTGCACTCACACTGTCCTGCTCTTTGCACTGCGCTGCCCTCGCGTTCACACGAGTCCAGCCACACGACAGACGAGCGAGAAAGCTGGTGGGCGAAGCAAACTGCCGGCGAGCTATTAACTGTTCTGCCTTGGTTAGCCAGTTGCCAGTACTGTTCTGTTTTGTGCGTTCAAACAGTAGCAGTACTGTGCTGCCCACTGTTCTGCCCTCATGTAAGAACAGCATAAAACGTGTCACTGTGTAATGCGTCGAACGTGAAATATTCCTGCAATCAATCCTTTAATGGCTCTGCATGTTTCATGAAAGAAGTATCCATTATTGGGATCGCAATTTCAGGAGCGTTCATTAATGAAATAATGTACAAAATAATGAAGCTTTACTATTCATGTTTAGCTCTAAAAAAAGGAGAAATAAATATTTGATTAAATCTGAATATCGAAACGCAAGTATTTGCAATATCTAAACGCAGTATAGGATACGGCGGCAATGTAAGTTACAATATTCTCCAGAACATGGCATTTCTGTAATACGTTTTGCTAGTTAGCAGAATTTTTTAAGTTAAACTATAAATTCGACCAGTGGCCTTTGCCCAGCAATGGGATGACAAAGGCTAACTGTCACAGTAATTAAACTGTTACGAGACTTTATGCAACCTCGTTTTTTTTAAAAGTAGCAGTGTGCTGTTATGCCGTGTTTGTTCAATTAAATACAAATGTTAATAACATTTTATAGTAATAACAATACTTCTGTCTGTTTTCGGTCACGGCCGCCAATCTCAGCGGAGATTAGCCATCGGCGCAGGAGATATTATAGTGCACAAGTGTGTGCGCAAGCACAGGTGCACTCTCTGTTCCTTTACGCTCATCTCTGATGGGACGGCAATCCTACACGACCGGAGAGAGATCATGCGCGGGACTAACGTCTTAACGAGCTTTCCGAGGCACGGAGGTCTCATACCACCAACTTTCAAACTCTGGGCTGCTACTGAGATATTCTTGATGAAAAAATCCAATAACACTTTTTGCCCGACCCGGGAATCGAACCCAGGACCCGCTGCTCAGCAGTCACGCTTGCGACCACAAGTTTACAAAGTGTACAAAGTCAGTCCACGATTCTACATATTGTACCTTATTTTGAGTGGTTTCCTAACTGGATAAGAACTAGCTCCTTCCGAAGTTCGATTGAATCGGTCTTGAAACTTAAGACAAATGAACACTTAAGTAGATAGGTCAATCTATTTGGTCTTTTACTATAATTTGACCAAGTAAGAAAACAAAAAAAAATACGATCAACAAAAGTTTTGATGTGTCAAATTCAATCAACCGACTTGTAAGTATCTTAGTACATTGCTGGAAATAGAGCTCTTCCAAGAATTCGAAGTTGGTTCTCACCACAAATTACTCACCGTCTTTAGGCACTTGCACGAGTGTGCGGTGTAAATGATACGTATATGGAAACTATTTTAAAATAACGGGTTTAGAACGATCATCATACGCGGTTAAAATCCGTATACTCACCGTTTACGGAACGTATCGGCACCAAAATATTTTCGCCGACAATGTTTGACGCTCCGTGCATGGTACGTGACGGTATTGGTCGGTTTGGAACGGTTTGGTCACTTATTTTTCAATACAAAAAATATTTTTTTGCCTGACCCGGTCCCAGCACGGTTATGGTATGATACGGTGTAGTTGGCAGACTCTTTTAAAGTAAAAAATTATTTACTAATTTCTATTGGTGACTAGTCGCAAAAAAAGAAAAAAACGCTTTATGATAGTTATTTTCGATTAAAAAATCGACGTATTGACGTTACATTTACAACACGCGCCTGTTAAGTGCCTCTGAGGTAACTAGGTAATATTAATAAGAAAAAGAGAGTAATTTGGTTAGGGAATTCTAGCGTTGAGTAGTTGAACTCGTTGTTAATTGCTCGAATTTAATTGTCAGATTGTTAAATGTCTTTATTGATTTTGACATGCAAAGTAATAACATTCAGAAGTTGTAAAAAAACAAAATATTTTCGCTTCAAATAATGGCATTTCACAGCCGCCATGTTTTTTTGTTATGTCACCTACCTAGAAACACTGGGTCTATCAAAACGAACAGTTTGGAAATCACGAACGCCTAGAAAAAGAATTCATCATAATCATCAGCCGATACACTTCTCAATCGCAAGCTACTCAACTCGATTCTCAGCAACTCTCATCCAGTTGCTAGCAGCCAACATGCAAAAAAAAACCCTGAAAAGGCATTTCTAGGGGTTTAAATAAAGTTTTACAGGCGCCAAGCACATCAAGCTACTAAAATCTGTCAAATTTCTTTAATAGATTTTCAACTTTATCTGTAAAGCATTAGGTTCAAGGTTGATTGAGAAAAATTTACAGTTTCGAGTAGCTTGATGTGCTGGCGTCTGTACTTATTATCTGATACTAAAGTCCCAAATGTTAAATGGTCCGAAAGTGGATAGGTATCAAGTAAGGTTTCTACTAAGACACATTTTTCTCGCATCATTTAAAAATTTCATGGCCCTCAACTGAAAAACAGGTACATAAAGATTACTTTGAAATGACATTGTCATGGACGAAGGAAGGCATCTTAACGAGATTTTTCCCAACTTTTCAATTTCATCTCAGTGATTGTAAAGTGATTTCATAAAACGACTTATTATTTCGAGATTATTACTAGGGAAATTTGGAACTTGATTATTTTGGGGTTTTTATCCTTAGCCTTGACATTTACATTAATCAAGGAAGATATTCCATAATTTTTTTGGTCAATTTTTCTCAAGTTTGAAATATACGAGTATGTAAGTAATCATTTCCTTAGTAGACACAATTTAGAATATAACTATATAAATAAAGAAGAATAATAAAACAGGAAGAAACTGAAGAAGACCTCTAAAACTAGAGATTTTAGTTGTCTATGTTCAAAACGTGTTTATTGATCAAATTATTTATTGCTAGCACTTCACTCGCGACTTCGTCATTGTTATAGCTCGGTTAATTTGCATGATATAAATCAAATTTTTACCTTATGTTACTTTCTGAAAAATTTGCTTTCTATTTGGGAAAAAATGGTTAATATCGGTCCAGTAGTTTCGGCGCTTATTCGGTCCAAATAAACAAAAAAATCTTTCCTCTTTATAATATTAGTAGGTATAGATTTCATTACAGACCACGCTTTTGAAAAATGAATTATACATAAAAATCTCCTCACAAATACGTTCCATGTGTTCCAAGGGGCTATTTCATCACGTTGAGGAACTTTACCTACTTTCATCCATAATCGATTCCAACGACCATAAAAGTCAGCACAAAATTTTAAAGGACCAAGGGATAAGAGGATCCCCTAAAAAGTCCCATTTATAACTTTTGAAATCACCCTAAAACAAAGGACTTACTTACGCATACAATTATCGACTTCAAAGAGCTTTCTGGTTCAACAATTTGCGACTAAAGTCTAGATTCTTTTAGTCATCCAAAAGTTCTACTTATTCAGTCGTTTAGGTACAAACGTTTGATTATAAAGAAGCCTTGAAACCGAATAAATAAGCCGTAGAAGATTACATTTTGTTTGAGTTTAGCGAAACAAAATTGGGCACAAAATTATTCCGGCCATTTGCAAACCAAAATTATAATCCCACGTAAATTGCTTTAGATTGCTATCTTAGAAGATGATGTAGTACTGCTTTACGTAGTTCTTTGGTGTAGCAGTCACAAGCGCTGCTGCTGGACTTGAGGGGAGGGGAAGTACCGTCACTACAAAATCACTACAGCAACATAGTACATACAAAACATACTACAACGCCATCTATGCCACAAATTAAGAACTAACATCAAATTCCAAAATGGCGATATCAAAGTTATCCGCGACTTGTGATCATGTAGAAAAACTTGACAACAACTGTCGGGCAGTGCCCACCAGACACAGTACCCACCAGACACAGTACCCGTCTGGTCACTCCTCCCTTTTTTATGGGGGATGAACTTTACACTCTATTCTTCATACCCCAAAGTTCGTTGCGCTATTTTTTTTTGCTTTTTATGGGACTATCTTATTTGAATAATTGATTTTACATTTTGAGGTCAGACATGTCGGTAAAACTGTCAAAGAGTTCAAAAAATTCACAGTCGCAGCCTGAAAACTTGATTTGTGCCCTTTTGACAGCAATAGGCCCCATGTTACTCAAACATAACTGGCGAAATATGAGTGTACTTACTGTTAAGTATCTACACCATGAATAGGTTTGTAAGTAGAACTATTTTTATCCCGGTATTTCAGAGGAAACAGTACATACCAACCACAACAACTCACCTCTCTATTATGTCAAGTTATTAGCAACTCTCAACTTTCATTTCCAGCCTTAGGAAATCAAATTCTTTAATATAACGGTGCCAATCATATGCCAAATATATAGTAAGTCTTCAAGCCCTGTCCACGTCCTCTGAAGATGTGATTTGCGTTAAACGACACGCGCGTGCATCACTAATGCCCGATTTACATTGGTCAAGTGTTTAGCGTAGTAAATAAGTACATTGACAAAAGATAGTAGTGTAAACCAAACGGACAGTACCGAAAAAAGTAAACAGTCACTGGAGTCACCACTGTACTTGCAGTCGCTACTCGCCACTGTCCTTACTCGCTGTACCTATTTCGCTAAACATTTAATATCTGTCCAGCCTTTCCCCAACTATGATGGGGTCGGCTTCCAGTATAACTGGATGCAGCTGAATACCAGTATTTTACATGGAGCAACTGCCTATCTGACCTCCACAGCCCAGTTAGTACTGGGTAATACGATACCCCTTGGTAAGACTGGTTGTAAGACTTTCGGTTCACTGACTACTTATAACGACTGTCAAAGATCTACAAATGACAACTGGGACCAACAGCTTAACGGGCTTTCCGAGACGCGGAGAAACCTCGGTATGTAATGGGTGGTCACCCATCCACGGACCAAGCTAGGGATACGCGGCTTAACCCGAAGATCGACACGTTATTTAAAGACGACCCCCAAGTGGATGACGATTATGTTCCCATAGTTTCAACTATCGTAGCCATATTTGAATGTCTTTGATACCGTGTTATTAGTAACTTCCTAACTTTGATTGACATCCTTTGCGTAACTATGTCAATCAAGTATCAATAGTACTGTAAACCCTCACATAGTAAACCCTTAGGCCTAATTAATCAGAATGAAGGGTGCGTATCTCTTAGTAATTAATTGTCGGCCGCATATTCATGAATCGTTTGATGATCTTGATTTGAAATTATGAGGCTAATTGCTAGATAATTGGCTCCGTCGAGGGCGTTTGTCTTGCCCTGTCTAGGGTATTATTCTATCGTTATCTAATGTTTGCTCTTGAGGGCAGGCCTTAATTGTATTTGGGGAAGGAGTGATTTGAACCGGAGCATGGAGGACGTGACAACTGGATTGTCGTGCAAACTAAAGAGTGAGACCAGTACCAGCACTATTAGTCAATCTGTGCCAGTACATGATACAGTACAATGACTTAAGTATGACAATTTTCTTATTCGAGGAGTGTTTGATTACGAATAAAGTAGGTATGAAGTTTACGGGACCGAAACGTGGTCGCTCACAATGGGCCTCATCAGAAGGCTTAAAGTCACTCAAAGAGCAATGGAGAGGACTATGCTCGGAGTTCCCTTGCGTGATCAAATCAGATATGAGGACATCCGCAAGAGAACCAAGGTTACCGACGTATCCCGAAGAATAGCCAAACTTAAGTGGCAGTAGGCAGGGCACATTGCTCGCAGAACGGATGGCCGATGGGGCCGAAAAGTCTTGGAGTGGCGACCGCGAACCGGAAGACGTTGCGTTGGAAGGCCTCCCGCTAGGTGCACCGATGACCTGGTGAAGGTTGCAGGGATCCGCTAGATGCGAGTCGCACGGGACCGGTCAATGTGGCGACACTTGGGGAAGGCCTATGTCCAGTAGTGGACGTCTTTCGGCTGAAATGGTGATGATGATGATGAAGTTTATGGAAGTTGAGGAAATGGTTCATTATCATCGAACTGGAATTACACCCACACAAGAATTAGGTCTTTATCCGCTGCGTTTTGTCCACCCTGAACGCCGTGCGAAGGTTAGTTAAACTCGCTCACGCCACCGCATACCGCAGCGACGAAGCCGACAATACCGCGATCTATGCAAGCGTTTCCATTACGGTACATGGAAGCAATTCATGTTGTACCTTAATTTATTCATGAAAAATCTGCCATTTGACCCTCGTACCAGGTTTCTACAGGATTGAGATACTGACACTTTTCGGAAGCTAATTAAGCTATGTTTATTAGACACTGTTTTGAGTTTTCAGACATCATTATGTATACTAATAATATTATAAACAGGTATTTATTTGTAAGTTTGTATGTACTGGGTAATCTCAGGAACTATAAATGATCCAATTCTAAAAATTCTTTCACTAGCAGAAAACTACATTATTCGTGGGCGCAATAGGCTATAAATTATATTTATATCATGCTTATTAGCCGAGCTATCACAATTTTTGCGGACAAAGTCGCGGGCGAAGTGCTAGTTAATTATAAAATGGGTAGTAATACAAGCTCCGAAAAATAGTATATAGATATGACGCCCTATTTATGTCTGCAGGGTTTAAAGTAACCTAACACGAAGGTGATGGCGGGGTCTTAGTTCTCTCACTTCACTCGCTCTCAAGACCCCGCCATCCCCTTCGAACCTAACCTCTCCGAATCAGGGTGCCAAAAGTCCCGGTCGCTTCGCTCGCTCTTACATTCTAAATTATAGAGCTTAAGAAAATGATTATTTTAGCAGAACATGTTTTCGAAAATTTAGTATTTTTTTTTTCGTAAAGTTAGTACTTTTTTTCGGAAATGGCAATTTTTTTTGGGAAAGTTTATTATTTTTCGTAGAATTATAATTTGAATGAGCTTTGTTTGTTAAATACAAAATTTTTTGCCCGTTAATTGCGTATTAATTTTTCGGTGCTTAATTTATTTTTAACCAAGCTTAGTATTACAGTCAGCCACAGATCGTTGCAAGCTTAATTTTTCGGAAGCTTTATTATTTTCCTTATAAATGTCACTTTGTCAAGGCCCTTTTATAGGAAATCGAACAAAAAATTCAGATAGGTAAGTTAAGGTATCATCAGTACACAATATCATCCACTACCCAAACAACAGCACGAAACCCTTATTTCCGAGGCAGGTTCCAAGGTTGGGGTTCAATCCCACCCCAAGTATTTGCTTGGGGCACATTGGGCACTTAATTAGGCCGTACTAGTATTATTTGTTGCAAACCATTTGATTTATTTGAACATAGCTCATACCAACACACACATGTAACACACCATAAGTCATTTTAATTAAAAAATTGTTTTAGTAACAAAGACAATATTGTTTTATTACCAATTTCCCTGCTTTTAGGGAAATTAAGATGAGAACGTAATCAATTTTTTAAGGAGTTTTTCTTAATTAAATTACTTAATAAAATATTTATTTTATATACCTGAGGAGGGTAAGTTTTTTGAAGTTATAATTCTTCCTCATCTATCTAAACTTTTTGTGACTGTATGTATGCGTTGTTTTTCTAAAATATTCTAAACCGTGCTACGGATTGTGTTGAGGTTTTCACCATCCGACTTGCAAGAAATAGGGTAGACCGGGGACAATTAAAACAGGTCATGATTTTACTGAACTACTACATCGTTTTAATGAATCGGACGACGCGACTCGGCACCGCTTCGAAATTATCGTTATTATTGCATGGATATGGAGCTAACTCTGACATGCTCAAGTCGATCAGACTATTCACTTTTCTTGCTCTTTCTGACCCGATTAAGCCGATTCCGCATCGATAAGCATGGTGATAATCGCGAGCGCATAGGTTAAATTGGCTTTTTGCTATCTATACTCAGCATAGCAAAAATAAGAACCGACTGAGCGCGACTCGGACTCACACATGAACGGTTCAATACTACCAGAGAAAATACGCCGAAAAAACACGCACATTGGTCCACTTTAAGGACTTAATATGTTAATAAAACAATATTATGTACATTATACAACATTATTTTTAGTATATGCGAAACCTGAATTTAGTTTGTTCAGAATAAGTAACTGAATCGATTCCAATAATTTTTAAACCATGTTATATTTTTTCCCAAAAATATTTAAAAAAGTTAAAAGTTAGACACTACTGCCAAATTATTATTATCAATGAGCTCAAGACGACGCTGGAGGCGGGCGCTGCGTGGTGACCACGTTTTTGAGCAAACAACTAATTTTGTACATAGATTCTTTACATAAAAATACTAGAAACGTGTATCAGGTTTCGCATATACTAAAACTAATGTTGTATTATGTACATTATATACAGACTACAAATGAGAACAGCCTTGGACACCACGGCCTTTCATGCAGCCGAAGTGCGGGCCGCTTTGCACGGCACGCGAACTTAAATGATATCATCCGTCGAGCTCTTGTCACCGTCGGCGTTCCAGCTTTATTAGAACCAAATGGCTTGGCACGCGACGATGGCAAGAGACCGGACGGCATGTCTTTGTTTCCATGGAAGATGGGTAGGCCTTTAGTGTGGGATGCAACTTGTGTCGATACTCTTGCGCCTTCCCATCTTCCTAGCTCATCGTGCTGTGCTGGGGCTGCGGCTGCGGCTGCAGAGAACCTCAAGCGGCGTAAATATAGTAACCTTATTGGTAACTATATTTTCGAGCCGTTTGGGGTTGAAACTCTAGGTCCGTGGGGTCCGAGTGCTCACAGCCTTTTCAAGGACATTTCTAAACGTTTAGTTGACTCTTCCCGTGACCCAAGGGCTTGTTTTTACCTTGGCCAAAGGCTTAGCGTTGCCATACAACGTGGCAACGCCGCCAGTCTTTTGGGTACATTACCAGTTGACTACGTTGAGGAGGAGTTTTTTGACGCCATTTTTTAAGTTTATTTTTAAGTTAGTTAGTTAATATAGGTTATTTTAATTTATTAATGTATATAATATTACTATGAATAAACTTTAATTACTCTTGACTACAAATAGAACTAAAGTAATGATAAAAATTGCCACGCTGAATGGCAATTCTAAATGAAAGACTACGTGGAAACCAAATCCCTTACGGTTTTAGTTTCCACATAGTTCTAAGCATAGAACTTAGAACGCCCGAACAAACACGTTTCTTGAATGGAAATTATATAAAGTTACAAATGAAACGGGTTCCAATTTGTAAATTTTTTTTTTTTTTTTTTTGTTATAGCGGCCATTGTAATACCCACTATACATCATACACCACTCACACACACCATCGCTCATCATCTTTCATCACTCTAATAATCATATAACGGTTCAAAACCTACAGCCCTGTGACAGACGGATGGACAGATATCGAAGCCCCGTTGGCACCCATTAGGTACAAACCCTAACAATCGATAAAAGAAGTGTGACTTCAGTACACCCGCTGTCGCTAACTTTTCGAACGTGTCGGTTCAAAACGAAATTGAAAATTGAATTTACATTATTCCCTCGGAAGAAACTCGATAAGTATTTTATTCGGAAAGCCTTTTGCTCATAACAAGTGACAAATTCGCACGAGCTCGTTATCTTAGTTCAATATTCAGGTGACTGAATTCACGTTGATTTTTAGCCGTTTAAGATATTTATAGAATTTAGGATAGAATATTAATTATTGTAGCTGTCAGTGATTAAGCTCGTGGCTACATAATAACAGCTGCTCAGATTGGACTTCGGGTTAAGCCGCACTTGCCTAGGTTGGTACGTGGATGGGTGACCCCCCACTACCGAGTTTCCTCCGTACCTCGGAAAGCACGTTAAGCCGTTGAACCCAGCTGTCATTTGGAAATCTTTGACAATCATTACGGGTAGTCAGTAGTCCCAAAAGTCTGACAACCAGTCTTACCAAGGAGTATCGTATCACCCAGTACTAAGTGGTTGTGGAGATCAGATAGGCTGTCGCTCCATGTAATATACTGGTATTGAGCAGCATCCGGTTAGACTGGAAGTCAACCCCAACATAGTTGGGAAAAGGCACGCATATGATGTAGCTGTCAGTGATTAACAAAAATCTTTTTTTTTTAATGAAAAGAAGATAATTAGGTTTATCCATCAAGGTTTAACGCGTATACAAAGTGTTGTGTCCGTGCTATTAACCATTGAGGAGGACTCTTGTGAGGAGACGATCCTGACTGCAAGATCAAGTCATTTCTGTTAAAAAATGTATTGTCATATGAGACAAGGAGATGAAGAACAAGGATGAGGATGGAGGAGGGATGATGCGGACATCGATAGGGAGCGGAGAGCGTTGTCTGTGAGGTCCAATATGATCGCCCGCAGGTTTGTTCGTTGCTCGGGGGCCGTCAAAATAACTCTTTTCAGAGCGTTTTGTACGTCCCTGTACACAGCCAGCCTGTGGGGGTCATATACCCAGAAGCAGTACAACGCTCTCCGTGTTCAGTACAACAATGCGTTCAGGGTGCTGTTGGGGCTGCCCCGGCACTGCAGCGCGTCGGGGATGTTCGCCGACGCCCGTGTCGACTGTTTCTACACGACAATGCGGAAGCGGTGCACATCTCTGGGGCGCAGGCTCCGGACCACCTCCAACACTATCCTGAGCGTATTTGTGAACAGGTTTGATTGTCAGTCATTAACCATTGTTATATGATTAATGTAATGACAAACAAGCAAATGACTCAGAGGCAGGTGTGTTATTAGGATATTAGTTATTCTGTATTAGTTGTGTATTTTATTTTTGACGTTTTAATTTAATTCAATAATATTTCTAATTTAATGTAATGTGTGTTCTGATATTTAGGTTTTAGCTATAATTGTGTTTTTAATTTGGTATTTTTGTTTTTATATGGGTCTCGGACCTGAAATAAATGGAATTTATTTATTTATTTATATGTCTCGAGTTCGAACCCAAGACACGCACCTCGAATTTTTCGGATCCATTTGCGTATTGTATAATTATAACTTGCTTCGGTGAAGAAAAACATCGTGAGGAAACCAGCATGCCTCGAGATATTTCGTGACGGCATGTAAAGCCTCGTCAGAGGTCACCAGGTTATACACTAAATACACGATAAAGAGAAAATAATACTGATATCTTTTTAGTCAAGTCAGAGGCATGAAAACTCTCACATCAGCTTAGGCACTAACCACACGAAATAGACAGATATTTCAGCTCAATCGTTTGGGGGACCTGGTATGAAATTAAGTTACCAATAAATACTAACTAACTAACTAGGATAGTTAAATAAAAACTTATACCTAATAAAGATAGCCCGACAGAAACTAGAGTTCACCATAATAATAAAGCAACCGACGAAAAAAAAACCACAAACAGATTATCTTAGGTAGGTCGCAAACAACTAATTGACTGATAGGACCGTTTTGCACTGACGGATGCACTCATTGGTTATTAGTTTTACTAAAGGGAACCAGATTGATGATGTTATGAATTGACCAACCAATCAGAAAGTAAGTTTTCAACCGTCTTTAATAGACTAGGTTTTTCGTAAAAATACTAAGATTTTCGCAAAAAGAAGATTTTTCTAAGTATCCAGCAACTTAATACTGTCGATATTTTGAACTATTAAAGTGTTACCACACCAATCTATCGATCGTCGATCGAGGCCGTCGATCGATGGTAGAATGGATAAGTCGACATCTATCGGTAGTTACTACTACACCAATTGATCAATCGTCGTCATTTCGTCATCGTCGCCGATCACCAATCGATAGCAGAAATTACGACGATTGATCAATTGGTGTAGTAGTAACTGAACCTTTTCTGAAGATTTAATTCAAGTCACTAGTGAGGTTACGGCCCCCAGGCAAGCAAGCCTAGCCTACGTACACTATCGTGAACCACATCATTATAATAACGAGGTGAGAAATTTGTCAAACAAAAGCCTTAATGCTGGCTCTTCACTTGGCGTATATGCACGTTATTGATCTACATAAAATGTTCTTTATGCCTATCGCGATAAAGTTCACTTTGTGTTAATGATACAAGCCCAATATTTGCCCAGATATGCCGCCGAGTGTGGTGGCACCATAACACTGAACATTTGCACACCATTACCAACATACTGTGTAACCTCTTCAATCATGGCCACATAATAAAACAAAACATGCCTCGTTGGTCTAGTGGTCGCAAGCGATTCTGCTGAATATGAGGTGTTGTAACCTGTATTCAATTCCATGTCGGGCAGTCTTATTGGGGTTTTCCATAAGGAATCAGTAGCAGTCAAAGAGTTGGGATCAGTGCCAGGTTGATGGTAATAGGCTCTCTCTATCACATAGGACGCACAGAACCGGGAAGTGTTACAGAAAAAAGGGGAGACCTATTCCCAGCAGTGGGTGATTCCGGGCTGATATGATGATGATGGCGAAATGAGGGTCTACTATTAGATGCACATCTGCCTTACTGTTCGGGGTTGTGGTTTCCTCAATAAGGTGAGCATAAAAGTATTAGTATCATCATCATCATCATCATTTCAGCCGAAAGACGTCCACTGCTGGACATAGGCCTCCCCCAAGTGTCGCCACATTGACCGGTCCCGTGCGACTCGCATCCAGCGGATCCCTGCAGCCTTCACCAGGTCATCGGTCCACCTAGTGGGAGGCCTTCCAACGCAGCGTCTTCCGGTTCGCGGTCGCCACTCCAGAACTTTTCGGCCCCATCGGCCATCCGTTCTGCGAGCAATGTGCCCTGCCCACTGCCATTTCAGTTTGGCTACACAGTATTAGTATACCCACACTAATACTGTGTAGCCAATATATAATAATAATATATTTCAAGTACAACGTAGCTCTTCTTAGACCTCTCCAGTCAGTCCGAGGAATTTTAAACCATTGCTAGAAATTAGCCTTTGAATGTTGCATATCTCTTCAGACTATAAAGTTATTTAGCACGTCGGTACTTTGGCTAAGCGTTTTGCTTTATTCCTGTCACTATCCCACAAAATTGTGAAAGAAGAATTACAAGACAAAGATGGAACATGCAATTTTCTGCACCATTGCACCTTCTATGTTTTGTCTCTGCATCACCATAAGGTATACTGGTAGAAAATGCCCAAGGCATCATCATAATCGTCTTCCTGCCCTTGTCCCATTCTACTTGGGGTCGGCACAAAACATTTTTTTCTTCCATTCTCCCCTGTCAGACGTCACGGCATCATTTACTCCTTTCTCGTTCATATCAGTCTTCACACAATCCATCCATCTTTTCTTTGGCCTTATCTCTCTCTCCATCCATCAACATTAATGTCCATCACTCCTTTTGCCACATGCGTTTCAATACTAGAATACGGTCACCCTATCTCATCCCGTGGGTGTCGTAAAAGGCGACTAAGGGAACTTACGACCCAGTGCAGACTAACAAGCACATTGGGTCAAAAGTGATGACGGGTTGGGAACTACCATCAAAAGCATTCCCAAGGAGGGTTAGTGTCAGGTAGACGGCCGACTATAAAACCTAAGCTAAAACCTTTATGCAAAATGTTGACATAAAAAAACAGTTTTATAAATTTTTAATAAATAAACATGTTTTAGGCGAAGGACGTACTAGACTTGACTGTCTTCTATTTTTTGTTCAGTTGAACAGACCTACCCAAAACTCTGCCAAATGAGCCAAATTGAGAAACCATTAAAAGAATTACACTTAAAACAAAAACTTTCCACTTTGCGAACTAAGAAAAAACTCTTAATGTTCAGTACCTAAACGAAGATGCTATAAATCACATTTGATTTTGGCGAAAATCACGTACTTAACTGAGCTAAGAAGTTTCTAACAAGTTTTTACATTTCAATTAAAATGTTACAAGAGTTTACTGGTATTTGGGCTGTTACACACGCTGGGAAAATTCAACAAATTTTCAATAACAAATGCCATTGCCATCACCTGATGAAAAACCCAATAACACTTTGCCAGACCTGTTAATCGAACCCAAGTCCTCACTTTCAACAGTAGCGCTTGCAACCACAAGACCACCGATGCAGTCCAAACAATTTCAAAACGAACTGTTAAAAAAATATGAATACATTGAACTCAATCCAGTGATTTATGATAGGATTTGTTAGGTGATTAATTAAGAATGTTTATGTCTTCCTAAATTGAGCTTCATGGCACTGTTATCTTCAGAACTTTGTTATTTTACAAGCAAACACGAATACGAAAACAGCACCATGTCAACACAGTCTTATATTCGCGAATTTGACTACAGAGACATCTTTCCTTCAAGTCTAGAACTAAAACGTTCTAACAATTGCGGTAATTCGCGCTAGATGGCGTTATGAGTAGGTATTATAGTGCTTATGAACTTGATTTAAATGCTAGTTAATTATATGTTGGTCCTCTTAATAATGCGAATACCTATTTGATACACTTAGCCCCAATAAGCTGTGTAAACGGAAAAGGCATCATTTTAATATATACAATCGTCACGCGTTATTCCATATAGGTTTAAGTCCTGTATCCAAAAATGTATTAAATGTGTCATTCAGTAAAGCTAGGTTTACACCGCATTTTACCAAAACGAGGTACGCACAAACACTAACACTTTCTAGACCGCTTACATAATAATTTTGTCTATAGCTACACAAGGCGACACATCGAGCTATACATTTCCAGTATATCATGGTCTAGCTTTGTATAGATTTCCCGTATAATTAGAGATCCGCTTATACTTGTTTTGTACAGCTTACGGTCTTACCTATGACCAAAACAAGGTACACAGATTGACGACTTACAAAGTTACAACGAACTAGTCAACCAGTACCAGCTTCGCCCGGTGACGGATTTTCATTTTAAACTTTCAAACGCTAATTCACCCGCTTGACTTTAGCGTTTAGCCCTTTGCCTCCGTCGTACTAGCTGTATGTAAATGCTAAATGGTAGCCCGATCCATCCAGTGGATTGAACTGTGCGTCAGTCAGACAAACGATTTAATAAGTAAAGATATACAGGGTGTAAACAGACCCTTCACATAGCCGTCAACCAAGCATTCTGTACATCAAACTAAGTAACTTTACACAAAAATTATTGCTGGGGATCGACTTTTTTTTGGGGTGAAAAATTACGTTTTACGGTAGGACTCGATGGAAAGCACTCAAAGCATTGTGCTAATGGAAGGATTGGATAGTACGGGGGTCGTGGAGGTGTGTAAAGTAAAAATCTTACATTAAAAACATGTATTTAAAAAAAAACTTGTACAAAAGTTGAAACTTTGGGTAGGTATGGTCTAGAACAAAAAAATGATCGCAAAGACGGGGAGAACAAGTGCCTTTCGGTTATGTTAAGGGTCTATTTAAACCCTTTATATGCCACTGTATAATTGTAAAAACCGTTAGATTATAATCTATCTAG
Organism: Noctua fimbriata; assembly: GCA_905163415.1. Taxonomy (NCBI): domain Eukaryota; kingdom Metazoa; phylum Arthropoda; class Insecta; order Lepidoptera; family Noctuidae; genus Noctua; species Noctua fimbriata. The sequence goes on from LR990940.1 coordinate 12,171,337, forward strand.
CGAGATTGTAAGCTGTTGGAATATTGTGAACCGTAGCATACTGATTACAATTTAACGCTTTATTTTTCGGTAGATTATAATCTATCGAAGTGAAACCGTCAAATTGTGAAATGGCTTGCGACGGATCGCACCTCGCGCGCTGTTTGGTTGAACGTCATATGCCCCGGTTTTACAATTTTACGGTGACATATACAACATTAGTTTTAGTATATGCGAAACCTGAAACACGTGTCGAGTATTTTTATGTAAAGAATCTATGTACAAAATTTCAAAACTCTATCATGAAAAATCACAAAGTTATAAGTTTGTTCTGTTACCTGGTTGTCCGCACAAAATCGTGGTCACCACGCAGCGCGCCCGCGTGCGGACCTCTAACGTCGTCTTGAGCTCATTGATAAACATAATTTGGCAGTAGGTACCTAAATTATTGCGATAGGTACTTAATGTCGCTTGGTGTCCAACTTGTAACTTTTTTTAAATATTTTTGGGACAAAATATAACATGGTTTAAAAATGATTGGAATCGATTCAGTTACTTATTCTGAACAAACTACATTTAGGTTTCGCATATACTAAAAATAAAGTTGTAAAACTAAAGGTACGGTACGTAAGCTGTAATTATAATATCTTCGTCGCGTGTTTTTTTAACGCTATACCCACGACCTGATGTTGTAGGTAGTACATATTTGTGTATGTTTTATTGATTATGTTGGAAGAACTATCCAATCGAGTACGAAAATCTCGATTAATTTGCAACGCGTTTCAGAGCTTTTAGGCTTCAGTACGAACACAAAGCACTCCAGCTTGGATTATTTTATACATTGCAGCGTTAATCTGGCTCAACTAGTATTTCAGTTTGAAAATTACTGAAATTTTTAATGGTTTGCAAACCCGATGAGTTTTCAACTAATGGATGATTTTTTTTCGTTATGCGTCCAGGTTTTGGATGTGTGTTTTTATAACAAAATAATAGATGGATTTGAAAATAATCTGCTAGTAATAGGACAAAACTGAAAGGTTTTTTTTTGTGTGGGTTAGTTATTTTCTTTGTTTGAATGAGCTAATCCGGGCCATTATTCTTCAATTCTTTTTTTTTGTTCCCTCCTTTTGAATGTATAAATATTTGCTATGCGTTGTATGTTTATTATTATTTTTTGTCATTTTGTGTGCACGTCATTTGCCTGCGACAAATAAATATTTTTTCTTTCTTTAAATCCGACTATTATCCTAGATTCGGTTTGTATTTTGATGTCTTTCTGCTTTATGTACGCAGGTTTTGATAATAAATGCGAGTACCTATAAATGTTGTTTAATTTACAGTATATATCACGCCCTACGTAGGCATGGTTTTCATTTTCATAAAACAACACATTATTTAAAAGCTAAAGGGTTAAAGGTTTTTATTTTTCCAATTTAATTTTATTACCTTAATATGTTTTGATTTTAATTTTTAAATGCTACTATATCTTTGTTAGCTTAGTTATACATTTTATTAAGCATGCTGTGGTCTCCTGTAAGTGAAGGAGTACACCTAAGTGATACTTTGTCGTCGGTTATTTCGTGTTTTTGTGTACATCCTTTGTTGAAGATCCTAAACAAATAAATAAATAAATAAATAAAAGGTAGGCACAATAATTATGCCTACCTAATAATAGGAATTATTCCTACTATCCTAAAATCATGAAAACGAGATCTTTCAGGGCGATATCTTGAATGAACTCTCGAGATCATTTTCAATATTTGATTGTAACTAAACTACGGAATGTAACTGATACTGTTAAAAAAACATAACCCTTCCTTGGCAGTCGGGTAAAAAATGTAAGTAACTCGTTTCGCCAATCAAACTGTACTAAAAAAAAAACTGAACTACCTATATTTATCACGGTATCAATAGCTGTAACAACAAACAACTAAAACCCATTATTTCATAACACTACGCCATTTTATTTAAAAGCATTTCCTGGTACTCCCGGCAGATGGCGTGTCATGTCGTGTCTGGCAGGTGAAGCTTTTTCGTCGTCGAAACTACGCAGTACGTTGAAAAAGCAATATCTATTCTGGCTCGTTTTTAAACTGTCTAGATCCTTCTAATTGGTCCGTTTTTAAACAACGTCATAGACAGGCTTTTTGTGAAGGACATGAAACTCTAATGGACCGGTTTCTGAAATAAAAATTATCGACGCGTCGATATAATTAAACGCAAGTCACTAAAATTGTGCTTAGTTTCTACTACTTGCTTTAGTTGTAAAAATTAAATAAAGTTATTTCATTAATTTCGCAGCTGTAGGCCCGAATATCGCAAGGCCCTGAGACGGCTAGACGGGGTCGCGGCAGAGCGAGGAGAATATGGTGAGACGTCTTGGATCACTTCCTCGCGAATTGGCGAGAAGAAGCACACCATCGTGAGAAGTGGAAGGAATGGGGGAGGCCTTTGCTCAGGAGTGGGACAATACGGGCTAACAAAAAAATCATTCGTTTTGTGGCGTTGGTTATAATCATTATTTTTCTGATTGTTTCAGTTTCAACGCCTGGTTTAAGATACCGAATGCGCTTCACTCGCTCCTGAACTTATAAATCGGTTGAATAGTTTTTTACGATATTTTGAACAATAATAATTATAACTTCTGACACTATAAAGGGTGTTAAAAGACCCTTAGGCAATGGCCGAAAGGCAATTGTATTCCCCGTCATTGCGATCCTTTTTTTGTTCTAGACCATACCTGGGAACCTTCTAGTTACAGAGATATGGGGGGTCAAATTTCTAACATTTTCACTGGATTTTTTTTAATATTTATTATTATTTATTTATTTAACACTTCAAGCACAAAAGTACAGAGGCGGACGTCAAAAACGAAACGGACGTCGGAAATACGTGTTATTAATGTAAGATTTTTACTTTAAACACCTTCAGGACACCGTACTATTCAATCCGTCCATCAACACAATGTTTTGAGTGCGTTACTTTGCGTTCAATCGGAAAACGTGATATTTCACCCCCAAAAAAAAAATCGGTGCCCAGCACTAATTTTTGCGTAAAGTTACTTAGTTTGATGTACAGAATGCTTGGTTGACGACTTCGTGAAGAGTCCGTTTACACCCTGTAAACGGACCTTTCACGAACTTAATTTCCCTTAACTTACTTACTGACTTGATGATCTCAAGAAAGGTCAGGTGCGTAGTACTCGCAACCGGCATACGTGTTTGACCTCATGTATGAACTTCGACAAGGCGAAAGGAGTATCTAAGGACCGTGTGAGGCTTTCTGTAGTTTCTGCCTATCCTCATGAGAAAGAGGCGTAAGTTTTCGTTTTATGTTTATACTTAACCGTAACCGATGTGAGGATCTCGTGGCTAATGTAATAACAGCCTTGATGAACAGGGTTGATCTTCAGGGTGCCTCAGAAAGCACGTTAAGCCGTTGGGCCCGGCTGTCATTTCTAGATCTTTGACAGTCGTTACAAGTAATAAGGCCAAGGGTAGTGGCCCTGGGCTGCGGAACTGTTCGAAAGAGATACCGCGGCCCTAGAACACAAAGGGCAAAGAAGGAACATGGATGGGTTTTAGTCAGTACAAGTCTGACACTCCCTTCCACTCCGTCCAGAGTGGGGGGGGTCATTTGATGATTAAACATCCTAAAAAAAAAAAAAGAAGAGTAGTGGCCTGAAAGTCTCACTACCAGCCTTAATCGGGTACCGTACTACCCAGTACTAAATTGGTTGTAGAGGTCAGACAGGCAATCGCACCATATAAAACTGAAAATACTGGAAGCAGCTGAATACCTAATACCAATACCACTGATAGTTAGACTGGAAGCCGACCCCAACATAGTTGGGAAAAGGCTGGTCAAATGATGACTTAGATACTGATATCATCAAATAATCAGTTTAAAAAAAAACTCATGTCCTAAGCAAACTACACAAGAGAAACACGGCAACTATGATGCTGTATCTGGCAGAATGAGGGATCACCGGAGTCACGTACGCAATCTTACTGATTGATGCGTCGTCTGCGCTGCGATTATGTCGGGAATGCCTTGTGATCTGTGTGTCCTTGCTCGGGTGCATATGTTGAAGGGGGTTCGAGGATATGTCGAGGTTTTTATTAGAGGTTGTGAGATATGTATTGTGTTACTGTGTCTATTTTATAGTATTTCAGGTCCCTAAGGTACCGTTATACCTTATGTACATGGCATGTTCTACATTTTTAGAGGTTCTTTGTGTCGTGGATTTTTCATTTTTTAAGTTTTTTACAATAGTTTATGAAGGTGTGGGGACCTAATTTTATTGATTGGTACAGAGCCGGCGCATTAAAAAGGCTCGTATTTATTTAAACTTTATATACAACGGTGGTACATAGGCGGACTTAATGCCATAAGGCATGCTCTACATGTTAACCTTTGGGTCAAATAGGACAGCATTGTGATATGGTACACAAAATAAATAAGAAATACCATTTCACACACTCATTCCTTCGCATCACATGTGAGTACGTTAATGTGCTGTCCAAAGCCCGGTTCGATTTTAATGAACCAAGGGTGCTAAATTTTAAAGCCGTCAATACTGAGCTATAATGTACAGACACCAAAACATCAAGCTACCCGAAACTGTCAAATTTTCCCAAACAACCTTGAATCTAAAGCTTTAGCGATTAAGTTTAAAATCTATTAAAGAAATTTCACAGATTGTAGTAGCTTGATGTGCTCCATAAACACCTCTTTGTTCAGTCACAAATTGAAGCCAGAATGAATTTAAAATATGGCTGGGCTCTTGTCAAAGGCTCTCATGTGTACTTGTACAGATCGATACGCCGCCCGCAGTTATTTCACTACAACTATTATGAATATTAAACCCACGTTTTCAGCGAAAATTTTAATTTACATTTTCGGAGGAGCTCGTGGCTAAATAATAACAGCCGCTCGGATCGATCTTTAGGTTAAGCCGTGCTTGCCTAGGTTGGTATGTGGACGGTGGCTATTACATAACGAGTTTCACCGTGCCTCGGAAAGCACGTTAAGCCGTTGGTCCCGAGTGTCATTTTTAGATCTTTGACAGTCGTTAGGTAGTCAGTGGCCCAAAAAGTCTGACAACCGGTCTTACCAAGGGGTATCGTATTATCACAACTGGGCTGTGGACGTTAGATAGGCAGTCGCTCCATGTAAAATACTGGTATTCATCTGCATCCGGTAAGACTAGAAGCCGACCCCAACGTAGTTGGGAAAAGGCTAGGCAGATGATGATGATGGAACCCTCACTGTGTGTTTTTCGCGGAAATGTATCGTAATTATTTCCAAAATGGCGTATACTGCCCTCATTTCAGTTGTAATTATCATGCATTCAACGTTTATGCAGTTCATGTTACGTAATTCCCTTTTAAACTTCCAGCATGGACCACCTACGCATCGGATTCATGTCCTATTACAGTTCTCTGCGTTCAATTTTCAAGCATATCTCTGAACGATAGAGTGTATTTTCCCTCGTTGTTCAGAAATTGATTGCATCTAGCTACGTGGACATTTTGTAATGAAATTCTTTAAGTTCATTTCACGGTATGTTTGTGATTGTATTAAATTCCGCTAAGAGAAAAACAATTAGCGCAATTAACTGCAAATAACTCATGTCTTTCAAAGAATTCAAAGGAAATACAGGAGGATGCTTTTTTCTTAACAATTTAATTAGGCTTCTACGTTTTTACGGTTCCGTAGCCGAATGGCCAAAAAACGGAACCCTTATAGATTCGTCATGTCTGTCTGTCCGTCTGTATGTCACAGACACTTTATTCCGAAACTATTAAGCCTTCACAGTTGAAACTTGGTAGGTAGATGTATTCTGTGAACCGCTTATGATTTTAATACAAAAAAATAGGGGTGCTCCTCCATACATAGAACTGAAACTAAAAAAAAAAATCATGAAACCTATACGTGCGGGATGTCTATAAAAATGATATTGAGGTTCCTACAACCATTTTTTCTCCAAGTCAACAGTTGGAAAGATAGACACTTCCAAAGTAAAATTTGTCCCCCCCCCCCCTCTAATTTCTAAAGTAAGAGGAAGAAAATTCTGGAAAAATGTAGGATTGTAGATTTGATGATTAGTTTTTGAGATATGAAACTTTTTCATCAAAACTGCAGCAGTAACTTTGTTTTTTTAAAACATATTTAGTGTTGCTGTTGAATGTAATACAATACAACATATGAATGAGCCTTCAATTTTTTTTTTTTTGTTTGTTGCTACGGAACCCTGTGTGCGTGTGAGTACGGCTCGCACTTGGCCGGTTTTTTATTTCTGTCCGGTCTTAACCGTTGGCAAGATAAAAGAGAAGCTTTGTTTGTTAGGAAGCAAAAACTTCTCTATTCATACAAGACTACCTTTGTGTTGCCTGGCTTATTAGGTAACAGAAAGAACAATGCTACTAAACCTCTATTTTTTATTTAGCATCACGCCTGTAATCCCCGAAGGGTTAGGCAGAGGTGTATCTAATAGTATACCCACATTTCGCCAGTTTTGTTTAAGTTGCATGTAATAGGGGGCGACCTTATTGCCACTAGCCGCGCAAATTCAGGGTTCGTTGCTGCTACTGACAAATTCCTGATGGAAAAACCCAATAACAATTTGCCCGACCCGGGAATCAAACCTAGGGCCTCATGATCTGCTGTCACGATTGCAACCACTACATTGTTTAGATTATAAATATTTTAGTTCAGTGTCTTAAAACTACAATATTTGCTGACTCAAAAGTGCATTACACAAAGTTTCACGTTAAAAGCATTTTTTCGGATTAAGGATATTACTGGTTTCGACCATATTTACGACCTTACGTCATTCAGTGTTAAGGTGCGGCCAACCTACGGATAATACTGAAATATCTTATTGCGTTTGGCCACAACTTTGGCACGCGTAGCATGACCACCATAGAAGCGGGTTTTGACAGAAGAATAGATGATAAAATGACAATTCAACAAAAGAAAACTGTCATTTTGTCGATTCTTCCGTCGACAAAACCCTTTTCTACGGGAGTCATGCTACGCGTGATGATGTGAAACGACGATGCGGCCTTTTTTTTTTTTTTTTTAGGATGGGAAATCATCAAATGACCCCCCCCGCTCTGGGCGGAGCGGAAGGGAGTGTCAGACTTGTACTGACTAAAACCCATCCATGTTCCTTCTTTGCCCTTTGTGTTCCAGGGCCGCGGTATCTCTTTCGAACAGTCCCGCAGCCCTGGCAGGCATCGGCCCGTGCGGACCCCTACGTGGTTGCTGACATCTCTTTGAGGCGCGCGTGGAACTCGAACGCGCCGTCGACACGGCCTGTCGTCATAAGACGGCCGGACGGCGAGCTAGCCCAAAACTCGCCGTCCACAGGCCCACGCCTACGGTGGCCGGGGGCCACCACGTGACCCCCGACGCCCAGGGCGTCTCCCGCGGCGGCTGGGACGTGAGGCTCTTTCCCTCTCACGTTCCACCACCTCCTTCACTAGCATGACTGCTTCGCAGAAGGAGGTGACGGCTTCCCATTCCCTCTCGCCCCGGACCATGGCTTGAACCAGGGCCGGGCGCGAGAGGTCGCCGCCGCCAATCGCCTCTACAAGGACACGGCGCTGCTCCGCCCAAGCAGGGCAGGCCTCCACAGTGTGCTGCACCGTGTCCTCCGGACGATCCTCACAATGGAAACACCCGGGCGTTTCCTCCCGCCCGATTCGGTGCAGGAACCTCCCGAAACAACCGTGTCCGGTGAGGACCTGCGTCAGGCGGAAGGTGAAGGCGCCGTGGCGCCTCTCTAGCCACTCCTCAAAGAGGGGACTTATCGCCACTATGGTGGCGTGCCCTGCACGGGGTTGCGACAGTCGCTCTCTCCAGGTCACCATGAGATCGTGCCGGAGGTCTGTCCGCTGAGCGGCGATTTGCTGCGGCAGCGGAGTTTCCCCCCGACGTAGTGCCTCCGCGCGCCATTCGTGAAGGCGCGCGAGGACTATCGCCTCCAGATCCCATGGCGGCAATCCGGCAAGGAGGCTCGCCGCCTCACCGGAGATCGTGCGGTACCCCCGGACTAGCCTTAGGGCTATCCCCTTTTGGGGCACGTTCAGGTAGCGGGCGGCTTGCCGCCTCAGAGAACGCGCCCACACCGGGGCCCCGTAAAGGGCCATGGACCGCACGACCCCCGCGTAGAGCCTCCGGCAGGAGGCGTTTGGACCCCCCAGGTTGGCCAGGAGCCGCTTGAAGGCAGCCCCGGTCCGTTCCAGTTTGGGGGCCAAACGTCGGAAATGCTCCACGAAGTTCCACCGGCTGTCGAGGACGAGTCCCAGGTACTTCAGCGTCGACCCGACGCCGATGGAAACCCCTCCCGCCGTCAGTAGGGATCCCGACGGTGGCGCATTCCGAGGCCCATGAAAACACATGGCCTCGGACTTGTGCAATGCCACCTCGAGACCCAATTGCCGGATCCTCTCCACGACTATCGCAACCCCGCGTGTCATGTTTTCGGCCGCCGCCTCGTGCGACCTCCCTTGTGCCAGTACCAGCGTGTCGTCAGCGTAGCAGACTACGCTGACGCCGCTAGGGAGGTCGGCGCGCAGCACCCAGTCGTAACCGATGTTCCACAAGGCCGGCCCCAGAACCGATCCCTGTGGAACACCGCACGACATCTCTCGCCGGTTCCATTCTCCGCTCTGACCGGGGTAGATGACGGCCCTATCCGTCAGGTAGTCCCCGACCACACGACGAAGGTAGGTCGGCACCCGGTCCAGGGCATGGAGTTGAAGGCGTTGGCGATGTCAAGAGACACCGCCAATACGACCCCGCCCCGGGAAACCACATCCCCCGTCGTGAGGGCTCTCACGCGCATGATGGCGTCCACCGTCGAGCGCCCCTTGCGGAAACCAAACTGGTGTTCCGCAAGATCCGGCCCCATCCCCGCGAGGTGCCCGGCGAGGCGGTTAGCAATAACTCTTTCAAAGAGCTTGCCCACCTCGTCGAGCAACACGATGGGCCGGTATGCGGACGGAGAGTCCGCAGGGCGCCCTGGCTTCCGGATGAGGACCAGCTTCCCCGTCTTCCAACGAAGCGGGAACTGGCCTCAGCCATACATCTCCTCGCGGTGCGCCGCCGCTTGAGATTCGGGGTAACTTTTTATAGAGGTTTTCTACCTCGCGGTCCGGGCGGTTAAGCCAAGACCCTCGGTCCCAATCGAAGCCGCGAGACGTGATCCACGACACTTCGACGGTGGGATTACGATATCGACGGGGACAGTGAATGACTACGTCCTTCACTGTCTGCTCGGCAGCAGGGTAAGTGCACACCGAGCCCGCCCTTGCTCCTCCGCTGTGCCCTCTGCTTTTCAGAGGGTCACGCGGAGCAACGCCCCCTTGGTCCATAAAGGACCCCTCCCATGTCAGAATATTAGCCATGGACAGTAACATTCCCCGAGGAATAAGAATCTCTTCCCATTCCTCGGGGAAGGATACTGCCCACGCCCAGGGTGCACCGGCCCGGCAGCTGCTATTCCCTCCCGACGTATCGAAAGGGACCGGCAGCCATCGGGCACACGAGGAGGAATTCTGACAACGCACCCCACGACGATGCGGCCTAGGGTGGAGCACGCTTGGCTAGAAGAAACCGATTCACTCGAACTTTGAATAGATCCAGATTAGAATGATCAGGGAACAGAGAAGCCGGCAGTGAATTTTACAGACTGGCGGTTCGCACAATTAATGTAATAATGTGTTATGTGTGTGTGTGTATTAGCATAAGCATAATCAGCCTATATTGTTCCCACTGCTGGGACACAGGCCTCCTCTCTATGAGAGGGAATGGGCTATAATCCACCACGCGGGCCCTGTGCAGGTTGGTAGATGTCACATGTCTTCGAATTTTTGGTTCTACGACATGCCGGTTTCCTCACGATGTTTTCCTTCACCGTTTTGAGAGCAGTGGTGATGAAATAAATTACACAAAGTAATGCGCCTGCCTGGTTTCGAACCCTCGACTTACTGTGTGTGTATTAATGTGTTATTAATGTTGAAGCTTACTACTTTGTTCGGGTTCGTGGAAATTCAACCATATAACGGCTCGTCCGATGATAGAATGGGGATGGGGGTAATAGATTGTGTAATTCCTAGACCCATTTCCCGAAATGTAAACGAAAAAAACCGATAGGCTGGTAAAATTGCAACGATATCTGTCAAAGACTGCCGTGTCCGCAGTCTAGCCAAGTCAGTCCGCACCTTTACACATCACAATGTCCAGACGCCAGCACATCAAGCTACCCGAAACTGTCAAATTTTCCCAATCAACCTTGAACCTAATACTTAAGCGATAAAGTTGAAAATCTAATAAAGAAATTTGACAGATTGTAGTAGCTTCATGTGCTGGCGTCTGTATATAACTCTCCCTTTTTTTCTTTTCGTAGCTGGTCAAATCACTCATACGCCATCGGCGTAGCTGCTACGCCGTCGTAGCACATTACATCATCAGCTACGAGAATTTGTAGTGGAGTTTGTAAAATCACAATTGTTTTAGGAAAAAGTTAGATCATTTTTATTAAGAGGAGACAAGGCCTGCGAGTAATTTGAAAAATAGGTATTTGAGGAACTATTGCCGTCGCACTGCGTCAAGCCTGTCCCCGTAGAGTGCGATAGGAACAGCTGCAGCTCGTACCGTTTATATCACAAAAATGTTGACGAGATCGAAGTTTGGTATTCCCCTTTTTTCTCCTCAAAACTGAGCCGATTTAATTATTTTTGACAATAATGTTTATGAAAAAACCATAAACATGTCTAGGTTCCTATCAAATTCTTTTATGTTCAAAACTTTTAGAATTTGTCTATAAGTCCTTTAATCACGGTAGAAAGTGAGTATTTGCATTCAACCAATAACAGGTTACGAAAATAATTTCTAAGTATTTTTATACGGATCACGTGAAAGAACATTAATGCCCATTTTCATAAATATTTATAACTAAAGTAAATGGACATCAATTGCCAATGTCTATAAAATAAATAAAAATTCCTACCGCCATTATAAATTCTTTGTTCCAAAAACAATAAAGCTTAAAAATACATATACAGTTTGGGCGAGACCTTTGCAACATACACTACTGGACAGTGTATGTTACAAGTCAACAGTATCAGTTTCAGTAAAGCTATACCAAAATGTCGAGTTCACATTTAGGTGCAAAACCTCTCTTTCAGTCCGTATCACATCAAACCGAGACACATCGCTGGAGCTTAGTGCGTCATCCCAACATTACCTCTTCGTCCCATTTCAGCGAACGGTATTGACGCTGATTCGGTTTGAAGGCAGAATGTTTGGGACTTAATTCAAATAGACACACCCCATTTAAACGACTCTTTCGACAAGGCTTTACGTTTACGCTTGACAAAGTTATAAAGGGCATCGATGTGTGGGAAAATGTCATGAGGATAGTTTTAATTTAATTATGGCTGTGGATTGTTATAAGAAGAGGGGAAGACCTAAGAAACGATGGATGGACTGTGTGAAAGACGATAGGTATTAGTGCACTACGTGAGGTCGTCAAATGTACCCTATATGGGACCAGTGTCGCAGTTTGAGGTACAGAATACTTCATTGACGGCTTGTAAAGAGTCCTTTTACACCCTGTATAGACAGAAGTATCGCATAAGCGTTATTCGCACTTGGGTAGTGACGAAAAACTGTCGCTTAAGCAATTGTGGTACGTGGTCTTGTGGACGGCGAGTAAATGACGACCGGACGTGTCGACGCCGTGTTCGTGTTCCACGCGCGCCACAAAGATATTTCAGCTACAAGGAAGGGGTCCGCAAGGGCCGTAGCCTGCCGGGGCTTCGGGACTGTTCGAAAGAGATACCGTGACCCTGGAATACAAAGGGCAAAGAAGGGACATGGATGGGTTATATTCAGTACAAGTTTAACACGCCCTTCCACTCCGCCCAAAGCAGGAGGGTTCATTTGATGATTACCAATCCTAAAAAAAAAAGCAATTCTGGCACTAGCGTGAAGTCGAGCATCAGTTTGTCGCGCTTGCGTGCATTCGAACTATGGTGAGTCGCAGTACAGTTTTGTCGCACAAACGTATTTCGCACATCTGTTTGTCGACCTCACGTAGTGCACTTGATAGAAATGAAAACGACATGAAATGACGACTAATACAGAAATATGGAAGAAGAACACATGCTGCGTGGACTTCAAATTAACTGTGATAAGGGCAGGGAAATCATGATGGATGTGCAGGTATATTATGTATATTTTATGAACATGAGATTCTCAAATTCCCAGGTTAGGAAAAGTGTCAATAGGTTTTTCTATTAAGAATTTTCACAAAACATCTAGATTTGTGCCCGGTTGATGGCAATAGGCTCGCCCCCTATTACATGGGACTTTAACATAACTGGCGAAATGTATGTATGGTGGGTACTATTAGATAAACCTCTGCCTAACCCTTCCGGGATAACAGGCGTGATGTTATGTGTATATCTGCACTCTTCACTTTAATTTTGTCCCATAATTCCGTACGTTCATGTGCTTACACGTCAATAACACTCACCGCATGCCATATATGTACATACAGTACACGTACACATACATATAGTTACACATAGGTAGAACCTACAAATCTATAGTAGATAGAGATACCTGCAACACCTAAGACGTACAGTCCTATTGAAATACGAGAATACTGCGTCTTTCGACCGTTGCTCCAATTTGACGCAAGAGGTTCATCAATGTTGTAAGATTTGCTACACACGCAATCGGACGGCACATTATACAACATTATTTTTAGTATATGCGAAACCTGAATATAGTTTGTTCAGAATATGTAACTGAATCGATTCCAATAATTTTTAAACCATGTTATATTTTGTCCCAAAAATATTTATAAAAGTCTACAAGTTAGATACCGTGCGACACTAAGTCCCTATCGCAATCATTTAGGTACCTACTGCCAAATGATTATTCTCAAGGCGACGCTGGAGGCGGGCGCACTTTGTGCGGATAGTCAGGTAACAGAACAAGCTTATAACTTTGTGATTTTTCATGATACAGTTTTGAAATGTTGTACATAGATTCTTTACAAAAAAATACTAGACACGTGTTTCAGGTTTCGCATATACTAAAACTAATGTTGTATATTTTTTATATTTCACTTTAATACGCATTACGCATAATAATGTAAAATTATATTTACGCATGCCTTAAAAAGACAAAATAAGATTTGTGCCTAAACCACAAACTTAACAACTGGTAACACCTGTATTTTAAGCAAATAAATTATTCTTATTCAATTTGGCAGTTTTTGTCGAACAAACAAAGATGTATGATGATGATGAATAAAGAGAGAGGAGGACCAAGGAAACTTCCCTGTTTGAATCGGTTTTTGTCAATTTCAAGGGTTTTTTTTTGCATGGAACCTAATCCTTTTTTTACAATAAAAATAGCTTAAAACTTCTTACAACATCAGCTATCTGCCAGTAAAAATCCCGTCAAAATCAATCCCCCCTTTTCGGAGATTAGCCGATACAAACAGACAGACAGACAAAAATTAAACAAAATGTTTTTTTGTTATAACTACCACATATATTTTCATATGCATTGAGTAAAAAGCTGTTATTTTGAAATTACAAATAGACAATTCAATTTTTTTTTTACTTTTACAGATTTTCTGTCTGTGTATCCCACTGCAGGGCTAAGGCCTCCCTTACATACATACATCACTTGTATATTCGACTTTGCTGCCCGACTGAGCCGAATTATGCCGACGTAGGTGTGTAGCACTCCTTAGACTGAGGTTGCCGTGGACGTTAACAATGGCTTTGCTTAATCAAAGCGTGGATAGGTTTCGTGTAAGATAACATCGTGTAAGATAACATACACAATACTCGTAGTTGTTACGTTTCACGAACGTTCCAATCATTGCAATTTACACCGTATACCTATGGCATTAGGATACATGCCTTTACGTGGTGTATTCCCGTTGACCCCACTGGCTTGGCCCCACTGGTGGGGCCAACGGGAAAAATTAAAACCGACGTTTCGTTGGCCCCACTACCCTGCCCCACAACCTTGAGATCAGAAAAATTAAGGAATGAAACAAACCTTATTGATGTCAGTGGGCATTAATATACATTCCGATCCATACAGTACGACAGCTCTGATCACGGTCTTGTATATTAAAACTGAAAAAAGTTCCCGTTTGTTGCCAGTGAGGCATAATGAAAAAAACCTGGATGAGGCTGGCACAGGACCGTGGGGATTGGCACGAGAAAAGAGAGGCCTATACCCAGCAGTGTGTGAATTCGGGCTGTGGATGATGATGATGAGGCATAATGACACATATGTTCCCCAAAAAGTACCAGGCTGGCATGAGCTCAAATTGGTATGTATTTTAATAATTCTTGGTATATGTACGGTCTTCTAGTAATAAATACCTTTTACCAGCACGTTATACAATAACTTCTTGAATTCATGCCCGCCTAGTACTGTTCGTAAGATTACTGCTCATAACTAGCACAACTGTACTAACACTACTCGTTCCCATGCAATGGTTATTTAGTAATATTTTATTACTCAAAATGACTATGGGGCCAACGGGAACAATTTTTAATTAATTCCCGCTGGCCCCACCTATGGGCCACGGGCGGTGGGATCACCGGGAATACACCCTTTACGTTACTTATTGTATAGCCCACCTATGAAGCAATTTTCGTCGGCCATGTGTAGGTCTGAAATGGGAGGTACAATTTGAAAACGTCACAACCTGAGTCCATTTTTAGTTGAAATATTTTTATCCATCGTAAACAAAACTTCGTTATGTTGACAAAAAATTACTCGTCAACATCCCACTGTTATAAATTAACAAAAACCGTCGTCGTCATAATAGATGGTGGATGATATCATCCAAAGTAATCAAACGCAGTAAGTAACTGAATTTTTGTATGTTATACAACATTAGCGAAACCTGATACACGTGTCTAGTATTTTTATGTAAAGAATCTATGTACAAAATTTCAAAACTGTATCATGAAAAATCACAAAGTTATAATAAGCTTGTTCTGTTACCTAGTTGTCCGCACAAAATCGTGGTCACCACGCAGCGCGCGCCTCCAGCGTCGTCTTGAGCTCATTGATAATAATAATTTGGCAGTAGGTACCTAAATTATTGCGATAGGTATTTAGAGTAGCTCGGTATCCAAATAAAACATGGTTTAAAAAATTATTGGAATCGATTCAGTTACTTATTCTGAACAAACTATATTCAGGTTTCGCATATACTAAAAATAATGTTGTATAATAACACTCAACAACATCTGAGCGACGGCAGCGGTAAACACTCACTGAAATGCACGCTGCCCTTTGACTTCCGCAAAAGAACCGCTAATTTGGGAAGTGTCTGGCATGAGAAGTGTTTACAAACTCACGCTGCCCACTTCCCTGCTCATTTCCCTGCCTCTTGCAGTGGCAGTGAGCTGAATGTAAATGAGGCTATATGGTTAAAAACAAATGCAGTATATATTCCAAAAAGTTCTCAACTTCAAATTTTTAATTCATTAACCAGATGTACCTTTCCTCTTTTTCTTTCCCCACCATTTTATAACCCCACTGACATATTTGTAAACACAAACATACATACACAAACGCAATTTGCTAGTTTCGTCCCATTCATACGGTTGTGTATCGATGAAATCGTATAAAAGGGACGGCTTTTATCTCACATTCGAAAATGGACGTCCAATTCTTTTGTCAGTCCTGCAGGTTTCATTATTTCATGCTATGAGGGCGTCGTCGTCGACATACAGTACGGATTTCGCATTGAATTTTTCACTTCACAAAAATGTCAGCGATTTTATTCTTGGCGGAGTCTCGGAAAATGGTTTTAAGGCTTTTTTATTTTGACAACAGAGTGACAGTGAATAATCGGAGAGTTTTGCTGTGTTCAGATCACAAAGAAAACACTTTATTTTTGGTTTTATTCGTATTCTATTAAGTGTGTTTTTTGAAAACTTTCCGTCACTGTCACCGTCATAAAAGACAAAAATAAACATTTCTATAACAAATTATAGTTAAACTTTGAAAAAGTCATTCAAAAGCCATTGAATGACTTTTTCATGATATTCTTACAGAATAGTGTTAAATGAACTTAGAGGGTTTTATTAATGATTATAATTCTGTAACTACATACGTGTTACTTGTGCGACTCATTTTTCATCAACAGACAACCTGACACTGACCTGCTAATTGCAAAAATCGTAGAAAATTTGAAATTCGCGGGCTAGCCACAGTTAAGCCTCCTTTGTTACTACTTTTTTCTCTACGTACACACGGCGGCACATCAAGCTGTACATTTTCAGTATATATATCTTTAGTAACTTCTCGCGCAACAAGTTCAAACAAAAAGTTAATTTAATATTAGTTATACAATGGACTGTATTAAACAAAATGAATAAGTATTGCCTTGATAATAATGTTTAAAACAGCATGCCCCAAAACAGGCAAAATATGTTTTGTACACCTTTTATATCTGGTAACACCTGTGTTTTATGCAAATAAAACGATCCTTATTCAACAACAACCAATCTAAATCCACCATAACTAAGAAATCGCCTTCCCAACTTGCATTAGACTACAATCAACAAATAACTAGAAAACCCTCTCAGTAAAGCCTGCAAAGTTTCGAAACCTTACTAATACATCTCGTAACGAGTATAAAGTTCTGGGCTATGAAGAGTGGATTCTAGCAAGACCGTCTAACTTTTAATAGGTATTTCCTGCAAGGTAATATGACGAGCTCTTTAAGAGGATTGCCGTTTACTGAGAATCGTGAACATTGAGCTTATTAATTGGTAGGAAGCTTTGAAGGTAGACTTTTCGTCTTCTTCTTGGAGTACTTTTAATAAAGTTTTTAAACTATCATGGTCACTAACATTATCATTAATACTAGAAACGCGATATTTATCATGTTTATGATTGTTTTGAGTTCCCGATATTTTGGCACTGTTGCAAGCACCATGATCACGGACAATCAGTAAACATGGTAAATATCCCGTTTCTAGTGTTAATGATAATATTACTTTTGATAAACTGATCTACTATCATCTACTTCGATTGATCGATTGGTTGTTTTGTTTAATAATAGAGTAAATTAAATTATATATAAGCCAAATTATACAGATGTTTAAGGTGTAAACGTTGACCCTTCACGAAGCCGTCAACCAAGCATTCTGTAAATCAAACTTAGTAACTCTACGAAATAAATATTTCAGCGAAATGATTTTTTTTTTCGTTTGGTAATACGGTAGGTATTGCATAGAATAGAGAGGTGGGGAGGGAGAAAGGGGAGGCCTTTGCCCAGCAGTAGGACACAATGTAGCCGTAACGCCCGTAACCTACATTGTGATCTACATGTGAAACATCAAAAAAAAATACGGTAGGACTCAATGTAACGCTCTCAAAATATTTTGCAGATGAATGTATTGAATAGTAAACAGGTCATGGAGGTATTTAAAGTATAGTTATAACCTTAAAAACTAAGCTCGTCATGATAGCTAAGCTCTATAAATATGGCCTCAGAGGTAACGTGCTCAAACTCATGGAATCATATTTGGGAAATGGAAGGCAAATAACTCAGATCAGTCAAATAAACGCAAAGTCCAGAACTGAAGTAGTATACTCCTCTAGTTCCAGAATACTTGCTTATGGTGTGCCGCAAGGTTCTGTATTGGGACCATTGTTATTTATATGACTTATATAATGACTTTCCCCAAGTAATCGGATATCAAATCGACAGCACCACAGCTATCCGCGGCCCTCGAACACAAAGGGCGAAAAAGGAACATGGATGGGTTTTAGTCAGTAGAAGTCTGACACTCCGTTCCGCTCCGCGGGGGGGGTCATTTGATGATATACCATCAGAAAAAAAAAACATTATCTATGATACGAACAACACGGAAGACATAGAGGACAGATAAAGACTAGCCTTAGTTCTATTATTAATTAGTCGACTGCTAATTATAATAACCTTATTATAAAACTAAATGTATGAATTTTAAACTACGACAAAATAGAAAATCACACATTCAAATAAATTGAAATGAAACTCAAATACTTGAAACGAATGTAACAAAGTTTCTGGGGCTTTTTATTGATCACGATATGTCATGGAGAACTCAAATAGGCAATGTGTGTGGGAAACTTAGTAAGTTTTCCTATACTCTGTCTGTATATGCTAAGTAAAATTGTAAGTAAGACCGCACTACTGCCGGCTTATCACGGTTATTTTGCGTCTACTCTGCGGTATGGAATTATAAAACATTAGTTTTAGTATATGCGAAACCTGATACACGTGTCTAGTATTTTTATGTAAAGAATCTATGTACAAAATTTCAAAACTGTATCATGAAAAATCACAAAGTTATAAGCTTGTTATGTTACCTAGTTGTCTGCACAAAATCGTGGTCACCACGCAGCGCGCGCCTCCAGCGTCGTCTTGAGCGCGTTGATAATAATTATTTACAGTAGGTACCTAAATTATTGCGATAGGTACTTAAAGTCGCACGGTGTCTAACTTTTAAATTTTTTAAATATTTTGGGAAAAAATATAACACGGTTTAAAAATTATTGGAATCGATTCAGTTACCTATTCTGAACAAACTATATTCAGGTTTCGAATATACTAAAAATAATGTTGTATATTGGGGTAATGCCTGTAAGGTTCATGATGTAGGTACTAATCGTACAGAAAAAGTGTATAAGAGCTATATGCAAAATAACATCTTGCCATACTTCCTTGCGGTCATCGGTAGTAAGTACTACAGGTTTGCGCCAGTTCTCTTTAGCCATGGACAGCGGGGTGAGTCCCTTGTCCACTGCGACCACATCTCGGTCCATACCCACGTCGGCTTTTAAAAAATATTCTCTGAGACTGCACATCTCGCGGTTGTGAAGGGACTTCGCGTTTAAAAACCCTCGACCCCCACACTTCCGCCGGATGTACAGCCTCATCACTGATGTTCGTGGGTGATGCATCCGGTTTGCGGTAAGCAGTGTACGAACTCTCCTATCCAGGGCATCGAGTTCGGTCTGAGTCCATTTGAGTACGCTGAAAGAGTACATTAAAACTGGCATGACCCAACCGTTGAAGGCGCGCACCTTGTTTCCGCCTGAAAGAAGGCTATTTAATACCTTGTTCAGGCGTCCAAAGAAGCGCTCCTTCAACGATTGCTTCATGTCAGTTACGTTAATGCCTAACGCTTCCGACATACCCAAATACTTATAGCTTTCGGATGAGGAGAGGGATCTCAGGTGTATGGAATCCGAGAGCTGAATTCCCTCGGATTCCAGAATCTCCCCTCGCTTTACATACATGACTGTACATTTGTCCACACCAAATTCCATCCTGATGGCGCTAATGAAAGTTTCAGTTCCTTTCAGTAGCTCCATCAGTCGCAATTTGTTGGGGGCAAAGAGTTTCAGATTCACCTCTCCTCAACCGGTAGCCTAGACCTGAATCCTCCAGCAATGTGCTCAGAGGATTCAGGGCTAGACAGAACCAAAGTGAGCTCAGACTGTCGCCCTGGAATATTCCCCGTTTAATCCATACAGGCTCATCGTTCTCCTGGATCTGTCGACATCCTGGATATCGAAGGACCGTCCTCCATTGCCCCATACACGACTCAAGGAAGGCGCGTAGAGTTGCATCTATCTTGTACAACTCCAGCACCCTCATGAGCCATGTATGTGGCACCGAGTCGTAGGCCTTCTTATAATCTATCCAGCATGTAGACAGATCCTCGCGGGATCGACGAACCTGTTGGCTAATGGCCATGTCGATGAGGAGTAGCTCATTAGTGCCGCGGGACACATTCCTACATCCATTTTGAGAGGCAGACATAATGGAGTTTTTGTCAATGTGTGTATTAATTTTAGCTCTCAAAATGGATGTAAGAAGTTTATAGACCGTAGAAAAACACGTGATCGGTCTATAAGTTTTGGATTCCGCGGGATGACCTGACTTATGGAGCAGGTGGGTAACGCCTGTTGTTAAAAACTGCGGTAGGGACCCAGACTCTAAGGATGACTGGAATTGGGATGCCAGGCAAGTGTGTGAACTACTAAGCCATTTGAGCCAGAAGTTGTGCAGTCCGTCCGGTCCCGGTGATTTCCAATTCGGTAACGGACGAACTGTTCTGGCTACATCTAAAGGTGTTATCAAAATTGGCTCCATTTCTGGGATAGGTTCACACACTTGCTCGACATCACGCATCCAGTCAGCCTCAGTATGACAGACGGGTACCGACCAGATGCTGCGCCAGAAAGAACTCGTAGCAGCATCATCCGGGCGGCACACGTCTGTCATATTCTGGTCAGGTCGCTCCCAAGCTCTGTATACCCACCTCTCATCGCTCTGGAACATGCGATTCTGTGAGTATCGATCAACCCGCCGCTTATACCTCCGAATACGGTTCGCCCATGCATAAACTTTCTGCTTCAGGAAGTCGATGCGCTCTGTGACACGGGACATGTATTCTTGAGGACTGATTCCAGTCCCCGAGAATACCCGCCTCACAAAGCGCATCACACGTGGTCGTGTATGGCCCTCCCTGAAGCAGTGTAGTTTGCCGATGAGTACCCTGGCCCCGTCGATGCGGCGCTCGATCCTGCGCTGCCAGGCTGGTACGGCTATTATTTTTATTTTTGTAGTTTTTGGTTCTTTTTACTTTATTTTATTTGAACATTTTATCTAATTTTGACATGATTTATAATTATTGTGGAACCATACCTTTGAATTTCTAAAATGTATTTGTTTAAGAACCAAAACCTTCGATATTTTGTATGCCTTTTGGCGGGGCACAGCTCGGGTCTCATTTATTTATAACACCTTCTGTTTATACCCTGTGTTCACGAAATAAATGAATTTGAATTTGTATTTGAAAACTAGTATTTAAAAAAAACATCTGATAAAGTTGGAACTTTGACCCCGAACATCTCCGTAACTGGAAGATTCCCAGGTAAGGTCCCAAATTTTGGATATTACATTTTGAAGCTCATTTAAGTGACCACATACAATTCGACTACGGCTAAACGCCAAAGTAAGGTTACACCTAGTTCTAGCCGGCTGTACCTAGGTGCGGTTCTGTATCCTTTCTATTGCTGGGACACACCGACCAAATGAATTAGGTTTGGTTAGAACTGTGACCAAACGCGCGAGCCGAGCGAGCGCAGCGAGCGGTGCTGCGGCAGCGGCCGGCGAGCGCTACATCCAAATTGGTTGCATGATCTAACCGAGGATACATCTAAGTTTAACCGGCTATACCAAGTTGTACCCGGCTAAAACTAAGTGTAGCCGCACTTCGGCTATTAGCCGTAACATATACATCTCTTAACTTGAGCAGCATTTATGAATTAATTCCTTAATCATCGCAAACGCACGTCCGACCGCCTCGCCGTAGATCGAGATACTAATTGTTGAGAAGAGCTATTTTCACGTTGACCTTTTACCTTATGAAACTGATTTCATGATAATCGCCAGTGAGGAGATGTGTAGGTGTTTGTCTAAATAACACACTTCTACAAGGTGGAGACGACAATATCTAAAATATATTTCTAATCTTAATCGAAGGCTCCAGGGTAATTAGCTTACAAACTATGGAGATCTCGTTAAAAGTTGTGCCATGGTGGCAGTATTCACTGAACAAAGTTATGGATGTGTTTCAGAAAACTCAATTACCTTGTTGAGAAGGCTCGGAAACAATGTGTGTGTCGGAAACATGGCGACTCACCAAGTTATACATATCCAGTATAACCTGATCTGGCTTTGTATCAGCTTCCGGTACAATGAGAGGTCAGCTTGATTTGGTCGTCGTGCGTACTAGCTTTTACCTTCGGTTGCGATTGCATTGACGTTGGAAATTATCCCACAGGAACATGGTAGGATAAACAGCATCCTATGTCCAAGGCCATGGTTTATCCGTGGGTCAACATCGAATTCCGAATCGAATTTATTTAACAGACAGTAAATAGGGTGCTATGGTTGATGTGGTATCCACAGATTGGTTGCATAACTCACCTCCAACTCCAACGCCAACTTTTAATTTGTTTGTGGCTTTTTATACCTACCTATTTCGCAGCCTTGTTGGTTCAGTGGTTTGAGGCCCCGGATTTGGTGTTTCCATCTGACAATACCAAGAAGCTGTCTAGTTCTGTGGCCCCTGAAACGCTCATCCATCATGTCACGTAACTATTGAAATGTGTGTGAAATTTACACGTATTTGCTCTCCTATCGAAATGTACCGGGAGGCGTGATGCTGGGTACTGTCTCCAACACTAATTAACAAAGTACGATACTGTGTAGACGCCAGTAATGGTCAAGCTACCCGAAACTGTCAAATTTTCCCAATCAACCTTGAACCTAAAGCTTTACAGATAAAGTTGAAAATCTATTGAAGAAATTTGACAGATTGTAGTAGCTTGATGTGCTGGCGTTTGTGCATATATACTTAAATTTCACTTACCTACCCAAAATGTCCTGCCATGAGTCATTATCCCCGCCATTCATGCCATTGTCAATAGTTTTAAGCCATCCCTGAATTAATCAATCGAATCATTTCCGATTAAGGCTGTGATACTATTAGCGATTCTCGCTAGTTATCTGTACATAACTACAAGCCCTACCTACCACTTTGACACTAATCGGATGACGGTTTAGCACTTATGTATATCTACCTACCTATATGAACATATATATCTACGCCAACATGCTAAAGCTAGTAGCAAGCTTACCGTCTCAATCGGCTACTCCCTGACTAAGTGATCTGTGGCTTAACTTAACAGTACCTATATACTAGTATAGCGGTTTAGGTATATTAAAGTAGAAAATAGTCCATTATTTTGTAGTTTTGTCTGGTTCGCTACGACAATATTTCCAAGTAAAACAAAGGGTTTGCGTAAAAGTGTAATTATGTAATAGTAAAGCTCTGTTGTGAAAATTGTCTACACATCACTATATAGTATAAAACAAAGTCGCTTCCCGCTGTCTGTCCATATGTACCTATGCTTATATCTTTAAAACTACGTAACGGATTTTGATGCGGTTTTTTGTAATAGATAGATTGATTCAAGAGGAAGGTTTATATGTATATTTCACCAATGCGAAGCCGGGGCGGGTCGCTAGTATTTTAATAAGTAAATAATTATCTGCTTTTATAGTCTCCTGTGGAAATAATCAGTTACTTCTAGAATTCTATCTAAATCTATTGAGGGCAATATTGAAAAATATAAAAAAATGCATTCCTATCATATTCGCATTTCTTTAATTATATTTCTTGAAAACCACAACCTACGGAGTCAAAGATGTTTTAGCAAATTATGATAGGTATGTACCTGACTACAACCAAATCAAAGTGATCAAAGGCCGCACAAGCACGCGGTGTAAACGTACCATAAATAAATAATTATGTCGATTAAAAATTAAAAATACTCCTTTCATATATAATTATTTTCATAATTTTAAGAATTTGTTCATATTCCACGGATGATACTGATTGACAATTTACAAAAAAAAAAAATCTATAGGATAATTTTGTATTTTCGATTAAAAAATCGGCGAAATTACGTTTTGTTTACACCGCGCGCTCGTGCTAGGGACTCAGGCGCTGAATATGTGTCCTATTATTCTGTGACAGGCGGCATAAGGGCATTCTGAAGTGCAAAAGCCGATCATTCAAATTTCGACAGAATATTGCCGATAATATGGCATAATATAGGTAAGCATAGCAAAATCTGCCTGCAATGTTCCCATGGATGAGACACGGCCTCCGCTGGGAGTGTACAAAAATCAACCACGCGAGCTTATTATGGAAGTCATTTAATTTCATTTCATTTATTCAATGACAATTTACATAGTGTCTGAATGAGTTACATAAAAAAAATAGGTAAAGAAAAAAAACATAACTCGAGTAATACGTAGTACGTAAGTATATTAATTCGCATAAAATGCAAGAATGTTACAAATGTCTTAGTGCTGGACACTTTCCGCCATAATAATAGCATGCAATTAAAAAAAAAATAGTTTGGTTTTACATTACCCACATTAAAATGAACACCTTAGGTATCTAACATAAATATTGCAATAATACTTAGGCATCGTTCACACCAAACGTATAGTCAGCCGCCGACTGAATGTATGAAAAACAGAGACCAGTCAATCGGCGGCTGAATTTGTTTTTTCATCCATTCTTACAGTCAGCGGCTGACTATACGTTTGCTGTGAACGATGCCTTTGTTTGAATTTTACTTTGAATTTTAGCTCAAAGAAATGCCAGTTTTCACACAATGTTTTTTTGCCGTTTTCGAGCAAGTGATACAATGATTCGCTAAAGTAAAGTGCCTAAAATCCTGACACGGTTCAATGTTTTAACCATTAACCTACAGTTTCGCAAAAGGGAGCCGTTACACTAGTTCACCTCTGCTCGGGTACCTCATATGGCATTTATACATAAGTACCTAAGAATAACCAACGTCAGAAAACTAATTTATTTTGATTTTAGAACATCATTTTCTGTTTCCTCGAGTTATTTTCCATCACCGCAAATACAGAATTGAAGCTGATTCCAAAAAAAGGAAAGAACAAAGATTACCTTGCCTGCCTGTATTTTTCCTAGCACGAACGCACTACGCAAACATGAACGTTACGAATTTTTGATTCGAAATTCAAAATAAGTCGAGTATTTCGGTTTATACTTTTGAAAAAAAAAAAAAGTTATTTTATTCATGTCTGCATTTTTACATTTTTGCGACAAAAAATGTACAGACAACATGATAAAAGTCTTATTTTTTTAATCTCTATTTATTTACGGGGTTTTTTCTATGAAGAATATGTCACCCCGATGATTGCATACAATTAAATTACATATAATATGTTCCTAAACTAAATTAGCCAATAGAAAAAAAATAAAAAAAAATGTTTTTAAACTTACGAGTAGGTACTTTAACGCTACGTTTTTGTTAGGCCCACAGAATCGACTACAGACTCCTCCGGCCTGGAATACCCACTTAAATTATGTCAATTACGGAACCCCGTGATGTAGGAGTATCTTGATCAACCGACCTCGTTGGAAATATCGTTAGTTAGAGGCCTGCGTTTTAAAGTGGCTTTCTACTTTAAATCGAAATATAGGGCCCTACGACGACGGTGGTGGTATTTATGAATTTTACAATGTTTTATTTATTTTTACTTGTATGTTTATATCTCTTGTAAGTTTATTGTCTGTTTTCTTTTGTCTTTTACTTGTTTGTGTGTTTTTCTTGTGTATTTTTTTTTTGTTTTTGTCTTGTATTTATTTATTTATACGGGGTGGAAGGGTTACCACATAATTCAGTACATCATTGTGAGCAAAATTTTTCAAAAGAAACAGCTGTTTCCTACAAAAGTGAAATACCTACACGGTTTAACTGTATGGAATAGCTGATTTTTTTTTTTTTTATTGCCGATGAAAAATTTCTATGTGCTCACAATAATGTATGGGGTAACCGTTTTCGCCTCGGTGTCCCTTACACCCTACATACGTTTCTTGTATGCTATTCCAGTGGGTTAATCGTGTACCACACTCAGAATCTCAATACTTATTAATTTTGCTAATTCAACATGCATCGCGTTTTTTAAATAGCCCAGCACTAAGCAGACCTGAGTGCGGGGTCCTGGGTTTCAAACCAGAATAAAGCTGTATTGAGTTATTACTTCAGAAACTGCTTAGTATTGCAGACTGAGGGAAGGTCGATGCAATAGTCCTCGGTTCACCAAATCTATACTAATATGATAAAGAGGTTTTGTTTGTAAGTTTGTATGTAGGGGGTAATCTTCGGAACTAATGATCCAATTCTAAAAATTATTTCACTGGCAGATAGCTACATTATTCAGGGTTGCTATAATATGCATTTATATTGTGCATATTAGGCGAGCTAACACAATTTTTGCGAATGAAGTCGCGTGCAAAGTACTAGTCGAAAACCTTTTTCTAGTGCCTTTTTCCTCACTCTGATTTCGTTTTCTTGTCATTTCTTCTCGAAGCAACGCTTTACAATATTTGACAATATCTTCTACCGTAAGTTCCCCAAACAACACAAAGGACGAAACAATTCTTCACTTAGCAACGCAAAGTTACATAAAGGACACTACCAGTCTACCAGTCCAAACTCGTCTCGCAAATATTGAGCATAGTTTCGGAAACGACACCCGCCCGAACAAGCAAGTGCACACGGTCGGCATCCACTCCAGTTTCCATTGTGTAACCTGCCCCTGCATCTTGCAACTTGCATGCACACACAATGAGAACTCGCCTTTATTTTGAGACGATAGAACCCGACTTTGAAGGGGATTATCGGAAATCTCATACACCACCACAAGGCGGCAGGTAGGAAACTATGTACACGATGTACACTACATGGATAGGTGTACATCTGTTAGTAGTTGATACATACGGCCGTCGACAGCTCGTTTCCCGGTAGTACATAAACCTGAGTATTGATTTTTACATTTTACATAGATGCCTATGTATTTACATTCGAGCATGAACTGTCCGTAAAACGATGAGCCCCGAAACTGTTTCATTTTTCAGCTCCGTTAATGGAACTGAAACAACTGTCTATATTTCAGTTTTTGTTCGGATGAAATCTCATATTACAGTTGCCGGGGCTTTAAGTCGAGAATGTTACCGGAATTTGCTTTATTAAAACTATCATTGTTCCTACATTCACCTTTTATCCGGCCGTTCACGATCTCTTTGTTGCTATCTCTTTGTTTACCTTACGAATCCTGTAGCACAATATATAGGTCATGTCAGGTGTAGTTACAGATTAGGAACTAAGACGTACACGCGTCTATCTTATCTAATTCGAGAGACAATGGACTACAGGACATTGATTACGCGTTAGACGTATCTATTGTTTTGTTTACATTCGAGCAGATCTGTAGCTTAATCAAGCGACGTCGGCACCTTGAGACGAGGCATGTAGCTCCACCTGAGCGGCAGATGCGTCGCAGCTGCCGGCCGGGCTAGTCCTCTCGCCCCGCGCCCACCCGCGGCCCTCCGCCCCCCGACCCCCGCCTACCGCGGTCCGCGCAATCGCGGCTAACAGTTTTATTTCCCCGAATAAACTTTATCAAACAAAGCGAGCGTGCCCCGCGCGCCCTGCATCTGCTCGCCCAGCTGTTCCTGCTGCAGCTGACCTTGCCGTCTCGCTCTAACGCACGCTCCGCCCCGCCGCTAGACAAGGATAGCAAGTATCGTTGTAATCGTGGGCCCTTCAATTCCCAGTGCATAGCTCATTCGCAGTTTGTGTTCCGTTGCCGTCGGGCAAACCGATAATGCTGAACAAACGTAAGCGTGAGGATACGTCCGCCGGCGACTCGGACGCGGACGGTGACAACCGCGACCGGCACGCTAAGAAGCCACGTGTACCTACACGTTCTCACAGTGAACCGCTGAGGAACGAGTCGGTGCCGGCTGAGAAACGCGAGGCGCTCAGGCGTTTGTTTGGAAGAATTCGCGCCGTCGACTTGGAGCAAAACCAGCAGCCGAACCCGGAGGAGGAGCAGTTCGATGACTTCCTGACTGAGGAGGACGAGGCTGCTCTGGTGGAAGAAGTGCCGGCTGACATGGATCCGGAACAACTTGGATTCTTGGTGTGCGCTCAGGAGACTCTGCGCTTCTTGAACGGGCTCGGCATCACGTACCAGAACCCGGTGTTCAACCATCTTCGCCTGCGCCTGCTGCAGGGGATCAGCGAGATCGGGGTTGCCTGAGTTTTGCTGGGCCCTGAGCCCACCCGCAACTAAGCTCTGATCTCTTCGTTTCGGACCACTTCGTTTCGGACCACTATTCCTCGTGTGTTTCTTTGACCTTGTGACCCCCGTGACGTTTCTTATCCGGAGTTGTATCCTTCTTCTTGTTCGGGAAATGGCCAAAGCCAGTCAAAATAAAAACTCTATACATATTGTGTGTGGCGTTTCAAAGCAACAGGTGTCCCGCTTGGGAATTCTAGTCACTATCTTTCTAGTCAAATTTTATGTTAAGAAAATTTTAATCTATGAATGTCTAACGATTGAAATAAATCGTCATATATAAAATTGGTGTTTAATTATTTGTACCCTTTTTAAGTTCGTTTGTGCTAATGCGAAAACCGCTAACTTATTTAAATCCTTAAAATTAGAATCAAGTTCAAGTTAACAACAAAGATTTTCTGACAAAAATAAAACAAAAGAGGTCAGTTAATAAAAAAAAACCAAGTTCAATACAAGTTTTATTTACATGACATTTCTTTGTTCTATTTTCAAAATGAGCGAATTTTTCTTTTCTTTTGACGCCATTCCTTTGTTTCATTCCTAACCAAAGATAAAACTATGTGAGCTCACTTTGGTTACAGAAATTCATTTCACAGACACACAGTCGTAATATATAAAGCCAAGCATTCATTTAATGAATAGTTGCTCAGCAGCAGAGCGAATCACACGAATGCTTCACATTTTATGAAATTCACCGCCGGTGAAATACTAGTTGTATTTAATTCTCTTTGCTTCCAATTAAAAAAGTCCTTTTAAAACTGACAGCATATTTTTATAAAAAGGTGAATAAAGACTTGCTGAGTAAAATAAAATAAATACACAGTAAGATAAAACTTTCACAGTTTAAAAATAAAACTTGTTTGTTGCTCCTTTTACCCGTCTGCGCGACAGAAAAGACAGGATTATTATTAATTGGGTCACCCCCTAACATAGGAGCTTAATAATACAGCTTATAGAAATTCAAGGGTGTGCGGTAGCACCTGCTTAACCCACCAATCATAGCCAGTAACGGTTGAGTATACCGAAGTTCAATAAACTTCAATTTGATAGATTGGAAGACAACCAGAGGTTCCACGGAGTGAAAGCAGATTTAATGTGTAAGTATCCAGGGTGTAAACGGACCCTTCACTAAGCCAAGTTAACCAAGCATTATGTACATCAAACTAAGTATCTTTACGCAAATATTATTACTGGGAAACGATTTTTTTTTGTTTTGAGTGGAAAATCATGTTTTACGGTAGGATTCAATGTAACGCACTTAAAACATTGCGCTGATGGATGGATTGAATAGTAGGGAGGTCGAGGAGGTGTATTTTAAAAAAAAGTTGGAGCTTAGACCCCCAATATCTACGTAACTAGAAGGTTCGCAGGTATGGTCAAGAATAAAAAAAAAATAACAATGACGGGGAGAACAAATGCCTTCGCTTCGTTAAGGTCTTGTTACACACTTTGTATCGACGAGTAAGTATCTAGTGGAGCTTAACACCTTAAGGATCTCACAATCTCTCGAGAAACTATTATCTAGCCCAGATTAAGAAAGAAAACCACAATAATCATAAATCTTTATTACCGTGACATCAAGAATGATTTATTTCGTTTATTCATTTTTCTTACATACCTACCAACCAAATTTTCAAATATTTTTATCAACAAAAGTTTCATAAAAAAAATACAAAAATAGTAGCCCATCGGTATCGGGAACAGGGTCCAAGCTACCCGGCAGTCAGGGCTCCAGAGAGAGAAACCTCCTAACAATACGCGCCGTGTCCAGGAGTTCCGCTTTCTGAATCAAGCCCTTGCCCTTGCATCCAGCTGCCTGACGAGAGCCTCCTCAGGTATTAGTCGAGGCTCTTGGCAATTATGCCATTGGCTGAACGACTGTCAGCACAATTATGGCTGAGCTCACATCCCACATGTCGACAACCTCGCGAGCCAAGTACAAGATACTTGATTTGTTTAACATCAAGAATTATTTATTATTATTAGCCGCTGGTTCATGTCTTATAGAGAAAGGTGTCTGAAGTAGGAAGATCCTGAGCTACAGATCACATCTCCGGCTTAGATATAAACATATAATCATGGACAGAGCTCACACCTTATCACAATGTAGTCCTATTAAACCTAGAGGGTGACTGGTAGGGTATGCTTTGTGGCATAAATTCCATAAATTATTATTAGTAGACGGATTTAGTCTTAATAAATGGAAATTAGGAATACACACACAGTGTATATCAGACAAATACCACAATACCATTCTGTTAACATAGGTTAAGTTAGTATTTATTTTTGTTGTTGTGGTACTGTACTTGTAAGTTAATAGCTAGTGGTAGCAGTGGCGAAGGTTCCATACAACTCGCTACCGGCTTCCCTTTGAATAATAGCACAGTCAGTATTCTACAGGCAAATAATATAAGGTCTAACTATTCATACACGAAATATTTTCAAGGAATCATCTAACGGCTATAACGAAGCCTTTTCAAGGGATTTTTTTTTTATCTGAGTATGTTTTTATAAAAAAAAAATCATTTAAAATTACTTGACCCACAAAATAAATACTAGCTCCTTATTTTTGAACATCCATTACGCTAGTTTACTACGTCGTATTTACCTACTGTCATTGTTAGACTATGGGAGTTTTATGCAAAAAGTTTCAAAAATTTTTAGAATTATAATAATTTCGTAAAAAAAAAAAACACTCAGATATTTTTTTTTTTTTCGTTGCTATTGTGTCTTTACGACTTATAGAAGTTACTCTTAAAATATTTCGTGTATGAATAGTTAGACCTTATATAATCACATTAAAGATATGTACTCCGGCTTACCTCTTACAAAAATTGACCCTTCGCTACTGAGTGGTAGAGTTAAAAAATAAAGTATTTACCTAACCTGAAGTATGCTACAGTAGGTACCTAATAAAGGTAATTACATAAACATCACGAATCCCCGAAAGGTTAGGCAGTGGTGTGCCTAATAGTAAACCGTTTGAGTCACACCTAATAGGGGGCGAGCCTATTGCCATCAACCGGGCACAAATTTAGACTCCGTGTCTGCTCTCACAACATCTTTTTTTCAAATGTGGAAACTATATTTTCCAGCAATGATATGGTTGAAACTCTGGAGCCGAGGGTTCCATGTGCTCACAGCCTTTTTAAGGAAAATAAACGCCTTGGTAACGCTTCCTGTGACTCGGCTGGGTTTTACCTTGTCCAGAGGCTAAGTGCTGCCATACAACGTGGCGACACCGCCAGTCTCTGGGGCACATTACCAGCTGATTGCGTTGAGGAGGAGTTTTTGATACCTTTTTATAGTTTGTTTTAATTTTAATAGTAAAAATGTATACTTTAATATTAAATGCAAAAGTTTGAAAGGAAGGTTGGATGTTTTTTACCCAATCACGCCAGAGAGATATAGGTAGGTTAGGTACAGATGTTGTAATTATTAATTAACGCTATTTCTAGCCGTCATCGGCGCAAAAATATTATTTTACAGACATGCTGATTATAATAAAAAATAGAATAAAGCACAAAGGATACTTTTATTCTGAAACTTAACCATCTAAATTCTCACGCCTAAGTAAACACTTAGTATATAAGTATACAGTAACATTAACTGTACTCACAACAACCAATCAAGCAATGCAACCAGTATAAGCGAATCTCTCAGTATACGGGAAATCTATATAAAGCGAGGCCTTGTTATACTGTACACAGGGTGTAAACGGTCCCTTCACGAAGCCGTCAACCAAGCATTATGTAAATCAAACTAAGTAACTTTACGCAAAAATTATTGCTGGGAAAAGATTTTTATTTTTTTGGTTAAAAATCACGTTTTACGGTAGAACTCCAATGTAACGCACTCAAAATATTGTGCTGATGTATGAATTGATTAGTACGGGGGTCGTGGAGGTGTTTAAAGTAAAAATCGTACATTAAAAACATGTACTTAAAAAAAGAACTTGTGAAAAAATTGGAATTTTCACACCCAATATCTCCGTAACTAGAAGGTTCCCAGGTATGGTCTAGAACAAAAAAATGATCGCAATGACGGGGAGAACAAGTTCCTTTCTGCTTCGTTAAAGGTCTTCGTACATCCTTTATGTATAGCTTGATATGTCGCTGTGTGTACCTAATCTGACAAAAGAGTGGCGTCGGAAGTCTTTAGCCGTTTGGATTCCCGTAAAGTGAAATAACCATATTTCCCAATCTTGAAATTCATTTAATGAGTTTTTGTAAGATTTATTTTTATAATATTTATTGTAAGCTAATTTATTAACTTTAAATCCAAATTAATGAATATGTTATGTTGATGATTTTTATTTTTGTTATTTGTGAAAATAGCCATACTGTCATCTGCAAATAAAACTATAGGGTGCCGAATAGCGTTAGGTAAATCATATCGACCCTTGAGGTACACCATATTTAATACATCTTGGGCTCGATGTATATTTAATTTCTGTTATTGTGAATGGACATAATTGTGTTATTTCAGTGAACTGTATTCTATTACTGAAAGAGGATTTGATTATTTCTAGTGCTTTACCTCGAACTCCGTATATTTCTACTTTATGTAGTAGTACTACTTGCTCGTTATTGCTGACAGAAATGACTGAATTTAATAGGCAATATTTGTAAGTGTCTCATTCTGTTAGTGAAATGGGCAACAGTATACATAATTATTGTAATACTGTGTTGAGCAATAAAAAAATATGAGTTTGAGTAATTACTGCTTCCAGAAACCGGGTGTCAACTGAAAATACTTTAAATTACAAACATAACATAACAACTCGCCTGTAATCCCCGGAAGGTTAGGCAGAGGTGTATTCATTAGTACACCAACATTTCGCCAGTTATATTTAAGTCCCATGTAATAGGAGGCGAGCCTACTGCCATCAACCGGGCACAAATCTGACTCCGTGGCTGCTACTGAGAAATTCCTGATGGAAAAACCCAATAACACTTTGCCCGACCTGGGAATCGAAACCAGGACCTCATACTCAGCAGGCGCGCTTGCCACCACAAGACCAACAAGGCAGTCAGGCACTTTAAATTTAATTGGCTTTATTCTATCAAAACTGACAGCACGATTTTCATATCCACTGATGTAAATAGATTCCAGAACCCGAATTAACTAACATTTAAAGCAGTAAAATCTACTAGCATTCAAAGCAAATAATCCTCAAAACTTCATCCCAATTTCAGACAATAGTTAGCCCAAAAAACATACACGGGAGAGGTTACTAAATCCAGCCATAATGCCTCAACCGGCCGTATAAGCTTCAAATTAGTCAGAGTATTGAGCTAGGCACATTTGCAGACGAATTAAATCAGTTGAAGTGAAACAATGGAGGTTGGAAAGATTATGTTGGGGATTGGTCTGGTATTTGTTGATTATGGATTGAGAACGGTATGTATGTTACTGTAAAATAAAGGGTGTAAATAGACCCTTAACATAGCCTAAACGCACTTGTTCTCCCCGACTTTGAGATATCTTTTTTGTTCTAGACCATACCTCAGTCAAAGTTACTTTACCACAAGTTTTTTTTAAATACATGTTTTTAATGTAAGCTTTTTACGCACCTCCACGACACCCGTGCTATTCAATCCATCCATCAGCACAATGTTTTGAGTGCCTTTCTTCGAGTCCTACCTAGTCCTAGTCGTGATTTTCCACCCCAAAAAAAAAGTCGATTCCCAGCAATTGTTTTTGCGTAAAGTTACTTAGTTTGATGTACAGAATGCTTGGTCGACGGCTATGTGAAGGATCTGTTTACACCCTGTATGTCTTTTCACTAGTCGCGAATCATATATCATGGAAAGGGCTATGCTCTGAGTTTCCTTGCGTGTTCGAATCAGAAATAAAGACATTCGCAAGAGAAACAAGGTTACCGACGTAGCCCGAAGAATTGCCAAACTTAAGTGGCAGTGGGCAGGGCACATTGCTCGCAGAACGAATGGCCGATGGGGCCGAATAGTTCTGGAGTGGTGACCGCGAAACGGAAGACGTTGCGTTGGAAGGCCTCAAACTAGGTGGACCGATGATCTGGTGAAGGTTGCGGGGAGGTTGAGATGTACGGGACCGGTCAATGTGTTGACACTTGGGGGAGGCCTATGTCCAGCAGTGGACGTCTTTCAGCTGAAATGATGATGATGATGAATCACATTTTGTTCAACATACAGTTGACACTGGACCTCTAAATTGCAAAACACGTAAGAAAAACAAAAACGTAAGAAGAATTTCGCGGGCAACCCTGGCACTTGCCTCTTAAGGTTCTTATAAGTGTATGGAGTTTCATTGAACGGCTCAAATTAAGCCGATTCTGAGCCAATTCAGTGCTTGTAACAGTACGTTGAGAACCCTTTCAGGTCCATTAGGAACGGGTTTTGCAACTATTTTAATTAAGGCAATGCTGCCAGTTTTCTGGCGCGTTTCCGGATGACAGCGATGTTGAGAACTACTTTGGCTCTTAAACGTCCTATTACTTTTGTACTTTAGCATAATCAGCCTATAATGATCCCACTGCTGGGACACAGGCCTCCTCTCTATGAGAGGGAATGGGCTATAATCCACCACGCGGGCCTTGTGCGGGTTGGTAGATGTCAGATGTCTTCGAATTTATGGTTCTGCGACATGCCGGTTTCCTCACGATGTTTTCCTTCACCGTTTTGAAAGCAGTTTTGTACAGAGCACTTTTGTACTTTATTCATATTTAATTAGTTTTATTTTGTGTAATTTAGTCCTTTTTAAAAAAATATTTTGATTGAATTATTCTTTAAGTAATCAGTCAGTTCTTTTTGTCTTACATCATCATCATTTCAGCCGAAAGGCGTCCATTGCTGGACATAGGCTTCCCCTAAATGTCGCCACATTGACCGGTCCCGTGCGTCTCGCATCCAGCGGATTCCCGCAACCTTCACCAGGTCATTGGTCCACCTAGTGGGAGGCCTTCCAACGCAACACTTGCCACTTTTCTTACATAA
This sequence comes from Noctua fimbriata, assembly GCA_905163415.1. Taxonomy (NCBI): domain Eukaryota; kingdom Metazoa; phylum Arthropoda; class Insecta; order Lepidoptera; family Noctuidae; genus Noctua; species Noctua fimbriata. The sequence continues at coordinate 12,206,134 of LR990940.1, forward strand.
TTACATAAATAAAAATACTGACAAAATAAAACTTAATTTATCGATAAAGATGCCACCGATATTTTACGACTTCAGAAAGTACCATTATATCGAGTATAATTCCGATCTACCTCAGTTTCCTGGAAAAATTTCCGGTTCGGCGAACAAATCCTGGCTGGTTACCTAGCAACTAGGAGATTAAGCTCGGTACTCCGAAGTGAACATCGATCTCTGTTTTTTTACGTTATTTTGAGCTTGAAACCAGCTTTGACGAGACAGATTAGTGTAGCATTTAGTATGCTTTGATCTTCTAAATGTTGCAGGATTTGCAGCGTTGTTTTTTTTTCGTTGGTCGTAATAGCGACTGCTGAGCATGTGGTCCTGGGTTCGATTCCCGGGTCGGGCAAATTGATATTTGGTTTTTTCATCAGGAAATTTTCAGTTGAAGTCACGGGATCTGCATTGGTGTCCGGTTTATGGCAATAGGCTTGCCGCCTATTACAAGGGACTTAAACATAACTGGCGAAATGTGTGTGTACTATTAGGCACACCTCTGCCTAACCCTTCAGGGATTACAGGCGTGATGTTATGTCATGTTTTTGTTTGAGATTTGGTGTGTTAAGTTGCGGAAGTACTTTTGCCTGCAGTTGAATGCCAGTGCGTTTAGCGACCTATATCATTCTTAGTTATTATATAATTCTCTATCTTATATTCCTATATTTATCTCTAGTTATCAGACTTTCAGGCTTCTGACTACCCGTAACGACTGTCAAAGATCTATAAATAAATGCTGGAATCTGCTGAAATTGGTAGTAAACTGATTCTTTTTACACAAGTGCCCAAAAAAAGGAGTGGACAGTTCTGTGAAATATTTCTTTGTAGGTCGACGACGACTGCAATAAAAATGTTGGTTTTCAGTTTTCATTTTTTGGATACAATCTCGGTTTAATTTCACAGTAAATAAACTATTCAGTACCTACCTTGTACCCATTAAACACTGAAAACATTCAATTTGTTTCAAATTTCTTTTTGTTATGTTTATGGTGTTAATTATTATCCGACTGAAACTAAAGGTGAGGCTTTGTTATATGAACCCTTCTGGACGAAAACCCATGAAATGATGGAAAGACTTGTAAATTTTATTTGAAAACTAGCGACCCGCCCTTGCTACGCACGGTGCCACCTATCGGGTCAAAAACATATCTAATGTAGCCTATATTTTAAGTTAATCATCTAGCAGTAGAGCGGTGAAAACTGCGTTGAAATCCATGCAGTAGTTTTTGCGTGATGCGCGCACAAACATACAGACAGAAAGACAAAAATTCTAAAAACTGTTCTATTTATATTTTTTTTCAATATCTTCAATGTACAGACATCGGCCTGTTGCAATTTTATTATAATTGTATTTGGCTCTACGTTAATATTATTAAATCCTATAACAAATATACGACGTATCTTTAGTGTTTGGGTAAACGATATTCTCTTGTCTTGTCCATCTTATTGCCTTAGTTTCAGTTGCTTTAATGCAGTCAAGTGTGTGTGTTGCAGTACACTGAACACTATCCAAATAGTAGTAGTTTCTGTAATCAATCTATATTATCCTTCAGCATATCTAATTATAAGTACCTCATTACTCACTGCCCCTGATCCCAGCCAACTTCTAATGAAGGCATTCTTTTCTAGGACTGCGCCGTCTCCATAATAAGAATTGTACCGAACGAAACTACCATCTCTGCTCCCATCTTCCGGTGCTAATACCTCTAATACTATTTGATTTTAATTTAATTTTGACTTTAATTTTAATTTCGATTTTGATTTTGGTTTTAATTTTGATTTTGATTGTGATTTTAATTTTGAATTGATTTTAATTTTAATACTGATGTTGATTGTGATTTTGATTTAAATTTAATTTGAATGATGTTTTTAAAAACCATAGTTGTGTGCGGTGAGTAGTTCAATACTCATCTAATTTTAAGTAGACACCCAACGACAAATAAGTAGTGCATGATGTGCTTACCTGTAAGAGGGTGACACACTTGTCTGTATCCCGTATCTTTGAAGCAGTGGATTCAATTATTGGTGAGTGAAATAAATAAAATACGATTTTACAAAGCAACTCTGTTGCCAACTATAGAACCGTCTCATGGAAAATAACAAGCTAAAATAGAAATCATATTTTACTGTTCCCACTTAAAAGATAAATAGAACCTACACATTTCTAAAGGAATAAACACGAAGGTCGGGTATCAGTACCCAGTTTTTACGTAGGAAGATGGCATTCAAATAAGGGCTTCGTTGCACTTACGATTTACTTTAGTTGGGAGTGAATTTCATATAGGTACTGCACATTTCGCGCAAACTGACTTCCTCGTTGGTTTAGTGGTCGCAAGCGCGACTGCTGAGCAAGATGTCCTGGGTTCAATTCCCAATTCGGGCAAAGTGATATTGGGTTTTTCCATTAGGAATTTCTCAGTAGTAATGTCTTGCAGCAAAATCGTCCTTATTGAAACTAAAACTTTGGATGCCACTGGAACCGTGTAAAATGAACTGAAGTATGATGATAACAAGCAACATTTCATCTGCCTAGCCTTTTCCCAACTATGTTGATGTCGGCTTCCAGTCTAAACGGATGCAGTTGAATACCAGTATTTTACATGGAGTGACAGCCTATCTGAATTCCACAAACCAGTTAGTACTGGGTAATACGATACCCCTATGTAAGACTATTTACTGTTGTCAGACTTTCGGGCCACTGATTACCTGTAACTGTCAAAGATCTACAAATGGCAGCCAGGACCAACGGCTAAATGTGCTTTCCGAGGCACGGAGGAAACTCGGTGTGTAATGGGTGGTCATCGTCGGCCCAACCTAGGCAAGCGAGGTTTAATCTGAAGATTGACCCTAACGGCTGTTATTATTTAGCCACTCCTCGGATAATTATACACACACATAATTCATTACACCAACACACATTACACATACACACACATTATTCATTTGTCTTTATTTTTTGACCCAAAGGTTGACTGGTAGAAAATTGTGGCATTAAGTCCGCCTATGTACCACTCTTGTACATGAAGTTTAAATAAATAAATAATTTTAGAGGCCATTGCCAATTATGTCTGCTGCCAGGGTGACAGCGACAAACGCGTTTAAAAATCGCAAGTATGGCAGAAGCCTTAGCAGTAAGAAATAACAAAGCGGTATTTCTACCAATCGAAGGCAGCAGTTCTAGGGATTTTTCCGATACTTATCGGTTGCTTAACAACACGCCTACGTTTTTATTTCGTTTGAAAGCAAGAAAATATATCTGTTATGAGTCGGATAAAGTGTGCTTTGAAATAGTATATTTGTGTAGGAATAAAAGCCTTATGTGTGTAAGTTTCAGGGATTTTATATGTTTTAGATGTATATATGTAGTTCTTTAGGAAAATAATAACAACCGCACAGGTCGATTTTCAAGGTTAAGCCGCGCTTGCCTAGGTCGGTCTGTGGATGGGTGACCATCGTAACATACCGGGTTTCCTCCGTGCCTCGGAAAACAAGTTAAGCCATTGGTCCCGGCTGTCATTTGTAGATCTTTGACAGTCGTTACAGGCAGTCAGTGGGCCGAAAGTCTGACAATCAGTCTTTGCAAGGGGTATCGTATCACCCAATACTATCTGGGTTGTGGAGATCAGATAGGTAGTCGCTCCATGAGAAATACTGGTACTCAGCTGCATCCGGTAAGACTGGAAGCTGACCCCATCATAGTTGGGAAAAGGCTAGCCAGATTGATGATATACAACATTAGTTTTAGTATATGCGAAACCTGATACACGTGTCTAGTATTTTTATGTAAAGAATCTATGTACAAAATTTCAAAACTCTATCATGAAAAATCTCAAAGTTATAAGCTTGTTCTGTTACCTAGTTGTCCGCACAAAAACGTTGTCACCACGCAGCGCGCGCCTCCATCGTCGTCTTGAGCTCATTGATAATAACAATTTGGCAGTAGGTACCTAAATTAGTGCTATAGGTATTCACAGTCGCTCGGTGTCCAACTTTTAACTTTTTTAAATATTTTTGGGGAAAAATAACAGCTTAATGTGTTCATCCTGTTCCTGCTCTTTAATTCTTCTTAAAATTAAAAGATTTTGTGAGGGAGGAAGAAGCCTACAAAAACTTATAATAATAATTTGGGGTAATGCTGACAACCAAAAAATTAAAAAAAATATGATATAAAATAGGATCTCCTCCTCTCGCCTGGATCAAAATCATACGTATTTAAATTTCGATCTGTTAAAAGTATAGTAATAGCTCCAGCTACAGCCTCGCTGATTTTTTCCCATTATTCAATAGGTACTTGAGTTATATCTTCTTATTTATTTAAACTTCATGTACAAGAGTGGTACATAGGTGGACTTAATGCCACAAGGCATTCTCTACCAGTCAACCTTTGGGTCAAATAGGACAGCATTGTGATCTATACTAATATTGTAAAGAGGTATTTGTTTGTAAGTTTGTATGTAGGGGGTAATCTCCGGAACTAATATCATCATCATCATCTGCCTAGCTTTTTCCCAACTATGTTAGGGTAGGCCTCCAGTCTAACCGGATGCAGTTGAATACCAGTATTTTACATGGAGCGACTGCCTCTCTGACGTCCACAACCCAGTTAGTACTAGGTAATGCGATACCCCTTGGTAAGACTGGTTATCTCCGGAACTAATAATCCAATTCTAAAAATTCCTTGACTGGCAGAAAGCTAAATTATTTGTGGATGTTATAGAATATTAATTTTATTTAGCTCATGCACTCAGCGAACTATACAATTTTTGCGGATGAAATCACGGGCGAAGTGCTAGTTGAGTAAAAAAAAATAACAACAACATGTTAACATAAATTGATATGTACATAAATAGGTACCGACATACCCGCCAAGCCCTACCTAATGTTATTTTTCTCCTATGAGTATAGCTTGACATAATTATAATTCAATTTTACGTCGTAATATCGATGACCGCACCTATTAACCTAAGCAGGAGCTCAAAATCTATCTCAACATTTTTCCGGGGGTCATGGAATTTTCCGTACTTTAACACAATTATTTTGCTTTTCCTTTGTAATTATTTGGAACGCTTCTTTCTGGAGTGAATATTTAGTAGGTACCTACTTATATTAGTGCTTAGAATAGAATATTATAGAATAGAATAGAAATAATGTATTTGCATTGAATGTAGGTACATATATGTGTTGTTACAGTAGTAATTATTTGTTCCTGTTACATTCTACCATTTGGCGTGCAAAAATTTAAAATTATAAACAATTATACAACTTCAATATAAAGCTTTCACAACAACTCAACCAATTATTTTCTAACAAAAAATCAAAATCAAAATAAAGTAACCAATAATAATACAGTTATATTTTATCTGTAAGGAAATCTGATACAGAATAATAACATTTTTGTATTAATAAAGATGAAAGCTGTATTTAAAAATTTTCAAAGGCTGCTCCTTGATACTATTTGGAATCTTATTATAGATTATAGGCGCCATACCTAAAATATATTTTTTTAATAAAGATGTATTGAGAGCACCGGTACATAACTTATATTTATACTCAGACCTGATTGTTGTATTATATGCTTATTACGTGAGTATTAGTATTTATTTTGTTTTGTCCTGCGTGAAGCAAATAAATACTTTTTCTTAAACTTATACTGTCACTTACGGGATATCTCGGGTTATCGGAAGATATCTCTTAAGTGACAGTATAACTGTAATTGTAAACCGTGACAGCTTAAAACAGTACTTTTTCTTTCTTACTTTTCTTTTAGTGGAAACTTCTAATTGGCCTTCTTCTATAAATGATTACTGTATTTGCTACGCTAATGTAAAAGACGTAAGTCACGGTTGACGCAGTGGCTGAGCGATCGGCTGCTGCGCTGCGTGTCGCACGGAACAAATATTTGTATGATCTACAGGTAGTTGTTCCGGGTCTGGCCGTTTGTGTATGTGAGTTTAAATGTTTGTAAACACACCCACGATACAGGAGAAATTTATAGTCTGGGGCAAAGTATAAAAAAAGGTAAAAAAAAATACATCAGTCAACATTCTGCGCCAAAACCTGACCCTGTACAAAACGATGAAATGTGAACAGATATTTTAAACAGTAACAAAATATTTTCATTCTTACGTCACAAAGGAAACAATACAGTTATCGACACACATCCTACCGTCAGTTGATAGTAATGGGCATGACAGGAACTCGCCCATTCTCGTGAAAAATAAACTGGGAGTGAAATTGAAACGAACAGATTTCTGAGAACCAAAGAAATAAATGGGTTACTGGCGGACTGTAATGGACAGTACATAAAGCTCGGAAAATATACCTGTTATATATGTACAGGCAAACAAACAGTGAAGTGCCAATGTTGTTTTTTTTTTTTAAATGTATGTTATAACGATATGGTAGCTTTCAAAACTAATGGAGGTGTTTAAAAGATTGACTTGACTTGACCGTTTCTTTGGTCGAGTGGTCGCAAGCTCGACTGCTGAGCATGAGGTCCTGAGTTTGATTCCCGGGTCGGGTCAAGTGTTATTGGGTTTTTCCATCAGGAATTTCTCAGTAGCAGCCACGGAGTCACGGAGTTTATGGCAATAGGCTCGTTCCCTATTACGTGGTACTTAAACATATTTGGCGAAACGTGGGTGTACTATTAGGTACACCTCTGCCTAACCCTTTAGGGATTACAGGCGTGATGTTATGTATAAAAGATACCCTATACTATAAAAAGTAACTAACTTGTATGTATCCAAATTTCTAACTAGAAGAACTAAAATAGGTTTAGACGAAAAGAGATTTAAAAGAGTTATAGAGCTGATTGGGAATAATTTCAAAAATTTTACACAAAAATTTTGATGCTGAACATTTTCAACAGACAAGCTGACTTGTTACTAGTAGTAACAAACAGTAGATTACGATTTTCGTTGTCTTTTACCGTTTATTGCTTATAAATATTTTAATGTGTTTGGTTAGATTTAGTATTCTGAACCTTCCAGAAAAGGTTTCAAACTCAGCACTGTTAAAAATATGAAGACACAAGTTTCAAATAGGTAAGCGACCCGTATACCAATCTCGTTGTTCGACGGTACGTTAGTATATCTCTGTGACAGTACCTGTAATTCTATTTGAGAGTTGGGCGAGCTTTATTCAGAGTCGCTCGAGAGCTATGCTCGGAGTTTCTTGGAACATTCAGAAAGCCGATTGAATATTCGGAATGATTCTCCAAATTGCCGCCTTGATAAGCTGACAAAGCTAGCAGCTAGATTATATTTTTTTGAAGCCTCTAAACCAGAGAAAAACGATCATGTAAGTGGAATGAAAATCTGAGCTTATTCCGGACCTTTAAATCAATCAAGCAACTCTGCCTGATGTCGCAGACCACTGCAGCACGCTTAGCATGCCGTAGAAATGGGTTTTGTCGACGGAAGAATCGACACAACGACAGATCAACAAAAGAAATCTGTCATTTTGCTGATTCTTCCGTCGACAAAAACCGTTTCTACGGTTGTTATGCTACGCATGCTGGGCATAGACGTTTCCTAAACTGCGTCAAAACACAATATCCTCTGGCTTCAGCATCCAGTCAGACCCAGTCACGGTCCTGGTGGGGTGTCCTATGCTGCGCTTGCCTTTGATTTTTCGACAGACATGTGCCAGCACACTGCAACTTCAGCTTGCTAACTCTTCAAGCTATGCTTTTACTTTATTTCGGGTATGATGGGAACTAATTCTCAATAGCAGCCATGAAGTCTGGATTTATGCCCGGTTGATGGTAATAGGCTTGCCGCCTATTACATGGGACTTATGGGCATTACATTGATCGATGACCTTGATGATTTGATCCCTGTACTGGTTTTTGTTGACTTGCCCCGCACACTTCGCAAAATTTCGGTTTTTATTTATTATTTAAAAATATTAAAAAAATAACAGAAAAAAAACACACAAATTGTTAAGTATATCATTACGTATTTGTTGTTACAAAATTCATGCCGATCTATTCAGCCGTTACAGAGATAATTTACAATTAAGGTTGAAAAAGGACCTATTTTCTACGATTAACCAAAAAAAATTGAGAAGGTTTATTAAAATTTTAAACAATACAATTTATTTGTGATGAACTTAACTATAACATACTTTTTTTACACGGTAAACGCACTAAGGGATTCATCAACAAATTTCTTTGAACATACGCTGTTTTTGGGATTTGAGCCATGTAATGCCCTTAAACATAACCGGCGAAATGTGGGTGTATGTTTTACTAGGTACACTACTACCAAACACTTCGAGGATTACAGGCGTGATGTTATGTTATGATTCGAAATAAATGTATCCTTCAAAGAAAAATTACCTAATAATTTTGATCTTTCCTGACTTCATTTGACCACCCCCATCATAAGATCCGAAAAACAGCGCACTTTTTACTAAAAATCGATAGTATGGTACAAACGGCGGCACATGAAGTTGTACATTTCCAGTATAACTTGGCCTCGCTTTGTATAAATTTCCTATACAATGAGAACCGCATAAACTAGTTTTGCATAGCTTGATGGGCTGTCGTGCGTTCTTAATCTTTGTTGATTTACTTTTCCAGTTTCAAAGCGATGTTTGCATAATACAGCTGCTGAAAGCTGCAAGGTGCTGTAAAGTAGTTAGGTTCTAAAAATCTACATGTAGGACTATCCTTTTGGGAGTCATCATCAACTGCCTAGCCTTTTTCCCAACTATGTTGGGGTCTGCTTCCAGTCTAACCAGTATTTTACACGGAGCGACCGCCTTTCTGACCTCCACAACCCCCCTTGCTAAGACTAGTTGTCAGAATTTCCGGCCACTGACTACCTGTAACGACTGTCAAAGATCTATAACTGACAACCGGAACCAACGGCTTAACTTTCTTTCCGAGGCACGGAGGAAACTCGGTATGTAATGGGCGGTCACCCACTCACGGAACAACCTAGGCAAGCGCGGCTTAACCTGAAGATGGACCCGAGCGGCTGTTTTTATTTAGCCACGATCTCCTGCTATCATTTTGGGAGTAAAAAAAGGATAAAAAATACTGACTTATTTTAGCAGCTTCCAAACATAAAACATCACATTGTAGAAGAGTATTTAAATAGTCCGCCTTTACTCCACTGCGGAAATACGGATGTCAATCTGCTTTCAACTTTTTACATTGTCAGTGCTCACGGCGTTCATCACGAGATAAAATAGCATTGATATTTATATTCTGCGACCGGACGTCAAAATCAATACTGGCAGCAGTATCCCTACTAGCAAAAATTTAATCTGTTACATTGTATCCACATTTTTAAAACAGCATCAGCTGTCCCATACATTTGGATCGAGTAGGTATGTTATTTTGAATGGGACAGCTGATAATTTTTTCGCTTTTACGATATTGGACCCATGGAGGAAGTTGTTCTCTTTGTTGTACCCTTTCTTTCTGTTACACCCAGTATAAATACCTAAATATATACCTACAGTTTCGAAAACAATTATATAGTTGCTTTTAGTTATTATTTTTTGTACCTCAATGTTGTCATTTTTAACTCAAAGGTTGGCTTATAGAGAATGCCTTGTGGCATTAAGTCCGCATATGTATGTACCACTTTTCTACATGACGTTTATAAATAAGTACCAATACTTATTGCCTACTTTGTTATTATCTTAATTAAACAGCATCATGTTGAAGCAACTAAATACTTACCTACTTACGGTATATTGAATCTTCGAATGAATTCACCAATCATAAAAGTAAAATAATTGGTAAATATACTTTCGAGCCGTTTAGGGTTGAAACTCTCTGAGCGTGGGGCCCGAGTGCTCACAGCCTTTCAAAACGCTTAGTTGACACTTCCCGTAACCCAAGGGCTGGCTTTTACCTTGGCTAGACGCTTAGCGTTGCCATACAACGTGGCAACGCCGCCAGTCTCTTGGGGACACTACCAGTTTCATTACAGCGTTGAGGAGGAGTTTTTTGACGCCATTTTTTAGTTTATTGTTAAGTTAGTTATTTTAGGTTATTTTAATTCATAAATGTATACATAAAGGATGTAAGTAGACCCTTAACGAAGTCGAAAGGCACTTGTTTTCCCCGTGTTTGCGATCATTTTTTTGTTGTAGACCATACCTGGGAACCTTCTAGTTACGGAGATATAGGGGGTCATAGTTCCAACTTTTTCACAAGTGTTTTTTTAAATACATTTTTTTTAATGTATAATGTTTACTTTAAACACCTCCACGACCTCCGTACTATTCAATCCATCCATCATCACCATGTATAATATTGTTATAATAAAAACTCCTTTTCTTTTATAACAATGTTAGAGATCACATAGAAGTCTACAATATAAACAAAATAATACTGACATACATCCATTAAAGCAACGTGCAACCAGTACTTGTAAAGCGCAGGATACACAAACGAAAAACTCTCCCCAAACTGACGGAACGCAGTCGAAATAAAGCTCAGTTACAAAAACAAACACGTTGAAAGCAAACGAAAACATTCGACTAACCTTTTCAATTGATTCTGAACATACCTTATCTGTGTACGAGTATTTAGTGTAGCCTCAGCCGTTTTCCTAGAACTCCAGGGGGAATTTTCCAATAGCTAGCTTGTGAGGGTTAGTTGCCTAGCAACGAAAATTGAATTTCCTACAGGAGACCAATAGCGATAATTATATTTCTAGTTTTATATACCAGGCAGTAGAGGGTTTGTTTCAGACAATTAGTTCAACAGGCTTTGCAGTTCGGTATTTAGTTTATTGATAAAAGAGGATTTCATTTTGCTGGGATTGTACATTCTGATTGGATTGGATTTTGTAGCGATCGGATTTTTATTGAAGTGTTTTTACAATTTCACATGCATTGCTAACAATCTGAACATGTGTAACAAAATACATGTATTCTGAATTTTATACTATAAAACATTAAATTGACAGTTATTATTAATTTGATATCTTGGATCTATTTATGTTTTTAAGTGGTGTTGTATAGCACCTTCTTATTTAAGATTTTAAACTATCATAGTCACAAACATTATCATTAACACTAGAAACGGGATATTTAGTTGTTGTTGTTGTTTTTTGTTGTTATTGTTGTATTTAATTGTAATTAAAATTTAATTGTTGTTTTTGTTTAGTTGTTGTTCAGGTGTTGTTGTTGTTGTTGTTTTGTTGTTGTTTTTCAGTTTATCCGTTTTCATGGTGCTTGCAACAGCGCCGAAATATCGGGAACCCAAAGAAATCATTAAACATGGTTAATATTACCTTCTTATTTATTCATATTTTGTATGTAAATATAAAAAAAATGCAGTTATATAATACTATGATAAGTAAATAAATGAGTGTTAACTTTGGCTTACATTAACTTACGGACTAGGAGTAAACAATAAAAATAAAATAATTATGCTTTAAGAGTATTATGTAATTAAATAATCTCAATTCCATTATATTTGGTGTCGTTACAGATCTTAGGATTGCACTTGCTATAACTATACATTAATTCTTATTATTAATAGAAAATAAATATTCTATATATAAAATTGCAGGCGTTTGGAACAATATTTTTAAATAAACTACCAACTTACTACTAACCAGTCCCTTGTTTCACAATACTGAAAACTTGAAAAGTTTCGTTTCACAAAAGCGCGCTTTTGTGAAAGTTTTCTTTGTTTGGCAAGAGGGGCTAGACACACTGGCATTGTATTACTGATAACTATGAAACAAGTACTATTTAATTAAAAAATATCAAAAAAAAAACAGAAATCGTATTATGTACCTTACATTTGTAATTTCCTTTTAATTTTCTTCATTTTAATACCCTACTCGACAGGTTTGGTTGAAAAAAATATTAACGACTTACAATTTAGCGCCAAAAATCCGCCATTTTGTTTTTTCTTTAAACCACTTATCTAAGGACACTTGGGTTGTTGAGATGAATTTATTTTACAATAATCGTCGAAATCCATCTAGCCATTTGGAACATACGAGGTAATAAAGAAATTAACTAAGAAACATACAAGATACGCGCGAAATTACTTACACAACCATTTTTATGCAATAGACAAGAATTTGAACGAACTAAGAACCGTCAAAGAAAGCAAAGCTAAGAATTCTAACTTTTGTCAGTTCCAACTTCAAGCAATTACTAAACTAATAAATAAAAATAAATCGTATCTTACGTAATTACATTTACTCAAGTGATCACTTTGACTAGTCTAAAGATACGGATGTTATTATTATACTTTACTTCACTTTTTTTTTAAATTAATTGTGCTTAGGCACAATAAATTTAAAAAAAAAGTGAATAGGCTGTTTCTAAACGCCTGCAATCTAACATTAGTTTTAGTTTATGCGAAACCTGATACACGTGTCTAGTATTTTTATGTAAAGAATCTATGTACAAAATTTCAAAACTGTATCATGAAAAATCACAAAGTTATAAGCTTGTTCTGTTATCTAGTTGTCCGCACAAAATCATGGCCACCACGCAGCGCTCGCCTCCGGCGTCGTCTTCAGCTCATTGAAAATAATAATTTAGCAATAGGTACCTAAATTATTGCGATAGGTACTTAAAGTCGCTCGGTGTCCAACTTTTAACTTTTTTAAATATTTTTGGGAAAAAATATAACATGGTTTAAAAATTATTGGAATCGATTCAGTTACTTATTCTGAACAAACTATATTCAGGTTTCGCATAAACTAAAGATAATGTTGTATATTATTATAAACTACTATTTGACTAATAAATAAATTACTATAACTTTCATCGTCTATTCGGTAGGATTTTCATATCGTATATCACAGCCCCTATAAGCATACTCTAGGAGCAGCCTATTAATTTCCTCTTCAGTCATAGATTCAGTATAGCTTTCTTTGTTCACTAGTTCCTTTCGTATTGCTTTGTGTAGCTCGTGGGCGACCATCTTGTCAGGCTTGGGCAAGACTTGACCTTTACGTGCGACGCTGTCTGGCTCCGGAATCATTCTGAAATCAAAGAGAGGCCACATTTCAGTTAAAGTCGATACCTGAAGTTAAGATGGTTCGAGAACGTTCGAGATTTGGGGTTCGATTTGTTAATAAAAGGGATAAATGAACAAGTTTTAAGTTTGTTACTACAGATCAGAAGCTACATTCAGGCTTCACTTATGATAGATTTTTCTGAAATTAGTTGTTAGGTTAATTTAAATATAATTAATCATTATAAAAAGGACGAAATAGCACTGATAGCTTAGTGGTGATAGGTCTCAAGACACGCACCACTGATTTTTAAGACTCATCTGGTATAATTATCACTTGCTTCGGTGAAGGAAAACATCGTGAGGAAACCAGCATGCCTGAGAGATATTTCTTGACGTTGACTGTAAAGCCAAGTCAGAGGCCCATGGGTGGCACAAAAACTCTGCCACCAGGTTTGGCACTAACCACACGAAATATATATAAATATATAAATAATATAAAAAAGAAGGACGAAATATAACGAATCGATGGTTTTTTTATTTATTATTATTCATTTATTTATTTATGTACACACATAAATACTTAAGAAGACATTACATTAAGATAGAATAGCACAAAGGTACCACCTATTTCATGAGAAATGTCTTCCAGCAGACTTGCGAGAGGAAAGTAGGATTAGAAATGTAGACACAGTGTGTAGAAAAGACAAAACAGGAAAATTCAAATATGAACTTAACACAAAAAAATGGATTGAAAAATGGTTTGTGTATACTGAATAATCTTCTCACTATATGCATAAGATATTTCTTCTAAAAGTACGGTCAAACTGGTAGGTACGGAAAACGTGCGGACTGCCTGACACCAGACGGTGAGTTTTTGTAGACATTTTATACATTAACTGGCAGAGACAGCTGTCCGGACCCGCATCCGCAACCTCTCCGTAAATAAGCTTTATAAAAGTTCAAAGACGTTTCAAAGATTGAATTCTATAACTAAAATCTCTTTGGAAGTATATATCACTTTACCCTACAACACACTTTATTCCCTAAGTGCAGACAGATAGATTCTACTTTACTTTATACCGTAGTCGATAGAAAACTTCCCGTTCGTGGTGCCTCTTAGTTTAATGCAATTACAGTAGATTCCACGCAGAGAGAAGGTAAGTAAAGTCTGTTCAAATACTTGTTTCTAGAAAGACAGTTTGTTTAATATTATTTTGCACTACCATTTTACCTTTCATCATCAACTGCCTGGCTTTTTTCCAATGTTTTGGGGTGCCTTCCAGCCTAGCCGAATGCAGTTGAATACTAGTACAGTACTTGGAGCGACTGCCTATCTGACCTCCTCCACAACTCAGTTAGTACTGAGTTGTGGAGGTCAGCTTCATGGTAGTGCAAATAAAGTTGATATTAGAATGACAGAGTAGTATTACGACTGAAAGAGTCATTAAATTTTTTGAAGTTGTTGCGTAAACCGAAAGCTCCTACTTGTTGACATGTTTGGAAACTTAATTGCGAACACTGTATAGAAAGTACTAAGTCTAGGTAAATAATTAGATCATCTAAGAACTACAAATACTGCGAAGTAAAGTGGCTTTTGTAAGTGATGTTGTTTGTAATATGCTTTGTAAGGGAATGCTTACCTACTATTACTTGCGTTTGTGAGAGAGTGCCACATTTTAAAACTTCAAATTAATTCGATTTGCTTTGCTGTTGCAATCGTCAAAAGGATAATTATTGAGTATTTTATCGAAGTCCGCTTCAACCATTTATGAGAACAAAGAGCTGCACTTATAAACAGATAAAAAAAAAATTGTTTACTTCAGAGATGAATTGCATTTTTTTTTAATACAAGTCGTTTTCCACTACGATACTTCATTAGCACGTAAATAACTCCGTAGAAAATCTTCTTTAAGCAGCAACTCACTGTCCTGGAAAGAGGTCATAATTACCCTCTTACAAGTGACTGTGAAACGAGGTTCCGTCAGACTGCTGATACAAGCAGTTCTTCGAATATGTTACGGGAGACCGCGGAATTTCTATAAAAAATCAGCGACTGAAAAATATATATACAGCATTAGTTTTAGTATATGCGAAACCTGAAACACGTGTCTAGTATTTTCATGTAAAGGTTAGTTAGGACATAGATTTATGTACAAAATTTCAAAACTGTATCATGAAAAATCACAAAGTTATAAGCTTGTTCTGTTACCTAGTTTTCCGCACAAAAACGCGGTCACCACGCAGCGCGCGCCTCCAGCGTCGTCTTGAGCTCATTGATAATAATAATTTGGCAGTAGATACCTAAATTATTGCGATAGGTACTTAAAGTATCAGCTCAGTATCCAACTTTTAACTTTTTTAAATATTTTTGGGAAAAAATATAACATGGTTTAAAAATTATTGGAATCGATTCAGTTACTTATTCTGAACAAACTATATTCAGGTTTCGCATATACTAAAAATAATGTTGTATAGAGTGTGAATGTGACACGTTGACCGAATAATTGCCAATTAGATATGCCTTTGTACCTCCATAATATTTTGTCACGATTCCGAAGGTATTTTGTTTTAACTAGCTGTTGCCCGCGACCTTCGTCCGCGTAAAATTATTATCTAAATATAACTTCACTATTTCAATTGGATTTAGTTTTTTTGCACGGAACCCTCATCCTTCCTCTAAAATGAGGCTTTTGTCTCCTTATAATATCAGCTATCTGCCAGTAGAACTCCCATCAAAATTGGTCCAGCCGTTTCGGAGATTAACCGAAACAGACACAATAAATGGTTTTTTTGTTCTAAGTACCGTACCTATACATACTTTCATATGCATTCAGTAAAAAGTTGTTATTTTGAAATTACAAACAGACACTTCAATTTTATTTATTTTAATAGAATATAGATATACAACATTATTTTTAGTATATGCGAAACCTGAATATAGTTTGTTCAGAATAAGTAACTGAATCGATTCCAATAATTTTTAAACCATGTTATATTTTTTCCCAAAAATAATTTAAAAAGTTAAAAGTTGGATACCGAGCGACTTTGAGTAGCTAACGCAATAATTTAGGTACCTACTGCCAAATTATTATTATCAATGAGCTCAAGACGAAGCTGGAGGCTCGCGCTGCGTGCTGACCGCGTTTTTGTGCGATAACAAAACATGCTTAGAACTTTGTGATTTTTCATGATACAATTTTGAAATTTTGTACATAGATTCTTTACATAAAAATACTAGACACGTGTATCAGGTTTCGCATATACTAAAACTAATGTTGTATACTGTAAGCCACACAGAACGAAAACTTCAGTTTAATAGGGAGACACGTTATATTTGGATGACGTGTCTCCCACATACCAGGCACACATAACACTATGAAGGTTTTCGCCTGTCGCTGGCTGTGACGGTGACGGTTTCCTCCGTCCTGCTCGCTATGCGGTCGAGTTTGTCTCCCTATCCACGTACAGGTTTACTTTGTTTGAATTTTAACCACAGAGAGAACGGTAAACCTACGTGTAGAGGATATTTTGGACATCCTAACGACATAAGCACCTTTGATAAAATTGGTAGCTAGAAATATACAGAAATGGATTTATGTTTAATAAGGTCGTATTTTTACGTGGTCAGCTGAGACTGGTCATCTCTTAATTGCTGAGGCTTTTTTTTTCTTTGCCTTTTATGTTCCAGGGCCGCGGTATCTCTTTCGAACAGTCTCAGTCAGTCAGTCAGTGTCAGTTTCTCTTTATATTTTTTTCTCTACATTGTTCTCACATACTCGCAATTATTTGAGAAACAAGAATAATGTGTATTTCAGGATTTGTAATTAAGTATTACAACATGATTTAAAAGAGTGTGTATGGAGTACCTCAAGGAATTAACTTTTGTGCTAGCTTCAACTTTCTGTGACCGGCTCTTCGACCATTCAAAAGAACCTATAAATTATTTAAGTGAAATAAATGCTTTGAGTTTGAGTTTCTAGAAATTGTCAGGGGTAAGTTTGAGTTAAGTAGGTACTAATAGACGTCAGTGCCACGTGATCATCATTCTCTCGCCCTTAGCCCAATTCATTTGGGGCCGACACAGCATGTGCCAAGTGATCATCATTATGGTGCATTATGTTTGAAGTAGACTTATAATGTACATTATATTTAACTACGCTTTTCAGGTGTCCCGAAAAAAGTCATACACGAATGTTTATTATACGTATGTGTACGTACACGTATTCACCTATATTTGTATTTTATCCTAAACGCCTTGATCAATTTGTAGAGCAACCTTTCTGGATTTGCATTCAATTCATAGCATTTAAAAAAATGACATAATATCTGAGAAACAAAGGGCTGCGCTAGACTATTCCTTGTTATGTACACTTACGTCATGAGAACTACCATTTGCTTAACAGAAAAAAAAGTCGATCGATCCTGGGAATGTGACCGCTGTACTGTAGACCCTATAATTTACAACGCCGTGCCAATCATGGTGGACAGCACCGACTGTTCGTTCACAGTGAATTTACAGGAATAATAAGTAATTATTAATGCGATTGCGACTGTTACTACAGTGTTACAACCTTTTACAATAACATAACATAACATCACGCCTGTAAATAATCCTCGCAGGGTTAGGCAAAGGAATGAAATGCATGTGACTAATAGAGTGATAGACATGAATGTTGATGGATGGAGAGGGAGAGGAAGGCCAAAGAAAAGATGGATGGATTGTGTGATCAATGATATGAAAGAGAAAGGAGTAAATGATGCCGTGACGTCTGACAAGGAAGAATTGAAGATGAAAACGTGTAGCGCCGACCCCAAGTAGAATGGGACAAGGGAGGAAGATGATGATGAGGGTTAGGCAAAGGTACCTAATAGTACACCCACATTGCGCCAGTTATATTTAAGTCCCATGTAATAAGGGGCGAGGCTATTTCCATCAACCGGTCACAAATTCAGCCTCCATGGCTACAACTGAGATATTTTCGATGGAAAATTCAAATAACACATCATCAAGCATCAAGCTGTACCCTTGTACTCATATATTATAATGTTATTTTCCAATGTTGTCTTCTGTGTGTACATAAATAGTTAAATAAATAAATAAATAAACACTTTGCCCGACCTAGGAATCGAATCCAGGACCTCATGCTAAGCAGTCACACACACTTACGACCACTAGACCGACGAGGCAGTCTTTTGCGATACTATTATGAGATATTGATATGCATTTGACTTCCGACAAGTCATATTCAGTTCTCTCTGCTACCTCGTTGGACCTAAAGTCCAATGTGAGGAACTCATTGGCAGCTTCTGTACAGTAGAACTTCCTACCTATAAAGGTAGAATCGATTCTTCCGTCGAACTAGTTCTTTTGCCGAAGAAGAAGTTCGACAAAATGACAGATCAACAAATGAAATCTGTCATTTTGTCGATTATTCCGTCGACAAAATCCGTTTCTACGGTGGTAATCCTACGCGTGCTGGACTAGAATGTCATGGGGCATCAAATCCACGTATGTCCCATTAGTTGACGTTACTTTTGTTAAGAAGTATCGACGCAACTTACATGAGTAGTAAATCTATGCAAATCATCATCTGCCAAGCCTTTTCATAACTAATAATGGATAATTTGTAACTTATGACTACTTTGTTAGATTGGGTCTTACCTGTAAAAACAAATGTGTGTGTTAAGGAATAATAAATAAATAAACTATGTTCAAGTTGGCTTCCAGTCTAACCAGATGCAGCTGATTATCAGTATTTTACATGCCTATCTGACCTCCCCAACCCAGTTATTATTACGGTAACACGATACGTCTTGGTAAGACTGGTTGTGTTTCGGGCCACTGACTACCTGTAACGACTGTCAAAGATCTAAAAATGACAGCCGGAACCGACGGCCTAACGTACATCCGTCCGAGGTACGGAGAAAACTCTATAGATATGTAATGGGTGGTCACCCATCAACGGACCAACCTAGGCAAGCGCAACTTAACCTTAAGATCGACCCGAGTGATTAAATGTAGCCACGAGCTCATCCCAAATCTAAATAATGTAATAAGGAAATAGTAGTAGGTAATACGGTACCCCTTGGTAAGACTAGTTGTCAGACTTTTGGGCCACTGACAACCTGTAACGACTATCAAAGATCTACAAATGAGTATGTCTGTACTATATTGGCAGTATAACGTCGAGTGATAGTCGTGTAATTTTCTACCTACTCAAGAGTTGACACGTTTCTTATCTAGACATGTTAATGCCCTGATGCATTGTGAATGTGATTGACACTGTGAGACGATTGATAGCACGTATCGATCTATTCTCGCCTTCGCAAGCTGATTAGAGCATGCTCGGGTGATAATTGATGGATATTGGTGATCAAACACCTTTAATTGAATTTACCTGGACTTTGTGGAACGGATGTCGTGAGAATAATGGATTCAATACATTTTTATTTAAGACCCAGATTTTTGTATGATTCAGGTATGGTTTGAATCGGATTTTGTTAACAATTCCAATAGTTTCATTTTTTTTTTGCACGCAACCTTAATCTTATTTTGAAAACAAAAACCTAAGTTACTCCTTATATTATCAGCTATCTACCAGTAAAAGTCCCGTCAAAACCAGTAAAGCCGTTTCGGAGATTAGCAGGAACAGACAGGCAAATATTTAAAAAAAAATTGTAAGTATCATCATGTGCATGCAGTAAAAAGCTATTATTTTGACATTACAAACAGACACTTCAATTTAAATTATTTGTACAGATTTATGTACATACAAAACTTAGCAGGACAGCATACGTCATAATAGTTGTCAGCATATACGAATCAATATTGCTATAAACACACACACACTCAAAGTATACAGCATCGGAATTTACTCATCTCTCTTTCAAAATGCAGACCATAAACAGTATGATTCGTGGAATAAATACATTCCTGTCAACTGAGCTACGTAAACATGAGCGATCAAGTGTGTATTTACCCTTGCCTCGCTGTACTTTTGCATCAAAAGATAATTTTTCGCTCATGACTGAACGCATACTGCCGGCAATGGAGAAATGTTCAAAATTCATATTTGTACTTTCATAATAAACACGACAGTTTCGAAATTGAACTATAAACACTTTAACTCAAAGCAGAAATTCGCACAACGATTAATTTCGACATAAATGAGGATATGACATCGGTAATAAGCGCACTTGTTATAACAGGAATTCCAATAATTCACAAAGGGAAGTATGTTGAAAAGTAGTGTAGAAACAAAGCTCTTTTGACGCGGAATAATATGGTCGATCAAGCTTTTATGAAAGAAGTAAAACCTGTTAACAAAAACATATGTTGTTGAATGACTCACTTGTCGTAACAGCTGGGGTTCCGAAGAAAAAAAGAGCACCTTGCCACCGGCGCCCCTCGCCGATATCTTGCGCAAACCTTACGATTACACCTTTAAATTTACAAGAAAAAACACACACGCCACACGGAGCTTTCAATCGTAGCCGAACTGTCGACAAAATGCCGGGGAAAGACCGTCAGAGTCATTCAAGACCACCTTTTTTTTTTTCAAAAAGCCGGGGATATTTCTCCATTACAATAACGACCTTGCTCAATGATTTTAAGGTTAGTTTTTGAGCGGGTTGTTTTATTTAGGGGTGCATCTGGTTGCCGGCTGGCCCCATTTGTGTGATTTACCCCGGCATGTGGCGAGTCCGTCGGATTCGTTCTAAACTGGAATGAAGCGTACTCGAGCTTCAAAAATGAATGATATCGCAACGAATATCACAAAAGAGATTGGGATTTTTTTTTTTCGAGTTTATCTGGATTTCCTGTTGCTAGTGCAGCTTTAATGTATTGGTTGGCTAATTAGAGGAATTGAATGGCAGTGCATTTTTTATGCTCTTATGTTTCATAGGCAACATTGTGCATTTTTTAGACATTTTTGTAATACCTGGGTTTTTTAATGGCCATTCATTTTCTACTGGATCAAGTAATAATTAATTACCACTTACAAAATCCTTTAATTAAGTTGAGTAAACTAACTAAATAAATTATTAATTGAAAACTATTAAATAACCTAAAATAAATAAACTAACAAAAAACAAAAACAGGGCTAACAATAAAAGGGCATCAAAAAACTCCTCCTCAACGCTGTCAGCTGGTAACGTGCCCAAGAGAATGGCGGCGTTGCCATGTTGTATGGCAACCCTTAGCCTCTGGCCAAAGTAAAAGCCAGCCCTTGGGTCACGGGAAGCGTCAACTAGGCGTTTCGAAATTTCCTTAAACAGGCTATGAGCACTCACTTACAATAATTTGTAATTGGTTAACGCCCAGTTTCATCGTCTTCTTAGCTTAGCCTTTTTCCAACTATATTGGGGTTTGCCTTCTTGTTTAACCAGATAGAGTTGAATATCAGTATTTTTCATGGAGCGACTGCCTATCTGACCTCCACAACTCAGTTAGTCCTAGGTAATAATGATACCCAGATGTCTCTCGCTCGGTTTCAGAATGAAAATCAACAGAAAAATTAGCAATACTAATCGTCAAACGTTAACTGCTTTGACTGAATTTTCGTCAGCACGATTTGCATCAATCCCAACACATTAATTTTGTCACATCCATCATTTCGTTCCAGAAACTCGGTATAAGTTCACGTAAAGGTTGATATTCCAAAAACTCACCCTTTTTTACTAACACCACGCCATCATTCCAAAAACGAATACATTTAAAAACAAACCGTTAAAACATGAACCCAATAAAAAGCGTTTAAAAATGGAACGGTCCAATAGTCACGAACGGCGGATAAAAATATCAACAAGGACACGTGGCTAGATCGTGCATGGAAGGATTCTGTCAATCGTACAGTCCTTGCTTTTATTTTACCCATGAAAGATGCAAACCAACAACAACTATATTACAAAGAGAACAGAGGTCACAGTCATCTTGACAGACTTGTCGTCAGTGGAAGCAGCTCAATACCAACCTTATAGTTACGACAGTAAAGTTCATTGCAATTTTAACAATGGTGGCAAGTAAAGCGTAGAAAAAATGCGAAAGGACTAGTAACGAAAGGGTTTGCATAACAAGCCCATAGATCCGTGGCTGACTATTGTTGCAACCCCTATCTATTAAAAAAACGAGTTCTAATATTTTATAGAGCATTGTTTAGAACAGGGTCCTGGGTCCTGTATTCAGTTAATGCATTTTTATTAATAGAAATGTATTTAAAATGAAAATCACAAGGGGGTGCTATAGCCCAGGTGGCACGCGCCAATTCCTTTTTGATGCTAATATTACACTACTAATAGCAAAAAGGATTTGGCCACTGTCCACTGATTTGCATATTTTTAGTAAGTGCGATTAAAAACTGGTTAGTGTATTCAATAATTAGGTAATTAAAAAAAATAACAACTAGCATAAAACTTTAAATTCTGTGTATATTCCGTTTTCGCATGGAAAGCGTCACACTAAGCCAAGAACAAGACCAGACCAAAAACACATCCTTGTGTTACTCTGACTTTGTTCGGTTTTGTTTCTAATTTACTTTAAGTTAAATAGAATTCTAGAATTTCTGTAAGACGCACCTACGATTAATCATTCGTGTCAACAATTCAGGTCAGGGTTTTATAATAATTCTTCTATAAATGTCAATTTTTTTCATTCATTTGTTTTTCTCAATTCTCATTGAGCTCGAATCTGTTACTAATCTGACATTTATCCTTATTGGTTGCATTCGTTAGCTGCCTAATGAATTATCCCGGCTTTGCGTCAGCAATAGATGCCCGCATCAACATGAGACACCCGCATCGTTTCCTAGCAACTCCCCTTCGGTTAACCACTTTAATAAGCTCCACTTATATATTAGATGAAACCACAAGTAACAATTCAGAAACGGTGAAAGAAAACATCGTAACGAAAACGGCATGTCCTAGAACTGTAGCGGCACTACAAAAAGTACTAAGTACAGCAACATAGTACAAAAAGTACTACACGGTGTTCTTCATAACCATGAATTACATCATGAAGAGCAAGATACAGGAAAGTAGTTCTTCGTCCCCATAGAAAATGGAGGATCTTCCGTCCAGATGGGTTGTGTCTGGTGGGCAACTGCCCGACAGTTGTTGTCGGGTTTTTTCTATATAGTCTTTAGTCTTATATAGTCTTTAGTCTTATATAGTCTTTCTATATAGAATTTTGATGTTAGTTTTTTATTTGTGACACAGATGGCGCTGTAGTACGGTTTGTAGTACCGTGTTGCCGTAGTACTTTATGTGAACAAAAAATCGAAGACATGCGACATCCACTGGGTCCGCGTGGCGGATGATAGTCTACATTTCACAGAGAGGACTGTGGATCACAGAGTAGATTGTATATATACCTTTTTTTTTTTTTTTTGGGATGGGAAATCATCAAATGACCCCCCCCCGCTCTGGGCGGAGCGGAAGGGAGTGTCAGACTTGTACTGACTAAAACCCATCCATGTTCCTTCTTTGCCCTTTGTGTTCCAGGGCCGCGGTATCTCTTTCGAACAGTCCCGCAGCCCTGGCAGGCATCGGCCCGTGCGGACCCCTACGTGGTTGCTGACATCTCTTTGAGGCGCGCGTGGAACACGAACGCGCCGTCGACACGGCCTGTCGTCATAAGGCGGCTGGACGGCGAGCTAGCCCATAACTCGCCGTCCACAGGAGATTGTATATATACCTGTGGACGGAATAGGCTAACTAATTAGCTCTGGTAAATCTTGAAGAAAGAACAAAAAACCCATTATTTCATTTTGCTAGTGGATTTATGTCATTAACGTACAAATTAGCATATCCGTTAGTGTCCAATTATGTTTATTAATTCTGTCTCATCGCTTAATGGTCGTGGTAATGCTTAATTACATTTTAGTTTATGTTTAAGATTTTAAATAATGGCTTCATCTTCATTCAATGCTATCAACTCCATTGTATTCTTATTTCATCCTTGTTTGTTTTTGCCATTGTATTAAAATCTTTACCAACAGTCCGATGTAATATTGCAAGTAGTTACACTGATATTAAACCATCGATTAAGATATCGGAAACTTTTTAATCGATTTTGTAATATTTTTGATGCAATCAAACGTGCACTCCTGATATACGAGGTGTACACGGACCCTTCACATAGCCGTCAACCAAGCATTTTGTACATCAAACTAAGTAACAGTAAAAATTACTGCTAGGAAACGCCTTTTTTTTTGAGTGTAAAATCACGATTTACGGTAGGACTCAATGTAACGCACTCGCAACATAGTGCTGATGGAGGCATTGAATATTATAGGGGTATCATGGAGGTGTTTAAAGTCAAGTGATCTTAGTTTTTTTTTTTTTAAACCTGTGGAATAGTAGACACTTTGACCTCCAATATCTCCGTAACTAGAAGGCTCCCAGTTAAGGTCCAGAACAAAAAATAATCGCAATGACGGGAAAACAAGTGCCTTTTGGGGTATTTTTACACCCATTAAAATTATTGAAGTATCACAATATATTTCAGCAATACATCCGAAAATGCGGCAATCTAGTTTGGCATTTATTATTGAAGTATCGCCATAGATTTAGCAAAACATCCGCAGACTGAAATCGAGATCTATAAATGTTACTTAGCACCTCCTTTAGCTTGGCGTAATTCGAGTCACTGTAGCACAAATACTGCCAAACTCTCGGTGCAAGTTAGAGACGAGGACTTATCTTGTCTTAGTCAAAGTAAGTACCTACGACATAAGTAACGTTGTTTTTTGTATAGCCTATCTTGAAAATTCTCTTCAGACCCATCCTATTCATTAATTTCTTAAAATAGCAAAAAGGATAAAAATGCCTGCGAATGGGTATACTTTCCAAATATTAATTCCTCTATCAATTAGCTGACGCTGAACTGTGACCGTGTTATTCAATCATTTACAGCAGCATTATCACTATCTACGGGACTGTTCGAAAGAGATACCGCGGACCTGGAACACAAAGGACAAAGAATGACACTCCCTTCCGCTCCGCCCAGAGCGTGATTTGATGATTTCCCATTATAAAAAAAATAAAAGCATTACCACTATATTAATGTTTTGTCTACAGATTTTTAATATTTCAAATTGAGTTATTGCATTTAAACTATCATTTTAACGATTATAATTTGTATAGTTCTAAAGTGTCTTAACACCTTAGAACTATACAAATTATAATCGTTTATTCGGATTTCGGTTCAGTACAAATAAGAGAGACTGACTCGTTGATGTAGTGGCCGCAAGCGACGGGTGAGTATGAGGTCCTGGGTTTGATTACCGGGTTGGGCAAAGTGTTATTGGGTTTTCCATCAAGAATGTCTCAGTAGCAGCCACGGAGTCTGGATTTGTGCCCGGATGATGGCAATAGGCTCGCCCCCATTACATGGGACTTAAATATAGGTAACTGGCGAAATGTGGGTGTACCTACTACTTGTTAGGTACACCCACATTATTTCTGGGATTACAAGTCGTGATTTTATGTTATGTCATCATTATCATCTGCCTAGCCTTTACCCAACTATGTTATGGTCGGCTTCCAGTCTAACCGGATGAAGCTGAATACCAGTATTTTACATGCAACGGCTGCCAATCTTACCTCCACAACCCAGTTAGTACTAGGTATTACGATACTCCTTGGTAAGACTGGTTGTCAGACTTTTTTTTGGGCCACTGACTACCTGTAACGACTGTCAAAGATCTACAAATGACAGCCGGCACCAACGCCTTAACGTGCTTTCCGAGGCTTGGAGGAAACTCGGTATGTAATGGGTGGTCACCCATCCACAGAACAACCTAAGAAAGCACGGCTACAGATCGATCCGAGCGGCTGTTATTATTTAGTCACGAGCTCCTCTATGTTATGTAAGTAAGAAATTTTAATGTCGATGGACTATACAGAGGTCGTTCCGCAGAGAAAGAAAATAATAATTTTTAAGTCACAAGATTTAGACAAAAACAGTTGATATTAAGAAATGTTTCAGTTTTAATTATCATTTTCCATCATCATCATCATTCTCTTGCCCTTATCCCAATTCATTTGGGGTCGGCGCAGCATGTCTTTTTCTTCCATACTTCTCTATTACTCGTCATCTCATTAGACACCTCTTTTCTTGCCATATCATTCTTTATACAGTCCATCCATCGTTTCTTTGGTCTTCCTCTACTCATATACCCATCCATTTAATTATCATTTTCCAAAGAATGATAATTTAATTATATGATTTAAGTCAACAATGCAATCTCTTTAGTAACAGAACCTAATCGCAGTACAATTGAAAATAAGTTATTCTGCACCGTAAAACAATAAAATATAATAAACTTCTTATCACAAAACATAATAAATATTTACATTATAGATATAATGAATATCACACAATAATAAACCGTAAACCATTTACAAACGTTCTCAAATAGTTTGAACTCAAACCACAATAAACTAGCTTCCCAAAATACAATAACATGAGGAAATAAACGTAATGAAGAAAAAAATTATAATTCGCCATTTAGTGCTGTGCGGCCTTGGAGTAAGGACGATATTGGCGTGAGCTGTTCCGATAAGGTGTGAACTGTAGTTGTGCGGTGTGCATGACAATCGTAGCACGTTGAGTGAGGCATACGTTTACAAACTGAGACAAAACACGGTCGCGTACGCATGTCCGACGAAGAAAACTCGTGACAGAAACAAGTGAATAACGTGAAAATCAATGGTGTAACATGCGAACAATTTTAAAGCAAAATAAAATTGTGCTAGTGTTTTGGATTACATAAATGTGAGATTTTTTTACTATTTTATAGAAAACTGTCAACGTAGTCAGTTTCGGAGTCATGTTCTAGCCTTTCCTTGTGTACGTTTTCATCGTTACCCCGTTTAGCTAAACACTCGTATGACTATCGGTATATTTATAACAATATCAGGATGTAATTTACAAAATATTGTGTCATTTCCAGTGTTTTCCGTTTGATTTGTTCGTCCGGTCGTTATACGTTGAGACTACGTTCGGTAAATTTTCTTATAAATTAAAGAGAAAGATTATGCATCATTATGTGTAATCTTTTTAGTTTTATATTGAAGTATACATTATTTAGAACATCATCATCATTCACCTGCCCCTTACCCTCATTTATTTGAGGTCGGCGCTGCATATCTTCTTCTTCCATACTTCTCTATTACTCGTCGTCATTATTTAGTACAATACAACCTTTATACAGGGTGTAACAGAAAGGGTATAGTCATATGAAAGGATATGCTGCAGATCATCAAACTGAACATCTTTCTCCTTGGGTCCAATATAGTCAACGCGAAAAAAATATCAGCTGTCCGATACATTTGGGTCGAGTACATACCCTTTCTGTTACACCCTGTATAAATATTTCGTTAACTAATATTTTAAATGGGGAACTTGGTATTTATGTTTGTTACTCTTTCACTCTAAAACGGCTGACCAGATTTCCATAAAATTGTACAGTAAGATAGCTTAAACAGAGGCAAATAGTTACAAAGATGGAATTTATACGAGCGAAGCCATGGGTTTCGCTCGGAAGCTGAAAAATTGAAAGGAAGCCGTTTGCCTTGGTATGGACGTGTAATGGGGAGGAATGAAACGCATGTGCTAAAGGAGTGATGGACATGAATTTTGATGGATGGAGGAGAGGAGGGCCAAAGAAAAGATGGATGGATTGTGTGAGGAATGATATGAAAGAGAAAGGAGATGCCGTGACGTCTGACAGGGGAGAATGGAAGAATAAAACGTGTTGCGCCGACCCCAAGTAGAATGGGACAAGGGCAGGAAGACAATGAAACCTGTGTGTCGTTCACAAATTTACTTTATAATTTGCAATCATTGTAGGTCAGGAAATAACACGCTATTTACTGGGCATTAGCTTTTAACACTAAACCAGCCGGTCACCACTACTCTCAAGAAATCGGAACAACACACACTGATAAGCCTGACAACGATACAAATTGTAATTCAATACGAAACGTAAGATATTACACACTAGAGACAAAGCAATTTTGCCTATCATAGACAGAACATGACAAAGCGGTTTACAGAATATATCTACCTACCAAGTTTCAACTGTAGTCCTAGAAGTTTCGGAATAAACAGAAAGACATGACAAATCTATAAGGGGTATGTTTTTGCC
Source organism: Noctua fimbriata (assembly GCA_905163415.1). Classification (NCBI taxonomy): domain Eukaryota; kingdom Metazoa; phylum Arthropoda; class Insecta; order Lepidoptera; family Noctuidae; genus Noctua; species Noctua fimbriata. Next base: position 12,234,277 of record LR990940.1, read on the forward strand.
ATTCGGCTCATCAACTTCCTGCCCTTGTCCCATTCTATTCGGGGACGGCGCAACACGTTTTCTTCTTCCATTCTGCCCTGTCAGACGTCACGGCATCATTTACTCCTTTCTCTTTCATATCAGTCTTCACACAATCCATCCATCTTTTCTGTGGCCTTCCTCTCCCTCTCCATCCATCAACGAAACGTTACGTTTTCACTAGTGCCTCTGATTTGAAAAAGGTTGACAACCCTGCGTCTACACACAGCCTAATAAGTAGTAGTACAAACTGATTGAGTTTCAAGTCACATCTTGTAACAGCGCTATACTCATGGACTATGTCTTGATTTCTTGAATAAGACTAGTCTTTTATCGCGCTGGGACGTTAGACAATAGCTATGTACTATCGATTATGTATTATAGCACCACGCCTGTTTTCTTTCTGGGGGTAGGTGGAGATGTATACTATAAACCAGGGTTCGATTTGATGATTATCTATTTATGTATTTATTTATACCGTAAATAATACTACAATCGCTGTCGTGTTTAAGCAACAAACAGAATGTCTAGTACAAATTATATTGTAATCATTGACTCTAGAAACGGGATATTTACCATGTTTACTGATTTGTTTGAGATCCCGATATTTCGGCGCTGTTGCAAGCACCATGATCACGTATAAACTGAAGTTATTGCGGGTGGGTGTTCAAAAAACAAAAACAAACAAATAAAAAAACAAATGAAAAAACAGATGATGACAAACACGACACACGCGACATGATGTTTACAAATCAGTTAACATGGTAAATATCCCGTTTCTAGTGTTAATGATAATGTTAGTGACCATGATAGTTTAAAACCTTATTATATTGTGTTAGTTTCGTTTGTTTTGTTACAATTTTACTACAATGGCAATGGAAACCGAAAGTCACTTGTTCTCACCGTCATTGCGATCTTTTTTTGTTCTAGATCATACCCGGGAACCTTCTAGTTACGGAGTTATAAGGGGTCAAACTTACAACTTTTTTTTTAATACAAATTTTTGATGTTATAACTTTACTTTAAATACCTCCACGATTCAATGCATCCATCAGCACAATGCAGCAATGTTTTGAGTGCGTTACATGTAGTCCTACTGTAAAACGTGATTTGTCAGTCCAAACAAAACTCACTGTTATTATTTAGCCGCTCATCCAGTTTCCTCTTTTCCTATCCAGGCATAAATCCAGAATCCAGACTCATCATGAGAATTTTCTGTTGGATAAAACCTCTAACACTTTGTCCGATTCATTGATTTGAGATTGTGTTCGATCGGGAACGTACCAGCACACGCGTACAGTAGCGTAGCAGTCACGTTTACGAGCACTAGACCGGCAACCATATACAGGGTGAAAGGTACACCGACGCTAAAACGGTTACCACGTATTCAGTACAATCATCATTCTGCCCTAAAAAAATTTAGTTTAAAAAAAACAGCTCACAAAACTGCAATGCCCTCAAAATGTATGGAACAGCAGATTTTTTTTAAATTACTGATGAAAAATTTCTTCCACCCTGTATATTATGCAGTGCTATAATGGGTGAAAAAAGATACTTAACGATGCCAAAAAGCACTTGGTTTTTCTTGTCATTACGATCTTTTTTTGTACCGAATTATACCTTGGAGCCGTCTGGTTACGGAAATATTGAAGATCAAAGTTCAAATACAGCATTTTCTCCCACCAAAAATTTAATTCGCTTCTCAGCATTGAATTATATTGTGTCACGAGTTAGTTCAACGTTTCCCAGAGATTATTTTTTTAGTTAACATCCGGTTAGACTAGAAGCCGTCCATAGTTGAGAAAAAGCTTGGCTGTTGATGATGATGACTTCGATGCATAGAATACGTAGAACGTAGGCTTTGTAATGGGTCATTTAACACCCCGTATTTTGCCTAACTTAGTCGCTCCATGTAAAATACTGGTATTCAGCTGCATTCGGTTAGACTTAAAGCCGACCCCAACATAGTTAGGAAAAGGCTAGGCAGATGATGATGATGATTTTGCCTAACTTAACTACCAACTTTTCTTTATGTATTGTATTGTATAACGGGCTGGTGTCCGCAACCCCACGTCAAAGCGCGTATTTACAGCCATGTTCTCAATATCCACGCAGGCTTATCGATATCGCACAGTCTCTCTTTCTTTCGATCCGTTTCCATTCCAACTACCGTTGTTAAAACATCTCCTGGGATTTCCGTAAGTCCCCAGCTTTGTTTATCAGCGATCTTTAGCTAGCTTACCAACTATACAGAGTGTAAACAGACCCTTCACATAGCCGTCAACTAAGCATTCTATACATCAAACTAAGTAACTTTACGCAAAAATTATTACTGGGAATCGACGTTTTAACGTAGGACTCGATGGACACCACTCAAAGCATTGTGCTGATGGATGGATTGAATAGTACGGGGGTCGTGAAGGTGTGTAAAGTAAAAATGTTACATTAAAAACATGTATGTTAAAAAAAACCGGCGAAAAAGTTAAAACTTTGACCCTCAATATCTCCGTAACTTAGTATGGTCTAGAACAAAAAAATATCGCAAAGTTGGGGAGAACAAGTGCCTTTCGGTTATGTTAAGGGTATATTAACACCCTTTATGTGGTGCATAGTTTTATTTACCGATGACGATTTGAGCTATCAATTAGAAGATAAGACCGATTGCATATTAAAGCAATAACCGGTTTACGATATGACAGTAGTTATCGCTTTTAATATGCAATGGAGTAAATTTATAAGCAGATTTAGAAACATTTTAGTGACTGATGTTTTATTTCTTAATTGATTTGATAGAATTGTTTTCCCTATGTATACAAATAAATTAAATTGAAGTGTCTGTTTGTAATTACAAAACAACAGCTTTTTACTGAATACATTTGAAAGTAATTTATACGGTACTTACAAAAAAAAAAAATGTTTTGTCTGTCTGTCTGTTTGTTCCGGCTAATCTCCGAAACGGTTGGACCGATATTGATAGGACTTTTACTAGCGCATGTTATAAGGAGTAATTTAGGCTACTTTTATTTTAGAAAAAGGATCAGGATTCCGTGCAAAAGATTAAAACCCATGGTTATAAAAATCCGATTCAAATAAGGTAATTTTTTATAATAATTTCACGCGGACGGAGTTCGCGGGCAACAGCTAGTTCTACAATAATATTATTCATTTCTTCGGTGATACTTTACAGGGTCAAAACTTGTCATGAGGTAAAATAGCTTTCATAAACGTAAACAAAAATGAACTCAAAGTGTATAAAGGTAGTTTATTATCTAGAATGAATCTAGTCAAGCAAATAGGAGCACTCTAATAGCGACTACAGCTAAGCTGTGCGGACTGCCGTTGCCATGGAAACATCGGCAGAGCGCACTCTCTAAGGATAATCCCTTTCCTTGGATACAACGACCAGGGGATGTTGAGTAGAAACTCTTTGCTAATTAAAAAGTCGTTCGCGACAAAAACTGTGAAAGACTCTGGCGTCGTAAAAGATAAAAAGTAAAATATTAATTTTGCACGAATGGTCTGCGATGTGAGATTTTATTCAGACACAAAGAACTTTGTGTACCTAGTGTTTTTGTAAAAAGAAGTATTCATTTCACATATAACACACTAGCTCATGCCCGCGACGTCACCCGCGTGAAGTTCGGTAACTGTCCCACGGGATCATACTACCGGGATAAAAAGTATCCTATATGTTAATTAAGGTTATAAACTATCTATGTGTCAAATTTCATCAAAATCCGTTCAGAAGTTTTCCCGTAAAAGAGTAACAAACATCCATCCATACATTCATCCTCTCAAATTTTCGCATTTAAAATAAAAATAACTCTTATTTCTCATTGGTAGTAATTTCTGGAATGTTGGTATTCCAGAAATTACAAGCATTTGAATTTCCATGAACTTTTCAGGCGTACTATGTAATTATTTTGTATTCAGTATCCATTTCACATGAATTCCTCTTGAAAATTCGTAATTAAACAGAAACAGCAATATAAAGCAATATAAATTAATTCCCTTTAAACGACTACCTGGGACTCGTGATACATAAACACAACAATTTTATTCCCATTTCCAATAACCCGTTACATAATAAAATCACACACACCCAGCCTCACTACATACAAAAACCGTAATACATTATGTACAGCCGAACACAGACACGAGCTATGTCATCGCCAAAATCAATAACCACCGAGCTTCATTAAAATATCATTTTATCCAGCAAAATGAAACCGAATTAATTGATGCGTTATTGTTTTCAGGAGTGATCGCGACTGTATCAATGTGGTCCTACTCGAGCGTGGATATTCCTGGACCTCACGTCAGCAGAACTGAGAGAGTCAAGATCTATCTGTCAGAATGCATCGTGTGCTTCTGCATAGTATTTTTCATTCTCTGTGTAGGATTGCTCTTATACTTATTCTTCCATTTATATAGCACTGTAACGACTGCTGGAAAACTAGCCGGCACACTCGCGGAGAGTTGAAATTTTTACTCAGTATTATGATGAAGACTGAGAATCTAGTGTTTGTGAACAAGATTTATGTGATTATTTAGTTTGTAAGGTAGATGAAAGAGAACTTTATGTTGGGGGAAATCGACAGCCAGCCAGTATGTTGAGACTATAAAATGTCGGAGGATAGATTCGATTTGATAAAAAGAAAATCTTGGGATGGGTATAACCGGCATTACCAAAAATGTGTAACTAAGTAAGTTTAGTAGTTCTACAACATTATTTTTAGTATATGCGAAACCTGAATATAGTTTGTTCAGAATAAGTAACTTAATCGATTACAATAATTTTTAAACCATGTTATATTTTTTCCTAAAAATATTTAAAAAAGTTAAAAGTTGGACACCGAGCGACTTTGAGTACCTATCGCAATAATTAAGGTACCTACTACCAAATTATTATTATCAATGAGCTCAAGACGTCTCTGGAGGCGCGCGCTGCGTGGTGACCACGTTTTTGAGCGGACAACTAGGTAACAGAACAAGCTTATAACTTTGTGATTTTTCATGATACAGTTTTGAAATTTTCTACATAGATTCTTTACATAAAAATACTAGACACGTGTATCAGGTTTCGCATATACTAAAACTAATGTTGTATAAAGAAGTCTAGGCACCAAAGTGTAATCGAATGCATTGATTTGAAAAAGAATATGTCATGAATGACATAAATATACAGGACCAACAAAAAGTATGTACATTTAAAACTGAGAAAACTAGGAAATAGGCCACAGCAGTAACTACCTTCTCCAAGCCTTCGCCAAGTTTACGATGTTATCAAAGTAAAATGGCAGGTCTTTATCGCCCATCTTTGCATTGTGCCAGATTATCCGTTTTCTGAAGAAGGCAGCAAGCCTTGGCAGCGGTAGCTTTAGAAGTATTACTCTTTACACAATGGCCCATCTCAGACACGCCTTATCTATAGACTTGCTGAAGTAACACAAGGTCTGCATTTGACGGACAGTGCTACAATGTCTTTTGTGTAGATCCAAAAAATAAGAATGTTAATATGGGTACGACGCATGTTTCGCTAACGGATATGTTTATTCCTATAGATGTTTTACATGTGATACACAGCATTTACCTATCGAACTAATAAGTTTGTTAGTTTCTTGTAATATGGGTAATACCTAATGCGTTCCCGTTTTAAAGGATTTGTTTTATTTAGTTCTTGGTCTTACAGATATTTAAATGCAAATAACTTCTTTAGTTAATCAAAATCTCTACTTAATCAAATATTATATGAAAATGTCTTTACAGCAATGGTCTTCAATAAGAGCTATACAGTCAATAAACAACCTCACCCCTAAATTCAATACACTAAGGTTCAAAATTCCCACATTTTTAAATTAAAAACTTATCTCACAATATTGGCTAAATTACCTACCACCCACTAGATTAATAGGATCCGTTTGTGGTACCGTGTGATTGGTTGACAGCTTTGTGGTTGGGTGTCAATGAGACCGCAGCACAGCATAAATGTCGCTTTGACCACTATTTTGTTGTACTACAATTATGTGGTCGCTGTTTTTCTGATGAATTCGCGTTTGCAGTATGTTTTTTTCTGTTATTACATTAAATATGTGCCGTCTGGGCGTAAATGACGATTATGATGCCATCTAGCCGATTTCGACCACAGTGACTGCATTCGTTGGTAGTCGAGGGCTTTGGTGTGCTGCTCTTTCATGTACTCTCAAGTGGCTAGCATATCCAACTTTGGCCGAAAAACTCCGAGCACAAAGAGGACTTGCCAGAACACTATTGACGACATTTTAGGGTATAACTGTAGGGCCTAAATATGTAACTAATGGAAGTGATCTGTGGATCTTAGAGCCCTCGTCCACCACGACTGTTTGCAGCGATTCAGACGCAAAACGGCCGCGATACAACGCTGTCGCAGGCTGTGTAACACCGAATTCACAGACGGTCTGCAACTTTTCACCCTTTTGTCCTAAGTACTAAGGCTGAAAATTGGTTGACCGTCCGTGATCTCGACAGTACCTTCGCCCACGTAACGACAATTACGAACGTGATGCTGTCACGTTTCAGTCGCGTGTATCCATCGCTTCTGTTGAGTGTTAGAAATGCGATAACAGCGATGTTGTCTCGCGTTTATCGCTACAAACGTCGCCGTGGATAAAGGCCCTTAATTGTTATGAAAACTAGCAATATTGTATCGAGTCTTCTTATTGTTGAAATTATGAGAATTCAAAATCACGTTCGCGAATGTTCTTGTCAAAATCCTACCTAAGCATTGGAATAATATGATTGATTTCTGAATGTATATTCTGTCGTTTACACTTTTGTAGATACTGTTCTCCCAGATAGCATTGTTCTCGAATTAAGAAAATATGGTACTTATGTGTTAGTAAATAGAAGCTATTCCAAAGTAACTTTGGCTGTTATATACTTACGTTGTAAATACATTCAATAAACAATTATTGTTTTGTTGTTTATTGCATTTTTTATTTCATGTCAACCTGAAAAAATTTTGTACCTAAGTAAAGTAGGAAATCATAACAATGTTGACACATTTGTCAAACAAAGTATCGTATTAACTAGTACTAACTGGTTTGTGGAGGTCAGATAGGCAGCCGCTCCATGTAAAATACTGGTATTCAGCTGCCTCCGGTTAGACTGGAAGCCGACCCCAACATAGTCGGGACAAGGCTGGGCAGATTATGACCTCAAATGTAACTTAATTTTATCTGATATCGAAATAATAAAACATTAATATATTGGGTGACTTATAAACGCGAAATATTAGTTGATTTAACAAAGTTTAACATAACATCATATCATTGCGTGGCGATTATGGCAAAACCCCCCTTGGGGAGGCCTATGTCCAGCAGTGGACGTCTTTCGGCTGAAATGATGATGATGATGAACATAACATCACGAATGTAATCCACGAAGGGTTAGGCAGAGATGTACCCTAATTGTATACCCACATTTCAGACTATAATCTATCTCCGTGCCAAATTTCATCCAGATCTGTTCCGCCGTTCTGGCGTGATTGAGTAACAAACATGCATCCATCCAAACTTTCGCATTTATAATATTAGTATAGATATGGATTATTTACGTCACCCATACATTAAAAAGAACGAGTAAGCGTAAAACTATAACCTTATACCCTCAGCACTATGTAAATTCTAGGAAATTACTTAATTGCTTAGCAAATTGTCTACCAACTAAAATTGCTCGTACACACGTACAACAGCACATGAAGTTGTCCATTTCCAGTATAATTTGGCCTCGCTTTGTACAGATTTCCTATACAATGAGAGATCCGCATAAACTGGTTTTTAAAGCTTGATTGGCCGTGGTGTGTACCTATTTTCAAATCGCAAAGTTGTCATTCATTGACAAGTTGTATGAAATGGCAAATTGACAGTGTATCAATTTGTTCAACCATTTACTTCCCTAGCTGTGCCTTCGCGTTACGTGTCATAATCTATGTAGCCATGAGGATCAGAGACACATAATATCTATTGTAAAAACAAAAGAATTTCGCAAGATGGCCGTGAACTAAGACACACTCTTGGTATGCGGTTGACATAAGTATAGGAATTTAGGAATAACCTTCAGAATTTTAGCTGTCTGACGAACTTTATTTACTTTGAATTAGGTATGGGTTGACAAAATAAAACGGGCTGTATACATATCAAAAAGTATGTATTAGTTCAGTTCAATTCAATTTTAAATTTTGGTTTAGTTAATAACGTCAAACTAATATTTGAAACGTATTTTATTTACCTTTTAATTTCAGTAAAATGTGACTTCCATACATCTAAAAAAGTATCTAAGAATTATCGAAATCGCTTCATATTTGGCGATGATATCCCTGAAACAAAAACCAAGTTCAAATCAAGCATTTATTTATTTAAATAAATAAATAAATGCTTGTAAATTAAAAATTAAAAAAAATAAACTTCATGTACAAGAGTGGTAAATAGCATTGTACCACTAAAAGCAATCAATAAGCATTGTAAGCATTATATACAGTCTGGCAGAAGTTTATTGAAAACCAGAATTTGACCAGTTATAGATGCTTAAGTCCCCAGCCAATACATCAATCATTCTGAAATGATATACTGAATACGTGGTAAACGTTTTGGCGTCGGTGTCCTTTCCACACTGTATAATGCCTGCCAAATTGTTGTTAAATGCTTTTGATACAAAACGACGCCGCTACTACGTCCCAGGGTTTTAAAAACGCTTCGATAGGTATTTTTATTTTTCTCGAAGAGATGACTCAGACTGGACCTGGACAGCTCTTTCGTTTGCCACATTCAATTCGAGTGAGAGAAGGTGTTGAGGCTCTACACTCGCATTGTAAAAAATCTTCGATATTAAATAAAACCAATACTACACTACGCGTCGCACCGCACACATTGTGCAAACGCACGCGTTCCATCACCGCACGCCGATTCAACGCACTGTGTGGCATGTCGTTACATTGCAGCCATTGCAGGGCCACTACCGTAATCATTTCTGTTTTCGAGAAGGCAAGTCAAGGTGACAATGATAATAACTCTTGGTTCAAAATCGCTTGACTATTCCATCTACCTGCCGTTAACGCCTCTACAGTTCTCAGATCTCAGGAGATGAGTTCTAAGGCACTCAGAATGCAGCCAGTTTTGATAGACTACGGTCACGTGAACTATTAAAGAGATAGTGTATTGCGAGTGGTATTTGTCGTCTAAGTGCAAGTTTACGATTGACTCACATTGTTTGGACCTTAGGCATTATAACGAGTGCGCGGTGTAACCGTAACGTAAATAAGAACGATTTTGAACAAAAAATACAACAGCTAACCTATTACAACAATATAACGTTTATTTCAGATACCGTCAGCGTACAAGTATAAAAAATAACAACATAAAAAATCAAAATCATCAAAAAAAAACCTATTTTTTTACTCACTTCAAAATATTTTATTTTTCTATTACATTTTCGTTCATTTTTTAGCGACAAGCACAATAACTGTCACCCATAGATATGAAGTAATTCTTAAAATGACACCGACGCTAAAGCGGTTACCTGACATGTTTTGAGATAGTTTACTCTTATTGTGTAGTTCTGTTTGAAGTAGCAGTATAAATATGTTTGACGTCAATTGCATTCAAACATGCATGCACCATGCACGCAGCAAGCACGCAGCATGCATGTAAATAAGCATACACCATGCATGCAGCAAGCATCCAACACGCAAACATGTAAACAATCATACACCGTGCAGCATGCAGGCGAGCATGCATGCAACATGCAGCAGGCATAGTTTCCGTCACGGCTCCGGCGGTCCCGCGCGAGCTTAAATTACACTCTTGGGATAGGGCAGACAAGACTGCGTGGAGTCGGATTTACAGCGATTCGTTTCTGTCACTAAAACCTCATTTTTAGCAAATGTTTTAGGACTAACAATTTTAGGAGAAGAAAGGAAGTTCCAATTGAATCACAATCAGACACCCTCATTTTATTTGCAGTTTGTTTGAAGTATTGAAAATCTGAATGTCGTTTTTCGGACCGACAACCCATCGAGCATTTGATTCTTCGGACATATGAAAATCGGAAACCAAAAAAATCGGATTTACGACTTTCGGTAAAATAAATTTCGTGATTTTTAATAATAGACATTATAATTCTTAGTTATTATGAAATTCGGACTTTTGAAAATCGGAACATCGAAATTCGGAATAAAATATTTCGGAGTATTTGGGTGTTCCCATGTGAAACGAATATTTTCAATTTTAAAGTCGTTCGTATTTACGTTACGTTTAAACCGCACTCGTGTTAGTACCACTTAACTTGGATAATCAAGTGAAGTACAGATGCAGCCAAGGTTAATCTAATTCTATTGTCCTTTATTTATTTTCCTACACACTAATTACATTTTTAAATATTTCTTAACAAAAACCATTAAAAAAAACATTTAAAAATATAAAAAATAATTAATCTAATTCTATTATTATTTTGATCACATAATAGATAGGTTATGTAACGCAAAGTATTGCGTGCTTCGTATGTCTTAACGGTTTTGAGTAAGGTCAGTATTCAATACTAACGTCTCCTAGTGCCCCGTTTACGACCTCAGGTGACACGACACGCGCGCGCGCTAGCGTCCAGTGACACGCGCGAGTGACTTATTTCTTAAGCCGGCCATAGACGATAGGTTATGCATGTGCAGTTTGGCCTGTACAGTCAAAAGTGAATGAACATAATATGTAGGAGAAAACTGTACAGTTATATGATTACACGCGGTACGACTGCGCAGGCATAACCGAACGTGTGTTGCAGGTTGCAAGCACAGCTCTCAGTTGTCTTCTATTTTTTATAACAAGTAAAAAACCCACTAAATCAACCATAATGTCGTGTGTTGCGGGTAACAGCATGGTTGCAAATCAGCCAACCAACAGGCTTTTACTTTTTTAGACAATTACGAGCTCAATGGAACTCGGTTTTGCACATTTAAAACTGTCATGGATAACCTATCGTCTATGGCCGGTTTTACGCGTGAGTATCATCTTGTCGCAGGCCATGCTCTTAGCAATTTCTCTTTCAATTGTTTTCTCTGAAGTTGCTGTCGCAAGACGCGTATCGCTTGAGCGCGTAGGTCGTGGCCAAGCGGTAGTAAGTAAACATTTTATATCCAAGACATATTGTTCTTATACATCATGTCATGCCTTCTTGTTCTGTAGCAATTATTTGGTTTAGATTGACGTAATTGAGTAAGGTAAACGTTTTTAAATTAAACAAACTTACATACAGAAATAGATGTGACTATACATTTTTTCTCTCCTTACGAGTCATTTTTATCAAGCCTTCGTCAGTTCAGAGTAAGACAAAGAAGAAAGATAATACCTCCTCATGGAAAACTATAATAATTTGCATGTAAATATTAATAAAACAAAAATTGTTCAATTCAGGACTTATGGTCGCAAGAGGGATAAACTTAACATTATTTATAACGGACAACCTCTATTAGAGACAGAGGAAACCATTTTTCTGGGAGTAAAACTGGATAACTTCTTCTCCTGGAAACCACACGTAGAAAAAGTTTGCAACAAATTAAACAAATTCGTTTACGTCCTCTACACACTACGAAAGACCTCGTCGCTGAGTACTATGTTGACTGCGTATCACGGCTGTGTTGCATCGACTTTACAATACGGCCTTATATTATGGGGCAACTCAACAGATGTGGATAAAGCCTTCAGGGTACAAAAAAAATGCATCCGAGCCATTTGTGGCATCCCACCATGGGAATCGTGTAAACCGTTGTTCCTAAAATTAAAAGTCCTTACATTACCCAGTATGTATATTTTAGAATGCGCTAAATTTGTTCGACAGTACTTTGACTTGTTTAAAAAGGCTGACGACCGTTGCCCTCGAAAAGTCAGAGATCCAGATAGAATAGTTCTGCCTAGAGCGCCAAGGACTTCTCTATATAAAAAGAACTCTTATAATATGTGTGGACTAATCTATAATAAAATACCAAAGGATTTCAAAGAGCTAACTAATAATTTATTTGTTTTAAAGCTAAAATTATGGCTGCGGGAAAAACGTTTTTATTCTATTAATGAATTTATAAATAATGCTAATAATTAATGTTAATAAATTTTTATATTAAACTATTCGGGAAACTTACAGCTAATATAATCAATGTTCTTAAACAATACGAATTTGAATGCCATTTACAAGTTTTCACATATAATTATTCGTTGTTCTATTGATGAATTTAATGTTAATGATTAATCTTTTTAAAAATAATGTAACTTTAATTTTTTATAATTTTTCTGAGTGATAGAAACCGACATTTGAAAACATTATTACGTATTGCTTGCTCTTACATTAAAATATTGTAAAAAAATTTGCATGTCATCTATATCTGACTATGTATTAGGAACCTCAACTGATTTAAGACCAAATGTACCAAAACTTATTGCAAATAAATGATTATGATTATGATTATGAAAATACCTCAATATTTTTTTCCTATTCTGCACGGCATCATATAAACTGCTTTAAACTAAAAAATATTAATATGTATTTGTTTATGTCTTTATAATAAATCAAACATACCTCTTTGTCTTCATCTTTTGTGACATATTTACTCTACAAGGTAAATCTTTTGATACATAATTTCTCTTTTGTACATAAATCGCACCCTGTTATCAACAAGATGAGAGAAAATGGGTGACATAGCAAAAATATTTATTTTTTGAGTGACGTAAATCTGATAACATGTTTTGCTTATTTTTTTACGTTTAGTGATAGAGGAGCTCGTGGCTTAATAATAACAGCCGCTCGGGTCGATCTTTAGGTTAAGCCGTACTTGCCTAGGTTGGTCTGTGGATGGGTGTCCGCCCATTACATACCGAGTTTCCTCCGTACCTCGAAAAGCATGTTAAGCCGTTGGTTTAGGCTGTCATTTGTAGATCTTTGACAGTCGTTACAGGTAGTCAGTGGCCCAAAAAGTCTGACAACAAGTCTTACCAAGGGGTATCGTATCCAGTACTAACTGGGTTGTGGAGGTCAGATAGGCATTCGGTCCATGTAGAATACTGGTATTCACCTGCATCCGGTTAGACTAGAAGCCGACCCCAATACAATTTGGAAAAAGCTAGGCAGATGATGAGTAATTAAATTAATTATATTTAAAATAAATTATATTTTTTTTTGCTTACGCTGTGACTTACATCAGATTGCAGTGTACTCATTAAAACTTTCTGGTGTTGCAATTGCACTCAAAGCATTGATGTTTTTAGCAAGTATGCAATAAAAAAATGACGAAACTTTGCAGACCATTAAACATCCTTAATTCGTATATAAGTTTTACTTCGGTATAAAAACAAAGCACTAGGCTTAGGTATCTGGATGATAAAAAAAAATGATGGATTTCACGACTAATTAATAGCAAATTATTTAATAGAAATCAAAAGGAAGATTAGCCGGAACAAGACTGTAATATGACCCAGACCCACCAATCGAAAACAAAGACCCACCAATCGAAAATACAGTTTCTGCAATCATTTTAGTCGTTTAATTCACCAAACCACATTCACCAAAATTAAAGCAATACCGAAGCTTCGTAATTATGCAAAGCCTCACTTCTGTTATTTCACAAATCTATTATTCCACATCAGCCACCATTTTCCGAGTGACATGAGCATCGATAACGCTTCAACGATTCAAAGTGACGTCAAAACAACACGTCAATTCTGACTCCACATGAGACTTATTGGCGACTGTACTGGCGAAATCAGTGACCAATAAAATACTAACATTGTAAAGAGGACATTGTACGGATGTAGCGGTAGTCTTCGGTAGTTTTAAAAAACTCTTTCATTAAGCGGAAACTACATAATCCCGAATTTCAAAGGGTTTGTTTTTTTTATTGCAAAACACTAGTCACAAACTACTACTACTACAACTGTGGCGACCACCAGAAAAACGAAGAAAGACAATGAAGCTCGACGAAGTCCCAGAGAAACAATTTAACTGTCTTGGATCCCGCAACGAAATTAACCAAAAAGAATAGCGGAAGAGTAGGAGCAACATAATTTCCACTTCATAGGCTATATTTAAAACTTTCCCATGGGATAACTCGACCAAAACGCCAGCGAAGCCGCGGACAAAAGCTAGCGACCAATAAAAGTACGGCCCAGTAAAGTTAGTGCAAAATTCAGAAGTTTCAGAAGTTCGCAATCCAGTGGCTGGATACAAGTTTGAAACTTTGGGACAACTCTAGGCGGAACTTCGGTTTCAAAGTATCTTAGATGGATTGAAAATCCAAGTTGCTTGCGCAACACTGGAAATTGTATAAGATGGCCGTTCGGATCACTAATGACTTATCCGTCCATTTTAATACACCTTCATTTTAATTATTAATCTCGAGTTCGAACCTCTGATTTTTCGGATTCATGTGCGTATTGTATAATTATCATTTGCTTCGGTGAAGGAAAACATTGTGAGTAAACCAACATGCCTGAGAGATATTTCTTGACGTCATGTGAAGCCAAGTCAGGGGCCCGTGGGTGGCATAAAAAAAATCTGACACCAGGTTAGGCACTAACCACACGATAAAGAAAGAAAGAACTTTTCGCCACCGCTCTTTTTTCACGCTACCAAAACTACATTAGATTATCATGCCTTATTTTCCTCCTTTCTTCCAATTAGAAACTAGGGGAATGTTGTTTTGAGTGTCCCAAAACGGGCAAAAGTGATCAAAATATGATCTCACTTTTGCAAATGGTGACCACTTTCTTTGAGAAGACGACGGATGTAAAATCGGTCAAACCATAGGGTGTGCTACTTAATAATAATGGAATTTTTTTTTCCCGTTCGAAAATCTTTAACAATATTTATTTAACAATTATTTGCACTGTCTCAATTATATACGCAAGACGGCCAATTAAGCTATACAAAACCTGTTTATGCGGATCTCTACGGCAAGTATATACAAAGCGAGGCCATATTATACTGGAAATGTACAGCTTGATGTGCCGCCGTGTGTACATACTAAATACAAATAATAGTTAGTAGAATAGGTACAAAAGTGATTCTTATTTTTGAAGAAATCTCTTCCAGCATGCCTGCGAAAGGAGATACTAAAAAAAGAGATGTAGATATCTTCCTAACAACTGCAAAATACTACCTACTGTTAAGATATTGTGATCGCTTTGTAATTATACGATCTGATAACGTAACGCAACCTTATTAATAATCTCTCAGTAATCTACACTACTTATCTATGATCCAAATCCGCATTAAAGGCAACTTCAAATTAATAGCTGATTAAGCTATCAAGATTAAAACGAATGCAATTAAGGATCGACGGTCGACAGGGGAGAGTGGAAGAAAAAAACGTGTTGCGCCGACCCCAAGTAACATGGGACAAGGGCCGCAAGATGATGATGATGAATTGAGGATGATGGATTGGATTAAGTACTACCTCGTATGTCTTGTGGTCGCAAGCGCTAATGGTGAACATGGTCTTGAATTCGAATCCCTGGTCGGTCGGCAAAATATTATTGCATTTTTTCATCAGGATCAGGATTTGTGGCCGTTTGCTAGCAATAGGTATGCCGCTGATGAATTTGGACTTATGTTTAAGTCCAACATAATAGTTCTACCTCTGCCAAACCTTTTGGCGATAGCAGACATGAGTGTGAATTTTATGAGTTTGTATTTATGGCCACCGCATACATACAAACTCATCCGTAACCTCCGGAGCCACGGCACCGGTTAGAAAATTTATTTCACCATTTTAAAGGCACATTATACCGGAAGGACATGCAGGGTGTAAACAGACCCTTCACATAGCCATCAACCAAGCATTCTGTACATCAAACTAAGTAACTTTACGCAAAAAATATTGCTGGGAATCGACTTTTTTTTGGGGTTAAAAATCACGTTTTAAGGTAGGACTCGATGGAAAGCACTCAAAGCATTGTGCTGATGGATTGATTGAAGAGTATTTACGGGGGTCACGGAGGTGTATAAAGTAAAAATCTTACATTAAAAACATGTATTTATGTATTTGTAAAAAAAAACTTGTGAAAAAGTTTGAACTTTGACCCCCAATATCTCAATAACAAAAAGGTTCCCAGGTATGGTCTAGAACAAAAAAATGATCGCAAAGACGGGGAGAACAAGTGCCTTTCGGATGAGTTAAGGGTCTATTTACACCCTTTATTAGCATTTTTTAAACTTCGGAACTACTGATCCGATTCCAAGAAATATTTCACTAATGTGAAGCTACATTATCCCCGAGTGTCATAGGTTATGTTTAAAGTGTTCTTGTGGGATAACTTATTTTTCTAATCTTTTTGTTTTTTTTTTACTATAACGCGAGCATAGCCGCAAGCCAGTCTTAATTAAAGATAGGTAGTTTAAACACCTGCTTTTTACTACCCAAGTAGGTACTTAAAGATGTAATACACACACAGCATCACCAGTGATTGACATCTTGATTTGCGGTTTGCGGTCTGCTAAGATAATTAACATTCAGTTACTGACATAATGACTTATGTCGATATAAGTATGTAGGTAAATACATATCAATTTACGATATTATGTAGGTAAATACATGCTATGATATTGTATAGTAGAAGAGGATAATAGGATATTTGCAATGTCCTGTACAGAAACTGCAGACTACACATATGTGAGCGTCCATTGCTGCAACTACAAACTGCAACATTGGGAGGTTTACTCATTAAACAAAAAAGTTAAGTAATGATTAAATTATCAGATGCTAAACAATGTCTATAAACTTTAAATAATGATTGATAAATGTACTTTGGTACTGTATGGTGTCGAACGTAAAGAATAGCACCCTCCCATATCTTCCCGTGGGTGTCGTAAGAGGCGACTAAGGGACTTACCAGAGAGTGGGCAGCAGCGTTCTCTGTGATTTTTTAACAACTGTACTGCGATCGCCAACCCGCCTGCCAAGCGTGGCGATTATGGCAAAACCTCCCCTTTGGGGAAGGCCTATGACCAGCAGTGGACGTCTTTCGGCTGAAATGATGATGATGATGATGATGAAACGTACTTTGCAACCCGACCCCAACATAGTTGGGAAAAGGCTAGACTACAATTGTAAACGTACGTTTTTGCAAGCACACTGCCACTCTTTGTTGATAGCCTAGTGGTGTGACCGTCGGACTGCCAAGTCATTTATGTATTTTATGAAAGGAGCTACCTTTCATAGCCGACAGTAACATTATCATCAAAATATTAATCAAACATTACGCCAATTACGAAGTTACATTTGATTAGCCGAGAGTGACTCGAATCAATTTTAGATTAAAATTTGTAGTGTGTGTATAGGTCTCGAGTTCGAACCCAAGACCCGCACCTCTGGATTCATGTGCGTATTGTATAATTATCACTTGCTTCGGTGAAGAAAAACAACGTGAGGAATCCAGCATGCCTGAGAGTAATTTCTTGATGGCATGTAAAGCCATGTCAGAGGCCCATGGGCGGCATAAAAACTCTGACACCAGGTTAGGCACTAATCACACGATGAATAAGGAGACCACTTTTTGTTTCATCACCTCGGGCCTCGGTCACTACTGAAAAAGAAGAAGAATTATGCTAAAAACAAAAGACTATCAAGATACAAGACGAAAACCGAGTGAAGCTGCCTGTAGTTAAACCATATTTCGGTATAAGACGAAAATAGCAAACACGGTTTAGCAGCCGACAGCCGTGAAATGAATCGGTGGAACTGACAGGCGGGGTCCGTAATTAAGGTTTGTGGACACTGACAACTAGGATGCTACATTGTGGCACAGTGTAACAACTACAGGGGGCCTAAAACGGCCGTTTTAGCAGAATCTTATCTTCTTAGCGTGTCGATGGCAAATTTTTAGTTAAATATGTTTGGCCCAAAATTCAGCTAAGCGAACTCCGCTCGCTGTAGCAGTCATAAGGTCGTCAAGTGCGCAGGTGTCAGGGCATGCAGCGCAAGATGGAAGATGGG
Source organism: Noctua fimbriata (assembly GCA_905163415.1). Classification (NCBI taxonomy): domain Eukaryota; kingdom Metazoa; phylum Arthropoda; class Insecta; order Lepidoptera; family Noctuidae; genus Noctua; species Noctua fimbriata. Next base: position 12,252,299 of record LR990940.1, read on the forward strand.
CCATTGTCTGTGGAGACACGCCGCTTACACATTTGAGATCTGAGCCGTCCATGAACCCCCATCTGAAGAGATTCTCTTTGCTACGGCCGACCTGGGTAAATAAAAGAATCTTATGATTTACGTATAGTCACAGATGCGTTAAATATTATGAATTGCCACTTCTTGACCGTTTTACAAATTTTAACGTGGTTCTTATTATTGTATTACGATTCTGCCATAGCGGCCATTTTAGGCCCCCTGGTTTCAGATGAAAGTAGTCCATGTATAACTTTGCCGCAGTGATTTTTCTTCAACACGGTCTTGTACAATTTAACAGAAAGAATTACACTGCGTCTTTACTCAGATTCTGAACAGGGACCTAAATTGTTTAATTTACTATCTGAATGTAAAAGCCTAGGAATTGGTTGATTAGTAATTTGGCGATTCACTTTTCTTTTCTGAGTTTATAGCTGCCTCGTACGACTTTTTGTATAAAGGGTCAAATATATTGCCAATCGACTTTGAGGATAAACGCCTCCGATAAAATATCTATAAACAAGAATTATATTAAAAAATTAGCTAGCGACACTTTTAGATATGAACGGGTATTGAAATCTAAACACTAAAAAACGAAAAAAAAAAAGTTTTTTTTACTCAATTTTCGAGTATCTACACTACCTGCGGTCGTTGACCCCGTAAATATTTTCACCAACTTAATCTAACTGATCCTGTACAATTTCTAGGGCCGAAATGTAGCTAATAAAATTCATATCATATAGGAACTAACCGGGAACTTAAATTGAAAGATAAAATGTTCTTGTTTTACATATTAAGATAATCGTTTACAATAATAAATATAGTACGGCGTGCGGTCAACGACTCGGCCTAGAGGAAATGATAAGGTCTGGTAGAGACACTGATTAATGACGCTGTGACGTAGCAACCAAGATTGTTGGTTTGTTTGCGTACACGCGGCTAAATAGTTAAGCAAACAAAGTAGGTAGTCAGATACATTATTTTTAGGTCAAAATAAGGTGCCCGTGCACAGATCTGGTCGCTCACCGAGTCGCAGAAGTTCCGACTTGGAGTATGCCAAAGAGCAATGGAGTGGAGCATTCTCGGTGTATAAAACACACAGAACGAGGTGGCGAGTTGACGTGGACGTGCACTGCGATGGCTGCTTCGAGGTGGCGCACGAGGGGAGAACCTGGAAAGATATCAGGGAGGCCTTTGCTCAGCAGTGAGACATTAAAGGCTACTACAAATCAGAAACTATTTTATGATCTTACTTTCTTGTCCTGTCTGCCTGTCTTATAGATTTTTCTCGATGCAAATTATGCAACGTAGTAATGAACGTTTCACAGACTGTTTAGTGCAGTTTGATTCAGAGCTGTTAATTGTGTGGCTATCTCTTGGCCGAATTTTTTATTAACATCAGGTCACGACTGCCTTACTAGATTGAACTGGTGCAGATTGTGGAGTTTTCTGGATGCGAGAAGTACAGAACAGGGAAACTTTTGCAGAATCTTAACAAGATAATAATAAGAATCACGTTAAAATTCTTAAAATGGTGTGATCATTTTCTGAATTGTAATAAAATTCTGCTAAAGCGTCCATTTTAGGCCCCTGGGCAATGGTGCGATGCTTGGAGAAGTTTCTATTCAGCAGTCTTTCAGCTGAATGATGATGAGGCCATATCGTGCTTGGAGGTCTTAATGCAGGTGTAATTCCAGTGTGGGAAAGAGATGGCGCTAGTCGACCTATTTAGCTCTGTCTCTTTCCCGTCACAGTAATCGTCACGTCATAGCAATCCCCCAGGGCAGGGTTATCCTGACAGAATATGAAGAAGGAAAGAGTTTTGATCACTGCGCTTGCTTACTGTGACGTGGCAATTTAATTCCGGTGTCTGAGGTTTCCTCACAACTGCCAATTATATACGGTAAAGGATCAGATATATAGAAAGGAGAACGAGTTCATGCATTTTTCAACCACCAAGACACAAATGTTTGGGGTTCCACCGGTGTTCCCACACCGAATTTACTTTTCATGGAGCAGCATTTGCACGTGTTAAGCGTTAGTGACAATAACGGATCACAAAAAGAGATAGCAAGGCCGCAAAACTTAATTAATATTATCATTATATGTATCATTTATTAATTTACCATTAACAGTTAATTTTTTTTTTTTGTTTTTATCAGTAAATTTATTTATTTAAGTCAAATATATCTACAACTTTTATTTACAGACTAAAAAGAACTAAAGTAATGATAGAAATAAGACTAAAAGTAAGAAAATATAAACATCTAAACAACGACGACAATAGGACTCTTAGGCGTCAAAGTATTCCTCCGCATCGCTGTCATCTGGAAACGTGCCCAGAAGACTGGCAGCATTGCCACGCTGAATAGCAATGCTAATTCTTTGGCCAAAGAATTAGCATTAGCAATTCTTCGTCACGCGAAGTGTCGACCAGTCGGCGAGAGATTTCCTTAAAAACAAGATGCGCACTCGGTCCCCATGACCCGAGCGTTTCGACCCCAAACGGCTCAAAACTGTAGTTACCAATAAGGTTACAGTATTTGCGCCGCTTGAGGATCTCAGCAGCCGCAGCAGCAGCGCCTGCACAGCCCGCCGTGCTTGCAAGGTGAGATGGCGCAAGGGTGTCGACACAGGTTGCGTCCCACACCAAAGGCCTACCCACCTTCCAAGGCACCAACGTCATGCCGTCTGGTCTCTTGCCATCGTTACGTACCAAGCCGTTTGGTTCTAAAACCGCTGGTACGCCGGCGCTGGCAAGGGCTCGACGAATAATGTCATTAATGCTGGCGTGCCGTGCAATGCGACCTGCGCTCCTGTAGCAGGACAGGCCATGGTGTCCGAGGCTGTCGACAGCTTCACCGCAGTGACATCGATGCGGGGCAACACAAGGTGCGCCTAAGCGAAGACTCGTAGCGACCCGGAACGATGCGTCATCCATCATAATGCCAATGGTGGATGACGGAAGTGCCTGAAGCCACAACCGCGACTCCCATTCCCCCACGGCCAGCAGACGGGCACGCTCCACAGTATTGAATGACGTGTTTAAAAGGGTATTCCGTACAATACTGCAGAGCGGCACGTGCCACTGTCTCTGGGAGGACAGGCTGTCGGGCAAATCCGTATTGGGACAAGCCATTTTCCAAGCGTTCAACGCATCGGTCAAATACGGCACCTCAAAATCAACCAGGGAGGAAGACAGAATATCCCTGGTTAATTTTTCAGTACCGTAGACCGAGGAGAGGAAGGCTGGTAAACTTATACTTGAAATTTTGCGGACGCCGAGACCACCCAAGCGAATGGGAAGTGTGGCTTGCTGCCAAGCTCGGTCGTCCAGGGCCACATTAAGTATTGAAGTTAGAGTATTCCTAATAATTTGGTCTACTTTTTCTAAAAGCTGCGGATGCTTCCAAAGATGAGTGGAGCGAAGGCTATACGTGAATTTTGGTCCAAAACAACAGTATCGAATAAGTGTGAAGGCCGAATGAATGTTAATTTTAAAAAGTCTCTCCGAAACATCATTAAAATTTTGAATTTTGTCTTCAATGAACGACGGAAAAGATTCGTCAAATATTGGTGAACCCAGGAGGTGAAGAGAATTTCTGCCGGTAATTTTGATATTTGGTGCCAAAGAATTAAATTTAGAAATGGTAGTCTGTCTTTCAGTGGTTTCAGGAAGGTATATATATAGACTAGAAATGGGATATAAACAAAAAAAAAAATAAAAAAAAAATAAAAACAAATTAAAAAAACCCGTAAATATCCCGTTTCTAGTCTATATGATAATGTTAGTGACCATGATAGTTTAAAATCTAATATTCTCATGTTATAAAATGATAACTTCGGTGTTGATGCACCACTAAAGACATAAACCAGATAATCGACTCGTAACTCCACCACACTTTCCTCTTCGCAAATCCGCCAACAAATTAGGACCACTCAGACGAATCAACGGCTCTATTTAGGAATCGACACACCCAGCTACTATCGCCGACGACATGCTATTTGTTGGTCGGGTAGTGGCCACCGATACTGTCAGCGGCTGTCTCCGACCTCCGCCCGACGCGCGACAGCCTGCCAGCAGACCGGGGAAATGTCGGAAATATCGCAGTTTGTTTGTGGAGACCTATTTTTTGAGGTTATATTTTGGAGTAGGCATTCTTTAATAAGTAAGCTGGGTATATCTGAACATAGATGGGTCTTATGGCAGTTGGTCGTGAAAAGTTTATCTTACCAATTTTTATGTACTTCGCTTAAAAAACGTATGCAATTCTAAGCTACTTTCAAATGGTACTCTCCTTGTTTGTTCTTGCGATGAAAAATCAACATACTTAGTACCAAACCTATGAATGGACCAATTATTATATTCATCAGTTCATCCCAAGAAATCATAGGTACCTAGTTATTAAAATATTCTATATTAGTCGGATCGGCTTCCAGTCTAACCGGATGCAGCTGAATATCAGTATTTTACATGGAACGATTGCCTATCTGACCTCCACAACAGTTAGTACTAGGCAATACGATACCCCTTGGTAACACTGGTTGTCAGACTTTCGGGCCACTGATTACCTGTAACGACTGTCAAAAATCTACAAATGACAGCCGGGACCAACGGCTTAACGTGCTTTCCGAGGCATGGAGGAAACTCGGTATGTAATGGATAGTCCCGTCCACGAACCGTCCTGGGCAAGTGCGGCTTAACCTTGAAGATCGACCCGTGTGGCTGTTATTGGCCACGAGCTCCTCTTAAAATATTCTAACTCAATATTCTATTAAGAATAAGAAATTTTATTTGCTCAAACATGTGTATACATACAGAATTAAAATAATACATGCATGCAAGATCTTAAATAAGAGTGGCTCACGACACGTCTGCCATTTCTCATGGCGTGCAATTATTTTAGATACAATTATTTTTATTATTGAATCAATGATTTTTAAATTTAACACTTATATATTAAACAAACTTATATTCAATCATTTACATTATCCAATGACTTGTTATTTATTTTCCTTGTCTGATATTACCGCTCACAAATATCACAATGAAGATTTACATCACTTTATCTTTTACTTTTTTTTTTTTACAGTTGCAGTGAAATCGTTGAAGTACGGACTTGTACTAAGTACGGCAAGTTACACAAAGCAGTAACATCTACTTAGCTCCGTAGTTCGAGCAAGTCCTCTGTAACTCTCACTTCGTTTTAATTATTTTCTTTTGAGAGAATTGAACTAGGGATTTTCCTTATTATATTAAAATGTTTGATGAATAAAAAATGTGGCATTACTAAAATCAAAGAGATTTTAGTAATTTCACATTTGTTTGAACCACTACGGGCGTATTCCCGTTGACCCCACTGCCAAGGTGCTATGCATTTTAATAATACTGGTACGGACTTCTGGGAATAAATACCATCTTGAATTCATGCCAGCCTAGTACTGTTCGTGAGGTTACTGCTCATAACTAGCACAACTGTACTAACACTACTCGATCCCATGCAATGTTTTTGAGTAATATTTTATTACTCAAAAATATGGTGGAGCCAACGGAAACAATTTTTTATTATTTTAATCAATTCCCGCCGTCCCCACCAGTGCGGCCACGGGTGGTGGGGCCAACGGGAATACACCGCACTACGTAGTCAAATCAAAATATTTTTTTGAAGCAGAATTTATTTGCAGAAGTGAACACACCGACTTTTAGTGCCTTTTGTCATTAAGATTCATAAAAAGAAAACAGAGGAAATTTCTGAATTTTTAAAACAGTCAAACTCGGGTAAATTGGGTTGCCGAATGGTTTCTTAGGTCAAAAGGTAAAAGTTAAAAACAGTTAAAACCACTTAAAAAAAAAGTTAAAACCAGTTAAAAAAAAAATTTAAAATCTCTCCTGAAATGGTTAGTTTCATTATTGAACGTTTAATTGACTTGACCCGGCCTGTGATGCAAATGAAATCAGATTATTATATTATTTATTCATCATTTCTCTTATCTATTGCATTTTTAAATATTAAAAAAATAAAAGTATACAAAACATTTAAAAGTATAAAAACAGATGGCCCATCGACATCAGGAATAAGGTCCAGGCTGCCGGTGGTCAGGGCTTCAAGAGAGAGGAACCGCCTCACTATGCGTGCCATGTCCATATTAATATTATATTCGAAATATTTTTTTTTTCTTTTATTGTTTTGGGGTTTTTGTCTAAACAGATAATATGTCAACCCCATCGTACCTTTTAACATATTCGAATTGAAAGCGACGATACGTTTCAACAAAAATTGTACGGAATGATTGCACGAAAATGTCTCAAACATACAGCCAGCTGTCCAAACAATGACGTTTATATTTTAAGCCTGCCGAAAAATAGTTTGACTACAAACAAACAACATCAAACAAGGTAACCAAACTATTGTTTAAAATATCCCATAAACCACAAGGTTCAACACGTTCAGTCTGGAGGTCAAATAATAAAAAACAACAGATTTTATCGAATCGTTCACTCAAACTCGTTCGTTCTCTAAAAATTCCTCGAAATCCTAACAGCCGACGTTCGACGTAGTTCTGAAAGCTTGCAAACTCTAATATGGAAACTTTTCGACGATGTCAGTAACTGGAATAGCGGAGGCTGAAGCTAGTTATTTTAGCCAGTTCGGAACTTTACCTGGATGTCATCGTGTAGAGGAAACTACCAGACTGTTATGTGAACCAGAGGCCCCGGCACGAGCGCGCGGTGTAAACTTACACACAAACACACACACAAAACCACACACAATAACACAACACTCACACACACACGCAACACCTATAATACTCACAAAATATTAAGTAGTAGTGTAGAGTAGTAGTGTGGAGTGTGTGTGTGAGTAGTGTGTGTGTAGTAGTAGTGTAGTAGTATTTCACATAAAATATTTTTATAATTTTAAGAATTTATTCATATCTATGTATGATACTGATTGGGCTTGCTGCAAACAATTTAACTAAAATGCTATAAGATAATTGTATTTTCGATTCAAAAATCGACGTATTTGCGTTATGTGACATTTACACCGCGCTCTCGTGCTAGGCCTAAGATAATATGGTTGCCATATAAGGTAACTTATGCGGTGAACGTACAACTACAAATTTAGTTGTATGTGTTTGTTTGGCTGTGAATAAAAGTTGTGCTGAGCTAAAAACTAATTCAGAATGTACTGGAATGCCTATATAAGGTCTAACTATTCATACACGAAATATATTCAGGGAATCATCTAACGGCTATAACGAAGCCATTTCAAGGGATTGTTTTTTTTTTTATCTGAGTATATTTTTATAAAAAATAAATAATTTAAAATTACTTGATCCACAAAATTAATAATAGCTCCTTATTTTTGAACATCCATTACGCTAGTTTACTACGTCGTATTTACCTACTATCATTGTCAGAATATGGTAGTAAAGGTTTTATGCAAAAATCTCAAAAAAAAATAGAATTATAATAATTTCGTAAAAAAAAAAACACTCTGATAATTTCTTTTCATTGCTATGGCGACTTTACCACTTATAGAAGTTACTCTTAAAATGGCTACTTCCCATTTGGTAAACTTCCCATTTCGTAAACCTCAAACTGTACCTACTAAAAAGTTGCGTTTGGTAAACATTATACATTTCATACATTTAGTCCCATTTCGAAAACATTTCAATATTTTTTTGTGTTATATCCCATTTGGTAAACTTTCAGATGAAATGGGTACAGTCAAGTAAAAAAAGAAAAACGAAACTAATGATAACATTGTCATTTATTTTGTTAAATATTTTTAATCACAGGTACAATAGTCGGATTATGTGTACGTATGCCATTTACACATATTGATATTTAAAAACAGAAATAAAAAGTGGGGTGTACAAATAACTTTCAAAAAATTTAAGAAAAATCACAGTTCGATTTGACTATTTCGATGACAAGTTTTATTTTTTTAATAACATAAGTCAATCTAGATGCGAAATCAACTTATATAAAAAAACAATAATCACAGATTTGGTACTATCTTTTTATGTTAATGTACATTAACATAAAAAAATACATACGAAATCAACTACTTATAAAATAATACTAACAAAGTTTACCAAATGGGATTAAATGTATGAAGTAACGAAATGTTTACCAAACGCAACTTTTTAGTAGGTACAGTTTGAGGTTTACGAAATGGGAAGTTTACCAAATGGGAAGTAGCCCTTAAAATATTTCGTGTATGGAAAGATAGACCTTATATAGTTGTTTTTGCAATAATTGTCCCGGCCAACTATTATTTAAATTAAGATACGCTGATCGAAACCAGTGGCTTACCGTCTATTGTATAGAGCATCGGAAAGGACGAGTACATTTTTTATAGTTTAACAAAAAAGCTGGGTATCCTTCACAAGGACAGCTTTTAGTCTTATATAAAGCTCAAATTCGGTCCGGCATGGAATATTGCTGTCACCTTTGGGATGGCTCAGCCAAATACCAATTAGCCACTCTGGACTCTGTTGAGCACAGAGCCAAGAGGCTCATTGGTGACGATAAGCTGGTTGGTACCAGGCTTCATAGCCTGGCCCACCGGCGCAAAGTTGCATGTTTGACGATCTTTTACAGATTGTACTTCGGTAAGTGTGCTCAAGAGCTCCACGAACTTATTCCACCATCTCCCTTCTTCCATCGGGAGTCCAGACGTAATGCAGGTTATCACCCATACCTTGTCGATGTTCCACACATTCGCACGAAGCGCTTTGCTACATCATTTATTATGCGAACAGCCAAGGAGTGAAATTCCCTGACTGCGTCGGTTCCCAAGTTCATATGACCCCAATCTATTTAAGTTGCGAGTTAAAAGGCTTCTTTTGGATTAGCTCGTTCCATCGTCGACCTCATCTCTGTCCTCAGGACTAGATTGAGGTCAAGAGTAACACCATTTAGTATAAAAAAAACAAGGGGTGTCGTATTACCCATTAACTGGGTTGTGGAGGTCATCGCTTCAAGAATACTGGTATCCAGCTGCATCTGATTAGACTGGAAGTCGAACCCAAAACAGTTGGGAAAATACTAAATAGGCAGTGGCTCATAATTTTTATCATTCTGGGATTTTGAGATACTATTCCATTTTTTACAATAGGTGTAAAAATACCCTACTTCGTTAAGGAGCCGAAAGCACTTGTTCTCCCCGTCATTGCGATATTTTTTTTGTTCTGGAACATACCTGGGAACCTACCGGAGAACCAACCATACCGGAGATATTGAGGAGCAAAATTATAACTTATTCAGAAGTTTTTTTTTTAAAATACATGCACAATGTTTTGAGCTGTTAGGACACGCTTTATAAAAGCCTTTTTAAAAAAAACGATTATCGAAGGTTAATTGATTATATTAGTGAAAGGCACAAATACATTAATAAAACGGGAAATTTGGTCAATATTCTGACTTGCGACCTATCCGGTAGGAGTCTCAACCCGAACTGGCTCTATTGCCTGACCAATGCACTAAGTCTAGACGGAAATGATGATGTGGTGCTGACTAGGCACTTAAGGGTGTATTCTAGGGATGTAACAACCCCCCCTTTAAGAGGAACTTTACGGTTTTCATGGAAAGTTACGAATTTATTCTTAACCTTGGAAGAGGAATTATTTCGGGTTCTGGGTCGTTATCTAAAGTGTTATCGTTTTGTAATTTAGGTTTTGTTTTGCAGCCAGAATATTTTCCAAACTTTTTACAAAGTTTATAACTAATAAAAATAAAAATTAAGATTAATACAAGGTAAGTCAAAAGTGGATAATGAGAACTGTATTCAATTAAGTTAGGGCTAGGATTATTTATAATATTATCAACATCTGACAACATTTGGTTGTTGATAACGCTAGGAAGTTTTTCTAAGTCTATATTTGACAATTTAGTGGATAACAATTTGGGTTTTGATATATTAAACTTTTCCAGATTACAACAGGCTTCATTAATTAGATTAAAATCGGAAACTATAGTTTTAACATTTATGTAAATGTTGTTTTTTCCAAACAGTTGTTTATTTCTACAATAAGCCGTACAATTAGGTTGAATATTAAGTACACCAGTACCTAGTATTTTGAACTCCATTAAATCAGATTTACATTGAATAGAAAGTTTAGTTGGTTCAGATTGGACAAATATCCATTTGTTTCCTTGCAATTCTTGCCAAATATCTATCTGACCATACATTAATTTGGTTTGACAGTACTTAGGTATTTCTGTAACAATTTTTGTTAGTATCTCAGTTTCACAGGTTGGTGTTCCTTGAATTGAGCGTGTGTCAGTATCATCACAAATATAAACTCTGTTTACAGGCTCAATACAGGATTTTAGATTACTTATACAGGTGTATGTTAGTTTATCTTTACTAATACCAACATAATTACAAGATGGAATAATCATAGCATAGGAGTTTGGTTTTTCCATGTTATGTGGTATGGGTACTGAAATGGCCTTAAATAGATCTAACTCAAAAGAGTGTACAAGGGGAATCTTGATTACAAACACTAACTTATTGTTTACAAAATAACATGACAACTTTGATATATCAATCAAAGCATGAATAGTATCTAAATCTATAGGCAATTCTTCATAATTAGGTAATTTTCTAACATTACTTATTAGTTCATTATACAACTGATTCGGTGTCATGACCGATGGGTGAAGAGTATTAGTTTTAGCGAATAACATTGCATTTACAAGGTCTTCTAATTTAAATGACAGAGTAAGTAGACAAGATGATAGTTCGGTATAGACATCGTTCATCCTTGATTTTATGTATAGCTTATCAGATAATATTGACAGATTATTAAAAGTACTAGATAGATTAATAATAGCGTCATTCAAACGGACTTCGTTTTTGGTTATGGTTTCAAGAGTTTTGTTGTAACGGGAAAGAGCTGTGCTCGTCACAAGGATGTTATCTTTTAAAATGGACGCAAACTTAATGTTATTATTATTTAGGGTTTGAATGGCGTTATTATATCTTATGGCATCGTCTTCATCCATTGTGCCAATGACTTGTTTGAAAAGAGAGCCAACTCCTGCTAACCAAGCGGATCTCTTTTCGCGCCCGGATGTTAAATGAGATATGGCACTGTAGTCCTTCAGAATATCGATAAGTCGCAAAGCCAGTGGCTGTAGTATGTTGTACATTCGGATTCTTTAAGTATTGTATTTTGTTGACACAAAAGCGTAGAAGCTTTTAATGCATTGTTTATATTATCTATATGGGGTTTTATATATGTAATATCCATAGGTACAAGTAAATGAATATGATCTCTAGTCTGTTTCATGATTCCTATTGGGTCGAAGTATATGCCAGGGCTTTCATTGACTTGTTCGATGATATCAGATGTTGCAAGGGACAGGAATGTAGATATTCTGAAATATATTAGACAAAATATTTAACTAATGTTATTTTTTATATTTTAAAACTAGGTTTATTAGATTAAGGAATAATAGGAATATTAAAACTAAATACTAGTTGTTTCCGCCAGCTTTAATTCATCATAGTGATACTTGACGTGACGGCGATTAACGAGAAGGGTCAACGTATTGTTGCCATTAATTTTGATCACTTTATGTGGACCTTTCCAAATGGGCGACAGAGCTTTATTCTGCCGCGGATGGTGTTTGATATACACCATATCGCCTGTTTTATATTTTATAGGTCTGGTTCTTCTATCGTAATAGTCTTTCGATGTGACTTTGGATTTAAGAATATTTTCTATGGCTTTCTCTCTGGAGAGTTTCATTCTTTGCTGGAGTATACGGACATAACTGGGATATGTAGGTTCTAATGCTGTATCGTAAATCGAGGTGGGTATAAATGGTTTGTAACCGAATAATAATTCGTAGGGTGTATAATTTGTAGTGCAATGGACTGTGGTATTGTAGGTTAACATAGCTGTGTAAACGTATCTCGGCCAGTCATTTTGGTTGTCGTCGACGAAAGATTTTAAATATTCTTTTAGAGTCGCATGACTTCTCTCTAAAGCACCTTGAGTTTGTGGATGATAGGGGCTGGACCATAATTGTTTAATTTTCAAAAAGGTACAGGTTTGTTTAAATAGTTCTGCTGTGAAATTGGTTCCCTGGTCTGTAAGAATAGTTTTGGGGATACCAAACTGGGATATGAAATGGATTAAACATTCAGCGGTTTCTTCTGCCGTAGCATTTCGGATAGGATAGCCTGCTGAATATTTCGTAAGGTCATCCTGAATTGTTAGAATGTACCTGAGTTTGGCCGCGCCTGATTCAGGCAATGGTCCGACAATGTCAAGTGACACGCGTTCAAAAGGTTGTGTAGATGTCGTTGTGATCTGCATAGGGGCTCGATTAGTTCTACGCAGGGCTTTATTGGTTTGACATTGTTCACATTTTCGGACATAGTTTTCGACATCTCTGCGCATATTGCGCCAATAATATTTTTCCTGGATTCTACTTAACATTCTATTTGAGCCTAAATGACCTGATATGGGAATATCGTGGTTTTCCTTTAAGATTTTAATGATTTCAGTTGGAGAAGGATAAATTATAATGTTTTTGAAAATATGGGCAGTGATTGAAGTAGTGTGAAACAAGTATGTAATTATATTATGAATCTTCATAAAACTATGTGAATCGAATGGATTACGAAAGTCCGTTATAGCGAATTCAGTTGTGTTATTATTAATTAATTCAAGTTTTAGATTTTTAAGGCTATTAAAAATATCCTGATAGTTGCACTGATCGAAGTGATGGACTTTTACAAAAAGTAAGTAAAATTTCACATTACTATTTTCGAAAGAGAGAAAGGAATGTAATGTCCTTTCTTTTTCAAGGATATCTTTTGGTTCCGAAAGTTTATCGATAACTTCCGAAATATAGGGATTTGACTCGTCAAGGTCAATGGAAGTTGGTATGATAATAGTTTTTAATTTTGTTTTTAATAAGGTTTCACTATGTTCATGAATTATAGTATCAAATTGATTAAATTTATTATTTATTTTTTTCAGGCACTTAGAGTAAGTATCGTCGTCGTTCTGGACTTCAGGTGGAGTTGGGATATCAAAATCTTCAGGGAGTTCAAAGTCATCAGGTAACTCAATATTTTCAGGTAAGTCAATAAAGTCAGGTAAGTCAGGAATTTCAGGTATTCCGGGACTTTCAGGATCAACAGGAGGGACTTCAGGCTGCTGAGGTATAGGTGGAGCACTCACAGGTGGTACTTTATCGGTAAGTACGTGAGCGGTGTTTGGTAATGGAATGGATTTCACAGGGTAACGAGAAAGAGCATCAGCGTTACTATTTATCCTACCCTTTTTATATTCTATCTCATAATCGTATTCCTCGAGTTTTAATCTCCATCTAACTAGCTTGGAGCCTGGTTCTTTGCAATTGAATAGCCACCTAAGTGGTTTATGATCGGTTACAATTTTAAATTTGTAACCATAAAGATATGGGCGAAATATTTTTGTTCCAAAAATAATAGCCAGACATTCTTTTTCAGTTACGCTGTAATTAGTTTCAGCTTTATATAATGTGCGTGAGGCAAAAGCAATTGGGCGGTCTTTTCCTATCTCGCCTTGAGAGAGTATCGCTGAAATAGCGTAATTTGACGCATCACACGTCAGGATGAAAGGTTTAGTAAAGTCAGGGTATATTAAGATGGGTGCTGAAATTAACTTGTTTTTTAATGTTTCAAAAGCAAGTTGTTGACTATTAGTCCAATCAAATGGTATATCCTTTTTTAACAAGGATGTAAGAGGTTTAGCTAGTTTGGAAAAATCCTGCAGGAAACGACGATAATAAGACACTAAACCTAGGAATGATTTTACGTCTTTTGGACATTTTGGGATAGGGAATTCACTTACAGCTTTTATTTTCTCGGGGTTAGGTTTTAAGCCTGCTTCACTTATAGTGTGGCCAAGATAAGTAACTTCTTTGCGAAGAAACTCACATTTGTCCGGTTGCAATTTGAGGTTGAATTTTCTCAATCTCTCAAATGTGTGGGATAATTTTTGGACATGGGATGTAAGATCGTAGGAGTATATAACAATATCGTCTAAATAAACATAACAATGTATACCTTGAAGGCCTGATAGGACTGTGTTCATGAGCCTCTGAAAGGTTGCAGGGGCATTTTTGAGACCGAAAGGCATTCTGATAAATTCATAGTGACCTTCGGGTACACTAAAGGCAGTTTTAGGGATATCTTCAGCTGAAATTTCTATTTGGTGGAAACCTGATGCTAGATCAAGAGTTGTGAAGTATTTACTCTTGCCTAGCTGGTCTAGGATTTCATTAATTTGAGGAATTGGATAGCTCTCACCAATAGTGATGTCGTTGAGCTTGCGATAGTCAATCACTATGCGCCATTTCTTTTTTCCTGAAGCATCAACCTTTTTGGGCACTATCCAAATGGGGGATGACCATGGAGAGGTAGATGGTTTAATTATATTTTGTTCCAGCATCTTACTAATCTGGGTTCTGACCTCGTCCTTATGAACTTCTGGAAATCTATAAGATTTTACATTTATAGGTTGCGAGGAGCTTGTTTTGATTTCGTGCTTGATGGCACTAGTTGAAGTGAGTTCATCGTCAGGAAGGAAGAATATGTCTGCATATTGACTGCAGATGTCATAAAGAGCTTCAGACTCTTCACAGTTTAAATGGGAAGTTCGTAATTGTTTAAGGACCTCGTTTGTTCTCTCATAACAATTCGCGTTGGGTTGAGATAAGCATATTTCATTTTTAGTTATCGGGATTAAAGTCAAAGAGAGATTAGGATTTATTGAAATAGGTTTTTCAGATACGTTCAGGATCGATACATTTATTCGATTATTACTTTTTATTTTCACTATCGAATTAGCTACTAACAATTTATCAGAGATATGTTGGTCCAAGATTATACCTTCCTTAACTTCTGGATTTTTAACTGAACATTCTATGATGGTTTCGGTTCGTGGTTCTATTATGTAAGACGGATGGTTGAATGACAACTTTATATGATGGTGTGCGATTTCTAGCATACCTGAATCATAATTTATTAGGCAGCCACTTTTAATGAATAGGTCATTACCTATAATACCATCATAGGGAAAGCTTAAGTCATCAAAGACGTGAAATTTGTGTAATACTATGTATTCAGGGGATAGACATAAGTCCAGAGTAAGGTTACCGTGACTCGTAATCGGGTCCTTTGAGTCAATACCTTTTATTTTGACCATGTCAACCCCTAATTCAAGAGGTTTGGATAGACATGATTTCTTTAGGATACACAAGGAAGCTCCAGTATCTATCAAAAGGGTAAGTGGTTCCTTGCTGACAGACGACTGGGCGACGATATAGGGTAAGTATGTTTTTAAATTAGTATTTACTTCGTAAACTTCTTTATAATTATTGTTGTTTTCTTTTTCAGGGACACACATGGATTGAGGATTGGAAATGTCTTCAGTTTGGGGCTGGTTACCCTGTCGCGTGACATTATGAGAGCTGCCAGTTTGGGGCTGGTTACCCTGTCGTATAGCTCTAGGGAGAATGTCTTCAGTTTGGGGCTGGTTACCCTGTCGCGTGACATTATGAGAGCTGCCAGTTTGGGGCTGATTACCCTGTCGTATAGCTCTAGGGAGAATGTCTTCAGTTTGGGGCTGGTTACCCTGTCGCGTGACATTATGAGAGCTGCCAGTTTGGGGCTGATTACCCTGTCGTATAGCTCTAGGGAAAATGTCTTCAGTTTGGGGCTGGTTACCCTGTCGCGTGACATTATGAGAGCTGCCGGTTTGGGGCTGGTTACCCTGTCGTATAGCTCTGGAAGATAAATGGTGATTGGATATAGGATTAATGGCGTCGTCTTTTAAAGTTCGTCTCGTGCGACACCCTGTCGAGACGTTTAATAATTTAAATTGTCCTGAACAGATTCTAAATTATTTGTGAAGAGGTTTTCTTCGTCGTTCACGAAGTTTACATGAGGACTCTTGGGCTTAGAAGAATATTGTTGCGCGGGAGAACTAAATTTATTATTATATTTTTTATTATTATATTCGCGCAATTTACATTCGGCTAAAGTGTGGCCTTCCTTCTTGCAGTATCTGCATACCGACGAATCTCTAGAGGAAGAAGGTTGATTTTTATAATTGGGTAGATGTGGCTTAAGTGGAGGTCTATTATTGTCCTTCTTAAAATGAACATTTTGTTTGAATGCATATTGCTGAATCTTTTCTTCAGAGATTGCATAGTTGACAGCTTCGTTCAAGTTTTTTGGATCTCTACATCTTACAATGGTTGCTATACGAGGGTGTAACCCTATGTTAAATGTATGAAGCGCTAGATCCTCCATTGCGGCCACTCTACCAACAAGTTCACTTTTCTTTATGTTGAAAATTGTTACTTCTGTAAGTAATTTGGATAAGCAAGTTTCGACTCGCAGGTGAAATTGGCTTACCGTCTCCTGGTTAGTTTGATGACACTCTTGAAGCTCGGTAAGTAAATGGGCGTAATGCTTTCTCTCACCGAATTGATTTTTCAAAAATTCTTTGAGAGATGACCAGTTGTCAAAATCTTTGATGGAACATGCGCTTTGCGCTTTACCGTCTAGTTGGCTAATAATATATCTGAAGACGATGTCTTTCTGGGATGATGACGATAAGGATATTGCATTATCGCAATTTACTAGGAAAGCATTTAATTTTTCCCTACAACCATCGAATGGCTTAATAAATTTTAAGATAACACTAAGGGGTATTTCCTCATCTCTCTCTATAAGGTCTTTTTTTGAATCTGCTTTAGCCATTTTATGTAACTAAAATAACTTGCTGTGGAATGAAATACAATAACTAAGGTCACGATATTAAAACTTTTGCCAACTGGTTCTGTACGGCTTATCAGTATTCCCAGTAACCGAATACGTGAATACGTGGGCGAAGGATGTTTAGACTACGGTCTGGACACAGTGTTGTATCGACAGATACAAAGTAACAGGAATGTAAAGTAACTTATGCAGATCTATAAATAGAATTAAAATTAAAAGCACTGAACTGACTCACAGGACACAAAAACACTTCATTTTGTAGGAACACGGGGGACGTCTGATCCTGGTCGGTGCTGGATACGAGCAGGTCCGTAGAATGCGCCTGCAGCGCGCTGCCCGGTACCACTGCACAGTAGACAGGTGACGACTTGGATGACCTCAAAAGGGCTCTGGATTTAGCCTCTTTTGAGCTGGGGGTAGCCTCTCGTAGGCCACTGGAGTTGGCCTATTACAGCCAGGGTTGGCCTCTCTTAGGCCGCGGATAGGTCTTCGTTGAGTTCGGGTCGTAGGTTTACACAAGATACACTTGGCACAAGGACACTTTCACTGTATAACACTTCGCGAGACGTTCCACGGGAAATAAATCCCACCGCTGCCACCAATGTTAGGACACGCTTTATAAAAGCCTTTTTAAAAAAAACGATTATCGAAGGTTAATTGATTATATTAGTGAAAGGCACAAATACATTAATAAAACGGGAAATTTGGTCAATATTCTGACTTGCGACCTATCCGGTAGGAGTCTCAACCCGAACTGGCTCTATTGCCTGACCAATGCACTAAGTCTAGACGGAAATGATGATGTGGTGCTGACTAGGCACTTAAGGGTGTATTCTAGGGATGTAACAGAGCGTACATTGAATCCAAAAACGAAGCAATAATTTTTTCATTGAGTTATTTAATTTGATGTACAGAATGCTTGGTTGACGGCTTCGTGACGGGTCCGTTGACACCTTGTATTAACATTTATCAACTATCCAACTACTTATTAAGAAAACAGTGCACAAAAAATATATCAGTATATGGCAAAAAAAGTAAAAGAATATACCGTAGTATAAGTACAAAGTAATAATCCAAACGTCATCCTGGAAAGATCTTCCTGTCGGAATTGCAACGTATATTTAATCAAAAGAAAAAGGGGACGCCAAGAAAGTAAAGCCCTAGTCTTGCAATGTGAGGATAGTAAAAGAAAAAGACAAAGATTGTTCGAAAGAAAAGCAACGTCCGACGTAGTACTTGTAAACATGCCTTCTGAGTAAATTCACAGGAATTTGTTATTTACGATGTGCAGTCGTGAAGAGACTGATTAAAAAGTGTTATTTTGAATGTCTTTGAGATGTGTTTTGCTTTGAATTTTAATTTCTTCAAGTCAAAGAAAATGCAATTAAACTAAAAGGATTTTTCCGGTCGGTCTGATGTTAAATTGTTAAAGTTAGTGACTTATCTCGCGCTTACGTTCCTAGTTTACGGTAACATTATGGACATAAATCATCATCATCTGCCTAGCCTTTTCCCAACTATGTTAGGGTCGGCTTCCAGTCTAACCGGTTGCAGCTGAATACCAGTATTTTATATGGAGCGAGTGCCTTTCTGACCTCCACAACCCAGTTTGTACTAGATAATACGATACCTGTAACGACTGTCAAAGATCTACAAATGATAGCCGGGACCAGTGGGTTAACATGCTTTCCGAGGTATGGAGGAAACTCGGTATGTAATGGGTGGTTTCAAAATAACACTTATAACAAAAACTTTTAAGTTTTTGTCTTTCTATCTGTTTGTTAATCGAGGCTAATCTCCGATTTTGCTGGCAGATAGCTGATGTTATAAAGTGTAACTAACTTAGGTTTTTATTTCAGAAAAAGAACTAGGGTCCCGTGAAAAAAAATCTCCTGAAACTTTTAACAAAATCTGATTCTTAGGGAAGTCATATTTTTATAATAATTTCACGCAGACGAAGATCGCGGGTTACAGCTAGTTCTAAATAAAAGCGTAGTGTTGGATTTAGTGAGATTTGTGCATATTTAGGCATTCAGTAGATATGGCTCAGTATTAGCTCTAAACAACCAATAAAAGTTTATAAAATATTAGTTTTTTACAAGCACTTAATGCTTGAAGAAATATTACCTGCTACTAGCAATCATTAATCGTATCCGAGTAGCTACTTAGCCTAACACGCTGGGTCTATAAGCATGAATCTTTTTCACAATAGCTCCTTAGTAACAAGATAAATGTAAGTAGTGATAGGATAGAATTTTTGAAAATGAATTCCCTAAAGGCATTACATACTTGTATAGAAGTTTGTAATTTTTGTCGTTGGCAAATGCCATCGGGCACTCATCTTGTGTGGTACAATCACTTTGGATGTCCAAAATCAATTGAAACATCTCAAAACACACCAAAATAAAAATAAAACATAGCTCATCCTATCGTAAATTATTACATACAAACAAACCAAAATCAACTGCTGTTAAACGCCTTATTAAATCTGCTTCAATATTACAGACCGTCAATTTGCTATTAAATTATATCAGGCGCTCGAATCTCCGCGGTATCGTTCGGCAATGTTAATGGCGAATCTGCTTCGACAAACTGCGCTAATTAATGATATTTTGATTGGTAATCTGTAGTTTTATTTACTGTAGATCATGATTAAAGATAATATCTATCTATATACATATAAAATGGTAAACTGACTGACTGGGTGATATATCAACACACAGCCCAAACCGCTGGTCCTAGAGACATGAAACTTAGAGGTTGTGTATTTTGTGAAGTAATCCATAGTAAGTATCCATTAAGAAAGGATTTTTGGGAATTCCACCCCTAAAGGGGTAAAATAGGGGATAGAAGTTTATATGAAAGTCCGCCAGTTTTGAAGATAGGATCTTCAAATTTTGTGTTTAGGCTGACGATTGAAAATTAATTTATACCCCCGAGGGTTAAAAAAGGGCATGAAGGTAAGTAACTATGTTTGTTTGGTACGTTCCCGTCGGATATTTTTCGACATCCACGCGGGTGAAGCCGCGGGCAAATGCTAGTGATATATAAAGGCTTTCCGATCCATCTTCTTCTTGACGTGTCAATGAACTCAAATTGTGTTAGACCAGTATGTAGCTCTAACAATTGCTTCGATTAAATCATGAAAGGTGGAAGTGGTTGGTGCAGGATGGCAGGACAAGAGATGGAGTATGTCCTGCAGAGAGATTCCACACTGGCAATCTGTTTAGGATGGATTGAGGATACCCCGTTTGGCCAGATTATATCTACAGCAGCTAACCTAAGCTCGCGATCGGTTTTGAAATTTCCAGTTTGACCAATGCAGTTGGTATCCAGGCGGAGGCAGGATCCATTAAGGTCGTAAACATATTTCGCTCGTGGCTAAATAATTACAGCCGCTCGGGTCGAAGGTTAAGCCGCGCTTGCCTAGGTTGGTCCGTGGATGGGTGACCGCCCATTACATACCGAGTTTCCTCTCTGCCTCAGAAAGCACGTTAAGCCGTTGGTCCTGGCTGTCATTTGTAGATCTTTGACAGTCGTTACAGGTATTCAGTGGCCCGAAAGTCTGACAACCAGTGTTACCAAGGGGTATCGTATTACGCAGGACTAACTGGGTTGTGGAGGGGATAGGCAGTCGTTCCATGTAAAATACTGGTAGTCAGCTGCATCCAGTTAAACTGGAAGCCAACCCCAACATAGTTGGGAAAAGGCTGGGCAGATGATGATGTTGACATCCTTGTAGGTGCAGTTGTAGTCTCCTTCTACAAAATAAATATGTCAAGTTCCTAGAAATACTCAATACAAGTCGATCTCTAATTTAATCATCTACAGAAAACACCTTATCTCAATTTCATCGCGTGCTACCAGTTTTCTGATGATGAGACGGGAAGCCATGACATTGTGTTTATGAATTACAGCACATCCACTGAAATCACCAATTGTTCTGCCAACCACGAAGCATCAATCATCGACGAGGCATTTTGACGACACACTAAACGTGTTGACAACAAAAACTGTGCCGAAAAAATATAGAAAACCTCGACACGACAGCCGAATATTCAAATTATTTTCCAATAGCATGTTTCTCTGCACACAAAAAAAAATAACGAAAAAAAGGAAAAAAAAATAAGTTTGTTAAACCCTGTTACGTAAAACGAAACGTCACGTGTCACGTTGGTCTTTTTTTGCGATCTGCCCGATCGTTCACCCTACCCACCGTGCAGATTGACATGACAGAAATAGTTCTGCGTGCACAGTGAGACAAATGAACAATAAAGTAATCAGTAGCCGACAGAAACGTGGTACTATTGTTATTTAGTTAAGAGTTACTCTGTGAAGGCCTGGCCTCGACTAATCATTGTATTTATCATAAATAAGGTTTCACAAAGTAATTAATATTAATAGTTACTCGTGATCTTGTAACAATGAAGACGACACTATGACAACTACAGTATTTAACTGATTAAAGGTTAAATCGGTTTTTTTACCGTTTAATTTCTAGGTCTTTATTAAAAGCGGCATTGGCCACGTGGTGCATGAAAACAAAGATAGAAAAAAAAACGCATGGCTAATTTCCACATTCACAGAGAACTGAGTTCCAAAACTAGAATTTTACAGATTGCTTGTGGGTACTAGGG
The DNA here is from genome assembly GCA_905163415.1 of Noctua fimbriata. Lineage (NCBI taxonomy): Eukaryota > Metazoa > Arthropoda > Insecta > Lepidoptera > Noctuidae > Noctua > Noctua fimbriata. The sequence continues at coordinate 12,273,756 of LR990940.1, forward strand.
TATAATTAAAAGTATTACAAACCTTTTTTTTTTTTTTTAGGATGGGAAATCATCAAATGACCCCCCCGCTCTGGGCGGAGCGGAAGGGAGTGTCAGACTTCTAAAACCCATCCATGTTCCTTCTTTGCCCTTTATGTTCCAGGGCCGCGGTATCTCTTTCGAACAGTCCCGCAGCCCTGGCAGGAAGTATTACAAACCTGGGTCAGCTTATACCACTATCAAGTGTTTAATTCAGCCTGATCTCTTATTGGTAGATTACAAACACTCATCCATCATACATCAAATACAGCCTGACGACTTCACACGCCATTGGGCATAGGCTTTTCTTTGTCTAAGTGTCCACATTGCCGTGCCAGTCTTATCCACTTTTGTCCCGCAATGCCAAAAATTTCCCATCTCGCCACGCTTTTTTTCCCAGTCCTTGGCAAACACTCAGTTTAGCATTTTATGATGGAGAAATCGGATCCTCAAAGCACCGACCCGTCGACCTCATCTCTGTCCTTCTTTTCGTATTGGAAATCATCAAATGACCCCTCCCGCTCTGGGCGGAGCGGAAGGTAACGTCATACTTGTACTGACTAAAACCCATCCATGTTCCTTCTTAGCTCTTTATGTTCCAGGGCCGCGGCCTCTTTCGAACAGTCCCGCAGCCCCGGCAGGCATCGGCCCTTGCGGAACGCTTCCGATTTGCTGACATCCCTTTGAGTTGCGCGTGGAACACGAACGCGCCGTCGATACGGCCTGTCGTCATAAAAGAGTAGGCCTATTTAATATTTAAAAAAAAATGTTCTGAGGGTGAGGACGGTGACCATGTGGTTTTTGGTCTTGGTCAGAATAAGGCAAAGAGTCCATGAACACCACACGAGTTGAAAAAAGATGCTAGCACCAGTCTCAGTAGAAAAGTTTCCAAGTTCCAACAGCTAGACTCACCAGCCATACTAATAAATCTTGTCAGACGCGGAAAGGTATCCTTTTGTCTCGAAAGGACAATGAATATTAAATAGCCTGAAACTTAGATTTACATTATGTTAAATATCATGTCGGAACCTATAAAATTGATTTATGATCGATCGACATTGATGATAAAGAACAATGAAGTGTTATTCAATGTTAGGTATGATTTGTAGTCGCCTAGACCTGATACGTTAGTCATAAAAGTTTTATATGTATTCTAAAAATAAATGATCGTGGAACTTTCCTATCCCAGCCCGTCGTTGGACTTGACGTGTACTTAGTGGAAGCCTTTTTTTTTGTTTCGGGGTGGAAAATTCTAATGGATGTCCTCCGCCCAGGGAGGGGTCTGTCAGACTCTAACTGACTAAAATCCATCCCGATGTTATTCCTACACTTGCACCGGGGATCATGGGAACTAGTGCGCCGTCCACGATTCCCGGATAGTGCCGGCCCGCGTCTACGGGACTCCTCAAGTCCGCGGGGGGAGTGAGGTGTACTCCTCTCGCGATGTCCAATAAGGGCGCGCGCGGAACACTACGCGCCTCGATGGTAGCGAGACCGGCGGCAGGGACTTAGTGGAAGCCTACCCCAACATAGTTGAGAAAAGAGTAAGGCAGATGATGATGATGATGCGACCGCGAGTGTGTCTGACCGTGAGTCCATCCGATTTTGTTAAGACAAATCAATCTGCCTAGCCTTTTCCCAAACTATATTGGGGTCGGCTTCCAGACTTACCCGATGCAGCAGAGTACCAGTATTTTACATGGAGCGACTGCCTATCTGACCTCCACAACTCGGTATGTAATGATGGTCACCCATCCACGGACCAATCTTGGCAAGCACTGCTTAACCTTGAAGATCGACCCGTGCGGCTGTTATTATTTAGCCAGGAGCTTCTCGGTCTTGTAGAGTAATCCGTTCAAGCATATCTCTTTATCTCTGAGCCTGTCAGGCAGTCTCTTTCAAAAGCTCTGTGTAATCTTACTACTATTATAAATGGGAAAGTTTGTGAGGATGGATGGATGGATGTTTGTTACTCTTTCACGCAAAAACTACTGAACGGATTTGGATAAAATTTGTCACACAGATAGTCTGTAACCTGGATTAACACATAGGATACTTTTTATCCCGGTAGTACGATCCCGTGAGACATTTAAACAAACTCCACGCGAGCGAAGATGCAGGTATAAGCTAGTTCTATATACAACATTAGTTTTAATTTATGCGAAACCTGAAACACGCGTCTAGTGTTTTTATTAAGTAAAGTATCTATGCACAAAATTTGAAAACTGTATCATGAAAAATCACAAAGTTATAAGCTTGTTCTGTTACCTAGTTGTCCGCACAAAAACGTGGTCAACAGGCGCGCCTTCAGCGTCGTCTTGAGCACATTGATAGTAAATAATTTGGCAGTGGCTACCTAAATGATTGCGATAGGTACTTAGTATCGCTCGGTCTCCAACTTGTAACCTTTTTTAAATATTTTTGGAACAAAATATAACATGGTTTAAAAATTATTGGAATCGATTCAGTTACTTATTCTGAACAAACTATATTCAGGTTCCGCATATACTAAAAATAATGTTGTATAACAGTAATGTGTCTATTAACCTTGATAAAATAATGTGTGACATCATCATTTGGCCCACTTTCCTTGAAATGTTAGAATTATATTTTCTAACTTTTTGGCGTATTGACAATCTTATGAATTGACTAAGTATCTACAAATCTGTACTTTTGCCAACAGGAAAAGACTATTAAAATAAAGCTTCGTTATTTTATTAAGAGTTGATGTTTTTTAGCGAATGAGTCTATTTCTATTTTGGTTTTTCTTTTTGAGCACTTACATTTAATTTACAAACGGAGCAGTCACTATTGAATATTGTTGGTATATATTATTTGTTTCTAGCTGTCTCTTTATTATTATTATTTATTTATTAAGACAAGGTTTATAAAAATCTTAACTTAAGAACTATGCCCCACAAAACCGTTTTAACGGTTTGTCTGAGGGAACGGAAGAAACAGTATTGAGAAATGTTTACAAGTGCGGGCACTTAATTTTCACTTGTTTTACTAAGATATATTTATTTCATATACAGGGTGTAAAGAGACCCTTCACATAGCCGTTAACCAAGCATTCTGTACATCAAACTAAGTAACAATACGCAAAAATTATTGCTGGGAATCGACTTTCTTTTTTTGGGTGAAAAATCACGTTTTATGGTAGGACTCGATGGAAAGCACTCAAAGCATTGTGCTGATGGATGGATTGAATAGTACGGGGGTCGTGGAAGTGTGTAAAGTAAAAATCTTACATTAAAAACATGTAGGTATTTTTAAAAAAAACTTGTGAAAAAGTTGGAACTTTGACCCCCAAAATCTTCGTAACTAGAAGGTTCCCTAAGCTATGGTCTAGAACAAAAAAAATATCGCAAAGACGGGGAGAACAAGTGCCTTTCGGTTATGTTCTTTTCTATTTACACCCTTTATACTGTCAAAACACACAGTTATAATAAGTAAGTATTTTAATACACGAGTACCACAAATAATACCAGCATTGCTTGTTAATTGTTTTCTAACTGCTCAGAGTATTTTTTTTTTCTCAATTAATCACTTGACTTATTTATTGATACGGGTGTTATTGCTAGACCACCTGCAGCTATAACTTACGCTGTCGTCAATGGTGTTCTGACAAGTCCGCTATGTGCTCGGAGTTTTTCAGCCAAAGTTGGACGAGCACATGAAAGAGCAGCACACCAAAAATCTCGGCAACCACCCTAGAAAGTCATCGAAGCTGTGGCCGAAGTCTGTTAGATGGCATCATCATCATCACAGGTACTGAACCACCAAATTATAAAAAACCAGCACCACAACCACTGAAATCATAAATTACGGAAAAACTTAATACTTATTTTTTTTACTCAATATAAAATGAATGAATTTTCAATTAGTGCACCAATCAGATAACTATTAAGTGTGCTAAAAATAAATTATAAACGATTATGTATAGAATACTAAACATTTAAACTATCAGGTAATTCGGCACAGTCAGTTCCAGACACGAAGCAAGTCTGAGTTAAAGATGGGATGACTTTAACATTTTCTAGTCTAATTGCGGACTAAGAGCTGGCAAATAGGGCTGTCTAACACGACAAAGTGTTTAAATAGGGTATAAATATCCTAAATTAGATGCAAACCGTCGTCATACCGTCCTCGTCGTCGTGGCCCCTCCTCCCGACCCATGCTCGAGCCAGCTCGCGATGCTGAGCTTGCAGTTTTAAATTCGTCATTTAATCTTGTTCAGATCCAGCTTGTCGCTTGCTGATGTCCCCCAGCGCAGCCCTAAGCCGAAGCTTGTACCCGCAGGGGGTGTCGTTCGCGTGAAGTTTTAGCGTATTTGCGTGGTAACCTGCTTGTCGCAGTCACGACGTGCAAGCTTTTAACTTTTTTTTTTTTTTTTTTGTTCCGTCCTGTTGAATTTATAGTTTATTGTTTATTTTTTTTTGTAATTTTGTATGATGCACGTCATGTCCCTGCAACAAATAAATATAATTTATATCTTTTTTTATAGTCGCTTACTGTTTAAGCCCCTGGGTGGAGGCCTTAAACTCCAAGCACCCACTGGATAGTCCTGTTACGCAGACGACAACCTCCTAGGTCGACCTGCGAGATGCCATATACAAAAACATCCTACATTAGATTCTCGACCGTTAATAAAACACATGAAGTTATATAAGGAGATTTGCAGCGAAAAGTGTTTGTACCAGAAACTATACTCAGGATTCAGGTTTGAGAAATAATTCACCAACACTACGAATTTAAGCTGATTATTACAGCATAATGATCCTCAAATGTCCCCACTACTTGGACACAGTCCGCCTCCCTGCCAGAGAAACTGGTATTTAAAATGCTGGTGGATTACCCACAGCTGCCCAATGTGGATCGGTAAATTTCCCATCTTCATTCTTCTGCCCTTATCCCAATTTATTTGGGGTCGGCGCAGAATGTCTTCTTCTTCCATACTTCTCTATTACTCGTCATCTCAGCAGTCAGCCATATCATCCTTCACACAGTCCATCCATCGTCCCTTGGGCTTCCTCTACTCTAATAGCCGTCTATGGTAAATGCCCAGATGTCTTCGAATTTTTGGTTCTGAGACATGTACGGTTCCTCAAGATGTGTTCGTTTACCGTTATAAAATCTTACATTAATCGACGCAAATATTTATGCTAGTATCGGAGGAATTTGCGTGATTGTAGTAATAAAATAAATATTTTCTGATACAACTTGAACTTACTGTAGCCGATCTAATTACACAGATTATTATGTATGTACAAAAAGTGGAGGCAGCGCCATCTGTGACACAAAATACAAACTAAAATTGGTTGCGTTCCATTATATTCTAACACCTCACTACACTTTGAACAGAAAACATCGAAACTATGGGAAATATGTAATACTACGGGATTTTAAACGTCAGATCAACAGACGACTTTGATAGAAGCCACCACCAATATTTACCTACCCCGGGCTATTTAACTAAACGAGCTATATTGGATGGCGGTGTAAACCACGCCTGTGCATTTTACTACGCTACGGTACGGATGACTGCGCTTTATCGACCAAATAAAAACATATGTATGTAACACACATGGACTGGTTTAATCTCTCTAGAAATAATGAGTTATGAGCTCCTGGCTAAATAATAACAGCCGCACGGGTCGATCTTTCGAGGTTAAGCAGTGCTTGCCGAGGTTGGTCTGTGGATGGGTGACCATCATTACATACCTAGTTTCCTTCGTGCCTCGGAAAGCATGTTAAGGCGTTAGTCCCGGCTGTCATTTGTAGATCTTTGACAGTCGTTACAGGTAGTCATGACTCAGTGGCCCAAAAAGTCTCACAACCAGTCTTACCAAGAGACATCGTATTACCCAGTACAAACTGGGTTGTGCAGGTCAGGTAGGCAGTTGCTCCTTGTAAAATACGGGTATTCAGCTGTGTCCAGTTAGTCTGGAAGCCGACCAGAACATAGTTCGAAAAAGATTAGACAAATGATGCATTAGTTATGAAAATAAACTAAGGTATTCTGAACATCGTCTGAAAAATACCTAGAATTTGATATATTACAATTACAAAAGAAACATTGCCAGACTTATGTTCGTTTTCACACATACTAAGGTAGGTAAATGTAATACATAATTGCTCGTTAGATTTTCATGTCTCAGTGCTGAACCTAGAGTTAACAATCCTTCAGGGGTTTTATTTTTCGTTCGCCGAGTGTCAGTGAAAACGGAGATTAGTGTTGATTCAGATTATGTTTGAAGCTGTTGGTTACTTGCCACAGAAGAAGACATACTGCGTCGCCCATAATAAACTAGGACATGGACAGTAGAATGATGATGATGCTTACTTACTAGATCGGCGGTTAAAACTTATTTCTCAACAATGATCGAGTTTTAAATTAATAATCTTCCAAAATCCAGTTTTCCAGTAAACTACGTGATAAATATTATTCAAACTCAGAACAAATAAAAAAATATATATATTATATAATGTTATTTTCCTGTGTTGTCTACTGTGTGTACAGTCTGCCAAGCTAATTAGTTTACAATAATCAATTAGGTGGTTCAACTGTACATAAATAGTAAAATAAATAAATAACTAAAAAGATAATTGAACAGCCTTGCGCAATCTGCGAATACTTTCAACGATAATGAATTAAAAATTGAACATACTGGTAAATCAGTTAGTTCAGGTCAACTCAATACTAACTCACTGACAAATGCCAAACCTACTGCCAACCCTAGCGTTACTTCAGATTTATGGCAGCCGTCGTATGCGCGCGATTCCTTCCTCCACGGCAGACAATGCGGCTTCATTTCATCAAACCATTCGAAGCTGCTCAATAGCTTGGTGACGGAACTAACCAATTTAGTTATTGGTTATAGAATTTGAGCTGTGTTTTGGTTGTTTAAGCTTCGCCTTATGCAGTATAGTAAGATTATTTGTCCTGAGACAATTATTGGGACTGTCTACAACTATTAATTATTCCACATTGGATTAATAATTTTTTCCCATAAAATCAACATTTTTAAAAACAAAAGTATATGTATAAAAATATAAAAATATAAAAAAATTGATGGCCCATCGGCAACAAGGTCCAAGTTGCTGGTGATCAGGGCTCCAGAGAGAGACCTTGTCACTTTGCGTGACATGTGCAGGAGTACTGCTTTCTGAATTAAGTCCTTGACAACTTGCAAATAATGACTAGTAGTCACAGAAACTTATGGATCCATCATCTCTCCATCAGCAAAAACACAAAAACAGATACATTCAGAATGATACGTTATCATCCTAGAAGAGGAGAGCACTATTTGTGCTTAAATCACACTGCCTTTACAAAATACCAATTCTTTTAGCTTCACTTATTTCCACCTACTGATTGAAATTGATTGAATTTTTTTTATTGTAGTATTTACCTACTACAAACGTAGCAAATAAACATTTCATTTTATACTATTCCATAAAACAAAAACATAGCAACAAAGCAGTGTTGCTATGTTTCGGTTTTATGGCCGGCAATATTGGTTCTATTGCCAGGTGCTTAAGACTCACGTTGATTATAACACTAACCTTGAACTAGCTTATCGTAGTATGGAGTTTGAAGGAAATAAGAGGCTAACTCAAGGTCATATTGGTTTTCTTGACTGATGTGCGGCCTACTGTTCCTACACTAAACAAATTAATAAAGTGAAATGACTACAATATTTTAATAGGAGTATGTAAGGGTCGTAGCAGGTGGTGTTTTGTGGTTTCTGCCTACCCCCATAGGAAAAAGGCGTGAATTTATGCATGTGTCGGATATGTCAGGACTTATTCCGTTAGGCTCGTACATCATGTGTGCAGACGATGGGTTTCGTGCTATGAAAACACACTGGGTGCGATACGCTGTTTCTAGCAAACTAACAAATTACTTGAGATTACAACTTAACACAATAACACGGGGTACAATGAATCGGGTACAGTTCCAAGACGTCTCAACTCCGCTGCGATCAGATTTTGACTGTCGCCCTCCCTCGAGTTGAACATCTGAGCTCTGTAGAAGCACGCTGTGTTGTGGGTAGACTGGTAAGAAGGTCGCGTGACGTCAACACTGCACACAGGCGCGCTTTCCAATTCATTTTATGTCCGTACTAACGACCGGATCCGACGAAGGATGATACGGCTAGAAAGGAGGTGACTTCTGAGATGATGAGTAAGAGAAGTATGGTAGAAGAAAACATGTTGCAGCGACATGAAGTAAATTGGGATACGAGCGAAGAATGTTGCTACTGCCTTACGGGAAGATAATTCCACTGTTAATGGAAAAACAACTGAAAACTTTCCAGAGTTTTATACCTCATCAACATCACCATCATTTCAGCCGAAAGACGTCCACTGCTGGACATAGGCCTCCCCTAAGTGTCGCCACATTGAAAGCACACGTAGTAATACCTACTCATTCTTAATTTCCAGAAGCGATAAGGAAAAAGTTATTAAATCCACGTCACCGTTCAAGAAATCCCCACAGTCAATAGATTGTAGATACCTATGACCTTTTTACTCAAAAGTCAGTCGGTTCTTCGGATAAGAAGGTCGTATTCATTGGAAATATTGGAATAGGCAGAATAAAAAACAAACAAATTGTCACAAGCTTATCAGCTTCGTCGTTTCTTTGACATTTTTCCTCAATTACGTCTCTTAATTTGGATCAGGGTAAGCTGAAGAAGAATTTATTATTATGGCAATAAAATAAATTTCACATTTACTGGTATTGAGTTTTTCTTCTCGACTTTAAAATGGTAATTGATGTAATGGGGGTGTACTGTAGGAACACTTCTATTAACCGTTCGGGGATGACAAGCGTGACGTAATTTATAATCAAATAATATATTATGCGTCCATTTTATTTTAAACTAGCGACCCGCTCCGGCTTCGCCCGGTTGCAATATATACATATAAACCTTCCTCTTGAATCACTCTATCTATTAAAAAAAACCGCATCAAAATCCGTTGCGTAGTTTTAAAGATCTATGCATACATAGGGACAGACAGACAGCGGGAAGTGACATTGTTTTATACTATGTAATGATTAAACACGTCATTAGCAATACCTGTGTTTAAAACTGAACGAGTAGTTTTCAAAGTCAGGGTAAACGATGCCCCCGGATTTGAACTTAATGACATTGTAGCAAGTTATGCAAAGAATGCCATTCGTTCTACCAAATTAATGCATAAACATGATTAATCACTTCATAATTTCACGTCATTTACGACATTTAACAATGCACACTTCCAAAATTTACAAATCTGAAAACCGAAATAAGACTTTTTGTTTGTTTATTTAGATTTATTGCTTTAGGTTACTGAAATAGTTTCTAATTCCTTGCTCCATTAGGTCGCATTTAGGGGGACTGACCATTTTAAACACACGATTGGTCAGCTCGGTTAAGCTATTTGCAAACTATGGGGACCTTGGCCTGAAAACAAAATGGCACCCGATTGTTGTCACACATTTTAACGCTATAATTATAGTGTAATGGATGATAATCGACGCGATATTTGATAAAGAAAGTAATAAAGCTCCCAATTTGCCCGCTTGTTTTGACTGATACTAGGTGAAGTAATTTTTGTTTCACATATAGACTGAAAGTGTCCTGCAAATTGCAAAAAACCTAAGAAAATTTTACCTTAAAGCGAGCTGATTAATTTTTTTGCGACAACCACAATTATTATCACCCATAGATATAGATAAATTCTTCAAATCAAGTAAATTTTATAAGTGAAATAAGTCATATCAATTTTAAAATCATCCATATTTATGTGTCATAAATGGGTTGTACCTAATTCACGCACGAGGGCACGCGGGCCCAGTATAGGTTGGTAGATGTCACATGTCTTCGAATTTTCAGTTCTAGGTTTCCACACGACGTTTTGCTTTCACCGTTTTAAGAGCATTGATAAGGAAATAAATTGCACAAAGTAATGCGCTTGCTGGGTTCGAACCCACGACCCTACAACTTGTAAGTCGGAGCTGATACCACTGGACCACCACGGCGCACTTATTTATAACACAACAGGCAAAATACTCGTATGAAATTAAATTTCTCTTTGAGAATTAGAGACCAGATACTGTGATATTTTATTTTCAACCGACTTCTATAAAAGGAGGAGGTTACTTATGTATTCTGCCAGCATTTTTGGACATTGACTCAGCACTCGGCCTGGCTCACGCGCAGCCCTGTTAAAAGAATGATTTGGTTGCATCTTACGCATATAACACAAAGATTTTGTATGATAGTGTGTTAAGAAAAAGTAGTACACAAGCAGTGATATTGTAAATAAATCAGATTTGAATTTTATATCCATCTCATTACGCCTAACTGTGGCCAAGACACCTTTAGCCATCTCTGATCAGACTCGTGAGTCTGCGGGACTGGCATTGACCCTTCCCGAACCTGGAAATCTTGTCTACAATCCGTCTGTAACCTTAGGTCGCATGGTGCAGACATCCTGATCTTATTTATATATTTATTTGTCACATACTAGGTGTATGATAGGTTAGGGCTTAGGGTCGTAGGAACAGTTAGGCTTGTAGGTCTTTTAAGGTTCCTTTAACTTATCATATATATTTTCATTTACCGTCACACCCTTGACAGTATTGCGGCCTTACGTGACGTTTGTTAAATGATCGATGTACAATCTTCACTGGACACGGCTCTTTTAATAAACACCTCTTTGTCATAGGAGTCACAGACAGCCCCTGACGAGCCTGCATGGAGGAAGACGAAACAGCAGCCCACAGGCTTCTGCATCGCCTAGTGGTTGCAACATACAGGGCAAAATACTTCGGTAACCCAGGTACTCTCCGCGAGATTGTCAGCAACATCAAGGTGCTGCTGGCCTTTCTCGGAGAGTTAGGGTGGATCGAATAAATTTCCCAACCCTACGCAAAATACGCGCTTTGACCCACGTCATAGCGTGTATTTAACGGGCTGGTGACCGCAACTGTGGAGTTGCGGACACCAGCCTGTTATACAATACAATACAATCTTCTCTTTTTCATGTATGTACCAATTTCTCGCTGATTATTGGTCAGATTTGCGTGACTCTCTTTCATTTGGTAGAGGTAGATCGCGCGGAGGTCCCATATACATTTTATTAAATTTGCCAGGCTAGTTTATGAGTTATCTTCTACAATAGTTTCTACGTCTGTGTTGATGGCATGAAGATATCATAATCAGACCAGAATTTCTGGGGGTATCTCAATTAAAAAGAGGTAACATAATAAGGGACTTACTATAGAATGGGCAGCAGCGTTCTCTGATTCTACAACAACCAAACTGCGATCGCCAACCCGCCTGCCAAGCGTGGCGATTATGGCAAAACCCCCCTTCTTGGGGGAGGCCTATGTCCAGCAGTGGACTTCTTTCGTCTGAAATGATGATGATGAACATAATAAACTTACTTCCAAAAACACGTAAAAATTAAAAAATAACTTTACTTACAAAAGTCGCTGGCAAAAAAGTCAATGAAAGAAACAAACTCACCGACTACCGAAAGTTATGTTATTTTTCTTTTTTTTTATGTCGGTTATTTTGCAAAAAAGTTTTTTGTCATTTTATTTTCATTCTTCAAATTCTCTTTATCCCACCGTTATGCTATTCTCTCTCTCAAGTCGGTTAGGTTCGTGAATGGACAGGTAGAAAGAACCTTACTAGTATTCTATACCGATCCCGTCATGCCGGTTGACTTTAAAGTCATTCATTAGCATTCTAATAAAGACGCAGGAGGGTTGGCAGCTCTCATGGGGTATTCCTCAAAGCGCAACTATTTTTAAGCACAACTAAATTATTCTTCGAAGCGCTACCATTAGTTGCGCTTTGAGGAATACCCCGCTCTCATGAATATGGATAACCTTCACTATGGGAGACTCCGAAATAGCGAAAAACGTTATTGATTTCATTAGTAAGTTTTGTGCTATAGGATATATGGAAGAAGACATGCTGTACCGACCCCAAATAAATTAAGTTATGGGCAAGGGAATGATGATGAGTAGCCGAAATGTCAATTATTATTCTGTCAAAAAAAGTATTCTAGAAAGTAAGCCTTCATTTCTGTTTATGCTTTCATCCTTACCTCATACGAAATCAATGGATGCTATAACTTCACCTTAACTACCATTTGAGTTTTCTTTTATTTTTTCCTTGAAGCAAACCAGTTAAATACAATATTCTTTCTCTAACTTTACCGAGACAAATCATGACGGTTTTAACATTCAGCAATCTTACACAAAATCGTAAAACATTACAAAACAGATTGTAACTAGACGTACTCAATAAATTCTATAGTAGGTATACAAGACGGCAGTTGATCGCGTAGCGCCAATTATACGATCAGCGTTATCATTTCATCATTATCATTATCAATGAAATTGCGCGGGCGCATATATTTTGTCCGTAGAATGCACGCCTTCGTCTTGTAGTTGTGCTCCAGCCGTCGCGAGAGCCGCACGTCTTTCGCGCGCTCCCGGTTCTTAGAAAACGTGGTCCGAACGCGTGTTACAATCATGGTGAGTGTTCTCTTATAACATCGCGTGCAGTTCCCATTATGGTGGTCGTGACTTATCAATTTTACAACTGCAAAAACCTTGATACAAATTTATTTTTCACTGCTGAAACTAACGGCCCACGTGTCGAATGGAAACATAGAAATAGACAAATCATCTTAATTTTTACTGTCGTATTTTGGAGCATTTATTGAAAACAAATAGTTGAACTTAACACTTAACTATAAGGTTTTTCACTTCGAATTCTAAAAAATAGATCAAACAAATTCGTATGTTCTTATCAAAAGTGTTGAATTGCAACGGTTTTCGTATAAGTAGAACATTATGCAATTCCTAGTAATCAAATCACATCACACAAAGTAAAACGTTGTGTAAGTTAACGCAGACGTCATGTGCAAAAACACTGACTATCAAGCAAATAGACTTGAGTACATATGTACAGTATTATATACTCGAAAAAACAGGTATTACTGAAGGTAAAAAGTGCGGAATAATACAACTTGAGGTCGGGATTACTCATTTACTTGTAAGTTTAAAATTTCCTTACCTACGTATATATAAACAACAACATAGCCAAGACCGTTCGTTCAAGAAACGATGGATGGACTGTGTGAAGGATGATATGGCTAGAAAAGAGATGACTGCTGAGATGACGAGTAATAGCGAAGTATGGAAGAAGAAGACATGCTGCGCCGACTCCAAATAAGTTGGGCTAAGGGCAGGAGAATGATGATAGCCAAGACCGTTCACAGAAGTAGTCGAAAATAGTCCTATGTTATAGAGAAAAGTGTGAAACGACTAAAGCTTCTCTACAAGTCAATGACCGCAGATTTGGCATTTGCCCATATTTGTATAACCTTACCAAGAAATTATTTCTAGATGGCTAGCCACTAGCCAAGTTAATGTTACATTAACATCTGTGAGTACGGTTGTAAGAAAAAACGGAGAGATCATTAAAAGTTGTAACCAATTATTCCAATTTACTGCTGAAGTTAGCGTGTAGTTCTTAAACAACAATTATCATCGTCATCGTCAATCACCTGGCAACAAAAATACTGACCGAAACAACAATCAAATTTCTCAGAAAAGCTCCATCTTATACGTTCAGTGTTAATTTTCATTGATAATTATCATGATAAATATTTGATAATTATCTTGATAATAACAAAAAAAAAACAATAATTTATCAGCTTCACCTAAGTATCGAAACGCGAATTGCCGCTTCCGCGCGTATCCAAACGCATTAATTTCATCATTAATCAAAAAACAGTTTTATTTTTGGTAAAACCATTAGTAATAAAAATGTCTTCCTTCACATAATATTTTAATAATCAAATTATTATTACTTTTTTTTTTAGTCAAAAAACAAATTCGTGTGCTAAGCAATTGAGGCACTGGAATCACCGACGACGGCTAGGCAGGCTTTCTTACTCTTACTTATCCAAACACTGATTGAAATATGATTAAAAACTAGCAGTATTATCATCACAATTCAATTAATCAATTCATTGAACTGCACATTCATAAAACTTTATGTGAATGAATAATTATGACTTTATACGTACTCAGAACGCCAGTAACAGAAACGTTGAAAGGGACTTTTGAAAATTGACTGTCTTGGTGATGAGGAGAGATGAACAGCATGTGATTAAAAGAGTGATGTATATTGATGTTAATGAATCGAGAGGGAGAGGAAGGCCAAAGAAAAGATAGCTGGATTGTGTGAGGAATGTTACGAAGGAAAAAGGAGTAAATGGAAAAGCACTCAAAGCAGCAAAGCAGCCCTGATTGATGAATTGAATAGTACGGGGGTCGTGGAGGTGTGTAAAGTAAAAATCTTACATTAAAAACAAAACTTGTGAAAAAGTTGGAACTTTGACCCCAATATCTCCGTAACTAGAAGGTTCCCAGCCCCCGTAGCATGACCACCGTAGACAAGGATTTCTTTGACGGAAGAATCGACAAAATGACAGATAGTGCAAAGAAATCTGTCATTGTGGCGACACAATCTGTCATTTTGTCGATTCTTCCGTCAAAGATCCTTGTCTACGGTGGTCTTGCTACGGGAGCTGGGAACCTTCTAGTTACGGAGATATTGGGGTCAAAGTTACAAGTTTTTGTTTGACGCTTGTTCTAGACTATACCTACCCCAGGTATAGCCTAGAAAAAGCGTGACGTGACAGGGGACAATGGAAGAAAAAAACGTGTTGCGCCGATCCCAAATAACGTGGGACAAGGGCAGGAAGATTATGATGACCAGTTATAGGAATAGGTAGTGCCTATTTGCCTAAACTTCGAAGAACAGAGACAAGAAACGGAGACTTCCTTAGGACTACATTTTTTCCGAGACATCTGTCCCGAAATTTTGAGACAACACATAAATACATTTAAAATAATTGTTATTTGGAATAAGTAATTCGTCTATATTTACCTAAAGTTTGCGACTAGATATATCATAATAAATAACATACATAGCCATAAAATTTTCTGTATTTTTTTTTGGAGAACATTTTGTAAATGACTTGTTGATCGTAATACACAATGAATCACAATGTTATTCCACACCTTAATCTATATCACTACCAAAATCAGCATTTTCAGTGGAATTGAGTAATGGACATCCATACAAACTATCACATTTATAGACAAACTTTAGATAAATATAGACGAATTACTTATTTCAAATAACACATTTTTTTAAATGTATTTAAATGTTGTCACGAAATTTCGAGACAGATGTGCCGGAAATAATTTAGTCCTAAGGAAGTCTCCGTTTCTTGTCTCTGTTCTTCGAAGTTTAGGCTAATAGGCACTACCTATTCCTATCACTGATGATGACGTACTCAGAGCGCTAATTTCTATTACGTCTTGCAAAACTTATCAATGCGTTCGTTTACTATTCAGCCTTAACATAGTTTCATTATTGTCATGTTTACCTTCTTTATAATCAGTACGTTTGTTAACAAT
Source organism: Noctua fimbriata (assembly GCA_905163415.1). Classification (NCBI taxonomy): domain Eukaryota; kingdom Metazoa; phylum Arthropoda; class Insecta; order Lepidoptera; family Noctuidae; genus Noctua; species Noctua fimbriata. Next base: position 12,289,285 of record LR990940.1, read on the forward strand.
GTTGTGGTAGCTAATTAAAACTGTGAACTAATTTTTAGTGTTTTCTTGATATTCTACCTAACGTCGATATCTTCATTTCGACGAAAACCTAGTTCATAGGAAACTCCTCGTTTGTCTAGGTTCGACTCCCAGGTTGGGCAAAGTGTCATTGGGCTTTTCCTTCAAGAATTCCTCAGTTCAAACCACGTAGTCTGGATTTGTGCCAATAGGCTCGACCCATCTTTTCATTAGATGAAAATTCGTTATCAAAGAATTCTGCGAAGTACACAGCAATATTCAAAACGTACTTAGCCAACAGTTAACATTGAGATAACATTAGTTATCAGTTCATATCACAAACATCATAAATATAATAAAGATTATGTTTATGCACATTAAGATATTCAAGCTGAATGTGAAAAACATAATTTATTTATTTAGACACGTGCCATGAAGTACCATTCGAGTTTAACTTAGTTTATTTATTACTAGCAATTCGCCCGCGACTTCGTCCGCAAAAATTGTGATAGCTGAGCTAATAACCATGATATAAATATAATTTATACTCTATAGCAACAACGAATAATGTAGCTTTTTGCGAGTGAAAGAGTATTTAGAATTGGAACATTAGTTCCAGAGATTACCCCCTACACACAAACTTACAAACAAATTTTACTTCGTCATAATATTAGTATAGATAATTACATCAGACATTTAGAACTTGTTTTTATTATTTAACAGACGGTAATACAAGATTTCACGAAATCGACCTTTAGTTTTTGCTAATACTTTACATTATAATATGTAGCTGTATGTCATGCTTCTCTATGGTGTTCCTTAACTTTTTTATCCATAATCTAAAGTGCCATATTTTTTTAGTCCTAATCATCATTTGTCCGAATGATAACTTACCCGAACTTAATATCACATGCCACAAAATTGTAATCCCTAAATACAATATACCCTAAATCCATTTGTCATAAATATTAACTATGTGGCGCGCGCTCGCTACGCTCGCATTTTACATTACACACCCACTTTCTGTCACAAATATCGTCGTCGCACCGCCGGCCGGCCTTCGGCTTACGCTCTTCACGCCAGCTAGCAAGACTTTTAGGATATTTTTTAGGAAAATTGCTGATTACCCATGCGTTGCGGTAATAATACAATACAATACTTAGGACATATGAATTTGGGCTGCGGGACTGTTCGAAAGAGATACCGCGGCCCTGGAACATAAAGGGCAAAGAAAAGAGTAGAAGAGAAGTCTGACACTCCCTTCCGCTCCGCCCAGAGCGGGGGGGGGTCATTTGATGATTTCCCATCCTAAAAAAAAAAAAAAAAGGGACATGAATTTATTACATGCAAACTTAGGAGATTAAATTATTATAGTACTCGATATTATGATAAAATAGGAAAAGACAGGGAATACCGTATGTCATAGATATAGGTTATTGAGAGATGTTTATCTCTTTCCGATTAAAAATCAACAAAACATCAAATAAATAAAAAAATATCCGTCATGCTTAGTAATCAAATTCACTATATCATCAGGAAATATTAATGACACGATAAATAATATTTATTATTTCTTTTCAATAGCAAACTCTCCTAGGTTATAATTATCATTGATAATTGCATTTAATTAACATTGATAATCTTGATCATGTCATGTATCTTGACTCCCTCGTTGGTCTAGTGGTCCCAAGTGCTGCTGCTGAGCGTGAGGTCCTGAGTTCGATTCCCGGGTCGGTCAAAATGTTATTGGGTTTTTCCATCAGGAATTTCTCAGTAGCAGCCACGGAATCTGGATTTGTACCCGGTTGATGCCAATAGATCCGTCCCCTATTACATGGAACTGAAACATAACTAGGGAAATGTGGGTGTACCATAAAATACTCCGCTTCGGGGATTACAGGTGTGATGTTTTGTATGTATGTATGATATATCAAAGAAAATAATTATCTTGATAATTAGGAACTCTGAAAAAAAAAGCACAACTAGTTTAGGTTACGATTTCCTAATCGACTTCTCTAAGACGACACATCGAAGCAAGCTCAGAGGTCACTGTCTCTTGTAAATCCCAGACAACTTTGTCAGATCACATGAGGACCATGCAGATTATTTTTTGAAGGGACATACAGATTTAGCTAAATAATGACAGCCGCTCAGAGCGATCTTTAGGCTAAGCCGTGCTTGCCCAGGTTAGTCTGTGGATGGGTGACCACCCATTACATACCGAGTTTCTTCCGTGCCTCGGAAAGCACGTTAAGCCGTTGCTCCCGGCTGTCATTTGTAGATCTATGACAGTCGTTACAGGTGTGTCAGTGGCCCAAAAAGTCTGACAACCAGTCTTACCAAGGGGTATCGTATTACCTAGTACTAACTGGTTTGTAGAGGTCAGATAGGCAGTCGCTCCATGTAAAATACTGGTATTCAGCTGCATCCGGTTAGACTGGAAGCCGACCCTAACATAATTGGGAAAAGGCTAGGCAGAAGATGATGTCAGTTAGTACACACATTCATCATTAGTTGTGATAATAATGTGTAAGATAAAACTGGATGGCAATATAACAGTAGATAAAAAACTTAAAATTAATAATTTTAAAGAAAACTATAGCAATGAACATCTAATCTTACCTGCTAACATAATAATTACAAGAAAAGATTAGAGATATCAATCGATATTGGACCTAAGTAGAACGCTGTCAAACAAAATTACTTTGTTATTTTTCTAATAATTGGCTGACTCGATGGTGTAGTGGTCGTAAGCGTGACTGCAGTGCATGAGGTCTTGAGTTCGATTCCCGGGTCGTGCAAATTGTTATCGGGTTTTCTCAGTAGCAGCCACGGAGCCTGGATTTGTGCCCGGTTGATGGCAATAGGCTCGCCCCCTATTTATAATTTAGTTTATTTTAACCTTTATTTAGCATTATTATTTTTTATTTATTAACAATTAATTTAGCATTTCATTAAACCTTACTTTATTATTTATTTCATTAAACATTACTACACTTACAAAAAGTATTGGTACATTTCGGTCTTATTCAGTTGAGGTTCCTAATACATAGTCAGATATAGATGACATGCAAAATTTAACAATATTTTAATGTAACAGTACATTTAACATTTCATTTCACATATCATTTCTAAATGAAATACATTACATATTGTAGTATTTAATTAGTTTAAACGCGAAACATATTACATGGGACTTAAACATAACTGCAATATGTGGGTGTACTATTAGATACACCTCTGCTTATCCCGACGGGGATTACAAGAGTGATGTTGTTATGTGTTTTAAAATAACCACTACAAAGCCTTTGAGGAAAACCACGTTTATCTGATGAAAAAACCGTAAACTAGGATTTATTCTCCAGGCATTTGTATTGACTGGAGGAACGTGTATACATTTTCCCGTTAAAGATAAAGAAAAGCATGCTTTATGAACTTTATATCTGTTGCCATAACTTCGTATTTCTTTGTAAGTTTTAGCCTGTGTCAAGCAAAAGGTATTAACAGTTATTGACGTCTAACAATGCGACGCAAATAAACTGCCCATTTTAATATACCTGACATAAAACATTATATTATTTATGCCTAAGAACATTCCTTATTTAGTTACTGATACGTACCGTAATCAGGCTTGAAACAGAGAAAAACCAATTCGTAACTATCCATTAATACACTCTCATTACCGAACACAATATCTCCACACACCACACTGTTTATTACCGTCAATATATCAGTATCAATTCATATATTATACATGATATATGGAAGCATAGTACGGCACAAACTGTCATCATCAGTCATCATATATATTATCATATAATACGACGCTGCAACCGACCCCTGGTGACACCTGAGCATCTCGGTACATTATTTGTTTAATCGATTACGATATTGTCCTTGAGTTGTTAACCTGATGCTTGTACTAAATTGATCGGAAGTAATCGCCATGAAGTTTGCGTCATTCTGAGACCGTACACCAGCTTAAAGTCTCGTTCATACCGTCACGGATTAATTATGGACACTGCTCCGGACTATGGACTCTGACGGATAATGTACTGCAATGTTGGGTGTAAAAAGATACTGAAAGGTCATTGCGAATTTTTTTTTTTTTTTTTCTGTATCATACCCGGGAACCTTCTAGTTACTGGTCAAAGTTCCAGTTTTTTAATACAACATTATTTTTAGTATATGCGAAACCTGAATATAGTTTGTTCAGAATAAGTAACTGAATCGATTCCAATAATTTTTAAACCATGTTATATTTTTCCCAAAAATATTTAAAAAAGTTAAAATTTGAACACCGAGCGATTTTGAGTACCTATCGCAATAATTTAGGTACCTACTGCCAAATTATTGTTATCAATGAGCTCAAGACGACGCTGGTGGCGCGCGCTGCGTGGTGACCACGTTTTTGAGCGGACAACTAGGTAACAGAACAAGCTTATAACTTTCGTTTCGCATATACTAAAACTAATGTTGTATAAGTTTTTAATGTTATAACTTTACTTTAAATACCTCTATGACCCCTGTGACTATTCAATGCATCCATCATCTTTATGTTTTAAGTGCGTTACATTGATTCCTACCATAAATCGTGATTATCCACCCCAAAAAAGATTTTTTTTGCGTAAATCCTTAGTTTGATGTACAGAATGCTTGGTTGACAGCTTCGTGAATGGACCTTTACACCTTGTTTACCTGTTAGTGTCCGATGTCCGCAGCAAGTCCGCAATTTTATATGATTTAATCCATTCGATCCCCATTAATTGGACACCCAATTAAAATAATAGCGCTATTAATGAGTTAGTTTTATTTCTGGTAGCCGTTTGAATGGCAAACCTATTGAAAACCAAATACCTCTCGTAAAGTAAGTAGTTAAAGGTTTTATTGCCACCTTCAAAATGATCATGATTGAAGAAGATTCACATACGCTAAGCTGTGCACAAATATCGTAAGGGGTTTTTAAAAAAACTCCGTCGAGAACCCCATATACGGCTAACCAGAATGGTCCCTAGCATATCAATCGGCTCAGACTGTGGGTGACGTGTTAGATTCCATCCATGCCATAAAGCGGTGGCGTTCCCAATGTTGTCATTTTCACGGTTTAAAGCCTCCGCAAGTGAGAACGGGGCAGCCCGTCTTTTTTGTGGCTTATACGGGTAACGTGACCAAAAGGCACGCGTTTGCTACGTTCCTTTTTCAATTTTGTTACTTTTTTCCCACACTGTGATTTTTCCTGTAGCGCAGTTCCGTTTTACTCATATTTTCAGTCACAGTGAATATTTAATTTTACTTTGTACCTGTTACGTCAATTTTTTTTTGTAAGTGACGGTTGGTAAAATTTTCATTAAAACGAACAACAAGTCACGATTTTTACTACATTATTGCGGTATCAGACATAGTTCATCATAGCTTCCTATAGTGTTCTGAGAAGCCTTGAATTTCAAGGCATTTACGATTTTTTTATAGTTCTGCAAAAAAACCAGAAACACCAAAACCTGTTCCAGAAAAGGTTAGGTTAGTAATAATAACCATAAAAAGCAATAATTACTGACTGAAATAAGTAATAAATAACAAAAAACTGATCTTTATTGTTCATCGATCAACAGTCATCATAGTCAATAAGTTGAGTAGAAACAAACCACGAGTAATATTGATAAAAAATAACCTTAGTACACACGACGGCACATGAAGCTGTACAAGTCCAGTATAACGTGGCCTCGCTTTGTATAGATTTTTTATACAATGAGAGATCCATATAAATTAGTTTGGTATAGCTTGATTGACCGTCGTGCGTACATCGTTAAGGAAACTATTTATTTTGAACATTGAAATAAAGGCTATTGTACACTAAATTACTAAATGATGCGCACTACGATTTATCAGAAAAAAATGACAATATACGCCTAGGCAATCACGATACATCACGAACTGAGTAAATCATACCGTGACGTCTGACAGGGGAGAATGGAATAAGAAAACGTGTTGCGCCGACCCCAAGTAGAATGGGACAAGGGCAGAAACATGATGATGAATCACGATTTATCACTCAAATCAATCAGCTCGGCCTATCACAGTCCATAGCTGAACATAGGCCTCTTCCAGGCTGCGCCACAACCACAACACCTGGTCTTCCGTCTTCTGCATCAAGTCTTACGCAGCTATTTTCTGAAGGTCGTCAGTTCATCTTGCTGAGAGGCATCCCACACTAGCCGATACGCGTTAATAAAAATACAAACTCCAGCTATTTAGTTCAAACAGACCAGTTACAGGCACTCTTGAATGTTTAAAAACAAAAAGATGAAGCCACAGTCCAGCTATTAGGCATAATAACTGTGAAGGGACTGTAGTTTTGTTTATTATGAGATAATGAACAGTGACAACATAGTACATAAAACATCGTTTTTTGTCCTTGTAATGCATGTAAGTATATTCTTAGATTGTTTGTTATGTATTCGTTATTTGCTTCATGTCTTTATGTATTCTATTTTCTCTTCTTCTTTTACACACTTTGTCTACATCTCTTTTTTATCTACTCTCCTTTCGCAAGTATGCTGGAAGAGATTTCTTTAGAAATAAGCATCACCTTTGCACCTATTTTTCTATTCCTTTTTTTTCTGTTTTTAGTTTGTCTATAAACTGTTAATAAATAAAACATAAGGTTAACAAATTTAAAAGGTTGCGAATTGAAAGAAGTAGCGCAGAATCGTGACCGTTGGAAGGAATAGCGGCAGGTCTTTGGCCAGCAGTGGGACTGTACGGTCTAGTAAATAAATAAAAATAATGTTACATTAAAGCGTAGATCTCTATTGAGAAGACACAAATAGTGAGCATCATCCAGTGAACTCGTGTACATCAACCTTTATCTCTTGATACCACTTACGCCAGTTTAGCTACGCTTACCGCTCATTTAGTGTAACAAAATGGAAGCAAAAAATATCGACAATTGGTTTTTGAATAACTAATCATATCGAAAATGTAGTTCGTGCATGACTTGAACATTCTTGAGTAATGGAAGATGAGATGTTCTCGGGAAATGGGGAATGGAAAATGAGGTGGAGCGTCGATCTTCTAAGGGTTAATGGATGCATGTTGCCGAGAACCGTGTGACTGATGATGTACACTCTTAACAGTAAAATTTTAAAAAGAAACTAATAATCTTTCATGACGTATGAACGTCTTACTACATGTCTAATTAGAACCCCGGACTGAAGTTTTACATGGACTGAACACTTCTGCCGCATGCCCAATGAGGTGTGGGTCAAAATAGCCACTTTCTGGAGTCTGTGTTATTGTGATAGTGAATGAGTCATCATCATTCTCTTGCCCTTATCCCAATTCATTTGGGGTCGGCGCAGCATGTCTTCTTCTTCCATACTTCTCTATTACTCGTCATCTCATCCGACACCTCCTTTCTTGCCATATCATTCTTTATACAGTCCATCCATCGTTTCTTTGGTCTTCCTCTACTCATATACCCATCCACATTCATACTCAAAACTTTCCTCACAACATTTTCCTCATTCCTCCGCATCACATGCCCATACCACGACAACCGATTACCACACAACTTTTCAGTCACCGGCGCCACTTTCAGACTTCCTCTTATATACTCATTTCTTATTTTATCCATTCGCGTAACACCACACATTCCCCTTAGCATTCTCATCTCCGCCACATGCAAATGCCTTTCATTCATCCCTTTTGTGGCCCAACATTCTGATCCTTACAAGACAGCAGGTCTAACCATTGTTTTATAAATCTTCCCCTTAAGTTTAAGGGGAATGCGGGAGTCGCAGATTGTTCCCGTGACCTGCTGCCATTTCATCCATCCCGTGTTAATTCTGTGCTTTACACTACGATCTATTTCGCCATCGCTTTGCACGAGTGAACCGAGATACCGAAAGTCGGAGCAGACAGGAAGAAACGCGCCATCTAGCGCTATGGCTCCAGAACTGGAGAGACCGCCGAAATCGCAGAACATGTATTAATTGATAGTGAAAGAGTATAAAAAAAAAATTCTTTGGGAAAGTTGGTTGTTATCATGAGTACAATCACGTGTTTAAGTATCGATCACTAATTACCAGTCACCCTATATACCTCTGCCAATCCCTCCGAGTTACAGACGTGATGTTATCTTATTGTAAGGATCACGTTCAAACAATTTCACAGACGATTAGCTCCAAGCGTAGTCAGATAATTCAGTGCAGTGTTGTTAAAGATAGCTTCTTAATACACGCGGTAGACAGTATATCTATATTTAAACAATTGAATGCTAAGAAAAGGAATCTGTCGCGTCGCCTACTTACCGTCTGCTATTCCTATTTGTAACGCATTACTGTGTAGTTAGGAGCTCGTGGCTAAATAATAATAGCCACTCGGGGTCGACCTTCAGGTTAAGCCGCGCTTGCCTAGGTTGGACTGTGGATGGGTGGAGTGGTAACATTATTTCAATGGATTAGTCCGTAGAGGGTGTAACAGAAAGGGTATAGTCATATGAAAGGATATGCTGCCGACCATCAAACTGAACAACTTTCTCCATGGGTCCAATATCGTAAATGCGTAAAAATAATCAGCTGTCCTATACAAAATTTCAATATCTACCCGACCCAGATGTACGGGACAGCTGATAATTTATACGATATTTTCGCATTTACGATATTGGACGCAAGGAGAAAGTTGTTCAGTTTGATGGTCTGCAGCATATTGTTTCATATGACTATAAGTACCCTTTCTGTTACACCCTGTACAGACTAATCCACTGAAATTATGGTATACAAGGTGTAAACGGCGCCACAAAGCCAATCAATCATCCTGTGCCTCAAACTCAGTAACTCTACGCAAAAATAATAGCTAGAAAACGATTTTTTTTTGGGGTGAAAAATCACTATTTACAGTAGGACTCAATGTAACGCACTCGAAACATTGTGCTGATGGATGCATTGCGAAGGTCGGGGTCGTGGAGTTATTTTTAAAGTAAAGTTACAAAATTAAACAGTTGTATTTAAAAAAACTTGTGAAAAAGTTGGAACTTTGACCCTCAATATCTCCGTAACTAGACTTTAACCCATTATAAATTTGCAGTGTTTTATTGTACTTATGTATGTATTTACATGCTTACTATGTGATTTTATTCTTGAAAATAATTTTATTGAAAATCATAAAGTATCCACCTAACAAGTATTTTGATTACAGCAACATGACTTGAGTCTTGACCCCTGTGCGATCTTTCATTTAAACGTTTATTCGGAGGCCTACGTTCGGTAATAAACGTTTAAGAGCTTAATGATTTTGATGAGGTCTCTCATCAATGATATTGGTCAATTAATTGAATAGGTAGTTTGAAGACTAAAACATTGATCAATGCTGTATTGGACCTTCATCCTGATTGCGTAACACGGCAACAGACTCAAGCTAACCAAAGCGATTGTCGCACAAAGAATCGATCGTCGCGTTCATTTTGTTCAGAGAACCCGAACGCGTATTAACAGACAGAGGGCGCCACACGATTTTTCGAAAAAAATTGTGACATTATGGAAGCGGCGATCACATATTCGAACGTTCGATTGCTTTGGTAACGACAAGGGGTCATAATCACAAACGCTTTCAGTATGATAATACTCCAAAATCCATGGACAAGCCAGCCTGCTTGACAGCAACATCGAAGCAATGTCTATTGATTGGTCTAAAATGAAAGCCATTGTAATTCTGCATGTGACAGCGGTTGTAATTGGCTACAGCATTAGATTATGTCCAAATGATTGTACTGGCTTAAAACCGTTCAAAAAGTTGGCAACGTCGCAAATAGCTGTCAAATATTTACCTGTTTTAATTAATTTGGCAATATTACTGTATGAAAATAAGAAATATGGCTATAACTAGTGAACTAGAATATTAATAATGAATTGCAATTAAAACACTGAATTTAATGATGTAACCGTTATAGGTCTAAAAAAGGCATTTAGAATTTTCCAAATACATTTTTACATCTAAAACTAAATATTCGGTATTACGATATTAATTATTGCATTTCATAATCAATATTTTAGTTCACTAGTTAGCCATATTTCTTATTTACACACATTAATATTGCCAAATTAATCAAAACAGCGAAATATTTAACAGCTATTTGCGACGTTGCCCACTTTCTGTATAAACGCTCTTAAAGTTGATAGAACCAACGAACCCATCCGTGGTTTATAAACTTTTAAACTAATTCAATTACTAATTATTATTCTAAACTTTCAGAAATTGTAAGTGTCAAATCATACTAATAATACAAGTTCTAAACTGGCCCCTCACGAAGCCGTCAACCAAGCATTCTGTACATCAAACAAAGTAACCATACGCAAAAATTATTGCTGAGAAACGACTTTTTTTATTGAGCTGAACAATTTACGAGCGTTTTACGGTAAAACTCAATTAAACGCACTCGAAACATTGTGCTGATGGATGCATTAAGTAAACGGGTCATGGAGGTATTTAAAGTAAAGTTATAACCGTAAAAACTTGTATAAAAAACTTGTGAAAAAGTTGGAACTTTGACCTCCAATATCTCCGTAACTACATAGAAGGTCTCGAACAAAAAAATTATCGTAATGACGGGGACAACAAGTACGTTTCGGCTTCGTTAAGGTTATTTACACCCTTTTATAAATGCTAAAATAACCGAGTTACCAGCAGGAAAGGACAAAGGATACTTTTTATCCCAGTAGTATCACCGCGTGATTCGACACACGCGGGCGAAGCCGCAGACTAAAGCTAGTCCCGTTGTTAGTAAGATTAGCCTGCAAAACTGATAGGTAACTTACCTATGTACGCTATTAAGTACTTATGTATCAACAAGTAACATTTAATTAAAAGTATCAAAAAACCCGACTGCAAATTGTATTATGTACCTATAATTTATTTTGTAATCTCCTTTTATTTTCCTTCATTTTGATACCCTACTCGACAGGTTTTGTTGAAAAAAAAAAATATTAACGATTGACAATTTAGCGCCAAAAATCCGCCATTTTGTTTTTTTTTTTAAAACGTCTGTCTAAGGACACTTGGGTTTTTGAGACGAAAATCCGTCCAGCCATTTGGAACATACGAATAAAGAAATTTACAAAAAAGAATAAAGAAACATACAAGATACGCGCGAAAAACATAACCCTTCCTTGGCAGTCGGGTAAAAATATAAGTTTATAACGAGTTTATAGTTCTTTTTTTTTGTGTTACTAACAGTATATGGACTACGTCTGAAATAAATGTCGTCTATTCTATTCTATAACGGAAATTTATGTTGAATTAATTAGAGTATCCATATAAACGATAGCATGTTGCAATTTTGATATCAAGTATTTGATAAACAGAAGTCAGTGCTCTACTTTACATAATTACAGTTACATTTATGCAACCGTGTTATAAAGGTGTCTGCATACGTGGTCTAATTTATTTATTCTAATCATATAAAGAGGTAACGGTTTAGTAATGCGCAACAATACATAGATACTATGACTGAGTGCCACAGAATATAAGGATATTATGTTTATGTGGTCCGGCCGTCTTACGACGACGGCGCGTTCGTGTTCTTCGCGCGCCTCAAAGAGATGTCAGCAACAAGGAAGGGCCGATGCCTGCCAGGGCTGTGGGACTGTTCGAAAGAGATACCGCGGTCCTGGAACACAAAGGGCAAAGAAGGAACATGGATGGGTTTTAGTCAGTACAAGTCTGACACTACCTTCCACTCCGCCCAGAGCAAGAGGGGTCATTTGATGAGCAGAAGCTAGTTAATTAAAATGCATAAATAAGGTCACAAAACTCAATATCAATGATGTTTCACCATTTTCTACGTTTCAATATTTGAATGTCTTTGTACGCTTCAAAACAATAGATTTTTAATAAATGCTGTTCTTTTGAATTACCTATTTACAATCTGTCAGTTGCATACTCATCATCATTCTCCTGTCCTTATCCGAATTCATTTGTGGTCGGTGCAGCATGTCTTCTTCTTCCATACTTCTCTATTACTCGTCATCTCAGCAGTCACCTCCTTTCTTGGCATATCATCCTTCACACAGTCCATCCATTCGTTTCTTCGGTCTGCCTCTACTTATACCCACATTCATTCACGACATTTTCCTCATTTCTCCTCATGACATCCCCAAGTCCACAACCGATTACCAAACGACTTTTCGGACACAGCAGCGGCACCACTTTCAGACTTTCTCTTATGTATTGCCAGTTTCATACTATAATTTGTTAATATGCTTGAATACATAGGTATACTTGAATCAAGCGCCAACAGCCGAGCAGTGTGTCCTCTGATTTGTCTTCAACTCGAACAAAATTATCACTTGGTTTTTCCATTAAGAAATTACAAAGTAGTAAACAGGAAAAACATTCGTTTTCTTCCATTTTGTGTCGCTATATTTGTGTACATAAGTGTTTAGTAGGCTACAGATGAACTCAGATTGAAAGGGCCAGCCTTCTGACTATTATAGCTCCTAGAATCTGCAAACATTAGTCACAGATACTTAGAAATACATACGTATGATGTGCTCTTTTTCTGCGTCTATTTATTTGTAACATCACGCCTGTAGCCCCCGAAGGGTTAGGCAGAGGTGTACTTAATAGTACACCCACATTTCGCCAGTTGAGTTTAAGTACTATGTAATAGGGGGCGAGCCTATTGGCATCAACCGGGCACAAATCCAGACTTCACGGCTGTTACTGAGAAATTCCTGATGGAAAAACCCCCCACAACATTTTGCTCGACCTGGGAATCGAACCAAGGACCTCATGCTCAGCAGTCGCGCTTGCGACAATTAGACCAACGAGGCAGTCAAAATCAAGTCAGTTTGTGTACATAAAGTGTTAAATAAAGTACATATTAACTAAGATTGAACGGGTAAGGTCTATAGCTCCTAGAATCTGCCTTCCAATCTCATGCATCGTATTTCTTAGCTCGCTCGTCGTTAAACCTGTCGATGCAATAATGCACATGAGGGAGGATGTAGGGAGAACCGTCCCCCTCCCCTTTCCACCCTCTCCCCTTTCTTCGTATGACGTCATCTACCTACGTTGCCTAGCAACCGGATGGGATGTCAAAGCCATTCCTTTGACGGTGTATACCTCTAAGCTGGAACGTTGCATAAAGGTAGATTTTGTAATAAAATAGAAGCTTGGAAAATATGATAACGTTGGCCCTTATTAAATTGCAAGACTATTATCTTTTCTGTGCCTTTTGTCCTTATACGGTAGACAACCTACCAACATTTTTGTAGCCAGCTTAATTCTGAGGAGTACGATCGTAAGATTTTAATACATTAATAAATAGGTATACAACATTAGTTTTAGTATATGCGAAACCTGATACACGTGTCTAGTATTTTTATGTAAAGAATCTATGTACAAAATTTCAAAACTGTATCATGAAAAATCACAAAGTTTTATGCTTGTTCTGTTACCTAGTTGTCCGCACAAAATCGTGGTCACCACGCAGCGTGCGCCTCCAGCGTCGTCTTGAGGATTTTTGGGAAAAAAATATAACATGGTTTAAAAATGATTAGAAACGATTCAGCAAACTATATTCAGGTTTCGCATATACTAAAAATAATGTTGTATATGAATGACCTCTGAAGTTATACGACAAAACATCCAAATTTTTGAGGCAAACATAATCACGCCTGTTAACCCCGAAAGATTAGGCAGAGATGTGCCTCAATAGCACACCCAAACATTACCTAAGAAAACACATACCTTTTCCATTTTCAGCACTAAAGATACCACTTCACAAGCGTTGACATAGCAACGCATGTCCATACAACAACATCGTCAACAGTATACCGTTCCTTCCTCGAATATAGCCGACACAAACCGTAGATCAAATCCAAGATATTCCCCGTTCAATTCTCATACACACAGACAAACAAACAAGCTGTAGGTATATATCCTGTACATATGTATCATCCTCCAATTACACAGTTCACTTTGTAACGTCTTCCAAGATCATTACATACGTATGTAGACATATATGTACATAGACAGATGGTTATGTATATTGTGCGCCTGAAAGCGTCTTATGCAATAGACAGGTCTCTTTGTTGGAATCATGATCAATGAAGACAGCCATAACCACAGAATTAGCAATATTGTATACGGTGGAAGGGACAGCCACGTGAAAACGGGTTACCACGTATTCAGAAATTTTTCATCGGTTATTAAAAAAATACAGCTGTTCCATACATTTTGACCGTGAAGGTATTGCACTTTTGTAACAAAAAAAAAATGAGTATTAAAAAAAAATGTATCTTTGGGAAAGTTGTTTATTATCATGAGTATAATCTCGTGTTTAAGTATCGGTCACTAATTACCAGTCACCCTATATGAATGTCTTTGGTTACTAACAAGAAGTATTTACTTCTTTCTCGGTATGTAATGCGTGGTCAACCATCCACAGACCAACCTAGACAAGCACGACTTAACCTAAAGATCGACCCGAGCGGCTGTTATTATTTAGGCACAAGCCCCTCAATCAGATAAAGTGTAGAGAAAAAATATCTTACAGTCACCATATTGGACCTTTTTGTTACACTGGTATTAAACGATTACAGTTTTCTACTATACATATATGATTTCATTACTCCGTTTAAGAATCCCCTTACAAAATGCAAGATCGATGCATCTTACCTAGCTCGACTGACCCAGTTACTATACTAGCTTGCTATACTTGTCACTCGACTTCCAACCGGTCTTTAATGCTACTTCTGGTGGAAATCGATGTTAAATTGAATCGACCGAGATGAGGTTTAATAATGTTGCAACATTTCCTATTTTGTAGCGAAAATGTTAGACGATATCCATATTTTGTATTTTTCTTTTTTGGAGAAGAATATTAGGCTCTATTGTGATAAAAATCGAGTCTCATGGTTGTAATTGTATCAAAAACTATGTTAGGAGAGAGCAAAAAAAAATATAAAAAATAACAAGTTCTACAAATTTTATTTGTGTGGATGAGTCGCATATTTTCTCCCGGCAAATCGTTTTGTGTATTTTTTTTACTATGCGTCATTTTTAGAGCAAATGAATATATTTTCATGCTTTTCATATTTTCTTATTTCGTTTATTCATTTTATACACATTTTCAATATTTTTACATATTTCTTAAAAAACAATAGATTTTTTTTTAAATATTTTATCAGGAAGGCAGTTGAAACACAATCATGTTTATCTATGATATTCTATTTATAAACACAATTTAAATACACAAAAAATATTTACGCCGTAAAGACGCATATCTCTTTGCCAAGATTTAAAAAAAAAAAACAAACACAGCCGACTATAGTCATTGAACCATGTCATTTGAACTTAGTATATGTATAAAAAAAATCCACACATGTGAAATACATTGCATGTCGAGCCTAATCGTATTGCGATAAGAACCAGTTTTCGAGAAAGTGTATTGAAAAAAAATTAGAGGCTTTGCATTTCTTTTGGCCCGCTGCGGTTACAAAAACTTGGCCCTCCATAAAATTATCTTGGACACCCCTGGTCTAAACCCATTTACGAGTTCACGGACATATTTGACACAGATTCAGAACGCGGGAACAGTGTCACGTTCATTCATTCAATTTCTTTGGATCGCAATCAATCGGATTTTTTATTATAGACTCTCTACACTTTTCTCCGTAGAAATGACAATGAAACCGGGGAAACTATTTCCTGATTTGAAGTCTTAGAAATGGCGACTGTCTTCTTAACTAGAGACTTTGTCTGTGGTGTTCTTAACTTTGACAGTTTAAGATGCGAAGAGTACTGTCACGAGCACCAATATATAAACACTTTCTTAAATTTAAAAGCAATTTTCGCGAGAAATGACGATTGTAACTTGGAGATAGGATATTTTTCATAAAAATAAGAGTTGCAGAATACTATGTTCGTAACAACATGACATTTTAATCGGAACAGTACGAGAAAAACACTTTTCAAAGTTGTTAAGTGTTTACATATTGGTGCTCGTGACTGTACATATTCCATGATGATTTCACTTTATCTTAGTATTTGGATGAACAAAGGAACTTACTGTAGCTTTACTTTTTTCTCGGTTTTAAATTCCCAAACCTAACTACATAATGGGTGGTTACGGAGTTATTGGGGGTTAAAGTTTCAACTTTTTCTTTACTTTAAAAACTTCCGCAACCCCCTTCTATTCAATGCATCCATCAGCACAGTGTTTTGAATGCGTTACATTGAATCCTAACTCCTACTGTAAAACGTGATTTTTGAAAAAAAAGTCGTTTTCCAGCAATAATTTTTACATAGAGTTACTTAGTTTGATTTACAGGATGCTTGGTTGACGGCTTCGTGAAGGGTTCGTTTACACCTTGTATATTCTACTCTTACATTACTATTAATATTTACAGAACTGCAATCTAGTATTATCAATATTTCTTAACGACCGAGCCAGCATTATAACAACAACGAAATCAATATCCAATTAGTGTTAATAAACAATAATTGCAAAGGAAAATCAAGCGGCCAGTATTAAAAATTGTGCTGCATAATAAAATGGCTGGCCACCTGTACCTACAAACTGCAACGCACTGGGTTTAATAATGAACTTAATTACGGATAATTGAACCGGACTTTAATTATAAAAATGGTGGACCAACGTAGTTTTGCGAGTTTATTCCAACATTTCCAATGTACTCGAAATAAAGCCTTCAGGGAAAATGAATTTAAAAATACAATCCATATTACCTGCGTTTCGTAAATTGAAAGGTTTTAATGAACAAATCTTGATGTTGCCATCGAACGGTTTTTGGCGAATCATTACTCTTCCACTGACCTCGTTTAAACAAAATATTGGAAAATCAGTACCAGGCTTAAATCCGGGTTTTGTGTTACAAATGGAAAATGAAATATGCTTTAATTATGTACCTGGAAACAGCCACGCCCTGCGGCTACGCGTATACAGTTTTCCATTTGCAGGGATTCAAAAGAGTACTTATCCAACTAGTTCATTTATTTCTGTTAATGTACTTTGTTTATAAAATTGTCTTTTTATTACACTGAGGGAGTTGGAAAATGCATTAAAACAAAGACTTAGTTAAGTTAACATAAAAATAAAACATAACGCCTGTAATCCTCTAAGGGTTAGGTAGAGGTGTGCCCATTAGTACACCCACATTTCGCCAAAGTCCCGTGTAATAGGGGTCGAGCATATTGCCAGCAACCGAGCACGGATCCAGACTCCATGGCTGCTACTGAGAAACTCCTGATGGAAAAACCCAATAACGCTTTGCCCGACCCGGGAATCGAACCCAGGACCTGATGCTCAGCAGTCACGCGTGCGACCACTAGACCAACGAGGCATTGCTTAGTTAAGTTCTTTATAGAAAAGTAGGTACCAGTGGCGAAGGTTCCATGCAACTCGTTTCCTACCGGCTTCCCTTTGAAAAATGACACAGTCAGTATTCTATAGACAAATAATATAATCACATTAAAGATAGGTATGTACTCCGCTTACCTCTTACAAAAAATGACCCTTCGCTACTGGTAGGTACCTACATAGGAATTGTCACTGAATTGTGTTAACTTTCAGTGACTTAAAGAGATATTTGATAAAAAAATTATCAAAGTTTCGTCGTGATTTTGACACAATCATGGGCCGAGTGGAGCGTACGTCTTTTGTTTCAGGCTCGATAAGGCATAGTGGACTAAATATTTGATTTTAGATAAGCACGAGTACAAAATATGCCTTTATAATTGAGAAGTAGGTAGGTATATTAGAAAAATGAAAAAATAATAAGAAAAGAACTTCATAACGTTACATGTTTCAAAATGTGGTGCCAACGATAAATTAAATATTTTATTATGTTTTAGTTACAAATATTTTCTAGTCTTTTTTTCTGTTATTGCACCCACTGTGTATTGTCTCTGCATCACCCTAAGGTAGACTGGCAGGAAATGCCCAATGCATTATTAAGTCCGCCTTTGTACAGTTTTTAACTTGTGCATAAAGTTTAAATAAATAAATAATTATTGTTTTTTAGTGTTCTGTACCCGAAGGGTAACCAACGGGACCCTATCAAGCTTAAGCCTAAGCCACCGCTGTCCGTCCGTCCGTCTGTCAGCGGGTTGTTTTCATGACCCGTAATAGGTAGATAGTTGAAATTTTCACAGAATGTGTATTTCTGTTGCCGCTATAACAACATAAACAAAAATTTATTTATTTATTTACTAACTCATCATCACTATCATTACAGGTATTTCCTAATTCAATAGTGTGGCCATAATTACAGTTTTATTATTTATGATAACATATTCAGTACATCGTGATTTTTGTGAACTCACTCAGAGAACAAGTAAAAAGATCTATGCTGTCTGCTACGTCATTAAGTACTCGCAAGGTACGTGTTATAGGGGCTAAATTAAAGGGGGCTGCCCTATTACGATGGTACGGAACCCGTCATGCGCGAGTCCGACTCGCACTTAGCCGATTTTTTGTTATTAGTATCAAAATGAGAGCGAGGTCCGATCGTCCATCCATTCGATGTTCCACAAAGTTTAAAGTTCATAAGTTGTATGAAATCATTCGATAAAAATATGCAAAATCTAAAAACTGCACGTTTGTACATTCATTGTTTTGTCACTTACAGCAGTAATATTCGCTGGACTCGAATAATAATAACTTACGTCATTCAAAATTCTTACTTACCTTATGAGCCGTTTATATTATAAGGTTTATATTATAAACCTTCTATAAAAACATGATACAAGAATATGCAGCCCGCAATGATACCTCGCATTTTCGGTGTATTCCCGTTGACCCCACCGCCCGTGACCCCACTTGTGGAGCTAGCGGGAATTGACTGAAATAATAAAAAAATTGTTCCCGTTGGCCCCACCGTATTTTTGAGTAATAAAATATTACTCCAAAACACATTGCATGGGATCAAGTAGTGTTAGTACAGTTGTGCTAGTTATGGGCAGTAACCTTACGAACAGTACTAGGTGGGCATGAATTCAAGAATGTATTTATTACTAGAAGACCGTTATACACAGAATTATTAAAATGCATACCACCTGGCACCTTGAGCTCATGCCAGCCTGGTACTTTTTGGGGGAACATATGTGTAATATCATATGCCTCTCACTGGCAACAAACGAGAACTTTTGTCTCGTTTGTCGCCTGGGAAAATATACAAGACCGTGATCAGAGCTCGTACTGTATCAACTGTATGGATCGGAATGTCTATTAATTCCCACTGACATAATTAAGGTTTGTTTCATTCTTTCGTTTTTCCTGATCTCAAGGCAGTGGGGCAGGGTAGTGGGACCAAAGAAACGACGGTTTTGATTATTCCCATTGGCCCCACCAGTGGGGCCATGGCAGTGGAGTCAACGGGAATACACCACATTTTCCTATGAGGCCCTTAACAGAAAAGTGTAATGACCAGTGGTTTATAAGATTTGTTTAATGATTAATTTTGGTATTTGGTATTCAGCTGCACCCGGTGCGACTGGAAGCCAACCCGAACATAGTTGGGAAAAGACTAGGCATAAATGGTGACAATTTCTTTATTATAGGACAGAACGGACACAATTATTTTAAGATACGTTCAATCCGTATTTAGTATAAAAGTTATTAATGTCATATTAATTTTAATGCTCATTATACTACATATTTATTACTGCACTTGCTGCTACTTATCTTGGAATGCGGTGCTGTTACACAGTTTTCAAAATAATGGTGGGTGATATACATTGTTTAAAAAGAAAATAAAAAACCCGATTGAAAAGCAAAAAACAAGCACATTTGGAAGCAGACCGGAGCCATTGAAATATAAAATTGTATATAAAATGTCCTGTCTGCTTCCAAATGCGCTAGTTTTTTGCTTTGCAGTCGGTTTTTTAGTTTTCATAAAATTACTTTTTTAATTTACAGTTTTTGAGAGAGATTTCAGAGACAATTTAACTTATGAATTTTTGCTCTTTTATTTGATTTGTCATTTCGAATAACTAACTTTAAAACGTTATAAATCCTAAATGCGCATTCAAAATGAAAAATAATATGAGAAACCTAAAGATGTTTTACAAATATCTATTCAATGCCCCACGTAACAATTTTTTTTTTCTTTCTTATTTGTCTGGTTGACGCCATTTTAAATTTTAATTACTGTCATGTATTTTGTGACACTTGCAAGATTAAGACATTTATAATTTTTTTTTTTTAGTTAAATCCTACTGGGCCCTACAGGGCCCGTAATTGTACCTTAGCTTTAAACCCATTGTAAGATCTTTACACATTATGGAATGCAACTATAGATATGAATATGACATGATTATGCGAATGACATTAGGCACAACTTTTCCATTTCCCCTTAGCCGTAGAACGTAGTGGATATTCTGCCCTTACCTTCGTAGTGCTATATTGCAGTGTCTTTGACTTGTCTCAGGTATATATATATATAGCTACCGGTACTTACTACCTAGACGACCGGGCTTAGCCAGTACCGGGTGTCGCAGATGAAATTCCGCTCAATCGATTTTCTGTGCTCGTAGTTAAAACTCCTCTAAGAAAAAAAAAACGTGCTGTCGTTGCTTATTAAAGCTAGGCATGAAGTTTATACATATAAGTATTGTATCCTTTTTTTTGTACTATTATGCTTGTATTCCTGGCTGAGGTAAATAGAGATGCATCTAACCTACAGTATACTACTTTTAAATTCTATGTAATTTTTCTGTGATGCTTGATGAATTTTTGCAGGGAAAGTTCTGTTTTGCGTAATGTACATGAATAAAAACATAGAAATAAGGCATGGTGATTTTTTTACAAATCTTTAAAAAACCAAATACCGATTATCAATGTTGGGCTTCAAGTCTAACCAGATGCAGCTGAATACCAGCCCTACAATTATAATTTCCATCTTATACCAAATTTTATTAAGCCGGTGTAACTAAACTTCTACATTAATGTCGATAATATTTCTCAAGACGAGCACATCCCTAGCCGAAAGCTCCAAAGCATTGGAGCAACGACGTAGCCGTATCGATTACTCACACAACTGAGTACATACATAAGGAAGCTCATATGTCATCGGAAATGTGGTACTGTACTTAATGGCCTTTAACTATAACACTCTGTCATCATCTGCCTAGGCTTTTACCAACTATGTTGGGGTCGGCTTCCAGTCTAACCGAATGCAGCTGAAAACCAGTATTTTACATGGAGGGACTGCCTATCTGACCTCGACAACCTAGTTAGTACTATGTAATAACTTTGGTACGACTGATTGTCAGACTTTCAGGCCATCTGACTCCCTGTAACGACTGTCAAAGATCTACAAAAGAGCCGGGACCAACGGCTTAAAGTGCTTTCCGAGGCACAGAGGAAACTCGGTATGTAATGGGTGGTCTGGTCAGCCATTCACAGACCAACCTAGGCAAGCACGGCTTAACCTAAAGCGAGCCACTATTATAATTTAACCACGAGCTCTTTTACACGAAGTATAACACTTTGCAATAGGTACGTATTTTCAATAGACGACATAATATTATGAAATGATAGAAAAGAATACCCTTCTATACTCTCATGGGCATAACACAATGGTTTCATTGCGAGAACCAAAACCGTACATATGTTTTCATGCTATGGTAACTGAAGTAAGAGTGTCAAACAATAATTTGAATCATTAGACAAGCCCTCATTGTACTTGGGTCCGAAAAAGTGTTCACACAGAAAATATTGATCTTACACATCCTACATGGAACGATGAATGTTTTACAGCATGAGTGAACGACACAATACAATTACTCATCATCATCTGCCTAGTCCAGTCTAATCGGATGCAGCTAAAAACCAGTATTTTACATGGAGCGACTGCCTATCTGACCTCCACAACCCAGTTAGTACTGGGTAATACGATACCTCTTGGTTAGACTGGTTGTCAGAGTTTCGAGCCACTGACTACCTGTAACGACTGTCGAAGATCTACAAATGACAGCCGGGACCAACGGCTTAACGTGCTTTCCGAGGCACGGAGGAAACTCGGTATGTAATGCGTGGTCACTCATCCACGGACCAACCTAGGCAAGCGCGGCTTAATCTTAAGGTCGACCCGAGTGGCTGTTATTATTTAACCACGAGCTCTTCGACACAATACAATTACTATTCAAATGTAATTGTCTACCAAGCAGAAACAATTTTTGTCGCGGACTTGAATCTAATATTTATTATAATGACTTAATACTTTGGTGTGAAATAATAACACTGTCACTGTGTTACCATTTAAATAGAAAAAAAGTAAATACTTACAGTGAATTATATTTAAATAACGAACTCAATGTCACATTGCCGATGAATGGCTATGACATCATTGCACGGTCTTTACCCCACAACGGTGGGGTAAAGACCGTGAAATTAATGTAAAATGGCACCTGCACTTGTTTGTTTGCACTGCTTTGGCATAATAAATATAGGTAGGTACATAAACGATGAATTTAGTGAATAGTACGACCAGTAGGCGAATCGGTACATGAAAAATGGTATCTAGAAAGAAAATGAATGTGTTCTGATCGAGATCTATGTTTTACGTTTTCAATGACATTAAAATATTTATTAAGCAAATTAACTATAATAATACATTATTAATTAAAAACTATTAAATAAACTAACAACAAACTATAAAAGGGCATCGAAAACTCCTCCTCAACGCTGTCAGCTGGTAATGTGTAAAAAAGACTGGCGGCGTTGCCACGTTGTATGGCAAAACTTAGCCTCTGGCCAAGGTAAAAGCCAGCCCTTGACTCACGGGAAGCGTCAACTAGGCGTTTCGAAATTTCCTTGAACAGGCTATGAGCATTTAGACCCAAATACTAATAGACTCTGACTGCGCCAATCCTAAATTAAAAATATTTTAATAGCAAATCGGTATCAGTACTCACAACTATTGTTAGTTCACGGAGTCTCATCATCATTCATCGTA
Organism: Noctua fimbriata; assembly: GCA_905163415.1. Lineage (NCBI taxonomy): Eukaryota > Metazoa > Arthropoda > Insecta > Lepidoptera > Noctuidae > Noctua > Noctua fimbriata. The sequence continues at coordinate 12,312,258 of LR990940.1, forward strand.
ATGCTGTTACCCTTAACCCAGGTTATTTGGGGTCGGCGTAGCATATCACTACATAGTATAAAACAAAGTAGCTTCCCTCTGTCTGTCTGTCCCTATGTATGCTTAGATCTTTCAAACTACGCAGCGGATTTTGATGCGGTTTTTTTAATAGATAGAGGAAGGTTTATATGTATATTGCACCTGTGCGGAGCCGGGGCGGGTCGCTAGTTTAAAATAAAATGAACACATAATATATTATTTGAACTGAAAACTCATCAGTAAAGTCGTTCTTTGCAAGCTAACTCATTCTATCCTTAGTTAACACAGTCGCCAGATTGCGAAACCCAAATTCGCAGTTACCATGCAAGTACCTACTTCGGAAAATGATTTAAATTGGACTATTACACGCTGTACCTAATTGGCCAATTAGAGAGGATACGCCGTTACTAATTTGTACATTCCAATTCCGAATATGTAGCGGAAGGTGATAATTTTATCTGAATTCAGAAGGAAGGACAAAGTTTCATCTGTAAAGAACTTTGATGGAGTTTTTATTATATTATGTACGAAAACATATTTGAGGAGCTCGTGGTTAAATAATAGCAGCCTCTCGGGTCGATCTTTAGGTTAAGCCGTGCTTGCCTACGTTGGTCTGTGGATGGGCGACCATCCATTACATACCGAGTTTCCTCCGTGCCTCGGAAAGCACGTTAAGCCGTTGGCGTTAAGATTAACCGAAATAAACCAACGGACAGACAGACAAAAGTTGGCCAGATTGGCATGGCTAGAGGTCGCACAGGATAGTGGTTTGGAAGGTGGAAAGGTGGGTATACCTTTGCCCAGCAGTGGGACACGACATAGGATAGCAAATCATCACATAATCCAGAAATGTTCCTCAGTTGTTCATCGATTAGTTTTCGCAGATTAAAATGTTTTTCTAACTACATGAGTCTAGCGTTGTCTCCGTCACAGCTGTCAAGCTGTCTTCCCCATGACTAGGTCCTATAGTGTCGGAAATAGGGATCTGCCGTTACCCAGAAAGGGTATCGGAATGTCTATATCATCGCACAGCCGTCGGAAAGGATCGGGTTTGCGTATTTGGTGCTGTGCTATGAGATTAGTATTGCTGACACGTTTTGTACAGACCTTTAGTAGGCTGGTAATGACATTACTATTATAAAGTCTTGTTATACATATATAATTTGTGTTCCATATATTATTAGACTAACTGTGCCCGCGACTCCGGTCACGTGACCGGGTATTCTTTTGGCATTGTCAAAGTTTATGAACGAAAGCAAAATATAGATGCAACTCATGATGTATCCTGGATCCCAACGGTTAATATCTTTAAACATTTTCAAAAGTGAGAATATGCAAAAAACACTGAAAATTACTGTAAACGCTTGAATTCAATGTACTTTAGTAACAGAACTAGAAACACTATGCGCTTCGATAAATTATTTATTATTAGATATTCCAAATCGATCATGAGTTTGTCACTAAAGTGTCATGCACTTAATGACACTCTCAAAGTTTTTGGAATCTTACAAAATTCGAAAATCTGATTATAACCCAAAGAAAGCCTTATCCAACTAAAGGCAATGAAATCGGCTGAACTCAAAGCATGGGAAATATTAAAAAGCTTTGTTTTCGGATATACGAAAGTTTGAAAACCTACAATATACCTAAAAAACTCCAATGGCGACACAGATAGAAAACAGTCTCCCAGTATACAACAGTAAGCTGAAATGAAAAGGAACACTACCGAACCTGCTTATCTTGCAGCGCGGCAGACTAAGGAAATGGCATCCACCAGAGTTCGTAAATAGGAAATGGACTGCAGACACACTTTCACAAATTGCATGTTGTTTGTATGCTGTGGTTTAAGAGGGAACGGGGCCCGCGAGGTAGGTGTTTGAAGAAACTATTGCCGTCGCGCTGCGTCAAGCCTGCTGCCGTAGAGTGCGCTAGGGACAGCTATAGCTCAGACCGATTTTATGACAAAAAATTTAACGAAATCGACGTTCCGTATTCCCTGTTATTCTCCACGAAAACTGAGCCGATTCAATTATTTTTGACATTAAAATTTTAAGAAAGACTATGTCTAAGTTCATATCAATTTCTTTTAAGGTAAAAAATTTTCGAACTTGACTAATAGTCCTTTAACCCGCACCCGCTTTATCACGGCCGCAGTAATGGGGCATTTTGTCATTTTTGGAGGGTTATATTTTCTTTACTTATTAATTTCTTTTTTTTTCTTTACTTATATGCTGAAAAAAAGTAAATGACAGGGACGTGTCTACAGTAAACCTTGGTTTTATGTCAAAAAAAAATATTGCCGTAGAAGCATTACTCAGGAGGAAAAGGGGGAATACATTTGAATGGAGAATCGCAGCTCCTGTTCCCTCTTAAAGGGAAAGAAAGGACAAAAATGTAGTCAGAATGGCTGTACCATTCTGACTACATTTTTGTCATCACAAATTTGTGAAATCAAAAACTGTGTCAGGGGAATAAGTTCAAGTCAAAGATGTTAGTTAATTCATTTAATTTATTTATTTGATACAGTGATGCATAATTTTGCTAAATATAATTTTAGTAATCAAAGATTTAAAGATAGCACAACGATCATTAGTTTCGTTACTAAATTAAATGAAGTCCATGACACCAAATTAAAATATAAATGAATTAGAAGAGTAAATACGAAAACAAATAAGATTTTAACGTTGGTTAGCCAACACTATCCCACGGCTGGAAAAAAGCTTACTGCAACAAAGGAATTGGGCTGCTAACCATTCGAGCCCATAATCGAGAAGAGACTTTAAAGAAAACTATGTTATAAAACAAAATCATATTTAAACAGACCGGAAACCTCTTAAATCTTAAAAAAATACTTACATTCGTTAACATGTGTACAATCAGCCACAAAAATCGTTTAGTAGGTCCGTAAAAAGTTTATGATGAACAAATTCTTAATCAAATTTATTGATCAAATATTTCTTTTTAAGAAATTTTTCTAATGTCGTAAAAGCATTTCCATACGGAAGCTGCTATTTTATTACTGTTTTTATTTTTGTTAGAACGCTTTCATACAATCTGTCCTGTTAAAATTCGTGACCATTATTAAAATCGGGGGAATAATCTTCTCAATGTTTACAAGATTTTCACTTTTTGCGAAGCTCAGCAAAAATATTAATACCAAAACGAATTAGCCATTTTGTTTTTGTTTTGTGTGCACCTATCGACTTGTGTGGTCGACTGCACATTCCCTCATTAAAATAATGTAGTAAGTTTACAAATTACGCAATCTGTTATCTGTTGATAATATCGTTCTTATCACAGCGGAGGCAAAGTGACAACTGTGTTATAATTATGAAATTATCATACCGAGGTATTTAACTGTCGGAAACATGCGATTTACTAAACATACAACACTTAATTACAAAGTATTTACACAACTCATTACACAAGAAAAAACTGTTTTTTTTTCGCAAAAATGTAAGCACTATCACCAGCAAAACACTTGCAAATTTCCAAAACTTGATTGTTACTTTTAGAATAGATTTAATATTACATAGTGGGTGTATAAGTACTCTTAACGAAGCCGAAAGGCATTTGTTCTTCCGGATATTGCGAACATTTTTTGTTCTAAACCATACCTGGGAAGGGGAACCTTCTAGTTACGGAGATATTGGGGGTCAAAGTTCCAACTTTATCATAAGTTTTTTTTTTTTAATACATGTTTTAATGATATAACTTTACTTTGAGAAAAAACGCTCAAATCTTGCTTAAAAGTACGGAAAAGATTTCCAACAGATGTATACAACCACTGTTTCTGTTTTAACCTCCAAATAGTTTTACTCTGTTCTAGTTTCATAAGATATTGATTCATTTTTTTCCTACTCTTATCCCAATTTATCTGGAAACACTCATCATCATCTGCCTAGCCTTTTCCCAACGATGTTAGGGTCGGTTTCCAGTCTAACCGGATGCAGCTGAAAACCTTTATTTTACGGAGCAACTGCCTATCTGACCACTACAACTCAGTTAGTATTGGGTAATACGATACCTTTTGGTAAGTCTGGTTGTCAAACTTTCGAGTTACTGACTACCTGTAACGACTGTCAAAGAAACACTTGACTTTAAAATGATAATAAAAGCATACGCGAATTTTCATCTTTGTTTTCCTGTCTGTATTTGTATCCGATAGATAGAATAGGCTAGCCTCCTACTACATGGGACTTAAACATAACTGGCGAAATGTGGGTGTACTATTAGGTACATCTCTGCCTATGCCAGGGCTGCGGGACTGTTCGAAAGAGATTCCGCGGCCCTGGAACACAAAGGGCAAAGAAGGAACATGGATGGGTTATAGTCAGTACAAGTCTGACACTCCTTTTCGCTCCGCCCAGAGCGGGGGGGGTCATTTGATGATTTCCCATTCTAAAAAAAAAAAAAGGTACATCTCTGCCTAACTCTATGGGGATTACAGGCGTGATATTTTAACGATGGAAAGCACAACGCAACTTATTCCTGAAACAGTGGTGTTAGTAGATACGCGAATTTTAACTAAAATACCAATACATTAAATGTTAAATACAACGTTAGGCTTAGCGTTAATTATATTTAAAACTGTTTGACATTGTATTTAAAACTGTTTGACATTATATTTGAAACTGTTTGGCACTATATTTAAATTTCTTCGAATGTTAACAAATAATACATAGTTCTTATAATTGTATATAAATTGCATGTGCATAATATATTCCACACAATGTAACATTGTTTACGAATAAATGAAATGAAATGAAATTTTCCTTATTTTTCTCTGCAATTTTCCGAAGCGAGAAAAAGTCGAGCATCCGAATCTTATTTTACCTCATTAGCTAAGATTTATAAGATTAGTTCAGTGGGTTCAATTTTAAAATAGACTGGCAGCTTAAAAATTATGGTACTCAGTACGAACAAGCCTGCTGTGTTTTTCTTTTTGAATTGGGATATAGGTACCTATAATGAAACAGGATAATATTTTTTGATGGTCTATTCCCTAATCGTGGCGTGTCTTTTTCACATAAAACTGATTTATTCGAACTTTTTATTTCTGTGCGCGTCTTAATTATTGAAAAAAACAACTTAACACACACACACAAAACACATATTATTACATATTACACATTATTACAGGATAATAGCCTTGTTGTCCCTTTGTTAGGATAAGTCATAATTTGTGTAAAAAAAAATATATGAATTTATTTGTAACTAAAAGCGTTTCAGTTTTTGTTTTAAGTGTACTTGACCAAACTAGAGGTCAAGGTTTTAAAACAGATGACATTTGTTTCGCGAATCGACATAGCGGGAATGATTCATTCTTTAGTTTGCACCCAACCCACAAAAGGTGTTGAAAGAATACAGTTATATTTAAATTCTTTAACGAGCCCATGGTCGTTATTTTTCATAATATAGGACCATTGTGTATAGAAAACTATTTAAACAACCGCTCCTAACTATCATCTGTCTAGCCTTTTCCCAATTATGTTAGGGTCGGCTTTAAGTCTAACCGGATGCAGCTAAATACCAGTATTTTACATGGAGCGATTGCCTATATGACCTCCACAACCCATTTAGTACTGGGTAATACGATACTCCGTAGTGGTTGTCAGACTTTTGGGCCACTGACTACCTGTAACGTCTGTGAAAGAACTACAAATGACAGTCGGCTTAACATGTTTTCCGACGCATCCACGAACCAACCTAGGCAAGCGCGGCTTAACCTGAAGATTGACCGGAGCGGCTGTAATTATTATGCCTATAGCTCCTCTCCCAACAAACCGTCCTAGCCATCGTAAACATACATATAAATAACACTGGATTGAAGTATTTAGTCTAAGTACCAACCATAACTCACATTACTCTAAGTAGGGTAAGAATTTAATTAATAGACAACCACTAGAGCATAGAGCTTACATAGACAAGCTAGAAGCGAGACCACGACCACAGAGTCTTACAAACACTCCTCTTACTATAATACTAAAAACTATTTCACTTCAAAGGATTTAGAACTCTATCTTAGTAGTACTAAAGTATAAATTAGAATGAGTCTGAATAAATCAGTGCCTTTAATTTGTACTGAAGAATTTCCACATTTTCACAGAGGCAACAATTTTTCAGCTTTGAAGTGGTAGCTCGGGATTCCCCTGAGATTCTTTCAACTTGATTGCACTTAGTAGACATTGCTTCGGTTCATTGCGAATGTAATGGAATGCTTCGGTATACCCATCGAGAGTTTTTTAGAATTTCTAGGGTCTGCATTTCCTTATGAAAAGTAAATAGGTACTAATTTTGCATGACAAGATGATTGCTACAGTTTTGCCACCGTATTTTTAAATATCGTCTGTTAAGTGAAACGAAACTGCGTCTATTTTGTGCTTGTTAAAAGCATTGGAATTATGTACAGGGTGAATTTTTCAAGTGGGCGTGGATGGCCAAATCCGAAACTATGAGAAATAGCAAAAAAATATTCAAAGGAGTCTCGAGCCCGATTTTGATTAAAACTAAAACTCCATCATTAGATTTTTGAAAAATCAATATTCCTAGCGGAACCCACTGATTTCGTAAAAAAAATTAACGAACCCATTGATTTCGGAAAAAAAATAAACACTATTGGATAGTGTCGCTAATAAGGATAAAATTTTGGGAAATAATGACAAACGTATAATCAAATGCTTTATCGAAAACAGCTTCAACACATATTCCAATTATATTATTGCAATTCAAAATCAATATTTTAATGCAACACAGAGAGACATTACATAATTTCATTCAGTTATTGATTTAACAAAACAGTGAAAGTATTAGTAAGTTACTTGCGACGTTGCCAACTTTCAGCATCTGCCTCGATTCGACCAAAGATCACAAGTAACAATAGACCAGTAATGAGACTCATTGATTTTCTCGACGACGCGACACGACGGCATGTAAGGTGATCGATTCCAGCTGTTACGCAATCATTAGGCTACCTACATAGCGTCGCCTTCCTTAGTAAAATACGTTAACTGTTTGTTAATCACAAGGACAATCCAACATTACCAAATAAAGTAAAGATCTGTATCTACATAACATCACGCCTGTAATCCCCGAAGGGTTAGGCAGAGGTATAACTAATAGTACACCCCCACATTTCGCTAGTTATGATTTTAATTTCCATTGTAATAGGGGGCGAGCCTATTACCATCAATCGGGCACAAGTCCAGACTCAATGGCTGCTACTGAGAAATTTCTGATGGAAAAACCCAATAACACTTTGCCCGACCTGGGAATCGAACCAAGGACCTCGACGAGCTTGCGACCACTAGACCAACGAAGCAGTCTGTTTCTATTTAAAACTTATATCAATAGTTTACGCAAAACCTTTATCTGCCGATCTATCTCGTGACCTGTCCATCGGTCGTTCCGAAAGTATTAAGAATTCACGAAGTGTCATCGCCAGCCCGCCAGGATATGTCCCGATGTAAATTTATTTTAAGCTATAACTACTGATTGGCGGATCGATAGGACAGGTCATTAAACCGTCGTTAGTTAGACATAAATATTGATTTCATATATTATGTGATGAAGACGTGGATGAATACCTAGAACTCACGAACTGTAGAGGCTCTTGGCTTTATTATAATTACTACTATTATTACACACTATTACTATTATTTAAAGTTAAGCAACGCCGGCCGAGGTCTGTCCGTAGATGAGTGACCATCCTACTTCCTACTAATATTATAATACATGCGAAAGTTTATGGATGTCTGGATGTATGGATGTTTGTTACTCTTTCACTTAAAAACTACTGAACGGATTTGGGTGAAATTTAGCACACAGACAGTTTATAACCTGGATTAACAGATAGGGTACTTTTTATCCCGGTAGAATGATCTCGTGGGACAATTATCGAACTCCACGCGGGTTAAGTCGCGGGCATAGGCTAGATATATCATGTCTTGTATGTCTGAAATGACTCTCTGAAAGCATATTTCCATAGGCTTTTCTCAACTATGTTGGAGTCGGCAACTGAACTGAATACCAACTAGGTACCTATGTACTCTCTGAATAGAAGGAATGTGAATAATATTTTCAAGATAACCAAACTACAAAATGTTTTTTTGTTTAGTTAGCCCTTATTGTCCCACTCCTGAGCAAAGGCCTCCCCCCATTTCTTCCACTTCTCACGATGGTGTGCTTCTTCTCGCCAATTCGCGAGGAAGCCATCCAAGACGTCCCGCCATTTTCTCTTCGGTCTACCGCGACCCCGTCTAGCTATTTCAGGACTCCAGTCTTGCGATATTCGGGCCCACAGCTGGCTGACATGCCTGCCCAGAAAATGTTTAAAATCTAAATATTTTGGGCGTGCCTATATCCAAGGGTGTTTACTGGCACTTCGCCAGATCATAAGTGACATATTTACAAATATTATGGATTAGTAATTAGCCTGTGTTAATAATATGTGTTACAGTGTTTTGTTTGTGGGAGGTAAACTCTAAAACTACTGAACCGAATTTAGAATTTGTTAAGTCTACACTTACAGCCGCACGGAAGTCCTTCGCCCACGGCTTTTTGTAGCGATGCTGTCGCACGTTTCAACGCGGTTCTGCATCCCTGTTATCACAAGCTCGTCGCATTTGCAATGAGAGGTAAAAGCCATACAAAAAAACAAATATTCATATTTTATATTCTGCTTCTTTATCGTGTGGTTAGTGCCTAACCTGGTGTCAGAGTTTTTATGCCGCCCATGGGCCTCTGACTTGGCTTTACATGCCGTTGAGAAATATCTCTCAGGCGTGCTGGTTTCCTCGCGATGTTTTCCTTCACCGAAACAAGTGGCTATAGACAAGTGAGAATAGATTATATCATAATTAAACAAATTAATTTTAATTTTTTAATCTCTTATATTTTTGGCAAACAAAGTTCCGATATAAGCTTATTTCCGATAAATTTTATTATTATTTTTAACGACATCTCAGAATGCGACAGTAAATATGTTCACAGCAAAAAGGTAAGGTTATTAAGGTATTAAAATCAACAATACTTTTATCTTCCGAAATAACAGTCAGCTCATTATCGCCAATACTTACCTCAAATACAACAGTCAAAATCATTTTTGTTTTGCAACAAATCATGGTATTATTGCATTCTTATCAAAAGTAGAGTCATATCAAACTGATAATAACATCGTTTTTGAAAACCCGGTCTACTGCGTGGACGTACTACGGAGTGCACTGGAGGTCGACCATTTTTCAGCCTTATTACTAAGGGCATAAGGGTGAAAACTGGTCAACCGTATGTGATCTCTCTAGTACATACTCGTGATGGTGTGATATGCATTATTTGATTACTGGTTATCAGCCTAATTATTTCGGGGATTGTAATATCTAATCTACATTGTAGTTTGCGTATGTTCACACCTTCTTTTTGCATGTTTTTGATATTAGTGCCCAGTGGCTCAGAAGATAAGGCATCACCTCTCAAGCACGAGGTTGTGAGTTCAAATCTGGACAAGAACCAATGTGATTTTTTCAATTCATATGTACTTTCGAAGTTATGTTAACAAAAAGGTATTTTACTTAATTTATTATTTTGTACTCTATCACAAAGCGGTCCTTTTTGATCCAAAGGTTGACTGGTAGAGAATGCCTTGTGGCATTAAGTCTGCATATGTACCACTCTTGACCAAAGAAACGATGGATGGACTGTGTAAAGAATGATATGGCAAGAAAGGAGGTGTCTGATGAGATGACGAGTAATAGAGAAGTATGGAAGAAGAAGACATGCTGCGCCGACCCCAAATGAATTGGGATAAGGGCAAGAGAATGATGATGATGATGATGTACCACTCTTGTATGTACATGAAGTTAAAACAAACAAATGTTCAGTTCGTATTGCAAATTACTGACCGCTCTTATCTTAGACCGGCCATCACACTTTTGGGGCTGCAAACCAGCTGTAAATAGTAATAGTAATGTTTATTTACATAAATATGTACATTTTTTACTAGTACAGTGCTTAATCTAAATAAAAAATCTTCAGTCAAACCGTAAAAATTGATGGCACCGTAACTACTATATCCCTTTGTTCATGCTAATATCAATTATTTTCATTTCCAGATCACACGTAAATCATGCCCACAAATGATGTAATAGTTACAATTATTTTTATTTTTTTTGTAATTATATTACAATATACGGATAAGATATCAAATCTTTATCAAGTATTAATAATATTGAAATCAATCAATAGCTGACGTAGGTGCCTAAAGGGTGTAAAAAGACTCTTAACGAAACCGCAAGGCACTTGTTCTCGCCGTCATTGCGATCATTTTTTTGTTCTGGACCATACCTTACCTTCTAGTTGAGAGCAGCGGTGGCCTAGTGGTGGCGGCCCCGACTTACGAACAGTAAGTCGTGGATTCGAACCCAGGCAGGCGCATTACATTGTGTAATTTATTTCATCACCACTGCTCTCAAAACGGTGAAGGAAAACATCGTGAGGAAACCGGCATGTCGTAGAACCAAAAATTCGAAGACATGTGACATCTACCAACCTGCACAGCGCCCGCGTGGTGGATTATTGCCCATTCCCTCTTATAGAGAGGAGGCCTGTGTCCCAGCAGTGGGAACATTATAGGCTGATTATGGTATATTATGGTTACCTTCTAGTTACGGAGATATTGGAGGTCATAGTTCCAATATTTCCACAAGTTTTTTTTTAAATATTACTTTTTAAGGTACTTTAATTACCTCCATGACCCGTTTACTATTCAAAGCATCCATCATCACCAAGATTTGAGTGCGTTACATTGAGTTTTACCGTAAAACGCGATTTTTCACCCCAAAAAAAAGGGTTCCCTACTTGTTTTCGAAAGTTGATGATTCACTGACACATTGACAGTTTTGGCTTTTGAGGGTATCAGGCGATTGGCTAGCAACCGGCCACTGATATTGTCTACTTTATCTTTGGCCCATGCCACAGATAAACAAGGTGAATTTGTTACCTGTCTTCCTCAATTTAGGAAAGTTGACGCGAAGATATGTATGGTATTTAATGTATTTGCTTAACGTCTATAATGCAACATAAGATTGTTAATTAAATGTTAAGATTAAAGCATAAGGAGGCGTTTCGAACCGACATACTTTCGAACTAATAAATTACCGAACTAAAGAAGTAATGAGTAATCGTTGTAGGGTTTTTCGTAACAGGATTTTTCGCACAAACGTTACATCGCACCAATAAAGCATCGATGGAATAAAACATCGTACAACTAAATTATCGACACACCGTGTTCGATATAATAAAAATCGAATCATCAACTTTCGAAAACAAGTAGGGAACCCAAAAAAAAAATGTTTCCCAGCAATAATTTTTGCGTAGGTTAACTTAGTTCGATGTACAGAATGCTTGGTTGACGGCTTCGTGAAGGGTCCGTTTATACCCTGTATGTACCATATACAAAATTTTGTACCCGTATACTCGCTAAACGATGCTAGAGGATAGGGCTAAATAATAACAACCGCTCGGGTCGCTCTTCAGCTTACCCGCACTTGCCAAGGTTGGTCCATGGATCGGTGACCACCCATTACACATGAAGTTTCCTCCGTGCCTCGGTAAGCACGTTAAGCTGTCGGTCGCGGTTTTCATTTAAAGATCTTAGACAGTCGTTACAGGTAGTCATCATCTGCCTAGCCTTTTCCCAACTATGTTAGTGTCGGCTTCCAGTCTAACCGGATGCAGCTGAATACCAGTATTTCACATGGAGCAGCTGCCTATCTGACCTCCACGACCCAGTTAGTACTGGGTAATACGATACTCCTTGGTAAGACTAGTTGTCAGACTTTTTGGGCCACTCAGCCGGGACACTCAACCACTGCGTGATGCAGATGATGATACCGGTTAAACGACTTTGAGGACAGCAAACTCACTATTATTCTTTTCGAGAATTTCACGTATAGTGTTCCATTTATTTTGGCCCGTGGCTATAGCTATTCAGAACTAACGCAGCCATTTTGTTTTTCAATACAATTCCCACAAATATTTACATATATAAAATTTTAAAAAACTTTATTAGGTACTAGAATAACGGCTACAGTAAATCTCCTTAAACACAAATTTGGTCTAGTATAATGTGCACTTGGGTGTCAAAGGAGTGCTTTGGCACTGGTACTAGGATTATCCTGTATCACTAATGCCATCACCTTCCTCCGGACCAGCTAGGTAGTTCGTTATACAATTAGATTTTGAAAAAAAAATGTTTGCCAATAAAATAAATTATTTATTAATAATTATTTCGTTTAGTTGACTCTTCCCGTGACCCAAGGGCTGGCTTTTACCTTGGCCAAAGGCTTAGCGTTGCCATACAACGTGGCAACGCTGCCAGTCTTTTGGGTACATTACCAGTTGACTACGTTGAGGAGGAGTTTTTTGACGCCATTTTTTAAGTTTATTTTTAAGTTAGTTAGTTAATATAGGTTATTTTAATTTATTAATTTATATAATATTTACTTTGAATAAAATAAAAATAAAAAATGTTTGACAGTAGCTGTCACGAGGGCATTGTCGGCAAACATTTTTTTTTCAAAATCAGAATGCTACATTCACGCGACACAAGAACGATACAGCCCTGTATATCTCTGTTGTACTGCGCCAAAAGTCATTTCGACTTAATCAGCTGTTACTGCAAAGATAAAATCAACAAACCAATTAATTTTAATTAGGTATTTATTTTATTATGTGTGAACAAGATTTTCGATATCTCTAGTAAAAGCCCAATCTACGGTTGCTATCGTTCGTAAGATTACTGCTGCCAAAAAATTTAGTATTTAAGCTGATATAATACAATTTATTGTTCAGCTTATCTTAGAAGGTTAATTAAGAAACGAAAGCACCAATAAATAACAATATAATAATACCAGAAACGTTGCCGCGTGGCTCTTAAACCCATTCACTCGCAAAACCTGTCGTAAAAGATAAAGTTTTTTTGATTTCCGATTCTCTCTGCATTAAAATCAACGTTCGGAATTCGAATTTCAGGATGTTATTGAGACGGTCACCTTTTCTTATCAGTACAAATTAATTAACACGATACTACATAATAATATGTAATTAGTGTAGATACAACAAACATAATAAAGCCGATAACAAAATTCAACATCACCGTTAGTCGTTACTCATTCCTGTCTCTCACAAAATTATCTACACTTGGCCACAACACGAGACATTTCACAAAAAAGCCAACCGACGTTCATTGAACTCCCGAATATCGTAACTTTAGTTAATTGTAAAGGATGCCTTCACGCAGTCTACCTGAGGTTCTCAGAATCTTATTAACTCCAGACACTACAGTGCAGGGTAAAAAATTGAACCACAGTGTAGTCAGAAGGATCGTTATTATCGGTATGAAAGGCAGCCGCGTGCCGTCGTCGCATAAAAAAAAATACAAGTACAGTCACGAGCATTAATATGTATACACGTAGCAACTAAAGGTAATATTCTACTATAATATTGATTTTAATTTTATATTGCTACGAACTTAGTATTTTGGACTTCACATCATTTTGAAATAAGTCTTAATTCAAAGTGGCAATCAATAATCCACGAGGAAATCACTTTTGAGTTTTGTAGAGTGTACCAAAAAAAGTGTTGTTGTGTTTGTGTGTGTAAATACAGAGTGTCCCAGAAAGGTATATTTCAGGGTGTGATTCAGACCATCAAGCTGAACCACTTTCTCCATTAGACCATCATCTCAATCATGAAAGAAAACCAGCTGTCCCATACATTTAGGTCGAGTATTCATTGAAGTATTGTACTGAACAGCTGATTTTTCCCTTTGTAATGAAAACTATGAGACTATGCCCACTAGACCGCGTGCCATGCCCGGAGCGTCAAAAATTGTTGGCAAAAATATTTTGCCGGCGCCGAAACGCTACGTGCATGGCACGCGACGGTATTGGTCGGTGACGGAACGGTCTAGTGGGCATAGTCTCATACTTCTCAATACAAAGTATATTATTTTTGTTACCTGATACGTTCATAGCGCGGTTATGGCACGGTACAGTGTAGTGGAGCGTATAACTCGTGACCAAGGGGATAGTCTGTATTGTTGTGCTTTCTTTGTAACATAGTCTTCCATAGAAATATAAAAGTGAAGTCTTCTGTCGCCGTTTTTACAAACAAATAAAATGTATGAAAGAGTAGGAAGTCATAATGAACTATTCTTGTCAATAGTAAGTGGACGTCGCTGCTCTATTTTTGTTGCGTCTTCGAAGATTTTAAATATCGTCGCTAAAGTCAAGGTTCTTGGACGCTATGCGTATGATTTTGTTAGACATAAAGCACTGTAAAGTAGTTATAGAGGACGGGTAATATGTATCCAGTTTATGTATACGTAACCATTTTTTATTGACGTGTTCTGGGATGAGTTGTGGCAGAGAATTTTCGTCTAAAAGACAAGAAGTAGTAAAACGTTTTCCCCAACAAAATTCTAAAAATATAACATTTACATAACAAAAAACCACGTGGTATAGAGCCACGTGGAGTTACAAAATCAATGAAATATTATTGCAAGTTCCTACGTACGTTTTAGATACGTAGAAATTTGAGTATGTAATCTTGGCAGGTGGCATTATGTCGTCTTTGCACCTTTGGTAAAAAAGCTTGAATTTATGCATGTAAAAACAATAAATACCCTACTTTCCTGCACAGTTTAGTAAAAGAAATGAACTTAATATTGTAGAACATATTCTTGTTGTATTGTTAATGTAGCTGAATAGCATTATTTTGATATTTTAGTATTAAAGTCTACCTGGTACCTTTCCACATCTTAACGGCATTACGATTAAAGCAAACGCTTCTATAGCATTTACAAATCAAATCTTACAAAGGATGTAGTACTTAAAAAGGCTTCGTTGCAAAGATATTTGTAATTTCATTTAATGAAATTTAATTGAGCTATGCAGTAAGAAAGGGTCTTAATTTGACCTATTTTACTGGCCGCTTAGTGCAATTAAATTTACAAATGCTATTTGCATTTCATTTGCACGTACGAGAGGAACCCGAGAGTAAATAAAAATAAATATATTAATGTGTCCATTATGAAGAATGCTTATTTCCGTGGTCTGAACATCTGGTCGAAGTTTATGTATATCGTCCGGAACACGGTGTATAATTGAAAAGAGCTTTTCAAGGAGTACCTTTGCTACTAACATGACTTTTGGGTAATTCGCAGTCCGTTCGGAGTTACTGTCCAAAATAGGTGACTAGTTGGACACCGAAGTTAAGATTTTCTGGGCAACCAATTAAGGTTTTCTGTGGTAACTAATAAAAAATCTAAATCAAAGCATTTATTTCAAGAAGGCCAGTTACAGGCACTTTTGAATTGTCGAAACAAAGACATCAATGAAAAGTAGCTACAGTCCCAGTCACAAAGCATAAAAACTGTGAAAGTACCTACTGTAGTTGCCCATTCCCTAACGTAGATCTCTATGGAGAAGAACGGGCAAGAAACTCCATGGATACTCTTTTAAATCAGAATACTTTTAAAAAACGTTGGTTACATCATTCATGTTGAGCTGGTACATTATGTGAGAACGATGTAGCAAGATGTGTACGTTAAAAGTGTCCATAGTAAAAACAAAAAAAAAACAATTCAATAATAGTAACAAGACATAAACATACATATACTAACTTATGCCCGCGGCTTAGCTCGCGTGAAGTTCGGTAACTGCCCCACGGGAGCATACTACCGGGATAAAAAGAATCCTATATGTTAAGTTAATCCAGGTTATAAACTATCTATGTACAAAATTTCATCCAAATCCGTTCAGTAGTTTTCGCGTGAAAGAGTAACAAACATCAAAACATCATATCATAACATTAGTAAGAACTAAGAATTAAGATAAGATACCTTCTTCATCATTCTGAGCCCCCTCCCCACCACTACATAGAAAAAATTATCAAGACCATAAACTGGGTTAGTACATACTTAGGATACTTTTTATCCCGGTGTCTTGTACTGTCCTCATCATTTTCTCCACGCAGAGGAAACTTCGGACAAGAGCTTGATTGGGTATAAAATACCGTTAAATAGTCTGAAGTAGGTGTGAATAATAGAACAGAGCTCAATGAGAGCTATTTGAACAATTTCCTTTGAATGGCTCTTAAAATAACAGAGGGTCGAATGTGGGCCGATACACATGCGGGACAATTGCTTCAATTGCATAACAACGGAGCATATAATCTATATTATTGTTTTTTTTTATTTACAACAGAGGATTTTTCGATGCTCTCAGGATAATCACGGTTTATGTTAGTACTCAAAACATTTTGCTGATGGATGCATTGAATGGTACGGGGGACATAGAGATTTTTAATGTAAAGTTATGAACTTAAAAATTTGCTTTAAAAAAATAATTGTGAAAAAGTTGGAGCTTTGTTATCCAATTTCTATGTAACTAGAAGGTTCTCAAGTATGTTCCAGAACAAAAACATGATGGCAATGACGGGGAGAACTAGTGCCTTTCGGCTTCATTAAGGGTCTTTTTACACCCATTATATTCGTCGTCAACACATCAGCTAACCCCCTTGTTTTGCATGTGTTGGCAACTTCTGTTGCCATGGCATTAATTGCAATCATTTCTGTACTTAGTCAAGCGCTATGATGGGTCTCATCATGTGATAGTTATTTAAAATAGAACTACCAATTTTATAAAGGGTGTAACAAGACCGTTAACGAAGCCAAATGGCACTTGTTCTCCCTATCATTGCGATCATTTTTTTGTCCTAGACCATACCTGGGAACCACGGTACTAGTCACGGAGATATTGAGGTCAAAGTTTCAACTTTTTCATAAGTTTTTTTTTTAAACATGCTTTTAATGTAAGATTTGTACTTTAAACAGTTCCACGACCCCCACTATTCAATCTATCCATCAGCACAGTGTTTTGAGTTCCACTGTAAATCGTGATTTTTCACCCCAAAAAAATTCGCATCAATAATTTTTGCGTGTTACTTAGTTTGATGTACAGAATGCTTGGTTGACGGCTTCGTGAAGGGACCGTTTACACCCCGTATTATAGTTAAGCTTATACTATTCTTACTAGAAATATGTTAAACAATGCTATTGTGGGCACAAGTGTCCTGGAAAATTTGTAAAGGCTGTTTTAAACAAAGGACAATCTCAAACATTAATTGATTTGTCTTTGTGTTGAAACAGTTAACAAAAGCGTTCCTCTATTGTATAGTAAAATTTAAACGTCATAGAAATTCATACAAGATAAATATTGAGGTGTAAAAGAGTATGCTTAGATGTTTGGTCATGTTGATAGAATGTGTGAAACGCGACCAACAAAAGGTACCAGGTAAAAAGGCAGATGTGAGTGGCAACGCCGATAAGGGACACCCTAGAAGGACAAAACACTGGCCTTATTGGTGAGGTTCTTCAGAAAGATCAAGTGGGTAGTACTCGCAATCGACGTGCGCGTATGACCTGATGTATGAACGTGGATCAAGCGCAAGGAGTATGTAAGGATCGCGGCAGGTGGTGTGCTGTAGTTTCTGCCTATCCCCATGGGGAAAAGGCGTGAGTTTATGTATGTGTATTGAAGTGTGAAGTAGAGATGAGACCCCCGCAGTCATCCTATGAAGTTACTGGCATACGAAGACAAACATTAATTCATATTCGAAGGCGACGGCCACGTCTATTGGCAGTGCCCAGTAGTAGGACCAATCTACTGAGTAAAGCCCCTATAACGCGTACCTTGCGTGTACTTAATGACGTAGCAGACAGCATAGATCTTTTTACTTGTTCTCTGAGCGAATTCACAAAAATCAATCGATGTACTGAATATATAAGATCTAACTATTCATATACGAAATATTTTCAGAAAATCATCTAACGGCTATAACGAAGCCATTTTAAGGGATTTTTTTCTTATCTGTTTAATTTTTATTTTTAAATCATAAATAATTTAAAATTACTTCACCCACAAAATAAATACTGGCTCCTTATTTTTAAACATCCATTACGCTAGTTTACTACGTCGTATTTACCTACTGTCATTGTTAGAATATGGGAGTAAAGGTTTTATACAAAATGTCTCAAAAAAATTTAGCATTTTAATAATTTCGTAAAAAAAAAACAGTCAGATGATTTTTTTTTTCGTTGCTAAGTTACTCTTAAAATATTTCGTGTATGAAAAGATAGACCTTATATTATGGTAAATAATAAAACTGTAATTATGGCCACACTATTGAATTAGGAATTACCTGTAATGATAGTGATGGTGAGTTAATAATTAAATAATAAATATTTAGAATATATCTAGTTGGAAGCCGACGGCAGACTTTACGAAGTAACAAGTGCGAGTCGTACTCACACGCACACAGGTTGAAAGTTTTTTTACGTTCTACAATCCTACATTTTTCAGAATTTTCCTCCTCTTCCTTTAGAAATTAGAGGGGGGATGACACACATTTTACCACTTCGGAAGTGTCTATCTTTTAAACGATTGACTTTGAGAAAAATGGTTTCAGAAATCTCAATGTCATTTTTAAAGACCTATCTATAGACATCCAGCATGTATAGGTTTCTTGTTTTTTTTTTTAGTTTCTATCTTTTATTTTTATATAAAAGTCGTAAAGCAGTTCACAGAATTCATCTACCTACCAAGTTTCAACTGTGTAGTCCTAGTAGTTTCGGAATAAAGTGGCTGTGACATACAGACGGACAGACACAAACAGACATGCGAATCAATAAAGGTTCCGTTTTTTGCCATTCGCCTAAGGAACCCTAAAAAGTGAGTTTAAATCAATAACTATTATTTTTCAGTCTACGCGTGTTTATTTAATTTATTTATGTTTCCATAATTCTCGGTACAGTACCTAAAACCCAAAAATTTCTTTTCTCTTCTGCTCTTTCACTTAGGTACTGCTGAGCATAGATAAATAAACACTCACCTTTAAAGGAAATAAATCGGCCGAAATCAGTACCTACGTGTAATATTTCATATATTAAAAAAAATGTCGCATGTATGAAGGGTCATCACTTAAGATTATGGCCGATTATTTTTAAATCTGATTTGTCAGGACAACGATAGTATGAAAGAACGTTTTGATTTATTTTTTGATTGGCGCGCTTCTCTTATTCTGCATTAGTAAATTGCGAAGCTGGGTCGTATCGCTAGTAATTTATACGATAGCTTTTGTTAAGTGCGCCATCGCTGTGCATCTGATTGAGCAAATAAACACACGATCCTAATACAAGGCCGTTTGACAAGTGAAACGTTCAAAGCGACGCAAATTCATAAATGGAATGTTTTCATACTGACAGTTGTTTTTTTATTGTATTTTTAATGGCATCGGCGTGCACGTCATTCGTTCTGTTATGTATGGCCTTAAATAAGTTATTAATCAGCAGTGATAGTCTAGCGGTGTGAACATCGGACTGCCAAGTCATAGGTGTCGATTTCGAACCCATTGACATGATTTTTCGGATTCCTTTAAAACCAAGCAAGCATCCCTGAAAGATATTTCTCGACGGCATGAAAAGCCAAGGCAGCCATGGGCGTCATAATAACTCTGACACCTGGTTAGGTACTAGCCACACGAAAAAGGAGTTATTAATAGTCATTTTGAAGGAAAACAAATATGGAACAACATTTTGGTGTACATACAATCATTTGACTGGAATCATTTGAATCATTCAACATAAATTATACAATTTCCCCATCACGAGACATAGCATCACGCCTGTAACCTTTGAAGTTTTAGGCAGAGATGTAGCTACAGTACCTACATTAACATTTCACGAGTAAAGTTAAAGACCTATATACAAGGTGGCAAGCCTATTGCCATCAACCGTGCACAAATCTAAAATCCGTGCCTACTATTCACGATAGATTTAGACGAAGCGGACATTCTGTAACTCTTTACGTTATACGTTCTATGAAGCGGGGCTCTTTGTACAATTGGAGAGCATCGAGATAAACTGACCAATTACATGATAAAGATCATGAACGTCGTTGTTTAGAGTCACGACAACATGTTCTTTTACTAAAATGCTGGGAATGCCAACCAATGATTGAGTGATACAGCTGTTTGTTATCTCGGCGGTTCTTTAAAAGCAATTTAGATCATAGGTACATGGTTCAAACTGTCATATATAACGACTTGGCGCAATAAATTGCTACGTAAAACCTTTCAGGCGATTAGCCATAGTGATGTGTGCCATAATTCGTCACGCAAGATCAATGAGGGAGAACGATGGTCATTAAAAAATGTGTTCATAAATATTAATATAACATAATATTTGAAAGAAATAAAAAGTGTTAATTAGTCTCGCAAAGGGACAAACAAAAAAAATGGTTAAATTAACAATAAAACAAAATTATATAAAAAAGTAAACATAAGAAAAAGATAAAACAAACGAAATTAGTCCTGTACGAGGCCCAGAGGCCCCTATCTCAGCATGGTACAATTTAAAAAACGTCACAGTTATCTGTATACCCCTGTGCCTCAAACTACGAAAAACAGAGCACAAAACTACAAAATAATGAAATCATTCAGCCCGCCGTTCACTCATTCATTCTGTTCACTCGGTGCGGGCTAATGCGCGAGGCTAACTAGCGAGTATAGCCGTATATAGGTACAATCACGGACATAATCCCTGAAGGGCTCAATTTCAATTAGAGCGGAACCACGATATCCACTTTTCGCGTCAACATGGCGGGGTAAAAGTAAAACTAACTGCACTTTTCGGATATGTCTGTATACAACTATTCGAAATGCATAGCCTTATTCAGTAGGGTAATTATGTGGTACCTGGGTTTGATTCCTGGGTCGGGCAAAGTGTTATTGGTTTTATCCATCAGGAACCTTTCAGTTGCAGCCTCGGAGTCTGGATTTGTGCTCGATTGATGGCAATAGGATTGCTCCTATTACTTGGGACTTTAGCATAACTAGAGGATCCCCGAAGGGTTAGGCAAAGGTAGGTAGAATTACAAGAATGATGACATGTTGAGTAAACTTTGCTGAGAGCCAGATCAAGTCTGCTCTATAAATAATTAGGTATGGTATTCGCTGATTTTGTGATCGGTTGTATAACATACAACCAATGAGAGCTAGATAGTAGTTATTTGTAGATTATGTACACGATAATCTACAAATAAAATTGAAGTTTTTTGCGCTACCAAAAATAACATACTAGGCGTTCAGTATTTCTATTCCCGGAGTCAGCATCTGCCCATGTCTTCTTCGGATCCAAGCGTGACGTGAAGTGATTTTTTTGTATTTACCTGGTATAATCCTTAGGTACTTTGATTCTCTCCTTAAAATGATTTTAATTTCATACCTACCCCTCGAGAAACCGGCCGGGTGTCGGTCTGTGGATGGATGACCATCCATTACATATCGAGTTTCCTCCGGGCCTCGGAAAGCACTTTAAACCGTTACTCTCGGCTGACATTTGTAGATCTTTGACAGTCGTTACAGGTAGTCAGAAGCCCACAAGTCTGACATCAAGTCTTACCGTGGAGTAGGTATTACCCAGTAATAACTGGGTTGTGGAGGTCAGATAGGCAGTCGCTAATATTCAACTGCACCCGGTTAGACTGAAAGCCGATCCCAACGCAGTTGGGAAAAGGCTAGGCAGATGATGACCTACCTAGGTTCACACGACGCCCGGTGCCCATCATCAAATATCTAATTATCCACCTGAATTATAAAAAGCACATTTGTTTTTGAAAAAAAAATCACCTCACACATCACGTTCATCTACTATCTGCCACCCAATTTGTAACGCAGCAAAAAGTAATTAGTTTATCGAATCGGCCTCGGGTATCGGGCTGCGCGTATAGATTTAGTAAAAAAAGGAATTTTGGCGGGATTTTCGCTGGCTGACCGGGCGGCGGCCATTGCGTGCGTGCAATTTCCGATACATAAATGTTACAGAATACCTACATATGCAATATTGTAGCGGTGTGCAATGACTGTTGTTAATCATCATTATGTGTGTCCTATTTTTATCTGAAAAGGATCGGTACTGATAGATGGTGAGGATGTGGAAAAAATGGATGGATTGTATGAGGAATGATATGAAAGCAAAAGGAGTAAGAGAATGGAAGTAATGGGTGTGGGACAAGGGCAAGATGATGGCGGTGGTGAGAAAATCATCAAGAAAGAAAGCAAATACATTTATTTGGCACACGCCACAAGTGCACACAATAAAAAAATAAATACAAGAAAACCAAAATAAAAATAACTTAAATCTTAACAAAAAATTTAACACTGTGATTTTGAACTTAACCACCAACATTTTATGTTTTAAAATCATTTGGATAAATTTGACAGTTTGTGGTAACTTGACTGACGACTGTAATTGCTGAGTAGTGTCGAATATTCTAGACTTAATCGATTGTTTTGTTCAGTAAAGAATAAAAATCACATTGAGTTTTAGTTAAAACTATACAAATAAGTAAACAATTGAGTATATTGAAGCTCCTTCATTATCAGCTTTAATTTTACATCAAAACATGAAAAAAAAGATGGTACTTAATTGTTTTTTTTTTCTACAATAACTTTATTTCTATTCTATTGAATTTCCTGAACTGCCAAATCGCGATGTTCAGGTTCGCGACGAATTCCTCCGTGCATGGCGATATCCCGATCCTCATTTCTCGCTGAAAGCGTTCTTCGACTTAATCTATTTACATAAAATTCATACCATATTTCACGATTACTTCTTACAATGACTATAAAAACGTCCAATACTAATACATGAAAGTGAAAACACAACAATTCGAGAAATAATACTGTTGGGCTGGCCAAATGATGTAACATCATTAAGATGTAATAAGACAACATTATGGCGTCGCTCAATATGAATATCACTGTGGATAAATACAAGCGACGCCATTTGTCAGAAGCTGTATGTGCACTCGTATAACTACGACAAACTGAATATAAAACTTTAATGTAAAAGAAACAATTTACGATAACAGGAAAAACTGTAATGGAAACCATCAGGCTATCGACATAAATGGTTATCTTAAAATTATCTTCTTTAACCCAAGAGAGCAAATTTAGCAACCCGATTATAATTAAAAGCACGCCCCAACCAAATATGCAACGTTTTCATAATTTTCGTTTTATGTGTCCGTTGAATACTTTCACAAATTCTACGTAAAACATATAAATCATAACTAACAACCAGTAGTGTTTCGCTAGTAAAAAGTATAAATTTAGAAGGTATAACATATTATCAAACCATAGTATGAATCCGCCGCCTTAGTAGGTAATAGTTTGCACTGAATAATTCAAAAAGTTCACTAAAATTGAGTTGAGAAACACATAGTTTTTGAAATCGCGAAATTTCTTCATGACGGTCCATGAAGTCACTCCGTACAACAACGAAGCCAGAGTCAGCACAAGCATGATGGCTTTTATAATATTATCCGCTTGAAATAATGATAAATTAACCAGTGCAGATTTCCAATCACTGGTATTGTTATCAGACATGATGTTGAATGTCATTTTTTTGATTAATTTACTTTTATTTGACGAAAAAGGAGAGGGCTATGCTCGGAGTTTCCTTGCGTGATCGAATCAGAAATGAGGACATCCGCAAGAGAACCAAGGTAACCGACGTAGCCCGAAGAATAGCCAAACTTAAGTGGCAGTGGGCAGGGCACATTGCTCGCAGAACGGGTGGCCGATGGGGCCGAAAAGTTCTGGAGTGGCGACCGCGAACCGGAAGTCGCTGCGTTGGAAGGCCTCCCACTAGGTGGACCGATGACCTGGTGAAGGTTGCAGGGATCCGCTGTATGCGAGTCGCACGGGACCGGTCAATGTGGCGACACTTGGGGAAGGCCTATGTCCAGCAGTGGACGTCTTTCGGCTGAAATGATGATGATGATGACTAATACAAGTTTTACCTCTGAGCATACAGTGCTTATGAGTAAACGCTACTTGTACCTAACTATTATATTTAAACTATCCTGTTTGTCACGCTTTATCGGTTGATTCTGGGAATTGTTTGTCGACTTTGTTAAATTCAAAATTAATAAACTTATTAACTTGTCTACTTACATTTTTGTTATATTTTCAATACAAACGATTAAAGTTAAAGGGGAAATATACAAGTCGGTGATTAGACCTGTCGTTCTGTATAGATCAGCATGCTGGGCTTTGAAGATGGATGAACGGTTGCATGTAGCGGAAATGAGAATTTTAACATGTGTGGAGTGACAACAATGGACAAAGTGAGGAATGAGTATATTAGAGGAAGTTTGAAAGTCACCAGTAACAGAGAAGTTGAAAGGGAATCATCTGTCTTGGCATGGACTTGTGATGAGGAGGAATAGAACACATGTCACTTAACGAGTGATGAACATAAATGCTGACGGATGGAGAGGTTTTAACCGCCTATCATGCCTATGTAACGTCTACGCTTAGATATGGATTGATTTATTGGGGGAATGCTACAGACAGGGAACTCGCTTTTAGGGCACAAAAAAATGTCTTAGAGCTGTTTGTGGCATACGTGCCCCCGATAGCTGTAGGTCGTATTTTAAGAAGCTCAAGCTTTTAACCTTTCCTGCCCTCTACATCTACGAGATTGCTATATTTGTAAAAATCAATAAGGAAAGGTTTGGTAGCCTTCATTCAAAATAACCAATATACCCTCAAAAACAGCTTTGCTTTCTAAAAGTTTCTTCGGAATGTCTTCACGAATTTATAATAAGCTTCCTAAACAAATTGAAAGACTAATTTGTTTTAAGAAAGAATTAAATGACTTCCTGGTGAATAGACCATATTATACACTGCATGAATTTTTGTCCGACAGATTCGTGAACAGTTAGAGCCAAACTGCCATTTATGTTTTGATGCAAAATATAATAAAGATAATTAATATGTTTTAATTTAATGTAATTGATAATTTAATGTAACTAATAATTTTTAACTTAATATAATTGATAATTTAGCAATTAATAACAATTAATAATTTTGGCACAATTATTGTATGCCTAACATGGTGGAGCAGTGCAAGAGCACAAAAACCTCTAGAACAACTTTTTAAACCGCTGTCTCACAATAAAGATCTTTGACTTTGACTTTGAGGGAGAGGAAGACCAAAGAAAAAAAGAATAGATTGTGTGAACAATGATATGAAAGGGAAAGGAGTAAATGATGCCGTGACGTCTGATAGGACACGAACGGACACAGAATGAAAAAAGAAATCGTGTTGCGCCGACCCCAAGTAGAATGGGACAAGGGCAGGAAGTTGATGATTTTAGTAAAAATGTTTTTTGTCTCTAATTAGTGCGTTTTCACCTTGCTGCCTTTAAATAAAGTCCAAAGTGCAACTATTTTTCTAATTGGTGCTCTTCAGGGAATCCCATTCTCGCTTGTTTTGTACATTTCAAGTACCTGTCTGCCTCTGGCATAACATGTCATAATGAATATTGTCACCTTTTTAAATAGCTTATTCGCGAAACGTCCTTCTACTGTCTACTGTATTATTATTTTACCGGCACAACACTCAATAATTATTTCCGTCGATCTATCGATTTGTCCACGGCCAATAAAACTATTCGAAAAATTCTAAAAAACGTACTATCTACTGAAAATATCATAAAATTGAAGGTCAATAAAGCATACGGACGGATGTATTATGTAGAGAGGATTCACTGCGGGTCAGGTAGGAGTTTTATTGCATACGTGACCACACAACCGGCGATGTATGTCGCATAACTATAATGTACCACACTTTACAATTTTTTTTTCTTTTTTTTAGTAGCCTGTACTGTCCCACTGCTGGGCAAAGGCCTCCCCCAATTCCCTCCAGGTGATCTTTTTCCGTGTCTCCTCGAACCAGCCTTCGCGGTTCACTTAGATTGGTCGACGACAGCTGCGTTTGCTGAATTGTAAACTCGTCTGAATTGTAATTTGTCGATTTTTTACTACGTAAGAACAAATTTCACTACCGAAATTTTTGGCTTTTTTTATCGATATCTTAATAACGATGCACGATAGGTGAAAAATGTAAAAGACCTTAATTGTACATCGTAAAAAAAGCAACAAAAAAGTATATATAAAATTTCCGTATCTCGATTGAGAACCGAGTTATTGTGAAAAAACTGAATTAAACCCTTTTTTCAAGATGGCGGAAAATGCAATGAAAATGGATGGCAATGAGATAGGAAATCTTGGTCGACAATTTGAAGTTAAGCTCTTCTAGACCCCCCCTCCCCCCCCCCACGAAATATCCAAAATTTAGCCTTCTCTGTTCACTTACATTTCTATCACGTTTTTTCCGACGTAATGACTGGAATATCGGTAGTAGCAACGCCCTACAAATCAGAACCACGCGTGCGTCGATAAAACGCACACAAAAATATATCTACAGCGAAACAAACACAGTCGCGGCTCAAACTAGAATTCATACACGCTACTGTTACATAGGTAAGCTTCGCCGTTAATTAGTGGACGGCTTATGTACTTACACATAATTTGAATCCACACTAACATTATAAATGCGAAGGTAACAAGCAGTGCTAGTCTAGTGGTGTGACCGTCGGACTGACAAGTTATAGGTCTCGAGTTCGAACCCAAGACACGCTCCTCTAATTTTTCGGATTCATTGCGTATTGTGGATTCATTGCGTATTGTATTATAATCACTTGAAGGAAAACGTCGTGAGGAAACCAGCATGCCAGAAAGATATTTCTAGACTGCATGGAAAGCCAAGTCAGAGGCCCATGGGCGGCATAAAAACTCTGACACCAGGTTAGGCACTAACCACATGATAAAGAATACGAAGGTGACTCTGCTACTCTGTATGTTACCTTTTCACGCCTTGACAGTTGAAAGAAAGAAATTTGGCACACCATGTCCTGGTTAACCCACATATTGATCAATGTCCTGGGTAGGACATACGATACGTTTAATCTAGGTAGTATGTTTCCGACATACAGGCGGGTGGAACCGTGGGTGAACGCTAATAATGCATATTAAGCTATATTGAAATTATCGACTCACGTAAACGCTAATGGTAAGCTGTAAGCCAAGTACCTACACAATTTATCAATAATATATTAGGCGTAATAGTAATAGGTACTTTGCCATTGCTTGAGATTATCTGACTGCAGGGGTAGGGTAAAAGCTTCTTCTCATATTAGTGACGGTCGACCACTTTTCTACCTTAGTACCTTATTACTAAGGGCATAAGGGTGAAAGTGGTCGACCGTCAGTGAACGCGGGAGTACTTTTGATCGGGCAGTACTTGCTTACAAGAGTAAAAAAAAAATATCAACTAATTTAAACCTTGAACTTCTTGTAATAAATGTGAAAGTTGGATGGATGGATGTTTGTTTGTTACTCTTTCAAAAACTATACGGAACGATTTTGGATTTGAATTAAATTTAACACTTAGTTAGTTTTTACCTCCAGCGCGTTCGTGTTCCACGCGCGCCTCAAAGAGATGACAGCGATCACGTAGGGGTCCGCATGGGCCGATGCCTGCCAGGGCTGCGGGACTATTCGAAAGAGGTACCGCGGCCCTGGAACACAAAGGGCAAAGAAGGAACATGGATGGGTTTTAGTCAGTACAAGTCTGACACTCCCTTCCGCTTCGCCCAGAGCGGAGGGGGTCATTTGATGATAACGTATGATACTTTTTATCCCGGTAGTATGATCCCGTGGGACAATTATCGAACTCCACGCGGACGAAGCCGCGGGCAAATGCTAGTGAAAAACTATTTTTATCCAATCCTTAAGAATATGTATAAAGACTAAATCATCAAGAAGAAAACGCTATAAAAGTCCAATTTAAAAAAAAGATGAATTCCGAGGCAAGGGAACGCGCCTTCAGGCCGAGGCAGACGAAAAAATGACTTTGTTTTTGTTGTTGGCAAATGATTACAGCCTTTTGTCCTTTGTCCAGCTTAGTTGCTTACATAAGAGTACTTGCTTGAAAAAGGACTAAGCACACGTTTCGTTTAAAAAAAAAACGGCAAGAGTAAAGATAGCTTTCTTTTTAATTTGTTGAATGGGGGGGCTCTGGAAAAAGATTCGTGGAAAAATTCAGAAATATGACTTTTTTATATGGGAACTTGTGCAGTATAAGTGTATGAAAAAAATAATAATAATAGGACATATTTGACTCGCTGGTCTAGTGATCTCAAGGGGAATGCGGAGCATGAGGTGCTGGGTTCGTTTCCCAGGTCGGGCAAAATGTTATTGGGTTTTTCCATCAAGAATTTCTCAGTCGCAGCCACGGAGTCTGGATTTGTGCCTGGTTGATGACAATAAGGTCGCCCCCTATTAGATGAGACTTAGATATAAATGGAAAAATGTGGATGTACCAATAGGTACACCTCTGCCTATCCCTTCGGGGTTTACAGGCCTAAGGATGATAATGTTTATGAGGACATATCTAAATAGTAGCAAACTGACGCCTACGTATAAACTCGCATCATTTTCTCATGGTGGTCGGCAGTAACTATAGCATGCCACCTACTACGTTCAGGACTAATTAAAGTCCTTGTAGAAGAAATAAACTAACAATATCGCCTTCCGTATCCAGATCATGTCTTAATATTGCAATTTTTCGCTTTCCAGAAAGTTCTACTAACAGCAGTGCTGACGGTCGCAGCGTTGTCTTCGGGCAGCGTGGTGAAGGCGCCAGGAGAGACCTTTGAACTCCTCATCTTGCACAACAATGACATGCACGCGAGATTCGAACAGACGTCCCAGCTGAGTGGAACTTGCACAACCGCCGACCGGGAGGCTGGCAAGTGCTACGGTGGCTTCCCGAGGGTAGCTCATGTGTAAGTATCCATGTAATACAAACTAAATCGGTCCTTTGTCCTCTGTCAACCGTCACGCTATCATTTACTCCTTTTTCTTTCATATCATTCATCGCACAATCCATCCATCTTTTCCTTGGTCTTCCTCTTCCTCTCCATCCATCAACATTTATATTCATCACTCTTTTAGTCACATGCGATTCGTCCCTCCTCACGACATGACCAAGACTGTCGATTCCCTTTCATCTTTTCTGTAACTTGCGCAACTTTAAACTTCCTCTAATACACCCGTTCCTTTCGCATATCTATTCTTGTCACACATCAACATTCTCATCTCCGCTACGTGTAATCTTTTTCACCCAGCCCAGCATTCCGATACAGTACGACAGGCCTAATCACGAACAAGCAAATAAATAAGTATACGACAGTCCGACACCAACGGTCGGGCAGTAGCCCACCAGACGCAACACCCTTCTGGTCGGAGGATCCCCCTTTTCTATTGAGGACGGGGAACTTTATGTTCTGCTTCTCATATCTCACACTTACAGCTGCCTATGAAATAATGAAGAAGCTTAATATTGCTTACTCCATGTGACTAAAAACTGTTTTTTTGAATCTCTTGTAAATGTTTTTCTTTTCCTATCGTATCAGTTAAAAGAATAAGTACAATAGCTGTTGCCATTGTAAACATATTAGCTTGTCTAACCTTCCGTGGTTCACCTGAAAGTCCCTGAACCGTCTCCGGAATCAAGTGGGAAGATGTAACTCCAACCTCGTTAAGTGGGGTTACCTCAACGAAACGGCAGCAGGGTGTAGTTGTGGAGCTGTGTCGCAAAGAATGCTCCATCTCCTATCCTGCTCTCTTAGCCCAAAAACATGTAGCCGAAGTGACCTTTGCGCTGCCACCGACGACGCAGTGAAAGTGGCGAAGTTTTGATTAGCAAAAGATATGGTGTTCCCCAGGGCAGCGTAGTGGGACCTACGTTATTTATTACCTACATCAACGACCTCCCTAATGCAACTGTACAACCTATGACATTATTTGCAGACGACAGCACAGTAAATATTACATGTAATGATAAAAATCAAAAAAATATTAAATTTGTCGTGCCAGCGATACGAAGAATAAGCTTGTCACTGAGAATGAGTAGGGCTAACTACCCGTGATGTGAGATACATTGAAACATAATCACGTTGTGATAGCTAGTCCCTTAATTAAAAGTACATAAAAATCTATGTAGGAGAACCTCTTTCTTCAAATGCCACCGCAGACACGTACTCTGCAAGGTCCTCATATGACTTGACGAAGAGGGATAGGAAACACCGGTCTCATTTAATTTCAAAACACAATTTGTGTTTTTTTTTAAAACCTAGTTCATCATCGTCATCATTCTCCTGTCCTTATCCCAATTCATTTGGGGTCAGCGCAGCATGTCTTCTTCTTCCATACTTCTCTTTTAGTCCTCCTCAGTCACCTCCAGCCATATCATCCTTCATACAGTCCATCCATTTTAAAACCTAGTTACAGAAATAAATACGTACCATTTTATATAAGTTTTTTTGTCCATAGCCATACCCAAAGCCTATCAGATGTCTATTTGACTTGTAACTCTCTCAATTTCAGTGTAAAGGAAGCTCGTAAAGCCGCCCACGCTGGTCAGGGCCCTCCGGTCCTGTACCTCAACGCTGGAGACACTTACACCGGCACAGCATGGTTCACAATATACAAATGGAAGATCGCTGCAGAGTTCGTCAACGCCCTGCAACCAGATGCTGTTGTGAGTAACAAAAAAAAAAGAAAAAGCTTTGTACCGGTTTTTCTGTCCATCATCGCGATTTTTCGTCCGTCAATTATTCGTGCTGTAAGCGTCCCATCGGCTTTATGTGAAACGTTGTTTTCATCAAAGTTTCGATATTCATTATATTTATATGCTTCTGTTTTGTTTCCCGTCAAAATCAGAGGTCAATGTGCTTTAAAATTGTGGTGCGGCTATCAAAGTGTTATAATTAGAAGAAGATTGCAGTGTTGCTGTTCGTCTGAGGTACTTGAACCTCATCAGCAACAAAACCACGGAACCTTGGTCTATGCACCTACCTGTCTTGTAGAGGTATCTATTGATTTTTGCTAAAAAAACACCTCCGGAAAATATAACCACATTCATATATATTAAATCTAGTGCCAAATTACACTGCTGTGTAATTTAGAATAGATAGTGAAGAGCATTTTGATAAACATTTTATGTGAGACTGAAATCACTACAAACCACCAAAAAAAAATTTTATATTAAAAAGGCAAAGCAAAATCGGTCTTAATAAGGCACACTACACAAACTCACAGCCGTACTAGAATTCATAACCCAGTTGCCAGATAATAGTACCAATAGTTACCGAATCAGCATCGGTAGTAGCAATACCGAATTTGAACACAGTTTTTAATGGAACTTAATGAATTCGCAATTTAAAATGCAAAACCAGTCACTTTTTGCTTTTACGTCAAGCATGGTTTAATTAGTGCTTGAATGATGTCAGGAGGGCGCTATAGGTATACAATTATAATATTGTCTATGGATATTGTAATGAAAAAACAAAATGGCGGTGTTAGTTTGACTTATGGTCACACGCCAAAGAATCATACTGCACTATACGTAAGAAAGAAAGAAGAAAGGCTTACTGGTCGGAAAATAATTGAGAACTAGTCAATCGACATGAAAAGACGGACGAGAATATTCTTTACTATAAAATACATAAAATCAAAATGACAGCAACAAAAGAGATTAATAGCTTTGGTCATATCGAAATAAATACTTAAAATGCATATTTATGCAGTTAGTATTTTACGCTATGAAATATGAGTATTAATTAGGGCCAATTAAATTTAATTATAAAAAGCATCGTCTTAATAAAATTATCGGCTTTATTATTTACATTTTGACCGGTCATTTTAATCAAGTTAAATTTTAAGAACTATAACGAACATTTTTGTTAACAACACAATTTTTTATACATGGAAATGGTTGCATACGGAATAGAATATTAAGCTCGCAAAAAGAAAACTACAAACTATTTGTATTGTCAGTCGTACTTGTCTGTTTGTACCATTCGTGTTTTTCCACAAACCAACACATTGAAAAGTTTTGAATAGGAATTTAGGACAACGAAGTGATATCAAATTAATGAATTTAAAAATTTTTGATCTCATGTCATCAAAATTCTCAATTTTGATATTTTGTTCTCAAGTAAGTAATGTTGTCATAAACTTTTAATTACTTATCACTGTAACGTGATTAAAGTACTAACTTATTTTGTTTTCAAGTGCTTTAGAATTGAATTCACTGCAATGAAAATACTTGTAAGATTTCATACATTCAAGTCAATTTCATATCAAATTGAATTAATGAAATCTTATAAGATTGTTTCTGAATTCAAAAATGATATAAGTAGGTTTACTGTTCAGTGTTTCTATTTAAATCAATGAAAAGGAATAATAAAGGAAGAAGATACCTTAATGATAGGTGACAGAAACAAAATTTAAAAAACTTGAACGAGATCATGAAACAATATTGTAAGTAAGTATTTTCTTAATCCAGATCACAGTCACTAATACTTACTAATATGGAACAGGAATAATGGAACAGAAATTCTTACTAAACGTTCTCTGCACTAACCAAAATTGTAATAATTTTGGGGATGGGGATTTTTGGGGTCTATTTGTATATCTACGATTCATAACACTGCTTTGGTGATGGTAATTTGGTGTTGGAATAAGTAAAGTATTTACGAGTACATTTAACGCCCCTTTTCTCAAACTCTAACATTTCTACAATATGACATAACTAACCTAACTAAAAAGGCTTTTTTGAACTTATGAACCTACTACTGGAAATTAACTGTTAATACTAATTGCGACATGTATTTAAACCTTTCAGTCACTTGGAAACAATGAAGTCGACAAGGAAACTTCGGAGATTTCACCTTTCCTGGAAAACATAGAATCCTGTATTCTAGCCAGCAACGTAATTATAAAATCAGCTGAAGGAAAAGCCAATATTAAAAAATCCATCGTATTTGATATACAAGGTGTAAAAGTTGGTGTTGTGGGCTACTTAACACCCGAAAACAGTATATTGGACAGCTTCGGCCACGTTGAATATATCGATGAAGTTTTAGCCGTTACAGAAGAAGTAGAAAAACTGCAAGCTTCAAAAGTCAACATCATAATAGCTTTAGGTCATTCAACTCTTGATAAAGAGCAGGACATAGCGAAAGAAGTCGCTGGTATCGATATGGTTATCGCTGGTAATAGAAATACATTCAACTGGAATGACGACACTGCTTCAGATGTACATCAGCCCATAGTTGTGACTCAGAAATCAGGAAAACAAGTACCAATAATTTCATCAACGGCCTATAACAAATACCTTGGTAGCGTTAAAGCCAAGTTCGATAAAAATGGAGACATTTTGGAGTACAACGTCGATCCTGTTCTACTGGATTCGTCAGTCCCTCAAGATTTAACGTCACTGGCGTTACTTAAAACTTATACTCCAGATGCCATTGCAAGAAACGCTGAAGTCATTGGAAATACCTCTGTCGTGTTGGATGGCGAATCTTGCCATCTAGAAGAATGCAACTTGGGGAATTTAGTCGCTGATGCCATTACGTATTGTTATGCCACAAGGTATGAGGGTAGAGAATGGACAGATGCCTCTATAGCTATCATCGATTCCGGCAGTGTCATTATGGGCCAATCATTTGCACCATCCAATCGACCTGCCGACATAACTAGAGGGGACTTAGTTTCTATTTTACGTTTAGAAACAGATCTAGTGGGAGTGTCTATGAACGGATTAATGCTCAAAAGAATTCTAGAAAACTCCGTCAGGGACTACGAGATTGTAAGTTCTCGGGGAGAATTCCTACAGTTTTCTGGTATACGTGCAGTATATGACTTGACACGAGAACCAGGATCTAGGTTAGTAAGCGCCGTCGCTCGTTGCTGGCACTGCTATGTTCCCGGATTTTATGAAATCGATGATGGGGGGAACTACAAAGTATTGATGCCTGCGAAATTGATTCAGGAACGTAATGCATACTCTTTCTTGTCTAATGCTCCAAAAGTTGAGCTTGAATATGATGCGGTGACCTGCACGGAAGAATTCATCAAATTGAGAAGTCCATTATACCCAGAAGTGGCTGGACGCATAGTTTTTCGTAGCGACGCTAGTTCTGCCGTACTAAGTTCCTCTCTACTCCTTGTTGCTCTAATATCTTTTGCTTTGACATAACTAATTCATTTTAAATGAGTCGTTGCATGTACATTAATGGATATTTTCAGATATTCATGTTTATTTTTTAATAAATACATACATTTTCAAAACTTGTGTATATATTCATTTCACCCGCAGAAAACGTAAAAGTAAGTCATGATATCAAAGTGTGAAATTCAATAGAAGAATGTCCTTTTCGATAGGAGAAGATATCAAAATTCTAAGTCGTAAGTATTCTGAAAAAGCATGACTTTTATCTCTCATGCACCATGAAAAATTAAAAATATTGATTCAAGAATGCACGCTGTGATAATAAATTAACTATAATTTTATCTGGTTTAGCTTTACCTGCAACTAAGCAAAGCCTATCGCATGTAATTTATTGCAAATATCAGAATGAAAAGATAAGTGAACGTGTTTGTGAATGTCATTGTTACTAAAGCGCGATTCGATATTTACCCGACCCGTAATAACTAATACGAAAAACAAAAGATATAACCTACTATATTCATGTACAGTCAAGAGCACATCAGTAGTAACACTAATGCTACGGAAATCACGCCTCCGCTACGAGATAAATACGCTGTCAATGGCAAATTGTGATATGAATGTGTGCGATGATTTTAGCAGTTTCAGTAGCGTCCATCAGCTCCTGTAATGTGCAAACATCAGGAAAATGGTACTACACGTTATCCAGACAGTGTCCCATCGTTTGTGGAACAACACCATAATTACACAGGGGCAGACTTATCTATGAATCTCACCTTACACACACCAGAACAGATTATCCTGACTGCAGTCAACCTGTGTCCAGAGATTTTTTAAAGAGTTCCAGATCAGTCATGGCAATACGTTTGTAACCTCTAAAGTGCGATTGACTATACTGACTTTGCTTCGCATTACTGCTTTCTGTTTGAAACCACAACAAATAAAATGCGACAAACACGATTGGTGCTCGAATATAGTGGATGGTCAGAAATGATTAATGCAGATGACGATGATGATGATTCATCAGTAAGAGGGTTAAACCCGTTTATTAGTAATTAAACTGGGCGATACCTAAATGGATGTCTTACTAAAAGAGCGTTTTTTAATTTTTGAATCATGTTTAGGCTTTTAGTAAGGTGTCACGGCATTATTGTTACTTGTGCTAACCAATTTTAATTTGTTGATTACTTCATGGACAAGATCCATTCCGTAATGTCAACATCCATGGAATCTTAATTGAAAATAATTTTGATGAAAGTACAATGATGCACTATTCTTGTGGCCAGTGTTTAGTGTTTCTTGTTGCAATAATCTCAAACAAAAATTTAAGAACATTGTTTGCAACTTTTTAGAAAATGGGAAACCCAGTTCTATCCTGTCTTACTAGGATCTAAATATTGTGATTGATTAAAAATGGTTTAACTTGCATCCGTGTGTTGTGTTGTCTGTATATTTGCATGTTTGTTACCCGTTAACTATGTACTGCATTTAATCATTCTTTGTTTCAGTCCCTGGGAAATCACGATTTCGATAACGGCGTATCAGGACTCACTCCATTTATTAGAAATCTTACATGCCCCGTACTGGCTGCCAATCTTATTCTTGCAGAGGAGCCAGATTTACAAGCCGAGTCCAATTTAATGAAGTCGGTTGTCTTTGACATCAATGACATAAAAGTTGGTGTCATAGGATACCTCACACCTGACACTAAATTTGTAGCTACAGGAAACAATGTCGAATACATAGAAGAGGTCACAGCTATACGACAAGAAGCAGCTATCCTGAAAAGTAAAGGAGTGCAAATACTCATTGCTCTTGGTCACTCAGGTTTTTTAAAGGATTTAGAAATTGCCAGAGAAGTAAAAGATATCGATCTAGTAATAGGAGCTCATACGAATACCTTTTTGTGGAACGGCGGCAGACCTGATATGGAAGATCCTTATGGACCTTATCCAACAATAGTTGAACAAGAATCTGGCAGATTGATTCCTGTAGTGCAAGCCTACGCATACACAAAATATCTTGGAAAATTACACATTACATTCAATTCTGACGGTGAAATAATCAGCTCTAATGGTAATCCCATACTTTTGGATGTAACGATACCACAGGACAGCGAAGTTTTAAAACTTGTAAACTACTACCAAGACAAAGTCCTTGAAATTACTGAAGAGGTTATAGGTAATACTTCGGTGTTTGTAGATGGTCATACTTGTCGAGTAAAGGAATGTAATATGGGAAATTTTATAACAGATGCGATGATATATAAGTACGCTTCTAATTATAAAGGTCACGGTTGGACAGACGCTCCTATTGCTATTATTCACAGTGGTGGGATAAGATCTTCATTTAGTCAACGAGGTCTGCCGAGCAACATCACAAAAGGAGATCTTTTACGAGTAATGCCGTTTGACGGAGTCATAGTTAAAGTAGCAATAAATGGGCATGCTATATTGAAAATGCTGGAATATTCTGTACAAACGTATAATCCATTGTATCCAACCGGTCAATTTTTACAAATGTCGGGAATGAGAGTAAAATACGACTTAAGTCAACCTCCTAAAGAAAGGGTCACGCAGGTATCCCTGCGATGTGGCAGATGCTTGTATCCCGAATTTTTTGACCTAAATAAGACAAAGGAATACAGAATATTGATGCCTGCATTTTTGGCGAATGGAGGCGACGGTATCTTCATGAAGGATGACTTACCAATGACTCATATAAATATAGATGAAATTCAAAGCACAGAGGCTTATATAAAAACTCACAGTCCTCTATATCCTGGCGTGGAAGGACGTATCATATTCCATAATATCACACATAGTTAATATTAGTTAATGCATTTAAGAGTTTTAATATTTACAAGGACGTAATTTGGAAACTGATCTAAGGTCCAACTTTTCTGGACTATGGAGTTTTGATATGTGAAGTGATAATGAGAGAAAATGTGACTACTTTTGCAATACATCAAACAATTCAGTGGGTACGATCAAAATTTAATTTAAATACCACTAGACTGGTCTCATATTAGTCCAAATCCAGTCAGTCTCTCACTAGACGAGGGTAGTTTGCCACAGTAATTCAGAAACAGTTTCAGTCCTAGATATGAACATAAGTGCCATAATCCTACTGAATGCAGAAGAGAGCGGTTACAAAAACCGTTGTAATGACAAAAAACTTGGGATTCTCCGGAAGATACGTATATCCATGAACACAATTAAGTGATACCTAATATAATTTTGTAATAATAAATTTTCTATTCAGTATGGGAACTTTTACCTTCTATTTCTTATTTAATTTACTGTATATGAGGTTCTATACAGTACCTCATGATACGCAAAATAAACATGTTAGTAAAACTTTTTCTTCCTCATTTATGTATTATTTTATACTGATAGCACAATATAAATATTCTGATTGAAATAATATTTAATTTATTCCTTGCAATCATTGTGTGTGTATGTGTACCTCTACCTACACTTAGGGGAATAAATTTCAGTTACAGACATAATTAATAGTATGTACATCTTATTATGCTTTGTGACAACCAATTTCATCTTTTATAAATAATTTAATTACTGACTTAAACGATTAGGAGAATCATAAAATATCTAGAAATTACTAACGATGTAAACGATTTAAGTGAACTATTTTGTAAGTATTTATATTTTAGTAGGCATGATATATGAAGTAATAACTTGGAATAAAACTGCTATAAAATGTTCTGCACGTACTACCAATTTCTTTATACTTAAACTATTCTTCTTTAAATATTTTAATCAATAATTTTATGTGTAAGCGTAGTCTTTGGTGCTTATTCATATTTTACTAACAAACTTTTGTAGTTTGTCGCACTAACCTAATTTTAATTTCATTGTTGCCTGTATTATTCATTGTTATATTAAAGTATGCATGAACCTATATTTTTGCATGAATCTTGTAATATATTTTCAGCATGGTACATTATTTTGTTCTTTGTTTCAGTCCCTGGGGAACCACGAATTTGATAACGGAATATCTGGCCTAACACCCTTCATTGAGAACCTCACATGTCCAATTCTTGCTGCCAATCTTATCCTCACTAAAGAACCAGAGTTACAAGCTGAAAAGAACTTGATGGACTCTGTTGTATTTGATATAAATGGTACTAAGATTGGTGTCATTGGCTACTTAACTCCCGACACTAAAGTCTTAGCTATAAGAAATGACGTAGAATACATTGAAGAAGTGATAGCAATCCAAAAAGAAGCTACCAGACTTAAGAGTATTGGAGTGAATATTCTGATTGCTCTTGGACATTCTGGTTTTACCAAAGATTTAGAAATAGCCGAAAAAGTAGAAGATATCGATTTAGTCATAGGTGGACATACAAATACATTTTTATGGAACGGGACCAGTCCTGACGTTGAGAAACCAGAAGGACCATATCCGACCTTAGTTAAACAAAAATCGGGTAGATTGGTGCCCGCGGTACAAGCCTACGCATATACTAAATATCTAGGTAAATTACACATCGTATTCGACTCAGATGGCGAAATCATCAATTCTGATGGAAATCCCGTACTGTTGGATAACTCGATACCACAAGAGCCTGCAGTATTAGCAATTGTCAATCGTTATCGTGAAAGCATGCTGCAAATAACTGAGCAGGTCGTTGGTACTACTTCGGTGATATTGAACGGGCAGACATGCCGCTTGAGAGAGTGTAATATGGGGAACCTCATAGCTGATGCGATGGTACATAAGTACGCTTCGGGATACAAAGGAATTGGTTGGAGTGATGCTCCTGTTGCAATAATACAAGGTGGTGGAGTAAGAGCTTCCATTGCTCATATGGATTTACCAGCAAACATAACAAAAGGGGACTTGTTAAGTGTGATGCCTTTTGATGGCAATATAGTAAAAGTAACAATAAATGGCAGTGATGTGTGGAAGATGCTGGAACACTCTGTATGGAGATACAACCCGACACGTGCTCCTGGACAGTTTCTACAAATGTCCGGAATGAAGGTTGAATACGATTTTCGTCAGCCATCAGGGAAGAGGGTCACAAAAGTTTATATGCGATGCGGAGAATGTTTAAACCCTGAATATTCCGTTCTAAACAAGACAGGAACATACAAAATATTGATGCCAGCATTTTTGTCGATGGGAGGTGATGGCTTCTCAGTCTTCGATGATCTACCTGCAGCACCTCTAAGTTACGATGAGCTAAGTTCTACAACTGAGTATATTGAGAATCACAGCCCTGTGTATCCCGCTGTTGAAGGACGAATCATCATTAATAACCTTGAGAAATTGCGTAACTCGGCAGTATATTTGAAATTATCCATAGTATCAGTGTTTATTTTCGTTTGTTCTTTGGTTCTATAAGATGTTCTTTAATCACTTGTAACGCGAACAAAACGTACCATACACGTTTTGAAATTAAGATTTCAGTTAGTAGATAGTAAACTTTCAATGAGTATAAAATGTACGCATACACTGTGGGTAAGTATTATCGCAGGTATTATACTTAAGAACAATGGCTACTGTAAATAATTGTACAGACAATCTTACACACTAAAATTCATTACCTATTTCAATAACGCTTATTTAGTTGCATTTGCCAGATCAGTATTATTATTCATAATTAATTTTATTATTTTTATGATCTTTAGAATCGAGGCTTATAGGCTTTAGATTCATTATTAAATAGAAGTACAATATTATTATATGTAGTAATTACCTATCTAATATATGTTTATGGTTGTGTTTTTAATAGTTTGTTATGCTTTTATTTTCAATAATATAAAACACAAATGTTTCGATGATTTTTGTATTCATTTTCGCTCGATGCGGGACCCCATAATAGTGATATATTTTATGTAAAGTAAGTAATATGCATGACTAAACAAATATAAGTACACATTTCTAAAGACACATGTCAAACATACTTATCATCATTTAGCTAATTAGGTAGGAAAGACAAAACGAGATTCAACACAAAGTATTCCTACGTTAAAAACTACACAGCTTCCAGTGAGCTATTTATAAATTCGCCCGTCGGCGGACGCGTAACAAAAATCGTTAACAGACAGTACATAGCCCGTACATAACGTTCTATGTACTACCTACAGTAATACACCGCACTGACCAATCAATAAAACTGCAATTGAGCTCCGACACAAAATATGTCCGAACAAAGTAATCACGATGATTGAATGATGTTGCACCGCATACATACACGCTCGTCTATGGAACATGCTAACCACCCCGTGTTTCAAACCGTCAATGGATTCACAAGCGGCGAATTTTCTCTTTGAACCTCGAATTTTGAAGCACCTACCTATGTATATACCTATTGAATTCTGACGTTGGCGTATTCAAACAAAGAGTGACCGGAAAAACAGACGCGAGTTTATTACGCAGGCGTAAACCGACCCCAATAACTAACGAACTATTTATTTGGGAACCTACACATTACTTTCATGATGTTTTAATTTGTAAAAGTGCATTGTTTAAGTAAGTTGAATTCTTGGTACATTACGCGTTTTTGTTTCAGTCCCTCGGAAATCACGAGTTCGACCAAGGAGTCAGCGGGCTCACACCGTTCATAGAAAATCTGACATGTCCAGTATTGGCTGCCAATCTCATTCTAAATAAAGTGCCAGAACTTGCCAAGGAAACTAACCTCAAAAAGTCTGTAGTGCTTGATGTTGCCGGTCACAAAGTAGGCATAGTTGGCTACTTAACTCCCGAAACCAAAATATTAGCTATACCAAATGATGTCGAGTATTCCGATGAAATCGTTGCACTCAACGAGGAAGTGAAGGATCTGCAATCTAAAGGCATTAACATTATTATCGCTCTCGGACATTCTGGTTTCCACAGAGACCTAGAGATAGCAAAGGGAGTAGAAGGTCTTGATTTAGTTATTGGTGGACACTCAAATACTTTCCTCTGGAATGGCACAAGCCCAGATTCAGAACAACCAGAAGGCTCCTATCCTACTTACGTGAAACAAGCTTCTGGAAGAAGAGTTCCTGTTGTTCAAGCGTATGCTTATACAAAATACCTTGGAAAACTTCATTTAGTATTCGATTCTACAGGTGAACAAATCAGCGCAGACGGGGTTCCCATTCTTTTAGACCAGAAGGTACCGCAAGACCCAGAAGTCCTTGAAATCTTAAACAAGTTCAGAGAGAAAGTCCTCAATATTACAGAGGAAGTAATTGGGTCCACTGGTATACCGTTAGATATCAGAACATGCGAAATTGAAGAGTGCAACCTCGGTAACTTGATCACCGATGCGATGGTATACAAGTACGCATCGGAATACACTGGCGAGCATTGGACAGATGCCCCGATTGCCCTAATCCAAGCAGGCGGTATGAGGTCATCCATAGTGCGTGCTGCAATGCCAACAAATATTACTAAAGGTGATTTACTAGGAGTATTGCCTTTTGATGGTAACATGGTAGCAGTAACAGTCAACGGCAGCGTCCTTTTACGAACGATTGAACAAGCAGTCCTTCATGTTAATAATGATCAGGAACACGGAGAGTTCCTCCAGTATTCTGGTATTAAAGTTGTATACGACGTTAATAGACCACCTGGAGCTAGAATTGTCAGTGCCAAAGCCAGATGTTGGGCTTGCGACGTCCCCAAGTATTCAAAAATATTAGATAAAGATATTTACAAAGTTTTGATGCCTCGGTTTGTTGCTACGGGTGGGGATGGATTCGACATGTTCGTCGGTTTACCTACTCAGAATTTAAATTACAATGAATTAAGTTCTACCCAATATTACATATCTCATCATAGTCCAATTTACCCTGAAATCGAAGGGCGGATTACTTTTGCCACTCAAAATGAAAGTAATAGTTCGTCGTCTATTGTTAAAGTTTCAGTTGTATTCGTTCTCACAGGTTTTGTTACTATGTTTGTAGCTTAAGCTTTATTTTGTAGAACAAATTAAGTAGCGATAATTAATTAATTAAATTCGTATTAATAACGACTGAAATGTTTTTAAATGTTGTGTTACTGATTAAATACAGAGCAAGTATTATTTGATCTACTAAATGACTGACTAGGATGTGTCCTAAACTTGTTTTTTTTTTAAATAAATATTTTACCTAGTATTCTAGTTGGTTTTATTTTCTTCCAGCTTCCAGCATCTTCATCTAATTATTTCCATACATTAAGATCATACTAAAAGAGAAATATTTTACTTACGAGTTTCAAAACCAAAATCATCATCTTTTTGCGCGTGACTGTACAGACCGTTAAATACCTACTCGAATGAAGTCTATATCATACGAAGACCTAGAGAACTGGTTTTTTTGACCACCTATATCCAACCTAACATTTAACCACTAAGCTATACGTTTACTATTATGTGTGAATGTTCTTTGTTAATAAAAACACTACTTTAAACTACCCAAACACATACATTAATGTGTATATTAATGTACTAACAAAATGCCAAACACAATACTAATATTTTTATTTCAGTCTCTCGGCAACCACAAATTCGACCAAGCTGTGGATGGACTAGTACCGTTCATTAGAAACTTGAGCGCGCCGGTCGTAGCAGCTAACCTCATATTAGATAAAGTTCCTGAACTAAATAATCAGAA
Organism: Noctua fimbriata; assembly: GCA_905163415.1. Lineage (NCBI taxonomy): Eukaryota > Metazoa > Arthropoda > Insecta > Lepidoptera > Noctuidae > Noctua > Noctua fimbriata. The sequence goes on from LR990940.1 coordinate 12,354,948, forward strand.
GAGCATATATAAATTTATGTAATAGTCAAAGATCATGTCATAATTGGTATTATAGAATATCTTACACCTAGCACAAAAGATCTCGCCCCCAGAAACAATGTTGAATACGACGATGAAATACCAGCAATTAGAGGAGAAATAAAAAAACTAAAAGGACAAAATGTTAACAGTTTGATTGCTTTAGTGGTATGTGACAGAATTAGACATTGCCAAACAAGTCGAACATATTGACTTGGTAATTGGAGGCCATTCCAATACATTCCTTTTGAACGGTTATAGTAGAGTCCCTGAGGGACCCTATCCCACAGAAGTGGAAGACGCAGATGGTAAAGTAGTAAGAGTCGTACAGGCTTAGGTTTACACTAAATATCTGAGATAATTACATTTAGCTTTCGACGCCGCAGGTGAAATTATAAAATGCGAAGGTACTCCCTTATTGATAGACCAGGAAATACCAAGAGATCCAGAACTTTTAGAAACAGTCAATAAATATCGTCAAAGAGTTGATCTCATCAGAAACGAAGTTGATGGCAGTTCATTAATTCAGCTTGATAAAGAAGGATTTCGAATAAGAGAATGCAGTTTTGGTGACTTAATCACTGACGCTATGTCAAATTATACCAGGGAAGAACATCACAGCAAGTATCAGGATGTAAATATAGCATTACTGCAAGGAGGAGGCATACGATCATCAATTCATCATGAAGGATTACCCTTTACTCTGACTAAAGGCGATTAGATGAATGGGTTGGGTACTGCCATTTTCAGGCTCATTGACAATAGTTACAATTAACGGAACAAAGCTCAAACAGAGTCTAGAACATTCTGTGTCCACATGGCGCACTATAGATAGTACTGGACAATTCCAACAGTTCTCCGGAAGGGACGTCACCTACGACTTAGCGAAACCAGTAGGTTTTAGCTCAAACTGTGGATTTTATAAATTGCAGGATATACAAAATGAATGAATATAAAATATTGATGCACACTTTCCTTACAAACGCTGGAGGTGGATGTAGCATTTTTGTAGACCTCCCTAGAGAAACACTTTCATACAATGAATTGGACAGTTTTCTGGTGTTCTGGTTCTCAGACGTCATAGTAACCCCACTATGACGTCCTAAAGCAGGAGTAATTCCAGTGAGGGAAAGAGATGGCGCTAGACGACCTGTATAGCTCTGTCTCTTTCCCATACTGGAATTATTCCTGCTCCCCTGTACTTTTGATAAAATACAGTCCTGTTAATACGAAAGTGGATGAACGTGTTGAAGTCCTCAATGAAAACTGAGTTTAGAAGATGGAATTTTCGTCTGTTGACAGAAAATCCAAAGGATTCATTCTAGTGTTTATGCTATAGCTTATAATTCCAGTACGTCGATCTTAGTCTAGACCTTACAAACTGCTCATTTCAATACTCATATGAATGGATGTAAGAATAGTTTGAATCTAATTCATTAAACAGATATTATAAGTGTAGAATTTTAAGGATGAAACACCAAGGTAGATATTACATGATAGTTTAGTTGACTAGCGCTAATTATTATCCCTGCGTAGCAAAGGTTTGTAATTAGCGATTCGTAATTGGCTGCCTTGATTCGACATGGACGCGTTATATTGTGAATACATAATTATTCAAGATGTTAGTATGTAACACGAGTGTGTCTATACCTACATACGACCACTAGAGCAAGTTAAATAGTGATAACATAACATCACGCCTATAATCCCCAAAGGGTTAGGCAGAGATGTATCTAATAGTACACCCACATTTCGCCAGTTATGTTTAAGTCACATGTAATAGGGGGCGAACTTATTGCCATCAACTGGGCGCAAATTCATACACCGTGGCTGCTACTGAGAAAATTCCTGACAGAAAAACCCAATAACACTGTCCGACCCGGGAATCGAACCCAGGACCCCACGCTCAGAAGTCGCGCTTGCGACCACTCGACCAGCGAGGCAGTCAAAGAGTGATAAATACAGCCTAAAATCCATTATACCAAAGACGATGCAGGGAGGTTATAGCCTGGTTAGTTTTATTCAATTTGTGTAATTTTCTTCTTTACCTACATTTTTTTTTTTTCTTTATTTTATGGCTGTTGCTAATCGCCCGTTAAGTGGATCAATAAAATTAATTAATCGTCCATTTAGCGGATGAATAAAGTTAATTATTCGCCCGTTGTAGTGGATGAATAAGATTAATTTTTAAAAAAATTGAAAATTATATTAATCCGATTAGCGGCCGACTATTGAAAATTTTATTAATCCGATTAGCGGATCACTAGACACTACGAAGTGTCTAGTGATCCGCTATTTTATTTGTTTACTTAATTAATACAGGGTGGCGACTTAGTAGCCTGCATTTAAATCTTAGGTACTCTTTTATTTATAAATTAGATGTATCTAATTCCATTCGTATTTTCTACCTCTGTTACTATAACATTTCATAGGTACAAGGTATCATTAATTAAAATATTAACTTATAACTATACAACATTAGTTTTAGTATATGCGAAACCTGATAAACGTGTCTAGTATTTTTATGTAAAGAATCTATGTACAAAATTTCAAAACTGTATCATGAAAAATCACAAAGTTATAAGCTTGTTTGTTACCTGGTTGTCCGCGCAAAAACGTGTTCAGAATGCAGCGCGCCCGCGCGCGCGCCTCCAGCGTCGTCTTGAGCTCATTGATAATAATAACTTGGCAGTAGGTACCTAAATTATTGCGATAGGTACTTAATATCACTCGGTGTCCAACTTGTAACTTTTTTTTAAATATTTTTGAGTCACTAAAGAACATGGTTTAAAAAAGATTGGAATCGATTCAATTATTTATTCTGAACAAACTATATTCAGGCTTCGCATATACTAAAAATAATGTTGTATATGATGTAATGTATAAACATACATACCCTGTAATTAATGAACATATTAACTAAAACTAAAACTCATTTGCTTAGATTTGTACACTAGCGATTTAGTCCGCGTGGTAGCCTGACATCAGACATCGTAGAGGGTATATATAATCAATCATATATATCATAATCATATATATTCTATGTAACATAGGTACGTACCTATGTTGTTCATTTTAATGTATCTTATGTAAAAGATGATTTTGCATGCTATTATTATGGCGGAATGTGTCCTGCTCTATAACATTTTTATCATCATCATCATCATTTCAGCCGAAAATTCCACTGCTGGACATAGGCCTCCCCCAAGAAGGGGGGTTTTGCCATAATCGCCACGCTTGGCAGGCGGGTTGGCGATCGCAGTATGGTTGTTGTAGAATCAGAGAACGCTGCTGCCCATTCTCTGGCAAGTCCCTTAGTCGCCTCTTACGAGACCCACGGGAAGATATGGGATGGTGCTATTCTTTACGTCCGGACACCATACAGAACAACATTTTTATAACACACCTGTATATACCACATTTTAAGCAAATAAATATACTTACTTACTTATCAATCAAGATCAAAGAAGAAACTGACTGGCTGACTGACTGATTCACTGATTGATCCATCAACACACAGCTAAAACCGCTGGGTCTAGATAATATTATTTTTATATGAAATTGGATATTTCCAATTATATTATTTTTTATTTCCTTTATTCGTTTTGATAAGACATTTTTAAATATTTCTTAAAAAAAAAACAAAAACATTTAAAAATATAAAAAATAGTGGTCCGCCGGTATCGGGAGCAGGGTCCAAGCTACCGATTTGATTTTTTTACTTATTATTATATTATTATTTTTTCGGGTATTTTTGAAATACGTAGATAAGTACTTCGTAATAAAAACGAAATCTTCGTATTGTAAATCAATAATAAAAGTATATTTTCTGTCACTGCCTACTTATTTTTATTTACAACTAATCTTAAGTAAACTGGTATATTCAAATAAAGTTATACTACATAGGCTATGGTCTTCAGTCTGTCATCCAAGAAGTTGTATTACTGAGGATTTATAAATAGATAGAATAGAATAATAATTTATTGACACACACAGGTCAGGTAAAAAACAAACAAGCAAGTAAGAATTGTCGATCTAATTTTCTAGTAGCATCCCCAAGTGCGGAACTTCCGCAAGGAATCGTACCTCCGTTACTGCTTCGCATCCGTTACTATATCAATAATACATGGTTATGCTACATCAAGCTACTCGAAACTGACAAATTTTCCCAATCAACCTTGAACCCTAATGCTTAAGCGATAAAGTTGAAAAAAAATTATTACAGAAATTTGACAGATTGTAGTAGCTTGATGTGATGGCGTCTATACTATGATGTACCTATTTTGAATAACGACTTTTTGAATATGATAAGGTAGATTTGATTTAATTAAAAACATTACCCTCCTTCTAGGGCAGTCTGGTAATAAATGATTAATCTTTTTCCACACCTTCGCTTCTGTCTCTGTTAACCTTCGCATCCACGGACACTAAGCTCTTCACCTCCGCATCCGCCTCTGCTTCCAAAAAGACCAAAAAGACCTCCGTAACAACTCTATTTGCTAGCTATATTGACGACCTCGACTTCGGAGTTCGAAATGGTAACACCTTAGCCTTTCTATCCAAGAAAAAGGGGTCCGTCCAAATCCATTCAAAATCCTCTAAAGACATTATTCTCATTAGCATGAATCGCTACTTTTCCATTCGATACTGACGTAGATGGAAAACAAACAGGATGGATAAAATACTCTGTAGTTTTTTTTCGATCTAGGTCCTACACTACTACATTTGCTACGGTTACTACATTTTTAGGGAGAAACTTGCTGCGCCCTAACGGTCATGTGCTCATTAGTTTTAAGGTTAACCTGTAACTGTGTGCACATCGTGCAATAAATAAATAAATGAAATAGCTCCTGCCTAGGGTAGGTACACAGAAACTACCGACACAAATCCCTATCAAGAGTGGACTTATAGTTTACTCGCCCTTGACACCCAAAAGTTAACCTAAAAAAAGTAAAAATGTCATACCTAGGCAAGTAAAGGAGCCTGCCCGCTACACCACAGGCACGGAAATAGCCACTACATAGCGGACTACTATGCCCATTATAACGTATCAACAGCTTATTATAACCGTTTATAACGGGTTTAGAACGGCCATCATACGCGGTAAAACCCTATATTCATTGTATTGAAAAGCATGAGACTATACCTACTAGACCGTTCCGTCACCGTTGCGTGCCATGCACGTAGTGTCAACAATTGCCGGCGCGAAAATTTTGCCGGTGCCGATCTGCTACGTGCATGGCACGCGACGGTGTTGCTCTGTAACGGAACGGTCTAGTGGGCATAATCTCATACTTTTCAATACAAATATATTTTCTTTGCCTGATACGTTCATAGCACGATATCGTACGGTGTAGTAGGCAGAATCCTTAAAAATATATTATCAAACTTACAAGCCTATTCGAATATCTCAAAAAAACGGCGTTATAGACGATGGAATGAACCACACTAAGGTACTGTTTTATAAAACGGTCTGACATATGAAAATGTTGTTAGGTATATTTGTAGTATACCAATTCCTACATACAAATATTAATATGTGAATCTTAGATCAACCTGGCTGCCAAATAAATATTTTTTACACATTTATACTGGTTTTTTTTTCTCCCCCTGTCTAACACGTGCTTGTAGTTTGTAAGGTGTAATATGTGCAACTTTATTTTATTTATTTCATTTTATTTTTCCAATTTAATTTTATTACCTTAATATGTTTTGATTTTAATTTTTAAATGCTACTATATCTTTGTTAGCTTAGTTATACATTTTATTAAACATGCTGTGGTCTCCTGTAAGTGAAGGAGTACACCTACGTGATACTTTGTCGACGGTTATTTCGTGTTTTTGTGTACATCCTTTGTTGGAGATCCTAAACAAATAAATAAATAAAATTAAAATAAAACTTTATATTAAATATTTTGTGTCTTGCCACTTTCCACCCTACCCGGGTGTCCTTATTGAAGCAGCACACGACGCGTAACCTACGCGTCGTGTGCTGCTGAGTCAACTACAGTCACTCGCAAAAAGATGAGAATGATTAAAATTAGGCTTTTTCAAATCCATAACCTTTCAAGACAATTTATTGATGGAATAAAAGTACAGTAAAGTACAGTACGGAAAAATCTTATAGTGGAGGCCATTATTGTACCTATTGTACTAACAATATAACACAACACTAACTTTTCCTTTCAGTCTCTCGGCAACCACGAGTTCGACGAAGCTGTGAATGGACTAGTACCGTTCATTAGAAACTTGAGCGCGCCGGTCGTAGCAGCTAACCTCATCTTAGATAAAGTTCCTGAACTAAAGAACGAAAAGAACTTATATAAATCTATTGTGCTAGTCAGAGACCATGTCAAAATTGGTATTATAGGATATCTTACACCTAGCACAAAAGATCTCGCCCCCAGAAACAATGTTGAATACGAAGATGAAATTCCAGCCATTAGAAGAGAAGTAAAAAAACTAAAAGAACAAAATGTTAACATTTTGATTGCTTTAGGACATTCCGGATTTGTGACAGACTTGGAGATTGCGAGACAAGTCGAAGATATTGACTTGGTGATCGGAGGCCATTCCAATACATTCCTTTGGAACACTGATAGTACTTCAGAGAAACCTGAAGTCCCTGAGGGACCATACCCCACAGAAGTGGAACAAGCAGACGGTAGAATAGTAAGAGTCGTACAAGCTTACGCTTACACTAAATATTTAGGGAAATTACATTTAGTTTTCGACTCGGCAGGTGAAATAACAAAATGCAAAGGCACTCCCTTGTTGTTAAATCAGGAAATACCACGAGATCCAGAACTTTTAGAAACAGTCAATAAATATCGTAAAGAGATGGACCGTATCAACAACGAAGCTGTTGGAACTTCACTAGTTTATCTGAATGAAACTGGCTGTCGACTAAGAGAATGTAATTTAGGAGACTTGATTGCTGATGCCATGTTGAATTATACCAGAGAAGAATATCACGAACAGTATCCCGATGTGAATATAGCAATAGTGCAAGGAGGGCGGATTCGTACATCCATTTACCATGATGGAACACCCTTCACTTTAACAAGAGGCGACTGGATCAGTGTGTTACCATTTTCGGACTCGCTAGCAATAGTAACAATGAACGGAACAATACTGAAGCAGAGTCTAGAACATTCCGTGTCCACATGGCGCACTATAGATAGCACGGGGCAATTCCAACAATTCTCCGGAATGGAAGTCACCTACGACTTAGCGAAACCCGCAGGTTCTCGAGTTGTTGAAGCTAAAGCTGTGTGCTCAAACTGTGGACTTTACAAACTGCAAAATATACAGAATGATTATGAATACAAGATTATGATGCCAACTTTCCTAGCTGACGGTGGAGACGGATATAGCATATTTATTGAGCTTCCCAGGGAAACACTTTCTTACAATGAACTAGACAGTATTTTACACTATTTGAAGAAGTATAGTCCTTTGGATAAGCAAGTGGACGGTCGAATTAAACTTCTGAATGAAGACAAAGCTCCAGAGTATACTTCTGCCATCAAAAGTGAAGCCCGGAGAAAGCATTCAAATGCAGCAACAACAAAGTATAGTCTAAACTGGCAATACGTACTTACTATCTCATTTTTATGTAAATACTCATTCGAATGGATGTAAGCATAGTTGGAATATTATTCATTTATATGTATTGTAATTTGTAAGACGATAGTGTAGAATTTTAAGGGTAACAAACCAATGTTGAAAATACATGATAGTGTACTTAGTCATAGTTTATTTTTCCAGTGTTAAAATCTAAGCGTAGCGAAAAATAGGAGTCGCGAAAAGTGAAATTCACTATATATAAACCCTCGAAATTAGTAACAAAATCCGAGTCAAAAACGGAAGGAATATTTTTTATAATAATTTCACGCGAACGAAGGTCGCGGGCTGTAGCCACGGAGTTCATTTGTGTCCGGTTGATGCCAATACGCTCTCCCCCTATTGCTTGGGACTGAAACATAAATGGCGAAATGTGAATGTACCTACTTATTAGGTACATCTTTGCCTAACCCTTCGGGGATTACAAGGATGATGTTGTCATGTTCTGTAACGATTGGGAGGCTTTACCGCCACGGTTTGTAGTTGCGGTCGCATTCGGAATTGTACTTTTTATTATCTAGTATTATTTCCAAAAATATTATTTTATTAGTTTCATTTTGTATTTTGTTCCTATATGTATCCTAATTGCATGACAACTTACATCCATTTTAATTACTACCTCTTATAAGTACAATATAATGTCTGATGGGCTCAACAGTTGTTGTCGGGTTCTTCTATAGTCTTAAGTCTAGTTGCGCGATGTAAGATTTAGATGTATTTCGATGCTTAGTTCATCATCGGTGTCATAGATGGCGCTTTAATACTTTTTGTTCCGATGCTTAGTACTCTTTGTAGTGCCGCTTCACAGTACACGTGTTGGGTTTATATTTTAGTAAATTTATATATTGAGTATTTTTTATTGATAACTGTGTTGTTTAGTAAATAAATCGCATTTTAGTAAAACATTTATTCAGTTGTAAACTGAAATTCTTAATTTAATTTAATTTTTGGGGTATCATCGGACTAGTGTCCACACTCCAGGTTCGTTGCGCGAACTTTTGGGATATTCCTTAGATCAATTGGAAACACAGTGTTTTTCAACAAAGTTTATTCAGAAAATACATAAGCATTAAGTACATAAGACAATACAAGATTCATAGAATATTGTGACACAAAACGTCGCCGGTATCCGCTGTTTTAATAATCACGAATTCAGTTACACAATTATGTGCTACGTAATCTTTTTTAGTATACAGGGTGGAAGGAAGCTGATTATTAATAAAAAAAACAGCTGTTTCCTACAAAAGTGCAATACCTACACGGTCAAAAAGTATTGAGCAGCTGATTTTTTTTTAAATTATCGATGAAAAATTTCAGAATGATGTACTTAATACGTGGTAACCGTTTTCGCGTCGGTGTAGCTTCCACCCTGTATAATAGAGTACAGACATTTGGTTTAATAAGACAAAGCAGGGCATTTATTATTTTATTTATGTTTCTTCTTACCCAACTACGGCAGAAAATACAGAGTTGTTTTTTCGTTAAAACCTTTGTTTGATTTGTTCTTGAAAACTTACGAGAAGTCTCTCTGTATTTATAGTACTTACTTTAGAACAGACTAACGCTCGCACTACTGAGCGCAAAAAAACGTGATACTATGAAAGGTATAATGCCGTACTTATCATATTAATACTTAAATAAACTTTAAAAATCATGACATAATTTTTTTTTAATTAAAGACTCTTTAAGGGCCATCCATAAACTACGTCACACAAATTTCATGATTTTTTAAAGTAGTCAAATACTGAAAGAGAAAATAACAAACAGCCAATGTATGTATGGCTGCCCATTCCAAATACTCTTTAAATCTAAGTACAACATCAAAAACACTTATGTGTCTTAAATATACCATCAAACATTCAGATCTGAAAAGACAATGTTATATTGTAGACATCAATGATAAATTGTAATTAATTATATGTCATATATTATTATAAATACTACTGTATATTATTATGATAGTTGAGATTAAAAGATGCTACTTTTTGCTTGTTTTTTTTTTCAAATTCCTTTTAACTTGTTTACAGATAAAAAAACCAGTCTACTCATACTTCACAATAATCTACTGCTACTATAGACCGACCGCTTTAATGAGTCCTCCGCCTTGCCCCATCAAACGCACATTAAGCGTCCACAAAATCCTAACAATATCCCACAGGTTATTTGCTTTAAAATAACCATAATCAACGTAGGTATTACGATACTAATTGTACCAATACGTGATCAACTTTCAGAATATTCCATTTAAATTGATACCTTCGCGAGGACTCATTGAAGCGGTCGGTCTATACTCTCTCCATTCTTTTTCCAGTCTTTATCGTACGTTCATTCTTTCTTGTCTTAACAGAAAGTTTGTGCCGCATCATATACCTACACATACCAGAGAGCCTTTACAAAACGACATTTTACCAGCGAAACCGATGATGAAGTCAAAAATGTGTTGTATGCTAAGCTACCGTAAAGGTTTACTTTAAAATTACCGATGAAAAATTTATATGTGGGGGGGGCTCAGAATGAAGTACTGAATAAGTGTTAGGCGTTGGTGAGTCGGTGTCTCTTTCACCGTGTATATTTTAGACCGGTCTCTTACATATAAAAATAATTGCCAAACTATAAAAATGAAGGTGCATTCCAGAAATAACTTGCTGCGTCGCCTTACATCAACCAAATGGGGAGCGTCTAATCAAGTTCTGCGAACAACTGGAATGGCGCTCTGCTTCTCCGCTGGCGAATATGCTTGCCCAGTATCATCATCATCATCATCATTTCAGCCGAAAGACGTCCACTGCTGGACATAGGCCTCCCCCAAGTGTCGCCACATTGACCGGTCCCGTGCGATTCGCATCCAGCGGATCCCTGCAACCTTCACCAGGTCATCGGTCCACCTAGTGGGAGGCCTTCCCACGCAGCGTCTTCCGGTTCGCGGTCGCCACTCCAGAACTTTTCGGCCCCATCGGCCATCCGTTCTGCGAGCAATGTGCCCTGCCCACTGCCACTTCAGTTTGGCTATTCTTCGGGCTACGTCGGTTACCTTGGTTCTCTTGCGGATGTCCTCATTTCTGATTCGATCACGCAAGGAAACTCCGAGCATAGCCCTCTCCATTGCCCTTTGGGTGACTTTAAGCCTTCTGATAAGGCCCATTGTGAGCGACCACGTTTCGGTCCCGTATGTAATCACTGGCAGGCAACACACACTGGTCATAGACCTTCGTCTTAAGACACTGCGGTAAGTTGGACGAGAAGATACCCCGCAACTTCCCGAACGCTGCCCAGCCGAGTCGGATTCGACGATTGACCTCTTTCTCGAAGTTAGACCTACCTAACTGGATCGTTTGTCCAAGGTAGACATAATCGTCTACAACTTCGAGTGTAGAGTCTCCGATCTTGATAGGAGTGGGTGTTACATGGATATTCAACATAATTTTGGTTTTGTCCATGTTCATTTTAAGACCCACTTTTTCGGAAGCTCTACTAAGGTCATCGAGCATTGTACTGAGGTCCTCCATGGTCTCAGCCATGACCACTATATCGTCGGCAAACCGAAGTTGAGAGATGTACTCGCCATTGACGTTGATGCCTAGCCCTCTCCAGTCCAGAACCTTGAAGATATCCTCCAGTGCAGCGGTGAACAGTTTCGGAGATATGACGTCTCCCTGTCTTACACCTCCCCCCTCCTTGCCCAGTATGGGACCGTTCAACCCACGACAACCTAGTGGATACAGCTCTAAATGAGACTTGCCGGACTCGGTTGCCTTAAACCGACCCCGGTACGAATGCTGTATCCACTAACTGGGATTGCGCCTCCAAAAGTTCGTAGGAAAGCCGCACCGAGAGGACAAAGCAACAAGCTGATTCACGCCACCCAATGCATAATTATGTCCCAGTGCCCCAAAGGCTGACAAGCCGTAAAAGCTTTTTTGGGTGCGTTGGTCCAGCTAGTCCGGCTAATAGCAATGCCTCCACAGCGAGATGTGATTTCTGGCGAGAGCTGCTTAAGCCCCCTGACGGCTTCATCGAGCCGTCTGAAAGCCTTCCACCTGGGCATGCTTTGCCGTGGCCGACTTGGAAATCTCTGAATAGACTCCGAACCCAAGTCGGCCGTAGCAAAGATAATCTTTTCAGATGGGGGTTCATGGACGGCTCAGATCTCAAATGTTTATGCGGCGTGTCTCCGCGGACAGTGGCCCATCTTTTTTGTACAATAATACTCTATTGCTAACTGTGGAGGCTTGTAAATGGCTTGTCGCCGTGAACCACCCAAACACAATAAAATTAAATCATTGTAAGTTCCTAAAAATCGCTTTGAAAGCGATATCCTCTTCGAGAACGACGACCTTCAGACAGATGCTCGAAGAATGTGAACTCGGCCATTACTGACTGCGAACAAGAGACTTACAAAATGGAACTGAAAGATAGATGGTAGCCAAGATTGCCATTTGTCTAGGCCCTCAAGTCCCTTCTAGGGACACGCAAAAAGCACCGAAAACTTTACAATTACTATTTCAAAACGTTACAATTTAGGCACAATTATGTAATAGGCTCATATTTGTTCGATCAGACCTTGTTTCAGACCCAGGAGATGAACCGAAGACAGTGAAGATTCGACAGAAACTTAGACGAACATATGGTTTTCTGGTGACATCTGACATTTATATTTTTATCAGTGTTATAAAGTACAAAGTTGTACGAATACCAACACACACGTCAAACTGGTCTAGTTCAATTTCATCGAGAAATTCTCCTTTCGTTTTATGCTGAGGCTTTAAAGGCAAGATCTAACCAGCACGCATAGCATGACTACCGTAGAGACGGGTTATGTCGACGGAAGTATCGACAAAATGACAGATCAACAAAATAAATCTGTCATTTGTCGATTCTTCCGTCGTTTCTACGGTGGTCTTGCTACGCGTGATGGTGTAATTTTTCTTTAAAAAAAAACGTTTTATCTAAATATCAAGATTTATACCAAGTCTGAATCAAAAGGTCTTATAAAAATACCATAAACCAACACATCACATCAATAGCAAACGCTTTGAGTACGTTATCTATCACACGAAATCCCTTTCAGAGACAACCTCTTTTTTCCAAAATCATAACTTAAATCCTATTAGTAGATTGACAGAAATAACACACACGTTCTTAAATACTAAATTAGATCTTACACACAAAAAAAAGGATATTAGAAAATTTACCATTATAGATTCAATGCTTAATGTCAGTATTGGTACGCAAAAAGGCATGACAAAGGCAATAACAAAGATGCAGAACGATATGAAAACTGGCCAATAAGCACGCTTTATAGACTTCACTCGTCATCGCAAGTGAGTTTCTGCCTTTAGAGAGTCCCCCCCAACGATCGATTATACCATGATGTCGATTGACTGATGGTGAGGCACCACAGCGTAAGCTATTTTCATGTTACAGAGTAGCTCATATGAAACAGAAGAAAAAGTAAGTACTATTCTATAAATTATGCATTCTGACCAAACCATTCTTGAGAGGCGTACAGACAAAGCGTCATTAGACGCTTGAGCGGTCCATGGCAACTGCGTCAAATATGATGAGACATTAAAGACATGTCCGTATCGTATGGCAGACGAGGCTGGAAGGTGAGGTTTAGATGCAGGTCTTTGCGCAGCAGTGAGGGTCAATGTTGGCGAAAAAATATCTGTCTATGGAACGAACTATGCTCGGAATTCCTTTGAACGAAGGTGGAAGGCGGATATTGTGGAGCAACTTGGGCAATGCCTATTTCCAGCAGTGGACTGCAATTGATTGCGCATACTCCATCATCCCCGTAGACACACTACTGACGTTCAAGAAAAAAAAATCCAAAATGGTAAGTTTCCGTTCTCCAGTATTCTATCAAATAAAGTCTTACAATAACTTCGATATCTAAACATAGAACAGGCTACTAACTAGCAGTTTTACAAAACACCTGTTAATTATACAGGGTGTGAGGGAAGGTCTGCTTCACAAACTGACAGCGCATTCAGCTCCTTATTTTGAATCATATTCCACCGGAATTTCTTCGGTATTTTTTTTTCAGTTATTATTCCTTTATTTCAATGTAAAATTACATTCCCTGTACGCAGCACTCCATTTATGTAAATAATACGGCTAAAATCAAAATCCAACAATGAATGTGGAAATACTCTAACGAACGACGTGTAATCAGCTGTTCACTTCCTGCACACCTAAAGAGTTCATCGAACTCGTCGTCGCGCTTGCCGTTCGCTACGTGCTTTTTGCCACGGTAACGGTAAATTACGTATGAGGAAATAAAACAAATACAATGTATTGGATGCCCATAAATAATTTCTTGTACCAGTCATCTTAGTATGATATACAGAATTCACCCCATCAGTTTGTGGAGGGCTGTCCTTTACACCCCGTATAAACATTGACTGTCTAAGCGGCACTACATCTACTTGGCTCAAGTAGGTACGTGCGATGACATGTCAAGATATACCGATCCAATATATTAAGCTGACCTTTCATTGTAGCATATGTATACAATAAAGAAGTGACCACGCTTATCGACGTGGAATCGGACAGAGCCCGTCAGAGAGAGCTTTAGGTCGACGCAATAAAAGCGAAATAGACGCTCGCCTTGTTTCGTTTCGGAAGAAGCGAGATGACACCGCGTCGGACTATTCACTATGACGTCAACTTATACTGGAAGAAGCTTGACACGTCGTCATACTAACTTTAGCTACATCACTCATAGTTTTATTTGTATGAAATTAGGATTCTAAATCAATGGTTAGATGACTGCATATAGAAATACTGTTCAATTTTTTTAATACGGCTTGATCTGACTGTAATTGTGATAAAATCGGTAATCGTATAGGACATTTTGAATAATAAAAAATAAAAAAAAAATTTTTTAAGGAATATTTAAAAATGTAAAATAATTTGTAAAAATTTAAATAAAGGAAATAAAATAATAATAATAATTTCCGTCCAACGGGTTATTTTTGCTCATAGTTTTACTACTGATCAATTTTCATACCCTCTAAGAGTAGCCAAACGTGTGTTGTGATATTTTATCCCTGATAAATCCAATAGTCTCATCAATTCCTTCTTTTAAATAAATTGGTACCAAAATCTTAAATATTTAAACTTATTCTAATATTATACAATTTGTGGACTAGAAATGTTTAAAGTAAGCCAAATAATTAACAGTTTTAATAAAAAAAAGCATAATACATCCTAGTTTTATATTTTAATACATTCCTGTATTTGTGCTAAACAAATGAAAATAAAGATTATTTTTAAATTGTTTGTTTTAACACTCCATAATGGCTGTGTAATTACTTCCACATTTGCAGCTGTGGGCATAATATCAAAATGTTTGGCAACAACGGTCCAGCCGGCTTAATGGTACCAAAATAAATACACAAACAAAAAACCTCTAAAATAATTAGGAAGCACTCAAATCGCCTTGCTGAGCAAGTGTATCTTTAGAATGCTCCAAAGTTGTCAGTCATAAAAAACGCAAAGCAAAACAATAGAAACACAAAAAAAAAAAACATAAAATAAAAACACATTACTATTGATTCACCGTGTCAAACGGAGTCATTCCAGTATAGAACCTGGTAGATTTCGGAGCACCTGCATTTCGTGGCGCAGGGATTGAAAACTCAATAAATTTGGTAAAACCATGAGGGAGCACACCTGAAAGTATGGCAAGACACTGCTTCAGTGCCTCCTGACATTCAGCCGCCTCTTTGCAAGGAATATAAGGTTCTAGACTCGTGGCTAACTCACATAGGGGTTTGAACAGCTTCAGTGCTTTCTTTTTATCAGCTTTCTGCAAGGTATCAATGACCTTTGCACTCAAGAACCGGTTTTTCTTCTGTGTTATAGCCAGTGGTAGATTCGGGATGGTGTTCAAGCCATGATATAGCGGCCAGTCATTTATGCATGCCTCGCATATGCAGGTGAACTTGTACTGAGACTTCAGCATGGCTTGCCGATCCTCCTTGGTGTGTACTGCATGATGTGCTCTGAAAATGAAATGGTATACAGTATTAGTAATTTTGTAAATTTTAAGTAATAAGGCCACTACTTAAAAACATATCTAGGTTGCTGAAGTGAGCTAAGACTGGCGCCCTATTCATGGAGAAATAAAAATCTCGACTCTGACATCAACATAATCAAGTGTTTAAGATAATTAAATTAATACTACTATGTCTATAAATTGTTATCATGTAATTGTACTAAGTATATTACTAATAACTCTATAATATGTAAATTATAAGTAGAAATAATTATATATCATGAACTACATACAAATTAATTTTAATATAAATACAGGTTGTAAGGGACAGCCCTCCACAAACTGACAGGGTGCATTCAGCTCCTTATTTTGAATCATATTCCACCGGAATTTTTCTCCGGAGTTTTTTTTTTATGTTACTAATCTTTATTTCAATATAAAATTACATTACCTGTACGCAGCACTCCATTTATGTAAATAACGGCTAAAATCAAAAATTCAACAATGGATGTTGAAATAATCTAACGAACGACGTGTGAAATCAGCTGTTCACTTCCTGCCTAGCTACAGAGTTTATCGAACTCATCTTCGCGCTTGCCGTTCGCTACGCACGTTTTGCCACGGTAACGATACATTGCGTATGTGGAAATAAAACAAATCAAATTTATTGGATTCCAATACATTTGATTTGTTTAAAATTATTTCAGGAATGTCCTGAAATAATTTCTTGTAGGTACCTGTCATCTTAGTATGATATACTGAATTCACCCCAACAATTTGTGGAGGGCTGACCCTTACACCCTGTATTTACCTATATTGCTGTGCCCTAACAGGGTTCATAATATTGTAATTAGCTGTAAGCGTTTAACGCAAATAAAATGAATATTAATAATTATAAATTTAATTTAAAAAGTTAAAGAGATTATCCTAAATTATAAGATAATAGTTAAAATAGCTAAATAGTTGTTTTTTAGCACTATGATTGTTTGAATTACAGTCACTTCTTTCAACAACCACAGGAAAAATGATGGCATATACTAATCAGCAGCCACAAAATCGTCTTCCTGACCCATCTCGCGCCGAATCGAGACATGATTAGTTAACACATACTCATATCGCGCTTTGGCCCGAGACAATGCGAAGACATAACCTTGTCGCGTGCACATGTCGGTTAGTTAGCATGCATTAGTTAGATCAAGCGACAATTAGGCTCTGGACACTATTTATTATTCCAAAAATATGTCTAGGTACTTTTTAGTGGGGTTCATCACCATCCTCGCGCTCAGTTCCGTTGGGACGATCTCGCTGATGCAATCTGAAGCTATGTTCTCATCACGGGGCATCTCGGAGTACCTTATGTTAATTACAGAAGCATTCCAAGGTTAATGGGCATTCTCTTCAAACATTGTAAGTTAGAAAGATATATTTTATATGAGACATGCAACTCATCATAATATGTATAGTACCTACTTTCAAAACATGCACCTTGAATCGTTATTGTTCAATGAAATGTAGTAGTTTTATGATTTTTGTTAGTATTAAGATAATAAATAATAAATCTATGATAACTACCACTATGCACCCTCAAAACGAATTCTTGAGTCGAAACAAAAATTTGGTGGCATCATGTGGCTCGAAAAAGAGCCTTTATGTAGGCTCGAAAAAGAGCCTATATGTAGGCTCGAAAAAGCGCCTATATGTAGGCTCGAAAAAGCGCCTATATGTAGGCCCGCACACAGGCATCCGCAACCCCCGTCTGACTTACAAATTGGGCGATGGTCAACTGAGGGAGGTTATGGTACAAACAGACCTAGCAGTGGAGATTATAGAGGATCTGAAATAGGAAGAGCATATAAAAAATATCACTAAGAAAGCTAAAAGCTTAATCTACCTTGTCAGAAAAGCCATTGGTGCCTTGACACCAGAAATGATGCTTCTTCTTCTTAGCGTGTAGATGGCAATCTAAATTGTATCAGCCCAAAACTGAGCTACTAGTTTGGCGCTTTCGGTAGCGTCCATCAGTTCCTGTAGTGAACAAACAACAGGACACGCAGGACACGATATTAAGTGCCTCATCGTTTGTAGAACAGCACCACATTTACACTGCAGGGCAGTCATCAATGAATCTCCACCTGAGCAGGTTTTCCTTGCTGCGACCGACCTGGGCCCGGAGTCTATTTAAAGACTTCCAGGTCAGCCATGGTAACTCATGTCCAGGTGGGAGATTTTCAGGACGTGGAACGAATGAGTTAGGTAAAGATGCACTACCTCGCCACAGCTAACAAGAAATGATGCTGCCGATTCAGTAAACATTTCTCAGACCAATCCTAGAGCATGCTTTTCCTATTTTGCTAAAGACATTGGACTTCTGGAGTCAGAGCGCAGCTTCACTAAAATACCACGATAGAAATTTTATGTTAAAAGACCACTGGGACTGTGGAGACCCAATTGAGACATACAAGATCTCAAATGGACATTGCAACCTTCAGGATTTTAATCAACTATTATCACTATTATATATACAAAATGAATACATCCATCTAAGTGGTCAACACTTTAAGCTGTGTACCAATTTCTCAAATAACAACCCTCACAAAGACTTTCTGAGCAACCAGTCAGAGCGTGGAATATGCTCCCAGAAGATGTAATCTCAGTCCAAAATGTAAAACAATAAAAAAATCAACTAGACAAGACATCTAATGAACTGCAAAACACAGGGAAATCAGTTATCTCAACTGCCTTTCTGATAATAAATAATAATATTGGTGTACATTATACGGCTATGTTAAAAAGATGTTAAAAGAAGTTAACTCACCCATAATTATCCAATATTTGCATTCCTTTCTTTATAGGTCTTATGGCAATTAAATTCATATCTGTACGGCCCAGCCTGGTATATCGCACAACATTTGGTGCGCAGGAGTGATTGATCAAACTCAGGAAAGCATATGCACCACTTCCTATATTATATTCATCTATGTAATTCCCCTCTTCATCCTCAACATTAGCTGTGATGGCATGCATATTTGTTGGAGCAGTCATCATGTGTTTAAGCAATGTTCCTGCTGCAAATTTCTGGATATTTCTCTTTAAAACAAGGTCTTCTGTCATAAAGAAGCTTTTCAAACCCAAGTAGTGCATGAACACAGCAGAACTTACTGTCTTCTGAAAGAGATCTGACACATCTCGTTGTTCAACATTTGTAGCAAGAGCATGTATTGCATGATAGTTTTCTGAAACATAAACTATGTCGCCGCCTGGCTCATCCTGCTTACATCCTAAATTTTCAACATCTGTGCAACTTTCCACTTCAGCTAAAGTGATAAAGAGCTCCTCCCATGTTTGATGGTCAGTCCTAGCTTTGATAGTGGTTCTTAAAGCAAGCAATTCCAATTTTGTGAAATCATTTTTGATGAAACTTGCAATAAAAGGACATTCATAGAAATGGTACTGCTCCCATGCCTTTACGACACACACCCTGCTGCAGTACATGGTCATACAACAATATGGACAGGGATAGAGATTATAATTCCTTGAAAAACAATGAGCACAACTGATCACTAGTTGCTTTGCTAAGAGCACGTTCACATATGGAGTATCTTGGGCTATTAGTTCACCAACTTCAATGTCCTCTGCTGCAATAACATGTCTACCCATTTCTGGAGTATACTTGACCATCAATTTTGAGCTTGCACATTGATATTTTGCATTCTTACTCTTCAAAAGAAATATGTCTTCTATGTGCTTATTATCTTCCTGAAAACCTTCTTGCTGTAAAGCCTCTTCACACATTTTCTTTCTTTTAAGTAGTTTCCCCCTGATGTTTTCTGGGAAGACTAAAGTGAATACCATTCTGATATCTTCTAAACAAGCCTTATATTGTTTTAAACCAGCAAGTGCTGCTGATCTGTTAGAGACAGCCAAACCATAAACCATAGAATCTAAAGGCGAATACATTAGTGCCAAGTTATAATATTGCCATGCCTGATAGTATTCATACCGTTGGTACAGCTGGTTGCCAAGGTTACGATAGTGTATGGACGTATACTCACATTTGTCTTCTTTTACAATAAGTGGTATAAAATTGTAGTTTTTTAAAAGCTGATACACATACAATACTTTTTCATCATTCTCTGGTATGGCTAGAAACTGTCTAGTAATATCTTGTGCTCGTCCTTCGCTTCTAATTCTCGTTATAAGTTTGTGGTAAATGGAATCGATAGTCAAGTTGAGGTTATCAAATGGAAACATTATTGATTATTTCAGTGTTGCATAGACTTTATTGAAAGTGCTGTTACAATGTCACACTTCGCGACACCGTTTCTCGTTGTTAATTTGGGATGTGAGATGGTCTTCGTAATAGACCAGAGGCTGAAAGCTCAAAATATTCAACTGGACAAATCTGAAAAAGGTAAATATTGTAGAGGTTTTGTTAAATATTTGACTATATTTTTAGATATATTTGATTGTTTATTTGATTAATTTCAGTACTCACCGATGTAGCGACTGTATTACTTCACCCTAAACTACTTGATGAGTTATTTACACCGCAGCCGGTGGCAGCTCGCACACTCATAAAACAACTACTACAAGACATAACCTCCTCTTCAATAATGAAACTAGACGATTATTCCATGAGCAAATTGTGGGATCTCATGACTATGATCTTCAAATGGCAACTATCTGTTGCAACTAATCAAAATATTTTCGACATCACCCGCCGTCATCTGAGAAATGTTGCCATGCTAATGCCACAATTTTTCCCTAAAAGTATTATTGAACAGGTTATGAGAAGATTCGAGAATTTATCACATCAATTCACTGACGATGATTATAAAGGTCTAAACAATACCCTTATTATTTGGTTTTCAGAAAATCATACAAAAATTTCTGTTCTAATGCGATTGGGTCTACAAAGAAAAGACGGAACTTTTAATTTACCGTCTACAATCAGTACAAACTTTTTACATAACCTTGGGGAAAATATTTATAAGTATGATAATCAGAAAAATCCTATTGAAGAATTTGAAAATCGATGTGCTGATACCAATGAAATAAAATGTCTTTTATCTTCAATAGAAAAAGTTCATACCACGAACAAAGTTGAACTACAGTTACCTATTGAATTTGGAGCTACAAGCTCGAATAAAAAAACTCTAGAAATAGCTAGAGACATTCAATTTGAAACAATAGATACAAGTGTCAAAATAAGGAGCACTGATCTTACTTTTATTCCAGATATTCCAAAATCACCACAGGAAGACTTATTAGAAATGTTAGGAACAATAGGAGATCCAATGTAATTCAAGAAAAATTTGAGTGGTGAAATCTTAAAGAATTAGGCACAGACGCCAACACATCAAGCTACTGAAATCTGTATCTGTCAAATTTATTTTATAGATTTTCAACTTTATCGCTAAAGCATTATTAGCTTCAAGGTTGATTAGGATTTGACAGTTTCGGGTAGCTTGATGTCACATCTTGCTGTCTTTATATAATTTCCCATTTAAATGGGACACTTTAAAAACATTTGGCTAGCAACACTGATTTTATCGATTCCGTTTCATCTTTGCTGCACTTCTCTTCCTTTAGACCCCCGCCTCCCCCCGGGGTGTACTTTCCCTTCGGCTTCCTCCTGGGGCGGATGCGCTGGGTATAATTATTATTTACCCTTACTAAGTAGGTCAGACAGATGGGCAGATGAGCTTTCGACATTACCTACACCGATATTATTCCATCCATTGAAAGAAACCTATTTAAGGATTAGTTTGGTCGCGTTTTTAGGGTTCCGTGGATAATGTAAGGACATATAGAGATATCAAATAGATAGGTCTCGTGAAATTTGTAATCGAATGTTCAAATCGAATCCTAATTAGACAGCGCGCAGCGACAGCTTCGGTTTTTATCATTTACATAAAGATAACAATCTGTTACCCGCGACGTCGTCCGCGTGGAAACCGATCATCCGTTTAGTCGTGAAAATGTAACAAACAGATTTACTTTCGAATTTATAGTAATAATAGATTGTAGATAGATACACCACTATGGCTATTACTTCCAGTCAGTATGTACAGACGCCAACACATAAAGCTAATACAATCTGTCAAACTTCTTTAAGATTTTCAACTTTATCGCTAAAGCATTAGGTTCAAGGTTGATTGGGAAAATTTGATATAGTTTCGGGTATATTAAATTTACTCGTAACCTTATTTTGGCTTTGCCGTAGTCGGGTAAAAATTTAATTGGCTGCAGATAATTTAGACTTGAAAGTAGACTTTCGGAGGCCATGTTAGTTTACAGACATTATAGTGTAATTCTAAGGTCATTTTTGTGCTCTAAATATGATATTAATAAGTTTTGTTTTATAAGCTGAAATTAGAATACAAAAATATATATGTGCGATTATGTGTGTGTGTTCTGTGTGTGTATATGTATATTGAATAAAAGGATAACAAAGTTTACAAAAATACTTTATTTCACACATAACAAGTTCCGAAATCCCATACCAAGTACAGGTTACAAACACATCTTTTTATATTCAAACAAAGATTGACTTCTAAAAAATGACTTAGACTTCATTATAAAAAAAAAAACATGTGTTTGTATTTACAATACGTCACAAAAAGTAAGTTGCACTGAAATGCGAATACAATCTTAAAAAAACAACTAATTCTAGTTCTTTGAGATCTTATATACAAAAATTGTATTTACATTTCTATACCATACACTTATTTATTTATTCACTAGCTAGAGTAAGCAGAACAAAAATGCAGTTTTTTTTATTAATTATTTAGATATCTTGTCAAGATATTGTCCTTATTTTAATTTTATATTATTACTAATGTATTTACCACGTCAAAAGATTCTAAAGGTGCTTACAGATTTGATTCTGTTCTTCTCAATTGCCATGTGTTTAACAAAAAAACATCGAGTTATATCATAAGAATAACGAACGTCAAAATCGAGCAAATCTGTGGGCACTCTTTAAGTTTAGATGAACTAATAACAAAAAATCCTTGGTTCTAAAAAAGCAAAGCGAGGAAATCATAACACTACTATAACCAACCAACCAATTATGTCTACAACAATTAAATAACCAATTATAAAATGAAACTGATATTTTGGTATCTTTTTGAAAAAAACTTTTTCTTAAATCCATTTCGAAATTCATATTATGATATATTTTATTATTTTTAAGCAAAACTCTGTTAATAACTCGACAACAATAAAGTAAATACGTATTAAAATTTGATTTTCATTTGGTTCCCTAACATTCCTGTTATTTTTCTAATATATGAAGATAATGTAATACTTATTCTGGAATTGCTTTGATAGTCTTTCACTACACTACTTTTTAACAGGTTTGAACGATCGGCCCACCAAGGCACACTTAACATAATACAGGATGGAAGGGACATCGACGCTAAAACGGTTACCACGTATTCAGTACATCATTCTGACCCCCCCCCCCCCCCATAGAAATATTTCGTCGATTATTAAAAAAAAAAGCTGTTTCCTACAAAAATGCAATACGTACACGGTCAAAATGGAACAGCTGATTTTTTTTTTAATCGACGAAGTTTTTTTATGTGGTTCAGAATGATGCACTGAATACGTGGTAGCCGTTTTAGCGTCAGTGTCCTTCCACCTGAAGTAGAGTTTTGGGTCAACTTTGTTGTCTGTGGTGGTTCTCTATTTCATTCACACTGGAGACAAAAAGGTTAATTATTCCTTTACATTTCCTTCCAAAAAAGTAATCTTGTTTGGCTTATGCTACAATAAATAGAGTATTGTGCTGAGTCTGCATGTCTAGAATGCAAATGTCAAGCAATTTATCGAAACTTACAAGCAAAAATTATGAAGGCATATCTATGGAAATTAAGCCTATAAGACATGACTTTTGCTTGAATTAAAGCAAAAATTCTCAATACTTTAGAGCATAGAATTGCTGATTAATTAAATATTTTATATGTGGCTTAAAACCTTGCTCAAAAAACCAACCTTATTTAGTTTCTTCCAACAAAAATATATGAGTCCTGTACCTGCTTCAAGTTTACTAAATCCGCTACTAAATCGGCAATACATACCTAACACCATTGATGTACAGTTACCACAAACTGTCAAATTTTCTCATTCCATTTTGAACTTAACCATCAACATTTTATGGTTTAAAATCATTTGGAGAAATTTGACAGTTTATGATAACTTGATGACACTTACTTGATGTCCACTTACTTGAAGTCCACTTATTTGAACCTCAGTTTACACCTAACATTGTTACCTAAATATACAAGGTGTAACATAATAAACGCAAGACCTCCCGTGTGGTCTCTCAGACCATGAAACTAAACGACCTATGTTCTGCGAGTTCTTAAAAATTTGCAAAAAAATATGGACTTTCTATAGGAACTGACGCGATCAGCTGATCAACATGTATGGTAAAACTAAAAAAAAAAGGAATGAATTTCCAAAAGTCATCGAACAAAAGCTGTTTAGTTTTATGTTCTGAGACACCACACGAGAGGTCTTGTGTTTATCATGTTAAACCCTGTATAACACTGCTTATTTGAACCTCAATTTACACCTAACATTTTTACCTAAACATTAGACGTTTTAGTCAAGATTTATTCTATGACTAAAGGCCTGTTTCACGACCCACGATTAAGGCTGCCTGTCCATTGAAGCGGAGCGAGGCTAAGGAGCGGAGAAACGGAGAAATATTAACCAATGGGATTGCATAAAATCTCAGCTCCTCTCCAGTATGCAATCCTATTGGTTAATATTTCTCAGTTTCTCCGCTCCGCAGCCTCGCCCCGCTCCAGTGGACAGAAAGCCTTAGTTCCAGCTAACTTACTTGGCAGATAATATCATACAAATTCTGTTCCATTTTTGAATTTATTCGGTAAGTAGTGGCTATTCAGACATCGTGAAATAGACCCTATGTCTAAAAAAACTATACTCACCTAAGCTTGACTAAGGAACCGCGCGCCCTTCGGCCTCGCTCAATGTTAGCCCCAGAAGCCCCGACCAAGGTTACAACCAGTCGTGATCATGGCCGCGGAGTATACAAGGTCCTTGACGGTACACGGATAACACGGGGTAAATAGAGATGCAGGGCTGAATCGAGACAAAACTTTGAAAAGGATTTTAGCGTTAAATTAATATGTTAAGTTTAAGGGTTCTAAAAATAATTTATGCAAAAAAATAAAATTGTAGTGTCTGTTTGTAATATCAAATTAACAGTTTTTTACTGAATGCATATGAAAGTATATACGGTACTGAAAACAAAAAAACGTTTTTAACATTTTTTGTCTGTTTGTCTGTCTATCTGTTCCGGCTAATCTTGAAGATCTTGAAGGGACGTACACTGGCAGATAGCTGACGTTATTGTTAGAAACTAATTAACAAAATCATATTTCAATATGGAAGTAGTATTTTTATAATAATTTCACGCGGATGAAGGGCGAGGCAACAGCTAATTAAGTAAATAAAATAGAAAACTTTTGGCAACATTATCATATGAATTCAACATTAAAATCCCTTCAAAGTTTTGTTCAAACCATTCACCTCTGCGCCTATATTCACCCCTGCGTCTATATTCACCCCGTTTTTCGTACCGATTGTCGAATGTCGAAATATTAAACGAAAAATGACATTGGCCAATGTGTACGGACACTCACAACCATTATTTCGTCTGAGGTCACCTTATTAACTATTTAACATTACAATACACCGATACGGCGAAACAATATCCTTGTAGGGTTGCCAGATCAGAACAAGTAACGACTAACTTGATATTATTTATATTACGGTTTAATACCCAAAGTAAGTAGCCTTTAGTTTTCATTACGGTATTGTTGAACATAATTATTCAGGCTGATATAATTATTATCGTAAAAAAAAAACTTTTAGCTACCTTTGAAAGAAAGAAAAAGAAAGGAAATACATTTATTTGGCACATGCCACGAGGGCACACAGTATATAAAAATAAAAAAAACAAAAATTAAAATTAAAAAACTTCAATCTAAACAAAATATAAAAAAGTGTGACACTGTATGCTTCACGGCTGCACCAAATAGGCCCAGTTCAGCAAAATGCCAGACAACTAGTGCCCGATGCTGGTTTTCAACTGGACCTGAAATTAGTGAGGTTACGGATGTGAGGCAGTTTTATATTTTGTGTCTCAATGATGGTGGTGAATAGGTACTTAAATATGAGAAATAGATCTCCATACAAAAAAATAAAATAAACTAGAGTGACTAAACGAAAGTGCAAAACAAAAATATATAAGAAAACAAATAGAAAACTGGCCGGACGCATGAAAAAAAAACCTGATTCGCACACGATGTCTTTTTACGCTCAGTATTTAATTTAACCTTGCATTTCGACCACAATATGCTGCAAGCAGCCGAGCGCGACGGACTACTTAATTAAAATAAACGGAAAGATTTTTCCCTAACAGTGGGTTGATGTAACAAATTAATATGATATTCCAGTGCCGCACATAAATAGTTCGTTGAAGTATTTTCAAACGAAAGTGAGGTATTAAAAGAAGGGAGATTAGAGGTAAGCGCGTATCAACACCATTAATTATGCATAAAAATGTCCTTGATTATTTAATTACATGTCCTTTACAGTGGCGAAGGTTCCATATAACTCGATTCCTAACGGAATCCCTTTGAAAAATGGCACAATCAGTATTCTATAGACAAATATAATCACATTAAAGATATGTTCTCCGGCTTACCTCTTACAAAAATTTAACCTTCGCTACTGGTCCTTTAGTTACATGTTAGCGACGTGTATTAAAAGTATAAAAGTTTTAACCGCCTGCAGTATTATCTCTCTTTTTCCCTATAATCCATCCAAATGTAGTCTTAAAAAGATCGCTTTTAGCTATAATACCACCCATTGTGTCATCCTATGCAAAATTTCTTCGCAAGCACATCAAGCTACTACAATCTGTCAAATTTCTTTAATAGATTTTCGACTTTATTGCTAAAGCACTAGGTACAAAGTTAATTAAATTAGACAGTTTCGGGTAGCTTGATGTGCTGGCGTCTGTACATAACTAAAGAGTATTTTGTTCTATTCTATCACATGAATCGGCACAATTTTTACCCTTACATACATTCGCCTCTGGACACTCGGCTGTCTGGCAATTAAAACATGAAAAACTCGTACAAAACAACACAAACCAGTACAGATAAATAATGAGCACGGACCCGTACGCACGAAGACCAATCAAGCTATACAAAACCGGTTTATGGGGATCACTCATTGTACAGGAAATCTATACAAAGCGAGGCCATGTTATACTGGAAATGTATAGCTTGATGTGTCGCCGCGTTTCCACTGACAGATACTGTCTCTGTTAGTATGCAGGATCCGAAGCCGCTGTGTAATTTATCTGTACCAGTTTGACAGATCCTTAAGGACTTACTTTTCAGGTATTAAACCTTAAAAATCCGTAATCAAAAGCCTAAAAAACCGCTTCTCGTAGTGGGCTACCCCCCCTCTCTCTCTGGCAACCCTATCCTCTTCCAACTGCTATAGGAACATGGAGTTCCTGGTGGTGTTGGGCGAGAAGCTCTGCTCGGGCAGCATGCTGGCGTCGCCGTACACGGGCGCGGCGGGCCCGCTGGACGCGAAGGGGCTGCGCGACCACGTGCGCGAGCGCCGGCCCGGCGAGCTGGGCGGCAGCACGGTCGTGTGGGGCTCTACTGGCATCCGGATTTGGGCTTTGCGCTGGATTCTTTGTTGGACTGTGGGAGAAATTCATGGTTAGTTTTTATTTAGGGTTAGATGTTGATTTTAATGATAGTCATCATCATCATTGTCCTACTCATATCAGCGTGTGCAGCATGTATTTTCTTCCACAATTCTCTATTACTTGATAAAATTGGGGTGTAAAATATGAAGATTAAGTTTTATAATATAAACCTTAATACATTCTTATATTTTTAATAAAAACTTATTTGACATATATACGGTTGTGTCGACTTCAAACAAATTGGGATAAGGGCTAGAAAATGATCATGTTTGACATAATGCAGTAACTGCAGACTTCAATTTAAATAATAAAGGTGTTTATTTTGTATATCAAATACCTAAGGCGGTTTGTAAGGTTTTGTATGTACGCCTCTTCAATAAAACGACTGTTACAACGAGAACTGTTTTCCTTGGTTTACAAATTTACTTTGAATAAATAAAAATTGGGATATATGTTTATATCGAGTAGTACGTGCGCACAGTACGGCGGCCTGGAGGGTCTCTGCTGGTGATGTGAGTCGTTGACGCGGCGCTCGCTGTCCACAGGCCGTACATTTGTAGCGGCGGCAACACGGTTAAATAAAATAATGCCCGAAGCATAGTGCCCAACATGCACTAAGCAATATTGGTGACTGCCGAGATGACGAGTAATAGAGAAATATGGAAGAAGAAGCCATGCTGCGCCGACCCCAAATAAATTGGGATAAGGATATTGCTGTGTTCCGGATAGAAGAGGGGCAGGGTGTCGACGTAATCACAGGCACATGAGACATTTAAGCTATCCGTAACCCTCCAATTTTTTTATTTTTTTTTATTTATATATTTATTAAAACTTTATGCACAAGTAAAAAACTGTACAAATGCGGACTTAATGCCATAGGCATTTTCTACCAGTCTACCTTATTTCTTCTGGAATTGCAGACTTTAGACAGCAGGACTGTCTAAAGTCTGCAATTCCAGAGGAAATACCACTTACCATGTGCTGTCGACTAGATTATCATACAAAAATATAAAAATACTTACTAAACAAATACGCTACAGCAGCCGCAGCAACAGTAACTATAGTTGATATGTAAGGCCTCAGGAGAGAGAACAGAGCGCCCAACAACGTTCCACACGCGACGTCGCATTCTCTCTGCACCTCCACGCGTAGCTCTTGGGCGGTCAACTTCGACCGCACGGTCACCCAGCCGTGACCGCAGGTTGACGCTTCGTTTGTTATTGTTACGAGCATTTCACCTGCGAATATGAAACAAAATCAGTGTGCATTTATTAGCCAAGAACAAGGAAGAGTTTGTAGATTTTTTTTATACATATTTGAAGCTCCTCCGAAGGTACTAAATAAATCAATTCAGGTAATCGCAATCTGCTAGGCAAATTGTGTTTACCATATTCGTGATATTTTTCTGAAAACTCAAGCTTCACTCTGTATAACCAGATCCTTATCCATAAAAAAAACATCACGCCTGTAATCCCCGAAGGGTTAGGCAGAGGTACCACCAACCTGGCGGAATGGTGGTGTTGGTTGGTTCGTTTTGGTTAGCCTCCTTATCCATTACTCCAAAAAATCATAAATGCAAAAATATCACCCGCGTGGTGTGCAGAAATTATCCATAGAGACGTACTACCGGAATAAAAAGTATCCTATAACCTAACCCAGGTCTACTGCTGGACATAGGTAAGAGTTACTTTAACGTTTATGACAATACTAGCTGATGCCCGCGACTTCACTCGCGTGGAAATTTTGATGTGTACGAGTGAGAAAAAAATAAAAAATATCTTATGTGCTATTCCAGACTATAATCTAGCTCTGTGCCAAACTCCATCCAGATCCGCATTTTGGCATTATTAGTTTTGTTTGTTTATTTATTTATTTGTATAATTTTTAAGGTTTTTAATGCCAAATAAACACAATTTTCTTTTTTTTTTCTTTATCTGTTCAGTCGTTCTGGCGTGATTGAGTAACAAACATCCATCCATCCAAACTTTAAAAGTAGTAAGAATATAACAATCGCTCACCATTATCAACACTAGTGTCCAGCTTCAGCCCGGGCGAAGGGGTCAACCTGACTAACTTCAGGGCCTGGGGGTGCCCCGACACAGTGAACGTAGTAGGGGGGGCCAGTAGCGACACCTTGGTCGCCGACAGCCGGACCTGAGGCAGGAGCAACACCTTGGTGCAAGCCCTGAATGCTCCCCATTCAGCGCACAGTTCTACTTCTGAAGCCTCTATGATTGGCGTCGCTGGGATTATTTTGCAGCCCATTTGTCCTGTAATTAAAATACAGAAGTTTAGTTTCTGGTCCGTGTATGCACAGTAGTTCAAGAGTCACCATGAGTAATGCATTAAATAAAGAAAGTTCACTAAAAGCTGTATTTAGCATCACAAGAATAGGCTGACACCCAGGACCTCATTCTCAGCAGTCTTGCTTGCAACCACTAGAACAGCAACCGATCATAACATCTATCGTCTGTTCATATCATCTATCTAAGCTATATATTGTAATTGCGTGTGGATACGGGTGGGCCAGTAAGATCAGCGGTGGCCCAGTGGTGGCGGCCCCGACTTACGGACAGTAAGTCGTGGGTTCGAACTCAGGCAGGCGCATTACTTTGTGTAATTTATTTCAGCACCACTGCTCTCAAAACGGTGAAGGAAAACATCGTGAGGAAACCGGCATGTCGTAGAACCAAAAATTCGAAGACATGTGACATCTACCAACCCGTGCTGCCCGCGTGGTGGATTATAGCCCATTCTCTCTCATAGAGAGGAGGCCTGTGTCCCAGCAGTGGGAAAATTATAGGCTGATTATGCTTATGCTATGCGTGTGTATAGAATAAGGTTAAGAATCTATTTGTTCCCTTACCATTAATAACATGCAGCACAGGCACGGCAGTATGCGGTGCCTTAGTCCTGCAGCTGTAGGGCAGCTCGATGGCCGCGCCCTCCAGCGCGTAGCGTTGCTGGTCCGTGCACAGCAGCGGGCCCGGCGGCAGGCCCGACGCGCTGAACGACAGCGGGACTAACGCTGACGGCCACTCGCCCGGGAGGAACTCCATCTAGGGGTTGAATGTTGGTTAGTAAGAATAATTGTAAGAGATCATAGAATTTCACGGTAAAACACCACCTAGATGGTGGTGTTTTATAATAATAAAATGTCGGAGAATAGAATTATTTGACATTGAAGTGGCGGTCAAATGAGCTTGGCTTACCCTAATCAAACACAGAATATGACATTTTAAGCTGTGTGCCAAAAGGAAAAAGTGTGGGTATATGACTTTCAGTTAGCACTTTAAAAGCGGAATCATTATCCAGAGATAATAACTCTATGGTTCTTTGACCCTAACCCTGATATTTGTGAATGAACTTAGACTTTAGGTATAGTTGATCTCGTTATTGTTTTATCACCCACCTCAAGGTTGAATATCACTTGCATATCATAAAAGGACAAGATTTATTCGTCTGTGTGACAGATAGTGTCAACCTTAGTAAAGTTGTCAAAAGTGATGAAGCCAGGTTGATACATCGCACATACCTTGTCTAACTGTAGCTGATGCAGCGTGAACATGTTGTGCGGCCGGTCTAGCCGCAGCACGTGCGTGCCGGGCGCGTCCTGCGTCACTATCGCGAGTGACACGTCACTGCCTGTGAACACTGACACGCCGGCCGGGGACCTCCAGCCCACGCCGTCTAGGCACACGCCCCAGCTGCCCGTCACTGGGGAAAATGAATAATCTTTAGTTCATCTGCCTAGCCTTTTCCCAAATAAATTGGGGTCGGCTTCCAATCTAACCGGATGCGGCTGAATTCCAATATTTGACATGGTTAGTTTACTGGGTTTTCCTACAAAAGTGCAATAGGTATTGTCTTTTTTTTTTGATCAGGGTCAAAATGTATAGAACAGCAGATTTTTTTAAAAATTATTGATACTGATACTGCTAGCCTGCGTCATCCCACTGCTGGGCAAAGGCACTGTGGGCCACTGGTCATTTGTTTTGTCAAGTTCGTCCCGCCATCTTCTGCGAGGTCTGCCGCGACGCGTTCTGGCTGTATCAAGGCTCCAGAAAGTGGTTATTTTGGCCCACAGCTCATTGGGCATGCGGCAGACGTGGCTAGACCAGTCCCACTTCAGCTTAGTGGCTTTTTGAGCAACGTCAGTAATTTGTGTTTTGGAGCGCAGTACCAGTACGCAACACCAGTTGCGTACATGGTTGGTGAGTTAGTTAGTTAGTTTAAAAAAATTACCGATGAAAAATTTCTATGTGGATCAGAATGATGTACTGACTTTGTGGTAACCGTTTAGCGTCGGTGTCCCTTCCACACACTAACTTATCATATGCAAATACATTGTTCAGTACTTACCAACAACCCTGTCAGCCCGCAGATCAGTCCCGGTGACCCAGACTTCGTCTTTAACAGTAACGCCACTAACAGACCCTTGGAAGGTCATGAATGTTCCCGTTGCATCCAGGTTGGGTATCAATAGATCGGTATCGAGGCCACTGGGAAAGAAAATAATAATTATTATTATTAAACTAGCTTTCACCCGCGGCTTCGGCCGGGTAAATATTTATTTGTGTGCAAATTATACAGATATTGTTATTTGTTTGCAAATTATAATCATCATCATCATCATCATTTCAGCCGAAAGACGTCCACTGCTGGACATAGGCCTCCCCAAGGGGGGGTTTTGCCATAATCGCCACGCTTGGCAGGCGGGTTGGCGATCGCAGTATGTTTGTTATAAAAAATCACAGAGAACGCTGCTGCCCATTCACTGGTAAGTCCCTTAGTCGCCTCTTACGACACCCACGGGAAGATATGGGATGGTGCTATTCTTTACGTCCGGACACCATACAGAACAAATATAATAATATGCAAATTATAATATTATATTATAATTATATTTAAAGCATACTAGCTGTGCCCGCGACCTTCACGTGAAATTATAATAAAATATTAGGTAGGTACTTTCCTATTTGAATCGGATTTTGTGAACAATTTAAAAGGGTTTTTTTTTTTTTGCACGGCACCATTTTTTTAAGTATCTCACTTACTCCTTATTACATTAGCTGAGTGCCAGTAAAAGTCCGGTTAAATTGGTCCAGCAGTTTCGGAGATTAGCCGGAACAAACAGCAAAAATTAAAAAAATATATATTTGTAATAAGTACCGTATATACAAAGTGGAGCAGGACGATTGACATTCCTTCAAACCACGTAAAGAGTGTCATGTTCTTTACCCGTATACAAAAATTCAATCAAATCCAATGAATACTTTAGCCACAGGAAATTATTTTTCATTTTCTTATTTTACAACATGATGTAGATCTGAGTCCGCAATAATAGGTAAACATTGTAAGGTCAAGAACCTTTGCAAAACGTACAATTCTATTCTCTACGTCTCAATATGCTTGAAAGACAGAGAAAGGTGTCATAAGATTCCACTCTGACGCGCCCCGCCCAGTCACACAAAATACTACAATTAGAAAGAAAGAAAAAGGAATATTACTTACGCAAATTATGCATTAGTGGTGCATAGACAATTGCGTATGTGTGTGAGCGGAATTTTTTGGCAAAAAGTCTCGGACTCGGTAACTATGTCAGTCGGTGCATAGCGGCGCCCTTTGAGGAGAACACACGCCTATTTTTTTTATCACGAGACGAGCCGCGCGCGCATTTTCGTGAAAAGTTTTAGTTGATAACGTGATTAAAGACGATTTATGATAGTTGGATTAGTAGTGATTTATAGGTTAATGTGACTTACTGTTAAGTGTTAGTGTAATATTAGTTAGTTAATAACCCATTTAATCGGTAGCTAGTTTCGTGATTTAGGTTAGGTTTGCAAGTTTTGTAGTTTAATTATGCCTCAAATAAGGTACCCAGCTGACGAGTACACCGACATGGTACTTACGTAAAGAGAATGTAACCAAAATGCAGCTTTACCATTGCATACATAGAGATATGGTGACACACGAACGTTTGATGGTGTAAATTCTGATTGTGATGTGATATTATGTGATTAATTATTCAATCAGTGATGTTTTAATTAACAACGTGCAACTTAGTGAGTTTATGCCACTGATTTGTTGTTCTTCGACTAAAATACCTACCGCCATCGCCCGCTGCGCCCCGCATCGCGCCGCGCAACCGGTCAGTGGCTTTTCGTAGGTAAAGCGTGTTTGCTTTTTATGCAGTTGATTCTGCTATTTATTTTGTTAGAAAATTGTAATTTTTAAATTTTCCATTAACTACTAATTTTCGTGTTTTAAAATGTTTAGTTGGACTAGCTGTGCTCGTTTTAATTTAATGTCGTAGTTCCAGATCCACATTGTATATACATTGAGTAAAGGCTGTTATTTTGAAATTATTTTTTCGTAGGATGCTTAGGTTTCATGTGTAGTTTATGTGATGTTTACCTGTCAGTAGAGCGCTTGTGTCGCTCGTGCGCGGCTAGCGGCGCCAGCGCGGACACGTTGGCGTGCGGCGCCAGCAGCGCGCGCCCCACGGCGCTGCGCATGACCAGGCGCACGCTGCTCTCGTGCACGGAGCCGGAGGGTTCCGCGGTGCAGTACGTGGGGACTGCCACCTCCACGTGAATGGCCTAAGGAACCAAACAAATTCTTCCTTAAAAAAATTGAACGCAGCCAACAACAAAGGAAATTGATATTTGAATATGTTTAGGTTGAGAGACTGAAATGGAAGAACGCAAACAATCGAAAAAATCGATCCGTTACAATTCGATCACAAATGAACAAGTGGCGGTACTTTCATACAAGCTCAAAGCGGCTTGCCCTCATCACAAACATAACAACACCTATAAAGCAATGAACTGCCTCCCCGATATGGGACAAAGTAATGTTTAATTTACTACTAAATAATTAATAAATTAATTTGATATCCCTTATAAGGTTGTTAGCGCATCACCATCCCCGTACTCGGGGTCAGCGGAGCATCTATTTCTGGAAATTACACTACACCGCGTTAAAATGCTTCTGGGGGTTGTGTATAGCCCTAATCTCAGCATCGACTACTTTGACTCTTTTGATTCGCTGTTAAATGATTTCTGTCCAACTTATGACCACGTAGTCTTGATGGGTGATTTTAATACTTGCCTTCTTAAAAATGACATTCGCGCTAACAAACTTCAATCTATCCTTTCTTCTTTCAATCTCAGTATTTTGTCTCTTTCTGCTACGCATCATTTCCCTAATTGCACCCCTTCTCTCCTTGACCTGATAATTGTCTCTAATTCTAATAATGTTTCTATCCACGGACAGCTTACTGCTTGTTTCTCTTACCATGATCTCGTCTTCTTGTCATATAAGTTACGCCCTCCTAAGCGCAAGCCGCAATATATTCTCCTCCGGAACTTTAAGGGCATAGACCTGGACGCATTATTGCATGATGCCGGTAGCGTCGACTGGACGGGCATCATGGAGAGTTCATGTATCAACGAAATGGTTCGTATTTTGAACAGCGAAATACTTAGCTTATATGATTGTCACGCCCCTATTCGTCGAGTGAAGGTTAAATATGTTCCGGCTCCCTGGCTTACTCCTGCCATTAAAGATGCGATGGCAAGTAGAGATAGAGCCAAGAGAAGGTTAAAACGCTGTCCTTCCGAGCGCTATCTAACTGCGTACAAAATGTTGCGTAATCGCTGCAGTCGTATGTATAGAGATGCTAAGAAACGCTACTTCCACAAATCGCTCGATAACCGCAACTCTTCTGAAGTCTGGAGGTTTTTAAAATCTGTCGGCATTGGCAAGTCTCAAGTTGTTTCTGGTAGCGACACTGACGTGTGTGCTCTTAACAAACATTTCTCACTCCCTCCTGTTACGTTGGATCCGCACGTCAAGTCTGTTACTTTAAATAAACTTTCCTGTTTGCCTTTGCCGCAATGTTCTTCCTTTGAATTAAGTCCTGTGAGTGTGATTGAGGTCAAAAAATCTATTTCTGCTGTCTCCTCATCTGCTGTTGGTAATGACAACCTTTGCTTAAGAATGTTTTCTCCTATCCTTCCCACATTACTTCCCGTTTTGACTCACATTTTTAATTACTCTCTGTTTTCTGGTACTTTTCCTGAGGTCTGGAAACAAGCCCATATCATCCCTTTACCCAAAATCTCTAATCCGGTCGCACCTACCGACTTCAGACCCATTTCCATCCTCCCTTATCTTTCTAAAGTTCTTGAGCACATTGTCCATCAGCAACTCACGGCCTTTCTCTCTAGGAATGATCTTCTTAGTACTTTTCAATCTGGTTTTCGTCCTGGCCATAGCACTGTAACGGCTCTTTTAAAGGTTACTGACGATATTCGCTGGGCTATGGACCACAAGTCTCTTACCTTACTTGTACTTCTAGACTTTAGCAGCGCCTTTAACTCGGTTGATTTCGACATCCTTCTGGGGATCCTTAAATCTCTCAATTTCTCCTCTTCCTCTATTGGTTGGTTTGACTCCTATCTTAAAGGCCGCTCGCAGCGTGTTCGTCTTGATGAGTCTTCCTCTGATTGGTGCCCTGTTAGCGCGGGTGTGCCTCAGGGTGGCGTTCTCTCTCCTCTCATTTTCTCAATATTCATTAACTCTGTCACCAGAGTCATCTCTTCCTCCTTCCATCTCTATGCCGACGACTTGCAGCTTTACCATCATTTCTTAAGGGAGGATGCGGAGGCCGCCGTGTCTGTCATGAACAAGGATCTGGATTTGATTAGTGAGTGGTCGCGGTCCTTTGGATTGCAAATCAATCCTAAGAAATCTCAGGCCTTGATCATCGGTGGCAGGTATATGCGGAATAGGCTCGATGTTGCGTCGCTGTCTCCACTCAGGCTGAATGGAGTTCAAATTGATTACGCAATCAAGGCTAAAAACCTGGGGGTGACAATGGATTCCTATTTATCTTGGACTGCCCATGTTGCTGAAGTTAGTCGCAAAGTGCACTATACGTTCCACTCATTGAAATGCCTCCAGAGCTTCCTGCCATTGAACACCAAAATCTCCCTTGCGCAAACTCTCATTCAACCTATCATAGACTACGCCGATGCCTGTTATTTGGATGCCACCGAGGAGCTTTTAAATAAACTTGAGCGCTTGCAAAATATATGTATTCGTTTTGTTTTTAACCTTAAAAAGTATGATCACGTCTCTAACTTTCGCAAAATACTCAAGTGGCTCCCAATTCGACTTCGCAGGAACTCTCGGATATTGTGTCTGCTATTTAACATCCTCCATAATCCTAAAACGCCATCCTATCTGCGGGAACGCTTTTCCTACTCCCGTCCTTCTGATGCACCTTGCAGGTCGCATCTTAGGAACCTCCTTAAATCCCCTCCACACTCTACCGACTTCTACTCCTATTCCTTCACGGTACACGCCGTGCGGCTGTGGAATTCACTTCCGCCTGTCATTAGGGACTGCCAAACTCTTGCAGTTTTCAAAAGAGGAGTAAAAGAACACTATCTTTCCATTTCGTCATAGTTGCATAAGTATTTATTATTAGTTTATTTATTGTATTTACAGTATTGTTATGTTTTGTCTTTGTATTTATAAGTATGTTAGTATATTCTTACATGTATTATTATGTTTAAATTGTTCTGCTTTGTGTTTCATTTTCTCTTCTTCTTTTACACACTATGTCTACATCTCTTTTTTTTAGTATCTCCTTTCGCAGGTATGCTGGAAGAAATTTCTTTAGAAATAAGCATCACCTTTGTACTATTTTCTGTTCCTTTCTTCTTTTCTGTATTTAGTGTGTACATAAATTGTTAAATAAATAAATAAATAAATAATCAAACCATTTTTCCCGCATTCTATTAAAACACACAAAATGGACAGTTTTTTTTTTCATTTTCCTCAACAAACGATTGGCAATTAATCATAACCGAATAGAACCTTTTTACGCTTCACACAGTTCATCAAAAATATTTTATAATCAAAACTAACTTCATAAAAGCTATCTCACACAACGAAAACAAATCAACTCACCGTCTCCCTATAAATATGATTCCTCTCATCCTTATGCTGTGCCACTATGACTCCGTAACCTGGCGTCACAGCCGTCACTTCACCACCAGCGCTTATAGACAAGGCACCATCACTATACGCCTTCCAACTTCCTCGAGGCAAAGACTTCATCTTGATCACAGAGCTGACTGCTAAGGCAAGCCGGTCTCCTGAAGATAACTCCTTGGATTGACCTTCGACTGATGTTCGGATGTCGGATAGACCTAGGATCTCGATTGTGCTGTCCCAGGAACGGGTTTCTGCTGCCTGTGAGCAAAAATGGATTTAGGGAAGGAATAGTACATTTTGATATAAGTGGGGAAACTTTGTTATTGCATTCGAGGCGGAATTAACACCCGAGCTGCAGGCGAGGGTGTTATGCAGCCGAAAAAAGCAGTAATGTGACATCACTACCTCTGAGTTTTATGACTACATCTGACTGAGTGAGGATTAGCATAAGCATAGCATAATCAGCCGATAATGTTCCCACTGCTGGGACCCAGGCCTCCTCTCTATGAGAGGGAATGGGCTATAATCCACCACGCGGGCCCAGTGCGGGTTGGTAGATGTCACATGTCGTCGAATTTTTGGTTCTACGACATGCCGGTTTCCTCACGATGTTTTCCTTCACCGTTTTTGAGAGCAGTGGTGATGAAATAAATTACACAAAGTAATGCGCCTGCCTGGGTTCGAACCCACGACTTACTGTTCGTAAGTCGGGGCCGCCACCACTGGGCCACCGCTGCTCTCTGAGTGAGGATTATAGTTACTAAATTACAGCTTTCGAAATACATTATTATTTATATGTTTCAAATTAAAACGGAGCCAAATAAACACGTAAGCATAAAAAAGCCTACCTATTCGCAATCATTCACAATATTGTTACGTCGGTTGTATTAAGAGAACTTTCTAGATTACGTTCGAGTCTAGAATATTCCACTAAGGAACTGTCTAGAGGATTCGAGAATAATCCTAGAATGTTCCACTATGGAACCGTGAAGAAGGTTCCAGAAAGTTGTGGAACTTTCTCGAAGGACCGCATATAAATAACCGTCGTGTTTGCGGGAGCAGTCAGTCTGATTTAGGCGATACAACGAAGCGAATCGAAGTGTGATATCTAAGTGAATAATGTGTATTTGTGATTGAGTTATAAGTATTTTGTATTTGGTCGGCAGTGTTTCAATTTATCTCCAAAAATATCTAGTATTTTTTTAAATGCTCTGTATTTGAATGTTTGATCTTACCTGTCCCATGTTCCTCACTCTCACATCAATAGTAATGACTCCTGGCTTCAACGGTACTACTCGCACGGACAGACCCTCGGCTACCGATCTCTCAAGCATGTCTGTGAATAATTACAAAATGGTAAACATCAACTACGCCATGCCAAAATTCGAGGTCGTGAAGTTGACCCGCTGTATTACAAGGAGAGGACATGTGTCGGCTGAGTAATGTTGATTTGAAACAACTGGAATTTTTTAGTTCTCCTCTGATTTTTAGGCATTTTTATTAAGATACAAGGGAGGGACTTTTATAAGGTTTTTAGCACCTACCATCAGCATGTGTAGTATAGAGCCGGGCTGCGGCGGGGTCCCGCAGGGTCCACGTGACGCGCGGCGGCGGCTGCAGCGCGGACAGTGCTCCTGCACTCAGTCCTCCCGCTTCCACCCACACAGGGCTGGGCGAGCCTACCAGCAGCGTCTGCGTTGCTGCCTTTACGCGGACGCCTGATATAGGTATCACCTGTAAACAACATATTGGTAGGTAAAAGAAAGTAGGTAAATAATATAAAGCACGAATTACACAGAGAGCGGGCGCGGGCCGGGTCGTGTCCGTCGCGTGAGACGCGCTGATCGTTGCCTTCACATACAACGCGGGCGCTTGTCGGCAGCGGGTCGGGCGCGGTTCGGACGTACTCGACTAGACAGCGACAACGGTTGATATCAAAACGCAATGAGATATCGGAGGATTCGAACACAAATTATTTTATTATTATTATTGACTGCCTACTCGGGAATACGTGAATTACGACGCAATGCACCCGCTCTCGTCCCGTCAGTGGCGGTACCTTTATTTAAGCCTAGAAGCTTAGCTTTCCCTCATTACATTCTACTCCTCATAATTTTAATGGTTTCGGAACAGTCTGTTAGCCTCATGGGTAGGCAAGCCCATAACTTGAAAAAACGTTGAGCCTTTGGCCTCTGCTTACACGATTTTTTGGCGGTGATATTGTTGGAAATGAGGACAACCCTGAATTAGGCAGCAATTAAAAAGTTGCGAATGCCTGTAATTTTCAAATCATTCAAGGACACTCCAAAAAATGTTATTTGATTTAATATTTCAAGCAAACTCAATCAATGTTACCTCAACTTCAGATTCAGCGCTAGCCATCTCAACGTTAGCGATGTCGGTAGCCACGAGCCTAATGCGGGATGTGCCGGTTGATAAGCCGTGTACGGTACCCGACGATGTCACCTGGCAAAGAAAAATAACTAGGATAAAAATAAATAACTTGTTTTGTAAACTGCTTCTTATTAGGGCTGATTTAATTAACGTCAGACATCTTTAATTCAAGGAAGGACGTTGGTGAAATCGGTTCTTAGAACTCAGTAGCTCAGGCACTCTGGCCAAATGCTGCAAATACCAAGCTGAATGTAGCGAAATTTTTCATACATTACTGGGCGATCGCTCCTATATATGCTGCTATTGCTGATTCAATGTTTTTTTTTTTCTGGCATTGTTTGACGTTTCCAGAGAGACTTTTGACAACATAAATGGACAGGATCTTCTGGAGTAAATGATTATTACTATGAAAGCCGTTGACATACCTCCACATGACTGAGTCCTGTAGTAGCCTTGTAGTGCAGCGCGGCCAGGTGCGGCGGGGGCCCGCCCTGGTGCCGCAGCTGCAGGCGCGCGCCCGGCGGGACGCGGGACCGGGCTGGCACCACTTCTAGTGGCGGGAACACTAGGACCTGTACAAAAATGTTTATGTATAAGCAATATAATTATGTTACGGACTATTTTATTGTATTGTATAACGGGCTGGTGTCTGCAACTCCACGTCAAAGCGCGTATTTTGCGTGCGGAAATGTGAAATGTTACGGACTAAAACACAGTCCTTTAAATGGATTAGGTATAAAATGTTATAGTTTATAACACTAGAAACACGCTTTAGAATGACGTCATTTTATTTGTCGTTTTTTTTCTCAACAAACCCTTTCATTTGATGTTTAAAAAATAACTAGTCCACCATATTGGATTTAGAATGATGTCATTTAGCTAACCATGCATTGTCATCTAAACTAAATATGTATGCAATATTTCAGTTCAATTGGAAACCAAGAACTTGGTTAAATTTAACTTCTACGGTTTTATTATTTAGTTACAGGTGAAGCACAGTTCCAGGTTAATAAAATCGTGTCCAAAAGGATTGCAGTTGGTTCATAACAACAACCAATGGAATGTGGAGCAAACAGTGCATGACAGACTACGTTCATCGATTCTTATTATACATTGTACACATAAAATAAAGAGAGATCGTTAAAACAGGGACCGCTTATGTACAAAGGCAATCTTAACCCAGAATAGGGTTTTCTAACAGAAAACCTCAGTGCGCTCAACCATCGATTATGAGGCGATGCTTAACGCTGATCGACCAAAACCTAGTTTAATCTTAAGACATAAAAAACTTGACTTATTAATATAAAAAAACTTGACTTATTAATATAAAAGCTTAACTTATTAAGACTCTCACCTCAACTTCAGGGCTCCAAATCCCTCCGAACAAAGCCCTAACCCTCCCCGTCCCCTCCTTCAGGCCGCACATGCTGCCGTCCTTCACGCTGACATACCCGCCGGCCCGCCAGTCGGGCGCGCGGCCCGCGGACAGGTAGCGGTGCGACACGCCCTTCACCAGCGCGGATATCGGCACACATGCGCCCACGCCGACTGCTCGGGATGTTGATACTTCCACGCTTAGAACTTCTTCGATGTGCACCTGGAGGTAGATTGAGATAGATAAAATCACGTCTGTATTACTCAAACGGATATTCATGGGGCCTGGAACCGATGAAAAATAGTATCTAAAACTGGAAAATTCTGTATGTAAACTAAAAATTACGTACGTATGCTGATACCGAAACCATTGAATGACTTTTTCATAAATGGGATTAAATGAACTTTGGAAGTTGTAGTAATAATTTTAATGATTATAATTCTATAACAACATACGTGTTACCACAGATATAGATAGACCTAGATAACGCAAGTATCACGATCTGTATGAAAACCAAGCGTGCCATTTTTTGACTACCTATTATGACGTCACAAGCACTATTTAGTGATGGGAAAATCAAATCGATTTAAAGACGCCACCGCGGACGGCGCCCCCCCGTCCTACCCCCCGCCATGACGCCCACTGACGTCCGACTAGCGCTATGCTCCGATGCAGACTGAGTTCGAAATTGGCCACTTACGATTTTTGTACATAAGCTACATAATAATATGGCACGCGAAGTAGTTGCTCTCGCGTTATCTAGGTCTATCTATATCTGTGCGTGTTACGGAAGCGAATCATATTTTCATGAACATACAACCTGACACTGATCTGCCTGCAAAAAACCTAAGAAAATTTGAATTTCGCTGGCAACGCTTTCAATACATATTTCGGCTTTAGATTGAAGCTTATTTGGTAATTTGGTTTTTCGACGTCTCATTCACATGATCTCTGATATTTCCACGACCTCACCTCAACCAACTGTTGCTCCCCGTGCACACACAGGTCCGTGACCAGCAGCTCGTAGGTCCCCGGGCCGGGCACGGTGGCCGCCAGCGCGCCGGCCCGCAGCTCGGCGGCCACGCCCTTGGGCGCCTCCACGGCGTAGCGCCCGCTGCCGCCCGTGACGCTGGTTATGTTGCTCACCGTCTCGCTTTCCCAGGCTATGTTCACCTAGAACAAAGTGTACGTATTTGTGATTTCAAGGGAGCTATAGTGTCTTAGAAAACTGTTAAAGAAAACATGCGACAAAAAAATAAATCGCGAGATCTGATGGTGAGGATGGACTAGGAACAAGTGCAATTTTAACAGTCCATCATAATCTTTATGAGCAACCAATTTTTTTTAATACACCTTCAAAAGTAAATTATGCCGCAAATATTCATAATAGGTCTCCAATCTACAATTGAGCTATAAAAGAGTAGTTTTGAACTCCAGTTTCGTAGTATCTTGGCAAAAAATAAAATGTGTCTGAAATTGTCCGCTAGATACGCCATACAAATACACAGTGATGATGATACAGGCCATAATGCTTTTATGATTAATTGCTTTACCTTGATAGGATCGCATTTCAACGGAGCGACAACTCTCGCCTGAATAGACGCAGTCGCATCAGGAATGCTCGCTTTCAGCACACCAGTCCATCCAATAGCTAGGTCATCGGCTAACACTACCTGAAAACAAATAAATCATTATTTGTAAGGCAGACAACAATGTAGCACTTACAATTGCACGCCCCACCATGTATGTATAGCTGCTCAAGAATGGTTTGACGTGGGGCCAACATCGGAACTAACGACGCCATCTTGTTTTTTACATTTCACAATTACATGGAATTTTTAGCGCAAAACATTTTACAAATAAGTGTTTCAACAGCGGCGCTCTGTCAAATGAAAGATTCTGTATTTCTCACAGTAATTGTTAATTCTTTAACTTTAGTTGGACATTACTCATCCGAGTGTTGTGATCACTATCACAACACTCGGATGAGTAATGTGATGTGATTGTTACTACTGACCATCACTATGGTCAGTAGTAACAATAACTTATCATGATGACTAATTCAGTGTCATGTCCAACTTCATCAAGAGGTCTCTAAATACTTTCTGTTTAATTTTATACTTACTTGATAATATTTAAACGGTACAGGCACAGGCACGTACTCAGGATGCGGTTCAACAAACAGCCTGTCAGTAGCCTTGTACTGTAAGCCGGGGTGATGAGGTTCAATTTCCCATGACATCTTAGGGCCATTCTCGTCAAGAAGTTCGCGACCTATCGCGTCTAGGAGAGTCACTTTTACTGACAACTCTTGACCAGGACGAAGCCAGATTCTGTAAAGAAATACGGGTATCATTATTGTTGCTGTTAGATCGCCAAATTCGAAAAATAGTGACACTACCACCGATTGCTTAACATAACATAAAGCCTCTAATCCCTGAAGGGTTAGGCAGAGGTGTACCTAATAGTACACCCACATTTTGCCCGTTGTTCCATGTAATAGGGGGCGAGTCTATTGCAATCAACCAGGCTCAAATCCAGTCTCCGTGGCCACTACTGAGAAATTCCTGATGGAAAACCCCAATAACAATTTGCCCTACCAGGGAATCGTGCCCAGGACCTAATGCTCATCAGTCGCGATTGCGACCATTAGACCAACGAGGCAGTCCGATTGCTCAAGTAATCGATAAAACTGGTGTTTCTTATGAAAAGTCACATTCGTCAAACAAACCATACGTATATGTTCCGACATTATTTTTATTCGAGTTTAATATGTATAACTTGGAAAAGGCCTATGTCAGTCTCTATGTCTAGCTTCTGGCTTGATTGAATTGATTGTAAGAGCGGAAACTCGCTACATCAGCTCTGGCTCGCTACATTGACGTTGGTGTTGTGGGTTTCCACGTCAATGTAGCGAGCTCATTGATCACATTTCTCATCTCAAGTCACATTTTATCATTTGACCAAACGCAGTGTAGCGTAGCGGTTACATTAGTGCTATGGTGTCAGTACACAACACGTACTTGGCAGGTACGGAGCAGTTCCCGGGCGAGTCGGGCGGCTCCAGGCGCACGCGCGACACGTGCGCCGCGCACTGCGTGTCCAGCGACACGGCCTCGCGCTCCTCGTCTGTCTCCGATGTTAGTTCTAGGCGGGACTCGCCTTTCTGTAAAGAATGGGGAAATGGTCACATATTAGAGTGAATAGATTCAAAATGAGCGAAACATACTTTTTGTAGTAAAAAGCCAACTTCTCACGTCATTTATCACATTATGGCAGGATCATAAAACATTGGCTATATCAGAAATAATAGCAACCACTCTGTGAGATGGTTGCGTGCTTGTTTAGAACGCAATAAAACCAAACATTTTGATCTATTGAAGTACAAAAACATTATAGACCGACCGCTTTATGCTGGAGCGGAGCGGAGATTTTATGCAATCCTATTGGTTAATATTTCTCCGTTTCTCCGTTCCCCAGCTTCGCTCCGCTTCAATGCACAGGCAGTCTTAATGAGTCCTCCGCCTTGCTCCATCAAAGGCACATTAATCGTCCACAAAGTCCTAACAATATCCTACAGGTTATTTGCTTTAAAATAACCATAATCCTCGTAGG
Organism: Noctua fimbriata; assembly: GCA_905163415.1. NCBI lineage: Eukaryota > Metazoa > Arthropoda > Insecta > Lepidoptera > Noctuidae > Noctua > Noctua fimbriata. Next base: position 12,399,765 of record LR990940.1, read on the forward strand.
TATTACTACAAATTGAACCTTCAATTCAATTCAATTCAACCTTCAGAATATTCCATTTAAATTGATACCTTCACGAGGACTTATTACAGCGGTCCGTCTATAGTAAATAGTGTAAAAAAAAACATCTGAAACATAAAGTACAGTTAAAGTTCATGTATGCTACCCATACTATACAAATAATAATAAACAAACACATACCCTACGACACTTGAAGGTGAACAGTTGAACATCAGGGTATTTATGAGGGGCCGGTCCATCTCGCTTGCTTATCTCAGCCACTCGGGTGTCGTGGGACACAGGCACTAGCGCTTCGCCCTCTGCTAGAACCTGTAGAATATAACATTGATATAATGACAGTTGAAGGACTAAGTCTAATAGGAGCCTTTTCGGCCTCGCATACGGTTTTTTTCTTTTTATGTTGTTTGTATCTTTTCAGCGTGTCCAAATAAAATATATTTCTTCCTTTTTTGTATTACCATAAATTACGTTATATCGTAATTATAGTTTTAGAGCCAAACTATGCTGCGGAATGTGACCACAGATGGCTAAGAGCTGCGAGTGGTGTCTGATACGAGACACGTCTGCGAGACGTAGATACGTCCGCGAGACTTACCGGGAGTGTAGCGCCAGGCAACGCAGCGGCGTTTTGTGGCCATAACAAAGTAGGAGCCGCGCGAACTGCCACGCGAGTGGTGTCGCCGAGACGTCCGCGAGACACACGCACTGTAGATACACCGCGGGTACTCCAGGCGCATTCTAATACGCAGCAGGCACCATCTGGAATAACGAACATTTGGAAAACATGAGAAGAGTATTGAAGAGAAGAATCGTGAGGACCAATTAGATAAGAATTTGGTCTTCACTAATCAAACGCACTGCGCAAACAATGTAAAGAAATACGCTTTCTTGAATTGTATACGTCTGATAGACGTATTAAATATTGAAATGTTATACTAACCCATAGGTTGCATCCAGTTTGCTACAGTAACATTCTGAGGTTCTGGACCCTCCAGTAACGTAACGGCAAACGATCCACAGTTGCATCTGCGAAAAAAACAAGCGTCTTAGATCATAGTTCATATTAAGCGCAAAATTAGCGAGTACAGTTGTTGCATTGTAATTTAAACCTAATGTCAATGGACATAAACATCAAATGACTTCATCATCATCATCATCATTTCAGCCGAAAGACGTCCACTGCTGGACATAGGCCTCCCCCAAGTGTCGCCACATTGACTTGTTCTCGTAATTTTAATCGGCTATAGTATTGTGACTTACGTATGAAAGTTGAACAGTTCACCGGTTTCAGGATTGGTTGCTGTCAGCGCTATATGCAGGTGATGAGGTTTGCCGACGCGAGCGAATCCAGAACTTGATACTTGAAGCAGCTCGAATGGTGTTGCCAATACTCTGCAAAAAAAAATTAATTAATGCACATCAAATTGAATTTACATACGAATAATAAATTTTAAGGGTATTTATAGCTTCTGCCTTGGGTACAGTTACTACCCAGTGTAATTATAAGAAGATAAATAAGGAACAGCCATGAAATCTGTGTATTTAAAGATAACAATATCACAACAGTTTCATGTTTTTATATCTAAACTTATCGTAAACCATTTCCGCTATGGATATGCCATTAGAGACATCGAGCGTGCTATAATAGTAAATTTTGTATAAGTGCGGAAACTTTGTTATTGCAGTCGAGGCAGAATTCACACCCGAGCCGCAGGCGAGGTTGTTATGGAGCCGAGATCTGTGGAAATTTTTATTTCCACACTTGTTGTGATAAATAAAAAAAAATCCACGAGTGTGAAATAAATTGCATGTTGAACCTAATCGTAGTACGTTAAGAGCCAGTTTTCGGGGAAGTCTATTGAAAAAAAAATATTTTAAACTTTCGTCGCTCATACGAACGTTGTTAACGGATTTTGCAGATTGAATGCAACGCAACTTCGCAATTTGATAAGCTTACGACTAAAAGGTCCGTTCAAGTTTAAAACTAGTCATAAAAACCGAAATTAAATACTAGAGTTCCCTAAAAGTATACAAAATCAACATGATCAACTTACTTTCCAATAGCTTTAACATGTGGGTACTTCGTCAACTGCACTCGTACGCCGATCTCGCCGGTCCCTCGAATCGTCACAAGTCCGTCGGCCGTTAGAGTGAGAGCTTCTGGTGCTATCTCGCTCTCTATCTCGGACCATACAACGGGTTCGTCGCCCCCACCGATGTGTTTGAGATTGATTTCCCTGGAGAAACATTAAATTATTTTCTAATAACATAAAACACCACTAGTGGCGATACTTTCATACAAGCCTACAAGCTTGGCTTTCCCTTATAACCTACTACTCTTCATGATGTTTGGATTTCTGAGCTGTCTGCTTGCCTTATGGGTTTACTTGTTGGCCCCTAGGCACGCTACTGATAGCCACTGGGCCCGCAAGGTGGATTACATCCCACTCTTTCGCACAGAGAGGAGACCTGTGTTTTCTTGTATTCTCTGAACTGTTGGCTTAAGGTTCGCGCTCATTATGTCGGGCCGCAGCGGGGCGAAGAGGGGCGGGGCGAAGAGGGGCGGAGCGGAGAGGGGCGGAGCGGGCCGTAGCGCAGCGCAAAATGTTTACTTAGTACAATACGGCGGAATATGCGGCCCGCTACGCTGCGGCTAGTGTGTGATAGTTCATATAAAATACATACGAGCGATTTGAGCGGATTTTTGGGCTGCGACCCGACAAAATGTGCGCGAAATTTAAAGGTGTATGGTGCACTCACATTTTGTTTAAAATTGGTTTTTAGTTTTAAAAGGGTCAAAAAGGGGTCAAAGGTTCTCGAACGAGGAAGGAGGTCGAATCCAGGAACTTATGCACAGCAGGGCTTGCAGCTAGTAAGCCAAAGAGCGAGTCAAATATGTTTTTTTTTGTTCAATTAAGAAAATCATCGAAGATAATTGCCGTCGAGGTAGACCGCGGCGAAGGTGGTGTCTCTGTTCTTGTTTGCGGTTCGAACATGGCCAGAGATTGCACAGGATAAAGAGGTTTGGCAGGAGAACAGTGAGTCTTTTGCCCAGACACTCAAAAGACTAACAAAAAAAAAGGAAGAAAATTATAACTTACTGCACTGTGTCTGTCCATGCTACATAAGTATGTGGTGGTACCACTTCTAAAGGATCCACTGCAACAGCTGTGATTTCTCCTTCCACCTACAATAAAAATTAATTCATTAATTTATACAGTTATTAATAATGGGTGTAAATATACCCTTAACGAAGCCGAAAGGTACGGAATGCTTGGTTGCCGGCGTCGTGAAGGGTCCACACAATGACAGATTTCTTTGCACTATCTGTCATTTTGTCGATTCTTCCGTCAAAGAAATCCTTGTCTACGTTGGTCATGCTACGGGGGTTGGAATATGTTGATCATGTTATCTTCCTAGCCTTTTCTCAACAATGTTGTGGTGTCTTCCAATCTAACCACACAGTGGTTAGATCTACAAATGACTGCCGGGACCTAGGATGTGATGTGATGGAGAAATCTGGGTATCTAATGGATGGACACATCCATAGGCCAACATTGGCAAGCAGTTCTATCTTTGAAAATCAACTAAGTATTGTGGTTGGTATTATCTAGCCACAAGTAGTAAAAGTTAATTATTATTATCTATCTAGCCAACTACTCACGATTGTGATTTTCAATCTTATGTATAAAAAGCTCGTGGCACGGTGTTAGTGGTCGTACTCCTCCGAAACAGCTCGACCGATTTTGATCTAATTTTTATATAATATATGTATATATATATGTATATATATATGTATTTAGTAGGTATGAGAATAGGTTTTAAACTATATTTCACACCGCTAGCACAGGTAGGTAGGTAGGTAGGGTAGGTTGAGTAGGTTAAAAAAGGTGCATTGTAACACACAGGGCACAGTTAGATTAATTTATAGATTTTTTCGCTAGGTTATAAGAGTAGAGATAGTAAAACAATTTTTTATCGTCATACCTTTCGTGATACCGTCCTCCCAGCAATAGAATACAACCTCGCCGTGATAGTCAAGGACCCAGCATTCTGTGCGACCGCATCAGTCAAGGTGCCATTTTCCGTGGACCGAAACAGATCAACATTAGCTTCTCCTTCCACTGCCAACCTTATCAGAATCTGATCACCAGCTGTCAAAGCATGTCCTTTATCATCTAGCACAATACAGTGTACTACAAAAGGTTCTCCTTTTATAAGTAAGCTTGTAGGGCGTAGTGTAACGCGGATGCTGTGTGCCTCTGCAACGGTCAAGGTTGCTGTAGCAACCTCAGTTGCTCCCGACATGAGCTGTATGTTCGTAGAGCCTATGTCTGTGCCTCGGACTAGACTGCTTGTGTCTTCGAGTATGGCTATGCTGTTGTCTGGCACTTTTAAGTAGTACAAAGTGTCAGCGATGTCCTGGACGGTAAGGCGGCCTGCGCGTGCGCGTACGACCCTAGAAATATATTGTTTTTATGATATTTTACCAAAAGGATGTGATACTTTTAAGAATTTCATAATTTTTCTACTATACTAGATTGAGTTACTAAATACTGGTATTCAGCTGCGTCCGGTTAGACTGGTAGCCGATTCCAAGATAGTTAAGCACATAAAAGTTTAGGCAGATGATGAGATTGCTCAACTCAAGCATTGACTATCCATTGTTGCAAGACTCCCGGAAGTTTAGTGTTGTGTCGCTTTGTGGGTTAAGAAACCAGAGAAAAACATTCCATACAATTTATTTTTCTCGAATATTGTTCTGTAATTTGTTTTTCTCGAATGTCTCAAAAGAATAATTTGAGTATTTTTTCTCAAATACTTCATTTAGATTATTACTACAGGAAACGGGATATTTACCATGTTTACTATTTTTGTTGAGTTCCCGATATTTCGGCGCTGTTGCAAGCACCATGATCACGGATAAACTGAAGTTATTGCGGGTGGGTGTTTATGAGCAGACAAATCGGTCTAATCGGTCGGTTGGTCATTTAGATTGATCTTTTTTTAAAGGATTAACATACCTATATCGCAGCGTATCACCAGGCGCGATACTTGCCGTAGCGGGCATCAGCACGACACTAGCTATGACTTGCAGGTTGAAATCCGTGCATATGACGTCATCAAGACATGCGGTGACACGCGACTCGCCCATTGCCTGACCGTATAGGAGAACGGAATGCGAACGAAGACCTCGGGCTTCTAGTTCAGTGATGCCGCGGGGAGCTTCGTAGTCTGTGTCCCGCCATCTGACGAACCTGGAAAATAGAAAAAAAACTAGTATGTGCAATTGTTCAAATGTGAGAACTACATTAGGTTTGTCGGTCTGTGGTTTGTGGCTAGTTGGTTAGTGTAATTTTGTTATTATTGCAATAATAAGTCGAGAGGCACTTGTTCTGCCTGTCATTGCGATCATATTTTTGTTCCAGACCATACCCAGGAACCTTCTAGTTACGGAGATATTCCGGGTCAAAGTTTCAACAAGTTATTTATGTTACAAATTTACTTGAAATACCTCCACGACCCTTTTACTATTTAATGCCTCCATCAGCACAGTGTTTTGAGTGCGTTACATTGAGTCCTACCGAAAAACGTGATTTTTCACCCTGTTGTTTCCCAGCAATCATTTTTGCGATGATTTACTTAGTTTGATTGCTGTACAGAATGCTTGGTTGACGGCCACGTGAAGGGCCGGTTTACACCTTGAATTTTACTTAGTGTTGAAAAGTTTCACAGTACATTATTGATTCTGCAAATTCTAGCTTTTTTTCCATCAGCTTGGGATATGGTCATATGCATTTCTGGATTTCTCTCAGTTAAAGAGACAAAGAACCAGCACGGGTAGCATGACTAGAAACGGGTTGGATTTTTGTCGACAGAAGAATTGACAAAATGACAGATCACAAAAGAAATCTGTCATATTTTCGATTCTTCCGTCGACAAAACCCGTTTCTATGGTGGTCATGCTACGCATGCAGTGTTTTACTAGAACCATAGTCAACAAGCTAACATAGTTACAGTGATGAATAGAGGGACAACTAACACAAGAATAATAATCATGGATATTAGCCAAAAAATATTTAATATTATTGTAGATTTCTACTTACGTAACCAGTGGAACTTCTCCAACATTGCTGCCAAGATTCTCTACAGTCCATGTGAAGCTTACGCCTTCAAGAGTTGAAAATGTGTTTCCTGGAAAAATTTAAATGTTTTGGTAAATTTAAAAAAAACTAGGATGAGCAATGGTTCTGATGTGAGGATGAATTCATTTTCTTTATTGTTCTATAGACCTATAAATAAAATTGAAGTGTCTGTTTGTAATTACAATATAACAGATTCTTATTGAAACTTATAACAAAAAAAAAACAAATATTTAAATTTTGGTCTGTCTGTCTGTTTATTCCTGCTAATCTCCGAAACTGCTGGATTGATTTTGACGGGACCTTTACTGGCAGATAGCTGATGTTATAAGGAATAACATATTAAGGTTCCATGCAAAAAAAAAAACCCTTGAAATTGTTAACAAAATCCGATTCAAATTACCTATTTGAATCGGATTTTGTTATAATAGTAGTTGAGTAATATTTTTATAATAATTTTACACAGACGGAGATAATAGCAATTTGAAAAAAATAAAAAAAACTTCATTCCATTATAAAATATTAAAATGTTAACTTTGTCATGTTTAAATTGTGTAGTGAGTAAAACAGGAACAATAGTAATGAATTGTGTCTCAATAGTCTGGGATCAATAGGTTAAATCAATGTACACACAGCGACACATCAAGCTATACATTTCCAGTATAACATGGCCTCGCTTTGTATAGATTTCCAGCACAATCAGAGATTCGCATAAACTAGTTTTGTATGGCGAGATTGGTTGTACTGGTGAACTGAGACAGACACAATGGAATCAATTATCACTGAACTTGCCAAATGAGCTGGTTATTGTATTTTAGAAGCAAGACCCTGCCTTATATTCAAACTCAAATTGATTTTGAATCATCTATTAGCTAACCCCTTGATCGGCTGGCCTTCGTGTGCAAAAATGCGCTAACATTGGACATAACATCACAGACATTTGGAGCATTTTCTCTTATGCACCTATGGTGTATCATGCGACACTCAAAAGGTTAACTTTTATGTATTAATCATAATACGTAATGTTTGTGAATGTTGAAACAGCACATCTTTAAAATATAGGAACAAATTTTAAGAACACAAATTTTTATACCACAAATCAAGCTAAACATTAAAAATTAATAAATAATTTTAATTATTTAAAACATTCTTCAGCCCCTGTCAATGATTGACAAAAACATAAAAATCATCATCTGCCTAGCCTTTTCCCAACTATGTTGGGGTCGGCTTCCAGTCTAACCAGATGCAGCTAAATACCAGTATTTTACATGGAGCCACTGCCTATCAGCCCCCTACAACCCAGTTAGTACTGGGTAATACAATATCCAATATCCAGTTGTCAGACTTTCGGGCAAAAAAAAAACAGAACAATATCAGTTTGAAATATGTAATTTTGAGATTTGTGATGCAAGCAAGAACTTTTTACAAATTTTAAAATACCTTGATCATCATAGGCAACAATATCAAAGGCCTCTGGTGCTTCCTCCAAAAACAGGTTCCAAGTTGTACTCATCACTTTTATAGACCTGACCTTGTCTATGTCTACATCTCCACGGAGAACCTGGACAGAACAAATATAACATAACAAAAGACCCCGCTTGTAGTCATCAAAAGGTGAGACAGAGGTGTACCTATGCCTAATACACCCACATTTTGCCAGTTATGTTTATGTACTACGTCCTTCACTGACGGTTGACCATTTTTCAACATTATTACTCAGAGCATAAGGGTGAAAATTGGTTGACCATCAGTGAGGACTACTATGTATGAGTGGGGTAGTACTTGTAATGGGTGAGCCTATTGCCATCAACTGGGCTAAATTCATACGCCAGGCTGCTAATGACAAATTCCTGATGGAGAAAAACCAACAAAACTTTGCCCAACCCGGGAATAGAACCTAGGATTATATTCAGCCATAGCACTTGTGGGCTAGAGCAACGAGACAAAAGAATAGTATTAACTTCATTTAAACTCATGTATGTGGCAGCTTGTTGTACAAATTTTTGTTTATTTTTGTTTTTTAATTATTTATCTCTTATCTTTAATACTGCATCAAGATTAAAATAGTGTTGAAGTGAAAAGTGGATACCCATGTAAAATTACAATCCCTGGTACTTCAAAACACCAAACACAACATCATATTATGACATAAGCATCACTGCATAATTATCAGTGGTGCAAACCACACTTTGAAATAGTAACCGCAAACATCTGATAAGGTGATAATTTCATAACCAAAAGTAAACAAGTTATAGTTTTCAATGAAAATAGGATGCAGTTTCCCGCCATTTCGCATGGCTATACTTTACCTCTCCTGTGTTGACTTCCTCGGCTAGAATAATGACCGAGCCAGGTGGTACACATGACTTGGAGACCGAGACGCGAGCCGCTCGTGAGCAGTGGCCTATAGCATCGTCGTACAGCGGCTCCAAATCTATGATGTCATCGCGAGACAAACTCCTACAAGAAATACACTTTAAGTAAGTTTTTTGGTCGTCAAACAGAAGATATATAAAACTTAATAAGTTTTCTGCTTAGACTTACCATGTGTAACAACCTCCCTCAATGATTTCAAAGGTAAAGCTGATATACAAATCTTCAAACCAAGGCAACAACACCCTTGGCGTGTTTATTTTAGCTCCATCACATGTACACCCAAGTAAACACAATAGCGACAAGAAAACAGCAGTCTTCCTAGTCTCCATGATATTATTTGAGAACATACATCAGCAAAGAATGAAATTATTAACTCTATTTTGAAAATCTAACCTATTCCTAGATCGGCAAATCGCGCATTTCATTCAAACTTTTGACAGTAGTCTATGAAATATTTTTTTGAGCGATTTTGACTTTTAGAGTAACACCACTAACAATCGCCTATTGTCTATGGTCCATCGAAATATTTAAGTACAATGTGCTGACACACACTATGGTTGGTTGAGCTCAGCAGTAAACATTTTATACTAAAACAGAAGAACTATACTTTTACATTTTAGTACTAAAACAGAAGAACTATATGTATCTGAATATAGAACAGTTAGATTCGGCGTTCCTCAAGGGAGTATTATCGGCCCTCTATTCTTTCTGATCTATATAAATGACATGCCTTCGGTAACTATTCATGACGTTACACTGTTTGCTGATGATAGTACCGTTTTATTTGCAAATGATAATTCAATTAATTTAGAATCTGACATTAACCAAACAATACTATTGATTATAGATCGGCTTAAAATGAATAATTTAATGATTAATATTGATAAAACTAAAATAATGAATTTTAAAATAAGAACTCGACGTACAGGTGCTTTAAAAATTCATTACCTAGATAGTGACATTGAGGAAACGGAAGTAACGAAATTTCTAGGGCTACATATTGACCACAAACTTAATTGGAAATTTCATATTGAGCATGTTTGCAAAAAGCTGGGACAATTTTCATATGCACTATATAGATTAAGGAAAATAGCGAATCAGAGTACTTTGCTGACAGCTTACCATGGTTACGTTAGCTCTATTCTCAGATACGGTGTAATATTTTGGGGCAACAGTACGGAAAAAGAACGCGCTTTCATTGCTCAAAAACGCTGCATCAGGGCTATATTTAATTTATGCGGAACTGACTCCTGTAAGCCATTTTTTAAAAACAAAAAATTATTAACACTGCCATGTATCTATATACTAGAGGCTGCAGTATTTGTTAAAAACAATATCCACATGTTTAGCTATTACACGCGTATACGGCGTAAGGACAAATTTTAATTACGTACAGTAGCCAGTAAAACTCATCTAATGCATGAGAGCATCTTTTGTTCAGCTTCTCGCATCTTTAATAATATACCGGGGCCTATTAGAACAATTATGAAAAAGGAAAATTTTAAAAGGACTCTCCATGATCTGTTAGTAGTTACTACTCTGTAAAAGAATTTCTGTCCGACAAGTCTTTGCTTAAATATAGTCCCACCCAGACATGATGTGTTCGATGACCTACAGACTTTAATTAATTTTGTTCTCTTCAGTATAATCTATTTTTTTAATTTTATGTATGATTTTTACAATTTGACATTTTAATTTGTTATGATTTTTTTTTTTTTTTTTTTAATTTTATGTGTATAATTTGACGTGTTCCTATCTTAATTTGTTATGTTTGACTTTATCTTTTTATCTTTTGAGTGTTAAATGTAATTTTATTTTCTATATAATTTGAATTTGACATTTCTCTTAATTTGTGCCCTTTTGGTTTTTTTTATTTTTTATTTATTGTGCTAGAGGTAAAATAATAATAATTAGTAATAATGTTAATTTTATCGAACAGTCAATTTCTATGTGATTATTGTATGCCCTACGGGCGGGACATAGCTGATCAAAATTTTCAACTGGTTAAGATCTGTACCTACCTATGATCCACAATAAAATATTTTGAATTTGAATTTGAATTTGAAACAATCTTCTAGCCTTAAACTGCGAGTTGCCATATAATAATTAAAAAATACGATCGCGCTGGGCTAGAAGAGCTGCGCTTACAGTGCCCAAACTTTAAATAATATAAATGTGCACTCATCGACACATCAAGCAAGCAAGACTTCCAGCACATTGAAATGTCAGCTTATACTGGTTACGTCGTCTCCCGCAAAAAGTTGCAATGTCTGGCGATCGCTCCTTGTTGCCTCCATAGCTTATTCTTCCTTGAGACCTAGCAATTATATTTTATAATCGACTAAAAGTTCTTTTTCATTTTGTGACAAAACTGGTGCACTTTAAAAAAAAAACAAATAAATGTCAAAATGTTAAATATGGCTGCTGTGTATTCGTCATGTTTTGAGTCGTATTTTACATGAATTTTATAAATAAATGGCAAAATGAGTACGATTAGTAATTAAAGTGAAACAATATTAACGCTCCTAAGTAATAAAAAACTATTTAAATAGCGCTCAAGTGTCAGAAATCATCATGTCTCCAGACAAGGCTACTGAAATAAAAGGCAACGAGATCGATAAAACCAAACGTCGTCATAAAACTGACGACACTGTTATTGCGACAGCGGCAACAAACGGCGTTGAAGATACAGTGCAATTCGCGAAGATGGAGTGCGCGGACGAAAGCGCGGGCAAGCCCACAGAGCTATGTCTTCAAGGCAACACTCACTTGATTTCTAGTACAACGAGTAGTTTGGCCGATACGCCCGGTGATTCTGGTGTTTTGTGTTTAGATAGTGAGGCCTCGGAGGCCACGAGCCAAGCACTCATGTCGCACAGTCTCATAGGGGCGGAGGAATTAGCGTGTGACAGTGTTTACGACGCACCGCCGTCATGCTCTCAGGACATGATCAAGAGTACCACCAGTAGCATCATGACACGCAGTGATATCGACAATCAGAACATTGGTGTACCTGATGACATGGTACCAGAACTAATAGTTGAGTCACATAAAAAACCCTATGAAAACTTGCCAGATTTAGTATTGAAAGCTTTAGAAAGTGAGAAAGGTGCTGAAGAATCTCGAAAGCCTGCTTTGAGGAATGAACCAAAGAAGTCTCTCTCTGAGGATATTGTTTACAGACGAAGATGTCGAAAAAAGTCTCAAAGTGGACCAGGTTCTCAGAAGAAAAGAGTTTCATTCCATGAAGATATATTAAATAACACTAAAACTGATAACATTCACATTGAAAGAGGTTTTGTATCATACGGACCTGATAGTTCATACTGTGATAGGTTTAGGCAGAAGAATAACATTGTGACTGACAGGTTCTCATGGTGTGCCTCAGGGGACAGAACACCAAAGTATGCAGCTGATGTAGCTCAACAGACTATGTCAGATATCCTCACTTATGGTGACTCTAAAAATGATCAGAGTGGTATTTTTGAATACTGTCAGAACTATGGACAAGCAAACCAAGACAATAATAATGATAAAGACAACAATAATGAACCCAGGCCTACTGGGAAGCTCTATGGATGTGATTCAAACAGCTCCGATTCTAATTTCAGCTGTGACTCTGAAACATCATCCAGCGACTCATCCTCCTCCCATTCAAATAAAACAGAAACTTCAATGCTGCACAGAAAATGTGACAAAGCTCAGAAATCCTACTCTTGTGATGCATTTGAAAACAATGGTCATGTTGCATTTATGAGGAAAACATATTTTTCTGAAGCTGATATTGACCAGTCCACTGATCGAATGAAAATGCCCCTTGAAGTTTCACACAGTCCAAACACAGTGAAATCTGTATTGAAGAAGAAACGCTACATTACTACTAGTATTGTTGAGGAAAGAAAATCACATAATAAAGTATTAAATCTACTGGATGCCAACAATATCATAGATTCTTTGAAGAATTTTTACAAAAACTTCAACTTCAATTTTGCTCCAGAAAAAGGTTTGCCTGAAAACAGTTTGGAATTGAACAATGTTGTTGAAGCTTTGCCTTGTGATGTCAATCATAATAAAAAGCTGTCCAAAAGCTTGGATTCTGGTTTCCAGGCTGAGGATGAAGATGACTTTGTTGAAATCAATCTGAATGGCCAACCCTTAGAAACTGCAAAACCTAAAGAAATTACTACACCATCAAAGACAGCAGTAGCAGGTGATAGAACTCCCAATGAAGGATCTCCACGGCATAAACTTACACTGAACATGAAAGCTCAACTTGACAGGAAACCTAACAAAGCTGACCTCCCACCACTTAGCAAGTATGTTGTGAACTGTGAGAGTACTGTCTATGAACACAAAGGAGTCTCCTACAGCTATGTCCATGATACATTCCAAACTGCTTTTGATGCTCCCAAAGAGACTTTTGTTCCTATTCCTGAGACAACACCAGTGAAAGAACTAGTCACTAGCACAAGTAAAGTCGACCTCAATAAATCTACCGATACTGACTCTTCAAGCAAGACTTCAACACCCAAGAGACAATTCAACAAGAATATCCAAGATGAGACTGAAGCTAAAAATGGCATTTCCAAGCATTTGTCTTCACCAAAGAAGCAGAATGTAAACAGGTACAGTCGTAAGTCGGCGTCGACAGTGCAGAAAGTGAACGACGAGCCGCCGCCACAAGTGAATAGCGACAACTGTTCAAACACCGACAACTCGACCTTGAAGGGGGCCGAAGACTTTAATGACGACTTTTTCGACAGTCCCGGGAACCAAAAGCTACAATCTAACAAGTCGGCGCTCTTGAACCGTTATTTGAAGAATGTGTGTCAAAGAAAAGACCTTGAACTCAAAATCAAGAACAATAAGTTCTTTCAATTCAAGCTTCGAATGGAGAAACATTTTCCGAGCATAATACTTCCACTGAAAGAGGTGTCTGATACATTCCACGTGTCGGCTGGCAGGATGTCGAGGCTCATAGACAAAGAGGTGATAGAGAACAAAAGGTTGTCTGTGAGGCTGCTGACAGCGGACGAGCCGTCCTACTTCGATAGTTTCGAAGATAACGTAGCCATTGAGTGCAATGAAAAGCTCAGGCTACAAATATTCTCGTATCCGAATGAAACTTTGAATAGGGTAATTATGTTTGATTACTAAATCGCGCGGCAATTTCGTTCACCGTAATACGACCTTGATTACGCGATGTTTTGTACAAGGTACTAATTTGGTGAAAAAGTTTTGAAAACCATTTTAATCATTGGTCGAAAGGTCAATTTAACGGTTGAAATGTATTCATGAGGTATATTTAGCCTTTTTCTTTTGACCTCCATTCAGTCTTTGATGTTCTTTCAGATGATGAAAGTGAAGTCACCTTACAGCATGGAGGATGGTTCTTGGACACCTTTGTTGGTTTTTATCACAGACTACGCACTGTATGTCGCGAGCGTGAAACCTGGGGGTACCGAGTACCAAATGCTGTGCCGACTACCTCATAACGAACTGGATGCTATTGTTGTAAGTAGTTTACTTATAGTACGAAAAAACAGAGTGGTGTTTGTCGGCTTCCAATTCAACGATATCTAGCAAAAATTTGGGATCTGAAGACGTTTCGTAATCTGCGGAAACAAGCCATTATGTGCATATCAGAACCATTACACTGCTCTATATGTAATTATGTATCTAAACCTTGATAAAATGTAGTTGTTTATGCAATTACAGACGTAACTAAAGCTGGGTCAATAATATCTTAACGATTTGAATGATTCATTTAAATAACGTCTCGATAATATTCCAGACCTATTAGCTCATAGTGGATCATAATATTATCGACCTTACGATACGCAAAGCTGTTGATATTAATATTCAAAGCAATGACCCTCATAAACTCATAATACAGATAGCTGCATATTAATTTGCAATGATTGTTTTAATTTTTTTTTTTTTTTTACCGTATTGTATGTCTAAGGGCTAATGAATATAAACATTGCCATATAGATGGGTCTGTGCGATGGTTAGTGGTTCCCTGGCTCGGGAAAACTCGTTAAACCATTGATCCCGGCTGGTATTTGTATATATGTTACAGTCGTTATGGGTATTTTAAAGCCCGAAAGTCTGACATCGACATATACTTGGTAAGACTGCTTGTCTTACCAAGTATAATTATGTCGTTGTCAGATTGGCAGGGTGCCAAACCGCAAAGGCGAGGCAGATTATGATGATTAGGTTCTCAATAGGACCTAGGTTCTGCCATATAGTCCCCTGCTATGTTTGTCGTCAAAATCGCTATACTTGATCCGGCGAAATAGCGCGATTTTCCGGGTGTCATTTATCGAAGGACCTTTGACCTTTGACCGTCGAGCAAATACGAGAATAATAAACCGTTTCGTTCGGAGCGTATTTTGCTCGGAGAGTCACACGCACCACCCACGCCATGGAGGCTCTTCTTGCCTAGCATAATCAGCCTATAATGTTCCCACTGCTGGGACAAGGCCTTCTCTCTATGAGAGGGAATGGGCTGTAATCTACCACGCGGGTCTAGTGGGGGTTGATACATGACACATGTCCTCGAATTTTTGGTTCTAGGGCATGTCGGTTTTCTTACAAAGTTTTCCTTCACCGTTTTGAGAACAGTGGTGTTGAAATAAATTACACAAAGGTTTGCCGGGGTACCCACGACCTATAACTACTTCTGGACCGCCCCTGCACTTTTCCATTCTTACCATTTTTTTTCTCAACACCAACAGGTAGGTCCAGAAGCGCAGTACATCCAAATCTTAGACATCGCCGGTAACATAGCCTGCTCGATCATCACTGGGGAGGCTACACTCGGAGCTCGCTTCGCGTCTTCTCTCGAGTGGAGTGCAAGGACGTCGCCGCTAAGGATTCAGCGTCCGCCGGCCATGATCCCGCTTGGATGCAGGGAGTTAGCAGCTGCGGTGGCTAGGCAGAGGCACGAGACGAGGGTTTGTATTTTATGTATCTGTTTTCTTTTTGTGGGTCAGTAACATGTGGATAATACCTCTCTCCTACTCCTGATTAACGATTTGTAAAGGCATAAAGATGTATATGAGCGGACAAATTCAATGGCTGATCTCATAACAAACCTGAAACCCGTACATTCAGAAAGCATTATTCACTATTTTACTGACATCTAGCTGCAAAAGTATAAATATTGGTGTCAAGTAGCCAGATCTATATTCTACACCTTTCGAATGTTTATTATTTACACCTTAAAACAATGAGTATTACCAAATAGTATGACTGCCACTATTTTGATTCGTTTTGTTTTGATTTAGTCAAATAAGTATTATTCAATTTACTCTCTGTTTTTGCCTCGACATTTGTTGTAAGTTTTTGAGGTTGTCAACCTGATGTGATAGACCTTAATTAAAATGAACTTCGTTTTATTTGACCTCGCTCTATGAAACCAAAACAATATTATGATAATGAGCTGTTATCATAAAACATAATTGTCCGAAAAACGTGTTTTTCAAATATTATCGGTTATTGGCTGTATGTTATTTCTGTTACTAGCCCAATATAAAGATAAGGGATGCTAATAAAGTTTCTAGTAAATACTTTTTGGTGAAAGAACTCGTATAACAATGTAGTGGTTTCATCACCTACGCGCTATAAAATTGTTGGTATGTTTAATAGTATACAGAATGAGAGCGTGAAGTAATAATCGTAAGTTGTGATCTTTCTTTTTCCATGCTTTCACATTTGGTCATGTTTTGACATGATTTTAGTGAAATCGTAGTTTGGCAATAAGGCGGCTTTCGACAAATACCGGTCAATATCTATTGCCAAAATATTTGTCTTGTTAATGTGGACCTCCTGAGGTCCTACATGATTTAAAGCAGATTTATCTATATTATTAATATTATAAAGCTGAAGAGTTTGTTTGTTTGGTTGAACGCGCTAATCGCAGGATTAGTTCGATTTGAAAAATTCTTTTAATGTTGGATAGCCCATTTATCGAGGAAGGTTATATGCTATAAAATTTCACGCGGACGAAGGTCGCGGGCAACAGCTAGTACTGAATATTCTTGATTGGAACTTTCTAATGCAAGAAGTGGACGTGTATTAGAATAGGTGTAATACCACAATTCAGAAATATGAAGACAGTACAAAGAAATTCCCGGAGTGACCCGCGTCTGTGAGTTGAGTAGTGGAAGGGCGCGCAACCCAGCCCCCGTAGCATGACCACCGTAGACAAGGATTTCTTTGACGGAAGAATCGACAAAATGATAGATAGTGCAAAGAAATCTGGCATTGTGTCGACACAATCTTTCATTTTCTCAATTCTTCTGTTAAAGAAATCCTTGTCTACGGTGGTCATGCTACGGGGGCTGGTTCGGTACTCCAGGAACCCGCGCCCTCCCCTGCGGTCGTCTACTCGTATGAGGCGCCGACAATACCGATATGGATTATTTTTTTATACACGCTAACACCAACATGATTAAAATAGTACGATGTGGGTCTCAAAACCAAAAAACAAAATTAACAATTTAGGAAAAAACCTGCCAAGTGCGAGTTGGACTTGCTCATGAAGGGTTCCGTACCATCGTAGTAGGGGTCCCCTTTATTTTTATTATATGCTGTTATAGCGGCAACAGAAATACACATTCTGTGAAAATGTCAACCGACTACCTATCACGGATCATGTGATACAGCCCGCTGACATACAGACGGGCGGATGACCGACAGAAGGACAGCGGAGGCTTAGTAATATGGTCTCGCCGTTGTTACGGAACCCTAAAAATAACCCCAAGATTCTAGGTTATCATGCCATCATAAAGGCCTCCCAAATGAATATGATAACTGAAAAAAAAAAATGGACCGCATCAGAAACTCCATACTTAGCTCCAAAACTCAAATAGCTGATGCTGGCCTTACAGCTGCTAGGTTGAAGTGGAACTGGGCTGGTCACGTCTGCCGCATGTCGGAAGAGCAATGGGCAAAAATTACCACTCAGTGGATACCAAATAGCAGGAAACGACAACGTGGCAGGCCCAGAAGGAGATGGCGGGATGAGCTGGACTTTTTCGCAAAGGATTGGCCTACAATCGCGCTAGACCGCGAAATGTGGAAGGAGGGAAGGGAGGCCTTTGCCCTGCAGTGGGACAATATAGGCTTATAATAAAATTACAAAAAATGTTGTTCCAGATGCCGCAAATCCTATTCTACGGTCGCGTATGTTCCGGCGATGCGGGCGACCGACTCATCCAAGCGCCCGGCGCCTTCGCCCCGCCGCTGGAGGGGTACCTCATGTGCAGGACGGACAGAAGCCGGCGGTTCGAGCCTTGTTACTTCTTGCTCAGGTAAGCTGCTTTTTATTTGTTGTCATAATGAAATATTTCTGCAAGGTAATGTTCTAAGAGCTTTTGGAAGGCTTGTGTTGTGTAACAGACCGGGCGTTAAATATAAAGTCGAGGTGTTATCGAGTTTTTAATTTAAAAAAAAACTGTCACAGGGGTATTTAGTAAGAGAGAAGACGCTCCTGCAAAACCGTTTTTTTTCTAAAACCTGATTTGTCATATACACGACCCAGTACTATAGGCCGATCGCTTTAATTAGTCCTCCGCCTTGCCCCATCAAAGGCACTTTAAGCGTCCACAAAGTCCTAACAATATCTCATAGGTTATTTGTTTTAAAATATCCATTATCGACGTAGGTATTACGATACTAATTGAACCAATACGTGATCAACTTTAAGAACATTCCATTTAAATTGACACGTTCGCGAGGACTCATTAAGCGGTCGGTCTGTAGTTTACTGCACCTAGATTGTACAGAATTGTACACACGGCGGCACATGAAGCTGTACATTTCCAGTATAACTTGGCCTGGCTTTGTATAGATTTCCTATATAATGAGAGATCCGTATAAACTGGTTTGGTTGTAAAGCTTGATTGGACGTCGTGCGTACCACGATATCATCACAAACATTCTCAACATACACGAACAACAACAACATCCTTAAAATTCTGAATATGAACACCAATAAGTTGATATTTTCTTTTGTGTAAACGTCCGGCCAAAAGATGTCTTAACAGTGTCTACGGAACACCATTTTCACACACAACTTTTTCCTCCCCAGGGCCGGCGTCCTCCACTGGGGCCCGCACTCCCCAGACGGCACCTCTCCCCTCCCGCACAACATCGCCCTCCGCTCCGTCCTTGGAGTCAGAAGACACCTGGACTCTTCAAGGAGGCCACATTGCTTCGAAATCGCCTTAGCAGACAACAGTAGGCTCCTACTAGCGGCTCCTGATGATGCTACTGCATCGTCGTGGCTGCAGAGCTTGCTGTTACATGCTGCACAGGTATTTAGTGTTTTAAAAGAATTATAAATATATTATCACGCACGTACTACTCAAAGGCAGGCAGAAGTGTATAGTACACTCACATTACGCCAGTCATGTTCAAGTCCTATTGAAGCGAGCCCTTGTCTATCGACCATAAATCTGGATTCCGAACTGGTACTGAGTAATTCCTATTAGGACAACCCTATCACCGATTTTACCGACCTTAGTTCATGCGACCTCTAGACCAACGAGGAGCATAGAAGTAGTTCTTTAACCTATTGACCGCCACGGACATCAAATCAAAAAGTGCTCACGACGCCTCGGACGGCATGGCACGTCGAAAATAACACTTTTTTAAAGGAATGCATTAAATAATGTCCGATTTATGTCTGTACTTATGGTGTGTCGTGTGCTTTCGGGCCCCTGACTACCTGTAATAACTGTCAAAGATCTTCGACTGACAGCCTTGAGTCCGGGGCTAAAGGCTTAACGTGTTTTTCGAGGCAACAAGGGCGATGATTCATTACATTCCTGTATGTAACGGATGGTCACCCATCGACTTACCGACCACGGCAGCGTAGCGTCACCTGTAAACGTTTCATTTGGCTGTTATTTTTGTTACCCACGAATTTGTCATATCAATCATTTTTAAACGACTTATTTCTATTATTTTCTTCCAGGCTCTCGAAGAAAAAGATGGTGCTAAGAAGTCGTGCGAGCGGCCTGGGCCTCCGCCCGCGTGCACTGTGCTGGTGACGCCGACTGAGGTCATCAGTGTGCGGGATACCCTCGACCTTGCCTTTGTGACGGGTGCTGCGGCGTATCTGAAGGATAGGGGCTCTGAGGCGCTGCTTAAAGGTATTAAAATTCTGCATTTGAGACGAATTTGAGCCCTGAAACAGTTGGATGGATTGTGTGGAAGAAATGGCAGAAAAGGCAGTAAATACTGGGGATACCGGTTCAAAGAGTCTCATAAATTAGAGGAAAGACTGGAAGATGTTGAAGATTTGTATGAATTTGAATACTGCGAATGCGCACGGAAATACTCGAAAGCAGTTTACCAATTTTTTTATGATTCTGATGAGCTCTCTCAATCAGGGCGAGTAAATTGGGCGGAAACGCGCGCTTAGTTTTTTTCAGTTCAAGAACCATCGAAACGTCAAATATTTTGAAAAAATGTTTTCATGCAAATAACTTATTTCAGAATACATCGAGGAGATGCGGACAGACATCGAGATCTTAGCGTGCGGATCCATTAAGAACTTGACTGCTTTCAAAATACCGGATACTGATGAAAATTGGTGCTGTTTGGTAAGAATTCACACTCTTACATGCATAGATAAATATTATATTATTATATAAAATATGTTGTAAAGTAATCTTACCAAATAATTATTATGCTAAAAGTTTATAACAGATCACAATAAAATTAATGGTATAATTTAGTTAATTAATATTACACATAATATTGCACATGTTTTAAAATTGTAAATTGAGTCAGTTTTAATTTTATTAAATTTTATACTTTTTGTGGTGCCCTACAGGGTCTGTAATTGTATCTTAGCTTTAAGCCCATTGTAAGATCTTCACACATTATGGAATGCAAATAAAGATATGAATCATCATTCTCTTGCCCTTATCCCAATTCATTTGGGGTCGGCGCAGCATGTCTTCTTCTTCCATACTTCTCTATTACTCATCATCTCATCCGACACCTCCTTTCTTGCCATATCATTCTTTATACAGTCCATCCATCGTTTCTTTGGTCTTCCTCTACTCATATACCCATCCACATTCATACTCAAAACTTTCCTCACAACATTTTCCTCATTCCTCCGCATCACATGCCCATACCACGACAACCGATTACCACACAACTTTTCAGTCACCGGCGCCACTTTCAGAGTAAAAAGATATGAATATGAATACTAAATACAAACTACTACAAACAAGTTTTGTATGAGACACAAAAAAAAAAGCGTCACGTTATTAAGATATAAGATATCAAAGTTGTGCTGATGGCGAAGATTCTAACTTTGATGACTTATTTTTTGGAAACGTGACGCTATACTGCCATGGATATTTTTATCGGTACGATTTTTTTTGACACAGGCCACATTTTAATTAAAATACCAGCTGTCATTTTTAGAACATTGAGTCTCATACAAAACTTATTTGTATTGATGCCAGCTATTGAAGAATAGTAATAATCAAATAAAATGGTGGAAGTTATGCAGGCCAAATAATTCTAAGACCTTTCCGTAACTTTCTAGGAGTGGAGCGTTTGCGAGGCCCGCGAGCGCGGAGCGGGACTGGCGCTAGTGCTGGCCAGCAGTGCCGAGCTTGAACGGTTCATAGCGGCCGTCGAACAAGCCTTCTGTTCGCTCACTGTAAGTTACTAACATTTCATTTTACATTACGTAGATCAGGCTGTTGATTGAACTGAAGGCACAGGGTGCGCCTATTAAATAATAGTAAAAATCTGCTTTAAAATCTAGTGTGCAGTTTTGAAACACTAAGAACGTTCTCCGCCCGCCTGCATTCTTCTTCAGTCCGCCTATGTACCACACTTGTACATGAAGTTTAAATAAATATTCTCAGACACGATTTGCGTCTTTGATTTGTACTATATTATTTGTAGATTATAGATATCCGACAATATCAAGTATCATTGTAAAATAATTATTGTGTACTTGAATCAAGCTTGTAAATCCACTACACACTCCAAGTGCATATTTATTATAATTACACCTTATTACCATGAGATAAGAGTCATACTCCGCTGGTAAATCGCATTTATATTTTTTTTACAGTGCGAGCCATTCCCGCTATCAGTAGTAGAGGCCACGAAATCCGCGTGTAGTTCAGCGCACACAAAATACGAGGCCGCCTGGTCGCATATGCTACCGCAACAGTAATGCGACCATTCGTCGTTAAGCTACATCACTAGTGGTAAGATTACAACACTAGGAATGAGCTAGGGATGTGTGAATGTTATCGATAAAAATGTATGCTATTTGAAAAAGAGATTGTACTTATTTTGACCGACTTCAAAAGAGAAGGAGGATACGTGTGTATGAGGAAGCAATATTTTTGAGATAAATCCAGTGAAAAATATTGTAAAGAATGTTTAGGAAAAAGTATTAAAATGAGGCTTATAAGTATAAAATTGAAGTATGGAGATGCAAATACTTCTTAGGATGGAATCTTACCACTAGTTTGTAGTTAGGACAGTTTTAGTTATAACAATAATAGGAAATGTGAATTTTAAGTTGTTAATGTAAGCGCTTTTTTGCCTCGTTCTACTCAACATAGAGGACTTAGTGAACTTATTATGAATGACATAATAAATAATATTATCTATCGGTTTTAATAACACCATATAGTTGGTCCTAGCTTTTGAAACATAGTATTGATGTTAATTCTACTATTCAGCACATAACACACTGAATCCTCATGGACTTCATCAACTTAGAGCCATGTTGTCAAATTATATGACCTATCTAATATTGAAAGTCTAATCTGGAAGTACAATCCCCAGCACATCAATTTACGACAGTGTCAAATTTCTGCAAATGATTTTAAACCATGAAATGTTAATGGTTAAGTTCAAAATCGAATGTGAAATTGTGCTAACTTGATGCGCTGGCGACTGGATATTGCAGTTGACGACGTTCAAAATTAAAATGAACCAGCTAGAATGTTGGAATAATCAGCATAGCCAAAAATTCCTTACGATACATCCCTAACTGTACGGCAAATCGGGGTCCAGGTCTACTTAGTTCCCGAGTTGCAATACCACTGCTCAAGGTGTTTTTGAATCTTTCCTATGGCCCACTATATGGTGTTGTTAAAGTTACGAAAGAGAACTCTCAAATACTCAATCTAAGCTTAATAACAACAAATTTCCTCAGTGAGTCAGAAAAAGCGTCCTGCGAGCACAATTTAGTTAATCTGTAAAATATAAATACGCTTCCATGTTAAACTTTTCGCTCGTAAATAGCTAATTTTGTTGATTTTAAAAGGAAACGACGATATCCATAGAGACTTGCTAGTAGAAAAGTTATATTTTTCTTCAAAAATTACATTCCATGTTTTCTACCTTCAATGGCTTACCAAAGACAATTGAAAAAGGTTGTACTGTCGTCGTTTGCTTCAAAAACAATGTAATAATAAGTATTATTTACAGTTATTGTTTATCTATGGTTCTTATTATTATGTATTTTGATGATATTACTATTAATTATTAATATATCGATTCCAGTTTGTATACTGCTATTACGTAGTTACATGTTCTCACGTTTAATAGTAATAATAGGTCACAATACTCCAATATGATATTAATTTTGTGTTTATATGAATGCTATAATCGATCAAAATGTTCTAAGACTCTGAAGTACAAAGATACTGTCAAGTCCAAAAGTGAGATTACCTACTTTTCATATGACGTTTGTCACTCTTGCCCATATTTTATGTTGATCTTTATGTGTGTAAACGTCATCACATTTACACACTTTTTCTCTTGATTGTACACATTGTACTAGCTCAGACGTCAATAATAGAATTTGTAGCATCAATATAAACACGAAAAAAGTAATTATATCAAATCGAATACTATAAAAAATGTATCATAAATATTTAGCTCGAAATGGAAATAATAATAATCATTATATTTTAAAATCGGCCAGAGTTAATCGTTAAAGCGCTGATACTTTGAAAATTGTATTTAAAATAATGAAATAATCCTAATTAAATTGTATTTATAATTTGTTCTGGTCACATTTTCCAAATGTATATGTAATTATATTTTGTATAATATCTATTTCTATACTTGTTTAGAAGAAGTACTAAAATGAGGTTTTAGTGCAGTCTCCGAACAAAGTGCGTTCTTATTAGTATTATTAAAGGGAACAGTAGTGGGGAGGAGAAGCTTTGGCTAAGTGTACTGTGAATTCGCGCTATTCTGAAACTTGGTCTGCGAAACTATATCCTAATCGATAATCGACTACTCGATAATCGGTAAAAATGGATATCGATATACAAGTTTACAGAATAAGTATGCTTTGTGTGACGGCTTAGTAGATTTTGTATGGGGAAAAATTATCGTTTTTTTTAACTACAAACCTTTTGTAGCTTTATTTGTTTTAAA
Source organism: Noctua fimbriata (assembly GCA_905163415.1). Lineage (NCBI taxonomy): Eukaryota > Metazoa > Arthropoda > Insecta > Lepidoptera > Noctuidae > Noctua > Noctua fimbriata. The sequence continues at coordinate 12,423,761 of LR990940.1, forward strand.
GCTAATTTTAACGGTTTTGTTTTAAAAAATTGTTTCGGTTTTTAAAAAAGGGACTTTCCCGGGGTTTGAGGAGTTGTGTTATAAGCTTTAATATTTCGTTGAAAAAGGTCTCAAAAATGTTATTTATGCTACGTATTGGAACAATTTTCGGACGGTTGTTCGCTGTTACCAAATATATCAATCGTATATCATTTCGTATGTGTATTAGGCCGCTGTAAGGCCGTGTGATATTAATGTATATTTAGGGTAGGTATTAGCGCATTGAGAACTATGACGTCACGTATTTTTATCTGTATGACGTGTTGAGAAGTTTAATTTTCTGGTATTTTGTGGTATGGACCCTTTAAAAACTGTTTCCTGGTAATTAAAATAAATAAAACTGCAGAAAAGCACTACATATTCATAATTTATTTATTAATGAGGAAATAATGAACAAAATTGTGGTTTTGTTATGTACGCCATGGCTAAGATAATATGTGTCATAGAGGTAAAATTACGTGACATTATGAAACAATAATGTAACTGCAAATTTGAATTCCATAATAATATACTTTTATATAGGTATCCGAATACATGAATATAAATATTGTTATATTTGTCACTTTATATTAATTTTTAATGTATTTTTGTTTCATATTATTTGTAGTATTGTCTTATACTGGGTGGAAGGGACACCGACGCGAAAACGGTTACCACGTGTTCAGTACAACGAGCATTTAAATTTTTCATCAGTTTTTTTTTTTTGTAAATCAGCTGTTTCCTACAAAAGTGCAATATCTACACGGTCAAAATGTATGGAACAGCAGATTTTTTTTTAAATAACCGATGATTTCTATGTTTGCTCAGAATGATGTACTGAATACGTGTTAACCGTTTTCGCGTCGATGTTTCCACCCCGTATAGCTTTATTTTATAATATTTCTCGATATGTAAACCTTTTCCTATGTCTTTGTTGTGTATGTGATTGCGCTTTTACTAAAGGCTATTTTTACTTCAAATTAGGACGATGGCAACATTGATGCTATACGCGCCGCCCGCCGGTTTGAAACCAAAGAGAATGTTTCTCTTAGCTATGGTGCTGGCACCACGGTTCAGTTTGAATTTCGAACTTACCATAAACTGTTAATATACAAGATGAAATGAATTTACTAGCGAAATTCATAGGCGTATTTCGTATCTATTCCTAAATATATTAAAACAAAATATATAAAGGTTTCGAAATTCCTAATTTGAATATGTAACTACACCTAACGGGGTTACCAGCCGCGGTTAGTGTGTAGATTTTTAGAATCTTTTTTTTTTGTTTTTTCGGTTTTTAAATATCGAAACACATCACTCTATAGTTGCACTACACTAATTTGATCTTGTATATTTTTGACAGGTGGATTTTTTTTACCAAGTTAGTTTTTTCTTTTTGCTATTAATCTCGTTTAAATGTAAAAATAGCCTGCACTCTATTTGCTACGTAACTGTGATTTGTGTTGTTTACCATTAAGTTTGTTGTTTACGCATAATATTAGATCAATGTTTTTAGCTTTTAGTATTAGATAATTATTTGAATATTATTATACAAGGATTAATTAATACAACTTAATCGAAGACTATTATAAAATAGAATAGATAAATAAATACGATCATTGCGTGATAAAACAAAAATGCTCGTTATCACTAAAAATAAGCGACACCTTTATTAATGCCTAAAGTTTTTCACTGTTGCAATTTTAACTTTGTCTCTTCAGCATTATTATTTAGGTATTCATTAAGATGTCGCTTAGTCTTGGTGAAAACGGATATCTTTCTCTTAATGATTAATTTACTGTTATGCTGTTGATAATACTGTAATAAGCATGAATATTGTGCATTTTGTTTTATACGATTTAAAGAAACTAACATCTTTATAATTGCATTACTAACTGCATTAAAACTACAAATACAAAACTTACTACCACCAAATCAAAAATCTCTTGTCTGTGTTTTATATAAATTGGCTATGATTCTTACTATTGGTTATTTATTTTGTTAAATTAATTTTTATAAAACTCACGACTATCTTCCGTGCTATTGTAAAATGTGTAAACTATAGATGATGCTATTTTTGCTTTGAGTAAACGCAACTGGTCTTTGTGTTTGTGATTGTTGGCAGTCGAGTAAGTCACACAGACTTCCTTGAGTGGCATTTCTTGGAAAAAAGCGCTCGTCATTCTCTCATAGTTTGGTGAAAATATTACGAAGTTATTATTATACATTATGTCAGTATTAGTAACATGAAAAAAAATGCGCACAAACTATCTGCATTGTGACAATAGTAATTTAAAAATCAGCACTTGTTAATGGTAAACTAGAACTCACATATTTAGTTGGATTTTGGTAAAATGTTAATTGATTACGAGACTTAATTTTTATTTTAAAAAGAGACCGAACGAAACAGATTGTAAGTGGGTTTCTATTCAAGAATAAGGAGAAAAAAATAAAATACATTTATTTGCGCAAAAAATATAACACATAACATAGCAAAGATAAAAATGGAGGTAAAAATATACATCACATAAACACGCAAGGATGCCACTCACAAAGGTCAGATGCGTACGCGACGACCAATCTAGCTATGCAAACCCAAATTAAGCTGATCTCTCATTGTACGGAAAGCTTATACAAAGCGAGGTCAGGTTATACTGGATATGTAAAGCTTGATGTGTCGCGTGTGTGTACACAGGACGACCAAACAAGCTATACAAAACCAGTTTATGTGGGTCTCTCTTTGTATAGGAAATCAAGACAAAGCGAGTCCATGTTATACTGGATATGTATAGCTTGATATGTTGCCATGTGTACTAACAGCAGAAATACCATATCTATATCCTCTCCCCTTCCGTTAGATACGCTAAGTATTATTAAGAACAATAATAAAATTAACGCTGTATAATGTAGATGCTATCTTACGATTGTAATGTAATTTGTATCATTACCCGCCCTTTCTTGTCATAGGCGAGTGTCTCTTCAAAGAATTCCTTCGTCTGCCGATCTTGCCAAGGTTATGTAGGAACCTTTTGTTTTGTTACTGTACCTTGTTTTAATTTCTTATTATTAGTTACTTTTCAGTCATAGATATGTACAATTGTACACATAAATGTGGTGTGATTTGTCAACATCACCTTCGGATATGTGTCTACTTACCGGCAAAATTACCTAGCGGATAATTACACAAAAATGTTTTCCATTTCTTAATTTATCCAGTAGATAGTGCTTTTCAAAACTCGTCGTTAAGCTCTCTTGTATTAAAATAGAAGAGAGCTGAACGACGAGTTTCACAATTTCCAAATCACAAATATAATTCACACATAAAAAGTTGAAAGTTGTTTGTTTCACAATTTGTTTTTGTTTTAAAAAATCGAAATCGATGTTTTTTCTTCCAAAAAACATTACCCTTCTTTGCAGTCGGGTAAAATGTATTTTACTGTGATTTTCTTTTCACGACCCAATACGAATCATGATATCGCTGGCGATACATGAAAAGGTATACGAGGGGCTTTACCAAATTATTTACCTACAGAAAATTAATTCCCAAAGAAATCAAAAATCTCTATTTTGTAGATATTTCTAGTAAACATTGAAGAGACACGTCGCAACATAACCATTGTAGAATATCAGCATTGTAATGTCCTAAACTCAATTAAATAAAATAGGCAATTCGAATTTAATATCGCTTGACATTATTGTTCATATAAACAATATTATAATAAATATTTGCGGAAGTAAATTATGTTTCATTTTATTATAACCAACTATCTAGATGTGATAAGACATGGATGGCTTAGACCTCAAGTGCGTATGCGGCGTCTCCCCACAGACAATGGCCCACCTTCCATCTTGCACCGCATGCCTTATCACCTGCGCACTTGATGATCTGCTTACTGCATCAGTGAGTGGGCTTCGCGTGGCTGAGTTTTAAACTAAACATAACATTTGAACTTTTTGCCATCCACACGCTAAGAAGATGTTATGTCAAATCAAAAGTACACTTAAAGTAATGTTCCATAAAATTTAGGCGTTACATTTGGACGTCCCCTAAAGGACACCTAAATATAGTGAAATCGGTAGTGTTTTACTATGCCTACGATGAAAAAATCTGACAGCGCCATCAGGTGCAAAAATTAATAGTCCTTTCCTTTGTTACAAGTCGCAGGTTCGATTCTCTTACGACACCCTCGACATGCTGACTTTATCAGTCTGGTAACACTCAAAAGACATCAATACGTAATAGTGACATTATTCCTAATCAATTTTTGATAAAATTGAATTTAATTCAATTTTTGATAACATATTTCTTTATACATAAAATACAGGGTGGAAGGGACACCGATGCGAAAACGGTTACCACGTATTCAGTACATCATTCTGAGCCCCTCCACATACCCCTTCCTCCCCGTATATTACACCATATTAAGTAATATCAAATTAAGTAGCTATAGATAGGTATAAAATGTTTTACTCGCTTCCATAAAACGGGATTGACAAGCAGGTCTAGAGAGCGGTATGAAACCAGTTCCCATGTAATGTTAGACATACCGGTAAACACACCTCCGTTGGCCGATAATATTGAAGCAATCGCCAAGATTATAATACTGTGACGCAGTATTGAGAAATAGAAAAACATGTTTATTCCTATATATGCTAATGTTGTTTACTAGTTGAATGTCAATTGGTGCAAATGTTCTGCTTTAATTTATTTAAAAAACTAGGTACTTTAGGAGTGGCCACAGTTACAGTTTTATTAACTTTAGCTTTTTTCTGAATATTTTTTCCCATTATTCTATTATGTCCTATTCTGTCCCACTGCTGGACAAAGTCCTCCCCATTCCTTTCCAACTCTCTCGGTGTTTTGCCTTCTCTGGCCAATCAGTCAAAAACGAGTCCAAACCGTCATGCCAGCGTTTCTTGGGCCTGAAACTTACTCTCTTACTGACGTTCAGTACCTAACCTAACATACCAACTCTTGTATGTAAGCTAAAATATATAGAGATGAATAACCAGAAAGAAAAGCGTTGAAAAAACTTAGTTGTGGAGGTCAGATAAGCAGTCGCTCCATGTAAAATACTGGTATTCAGCTGCATCTGCGTAAGCCGACCTCAACAAACATAAAAAGTAGGTATTCTCGCTGAGGACAGGATTCGAACCTGCGCGGGTATAACCCATTGGATTTCAAGTCCAACTCCTTAACCACTCGGACACCTCAGCTATGAACGTTAATAGTGAATTTATTGTGGTATTTAAAACTTTTCTTTATAGCGTAGAACAATGTGTAGAAATTTACAGAAACAGGTGTTTGAGTAATTATTGTTTACTAAGAATTTTTGTTGGTCGAGTACTCGCAAGCGCGACTGCTGAGCGTGAAATCCGGGGTTCGATTCCCGTGTCGGGCAATATGTTACAGGGTTTTTCCATAAGGAATTCTCAGTAGCAGCAACGGAGTCTGAATTTGTGCCCATTGATGGCAGTAGATTCGCATTAAATGGGACTTAAACATAACTGCCGAAATGTGGGTGTACTATTAGGTACACCTCTGTCTACGGCGAGTTATGGGTTAGCTCGCCGTCTGGCCGTCTTATGACGACAGGCCGTGTCGACGGCGCGTTCGTGTTCCACGCGCGCCTCAAAGAGATGTCAGCAACCACGTAGGGGTCCGCACGGGCCGATGCCTGCCAGGGCTGCGGGACTGTTCGAAAGAGATACCGCGGCCCTGGAACACAAAGGGCAAAGAAGGAACATGGATGGGTTTTAGTCAGTACAAGTCTGACACTCCCTTCCGCTCCGCCCAGAGCGGGGGGGGTCATTTGATGATTTCCCACACTAAAAAAAAAAAAAAAAAGAGGTACACCTCTGTCTAAACCTTCGGGGATTACAGGCGTGATGTTATGTTATACTACTCTATTATAGGTACCTATGCAGTAATAGGTGGTCGTTGTTGCAGCATTTTGCTGAGTAATAGGCTCTATACAAGTTATCATAAACCCTGAAAACCCATCTCATAAGGACTACGTGCCATCATCCATGCTATAGTCTATGAATTCTACAAAATGGTACTGCGCTGCGGTTACAAATAAAATCCCATATGGTAGGGCAATAAGGAAGGGTATTTATTAAGTTGACGCAATTAAAGCGTCAGTATCGTAATAATTATGTTTCTAGTGTAATAGGTTCATTATTTGTAAACAATCATAAAGTATGTAGTAATTAATGTAAATTACTTACGCATTGTTGTTTACTGAATACCTACCCATTTTCACTCATAGGTACCTAGTAGGCGAAAGGAGTATTATGGATCGTAGCAGCTAGGGGGGTCGTCAACTTAAAAGCGATCTTGACATTTTTATCACGCTGCTTAATTTTTCAGAATTAAATTAGATTATACCTGTTATCCTGTATTTAAAGATAAGATTCTAAATTTTTTTTTAGATACTATGTTCGAAAAAAATTCACATGATTTTGGGAAGGTGTAGTCTAAAACCTCGTCACCATGGAGGAGGGGGAGGGGGGTTAAAAAGCTAAAAAACATCACGTGATTAATGGACGACCCCTAGGTGGCGTTCTGTGGTTTCTGCCTACCCTCATGGGAAATGGCGTGAGTTTATGTAAGTATTCAAGGCGGAAGGGACACCGACGGCGACGCACAGACGGTTACCACGTATCCAGTAGGTACATTATTCTGAACGCCCACATCGTTTTTTTTTTTAATATTCATTGCCCCACACTAGGAATTTCTCCTGTATCGTGGGTGCGTTTACATGCATAAACAGCTAGACCCGAAATAACTACTTGTAGGTCATACAAATATTTATTCCGTGCGGGAATCGAACCCGCGACACGCAGCGTAAGTATGAAAATAACAATTTTAGCAAAATATATACAAATAAATAAATTTGAAGTGTCTGTTTGGAATTTCAGAATAATAGCTTTTTACTGAATGCTTATAAAAGTATACGGTAGGGGGTACAACTTATAACATATCATTTAACATATAATTTTAATAACATTTAAAGTCCAGCCATTCGGGCTAATCTCCGGAATGGCTGGACCGATTTTGACGGGATTTTTTCTGACAGATAGCTGATGTTATAAAGAATTAGGGTTCCGTGCAAAAATTAAAACCCTTGTAATTGTTAACAAAATTCGATTCAAATAGGGAAGTTATATTTTTAATTTCACGCGGACGAAGGCGCAAGCCACAGCTAGTTAGAAAATAAGTCCAAATCGTTGGTTCAAACTGAGTATGACTGCTATCCACAGGGTTATTTTTTGAGTAGAGTGTAAACGGACTCGTCACGAAGCCGTCAACCAAACATTATGTACCTACATCAAACTAAGTAACTTTACGCAAAAATTAAAGATGGGAAACGACTTTTTTTTTGGGGTAAAAAATCACGTTTTACGGTAGGACTTAATGTAACGCACAAAAAACATTGTGCTGATGTATGGATTGAATGGTACGTACGTTGTGGAGGTGTTTAAAGTAAAACTCTTACATTAAAAATTAAAAAAAACTTGTGAAAACGTTGGAACTTTGAACCCCAATATCTCCGTAACTAGAAGGTTCCCAGGTATGGTCTACAACAAAAAAATTATCACAATGACAGAAAAAGTGCCTTTCGGCTTCGTCAAGGGTCTTGTTACACCATTTATTAAGATGTTACATAATAAACGCAAGTCCTCACGTGTGGTCTCTCGGACCATGAAACTCTCAAGATGGTTCCTACCCGATGACATACCAAGAGACCATTCCACAGAAACACTTTACTATTTTTTAATCAATGACAAAAATGCCCAAGGTTACAATACTATCACATAATAATATTATTCTCCAAGTTATCTGTATCTCAATATACATAAATGCCATTCTTTATCATAAACAAACCGGCTACATTTGCATAGCAGTCCGTACTGGGTGGTAAACAACAAGACGCCGACATACTTGACTGGCCTAGTCGGTACTCGGAGTTGATTTGATCATCTCGTCTGTTATACTAAGATGGAGGGACTTAAGGTAAGAAATTAATAATATAGTTCTTCTCTTTAGTGTATTAATGGTCGATCAAGAGAACTTATACTGTCACTTACGGGATATCTTTCGTGATTGTTCATTATTTTGAGCTCCCGATATTTCGACGCTCTTGCAAGCGCCATGATGATTGACTCAACTGAACAATCACGGAAGATATCCGGTAAGTGACAGTATAAGTTTAGTTGTAAACCGTGAAAGCTTAAAACAGTGTTAGATCCAGAGAAATCTGTACGAACGTACCTATTAGATAACTTTGTATTTAAAATAAAATAAAAAATGAAACCAGTTACTCAGTGAGACGTGTTTTTACTCGGTTTTGAGTAAAAATAGATTATCGGAAATAAGTAGTTATCCTATTGACTTACTTAATAAGATAAATGAATGGTTTTAGTATCGGAAAATGTTTTCGAAAAGCTTTGATTGAGGGTCCGGGTGTAACGCGCATAGATAATTTTGTTGTTAATTTGAAAGCCTCATCGAATCTCTTAGGAAAGGTAGGTACCTGTATTTCTAGTTCTAGTAACTTTAAGTAAATTTATAGTGTATAATAATTTATAGTTAAAGTGTATTAGGTATTATTCAACAATGTTACTATGCTGTAGGTACGTATACAGGGTAGGTAGCGTATTTGTCACCGACAATATTGTCAAGCGATGAAAGGAATAATTAATTATATATAATTCTACATGTGATTGTAAACAGCTTTCGCAATGAATGAAACTCATATCCGATTTTAGGCCTGAGCTCAATTGGTAAGTTAGGAGAAGTGTAGGTACCTATATATATGCTGAACGTACAGACGCCAGCACATCAAGCTACCCGAAACTGTCAAATTTTCTCAATAAACCTTCAACCTAAAGCTTCAGCGATGAAGTTGAAAATCTATTCAAGAAATTTGACAGATTGTAGTAGCTTGATGTGCTGGCGTCTGTACAACTTAGTAACTAGCATTGATATAAAGAGGAAATATTTGAATGTTTGTAACGAATACACTCAAAAACTACTAGGCTGATTTTAACCATGGAACGAGAAACCAAAGCTGTAACTACTTATGGTTATGGCGTGTTCCGATATCGCGCCAGCCGCAATAGTTTATTGAATAGAAAAACCCAGAAGAGTACCACTTGGTTTTTTCAACAACGCAACCAGCTGTGGCTTGTAACTACAACATGTGCGATAACAGCAGCGCATAAATGAAGTAGGTACTCTGTAGTAGGTATACCGCATCAGAATCTAAATAGGCTTTCAACTTTAACCTTTGGAATGCCGCCGAAACTTGGATCCCCAAACAAAACAAAAATAACATCTAAAAAAAAAACGCATGATGTCGTTTTTTTGTGGATCCGCGTTCCACATACCAAAGGCCCTAACATTATAGCGCCTTCGTAACTTTGGCGTGAACTTGACCAATATTCCTGTGTCTCCTTCCACAGTACCTCTCGGGCTTCGGCTCTGAGTTCTCGTCGGAGGACCCTCGAAGACCTGGCGCACTCCCCGAAGGTCAGAATAGTCCTCAGCATTGCCCCTACGGACTGTATGCTGAACAGCTTTCCGGAACAGCGTTCACTGCTCCCAGACATGAGAACAAACGGTCTTGGCTGTACAGGTAATATAATACATTCTGTAAATAGTATGGTACAGGGTACCTCTTTACCCGGGATCAGCAATGCCCAAAAGGAGGGATTTGTGACCATAGTGACCAGTTCCATAGCTTTATACTAAACTGGTACCATACTACTTACTTCATCCTACGAACATAATAAACGCGAAAGTTTGTGAGGATGTATGGATGTCTGGATGTTTGTTACTCTTTCACAGAAAAACTACTGACCGGATTTGGATAAAATTTGGCACACAGATAGTTTATAACCTGGATTAACACATAGCATACTTTTTGTCCCGGTAGTACGTTCCCGTGGGACAATTACCGAACTCAATGTGGGTGAAGCTGCGGGCTTATGGGATACTAGCTTATGCTAGTATCCCATAATTACATAAACATAACACGCCTGTAATCCCCGAAAAATTAGGCAGAGGTCTAGGACACCCACATTTCGTTGCCATTTGTCGTCAACCGGGTGCAAATCCAGACTCAATAACACTTTGCCCGACCCGGGAATCTTACCCAGGACCGCATTCTCAGCAATTTCCACCTAGATCTAAGATCCGAGGCAGTCAGATCGCGCTGAAATTAATATATTTTCATTGTATTTCAGAATTCGCCCTTCCGTGATTCACAAGCCCTTCCAGAAGTTAGATGTCGCCAAGCATCTTACTCACAAGTGGGATGAACAGGAACCTGATCCAAACCAGGTATGCATAAAGTTCCATCGGGGTAGCGCAAAATAGCACTCTATTTCATGGTAGGTACTCTAACTATAGCTTTAAAGGGGAAGCGCCAAGGTAGCCGTGAAATTCATATTCATCAACAAATTATGTGTTTTAATTTTAAGTAAACGCAACTCCAGCTTCAAAAAACAGGTGCAGCCTAGTTTGGGGACCTCTGTTTTCTAAATATATTAAAATTTTACATGTTAAGATTATTCATTGCGCTAAGTTAGGTAAAGAAATGGTTTGTAACAATGGTTTAACTATTCTTATTGTTTATATTTTAAACAAAATACAACTTGACACTGACCGGCAAATTGAAAAAAAAAAACGTTACAAAATTTGAATTTCGCGGGTTAATCAGGCGCTTTCACCTCAAACTCAGAAGTAAAGTTGAAGTTCTGTGGAATAGCTTGCTATTTTATTATATGCTGATACTAGTGATATAGCCTAAGAGTAGCTTTTCAGTCATGAAATAGCGTGCGGTACCCATGCTATTTGGTTATCCAATTAAGGGCATTACATTGCTCGATGACCTTGATGATTTGATCCCTGTACTGGTTTTTGTTGACTTGCCCCGCACATTTCGCAAAATTTCGGTTTTTATTTATTATTAAAAAATATTAAAAGAAATAACAGAAAAAAAACAATACAGATTGTTAAAAACAAATACGTGATGATATACTATCATTACGTATTTGTTGTTACAAAATTCATGCCGATCTATTTAGCCGTTACAGAGATAATTTACAATTAAGGGTGAAAAAGGACCTATTTTCTACGATTAACCAAAAAAAATTGAGAAGGTTTATTAAAATTTTAAACAATACAATTTATTTGTGATGAACTTAACTATAACATACTTTTTTTTACACGGAAAACGCACGAAAGGGTTCATCAACAAATTTCTTTGAACATACGCTGTTTTTGGGATTTGAGCCATGTAATGCCCTTAACGCAACGTTATAATATAATTCTGAAACCCTGTATTACTTCACAGTCCCGCTGGCTTCCCTTCGACATTCCACCTGCAAGTGAATCCGTAGACTTCGTGGCAGGTCTCCACACCGTCTGTGGGGCAGGTGACCCTCGGTCCCGCAATGGACTCGCCATCCATGTCTACTTGTGCAACAAGTCCATGGATAAAAGCGCTTTCTATAGCAGTGATGGAGATCTGCTTATTGGTAAGTACAAAAATACTTAAAACATTACATCACAACTACTGTATTTTGTTCTGTATGGTGTCCGGACGTAAAGAATAGCACCATCCCATATCTTCCCGTGGGTGTCGTAAGAGGCGACTAAGGGACTTACCAGAGGATGGGCAGCAGCGTTCTCTGATTCTACAAAAACCATACTGCGATCGCCAACCCGCCTGCCAAGCGTGGCGATTATGGCAAAACCCCCCTTCTTGGGGGAGGCCTATGTCCAGCAGTGGACTTTTCGGCTGAAATGATGATGACTGTATTTTGCTTAAGTTAATATTATAGTACTTACCTACATCCACACATGTCGCCAGTGGAGGATGCACTAAAGTAGCCCGCGAAATTCAAACTTTCTTACTATTTTTGCATTTTTCAGGTCAATTTCAAGTTGTACGTTGATTAAAATATAATTCACGACCGTAACAAATATGGCTTTAGTTAGAGAGTTATAATCATTAAAATCATCAATACAGTTCATTTAATTCCATTGAATGAATTTCGCGGGCTACCCTGGTGCTGGGTGTATAACTTCGTCATTTCTAAACCGATTTGAAAAATTATTTTACATGAAAGGATATACTTCCCGATTGGTCCCATAGAATTTTTTATTTTGGCTAACTAGGTAAGTTCAGCTTTTGGCTTGGCAATGCACGTGTCAAAAGTATTTTTTCTTCTTGGGCTATGTTGATGACAAAATGATGATCTCTTAATAACTTCTAGTTACAATGTAAAAATTTATTCATGACAATAAATTGCTGCAACTAAAAAGGGTAAAATAAAAAAACTTTAAATGTCTAAATAACTTAACTTTCGGAAGTCGGTGGCAAAAAAGTCAATGAAGCAAACAAAGTCACCGACTACCGAAACTAAAGTATAGTTTCGGTAGACTTTTTTAGTGTTTTTTGGAAGTCGTATTTTTCCGCAGAAAGTATTTTTTTTCAATTTCATCTGATGACAACGATCTTCATTGTTTCAGTTCCACAGCAAGGTACCCTGAAGATCACGACGGAATTCGGTATCATGACGGTGGCTCCCAACGAGATAGCGGTCGTCCAGCTCGGCATGAGGTTCGCAGTGGCTGTCGATGGACCTACAAGGTAAACGAAGCTTTAAACTATAATGCAGTATGGTATGGTGCTTTTTGGCGCGTAGCCATTGTCTGAACGAATGCCGCCATTTTTTTTTTCAAAAACTGTTTGCCAACGATGTCATTCGATTTTCAAAAGAAACGTGCTGCACTATATGTATACAAATACATATTAATTGTGCCTACCTGCCTATGCTACGTTCTTTTAGATTGAAGAGGAGTTTGTTGCGCCACTTCTTCTCGTTTTAGGGACTGCCTTTCGTAATTTTGTCGTTGACAAAACGTTTATGCTCGGCCTAATTAATATCTGATTTTGATGATGGTTATTTTTTTTAATAGTAGGAAATTAGATATGTGATAAAACAGCACGACGTTTTCATAGAAGGTATTGGCGGAGTTGATTTACAGAAAGAAGTTTCATACGACAAACGGCTGCTGCAAATATTTAAGCAACAGAAACTTGATTTCAGAGGATATATTCTCGAAGTGTTCGATGGACACTTCAAGCTACCAGACCTCGGACCTATCGGAGCGAACGGACTCGCGAACCCAAGAGATTTCCTCACACCAGTTGCACGGTACTTCGACGAGGAAATACCTGGTAAGTTCATTATTGTTAATGTTTCACCTTGTAATTAATTCGATTATCATACAAAATATACTATAGCTAAACAAAAAAGTAGGTCTATCGTAACTGTTTTTTATGTTTACATTACTGCCCGTCCAGCCAGCTACATCGCTGTTCAATCATATGGTTGCTAGGACCTTTCGTTTCGCCGATGGAACACTATCTAGTATTATCTCAAGTTAGGTGCTAAGGCTGGGATCGAATTGGCCATTCGAGAACCCGTCTACCTTGCGAGGTCGACATTTCAAATTTTTTTCTAGAATATTCGAGAGACCGAGCCTCGTTAGTACCTTCCTCCACACAGTCACACAGTAATGTTGGTTATTGTTATTTGCCATTGACAGCTGATGCAACAGATTATGCGCACAGCCTAGGAGCGGAATTCCCTGCCTGCCTTGGTGTTCCCGAGTTCAGATGTATAACCCAATTACCCAAATCTATTTAAGTCGCGAGTTAATAGGCTTCTTTTGGGTTAGCTCGTTCCATCATCGACCTTATCTCTGTATTTAATACATATATTTAAAAAAAAAACTGATTTTTGAAATAATTAAACTGGCTTCTAGAATTTCATCTGTTTGTCCAATTATTATGAAGAGAGTCACCTCATGCATTACAGTTTAGCATCCTTTAACCATTTCAAATCTTTCACCAGGCTTCAAAATAGTGAGCAAGTACCAAGGGTCCCTGTTCGTGGCGGAGCAGAACCACTCGCCTTTCGATGTGGTGGCGTGGCATGGCAACTATGTGCCGTACAAGTACGACCTCAGCAAGTTCATGGTCATCAACGCCGTGCTATACGATCATTGTGTAAGTTTATTCCGCTACTAACTTTCGAGTGCCGCCCGCGAAAATTCTCATTTTTTAAATCTTTCTAAATTATAGCCTTTATGTTATTTTGATGCATAAGCTATACAGAGTGGGAGGGACATTGACAAAAAAACGGATAACACGTGTTCAGTACGTAAATTTATCATAAGTAACTAAAAAAAACAGCAGTTTCCTATTGCGTGATTTTTTTTTAATTTACCTCTGCAAAATTACTATGCTTCTATGGGGGGTTCAAAATGATGTACTGAATACATGGTAACCGTCTGTGCGTTGATGTCCTTGTCACCCTGTATTACTTTTAACATTTAACAAAATTTGTTCAGTAGTTTTTGCGTGAAAGATTAACAAATATCCATTCATCCTTACAAACTTTCGAGTTTATAATAGTGGTAACTTGTAAGATTACAACATCAATGAATGACATGAAAAAAGTTGTAAATGATAGCGGCACAGTTGACAGAGGAGAATGGTAGAAAAAAAACGAGTTGTGCCGACCCCAAGTAACATGGGACAAGGGCAGGAAGATTACGAATAATTGAATATCTAAATAACAAGTAAATAAAGTTTTGAACTTAATCTCAAAACGTGGGAGTTAGGATTTTCGGGCAGTTTTTAGTTAGTTTTTTAGTTTTTTAAGACTAATTTATTAAAATACTTTTTTAACAGAATTAAAAAAAAGAAGTTTGTACAATGGATGGTAGAAAAGCAGCAAAATAAAGCTTATTATAATCCCTAAGTGGGACTAGTACTACTAGAATAGTGTGTCTATGCAACATTCGGGTTATTAAAATTCTCATTTGAAATGACATGACACTGTATCTTTGAATCTTTAGTCTACTTTTGAACTTTTATTAACTAGCGTGTTTGCATTATCCTTAATTATAAAAACAAAATACCCGACTGCTTAAAAATAATGAACTGAAAAGGGAAAACAAGTATTGCTATACCTATATGAAATTCGCCTGAGTAATGTATATAATTTACCAAGCATTGTTTTGTAAGATAATCAAATAATGAAATAACTACATAACGAGCCTTTTCAGTAAGAAGATCGTTACCGCCATTTTGCATATTTTACAGGAGGTTTTTTTTAAATATTTCTCAAAATATTTATAGCATCATTTTGAAATTTTTACTTGATGTTACATGGACACCTCCCTATTAATTCGAATGTTAAGATTTGACTCAGTACTCTATAATCACATACATTTGTCGCTTACGTTAAAACTGATGACCGTTATTAGGTAGAGCTGATATGAGTAAGTCGATTACGATAATTCTTAAATTATCATGAAATAGTAGAAATAATTTTTTGTGAATTTTTTTTAACTGTTTTTACGAGATACCATGCCAGACAGAGAAGGACAAAGAGTCAGAAATACGAAAAAGTAAAAAAAACATTAAGTACTTCTAAGCGAATTAGCTTTATTAGTAAAATGAAATACTAATTTTTGGCGCTTACGATGTTCTTCCTGAAAAGGCTCGATATGTATATTCAAATTAGTTGAACTAAATACTTTTTAAGTTTTTTTTAGGTAACAAAGTATTGTAACTGAAATACAATCCAATTTAACACTTTTTTAGTGTAATGTGTTCTGTTTTAAATGTATAGATTTGTAACTAATAAGGATCGCCATCACTGATACCATGACGTCACCCTCCTGTTGTTTAGTAGCTTTGCCAAACCGATAGATGGCGCTGTACGCTGACGTCACGTTTCTGAATCGCGGTGTTAAGATTCTCCGCGAGCGAATGACTACCCCGGTATTAATTTAACACGTTATCGCTTCTCGGCCTTTTGGCTAAGATCAAAGTGTAGTATCTGTTCTTTTCAGCTTAATATCTGAAAGTTTCCTCACTGAGGAACCAGTATATTAATCTGATTTTTGTAAGCTGACGGGATGTTCGGGGCTCGCTCCACTCCCGTCGCGGGTCGGCCCGGCATTGCAGTGCCGCCGGGATCGGCCCACATAATACCTTGTAAAACCGCCTAATCTTACGTCTAGACCGGGGAAGAAGCAGTGTCATGGTTTTGACGACTAGTTGCTTCGTAGTATCTCTTTATAAGTGAGAGGCGATTTGCAGTTCTTCTGCTTCTGTCATTATGTACCTGGTTACCTTCTACAGGACCCATCAATATTCACGGTGCTGACGTGCCCTTCGGCGAAGCCCGGCATCGCCATTGCCGACTTCGTGATCTTTCCTCCGAGATGGTCTGTTCAGGAGCACACCTTCCGACCACCATACTATCACAGTAAGTTATTACCTAATATTGTAGGGTCTACAACTAATCAGAGGCGGTTGGAAAGGTAAGCCAGATGAGAATAACTCAGATTGTCCATAACGCTTTCTTTCTACCATACATACCTACCTAGTAAGAAACCTTCCAAATCGCGTGCGTAACAAAATAAAACCGCAATTTCTAAGTTTCCACTGAAAAAACAAAACAATGGAACCAATAAAAACGTCACAGCATTAAGTGTAACTAATGTGTTATTTTGAAACAATAGTTGATTAAGTAACTTAACATTCTCATAATTTTCTAGCCAGAATTAAAAAATGTTCGCTGAGGACAGGATTCGAACCTGCGCGGGTATAACCCATTGGATTTCAAGTCCAACTCCTTAACCACTCGGACACCTCAGCTACGATCGTTTGACTCCAATTTGATAATGTTATCATAGACTTTAGTCAACATACATAATGTATTTGAAGTAGAAACAATAGGCCGCACATCAACAGCACAGTAGGTATAGTAACAAAACTAGTATAAGCTGGCCTCTTGTTCTATAGAAATTCCTTACTATGCTAGTACTAGCACTATGCGGTTTACTGTGTCATAAACTTTATAGCTATTTACACAACTGGTTATGAAAGGACATTATTTGCTTTAAACAAGGGGAACCTACCAGTGAAAATGTTAAAATAACAATTCTGGCTCAATTTTTATTGAACTACTTCTTCACTTACAGTCAAAGACTGTACACACTACCACAGATAATATAATACTTACACTACACAAGGTATAAAGGTTAGGTAAATTAATGTAAAGTAAATAAACTATCAACTTACATTGTACCGTATATTTAAATCACGACTCTTGATATTTGTATTAAATAATCTAATACTTGTAGCTATATTCAAGTTAAAGTAATTACTTATGCAATAGACAAGAATTTAAACGAAGTAAAAACCGTCACCGTTCTAACTTTAAGCAATTACTAATATATAGAATAAAAATCGTATCTTAAGAAATAACTCAATTAAACACTTTGACTTCTTTATAATCACGTAAAACATACCAAATTGACAAAAGGAGTCAATTAAAAGGTTAAACTCACGCGCATCGCATCAAGCATCAGGCAGAAACTGTAGAACGCCAGTAGAGCGGCAGGCTGCGGCTCTACGATCCTTTGGTATAATATAATGCCGTTCTATAACTCATTATTTTGTCCTTTTATTTTCATACATACAAGGTGTAAACGGACCCTTCACGAAGCCGTCACCCAATTATTCTGTACCTACATCAAATTTAGTAACTCTACGCAAAAAAATATTGCTGAGAAACGTTTTTTTTTTGGGGGGTGAAAAATCACGGTTTGCAGTAGAACTCAATATAACGGACTCAATACTTTGTAGTGATGAATGTATTGAATATTACAAAGGTTATGGAGATATTTAAAGTAAAGTTACCTATAACCTTAAAAACTGGTATTAAAAAAAACAAGTTGGAACATTTACCTCCAATATCTCCGTAACTAGATGCTCCCAGGTACGGTCCAGAACAAAAAAGAAATCGCAAAGACGGGGATAACAAGTGCCTTTCGGCTTAGTTAAGGATCTATTTACATCCTTTATTATAAACGAGCTTCAAGTTACAACGGTTCAAAATCTAAGTCTCTAAAAAAGTCCCTCTCGCTGAGGACAGGATTCGAACCTGCGCGGGCAGTGCCCATTGGATTTCGAGTCCAACTCCTTAACCACTCGGACACCTCAGCTGCTTATGATGATAGCTAAATAGACTTATTAAAGCCTTATCCCAGCAATGGTGTAGAATAGGATAGGTCAAACAAAGAAAGATTGAGGCCAAATTCAACAAATCTACGTCATCATCTGCCTAGTCTTCCCCAAACTTGCTGGGATCGGCGTCCAGTCTTACAGGATGCAACTAATACGATATCCTTTGGTAACATACATCACATCCCTCGCTACGCATTTTCGCTCATCGTGTAAACGCAGCCTAAGACTGGTTGTCAGACTTTCGAACCGACCACCTGTAACGACTGTCAAATATCTACAAATGACAGCCGGGACCAACGGCCGTGCTTTCCGAGTCACGGAGGAAACTTGGTAGTTTGGGTGGTCACCCATCCACATAATGACGAGAAAAATCGATATAATGCTTAGTTTTTGGAGATAGTGGAGTTATCAGTTTTCTCCGTTCCGCTGACGGCTGACGGTTGACGGACAGGTTACAGATTTTTTTTTTTAATATTTTGGTCAATAGGTTTGCCTTGGTTCTAATGCCGCCGCCGAAGTCGGTTTTACGTAACATACCATCACGCCTGTAAACCCCGAAATATTAGGCAGAGGTGTATTATAGTGTGCCCACATTTCGTCAATTTTGTTTTAAGTCTCATCTAGTAGGGCGCGAGCCTATTGCCGACAACCGGGCACAAATCCTTTGTCCGACCCGGGAATCGAACCCAGGACCTCACGCTCAGCAGTCGCGCTTGCGAGCACTCTACCAACGTGGTAGTCAAATGTAAAATTGTTCTTAGTAAACAATAATTACTCAAACACCTGTTTCTGTAAATTACTACACATTGTTCTTCGCTATAAAGAAAAAAAAAGTTTTAAACACCACAATAAATTCACTATTAACGTTCGTAGCTGAGGTGTCCGAGTGGTTAAGGAGTTGGACTTGAAATCCAATGGGTTATACCCGCGCAGGTTCGAATCCTGTCCTCAGCGAGAGAACTTTTTATGTTTGTTTGCTTGATTTTAACAAAATAATACTACTTAGGTACTTACTTTATTTATATGAGGCAAGTAGGCAGTTGTGCACCTACCTCCTTGCGTGTATTTTGATATTTTGTGAATAGATTTTAAATACCTACAGTTTTACACGAGACCAATATTTTGGTGTTTTTTTATAAAGAAGTCGACGTGGGATTGTAATCGACAACAATAAATCAGACCAGTAATCCCGTAGTTCTGAGGTATCAAACATAAAAAACGAAATACGGCTGAGAACCTCCTGCTTTTTAGCAGGCGGTTAAAAAGAAGACAGTTTTGTTATTCTAGTATTGGTTTGTTAACAACGGACGGGCGGGATAACTATGTGCGTCATTGACACAAAATATACCTAAATAATGTAAAGTATATTACAGACTAGCTTTTGCCCGCGACCTTCGTCCGCGTGAAATTTTGTAGCCTATAACCTTCCTCGATAAATGGGCTATCTAACACTAAAAGAATTTTTCAAATCGAACCAGTAGTTCCTGAGATTAGCGCGTTCAAGCAAACAAACAAACAAACAAACTCTTCAGCTTTATAATATTAGTATAGATTATGGTTTGCGGTCAAATCGTGCAAGATTGCCGGGTATTTAAACTTAAAACTTTAGTGGACAAGTCAGTCCTCATCAGTCGCTTTTACCGTCAACATGAAACTTAGTGTCATAGCACTTTTGTGCTTATTAACCGCCGTAGCGGGAAAAGATCGCGATTACGCTAGGAATAGACTTAAACCCATTCCGAATCAACGAAATGCCCCGACGCAAAGGACGCGCGCTTGTTTAGGCGGTAGATTTGGAGCATGTGCCGGTGCGGCTATCATTCCTCCTAATTTGATACCCTTTTCAAGAAATGGTACTGCAAGAAGTGACAAGAGACAAGTAAAGCCGGTTCAGACGACTATTTCTCCTAATTTGAAACCCACAACAAGAAAACCAGGTAAAATAAATAGTACCAGAGGTGTAAAGCCGGTTCAAACTACTATTTTTCCTAACTTGGAACCCACAACAAGAAAGCCGGGTAACGCAAAAAGTAACAATGCTGAAAAGAGACAAGAAAAGCCGGTTCAGACTACTATTTCTCCTAACTTGAAATCCACAACAAGGAAGCCGGGTAACACAAATAGAAGTAATGCTGGAAAAAGACAAGAAAAGCCGATTCTGACTATAATTTCTCCTAACTTAAAACCCACAACAAGAAAACCGGGTAATGAAAAAAGTAAAAATGCTAAAAAGAGACAAGAAAAGCCG
The DNA here is from genome assembly GCA_905163415.1 of Noctua fimbriata. Classification (NCBI taxonomy): domain Eukaryota; kingdom Metazoa; phylum Arthropoda; class Insecta; order Lepidoptera; family Noctuidae; genus Noctua; species Noctua fimbriata. The sequence continues at coordinate 12,444,161 of LR990940.1, forward strand.
GTTCAGACTACAATTTCTCCTAACTTGAAACCCACAACAAGAAAACCGGGTAATGAAAAAAGTAAAAATGCTGAAAAGAGACAACAAAAGCCGGTTCAGACTACAATTTCTCCTAACTTGAAACCCACAACAAGAAAACCGGGTAACGCAAAAAGTAACAATGCTGAAAAGAGACAAGAAAAGCCGGTTCAAACTACTATTTCTCCTAACTTGAAACCCACAACAAGGAAGCCGGGTAACACAAATAGTAGTAATGCTGGAAAAAGACAAGAAAAGCCGGTTCTGACTATAATTTCTCCTAACTTAAAACCCACAACAAGAAAACCGGGTAAAGCAAAAAGTAACAATGCTGAAAAGAGACAAGGGAAGCCGGTTCAGGCTACTATTTCTCCTAATCTGACACCGCCTACAAGAAAGCCGGGTCAGGAAAGCCTCAAATCCGTGGTATAGAAATTTATTTTTTAGTGCTACTGCTTATTTGTCTAAAACCAACCAATAAAAACCGGTGGTTAAGGCAATCTCTAACATTCACTCAAATTTCTGGTCTGAAAATTTTCTTAACTCTACAAAAATTATAAGCTGGCTTTATCTTTTGTTTCTCATAATTCGAAATCTTTTACGGGAGAGCAGCCGAGTAGTTTAGGTGTACGGGCCCTCGCCCACGGCGACTTCTTGCGCGTTCAGAATTGGGCGAAGGTACACACGGCGGCACATGAAGTTGTACATTTCCAGTATTACTTGGCCTCGCTATATATAGATCTCCTATACAATGAGAGATCCGCATAAACTGGTTTTGTATAGCTTGATTGGCCGTCGTGTACACAGCTAGTAACAGCATCGCGGCTGTATCGGTACACATGCGCGACAGCATCGCATCGCTACAAAAAGTCGCCGTGGGCGAGGCCTCTAAGCGCCAGGTTAGCCCGCGAATGTCAAATTTTCTTACGTTTTTTGCAATTTGCAGGTCAGTGTCAGGTTGTATGTTGATGAAAGAATGTAGTAACACGTAAGTTACAGAATATAATCCTTAAAATCATCAATACAACCCTCTAAGTTCATTTAACCCCACTGAATGACTTTTTCATGAAATAGTTATTGAATGGCGTTAAATGAACCTAGAGGGTTGTATTAATTATTATAATTCTGTAACTACATAAGTGTTACTAGCGCGACTCATTGTTCATCAACATACAACGTGACACTGACCTGCAAATTGCAAAAAACGTACGAAATTTTGAATTTCGCGGGCCACGCAGCACGGCACCACCTTACAGAGAGAAAATACGTTTATTTTTAAGTGGTATCCCAAATCTATGATATAGAAATTTATTTGATACTGCTGATTCTTATTTACCAAGTCTATCACCAGCCCCCGTAGCATGACCACCGTGGATTTCTTTGACGGAAGAATCGAAAAAATGACAGATTGTGTCGACACAATTACAGATTTCTTTGCACTATGGGGGCCTTTTCCAAACATAAAATGTTATAGATGTAGAAAGGAATATTACTTATATAATATAAGTAATTTATTATTTAGGTATTTTATAGGCCAAAGACATACATATGCGGTATTATTCTTGTAGCTCTAAGTTTAGTCATAATTCTGTAATTTGCAAAATAAATATTATAAGTTCATCATTTTGTTTTAATTTATTAGTTTTTACTTGTCCATTAAAAGTGGTTCTAGCTCGATCCATGTTTCCGGTCGATGTTACTTTCACTTTTTTAAACAAATTCCATCATTATGTCTGTATAAATTAAGTTATTTATAATATGAAGTGGCAACACAACCGAATTTTATGTTTAGGATTTAAAGTATTTTTTTCCTAAACTCATATTTGAACACGTGAATTAAAACTAAATTGCGAAATGAGAACTGAATGGATATCTGGTACTCATTACATTACCACATGTTCATTTATAACCGTATGTAGACAAGTTTTTAAATAAGTACAATAACAGACAATGAATTCAGTGCTACTAACTGTGGCTGAGGTGTCCGAGTGGTTAAGGAGTTGGACTTGAAATCCAATGGGTTATACCCGCGCAGGTTCGAATCCTGTCCTCAGCGAGAGTACATCTAATTTTTGATCACCAATTCAATACAGTTTTTGGGTTTTGGGTGTTTTTGAGCATTGTTTAGACTTAAGAATAAATTAATATTATTAAGTATGCTTTCTAGTTACAACTCGGAAAGCACGTTAAGCCGTTTATCCCGGCTGTCAATTATAGATCTTTGACAGTCGTTAGAGGTAGTCAGTGGCCCGAAAGACCGACAACCAGTCTTACTAAGGGGTATCGTATTATCCAGTAGGTACTAACTGGGTTGTGGAGGTCAGGTAGGCAGTCGCTCTATGTAAAAAATAGATATTCAGCTGCATCCGGTTAGACTGGAAGCCGACCCCAATAGTTGGGAAAAGGTTAGGCAGATGATGATGATGCTTTTCTATTTTAAGCATGCCCGGTTTATGAGGTACTAGCGACCCGCCCCGGCTTCGCACGGGTGCAATATATACATATAAACCTTCCTCTTGAATCACTCTATCTATTAAAAAAAACCGCATCAAAATCCGTTGCGTAGTTTCAAAGATTTAAGCATACAAAGGGACATAGGGACAGAGAAAGCGACTTTGTTTTATACTATGTAGTGATTCCTGAGCGGAGTCTAACCATGCAAAGACCTATTGGGGTTTAATATTTTGATCTTGACATTTTCCTTGTGCTGCGCTATAGTACTCGGGCTTCTATTGTACAGACGCCAGCACATCAAGCCGAAACTGTCAAATTTCCCCAATCAACCTTGAACCTAATGATTTAGTTAGTACAGTTGAAAATGTATGACAGATTGTAGTGGCTTGATGTGCTGCCGTCAATGGCGTCTGTACTTTACCTTTCTCGATTCAGGATAATATTGACAATAGGTACTAAAATTAGTTAAGCAATTATGTCAAAGACATAATAATTTATTTTCGGTAAATGTGGTACAAAGGTGGTAAAAATAACATAAAGTGCAATGACACATTTCGCCATAAAAATAGCATGCAAATATTAATAAACACAAATATTAAATTAGGTAGGTAACTAAATACAGTAGAATATTATTAAGTTTAATTAACTAGCACAAAACAAAATTTTGCTGTTAAAGACTACAAACGAATTGTTTGTATGTTCTCGTATCAAACCGCACCGTACATAAATGGTCAAATTTCTTACAATACTGCTTTCCTACAATAACTGCGTCAGATTTGCCTGTTTATGTAGTTTTAGTACAGGCCCCATACGATGAGGAGAAAATCAACGTCACTGAGCATCCCGTTGTAAGGAATGTTTTTAAATCTGAAGTGAGAAAAATATTGAGTATGAATGTGGATGGCTATTAGTGTAGAGGAAGACCAAAGAAGCGATGGATGGATTGTGTGAAGGATGAAATGGCTAAAAAGGAGGTGACTGCTAATATGACGAGTGATAGAGAAGTATGGAGGAAGAAGACATGCTGCGCCGGCCCCAAATAAATTGGCATAAGGGCAGAAGAATGATGAGTTGGCCCGCAGGGCTCCTACCTGAAACTTTTCTAATAAAAGTTTGGCGTTCTCTCACCACGCCTTCTACTCAGCTAATAAGCTATTTTGCTGAATATGCTTACAGTAAAACCCTCTGGGCTTCGCTATCACTACCTACAGCAGCAAAATAAAATATGGGTAATGTAAAATGTACATACTAAGGCAGACACGCCCGTCAGTAGTTTCGATGATATAGATTCTATATCATCGAATCTATATCTATTTTATAGAATAAGTGTTATACACCAACACGGGCAGCACACGTACTAATAGAATTTAGCTAGAATTTTCATGATACATGCTGCTTAGGTGCGTCCCACTACGCCGGCGAGGAAGCGAGCAGCGACCTCGACCATTTTCTCGCTCCAGAGACAGTATATATACAGGGTGTAAGGGACAGCTCTCCACAAACTGGCAGGGTGCATTCAGCTCCTTAATTTGAATCATATTCCGCCGGAATTTTTCTCCGGAAAATTTTAACAATGTAGCTATACATTGCGTATGAGGAAATAAAACAAATCAATTTTTTTGGATTGCCATAACATTCCTGAAATAATTACTTGTACTGGTCATCTTAGTACTTATGATATACTGAATTCACCCCATCAGTTTGTGGAGGGCTGTCCCTTACACCCTGTACTATACTCGTACGTCCCAGACCTCCTAACAGTACTACAATATCTGTCTGTCTATCGATGTTGCTCATGCGAGGATTTAATAAAATAAATTATAAAAAGGCACGTGTCGCTATGTGCGTACACGGTAATCTCCGAAACGACCGAAACGATTTCAATGAAATTTTGTGTACGTTTCTGGTTGGTTCCAGCTTGAAAGATAGTTTTAGATCGAATTGTTGACAGCATGCGAAGCAGGGGCGGGTAGAACTAAACAATGTTAAAGTAACATTCAATTTCTTGGTAATTTACAGGAAACTGCATGAGTGAGTTCATGGGTCTAATTCTGGGTGCTTACGAGGCGAAGGAAGGAGGTTTCCTGCCCGGTGGCGCGTCCCTACACTCCATGATGACCCCTCATGGGCCCGATGACAAGTGCTATAATGCTGCTTCTAATGGAGAACTCGTTCCGCAGAAAATTGCTGTGAATACTCAGGTAGGTACCCCAGAGGTACTTAACTAATACTGTCACTTACGGGATATCTTCCGTGTGTTCATTATTTTGAGCTTCCGATATCCCGGAAGATATCCCGTAAGTGACAGTATTAGTTTAGTTGTGAACCGTGAAAGCTTAAAACAGTGCCAGAGGTACGTGTTTGTTACATATTTTGAGCATTTATGATGCATATTTCAACGATTTTAAGTTGCATATAATCTGGTCTCTAGTAGTAGTACCTAACAATAACAATTATCAATAGTTGGTAACAATTTTATTTGATTCTCTTGTGGTTATTTCATTTACCCCTTCGGTCTTTCCTGGTAAAGTCGATGAAGGAACTTTTTATAACAAATCAATTAATCATACATTCATATGCATTTAGATATCAGTAGGCAGAGATGAAATGTGCAAAGCACTAAAGGGGTAAGATATTTATTTTGCAAATATGGGTACAAACACAAAATATAATTAGCTACAGCCATATTTAACTAGAAGGCATGCAAAAGTACAAAATACACTAGAGATGTGTAAGTACATACATGATAATAAATTTAAAGTGTTTAATTATTTTTTTAACTCTTCAAACACAAAGTACAGAGGGGGACTTATGCCATAGGTATTTTCTACGAGTCAATCTTTAAAATATTGACATAAATTTAAATAATTTATTTTTTTGTACTAATATAAAGCCTGGCCTGCCATTCCGCCATTTTCATAATCGTACAATACCTACTTGTATGTATTTATTTCAGCTGTGGGCTAATACAAGTTTTATGTGTGGTTTCTTTCTCTTCTCCTTCTTCAACCTTTGGCCACCCAATGCTTAGTGTAGATCTTCCAAATCTCTCCACTTTTGGTGGTTTTGTGCATGGCTATCCAGTTTCTTCCGGCCACTTTAATCAGATCGTCTGTCCACCTAGTCGGTTGTGTGGCTACTTTTTTGATAATACTAAATATAAAATGGCGGAGAATTGGGCGGGGCAAAATTTTCAAATTTCTTCAAAAAACTCCGGGCGGCTATTTTTATTTGTATTTTATATTGTCAAATTCTGTTTTATTTTTTAAAATTTGAAATTGACATTGATTTGATTTTCTTGACATTGTATATCTGATTTGATGACATTGTATGTATTTTTTATGTAGAGATTAGTATTTATATTTATGTCGTGTTTCGTAACATGTGATTGTAATATGGGAGATCCTGAAATAAATGGATTTTATTTTATTTATTTATTTTATTATATTTTAAGGACATACTAATTTATTCTTTGTTTTTTTCCAGTCATTTATGTTCGAGTCTTCGCTAAGTTTAGCTATAACAAAGTGGGGCGCAGAGACTTGTCAGAAACTGGACGCGAAATACTACAAGTGCTGGCAAAACTTACCGAAGCTTTTCTCAGAAAAAATCAACGTTTAATTTTTAATTTTAAGCACTATAATGGTCTATGAAAGACTAAAACAGGATCATTTTATCAATGTTATATTTCATCATAATAATTACTAGTAAACTCTACCTATAAGATATGTAAAGAACTCCCAGAAAAAGTATACGCTTCGGCAATCATCGTCTATCTTCGGAAACACGAAAGCGCGGTGATGAGGTCTTTAGAGCTGTTTCAATTATGGAGGAAGCACTTACCTGTTTTGTACCACCACGGTAAACATTTAAAGATTAACAAATAATGTAATTCCAAAAAAAATAAACTTATAAGGCTTGGAATGACATGTGACATGGTGCGACCAGAACAGGTAACCCAAAACTAAACAGACAGAAAGCTTCACACAAACCCGCAATGGTATTTGCATTGCAACAAAGCAAAAAAGTACAAAACTCTCTTCAAGAATCTTTGTCTCTGTGAGGAGTTATCGTACTGTGGTACAACAGTCGTACTAATTCAGAAACACGATGATTACAGAAGCGCATAACTTTTCTGGTCTGCTCGTGAATATTGTCAAAGTTTTCTTTTTGTATTTTTACTTTAAAACCAATTAAGACATTTTGAATAAGAGTTTTATTTATATACTAACATTTTTTCACATTTCATACTACTAAAGTATATTAAATTAGTGAAACGACTTATTACTGAACAATGGTAGTATTTTGTCATAATCACTATATGTTTTCAATGTATGATTAGATATTGGATATCTCCCAGGATTTCGTAGTACCGTCAGAAATCCTTGATTTCTTCATTTCTCTGCGATATAATTAATTATACATTCTACACTACATTAGTTTAATTTTTTAATATATCAAAGTTATTGATAGTAATCCATACTTCCATACTTTGTAATATTATAAATGCGAAAGTAACTCTGTTTGTTTGTTACCTTTTCCCGACTAAACGGCGGATAGGATCATAATAAAAGGCAAGGAGATAGCCTATGTCCTTCCACAGGATATAATCTATCTTTTTCTCTCTCACTCATACACATCAAAATTACCACGCGAACGACGTCGGGCAACAGCTAGTTACATATATAATATTTATAATTGGCCTAGGTACATATCGCCGTTTTTGAAAAACATGTGGTTAACAATTGCCTGTTTTTAATTATTTTAATATAGCAGTCCTTCTCTACCAAGTAAATTCAAGTTTAAAATCACATTCGTTGCCTTTTGGCAAGGAGATAGCCTATGTCCTTCCACAGGATATAATCTATCTTTTTCTCTCTCACTCATACACATCAAAATTACCACGCGAACGAAGTCGCGGGCAACAGCTAGTTACATATGTAATATTTATAATTGGCCTAGGTACATATCGCCGTTTTTGAAAAACATATGGTTAACAATTGCCTGTTTTTAATTATTTTAATATAGCAGTACTTCTCTACCAAGTAAATTCAAGTTTAAAATCACATTCGTTCGCGTCCCTCTTCTCTCCTGTGATTGGTTGAATCTTGAATTATGCTCGTCTCCATTTTGCGGGAGTCAGGGCCCGGTCCTTGAACTCTTGAAATCTCGACCAAATTGACTCGAGATCTCGATACTGCAGTCTCTGCCTAAGACGTTGTGATTCATCTGCTTAACTATATCCCAACTATGTTAGGGCGGCTTCAAGTCTAACCGGGTGCAGCTGAATACCAGTATTTTACATAGAGCAACTACCTATCTGACCTCTACAAGCCAGTTAGTACTGGGTAATACGATACCCTTTATTAAGACTGGTTGTCAGACTTTCGGACTGCTTAACGACTGTCAATGATCTACAATTGACAGCCGGGACCAACGGTTTAACGTACCTACTTTCCGAGGCAAGTCATGTAATGGGTGGTTACCCATCCTCGGACCAACCAAGGCAAGCGCGGCTTAAGCTGAAGATCGACCCGAGTGGCTGTTATTATCTGGCCAGGACCTCCTCCTGTCTAAGACGTGATTACAGGTATAAAATAATTAAGCGTTTGTAAATCCAGCGATGATGATGCGATGCTGGGTCTACACACAAAGATCGGTTAAAAGACCGACTTGACTTGAGCCAACTTTTATTTTATTTACGACATTAATTTCCCCTCGTTTGTCTAGTGGTTGCAGACGTGGCTTCTAAGCATGAAGACCTAGGTTCGATTCCTAGGTCGGGCAAAGTGATATTAGATTTTTCTACAAGAATTCCAGGACCACGGAGTCTGGATTTGTGCCCGGTTGATAATAAAAAAAAAACTTCTTTATTAGCCAAATAAGAATATCAACACAGCACAGTTAAGTTACAAATAAGCAGTAGATGCAGTTACAATTTTTGTTACAGTTTCTGATAGCAGTAGGCTCGCCCGATATTACATGGGACTTAAACATGACTGGGGCGAAATGTGGGTGTACACACGGCGGCCAATTAAGCTATGTAAAACCAAATTAAGCTTATCTCGCATCGTACCGGTAACTCATACAAAGCGAAATCAGGTTATACTGGTTATGTATAGCTTGATGTGCCGCCGTGTGTACTATTAGGTACAGTCACGAGCACCAATATGTATACACTTTCCTAAATTTAAAAGCAATTTTTGCGAGAAATAACGATTGCAACTTGGATATTTTTCATAAAATATGAGTTCCAGAAGACTATGTTCGTAACAACATAAAAATTTAATCGGAACAGTAGCAGAAAAGCACGTTTAAAAGTTGTTAAATGTTTACATATTGGTGCTCGTGACTACACGCCTAACCCTTAAGGGATTACAGGCGTGGTGTTATATTATAATTCTCACCTCTTCGCTCAACTCTGTAATTCTTTTGAAACAACTGAAAACCAAAGAAGGGGTCATTTTACCCATTATTGTGAATAATTTCTATGTTGGGTTTGGTATGGTATGATAAGAACCATTAAGGCATCACTGTTAGTACTCATTTAACTAGACAAAATTTAGGGAAAAGACAGAATGTAATTAAAAAAAAGTTTTATTGGCATATAAATTATTAAAGTATAAAGAAAACATGCAATAATTAATATAATTAAGTAAGTACGATACTAACAGTGTTCTAATATAATATGGCCAATATACTTAGAACATCATATATTATATATACGCCGTAAACTCTAAGACGTTAATTTAATGTTGGTTTAAAAAAGTGCTCTACCTTTAATTTTAAAAACACACACAAACACACCTAAATTATAAGTTTTTTTATCAATCCTCGGTTGTATGGGGAGTGCCAGCTGCCACCCCTTAATTATTTTACTAAGTAGGTCACATCTTTGTCAACCGGTGGACCGGTGCACAGAATTCACCATCTCTCCAATTAACGTCGATATAGTACCAATAGTCTGCGAGTAAAATGGTTGTATGCAATCCGGAAGCGCAAATACGATTTCTGCTACGGAAACTTAAAATTACAGATGGACTACTTTGACTCATCATCAGTGACAATAGGTTCGTCTTCCACCGGCTCAAACGAATCTTCATGAGTCTCCTTATCTTCATTCGAATAATTAAAAATATCTTTTAACCAGTTGGCTAATCTATTAAATCCAGATGTTTCTTTTTTGAAAGGTTTTCGTCTCGCTCCATTTTTCGGAATATTATTTTTTTTCGATCGGCTAGGGATTTTGGTTTGATGTGGATATCGGCTACGTCGCTTGGTCCGTGTATGACTAACTGCTTCTGCTTCGTCTTGTGCTTTAGTATCGACTTCATGGACTTCTTGATTGTTCTCGTCTTCATAATTAACATCGTTAATAGAATTGATTAATTCCTCTTCTTCAGGAAGTTTGTCTTTTGTTTTCTTGTTAGAGACTCTTTTATTCGGTATTTTTTCATACCGAGAATGGAAGACAGGGTCATCAATTGAAGGTCGATTTTCAATTATTGGGTGCAACGCTTGTTTCTGATATAACTCCAGTCTTTTCTGCATGTGGGGATGTTGTGTCAATTCTTGCTGCTGCATTGCTTTGGCAAATATGTTGTCCAGGTTTCGGAATTTGGGTGATGGTTCCAGGTAAGATGAACCAGAACTCACTGGCTTTCGGGTTATTGAAGAGGATGGTGACATCTCGAATCTTGGCGAGTGATGTCCTACGCCCAAGTGTCTGGACGCAGCTGCCGCGACGATGGTCGTTGAGACACAACAAAAGAAGACTAACCCTCATGTTGCTAGTGCGAGTGAGTGTACAGGACTTAATGATGTCGAGCTTATGTTTCCCAACATTATATAGTTCGTAGATAGTTTTTCCAGTACAGTCATGTCCAAATATTGATGTGAAATTCAAATTATTTTTAAAAGTTCGATGAATATCTATTAAATTTTGTTATAATCCAGTACTTACTTTGTTTCTTAACATACATAACTAAACTTAAGATAATGTATTAAAATCTTTGCCAATAAATCTTCTGCAAATGTTACTGGCTAATACAGTTAATGTGACCTTTAAATGCGTGGGCCATTTAAAGGTCACATTAGTTTTAGGGATTACAAGACAAATGGATGAATGTATATGGATGGGATGGATGGGCTACAAAAATTAGTATATCTTTTCTTTAGCGACTGTACTATGGAGTAGGTAAGTGCGACAGCGGGAACATTCCAACCACATTCTAAATACTTACTATTAATTTGTATAGATTATAGACCCTAACCTAAACCAAGCTGACGTATTAAAAGCTTTCTACGTCACAAACCATACAATTATGTCGTCAATAAAACAATAATGTGCGGTTAACTGTTGGTTACAAAAAAACTTTTTAACAAAGCATCCTTTCTTTATCGTGTGGTTTATAATGCCTAACCTGGTGTCAGAGTTTTTATGGCGCCCATGGGCCTCTCTGACTTGGCTTTACATGCCGTCGAAAAATATCTAGAAATGCTGGTTTCTTCCCGATGTTGTCCTTCACCGAAGCAAGTGATAATTAAATAATACGCACATGAATCCGAAAAATCTGAAGTGCGTGTCTTGGGTTCCAATTTGAGACCTATTAATTGGCAGTCCGACGATCACACCTATCACTGCTGATGCTGAATAAAGCATTAAATCTATGTAAACGGAAGCTGAAAAGCGAAAAACTTGATAATCTTTAACTTAAATGTTAGCTTAGTAATACTTAAAGGCTTGTAGTCTTACTAAGCTCCAAAATTTATGTGAGTTACAAATTGCGAGTCGGCGCAAAACAAAAAATCAAGGAAGATCAATCCAGCTGCAATCATTTCACGCATTGCGTACTTAAATTCTAATATATATATTTTTGTTTTTTATTTCAGTTTCCGTTTTTTGTTTAATAATATTTTTTGTCTTCATCCTCGATGACAGTCATATTCCGGCTTGGTTTACTGTCCTGTGTGTGAATACGTTGAAGCCACTGCGCGATGTAAACTGTCGAGATGACCTCTCAACTATTTTCCGTCTTTCAAGTGTTCAGTATTTTGAAGATGTTAATAATAGGTAGGTTCTTAGAACTTAGTTGCCTGTTAAGGCATTGCAATTTAAATAAAAAAATATACACACTCAATATTACAGTTTACATTATACATATTATATTAATTATGATTATTCATACATTGTATATTAAATCATAATATTCTTATAATTTATATGTATCACAATCATTTTAATATTAAATAATTCATTTTCTTCAAAGAATTCTTTTACAGAGTAATATGTTTTTTTTAATCAGGAAGTCTAGGCTTCCTTTTAAAAATACCAATTAAATTAATGTTCTTAATGTCTATGGGTACCTTATTATAATTTTTTATGCCCATACAAAAAATACTATTGCTGTAGGTATACTGCAGTGTGGAATGTTTTATTGCGTACTGTATTTTTAAGTCTAGTGTTTTTAATGTGTCATAGCTACTGATGTTTGATTTAACTAAATTTGAGGCCTCGTAGATATACAGAGCAGGGAGGATTTAAATGAATCTGTTTGGTGTAACCCACATATTGATCTTATACACTTTTTTGTGCCTTGAACGCAATTTCTTTATCAGTTGAGTATGCCCAATATACAGAGAGAGAATGTAGAGTGGATCCCACTTAGGCATCATATGATGATAAGCACTAAGTAGTGTGGTTTGGTTAGATACCTACCTACTTGGGCATAAGAGAATTGATGCAATTTGCTACATACACTATTTACAAGTGTTTTACATGACATATTAGAATCTATATGATACCTAGAAATTTTGTACTTGTAGCGTCAGATACAGTTGCATTATTGTACTCAATAGATAATAGATTTTGCGTTTTTATTCTTGAAATTTGTGTCTTCATCATCACCATCAGATCAGCTTCAGGTTTCTATTATGTTGTATTTCTGGTCACTACAACATAAACACAACGTATGCCAATTTTCAACAGAATCCGTACACAGGTCAAAATTCAGTAGGTGTAAAATAAATTGACCGCGATTTCCTATACAACGAGTGTATTCGCGTAAACTGGTTTTGTATGGCTTGATTGGCCGTCGTACGTACAAAAATAAAATTAAATGTATAAAAAGTGGTCAAGGTGAATTTTTGCGACGCGTGCGACCCATCCAGTTGGAAATAATCCCACTGACTTAATATTTTCAACCTGTCGGTACTAGGTCTTGTCAGTTGATAAAGAGATTTATGCTCATTCAACCTATTTTCGTCACAAACATAAAACAACACACATTACCAGTGCGATCATTTGTTAAATTGGTAAAAATTTACCACGGTCCATTAGGTACTTGTAGATTCCTTATTAAATATATTAAATGAATCACTAGTTCGTCTTTTTAAAATATACTTGTTATTCACTATATATTCTTAAGCCAATAAATAATGAAAAGGAAATTAAGAATTATCGTCTTAAGAGGCGATAAAGATTGTGCCACACTTCGGTGTAATGAGCTTCGCGCGTACTCTTGCAAGAGTCCACAATCCACAGATCTCCGCAAAGTAGTGGTATCTCTAGAAGTTTTGATCAAGTAGCAAGTCATGCCCGGCGTCACTTGTATAGAGGGGCCCTTCACTATCAGAGCGTCCTCTACAGAGTTACTTGGCGTCGTCACTGTCGATACTGAAGAATTTCCAGTTCTGTTCACAGTCTGCGTCACTGTCACCTGCGTTGTGTTCTTCACAACATGTTGCTTGTTCCGTGTTGTGCTCGTCGTGTCATCCCAAATAAAGCTCGACATCAGGTTGCAGTCGATGCGCGTCTCCTCGTGATCGACGGGTCCTTTGCTTATGCGCAGCTTGCATACCTCACCCGGTGCGCTACTGTACCGTCTATCGGGGCCGTAATTATGAAAGTGACTGTTGCGACCCAAGTTGTACAGCGCTAGTCCAGTCAGCAAGCTATCGAATCTGCTGCCAGAGTCTCGGTACTCGTACACGTAGACGGGCGGGTGTCCTTGAAACACAGGGTGGAAGATGGACCCGTACCTTATCTGCTGTGGCGGACTGAAGTAGTAATGGTGATAAATTTCAATCTTCGGACTGGGGTTATTTTGTTGTTTAGGTGTTTCTCCAACTTGGACACTGCTTGTAATACCTGACTTTTCAGCTGAATGAGGTTTCAAGATAGAAGTATGTTGGGACACGTTTTGCTGTTGTGATATCCGTCCGTCATTGGCACTTTTGACATTGTTCGATTTTTCTGTTGTGGACGGTTTCAAAGTGGAAGTAAGCCTATATTGGCCCGTCTTTTTCTTTTGCTGTATCTTTTCAACTTCACCACTGGTTGTATGACCAGATTTGATTAAAGTTTTCGACTTTCCAGCAGAGGCGATCAAATTAGAAGAACGAGTTGGAGCAGGTTGGGTCACAGTTTGCTGTTGATGTGTCTTTCCAATTCTGCTACTGGTTGAATTACTTTGCTTTTCAGCTGAGGCAGGTTTCAAAAAAGAATTATGTTGGGACGCATTTTGCTGTTGATGTGTTTGTCCAACAATGCCACTGGTTTTGTTACCCAGCTTTCCAGCTGGGTGGTTCAAAATAGGAGAACGAGTAGGTTGGGTCACGGTTTGCTGTTGATGTGTCCTTCCAATTCTGCTACTGGTTGAATTAGTCTGCTTTTCAGCTGAGGAAGGTTTCAAAGAAAACTTATGTTGGGACGCATTTTGCTGTTGATGTGTTTGTCCAACAATGCCACTGGTTTTGTTACCCGATTTTCCAGCTGGGTGGTTCAAAATAGGAAAACGAGTAGGTTGGATCACGGTTTGCTGTTGATGTGTCCTTCCAATTCTGCTACTGGTTGAATTAGTCTGCTTTTCAGCTGAGGAAGGTTTCAAAGAAAACTTATGTTGGGACGCATTTTGCTGTTGATGTGATTGTCCAATACTGCCACGGGTTTTGTTACCCAGCTTTCCAGCTGAGTGGTTCAAAGTAGGAGAACGAGTAGGTTGCATCACGGTTTTCTGTTGATGTGTCCTTCCATCTTTGCCACTGCTAGATTTTCCCGACTTTTGAGTAGAAAGGTCCAATTTCGGAGCAGGGAGAGTTCGTTGGACTGCGTTTTTTTGTTGTTGACTTGTTCGTCCATCTTTGCCACTGTTCGCATTACCCAATTTTCCAGATATAGGGTGGTGTTTACTAGGAGTGCGAGTTGCGCTTGAACTATGTTCCACATTATGTTTTTGAGCTGCATGGCCTGCCGGTTTAGCAGGGCTAGGGCGACTCCCCGCGACCACTGACATAAAGTAAACTAGTACAATGAAACTAAGCTTCATCTTGACGACGCGAGCGTCTGTTCAACACTATTTTGCCGACTAAGGTTTAAATAGAGACGGTCTTTCTGACCACAGCCCTTGACCATTTCTATTTTGGTAAAAAGACGTCAACTATAAATACTTGTTAATATTGCAATAAATCCATTGCAGAAACATCCTTGAAAGGATTTGCCGATTGCATCCTTTCCTGTTTATTTTCCTGTAGTTGTCGATTTATGCATGTCACGTAGTTTATGCATCGAACTAGACCTAGATGGATTTATCTAGGACTAGTTCTATTACTTGTGTCATAACACCTACATGTGCTTTGAATTTACTGGTTTTAGTAGACATCTAGGGAATGAAAGTATTTATGATTACAAAAACGAGCAATTTAAGAAGGGCGCCCCCTTCTTCCCTTTTAGAAACTGCTCGTTTTTATTTATAAAATTTTATGTTCGAACTTAAAAACCAGGGGTTTTTTAAGTTCGAAACATTAAATTAAAAAAAAATAAGTTACATAAAAACATAACATTACGCCTGTAATCCCCAATGGGCTAGGCAGAGGTGTACCTAAACATTTCGCCAGTTATGTTTTATGTTCCAGTATTAGGGGCGAGACTATTGCCATCAACCGGACACAATTTGTTTAGAGAGAGATCCCTAGAGACCTACGCATTTTATAAAAGAATAATAAAAGTATTATTTTATACTTTTACTAGCGACCCGCCCCGGCTTTGCACGAGTGCAATGTACATAATATACATATAAACCTTCCTCTTGAATCACTCTATCTATTGCTGAACTGCATTAAAATCCGTTACGTAGTTAAAAAGATCTAAGCGTACAAACAGCGGGAGCGATTTATACTATGTAAAGATTTACGTGCGGTGATGTATTTTCTTTAATTTTGAGTATTCAGCCATCTATTAATAGACGTGTAAACTAATCAGCTTCGTTTAAGTACCCAATGCTTAGGTCTCTTCTCTCCACTTATACTAACTAGCTAGCACTAAACATTGGCCCTTTTGCTTCATTATTCGTGATTTACGTGCAAACCCAGAGCCACGGTGTGATACACACGTGCAGTGGTTGTACCGAAGAGAAACCAGTAGGAATGGAGTTGTGTGAGCTTTCGCCACTAATATTATGAATACCTTGTTAAAAAAATCCAGTATTACCTGTGTTAATTATTGGTTCATTCATTCTATTCATAACACACACGCACACATACAAACCCTTGAATAAGTTATAACCACTATTTTAATGTGTATTTTTTTTATCATTTTTACTTACCTACCGAACCTGTGTATGAGTGCGTAATTCTGTTTAAATGTTCTTCCGAAGAGGTGGAGACCTGGTGTCCTGAAATACAGGCTTTTCCTCTAGCTTAGGCACCATTCTCCCACAGATGTATAATAAACCCATGCATTGTTCACGAGACCTAAGAATGTACTACTGGCTTATGTATTGTGGTGAGAATTTAAGTAACCTTAAAAAAAAAATTCCAGACAGTTCAAAAAGGTCTTCTAGCGAACTTCTAAGCATAGGAATAACATTCTAAAAACATTGCGTTTAATCAATTACCTAGTGAGTATTTTTCTAGTATGAAGGTACACTAAACCTGCCTGTCTGAGCTAAACTAGACCTGCCTATACTTAGGTACTGGCAAGCAATTTGCTTCCCGTTTCGAGTTTCGAAGCAATAGGTAATTGTAAATACAGCTATTGGTTTTCAATTTGTTCAAACAGTCCTTGTAAGACACATTACACAGGACTGAAATACACTCGATGTCAAAAACATCCTGTATAATTAAGACACGATCATTCAGACAACACAAAATGTGGAATCCCTGTCCATTCCACATTGCACTGGACTAAATACACTCAATGTGAAAAGAATCTAGATGTTTCGGACAAATATTTTTTGCTGCCACGTGCATATGCAAATTGGTTGACCTTAACTCGACCTATTTTGGTTTTTATCTGACGTCAGAAGTAGAAAAATATTATCTTGTGAATCAACGTCGCGCCGCAGCGACTGCTAAACGGACGGAATCGCTCCTTTTTCATAGCTAGTAAAAAAACTACAAAATTGATATGTATGTTTTTGTTTTATGTAAAGGACAAGAGAAATCCGATTTTACGATTATTTGAAAAAAATACAAACTTTATTTATTTATTTAAATTTCCCTTACACTATCATTACAGGTGTATCTCTAATGCGATAGCGCGGTCTTAAAATTAACTTATTTACAGTACAAAACTAAGAAAAACGTAAAAAACTAGTAGGTATTATAATAACATAATAATCATAGCTTCTATACTAAGTTCCCTAACTATAAAAACACAATATTTAAATTATAAAACAACAACATTTAGCCTACTCTAATCTACACTGTAACATAAAATAAACAACAATAATTTTGCGAATTCACCCAAATAGCATGTAAATACATAGATCTTGACGTGAATTTATTTATTTATTATTATTAACTTACACACACTATATTTACAGGATGACCCCAATACAATAGTGGTTTGACCCCATTACATGTCTAATTGTAATTACACACCAAATAAAATCAACTTACGGCTAATACTTAAAAATTTGACAACAAAAATCTTAACACAGAATATTAATATTTAAATATAACTAACACAATTCAACTTAAGTATCAACAACACACAAAATGTGTTAGACTGTTATTAATTTGCCCTTAATATGTTACTAGATAAATATATAATCATGAAATTAAATATTATCGTCTTAATGGGCGTCAAACATTGTGCAACACTTCGTTGCAATGAGCTTCGCGCGTACTCTTGTAAAAGTCCACAATCTACAGTTCTTCGCATAGTAATGGTGTCTCTAAAAGTTCTAATCATGGAACAAGTCATGCCCGTTGTCACTTGTATAGAGGGGCCCTTCACGTTCAGAGCGTCCTCCACAGTGTTATTTGTCGTCGTATTCGTCGTCACTGTCGTTACTGAATAATTTCCAGTTCCGTTCACAGTCTGCGTCACTGTCACCTGAGTTGTGTTCTTCACAACTGGTTGCTCGTTCCGCGTTGTGCTCGGATTCTCATCCCAAATAAAGCTCGACATCAGGTTGCAGTCGATGCGCGTCTCCTCGTAATAGACGTGTCCTTTGCTTATGCCCAGCTTGCATACCTCACCCGGTGCGCTACTGTACCGTCTATCGGGGCCGTATTTATGAAAGTTACTATTGCGACCTAAGTTGTACAGCGCTAGTCCAGTTAGCAAGTTATCGAATCTGCTGCCAGAGTTTCGGTACTCGTACACGTAGACGGGCGGGTGTCCTTGATACACAGGGTGGTAGGTAAAGTCGTATCTTAGACGCTGAGGCGGATTGTAGTTGTAGTAGTGATGGACTTCTGTTCTCGGGCTGTAGCTGTTCTGATGGATCACGTGTTGTTGATGGTATGTCTCCCGCACGTTGCCACTGTGAATGAGACCAGGCTTTGCAGTCGAAACAGGGTATGAATGGTAACCACTTAATCCATTCTGCGGATAATGGGCCGCGTTCGGATAATTAGGCACAGCCGGGTAATGATGCACGTTGCCAGAATATCCAGGCGAGGCAGGGTATGAATGGGCAGTATGAACAACAGGTGGACTATAATGAATCCTCGGTTTATTTATGTACACTTTCGGATGCACCGTCGGGTAGTGATGTCCAAAGCTGTGGTGTGAACCCGAATAACGAATACGCGGATCTGCGATGGCGATGGTCAACGGTAAGAGTAATAGTGCTATCAAACGTAACCTCATATTGCCAGCGCGAGAGAGTTTAGGATTGAAATTGCGACGGAAATTCTCTCAGACAACGACCAATATCCGTCACTAAATAACCGCAACTAACACTACGAGTCTTGATGCGAAAAATATTTTTTTTCTATTTATCTGCTATTTCGGGCAGCAAAGCCACGTGCCAAGGAATGCGGCTATAACTAAAGCTGGATCATAATGAAAATAGTGTCATCAATATTAAACAAGTAGGAAACGCTGCTTTTGCAACCAGGAACCAGCAAGATATGATAGAAAGAAAGAAAATTCGTTTATGTGGTCGTAGAAAGGCTAAAATGTACTACAGGGTTTTATAAGATGCACGAGGCAATGTCACAATCATCTTGAATGCAAAGCCAAACCTGATGATCACCCACAACGACTAATTTACACCAATTCAGTTTACATAACAGACAGGAATATAAATGGAACCAGAAAAACCCAAGAATACTTTGGACGGCTATAAAATATTTACCTGGGACAAACTATTGTCAAAAGTCATTTTCGCACGATTTAATAGGTAATATGAGACATAATTAAACGTCGTTTATTTCCTTAATATCATCAGTTGACAACACAGTCTCGTAGGGAAGCAACGAGTTCTAAACACACAATATTTCTATCTGCACCCGATCAACGAAGACGAGCGCATGCAGAACCGGATCCGGATCTAGATTTTGCATACACGGTCCTAGGGGTAGTCGGAACCGGGTCACCCGGTTCTACCCGGTTCCAAGCGAACAAATCGTATTTTTTCTCTCTAATCTGACGAGATTTAAAAAAAAACAATCACTTTAGTCATTGAACCCATTTGGACTTAGTATAAGTAGCCATAGTTTTCAATGGAAATTTTTATTTCCACACATTTTCGGAATAATATTAAAAGTCCACGGGTGTGAAATACGTTACATGTTAGACCTAATCGTAGTGCGATAAGAACCAGTTTTCGAGGAAGGGTATTGAAAAATTTATAGTTCATGATAAGAAACTTACGTTAGACAGCCCTTGTTTTTCGCGGTTAATTTTTTCTAAGCAATGTATGGCACTTGAGTCTTGACGACAAATTACAAAAACGACTTCCTAATCTTATTGGAATGTACCGAATTATTTATCAATCACCCTGTAGAGAAGTATGGAGGAAGACATGCATGCCTCAAATGAGATAGTAAATAAAGGCTGGAAAATTATTATGTATTTTGTCGTATTACTTTTATTTATTTTATATTATTAATTTTAAGAAAACTTATAGCACACATTCGAGTAGATAGAAGTAATATGTAGGAAATGGACAATTACAAGTTTCTACTAATATTAACTAATGAATAAAATTGACACAACAGTATAAACAGCATGAGAGCTAAACATAGAAAGAACTGAAGAGAATAAGCAAAAATAAAATACATTACACAACAAAGTTACACTACAAAGAAATACTTTTAAGGGCATTACATGGCTCAAATCCCAAAAACAGCGTATGTTCAAAGAAATTTGTTGATGAATCCCTTCGTGCGTTTTCCGTGTAAAAAAGTATGTTATAGTTAAGTTCATCACAAATAAATTTTATTGTTTAAAATTTTAATAAACCTTCTCAATTTTTTTTGGTTAATCGTAGAAAATAGGTCTTTTTTCAACCTTAATTGTAAATTATCTCTGTAACGGCTGAATAGATCGGCATGAATTTTGTAATAACAAATACGTAATGATATACTTAACAATCTGTATTGTTTTTTTTCTGTTATTTCTTTTAATATTTTTAAATAATAAATAAAAACCGAAATTTTGCGAAATGTGCGGGGCAAGTCAACAAAAACCAGTACAGGGATCAAATCATCAAGGTCATCGAGCAATGTAATGCCCTTAATACCCGTAATAACTAATAATTAATAACTTCATAAGTTAACATAGATTAAATAAAACATATTATCAAATGGTACATACATACTAAAATAACTTTTAAATTGTGCATTACAACCATGAAAAAATGTTAATTCTGTTATAACTTCCTTCATACTTACATGTTGGGAGGAAAATGTTAATAATATATGATTAATAATATGTAATTTTTCATAACAAGGTGCTGTTGGTTCACATTATGATTCAGTGTCGAACAGTTTGTAGAATCGATACCGTTCAGATAGGCGACGGAATGAATCGCCTGCTTTACCAGTCTTAGCATTTTCGTTCTGTAGCACGTTGCCGCTGTTCGAACCACCCTTGGTACTATCTTGGTCCAAATTTTGAGGCAGTCCAGCTGAACGACGGATAGCATCATCTGCTGAACTACTGTTCGCAATTTCGATTTGGAGCATGTTGCTGCTGTTCAAACCACTCTTCGCGTCATGATGCAGTTGTGAGCTGCTCGAGTTAAACCATCCCGCTATGCGACGTAATTCAAGTAATGCATCATCTATTGACATATAATTCTTCGCATTTTCGTTCTGATGCTTGTTGCCGGGGTAGAAACTGTTCACACGGTGACGTTGGTCTACATCATGATGTGTGGAACCACTTTTCGCGATATGTTGGTCCATATTATGATGCTGTTTTGCCCTGCTTGAATAACGAGACGATTCATATAAGCGACGGAATGCATCACCCCCTGAAACATTCTTTATATCATGGTGATGTTGGGCCATATAATGATGTTCGGATTCATTTTTCATAAAAACGCTATTTTTATCCATATATTTTTCATAAAGATTTTTGGTATTATTCTTCAAAACAAAATCATAGAGGTGCACTTTATGATGTTTGGAACTATTCTTCAAAAGAAGGTGACGTTGGTCCACATAATGATGCCCTTTTGAGCTGCTTGGAGTAACAACTCTTAAAGTAGGATAAACAAAGGTTGACTGCTGGATTTGAAGCCGCTCCTCACTTCTATTAAATGAGCTCCGTGCGTACTCTTGTGAAAATAAGTTACTTATGTTCACAAAATGATGTTTGAAACTATTCTTCAAAACGTGGTTATGTATGTCTACATTATGATGTTTGGAACCGTTGTAATGTAGGTAAAGTGCATCTAAATTATAATGCGTGGAACCGTTCTTCAAAACAAGGTGTTGTTGGTCCACATTATGATGCACTTTTGCGCTACTTGAGTTAAATGCTCCAGGAAAAGTTAAATGGGGGAATGGATCAACTTCTGGGTTGGAGGTTGACTGCGTGATTGGAAGCCCTTCGTCAAACATTGTGCGCGCGTATTCTTGTAAAAGTTCACAATCCACAGATCTTCGGATAGCAGTGGTGTCTCTAAAAGCTCTGATCATGGAACAAGTCATACCCGGCGTCACTTGTATAGAGGGGCCCTTCACTTTCAGAGCGTCCTCCACAGTGCTACTCGTCTGTTGCTCGTTCCGTGATGTGGTCGTCGTGTCATCCCAAATAAAACTCGACATCAGGTTGCAGTCGATGCGCGTCTCCTCGTAATCGTCGAGTCCTTTGTGTATACGCAGCTTGCATATCTCTCCCGGGGGGCTAGTGTACTGTCTATCAGAGCCGTAAGGATGAGAGTGACTGTTGCGCCCCAAGTTGTACAGCGCTAGTCCAGTCAGCAAGGTATCGAATCTGCTGCCAGAGTTTCGGTACTCGTACACGTAGATGGGCGGGTGTCCTTGATACACAGGGTGGAAGGTAGACCCGTAGCTTATCTGCTGCGGCGGATTGTAGTGGTAGTGGTGATGGACTTCTGTTCTCGGGCTGTAGCTAGTATGGGCCACGTTGTGTTGTTGATGATAAGTCTGCCGCGCGTTTCCGCTGTTTGTGTTACCGGAATTAGCGCTATAATGCGGTTTTGCGGTGCTTGAATAACGAGACCATGGTAAACGAGCGAATGGATTGACTCCTGAGCCACTCTTCGGATTTAAGTTCTTAGGCACGTTTCCGCTGTAGGAGTTACCAGATGATCCTATCGAGGCAGGGTATGAATGTGTACCGCCTGAACTATATCTCGCATTATGGCTGAACGCGTTATGTTGATAGGATGCTGGTTGCACATTTTTGGAATCGAGTTTAGGAGAATAGTAACTGCGAGCAAACGATTGAGCACGGACGCGGCTACGAGACCTGTAGCCTGATACGACGACGCCGATCAACAACAAGAGAAATACTGCTATAAGACTAAACCTCATATTGCCGGCGTGTGAGTGTTGACGATTTAAATTACGACAGAATTTCTCTTGAGACAACGACCAATATCCGCCACTAAATAAACGCAACTAACACTACGAGTCTCTGATACTAAAAATGAAGGTTGTCCGGAATATTTTAGGATACCTAAGTACCTAACCTAACATCCTGTTATTTTCCTGCTGCGTAAACAAACAAAGAGTAAATGATGTGGCTATTGTTACACATTTGCGTCAAAAATTTAGTATCCAATTAAATTTTATATGGGAATTCCTCTCACGAAAATGTAAATTAGGTATAAGTGATAAGTCGACGATGAAATTAAATAGGTAGTCTTGGAATTTTTCGCCTGATCAGCTAAAAAAATTTCGTCTAAATCATGCGGAGGCGCCGAGCGACGCCTCCTTAAACTTTAGGCCCATTACAGAAGCGTTTACGCAATTATTTGCTATCTACACTGCGCAGCTTAGTGTCGTATCTTGTGTACACCTTTTGCGAATTTTACGGAAGGACCTTGGCGTGCTTACCGGACCTTATACAATATCTGTTTGTTTTATTTACTTTAAGTAATAAAATTGATAAACCTTTTAACAGTATTTTACTTTTTAATTAATGCCTAACCTTGTTCTACAATATAATAAATATTACAATTCGAATAGGTACTTTAAGGAAAATATCGGGTGACCGAGCTTCGCTCAGGACAAATATTAACTGACGACGAATTTTCCCAGAGATGAGATCTAGCTAGATCAAGTTTTCACCCCCTAAGGCCCCATTATTTCAAATTTTATCGAAATCGTTATAGCCGATTTAGAGAACGTGATAACAGATACCTATTGCCTGTTAATAGTATTGGATTTTATAAGATTTCCCCCTACAGCCACTAGCCCACTACCGCTCCGGTTAATGGACAAACTACACTTTGGAGATCGAGGTTCCCGGAGTCGAGTCGAGACGCAGAGGACACAGCCCAGCTTATTCCATAAAAAGCGCATCTAAAATGCAAATGACGAAATAATCTTATTTTACTTTTCGAGAAATGCATCGCTTTATTTCGAACCACATTGATCAAATCAACACTGGATGGATGAAATGGCGGTAGGCCACGGGGATAATATGCGACTTCTGCGTTCCTAGAGAAGATTTAAAAAACCATGGTTAGACCTGCTGTCCTGTATGCATCAAAATGTTGGGCCATAAAAGGGATGAATGAAAGGAATTACATGTGACTGAGATGAGAATGCTAAGGCGGATGTGTGGTATAACGCGATTTGATAAAATAAGGAATTAGTAGATAAGGGAAAGTCTGAAAGTGGCGCCGGTGACTGAAAATAATATACGAATGAAAAAATATTGTATTTCGTATTTTAAATACATGCGAAATAGTATTTTATAATTTGTTTTTAATTAAAGCAAAGCATGTATTTTGCCCAGCTCTGCCTTTATCCTCCCTCAAACATGCACACTTTATTTTTAGGTCGACATTCAACTTGATTTAAAAATATTATTATAACCTTGTGACAACGTTGGAGCGACTTCAGATAAAACTAAAAAAATTGTTGTCGTTTTATGTAAAGTCGTAGACAACTGATACAGAAATCTAATTTAATGATTCATTGAAAAAATACAAACTTTATAAGTAACCCAGACACACAAAATGTGTGAGACTGTAATTATTAATTTGCCCTTAATATCTTACTAAATATATTATCAGGAAATTAAATACTATCGTCTTAAGAGGCGACAAACATTGTGCAATACTTCGCTGTAATGAGCTCCGCGCGTACTCTTGTAAAAGTCCACAATCCACAGATTTTCGCGTAGTAATGGTGTCTCTAGAAGTTCTGATCATGTAGCAAGTCATGCCCGGCGTCACTTGTATAGAGGGTCCCTTCACTTTCAGAGCGTCCTCCACAGTGTTACTCGTCGTCGTCACTGTCGATACTGAAGAATTTCCAGTTCCGTTCACTGTCTGCGTCACTGTCACCTGCGTTGTGTTCTTCACAACATGTTGTTGCTCGTTCCGTGTTGTGCTCGCCGGGTCATCCCAAATAAAACTCGACATCAGGTTGCAGTCGATGCGCGTCTCCTCGTAATCGCCGGGTCTTTTGCTTATAAGTAGCTTGCATATCTCTCCCGGGGAGCTACTGTACTGTCTATCAGAGTTGTAATGATGAGAGTGACTGTTGCGCCCCAAGTTGTACAGCGCTAGTCCAGTCAGCAAGGTATCGAATCTGCTGCCAGAGTCTCGATATTCGTACACGTAGACGGGCGGGTGTCCTTGATACACAGGGTGGTAGGTAGACCCGTAGCTTATCTGCTGCGGCGGACTGTAGTGGTAGTGGTGATGGACTTCTGTTCTCGGGTTGTAGCTATTATGGACCGCGTTGGGTTGTTGATGGTACGTCTGTCGCGCGTGGCCGCTGTTTGTATTACCAGACAGCCCAGTCGAGGCAGGGTATGAGTGTGCACCGCCTGAACCATATCCTGAATGCCCAGAAGACGCGGGATAGTGGTGCGAGCCTCCGTGTGTGGAATGGCCATGGCTGCGTCCTGAGACTGCAGACGTAGCGAGAAATAACACTATAAAAATAAGCCTCATGTTATCGTCGCGAGTGACTGGATGGGACTAAATTAGTGTCGACTTTGGTCACTCCCCGAGTCCGTCACTAAACAATCACATTAAGCATGACGCAGTGGGCGCGGTGTGTCCTCGGCACGCAGGGTTCGCGACCTACCCAGATATCCCGCCGTCGCGTATCGCAGAATGCTATCGGGACAATGCATTACGGTAATCTTATTTATTAATAGCATAGGACTTGCAGGAATAAAAAAACAAGAAAGATTATTACGATAGTTTTAATCATAATAGGTAATTAGCAGAGCTTAAAATTATTCCATTACTGCATTAAAATTATAAAATACCGTCGGTCAGTCGCGTCACCAGTGTAAGAGCATCTTTCACTTTGTGCTATTTAAGATATGATATACTAAACATAGAACATGCAGGTTACATCGAGTTACTACTATTCGATAGCTCAGCATATCATTAGTATCAAAATGTTGAATTGTTTACGTATTGCGTATCAACTATGATAGCTAAGCTATCAAATGCTACATACTACGCGTTTTTAACTGGAATTTTATCCATTATTTTATACCTAATTATACATTATATGCAGTAAGAAATACTTATTTGGCTGTGAAAGAGGCCCTTAATTTCATAATAATGACAGGTACAACAGAAACACATCCTTGTGACTTATCGGATAAGAAACAATAAATTAAAATGGAATTAAATTGTCACGGCTAGCGAGGTGTCTCTATAGTGAGTTTGTGTTACAGGATTCTGGTGACGGCCTCATTATGTCGCACCAGTACATCGCACTTGTGTGGTCTGCACGCACATTTATTTTAGACGAAAATAAATTAGAATATTTCACTTTTAAAAAATATTTTCCAAAATTCATTTAAACTGAAAGTGTGAGATTCTTGTGCATACAAACCACATATAATTGGACCCTTTTCATTTAGACCAGTCCAAAGGCAGAAACCTTTCATAAAAAATCAATTTACAGCTAACTATATTTTAACAGTTGTTTTTTTAATGTGATAAACCTTCTAGTAGTCTAGATTGTTTTTGGTGACCAAAGCGATATAAAAAGGAGATCTGATCTGTGTCTAATTGTTGTATGGCAACTTAGCTACCAGCTAGTTTAATGAACCAATTATTTCCCATTTCCCGAACATTGACAGAATACCGAATAAGTATTTTTTTTTTTAAAACAGCCTTACAGGCGCGGTTCTAAGCCATTGGGGGAGGTCACAACGGGGCCATAGCCAGGAATTTGGTTGGGGACCGATTGGGGGAGGGGGGAGGGTGTTAAACTATTATCAACAACTTTTGAAAACCGAATTTTATCATCATCATCGAGCTAAGTGAACGAGAAAATTTTTGCATTCCGCCTCGGATAGGTTGATTTCTTAATAGTTGTCGGGGGTTGGATCCATCAACCCCCCCCCCCCTGCCTACGGCCCTGCGAGAATCGACCCAGACCTCTATTTATGGTATAGGCTAGTTTATATCCGAAAAAAAGCTATTTACTAAGAAGGTTTATCAATTTGTCGTGTATGAATAGGGGGGGAGGGGGTCATAACCCCTGTGACCCCCCCCAGGATCGCGCCTGCAGCCGTAGTAACTCAATGTACTCGTCCATAGAATCTTGAGCTTAATTTAAAAGATATGCTTGCAAGAGATCTTTTTAACATTTTCAGTTCAAACGAGATCACATTTACAAAAAAAAAAAAAACGTGAGGGCAAACAAACGGAAATTAAATATGAATTACTTTTACAGGTCCTACCGATGGATTTAGTCAAAACATGAGCATCTGAACTGTATAAATTTAAAATACAAAATATGTGTTCAAAAATAATTTTCAGATTATGCAAAAATATTCAATTTCTTACTCTATCACCGCAAAACAATGGTTGCAGTACATTTATTTAATTCTAACTCCTAATATCGTACAGTTTATGTACTTGTAGACCGTACCAATAATTTTTACATCTATTTTATATGACATAAGATCCAAATTACAATGTATTCAGAGCTCTTTCATTTTCTGGTGGTAATACAATAGTGCAACAGGTTACCAAGCCAAACTTGCATTCATATTTATTACTTTTTTCCGCTTATTTCTAAGTCCCGACTGTGTATTGCAGTATTTCGTCTAGATTAAATTCTGGGATTCGTTTATTCGCCGTATCTCCAAGTGACAAAATAGATTGGCAACACGTGCACCCAATTATAACAAATGGATCACTTAAAAAAATGTCGTGTTGAATGATAAGTGTGTCTGGATCCTTGAAAACAATTTTACAAAACGGCGACAAATTGATTGGGCCGCACCACATTACTTTGATTAAATTAGTATTCGCATCGTGCCTACTAAAAAATTAGATGAACGGTACGGTCAGCCGCGCGTCAGCAGTAAAACCTTGATTGCTGCAACGAAATAAACGGCTCGTCCAATGAAAGTGCGATCGTCTGTACAATGACTAACACAAGAACGCACATGAAAGAGCTCATAATTTAAAACGTCCGAAATGTGAAACTTAGTGTTGGAGCCCAGTTACAAGTGACGTAGTAAGTGTATAGTCTGTGACACAGTACGTACACTCAGCGGCGCGGGAGGGGAGGGAGCGCTAGCCGTGGTTCACGTTGACGCCTGACTCCAGCTCCGACGCCGGCGTCTCTGGTTCTTCGTCGTTGTAGATGTTCTCGGCCATCTGCCATACCTGCGCACAAACCACAACCATGAAGACATAACATCACATATTAGACCTCTGTCCTCTATGACTCCTTTGTAATAGGGGGCGACCCTACCATCAAGTGGGCACAAATCCAGACTTCGTGGCTGCTACTAAGGAAGACCTGGGAATCGAAGCCGATGACACCAACATAACGACACCACACGTTAACCACCACGATGATAACGTCATCTGTAGCATAACTACTTTCTTGTTAAGTTGTTTGGTTGTCCAACCCGCACTGAGCCCATGTGGTAGATTGCTCTCAGTATATGGCTCAGTCCCTCTCACAGAGGAGGTCCGTGTCTCCAGCAGTGGGAACATTATGGCATGATTATACTTATACTATGTGACTTGTGTGTGTTTTCTCTGTCAGAAATTTCTGAGTAGCAGCATTATAATGATATGGAACTTAAACATAATTACGTATAAGTTGTTAATGTCGCAATGTGGGTGTGCCTACTCCTCCCTCTGGAAATACAGTGTAATGACGTCATGTGATAAATAGCGGATGGCTTCTAGCTAGACTAATTATCCTAATGGCGGGTTATATGTGGGATTTGTTTAGCTATATGTATGTACGGTTGAAATTAAATGTAATATTTCTGTTTTTCCAGAGAAATGATCTAAAATTTTACAAATACAGGCGTTCAATTACGATCATGAGACAAGTATTTGGTCGAATAAATACTTGAAGAGCCAATGTCCAAAATGTCCCTAGAATGACGTTACGGTTGGCGCAGTGGCTGAGCGATTGACTGCTGCGTTGCGTGTCGCGGGTTCGATCCCCGCACGGAATAATTATTTGTATGGCCTACAGATAGTTCTCGGGGTCTGGCTGTTTATGTATGTGTTTTTAATTGTTTGTAAACGCACCCACGATACAGGTCAAATTCCTAGTGTGGGGCAAAGTTTTCTTAAAAAAAAAAAAAACCATACAAATAATATAAATGCGAAAGTAAGTCTGTATGCCCATCTTCACACTTTAACTGTTGAACAGATATGGAAGCAAATTGGCACACAGGGGGGCCATGATCTGAATCAGCATACAGGTGGCTTTTATACCCGTTAGTTAGTTCCTGTGGGATAATAACCAACATCCAAAAAAGCAGGTAAAAGGTAGTCACTTCATAAACATATTCCAGATCCATCTACAAACCTGCATAATATTGTCTTCTGAGACGGAGCAGATGACCCACGGCTCGTTGGGGTTCCATGAGAAGTCTGATATCTTGGCGGTGTGACCTCCGTGGATGAACAGCAGCTCTGGAGGACCATCCTCGGCGTCTTCAGCCGTCTGCTCCTCGCCTATCTTCGACAAATCCCACACGTGAAGCCTGCAACAATATCCGTTACTTATCAAATTTCAGTTTTGGAGGTTCTTGTGGGATGGGCGCATCTCAAACAGACAGTAACTTGAAGTTCGTCACAGTGGGGTTTCGAGTCCCTGGTTTAAAAGTAACTGTTTCAAGTGACCTGCGGCTTAGTAAAAGAAGGTTGATGAATTTAATGAGTAAACAAGCTGAAGTGGCAGTGGGCTGGCCATGTTTGCTGAAGGACCTATGGTTCCTGTACTATTAAATGCATCTAGCAGCACCCTGTTTTGAGTGCGTTACTACACTTACATTGAGTCCTACCGTAAACCGTGATTTTTCACTCGAAAAAAATAATGATTCCCAGCAACGATTTTTAGGCAGTATTACTTATTTTGATGTACAGAATGCTTGTCTGACGGCTTCGTGAAAGGCCGTTGACACCGTTTAGATCCTTATCTCGCGGATAACTTAGATGTCGCGATGTAAAATATCCACGTGACGTTATTATGTGCTGCTTGATAGATCTGTCAAGTTGTTCTGTGCATTACCTCCTGTCGGTGCCGCTGCTGGCGAGGATGGTCTCGTTGTGCGGCGACCACTGCACCTGGAAGATCTCGTCCTTGTGCGACTCGAACGAGTGGAGTTTTAGTTTCAGGTTGCGGAGGTCCCATAGCGCCACCTAACATAGAGATCAATATTGATGTTTACACATATATTTCCCTGGGCTGCAGACTAGTGAAACTCTCCCAGCTAAATGAACCGGTAACCATAAACGATAGAAAAGTCAATTATGTCGGGCCGCGGCACAACACAACGCATTATAAAAATCGTCCTACATCAACCTTTGTACATGAATCTATGAATTATTGCACTATAGGTGAGCCGGGGTGTTTTGTTTGTAAATGCGATGCGCTGCGCCTGTCACGTGCGCTTCGGTTATATGGCGGCAGCGGGAAACAATGTGCGGCGGAGAACTGCGTATTGTGGAGCGACTTACATATCGAGTCTACTTTCTAAACCACATTCTACATCCCCTCCTGGACACATGTTCAATCGCCTTGCCAAGGCACTTTTTGTTAGTAGCCTTTCATTCTTCTTCTTTGGGTCGCTGGCACGACAATTTTTACATTTTGTTAGCCTAGAATTTCGCTACTTCCACCGCGTGGTCGGTGAGAGCAGAGGTCAATTCAGCTGCAAGTTTTTGTTCTAAGAGGGCAGGATAGGAGGTGGAGCATAGCCTTTCATTCGTCCTCTCAACATGACCAAACCATCTAAGCAGTATGAAGCATATATAATTACCGTTTTATCAGCACTGCCTGTAGCTAGTATAAACTCGGAGTATGGGTTGAAGCTGAGGCAGTTCACTTCAGCTGTGTGTGCGTCCACTGTGTGCGACGGCTTTGACGTGTTGTTACATCTGGAATGAGATCGAGATTTATAGTATGATGTATTGTGTTGAACATGGTCTGTGACAAATCAGCAGAGATCTATGATCAAGGTGTGCCGTAGGGATATGGAACAGAGTATTTTGGGTACAAACTAACGGACGCGGGTTAGGTTGTACGACAGTCTCATCACAATGACTGGATTGACAAACAAACTGACGGACCCCTTTGAATAGCAAGCTACATTGCGGCCTAGATGGAGATGCCTATAATGGATAAGAATTTGGGAACAGAGTAAAGAGGCCTTACCTCACCTTCTGACAGTGCGGAGAATGATAGGAAGAATTGGGGCCTATCCCCTAAAATTATACTCTAACTAAACTGCGCGGTGATCCGACCTATGTTCATCGACGCGGTCGTGGTCTGGTGGCCCAGCATACTAGTTACAGTCTCAAACAACCTACAACGCATGCAAAGGCTTGCCTACACGGCGACTACAGGCTGCATGAGGACTACTCAAAAAATTAACAGCTTTCTAACCTGGTATCCCAAATCATGAGCTTCTGGTCATCAGCGACGGAACCGAAGAGTGATTCGTGCAGCAGGTGCCATGCGACGTCCTCCACGACGGCCGTGTGTCCCGTGAACACGGACTTGGCTTCGATGACGCGGCCCTCCTTGGGCGTCGCGTTTATGTCCCACAGGCAGATTGTGTGGTCATCGCTGGGGAATCAATGTTGTGGTTAATTTTTTTTTTTTTTGGGTTTTATGTCCTAAGTCATGCTAAATGTTATTGTGTTTTTCCATCAGGGATTTGTCAGTAGGGGCCTGGAGTCTGGATTTGTGCCCAGCTAATGACATGGACTCTTGCCCAAATATATACAACACAACTAGTGAAATGCGGGTACTATACTATACTCACATAGAAGAGGATACCTCTGCCTAGCCCTTTAGGGATACATTGGTGTGATGTTATGTTATTTGGAAATTTTGATTCTTTCCTTACAACAAAGTATCGAGAAAATGTATTCTAAGTCAAAGTTAAGACCACAATAATATGATTATTTTTAAACCATTAATAATAATTATTGGAAATTCTGGTTGCAGAGCTACAAAGATGTGTTGCATGTTTATCATCAGCATCAGTCTCCTGCGCTTATCCCAATTAAAACGCTTATAACAATATTTGGGGTTGGTGCAGCATGTCTTTTCTTCTATGCATGCATTGCACTTCTACCTGGGCACGCGTTTTCGTGGCCGACTTTGAAATCTCTTAGTAGACGAATCCAAGTCAGCCGGGGTAAAAAACAATCTCTGCAGATGAGGGTTCATGGACGGCTCAAACCTCAAGTGCGTATGATCTATTTACTGCTTCAATGAGCAGGATTTGCATAGCTAAATTTTGGGCTAAACGCATTTGAACTTTTTGCCATTGGTACGCTCAGAAGAAGATAGCTACCAATTATAGTATTCTATGTATTTCAACAAATTAGTAACAAAATCATACTACTTCTCAGATAAAACTAGAAACCTGTCTGTTTATCAAGACAAACAGTTGATGGATGTTATTGGTATGGATGTATGGCAGACTCATTACCTAAGTTTATTAACAAGTGTTTTAGAAAATAGCGTCAATGCCTCAAGATACAGACATCACATAACACTAACCTTGCTGACAGAAGATAGCCATTGAGATTGGGATTCCAGGATAAACCATAGCCTTCTTTTTGGTGACCACGTAACCTGTGGGTAGAGAAGTGGACATGAAATGTTTATCAACAACAAATAGTAAAGTTTCATACTGCAAAAATGCAAACAATGCAGATTAATTGGTCCCATTTTTGCAAAGGCAGGCAAAACCACAATAATTAGTTAATCAAGTCAAACTAATCCACTATTTAACTACAGTAAACCAGGGATGTTATGGAGCTCCGTAACCATAACCAAAACTATCGGATATAAAAATATATCCATAGCCGTAACCGTATCCGTTTCACAACTTTCGGATACTATATATATACTTACCTATATGACTGATTATAATACCAAATGATAACCTAGACTAGATAAAACCTATAAATAAAACCAAATTATTACATACTATTTGTGTTTATATTTTACTTTCATCTAATATCCGTAACCAAAACTATCCGAAATAATTACATATCCGTAACCGTATTGGAAACCGTATCCGAATATAATTTTATTCCTATATCCATATCCATGGATATAGGAATAAAATTATATCGGTTTCCAGATCCGAAATATCATATCCATAACATCTCTGCAGTAATTATAGTTTTCAGTAACTATTCACAATTGCAACTAACTACAGCTAATTAGTTAAAGATTAACCATCTTTAACTAATTAGATGCATTATTTCGTCAGAAAATGGAAGAATGATGTGAATTGTGGTATGCTTAGGCTATTAGTGTTTCTAATTAATGGATCTCAATCATAACAACACAACATTTTTTTGAATTTGAACATACCTGAGGTCAGGATGGCATTCACCAGAAGGTTCAGGCTTTGATGGATGCTTAGTGTAGTCAAAGACCAGCACATCGGAGGAAGGGGTCTTAGTGGCGATGACGCAGGGGTTCTGCGGCATGTAGCGCGCCCTGTTCACCTCACCTTCGTGGTTAATCTTGATTTCAATGTCGATTTTACCTGACACTGAGCCAAAGCCACCAAATTCTGGAAAAGAAACATTATTTCATTTGACACTCGGTCTTTGGTTGTAGACACTTAGGTGCACTTAAGTGTGAATATAGTACAATCACTGATTACCTTCTTTTGTTTGTGGTTTTCCTTTTATTTTGTAATAATTATATTTATTAATAGCTGTTCCCGGCAACCTTCATTCGCGAGAAATTATCATAAAAATATTAATTCTCTTTTTGATTTTCTAGCGTTTTAATTTTTGTGCATGAAACCCTAATTATTTTTCTAAAATAAAAGTAGCCTAAGTTAGAATACTATTATCTGCCAGTAAACTTCCCGTCAAAATCGGTCCAGCCATTTCGGTGATTAGTGGAACAAACAGACACAAACATTTAAAAAAAATGTGTTTTTCCTATAAGTGCCTTATATTCTACATTACGGATCATGAGATACAGCCCGCTGACAGACAGGTGGAAGGACCTTCAGGTACGGAACCTTCATGAGCATTCAGTTAAAAAGCTTTTATTTTGATATTACAAACTGACACTTCAATTTTATTTATTTGTATAGATAAGTAAAGGTAGGGTTTGACTTGTATGCTAACCAATAACTGTAATATTTTGCATTACAGTTAGATGCCGTTACTATTTTTTTGTAGCCTGTACTGTCCCACTGCTGGGCAAAGGCCTCCCCAATTCCTTCCATGTGCTCTTCCCATGCCTCGTTACTAATTACAGAACACAATATTAACTGTTCATATTATGTATTAACTACGTCTGGTGGTTGGTTTACTTCTTAAAAGTTATGATTATTATTGTCAAGAGATAAAAGATGCTACTTCTATATCACACTTATTTTAAATATTGAAGCAAAAGAGAAGCAAAAGAGAAACAAAAATACTGTAACAATTTTTGAGGTACATTAAAGTATAAATTTTGTATTCTACCTACCTATACTAATATAATAAAGCTGAAGAGTTTGTTTTTTATTTGGACATGTTAATCCTTGGAACTAGGCTTAACATGTCCAAATATAATAACATGTCCCAATTGTGGAACTACCTGTTGGATTGCTTGTTCTGTACCGCTATTATATTCAAATGTAATTTATTGCAATTGTTGACAAATGAATTTCAATTAATTGTATTTTTTTATATGATTAATAGATACAACAAATTTTATAATTGATCAAATGTTATTATAATACATATTTATACGCTGAAAAGGTGACATGACTGTGATCCTTTAAGCAATGTACTTCACATCTTGCATGCTTTGTGTGTGCATACTCATGTTTCTGACAAATAAATAAACTCTGAACACTTAACTTTGATAAGTCCTTTTTTCGTTTCATATCCCAATTGTTGAAGAATGTTATAGGCTAATTAACATCACACTAAAACCCTCAGAATGCAAGTAAAAAGAGGAATGACCCCTGGGTGCATCTAAAATCAATGCTCTTAATACATACCTCCCTTATCATTGTCATAGTGGCTAGCATCAAACTGTGCATCTTCATTGGGCAGCTGGACACTGGCAATCAGCAGGTGGTTCTGTTCATCTGATGTGTGTGTGCCTAAGATCAACCTACAAAAACAAGTTTTTTTTTTCATTCCTGTGTTCAGGTATCAAAATGGGCAAAGGATGCATTGTTGTCAATAGGAAAAGTGCCCAGAAGGCTGCATGGCCATGTTGGATGGCAATGTGGATTCTTTGGCCAAAAAAAGGCCAGCCCTCTAGAAAATAGTAGAATAGAATATTCTTTATTATGCACACCAAGCAAATAACATTTACAAAAGAAGACATTTCACATAGGGTGACACAATCTTCTGCTAAAAGTAATCTTTTCAAGACACCCTTTCTATAGCTACCTAGACAGGTACACATAACAGGACTTCATCATTCTCTTGCCTTTATGCCAATTTATTTGGGGTTGGCGCAGCATGTCTTCTTCCATATGTCTCTATTAATCGTTATCTCAGCAGTCACCTCCTTTCTAGCCATATCATCCTTCACACAGTCCATCCATCATTTCTTTGGTCTTCCTCTACTGTTATAATCATTTACATTCATACTCAACATTTTCCTCTCTATACTTTCCTCATTCCTCTGCATCACATGTCCATACCATGATAACCAAATACCACACCACTTTTCAGTCACTGGCTCCACTTTCAGACTACCTCTTATGTACTCATTCCTTATTTTATCCAATTGTGTTACACTACACATCCCCCTAAGTATTATTATCTCAGTCACAAACAAATGCTTTTCATTCATTCCTTTTGTGGCCCAACATTCTGATCCTTACAAGACAGAAGGTCTTACAATGTTTACTACACTTATCATAGTTAAATTGTCAGGAGAGCATTTGGTGAAGATCATAGGCAACATCCTATGATTGTAGTTTGAGTTAGGAACTCCTTTACTCAGATGAGTATCTCATACTATCACAGTCTTCAATACTTATGATGCACTCAGGAAGTAAAAACATAATATAAAAAGAGAACAAAAGAAGTTGAAAGACCTTTCTTCTAAAAATTACTTGAGAGTTGACAAAATGCAAACGGAAATTGTTAGATGTAGGTAATTAATGATTACAAGTGTAATATTGACATGACTCTCCTCAAGATGATGTGTCAAGGAGCATCATCAAGACGTATCGAGCGTAAAATAAGAATTTAAAATATGATCGAGGTTACTGTACCTATGAACCGAGTAGTCCTTTCCTTCAGGCCGGGTCACGTCTGGAAGCCACTGAGCAGTCAGCGAGGGCCACTCCAGAGCGTGTGTCATCACTAAATCATACAAAAACGGAGTATTCTTCTTCCATATTTTGTACTCCTCATTGATCACCCTCTCTTCAACCGCATCATCAAAGGTTTCTACAAACGACAGAAATTACAGATTCTCTACGAAGTCTTTTTTGATAACCAAAAAATCACTGGCTGTCAAGCACAAGCGTCAGCAAAGAACAGCACTACCATGGCATGAAACATTGATTTTGTATACAATTACCTCCGTCACCTTTGTCGGCCATTATATTTAACAGAAACTTGTGTTTGTTTGATGTAAATTTACGAATTAATCAGGAAAAACTGACCGGCCCCGTAAAGGCGCCAAACAAAAGTCCTTGGCGTTACTGGTAACAGACAACACACAAACTTCCGGTTGCCAATTAATGCACAGGAATTATTAGAAATAGAAAATACGTTTCATTTTCATTCTGCGTAATTATTTTCTTTCAGGCTGTCCTATTTATTACCCATACTTATTAAATAAAATTTTGAACTACTGCTACTTTGCTTTCAATAATTTTACAATCCGGTGATTAACATTACCGGTTTTTTTGAGATTTCGAATTTTGTTCCATCGGACTTAACATTTGTCTAACGCTGAACTTAGGATAACGGCAAGAAAACCAAAATATGTATTCTTAAAATCTGTAAAAAAGAATTGTGTTTTTGATGATTAAGATATTTTTATAAAACTGGCTTTGATTTCCAAACTAAATTTTAAAATCGTGATGGCAATAATTTAATGAAATGTCATTGCATTGCATTGCACTCTGTGTCATTTGATTAATGTCAACATGGCTGATGCTGCAGCAGTTCGTCGCGAAGCTCGCAGAAGGAGAATATTAGAAAATTCTCACAATAGACTTCAATTTATATCCGGGAAATGTAGCGACGACGGTCCCAGAGGTATTACAAATAATTTTATACTGCTGACATATCACAGAATACGCAAGCTAGGCTTTGCTTAGCACATTGTTTCTTTTTCAGAATCTCCGGTCAGAAACATAATTCCTGATCCAATCCCGGAGATTTCGCTTTCTTCGGACAGTAGCAGTAGCAAGATTTCGCTTAACAATGGTGTGATCGCCCCTGAACCAGATTCTTTTGAGTTGTTATCGTCACTCAATCATGAAATCGCATCAGGCGTTGAAGAGGTACCCAGTGAATTGGCACCTCTCGTAACACCGGCACCTTTCGTAACACCGGCAGCAGAACCAGCACCAACATCATCCTCCTGGCAGAAACTCACTAATAACAAATACGACGTAGTTTTGTTATCACTTCTATTTCAATTACTGTTCAGTTTGTCATTGGTAACATTTGATGGTACTTACTTTTTCTTACCAGTACTCATCTACGCTATAACAAAGTTGATATGGTTTCCGTCACAAAACAGTAGTTCTAAACTCGCCAATGCATTGCAACTCTTGCATATTATGTCTTCTAATAGAGTGCAGAAAATTATTTATATGACACAATGTATGGGTGTAATATCATGCGACATTTGTATATTTCTATTTACCACAATTTGCATACAATCACTACTGATCACCTTGAGGGATGGGTTAATTACATAGTAATGACTTCATTTGCACCTGAACTGAGGGCATAAAATTGACTGAGCAGTTTCTAACAATAGCTGGCTAGAATAAATTGAAGTAGTGTTCAAAATTCAACTCAGGTTTGGTAGAAATCTCAATGTTTTGTGTACTTGTGTCTGTTAACTCAAGATGTTGAATTTTGAAAGTGCTTGACAATGTTCCATAATAATTTGATTGCTTGTGCCTTTATTCATAAGTGAGAAGATGAGAAATGTGTGCGTTTTAGTCACATATTGCCATTTTTAGTTTTAAATTAGAATCAATTTTGTATATATAGCAACAGAAACAGATTTTAGTTACATTCATGATTATATATTTTATTTTTGCTCAATGCATTTTGTGTTTAATAATTATGTAATTACATTATTTTATTACTCTCTTGCATTTAAATTGTATTTATTTCAGTGACACTTATGAAACAACATATTTATAATACTATAGAACATCAAATAATGGTAGGAATGTTCAATAGTAGGCCAAATTAGTAAACTATTTTCATGCTTTATACTTGTAAAATATAGTATTTTGAAGGATCCTAGTCCTTTGAATTATAATGGCCTGTATAACCCATTTCAATGGCCTGGACTTGTATATTTTGTATTCTTGAAATTTAATACTATATCCAAGATTGTTAAATCAATATACTAACCACTTGCATGTATGGCAGTCTGTGACTTTTAGACCCTTTTGTAGATATTTTTGTTTTTATTTAATTGGTTTTGTTATTACTTTTCGATTCTAACACTGCCTTAATCTTTTTAGACTTATTAGTCAAATTATATCAATTTATTAATTATTAAAAAGTTAGGTTAGTTATATCACTACTTACCCAATATAACTGACCCCAATGTGTACCTAATATAAATCAATACTTATGTCCCAAAAATGTAACATTATAATCCTCAACCTTGTACTTACTTTTTAAATCGGTTTATTGGTAATGGAATAGTTATTTTTTTTACTACAATATTCGTAATTAAGCTGGTATGGTAATACCAAAGATGTAAATGCTATTTTTATTTGCGCCTGCCAAACTTCTGTCTATAAAATTATATTGTTAGAAGTTCTTATTTACAATAGGCTGTAAATATTATACATAGGCTTTGGACTAGCATGTCTTTGAACTTTAGCGGCACTACGGAGGATCCTCCCTTTTCTATGGGGGATGAAGAACTTTACACCCTGTTCTTCATATCCCCGAAGAACATTGTCTCTTGCCAGTTGCTACTACCCACTTCAAGTACAAATATGTAATGTTTATAAATTGTTACAAAATGTCTCCCTCCTATTGGTAGTTCTTTCTTGTCCTATGTATAACACTTATTTTTTCGTCATAAATAAAATACGGCACTCACACGCATATGAAACATTAGGCATGCATAGACATTTTGAATAAAATATTTAATTCTTGCTGTTATTATCTGTACCTCGAACTAGAAAATAATCTGTTTTAAAATAAATGTGAATAATTTAGTATATCAGCTTAATTCATATTGTAAATAAAAGTCAAACAACTATTAATAAAATAAAAGTTTATTTGAATTATATTTTGTAACATCTTTGAATTAAAAAATGGTTATGAATGAATTTTGTGTTTCTTTCACTGCTTACTCTTGCTCCATAGGCGTCGAAAATAGGCTGAAATAAAGTTCATTTTTGATCATTAATTTATCATAATTTCAATGAGATGTGTGGCCTGGCCACACCTTATAATTAATATAATGTTGGGTTATAGATACCTAAAGATTTTTATATAAAAGTAAAAAAAAGTTATGTAAATATAAGAAAATTTTATTTATTTACCTGTACAAATTCATTTACTGTACAGCCAATTTAAAAAAGAGCAGCATGATTTGCAATCATGTTCTTTGCAGCATTTTGTTCTTTGGTCTGTTCTGATCAAGCAAGAAAATGCCCTGATGCCAAGATGGCTCTTCAGTAAGCAGGGTAAAAATGACGACAAATAAAAATAAAAAACATAAGTATGTAGTCATAAACTATAATTCTATTATGAAACTAATATAACTGAAAAACAAAAACATTACAACTAATGCATGATGTGAAATCAAGATCTACAAGACTAACTTAACGATTAAAAAAGTTTTTAAGACTACTGAAGATATTCTTATTCTTACTCTGATTTGGCTGGTCACTCTGTACCGACGCTTTAGCCGGAGTGGCTACATCACCCGTGCTCCGACGATCTGACTCTGAAGAAAAAACACGTTGAGGAACTATGCTTTCTTTATTCGACATATCTGGATTATTTACGCTATCAACACTTTGTACAATTATATCCTTATCGCTACTTTGAGGGGTAGAGTCAGCTGGTTCGTCGGAGCACCCGAGTTCCTATTGTTTCTTTGCAACTGTCTTTGGCTTCTTCTCTCGTAAGGGTTTGCTGCGAACAAGGTCCGTGCGTCCTATTGATATCATTTTAAGTTCCCATGCTTCTAAGTCTTTCCTGAAAGCAAAAGAATACATTTTAAATATTTTGTATGTCAATGATTATGACGGACTGGTTGCTGTGGCTTGCGCTACAGCAATTCCAAGCTTATTCTATTACTAGGGTATCAAATGAAGCAAAGTTTACTGAACTATGTACAGAGGTAGAAGTTATTTCAAAAATGAGGCAGGCCACTGTGTATAGGAAGATGAGACGATGAGAGAAATGAGAGGAGAACAGCTCATGTGCTTCTTAAATGCCCAGAAGTCGCCACATATAGGATCAAGTACTTTGGTAACCCAGGCACTGTCGGTGAGAGCATCAGTAACATCAAGGTTATCCTGAAACTCTCTGAGGAGTAGCAGTGTAGCAAATGATAAACTTTTCCAACCCATTTGCAGAATCAGATGCGGGCTTGCATTGGACATGGAGTTGCAGGCACCAGCTTGATATATACAATATAAGTAGGGTGTAAATCGTATAACTGGCAAAAAGATACAGGCAAAAAAGTATTCTCTATAACTTACCTATATTTAGCCATTAGGTCCGCAGCCTGTTTTTCAATCGTAGCTTTTTCATTATCAGTTAATTTTAGCCATTCTTTCTTCACTAGTTCTTGAAATTGTTTTAAGTCTTTGCCTTTGAACCCATCCTTTCTAGATTGAATGAAGAGGAAATATGAAGACATTGGCTTCTTTGGTCGGCCAAGCTCTTTGTATTCCTGTAAAATTACAATCAAAAATATAAGTCGAGCCGTTCCAACTATTCAGAAACATCAGCTTCCACTTTCCGTCAGTATAACCGGATGCAGCCGAATATCAGTAATTTATATGGAGCAGGTGACTTCCACAATCCAATTACTGAGTAACAGTACAATTCTTGGTAAGACTGGTTTTCAGACGGGGTTTTTTACAGATAGTGACACTAAACTTAGGTTCATACAAGGTGGAATGGACACCAACCCACAAACAGTTAACACATATTCTGAACATCCCCCATAGAAATTAAAGAAAAATATATCAGCTGTTCCCATAAATTTTGACTGTAATTTTTATTTTGACAAAAATTTCTATGTTTTTCCGCTCTCCATTCATTATACTTACAGCTTTTAACTTTCTTTTTTCCTTAGCCTCCGCCAATTCATGCTTCACTCTTTTGATGTCTTCCTTTTGTTTATCTGTGAGTGAAGATTCATACATTGCCTTGATCTTCTTATAGTCTTCTAAATCCTTTTCATATTCCTTGCCCATCTGAGTTTTGGTCTGCATAAGAATCAGAATATTTTTATGTTGCAAGTGCAGCTGCAGAAAGTAGGTTCCTTGGCTTTGATTCCCAGATTAGTCAGTGTAGCTGGGTATTTCTAATTTCTATATAAATAGTAGCCTCAAGTCTGGATTTGAAGCCAGTAAATGGCAAATGGATCACTTTCAAGTGTATGAGACTCTCTTATTAACTGATATGAAGATGTGTTTTCAACATATCTGCTTAGCTCTTCAGGGAATTCAAGTTTATGTTATTATTATATTGTTTTTTTGACAAATATTGTTTATGGGTAGATACTTAGTCAGATTCTAGCCTACCTCTAAATCCAACTGCTGCCAGTGTTTAGATGTCCAGGAAATGGCCTCTTTGGAAGAAATGCCAGGGTTCTTCGTCAGGAGTGCTGGTCTCATCTGTGTCATGAACTTGAAGAATGGAGTCAGAGGCCGTTTTGGCTTGTCTATGCCTAATCTCTCCTCGGCAGATTTTTTCGTATAGCTGCATGCTTGAATAGGGGCCAGCCAGTTTGTTCTATAAGAAAAAGTAAAAGGTTGCCGTCGGGTTTAGTAACAGGGGTTTTATTTTCCAATATTTTTGTTTTTATTAAATATAATGCTATAGTTCAATTTAAACGGAATTATTCGAATTGCTATACTCAGAAATCTCAATAAAAATAAAGATAGCAATCGATTTTTCTAAAATAAACAACAACTCAAGCGTCATAACCTCAATCTTACCTCCCATGTAGAACACTTTTATAACTTCCTACGAAGTAATTACTCAATCGACAAATCTGAGTAAAAGAGGACATTGTAAAAAATATTCGTTTGGTCGATGTAACATAGAAATATGAACGAGTGACACCAGTTTTTCAAAAGTAAAGCTCGCAATTTCAGAATTCAGCTTGGTTACATACAAACTGTCAATTTTCTGTTAAAAACAGTGTTGCCAGATGACCGTCTCGCGTTCTCCCCAAAACCTTCCCAAAATCCCCCCAAAATTGAGGTTTTGAGGAAAAAATCCCCTACAAATGGCTAAATATTTTTTTTAATGAATTATACTATTTTAGCAAAAGTTATTCAGAAAAAATGTACGGACCTGCAGGCGATGCGGATGAAGATGCGAATTCTGTTCATTACAGAATCTTCACTCGCGTCTCCTGCAGTTCCGTACATTTTTTCAGAGTTTGAGTTTAATCTCTTCAGCCTAATTGAACTGGGTTTAAAATGAACACATCCTTCTAGCAATGAATATCCTATTCTCAGATAGAAGATATTCTAGACAGATTTGTTAGTGTGAATGGCTAATCTGTATCGAAACTTGTCAATTTACTAACAAATATTAAGTAATGTCAATTTGCTAACAAAAACATCATAAAAATCCCCCAATTCCCTTTAAGCCCAGTTTTATCCCTCCACGAATCCCCCCAAAAATACTGTCCTCCCAATATTGTCCCTTCATAACTTTAAAAATCCCTAGATTTGGGGGGAAAAAGCCCAATCTGGCATTACTGCTTAAAATATGCGTCGTATTTATTTACTTCTTTAACATGTTTGAGTGCAATAAGTATAGGCGTAACCTTGGGCGTAACTCCCAAGTGTAAAGGAGGTAATGCTTAAAATCCTTAGCATTAAATATTAAAACGCTTTTTTGACTTTTAAAAAAAGGGCTGCCAGTGTCAAAAAATATTAAGAAGGAAAAAAACCGTCCATATCTCTTTTTTTATAAATTAAATTGACTTTGTCATTATACTGCATTATACTTTACTATAGTCGAGTCAAGAGGATCAGTTTAAGGCCAGTTCTTCTACAGGCTGTTACAAACAGTGACGAAAAAAAATAGATACCTCATGCCCAGGGGTATTCGAAAATACCCCATGTATGTTCCGCGATTCTGATAGTTTTCGAGGTTCTTGAAAATTGTATGGGAACCGCTTTAAACAAAGTTTCTGTATTTAACACGGTGTTTTCACATTCTTTAACGTTAACTACTGCATTTTCTAATCGCATTAGCATCAAGAGAGTTGAAGTTGGCATCAAGAGAGCGAATGTTGGCTTGATGATCAGCAGAACTTAAATTTGTTTGCTCCGACTACAGGTATCTCGTTCAGTTCACTAATGCAAAGCGATGGCGACATGGGTCGTAGTGTTAAGCACAGAATTAACACGGGATGAATGCGGCAGGTCACTGGAACATTCTGCGATCCCGCGTTCCCCTTAAAAGAGGAAGATGTATAAATCAATGAGTTAGACCTGCTGTCTTGTA
Source organism: Noctua fimbriata (assembly GCA_905163415.1). Lineage (NCBI taxonomy): Eukaryota > Metazoa > Arthropoda > Insecta > Lepidoptera > Noctuidae > Noctua > Noctua fimbriata. Next base: position 12,487,921 of record LR990940.1, read on the forward strand.
TGGATCAGAATGTTGGGCCACAAAAGGAATGAATGAAAGGCATCTACATGTGGCTGAATGAGAATGTAACGGGGAATGTGTGGTGTTATGCGAATGGATTAAATTAGAAATAAGAGGAAGTCTGAAAGTGGCGCCGGTGACTGATGTGTGGTAATCGGTTGTTGTGGTATGGGTTGATCAGGGCCATTTTTCCACTGGTCACTCTGGGCACTCTGGGCACGTGCCCGGGGCCCCACGATCCAAGGGGGCCCCAAGTTCCTGTTAAACTGTCAAGGCTAGACGCTGTCAAAAGAAACCTAACTTATCCAGCAGCACCGCAGGGTACAAAAAATTTCAGCTTGCTCCGCTTGCTTTTGCATCTAGCTTGTCAATTTAAGTCAATAGTTACATATAAAGGATGTTTTCTAGAGGCCGACCGAAAAAAGTTTTTAATATCCTTGTAATTAGTTATACTTCATTGATAATTTTATGCTAATAATGTTTCGCTTTTGCCACGAAGGATCTTGTGAAAGGAAACCTCAAAAAAAGTTGATCATGTCTCTGTACTGCTCACCGTTGACTGTAACGTTCTGACCATCATCATTTTTGAATTGCCAATATTCAAAGCATAATTGCCGAAATGAAGCCCGGATTCAACTCTAGATTTCGGCGTGTTCGCACCAATCACGATGGCCACATGACCGAAACGATATTCATACATTAATCGCATAAAATGTTAAAGACGGCCCTGCATGTGACGCGGAGGAATGAGGAAATTGTCGTGAAGAAAGTTTTGAGTATGAATGTGAATGAGTATAAGAGTAGAGGAAGACCAAAGAAACGAAATGGATGGACTAAAATTTTTCATCAGTAAGTAAGTAAAAAAAAATCTTACAAAAGTGCAATACCTGCAAAAGTGTAAAATGTACGGAATAGTTGATTTAAAAAAATAACAACCTATAAAAAGTTTCGTTGTGGCGTTACATTACAAATACCTAGTCATTTTACCAATTACTTTTTTATTTATTAGTTAGCCAGAAAAAAAAATGAGGGTAGTTTTAACAATAATGTCAACAGTATAAACTAAGTAGTATTTGTATCGAGAAACTGATATGATATTTTCTTATATTCATGATTATAGTTGATTTACATTTCTACGCATATACATATTTCTACCGTATTCGTCTCACAAAGGTGGTCTGCTCAATGTATCCGACATAAAATACCTACATCCACGATTTTTTTTTACCATTAATTATGATCATTTATTTATTTAAAAAGTAAAGGTATACAGGTTAGGGTTCTTATGTAGGTACCAATTACAGATAATAGATAATAGGTGCAAAGAAAAACTAATACGGACCGCGCTCGCAACAGGGTGTTTCTAACTACGTCATGCGTCATAATAATTAATAATATTTTTATTTTTAAATTATTATTTTTATAATCAATGTTTAGTAGTCGATGACAAAAAAATGTCAAAAATGAATGATGAATGTCAATGTTTATTCCTAATGCAAGAAGCGTTCTTTTATAAAAAAAAAATGGATTCATGAAGTGGGCTGCCTTTCTAAGACTAAAAAGACATGGTGTATTGTTTCATTATATTGTAAGTACTCAAATAAAAATCCTTAAAACTAGTCTGTAAATCGATTAGATGGTCGGTCGAGAAATGGTGTTTTAAGAAGAGCCTTCGGGCTGCCGATTATTCGAGTTATTTGATATTTTGAGGCATCGTGGTAGTGAACTGTCGAGTTTTGGAACGAATGTTATTCGATCTCACGTCATTCGATTTCAACTAGGGAACCGTTTGTGCGGCGGTGTGTCCCTTCCAATCTGTATATTCTAGATCAAGTACAACGAACAGTTGCGATTGGAAGGAAGCTATGTAGGTAGGTACCTGTTCAATTAAAATGAAACAAAAACATTTTTTTAATATTTTATTGTAAACCTACACATTAGCCACTAAGTTCTAATACTTACAATAATTACTTACATTAACAGAACTTATTTATTATTCACAATCAAATATTTTCAGTCATTATTTACATTATATACTTATATAATATTTTGGCAATAAGGAGGTGGGTTTTCTCGCTGTAGATTTCTTGTTTTAGTTTTTTTTTTAATAGTAGTAGACAATCCAGTAACAACAGCCGAAAGGGGGTAGGCGAAAGTACTTTTACTATATACCTTTGCCTATCCGTTCGGAAGAAACAGGCGTTAAGTTATTTGACGATGCGGTATAATCCGGAATATTAAATTAACAGAATCAAATTGTATGGTATTACTTCAAATTGTAATAATAAAAAAAAGTTATTTCGTAAAGATGTCTTAGGTAGGTACTGTACAAACATGAAATCCAGAAAGAAAGAAAAGTAGCGGATAGTTTTAATTTTATTTAAAACGTCAGAATAAAATTAGGACGTATATTAATAATACTTAATTCTTACTTATTTTCCATTGATATTTACAATTCCGAGTAGATATTATACCCACTCGTTAAATTTATTTACAGTTTGTTATGTAGGGATTTAGGTAAACTATTTACAAAAATAAGGTTTCTTATTACTGTTAGTAGGCAATTTTTCTCGGACTGAGCCTAAAACTAACCTATCTATACTTATACATTGATAGAAAACCAGCTGATTTTGTATAGATAGGTAAAATTTTGGTATTAATCCTTATATTCCACCATTTTATATACTTACATATTAGATAGCTATTTACTTCATTACTATGATTACATTCATAATTGTTAGGTAGGTACCTACCACAACCAAATGCGAGGTTAGACATTTTCGACACAACAAACAACAAAACAGTCATTCTTCAATAACTATGCATCATTCATGACACTATAAACATAGTAATTACAATTATAAATACTTAGCTATAATTAAAGGCATCATGACCTCAGTTAATTACAAAACTAATGGCACTTGAATATTAGTTCATTCATTTACAAGTTTAAATGCATCAATGAAGGTTCCTCCTCTTAAATTGTCTTTGAACCGTCTTTGAACGTTACTAGTGAAATTGCAAAAATTGACCATTATGCTCGTCAGAGAATAGTTTCACCGGCTGAGTAATGGTAGTGTCTAGGCTTTCTATACGACGAATGCGTCTGTGGAGGCCTGTACGTGGCATACTTGTGCGGATGTCTCGTCAGGGTGTGCGGATGTGACCCGTAGCAGTGCAGAGTCAGCGGAGTGGGCGGTGGACCCGGCGGACACTTCGCCATCGGCGGCTTCCTTGGCCCAGCGATCCTCCTCCACAAAGCCTTTAGACTTGGCGTCGCGATCCACACCGCAACCATTACACCGAGAATCTGTGTCGCAAATATTCGGAACAGAAACACCCAGAATGCAGGTTTTGGATGCGTTGAAGGTTCTAATGAAGGCACTGGAGCAGCGAGCCACTCGTCTCTCCACGCGTACTCGTACACCCACGTTGCAAGTATGCAAGCTGAGGGCACGGCGTACAGTGCCGCAAACGCTCCTAGTCTGAGCACACTTTGATCCTGATGTGGTTGTGGCGGCGAGTTCAGTAGCACAGACGGGGCTGGCACGGGTGCTGGACGACGAAGGACAGCACGGAAGCCCGACGAGAGGAACACGGAGCCGAGCAGCAGACAGATCGCTTCGGGAACTATGACCAGTGCCAGTAAGGACTTACTGGATTGGTTACCCACGAAGCATGTCCCTGTAACAAACACAAAAAGAAAACCTTTAGTAAACGACATCAGTGGTGTAAATGTTAGCGGATACCGAATTCTTTTTCTCGAGTGCTCTTTATAGTTGTGAATAACATTCCAATTTCCACTAAAGCTGCTCTCAAAGCGAACACCTACACAAACATAGGGCGAGAAAAAAGGCTTGCATTAATAAGGCGTTTAAAAGGGCCGATTTAAAATTGAAATACGAGCGTGCGAGGAGGAAAGGTGTCGTATTTAACGGCTCGAATAATGGTCGAGCATTTCTTTCGGCCGCCATAATGGAAGTGGAATGGAAATAATAAAAATAAAAACACAATACTCGTGGCATGATTGAAACTGCAATATGCCTGAGAATCGGGCCGCGTGGCACTTCGCTCGCACTTCGCATAATGGCGATAAAAATAAATGTAAGAGGATTTTAAAATATATCCACAGGCCGAGATAAACAGATAGCGGACAAACATAGGAAACCATACATCAGATAGACGCTAGCGCGGCTAAGTAGTGAAAGACTAATAAATTGTTTTCGCAAATGAGAAACTTGTTGATAGATGAGCTTGCACGAAGTTAGCACGCAGCTCATTAATTCTGGTGAGTTAAAGAAGCTAAAGTTGTCAAAAAAAGACTAAACTATACAGTACCATATTCGGAAATGCAAATATTCCAAAAGATGGTCAACGAAAACTTATTTAAATAAATATCCAACATGCTGGTTTCCAAGTGTGACCGTAACGATGCCGTCATTATCATCATATAATAAACCTTCCACTTTTTACCGATCACGAATTTATTACAGCCGACAAGTCGGACGGGCTCAAGTGATTTATGTCCAAAAATTTATTTATACAACCAGTAAAATATTTTCAAGTATATGTCCCCATAATTCAGCTTGATAAGTGATGATTGGCTCATTGTTCTCTTTCAATCGATAAACCGGTTCTTGGAAAAGAGGGAGAATGAAGTTAAATGGGAATTCAGATATGGAAAGACTTGATGTTTCCGAGTAGTCTTAGGAAGAAGATATGTTTGTTCAAACTTGAGAGTCAACGAAACATTATCGAAAGCCATTTATCATGACTTCAGGAAAAAAAGAGGGTACTAATAACTAATTTTTTTTACAGACTAACACCCGTATCTATAAACAACTCAAAGTGATTACTTGAGTAAAACTCATTATTTAAGATACGATTTTTATTCTGTAGTTTAGTAATTGCTTGAAGTTAGAACTGTCAAAAGTTAGAATTCTTTCTTTGACGGTTCTTACTTCGTTTAAATTCTTGTCTATTGCATTAAAATGTTAGTATAAGTAATTACTTAAACTCACGTAATTACTTTAACTTGACTATAGATACGGGTGTAATTGTTAGTAGACGTTAGAGTAATTGGACTGTTATTCTTATTAGACCAAACGAGATTATTGAATATGAACAGATTTTCCTTACGCCCTGGTCTTTGTCTAAAGCTTCGGAAAAGACGGTTGCCTTTGCCAAAGGACTAGTAGACGTACCTACTTAGAAATGTAATCTCGCCACTTTTAAAGAGGACAGCAGTCTTTGTCGGCATCGCATCTTTATATCACGCAAAACCACAAACGCCGGAGTCTTCTGATCCAAGTATTACCAACCACCCGATTAGGTACGATAAAAAATCCTTCTTTTCACTGAACGTTATCATTTCGCCGCGGTGTTTTTGTATCGTTCGCTTGTCCGTTATAATTAATCGTCTCTAGCTTAAACGATAAGAGGATTTTTTGATAACTTATGTTTTCTACCGCTACAATGTTAACAGAATTTTATTATCTAAAGCTACTGTTCCTGTATCTGGTGTTTCAGACTTTCATGTTGTCGCTACGAACGTTGGCTTTTATCTTTCATGTAAGGATGCTTCCCGTACAGGGACACGTGTACTTCGCTATGTAAGTATTTCAATTTGGATGTATAAAGCCGCCTGTAACGCGGTCTGATTGTAGAACCCCAAACAGCGGAACATCGTACGTTTCGACGACAAATCTCGGGATTTACTGATACCGATACTGTGTATCTTGCCGAAAACCCCGACTCCATGTCAGATAGGGCATGCCGCGGTTTCTTTTAAAAGATTAAATACATATTTACGAGAATTTATGAGATTGCTTCCATGCTAGTCTAATCTAAAGTTGTTACAAACAGAAATGCAGTAGTTTTCTTACGCTCGCCGCCTAATACAGTTAAATGAGAACCTGCAATAAGTAGACAAGTCCTGCATTATTTATTGTCATACAGTAATCTGCACATATCCTCTAATGGCACAACCCGAGTCAGGATCTCGTTTAGCACACGAACAACATTACAATGAGCCGGTACTTCCATACAAACCACTCAATACCATTACAGCATGAATACGTGCTCCCGCGCACTCGTACCAGATTTAATCGCTTTGAAAAATGCCGCCGATCAAACAAGAAAGGACTATTAAAACAGGAACGTTTCTTTCATTTGTGTTGTTTCGCTACGGACGTGTATTAGGACTTATTGATTGATTCAGAAACAATGGGGCTCTGTTGTTCCTGCCTGGTAAGTTTGCTTTGTATTTTTTAAGTGCTCATGTATTCAATTATGAAAATTCATTTACCTGCTTTCCATGCTTGACATTCAATTTAGTTAGACGACCTTAAAGATTTAGCAAAAAACCGTATTTAAATTACGTACACTGCTTTCATTTCTAGTTTGGTCAATCAATGCTAGAGGATATGGAGTCCAATAAATAACTATACCGATATGGTGAATCACCTATAATAGTGCAGCCTCCTTTGGAAGCGTTGAACTTCTAACATAACCATTTAAAGATGTACAACCAAGCAACGAGAAAAACGACCGGTGATCGACTGCCTTTTCTATATGGTCAGGTAATACAAGATTTGGTATAAGGTATTGGTAAAGCCGATTAGCTAGACCATTGAATTATGTCTCTATATTTTTCTGAAGAATAAGATTCCTTGCAATCGTTGTCGCATTCGTTAGTCCATTTGTCATTAGTTTTTTTGACACATGCAACATTATTATTCCGCCTTCTGCCGCCACAAACCTGCTTCATCTATGGTCAGTTATTCACTCGCTAACTATCGAACCGGTCTCAAACTACCATAGTTGGTGGACCCAGTTAGTGAGAAACGAGGTGTTATAAAAACATATGATGGAGCCCAATGATGGTGTGTAAAAGTCGGCTGTATATCGGAATTGTAGATCGTAAATTAAAATTCTATATGAAAACTTGATCTTAATGAGGTGTCAAATGTTCCTTACATTTAAGGTGAAAGCGCCAGTGTAAAATTCGCGCCAAATTCGAATTTTCTTAGGTTTTTTGCAATTTGCAGGTCAGTTTCAGGCTATCAAACAAAATAAGATTCGCAACCGTAACACGTATGTAGTTACAGAATTAAATCATTAAAATCATCAATACAACAACCTGCAAAATAGTTATTAAATAGGGTTAAATGAACTTAGAGGATTGTATTGATGAGTTTAATGACTAAAACTCTGTAAAGCCATATTTGTTACGGTCGTGAAACATATATTAATCAACATACAACCTGACACTGACGTGTAAATTGCAAAAAAAAGTAAGACAATTTAAATTTCGCGGGTTACTCTAGCGCACCTTAAAGAGATAAATGTCATCTTTTTTGAGAAGATGTCACGAATAATAAGTTCTAGTGCTCACTAATTGATTTGATATTATCAAACAGGAGTTATGTCTCATTAATTAGTCCGGCAACTGTCAATTACAATCAACATTGTTATGGATGTCACTGAACAGGAATAGAAGTTGACATTATGACAAGTTAGTGACCTGCTACTTTGTGGATAATGAATTCGATTGAATAGGGCTAAGGGAATGCTTTTGGAAACTTACAAAGAAAACATAATGAACTAAGCCAGTGGTTATTTTGCGGTTGGTTTTTTTTTTTATTCTTACATTCCTCATGTATTCAACTGATTACTAATATCAGGTAAATATAGGTGGTATGCCCCAAAGAACTATCGTTGTTGGGACGTCTGGATGCGTGTCTCTCTTTACGATTTGATCATTAATTTGTCGAGTATCCTAGATATTTGTAATGCTAATGACATTCAGATCATCTTAATAACATTCAGAACATCGCCTAACCAGTCTATACATATACATCACATCATTGCATAGTCGGTTATTTCTCAAATAAGAATCTGATCAACAAAAGCTAGGCATTAATGAAGGTCTTAACTATAGCCTCTTTCTGCCAAATCCTTCCACATTATTCTAAAGAGCAGGTTCTAGGTGAACTTACCGGTTAGTTCATCAGCATCAACATCCCTGGTGACGAGCACAGCGGCTGCGAGTGCTGCTGGCACACCCCACGCTGCCAGTTGCAAGAGTGAGGAGTGGCGGTTGTTGCGAGCGCCTGCTGCCGGTGTGGGGGGACGCATCACGCTCGCCCGCCAGGCTCCTGCTACTACCACCCACCTGTAATAAAGAGGAGAGAGAGTTAATATTTATCAAGAGAGGTTGCCAACGTAAATGGTTGAACTTGTGGAGGAACGTGGAAATGTCGGATTTGGTTTCTGTCACATAATGGAGGAAGATTGTTGTCAAGAGAGTTTAACTTCGAAACTGACTGTGTGAACCGTGAAGGAGAAAACTTGGAACTATAGGATTTATAGCCACTATATACATAATTTAGAAAACAAACTGGTATTTTGATATTGTGTAGCTCTTACATTCAAAAGTCTATCTACGAGTGTACGTTAAAATGCTCCGATGCTGCCGAAAGATGAAGAACGATGACAGTTATGTGACCCTTTCTTGTAGAAGTGTCGCCTATGGCTGATGGATCAAAGGCGACTTTTGTGTGAATACTGGCACATCCACGAGGTCTTAAGACCGACTACCAACTAGTCTGCACTTCATAGAGTGGAGCAGAATCACGAGTTTCGAAGGCAAATATCTCACATTCTTCATGACCACTTTAACCAGGACAAAACATTTTGTTTTTCAAAATTGATAGTCATAGCATTTGGCGCCAGTTCAGCATACTGTCCTTTCAATATTATTTTACCTCTGATTTTGTGGAGTGACCTGTATCCAAGTTGTAATAAAGTTTATGTCATAGGTGTAACAGTAGAAGGACTGTAGTATTCGAGCTGCCCGCCATTAGGTACCGTTGATCTAGATCTAACGAGTAGCTATACGTGTGAATGCGCTACTGACACTCACGCGCAGGATTTTGGAGTTCAAATGTCGTAATACTCGTAATGCACGGCACATGCATGATGTAAAACATGATGGGTAAATACTGGCTGGAAAGGTTTTAAGCCAGTTTTTTTTTATGTTTTGAAAATGAGAGAACGACGTTTTTCGTTATTTTTTTGTTACTGATGGATGAGTACATTATTTAACGCTATTTGTTGGTCTCGTTTATTAGTTTAGGAACCTATTTAGGATATAATTATTAACTATATATTTCTCTAACTAAACCATGGTCATAAAATAAGTAGTAGGTACATTATACAGGGCCAGAAGCTTTCACTAAAAACAGTCATTAAAACTTCCATTTATATAACATACAGTAAAAAGTACTCGGCCAACTAACCAAGATCATGATGGTTCGCAGTAATTAAGATAAGTAGACAGTCAATGGGCAAGGTCTAATAAACAGCTGTAGTGGGTAAGCAGGTGTCTTCCAGCATATGAACTACGGAGACCTTACGAATCCTACGTTACCATGCGGTAGAATTACTATCAAGTATTCAGTAGGTACGTAGACGAGCGTGCTTGTAAAATATAGATCGTGTTAGATTACCTTATCGATATTTCGTGATATCGAGTATTCTACTTTTTTCATGTTAGTTTATTTTTACGATGTCAACAACGTTTAACATGTGCTTGGTCTAGACTGCGCGTCTACAAGGACTACAAGATTGTCATATGTCAAATGCTACCGGTGTTGCGTTATTTCTATTGTTATTCTTGGTAGGCGAACCCCCCTTAATGTTTAATTTATTTCTATTATTTGTCGTTATAGCGTCAACAGAAATACACATACTGTGAAAATTTCAACTGTCTCCCTACATGAGATACAGCCCGCTGACAGACGGACGGACGGGCGGACAGCGGAGGTAATAGGGACCCTTCGGGCGCGGAACCCTAAAAAGTAAGACTTCGGATCTGAATGACATTGAAGCTTTTCAAAAACTGAATATCGTTTTTTAATAACAATTATTTTAATATCGTGGGAGATTATTTATCCAGGAATGTTTGAAACGCCATGCTATCAATTGCCGTTTAATTTTCAATGGGGATTTTTTTTACAAAATGCTTTATCTTTTACACGTAATCTATTACGTGCAATTAAGAAAATATTCGGAAAACAAGTTCTGTTTGCTAAACAATACATAAACCTGTTGGTGTTAGGCGTGTCCAAATTGTAAATAACACAAATTATTCACACAAAAAGGGCAATTAGAACCTGACACCAGTTTTGTGGTTTTAGTGTTGCCTTGCGCTTTTTTTTTTGCGAAGTATTCTTGTTTTATCATCTTTCTTTGATTTACTCTTGTTATTAAAAAAGTAATCTGATCTATTCTATATGCAGCGACAATGTAATTTTACTCCAGACTCGTTGGGCCGCTGATGTAAACAAAAAAGTGGTTGTAATCAAGATGACAGTGTAATTCGATGCCGCTGAGAGAGCTGAGACTCGTTATAGTATCATAAAAAAACTCTTTGTTTTTATCTTTTTCTACTTATAAATTTAAATTTTACGATCTCGGCCACTGATCGATAAATCGTTAATTTCCGAACCCTGATTGCCAAGTTCCTAGTTTTATTTTAGACCCGTTCCATTGCGCTGGGATCTCGTGCTCTCGGAGCCACGTAAACACTCGTGTTGGACTTTGCCTCGAGTAAATTATAGCCTTTGTCAACCCTTACTTAGCTCGTTAAAACATCTGACAGGTAAATCCTTCCCACTACGGCCGAGAAAGGTGTCGCCTTGTTTTGAACCGCCACCACTGTAACAAGACCTACTCCGTCCCTTCCTGCTCGTTGCCAGATAACTCACGAAAGAGGGACTCAAAGGGTTCTTAGGGGCTTTCTTAAGCTGGACAAAGATCTCCGCAGTGGCGTGTCACTGGCACTTGAACAAACAACGGTCCCTATTTGTACAGAACCGAAAGTGGCGATAGTCCAAACACCGGTGTTTGTTCGCTTGCTCGTATGTTTGATCCGGCCTCCGCCGCCGGCACATGTTGGCTAACATTTTACTAATGTTTGTACGATTTGCATTGTGATAATTAGGCTCATTTCTTTCAAGTACTTACCGAACACGCTGCGCACGGTTTTTAGAGGTTTACGCGCTCATAAAAGTTTAATTTAAAGATCACACGGCATACGTTGAAACTAAAGTTTACTACTTTTGAAGTAATCGAATTCGTAAATGTTATGACAGTCAATCAGTATCGCAATAAAACAAAAACCTTTTAGCATATTAGTACAAAGTACTTGGTGCGGGATTTATGACTCAATAAAGCATTGGGATCTATCGAGAGCTGGTCGCGTCGGAGCGAGAACGAGTCGTTTGTCTGCGGCACAAGTGCAAGGAAATGCAAATGTTATTACATGGAGGCGCGAACGGACGGACGCTTTTAAATACATTTTTTATTTCTTTTTGTGTTTATGTGGCGTCGTGTCGTGGCTCAAGTGGCCATTAAACGATAACGCTATCTCCACAACGATTGGTTTCACGCCGTAAAGAAATATATTTATTTGACAAGAACGAGATGCGATGCAATATTTATAGGGTTATGGTGTTCATGAATATGTATTAAGAAGAAGGTATGAGAATGGCCATGTTCCCATAGTGGCCGTAAGTCAATATTATTACCACGTCACTATAGGTGTATAACAGGAACATTATTACATTTTGTAATTGGCACTTCAATTTATTTGATTATTGAAATAAACTTTATCATCGCATCATCAAGCTCAATAGAACGCAGAAAATTTATATTCTGTGGCTCAATAATTTTTTCCTGATTACAAAATAGGTAGAAGTTTGCACCATGAAGCGACACTAACACTTGTATCTATAAACAAGTCACAGTGATTACTTGAGTAAAAGTCATTATTTAAGATACGATTTGAATTCCGTAGTTTAGTAATTGCTTGAAGTTAGAACTGTCAAAAGTTAGAATTCTTATCTTTGCTTTCTTTGACGGTTCTTGTTCTTGTCTATTGCATAAAAATGTTTGCTTATGTAATTAATTAAACTTGACTATAGATACGGGTTCTTAGGAATTTTCAGTTTTACAGGTAAGACCTACATTGTAGCTATGGTGAAATTGCAGCCAGTGCAACAGGGATACAGAGCGTTTAAATTCACTCTGAAGCTAAACACACGTTTCTTCATAAAACTATTAGTAATAGGATATTTAATACTTTCGTTAATAACTTTCTGGGGTGTACACACACTGGCTTGTTCACGAGGCCACACATGTGGTCATTACATTCGTATTCTTATTTCAAAATGTCGGGTAGTCGTAAATGTCAACATGACATATGTCAGTGCGCTTGCACCGAGACACCTCGGTGCCCTCGGTGCTACAAGTACACCTACGTCAAACAGATGGACATGATTGACGGAGACTGTTTAACTTATGCTTCAAAAAAACTAAGACGGAGAGTCGGCTTCGTGTTTACAAAATTAAATGTAAGTGGGTATTTTCAGGTGCGCGAGACCGATGCATCCGATGCGTCGAGACTTGAGAATCTATCAGGAATATAAGAACCAAGTAGATGTCTAACTTTTTAAAATTGTAGATGCTACATTCTAACGGGGGTAATGTGACGTCTCTCTAGAATTTGCCACTGACTAGTGATTCCAATATTTCAAGAGATCGAAGCTCGTGCAAAGAGTTTCCATGAACAGTTTCCAAACCATAGGTCCAAACTTCCCTAAAAAACAACATTTTGTGCCATAAGCATCAGCTATCAAAACTCGAATCGTTTCCAAACATACTATTTACGATGATCCGGAACAGAATACCGAAAGAGTAATTCTTATGGAATCGTTTACACGTTTCTGTTTGTGATAGCTCTAGGGAAGACATACTGACGAAGCTTTCGGCGCGAGCGCATGGCAGTGCGCCGGCGCTCGTTAACCCGCTCGTAACAATAAAACAACACCCACACCACTATTTGGGTGAACGGACCCATTTATTGCCTTACCCGGGAAGCTATTCTGCTACGATACCGTTTTCTATCATTCGGGTAGTATTCAAATTGTGTGTCCTTATTTTGACATTAAATTGCGTTCCGTAAATGGACTCGCCCACGTTTGGTTCGACTATTACTTGTTCCGTAGCTACATCACTTGGTCATAAAAGGCGTACGAGGTCCGACATATTGATCGAATTCTTGATTACAAGAACTGGTCGAATAGTGATGTCATAGCTGAGCTAATGTAAGTTTATGATTACGAGTAGAAAATTCGAAACAAACTTCAAATTTAGAATCAGTGCGCTTGTTTCTTTAACAACATATGGACGTCTGCCGTCGAGTCATACATTTCCCTTCAGTAAAAGAATAACACAAGCTGCAGAATGTGACCGTCGATGATGCATGTTGTGCCGAAGGGACTCGGTTTATTTCGGGAGCTCGTAAAATCGATTATCCGTCCGATTCGAGCTCGGCTCGACACTCGGGCGCAGCGATTCTCGACGCTCGCGCACGAAACAGGATGCACTATTTCTGTTGCGCCTCTGACAGAGATATGTGTATGATATTAATGAGATTCAAATGTATTATGAGCCTATTTATAAGGATAAATACGAGCTGCTGACGTAAACACCGTTAGGTTCCCGAAGTTATGTAAGATACTGCTCCAAAATGAAAAGCTATTTCTGAAACGGACTGTTTTGCTGCAATACAATATTATCTTCCTAGTTTTGGTTAGTCCGATGTGCATCGTTACGTTACCCCTCACATGGAAGCCCTAACGTTAAATAAAGTACTTATGTCCTGAAACTCAGACCAGGTTAATAGACTCTACATAAGGCTCCACCCGTTCTAATTTCCAACATATGAGAAACCTTTGAACTCCATACTCAACTGCCCAAAATGGCAAACAAGTTCACAGCAGGTGGCTAAATATGGCCACGAGAGTTGAACGCACCACCATAACCATCTGACGAGTTTACTTGGACCCTCCTTGAACGGATAACTGGGTGTCAGTGAAGGAGATTAATGACCTCCCAGAGGTCTAATTACACTGGTCGTGTCATGATGTGGAATGGATATTCGATCAAGTGTTGAGATCGCATATGATTGATGTTTTTCGAAAGGAAAATAAATGATGGAACACTTTATACAACGTGCTGGGAATTCAAATAAGGGAATATTAATGTTACACAAGTTTAAACTTTATTTTTCAGTGTTACAGGCTTTTTTTGCGTGTGCTCAGGTAAATTAGCATGTAGTTAGCCGTTGCCAAATGGAATTAAATATGGATTGATTCCCCTGTCAGTGAATGGCAAGGGTGTAAAGCGTGTTATTCGTGGTAATTAGTGCGATTACTTACTTAGGTTTAATTTGTTTTTCCGAGTTTATACATTCATTAAGTAGCTAATTAAGTAAATGTATTTTATGGAAAAAGTCACATAAGTTAGTATTACTTAGAGGTTAGTATAGTTAGTCAGTTGGTTACATAGGTCATAGAGTATCACGCTTTTATTCATTGAGACACTTTCGTAAAACACAAAAAAAAATACGAAAGCATAGATTTAGACTTCCCGTTTACTCTGAACATAGATTCTAAATTACTGCAAACACTTAGAAATATTGAGTTAAGTGTATTAGATCGTTTTTACTGGCTAAAGTCTTTATCCCATGGTGGTAGACAGAAACAACAGAACGACAAATTAATTCCCGCCAATGTTCCTAGAACACCATTAAAACTTTGTAATTCTAACAACTACACCCATACAAGTCATACAACAAATACACAAGCTGTCATTACTTATTACCCATTTCCTTCTGTACAATTCATGGGATCTTATAAATATTGATTGATTGCTCGCGATCCAAGATGGCGGCTAACCAGTCGTATGTCTTGTTAGGCAACGACAACATGACAAGTCTTTTATGGCTGTGTCAGTTAATTAGGTTTGTTTTACGATGGCAAATTGCAAGCACGCCCTACAAGAGAACGGGGGCATAATTTCTTGTTAGCATAATAAGTAGTCTTGGTCTTGTTCTAGCAAGTCGAAATTGCCTTGTTGATGAAAGCGGATGTTGTTGGTGTCAATTATAATTTGTGTGTGATGGTTTACCTGTACGGTACACAACATACCCTGTATTTCTTGGCAGGCGGTGAAATAGAGAACAGATTTGAAACTTTTTTGAAAAGCTTGCTCGTTGTTTTAGGCCCTAAAACAACAGCAAGTTTGTCAAAATAAGTTTAGCTCATCAACAAACCATACAATTTAAGGTTTGTTGATGAGCTGACCCTAAACTATGATGGTCTTAAACACAAATGGTGAAATGAGGGTACTATCGGCACCTTGAGGATAATAAAGACCCTTGGGGATAAAAAATGCGTGCTGTTGCTTGAAAAGCAGTTCATGCAGCGCCAGCCGCCATTGCAATTTGATTATAGCTCAACGGATTCTGATGCTTGCGCTACATCTTTTTTTGAGCTCGTCTATCTATCCTACCACTCTCTGGCATACTCAAAGAGGGCCATACACTTAAATATAGCTTGTTTAATTAAAACTAGGAAAGCAACTACTGGTTAGCTACCTTTCCTATACCTGTAAAAGATGCCAAGAAAATTGCTGAAAGACCAACATAAAACTAAATTGCCCTATTGCCATACCGGATCTGCATCAACGATGCACTTTACCTTACTTTACAATCTGTAGTAACAAAAGCTGTCCGTAACTCGTATGTTCCATGTCTTCTCGTGACAACCTAATATTTACATAATGGGCACTGAGCACGGTTAACGAAACAGGCTCTGCGCATACAAAACATACGTATTTACATTTTCTTTCTTTTAAAAGTCGCGGTGATTGGCGACCAGCCTCTATACTCTATGCACAGAATAGTAAGCGGCCAGCAAGCTCGTTATACCGCGATATCTTTTGTTTTGCGGGAAACTCTTTGGTTTTTAACTTTATGGTTTAAGATAGATAAAGGCTGTATAGTTATTCTGAAGCAACACGGAAACGTTTACAAAAAAACAATAGATTAGTTCACCTAACATGTTCGTAGATAGCAAATAAAGGTGTAAAGTCAATATCCAACGATGTACACACTGGCGAGAGAGTTGGTTATTATCCTATAAATCCAATCAGCTATTCCAATAAACAATTACAGTTTCAATCATGTTTTACAGCAAACAATTAAGTTTGCAATCATCAAGTTATATCGGTCGGTGCTGAACAATTTTCTTAACAAACCTTCAGCTTATAATTACGTTGGAGATTGATAGTGCTACCTGCAATGAGGTGGACATGTGATCCCAGCTGTTCGCTCATAAAATAACTAATTTTCTAACATGATACATGGACTTGTCAAGAAAGACGTAATGAGGTGCAGGCTGGAAGGAAAACCAAGCAATTAGAGAATTTTAAAAAGCCACCAAGATGCCGCCGCCATCATGAATTTTCTTAACGGCCTATTTATTCGAAATAGACCGTCGTAAAACCACGCGACACGATTTTTAAAACTTTCACAGCTTTCAAACACCAATTAATTTTAAATTCCAAATTATTTTAATTTGTCATTAATTATGGCGGACTTCAAACAGGTCGCCAAAATGTTGACAAATAAAGTCGTTGACAGCAGGATATCCGCTGTTAATCAGCCATCAAGGAAGCGAACATAATTACCGAATAACTTAATTAGAAAGAAACAACATAAGAGATGATTGATACGGCGAATAAATTATTTGTTTACGCAACCAGTCTTAGAGAACAATTTTAATGAATTAAATTATTCGTGGCCACAAAATGAAAGCTTTAATGAAAGAAAAACAATAAAACTTTTATATTTCCACGCTTAATTCATTCGATTAACATTATTTACGGAACACAAAACATTCAAATCGAGTTCTTTAACAACCAAATTGCTTAATTCTCTAAATAGCGTTTGGAAAGCAATTTCAATTCCAATCAAACGTTATTTAACGAGGGTACTGTCAGGAGGCACTTCAGGTGCTTTCGTAAATTCATCTATATTAACAAGAATACAAGATTTAAGCTTTTAACTTCCCGAATTGAATGACAGACAACTCCTTGTGCGATGACTGCGCTGGTTTTATTGTGGCATGGACGGAGATTTTCAAAGAGTTTTTTAATGCCCTGCGCGTACACATCTCGTTGGAAACTATTACGGCATACTAAAGCCGATTACACGTGGGCTGTTAGGAACCTGGCAATGCGCGTGCTGCTTTGAAATAGATGTTCAAATAGAACTTATTTTAACTTTAGTAGCTCCTTTGGTTCGAGAACTTTCCAGAGTCTTCGACTTAACGAGTCTGGGAACACTTCTGTATACTCGTATCAGACTGGCTGTTGCCCGCGACTTCAACTGCGTCTGTGATCTTCGTGTATTTTTCAGGAAGAAAAGTAGTCTAGGTATATCCTTTCTGCAGGTCCTGTTAAAACTAATAAGTCTTCAGTGCTTTAGGAGTGAAAAGTAACAGACAGACAGACTTAGTTTCGCATATCTATACTAATATTATAAAGTGGTAAAATTTGATTGTAAGTTTGCATGTAGGGGTAATCTTCGGTACTACTGATTCGATTCTGAAAAAAATTACACTAACGGGCAAAAAGGCATATACCACGACTGCTATAGGAGGACATTTAAAACTTTCCTGTGAGTACATTCCGTACATACTTCTAGCGAAGCCGCGAGCAAAAGCTAGTATCCAATATAATAGATAAATATAGTGGCTTATACTGTAATGTAGGACAGAAATATGATGCGGCCATTCGCACAGTAGGCCTCATTCATCACTGTGTTCTAACATCATAAATTACAGCAAAGTGACTTTACATCGCAGACTATTTCGACAGATGCTCTTTACAGTCCATTTATTATCACTTGAAATGTTCCTGATTCATCTATGACGAATGAAATACAAAATTGTCTCACGTAGTAAGTAATCTGGTAGTTGTAAAATAGGCCAGTTAGTAACAGAGGTACATTGTATGTACAGTCAAGGAAATAGATTGATTGTCAAATTAACTACCCACAAAAATGGACCGAATTATTTGTTTATGTAGACACGGCGGCACATGAAGCTGTAAATTTCCAGTATAACTTGGTCTCGCTTTGTATAGATTTCTTGTACAATGAGAGATCCGCATAAACTGGTTTTGTATAGCTTGATTGGCCGTCGTGCGTACACGCAAGACAATTTACAAACGAAAATAGATTTAGATTAGCACAAAGATACTGCTTATTTGATTACAAATTTCTTCCAGCTGACCTGCGACAAGAGAGTTGGATGTGTGAAGAAGATATCGTGTACAAAAAGACACAAGAAAACTGGCATTAGACTACAGTTACCTTAACTTAAAACAAATATAACCGTAGCGTGTATTGAAGAAGGAACATGGATGGGTTTTAGTCAGTACAAGTCTGACACTGCCTTCCGCTCCGCCCAGAGCGGGCGGGTCATTTGATGGTTTCCCATCCTAAAAAAAAGCGTGTATTGAAATAAATACTGTCATTCTTTATTAGTCGTATGAAATGACTAGATATAACACGACAAGGTTAAAAAGTGTGTCAATTAGATGAACAAATAATTTCCATGACTGTACAATCAACTCTTGCTCCTACGCGAGTTTCTAAACAACCGCCGTGTGCGCACCGCTTAATTCCACCGAATACTTTTCGGCACGGTGATTAACTCTTTGACTGATCGGTCCGTCGACACGATGTAATTTTCTAAATTGTTATAATGGTTGTTGTTCGTCTACTCATCGGGCCATGGTTCGACCATAACAAACATGTAAGTGTTATAGTACCGCGCGATTCTTTAGGCGCGTGGCCTTAATCGGAACTTACTCCGCCATCTTTTTTTTTCGATAAAATTTCCATAGACAATTTCACAAATGAGCGTAGTTCTACCAAAAAACCACACCAAAATTTATCCCATTTGAATCGCTGTTTAATTTTGAATCTGTTATAAATGAATGATAAGAGTTTGTGGTTTAGCTCAATATGGCAGAACTACTACTAATTTCACATTATTTTTTACCAACAGCTCCTGTCAATGTCAATCAAGCGCCAAAAAACCCATGCAGCACTGTAAATCCAACTCATCTCAATATTTAGCCGTAAGGTGGGTATGTAAAATCGTGTTGCTTTATGCAGGCGTCGACTTGCTGTTGAATATTAATTTCTTCGCAAGTAAATAGTCACAGAAAAGCTTTGGTGCAGTAAAAGGTTAGCCGAATGTGTGCTTTTGCGTAAAGGTGTGTGGCCTAATGTACATTATACATATTCACATCTATACCATGCACATTCTGTGACAGTATTGTCATATCCATGCTAATCTAATGGGTGTTAAAAGACCCTTAACGAAGCCGAAAGGCATTGCTCTTCCCGTCATTGCTGTATTTTTTTTAATTCTTGACCATAACTTTTAGTTACAGAGATATTGAAGGTCAAAGTTCAAACTTTTTCACCATGTTTCTTTTAAATACAAGTTTTAAATTTTAAAACTGTTCCTTAAATAGCTCCATGACTCCTTTACTAGTCAATGCATCCATCAGCACAAGGTATTGAGCGCTACTGTAAACCGTGATTTATCACCTCAAAAAAAAGTCGTTTTCCAGGAATTGTTTTTGCGTAGAATTAATGCTTGATTGACGACTTAAGATGGTTCCATTTACACCATGTATATTATCGTATTTAATATTATAAATGCGATAGTCAGACCTTAAAAAGTATCAGGAATTTGGCACACAAGTACCTAGACCAGAGACTTGAGTTAGGACATATTTAAAATTCTTAAAAACCGAACATAACGCGGGTGAAGCCGCGGGTATAAACTAGTAATTCATATTTATACCTGTCACAACCACATACTGTGATAATATTCTCAAACCATGCACGTATAAAATAAAAAGCCATAAGACGACCCATTCAAAATAAAACTCGATAATAAGCCGGTCCTCTACAAAAGTATTTTTATGTGTCAAGCGAATTTTCGAAATAAGTACGTGCGGTATAAAATCGGTTACAGGTTAAAGAATCGATACAAATACGAACTTGGCCGGAGAAGGTATCGATTGAAGCCTCAACGAGGCAATCGGTCGAGTCGTTTTCTACAGAAATACCACTTTTTTTCTCTTATTTCTGACCGGGACGGCCCAGGAGCGTTGCCTCCACTATAATAAACAAGAACGTTACTGTAGCCATCACTTTTAAAGTGTTTTACAGGATATAACAATATTTTTTCAAGCGTAAACTTATCGAAACGGTGTAAATAAGTACGTTTGCAATTAACCGTAAACGTGCTGATACAGTTTACTGGCAACATTTACAAGTCTTATTCCATTTTTAAACTTGCTTTTTTAAAACCTTGATTTACGAATATTTTCCCGTTCTAAACTCTTATAGCTACCTACTTACAATGCTACATCCTTTTTGTGAAGCCACACGCTCAATAAATTATAATAATTATGCAATGGCAATAAAAACGTTATAACAAGACAGGCTACCAATTAAATCTTGTCAAACTAGTACAGGAAGCTCATTAAGAACCTTAACAAAAAAACTTTAATACATTAGTATAAAATGTAGGTAAGTTTATATATGTTTATGTTTGTAAGTTTGGACGTAGAGGGTGATCTTCGGAACTACTGATCAGATTCCGAAAAGTCTTCCACTAATGGCAAGCTACATTATCCCCGAGTGTCATAAGCTGTGTTAAAAACGTCCCGTGGAATATTATACGACCACAACGCGAGAAAAATCGTGGGAAAAAGCTAGTCTTGTATAAAACATCCAACAAAATCAGCTGATGTTCTTAAAACCTCAAAACAAAGTTGAAAGACATTAAAATGTATAAAGAATTTAAATTGATTGCAACTCGGAACTTACTCCAAGATAAACGTAAGGTGTTTTCTTCAGGCGATTATCCTGAGTGGCGTGACGGGATGGTGTCAGTACAAGAGCGAGATAGTGTCGTGTTAGACCGGGACGGGTAGATGCGCACGAGTGAGGTGTGAACGGGACACGCGCGGAACATGCCGAGCGAGCCTCCGACTGAGATCGTCAAAGTTCAGGTGCTTTTGGAATTTGTTCTTAAGTTTTATAAAGTAGGTTTACTTTTCTATTATCATCAATGAAATTGTTGATATATTGCAAGCTATGATTAAAACAAAATTCCTACACCAAAATATACGGTTCAGAAAAAATTTAAAGTCAGGAAAATTATATATTTATTAATTTAACACTCGACGAGTGTGATAAAGTCATTTCATACAACTGTCTAAGTTGAAGAAAAACAGCTGTGATTTGAATATATACAGGCAATTTAAGTTAATATTCAGTTTCATAAACAATTTTCCGTGATTTTACATTACTTGTAAAATAAAATATGTTAGCCAAACAACAAAAAAGAAGAAAAAAGTCAAGAACTTTGAGAACCACAGTGAGGCTCGTGCTTTTCCTTCGCTTCTCGTTAAGAGCTTTTAACGAGCCGACCTTGCCGTAACGATTAGAAAGAGAGAGCAGCACCCACCCGCACCCAAACACCCACGCCAGACAAGGACGGAAGTCGCACCGGTAACAATAAGCTTACTAACAAGACGGACTCACTCACTGAAAAATGTCGTAACCACCATAATTACACATTGAATTATGCAACCTATTTTTATTTAGTTAAGGTGTGATTTTAAATAAACAAACATCGCCACTTACGAGTCAAGTACCGCGGCAACTCGTCTGACTAACGAGAATGACTCAGGCGCAGGTTTTTTGTCGTTTTTCCGATATAAACCTTTCAGTCAAACAGGAGGGTTTAAATTAGATTGGTGTGGAGGCTCGGTATGGGGTTTTCTCATAAATGCCTTTTTGAAATTTATTTAAATTGGTTTTTCGTTGCGCAGAGCTAATCGTAACTATAAAGTATGTTACAAGCGCATTTTTATGAGATGCTATCGTTTCATAATTATTAGCTAGCCGTCTCCGTGGGACATGTTATTATAGGCATAACACTAATCATGTTTTTTAGTAGATTCTTATTAGATAAATACGACTTAGGTAGAAAACCTCATTAAAATTTGGTCGTTAGAATGTTAAATATTACTAGGAACTTGTTGTTGACTGTTAGAGTAGAGAATTATTTTTTTTACTTATGTGTATTATTTATGCGGTTACGCGTGAGGTCCTCCCTCACAAAAGACATCAACGCATTAAACCTGTGAATCATTGCAGTTCTATTGCAATTAAAATTGTTTGTAAATATGAACCAACTATAAACATTTCTTTTTACAGTTATTAACTGTGCTTAAAAAAATATGTCATTAACATTTACAAAATCTAAAAAGTTAAAACTAAAATAGTTTTTTTGTGAACATTAAAATGCCACAATAAACCAGAAATAATCATGGTTTTAGATCTACTGTCAGTTAAAACAACTTTTAATCTAAAACTAAAACCCGCTCACTTTGTTTCAAAAAGCCGTTACCAAAATAAATCCTTTTATCAGTTTATTTATCAAAGTGATTAACTCGCGGCAGCCATTTTGAAAAAACTCAGGCGCGCAACAAGCCGTCAGTCAAAATTTGAAAAGCGAACATTAAAGTTTAACAGCACTTGAAAGGGTAAAGGTCTTTTAAAGAAAGGAATTTGAAATAAACAGGTACATCACTATGTTGCAAGATATATTTTGAGATGAAGTGATGTGACTGCTTAGATTATAGAGTAACAAGCTTTTTATCTTAACATTTAAATTATAAGACAAGTCTTGAATCTTTAGCTATGACTCTGCTTGCCGAGAAGTTTTAAAAGAAATCAATTTTCAGTAATAAGCGAAATACAATAAAAATAACACGAAACGATGAGCCAAGGCAATTACTGAACTTATTTATTCATGAGGTTTCGGTCTTAAAGATGACATCAATATTAGTTTAATAACACAAAAATCAATCTTCAAGCTCTGCTTACATCATTCAAAACTTCAATTACTTAGTGAGTTCTCGTCAAGTTGCGCTTTATTTTCTTTTAAAATATCAGAGTAATGTTATTGAAGAAAAAGAACCTCAATTTCGCCGCCAAAACAAAAACATCACACCAATATTGTAAAATACCAATCTTCAAAACAAAAAAGAATCACAAACTTTTTCTCGATACAGGTTTTCCGAACACCTCATTACGATGTCCGTTTTCCAGCGACCAATTAGGTGATGAACAAAAAAAACGTAGTCTATCGCTCGGTAAACATTGTTGGTGTTTGTGTCGGCGCTAACGCGGCGAGCCGTCGATCGTGTCCAAAGTTATTACGACACACCTCGTTGAGATACCACCGAACGTGGTACCGTAAAAAATGTACGGCCATATCGTTAATATGGCGCTCGGTAATTTGATTGGGCTTGTGAATTATATTTTGTAAGTATTTTTTAGTGTATCTTTTATATAATTATGGAATTTTCTTTTATGTTTACTAGTGATATTAGTCTAGTTGTGCAAAACTAGAAAATTCGACATCCTGTCAATGTTTCTAGATTGTCCCCTTAAAGAGGTCAGACAATGTGTAAATAGAACTTTGTTCTCATCAGTCATCAATGAATGATCAAAAATATTAAATTACAAAGGGCAGATGTGTGTGGGCTTCTGGGTATTTGTATTTTTCTGCTACAGTGTCAAAGCAACCTTTGAAGTTTGATGTGAAAATATCTCTATGATTGATCAAATATTAAATATACAATATATTTCTTATAGAAAAAGACTGTGAGATTCTGATTTCTCTGTGATCTTTTAATTAATTAGTCACGTCATACTCCGGCCATAACCTCATTGGCAGCGAAAATATTCCCTCTGCGCGAAGTTATTTGTTTTTCTGGTCAATTAAAATCTTAATCATCTGACAGCCTTTTATACACAAAAAAGTACTTTGAAGTGTTTTGCTTTATTTACTTCAAAGAAAACAACAAAATGACAAAACTACATATATTCAACAACATCAAAGACCGCTCAAAATGTATCGGCTTCTAAATCTGCCGATCAGAATTTCAAAACGACACCCACTTCAAAATCAACTAACTGATTGTACTACCAAATCAGTTGTGTTGTGAGAGTCAACAAGCAACATTTTACCGCCCACAGCCTCTGCGTGGATAGGTCCCTCCTCAGTATCGGACGGAGCACGGAGGGCATGATTACTCCTTTGACGTGCCGCCTCGGAGATGCAAAATAGAGTTCAGAACTTCAAACTAGCCGCCTGCGATGATTGTTATCGTTGTTTATCACTTTCCAACTACAACGAACTATTATAATGATTATCGAGTCGTTTTTAGTAGGTGTGCTTTTTAATGGCAGCGTTAAGTATGTGTGGCAACTGTAGATAGTTATCTTAGGAGTTCATGTGGGAATGTTAGTAGGCTTATTTTGAAATGTTAGGTTTACTGCTAAATCTAATAAAATAGTTGGGTGTTTGTGAGATTGATTTATGTCTCGTGCATCCATTGTGCTAAATGAAAATTCATGAAAATTGATAATTAACGTAAGTAACATAAAACAAGTAACATTTGGACGGCGCGGTTGGCGCAGTGGCTGAGCGATTGACTGCTGCGCTGCGTGTCGCGGGTTCGATTCCCGCACGGAATGAATATTTGTATGGCCTACAGGTAGTTGTTCCGGGTCTGGCTGTTTGTGTATGTGAGTTTAAATGTTTGTAAAGGCACCCACGATACATTCCTAGTGTGGGACAGCGTTTTTTAAGAAAAACAAATAAAAAATAAAATAAAAATCAACTTTCTTCTTCTAAGCGTGTCGATAGCAATCTTAATACTGAGTATAAAATATCTTTGAACTAGTCACAGTACTGAAAATAAATGCCACCCAAGCATGTTCTTTTTAATTTACGCAATACTGTCATATCTTTGGGCAAAATTCATACAAGAACTCTTTTCTCGCTACCTCAAATTATAAATTTTATGATAAAGTTACATCATCCAATCGCTCACAAATATACCTCAAGAAAATCCATAAAGCTCATAACACAAACACACATTAGCAATAGCAAACGCAATTACGTACAGACGGACACGATACGATCTGACTGGTCACAGCGCTCAATAGTCAGGCATTACACATGTCCTTACATGACCCGTTATCGAGACTTGGCATGAACACACCCAGCCTACAGTTCTTACAGACTTAGGTACATTTGTATAAAATTATCGTTTACACTAATGTAAAGAAGTAATGAGCGTAATGTAATGGAATAAAAATAAGGGATTTGTTGGTAATGTAATGGAAAAAAAGAAGGGATGTTTTGTATCTGTAAGCTTCTAGACCTAGTTTCTCTGCTTCGAGTTTCTTTTGTTTTATGTTTATGCCTCATGTGGTGTGGCTACTGCTACTGGTTAGTTTACGAAAGATTCTGGATCCGTTTAGATTTAGACTGAAAGTCAAGTCCATCATAGTTAGGGGCTATGCCGATGTTGATGACGATGTACGAACAAATACTATATTCCACGTCGGCTGATTTCGAAGATTCTTTTAGAATCTAGCTCGATACCCAGGGGTGGTCCCTTATTAATTTGCTCAATTTCTGATGAGAAGTTTTTTAAGGAGCTTCCATAATGCTTACTTAATCTATAACGCTTATGTTGATGATTTTATGATATCATTTACTCTGAAGGACTACGCAGATGTATACAACATTATTTTTAGTATATGCGAAACCTGAATATAGTTTCTTCAGAATAAGTAACTGAATCGATTCCAATAATTTTTAAACCATGTTATATTTTTTCCCAAAAATATTTCAAAAAAGTAAAAAGTTGTACACCGAGCGATTTTAAGCACCTATCGCAAAAATTTAGGTACCTACTGCCAAATTATTATTATCAGTGAGCCCAAGACGACGCTGGAGGCGGGCGCTGCGCGGTGACCGCGTTTTTGTGAGGACAACTAGGTAACAGAACAAGCTTATAACTTTGTGATTTTTCATGATACAGTTTTGAAATTTTGTACATAGATTCTTTACATAAAAATACTAGACGCGTGTTTCAGGTTTCGCATATACTAAAACTAATGTTGTATAGTAGGTACACCCACATTTCGCCACTTATGTTTAAGCGCCATGTTATTAATTATACAATGAAATGTATTGTTAGTCGACTTCTAAAATAGGAGAAACTTTTCAATTCTTGGCAATCTTTTTGGAACCTTCTTTAGGGGTAATTCCGTAAAACTCGCTTCAAGATCATCATCATCATCAGAAACAACTGATTTATTCACACCTCTCGATAAAGTTCGAATTTTGGATGCTGAATGAATATCTTCACCTGCAGCTGCACTGTTGCAATGCGATGTTCAGAAAAGATTGGATTGATTTCTAGATTACAATCAAGACATCTGGGTTATTTCGTTATGTGGTCGTTAAAGATTCATTAAAGTTTATTTAAACATATTTAAATATATTCAGTAGATAACGATCGCATAAGCAAGACTTCTTTCTATAGTTTGAAATTGAGCTTCGTCAAAAGGAATGCAGAATCCAATAGGTAATATTATCATTAACACTGAAAACGGGACATTTACCATGTTTAATATGTGTTTTGAGTTCCCGATATTTCGGCGCTGTTGCAAGCACCATGGTCACGGATAAACTGAAGTTGTTGCGGGTTTGTGAGCAGACAAAACGGAAAAAACCAATATGTAAGCCAGAAATCAGGGAAGGGAAATATCTGTACCTTTAACTATCAAAGTAATAGTTTTAAACAAAAAGGACTTGATTCTCCAGTGTTTTTTTTTACTAGTAATAAATAACTCGTTACCTTATTTACCCATTCTGTTTTTTTTTTTAACTCTAAACTACAAAATCTCATCATCATCATCATCATATCAGCCCGGAATCACCCACTGCTCTTCTTTTATTTTTCGGGGCTCACCTTTTTTTCCGCCACACTTCCCGGTTCTCTGCGTCCCTTACCCAGGTGTTTCCCACGACTTTGATATATCGTCAATGCAACGAGCGAGGACGGCCCTGATTTCTTTTGCTAAACCTACAAAATCTAGCACCTTCCAACATCTACTCATACGGTTTGACGGAGGCACACCGAAGCGTTTAAAATTAATAAATCTGCCTCGTAAACTCCCAGCTCGTATCAGCATTCGTCATGCCCATCGCCCTTTACGCTCGCACCACTATTTCAGTTTTACACTCCATTGTAATAGAACCTCACAGTAAGTGGATTACTCTATGGTCTGGGGGCATACCACCACTTCTTAAAGCAGTATTATTATATAGTCTTACTTCAATGGATGTATAGCACTATCTCTGTTCCACACGTTGATGGTGGTAGCCCCCTGTTCTCTGCTGGCGTGATGCAGCCTCAAGCTACTAATAATAACCGATAAGTCACGCTTTTCCTACTGATGGATAGGGAAAATTTGAGTTTAGAACTGATTATGATTACAAAATGCGCATGGTTCTTTTGGCGCTTGAATGACATTGAGAGGAGAGATCTCTTGGTAAACATTTGTGAAATTGTCTGTTGAAATTATAATGAAAAAACAAGATGGCGGCGGCGTAAATAACGCCGCGATTAATATAAAGTTACGCGCTAAAAGTTCCTTGCAGCACTATACCTATATTTCTGAATCGTAGCTTCTTCTATGGGATTTTCTCATGCAAGACTGTCTCAGGTATGAATCATTGCGTAATAAATTAATACCAATCCAATTGATTAAACATGGTAGAATAACTAATTAGATTTTGCATGCCACATGCTACCTGTTTCGTGCGAATGCTATTGTTCATCTACCAAAGCAGTGTTGCCTACTGTTGCTTAATACGCACGATTTTCAAATTAACGTTACGATCCCAAAAAAAAAAAAAAAACAAAACGGTAAACTGATTCGTAATTCAAAATATTAAATGGCATATCCCAAAAGGCTAATCTTTACGTGTAAGTAAAACGTGTCGATATTTAAGTGTAAAATTAAGAATCGAGATAAAAATCATTCGATTTGGGCAGCTGTATAAATTGGTGCGCGGAGTATTCGGTCGGGCTCGTTATAATAAAGTTTATGGCCCGTTTACATCGCATGTTTTACATACAATCGAGTCTTTTCTTATACTTGCGATGTAAATAAACAGGTTATCTTGTCCTTTGTTAGAGATGCGTGATGCTGCGTCCATCGAGGATACGTGGGTAACTACATTCTTGTGAGATCGTGAGATTTGAAATTTAAATTGTTACTAGCTTACTAAGTTACTCTTGCTATACAATTTTATTCATCATTCTTCTTCATTTTAGACATAATAAATTGGGATAGGGGCAGGCTTATCCCAATTTATTTGAAGTCGTCGCAGCCTATCTTGTTCTTCCATACTTCTCTGTTAGTTGTCATCTCATAACTTCCTTTCTAGTCATATCATCTTTCGCACAGTCCACAGTTAAACAATTTTCATGGGATGCTTCCAAAGGTTTCTCTGAAATGTGCAGTTGTATAAACGCTAACCAAATAAAATAATAAACAGTTAAATGTTTTCTTTTTTAGCTAAATACATAACTGTAAAAGGAAAGGTGCGAACACAGAGAGCCTTTAGTATCTTTTAATTTGCCAGTTATATAGAAACTTTAACTTTAATTACTATTTTAAACACTACACTGCACACCACACTTTATAGCACGTTATTACCTAAAAATAGACCTAGAGTAAGTGTAAGGTCCCGTAGTAGTTGGTACCTTACACTTGTAGCTTTAAGTAAGAAGTGGTAAGTCAGTACTTGGAGTTAGGCGAGTTGATGTAAACACACACAGATTTGGTAACACTAAAGGTTTATTAGAGTACCGATCACAACAAAGTAAAAGTGGGTTGGATGCTAATCCGCGGTGTTCGCGTAAGTATGTAATTCGTCAACTAACTTAAAATCATATTAAACATTGTTTTAAATACCAAAGAGAAAAGTAGGTTGCTGCGTTTGCAGCCTGACGGAATGTACGTAAACCGTACAGTAAGAATTCTACAAAATCGTGTTTTTTTTTAAAACCTTTTACCCTAAAAAAATTGAGCCAAAGTGGCAACAGATTGGGTTCCGAACAACAGAACCCGGCGTCACGGTAGGCCCAGGAGATGGCGTGACGAGCTGGACTTTTGTCAAAAGGATTGGGCCCAAATAGCCAAAGACTGAGATAAATGGAAAGAGGGAAGGGAGGCCTTTGCCCTGCAGTGGGACACATCAGGCTCATAATAATAATGAAAAAATTGACCCTAAAAAGCTCATCTCAACAATCAAATACATAACAAATTACATAATCGAAATTCTTACAGTAATAACGTAATTTGTAGAGCTTTTATTCTTATCTCTTTCTCCCATATTGGACAGGTTTATTGTGTGAAAGGAATGGCAATGGCGGTAAAAGGATAGATAGCGGGTGGACGCAAGTATCGCTGAGTATGTGCATCTGCTTAGCGGGGCCCCTTGGAGAACAGGTATGGGATGGAGTAGCGTAGAAATGTTTTATTTTTGGACTTCTCACCTCCACACTTCCAGACACTTTGTGAGGTGGAAAACCCCCGCCGGACACCTTTAAAATAGGAAAGTGTCCTACAATCCTTTTTACTCGTTTCAGAGGTAATGTTAATTTGAGGAGCGTTTCTGTCTTTTCTATAATACTAATCTGATACGTCGTTTTACTACTTGAGCTATTTCAATAGCACAACTATCTTTCGCGTAGAAATAAAAATCTTAAATATTTACTATATTTTAAAACCTAATAAATCTTTGTAAAAAAAGTATGCCGAACAAACAGAGCATTTATAGTACGGCGCCTGATTTTGACGATTGATTGATATATTTATACAAACTCCATTCCATACCCAAACAATACTCCGCTATACAAATATTTCACAGCAGAAACTGATAGATCGAATCAAAATATAACACAAACATAGATATGGCACGCACGCACACGTAAATACTGCGGGTATTTTTATTTTACCATAAACATGTCCAAACATTGCCCTGTCCGACTCCGAAACATGGCCGGCTTTTTGGATGCCCGTTTAAATTACGGCCGTCGGGATTTCTCCTTACGATCAATAAATCAATAAATATATACGGCTAAGCCTGTCCGTCTGGCGGACATTAATGGAAATCTGTGTTTGTTTAGGACGCGATCCTCGGACGAAACGTTTGTTATTAAACGGAAGCTTCGTCGATCAACTTCCTGCAAGCTGCTTTGCTATTTTTGAAATTATGATTTAGGTGTTACGACAATTTGTTTAATGGTTTCCTAACTGCGTCGGGTGGGTTTAGTGAAACATTGCTTTGCAACGGCAGTTTAACATGTTGCTCGTGGGCGGTGCCGAGAGCATTTATAGCTCAGAATTGTATGGGACACGTTAAGGAAACGTTGTTCTTGATATTGAATTCCTGTGTGATGTTGGCACTGGAAGTTTCTTACAACAAGACCAGTTACTCGAGACTTCAGGTGTTCCGAACCTATTGTTTCAACTCAACGTTGCAAACCACCACCACAAGCTAAACCTGTCTTACCAAATTCGAAAAGAAAGGTTGTTTTCAGCCGACTTTTTACGATAACTGTCCCCGGCACACACTACTACTGTTGAAAAACAGCCGGCACCAATAAATTACGCGTTTTTTTCGCCGCCAGTACGGCCGTACGGTCGGCAAAAAAGTCTACCTGCTCCCCGAAACCCACACAATGGTTCCCTCGGCCATTTATTTGGGCGAGCGTCGTAACATTTCATGTTTTCGTATTCGGAAAAAAACGAGCAAACTTGCACACAAAGAAATCTTTGCATTTTCAAGGAACGAAACTTAACCTTGTAAGTTTGAGTATAAATCAGTTAACGAGACATCGGAGGCAGTAAAAATAAAAGGACAGGACACATTTAGTTTTATGATGGTCTTTGTCTAATCTTTGAGCTAATAGAAAACTAGGAGAAACGGAATCTTTGATGATTTCGAAACGATCGGAGCCTATCTACAAGTACAACTAATTAACACGGCAGTGTTGGGCGTCAGTTTTGGTTTTATTATTGATGTCAAAATGAACCGTGAAAGCTTTTAAGATGTACAGAACGTGTACAAGACAACGCGGGCGCAAGCTCGTTTAGAAGAGGAGGCGCTAAACGACGCACACGCATCCGCTGAGGTAACCACGAGCTTCGAAGCAGAAAAAACTGTAGGACAAATAATCCATTTAGAAATGAATAAAGTCAGTTAGATGTAGCAGAAAAAAAAAATTAAGATAAGCAATAATAAGATGATGTCATATATCCATGCACACACAAGTAAATAAGTATCTGCAGCGAGTAGCCCGATAACATTGTTTGCAACCGTGGTCACATTACGCGGTCATCAGTTTCCGCTGACCGCGTAGAATGCAGTGTTGTGTTCACGCTAAGAGCTGTGAGTCAGCGACCACCGGGAAGCTTTCCCGAGAGAAGTCACTGATGACAACCATACGTTACATATAACAAGTTCAACACTCACAAGTAAACATTTGTGCGAAATCTGGCTGCAAAACAACACACAGTACAATTCACGATGGGATCTTCCTTGATGAAGATGATGGCATGAAAGGTGTTAGGTGTAGAAATAGGTTTTTTCTACTAAAAGTCCGATGAAACCGATGAAATCAAAAGAGAGGTAAGAGGCCTTAGCCTGCTAAGTAATCATAACCAGTGCGGTAAATTCAATCGCAACTTGTCTTTAAAATATTCATTATAACTCCATAAACCAGTACGGATACCAGCAGAACAGCTATCGATAATAAGCTTATTATCATAATTGACTATACGCATTAACAACAATTTTTAAATTCCACAAGACTACCCACTACCCAGATTCCCTGAGGCGGCACGGGTAGACAGATAATCGGCTGTAATTACACGGCTATCCATCATCGAAAACCAACAAACAAGGTAGAAATGATCGGCCACCCACTGCACAACCTGACCTTTGAGAAACAACCTTCTTACTGGATGGGTCGGACTCCAAATAGACAGAAACATGATCCATCTTTTAAAATTCTCAGATGAAACACTAGTAATCAA
The DNA here is from genome assembly GCA_905163415.1 of Noctua fimbriata. Classification (NCBI taxonomy): domain Eukaryota; kingdom Metazoa; phylum Arthropoda; class Insecta; order Lepidoptera; family Noctuidae; genus Noctua; species Noctua fimbriata. The sequence goes on from LR990940.1 coordinate 12,519,920, forward strand.
GAGCTGGAAGACAAATGCATGACACACTTTCCAAACGATAATTCTACCTGTAAAATGTCTAAAACATCAAACATATCACTGTAATTAACGCCACCGTTGAATGAATGAACACTACTCTAAACTGTGCCAGATTGTCTACAAAAAACAACGTCTTAAAGCTTTCATGATACTCTGAAATAGCTGCTGTAAAAATACTTGCAGACACCCACAAAATCTGAAGTAAAAATAGAAAGTGACAGTCATTCATGATCGTAACGTAGTGACGGCGAACAATGGGCGGCGATATGATCGTGGCAGGCAGGCGAGCCAGGGACCAGTTCTTGTATCTAAGCCGTGGATCGCGGCTAACAAGCCCACTTGGTGCACCAACCGAGATAACACAATGTTTCTTGTAAAATAACTTTGCTTTAGGAGACGCAAGCAGCATTTCTTATGACTTAACTTGGAGATAAAATATTTCTACAATAATTTTCCTGATCTTGTCAGAGGCTTTGAGAGATAGGCAGAAAATTATGAAGCTGGATTATCGCGTATATTTGTATATGGCTCTAAAGAATCTTGTCTCTTGAAAAAACTTGGCTTGCGATGCAACTATGCGAAGCTCTTCCGAGGAGGCGGCGTTTCAACAATGTGATAATGTTTCAACCGTCTAGTTCCTTAACGCTATCATTTCCCTCATACAATAAACATGAGATTATCGATGCATGAGGCAATAAACTTGATAATTGGAGTAACAGAAATTACGTTTCAAAAGAAATTGGACTCCACTACGGGCCTACGCAACAAAATTTCTTGTTACTTTTTTTTACTACCTACATAGCTCCTCTCACAATTCTGTGTATACTATTTGTACCCAACAAAGCGTGTTCCAATAATGAGGATCGCTCGATACGATCTCGGCTGCGCTGCGCCCGCGCCGATCAGAGAGGCAGATATGCAGAATCCTCGGTCCTCGGCTCCTTTGTAATCCGGCCAGGGTAAACACCGCTTTGAGGCACCAACGATCCATCTCACTGCACGCACGTGTATTGTTTTTCTAGCACAAAATCAAATCACCAAAAAAAATAGAATCATGACGAGTCCCTCCCCTACTACATATTAAACGATTTTGCATCGGAATGATCAAAGAGCCCATAATAGAATTTATAGCCGGCCTATAAAAAGACGAGTGACTTCTCAAAAATGCGTTTTTTACAACAGTGATTCTCGAAATGATTTTATTGGCTGCCAAAAGCGGCTCTTCTTATTAGCTCGTTACAATATTGCATAATATTTTTTAACTACATGATGAAAATTACAGCAAATTGTTACTTTAAAAACAAAAACAACTATCGGATCCATCTCGTCATTCCATAACGTGGTTCTGCCGGGTTGGTAGGTTGTTAAAAATGAAAATTATTCTGCCAGCGCAAACTACGGTGATTACATATCAGGCGGGCCGAAGCCCGAGGGAAGCGCGTCTCTCTCGCTTATTGCCAGATGATTGAAGACCCCGCCGCCTACGACGCACTCCTTTCTGGCACGAGAGCGAGACGGCACCGCCTCCTGCCGTGCGAGGGAACAGGATGGCGACAGCTCAGCATCTGATTAGCATCCCAATTAAGGTGCGGGCGCGCAGTGGGATCGAATCTTCCTTCATAGTGTTGCACCGCATCTTTTCATCAGGAGCTTTTATCGATATTTTGTATGTTAGTTTAGTTGATCATACCAAATGTTGTTATACGTTGATGAAGTATGTACGAGACGGTATTGAAGTTTGATGACGGTTTTGAACTCAAACATTCTGCTGCAGCAAGGACAACAGAAAAATATGGCCTGTAATAATATTTACAATACGTTGTAGCTTAGCCGCGCTGTCGGTTGTCAATGTTATCTCTAACAACAATCACAGCTGGGTTATTGATCGATAATAAAATGTAATAACGAGTGGCAGCCCTATTAACGAGAATGGCGGCCGAGGCGCGAGGCGGGGCGCTCGTGTCGAGATTACATCGACGCAGCACGGAAATTTTAAATAAACAAGGAATTATGAACCGACCCCAGATTATACACTTTCGTATTGACCAGCATCGGACGGTAACTAGAGAAAATTACCGCAGCAACAATTACTTATAAGCACCTACCTGAAGCGGGTTGTAAGTTTTATGCTTTTAGTAAATTGCGGAAATTCCGCCACTTATTGAAAACTATCGAACGCTGGTAAAGTTAATAACATGTAGGTTCCCTGACTTTCTATTCCGTACGACATTACCTATTATGTGATCGCAGTACATAATTAGAGATTGCAAATTACAACACAATGCTCCGAAAGTGCACTGACGGAGAAAACAACATCAACCATCTACGTTTTGGAATTCATACTATGTTTATGCCATATCCGTGGTCTTTCGTCTAAATGAAAATAAAATTACTGTTATTTCAAGCTACAAAACCTGCAGTTTGAATTCTTTACACAAAAGCTTTAATGTTTAAAGGCATGTCCACAAAGCAAGCCCTTACATGAATATTTCTAGAGTTAAGTTAATTTTAAGTTAGTTGTTTAATTAGCATTTATTTAAGTTATGTGCACAAAGGGATTGTTACGACATCTTTGGGAAATTTGTTTTTTCTTGAGAAATCAAAACTGTAAATTGGTTTTATGAGTACAAAGGACTGGAGAAGCAGAAATCGATCTGGAGGGGAAATGCAAAGACTATTAAGCCAGGACCAGGTACATTGAGTGGACAAAACAAACGCTAACGGATCGCGTCCGAAGCGTAAGCTCACTGCGCGAGCGCATGAATACAAAACCAATTTGACGTTTCTCATTACACAGCGACCACAACATGCGCTGGAGTCGCTCGACTAACTAGTTCCGCGCTGAGCGATCTGTTATTATGTTAATAGGGCTAGTTTAGAGGCAGTAAGAGAGGTCTAGTAATACCCAGCCAACTTTGGTAGATTGGGGATTTTTTCCCTTTATTTGGGGAAAAAAAATCTTTCTTGAACAAATGAAGTACTTGGATAAAACTTGGGCAAAATTTCTTCAAGGATTACACACTGTAAAATTTCAGAAATCAACAGATATTTATTTATTAAATTATACACACAGACACAAAATTCTATACCTAACGCAGACTGTGACTGTGTGTTGCTTTGCGCAATGCAAGTGCGCATGTGACCCGCCCATTATGTGAATAAACATATTTTAATATGTCCCTTATATTTTAATATTCGTTTAACTCAATGTTTAAAAAAAGAATGAAGAAAAAAGTTAGAAATCGTGTAATTTCGAAAAAAAAAATATAATGATTTTGGTGTAAAATTGAAACTTAATCTAGCAACCCCATACCCAGCACAGAGCCTTCGCTTCACGTACGCTTCAAACAATTCAAGCGGCCTCTTTCATGTGTCAATAAAACGCGATAACTACTTGTAATTGATGCTATAACTGCGACTGGTTACGCATATTGTTACTGGCCGGGGAACAGTCATTGACTCGCTTCGATTGATATTGGCGGCCTAGGGCGCTTTGTGGTACTAGGTCATTGAGACCGCAGGGTCTTGAGCTTAGTGCTATTAGAACACATGGTGTAGTTTTTATTTTTAACTCGCGGCTTAATAATAACAGCCGCTCGGGTCGATCTTAAGGTTAAGCCGTGCTTGCCTAGGTTGGTCTGGAATGAGTGACCATCCATTACATACCGAGTTTCCTCCGTGCCTCGGATAGCACGTTAAGCCGTTGATGCCGGCTGTCATTTGTAGATCTTTGACAGTCGTTACAGGTGGTCAGTGGCCCGAAAGTTTGAGAACCAGACTTACCAAGGGGTATCGTATTATCCAGTAGTCCCAGTACTAGCTAGGTTGTGGAGGTCAGATAGGCAGTCGCTCCATGTAAAATACTGGTATTCAGCTGCATCTGGTTAGGTAGATGATGATGATGTGGCTTTATTTTAAAAGTTAACCTCTTAGAAAGTATCACTGATCCAAAATTTACGAAAACTTCATCGATCTATCTAAGAGGCAATCAAAAGTAAAACCATAAAAGATTCACGTTCTCTTAAAAAGTATTTCAAATTTAGAAAAAGAATTATTGTGATCCTGAAAGTTATAAAAGCTTCAATGATCTAAGCATCAATCTAAATTAAAGTAAAACATAACACCACGCCTGTAATCCCCGTAGGGTTAGGCAGAGGTGTAACTAATAGTACACCCACATTTCGCCCGTTATGTTTAAGTCCCATGTAATAGGGGACGAGCCAATTGCCATCAACCGGGCACGAATTCAGAATCCGTGGTTGCTACTGAGATATTCCGTGTGGAAAAACCCAATAACACTTTGCCCAACCTTTGACCTCATGTTCAGCAGACGGGCTTGCGATCACTCGACCAATGAGGCGGTCAAAAAAGTAAAACAACATAAGATAAACCAAAGTTGCCGCTGATTTTCAGGATTCCAAAAGTAATATTCAAACTATCCTTTTCAAATGGCATATTTCATTCAATAACTAGACGAAAATCAATATTCATGTCTATAAAAAAAACTAAGATAACCAACAACATCAGTGTGAATGAATACGCGGATTACATTACCTAGGCGATTGATTGATTGCATAAAATCCTCGATAACGAACGACGTTTATTTACAACATCCAGTATCTGCGGATCTTATCTAAGCTATAATAATCTACGCACTTAAACACTGAAATGGTAGCAAAAAATATTTCTAAAAATATGACATCAGCACGCCGGTAATCTCCGAAGGGTAAGACAGATGTTATAGTACACCAAAATTTCGCCAGTTATGTTTAAGTCCCATGTAATAGGGGGTGAGCCTTTTGCCGTAGACCGAGCGTACCTACAAACAGACTCCAGGCCACTATTACGTAATTGCTGATGGAAAAAACCCAATAACACTGCGTGCCAAACCGGGAATTGATCTAAAGGCTTGACGATCAGTGGTAGCGCTTGCAACCACTACACCTAAAGCTATTTCTGTTTCGTTTATTTTATTATGTATCAATATTTTCTCACAAAAAATGTGCCCAGGATTAACATTAAACACATTCAAAGAACACCGACGTCGTATAAATCACCGGGAAATTATCATAACGAGTCAGTTTTGTAACGAAAATTGTGGCTTTCTAAGAAATTAATAATGTCCGCTATAAGCTGAGATTTACAACGTTTATGGGTGTGTGTCCCCCTTAAATATGAGTTGCGTGTGTGGTTGTGGCGGCGGCGTGACGGAATTGGAATCGATGAAACACTAATGTGCCTTTAGATTTGGCTAGGTGCTGATAGGTATAATGATAGTTTAATCCATGAAATGGAGATGCATTAGGTTGAGCTGTACGTAGGTGACAATTGGTAAATCTTGTTGAATGCAACAGACATAGATGGATAACGCATCTGCATCAATCAAAGTATGAAATGAAGCTAGATAGCTGGATTAAACTGGTCTGAAGTCCCTGAGAACATACTACGCTGATCTTAAACCGAGGAAGAAGCTAGACGGACAACCACGGCCTAATTTGACTGTAAAGATGATGGAGCTAAATAAATAATTAATGGAAATGTTAAGGGACTAGGAGTAAAAGAACAGGCAATTGCCGTGCTATTTATTTTCGGTTGAGTAAGAACAATACACAGAAGCTTACAGAAGATAATGATTTTAGAACACGGTCTCGTATTTCGAATGTCAAGCCATATTTTTAACTTTACAAAATATCAGTCTTGACAAAATAACACGGCATCAACCTCGCCGGAACGTAAATGTTCGCAAGGTGAGTGATTATAAGTTTAATAACCTTAAACAAGACACGAATTTGCACATTAAAGAGATTAAGTCACTTTAAATTGCAAATTAATTGCAATTTCTCATTGTGCTGATGAATAGTCTCTTTAGTTCGATGTCGTGCTTTGATAATCAGTAACGGTTTTTTATAATAAGGTTGTACTTAGTTATTACAATGTTTTTGAAGACTTCGTCAACGAACTTACAGAGGAAAGCTTTCAAAAGCAAATGTGCCTTAGCAGGGGAGAATCATGTGCTAAGAACTATGCATCCATCAATTGTTTAAATTCATTAGCTATCAGTAGCGAAGGATCGAGCAGGAGAGGTAAGGCGGAGTACATATCTTTAATGTGATTAATATATATTATTTGTCTATAGAACACTCGACTGTGCCATTTTTCAAAGGGAATCCAGTAGGAATCGAGTTGTATGGAACCTTCGCCACTGATAGCTATTGAACCAGTAATTAACTTACCTAACTGCTAATAGCCGATCAACGTTCACTTTCTTACTCAAGTAATATAATACCAAAGTACCCCACAGTAGAAAATTCAATTACGTACTTAGAGCCCTTACCGGAATCAAAGTAAACATGGCCAATGGTACTTGAATGTCAACTCTTCAAAATATCAGGGTCTCTTTATTAATACTAAAACCGTTGATATTAATGAATGAAACATCTACAAATTCAAGCACGCACGTTATGGTGAACAATAAACATGCTGTAGGACAAAAAGAGTATCCATTAATTCATTTAATTTGCCCATTTGTCTATAATGTCAGGTAAAATACTGTGGAGGTACAGCCATTAAAATTAATTATTAAGGTCCAAAGTACGACTACAATCGATGAAGATCACATTTTTATCGCTCCAAATCGTAGAATCACCATCATTTCATCACGAAAAGGATAAAACAACTAGTATTTATGTTTATAATGCAATTAGTAAACTATTCAAAGAATCAGGTTTTACTTTCATAAACGTGTTATGATTTCGAAAAATGTCTTCATTAGCGCATTGGTTTCGCAAGCAAGAACAAAACGCATTTCTGGAATGGCGGGAATATGTGCCTCGGCTGGCATTTCTTTTTTAATTGGTAAATCTGAGACAGGAGCAAATTTTTCGTTTACAAACCTATCAGTAACTTGTAATGTTTATTGTCTGTTCGTTTTGCGATTAAAGTGCTAAGGTTCTACCATTTTTTACAGCAATCGATACAAATACCTCATGGTCTACGGATGATGGCTTTACAAAAAGCTAGCAGCACATAATGTTCGCTGCAAGAAGTCGATTGCCAATATTTCTCAGATACCAATCATTGGATCGCAACTGCTGTATGGGTAGTTAAACCAATATTTATGTAGAAATGCAAGACGGCGAGTTTTTACTGTACCACCATGTCGCTTCAGATTTACAAGCTTTTCATTACCGCCGTATTGTATCTTACCGTTACAGAATAAGATTTATATTTGAAAATCAACAGAATGTTTGGTTTGCAGACTGTACAGGGCTAGTTTTTCTGTGTCCTCGTCAACTAAATGTATTTTGTTACAACCACGTGAAGTTTTACAGCTGCGTCTTATAATTTTTTGTGGAAGTAGACCATAACTCATTTCCTATGCAGTAAAAATGTCACTTTATACGACAAAATGAATGGGCAAGATATTCTTAGAACTTAATTGTCTCATTATGGGACTTGGGACATAAAAGTATAACTTTTTCCTCGCTCTCCTAATTTAAATTCCGGTTCAATTTCAGCTTACGCAATGTAGCACAGTGTTTCCAAGTTTGATGTCCGTCCTTCTTTGAACTGTGTACAGTATAAGGTGCGTTAAACTTACGGAGTTAGGGCGCACGTACACGAGCCGTGTTTCGTCGCTGCAACCGACGCGGGCGCAGTCCTCGCCTCCCCGTGATTTATTGGACCTCGTTTATTTTATTTCCCAATTCGTTTTAGTTTACAACCTCGATGTTCCTCTATCGTTCTCTAAGGAAATGGTCTTACAAAGAAATTGTGGTGATTTATCTTCTCTGTGTTATTTGAAATTGAAAAATGGGGTTTAGAAAGTTTTAGGGGGTAGAATGGATCAAGAATGTTAAGAAAGATTGAATAGTTCCATGTTATGCAGTAGACTTGCTGTAAGCTGAAGATGTTGTTCAATAATGTTTTAATTGCCAACATCTATCTAGGACGATATTGGAATGGGCTTTTAGTTTACCAGAATCATCATCTGCCTAGCCTTTTCCCAACTATGTTGGGGTCGGCTTCCAGTCTCACCGGATGCAGTTGAATACAAAAACTTTACATGGGGCGACTGCCTATCTGACTTCCACAACCCAGTTAGTACTGGGTAATACGATACCCCTAGGTAAGACTGGTTGTCAAACTTTCGGGCCATTGACTACCTGTAACGACTGTCAGAGATCTAATGATAGCCGGGACCAACGGCTTAACGTGTCGTGCAATTTAGTTTACTAGAATGTGGGTAAATGATTAAATATCCGCATTCAACGAGGAATTCAAAAGCTATCTCGATATTGACGTAAGTCCGGACATTACAGAAGCCACAGTTAACATTCCTATGAAATATTGCCAAGTATTTGTCTTGTTCGAGTATTTTAAGTGATTTCGTAACGGCAGCGAGAGCTAGTTCCATTTGTGTCTAGCCGTTTCAAAGCATGACTTACTACTAAGAAAACAATAAGTATTCCGTCTAGTAAAGGAGTTTGAACTCTGTTAACTCCATTCAAGTTTAAATAGCTTTGTGTAAGCTTCCCGGTCCTGACTACAAACAATGATAATAATTTCTGATTTTGTATTACAAAGCGAACTGTGAAAGAGTTTGAGGTCGTTGCATTTCTGGTTTGACAAAAGACGAAAGTCGATCTATGTACATTTGTACCTGAAGAAACCTCGGTGTTGTGTTCACTATTCAGTTGTTTGTCAAAGCCCAAGCGACAGATTAAAGGACATTATAACACGACAAGTGACAAAACATAATTGATGGGGAAGGGGCCAGACAATAAGGACGGGTACCCAAATCGGAATACAAGAAATGCATTGTCCATCCCGCTTAGAGGCGTCAATTGTTGCCAATTTTTTACTTTATTTGTTTGCTTTGCACAGGTACAAAGGTTTTTGCCAATTTTATATTTGGGTCCCAATTAGGGTCCGCCAATACACTATATTGACTTTGGACGTTCTTTATTTTTAGCATGAGGGTGTAAAACTTTATGGTCTAACTAAATGAGAAAGATCGTCCTTGGCTTTCGTTTTAAGCTATAGGTAACTAGGGAATTATGTTAAGAGTAGGTGGATGCTGCAACGCAGCTTTTAGTAGCAGTCTGTAATTAATAGGCCTTGTTTAGCTGGAAATTTAAAGGGACTTACCAAACTGATGCAGCCAGGCCGAAGTAATAGAGGAGTAAGAAGACAACAGCGCAATTGGGATTCGCTAGTCCGTCGTGGGCTAGTAGCATGCGCGTTGGTGAAGTGGAATCCTTGGCGCATCCAGCTGCAGCCCGGCCGGCGGCCGCGCGCACACCCCAGCCCGCCGCGGCCGCGCACCGGCACAGCGCCACCAGCACCAGCGCCCGCTCCCCGGCACCCCCGCGCTCACCGCACGCCAGCTGAGCCCCCACGGCTGCTAGCGTACATGCGAAGCTCAATGCAGCCCATGTCGCCAGCCACACCTCGGAAGCCTTCCGCTCTCCTCCATCCCACAGAACCTCCGCATCACAGTACTGCGCGCAGCGTGCCGACCCTCTCACCCACACCCAGTTATTAGGCTTGATCAGTCTCCGGCACGCTCCTCTGCCGCCTGCATTCCCCATATCCAGAGGAACTGTTCCCACTGGCGGTGCACGCTCTCCCGGCCCTTCCATGCACATATGTTCATGGTTGTTCTCCGCAGGGAATAACGAACAGTCCAACTCTGGAGGCCATAAGAACCCGAAGCCGTGCAGCACAGGGTAACACCTGGTGTACACACTCTCGCACAAGCCTCTGCAGGGGCCGATGGGCAGCGCCACCTTGTCGGTGCACATGGGCACGTACACAGAGCACAGGAACAGGTGCAGCTGCGAGGAGCAGCCGTACTGTACGAGCGGGCTGAACGTCTGCAGCGTCACGTCGGCGTCCGCCTGCAGCGTGTGCCGCGCCAAGTTCGGCATCCCCGTCTGGTTGTATCCAATGTTCTTACACATCGCCACTTTAATAGGTTCACATGTCCGTACGGAGGCCTCGGCGGCGACTCCGGTCACTAGGGTCACGGTAAAAACAACAGCCACGATGCACTTCATGTTCGGAGAGGACATATCCGGCGCGTTACATCAAAGATCTCATTGTAGTCGTGAATGTTTACGCGCTCGCGCCGCGGACGCGCCTACAGCGTGCGTGCGTCCCGAGTGGCGGCAACACGGCGTGTGTGAGGAGCGCTCGGGCGCCGGCCGCGAGCCGCGGGGGGACCACCATCACAAAAAAAGGTCCGCAGGTATGCGCTACACTGTAGCGGCGGGAAAGGGAGAGAAATGACCGAGGAGCCGCTGTGTGCTGTCCGCAGTGTCCGGCCGGTGTCCGGTGTCCGGCCGCACGCGTGCAACTGTCCACGCCGCGCTCGCTTATCACCGCCTCACCTTATCACTGAGGGTAGATTCCGACTCGTGATGCGGTTTCATTTATCCGGTATCGATTTTTCGATAACTATGATATCGCGCGGTTGATATGAAAACTGATTAAATTAGATACTCAATTTGGATCTTCGTTTGGAAACTTGTAATGAAATTGTTTATAACTGTTATGTGTTGAATGCGTCAATTAGTAGCCTTGCTTAATTATATTGATTTAGATAACGAGTTTTGGCTACCTCATAAATCAGCTATAGCTGAACGCTTTGGACTCTGCAAAAACGTTAATCTCAAATGGTTTTAAACTTTAAATTAATTTTAGATTTACAAGCGCCTATTTATATAATTCCTTGCCCCAAGTTCATCTCTCGTCTAAATACAAATACTAATACAATTTTGAAATAAATTTATTGTACATAATTTACTACATTGTATTTAAGCATTACTGTATAAATTTTTTATGAAACATAAATAGGTATAATGGTGAACATTATTAGTAGTACAAAAATTGGACCAAAATGTAGATCAGTGGGGTTATAAAGCGTTCGACAGACGTTTCTCTGAGAATCAAAATATTTACAGTGCGATGAGGCTGCGATCTAACTGAGGACCATATACTTAAAGTTACGACTAAAATGAAAGATAAATACTTTTACAATAATCTTATTATAATACAAGTTTTATTTCAACACATATTTCAGTTGCTAATATTGTAATCTGATAGTTTATAACATGTGCAGCGGGCCGCTGGGGCCCCCTAGCGTCGATACCTACTTACAAATAACAATCTTATGTACTCTTCATACTTCACAAGTCTTGTACATCGTCTTTCCCTTTAGTTCTTACATCTTGACATTTTTACATTCGCTAAGCTAATGTATAATACAACATTCACAAAATTTAACAAATACACCCTCCGTCTGATGGAATTTTACACTTAGAACGATGACAAAGCAAATAATATTAAGGAATGCTAATAAAGCAACTAGCGCCACCCTGCAGTAACATTTTGGAGTTACAACTAATTCCTAATATTGTACAAACGTATTCTACGAAATTATAAATGCCACGGTACGAATACAACGATTTAGACAATTTGGAAAACTATGAATCTTATAGATTCTCAAGTATTTTTGGCCTCTAACAACGAATTATTAGTTTTATATCTGTAGTTTTATAAATTACAAAAAATATCGTCAACGGATACAAACATTATTATTTAGTCTTATAGTATTAGCCTTTTGCCGATTTAGATTTTAGAAAACTTTTTTTATTTATTGAATCTTTTTTTGAATAAACAAAATCTCAAGTAATAAACGATCCGTTTCGATATTCGGTTGAATACGAATGGAAGTACTGATAAAATGAGTAAGCAAGCACAACCACTGAATAATACATTGCTCTATAATATACTTAGAAAACCCTAGAATTAGCGACAATTTCAAATCAAACCAATTATTTAAATCATATTTTTGGTACTTACAATTGATTTGAACATTGATCAAGTTTGGATAGTAAATATTAAAACGACGTTCTTGTAAATTCCTTCACTTCATCGAAGACCATTCTTTTGATAGTGTTTTGGCGTAAGACGTTTACTTATATCACTCTATAAAAATTCTAAAATTTTCTTGTTGTAACTATAAGTCCAAAACGCTTGCCCTTTCAATAAGTCACACTAATAAGTCTTCAACACTGCTAACTCTGGAAATGTACTGGAGTGACGTCGTTATAAATTTAATTATATAAAATACAATAAACTACATGTATACAAAATATGTGACCGAATCATATTAAATGCTACTGAGACTACGGAAATTAGTAAAGACGTTAAATACTGTGGCTCTGTTAAATAATATAGTTATTTTCAAAATAGCGTCTAGAAATAAAATGTAAATGGACCCCTTATGCTCAAAAATGTAAAAAGGCACAAAAAATATACCGCGCAACGCTAACGCTAGCTAATGACAAATATTTCACAAAACGTACAACTTCATGCCTCAGAGCATTACGCGCAAGCAGAAACGTAAACGTGCGGCAGCTCGAGGCCGAGTTAGTGGCGCGGGGTGATCAGCGAGGGTCGAATGAAATACACCATACACATACAAATAATTAGTCTCACCGAATATACGATAACAATAATACATAAGAAACGATTCACATTGCATGAGATTACATATTTGAAACAATAACATGGGCGTGGCGTGCGAGGCGCGTGGCGAGGCGCGAGCGAGGCGTGACTAGAGGTTGGCGTGGTCGAGGCGCACGCGCAGCGCCTCGCGGTCGCGCGTGACGTCGGCCAGCTCGCTGCACAGCGCGCGGCACACGCGGTGCAGCACGGCGTTCTGCTCCGTGAGCGCGCGCACGTCCGGCTCGGGCGAGCAGTCGCGCGGCTTGCGGTACACCTCGAACGCACCGTGCATCTTGGGCGCGTCCTCGCGCGCGTACCCGAAACCTTCCGCGTCGTACTCGCGCGGCGCGAACGCATCCGGCGGGAAGGCCGGCTCGCCTTCGCTGCGTTGGTTGATGAGCCGGCGAGGGGGCTCCGCCGTGGAAGGGGAAGCTCGCGGCGGAGGCTGAGGGGGAGCTGCTGGCGCGCCTTTTAGCCGGTTGAGGTCGAGCGAGCTAGAGCGCGTGTGGTTGCGCAGCGGGCGCGGCGGGGGCGGCGGCGGCGGCTCCTTCTTGGGCGCGTACGTCAGCGACGCGGGCCCGTCGTCGTGCGGCGGGTCGCGCGCGGGCGGCGGCGGCAGCACTCCTGCCGGCTTGACGGGCTTGCGCGGCTGCGGGCGCTGGATAGACTTGATCTCGGCGCCGTTGGGCGGCGGCTCGGCCGGTGGCTGCGAGTGCAGGCGCTTGGGGCTGGCGAGCTCGAAGGCGTGCGCGAAGTCGTCGCGGCGCGGGGAGGCCGACGCGCGTGTGTCGGTCTCCAGCGGTAGCGCGTTGTTGTCGGGCGTCACGCGCACCGCCACCGGGTGGAAGATCTTAGGGTCGCGCTCCACGGCTGACTTGTGAAAGTCGAAATTGACCGGTTTAGGACCGGGACTGGACACGCTCGACGTGGGCGAGTCCACAAATTTGGTCCATTCTTTGTTGTTGATTTGGGCTTCTGTTTTCGGCGGTGTGAGCGAGGGCTGTCGTTCCTCTGGCTTCTTGGGTGCAGCCTTGGTAGCGTCGTAGGGATCGATGATGGGTTCGGGTTTTGGAGCGAAGTTAAAGTCTGCGGAGGTGCCTGAGCTGAACATATCTGAGCCGAGGTCGACGAGGTCAGTGGTGACCTGGCGCGCGCTGTAGCGCGAGTCCACGCGTGGGACGAGGGCGGCTGGGAGCGCGTCGGGCACGGGCACGTTGTTCCGCCGCAGCACGATTAGGTGCATCGCTATGCTGAACTCCTCCAGTGTTAGCATGCCATCCTTGTTGATATCTGAGAGCTGCCATATTTTCCGGAGGTCTGGTACAGGTAGATGTGACTTTTCGAAAAATAACCTGGGGAGACAAACATGATTTTATTATTAACCATGTAAATATCGCGACTTGGCATATCCAAACATTACATTCGATTTTTCCTAGAATGTTGGGGATAATGATTGATATTAATTGTTATCGAAACATAACATTGCTCTATAATTCTGCTATTAGGTAGGTGGGCCATAGATGCCTGAGCCATAAGATACAAGTGAAGCTTTTTTTTTTTAGGATGGGAAATCATCAAATGACCCCCCCCCCCCCCGTTCTGGGCGGAGCGGAAGGGAGTGTCAGACTTGTACTGACTAAAACCCATCCATGTTCCTTCTTTGCCCTTTGTGTTCCAGGGCCGCGGTATCTCTTTCGAACAGTCCCGCAGCCCTGACAGGCATCGGCGGCCCATGCGGAGCCCTACGTGGTTGCTGACATCTCTTTGAGGCGCGCGTGAAACACGAACGCGCCGTCGACACGGCCTGTCGTCATAAGACGGCCGGACGGCGAGCTAGCCCATAACTCGCCGTCCACAGGCCCGCGCCTACGGTGGCCGGGGGCCAAAACGTGACCTCCGACGCAGTTTGTGGCAGCACACTCGTCAATACTCATCATGTCACATTTGTATTGCCACCTTTTGGCCAGTAAACGTTATTATCAGTATTGATAAGCATATAGCATAGCATAGTCAGCCTATAATGTTCCCACTGCTGGGACACAGGCCTCCTCTCTATGACAGGGAATGGGCTATAATCCACCACGCGGGCCTAGTGCGGGTTGGTAGATGTCACATGTCTTCGAATTTTTGTTTCTAGGACATGAGTATTGGAAAGAAGCAGCTCAAAATTGTAACGTGTGAAGGAATGCAGGGCGGCGGTTGCCCAGCAGTGGGACAATACAGGCTAGCAATAATAATAGTTACCTAGCAGTCTGTCCGGATAGCATGCCTCTTTCAGGCCGCAGCGTGGCGAACTGTCCCGCGTAGTGCCGCGCCTGCGCGTCACTGATGGCCCAGATGTCGTCTACAGCATCACCTTCCTCTTCAGAAGAGTGGCGATCTGAGGACTCTTCTTCCGTCCCTGTAGACAACATTATGAAGAAATTAGAGAAGATGGTGAAGGATGATATTGGTAGAAAAGAGGTGTCTGATGAGATGACGAGTAATAGAGAAGTCGACATGCTGGGCTGATCACAGATAAATTGAGATAATGGCAAGAATGATGATGATGCTCATCATCTGCCTAGCCTTTTCCCAGCTATGTTGGGGTCGGCGTCCAGTCGTTCCGGATGCAGCTGAATACCAGTATTTTACATGGAACAACTGCCTATCTGACCCTTGGTAAGACTGATTGTCAGACTTTTTGGGACACTGACTGTCAAATATCTACAAATGCCAGCCGGGACCAACGGCTTAACGTGCTTTCTGAGGCACGGAGGAAACTCGGTATGTAATGAGTAGTCACCCATTCACAGACCAACCTAGGCAAGCACGGCTTAACCTAAAGATCGATCCGAGCGACTGTTATTATTTAACTACGAGCTATGATGATGATGGTGAAGAATGTAAATTTCTGCCACGATGAACTAAAGCACAATGGCTAAACCAAAAAGTTGGGGCTGTCAGCCCAGCGGATGGAACCGCCGCAACGGCAACCGCCGAGACTTCTCCACTCTCCGCGCTCTGTGCGTGGAGCGGAAGATGGGTGATCGCAGTATAACAACCAGAAGGACAAAAACCTTTTAGCGACACCCGCACGTGAAGAAGAACCGCACCGAAGCAGCCTTCTCATTGGTTGAATACAATGCTTATGGGATTTCTCCAATAAAACTATGAGAAATATCTTTGATTATTAACCCGAAATAATCAGCAAATGTAAGCCGCGTTCAAGATCTATCAGTGTCAATATTCCGTAACAAACGTGAAATTCGCCCTGAATGTCTTTTAACATAATACAAAGGTCCCTTTGAACACGCGCCTGGCTCTGAGTATGCACAACATTTGTTTGCCTTAACTCGCAGAAATTCTAATCAAATTCTTAGGTTTCCTGACCAGCCTGCGTGAGTATTTCATGCGTGACATCTAGGCATTTCTTAATTTTAAGTATGTCAATAAAATTTAATCAAGAATAACATACCTAGTAAAGCACGGATTTGTATGAAAAGTGTGAGTCACTGAGCGATGAAAGAATGGCCTAATTCAACTAGCGCCAAAATACGAAAATATAGCTAATTAAGGCCAATTGTAGCCATAATACGTAGAAAGAAACCAGACGATATAAGAAAAACTTGAACTATAACTTCAGTTTCATTTAGTTGTTGTAAGATTCGATTTCACTTTTATTTACTACTTCTCGTTACACTCGAGTTGCGGTTAGAGATCTGATCGAGTGTATTTTATAGGTGACGTAAAGGAAACAACCGCAGCAGCCGCATAATAAGAAAATTAAATTTATGTATTTTATAAGAATATAAAAACTTATAGCGGAGAAAACATTTGAACATCCATAGAAAAGGAAGGAAGACGATCAACCGAAATAATGTTTTTATTGGACAGTACCAAAAACATTACTAAAGCGATTCTCACGCGACACCGCTCGTCCGCGTGATCGGGCGGTGAACACTCGTTGCATTGTATTGTATAAAATCTGTTGATGCCTAAGGGTTGTGCGTCTTCATGACCGTGCTGGCGAGCGCATCGTTAATGCTGCCGCTTGCGATAGCTCTGTTTCTCGCTCTAGCAAATGACGGTTCTGAACGACAGAAAAGTATAGGAGCATGGAAAAATGCGGTTCCGTGCCGACACCGCATAACCGCGCGGCGCACCGCCACAAAGTCTTCGCCACCACCGCCCGACCGCGCGGACGAGCGGGGAGAATCGCCTAGATTACAGGCGCGCCAAGTCATTTATTTATTTCTTAACAAAACACATTGTGTAGAAAATCAGTAACATGCTATCGTTATGAGTGGTCAGAAGCTCGAAAGTCTGACAACCAGTTTTACCGGGAATGTATCGATTGTCCAGCCAATACTTGTGTCCAGCTGCATTTGGTTAGACTGGAAGTTGAAAGTCGACCCCCACATAATTGGTTCAAAGTTAGACAGATGAAAAAGAAGTGTGCCCAGCCTGGACAGTACAGTGGGTAACCGCTCGCTTCTTCGTATTTCGCGCCAATTCAGAAGAATGACAGAAGACAGGAGATAGCAACTGACAATAATATAAGAACGTTCAGGATAGGCTTCTTACCGAGTAGTCTTGTGTGTTCCTCCCCCGTGTTGGCCGGCCACACCCCCCGGCCGGTAGCACTGTGTTCCCATACAGGGTGCACTCGCTCCGCCACGCTATTGGTCGGCGTCGGACTTTCGCTTGCTGTACTCCACGGCGAACCGGTCTTGGGTCCTCTCCTCTGTAAACAATTACTTATAGATGAGAAAAAGCAGTGGCGGTAGCCCAGACTAGCATAAACCTAAGCAGATACAGTTAGTGTCCTGTAACAATTAGCCAGTAAGATGGGTCAGGTAATGCACAGGGACTGTGCGAATCACTCCGAAAAACTCAAACACATTATGTGACTTCCACACAAGCAGGAGGTCCACATGATGGTGCTTTAGGTTTCAGGAGGCGGTCTTAGATGCATCTATGGTAAGAATACTAAGAATATAGGCTCATTGTGATACCAAGTTTCATGATCATTCAGGTCCAGCCTGTCCCTTTGCTGTCCACCTCCAGCGACGCCCTAAGCCAAGGCTCGTAACCTTCATGGGGTGCCCTTAGCGTGTAGTCGCTTAGTTTATACGTTTTTTGTCCCTGGCTGGAAGCCTTACACTCAAGGCACCTACAGGATAGAGCGGTTAATCAGAAGCCAACCTCATAGGTTGACCTGCAAGATGCCATTACTAACAAAAAAAAATGTTTTATGTAGTGTGTAATAAGAAACGTCTACCTAAGCTCATTTTTGCCTGAATTTTGAAGTGTAAACTCCGATAGTAAACTGATGAATGAGGAAGTAAAATTCATTATAACAACTATACCTACATACGTGCACAAATACGGAAAAACTGTGTGATTTTCCCAAAAGTTCGTACTACTCTCATTTGACAAATATTGTCAATATTTATCATCTGAAAATGGACACCAATTTATGTACATACACCGAATTTCCTCATACCTTGTCAGTTAGCAAAAACTAGCATCGTAAACACACATAGGCGTATGTACTTATGAATATGTATCAGTAAATTAACAGCACACACCTGCAAGGTCAAGAGCTCACTAAAACTGTACCGGTGACATGTATGGCGTATCGATACGCCATCTTGTGACTAACAGCTTTGTTCATAGAACACAATAAGTATGGGACAACTGATTTTTTTCCCGATTTCAAGTTTGGTGAAAGACCAACGACAACGACGCGGTAGATTTCGCAGAAAATGGCGGGACGAGCTGGAGAGCACCAACGACCAGTGGTCTACATTAGCCTTATATCAAAAGATTTGGAAGCCATGGGAAGAGGCCGTTGCCCAGCAGTGGGACGACACAGCTAACAGTAACGGGGTTGGTGCCACAATAAAAGTTGATGACTACAAACTTACAATGGTTCCTTTAGGTTAAGGGTAAACAAAAATTTAGCTTCTATTTGATCTTTAGACCTTTTTTTTTCGGATGTGATATCATCAAATGACCCCCCCCCCCCCCCTCTCTGAGTGGAGCAGAGGGGAGTGTCAGATTTCTACCGACTAAAACCCATCCATGTTCCCTCTTTGCCCTTTGTGTTCCAGGGCCACGGTATCTCTTTCGAACAGTCCCGCAGCCCTGGCAGACATCGGCCCATGCGGACATCTTTAGACCTAAGACGAAGATTGATTACCAGGCTAGTGTTTGCAAGCGCTAGTTCTAAGCAAGATCTGAGTTGGGGAAAATGGTATTGGGTATTTCATAACATAACACCACGCCTGTAGTCCCCGTAGGGTTAGACAGTGGTGTACCTAATAGTACACCCACATTTCGTCAGTTAAGTTTAAGTCCCATGTAATAGGGGCGAGCCTATTGCCATCAACAAGGCACGAATCCAGACTCCGTGGCTGCTACTGAGAAATTCCTGATGGAAGAACCCAATAGCACTTTGCCCGACCCGGGAATCTAACTCAAGACCTCATGCTTAGCAGTCGCGTTTGCGTCCACTCGACAAACGAGGCAGGAATAACTGTCACGTTTTTATTTCCTTTAGAAAATTCTCGGTAGTTTAGATTTGTGTCCAGTTAATAGCTATAGAATTCCCTCTCATAACTTTTAGACAATATCCCATGGTTTTCCAATTTTGTTTATCATTTGCCTTCTCCAACCAATTCATTAAGAATGAGCTCAGATCTAATTGTATATTGGTAATTTATAAAATATATATCCTAAAAAAAAAAATGAGTAAGAACGGACTGTCAGTTTCACTTCAAAACAAAGGTTTACAACATTATTTTTAGTATATGCGAAACCTGAATATAGTTTGTTCAGAATAAGTAACGGAATCGATTCCAATCATTTTTTAATCATCTTATATTTTGTCTCAAAAATATTTAAAAAAAGTTACAAGTTGGACGCCGAGCGATATTAAGTACCCATCGCAATAATTAAGGTACCTACTGGCAAATTATGTTTATTAATGAACTCAAGACGACTCTGGAGCACCGAGCGCGGGCGCGTTGCGTGGTGACCACGCTTTTGTGCGGACAACCAGTTAACAGAATAAGCTTATAACTTTGTGATTTTTCATGATACAGTTTTGAAATTTTGTACATAAATTCTTTACATAAAAATACTCGACACGTGTTTCAGGTTTCGCATATACTAAAACTTATGTTGTATAAAGAGACCTAAATATGCAATGTTTTTCATCCGACTACGGCAAAGTCAAAAGGAAGGGTTATGATTTTAGCAGTCTATGTATGTATGTTTGTATTTACGTATGTACCTCCGTAGCGCCTACTATTCATCCGATTTTAATGAATAAGGTGTCAATCGATTCGTTATTGTGGCCCGGGTAACATAGGCTACATTTTAACCGACTTCAACAATAGGAGGAGTCGATTTTACCTTGTAAACCCCGAATTTAATTAGAGCGTGATTTTTCAGTAGTGGGGTTGTTTAGTTGCACACAAATTCTTGTTGTTAACAATTTTTTAGTTTTACCCTTAAATATCTTATTTTTTATATAAAATCGAATCTATTTTGCAAACATATACAAATGGTGCGAGCTCAGCAATCACTCGGAAATGGCCATTGATTGGATAAGGATAATGTGAATTTCTGTGAGAAAATATTGATATTGACACAGCATACAGGGAAACTGCATTATATTTGTGGTTGTGGTATACCAATATTTAAGGCTAAATTGGCAAAAGTTTGTGTGATTTGGTTTTATATTTGTAATTCATATGTAGATAGAGTATTCTATTCTATCACAACTGCAATGCAAAAATTACATGATATATGGTAAATGTAAAATAAAACCTGTATATTGAAATTATTGACTGCATTGTTGGTCGAGTGGTCGCAAGCGCGACTGCTGAGCATGAGGTCCGGGGTTCAATTCCCGGGTCGGGCAAAGTGTTATTGGGTTTTTCTATCAGCAATTTCTCATTAGCAGCCACAGAGTCTGAATTTGTGCCCGGTTGATGGCAATAGGCTCGCCCCATATTACATGAGACTTAAAACATAACCGGCCAAAATGTGGGTGTACTATTAGGTACACGTCTGCCTAACCGGTGGTTCGAAGATCACAGGCTTGATTTTATGTTATATTTAAATGAAACTTGCATTTTATTCCATATAAGAACTAACTAAAAAACACAATATTTTCTTTAAAATTTTACACGCAGTATCTAATCGACTGGTGTGTGAAACTTAATTGTTAGTAATTCTACGTAATAAAACCATATTCTGCTTGTGATTATGATTTACATACTCAGGAAGTTCCCATTACAAACCGTAAGAAAAACATTTTCCATAAATGTGAAGGTGAACATCGCAATAATATTTATCTACTTATTTTTTATCAAATATACTAATACAACTGAATACAATAATATTTGTTTAATTTCTACTTGGATAAGATTAATGACTGATTATTTAAGGATCTGATAGTGAATTGATGTCAGTATTTCTCAATCAGTACTCTTTGTAGGTTCTAATTATCAGAGTAAATACTATAAAGAAGTAATTCATTATATTTGTATTGATATTCCATAATGATGCAATAAAAGCAAGTACATTATAACTCATAGTCCAATCAATTTTGATTGCTATTGACATGCTAAAAAGAAGACGCAAGTACTATGGCAATAGAAATGAAACTAGTGAGGACTAATGCTAGAATGTTAAATGCAAGGCATTATTCAATTTAGTTTCTTGTTTGGTAGATAGTTAGAGAAAACTTCTCTAATAATAATCATATGCCTTGCCTCGGCTTCCAGTTGAACTGGGCGCAGCCGAATACCAGTATTTTATATAGAGCGGCTGCTTATCTGACCTCCACAACCCAGTTAGTACCGGGTAATATGTTACCCTTTGGTAAGACTAGTTGTCAGACTTTTGGGCCACTGACTAGCTATAATGACTGTCAAATATCTGCAAATGACAGCTGGGACCAACAGCTTAACGGCACACACGTTGCCTGCCTACATCACTACTTCTCAAATGTAGGTAGATAGTGTGTGTAGCCCCACAAATGCACAAGGAAATCAGCAATCAAAGAAGAATGGCACTGCATTAGTTAAGGGGGTCATACATCCAGATACATACAACACAATGACAAAAACAACTCTGTCAAGCGTGTACCGACTTATAAAGAGCACAGATATGCTCATTGTAGTGATATTGGAGGATTAATCAACAGCAGTGGACGTTTTTAGGTTGATAGGACAATTCTAAATGTTCTATGAAACGTACATGAACATACCAAATATCCATATTGTGTCATCCTGCATGCTTAATTTGCATGTATGTAATACGCATGTTTTGACAAATAAATATATCTATTTTTTCTTTGCGTGACGATGGACTCAAATAATACCCAACCAGTATGTAGCCACCTGCACAGATTTTTCGTTGGCTTCATTTAAATTTTAAATGTTACAAAAAATGTTTATTTTAACTAAGCATAAATTTTCTGTGTACAGCATGTTAAATGTCATGTATTACATTGAAATAAATGAATAAAGAGTCTCTTTAAATACCTGACCTAAAGAGAGCCGAGTACAAATGTAACATTGTATTGTTATCAATCTGCATTCTCTGCTATTAGCTGGTTATTAACCTGACTGATAACAATGTCACCACAAAACAGAAAAACTTTTTATCTTGTTGTTCAGTCTTAATATATCACTCAGAATCTTTTTTGCTGTACTTAAAAATATTTCCATTCACAACGTAAATTGTTTAGTTTTCTGATTTGCCAAATAAAAGGAGTAAATGATAGTGTTATTCGACAATGGAGAATGGAAGAAAAAAATGTGTTGTGTTGAACACTAGCAACATGGGACAAGGCCAGGAAAATTATGATGATTTGCCAAAATCTATTTACATAAACAACAAACTATGTTTTCATTACAAATACACATAAAATTGCTTTGCTTTCCGATTAATGTGGTTTTAAGCTTCTATAAAGCTTGTTTAATAGTTATTTTTGTCAATAAACAAGTTGAGTGTATAATGCAATAAGTTGAATAAGGAAAAGGGGTTAGTGGTACTTATGGGCAACAACCTACCCAGTAATTAATCAATAATAGTGTGTACATTGTAAGATAAATATTACATTATTTTAAGCTTGGGAGTATTTTTTTTCCAGAGAGAGCAATGTTCCACTTCCGTAACTAGGTCATACAAACTAGCTTATATTTCTTGGCAGAATTCTTACTTTCGTTAATTAAAAAATGAATTTTGGGAATTTTTTGCATGAATTCTGGGCATATTTTTCTTAAAAGTATGTTTTTGGGTTTGGAATGAAGATAGTTTAAAGTTACCAATTTCACCACATTGTGAATATTGTACTGTGCAACATAATAAAGCAGTTCAGTCTTAAAAATAACAATTATTTTGTGTATCACTTTAATGATGTAAAAAAGAAACTCACCCCACGGGATCCTGATCGCTGTGACAATGTTTCTGATTCAATTTCAGAGTCTGTACTTAATCCTTCAGTGGTATCGTGAGACAACACCTGTGGGACATCGCTGTCTGACAGGTTGGATGACAGTCTTATAGGCTCATATGCACCAAGGGTTCCACCAAAAGTCCTTTCCCTTTTACTCAAATGATGTTGGTGATCATGCGGTGAATTAGACAATTGTATCAAGTCAGCATTTGCTTCAGAATTAAGGGCCCACGTAAACCTCGGGAGAGGCAAGTCAACAGGAGTAGACAAAAGCTCAGGCTTCACTGTCATGTTTGTCTGATGGGCTGCTATTAGTTTCAGTGCTGAATAAAATTGTTTTCTGTTCATGTGACTCAGTGACGCACAGCTATTAGGAGCAACGCTTATATCCATGATCTGTAACATATAATTAGTGTTCTAATCACTCATTCACAAAATGTGTTATCGTACGTCTAACCTATACCACTAATTACCTGTTTTAGGACATCGTTGTGTACATTTGATGATCGAAACAATTCTGTTGCTTTTAAAATCGGTATTTTCCCATTGGATTCCTCGTCACAACATAAAAACAAATCACCGAAATATCTCATTTCGGTTTCTGTCAAATTGAGATCCTCCATTATAGTAATAAAATAACAATATTATGGACTTCTACACAGTGTCTTTAGTTTATTATTAAATAGGCAACATAAACAACCATTATCTATTAATGTACACCATATTCATTGATAAATAGACGGATTCGAAACTTGTACATCACAAAATTTACACGAAGCAAACCAAATGTCACTGACAGACAGCTGCCTGATGCGGCCATTAAAATTTTAGAGCTCGCTTTCACGTTCAGGAACCGATAATAGAGTAGTCCCGCAATCGGTATTTATAATATTTCAGTCGACAGTCAACACCAAGTTAATTGGCATTAGGATGAGTCTAAAATATATATTTGTTTTATTGCAAAATGAGCCTGCTCTTGACCTCGATCGCGCCTAAAAATAAAAAAAGCTTTTTCAATACACTTTCTCGAAAACTGGTTCTTACTGCACCACAATAAGGTTCAACATTCAATGTATTTCCATGGACCTAGAATAAATTCACACGACGTGTGGATTATTAAATGATTGTTTTTTTTTAAACACGGCAGAGATATGCATCTTTACGGCATAAATATTTTTGGAGTATTTAAATTGTGTTTATGCATAGATAAACATGATTATTTGAAACAAATATTTACTTTTATGAACAAATTATCATTTATTTGTGCTCTAAATTCAAAAATATTTGAATTTTCTATTTTTCATATTAGGCTGTTTAGCGGCACCATACGTTTGCTTCTTCTTCAACCTGACGAAAGTAAAGCGCGGAAAAAAAGCAAATTAAATCATAGTTTCAAAATAATTCCTGACAAAAATACTTAATTGTATTGAAAAACATCGTTTGCTACACGTGGGGATTTGTTACTACAGTTCTCGACACCATAACACCCTCGCCTGTAGCTCGGGTGTTAATTCCGCCTCGAATGCAATAACAAAGTTTCCCCACTTATACAAAATGTACTACATATTTCATTGTACCCAACTTTAATATTGATAAAAAAACACATGGACTACCCACATCGGAACCTCCTCCTATTTTTTTTTTAAAGCATTGTTGACATACTCCAAGTTCAGGTAACCGTCACCCATGGTCTTCTGAGGCGATCAACTTCAAAAACCAACTTTTCGAATGTTGGTTGATTTGATATTCTTAGCTATTTGACTTTGTGTTATTTCACGTTTGTGGTATGTTGTGGCTTATCCGAGCCCACATCTATCCAGGGCTGTCTTTAACCAATTTAAGGCCCTGGACACTTTAAGAGTAACGGGGCCCAAAATTAATGCAAAAGCAAGCTCAATTTTGCCTCAATTTTGTCAATGCCTCTGTTTGGTTAGAATTTCTTGTGACAAGTTTATACAGAAATATAAGTAGTATGTAAAAGCATGAGCATATTCACTTGAGGACCCATTTTTTAAATCCTTGCAAAACAAATTGAGACTTAAAGTGAAATTAGTAAAAAATATGGAACTGTGTTGTAGCACAGGTCTATAAATGGGCCTTATTATGTTCCGCTAAATGTGTGTGTAACTTAAGCTGAGCCCGAGAGCACTATATTATTCCTTTGTTAATCATTTTTTATTTTAGAAATTTAAATGCGAGCGTTGTAAAAGCGAACTCGAAAATTTCAGCAGTCTGCCTGGGAATATGTTAAGTTTCATTTGATAACCACTAGCTATGACACTTAGGGACTTGGGTTCCCCTTGGATTGCGGTGGAGCACTGGACATGTGCCCAATATGGGAAAGATGGCCCTGCATCTATCTACTTACTGCATGACAGAATTATCCATTTTGCATCGTTTCTGAATAAATCTATCATCCCAGAAACTCTTTTTTTTTTGTGTAATCCAATGTTCCCATAAGCTGAGTCATACTATACTCAGCTTTTCTCCTTCATTACAAGTACTAAGTATTATTATGGAATACAACATCTGTATTCCCCTTCTAGCTTTGTTCAATCTCGGATCTCAATAACGAACTCATTAAGAATAAATTGGCAGCCATAATTTTTCATGTTGGCTGTAATATGGCGGGCTACCAAATAGCCATCCAATCAAATACTGCAGCTCCAACCAAATACTAGTGTTAAGTCCATTGTCGACAATGGTTGCACGGCAAATAATATGTATTATGGGGAGACAAAACAACTGAGTAATTTCGTAACTTTTTATTGATTTCTGATTTAATTGCGATACTGCATTAAATACATAAATGTGATAATTTATATGTGTAATAGACCACTATCAAAGTGGTTGAATAATTTAGATTTGTCCGCTATACTTAAGCTTAAATTATAAAAATCGATCTAGTCGACAAAATCATATTCTTAAACATTCATAACAACATTTATCTCTACACAATCTAACATTTAATCCTTGGTCTGGATGTACTTGATGAGATCGATAACGCGGTTGGAGTATCCGTACTCGTTGTCGTACCAGCTGATGAGCTTGACGAAGTTGTCGTTGAGAGAGATACCGGCAGCAGCATCGAAGATGGACGAGTGGTTGTCACCAATGAAGTCGGATGACACAACTTGCTCGTCAGTGTAGCCCAAGATACCCTTCAGGGGGCCGTTAGCTGCCTCCTTGACCTTCTGTTTGATAGCTTCGTAGCTGGCGGGCTTGCCCAGGCGCACAGTGAGGTCGACGACGGAGACGTTCGCAACGGGCACACGGAAAGCCATACCAGTCAGCTTTCCGTTCAGAGCAGGAATGACCTTGCCGACGGCCTTAGCAGCGCCGGTGGAGGCGGGAATGATATTCTGCTGAGCACCACGTCCATCACGCCACAGCTTTCCAGAGGGACCATCCACGGTCTTCTGGGTAGCGGTGGTAGCGTGTACGGTGGTCATCAGACCTTCAATGATCTCGAAGTTGTCGTGGATAACTTTGGCCAGAGGCGCGAGGCAGTTGGTTGTGCAGGAAGCGTTGGAGATGACCTTGTGAGATGGGTCGTATGTCTCAAGGTTGACACCACAGACGAACATGGGTGCATCAGCACTGGGAGCAGAGATGATGACCTTCTTGGCACCACCCTCTAAATGAGCAGACGCCTTTTCAATGGTTGTGAAAACGCCAGTGGACTCGACAACGTATTCAGCGCCAGCCTTGCCCCATGGGATGGCCTTGGGGTCCCTCTCGGAGAATACAGCGATCTTGTTTCCGTTGACGACAAGGTAGCCATCTGCGATATCAACGGTGCCCTTGAAACGACCGTGGGTAGAGTCGTACTTGAACAGGTAGACCATGTAGTCAAGGCCAATGAAAGGGTCGTTGATGGCAACGACCTGAGCGCCCTTCTCGACGGCAGCCCGGAGCACCAAACGCCCAATGCGGCCAAAACCGTTGATACCGATCTTCGACATGTCTGTAATAGAAACAAAAAAAAAACATTAACTTTACGTAATAATAAGCCACTCCCAGATGGAGGATCATCGGAATTGAAAGGCATTTGAGTAATATGCCATTACAGGATATACACCTACGCTACGTACAGCTATACAATTATATTGATAAATGTGTGTAGTTTGATTTCATCAAATAGATAGCGCTAGAAATTCTATTAAATTATACAGATAAACTTTATTTTTATTCATAATACGTAATTCGAGTTCTAATAAAGTTGTTCTTTAACATTACTAAAATAATTTGCCTATCCTATTGTATAATTTGAAAATAAATGTATAATTTGGGAACAACTTGAGAGTATTTCTGGTTTTTTAGTCAAGTTTGTACTAGAAGAACTAGTTCATTAAAATAAGCAAGTTATATGAAATATTTTTAATGTCGGAAACGAACCTCGGGGCAACTGAGTGGACAAAATGATTTTTAGGACATAATTTTCATTGCAACACACGCTTCAAAATACCTTTAGTTACCTAACATTATGTTTTGAAAACAACATTATATTTATGTTTGGCATTATGGAAAAGATCTTGTTTGTATGCCAAAACTTTATGTAGCAGAAACATGAAATAAATATTACGTGACTACCGTCGCACCTTGATGATTCATAAAACTAGGCATTTCCTCAAAGGAATAAATGAGAATAGAGCTAATTATGGAAAAACATGATGCAATTTTTCGTAAAAAAAATGAGTAATTAATCTTCTTCCCCCTGATTTCCTGTCGGTAAAGGACCAAGTAAAATTCAAGATCTGCTGGCTTTTATTGGCATCTAACGACCGCAGTGCATTTCAAGGTCATGGGCGAAAAACTGATTGAACAGTAATTTAATCTTGATTTTAATGGCATCCGAAAGTTAATGTAGAAGATAGAAATACAGGTAAATGGTACAATTGAAATAAATCTATTCAGTTACCCTACAGAAGTAAAAAAACGTCCATAACAGGAAAAATCTCAATTACCTATTAGGTAGTAAAACTTCGCCAAACAATAGAATTTAATGGAGCTGATGGAAGTCTACATTTTCAAATGATTAGATAGATGGAAACCTACATTCCTATTCCAATTAAGACTGTAACTAGCCGAGCTGTTTGCCAGCACGTAGGTCAGTTTTACCGAAATATAAATAGAAAATTCCGGAAGCCGATGATATAATCATACCGGCTTCGATTCTGTTGCACAGTTATTCAATGCATTTGTTTGTTGCAAACTAAGATCATCCTGTTATTAGTGTAGAACGATCAAACACCGGCCGGTATGGAGGGCACGTAGAGGTCACTCATGAAAACGGCTTAAAATACTATCCAAAAGCAAAACAAATACTACCTAAAGGTTTGTAGAAAGACTAGCATATTCGTCAAAAATATCATCAACTTATTTGATACAAAACAGATAAACCTAACATAAAATTATTCTAAAAGTCGGTAAAATCACAACGCTACGTGGTGAAGAAACAAACGCAGTCATTATGCAATACACTACAAATGAATAATGTGAACTGGAAAAGACAATGCAATTCGAAATGAATTAAATGTAATTGTTTGTGAACACTTACCGGAATAAATTTATGTAGAAACAAGTAAATAAGTAACTCCACGTATGCTCTCCACGAGATGGAGTTTTAAAATGTCAACTGAAGGACAAGGCAGGACGGGCGTTGTATAGACAACTTCCACAAGATCAATGAAGCATAGAGCAAGCAAATATTATGTAGACATGACAAAACAGCAAAACACAATTGAATTTTTTTGTGTTTCGTGATGGCTGTCTTTTTTGTCACCCAGGGTGGTACAATATAAAACAGGGCAGATAAGTTACTGGTATTTGATAGTTCAAGCATTTTATTGCGTGGAAATAGCATGTTTTCTCATTGTGGTTCGATAAAAATGGATAAGATAACAATGACAAAAATTTTAATAATAATGACTAAAGACTAAACTCGGCTCAATCAAGTGACATCTGGTAGACTGTTTAACTGGTTGACTGACTCGTGGTTCAAATCAGCGGCGACGGTCGCTTTTGTTAATCGTTTTTTTAATAAGTGGATGAAATTGAAGTACATATTGTACATCTAACATTATTAAATAATATTAGATGTTTCTTCGATAAGCTGTCACATACATTTGTGTCAAGTAGTAAGTATTGAAATTGTGTACTGAACAGCTGTTTTTGTTTGGCGATTTTGATGTTGATCCCATGGAGAAAGTTTTTCAGATTGTGTGGACTGAATATGAAATATGACCACACCTTTCTGGGACTCGCTGTACATACCTTCAATGAACATACCAATAGACGATTATCTTCATCATCGTGATACATTTAAGCTGATAGATAGGTAACTGCCTCAAACTAATGGATAATAAAAAATATTAAATACAGCATTATCATTAATGCTATCGTATTTTTACCTACTTACGGATCTATTATTACTTAGTCAACAGTCTCACCTCTATCATCTCGCTGATTGTCTATGAACTCTAGGGATTGCATTTTAATTTACCGGTAACAAAAAATAACCGGTTTTCCAATTGAATTTTATTATTACATGCGTGAAAAGCTTCGTTAAATTAACGTTGTTGTTTCAAAATAACAATGTTTGAAACTTTGATATACACATTATACATAGTTATCTTGAAACGCACATTTTTTAATGTCGTTAATATCAATTATATTATCATCTCATTGAAGCGCGTAATTCGAAACGTCAACCAACTCTCATCAAATAAATAATATCCAAAATATATTAATGATTATTCAAAATCTAATAAATGGTTCTATACAAGATTTTCGGGAATGGTAATAAAAGTAGGAATAAATGGTTTCGGCCGAATTGGCAGGGTGATATTCAGAACGTGTCTTCAAAATCCTAATATTGAGGTAAATGTCTAAAACAGATTATCAGTCTCATGATCCATTTAGTAGAACTTTGTTATATATTTCGTAAATAGTAGATTTATATGTATTAACAGCAAGAAGCCGCTCCCGGAGTTGACCTAGATTTGAAGTAAAAGGCTGAAAAGATACCGGGTTATTTGGTAGGCGCTTCCATTCAGCCAACGTTCTGGCGTTAGGCCGACCAACATAACACGGTATATTAATTAACATTCCGGAGAAATGAGCAACCATACGCAGGATCGCCAATCAAGCTACACAAAACCAGTTTATGCGGATCTCTCATTGTTTAAGAAATCTATGCAAAGCGAGGCCAAGTTATACTGTAAATGTACAGCTTCATGTGCTGCCGTGTGTACAGACAATAACTTTCTGTATAGGAAATAAGTAAAACTTGTAATGATTTAGGTTCTATTGTTTATTTTGCACTCTTTTCAAAGAAAAAAACAAAGTCAAAATCAAAATTCAGCTTGTATGTCCGTAGTCCAATTATTTATTGTGTAGGGTAGGAAAGTACGTGTACCTAACCTACCTACTTACTTGAGTTGAGTTATGTACATAACTCAATATGGAAGAAATAGTTTTCCACACTCGACTTGTGACCCCCAAACGACATTACCTGTTCTAATGCACTCTGCGTTGATTACACAGCTATCTGCGATTAACGACCCTGCGATTGACACCGAGTACATCTGCTACTTGATTAAGTTCGACTCCACACATGGCAAATTTAAAGGGAATATCACACACACAGAGAACACAATTAATATCGATGGTAAATTGTATTTTTATTCTTGTAATTATGTATTCAAATTTATAGATAGATACTAGCTCTTGCCTACGGTTTCCGCTGCGTGGAGGCCGCAAATGAATTAACAATTTTGTAAAACTCACTACAGGCACCACAGCCGTTGAATCGTGAAAAGATGCTGTATTAATTTGATAAAGTTTACACATTTATAATATTAGTATGCATGCAATGAATCGGCTTCAGGCTATTTAGATGGACCATCGATTCAAATTCAGTCAAGCAGAACTTCCTATCGAGCTGTCAGCATCAGTAGTGGTGACGGTATACTTTGTGAATTTCGTGAGATAACCAGGCTTGAAATTGGAGCTATCAGCATCAGGGTTGCTGCGCTGCGTCATCATTATTCAGTTTTTATAGACAAGATCTAATGCCCCCTTGACAGCCATGGGAGGCGATAATACCTGTTAATGAGTTAATCAGGTGATATTCAGTATTCACCCAATGACCCAGTGTCCCTTCAAAGTCAATTGATTTATATAAGCACGTACATTACCCGATAGGCCCTGTCATATGGCGTTGATCTGTACGATATTTTGCGGTATAATTTTGGGATCACAAGGCAATTTCATACTGCATTTAACCCGACTGCCAAGGAAGGCCTACGCCTACTGCCTGCCTATGTTTTTCGCGCGTATCTTGTATGTTTATATGTATCTTCCAAACGGTTGGATGGATTTCGAAAATTAAGGTATCGTTATATCCGTCTTAAAAACCCAAGTGTCTTTAGATAGGTGTTTGGAGAAAAAAACAAAATGGTGGATTTTTGGCGCGTAATTGTAATATTACGTTTTTTTTTTTTCAACCAAACCTATCGAGTAGGCCCGGGTATCAAAATTTCCTTCATTTTGATTATATATATTAAAAGGAGATTACAAATACAAAAATATATAGGTACATAATACAATTTGTAGTCGGGTTTTTTGATACGTTTAATTAAATGTTACGTGTTTATCTTTATGAACATTGGGTTATTGACTTGTGATCCTATATTGTGTAGGACATAAAGACATCTGTTAAGAAATAAACTATAACAGATCCATAATATCTTTCGTACTTAAATTGTTTTTAAATATTCTTATCAGAATTATGTTTCTGTTGAAACAAGAAAACGCCTACTTTTTTAACCTATGAATGACTTCTCTGTAACTAATAAGATAGGGGAAGATCACAGAGTTTAATTTGAGCATGGGCGTGGTGCCTTATCGCTATGATGTGATGATAACAATGTGACCTTACGTATTCTTGCATCAAGTACCTATTACCTACAGATACCACTAGTGGCCGAAGTAGGTTTGTAATCCGTAATAGGTATTACAGACAGGCCTATCAGGTATTTTATACTTGCACAGTTATTTGGCCTAATTTAAGAAATTTTGGGCCACTTTGAGTCGGTACAAGAATAGACTGGCTCTATTACTTAAACAGGAAACGGGATATTTACCATGTTTACTATTTTTGACGAGTTCCCGATATTTCGGCGCTGTTGCAAGCACCATGATCACGGATAAACTGAAGACAAATAATGATAAAAAATTACCAAATGATAATGTTAGTGACCATTATAGTTTAAAATCTTAGACTGGCTCTTCTTCAAAAAAGTGGCTCAATAGAATTTTAGCATATTAAGTAGATTCTTGCAACTTATTTACAAACACAGACCTTTAAAATGCCGAAAAGATCTTATCTATGATACTCAAATTTTTAAATACTAAAGTCTCAAACGGCTCAAAGTACAGACGCCAGCACATCAAGCTACTACAATCTGTCAAATTTCTTTAAAATATTTTGAACTTTATTGCTAAAACATTAGGTTCAAGGTTGTTTGGGAAAATTTGACAGTTTCGGGTAGCTTGATGTACATTAATATAGGCTCGTAGTACAAGAGCTAGGCTAAAATTAACATTTTCTTCTTGCCATTCAGGTCGGCTAATCAAAGTATTTCGCGAAAAGCTGCCTCACACGGTGCCGTGGCAGGTTGCAGGCGTGCAGTACGTGGTCGAGGCCTCTGGAATGTTCACGAGCCTGGAAAAGTCTACGGTTGGTTGTGTATACTTACTTCTTCATGCTTTAAACCTATATAAATGCACATTGTTTCCTAAAAATTTAGGACCTAGATCCTGTTTGGCAAATTGGCCTAGGGGATCAATTTCATGTTTCTTGTTTGAAAAAAAAACTGCTTTTTTATTGCCTGGTCACCGGTGCACAGTCTCTAGAATATTCAATATTGTATACCGGTCACCAGGCCCAGAACCGGTCGATATGGCCTATGTCCAACAGTGGCCATATATCTGCTGAAATGATGATGAATCGGATCCTATTCTACTGGATCCTGTGTACCTAAGTCTTGCATTCCGGCATGAGTAATTTTACATTCTAAAGTGAGTTTTTTGTTAGCCTACCATGTACCAGCAGGAGGAAGACATTTCTAAATAATTTCTAAAAAGATATGTTTATTTTCCACCACCATAACAGGGTCACTTGGCAAGTGATGGTGTAAAACGAGTGATAGTCACAGCTCCAAGTGCGGACGTCCCCATGATCATTCTGGGCGTCAATGATAATAAACTAAATGCAGGTAATTCGTATATATTTTATTTATTTCAGCAGCGGTGGCCCAGTGGCGGCGGCCCCGACTTACGAACAGTAAGTCGTGGGTTCGAACCCAGGCAGGCGCATTACTTTGTGTAATTTATTTCATTACCACTGCTCTCAAAAGCGGTGAAGGAAAACATCGTGAGGAAACCGGCATGTCCTAGAACCAAAAATTCGAAGACATGTGACATCTACCAACCCGCACTGGGCCCGCGTGGTGGATTATAGCCCCATTCCCTCTCATAAAGAGGAGGCCTGTGTCCCAGCAGTGGGAACATTATAGGCTGATGAACATTTTAAGCTAAGGTAATTTATTAGTCACTTCGTTATAGATGTGGGTGAATGATTTAATGAATGCAAATGTGCATACAATTGAATGGGTCAAGTAAGCGTCCTAATTATCATAATTCTCCTGCCTTTATTCCAATTTATTTGGGGTCGGCGCAGCATGCTTCTTCTTCTCATATTGCTTGTCATTTCATCAGACACCTCCTTTCTTGCCATATCATCCTTCACACAGTCCATCCCTCGTTTCTTTGGTCTTCTTCTACTCTTATAACCATCCAAATTTATACTCACGACTTTTGCCTCATTCCTCCGCATCATGCCCATACCAATCCAACCGAAGCGTCCTAACTATACTGGAGAAAATTATGCAGTGGATTTGTTGGGAGGGATTAGAAAAATGGCTTTTAAATGAATCTTAGTAGAGCAGCTAGTCGAGTGAATTTAAGTACCTACTTCCACCATACATATTGGTGGAGACAAGTTTTGTTGTGTTTAAAGGTTTAAAGGGTACGGGTAACGGTGGATGGAATTCCGGGCTTGTCCGACGGTTCAACTTCACACTCGCACTGACATTCTCAACCTCATAGCGATGTTGATTTAATATTCCACCATTTATAGCGACGTTGATTTATATAATAGGTAATTAGTGACCGATACTTAAACACGTGATTGTACTTATGAAAACAAGCAACTTTCCAAAAGAAACATTTTTTATACTCATTCACTTTTATCACAATACTAGCTGTTGCCCGCGACCTTCGTCCGCGTAAAATTTTATAGCCTATAACCTTCCTCGATAAATGGGCTATCCAACACTAAAAGAATTTTTCAAATCGAACCCGTAGTTCCTGAGATTAGCGCGTTCAAGCAAACAAACAAACAAACTCTTCAGCTTTATAATATTAGTATAGATAACTTACGGAGCGGGCTTGCGAGCCGCGCGGGTGCTCATAGTAATGAGACAGAACGGCTTCCCGCGGCTAACAGCTGATAGGTCAATGGCGCTCGCGCGCGAATTTCATACGTCTGTTGTGTTATTGTGATAAAAATGAAGGAGAATTAAAAAAGAAACATCTTTGGGACAGTTGTTTGTTATCATGAGTACAATCACGTGTTTAAGTATCGGTCACTTATTACCAGTCACCGTATATAGCGACGTTGATTTAATATTACATTGTTCTCTGAGTGCGTTCACAAAAGATGCATTGTTTGTGAACAAAACTTAATATTGTTATTGCATACTATCGCATTAGGTAACCCTGTTAATGATAGTCGTAAGATGGAGAAAATAAATAAATATGTGTCAAAAATGCCACCCAACTCCTGATACGTCATGGTAATTCAGATGAGCAAAGACGGCGGTAAAAACTTGCTATCAAGTGAACAAACTTATTTATTGTCAACTTATAACGTTTTGGCTTATAAAAAAGTAACAATGGTAATGTAATAAATAGTACCAAACACTAAGAAACATAGACAGCAGTACAAACATATCCAAACATAACTCAGGGTCGCTGGTTCAATTACCTCATCAGGACAAATATTTTGACCTAGAGATACGAGGCGGGCTATCGTTCGGTTCAATACGGGTGAACCTAGCGAGGTCTCTTACACAGATTAGCTTCGATACCACATAAGAAAGAAAATAAATAAAAAAAAATCATAATAAAAATAATGACATCGTCGTTGGTGGTCGCAAGCGCAACTGCAGAGCTTGGAGTCCGGTCGGTGAAAGTGTTATTCCATCAGGAATATCTCAGTAGCAGCCACGGAGTCTGAATTTGTGCCTGGTTGATGGCAATAGGCTCGCCTCCTATTACATAACTGGCAAAATGTGGATTTTATGTTATTAGTTAGGTTACTCCCACTTTTCATCTGCCAGAACAAGAAATCACTCCATCTTAGTGAAGCCTAAAAATAACGCTGAACTACACACTAAAATTCTACCTACTAAACTGTCCACATTTCAGAACAAAAGGTCCTATCATGTGGATCAAGCACGCTATACTGCCTCGCGCCAATTGTGAAAGTTCTAGAAGAAAACTTCGGCGTGAGTGAGGGGTTCATCACTAGTATACACGCCATGACGCCCTCGCTGAAGCCTCTGGACGGACTGTGTTTGAGGGGAAAGGTAACTTGAGTCTTTTTGAAAGCCTCATGAATGTTCTAGATTTGGAGTAAAATTTATCGGATTGCCTCATTGGGGTCTAGTGGGCGCAAACGCGACTGCTGAGAATGAGATCCTGGGTTCGATTACCGGGTCGGGCAAAATGTTATTGGGTTCTTCCATCAGGGATTTCTCCGTAGCAACCACGCATTCAGGATTTGTGCTCGGCTGATGGCTATAATACAGAATAGAATATTCGATTTGTTAAAGACGTGAAGACGGCGATCTATGTAGTCGAAATGTCGCGAAGGTCATGGCATTTGACTTCACAAATATGTCATAATACTCAAACAAACAAACAAATAAAAAATCTCTCAAAAAAATATAAAGTTACGTAAAAACCGACACAAAAATAAGAAAATGTGTTTTCTTAGTCAATAAAATGACAGAAAGCTCTGCCCGTAACATTTTGGGACCATTTGTCTATTACATATTGGTAGTGTGTTGCTTCGCTCTAATTTACACACGAATCATCTACAGGAGCTCCCCAGGTAAGGTGGGCGTAAATATCATGAATAAATAGATGATGATAGAAGATATTAGGTCTACCTCCTACCCCAATGTCAAATTCCCAACCAAAAAAATTTTTAGGCATTCAAAATTCTATCTTTTTGCCGATGACATGAAAATAATGAAACCAATGGTAACTGAATCTGACGCTGCCTTATTGCAGGAAGATCTGAACAGACTGACGAACTGGTGCAAAATGAACGAAATGCTTCTTAACGTCTCTAAGTGTTACTACATGCAATTCAGCCGTAACAAAATTGTCTTACCTAACACTTACACGATAGGTCAACATAAACTAAAGCAAATTGAAGAAATACGTGACCTAGGAGTCACACTGGATAAACAACTTAAATTTGACAAACATATCCTAAACACAGTATCAAAGGGGTTTCAAATTTTGGGATTTATCTTGCGCAACAGTAAAGAATTTAAAAGGGCGTCTACCAGAATAAAATTATTTAACACACTAGTCCGTCCTATACTTGAATATGGCAGCCCGGTTTGGAATCCTCACTACGACATATACATCAAACACCTGGAAAGTGTCCAAAGGCGCTTCCTGTATCATCTATGTTATAAGGAACGATTAGCTAAAAGAGTAACCAGCTACAGAGACAGACTAGGGCACTACAAAATGGTCTCACTTGCCAAGAGGCGAAAAATGGCAGACCTGATTCTACTACACAAAGTATTCCATGGAGTCATAGACTGCAGCGAATTACTAGGCAAGTTACATATAAACGCGCCATCTCGCCTGCCGCGGAAAACCAGCTACAATTTGTTTTATGTCTCAGGTTCCAAAACTAATCTAGGACATTTCGCCGCTCTCCCAAGACTCTGTAGGCAGTACAATGAATTGTCAAAGCAATCTGACATGGACATAACCCTCACAATCTCTAAATACAAAAAAATATTGACCACTGCTATAAATGTAGAGTGATAACTATAATTTGTATGTGAAACAATTTTATCAAATGCATCAAATGCTTTTTAATAGTTATTCTGGTTTTTATTTTGTTTTTTGTAATATTTTCATTGTTTTATATTTTATGTGTTAAAACCTAGTTTTATGGGCATGCTGTGTTCTCCTATAATTGAAGGAACACACCTAAAAGAACATTTGTAATACTGTGTCCTATATTGTCTGTGTGTATTCTTTGTTGGAGATCCAAATAAATAAATAAATAAAAAAATAAAAGATTAAAAAAATAGTTAGATTATTCCTGTTTTGTGTCCCCAGGCGTTAATAATCTTCGGGATACCAACCGAAAATGTGATTCAAGGTTACACGACCATTTTGACCATACAGGGTGTAAACAGACCCTTCGCATAGCCGTCAACCAAGCATTCTGTACATCAAACTAAGTAACTTTACACAAAAATTATTGCTGGGAATCGACTTTTTTTTTTGGGGTGAAATGTCATGTTTTACGGTAGGACTCGATGGAAAGCATTGTGCTAATGGATGGATTTAATAGTACGGGGGTCGTGGAGGTGTGTAAAGTAAATATCTAGAAGGTTCCCAGGTATGGTCTAGAACAAGAAAATGATCGCAAAGACGGGGAGAACAAGTGCCTTTCGGCTATGTTAAGGGTCTATTTACACCCTTTATAGACCGTAGCATAATCCGGCTACACCGTCTCCATTGCTGGGACACACACTGGGAGAAGGGAACTTATTCAGATGCTAATTACTATTCTTCCTTCACCAGCATTGGCGCGACCACAGGAGCATCCATCAGAACATAATCCCCGCGACTACTGGGTCGTGCAGAGCTCTAGCCAAAATCATTCCGACAGTTAAAGACAAGATGGCTGGGTTGGCTTTTAGAGTTCCTATTGTTAATGTCTCAGTGCTCGATATGACTGTCAGGTAAGTTTGTGCAAAGTATTTTGGAGTCCATATTATTTGTTTTAGAAGAGCCTGTAGGTATTAGTCTCGAGTTCTGTATTGTAGATTAAGGTGGTAACGCCAAGTTACCCGCGAAATTTTTTTTTTAAAGTTTTTTTCAAAAAAAAAAAAAAAAAAGTGGCAGTTAAGTGTCAAGTTGTATGTTGATTAAAATGTGAATCGCGACCGTAACAAATATGGCTTTACTGAGTTATAATCATTAAAATCATCTACAGGGTGTAAACAGACCCTTCACATAGCCGTCAACCAAGCATTATGTACATCAAACTAAGTAACTTTACTCAAAAATTATTGCTGGGAATCGACCATCACGTTTTACGGTAGGACTCGATGGAAAGCACTCAACGCATTGTGCTGATGAATGGATTGAATAGTACGGGGGTCATGGAGGTGTGTAAAGTAAAAAGCTTACATTAAAAACATGTATTTAAAAAAAAAGCTTGTGAAAAAGTTGGAACTTTGACCCCCAATACCTCCGTTACTAGAAGGTCTAAAACCAAAAAATGATCGCAAAGACGGGGAGAACAAGTACCTT
Organism: Noctua fimbriata; assembly: GCA_905163415.1. Taxonomy (NCBI): domain Eukaryota; kingdom Metazoa; phylum Arthropoda; class Insecta; order Lepidoptera; family Noctuidae; genus Noctua; species Noctua fimbriata. Next base: position 12,558,627 of record LR990940.1, read on the forward strand.
TCTACAACCCTAGTCTATTTACACCCTTTATACAACCCTCTAAGTTCATGTAACCTCATTGAATGACTTTTTCATCAAATAGTCATTCAATGGGATTAAATTAACTCAATAAGGTTGTATTGGTGATTTTAATGATAATAATTCTGTAACTAAACGTGTTACTTGAGCGAATCATATTTTCATCAACATACAACCTGACGCTGACCTGCAAATTGCAAAAACCGTAAGAAAATTTGATTTCGCGGGCTATCCTGGAGCTTCCACCTTAAGAGAGTGACCACATTTGTAGACGCGGAAAGGGCTTGAGCCAGAAAGAGCTACATGTAAAGTTGTCCATGCAAAGTGACTAGTCCGAAGCGGTGCCGATTCGAGTGGTCCGAACCGAAACAACACGAATGACGTGTTTTTTTTGTGTCTTTTATTGCATGAACTTAAAATCTTTGAAAGAAAGAAATAGTATTTATTGGGCTAAAACTCTAAAAGGTCTTTTTGACCGGCTTAAGCCGATCCGGGTCGATAATTGTAGGCACTTCTTAATGATGCCAATTTGACTTAATAATGGAGGAATACGTTTTGACCATTAAATCCTTATCCTCACAGACTAAACACCAATACAAATCTAGAAAACATAATCAACTGTGTAGAAACAGCAGGCAGAACATGTCTTCGAAATATTATAAAAATATCAAACGATGAAGCAGTGTCTTCAGACTTTAGCGGAGACAGTCACTCGTGCATCCTCGACGCAGACTCCAGTTTAGAACTAAAACCAAACTTTTACAAAATCATATGTTGGTACGAAAACGAATACTCATACGCCTGTAGAGTTGTAGATTCCATATTTTTTTCGGAAAGGCAGTTTAATACCCCAGTAAGACTTCCATGTAAGACGGCATACCTCCGCGCAAAGATTACGAAAAAGCAAGATGAGTTACAACAAACTGAGCGGAGCTCGAAAGAGATAGCATCGATAGAATGTAATACTGAGGTTCCTAAGTGCACCACATCAGTTCAGGACAATATGTGTATACGAAAACCACCCGTTCGTACCGTGGTTTTAAGAGAACCGGTGTCTTCACATAGCTCTGGCCATGGCGCTCTAGCTGTTACAGAACCCGCGGTACCTCGCGATAGTAAAAAAAGAAATGAGCTATTCAAAATATGGAATGACAACAATGATGCACAGAAAAATGCTGCAAGGCAAAACCGAAGTCCGTTCTTTCGCAGTTGCATGGCATTGGGACCAAAACAAGCAGAGAACGCTGAATGTATGAAAGCTCAAGAACGTTTGGAGAATGTCAAGAAAGAGTTCTCTAAAATGGTAAACATAACCGAAGATTTGCTCAAGAAGTCCAATGCTGACAAATTGCAATTTGGTCCGCAAAAAAGCTCTTTGTTAGGAGTTAAATTGGGCACTAACGGAGAATCGATCTCCAAAATTACCATAAAGGGAAATAATTCGCCAACAGATAGTTCTATATTGGGCGTTTGTAATGATTACAAGAGCGGGGTATCGGCCAGTCCTACTGATGGCAGCAATGAAGGAGTACGATGCTGTAGCTCTGGTGACCGAAACGAAAACAATTCAGAATATAAGATAGCTTTTGCAGTGAAAAAAATTGTTATTAATAAACCGTACTTAATACCTTCTCGTGAAAAAATGTCATGTTTAGCTAAACAGAACTCAATTACGAATTTTGGTCTAAAGGCCACAGTTGAAAATAAGTCGTTAGCAAAGGCACATGATTCGTTGAAGATAAATAGAAAATATATTACGAACATGAATTTTAAGGCACACATGACTAAAAATGACAACTACTTTAAGGATCGTCTATCCAACAAATCACCAGTTAATTGTGCTATGAAGGAGCAAAAAATAAGTACAATCAATTCTGATACTGACGTTAAGCAGTATATGGAAGAAAAGCAAATGGAATTTAAAACTAAAGAAGGTCGTCGATCACCACAAGTGCAATTTGAAAAACCAGCAAGTAACAGTCAAGAGCTCGACCCGCCCCAAGAAATACTCCACAAAGAACTTGAACAATATTTACAAAAAAAGGATTATAATATGCGCATCATAGACGAAGCACTACAAAAGCGAAATATAGTGTTAGTAAACAATGTGAAACCAACTAACTCAGAGTTGAACTGCAAAACCAGTAATATTAGCCGTGAACAAATGCTCGCGGAAACCGCGATACGTGGCAAAGCATTGAATAAACAGATTCTAGAGAAGTTGAATAGAAGAGTTCCTGGACCAGTGGTGATAGTGCCGATAGAAAACTCGAGATTCGTCAATCCCGACCGAACGGCCACTACCACTAGCAATTGGAACTGCGCAAGAACGAAACTTGACCTCTACGACAAACTAGACAGTGCCAGCGCCACAAACTCAACTAGCTCGTTCGAAGTACATCAGAGAAAATCTCAAATACTTCAAATCTGTGATCTGTCAAACTCTATAGAGGATTTAACACGTCTGGACAAGATTTGCCGAATCATCGAGATCTCCGACGAACTATCAGACAGATTATTCTCATCTTTGGACCATACGGGGCTACACGGGAAGTCATGGTCATTCAGAGATTTGTGCGAAAGGATTCAGTTAGACGATTTCTGTAACAAAGTTTTTGGTAAATCTAGAATTTAGTATAAATTGTCCTTGGTAAAAATTAAAACTCTTTACGTATTATATGAAATACATCTACTTTTATTTCAGGCACTTGTACAGTAAGTTTTTATTTCTAATGGCGTACAACAGATCATAATAAATTACTAATATCATACATAAAGTATCATACTATGAATTACTGAACGTATATAAAAAATATGATTTCATTATCACAGAAAAATCTTGTATTTCGTAAACGCGTAAAAAAGCATCAGGTACATTCGTAAATAAAATGACACACTCGCCGCAATATGGGCTAAAATCGCTAAACCATAAAAATAACAAAGCTTAAATCCAAAAATAAGAAGTGCTTTATACCTTAGCCGTTGATTGATAATTCTGTATGCCTTATTAGTTTCATATTGAGATCTATGATGGTCCTCGGGAAGATGGCGTCGTTCATGTCGACAAAGTCTGCGATGATGACGTTGACGGGCGAACGAGACACGCCCTTGCGGTCACGTGACGTGGGGCCCGGGGTAAACTTTGTCAGTTCGGGCAACACGTCTCTTAGCACTGGGAAGGCACATTTTTCACGTAAACTTGAAAACCACCTGGAATGATATAAAGTATTGTTTTATTGTTGCAATACAAAGTCGAGAGACCTATACAGGGTGGAACGGACACCGGCGCGAAAACGATTACCGTAATATTTGATTTGATTCAGTAATAATTCTCAGCCCCCCCTGCATAGAAATTTTTCATCAGTTTTTTTTTTTAAATCATCTTTTCCTTACATTTTGACCGTGTATTGCACTTTTGTAGTAAACAGCGTTTTCGGGTCGGTATCCCTTCCACCCCGTATTATGTCCATTATAGTCCTACCTTTAAGTTTGAATTTTGTAACGCCACATTGATTACTTTAACTAAAGAGAGTTGTTCCGGGTCTGGCTGTTTGTGTATAAAGTTTAAATGTTTGTAAACGCATCTACGTTACAAGACAAATTTCTAGTGTGGGATCACGTTTTTGTATTAAAAAAGAAAGAAAGGAAATCGCGTCGATGCGATGTTCCGTTGCTGCGGGAAAGAAGGACAAATAAACAAACGCACTTTTGATTTTGCAATATTGAATAGGATTCCTCACCGGAGCACAATAAAGGTGGGTGTCGGTGTGAGCACAGCCTGATGCACGAACCCCGTGCTAGGGGGCCTCTCAACGTTGCGCAGATAGTTCAGGAGCCCAGAGATGCTGTCCTGCTGCGGCCACGGGGACGGCATCATCTGCGGCGGCCAGAACTCCCCCGTCGAGCTCACCGTCTCGTTGCGGTATACTACTATTATCTGAAATGGTTTGAAATTGTTCCAATGAGTAACGATTTATGAACACACAACTGACAGAGGAAACAATCATGTATGATGTGGGAAAAATATACAATATGTTAAAAAAATCCTTTCCGATCCGTGAGAGTATTATTAGGTATCGAGATTAGATTGCATTTATGTAATAATTTTTGGAGAACAAGTAAAAAAATATTAATGTACTAAAATGAGGAAACTTGGCAACACAGGAGCGAGCGGTCACTTCTCGCTCGGGTAGTGACGTCATAAAATATAATAAAATATATACAATTGAGGATCGAACATATTTATGCCGAAGATGGTGTTGTCACGTTTTAAAAGTTTGTTAGAATTTAGGGAACCGGTGGCAATTTGAGACAAAAATCATGCATTTTAAAATTCATTCATAATTTTAATTTCATCAATATTTTATGTTTCTTATTTTATCATTGGTATATCTATGTATATGCCTCTTTCAGATCGGATTGGTCTTTTTTTGTAACATATTGTATTCATAATATAACTAGCTGTGCGGCACAGCTAGTTAAATTATGTATATTCAAGAGAAGAGAGAGAGAAATAAATTAAGATTTCAACATATTTAGGTAGATAGGTATATTATTCTTGAACATTTCAGCAGTGTGAATGAACAGTTTTGAAAAAAAATATTGGGAAAATCAGAAAAAGGAGAAAAAAATAACACCGGTTTCTGAATTGAGATTTTGAAGTTGACAACTTGTCAAACACTAATTCCTTCAATGTAGTCCGCGAATTAATGCTAATTAATAAGAGTTTTGTAAAGTTTTCAACTGCAAATTCTCCATTCAGAAATTGGGTGTCATTCAACTCAAATATTTACCCTGCTTCATTTATAAGTCATAAAAATGGGTGCAAAGCTATCTGAAGGTCACCTATGCTATGGCAGTTAAACTTTTATGGGTTTCAACATGTAATGTTTAGGTAGGTAAGTGAATACATTATAATTCACTACTTAATGGTTTGGTGAAAAACAAAGAGTTCGTATTACACGGTCAATTAGGCACTAAAAACTTTAATTAACTGAGTATATTTAGTCCAGAGCATTATTTATTAGGCTTGGCAGCCATCAATTCATGGAGTACGTACCTTTGTTCTCATTAGCTTACTTAATTAAGCCGTTGTGGTATTTTGGCACTCCTATAGTAACTTTTTCTGTTAATGGAAAATAGAAAAAAAGCCTTAGTTTTGTTGCCCGGATATGGCAGTGTTATTGGGTTTTTCCACCAGGAATTTCTTAGGAGCATGGCGAGATATGGGTGTACTATAGGGTATAGGTACCAGACATCTCTAGCCTAACCCCTCGGTGGAGATATTACATGGAAATAAGCTTTAATTGTTGATCTGCAGAGCTGGCCTACTTCTTTTATACATTTCTTTTAGCTCTCATCATCATTTGCCTAGCCTATTCCAACAATGTTGGGGTCGGCTTCCAGTCTAACCGGATGCAGCAATACCAGTATTTTACATGGAGCAACTGCCTTACATACATAATATCTTTTACACAATCCATTATATGCAAGAAAAGTGCCGAGACAAGCTGGACGAGTCCTAGAGAAATGATTCAACTGGCTTGGATCTCGCAACACAAATAATCAGAAAATAACCACAAAGCAGTTGGGAAATATGTGTTTAACATACCTGCATGTTAAGTCTATTGAGCGAGTTGAGCGTGATGGCTTGCAGGTCTATCTGGCGTGGCACAAGTCTTGGCCCAAACAGTTCCAGCAGGTACCCTCTTAGTCTATGGTGGTCTTGACGGGTGAATTGATAGAAATGCTGACAGTCTAGGATGACCACCTGGAAAGTTTGAAAAAGGATTTCACATTTTGATGGAGATGGAGGCTTCACAGCCATTTGTCAGCTGTTTCTGGGCTTTGATACAGAGACAATCTTTGGCTAGATTGATCTTGGTTCGTCGATCAAAATTAATTGTTTGATGTTCCACAAATCAAGATACTTTTCATACTTTGCTGTTTTATGTATAACCACAAAAGCTCATGAAATTTCAAAAATATTTCAGTCAGTAACAGTACTTATGGGGCAAATTCAATATTTATAGTCATTTGTTCATTGCAAGGTGGTTAAAAACAAAAAATACTACATACCTCTCCAGGATGTGTATCAACAAACTCCTTAACTTGAGCCAAAGCATTAGTTATTTCTTCACCATATAGTCCATGAGTGAAATAAAAGCTATTTTCTTCATCAGCCTTAGTTGCCAGTCTTAGGTCAAAGTATCTAAAAATTTACAATATGTTTTTATTATATCTTAGAATACCAATGTCCTACAGGTAAAGCTCAGAGAAATATTTATTTATTCAGTGAGAAGGTTTTTAAATGTGCGATTTAAAAACAATTAAATGAAGCTATTTTAGTGTTATGGTGAAAGATAAAATAGTCAGTGCTAAATGTGCTAATTGTTACTTCAAAGATACCTAATGCCAATGAGAAGTTGGTGCCAAGTGTCACTGGCCTGCGTAATGGTCCATCGTAAAATCGTACCTCGGAATAATGGGTACAGTCGGTGGAGTATTGGTTCGGCGTCTGGTGCTACGGCACTAGACCTTGTTATGCCATATGTCATGGAGTCATGGCTTCCTGTAATATCATTTAAAATTTATGAGGACATATTTCAGGATTGGGGTACAACAATATGTCACATAGAGTGTGAAACACACACACATAGAAAGTGACTGTCTGGATTAACAAGTAAGAAGTGTAATATTTTATGGAGTTATTCTATTTACTATTACGTAAATTGCACAATGAACACACAATTACCAGTTAAAACTTAACACATAAGTACATGACGCTGTTATTTATTTTATTTTGTTTATTTTATGTATCATGTACCTATCTTTCAGGCTTTTCCATCTATTTAAATGAAAGAACAATTCATGACCTTTGACCAGGCTTGACCACTTTAAATTCATAGTTCAACAAATAGATATCTGGGTCAAGGTTTTCTGTAAAACAGATTAAATTTTAAAATATCCTAAAACAAAATATTAATTTACCTGGTATAGCAAGATAGATTAGAGGCATTTCTTTGAGTGGAGAAGGGAGGTCACTCATCCAGTGTTCTAAACGAATCTTCTGTGCTTTAGTATCTTCACCCATTATTGCAGCTAAAAAATACAAACAAAGAAAATTTTAATGATCAGTTAAACAAAAGTTATTGGAATATAAATTTGAATAACAAACGTAATTTATTTGATATACTGACCTGTAAACAGTTTGCGAGGAACAAAAGATTACCTACCTACCTTGAACAAAATTTAGAACCGCGATTGATTATAATTACAAAGGAATCACGTCATCCTTACACTGTACTACTTATTTATGCTTGCGGTTAACGTAGGCCCTACGGAACAATTACTGTACTTCTAAATATTTGCATAATGTGGACATTTTCAGTCATGAATTTGTGAAATAAAATTAATGTGATATCCCGTGCATTTTTTATGATAGTTATTAGACGTTGCAATTTTATTGATAATCAATAGGACGGGATAACCGGGTGTCATCCTTCCTATTAAATATGGTCGCTTAATACGTCAAAATCAAGTGACATTTGGAACAATGACACTGAATAAAAGACATTGACATTTGTGCGACGTTTCGTTACTGCTAAAGTTTAATCAAGAGCTTATGTTTTGATTATTTTAATAACAGGTATTGTTTCCTATTTCCTGATACTTTGTATTTATTTATAATATCACTAAAACAACTAAAAATAACAAGTTTACTGCCGGTTTTACAAAACAAATGATTATATCATCATCTGCCTGGCCTTTACCCAACTATGTTGGTGTCGACTTCCAGTCTAACCGGATGCAGCTGAATACCAGTATTTTACATGGATCAACTAGATAGATAGATAAACCATTTATTTAGTGCACACAAAAGACATAGCACAACACACAGAAGCACAATTAAATAATAGAAATTACACAAAAAGAAATACAAATTACAAAAAGAAAAACATATTTACGAAAGAAGCATATTAACACCATGACATACTTCAAATAAAATAATGAGTATACAAGGTGTGGCGGTGTGGTCAACTGCCTATCTGACTTCCAAAACCTAGTTAGTACTGGGTACCTAATACGACAACCCTTGGTAAGACTGGTTGTCAGACTTTTGGGTCACTGACTGTGACCTTTAAGTTGTAACGACTATCAAAGATTTACGGAGGAAACTCTGTATGTAATGGGTGGTCACTCCTCTACGGACTAACCTAGGCGAGCGCGGCTTAACTTGAAGATCGACTCGAGCTGTTATTAAGTGGGTTACATATAATAACTTTATCTTTACTATTTTTGTCTGTGATATTGTGGCCTGGAGTTGTTTTGCGATTAATAGAAAAATCGCCCAAGTGCGAGTCAGACTCGCATACAAAGAGTTCTGTAGGACCAAACAATATTTTTAACGCGCATTCATGGGTCAGTTTATACTCCACAGGAAAACTGTATTTGTTTTTCATGGTATGTTAATGAAAACAAAGTTACTTGCTGTAGTTTCACAAAAAAGCCTTATCTCACAAGCTAAACATGAAATCTTATTCAAACCAATCAATTCAATTTTCGTTCAGAGTTTTTTTTTACGTTCTACAAATCTACATTTTTTTTCAGAAATTTCGTCCTCTTATTTTAGAAATTAGAGAGAGGGACGCAGTGTTTACGACTTCAGAAGCGAATATCTCATCAACGATTGACTTAAGAAAAAAAGTATTTGAGAAACCCTGATATGGTTTTTTAAGAGCTGTCGTCAGCTATCCTACACGTTTCGTCGAAAAAATTGTTTTCAACGTATACACAGGATGAAATTATTTAACACCACCAGCGGCACCAGCCCCCGTAGCATGACCACCGTAGACACGGATTTCTTTGACGGAATAATCGACAAAATGACATAGTGCAAAGAAATCTGTCATTGTGTCGACACAATCTGTCATTTTGTCGATTCTTCCGTCAAAGAAATCTTTGTCTACGGTGGTCATGCTACGGGGGCTGGAGGGAAGAGCCACACCATTTTTTTTTAATTCGTACTTTCACCTCTTTTTTGTGCAGCGGTTCGTCAAAGCTCCAAACTTCAATTGTGTGGTGCCAATAGTCTTGGAGTACAATGGCTGTGACATACGGATGGACTGACAGATAGATGGACAGGGTTCCGTTTTTGCCATCTGGCAACGGAACTCTAAAAAGGATTATTTATTTGGTTACAACTTTCTCTTTCACGTTGCTTAAACCTTTGATTGCTAATATGGATGAAAAAACGTGATTTCTTCAAGTCATTAGTGAAAGTTCCCATAACGCAATTGGATGAGGGTAGGAGGATGATATTAGTGAAAGTTTTAATAAGCTCTTGGTGTCTGTTTTTTAACCAGGCAGTCAAATTTTTTTTTGAAAACAGCATTCACGTAAACGTTTAAATGTGTCGCTAATTTGCTATGACTGACAAACTAGGTATGCTTTGCTAGGTTATAGCGAACCAATTAAATTCGCAATTAGTCTTTGTAACTCTTTACATAATTAAAAATTGTTTACATACCTATTAGAAAGAAACTGAATGCAAACTTCATGTTACCACAAATAAAAAATTTGCCGCACGTAGCGGGAAATTCGCCGGTGTTCGTGTTCTTCAAAATATTTAAAAAAAACAAGCACTACACCGAACAACCGTTATTAGTTCCACAAAGTTTTAGCACGTGTGTTACTTCGCACATGTAAATGTACTCTGCCAAGATTTAACTAAAATGAACTTATCATGCACTTCAATGATACAGCTCAGATGTTATTAAATGCAAAAAGTAGGGTTAGGTACTGTTGTTATTAAACCGGTGCACAAATCACTTTGTGGCTCTAAGCCCGATGTCCACTACTTAGATTAGGTGAAAGGAAACGTTTTTTGTCTTTGGTGCTCCAATATTAGGCGCTGACCTTGATTACATTGGGTTCGCCATAGAAGGCCGATTGTAGATGTAAAGAAAATGCCGGAAAAATAAAAGTAAACATGTTTATAAATAATACGGTACGGTACACGTGATTGCGAGAAAACATTGTAGTTTTTCGTTGATTTTACCAAGTTTCACCTAGTTCCAAAAGGTTAGGTTAAGGCTATTTGAAATAACCGCGGAACCCTCTCAATACGGAGCTCAGTTTAAACTTGAAAGGAAAAACCAACTTTGAATAGATAACTAGTTCACTTGCCTAGGCTGTTTAATATTATAACAAAACCTGTTTGTTTTCATATCATTTGGATTGTTAGGTAGTGCCTAAGCTTCACGTAGGTAATCTACACTAACATAGTAAAGAGGAAAGATTTGTATTTTTGTAAATTTGTAACCAATAAACTCAAAAACTACTGGACCTATTTCGAAAATTCTTACACCATTAGAATCCCACATTAGCCATGAGAAACATAGGCTATATTTATTAGGTACTAGAAAAAAATCCCTAATGGGATGACGCAGGCTAACAGTACCAGAATCAGTATCAGAAAAAAATACGGGAGGGGGAACGAGGGGAAAATAAATGTCCACCCGTGTGAAGCCGGGAAGGGCCGCTAGTCTTATATAATGGACTTATTATACCTATATCTACCAACTCGCACTGGGCCCGTGTGGTGGATTACGGCCCAGGACTTTGTACCATGATGATTTCGCCATATTACAAACTAGCTGTTGCCCGCGACCTTCGTCCGCGTAAAATTTTATAGCCTATAACCTTCCTCGATAAATGAGCTATCCAACACTAAAAGAATTTTCCAAATCGAACCAGTAGTTCCTTAGATTAGCGCGTTCAAGCAAACAAACAAACTCTTCAGCTTTATAATATTAGTATAGATTTACTGTGATCTGTAAGACTCCGTCGTAATATTGAGGATCTTAATCGAAAACGATTTCTCCTTTCAGTAGTAGAAAACCCTACACACTAAAGAAACGACTCGGATGTGCCCCTGATGCATGTGTTTTCTGAGAGCTTTGTTAATTTTAAGGTCTCCGGGTAGCTTTATATTTTGTTTTATCACTCAACGGCGTACCTAGGTAGGTTCGCTAGAAAATTGGGACTTCACAGTTTCTTAGACTTCCTCATAAAGTCAATCAAGTGGACGGAGTGCTACTGAACAACGAAAAAAAAACCCTACCAAGTAGCCAAACATTTTTGACTGTGAAAAGCAAACTGCCATCGCTCCAGACATTTCAGTTCATTTTCATGATATCATTACCAGCCTTTCAGCACACAGGATTATGCCGAAAATAGGTCATGAACTGATGACACTGAAGCAGATTAGAGCAAGCCGCACCGCATTGCAAAATCCCGCCTAAATCACTTGTATGGACCATTGCATCGCATATTGTAGGCACAGCAACGAGTCTTTTTGCATTGAAATGTGATGCGCTGCGGCTCTACGTGGCTGTAAAATGTGCTTTAATAGAAGAGGTTCTGATTCTGCCGTAAATTGAGGTGGCCTTATTAGCTAAATTGACTTACTTAAATAAATCTAGCTAAAGCTGCAAACGACATTAAACCAAAGGAGAGTACTGATCAGTACTGTTAATTTTTTACTTCCAAAAAGACACTCATTGCCTGCTTTCCTCCCTAGCTGAATTTCAAAAAGTTTTTCGACTGAAGAATCTTTTTTAAAGCAACTGTATGAGGTACCTACTGGCCAGAACTGCTTCTTCTGCCGTGTTAGTCATTGGGTTTCTACCTGAACGGATTCTTTGGACATCGGTCATATAGAAGGCTATGCCTAAATACATTTTGAAAAAGAAGTTAACGGGCTTTAGTACAAACTTGTCGAAAGAATATTAAGGAGCATCCATCCCAAAGATGGATAACTGTACTCCAATGAACGTATACTGAAGTTATTTCTAGATATTTTTTTGGATCGTATCACATAAAGGTTGACTGGTAGAGAATGCCTTGTGGCATTAAGTCCGCCTACGTACCACTATTGGCCATGAAGTTTAAAATAAATAAATACTGTCTTTGACCGAATTAGTATAACTTTTAAACAAATAACAGATTCATCTTGAAATCTTTCTTTTTCCTGTGGTTAGTGCCTAACCTGGTGTACTAGTTTTTATGCCGCCCATGGGCTTCTGACTTGGCTTTACATGCCGTCGAGAACTATCTCACAGGCATGCTGTTCCTCACGATGTTTTCTTTCACCGAAGCAAGTCAGCCATCTATCAGTCAAACATCTTGAAATAATTTACGGTAACCCAAGAAGTGATAATAGTCGCACAGGTTTTGATACATTTTATGCATAAAAGGTTTTAGGCTTTAAGCGACAAGAGCACCCGCCCTCGTATTTTCTTTTGAACATAAAATTAAATACAGATATGGAAGCTACGGAGCAGGCTTAAAGATTAGTACTTGTATCAAGTAAATACGTGGCGGCAGACTAGAAAATACATGCAAGCCGCCCTACTCAGTCTACCGCCTCGGACCATGGCCCTCTTGCCCTAAGAGTAAATTCGCTTATTTAGTATTTATAATAGTGAAATGATGTGTGTCTTTCGCGTATGTGTTTACCATTAAACAAAGTGTTTATATATGATTAAAATCAGTGAGATTTTGAAGTGCTCGACCTGGGCCCAACCCAGGGGTCATGAGGGTCATGACCCCCGCCATCTGGATCTGCCTTTGCCTGTTGCTCTTGGCCAAACGGTACCTATGTGAACAGCTATTGTTTTTACTTACCTAAGCAGATTTTCACAACGAGTGACTTGGCAACTCCAGTAACACAAACACATGCAGTGCTGCATCGATCGCTTTCGTGTTAAGGCCATTTCAGTGCGAAATGCAATCAGCAAATGCAAGGCCATAGCGATTACTTGTCTGATGTGTTGCATTATTTATGGTTTCGTGTAAACAAACATTGTAAATAAATTATCATGTTGTACTCAATCGATATTGACGGTAGTTGTAGTTCTTTGTCCTGCTTTGTGGCATTTCATTCGTATACAACCCGTGTGTCCGTCGGAATTTCCCATCAGTCGTCATCATCATCTTCCTGCCCTTGTACCATTCTACTTGGGGTCGGCGCAATACGTTTTCTTCTTCCATTCGGGGTATCAGACGTCATAGCCTCATTTGCTCCTTTCTCTTTCATATCATTCTTCACACAATCCATCTATTTTTTTTTGGCTTTCCTCTCCCTCTCCATCCATCAACATTCATGTCCATCACTCTTTTAGTCACATGCGTTTCATCCCTCTTCATTACATGTCCATACCTATTAGAACCCTATTAGAACAATTATGGAAAAGGAAAATTTTAAAAGGACTCTCCATGATCTGTTAGTAGACAAAAGTTACTACTCTGTAAAAGAATTTCTGTCCGACAAGTCTTTGCCTAAATATAGTCCCACCCAGTCATGATGTGTTCGATGACCTACAGACTTTAATTAATTTTGTTCTCTTCAATATTCTATTTTTTTAATTTTATGTATGATTTTTACAATTTGACATTTTAATTTGTTATGAATAATTTAATTTTTTTTTTAATTTTATGTGTATAATTTGACATGTTCCTATCTTAATTTGTTATGTTTGACTTTATCTTTTTATCTTTTGAGTGTTAAATGTAATTTTATTTTCTATATAATTTGAATTTGACATTTCTCTTAATTTGTGCCCTTTTGGTTTTTATTTTATTTTTTATTTATTGTGCTAGAGGGAAAATAATAATAATTAGCAACTTGCTCTAAAATACAACCTTGTGGAATCGGAAGTGCCGTACTATAAGTATGTGCCCGACCCAGTTCTCGAAAATGGCAGTATCACATTGTACTGGGATCAATCCATCATCACTGACAGGACTATTGTAGCCAATAAGCCTGATATAGTGGTGGTGGATCGATCAGAGCGGCGCACAATGATTGTTGACATAACGGTCCCGCATGATGAGAACCTCGTGAAAGCCGAGAAAGATAAGAAAATCAAGTATCTTGACTTGGCTCGCGAGGTTGTCGACATGTGGGATGTGGACTCAGCGATCATTGTGCCGATAGTCGTATCAGCCCATGGCTTAATTGCCAAGAGCCTCGACCAATACCTGAGGAGGCTCTCGTTAGGCAGCTGGATCAAGGGCTTGATTCAGAAAGCGGTACTCCTAGACACGGCTCGTATTGTTAGGAGGTTCCTCTCTCTGGAGCCCTGACCGCCGGTAGCTTGGACCCTGTTCCCGATACCGGTGGGCTACTACTTTTTATATTTTTAAATGTTTTTTTTATATGGTTTTTGTTAAGAAATATTTAAAAATGTAATTAGTAAGTAAGAAAATAAATAAAGGAATTAGTAATAATGTTAATTTTATCGAACAGTCAATTTCTGTGTGATTATTGTATGCCCTACGGGCGGGACATAGCGGATCAAAATTTTCAACTGTTAAGAACTGTACCTACCTATGATCCACAATAAAATATTTTGAATTTGAATTTGAATTTGAATACCAAGACAAACGACTTCCTTTCAATTTTTCTGTAACAGGCGCCACTTTCAAACTTCCTCTAATATACTCATTCCTTACTTTATGCATTCTTGTCACTCCACACATCCATCTCAACATTCTCATCTTCGCTACATGCAATCTTTTTTCGTCCATCTTCTTCACAGCCCAGCATTCTGATCCGTACAGTACGACAGGTCTAATCACGGACTTTTTCCCATCAGACATCATTCTGTAGTATTTTTTCAAAAGCCAGAGGGGACAGTTTCAAAAACCAATGAATATTATTTTTTACAGAGGTATACGTAAAAACCTTCCATGTTTCTAAATTCAAAATTGACGACCTTGCATAAAACAAAACACAATCTTTCACTTTCAACTTAATTCATCCTTTGGAGGGGACCAAATCTCAAAAGACTGAATTTGTAAAAAAATCTTCTTCTTCAACTTTGTTAAACCTGCATTAGAGTAATTCTTGTAAAATAAAGTCATGCTTTGATATGCACAAACCTTTGATCATGACATGGCGATTCTATTTTTTTTTTTAATAGTGTACCCAAAACAGGCAGAAGATATGAGAGTCATCGTTGTGGCTCACCAAAAGACGTATGTCCAAATAAGATGATTACGTTTGATTACATATAACAACCAACAATCATTGTTCGGGACGAAAATAGTAGCATCCTCTTTGTTTTATTGACCTGGGTTTAACAGTTTGTGAACTTACGTATATTTTATATAATTATTAATACAACTTGCACGTCCTCAAAAAAAAGTGTCGTAACACAAAAATTGCATTTTTGAGATATACGCATAGTGTCCATATAGTCCTTAATCCTTATGCTGATGCTTTCCGTAAAAACACTGTCGCTTGTGCCATTCAGTGACTTATTTTTTGCAGTACACTCATTGCTGTTTTTTTTTCAGTTATACCGGGTGTACCTAACAGAAAGGGTAGTCATATGAAAGGATATGCTGCAGACCATCAAACTGAACAATTTCTTCATGGATCCAATACCTATGGTAAATGTGACAAAATTATCAGCTGTCCTATACTAAATTTCAATACCTACTCGACAAAATGTATGAGACAGCTGATAATTTTTTTCGCCTTTACGAAATTGAACCCATGGAGGAAGTGGTTCAGTTTAATGGTCTACAGCATATCCTTTCACATGACTATACCCTTTCTGTTACATCCTGTAGAGCGAGGATAATTGAAGTAGAGTGGGGTACCTAAAAAACTAATATTTTTGAGTTATGTCAGTGTTTAGAGGACATGCGAAATATTAAAATAATTTGGAAGTTGGAACCATTGATTAGCCTTTTCATAGATATCTTTAATAGTTTTTTGCAGTATCTGTACTAATATTATAAAGAGGTATTTGTTTGTAAGTTTGTATGTATAGGTAATCTCCGGAACTAATGATCCAAATCTAAAAATTCTTTCACTGGCAGAAAGCTACATTATTCGTGGGTACTATATTCAATTATATTAATATAATGCATATTAGCCGAGCTATCACAATTTTTGCGGACGATGTCATTGGCGAAGTGTTAGTTGATTATAAAAGACAGGCCGTCTCTGTTCGTCTGTTCGCCAAGTGCGCTTTTCCCATACTTTTTCAAAGTCAAGGATTTATTTGCAGATAAATATGGTTATAAAAGTTCTTACAATGGTAGTATAATAGTAGCTTAAGATATTCAATCATAACATGAAATTTTTTGGTATAGGTACAATTAGATCATTTAGTTTTATTCTGTATGGTGTCCGGACGTAAAGAATAGCACCATCCCATATCTTCCCGTGGGTGTCGTAAGAGGCGACTAAGGGACTTACCAGAGAATGGGCAGCAGCGTTCTCTGTGATTTTTATAACAAACATACTGCGATCGCCAACCCGCCTGCCAAGCGTGGCGATTATGGCAAAACCCCCCTTGGGGAGGCCTATGTCCAGCAGTGGACGTCTTTCGGCTGAAATGATGATGATGATGATGATCATTTAGATTTAAACTAAAGGAATTCTTTTATATTATAGAATGGATTCTCAATTAACCATCCGTGTAAATCCCGTCTGAAGTAGACCATTGGAAGTTCTTTAATACAAAATCTATAAACCTCTATAGATCTATAAACCTGCGTTTTTTTTATTTAAGGAAGAGATTTTCTGACTAGCTTTCCCAAATTAATAAAGACAATGGAAGTAAATACTTACATAACAAAAGCACGATCGCTGCAGCTGCTGTTTTTACTGTTATGAAAATGTTGCTATCTGATGTATTGTTATCTGAAGCTACTTTCCCTCCATTATTTACTTTTCTCGTCTTGATATCTCTCATTGATATTATGAAACGAGTGGTGGTAAAGGCGATATCCTCTGATGTCATTCAAATAATTTCCGTTTGATTTTAAACAAATACGAGAAGATAACAAAGGATTCTAGGATGATCTTTGTCTTTGTTCTATTTTATAATATCTTACATACTAAGTAGGCACCAGTGGCGAAGGTTCCATAGAACTCGATTCCTACCGGCATCCCTTTGAAAAATGACCCAGTCAGTATTCTATAGACAAATAATATAATCACATTAAAGATATGTACTCCGGCTTACCTCTTACAAAATTTACCCTTCGCTACTGGTAAGCACTGATATGCAGTTTCTGAATTAAAACAAATATTGGAATTAAACGTAGGTAAGGGACCTAAATGGTTTTCTAAGAAAATTATGTAGTGCTCGGAAACTAATTTATACGTAGATGGTTCATGTTGGCAGATACTTGACAAATGTGTGCTAAAATAATAATCGTAATGTGTTACGAGCAATGTTCATCACATTATTCCCGAGCTAGTCCTGGATCGATTATGTGACTCAGGTTGGCTGGACAAATCTTCAAAATAGCTTGCATTTAACTAGGTCAATAGGTCACTTTATGTGACGGCTAAACACCCTTATCTCAGAATTTGTGACGCTACAGAATCTTAGATAATCGATCGAAAACGTGTCCAGCCATCTTGAAAAACCACTTTTCGCTGGTCTCTCAATCTCGGTAACGGAAGTGATTTTGACGACTTTTTGCATATCAACGGGCGTCACATAAATTTGTGACGGGCACCGAGCTAAAAGTTTTGTGATAAGTACAGTGGTTTAGTAGAAAAATGCAAAAATCTGTGTCCAGCCATCTTGAATTTACGTATAAAACTTATGGCTGGCACTTCCGAATCTCAATAACGGGGGCGTTTTCGAATATGGTTCCTTTACTAATACTTGGTGACGCAATGTGTGACAGTAATAACGTTTGATTTATGGCGTCACATGTAAGGGTTTACGAGAAATCAATAAAAACTTAATGTCCAGCCAACCTGAGTTCAAGATGGCTGGACACATGTATCTCCACTGCCTGATGATCTACGACCTTCGAAATGTGTTCAAAATGTTGTGACGGGGACGATAATGATAACCTGAAATTGTGACGGAGAAACTTTGCGTAGTTTCAAAGATATTGATCATTTAAATTTCCCCATACAAACACTGCAGTAGGGTAACCAATATTGTAGGTTTTATGTAGGACAAGTATATTTTAAGGTGTTTTCTTTAATGGACGAAAATCCGTGTATTGGTGATACTAATACGAACAACTGTAGATATTTAAATCAATAGAAGACAAAAATGTAGAAGTGAGGAAGGGGGTGTAATTTTTAAATGTTATTGATTATTTACGTGCAGATATCTATTCTTTTTAGTAGGTATATATTATGTCAGGAGAACTAAACTAATGCTCTGAAGGTGCAATATGCGATGAAAAAATAATGTTTGCTGTAAATAAAATCACATTTATTTATTTGTACTTATACAACGTTTCAAATGGCGAAAATGACGATGATCATCTCGCATTTGCACTTCCGAAACCCCCGCCTTGTACCACAACGTTGTTTTACCGCCGTCGCTAAGGCCGCGTACCGGACGAAGGCGGGCGCGGGCGCCGCGGCGGGCGGCGACACGCGTAAACTGGCCCGTTCGTACATTTGGTACATCTCTTCACCGCGACAAACTGAGCGAAACCGAGAACAAGCCAGCCCCCCTAGCCAAGTCACAAACGATAAACGCACTAAAATCTGCTAATTAATAATAAAGCTCATGCTGCTAATTCATAGAAATGAGTCAGTAGTGATTGAATGTTATGAAGTTGCAGCTAGGTATTGTTTATTTAATTATCAGAATAATAATTAAATAAACAATATCGATTTCAAAATTTGAAATCTACAAATTGCGTAAAAAATGTATTTAATGTGATTACTTCGTGGTAGCCCGCGAATTTCAATTTTTCTTGCGTTCGTTCGTTAAAAGAAATCAAAATATGATTCGCGACAATAACAAGTATGTATTTACATAATTATAACCATAAGAATCATCATACATATCTATAAGTTATTTGTTTCCGCGGACGAAAAAAATAACTGCAAAAAACTCAAGAAAAATTGAATCTCGCGGGCTACCAGGAAAACGTCGGAGGACAAACTATACTGCCTTGATAGCTGATGTTTGTGTCGCCATCTATTGCTTAAAGTTGGTACTGCTAGGACAACTGGTCGAATCTTAACTCTTATTTAGGTTGTCTTACCGCAGATTAATTAATAGTTACTAGTACTCTGATTAGTGATAACACTTCGAAAAGTACATACACTGCCGGCTGTCGAGTTTAGTTCTCATTTTCAGTTACATAAGATAATGAATTAAACGCGAAATACAAGTGGGCTCTCTCTTGCAGCGCTGGTGGTCAATTATTATTTTGAATTAACACATACTTACTCTTTTCACTGCAGGAAAACCTTTTATTCCCACGGGGAAATCAAATACAAAGCAGGCGTGGATGCTACCGGCCAATTAATCGATTAAAAAGAAATCTTTTATTTATGTGAAATTATGGTCACCTCACAATATTAATGGATGTTTGTATGGGAAAATTTAAATGGTCAATATCTTTGAAACTACGTAAAGTTTCTCCGTCACAATTTCAGGTTATCATTATCGTCCCCGTCACAACATTTTGAACACATTTCGAAGGTCGTAGATCATCAGGCAGTGGAGATACATGTGTCCAGCCATCTTGAACTCAGGTTGGCTGGACATTAAGTTTTTATTGATTTCTCGTAAACCCTTACATGTGACGCCATAAATCAAACGTTATTACTGTCACACATTGCGTCACCAAGTATTAGTAAAGGAACCATATTCGAAAACGCCCCCGTTATTGAGATTCGGAAGTGCCAGCCATAAGTTTTATACGTAAATTCAAGATGGCTGGACACAGATTTTTGCATTTTTCTACTAAACCACTGTACTTATCACAAAACTTTTAGCTCGGTGCCCGTCACAAATTTATGTGACGCCCGTTGATATGCAAAAAGTCGTCAAAATCACTTCCGTTACCGAGATTGAGAGACCAGCGAAAAGTGGTTTTTCAAGATGGCTGGACACGTTTTCGATCGATTATCTAAGATTCTGTAGCGTCACAAATTCTGAAATAAGGGTGTTTAGCTGTCACATAAAGTGTCCTATTGACCTAGTTAAATGCAAGCTATTTTGAAGATTTGTCCAGCCAACCTGAGTCACATGATCGATTCCCAGCAGTACCTAAGCAATGTCTTTGAGTTTTTAACCGACTCCTAAAAAAGGAGGAGGTTATGTATTACACCAGGATCTTTTTTTTAAAGTAGCCATTTATTAGTAGTAGCCTACAGTTTGAAACTTGGAGGTGTGATACCTCCGTGTCTCCGAAAGCGCCTGTTCTCTCTCCGGTCATGAATTGTCGTTGCCGTCCCACCAGACTATGAGAACAAGAGTGCACTTGTGTGTGGAGTTTAATATATTTCCTGTGACGATGGCGAAAACCCCTCAAGCCCAGTAGCATATGGCAAGAAGTCTGTTCAGAAATCCGAACATTGTGGAGAGTAGCAGGTTATAAGGGCAAGCCAAGCTTGCAGGCTTGTATGAAAGTACCGCCAGTAGCCTCCGCTAAGATTGGTCATCATGACCAAAATTCGGTCCAGAGGAGGATTGTAATATGTAAGTAGTAGGTATCTACCTATAGGAGTCTGCGGAACAAAATCCATAAGTAGGTAGATATATTGTCTTTGTACGTGCCCTGGACTGTCAATCCGGTTACCGACTTGCTTATTAATTTTACTATACCCATGGCGTAAGATATGCCGAGAGTACAATAGTGAGAAGGCGGATGCTGCGGTGATGGGGACAGTAAAAATTACTTGCCTGCTTTTTGGGTTAGAGCTAGAGGGGAGTCTAAAAGTAGATTGTTGATTGTTCTGTCACGAAGATACAAGTAGTACTCTAACGATGATAGACAATTGTATGTGACCATTGAGATCACAAATTGCTCTGATAGACACAATGTATACTGTAATAGTTAGTTGGTTGACTGTTATACTATTTGAAACACCTGAGTTCGGTTCGATGTCGTGATGTAAACCAGTTTCTTGTATGGCTTGCTTCAAATTCTAGGAAATATACATATGTATACAGGGTGGTCGGTACACCGACGCGCAACGCAAAAACGGTTACCACGTTATCAGTACAGCATTCTGAATCCCCTACACATATAGAAATTATTCACCAGTATTTAAAAAAAAAAACCGCTATTCCGAACAGATTATTTTTAAATCACCGACTGTTGATGTCTTCCACCCTGTATTTGCGAGCCTATTTCGTAATATCATCTTATTCCAAGCTCAAGTTACGAAATAACATTGGTCCTAGGATAGAACCCTGTGGAACGCCTGCCGAACTCGCAGAAAAAACTTTTGTTTGACTAAATATTGTTAGTAGGATCACTCGTTGGGTAACATTATTGAAACTTGTCTAATTAAATTGCTAATTGATGAGGAAAGTTCTGTTTTGACTTTTGAGACTAGCTGAACTTTTCCTTTAACATTTAACAAGGAAAAAGTTAAGCTTAACAATTTTCACTTCGTTAAATAAATTTAGAAATAAATCTAGAAATATGAATTAAGTCATACTTGGTTGAAGGTACCTAAAATTGAGTCCAGTAATTAACTTTTCTAGATAACTTGTGCTGATAATGAAATATGGCGTTCATTAGTGGCGTGATAGATTAATAAAAATTCAAACGGTTTCGATGATAAAATTATCATACACACACTAAGTTACACACACACTAAGATACTTAAATTATGCTGACGGTAGCTTATAGAAAGGTATATAAGGCTAGACTTGTGGTTTTGTGGGACTAGGTGTAACCGGCTGTTTCCACTGACCATAGAACTGTATGACAAAGTGATGATTGAATTAAGTGAATGCTTTTCTGACTGTAGTTGGTTGGTGCAAAATATTTGTGCTGTGACCAAAACTGTTTCATGTTAAGTATTTCCTGTAGATAACACTCTTGTGTATACCACAGTGTTATCAATGGTATACACCATTCCTGTAAACCCAACTATTTACTAATATAATATGTGTTCACTGTGCAGTCAGAAAAGAACAGCATGCCAAAACACTCCCTCCCACACCCCGCCGCGCGGCCGAACGTGGCCGAACGAGAATCGATGTCACACGAAGCGAAGCCAGTCCGCTTGCAGTCCCGCTGACGGCTCCCTTCCATACATAATAATCTTGCCTCGCTTTCGCCACGCTGCGATCCGACGCCAGTCAACAGTCCACGTTATCACTGTGCGGCTACGTAAACACTTTTATTGTGCATCAAATTGACAAAACCAACAATATTTACTAGCTCAAAAACGCTTTTAGCCAAGTTACAATGAGCAAATTAAGATCCGGAGTGAAATAGAGTCGGGACGAGGCAACGCCATCGACGACGTTTTATTTTGGAACGCTGGACTAAAGACGCGAAACTGTATAATTACTGTGTTACATTTCCTGTGCGATGTTGGGGGAGAGTTTTGGTTAAAAAGTTGACATTAGACGTTTACTGGGACTTATTGCGAATGTGTATTGAAACGTTCATCGCTATCCACGGGCGCACTGCTATGCGCCACGATTTGGTTCATTTTATAAGACACACGTCCTCTGATCACTACTGCGAAGGAAGAATTTAGTCATCGAAGCAGGTAAGAAAAACAATTTGTATTTTTGTTTTATGTAATAATGCTTATTAGTGAGCCGCTCTTTCTAGAACTTGTCGTTGTGCGAAATGATGTTGAATTACCATAACAAATTTGATGAAACTTGTGAATGCCAGCTGTAATCGTATGTTCATAACGCAGGTAGCGATAGCAATCACAAATAAAAAAATTCGTTTGCTTAAATCCATGACCGGAGTATTTGCAGCCGGACTTGAACTTATTAGCGATGCTGTCGGGAGTGCAGACCAATGTACAGTTGTATAGAAACTGACCTGTTTGTAGAAAACTATTCCATTGAAGTGCAGTATTGGTATAAGTGTTCTTAATTGTCTTGAAGTGGAATCCTATTTATTCATAATTAAGGATAATGGTTGTATAACGGGTCTGGCCGGACAACGTTTAACACTTAGATTATGCTGATATAAACAAACAAACAGGCTCTTATTAAACGAGCCAGAAACAAAGGAGTACCTATTAATATTCTTAACTCGTCAACCTTGTAAGTTCATGCTCTGCTTCACCTCTGAAGAAACGGTAACGTAAGCAGAAACATTAAACAAAGGAAGACTACAAAATAACTACACACAAAGAAGAGGTACCAGTCGCCTTTTTTAACATTCAGGAGGATCAACTTTTATTGAAAACATGTTTTGCATGCCTCCCCCAGGCATGCAAAAACTATTATAAAAGTCAAGAATGCATAACCATGGACCATTAATGAATGGCATTGTTTCTATTACGATAACAACCCCATAACCATGATGAACACAGTTATTAAAACACTAAACAAAAACGAACAGGAGAAGTCTCCTTATAGGATTCTACTGGTAACCTTTTTGCACATGTAAACAAAATGGCAATCTTATAAGTTCTACTATAACTTCGAAAACCACTTGCTAACAACTGCGACAGTCCGAATACTTATACAAGAGTTAGCCCTTTTACACGCAAAGGCTATTAAAACAATTGCCCATTTGGTAATACTGAAGGCATCATCTTCCTGCCCTTGTCCCATTCTATTTGGGGTCAGCGCAACTTGTTTTTCTTCAGTTTCATCAATGACTTTGCCCTGGAGTCTAAATATGGTGCTGTCCGACAAACGATGGGGCACTTAATATCTTGTTCTGCGTGTCCAGTTGGTTGTTCATTACAAGAACTTGGACGCTACTGAGGGCGCCCAACTCATGGCTCAGTTCTGGGCCTGATACACTAAGAAGAAGAGGAATTAACAAATCTGAAGCTATCGCGGCTCTCGCCGGGAAGAAGGTAGCAGAGATAAACTTCAAAATTTACGTCTTATCTGTAAACATCCCAGAAAAAATCAGGTCACCATGTGTCGGCTCGGCATTAAAGTTGAGCAATAGACAAAAAGTAGTTTAAAAGCTTTGACGTGTTTTACTATTGAGGTGTTTTCGAGTATTGCGCACGATTTCCCCTACAGACGACCTAGGCCGTTAGTAGAGTATCAATAAAAAACAAGACGGAATGGTTAAAATATAACATCTACGTGTCCACAGAAAGTGTTTGCGAAATATTTGTGGCTATTTTGCTCAGTAATCTTGCAACTACACCCAATACAAGAGCTAGCGAAGATCCTGGAAACTTTAATTGGATAAACAGTCTCAATATTTACTTAATAGAGTAAATAGGAAAACATGAATGATTGCGACTGGGTAATTTGGAACAATTCAATGCATCTTGAATCATTTTATAAATGGACCGATGTGTACCTACAGGGAAGATGAATAGGTACTTGTTTGGTCAATATTTACCTATTTTATTCACGTTACTGTGTGTACGTGACATTTTCACACAAAATATAATAAAAACCATTATATATACGATGACAATTCAACCGCAATGACCACAAGAATGAAAAATCCAATTTTTGCGTAAGTTCACTTAATCATATGCATTTCTAATGACGCAGGGTTTAGTTGACGACTTGCCTCCATCTATCAAAGCTAATATTGTCATAAGGCATTGCTGTTATTAAATAGCTCAAATGACAGTACTGTATTTCATTACAATTGTTACACAAAGTTATTTCCGGTATCTATTACGGACAAGAATGATCTACTTCCGAAAGGATCTTTCAAAAGCGTTTGATAAACTTAATCATCCGAGTATACATAGTTGCTCCAAAACTAATTGTGACAGTTAGTAATGAAATCAAGATATACTAAGAAAACTGATTTCATGAATCTAGGCCGCTTTACCTTAACCTACTTAAATATTAAAAAAAAAAAAATTAGGATAAACAGAGAGGGACAAAGATTAGACAACACGAAGCGCGATAAAGCTATTAAATTTGCCGTAAATTCCTTTCTTTTAAAACCTCTGCATAACATTTAAACATTCTTGTTTGGTTTGGTGTTAAAAATTCAAGATTCTCAAGAATTGACGTAAGCGGTGGAACGAGTTGCCTCGTACATGGGACATATACTATAATGGATCAACAACATGTGTATTGCACACATTGAATAAGTATATTGATGGAAAAGTTTCATTTGAAATCGCAATATTTGGCCAATTGCACTTCATAAAAAAAAATGGTAAAACTACCAACAGTGGCTTTGAGACCCCTTGATGGCCAATCATTAAATTATCATCGGTTCATTAATGAATACAAGACACATGTATTATTGAAAATGGTATAATTAATCGTATGTTAACTTGATAAATAACATAATGAGGAGTGTGGAAGCTATTAAAAAGCGGATATATAGGAATGGAAAACATTGGCAGAGATGAGAGAAAGCACTTTGTCAACTGTAAACAAATACATAACATGAAGATAATGATACTATAAATGGCGGAAAATTTATTCAAGAGCAAAATGAAAAGGTTTCTGTTATTTCATCATCATCATCAGCAATCTTATCGTTCGCAACTGCCAAACGTTTTTTTAAGTAAACCTGTTTGGTAATAAAGACAGAAAAAAAACCTACACGAGCATATGTTATTCAACTCATTCAATACATGAGGCTCTTTCTGATACTGTTTTCAACACCAACAGTATAAACAGCTTTTTAGATAACATTAAACAACCATAAACCACCACAATTGAAGCTTAATAGAAGAATGCGGTTGATAATAATTAACACTATCCATTGAAACAACTTATGAACTATCTTTAGATAAATGAAAAGGTCTTTAATCTTTCCTGTCTGATATTGTCTTTGTAGCTTTGCCTTACTTTTCAGAAAATTCTTATTGCAAACTTCCAAAAGTGTCGTCTTCCTGACCCCATTCTCTTTTTGTTCCAGATCGCTATTGATGGCGTTACTCAGCATCCAAGGCGATTGGTATTTGTATTTTTGGTTAATATACTGCAAAATCTATTCAGCTATTATTTGGTTGTTCAGCAATCACTGCCGCGGAGCTGATAAGGTTCGCTCAGTGATAACGAGTGGAGTAAGCGGACAGTCGCCTGCAGGCCTTCATAGAGTTCGCACGCGTCGCCGAAGAGCGCCCCAGCAGCACCGCGTTAAACACATCGTTGCTTTAGCAAGGAGACCGTCTCTAAGAAGGATCGTGATGGCACCAGGAGCTAGCACCGCCCACACCATGATGGAGGACAAAGAGAAGATCCTCCATGGAGCTTTGGCAACCG
Source organism: Noctua fimbriata (assembly GCA_905163415.1). Classification (NCBI taxonomy): domain Eukaryota; kingdom Metazoa; phylum Arthropoda; class Insecta; order Lepidoptera; family Noctuidae; genus Noctua; species Noctua fimbriata. The sequence continues at coordinate 12,584,816 of LR990940.1, forward strand.
GTGAGTTCTTTGTTTTTAACGTTTTTGGATACGTGTACCACCGCTTTTGTAAACGACTCTTTTGTTTTGTGCCCATGATTTCTGGCGCCGTCATGTAACAACAAAGTGGTCGGTCAACTGAGTTATTGTTCAGTCACGAAGTTGTTTACCAATGCTTTCTAAACTCATGAACACACCTCCGCCCGGCCAGTTTCAGAGTTAAGTGCACTGTTATTGACATATATTTGAGTTATATTCTTGATTTTATCGTTAAAATTTTCAGCAGTCGGCCGGTGAAAATAGTTAGGACAAAGTTTTGCTTAATTGAAAAAAAACATATAATTATTTAAAACTGCTGATTCGTAAGATCCAACATCGTTTGTATTTCACTTTTAATTTTCCATGTCGCCAGCAATAATGCAAGCAAGTACTGATTAATCAGAATGTGCAGAAATAAATTGATATGAATGTATAAAAATAGAAGTTTTATATGTAGCTTTTATGCAGTGTGAATGAATTGATCAGTCTTGTCGAGTAACCGTTCTCTGAGATTGCTTCCTACTTAGTTGTGATCGATGAGGTCAATAGCAAGAATGGAAAGCAAAAAATCAGCTATTCATATTCTGATATCACGAACAAAAAATTTGTAATACATTAGATCCTTGAATGAGCCTCCAAGCGTATAAATAACGTTCAAAATTGCTAAAACAGGTAGTCTTCCGCCAGCTTTATTCAGTAGGCTTTAAATAACAATTTAATGAATCCATAAAGTTAATTCTTAGTTACTTCAAGCGTGAAATTAAAGTGGTCGTTTCGTTTTGGGTTGTTTTGCTTTTTTCTGCGAAATTCCGAAATTAGTTTCCAAGTAGGACGATCTATAGCCCGATGTATGGATATAGGAATGAAATTCATGTTAGAAAAGTCTTTATTAAAGGCAACAAATAAACGCAAAAAAAATAGGTACTGTGCATTCGCACCAATTATTATAAGAATTTTCCACATTCATGACTGTATTACCCACCTATGCATTGTTTTTTCAAATTTAGAACTCATAGCGAATCCCGCAAACAACCGCATTGTTTGCCTTGTTACCTCATTACCTGCCAGTACTAAATCTTATTCAAACCATTGTTAGCATCTTGGCATCAAATCTTAAGGCCTTCTTACTCATTTCTGAGACCCTGCATGACTTCATGGCAATTGCCCGAAGAACTGCAGATCTTGATGGCAACGCGCCAGTAACATACGGTTTGGTCTGACAAATTTTCAGAGAAACCATTGGACGGCTATATTTATCATTTCACGTTTAGTCTGCGTGATGACGGTAAGTTAGATATATTAGATTTTTGCCATAAACACTATCTGATACGATACAGTGGACATTAGCAATCGATAGTTTCATTACACCACTCAGTGATGGCGGACTTTATCTGTGGGTAACTCTCACTTTATCTTTTTTATTATCTCGGAACATCATCCATTTGGCAATTAACAGCTTTTCATTTGGAACATCAGTCATTCGGCACTTTTCACCTTTTGAAAGTTTTGTTTGATTAGTTTGGTCGTGATTGGTTTCCTCGTTTGAATGGAAGAAGTTAAACTTACGATATTTGAGAAGATGTCATGTAACTCTTAGTTGTAAATTACTTTAATAAATAGTAGCAAATCATTCATTCACGACCACAGCCATTGATTTCCCTACTGTACCGAACCGAAGGACCATTAGTTGAAGCTCACGATGATATACAATGAGTTGATGATTCATACTTTTTAGTGTAGTGAACTACTATTCTAGATATTGCTACAATGATGTCAGTTACAAGGCTGGTTGACCCCGTTGGCGCAAATACAAATCCATCAGCCAAATGTCTAATGATGCCTGTTAAAAAACCGTATCACTCATCGACATCAGACATTTTCTTAAGTCCAAGATTTTTTTTTCTTTAGTAGACTTTCTGAGAAGTGTCTCGAATGTGTGTCGGTTATAAAAAGTCAATGAAATGTTTAACTCGTTGCATGGTGCAGTGTACCGGTCAATTGCCTCCGGCCATCGCTTCGTTGCCAGAGAGCAAGAAAGAACCGCATTGAACTTTGCACTTTCCTAAGAATAACTTTTCACACTTTACAATATTAGACCATGCCATCTGAATTGTTAACTTTTGATATAGTGTGTCGAATCTGTTTGGCAATAGTGATGTCTTGCTTTCTATAAGTCGCTCCTGTTTTTGATGTTAGTTTTGTTCTTTCCTTGTCCCTGTCTTTCAACTCAAATGCCAGCAGAAATCCGATGTTGCTTTGAAATCGTTAACATGATAGTTTACTGACATATCTCACCCGCTAACTATCTCACTTTGCTTTGATAAATCTTATTTCTATCAAATGATCCACATTTATTCTGCGAAGTCACGCCTGAATATTTAGGTTGTTTATATAATGACTGGAATTGGAGGAATCACCTTTTATTAATTTTATAATCATGACTAGTGACACTGTGATGATCGTATCGTGGTTGTGGCACGTGTAGGTAAAATGATGAATGTATAATTAAAGGCCAATATTCATTAAGATGATCATATCGACGGTGAGTGACGAGAATTTAAAACAATGTTACAAATCGCGGGTCTCCGACCTTTTAAAGATGGCCGGTTAAACAAACTTATTAAATAAAACATGGGAGATAAAAAAAACTGAAATAAAAATCATTGTTAAGAATTATGTTATATTTCAAAATCTATGTAGGCATCTCAATGATAAGCACCAGAATTTATTTTTAAAACATTTTTTTCTCCAATGACACTTGACATCGGAGTTAAAAACATCATTGCCACATTGACGTGTATTTAAAAAAAAACAGCTAATCGCGCCATTTTGTGACGTCAAAGCCGCGCCTCCGATTAGGACCGTTGCTTTAGAAACAAACATAAAATGGCAGTAGGCAGTGGCAATAAAATTATTCATAATAATAACATTTTCGTTATAATGACGTAAGAAATAATAATTTCCGCACAAGCTATTTTATCGATAAAGCTAGTTTGGCATGGCAAATTACTTACATGCTGAAGATTTTCTTGATAAAAAATGTAAGTAAGCAAGCAAGCATATTATTATTACTTAGTTAAGAAGTCACATCAAATAATGAATGGAAAACAAGCAGTTTTATTTTGCTTACATTGATGACATTATGATTTTATTAAAAGAAAATTAGAACTGTATTTTTCTTCTAAAAGGGTATATATCAAAGTCTATTACAAAATAAAAATCATCAACAACTTTGATAATCAACATCATTTGTAATGTTTGATGTAAGAGATTACGTGTGTATTATCTGCCCCCTGCAAATTCATCAGTGGGGGTGTTGCTATGTTCATTATCAAACTCCTCTACTATGTTTACAAACCTTAGCACAAAGACTTTTACGAAATCATTATGTATAAGTTTAACTTCAACAAGATAAAGTTGTTTTTCATTCAACACATTTTATCGCCTACATATGGCAAGACAAGGTGCCGCATAAATTAAATTTGCTATTTTATTATGCACCGGTATAAAATAAATATTGCTACACGAGAATTCTTTTATAAATATTGCAAAACTTCCTGGCAGTTTTTGCTTTTGTTTTAGCAAATTCGTTTTCAAGCAATTAAAATGGTGTAGTCATCGATTTAAAAACAGTACTATTTATAAATATTTCTCTATCTTATTATTGAACAATCGTTGCTCAAGATACATCGATGTTTTGAGGGCATGTTGATTAACAAAGTATTCCGTATACCTACTATACTACGTGTTATGAAACAGATCCACTGAATGGTGGGCGTGGGCCAGACATTCTGGGTAGCAACACTAGTTACTACTCAGATACTACAGCGGATGACGTTATAAATATAAAACGTTCACAATGAAGGCTCGTTCGTTTAAGCTCTCTCTATTTTGAATTTTTGACAGTTGACCAGAGACACTGTTAATTTTTTTTAAGTTACAATACAATTTGTCGATTTCAATATGCAATAAAATGCAGTTTTTTCATATTAAGCAGGTGTGTTTTGTAACAGAACTTATGTTGCAATTGAATTTTCAACAATATACCTAGGTATATTTTTGAACCATTTGTACCAAAGGACCATTTTTAATTCAATCAGTTGTTTTCCACTCATTACACTTGATCATAAAGATGACAATTAAAATAAATAACTTGTAAATCACTTATACATTGCTGTTATTTATTTGCAAATTATCCTTAACCTTTAGTTTTCATTTTACCACAAAGAAATCAATCTAATTATTATTATAATAGGTCTAAACATTAGGAATCTATACCCAGATTCGTATACCCAGATGGCTGATGTTTAGCCAACAACAGTTATTAGATTTATTTAATTTCAGAAAAGCATAGATAATCATTATAATCATTAGACTTGTTTTGTTTAATTTAATGATGCATCCTACATCTAATGTTGTTATTTTCAATATAATCTGTATGGATGTGCAAGAGGGGTCAGTTCTAAGACGCGACGCGACGTCACTTGACCTGATGACTGTAAATGAATAGGAATTTTATAGCTCACGCATATAGTGCATGCTATGCACGTCACCCATTGAAACGTGCTGCGTTATTACATTCACTTTATTGCGTACCATTTTTATGACTCCAACTATAAACATACAATCTAGAGAAAATACAAACTAGACCCGCAACTTTGTCTGCGTCGAAGAAACATAATATCTTATAGCACTCGGTAATACTATCGGCATTCTATCAGCGCAAGAATTTTTGAAATTGTGAGCGGTTTCGGAGGACCTCCTACATCCAAACCTTACCTCTTTTTATCATTAGTGTAGAGAACATTAGAAATATTCACGTTTTAGAAATACGGTTTACTGTTCCACATTGGAATGCAAAAGTTATTTTGTCATTGACATCTAATGATTTAACTAGAGAAGTCTAACGTTTGTTGGAAAGAAGCCATTACAGTTTCCAACGACAATTATTTTCTGTCAACCTCGTTTTTGTGTTAAAACAACTACACGCAACAAAAAAAACGTGACAGGTTGTAATTTGGTCACTAACCGTAAGTCGAGGCCTAATTTTGCCTAAAAAGATGTATTACTTAGATATTACTTTTCAAATTTTCATGCGTACTCAAATCTGGATTACCATGGATACTGTTAACACTAACACTGTTTAATAATTTAGCATTCTGGTAAATTCCTGCGACAAGATTCAATCAAACCGCTTTGTTTTATTATTTTTCTTCCACTTTGCGTCTTTTTCTGAATCCAGTTTATTAAGTGCACTTTATACTTTATCTACACTTAATTTGGAAATGCCAATGCCTAGGCTTCTTTTAGAAAACAATGTTTTATTCTGTACTGCACACGATAACATCATCGAAGTATAGTATAGTCATCAATACATTTCCAGCTGATAGTATCCGAACACACAATCCATCTGTCACAGAATAATATGTAAGCTTTCTGGAATTTTACCGTGTGATGTACGTAATAAATAGAACTTTAATAAATATGTATATCACCTACTATCTGTCGTATATAATTTATCTTTGGAGTACTCATTCCCGTTTTATAACACGCATGTGACGGGCAACGTGACTTGTCGTATATAGGAAAACTACGCTCAATAAACGTGTTACCTTTGCTTGTTAATAACTTAAAAAGTTTTCTTTTATCTACATTTCCATCAGCTGTAGCTTCTGTAGCTAGGGTATGATTTAGTCTTTCTGTATTAGAGTCTTTTTTTGATTTAAAAAGGCTTCGACTGTTTTTATTCTTATGCCATTTTGTCGTAACTATATTGTCGTAGCTATATGTTTGTTTAGTCTGTAAATGGCCGTACATCTTTCAATGTGACCGTTTCGTGCATTCCATAAATGGTTGTCTCATTTGACATAGCATCACTTAACAAAAAAAAAAAACGACTGGACTGAACACTTCGGAATATTTTAAACCACTTGCTTGCGTTTTAAAATTGTTTTGAGTCAACGACGCTGATGAGGTCAAACCACGCTTTATTTTATAACTGAGACAGTTCTCACGCGACGTCATATCATCACATGTCTCATTGAAAACTTCAATTGTTATAAACAAAGTATGGAAACCGCAATTCATGGCCATGTGACATCAATTTCGTAGATGCAAGTTTACTCACCATAAAATTCCAGACATGTTTAATGCAGTTTGCCTATCCTTCACACAATTAATTGTAAAGTGGTTAACAATAGGTAACAAAGATAAAGGTTTTAACAACTCCATATTTTCCATTCATTTGCAAATATGCAGCATGGAAATTTAAAATATAGACAGAGATTTATTTGCCAAGACTTCTAGACAGGTTTCTAGACTCCGGACAAATAAAGCAAAGTTATATAATAAGTAATCTGCTATCGTTTAGAGCGCTAAACCAGTGCAAAGTAATTAACTTGTAAAACAAGAATATTATATAGTCATTCCTTTTAAGCTTAACAAACAACATTTAATTTAATCATCTTGAAATGAAGCTACATTAAACTCACAAGGATCATCTGATCTTTAGAGTCAAAGACCTCTTGGTATGCGGTGGAAGTCAAAATTTTATGAAGGAACATTAACAATGTATGACGTCAAACCGAAGGCTGGCGAAAGGTGTATTTCCGGTTTCTCCAAAGTTGTCTTGACAAAATAGGAAAATGTCAAGCTTAACGGTGAAATTTTTGATCTGTCCCATGAAAAAAATGTGAAAATATTCTCTTGACCAAGCCAAATTGTGATCAGCCAGACAGTTTTTTTTAAATGGAACATTGACTGCGCGACATTTTACGAGTAGGAAACCCTGATGGGTATTTAAAAAGTAATAGATATGAGACACACCTCCATTGACATCGTTAATCTAAATATATCGTCGTCGGTCCACGCGTCGTCGGAGCTCAACCGTTTCCTTGCCGGTACAAAGTCCGTGCTCTCTGGCAGTTGCGCCTGCGCCGCTGAGTGCCACATGCCGCGCCTGCACACGGGGCCTTGATGGCAGTTGCGAAACGAAAGTTTCTATTATGCTTATGACACTTTCAATCTTAAAATGGTCTGAAAACAAAAATAAAATACAGTTCAAAGCCTTGAAGGATTCGAACAAGAAATACACGTGACCTATAATTAGTTGAACTAATGCTAACATAACACGCATTCCTAGTGCAGCTGTATTGAAACTGTGGAACAAATAGGAAACATAATTTGAGTTGGTAATGCGTGGAAAATCGATTGCTTATCTATCAATAATTCTCGTTTGAAAGCGATAACATGGAGTACAGCAATGAAAAATTCAATATTACCCTTAATGAAGCTGCTATTTTAAAAGGCATTAATAATATAAAATAATAAAACAAGCAATGTTTATTATTCAACAAATTCAAGATCGCAAAAATAAAGGTGTCATTTGCATCGTTATAACCTTTAAATGCCATTAATTACATCACATTAGGTAAGGACGTTCATGTAAAGAATAACAACAAACTTCGATATTTTATAAAAACTCTAGTCTAAAATCGGTATGATGTCATTGTTTGTTAGAGACAAAGGCAAGGTTGAAGGCGTGTCGTTCGTGCCGCAATTTTATTGGTCGGTTTCTGCCATATCAACAACCATAAATGCCACTTGTACAAACCGCTCTGGTATGATGACGCGGCTATACTTATGTACATTTAGCTCTTTCGTAACTTATCTTTATTCTTTTATAGCTACTCACAAATTGCCAAGTCTCTAACAGATATCGGTCTTTCTGCTCGTAATCTTGCTATATCTTTTCAGGAAGATTTATCTGTATCTCTGCCGGGTTTGCTCATGGTTGGACCTTGATCTATTCAGACGTATCCTATCTTCTTTACTTTTATCAATTTGTGTCAACGATTAACGTTGAGACTGAAAAACTGTTCAAATATTTGCCGTTCGGTTATTGCAGCTGGTAAGGCGTTCTTGGCATAATTAATTTTTCAATGTTTATTTATTACTGATGCGACTGTTCCAGTTTTAAATTATTATTCTCTTTCGCTCTTACTTCGATGAGATCATATTTTAATAATTTCCGTTCTGAGAAAAGTTTAATTAATAGATTAAAGAAAATGTTAATCCCCATATTATCATGAGAGTTGTTTACAGTTTAACTATTGCATGAGTATCCCTTTATCATGATTCTGACCCGGACTCGCAGCTAAGGTTAATGTTATTGATTAATATTTCGCTGACGAATGTCTGTCTGAGGCAATCTAATAAATATTCGAGACAAGTGTAACTTTAGCATCTATTATTAGAAATTGGAACGTATTGAGAATTTAATTGGACACGCCCACGGTACGCTGCTTGATAAGCGTTTATTGCTTCAATAATATTTGATTGTTCAATAAAGTCATTAAAAATGGCTTTTATGAGTGCAAGTACACTGTTTCTATCTAAATTGGGCTTAATAAAAAACTATTTTCCAGACACATTATTTTAACATTGTTCTCATTTATTTCTACGCTCTAAGACAAATCCTAATGATATTACAAAGTGTACTTATAAGTATTTTCTCATTGTTTTAGCATCGATGCGCGCGCGCCGCATCAGTCAGTTTGCGCCGCTGCTCATCGCACTGGTGGGTCTACCGGCGCGTGGCAAGAGTCAGCTCGCGCACAGACTCTCCAGGCATCTCAACTGGAACGGGGAGAGCACGAAAGGTAACTTATGCTTGTAAAAAAACTAGGTCATTAGATCAACTTATTTCCGCTATTCTTTCTTCGTGTTGCTGATCCACAAAAATTAAGCACTTACCACTAATTTCTGGCATATCTCTCATTTCTAGATGGTGTGCATATATTGGACCTATTGCTTTTGGATGCATATATTCTACAGTACCAGCCAGTACCAGTGCCAGTACCTTGAACCATTTGGTCTGCCTGAAGTGTCTAACAAGACTGATAGATTCCATTAATCAACAATAGCTGGAAGGCTTGGTCTTCCTATAAATTGCTTAGACTGTAATAATTATGATTTATAACCTCTGACTGTTTACGAGTCATTAAAGAAGCTGTATGGTTTATGCTTTGACGTCAGACCAATTGACTTCTTTTATACTTTGTTGGAACTGAAAACAACAGATTAACAAAGCCTAAATGGGGACATTAGAGTTCCAAATTGCTTCATTGAAGTTGTCTAAAGCAATGATCACCATGAGTGGACCCGTTGTTTGTCTCGAATCTCACATGATTGATGATATTGTAAATTCAGTTATCCTTGCGGGGGTCAAAGTGATGTTATCTTGGCTTTCAACACACATTTACATGACTGAGTAGGTATATTTTGATTGATGTTCTTCTCGAGTTTTCATAAAACAGCTTTCGGCTGTATCACACTTAGTCATTTTGGATTTTCCCGGTGATGAAAATTTAAAGTGACTTACAAAGTTAGTTTTATCGAACATGATTGATAATATGATAAGATAGCCTTTAAAAATAAAGTGATTCGTGAATTAAATCCTTCCGGCGAATGTCGTTTAGATTAGGGATTATTCATTAAAAGTGTTCTTAGTCATAATTTCAGACCTTTCTAATAGATTTATTTATTTAATTCAGTAATACAAAACAAATTGATTGATAAATTCTTCAGAACATAGTGTAACCGCTACGTAGTAAAATTCCTATCATACAATATTACCGTTGTCAGATTAAATTACACAATCGTGTTATTTACAAAGTTGTGTCTACAAAAGGTTGTTTATGTATCAGTTAAGAAGTATACAATAAATCACATAAGCGCAGACTGCTTGTAGGTACACAATACTTCAACCCTGACCTAGATGGAAGCGTTGGTCTCGTCTTTATACATATATCTAACACAACACTCACGGTCCAGATCGCGAGAATATCTTTATAACTGATTAGATATTGCGGGTTTCATCTTGATAAAAATTGGCCTAGTTGAAGAACATGATGCTTGCCAATCAAGGAATGATATGATGCTGTTTGTTTGTAGTTTCCAGTTGCTCTATATAATAATAAATAAAGATTATATTGCATTGCATAATATGTTGCAGACGTAAACAGAATAATTAAAACTATTATGCAATATTATCACGGTCAAAATAAACAAATTAACGGTAGGTTTGAAACACAGATATTTGAAACGACTTTTGTACTTAGACACAAAATGCACAAGTTTTACTAGAGGTAGACTATTCAGATATAAGACTATCTATATCTGTGGTAGACTAGCATTTACAAATCTTGAAAATTTCATTCCTACTGCAACAATCGATTGACACAGCGGTGCTTTGTTTGAAAATAATACCTCTGATTTATCCTCACTTCTAAATATAAACACTCAGCTACTAAGAAAAGGTATTATGCAAGCCTTTACATAATGCAAGCCAGGTAGTGTCCTAGGGTTATCAAACAAAAGTGATTGTTTAATATATTAACACTTAGCACAATGTAAATACGTAGGACTCTAACACGTAATAATAACAAAAGTAATAGGGAAACGCGTGCGACACCTGGTCCTTTTCACAAAGGATTAACTAATGAAAATATTTTGATAAGCACTATGTAACGACCAATGTATCATTATGTGATACACTTCTTTTGTTCAACACAATAGAATTATAGATCTGCTAAATTCTGTTAAGCCATAGCCTACATTTTCAGTCAATATTTTTGGTCCTTCGAGTGGACTTGTATTCTGATAACTGTAGATAAGATACTTTTTGACAGCATCTCACAAATAAAGTATTCGGTGTATGTTTAAAACAATACCACACATCCGATAATCCTGCATAGCGTTTTCAATTTAATCACCCAAAAGTTGGTCCTTCGAGCCGGATACAACATTCCTTTAGAGGGATTCATTGTCAGTTTCTCACAAAAGTCTTTATTTCCAGTGTTCGACTGCAGCGAGTACCGTCGCCGCCACATGTTGTTGTATGGCAGCCATGACATTTTCCGCGCAGACAACGCCCAGGGCTCCGCGATCCGTCGCCAGAGCGCCCGCGAGGCTGTGCAGGATGCTGTACTATGGCTGAAGGATGGGAACAGTGTCGCTGTAAGTTTACTTCTTTAGTTTTCACATAAAGTATTCATTCAGTGGCATTAAGTCCGCCTCTGTACTTTGTGCTTGAAGTGTTAAATAAATAAATAAAGTATTTGTTTAAAAATATGTAACCATCAAAATTTATGTATACTTATATTCTTAAGCTAAGAAGCAGCACTTTTTGAACGTCAAAAATTACATTCGACAGTCCCCCAAAATTACCGGCCCTTCACTTCTTCCTATTGGTTTATAGTTACAAACTTCTTAACAACAAAACTTTCTAGAGTTTACCTAAACATACTCTGTGGTGCCTGTAATTCCTCCTTATTCCATTATACACCTACGGTTCAACAACGTTCTTTAACAGTCTTGTGAGTAATTACGTAAACACGGACATTTGCTTACGTTAATCTAGTCTTAAACACGGAACCATAAAGACTGTAAACAAGTAGTTAACTAATCCGCGATCGAACCCGGAACCCTGCTAACTGCAGCAAGGGCGCTGGTATCTCGGTAATCAAATGATTCGAAAGCATAGAAACGTGATAAATGAACGTGGACCAAGCAAAAATGAGTATGAGGAGTTCTAAAACGCCACGTGTCGACGCCCAATTTGAGCAGCAGGGTTTTGATTTTGACGTGACTGTGTTTCTCTGTGTATGCCTGGATGGCAATGCCTTCTCCCAAATATAGCAAAACGGATTGATCTGTATGTAAGGATCATAGCATGTATGTCGTAGTTCTGTAGTTTCTGCAGAGGAAAAGGCTTGAGTTTCAGTTTAAAACGTGATGTCACTAATTGGCTTATTAGACTTGCTTGTACCTTTTGAATTGAATGGATGATTGATTTGCGTTCCAAGCGTACTTATTGAGTAGGAAAGTTAGCACGTGGCACGTGCTTCTTACGTAAATAATTTTGCTTCGATTAAACAGAAGACGTTTGAGTATTGAGTATTACTTTGAAAATTAATTACTTGTTATGAAGTAGTTGGATTATTTTCACAATTTTGCTATCGTTAGTTTTAGGGTTTCAACAACCTAAAATAAACTATAGACATTTATTTTATAAAAGGTTATTTAATGAGAAAAAGGAGTAAACGATCTCGTACTGATTGGTAGTGGAGAATGGATGAAAAAATGTGTTGAGCTGACCGCAAGTACCATGTGAATGGGACAAGTGCAGGAAGGTGACGAATTAACGATGAATTGATGAGTGCTTATTGAATATTAGTAAGCTTATAAGTAGCTTCCTAACTTGAGTACCTATACTCATCGATAACATAACGAACGAAGACAATAGACTCCAACACGTGTTATGATATAGACACAATAAAGTCTACACACGTTCTCAGATATATGTCACCACCATAAAACATAATATATGAATACACAAACTATCTTAGGTATCATTTTGTATGAAATAACATAAGCTATAAATAAACAATGAATGAACTCCTCAATCTTCATCTTACGGATTAAAGAAATGATTCGGACAGGATTATATATTAGTCATTGTTTGTTCAGGAAAAAGGCTATTTTTATCGATTCAGTTCAAAATAAACTGATTAGATATGGACACGGTGACTAAATGTTAAGCTTACGTAAAACACAACATAATTTCAAGATCAAGAAAGTTTTTTTGTAGATTTTTTCCTGTTCTTTGTTTACAAGCAACTTCTTTTGGATTTTAATCCAAAATTAACCTCGGGTAGGAAGTTGCCTCCTCATGCTGCAATATTTTTCACCTCGTAACAATATTCAGACTGTACTATGTACTATATACTGTACCATGGAATTTCTTGCCGGTTCTTCTCCATAGGAAACGACCAACCCGAACCGTGCACCTTTTTGTCGACGTTTTATAAGTGCCCATCTAGGCCTATGTGAAATAAAATATTTTGATTTTGATTTTGTACTGTAAGGGACATTTATCCTTATTAAAAACAAATCTGCGGTTTCATACTAAAGTGCAATAACTACATGTATGAAACAGTAGGTTTTTTTTTTGGAACCGATTAAATTATTTTACGCTGGGGAGCCAAGAATCATTTGTTGAATTCATGGTATCAGTACCTTGCGATGCACAACACACCTTGTATTTCCACATCTTTCAAATCATTTAGAAAGCGGTTTTCCTTGAATATTTATATCCTTCCAATTTTAACCTATAATTCCTTCCTTCCAGATATTCGACGGCACAAACATAACGCGAGAACAACGTCGCGAACTAAGCGAGTACTGTCTCTCCGACATGGGCTTCAGGATCCTCTTCATAGAGTGCGTCTGCGAGGACCAGGAACTGCTCGAGAGGAACATCATCGAGATCCTTCATTACTCCGCCGACTACAAGTCCATGAGTGAGGAGGATGCCGTCGATGACCTCCGGAAGAAGATGGAGCATTACATGAGGCAGTATGAGCCTATTGATGCAGAGCTGGAGACCGTCAGCTTTGTGCGCGTTGAGAATGGGGGGGAGACTGCGACAGCGCATCGCGTTGCTGGGCAGAAGGAGTCTGGGATTCTGGGGTATTTGTCCGGGATGAGGGGTCTTCCGCAGACCTTGTACTTCACTAGGGTGAGTGTCTTTACTATTTTAACATTTTTGTGCAGTTTATATAGCCCTGCTACTGATTCGGACCTATCAGTGATAAAGATTATGTAAAAGTTAAAAATGTATTGGATTCAAGAACAGCTTATGTAGTTAATCCTGTCGTAAAATGAGATGTTTTGAAAGCGATTGCCACTTTTGACGTAACACCTTTCAGGATACGATAGCTAGCTAGACAGACTTTAGAAGGTTGACGTTTTTTAAAGGCTGTTTACTCCTTAACTCGCTAGCCATAATATTTGTTTACATTACTTAATCTATAATTCAGTCATTTGGCTCTCATGTCTCTTAAAGATCATCATTGTTATCTCTGTGTCATCTTACATCCGTGTAAATAAGTGCTAGATCATCTAATAAGGCTTCCGTTTTAGACAAACATGTTTTCTCGACTCCATGTTTATTTTGAGCGGCAATGGCGCGAAGTTTGTGTTGCAATCGATAAACAACTTTCTGATTTGAATTTGAAACTTTGTTTACAATAAACACAGCGATGGCGGATGCATTTGCTGTGTAAATATCGTAAAATTTTGTTTAGTGTGGATGCATAATTCTTTGTGATGTCTGAAATCCCCGAATGGATATTTGCTTTTAAACACCCATAGCCTATAAATCACCCAATACCGTTCCCGCAGGGTGGCATATATACCATCAGACAAAAACCTATAGTCAATTGGAACATAAGCGCTACCTATTTCAATATTTTGTTTACCAATCCATAATTTACTGTCAGCCACTCGTTCTGCTTCATCTTCCTAATCATTTTTCAAAGAATTAACTAGCCATGACACCCATGACATATTGTCATGTTTCTGGATAACATTCAAGGTATTATAACGCCGAGAGCTCACGTCACATGGCAGAACTGCAGCCATTTCCAATGTCGCCACGAATCCCAATAGTATGCCAACTACGTCAGCTGGCCTATTAAATTATAACTAGTTAACGTATTTCCTGATATTACTTGTAACAGGTACCTTGATGATATTATAGGGCTGCAGTTCTTATCTATTTAATTAATATTAAAAACAATTCTGAAATTCACTCACTGAGAGTCAACATACAGCTTGCCACACACACAGCCACTTGGTGGAATAACGAAGGAAAGTACCAAAGGAAGGAATTTTTGAAAATTCATCCCCGAAATTCGTTGTTTTTGCCGGTGGAAAATCCCATGAAGCCTCGGCTTGTGTAATATGCTTTATTATACTTTTGCAATCTGCCAATTACGATACGCAATCAACATATTATATTTTCAAGTCACACATGTCTAATTTCATACCATTTCTCCCAACAGCATGGTGAAAGCGAGTACAACGTCCTGGGTCGTATCGGTGGGGACGCCTCTCTGTCACCCCGTGGTCTTCTCTACGCCAGCGCCCTGGCCGAACATATGAACGCTCTGGCCTGCCGTGACCACATGACTGTGTGGACCTCCGAGAGATGGCGCACCAAGCAGACTGCTGCTGAAATCAGAGCTCCGGTGAGAGTCGTCAGGGCTCTGAATGAGTTGGATGCTGTAAGTACTTTTAAGTATGATATTATATCAAGTCATCCTTTTTTATAGATAATGCGTTTTAGCTGGGCAACAGCGGCCAATGCACTTTTCCTAGTATCGCTTCTCGCGAAACAAAACAACCAACAAGTGTATCATATTTTATTTGAAAAAAAATACTGTTGATCAGGATATATGTCGATTCAGTACGCTGTGTGGCTTTATTTCTGTTTTTTAAATGAAGCACGTCAATAAAGTGGGTGGGTCAATTATGGCTATTGCTATGCTAAAACGCAACAGTCGTAAGTAAGTTTACAAAATAAAATAGATTTCCCGGACGTTTAAATAAATAGTACCAGTAACAGAGATGAACTGTCCCACTCCTGGGCTCCTCATTTTCTCGATGTTGAGCCTCTTCTCGCCAATTAACGTGAAAGCCATCCAAAGCGTCACACCATCTTCTCGGTCTGCCGCGACCCCGAGTAGGACAGTTCAGGTAAACAAAAAAAACAGAGATGACCATCTAGTCTTTTTCGGTAATATGCTGCAAGCTTTTGGTTAAGTGACAAACAGGCGTCATTTCTTATTCTAATTGGCTATGTAAGGATCATAGCAGGTAGTTTATGCCTGCCCTATAAAGGCGTGCGTTTATTTATTAACATATTTACTCATTATTTAAGTCTTTCGTCATTTCTGTGTTTGTTCTTTGTAAAATCAAAACAAAAACTGATGACGTATCACAATTAGAATCACGTACACCAAATTATATCTAAATGCGTAATATCATTTATCTGACCCCAAGCAAGCTATGCTGACACATCACAGATAATAACGGTAAAGTGCCTTAGTGACCTGAGCTGTGGCAGGATAAACGATTTTATCATTCACTAGTACTTAAAAGCTAAGTGTTTTTATCCTTATCACCCTTCACAATCGATAATTAGCTAAAAACATAATCGATACTCAATTAAAGATAATTAGGAAAAACAATACCTGTCATATTACTAGCAGGTGATTTGATTACTATCTGGATTTGTTTTTCAAAAGCTTTCGAATACATTCAACGTCACAAAGAAGGAAATGTGCAAACAAGAACTGAAGAATAAACAAATAGTATCTGGGAAATCCAATGATGTAGTTTCAGGAATATTCCGTGGTAGCGTACGACTCCGATTTAAATGATTCACGAGAAATTGTTATGGTTGAGACATACAGGAATAGGATTAACACATCGAGCAGTAAACTTAGCTGCAAAGCTATCACTGGGCAGAGTATACTGCCTTGAAGTATCCCATCCGATTAACCGAGGTATACGGTACAATTAAGCAAGTCCGTGATCCAAGATTCACAGGTTGTTGTCTCGATCATCAGCGTTGGTAATTTGTTTAACTTTTCATCTGTTTGAGTTTTCTCGCGTTTTATACATATTGCGCTTTAGCATCTACGAGTATTTTCGTAGAAAAAGCTAGAAGGTTCATTGTTTCACTCTTTATTTTATTTTTTGCGTTTAACGTTTTTGTGCCGTTATCGTTCAGATTTGTTCCTGACATCGCCAATCATTATGTTATCTTTTAGTACATCACGTAATGCGATGTTATCGTGGCCGGTATTGATTGGGGTTCCGAAGTGATGTGATCGTCGCCATCTTTGAATAAATATATAAATGTTTATAGTAAAATCTGTTTACCGTCTAATGTTTGTCGAGAACTTTCAAGATAAGCTGTGATTAAAATAGAATAAATATCTACTTATTTTGCAAGTTCTGTTATTACGCAATTAGGTACAAGTAAT
Source organism: Noctua fimbriata (assembly GCA_905163415.1). NCBI lineage: Eukaryota > Metazoa > Arthropoda > Insecta > Lepidoptera > Noctuidae > Noctua > Noctua fimbriata. The sequence goes on from LR990940.1 coordinate 12,601,732, forward strand.
AATTAGAGAGAGATTTCATCAGTAGGATCTACTAGCAATTCAGTCACATCAATTTCTCATTGAAAAATATTGTCGTCAGAAAATTAATGCTTTTATAAGTGACTGAGTCCGTCAACGGAAAACATAGGAAAAACACAACATTGAAACAGTCTTCTTGTAACCTTCGGAACTGAGCAGCAATTTAGATCCTTAACAAATCGATTGAACATTTTCGATAAAAAACATATCTTGATAAAAACCTTTTCATGTTACCTAATGATTACATCGAAACAGTTGACAACACATAAACTACGACCAATTACTGAATCCATAAAACAGTTGATTGAACCTAAAGACTTGGCTACAGCTGTTGCCTTTAATTTACGACGTATGGCCGCTCGACCTACATCAAAATGACGTCTGATAGTCGTAGGTACTTCATTATCGTAGGAAAAGTACTATCGTCGTCTATCGAGATTCTGAAACCGCAGAATCTATTTATTGTCACCATTATGAGTCACAGAGAATAGAATTGCAACTTTGACATTGAACTGATTATAAATAGGCTGAAATGTTCTCTGAATTCGTTTGTGAGATGTAATATTTTAGAGAACTTTTGTAAATTTGGTAAATGTTGTCTCATTTTAAAGTAGGTTTCTATAAATATCTGGTCATAGACATCAGACACAACACATCCCACGCTTTTTTTCGTTGCCCTAATTTTAACAACGAATCCATAAAAATATAAGAACTTTTATAACTATAGAAAAACCGCTTTAATGAGTCCTCGCGAAGGTATCAATTTAAATAGAATATTCTGAAGGTTGATCAGGTATTGGTTCAATTAGTATTGTAATACCTACGTACATTATGATTATTTTAAAGCAAATAACCTGTGGGATATTGTTAGGACTTTGTGGACGCTTAATGTGCCTTTGATGGGGCAAGGCGGAAGACTCATTAAAGCGGTCGGTCTATAGGTACAGTATGTTTTATTCCAAAAACAAATTCAATAAGATTAAATCTAGTGCCAAATAAACGACGTAATGATTAATTACTGCACATATCATTAGGTAGCAATTCACGTGTAATGCCCGTTGCGCTACACGTGAACTGCTACTTAATAGTAATAAATTAAACTTTCTGAACCTAAACATAATACGCATTGACATTAGATGTATGTATCACGTTTTGTTAGTGACGCTACTGATAATCCTAGTTTATAGCTACGTAACGTAAAATAATAAACCTGCACGATGATGATGATTATGCATGACCGCCGTAGAAACGGCTTTTGTCGATTCTACCGACGACAAAAGCCGTTTCTACGGCGGTGTGCTACGCTTGCTGTTATTGTACTTACTACAAATAAAGTTTATATTGTAGTTAATCAAGGGAATGTAATAGATAACTATGACCAGCCAACCTACTCTGGGCAGACAAACCAGCAGAATGGCTAATACTACAAAAAAAAACTACCTTTTAGTACTTGCCTATATGAGTAAAGAACTTCATCCACAAATGTTTTAATTTCTATTTTTAATATCTTCTCCAGGGCATCTGCGAGGGTCTGACCTACGAAGAAATGCAGGAGCGCTTCCCTCAGGAGTTTGCATGGCGTGACCAGGACAAGCTGCGGTACCGCTACCCTTGGGGCGAGTCCTACATCGACATTATGACTCGGCTGCGCCCAGCCCTGTCGGCCCTGGAGGATGAGCATAACGTTGTGGTCGTCGGCCATCAAGCCGTGCTGAGATGCATGCTTGGATACTTCTTGGATGCTAAACTTGGTAAGAAAACCTTCTGTTAATGCACCCGCCAAAGTCCTTACCCCTGTTTTCGAAACACTTTTAGCCAAGCAGGCATCTCCGTTCTTCTATGAAAATCAGTCTACTTTTTATTGCTATTTCTTATTCCTATATCTATCTATTTTATATGAATTATTAAACTGAGATAAATTTGGTTACTGATAGTGGAAGTCATTTGTAAGATTATTTCATTGTGTCGTCAGTGCTAAAGTCCCATTTTTGCCCTTTAATTTGTAGTCTGTGAAGCTAAGCTTTCGCAATATAATACGTGACTGAATCAAATATTTCCTTATACATTCCCTGGTCTATCTATATTCTTGATAGAACAGTCGTACACTACGAATTGTGTCCAAACGCAGCTGTAATCGTACTTCGCCTCACGATTTGTCTCCATCTGGTTTTGATGACAGCCTGCCATTCACTAACAGGATCTCCAATTGCGAATGTCTGTCATTAGTAATCGCGTTTTTTCTAACCATCGACCTATCTCCTTCCAGATGAACTGCCGTACATGAACGTCCCTCTGCACACGATCGTGAAGCTGACGTCATACGGCTACAAGTACAAGGTGGAGATGATCAAGCTGCCGGTCGAATGCGTGGACACACACCGCCAGCAGCCCAAGGTAGGCACACGATATTCTTCGTCAATTAGTTAGTATTGGAAGATGAGGTATTTACAAGGCAGATGACTGATAATAAAATAGTTGAAAATGAATAGTAACGGCCGGGTATTGAAGATGTTCTTCAAAAAGGTACTCGCAACCTTCGTGTATGACCCGATGTATGAATGTGAAAGTAGCAAAGAGTTTGTAAATATAAATAGCATGTGGCACACATGAAAAAAGGCGTGAGTTGATGTCTGCATGAATGCCAACGGCTAGGAAATACCCGGAAACATACGTCTACTAGAATTTTGACGTCATTTTAGTTCTAAGAACACATATTATGGAACATTGTTTCGATGGATCGACAGACTTAGTTGCATTGCCAAAAAATCCAACGTGTGATTGTTTTTTTTTCTCGCCTGTCTTTTTGGCTACAATTTGTTATTACATAACGATATTTCAAGTTTAATTTGGATTTTGTTTACCTAACTCATTTAGTTATGTTAGATAACTGTGAAGAGCAAAGATAAAATATTTATATGCGTAACAATTGCTGTGTCACTGAGTGGTTTTATTTGATTGTGGGAAAGCTTTTATTGAGTATGTTATAGCACTTATCGAAAGCAAAAATAACTCTAGATATCTATTGTGGTAATGGCATTGGAATATTTAATTTCTGCGATGATGTAACTATTTTTGTCGAATAAGAACCTTTTGTTTGATGGAATTTCCCATACCAAAAATCACGAATTACAAATAAACTTACATTCCGTATTAAAACATCTTTGTGTTTCAAAATAATAAGAATATGAAGAAAAAGCAGTAGATAAATGATAGCGTGACGATTGACAAGGGAGAATGGAAGACAAAACGTTGACCCGACCCCAAACAACATGGAACAAGGGCAGGAAGATGATGAATTGCTGATATTATGCAAGAATAAAAGAAATCTATTGCAAACTGTTATGCTTTTAGACCCAGCAAGTTTAGGTGCGAGTGTGTGTTGTAGGCCCGTGAAAGAATTAATTTAATTAATATTTAATGAAGACGATTTTACGAGTAAATACGGCGTGGATGGGACACCGACGCAGAAACGGTTATCACGTATTCTGTACATCATTCGGAGCTGAGAAAATTTTCGCCGGGTATAAAAAAAACAGCTGTTGCTTGTTGTGTGCCATACATTTTGACCGTGTAGATATTGCACTTTTGTAGAAAACAGCTGTTTATTTTTATTAATCGATGTAAAATTTCTATGTAGGGGGGCTCAGAATGATTTGTACTAAATACGTGGTAACCGTTTTCGCGTCGGTGTCCCTTCTACCTCGTATAAACATTGAAATTATTTGCGAAGTTGAAAGACTTCTTTCGTCTTTCGTTTTTCATGCCATCATGATGATGAACAGCCTGAAAATCCAGACCATTTCAATTAATTTGAAACCGTTTAACTTCTTTGCTTACAACTCTGTAGTTCCCATCACGTTTTAGATTGTATCTAGTGATATCTTAGTGGAAAAAAACGTCACGAAAATAGTTGTTGGCAAGCTTTAAGAACACGTTTGTGCTGTAATCGTGAGTGCGTGAATGTAATTTAGGAATATTCCTCCACATAGATACATATACAGTAGATATCACTACATAATCTACACCAGCACGAGTAGCATGGCCACTGTAGATACGGTTTTTGTCGACGGAAGAATCGACAAAATGACAGACGGTGGCCATGCTACGCGTGCTGGTTGTTAGACATATGACTGTCGCAATGGCAATGTGATCTTTGAAGCAATCCAAAAAAGTGAAATTATTATAATAATGCTATTTTTCCCGTTTTTACAACATTTTTCATTGATGCTCCGCTCCTATTGATTGTAGCGTGATGTTATATGGCCTATAGCCTTCCTCGATAAATGGCCTATCCAACACTAATATAATTTTTCAATTCGAACCAGCAGTTCCTGAGATTAGCGCGTTCAACCAATCAAACTTTTTTTTGCGCAGTTAATAAGTAATTGGAGTCATAATCCGTCTAGACGATAATTATAATGGTTATAATACAAGTTCATTAATTAAGTCATATGAGGTGTATCTTGAAGGTCATCATTAAATAATAAAGCCCGATTTAAAACTTGAATTGTATGCATGAAACGATCGAAGATGTTTGATAGTATAATCTTTATCAGCACTTTTTCTCAGAAAATTGTAATCAGTTATTTAATTACAAATGTGTTATCTTGTGTAATCAATATTTATTATGTCATAATAACAGTTATGAAATAACATCACGTCTGCAATCCACGTAGGGTTAGGCAGAGGTGTATCATTGTACATCGGAGCCTTTTGTCATCAACCGGGCTCAAGTAGCTGCGAATCAAATCCAGGCCCTCGTTCTCCGCAGTCGCGGTTGTGAGAACTAGACCAACAAATCATAATAGCATCTTTAAGCTATAATTAAATTTTGTATTGTTCCAGAACTGCTCAATAACCAGGACGACGGACGATGCGCTGGTGACAGTCCCGTCCCACTACGACACCCTACCGTCCAACTTGTGGCACAGCCCCACCGAGGCGCAGCTGTAGCGGGCCTGCGACTGCCGCCCTACCGTAGCAGCATTACGGGCAGCCAGCCCGCCAGGACCCAAGCTCAAGGTCTACAGTCCAGGGACTTGAAAAACCATGGACTAGGAGTGCACGCCACGCCAAGATGTTTCGGGAGTCATCTAGCGATCTCTTTAAGAAAGACTGGTGTGTGGTGTGAGTGATCCTTCAAATGTATTTGAATGTATGCACGCCGTACAATAGCCAATTTTACTTTAAGTTTAGCTTATTTTAAGTATCTCTTTTTTATTTTTTAAGCCAGTGTTGCCAAACACGTTGTCGATCTGTTTTTAAGCTCAATTGAATTCGTACAAAATATGTAAATTATTTTTAAACAAGTGACGAAGCACGCTGTGTGAATATCTTCCAACATTTTTATAACAAGACTGAACGAGTGGAATTCTTCAAAATCAATTTCATCTTTAGGTACATAATAATTTTGTGTTCTTTTAAAAGTAGGTATGAACTAGCTCCCTATAATTTTTTAATGTTACTCCTTTATTCATAAGCACTTGACGCTCGTAATACTTTGATACATATCTCACCTCTCGCTCATTTCCTGACAATCAGAATGAGAGGACAATAGTTACAGAACGTCAAGTTACACTGTTTATGAATAAAGGGGCTAAAGCTAAAATAAGTAGAACGTAAAAGTATCCAAGTTATTTTAGATTGTATTAAGTCGAATAGTTTCATAATCACTACGGACATTCAGTAACTCTATATTCCTTAATTCTAACTCTAACTACGATTAAGAATTACTTTTAAATGAAATAACACGTAGATAATTTAATTCTATAAAGTAATTTTACTTGTGATTGTGTTTATTTTCACTTTAGCTACTGGTAAGCCGGGATTTATTTCGCAATCTTACGTTTTATGGAGGTTTTGTGCTATCTTGCTTACTTAGATCCTACTTTATGGTGAAAGAAATTAGTACCTACTTTTAGTTTTTAATCTTTAGACTCGAAAGTACTTAGAGGGATAGATTTGTCGTAATTTACTTGTAATGCTAAGTAAGCCCGCCGGGCGTAACATGTATTATGGTGTGTCAATTAGCCAATTAGGGTAGACGGACCCATTATGGACTGTAGGAAACAGTCTCTTAGTAAAACTGTGACACGGGAAAATGTAGAAATTTCAACTGTCTTTGCATGTATTTTTATAATAAAAATAAATAGACTTATTGATAATATATGAGATTGTTTTATTTACCAAGCCAAGGAGATTGTGTTAATGGATATTCAGAAGCACACATTGAAATGAATTACACTACTATTTAACAACGAAATAGTTTTATTACCAAAAATAAAAAAATAGAAAGAAATAAGCATAGAGAATATGTAGAAATATCATGTCCGTGACTACCGCCGGACCACCAACGCCAATCGCTTCCTTATTTGGTAAATAATTAGTTCTCAATTGGTGCTAATTAGTGCTCGATCAACAAAATTGGTGCCTTAGTAGTTTTCGAGAAAATCGACTTTGAAGGTAGTCACGCTCCTTTCAGCAGGACCACCATGAGCGCCTAAAAAGAGGGCATGCTACAACTGTTCCAAGTATACAAATAATTCGGGAACTCAAAACAAATTTTAATAGTAAACATCACTACATAGTATAAAACAAAGTCGCTTTCTCTGTCCCTATGTCCCTTTGTATGCTTAAATCTTTGAAACTACGCAACGGATTTTGATGAGGTTTTTTTAATAGATAGAGTGATTCAAGAGGAAGGTTTATATGTATATATTGCACCTGTGCGAAGCCGGGGCGGGTCGCTAGTTGTAAATATAATAATTTCAGTGTTAATGATAACGTAATAGTTGCCACTTTCTACCTTTATAAGGAAAAAAAACGCAACGACTTTTTACGGCACATTGAAAGCTGGCCTACTGATATCTCCCGTCGTTGGTCCTGACCAGATGATAACCCCACTTGTGGGAGAGTAATTTTGTAGGTAGATAGACACCTTTCCTATCTGCAATTCCTGCCTGAAGCATCACAGACGAACGAAGACCAATATCATAATGCATCAAATGTAAATAAGTACACTAGGTATGGCAATAAACTGTCTTCTGTCAGTGAAGATCGCTTTAGCATGGCTTTAGCAGACGATCAACTAAGTAGCCATTGTCAAAAAGGCAATGACCAAAATGTATGGAGCATTGTTTCCTTTTTATTTTTTCGCGGCCATTAACGAAACTAAAAACATACAGGAGAAAATGGCCAAAGAAGCTTGTAATGTTTGTGTGATTTTTAATAAGACTGTAATAAAAAACCGGCCAAGTGCGAGTTGGACTCGCACACCGAGGGTTCCGTGCAAACTTGTAGGCATTTAGTTATTTAACTAAATATTTTACGGTTTACAGATTTTTTCATTTGTATGTGCTGTAAGACATTGCTTCTTGCCAAATTTCATGATTCTACGTAATATAAGTCTACGGGAAGTACCCTATAGATTTTGGTTATCTTGTGAAATCGCAAACTATACAACATAAACGGTCATATCTTTTGATCGCGCTGACTTATAAGATTGATATTTTCTAAGGGGTAGCAGACGAGTATTTAATATTAATTTCAGCCTGAGACCTCCACGCGTTCCTGAGAAAAAGAGTCTCGACAGACGGACAACAAAGTGATCCAATAAGGGTTCCGTTTTGGCCGACTGAGGTACGCAAGACGGCTAATCAAGCTATACAAAACCAGTTTATACGGATCTCTCATTATATAGGAAATCTATACAAAGCGAGACCAAGTTATCATCATCATCATCATGATTTCAGCCGAAAGACGTCCACTGCTGGACATAGGCCTCCCCCAAGTGTCGCCACATTGACCAGTCCCGTGCGACTCGCATCCAGCGGATCCCTGCAACCTTCACCAGGTCATCGGTCCACCTAGTGGGAGGCCTTCCAACGCAGCGTCTTCCGGTTCGCGGTCGCCACTCCAGAACTTTTCGGCCCCATCGGCCATCCGTTCTGCGAGCAATGTGCCCTGCCCACTGCCACTTAAGTTTGACTATTCCTCGGGCTACGTAGGTTACCTTGGTTCTCTTGCGGATGACCAAGTTATACTGGAAATGTATAGCTTCATGTGCCGCCGTGTGTACGTAACCCTAAAAATTCAGTTAACCGCAAAATACTGGCATTTCCTTTGATTCTACACATAATATTCCTTTGCAGTATTTGATCATTATCAGTATCAGTAACACTATCGGTTAGTATAATAGTACTGCGTGCGGTACTTGTAACAGGTTGGATTCCTGGAACCAGCATAATCTTTTTCAAAAAAATATTACTACTGTTTTATAGTCCTCCAAAATCAAAGGTATTTTAAACTACATTACGAAATAGGTAGATACTTGAATTTGCTCGGGCAATGCTCGCTTCACACTTCTAATGGAAGAACAAATAGACAAGGATCTGTTGACTTTGAGTTGTTCTTCACGGTTTGATGATCTTCAATGTTCCTTTGTTTATTTTTTTACTCATTTTAATGTATACTTTGGTCTCAACCTCATTTAACATTATAAAATATTATGTAACATTTGTTAACAAACTATCGTCTTGAAAATAATAATCCTCAAGCTATTTTTTTGCGATCTCCAACAAAGAATAGAGAGATATAATAGATAGCATATTCAATGTAAAATATATTCAGCTGCATGCGGTTAGACTGGAAGCCAACATAATTGGGAAAAGGCTAGGCAGATGATGGATGATTCAAACAAAAAGTTCTAAGTTAATCCAGGATTTTTTAACTTGGAGTTCAGAAGATCTGGATCGACTGTTCAGAACTCCGAGTGCATATTAATTTGCAACCCCTACCCAGAAATACTTATATGTGCACCCTAATCAAGAAAATTTAAAAGAACGGAAGTTACAGGAAAAATTTGAAAAAAACCTTTTTCTACTGAATTTTCAATTTTGAACCGATTTTGTTTAATTTGCCAAGATAAGTGCCATTAAGATAATTTCATAGTTTTCTTGGATAGGATATTATCAAATACGACCTTGGAAAAGTTCTTGAGTGAAAAATCTAAATTGCCAATAAATACTCATCATCATCATCATCATCATCATTTCAGTCGAAAGACGTCCACTGCTGGACATAGGCCTCCCCCAAATCTCGAGTCTGCGTCTCGCATCCAGCGGATTTCTGCAACCTTCACCAGGTCATCGGTACACCTAGTGGGAGGCCATCTAACGCAACGTCTTCCGGTTCGCGGTCGCCACTCCAGAACTCGGCCATCCGTTCTGCGAGCAATGTGCCCTGCCCAGTGCCACTTAAGTTTGGCAATTCTTCGGGCTACGTCGGTAACCTTGGTTCTCTTGCGGATGTCCTCGTTAAATTAAAAAATTGTCTCATAAATATTCTGAGTCATCATAATAAAGAAAAGTAGTTCAGACTTTGAGTCATTCGGTCATTCATACTTATGTACACAAGCTGAGATTGAATAAATTTTTGGGGCTGGACCGCAACAAAATTCAATGAGACACTTCAGTTTTTTAAATCAAAATTGACTAGATGACGATGGTAAGAGACCGGACGGCATGTCTTTGTTTCCATGGAAGATGGGTAGGCCTTTAGTGTGGGACGCAACATGGTCGATACTCTTGCGCCATCCCATCTTCCTAGCTCCCTGTGCTATGCCGGGTCTACCGCTGTGGCTGCAGAGAACCTCAAGCGGCGTAAATATAGTTAACCTTATTGGTAACTATATTTTCGAGCCGTTTGGGGTTGAAACTCTAGGACCGTGGGGTCCGAGTGCTCTCAGCATTTTCAAGGACATATCACAACGCTTAGTTGACACTCCCCGTGACTCTAGGGCTGCCTTTTACCTTGGCCAAAGGCTTAGCGTTGCCATACAACGTGGCAACGCCGCCAGTTTCTCGGGTACATTACCAGTTGACAGCGTTGAGGAGGAGTTTTTTGACGCCATTTTTTAAGTTAGTTATTTTAGGTCATTTTAAATTATAATTGTATAAAATATTAAGCTAATAAAAGTTATATTTTGAAATTGAGTAGAAGATTCTTTTGAGTGAGAATGACTACTCAATTAAACACGATCATTTTGAATTTGCAAAACTTCCATTCGAAAGTGGCGTGATGAAATGTGAACCAGTCTGGACTGGGTCATTACTGCAGCCGGCGTGAAGGCTACTGTCGTGTATGTAGATCAATATCTATTGGGCAATCTAACGATACAATTACTGCTTAGCCTGTGGAGATAAAGTGGGTTTAAGTATAGAGATCAGTGTTGTAGTTTGCGTTTAGATGACAATTAAGTGCTATTAACGTAGGTTACCAAGTACTACGGCCTTCCATAATCTGTTGAGGGCTTAGGAGATGGCTGAAAGGCCCTATATAACAATATCTTGAAGGTATTGACAGGGACATTGATCTCTAATAAGGCATCAAAATATCCAAACGATTTATTTAGAACTAGCTTTTGCTCGCGGCTTCGCTCGCGTTGATTTAGAATTTGACAATAAAACTCTTAACACACTACTAAAGTTTCTATGATAATATAATTCAATCATGATTCGAAAGACACGTGGCGCCATCTATTATCGTAAGAACGTTATTGTTGTTTTCCTCGGGAACAGTACTTTTTTTGGGGATGAAAGGCCCTATGTCCGTTTCTGTATACCTGACAACGTATTTGCAAAAATTCAGGATGATCGATTTTATGGTTTAGGCGTGAAAAGGTAACAAACTAACTTACTTTCGCATTTATAATATTAGTTAGGATGTTCAAAGAACTTCGGAATCTCTTAACGTAGGTATTGAGTGATTCTGTGCCTTTTGACTGTTGCCTAAGCAGAATCGCCCTAATCCCCGGGATGATGTAGGTACTTCCATAGGTAATGTTTTTGGACTAAGTAGTATTTTGGGCACTGCGTTGAGTCTTTATCTACCTACCTCGTGATTGTCCCTAGCCGTTGTTGAACTAGATACCAAATCTGCAGGAGTACGTAGAATATAAACATAATACTGTCTTCTTTCAACAACAAAAATCTGATACTTTTTCAAGGTCGGTCTCTATGGGGATTCCCAGAGTTGTAGAAAATAATAAGAATATTTAGCCAATTTTACAAAGACAGCAAAAAATGTACAGAACTACTAATGACGTAGAAAAAAGAAACACAAAACAATAATTTAAAAATGAACCTTTGAACTTCAGACAATTTATATAACCAAATCATCAAAATTCGCTTAAACGTTTTTTGTTGGCGTAATTTTCGCCACATAATTATGATATTAGGGAGTTCAATATTTCTTGGTTATACTTTGGCAAGACTTAAGGAAAAAGGGTTCCGCATGTAAATAAAGAAAATAAACAATAATAAGTATGACTTAAGATGGGTTGACTGCTGAGATAATGACTACAGACCCACCGCTTTAATGAGTCCTCCGCCTTGCCCCATCAAAGGCACACAGGTTATTTGCTTTAAAATAACAATAATCCACGTAGGAATTACGATACTAATTGAACCAATACGTGATCAACCTTCAGAATATTCCATTTAAATTGATACCTTCTCGAGGACTAAAGCGGTCGCTCTATAATAGAGAAGTCTGGAAGAAGAATACAAGAAGATATGGTGCACCATCTAAAGAAAATTAAAATGAATACCTAGATACTTCCAGAGTTTTGGCTTGACTTGGTAACATGGAAAATGTACTGCAAGAACTTAACTAAAAACTGCAAGTGGCAATATGCCCAGAAACTAATATTCGCAAGGTGTTATCATGCATTTAGGACAACAGAGAGACCAAACAGATCTCCCGAGAATCAGAACATATAGAATATATAGTAGTGATGACTAAGGCTACGGATTACGATAAAAATGATAATGAACCTACTAGTGATATATTATTAAGATAGACAAAAACCTAGGCTTTAATATTATCATCATCATCATTCTCCTGCCGCTATCCCAATTCATTTGGGATTGGCGCAGCATGTTTTCTTCTTTCATTCTTCTCTATTACTCGTCATCTCAATAGACACCTACTTCCTTGCAATATCATCCTTCATCATGCCTATCCATCGTTTCTTTGTGTTTAATATTATACGACAAAGAAATCTGTCATCACACATATTTATTAAATAACATCAGAGACAAGACTAACATAAAATAATGATAAATGGAATACCATAATTTAATAAGATATCATAGTATAAATCGGTTTAGTCTACAGTGTCATTGACAACATCTTTCATATTTTATTAATCTACATTGACATCCAACACATCATTAATACCTGTAACAAAAAATGATAAATGCCACCAGATTACCGGTATCAACGCATGATTGATAGTTTTCCATTCATCGTTAAACCGATAATGCATATCGTTCCCATTGATCGTTGCACTAGGAAACAAGTGAGAGGCTGCACAATACGGCCGTGGCTTACTTCATTGACAGATGGTGCTCTGAGATCGCAGCCTACGACCGGCGCAGACGACCCCACGGCGAAAAATATACACCGCATTGTCATACAAATGTTTAAAACGCGCACACGCACGGGTATCTGTGCCGTGTTTTATTTGTATTTTATTTTCGTGTCTCGAATTTCGAATGAAATTAAGTGCTAGTTATGTGTGGATTTATTCAGTGATTTAAACGGAAAAATATCAAGTAAGTACCTACTACAGTGTTCTGTTCACTACATTTTTGATAAGTTTTTGGGTAGGTAGAATACACATATTGATTTCGTGTAGATTGTGAGTGATAAGACTGGTTTATTTTGAAAGTCTTGTGATAATAGACTGGCAATGGACTGCTAAATAATGTGGTATTTTATTTTATGTTTAATCCTTTTTGAAGTGCTTTTAAATATTATGAGAGTGTAAGACAATAAAATTAGCATAATAATATAGATTGAATAGATAAAATATAATGGGCTATTATTTTATCCTGACCTATTATAATTAGTTCTATTATCATTGAAGTTTTAATTATAGTCGTGTTTTTAAGGTCATTTGTCTAGTCACTAAAGTAGGTAACCTCATAAGAGAAAAGAAAAAGGTTATTTTAGGTCAAGAAACAATTGTGTTTTCTTTTCGTGTGAATTTAAAATAGATATTTGGCACCGCGGTCACCAATTACAGAATTTTCTATTTCCATACATTATCATCATCTGCCTAGCCTTTTACCAACTATGTTAGGGTCGGCTTCCAGTCTAACCAGAATACCAGTATTTTAAATGGTGCGACTGCCTATCTGACCTCCACAACCCAGTTAGTACTAGGTAATACGATACCCCTTGGTAAGACTGGTTGTCAGACTTTTTGGGCTACTGACTGACCTGTAACGACTGTCAAAGATCTACAAATGACGGCCGGGAAGAACGGCTTAACGTGCTTTCCGAGGCACGGATGAAACTCAGTGTGTAATGGGTGGTCACCCATTCACAGATTAACCTAGGCAAGCACGGCTTAACATAAATATCGATCCGAGCGGCTGTTATTATTTAGACACGAGCTCATACTTGTTTTCGTGTAGGAATCCATCATTATCTGCCTAGCCAGTCAAAACGGCCGGTCGCAGCTAAATTCCAGTATTTTACATGGAGCGACTGCCTAGTTATATGCGATGGAATCCGTTGTTTTCATTACCCGTGTCAGTTGAAAATACGGAAAAAGTTTATTTATGTTGTAGTTCTGGATATTCTCTGTGGAGAAGAACTAATTAAGTGTTGACATGATAGCGTTTAAGATATGTTTCATCAGTTAGTAAATACCTTCCTTACAATACCAGTTTCTTTGATGTCATAACTTGTGATATTATGTACCTATGTGCTATGTACATAATATGTTAACATCGACATATTAGACATAAGTGTTGATTAACTTGCTAAGCGTCAACATATACCTGCCTTAAGTATTTTCTTTGTTGCCTAATGTAGGTACGTGATTCATCTAATAACGTAGTTTATATTTATTTGTAATTTTAATTGCCTTTTTCGATTCTAAATTGTATGTCAGTAACGAAAAAACATAGCAAGAATCTTAAGTATTAATAAGATCGCTAATGTTTATACATATGCTTAACAAATAAATAATTCTGGTTCTGATAAATACAGTACATTCTACCAACTATACAAAATTATTTTTAGTATATGCGAAACCTGAATATAGTCTGTTCAGAATAAGTAACTGAATCGATTCCAATAAATTTTAAACCATGTTATATTTTGTCCCAAAAATATTTAAAAAAGGCTACAAGTTGGACCCTATCGCAATCATTTAGGTACATACTGCCAAATTATTATTATTCAATGACTCCAAGACAACGTTGGAGGCGCGCGCGCGGGCGGGCCGGAGGTTACCACGTTTTTGTACGGACAACCAGGTAACAGAACAAGCTTATAACTTTGTGATTTTTCATGATACAATTTTGAAATTTTGTACATGGATTCTTTACATAAAAATACTAGACACGTGTTTCAGGTTTCACATAATATACTAAAAACTAATGTTGTATACCTAGTTTACTCTTTTTGCGCAAAACATTCTTGTTCCGAGTTGTAGAGTGGACATTGGAAATATAGTCATACAATTTTTTTTATCCCGAACATTTTCGATTTTGACACGAATGCTACCTCACAAGCGGGCGTATGACACTACACAGACCGACTTGTTACTAAGTAGTATGTTTGTTAGATTACGATTTTCTTCGTCTTGTCCCACGTACCGCTCGTAAATCTTTGAATGCCTTGTATGTATCGTATTTTAAGATTTTGATTATAAAACTTTACACTCATGTCCTTGTCCTTCCAATAAAGTAACGGTCCAATATAATATAACAGCTTTGTAATCTAGTTTCCCTTTTATAAAACGCATGAATAACATTTTGTGTATCTCCCGTTTTGTCGCGTTTGTTCCACGCAGAAAGCGCGTAGCAGTCGCGTCTGCGCAGTACCAGCTTAGCGTAGCGGGTGAACTACACAGCGTAGAAGGCGCGTAGCCACTGTGTAGCGCGTAGCATACGCGTAGGCCTGCACTAAGAAGCACCTTCGTAGCATTTGCTTAGGCCTACGCTGCGTAGTACCCGCGTAGCCGGTTCGGCTTCGTAAAAATGTCGTCAATTTCCCTCTTTTTTATGCCTCACCGTAGTCAGGGAAACCATGAGGTTTGAATAGGCTTGCCGAGTTTCTCTAGGTATGACACAAAATTCATAAAGGAGCTTTCTAACAAAAGGCGCAAACAATTGCACATAGCTTACCGTGTAAAATAAGAACACAATGAGCAAATAATGACTTGCTCACAAACAAAATGAATGGCAAACC
The DNA here is from genome assembly GCA_905163415.1 of Noctua fimbriata. Classification (NCBI taxonomy): domain Eukaryota; kingdom Metazoa; phylum Arthropoda; class Insecta; order Lepidoptera; family Noctuidae; genus Noctua; species Noctua fimbriata. The sequence continues at coordinate 12,617,020 of LR990940.1, forward strand.
AAATATGTCGAAACCATTGCTGATCGATTGACAAGTCAATAACTGTGACCTACAAAATCGCTCAAAATCAGGTAATATATGATGATTGTATGAGAGTAATACAACTGGTTTTATAATGTAGCGACAACTTTTTGTATCAGATTAATATTTAATATGACTATTATGGACTTATGGACACGTGCTCGCGACCGTTAATTAATAACCAATTAACCCAACCCAGGTGGTTTGTTTACCAAAAGATGTTTCAAATACATATGAATATCGATTGGTTTTAATGGCATAAAATCAGTGCTCATTACCACGGAGTAGCTCATCATTACCGACAAAATCATATCTCAGAATGTCTCGAATGTTGTCAAATTAGGTACTGTTTGTACCTGCAGGGCTAATGCGTATCTCTGTTGACAGTTCTAAATACGAGTTTGACAATGACAGTTCGGCACGGGTAGCCACCAAGAACTGTCATTGTATATCAAAGCTCGTAACAGTAACTATGAACTGTCAACAGAGATACGCAATAGCCCTACAGTTGGTAAACTATATCCAATAATAAGAAGGTACTTGGTTAAGATATAAATATTTTAGCAACATTTATATCGTTTTACAATTGCTATACTGATAAGTAGTATTATTTGACGATGCTAATCGACGACGAGGACGATAATTTGATCATGCTTCGATCCTAAATTACAAAATAATCAAACAATCGTCAACGCCAAAATTAGAGATTGAAGAGCACAATAAAGAACATTCAAAATTAAGCTGAAGAACATTTCACAATCCAAAATCGAACCATCGAACGAAATTTTCGCAACATCGACCATAGACAAAATATCAAAACTAATAACACCTCTATTGCAAACGCCTAATCGCTAACGACCAAAACGATTATCGATTACCGACACGAATTCGATAATTACAAGAACAGCTATGATATGGCCAGCTCGTACGGTTACAAGCTGGTAATTCGTAATTACAATGACACGAACACGACAAGTTCGCCTTGGCCGACGAACAGGATCAAAATATATTGCGCTTGCTAGATTTCGTTCGAGACTTTGTCGTGAGATTTGGCCGATAAGAGGTGTGGGAGGTTTGCACTTTCAAGGCAATGGAAGAAAACTGGAGCATCAAACGAGCGGAGACCTTGACATGAATCTACCACGGCCCCATCCAGATCACAGGCTGGTTTCTCACTTAGCTATTCAATTCCAGAAAAACAGTTTTATGTTCGATGGTTATAACAACCAACGTGACACCCGCAGTGAAACTCACCGAAGTCCAACTCCGCACTAGACCAAATAGATTGGAACATCTTTGGGTATTTTACATGAAACGACTGCCTGACCTCCACAACCCATTTACTGTGAATACCCCTACGATACCCCTTGGCAAATACAGCAAATATTAGACTATTAAATCTATATTTTACCATAAAGTACTAACACAGAAACAAGAGAAAATTGATCCTGGCGGATTCGTTTTCGGTACAGCTTGTTCTATTGATGACAACAGTAGAAGTAACATTGGGAGACACCCACCTGCAGTATCAAGAATGTGCATTCAATACAAGGAACTCAATTCAAAATTCTCTGACTTGGATGTGTTCTTGTCTCATTTGAACCAACTTTTAAACGGTTATAATTAGTTTTTAAATGGATGTTTTGTTATTTGTTTAAACTACCATTGCTTATTTATTTATGTACACACAAAATACTTAACAGGACATTACATTAGGATAAGAGAGCACAAAGGTACTGCTTATTTCATGAGAGATTTCTTCCAGCAGACCTATTAGTGTAAGTCAGTTATTTGATCTCTTTTTTATTTCAGTTAAAGATGTTTTGTTTTCTATTTTATGTTACTTTTATTTCTATAACTTTACGATGATATAGCCGTATTGTACTTATAAGAATGTTGTGTACAGCTGTAATTGGTACCTACATAAGAACTCTAACCTGTATACTTTGTTAAATGTAAAAATGTATGTACTGTTGGCGTACCTATTTTAAATAAATAAATAGACAACATAAACCTAACAAATATCCACCCAGGAATATTCCCGTCATCCTAACTAATACTGCGACAGTCTATTTACATATTTTACGAGAGTACTATGTACTCACAACTCAATAGCATTGTTCAAGAGAGTGACGTAGCGCCAAACAGAGAAAGCTGATGTCATAGATTACACTGAGGCATCACTGAGGAAATCAGTTAATCTGCGTAGTTCAACGCAGGCTGGTTCGAAACGGCGCGATGGAAATTCAAATACGTTTTATTATTAAACTGCAGTAATTTAAACTCTTGTGAAAAGAAGGTATTGGCCATAGATTTCATTAGAAAATAATTGACTACTCTTTCTCGGTATAGTTCAAGAGAAATTAGCTTGTCAGTCAGAGGCACTAGTACGAGTGCGCGCTGTAAGCGTAATGTCAATAAGAGCCATTTTAAATATTGAAAATACTTGTTACACATATAATATTTTTTCATTATTTTAAGAATTTGTTCATATCTATGGTTGATACGAATTGTGATTGTGTCGCAACAAATTGAACTAAAATACTGTAGGACAGATCTGTTGTATTTTCGATTTTAAAAATCGAACCGTGTAAGAAAAAGTTGCTGAGGTGAGCTTATTTCGCCATAGTCTGGACCTCTGCCACTGCTGTCATTAACATTCTATGGTATAAAAGCTGGTAAGTCTTGCTTGTTCAACTGCCTGCTGTCATAAGCCAATGCTACACAAGCAGGAGGTCGTAAAGGCGGGAAATGACGTTTAATGCATGCTAGACCATTCACACTTGGCCATCTCATTATAGATCATACGGGAACGGGAAGGAATACGATACAGATGCTTTTCCTCTCACTTGAACGCGAATATCTAAATTCGCAGTGGAATTAACTAGTGTGACATCATTGTATGACATTTTAGTAGTTTGTAAAAAAAAAAGATTTTTAAGAGATCCTAAGTGAGTAGGTAGTTATTTACGATTCATTCAAATAAAACATGTGCGATTCAATGTTAGAATTTATGATATCACATGTATTTTATTTACATGAATAAAGATCTGGTATTGTGGATTCGTAGGAAGTGACGCAAATTGGTGGAATTATTTCCGTGTATTATTGAGTTTAGCTTATTCTTCTTCCAATGTACCAAATTAGATTGTAGATATAAAATTAACATTAATCTACATGGTCCTCATATGACTTGAGCAATGTCTGGACTTTAAAAGAGACTGTGACCTCTGAGTTTGTTTCGAATGTTTCTTCTCAGAGTAGTCAGGTACGAAACACCGGCCCCATCTAGTTTGAAAACAGAACATGTTGTGACATCTAAAAGAGTTTTATAAACCAATTTACAGAAATAAATATGATTTATGATTTATCCAAACGAAAGATAGACAATATCTAACATCCCTATCTACAACATTATTTTTAGTATATGCGAAACCTGAATATAGTTTGCTCAGAATAGTAACTGAATCGATTCCAATCATTTTTAAACCGTATTATATTTTATCCCAAAAATATAAAAAAAGTTAAAAGTTGGATACCGAACGACTTTGAGTACCTATCGCACTAATTTAGGTACCTACTGCAAAATTATTATTATCAATGAGCTCAAGACGACGCTGGAGGCGCGCGCTGCGTGGTGACCGCATTTTGTGCGGACAACTAGGTAACAGAACAAGCTTATAACTTTGTGATTTTTCATGATACAGTTTTGAAATTTTGTACTTATTCTTTATTCTTTACATAAAAATACTAGACACGTGTATCAGGTTTCGCATATACTAAAACTAATGTTGTATAGTCAAGTTAAATTAATTAATTACTTAAGCAAATATGTTTTATACAATGGACAAGAATTTTATCGAAGTAAGAACCGTCAAAGAAAGCAAAGCTAAAAATTCCAAGTTTTGACAGTTCTCAAGCAGTTACTAAACAAAAGAATAAAAATCGTATAAAAAATTGTAAAAATTGAATGGCTCTCGTTTTAATATTACTGCAGTATTCACTTTGTGATTAATAACTTGACTTTTACTCAAGTTTTCACTTTGACTTGTTTATTGATACGGTTGTCTTATATTCTGAGGTAGTCAGTTGCATTGTTAAAACTTAAACCAATACATAATTAAAATGGCGTTTTATTTTCAGAATGAACGAGCAAGATCTGATGGTGGCGCGCGCATTAGCGGCCGAGTCCAAGGAGAGTTCGCCGGGCGGGTCCCCCGGCCCTCTGCGGAAGACTGTGCTCACCAACCTAGCTGATAAACTTAATACTTTCAGGTATGAGCATTTCTATTAGGTATATTATTCATTATTCTGTTATTCACTATCACGATTCTTTACTGGCATATTCCGTAATTTAATCCCCGGAGGATTAGGCCGAAGTTTAGGTAATAACTAATAATAAGCCCACATGCTACCAGGTTTGTATTAGTCCTATGTAGAAGGGGTGTACCATTTTTTAATGAACGCCAGCACATCAAGCTACCCGAAACTGTCAAATTTTCCCAATCAACCTAGAACCTAATGCTTTAGCGATAAAGTTGAAAATCTATTAATGAAATTTGACAGGTTGTAGTAACTTGATGTGCTTGGCGTCTGTACATACACAAATGACGAAATGCGTAAACGTCTAAACTTTCAGGTTTCATACCCCTTTTTCTAGAATTCTAGACGGATAGAGTGAGTGTGAGTGTTTTTTTATTTTATTTTCATGAAGCTGCAGTGCTGCCGATATATTCAAATATGCATAGATTGAATTGGAATTATGGCAACCTCGCCTAATAGGCTCTAACCATTTCGCTGCACCGTACTGCTCAACTCACTTAATTTTACCAACCCGCACTGGGCCCGCGTGGTAGATATATACCCTCTCGAAGAGGGGAGGCCTGTGTATCCAGCAGTGGGAACATTTTAGGCTGATTATGTACTGTTCAACTAGACTAAACACAGTTCACCTATTTTACTTCTTCCGTCTAGTACTGACGTGCATCTCTAGATGGCGCTACAAGTATGAAAGTGAAAAGAAAAACGGAGCAATCCGTACATTATCCGTACTAATCTAGCTTAAACCACTAAATTATAGGAACAACTATTTTTTTTTTCATACATCTTATTAATTAAATTGAATGAAAGTTGAACAGGCATGACAAAATTGTAGACCAAAAGACTTGTTTCTGAGGCAGTAAATATTTATTTCAATTGACAGATGGGGTGAGCTGTCAAAACCGTGTCAAAACAAACGTCAACCTAGAATAATTTTCACGGGCGTATTATAACCTCAAATTACGTTATAATTTAATTGAAATACGTATTTCAACTGTTTGTTTTTATAATGAGATGTTATAAACATAATGGCGATATCTCTATCGAAAGTGGCTCTACGAAATGAGTAATATTATGACACTTTTGTGGAAAATACTGCAAACAGTGTGTTTTGAAGATGGATAACAATAAACTCATAGGTAAATCGTCGAAGATTCGTTCAACCGGTCCAACTACTAGCTTCACCGTAGAAGCCGCCGATGAAGATGACAGGTCTGTAAGCTCGTACGTAAGATTCATCCCTGTTACATGCATTTTATGTAGCAATGCATTTCATACATAGGTAGTTGATGATGGATTCGTAAATCATACCGGACGAGTTCGATTACTCTTCATATTTATTTATAACTTTGTTTTACGTCCCTGAATTACTTTTTTTACACACATTGAGTTCAATATTCCACACTCTTCATTTTATAGCATAAATCTACGAATTGTTTATTTATTAATGTTACCGTAATCGTTATTTGTTATTGTTTTGCATATTGCAATTTATCGAAAGTTTTCGGTTTTTCTGATACATATCTCTATTTGCGCTGCGTTCAAATCTAGGTAATTAAACTGTATGAACAGCTGAATAAACAATCGAAAAAAATTTCAGCTTTCTGAATTGTTATTGAGGGCACTGGTATGAAAATAAAACTACCTACTTCGTTTTAGAATGCTATTTAAATTGTTTTTTTTTTTTTTTAATATGCATTCAAAAGTATCCTCAGTTTTAAGTCCCAAGGTAGTTGTAATTTGTATGGTGTAAATAACTTGACAAAGAGTATTCTTATTCGCACACGCGTACGTTGGCATTGCTTCTGTAACTAAGCAATCAATAATACGCAAAAATCGGCATATTTCAATTTTGTTCTCCATTTCGTCATCTGCTTAGATCATAATATTCAGGGCACACTGTACCTTATAGCGCCATCTATCGCACACATCGCGGAATTTAGAACTTCTTTTAAGTTCACCGACTTATCTTGTTTCCGTGAAATCCTGTACATTTAGCTATCTAATGTCCAAAACATGAAAACATTGGTTACTAAGCGCGATTCTTCAATACCCGGATAGGACACCCGATCTTTATCGACGCAATGTCCATTGTGGGATAGGACACCTGATCATTATTGACGCGATGTCCATTGTGTTCGGTATTCGCTGTCGGAGTTTCGGATAGCAGATTCATATTGTTAAAAAAACGGTGATAGTAATAATAAATCATTTGGCACGCCTACCCTTAATAAAACATGACCATCACCAAGACGTATTCGAATCATGCCGATCGACGCCTTAAAAGTCCGTTTTTTATTAGCCTATTCTGTCCCACTGCTGGGTAAAGGCGTCCCCCATTCCTTTCCAGCTCTGTGCCTCTGTCGGTGTTTTGCCTTCTCTGGCCAATCAGTCAGGAACGAGTCCAAATCGTCACGCCAGCGTTTCTTGGTCCGGCCTCGTTGACGACGACCGTCTTCAGGCACCCACTGTGTCAACTGTGGGACGAATCTGGCCCAAAAGGAAAAGTCCTAGTACAATTTTTGTATTTTTAAGCTTCAAAACCAACACACAATGCATGCAGGTTGCATTGCACGACCAACCATAACACATTTTTTTAACCTCTTCGTTCATAGTTCAAACACGAAATCATAATATTTTATTTCACGTAGGCCTAGATGAGCACTTATAAAACGTCGACAAAAAGGTACACGGTTCGGGTTGGTCGTTTTCTATGGAGAAGAACCGGCAAGAAACTCCATGGTTACTCTTTTCAAATCATTTGGTATTACAATATTATCATGGTTACAGCATTTGTATTTAAGTATGGGGGGACAGCGTAGGCCCGACAATAAGTCGTTGCTTACTACACGAAAAATGAAAAAAAAAATAAAAAGTTAACAAGCACGAATCTTAAATTCCTTCCCGAACTTAGATCGCAGACTTGATGACCTAAATAAAAAAATCGAGATTCGTATCATTGGAGTCCAATGTCCCCAGTAAAGCCCACGCGAGTCCTATGACACGGTTTCGGCCAACTAACCGACTTGCGGTTACCGGCTACTAGTGTTTCAAGTTTCGGAGCCTGACTCACTGACGGTCGACCCGACAGGAATGTACCACTTTTAGGACAATGACTCCTGGCCTACACTCGAATTGGATTCATACGGTGCACGGCATGGCAGGAATATGTGGATTTATAGTGTTAATGCTCCTAGTGTTACTACTCTAAATGAGGAAAATATAAGAGAAGACTAAAAAGACGATGGGTGGTTTGTGTAAAGATGAAATGACTAGTAAAGTGGTGACTACTGAGATGACGAGTAATAAAGAAGTAATGGAAGAAGAAGACATGCTGCGTCGACCGTAAATAAATTGGGATAAAGGCACATTATGATAATACTGTTAATACGCCATGTCACTCCGACAATGTCGTGGGCATTGACTATGATATGGTTCAACCATTCAATTCTGTTACCGTGTAGCATGTAATTTAAGCAAAACGCGTTATTGTTCTTTTTCAGAGAAAGTGACTGTCCCTGAGAAATGCTGTAGAAGTGTAATTTGTACAGAACTAGACATTTCGATTTTTTTAATTAAAAAGGATGCAATGTACGTCTCATAAAACATAAATAAATAAGATTTCTTTACTCCTCCAAGACATAAAGCAGTTCAAATATCATCCGAGATTATGGCAGATTGACATGCGATTTCAACAAGTTTGATTGTATTCACCACTTTTATTCAACAGGTGACCCTATTATTTCTGCTAAACCGCACCCTGCCAATGCTCCTGAATTATAATTCCACTTTTGCTCGCGATTTCGTCATGTTTAGCCTTGATTTGCAACCTGTTTTCGGACTGAAAGCTCCTTATCGAATCGATCGATAACACGGAATGTATTCGTGCTTATGCACCAAATTTTTCCACATCTGTTGTTATATTTGTCTGTCATAACATCACGCCAGTAATCCCCGAAGGTTTAGGCAGAGGTGTACGTAATAGTACACCCACATTTCGCCACTTATATTTAAGTAATAGGTGGCGGGCCTATTGCCATCAACCAGGCACAAAGTCAAACTCCATTGCAGCTACTGAGAAATTCCTGATGGAAAAAGCCAATAAATTTGCCTTACCCGGGAATCGTACCCAGGATCTCATGCTCAGCAGTCACATTTGCGACGACTAGAGTCAACGAGGCAGTCTTTTCGCTGCATAGTCATCCCATAGCTTACTTTGGTACCGTCACGTCAATTAATCATCATAATGTTTACATTGTTCAACAAAATATTATCTTTCAAGATAACAGTAAATCAATTTGCCTAATAATCCAATTAACAGAGATAAAGATTTATTTTCATAGTAGAATTTCCTAGATTCACTTAAGAAGATACCTACGAGTGGTTATTCCATTTCTGTCCTCCCATGCAGCTATTTGAGTAAATAATGAATATGAATGGGGGAAAACACAGGTTCTTGGCTGTGTACCAATTCTATCTACCCTCATCATTTATACAATGTAGGAAAAGTACCTATCTTATTGTGTAACCGTTTTCGTTTTAGAAACAATTTGTTCCTTGTTATTTTTTCTTATACTTAAAGATCTGAGGCCTTATGACGTGTTTTAAATGAGCCACATCGCATTTTTCCAGTGTCGAATCATAGATACGAGCACTATCTTTATGCTAAATATTATTGTTCGCCAACCAGAAAACACCCGAAAACAAGCAGGTGCCCATTCCGCAAATGCTTGGTTGTTTATTTTTATTGTCGACATAAATTCAACATGAACATCTGCACGACACAAGTCTGGAACACAATAAACAGTTTCTACGGTACTTACCTAGCTAGTGATATTGCGAAAAAATTACCATGACAAAAAAAAATATTATGCTAATAAAATATAAGTAAATTAACATAATATATGCGATTTTTTAAGGCATCTCTAAAAACTAAACACAAGCTTTGTGTAAATATCATACGTTGACAAGTCTAACAAATTGCATCCTCGTTGCAAAAGCACGGACTATTCCTCTTCGTACATGATAATCTGTATAATATATCATTTCGGTCTGCTGCGTGTCTACCAGCTGTTAATTAACAAACACTTTCATTATTTAGCGGATCGTTAGAAACGGACAATCTTCTTTTACCATTGTATTCTGCAACAAAAATGGAGATTGTGCACAACCACTAATAAATTAATTCATAGATGCAGACTTCACGCGGCGTAATTAGCTATATTTTGTGGAATCGACAGTAAAAACAAAAAGAAAAATTTTGCACAATAGAATGCTAAATAAGGTGGCAATCGGGTTATCGAGTGGCAATAAAAACACAACAAGCACCTAGATGGTGTAACAGAAGAACTACTCGGAACGATGAAAGAGTTTATGTGGACCTTACTGAAATAAAAGAAGAGCAATTTAATCGTAAAATAAATCAGTGTAAACCGTCACGTGGAACAAAAATAATAGTACCTACGAAAAGTGCAGAAAGGTTTGTGATGGCAACCAGACAGAGGAAGTCTTCAAGAGCAACAAGGAGGAGTGTAGAAGATTTCGGACCCCAGTTGCGGAAATTCACCTACAATCTAGAAGTTTGGGCAAAAAGAAAACAGTCTCTCTCAAAGTACTGCTTAATAGTTTACAAATGGGCATGAAAGAAGCCGGACTATTTCTTTGATTGCAATCTATTACCATGAATCTAGTATATGATAAAGATAATAGACGCGTACCCGCAGTATCGAAGCTCTAACATCATTTCCGCTCCATTTGGACTAGTCGCGCAGTGGTCTATCTAAAGCTATCCATGCCAAGATCAAAAGCACGCGATGAACGCGCCGTGGACCCGGCCACTGTGACGGACAAATGGATGACATTTCCGCAGTTTAAAGAGGGCTTGGACTTCAGTACACGTTATAACCATTCATGGATCAGAGGCTGTACTTCCAACTTCTGAAAAATTACGGAGGAATTTGGTGAAGAGACGGGGTGAACCGTTGGGATACATAGGCACCGTTCTTTTCTTCAGGATGCCGCTTTTAGATACCGAATTGCTATTATTAACCACGGGACTGAATCGTTAAATTCTACATTTGCTTTACCGTTATTACATTGGAAACAATCCCCTATCACGAGAACAAATATTGGTGGCCTAATTCTGTTGGCTCCACCTTACTAGTCCTAATATTGGTAGTTGGTAGCTCCTAATGTTTGTCTACCAGAACTGACCTTAATTGATAGTTTATCTTACTAGCGGTATTTGAGGGCATTTTATTTCAACGTAAATATACTGCCTAGAAGTTCCAAGACCCTAATTATTGGTCCTTTCGGCAACATGTTTATACTAAGAACTATCGGTGCTATCATGAATCGTGACCCATCCTCAAAGGCCATGGACTGTTTTGTTTCGGAATTTTCAGACATGCCTCATTTGTCGCAATAATAACGAGAGCGTGCTACAGGCAAGAAGATTAACATAATTTCTTTAAGTCACAACAAGCTCGGCGTGATCAAGCATGATGCCTTGTGGCCACAATCTCAGCGATAACGGCGTCCAGACATCTTTTGTTTGCAATTTTTGAGCATTCGGTGGCATCGTGGTCGTGGCGGGAGGTTCGCCGCTCGCGACTCTCCGTCAGTCGGCCGCATCACGCCGCCACGGCTCCCGCGCTCTCACGTACTTGCTCGCGGCCTGCGGTCCTTCGATCCGCTTCGCGCGATACTGACCGCAAACCATTTCCGTACTTGTTACAATAATTCATAATTCACGACTCGCGGAAAGCCTCGCAATATTCAACCATCCAATTTAACAAGCCTCACGTGTACGAATTTTGCAACGCGATTTCGCGCGCCGATTCCTCAGAAGAAGGTTGCCGCACCAAAACATCGTCGATTGCAACATTTCACACAAGTTTTTGGAAATAATCTCCTAAAAATTGCAAGAATTGAAGAGGTCTCAAAGAACTCTAAAGGCTCTCCAGTAACTTCTCGAGTTGGTTGAATCGGTCGTCCTAAATTGCTGTTGCAACAGTGCAGATTCCAAGGTTGCTCGTGAGAAAACTTTTGAACATTATTTGTTGTTTAGTGATGTGTTAAAACTAGCGTGAAACAATGTTGTCGATGGATTCCTTGTGGTGTGGCTCGGAGAGTGAGCTGTCGACGTTGAGATTGTGTAAAACTTCGGCTGACAGGCCGGAGTACCGGCTGACGAGACGCAAGCCGTCCAAGAGCCTGATCCCGCAAGCGCTGCTGCACGCTCCAGAGCCGCAGCCCAGGACACACCGGCGACGAAGGTCTGGTACTTGGCCGTAAGTGTATCCCAAACACTGGCATACTCCACGTGCTATTTGTTACATGATTAGTTTGTCCGCTCGGTCCTTATCAGCTCTACTAATATGTAATTTATCGGTGTTCTTGATAGCTGCGTACTATAAAATACCAGAATCATCGATGAAGACATAAAAAAATAGCTTAATAGTATTTTTATCATTATTATGTCATACTGGCCAAGAATTCCGACTGACTGCAGTAACATGCAGTGAGTAAATGACCTAATTAGCTCAGGTGTCGTGTCCGACGTATTAGACTGTGTGATTGAAACTGCAATGTACACAAATTGTATGCCTCAACGTAATGGTTTACACGATTATTGTAATGCCAGTTGCAACATATGACTAAATAAAATACATGGCTTATAATATTGAGAACTAACGATTTCATTCTGTGTTATCGCAATTTTACAAAATTCTTCACTTGCTTTGGTCATTCCTATGATCCCTGGGGAGGTTTTCTGATACCGCTTTGGTGTTCAAAAAGAATCAATAATCAATATTAAAGTATTTGTAAAATAAATCAGCTATTGGAAAACTCAAATACACGAACGTTAAACAAGGCTCGACCCAAACATAGTTTTTGTGCCCTGTCGTTCTCATAATTTCCAGGCAATTATGATAGTACATACAAAATACCGCTACATTCTAGACTCTGGGCCAACGCGATTGGAGCAACGTTCCAGATATACCTGTTTAACATGTCTTTCAAATAGCATGTGCAAGTATATGTCACACAGACTAATATTACACTCATATTGACCAATATTTGCTTTGATTTACCGACCTTTCTCTTTTATGAAAATAATATTAAGTCAATGCAAGTTTCCGTAGACCAGACGGGTCTGCAGGCAGTAGTTCTATGGTTTCACTCGGTACCTTATGTCTTTACATCCGTTCCGACCCAGATAGCACTTGATGCGTTGCGGCTTCAACCTTCGGTAACTTGGTCAATATATTCCAAGTGGTGTTTAAAACTATTATTTGCAAATGTTATGGTAAATGGTTGCTTCAGCAATTAAAATTGTTGTGATGATTCGATGCTTTGTGATTGCACTGCGACCTAGTTTTTCTTGACACAAATATTGAGGTATTTGTAAAAACTAGGTCGCTTAAAACTGAACTTGAATAGCGTTAAACAAAAAACATTTCGAAGTGAGCTTTAAACGAACTAAAATCCTTTCCATCTCGCTCAGAAAGCCAAACAGTTGGCCAAGTAGCTTGCACAGTAGCCTCTCGACCAGTAAAAGGGGAGGCTGCAAACAATAGTCGTGAGTAAGCGCAGCGCTAAAGAAAGGAGGCACACATTAACATACCCGATGCTAATCTTCATTTTTTACACGATGACCCACACTGCATTTGTAGCTTCTGACGTCATAATGCACCAAGAAGGATACGAATAGATGCTAATTGTAGGCAGAACCATTCAGTTCACTGCGGTCGAGGTTATCGTTTGTAGAAAGTCGATCCTGTTTCAAACAGTCTTTCCCACCCAGATATGCCCATGGAATTGTGGAAACACAACTTCATTAAGAAGAACGTTAGCTTTAGCGTTACCAATGTGTTTTCTATAATGTTTGAAACTGTTATGTCATTACCCAGTCAAGGAATGTGAATGATTTCGCAAATCGGTGGTCTCGGGTTGTTGAATCAAGTGTTCATTTACATAATTAAGATACACTGCCCGCTTCATTGCCTTTGTTTTCTTTGAATCCAATTGATGTAGCACTTTCGCTGCATGTTTGTGAGAAAACTGGAAACCGTGATTAATTGAAACGTAAATATTAGTATTAACATCTGCAGTTCTTTGTTTGAATGTTCAGGTTTCTATTTCATTGTTATCTTCTAAGTCGGTTCTACCATTTCATAATGCTTCTAGATCCCTATTAATTATGATATGTATGGTAGTTATATATCAAAAGGGAAATCCTTCAGGTTCATATGTCAGTATGGCGTCCGTTTCTTCAATGTTTGCTTTCCTGTAGTAAGCAAAGTTTCATATCCGTGGCTATGCAACAATCGCGTCATCGCACTTAATCCACTACGCTCTGGTATTGTTACATTTTACGCTCCTTTTTGTTTGTGGAATTTATACAGGCTGGTACCAGAAAGGTGTGGTCATATTTCAGGGATTTGGAGCATCAAACTGAACAACTTTCACCATGGGGCTAACATCGCAATCGCGAAAAAACAGCTGTCCATTACATTTGCGTCGAGTAGGTATTGAAGGTTTGTACTGGACAGCTGATTTTTTTTCGCGATTACGTGGTGGTTCCATTGAGAAAGTAATTCAGTTTGATGGGCTGAATCACACCCTGAAATATGGCCACACCTTTCTGGTATACGCTGTATATATGAATATCATCGGATTCCGTTGGTAGGTCCAGGTTCATCATGGGGTAATAGGTTAAAGTTACTGATGATGATGCTAAACTCAATGACGTCAAAGTAATCAACAAAATCGATACTACAATACAGTCTACTTTTACCCTTATCACAAATTGCGAATTCCCATTAACAAACTTCCTTGTTATTTAAGAACAAAATTGATAATGTGTAAAATATTGCACAGTAAGACTACATTTGAAAAATGTAGTGCTAGCGACACGAAGAAGAAAAAGTATACCAACATTGCCTGTGACGTAATAATTATTATATATTAACCAACACCACAACAATATATTAATAGCGAGTGCCTGCAACTAATCATATACACTAACTGTTATGTCAGGATGTTGCTTATCTTACTTCTCCGTCCGCGTCTTCAGTTATCTTACTTGTGTAGACTCAGATATCATTTAGAATTTAAATCAACGAAGCAAGAAACATGACATGCCAAGAATTCTTGACACTTCCTCATTAATATTTCCAAGGATTGTCGAAGGAACATTTTAAATGTGGCAAAATATGATGGTGCTGTTTTAACATAATATCCATAATTAAAGTCACGCAATCGTTGAATGCTAGAAACTGCAAACATGAAACTAGGCATAAAGGTATCTCTTTTTCCGATGATCTTCGGTAAAGAAAAAAATATCTCGTAACCATAACGTGTGTTGCTCCTAGATGAGTTAAGATGTACATTATAGTAGTTCATACAAATGCAAACCCACATGCCCATTGACCATCCAATAACTCTGTTATAAATTGACTTCTTACAAAATCGCTATTGTAAAATAGCAGGTAGACTTTTTATTGTTAATTGCCATTTCGTCAAGCCTCGTTACATATTCACGAACGGTTAATGTAAAATATATGAAAGCAGTATCCACAAGATAAATGTTATCTTTGAAATTGTACGACTAAAGTAAAATTTATTCTATGTTAGTATAGCCGCAATTGCTTCCATAAGATATTAATGAACGTTACATGAGTCCGCTGCTTATATCTTTAGTACTTAATGCCTTGTATGCAGAGTATATAACGATTTCGTAATGTGCCCATTTGTTACGCAACCTGCTTAGGCACCAATAGGGTGTGTTGAATTACAAGCAGGTGAGACTTTATGAGCCTGGCTACCGTTTAGAGACATCTAGGTGCTATTGTAGGCATGTCTATAGCCTACGTACTGATAATTAAACTTGTTTGAATGGCGAGGGATACAGATACAAACCCTTAGCAGTCAGCCTTACTACCAACCTGTTTGTCTATCTAATGTTTTTCTTTTGTAATCAAGCCTTCCTTATCATCATCATTTTCATACCCTGCTCCATGTTACTTGGGGCTGCGCCACACGTCTTATTCTTCCATTCGCCAGGCAAAATTTTACATATCTGAACCCGAAGAAAAACGCTGGCCCTATAAATAAAAAGGGTGTTAAGTAATGGCAATTACGGGGAGAACAAGTGCCTTTCGGCTTCGTTAATGGTCTATATTAACGAAGCCGAAAGGCACTTGTTCTCCCCGTAATTGCCATTACTTTTTTGTTCTTGACCATACCTGGGAACCTTCTAGTTACGTAGATATGAAAGGACAAACTTCCAAAATTTTCACAATATTTTTTTTAAATATTAGTTTTTAAGGTGATAACTTTATTTTACAATCCTCCGTGACCCGTTTACTATTCAATGCATCCATCGGCACAATGTTTATAGTGCGTTACATTGAGTTTTACCGTAAAACGAGATTTTTTATCCCAAAGTCGTTTCCCAGCAATAATTTTGGCGTGGGGTGACGCTTGGTTGACGGCTTTGAGAAGGGTCCGTTTACACCTTATATTTAATTATTTATTATTACTCGTATTGGCGAAATCATACAGCAGTCAGTAACGACACGCATCATTACTATTATATTACTAAAATAGCATACAAGATGCAAATCTCCTGACGTACTTGCGTGGGTGATAAGGATCTGAATCGGTGTACCTTTAATTGCACCTAGCACTGGTCGTTGTATAAATTGTTCAATTACTTAGATAATGTACGGCCAGTTATAGTTAAGTACGTTATTTCAATCATTATTTTCCGCGAAGTGGTATTAATTTTTAAATTGATTATTTGCACTGCGTTACGTCATATTCGCTGTGTGTTTTGTATGAAAAATCTGCACTGCGCTATATGGCTTTCAACTTCGCATAGTTTCCCTACTTTTAAAATCTTCAGTGAAGTAGTCGCTTGGGAGAGAGGGAACGCTTTGTAAGTGGCATCGTGCATTTTAGAAGAGCAGCACACACTCATCAAAATTTCCACGTGAATGAAATCGCGGGCAACAGCTAGTACTGTTGTAGGTACATACCATCTGGCTACTATCTAAATGAAACATAATAAAGTTGGAAGTACCTCAACACAATATCCTTTGGTCACATTAATTAAGGGCCTATGGTAGTCCCTTGCAGAATTAAAAACACCATTGATATTAACTTGTCGCAAATTCCCGATGTATTCTTTACACTGTGGAAAATATCAGTGTAGACATCCAAAACACTTGACTTAGAATGTTATTTAATACCCTTTTTTCTTAGTCGACTATTAAGTACAAAGATTTAAACTAAGCTGATAAGTGATAAGTATAGAATGCCTAAGTTAAAGTAAAGTCATCCACTTGAATCACACGACGACAGCCATCAATGTTCTAATTTCATCGTTTTGCACCTAATCGATGCAGTTAATTGCCTTCCAATCAATATCGATTATTCAATTTTCTTGTCGTACCGTTCCAATTTCGTTGCCGTGGATAGGTAATCTGATTGCCTCTCTTTAATTTGCCAGTAGTTTCTTCAACACAGTTGATATCGAATTTCGTATAAGATAATGTTTTTAGAACGGTCTTTTATCAAAACTGGTCCTACCTGTTTGAAGGTTCCAAGGTTTTTTAAGGGTACGTCTAACATGTTTGAGGATTTAACCAATAACTATTCTGTAGTTTCTGCCTTCGAAGTCCATGTTCTACAGACCATGACCACCGAAATAGCTATTTGTGTATACCAGCAAACTCTTTGTTTCAGTCTACAAGTTTTTACTTTCACAAAAAATACAATTATCTTGCATATTTTTTCTAAGACTAGCCTTTCTCATCCATTCTCTTGCATTGTTAGCTAAGCAATTACCGCTAGATATCCTGCTTTCAAACACCTACGTTTTTACATGTGCAATTAACTTTGTTAACTGATCTCAAAATGATTGATGACTTGAAACTTGATATCGTTTCCTTGTGCAGTAGCACAAACAAATCTCCATAAAGAGTTCACAACCGTTGTCTCCAAAAGTCCATTGTATTCGGGGCCTCCAAATCTTAACCCGTCTCCAAGGATTAATAAGCTTATACAATCATATCCTTATAAATGAAGAACACTTTCTTTCCTGCCGGTCCGCGTCGTACACAAATAATTGCACCCTCCAGGACTTGAATGAGGCAAACGACATAACTGTCCAGGATGCTACGTACTGGTCGGACAAAATCTGAGTCATCGAATCGAGAAGAAGAATAAGCAGTCTTGCAAATATATCATGTCTGATTTTTACTTTTTAATCCCTAACACGGAAACCATTTAGCCTCATATTTCAAATTGCTGTATGGCAATCTTCCTCATGTACAGAAGGTATTGTACTCTGCAATTTATTCACGCCCGCTCTATTTATGGAAGGTATCAATTTGCTGTGTACAGACGCAAGTAGATCATTTTATTGTTGTCACAAATGGACACCTGTCAGAGTCGTGGCACGTATGCCGTAATCGTGAGCATGGTTTTCCCGATGCACCATGGGACATCATTATTTGACGTGGTGCTGTGAATTTATTAAATAGCGTTGTATAACTTTAAGACTGACTGGGATGATCGAAATTTTATCCTTAAAACTCTAGTCACCTCAACTCGCACACTAACTTCCTTTGTATTACTTGCTCCTACCAGTAACTGACTCAAGGATCGGTAGTTGGAACAGCTGTGTTACTATTTTAATGACCGTTGGCTACGATCGTGCACAGACTTCGATAAAACTATAGTTTTGTCTTTAAGTGTTCGTTGTGCCATTGACACGCAAAAAGTTCAGTCCATTGTCTGTGTGTTCATTTATAGTTATTTAGGTACGGTTGTGTTTGCGCATTTAATCTCACGATTGATTCTCGATCGGTCAGTAGTTCATCGGCTCCTAACCTTATTTTTTACGAATTAATGCAAACATTCCTAAGTTATTTTTAAATGGCATTGCTCCTAAACTTGTTCTGCAATTTACGGAAAAAAATTAAAACCTCTGAAGGCTAGCTACAATTTACTCATTTTTTTTCCATAAATGCATTCCATTTGACATTCTTTATAATCGACTAGCTTTTGGTCAAGGCTCACGTTATAGTTGGAAATTATCCCACGGGACCATTTTAAATAAAGCCTGTGGCACTTAATGATGTAGCTACCCATTAGTAAAAGAATTTTCGAAATCCGATCAGTAGTTCCGAAGATTACACCAAACTTACAAACTTTACCTTTTTATAATTTAAGCATAGATGAAGGCATTGGAACTGATAATTATGGCAGTGGAGTTACTCAGCCGGTCTAACAAAATCAATATTAGGCAAAGAAAATTACCAACGAAATTACGTCGGTAAAACCTAGAGTGACTCCTTTATCGCTTTTGTCCACCTCAGTTATGTTTATATATTCGGTTGCCATGGCAAATTAACTGGCCATGTTGGTTTTATTTTATTAGCTTTGTGAAATCAAATATTCTAAAGATTTACGTCAAGATTTTTAGGAACTTGCCATTCATCTTTCTCTTCTGGTGGAAATCTTCGGAAAGCATCTTTATCCTTTGCCATTAGCTCTTATTCCCCTCAATTTTCTGTTTAGGTTTTTGGGGTTCTGGTCCATCTTCCGTTTGAAAAAGATGCTCATATTTTAAAGGATCTTCTCCGTGATTTTCTGCTTAGTCGCTGTTATGGATCCTCTGCTTAAACTATCATTAAGGTTCATCGGCATAAATAACAAAATAAAATTCTATTCTATTCTAAAAAGTTAGAAGTACCTGCTTAGCTCACAAATGTAAAAAAAATTGTCTTATTCAAAGGTCAAACGCTACACAATTGCACAACATGCGACATATCGGTAATTATTATGCTTTGTTTTTGCGGTTTTATGATCTGAACAATTCAACTACTTTAACGGTCGTGTTTAATAAACAAAATGATAAAGCATCGTTACGTTATCATTATTTATGTGTAAGGTATTCTTGAAAAAAAAACTTTGATAAGGAGACTGGCACGGACCTCTCTTTGTTTTGTTTTTGATCAATTTGTTTGTTTCTAGATAAGTGACAGATGGAAAACTTCACTATTTTCCATATCAATCTGATCCGCATCATTCTGAGTGGAAGCCTTCTTGTTGTCACAACACAACTTACAGCTGCCAACTATTTGGTCCCGTCCGTCTTTTTTTTATTATAAATATTTGTTTTGTGTGTGTAGTTCTTTTATATTTTTTTCATGCTTTTGTATGCACATGATGTCTCTGCGACAAATACATATTTTTTTCTTTCTTTCTTTTTCTATTTACGGGCAGAATGCTAGCCATAGCCAATTAGCCATCTGCATGAAAGGTATTCGCTAATTACACATCAACAATTCTTACTACAATTCTTTTAACCCCATGGGAAAGACCAACGGTCTCGTAGAATGGTTCATGCATATTCATGATTCGTTCTTGTAATGACTTCCTTCTCAATCGATCATTGTTTTAAAAGACGTAAGTACCGATCCGATGACGTTGTCATGTCACCGCAAATGGAAAGTGAAAGCCCGTACTGCGCCTGAGCATATCATAGGACCGAATTCCGCTGTTTTTAAACTTGAATGAGAAGTGTCAATTTTCAATATCATGCTGATTCGGACTATGACATTTTGGAATATTTGTGAATAGATCGAAATTAGTTTTGTCTGCGACAATCAAGTCTGGTTAGATAAAAAAAATTGGTATTACTAAAAATATTTTGGCAACTGGTACACGCAAACACTGTGTGCGCAATATTGTACTTAGCACTCGAAGCTTTGTAGTGAGAAGATTGCTGAACCTTATCGTGCAATACACAGTTATTACTGTAAATAGGGTTAGTACAATACAAGTACCTAGGCATAGTGATAAGATAGTACAGTTTTAATATTATTTTAAGTTATTGACGATTTTTCCCAATTCGGGACTCAATTACGCGGCGCAATTAGACGGTGAATTTCTTTCCGTGGTTGACAAAAATCCCCGATATATAGCCCTGTTCAGGGCCAACTCTGTTGACCCGTCGGAGAATCCAAGCGTGACGTTATGTTGCTTAAGTAATACTTATCTGCAGAATGCATCCCGCACTCTTCAAGATCGTCAAGCCTCGTCTAACCAAGTCTTTAGTAAACTGACTACAGTGTATATCTAAACAAAGAGCACTGTTAACAGATTGGAGCCGTTATCTACATAGCACCCATATGATGACCTCGTGTTCTCGCGTCCAAGTCATCAATGCGGAAGATAACGGGCACGTGGGGCACGATCCTCGACCTTTGCCAGACTGATCGGAGATCGGAACCAACCCTCACCGAGGGTAACAATTGGACAATTGCGGATGGTATCTGTAAGTGGGGATTAGCCGGATTTGTCTGGCTTTTAAACCGTTGTCTGGGCAAAATTTTGGATTTTTCCAATTTCATTTCATTATTCTTTACCCACAGTGGGCCCACATGGCGGATTTATGAAAGAAGTCCTGAGTCCCTGTAGTGGGAACTTGACAGGTTGATTATACTGAGCAGCACCTGCATTCTGAACAAGCACTATTATGTCAATAAACTGTCAGGATTCTTGCACAATCATGCTCATGCTTTGATTTAATTTGCTCTTAGCTGATCACTAAACTCTGTGCTCACAAAAAAACTCAGACTCCAGAATGTTCTAATTTCTCGTTTTGTTGAAAGAAAGTGGAAGAACATGTACTAAATGTTTAAATGTTTCAAGTATTCAGGCCAAAGATTTAGAATTTTAGTTGTGTTTGGATAAACGCTTATCAGCTCATCCATTTCCTTTCGCCATGCTTGGTGAATTCTTAACATTCTTTTCTTAATCGAGTTGCAAGATTTGTTTAGTTATAGGATCTTTCTAATCTCGTAGCTAACTGGCAGAGCTGTGCAGGTGGCTACATACTGGTATAAGTGGTATAACACAATTTGAGATTCATCAGACACGTAAAGAAGAAGAAGAATCTCCTAGTTCTACATTCTTCACATCGATCGCTTTCGCCACTAAAGATGTATTGTTTATTAACGAAGAACATAATAATATTTAAGTCCAAAGACGCAAAATATTACTTTCGGTTGCTAAAAAATCTTGGATATTTTTAAAGGCCTGCTTGCAATTTGCAAAATTTCGAAAATACTGTCACCAACCTTGCCATGTTTTCTCTTATGACGTAATCACATGTTTGGGGCACCCCTCTCTCGCCAAATCATTAAGGTGAGGCTTCCGATGATGAAACTAGTAACGCCGCGCGATGTTCTATGTCGGTCAATGTTGCCGTGTTGACACCTAGCACAAGTCTACCGGTAATAACAGCCTTGGCCGTAGTGTTAACATAACATCACGCCTGTTATCAAAGGGTTAGGCAAAGGTATACTTACACAATGCTCTTATTTGCCAGAACAAAATTCACGTGAACCTAAAGACATAAAATCATGAATGCAATCCCCGAAGTACATAGTACATTTCGCTTACTCCCATTAATAGGGGCCTCTGGCCATCAACTGGGTACAAATCTCCGAACTGCGACTGAGAAATTCCTGATGGAAATTCTCTAAATATAAATACTCAACAGTAGCGCTTGCGACCACTAGCCAAACGAGACAGTCGATGCGTAGGGTAGTGTTATTGCGTAGAAAAATATTTCCATAACCCACATACACAGGCCTTCATGTTTATAGCTGTTTACACCGAAGGACCGCACTGACGTCAGCATTCCATATATTTTTTTTTTACTTTTTATTTGGCTATTTCCAGTATGGAGTGGATTGACTATATGACATCACTAAGTTTGTAAATAACATGCACGGAGGACATGTTATTGTATATTTTGTTTTACGTGCCTACATTGCAGTTTTTTTTTTTTTTTTCGCTTGTATCTTTCCACAATTGGTTTGTATATTTGTTTTCTAAGTATGTTAGTTGTGTTTCTTTTGTTCTGTATATTTAATATCCTGCTGAGAGGCACGCGCGTTTTGTATTATAATATTTGCCTCTAGTATTTTGGCTGTATGGGTGATGTCATATTTAACCTAGTTATATCGTTATTTAATTTCTTACCTCATGTTTTCTGTATTTTATTTACAAAAAAAAAAAGAATCGGTATAGTTACTGTTGAGTCACGAATTCACGGACAATCACGCCACTAAAACAAAATTCTTATCTTGTAAAAGTTATTTTTTTAATGCGGCACAGGTCAATTCACGAACTCGGTCAGCCAATGGTCAACGATGCAGGTATATCGGTCAATGTCGACCCGACACAGATTAACAATGCTGATTCATTCGGCCTACGACCAACAATATTCTAATAAGAACCGAACCGACAAGAACCGATTTTATATAAAAAATTGCTTTTGCCCGCGACTTCGTACCAAAAAAAAAGAGATGTTTCCTGTGATAAAATTTAGCCTATATTTTAAGTTAAGCATCTAGCAGTAGAGCGGTGAAAACTGTGTTCAAATCCATGCAGTAGTTTTTTGCGTGATGCGCGTACAAACATACAGACAGACGAAAATTCTAAAAACTATTGTTTTGGCTTCTGTTGCTTTAATAAAGAACCCCATATTTTTTTTTTTTCAATGTCTTCAATGTACAGACATCGGCCTGTTACAGTTTTAATATATGTATCATCATAATCAGCCTATAATGTTCCCACTGCTGGGACACAGGCCTCCTCTCTATGAGAGGATCTCTATTGTCAGTGGACGAAGAGCATGTCTTCTTCTAGCTATGCATCTTGATCAACCGGCATGTCAGTGTTCAGTGTGCTCACCCTCCTTTCTTACCAATTCATCTTTCACGCATGTCATCTTTGGTTTCTTTAGTCTTCATTCCATTACAATCTTCTTCCAGTTCCAATACAGACAGAGCCAGCAGCACGTCTAATTCAGTACCATTATTCAATACATTTGTAAGTAAATAGCCTGTGAAGCACCATCCCATATCTTCCCGTGGGTGTCGTAAGAGGCGACTAAGGGACTTACCAGTGAATGGGCAGCAGCGTTCTCTGTGATTTTTTTATAACAAACATACTGCGATCGCCAACCCGCCTGCCAAGCGTGGCGATTATGGCAAAACCCCCCTTGGGGAGGCCTATATCCAGCAGTGGACGTCTTTCGGCTGAAATGATGATGATGATGATGATGAGCCTGTGAAGCTAACTCTAGAGGTAGTAGACTTGTAGTCGTTATTGTTTGATTAAAAACTTGCCAGTCATCTTGCTTTTAAATGTTTGATTGGTCTGATTTAATCTATTGATAACTTGGAAACTTCAGATTACAATAAGAATAACATGAAAATTCGCGCCATCATGCATTTGATAATTGATTAGATATCTTAAACAGTGGCAGCTCAGTAGCTATCTAGCATTAGTAACCAACTAACCAGTAAAACGAATAAACTCGGCTCGGAGAGTCGGTCGCTTCCGAATGATAAGATCAGGTTTAGTTTACAAGTAAACGGTTCGTGAACCGACGCTCACGATAATCGCGCGAACACGCCAAGGTCAGAACTGTCACTTGGGACGAGCACCGACTCCTGCGCAGCGTCAGTCGCCATCCGCGCACGCGCCTCTTCACGAGTACTCGCCCCACCACCGCGGACCAATCGGACTTAACATTCCAAGTTATACGCAACAATGTCTTAACTTAACTTAGTAAAATAGTTTCATTTAAATCCGATATTTCATGTGTTAACATCCATAGACATGCTTGTGCCAATATTGACAATGTGTAATAATTAATAGTGTAGTGTTTTGTGTTCAAAATGTTGCGGCGCCAGTTCTCTCATGAGTCCGGAAAAACAGAACTTGATAGAGCAAGAGAGGAGTATTTCGATCGAAGGTATGTTACAAAATAATTACAAAACACAATACAATTTCATTTTATTGGCAGTTAACTTTAAATTCTGAATTATTAGAAGCATGCAACTGTGTAATTATCGTTGTTATAGTTTATTATATGAATGAGCCGTAGTTAAGGGCACGGATATTAATGAAAACTTTATAAATAATATCATAAAAACAATGCCACAGACCGCAGAAGGGAAATAAATATACTTATAAACAATCATTTGTGGGTGACAATCATGTTAGTGGTTCCGTCTGTGACAGTTCCTTATCAGTATGTGTTGTCAAGTGTTTGAGGGTATCTTGATTAAATGTGCTATCTTATTGATAAGATCGTCGAGTATTTTTGAACTGTCAGTGTTTCCCATACTCAATGTATTTTTAGTTCTTCACAGTAGCTCTTCCTGGTTTTACTTGCTGTGGAGTTTCTTTTTACCGTTATTTTGTAATGTTACATCCCGTATACCTCGATTGGTATTTCCGATCGGCAGAAATGACGAGCTATGATATGCCCTTATTGCATCATTTTAGTCGGATGGGTTTTCTGAATGAGAAACATCGAATTCTTTGCTCAATTGCTACTGCGGGCAAAATTTCAAACCAGCAGTTTATCCTGTGCGATGCCACTGTTTTTTAAACATTTTTATTAAGTAGATAGTCGATGTTAAAGCACAAACGACATAATCACGTATTGAATAAAATCATCAACATCTTTGCTTTAACTCTCGGGTTCAAAATCCAAATCTTTCGACCTTCAAATAACGCTGATGCTGCATACTTAAATACTCATTTGATGGATCTAAGTACGAAAAGAAATCATTTTGGCATTTGACTTGTTGCAACAAACAGGTAATTTGGAGACCGAAACAATTCGATCATTATATCAGAAAGCCGTATCCATAACTTTCAAAACTTCAAAATCTAGTCGCAATATCATCTCAGCGACAGTCAATACATCAAAAACTTATCGTCAATTGTACCGTGTCTTTTTAACGATAACTAAAAACGTTCTTTCTTGAAACATTCAATAAATATTCTAGTTTAAGTGATAGTCATTTAATCATACTTTTGAAGGTAAACAAACACGGAAAACACGACAAATATTTCAACTACCGTATCCTTTTGCGGTTTTCGTACGCTAAGGTCAGTTTTGTTTATTTAAAATTGGTCCTTGTTTACAAAAACTAAGATTATTCTTGCACGTTTCTAACTCAAGCACGTTTTGCAATGTGTATTCTCTTCCTTTAAGAGTATAAAGTTGATATAAGTATATGTGTGTGTGTGTGTATGTGTGTGTGTGTATGTGTGTGTGTGTATTTATTTATTTATTTATTAATCTTGTATCTTCTTGTACATTTGACTGTATACCTGTACATAGAGTATTTTGTTAAGTATTTATCAATCTTGTATCTTCACTTGCACATAAGACTGTATACCTGTTACCCATTACTTAGCAATAAATTCATATAACTTTGACATAGCTATATTTTACCCAGTGAGAGATCACAACAAATGGAGAAGTGACGATCATTCGCAATATAATTACGATAATTTAATAGGTACTCATCACGAATGATCGAAACACATGTAGCTATTATATTGTATAGTTTTATTGCACACATAAATGTTAACAATAAATACTCGTAACTTGCATAGACACAACCTTGTAGCCAGGATTATCCATCAGCAACTTGCTCTAAAATACAACCTTGTGGAATCGGAAGTGCCGTACTATAAGTATGTGCCCGACCCAGTTCTCGAAAATGGCAGTATCACATTGTACTGGGATCAATCCATCATCACTGACAGGACTATTGTAGCCAATAAGCCTGATATAGTGGTGGTGGATCGATCAGAGCGGCGCACAATGATTGTTGACATAACGGTCCGCATGATGAGAACCTCGTGAAAGCCGAGAAAGATAAGAAAATCAAGTATCTTGACTTGGCTCGCGAGGTTGTCGACATGTGGGATGTGGACTCAGCGATCATTGTGACGATAGTCGTATCAACCCCTGGCTTAATTGCCAAGAGCCTCGACCAATACCTGAGGAGGCTCTCGTTAGGCAGCTGGATCAAGGGCTTGATTCAGAAAGCGGTACTCCTAGACACGGCTCGTATTGTTAGGAGGTTCCTCTCTCTGGAGCCCTGACCGCCGGTAGCTTGGACCCTGTTCCCGATACCGGTGGGCTACTATTTTTAATATTTTTAAATGTTTTTTTATATGGTTTTTGTTAAGAAATATTTAAAAATGTAATTAGTAAGTAAGAAAATAAATAAAGGAAATAATAATACTCGTAAAACAACGAATAAACATGAAAACAATATTGAGGTTATAAATATTAACTACAATACTTCCTAGGTCATCATCATCTTCCTGTCCTTGTTCCGTGTTATTTGGGGGTCAGTGCAACACGTTTTTTTCTTCCATTCTCTCCTGTCAATCGTCACGCTATCATTTACTCATTTTACCTTCATATAAATACTACCCAGATCAATGGGTAAACTAATCATCAAAGCATAATGATTGTTGTGTCCATGCCTTTATTACCTCATGACTGACATTGTTGATGGCCACAATTTCTGTATGATGTTGCTACAGAAAGAATCACTTTGATTCCCCTCGTTTCTTTCCGCACAAAGAACCAACCCTACGAAAATCAATTTATATCAAAAGTGATATGAGAGCAACTGGGCTTTGTGCTCGCCAAACAATATCTGTCTTGACGGAAAATCTTGCCTTTTTAATGGAGGAACATTACACCTTGTTTCTTCACCTGCATTTATTGACTATGATCTCCGTGCTCTTATATAAATTTTGATGATCGTCGCTTCGTTTTCAATGCTTGATAACGCCGAATATTTCTTCAGGAAAGAACGTTCATGAACTTGCAATTTTCTCAGTCAGGTCGTTTTTTTTTTAAGTTCTATTGTTTCATTGAATCGTTTAGGATCTTTTTTCCTCCTTATTAAGTCAATTATATTGCTTAATGTGTTTGTAAGTGTATACATTTTTTTATAGGTCTTTTTTTTTTTCTTCGTTCACGTTCTTTGCAGACGATTTCGTGCTGACTGTCATGTTTGGCTCATTAATAAAGTCAATAAGGTCAATACTTTACTTCTGGTGCATAATGTTTTGTATTAACAACCATGAAATTACATAGAGAGTGTTGTTAAAAGTTTACAAGTTATAAACATTCGATGGATAGACTGTGTTAACTCGTAGATAGATAAGAATAATGCTGCACCGACCTCAAATTGGTATACAGACAGAAAAATGAAAAAAGCTGATGATGAAACTTTCGTCGTAACATGATTTGTCTAAAAAAAATATTTTAATTAACACTCAAATTAATGCACATAGGTATATCCTCGTCTGCAAATCTCGCAATCGAAATTTGTTTTGCTGTAAGAAAACCTTATTCTGCTCGCCATTGTACATAAGCTATATTATTGCAATTTGTATGTATATTTTTTTATTTTGTGTGTAATAAAGAATAAAAATAAGAAAATTCTCAACTTAGCTCATTAAAATGTAAAGAAGTTCTAATTACTTAAGTATTTCAAAATTAGCAAAAAAGTAATGTTTTTTCATACGTAAGTAATCTTTGAATGCGGAAATATACAAACGTCAAGGATAACAATTTTATAATAAGTATTTAGTTTTATGACTTGTTAACTTTATTATGTACTTGAAGAATAACAGATACGTTCAAGTGTTTTTTAAAGATGTTATTTTAAAACAAGTGCCTTCTTTAGCGATATTTGCTATCCTGGACTAAAAATGGTGGTATGGCATTTACTTCAGCATTTCATGGTATAGGTACCTAGTTACATAAAACTTTTTATCATTGACGATACATTAGTCGTCAGGTTACAGACATTTTACTATCACCATGTTAATTTAATAAAGCCAATGTATTGAAAAACTAGCGTATAAAAACTTGTTTTGTATCAGCTGTAGGTATAACAGGTGACTTATGTTGTTTTCTTTTTTGTGAACAAAAAACAGCCATATAGGTTTTTAATTTTTTTATAAATGAAAAGTCATTTAAATATAGAATCTATGCTTTAAAGCAATAACAAAAAAAAAGGTTGAAAAAATAAACAGGTTTTGTTTAAATACTAAAATATATATAAGCATAGCAAATGAGAACTGCCTGTATGTGAATAAAATAAATTAACATATATGTAGCACTGTCGTGGTTCGTGTCGGTGTATTTAGTTCGTTATTTTGACTCAGTTGTGTCAAACGTCCACCTCTACAATGGAAGCTTTATAGTAAATACGTTCAGGTATTATGTGCTTGTTATTTATTAACTGTGTTTTGATTTCAATTTTTTTTTTTATTAATCACCTAGGTACCTAGTGTGTTAGTTAATACAGAAGTTCTTTTGCAACTATTAGTAAAAAAATATAGTGAAGAAACGAGTATGTCCTAAAACCAAAAATTCTAAAAATGTGAAATCAAGCAAGTATACTGGGACTGCGTAGTAGAGCGAGCAAGCCTGTGTGTGTCTGTGTGCAATAGGAAAATTATAGTCTGAATATGCTTATGCTAGTTCGGTACTTCCCTGTGAATGACTTTTGATCTTACAGCAATATTTCAGTAACTTCATTCAAAAATAACTAAAAACAAAAAATAACCTAACAAAAAAGCATAAATGAAAAACCGTAGGTAAAATAAACAATCAATTTTCACAATTCATGAATAATTTTACCTAACGTTTTTGCGCGCAGAAATTCTTCCTACACAAAATATTACATCCTTATATTAATAAATGGGAAATAATAAAGCTTCCGAAAAAAAAAAACATGCAACGATCTGTGGTTGACTATAATACTAAGCTTGGTGAAAATGAATTACCGAAAAATTAATACAAAGTTAACCTGCAAAAAATGTATTTAACAAACAAACATGAGCTTATTCAAATTACAATTCTACGAAAAATAATAAACTAAATTTCCAAAAAAATTACAAAACTTAAATATAAACTAAATTTCCAAAAAAAATACTAAGTTTCCGAAAACATATTCTGCTAAAATAATCGTTTTCTTATGTTCTGTAATAACTTAGGATGCAAGAGCGAGCGAAGCGAGCTCGAGACTTAAGGCACCCCGAAGCTTACCGTTAGGTTACTTACTTGCTTACCGTAGCTTACCGTTAGGTTACTTACTTGCTTACCGTAGCTTACCGTTAGGTTACTTACTTGCTTACCGTAGCTTGCCTTTAGGTTACTTTAAACCCTGCAAACAGGAATAGGAGACGTCCATTACGCCTTATTACATTTTGATGTTTATCTTGACGTTGATTTTATTCCTTTTTTATTTATTTTATTGGTCAAAACGCAATTTAAGCTGGTGGAAAAATATTATGCACGTTAGCAAATGCTGTATTGATCGTTCTCGGTCGTTTCTTTGTCCTTTCAGTTATCGCAAGATTAGTATTAGTATATTTAAAGCAGTACATTTCATATTATTTAAAGTATGCAATTTTTTTTTTTCTAAAATTCGAAGTTAACTGTCCTAAACCTTCACACTTGAATAACATTTTGGCACAACGGTCGAACACGACCTAGGTAAGCCCATAGGATAGGATAAGGCCATAGAAATTCCACGCCTGACGCGCGCCTCTCTTAGAAGCCCAGGGCAGCAGAAGTTGCATTAGATCCCGCTGTCCCCCGACGCAAGGGTGCGAGGGAACGCTGGTGTGTTTTTTGTCAGTACGAGTCTGACAGACCCCTCCGAAGGGCGGAGGACATCCATTGAGGATTACCACATCGAGAAAAAAATACGATAGAACTCGTTATTCCGTTAGTACCTTATCGTGTGAAAACTTTTAATTTAACATTTATTAAACCAATGATGACACAAAATAACCGGTCACATTCCTGGCATGTGCTAAAGCCGCTGCTACCTTCAGGTCGGAATGCAAATGCAACTTCACGTATGAAAAGACCGTTGAAATAGTATGCAGTTTTATTTTATGAGTTTACAGTTTTTCTGGAATAATATATTTTGTATTTGGTTAGTATAGGAAGAATGCTGAAATAATTCTAATTCTTTAAATAACCTTTAGTTTCTGTTTTAGTTTAGTTTACCTTTGACTTAGATAATAAATGCTAAACATATGTTTTTTATTTGTAAGTAAATTATTTAATATTGTGTTTATTAATGAAAGGTACGTATTTCTTAAAAATCCCATAAATTCTATTAAATAAAACAAGAAACAAATAATACGTAAATATCTGAAAAAATGTTACAAACCATCACATACGGCAAGTTTAAATGTTGAATATTCAGAATTTTTACATTGTTGATTTGACACTGTAGGTCATATTTTGTTTTGTGATGCACGTGTTATATCACGATTATTTCACGTGTGATTTTATAGAACGTCACATAACTTAGTGCGTATATCTTTATATATTAAATAATTTATTCTGTATAAACACTGTTGTTATGCTTAGCTAGATGAAATATAAAGATGTCAATTAGCAACACCTTTAGTATTTTAATGAGTAGGTATACTTGACTGCCTCGTTGGTCTCACGATCGCAAGCGCTACTGCTGAGCGAGAGGTCCTGGGTTCGATTGCCGGGTCGGGTAATACGTGTTATTGGGTTTTCCATTAAGAGTTTGGAAGTTGGCGGTATGATACCCCCGTGCCTCTGAAAGCGCGTTAAGTCGGTGGTCCAGCGCCTGATCTCTCTCCGGTCGTTGGATTGCCGTCCCATCGGACGAGTGAGGGAAGCGAGTGTGCACCTGTCTGCGTACACACTTGGGCACTATAATATCTCCCGCACCGATAGCTAATCTCCGCTGTGATTGGCCGCCGTGGCCGAAAGCAGCCAGGAGGACTTTTGTTATTACTATTATACTTGATAAATAGGACAGGCTGGAACTGCTACTGCATTTGGTTAATGCAAGTCTATTTACCCCTCATACTAAAAACAATTAACGATTGTAGATTTCCCAGAATTATGTATGTTTAATTCAATTAATCAAGTAAGTAATGTGATACGACACCATGTCTGGAATCTTCTTCTGGCAGTAAATGTCGTACAGTATCCAGACGTGTTTTGTTTCAACGATTCCGGAGCCTTCTAATTTTATGGAAATTTTATTATAATCACATACACTTTAGTGTAAACAATAGAATAGTCTAGATTAGCATGCACGCTTATAAACGGTGTATTTTATTTGTTTGACTGCCTCAGTGGTTGAGTAGTCGCAAGCGCTACTGCTAAACATGAGGTCCTTGGTTCGAATCTCAGGTCGGTCAAAGAGTTGTTGGAATTCCTCAGTAGCAGCCCAGACTCTGATTATGCCCAGACTCTGATTATGCCCGGTCGATGGCAATAGGTTCGCCCCTTATGACATGGGACTTAAACATAACTGTCGAAATGTGGGTTTTTTAAAGAGATTCCTGTTTCGTCTTTTGCAGAAGGACGAGGTCCCTGAACGCACCGTCGCCGATACAGCAATTTGGACCATGCGGAAGGATAATGAAAAACTCGGCTATGGTTATGTAAGTACTAAATCGAAATTGTATATAGAATCGAATTAAAAAAAATGCACTCATAAGGGGTCGTCCTTTAATCACGTGAGGGTCAAACCGGGGGGTCAGAAAAAAAATCACGATTAATCACGATGGGGATGGGATAGTGACAACGTGTATTTTTATGTGTGACAAAAAAAAAGGAAATGTATAAGTATGTATAATATTGGATTGATTTTAATTGTGATCATGAGATCATGTAGCGAGCAAGCGAATTTGTGCCAAAAAAACCTAACTAACAAGGTTCTTAAAGTCTCCGATTTTTCAATAAATACAAATACACGTGATGTTGGGTGTAGGGAGGAGCGGTGACCTAACATTTCACGACGTATCACCAAGGGGGGAGGGGTATAAAAGTGGCCCAAAAAACCTCACGTGATTAATGGAATGCCCCTAAGGTAAATGAAGATACAATAATACTATTTTAAGGGCAATATACTGTAAGTGGACAGCAATCTTATTTCTTGACTTATCTAACTAATCGCAGGATATACAAACCTTTATGAAAAAGGTCTTAGTATTCAGAGAATTTGCATCAAAGAAATTCAAAGATTTTTCGTCTTCAGAACTCTGAAAGTTCTTTTGTATTTCGTTTTATGCCTCGTTAACTTCAATCTTATTTACTTAAATCACATTAAAATATAAAAAGCCTCGCCTCACAAGAACGTAGACTTTTTTATCGACAAAGTTGTTTCTGGTGATACGATCGATTGGTTGATTGACAGCGATAATATAACGGCCTTAGCAATACTTTAAATCTTTCTGTTTTAAATTACCTTGTGACGTTATTATTTATTTAATACGGTTCCAGTAATTCAAGGCTGATGATTTATTGTAATTTAAAAAACGTGCGTCACAAATTCGCCCGAAAATAAACGAATAGCGTAGATTTTAAATTGCGCAGGATTAAATTTATTTGTTGTTATTTTTCTTTTCTTGTCTCATTTAACGTAAAACATACAAGAATACTTTTTTTTCTATGTTTCTTTTAGGAGTATCTACTCATGTAGGTACATCGTATAAGACAGTCTGAAGTCTGCACATGCTGGTAGCCCAAAAACAGTCCGACATGACACTCTGAATTAAGATCCTCTTAATCAAAGAATATTTTGAATTCCATTATCATTATACCCAGTATCGGAGTTGTGGAGGTCAGTTAAGCAGTTCAGCTTCATCCGGTTAGACTGGAAGTCGACCCTAACATATTTGAGAAAAGGCAGTATGATGATTTTGAACACCCTAACTGAAATATTAAAGCTTTCTTCCCAAAATTGCAGGCAGATCCAGGACCCGGCGTCGCAGCGACTGACCTGGTACAAGCCGCCGCTGACAGTGCTGGTCATCAAGAAGGTGCACGACGCCACTATCCTCGCGCCCTTCGTGCAGCTAGTACACTGGCTGGTTCATGTAAGTTGAACTTTGGTTCTTGGCCACAAGGTACACTCTTGTTGCGACAGCGACTGCGGGAAAAATAACTGAAAGAATTTTCAAAATTAGGTCAAGCACCACGACGGAAACAAGTGATGCACGCACATTCCCCTGACTATTGTCGCATTGCCTGAGGTCGTGAACAAAGCTTTGAAGAGCAGGATATAGATCCCATTACATATTAGGTTTTTATCAGTTTGTTACATTCCTGAAAAAAAAATACCGTAGCTCGTCCTTTAATCTTCGGATCTTCTAAAGGAGGGTTTCCATTAGATTTTTAAAAGATATGGAAAAAAATGGCATTTCGGTATAATCGGTGCAGCATTGCCATACCGATTTGTAATCTAAGCATATTGACCATCTTATTGTAAATAGTAATGTTCTAGTTATGACCCATGTCCACGCTCGCATGATAGAGCACCATTAGCGTCCAAAGTCATGGTGCTCTAACCACTGTTTGTGCGGCTAGTATTAATCTAAAGTCCATCGGTTAAATATAAAGGCGTTTCTTCGTCTTAGATCTACGTCAATCGTTAACCTTCACATGTAACTGGCGTGACGATACGAACATTATCTATCACTTGAAGTTAATAACTAATAATTACCTAATCTAACAGATTAATGACGACACTAGTTGATTGATTAATTTTATTCGTAATTATTACAAAGTAAGTACACTACAACTCCGGAAAGTGCGTCTTCAGTGAGTAAACTGAAGTGCGTCTATGCAATGGTTCTGATCAACGGAAACTTCTTTACAACAAACCATGCTTCAGTAGCATGGTTTCCTGTAACTTGGAGGAATTCATCGCTTAAACATCATCATCACCATTCTCTTGCCCTTATCCCAATTCTGCCCTTACTTCCATACTTCTCTATTACTCGTCATCTCATCAGACACCACCTTTCTTGCCATATCATTCTTTACACAGTCCATCCATCGTTTCTTTGGTCTTCCTCTACTCATATACCCATCCACATTCATACTCCAAACTTTCCTCACAACATTTTCCTCATTACTCTCAAACAATAAATGGTTTATTTATTTACTTATACTCATAAACTTGCACTTTTTGCCGCGAAGTACGCAGAAACTACAGTTTATTTATTTATATTCAAGTAACTGTCCTGCCCTTGTAATTTTCAATACCTTTTCATTGTCAACGTTTTGAAATTGACCTTGTTTTCGACCAAACCGTGGCTTTTTTTAGAGCACGGCTCAACTGTAATTTGCTAAACATAATTATATAGACTTTAGACATAAGTAAGTGGGTGATGAGACTTTGTAAATATATATAAAACATAGTAGGTGCAAGTTGTCATGACAAGGCAAAATAATGATTAGTAAAATCTCTTTTTGAACCTCAGTGCTGAAACAAAATTACTAGTTCTCATGATGTTGATGCAATACAATGAGCCAACGATTCACACACTTCTTCTTTACATACCAACATCAGATTGATATCTTTTAAGCAATGATAAAAAAGCCAACTATATAAAACCAGGAATACACATGCCAGTAACTGGCACAAAATGATGCAAGTAGCTTGCATGCCATTCATTTAATTACCAATCAGAAGTGGTTATCGCACAATGGCATGCAAGCTACTTCGATAATATTGTGTCAGTTACTGGCATGTAACGTTATTCTCTAGCCCTTATCCTAATTCATTTTTGATCGGCGCAGCATGTCTTCTTCTGCAATACTTCATATTACTGGCATTTATATTCCCTAAAATGTATGATAGATTCAAAGGGCTTTGGGCGAGCCATTAATGATAATATTTATCCGTGTTGCTAGGCAACTGGGCTTATCCCAGTTGTAAACGTACCTTTGTGCCTATTGGCCTTGTTTCGTTCTGTTTCCTGCTGATATGGAGGGAAGTGGTACTTTTCTGATTAAATTAGTTGCGGGATCCAAGACAGTTAAATTGTTTCTCTGGGACTTCGACGAGCTTCATTAGGCTCTCGGTGCTCTCGGCGCTTTTCTGGTGGTCGCCACTGTTGATTTTGGCTTTTAGGTTACAGTGGTTGGGGAATAGTGTACACATTTTATCTTTGGTCATGAGGTCCCAGCAGTAGACGTCTTCGGCTGAAATTATGATGATGAGGTCCCATCACATAGACGCTCTTGCACACTAGCTTTGCACAAAAAAATTGATCGTGCAGACTTGGCATTCTCTACAGTTACCGATTCCTCGTTTGCAAATCGCAGAGTTACATGATCATTGTAATAATTTATCGATACCTCATCATTCCACCTGAAAAGGAAAACAGCGTCACAACATTACCTTGAATTCGACAGACAAGTGTATCCAGACAAAATACATAATATGCAACGAAGGGTGATTCACCTCTACCCTAATTATATTTTATGTTCGCGCCAAAAAGTTGTTCACGGTACGTTGACTCAGATTGGCCATGTGCAAGCGCAGATCGATCCAACTGATTGTGTAGCTAATTTATTTTGTTTGTGAAATAAAAGAGTGAATAGACTCATTAAAAAGCAGGAAAAATTATAGTGCAACATTGTTTTAATTTTTTCTAGTGTTTCATTCTTTTTTATTATTATTTATAATATACTAGCACGCGTAGCATGACCACCGTGGAAACGGGTTTTCTAGACGGAAGAATGGACAAAATGATAGATTGTGTCGACACAATGACAGATTTCTTTGCACTATCTGCCAATTTAATGATTCTTCCGTCAAAGAAATCCTTGTCTACGGTGGTCATGCTACAGGGGATGGTGTAACAAAATTAGTGCAATACAAATTAGGATAAAATAATGGAAATCTTTTCATACCTTCTATATTTTGTACCGGGAAGTCCAAAACAATTTTGTTAGACCCTTTTTCCTTAAGGAAAGTTGTCCAGGGGTGTTACTATGACGTCTTAAAGCAGGAGTTATTCCAGTGTGGGAAAAAGACAGCTATACATTTCGTCTAACGCCTTCTCTTTCCCACACTGGAATAACTCAACTCATGGTACTCACGGTAGGCCGTTCAGGTCTGAATCACAACGAAAGAGGTATTCGCTTATTCTGACACAGCCTGTTTAAAAATTTCAATAATCTTGTACAGTCACGAGCACCAATTGTATAAACTTTCCTAAATTTAAAAGCAATTTTCGCGAGAAATAATGATTGTAACGTGTAGTAGCGAAGAGTGAACTTTTGTAAGGGAAAAGCCGGAGTCCATATCTTTAATGTGATTATATTATTTGTCTACAGAACACTGACTGTGCCATTTTTCAAAGGGAAGCAATCGAGTTCTATGGAACCTTCGCCGCTGGAAACTTGGAGATAGGATCTTTTGCATAAAAATATGAGTTCCAGAATACTATGTTCGTAACAACATGAAATTTTTAATCAGAACAGTAAGAGACACTTTTAAAAGTTCTTAAGTGTTTACATGTTGATGCTCGTGACTGTACTCACAACTATGCCCCACAAACCCGTTTTCATGTTTTATCTGTGGAAACGGATCATGCTTATTTAAAGTAAAGTTGTAGCATGTAATATATTCTAATAGGAATTGCTTCAGTAACTTGGCTTTGTTTTTTTAGCCTGGCTCGTAGTATCTAGCTATATGGACGATTGTGAATACTCGGTCCCCTCAGTGCTGAGGATCGTCAACCATCTTGTAGGTGTTGGCGCCAGATATCTCTGCATTTGTTAATGCTTGATGCTTCCTGAAAAGATAGTCACAAAGACTAGAGTATCGGATCGATCCACCGATTTGGTCGTCTGATTTTTTTCCATTGGCCGGGACCTTTTTTCATACTGTCTGAGGGTCTTCCACATGCCGAGGTCACGAATAATCATCAATAAGACTGATATTGATTTCTTTTACGGTTCCTGTTATTTCTAGAGTCCAGAACTGGTGTCTGTGTGTGACTGTGAAAACCCATGAAATTTTCCTACTTTACCCGCGACTTCGTCAGCAAAAATTGTGATATCTCGGCTAATATGCATGATATAAATATAATTTATAGCCTATAGCACCCACGAATAATGCATCTTTCTATCAGTGAATCTTTTTTTTTAATTGGTTATTAGTTCCAAAGATTACCCCTACATACAAACTTACAAACAAATTTTACCTTTTATAATATTAGCATAGACAAATATTACATAGATACTTACATTAAAGTTAAAAACAAAACCATAAACCATTTTTTTTTTTCATTTTAACCATTTTTTTTTTAAATCCTTTTTATTATGAGATCAGAATTTGATTCCTCAACATGCTATTCTAAGATAATTGATACATTAAATTCTACTATTTACTAAGTTTTGTCTCGGTATGCGATTTCCGTCACGCCATTTTCCCGAGCCCAAAGAGCGGAACTGTAAGCAGTCGACACGACAATGACATTTTAGATTTCATTTTTCCATTTCTTTTACTTCTATCTTCAGTTTTTATTAAAAACTACTACTTTTCTTAAAGAATAAGTGATTTAAATCGAACTTAGTGTGATAGTAGTCTTTTGAAGGTCCGGCCGTGTTGTTTTCTTTGAAAAAAAGTTTTAATTTTGAATTTCGATCAGTCAATTTTAGTGCATATTGGCCTTCAGTTTGACTTGAAATATGTAGGTAGGTACTGCATAAAATTTGGAAATTCATTCATTCCTTAACATACAACCGATAGCCTAAACCATTGGGAATAGGAGCATTTAATTTGGCACTGTAGTACCATATTAAGAGGAAAGTGTCAGAAAATGACGTTTACCACGAAATAGTCATTTAATGGGATTGAATTAAAGTGTTTTATTGATTATTTTAATGATTACAACTCTGAACACATACGTGTTACGGTGTCGAATCATGTTTTGTTCAACATACAGCCTGATGCGCAAAAAAACATAAGAAAATTTAAATGTCGCGAGCTACTCTGGCGTCTTCCCCTTCAACGTAAGTGAGCAACTAAGGAAGGATTGTGAAGATCGCGCATAGGTGATGAAAGTTTGTATTGACGTTTGACATTTTATTCCCATGGGATATCTCATCTGACACACGGCTTTTATTATCATAAAACCGTAGTAGGTACATAAGACTACACTAACAAAAAAAACTTGCTTTATAATACCCATAGACAATCTAACGACTTTTATTGAAATGAACTTGAAACCGTACATCAAATATTCATCGACGTAAATTACCAGTTCACGATGTGGGCATAATAGCTGGAATTGACTCATAAATGATAGAAGTGGCCACATGCCTCGCCGCGCGCCCGGTGTGGTTATTGATCGGACTTCATACAATGTTAATGAGTGTCGGCCATTGTTTGTCGTGCTAAGGGGAACGGTCGCGAAGTTTCATAGCACAGCTGTGGCCACATTCACACCAGTCATTCATTGCTTTGAATGACTGGTGTGAATGTGGCTGCTTAAGGTGGAAATAGTCGTCGAAATTCGTTTCTTACGTTTTTTGCAATTTGGCTACCCTGTCGCTTCCCCCTTAAACTTGAATATTGGCATGACTTAACAGGGAATCTTCTTATTCTAATCCGGAAGGTATTGTAAAAATGATAGCACCTCTGATTTTTCGAATTCATGTGCGTATTGTATAATTATCACTTCTCATACATTCACACACGAAAACATCTTTAGGAAACCAGCATGCCTGAGAGTGCCTAACCTGGTGTCAGAGTTTTAATGCCGCTGTCGGGCCTCTGACTTGGCTTTACATACCGTCGAGAATTATCTCTCAGGCATGCTGGTTTCCTCACGATGTTTTCCTTGACGGAAGCAAGTGATAATTATACACACATGAATCCGAAAAATCTACTTGGAATAATAAGATGTTGGAAAACAACATGTTGACAACAATTCGGAATAATCTAATATATTTTACATCTCTATTGACCACACCTCTCTAGTACACACGGCGACACATCAAGCTATACATTTCCAGTATAACATGACCTCGCTTTGTATAGATTTCCCGTACAATAAGAGATCCGCATAAACTGGTTTTGTATAGCTTGATTGGTCGCCGTGCGTACACGCTGTAGACACGTGGATGTGTTCAAATGAATTATGCATCTGAGGGATATAGCAGAATTTGGCCGCCTGCCAATAACAACTTGGTATATTAGCACGGCGTATGTTCATCAATTTTATTCATATAAACAACACGGATATATTAGGAAAACGTTGATATTATACATAACATCACACATCATCATTCAAACATCATCATCATCATCATCATTCATTTTTCATTGAGTGTCTATTATTATGATTAATGCGTACACAACATTAGCTATGCATTATTTCCACGAGTAGTTTTATTTTTATTTATTAACTCTTAAGGTCTACGCACACTTATTGTTAAGCAGACGTAACTAATTACGTCTAGATAACATAACATCACACCTGTAATCCCTGATAGGTAGTCAGAGGGTGTACCTAATAGTACACCCACATTTCGCCAGTAATGTGCGTGCGCGTGTTTGTGTCTCAAACACGCGCACGCACACACACACACACACACACACACACTAATAAGATAAGTAATACCTAGCTGTAAATACCTAGTTCATATTTTGTATTGCTTAGCTGTGGAAGAGCGGGGCTCCCCAACACAGGCATTACTTGCTTACAGGGGAGCTCCAAACACAAATATTGAAAATGTAATCTTGTTGAAGCAATAAACCATTTTTTTTTTTTTTTTTTTTTTGTATGTACAAGTTATAAAGGGCGAGCCTATTGCCATCAACCAGATACAAATCCAAACTCCGTGATTGCTGCTAATAAATTCCTGTTGGAAAAACTCAATAACACTTTGTCCAACCTGGTAGTCGAACCCAGGACCTCATGCTTAGCAGACACCGCCTGTAACCACTATATTAATAAGACACATCTAACGAGATTTCTTATCATATTGTTTCCAGGACAAAAGCATGGTAGTTTTCGTGGAAGCAGCAGTGTTAGACGACAGGTTACTGGCTGAGTACGGAGACTTCTCCTCAATCAAGGAGAGGCTGATGACCTTCCGAGCTGGCACCGACGACCTGACGGATAAGATCGATTTCATCATCTGTTTGGGCGGGGATGGGACGTTGCTGCATGCTAGCTCTCTGTTCCAGGTAAGATTATAATATAACACATGTAGCGACACTACAAAACGTACTACAGCGCCATCTATGTGACACAAATGAAGAAACTAACATCATAATTCTGAATCGCGCTATTAAAGTTCTCCGCGACTTAAGACCATGTAGAAAAACCCGACAACAAGTGTCGGGTAGTGGCCAACCAGACACAACACCCATCTGGTCGGAAAATCCGCCCTTTTCTATGGGGGAGAACTTTACACACCCTATTTTTCATACGGGGTGGAAGGGACGCCGACGCGTTACATGCATTGATGAAAAATAAGCCGGGAGCAATGTTAGTTCGCTTTCCGGTCCATCATCACATCACTCGTGACGGTCTCTTTTTTTGTAGGTCACAATAATTAGAATGAAACTACAAAAAGATTCAAGCTGCTCAAATTACTTAAACTAACTGAAGACAGTATATTATAATTCTTTAATATTCTTTTTATTTCCAGCAATCTGTACCCCCTGTGATGGCATTCCACTTGGGCTCGCTGGGATTCCTCACACCTTTCGAGTTTAACAACTTCCAGGACCAAGTTATGAACGTTTTAGAAGGTAAGGCTACACATACAGACATAAACTCACGACTTTTCCCCAATATCGGCCTATTTCTAGATAGGCAGGGTAGAGGCATTACAAAACGCCGATGGTGCGATTCTCGCAGACTCCTCCATTGTATCTACACCTGATAACAACAATCCAATGGTTGTCCCAACCCTATGCATATCAGGGCGGGCAGCACTATCGATCGGCACGGCCGCGTTCGATAGGACACTATATTCGGGAGTGCGCGGGAGTGTGACGTGTTGGTTCGATTATTTAAAATATACGTGATGTTTAATTCTCCTTGGTTTGATTCCAAGACCTAACAGAATTTATATTATGCTGTAATAAACCCTGAACATCGCCCGAATTTTCAAGCCAAGAATACGCCAAGCTCCTAGGGCAAGCATACTGATCAGAATCCCTAAAATTAGGCTTGTATGCAAGTACTAGAGTCTACCCAATTTGCTGTTTTCTGGTCCATCTTTGTATATGACTAAGTAGACAAAATCTCTTATTAAAAA
Organism: Noctua fimbriata; assembly: GCA_905163415.1. Taxonomy (NCBI): domain Eukaryota; kingdom Metazoa; phylum Arthropoda; class Insecta; order Lepidoptera; family Noctuidae; genus Noctua; species Noctua fimbriata. The sequence goes on from LR990940.1 coordinate 12,658,388, forward strand.
ATTCACCCGTAAAACTCCCATATTTTTTTTATCACCACCATTCTTGACCCACTGTAGAGCAAAGATACGTACGCCTTGATAATAATTCTAACACTTATCTCCTTCCATAATTTCCAGGACACGCAGCCCTAACACTCCGGTCGCGTCTCCAATGCGTAGTCCTCCGCAAGAGTCGTGATGACAAAGACGGCAAGGAGAAGAAGAAGCCCACAACCATACTGGTGCTCAACGAGGTGGTGGTGGACCGAGGACCCTCGCCGTACCTGTCCAATATTGATCTGTTCTTGGATGGGAAGCATATTACTTCCGTGCAAGGAGATGGTGAGTTTATAAGTTGTTTGCTCTCTGTGGGAGTGGGTCGTAATCCCCAGTGCGGCTTGGTTGACGTCACATGTCTTCATGCCGATTTGCTCACGACATTTTCCTTCACTGCTTTGAAAGCAGTGTGCAATGTGATAAAGTATTGCACAAAAAACCGACCTGCATTAGCTGCTATAAACACAGCATCATATTCTCTCTCCAGGCCTAATAGTATCGACCCCGACGGGCAGCACAGCGTACGCAGTGGCGGCCGGCGCCAGTATGATCCACCCGTCCGTCCCGGCCATCATGGTCACACCCATCTGCCCGCATTCCCTGTCCTTCAGGCCTATCGTGGTCCCCGCCGGAGTGGAGCTTAAGGTAATATGAACTCTTATTCAAACCTATTAAGACACATTTCGGTTTGTGTATGATTCGGGATTGCTTGAGTAAATTTGGACTTGACTCTCGGGACAAATTCGAATTATATTGAGCAAAACTTGTATTTGGATTTTTAGTTTATTGTGTAGTATAAATAAAAAGAATGGCCCAAAGAGTATCCTGATATGATTTATCTAGTAAAAAAATTGCACAGTTTTACATTCAACGAAAATGATTGTCTTAGTTTTAGTTTTAAAACACTATTTGTTCACAGGTTTGTAATATTTTAGAATAAATAATCCACCATAGACAGTCTTTATTATCCCACAGTTAATTTAAAGCTACTATTCTAGATCGCACTGTCTCCGGAAGCGAGAAACGCCATGTGGGTCTCGTTCGACGGCCGCAACCGGCAAGCGTTGCAACACGGAGATAGGTACAGGACTCTCTGCCTACACCCGTTCGCTGTGCACGCCGCTATACGCTTGGAACTTAGTTACACGCATGTTGTATAAAGTCTCGTGTGTAATCAGTTGTATACTTTGTTCTGTAGGGTGTCACAAAATGAGTAGATGTATCTTAAAGTATTTAGAGTACCTAGGTTGTAAAAGTTAGGTTATTATATTTTATTAAATTCCAACTTATATAGAGTAATTAACCATCTCTAATAAAAAAAACAAGACCCTTCATAATACTGTAAAACTAACTTGTAAACAAAAGTTGGAAGATATAGGGTAGTTATAAGCTCCAGAATACTCCAGATAACTTTTGTGAAACTTTACCCATTCAATGTTTTTAAACAAATAAATAAATATCCCCGTTCTAACCAACATGATTCAACGGCGGACTTATATATAATGTCACCAAATAATTCCAAACATTCCAAATACCATTGACGCCACGACAAACATGGGTAGATACAAGACTACTAGGCTTAAGTACAAATCTCTCCAGAATCTGATAGGCATAAAGTAACTTGTAGCATTGAGCTGAGGTCTCGGGGCTTGTTTCAGATAATGCCCACGCTAGAGGCGCGTAGTGCGGCCAGTGTGTCGTTCGACGGGCGCTCGCAGGTCACCCTCAGACCCGGCGATAGGTAACAGGACACGCTTCCTTCGCATCGCACACTACACGGAGACGGCATGACAAGGAGTAGATAGTTGATGGAGGGTTCAGTTCGGGGTTGATGAATCGGTAAAATGAGGGAAGAAATAAATATCGATTACTCTTGAATGATACTTGGTTGTGAAAAGGTTGTTTTAAGTTTACATGGTACTTAAAACTTGATGGATGGAGAGGGATTGGAGACCAAAGATAATATGGACGAATTGCATGAGGAATTATATGAAACAATAAGGAGTACCTAAATGATTGCGAGACGGTTGAAAGAAGAAGAAAATGTGTTCCGCTGACCCCATGAATATATGAGTGCATTATGCAAATGTTGAAAACCCTTGGATATTAGAAAATTGTGTCTGTTAGACAGGTTTTGATCGTTGGTCACAAGTGGACTGGGGTGTCTGAATATTTCATTTGACCTTAAAGCCTTTCAAGCAAATTTTATTTGGCCTAAAAGTGAATATTTTGAATGCCGTCTCCTCTTCAGAAGCCTCAATACACATAGAGTGATCTCCACTGGTCATAGACAACTTCTCTTATCATAAACATCGTTGTTTTGTGCGGGGATGGTTTTTTAGATTTTATTTGCTTTTTATATGGTAAAGGGCTGTCCTATTGCCTTATTAAATAAAGATCTAGGTTTTAAAAGTTTTATTTCCAAATTCAATGTAGAAAAAATATTTTAGGTTAATTTGCTTTTCGCTTCTGCTTTGCATGTTAAAGTAATCATGGTTTAACATTAATCTCATTTAGTTATTAGTATCATATCACCATGCATGTTGTGTTTATTTGTGTGTTCCAAAAACGTAGTCAAAAGGCTCTTGAATAAAATGTTAGATATTTTATACAATATTTAATGTATGTATATCAACTATCAGGGGAAGAGAAATAAGGGAGAGCAGGCCTTACTAGACTCTAGTAAAACCTGTCCCGTATTTGTCAAACCTGATGCGTATGAACACTCCATTTGTGGACTACCCCATGGCTGTGTCAAACCGTTTGAGCTATTTTGTACAAAATTCGTTAGGGTTCTGTTGTGATTGTGTGAATAAAAACATTCCACTTACATGATATTTCAATAAATTATTTTTTGTCCATTAGTAAGAAAGCTTTTAGTTACTCGTGAGATTCCTAACTATTTCAAGAAAAATTGTGTAAAAATTAATGAAAAATACTATTACCATTTTTATATTGATATTTTAATTCAGAAACTTAAATTAAAATCAATCTCTCATTCGCAGCCTCTACGTAACGACGTCAGTGTACCCTGTACCATCGATATGCGCACAGGACCAAATCTCCGACTGGTTCGACTCCCTAGCCGAATGTCTGCACTGGAACGTTCGAAAAAAACAAAAGCAGATCGACGAACTCAGCGACATGACACATTCGTCCAGCGACAATCTAGAAGAACTAGACCAGAACCACCACGATGAAAGACCCGCCGATACATGACCAGCGAAGGATCAGTGACCTCAAGTGTTCTTGTTTATGAAGAAGGACGTGTAAAAACCTTTTTATTTCTATGTTTGTAAGCGAAATGCCAATATTTGTATTTCTGTGTGTGAAAATGACATTCGAAAAGTGGAGTTTAAAAAAGAGTTCGGTGCCTAAGCCTCGATTTTTTCTCAATATAAAAAAATGGAATAATGTCGAAATTTTATAAGTAAAACAATTTTAATGACAAATAAACTGTATTCTCTTGTTCTAATAATATGTTTTGAAAGTTAACTATATTAGTGAACAACGAATATTTTTTATGTGACAAGAATGTTTTGTGAATCATAATTTTTCGATGCGATTAAGATGTTTATAACTTTTCGGCTAATAATGTGATACTGATTTCGATTAAAATGTTGTTTTTGACATTCCCTTGGACAATAAAAATAAATGTGTTATGTCTTTCTGGGGTATGTTCGGTTTTTCTATAGTTTACTTGTCCAATATTATTAAAATCTAAGTTTCAGTTAAATCATATTAGTTCGAATGAACTGCTCAATAGAAGTCACTCAGTGAAACAAGCGTTTTACTTATTTTGGTTCCGTATTTTTGTTAATATTGCGAATTTATACCAATCTCATACATAAACTTAACCTGAGTTATGTGTTGTGTGAACAATATTGAAGGTGCTAATTAAAATAAAACAGTGCCAATGTTAATGTAGGGTGGAACTGTAATTTTTTTTGTATAAACCCTTATTACCCGACTGCGGTGAAGCCCAAAAGGAAGGTTATTAAGAGTTTCTGTTAAATATGAAAGACTCTTAAAATGGCTCGTTCCACCCTCAATCAGCGGTACTCTACCTTTTACTTTACTTATAAATCTAAACTATTAGTTTTTAACATTAAGTGGAAAAGGCGAAAAAATAAACTTTGGGAAATATGTATATTTCTTTATGGTTTTACTCAAGGAAAAGGTTGAGTATCCCTGTCTATAGTTATACCGCTAGTGTTCAACGGCGAGCACAAAATGTAGATAGTTGATAGATTTTTTTACTTTCAGCTGTTCTTTAATGTGTAGGGATTAATTAGTAAAAGTGTACAAAAAAAATCGCGATATTACTTTATTTTTAATGTGACATCACAGTAATGAAGTTCCTTGGCTGTTTGTAATGTTAATATTGCCGGCTTACCATCAGAATCAAATTGTCATTGCCAAATAAATTGGGAACATTTTTTATTGGGTTGTTGTGGTCCTCTGCAAAGTGCATCCAGGTCCGACCTGTGACTTCTGGACAACGGCCTTTGTCGATGGTGAAAAAAAAAATGTGTGCTAAATATTTGACAGTGGCAATTTTGTTCGCATTGCATTAATTCTACAAACATCTTTTCTTTTTTTTGTTTCCTGGATGTATGTATTTGTATTGGTGTTCCATGAGTATAATAGAAGGATAATTATGTATATAGGTTTACTATAAATTATATGAATGCGAATTTATATTTGGTTTGACTTGCCCTCAAAATACCCTCATCATTTATTTGTCTAGCTTTTTATCAACTACGTCGGGATTCTCCACTCGATCCGGATGCAGCTGAGTACCAGTTGGTATTTACATGGAGCGAATGCCTATCTGACCTCCACAACTCATTTATTGGGTAACACCACAGTACCTCTTTGTAAGACTGGATTGTCTTCAAAATACCGTCACAATTTTAACTTGAGCGTAGCCAGTGGGGTTACAAATAATATCAGAGTTCCAACTATGATCTGTTTTAACAGATATAAATGCTGCACTACGTGGTTGCGTGTCGTGGGTTCGATTCTCACAAGGGACAAATATTTTTAGGACCCATACAGATAGTGGTTCAAGTTTGAGCTGTAGTATAATATGCTGTTGATAAACGCAGATACCGTTGAATTTCCCAGCGTGGGTCAACAAAACTAAAAAAAGACTACAAACAACTAAACTAAATAGAAGTTCCATGGGACAACAAATACAGCCAGCTCCTCGTAAATATTAATTAGCTACCATAAACTCTAGATTTTTGCTTGCGAAAATTACCGGTTTCTGATCCAGCCCTACACGTCAAACTCAAAATGTCAATATGAAATCAAAACATTGACATTGACATATGAATAACCTATAAAATTGTTGGAAAAGCAATATTTATTTAAAGAAAATGTCCAAAATAACAAACTTAATAAATTTTATAGCGAAAAGGAGCATTTCCTTGTCAGCTCCGAGGGAAGGCAAGAGAAATTTCAGAAAATTTGTGATTGCTAACAAGAGAGGCTCACGTCTTCACCGTCAACAGCAGATGACTGATAAAAGGGTGTTGGAAGTTGATAAGCGAGGAGTTCGTGATGTGGGACACTACCTGAACGGCCGATTCATTACTGTGCCTGAAATGATACCTGAACTTATTGTTCCCGACTTAAAAGGCTTCGATTTAAAGCCTTATGTTACATACAAAGCTGCAGACGTCATTCAGAGTGAATTCACTCCACAGCAGCTGTTTGACGCAGTCTACAGCAAGAAGATCGTCACTGACTACAAAGAAGGCAAGTTAGATGAAGAAGGATACCCTAAACAACCATCAGAAGAAGAGAAATTACAGCCCGATGAAGCAGTCCGGAGGGCGAAGAGAACAGGCTCAGATATATTTTGATTTGTTTCGTACTCGTGTAGTTTAGCTTTAAATATATAAGATTATTGAATAAATACTGTTAATTTGTTGTCAAGGGTTCTCTTGTGTTATTTTAGTTTAGACTTAAGTAGCTTTCGTGTACTTAGTGTACTTAGCTAGTCATAATTCTTAGTTTATTAATCCCTTTCATAAAACGCTTCATCATTTATCTTAAGTCTGTGACATAAAAAGACAGAGAAAATGCTGCAGAAATGTATTAACCGTAAAGGCAATGCAGTAACAAAACAAATGGATCACTAGGACTATTTTGCATGAATCAAAACAATCATGATTCTCATGCAAATATGTGAAAAACAGAGTCTGTTAAAATAACGGGACAAAAAACTTTACCTTTAATTTGGTCAAAGTATGTAAGTAAGTGCTTTGGCATGTAGTTATGCATATTGTCTGCATAGGTTATTGGCCAATCACCTATGATTTCAGTAGACAAAAGCATAAAAATTACGAAGCTAGCTACCACAACTGATCACTCACTCAACCAAGTGTCTGATATTGTCAATATCTGTTAGTTTATGTTCAACTTAAGAACAGTTTTACCAAAATTAGCTAAATCATCTGCATATGGATCAATTTCATCATCATCATCATTTAAGCCTGGAAACGCCCACTGCTTGGTATAGGCCACTTAGGCTGTCTTACTTCAGGGTTCCCATCCAAGCATCCCTCATCCAGGTTTTTCTCACGACTAAGACCAACGAGCTTCTAGACATTTTAAGTTTCTTTGGCCACAATTTGGTCTGAAGCTCACTCCAGCAACCATCTCCACGTCTAACCAAGTATCCTGCCCAACACTACTAGAAGCATATTGTCTTTTCACCAATGTCAAGCACTTTCAAACTTGCCGCTGACAAAGATAGATTTGATTCACTTCACAGATTATTTTGACCTTCAACCACTGAAAAATCGCACTAGCTCTGTTGTCCGAGTCTGATAACGGTCACTAGAAATATGTAATTATCAGATGGTTCCGACTTATGCAACTAGTCTCCTAGTTATATTTATACATATAATCATTTAGTTTCAAAGCAGACTGCTTATCACTCAACTACTTCATCCTACATGTATTTCGATCGGTGTTTCTTTTTCATTTCACATGTTGTGTCTTTTCTTCAGAAGTAAACTCTTAAAAAGTATTATAGTAGTAGTAATATTCATTTGCCTCTAGCGCAGTCATAGTCCAGAGAGAGAAACATATCTCTGTGACTTGAAAATGGCATTTGACCAACTACTACCTAGTTTTCCTTCCTCATTCTATAAATGGATGTATCTGCAAGTAAATTAACCCAGAAACCTTTCTTACATAAAAGATTTAAGTAGTATAAATTAAAAATATCTAGATTAGCCTTTTTTAAAACATGAAAAATGATCAGACAACCCAATAGGACTAAAGAAGGGGTACCGCAAGGTCACATTCTTGGCCCTCACCTAAACTAAATAATCCTGTCACTTTTCTTGTACATACTTATTGAAGCAAATAGTAAACATAAACATTTTGTTTACTATTCTAAACCAACGATAGTTATCATGGAACATTCACGTAGGTACCTACAACTTGGTTATTTCCGATAACATACCTAACGTCTTACACATGTTTATAAGACTTACATAACGTAGATAGAAGCGCTTATGTACTTAGTCATATTGACGGCCTAGTATCGCTGCTTATCCCGTCTAGTATTTAAGATAGCCGAGCCGAGGTGACATAATTATATCGAAAACGTTCCTTAATAAATATAACTAATGTGGGTAGACTATTAATAAACTGCTTAAGCTAATTTGCAAGTCTGTCAATATGGTAATTTTCCGCACCTCGTAGGTACTGTATGGAATGTAGGGGCAGTAATTTATCCTTTTCAATACATTGATTTATATTAAATAAACGAATTGTGCAGGTGTGTGTGTTCAGAGTCAAAATAATATTAACCCGAAGAGCGGTAAGTAAGTATAATTGTAAACGAGTTATTCATAATCTCATACAATATACTGCGAATAAAAACTGCGAGTAAACTGATGATAACATAATCACGAGATCAAAGAATGTTTTACAACGGGGATTGATATTGATTTTTTTTAAACAAATGCCAAACCCGTGAACACTTAACATCAAATACTGAAACGAAACAAAGTCTACCGTGGCACAGATGACCCGAACTTTATCTAAATTGTAATAAACTTGTCTACAGTTCATAATAATATCGAACAACGTTTTATCATTTAAACGAGCGATACCATTTCGCGCGGTTGTATAGCGCCTGCGCAGTTCGTACCGGTTTGACAAATAGTAAGCAAATATAGACGTAATGGGTGGAAACTACTCAGCGATGGACCCGATGGAAGTACCCGTGCCTGACATACAGAAATTATTCGAACGAGATGGGTATTTGAAGCCATATGAACGGGAAATCCGACGCAGGTAAGCCTTTAGTGTTCTTAACACAGTTTGTAATGAAGTTTGAGTGAATATATGGAAGAAAACAGTGTTTTTAAGTGATATTTTGACTCAATTTAAGGTTAACCTACCGTGTTTACGAATTGTTGACAATAAAGCGATGTAGCGTTTGATATTTTTAGGCGTACAGAAACGTTAGAGTATGTTGTTTTGAATATTAATAGTCACGATAAGTAGAAAGCTGTAGATAGTGAATCACTGCACGACTGTTTTCCGCCTTTGCAGCATAAACACATTCTATATCAATATTTATTTTCCTAAGAAAACACCGCGCTTGATTGATTCAGCGCTTCGAGCGCTCGCTGCGCGTTGTGACGTTCCCAATGTCAAATCTAAGGTCAATTGATATCAGAAATGAAGAACTTTAGACACACTTTTATATTCAATAAATACGTTACGTTCGTTTCCTTTCTTTTTTATAGTTGCAGACCTTAGAGATAAACTTAATTGGCTAGCTATTCATTTATTATTTATTTTATAAATTACAAGTTCCTTACACTTAAACAATGCACACAATTAGACCTATGATTATGCTAATTCCTTCATCATAAATGGTTTTAGCTAGGTAGACATAAACTTAGGTAGGTATATTTAGGCACATTGTCGAGCGTAGCAAAACAATCAAGATGCAAATAGGTAACGCTTTAGTAATTCAATCTAGGTATGGTACCTATACAATACAAAATTATAACTAGTAATTACTATGCTAGGCAAGTACTAGTAGGTTAAGGAATTTTACAAATACCCTCATTTCACTTAACTCAACATTAACCAAAACTGGGATTTTGTGAACATCAATTTTATTATGTAGCCGACCGTAGCAATAGAAATCAGGATTGAGGAAACACCGATCTCCTAACAAACTGGACCGGAAACTAGTTAACTAGGTACATGCTGTTGCCAATTCGGCAATCTCGGGTGGGGGCAATACATCCTTTTGTTATGACAACCATGAACTATGTTGAGAGTTAAACAATAAAGAAGACCGGTCTACGTAGCAACCTTTGGGGATACCTATGTCTAGCAGTGAATCTCATGATAAAGATGAAAGCAGAAGATGACATACCTGTATTAATTTATCTAATCTCGATTTCAGATATGGATGCTACAAAGATCTGTGGGACAGGATCGAGTCCTGGGAGGGTGGTTTCGACGGGTTCACAAAGGGGTACAAATACTTCGGGCCTCAGTACAACTCCGATGGTTCCGTGACATGGCGGGAATGGGCCCCGGGGGCACACAGTTTGCACTTGCAAGGAGAATTCAGTACGTAGTTTATAGCTTCAGCATCAGATTAAGATGTTATGTTTCTTGTGCTGACCAAAAGTTTAAACTTTGTCGCTGTTCTACAAATGATGGGGCACTTAATATCGTGACCTGCGTGTCCTGTTGTTTGTTCATTACAGGGACTGATTGACGCTACTGAAGGCGCCAGTTTAGATTGCCACTAACGCGTTCAGACGAAGATTCCAAATCATATGCCGCAAAACAAATGACGGACAAAAATATTTTCTTTACTCTAAAGAACTTCCTGCTATACTTTCTTTAAATACAATATCTCTCATTTGATTCAGTTGTAAACGGCTATCAATTCGTTACATTCAAATAAGAAATAATCAATCGTGCATGGGCTTGGCACATGGGGGAAGCTCCCAGAATAGACTAAGGGCATTAACTCTCAATCTTAAGTACTTAGTCTCGAACTCGAAGCAAATTCCGACTAATCGAGAGTTTATCACTTCATTTCAAACTCTGTTCTATTCTTCATAGAGTTCAAATGAGAATTGAATGGATTTTATCTGTAAATTGGGTTCAATAAAAGATTATTAGTCGGCGCATCACGGCATTGTACTTATTCGTTTTGATCTTGCATGACGTAGGCAGCTAATATTTTATAAGTAGGTACCTAGTTCAAATATCTTGTCTTCTTACAGACGGCTGGAACTCAAAAAGTCACCAATTCAGGAAATTAGAATATGGTAAATGGGAGCTAACGATAGCAGCAAACCCGGATGGGTCTTCTCCACTGAAACACGGGAGCCGTGTGCAACTCATAGTCAATGACAATCTGTACAGGCTGTCTCCCTGGGCTAGTTATGTCAAACCGTTCGAAGGATTTACGTACCAACAGTTCATATACAGGCCAGAAAATGTAAGTAAATCTAATCTAATCTTCCTCCTTTCTGCTTGGTTACTACTATCTGGTTAGACTGGAAGCTAAGCCCAACGTGTGTGGGAAAAGCTAAGCAGATGATTAGGGCCAAATATAAGTAGGTACTATCGATTCAGTTCTAATAATTTCTCTATATAGGGTGACTGGTAATTAGTGACCAATACTTAAACACGTGATAACAAACAACTTTCCCAAAGAAACATTTAAAAAAAATACTTATTCACTTTTATCACAATAACACAACAGCGGAGCATTGCCTATCTGTTCTTCCTCTGGTGCTCTGCCTACCCTTTGTTGCACGGTACGATAGTAATGAGACAGAACGGCGTCATACAGTTAACAGCTGATAGGTCACAGGCGAGCGCACGCGAATTTTATATGGCCCACTGTTGTGTTATTGTGATAAAAGTGAATTAGTATTATGAAAAAATGTTTCTTTGGGATATAATATACAATTAACTTCTTTGCACTGTAGATACTACACTATACTACTTGAAACGTCGCTAACGCAATCTTTATCAAACCGATTGTGTTTTCTTATTATAGCAAATCTAATAATACTCTGTTAGGTAATACATTACTTAGGTATGTTAGTAATTAGTATACAGATGCAAATTTTCATCTTGATACCAATCGCATAATGTAACTTTTCAGAAGGTCCACAGGCAGTTTACAAGCAGAGACCGAAAATGTTACCCATATAAGGGTTTCGGGTTATTTTTAAGAGTAAAGGTTAACCCGTATTATAGGGTTAATCAGCCTATAATTACCGGTTCACGCACAGAGTTCATTTTTGTACTTAAAAAATATGCAAGAAAGTGACGGAGTTCGCCCGCGCTCGGTGCTTTTTTTTCTTTCTCGTTAATCAGGAAAATTTTAATGGTTAACCCGTATAATAGTTAATCAAACATATTATACTAACGACCCTTCCGGTTTCGCACGGATTCAATATATATATATATATATAAACCTCCCTCTTGAATCACTCTATCTATTAGTGAAAACCACATCAAAATCCGTTGCGTAGTTTTAAAGATCTAAGCATATATAGGATCAGGCAGACAGCGGAAAGCGACTTTGTTTTATACTGTGTAGTGATGGCCAGGTTATAGGTCTAACTGGTTAAATTTTGGCCCGATTAATCGGTCCCTGTTCACAAGCAAATTAAGTAAATAATCTGTCTCTCTTTCAGCCATATCAATTTAAGCACCCCAAAGTAGCCAGACCGAAGTCCCCCCGTATATACGAGTGCCATGTTGGCATCGCTACGGCGGAGGGCAAGGTCGGCACATACAACGAATTTAGAGATAATGTACTACCTAGGATTAAGAATCAAGGTAGGCTGACTAAACATATATTTTTTTTTTTACCTGCACTGAAAAAAAAATCTGTCATTTTGTCGATTCTTCCGTCGACAAAACCCGTTTCTACTGTGGTGATGCTACGCGTGCTGGTCCTGCGTTACTAGGGGCCCTAGTCTAGCTGTCGAAAAGATTTTCTCTGCCATTGTCCCGCTGTCAGCAGTAATTTTTCAGATACCATCCCTACCTCACACAATCTACCGATAATTTACATAGTCTTCGTCTCCTTTGCAATCCATTCCCATATATTTCAAGTAGACACATTTCATTTTCGATATTTTTATTTAGGAAATCTGGTTTTTCGAAATAAACACATTTTATTTGTATTTCCCAGGTTACAACTCAATACAACTTATGGCCATAATGGAGCACGCATACTACGCGTCCTTCGGTTACCAAGTCACAAGCTTCTTTGCTACAAGCAGGTAATTATTGCCTCCATTTTAACATACATAACATCACGCCTGTAATCCCCAAACGTTTAGGCAGACGTACCTAATACTCACATTTCGCCAGTTATGTTTATGTCCCATGTAATAGGGGGCGAGCCTATTGCCATCAACCTCCCATTTTACTTTTATGTTATACTAACCCCACGGCTTCGCCCGCGTCTATATAGGACAATGGACATACAGATGGGGGAAACCCCCGGGATAAAGGGTGTCCTATATCCTAAGTCGTCGTCTATCCGCATACCACATCCCACAACCCGTTCCGTCAAGTTAAGAAAAGGTAACAGACAGACGGACTTAGGTTCTTTCAATAAATTAGTAGGGATAATATTAGGGATTAGTAGGTTTGCTATTAAGCTAGTCTAGTGGTGCACAATTTGATCAAAATTTGCGTTAATATAAAAAAAAATATTTTAATCATAAACAACATGTTTTCTCCTCACCAGTCGTTACGGCACACCCTGTGAGCTCAAACAACTAATCGACCGCGCACACGAGCTGGGTCTCTACGTCCTGCTCGACGTGGTACACTCCCACGCCTCCAAGAACACCCTGGACGGCCTCAACGAGTTCGACGGCACCAACTCCTGCTTCTTCCATGACGGAGTGAGGGGAACCCACCAACTTTGGGACAGCAGGCTGTTCAATTACTCGGAGTAAGTGATAGTAGACCATACTGTAGACCCTGGAAGGTCTCTAGTCCGACGGCACCAACTCCTGCTTCTTCCACGTTGAAGGGAGGGAAACTAAATAGTTCCTTATACTCGAAAAACAATAACACTTATCTGCAGTTCAAATGTTAACAGAAAACTCAACACCCAAAGAACCCATTGGGTTGTTTTTTGTCCAGCACCCTAAAATATATTGGTATTTGTTTTCAGGACAGAAGTGCTAAGGTTCCTGCTATCAAACCTGAGGTGGTATCAAGAGGAATACCAATTTGATGGATTCAGGTATGTACCTAATGCCCTAGGGACCTAATGCTTCAATCACAAAATGGAAAATCCCTGAAAATACCTAATTGATTATCTTTATTTTTGATTCCATTTTTTTATATCTTATTCCACTTACATCAATATTCACTAAAAACCATCCCCCGTTACAACTGACCCCCGTACCCACAGATTCGATGGCGTGACGTCAATGCTGTACCACTCGCGCGGCATCGGCGAGGGCTTCTCGGGCCACTACGACGAATACTACGGGCTGGGCGTGGACACGGAGGCGCTGGTGTACCTCATGCTGGCTAACGAGATGGTGCATAAGCTCGATAACAGGGCTATTACTATTGCTGAGGTAAGATATATGGACCATAAGAAAGATTATGGGGCACAATTAGACTTTTCTAATCGTATTGTCTGAATGTCGTGCAATTCGGTAGGCTTATATCCAGATGTGGACTGCTGTGGGCGGACGATGATGATGCTGATAACTGAGACAGATGAAGCAGCAGAATATATCGGTGGAAGCTGTCAAATTGGTAGCTAGTAATTCCTCAGGTTTTTATTGTGGCTATAAACCATATCCTCGGGAAATAAGGGCAAGCTAAACTGATTTATTATGATTCTAAATATCCAGACTGCCTCGTTGGTCTAGTGGTCGTAATCGCGATTGTTGAGGTGAGGCAGGACCTCATGCTCAGCAGTCGGGCAGTTTGTTATTGGGTTTTTTCATCAGGAATTTGTCAGTAGTAGCCAAGGAGTCTTGATTTGCATCCGGATGGCAATAAGCGGCAAGCTTATTACATGGGACTTAATTAAACATAACTGACAAAATGTGGGTATACTATTAGGTACACCTAACCCTACGGAAATTACAGGCGTGATGAAGTTATGTAAATATCCATTTTTCTCCCAGAACATAATGATGGACTTGTCTATTTAGATTTCCTCATCGTTTTTGGAAACTCCTTAGACTCACCGAGTATCTATTTTTATAGACTGGCCCATCCTCTACTTAAAACAGGTCCAGCATATTCCACATGTTCTATCTCTTTCTTAAGCGTTACGAATTTCTATTTCAAGGACGTATCAGGCATGCCAGCGTCCTGCCGCCCAGTGAACGAAGGTGGCACCGGCTTCGACTACCGCCTCGGCATGGCTATCCCAGACATGTGGATCAAACTCCTCAAGGAGGAGAAGGACGAGGACTGGAAGATCGGCCACATCGTCCACACCCTCACGAATAGGAGGTGGATGGAAGGCACCGTGGCGTATGCTGAGAGCCATGACCAGGTAAATCTTCGTTGAAAGAACATGTCTAAGTTAAGACGGTTTTTGCCAAACCGTCTGCCACAAATGCCATTATAAAATATGTAACCAGGCTAAAGTGGGCAGTGCGACAAAATTGTCTCGTTTTTTAGTCTTGCGCCGAAGGAAGGTAGTAATAATAGGTACATGATTATGAGACTCCCTACAAATAATTCGAGTATAAAACCTAGTTGGGTTAGCCCAGATGGTCAGTTAGGTGCGAGCTCCTGACTCCCTGTAATGAAGTATATTATACGAGTTAAGATACTGTGATATTTGATTCACTGTCGTAGCGAGTCTGATAGCAGTTATATCAAATACTAGCACTTCACACCCGCGACTTCGTCCGCAAAAATTGTCATAGCTCAGCTAATATGTATGCTATAAATATAATTTATAGCCTATAGCACCCATTAATAATGTACCTACTGCCATTGAAAGAATTTTTAGAATTTGTTCATTAGTTCTGGAGATTACCCCTTACATACTGACTTACAAACAAATTTTACCTCTTTATAATATTGGTATAGATTTATGATCTAACACTGTACTACTTAAACTTACACTATTTACACTGTTACACAGTATTGTCAACTCAAGTCATTAACCTCTATCTCGCCCCTCCCAGGCTCTGGTAGGCGACAAAACAATAGCGTTCTGGCTGATGGACGCAGCCATGTACACGCATATGTCGACCCTGAGCGAGCCGAGCGGCGTGGTGGAGCGCGGCCTGGCGCTGCACTGCATGATCCGACTAATCACGCACGCGCTCGCAGGCGAGGCGTATCTCAACTTTATAGGTATGTGTTTACGGACAAAATAATCAAGGAGGTAGATCCTCGGCATCAGTCTTTTAACATGAATGCTTCCACGGCCGGTCTCAACATCACACTGATTATTCACTGCACTAAAACTGACTGAAGAAAAAAGAAAAATTTGAGTATGATCCGAAATAAAACCTCTATTAAAAAAGGTTACGGTTAAATAATCATGACCTTTCATTATCTAAATTACACATGCCTCGGTCCGCACGTTAAGCCGTTGGTCCTAAGCTCCTCTCTCCCCGGTCCGGTCGGTTTGCCGTTCCATCGGACTATGAAAGAGAGCACTGGTTCTGCGCACGCACTAGTGCGTCATAATATATCCTTAGGTAATCGAAATTCGGCCTAGAAGACTATTAATGTGACTCCTTACTTCCCCAGGCAACGAGTTCGGTCACCCCGAGTGGCTGGACTTCCCTCGCGCCGGCAACAACTCGTCGTACCACTACGCGCGGCGCCAGTGGAACCTCGTGGATGACCCGCTTCTCAAGTACAAGTTCCTCAACCAGTTCGACAGGGACATGAACGAGCTGGAGGATAAATATGGCTGGTTGAGTTCCGCGCCGGTTAGTATGAGTTTTATATGGTTTTATTATGAGAAGTACGTTTAGTTGTATTCTTGCTCTCGTACTATGTTTATGGTTAAAGAAATTTATTTCTCAATAATAAATTACAAGAATTTTACTTACTTAGATCATTTTTGGAACTTAAACTATAGTATTACATGAACTTTGACATACAAACTAAGTAGGTATAATATTTCTTTATTCAAATCATTAGTTTATTAATTAAAATTGCAATTCGTACGCAAGTAACATTAACGAAACACAAATCCAGCCACCCGCAAAAGAATTACTTACTTAGATCATTTTTGGAACTTAAGCTATAGTATTACATGAACTTTGACATACAAACTAAGTAGGTATAGTATTTCTTTAATCAAATCATTAGTTTTTTAATTAAAATTGCAATTCGTACGCAAGTAACATTAACGAAAAACAAATCCAGCCACCCGCACAAGAATTACTTACTTAGATCATTTTTGGAACTTAAACTATAGTATTACATGAACTTTGACATACAAACTAAGTAGGTATAGTATTTCTTTATTCAAATCATCATCATTCTCTTGCCCTTATCCCAATTCATTTGGGGTCGGCGCAGCATGTCTTCTTTATTCAAATCATTAGTTTATTAATTAAAATTGCAATTCGTAAGCAAGTAACATTAACGAAACACAAATCCAGACACCCGCAAAAGAATTACTTACTTAGATCATTTTTGGAACTTAAGCTATAGTATTACATGAACTTTGACATACAAACTAAGTAGGTATAGTATTTCTTTATTCAAATCATTAGTTTATTAATTAAAATTGCAATTTGTACGCAAGTAACATTAACGAAACACAAATCCAGCCACCCGCAAAAGAAATAGCTTACCGTGATCGCATATAATCATAACAGATATAAAGGAATGCGATGTTTGGTCAACCTTGTTGATAAAAATCGGGATGTCCTACATTTTAGACTCCTTTCAAAGATGGTCATTTTGGGGAAGCAGATTGGGTTATTGTAAAAAGTTTTGCCGCCCCACCGTGTCCTTGAGTCTAACTTTAGTGAAGATGAAAAATAAGACATTTATTTCAAACGTAGTCCATATACTGTTAGTTACACAAAAAACCTTATAAAGTTAAGAGAGTGGAGATCTCACCTTTACTTAAGGCAGTCACAGCATCTCCGGTAAGAACCAGTTAGAGAAACGCAAAAATGGATATCAAAGTAGACACGGAATTCGTATTTGCCTTCCCCATAAAAAGGGGTAGCATAACTCGTATAAGAACCTCGAAAATAATAAGAATTAATTTTTATTAATCCAGGATTGCTGACCTAAAGACTCCGTTCGTTCACAGCCATTTTGCGAAGTGGTTTCTTCACGAACTATTTTTTCTGCGTATTATCAATTTTTTGATATCATTGTCTCTCTCTAGGCGTACGTATCATGCAAGCATGAGGGCGACAAGCTGATCTCGTTCGAGCGCGCCGGCCTGCTGTTCGTGTTCAACTTCCACCCCTACCAGAGCTTCACCGACTACAGGGTCGGCGTCGACGTGCCTGGCAATTATAAGGTAAATATTATACTTTACTAACTTGTGTATTCCCGCGTGGATCTAGGTTATAAACTAACTGTGTGCCGTACAACCAAATCCGTTCTGTATTTCATGCGTGAACGAGTAACAAGTAGTCAGTGCCCCGAAAGTCTGACAACCAGTCTTACCGAGGGGTATCGTATTACCCAGTACTTACTACTTACGATAGGCAGTCGCTCCATGTAAAATACTGGTACTCGGCTGCGTCCGGTTAGACTGGAAGTCGACCCCCAACATAGTTGGGAAAAGGCGGGCAGATGATGATTCTGAAATGCTGAGTGGTGAACTGAAGCAAGAGATTTTTACTGTTATTCTTTCAGGCGGTCCTGTGTTCAGATAGCAAGAAATACGGCGGCTTCGGTCGCGTAGAACCGGACGGCGAATTCCATTCCACACAGGGCCAACCATGGGGCAACCGAAGTGATTCTATACAGGTATTAATAAGTAACACTTTATATTTCTTTTTAATCATTTATTTCAATAAACATATTTTAAAAATATCACCTCATGGCTCATTCAGTTCCCATAGACATAATCACAGACTTAGTAGAACTCACAATTCATTTTATGAATATTATGCTTTTATTTCATCCTGTATTGTTCCTATTTGCTGAGCAAAGGTACCTTATATAGTTATTTACTCTTCCCCGTGTGTCCCGTGTGGCCACTTTCCCAGAAATCATATATACATAATATATCATTTAACTAAACATCAACTATAATATTCGGAAATCGTGTAATTATATTTAATTGATATTATGTGATATACATGGATCTACTATGTTTTTATTTGTGATTATAAGTTCATTGAAACAATAAATCTAAACATCTATTTCAGATATTGATACATCCAGAATTGCTACTTGATATTATGCAATAGACATCAACCTAATATTTAAATATGCAATTAATTTTAATATAAATCGAAATCAATTTTTTTTTAATTATACATTGATACTTCAAACAATAATTTCATTGTTACATCCAGAATTACTAATTGATATTATGCAATAGACTTCAACTTATTCTATAGGTCTAAATCTTAATATACCTACACATAATAACAACATATTATTCAACAAAAATCTAGACAAGAAACAATAATTTCAACTACTTAATTGATAGATCCAGAATTACTAATTGATATTATGCAATAGACATCAACTTATTATTTAAGTTAATCATTGAATAGACACTTAACTTTCAACATCAATCATCATCATTTTTTATTGAAACTGCATACAATCGAATACAAGTGTAAGATTAGTTATGAACATTGAAAGCTTAAAAACAGTGTTTGCATACAATCATTTCATTGATACATTCAGAAGTACTTATTGATATTATGAAATAAACATCAACTTAAGTTTAAACTTGTAACTACATCAATTCAGTTATTTTAATGAATTGGTAGAGAATCATTTCAACTATGATGGATACATCCAGAACTGCTTATTGATATTATGCATTGGACATTAACCTATTATTTAAGACTAATTGAATAGACACTTAACTTTTTCAATATGTACTTCAAGCAATCATTTCAATTAATTCATACATGCAAAATTACTAATTTAATTAACACTTCAAACTTACATACAACAAAAATTAACATTTAATACAATAGTCTTGCATTGAAACAGAAACCTATCATAAATATAATATCATATAAACTTAAATGTGCCTCAAGCAAATATTTGAATAGTTCGATGTGCCGTTGCTGTACTTAAGTCGCGCCAAAAAGTATTCAAACTTAGTAGCGTGAACTCACACATCTTACAATAGATACGATTTTCCGTACGAGTGAGCGAGACAATACTATTAAAATGTCAATGTCATCGAAATAAAATCAATCTATTTAGGAAGGGATAGGTCGAATCTAACTAAGGTGGAAGCGCCAGATTTAAATTAAATACGCGCCAAATTAAATTTTCTTACGTTTTTTGCAATTTGCAGAACAGTGTCTTGTTGGTGTTATTGGTTGTATGTTGATGAAATATGAGTCGCTTAGGTAACACTTATGTAGTTATTGGCACTTCCACCTGAAGTCATTAGTCTCAATAAAGGTATCCCTTTTCATATATTATGACTAGAATTACTTATAATAAACATACAATTTTTTTTTCTTTCAGATTTATATCCCGTGCCGCACTGCCATTATCTACGCAAAAGTGAATTAGGTTAACATTGAATAAGTGGAAAATTTGGTACTTTTACTAGGTAAAAGCACTACAATTTGATGCCAATGATTATGCTTTAAAACCAGTCGAACTTTGTTCAACTTGTAAGAACAGTGTGTTATTGAAAATGCTATTTTTTTAATGTTTTGATTTGGTAAGTTTGAGAATAAACTGTTGCTTAAATAGGTACGAATTCTACATTTTTAAAATCTGTTAATGCAATAAATGATCTGTTAGAAATGTTGGTTTTTATTTTTCCGTAGATATTCCTACTAGTAAATTGTTCTTAGGTGTACATGTAATTGGCTTCAGCCTCATGAGTGTGACCTTGTATCCATACTCTTCAGCCAAGCCAGCCCTGTCTGAATCAATGATTGCCATACACCTTGCTCCTCTGATGGCTAAAGGATGTTCCTTGTGTGTCTGATCCGCAGCATGTGCAATGCACAAATATTCTTCAAAGGGTACAATGGCAAACTTTTTGCTTCTTGGATATTCCATCCTACTGGTACCATGTATAGCTCCATAGCAGCACGGACTTAGAACAAACCGAGCATTTTGCTTTAAACATTTGTCCAAAATCAAATCGGTGGCAATCCCACAAGCATGTAGTCCGATTCCTATATCAAATTCCCCAATGAAAAAGTCCAGGTTGCACTGGTAGTAATATACGTTCTGCAACCTCATCTTTTTAACTCTCTCTTTAGCTCTACCGAGAGAATGCTCTTTGTTCTCCAATAATATGATTGTGCATCTCGGCAACAGATAAGCAAGCAGAATGCCCAAATGTCCAGTTCCACAGCAAAAGTCTACAATCACATCTCCATCTGTAGCCATACTTAGCACGGCTAATGCTAAGTTTTCTAATTGCTCTGATTTCCTTTGGACCCTTGTGCTCGGTAGATAGCCAGAATATGGATTTGCATGCTCTGGTATGTCCTTCCATCTAAATGAAGGTTTAAACTCATTATCAGATATTGGGAGTTCCATTCCTTCTGTTATGGAGCTTAGAGCTTTTTCAATATCTTCATCCTTGGTGTAAAGCCTCTTTTTCGGATTATTCCTCTTTGGGTCACATTTGTACAGGCTCACTTCTTCAGCAGTTGGCATGGTCAAATGATCAAATGGTAACTGTTTTAAATTAAATTGATTAAAAAGGGACATGAAAATTTCCTCAATTCTTGGGATGGATATCAAATTTTTATACCATTTGTAAGTTAATGGTAATAGAGATTCAAACTGTGTCTCGCCAATAGTATGAATTATCACATGGTATGATGGCAGCAGGACTAGGTCCGCTAATGTTAAATAAGGGCCTTCAGCAAATTCATGATTTACTTCTAGGTCTACCAATTTTGTGGAACTGTCGATTCCATTACCTTTGTTTTTGTGAGATTTCCATTTTCTTGTTTTTGGGGTTCTTTTTGAGCTGGCTGAACCTTCCCTGCTTTCTTTTTCATCCTGTTTATCAGCAGCTTGTTGCTCAGCATTTGCCTCGAGCTCAACATTTGAACAACCGGGTTCAACATTTGTTGGTTGCTTAGCATTTTCTTGTTGTTCAACATTTTTTTGTGGGTTGGCATTTTCTTGTTGCTCAACATTGGCTATTTGTTGATCAACACTTGTTTGATGGGTAGTTTGCTCCACATTTGTTTTTGGTTCAACATTTGATTGTTGGGTGGGATTTTCCTCAATAGTTGACTGTTTCTGTGCATTTATTTCTGGGACAGCATCTGTTTGTTGCTTAGATTTTCCATTTTGCTCAGCTTGGTCAGCATTTTCTTTTTGTTCAACATTTATTTTAAGTCTAGCATTTCCTTGTTTCTCATTATTTTGCTTTTGCTCATTATTAGCCTGTTTCTCAACATTGGCTGGTTGTTGCTCAGCTTGCCGAACATTTTCTTGTAGCTCAACCATTGTTTGTTTCTGAGCATTTATATCTTGGTCATTATTTGCTTGTTGCTCAGCATAAGTTTGTTGCGAAACAATGGCTGCTTCTAGCTCAGCCCTCACACTTTCTTTTTTTAAATTTTGTGCAACTTTGTACACATTATGAATTCTAACAGGCTGCCCCATATGAATTTCAAAGCGTACCAATGCATTAGGGACTTGTTTTATGTCTTTATTTGTTAATAATTCCTGGACAGTTCTTATAATTTGTATTTCACAGAACTTTGTCCATACTGAAACCTCGTTTGGTGCTTGGAGGCATGAATGACGAAAGCCAAGAAGACCGTCCTCATGTTCTTGCTTCAACACATAGCAATTCCTGAAGAAACAAATCTGTCTGCTCACAGCACAGAGACCAGTAATAATCACATCTTCGGCCATAAGGACTGGGTACGCACATAAAGCCACAGTCCATGGTATCTCATATTCATTGATCAGAAAGGTGAAATTCTCCCCATCTTCTTCAACAATTGTAAAAGCCGCCTTTTCATTCTCAGGAGTTGTCCTTATTGGAATAAATCTTAATGCAACGAATTTGCTATTACAAAATTTCTGTATGCTGTAGCAAATAAAGGAATCTAGGGGCACTCTTAATTTATGGGTCTCCTGGTATTCTTTGTAGCTTGTATAAGTCTCCAAATGTATAACTTGTAGTGACTTCTTCTTGAAACTTATTCCCACCATGATTGTTGGCAAAATTGATTACAGTAGCGGTTGAATGGTCGTTTTTTCAGCTTTTAGAACACACAATAGTCTTTAAGCTGTATTTTATTCAGGTCAATCAATACATGCTTTTAATTATTTATAAGTAAATGTGTGAACCACAACACAATAATACACCTGGTTACTGACTGACACTTGTGAGACTGAGTATTTGTTGCCATCATTAAATGATGAAACTCCACTCTTTTGGCACACTTATTCAATTTGGGTAGTATTTAAACGAGCGAAAATAAATTCAAATTAAAAGTGTCAAAAATACTGAATATGGGCTACTGAAATGAGTCCCGTACGGTGTATAAAATTACCCTTAACGATATAATTGTATACAGAAAGCATGGTATACCGTTGAATGGTAATACGAAAAAACTATTAGTCGATGTCATTATTTAGCTACAGCACGTTTCGCCGAATAACGCTACAAAGAATGAATGGTTGAGCGATACCCAGATTTGCGATTTGCTAAGCAGTGATCAGCACTAGATTTTAGATGTGACGTTGTCGATATAACCCCGTTGTGCGGGGCTCCTATTTCTGTTTGCAGGGTTTAAAGTAACCTAACATGTAGGGGATGCCGGGGTCTTAGTTCGCGCGCTTCGCCTGCTCACCTAACCTATGAACCTAACCTGTCCGAGTCAGGGTGCCACAAGTCCCGAGCTCACTTCGCTCGCTCTTGCTTCCTATGTTCTTCTTGCCGCAATATCGGGATAAATAGTTACTTACTTGATATAATAGTCGCCCATTCAGTACATTAGTCACCCATTTAATTTTTATTCACCCGATTAATAATTTACATGATGATTATATTTCGAGTGTCGTAGGCCTATGGCTGTGCCTACCTGACCTCTGAGATATGCCTTAAATTATAGTGTCGGGCATGCTGATTAACAGCACAGAAGCCTACCATACTATGATAAGATTCATAGGGAAAATAAAATTGAACTACTGGATAGATTTCAAAAGGCGATCAGTTAAGATAAGGAATGAATAAACTTAAGAAATAATAATACATAAATGTTTTTAAAGACATAATACATTTTGAGGCTCAAAACTTACCATACATTCATTTTATTGTATTGTTGTATAACGGGCTGGTCATCTGGTCTCCGCAACTCCACGTACAGAGCGCAAATTATGTGTAATAAATATATTACACATATACATACTATACATTCATACTATTATTAAATCACATAAATTAAGTATGCTTCAGGATATCTGTTTAGATATATAGGGTGATTCGTAATTAGTCAACGATACTTGAAAACACGTGATTGTACTCATGGTAACAAACAACTTCCCCAAAGATTTTTTTTTTAGACTCGTTCATTTTATCCCAATAACACAACAGCCGTATGAAATTCGCGCTCGCGTACGCCTGTGACCATTCGGCTACCAGCCACGTGACGCCGTTCTGTCTTCCACTGTGCTCTGCCTACCCAACAGTGTGTACTGTTGCACGGTACGATAGTAATGAAAAAACGAAAACAACGAAAAAAAAAAATCTAAATCTAAGCAATCCGAGGTAACCGAGGTACTAACATTTTTGAAGTGGCTGTTGCATTTTAGTATCTTAGAAGAACTTCAGCTGCATCCGTAATTAGTACACTTAACCTCTTACAAATCTGTTTTTACTCGCACCTTTCTGCCCTCCCCTATGCCAAAAGCTTGCGATAGTCCATTCCAATTTTCATCAGTTTCCCGAAAACCGGGGAATTGTCTCGGTAACTATTGGTAGTTCCGGTATATACTTTGACATGTTCGAATGTATGCAACTATTACCATTGAGATATAATAATGGACTTGGATATAATACCTAAAACATACAAAATAATATGTATAGATCTACTGGATCAATAAATTCATAGACAAATCTATACACCTTTTAACTTATCCTATCCCTGGACCATTTTTTTATCTGTCCTCTCGTGGGTTTCTAAACGATTGTTCCTTTCAAATAAATCTTGACCCTGTTAAAACTGAACAATTGGCAATTTTAGAGAGCACCTGTTTGCGACACAAAGCGATACATAATAGCAACGATCCGTGAATGAACTAGTTTATAGACCGACCGCTTTAATGAGTCCTCCACCTTGCCTCTTCAAAGGCACATTAAGCGTCCACCAAAACCTAACAAAATCCTACAGGTTATTTGCTTTAAAATAACCATAATCTACTTAGGTATTACGATACTAATTGAACCATACGTGATCAACCTTCAGAATATTCCATTTAAATTGATACCTTCGCGAAGACTCATTAAAGCGGTCGGTCTATAATATTACGTGTATGGTCAATGTAACATGTACACACGGCGACACATCACGCAACATATTTCCAGTGTAACATGGTCTCGCTTTGTTTAGATTTCCCGTACAATGAGATATCTGCGTATACTGGTTATGTAAAGCTTGATTGGTCGTCGTGCGTACTTTAGCAGAGAGCAGAGCTGGGCTTACCCCAGCTATGCCGTCTCCCTAGCGGTAAATGCTCTAAGACTAGATTATTTGCCTTGATTCGTTTTACCGGTACTTACTAATTCCATGGTAATCTATTACATCCTGATTCTAACTGACAGGGTCTGTGCGTCTGTCCGTGTCCGTGACATAGTGACACTTGACAGTGACACTGAGGACAGTGACAATTGAAAATTTCGAGAAATTGAGAACAAACAAAATTTAATTTATTGATTCTATGCTAAGAGATTATTTACGACTAATAACCTAAACAACTATTGTGAATTTCAATCTTTGTGTACTTTAGATAGTCTGTATCACACTAAACAAAATGTTAGAGGTTATAAATGGATTTCTTTTGGTTTATTTTCTAATTTTATGTACGCTCAGTGCTTTAGTCCCTCAGTTAATAAAACCGGTAAGAATCTGCAAAGGATCTGTTCTATTCTTGCTTCTTAGTTCACATGATAATAATTATTTAAAAAAACACTGATATTTCTTGTAGATAGCTGCTTGTTTTGTCAGACCATCCAATGAAGAGCGGACAGTGTGGGATCAAATCGTGACACTCAAAGCAGAACAAAAGAGCATATCTATGAAAGACGAGTTTGCCGCATTTTCAAAGTTGCAACGGAAAATAAACAGACTCGAAAATCAGCTCAAAGATGATTCACAGACTCGCATAGGCAAGAGTGTAGCAGTTAAAGGTACAATAAGAATGGGTCTTCAAATTGGATTAGCTATTATCACTGTTCTATCCGTTGTTTGGTTCAGGCGGGAACCCATTGTTGCCCTCAAAGGTGACCTGTTTCCTCTGGCTGGAATATTAAGGTTCCCGAGTGATGTACCAAATGCTATCTCATCTCATGTGTGGGTTGGAATAACGAATGTTGCTATCAGGACTCTTTTGAAACCTATTTTGTCATAATCTCATTATTTGTGATCTATTTATTTATGTTGATCTTGGAATAAATTGTTTTGTATTTGATATTTATGTAAACTGAGGTATCAGTTTTATTTTTATCTCTTCCCAAGTTCCAATGATGACCCCCTAACTTATACTCTGCTCTTCTATACATATTTAAACTCTTTGTAGATAATATTTTTAATATACTAAATCAGAACAAGTTTGTTGTGTCTTTAGAAAAGGACAATGAAACTCAACATTATATTTATTTAAATATTTTTATTCATTAAACAAATAATAGTACTTTATACTCAGTCCGACAAATGTCCAAATGTGTCCTCTAAATTAACATAACCATCAAAGATCTACCTGCCTATGTCTGGAAACATTATTATGCTTAATTTATAAATCACTCTTAACTTCGATATAATTAGAATATTTAACAATCTTTAGATCAATCATAACAACATATGACTGACTGCATCCCACACAATGAGTGTTCCCAGACAGAATAAAATCTATATAAAAATTAACACAATTCTCGAATAGTGGTCCATTCATAATTAGTTATTGTCTGTTCAACATTGTGAATCACCATGGTTTAAATTTGGTCAGATTAATATTTTAACATAACATTAAAATAAAAGCCAGACTCGGAGGTGTCATTCATCCTGAGGTCAATGAGAGTGGCATCCATAGAAGCCGCAGTGTTATGTTTGTTCAAGATAATAACTTGCATAAATAGACCACTATGTACACATTTCGATAGTATGTAAGATGGAACTATGTACGTGTGACAGTTATATTTTATTTTCCATAACTAATATTTACAAGCTCTATATCACAGCTTATGTTTTACTATTTTGTGTGCTGAGACTGGAATATAAGGCTTTATGAATAAAAATAAACTCTTGTGCATATTACTTTGTGTTCGCGAATTAATTTTTAACTCAACATACTATGGACGAAATATTTAGGAAACTAATATTGGACAATAGCTGACTAGTCCATATTTAACAGTGGGATTCATAAAACTACATTTCTATTGTAAAAAGCCTGCTTTGCCACAGTAAAGACTTACACAGATACAACATAAAAACATCAATAATGCAATAATTCTAACCAAAGTTCCCAAAATAATATATTTCTTATATTGGCACAAGTTACTTCACTATATGTGCATTCAGCAAAACTTAAATCATACTATTTATTGTAATCATCTGATGACTGGTCCTAATGAAATGAATAAGGCATTTACATGGTTCAAGCACTTAATGAGACTAGACGCTAATGACTAAATTAATTCAGATTGCTTTGTAGAGTAAAATCTCAAAAAAATAATCATCAATCAACTGATTTCCAAAAATCTTTCATGAAAATATAACATTTTTGATCGCAATATTTATCTTAGAAGCGCAATTACTTGAATAATAAACTGGCCAAATTACTTTTTTATCTTAAACTAGCTCAACAATGAGAATATTTTCAGTCATAACCAACCTACAATACTAAATAATGACAAAAACAGGAAAATTGCACCAATTACAATCATATTAACAGCTAGTACTTGTTATTATGATTAGGTTGTTGACATACACACTTTGCAAATAAGAACCATTCTAAAATAATTTTATAAAAAGTTAAGTAAAGATAAGAAAGTACTTTAAAAGTGAAACTGGCTACTTCCAAAGGTTAAAAAGCGGAAGTAAACGTATCTTATCTGCATAAGTAATATCACCATGTAAGTATATTTCAAATCGTTTACACACTTTTACAATGGATTAATATTTTGATTTTATATTAAACTTACCATTTAATGGTTTTATAGGTCAATACAAAGATTACTCATTACGAGGTCTACCTCTTATGGGAGACTTACAAATAAACAACAAGTTTCAAAATTTTCCATAGATCCAATTTTTACCCCTGCCAAGTATTGCTGACCTTGAAATTGTTATCATTTTTGAGAACATGGCGTTACTTTTACTTCCTACCGTACAAAGACGGTGGGTATGACAGGTTTCGTTATTTCTCAGCCACAACATGTCTGCCTACGGACATTCGAGAACGTTGTCATCTAATGTTGGCTACGAAACTACTGTTTTGGCGCTCAACGCGGCTCAGACACGGCTAACGACTCCTCATGCAGTTTGCTAGGTGTTCTCATAAAAGGAACTGTTAAAATGTGTAGTTAGAAGATAGACTACGGCTTCGTATGTTGACATCATGATTGCCGTGTTTGGTATCTGACGTACTAGTTGTGTGCCTAAGCCCCTGAAACGACAAAGGAGTTATTAATAAAAGTTGGCACAGTTATGAAACATGTTGTCTCTTGATAAGAATGCTGCAGTGCTTACCTATAGACTCCTCGGTATCCCTCCTCCTTCAGTACTGTGTGCAGCGTTTGCCAGAACTTGCGGTATTTGTCACCTTCTTCTCTGAGCCGTGTTCTTGCTACCTCTGGAAATTGAATACGACTTCATTAAGAAACCATCAACATTTCAAGCGAAGGACGTTCACTGCTGCAGGACACCGCTAGGTATCCCCAAGCATCACCACGTAGAACCGTGCTGTGCTTCTAGTCACCAGCAGATTCCCACAAAGTCCGCGGGAATCCGTTAGATGAAGCAACCATAACACCAATTAATTAAAGATCGCGTCTAAAATATTCCATAATATGTGATGATAATAATGATATTTGCTTCCTATTCTTAATTACCGACTTCGACTACATTTGGTGCAACATAAAACGACGCGTCACTTTTCAAAAATCCGCTCAGCAACACGGTCCGTGAAGATGCCATTAACTCTTACTATCAGGCAGACGGAAAATGTTCTAGATAAGGTGACACATCGGTCTAGTTACACATGCATAAGTTAATGACCTGCTGTTTCTAATCACTGGCTAATCTCTTTATTATTCATGGTAAAGAGCCAATGATCCCCGAAGACTCCTTTAGAGGCATTACAAATTTTTAATTTAAATTATTCGTAAGAATATTAGAATATTACAAAAAAAATAGAATATAAGGAGTTATACAAATGTGCAATCAACAACGTTCGCCACAGATACACAACAAGAATTTGTATGGTATAGTGCAACTAAAAAACCTGACTACTGAAAAATCACGTTCTAATTAAATTTGGGGTTAACAAGGTGAAATCGTATCGTTGAAGTCGGTTAAAATGTAGCCTATGTTATCCGGACTATAATAACGAACCGATTGACATCTTATTAATTAAAATCGGATGAATAGTTTAGGCGCTTCGGAGGAACATACGTGAATACAAACCTACATACATTTACTGCTAAAATCAGAACCCTTACTTTTCGCTTCGCCGTAGTCGGGTAAAAAAGACAAAAACAATGTTGATGAAGTAAAAGTCGGGCCGATTAGTGCATGAAATAAAATACGCATAAATTACTACTACTAAAGCTTTACAATATTATTCGCATACATTCTGGATTGTGTCAAGCAATATTTTTCTATATTTTCCAATAGACAAGTTATAGACGTCGCACGAATGCAGGCTCGCGGGGTCTCTACCCCGCGAGCCTGCATTCGTCCGACGAAAACAATTTTTTATTATAATAAGGACTCAGCACCGGTACTGCATATTCTAGTCGAGACAGGATTAATGACCGATACAATAGCAAATGTAAATATGTGCTCGGGTAGATGAATTCCGTGGCTGATCTCATTACGAATCCATACATCCGCGATAAGCCTGACTTATGATTTTACCAACGTGTGCGTCCAGGTGCAGTTTACTATCGACCGGTATTCCCAGATCACGAATTGTGTTGACTCTGTCTAGGATTTCATTTTGTAGTGCATAGCGGTGTTTAAATTGGTTTTTATTTTTAGTAAAGCTGATACAGCAACATTTGGGAATACTGAGTAGGAGTTTATTTTTAATACAGTCAAGTAACGATCTAATGGGTCTAATTTTTTAGATCGTCCGCGTATTGTAAGAACTTAAGAGTTAAAAAAATATATACATATCGGTATCTTTAATAAAAATGATAAATAACAGAGGTCCGAGAATTGAGCCCTGACGCACCCCTGACGTTGCGGTTAAGGCGGTGGAATGAAATCCATTGACAACTACTTTTTGTGTTCTATTTGATACAAGATAAAAACCAACGTAATAGATCCCCGCGGATTCCATTAAATGCCAGCTTCTTCAAAAGCAGTTCATGATCAACCCTGTCAAATGCTTTTCGATAGTCAGTGTATACAGCGTCCACTTGCACACGAGCGAGAGTCCATACTATTAAACAAAGTGAAAACTATCATATTCGTGGTTGTACCTTCTTTTTACGAACCGGTGTTACTGCTGTAGTATTTTATCATGGACAATCGGGCACAACTGACTGTGAACGAGCCTTTCGAGATGAATTATTGGCATCTGTATTTCATTATCATATCAGTAAGTGTTTGCTGCACATCAACTTTGCAAGCAAATTAATCGTCGCATTGAAATGTAATCAACATAAAAAGAGTGCATTGTTGTCTTAAGAATTGATGCTAGAGAAATTATATCCTTACCATGTGGATATGCAATGCAAGAAGCAACTGTTTTCGAGAAGGCACCTGCTCCCATGAACTCAAGGAAGTCTCTAGGAGAGCGATGTTCGCTGGGCACTCCATCAACACTCCTCGCTGCCATCAGTCTCGCCTTTACACCCTCGTACAGCACGAAGTGGACAACAGTCTCACTGATGCCCATGTACGAAGCCGTTATGCCTTTGTAGAATCCCCTTATGCCCTGAAATCAATCACCCTTGTTGAGTTTGATGAAGTAACAAAGCGAACATGAGCTACTTGTTTTTAAGCCGATGGATTATCTTAGCTCATCATCTAATTGAACTAGTCAGGTACCGTTTTGGCGTATATCCTCTTAATACATTGCACTGCTGTCACATTCTGCCCATCCAACTGCAGCCGCGTCTTAACAAACCAAATCGGATTGGTCAGCGTACAAGACACAAAACCTGAAACAGACTGTTCTTCAAACCACTGCGTGAGAAACAAAGCGCGGTTACTAAAGCCAATATGAATAAATTAACAGGGGAACGAGAGAAAGACAATGCGATAACAGTGTTTATTATAATTTGCATTGCCACGTCACATAATACAAAGGAGCGAAGTTTGATCACAAAAACTTGAGTAAATAATATAAATATTTCACGAACAGTGTAAAACGTGTTTTACCTGCAGCACTTGCTGCGGATAGGTGCACAATCGGAGTATCCGGTGATATGTTTTGATTCAGTATCGCCTTAGCTTGAGAGTATGTGCAGAAATATATGGCCCTAGACGGTGCTACCCCAACTATGTTGGGTCCTAGACCTTTGAACAGTGCTCTGGGGCCCTCAGTCTGAACTATGTGTCTGGAAACAAATAAGCTCTTTCAGTAAATCACCTTTGCACCTACGTCGATGATAATTATTGAGTTAGTTCGTGACGTAAATAGATATCTCATCCATTGAGATTAAATTGTAATGTCAACATACAAGCTATAAATACTAAGTTCCGTTGAGGTCGAGTCGCAACCTCGAGAAAACTGAAGTTTAAATGGATGTGCGTTTTCTGCGCACGAGGTACTCGTTCCTACATCCGAGGTAATGGTCTAAAAATGCTAACTGATAAGCGATCAGCCGGTATTGGCAGCAGTCGGCTAATCTGCAAACACCGAGCGCACCAATGTGGTCGCGATCGCGAATCCGGCCCACGTTCAGCTCTCGTGACACTTGGGCATCACACTTGTTATCTATTAACATACACTTGATAACAGCGCTAGTTGAAAGCGGTTTGAACTTCTTCTGTTTGCCGGTGCTTGATTATTTAAATACACAACAAATGAATTTTTGTTGTATCTTCATTTCCATGAGTGTGGAATTGTGTTTTTCCACTTAGAGTGCATGGACTAGAGATTGTCGTGACAACAGCTCGAATAAGTAAACAGCTAAATTAAAGGTCAACAAAACAGTTATACGTCTGGCGTACACTTAGTAGCGCAGAAGCCCCAATCACAGACACACTGAGTGGCTGCAAGCCAAAACGACAATCCACACAAAATACTACAGATAGCTGAGCTACTTCACACACAACTTTGTACTGGTGCTGGAAATTGAATTTATAAGTCCAAGAATAAGTGGGAAGCAAATTGCGTGGCGTTTGACGGACGTATGATAATAAATCCCGATAATGACGCACATAAAATGACATTTATGAATGTGGCGATTTAAAGGACGCTCACGTAGACATGACACACAAGTGGTGTATATAGTGAGATCTTACCTGATGCACTGTATAAGGCTCATCCTGGACGGTGTCCTGGCGTGCCCCGCCCTCGCATACTGCTGAACCTGACAATTGTACGACATCAGCATACGATCTGCTTGCTTGCTGTATGCGAACATCGCGCCCATCGTACGTCTGTAGCCCCATTTGGCCTCCTGCATTATATGGCCAATTTATTATAACCATCGCTTGTGTCCAGCACGCATGCGGTCAGGGACAACTAAGTAATGTTAGCAAACTCAGAGGTAAAGCAAATGGATAATGACAAATTCTGTTAACCACATTAATTTAAACATCTACATCCTATTTTTGTAGGATTTTTATTTCAACTAAAAGCTGACATTGAATGTGTATGACCTTCGATTAGCGCAAATATTTACGTTCTTATTAAATAAAAATACAAAATGTTGTTGTACCATTGTTTTCTATTCTAAAAACATAAAGTGAAAAGCGAATAACTAAGTGCGCTTCACACAAGTGATGGAAACAATGGGACCTACGCCAATGTTAGGGCCAAATGTTTCCATACTGCCAGCTCCACAGTTAAAATATTTACGGTTCTGAATATCATTGATGAAACGTTTTACTATCTCTAAGAACAACACCATTATACTCAGCGGATACGAGTTAAATTGACTGATGGAATAGGCACCTAATAATGAATCAACGCTCATTGATACCTACAGTCCTACACCACAGCTTAGAACTAGTGCATTTTCCTAAAAGGATAAGCCTACCATAACATACACGATACTATACTATAATTAATATTTGAAAATAACACGAGAAACTTCCTTCATCAATTTTGAATCATTCAAGGTGTTTGTGCAAATGTTAAACATACAACGACGACATCATAATTTTTTGGATAAACATTTGAGGAAGAGCATAGAAGCAATGAAATATGTGTATCAGGATATGGCCAGAAGAGTTAGGTATTTCGTCAAGGCTAAATTAGAAGCATATTATCGTCAAACGAAACCCGCAAGATGAAGACGATCTATGTATGCCTACGATAAATGATTAAAGTGGGTGCTAAAAATATCTCAGTGCAAAAATATGTGTATCTACATACATCAATCAAAGTTCTATGGAAAACAACAGAGTAATCATCTCAGATGCCTTGGAAGTTGATTTAATCCAGGCCAGATGAGATGATACTGTATCGTTTTAGACATTTTATCGGTTCCAAGTGCATCCCGTTTTGGAAAGTTTTTCATTTGATTTAAAACAAGAGTTGGACTTATCGTGTATGTCAAACTTGTCTGATAAATCCAAAAATACATTCGGAAATGTCCCGATGTAATTTCGAGTAATATGTCTGCCATTATTAGCGAAAGTGCATGCACGGCGAAGCCAATGAATGTTTATTGCAATTCCAACTTGCTATGCATAATTCTACTTTTAGAACAGCCTTGAGCGCCGTTAGCTTCACTATGTAAAATGACATTGTACAAGGTCATTATTAATCTTACATGGAACTACGTCGTAAAATGTGAACAACAATATCACGCTAAATTAATCTTAGTTTTGCTAACTAAAGTTTGAGCACTAAAGTCAATTGAAAACGATTAAAACTGGCTGGCTTCAAACCGTTCCAATCACATTGTCTGGTAAACAACATAGGAAGCAAAATGTCTCGTCAAGAAAATGCCTGGCCTAGTTCTCGGTGGTTATTTTCGAATGCTTCTAGAATCTGGGAAGCTATTGGAAACGAGAGAAACAATTTTTACGACTTTGGCGTTCTAACATCAGTATTGTTTTTCAGCTATCTATCATCGGAGAGAGAACGCGAATACCAGTCACTGCACTTGGACAACATTTATATTTATAAACATCCTTGGTATATTTTGCGTAAATAAATTGATCTGGCGTAGCGTGGCAGGATGATTTAAACATTTGTGAAAGCGTTCTATCTGGATCGATTTAGACGCAGAATAAAATCGAGCTAAATTTACTGGTTTCGTGGTAGGTACGGAAGTTAGGGCGGGGTCTGTTAAACGATACTGCTTTCCTACAGCCAAATCTGACTTAATATCGCGGGAGCACCTATTTTGTATCGTTAGTTGGACTCATGCCAACGTTGGGTCACTCACTAGCTCGATAATTTCTATTTGATTAGTGCTGATGTTGATAAAGCTGGCTTGTTTGTTTTTACCAAGATGAATTAGAGCTGACGTTTTTAATTTTAGTGTTTTCGTAGTTTTTGTCGTCTTGGTAAACTCTCTATACTAATTTAGCGTAAGATAAAAATGTGCAGAAACCGTATAATTTGATTAATTTATTATGCAATAAATATAAGGCAATATAATACAGGCAATGCGTAAGTAAGTTGTTTTTCTAAGTCGTTATCTCATATTCTCATGTCAGCTGGTGATGCGAATATCAAAACCGATTAAATAACACGAATAGGTATCGTGAACCGGTTTTCATAATAGTTTTACGTGCAAAAAATTCGACACACTGATA
Organism: Noctua fimbriata; assembly: GCA_905163415.1. Classification (NCBI taxonomy): domain Eukaryota; kingdom Metazoa; phylum Arthropoda; class Insecta; order Lepidoptera; family Noctuidae; genus Noctua; species Noctua fimbriata. The sequence goes on from LR990940.1 coordinate 12,692,983, forward strand.
GTAAAGTGCGCAGTTTGTGTACATTAGCAACAAAATAAATGCCATACTTCGTATATCGCGTAAAATTACTTGAATTCTTTACCGAGTAGCTAAGCGCTACTCAAGTTACACGTCATTTAGAAAAATATAAATTAGCAATGGTAAACACATTGGTAACAATACGTTAATTTATGATAATGTTTAATATGCTACTATTGCAAATTTTGGCAATACATCTTTCATAGTTTGCATGTTGATGTTAATTTGGTTCAAACAATTAGGATACGTTTTTTTTCAACACATTGCTAACAACAGCAGTCTTTTAAAACATAAGTCATCAAAAACAATGTTTGAGGTAGGTAATAATTTATGTGTAGCATACACGTTTATCATTAAGTGAGTATAGGTATAGTTTTGATTAATTCGGTATGTTTAAAAATTCCTGTTTTGTTTACATTCGTTGGCAGAAGTTAGCGTGTTTGTATTTGTAATTTCCTGTAATTATACTCCGATAGCACATTATCTCTGCCGCCGTAATCATTGTAACACTGCAACGATATTTTCTTTTGATTATGTTCTATTTTTAGCTTAGTAATATGTAATTACACCTAATAGCTCAACATTTGAACGAGCATAATTTATTGTGTAACGAATAAGTAATGCGCAGTAACTTATATTAACGATGACATTATCGTTTTAAGTGATAAAAGATTTGTATCTGGATATGTGAGCGTTTATCCGTCACATGGACTGATTATAAAAGAATGGTGTGCATGAAATATTGTTCTTTTTCCGATTAATCACTTGGCAGCTTTGATTAATCGCTTGCGCTTTTAAAAATCAAAATTAGAGTTCAATAAACATTTAAAACATGACAAACACACTACCGTTATCGGTACGCTAAGTGGCGACTTATTAATTGCCATAGTAAAAAAAAATGTATCCGTGTCGGTCACGGAGAAAGACCACCCCATTTCGTCCCGTGGGTGTCTGGAAAGGTACAAAAGCGAGGGAAATTGGTGAGGGATACAAGTTTTTCTACTGCGGAAGTGACGGGAAAAGGAATGGTGTGGGAATAGTGTTAGATAGTAATTTAAAAGAAAACGTGATGGATGTAAAAAGAGTTAATGATAGATTGATAGTTTTAAAAATTATGTTCGAAAACGTAATGCTGAACGTAGTTAGTGTGTATGCACCGCAAGTGAGATGTGATGAAAGAGTGAAAGAGAAGTTTTGGGAGGATTTTTGACACTGTTTTAATGAACATCCCGATGCATGAAGAATTGATAGTTGCGAGGTGATTTCAATGCATATGTGTGAAGAATGAGAGGGATTTATGAAAGAGTGCATGGAGGGTGGGGAATCGGAAATAAAAACAATGAGGGGGAGACTCTACTGCAATCCGCTACCGCATTTGATCTGGCAGTAGCCAATACTTGGTTCCAGAAGAACGACGAACACCTTATTACATACAAGAGTGGTAACCACAAGACTCAAATAAATTACTTCCTAGTCCGAAGAAACCAATTAAAGAACATCAATCACTGTAAAGTCTTATCGGGAGAAGACTTGGTTACACATCACAGACCCCCTATAAAAGTCAATAAAACCAAAGACCGTCCTCCCCCTAAAATAAAATGGTATAAGTTAGAGAAGGATGACTGTGCTCAAGAATTTAAAGAACGATTGGTGAATAAAATGTTAGAGATGGGAGACATGAACGAGCGAAGTGTAAAAGAATGTTGGAGTGAGATGGCATGAGAAAGCATGTCTTAGGAGAGATGAAAGGAAAGGGTACGATAGATAGGGATACATGGTGGTGGTCGACAGGAATCCAGAATGTGTTGAAGGAAAGAAAGAGGAAATTTGGAATGGCAGAGTGTTGAAGTTGCAAGTGTTAGTTTGAAAGCTGAAAGGAAGAGTGAGTATGATGCTCTCAAGAAAAAAGCCAAGAAAGCTGCGGCCATAGCTAGAGCTAAGGCCCAAGACAAGCCTTATGACACTTTGGATAGTACAGCAGGCCAAAAACAACTATACCGGCTTGCTAGAGCTAGAGAGAGAAATGAAGGATGTATGTCAGATTAAATGCGTAAAAGATGAAGATGAAATGGTTCTTTCGGATGATGAGGAAATTAGGTATAGGTGGAAGAGGTACTTTGAAAAACTGATGAATGAGGAGAATGACTGGAACGGTGTGCTGGACAATAAACCAGTGAATTCAAATTTTTCAAATTCAAATGTTTATGAATAGTGAATGAGGGGTTAGTGAGAAAGGTTAGTATGGATGAAGTGAGAATAGCAGTAAATGGAATGAAGAATGGTAAAGCTTTAGGACTTGAAGGTATACCAGTTGAAGTTTGGAAGTTATTACGGGTGGATGGATGGACGTGGTTATTTTTATTTTTTCAATAAGTTGTTGCTGGAAGAAGCCATACCTGACGAGTGGTGCAACAGTTCGCTGGTGCCCATTTTTTAAAATAAAATAACTATAGAGGAATAAAGCTAATGGCGCATAGTATGAAAGTTTGGGAGAAAGTTATTGAAAGACGACTGAGAGAAGAGAGTGAAATTTCACGAAATCAATTCGGTTTTATGCCTGGTCGGGGAACGATGGATGCCATTTTTGCCATCCGCCAGCTGTGCGAGAAATACAGAAGTGCGCCGCGTGCGAGTGTGCACCGGATCAACTCAGAATGGATGAAATGGCGACAGGTCACTGGAACAATTCGTGACCCACGAATGCCCCTCAAGTTAAAGGGGAAAATATACAAATCCGTGATTAGACCTGTCGTACTGTATGGATCGGAATGCTGGGCTGTGAGAAGATGGATGAAAGAAGATTGCATGTAGCGGAGATGAGAATGTTGAGGTGGATGTGTGGTGTGACAAGAATGGTTAAGGTAAGGAACGAGTATATTAGAGGAAGTTTAAAAGTTGCGCTAGTTACAGTTGAAAGGGAATCGACTGTCTTGGTATAGACATGTGATGAGGAGGGACGAATCGCATGGGACTAAAAGAGTGGTGAATATAAACGTTGATGGATGGAGGGGGAAAGGAAGGCCAAAGAAACGATGGATAGATTGTGTGAGGAATGATTTGAAAGTTAAAGGAGTAAATGATAGCATGATGGTTGACAGAGGAGATTGGAAGAAAGAACGTGTTGCGCCGACCCCAATCCCCAAAGATTGGGACAACGGCAGGGAGATGATGAGTATTATTTAGTAGTAAAAATATTTCCTTTTTGTAGATAAATCAAATGTATGCTGTATTAGAAGCGGTTTTAAGTGTTAAATTACTGAAAACATATGAAATTTTATCTCTGAATGCAATTAAAGCAAACATCTGAGCATATGAATGGACAATTAAGTTTTTCTTTTAAGTAACAATAATGAAATCATTGTTTCAGATTAACCACCTGTATTTTAATGAAAAATGTCACTTTTTAGCACATGTGCAGTTCTAGTATAACGTATTTATAATATTATCATTATAACTGTTCCATGTGACTGATTTTAATTAAAACTATTTTTTTTCAATAATTAAAAATAAAGTGGGGTGTTATACGGACATTTTACAGTGTAAGTGGTTAATTAATGTGATCTAAACCAGGTACCTACAACGAGCTGGCCGTGGACCAAAATTACAAGAAGTCAATAGGAAGGACCCTCGATTCTTCTTGATGGAGTTCTAGAAAAAGAAGTGGCCAGTAGTAGTGACGGTACTTTCATACAAGCCTACAAACTTGGCTTGCCAGTACAACCTACTACTCTTCATAATGTTAGAGTTTCTGAAGTCTGCTTAACTTGACCACTACCCAGTAGGTCGTAACAGAACTGCTTGACAATTTGAAGAATCTAGTGAAGTTCAATGAAAGAAGCGCTTTGATAGTTATCGCAAGATTACTATTTTGACTTTAAACTTAACCTTCTCGTGACAAGTTACAGTTAAACTGAGACATCCATCACGAAATCACGAAAAAACAATAATTTCTGCCAATGTTTTGTATTGTACCAGTACCAGATACGACTGATTACTTATGGATATTTTTATTACATAATTCCGATTAGCTTTGTTGATAAGGCTGATAAATATTGCTTTTATAGTATTGATAAGTTAAAACAATAACCGAAGTAGGTACTTATTGAAAACATAATATGCACATGTGGCCAATGAGTATTTTTCTGCTAAAAAGGATTAATTAAAAGGGAATTGCTATGACGCAAAGGTTTTATTAGAGCAGCTGGGTCTTTAAAGCTTATTTTTCTAAAGCATAGCATGCTGCTAAAATGATTCCTATACCTAGAAAATGCTGGAACTAAGTTTTTTTACTTTGACTCGTATTTTAACCAGTGTGACGACAAAGCCAGACGAAAAATTTGCATTGAAGGGATCTTATCTTGTACTTTTTCTAGCAATATTTTAGTAGACGACAAAAGAATTTAATAACGATCGACGACGGATTAATGGTCTTGACGCAGAACGTCACTTTCGCAAAACGTCACTTTTACAAAACGTCATTTTCTCAAAATGTCATTCTCGCACAATGTCATTTTCGCAAAACGTCATTTTCGCAGAATGTGATTCAAGCCATTTTTCACCTAATACTAACTGCCAGAATCGATCACAAGAACATATTTGGATCACGTCTCAAATGTACACGGGATTCCTCACAACTGGAAATGGTAGAGAAATTTGCCTTTTGCAAAAAAGTAAAACTGACGACGAATCAATCGAACCAAATTTGTTTTTTTAATAGCTACACAATCGATGGGAAAAATATCTTGCCAGACAGAAGACATAGTAATAGTCAATTAATTGCTTTCACGGGTATTTAATGGAATCTATAAACGAAAGTAATTGCGAGTTGTAAAGCCAAATCAGTGCAGATTGTTTGTCTAGTGATTAATATTGGAGTGCTTTTAGCCTTTCCACCATAGTTTACAACCGAATGTGGGTTACTTCGGCCACATGCTGACCAGATACCCTGTCATCTTACAGTTTGGAGAGAGCCTGATCTGGGAAAAGATCAAGAAGTCGGCGATCGAAATGACGGTAATACCTGATTCTCCGGGCCTTGCGACTTTATTTTCAGGAAGCCCCAGGAATGCTCCAGACTAGAAATTTGGCGCCAAGACAGGACAATATAACTACAAGATGTACCAATAATTACGATCCTCAGCACTGACAGACGGAGTTGAGAGAGAGAAGAGGCAGGTAGGACGTGGATCTGTGTTAGAGTCCGTCAGGATCCGAATGGTCTGAACTAAATGCCCCACGGTGAAAGAACCTTTACTTGCTAAGCTTACATTTCTTATTTTGAGCGATTTAATATATTGACCCGGGTTGGCTCGGATTTAGGTGCGTATCATATCGAACATAAATAAAATAGGTAAGGTAAATGGAAGGTAAAATTATACCTTAGTCGTAGTAAAACAATAAATAAGGAAAAAAACCACATGGCATGAGGAAAACTACCATGATATTATCAAACTTAATTTAGCGTTCAAGAAATAAAATCGATGTTATGTTACAGTAAATAAACATTCGGAATAAACCCTAAGTTTGTTCAAAGGTACACGATAGACGCAATTTACGAGCCAAAAACAAACAGTATGACTTTTATCGATCCAATTGCAGTTGACTTTGGTAAACATAAATGATGCATTGGGTCATCGATCGACTTCATAGCCTTTGCTATTTTTGTCGACTAATATGGCAACTGATATTGGTCTGCAGATCCGGTGCATAATTTTATTGCAACCATGTGTCGACAACAAGAACGGAATTCTGTTTTTTTTTTTTAATATGGTAACATTCAGAACAGCTTTTTTTGTTTTTATTTTTAAAATGTAATGTAACCGGTTACTTGTTACAAAACCGATTATTTAAAGGATGGCTACAATATCAAGTTATTGGAAGCAGTCCAGCAGTGAACTCAAAGAGGCTAACTTGATTATTCAAGGTGTGTAAAATTATGACCATGGGCTATGTTGATTCTATTATGAATAAATTATTTGTCGGTCCTTTGTTTAAATGTTGCATGTTTGCTTCAGATAACGACACAATTAAAATTTAAATGTACCCTAAAACAGCTTTAGAGAAATCAAACAGACAATAGTTTACTTATAGATAGATTTAGTTGATTTACATTGTAGTATCTTCCCGTGGGTGTCGTAAGAGGCGACTAAGGGACTTACCAGTGAATGGGCAGCAGCGTTCTCTGTGATTTTTTATAACAAACATACTGCGATCGCCAACCCGCCTGCCAAGCGTGGCGATTATGGCAAAACCCCCCTTGGGGAGGCCTATGTCCAGCAGTGGACGTCTTTCGGCTGAAATGATGATGATGATGATGATGACATTGTATTATTTGTTAAAATTTGTAGCCTACCAGGGCGGCATAACAGCATGTGCGACAAAGCCCTTTTTCTAGAATAAAAAAAAAGGTAGACCATGATTTCTCTTATTGCAAAAATGTGGGTACTTATTTGTTTTATATTATTAGTTTTGCTAGTCTGAATTAGACCCTACTTTCTTATTCTTTTGAATAAAACTTAATATTTCCTAAAACTCTTCTACTTTTAAATGAAATAAAAATATTATTTAGGTTAGATTGTAATGTTAATCTCTAAATAATAATCACTAATTTGCTGGCCCTAATCAATCACATTTCAATTGATTACAACTGCATGATAATATAATCTGCTTTGTTTAAGATTCTTGTTTAACTAGTTTTCTTAAAGGATTGGGTTTAGTCGTCTGAATTTGAGGTTTTTGTCACAGTAGGGGGGGGGCGTGGGGGGTCAAGAGGGTTTTTCTGAAGCGATCCCATGCGATTTTAGCTGCCGGAGTAGCCTGGAAGTATTTAAAATTATTTTCTAAAATTATTGATAAATCACTAACTAATCTTGAAACGGAACGTTTTAACTTAATTCTAACGTTTTAGACGATCATCTCAAAATGCGTAAAATGAATCGCTAGGCCGGCCGTTTTGTTGACAGTGGCAGATATACTTTACGTTATTCCGTTGCTTCCGAGTTTACGTGATGTCCTCACCAACGTTTAAAGTCTAATAAAATTAATATTTTGACGTTGCACTCATGAAAGAGCGAGCGAAGCAAGCTCGGTATTTGGAGCACACCGACTCGGACAGGTTAGGTTAGAAGGGGATCTCCCCGTCTATTAAGACGATTTTTCTCAGAAATCACTCAAAAAAAATGACCTTTAAAACTTAATAAAAAAAAACTACGCACGTCCAGCAGTGGAAAGTGGGGAGGGGACTACACCCCCTCCTCCTTCCCCCACTACCCCCTATTAAGGCGACTCGATACTAAAAGCCCCGCTCTAAAATTTATCATACCTGATGTTTAGGAATCTTGGAGCAGACTTTCCTGGCATTGTTAGTGCTATCAGAAGGTGGTGGTTGAGACGGCGGTGATATCCCAAGACCCTTCGAGGACTGAAGACGCGTCTTAACTACTTCTAAAGGACATGTTACCACAGCTCCAGCTGTGCCGGCCACTCTGAAAAGAAGATTATTATGTTTAAGTGAACAATCTCATCAAGTTTCTAATTTTTTTTATGTGTTTAAATGCCCTACAGTGCTCGGATCTAGTCGGTAATCGAGTTAGGAGTTTCCCAAAGGGCAATGGAACACAGCATTGTGGGCATAAAAAGACAAGATAGAGTACAACGAAACACATGCTGCGTTCCAAAAACGGGTATAATCGATATTGTCAAAAACGCTGCCAGGCTGAAATTAAATTGAGCGGATCAAGTCAGCCGCATGCACGACGATCACTGGGCGAGTCTCCACACAGTGGTTGACAAAAGAAAGAGGTGACGAAACGACCTGGACGCGTACCGTGAGGGTTGCTCTCAGGAAGCGCAGGATAAAAATTACTGGAAAGACTTGGCCTTTTCCCATCAGTATGGCAGCAAGACTATTAAAATAAACAAAAATTGTTTGTAAAAACCAATTTACGGAATAAACATTATTAAATATCATCTGTAGAACGGAAGATCGCAGGAGAGACCTGGGATGAGACTTGCACTGACCAGGGATGCATAACAAAGAAGGGAGGAGACTTATTCTCAGCATTGGGTGGAACAAGGCTGAACAGATGATTTAATGCCATCTGAAGAAATGTCCCTTGCCTGACTTTTTTTTTCGTGTGGTTAGTGCATAACCAAATGGTGGAGTTTTTATGCCGCACATGGGCCTCTGACTTGACTAAACATGCCGTCGAGAAATATCTCTCAGGCATGCTGGTTTGGTTTCCTCACAATGTTCCTTCACTGAAGCTAGTGATAATCGAACAATCCGAAAAAACAGAGGTGCCTTGGGTTCAAACTCAAGACTATGACTTGACAGTCTGACCACTAGACTATTACTGCTTTTAAACACTATTCCTTGCCTGCTATAGTAACATCATGACGAACATGGTCATTTAATTTTTTGGTTTTCCAAATCTCAAGTTCAAGGTTCATGATTGTTATTTTTAAATTATCAACCAATGAAAACAATTTTTAAAAACAAATCATAGAAACTCGATCATACTTTCAGACACATAAAACAGTTATATTTTAATAAGTAAACTTAGCTAGCACCATAGTCTTATGAAATAAACTTATGTGTAATGGAATTGGGTGATATAGTCATTGGAAATAAAATTTTGCTCAACTAAATTAGGTAAATAAATGGTAATCACCATTTATTCCACAAAACATAATTATAATGTTTGGAATTTATAATGTTATTGGATGATTTTTTTTTTAAATAAATGTGTATTAATGCGAATTTATTTTGATAACATTCTAAGTTACTTTAAATAAAAAGCTGGTTTGTTAGTTTGATCTAGTTTTTTTTTTTATCAGTGTGATAGGAACAAAAATGTGTGCTCCGTCTCACTATGTGAATGTGGGTTTGTCCACCATTACATGTATTCACTAATTTGGATGTGTTGACTTAGCACATTTTTGTGAAAATTGTAGGAACATGTATTCACAGGTATGGATCCTGCAATTTTGCTCATTCTTCTTTGATAAAAGTTGTTAAGTTCCTATAGTAAACAAAACCTCTGATGAAAGATTGTGCAAAAGTTAATTGATGGCGGTTAATGTAACTGTCAATTAGTATTATGAAATATTACATTGTAGATTGTATGTATGATAGCATAGTTATTTTTTGGTCAGAGTAATGCATATTTGTAGTTTTTTTTTACAGCAAAGATTTCTTCTGAAATCATTAAGTAGATGCTTACTTTTTACTTAAGTAGTAAATGCTTGCAACAACAATAACATACCATGGTAGGTACTAGGTATTGTATTATGGTATGTTATCTACATTTTCAAGGTGCCTTGCCGTCTGCATTTATGTAACATATGAGATTGAATAACTGAAAACTAATGTGAAAATGTTTGTGAAGATAATTCAAGAGTCAACATGTAACTTGGCTTGTATTATTTACAGTTCATGAATAATGTGATCAAAAATTTTAAAATGCTAGATTGTGTAGATTTGTGCCACGCGTAGGCACAGTCAAAACGCTGGCGTAAACAACGTCTCGCCACATGTGCCAATACTTGTGAGTTCTGTAGCCATCCAGATTATGATAAAGATTTATGGCATGATAACGCAATACAATAACGGTGATTATCATTTCACCGGCCTCTCTCGGCGCAATACTCACCCTCCGGCTAACAAATGTATCGCAGTATCCTTCTGAGACATTTTAGCGCCACAGGAATAATTACATGACTGCAAATTGCGACTGTCTATAAATAAACAAATGCACCGCTTATTAAAGCAATGTCCACACTACGCTGGAAACACTTCGACTACGTCTAATTATTAGATTTTACACCTTATTTACTGCCAAAAGTTTAATTTTGAAGAAAAATAAAGTAGCAATTCATGTGATCACAATAAATATCGGTAAAAACTTCACAGCACAGCACACAGCACTGTCGTTCGTCGTCTCGTAACAATATGCACACGAACACAAGGCGGGCTCACGTGAACACTGCTCGTCTACACACACTAATGAAATTTTCGACGACTACGTGACGTCGCGGCTGTCGGCACAGCAACCTCGGCATTCGGCAGGTAGTCGGTCACTAGTAGTTGATGGACTTGAGGGTAAAAGCCGAAGCAAGGCCGACGCTGGCCAGACATAATTATCACGGAATGTAGGAAAGTATGCTGTTTATCTGAAGAGTTTTAAAATAATTAAACAAGTGAAAGTGTAGGACTGAATCAACGAGATTTAATAAATCATTTTCACAAGAAATATCTGCTTACTGATATTCCAAATTGGTTATCGAGAATGTCAGGATATCCGTAAAATAAGAAAGACGTAGAAAACATTTTACTTTATGTTTTCTTGCAGTCGCGTTCCAATATTTTTTTGGAACGTCTATGTGAGGCATACATCTGAGTAGAATGAAGAACTCGACTTTGATTATCTACCTGCGTTTGAAAGAGATAGACTCAATGTCTAATGCCAAAATAAAAACGATGGATTATATTTTGACATTGGCAGTGTGAATTTTTCTGCGATTTTCATGTCATTGTTGACATGTGTCAGATTATCAGATAGGGTTGTCACTTGTCAGGCTGTTAGGCGACAAGAATTGTTGTACTGCGTTGTTGCATAATTCTGCATTTTTATAAATATATTGTATCGGTATCGTTTGCCGGTAACTAAACTTAAAGTAACTTGTGCATTTCTTTCACTGCCTTTCACGATGTTTACTCGCCGGCTTACGCTGTAAGTATCTTCTAAATAATTCAGAACTACGACAAAAATTATGAATTTTCACGTGATTTTAACTAAGATCATTTTTCCACTGCATTAAATTATTATTTGCTTTACCTAGGTGCTCATCTGCACCATTCCTTAATGCATTAAGCATTTTATCAAACTTAATGACCTAATTATATAAAACGTACATTGCTCCGACCGGCCGGTAACTGCAGTAAATTGTCATCGAATAATATTGATTTGACCTCGTTGAACTTTTCCCAGCTGGTCTGCGGGCGCGACTCGCATGAAGCACACTCTCCCGGATTTGCCCTATGAATACAGTGCTTTGGAGCCTGTGATCAGCCGGGAGATCATGTGCTTGCACCACAGCAAGCATCATGCCACATACATCAACAACCTCAATGCTGCTGAGGAGAAGCTGGCTCAGGCAACAGCTAAAGGTAACTAGTTACTAGTGCATAGTGCATATATTAAAAAAAAATGTTATCTATGGGTCTTTGTTACCTGAAATAAATGGATTATAATTATTAGTAACAGTTTTGAAGATATTTAACTAATATTCCCTTTTTTTCCCATCTCTGTCCTCAGTACTAGATTGAGGTCAAGAGTAAGCCCAATTAGTACAAAAAAAAAAAAATATATTAACTTACAATTCTCTAAAAGTATGAATTCATTGTAAGCTGTGGTGAGCAAGGGATATTGGCACTAATTTACTAGTCCTAGTAGGTTGTGAGTTTGAACCACAAGCACGCACAGCAAGCACTATGTGGATAAATTTTATCGCCACTGCTCTCTAAACTGTATATGAAAATATTGTAAGAAAATATAAATGAAACCATAAATTCAAAGACATGTGATATACCACACTCACAGAGTGGAGGTGTGTGTCCGAGCAGTGGGAACATTATAGGCTGATTTAGCTTATGAGACCTGTTATTCATGGATACTCATTGTGTTATAATACTTTAGCAGCAGACATGGACGTCACAATAGGGCTCCACAGTTTAGTAACATTTAACAATGGAGGTCATATCAACCATTCTATTCTGTGGCCTAGCCTTACTCCTTTTCAAAGTTGCCCTTCTGAAGCTCTCAAGCAGGCTGTTACCAAGTAAAGAGATTTTATTTTAGTTTTTTTTTGAGAGTTTTTAGTATTTTGTAATTATTAACAGATTTTGCCTAGAACTTAATTTTAGACTTGTGGGTATGTTATATTTGTATCTGTATTAGTATCTTCACTTCATGCTAATTGTGTATACTGTATTTTGCAAGAACATTTTCTTTTAGTTCTATATTTCTAGCTTTGATTGATTGATCTCTGGTTTCCGAAAAGCCTTTTAATTTAATATTCTTCTAATTCAAGTTATATTATTATAACTCAATTCCCTTGATTGACTTCAGGGGGGCAATTCCCGTAATTTGAAGTATGTTCACATTCTAATCTCAGTCTTACTCTGTCAAAAGTAAATTTCCATTCAGTTTTGCTTTTTTTTTGACATTGGTCTTTGCTGATTGAGATTGTGACTGGATTTTGAACATTTTAAGTTACAAAAATTCGCCTTTTGATTAACTAATCATTAAATGGATTCAGCTTTCAGAAACCAGGTGATAATCTGACAGAGGTTGAAAACCTGATGAAAAAATTGAGAAATTATAAATTGTCTATGACCATATCTTCAGGTGACATCAGCACAGTCATCAGCCTGGCACCAGCGCTGAAATTCAATGGTGGTGGTCACATCAACCACGCAATTTTCTGGCAGAACCTCTCCCCCAGTGGTGGGAAGCCTTCTGATGCCCTCACAAAGGCTGTTGAGAAGTAATTCAAATTAAATTTACTACTTGCATGTGTCTGGCTTTTGGGTGGTTTTTGGCTATTTAAATTCAACCTTATTGTGTATATCTTATTTTCATAAACTTAGAGCTGATTCTACCAATATTAGAGGTGCTCCCCTGCATTTTTAAGAGGGCTTGCATTCTAATCCATTTAAATCAGTCAAAAAAAGTAACTTACCTACTTTTTTAAGGTATCTGATATTGATTATAGTATTGTGACCAAGAGAGATAATTAAGGATGGAATTGGGCTTCAGATGTGGGTAACCAATGAATAGATTTGGACAGTTGGTCTATGCTTATCTATGCAAAATCTGTCTGATGTTGGTAATATTAGCACTCATGATGGTGTGGAAGGACACCAACGCACAAATGCTTACCACATATTCAGTACACCATTCCGAACCCAGGGGTTGTGAGCATTTGTGCATCGGTGTCCCTTCCACCCTGTATTGTTTGTCAGATCATTAAACAGCTATCATCATCATTTATCAGCATTATAATGTTAGTGAACATTATAATGATAGTTTAAAATCTTATATCATTAATCAGTGTTGCTTCTATGCTTGCTTTATCAAGACTGATACTGCCTTTATTTTATAACTGCTATGTACCTAAAGCTTTAAATATGTAACAGTGTAACCACTGTTACATAGTAACCTATAACTATGTTTATCAGTTTGGCTTGAGTTTGTTTACATTCATTTTGTATTGTTTTGCTTTTTAATTTGTGGAAATTACCGCTTTGCGTCAATGGTTGAGATAACCTGCAAAGTAGTTTGGCATGTTAACCCGTTATTGAGATTTCGGAATGTTATGTACCTGATATATTATAATAATTAGCAGTAATCAATAATATATTATTCATGTGACTATATGTTTTGAATGCAACTGAAAATACAGGGTGTAAGGGACTGCCCTCCACAAACTGACAGGGTGCATTCAGCTCCTTATTTTGAATCATATTCCACTGGAATTTTTCTTTATTTTTTCTGTTACTATTCCTTTATTTTAATGTAAAATTAAATTCCGCAGCACTCCATTTATGTGAATAATACGGCTAAAATAAAATAAAAACAACAGTGGATGTTGAAATACTCAACGAATGACCCGTGAAACCAGCTGTTCACTTCCTGCCTAGATACAGAGTTCCTTCATCGAACTCGTCATCGCGCTTGCCGTTCGCTACGTGCGTTTTGCCACGGTAATGGTACATTGCGTATGAGGAAATAAAACAAATCAAATTTATTCGATTCCCATAACATTCCTGAAATAATTTCTTGTACCAGTCATCTTAATATGATATACTGAATTCACCCCATCAGTCTGTGGAGGGGTGTCCCTTACACCCTGTATAGTATGCATGTAAATGTGATTACCATTGAAGTTACGATTTGCTATTTAAAAATTGGGTAAGCCAAATGTGAAATTATTTTTTTAATTTATTGCCTTATACTTGTTGGCCACTAGTAGCATCTCCATTGACTTCATTTACTGACAGAAAGCATTTTGAAGCTGATTAAAACCTCAGTATTTAGCTGACCGTTTAAATCAGGGCTCGCGGGCAAAAACGTGGCCCGCGAACGCAATTCAATTGACCCGCCAAAAGAGAACGGATCGAAAAAAAAATCAAAACATGTCGAAAAATTGCTCCTTATGAACCTATTCTCAGTAAGCCAACAGCCAGCAAACAATGAGCAACTGAAAATTGAAGGTATCTACCGTTATTATAGCAAGTTTTATTTAGGAATAGGTGAGGTTCTGTTGTTAATTTAACCAATGATGTTGTTAGAGTCATTGTGAATCACAATGACAAAGAATTTGTGATAACATCATTGACACCTTTTTAGACTCCTAAATTGCTATACTCATAAAAATAGTCCAAAGTTCTGGTGTCTTCTTGTTCTGTATCTGTGAAGGTGTTAATAAGGTTCAACAGACAGTGTTTTATGTAGTAATTGGAAAAATAAGCATTATCAGTTGTTCACACTGTATTTCATTACCAGAAATTTGGAAACGGCTTGGAAGATTTTTGTATGAAGCCTAACTACCGCCATTTTTTTTTCAAAGTTGTTGCCACGCATTTCTCCTATATTAATCGATAGTTGGTATCAATACAAAACAAGTTTTGTATGAGGCAAAATTCTCTAAAGTGTCAGGTTTCCGAGATATGAGCTATCAAACTTAAATAAAGTCCATTCACTGATGGCATCTGAACGTGACATTTTATAACGTCATACAAAACTTGTTTGTATTGATGCCAGCTATCGGTTGATACAGGTTTTATGCGTGGCTCATCAAATCAAAGTTGTGCTGAAGGATAGCTTTGATAGCTCATATCTCGGAAACGTGACTCTTTAGAACACTTTGTTTCAAACAAAACTGGTTTGTATTGATACCAGCTATCGATTAATATAGGTTATATGCATGGCCGTAACTTTGAAAAAAAAAAATGGCGGAAGTTAGCCCGGCCAATAAATTCAAACACCTTCGGAACTATGCCTCTTACATGGCTGGTTGGTTACAACAGGAAATTATACCCACATTGGCACGGTGATTGTTAAGTTTAACCAAGTTTTAAATTAATGAAGATTGATTCAGAATTAGGAATGATCATCAAATGTGCAAAAGCAGCCAGATACATTTATAATAGTCATCATTGTCTTGCCCCTATCCCAATTTGAGTTCAGTGCAGCATATCATGAAATCAGTTAGAAATATTTTCTAAAATCATTGATTCAATTTTAAGGGACTTTGGATCATGGGATAACATGAAGAACCAACTGGCAGCATCGGCCGTGGGCGTCCAAGGCTCTGGCTGGGGTTGGCTAGGCTTCAACAAACAATCGAAGAGGCTGCAGATTGCCACCTGTCAAAACCAGGACCCTCTGCAAGCCACCACTGGTAAAAAAAGATTTTATTGAGGCGTACTTTATTATACTCCTATTTTATTAAACATCCTACTTGAAACCATGTCTACAATAGGATTCAAAAGATCAACGGTAGCCCGATTTTACCAAGATCATGGGTTTATTAAACCTAGCCAGGCCAGACTTTACTTAGTGAAACTTATTTCATCACCCTTGCTCTCAAACCGGTGATGGGAAACAACATGAACCAGCAAGGAACCGACACGGAACGTCTTACCACCAACACCCATTGTGCCTGCTTGGTGGGTTACAGAACACTTCCTCTCACAAAGTGGCCTGTGTGACCTGTGTCTCAGTAGTGGGAACATAATATAATAATTTATCTAGACTACAAAGATGTCCACTGTGCACTAGCCTGTGTTAGTACTTAAAAACTAAAAGAGATCGGGTACGATGTGTTAGCACCCACACAAACGGGCTGTCTGCCCGGACGCTATCGATTGCAGGATAGTGTTGGGACTGCCACGCAGCCTTACTATTAGTCTTAATTGCATGTTTTTCGTTCCAGGTCTCGTTCCCCTATTCGGCATCGACGTCTGGGAACACGCCTACTACCTGCAATACAAAAACGTGAGGGCCGACTACGTAAAGGCAATATTCGACATCGCCAACTGGGGAGATGTCTCGAAGAGATACGAATGTGCACTGTAAAACAATAACCTCAACAAAATCTTAATTTAATTTGGTTGAAATTAGAACGATCTAGATGAGACAGCTTTAAATTATGTTACTATCGTGGTGGAGCACTGAATTAGATTCACGTGATGCTAAAATAAGTTTTAAAAACGGTTTTTTTTTTCTTAAATTGTGTTTTATTTATCTTAAATTGTGTTTTATTTATCTTTTTGGCCAAAATACATACACACGATAAGACGTCGTATCCTGAAAACTGACGATGCTATCCTGCGCTGCCGACGCCATGGCACGAACCACTTGCGAACAGATATTTTACGGAGCACGTAGATTTCCACGACGACGTCGTATTGTTAAAGAATACTGTTCAATATTACAAAGACCGCATAACGCCGCTATATGCCTGTTTCCTGGATCTCTCCAGAGCCTTTGACCATGTGTCATATGATGTGCTGTGGAGAAAGCTGGGGGACAGGAATGTACCGGCGGAAGTTCTAAAAATCCTGCGGTATTGGTATCCAAACCAGATAAACTATGTAAAATGGTCCGGAACTTTCTCTGAGTCGTACGGGTTGGAGTATGGTGTGAGACAGGGTGGTTTAACGTCCCCCAGGCTCTTCAACCTATATGTAAACGATCTCATAGACGAGCTCAGCAGTATGCGTGTCGGCTGCCAGGTTGGTGGTGTTAGTATTAACAACATTAACTACGCGAACGACATGGTGTTGCTGGGCCCGTCTGAGGGATCTATCAGAGATATGCTGAAGGTCTGCGAAAAGTACGCTGGTACGCATGGTCTGGTTTACAATGTCAGGAAGTGCGAATACATGGTCTTTAAGGCCGCCGGTAAGTACCCTAACCATACACCTAATTTCACCCTAAATGGCATGAGCATTCATAAAGTGGACCAATTTAAGCACTTGGGGCACATGCTTACCGACGACTTTATGGATAATGTAGACATTGAGAGGGAACGTAGGGCACTAGCGGTTCGAGGTAATATGTTAGCCTGTAGATTCTCCCGGTGTAGTGACCAAGTCAAGATAACCCTATTCAAGGCTTTCTGTCAGGGTCTGTATGCGGGGGGTCTATGGGTCAGCTACGCCAAAAGATCGCTAGGTGCCTTAAGTACGCGTCCATTATAATAATGTGTTTAGGATGCTATTGGGACTGCCCCGTTTCTGTAGTGCATCAGAGATGTTTTCACCAAACTGACGGTTTCCACGCAGTCATCCGCAAAAAAGTTGCTTCACTGATGCATCGAACGCGGGTCAGTAACAAAAGTACTGGCGGAGAGTCCAAGTACTCCCCTTTTCTGAGGCATTTTGTGGAGAGGATGGTCAACTAGGTAGTTGACTTCTTGCTTCATCGTTCTGTGGGCAACCTGCCTCGGACAGTTAATTCTTTATGTGTGGCCGGTGTTGATCGTGTTTTTCATTACTAACATTAGGTATAAGGTATTTTTTACCAACAAGATGGGTTTTATTGTTGTCCGATACTGAATAAATAAATAAAATAAGTATCGTGACACGATATCGTATCGTGTGTGTGTTTTGCCCCCTTAGTTCCTTTATACAATAAGGTGAATAGCACTAAACAAAAGACACAAGTGATGGATTATTATGAATGATGATGTATGGTTTGAAAGGAGCTAAATTATAAGTACCGAAAGCAGATGAAGAATTTTGGATGAAGACATGCTGCATAAGCAAGAAATAAATGAGCATACAGACAGGGGTGAAATCAGGGAACATAATACATTAGGTACAATTTCAAATGAGGTTAATTCAATATCCTGGAAACTTCTACTACCTTTGAGACGATGACATTGAAAAGCAAACTTGAATTTGAGCATAGAAGACTCGACAATTCCTTATTATCAGACTACCTACTCTATTTTTTAGAGCAAAGTTTTTTTTGTTGCTTGTAATGTAATAATTTTTTTAGAATATCGGGCTAAGGCTACTTCTCTTACAGACGAGAAGGTATGAGCTTGATCACCAAGCTTGCTCAATGCGAGTTGCCGATTTCAGATTGAAGTCCAGGGTTCCCTCACGATGTTTCACCGTTAATCAGTGTGTCTAAAGTGTAGAAACTACTTAGATAGAGCAAAGTAAGTAAACTATTTTTTTCAATACATGTAGCCATAGAGCTGACCCCAATATAGTTGGGAAAAGGCTATGCAGATGATGAATATATGGATTACTTCAAGAACCTAATAAAATGATATGTTATTTTATGGAAACACGTGAAACGAAACGTGGTTGAGGCAACTGAACTTTCATTTCGTGGAAAGGGTCGCAAATGTCAAACGTCTGTCAAATCAGATGATTGTCAGTCTGCTTTGTTGTAACTTGTGGTGAAAAATAAATAAATAAAAATAGTATTCTGAATCATTGAGAGCAAGAAATTTCAAGCCCGGGTTCCTGAAGATCTTTCCTTCAAACCTGTGGAGAGGTAAGTTTGCGCAATGTTGATATTTGTTGTAACTTTGATGAAAAAGAACGGGCGATTATGCTCGGAGTTGTGTTATTGATTTTTCAGGCTGTAGACGTTACCTGCTTAGTTCATGTCTTGAAGTAGTGATAGCATCGAGAAAGCAATTCGTTAAATAGTATATCTGTGCGTGCGTTCTGCAACCAGGTGAAGGGTACGTGTTCGGTAGATATTTAGTTATAATTGCGAAAACTCTCCCGAAGGTCGACGTTTCAGTGTTTTGAAATCGACCAGCAGTTATGCTCAATGCATATCTAGGTTTTACATTTATTTACAGCATCTAACATAGTTTGGCTCAAATCTCATTCATGTTCACGATTATTTATGAGTTTTATACATTGTGTTGCACTTAATTAGTGTGCATACCATATTATCTTTAATTATTAGCTGCAACAATTTGTTTATACATAAATACTTCCGGATAAGTTATTGTTCCATTGGCTTCTTTATCAGAGTGTTGATGATAATGACATAAATTTAAATAATTCTGAAGCTCTATAAACATATCCATCATTTATTTTAAAATTTATTAAACAGACAATGGAAGAATCCATTGTCTGTTTAATAATATTTATCATACTGAGAGACAAACACAATGACAGAAGCCTTAAAGGTCAGACGGTCATGCTGGTTGTTTTAGAGGTTGATAAATTTATTTTACATCAAAACTTCAAATCTTGGTAAGAATCAGAAGCAAAACAATTGAAGACTTGCACTTGGGCTTTGCTGTAGAGCAATTTTTATGAGATGCAAGAATTGCTTTGCAGTGAGCTCTTAAATGAGAAAATTACATAACTAAAAAGGCATGTATTCATTTATTTATTTATTAAAAACATTATCTACCAGCTAATTTATCAGCATTTTCCACCAATCTACCTTAAA
This sequence comes from Noctua fimbriata, assembly GCA_905163415.1. Classification (NCBI taxonomy): domain Eukaryota; kingdom Metazoa; phylum Arthropoda; class Insecta; order Lepidoptera; family Noctuidae; genus Noctua; species Noctua fimbriata. The sequence goes on from LR990940.1 coordinate 12,712,506, forward strand.
GTGATGATCTTTGTGAGTCTCATTTTTAGTTCCTAACTGCCAATACATTTTACCAACTAATACTATGAACATTTGCCTATGCATGCTTGAGTTTGTGGCTAAACATTAACAGCCGCACGGGTCGATCTTAAGGTTAAGCCGTGCTTGCCTAGGTTGGTCCGTGGATGGGCTGTCATTGGTAGATCTTTGACAGTCCTTACAGGTAGTCAGTGGCCCGAAAGTCTGACAACCAGTATTACCAAGGGGTATTGTATTACCCAGTACGAACTGGGTTGTGTAGGTCAGATAGGCAGTCGCTCCATGTAAAATACTGGTATTCAGCTGCATCCAGTGAGACTGGAAGCCGATCCTAACATAGTTGGGAAAAGGCTAGGCAAATGATGATGATGATGACTATGTACATATTACCTGTTATTTATTGAATATCCAATCAATAAATTATTACGGGATTGTTTTATCAGATAAAAAGTTGTATGTTATAATGAATTAATAATTTTATTTAACTATAAATAGAATTGTTTTACCATCAATGTGTTAATATGCTCATTCATTCAATTATTTATGCTATTCTCTGCCTGTAGTAGTTAAGATGACTCATACTACTTGAGCAGGTTATAGTATATATCCAGTGATACATTCTTAACCAGATGTTCAATATGATTCATACTAATTAACTACGGAAATCCAAGTACTGTAAATGTATAAGGAATGTCACAATCCTGTTTTATACTGGGCCCAAGTAAAATAACTCTGCATAATATACTTATATTTAAGTATTTGTGCATTACTAATCTATCTTGTAGTATTTCCTGGTCATGTTAATCTATAAAAATCACATATCACTGTGTTCATAGATGCTAATATTCAAATGCCCAACCAATTTCAAATGAAATTTTGTATCGTTGATTCCAGCTCTAAACTAAAAAGATAGGATATTTTTGGACTCAATAGGTGGTGTCATGACGAAGCAGAGATGGGTGGCTAGTTTTTTTTTTAAACTGGGCAGGGGAGCTTTTTTGCAATGGAGGTAACGTTATGATTTGAGATTATAATTAAATATCCACTTAATTACTTACTGTTCTATAAAAAAAATCTTTTCCTTAAATTAAAAAAAAGAAAAACTAACAAGTCTCCTTGGTAAGCCATGATGTGATGACTAACAATAATGGAGTACCAGAGTTAAATAACTCCTAAATAATAAATACATCCAAATCTGCTCGATTTAAATGACTGACATTCATTCATCATCATCATCATCATTTCAGCCGAAAGACGGTCCAGTTATTTATTAACTGATTTAAATTACAATATCTTTTTGGGAGTATGGAGAACAGGGTGTAAAGTTCTTCATCCCCCATAGAAAAGGGAGGATCCTCCGACCAGACGGGTGTTATGTCTGGTGGGCTACTGCCCGACCGTTGTTGTTGGGTTCTTCTATATAGTCTTAAGTCGCAAATAACTACTTGTGCGATGTAGGATTTAGGCGTATTTCGATGTTTATTTCATCGTCTGAGTCATAGATGGCGCTGTAGTAGTTTTTGTTCTATGTTACTGTACTCTTTGTAGTGCCGCTAGGCGCTACACCTTTACCACATTGTGGGTGGACTAACGTAGGTACATCGTCATGATGCAAAAACTAAGGCTTTTCCATAAACATCGGTTGTTTTCGCCGTTTTTTTTGCGTTGTATCGGCCTTTTCTTTTTTCGTCATTGCTATGGCCGATAAGAGGGCGTAGACAATGGCTATCGCCTCCATAGCGTTTGATATTTAACTGACGAAAAAAAAGGAGTAAGAAAATTACTTGCTTGTTTTTGATAGTCTGAATCAGGGTATCACAATTCGCTTCTAATCTTGAAAAGGTGGTAGTACTGGGGTGTACCGTTGTTTTCGAAATTCCGTTAATGCACGTACTATCTAAATATCAAACCCGGACCTGCCTCAATATGGAAATTATACAATGCATGAATTTAATTACGTGGCAGGTAGGGAGAGGGTTATTGCAAGAAATATGCAACGTACAGAGATAGGTCGTGCATTGGAATAGGGTGACCATGGTGCACTTTATACTACATGTACAGCTAGAACTGGTAAAGCTTCATCATCATTATCATATGGTCCAAAGAAATACAGAGAACTACTTTTTGGCGAATCATACAGGTTGTCGGTGGTAGCCGTTTTAGCGTCGGTTTCCCTTCCACCTTGTAACACATTCATCACAGGCCACAGTAGGGCAGGGGACGGCCCTCGTCCAGAAAACCGCAAATGCGACAAAGTGACGGCACTGTCCACTCTGAGAATCTTGAGAACAGTCAAACTCGGAGAACGATATCCTACCTAACTATCTACTTGGTTGAAGTGATTCTTGGCTCGATAGGGCCGTAATCTACTAAAGCGGAGACGAGTGGAGCGGAGGCGACACGGGGCGAGCAGAAATAAGACGTGCAGGTATCAAATTGGTTGAAATCCACATCGCATCCCTCGTCTCTCCTGTGCTCGAATTTCTCACGTCTCCTCCACGCTCCTCTCCTGTGGAAACCGGGCCTTAGTTAAGTTTTACACACGTAATTCAACAATTTATAAGGGCAATAATATGTTTTGTATAAAACTGCACTGTCTTTAAAACTTATGGGTAGTTTATGGGGCGCCTACCGCTGCGATGGTTTATCGGAATCGGCGCCGCACGCGATCCCGCCGACGGTGAATGCACTCCAAAGTGACGGGGTGAGGGGGGCGAGGGTCTAATTGAACCCCAAGGCTTTTTGTCTTATATGCTTTGTAGTACTAGGCGTTAGGAAAAGGATATTTTTGTTACCAGAATAATTGTAACACTTCAACAACATGCAATACGTTATTTACGTTGAAGCAATGAATGGCTTTGGGTTGTGGTTGAAAGTGTGTTAAGCAATTGAGGTGCTGGTTTATCTGTATTGTTTATAAATTTTTCGATCTTCATTCTAATTGACTTTCAAATATAGCAGCTTCAACTCAACTCAAGTGGCGCCTCGACATCGACAGACGGCGCTCCACCCTCCTTTTGAACTCCTTCCCAGTCATCTTAAGACTTTAGTCACATTATATGCTATGGTAAAAATACTACCAGTCCTCAAGCTAGCAGTAGATACCTAAAGAAGTAGTGCGGCAACGGCCCCGTATATCAAGCTAGCACAATACTTTGTGTAATTTATTTCAGCACCACTGCTCTCAAACGGTGAAGAAAACCTTCGTGAGGGAACCTAAAATGTCCTAGAACCAAAATTCCAAAAGGTATGACATCCTCCAACCCGCAATGGGCTCGAATGGTGGATTGCGGCCCACTTTCTCTTACAAAGAGGACGCCTGGGACACAGGAGGCGTCCTCTCTGTAGCAGATATTCGTTGTAAACCAGGGCTGAAAGTGTGCCAGTAAAACGGCATTGATGGAAACTTTCTATTGTCCATTGGTAACATCAAAACTGTGTGGGTAGGAGATAGGACAGTTCGCTTTATTCAACCTTTGAATTGTTTTTTCTGGGGCTAGAACCACATCATCTGCGTACCCCTTTTTAACCGGCTTCCAAAAAGGAACTGTTCTATGTTCGAAAAAACATCAACATTGTTCGCGTGTATGTTTTATTCTTTCTTTTTTTTCTGTATATTTGAAACACGCGATTTTTTCACTTTGCTGGAACAGCTTTCTCAACTACTTTACACGGAGCGACTCCCTCACTACCAGGGCCTACTTAAGCAAAAAATGTAGTTGATGGAATTTTTACCCGACTACGGCAAAATAAAAAAAGAAGGGTTATTATGACGACTGTTTGACTGCACTCACTTTTCACGGAATATCGCGGATAGGTATAGGCAGTACTCTTTACCACGTTATTAACTTATGGCCAACACTTCTTTTTTTGGTATTCGTTTCATTGAGTGACCATATTTTAAATTATTAGGTGCCATTTTAATTACAATTTACGGTGCAATGTAATGACATATTTAGGTACAAACTCGATTGATGATGCCTTGGAATATTATTTTCTTCCTTTCCATAAATATTACATTACGTTTTTTACCATTCAAAATAGGTAATACTTAGTAAGTTATTTTAATGAGTAATATTAATTCAATTGAAAAAGTTTCTGAAGCCGTATACGAAAATGGATCGATTTTGAACAGAATGTTTTATAGTTAGTAATTTTTCTTTTCTAGGTAGGGATTTTCTGTTTAATTGTATATAAAATGCTTCTGAATTAAGCATTTTATGAAAATGGGTGTTACCAAACGGAGCACAAACTCTTAGGTGTAACCTGAAAACCCTTGATCATAAACTAGTGACCCACCCTTGCTTCACACGGCTACAATGTTCTAATGTGGTGACATTTCAAAACATCGTTATTTCAATGTTATGTCTAAGTTAAACATCAATTATCATCATTCATCTGAATCATAAACCTTCTGCCCTATTATATTGCTTTATCCAATTTAGTTGGGGTCGGCGCAGTACGTCTTATTCCATATTTCTCTATTAGGTACTCTTCATCTCAGCACTCACCTCTTTCCATGTCATCCTTAACAGCGCATCAAATTCGTTGCGTAGTTTACAACCGATCACACATACAAACACGAGCGACTTACTACTATTAGCTTCACCTGTAACTATGTAATAAAATCTTAGAAGTTAAATTTGACCCACTTGCCGGTTTCCGATCGAGCTGAAATTTTGCATACATGTTTAGTTTGGATGACAATGCATGGTAAGTGACGTCATAATAAATCGATATGGCGGACTTTAAAAGATGGCGGACTAGTTATTTTTTATGCAGACAGCAGACCCATGTTGAGGGTATCAAATGAAAGGGTCTGCGGAGAAGAATACGAGAAATAAAATGACGACATTGTAAAGCGTGTTTTTCATTTTATTTTTCAAACTACTGGGTGTTTTTTTAAACGTAGGCAATACTTTAGGGGCGTGTAGTACTCATAAAAATAAGCAACTTTTACTGAATCGCGAAAAAAATATCAGCTGCTTGAGTAACGCGACCAATAAAGTGTTATTGGCCGCGTAACTCGAAAAAATGTAGGCAACTGTAGATTTTTTATATCACATTTCACAGTTAGCCCCATAGTAAGAGTTGCTCATATTTATGAGTACTTAACTCCCTTAAAGTATTGCCCACTTTTAACCAAACACCCTGTATAATATGATTTTATCTATACTATATATAATAATATTATAAAGCTGAAGAGTTTGTTTGTTTGCTTGAACGCGCTAATCTCAGGAATTACTGGTTCGATTTGAAAAATTCTTTTAGTGTTGGATAGCCCATTTATCGAGGAAGGTTATAAGCTATAAAATTTTACGCGGACGAAGGTCGCGGGCAACAGCTAGTAAATAAATAAAGATAGAAAATAAAACTATTTTGCTGCATCGTATGTCATTGGATCATTGATCCCCACAGACATAAGGGCCTGGTGTTATTTTATAAGGGGTTAACAGACAGGGCCGCCGGTGAATGAACTAAGAATTTGCTTCGGAAATTATTATCTCCTGCTATAGCCTACCCATCTCTTGGAGAGATTGACATTTCAATCACAGCTTCCACGACAAAAGGCGTGTTTTTGTTGTGTTTAATCTTACGAGAAAATATATAGACAGTTTGTAAGATGTGGAGGGGATTTATTATTGTACTAGTGACGATTATTTGTAGAGTTGACTCTGCACTTTGAACTTATAAAGGCTGTAACAAGACTCTTAACGAAGCCGAAAGGCACTTGTTCTCCCCGTCATTGTGATTATTTTTTTGTTCTAGACCGTACCTGGGAACCCTCTAGTTACGGAGATATAGGTGGTCAAAGTTACAACTTTTTCACAAGTTTTTTTTTTAAATACATATTTGTAATGTATAATTTTCACTTTAAATACCTCCACGACCCCCGTGCTATTCAATCCATCCATCAGCACAATGTTTTGAGTGCGTTACATTGAGTGTTATTGCAAACCGTGATTTTTCACCCTAAAAAAAAAGTCTTTTCCCAGCAATAATTTTTGCGTAAAGTTATTAAGTTTGATGTACAGAATGCTTGGTTGACGGCTTCGTGAAGAGTCCGTTTACACCCTGTATAGTAAACAATGACTCGAATTCTCTATGATTACCATTACTACATCCATAGTAATATTACAACTGGGATAGTACCTACATAACTCTTGTCTGGTTCTGCATGTCAGCCTTTCTGTTACACATCGGCGGCGGCGACCTCTCGCGCCCGGCCCTGGTTCAAGCCATGGACCGGAGCGAGAGGGAATGGGAAGCCGTCACCTCCTGCTGCGAAGCAGTCATGCTAGTAAAGGAGGTGGCGGAACGTGAGAGGGAAAGAGCCTCACGTCCCAGCCGCCGCGGGAGACGCCCTAGGCGTCGGGGGTCACGTGGTGGCCCCCGGCCACCGTAGGCGCGGGCCTGTGGACGGCGAGTTATGGGCTAGCTCGCCGTCCAGCCGTCTTATGACGACAGGCCGTGTCGACGGCGCGTTCGTGTTCCACGCGCGCCTCAAAGAGATGTCAGCAACCACGTAGGGGTCCGCACGGGCCGATGCCTGCCAGGGCTGCGGGACTGTTCGAAAGAGATACCGCGGCCCTAACACAAAGGGCAAAGAAGGAACATGGATGGGTTTTAGTCAGTACAAGTCTGACACTCCCTTCCGCTCCGCCCAGAGCGGGGGGGGGTCATTTGATGATTCCCATCCTAAAAAAAAAAAAAAAGCCTTTCTGGGTTAAGTAAGGACACAGGATAGTAACTCGAAAAATTCCTTCCTTTTATTCCGAATTCTAGGCGAGGCCGCAGACAATTATAAATCAAAAAAACGAAACCCTTGATTTACTTTATGTCCGGAAATTATATATAATTTAGCATGTCTCCTTTTTAGTTTTTCCCCATCTCATTTCAATTCTTGAGATCTGGGTTATTAGCAGGCACTATTCCTTCATAATGTCAATACTTGGACGAGTTCTCCATAGTATCAGGCATACAAATGTCCAAACTTTGTACATTATGTGTTTGATGATAACTTCACAGCCGATAAAACGGGCTTCTAACAATTTAGACGGTTTATGGCAATCAAAACTTTGCCTTACGATAATTTAATTTGTGTAATATGCGTAGGCATCCTAGCACTTATTCCGCAGATAGGTACTAAAATAAAGTTGGTCTTGAAAGGTCTTAAATAAAGTTTAGGTACCAGTTTGTTACGTCAGTCGGGTCTAAAATTCTAAAAATAAATAAGTAGTTACCTAAATAGAGAATTAACGTTATATAAGGTTAAGGTAGCCCTTTTATCTTTTACCCTCAGAATCTAGGTACGGACATAACTACTTTGTATAACTAAAACCCGTTGAAAGCTATCTAAGTAGCTCTAACAACACCTGACTGCCCCAAAAGATAAAACGATACAGTCGCATCATCAGCCACCTGAGCCCAACTATTGCTTCTACTTGTATACATACTGACATGCATGTATTTCTGTTATTCGACAGTGTTTCTAAAGGAGCTCGTGGCTCAATAATAACAGCCGCTCGGGTCGATCTTTAGCTTAAGTCCTGCTAAGTTGGTCCGCGGATCAGTGACCGCCCATTACATAACGAGTTTCCTCCGTGCCTCGGAAAGCACTTTAAGCCGTTGGTCCCAGCTGTCATTTGTAGATCTTTGACAGGTAGTCAGTAGCCCGAAAGTTTGACAACCAGTATTACCAAGGGGTATCGTATTACCCAGTACAAACTGGGTTATGGAGGTCAGATAGGCAGTCGCTCCATGTAAAAAACTGGTACTCAGCTGCATCCGGTTAAACTGGAAGCCGACCCCTACAAAGTTAGGAAAAGGCTAGCAGCTGATGATGATCATGACAGTGTTTTTAAATCATCCTGTTGCAAAAACTACTGAGCACTGCAAGGAATCTGCATATCTTTTTCTCATTGGCTTCTCGACAACCAGCTTTCACCCCGTCGTTAGCTCGTAAACAGACCAGTTCAGTACATCCGAGGTATAAGCTTGGTGATTGCTGTTTTACTACTAGCTGATTCCGAGCCGAGGCGATGCCGTTACGATGTTTTAAAGTGTGTGTTGCAGCATGGAGTTTCATAGAAATAATCCTGAACGGCTCGAATTGAAGATTCCGTGCAGTGCTTATACGCGAGCGTTGACATTTACTGCGCGAAAGTTGGAAACTGTTTCCCACTTACGCCTTGCTGTTACGGCACTTATCACCTCAGACTTAAGCCTTACTTGCAACGTCGTCGCAAGTAAGCATACACATGTTTCGTTTCTGTCATCATCTGCTTTATAGCCTTTACCCAGCTATGTTGGGGTCGGCTTCCAGTCTGACCGGATGCAGCTGAATGTCAGTATGTTACATGGATCGACTGCCTGTCTGACCTGCGCAACCCATCGATTAGTATTGGGCAATACGATATCCCTTGGTAAGACTGGTTGTTAGACTTCGGGCCACTGACTACCAGTAACGACTGTCTAAGATTTACAAATGACAGCTGGGACAAACGGCCTAACGTGCTTTCCGAGGCACGGAGGAAATTCGGTATGCAATGGGTGGTCACCCATCCATTGATATCGTTTCTGTGAATGTACTAAATTGCTACTACACATAAGTATCCGGTGTATCTTCTTCTTGGTTATATCGGTCAGGTAATTAATAGCACTGTCTGTACATGCTAATGAATGCTAAGTCTGTTTCAGATGTACCTATTCAATAATTTCGTTTAAATAACGATGTCCCCAAAGTTTTTAAACTAACTACCTAAAGCCAGGAGTAGCTACAAATCTCTATGTAATTAACTAAAAAACAAATGCGTAACGTGCTCATGTAATTAAATCTACAAGTTAATTAACATAAGTTACAGCAGTGTTAATTAAAGTTTGACTTGATGAGTGTTGGTCCTGGGGAATATGTTGTAAAAAATAAAAGTTGGATTCTAGTTACATTTTATAGCCGTTGCAGTGCATGTTCTGCGTTTTAATATTTATGACAGTGTATGTTCTCTTAATTATGATCGTCATCATTCTCTATGGCTTTATCTCACAGATATACCTAGATAACGCAAGAGCACCTACTTCGCGTGCCTAGCTTAAACATTTTATGCTTAACGTGGCTACTGGCGCAGCGTGCTAATTTGTTTAAAACAACAACGTTACAACTCAAGAACTTAATTGTAGACATTTAAAGAACAAAAGCGTAGTCTATTTTTTTATAGTAACTTGTTGGTATAGTAACTAAATAGTGCTAACAAAGTCATTGTAGGTAGTCAAAAAATGTCACGCTTGGTTTTCATACAGATTGTGATACTTGCGTCATCATGGTATATCGATATCTGTGCTTTATCTCCTTTTATTTGGGTTTGGCACTGCATGTCTTCTATATCATGTCTTTTACCATTTACATGTATATATCATTCATTCGGTTTCTGGTCATATTACCTTTTAGTTACCCAGTTACGGAGATATTGAGGGTCAAAGTTCCAACTTATTGTTAAGTTTTTTTTTTAAATACATGTTTTTTTCAGACAGTTCATCCATCATTCATTAATGACTCTGCCCTGGCGTGTAAATATAGTGCTGTTCCACAAATGATGGCGCACTTAATATTGTGTCCTGCATGTCCTGTTGTTTGTTCACTACAGGAACTGATGGACGCTACTTAAGACGCCAAACTCGTGACTCAGTTCTGGGCCGACACAATTTAGATCGCTATCGACACGTTAAGAAGAAGTCCATTCATCTGACTTCTAGACAACTGTCATCGTTTCACGACCGTGTACACCGTTTCGTACGGCGGTGTACGTAGCGTACGGCTCTTTTAGGAACTTAAATTATATGTCCTCTTAATAAGTAAATTAATAATTTTGATAGTTCTAGTAGTCTAACTTCATGGACAGTTGCCATAAAGTCTTAACTGCTATCTACGCCAGTTATGTATTTTCGCCATCATATAATACACAATAACGCCTTTGTAAAGCAGGGTGCTTTGTCGCCGGTCTTCAGTAGGAAATAAATGAGTTTTCTCTCATATTCCATTATGTAGGTACGTCGTACGTCGCAGTCGCATCTCGTGACAATACCGCGCGAATGTTGAGAGGAATATTTTCACGGCGGTTATCGCGAAGTGGATATGTAGAGAAGGTCTGCTTTGAACAAAGTGTGTTAGCAAACTCGATAGGCTTCCTGCAAAAATATGCATTTTTTCCGACGTCATCTTCCAGCCCTTCCTTGTCTTGTGTTGCTACGTCTCAGTCGTCACGCCATCATTTTTTTCTCCTTTTTCTTTCTTTCTCAGTCATTTACTCCATTTTTTCCGACGTATTGGTAAGTAAAGCCTTTTTCGCATTTTTGATTAAGCCAGTAGCGGTGAAAAACTAGTATTTCACTTATAAAAATTTAGACATCACAAAGATAAATTAATTTACTAACAATGAATGATCACTAAAACGTGACTAGACTTAAAACAACAGTTTCATTATGTTTATAATTAATCATTACGAATAAATTAGGTCTTCTATCTTTCTTGCTAGTTGCTACAACTATCAGTATTAATTATTTTGCCAACGAGTGCGGTAATGTCTGTAAATGTAAAATACGCCCCCAGTGAGTTATGATATGATACTCGTTAAAAGTGATTATATTTTGCATGTATGTCTGGGATTCGTAGTTACTTTCAAATAAATAGCAAAACAACTGCATAGACTACTCAGGTCATAAACCAGACAGAGCACTTATAACTGTAAAATAGTCTTTAAAGAATACTTAAGAACTACAGTGATGATTTCTATACAGGGTGGAAGGGAAATCGACGCAAAAACTGTTACCACGTGTTCAGTAAGTAGGTACATCATTTTGAACCACAGAAATATTTCATCGGTAATTTAGAAAAAAAATCAGCTGTTTGCATTTTTGTAAGAAACAGCTGATTAAAAAAAAAATACCGAAAACTCATATGTGTTCGATGTACACGAACACGGCTAAACGTAAGTGCGTCGATATCCCTTCCACCCTGCTCTGTGAAACCGTCCGTCGATGGTGGCATTGCTGCCTCTCGCCGTCTGGGTAGCTTTGCCACTAAGGTTTACTGTGACTGTTGTCTTCGGAATTGCATCTTAGTAGTGTTGGCTCTGTGCGCTCCCACCGTGTTTACATAAAGGGTGTAACAAGACCCTTAACAAAGCCGAAAGGCACTTATTCTCCATGTCATTGCGATCAGTTTTTTGTTCTACACCATACCTGGAAACTTCTAGTTACGGAGATATTGGGGGTCAAAGTTCCAACTTATTGTTAAGTTTTTTTTTAAATACATGTTTTTAATGAAATTGAATGATTTTTACTTAAAACACCTCCATAACCCCGTACTTTTCAAGCCATCCATCAGCACAATGTTTTGAGTGCGTTACATTGAGTCCTACCGTAAAAAGTGATTTTTCACCCCAAAAAATGCCAAAAAAGTCTTTTCCCAGCAATATTTTTTGCGTAAAGTTACTTAGTTTGATGTACAAAATGCTTGGTTGACGGCTTCGTGAAAGGTCTGTTTACACCCTGTAAAGGCTGGCTACACATAATAACTCGGCTAAGTGAACAGACGTACCTAGTCATGAAAGGAGTTCCAGAATGCGGAAGTCCCCAAAGACTATGTACAAAGTAGAGAAAATGGAATAGAAAGTCAGAAATAAAGTTCCAAATGATTAAAGCTTTACTAGTGTAGACGAAATAAAAGTTAAGGAATATTGACCCTTAGATTAAACTTACAAAGAGATAAAGACACATGGAAAAGGACCAAGGATGAATTGCACAATTACACACACAGATTTAGGCCCACTTGCACCACCGATCACTAAATAACATTTAAAGGTAAAACTGACATCTTGAAATAATTGTCACGAAACACAAAAATGTTTTAAAATTCGCCATCATCATCATCCACAGCCCGACTTCACCCACTACTGAGTTTAGACCTTGTGCCAAGCTCCACGCTCTTGTGCCAGCCTCATCCAGGATATCACCGCAATGGCAACAATGTCGTCTGCCCATCTTGTCGCCGGGTTTTAAAATTAGTCAACGTTCATTAGGGGTCGTCCATTAATCACGTGAGGCTCGAAAGGGGGGGAGGGGCGGAGGGGGATCGGAAAAATCATGAAATATCACTAGGGGGGAGGGGGAGGTGTAGTGAGGTATCACGTGTATTTATTTTTACATTGAAGAGAGAGATTGAAGAGATTTATTTTTTTAAGATCCATTGTACCAAAAAAATACACGTGAGTTTGGGTAGGGGGGAGGTGTAGTCTAAAACCTCACCACGTATCACCATGGGGGAGGGGGGGTTAATAAGTTCCTAAAAACATCGCGTGATTAATGGACGACCCCTTATGGGCTGCAAACTACGTGTTAGCCAATTATAATGTACAGATTCCCAAAATAGTAACTCTGCCTTGTACCAATATAATTGGTTCCAGGAAACACGCACATATTTCCTGTAGCATGTTACGAATTTCGCGAAACTTCCATTGTTCTCAAATAGAATGGGCTTTTCTTAGAGCTTTGGGCCTTGTATCTCATAGCCTTACATCGTAATACTGAACCCAAATATGTCCTATTCTACTTCCTACTATTAACATTATAAATGCGAAAGTTTGTGAGGATGTGTGAATGTATGGTTGGATGTTATTTACTCTTTTATGCAAAATCTACTAACCTGATTTGGATGAAATTTGGCACACAGATAGTTTATAATCTGGATTAACACACAAAGGATATTTTTTATCCCGGTAGTACGATACCGTGGGATGATTATCGAACTCCACGCGGGCGTAGCCGCGGGCATAAGCTAGTAAGTAAATAAAAATCACAAGAAGTTATAACGATTAATAATTTGTTAGACGTGTAACTCCTAATTTATCAGTATAAAAGAAATTACAGAACAAAGATGTCGTCCAACGTTTATTTAAAATCTTTATTCAAACGGAAATCCATTTCCTTCGCCAGTGTTGCCGCCTGAGAAAATATTAATTGAATCCCGTTAAGCGGGGTGCAATAAAACATAACATACGTGTGCTGTCGGTGGGTGGACCTTGTGGGGTGGTGCACCTCGTAAAACGGGTTTTAAAAGAGTGCACCGGCTTTTAAACGAGCCTCCCGTCTGCTGCTCCATCCTGCTTGAATTATTCCTGAAGTCTGAAATATTTCAGACTATTTGTTACTGCAAAACAAATAGGTGAACTTTCAAATGCGTTTTCGTTTCGAGTGAGTTCTTTGTACGAAATTCGTTGAGCATTTCGTTTCGATAAATCGCTTTCAGTGAATTTCGAAGCTCGGAGCTTTATTCAAAAGCAAGGCGCTGTATGATAGGTTTTTGCTGAATATTCGTTCATTTATGGATTTAAATTCGAGTTGGTAGTCAATTTTTTATTTCACACCAGTTAACAAATCATACAGGGAAAAAATCGTACTTTGAGAACTTTTGGCCAATTTTTACAGGAGCCTTTTAATTTAACATACAGAAAAGCGTTTGTAGCACTCCTAAATGATACAATATTAAATTTAGGGAAAAAGAAACTGTCCATTCAGGGTAAAAGAGGTAACTATCATCAATACCAACTGCACTTTTTAACTCCCGACGCAAAAAGAGGGGGTGTTATAAGTTTGACCGCAATATGTGTGTGTGTGTCTGTTTCTGGCACCGTAGCTATTAAACGAGTGAACCGATTTGGATGCAGTTTTTTTATTTGAAAGCTAGTTTCTTTGCGATGGTTCTTAGATACGTTTTTATCAAAATCGGTGCAGCCATTTACTAGTTATGGGGGATGAAAGTGGGTATGAAAAATCGAATATTTTCAAATATACCCAAGTTTGGTATCAAATGAAAGGGCATGAGATGTATATTACAATTAGACATGTTTTATCTTTTTTTTTTTAAACTTCTAAAACTAACATTATTTTTAAGTGTACTTACTAACTCAAGTATTATATTATATATTGTGTCTGATGCAAATAAATAATTAAATTATCAAAACCGGCTCAGCCATTTTTTTGACTTTTCATATGTTTGGTCTTTGTTGCGATGGGGATTTTATATATATATATATATTTTTTTGTGCTTATAGTATTATGAGAAATTATACAGACTCCAATCAAATAGCTTCATAATTCACTATTCTAGTTTCACTATTCTAAAGTAACAAATGGACTTCAACATTCTTAAAATCCGTGGAGAGAAAGTAATCCATAATCTTCGGTAATGTTATATCGGATTACTTATATTAAACAAAGTTAACTCATCTGCAGGCAGACATCTTTGTTTCTCATAATCCTCTTGTTTCGATCCGTGGTTTTCCGAATTTTATAAAACAATAACACGATCTTCTAAGAAAAGAAAGGCTTTTATTCGAGCTTTATTTAATTTATATGTTTGAGTGCTTGTTTTATCTTATATTCTGGAGACCATTTGTTGATTCAACAACTAAAGGATTGCTGGCGGGTATGTATTCTGCTCTTAGAATAACAGAAAATGGTATCTACAATACTAATATTCAGCCAGGGTTTTCACTGTAACCTGAAAATACAAACTGAGGAAACCCCGGTTTATCACTTTTTTTTCTTTTTCGTATGGGAAATCATCAAATGACCCCTCCCCCCCCCGTTTTGGGCGGAGCGGAAGTGAGTGTCAGACTTCTACTGACTAAAACCCATCCATGTTCCTTCTTTGCCCTTTGTGTTCCAGGCCCACGGTATCTCTTTCGAACAGTCCCGCAGCCCTGGCAGGCATCGGCCCATGCGGACCCCTACTTGGTTGCTGACATCTCTTTGAGGCGCGCGTGGAACACGAACGCGCCGTCGACACGGCCTGTCGTCATAAGACGGCCGGACGGCGAGCTAGCCCATAACTCGCCGTCCACAGGCCCACTCGCCGTTCACCTCGCCGTTCTTAGCTGTGATCTATTTTTTGCATTTACCTCAGCTTTTGTATTATTTTAGGTGGTTGTCCGGATCGGCTTATAAAATAGTTATGTAGATAAATAGGTACATGGTGTAAAATTCTTCATCCTCCATTGAAAATCGAAGGTCTTCCGACCAGCGGGGTATTATGTCTGGTGGGCTACTCCCCAACGGTTTTTTTTTTGTTAATGTCGTCTCGCAGTTCAATATAAGAGGTTGTCGTCTGCTTAACTGAACTATTCTGTAGGTGTCTTGAATGTAATGCCTCCAGTACCCCTAACTACAGTCCCCAGTGATTGATTTGGCTGTTGTATTTATCCTAATCTCGCGGATAATTCTACTTGCGCGATGTAGGAAAAGCGTGACGTCAGGTACGATGCTTAGTTCGATAGTTCGTATGTGGCGTTGTAGAGGTCGCCACTGTTATCATCAAAGTAAAAGGCGTCATATTGATGTATTGTTTTAGAGGTCTAATCAATTTTATACGTTGTTCGTGTTTGTTGAAAAACAATCTAGACATACTTAAAAAGTGTAACACCTCTTCATTCTCTTTTCTCCGAAACGAAAAGACATGACGTCAAATTATTACGTAGGTAATGTGTATTATATGTATCAGGTTCATGCCAAAACAGTAGCTATTCGCAAAATTCAGAGAAATAGTCATTCGCAGTACTGTAGAAACATAGGTACATTAGTTAGGCTGTCAGCAACACTAACTAGGTCAACCGCTGTTCAGTTTAGGGCTCTCTAGTTAAATATAGTTCATTGGAATTGTCAATGAGACTGTTAAATGAATTCGAGGTGTCACACGAAATTGTTTGTTACGAAGTTTGACGGCTACTGCTGTCAGTATTGTATGGATAGTTCTTTCATCATTAATGTTTTCGTGTTGCATGTTAATGATGCAGTTTTCGTTCTATTTAACCTTTTTAGATTGTAATAATGCACGTAACCACCAACCCGCACCGGTCCCGCGTGGTGGATTATAGCCCATTCCATCTCATAGAGAGGAGGCCTGTGTCCCAGCAGTGGGAACATTAGAGGCTGATTATGCTTTATGCTTATGCTTAATGCCCGTAACGAAACCGAAAGGCATTTGTTCTTCCCGTCATTGCGATTCTTTTGTTCTGGACCATATGCCCAGAGGGTACCGTCCTAGTTACGGAGATATTGGAGGTCGACGTTCCACGTTTTCACGTTTTTATTTTAAATACAAGTATTTATTGTTATAACTTTTCGTTAAAAACCTTCATGACCGCTGTACTATTCAATGCATCCGTCAGTACAATGTTTTGAGTGCGTTACATTGAGTCCTAACGTAATGCGTGGTTTTTCACCTAAAAAAAGTCGTTTCCCAGCCAGTCCCTTTCCGACAATATCATTCAAGTGCCAAAAAGACGATGGAAAGCTACACGAAACGCTTTCTAAGCGATCTCTGGTTCTAAGCCTCTAATGTTGCCTCAAACATCTTAATTAAAACATAGCGGTTGTAAGTAAAGAAGCTCACTTCATTATCGCAGTCATTAGATACTTGTGACAAGTCGGCGAGGGCCGACGTCGTCCGATGGCGACACTTGATGCAAATTTAACTACCCGACCGACGTTGAGGCTTAATTGAACAAGCTTGTTCTTGTGTACAGACATATTGTCGGTGTTATGATGCTAGCTTTAAACCGCAGCTCTGCTCACGTAAGCCGGGAATTGATCCACCGGGAACGTTTTATTGGGATCAAAAGAAACTTAAATCGTAATACTGGTCATGGACTATCCTATCTGTATGCTAGGTTTAATACAAATTCGTTCAGTCGAGACAGAACGCGTGATAAACAAACAAATTTTCTAAATGAAAGGTTTTAGTTGTAGGAAAATAAATTACCAGCGAAACGGTTTTAAGACTTTCATCTCTGTCCTGTAATTTACTACTGCATTTTACGTAATGTGTTGCTGAATTTTGCACCTAGGTTGCAATTTCAAGCCATTAGCATGTTAACTTAAGCGAAAGTTTGCATTCCACCCACCTCCCCATCCTACATCTTTGCAGACTTAATAAACGTTCGCTCCATTAAAGCTGAATTCAACCCAAAAGGTTCTATTGAACAAAGTTCATTTTAATTTAGCTTTGACCGCTCAAAATTATTTATGATGGAAAAATTCTCAGCTGAAAGTCTACCCAGAGATATTATAATGTCTTGGGTAAGACAGTGTAAAATATTGCAGTTAGTTATATTAAAGCTAAGCGGATTTGTGAGGGATTATGAGCTTATTTAATTAATTAGTTCCTGGTGTTTTTAACTCAAGGTCTACACTGGTGCGTCATATTGTTTTATATGAGAAGTAGGTCACACGGAACCGATGTTAAAAATTTTCATTGACTTGTTTTTCCTTAGTATTGTTCTTTTAATATCAGGTTTCAAATCCCAGATCAGGTAAAGTTTTATTGGATTTTTTCGTCAGGAATATCTCAGTAGCAGCCAGGGAGTCTGGATTTGTACCAGGTCTAATCCATAGGTTCGACCCCTAGCATGGGATTTAAACGTAACTAGCGAAATGTGCGCGTTTATTAAGTTGAGTTGAGTTGAATTTTAAAATTTTATTGTATTTGAATCAATTCCATTTATTTTGTAATTTATTTTATTTTTAACCAAATAGTGATGTTTTTGTCTTTTTTTTTTGTGTTTGTAATGTGGTTATAGTCTGACTGTATTGTGTGAATTGGCAATGGGTGTAAATTACCTGAATAAATGAATTATTATATTTTTATTTATTAGATACACCTCTGCCTAACCGTTAGGGAATTACAAGCGTGAGTTTATATTTGACTAATATATCAGAAGCTATTGTTGAATCGGAATTTAAATTAAAACAAGGATGATTGGCTTTTGTGCTATCCTATTCGCAGCGCATTTACATTTCACCTTGAGAATTCACAATATGTACCTGTTTAGCGAATGCCGAAACTCTTAATACTTCTAATGCAGAAAATCGATACCTTATAAGACGTACTCAGAATATTTGATCATGCGTGGTTTGCCAAATGTAATGCGAAGTAAGGCTTGGATATAGTAAACATAGTACTTTTCGCCGAAATAACTATCGGTGGCGCTTACTTAGTACCTAGCTACTAATCGTCATCTGCCTAGCCTTTTCGCAACTATGTTGGGGTCGCCCTCCAGTCTAACTGGATGTAGCTGAATACCAGTATTTAACATGGAGCGACTGCCTATCTGACCTCCACAATCCATTTAGTACTGGGTAATACGATAGCCTTTGGTAAGACTGGTTGTCAGAGTTTCGGGCCACTGACTATTTGTAACGACTACAAATGACTGTCGGGACCAACGGCTTAAAGTGCTTTTAGAGGCACGGACGAAAGCTCGGTATATATTGGGTGGTCACCCATCCACGGACCAACCTAGACAAGCGCGGTTTAACCTAAAGATCGACCCAAGCGGCTGTTATTATTTAGCCACGAGCTCATCTGATCTAATCATATTATTTATATTCACGGCGGATTACGTACAGGCGCCTGGCAGCCGTGTAATTCCTCTCGACGCGTGTTATCAAATTTCCATTACTTTGTACACACCTAATATTCCACCTACGTCGTCTTCTCTTAAAAACTTTACCGGACGTGCGGTTCTGTTCTCGTATTTATTACTCTAGGCTTCCATTCGATGTAATTTCGACTTTGTGACTGTAATATAAGGTCGCTTTTAAAGGTGGTGTGCCTTTGAAAGTCTGAGGTGTCGTTTTGGGAGCTTACTCGGGTCGCGTTATTAGAGTCTTGTCCTTCTTTATTGGAATATACGAGGGGCTCGATGCCTCCCCCCTTCCCCTCCTGCACTCCGCGCCCCGCGCACCTCCTCTGCCATTGAGGAGCTGTGGTCTAAGGCCGGTGCCTGACTGCCAGCCAGGGTGGCGTCCTACGACCTTCGATTAAGTGATTGCTTCATTTTGGCTTCTACCTTCATTATAAATGTCTGGATTGTTGGCGCCATTATAATCAGTGATTCTGGCGTTTCTACACAGACATAATTTGGTTAACAAATTCAATTTGTCTATGATAAAATGGATCTAGAAGCCCTAAGATATTCAGTGTTTGTTATGTATTGATGTGTCACTTGAGACACAAAATTATGATCTGGCAGGCACTGTCTACTCTTAAACTAGATAGCCTATTCTCGATAGAAGCTTTGTGTTATTTTATGGGAATATTTTTTATTAGTCACATTTTCTCTGAAGAGAGCATAAAGTTTTACGTCTTTGCGGCGTATAGGTACAATAAATTGTTTTATCAAAATCACTTGGTATCTTCCAGGCTATTAAATAAAATTTGAAGTTGTTATTTTATTTTGATGGAATATTTATTATGTCTTGCAGTTAGATCTTTCAAAAATGGCAAACCAAAGCGTATTCAATTCACGTAGCTCGTAGCGCTCTCGTAGCAGCTTATATGAAAAGCTGTCGTAGCGGCGTAGCGGGTTCGTAGCGGTGCTACGAGGCGCCTACGCCCGCGGCAGACTGCTTTGTTTCATACGATGTTAATACGTCATGAGATGGAATTATATTTCTGAGTTGGAGAGGAAAGTCGGAAGGGAGAATATTTACCTACTAACTCATACATAGATATTTTTACTGGTGAATGGAGATCAGATAGGTAGTTGTTCGATGTAAAGTAATGGTTTTCGACGGCATCCGGTTTGAATTAAAAAAACCCTGTAGAAATACAGTATAAAGAGCCATTGACACTGTCAGTAATGGATAATCGGATAGGGTTTTTCCATTAGGAATTTCTCAGTAGCAGCCACGGAGTCTGGGTTTGCGCCCGGTTGATGGCAATAGGCTCTCCCCTATTACATGGGACTTAAAAACGTAACTGGCTAAATGTGGGTGTACTATTATGTACACCTCTGCCTTACGCTTCGGGGATTACAGGCGTGATATTATGTTATGTGACGAGACATGGGATCACAAGACATTTCTTCTGATAACTTCTTTATGGTAGGTATCTTAAATCTCCTTACTACAAAGTCACGTATAGAGCAAAGAGCGCCGGTCAGAAAACTTAGTACATTCAAGGCGTTAACATTTTCATTGCATACTTAGTTCAAACACTCCTGCCTCCCTCCTATATTTTATTTACCGGTAATCCGGGTCACGTACGCAGCATGTTGCTGCAACGTGCCCGCTAAAAGCTGTAAAACGTTGCTGCAACACTGCTGCACTTTATGTATGAACATCGAGATATTCTCATTACATTTTAGTGGAGTTTTCTTTTCTGTGGGAAATTCTTTGAGGCTAACACTCCTTTTCACACGTTCCGGTCTGATAGTTGATGCTGGGTTTTCAGTATGGGTGGGGTAGTTTTCATTTTCTTGTTTGTCGGACGTGATTGAAATTCCAAAATAACACTCAGTTGTTATTCAGTACACTGATCTTTATTGGTAATCTATTTTTGGTTACAGAATAATAATTGATGCTCACAATATTTAACGATTTAATATCAAATTAAATAACCACATGGAATGTAGTGAGGTTAGTTGTAACGCGATCACGATGGACTGCTAACTCCGTCCGCCATAGAATGGCTCGTCCGGCTTCTCCAAATCGACGAACTGTCATCTGTCAGCCGCCAGCTGTCACCTGTCACCTGTCATCTATCAGCTGTCAGCGGTCACCCGTCAGTCGTCAGCTGTCATCTGTCGTTGGTAATCGCTTCACAACCAAACACACTCAAGCAATATTAAAATGCTTGAACTAAACGACAATAATTGCTTGACATTCCATTATCTTCCACCTTCAGAAACTACACTCTGCGACAAGTATATGTATGGCTAAGCTACATACATTGTGAAGATTATCTACGTGTAAATGCTTTAATACTTTTATCCATACATCTGGCTACCGGGGCCAACCGGCGGCGTGAAACGCGTCAATGGGTACTGCAAGTATAAAAATTGGCTTATGTACTTGAATTGTTATAGTTACTCGTCTCACTGTTAGGTTCTTGTTTTGGTTTGTCAGTACGTAATATACTGGATCATTAGCACCATCACCGTCATTCACAGCCCGAATTCTCCCACCGCTGGGTATAGCCCCTCTTTGTTTGTGCCAAGCACCACGTTCTTGTGCCAGTCTCATCTAGGATATTACTGCAATGACGACAATGTCGTCTGCCCATCTCGCCGCCGGACGACCACCACTTCTCTTTCTAGTCCTTGGACCCCTCTTTATGAATAGTGTCAATATACTGGATATATACTCTAAATTAACCGGGTTAGTTCGACTGTCGTTGATGGATTTTCCCGGCATCCTGCCATGTCTTTTGTGCCTTTGGAGTTTTGCCGGTGATTATTGTTTACTGTTGAGCCTGTTTCATCCCACTGCTAGGCAAAGGCCTCTCCCAAGGACCTCCAAATCTTTCTATCAAGGACCAATGTGGATCACTGGCTGTTGGTTCGCGCCAGCTCGTCCCGCCATCTCCTGTGAGGTCTACCGCGTCGCTTTCTGGCTGTGTCAGGGCGCCACAACGTGTTTATTTTGGTTTTTAATTATTGTTTACTTAGTTTATAATATTAACATGTATATTATTATTGTTACAGATGACACCAGCCTTATAAGGCTCGTTCTTCACTTAGGTAAGTTCACTTTACAAAAACATCACATCAAAAAAAAGGTTTTAATCTAACCGATGACGTGATGGGCCGTTACTTTCAAAGAACTCTAAATCCTCTTAGGATATCACTGCGGGCTATAATTCCTTTTAGACCTATTAACTAGATTAATGTTTCATTATTTTGAGTGAAGCCTAATGCCGGCTTGTATGGTAATTTTTATGGAAATTTTATTAGCTCTTCTGTTTGATAGGTAGCTTCTTTTATGAGATATCGGTGGTTTGCTCATTTGATTGGTCTTTTTTTAGCTGAAGTATCAGTATTTAAAGCCAGAAATAGGTCACAGAGGTAATAAATATTCGACCAGGCTAAGGCCTGCTCGTGGCTGTAAAACCTCAGATTAAATTAAATTATATTTATTGTCACACACAAGTTAGGTACTTTAACGCCTAAGTGTCCTATTGTCGTCGTTGTTTAGATGTTTATATTTTCTTACTTTTAGTCTTATTTTTATCATTACTTTAGTTCTTTTTAGTCTGTATATAATGTACATAATAGATAAATATATAGTTAGGTAACATACAAACAGAAAAACAAGATATATGAGCAAAGTTAAAAGAGTACTAAAGTAAATAGAAGTAGCCGTGGGCCCGCCACAGCCTGTATCTTGGTGGCCCAATATCAGCAGTGAAGGCAGATTGCTTTTGAATGTTCAGTGTGACACAGCACAGCAAGACACAAGTTATAATTCATTATGAAAACAATGATTTTAAAATTATTCTGAAAAATGAAATAATAATAACAAACATAAAATTAAATTCATAAAATTGGTGGACATGCATAATTAAAAACGTAAACATGATGACATTATTAAATGGAAGGGTGAAAGAGTGTAGTGTTCATGCGAGTGTGTGTATGTATGTATGTGTGTGTGAGGTTAAGATGATGTTAATGATCAGTCTTACTCTTACTTCTTACTAATATTATAAATGCGAAAGTTTGTGAGGATAGACGGATGGATGTTTGTTCCTCTTTCACGCGCTAACTACTGAACGGATTTGGATGAAAGGCACATAGATAGTTTATAACCTGGATTATCAAATAGGATATTTTTTATCCCGGTAGTATGATCCCGTGGGACAATTACCGAACTTCACGCGGGCGAAGCCGCAGTCCTAAAGTAGTTTGGTATAAGCTCAAGAACAGTCGTTCGACTGTAGCCCGAATTGTACCAAACCGACCCGAACCGGCGAATATGAGTAGTAAATCAGGTAGGTAACAAAACCAGCCATATCGAACGTGCCGACCTGAAAGCATGTAGCACCCTTAGGAACACCGTCAGACAATTGCTAATTATACACACACTAGCATTTCGCCCACGACTTCGTCCGCAAAAATCGTGATATCTCGGTCAATATACATGGTATAAATATAATTTATAGCCTATAGCACCCACGAATAATGTATCTTTCTGCCAATGAAATATTTTTTTGAATTGAATCATTAGTTCCGGATATTAGCCTCTACATACAAACTAACAAACAAATTTTTCCTCTTTATAATATCAGTATGGATAACCTAATTAACATGGTTGTGTCTCATTGTGATTGAAACAATCGCGGTAATTCAATAATGGCTCGGTAATCAACGTAACGAGGTACTCACACAATGGCGGTATATACTGAACAGTGAACAATGACACCCCTTGCCGAGTCTGGATTTGATTAACTTGTTTCTTAAGTACTAGTCTCGCGTCCCAAGTACTTAGTGCACGCAGTTATAGGTACTATTCGGCTGTTATGTTAGCTTTCTAGAACTAAAAATGAGGAAAATGTCGTGAGGAAAGTTTTGAGTATGAATGTGGATGGGTATAAGAGTAGAGGAAGACCAAAGAAACGGTAGATGGACTGTGTAAAGGATGATATGGCAAGAAAGGAGGTGTCTGATGAGAACACGAGTAATAGAGAAGTATGGAAGTAGAAGACATACTGCGACCCCAAATGAATTGGGATAAAGACAAAAGAATGATGATGATGATAGACTATTAAAACATCACCACGTACGGATATAGAGTATAATCTTCACATAGCTTGATATCTACCTCTACCACTTGGCTTACAACAATACGTTCGTTCAACGTTCTTTCTGAAAACAAAAAAAAGTTGTAGCAACATCTAAAACACCTCATACGATACCACATCACATCGCACCTGACGACACGCAAATCCTACATCGCGTAAACAAACTCTGCTTACGCCATCCTCACAATTGAGAACTTAACATACAACAGAGAAGAATGGCAGAAGACAGGTGAGGCCTATAGACCGCCACCCACTGTTAAGTATACCCTACAGTGGGTGATTCTGGGCTGAAATGATGATTATGATGATACTACAGCGTGACAACAACCGTCAGGCAAAAGCCCATTAGACCCAACACCCGTCTGGTCGAAGGATCCTCGCTTTTCAATAGAGGATGAAGAATCTTCCACCTTGTTTCTCATCTATACATCATCATCATCATTTCAGCCGAAAGACGTCCACTGCTGGACATAGGCCTCCCCCAAGTGTCGCCACATTGACCGGTCCCGTGCGACTCGCATCCAGCGGATCCCTGCAACCTTCACCAGGTCATCGGTCCACCTAGTGGGAGGCCTTCCAACGCAGCGTCTTCCGGTTCGCGGTCGCCACTCCAGAACTTTTCGAGAACTCCAGAACTTACTTTTAGAGAACTCCAGAAGTTCTCATCTATACAAATAAATAAAATTGAAGCGTGTTTGTAATGTCAAAATAATAGGTTGTTACTGAATGCATATGAAAGTATATATTTTTTTTTTTTGGATTCGGTTCCTACCGGCTTCCCTTTGAAAAATGGCACAGTCAGTATTCTATAGACAAATAATATAATCACATTAAAGATTCGTACTCCAGCTTACCTCTTACAAAAACTGCTCCTTTGCTACACTCATAACAAAAAAAAAACGTTTTTATTAAATTTTTGTCTCTCTGTCTATCTGTTTGTTCCAGCTACTCTCCGAAACGGCCAGACCGATTTTGACGAAACATTTACTGGCAGATAGCTAATGTTATAAGGAGTAACTTAGGCTACTTTTATTTTAGACAAAGGATAAGTGTCCGTGAAAGAACATAAAAATCCCTTAAAATTGTAAACAAAATCCGATTCAAATAGGGAAGTAATATTTTTATAATAATTTCACGCGGACGAATTTCGCGGGGCACAGCTAGTCTTAATAAAGGGTGTAAATAGACCCTTAACATATTCGAAACGCACTTGTTCTCCTCGTCTTTGCGGTCATATTTTTGTTCTAGACCATACCTGGGAACCTTCTAGTTACGGAGATATTGGGTGTCAAAGATCCAACTTTTTCACAAGTTTTTGTTTTTAAAATACATGTTTTTAATGTAAGACTTTACACACCTCCACGACCACCGTACTATTCAATCCATCCATCAGCACAATGCTTTGAGTGCTTTCCATCGAGACCTACCGTAAAACGTGATTTTTCACCCCAAAAGAAAAGTCGATTCCCAGCAATAATGTTTGCGTAAAGTTACTTAGTTCGATGTACAGAATGCTTGGTTCACGGCCATGTGAAGGGTCTGTTCATCCCGTATAAAAATCACATGCGAAGCCGGGGTGGGTCCCTAGTACCACTATAAAGTCTTCATGTATGGTCTCTGAGAATTGTCAAAATTATGACCTATTTTGTCTCACATCCCCTCATTTTAGACGTGTTAGTACGGCCATAATAAGTGACATAATCACCCAGGCACATAATTATAATGTCATGAATTTGTGACGACACTGACAGTGTTATAAACTAATCCATTACCTGGCGTTAACATAATCTGGGTTACAAACTAGGGCTGACGTGTAATTATGTGGCAGCCATGAATTAGCTTTAATATAGTGACAAGTGGGAGCTGTCACAGTCTAAGAACGGAGTTATGTGCTAATTATGTGCTTGTCGCTAAAACATAGTATAATTCCACTAGGTGTTTCGCCCGCCGCTCAGCTCCTAAGGGGCGTAGCGTAATGTTTAACATATTTTTTTTAAGTGAGTTTAACAAAAAAAATATGTTATAAATCGGATTTCATTTTGCTTTATTTGTTACGAAAATATTTCGCGTTCATATTTCGGATTTCGTTTGGGATATAATTCAGATCTATTCTTGTCGAAATACATACTAAAGAAAATGTTAGTGTATGTGTGTAGTCTAATCTGGATTTATATTCTTACTCTTAGAATTAGATCGGCTTTTACAATGCAGATTCTTATAAGCTTATCCGATCCGAAAATAACTTGTAAATATGGGTAAAAAAGAACATTACGGCTGATCAAATCAGGGCTTCATTGTTCTGTCCTGATTTATGATTCAGAGATTCTTCTTAACGAGTCAGTAGTATTTTTTACATGACTGCCCAAAACGGAGTGTTTTGTTTTTTTTTGATCTTTTGGGCCCAGTTGGTGGCCATATTAATAGAAGCGTCTGTGGCTGAACGCCAGGTCTTCAAAATTGCTGTTCTACCTACTGATAGCTCATTCCAGTAGAGGGTCATATTCCGGGCCAGTATAAGACTTAAACTCATAAAGTCATATGACTGAAGTCATCATCATATGTCTAGCCTTTTCCTCAACTATGTTGGGGTCGGCTTCCAGTCTAACCGAATGCAGCTGAATACCCGTATTTTACATGGAGCGACTGCTTATCTGACCTCCACAACCCAGTTAGTACTGGTTAATACGATACCCCTGGGTAAGAACGGTTGTCAGACTTTCAGGCCACTGACTACCTGTAACGACTATCAAAGATCTACAAATGACAGCCGGGACCAACGTACTTTCCGCAGCACGGAGGAAACTTGGTATGTCAGCCTGATAACTGAGCGACTATTATAATTTAGCCACAAACTCATAACTGAAGTATGTTTGCAAATCTGTTATACCTGAAACATGCATAGATGTCGCTGTTTCTATACATCTAAGTTTAATGCTCGACATTGTGTAATTGTGTATTCCTATTGGTTCTCGTCGGCTATCGAGGCATCTGGGAGGGACCTCGTTCTTACAGCAGTAACTAGGTCAAGGAATTTCTGATATCCGATGTACCTCGTCCTGCGGAGTGCGGTTTGTGCTTATCTCTGTGTAAGCTATCTAGGTGCATAAACGTGGAGGATATTGTGTTTTTAACCTAGAATTAGTTGTGTCCTATTTACCTAAATTGGGGTAGTTACCTATGTTCAGTATTTGAGTGTTTTTTATGGGGCAGGCACTCATCTTGTTGCTGTTTTTCACCTGGCTTCAGCTGCTGCGTGTTTCTTAAATGTAGCTTAGTAGGGATTCAACGTTTCGCATAAAAAAATTTTTTAGTTTTCTTTTAAAAAAAAATTATTTACTGCTTTTGTCTTGTTGATGATTTAACCAATATTTTCAAGTGTCAAAGAAAATCTACAAACGATATATGCAACCACAAATCAGTTAAAGAGAATCACCACAATTTAAGTCCTCTATCAATGCCACATATACCTATAACGTTTGACAGATAACAAATTGGTAACATTAAACATATAAACCTCATCATTTTCTTGAAATAACTTGACCCAAATCCTGTAAAGATAAATGAATACTGTGACATATTAATTAGCGTTCACCGAGAGCCTATCTGTCGGGAGTAATTGGGATCGTGTTACGTTATAAGACTCCGCCTGTACACCTGCGTCCTTGAAATATGCACGTTTTTGCCCTTCATTACGTAAGAGAGGGTTTTATTTGAGCTGTGGTAAGAAAAACTAGAATACACCACTATTTTTTAATTAGTACAAATACTTAAAGGGCTTATTAGAGAAGATCTTGTTATTATATATGTAATGTCTCAATAAATATTATTCATAAACAGCAAAGTTATAAGCGGTTGTTTATATCCCAAATTGTCACTCAATTTATGGAAATATAGTTTGCCGGGACCTATGAATGGCGACAGTAATGGAAAAGCACTGCGCGTAGTATTTTCTAGTGGTAATTGTTATGAATGATTGATTCAATTATGAATTTACCAGTTATGACAAATTTTCGTGGACAAGTTTGGGATTTCGTTTTTTTTACTTTTGATTAAATGTGATCAGTAACGGGTACAGATAGAGCTCCATTTTTTTTGTACTAATTAAAAAATAGTGGTGGTGGTGGTGGTTACAGGATTTACATAAATAAATACATACCTTTTCCCCATTGTTGCTTCTTCCCACGCCATTACATTACATTTGGGTAATCCATTCGTTTATCTACTGCATGAATGATGAAGACATCCAGAATAACAAAAATGAAAGGTACCCTATGTCCGTTTCTTTAAACCTGACAACGTATATGCAAAATTTCAGGATGATCGGTTCTGTGGTTTAGGCGTGAAAAGGTAACAAATAAACAAACAAACTTACTTTCACATTTATAATATTAGTTTGGATTGTAAATGGTACTATAGATTGCCCTGAGCTGTTGGGTAGTATTTCATTAGTTACACACTGCAAAATGTTTCGCAAACCTAGTTTGTTGCATCCGTTCGAGTAGAACTTTTAATAAACTGCTAGTCAGCGTGAACATGAATTGGACATTTTCAATACCAGTGTTTCTCGGCTTAAGCATTTGTTGATGAAAAGCTTTTTTACGGAAAGTAATTGTTTGCGTCTCAATGATTTTTAGTTTGTATTAATCGATCGTGTTATTTTGTTTCCTAATTTAGGTGATAGGTGTTTTGTACATATATTTTTTGTTTCAAGTGTTTATCAATGGAAACTTCTAAATGGCTGTAGCGGCACTACAAAGAGTACTACAGCAAAATAAAACAAAAATTACTACAGCGCCATCTATGACACCGATGATGAACTAAACATCGAAATATACCAAAATCCAACATCGCGCAAGTAAAGTTGGATAACTTTTTTAACTTGGCAACTTAAGACTTGTTTACAACATTATTTTTAGTATATGCGAAACCTGAATACAGTTTGTTCAGAATAAGTAACTGAATCGATTCCAATATTTTTTTAACCATGTTATATTTTGTCCCAAAAATATTTAAAAAAATCTACAAGTTGGATACCGAGCGACTCTAAGTACCTATCGCAATCATTTAGGTACCTACTGCCAAATTATTATCATCAATGACCTCAAGACGACACTGGAGGCGCGCGTGCGCGGGAGCACCGCGTGGTGACCACGTTTTTGTGCGGACAGCCAGGTAACAGAACAAGCTTATAACTTTTTGATTTTTCATGATACAGTTTTGAAATTTTGTACATAGATACTTTACATAAAAATAATAGACACGTGTTTCAGGTTTTGCATATACTAAAACTAATGTTGTAGGAGAACCCGAGAACAACTGTCGGGCTGTAGCCCAACAGACATAATACCCGTCTGGTCGGAGGATTTTCTATGGGGGATGAAGAACTTTATATCCTGTTCTCCATACCGCCAAATGGCCTTCAAATGCATATTGTTTAAGAACACTGTTTATATTAGCTGTAAGTTTCCCGAATAGAATAGAATAAAAATATTACATTTTAGGAAAACGTAGATCCTGTTCCTAAGGACAAACATTTTAAATTCCTCGTTTGTTAAATTTAAAACCTTTTCATCAGTTTTTGGAGCATATAATCTTTGTTCGGAACCAGCAGATTCAGAACCGAACCGAATAAAAAACTCAAAATCTTAAATATCTTCCTTCTTCTATCCAATATTATTGCCATCAGAAACTAAACCAATCGAGTTCCGCCTTATTAATTGTATTTACCGCTCGCATCCGGACCGTACGGCTGGTTTACGACCGGACCGGCAGCCTCAGGGGATGTAACTTACCGGACTGGTACTTGGCCCGTTGAATTATTGCACTCCTTTCCGAATAAAACTTGATGGTTGACGATTGGTAGTGTTTAGGGTGAATTTACATAGTCGAAATTAGAAATATCTAAATATTTCTTCTCGTCTTTCATGAAATGTAATCATCTGCTAGCCTTTTCTCAACTATGTTGGAGTTGGCTTCCAGTATAACAGGGTGTAACAGAAATGGTATAGTCATATGAAAGGATATGCTGCAGACCATTAAACTGAACAACTTTCTCCTTGGGTCCAATATCGTAAATGCGAAAAAGTTATCAGCTCTCCCATACATTGGGGTCGAGTAGGTATTGAAATTTTGTATGGGACAGCTGATAATTTTTTCCACCCTGTATAAAAGAATTATACAATCGTCAGGATTCTCACTCTTAACAGTGGCATCTATGAAAATATGAGATAATTTTTTGTATTATCTAAAGTACTGGAATATTGATAACAGCCTATACAAACACTTCACCTAAGTCTAGTGCCAAATAGACTGACCACTTATATGTTGTTGACCTACATTACAGCTATTAAGATAACCTTGGTTACGATCTAGGAGACGAATTGTATGCTAAAAACACTATAGGGTTAGGATACCTAACGTAATTTATTATTGAGGGAACAAATATGTACGCACGACGACTAATCAAGCTAAACCAGTTGGCAATGTTGGAATGGAAATGTGTAGCTTGATGTGTCGCCGCGTGTACACGTATGGAATTAAAAGAATAACAGCTGGAAAGAAAATAAAGGTAACAAAAATTCTATTGATGTTAGACCAAATGATACCTAGCAGTGGCGAAGGTTCCGTGTAACTCGGTTCCTACTGGCTTCCCTTTGAAAAATGGCATAGTCAATATTCTAGAGTAGAGGGATTCAAAGAAACCATGGATTGGTTGTGTGAAAGGTGATAATGGCGAGAAAGAAGGTGAATACTGGGATGAACGCTCAATCTTCTTAGCGAGTCGATGGCAAACTAATTGGAACGTCCATTGAGGTTGCCACCGACATCTGTCGGAGTATTAAGTGTCCTGTCGTTTGTGGAATAGCAACATATTTGCACTCTTGGGTGGATTCATCGGTGGATGTCCGCCTGAATCTTTTCCTTGCTTGGACCAACCTTTGTCCGAATGTCCGTTGTCTGATTTTGATGGCTGCTGGTACATAAGCTTGCTCGGGACAGGACGAAACAGTTATCATCATGCCTGACTACTTTTTTTTGTCTCTAATTGTAAAACATGGATTATTTTTTGTCTATAAGGACACTTAGGGCTACAGGAGTATGAAGAACGAGGTGTAAATTTCCTCAATACCCCATAGAAAAGGGTGGATCCTCCGCCTAGACGGGTGTCGTGTCTGGTGGGGTACTCCCCGACAGTTGTTGTCGGTTTTTTTATATAGTCTTAAAAAAAAAGATAAGATACACAGATAGATAGTCTTAAGTCGCGGATAACTTAAATAGCTCGATTTAGATTTTTTGATGTTAGTTCTACATTTGTATCATAGACGGCGCTGTGATGGTGTTTGTGTTTCTCTATGGTTTCCACAAAAAAAAGATAAGACAGACAGATAGATAGTCTTAAGTCGCGGATAACTTTAATAGCGCGATTTAGAATTTTCATGTTAGTTCTACATTTGTGTCATAGATGGCGCTGTAGTATTTTTTGTACTATTTTACTGTAGTATTTTTTGTAGGGCCGCTACAGAGTTTACAGAATAATTAGTGGCTCTTGAACATCCCGGGAGCGAATTATCAGTTTGACCTGTTCGTAACTAGGCGACCCGATAAAAGCCCGAGTCGGCCCGACGTCCTCCTATCTTTGTTACGATGATACTGTTCAAGTTTTGTTTAATTGTTTGAGTTTTAACGTTTATGATTGATGAATATTTTGACTTTGAGATGGGATATAAAAGTCAAATCTGTTTAGGTATCCATAAGTTAATGAATCTAATGTCTCTAAATAAGATTCATCATCTGCCTAGCTTTTTCCCAACTATGTAAGGGTCGGCTTCCAGTCTAACCTGATGCAGCTGAATACCAGTATTTTACATGGAGCGACTGCCTATCTGAGTTTCACAACCCAGTTAGTACCAGGTATTACGACACCCCTTGGTAAGACTGGTTGTCAGACTTTTTGGGCCACTGACTACCTGTAACGTTTATCAAAGATCTACAAATGACAGCCGGGACCAACGGCTTAACGTGCTTTCCGAGGCACGGAAGAAACTGGGTATGTAATGGGTGGTCACCCATCTAAAGACCAACCTAGGCAAGCACGGCTTAACCTAAAGATCGATCGGCTGTTATTATTTAGCTATGAGCGTCTCTAAATTAGAGTCTGAACTCAAAAAAGCTTGGCATCTACCGTACCAAGAAGCGACCGTTGGGTAAAGAGGGTGTGCAGGTAAATCAAGTAAGAACCTCAAGCGCACTACGGATATTACAAATTTTAGACTTTATAACTGAATTTCCTGCGTAGACAACTCGATTGATGAAGGCAGGAAGCTGAACCCTCTACAGCCGCTGCTGCAGCTGTCTCGATATACAGCTACATTATGTATGAAACATTTTCTGTTGCCTGTTGTATTTGTTTACTATTTATCTTATTTGACTACGATTACACTTGAAGAAGAAGAAGTAATCAGGAGTTAACAAACAGGAATTTGTATTTTGGGGATATTGAACCTTACCTTTTTTGCAACCGATTCATTGGTTCAAGATATTTGAAAAGGATATTTAAAGCTTCCTAAAACGATGGATGGACTGTGCAAAGGATGATATGGCAAGAAAGGGAGTGTCTGATGAGATGACGAGTAATAGAGAAGTATGGAAGAATAAGACATGATGCGCCGACCCCAAATTAATTGGGATAAGGGCAAGAGAATGATGATGATTAAGATTTAAAGCTTCCTGAATTTTTTACCCATTTGCGAAACAGGTTGAATCATTTTCAAATTTGTGTAAAACTACGGTTCAAAACCAGTAAAAATACACGTATTTTGGTAAGTTCATAATATAATGTGTTTAAAAGTACCCTTAACGAAGGTGAAAGGCTGTTCTCTCCGTCATTGCGATATTTTTTTTTTGTTCTAGTCCATACCTGGGAACGGAGATACGATATTTTTTTTTGTTCTAGACCATACCTGGGAACGGCGATACGATATTTTTTTTTGTTCTAGACCATACCTGGGAACGGAGATACGATATTTTTTTTTGTTCTAGACCATACCTGGGAACGGAGATACGATTTTTTTTTTTTGTTCTAGACCATTCCTGGGAACCGAGATACGATATTTTTTTTTGTTCTAGACCATACCCTTGAACGGAGATACGATATTTTTTTTTGTTCTAGACCATACCTGGGAACGGAGATATTGGAGGTCAAAGTTCCAACTTTTTTCACAACTTTGTTTTTTTTTTTCAATGTTATAATTTTAATTTAATTATTTCCACGACCCCCGTACTATTAACGCACTCGAAACACAGAATGGATCCATACATCAGTACAGTGTTTTGAATGCGTTACATTGAGTCCTATCGTAAAACTTGATATTTCACCCCAAAAAATAAGTCGTTTTCCACAAATATTTTTTGCGTAGAGTTACTTAGTTTGACTTCAGAATGCTTGGTTGCCGGTTTCGTGAAGGGGTTGTTCACACCTTGTATCGGGCAAGGTAAAGATTGGTAAGACAATGTTTACAATAGGATGCAAACCAACAAACATGAACCACTAGCAAATATCATTGTAGCATACCTATTGAATAACTTGTATAGAGCAAAGTATTCCCATTTCATAAACTGTCTATGGATAAAACAATGTACTAACTAAGCAGGTTAAATAGAATAACTAAGAAGGTCAAACGTATACTCATCATGTGAGCTTACTCCAGATACCAAATTAGAGCGCGGCAACGCCCGCTTTCAACTTCATTTCAGTTTCGCGGAATTCATATTGCATTTCGTTGCAAGTTTAGGAAGTATGTGTGCAAACTACGAGGAATTCTATTAATTCTGAAACTTTTCAAGCGTAGTCTATTAAAAATGTTTCGTATCGAAATTACGTTTTATTTATAGGTAAAAGAGCTCGTAGCTAAATAATAACAGCCGCTCGGGTCAATCTTCAGGTTAAGTCGCGCTTGCCTAGGTCGGTCCCTAGATGGGTTACCCCCCATTACATACTAAGTTTCCTCCGTGCCTAAGAACGCACGTTAAGCCGTTGGTCTCGGCTGTCAATTGTGGAACTTTGACAGTCGTTACAAGTAGTCAGTGCCCCGAAAGTCTGACGACCAGTTTTACCAAAGGGTATCGCATTATTCAGTACTAACTGGGTTGTGGAGGTCAGATAGGCGGTCGCTCTATGTAAACTACTTGTATTCAGCTGCATCTGGTTAGACTGGAAGCCGACTCCGACATAGTTGGGAAAAGGTCATGGGTTTGAGAACTGTAGGTGGTTATCCTGTTCGTGATCAGATCGTCGTCTACGAACCACCATTGAAATAATTGCTATGACATTCTGGCTACTCATTGGTGCTTTGAGTTCATAACTGGTTACTTTTGAGCAACGCCGCGGACGAACGGGATAAGGGAAGATAGTAATCTACCTGACTCTCGTGTTTTTTCTTTGTGCTGAATCAAGTTTATTTCTGCAACAAAAAATGTTAAGAAACACTTTTAACTGTTTTCATGTTTCACCAAAACAAATCCTCCACCACGTCCACATCTGTAGCAAAAAAGATATCTAAAATCACTCACGTCATAAACAAGATCACTGATAAATTATCAGTGATATATCTGTTTCTTCCTCAATCAAGGAAGATTGTTCCAGATGCCCTTTGCCCTTTAAACGATTCACAGTAGGAGGTCTATTACATTTGCAGTATATTTCGGGAACATAAAGATCATATTCTTCTTCGATATCTTTTATTTGATAAAGCTTCGAAGGATGGAGCTTTTGACTGTAATTTTTCTTCGCAAAACAAAAGCGAAGTAACTTGAAACTTGCGTAAAATTTTATCTAAGTTTCGGAGAGACAATGTCCTTGCATGATTCATAGGGATGGCCCCGCCCGATTCAACTTCTGGATATTTGTGCGAAATCGTCGTTTCGTCTGTAAAGGTAAAATGAGCCAGTTTTCTTTCAATGAGTCATAGATGACGTCATTATGTTTGCAAGATTTTAATGTCCTCCCAAAAAGGCTTGATGCAGACGTCTTTACAATGTGAAGGTGACTTTGCAGGGAAGACGTCTAATCCTAAGTATTGTAAATAAACGATGGTGGTTCCCAGACGCTGGTTTATCTTTTAAATCGGATGGTGCGTCACAGGCGCGACGGGCCGGCGCCATATTGCTCTGAGCAAGCTCTATGAGTGGGCTGCATGTGATCCACTTATTATTATAATTAGTTGTGACCCCTTTATGACTTTAGTTTACGCGTGTATTGCAGTTATTTTAGGATTAATGACTTGTTACGTCATACATATTTTCTCAGGTCTTTTCCAATGCCTGCCTTACATACTCCTTTTTGTTTTGTTACGTCATAAGAAAAATAAAACCTGAAATGGAGCCTCGTGGCGAGTCTTGGTGTAATTTATAAGTACTTTAACGATCCTAAAGAATTTTCCTTCTAGATATTCTAGAAACTTTATAGCTAAATAAAAAATGCTTGCGCTCATTTGTTTGATTAATCTACCAATTAAGACTTGTACATTACGCCCGTAAACTTGCCTTGTATTGTGTTTACACTCGGCTTTAGGGACACCCATTTAGAATACCCTAATTACTATAAATTGTTGATCATTTTGCTGATTTTCCAAACACGAAGGTGAACAATTACTCTTAACACTGTTTGTTTAGCTGGTTTAGTCCTAGAAATTGACCACTTTACCAATACATAAAGTCCTAGTTACACATGCTTTTGTGTTTACATGTAAATGTAAATTGTGTGTAAACTGAGCGTAATGTTTTTTATGAAAGTGACGTAGTTTAAACCCGCTTACAATACATTTTACTTATTAATTGCGTTGGAGAAATAGTTCATGGTCGGGTCGACGAGATTTTCTATTTAATTAATAGCGATCCCGTCCTCGGGTCTGCTGGGTATATTTACTTAGTTTTAACTCCCTTAGGAAGATTGATTCTGCGAGTTAATGTTTACTTGGTGGAGTTTTCTAGTAAAGAAACTTACCTCGTTATTGGAAAGTCACACAAAACTGTTATAACGTTTTTGTTTTGCTTAGGGGAGGTTCGCATAGGAGGTCGAAGTTTTGATAAAGGCGCAGTTTTCTTTAAAAAACTTTAGTAATGCCTTCATTCAGGTTACACTGTTAACAAATTCTCATTCCCAATCGATGCTCTGCTTTGTATCGAGCAACTAGTAAGTATCTTGTGGTGAAATATGCAGTATGTACTATACAACATTAGTTTTAGTATATGCGAAACCTGATACACGTGTCTAGTAGTTTTATGTAAAGAATCTATGTAAAAAAATTAAAAATCTCAAAGTTATAAGCTTGTTCTGTTACCTAGTTGTCCGCACAAAAACGTTGTACCACGCAGCGCGCGCCTCCAGCGTCGTCTTGACCTCATTGATAATAATAATTTGGCAGTAGTACCTAAATGATTGCGATAGGTACTCAAAGTCGCTCGGTGTCCAACTTTTAACTTTTTTAAATATTTTTGGGAAAAAATATAACATGGTTTAAAAATTATTGGAATCGATTCAGTTACTTATTCTGAACAAACTATATTCAGGTTTCGCATATACTAAAAAAATGTTGTATAAGGGTATAAGAGTAGAGGAAGACCAAAGTAACGATGGATGGCTTGTTTGAAGGATGATGGCAAGAAAAGAGGTGTGTGATGACATGTATGGAAGAAGAAGACATGCTGCGCCGACCTCAAATAAATTGAGATAAGGGCAAGAGAATGATGATGATACCTGCCTGAATGATAATGATACCTGGACCGGGGAAGGCTTATAATAATCACCTAATAAATTGTATAATATTTCCGATGCAAACACGAAAACGTCTCCGTAAACGCGCATCAAAGTATAGTTTGAAGTTTACAGTCCTCTTATTTTGATAAATCGTTAAAATTAATTAAGTGTTCCAAAACTTACTTTGGGACACATAGATGCATTGAACTAATACATATGTGCAGTTTGTACAAATAAACAACTCTAAAAAGTGTTAAATAAACAATCATAAAACATTGACTAAAGTGCAAATCATTGAGTGGTTCTTCGAAGATCACGGCTAGTGCACGGGAACATCGCAGTTCCGCGAGCCGCGTAAGGTCCATAACGGCGCGCTACGCCGGCCGGTGACACATCGTTATCGTGTTGGATAGAAACCTGTTTTGACATTTATGGACTCGTTTATGAAGCACGTCTAAGCACCAGAATCTGCATTTGTCGCATATTTGGATCAAAATATTACAAGCTAAGTAGTGACAAGTACATCTTAATATATTTTAAATAAACATGTTACGCTCACCTGACACTAAAATTAAATGTTCTTCTGACACTGATTTGAATAGAACGCCTGGGCCGAGTGACGAGCAATACCGTAAACGCAAACAACCTGAATCGGAATTTACTGAGGCGATTAGTGCTTTATCACTTGATTTGAAAAATACTTTGAGCGAGTGGCGACTCGACATGGATGCGCGATTATCTATAATATCCGATAGCGTTGCCAATATAACAACGGAATTGGCAGCTCTAACACAAGTCACCACCGCAATAAAAAGCGATGTAAGTTTTCTCCGCTCAGAACAGCTGTCTATTAAGCAAAGCATTAAAAAACAAGACGAGAAACATAATGCACTGACACAAGAACTAGTCGAAATACGTAAGTCGGTTCAACATACCATGGATGAACAAACTGACATCCAGGAGCAAGTCGCTGATTTGAAAAGACATAGTAAAAATATGACGGACTTGCAAGTGACTATGGCTGGTCTAGTTGCTAAAATAGACAACATGGAACAAAATGCTCGGAGTTGCAATATTGAGTTGTGCAACGTGCCTGAAAGGCGAGGTGAAAATCTGGTCACCCTAATAGAAAACATCGGATCTAAAATAAATTTTAAAGTGACTCAGAAAGACGTAGTAGCCGTACATCGCGTCCCCCATGCTCATGAACAAAGCGATAGACCCAAAAACATTATTGTGAAGTTTACTTCCCGAATACTCAGAGACAACATGCTCAGCGCCTGCAGATTATTTAAGAAACTAGACGCAGATTTGCTTGGGTTCTCAAACTCAAAACTACCTATTTACGTCCATGAGCATTTGACCCTGAAAAATAAGCAGTTGTTTCGGGAATGTCGTAATGCAGCCACCAAACATAACTTCAAGTTCGTGTGGGTCAAGAACGGCACCATTCTTGCTAGAGAAAAGGAAGGAGCGCGAGCATTCGCCATTAAATCTACACAGGACGTTGGTAAAATTAAACCCGCCTCGCCGGCAGCTGGGTTTCCAGTTTCTGATCATTGACACTGTCAACATACAGAACTTCAAATCGTACTTATCTGTTTTCATGTCTTTGTTTTGCCAAATCCAGTTATTTACTATTTCATCATTGTATTGTGTCTATCTTATTGATTGCTTTGCTTACGCTTACTTTTTTCTCTCAATGCTTTTCAAACTGCAACTACCCTTTGAGTTATTTTTAGTTTATGTCTGTATGCTCAAGCTTTTGTTTCACGTGCCACTATATTGCCCGTATTGCTTCGCTGTCGTGTTACGCAATTCACTTTTGGTCATGAAGGCTTTATTAATGTTTTACAATAATGTCCTACTTATTTGTAGTGTTTTCTTCAGTAATGGATGATCAGTCTCTTACTGTTTACTATCAGAACTGTAGGGGGGTCCGCACCAAACTGCATACTTTATACGTAAATATTTTGGCTAATTGCTACGACATTATTGTCCTAACGGAAACCTGGCTTACGCCGGAGATATCTGACGCCGAATTCATTGATGATCGCTATACTGTACACAGGTGCGACCGCGACCGTGTAACCACTGGTAAGAAGGAAGGAGGTGGAACCCTGGTAGCAATTCTCAAATCACTACGTGCGTTTAGAATCAACCCTGTTGCAGCTCTATATGCCGACATTGAATATGTTATTATTCAGATACCTAGCATAAAAAGGGGTAAATTGCATATGATTAGTGCAGCTTATGTACCACCAAAAACTCCGGAATCCGTCTATGATGCCTACTTTCAAATGTTGGATGCCTACCTTGACGATACTGACGTTGAACGGTTCTACCTGATCGGTGATTTCAATTTACCTGCTCTTGTTTGGGATACCAACGTCAGTAACCACTCCACCTTTGGTCAGGTCTGTGGAAATAACCCCCCTGTTGGTGGAGTTGTGAGTAATTTTCTGTACACACATAACGCTATCCAGTACAACACACATAAAAACATACGTAATAATATACTCGATCTCTTTATCAGTAACGGTGACTGCACTGTGTGCGAAACTAATGATCTTTTATTGCCTCCGGACCAATACCATCCCCCGTTTTATGTAATGATTCCCTTCCAGACACGAAACAGTAATATGAGACGTAATACAATTAAAAGATTTAACTATTTCAAGGCTAATTATGATGGTGTTAACCAAGATCTATCGGAAATAAACTGGGAATCTTCTCTACGTAACTGCTCTGTAGAAGAATCACTGGAGGTTTTCTACAAAATAATTTTTAATGTTATCAAAACACGTATTCCTTTAACATCAGTAAAGTCATCGAAGTTCCCAGTTTGGTTCTCACCGGCTCTCATACATATATTCAGGAACAAGTGTAGAGCTTGGATAAAGTGGAAACAATATAAAAATTTGTCAGATTATGAACAGTTTTCGCTTTTTAGATCCCGATTTCGCGTTGAGTGCAAAAATTGTTATGACCGGTATATCAATACTGTTGAGGACAGTATTAAACTAAATGTCAATTATTTTTGGAAATTCATCGCGAACCGTAAGTCATCCAAAGGAATTCCCTCTACTGTGCGTTTCAAAAATCAATCTTCGAACAACCCTAATGAAATCTGCAATCTTTTCTCTGTATATTTTAAATCTGTCTATGAACCTTCCACTTTGTCAAATGATTTCTGCTCAAACGCAGATTGTTCTGAGGACTGTACTGCTGTGAACAATATTCAATTCTCAGTTCAGCAGGTATTAAGGCATCTGGAATCCTTAGATATCTCAAAAGGGCCTGGTCCCGATGCACTTCCTGCAATATTTCTCAGAAATACAGCTAAGAACATTTGCGTTCCTCTACAAATTATTTTTAATCGATCCCTGTCACAAGGAATCTTTCCTGATGCTTGGAAGCGAGCTAACGTAACACCGGTGCACAAGTCAGGTCCTGCAGATGACGTTGAGAACTATCGCCCAATATCAATATTGTCGACCTTATCGAAACTCTTTGAAAAGCTTGTACATAGTGTACTTTATCCGTTGCTACATAATGTTATTGTTACACAACAACACGGATTTGTTAAAAGAAGATCTACGGTAACAAATCTTGTAGCATATTCAGAATACATTTTTAATGACATGGATGCAGGTATTCAAGTAGATTCAGTCTATACTGATTTCCAGAAGGCGTTCGATAAGGTTGACCACGAGCTGCTATTGCGCAAAATTGCATTTAATGGTATACGTGGGAACCTGTTGAGGTGGTTTTCATCTTATGTTTCCAAAAGGACGCAGCGCGTTGTGATTAATGGTTATCAATCATTTTCTATAGCCGTGACATCAGGTGTTCCTCAAGGATCGATTTTGGGACCCCTTCTATTTATTTTGTTCATTAACGACATAGGCAAATGTTTCCAAAATTCAAAATTTCTTTTATATGCAGATGACTTAAAAATATTCAGGCCGATTAAAAACACTAGCGATTGTCTTGCTTTGCAAAGTGACTTAAATAGACTGTCTGAATACTGCGTGTGTAATAAACTAAAACTTAGCGTGCCTAAATGTTGTTATTTGAACATCACCAAAAACAAAAACATCTTCAGATACCAGTACTCTCTAAATTATGTCACTTTAAATAGAGTTACCATGGTTCGCGATCTGGGTGTCATTTTTGATGACAAGCTTCATCTTGATGTACACATAAATACAATTGTAAACAAGGCTTGGCGCATGTACGGATTTGTTATGCGATCAGCCACTGAATTCGTGCGCCCTCAAACCTACCTTTATCTATACAAGACCTTAATTAGATCTCAATTAGAGTATGCAGTTGCAGTGTGGAATCCCCTATACATTAAATATTCCAACTGCTTGGAAATGGTACAAAAGAAATATTTAAGAACTATGACTTATAGGTGCTTTCACTCTTCTGCGTCTTATGTCGATTTACTGAGAAAATATAATCTTCTAAGTCTTACTGGCCGGCGGATGTTTCTGGAGACCGTGCTCTTGTACGACCTCTGCAGAAACACTTACGACTGTTCTGATATATGCAACAGAATTTGTTATTTAGTTCCCAGAAGAATGCATTTGCGTGCAGTGCGCAAGCAACCGTTGTTTGCAGTGAGAGCATGTCGAACAAATGCTGGTGTTCGAGCACCGTTGCGACGTCTTGTTGACAATTATAATAAACACTTTCTTGACATCGATTTATTCTGTG
The DNA here is from genome assembly GCA_905163415.1 of Noctua fimbriata. Lineage (NCBI taxonomy): Eukaryota > Metazoa > Arthropoda > Insecta > Lepidoptera > Noctuidae > Noctua > Noctua fimbriata. Next base: position 12,753,635 of record LR990940.1, read on the forward strand.
CAGCACGTGGAAGATTCCGAAACTCGACTCACAAGGCAATCAAGGAATTAGACATCTTGTCCTTTTACTCATAGATTATTATGTTTCATAATCAATGCACTAACGTATTATTTAAAAGTTTAAAATCACTGTTTTTTGTTTCGTTCATATTTTTGTCACTTTTAACTTTTCTTTGAAGCGTGTTATTAATATTTTGTTTATATATTCTGTGAATAACGCCGCTGATTACATAATTGTTAATTTTAAGTTGTATGTCTCTCCTATGCTTTATTATGTAATTGTTTGTTGTTCCAAATAAATAAAAATAAAAATAAAATAAAAACACAAGTTCCTTCTTTAGAATTTTAAATTATCCTTTGTTGAGGTACCTACTTCTAATTATTATTATTATAACAACAACAACATCCATTTATTTTCAGGCTACTTTGGCCCATAGATAATATACCTTACAGACTAACATACATGTAATAAAATACAAATTGTGTTAGTAACACCTCACTTGTGCACTATGCCACCGCGCGTTCTTCTAATCAGGTTTCAATTTTAATTTTATTTTAACAGTAATGTCGAAACAATTGAAACTAAAAAATAGCACAAGAAAGCTCGTTTTATTGTTTCATAGCACGATTTTACTGTACTTACTTACGCAGTAATTAGTACTTGTAAAGCTTGTAATGTAAATTACTTTCAGCTCATGTTACGATAGGCAATACTTGCCAAGAATTGTTTGCAATTGACATTCACGTGAAGAACCTACAAGTAATATTGTAGGTGTAGGAGAATGTTTGCTTCTTTATTTCTTAGAATTTATTATTACAATTTCTTTTATTTATATTTTTACAAATCATTTACATTCTTAAATATTCCTTAGAAAAAAAAAAAAAATATATATATAAAAAATTGTAGCCCACCGGTATTGGAAACAGGGTCCAACCTATCGGCGGTCAGGGCTCCAGAGAAAGGAACCTCCTAACAATACATATTTATTATTCATTTATTTCAGACATAGTCCATATAAATATTCTTTATTAAACATTAAAATAATCAATAAAAAATAAAATTACACATACACATTACAATTACATACCCAAATTAAATTTGATTAAGTATAAAATAAAATAATACACATTAAAAGAATCAAACAATAACAAAATTAAACACACAATATTAAATTAAACATACAAAATTGTAAACACTGTTTTAAGCTTTCACGGTTTACAACTAAACTTGTACTGTCACTTACGCGATATCTTAAGTGATTGGAAAAAAAAAACGCAAAATTGTGTCATATACGCATCTCAAATAATACGACGAGAGGCGCTAACATGAAGCTGCATCCACCTCTGTATCAGGGACAGGTCCCACCGCTCGGAAGCTCTAACAGTATACTCTACAGTGTAATTAGTAATGTAGGTTTCCATCATTTTTTTTTTGAGGTGAATTTTCCTTAGTGGGCATGTAAATAGCATTAAACATTGAACTACTTACATCCTTATATAAAAAAAAACACTTTTTCAATACAAACTTCGATAATAAACAATTTTCTATTACTAATGCGTGTTTCCGCATGAAACATGACAATAACACGGCTACAAAACATCAAGGTTGACTCTATAATATATTAATTAAGTTTTACAATATACTTCAGTTCGTTTTTCGGAACCTAGGGAATACAATAATCAAGTAATTTAACATGTGATTGATTGTAAGTAGATAATTCACTATAACCTATTCAGTTTTTGTACAATACATTGTTAATCGGGTTCTGTTTAAGTTGGTTAATCTTCATGTCAAGATGTTTTCATTTTACAAAGTTATAATGAACTGAGCATCCGGGACGATTATACGTAACTAGTGATTCTTTTCGTGATTGTGTCTATTTTTTTTTTCCTAGGACTCGAACACCGTCCTTCGAGCCGGATTCCCATAGAAGGACTAGTAATATGAACTGCATTGACGGAAGGCTTTCTTTGAAATAGCGTTGCGTGTTTCTAAACTCTGGGGTTGAGTCAATAGCTCGCGTTGATTGGCGGTCGTTCGCGACACAGTGGCGCCATCGCACTGTCTAAAACATAACTATTGAACTACATTTCTGCTACATTTACTACTTACGGTCTTTTTATTTGGGACAGTTGTTTCGGTTAGTCTCGGCGATTAAAAGCGGTTGTCCGAATTGGGGTGACCTTTTTGGAAATAAATGTAAACATGCTAACGAAGTTGTTACCAAATAAAATGCCGCTAAGGACTAGTCCTAGCAAAAAAGCTTGCTGAAGCATCGAAGCATTATCTTGGTAGGTTAAATGCACTTCTTTCTCAATAAACTTTTTCATTAAATCTTCTTCTTCTTTATCGTGTGGTTAGTGCCTATCCTGGTGTCAGAGTTTTTATGCCGTTCCTCTGACTTCGATTTACATGCCGTCAAGACATATCTCTCTTCCATTAAATGAACAAACAATCATTCATAATCCAATTAGTTACGAGAACAGTCGAGAAACATAATTAATGAAATTCAATAAAAACTTGATAGTAACGCGAGCTTACGTCGAAAGCTGAAAGGAAAACAATTACATTTGTGTTTTTGTTATTATATAAAAACGAAACATTTCATATGAACTTGTTGTCCCATTTAACTATGAATTTATAGAGCAATAAATGTCCTAACTTATGGTATCTATTACGTATTCGTGTTCAATTGCGTCCAAGGTGACTTCAGTTTCAGTACAGACGATGCTTCGTGAAATATTTTCGTCTTTTGGCTATTTTCTTTATGTAATAGCGAAAATATCTGAGTTTAGTCGTCTGCTGCCAATCGTGTTTCTGTTCTAATTTGGTTCGTTTATGCGACGACGCTCTCGTAGCTTTTGATATAAATCTGTTTGATTCAAATTTGGATAGGTCTTAAAATAAAACTTTCGTTGTAGTGTTTTTGTCGTCTCGTATGTTATTTATTCTTATTTTTTTCATTGGACTCCTCGGTAACTTTATCTTTTCATTCTTCATCTTTTCATGATTACTTCTGGGTACCTACACCAGACTCTTTAGACTTTCTTCAAGTTGGTTTGTCCATCTTAAATTCATAACTTGTAATACCGACTGCAAAATTTCATAAAATATTACTGTTTCCAGTTCAACAGACATCAGTATTCTGTAGGTGTTCGACCTATTTTTGGAACCTCAAAAGCAACCGGAGTTGGAAAAGAAGCAAATACTAAAGTTCTAGACTTCTAGAGTTTCTTAAAGTTACTTATCATTTTGGAACTTGAGGGTTGTCGCTTCGCTTTCGTTCAGTGTAAAGGTCTTATAAATAAATGAAGGTAATGTAGGCGTGTGAAGGTTGTGATAGGTATTTTATTCTACCGGGGCGTGCTCAGAAAAATACAGGAAAAAAGTATTGTAACAGTTTTCCTGTCACTGTAAATACTGTGTATTTTTTTCAACAAAGATTATTTATTCGGAAAGAAAGAAATTCACGAGCACCACACAATTTTAATTTTTATTAAATTAGACAGTACGACATTAATGTTGTGGCCATTAAAAACGTGTAACTTAATTTATGGAACCCATATAAATTTTATGACTATAACACATAAAACATATACGAAGGAAATCAAAGTCGAAAGCAAATGCATCCAGCAGAAAATGCAAATACGAGTTATGTGCATTGCGCACTGAAATGAACTCAGCGTCATTGAGGAGTCAGGAATTATCTCGAAAGTGTAAAAATGTTCCATTCTTTTAACGACGAGGGGGAGAGCCGGATCCTGTTAAAATAATTGTACTATAATTCTTTGCATTTTACGGTTTGTTTTCATGGGGATGACGTAGATGTAAAAGGGAGGTTTTAACAGATATTTTACTTTTACTCGAGAGCTAGGTATGTGAGAAATTGTAGAATAAGTGGATTTTCTGTTTTTGTGTTTGGAAAAAGAAGGCGAGCCCTTTGGCTCTGAAGTTTGGCATACCACTGTTAAATCCACGATGGTTTGTGTGGTATGTTTGCGTTTATGAAATAGTTGTAACAGTGTTTATTGGATAATAAAAAACTAAAAACTAAAAAAAAAGTGGCACGGCAAAGATTAAATATTTGTAACTGCATTTTTTGTGTGATACTAGCTTATTTCTGCCGCTTCGCCCGTGTGGAGTTCGCTAAGTGTCTCACGGGATTATTCTACCGGGATAAAAGATTCCTATATGTTAATCCAGGTTATAAACTATCTGTGTGCCAAATTTCATCCAAATCCGGTCAGTAGTTTTTGCCTGAAAGAGTAACAAACATCCAGACATCCATACATCCTCACAAACTTTGGTATTTATAATATTAGTAATAAGTAATCCGACTAGTAGGATGCGTATTTTAAACAAATCTAGCATCAGGCTAAAAAACATTGAGCTCCTTTCTAGATCAAAGTTAAACTACCAATTCCAATTACATTTCAGAAAGTATGAAAACGTGCAAATATTTAATAAAATATAACACAAAGGATGTAGCTCGATGTTTCCTGTGATGCCAATTCTGGAAACTTCCTTTGTCCGCGTTATTATTGTCTAGATTTCTAGAAAGAGTGCAAGGAAATCTAATTTTAGATAAGGACAATGTTTCTGTTTGTGAGGAAATGAAAAGAAGGGCGAATTAGATGGCGACGTCGTTTTAGACAAAGCTTTTTCTAGACACAAACAATTCCAAAATCAATAGTAAGAGAAAATATTTTTTGACTCGTATTAAATGTTTAAATACACTTTATAATTCCCAAAGGGTTAGGCAGAGGTGTACCTAATAGTAAACCCACATTTAACCAGTTACGTTTATAAGTCTCATGTAATATGGGAGCCATAGGCTACTGAGAAATTCCTGATGGAAAAATCCAATAAGAATTGGCCGACCCGTGAATCGGACCAAGGACCTCATGCTCAGCAGTCCCGCTTGCGACCACTAGACCAACGAGGCAGTTTAATGTTTTTTTTTTTAAATATCTATTATCATGGCCTATTCCCAACAATGTAGGGGTCAGCTCAACCACATATTAAACATTATCATTAACACTAGAAACGGGATATTTACCATGTTTACTGAACTCTGTTTACTGTTTAGTAAACATGGTAAATATCCCGTTTCTAATGTTAATGATAATGTTAGTGACCATGATAGTTTAAAAACTTAAATATCAACCATCTTAGTTTATTTGAAGCCAATAAAATGGAAGCTAACTAAAGTTTCTTACTATAGTCAATCTCATTTCTATTATAGACGTCTTCTCAAGAAACTTCTCCAATGAATTCAGTTGGATGTTATAAGCAATAAGAAATGCAACAGCGAAGAGTGCCCCACTTGATTGCTCTGAGACCTTCTGCGTTATTTATTGCATTGCTGAGCAACGAACGTACCTTTCATAACATACTCATATAACTGTATTGTTGTATGGTGTTTATGTGTATGACTGAGATGATGAGACTCATTTTCGTACGTATTGTGTGGTTTGATTGAATGATTGATCTTACTTATAAAACTCTTTGTGGTCACCTCGTCTGTTAAAGCAAAAAAAAAAATCTTCATTTTATTAAGAGACAGTTTATATTTCATCCTATCTGTCATACAAGTCATCAAATAAGTGTTTAATGGTTATGCTATCATGTTATATGTTATAAAATTTGTGGGTAGATTAGACTTTATATCATTTTCAAAAAGACATGTTTTTAATCCTGCTGTTTGGGCCCTATCAGAATATCAGCAACAGTGCTGATATTCTGGAAATAGGCCATGATAATAGACTTAAAAAAAAAGAAATGTTGCAGCACCATGCTGAGATAGGGATATTTTGGCCTCGTACCGGACCAATTTAATTTGTTTTATCTTTTTCAAGTTTACTTTTTTATATAATATTTGTATTATTGTAAATTCATCCACTTTTTTTCTGTTTTGTCCTGTGCGAGTCTAATAAATACTTTTTCTTTCTTTCTTTCAATCCTGTTCCAGTATTTTTTGTCACACATTATCAACGCAGCATGATTAGCTTCTTCGTCCGTATATCTCTAAAGGGTGTAAAAAGACCCTTAACGAAGCCGAAAGGCACTTGTTCTCCCCGTCATTGCGATCTTTTTTTTATTCTCGACCATACCTGGGAACCTTCTAGTTACGGAGATATTGGAGGTCAAAGTACTTTTTCACAAGTATTTTTTTTAATACTAGTTCATAAGTTTATAACTGTGCTTTAACATACCTCGCATGACGCGTTTACTTTTCAACGCATCCATAAGCACAATGTTGTGAGCGCGTTTCATTGAGTTTTACCGGAAAATGTGATTATTCACCCCAAAAAAAAAGATGTTTCCCAGCATTAATTTTGGCGTAGGGTTACTTAGTTTAATGTACATAATGCTTGGTTTTCGGCTTCGTGTAGGGTCCGTTTACACATTGTATATGACAGTTTTTTTGGGTCTAATGATGTTTTTCCATTAACATGAAAATCTGGTTTTCCCCCAGAAGCTAGGAAAAGCCCTTACCAGCCACGCTAGGTAAGCAATTCTCGTTTTCACTTTTCGTGTAGATCTATTGTAACAAACTTCTTTAATTTAATTTATTTCAAAAGTTACACAACATTGTGTTTAGATTCCTCAATCAACTTAGTGAACTTTCGAAATTGGTTCTTACGCAGTTCTCGAAAGTATTGCGAAATGAGTTTGTTTTGGCAGCTCGAATTTCGCAATTTATTGTTCAACAGTTTCCCGTTTATTTGCCTGTATTTTCAATTCAGTTGTTTTAAACCAATTCAGAATCTGTCAGATTGTAAAGCAGGTTTTACTTCAATCTGGTGATATCCCGTATCTAAGTCGACGTTTTGCAAATAACCGAAATATCTTTTTGTCTCTGACAGTTCACTTTACTAGACAAATTCTCGCAAAAAGAATAAGTAGACAGGCGATGTTGACAGGATATAATTTTTTCATGTGAACAATTCACGAACGTAGCACTTTAATGATGTAAATATTTCTTGTCGGCTGCTTCAGCCTTTATGCCAAATGAAAAACAATTCTGAATACAAAAGAATAACTAGTCAAAGAGAATCTTATGTTTTATCTTTTGACATTTTACTGAAAGCTTATGTTGTTAGCCTTCAGTTAATCTTTATCATACAATACTGAAAGTTGTGATGTAGTGTTCAGAATGTGACAAAAGACAATTTCTACTCGTGTACGTCGATGACATCATAATACTCATATGTACAGACGCCAGCACATCAAGCTCCCCAAAACTGTCAAATTTTCCCAATCAACCTTGAACCTAATGCTTTAGCGATAAAGTTGAAAATCTATTAAAAAAAAATTGACAGATTGTAGTAGCTTGATGTGCTGGTCTGTACCTCCATTATACAATTCGAGAGCGATCTCCCAATACATCAATACCGAATTTACATGTGACCCATAAATAAAACCAAAAAGGTTAAATAATGCTCTTCACACAGAAAAATACCGTCTGAATTCTGAAATTTGATGTAATTCAAGATGCGTGAGGAGAATACGTGTGGGATGCGAACGTTTGGCTCGATTTATGGACTTAAGGCGCGAATTTGTGACCTTCCCGACCTCTGGCTTGTTTATACCGACCACCTTCGGGATAGCTCGGAAAATGTATACAATGTTAGTCAACAAAGAGGCTCGAAGAAATGTCTTAATATTTAGTGTCTGATGGTGTGGTGGATTAGTTTCATTTGTTTGGTCGCCATTTTATTAGAGCTGTTTTGGTTGGTACTGCGTTGATATTGTGTGTAAAGTTACTACTTTCTTTATCTGATCTTAAAGTTGCTCGAAATTCTCTCTTTCTATTACTATTGCTACTTGTATTTTCAATTTCAGTATATTTTACTGTAAATTAATCGAGTGAATTTTTTAAGCTCTTTCAAAGTACCGTTTTCAGCGGCATTAAATCAATAACAGAACTATGTGCATTTAGAGTAGAAAGCTTTTTAATAAAAGCAAAGTTGGCCAGGCATCTCAAATCGAGTTTTCCGATGGGAAGTGGAAACGTAGCTGCTTTCCAGTGAAAAGAAACAAAAAAAAAACTAACTGAAATGGCTCCTTGTATAAACTTCACGCTTGTAATACCCGAAGGGTTCGGCAGAGGTGTACTCTATAGTAAAACCACATTTCGTCGGTAATGTTTCAGTTTTATGTAATACGGGGTAAGCATATTGCCATCAACCAGGCCAAAATCCAGATTCCGGGTGGTAATAAGAAATTCTTGAAAATTAATCGAATAAAGTATTCGGCCCCAAATTCTGCTCAAATTAGATGTTTAAACGTTTAACTTGCAAGGTTAATGTCTAAGGAGAAATCCAGCATTTTGTTTTACAACTTTAAACGAGCTATGAAGATTTACTTAATCTAATTACGCTAGATCGTAAAACCTGCCTAAGGTACGATTTGTGAACGAATGCAATATATTTTTTATTATAATGTCAGCAAAAGGTAATATATGTAGCTGTAATGAAAAGGCTCATCTATCATCCCTAACATGTGGTGCCAAGATAATTCTACCGATGAGATTTTTTCTTAGCCGACCCTCCTTGGGCTGTTATTATTTTCTCATATATATTGTTGGATAACGTGGTGGAGTCTGTTTTGGTTGTATTCAAATATTTATAAGGTGGAGTACCTTTAGCGGACGGAGATATTAATTATATAATCAAAGTTATAGAGATGCAGATGTACATGTACATCATCTGATCTCAGTAGAAATCTCTTTTTGAGCTCTTGGTTCAAAATCAAAGCATTTATTTCAAGTAAGCCAGTTACAGGCACTTTTGAATAGTCGAAACAAAGACAACGATAAAATGAAACTACAGTCCCAGTCACAAGGCAGAATAACTGTGAAAGTACTGTAGTTGCCCATTCTAAAGCATAGATCTTTATGGAGAAGAACGGGTAAGAAACTCCATGGACACTCTTTTAAATCATAATATTGTTACAAAATCTTGGTTACATTGTCTAGAATAAAATTTTACCAAGTATATTTCATGATTTGTTATTGAATCTACCTACATTATTAGTTCTTCACTAGCTCACACCTTGAAATTATCGCTTCTTTAGAGCCCTTTAAAACTCTACTCAGCAAGAGAAACTTCTGGAAAATTCCCCCAATCGTAATAGATTACCATCGGCCGTCACTCGAAATAATTCGGTAATTAAAATTCCAGGAGATCAGCAATCGAGCTCGGGATCAATGCGGGCCTCGAATTTACATTCGAGGGCCATCAGCTTGATCTCTTGAATAGGGCTGGACACCTCCCATTGTTGGTCCTTTATCCCCACGATATACAGCCTTTTGTTCTGCATGAAGTCGTATTATCTGATAATACGGTCGTAATACCTGGACATAACCCAGGGATTAGGGTTACACTGTGGTCTTTATACCCGCAGACACATCAAACAATTTTACCTTTGTGGGAAACCCGTAATGGCAACAGCTGTGGCGCTAGCTTTGTCAATGTCAGTCGCGTTTGAAAAATATTCTGTTTTTCTAAAGTTCACACCTATTTCAAAATCATTTGTTTTTGATGAATTAACCTCAAGGTCAGCTTTGAAAATTGGTACTTCATTGATGACTTCACTTAGCTTTTCTAAAAAAGATCCGGCTCGAAGGACCGACTTATAAACGAGACCTAAAAAGACTAATGACAAGTTTCTGGTCTTCAGGAATGTAAGCAAATTAAAAAAAGGCATACCAATTTATGCAAAATAAAAGGACGTTAAAAGATGTCACGTGCCAGATATCTCTGTAGGTGTTGTGTGTCCAGCCTATCTGTCTGACAGCCCGTCTGCGACTAGGCCTTGCCCTTGGGGCTTAGAGTCGAATCGATCACCAGTGTCGTTTGCATGGGAATCGTTTCTATTTATGTTGGAGATGATATTAAGTTGTTGGTGTTTATAAATATTTTCACTTGAAGAATGATTATGAGGATAGCATCATGACAATGAGAATCCAACCTTCTTAAAGCATGTAACATATTTTTAAAAAGGTAATTTTCTTGGTAAAACCTTTGACAGACAAACCTCACGAATCTTTAAACCTTCCCTTACGTTTTAAAAATAACTTCCAAGGCTTTTACTACGTAAAAAAACCTAATCAAATAGCAGTACGCCACCGCGCCGTCACTTTAAAAAGTTATGCGCGTTCTAAAATTCATTTCAATTGAATTCTTTTAATTCATTACGTACGTCAATCCGGCGACAGATCCGTCAACCAATCGCGTGCGAGCGCTCCGGTTAACGCATGCGCGCCCGTGGGCGTCGGGTCGATACCGTTCGTGACGTCACGAGCGCTGACCAATGGCGCCGACTCGTCGCACGTCAATCGATGTGAACGATTCTGATGTTTCCTTGGGTGCTTTTTGTTCATACTTACGGTATTGTGTGTACTGAAATGCGTCTTTGTTTTGAATTTTCACGGCCAGTGAGGTCCATTCATTTCCATCATTGTGATTAATCTTAAGTGGTTTTTGGTCACTTTCATGTATCTTTTGTCTAGATTTTTCTCTGTTATCCACGGATTCTATTGTTATAGATTCTAAATAAAAGACTCCTTTGATGACTGAAACACATGTTATGATGACGTTTCGCATTTTTGAAGAACTTGAATGCTTTGCAATACACTTTTATACTCTACAAGAGCTTTTGCAATAACATTCAATTGCAAATAAGAAGCCTACATTACAATTTCAAATGTTATTACGTTCTTTCTAATATTATAACCCACTTGTTATTTTCTTACAGAAACTGCCTCTGAAAATTATTCAGTTCAAAAATGAAATTAGTTAAGCATAACGAAATTGTCTTTTAAAACGTATGTTACAAGCGAAAAGGCACTCGGGATTATTATGAAATGTTCACAAACAGTGCAGATGGATGTTTTATCTCATGAATTGTAATGTCTCGTATAATAACGGCTGGGCTTGAGGGTGCTCGGGTTCTTTGAGCCTGGAGGGCAGATATTGTCCTGAAAAACCCTTTTACCGACGGAAACATTAAATAAAATCACTATATAGACAGATAACGCTATATGTATTGGGTAAAAATGGTTAGGGTAACAAGGGTAATCGTTGCCAGAGGCTATCTTATTGCCTATTACAGGGTGTGAGAAAGTTTCCATTTACAAAATCTGTTGTTTGCATCCCGAAGTGATTTAAACCCTTTTCCCAACATTATGTATTCGTTCGATGTTTACAAGGTATTCCGAGCTTTCTTCGAATGCAACAACAGCGCTGTAGTGGAGAATTTAAAATGAGTGTTGATACAAGTTGAGTGTCTGGGGCTGGGAGGTTTCATTCTATAGAGTATCTTGATATTGCTGGAGTTGCAGATCGAAACAATGTAGTTTGTTTATATGTATTTGAAATTATGTGGAGACAATTCTAACTGGTCATATATTCCAAGAGTAGGTACAAATATGTTTTATGTTTTCTTTGTTACTGTTTTCATTTCGTCAGCAACTGAAATTAAGTCTATGTACTTTTGAGTATTAGTAAAATATGATAGGAAAATACTGCCCTAAAGACCCTACCGGAGCCAAAATGTTCCACCTGTATAAATATAGAAATTGTTGGAACTTTTCAGTCCGGAGCTTTTGTGCTTCGTATAAAATACAGTTTGAATAAGTTGGGAAGCGAACGCGGAATTACTAACTTTTCCGAACCGGTATTGATTTACGAACCGAGTGCAGGCGTTTGATAAGGATGTGCTTAACGTGTTAACACTTGAAGGCTTAGCTCTAGAAGTGTTGTGTTAGTGGCCTGAGTGGGCCGGTTTGATATCGATTGTAACCTCTTTTGTAGAACTGGCTGCTTTTTTTTATTTTTTAAATTATAAAAAGGCTTCAAAATATCTATGCTTATTTTTCTTGGCACCAACGCAGCTCTCTCGCCTTTTCCATTTACGAAACGAAGGAGTGATTCAGAATTTCAAATAAGACTCTTTTTCGGTTTGAAATTCTGTAGAAGGATATTTGAAGTCAGACAAACTTGCTCCAGTATCAACGAGGTAACTTAAGTCAACTGAAATTCGGAGGAGCCGTATCATTAATTAAACTTTACCGAATTTGGTCGATCCTTAATGGATAATGTAATTAATGTTAGACCAGCTGCTGAGCTGAGCTGGCGATATATCGAACCGTGGATACATATGTTTACTTATGTCTATCTTCTATGTCTTTTTGTATATTTCTTTAACTGTATTCTATAACTAAATTCACATAATAATTAGCTAGTCTATGTTGCTTTTCGACACACTCTTGTTCAGTTATATAAGTGTTAGTAAAAATATTAAAGCTCAGCTTAGTTCCCATTTTCTATAAACGTTATGGAATCCAATTTTCATAAACCATCCTTCGATACTTAGGTACATCATAGTTAGGATGGTTTTACGTAACGTTCTTTTCTATCGAATATTTTCGTTTGTGATAGTTCAGGCTGTCTTTCTTTCAGTCCCTAAATTGTATTTTTCCTCAGATATAGATATGCCTAGCGTTAATCATAAGAGCACCTACTTCGCGTGCCCGGCTTAAGCATTTTATGCTTAACGTGGCTACAGTCGCAGCAAGCTAATTTTATTAAAACAAATTCAACGTTACAACTCAAGAACTTAATTCTAGATATTTAAAGAACAAAAACATTGTTTATTTTGTATAGTAGCTTCTTTGTTTAGTAACTAAATAGTGCTTATGACGTCATAGTAGGTAGTAAAAAAAATGGCACGCTTGATTCTCGTACGGATCTTGATACTTGCGTTATCTAAGTATATCAGTACCGAAGGGTCAATTTTAGTAAGAGGTAAGCCGGATTACATATTTAATGTGATTATATTATTTGTCTATAAAATACTGACTGTGCCATTTTTAAAAGGAAATCCGGTAGGAATCGAGTTGTATGGAACCTTCGCCACTGAAGCATATCTATATTTGTGTAATTTTCCGATAGCTTCTTATTCTGAATTGCGTCATAAAAATCCATAGTCAAAAGTACTGTATTTATCAACGTCAGATTCTTGCAGTGTGACAATGAATAATGATTCGATAAGGTCTCCCAACCCCCATGGAACCACTATAGCCGTAATTTGTCACTGCGTTTTTGATATAAACACGATTCGTATCACTATTTAGACTCGCCTTGAACCAGTTTCCTGTCAGATATGGCATGCATACAAACAAATTTTCAGCCAAAATGGGCTCGATTTTCGTGCCAAAGTTCGTGGTGGTCCAATATTCCCTTATAGATTTTTTTTCGTATTAACGAGGCAGATCTGAGTGCAAACGCTGAGAGAAGATGCATTAGAAGGACGTACACTGACTACATATTGATGATGTTCTTTAGAAAGGTCTTGTTCGTAGTACAATCAGCCCCAAAAAGATGTAAACACGGACAAGAACCATTTTATTGTTTACAACCATTATTCCATAATTGTGTATACAATGTCAAGCTACAAAACATAGTAAACAATACATTTTACCAAAACTATATGTAGGTATGTGTGTGGATGACCAAATGCATGAACGTGGACAAAGTAAAAGGATCGTAGCAGGTAGTGTTGGGCAAAAAGGGCTGAGTTTATGTATGTATGTAACTAATATTAACTAAGCAACTACTTATGATGCTCTAAATATAAAAACAAAGTAGAACAGCAAGCATAACGGGACGTCAATGAAAAAACCGGCCAAGTGCAAGGTGGACTCACTTATGAAGAAGGAACCCTTCATACCATCGTGGTATGGGAGACCCCTTTAATATTTTTTATTATTATTATTTTCCTTTATTCATATTCTTAACATACAATTTACATATTTAAATATTTCTATATAAAGTGACATAAAAAAAAACATTTAAAAATATAAAAAATAGTAGCCCACCGGCATCGGGAACAGGGTCCGAGCTACCGGTGGTCTGGGCTCTTGAGAGAGGAACCTCCTAACGATACGATTATTATTATTTGTTGTTATAGCGGCAACAGAAATGCACATTCTGTGAAAATGTCAACTATCTACCTATTACGGATCATGAGATACAGCCCGCTGACAGACGGACGGACGGACTGCGGAGGCTTAGTAATAGGGTGCCGTTGCTTACCCTTCTGGTACGGAACCCTAAAGAGTAAATAAATGAATCTTCTATCTATTGAAGGAATTGAGTCCCTAGTAATAATTTCCATAACGGAAAGGATAAATGACAATCTTGCTTCAGAATAAATTGATTTATTGGCTCAAAGAAAATTTATGGCGGGATTCTGTAAACTGCCAGGATCTATCTATTGCCGTTCATCATTTTTAATGTGGTAACAAAATCAAGGAGGCTTTACCTAAGATGCCTACGAGCTACGCACGTAATTGAATATATTACCAGCGAGGAACATGGTTATAAACAACCCTGAATTAAGCACAATGTCACAGGGAATAATATCATCACACACAACATCCATACTAATATTTTAATGTGAGAATAACTTCGTCTGTCTGTCTGTCTATTACCTTTTCATACCTTAACGGATTTATATGGTATTTGACTCTTGGATAGAATAGAATATTCTTTATTATGACCTATACTGTCACTTACGGGAATCTTCCGTGATTGTTCATTATTTTGAGTTCCCGACGCTGTTGCAAGCGCCGTGATCGCGGGTTGACTGGAGAATGCGGGTGGATGGAAAATATTTTTTTAAGAGCAGACAAATCTGTCATGGCACTTGCAACTGCGTCGAAATCAATGATATTATAAAGAAAGATACGCTACGTTCATACTGAGCGGCGTTCAAATATCGTTGCGTCGTTACAATTGCGATAGATAATACGGAACGTATGATACAGAAAGAGATAGATATTGCGCTTGAAGTACTTAAATTATGACAATTGTCTGAATTTGTCTGCTATAATTTCACATAGGGTGACACAATGGACTTCTTCTTCTTATAAAAGCGATCTTTTCAAGACAACCTTTGGATGAATTAAAGGAAGAGAGAGAGACAATACTGCAGGTATAGTCTGTGGGGTACCAATTAAATATTAATATACATACATAACATACATAAAGCATATATAAATGCCTATGGCATTAAGTCCGCCTTTGTACAGTTTTTTTACTTGTGCATAAAGTTTTAATAAATAAATAAATGAATCTATATAAATATTATAATCATGAAACAAGAGCAGAGAACCATTTATAGAGATGTTTAAGGAGAGGGGTAGTGGTTATTGACCTTAATTTTAAAAGTATACAAGGTTTAGGCGCACCTTAATGACACAGTGATATGTATGTGTCTGTACATGTGTGCGTGCCTGCACTATTATGTTGTGAGCGCAGTATTGAACTAGCATCCAATCGCAATGGTGGTTTTATTCGGTAGATGACAGATCACTGGCGACGAGGTACCCATGTTAAAAAAAAAAGTTCGTGAAAAATGTCGAATATCATCGGAAATGTGCCAGACGGGTATGTGGGTCGACGTCGTCAGCCGCGGTTGCTGGTGGAACCGCGCGCGCGTACTAACTTGTGGCGGCGGCGCCGCTCACGAGCGCGCTCCGCACTCGTAAATAAATAAATCTTTCAATTTCGATCTCGACGCCCAAGAGTGGCCTATATTTAAAGAACCAGATCACACAGGCAATTCATTCCATAGTCGTACTGCTTTGCTGTAAAATATTTGTCGTAGAAGCTGATGGAATGCATCGGCATATCTAGTCTCTTAATAAACTATGATCTAGAAAGACATATACATAGTATAATTTTTTATCCCCATGTTACTTTCCCGTGGAATAATTGCCTACCTACACACGGGCGTAGCAGCGAGCAAAAGCTAGTTGAAAATAAGGACAATTATTGTCGTCCTTGAAACCTCTCCTTTAGCCTAAATTGTTCACACATAAATGCCAATGGCTTAGCGTGATCCACTGAGAAACAAGGAAGGTTTATCCGTTGATGGCGGTACAGTCGTCTTGATAAATTAATACTCTTCAGCTGTCGGGTAGCTCTTAGCTTGTCAAGAGGTATTAGTCTTCGGTTTATTGTATTCTCCACTGAATGGTGTGGAGGGTTTACTTGACTGACCTTTGTTGCCGACCTTAGTTAAGGTACTTCTAAATGAGATTGGTGTTGACTCAAATCGATTGTGTTGGAGAAAGGAGTTGATTTTCACTCTATGACTCTGGCACCCTGAAAACAAAAGTGACCTAACACGAAATTTGCGTTTTGGGTGAAATAACAAAAAGTATTCGTGTTTTAGTTAGGAGGTCAAATAGGCAGTCGCTCCATGTAAAATACTGGTATTCAGCTGCATCCGGTCAGACTGGAAGCCGACTCTAACATAGTTGGGAAAAGGCTAGGCAGATGATGATGTGTTCGTGTTTTAGTTGGTGTTCGCGGAAACGAAAGAGACGGAATGTTTTTGTTTGTCCTTTTCTAGCACGATATCTTCACTTTTTGATTCTCTAGATGACTAGACGATAGCCCATGTTATTAGGAGTACAATTCGCCGTAATTTTGAGTTCGGACACTTTCGTTCTGACTGTGCGTGCGGACATTTTGCTTTTCTGTGTCTTGGGCAATATCGTCGTGAGACTGTGAGGGCGTAGCACCCACGGAGTCTGGATTTGTGCCCGGTTAATAATAAGCTCGCCATCACAATTGACTTAAAAACTTAACTGGCGAAATGTTGGTGTGCTTCTTAGTAGGTACACCTCTGCCCAAACCTTCGGAACTCGATGACATCATACTCATTTTACTTTTCAGTGTTGTAATATCGTCGTGAGGTTCTATATCTTACCTATATTTATTAATCACAGCTACTCTCCTTGGAGCTAAAAATAAACGGCTCCCGTCTTTTCCCGTGGGTGTCGTCTTCAGGCTCGGTGGAGGGATGGTCTTCGCAGGATGGCTGGTAGCAACTGGATGAGAGTTGCTGAGAATCGAGTTGAGTGGCGTGCGATGGAGGAGGCCTATGTCCAGCAGTAGACTGCTATAGGCTGATGATGATGATGATCCTTGCAAGTCTTTTAAGAAAACACCTTTTAGTTTTTCTATTGTTTTTAATACTGTTGTACGTTCTTTTTATGCGTGACATAACATAACCTCAACCCTGTTATCCCCGTAGGGTTAGGCAGAGGTATACCCAATAGTACACCCACATATCGCCAGTCCTATATAAAAAGAAGCGAGCCTATTGACATCAACTGGACCCAAATCTAGACTTTGGGCTGGTACTGAGAAATTCGTGATTGCAAAACCCAATAACACTGCACGACCTAGGAATCAAACTTAGGACCTCATCCTCAGCATTAGCGCATGCGACCACTAGACGAGGACTTATTTTCTCTTCGACTTATTATAATGGGTGTAAAAATACCATTAACGAAGCCGAAAGGCACTTCTTCTCCCCGTCATTGCGATCATTGTTTTGTTCTAGACCTGGGAGCCTTCTAGTTACGGAGATATTGGACGTCAAATTTCCAAACTTTTCACAAGATTTTTAAAATACAAATTTTTAATGTTATAACTTTACTTTAAATACCTCCATGACCCCCGTACTAGCTAATGTATGCTTCAGCACCATGTTTTGAGTGCAGAACATCGAGTCCTACCGTTAAACGTGATTCTTCACCCTAAAAAAAAGTCGCTTCCCAGCAATAATTTTTGCGCAGTTACTTAGTTTGATATACAGAATGCTTGGTTGACGGCTTCGTGAAGGGTCCGTTTACACCTTATAGATTAAAAAGTTTTTCTATACAAGCCTCATTTCCGTAAAGTTTCCCTTGTTTCCGAAAGGGTTATACAATGTACATCGAATGATGTATCCGTCAGTCCAGTTTGATGGATCGCTGTACGCGACTATACGACGGAAGATCGATTGGTCAGTTAAGCTTGTTACATTAGCTTCCCTAACGTGTAGTTTATATATTTGTTTGGCCATTGAATATTGCTCGCTCCCTATTACATGGGACTTAAACATAACTGGCGAAATGTGGGTGTACTAATAGGTACATCGCTGCCTAAAGCTTCGGGGATTACAGGCGTCATGCTGTTAATGGTAACGTCTTGCAGTAATTGCATTGTATTGCGCTTTTACATAGGAGAATGTGAAGACGAAAGATGTTCTGGTTTCTCTTCGTGCTGAATGGATTGGTCAGTTAGGGGCAACATTCGTTGGCTCTGTCTCTGCCTGTCTGATAATGTATGTCAATGGAATTTTGGACAAGTTCTTAAGGATCTTCTTCTTCGTCGTGATGATTCCTTAAGATGGCCAGAACTTTGTCACTCCAATGGTTATGCTGAGTCTAGCTAGCCAATCTTCCCACCACGATGATTCCCAGGACACATTAAGGTGAACCGATTGTCATCAACCGGGCACAAATCCAGACTCCGTGGACGTGACTACCACTGAAAACCAGCGTTGTGTTGTGGGCCCCCCATAGCACAGCGTCATACTGAGTGGTAACCTGCTTGTCGCAGTCACGACGTGCAAGCTGGTAATTTTGTTTCTTTTTTTGTTCTTTCCTGTTGAATTTATAGTTTATTGTTTTATTTGTGTTTTGTTATTTTTTTTTTTCAATTTTGTGTGATGCACGTCATGTCCCTGCGGCAAATAAATATATTTTCTTTCTTCTTTCTTCACATATTCCTGATGGAAAAACCCAATAAAACTTTGCTCGACCTGGGAATTAACCCAGGACCTCATCGCTCGCAGTCGCGCTTGCGACTACTAGACAAACGAGGCAGTACCTAAATCTTCTTAAGATATTCTTCTTGTAATCGTTAGTCTTTGAACATCGACAAAAATATTGATTAACCCAAATAGTACCTACTGAAGTCACCTGATTCTAATCTTTAATAGACTTTTCAACAAAGATGTATAACTTTAATTACCAAGCCTGTTCAAGTCGACCTTCGTAGGTCCTTTGGTACCTTTTATAGATGGGCAATCGATCTTCCAGATTGAAAGCGAAGTATGTAGGTAGGCAATAGGAATTCCTTTCTCAGCTTTTGGAGATTTTTATATTCTATGTGGGTGGGTTTTTTGCCTTGAAGTCGCATTAAGATTCAGGGTCTAGTTTAGGTCAAACTTAAGCAACCTTATTGATTTCAACATCTATTATGATTTTACTATTGAAGAGAAATCATTCCGGCTATGTCGATTCCTGTTACGTCGACTCGTGATTTGTCTTGCTTTTGCGAAACAAAAGACAATACACTTGTCTTTTTTTTCGCCTTGACATGGCTGTCACAGAGTACAGTCACATTAAAAACAAAATACGGCTGTTCTACAAATTAATAAACTAATTTCGCTCATCCAAAAAGTACTAGGCTAGCATAAATTCAAGGAGCCATATTGCTTAAGTCTTTTTGTCGTCTCAAACATGAATGTGTGAATATATCCTGGCCTCTTATAGAGACGGCACGAGCATTGATCACCACGCTTGTTCAAGGCAAATTGGCGTTTTTTGACTAATATTATTTACTATTATTTACCTGCGCACAGCGCCACCTATCGGGTCAAAAACTACCCTATCTTTAAAGGTGGAAATTTCATTAAAATCGGTTGGGTGATTTCAGAGATAAACGTGTACATACAACATGTACATAGTGACACGAGATTCTTTATACAACATTATTTTTAGTATACGTGAAACCTGAATATAGTTTGTTCAGAATAAGTAACTGAATCGATTCCAATCATTTTTAAACCATGTTATATTTTTTCCCCAAAAATATTTAAAAAATGTTAAAAGCTGGACACCGAGAGTGGCTTTGAGTACCTATCGCAATAATTTAGGTACCTACTGCCAAATTATTATTATCAAAGAGCTCACGCTGGATTCGCGTGCTGCGTGGTGACAACGTTTTTGTGCGGACAACTAGGTAACAGAACAAGCTTAGAACTTTGAGATTTTTTATGATACAGTTTTGAAATTTTTTACATAGATTCTTTACATAAAACTACTAGACACGTGTATCAGGTTTCGCATATACTAAAACTAATGTTGTATATTAAGATAAGTCTATGAGAAAAGGCCTTTACCCTGAAGTGGAACAATAACAGGCTAGTATAACATATCCTGGCCTAGATGTTTAATATCAATGTAAGCACATACTACAGCGTATTCAGTGTAACACTGATGTGGTTGGGCAATATTGCCGTCGGCGACATGACAGGCTACTCCGGGGTTTTATACCGCCCCAAATTCAAGTCCCGTAATGTAGCAAATGCATTACTCTTAATCTTTATATGGTTGGATTCTTTCTTTTCTTCCCTTAAAGAGTTTGTCCCCATTCTTAGGTGTTTGACTCACTAAATGAAGTAAGAAAGGGACGTACAGAAATTGTATGGCCCTTGATTATTGTATATACAAACCAGCTGTTGCCCACGACCTTCGTTCGCGTGAAATTATTAAAAAATTATGACTTCCCCTTTTGAATCAAATTTTGTTACTAATTTCCAATTTTTTTTTTTTGCATTTAACCCTAATCTCGTTTGCGGGGCGACCATGGCCTGACATCGCACAGGACAGAAAGGTTTGGAAGGAGAAAGGGGAGGCCTTTGCCCAGCATTGGGACACTCAAACAGGCTAACAAAAAAAAAAAACCCTAATTCTTATTCTAAAATAAAAGTAGCCTATGGTTAGCGTTATAACATTAGCTAAGTGCTAGTAAAAGTCCCGTCAAAATCGGTCCAGCCTTTTCGGAGATTAGCCGGAACAAACAGACAGACAGACAGACAAATATTTAAAAAAAAAATGTTTTTGTTATAAGTGCTGTAAATATTTTCATATGCATTCAGTAAAAAGCTGTTATTTTGATATTACAAACAGACACTTCAATTTAATTTATTTATATAGATGTATAGATGAATATCTGTCGGGGTACGAAGCGAGGTGTCGGATGTTGTTGAATACAAACTAATGTCTATGTTTGCCACTATTTTTTGTCTCACTTTCAAACTGTTCTTAATGCTAATGAAATGCTGATGTTACTAAAATGTTTGAATACAGTAGGATGCGGTAGTCAAAGTTGCACTAATTGTAATATAAAATCCAAGTAATAAAATTAAGTCGAAAATTAGGTTAACGCGTCACGCCGATCGATAGTGCAAACTAAGGTGTTCGGTGAAAACACCGAACAATATCGGTTCTGTAGTATTGATTTTCACTACTGGCTGCACTGAACAGTTTACTTGAACATGCAACGGAAAAACAATGTAACACAGAAAGAAGAGGGAGACTGGGGTCACCGTCTGCCACAATAAAGCTCTTTGCATTAACTTTTTTGATCAACAGCTCAAAAATAAATGTAGCTTAATTCATCTGTTACTTTCAGCCATAAAAAAAATGGTGACATAACGATATGCGCGGTTCCTGTCCTAAATGTAGACGGAGTCTATTTCGGTTGTACTTAGTTCATCTCAATGACGCAAATAAAACTATAACCCCATTTCCAATCGCCTATCAAAATAAAAATATTGAAGGAAAAAAAATAGAAAGATTTTTTTTTTTTTTTTTTGTATCGAATTAATTCCGAAACTGCTGGACCGATTTCAACCATTTTTTTACCAATAGAAACCTAAATTATCAGGAAGTAACATAGGCTGTACATTATATTTATCTCATGCAAATTAGCCGAGCTATCACAATTTATGCGGACGAAGTCGCGGGCGAAGTGCTAGTATATCTATAAATCTATGAATTAAAAATCCAATAGAGACCCACCCCCTCACGCACTGTTTGAGTAAGAAAAATAGGTTATTGCATATCGCACACTACTGGCACATTGCAGCGCTTTAAAGCGCTTCACTATGCTGTAAAGCGCTTTTACAATTTGAATTCTATACGATATTGCATTACGTGCTTCTAAAGGTGCAATACGGAAACGCTTTATAGAGAAAGATCGAACGACCGATATGAAAGGAATAATGCCTACAAATGGAAAGATACTTTCTTTGAAAGAATATTCGAACTACCTAGATTTGATTGATTCTTAGAGAAAAATAAGATTGAATGTGTGATTTTATTTTCCTTTCTTCTGTAAAAATATTATAAGCAGATATTGGGAAATCGCTAACGGGATATATTCCACCTTTTTAGAAATGGTTGCTAGCTGAGCCCTGAATAATTTTAATAAATATGTAGTCGGATTCCTAGAATTGGTAGCCAAGTTGATTCTTCCCAAATTATAATGGAATTATTATGTTACCTACAGAAATACATTTATTACCAAGGAACAACACCCACACAATATTCGATCATAACGCCCACTACTGCGACTAACTAATCCTAAGTTTTACTAATATTTACTAGGCTTAATATTCTATTTAAATATACACTGGAAGGACTACGGTAGTTATTAATAGTTCAGATGTTTATACTGAATATTAAAACCTTTTTTACTTCGGCGATACAATATTAGGGTATAAATTTGTTCTTGCCAAATCAGGTGGCCTACCATGACGTCTTAAAGCAGGAGTAATTCCAGTGTGGGGACGAGATGGCGCTAGACGACCTGTATAGATCTGTCTCTTTCCCACACTGGAATTACTCCTGCTTTATGACGTCATAGTAACACCCCAGAATCTAAAAGCTTGTTAGTACCTTAATTATTATTTTTTGTTAGCCTATTTGAGTGTCCCACTGCTGGGCAAAGGCCTCCACTTTGTCCTTCCAAACCTCTCTGTCCTGTGCGATATCTGGCCATGGTCGTCCCGCAAACGAGATCAGATCGTCACACCACCTTCGCCGCGGTCCACCTTAATTTACCCTTTGTTAATAAAATCTCTATGTTATGTGAGCTTATTGCCTTAATACTATAGTGTAACTTAGCCTGGAATTCCAGTCCATTGACTGGGCTCTTATGACTCCTGGTAAGCAACCAGGTATACGATAAATAGTTGTATAGAATCAACACCAGATCGATAAGTCGTTTTGGTTCCTGCATACTAAAGCGTATTTGGTCTTCAGGACGTGGTTATAAGTAAACATAATATCTCACCACGCCTGTGAATCCCACAGGCTTAGGCAGAGGTGTATGGTAGCAATAGTTCACCCACGTTTCGCCAGTTATGTTCAGTTCCATGAAACAGGGGGCGAGCCTATTACCACAAATCCTGATTCCGGGCCGCTACTAAGAAATTCTTAATGGAAAAACTTAATAAGACTATGAATACCGGTGTTCATTTAGTTTTTATTTCTCATTCATGAAAATAAAAATTATTTTATAAAGAAAAAAAACCGGCTAAGTGCGAGTCGGATTCGCGCATGAAGGGTTGCGTACCATCGTAGTAAATTATTAATTTTTAATTAATTTTATGTCCATCTTCTAGCAACGACTAATATCCAAAATCTTTCGCATTATTCCGCTTAATCCGCGTAGCCAACACGTATAGGGTGGAAGTTTGCTCTAGTGACGTACAGTAGCATCACGTGGACGCCCACATGACTTCAGAACTAGATTAATTTTAAATGGATTTCATTTTCACCTTACGCGATGACCCATGTCTCCTTGTTTCGTTTGATTAGTCTGTGTCAGTTCGATTGTTGGAAAGGTCAGTATTTTATTTCTTTCGTTTATTTTTTCAATGAGCTGTAGTGAACTGTTTCCTTTGCAGTGCAGTATAATGGCTAAAGAATTGGTTTGTGTAAGGCTGATTAATTTGAGGTCTGTAAGTATTACCCACTGCTGAAGTATTTTGAGTAAGTACTTATTAGTCTCTGCAAACTCAAACTCAAAGCATTTATTTCAATTAGACGATCACAGGCACTTTTGAATGTCAAAACACAAAAAAAGCGAAGCTACAGTCACAGTCACAAGGCATAATAACTTGACAAAGTACTGTACTTGCACATTCCAAAGCGTAGATCTCTATGGAGAAGAATGGGCAAGAAACTCCATGGACACTATTTTAAATCAAAATATTGTTACAAAATCTTGGTTACATCATTCATTTTCAGATTATACATATATGTGAGAACGATGTAGAAAGGCGTGCACATTAAGAGCGTCCAGAGTAAAAGATTAAATCAACAATGAAAAAATAAAGTAATTAAAATAAATCGTGGCAGCTAAGAGATGACCAGTCCCAACTGACAGCGCCCGTTCACGAATATGACGCATGGATCAGCGCCATTCAACTCAAACATATTGAAGGGAACTAAATGACCCGACACACCCGCCACCATTAGTAAGACATTTGAGTGAGCATGACATTCTCTCAGCCACCAGGGCACATTCAAGTCAATGAAAGATAACAAAATTGAAATTGTAGCCTTACAGTACATAGTACTCACACATGTGATATACAATTATATAATACTACTGCATTTCAGTTGACCCTCGGCGTGCTAAGCACAATAATTTGGCTGATCTTCTATTTTAGATTGTGGCGGTCCTAAGGTTAAACAATTCATGGTTTTAGTCAATGGTTTATTCTTATAATCATCATCTGCCTAGCTTTTTTCCAACTATGGGTCGGCTTCTAGTCTTACCAGATGCAGCTGAATACCAGTATTTTACATGGAGCGATTGCGTATCTGACCTCCACAACCCAGTTAGTACTGGGCAATACGATACCCCTTGGTAAGACTGGTTGTTAGACTTTCGGGTCACTGACTACCTGTAACGACTGTCAAAGATCTACAAATGACAGCTGGGACCAACGGCTTAATAAACCATTATTCTCATATACAGAAATTAAAAGCACTTTTAGCTATGTGAAATTTTTCTATAGCTTTCATGTAGTGTCTATTTATTTTCTCATGTTTTCATGTGGATTTCCGTTCGCAACACGTGCCGTTTGCAAATGGCAGAATGCTGTATCGTACTTGCAACAGAGAGTGACTAAAATAAATGAAACAAAAATCCTTTGAACGAATCAAAGTAAAAATTTCCTCTGTATTTTTTCTCGACGTAAATACTTCTAGTGTAATCAAAAAACCTATTTCATCATGTTTTCATGTGAATTTCGGTTCGCAACACGTGCCGTTTGCAAATGGCAGAATGCTATATCGTACTTGCACCAAAGCGTGTCTAAAATAAACGAAATAAAAATCTTTGAACGAATCAAAGTAAAAATTTCCTCTGTATTTTTTCTTCACGTAAATACTTCTAGTGTAATCAAATGAAATGGGATATCTAAGCTTTTAAATGTACGTAATGGTGTGGAAAACAACTCGTAACTTGTGGTTACTGTGTATTTATTGCCTTCATTTGAACCCACATAAGTGTGTTAGTGTAAAGGAACTCTCTGAGATAAAGGATGTTGCCCGTTGTTTGTCCGGAGTCGTGACATCTGATTGGTGTGTAATTTTGTCGCGTATTTTTCCCAATTTATTTGGGGTCGGCGCAGTATGTCTTCTTCATCTTCGATTCATCGCAAAGGTGTTGTCAAAAATTTTGTAACTTTTTCTTTGCGACCACATGCGCCGGAATATTTATAAATATAAAAAACAAACATAACAGGTGAAGTTGAAATGTGTGTGTAGTAACTTATCTACTACTAGCATTGTTCGAAGCTTCGTCCAGTTGAGGTCAGAAATTACCCCACGTTAGCTTACTATGTCATTCAGACAGAGTTACTTTGATAATATTGTCAAATATATAATAATATTTTCACGGCATTGCATGAAAAATTATGATTCAGCCTCCTGCCTGTATACCATGTTATTTGTTTGGTTATAAGACGACATCTTAGTAAACACCACCTTTCTTGCCTTATATTTTTAACCAACTCATAAATAAAAAGGAAGAGGTTATGTATTCAGCCAGCATCTTTTTTTTACTACGACTTTGAAATTGGGTAACTAGTTTGCAAAAACATAATAGGTTAATAAATAAAATTGGTCCTTTCAACATATTCTGTAACAACATCATTATAATTCACAATACTCCTTCTACCTGAGGTCTTTATAAAAGTATAACGTGTCACTTTGTATGATCCACGTTTTGCGTCCCTTGTCGGCAATCCCCTTTGTCAGTCTCCCCCCACACCCCTCGCGGGATCCCGGCTGAAATCTGTGAAATGTCAGAGTTCACTAACGGCTTTTGTCAATGGACTCGCATATCATGTAACGTAGTTATTTCAGGCCTGAAAAATGAACGGATTGTTGACGTACATAATCTATATTGTTATAGCTTTTGCCCGCGTCTTCGGCCATGTGGCTGTCGGGAATATATAGCATGGAAACGTACTTCTAGAATAACAAAAAAAAGTTGTGCGTGTGAATTCCAACGCGGGAATGGACTCTTGTCCCCATTCTATTTGGGGTCGGCGCAACACGTTTTCTTCACCATTCTCCCCTGTCAGGTGTCACGGCATCATTTACTCCTTTCTCTTTCATATCATTCCTCACACATTGCATCCATCTCTTCTTTGCTCTTCCTCTCCCGCGTGACTGGAGTTCACTCCTAAATAAAACTTTAAATCATTACAACTCCACAAATTGTCGTTTGATATTTTACAAGTATACTGAATACTACAGGGTGTAATCGAACCATCAAAATTTTGGAACTTTGACCCCCAATATCTCCGTAACTAGAAGTTTCCCAGTTATGCTCTAGAACAAAAAAAATATCACAATGACGGGGAGAACACGTGCTTTTCGGCTTCGTTAAAAGTCTTGTTACACCCTGTAGAATCAAATTATACAAAACATGGGCTACGATGTTATTCTGCTGCCAAGCTGCTATGCTTTACCACCATACTTTCCACGTATTTATACAGAGACAGAAAGTGGCGAAATATAGAGAAAGAAGAGAGAGGATGTGCACTTGGTGCTAAGGAGCGGCAACCGCTATGAGATACGCGGGTACGTTGAGCAGAGGAGTCTGCATAACGGCTTCACTTTTTGTTAACGCTTGATTTTACTACCTATTCTTCCTACCGTGCGCTATATATGAAACTATTCTTAAGGAATATACTCCAAAAAGTATCCTTTGTCATAACCTATGGTCTAACTGCGTGCCAAATTTCATCGACATCCGTTCAGTCGTTTAATGCGTGGAGTGGTAACGGAGGCACAGACAGACTTTCGCATTTTATAACATTAGTATGACTAGAGTTTAATTATAGCTTGGTTTTGCGCAACATCACTGAGTCAACAGTTTGCTAAAAATGTTGTTGCGTAAAGTTTTATAAAGAGACACAAAAGGGTTATTTTCAGTTTTATTTTATGTAAGTCACGTTGTTTGAAATGTTCGAAGGGATTCGGAGAATAATTATTTCTGACAATAAATGCCTACTAACTTAACGACCCATTGTCTGCGAGATTGTTTCCAATTATATTTTTAGCTCTTTTCTGTTCTTTGGAACTTAAGATTGTTAGATTATATTACTTTGTATATTTAACAAAATTGGATTGTAGTTCATATACATATCATATAATGCCCTTGAAAACTTTCGCAATATGTTAACAGCAAATATCTGAGTAATTGCTTTATTAATTTAACAATACATAACTTCAAGTTCCATTATATATTATAGTGCCAAAATTTTCCAATACAATAAAACTTCATCTTATATTCTGTAAACGTGCCAATTATAAAGTTTTAACTGTCTTGAGAATGGCCTCGACTGTAGGCTGAATATGTTCTAGACTTTTCCAGAAAGATCTATAGTTCTCTCGAAGAGTCTGGCATTAACGCCTACGGGCTTCTAGTATTCATTGAGTTTGATTTACATTGCATAACACCACGCCTGTATTAGCCTTGGTTAGGCAGAGATAAAACTATAGAGTAGGTACCCACATTACGCCAGTTATGTTTAAGTCATGTAATAGGGGGTGACCTCATTGCCATCAACCAGGCACAAATCTAAATACCGGGTTACTGCTTAGAAATTCCTAACGAGCAAACCCAACAACATGTTGCCCGACCGAGGAATCGAACCCTTATGCGTGGCAGTAATACAAGACCAATGAGGCAGTATAATTTCAAAGTTAGAAGCGAGCAATCCATTGTAAATACTGAAGAACTGATGACGCAACAGGCCGCGCCTGTATTAATGGCGTAGCATGTGGCTACGAGCTACGTTGATGCGCTACGAAAGTGCGTAGATGTCATTTTAGTAGCGTAGCGGTCTGGATTTTGATTATACGCATCTGTTTCACCATATTTGGAAAGTAGATCTTTTATGTTACATTGCGTATAACTTAACATCACACCTGTAATCCCCGAATGGTTAGGCAGAGGTGTACCTACTAGTACACCCATATTTCACCAGTTATGTTTAAGTCCTATGTAATAGGGGGCGGGCCTATTGCCATCAACCGGGCGCAAATCTAGACTCCGTGGCTGCTACTGAGAAATTCCTGATGGAAAAACCCAATAACGCTTTGTCCGACCTGGGAATCGAACCCAAGACCTCATGCTCACCAGTCGCGCTGCCGACCTATAGGCCTATCTTTAAGCCAAGACCATGACCTAGATAAGGATGTAGGATGTTTTTAATCCCGGTAGAACGTATCCATGGGACAATTTTCGACATAGCAGACGAATCCACAGGGAAAGGCTAGTTAAGAGTGAACAGAAATCAATACACGAAAAATAAAATACACAAATTACGTTCAATTCAAAGAAGGCAACCTTATCTGAGTTTCCTTTTATCACAAAGAAAGGTTAAATCCGGCAAAGATTACTAATGCACCAATTTCTTAGGTCGTGTTTGTACAAATCTGTGATATCGGAAAGTCCTTCAGGCTATCTTGTGGGGCAATGCTTTCATCCCGTCCCATAGTGGGGTATGTTGGGGCGTATCGATTGATGCTGTGACCTTTGTCCCACCCGTCCCACTCGCAGACTGTTGTGTAACCCAATTACATAGTGTTTACTTAACTCTATATATGCTAAACAAATTCTATATCAAATTAAAGTAATCATATTCTAGCTTTTTCAGCTCTTAGCTTCGTCTGCGTGGCTTTATTGAAGGGTATATTCCCAAATTGTTTGGTTTTATGTTTGGCGGTGTGCAATTATTTTTTTACAGTATTACCTATTCGTTTTGTAAATATTATTCTCATGTGAGATATTATTAAGATATGTGGGAGAATGTAGACTTTAATAACGAGTCAATGTTTTCTTTTCATTACGTATTTTCTTTTACTTGTACAAGGATTTTCGGTGTTGGAACGTTTCTACTGCACTGCTGGACATAGGCCCCAAGTGTCGCCAAATTGACCGGTCCCGTGCGTCTCGCATCCAGCGAATCCCCGCAACCTTCACCAGGTCATCGGTCCACCTAGTGGGAGGCTTTCCGGCACAACGTCTTCTGGTTCGCGGTCGCCAGTCCAGAACTTTTCGGCCCCATCGGCCATCCGTTCTGCGAGCAATGTGCCCTGCCTACTGCCACTTAAGTTTGGCAATTCTTGAAATTAATTTACCCAACAGATCTAGATCGTTTCTCCCTTATGACCTTCAGATTTCAAGCCTAACAAAATGTTCCCATAGCATGATGTTCTCACTGCTGGGCCCCAAGCTTCCTCTCTGAAACGATCCGCTGGCCCAGTGTGGGTTGGTAGATGTCACATGTCTTAAATTCTTGGTTCTAGGACATACCGGTTTCCTCACGATGTTTTTCTTCACCTTCTTGAGAGGAGTACTGATGAAGTAAATTGTATGAAGGAAAATACCCGTCTGCGGGTACCCATGACCTGCAAGTAAGTCAGAGCAATTTCTACTGGGCCACAACTGCGCTCACCGTTTAGTTTTTAGCAGGCACAAAATTTTCCCATCTCATTGTAATCCAAATAATTTACCCAAAGAACTTGTATTGCCCTCAATCCAACATTTCCATTAATGGGTCTTATACAAACTAATCGTTCGCGAATCTCCCCGACACTTCGAGAGAGATCGTTAATGTCTGTGGGACACTTGGCCATTGCCCCCAGGCCCCGAGGTACAACGATCCCCGAACCGAGGGGGACTGACACCTAGAAGTCTTGGGAACTGGATGCTTCAAGTGTCTTTTTATAGCGAAGAGTACAATTGTCATTGGATCTACTTTTATTGGTATTTTTATTCGAAAGGACTTTTTGGTATAAAATATGTGGTTTAATAGCAGTTTCGATGTTGAGTGTTCTGAAAACTGAATGGAATGGTTAAAGTAAATAAAAGTATAAATATTTGTATTAGAAGTGGGTTGAGAGAACTAGTTCGAGAATTGGATTTCTTTTCGTAAACATCCATGCATACTTTACTACTACTACTATTTATATTAATATTATAAATGCGAAAGTATGTTTGTGTGTTACCTTTTCACGCCTAAACCACTGAACCGATCATCCTGAAATTTTGCATATACGTTGTCAGGTGTACAGAAACGGACATTGGGTTCATCCCGAAAAAAAGTACTGTTCCCTAGGAAAACAACAATAACATTCTTATGATAATAGATGGCGCCACGTGTCGGTAGAATCATGATTGAATTACCAGCAGAGTACAACCCGAATTGATTGTCAAATTCTAAATTAACGCGAGCGAAGCCACGGGCAAAAGCGAGTACTGTTTAAAGCGTTTAAAGACTTAGAGATACCATATAATATTCGATGAAAAAAAAATAATTTCAAGACCCCGGGAAAATCAGACAGGCAAAGAACTTTTTGACACACAAATATATATCTATATAAGGTCTAACTATTAATACACGAAATATTTTCAGGGAATCGTCTAACGGCTATAACAAAGCCATTTCAAGGGATATTTATTTTTTATCTGAGTATATTTTTATAAAAAATTAAATAATAAAAAATTACTTGTCCCACAATATAATACTAGTTCCTTATTTTTGAACATCCATTACGCTAGTTTGCTACGTCGTATTTACCTAGTGTCATTGTTAGAATATGGGAGTAAAGATTTTATGTAAAAAGTCTAAATTTTTTTTAGAATTATAATAATTTCGGGAAAAAAAAAACACTCAGACGTGTTTTTTTTCGTTGCTATGGCGACTTTACGACTTATAGAAGTTACTCTTAAAATATTTCGTGTAAGAATAGTTAGACCTTATATAGGCTATTATCACTCAAGTCTTTTTATCCTTAAACATCTTACAATATCAGTAAATAAAATAAACGAAATTATCTTGTCGGGTTTCATCACTCCGTTATTTTCTCATATTATCCTGTTTGGGTGAAGGAACTCTGGTAATCCGACCCGATTATCTCCTTGTTAAGTTTAATGCCCGAAAATTTCTTTGAGATGTCATGTTGTGAACTTGTTTGACATGAGACGGGTCGTTGAACTTCTATACGAGTTCCGGAATGAAATTCGGATGTAATGAAAGCTTGCAAAAAAGGGTGCGGGCTATTTTGGGATAGGAGATATGGAAAATGAACATGTGGGTAGATAAAATGCTTTTTAATAACCTTCAGATTTAGCATAAATTATTCGAGGATTTTGTTGGGCATAACTTTACTCCTTTTTAATTGATTTAATATTTTAAGGTCACAAAAGTAAAAATAGGCGGCCTTAGGTATTTCCTGCCATTAAACCTTTCTGTGATGCAGGAATAAACAGCGGCAGGTGCAATACCAAAATTGAGGAATCGGTATTCAATACAATGAAGATAAAACTAATTGTACATAGTAAGGGTAGTGCTGATACAAAATACTATATGATTTAATGCACTCGGCATCATCATCAACCACAACAAGATGTTTTTCCTCTCTTTTCTTACGCCCGTCTCTAGGAACTATCTGAATTTAATTTAGACCATTGCTATTTTATTATCTGATCAAATATGAAAGAGATAAAAATAAATTATTGCTTGCTTTTTTTTGGCTTTCTGCTAAAGACATAGTGTTTGTTGTCGTAAAAGTAACGGAATAATTCTTATTTTTACGTGACAACACCTATCTAACTGTAAAATTCACTGTCATTAAAAAACCATCATAATAAAAATGGCATCAGTACTTAAGTCAAGAGTCTATTGAGTAAGTTTGTGTTACGGTTCAGTAGAGCATTTTTAAGCACAAGAAACTTGTGCACTTTTACTTTTTGGTTGCTCACGTAGTCACTACAGTTTTTTTTTAGTTTTTTGCCGTTAAATAAATCGGAACATGATTCAGCGTGTTGAAGGAAATTCGGATCTGATATAGCTCGTTTAGATCCGAACGATAAGTTGCACTACTTTAGTTAAAACGTTGGTTATACTGGCCTGTAAGTCAAAGAACAGTAACTCAATAAATGTACTATTTATGTTTCGAGAAAATTATACAGGGGGATTGGTACTTGGGTGCATTCCTTGTAATGAGTGATACTAGACTTAATTTTCAACAATTTTGACTTATTATATTAAAGCCCGATTTTTCTAAATTTAAAAATATCATACCAATCATCCCGTATTTATCCCTCTTATCTATAACAATACCGAGGTTGACACATTTAGTATAAAACTGAGGTTTGTACATTTACAGCTGAGAAAAATGTGCAAATGTCAGTTTTGTTCAACTGACAGGCTCATTTTGCTTATCTGTTTTTAATGGACCAATGAAGATAAGTTTAATTTTCCATCTCATATACAGTTCTTTCACACTGATTTTACCTCTAACATAAACCTTATGTCAACGAGAATATACGTCTCTACTGCAAAATTGAGGTATAATAATGCATGGATAGTACGTCTGATGCAAGATGTTACAAGCAGTCAGAAGGAACAATAAAAAAAATCTGAATTTTCGACATCTTAGAGATACCCCGTTTTGCCGTACGAGGGTGGTATATTAACGTTTATTTTGTAATATTAATGGCAAAAGGGTTAAGTCACTTCTTTGCATTTGTAATTTGTTTTGGTAATTCGTTATGTTCGTGTTTTGTTGTGACAGGAGCTATTTAGATGTTTTATTGTTAATTTGTTACGGAATTTCGGACATTTTAATTTTGTTACTCGAAAACTTTACAAATTATTATTTAATTTTACAGTATGTATAATGGGAGCAGACATTCATAACGTCACGCCTCTTCGTGCCCGAATGCAGGCAGGAGGCAGGAGGCACTTAGGCAGGAGTGTACTTATAGTACTTATACACCTTGGCCACCATAATTCTCTTGGTTACACTAAATGTATTTTCTTTGAGTAGGTAGTTACAGCAGCTTTGTTTAAGCTTATGTCAGCATAAAAAAAATTGCTTTCATATCTCCAAAAATCTTTTGAAAACTCTTTCAGATTACGCAAAACCTTACCTTGCAAATATTCCCGAAGTGTCAGCACTAAATCTGACGCTGAAAACAAGATCAATCAGCTCGTGTGGTGACGTCATCGATATCTTTGATGTGTAGCGCTAGCGTGTGCACAAACAAGCTGACGCGGCACCCTTTGACAAAACGAAACTGTTAAATATTAAAATATTCATGAGGTGGATTGAAGACGTCTGCCCACCCAAGACATCCCAGTAAAGATACTAAAAATATGTTCCCTTATTAGATTGAAAAACTAATAAAACATTGTACTAAAGTCTTAAAAATTCAGAGGCTTAGGACAGGTATTAATGTTCCTGGGACAAAAAGGACTAACAATTGAGTATAAAGTGTTATACATTATCGCGAAGCAACAGCAAAGCCTTAAAATTGTTTTTGCGACAGTAATTAAATAAAGTAGGGTAATACGTTTCACGTATAACACTTTGCCTTGTATTTTAATAAACTCCTGAACCTAACGTAGCCCACAATTTAATTTCGCGCATAATTTCCTTTGTGAGCTTCCATGTCAGCACTCAACGAGATGAAATTATTACTTTAATAACTATACACAAGGCTATGAATACAGTGATGACTAACTAATGTAGGTGCTAAGACTTGGAGCCTTGATGTAGTAATTTCGGGTCTATGAATAACCCCTCTACTGTTACTAAGACCTAAGGAAGGTAGGAAAACGGAGTCCCACAGGCGAAGGAACAACTAAATAAGTCCCTAATTGAACCGGCAAACCCGTTTGTATCTAATTAAAGTCTTATTTGCAAATTGAGCTGAATCTGCTACCGTTTGCTATGGGTATAGTCATGTCACAATCGTGAACTTGGACCCCTCAAGACGTCGTAAGGTCGCAACTCTATTTGTCTTTGTCAATCTTGCAGAAATGTTACAGGAAAATGTATTGATCCCTTAAAATATATTCTCTCTTGAAGATGTTGTTTCTGTATATCTTGCTGAATATGGAAGTGTGAGGGATACATATCGTAGACGAAGTTTTATGTCGGAATCTGCCCGCGTGGATTTTAGATAGAAACATGGTTGACTTCTAGACCATAAACATAAAATTCAACTACGTACTTTTCTACAAAATAAAGCTGTTTTAACGATCTGATCTCGTCTTACGGGGATTGCCGTCGGAGGCAAACTAGCTAAGACCACACAAACAGGGCAAAGTTTTGGGCAACAAACTGAACTGCTGAAGAACACCTCAATTCTCTGAAGACGGAAAGTTTTCACTGCAACCATGGTTCGATTAGGTTTACTATTTGTGCACTTGGGGCAAAACAACCGCCCCGACTCGAAGGACCAAAGTTTAAATTGTTCTGATTTCGTATAAGCTACCAACAAATTAATCAAGTTCAGATTGAAATCGATACCAACGTGTTTAGCGATTCTAGTCAGGCACGAGTCGCAATTTTAAACCGAGTATTTGAAATGCTGAACAACATTTAAAAATTGAACTTTTCTTCGAAGGAAAGGCGAAGGAAAATATCTGGAAGAACGGCACGTTAATAATATATTGTGGACGTGGGCGAAGCCCGAGGCTGTGGGTTATGTCACAACAACGTCAGTGGAACGGGAACATCCGCCAGCGTAGATATATGGAGCTCCTAGCTAGAAAACTGACATTTAATTAAGCTTCTTATATTCAAGAGTACGTGGACTCTTTCCCACCTAAAGGGAAGATAAGAATACAAGAACAAAAATCTGTTGAAGATAGAAGTGAGTTCAAATTAGAATAAATTAAAAAACGTGTTGAGAAAATGGCAATAATGGGAAAGACTGTTAAAAACTAATTGTAGATGGCGCGACCGTAGCTAGGTCTCAATGTGATCAATGAGGTTAAACTATTTTGAAATATAAAATTACTTTACCAGATTTTCTACCAATCGACGATGTTTGGAACCAGCTCTGCTAGCACCATTAGTTTCACAGTTGCCATCCGCAGCGACGGAAATACAAAAATGTACTGGTACTTCCGTCGCTTGTGTCTAGAATATTCTAGACACAAGCGACATATTAGCACGTCATCCAAGCGGTATTCTGATAATCATAAAACTTGAAATTATCATTGAAATCGACAACCAATCTTCAGTTTTTAATGATTTCAATAGGACTGCCTTTTTAGGGGTAGCCGTTAAAGAAACATAAATTGTAATTTTAGACTTCCAGAAACTTTTGTCTTCTTTCTAGTAAATTTTATTATCCCTTAGTCTAAGTTCTAAGTAAACTTGATCAGGAGCAAAAAGGTTCTTTGCTTTGAAAACTTTCAGATGAATTTACACGACTATTACGTTGGACGTTGTTTTAATTGCTTCGCTTCGTAATGGTCTTTCAACATGCGAAGGCGTGACTCCACAATTTTAATTGCATTTTTGTTTTATTGTTTTTAGATTAAATTTTCGTACACAAGGTCTCAAAATGTTTATAGAGGCACACAGATCCCGATATTTTCCATAGCAAAGTAACGTTTGCTCCTTTCTTTATCCGTAGTCTTTCTGAACAGTTTTGCATCATTAAATATTTGGATTATCCAATGTCCCGATCGGTTGGTAACGTTTTACGTTTCTAGTTTTCCTTAAACTTGAAGGTATTTCGCTTTCAAGGGGTTGAATCCCATAGAGGATTGCGGGGGTAGAGGGTACTTCAATTTCATACCAATATTTGTAACACAACCCCTTGGGGTGGTGCAACGACGCAATCAGAGAACGGAAATCTGTTCGGGTTGTGTATTGTAGTATAAGAAAAGATTAAAGATCAATAATGTTCTCGAGTTTTGTTTTAGTTGGGTAAGACAAGAGAAGTATTGTTATTTATTTATTATTTTAAGCGAGTTTCAATTTTGATGAAAAGTACAATGGCCAATGTTTTAAAATTCTGTTGGAATATTCCAACGTCGGTATTTCAACGGTGGATGTATCATCATTAAACAGTTATTGTGATTCCGCCCACGCTCTCAAAACAACAACAATGGGTGGTAGGTTATATCAGATTTCAGTTTTTTGCTCATTAAGAAGAACCTACACGTTCTTGAGTAAATTTTCCGGTCAAATAATTTTATAGATGTATGATGGTGTAAAGTATAAATTTGGGATCGAGCAGGCATTGAATTTTAGTACAAGACAGCTGATAATTTTTTCGCATTTGCGATATTGGACCCATGGAGGAAGATTTTCAGTTCGATGGTCTGCAGCATATTCTTTCGTATGACTATACCCTTTCTGTTACACCCTGTATACAACATTAGTTTTAGTATATGCGAAACCTGATACACGTGTCTAGTATTTTTATGAAAAGAATCTATATACAAAATTTCAAAATTGTATTATGAAAAATCTCAAAGTTATAAGATTGTTCTGTTACCTAGTTGTCCGCATAAAAACGTTGTCACCACGCAGCGCGCGCCTCCAGCGTCGTCTTAAGCTCATTGATAATAATAATTTAGCAGTAGGTACCTAAATTAGTGCGATAGGTGGTCAAAGTCGCTCGGTGTACAACTTTTAACTTTTTTAAATATTTTTGGGAAAAAATATAACATGGTTTAAAAATGATTGGAATCGATTCAGTTACTTGTTCTGAAAAAACTGTATTCAGGTTTCGCAAATACTAAAAATAATGTTGTATAGGTGTGACGTTATTCATTTTTCGTATTCTTCGCAGCAAACCCTTTTAAATGATACCCATATCATGGGGTGCATAAAAAACTAGACCGCTATCTTTGGGAGTCCGCTATATTGGATTTAGACTGACGTCACTTAGCTAACCATGCATTTTCATCCAAACTTGTATGCAAAATTTCAGGTCAAACGGTTGGGGATAACTGTTTAAAATTCAATTGCAAGATTTCACCTAAACAAACATACAAACATTACAAGTTAAATAAAAACTTGTAAAAAAGAACATAATTAGCTCTTGAATGAATTTTAGTATTAAAAGCTTATTCATTGGAGGGTCGTTTGTTTAGTGTAATGAATATTTACGTTACGTCCAACTAACCGTAATACTTATTTATCATTCATATAACACTCGAAAAAAGCTAAGAGTGCTAAGACTTGCTCGTTAATTAAGAAGCCCTCTTTATTATCTTTGAAGAATTTTCCAGCCTTTTTTTTGTTTTTATGGATGTGTATTTGACAGGGTTTATTCCGTTAGGCTCGTACATCATGTGGGCAGAAGATGGGTTTCGTGCAATGAAAACACACTGGGAGCGATACACTGTTTTTATTAAACTAACAAATTACTTGAAATTACAATTTAACACAATAACACGGGGCACCATGACTTCTCAACTCCGCTGTGACCAGACACTGAATGTCGTCCTCGCCGCGAGCTGTTAACATCACGACTCTGTAGAAGCACGCTGTGGTGTGGGTAGACTGGTCAGTTGATCGCGTGATGTTACCACTGGCGCGCTTGCGATTCATTCCAAGTACTAATGACCGGAGCCGACATTATGCATTAAAAAAATAACAATGATCTAAGAACAACATAAAAAGATGTATTCACCAACTATAATTCATTTGATGGTCTACAATTTATGTTTCAAACTATTGTAACAATATTCAGCAGCAATGAAGTATCCAATGTGTAATATGTTTTGTGTCTGCAAATTGAAACAACATTCTAAGTCACAAAAATGAAATTAATTGCTAACCATAGACGTCTATTAAATGAGTACAATTAAAACGCAATAATGACAGTGCTAGTGAAAACGGTCAATTTATTCTATTTCTTTTGCGTGGCCTAATCCCAAATTACTTTCCGTTAGATTTTTATTTTTTGCCATTTTAATTTAGAGCCGTGTTTCATCATTCATCATTTCAGCCGAAAAGTCCACTGCTGGACATAGGCCTCCCCCAAGAAGGGGGGTTTTGCCATAATCGCCACGCTTGGCAGGCGGGTTGGCGATCGCAGTGTGGTTGTTGTAGAATCAGAGAACGCTGCTGCCCATTCTCTGGTAAGTCCCTTAGTCGCCTCTTACGACACCCACGGGAAGATATGGGATGGTGCTATTCTTTACGTCCGGACACCATACAGAGCCGTGTTTATTCTTCAGTAAATAGGTCTTGCGTGATTCAACAGCTTACTGCTCAACCCATGTCAGATTAAGATTGAAGGCTGCTGTTAACCCCATTCACGACCCTCACATATTGGGCTCGTTTCAACGCATTGTTTCCTTATTTTACGTCTTATCTAGTTTGACGCTCTTTATTGACTTCATTAAGAAGATTAAGTATGATTCAATGACCTAAAATGGAAGAAAGAGAAAGAAAAGAAGTACGTAGATTGTCGAATCATATTGCCAGTCATCATCATTCCGCAGCATATCTTCTTCTTCGACACTTCTCTATTACTCGTTTACTCAGCATTCACCTCTTTTTGAGCCAGAAATAAACAACATATTGTCAGAGTATCCTTAGAAATTCTCGTCCATAAAAATCACGTAATATTCTGACGTTAATAGAGCAACCAAAGCAAAAATAAAACCGCATTGTGTCCAAACAAAAATAAATTCTTTACGACGTGAAAAGATTAAATAAAGATAAACGCAGCTTCTTCTAGACGCAAAGAAAGTAAATCGGGAAAGCCGTTTAAATGTCATGACGATAATGAAAAGAGCCTTGATGTGCCCTGAACAACCAGACATAACCCTGTGGTCCATTAAGCGAACATAAAGCGGCATTCTTTCCTTCTGTTGACATTGAAAATCCGCGGGTACTCGAGTAGGCAGGGAATCCGAAGGTTTTGTTTGATGTACTCGTAAAATAGCCGCCACGCATTCGGATTTAACCACCGTTTACCCGAAAGGCTTACTGTACGGTTGAGTTTTTTAAATATTTGAGATATCATAGTTTTTTGGGATTTGTTTTATTCAGGACTTTTCAATTTTGGAACCAAATTATACGACCCCAGGAGCAGAACGAAAAAAAATCGCTTGTAAACCTTGTTAGAGACAATTTGTAATTTATCAAAAAAAAAAACAAATTCATAAAGCAACTTATTCTCCATGATTTGTTTTTAAAATTCGTTCTCGATGTCTAGTTATTTATCGTCTTAAACCGAAGCTGTACTCTAAATGAAGACATCCACAGAAATGACATTGCATAAAACCAATAACATGAAAAATAAAAAAAGGTTCTCCAAGAGAGGTGGCCCGTGGTAAGGGTCCCTACATAAACTTCTTTTATGGCTGCGTTATGCTGTAATGCGTGCCCAAAAGGCATTCTGACTAATATGGAAGCAGTTATGTCAATCGATTGTATTGCTATTCATTAATTGTATTGGATAGAACGTCTATAACATCTTTGCTATGAATACGAAAATCATTACACAGTCAATTGCAATGTCATCATTATCTGCCTAGCCTTTTCCCAACTGTATTAAGTATTTCGGCTTCCAGTCTAACCGGATGCAGCTGAATACCAGTATTTTGCATAGGGCAACTGCCTGTCTGACTTGCCTAGATACTGAGTAAAAGAAAGACTGGCTATCAGACTTAATACGACTATCAAAGATCTACAAATGACAGTTAGTATCAACAGCACAACGTGCTTTCTGATGCATGGACTGGTTTTGATATGTTGGGATGGTTACCATGTGTATTATAAGGGGTGTAAATAGACCCTTAACATAACCGAAAGGCACTTGATCTGCCCGTTTTTGCGATAATTTTTTTGTTCTAGACCATACCTGGGAACCTTCTAGTTACGGAAATATTGGGGGTCAAAGTTCCAACTTTTTCACAGTTTTTTAAAATACATGTTTTTATGTAATCTTTTTATTTTACACACCTTCACGACCCCCGTACTATTCAATACATACATCAGCTGAATGTTTTGAGTGCTTTCCATCGAATCCTACCGTAAAACGTGATTTTTCACCCCAAAAACAAGAGTCCTTTCCCAGCAATAATTTTTGCGTAAAGTTACTTAGTTTGATGTGCAGAATAATTGGTTGACGGCTATGTGAAGGGTCTCTTTACACCCTGTATAATATGTTATTTCAATACTTTTCATCTTAATTGAGTACTTTTTTTAGAAAAACAAGCAAACTACTCGTTTATTACAAAAGTGCTACATTTTTCTAGAATGTACGGACATGCATTCAATGTCGGCGCCTCAAGCGACGATGCGTCATCTTTCTAGAAAGGCACGTTCTATCTCTAGAATGCAAGCGTGCATAGAGATACTGAAAACTGGACTATACTAGCTATAACTACAGTCCCTTTTCCTTCAACACTTGTTTGACATCTGACAGCAACTCACTACCAACTTTATTACAACGAATATTTTTGACAGTCAAGCATAATAAAGACGTAAAATAACTGAAGGGACTGAAGTGTTAATAGCATGTACCTAGTCTTGTCTTGTCAGCAGTGTATTTGAGTACAGGTCCAGATATTGGTGGAAGGCGAATCGATACATCCAATTGCGTCACCACCCGTTCAGCCCCACCACGGTGTAAGTGCGTAGTCTGTCTGGTCCTTTGACCCAAGATTCGCCATCACAATGATTTATGGCGTCTGCTAGCGTCAGCGGACTTTTTGAGGCGGTTCAGGGGGTTCTGAATAATTTAATTTTAGGCGTATTTTGAGACTTCCATTTCCTGAAAGCTTTTTGTTTTTATTTCGTCCTTGTGGTCGGACTTTCAATTATGTAAGTTAATAAGGACCATTTTTTTTCATCTGTTAACGTAGTTTGTAGAGCCAATAACGCTTATATTTTTCAAGTTATAAGTGGTTGGCTTGAAGGCATAGCTAGGGAGTACAATACTGCTTCATTTTAATTGCTTGCATCAAAATTCAAGACAGGTCACCGATCAAGTTGATCAAGAGTACTGGAATCAAAGCGTACGTGCCTAGAATCATCCCAGCGACTTCCATCCCAGATTTGGTGGGCCCTTTCCTCTTGTTTGCATCTTCAATTAGATACCTGCTAACCCCTAATGTACTTTGTCAATATGAAATGTTTATTTAAGACAACGCTGCCATAATTCATCACGCCCTTAGCTTTCGAGCAAATAGCTTCATATGTGGGAGTGTAGGGGAGGCGGAGACTGCGACGAACCTTAACTAATATGATTGCGTCGCAAAAGGGTTCTTTCAGCGGTGACGATAGCTACGAAGGATAAAGTAATGTCATAAGAGGTGTGGATATTTTGAATAGTAATTAATGTCAATTGGAACACGCTTGGTCAGTTATCGGGCAGTTGAAATAGTCAGGTTAGTGAGGATTGTGTTATTTGCGGTGTGGGGTGCGCGTCAGCGGGGCGCGCATGGCGGCGTTAGATCGAAGGCTTGGGACGCCTCGCGCATGCGCCGCCGCGGCCTCTTCGGCGACTGGGCCGGCGGCCGCAGTCGCACCGCGGACCCGCTCGCGACGCGCCATGTCGGCCGGCGCTGCTACCTGACCGAGCTACCAGCTCTTGGAAAAACAAACCTTGTGAATTCGCGTTTCAAATCGTCGCCATCGGTCGCACCCGCACGGGGATTCGGGTAAGTCCGTAGCGGATCCCTTCACGCCTCATGTAATCGCGCCGAGTGCAGTGCCCAAGGTTAAAGGCTTCCGATGTGCTTTTCCCGGATACCGATCTGCGATCTCGGAGGGTTGTAGGTGGCGCTAGTGTGCGCGGTGAGTCATCTCTGCGACACGTTTTTTCATGGCCGCCCCTTCGATCTCGCGTACGTTGCTAGCTTAGCTGAGGGTTTTGGAAGACGTTAGTTGCAGTGGATGTTACGTAAGTGCGTTGGTAGTGCAGTGGCCGTGGTGGCCGACGCTTTCGATACGCTCGGGGGGCACTCGACCGCGGCCAATTACAGCACGCGAGGATCGTTTTCAGGAAAACATTCACCATTTTGTACGCGGCGCTCGCGGGAGCAACTGTGTTAGTGAACAACGTCATGAGTCCATACGTTGCTGTGTCCAGTATACCGCCGGGATATTTCAGTGAAACCGTTCTTTTGTGCAAGTGAATATATTGGCTCTTTATAATCATTGTTTGTGCTACGTTTTATAATTACATAATCGGAGACACCAAAAGAGTAGGTAACGGTTTTATTTATTTACTAAATTGGCTGAAGATTTTGCTGCAATTCATTGCACAATATTGAATTGTAAATTGTTGAGAATGTTTTATTTATAAATTAAATATTTATGATTTAAACAAAACAAAAATAAATACTTTACTATTTATAACTATCTTCTAATTTAGTCTCAAAAAAAGAAACGAATAACACTACCTAATTAAGAAAATTTCTTTATTGTCATTCATCTAGAAGTGGCTGAAGGATTCTTATAATTTACTGAATGCACAATGCTGTAACAATGCGTATCGATCATTACGCACAAATTACGCACAGTTATTACATGAATAACCTCTTCCTTTTTTAGAAGTCGATTAAAACAGATTTTCTAAAGTTTTCTTACATAAAGACCAGTTTCTGTTCAAACAACATGATTACCAAATCATTACCAAACGTTAATAACCTGACATTAGTCATACTAACACAATACCCCACTTAATGCCATTATAGGGCAAAAAGCGAATCAACTGAGACGCACGCGCAACGGTCAGAGCGCATGCGCGAGGCGTGACGTTCGGTAATTAGACGGCAGTTGGATTTGAACGTCGAACACGCAAAAAATAAACCGTTGTTTGAGCATTCTTATAAGAAACATCATCAAAACGTAATGATGTTTTCCAAGGCTTGTACATTGATTGTAGTGTCATTAAATATCAATCAACTTATAAATGTATAGCTGTAAACATTGAAAAGGTTTTAGAATTTAACTTGCCGAGAAAATCAATACTGAAAATTACACTACTACTACTATTAACAAATAACTTGATATTTTCAAGCAAGTTTGAGTCAAGTTTTATTCCTCGCAAAAATAAATCACACATAACTAGGGCATTTGTGGTCCTCCAAAGAAGCTGCAAAAACGGTTTAATTGATTCATAAAACACTACAAAACGAAGAATACATGAATTCGGATTTGAAAAGATGACATAACAATCAGATGACGCATTTTAAGATCCTAAAGACCTGCACCCCTTAATGCAAACACCCTGAATCTCGAAAGCTATCAGCGGCAACGTCTCAATGACGTCACGGAAACATTTCCAGTAATTCCAGAACGTTGGATAATTGTTATTGCTTGTGAAATCGCCTGGAGGAGTTAGCATTTGCCTTCCAACGACCCTCCCACGCGACAACCTCATTATGCTCCGACTTTTATTCCTCCTTTAAGCGAATATTTCTTGTCGTTGTCGACTTTTTTATTCATTTTATTTCCAACGTCTTTGAACCGGATCTTTGGACCATTTATGCGTAGTTCTCTGTTTTGTGAGTAATTGTACACGAAGCTTGTTTTCTTTTGATCCTTTGGGTGAACGTCTTTAGCTTTGAGAAGATATACATGGCTTTGTGTAGAAATGCTTAATTATTTCTGGGAAAATCGTTTGGTGGCCCAATATAAAGTTGACATAAAAAGAAGATCGTAAGCTTACCTTAAGTTTTTGTACTCTATCACGATGTTGTCCTATTAAACCCAAAGATCTGGATTGTTAGATAATGCCTTGTGGTAAAAAGTCCGTCTATGTACCACTACTGTATATAAAATTTGAATAAATAAATAAGAAGCTGATTCCCAATATCCCAATTACCTAGTCAAAAAAAAAAGATCACAGATTATAACAAGATGTGACTCACTGTTAAAATCTAGCCGTACTGCTTTGCTTAAGATCGTTATAAAGGCATACTGAGTGCTTTTACAGTTATGTTGGTGTTCTACTTTATGATTTCAATTATATTTTTGGACCAAAGTATTTTGGCCAACACGGCATCGTCTTAACCGTTCGCGTGTTTCTACTGACCCTTTATAATAAAGATATGAGTGTGTAGGTAACATATTTCAAATATCACCAATGAAATTGAACTCGATCAGCACACAACAGCTGTCAGTGTCAATATTGCATAGCAATTATAGAAATTTTAGTTGCTTTTATTAGAAAAGAACCAAATCCAGACTTCGATAGTGCAGATCCCATTCTATTGTAACCGACCGACGACTGGGTATTGAACAGCATACTTGGGTCGATGACAGCAGGGGCGGAGACGAAAGGGCACGTCAGGGCAAATTCAACTGTAAAAGCATTAAATAAATAAGGCCTAGATTCGATTGCCACCTAACTGCTAATCGATTTTGTATCAATGTTTTTTTTTAATCGCGTTCAGGTCAGTTATAAAAAAAAAATAGAACAAAGACCGTATCATTATAATCATAACGCTATTAGCCAATCGTGAATGAAAAACTTCTATCTAACAGCTGATGTTACAAACGTTGTTGTATCTTACGTTTCTAAAAACTTTGTCCAATTCATTATAATAGTTTTGCAAACCTCTGAACCTGCCTCTTTTGACCTTAATCGTACCTAAGGTCAATAGTCTTATGACCTACACGAG
Source organism: Noctua fimbriata (assembly GCA_905163415.1). Lineage (NCBI taxonomy): Eukaryota > Metazoa > Arthropoda > Insecta > Lepidoptera > Noctuidae > Noctua > Noctua fimbriata. Next base: position 12,798,287 of record LR990940.1, read on the forward strand.
ATAGATATCGTTTACTTCAGAAAATATTTTCAATCACATTAGGCTTACGTTCGCGTTATAATAAAATTATATTGCGATCATCTCAACGAAAAATGAATAAAAATGTATAAACGTATCGATTTCACGGGTTAATTCTGAAGGATATACTCTCTTTCTAACATCTGCTTTTGGTCTCAAGTTCCACGGTAGGTTTCTCCAAGATCTATTGTTATGACTTATCAAAATTACTAGATGAAGCCCAGTTCCTCTCAAAAAGTGAAAGCTAGTGTCCTAGCAATGGGAGCATTAAAAACTTATTGTGCTTATATTAGGAATAAATCGTATGTAGTCTGATCCTGAGCCCTGCAACTCTGCGAAATTCAAAACTCCTTTTCATCCAAATCCATCAGAACCACCACAGTTTTTCTGTTGTCTATATCCTAATGTTAATCCTTTGTTCCAGTAATAAATCCGGCCCCGTACCGATGCACTAGTGGTTGACAAGCGAGAAAGAAGCCACAGCCGCCATGTCGTCGGTAAAGGTGGCCGTCAGGGTTCGCCCTTTCAACTCCCGGGAGATCGCCCGGGACTGCAAATGCATCATTGAGATGTCCGGGAATACTACAGGTAAGATTTATGATATAATGCTTTAGATGAGGGAGACAAGTATTATGGTTATATTACTAATGAGAATATAGAACAAGTTAGAAACAAATAGGAGGGCCAGGGAATAAAAGGAGACAGTGAAGATTTAATAAATAGATCTCAAACAAAGAATACAAGGACTGAATAAGAATAAGTAATGTAGATATAGATGTTGTAACTAAGCGATAAGCAAAAATAACCCCTGCTAGTCCAGTTGTAGGTGAAATAAACATGGCGAACCATATTTTAAATGAAAACAAACCACATGATAACATATTTAAATAACATACGATTACAATTTTGGGTTTATAACATGCTTCTATAAATGTAATAACATTTAGCTAGCTCATTTAATTCCATATATAAAGTCAGAAGATTTACAATAATCACGTTATTCTAGAATAAAGACTTCTATTTTTTACTATATTTCAGCAGTGTTCACCAGGGTTCTATCTTCGGTCCATTCCTATTTCCACAATACTGTTATCTATCGATCTTTTTAGCCTACATCAGAACACATGTACAATGTTGAGTACCATATCGCCTGATTTATGTATCCAATATAACAATAACATATATCAGTACCTAGATAATATATGTAATGAGCTTTTTGTGATACGATACGCAATCTTGATATAATAACCGTCAGGGTTGTTCATAATATGATGTTATGTTATGGTTTGTAAAGATTGTTTCATTTTATGTAGATAGGCTTATAGTGCCGTCATATGGGCTGGAAATCTAATAAACGTTTCTTATTTAAGATTTGTGATCTAAACATATTTATGGTTATTTTGACGACACCGTAAAGAGTTAGTGTGATAAGGTGTTTATCTTCGTAACCTTAAGACCTAGACAAGGGGGAATCACTTTTAGTATTTCTACAAATCATTTCGTATTTCTACAAAGTCTTTCTAAGGCATTTACATAACTTTTCGGTAGCTTATGTCAGTCCCAAACAGCATTAACTTTTCCGTCATAGTTATCATCATCATCTGCCTAGCTTTTTCCCAACTACATAATTGTTAGGGTTGGCTTCGAACCAGATGCAGCTGAATACCAGTATTTTACATGGAGCGAATGCCTATCTGACCACCACAACCCAGTTAGTACTGCGTAATACGGGACCCCTTGGTAAGACTGGTTGTCAGACTTTCAGGTCACTGACAACTTTCCGTCATTGTTAACCTTGTTAGAATTTCATTCTTCTTTTTATCTAAAGAGTACACATGGCGACACATCAAGCTATATATTTTAACTATAGCATGAGAGATCCGCGCGCAAACTGGTTTTGTATAGCTTGATTGGTCACAGTGCGGACCAAGAAGTCTTTATTTTCTTTCATCAAGTCTTTTCAAAAAAGATTTCTCTCTCCAATTAATTTCAGTCAGAAAAAGACCATTACTATCCAGCAATCAACATATTTAATCTTCAGTGGTTTTTATTAGCCCAGTCACCTTGAAAGGCTTTTAAATTAGCCAGCGTCCACGCAGCCCTAGATAACGAAGATTGACTTTTACATTGCAGTAAAACCCCGCCCTTTGCCCTTAGTTACCTATAAAGTGGTGTATATAAAGGCTGAGGAAAACGGCCTTTTGATGATAATTGATTTATGCGTTGAAGAGGATAAGCATAAAGAGGTGTTTTACGTTCTAGAACATTAGACGACATAAAGATAGGTAGATTAGAAAAAAGTATATGTGAGTCATGCTCAGGTAAGTTCTTCTTTCTTTTTAATATTTCATTAAAGAAATAGAATCTAAATCTTCACACTTATTTTAAAGAAAAGTCGTTATGGCTCCTACGTTTCAAGTCAATTCATTTCAAAATAATTCTGCAAGCCCATTAAAGAGTAAAATGGCTGGCCATTATAACTTGATTCAATTTAGTTTCACCACATTAAATTGTTAGAAATATATCACTAAAATTTTACGCTTTATGTGCCTTTAAAATAAATATCTACGCTCCATCTTTAAAGAAAATAAGGGTCTATAAATCTCAATTCAAGCTGAATTACAAAAAGTTCTTCGTGAATTATTTTTCTTTTCTAAAAGAAAGATTTCGGAGTTTTATGTGCACAGCACAGAGTGTGCGCGAAGTACATTTAGAAGGTCGCGAACGAAACCATACAAGGTAGCAATGTCAGCAGAAATCTATCGAGCTGTTTACTAATAGGGACGCGGAGTGTACCTACAAGTTAATATCATATTATTAACCTCAAAAACCTAAATCTCTTTGCTTTCGGTAAAAGCAGCTAAAATAATCATTAGAATTTTAGGGGCTGTAATCTTCTTTAGGGCTTATATCTGAATTTTGCGCCGTATTGAGGTCCAGCGAAAATTTTCCAACAAAATTGGGTCAGACCGTCCCAAATTCTCAACATAATAGTGTTTCATGTAAAAATTCTGCGGCATTGCCAGAATTTTCATCACTCAAGAACATACTCTCCTTATTGGCCGAATTTTGGTCTTCGTTATAAAAAGTAACATGTAATTTTCAAGGGCTCTCTGAAAACATCTCGAGGGTAGGTCTCATGTGGAGTGGTATGTACTTGAACCGTGGCAAGTTTTAAATTTATTACCCTGGCCTAACACAATTTAATATGTTCTGTTGATTGGATATTTAACTTTGGAATTTATCTTGTAAAGGTCATTTTGCTTTAACCCGCCCGAAGTTGAGAATTTTGCGCCGCTTGTAAATTATTTAGATTGTACAGCAATTTTGTTAGTCTAAGAGAAAAGTTAGTTTATTTAAATAATTGTTTCGGGCTTTTATAAACATCACTGTTGTTTATATTAAACAATGAGAACAAATAAGGGTGCTTGTTCGAATTTGTTGATGAAAGCCTTTGTCTGAACTCACTATCTACCAAAAATATGGCTTCTTTAATGATCAACATGTCTCAATTCCTAGCTTCGTTATAATAAGATAAACATTCTTCTGCCTTTTGAGAGTATTTCCATCTAAAAGTTTCGGATTAAAGTATCGCAAGATAAAATGGTTTTCCAATCAGTTTATGCATTCAGCTATAAAGTTACTGAGCTATATCGAATTTCAGTCGATGAACGATAAAACGCAATTTCGAGAGCTGTGCACTATTTAATATTGAAGTTTAAAGTCTTTAAAGTTGTCAAAGGCAATCGGGCGCTAGTTTTCAAAGTTATAAAAATTGTTTATCTAGGGGCCCTGGACAAGTTAGTGGCCATCGCTTTCACAAAGCGGTTCGTATTTCTAAAAGGACGTTCAACAGAATTGACGTAAGATTTTCTGATGTCAGTCCCTTACATTTTGGCCTTGTTCATCATCTTTATCGTTGATAGAATGTCATTTTTCTAGGTCCTCTGGTTGTAATATAAATTCAGTGATCACTAAAGTCTATTTGTTTCAACAGATTTTAGTTTCGGGGTTGTAGGATTGCGTTTCATTCATTGTATTGTTGAGAATTTGCTCCTGTCATTGGTTCTTAAGACTTATAATTATAAGGTTAATGAAATTACATCTTTAAGACCACTTACTTAAATACTTTTACTATTAGCAAGAAGATCTTAACCAGTTTCAGCATTACCACCAAAAACCTCTACTACTTTGTTGACTTGAATTCTTCTGCTCTTATTTATCATCATTCCTTCAGCTTCTTGTTGATATTTCTCCAAGTAAAGGCTTGTGACCGTCAGTAACCAATTACTGCTATTAACGGCTCGGCAACTGGCCTGAATGTGTCGTCACAGTCGAAGGAACTCCCATTTCTGTGCAGTGCACTCACCTAACGAGCTCGAACCTCGTTAGTGCTAAACTACCTACATATTTTATTTACGTTTCCCTCTCGGTTATGTTCGCCAAAGCGTTGAGATCTATGTTGATGAGTGTCTTCGTTTTGACATGTTTTGCTTCGATATTTTGTAAAGTATGACCTTTGTCATTGAACCATGCTTTGTAATCAAAAATAAACATAATCGTGCCTGTTTTCCCAGAAGGGTTAGGCAGAGGTGTAGCTATAGTACACCCGCATTTCGCCGGTCATGTTTGTATCCCATTTGATGGAGGGCGAACCTATTGCCCCTCCCAAAAACCTGTGTTTACCAGTCATTTGGAATTCTCTCTATATCATCCATCATAAAATTCCCCATCTAATCCAAACACAATAATCCCGTATGATCAGCTACTTTCAAGTTCATTGTCGCGTCTCCTACACGGGGTGTTAAAGCGACGGCTCGTAAAGGGCAAGGCATGACGTCATAACTTGCGTCATCATACTCAGTATGAGACTCGGATTCCATTCACAGTCCATGCTAATGCATATTGCATTAGCATGGACTGTAAAAGCTTTCACACCCAGACGGGTGTCTACTGACGATGTCCATGGCTGTTTCAGAGACAGCGGTATAACAGCGGTAATTAGTTTTGAATTTCCAATATTCTTCTACTACAACACATCTTCATCTGCATCTTCTATCAGAAATGCGTGATCATCAGAGTTATTGCTTTAACTCCAAGGAAATAAGTTACATTGTTCCCTCTAATTTAACAGATTTTGGGATTTTATAGGGAGGTACTATTCACATGTACTTACTTACTTGAAGTTTAGGCAAATTAACTCTTCCTATTCCGATCCGGAGGGTGTGGTACATGCCATCAAACGGAACAACTTTCTCCGTGGAACCATCGTCCAACCGACAACGCAATCACGAAAATATTATCAAGACCTTTAAATATACTACGCATTTCTGATACATGTAGGTATATTTTTAAACATCTTTAGGGTTTCATATTACTTGGGGTCGACGCATTTTCAATATGACATTGTCTGTCATACTATTTAATGAAGTGTGAATTCAAAGGAAGGAAATTCACGCAAATTTACTTTTCAAATGAACGACATGACGCACTTTGCTTCCACAAAACACTACCCTCGCTAACTTGAGTCATTTCCAAACCCTTCCCAGCCTTGAATTTCGTGGTCAGGTGTTCAAAATCTGAAATTCATTCCGTTCCTATGCCCCTGTTCCCCTCCCTTACGTTTCAATGGCCTATAAAACCATATAATGACCCATAAACCTTGTCCATGGGCTGTTCCATGCCTCTCGTAAATTCACCGCAGTTTCGCTTCCTGGCTCTAAATGATTCGCGTGGTTTCATTTCATTTACTGCTGAATGGATTTGATTGGATGAATATTTGAAATTGGATTTTTTCTTTTTGTTTCTGTTGGGAAAGACCTTGTTTAACCCTTCTTATAAATGTATCTTTGTCATCATTATCATTGATGTTATCTTAGGAAACGTCTATGCTTCTCTTTTCATAATTCTCCTGCCCTTATCCTAATTTATTTGCGGTCGATACAGCATGTTTATTGTCATCTCATTAGGCACTCTCTGTCTAGGTTTAACATCTTTCTGTCTCATCTCTCTCTTTTGTCGTCCCGAAATTAAGACATTCCTGATTCCCACACCCAAACCAAAATAAATATCCAACCCCATAGATTTAATGGCTCATTACTTTATAGCCAAACGCCTACGGCTTTTTGATTACATGTATACGCAAATAAAACCATAATGTCACATAAAGTTTTATTAAGTTACCGTTTTCTACGAGTTACGTCCGAGACGTGTTGGAGCGTTGCGGTTGCGCTCGTTAAAATTGTTAACTATATATTGCTGTACCCTCATTTGTGGCTGTGTGGTCGAAGTTGGTAATGTGTTGTTGGAACTTTGACGTTGTGAGGTCTTGAGAAGATTTTTCTGCTAGACTATGGTATTGTATTTACTTTCCAGGATGATTGTCTAAAGAATATTGCCTTATATTCTCATCACTTATATTATTAAACGGTGTAGTTCGATGATATGGCTCGAAAGGAGATGTCTGATGAGATGACGAATACTAGAGAAGTATGGAAGGAGAAGACATGCTGCGCCGACCCCAAAAGAATTGGGACAAGGGCAAGATGAATGGTGATGATGTAGTTTCATGCTAAGGCACTTTAGTAGATGAAACTGGCTTTTTATCAGATGTACTAGGAATTGATGCTTATTATTTAGAATCTTCTTAATCACCAACTTTATCCTTTGCAAAACAGTGTCTAATTTTAGCTGTACCTCTTGCTTCAAAACATTTCTTTAACTGCTCCACTTTTTTACAAACCATACGCAGAACATATATCAGAAAAACATTTTTGAATTCCAAATTGGAGTATAATATATTAGCTACATATAGTTTACGGTACAGCATATTATGTTAAGCATGCAGCCGCACGCAACCCTGTTCTTGGCTAGAATTTATGCTGAAATGAGCATTTAGGTTGAATATTGATCAAGGTCTGAAATTGTGTATCATGTTCATGAAACGATTCGTTTGGTGTTTTTTTTTTATAAATTATTATGCCAAATAGAGTAGACAATCACGTGAGCGAAGCTTCGCGTACAGCCAGTTACATATTAATTTGTAAAATATAAATAAGTGTTGTTAGAAAGTTTTACTTGCTGTGTTATTAAAGTTAACGTTAATTTAAAAAATAATGTTTTTTACCTTCAGACAATTCAGACACTTTTTTTCTTTATAAATAAATAATTTAATTCTATTAGCACGAAATCTAATCAACCTTCAACGAAATTGACGGTTTTTCGCAAGAGCAAAAAATTAAAGCAGCATTTTTCTTTGGGAATGACGTAAATATTCTTTCTCTTGAGGCATCAAAGCAATTATTCATCGTTAATTACGTTTCGTCTCAAATTCTATGGAATAAACGGTCATTTGTGGAGTGAATCTTTTTTGATGGCGAGAACAAAGGCTTTTCAGTATTTTGTTTTTAATACAAAATAAGCCTTCGCAAAAATATTTGGAGCAGGTTTTTATTAAAGAACTAGCTTTTGCCCGGGACCTTCGTCTGCGTGAATTTATAAAAATATTACTTATTTTAATTCAACCCTATTTAAATCGGATTTTGTTAACAATTTCATGGGTTTTAATATTTTTGCACGGAACCCTAATCTTTTTTCTAATATAAAAGTAGCCTTACTCCTTATAACATCAGCTATCTGCTAGTAAAAGTCCCGTCAAAATCGGTCCAGCCGTTTCGGAGATTAGCTTTAACAAACAGACAGACACACAGACAGCAAAAATTAAAAAAAAAATGTTGAAATTAGTAAAATGTCCTATGATCAGTTAGTACACTTCTGTTGTCACCTATTTTTCCCTTTCACAGAACATCATGTCTAACCAAGTGTATCAGTCATCGACATAGTGGTTGGTTCTCATTTTTCCGCATCATGCCTCCCACAGTCACAGCCTTCACTGGTAAATCATTTGGTACTTTGACCCTTCGGTTTTCGAAGCCTCATTCGGTTTTATAGCCATTTTTCATTGGATCACAATGAAACGTGGTGATTGTTTGCTAGCAGACCTCGTAAAATAAAATGGAACAACCTATTATTGGCCGTTATGCGTAGTTCATGACTCCCATGTTTTTTTGTTCAGTTCAGTGACTTACGACTTACTTTTAGGTGATAGATTGTTTTTTTTTTTAACAATAGAAGCTATTTAGGGATTTTTTGTATGTTTTCTATTTTTTAATGTACAGTTTATAAATTAATATTTAGATTAGTGAATAAAATACTGTATAGTAATATTTTTTTCACTTACATTGGCAACTTGGGACTTCGTACACTGCTATGAGTATAAGCGGCACTACAAAATGTAGTACAGCGCCATCTATGACACAAATGATGAACTAACATCAAAATTCTAAATCGGGATCCTCCCTTTTCTATGGGGGACGAAGAACTACACCCTGTTCTTGAAACCTTAGAAATGGTGATCCCGACGTGATTTTGATGATTTTTTCTATAGTCTTGGAATCGCCTGATCCTGATGAATATATTTAAGCATCCTTTTGGTTTGTCGTATTGAATATGCCTAAAATGGTTAAGAAATGTTAAGTCTTCTGTCTCAATAAAGTAGCTGCAGATTTTTATATCGATGTGTGGTAATTTTCTGCCTGATTTGAATATTTAAATGACTATGACGAATGATATGTGCCCATGTCTGCTCTATCTTCCGTCAGAATATTTCACCAACACAAATTCATAGTTTCGACAGATAGAAAACAAACAACATTGTCCTCTATTCACAACATCTACCTATACTATGCCACAACTTTTGCTGTGACAATCGAACGCTTTGTCTGAGCGACCTTGTAGCGCTCGATGCAGGCTGGTTTCCGATGGCGGAAGCCTCTCACAGTTCCGACAACATGGCTGGCTTACCCTTGTTGCATTCTAATACGTATATGTTTTTATAGATTGTGTATTTGTGGACTAGGAGAAGGATATTTATACTTTGTCTTATCCTTAGTCTTTACAGGCCAGTGGCCCAAAAAGTCTGATAATCAGTCTTCACAAGAGGTATCGTATTACCCAGTACTAACTGGGTTGTGGAGGTCAGATAGGCCGTCGCTCCATGTAAAATACTGGTATTGAGAAAAAAGTTGGGAAAAAAGGCTAGGCAGATGATGACTTTGTCTTATCCTTAGGGCGGTATTGTGTTACCTTATAACTTATTGCGTCCGGTTAGACTGGAAGGCGTGATGGTGACTTTGGCTTAGCTTTTGGCGTACCACTTGGCGTTAAACTTTACGATAATTATAATTTGTTTTGTAACATTGAGATCACATTACGCATATGATTCCAACATTTTACTGTAACATATTGTACAGTAAAGTGTCCTGTAAAGGGTCTCACATGATATCTTAAACGTTATAATGGATCATAGTATGGAATAACCATTGCGCGCTTAGTTTAATACTGTAAGATAAAGGGGAAGTAAAACAACAGTTTACAATAGTAGTGCATCGATATAACGACATATTAATGACCGATGAGTCATTGTAGCTGGATACAGTACCCACTAGAGTTTGACTTAGCATATAAAGCCGAGAACAGCACAGCGCTTTAGCAGCACGCTTGACTCACAGCGCCATCTCAAAACGAATAAACTATATCCTATCCATAAAACAGCGTCATAAAGCAAAGAATAAATAATAACGGCATTGCTCTTAGTGTGATTGCTCGCCCCTGGGAGCTGGGGACAGTAAAACAACTGTATATCCGGGCTCATAGCTCAGTGCAACGGTGCAGTTGTGACTCAGAAAGTAAGGCTGGGTTTATGCCGGCAGGTTGAAGCGTGCTTGATTCGAGCGCTGTTTGAAGTTGGAATTAAAAATTTGAGACTGGCTGTTTAGAAAGCATAGACAACGAGATAGTTGACTTTATAAGTATGGTGCAGCATGTTTGTTTCGGCGCGTGGCTGTAGTCAAAGCAATTTATTTTAAAAATGTTGCGTTGCAAATGCCGTTGGTTAAACGGCGCCATCTTGAAAATGAAATTCAAGCACCAAAAGAACAATGCTCTACCATAATGTATCATAGGAAATAATGTGTAATGCATTTGAACTCTTATGCTGTTATAGATATGAGTTCTAAAATAAGATATTTTTTATTCTGGGTAGATCTAAGTAGATCCAGAAATTATGACTTGTTATTCAATTCCACTGCCTGTGAAAATAAAATGAGAATAGTAATTATAGAATAATAAGTTCTTATATTTTATTTGGGTACTTCGCAACACCATTATTTCCAACGATTCCAGCTTTAACTATGAAGTGCACTATATAAATATTTTCTTTAAAATACGTCTGGTAACAAAGAGAATTCTCTTAATATCACAGCTCTCTACTAGATTGCTTTCTCCGCGCCAGCATTAATATAGAAACTACTCCTGGCAGACAGTCCGTCTGGTTACAACAGTGCAGCTGACTCATAGCTTCATCGTTATAATGTAAGGCAGAGAACAGACAGACATTGAATAAGCGCGTTTGACTCACAACAATTGTTTGTTCACAAACATATTTTGATGGTTGAAACGACAATAGCCGAATAGCTGAAGTTTACGATTGTTATTTATGACACGGTCTTAAAGTGCTGCATGGTAGTCGTTTGGCGCCTTGAACTGCCACCGCCATCTTGTTTTTTCAATACTATTTACACAGACAATTTCACAAATCTTTACCAATAGCGCTCTCCTGACAGTGTCGTTTACTTGAATGGCGCTGGCTAAAAGAACCGAACAGCATTGTAATTATTTTGCTATTGTGACTAACACAATCAGTTATGTGATTAAAGTCTTATGGATAACTTTATAGATACCTATTTATCTTATATTCCAACACTAGGTACATTGGTTTAGAGGTCGCAAGCACGACTGCTGAGCAAAAGGTCCGGGGTTGGCTTCCCAGGTCGGGCAAAGTGTTATTGGGTTTTTTCTATCAGGAATATCTCGGTAGCAACCACGGAGTCAGGATTTCTGCTCGGGTGATGGCAATATGCTCGCCCCTATTACATGGGACTTTAACAAAGCTGGGTGTATTATTAGGTACACCTTTGCCTAAGCCTTCAGAGATTACAGGCATAATGGTATGTTATGTAAGTACGTTGTTCTATTTGTCTCATTGAGCAATTTCTTTAGTTTATAAATTAACTACTAGTACAATAATTTACATTCCTTTTGCATAATACCGCGCTTCATTAAGCTAAAATTATGCAACAGTCAACTGCAAAGACCGAGACAGTTAGTCTCCGTGGATTATAATAGTTGGGTCTGTATATTTTGGCACACAATACAAATTGCGGTGCTGCATCTGTGACTCATACTAAACCCCGGTGCAGAAGAGCGGCGGTGAAGCGCGCTTGAGTCATTTGACTCATACGTTATTTTACGAGTCGGGTTTATGATGCTAGGGGAGTTTTATTAAATTAGGTATTGTGGGGGATGATGTTTGATGTCTTGTGGGTTATTTAATATTACGGATTAATGTTATTGGATACTGGATGCATTTATCAACGTTCATATTGGTTGGCTTTAATGATTTAAAAATGGCAGCTACTTTAAATATGATATTTAGTGTAGCATTTGTCTTTTGGCGCAGTGACATTGACAACAGAGCGCTGTTGGTGGTACATTGTCAAAAAAAAAAGAACCGTTGAGCATTATCATCCTTTGTAAAATATTTTCTTTTTGTTACAACTAATAGCTTCCTGAAACCGAATTCAATTTAGATTTCTACAGTCTAGACTAATTGTCTCTCAAGTTAGACCCCTGATCGAATTGCCTTTAACTTCGAACTTGGCTGAACTCAACCGAACTCTTAAGTGATTCTAAGTCGGGGCTAAGTGAATAGATAGGCGGTACTTTAAGTAGCGCTTTAGAATTAACCCGTTCAGTCTGTTTTGAACACTGGATTACTTAGAAATTGACAAGCTAAGTTACCTAAGGTTTGGCATTGAAGGACGCAAGGTTACAAGTTGGTCTTAAGTTATTTAGAATCTCATCTATATTAAGAACACGTCATGAAGACGGGTGGTCATTTATGTATAAGTTGGTCTGCTTTCTGAAATAATTAACATCAATTGAGTTTAGTTCTGCGATAATATACCAAACCCACTTCAAAATAAATCCCATTTTCCAAAGTAATTTTAGATTTTGGATATATAACGCTGATTAATTTTAAATACATACGTTTTGAATGTAAGTGAAACTAATTTTATTTTACTGCATAATATATTTCGAATGTATGAATGTGAATTAAGTAACAAGAGATTATTTATGTAGATGCTTCAACATTTCAAATCACAACGTCATAGAATCAAAAACAAGCTTTGCAATACTGAAAAGTGATTACCTACAGCAGCACAACACATTAAAAGCAATCAAGGTATTCACTAGCATTGACGAATTCTTTTTAAAGCGCTCTTCGCTCGTGTAGACCGATCCTTACTCAATAATAGCAAATTGCCGGTTATCTGAGATATTTAACATAAATTAATATAAAATTCAATGAATAACTAGACGTTTCAACATTAAAACCAAAGAGTTATGGAATTAAAAACAAGCTTTTCAATGCTAACAACACAAAAGCAAGCAATCAAGGTATTCACAGCGATCCTAGCATTGACGCATTCTTTTCAAAGCGCTTTTTCGCTCGTGTAGAACGATCCTTAGTAAATGCAAGCGAGTGGCGCCGCGGCGACGTCGACGGTCGATACGTCGCGACGCCTCGGCTACTCACATTTTGTGGGAATGTGAAATGTACTGGCAACCACACGGCTGTAGTAACGATTTGTCTATGACAGAGTCTTTATTTCAATTATAGAAGTTTTTACAAACACATTTAGGTACACGTCAAAAAACAGAAAATATCTGATGAGGTCGGTGTTTGGTGCAGAGATGAAACACCGATTCATACGCAGAGATCACAGTATCTTTTAAAGATATTATCTGAATCATATCATTTGAGTAACATGCAGATCAGTATCTGAGATGGTATTTTGAGGAACGAACCTGTCCAGTCAGTGGACACATTGGTCAGTTATCGTGTAGCTCAACTCGTTACTCTAAGTCTAGGAGCCCAAGATCAAGGCTGGGCCTGAATAATAATGATGGACTTGAATAGTAATTTATGATAAAAGGTGCTATCCTTGCTCTATTATAGACCCTATTTACTTTTCGTGTATATGATGAACTGCGGGCATATTTTGCAATCTGTGAATCCATACTATTTAACAGATCTTAGCTCAAACTTGCAATCGTCATTCCACGAGATTATCATTTTAGAGTTTTGCTATGTGCATTGCCTTCATGTTAGTGCTCGTGACTGTACAGAAAACTACACGACCATGGTTAATATCTGACGTTGACAGCACCTTTATTTCGTAGCAGTAAGGGTGATTCTCGTTTGCCAAGTGTTACTGACTTACGAGCATTATAAGTGTCTCGTCTAGTGGCAGACTGAGACGGTTAATGACGGTCTTGAATGAGATAATGAGACTAGGTGCTACCCTTGCATTATTTTCATTATTAATGACCCTATCTACCTTACGTGCTTATGATGAACTAAGGACAAGACTCACTCTAATTTGTAACGATTAATATACGGGGTGGAATATTATTTCGAACCTGAATGAACGGTAATTTTTAGAAACAACAAGCTTTTCCATATATTTTGCCCATATTTTTTTAAATTACCTATGAAAAATTTCTATGCGGGAGGGGGGGGGGGGCTTCGTAATGATGTACCGAATACGTGGTAATCGTTTGTGTGTTTGTACTACACTGTATAGGAAGGTCTAGTCTAGATAATTGGACAATCATTGAAAATGAAGAGCGACAGTGTATGGGACTGACATTAACTATTAAAAAGTTTTTCTTATTTGAAGAAATACGAAAACCTTTAAAAGTGATTGTGTACCTTTTGGGCTTAGGCACTAAGTAGTAGCTTATTACAAAGGACAAACCCCATATTTCACGTTTCTTGTCATGTTATAAATGTGAAGTTGTTTAACTTATTGAGGATTAATGCTTGATATTTATGTGTTTTTCTTTTGTTTCAGTGATAGTTAACCCGAAGGCACCACCTGGAAGCAAGGATGGCGCTAAAAACTTCAATTTTGACTTTTCATACTGGTCACACAATGTAAGTTTTCTTTTTTTGACAATTTTATATCATTATAAACTTATACGTTATTTGTACTCGGTCTGGTTTCCGGGCATGATTCAATGCAGTGCCATGAACTAAATACCAAAACTTTAAAGTGGTTTTTACCTCATCTAAAACCAATATTTTAAAATTTAAAATAGGAAATTAGTAATGACCATAACATCCGAGTACTTATTAGGACAATATTCATCATTATTTGATGCCTATTTTATGCATTGGGTTTAAGGAAATTAATTAAGATTCCGGTAAATACAGTCATAAATCAATGAACTTAGGTACATTTTGTTTTCCTTCCTTTCTTATTTTAAACAACTAACTAATCGTTCATTTAAAATACAATATTGCTTATGGGCAATAATTAACTTACACCAAATAAGTACTCAACTGTATAAAGGAGCTATCCACTGCTTGTTACATTTTCAAAAATCACACTCCAAGCTAAATATAACCTCAAAATCGATACAACATTAAACATTTACACAGAAACTCGCTCAAACAGCGCGTTCTAGAAGCAATAGCGTGGCCGTTGGATCAATAGTAAGTAGATTGGCTCCCCGTGGCTCCGGTTTCCTTGCACCGGAGATGCGATACCACAGTTAATCAAAGTCCGAGATTCTGATTGCTGTACTGGTTTTTCAGGAACTACCTACACGTGTACACGTGGTGAAATACTCATCTACTTATTTATATGTGAAAGAATTCACTGAACACGAGTTAGCTGTTACGTAAATTGTATTTTTCTTTAATTTTCCTTTTTTGGTAAATAAACATGGCGTCCTAAGATAACAATTTCGGGATTTTTTTGTATGGTTTATTTAAAGCTGTTGTTGACAAAAATTATAGGCATTTTTTCTTAATAGCGTGAATGATGCGAAATCAATCAAGCAGTTTTTGCACCGTGTTTGTTTATGAAATTAGGCATGCAAAGAAAGACAACATATACTGATTGGCACAATACAACATACTGACCATTGCTGAAATGTTTTATGCCCACAACAAAGGCTTTGCCATTCTTCTTTACCACTGCTGCTGTATTAAAATCTGTCGTAATAACTCCTGCATAAGTACCCAAGTCCTTTGTCAAGTGGAGCCACAAGTGGAAACACGTGGAGCCTTCCACGTGTAGTCTTTCTCTATGTGTAATTCTTAATCGATATTCGATAACCTCATATAATGAGATGATTTTCATTTAATAACGTTCAATTTCTAAGTCAAAGAAAGTCTTGATATTTAATACTACTTTCATAAGAATTTTTTCGAGTTTTTTTTTTGTATGAAATGGGCTTACTCTTGACCTCAATCTAGTCCCGAGGACAGAGATGAGGTCGACGATGGAACGAGCTAACCCAAAAAAAGTCTATTAACTCTCGACAATATCGGGCCTAAAACAGTACAGGATTCTAACAAACACGTTTTAATAAATAAATTATGAGTACCTATAGAATTTGGTACATGACAATCATAAAACATTATTTGTTATTTTTGTCCACGGTCCATCAGTCATCCCAAATCAATGAAATGTGCGACATTAGTTTGCTTTGCTTAATCGGTTTCTGGAGCCAAATGTTACAGTGATTCTCTATTGATAATTAATTCAAACAATCATAACAGTTTACGCGTGCAATTTGCTAGAAAATTTTGCTGTTGATCTTCGTTCTATAATGCCGGGGAGTCCGCCACTTCTTCTTGTCAGCTGGAACACTAGGAAGTGGCGAAGAACGTGCGTTTTGGGGGACTGTCTTGTGTAATGGACGTTCAAAGAGTGCTGATTTTCAGCCTAATTTGGATAAATCTTTTGATTTTGATAGTCAGCGAGTCAGTCTGGGGAATCCCACAAAGACCAATAAACACATTAGGACGCCTAGGTTAGCAGGTTCCCCTTACAAGCAAATACGTGATAATGATGATGCCAACTGTTCCCAAAACCCATTACCACTTTACAACCCCATCATCATACTAACCGATCAATTCGGATGTTAACCGCCACACGACTGGCAACGCGATTGTCCGCCAATATTACTAGCTGTTCGGTTTTGGACGGCAGCCATATTGCATGCAGGCTATATTGTTATCGGATTAATAGGCCATAGGATTCTAGTGTAGATTAATTTAAGGATTTGCCAAAGGCTGCTAACCTTTTGTGGCGGTATCTAAATCGCCATATACTCACCCACGAATTCCGCTTTATATGTAACGATAATGCAAAATTTCTGCACAGCACTAGCAACCGTCGGCGTCGGCCAATGACCCACCAGACACAATACCAGTCTGGTCGCAGGATAAGTTTTCTTCTATGAAGAAATACATACACACATACATGTAATCCCACATTAACTAGGAAGCATTCCTACGAGGTTACTTTACGAAATTAGTGAAAATGCCATGTTTATTTTTTAATCAACAACGTCCTGTTCGATTTCTAACCTAGTACAAGGGTTTTATTTGCTAATATTGTAATTCACGTTTAAAGACTGTTTAAACTTTAAACAATCAACATTTCGTAACATAATCCAATAATAATACATAAACACAAATGACGCGTAACCGCAGAAACCGCGTCCATCTGATAGCTCGGAGATTGCGCCTTGATGATTTATTAGTTGCCTTTCGGACCCATCGAGCCGCCTCGGTTTGTGGTTTAATCTCACTACGACACGTTGTCATAACAATTAGAAGATGATCAAGGGATGCACATTGCATACACACCATAACGCTACCCTCGTTACCAAAATCACAGCAACTTCGATAAAATAATAATTCAAGTAACTGTGGTCTTGGTCACGGGGACATTATGATCATCATCAGCATTCTCCTGCCCTTACCAAAATATCTCTTATTTGGAGTCAGCGCAGCATGTCTTCTTCTTCCAAACTATAACTCGTCTCGAAATTTTTGAAAATAGAATGCGGGAGTCGTATATTGTTCCCGTGATCTGCCGCCATTTCATCCATCCCGTGTTAATCATGTGCTTTACACTCCAATCTACTTCGCCATCGCTTTGCCCAAGTGAACCAAGATACTGAATGTCGGAGCAGACTGGGAGAACCGCGCCGTTTAGCGCTATAGCTCAAGAACGGGAGAGATCCCCAATTATGATATGCATTTACTATGCGAGATGAGGGGAAAACTATGACCAAATTGAACTGGTTCTAGTTTAATGATAAGAGTAAAATCATGTCATAATTTGTATATCTTATCTACAACCTGAACATGTCAAAGTACAAGTTGAAGGGAAAATATCATAAAAGTATATTTCAAGGTCACAACTTACAAGGTGGAAGGATTGACGCACAAACGGTCACCACGTATTCAGCACATCATTCTGAACCACCCCACATATAAATTTTTGACAGAGTATACATAAAAAAACTGGCTTTGTTCTCATGATAAAGCATAATCATGTCATTATAATATATATCTTATCTTGCAGCCTGCCCATGTCAATTAAGTTAAAACTTTTTTGACGTAATAATGAAAATTATCGAAAATATTTTTGTAATATGAATATGTTTCTAAATTCATACGACACCCACACCTATTTACTAAACTAAAAAAATACACAATTCTGTTCACAAATCTAAAATGATAGTTTTATTCGCACGTATAAACCAAAAAAGACGCATACATTAAACAAAGTTAACGGTAAAGAGCAGCGGCGTTTACTTAATTTGCAATTTTAACGAGTAAATTCGGGGATGGGTTTAATTCATACAAATGTATGAGTCTGCGAAGCGTCTTTCATCACAGATGTTGCTATGTTAATCTAGTTTACTTAGTTTTGCTCATTTCGTTATTGACATCTTAATTTGGTTAAGTTGTAGGTATTAATAGGATTATCCAATTGTTGGATATTCGTAAATCTGTTATTGTGCATTGAAACAGTTTCAGTTTCAGTCATTAGAATAAATCCAATTGTGCTGATGGAGTGTCATGTCAACTCGAAACTAAGAAATGATTTTTGGTCAGTCTCCTTTACAAATGTAACAAGCCTATGGTGTTCCCAACCCCTTATCGTACACACGGGCAAAATGCGGGTTCAAATAATTTTATTCAATTCTCCTTGAGATCACATTCTGACTGATTTATTAATGTATCTATTTTGTTGCAGCCAAGTGATCCGCAGTTCTCGTCACAAGTCATGGTGTACAAAGACATCGGCGAGGAGATGTTGCAACATGCTTTCGACGGTAACGACCATTCGCTTTCCTTACTACTTTCACCCACTACACTACACACTAATTGCGCTTTCTTTTCGTGAATTTCTGTATCTGTGCATCTTAGATCGGCGTATCTTTGTGATCTACTTTTGGGACTGGATTTTTGTTAAAAGTGGTCTGAATTAACTGGTAATCGTGTGTCTTCGTACTTACCTGATGCTGGAATTGCTGATTTATTTTTGATTGTATATCGACGAAAAATTTAAACACTGGGGGATTTGAATAGTGAAGTATTAAGTAAGCAGTTACAGTATGTGGGAAAAAAAGTTTACATTGTTATACAGAACCAGCTAAAGATACATGCATGGTTTAAATAGGAAAGGCGTAATTAGTATTAGCCACGTAATTAAGTTCGGATTTTAAATCAATCGATGCCGGGGTTCAATGGCTTACCTGAACCCTAAACGGTACTTAAAAATGGATTAACATTCATCAAAATATCCTTACACGCTGTTATTTCAATTAAATAATTGTTTTTCCGATGAACTATAGGAAGTAGCGTTATTAATGTACCTAGTCATACAGTTTCGACAATGGATGGTTTTCAACAGTTTCGAAAAAGATGGAGTATTGTCAGCATAAAAAGAAAATATTTATCCATTGATATATCAGGTCTCGTTTACAGAAAGGTTGTAAAAAACATGACAGAATACCTACATTTTAATAAGCGAGCATTCAGTCCCAATCTAGTCAAGTAATTGACCTCAAAAAATTTTCAACAAAAACAAAAGCACATACAAAATTGCACCTTATCACAAGCGAACTTCGTTCTAAAGTTATCTGATTATTCCACAGGCTACAATATATGCATATTCGCGTACGGGCAGACCGGCGCGGGCAAGTCCTACACCATGATGGGCACCGGGAATGATGGCCAGCAGGGCATCATCCCGCAGATCTGCAAGGATCTCTTCAGGCGCATTAGACAGACTTCCTCGGATGATCTGAAATATTCGGTTAGTATTGCAGGGTTGAAGAACGGCTCCAGGAATGTGGAGCTTGGCACAAGCAAAGAGCCTATATGGGCCTAGCAATGGGTGCAGTCGGCCAGTGGATGATGATTGATGAGAATTGATCTAGTGGTGATGCTTTCATACAAGCCTACAAGCTTGGCTTGCCCTTATAACCTACTTACTCTTCATGATGTTAGGGTTTCTGAACAGTCTGCTTGTCTTATGGGCTTGCTCTATTGTTATCCCCTAGGCACGCCACTGGATCTATGCTATACTGGTAGAAATAAGGAGGATTTTGTCGCAGCAAGCAAAGAAGAAACTAATTAACATCATGCTTGGACACTCCCAAGGGCTGTAGGAAGTGTGATGGAGTGCCCACAAATTAAAATTATGCATAAACTAGACTGATGGATTATGCCTCAGTTGTTATGGTCGTGGAGTTATTAATAACTTAAATTTTAATAAAATAAAAGCAATCGACTACATTCCCAAACAGGCATCTCAATTTTGAGACGCCATTAAGTGTTAGACTGCCAATAAAATTATTGTATGGGACAGAAAGGTAACATCAGAACGAAAGAAAAAATATTTATTTGTCGCAGGGACATGACGTGCAAACACATGACAAAAAAACAATAAACATACAACGCATAACAAATATTTATGAATACAAAAGGGAAGAACAAAAACTTGCACCTTGACCTCGACAAGCAGGTTACCACTCAGCGTGATGCTGTCCTAGAGGCCCTCAGCATAGCGCTGGTTTTCAGTGGTCCCCGGTTTTAATTAGTTACATACTCACTTTTGAGTCTTGGATGGTAACACATCCAAAAATGCTCTGAAATGATTTCTCAGACCAAACTCTTGTTCAGTAAAGTGCTCTTTCGGTCTAAAATCACAGTGTACCCATTACGTGGGTGTACTGGTAAAATGGGTTTTAAAATTGATAGTTACATAAGGGTTCTAGAAATAACTCCGTCACCTCGCCCACCTCCCTCTTCAACCCCCACGCCAGGCGTCTGTGTGACGTAGTTAGACTTTATTTTATTTGGTGAGAATTGCCAAAGCACTGTGCGTTACATCACGCCTGGATTCCCTTAAGGGATGGGCAGATGTGATACTTGTATGGTACACCTACATTACGCCAGTTATGTTTTAGTCCCATGTAGTAGAAGGCGAGCCATTCGCCATTTACCGGGTACACATCCAGACTCTGAACTGTTTGTTACATGTTACTAAGGCTTAGATGTATAACGTTACTTGGCACAAACTTCGTTAATTGATAAGGTATACATTGATTTATGGGCCATTGTAGCCTGAATTAAAAGAAAAATAAATTCCCGCCACTGTCGCAAGACAGAGACGGGAAACTGATTAAACCAAAGCTGGCGCTGAGTAACGTTTATTAATTTGATCTCAAGCTAAGACATTTATATAGATTCCTAGGACAACACAACACAACTGACGTCGTTGTTATTAAAGTAAACTCAACGTTTTAATTCCAAATGCCAGATGTTTCAAACTGTCCAAGTATACGGTTCTTCTTCGTAAAACAAGTAGGATTCCACCGTCATGAATATTCATATTCATTCTAATTATATCGTTAGCAATTCAAATTGAGTTTATTTAAGGTTAATAACACTTCCGAAATACGAGAAGGAAATATCCTTTTAAGTAATTAGTCAGTATTTCGTAAGCAAGAGAAACTTGTTCCTGATCCTGAATAATCTAGAATTTTCACAAGTTTTATTATTACTTGATTAGGAGTTGTTGTTCTGGGTTGAACTGATGATGGTTAACTTTGGGTTAAGTAGTTCCAAAGGTTATATAATTAAAGTGCCTTTACAGGACAACCGCCCATTAATTTGTGTTTACAACTGTCACGACTAACAAAAGGATTGGTGATAACAGTTTCTTGTTTTAACTAATTTTTAAGAGAGACATAAAGTAGCTTTTGCCCATCGTCTTAAATGAATCCTGTACCTAATTACTTTTTGCCACACTTTTGATGCTTTTTCCTTTGAAGCTTCATAATGAAACCATAGGCCTAGTCTTCACAAACACAATCCTCATAACGTTTTCCTCTATCCGAAAAACAGGTGGAAGTATCCTACATGGAGATCTACTGCGAGCGAGTCCGGGACCTGCTCAATCCTAAGAACAAAGGAAACCTTCGAGTGCGCGAGCATCCTGCCCTCGGACCCTACGTGGAGGACCTCAGCAAACTAGCTGTGACGTCGTACCAGGACATATACGACCTCATTGATGAGGGCAACAAGGCTAGGTGAGGAAGAGTTTTTTTTTCGGAATAGCTTCGTTTCCAGTAAGGATTGTTTGTGGGTGTGAAGAGTATTTTGGTTTATGATAGTAATTTTGTTTAGTAGTATGTGCTCCCCTGGTTGCCATGAAGCAAAGTACAGATTTGTTGTTAATAGTTCAATCTTTAGCATGAGACACGGTACTAACGATTTATGATAAGAAAATTTCAGAAACGAAGCCGTGTAAAAATTTTCCGGTTACTGAAATGGTTGCTTAAATAACTGGAAACATGAGAAAATGTATTTCAGTTGGTGATCTATTGTATAATATAACGGGCTGGTCTCCGCAACTCCACGTCCAAAGCGCATATTTTGCGTACGGTTGGTGATCTAAGAACCAATTTATTTAAATCTACTTGCAGCTTATGAGAGCTACACATAATTAGTGTCGATCGTGATTTCAACTTCAAAAACTCGTTATCTTTGATAAATTATACGACCTGACGTATGTCTTGACAGGACTGTGGCAGCCACCAACATGAACGAGACCTCGTCCCGTTCTCACGCTGTCTTCACCATATTCTTCACACAACAGAGGCATGACCAGACCACCAACCTCATGTCGGAGAAGGTAAGAATATACAATATTTTCATACCTTTAATTACTTCTGTCTTTGGAGATTACTGCAGAGCCATTACCTATTAACTGATCTTGTGTAGTGGAACTCCTTGAAGAGACGGATTTTCTTTTATTCAATAATGTTCTTCTAACATCTGTTATGTACAGATAACTGAAGTTGTGATGTTTTATTCAGGTAAAGGATTCAAATCATTTCATTATCTATAACTAGCGACCCGCCCCGGCTTTGTACGGGTGCAATATACACATAAACCATCTCTTGAATCACTCCATCTATTGCTGAAAACTGCATTAAAATCTGTTGCGTAGTTGAAAAGATCTAAGCGTAAAAACAGCGGGAGCGACTTTGTTTTATACTATGTAAAGATATTGTTCTTCATATTTCTCCATTGGACTGCCCAAGACTGTGTTTGTTACATACCACATCCAAACTGTTAGATTATCGATATCAGAATATATTGAAATGCTACATCCTACTAACAAGGTTTTACACTTCTATAATGATAACTTCTCTCCTACTTTCAGGTGTCCAAAATCTCCTTGGTGGACTTAGCAGGATCCGAACGAGCGGACTCGACGGGAGCTAAAGGCACTCGTTTGAAGGAGGGCGCGAACATCAACAAATCTCTGACGACCCTCGGCAAAGTCATCTCCGCGCTCGCTGAGATTGTGAGTCCATTGTCACTTGTTCTGTTCTTTTGGTGGTGGTAGAGTAGTTCTGTGTTAGAGGACGGTTCTTCAGAAATATTTTGTTTGTGTTAGAAAAGGTTAGATTTATTTCAAACATGAATATTTTTGAAGAATATTGTCCAACTTAGGCTAGACTTAAGGACTTGATTACTTACACTGAAAAACTTAAGCATATTAAATGCAGTTACTTGAGTACTTCGAGTTGCTGCATTTAATATGCGTACCTAAATAAAATTAAAAAAATCTGCAGAGTTTTACGAATTCATATAGAGTGAAAACATACATACAAGGTGTAAACGGACCCTTCACGAAGCCGTCAACCAAGCATTCTGTGCATCAAACTTACTACGTTTACCCGACGCAAAAAAATTTGGTGGGAAACAACTTTATTTTATGGGGGAAAAAATCACGTATTGCGGTAAAATTCAATGTAACTCACCTAAAACATTTTGCTGATGGGTGCATATAACAGTAAACGGGTCAAGGAGGTATTTAAAGTAAAGTTATAACCTTAAAAACTAGTATCAAAAAAAACTTGTGAAAAATTTGGAACTTTGACCTCCAATACCTCCGTAACTAGAATGTTCCCAGACATGGTCCAGAACAAAAAAAAATGATCGCAATGACGGGGAGAACTAGTGCCTTTCGGCTTCGTTAAGGGTCTTTTTACACCCATTATAATAATATCGACTTGTTCTAGGTGCCATCACTAAATATTTTTCTGTTTTGGGTCTAGCCTAAATAATCTTCATTTTTAACTTTTTTTGGTATGGCACTACTGATACTGGTGTTGCCGAGAATATCGGTCAGCCGGCCATGATTGGTAATTAATGAGACTGGCTGACTGATTTATCTGTCTAAAATCAGTGCTACTTTTGGCTTACTGAAGCACAAAAATAGCACTGTCCTATCATAACTTGCATATCTTATTCTAGGTGTGAGTGTTGTGTTTAGACGATGTAACCTTATTGTAAATATCTACATAGTTTTAAGAAAATAATTTCCAACGGACCCCAAGATTTTTGTAATTTTGAGTGATTGATGCTACTTTTTAGACTCCTAACTAAAGCACGGTGTACACCAGTAGGTTTTTATTGAGTTTGACACTTTCAGAACCAACTTGCACCATGTAATCACTCCTAGTACGGCATCCGTTAGAGTTCTCATTTTTTCTAAGGGAATTTCAAAAGTCTATTCGCACATACCAGGGCTGACCCTGATAGGCGATAGACTGACTTTCTAGCCACTTTATCACATCTGGCCAGATGTCTGGCCTAGACCCTGAAAGATTACTAATACAGGAAAGTATAGGTCATCAAAAGTGAAAAAGAAATGGAGTTATACCAGATGTATAGCGCCGTCCCTACCGAGTAGTTCCTTGGAACTATGTGAGATAGCACTATACAGTGCAAGGTGGTAGTGGAAGTGCATTTGAACTATTAACCATGCTTGTGAACCGTGCTTTATTCGTAGATGTATGCTAAACTAACAAAACATTCACGTTTGTTTTAATGCCCCGTATCTCCGTGGAAATTATAATATAGTCGGTGAGTTTGGTTTTTATAATAGGATACTAGGAGTGTGTGTGCACATTACTAATATTTTGTTACCCCCCTTTAGCGAGTGTTCCTTGTCTGTCGTGACGATAGTTATCGTCCGGCACCCGAAGGACCTAGACAATTCGATTCGTATTTCTACAACGACTGTCACATGCTTGACATAAACTTTTCGATAGCTTATGTCAATCGAGTACATTGTTGACTTTTCTATCTTCGTTATGGCTAATAGAATGTGAAAGCCTTTGTCTGGGCCCTGAGAGTGACAATTCCTTTCATTTTGACATTTCAATATTATCCATTGCGTTAACCAAAGTGTCCTCAACAAAGCGAGAGGTCGTGCCAACGTGTTCTTAATTTTTTCGGTACACCGTAAGGCGCCCTCTGTCGAAAACGAACGAACTGTATATGTTGGACTGTCAAAATGATGTTGATGACGCCATTTTTCTTTTTACATTACGTCGTTACGACCCCATGAGAACACTCCCTACAAATTAAGCTAAATATGCTTGTTCTAAGATTGGGTTCACTGCACTGTGAGCTTCGAACTCGTAGCCTAAAAATTGCCTAACCAACGCCTTAGCCAGTCGGCTATTGTTGCTTTTATTCAATACACATTTGGAAAATGTAAATTTTGGCAACCAATTTTTTTACCATTGGTTTACTTGCAATATTTGGCTTTTTGCCTCAGTTCAGATGATCGTGCGATGGTGAGTCTCTGCTTACTGTGCATAAACACAAGCTAAAGTAAAAGCTTTGCAGGGTTTTAAAAACGTGCGTCGTCGCACGACTGTCTCAACTTAGCCTTGTGCTTAAAACTGCTTGATCTAAGTCAAGACACATTACTTAGATCTTGCCTTATCCGTATTAAAAGCTATCAGAATATATCTACGTTATTCTGTCGAATATGAATACTGTCGAAAAAAAAGTAATATTCTGTAGAAATGTCTCGGGTTTTTCTTTATTTAATTTGTACCTAATAGTAAAATATAGTTTTGCTGTAAGTAGACTTCGAGAGAACTAGGTCAGCCACAAATTGGCAGCGTTCTCGTGCGAATTGAAATAGTGCAAATGCCCATGAATGAAATATCCCTTTGTCCAATGTAATAGTGCGTATACGTGCGTATCATTCTCGTACGAAACAAATTCAAAATGGACATCTCCTCCAATCTTCGGCTGGTCTTACACCGATATCTTCCGATAGCTTCCTCAGCTTAGCTTCTATGTGTGCTTCATAACTACCATCCTTTTCCACCAGGCGTCAAAGAGCAAGAAATCGAAGAAAGCCGATTTCATTCCCTACCGTGACTCGGTGCTGACCTGGCTGCTGCGAGAGAACCTCGGAGGCAACTCCAAGACGGCTATGATAGCCGCCATATCGCCAGCCGATATCAACTTTGATGAAACTCTTAGTACGCTCAGGTAAGAAGACCAATTTTGCAAATTAATTTATTTTAAGATAACCATTACAATTATCTCAACTAGATAAAAACTTGTGCAGTAAACACCATCCTGCAATGCACACTCAATTACAGGCAACAGTTTCATTTGAAGTCTGTAAGACAGGTATACTTCCTGAACTAGTGAAATGTTAATCAAGCTGAAAGTTAAACGTTGATGTTTTCGATTGTCTGCCGTACATGGTCTTTTTACTACCTTGGCTTGTTTGATTCCCGATTAACGAGTGTCCTGAATGTGAATCTTCAATCATTCAAATATTATCCTTCATTTGCCCTTTGAAGCTTTTAGTAAAACTCAAGACTGTGAATCTAACAACGTGGAGCTTCTATTGCCATTTATTCTCATTAAAAACATCACAACCTATTTACAATTTACTACTTTTTCATTTCTATCTCAATTAACAAAGCACACAATCCTAACACGCTTCTCACCAACAGATACGCCGACCGCGCCAAGCAAATCGTCTGCAAGGCGATTGTCAACGAGGATGCCAATGCGAAGCTCATCAGAGAGCTCAAGGAGGAAATATTCAAGCTTCGGGAACTGCTCAAGGCAGAGGGCATAGATGTGGAAGAAGGTAGGTCTTTGAGTGTATTGGGTGTGGCCTTGAGTTTTGTTTGTTGATGGTCGGTAGGTAAACTGACATCAAAAGAAAAAACAATTTTGACTCAGGTTAAGGAAACACGATGTACAGAATTCACTGAAGGTCGACCACTTTCAACCTTATTACTTGGGGCATAGGGGTGAAAAGTGGCAGACCCTCAGTGAAATCGGTAGTACTTACTACAAAAAAGAAGAAAATTCTATGTAATATTATAACACTCAACAAAACTATTCATCTTTTTTCCTATCGTTGTAAATTATTTGAGAATGTCTCGAGTGGTGGCCCTGTGATAACGCCCCGGAATTACCAGTTGTAAACTCAACCAGACATTATGCTTTGTGTAATTTATTTTATCACCACTGCTCTCAAAACAGTGAAGGAACACATCGTAAAAACCGGGCTAAAAGCATAAAATCAAAGTCACGTAATATTTAGCAGCCCGAACTTGGGTCGCGTGGTGGATTATGGCCCACTCCCTCTCACAGAGTGGGCACTTGTGTCCCAGAAGTGGGAACAGTACAGGCTGCGTATGTTATGCTACCCGCTTGTGGTATAAATATTCACCAGTCGTTTAAACGGCACCGTGGCCGACTCTCCATGTTAGGTGAATCTATGAAAAACTATTTCGGTTACAAAATATGCCACCACGAAATTTAATTTGATCAGGGATGATTATGCTGTAATTATAGCTTTTTCTGGTGACAAAATTATGTCTTTGTGCCATTATTGTTATACTAGAATTTGAATATATTAGTTTGTAATACAACTTTGCCAAAATAGTGTGGTGCTTATGTCAGTTTATCTATCGACCTTCATGATAGCTTTTCTCGGCCTTGTCAGCGAGTTAGGATGTTTAGACGTCTTGTGTGATCGTTTCGTAGCGAACAAGCCACGCCAGATACGATTAACGCCACAAATATAACCATTGAATTAAGCCTCATATTCCTGATACTAAAACTTGATTCTGTTTCCAAAATCCACACGAACTAGGACCAGATGGTAAAGTCCTATATGAAAAGAAACAAGAGTCAATCAGTAAGTAACAACGATAAAGAGGCTTGCGCATTTTTGCATCTGTACACCCCACCTGTACGCTTGGCCTCCATTTTGAATCGGGGTTGCCAGACACGAAAAAAATATGCAAACTTTTTTGATACAATTTTCGGTCAATGATCTGGCAGCCTGACACTTTAATGAAAAAAAAAAGCAATTTACTTTGCACCTTGTCCAGCGCTTGTGGCGTTTGTAGGCATAAAATATATAGTATTATCACTTCACGAATACATAAGAATATTATATGAAGTATGGTGTGGGTCATACCATAAATATATATGACTATAGATATATAATTACGCTTATCTATCACTATATTCTCTTGGTGTTGGTCTGGAACACTATTGAACATGGTTATATACATATAGTGTATGTATGTAGTAAATAATACTTGGTGTGCTGATATGTATTGTTCTGAGCATTTTATTTATCGTATATGAAATGTATTTATCAATAGAATATTATTATTCTATAATGCTCAGTTCCGCATTATGACAACAATCGATTTTGATTTAAAAAAAAAAAACAAAATAATAAAAAAAACATCGTGTGGACTTACTACTATTCTGTATTTGAAAAAATTGATTTCGCGACCCCTCGACATAGAGCCAAACTCAACATCGATCCAACTTATTCAATTGGTTCCAATATTCGTAACACAACTTCAAAATCGATTGTATAATCGGGTGGGTATCAAACCGTCCGCTGGCGGCCATATCACAAACATTGGCATTGGAAGAGTAATGTTGGTTTCAAAATTATGTTGGTCGCCAAACGGCTGTTATATTGTGAATATTGCATTGCTACAATAAAAGCTTCCTAGCTTCCGAAGCCTTGCATGTTTTCCCATTATATTTGTGTCAGAATAGAATAATTTTGATGTCATATTTTGTGTAGTAACCTATAATCACTTAAATAATTTTATCGTGGAATTTGTATACCGTGCAATAGTTTGCATATGTTAAAACCAACGTGATTTGCACATTAATTTGCACTAAAACTCACTTAGTGCAATATTAAGGTGTTTTATAGAAAAAAAAAATATAATCCGTACTTGAGTAAAAAGTATCGAATTAGAATAGATAGCCGTAGATACCGAAAATATTTAACCAACTGTACAAGCATGCTTCAAACAAAAGTTAGTCCGGTATTTCCATGATATTACTGAAAAGGGCAGCTCTTGATTTTAAAGCTATGTGCTTAATCAAAAGCACCTTTGATTCTACAGCAAAAATGGTAAAAAAATGGCAACTCAGTGCAATTGAGAAACTAAAGAAGAAGTTCTTACTTTTCTCTGATTGTCTACTAATAAATAAACTGACAAGAAGATAATAAAGCAAAATCTATTGCCGTCAATATAAAAAAAAAAAATGTAATAAAAATATTTACGGAATCTTTTAAAGTCGACAAGTTTCTATAGTACCTCTAAAAACCTAACATTATTTCATGTTATGATGAAGCAGGAGAAGAGAACAACTCTTCGCCTCAACGCAAGAAGAGCGAGGCAGAGGTGCTGTCCCCGAAGTTGTCCCGAGCAGCCACGACTATCGCCGAAGAGGCCGTCGACCAGCTACAGGCTTCGGAGAAACTTATTGCTGGTAAGTTTTTGTAATAAGAACCTACACATTGAAGAAATATAATCGGAACTGAGGCTTCCAATTAATGAGGCTTTCGTTCGAAATTTAAATAAAATAACATGAAGCACAGGGCAAGACTTTATACTGAATAAATTAATTAACTGAAGATGTATTCTGGAAATGATCCAGACATTTCTAACAGAATTCTTATAAAATCAAATCAAGATTTTTTTGAAAAATCAAATTATTTAGCCATTGGACACATGGATGGGATGGGGGTAATCGTAGGTGTTCGTTTAAATCGTAAAAAGTTTCAGGGCATTATTTTCCATAAATAGCCAAATTTTATTTTCTTTCTTGTCGAGGCATTTTGAATATATTTTATTTATTTATTTGTTTAAGATCAAAGGATATACACAAACACACGAAATAAATAACCGACGACAAAAGTATCACGTAGGTGTACTCCTTCACTTACAGGAGACCACTGCATGCATAATAAGATGTATAACTAAACTAACAAAGTTATGGTAGCATTTAAAAATTCAAATCAAAACACATTATTTAGTACTAAAATAAAATTAAAAAAATAAAATTAACAAAGTTATACAATATAATGTCTTCTGAACTCGAAATAGTCGTGTTTTTTTTGCGTTGTAAGACTTGATTGACAAACCATTTTCTATCACCAACAGAACTAAACGAGACTTGGGAGGAGAAGCTCAAGCGGACGGAACAGATCCGAGTCCAGCGGGAGGCTGTGTTCGCGGAGATGGGGCTCGCGGTGAAGGAAGGAGGCATCACTGTCGGTATCTACTCGCCCAAAAAGACGCCTCATCTGGTCAACTTGAACGAAGATCCGAACCTGTCGGAGTGTCTCATTTATTATATTAAAAATGGTGAGTTTGTAGGTAAAATATAGATATGTAGCAAAAGCTGGAACACGTAGTAAATCTTTAAGTTACTGAAACAGGTTGTAATGTTTTTAAAACACTTCTGGTTATATTTATAACATATCAAAGCAAGCTCTGAAGGTAAGGCCATTTCTGTTTTAAACGAAATCTTGTCTATTAGACCTTATTGATACAATATACATGCCTACTTATATTCTTCTACTGATCTCCCTCCGGTCGTATGATATAGATATCCCTTCGAATTATGAGAGCGACGGAAAACAGTGCACCTATTTTAACACACTTCTGTACTATATCTCCGTTGAAGGCACCATGAACGAAGTTCTGCCTGCAGGATATGATTTTACTTAAACTTTTACTTTACTTCTACAATTATTTTACCGTACAAAGCATAATCCTTCTTTAAATCCCCAGGCGTCACCCGCGTGGGTACATCCGAAGCCAACGTCCTGCAAGACATCCAGCTGTCCGGCTCGCATATCCTGAGCGAGCACTGCATCTTCGAGAACACTGACGGCGTCATCTTGCTCATCCCGCATCGAGACGCGCTCATCTATGTCAATGGACGGGAGGTAAGGGAATGCAAAGTGACAAACACATATTCCTACTTAAAAATTGTAAGACTTATGTGGATTTTGATCGAACAATCTCTGGCTTCACTTAAGCTCGTATAAGAAACTCATGTAGAAAAAATATAGACTACGAAAGCCCCATCTCTTGTTCTTTTCACAAATAAGTTCATGTTGACTTTAATTCTCAGTAGATACTATTAATAATAAATAATCAAACTCGGCTATCATTGTGCCGATCGTCGTGACGGCCAATGGCCTTATAGCCAAGAGCCTCGACGACCATCTTTCGAAGCTCTCCTTAGGCGGTTGGATCAAGGGCCTGATTCAGAAGGCAGTACTCCTCGATACGGCTCGTATTGTGAGGAGGTTCCTGTCTCTGGAGCCCTAACCACCGGTAGCTTGGACCCTGCTCCCGCTACCGGCGGACCACTATTTTTTATATTTTTAAATGTTTTTTATATGTTTTTTTTTAAATATAATATTTAAAAATATGTAAAATAAGTTTTTAAAATGAATAAAGGGAATAATCAAATATACGTATGTGGTTTTCGTGACAATATTACTAACAGAAATGTTGCACCCTTAATGTCCCACTCATTAAGGGTGCACAAAAACAAAAATATCATTGCTTAATCTTTGAGACAGTTTCAACGTACTACCACCTCCATCTAGCAGTATCATTTTTCTAACGATCCCTTTGTCCCTAGCTCGGAGAACCAGTGATCCTGAAGTCCGGGTCCCGTGTGATCCTGGGCAAGAACCACGTGTTCCGCTTCACTCACCCGGGACAGCCGCGGGAGGAGCCCATCAACAAGGAGAACAAGGAGTTGACTGATACCGCCAGCAATGCTGAGAACGACTGTGAGTACACGTGCTCGAATTAAGAGCGAATTTCACAAAACTGAACGCGATTAGCATATCTAAACCGCGTTCAGTTGCTGCTAGTGTCATCATTGTTACGCAAAGAGATTTAAAAGACTTATAGAGCGGACATTGGAAATAAATGTATTTATACAAAATGTTTGATCTCGAACATTTTCGATTTTCACACACAAATGCTAGCTGACAAGCGGGCGTATGACACTAGACAACGATTTGTTACTAAGTAGTAATAAGTATTGGATTACGATTTTCTTCGTCTTGTCCCGTCTATCGCTCGTAAATATTTGAATGTTTTTGTTGTTAGGGAATTTTGACTGGCAGCTCTTAAACAAAGTTTTTGATATGCTAATCAAGTTGACAGCAGCAGAAGCTGACTGAATAAGTTTATACCCGCGCGGTATGCGCGTTTTGTTTGTTTCCTATACTCTATGGCTCAAAAATTAGCCTTCGTATCTATATTTATTTTTATGGTCGACTTTTAACATATTACCAATCCTAATCGAAAAAAAATCTTATAAGCTTAAACTGTACTATTATCTATTATCTTAAAAGCAAAAATAGACCTTATTGTATTTTTTGGTGGAAGTGACATTAGCAGTTATGGTGACAAAGTAATTTTGAAGCCGTACAGACGCCAGCACATCAAGCTATCACAATCTGTTAAATTTCTTTAATAGATTTTCAACTTTATCGCTAAAGCATTAGGTTCAAGGTTGTTTGGGAAAATTTGATGTGCTGGCGTCTGTACAAGATTTTCCAACCAGAAACTAAACTAACCTTCATATTCTTCTCCTCAGCTGGCACTACGGACGCGGACGGCAAGAACGTGGACTGGGACTACGCCCAATGCGAATTGCTGGAGAAGCAGGGCATCGACCTGAAGGCCGAGATGCAGAAGAGGCTGATGGCTCTTGAGGAACAGTTCCGCAGAGAGAAGGAACATGCGGACCAGCAGTTTGAAGAGCAGCGGAAGGTAGAAATCAGCCTGATTTGAGAATAACTTAGGAATCCCTTCTTACTCCGTTGTAATTAAAATTTCAATGACAAAAACATTTAAAAAGTGTTTATTTTAAACTAATATACAAAAACTGCACCGATTAGATTTTTTTTAAATCCGCTGTATTTCCAAAAAAATAAAATGAGAACCTCTTCCTTTTTTCAAGTCGGTTAAAAAAAACACAATTGTTAGATCAAAAGTAGGCTTCCCATATCCACTGCCACTAAAAGAATAAGTTAGATTTTCTCTATGCACCGTAAAAAGCTTTTTCTCTCTTTTCTTCATTGTGAAGTTCTACATTCCAAAATTCTTATTATAGAACTACGAGGCCCGTATCGACGCTCTACAGCGTCAGGTCGAGGAGCAGAGCGTTACCATGTCCATGTACAGCTCCTACACGCCTGAGGACTTCCATAACGATGAGGACATATTTGGTAAGTCACTACACACAACTGGGCAAAAGTCCATAATGACCCACCTCTACTTTCAAACATCCATACGATGTCTTGAAGTGGCGATTATTTATTGGGCCATTTAAATAGTACAACAGTAGTAAACTTGTACCGTAACGCGTACTACAACGAGGTGTTTTACGATGCAGTCACAGCAAAGGTGAAGTTACTTGCTCAGTTCTAAATACGCTAACAATATGGTGTTATTCCTATGTCTACGGTAGGTAAATTCTATCGATACGATAACATCGTATCAATTCAACTTTGTCTGTTTTTTTTTATAATATTGTCCATATTTGTGCCAATAATTGCTTAAAATATGGTATTTTTTTCTGTTTAGTGAACCCGCTATTCGAGACGGAGTGCTGGTCAGCCCGTGAGGTGGGTCTGGCGGCGTGGGCCTTCCGCAAGTGGAAGTACCATCAGTTCACCTCGCTCAGGGACGACCTCTGGGGCAACGCCATCTTCCTCAAGGTTCGTTCAAAATTACCATCAGTATGGCTTGACGCGGCAATGACCGTTAGAGTAAGGAGTGCAACACAATTACACATAAAACGTTCGGCTCGGCATAATTCGGAACAGATACGGCAAAATCAAATAAACATTCGGGAAATAGCCGCTTGGCTTATCTCGAATAGTGCTGAATGGTACCGAACATGATTCAGCGACGGGAAACGCTGTACCACAGTTTGCTGGCGGCGACCGCCTTTAATTATGTGTGTGTGTGGTCATCAGGGGGTCTAAAATGACCGCTTTAGAAGAATCATAACAGGATAATAATATGAATCACGCTAAAATTCTTAAAAAGGTCACAGACACAGTTATTACTATGAATTGTCAGTTTGTGACCACTTTACGAATTGTTTAGAACCCCTACTTGTTTGACATCTATTCAAAAAGTTAATAGCGGTGGTAACACCAGATGAAGCGTCATGTCAACTTTAACCAACTTACAATATTCTCACCTGATAAAGTCACAATACTTCAAAACCAAACTCCTCTTGCTCCTACCTACAGGAAGCCAACGCGATCTCCGTAGAACTGCGCAAGAAGGTGCAGTTCCAGTTCACCCTTCTAACGGACACCCCCTACTCGCCCCTGCCGGCCGAGCTCGCCCCACGCGACGACGCCGACGACGAGTATCGTCCCTCGGCCCCCACTGTTGTAGCTGTGGAGGTCACTGACACTAAGAACGGAGCCACGCATTACTGGACACTGGAGAAGTTACGGTAAGTGGGGCGGATAATAGAGAAGGATATAAGTAGGGAATTCGAGGATCAGTGTAGAATTAAATGCGTGTGAGGCCTTGGCTAGAATTATATGCTAGGTAGACTATTCTTTTAAGGCTCAGTCATAATGGTACGGGCAGATTGCTAATGGGGTACGAACTGACTGACTTTGACAGATACTTCAGTAGGTACAGTCGACTAAAGCTGAGTCTGCTCACTTTTAAAACAAAATCCCGTGCACAAGTTGACTAATAGAAGTAAAACAAAAAAAGATCGAATAAAACGTGAGATTTTTTTACTTAGTTTTAAAAAATCTCAGGCACTGTCATAGATGTTTTACCACCTTTTTTCGGCCAAAAAGGACCAAGGAAGAGAAAGTTTTTACGTGTTTATAGCAGCCCGGTGGTGCAAGCAGAAATAGTCCTTACGATGGTTAAATCTGTCAATCAACAGCAGTCTGTCTGTACTAATTTGACCGAACTCTAACCTAAAAAGTGGTGTATGAGCTTCGAGTCGACTCAACGAGCCAATTTTAAGCAATATACCAGAAAAAGGGAATAGACTTCAATCCATATATTCTTTTTATTTTAAATAACCTGAAAGAAAAATGCATAGCTGAATTTTTTTTTTAATTTTCATTTTAACAAGGGAAACTAAGGTTTATCAAATTATGATTTACATTGTCCAAATATGTAGGTCTATTAAAATCATTTATTTATTCTAGGAACTATTCTTATTTTAAGTTTCGTATTATTTATTTCTCTCAAAATACATAATATATGACTTCACATTCATTATTTCGTTATTTTTTTTTGCATTTTGTTACTACTTTTCGTCCGAATATTTTATTCCTTGAGAGTTGAATATAAATCTGTTTTGCTGGTGCCGTGTTGAGATTTTTCACTATGTATGTAATTGTATATCTGTATTATAGACATTGTATATAGACTGGGTGGGTAAGTACACTTTCTTGTATTAGGACTATATGTATAGTTGCAATGTCTATCCCACTTCTAATAGCGCTTGTTTAATTTGCTGCTTTATTATTTTAAATTTCTCATTTTAACGTGCTATTAAAATATAATGTTACGA
This sequence comes from Noctua fimbriata, assembly GCA_905163415.1. NCBI lineage: Eukaryota > Metazoa > Arthropoda > Insecta > Lepidoptera > Noctuidae > Noctua > Noctua fimbriata. The sequence continues at coordinate 12,833,598 of LR990940.1, forward strand.
TAGTTTTCCCTCATTTTACGAAACCATTACTTAAGCAAATGAAGAGAATTCGTTACATGTTTTTGTCATACATTTTTGCTTAGTCAAAGCGAACATATAAGTACTATTTTAAACCACATTTTATTATCCTTTCACCTTAAATGCCACAAGAAGTTCGCGTGATGAATTTCTGATCATTTGCTCGATCAAAATGAGAGGGCATGCCTACTCCTTACGAGATTAGCGTAGAAAGTCCAATTTTTCTTCTTTTTAATCATAGAAAAACTTGTTAGAATTTTCTAGATCATTCTTTTTATTATTTAGATATATGATTAAAAAAATATTCTGGGATGAACTTGAGGATTTGATTTGATCCTTACGTACGAGTGAGGCATATCCTCTCAAAAGCCCCAGATAGGAGAGCTAGGTCGGGTAGGGCAGCGGCGGGCTTCATGGCTGTATTGTCCGTAGCCATCGGCTGGAGCTCATGCGCCAGATATACAACATGAACGAGAGCGCATGCGCCGAGGACGAGGCCGCGCCGCCACTGGTGCTGGCCCCGCCGCCACTGCCGGCCGTTCCCGGCCACACGCTGGGCCAGGCTGGCCAGGCCCAGCCCGACATACTGCACTGTATATCTGCGTGCGCGCAGCAGACGCGCCTCTCGCTAGCCAACCTGCTGCCCTCCAGGTTTGTGAACGCCGACCTGCGCCTCGCTTAAGCCCTAACTCACGTCGAGATTGATAATAGCGATTTAACTGTGTAAATTGAAGTATCCTAACGTTCTCATAAACCAAATAAACTGTTTACATTCATAATTTGACATTGACAAAAAAGACTGTAAAGAAAAAAATATACTAAGAAGTTAAAAAAAGGACATTTCACTGACATTAAAATCTTTCTTTATTGTTCTTGAAGTAAAATCTTCGTGTCCAGTTAAATCGCTTAATTCAATCAAGGTAAACGGGCTACAAAGACAGACCGACCAGGGACGCAGACACGAGCTTAGGGCTGTAAAGGCTGTGCACGAAGGAGGCCTGTGCCTTAGCAGTGTTGTCGCACTGAAGACTTACATGTGCCATGCACTGACAGCTTGCAACATGTACATACACACAAACAGATGGACTGTGGCTGTAGAATTGAGAAAAAAATGTGTATTTTTAAAGTAAATTGAACCGTTTGTATAAGGCTTACAATAGCTTTCCACTTATAAGTGTATTTATGATATAGTTGCTGTAGATCACAAGCGTGCCATTTGTTACTTTTGTTAAATGAAATAAGATTCAAATTCATATGGTTGTAAATGTGAAATGCACCAACTATCTTCGAGATTATTATGATAGCTTTGTTTTCATCGCCGCAGAAGGCGACTCCACGCTTCTCATGTAGCTTGGATTCGATATGAAAGATAGAATATTGCCTTTGTCATATAAATCATACTCGAGGTGAAGCTACATTAGCGTTACTTACTTCAACTTCGAATAAACTTAAAAACGTTCAAGAAGGTTGCGTGGTTACTTTTTTGCGCAAGAAGGTTGCGCTAGTCTGGCTTCACACTAACCAAGTATCAACTTAGTGTCGAACATGAGTAAATATCTAAGGCCCACTATGCACTAAATGTATTTAACGCTTCATCATCTGCCTAGCCTTTTCCCAACCATGTTGGGGTCGGCTGCCAGTCTAACCGGCTTCAGCTGAATATCAGTATTTTAGATTGAGCGACTGCCTATCTGACCTCTCATAACACAGCTGGTACTGGGTAATACGATTGAAAAGACTAGTTGTCAGATGTTCGGGCCACTGACTACTTGTAAAGACTCTCAAAGACCTACAGCCGGGACCAACGGCTTAAAGTGCTTTCTGAGGCACGGAGAAAACTCGGTGTGTAATGGGCGGTCACCCATCCACGGACCAACCTAGGCAAGCGCGGCTTTACCTTTAGATCGACCCGTGTGGTGGTTATTATTTACCCACGAGCTCCTCCTTAAACGTATTTAACGCTTATCAAATTTAAAACATCGTTCTCTTTGTTTCAGTCGTTTATTGATGATGGCAGAGACAGAATGTCTTAAATATGTTTTAGTGCAAATGGGCCTAAATGTGTCATAGTAGAATTTAGAAATCATTCCCTAGATGTGTTATAGGCATTACCAAACGTGAATATTACAATAGTAAATTACTTGCCACCTTTATATGTGAACAAAACTATCTGTTAAAATGACGATTGACTAAGCTATTTGTACATGAAAATCTTTCGCAGCTGTTTATTTAATGGTTTGGTTTAACAAATATCGTCATTTTTACTGATTGTTTGTAGTCAGTTACCTTGTAGAACATGACTGTACTAATAAAATTGTTTAAGTACCAACTATACGATCAAAATTGGAATTACCTTTCTCTTGTAGCGGCACTACAGCAACATAGAACAAAAAGTACTACAGCGCCATCTATGACACAGGCGATGAACTAAACATCGATAAAATCCTACATCGCGCAAGTAAAGTTATTCGCGACTTAAGACGAACCCGACAACAACTGTTGGGCATTAGCCCACCAGACATAACACCCGTCTGGTCGGAGGATCCTCCCTTTTCTATGGGGGATGAAGCACTTTACACCCTGTTCTTCATACCCCCAAACTCTTAAGTTGTGACATTTGAGACAGTTTTTCATTTCATCCATGCAAAGCCAGTGTCTATAGTCATTCTTATTTTAATCGTATAGTATGTATACCCTGTGCTTTAAACCTGTAATACCTACACTCTGATTTTAGATTAATCCACATTAATACAGGGTGTAAGGGACAGCCCTCCGCACACTGACAGGGTCCATCATCATCATCATCATCATCATTTCAGCCGAAAGACGTCCACTGCTGGACATAGGTCTCCCCCAAGTGTCGCCACATTGACCGGTCCCGGTCCGGTGACAGGGTCCATTCAGCTCTTAATTTTGAATCATATTCCATCGAAATTTTTCTCTATAAAATTTCCGTCTTTTTTATCGTTTTTTCAGTAACTATTCCTTTATATCAATGTAAAATTATATTATCTGTACGCAGCACTCCATTTATGTAATTAATACGACTAAAATAAAAAAAACAATAATGGATGTTGAGGTACTCTAACGAAAGCCGCGTGACATCAGCTGTTCATTTCCTGCCTAGCTACAGAGTTCATCGAACTCGTCGTCGCGCTTCCCGTTCGCTACGAGCGTTTTGCCACGGTAACAATACATTGCGTATGAGGAAATAAAACAATTAAAATTTATTGGATTTCCATAACATTCCTGAAATAATTTCTTGTACCGGTCATCTTAGTATGCTATACTGAATTCACCCCATCAGTCTGCGGAGGGCTGTCCCTTACACCCTGTATAGCACTAGATGTAATTATTACTGTTCTGTATATTATTATTTTGCCAAACGTTTACCTGTTTTTTCAAACTTCAATTATTATCCAGCTTGCAATGAGCTACCGCCTATAAATGTACCTGTACCTAAATGTATTGCATGTATAATATTATTAATGTTATTATTTATGCCTCTAGAGATGGCATAAATAATAGAATAAGTGGCGCCGACGAAATAAAGCCGTCTGTTTCTATACATGTTGAGTGTTTGAACGGTGACACGCTTGGTTTTTTTGGATAGTGTAGATAATGTTACCTCTAGCAGCGGCTACCATGAAGTCTCTGTTCTTTGTGGTAACTAACATGAAAACGATCCACTTTAAGAAATTGTGACAAAGTTCTAACCTAGGATATATTATACACCACATATAAATCCTTTACACTTGTCCTACCCATGACATCCACTATTATGAACCTAGCCTTCCATAATTTAACGTTCAAAATGGCGTGTGAAAATTGCTGCACAAAGAGTAGCTTAGAATTTGCACCTACCTTTACCGACATGAATATAAATGAGTCTTACATCAATAGCTGTTTTGCTTGTGCAGAACATCTGTTAATGTAAGTCGCATAATTTCATATATCCATCATTAGATGAGCAATGTTAAGGAACTTTCAAATGTAACTCCAAGAACATAATGACTATTACCGCTTATTAAAGTTAGCTCTGAAAACTACAAAGTCAACAAACACATCTAACGTCACACAACTCTCACCCTTATTCCTTACTCAGTAAACCCTAACATACCGTGTTTATTCACCAGACAAAGGTTGGAGTTAATGCGCGAGATGTACCACAATGAGGCCGAGCTGTCTCCCACATCGCCGGATCATAACATCGAGTCTGTCACTGGCGGTGATCCCTTCTACGACAGATTCCCGTGGTTCCGTCTAGTGGGACGGTAAGTCATATTTTCATAGCTAACGATAATCGCTAGTATCATATAAAACGTATTTAAATGAGTTTTTTTTTTCTGTTTTATGACCCTGTCAAATTTCAGAGTGGTAGACCAGTATTAAGAGCTGTGGTTGCCACGAGTTGTAGGTCGTGGATTTGAACCGAGGCAGGCATTTTACTTTGCGAAAATTCCTTCATCACCAGTGCTCAAAATGGTGAACGAAAACCAGCATCTTTTGTAATATCCACCAGCTCGCACTGGGCCGCTTGGTGGATTAGTAGATGTAACTGCCCGATACATTTCTCAGAGAGGAGGCCTGTGTCTCAGCAATGGGATCACTATGGACCGATTATGCTCAAGGTGGAAGAACTACGCTAGCTCTTCACTAGTTCATTTTTACCCCATTCAATAACTATTTCAAGAAAAAGTCGTTCAATGGGGTTAAATGAACTTAGAGGATTGTATTGATGATTTTAATGATTATAATTCTATAACTACATACGTTTTACTTGCGCGACTCATTTTTCAGCAACATACAACCTAACACTGACCTGAAAATTGCAAAAAAAGAAAAAAAAAAGAATTTTGCGGGCTACCCTGACGCTGCCACCTTAACTTAAGCCATGAATAGGGTAGTTGACAAACCAATCAATTGACATACTTTTTAAGAGCTGTCAAAACGTGATTCCCCCTTATATTTTGAATGGAAATAGCACGCTATGACGTCACCATTTAATCAACTCAAAGACTCAACTATTTATTGATTTCAAAGCAACTAAAAATCTAATTTTGCAATTAATTGAAAATTAATCGGGTTTTCAGGTCTAAAATAAAGTAATTTTTTAGAGAAGTTTTGTCTTGGAATTATTGTTTAATGGTGTCAACTACCCAATTCTTGGCAATCCGCGGGATTCCGTATCATAGTGAAACTACAATTCGTTAATCCCATTTTTTTTTGTCTATGTTCACAGGAGCTTCGTATACCTATCGAACCTGTTGTACCCGGTTCCTCTCATTCACAAGGTGGCCATTGTGAACGAGAAAGGAGACGTCAAGGGCTACCTGCGGGTGGCCGTGCAGGCTGTTATCGACGCTGAAAAGAGTGAGTGCAGATATAATTGTAGTTAAGATTATGATATGATTGTGCCTTTGTCTTAGAACAGGAAAACTTTCAAGTCGTTTTTGGACATTAATGAATTACCCACCTTCATCTTTTTTGTCGAACAAACTGTCATAGGTCTAAAAAACCATAAGGTAATTCATAAAAGAACAACGGCTACATTTTGTTGTGGCTCCTTAATTTCTATAACTTAGTTAATAAGCACCATAATTGCGTAACACATTTTCAATCAAAGGGTATTGAACTAATTCCATTAGTATCCATGATTCTGATAATTATTGTCGAACTGACAAAATTACCAGAAGGATTGTGAGCGTGTTACGGAATTACCCCACTGGTTAACCTAAGTGAAACAACACTAAACTAAATGTAGAAGAATTCACCTGTCCTCTCTTTCTAACTCTTGCCACCCCCTTGACCAAAACTCCCCCCCAAAAAACCCCTCTCTTTACTTATCCTTTCCTATTCTGAAGTCTTCAAACGATTTTGTAGACAACGCAGAATTCGCAGCGGGCGTGAAGCAGTCGGCGAAGATCTCGTTCGACGACGACGTTGCGCCTGCGCGTCGCAACAAACTGTCGGCCGTCGACAAGAACAACGTGATCAACCTCGACGAACGCATCACTGATGTGCCTGACTCTAATATTAAGATTGAAGGTGAGTTCTCAATTATTGTCAGCGTATTACGGAACGCTTTTGTAGTCTTTTACTACATCAGGCAACCATTTTACGACGGGAATTTTTTATAGCACTTTTATTTAACTCGCAACTGAAAAGTACACAAGCATTCGTAAATAGCCAGTATAGCGTGAGACTGTATAGATATCGCAATGCGTCTGTATGACTTCTGCATTCATGTGGTATCGCGATAGTAGCAATACAGAGTTATGTAAACAAACAGTCTCACCAATGTGACTGTATTTGTCTTTTTGCGACTGTATAACTGCAAATAGTCGCCACTGGTGACCGGAGCTTATTCAGAAATCAGACACTTTTATTTGTGTTACTGAGGTACTGAGACATTGCTGTTGTTTGGTACAGTACAATGCAGCAAGGCCATCGTCATCTGGCCCGGTCTCTTGGTAAACAAAAATGACAAATCGATTCAATTTTCATAGTAATGGCATTATTTCCAAATATAGTACCCGGGTCAAATAAACTTGCACTATAGTGTTTACACTTGCAGGCTATTTTCATTTTTTAAGATTATATATTTATGTTTCTTTCTCCCGTAGAATTGGCAATGGGCGAATGCGACGCAGACAGCGGTCGCGGAGACAGTTCTCTTGCATCAGAACTGAAGGAGGAAGAGCTTCCCGAACACCTGACCCTCGGCAAGGAGTTCACCTTCCGTGTCACCGTGCTACAGGCACATAGCGTGACTACTGACTACGCCGACGTCTTCTGCCAGTTCAAGTGAGTCTTAAATCTATTGACATGGGATTTATAGTCGCTTGGCCACTGAAGGAGAAATTTCTCAAACCTTACCCATCACAGTGCTACAGATCCTAGTCCTAGTCTTCATAATTAAAGGAATAAACTGAACAATACTTTGGCAAATTATATTTATTTTAAAGGGGTGATAGGCCCAAAATAGCCGTTAGCTTTGGGAAAATCTATTTGGCTAAAAAAGCAGGTCTAGGTTATATGATTGTGTTTTGTTTCAGTTTCTTACACCGCAACGAAGACGCATTCTCGACAGAGCCCGTTAAGAATGCAGGAAAGAACACACCGTTAGGATTCTACCATGTGCAAAATGTAAGTAGCCATCTTTATTCTTTTATACCGCATAAACAAGAAACGATTCATCTGCTATGAATGCTTTTCTTTCGAACCTATTGTATCCTTAGTTGTTTTCACTCATAGCATTGATCTAACAACAGGTATCCCCCTTGGCTATTATTTAATTACTTTACCTTAGTCATAGTTTACCTCTGCTAATAAACGTACCATCTTTCCTGCCAGTCGGATTCTATATTTTCTGGTCCTTCGAGCCGGATCCTATTTATTTTGATCATAGGAATGTTTTCTAAAACATTGTAATTTTGTTGACAGATCACAGTACCAGTAACGAAATCCTTCGTGGAATACATAAAGACGCAGCCGATCGTGTTCGAAGTGTTCGGACACTACCAACAACACCCTCTCCACAAGGTAAGCGCAATTGTACGTAACGTTCTTTTATTATGGAGTTATTTGTGTTTATGCATGATTAGTTTAGGTGTGCTTCATACATATTCGGGTCTCATAACTCGGCGGGAAGATTGAATGTGTATTTTACCGCCCGGCTGTTCTGAATTGTAACGAATCAAGCCGATCTGAACGTGTCTAGCACCCCTTAGTAATGAATTTAAGGGCTGATTTTCAAACGCTTATTAATTTATCTAATTTTTTTTTTGTAAAGTGACGGATTTCTGTTTTATTCCAAATTAAAGATATCTAAGATTCAAGAATACACCTATTGAGATTAGTGTGTTGTATTACCCAGACAGTTATTTGCGTATAAAATCTTAAAGAAGCAAGGAAAAGCAAACATTTTACTGGCTTTCCACCGAGGTTACAATGCGATGCAGGTTTGCATGCACATTGCTATTTCGTCTGTTTTGCAAAGCCTTCAAACGATATCTATGTTCGAAGTTATGTCTAGAGTTATCTATGCAAAATATTTAGGAGGAAAATTACACCAACGATAATCAAAAAAAAGTTCTATGCTCAAAGTATTATAAGCATAAATCCTATGCACATGCTAGATGGATGCAATTTCAAGAGAACGAAACAAAAAATATTAAAATTTAATGATATTTTGTTGATTAGAGTGTTTTTTTTTTTAAATAATTGAATTATATTTTATTACTTCAAGTAACATAATATTTGATTTTTCGAGTCAAATAACTGTTAATTGTGATCCTTCGAGTCTGACATCCTGTTTATTTTGATCGTTTGAGCCGGAAAGTCTGGGTAATTTGGTCTTTTCAGTCGGATATCCTATTTATTTTAGTATTTGTTGTGATATCCGGTCCTATTTATATTCTAAGTCGAATGCTGGAGGATACTAGTTTATTGTGATCTTTTGAGCTAGAAACCCTGTTTTATATTACGGATATCGTGTTATTGTTGCTTCTTAGAGTCCAATTTCCTCTTTATTTTCTTGCTTCCAGACGGATTTACTGTTTTATTGCTTTTGACTACATTGTTTTCTTTATTTTGGTTAGTGATTCTATTTTCAAAATCTAGCAATGTTAGGGTAGAAAAATAAAACGATGAGAAAGGACGAAGTTTAAAGCTAGCAGCAGTTCCTTTGTTTGAAATATTAAACAACGTTTCTCCCCCTTAGGACGCGAAGCAGGACGGCCCCGTGGGCGGGCGCACGCCCCCCCGCCGCATGCTGCCGCCGTCCATCCCGATCTCGGCGCCCGTGCGCTCGCCCAAGTGGGGCGCCGCCGCCGTGGCCGCGCCGTGCTGCAGCTCGCACCTGCACTCCAAGCACGACCTGCTCGTGTGGTTCGAGATCTGCGAGCTGGCGCCCAACGGCGAGTATGTGCCGGCCGTGAGTATCTCTGACAACTAGCATTTTACCTTCAGCTCTCCTTACCTAGTGCTAGATTAATTCGACCATATGCGAGTTTTACCAAACCTTTTCTATTGCTCTATCCCTCATTAGAGCGAAAAGGAAGCTCGCCAATATTAGAACGATAAACAGACAGCCCACTTTTTTACGAAGACTGCGGGCGCTTGCAAGTGATACGGACTGACAAATCTAGCTCAGCCTTTGGCATTAAAAGATTACTAAAATGACCCTGCCGTAATCAGCAGTCTTAACCTTCACAAAAACTCCAGCATTTTATAAAAAAAACTCAATAAAATACTCACCTATCCAATATCCAGGTGGTTGAACACTCAGATGAGCTTCCTTGCCGTGGACTGTTCCTGCTGCACCAGGGCATCCAGCGCCGCATCCGTATCACCATCCTGCACGAACCCTCGCAGGATCTGCAGTGGACTGATGTCAGGGAACTTGTTGTTGGTATGTTCTTGTTTTTCTTACTGTGGGACTGACACAATATTCGCAAAAAACATGATGTGTGATGAGATAGGAGATTTCAACTAAAAGAAAAGAGAGAGAGAGAGAAGAAATAAAGATTTCAATCATGTTTATGTGAATATTCCGCCAGTTCGAACGCACAGTTAAGGCTTTTAGTTTCATGGGGTTTAACCCAGGAGTACGGTTTTGAGGAGCTGTAAAATAATTAAGACACTTATTGATATTTTGATGTCAGTCTTCACGTAAAATTGATTAATTTTAAATAATTAAGAAAATAGGTTTTATGATTAGTATGTTAGAAGCCTCTCGTAGAATCTTCTTCCAAACATTTTGAGAGCTTAAAAAAAGAACCAGTTAAATTAAAAATAAGACTAGTGTCGTACTAGTTTGCAGTCCCACATGAGACGTTTTTTTTTTCTACAGATAACGAAATTCAAAATACAGTTGTTCTAAATTCAAAAGGACCAATTCAGTGTAAACAAACAAAAAAAAATAAACATCACTTATTCAGTCCAGCTCCATTTCACACCAGTTTCCTTACTGCACCTTCCTTAGTTTTCACATATCGTTGCACATTTGTCACAATAGTCTGTGATGTCGCAGGCCGCATCCGCAACTCTCCCGAAGCGAACGAAGACACGACGGACGGAGATGAGGATGGCGCGCTGTCTCTTGGACTCTTCCCTGGAGAGAGGCCTACCCTTGACGACAGGGCTGTATTCAGGTTAGTGAATTGTTATTAGCAATCAATCACAAAATTCTATGATTTTCAGATCACTTTGTACGTAATCAGTGAAAGTATTAAAAGAAACAACGCCATAACCAAAAGTTTATTTTTACCTGATTTCACTTTTTTTTTTACAAAGTCACAGCCCATAGAGAAACGTAAAAGAATGGTAGATGATTCAACAACAAAAAAATGGCTTGAGATTATGCTTTAAACTTCTACTCAGAGTTACTCTGCCGAGATATTCTGCATTAAGTCCGTCTTTGTACAGTTTTTTCTTTGTGCATAAAGTTTTAATAAATAAATAAATATTCGGAGGTAAAGATAGCAAGATGAGATCTTTACAAACACATTTCTTATTATTACTATTCACCATGCGCAGTCACTTGAAAAATAGCTATATGAAGTGGGTATGCTGGTTCGATTTTAGATCGATGCCATTTTGAAAGTTAAAAACAAATAAATGTCTATAGTAGCTATCGTAGCTATTCATATATCAATATTCGATGGTTCCAGAAATGTCACTTATTTTTGTATCTCATACTAGGTTCGAAGCTGCCTGGGACAGCAGCCTGCACGGCTCCCCGCTACTCAACAGGGTGAGCGCCAACGGAGAGGTCGTCTACATCACGCTCAGTGCTTACTTGGAGGTCAGTACACTAAGCAACTAATACATAGGTTTCCGATTCTGTGTCTCAATATATTGTTGTTGCGTATTCAAAATGAACAATAGCGGTTAAACATTGTTGCACACTGTTTAACAAACATTCGATACGCCGGCAAATTCGATTGTAAGATTGAGATGCATAGGAACGCTACAAAATGGTAACTTTTATGGAAGACAATGAGTGTTTACACTGTTGGTTTCCCGTCAAATGCATCTTACAATCGGTAGCGTAAAAAAAAGTGTGCAACAATGTTGAACAACTTATGTGTGGTAGGGAGAAGCGCTGCGTGTTGCGCCTTTTCTCGAACGCCTGATTTTCTGTGTAGAATCGTTGCATAGACTTAAAGTTTATAATTGCAATATTCATTTTCATATACCGTATTTCCCCTTAGGTGGACAACTGCAGCCGCCCCGCCATCATAACCAAGGACCTGTCCCTGGTGGTGGTAGGTCGCGAGGCGCGCACGGGCCGCTCGCTGCGTCGCGCGCTGTTCGGCTCGCGAGCCGCTCGCGCCGATCACATCACCGGCGTGTACGAGCTGAGTCTGCATCGAGCGCTGGAGCCAGGTACTGTAGTGTTCAAGTACAGCATAACGATGACCTGAGCCAAATACTAGGCAAAAGGTGAAATGAAAAATGCTTAAAAGGACCGTAACCTATGAAAAATCAAAGCTAAACTAGTGAACATTTTAAAGTGAACAAAAAAATTGTGCATTTTTACCGTTTAGCTGCTCCCCACAACAATCACCAAGGTCTCATTCGATGTTTTCCGCAACTTTGAAGATATCATTAGCCCAATGCGCTTTTAGTCTTGCTAGATTTCTTAGACCACGGGCAGGCCAGGTTCAGCGATCATCATCAATGGCAACCTTATCCCATCCACTTCTGGGTCAAGGTCCCCGCCCTCATCATTCCCGGGTCTTATTAAAGTTCGGCGGTATTTACGTTCAACATGAGATACCACTTCTGACCTTCATTATTTTGTTCCGCAGGAGTACAACGTCGCCAGCGCCGTGTACTGGACACAAGCGGCACCTACGTGCGTGGAGAAGAAAACCTGCACGGATGGAGGCCGCGCGGTGACTCCCTCATATTCGACCACCAGGTATGGACTGTTCCTTTATAGTTCTCAAGATGTAACTCTAAAAATAAAAGAAGACAAAGTAAGTAATTTCAAATCTGACAATGTAATACAGGGTGTATCAAAAATATGTGACCATATTTAAGGTTGTGATATGGACCCTCAAACTGAACTGCTTTCGCAACGGAACCAACATCTTAATCGCGGAAAAATAATAAGGAGTTGTAAAAAAATTATGAAATAGAATAAAAACAACATAAATTGCCTAGCATTTTCTCAACTATGTTGGGGCTGACTTCCAATTCCAATCTAACTGGATGCAACTGAATACCAGTATCTTACATGGAACGACTGCCTCTATATATCTGACCTCCATAACCCAGTCACGCGGTAATACTATATCACATTGTAAGACTGTTTGCGACTACCCGTAAAGACTAATCGAAAATCTACAAAACATAGATGGTTACACATCCATGAGCCGACCTCGTTAAGCGGAGCTTAACCTTCAATCGATCCGTGCGGTTAATACCCAAGAGCCTCATATCACGCAAAAATATTTTAAAACGCATTATTAATTACTAAACATTTTTTAAACAAGTTGTACCCATTTTTTCAGCTAATTATGGCAGGACCTAAAAAAAATTTGGTGAGAGATTTAATCATAACCATTTCTAACCTGTGCTAACTGTCCGTGTGGAGCCGGACTTAAAGAATAGCTCCACCCCGTCTCGCAATGGCTGTCGTAAAAGACGACTTAATGCTTTGCATGAATTAAATATGCTTATTACATACGACTTAAGAGTGCATCCAAAAAGTTGGTAACGTCGGAAATAGCTGTCAAATATTTTAATTTGGTAATATGACTGTATAGAAATAAGAAATATGGCTAACTAGTGACCAAGAATATTAATAATGAATTGCAATTAAAACACTGAATTTGATGTTATAACCGTTTAGATGTAAAAGAGGTATTTGGAAAGTTTCCAAATACTTTTTTTTTCCTAAAACTAAATATTCGGTGTTACGATATTAATTATTGCATTTCATAATCAATATTTTAGTTCACTAGTTAGCCATATTTCTTATTTCCACGCAGTAATATTGCCAAATTAATTAAAACAGCGAAATATTTGACAACTATTTGGGCCGTTCCCCACTTTCTGTATAAACGCTCTTAAACAAAACCGGCTCTATAGGTACACCACCATTCACACTTTAGGGTTTTGTGCATGCTGCGGGACTGTTCGAAAGAGATACCGCGGCCCTGGAACACAAAGGGCAAAGAAGGAACATGGATGGGTTTTAGTCAGTACAAGTCTGACACTCCCTTCCGCTCCGCCCAGAGCGAGGGGGGGGGTCATTTGATGATTTCCCATCCTAAAAAAAAAACGTAAAACTTTCCCAAAACTAACTGCAGTAGTAGTTAGACAGGTTAAACCGTAAAATACTGTTTACAAACAACGCATAAAAATTAAATAGAAGATACATTTTTCAGCAACAAAGTCCGTTCAGACCTACATACTAAATGCGATCACGTACGCATACAGAATTTGATTTTCACCAAAAAATACAGAATTTATTCCGGGAGGCTTATTCTAATACTAACGAACTGCTAAAGCTTATTATTTACGTATTTATCTAAAGCACAAAAATATCAATGTGCTGAGATGTCGTCATAATACCCGTGTGAAGCAGGTTTTAAAAAAAATCTAATCTAAAGAAGTTACTTTCAAAATAATATTAGTTTGCGTGATTAATTGCGTTATGTTAAGGATCATATTTTTGCTTCAATCATAATTATGATTGAAGATTTATTTACAAAATACTCCAAGGGTAACTAACTAACCTCAATTTCATTGAGTATAATTAAAAATATTTGAAATATTTAAAATATATTTGATTAAAACACTGGATTATTATAAAAAAGATACCTGCCGAACACATATAACCTCCTCATTTTTTCCAGTTGGTTAAAAATCACGCGAAATTTCGATATCGCTAGATAGATAAAGATGCGCTAAGATTTTAAGAGAGTTTGCGAATGGCCAATCTCGACCCCAGCAACCTAAGCACTGATCGTATAGTCGCTAGTCAATAATAAGCTCGTACCCGCCCGCAGTGGGAGCTGGAGAAGATGACGCGCCTGGAGCAGGTGGGGCGCACGCGGCACCTGCTGGCGCTGCGCGAGCGTCTGCGTCACGGACACGAGAACACCGTCGCGCCCAACGACTTCACCAAGACCGAGAAGGTATGCGGATATATACTTATTATTTGAAGAACAAGACAACAACAACAAGATTATGACCATTTGTGATGAATACAGGAGGTTTGCAACATGGCGGCTAAGGCGGCTGCGGAGTGCGCGCGCGACGACTCGCTGTACGAGCCCTGGGACATGACGTCACGCGAGAAGGAGCTCTCCACCAAGTACATCAAACTTATACAAGGTACGCTACGGTTAAAGTATTAACTTTAAAATATTACCATTTAAATGGGAAATAAAATAGATTCGATGTTGAGAAAACTGTGACCTTACGTTACGTACGTATACGTGTATTCTCCATTTGAATGGGATTAATAAATGCCTAAATGGTGGAGAAAAACACGCATAAAATGCTCTTGTTACAATTTTATCTTAGCGGGCAGGATTTTTATTCTAATCTGATGGTAATATGATATCGTAATTTACTTTTTTTGAGATGACTAAAACAAGCAAATTTGTACATCATTTTGACGTAAATACGAGCTTCTTGCTCGTATTTACTTCAAAATGATATGAATGAATGGACGTGGTAGGATACTTTTGAACACGCATAAAGCTTTTTTAACAAAATGGTTTTTTTACCTTTCACAGGAAGGATAGGATCCCCCGGGAAAGAGGTGGAAGCGGCGGCGTCTCCCGCCACCCCAGTAGACGAGGGCGTGTCAGCAGATATCTCCACACCCAGCCTGCTGTCGTCCATACACAGTGCTAGCAGCTTTGAGTGAGTATACAATACTTTCTGAGCAAGGTTTTTGGTATGCGGCCTTCACAGTAAGAGTGAGTAGGTTTCAGAGCACGCTCTTTTTATTGTAGACCTCATTCGTCGCTTTTCTTAAAACGAGATCGAAGTCAAATTGAATCAAGAGCAGGGCCATTCG
Source organism: Noctua fimbriata (assembly GCA_905163415.1). Lineage (NCBI taxonomy): Eukaryota > Metazoa > Arthropoda > Insecta > Lepidoptera > Noctuidae > Noctua > Noctua fimbriata. Next base: position 12,848,668 of record LR990940.1, read on the forward strand.
GCAAAAATAAGCAAGCGGTTGAAAGGTTACGATTTCAAGAACACATTAGATGTAAGACGAGTGTTAAGATTCAGTCAGACTGATGAGGACATCAAGCGGACACCGAACATTGCTGACGTATGTGGTCTGGTGTCCGGTGCCTGAACATGTTCGTGAACTCTTAGATGGACACTTGCCATGTGTAGATTATCTGGCAACATCAAATGTTGCGGGCAGGAAACAATATTCTACGATTGCTGCTCATCATTGATCCTGTAGGGGCAAATAGCTAACTGTTTTACCTCTCTTTCCAGACTATGCTCTCCAGAGCGCGGCCTCCTCGAAAAGTCCATGTCGGGCTGGGCGGGGTCGCACGGGGCCGCCCTAGGCGCCCTGGGGGCCCTGGGCGCGCTGGGGCCCGGCGGGCTGGGCGCCGGGGCCCTGGGGCCCGCGCTGTACGTGCCGGACTGCGAGGAGGTGCGCGTGTCGGCGGCCGTGGCGCGGAGGGGACACCTCAACGTGCTGCAGCATGGCACGCATGGGTGGAAGAAGCGCTGGCTGGTACGTTTTTTTTTTATAATGTCCAAGTGTTGTCAGTGATTCTGGGAAAAAAGGGCAGCATTATGTCAAAACAATATTGACTTGGATGTTGGCCTAACAGGAAAAAAAAAATACAGAACAAAATTGATTTTTAATTTATAAAACTTGGCTCACAAGGATAAGATTCAAGCAAGTCAAATAGAGCTTTATTTTTCCATGCAATAAAGACCAGTCTGACATTTTTTCATCATTTGCCTTGTCTCGGCTCGAACGACGTGACTTGACAGCTCGCTGAACTAAATTGGAAAAATGTGTAATGTAATTGAACTGTACGTTCTCGTGTGCAGGTGGTCCGCCGGCCCTACGTGTTCATCTACCGCGACGAGCGCGACCCCATCGAGCGCGCCGTCATCAACCTGGCCAACGCGCACGTGGAGTACTCCGAGGACCAGGAGCAGATGGTGCGCATGCCCAACACCTTCAGGTACGTTATACACCAACACCGCTCACGAACAGATCGTTAAGACAATGTGCAAAAACGGGGAAGGTTACCTTACAAATAATAGTCGTTCTGACCGTTTTGGCCGTGGCGGCAAATCGCAGCGGAGACTACAGCCATCGACGCAGGTCATTTTAGGGTTGAACCACATCTGTCAGCACGGAATCGCATTGTCCCATGTACATCCGTCTCTGTCGCTCAGAACTGTCATTTGCTAGAGAGAAAGCAGGAGTGCTATGACAGCACGTGGCAGCACCGAGGATGCGCTCGGCAGCACGCACTTACAACACGTATTCAGAACATCATTCCCAACCCCCCACATAGATATTTTCTATGGGTATTTAAAAAAAAACAGCTGTTTCTTACAAAAGTGCAATACCGTCACGGTCAAAATGTATGGAAAAGCAGAATTTTTTAAAATTATCGATGAGCAATTTCTGTGGGGGTTTGAAATGATATACTGGATACGTGTTAACAGTTTGTGCGCCGATCGTCCCTTTCACCCGGCATTAAAGCGCATGATCAGTCGAAGCAGTCAACAGTTCCCAAATCTATTTTAACGACGTCTTTTATAAATGATGTTTATTTTACAAATAGATTTTTACTGACTATTCCGAAACAAACTCAGAGGTCAGTCTCTTTTAAGGTCCAGACATGATCTTGGTCAATTCACATGACGATTATGCAGATCAGTTTCTGAGATGGCCTTTTGAAAAAAGAACCACACAGATTTGAGTGGGCCTGTCCAGTCAGTGCACGCATAATGTCAGTTAACGTGTAGCTTAACTTATAATTCATGGAGCTCAACGACATGACGATTAATACCATAGAAAGGTCATTTAATTACATTTACACATTTAAAACTATTCTCCCACATTCCCGTTACAGCGTGGTGAGCAAGGAGCGCGGCTACCTGCTGCAAACACTCGGCGACAAGGAAGTACATGATTGGCTGTACGCCATCAACCCTCTGCTCGCCGGACAAATCAGGTGCGTTTACCTCTTTACTCACATTCACTCTCCCTTCATTCATATTGAGAACATGCATGACCTGATAGTTTGACAGTTATCTTGAATTTACTAGTCCTTTCAAAGTTATTTTACCCTGTGAAAGTCAAAATGATCTTTATTTATTTAAGATAAAGTTGCTTATGGATTGCTGCCACTGACAAGTCTGTTAAAATTGTATTTATTCTCTTTGCACTATGGTTGCTATTGTAAAATGACTGTGAAAGAACTACTTCATAAGACCTTACTATGACCTATGACCAAAATAATCATATTCTGCTTATCTCTTCATTTTTGGGCTAAGACTCCAAGCCATACTGCCACTGAGGCAAAAGCACCAACCCCTACAGCCAAAGGTAATACCTTTACTGTCAACTTTTAGGCATAGGACCTTTAAAGCCATTTTTTTGAGGCAAAGGTATTAAACCTGTACAGCCAGTAGCGTCAATCCCTGTTGTTACGGTGCTGGATGGTTCTTTAAGCGCTTGACTGATTAAAAAGGCAATTTTCCAAGATATCTGGGCGTAAGACCAATAGTTTTGAAATTTATCGCTAATTAGCTTATAATTAGAACTTCACTTTATACTATGGTATCAAGTACCCAAGTCACCGGAGAGCAGAATTAGAGCCTGACGTAAGTAAGTCAAATCTTTGGTAAAATACAGCTAATTCCTACATTGGTCCCTGGTCACCGGCGACTTCTGCATGTTGCAATAGTATGAAATTAAGTACTTATACACAAGCTTTAATTTGAGATATATTTCAATTTTGTTGTACTTATTGTTCTTCCACAGTTTATTGACCGCTATCTATTAAGTAGTCTTACATCAGGTTTGTGTAAAAAAAAAAATGTTTTAAAGTTCTTCAAACCTTAGGTGAGCCAAAATAGCTGGCCGTAAATAAACTGTCAAAGGACAGCCCGCCCAATTTGACCATCACTCTTTGTGAAATTGTCTATGGATATTGTAAAACCAACATGGCGGCTTTTTAAGCTGTCAAAAGAGCCATGCTGCACTATAAGTGGGTTATCTGGGTGGGGCCTGTCAATATACACGCGTGAAGTTGTGTGGTACCAGGTCGCGGTCGGCGCGACGCGGCGACAAGGCTGGCATCGGGGCGCAGCCATGAGACAACCTCATCATGGAGTCTATCCTTGTTTTTTAAGTGCGTCTCCGATGGAACGCTCGTTCACAAAGCCTTGCACAGGTATTGAAACGGCTCGGACGTTCGGTTTGTGGAATTAAACTGGTATAAGATCTGACTATGTAAAAATGTGCATGTAATGAACAAAGGCAGCTTGTATTAACGAGGGTTGAGAGTGAAATGAAGACTTCTGAACCATTGTGAATTTGAAACGAGCATGACTTTGATACGATGTAAAATTAAACGTATGGGATATTAATCAGAGCAATTATCGACCTTCGGCACTGAACAGGGGGGTTACTGTGACATCTTAAAGCTGGAATAATGCCAGTATGGGAAAGAAACAGAGCTATATAGGTCGTCTAGCGCCATCTCTTTCCCACACTGGATTTACTCTTGTTTTATGACGTCATGTTAGGACACCTGAACGTTTTCAATCCTACAGCATGCTTAATGTCCCATATGGCATTTCATTTCATAAGACACTTATAAAATATTGTAGAATATCTGTCGGTTTCATCTATATGAAATGTGCGTAAATAATATTACCATTATTAAGTAATATTATATTTGAATACGAAAGCGAACTTAATTCACTGTGTTTCAGAAGTTTTAACAAAATGTGATATCTTTCTGCATATCTTATAATAAACCAGTTAAAATTTCAGACTGACTACGCTAACGTATAGTTAGGGTAGTTCAAAGAAAGTGCCGAGAAAGTACTTTTAGCCTGATTTTAACATTCTGTTAATATATATCATCTTACATTGCACTGTGTGAACAGTTGCACAGTATTATGTCGAATTAAATATATGATATGCAAAAAGATTTGGTATGGAAAAGGTATTTTCTGATACTGATTTTTAGCTGCAATAAATGTGAACAATAACGCTAGATATTGTATTGAAAAAGATCTCTAATGTGATTGATAATAAAGGTTTAATTCCAAAGACCGAGTGAACAAATCGTTATAAAGGAGGATTATATCCGTGACTGGTTTGGTGGGGCTAAGTCATTCTATAGTCACTTAGCGCTCAAGCGAGAGCTTTTATTTACTGTGGTCCATATATATTTAGTGAGATAGTTGATTTCGTATACAAAGTTGCCAAAATATAACCGAAGGCTGTACAGTGGTGTTACCAGTTCAAAAAAAAATTGAATATCAAGACTTAAGGTTTTATTACCATCACTATATTAAGAAAGTTTTTATGCTTTTTATACGAAGTTAACTATTTCTAAAAATTATAATTTTGTTTGTCAACTTTGGGACCACAAGATAATATGAATAGAAGTCAGAGGACAATGCAAATGAATCAATTATTTTAGCATATCTAAGTTTTATTATCAGTATTATATGAAGCAGCTGCATTTAATGCGATATACGATATATACGTAAATAGATATATATGTATATATTTTATTTATTATATATTTGCAAATCGGATGAAAGACCCAGTCTTTGGCACTGACATTGGACTTACATATTTCTGATTAAAACAAGAAAGTGTCTTTTATAAATTATACAATATTGATGTAGCTTAATTCCTATTTATATTACAAAGTAATATTATACTCGTGAAAAGAGATTTTATTATTTTAACCATAAATATTCGAGTGCCAAATATCTGCCAAAAACTGGTCAATTAATCCTGAACTTTAGAGTTTTATAGTTTAGTGCGAGGGTCGAATGAGACGGGACCAAACCGGTGCACTGAATATAATACGAACGGGTAAAGATAATATTTACATTGGTATAAATACGTACTCTATATTATGTACGTCTAGATGAGATTGCGAGCTGTTTCAATGTCTTCAAGGCCTATTTAAGCTCTTATTTTTATCTTACTTGTAATGGCAACCTTGGACCACGATACTATCATAGCTCCATTAAAATATATAGTCAAAATTCATAATAAACATCTTAAGAGTATAATACCAGCATTTATGTGACTTATATCGTGGTCCATCGGCCAACTTGTAAAGGATATTAATGCGTGTATCTACGTACAACTTCTGTGCAATAAAAAAACAATAATATGTGTTGCGCACAAAATAATATCGGCGATGTGTGATAGACTCCATTTTATAACATGACTAATACCTAAGAATTTAAACAAAAAAAAACATTGTATTTGTTAAAAGACAAATTACTGAACTATATAAATTTTCTTCTAATGTTGGATACATTATTAATGTAATTTACCTTGTATATACGTATGACCCGAACGGTAGTATAAAATTATATTTTGAGGCTCAAAAGGCCGTGGTGGCGATAGTCCGGACTTGTGTGACGTCATACGTAATCGTTTCACGTTCTAGTATCGATTGTAAATACATTGAATATTTGTAGTTAAATGTAGACTATGCATTATAAATCATTTACGCTACAGTATGTAGTTGGTAATATCATTTAACTCGATATTGTTTTGTGTAACGATGTTTTCTTTCAAATTCTTTATATGGGATGTATAAAGTAGGTTAATGTGATGTTACTCAGGTGTATCTCGATGATTTCTCGAATACCGATGATTCCGTTCGGAGCATTCCGACGTTCTAGTCATATACCGTGTAGGTACATGTATGTGATAGAGTAGCCCCATGCTGTGCTGCGAACAATCACAAAGTAGTGTGTTAATACGTGTTTCAGTGTTAAGTTGTCCCTTACCGCCCCTCCCTGTCCCCGTCACCGTCGTCTCACCAGTCCACAGTACTTACTACATATATTTATACAGACGCGACATCAATATCATCGTAGGTAGAAAATGAATGTGACTGTAGTTTTATATGGATGATCTTTATAGGCATTACTTTTATCTCAAACACTGTTGTAAGTCCGAGCAATTGTTTAATCTCGTTACCGCTTTGATAAATGTGAAATAAATATAATAATTGTCACAATACTATCGCTTTTAGGTGACTATTTTTCATTCGAAATCGAGCATACATAGTTATATAACAAACTTGTAAGCTTAAGACTTATTAGTCTTTGTAAATATTTTACTTCGTTTGGTACTTACATGGGTTACAGAAAATTCAAAAAAAAAGATAGCTTTCTCCTGTCAAAAGTCCAGTCACACGGCTTACTCACTAAACTGTAGACATAAAATATGCGGCTAACACTAGAGAATATCCTGATAATAATTTAGCATATAATAACGTAGCTATAAGAACAAAAAAGTATTATCCAAAATTTAGACATGCTGTGTGTTATAGTTAATATTTCTTGAAAATTGAAATTAATACAATTGTCGTCGAGATTATTAAATGATTATGTACGTTTCAGTTTCTACAGCACAACGTCAAATGTTGCTAAATTATTTTTCATTCGTGTACCGGTTCAATACTTTGGCGATGTGCTTTGTCGAAACACGAAACGCTCTTAAAAATATAAGAATCTAACAGATTACTATGTCCAAGTATTTCTTCACCAAAATTAATATTTGTGTAACTTCTTCAATAGGTGTGTCTTTGTAAAGGATGAACGAGGATCTCAAGCTGAATGATATGTTTGTTAATACCTTTCTTTTCTAGTCATTTTATTATTTACGTTACATTCCAAAGTTTGTATATTGCTTATTTCCTTTTTTTGAAATAAATAGGGTAATGTATTTTGCATAGCAAAATGGTGTTTTCGCGTAGTGTAATAGCAAGCAGATTGATGAAACCACGGGTGTGTCGAAGCGGCTGTAAACATATATTTTATAGCTTTTTATTTCCTTTGACGTTTCATTTGCTAATTCGCGTTTAGTTGTTATATTATTGTAATTGTATGGAAACAGAACATTTTTAAATTAGAGATACAGCAGGTCGCTGAATTATATTTTTTTATAGAGTATACTGTTTAAGCTATACTGCTATTTTTATAGGACTAGCTGTTGTTTTGATTACGTTTGTTTGTTTCTCAATTAATTTATTTGGTATGCGTCGTTGTTCCGGCGCGCGACGCGGCCCCTGTGACGTCACTTCCGGGGGCTGCGCCGGCGCCGCTCTTGTGATTATGATAGTGATTGTTGATTGTTGGGCGAGAATGATATTGAAAACAAATTATATATTCTATATATAATTTATGAATTTCATTCAATTTATGAAAATAAGAACAATGTAATGATTGGTAATATTACTCATTGCTCTAAATGTACTATCAAAATATATTATACACAGTGTTAAAGGTCATAAATAAAATGCTTTGAAAATTTCCAGATCGTTGTTTTCTTTTCTAACCCTACTCCTAACACAAACATATGGGAATAAGTTCGTAATAACAATCAATACTTAAGTCTAACGAGCCAAAACTTAAGCAAGCTGAGAATAAATTATATTTTGCATGGGTTCGATTCCCAATGCAGTCAAGTAAACTTCAATCCTAGTCTTAGAACCTTCAGGCTGTAGGGAGGGGGGCTGCATCAGGATGTAAACAGACCCTGAACGAAGATAAAATCTACGCAAACTACATCTAAAGTGATATGAGCAGAAAATTACTTGTCTTTTAAACTTTTGAACGCCATTGTCATACGAGTACACGTGATAAGCAAGCGAGTGCCCTGTACGCCAAACGACACAAATATGTGAAATGGTGGCTTGGCGTGGAGGACACGTGCGTACGTTTATGCTGTGGCGTTTAAAAGGCATTAAAAACAGTTGCAATCTGCACCGCGCAAAGTCACCCAACAGACTATGCTCTTGTGTTAAGAGAATATCTAGTGGTCGATTCCCGGTTCGGGCAAAGTGTTATTGAGTTTTTACAAAAAGGATTTCTCAGTAGCAAACATAGAGATTGGATCTGTGCTTGGTTGATTGATAGCAGACTCGCCCCGTTACATGGGACCATATATGGCTAACCTGGAACTAAAGTGGTCTATGATACAAAATAAACATTTTCTGTTATCAAACGAAACACGTTTGAAGTCACTATGTACTTATAATGTATGTTAAGTTGCTGTTAAACATTTATACGATAGTTAAATGTATAACTTACATTTATAAGTACATAGTGACTTCAAATGTGTTTCGTTTGATAAAGGAAAATGTTTATTTTGTATCATCGACCACTTTAGTTCCAAGTTAGCCAGATAATACACTATATAATACAAGACATGGGACTTAAAACATAACTGGCGAAATGGGGGTGTACTAGTAGATACACACCTCTAACTGTTATGTTATGTTAGGTCTGGTTTAGGTGGCACTGAAAAGTGCCTTTGTTGATGGTCCTGGGAATCATCGTGGTGGAAACATGGGCTGGCTGGACTCTGAATAACCATTGGGGTTGCAGAGTTCTTAAGGAATCATCGCGACGAAGAAGAAGATCCTCCTCCAGACGTGGTGTTATGTTAGAATAGTAATTTTGAGATGGGCCAGAGGTAGTAGGGGGTAGGCCAGTAGTAGCGGTCCTGACTTATCGAGTAAGTTGACGTACTTCAGTTAGGGCCGGCGCTCACTGACGGCGTGGCACGGCTTGGCACGGCAGGTTGTGCTGCGGCATCACACGGCGTTCCGTAGCAACCTGCTGAAAGCCCAGCCACTCTGGCGTCAATCAGTTTTGCTCTGCGCGGATTCCAAGTTGGTTGTGTCGTTATGGTTGACTGGGATTTAGTATTAATAGCACTTCTAGCTAAAGATGAAGAGATGATGATGATGATCAGTCAGTGTGAGAGACGAGAAAAAAACTGGACCGGACTGCGCCGCATTCCCCGAAATGACCGCTGCACAAGTTTCAACCTTATTTCAACTAGCTTAGCAATTCCTCGACACAAAGTAACCCATACATCTCGCGGGATGCAATGGCGGGCCGCGGCAACCCGTGGAATGAAACGACATGACACGTCATGCCGCAGCATACCGCGGCGCGCCGTGTCATGCCGCAGAATCCCGCGGCACTTCGCGTCATGCCGCAACATCCCGCGGCGCGACGCTTCATTCCGCAGCATACCGCGGTACGTCGCGTCATTACGCGGCATCGTGGTATCGACATAAAGTAACATGAATTCTAAATCATTGAAATAAGATTCAAAATAACTTGATTAGTAATAAAAACCTTTGCCATGACACGCCGTGCCGTGAGTGAGCGCCGGCGCGGCAATTTCAATTTGAACTTTGTCATGTAAAACATTGGAGATTTGTTTAAAAACTTGATAAATCAGTTGAGATTCAAACATAGGCGTATGTGCTTTGCACATTTTATGGAGTAAAAAATAAAAAAAACATTATCATAACTTAAAATATATATTTATTATCACATGCAATCATGATACAAAATGGTTGTAGCTTACAAAACAATATATTTATATTTTCGATTATGCGCCTTCTAGCACTACTAGTGTGTAGCTTCTGTACATTCATGAATTTTCTAAGGAATGTTTTAATGTTGTACAATATATTCAAAAGGCTAGGCAGATGATGAATATATTTGAGACAAACTATAATTAAATATAACAAGTATAATATTTTGACTAGTTTATTTGATAAATAAATTCATACAAGTCAAAATCAACGTGGAAAATAAAAGCGATACAAGAGTATGATTACAAACATATTTATTTAAATATGATATATCAGACCTATGGTTTTCTACATACAATAATATATTTAGACAACAGCATTTTTAGTACGATAAATAATTTACAATTGAAAAACATGCATTGTGTGGAAGTAAGAACGGTTGTTATAATATTGACATAAAATATTTTTGCTGTTATAAAATCCACTGCAGTCTTTTAGCGTTTCTTTCATACATATATACAGAAAGATATAAAATCAAAAATAACGAGACTTAACTATTTGTTTTGCAGTAATGATAGCACGGCTTACAGTTTTATTTAATTTCCGATAGAACAACAGAAACGTTGCAGGCATTTATAAAATACTTCTTTAGTTTACCTAGTTTGTTTGTATTGAAATAGCTTCGAGGTGAGATACTATTAATCCGAAGAGTCGGCAGCATAACGCGTGCTGCACCCTTGTCCGTGTCTGGCACATTGTATTCGTTCAGCAAAAAAATCCGAGCCGAAACAATTATTACTAATATTCGAATTTTCCGCTCGGCTGCGACCTGAACAAGAGTGTAGCATTGCATAATGCTCTCTGGCTAAGCTTTTACCACGTCATTAGTGTCCGACCGCAGCTTCGGTCACCTTCGGCTTCGATCAAAATGGGCCGAAGTCTGGCCGAAGCCTAGCAAACGCCGAAATTGAACGAATTACGAATGCTTGAGAGCGCGGAGGAAGGTCAGGGGGTATTTTTGTAAACTGGCAAGGTCATTTTAATCAAGTGTCAATTTATTTTTAATGTTTAAAAAAATATTTATTATTCACTTCATCTTTAACTGAATTTCTTAGTGTTATTAAACCTTCGGCTTCGGCCAGAAATCGACCTTCGGTCAGACACTACACTATTCTTATAATGGTTCCTCTTAATACAAGAGAAGAAATCAAATATTACAAAATTCAAGAATTATGGCAATACTCAGTACAACCAAAATGTATTAAATTTGATTTTAAGGCCTAGAAATGAACGGCATAGCCAACCATAAGTTGATATCAATCATTAATTTATACAAAGCAAATTATTGCTATAATTCATTCTATAATATATTCCATAGACTTTTACAAGTGCAATGGAACGCTCAAGTGACCTTTAGCTGGCCTGGCTTAGTACAGAGCTTCAATAGATGTCGAGGCCAGCTTATACTGGTTTTGACACCAATCAGAATCTTCACTCGAATGAGAGTTCATTTTTGTTTCATTCCACGTTCACTTTTGATTAATTTTGTGTCCAGACGTTTCACTTTGTATGGAAGATGCCGAATGAAAGACAAAAATGAACAGGAAGCGAAGCGTCCGATTTCGGCTTTAGCCGATTCACTTCAAAGTTCAACACAAGTCAACTGTCACTCAACTGCTTCATGAAAACGGATTGTAGTTACTGTCGTAATCATCATCTTCGCTAAAGGGATTCGACGGCTCCGTCGCCTCCTCCGCGAAGGGGTTCTTCGCTTCATCATAGGTCTCATCTTCGAAGGGGTTTTTGTTAGACCCATTACTTATGGCAGCAGAAATATTTTTAGCAGGTGATACTCCCGTACTTCTTGGCTTGTCTTCAAATCGTTTCTTAGACGTGATTGGAGAGGAGTATGGGGATAGTTTGTGCACTGGCTCGAGTTTGTTCAAGTTTGCTTCCAGGCTCGAGCTGTAGCGCTGTTGCTCGATTAGCCTCATTCTCCCCTCTGGGACGGGAACCACGGTGGTGCCTTTCGGTGCTACTTGTTTTGCTGTGTTTGATACGAATACTGGAAAAATGATAATTATAGGTTAGTACTAATGATACTAACTAAGTACTAACGATGAAGGAAAACATCGTGTGGAAACCGGCATGTCCTAGAGTCAAAAAATCGAAGACATGTGCCCACCTAGACTGGGCCCGCGTGGTGGTATAGCCCATTCCCTCTCATAGAGAGAAAGCCGTGTGTCCCAGCAGTGGGCACATTATAGGCTGATTATGCAGTACTAATTATATGATGAATGAAAGATGATCATTCCTTATTGTAAATGTGTTTACTTGAATCTGTGTTTTGTCTGTGCAATAGTATGTTATATTGTGTGTACATGTTTTCTCATATAAATAAATAATTTAACAAAAAATGTAAGTTATGTTTTTTTTTAAACAAGTTCGTTACATATTGATAAGAGAATATTAATTAATGATATGGATTCGATATTTATGATGGAAAAACAACTTCGGAATGAGATTCGTAATTAAGTGTCTGTTATTAAAAAACGTTGATATTATTCAAAGTTTTTATAATATGATAAAAATGATCCTGTTAATTATGCTGGTGACATTTAATAATGACGCAGTATTTGATTACTGTACTGATTATACTTAAAATGGGATATCAGCCCCCGTAGCATGACCACCGTAGACAAGGATTTCTTTGGCGGAAGAATCGACAAAATGACAGATAGTACAAAGAAATTTGTCATTGTGTCGACAATCATTATGCCAGAGTTTCTTTTTTTCTGTGTACTTTTACTTTTTCTCTATAACTTTTGGTAATAACATAAGAATAGTTACATTCACTTTTATTTATCCATACTTCACTTAATAAGTAACCTTGGACAAGGTTTTTAACTCATTAACGGCTAAACGGATCTGGATGAAATTTGGCACAGAGATAAATTATAGTCTGGAATAGCAATCAGGCTTTTTATCCCGGAAGTACGATCCCGTGGGCAATTCCCGAACGACACGCGGGCGAAGCCGCAGGCTTAAGCTAGATTAAACTAGAACTTTAATCCACCATTGGTAGTTAACGTTTTATAGAAAAAAGGGTTATTTATCAACTCACTCTGCTTGCTCTGTCCCTCCGTCTGCCTCAGCTTCGCCTCAGCGCCGGGCCCGTACGCCTGAGGCGCGGACGCGGGTGCGGCGGGTGCCGGCTGAGCGGGTCCGGCAGGCGCGGGTGGCTCGACTGCCCCGCTCTCTGTTACCACCGTCAGCTTGTTGAACAGACCGCGGCCGTAGTATTCTGAGACTACCGCGTAACTGGAAGGTGGAAAAAACTGTGTTAATTAACCTTGAGACCTGAAGATATGTATTTCAAACTCGTGGACTACGGGCCGCGAACCATAGAATTAAGATAAAAAAGTAGCCTAAACTGGAACAGACTAGAATTAATAGATAACTATTGATAGGTCAAGGACATCGTAAAAATAGATGTTGGAAACTAGATTCTTCTTATTATTTCGTATTGGCGGTGTGAATGACGGTAAATAGCGTATTCCGTGATCAGTGGGTAATAGTCCATTTTGATATAAGTGGGGTAACTTTGTTATTGCATTCGAGGCCGAATTTACACAACCGAGCCGCAGGCGAGGTTGTAATGGAGCTGAGAACTACAGTTACAAATCCCCACGCGTATCAAACGATGTCTTCCAATACACTTTCGAAGAAATAAAATATTGGAACGGAAAGTATTTTTGTCAGGAATTATTAGGAACATAAGGTTTAATTTGCTTTTTTTCCGCACATTGCTTTCGCTAGGTTGAAGAAGAAGCAACGGTATGATGCCGCTAAAGAGCCTAATATGAAAAATTGAAAATTCAAATATTTTAAAATTTATTTATTTATTTATTTAAAATATCATCATTTCTGCCGAAAAGTCCACTGCTGGACATAGGCCTCCCCCAAGAAGGGGGGTTTTGCCATAATCGCCACGCTTGGCAGGCGGGTTGGCGATCGCAGTATGGTTGTTGTAGAATCAGAAAACGCTGCTGCCCATTCTCTGGTAAGTCCCTTAGTCGCCTCTTACGACACCCACGGGAAGATATGGGATGATGCTATTCTTTACGTCCGGACACCATACAGAACAATATTTAAAATATACATTTTACATTTAACAATAAAAATATACATGTTAGGGTAATTTAGAACACAAATATATGGAGTAACCTCATCGGGCAGTACCTAAATCTCAGTAGTCTTCTTATAAAACACAGGTATCTACCAAAGCATTCAACAATGACCATTGTGGCTCCTTCGTGTCAAGTATGTTTATTAAACACGGTTGAGCTCGACATTTGACTGAATGAACGTTGACTTGTTTACCAAAACATGTCAGTCGGTTTTGATCGGTTTGTTGCTGCGTTTAGAGACAATGGCTGATTACAATACAAGGTACAGTCGTGCGCATCAAGTTACGACATATTCACAAATTTTCTCATTCAATTTTGAACTTAACCCATCAACATTTTATGGTTTAAAATCGTTTGGAGTAATTTGACAGTTTGTGGTAACTTGATGTGCTGGCGAGTGTGCTATATTTCAGCAGGTCAATATGCTGCGTTGATTGGCTTACTTTATCCCCAAGGCCTCTTGCAGATACCAAGAAGGGAGAAGGAATGAGCTAGCTTAGCTTGAAAAAATAATTCTCGCTCAAGCGTATGAGACCCATGCAGACCAAAGTTAGCATAAACATCTACTGCAGTCTTTCAAAATCACACCAAAATGCACCGGTTTCGACAGATCGACACGTTGGTTCATGCTATTTTTCGTCTCTATATCTTAAATAACAAAAAAATGCGATCCCGAAAAATGCTGTTGCCTGCGCGTAAGCAAAAAATGTAGCTGGAGCGAAATCTTATGGCGGCCGAACAATAGCAAAGTCCTTCACTATTACATAATATTAATCTGTACTCATCCGTGCAAAGGCATATTTTAAGATTTGGCGCCCAAGGCCAATATAGTAAGGACACTCCGTTATTTTACAAAAAAAGGGAAAATATCACTACCGCGGTATAATAGTAACTACTAGTAAATAAGTGGAGTGGTGGTGGGTTTTACAAAAACAACAATATTTTTTTTATATGTTTAGTGTGTACTTATTTAATGCAATCAGGCGTATATATGTATAAATGCACATATTTATATGTATTGTATAACGGGCTGGTGTCCGCAACTCCACGTCAATTCGCGTATTTTGCGTGCGGAAAATGGTATGTATATAAGGTCTAACTATTCATACACGAAATATTTTAAGAGTAACTTCTATAAGCCGTAAAGTCGCCATAGCAACGAAAAAAATGTGTATGAATAGATAAACCTTATATATGTAAATGCACATATGTATATGTATAAATGCCTTTTTTATTGTCAATGTATTTTAGAACAACAGTTGCTGATAAACCAATAGTATGTTTTTATGGCAATTTCAAATGTGAGCGATAACTACATACTTTTTTAGGTGAAGGGCGATGGTTGTTTTTCTAGGCGTTTTTAATTTAAAAAATAGGCTTATTTAAACCATGGCCGGTAAAGAACAAATACATTAAAATTATGAATCGTTAATAGGTAGACCTCGTAGAAGGTGGCGGGACGAGACAAGACCAGCGACCAGTGGAACACTCGGATCGAAACAACTGTAAGTCATGGGGAGAGGTCTGTGCCCAGCAGTGGGATGACGCAAGCTAACAGTATCAGTAATAGTATGTTAATTTGGTTAATTAATATGTATACAACATTATTTTTAGTATATGCGAAACCTGAATATAGTTTGTTCAGAATAAGTAACTGAATCGATTCCAATCATTTTTAAACCATGTTATATTATTTCCCAAAAATATTTTAAAAAGTTAAAAGTTGGATACCGAGCGACTTTGAGTACCTATCGCAATAATTTAGGTACCTACTGCCAAATTATTATTATCAATGAGCTCAAGACGACGCTGGAGGCGCGCGCTGCGTGGTGACCGCGTTTTTGTGCGGACAACTAGGTAACAGAACAAGCTTATAACTTTGTGATTTTTCATGATACAGTTTTGAAATTTTGTACATAGATCCTTTACATAAAAATACTAGACACGTCTATCAGGTTTCGCATATACTAAAACTAATGTTGTATAAATAATGTATTTGCAATAAAAGCATTTTATATGGAAATGTTTAAACTAAAACACAAGTCAATTTGAATGGGCCGATAAAACAGTAAATCTTATCGATAGCATATCGGTAGGTATTAATAAAAACACACGACTTTTACCATGACTTGTTAATCGTGAATTAACAAGTGTAACAAAAATGCATTTTTTCCATTACACAATCTATGAATCGAATCTTGAATAATGCAACAGAACATTAAAATTAGAAGCATTTTTTTTTTTTTCAATTATATGATCAAACAGTTTTTTTAGTAGTCTTGTATGTCCCACTGCTGGACAAAGGCCTCCCCCATATGCCACCAGGTACTCTTCTCCTACACCACCTCGAACCAGCCTTCGTGATATTTAATAGGAGATATTTTCTAATTGGACTCTTTTGTCCACTAGCCTTTGATTCTTTCCAATAAAAAATATTTCATAAAGTAATCTTAAATACAATAATATAATATAAAGTAATGTTAAATATAATGTTTCATAAAATACTGATAAATGCAAATGATGCAATACACATATTGATTTAACTTCATTCATTTGGCGCGTATAATAACCAATTATGCAGACGACCTTTTCCATAAGGCTCTAACATAGTTTCGTAGCTACATACATACATTAACTCACACCTTTTTTCATGGGTGAGCAGACACTACAGAACATACTCCTATTGCTTCGTAGATATACAAATCTTACTAATATTATAAATGCGAAAGTTTGTGTGGATGGATGTTTATTACTGTTTTACGCGAAAACTACTGAACGGATTTGGATTAAATTTGGTACACAGATAGTTTATAACCTGGATTAACACATAGGATACTTTTTATCCCGGTAGTATGATCCCGTGGGACAGTTACCGAACTTCACGCGGGCGAAGCAGCGGGCGTAAGCTAGTAATAATACAAAATATCACACTCACCCATACCTATCATCCGAATTATTAGGAAAACACCAAGAAAATGGCGCAATTGTAATAGATTTAATCAGAGACAGATACATGTTATTAATTTTACACTATGTTCCACGTTATCATAATAATATTGTAGTGAATTAAATGCGATCGAACTGATAAGTGGACATGATTGCGCGCGCGCAGCGAACCGACTGGCTTGCTGCGATCGGTGTTACGTCAGGTGTAAATAGATTGTGTTTTGTTATCGCGTTTCTGAATTCTTTGAAAAATAGTTAGGAAAATAAAACAGTAAAATAAAAGTCGTTAAATACTCCTTTTTAAAAAATCGGTTCATGGCTTCAGCATAAAAAAAAACATTTTTTGAACCGCGAAAGTGTATAAACGTCGCAATATGCTGTTTTCATATATGTATCTTCGTTATAACTGTATTTTCTAGATTATGTACTGAAATAATCGTATCGACTCTTTAATTTTTCGCATATTTTGTAAAGGTCATTAGAAGTTGGGAGATTATCTAAGGCGCTCATATGCCAAGGTTAAATTAAATTTTGTGGTCTAAAATATTTTTTTCATTTATCGTTTTATTATGTTTAGATGTTGACCTATTACGTCTGCGTAGTTACAATAGGTAATCAACGTTCACTCAGTATAATATTAATATTGGTAAAACGGGATCAAAAGTGACCGTTTTGGTGAATCGGGACGAAACTTTGAAAGGTAATTTCACGATAATTGAATGTGGGTGTACTATTAGATACACCTCTGCCTAACCTTTCGGGGATTACAGGCGTGATGTTATGTATGAATGTTATTAGTTGCCTCAAAGGACTCTATTTTCGATTAAATTAAAATTCCAATACCTTTTTACTTACAAACTATTTGTACCTATTCAATGTTGAAATCCCGTTCAATTTTTGTTTTCGATTCGCATCCGTTCCTATTCACCTCGTTTTGAAGTAATTATTGCATTGTAGAATTCGTACATCGGTGATAATCTTACAACAATGATTTCATTACGGACCCAGTCGGACACAGCGAATTAGAAGTAATGAGGAAGCGTTAACATAAGTAGGTCTCTCGTTAACTCGGAGACGGAAAAGTAAGCACTAGTTTCAGAGTCAACCTCTACTGACTGACAAGTGGTTGATAACTAGAAATCTTAAATTCACCTTCAGACGACGCAGCTAGAAGAACGAAGTTTTACGCAAGAGATCGTTGTCTAAAACGAAATTAAGCACGAACGTAGGATTTTTGAACATTCAACCTCTAAATGGATTCATAGTTTGAATGAAACATTTTATATCATCCACGCCTACATTTCCCTGAATGGTTAAGCAGTTACCTTTGTATACTATAGTACACCCATATTTCGCCAGTTCTATTTAATGTCCATGTAAAGTGTCAAGGCTTTGCCAGCAACCGGGCACAAATCAAAAGTCCGGGCTACTACTGAAAAATTCCATGATCTTTGACAGGGGAAGGGAACCCAGAACCTCATGCTCAGCAGTGGCGCTTACGACTGCTAGACCAACGTTAATCATTACTGCCGATCCGGCAATTCTATCGGGTACACGACTTGTTAATCAGTAATACGAGTATTTATATTCCGGATTATACGTAGGTACAGTAAGGGGTGTTTTTATAACAGGCACCCCTCAGCGGCGAACACAGTACGTCTCAGCGACGTATGCAGTGCAATACTTACGGGGCATATGCGTTGATTGGATTTGCATGAAGCACGTCTGCGACGTGTGAATCTCGCCGACTTAGATAGCGCGACTCAGCGCCGTAAACAGCGCAACTCAGAGACGTACTCGTAATAACTTCGGTGCACTACTTACGGGTCATGTTCGTTGTGCAGCCTCGCATGTAGCGCCTCTGCGACGTGCGGCTGTGAGTCCGGCCGACGTCGGGCGCCCGCACATACGATGCACTCATTCTCCGATTCCGAGTAAGTTGTGAAACAGCTGTGAACATTATTAATATTTGTAGCACACATTGAACACGTATTATAGTTTCTATCTCACATTCACCAAAACAGAGAGGAGTGGAAATGTATGGTAAATATTCAGTCAAGGAGTCTCGAGGCTTTATTTTTTTAAGCGAATCAGCAGTGGACACATTACACACCGTGATTTTTTAGTCGTCTTACAACGGCACCCCCTTCATGTATCCAATGACTACTAAGCATTCATAAAAAAAGGTATTTATGACATTTGAATAATTTAAAAATAAAATATTATTCGTTATTATAACACATGAAGTAGTTAAAACACCCTGTTCCGAGCGATGATCTACTCGACTCGTGCACTGGGTAGGTATGTCCCACCGTTTGACACGTATACATTATTAACAAGATGTTTCATATTTCTAATGTATTATTTATTTTTCTGTGTCAGATATGCAGTCGCTCCATGTAAAATACTGGTATTCAGCTACATCCGGTTAGACTGGAAGCCGACCCCAATATAGTTGGGAAAAGGCTTTGCAGATGATGATGAATTGTTTTTCTTTCTGTTATATTAATTAATGGTATAAAAAATCGCACCTAGAGGTATTTTATGTTGGGTACTTTGAGTGGACCACCTTTTTAAGAAGACTAAAAAGTCACGGTGTATGTGTGCGGCGGCTGTGTACTTTTTCTCTTGCCTCAACATTCAGAGAGAGCACTGCCCCGTTCTAGCCAACGCACATCACCCCGCTCCGCATTGGTGGACACACCCTGCCTGATACGTGTGCTCGTCTCGTGGTATAGAAGAACGCGTTCTATATACGGCTACGCTCTCAGTCGAGTTGAGCTCAGTAGTACGCTCTGGTAGCTCACCTCTGATGGAAGGAGTGCTGACATAAGAAGTGCATGGTGGGCAGCTCCAGCGGCTTGTTGCAGGCGGCACAGCGGGACGACTGGAACACGACGGGCTGGCTCTGCAGTACAGTGGTCTGTTCTCTCATGCGTTCGCTTTCCGTGCGGTACTTCGATGCCAGCTGTTGTTCTCTGGTTATTACTTCGTTTTCGGATTTTAGGACGTCTGTTAGGTATCTGGGTGAAAAAAAAAATTAACATAATATCAGGCCTGTATTTTTTGACGGGTTAGGCAGAGGTGTATCTAAGAGTGCACCTACATTTCACAAATCCAGACTCCGTGGCTGCTACTCAGAAATTCCAGATAGAAATACACTAACACTTTACCCGAACTGAGAATCAAACCCAGCAACTCATCATATGCTCAGCATCATTAGACCAACGAGACCGTCACACCCACATTTTGCTAGTTATTTTAAGTCGCATATAATAGGGGACGGACCTATTGTTATCGACCGACCACTCCTCCGGCAACTACTGAGAAATTCCTGATGGAAAAATTCAATTATATTTTTGCCCAACCTGGGTGTGGACCCAGGACCACATTAGCGCCTCATTATCTTCAGTAACGTTTCCTAGAGCAACGAGGCAGTACGAAAATGCTATTTAATACTCAACTAAAGCATGAAAGCTGAGTAGACTTCTGAATGCTAAATACTATAAAGTTGGTTCAGGTGTACTTACTTTCTAACATCTCCTAATGTGTAGGTAGGTGTGCTAGCGAGGCAGTCGATGACTAGAATAGGCGATAGTAATTTTTCGTTTGCTGCGGACCAAAATTAACGAAATTAACATGAATATCTTATTGAAATTGCATGATTTGAAAACAGTGTACTGGTACACTGTTGTACTGTATTAGTGAGGCGCATGACTTCAATCGTTATGACCCTAAGTTCGACGAACATCGAAAGATTCGGTTTGAAATACGAGTTTTCTTGTAGGTAACTACGTAAGTATTACTTTGAAAACACAAATCGTAGTACTGCAGATGTATTGTTTATATGCAGTGAAAGAAAAAATTTAAAATTTCTATAAATAAATAATGTGAGTGTATAATAATTATCTCTGTGGGAAAAATTTTGTAATCGCGAAAAAAAATATTAGCTGTCCCATACAAATCTTCAATACCTTCTCGACCCAAATGTATGGGACAGGTCATATTTTTTTCGCCTTTACGACGTTGTTCCCATAAAGAAACTTGTTCAGTTTCATGGTCTGGGCCTGTACCACTCTCTTGAATATGAGAACACATTTCTGATACACGCTCTACGTAGTGTTCTGCCCGATGACAAGAACTAGCAGCTTCACTACAGTACTGACCGATGACGTTGAGCAGCTCGGGCAGGCAGTGCGCGGGCGGCGGCGCCCACAGCACGTCCAGCCACACGCGCGGGCACGCGGCGCCGCGCCGCCGGCACACCGCTAGCGCCGCCTCCGCGTCGCCGGCGCGCACGTGCACTGCTACTTGTGAGCGCCAACTGCGGGGAGTTACACCGTGTAATATACTGCAGCCTATCTATGTAAAATACTCTAAGGCCGAGAGTAGACGAATGGAGTAGCTTTTCAGCCACCACTCATCGTTGTTATGTCCAGTAATGTTGAATGTGAACTCGGCTTAATAGGCAAGAAAGAGACAGCATTGAAGTTCCTCGGAATTGCGTGTACTCCACATGGTCGCCTCCCGACTCGCGCGTTCCATTACAAATGTACTTGCTGAATGAATATCGCCAATGCACACCTAGACACGTGCACGTAGTCGCCACGAGGCGACTGGCGTCAGCTTCGCGCGTTTTGTAGGCACAAAACGATATTAAAATACCAAAAATACCATCCTTATTAGAGCCCAGCATCTGACATGATCAACGTCTGATCCCTGTTATTAGCGTCAGCTTATTATTACTTTAATAATAACACTAGAGTAATACTCACAGTTTGTTCTCCTCGTATAAATACAGCACGCCCGCTTGGAAGCCCAGCATCTGACAGATGATTAGCGTCTGATCCTTGTCGTAGTTAGCGTCAGGGTTCTTTAGTAAGCGCAGTACTTTGTCTTCGTATTCTTTCTTCTCGCTTTCTGGAGATTTTGCCCTGAGAAAACAAGGAATATTTTACTTTTAGGTTTTAAATGTAAGTGCGATAGGTTAAGAGCGTTCATCCAAAAAGTTGACAACGCCGCAAATAGCTGTCAAATATTTATCTGTTTTGATTAATTTGGCATTATTACTGTATGGAAATAAGAAATATGGCTAACTAGTGAACTAGAATATTAATAATGAATTGCAATTTAAACACTGATTTTGATGTTGTAACCGTTTTAGGTGTAAAAAAGGCATTTGGAAAGTTTCCAAATTCTTTTTTTACATCTAAAACTAAATATTCGGTGTTACGATAGTAATTATTAATATTTAAGAAATGTAAGTACTTTGCTCTCCTACATATTCCTACAGGGACTAGACGAAGTCTAAAATGTTTTATCTCCCTTCAAATCAAATCAAATCATTTATTTTGCTTGAATATGGGTACACATAAGGATGAAACACAACAAATATAGCTCAGGACCATATAAAAATAGTAAAAAAATTGTGGCGAGTAGGCAAGTCAACTCGCACACTAGAACGCAGCACCAAAAATCACGCCACTGTGGTAAGGATTTCAACTAGGTGTGTGTAGCGAGGCGCACACTCGGACGACCGGCGCCCGCGATTCCTTTGTCTCGGATGTCGACGCACACACGGAGGCCGTTCACGACGACGTTGACGTAGTTTGTTTACTTGAGAGTATAAATGTTGGTGTCTGGATGGGACTGATACTCATTTCTGCTTTGTTCGCCCGCTTATACAATTGTTATTTTGCCAAAATTATAAGTTCATATTATTAAGCTTATTCGCCTTTTACTATCGGTCATCTGCACCCCGACAAGTACCCACCTACCTGCTTACCAACTTGCTAGTGCTCGCACAGTAAGTGGCCCAGTTAGCGTTCACCATCACACACGCACAGCCACTTCAAAATAAATAACTATATATAGAGTATAATGACTGATCGACTTACCAAACATGTATATAATGTTCTATGAGCGCATCAAACACTAATTTCGAACAGTCTTTCTGCGTCTGCGTCATGTGTTCGAGGAACTCGATGAGTCGCTCGGAGTTGCTCAGGAACATGGGGATATAGTCGTCAGGGAGCGCGCTGACAGCTTCCCGCACGCCGCCAGACAGGGACGCCTCGTCAACCAACGGCTTGCTGCGGGGCTTGTAGTCTGTGCATAGTACTGTGGACAAGAAATAAGAATATGTTTTTTTTTTGTCCTATAGTTGGTCTAGTGGGCTTAGATCCCGCCCCCCGACGCAAGTGTGCGAGGGAAAACCGAAGTGGTTTTAGTCAGTACGAGTCTGACAGACCCCTCCGGTCTTCCCAAGTTGTAGAATAATACATTTAGGATTTCACACTTGAGAAAAAGTTTGCACGTTTGTTAACAGGAGCGGAGTAATAGAGGGCAGACAGGCAATTGCTAAATTTACAACATAGATTTTCACCAGTTTGCACCATGTGCATGTTTGAACAGAGGACGACTTAATGCCATTTTCTACCAACTTTTGGATATGCAAGAACAAACAGTGGTACCTAGGTGATTCCATGATGATTTTAAAATCCTTGTTAAAGAAATGTAGGCCTAGCCTATGGCAGTCTAACAAGATGTCTAATAAGATGCCTGCTTAATAGAGTGCCAATATCGCTTGTCGAGAAACTTGGTACTCTCCTCCGGCTCATGCTGTATCAGCCTGTGCCCCTACTTCCGTTAGCCTTTCATGTCTTCGACCACCATCATCATCTACAACCTTGTTCCCCCCACTGCGGAGTATGCCTCTTACCTTTTGTGCCACTCTTGGTCTGCGCCCGTCTCAACCAGGTCTTACGTCCGACCTTCTGAATGTCATCCACCCATCTGGCTGCTGGTTTACCAACAGTTCTACCGTCTCTCGATAACCATTCAGCATCCGATGAGCATCTCTAGTCTTTAACCATAAATAAAATGTACTCACACTTCAAAAACTTGGTACTCTCCGCTGGCTCATGTTGTATTAGCCTGTGCCCGTACTGCCTCATATATTGATCAGCATCATCAAACTCCAGCTCCACGATATATTCCAGAGCCTTGCGGTAATCTTTCTTATCTTCGAGCATCATCTTGAGGTACCAGTCGTGACGCTTGTGGTTGGCGGCGAGGGATAACGCGTCGTCTACGCTAACTTGGCGCATCACCTGATAAGGAGAATTTAGGATATGTAATGTTAATGTCACGCTTGGTTCTTCTTAAGAGGTAGAAAGAGAGGTGTACACCATGGTTTCACGAATTTTATTCAACAGGAAGCGAGCCTACTGATTTTAACCGGCGCCCCATTTGAGTAACACACTTTCATCCTATTCAAGTTTTTGAGAAGAAGGATCCATTGCTTCAAATGGGTGAAAAAACGAAAGTAACGCAATAAATATAGTTTGAAAAGTAAAAATTAACTGCATCTGGATTGTGGGTGTATCACGCAATTACTCCGAGGGAAGGAGTTGATGAAAATACTGACGGAAACAAAATATAACATTCCGACCAGGAAAATGAAACCATGACAAGATTCAGCAGTTGTGCGTATTGCCCTATAGTAGAGAACGAGAATTTAAAATTACTATAACTTAGAAATGGTTCATCATCATCATCATCATCATCATTTCAGCCGAAAGACGTCCACTGCTGGACATAGGCCTCCCTCAAGTGTCGTCTCATTGACCGGTCCCGTGCGTCTCGCATCCAGCGGATCCCTGCAACCTTTACCAGGTCGCCCTAGTGGGAGGCCTTCCAACGCAACGTCTTCCGGTTCGCGGTCGCCACTCCAGACCTTTTCGGCCCCATCGGCCATCCGTTCTGCGAGCAATGTGCCTTACCCACTGCCACTTAAGTTTGGCTATTCTTCGGGCTACGTCGGTAACCTTAGTTCTCGAAAAAATGGTTGGCTGTTCAATTTTAAGACAGGACATTTTCACCTTCAAAATATACATATTTACATACATACCTTAATAGCGACATTAACATCAAAATCAATGATTTTATCCTTTGAATTGATGAACTCCTTCAGTTTTCCTTGCTGATCATGCTGGTCTATCTTCATATAGCAAGTTAGGAGGAGCGTGGTATGGTCCTCAGTGGCAGCACCTTTCTTCTTGTGAAGTTCCTCCAGGTATTGTACTAAGGATTCCAAGTGACGAGACTCCAGGTACTTCCGGATCACGTATGAGGTTTCCAACCAGCCAATAGTTTTGACATATTGGTCGATAGCGCCTTTTAAGTCGCCCTGAAAAGAAACAGCTGTGAAATAGTTGTTTCAGGATATTAGTGGAATTATCCTGCTGATAGTTATCTCATTATAACTGACTAGCACTTCCCCAGTGACTTCGACAGCAAAAATTGTGGTAGCTCGGCTAATATGCATAATATAAATATAATTTATAGCCTATAACTCCTACAAATAATGCTGCTTCTATCAGTGAACGAATTTTTTGTTTTGGATCATTAGTTCCGGAGATTACCCCATACATACAAACTTACAAACAAATTTTACTTCTTTGTAATATTATACATTTATTTATATTTTATTTATCTTATTATATATTTATCTCTTTATTTATTATATAGATGATCAGTTTTCCTATCGCGATTAATAATCTGCATTTTGCATTATTTATTATTATGTCATGTGTTTCCATCTAATAATGGTTGACTTAGTGCGTATAGGAGTTTCGCACTACCACAAAATAAATAGAAACAAAAACCATTTCTTCTATTTCTTGTAAAATATGTTGGTTGAGTTTTGATTCGTTTTTATTTTCTATTCGCCTTGATAAATAGCTCTAGTAACGTTTATTTTCGGAATATTTTAACACGCTACTTATAACGGTTAATAAGTTACAACCCTGTAACAGACAGACAGACAACTGAACTTGAGAATTTGTCAAATTCTTCTCTAGCATTACGAAGTGATTCTTATAAAAAAATTGAAGAGTTTCACATCTTCTCAACTTTCTATTCTTAATACCGGGCAAGTTGGCACCATTTGGGTACCTACATAAAACAAAGAATCAAAAGAAACATACCTTACTATACAAATGATCACCATACTGTTTATAAATCTCAGTCAAGCCAGCCTCATCATAATGCTGACTACTCGCAATCCTGATAGCAACATCATACAGATTCTTCTTGAAAAGCAGCGTCAATTTCGACTGCAGATCCTTTTCTTCTAAATAGATCATTTCTTTGTTCTTTGTTAGGATATAAAACGACCCCCATTCAGTAACGACTGCGTCAATTTCTTCAAAAGTCTTGGAGAAAACGATGAATTTGTTTTGTATGTCTAGGATGGTGATATGGTGTGACTTTGGAGCTGGGGCAGTGCTGGTTGACGCGGCTGACTTGTTCGGGGTCTCGTTGGTTGTGATGACTAGGTAGCTACGGAACCAGTCGAGGCGGACTTTCTCGCCTTCGAGGGCGTAGCATGGACCCCGGCCTTCGGTTGTGTAGCAGTACAGAGCCTGTAAGAAAAAGGAGTTTTAGACGGGATATCTTCCGTGATTATCGATTATTTTGAGCTTCCACCCGTAGACAAGGATTTCTTTGACGGAAGAATCGACAAAATGACAGATGGTGCAAAGAAATCTGTCATTTTGTCGATTCTTCCGTCAAAGAATTCCTTGTCTACGGTGCTCATGCTACGGGGGCTGATATGTCGACGCTGTGGCAAGCGCCATGATTTTATTTGCCTAAACTTCAAGCAAGTCAGTAACATGTGATAATATCTCCCCCTAATTTAACAGCATTATTCCGGAACTTTATAATCATTCCGGGGTTTTATCTCTTTCTCTCTGGCTCTGATCATCATGGCGCCAAATACAGCAACACCAAAACTTGATAGATAGTAACAAGTGGGTGGGGTTTGTTGGAAACTAAATATACACTTACGTCGTTGTTGGCCACAGTGAGGCGATGGTTGTCGGCGAGCACAGCGCAGCCGGGCGCGGCGCCCATGGCGTCCAGCGTCACGCAGCGCTCCGAGCCCAGCCAGATCACCATCACGCACGCGCGGGATACCACGAACAACTTGTCTGCTCCCCTGCTCAATAGAAACAAACTTGTATTCATGGGCAATCAGGCATACGGCTTGTCATTTACGTACAGGGTGGAAGGGACACTGACCCATACAAATTTTTCATGGGTAATTTAAAAAAAACTAGCCAAGTACGAGTCGGACTCGCGCATGCAGGGTTTCATACCAGCGTAGTAGGGGAACCTCCTTTAATTTATTTTTATTATTTGTTGTTAGAGCGGCAACAGAATTACACATTCTGTGAATTTCAACTGTCTACCTATTGCAGATGATGAGATACAGTCCGCTGACACACAGACGGAGGGAAGCTTAGTAATAGGTTAGTTACCCTTCCCGTATGGAGCCCTAAAAACAACATGTACTGAATATATATATTAAATGATCAGAACTTACTTGAAAGCCAGTCCAGTAATAGGACTAGTGCCTGAGTCCGGTAAGGTCCTCATCTTTCCGCTGCGCTGTCGAGCGATGACACCGCGGAACAACGATACAGAACCGTCAAGGAAACCAACTGCCAGGAGACTCTGGCAACAGAACATAACATAACAGTAATTATACAGTGTATTCTCGGAGAAGGTAGGCTTATAGTATGTACACATAGTAAGAAGACATGCAGTGTCTACACCAAATAAATTAGGAAATGGACAAGAAATACACCGATTTCCATTTGCAAATTCAAAATATTTCATATAGACCACGGGCACAAATGAAACGTAGGATAGAAGGTATGTCCACAGTCGGTTGGTCCACAAATGGTTGTTTCAATTGAAGGTGAAGCAGAAAAAAACCTTCAGATAGTCTTTTAGAAATTATTGTCTATTACAACGCCGTCGTTTTCTTCTTTCTTTGTAAAAGGGGTCAGGTAACATAGTGTATGGCTATTTTAACTTTCAGTCATTATTGTTGCCTACCTTATTTTCGTGCACAGCGAGCGCGGTAGCAGGCGTGGGCCGCATGTGCGAGGGTACAGCGCGGGAGACTCTTGCGCACGTCGGGTTGCCATGCCGGTCGCTACGGGACCAGTCCCATACCTTGATCAGGGGCACGCCAGCTTCGTCGTCCTGAAATTAGTTTGCATTCTATTAATCGGCATATTTTGTAACATCAACATGCCTGTAATCCCCAAAAGGTTAGGTAGAGGTGTATATAATAGTACATCCACCCACATTTCGCCAACTTAAATCCCATGTTATAGAGGCCAAGCATCTGCTATCAACGGGGCACTAATCCTGACCGTGTGGCCTCTAAGTTTCTAACACCAATAACAATTTGGCCAACCTGGGAATCTAACTCGGGGCCTCAAGTTCGGTCAAGCTTGCGGTCTCAACAACACAGCAGTCAACATTGAATAATAAACAATAATTTATACACTTATCCAAATAAACTCTCCAAAAAAAGAAGCCACATGCCACACAGTGGGTGATGTTTCTAACAAGCTAAAATCTGATAAGGTAAAAATTCGTAAAATACAGAGTATACTTACACCAATAGTAACTAGATAAGGATCATGCGTCAGCTGCTGGGCGAGCGTCACGGTGAGCTCGTAAGCCTTGAACGAGGTGACCTCCCAGGAGCGGGAGATGAGATGACACCACCCTGTGATGTCACAGAGTACGACATGACCATTGCCGCTAGTTGTTGCAGTTACGTGTGTATCCTGGAAGAATATAAATATTTGTTAATATGAAGATAAATACAAGATATGGTGAGCCAATAAAAATAACCCCAGAATAATTATAGAGATGATTTCAGGTAAGCTGTCCCTTAAGGTCTTTGTACATAACCCTAGTTTATACAGACTGCTAGCTGGCCTTAATCTCAGTAAAGAATTGTATTGTGAGTTTTATATGCAATGAGTTCCTTACGTACAGGTTTCAACATTTTCTTATACACAGACTTTTCAACATGAGGTGTTGAACATCCCATGTTGAAAATTCTACAATGTTTACTGTGAGTACAGTCGGATTAAAGTATATTATACATCCAAGCCTTTTAAAAATAAGTTTACTACCTTGCGCTACTCCTCACTAAATATGGGTTTAATCCGAAAGATAATTCTGTCTCTATCAAACTTCAATGATTAACAGAAATGGAACAATAGTTTAAACATGTTTAGCGCTCAATAGATTTCATGATCTGTTGTACAGGCAGACTTTAAGTTTTATACATAAGTGGATAGAATACATCTTTGAGATCCCTTAGACAAACATAAGAAGATGAAACAAAATTCTTTTTCAGAATATTTTAATTCATGATAGTAACACTTATTTGCATATATATGTGCACAGGTGTGAATTCAAATACAAAACAGTCTACTCGTATAAACTGAAAACACTTACTTGCAAACATTCAGCTACTTTCCCGTTGTCCACACTGTTGTGGATGTCGAAAAATGAAAACTTTCGCCACTGAAAATCAAGTACATTTGATGAAGTAAATATAGGGTTTAGGGGTTTCATATTTACATTCATTATGGCTTCCTGGTACTCTGTGCAAGCTTAATTTCGTTAACTACTGATAATCAACAAGGTCAGTATTATATTAACTGGATTTTTTGTAATGCTTCGAACAAAAGATACAAGAGCAACCAGACAACCATTCGTTTTGTTAGCTAACAAACCAATGTCCAGTTAATTACCTCCAAAAAAGCCATCGTTATCGTATTTATAGTTCACGCAATGATCATGTTATCGATATAATCACTGAATTTAACGATTTTCAGCGTTTTCCTCAAGTAAGATGTAAATTGAACACAGTATTTTTACAATAATAATTTTACTGACGGCTGAAGCTATATTTCACTCTGTTACACGTTTAATTATTTCAAAGATTTTGTGAAAAAAAAGAACAGGCATATGATTATTATATGAGCGTGACAGTGACAACAATATAGTCAGAAAATGAAAAAACCCAGATTTTAATCGTGTAACAGAGCGAGAAACACCCTCTCTGACTCATGGCAACTGTCAATGTCAAAAATAATGTTGTCAGCTCAAAATGGTTAATGTTACCACCATTTGTATATTTTGTTACCTGTTACATTAGTAGCACGGTAATAATATCTACAGTTATGTATTCATTCATACATACGGTCGGAACGCGAGTCATAACTTCACGCCTCGAGATTGGTATATACTCGTTGCGCAAGAAGTCACGAATGCGCCGCACTGACAAACGAACTTTGTGATGTTTTGGGCTAGTCACTGTTATTATTGTAGGTTCCTACTAATATAAAAAAACGATTTGCCAAATTTCAACCGTCGGAAATGAATAGTTTCGGAGATATTAATTGTAGAATTATTGATGGCATTGTATTGAAAACGACGACATTTCACACCACAGACTATTTTGGCATAGAGTATTGTACGTGTGGAATGTGCAGTGAGTATAAAAAAAAACTGTCACTATAGAATTGGTTCAAATGTGCGTGTAATATAAAAGTAAACGTGTGACCTTACAACGAACTTGAATACAGAACCGACTTTGTCAACACCGACACACCGTGGTCTTGGTCTGTCCTGCCCCTAGAGTGTTTTTTAGAGCCCGGAGGCGCGGAGGGAAGCGTGATTGCCTGTGACTTTGTTACGCTAAGGCGAAGGGGCTCTTATTCCCGCAGCGCCAGAGATAAGGCAGAAGTACTAGTTCTTACTCCCCTACCCTTTGCTCCCTGGAAAATAGGGACAGAAAAAATATGGTTACAATTTAAAAATAAAAAGATGGTAACTCTGACCGAAACTACAGGGCGGGGCTACTCCTCTCCCCCTCCGCCCCATCAGCATGTGTCCCACATGTATAAAATCACCGATTTTTAAGCTTGTATTAGTCTAACCCAAAAATAAATAGTTCCCTTTTAAAAAATCATTAAAAAAAACTATGCATTTCCGACGAA
The DNA here is from genome assembly GCA_905163415.1 of Noctua fimbriata. Classification (NCBI taxonomy): domain Eukaryota; kingdom Metazoa; phylum Arthropoda; class Insecta; order Lepidoptera; family Noctuidae; genus Noctua; species Noctua fimbriata. The sequence continues at coordinate 12,879,081 of LR990940.1, forward strand.
CTCCCCCCCCCCCCTCGGAGCGTTCCTATGACCCTCCCCTTCCCTCCTGTCACGAAATGCAGTCCAATGAGGTATCCATTAATTATGCCGGCCCTCACATTAACACTAAAACAGCACTTGATGCGCGCACTCGCGAATAACATGTGGGTTATTCAAAGCCCAAAAATGTTGGTTACGCTCTCTGTTCGTCGCCTGGCTGCATGGGAGTCTTATATCAGCCCAAGCATACGGTTGATTGTCATCCATGATTGCACTGATAACGCGTGCGTACGACATTCGCGGGAAAACTAAGTTTAATGCAATAGGAAGCCGGTTCGCGGTATCGTTTGTAATTGTTGCGCGCAAGCTAGTTTATGCCGTATCAGTGCACGCGAGAACTTATTTTGTTTTGAACATTATGCATCGTTGTTTTCTTTGTCGGCGGCGCGTACGATTCGAGTAGACCGCTTAGTACCTACAAGTTACGTCTAGTGTGACCATTGATTCTCACGTTTTTGAGTTGATGAATATTTTTATAATAATTTTAAAACATAAACATCTTTATTTTTTTACTTTTACTCGTATGCTTCGAAAGTACTCCTTATGACAAGTTATTCTGCCGCGGGAAAACAACCATTAAAATTTCTCGGTGTATACATATAAAGGGTGTAAATAGACCCTTAACATAGCCGAAAGGCACTTGTTCTCCCCGTCTTTGCGATCATTTTTTTGTTCTAGACCATACCTGGGAACCTTCTAGTTACGGAGATATTGGGGGTTAAGTTCCAACTTTTTCACAAGTTTTTTTTTTTTAAATACATGTTTTTAATGTAAGATTTTTTTTGACTTTACACACCTCCACGACCCCCGTACTATTCAATCCATCCATCAGCACAAGGTTTTGAGTGCTTTCCATGGAGTCCTACCGTAAAACGTGATTTTTAACCCCAAAAAAAATGTCAATTCCCAGTAATATCCCCAATAATTTTTGCGTAAAGTTACTGTTTGATGTACAGAATGCTTGGTTGACGGCTATGTGAAGGGATATGGCTAAGGCTATGTGGGGAAGGATTACACCCTGTATTTAGACTGTGTTAGTAGTCTTCTAAAATAATAATTTTATAGTTTTCTTTACAAGCCAGTTTACTGTTTTCCCGTTATGAATGTAGCACCTTCTTACTTATTTTATTGAAGGACTAAACTAAATTAAACTTATACAATACTAGTTGTTGTGACTTTCGCCTCCTCAGAAGTGAACTATCCCAAAAAAAAACATTTTCTGGCACTTGGCAGCGTAGCTTTGTAAACAAAAAACAATAATACCTCTTTCAAATAAAATAATGATATTAATTCCCAGAGATCTTGCAAGATAGAGAGGTTTGGAAGGAGAAAGGGTAGTCTATTGATCAGTTTAGTGGCCGTGACAGACTCAAAAAATAAATAAAACGCATAATTAATTATTTGGCAACATTATTTATTCACGAGCGTCGTGATCGTTTCATTTGTTGTGTATTTTTATAAACAACCGGATTCAATTGTATATCCATTTTAGTTTTTGTTTCAACTGGATCAATGTTTACTTGTAAGTACGTAAATAATCGCTTCAGCTCGTATCTATCCACAGTATACGCAAGAGATGTTAGGCCATCCAATAGATAGAACGGAGACAAGGTTGACAAATATTCGGATCTGCGAAAAAAAAAAAAATATTCAATAAATGTTTAGAAATTAAAAATGATGGGCCAGTCTTTAAAAAAATACAAATTCTAGTTTTATATAAGTAAAGCAGAAAATATTCAAAATACATTCTAGTATGATCGTATTATTTGGGGTAGCCTGCAAAATTCAATTGTTGATAAGTTTTTTTGCAATTTGCAGGTCAGTTGAATGAGTTAAGAAAATTTTTATTTCGCGGGCTTCCTTGGTGCTTTTTATCTAAGTAATATTATACATCGGAAACGTTTGTAAGTTTGGATGTGGAGGGTAATTTTCAAAAATACTGATCCGATTTCCACAGTTCACTAGTGGGAAGCTAAATCCCCGGGTATCATAGCCTTTTTACCACAATTTCTGACAATATATTCAGGGTGGAAGGGATACCGACGCTAAAACGGTTACCACAGTACATCATTCTGAAATTTCAGGAATCTGCTTCTTAGGTGCCTTCGGGCTTGGTAGGTAGGGTAGGTAGGTGGGTAGGCTAGGTAGGTAGGTAGGTAAGTAAAAATTCAAGGAGGTAGTAGGTAGGAAAAAGTGCATTGCAAACGCATGCATGGCACAGCTAGTAAATAAAAAAAACAGTACTTACTTAATCCAACAACTAAAACCTCTTCTTATAGTTTTGTATTTACCAACATGAGGGACGCTGTTTTCAATGTAATAGTTTGACGCATTTATTCTGGAAACAGAATTATGAACGTTAATTTTCACAACAAGACATTCACACACGTGCTACTGTAGATTAATATTCTCGCAATTTAATTTCGTTGCTAGTAACACAGGCTGACACGAACAACAAACCTATTTTAATCGATTTTATAGATTTTAATCAGAAGTAAACTAATCTGTGAAAGTATACACGGCGATACATCAAGCTACATTTTTCCAGTATAACACTACCCTCGCTTTGTATAGATTTCCCTTATAATGAGAGGTCCGTATAAACTGGTTTTGTATAGCTTGATTGGTCGTGGTGTACACATATAGTGGTTGCACGGCGAGGGTCTTCGGGGAAACCAAAGAGGGGTTCCCCGGAAACGGAACTGCCAATTAGATGTTCCTACCATTCTGCCGCGCGCCGTATCGGGGGCTTTAAAAAGGTTAGGTTTAATGTAGACCAGTTTACCTATTATACAAATCAGCATAATCTGCATTGTTTCCCCAGTAAGCATTTGAAAATCCGTTAAATTTGAGAAACTGCTCCGATGTGATGGCGACTGCACCTCCGAGTAAGGGTATATAAGGCATTCTGGGGAATAAAAACACCTTTCCAGTAACTTTTTATATCTTTTGCGCCGTTTAATAAAAAGTTTGTGGCTAAGTAATGTAAAATGTCTAAATAATGTATTCCGGCAACACATGCTGCTAGGGCTTCAAAGACGAAGTACAGTCGAGAGCACATCAAGTTCCCACAAACTGTCAAATTTCTACAATTTGTAGAAATTTTTGTTTGTGTGTATGAAATGTTGAAAGTTAATTATGTTCTAAATTTAATGAGAAAATTTAGCAGTAACTTGATGCGCTGGCGCCTGTACAATATCGCAATATCCGTTATTTATATCAGTAGGGACGAGAGATGGGGGCCGCATATCACTATCCCCTTTAAGCCATGGTTTTTGGATGCGGTCAGCCCTGAGCCCGCGTGGCGAATTACAGCCCACTACCTCTCACGGAGAGGAAGCCTGTAACCCACAAACCCATTATTGGCTGATTCAGTAGATTCTTGGTAGTACGGACCCTGATCGGTGCAAATGATTTTCATCAGGTTTGTAGGTGTTATAAGCCGATTCCTGGTAAGAGCGGTGGTTCCGTAAGAGCGACCCTTTCGCAAAGTAGGTACCTATTTTAGTTCACGAGACGGTCACACTTGGCCTTACGGCGTGACAGTCGGGCTATGAGAGGATATTGTATACAAAATTCATACTTCACAGGTCTCGCCACGACCGAGGCCAGCTGCCTCGGGTACCACCCACAGCGGTACAGGTTCCTGGTGTCCACAGGCACAATGTGAGGCTCATGAAGGATGATGCACTGGAAACCGTCCTTGCGAGATCGAATGGCTTCCTGAAAGCCAACGTTCAGAAGTTTGCCTCGGTTGTAAGGCTGAGTCTTGTTACCTTGGAAAAAAAATCGTTATGTAACCAGCTGTTTCTTCAGGTGAAGATCATAGTCTTTAAGTAGGTACCTAGGTAATGCGCAAATAGCATCTACATTTTGCTACTAACTAACACCTTTAGTACTCCTATGGGGGTAATAATGAATTACGCATAAAACGGGTGTCAAATAAAAATATCCCCGTCGGAGCAAAAATCTAATTGGTAGGTACTACTACCACCTTTGTATTTCTGTTTTAATTTTTGTTTTATTGAGAAGGGTAAACAAGATACAGAAAGCCGACACACCCCTCGTTTGAACACCAACTAGCACGAACCCCTTTGTAGAGCCGAAAAAGCTTTCTCAGACCATCTCTTCGGAAGACAGCGCGGCAGACGCCACCTCTCCACACTCCATCCTTCCAGTATAAAAACTACCCCCTGGTAAGGAACTTCAGTGACCGATATGGAAATCTTTGAACTGAAACTGCGTGCTCAAGTTGGCCGCAGCCAATCGAAATTGGCTAGATGGGGTATAATCGAGCCATCTCGGACACAATGCGAGTGTGGAGTCCCAACACAGGACATGCCACACTTTCTCTCCTGCCCGTCGTGCACAACTAATTACACCCTGCAGGACTTGAATGAGGAAACGACAGAGCAGTCCAGTTCGCTACGTACTGGTCGGACAAAATCTGAGTTACCGATTTGAGAAGAAGAAGAAGATTTCTGTTTCAAACCAAAAAAACAACATATTTTGTTTGTGTTATAATGACAACGACCTAAACAGTTTCCTCGGTTTGTGTAAACCGACGAAATCGTTCACGTAAACGATTTCGTCGCAGCAAGAACAGCGAGAACTAACTTGGAGACTCAAAAACAGAATCCACTTACTTTGTTCAACCACGAAGATTTGGTAATCCAGCTGTTGTTTTATTAGAAACGGATGTATGATATTCATAAATGTAGTGAGGAGATTCTTGCAGCCCCTGCATTTGAAATGAAAATATTAACATGTTAACTCTAGAGATGACTTCCCAGTTAACTAGATAAAGTCTGTCTGCTCTGATATAAAGCGACGCCCTTTGAAAATTGACATGCCGCCGAACATCAGAAAAAGCCACCTTGAGATTATACAGTACATAAGTGCTGTCGTGGGTGAATGTTGTCATCATTCTAAATCTATTAGCTTTACACGATTAAACTACCTCGTTCACGTTAGTCGCAGGCGCTTGAGTTTTTTGTTCGGTTCCCGGATCGAGCAAAAGGATTTTTCATTAGGAATTATTTAGTAGCAACCCGGAGCCAGAATTTGTTTTTTAATAAAAAAAACTATGTAGGGGGGTTTAGAATGATTTACTGAGTAAGTGGCAACCCTCCATATTCCACCCTGTATAATATTATGTATTTACCTGTAGGCTATAATAATGGCAACACTTTGCAGAGACTTGCACTTTTTCGGCTGGTAAATACCACCCGGCTTCACATCATCGAAGTTTGCTTTAAAATTTTTCAGAAACTTAGCGATTAATGACCGATTTGCTAGTTCGGGACCTGAGGAATTAGAACAGGTTTCATGTATCTAAAAACTGAGTATACCCCTGACCCGACCCTGTTTCATATCCTCAGGGAGATAAGTTATACGATGTACAAGTGTGTATTAGTGAAGTGAGAACTGGGTTGTTTTTGGGGTTCCGTAAATCAAAAGGAAAAAACGTAACCCTTATAGGATTACTATGTTGTCCGCCTGTCTGTCAAGACTATGTCGGGAACGCGTGGAGGAATCGAATTGAAATTAAAACCATAAACTCAGGTTTAGAGTCACTTGAAGCTGTGAAAAAATCTAAATTAACGTATAAAAGACGCAGTTTATGCCGCAAAAAAACGTATATTTCGACACTCTCAAAGGAATCAAAATTTATAGGGTATTCCCGTTGACGTAGAACTATGGAATTTGGCTAGTAATATCGTCTTATACTAAAAGTACAAAGAAAAATCTGGAAACTTCAAGATGTAAAAAAAAATGGAAAAAGCTCGGAAAAAACTGCGAGACTCGATTCCTGAACTATTTATAATATGTACCTACAAACTTGTACGGAACCCTAGTGGCAAGTCCGACTCGCACTTGTCCGATTTTTTTTTAGAATGTTTTAAATTTGTTCTGGTACTGCTCATTGCAAGAAATCTAATCCAGTCTCGGTGCTCGGTGGTACATACATTATTTAAACAAATGAACCAGACAATAAGGTAGAGTGCCTCGTGCCGCAAGCGCGAGACGCGAGGTCCTGGGTTCTATTTCCGAGTCTAGTCTATATAAGGTCTATCATTTCATACACGAAATATTTTAAGAGTAACTCTAAGTCGTAAAGTCACCAGAGCAACGAAAAAAAAATTCTCTAAGTGTTTTTTTTACGACATTATTATAATTCTAAAATTTTTTGAGACTTTTTGTATAAAACCTTTACTCCCATATTCTAACAATGACAGTAGGTAAATACGACGTAGTAAACTAGCGTAATGGATGTTCAAAAATAAGGAGCTAGTATTTATTTTGTGGGTCAAGTAATTTTAAATTATTTATTTATTATAAAAATATACTCAGATAAAAAAATAATCCCTTGAAATGGCTTCGTTATAGCCGTTAGATGATTCCCTGAAAATATTTCGTGTTTGAATAGTTAGACCTTATATAAGACTCCCTATATAGGTTTTTTCCATCTGGAATATCTCAGTAGCAGCCACGGAGTCTGGATTTGTGCCTGGTTGATGGCAGCTCGCCCTCTATTACATGGGACTTAAACACAACCTGTCGTAGTCTGGGCGTAGTTAAAGAATCTTGTTGGACTTCCTTACCAAGACCAGGAGGCAGTTCAGGACAATTTTCCATTTCCTTTCTAGCAGTGATTAGAGGATTTTTCGAACCAGAATAAAAACTTGAGTGGATGGTCAGATAAAATTTGCTGTCGTTTCCTCGACTATTATTTGAGGGCTCATTTTGATCATACAATTTTTCCGCACCAGTAGTTGTAGCGAACCGGTAGTTTTGATCTTCTGATTGGAAATTTTCCATTTTACTGTAAACAATATTTAATGCTTAAATCTAACCTAACAATTATTGCATCATCTAAGAAAATTCATATTCTCCTTCGACTTACATCAAGGTGCAAACGGACTCTTCATGTAGCCGCCAACCAAGCATTCTGTACATCAAATTAAGTAACTCTACGCAAATTTTGATTGCATGGAAACGACTTTTTTTTGTGAGAAAAATTACGTTTTACGGTTGGAATCACTGCAACGCATTCAAAACATTGTGCTGATGGATGCATTGAGTAGTACAGGGGTCATGGAGGTATTTAAATATGGTTATACACATAACACTAAAAACTCATATTTAAAAAAAAAGTAGTCTTTGATCTCCAATCTCCGTAACTAGAAAGTTCTCAGGTATGGTCCAGACCAAAAAAAATGTCACAATGATAGGGAGAACAAATGCTCTTCGGCTTCGTTAAGGGTAGTTTTACACCCATTATGTCATACCTAGATACATATACTTCTTACCGATAATAAAATTATTGTCTGTAGGTACTAGGTACTAAGTTGTTTTCTGCCATAAGGGGGCGTCCATAAATTACGTGAGGTGTTTTTTTAAATTTTCTGTCCCTCCCTCCCCCCCTAGTGAGATGTCGTGAGATTTTATTCAACCCCCTCCCCCATCCCCCAATCTCACGTGAGATTTTTCAAAATGTGGGTTTCTTATGTAAACGCGTTGGATTGTTATTGTAAAAAGAAAAAAAAATTTACTTCGTACTTTTATTTACGACTAGTAATCAATATTGCTGAGAGTTATAAGTGTAATAAAAATTTAACAATAGAATACTTAAATCGTGACTACTGTGATTAAAAAAAAGAATATCTACTCTAATTCAGTCCATGGAGAATCATGCGCGGTCTCAAGAGAGACTATTGGAACCAATATGTCCATCTGATTTTCAGTAAAATCATCTGCTCCTTCAACTTCGTTCTGATCTAGTCACTCTAAGCCTAAATAGTATAATTGTTTTTTATTTCAATCAGAAAAAAAATTGCGTGATATTTGACTCGACCCCCCCTCTCTCCAACGTAAGATTAGATGAGATTTGACTCGACCCCCTCCCCCCCTTAAACATCTCACGTAATTTATGGACGCCCCCTAATGCCTAGGCCCTTATATATATTTAGGTCCAATGGTAGGTAGGTTACAGTACAGCAGAACGCTATTCGGTAGTCACACTCTGAGCATGAGCTGCCCCCGTAGCATGACTACCGTAGACAAGGATTTCTTTGACGGAAGAATCGACAAAATGACAGATAGTGCAAAGAAATCTGTCATTGTGGCGACACAATCTGTCGAAACCGTAAGAAATATGGTACCAGCCACAAATGACGTGTCCGTCGAAGCAAGTTATGAATAAATAATAAGTAATAACGAAGTATGTCGAATTAACATTAGTAAACAGAGAAATATTTAAATGTTCTCTTAAAACTGTCATGAATTTTATTAATTTAGTAAACAGTACAGTAACATTCTAAATATGACTATTTAGAATGTATTTGTACACATTAATTTGGTTTTGCATAACTTGATTGGCTACGCACGGCAGCCAATCAAGTTATGCAAAACCAAATTAAACTGATCTCTCATCGTACGGGAAGCTCATACAAAGCGAAATCAGGTTATACTGGTTATGTATAGCTTGATGTGCCGCCGTGTACTTCGTTTGATTCCTGGCTCCGGCCAAAGCTTTTTCGAATCTTTTGGAGGAGAATAAAACAGCAGTATAGTTTTTCGAAAAACTAATACTGCTGTTTTATTCTCCTCCAAAAGATTTAATTAAGATAATAGTTCTTTTGACCATTTTGCTCTAGAGTTTATTATATACATATAGAGGTTTAGGTCTGATGAGCTAACGGAACTGGATGAGAGTTGTCGAGAATCAAGTTGAGTGGCGAGCGATTGAAGAGGCCTATGTCCTGTAGTGGACTGCTGTATGCTGATGATGATGATGATGAGCTAACGGAAAATTCACCTGTATAAACTGATTTAACTCAGTCAGGATTGAGCTAACGGAAAATTCACCTGTATAAACTGATTTAACTCAGTCAGGATTGAGTTTCCGAGCTTTACCGCCATTCAAAATTCTGTTTGTTAAGCTATTGTTTCCTTAGTGGCCGCGAAAAAATATAAAGGCACCGATCATTTTTTCGTTATTGGGTTGGAGTATACGTAACGGGGCACTGAGGAAAAAAGACTTAGAAAATTTTTGGTTGGAGTGTAGGTAACGGGACATTGGGGAACGCCCCCCGTCCCCCCTTGGGGCACCCCGACGTTAGGTTTGGTTAGGTTACTTTAAACTCTGCAGAAAGAAATTTGAGCCCCGTGTAGCGGGGCTACGTCGACTTTTTCATAGTGCCCCGTTTCGTATCCACTGACTCGTTATTGCCTTTTATCTAAAAACTCAACTACGAATATTTCATCACAATTTACCTTACCATAAAGACACCTATTATTACCTCACAGTTTTGTATTGCCTCAGCTGAGCCAAGTTGTAAGCCCTCACGAACAAATAATTTGACACATTCAGGAAAAGTGCGGCCAACAGGAACACCAAAATTAAACGGAGTGCATAAGTCGCCATGCTTTCACTTGTATACCTAAATATACATATGTAAAAAAATATAGGAAAAAGACTCCAAGAATAAATAATAGCTAAAAAAAGCGTTTACAAAAATGACATTTAGTTTTCTGACATGACAGATTTCTATCATTTTTGAAGGTAGTTACAGACTAAAGAAACAAAATACAGAAACTGCATACATCCTGGCCAATGTTCAAAAACTTTAATAAAAAAGTTGACCAATATGTCAAAGTTGTAATGTCATTTTGGGATTATCGTGAATGTTGTTCGCGTAAAACTTTTTGCAAAATTTATATTGAAAGATGCCGAAATACTACAGGTTCAGAGCGACGACACCGACTCGGAAACCAAAGCGGAGCAAGGAGAAAGAAAAGGAGAGAGAAATAGAGAAGTGAGTCATTAATGTAGATATATGATGACGATGCCATCTAGCCGATTGCGGTCACAGCGACTGCATTCGATGGCTTTCTAGGCAGGTTGTCGAGAGCTTTGGTGTGCTCTCAAGTGGCTAGCACAAATGTAAATAAATTTATGAAAACTGTTAAAGGATGGATAGTTAAGGCAGAGCTGAATTTTCATTCCACCACTCGGTATCATATTAGATAGCACTTTTTGTGAATGCATTAGGGTCGATCCAGTGTTCAATCCTCATGCCAAGGATATTCTGGAAAGCGACATTAGTTTATGACGAAAATCATCATGAATGATATAAAATGTACATATTAGATACCTATAATATACAATCACCTACCACTGTAAATGAGGAATCTATAGCCGCTGGTCACTTTAAAGTATATTTTTCATACAGGTACATTTTTACATAGTTAAACTGATTAATAACATACAATACGTCGCTTTGCGCAAGATACAGGGTGAATTTTTCAAGTGGGCGTGGATGGCCTAATCGGAAACTATGATGAATAGCGTGTTTTTTTTTTCCAAAATCAATGGGTTCAATTAATGGCTGGCAGTTTTAGTTTTCATCGATTTTGATGAAAACTAAAACTGCATCATTATATTTTAGGCTCGAGACTACTTTGAGTATTTTTCGCTATTCCTCATAGTTTTGGGTTTGGCCATCCACGCCTACTTAAAAAAATCACCCTGTATAGTTCCCATGGTGTATCTACTCATTGCAAAACTACCTACATAATTCACGTCTATTTTTAGAACCAAGTTTGAAGCTGAAAGAAATTGGTTGGACCTGACATTAGCGTGCACACCAGCGCCATCTTGGTATTTGCGGCGCACGTCTTGGCGCGAAAGTCCGCCATTGATGGGTTTGCCGCGGCAACTGGCCGCTGGGCTCCGAGCCTCGCTCCAGCTAAGCAATCGTCCTATATTCGTTTTTAAAATACCAGCCATTCGCTCCCAAGACGTTATGCGTCCATTTTAAAATTTTAACAATGTTAAGTGTAAATTTTCCCGCGTTTTTTTTTAAACTTAGCCGTGATTCGTGAACGTAATTTTTTTCTTTGTGGTCAAGTGTGAGTAGCGTGCTCCTAGTTTTTTTTTCGTGTGACAGTTCTTCACAACTTCCATATTTTGTAATGGTTATTACATTGACTAACAGCCACGATTATCTTTCATTTTTTTTGACGAAAACCTAGATATATATATTCGTTCGTGCGAGGTTAGGCATTATTAAAATCAAACGACCCAATTTATATAAAACAAACCATATTTATTTAAAACAATATTGACAAAAGAAAAACTAATATATATCACTTTTCTTTAAGTAACTCATGGTCTAAGCTATGGTTATCTAATATAGACAGGTATATAGGTATTATATCGACCTTTGTTGTCTAAGCAGATTTTACACTAGAAACCTATTTTCAGATTTTACACTAGAAACCTATTTTGCTCATAAGAAATTGTCTTATAAACGCGAGTACTGAAATGCAAGCAAATAGTTTATATTAATAGGTTAGGTACAGTTTATTATTGTGATGTAAGTAGGCCTTGGTATCTCCCGCGCATGCATTCAGTAAGAGTAGGCATATAAATTCTACGTATAGCACAAGTAGGTATTTATGTTCGATTTTTGCTAGTCGAATTACTAAAGAAAATATATGAATGATGGAATTAAACAAGTAAATTACGTACTTATTTGCAAAGCATCGACTTAAAATATTCAAAGTATAAAAATAATCTTAGAATGTTGAATATTACGTATACAAATTAATAATCAAATATAAAATAGACAAAATATAAGATCTATGAGAAGGATAACTATATCGTTTCAAGTATTAGGTAGTCATTAGGCCTTACGGAAGATAAGCCATTGCTCTGTTATCAAATGGCTCGTTTATCACAAAAAGATTACCATAATTATAAGAAAATAAAAAGTGATCAAATACAATTATATATTATTCAACATTTTATTACGTATTGACTTTGAGCAACTTGATGTATCAGAGCAATGGTTGTATCTTTCGTTCATAAACAGATGTATCACATGTATCCCTTAAAAACTAAATTAAAATAAAAAGAAATAGAAATGCTTTGATAATAAACGGCCCTGACATAGTAATGTTTCGTCGTTGCAACAGGCAACACTGACCGTACTGAAATGTCACATTATTCCACATTGCATTGATGTGTCTGGGCTTTACAGTCTATTCTCAGTTATTTTACCTTTGACAGCAACCCAAGAAACAATCTATTACCAACTTTATAGCAATGACAATAAAAATCAAATTGATTTAAATTGATAGTGGTGTAAAATAAGAGGTAAAATAATTGTGAAAGAACTGTAGGTCATAAAATAAGTCTAAAAAAAATGGATCGTTATTATTGGTATCGATATTCTTTGTTTTGTTAAAGAGCTCGAGTGCTCAGGGGTCCATACTGCCGCGAAGGAAGTACATTTGTCAAGTACAACCATTTTGTTTAGGTCATAAAGCAGAAAAGTGAGGTGGTCAACTTGTGCATAATTGAAGCAATCACAGAAACAGTGCATGCCGTTTGATGGCAGCATTCATCATTTACCACTTAAGCATTTTGATAACCATGATAAATGTAATAATCACAAAATGCATCCACAAAAATAACTTAATGCTCAAATTATAATTGTGAAGGATATAATTGAATAGTATTTTAGAAGTAAACAAACTATCTTACGTAGGTAGGTACATACATTAGATATAGATAAACAAAACATTTAACAGCAAGGACATTAATAAAATTTCTAAATATAAGTTTTTCTACCTATCTAACTACAAAAGCTATTTACAATTTTATTTATTTAGTAAGTACATAATCAATATTTTTTATATTAAAACATTTATACATCATAATTATGGAATATTGTTTAGCACTTTAGTGCCTAAATACTAGTCAAGTAGATTATTGATATTTCATACAAAATAGTTTTGGAGATTCTTATAATTATTCATTAAAAAATTAAAATAAATACAGCGGTCTGCAATAATAAAATATGAATAAAATAATCATTATAGAAGCGGATAAATAGACCTAAGAAATTGAAAAAATAACTCGTCAAAATAATGTTGAATGAAACTACATATTATTTTGATACTATGTTTGATGCTTAGGCCGCAAATTTCTCATATAAACCTTAATTAGCTTTTATTTAATTTAGTAACCAATCTACATGAATTTCTAACACATGCTGACGATACTTATTATATTACTGTTATTTATTTATTTTATAAATCAGTATTTACTGTACTTTATATTTAATAATGAACGCTCTCAGCGCAATAATACTAAGTTTGGATTTTATGTACTATATTGTCATTCTGTACTTTAAACATTATATTAAAATGGCTGTCTGTACATTTATCTACAATTTCCGATTTTTTACATTTTAGGTATACATTTCAAATGTTTTCTTAATATTTCAGAAAAACTATCAAATTGTTCTTAATTTTACATGATATTATAGTCAGCGATGATCCATGCAAAAAGTCGAAAAGATAAAATAAGAAACTCAAAATTCTTGAGAATCTTAATCATAAAAATCTACGAGCTATTACATTAAATACAGACATAATAGAAATAAAAATATTACAGTTTCATAACAGATATATATCTAGAAAATAACTTTACGCTTCATTCAAAAATACATAATTTCTCAAATCATTTAAAGCTTAAATACTAATGCATAAATAAATTATAGACATTTATGAAATATTTAACAGGTAGATAAAAGGCCTATTTTATAGTACTTATGCACCTATATTGTATAGTGCTGACAAATCCCTAGTGTTGCCATAAACTACTAATGGGGTCAAAGTACAAGTCAAGATACGACGTATATAATCATGGAATGATTCGACAATTTTGACGAACAGTCGACACCTCACCTATTATAATAGTTTTGTATTAAATATCATAATAATTGTAGCATAATTACAATTGACTAAATGACAAGACCTTAATATAGTCCTTCGTTTTCTCACACATCAATAAAAATCGTACAAAAATTCCCCAGTAGTTATCAAACACCTACTAAACACATTCATTACTTTACAATGGCAACACTGGACACATTGGTTATTTGACACAGGCAACACTAGTGAACTGTCATTCGGTAATGCGAAAGAGATCAACAACATTGGGTAAAGATCGTATTTTTTTTAGAAGCGTCTCTGCACTGAACTTATGTTACCGATCATCGCCAAACAAAAGCTTGGCGAAATATGTCCATCAGCTACGCTCGTCTATATTGGCTAGGATGTGCGTGTACAAATGGTACTGCATTATTTGCACTATTTCGTATCTGAGGGTGCTCAGACCGTCCCTGCCGAATGTTTTGCCTTTTTGTGATAGCAGCTGGTACCTGAAAATATATCGAAAATCAATATTTGTTTTGCCAGATTTTTTTTTAAAGTTGCCCCACTTTAGGAATAGCTCGTATCGTGGGTGCGTTTACTAACATTTACGACACGCGCAGCAGTCAATCGCTCAGCCACTGCGCCAACTATTTAGAATTATCGTAACGCGCAGTCAATATTATTTTGTAGCCTACATGATTTTTAATTAATACCCACTGCAAAAGGATCAACCTGAGCCATATGCCATCCTGTGGAGTACCCGGAGAGGGTAGGTAAACACTTTTTTTTTAATTTTCGCCAAGTATCTATACTAGGCGAAAATTAAAAAAAAAGTGTTTTTTTTAAGTGTTACTAATCTGAAAAGTAAGTTTTATAGGCAGGGCAACCAATAAGTAACTTTTTATATACATGTCGTGCTTTATATTAAACAAGTTTCAATTGTGTAGTCCTAATAGTTTTGGAATAAAGTGGCTGTGACATACAGACGGACAGACAGACAGACAGACATGACGAATCTATAAGGGTTCCGTTTTTTGCCATTCGGCTACGCAACCCTAAAAAGTGGGCTCTACAAGCGTTATCAATGCTTACCTCTTTGGATTTGGCGTTGATCTCTTATGTTCTAGACTGGCGTAACGCGCAATAGACATCTTGTACCTTGCTATGTGATAATTCTTTTTGAGTAATCTGTAACAGAATAAAATAAAAATATTAATAAAAGTCAGAAGAAAAATGCACAAACTGGTGTTGTAACTGAGGCGAAATATTAGGCTTAGTTACCAAACCACTTTGTGTCTAACTTATGTTAATAAATAATCAGTGCCTGGGCTGAAAATAGAGAAAACGAATTTTCCCAGATTTGATCTACCTAGTAAGGTAGATCGATTTTTCGACCCCGTAAACCCATATATTGTAACTTCGAAATCGAAATCGTTAGGGCCGTTTTCGAGAACGTGATTACAAATATATTTATACAAATATTGTTTATTTAATAGTATAGGATATAATTATGGTCAATCATTAACTCAATCTTTGTTAACATATTGTATTTTTTTAAACCGTGTATAATAATGACCGCCCCTTCCCAATCAGAGTGTAATGTCTCCCTCCACATCATACTGAGCACAAGGATTTTCCTACCTTGACGATACCTCGAATCTCCTGTCCCGCCAGTAATACAGAGTGGAAGGGACGCCGACGAAAAAACAGCTGTTTCCTACAAAACTGTCAAAATGTTGGGAACAACTGATTTAAAAAAAAAAATACCGATGAAGAATTTAAATGTGCCCCCACATAGGTTCAGAATGATGTACTGAATACGTGGTAACCGTTTCAGCGTCAGTGTACCTTCCACTCTGTATTAAACTAATAGTACTCTACAGTAGCGAAGGGTCAATATTTGTAAGAGGTAAGCCGGAGTACATATCTTTAATGTGATTATATCATTTGTCTATAGAATACTGACTGCGTCATTTTTCAAAGGGAATCCAGTAGGAATCGAGTTGTATGGAACCTTCGCCACTGGTATTCTAAGAGATCGCAACATATTATTCGGATAAAAGATGGTCGATCAAGAGGGTACGATTCAGAAGTAGTACTTACCTATAATACATATCGTCGTCTTCTCCGCCCCAGCCCCAGTACTTGTTGGAGAAACCGTTGACCGTTTGGATCTGCTCCAAAGTCATGGCTGAGACTCCCCCAAATATAGCGTTGTATGGTAACCTGGAATAGTTCATGTATCTGGGTTAATACCTTATAATAGTAATAGTTTTTTAATTGCACAGGGAAAAGACACGTAATATGCACACAGAAAACCAAATGCTTATGAAAAATTCTCTCCGGGATTCTCTATTCTTCACCGGATTCTCTTACATTTGTTACACCCTGTATAGAATAAAGAAATCCAACAACTGTCGGGCAGTTGGCCATAAAACAAAACACCTGTCTCGTCGGAGAATCCTCAATAAAAATCAAAGCATTTATTTCAAGTAGGCGAGTTATAGGCATTTTTGAACTGTCGAAACATCATTCTCTTGCCCTTATTCCAATTCATTTGGGGCCGGTGCAGCATGTCTTCTTCTTCCATACTTGAATTGTCGAAACAAAGACACCAATGAAATGTAGCTACAGTCCCAGTCACAAGGCATAAAAACTGTGAAAGTACTGTAGTTGCCCATTCCCTAGCGTAGATCTCTATGGAGAAGAACAAGCAAGAAACTCAATGGACACTCTTTTAAAAGGCCTTCCTTTTCAGTGGCGGATTAGGAACTCGTTTATTACTTCTAATAGAATATGATTAAACCATAGACAAAATATTTAAAAAAAAAATCACAACTTACTTGAATTTAAACCTATCTATAGAAGCGGACATGTGCCTGGGCTGCCGTGTGCAGGAGTACAGGTTCCTCGTGTCCAACGGCAGCAGGTCGATGTCGTGGAAGATGAAGCACTGGAACCCGCCCGGCTCCAGTTTCTGACTCTCCATGAAACCCACGTTCATCAGCTTCGCACGATTGAACTGTTTCGTACCTGGAAACAGTGTGGCTTATGATTAAGGTCTTCAATATAACTGCGACGAATTTTCCGGAGGTCGATTTGGAATTGTATTGAAATTATAGCGGCAACAGAAATTCACATTCAGTGAAATTTTCAACTGTCTACCTATTACGGGTTTTGAGATACAGCCAGCTGACAGACAGACGGACGGACGGCCAGCGGAGGCTTAGTAATAGGGACCCGTTGGTTACTCTTCGGAACCCTAAAAAACAAGATGGCGGTGTAAGTTCCGATTAAGGCCGCCCGCCAGTTCTTGTAGGACTGTATCTACGGCAATACTATAGAAACATTGCTGAACTATCTCATGTGGCTCTAAGCGGTCCGGAGAATAATAGCAAGAATATAAAAAAAAACATAACATTATATCACGCCTGTAATCCCCGACGGGTTGGGCAGAAGTGTACCTAATATTACACCCACATTTGGCCAGTTATGTTTTAAGACCCATGTATTAGGAGGCGAGCCTATTGCCATCAACCGGACACAAATCCAGACTCCGTGGATGCTATTTAAGAAAATCCTGATGGAAAAACATAATAACACTTTGCCCGACCCGGGAATACAACCTAGGACCTCGTGCTCAGCAGTTGCGCTGACGACCACTCGACCAACGAGACAACAGAGGTAGAGTCAATTTGAAAAAAAAAAGAAAATACATTACCTTTTTGCTCAACGATATAAATTCCGTATTCGATTTGTTGCTTCATCAAGAACGGGTGCATGTGGTTCAAGAAAATCGCTAAATGCTGTTGGCGGTCTCTGAAAATCAATGAAAAACATTTTGTTTATTAATCGTCATCTCATTAGTCACCTTCCACCTAGCATTCGTCCGTGTGCATCGTTCCCATCGTTGCTTTAGTAACCGAACATCAAAACCGTAAATCCATAAACATCACGCCTGTAATCCCCGAAGGTTTAGGCAGAGGTATGATGTAATAGAGGGCGAGCCTATTTTCATCAACAGGGCACAAATCCAGACTCCGTGTCTGCTACTGAGAAATTCCTGATAGTAAAACCCAATTACACTTTAGCTGACATGGGAATCGAACCCAGGCTCTCATGCTCAGCAGTCACGCTTGCGCCCACTTAACCAAAGAGGGAGCCAAAGTAATCCATCATCATAATTTAACCGTGGAACGTGTAATACAGCCCTATAGATCAAAGGCCGCCCTCAAACATCGACCACTCCTGTTTCTAACTTGCAACAGATTCCCGGGGCCTTCCAGGGTCATCGGTGCTCCTTGAGCCACACATGCTGAGTCTTTGACCTTCGACATTTGAGACCAATGGTTTTGTGGTCCCAGAGTTTAGAGTACCTACGCTTCTTCTTCCATTTTTTTTTGTGCATGGCATCTCGTAGTTCAACCTAGGAGGTTGTCGTCTGTTTAACAGCACTATGCCTCCAGCCAGGGCAAAAAAAAATACAAACTAAGCGACTACACGGTAAGGACACCCCCTGAGGGGTACGAGCCTAGGCTTAAGGCGTCGCTGGAGGAGGACTGTAAAGGAACAGGCTGGATCTGAATGGGCTTCTCCTTCCAGTACGAAGCAAAATATAAATTGTTCATACCTGAATGGCACGATAATAGCAACTTTGTGTTTGGCAGTGCAGTTGGGCGGGGTATACCGCCCCCCCCACTGCACCTCGGGGAATTTCTTCTCTATGTCTTCCAGTTCCATGTCCGTTGTGTTTGCTGGTACGGGACCTGTGGACGAATTATTGAATTGTATTTGAGTTTTCAACAATAGAAGAGAACAGCGGTGGCCCAGTGGTGGCAGCCCCGACTTACGAGCAGTAAGTCGTGGGTTCGAAACCATGCAGGCGCGTTACTTTGTGTAATTTATTTTATCACCACTGCTCTCAACGGTGAAGGAAAACATCGGGAGGAAACTGGCATGTCCTAGAACCAAACATTCGAAGACATGTGACATCTTCCAACCCGCACTGGGCCCGCGTGGTGGATTATAGCCGATTCCCTCTCATAGAGAGGAGGCCTGTGTCCCAGCAGTGGGGACATTATAGGCTGAGTATGCTATACTTATGCATCGCTCATTGAGTTTTAGTACAACTACAGTAGTCCTATACAATCCATCAGTTATTTTATCTCTGATTTTGGGTAACATCTATATTTACTGAGAGAACTTCAATTTCAGAGGCTAAATTCAAAATACAAGGTACGAAATCATCACATTTATTCGGCTGGGGGAATAAGTCGCCTACTTTCGTTCTGCTGTATGCTAATTATGAATATGTCTTGTATCTATCGAATGGTCGTCATAGATATCAGGAACGTAAATAAAAACATGTCAAGTACAGAAAAAGACTTGATCACCACGCTTGCACAAGACGGGTTTGCGATTTCATACTTATATTAATTACTAGCTGTGCCCGCGGCTTCGCTCACGTGAGCGCACATTATTTTGTCATTGTCAAAGCTTATGAACGAAAGCAAAATATAGATGCAACCCATGATCTATCCTAGGCTCCAACGGTTAACATCCTTACAAATTAAACGGATATAACTCCTCTTCACTCTGGGGTACCTACCATTATAAATAAGCCTTTCTAGTATCAAAACAAATCCTATGTTTACTGAGTCAAAAATATGTTTAATATACATGAAAAAAAGCATAACAAATGGGTTGCCTGATATCATTAAGTGAAGACTATTTAAAATTGCGACAACCGTGGGGCTTGACCGATTTTACTTAGACAACCGAACTTTATGCCATCGTGTTTGTAATAAAATTACCTATCTGTTCTTTTAAATACATATTTTAATAAGAAAATAGATGAGTGGACATATAGTATCAATTTATCTATTTATACCTTACAACTCTGTAGTAGGGACAAAAAGATGACAACCTAACAGATTCTTGGCTTGATTGCTTTGTAGATATTTACTCTAATTCCATTTTGATTTCGTTTGGTTTGAAAAAAAGATTAGTTCCGTTAGTTTTAATAAAGAGTAGCCTTGACTTAACTTTATCAGGCAACCCATTCGCAATGTTAGTTTGTTCATATAAGTATTTTAATCTACTAAAGTATTCGAAGTCATTTCGGTAGGCACATATAAAAATACGAAATCCTGAAAGTCCTGTTTTAATATTTGAACGAAAGTATTTTATTGAGTTTGTGTGCCGGCAACATTGGAAAAAGGTGGTCTGGTTGAATTTGACAACGTCATTGTCTTATTTTGGTATTGTCCCCATAAAGTTTTTATTTTGTTGGATATTGTTTATCTACCTATTATCTAAGAACTAATCTTATTTAATTCATCATTTCACCATTAAATATAGTAAAATGCAAATAATAGTAATTTTATTAAATAAACTTCAGGTTTAGTTGCTGTAAATTGCTGTAAATAAAATGGTATATCTAAGCCGGAGAGGTGACCTCAGGACCTTCCTACTTCAGACACCTTTCTCTATTTAAGATTGTGCATATACCAGTGCCTGTTACTTCTGATGTTGAATTAAATAAAGATTTATGATTATGATTAATTTTTTAATATCTATCTACCGACGCCTAATATATAATAATAGCTTTCTCGTATTACAATTTTTTTAAATTATTTAATTGCCTCAGAAACAAAAAATTGAAAATATTTTTTTAATTTAATTTAATAATGTTATATTCTCAGCCTTTCCATCATGTCCTACTTTTTACATAAAATGAATGGTCACCTTATTAGAAAGAGACTAAATTAGCGTTAACCTTTCTTTTGGTGGAATTTTTTTAATGCAAGCAAGAATTGCAGTTGTACACACGGCGGCACATGAAGCTGTAAAATACCAGTATAAATTGACCTGGCTTTGTATAGATTTCCTATACAATGAGAGATCCGCATAAACTGGTTTTGTAAAGCTTGACTGGCCGTCGCGTGCGTACGTAGTACTTATTACTTCCGTGCAAAGAGTAAAGACAAAAGGAAAAATAAAACAAAATTAGTTTTCAGCCATTCCGAGTGACTACACTACGACTAAAACCTATTTACGTAAATTATTTTTATCATAGAAATCGCGTATGAGGTTACTAACAAAATTTTAAAAGTTAATATCTTTTGCGTCTGTTGGTCGATTTTGATGAAATAAACGCTAAATAATACCCACAACAATGCTTCTTATTTTGTAATATTTAGATTTTGAATACAATGAGGGGTTTTTACGTGATACGCGCACAAACGAACAGACAAACCGACAAACCGACAAACAGACAAAAATTAAAAAAAAGATATTTTTACTTTCTATTACTTATTTCTCGCAGTGACTTTTTTTTTTCCAGTGACTTTTTTGCAAAAATCTGTAATGTACAGACACGGAAAGTCTACGATTTTATTATATGTATATATAGATAAGTCCGAGTTTCCTCACGATGTTTTCCTATACCGATGTCTATGATGTCCAAAATAGTCTTAGAAAGTACATTTTATTTGAGAAAGTCACAGCGGTACTTACCCGGATTTGAACCTCATGCATGAGAAGCGAGGTACAAAGTAAAAAAATAGCTTACCTAAGTCAGTACTACTCTCACACATTGGCAAGGTCACTGGAGAATAATCACTCTTATTCACGACTTCACTCCCATTCTTCACCCCATCCAGTATCTTTGTGATCAGCACAGAAGTAGGACTTGACTCGTTCAGTGCAGAACTGTTCAAGTCTTCCAATAACATCGTTTTCGATATGTTAAGGGGGATGGGGTGTCGCATTGCGTTTGGCACGGTGTGGTTCCCTGTCATGTTCGGAGGAGGTTCTGTGTAACCTTCGGCATAATTCATGTTCACAGGATCCGTTAGGGAGATTCTTTTTAAAGAAGCTGGCGTTCTTTCGGCGTTTCTGGAAATGTTACATAACCATGGTCAGGACGATTTTCAAAATAAAAAAAATTGCGGCCTAACATAATATAACACAGCTAAGGTCTCATAAGCAATATTTCGGCAGGACCTTTCATTATTTCAGGGGCAACGCAATCTGGTTCAACAAGAAAAGCCGCAATTCTTTGCAGTATTGATGTAGTCTGTACATCAAGCTACCTGAAACTGTCCAATTTTCCCAATCAACCTTGGACCTAATACTTCAGCGATAAAATTGAAACTCTATTTTGGCTCTTGTGATACAGGGAATCCTAGTACAAGAGCCAGGGCTACACTGATGTTTGAACAACCACTTGTTAATAAAGATTTTATTATTATTATTTATATTATTGAAAAAATTTGACAGATTGTACAAGCCAACGGTCCACCTGATGGTAATTAGTCAACACCGCTGTCCCAAAAGCTAAAAACCTCGTTTGCCTTAATACATCGACAAAACTCTTTAATCCGGAACACACCAACGATACCTGACGATAGCGGTAGTAACGTGTATGGTGCACATGGTGGTAGCTCCCCAAACGAGCTCCTCCATAAAGAGTAGGTAGGTACTTCAATCTTTATCGTCATACCTGAGTGTAGGCTGCGTGGCGTTATAAAGCGGGGTGTAGAGGTACGTCCTGAGGGGAGAAGCATCCAGGATGGAGCCGAACAGGTACTCCACGGCCGCCAGGGCCAGCACGAGCAGCAGCAGCAGGCGCAGGGCGCGAGTCGCCCGCCCGCCGCCCGCGCTCGCGCCGCCGCCCATCAACGCATACGGTGCTGGCGCGTGAGCATAGACCCCTGCAGAAAAGATGGGCGGATGTAATACTTAACATTACACATTAACATTAACACAGAAAAACTTCTTGAAGTTGTGGTTTGATTATGTCATCCCCTCGTATCTAATTGTACATATTTACTTAAGATAGTTTTAGTGTCTTTTTGTATCAATTTGATTCGTTTATTAATTTTTCTTACTTACTAATTACATTTTTAATATTTTTATCAACAAAAATTATATTAAAAACATTTAAAAATATAAATATATTTTATAATTTTACTATCCTAATTAAATTGTGCTATGTTAAGTGATGGAATGAAAGACAGGTTTAAATAAACCTAGATCGGGCAGGTCGCTACCAAACATCTGAATTGAACATTCTCATTACTCGCAACTGTTGAATATATTTTAGTTATAGTTTACTACTAGCTGACCCGCGCAACTTCATTTGCGTTTGGATTTTCCCCGTTTTTGCAATCTTTTTCATAAATGCTCCGCTCCTATTGGTCGTAGCGTGATGTTATGTAGCCTATAGCCTTCCTCGATAAATGGGCTATCAAACACTAAAAGATTTTTTCAATTCGGACCAGCAGTTCCTGAGATTAGCGCTTTCAAGCAAACAAACAAACGCTTCACAAGTCCGTTTCACATGTTTCGCATAGTTACTTACCTATATGACTGATTATAATACCAAATGATAAATAAAACCAAAATATTACACACTATTTGTGTTTATATTTTACTTCAATCTAATATCGTAACCGAAACTATCCGAAACTAACGGATAATCCGAAATAATTACATATCCGTAACCGTATCCGAAACCGATATAATTTTATTCCTATATCCATATCCGTATCCAGATCCGAAATATCATATCCATAACATCTCTGGCTGGAACGGCGAAAAGCAGTTACGTTCAAGTAAACTCAGTGATTTAATTAGATTAACAAGCTTAATTTTAATAATTGATAATTAACTTTATTCGGTCTAAGAGGATGTTTAAGTTGTACCAATGTTTGTTCTGCTCATAAAATATCTAATTTACCAACCCTTCAAACATTATAAGGGGAATGTAATTAAATTAAGATGGAGTGATTTTATAAAGCATATTAATTTTGAGATGTTGATTATAATCGATGGCACGGTTGGCGTAGGGGTAGTATCGATTGGCTGCTGCGCTGCGTGTAGTGGGCTCGATCCCTGCACGGAATAAATATTTGTATGACCTACAGGTCCGGTATGGCTTTTTGTGTATGTGAATTTAAATGTTTGTAAACGCACTCACGATACAGGAGAAATTCAGAGTGTGGGGCAAGGTAAAAAAAAATATAAATGCGATTATAATGCGAGATTATAATCTACCGAAAAATAATGCGTTAAATTGTAAGCAGTATGCTACGGTTCACAATCTTTCGACAGTTTACAATCTCGCGAGACAGATTATAATCTAACGGTATTTACAATTTTACGGTGACAGATCGATTAGAGCGGCGCGCAGTGATTGTTAACATAACGCATGACGAGATCCTCGTGAAAGCCGACAATGATCAACAAATCAAGTATCTTGACTTGGCTCGCGAGATTGTCGACATGTGGGATGTGGACTCAGACATCATTGTGCCGATAGTCGTATCAGCCCATGGCTTAATTGCCAAGAGCCTCGGTCAATACCTGAGGAGGCTCTCGTTAGGCAGGTGGGTCAAGGGCTTGATTCAGAAAGCGGTAGTTCTGGACATGGCTCGTATTGTTAGGAGGTTCATCTCTCTTGACTCCTCTCCCTGACCGCCGGTAGCTTGGACCTTGTGTCCGATATTGATGGGCTACTATTTTTTATATTTTTAAATGTTTTTTTTTTATATAATAATGTATTTAATGTGTAAAGAAATAAATAAAGGAATAATAAATGCGAAAATCATTATCTGTCTGATTTCTGTCTGTAACTCAATCTGACCTTTTCACGTTTGGCACACAGTAAAAGCGCAGGCCACACCGCCAGCAAGCGAGTGAGCGAGCGAACCGGCTGATCATCGGCATCGTTTCACCTCTTTTCATATTTCGGTACACACCGCGAACTACCGAAAGTGCAACCGATGTATCAAAAGAGGAGAAACGATGCTCGCCCGGCTCTCTCGCTCGCTAGCTGGCGGTGTGGCGTGCGCTTAAGAGTTGGCACCGGGTACGGATATAGGATACCTTTAATCCCGGTTGTAATAAAGTTCCCATGGGATAATTTCCGAGCTACACGTGCGCGAAACCTTGGGAAAAAGCTAGTACTTTTATAATATGCACTGCTTTCATTGTTTTTCATTGTCTTCCTCCTCTTTCAAAAATCTCCGTGATCTGTGATTAAGATTGACCTGTCAACAAACGGTATATCAAGATAAGATCTCAATAAAAATCCTGAAAGAAAGGTACCTATAACCTCTAGAAGGAGGATCGTACACCCCACCCGTCGCCCTAGACCCTTACACCGACTCCCAGTTAATTTACTTACCGACTGTACATGACAGCTAACGTCACTGCTGTCAGATGACGTCACACATTTCAACACACGTGCGAAAGCCGGAAAAAGGGTCCTGTCCTGGGGTGATTTTTTCCGTGATTCGGATTTTTTAAATCTGATACGCTTAAACTTGTCGACTTACTCGTAAAACGGAATTTTGTAGTGAAGTTAAATAATAACGTCAACAGTTGATTTTAGTATCTATTTTTTTATTCGGATGTCTGTAGACATAAATTCGAGAAAAAGCTTCCCGGCTTGACTCGAATTATGGCGACCCAACCCGAGCATGATTCAAAGGGAAGATGCTTAATGAAGTTTGCCGATCGGCAATAACCTAATGAAAATCCAATAAGTGTACGTGGTTTCAGGGCATTATTGCCAAAAAATACTGCCGAATAGAGTGGAAGTAAGTGTGTAGCAGCACCTCTCACTTAAATGTGTAAAAACTTATATCATCTGCCTAGCCTTTACCCAATCGTTTGGGTCGGCTTCCAGTATAACCGGATGCAGCTAAGTACCAGTATTTTACATGGAGCGAATGCCTGCCCTCCACAACCCCGTTAGTACTGGGTAATACGGTACCCCTTGGTGAGACTGGTTGTCAGACTTTCGGGTCACTGACTACCTGTAACGACTGCCAAAGATTCATAAATGACAGTCGGGACCAACAGATTAACGTGGATAACCGTGAATAACCGTGGATAACCGTGGATAACCTTGAATATTAAACTTAAATAAATAACTTCGCTGCTAGATAACACTTGATTATATATGGCAGTAAACAAGCTGTATAAACAACAACACCTAGGACGTTGGTCCTAGGTGTTGTTGTTTGCCATTGGGCTTAACGTGCTCTCCTAAGCAAAATCAAAAATCAAAATCATATATTTCAAATAGGCCAATTACAGGCACTTTTGAATTGTCGAAACAAAGACGACAATGAAAAATAGCTACAGTCCCAGTCACAAGGCATAAAAACTGTGAAAGTACTGTAGTTGCCCATTCCCTAACGTAGATCTCTATGGAGAAGAACGGGCAAGAAACTCCATGGACACTCTTTTAAATCAGAATACTTTACAATAACTTGGTTACATCATTTATGTTGAGATGGTACATTATGTGAGAACGATATAGCAAGAAGTGTACTTTAAAAGTGTCCATAGTAAAAATAAAATAAATAATTCAAACAAACCGTGGCAACCAAGAGATGACCAGTCACAACTGACAGCGCCCGTTCACGAACATGACGCAAAGACAAGCAAGCAACATGACACGAAGCACGGAGGAAACTCAGCATTTAATGGACGGTAATCCATCCACAGACCGAATTTGGCGTGACTTTACCTTGAAAATCGAACCGTGCGGCTGTTATTATTTAGCCACGGGGTCAAAAATGTGTAAAACAAATTGGGAGCTTGACCGTTTAATTGATAGTCATTGTCTTAGAACCCAATTAATGTTGCTATCCCCCAAAGTAACGTCCAACATTACATAATCCTAAATTACTTCCCACTATCGCCGGCGGTTATAAATCAATTGTTCTTTATGAGGAAAATGTTCCTTTATTTTTCCGGTTATCTCCATTACCCGGCTATTAGAAATTTCCGGACCTTTGACCGGTTTTTATGGGTTTTTTACCTTACTCAAGCCAGATTAACCATAGCTTTACCGTGTGTAAAAAACGTTACCCATCCGATCTCACTTGGAATTTGGCTTATCTTCTTACTCAAATGATTATAAAATCCTCGACGATAGCTCCCTTGTCAGGAGACTTTGCTTATCTTTCTAGCTAGCCAGACCCTTTTACGGTGCCCATCGTAAAAGAGTTAGTATCTATCGCACCTATTTTTCACACGACCGTCTGTTTCGGTCCAGTGTTGCATGGAGCGAATGCCTATCTGACCTCCACGACCCAGTTAGTACTGGGTAATACTCCTTGGTCAGACTGGTTATCAGTAACACTAGAAACGGGATATTTACCATGTTAATCCACATGTGAACCACTGGATTGAGTTACATAACACTCAGGTCATCTCGACAGAACGCCACTACATACCTAGACTGGTTAGAGAAGCTATTGAGATTACCAAATATAGGAACTTCAACCGGGAGAATGGGTTTCAACTGTCGAGAGCCTGGAATCCAGTGGTCCAGATCTGTAAAAAGCGAAAAATTGTCGAAAAAAGTTCGCGAGCGGACACAGTGAGTTTCGTTTGTCGGGAACAGAATCGAGTTGCTAGTGACAGTGGTAGCGGTACTCAGTGCAAAAAACGAACAAGACAGAGGGTAGACCGATTTGCCTGCTCATAAACACCCACCCGCAATAACTTCAGTTTATCCGCGATCATGGTGCTTGCAACAGCGCCGAAATATTGGGAACTCAAAGAAATCAGTAAACATGGTAAATAACCACCAACACCAACCACCAACCCACCTACCAACATGTGAACCCTGTAGAAGTTAAGTAAAATTTTTACTAACCCTATGGACCCTGGTCTGAAATAAAAACCTTCTATTCTTCTTCTATTCTAAATATCCCGTTTCTAGTGTTCATGATAATGTTAGTGACCATGATAGTTTAAAATCATAGACTGGGTATCATAATTTCGGGACACTGACTACCCGTAACGACAGTCAAAGATCTACAAATGACAGTCTAGACCAACAGTTTAAGGGCATTACATGGCTCAAATCCCAAAAACAGCGTATGTTCAAAGAAATTTGTTGATGAATCCCTTCGTGCATTTTCCGTGTAAAAAAAGTATGTTATAGTTAAGTTCATCACAAATAAATTGTATTGTTTAAAATTTTAATAAACCTTCTCAATTTTTTTTTTGGTTAATCGTAGATCGAGATAGAGAGATCGTCCTTTTTCAACCTTAATTGTAAATTATCTCTGTAACGGCTGAATAGATCGGCATGAATTTTGTAACAACAAATACGTAATGATATTCTTAACAATCTGTATTGTTTTTTTTCTGTTATTTCTTTTAAAATTTTTAAATAATAAATAAAAACCGAAATTTTGCGAAATGTGCGGGGCAAGTCAACAAAAACCAGTACAGGGATCAAATCATCAAGGTCATCGAGCAATGTAATGCCCTTAACGTGGATAACCGTGGATAACCTTGAATAAATAACATCGCTGCTAGACAACACTTGTTTATAGACGACAGTAAACAAGCTGTATAAACAACAAAATAAATTAAAAGGTCTTGCTCCCTGCGTCGAGGGGAACATTTTACATTTTTTTTGCATTTCCCAACGGCCTGACGACGAATCCGATTTGGCGGCAGCGTAGCCAACAAAATAAAATTTTGGTAACTGTCTACTCTTATGTAGGTGGGCGAAAACAAAATTTCAAATTATGTTTGTAACTGAATACGGTTATTAGGTAAACAAAGGTTTTGTTTGTGCTGGACTGATGATTTAAAATGTCGTTAGTGCATTTCTGGGATATAAAGGTTGTAAATAGACCCTTAACGAAGCCGGAACGCACTTGTTCTCCCTATCATTGCGAGCATTTTTTTCTTCTGGACCATACAATACAAACTTTTTTTTTAAATACTAGTTTGAGTGAGATTATAACTTTACTTTAAATACCTCCATGACCCCCGTACCCCGTACTATCCAATGCATCTGATTTAGCGAGAGATTTAAGTGGACTGTAAATTTTCAAGATGGCTCCCAAGACGACCCGAAACGAGTAAATCGACAAGTTACCTATGTTACGACAAGGGGGGTATGCTATGAACAGGGACCCGCCTGATTGCTCCCTGGGCGATGCCTTCCAAGCCTACCTTCACGAAGGAATCTTCCCAGCTAACCAGAACTGACGTCAGACTTACCTGGTGGCCCGTTTCAGTTACCTTCCAATTCGGTCCGGCTGGAATCCAGGAATTACGCGGCGAGCACCCAATTCAATGCAGACTAACGATTTAGACGGGAAACTAGCGTTATTGGCAAAGACTTCTAGGAAATTTCTGAAGCGTCACAACGGTTTTATTAATTTAACGAGAAATTCTGTGTGCTCACGCGCAACGCCAACGAGAAGCGAAAAAAAATTCTGTGTGCTCACGCGCAACGCCAACGAGAAGCGAAAAAAAAGAAGAGCGAAAAAGTGTTGCCATACCCCAAAAATAGGGTTTTAGGTTTTTAGGGTTACCGTTACAAGGCTCTTAAATGTAATTAGTTACTAAAGTGAACATTCCGCCCACCTAAATACAAAGTATTTATAAAATTAAAACAACGAAATTAAACTAATCTTAAA
The DNA here is from genome assembly GCA_905163415.1 of Noctua fimbriata. Classification (NCBI taxonomy): domain Eukaryota; kingdom Metazoa; phylum Arthropoda; class Insecta; order Lepidoptera; family Noctuidae; genus Noctua; species Noctua fimbriata. The sequence continues at coordinate 12,908,327 of LR990940.1, forward strand.
TACTAACCACAGCGAAACGTTATTTCATCGATAAATTGTTATTTAATTATAGATAGGTAGTGGACACAATTTCTCATCATAGGGGCAGAAGCCTGTGTTGGGTTTACATGAAAATATTTTAAACAACCCAGAATCACAGAAGGAATAGCTCGTTTCGGCGACAAAATCCAAAGGGATTGCGCAAGCAAACTTTGCAATATTTGCGCGCCAGAATGCATAAATCTTTTATGATAGTCATCGATAATAAGAACGGTAAGGCGGTGACTGCGCAGTAATAACAGAGGATACTTGCCGTTGAACTCTACGTCAGCATGAGCCAGGCGACCGCCTACCCTCAAAAGACCCGCATCATCGAGGAAAGGCGCCAACTTGCGCAAGCCCTTAGGAAGAGAGCTGGGAGAACCCCTTTGAAGGTTTTCAATCTCATGTGAGAATGCGCCTTGCTGCATATATTTTATTAAAAACATGAAGGCTCTATTAGTCTCATAGACTTGCAAAGGCCCGAAAAGTTTATTTTTAGGAGCAGAATTCCTTGAATTCTGTACAAAACGAAAGCAATACGATAGGACGTGTTTAAAAGTCTTGAAAGCAGCGAGAATTTATTTATCAATTTGTCAACGCAATTAACATCAGTATCAGTCAGAAGACTGAAAATCCTTTGTTCCTCTTGCAAGGTGTCGTTTTTGTCAAACGATAACGACGACTCCGGCCAATTTTCCTCGGGTTCCGCAAGAAACGAGGGACCATTCCACCAGACTTCATTTGCAGCAAGATCTGAGGGAAGAATTCCACGAGAACCACTGTTTGCAGGATTGATAGAGGTCCTCACATGACGCCAGCAATCAGGCGCGATGAGTTCTTGGATGTGGCTGACCCTACTGGCGACGATAGTTTTCCACTTGGAGGGACACGACTTAATCCAAGTCAGAGCAACGCTAGAATCAGACCTGGCGAAAATTTCAGAAGGAAGGAAGCCGTGGAACTGTATTGTGATGAAGGACTGAACCATGCGACGAGGAATCGAAACCGATGTCAATAGAGGCAGCTGAGATTTGAAGCGCGACCACTCCGACTGAATAGCTTCCGGCAAATCATCATCCGAAGACACACCAGAAGTCCAAAGAAGTTGCATTAGATATTTGCATGAAACGTAACAGAGCCGAAGAATCCTAAAGGGTCGTAAATACGAGCTATATCGGGTAGGATCGTTCGTTCCGTACATCTTTGATTTCCATTATTGGTAATCTTGAACTGACAGCTATCAGACTGAGGCATCCATAAAAGCCCCAAGATTTTGAGAGAATCATCAGAGATGTCCACAAAGCATCTGAAACTCTCCGAATAGAGTTCTGAAGAAGCAAGATCAGCAAAGAAATCGAGATTAGAGGTCCATTTCCTCAAATGGAAACCACCAGACGACAATATTTTATTAAGTTCGGATCTCACAAGTAGAGCCGATTCGATAGAGTCTGCGCCCGAAACTATGTCATCAACGTAGATGTCCCGGCTGAGCACCGAAGACCCACGAGGATAATCAGCAGCAGAGTCCTTGGCCAGTTGGGCAATAGTTCGTAGAGCTTGGAATGGTGCCGACGATACTCCATACGTGACGGTACGAAGCCTGTAATCATGGATAGGGTCTTCAGGAGCCACAAAATGCGTTGGTACTCCATATCTTCGTCAGGCTCTAAAATATTCCTATACATCTGCTTTACATCCTGGATTTGCAAACCCAGGATCAGCAAGATCTAAATTATTTATGTGAGACCAACCCGATGAGTTAACAGGTCGGGGTGGTTGATCAGCACAAATCGATGGAAGAACGAAGGCTTCTAATTTAAATTTTGATGTCCGATTTGTATTAAGAGTCTTGACCTCACACGATAACAATCCAAGAGGTGACGCAACAGAGTGACCGATTCCACTGACTGACTGCTGACTGCACTAGCTGAACACACAAACCACACCAACGAGAAGCGAAAAAAAAACGAAGAGAAAAAAAAGTGTTGCCATACCTAAAAAATAGGTTTTTAGGGTTGCCGTTAAAAGGCTCTTAAATATAATTAGTTACTAAAGTGAACAGCATCCAATGTCTTGAGTGTGTTACATTGAGTTTTTCAGTAAAACGTGACTAATCACCCCAAAAAAAAAATCGTTTCCCAGCAATAATTTTTGCGTAGGGTTACTTAGTTTGATGTACAGAATGCTTGGTTGACGGTTTCGCGAAGGGTCCGTGTACACCTTGGTGTACACGGACCCTTCGCGAAACCTTCGGTTAGTTTTTAGCTGTAATTCCCAGCTTATACAAGGTATAAGCTAAGAAAGCCTCCGAAATCACAAAAACACAGAATTTTGCAGTATCTTTCGCTGTAACCAGCTAATAAAGTACTACAACCAAATTATACTTATTTCTATGGCATTCTGTGATGTTTAAAACGGTCACATCATTTAGAACCGATTTTATTCGTTATTATTTTTGTAAATATTTATGCTATATAAGTTTTTGAACTATCATGGTCACTAACATTATCATTAACACTAGAACCGGGATATTCACCATGTTGACTGTTTGCGAGTGACCGTGGTAGCGGTACTGAGTGCAAAAAACGAACAAGAAAGGGGATATATTTTTCAATACATTTCGTCGAAAACTGGTTCTTATCGCACTACGATTAGGTTCAACATGCAATGTATTTCACACGCGTGGTTTTTTTTTCATCTATCACGTATGCGGAAATAAAAATTTCCACAAATAACTATACATATACTAAGTGAAAATTGATTCAATGCCTGTAGTCGTCGGTGACTGTTTTTTTTTAATTTTGGCAAAGACATATATATGCGTCTTTACAGCCTAAATATTTTTTGAATAATTAAATTGTGTTTATAAATAGAATATCATAGATAAACATGATTATTTAAAACAAATATTTACTTTAATGAACAAATAAACATTTATTTGTGTTCTAAATTCAAAAATATTAAAATTTTCTATTATTCATATTAGGCTGTTTAATGGTTTTGTACCTTTGCTTCTCCTTCAACCTGGCGAAAGCAAAGCGCGGAAAAAAAAGAAAATAAAAATCATAGCTTCCTAATAATTTATGGCAAAAATACTTTTCGTTCTGTTATATTATTTCTTCGAAAGTGTATTGTAAAACTTCGTTTGATATACGTGGCATTTGTTACTGCAGTTCTCGGATCCGTTGTGAATTCCGCCTCGAATGCAATAACAAATTTTCGCCACTTATATCAAAATGTACTATTTCTTTCTTTTTATTCCTTTACCTAAAGTAACTTTCCATTTACCTACATAATGAGCCGCCTATCAGCTATACTTGTGATAGAGGAAGTCATATTTTCAGAGGTATTATCAGTAGATGCTATCACCGATCCCATTCTTGTCTTCGCTCTATAACTAATGGGGCCTTTCGAAGGTATACCAACCTCAGCGAATGTGATGTGCAGACAAGGAGCTCGGTGAAATTGTCCCATTCTTTTCAGTGCCCTGTTGTATAATGAGCCATAAGACCCGTTTTATCTGTAACAAGGAATATATTTGGTAAATATACGTACATAGCTAAATTCTAACCAGACCCAATCTTGACCGAAACGTTAAAAAAATGAAGAAGATTCTCAAAAACTTTACCTAACAAACTTAACGTGGCTACTGTCGCAGCAAGCTAATTTGTTTATAACAACAACGTTACAACTGAAGAACTTAATGCTAGACACTTAAAGAATAAAAACTTAGTCAATTTTTAACCGACTCCCAAAAAGAGGAGGTTATCAATTTGTCTTATTTTTTTTGTTTGTATGTTCAGCGATATCTTCGCCAATTGTGAACCGATTTAGATGATTCTTTTTTTGTTTGGAAGAATATTATTTCATTTAAATTTGCTGAAGATCTGATGCTGATATTCGGAGATTTACAATGGATCTCTTCAATAATAGACAGCAAATCTGTCGCGATGGCTGCAATCGCTTGGGTGTTCATTCTTTACATAATATCATAACATAACATAACATCTGTATGCTCTGAGGGGGTACGCAGATGCGTACAGTACACCCGGATTGCGTCAGTTAGATATATTAACTTTCAATTGATTGGGGATGAGCCTTTTACCATGATATGTATTGTTAACAATGTAAAATAAATGTATAGCAAATATTTGTATAGGATGGAAAAAATGGAAAAATATATATTTTTTTTGCAAAAAATAAATCGACTTCAAAAACACAGAAAAGTGAAAAATAACTTAATTTTTTTCTGTTCTGTTAATTTACTGTGTGTCTGTTTCTGTTATTTTTTTTCTTTTTTTGTTCCGTCCTGTTAAATTTATAGTTTATTGTTTTATTTGTGTTTTGTTATTTTTTTTTGTAATTTCGTGTGATGCACGTCATATCTCTGCGGCAAATAAATATATTGTCTTTCTTTCTTTCTAACTTTAGCTTCAGAAGTCGGTGACAAAAAAACTGAATCAAACAAACAAAAGTCACCGACTTCTGAAGCTAAAGTAATTTTTCACTTTTCTGTGTTTTTGTGTATAGACTAAATAGTGTTTTAAGCTTTCACGGTTTACAACTAAACTTATACTCAAAATAATGAACAATCACGGAAAATATCCCGTAAGTGACAGTAAAAGTTTAGACTAAATTGTGCTTATGACGTCATGGTAAGTAGTCAAAAATGGCACGCATAGTTTCCATACGGATCATGATCGATCCGTACGAAACCAAGCGCGCCATTTTTAATCATCTATATCTATATCTGTACTGTTAACCCTTTTGGCTAATGTAGACGTTACATTTTCGCCACTGACTGCAGGCCGCAAGAAAAAAAATATCGAAACTAGGGCATGCGGAATCGGTTTACAGTCCCAAAGTGAAACCGGTTTTTCCCAGATTTTTATAAAGCGGTTTTACCCGGATTTTGTTAAACCGGTTTTCGCATGCCCTAATCGAAACCACACCTTCTACGACCTATAAGTCTGAAATCGCTATCCCTAAGCAAGCATGAGATTAATGCTAGTTGTATCCCTGCATGAAAAGGCCGTTGCTCTGCAGTTAAATAATTAAGATTACATTGAATTACGTTTATTAATATTAATTCTGTTATTGAATTTATAATAACATTTAACCTGACTTATCGAGACATTTTATTTCTCTATTTTTATTGTTTTTTTTTATAGTTTTATCGACCCACTTGTTTATCAAGAAAAAATCTAACCACAGATCGGTGTTACGACGAAAATAGCCTGAAATACATAATAGTTATTTGGTTTTTACGATTGTTTTTATGAATTTTCGTTTGCAAATCGAAATAAAAGTATCCGGTGTAGTGTTTATGGGCTGTTTATGGTAATTCTTGGTGGAGCTGATGTGGGTGTTTCAATCCACGTTTCTGTTTTTGCTTTATTTTATTTTTTGTGTCTTAGGCTGCCTGTCCATTGAAGCGGGGCCTGGCTGCGGAACGGAGAAATTGCGAAATATTAACCAATAGGATTGCAAACTGGAGCGGTGTGGAGATTTTATGCAATCCTATTCGTTTCTCCGCTCCGCAGCCTCGCTCCGCTTCAATGGACAGCCAGCCTAAATCTGGGGTCGTGCACTTCAGGTCGCCCCTTTAAAACTTTCATAGTAATAGGCACATAATTAATATGAACTTAGCATATTTATCTTTGTCAAGAGGACCAGCAGAAAAACCCTCTTATAACAGACGTAGTAATCAATGGAACAAAATTTACTCTGTCTTTATCATTGATACGCCCCCCGGATAGATACCTTTATTTAAATCTTAATATCATTCCTTGATAAGTTTAAATTACAAGTAGGTACTACTCTTTTATTTACAAGAAACTTAAATATACATTGTGGAAGGGACGCCGACACTGAGACAGTTACCACGTATTCAGTTCATCATTCTGACTGAACCTGGCTGTCTGCAAAAAATTGCCAAAAAAATTCCCGAAGAATTGCCTAACTTAAGTGGCAGTGGGCAGCGCATATTGCTCGCAGAACGGATGGACGATGGGACCGAAAAGTTCTGGAGTGGGGACCGCGAAAGGAAGACACTACGTTGGTGGACCGATGGCCTGGTGAAGGTTGCAGGGATCCGCTTGATGCGAGTCGCACGGGACCGGTCAATGTGGCGACACTTGGGGGAGGCCTATGTCCAGCAGTGCACAGCTGAAAGGATGATGATGTTGTAAAAAACAGCTGTTTTCTACAAAACTACAATACCTACACGGTCAAAATATATGGAACAGCAGATTTAAAAAAGAAAATACCGATGAAAGTCAATGTAAAGCACTTAAGACATAGTACTGGTGGATGCATTGGATAGTAAACGGGTCATGAAGGCATTTAAAGTAAAGTTATAACCTTGAAATCAAGTACTTAAAAAAACTTGTGAAAAAGTTGGAACTTTGACCTCATCTCCGTAACTCCGGTTCTCAGGTATGTTCCAGAACAAAAAAATGATCACAGTGACGGGCAGAACAAGTGCCTTTCGGCTTCGTTAAGGGTCTATTTACACCCTTTAGTCTATATAGTACAATTTTAATCCACACGTTTGTAAACAGCATCCAGAAATTCAGTTTAATAAGACGCCTTGCCCCAGCCTCATTAAATACCTAACCTACCTAATGTTTATTAAAAGGAAATTACGGATACAGTACGTTCCTCCCATTAAAACAAAAGAGCGGTAAGAACAAAGAGCTAAGTACAATAATTAACGTATTTAAAAAAGCGCAATTATTTCAGATGAGATAAAAATGGCTCCGGACGTGCGTTGCCGCCTTAATGACCTTATTTGGAGACGGTATAAGCAGACATAGGTATTCTGCTGACGTAAGCGATGATTTTCTTTTATAGGAGAGGAGGGCTTGTAATGGGTATGGGCAGGACTCTTTTTAAAGCGACTTTTGTGTAAAACGTTTATGGTAAAAGAAAAAAAGGTATTCTTTTATAGTGGTACAAGGAATGTCAAGTCAAGATAAGTAGGACGGCAAAAAGCAGTCTTACGGCATTTCATACAAACTTTCAATTGATTTTTTTTCGAAATGACTGAACCGATTTTAATGAAACTTCGTACACATAAGCAGGATACATAAGTCTAAAATGTTGACAGAGAACTTTTCGAAAAGTCTTTAAAAAAAAAAAGATAATTGGAAATTTCTGTTTCTATGGAAAATCTAAAATCGGTCTAATTCAGGTGTAACACTATTTTTCGAAAATGTTCTCTGTCAAGTTTTTAGACTTATTACAATATAAGTATTACAATTTTCGAAAACACGTAGCTTTTTTTTTAGATATAACTTTGTACCCTATCACAATGTCCTATTTTACCAAAAGGTTGACTGACGATACGCCTTTGTACAACTATTGTATATGAAGTTTAAATAAATAAATAAATAAAACTAGCATCTCACAGCCTCTCACAAAGAGAAGCCTAGCAGTGGAAAACCGTTTAGGCTGGTTTTGTTTAAGAAGTGGTAAGTTTACGCTAGGTGCCTCAGGTACCACTGTCGACATATTTCCTTAGGTCAAAATAGAAATGAAACGGGCAAATCTGTAAGTTCATACGCACATAAACAAAGAAATAACAAGCAACCTTCGCTAAGTACGGGTCAACTTGACAGGCATCCAAAAAAGGGTTAAAAAACGCCAAAAAAACAAAACATTTTCTAAGCAAACAATTGATTTCCGGCGAAACATGTGACGGTACCCTAAAAATGTTCCCGACTACCCGGATGGGTCAAAAATTCACACGCGAAAGGGTTTCAGCGCCATTTTCCGGACAAAGGGTCAGAAAATTCAGGGTTGTATTTATTTTTAGGTAGGGTAGTCCGGGTAATCAATGAAAATATCCGTGAATGATTTTTAACGGTGTTTCATTTTAAAAGTGAGGAATTGAATACTTCTAATTTTTTGATATTTATACGGCCAGTCTTAACACCATACGCGTTGATAAAATGACAGCTTATTTCATAAAAAAAGTTTTCTTTTTTTTATATATAATTAGAGAGCAGTGGTGCCGGTGGCTCAGTGCTGGAGGTCCCGACTTACGAACAGTAAGTCATGGGTTCGAACCAAGGCAGACGCATTACTTTGAGTAATTTATGTCATCACGACTTCTCTCAAAAACGGTGAAGGAAAACATCGTGAGGAAACCAGCATGTCGTAGAACCAAAAATTCGAAGACATGTGACATCTACCAACCCGCACTGGGCCCGCATGGTGGATTATAGCCCATTCCCTCTCATAGAGAGAAGGCCGTTTGTCCCAGCAGTGGGAACATTATAGGCTGATTATGCTTATGCAGTTTTGTTTTCCAATTTGTCTGGTCGATAGTCCGGACTCTATAAAACTCAAATTACTCACCGCAGAACCCCAAAAGAAATTTAGGATTTAAATATAACATTATATCTCCCTCATGTAATGTTCCTCGCTTGTAAATAATGTAGGTACATGGGCATACACGGCATCAAATTATTTAGAAATTCCGTTACATTGAAATGGGACTCTCTTTGTTAAAACTACCTACGTAAAGTAGCTATGGATACGTGTTTTTCAACCGTGAAGAGTCCCTAGTAATGAGATATCAGTTAAAAGGGTTGTGTCTACTACCCTTTTTGTTATCAAAGTAATTATTATGTTAATCATAGACCTTTTAACGGATAGAACGGATTTTTCGCATTACAGACCCAAATGACAACCATTTGGGATCAGGGAAGATGATTATCTTCCCTGAATTTTAATTTATTAAAGACTAGCTTATGCCCGCGGCTTCGCCCGCGTTGAGTTCCGTAATTGTCCCACGGGATCGTACTACCGGGATAAAAAGTATCCTATGGGTTAATCCAGGTTATAAACTATCTGTGTGCTAAATTTCATCCAAATCCGGTCAGTAGTTTTTGCGTGAAAGAGTAACAAACATCCACCCATCCATCCTCACAAACTATCGCATTTATAATATTAAGTAGGGCTAGCACTTCGCCCGCGACTTCTTCCGCAAAAAGTGTGATAGCTCGGCTAATATACATGATATGAAAATAATTTATAGTCTATAGCACTCACGAATAATGTAGCTATCTATCAGTGAAAAAGTTTTTAGAATTGGCTCATTCGTTTCGGAGATTACCCCCTATATACAAACTGACAAATACATTTTACCTCTTTATAGTGTAAGTATAGAAGTATCGATAAGTGGTATGTATTTAATTATTTCGTAGTCCGTTTTAGGGTTCTAAAAAGGTTGTAACATTGGGATTATCTATTTATACTTTGATTGTTTGAACCTGCTGTTTAAAAACTTGTGTACATTTTAATGAGTTGCATCTGTTCCCAGAGTCACTGATAAAATAAGAAAGAAAATATTTTCGCCTCAAAAAGCAATTTCATTAATTCTCCTCCATATTATGGTCATGATAAAGGACTCTTAATACTGTTTAGTCAAATTCTTTACCACAGATTATGCTACAAAATACACGTAATATACCAAAAGTATTTACAAAGCAAATATTACCACAAGCAGTCGAGTGTTAGCGGTCGCGAAACTCGTGCGCTGAGGTTTTTAGCGCAAATATAATATTTTAATCTTCTTTGCGTGTCCGTCCGCTGATGGGTAATAGGATTGTTTTGAAGTCTGTTTCATGAAGATAAAAGTCGGGAGGTGATTATTTTTTTAAATCTCCACATTAGATTTTTTTAAAGAAAATGTTGTAACATGAATCGTGATTTTCACAACATCATTTATTTCTGCACTTAATTATGAAATAATCTAATTGTTTATTAAACTCAGTATTGTATTGTTAATACAGGAGTCTGCCCGCTACACCGTACCATACCATGACCGTGGTATGAACGTATCAGGCACGGATAGAAACATTACACGGACTACTATGCCAACTAGAACGCAAAACAGCTTATCAGCCCTTTAGCGGTTTAGCCCTTTATTCTTTGTATTGAAAAGTATGAGACTATGACTATGAGACCGTTTCCTCATCGTCGCGTGCCATGCAAGAGCGTCAACAATTGCCAGCGAGAATATATTTTCCGGTTGCGATACGCTCCGTGCATGGCACGCGATGGTATTGGTCGGTGACGGAACCGTCTAGTGGGCATAGTCTCATACTTTTTAATATAAATAATATTTTTTGCCAGATACGTTCATAGCACGGTCATGGTATGGTACGGTTTAATGGGCAGAATCCTTGATCGTCATGGAAACTGTTCAACATATTACATGACATTAATTATAATGTGCTTAGTTTCTCGAAAAACGCGTGCGTACACACTTGTAAGGCGCCATTATTATTCGTTTCTATTTCCCAGACAACATATAGCTTGCATAACAAAAGATAATAAAGGACCTTGACAGTGACTCACATAACATACGACGGTACCCATATTAAAATTCGATTTATCCACTTCCCGAAGATATGACTACACTAAATCAAAATCAGCAATTTTGTGGGGCAAGACTCCCCCATAAATAACCCCCTGGGGGTTAAGCCTGAGGGGGACAGGTGATAGGTTATGAGGGATGGTGTGTGGTGTTGCCAGGTCTAGTGTGTTTCGGGATGCAAAGGTAAAATAATCGGGAATTTAGTTTTCAAATTTAGAATATTCAGAACAGCTTCCACGGGGTAGACAAAAATAGGTAACAATTCACTGGCGTGCCTAGGGGCCAAAAATACGGCTTAAGCAATAAAAAAAACATATAAACTTGTAGGCTTGTATGAAAGTACCGCTACCAAGTAACATAGTTCATTTTTAAGAGCGTTGACGAATTACGTCATTTCATACAAACTTTCAAGTTCTTTTTTTTCGAAATGACTGAACCGATTTTAATGAAACTTCATACGCTTACGCAAGATACATAGCTCTAAAACGTTATCAGACAACATTTTCGAAAAATGGTGTTACAGCTAAATTAGACCGATTTTAAATTTTCCATAGAACCAGTCCAAATATCTTTTTTTTTTTAAACACATCGAAAATGTTCTATGATAACTTTTTAGACCTATGTATCCTGGTTAAAAGTGATGAATCATTTCGAAAAACAAGGATTTGAAAGTTTATATGAAATGCCGTAAGTCGTAAACGCTCTTAACGAACGGTAATTTTTTTCAAAATGGCAGGAGCTTGTGATGGTGCCATTGGTGAGTACAAGAAATAAAACATCTATGACGACTATTTAGTTCAATTTTAGTGAGAAGATATGAACATGTGAAAGCAACAAGAATTTGTGTGATTACTAAACAAAAAGAACCCGACCACAGAAAAAACACGCTTTAATTAAATTCGGAATTTACAATCGAAATGTAAAACCCTCCTATTCTTGAAGTCGGTTAAAATGTAGCCTATGTTACCCGGGATGTAATAACGAATCGATTGACACCTGATTCATCAAAATCGGATGAATAGTTTAGGCGCTATGGAGGAACATATGGAAATACAAACCTACATACATAGACTACCAAAATCATAACCCTTCTTTTTGGCTTTGCCGTAGTCGGGTGGGTCGGATACTTTTTTGTACCAACAGCTTCTCCTGACAGAATTTTCTATCCAAAAACTACAGGTCTGAAAATCGGGGTATTCGGGTCCCGATCAAACGTGAATCGGGACGCGTCACCAGACCCCTGAAAATCGGGTCACCTGGCATTTATAAGTGACGTCACTATTCCCCAGAAAAGGGATGAAAGGGTGCATAAAGTGTTATTGATATATCTTTAATAGTGCCCGTTGATAGAGGTCGATAAATTGACAAAATGGTTTATTCTGGAAGATTGATGTTGCGCGTTTTGTTAGTTTAGTAGTGAAGTATTGTGAAAAAAGGTTTTGGTTGAAAATTCAGATTAGGCGAAGTATCAATGGTGTGCTTAGAAAGTAATAATAAAAAAATCTATTGACCCCTTGTTCTTATCGTATCGATGTTACTTCTAAATGACACGGTTTGGCCCCAGTAGGTGGCCACGTTTATAGCAGCGGCAGAGGCACTATTCAGGTCGTCAAGAGTGCAGGTAAACGGCTACCTGGGACACTCCAGCAGGTGGGGCATAGTTTGAACCCGAGCGCCGCACTCGCACTTGGTGTTGGAGGAACCAATAATACCTTATTTTGACAGATTATGTTTGCAGCGGCCAGCTTGGGTACGCAATAGATTCAGAGCTTTCCAAATAGCCCACTGTAGTTCACTGCCGGGAGCCAGGTGTTCTTGGGGCTTAAAGAAGTCGTGGGGTGGTGGACACTTCTCTTGCCATAACTTGCTTCGTACTTTAGGTGGCCTGTCTTGGATTGCCTGAGTGGAGCGTAGGAAGCTTTTGCGACTTTGTAGTCTGCCCGGGGTAGGTCTGTGGTGGTAGAGGGGATGTCGGGAAGCGGATCTAGTGTCTAAAAGTACCTACACATTCCTGATGTAGATATACAGGATGATTTTTTAAACGTTAGCAATACTTTAAGGGCATATAGTACTCATAAAAATGATCAACTTTTACAATGGGACCGACCATGAAATCGCGAAAAAATTATCAGCTATTGTCTACATTTTCTCTAGTTACGCGAACCAACTTTAAATCGTTCTAAATTCTTCTTCAGGGCATTCCTGAAGCAGGCCTGTGGCCGGCGAGTTATGGGCTAGCTCGCCGTCCGGCCGTCTAATGACGACAGGCCGTGTCGACGGCGCGTTCGTGTTCCACGCGCGCCTTAAAGAGATGTCAGCAACCACGTAGGGGTCCGCATGGGCCGATGCCTACCAGGACTGCGGGACTATTCGAAAGAGATACCGTGGCCCTGGAACACAAAGGGCAAAGAAGGAACATGGATGGGTTTTAGTCAGTAGAAGTCTGACACTCCCCTCCACTCCGCCCAGAGTGGGAGGGATCATTTGATGATTTCCAATCCGGAAAAAAAGGGCAATCCTAAAGACATAGATTAAGAGAAAACAAAAGATGATTTTCAAATACCTATTCAATGATACCTAGTTCGTCGACTTAATTTTTTTTCTTTTCACAATAGAGAGTCTGGTTGTTGCTTTATTGAATTTTAATTACTGTAATGCCTTTAGTGACACTAAGATTAAGAAAAATCGATTGACTTAAGAATCATCAAAATCAGCCCACGCGTTTGGTCTCTAGAGCGCCACAAAGGAACAAACGTACATAATATACAACATTAGTTTTAGTATATGCGAAACCTGATACACGTGTCTAGTATTTTTATGTAAAGAATCTATGTACAAAATTTCAAAACTGTATCATGAAAAACTCACAGTTATAAGCTTGTTCTGTTACCTAGTTGTCCGCACAAAAACGTTGTCACCACGCAGCGCGCTTCCAGCGTCGTCTTGAGCTCATTGATAATAATAATTTGGCAGTAGGTACCTAAATTATTGCGATAGGTACTCAAAGTCGCTCGGTGTCCAACTTTTAACTTTTTTAAATATTTTTGGGAAAAAATTTAACATGGTTTAAAAATTATACTATATTCAGGTTTCGCATATACTAAAAATAATGTTGTATAGGCTGATAAACACCGGTGATCCAATATCATAGGAACACTTTCAATAAACGATAAATCAACGCCATCTTTCTTTCATACCAACCAATAGCAGGCAATGGTTTAAGATATTTTCCAATAACACATAACACAATTAATATCAACGATAACTGGTATCCAGTTCACTGACTGCTAAATAACTATTACGGATAAGTTTCTTTTAGTTTCTTTACAAACTAGTTAATAGTTTGTCGAAGGAAAAACGTGAAAAGAGCAATACACCCCCTTGGGTACGGATATTTATCGTTTTGTGTTCATTTGAAGTTTGTTTTCCGGTCGATACACCGGCTGATTTCAGTTTCATGCTGGATGCTTGCTGCTTTTAAACTCATACTTAAAGTAACATAACATACAAGATACAAAATTATTCTCTCAAAACTTAGTATCACTACAACATAGTATAAAACAAAGTCGCTTTCTCTGTCCCTATGTCCCTTTGTATGCTTAAATCTTTGAAACTACGCAACGGATTTTGATGCGGTTTTTTTTAATAGATAGAGTGATTCAAGAGGAAGGTTTATATGTATATATTGCACCTGTGCGAAGCCGGGGCGGGTCGCTAGTCATACATAAACTGAGGCAGCCCCAGTAAGTTACAAATAGTACTTGTGTTGGGGCTGTCTCACTCTTCCCTTAGGTGGTATAAAATCAATAAAAAAAAAAACAAAATTGAAAAATTATTAGTAAAGCAGCTCTGGCTGTCTGAGTTCACTTATTTCTATGTGTGTGTGTGTGTGTGTGTGTGTGTGTGTTTGTGTGTGTGTGTGTGTGTGTGTGTGTGTGTGTGTGTGTGTGTATGTATATGTGTGTATTATGTGTGTGGTGTAACATCACGCTTGTAATCCACATACACCTATCGCCAGTTATGTTTCAATCTCATCTAATAGGGAGCGAGCCTATTGCCATCAACCGGGTACAAATCCAGACTCCGTGGCTGCTACTGAGAAGTACCTGATGGAGACATCCAATAACACTTTGCCCGACCTGGGAATCGAATCTAGCACCTCATGCTCAGTAGCCGCACCTGCGACGACTAGACCAATTACAGTACCTTTAAATTAAAAGTTTAAGTTCAAGTTTATATATTCTATGTATTTATGGTAGAATTAAAGGCTTTTTAATTTACTTTTTTAATTAGGTATCCAAGTAATAAACAGTTCAGTCTTTAAATAATGTTTTTTTTTTTCCCACGGATAAATTGCGATTTGTGCACACCGAAGTAAATAGACAGCAAAATGCCATATCATTTTTGTAGCCGGTCCGTAGCATCGACCATCAACCGTAGCAATGCAATAGCTACGCCGTAGCTAATACCGTAGCGCACGGTGCTACGAGCTACGAAGAACTACAGAGCCCGGACCTGGTGGCCTACCATGACGTCTTAAAGCAGGAGTAATTCCAGTGTGGGAAAGAGATGCCACTAGACGACCTGTATAGCTCTGTCCTTTCTCACACAGGAATTACTACTGCTTTAAGACTTTATAGTAACACCATACCCCTGACTTGAGTTGAAGTTAAAGCAAAAGTAACTAAATAAAAATATACATTTGCCCGCGGCTTCACTCGCGTTAAATTAGAATTGAACAAACAATTCGGGTTTTACTCTGCTTGTAATAATATAATTCAATCATGATTCGAAAGCCACGTGGCGCCATCTATTATCTTAAGAACGTTATTGTTGTTTTACCCGAGAACAGTACATTTTTCGGGATAAAAGGTACCCTATGTCCGTTTCTGTACACCTGACAACGTATATGTAAAATTTAGGGATGATCGGTTCAGTGGTTTAGGCGTGAAAAGGTAACAAACTTTACTTTCACATTTATAACATTAGTATAGTATGGATATGGATTTTTTGTAGTAAAGGGTAACTAGATTATAAGGACCAGTTAAGACTACTGAAATTCAAACTCGTATCGATTTGAACTCTACAGGGTGTAAACAGACCCTTCACATAGCAGTCAACCAAGCATTCTGTACATCAAACTAAGTAACTTTACGCAAAATTTATTGCTGGGAATCGACTTTTTTTTTAAGGTGAAAAATCACGGTTTACAGTAGGCCTCGATGGAAAGCACTCAAAGTATTGTGCTGATGGATGGATTGAATAGTACGGGGGTCGTGGAGGTGTGTAAAGTAAATATCTTGCATTAAAAAGACGTTTTAAAAATAAAAAAAACTTGTGAATAAGTTGAAACTTCGACCACCAATATCTCCGTAACTAGAAGGTTCCCAACCTTCTAGTATATTTCCGAAAAGTAGTGTTACAGCTAAATTAGACCGATTTTAGATTTTCCACAGAAAAAGAAAACTTTTTTTTAAAAAGACATTTGGAAAAGTTCTCTGTCAAGCTTTTAGACGTATGTATCCGACGTATGTATAAGCAGGAGCTTATGCGTACGAAGTTTCATTAAAATCGGTTCAGTCATTTCAAAAAGAAATCACTTGAAAGTTTGTATGAAATGCCGTAATACGTTAACGCTCTTAACATACATAGATAGCGCGTAGTATTTTTTGTAGTACAGGTACAACACACAACTTTTCTCAAAGACATCCATAAAAATGTTCTAGAAGCTAAACAACCAATATTTCTCTTTACAAAATACGTTGCCCACCCGTTCTAGACTGGAGCTATAAAAGAGAACAATGGCCGCCTGTAGTTTACCTGGAACGGCCGCGAGCCGTTTCGTTACGTCTATTTACGGGCCGTAGATGTGTCAAGTTTGGGTTTCTTATTTTACCTCACGTGTGTGTTTTGTTTTTAAGATAATTTTATTACCTCGTTGGTCTAGTTAGTGGTCGCAAGTTCGACGGCTGGGCATGAGGTCCATGGGTCGATTCTGGGGTCGAGCAAAGTGTCATTGGGTATTTCCATCAGGAATTTCTCAGTATCAGGAGGGGGATCAGGAGCCGGTTGATGGCAACAGGCTTATCCCCTATTACAAAAGGACTTAAACATGACTGGCGCAATGTAGGTATTAGGTACACCTCTGCCTAACCCTTCGGGGATTACAGGCGTGGTGTTATGTTTATTATTTTAGGCTGTCTCGTGTTAACTGTCTCGGTAGTCTAGTGATCATAAGCGCTACTGCTGAGTATGAGGTCCTGGGTTCGATTCTTAGATCGGGTAATGTTTTTCGGTTTTTCCATCTGGAATTTCTCAGTAGTAGGCTTAAATAACAGGCATGCTAGAAGGTTTGCTAACGAGCAATGGAGCGCTGTATTCTAGGTGTTAAATGAACGGACCGTGCTCGCATCAGAATACTGCTCCCAAACAAAAATAGCTGACGTGGCTCAAAAGGCTGCCCAACTCAAATGGGACTGGGCGGGACATGTCTGCCGCAAATATATATCATCATCATCTGCCTAGCCTTTTCCCAACTATATTGGGGTCGGCTTCCAGTCTAACCAGATGCAACTGAATACCAGTATTTTACATGAAGCGACTGCCTATCTAACCTCCACAACCCAGTTAGTACTGGGTAATACGATACCCCTTGGTAAGACTGGTTGTCAGACTTTTTGGACCACTGACTACCTAACGACTGTCAAAGATCTACAAATGACAGCCGGGAGCAACGGCTTAACGTGCTTCGTCTGCCGCATATATATACATGCCGGAAAAACTGTGGGCTAAAATAGCAGGAAACTGGTGCCCTGACACAATGACGCGGGGTCGTGGCAGGCCAGGAAGGAGATGGTGGGACGAACTGGACAGGTCCCGTCATAACTGGAAGGCGCGCAGGGTTCACGAGAAATGAAAGGAGTGGAGGGAGGTCTTTGTCCAGGAGTAGGACAGAGCTGGCTAGGAAAAAAGGGATAAAAAACTTTATCAAATTTAATTATTTTTTTAAATCAATTTATTGACACACACAAGTTAGGAAACATACAGACCACAGTGATAATTAAAAGAGTGCATAATTAGAAGTAGTTCTGGGCTCCAAACTAGGCACAGCCTGTGTCTTGGTGGCCCAGTATAGACAGAAAAGGCAGATTGAGTTATTGACTGTTCAGCGTGACACAGCACAGTAAAACACAAGTAGCAATTAATTATGAAAATAGTAATTAAAACATTCAGAAATAAAAAATAATAATAACAATCAATAAAATGAATATTAAAAAAACAAGATAAGATCAAAGTAAATATCAACATGCGTAATTAATATGATATAGTTACATCTGTTTAGACTCACCTGCTGCCTGTCTACTAATATCGTGGGCTACAAATACACATTACCTTAAACTTTTGGTAAGGCGTAATTACCGTGGCGGTGTGAGTGAAAAACTTTATACAACATATAGTATAGTATATGCGAAACCTGAATATAGTTTGTTCAGAATAAGTAACTGAATCGACTCCAATAATTTTAAAACCATGTTATATTTTTTCTCAAAATATTAAAAAAAAGTTAAAAGTTGGACACCGAGCTACTTTAAGTAATAATTTAGGCACCTACTGCCAAATTATTATTATCAATGACCTCAAGACGATGCTAGAGGCGCGCGCTGCGCGGTGACCACGTTTTTGTGAGGACAACTAGGTAATAGAACAAGCTTTTAACTTTGCGATTTTTCATGATACAGTTTTGAAATTTTGTACATAGATTCTTTACATAAAAATACTAGACACGTGTTTCAGGTTTCGCATACTAAAACTAATGTTGTATAATCAAAATCTAAGCATTTATTTCAAGTAGGCCAGTTACAGGCAGTTTTGAACTGTCGAAACAAAGACAATGAAATGTAGCTACAGTCCCAGTCACAAGGCATAAACACAGTGAAAGTACTGTAGTTACCCATTCCCTAGCGTAGACCTCTGTGGAGAAGAATGTGCAAGAAACTCCATGGACACTCTTTTAAATCATAATATTGTTACACAACCTTGGTTACATCATTCATGTTGAGATGGTTCAATGTATATAGGTATAATGTATCTATGGGTCACTTCGCAACTTGCCAATCGCATGAGCGGTCGAAATAGTTTTCTGCCCTCTGTAATATATAATAAAACAAAATTTTCAAAAGTTGATTAAAGTAATCATTGAAGAAACCAAATTCCCAATGATTCAACTCTTTATGTCGTCATAGACATAAAATTGGCGACCGTGACAGGACCCGAAAACTTAAATTTCAACAATTGGTTCATCGACGTGGTGTGGTCATCAAGACCACAAAAGGCCAAGTTCCCGTCGTGGAGCTGAAACCAAAGAACATCCTGAAGCCTAAGCATAGATGCAGCTAAAGTATCAACACAGGTGTACGGAAGAAAAAGCAGTTGCAGAAGATTCATGTGAACCGGATCATCATAAGTTTATTTATTTATTTTATTACAACGGTTGTGTTCGTCGAATCCGACTCGGCTGGGCAGCGTTCGGGAAGTTGCGTGGTATCTTCTCGTCCAACTTACCGCAGTGTCTCAAGACGAAGGTCTATGACCAGTGTGTGTTGCCAGTGATTACATACGGGACCGAAACGTGGTCGCTCACAATGGGCCTATCAGAAGGCTTAAAGTCACCCAAAGGGCAATGGAAAGGGCTATGCTCGGAGTTACCTTACGAGATCGAATCAGAAATGAGGACATCCGCAAGAAAACCAAGGTAACCGACGTAGCCCGAAGAATAGCCAAACTGAAGTGGCAGTGCTCGCAGAACGGATGGCCGATGGGGCCGAAAAGTTCTGGAGTGGCGACCGCGAACCGGAAGACGCTGCGTTGGAAGGCTTCCCACTAGGAGTACCGATGACCTGGTGAAGGTTGCAGGGATCCGCTGGACGCGAGTCGCACGGGACCGGTCAATGTGGCGACACTTGGGGGAGGCCT
Source organism: Noctua fimbriata (assembly GCA_905163415.1). Classification (NCBI taxonomy): domain Eukaryota; kingdom Metazoa; phylum Arthropoda; class Insecta; order Lepidoptera; family Noctuidae; genus Noctua; species Noctua fimbriata. The sequence goes on from LR990940.1 coordinate 12,927,711, forward strand.
ATGTCCAGCAGTGGACGTCTTTCGGCTGAAATGATGATGATGAACGGTTGTGTTAAGAACCAATTACAGTAATTATTCAAATTAAAAAAATAAAACAGACAGTTCTGACATATATTATAATATACAAAATAACAAATTAAAGCAACATTTAAAGTGAAAACATAAATAAAAGAAGGTTAACAACACTTTCATAAATTCCTCTCACAGTACTTCTGACATACCAATAAAATCTTCGTCCATCCATCCGCAAACACATAATCTGTTGGATTAGAATCCAAGAGATCATTAACATATTTGATCAACACGATTGGCTGAATAATTAACACAGTATTAAGGGACTTTTTGCCATCCTACCTATAATGACTTGATTATTTCATTCTTTGTACCGCTATTACAGAAAACCTTTTTTCATAACACAAAAGTCGCTTTCAAAAGTGTCCTGCCGATACCCATATACATAAAAAGTTAAGTGCCCTTCCTTCTTCGTTCATACCTGCCTACCTATTTTCTAAATCACACCATCAACTATACTAACTAAAACGTGCCTTCCACTTGTGCAATAATTTCAATTAATTATTTAGGTATTGTTGAATGGTCATTCAAGATCAAAGTTTTACTTGATTGTACATATAATTCAGTATAATATCAGCATATTTCATTAAAAGCAATAATTCATATTCTATATCAGCAAGTTGGCATGCAATTTATCTAAATAATCATCCTAAATGGCTAAATAATAACAGCCGCTCGGGTTGATCTTTAGGTTAAGCCGTGCTTGCCTAGGTTAGTCTGTGGATGGGTGACCACCAATTGCATACCGAGTTTCCTCCGTGCCTCGGAAAGCACGTTAAGCCGTTGGTCGCAGGTGTCATTTGTAGATCTTTGACAGTCGTTAGGTAGTCTGTGGCCCAAAAAGTCAGACAACCAGTCTAACCAAGGGGTATTACCCAGTACTAACCGGGTTGTGTAGGTCAGATAGGCAGTCGCTCCATGTAAAATACTGGTATTCAGCTGCATCCGGTTAGCCTGGAAGCCGACCCCAACATAGTTGGGAACAGGCTAGGCAGATGATGAATCATCTTAAATTACCTTTTTAAAATATTTTTTTTTTCATAAATTTTTTCAACCACCTACATCGTGTATTTCGCCATGCCATTCTAGGAAAAGGTAAACTAACGTTTCAAATCAGTTTTTAATATTGTTAGCCGAACTTTCCAGATACCTCGGAACATCACGCTAGCACCATTGGTACGAGCAGAGCTTGCATTCCGTATTTGGCAGCGTTATGCCGGTTTCCTGGTCGGCGGGTGACGTCGAATTGAGGGGCGTGAGATTCTTTACATAACTTATAAAATTATAGTTTTCACGCTGAAACGTAGTGGAGTTACTCTACTAGATCGTCATCATCATCATTTCAGCCGAAAGACATCCACTGCTGGACATAGGCCTCCCCCAAGCGTCGCCACATTGACCGGTCCCGTGCGACTCGCATCCAGCGGATCCCTACAACCTTCACCAGGTCATCGGTCCACCTAGTGGGAGGCCTTCCAACGCAAGAAGAAAGAACGACAAGAACTTTTCGGCCCCATCGGCCATCCGTTCTGCGAGCAATGTGCCCTGCCCACTGCCACTTAAGTTTGGCTATTCTTCGCGCTACGTCGGTAACCTTGGTAACCTCTGCTTGATAGTTGGTTATAATTAGCATATTTTGCTTGACTAAATTTTAGTTTACAAAAATGTCGCATTCTTGACGATTCAAAGAAATTACGTGAATTGACTGTCAGGCGTTGCTCAATTAAAGGTCAAATTAACAACCAAGTATAATAACGTTTTGGATAAATTATCGTCTTTGGACTCATTAACAAATGAGGAAATAGCTGAATTAAAAATTAATCTTGGTAGATTTGAACAATTATCAGCTAAGTTTGATGAGTTGCAAAGTCTTGAATAGTAGGGACCTGGCATTAGAGCTTGAGTAGCGAGGCAGAATTGAAAATGGTATGGTGAGTGGGCTTGGCATTGCAAAGGATTTGTTGGATAGCTGTGTAGTCATGACTGTCACGAATCCCACTTTGAACCTCGTGACTCTAATATCAGCTGGTTGCCACGTAAACAAATTGCAAAGTTTGACGGTGCATATTTGAAGTGGCTCGAGTTCATAGACTCCTTTCTGGCTTAGTTGAGTAAAAAGCAACTCTCGCCTGTACATAAAATTCATTATCTAATGTCTTACCTGGAAGGAGACGCGGCCCGCATAATTTCGAATCTTGAAGTGTCATCTGAAAATTACAAGGAAGCTTGGAAATTATTGGTTGATCGTTACGATAATGAAAGACTTCTGATTGATCATCACATGAAGTCATTGTTGGCTGCTAAACTATGCCTCTGCCTCTGCTCTGTCTCTCTCTATGTATGCCTCTGTGTCTATTCGTAACATGCCGTCACGAATCGTTCATTGGTGCGATTCAAGCGTAGTGCTAGCTAGCATGGCTGGTAATCCGACCAAACTCAAAACATTTGTCGCGAATAGGGTGGTTGAAACAACCAAGCTCACTGACGCATCCTCATGGCGATATGTTCCCAAGGACATGAACCCAGCCAATCTCATTTCTAAGGGTATAAATGCCAATCAGATAATAAAGAACAGCGTATGGTGGTCAGGTCCAAATTATTTAATTAATAACGATATCGATGATGCACCTGAAACTAAATATACATCTAAAACTAAAATTACAAATAAAACCAAATACTCACCTAAGACCGTCCCATCTGCTCCGCTCTCGGCGAAGCGAGCAGAGCAATCAGCATCTGAAACAAAAACTCATAAAACACAAAATTCATTCGTTACACTCATCAAAATGAAATAGGAACCTATAATGGATATTGAAAAGTGTAGCAAACTAACCTTATCACTGATAAGGGAATCAGTAAGGCCGCTAAATGGCAGAAGGTTAGCTCGGCGCACAGTTCACAATTGTGTGCGATGTTGTCGTGTCCGACGCCAAACTCTTTGTCCTAAAAGGGGGCGCGGGTGATTCTCAGACTTCCCAATCAATTCAGTAGGCACAGATTTTGCTGGACCTTTTAAAATATTTAATCGTAAAGGTAAAGGTGCAAAGGTGAGAAAATGTTACCTTTGCAAATTTGTGTGCTTGCGATATAAGTGCGTTCATTTGATAGCGGTCTGTGACCATACTAAGCACGCATTTATAATGACATTATTATTAGATTCATTGCCCGTTGTGGCAAACCCAATGAAATATTTTGTGATAACAGGGGAACTTTGTAGCAGCTGCTAAAGATATAGAGACTTTTCTTAAATTACATAATAGGGACTTAACTGAATTTTCAACTCAGGAAAATATAAAATTTGTATTCTCACCTGCTCACGCTCCTCATTTTGGCGGCATCTGGGAAGCTGCAGTCAAATCTGCAAATTTCCATACAGTAAGAGTTAAGGGAAATACCCATCTTACCTTTGAAGAAATATCTATCAAGTGGAGGCCGTTTTAAACAGTCGCCCCTTGTGTACTTTGTCCTCTGCTCCTGATGACTACCTTCCTTTGGCCCCAGGGCACTTTCTCATTGGAAGACCGCTGAAGACACTGCCTGAACCTAGCTTCGAAAACTTGAAAGAAACGCTGGACTGCAACAAATTCATCAGCATTTCTGGTCACGCTGGCATCGTGAACACGAACTACAACAACGATTGAAGTGGAAGATGAACACAAGATCCCTACATATTGGAGACCTCGTGCTTGTCCATGAAGAGCATGTACCGCCATTGTGTTGGCGCCTTGGACGAATTATTAGATTATTCCCTGGTCTGGATGGAGTTTCGAGAGTGACTGACTTTAAAACCACTAGACGCGTTCTACGTCGGCCTATTATCAAGTTGTACCCACTGCTGAAGATTTACAGTTGAACTTGAAAGAGAATTCTTTCAACGGGTGGGAGAATGTTTAGGCTCACCTGCTGCCTGTCTACTAGTACCGTGTGCTACAAAAACGCATTGCCTTAAGCTTTTGGTAAGGCACTATTACCGTGGCGGTGTGAGTGAAAAACTATGTTCGTATGGGTCACTTCGCAACTTGCTAATCGCACGAGCGGTCGAAATATTTTTCTGTCCTCTGTAATATAATAATAAAACAAAATTTCCAAAAGTTTATTAATGTAATTATTGAAGAAATCATATTCCCAATGGGTGAATTCCCCTTTATGTCGTAATAGACAACATCTTCACTTTTGGCAGCACCAGCTTCTTACGGTACATCATAGCTTGTCTATACTAATCAAATCGAAAAGAGTAACCATGGAGTTTCTTGCCGGTTCTTCTTCATAGGAAACGACCAACCCGAACCGTGCACCTTTTTGTCGACGTTTTATAAGTGCCCATCTAGGCCTATGTGAAATAAAATATTTTGATTTTGAAATCTTCTTTTTGTTTGTACCGAATAAGCCCCGAAAGTACTGGACTCATTTTAACAATTTTCTCACCAATAGAAAGCTAAATTATCAAGAAGTAACATAGTCTATTAATTATATTTATATCATGCAAATTAGCCGAGCTATCACAATTTTTGTGGACGAAGTCGGGGGCGAAGTGCTAGTAATGAATAAAACTAATTTCAAAGCTCACAAAAACTACCTCCTCGTGCTTTATATTCTCCAGTACATCCTTAAACGCAATATTTCTACAGAATTACATTTACCCAATGAACGTTGACTTTCCACCGAGCACGAACTAATTAAATTAACCTCTCGAATAAATGTAATAGCATCCAGTCACCGCGTAATATATGCAACGTTTATCGTAAAATGTGCCAAGTTATATCTAATAATATACTAACTAGCTTTTGCCTGGGGCTTCACTCGCGTGGAAGCTAGAAATCATTCATTCATCAAACTTCACTGATTACGAATAATGTCACAAAAACTAAAAAAGGCAAAAACACAAACACAAACGATTAGAGGACTTCGAAACGAACGATAGGCACAAAAATAAACGATTAGAGGACTTCAAAAAAAAAGAAAGAAAAAAAAAATATCTACGAAAACGTTCTACCGGAAAAAAAAATATAACAAACACAATTATTTATTTTAAATAGTTACAGGCTGTAAGAAACTTTGGGCTCGTGGTTAAATTATAACAGCCGCTCAGGTCAATATTGAGGTTCACCGCGATTGCCTAGGTTGGTCCAGGGATGGGTGACTACCCATTACATACCAAATTTCCTCCGTACCTCGGAAAGCACGTTGAGCCGTTAGTATTTAGCTCTTTGACAGTCGTTACAGTTAGTCAGTGGCCCAAAAGTCTGACAACCTGTCTTACCAAGGGGTATCGTATTACCCAGTACTAACTGGATTGTGGAGGTCAGATAGGCTGTCGCTCCATGTAAAATACTGGTTTTTAGCTGGAACCGTTTAGACTGTGAGCCAACCCCAACATAGTTGGGAAAAGGCTAGGCAGATGATGAGTATTGCCGAAAACAAAAAAAAATGATACAACCCAGTCACAAGGATATCTATGAACCACTGTAGTTGTCCATAATGCCCATTATAAAATGTAGATCTCTATGGAAGAAAATGCGCAAAAAAACATCACGGACACTTTTAAATAAAAATATTGGTACTACATTATACTGTGCCTTAACTCAGGTCTACCCGTATGCCAAATTTTATCAATATCCGTTTAGTCTTTAAGCATGAAGGCGTGGCAGACAAACGCACATTCACTTTTATAATATTAGTAGAGACAGGATATTCATTAAAGAGAAATGTAAACCAGAGATGTGAGCGAGCTTCTATTGTGTGTCGAGCAATTAAAATACGGTACATGCTTGCGGTCTGTCTGTTAAAATAGTTACGTGTTATTTATTTACTTACTTTATGAAATAATGAAGCATACTGTGTGCTATGTGAGTGTTCAAATATGCGGATAGTAATGGTATTTGGTTTCAGAGGAAAGTATTAAAGCTCTGTGTATATAAGTATCTAATAAGCAGTGATAGTGGTGTGACCGTCGGACTGCCAAGTCAATTTGGTCTCAATTTCGAACTCCAGACACGCATCATATGTCAACACTGCACTGGAAATTGCTTTCCAAAAGTTTCGCAGATCTAGTGGGATCTTATGAGGTCTTGGGTTTGATTCACAGGTCGGGCAATGTAATTGCGTTTTTCTATCAGGAATGTCTCCGTAGAAGCCACGGAGTCTGGATTTGTGCCCGGTTGATGGCAATAGGCTCGCCCCCTATTACTGGAGTATTGTGGGACTCAAACATAATTAGCGAAATGTGGATCTACTATTAGATACACCTCTGCCTAACCCTTCGGGGATTACAGGCGTGATTTTATGTCAAGTTTCGTATTTCTACAACAGTTTTTGACTTTTTTATCATATTTAGTGCTGATAGAACGCCATTATGTTTAGAGTCAGAATCCTAACATTTAAAAAGACAAACAAAATTAAAGGTCCCATCCCACAGTTCAAACTCATGTCGTAATAGTAGAAACGCAAGCTAAACATAGCCCTGATAACCGGGGCAGACCCGGGCTTTGAATGATTCCCGTATAATTCCAGCATGAATATAAAAAGGTAGGCGTACCCCACCCGAGCTTATCCCGACTGCGCCTGAATTATATTCAATAAGACGATATTACCGCAAATAGTAATAAAAGTAAGTCCATCGGCAATTCTGTTTGAGCAATTCTTTTGTGTGCTTTATAAAGATGGCTTGTAAAAGTACATTAATATGTAGTAAGTTGCCATGGGCTCAATGAGGAGTCAGTACTAAGGACACCATTTTAACAATAGGAGAGTATATGTATAGAGCGAAAGTTTGTCAAAAATGCCTATTTTGAAAGGTTCTAGGTTCGTCCGTAGATGGGTATCGACCCATTCCATATCGAGTTCCCTCCGTGCCTCGAAAAATACGTTAAGCCGTTGGTCCCGGCTGTCAATTGTAGATCTTTGACAGTCATTAAAAGTAGTGAGTGGCCCGAAAGTCTGACAACCAGTCTTACCAATGGGTACCGTATTACCCTGTACAAGCTGGGTAGTCGAGTGTCGCTTCATCATCATCATCATCATTCTCTTATACTTATTCCAATTCATTTGGAGTCGGCGCAGCACGTCGTCTTCTTCCATACTTCTCTATTACTCGTCATCTCATCAGACACCTTCATTCTTGCTCCATGTAAAATATTAATATTCAGCTGCATCCGGTTAGACTGGAAGCCGACCCCAACATAGTTGGGAAATGGCTAGGCAGATGATGATGACGACGATTCGTTAGGTAATCAAACACAAAAATAAACCAAGATAAAGAAAAAACATTAGAAATCCGAATCAGCCTCACCGAACACTACAACTTACGTCCAAAGAATTTATGTAGGAAACATATCGGATGTGATACCAACCCGTATCACTCCTTCCCTCGCAGTACCTCCCTGATTAATGTTGTACCCCGTCAAAGGCTGCCATTCGCACTCGCCCTCGCGATTCATTACTCGACGGGTGTTACTGAAAAATCTGCTAAATGTACTGGACAGTAATCGATTAATCGTTCAGCGATATCTCGATTCTGTAGTGTAATGGAGGTTTAATGGTTTTTGTGATGATGGTGTTTTTGGTGGGTATTAATTATGGTTTTCTTAGTTGGTTGTACTGATGTTGCTCAAAAAGCCGCTAAGCTGAAGTGGAACTGTGCTGGCCATGTTTGCCGTATGCCCGACGCAGCGACGCGAGTCAAAATAACCACGTTGTGGAGTCCTGACACAGCCATATGGCGACGCGGTAGACCTCGCAGGGGAGACCAACGACCAGTGGTCCACATTGGCCATGAATCTAAAGATTTTCAGGTAATGGGGGAGGGCTTTCCCCAGCAGTGGGATGACACAGGCTAACAGTAACAGAAAATGGTTTTTGTGATACCTACAGCTTCAGCCTGCCATGTGTGAGAGATTGGCCCCGTTCGGGTAGGTGTACGTCACATGTCTTCGATTTGTTAATAACCTGAATTAACACATAGGATACTTTTTATCCCGGTCGTATAATCCCGTGGGACACTTATCGAACTCCACGTGGGCGAAGCCCCGGCCATAAGCTAGCAGTAAATAATAGCTTCAAGTGCTAAATATAGCAAACGAAGCTGAATAAAAACCTTTGAATGACGTCATCAAAGTAAAAACATTTACGTAACCTCCCAAAATAATCCCTAACTTCCGATAACAGTCTATTTTTAGCAAAACACCGAAAATATCGAGACCGCAACGAAACGTGGGCGTCGGGTTTGCATAACAAAATAATTTACCTACACGCGTGGGTTTCTGAATTGCGAAATAAATTACTTCTATATACCCTCCTACGTTGTGCATAGTCCCTATTATATTTTACGTCATAACTGCAGCTGAAGTTTCTAGGAATAATGATATTTATCGTGTTGGAAACTTGAGAATTTGCTGTCTGAAATAAGGACAAAGTGACATTAAATTCTCATGGTTTATACATTTTAGCATAGCTTGTAGTAGCGGAAGGTCAATTTTTGTAAGAGGTAAGCCGGAGTACATACCTTTAATGTGATTATATTATTTGTCTATAGAATACTGACTGTGCCATTTTTCAAAGGGAAGCCAGTTCTATGGGACCTTCGCCACTGATAGCTTTATTATGTAAGCGATGTTTAGTAAAACCCACACTTTTCTAGTTGTATTTAAGGGTCATGGCAAGCAAATAATATTACCGTTAAAGGATATAAGTCATCCTTACGTGGAAGTGTTTCATCAGGCAGACCAGCTACTGCCAGCAACACATTTTGGCGCATTTTCTCTAAATTAAATAAGTTGTGTACTGGACTGGCTCTGTACTTTCGGAAACCTCCTTGGTAATGACGTCAAGTGCAAAATATAATGCAATTCTTTTCTCTTCTTTGTTTTTTTTTAAAAAACATTGCCCCAAAGGAAGGGAAAGAAGGAAATTCTCCTGTATCCACTGGGTGCGTTTACGAACATTTAAACTCACATACACAAACGACCCTGAACAATCTGTAAGTCATACAAGTATTAGTAATTTTTTATTTATTTTTTGTTTTTGCTCTTTTTTTTTTCTTTTTTGTTCCATCCTGTTGAATTTATTTGTTTTATTTGTTTTTTTTTTTTTTTTTGTAATTTTGTGTGATGCACGTCATGTACCTGCGGCAAATAAATATATTTTCTTTCTTTCTTTCTTTCTTTATTTGTTCCGTGCGGGGAACGAACCCGCGACACGAAGCGCAGCAGTCAATCGCTCAGCAACTGCAACAACCGTGCTGTCTGAATTTTTTATGATAATTGATGGCTACCAGTTAACTAGCTTGATGGTAAATGGTTATCACACCCTATAGATCATCGGGACATAACAACGTTGCAACGTTGACAGAAATAGTAAAATATACTTTCTGAAAAGAGCTCCTCCACTAGATACCACTGAAATATCATTTTAATTTTCTTGTGCCTCTTATGTTTTAATTTTTCAACCCCCGAGTAGATTTTTTCAACACTTTCGGCTTTTTCAGTCGGGTAATGAAATTCCTTTTGCGTCAACGGCTTGGAATATTAAATTGTTACGTTAATTTAATTCGGGTACGAACTGGTTTATCCTTTTCTGCGGGCTGTGCTTTGGTTTTCAATTAAATCGGGTATTGGGCATCGAAGGGTTGAATTGAAAAGAATACAGGGAAAATTTAATAAAAACTTTTGTAAAAGATTCTGAGTTCTGAAAGTATATTTTTTATTTTTTTTATTCAGTATGGGCTTACTCTTGACCTCAATCTAGTCCAAAGGACAGAGATGAGGTCGACGATGGAACGAGCTAACCCAAAAGAAGCCTATTAACTCGCGATTTAAATAGATTGGGGTCATATGAACTTGGAAACACCGACGCAGGCAGGGAATTCCACTCCTTGGCTGTGCGCAAAAAAAAAAAAAAAAGATATAAAAAAGATAGATAGATAGATAGATATATATTTCTGTAAAAAGTACTTTTTTATACTTAAACTATCTGATTGAAATACTATAATATAAAAAAATGTGTGGTATACTACAACTAAAAAACGACTACTGAAAAATCACGCTCTAATTAAATTCGGGGTTTACAAGGTCAAATCGACTCCTCCTATTGTTGAAGTCGGTTAAAATGTAGCCTATGTTACCCGGGCCATAATAACGAATCGATTGACACCTTATTCATTAAAATCGGATGAATAGTAGGCGCTACGGAGGAACATACGTAAATACAAGCATACATAGACTGCTAAAATCATAACCCTTCCTTTTGGCTTCGCCGTAGTCGGGCAAAAAGAAAAGAAATACATTCTATTTAATCAGATAGATGAAAGTATACATCCTTCGATTCGCTAGAATGTCTGTGTACACCCACATTTTTCCAGTTATGCTTAAGTCGTATGTAATAGAGGACAAGCCTATTGCCATCAACTGGGCACAAATTCAGACTGCTAATGAATAATTCCTGATGGAAAAATCAAAAAAACACTATACAGGGTGTAAGGGACAGCCCTCCACAAACTGATGGGGTGCATTCAGCTCCTTATTTTGAATCATATAAGACAAATCGATTGACGTACCAATCATCAAAATCGTCCCAGATATCCCCAGTATCTAGAGCGCCCCAAAGAAAAAAACATAAATTATGGTTTTGGCTGTTTTTTTTTGAAATATTTATTTAGTGATATTAGAGGTGTTGCTTAATTCTAAACTCGCCAGACTTTTACGTTTGATGGCGATATGCGCTCTTTTACATAACTATGAACCACCTAACATTATTATTTACACTAGAAACGGAATATTTACCATGTAATATCCCGTTTCTAGTGATATTATTATGGTTATGGCTATGGCTATTCATACTATTATGGTTTAATCTTTTAATAGTACATTTTGATATAAGTGGAGAAACTTTGTTACTGAATTCGAGGCGGAATTAGCGATACTAAACAGACCAATATGAAAAACAGAAAATTCAAATATTTTTGAATTTAGAAAACAAATAAATAAATAAATGTTACAATATTTGTTTTTGATGAACACATTACCCCCCTCAGTTGGGTAAAAAAGCCTTCGGTTTGGGACCGTAAAATTGTTCCAACTTACGACATTTACAGAGTTTGTTTTGTTAAATAATTTATATTGACAGATTCAATACATATTGTTTACTTGACAACATGTCGGAAACTCAATAATTTTGTGTTCTTTCTGAAAATTGTTTTGTTTGTTTGTATTTCCGTTAAGGTATTTACCTAACCATTTTGATTTCGGTTTATTATTTATCAACGAGTTCCAAAGTGGTTTTATGGTGGAACTTTGAAACAAAAACTAATTTTTAGTCATTATCTTGTTCCTTATACTTACATAACCATCACGGATATAACGTGAAAAATGTTTTTTTTTTTAATTTTTGTGTGTCTGTGTGTTCTGGCCAATCTCCGAAACAGCGGGACCGATTTTGAGGGGATTACTGCCAGATAGCTGATGTGATAAGGAGTAACTTAGGCTACTTTTATTTGAGAAAAACGATATGGGTTCCGTGCAGATAAATCAAAACACATGAAATTGTTAAAAAAATCCGATTCAAATAGGAAAAATAACACTATATTTTATACTATATAACTAGCGACCCGCCCCGGGTTCACACGGGTTGTACAGCGAGGCAGCTTGACTTTTTCTGACATTTCCAACAATAATCATCATATTTCAACCAATTTACACTAAACCTTGCAACAAATTATATACATAAACCTTCCTCATGAATCACTCTATCTAATGGTAAAAACAGCATGAATTCCGTTCAGTAGTTTTTGAGTTTACAGCGAACCATGACTTGATTTAGGAAATAGGATAGGACTATTTCTCCCAGTAGTTCGTTATTGACTACCTCGTTGGTCGAGTGATTGCAAACGCGACTACTGAGCATGAGGTCCTGGGTTCGATTCCCGGGTCGGGGAAAGTTATTGTGTTTTTCCATCAGGAATTTCTCAGTAGCAGCCACGGAGTCTGGATTTGTGCCCGGTTGATGGCAATAGGCTCGCCCCCTATTACATGGGACTTAAAACATAACTGGTGAAATGGATGGACTATTAGGTACACCTCTGCCTAACCCTTCGAGGATTACAGGCATGATGTTATGTTAGGTAGATCGTTATTGTAGGATTATTTGTGTCTTCCTCGCGGGCGAACCCACTGGTTAAAGCTAGTATTTTAATAATTATATTAGCTAGCTACTTCTGAAGTGGCTTATTTTTGAAGTCCTCTAAAAGTACTTTACTTTTAATTAATTCAAGAGGTTTGGACCTAGAGTATCCACTTTAATCGAAAGCCTCCTCTTAAAAACAAAAACGTTTAAGGACTAATAAATTATGATGACGGTAGCTACTTGATACCTAGACTGCCGTCGTAAGAAAAAAGGGCACAACTAACATTTTTGTCAAAATTGAGTTATATACATATTTAGAATCAGAAAAAAAAGGCACATCTACTCAATTTTTTATAGAATTTTATCTTCAAGGAATTCGGAGATACAGTAGGCTCAAAAGGCACAAATGAGACTAATATTCATGTTTTATAAAACTTTAAAGTCGATTTTCTCCATATTTATAAAATGTTAGTTGTGCCTTTTTTCATTATGACGGCAGTAGAGAAAGGCCGGTGTTCTCATCGTTGTATAAGCAATTTAATAAAAACAAGTTTAAATTAGGTAGAATGCTGCGGGGCATCATTGATTTTTGAGTTACAAAATTAAGTTATAAGAATATGTGCTCGTGACTGTACCGTCACGAGCACATATGTATACACTTTCCTAAACTTAAAAGCAATTTTCGCGAGAAATAACGATTAAACTTGGAGATAGGATCTTTTTCATACAAATATGAGTTCCAGAATACTATGTTCGTAACAACTTGAAATTTTAATCAGAACAGTAGGAGAAAAACACTTTTAAAAGTTGTTAAGTACATATTGGTGCTCGTGACTGTACACAGACACCGGGGTTGAGTTTACTCTCAGAACTGCTACATAAGCATATCAACCTTCAATGTTCCCTCTGCTGGAACCCAGGTCTCGTACCAATGAGTGGACTGTTTTCCGCCACGCGAGGCACAGGTGCTGATTGGTCGATGTTGCATGTTTACAATATGCCGCATGAATATGCCACGATATCTTCACGATATTTTCCAGAATGCAGTGAGTCACATAACATCACGCCTGTAATCCCCGAGGGGTTAGGCAGAGGTGTACCTAATAGTACACCCACATTTCGCCAGTTATGTTTAAAGTCCCATGTAGTAGTCTACTGCCATCAACCGGGCTCAAATCCAGACTCCGTGGCTGTTACTGACAAATTCCTGATGGACAACCCAATAACGCTTTGCCAGACCCGGGGATCGAACCCAGGACCTTATGCCCAGCAGTCGCACTTGCGACCACTAGACCAACGAGATCTACTAAATAAAATATAGGCGAAAGCTTGAAAGAAATCCGTCATCGGGGAAAGTCTACGACAGGGCGATACTCCTAAAGTGGAGTTGGGCAGAACATCTGGCTAGACGTGGAGATGTCCGATGGAGTAAAGTTTTGACCGAATGATGGGCAAGGTTGGACCTAAGAAACCAGGGCCGTCGAAAAGCGTGTTGGGTTGGCGATATCGTCAAAATCACGGGAAACAGATAAATGGATGCACTGAACAGAGAAGAATGGTAGAAGGGGAGGCCTGTACCCAGCAGTGGGTGATCCAGGGCTGAAATAAAGATACTGATAGTGATACTGTTAGCCTGCATCATCCCACAGCTGGGCAAAGGCCTCTCCCCATGACTTCCAGTTGTTTCGATCCAGGGCTAATGTGGACCACTGGCCTTGTCAATATTGTCCCACCATCTTCTATAAGGTCAGAAATGATGATGTAAAAAGCACCGACACGCATCACATACTGCCGAGGATGTCACAACACTCAGAAATTTAGTTCAAACTCCCTCGAGATAAAGTCTCTGAAGCGTGAATTTTTAAGTTTTGAAAGTTTCATGCAGTCGAAGTTTGATGACATACGAACTTGCATGCGTATGTTTAATTACGCCTTAATTAGTTTATTAAAGCAAATAAAGTTAGGTATATAGAAGGTTTTTTCAGGATTACAGAATATGGAGAATGAAATGAAAATGATCGTTAAAATTTTTACATGTGAAAGGCAAACATTTTATTCTATTGCCTAAATATGAGTTTTGGGTTTATTTTACATAACAAAACGGCCGAATTTTAAGCAATGTGTGTTTTAAAAACGAATATTTAAGTACTTGAACGTATAGTATTAGAGAATAAAATGAATAGGTAAGTGCCTTAGAACAGAAAAATTATCAAAAAAACAATACATTTTTCTCTGCACAGTCCAGCAAACTCTGACAAACGTTATCCGAACTCTTTTCTCACAATTTCACCCACACAAATGTTTCTTTTACACAAATCTGAAACATTAAATGGCCAGCCACCCCGGTTGTTTACCGCTAGCAATCCGTATATCTTTCGGACCGTACCTTTTTTCTTTTACCCTTATCTTTTAGAATTTAGATTTTATCTTTATTAAGACTGGAAAGAATAGATGACGAATTTAGCTGTGAAATGTAAAAGGTAAGTGAGATGCAATAAGAATTGCTTTTTCTTTTGTGTGTTGAAGTTTGTTTAGATTTGAGCAAAAGCTTTGTTTTACTGTGTACTCGTGTTAACTTTTCTCATTTGTGTATTTATTTAACGTAACATTTGTGAATGCTCGTTCTTTTGACTTAGAAAATGTAGTTTACAATATTATTTTGTCATTAACATTGAAAACGGTATATTTACCAAGTTTACTATGCACTACTGGTGCTTGCTACAGCGCCGAAATATCGGGAACTCGAAACAAATAATAATCATGGTAAATATCCCGTTTTCAGTGTTCATGACAATGTTAGTGACCATGTCAGTTTAAAAACTAATATTATTTTGTTTTTAACACTAGAAATGGTTTTAAAATGTTTGAGATACTTAGATTGAAATGAATTAAGAGCTGCTGGTCAAAATAGACACTCTGTGGAGCCCTGATTCAGTCCGAAGACGTGGCAGACCTTGTAGGAGATGGCGGGACAAACTGAACAAACCCAACGATTAGTAGTCCACATTGACCCTGGACAGAAGAAACTGGATTTCCCGGGGAATAATAAAATGGAAGTGTTTGTTTTTAATTTCAATAGAACAGCTTTTTACTGAATGCACATGATAGTAAATACGGTATTTAATTTTTGTCTGATTGTTTGTTCCGGCTAATCTCCGAAACGGCTGGACCGATTTTGACGGGACTTTTACTGGCAGATAGCTGAAGTTATAAGGAGTTAAGAACTTAGGCTTCAGTAGTACTATTATTTTAGAAAAAGGACAAAGAACCGTGCAAAAAAAATATTGTAATTGTTAACAAAATCCGGGTAAGTAATATTTTATTATAATTTCACGCGATCGAAGGTCGCAGGCACAGCTAGTATTCAATAAAATCCGATATAGTGTTAAAAACAGTCGTTCTAAGAAAGGCGATTGAAGCTTGATTTATATCAAAGAGCTATATCATAAGGGTTTAGTGGCGAGTAACGTTTTTATGGAGTCCCTGGGGGTCCTATCCTCGGCCTCGTGGAAATGAAAGAAAAGGGAAGTACTTTGGTATTGAGTATCGATACGAGAATCATTTTCCGGATCGTGTATTTTAATTTAAAGCTCTTTAACCACGATCCAAGGGTTTTTAGGAGGGATGGTCTGCGTAAATCTTTGGAAAATACGATGTGAACGATGTTAGGACTTACGGTGGTGGATTTAAAAGAAAAATAATTAAAGCCTACCACATAACATCACGCCTGTAATCTCTGAAGGGTTAGGCAGAGGTGTATCTAATAGTACACCCACATTTGGCCAGTTATGTTTAAGTCCCATGTAATAGGGGGCAAGCCTATTGCCATCAACCGAGCACAAACACAGACTTCGTGGCTGCTACTGAGAAGTTCCTAATTGAAAAACCCAATAACACTGCCTGACTTGGGAATCGAACCCAGGACCTCATGCTCAGCAGTCGCTCATGCGACCACTAGACAAACGAGGCAGTTAAAGCCTACCATTCATTAGTAAATGCATTTAACCCTAAAATGTATTTAAAACATCCGCGTCTCTGTCGTCTTCGAACTATTGACAAAAATAGAAAAATGTTTTAAATTCGTTTTCTACTAAATGCAATCAGGGTTTTATGGTACACTAGCGACCCGCCTCTTCATTACTGACAGAGGTATGAACACATTCTAGTCACTAAGAATGTTTTAATTTTAAAACTTACAAAACATTGTTAAGCTAAGAGAATTCTAAGCATTTCTACTGCATATTACCACTTATGTAACAGGTATTCCGTGTTTCAGTAATTTTTACACCCATATCCCAAACAAACTACACATTCTTTGTAGATAAAACGGAGGATTTGTTTTTACATAATATAACATCACGCCTGTAATCCCCGAAGGGCTAGGCACAGGTGTACCCAATTGTAGTACACCCACATTTCGCCAGTTATGTTTCAGTCCCATGGGGGCCAGCATATTGCTATCAACCAGGCAGAAATCCAGAGTCCGTAGCTGCTGAGAAAATTCCTGATGGAAAACCCAATAACATTTTGCCTAACCCGAGAATCGTACCCAGGACCTCATGCTCGGCAGTCGCGACCACTCGACCACCGAGGCAGTCAACTTTTATTTATTTACTGAGAAATATATGTATAATTGGTAAATAGTCGTAAACTGTTCAAATGTATGTCCCTAATTATTAAAACAAAAAGAGGAACGTGAAGAACTGACTAGAATTGTATCCTTATTCATAAAAATAAGATAAAACTTATCTTCAGTTCTTTTATTTCAGGTCTATTGAACATACCATTGACGAGAAACAGAAGTAAAACCAAAGAAAACAAATCGGTAAATATTTCGGACTGACAATCGTCTGTCAGTCGACCTTCAACTACGAGTCGCAGTCCATCAATTGACCAATAAACTTGCCCATATAGGTCATACAGAGGTCATATTGAGTGTCAATTGGTATTTGACCACTGATTCACTATAATTGATCGTGTAATTTGGAATCTTTTGCCGAACGATAAAAAAGAACGTAGATACGATATATGACGATTTACATAAGTAATAAATAACTCGCTAAAACATGTTTATTGACATTTCATCATGCTTGTATTGTCCCGGAGAGTAGGCCAAGGTGTATAGTGAATAATTATAATTTTTCAAAAGTCATTTATTAAAATAAAGCTGATGAATTTGTACTTTTTGAACGTCATTTACATCAGACAGTCACTTCACCTAAAACGCCTGTTCTACGCAAGTGGGAAGTATTAATATAATTAAGACTACCTACTTATTTGGGCACGCTATAGTTCATATTTAAATTTCGTAGTTTTTACTTTTAATAGCTAAAATATATAGGACCATTAATAGATCGCAAGATAGTACATACTTAAAAGTAAGTAATTCAGCTTCACAGACGTCGGACATGACTACGGCTTAAAGAACTCATGCCTCCTTAATCATAATGGAAGGTTAGAAAAAAGGATCAAAGGCAAAGGAATCGCCCAAAAGGAGCCTAACGAACAAATAAGATCACGCCCATCCAAGAATAATAGCAATCACAGAATCTCAGGGACGAGAGCAAATAAAGTGAGATCCTTTGATTAAATCAAGGACATTTACGAAGAATTCTTACTGAATATGTACGAATCGAAATTTTCGGTTAACTTCGTATCGGTAGAGGTGTACGTATAAAACGACCACATATTGCCAGTTATGTTTAAGTCCCATGTAGTAAGGGGCGAGCCCATTGGTTATCAACCAGGCGTAAGTTCAGACTACGGGCTGCTACTGACAAATTCCTGATCGAAAAACCCAATAACACTTTGCCCGACTTGGGAATCGAATCTAGTACCTCATGCTCAGCAGTAGTGTTAGCGACCTCTGACAGATATACACCGTGATTTTTTAGTCGTCTTACAACGGCAGCCCACGTCATGTATCCAATGACTACTAAACATTCATAAAAATAATAGGTGTTTATGAGAATTGAATAATTTAAAAATAAAAATATTATTCTTTATTATGAGGCATGACGTAGTTGAAACACCCTGTTGCGAGCGATGATCTACTCGACTCGTGCGCTGGGTAGGTATGTTCTACCGTTTGACCCGTAAACATTATTAACAGGATGTTTCATAATTCCAACGTATTTTTTTTTTCTTTGTACCTATTATCTTAATTAATGGTAAAATAGAAATAATTGCGCCTAGAGGTATTTTATGACGGATACATTGAGTGGACCACCTTTGTATGACGACTAAAAAGTGATAAACTGTGTATATTCTAACAACGGTTATTTTTCCACGGTTTTTTCTCCCTCCCATGTTAATTAACTTATGTTGTAAACTGTGAATTTAACACTCAACGCTAGAAATAAGTATACGGTTGCCCCGATTTTTTTATGGACGAATATTTTCGCGCGAACTCGAAACGAGGGCATTTCAGCAGATATTGCGTTTCGTTATTTCTTTCGGTGGCGCCATTTTATTAGCTTTTTTAAGGACAATATTGAAAAGATACGAGTGAAAATACTTAATGAAAGTATTTCTGTCATTCGTATGTATAAAAAGCGTAACATAATAAACGCAAGACCTCCCGTGTGGTCTCTCGGACCATGAAACTGAGCAACTTTTGTTTTACAAGCTCTTGAAATTCGCAAAAAAAATAATTGGACTTTCTATAGGAACCGACGCGATCAACATGTATGGTAAAACTCACCCTGTATATTATGTAATCAAATGTACAGTCACGGACACAAACATGTATACAGTTTCCTAAATTGAATATAAAATACTATGTTCGTAACAACATGAAATTTTAATCAGAACAGTAGGAGAAAAACACTTTTAAAAGTTGTTAAGTGTTTACATATTGGTGCTCGCGACTGTACATACGGTACAATAAAAATGAAGGTGCTCTCAGGGGTTCTGTATCGTTTAATCCGAAACAAGTAAAATGGAATAAATTGGATATTAAATGTTCGACTTTATCGCTTAGCCTATTCCATTCCTGAAGCCAATCTGAGAGTAATACGATTCTCTTTTAGCCTTTGACATATTTAATATTATCGTATTATTTAGGCTCTAAATATTTTCGTATTATCCTATTTATATGATTCGATTTCGCTTCAATCGGTATTTGACGAAATGTGGCTATATGTAGGGACTGTACTCGTAGGCACACCTCTGCCAGACCTTTCGTGGATAAGAGGCGCAATGTTATGTGTGGTATTTATATAAATACGATATGGAACCATTTGGTACAACCAGTCAGGTCTAATTACAAAAGTAATTGATTTTTTAAAATTTTATCTTATAAAATTGAAACAGTGCGACATCTAGACATTTTATAAGATAAAATTCAATCTAGATCCAATCTCTCTAATACATTTTTACAGCTTTAATTTTCTTTCAGTCTCTTCGTGGTGATATTTTCTTATTAAGATTTATTGTTATACTTATAAGACTTCCATTACTACTCTAAGCCTCTATCAAATTACTTGATTTAATCCAGTAATGGACATCGAAATGTATCCAATATTTAAAGTAGTCTGGATAAATCTAATGGCGCGGGCGCTAGCGTAGTTGTACCAACCATCGTCAATTGTTGAAAATCAGCTAATGTCATTTCATATGTCAAAATAGCTTGACCTCATTGGTCAGGTTGGGACTAAGCTATGGACACGCCATCTACAATCAGCTTTGATCAGCCTTCCAAAATTAGAAAAAAAATAGCTAAAAGGTCAGTGTAAAAAAGTTACTATCTGCAAAGCGTTAAAACTATAAATCATTGTCATTCTAACCTCCACACATTCAGGTTAATGTCGACTATTAAAGTCTAGAAATAGCTTAATTTTACTAGTGCTGTCAGAAAAATATTAAACGAAAAAAAATTCGCACTTTAGTCGAGTCCAATTTCTCGAAGTTGGAATTGGAACATTCGAGATTGTTATAGAACGAAATTGTACCTGGGTTTCGTGGTCCGTATTGTCTTTACGATATTACGTACCTACATTCGTTCTTTGCGTTTAAAAACAGCGAGATAGGAAATTACATAGCCCCTTTTGTTTTCTTAATTCTGATAGGGAAAGCAAACTCCTAATTTTTCGATTAACTTGGATTTGCGGTGTTGTGGATAATAGGATCGCTTGCCAATCAGTTTAGATAAGAAAATCGACTCGAAAAAGGTGGAGAATATTCTAAGTACGTTCTAGAATTTTGTTCATGTGATTGGAAAATGTAAATGAAACTAGATGGCGCAACTTTTGCTAAAGCTCAATTTTATTTTTGCTAAAAGATATTTTTTAGGTTCTTGCTTATTTTGAATCAAACATTTATTTATTTACATCTTTTCTCCGCGACTTCGCACGCGTTATGATCGAAAATTATCCCAAGGGAACGGATCGGCAGTACCGAAGATTACCCCCTACATCAGAACTTACAAACATACAAACTTTACCTTTTTATGATATCCTACTTCCTACTATCTTACTTACTATTATAAATGCGAAAGTTTGTGCGGATGGATGGATCTTTGCTACTCTTTCACGCAAAAACTACTGATCGGATTTGGATGAAATTTGGATGGTTTATCATCATCATCATTCAGCCGAAAGACGGCTACAGCTGGACATAGGTCTCCCTCAAGTGTCGCCACATTGACCGGTCTCGGATAGTTTATAACCTGGAATAATACATGGGATAGGTACTTCTTATCCCGGTAGTACGATACCGTGGGACAATTACTGAGTACCACGCAGACGAAGTCGCGGGCATAAGCTAGTTAGGTTATAATAAATCGAAAAAAAAACATTTTGAAAGCGCATAGGCAAGACATTTTTCATTTTTCACCACAAAAAAACAATACATTTCAAAACTTCACATTAACAAGCTGAATAAATCTGAAAAGTTCAGACAAACGTCTAACAGACGTACAATGGTTCAGATGAATAATAGTCTGCCGTCAGACTAAGATATTTGTCAAGAGGGTGCGTGAAGACATCAGTCTTATGTAATCTGTCCCTGGGGTGCATTTGACAGCTCGAAGACTGAATTGTCTGATACGGGAAAAACCGACGGTTAATGATCCGTGGTTTCTCTATACAGGGTGATTTTTTTGAAGTGGGCGTGGGTGGGCCAAATCCGGAACTATGTGGAATAGCGAAAAATGCTCAAAGGAGTCTCGAGCCCAATTTTGATTAAAACTTAAATTGCATCTTTGAATTTTTGGTAAATCAATATCTCTAGCCAGGAGTCGAATCGATTGATTTTGAAAAAAAACACATCCTGTATTAGTACCTATTCTTTTCGCCAGGATACTACCACTATCTTGGTCAACTTATGCCATTGTGTGAAGGGCCAGCCTAAACAAGGCGCTCCCCAATATAGCATGTTTGCACATCGTGTAAATGCCTCATTTAGTGGTGTTAATTTATTGGACCATAGACTATTGAAGTGCGAGGTCAATCGAAGCTTGTTCGCACTACTAATTATTATTGTTGTCTAATTATGAGACATTGGAAAGCTTTTAATTTAATTAAATGGAGATTATTTGGAATCATGAGGAAATAATTTTGACTTAATTATCTTTAGTGACGGACTGATGATAAAGAGGGAACGAGAGAGAGAGAGCCATGGAGCGTTCCATGCTCGGCATAAAACTAATAGCCCGAGTTCCAAACGTTGAAATCCGGAGACGTACGAAGGTCTTCGATATTGGAAATCGCGTTATGGAACGCAAGGCGCGATGAATGCAGGTGGAGTAAAGCTGTGACCGAGTGCCGTCCAAGGAGGCCGTACGAGAATGGAGTTGTATCTCATGCGATTGGAGAGCACTACGTTCAGAAATGGACTGCTGAAGGCTGACGCTGATGAAGGTATTTTAGTTTTATTTGGTCCCGGCTGCCATTTCTAATATCTCATTTACAGGTAGTCAGTGGTCTGAAAGTCTGACAACGATTCTTACCAACGGGTCTCGAATTATCCAATACTGTGTTGTGGAGGTCAGAGAGGCAGTCGCTCCATGTAAAATAATGGCATCTAATAAAATCGGCACTAATACCTGCATCCGGTCAGACTGGACAACATAGTTGAGAAAAGGCTAGGCAGATGATGATTTCGTAAAAGTCTAAGTCTAGTCTAGTCTACATCAAACAAAATAGGATCTAAAATTAAAATATTTTGTATCCCACTGAAACCTAAGCATTCAGCACAGTAATAGCCACAATAAAGCTAAATGAGACGAAAACACTTCGCCTTCATAAATAACAGTAACAAATTCGTACTGTGATGGCCATTTTATGCAAGACCCATTGGACCGGCATCAAATATGCTATACGTTGTATTTTATTACTAACTTTTCAAAGGAAATAATTCTACAAGATACAAGTTTTTTACCGTACATAATCATCATCTGCTTAGTCTTTTCCAAACTATATTGTGGTCAGCTTCCAGTCTAACTGGATGCAGCTGAATACCAGTATTTTACATGGAGCGACTGCCTCTCTGACGTCCACAACACAGTTAGTACTAGGTAATACGATATGCCTTGGTAAGACTGGTTGTCAGAATTTCTGGTCACTGACTACATACATACTATAGACCGTACATAGTAATACATGTATAAATTATTGAGTACGGAATTCAGAAACAACTCATTAATTGTTGAGATGAGATTTCAATTTCATAAAATCAAGAGTCTTCGTTATAACTATGTCGTACCTAATGGAAAGAAATGGCCGGGCCTCAACAGTTATTAAGTACATAAACACCTGCGATGCTCAAATACGTCTTCATTAGAAAATGCGTAGTTTCCAAAACCATAAAATCCTTTATAACACAAGTGGCATAAATAGGGTAAGAGGTATCGGCGTTTTCAAGTTACCACAAATTTTTCCGAGTTTCTATGACGCAGAAATATGAAAGCTATTTCGAAGTCTTTGCACATGTACTTTCAAAAATATTGGAATACATTTCTAGTTTTATTCAAAGTTGGAACGCGTATAAAAATTTATACGCGTTCAGTTCAGTAGATTTTAAAAAGGGCATCGCTACTCGATCGCTAGTCACTGGCTATTTGAAAACTCCGAACGTGTTCCATAACTGAATTTTAAAGAAAGGCATGCAAACAATTTGGTTGCCGCGTCATCGAAATGCAATCGACCAAAAACTGCCCCCGGATGTCCTTTGTTTAGTTCCCACTTCAATTCACTGCATGCCGGACGACCAAAGTCGATAATTAAACATTTTTTTGTTTCCATTTCAAAGACCCGACCCATCTGTATGTGTAGATGTGGAACCTAGTCGCAAGCCTTTGAATTTTAAAGTGGGATAACACGAAAATTCCCTGCTGAGAGCTTTTGTTACAAGCGTGGAATGAAAAAAGGTCAATCAAGGGAGAATGACGGGATTTTCTCTAAGCCAACCCTGTCTGCACCGTGAATTATCAGGGTTTACGTCACAGCAGCGAAAAGGTAACGCTTACTTATTCCGCTCGTATAGCTCCCTAATTGTATGGTTTAAATAATTGCTGAGCTGTACATGGTCCGACTCGAAAGTGTATGCTAAGCGCAAATTGTATCAACGTAAAAAAGAATTCGCTTTAATTTTTTTTTTTCCAGCTAAAATCCGGTTCTTTTTTCGTTTACACGGTCAATTTTTGGAGCGTTTGTTTCTTTTCGTATATTTCACAGCAATTAATCTTTTCGCTGATCCAACTAAGGCCCGGATCCAAATATTCTACAGGAGAGAATCATACAACGCGCCACGGTAGAGTACATTTATCAAAATTGAGCAGGAATTCCCCGCCTCACGGTATTGTGGGGGCTTGGGGGTTAGATTGATATCTGTTCATTCCCGTTTTGATTTATTTCGACCCCAAACCGAGCTACTCGACACCTGTAATCAACACGGCAATGAGAGCTTCGGTGTTGCCGTTTTATGAAGATAGGTTTATTCAATTCTATATAGGTTTAAAAAAACAAAGAAGAGGAGTTCTTCATGTTATAGACTCGTGTACAGGGTGATTTTTTCAAGTGGGCGTAGATAGCCAAATCCGAAACTATGAGGAATAGCGAAAAATACTCATAGGAGTCTCGAGCCCGATTTTGATAAAAACTAATACTGAATCATTAGATTTTTGGAAAATCATTATTATTAGCCAGGAATCGAACCATTTGATTTTGGAAAAAAAAAACACTGTATTATTACACCATTCGATAGCATCTAATGGGAATCAAATTCTGGGAACTAAAGACATGCAGCAAACTAAAGAAAACAGATCATTTTTGATAAAATACTTAACACTGAATACGTGGTAGCCGTTTAAGCGTCGGTGTCCCTTCTAAATAATATATCTTGTCTATCGAAACAAATTGGTCAAATTCGATCCTTACAAACTTCTAACTCTCCTCAATCAGCACTAAACGAAACTACAATCAAACAAAAACAGTTCCAAAACTAGTAACAACATACAAACGCTTTTAGTTCAACTCAGACCTTCCCCGGAAACCTTTCGGCTACAAATAGCCTTGATAAGTGAAGTACATAATAATAGAAACGGGTTGGACCGTGTTATCACAACAGGAGGGTATCCTTCGGGCGCTGTTGACGGACAATTTATATAGAACTACCCACCTTACCTGAATAAAGCGGAAAATTTATTTTATCGAACGTCAGGCTTTAATCGAATTGAGGATTTAAATTATGAAAAGCTTTTTGGGAGATCGTGTGGGGAATGTGTAAGCTTTTCAAGTAACAAATAATTTAAAATTTTGTTGCTGCACGATCGTCGTATATATATAACTATGCCAAAAAGGAATCGAGTCTTAACAGCGTGCTCAAACACACACCACACACCCCACACAATGTTCTCTGTCATTGGGATGTGTTGGAATATACTTTTTAAATTCCCGAGATAAGCCGATATTTTCTCTCTTGCTCAAGTAGATCAAATTCAGCTAAGCACAATCTGAATAAACACGATTGTATTTATCTCAAACGACAGCGCAGTCTAGTTAGTCATGAGGTTAATCGATCAGCTGAGGTTTGCCAAGTCAATCTGATTCCGTGTCCCGAAGGCTCTAGGTTCGTAACGCATGACAGAGTGGATGTGACCGGACGACGTCTAGGTAATTTCCCTTGACAATGGATTGAGGCTGTCCGGTGTATATTAGGGGCGGGTCGGGTCCCATGCTGAGCGCCAGTAAGCCTCCATAATGATAATTTGCAATATTACTTCGTCATATTTTCTCTGTAGTGTTTGTTGACTAGAAATTATTTTGTAACTATGTAAATTAAGACCTATCTCTCAGTATTTTGCAAATAATTTATACAAACTAAAATCCCACGCTGGGCGCCATTATTTAAATGTGTTGTGAATATAAATTACGCTGACTTGTTTCTAGTTAACAACTACGAATATACAAAACGTTAGCCGTCCCTAACTTATAGCACACACCATCATGCTCATATGACAGCCATTAGAGGGGCGAGGCGTCATGTCGTCTTTATTACAGTCCCTCAAACAATCAACCATTGACACCTCTTTATTGAAGCTGTGTAAAGAAATAAGATGACGTCCCCTCATTTCTTCGAAACCTCGCTTTCATTTGTATTTTGTCGACCTTAAGATTCCGTACATATTTATTAGACGCTAATGAAAATGGACCGTGTAGGCTCCAGCCATGAATACTTAAAAAGGTTGAGTAGGTTTGCAAGAAGGTTTTTTTATGATAATAAGGTAGGCAGGCTCGCTGACGTGTGATCGATTGGCAGTCTATCTCTGAAGTGATTGGATGAGTCGCTGATAGAAAATTGGTTTTACGAAGTTTATTTTAAAAAAGAGAGGGGATTAAATGTGTTTTAGAAGATATTGAAAGGTTTTGGTCGGCTGCTTCAGAAATGTTTTTCGTTTGCTATTGAACTGGGTGTTTTGAAGTGTCAATATTTACACCATCGTTTTACTGATCTTGTCCCCACAGACGTAAAAAGTTTCGCTATCAAAACCCACTTTTATTACCCACAAGGCGTGGAGACGAAACTATCTAGTTACATTCAAACGTAACTATGTATAGCAACTGAAGATAAATTCTACCTAAATTGTACATGAAACATCTTAAATATAGTCGTAAAAGTAAACTCTAGAAGTAAACTGCGCAGTTAATGTCCTATTAATCAAAAAGGGTAAATAAAACCTTGTAAATATTTAAATATAAATTGCAGTAAGGAGCTAAGTTAGGCCATAACAGTGAAATAAAACTGAGCCATATAAAATAAATGTACTTCGTTGGAAGAACACCGCTAGCTCAGGATTTACTGAAATGAGGTTTCTTACTTTTTACGGTAGAAAGGCAATTATTGGATTCTCGTGATTTCAAAGAGGTCTATTTTTAGCAGTTTCTTTAGGTCTCTTAAATTTTTGTAGTCTATTCTTAAGGAACTTATAAGGATTTGCAGATGTTTCAATTTTAATCAAAGTAAGTATAAGCAATCTATTTTGGTAACAGGCACTTTTAAGACTGTATTATCTTTAATTTTTGTTTATTTCGAGCGTTTTTCTTGACAATATCTTATCTTTTTCTTTTTAATGTATTCTTGCTATCGCCGACAAAAAGTTTAATTGCACAGCAGCCAAGTCCGAAGACCTGTGGGACCCAAGGGAGGAGAGGAAAAAATAATGTGCAAACTTTTAAATGGCGCCGTTCTCAACGGCCCCCATGGGAATTTGTACTGATACACAAATTAGCTTGTTTTCAATGTCGTTCGGAAAACGAATGGCAATGTCTCTGGTTTTCGACAATATTGGCTGAAAATAGCAGTTGACATCAGACGAAAATGGAACGACGAGTTTAATTTTAAATCCGGAAACAGAAGTCTAACCGAATATGTTACAACTCGAATTTGGAAATAGCTTTTGTAGTTGGTATATCCATGCGATTTTATATAAATAATTTCTTACGTATAAACGGTAAGGTTTCTCATGATGGAATTCTTTGCTACACATTAAACATTTTAATACAATACAAAGCAAAATAAGCAAGAAACATGGGACTTGGGTTTAATAAAAGAGATACAGCTGAGACTGGCTAGCCGTAACGAGTAGTTTGTGGCACAATTAACTCAGAGATAGGTGTTACGGGCAAACGGCCGTAGAGTCGGGAACAAACGGCCTTTGTGAATCGTTGCTAGTGTAATAACTTTAGTTGTGCAATTGTTTTATGATTATGGACGACTATGCAGCAGTATTATTTAAGGTTTTAGTCCTTGATAGTACTAACAAACATAAAAGAGGCTCTAGAACAATGTATTCAAATTTTTGAAAGCTTATTAAATTAATGTTTTGTTCTAAAAAAATATCGCATTTATGAAATGTTAGGTAATTTCCATTTCTGGGGTGTTAGGGTTTATTTTACAGTGCCCCAACATAAAAATAGAATAGAAATTGTATCAAATTTTGAGTAAAATCAACCCGCACTGGGCACGAGTAGTCCATTCTCTCTCAAAGAGAGGAGGATTGCGTCCTAGCATTGAAAAGGATTCCAAACAAGTTAACTGGAGACCTTACACGGTAGTTAAACTGGCCTATCACAATAAGAAGATCTCAAAAACTTCCTACGTCTCTCCAGTTGAATAGTCCATAACACTATCCATTATGTAATACCGATGATCGATGTTTTCAGACAATTACGTATTCGAAGGCAGGCACGATCCTCTTTCACGGACGTTGAAAAGAGTTCGGAGCAATATGGCGATATTGCTCAAGTGTTGGAGCAGACGTGTTGGAAGTATTCAAAACCAAGTATTTTAATAACGTGTGAAGCTTTTGGTTAAGTTATTTTTATCTTCGCTAAACTCTAAAAGATCTTTCTGTATCGAACAATAGTTTGGAAACGACAAAGACAGCATGATGTTTTAAATGTGTCTATCGCTAAAATCGGAATTGAAAGCAGTTTATGAGTCGATATAAATAAGTTGAAGTCTAATTCGTCTGAATTTCTGGATATAATCGTAAATCGAAAAGATACTACATAAATCAATCGTGACAGCTTTTTATTGTACTGTTGCCAAGTTCTTAAAAATAAAGCATGATAAGTAGCTGATACTCCAACAAAATGAAAGGAATATGGAGTTTTCTCAGACTCAGACAAGCGTAGAATAGAAATGACTCAATAACTCCACAGACTGGCCACAAAGACGCTGTCTATATTGTAAATACTACGTATTTCGTCGACATATTGGAATTTATGGTGTCTGCAAAGCAGTAATGGCCTGAATAAAAGATTTCGGAAGCAAACTTTACACTACCTTTCAGAAAGTTGGATACTTCCTATCTACGGAAGAACCTTATTTGCCGTTCATTTTGAAAAGATATTTAATAATAATTTACGTTGTGTTTCATTACAGCTAAGGGTAAAAGAATTGGCCATAGAACTTTCTGAGAGCTTTCCCAAGTTTAATGAAGGAGGTTTTAATCCACCAGTAAATTTGAAATTTCCGAACTTGTGCCGAAAAGGAAACGGTTTTTTATCGGGAAGCGGCTGTGAATGCAAATTGGTCCAAATCATTTGAATGGTCTATTAGTTCTTTTGTGGTAAAGTTGGAAGAGCTTTTGAGTTATAAGTAAGTAATGTATTTATCACTTGACTGCCTCGTTAGTCTAGTGGTCGCAAGCGAGACTGCTCAGCATGAGATCCTGGGTTCGCTTCCCGGGTCAAGCAAAGTGTTATTGGGTTTTTCCATCAGAAATTTCTCAGTAGCAGCTACGGAGTTTGAATTTGTGTCCGGTTGATGACAATAGGAAAATGGAAACAAAACACAACTCTTTTTTTAATTATTACAATGTAAACACACTCGTGTAAAAATTTAATTCTTCAATGCATGAAATAGAAGGCTTTTATATTTTATTTTTACAATACCAAAGGTAGTTTTGTTTCTACCTATAACGTGCAAACTTGCAATAACACTATAAAAATAAACTCGACACATTTTAATAATAAAACCGTGTATGCACGTGAGCATAAAAATAAAAGTGAAATAAATTTTGATAATCCCATCATGTGTTGTCTGTCGTAAATGAAAAGCCGTTTATAACGCTCAGTTAAATGATTAAAGCGTTGGCACACGACAAAGGGGTTTTAATTAAAACTAACTATGCGTGCAGGTATCTCTATGTCGCGATATTGTTATAAACTGGGGTGAAACTTTGGCGCGCAAAAATGACTCATTTGACAGCTCCGCCATTTTGGTATTTGAAATAATTTTAATAATAGAATGTTGCCAATGTAATAAAAAGAAAAGTTTTATGGGGATTAAATTTTGTAGCGGGAAGACATCCGTGTTAATGTTTTGGATATTGATATTTTACTATCGTACATTTAATATTTAATAAGCTACGAGATTGTAGACCTTCACACTTCTATGATAAATATAGACAAGAACATTTTTAGTATATTAGGTTCACTGTTATTTCTTTTTATATTACGTTTTATAACTTCGAAAAGAAACCAATTTAAGTTATGGCTTCTCAACTGAGCGAGAATAAAGTGTCTACAAGGTGAAAATCATGCATAATCGCTAAAACTTTTGTACTTTGGAAAATTCTAGAAGCACTGAAAATTCATGACGAAGTTTATTAACTTTTTAGTTTGTTATTCATTGAAAATCAAGCATATGCATAGGAGTAGGTACATCGGGTAAGCTTAAAGTTTTTTCACAACCAAATGAATTAGTATTGAAGTTATGATTGTCAATTATATATCACTTACTGAAAAATCAATAGGTACACCTTATTTATCGCCAAAAACACACGAACCTTACCTGTAATAACAAAAAGCAATAAATTAGTAAAGAAATGACAGAATCATAAAAATCTAACATAATTTATGAGCCAGTAAAAGTTATTATCCGTTTTAGTATTAGTTACGTCTGGCAACACCGCTTCTCGATTGTCAACCCACAGGTAAGGGTTAACGCCTTTAGGAAATTACGTAAAGTATTAAAAATAATGAAACTTTATGAGGGTCCTAATAGCCTTTATAACTCGTCGTTAAAGTAAATTATGGGTTTTGTACTTATAGTGGAGTTTATGTCCTCGAGTTATCTAAGATAGTTTTAAACTTCGATTTAATTTAGATTAACCTCAGTGGCCGGCTTCAAATAATAACTTTTTAAGTGGAATTTTTGTTGCTGGCAATTTTGAAGGATTTGATAATTAATGTTGAATTTTAAAATTCGGGGAATAAATAATGTCCAACTTTTTTGCTTCATTGAATTTCGATTTAAAATGAAACGGAACACAGTTATTACTTTTGAGTTTCCGTATTTCCCATTCCTTTTAATAACGAATTTTAGAACGACTTCCTAAAGGGGTCCAAACTTTATCTCTGATTGCTTGTCATAGAATATTAAACTTTATTTCTTTGCAGCTTAAGATTTGATGTTAATACCCTTCAATCAAAACCCAAGTCGGTTACATCGTGTTGAAATTTTCATAAAGTTAGGATGGGCTTTTAGAAAACTCTTAATTCCTTTTGCCGGACTATTTCGGGTTAATGAGTAACTTGTTCAATCAAAATACAGGATTCAGCTGGAAATATACAACGTCCAGGAACAAAAAACGAATAGTCGCCACTGTTGATTTTAGCTTTCAGGAGTTGCAGTCGTTTGGGAATAGTGTGGTGGGCTTGTATCAGCATCAGCACTGGGCCTGCGTGGCCACTCCCTCACATAGAATTGTGTACCAGCAGAGCCAACATTATAGGCTGATAATGCTTTTACTACTGTAATTAATACCTATTAATTTTTTATACAACTTTAATTCAATTTGTCTGTCGCATGTTGGTACCTAATTGGGACGTGCGTGTTAATTTCGCTCGTTACTGGGACAAGGTCAGTTTGTTACGAATTTGTTTGACACGACAGACGTTGCTTCCTACACGATGGAAGAATGTCGCCTATTTATTATAAGTAATTGAGTAATTAATACACATCACGGACGGAGGTCAGTTTTTTTTTTCTTGGATTCCCTTTGTCTGGGGTAAATGCAGGGTTATACAACACATGCCGTGTACATACCTACATATACAACA
Source organism: Noctua fimbriata (assembly GCA_905163415.1). Lineage (NCBI taxonomy): Eukaryota > Metazoa > Arthropoda > Insecta > Lepidoptera > Noctuidae > Noctua > Noctua fimbriata. The sequence continues at coordinate 12,958,967 of LR990940.1, forward strand.
TTATTTTTAGCATATGCGAAACTTGAATATAGTTTGTTCAAAATAAGTAACTGAATCGATTCCAATAATTTTTAAACCATGTTATATTTTTTCCCAAAAATATTTAAAAAAGTTAAAAGTTGGATACCGAGCGCCTTTGAGTTCCTATCGCAATAATTTAGGTACGCACTGCCAAATTATTATTATCAATGAGCTCAAGACGACGCTGGAGGCGCGCGCTGCGACGTGATCACGTTTTTGTGCGGAAAACTAGGTAACAGAACAAGCTTATAACTTTGTGATTTTTCATGATACAGTTTTGAAATTTTGTGCATAGATTCTTTACATAAAAATACTAGACACGTGTATCAGGTTTCGCATATACTAAAACTAATGTTGTATATATTTATTTGTTAACCTGTTTGAGTGTCCCACTGCTGGGCAAAGGCCTCCCCTTTCTCCTTCCAAACCTCTCTGTCCTGTGCGATATGGCTGGCCATGGTCGCCCCGCAAACGAGATGAGATCGTCACACCACCTTCGCCACGGTCTACCTCGACGGTATACATACCTACATTACCCACCGATATTATATTCTAAGTCCGTTTGAACGAACTTTCTCAACTCAGATCGTTATGAAAACAATCTCGAAATTAATATCTTCACGATTTTATAACAAGCTTTATTTTTTAGTCGAGTGGAGGAAATCTTTTTCAATATGGGTGTACGACTGGCTGATCTAAAACCGTTGTTATTTCTTAATATTATACATAAATCCACACAGGGCTTACTTCTACTTTTCTCTATTTTAAATTGGAAAATCCATAAAAGCATAAAATAGTAAACACCCAGACTAATCAAGCATAGAACGATCCTATCGATTTGTATAGTTCATTAGATCAGCACAAATTAATTCAATTACAATATTACTACCCGATTTCATCAGTAATAATTAACCAAGGATGATTAATTACTGAATAATTATCTTTAAATTAAAATTGGTTTACCCACATTAATAATTCAAAGCCGTGAAAAAATTTACATAGGGCAGTATCAGTAATTAGATTTCGAATTCAAATTAATTGAGTTAGAACCGGTTTGATCCGGTTAGTACCGGTTGTAACCGGTGGGGGATCGTCTCCTGAGATCTTGATGTTAAGTTATTCATTTGTTTTGGAACTGGGTTAATCTGGTAACAAGTGTAATTGGGTTTCGTTGTTTGAGGTTTTCATTAGGAGAGGGGTAAGTAGAGAATGTACAAGATCTTGTGTGTGGCAAGCAGGTGGGTAAATTAGCGAGCCAATCATTGTTGTTTCCTATCTTTGTTACCAGGTGGCGCCGGTTCAGTTTCAATACAAAATTAAAGTTTACGTTGATCGAATAAAATAATATAAAGACCTGCAATAGGCACTCGGATAGATAATCTTGGCTGTGCGAAACTGAAACCTGAAATGGGATTCGAACTCAGGGTTATAGAATAAATCTCATCAATATCATTATCAACTCATCTACATTACTGAATTCAACACTTTGTTTTTGTAATAAAAGAGTCGTATTTCATACTGAGTACGGTCCGGGCCGCACACACGTTATAGAAAACTAATCAGCAATACCTAAATTCTCTTTAACACAAGCGCTTTGAACGGTACAAGTTAGCAAGACTTCGCCTTACATCGGTCCATTTACATACAAGAAATTATTCAAAGTACTTATTAATGCAGCATTGGATATTGATGTAATACTACCGTACAATAGGAATTTGATTCAGTCGAAGTACTAATTCCTATTATTTAAATTGAAATAGCCAGATGTTAGAATATGCAAGTAGAGTTGACCTCTTAGATGCTTTACCATTTTCGTCAACAAATCTTCACATCAAAACTTCACTAAGGTTAAAAAATCAACCTGTCCTTAGAGTGGTAAAGCCATCATCATCATTTCAGTCGAAAGACGTCCACTGCTAGACATAGGCTTCCCCCAAGTGTCCCCACATTCACCGATCCCGAGCGTATCGCATCCAACGTAGTGGGAGGTTCTCGGTCGCCACTCCAGGACTATTCTGCCCCATCGGCCATCCGTTCTGCGAGCAATGTGCCACTCAGACCAAATAAAAAACCAAGCCATAGCGCTGCGAACAATATAGTGAAGCATGCACAAAACTACGCCTCGCTCTGTGCATACACGCTCACACGCACACATTTACATCAAACTATAACTAAACTACGCTCAAGACTACGCTCAATAGGTGCACACAGTTTAAACATCTTCACGTCACCGTTGACAGCGCTGTATCTTGGTTTTTTATTTGGTCTGAGCCTACCTACTGCCACTCAACCCATAACGGTCGACAATACTTACATAAACAGTAATAGACGTTAAAGTAAAACTTTCTAACAATATTCAACAGAGTCTGTTGAATAACTAATTCCTATTATTTAAAATGAAACAGCCAGGTGTTAGACTAAGTAGTCTAGGTAGTCTGGAACTTGCTCCCGATAACGCATTGCAGGTAGTACTTTTTCTGTTATAGAATGAATACTAGAAGAGCTAGGTTAACAAGCCGCTGTTTCCATATTTATTGTACGAACCGTCAGTCTGTGGAATTCACTGCCGGCTCCTCTGTTCCCTGATCATTATAATCTGGATCTCTTAGAAGTTCGAGTGAATCGGTTTCTTCTAGGCAAGCGTGCTCCACCCTAGGCCGCATCGTCACTTCACATCAGGCGAGTTGCGGAAAAACGCAAGCATAATTGTTATAAAAAAAAAATTTGCTTATACGGTCAATTGTTTTCATTGCATTTGCCTTTCGTTTGTAGTTTTAGCTGTGTGAGGAGTTACTTTGTATCTACGTGTGTGTTCCTTCTAGCTTATAAAAGCTTAATTTAGCTTAGAATTTCTTCTATCTTATAATTTACTAGCCGTGCCCGCGACCTACGACCGCGTGAAATGATTATACAAATATTACTTCGCTATTTGAATTGGATTTTGTTAACAATTTCATGGTTTTTTTTTGCACAGAACCATAATCCATTTTCTGAATTAAAAGTAATCTGAGTTACTCCTTATAACATCAGCTATCTGCCAGTAAAACTACCGTCTAAATCAGTCCACCCGTTTCGGTGATTAGCCGGAACAAACAGACAAAATAAAAACAAAATGGTTTGTTATAAGTACCGTAACCGTAGTACCCACAGATATAGATAGACCTAGATAAACAAAAATCGTAAGTGGCCAATTTCGAACTCAGTCTGCATCGGAGCATAGCGCTAGTCGGGCGTCATGGCGGGGGGTAGGACGAGGGGGGCGCCGTCCGCGGCGGCGTCTTTGAATCGATTTGATTTTCACATCACTAAATAGTGCTTGTGACGTCATAATAGGTAGTCAAAAAATGGCACGCTTGGTTTTCATACAGATCGTGATACTTGCGTTATCTAGGTCTATCTATATCTGTGGTAGTACCTTTCATAAGCATTCAGTAAAAAGCTGTTATTTTTAAATTAAAAACAGACACTACAATTTTATTTATTTGTAAGTTGTGTAGATAAGGCTTACGGTACGCACCATGCATTAAACACTCCTTTGATTTCAAAACTAACTCCTAGAATTTAAAATATTTAAAAGTAGCATTTTTCTGCGATTTATATCTAATCAGCTTATAACTATTTGTAGCTATTTTCTTTTTTCTATGGCCTTTTGTCATTACAACTCATCTGTAACGTAATATTTCACAAATTCCCTTCCTTAAAGATAATGAACCCACAAGGGAGTCAGGCCGTTTCTCAATTAACCTCCCGACTACCGGTTACTATTCTCGAAGGAGGTCTTATGCGGTATCATAAGGAATTAATGTAATCACTCCGCCGACAAGCTTGCTATATGCAATGCCGAACTTTGTGGTAGGTACGTACTTACTACTTACAATATTCAATTGTAACTGCAGTGTGGTGGGTAATATTTTATTTAAGACTAGCTTATGCCGCGGCTTCGCCTGCGTGTAGTTCCGTAATTGTCTCACGGGATCGTACTAACGGGATAAAAAGTACCCTATGTGTTAATCCAGGTTATAAACTATCTGTGTGCCAAATTTCATCCAAATCCGGTCAGTAGTTTTTGCGTGAAAGATTAACAAACATCCATTCATCCATCCTCACAAAGTTACGCATTTTTAATATTAAAAATTACGTATTAGTTTAGTATAAAGGATTGTTTGGTTTTTGTATATATATCTATGAGTCTAAAATATTAACACAAAAATAAGCTAACAGATTGAAACACGAATGTCAAATGACATAGTTGTTTATTGATAATTTGGTCAGTAAATCACACTAGTAAACGTGAGTTTGTCAGTCTTGATATTTAGTTCATAGAATAGATGCTAGATCAGATGAGGTTCAGATGTAGATGTAGTTTGTAAATTGGAATCATCTTTATTGTTCTCGAATAATAGCGTCAGCTTTCCTTTATCAGACTAAGCGAACACTCTGTATTGTGAGTTAACCAACCACCCACCCGATACAATAGTTAATATAATATTACTTTTGAATAAGGTTTTTCTTTTGAAAAAACGCCTTCTCAAAACTCCGATTATAAGGATTCCAAAAGAAACCTAAATGTAGCTTCAGAAATCCATTGAAATAACGCTAAGAATCGGCTCTCGATCTTGAAAAACATGTTTTCTCAAATGTGCCGACACTTCATACTTTTACTTTGAGGGAACGTTTTTGAGAGGAGGGGGAGGCGTTATGTACTCGATACGTCAATGAGTGCTTTTCAACCCACGATTATAGAAAAAAATATCGTATTTTTTGTATAAGTTGGAGTTTTTTTCAGATTTTATAAATGAATACCTATGAATACACATGACAAAACAAGAATGCCTGGATAAAGGTACATTCTATCAGCATAAACAATAAATAATGTTACATAAGATTGACATAGGTACGCAATCGATTCAAAGAATTGGTTGATTCAATTTTTGAAATAAACAACTCCACAAATAATATTTATAAAAAAATGGCTACGTATCAATAATATTCAAAAACAATAAAAACATAAAACAATAAAACTCATCTGAGCCGTATTTAATGGCTGTATATCTTTGTACTGGGATTAGTTTTGGCGCCAATCCAGCGTCCCAGGTGCGTCCGTGTATGCAATCCGCCATGTTTGAAAATGGCGAACGCTGTGCGCGGGAATATATCTGGAATTCGTAATTATAGTCCAATCTTTGGTACATTTGGGACTCTGAGCACGATTCAGGTGCTTCTGTTTATTTGATTAGTATATCTAGACTGATATGCTCATTTTAATTGAAAAACATTTACTGTTTTTGACTTCTAAAGATAGATATTTGTATGATCACTCTTAATTACTTAGACATTTACACAGTTATTTTACCGCTAGCTATGAAGTTTGATTACCTAAGGTTGCTGTAAAAAATATAATGTAACATCACGCCTGTAATCCCCGAAGGATTAGGCAGAGATATACCTAAAACCCACAATTCGCCTGTTATTTTTTAAGTCCCATGTAATAATGGGCGACCCTATTGCCATCAACTTGTTCACCTGTTAATACCTGGTGGAAAAATCCAATAACACTTTGCCCGACCTAGGAATCTAACCCAGGACTTCATGCCCAGCACTCGATCAGCAGTTAAAAAACTATGTTTTACATCCATCATTGAAACAAAAGGACATGTATGCATGTTGAGATTAATCCAAACAATACGAGTGGCAAATAGAATAATCTTGTTACCCACGATTGTTACGCACTATTGAATAATAGCCAGTGAGCTGTTCGTTGCCAGCCAGCCGTCGAAGCGTCCTTCACTCGGTCGTATCAGACAAGGCAGGTCCATCAGAGTAATTAGTAATCTGTCAATGGATGGACGGTGGGATCGTGTCCGTATGGACCGTACCTAGTTACTGTTCCACATTCAAACAACGGACGGTTTAATTCTCAACACAATTCGGTACGAAATTAATTCGAACGGCATAGTAAGCCGATTTTCGCATAACAGCATCTATTTAGCACGATTCGAAAGCCAGTTTATGGTTAAATACAGCGACCGATACGCGTTATCAGCAAGTTTCGAATTCCGTAATATTTCGACAAAGCATTGCCCGTATTTGCTAGCTCAATTTATGGTTTGACATTACAGTTGCTAATGTCCCAAAATGGCTCATTGAATGTTCGGCCTAATTGGCTTGATGTTAAATGATTTCGAACGTTTGAAATAATTTCGTCTGCACATTGATTTAGACGTGGAAGAGCAACAACGGGTATTAAATCAGACTGAACAGACCATTGTTGTTTTAATGTTAGGTATGTAAACTAGTGCTGAATTCTGGCCGTATTCTGTGGATATCTATTTACAAATAAATAGTCTCCAATTATATTAATACAAAATTAAGTGGTCATTGCATAATTCACTCTATGAATTGAACGTCTTCTTAGCGTGTCGATGGCAAATTTTTAGTTAAATATGTTAGGCCAAAATTCAGCTATGCGAACTCCGCTCGCTGTAGCAGTCATAAGATCGTCAAGTGCGCAGGTGTTAGGGCATGCAGCGCAAGATGGAAGATTGGCCATTGTCTGTGGAGACACGCCGCATACACATTTGAGATCTGTGCCGTTCATGAACCCCCTTCTGAAGAGATTATCTTTGCTACGGCCGACTTGGGTTCGGAGTCTATTCAGAGATTTCCAAGTCGGCCACGGCAAATTATGCCCAGGTGGAAGACTTTCAGACGGCTCGATGAAGCCGTCAGGGGGCTTAAACAGCTCTCGCCAGAGATCACATCTCGCTGTGGAGGCATTCCTATTAGGCGGACTAGCTGGGCCAACGCACCCAAGAAAGCTTTGAATTGAACTAAGAACTACCATCTATTATGAATGACTTAGGTACCGTTAGAAATCTGCAATGCAATAAAAGTGACTAATTGCTCGAAGGTAATAAAGAATGTCTTTTAAGTGCCTATTTATACTTTTTCTTTTTTTTGTAATGATTAATAATGTAGAGGCACCGAGTTGCCGTGTCTTGCATACGACTGTTAAAATCACGATGTTTTGTGTGGTATGTTTGCGTTTGTGAAATAGTTGGAACAGTGTTTATTGAATAATAAAACGACTAAAATATCGCCTAACGCCTATATCCAATAAAAAACGTTACTTCCAATAAAGTTGAGTCCCAGTCAAATGAAATCGTCGCATGGAAAATAAGACTCAAGATCATGAAAAACAAAAGGAAGCCAGCGATGTTCCTACAAAAAGGTATTGATTCAGCAATGAATATTAGTAGCTGCAGACATCTTTAAAATCTCGTCTTTGACTGGGCAGTTTGCCAGCCTCGCTAAGTAGTTCAAGTTGACTGGGAAGGCTTTCTGCCTGTCCCAACTCATTAATGCACCTCCCCGGAGACTTTATTAAGTCAGACTTTCTTTTTGTTGCCAACTTAAAAATTTAAGCTGTCAAAAAGAAGTTGTATAGTTAGGACGTCCAGAAAATTAAAGTTTGTCTGTTAACTTTCAGTAGCACTTTCGTCGAGCAAGTAATTCCTTGTGTTGAAAGGTTTGTTTGCAACGCTCATGTTGAACAGGGTGCTGCTCGCTTAAAACTAGCTCCATAAAAAAGTATTTAATCAATGTAGTACGTGTGCCTAACTCGGCCATTCTCTATGGCAGCGATTATGTGGGTCAATATCGTTAGTGAACTGAAAACCTATAGTAAACAATCTATTATGTAGTAAAATAACGTGGAGTAGAAAGTGGGCTTCGTGAAATATGGCCTTAAAAAGAGATAACGCCTCTAAGTCTGTACAAGTAAGTCACCAATTTACATAATGGATTATAATATTACCAGTACCCGACTGCCAACATACAGAAAAATAAAGAATCATATCCATTCATTGCATTCAGCCTTTGGCATAATGCCTAAACCGTTGTCCTAATTGGCAACGACCATGATATGCGAGTAAATCGCTCAATTCAAGCGAACTAGGGCAAAAATTGATGAACTCAATCAGGACACAGAATAAATGGACTGTTAACTTTTCAATTTATCAGGCTGTTGAAGTGGTTTTATGTTAAAATTCCCATAAAATTCGGAGTTGATCAATGGGGTTCCGTTAAAAGTCCTTCCCATTGATTAAAATGGACGCTGCGAGTGGATGAAGAGAGGGAGGCAAATTTCAATTTGCCCTTTAAACGTAGTGTGTATTTTTGATTAACTGAAGTGTTGGCTACATTGGCAAGAGTATTTACCAATTTTATCCGTCAAAGTTTCAGGGAAAAATACTTCTGTTGTCTACCAAAATATTATTCCATTTTCCATTACATACGATAACAAGAAATGCCATGCACAAGTTGGGAAAAACAACAGTTGGAAAACATCGTAACAAAACGGTGCAAATATTTTCGCGCCAAAATAACCTGGATTACTATTCAATTTGACGTCAACAGGGAACCATTATCGGATAAAAGAGCCTTTTATTTGAAATGCGGATATTTTTATCCGAAATTTTCCTAATTTTTTCTTCGATTAAGACGGCAGGAAAATCTTTATTAGTGTTATCTTTTCTTACAGTCGGATTCCGGTGTAGATATTAGCGGGATAAATGATTATTGGGTATTCCGTTTTATAGCTAGGGAATGTGAGTATTTTTTCATAGTATTAAATGGGGAAAAACCGGTAAGGAAAAGGTCATTTTGTGCGATTAGGCAAAATCAACGCCCGGGAGTTTTTCTTTTTGAGATTGTAGGCCGAATGTTACTGTGAAAATAATGAAGTAAGAAACCAGTATTTCAAATAAGTAACTTAAAAAAACACGCTCATATAAAAACATATTCATTTTTTATATTTTTTATTGGCAAACTCGTAGAGCTTTTTGGCAAATTGGCCTAAGTGATGAGTTTGCGCGAAATAATAGCGAGAACTTTTTTAAGTAAATGAATGGATCAAAATTAAATGTAAAGCTTTTGTAAGTAATTTTGTAGTTGGTTATTCCCAAATTTTACGCTATACGTATTAAAATTAATTAGTGATATGAATAAACAACAATCTCCTGCCCTTATCCCAATTTATTTGGGGTCGGCGCAGCATGTTTTCTTCTTCCATACTTCTCTATTACTCGTCATCTCAGCAGTCACCTCCTTTCTAGCTATATCATCCTTCACACAGTCCATCAGCGGCTTTAGTCTTCCTCTACTCTTATAGCCATTCACCTACATACTCCAAACTTTCCTCACGACATTTTCCTCATTCCTCCGCATCACATGCCCATACCAAGACAACCGATTACTACACAACTTTTCAGTCACCGGTGACGCCATTTTCAGACTTCCTCAGTGATATGAACAAAGAAAACATGATAAATTGGTAATGGAAATGACAAAACAGCAAACATCACTGATCCGATAATCGGAAAAATCTTTATTTCAGTGTAAATATCAGCTTGTAAATACTTCAAAAATATTTTTCAACAGATACCTTTCCGCGTTGTAGCTACTTTTTTCCAATGGCTTTTTTTATAAGGGATATTTTTATGGAAAATATTCCTCCCCTGACACAATTCGGTTTATGATGTTGGTCACAGTTTCAAAAACGATGATAATTTTTAGAATTGGTTAGCAAGGCAATAGATAATATAGTCATTTATTCTGAACAAAAATACATTTGTGTCGAATACAGGGTTAATACAAAAATAATAATCAATAAAAGTTACAATCAATAATATAGTTAAAATGTCAAAAATAAAATAAATAATATCAAGAACTTAATTAAAATAAAAAATAAAAACAAAATTAGCCTAGTCAAAAAAAATAGACATTCAAGACGAAGAATGATCGTTTTCGCGTAACCTGAGTTCTATCATTGAGGAGTTAAAGTGCATTATAAAGGTATTTCTTGTCTTTATATCTATAGAATCGTTGATACCTTTTTAAAAAAAAGTACATATCGGGACAGGGCATTGCGAGTGTCTAAGTTGCGGTTGTTTTACAGCGAATTTGTAATCTCATACTTGTTCAATAAATTCTACTTTCTAATGAATGAAGGCAGTTTTTATTTCACTCATCATCATCTGCTTAGCCTTTTCCCAACTATGTTGGGGTCGGCTTTCAGTCTAACCGGATGTATCTGAATACCAGTATTTTACATGGAGCGACTGCCTATCTGACCTCCACAACCCAGTTAGTACTGGGTAATACGATATCCCTTGGTAAGACTGGTTGTCAGACTATTTGGGCCACTGACTACCTAACGACTGTCAAAGATCTACAGATGACACCCGGGACCAACGGCTTAACGTGCTTTCCGAGGCACGGAGGAAACTCGGTATGTAATGGGTGGTCAGCCATCCACAGACCAACCTAGGCAAGCACGGCTTAACCTAAAGATCGACCCGAGCGGCTGTTATTATTTAGCCACGAGCTCCTCTTATTCCACTCAATCAATTACAATACCTGACCAGAGATTTGACGTAGATTGATCAAGTTCTCGTGAACGGATGCATGGTATACACATTAATATTTTGAAGCGAACTACAAGTAAGCTACGAACAGTATTTTAACCTCATACATTTTATATTTTCCTTTTTTACAGCCTGTATACTCGTATTTTGATAAATAAAGCGAGGCGTGGTAAATCGGCATGTTAGGGGATATTGATCCAATCATTATTTATTGTGGTGAGTATTCATTGAGCGTCGAAATTATGAAAATTATCTGCGGAAGCTATAATTTACTGGAAACGTGGTGCTTTCATAAGTGGACTATGGTTAAATTATGAGCTACTGTATTTTTAATGTCATCATCATCATCATCATTTCAGCCGAAAGACGTCCACTGATGGACATAGGCCTCCCTCAAGAAGGGGGGTTTTGCCATAATCGCCACGCTTGGCAGGCGGGTTGGCGATCGCAGTATGGTTGTTATAAAACACAGAGAACGCTGCTGCCCATTCTCTGGTAAGTCCCTTAGTCGCCTCTTACGACACCCACGGGAAGATATTTTTAATGTATACTAAAATAATTATAGATACTCCTGGCTAAACAATAACAGCCGCTACGATCATTCTTCAGGTTAAGCCGCGCTTGCCTAGGCTAGTCTGTGGATGGGTGACCACCCATTACATACCGAGTTTCCTTCGTGCCTGAGAAAGCACGTTAAGCCATTGGTCCCGGCTGTCATTTGTAGATTTGACAGTCGTTACAGGTAGTGGCCCGAAAGTCTGACAACCAGTCTTACCAAAGGGGTATCGTATTACGCAGTATTAACTGGGTTGTGGAAGTCAGATAGGCAGTCGCTCCATGTAAAATTCTGGTATTTAGCTGCATCCGGTTAGACTGGAAGCCGACCCCAACATAGTTGGGACAAGGCTAGCCAGATGATGATGAATAAATTAATTATAGATGCGAACGTAGGTATCCCTGTCTGTAGGTATCCCTGCCTGTCTGTTGATTGTCAAGGATTTAGATGAGTTTTGGCACATGGTTAAGGCATTCGATACTTAAATCTTGAGCGAAGCCGCGGACAAAAGCTAAAATTCTGAATATTTATAAATCCCGCTAATTGGACCGGCGCAGCGACCGTAAAGGGTGGCCCGTCGATGCAGAAATCTGGGTTTTGTGGCGCAACTTAGCAGATATAAATGTCCAGCTGTGGACTGTGATATGCTGCGGAAATCTAAGGATATTTTTAAATCAGCGCTCTCGTAAGAAACACCCACCCGCTTAGTTGATTCCGCCCCGACCCTTATATCAGAGCGGAGGCTGATATCCCAGCAATGTGAAGGTTATAGGAATAATTTAAGAGAAACACCGAAAAATCTCATAAAATAAGAAATCAGAGACAAAAGAAAACACACAATAAAGACGAAATCAAACGCATCTCGCCTCAAATAAACCAGTAACACAAGTCTTACGCGTTCCCATAAAACATCGAGGTGATCAGTATGTCACACGTGTAGTCACAAACACCAATATGTAAACACTTAGCAACGTTTAACAGTAATTTTCTCCTACTCTATTTATTGTTATAGGAGAGGAGCTCGTGGCTAAATAATAACAGCCGCTCGGATCGATCCTTAGGTTAAGCCGTGCTTGCCTAGGTTGGTTTGTGGATGGGTAACCACCCATTACATATCGAGTTTCCACCGTGCCTCGGAAAGCACGTTAATCCGTTGGTCCCGGCTGTAATTTGTAGATCTTTGACAGTCATTACAGGTAGTGGCTCAAAAAGTCTGACAACCAGTCTTACCAAAGGTATCGTATTACCTAGTACTAACTTGGTTGTGGAGGTCAGATAGGCAGTCGCTCCATGTAGTATACGGGTATTCAGCTGTATCCGGTTAGATTGAAAGCCGACCCCAACACAATTGGGAAAAGGCTAGGCAGGTGATGATGTATTTATTGTTATTTCATGTTGCTACGAACATAGTATTTTGGAACTCAGATTGTCTAGCTGTATCCAGCGGTTTCACTCGCCGGTCCCCTTTTTGCTCGGCTCCTAAGGGTAACAGCGTGATTATAATTTAAACCTTCCTCAAAAATTGGGCTATTAAATGCAAAAAGATTTTTTTCTAATCCGGTTGGTAGTTCCAGAGATTAATTTATATTTCAAACAAAAAACTCTTCAACTTTATTATATTATTTAGTATAGATATTTTAGTTCTAAGTATAGACAGATGTAATCTGAAAATTGTACTGACTTTTGAATGTATGTAAGTGTATACATATTGGTGCTCGTGACTGTACGTAATGAACGAACATAGGAACGAGTCGTAAATGGAGCTCGTAAAGCAAATGAGGATATAAAACCTGCCAATGAGCTCACGGAGGACGGTTCTTTGACTTGACAACCATGATTAGGAGCGAAAATTGTCATTTGAAGACCGGCGCTTGAGAAAATTGGGTATGCATTGCAGATTTAGGGCCTCAGAATTAACTTTGAATTATGTCAGTTCTTAGCAATGATATTAAAGAAAGATACGTTACGTTCATACTGAGCGGCGTTCAAATATAGTTGCGTTGTTACGACTGCGATAGATAATACGGAACGTATGATACAGAAAGAGATAGCTATTGCGCTTGAAGTACTTAATTACGACAATTGTCTGAATATGTCTGCAACAATTTGCGCGCTAGTGCGATATCTATCTCTTTTTATTTTTAATATCATTGGTTCTTACAGTTAAACAGTTTGATTGAAATATATTAGTCAATTTTTAACTATTACTGAATAGAGAGACTGCAGAATTGCATACTATTTTGATGAAACGATTTGGCGACTCAACAGTAGTTACAAAACATAGGTAATTGGCTTACTTCTAATAAGAAACAAATCTAGAAATAGTAGTATAGACTTTATTTTGTATGGCTTTTCTCGATGACCTTCCTCACTATCTTGGAGTCTGTTACAGCTTCAAGGCTGTTTCTTATTGTAAACTATACAACTTCTGGTCCCCTGGTAGGTTAAGTGTAGAATTACTACAACAGGTAACTATAACAAGGGTTTAGCGTAAAGCGTATGAATCATGTTAATTGCATGAAGAGGTAATGAGTCGGTAATTTGATCGTGTATACCCACCCTCGAGGAGAATCGGAAAATAATTATGAAGATAATTAAGTTTGGGACAGGGCTTTCGATTTAGCGCCCTTATGTAGGTAAGTTTGGTAATGGAATGAATGGTTGGTTAGCACCGATTTTATAAAAAGTTCTACTGTGTGAAAAAATTGTTAGGCGCGGCTTCGGTTTGGAAATTATCCCTCAACAACGGCCTAACGGGATAAAAAAAATGTCTACGTTCCCGTCGAGGTCATAATCTATCCGTATGTTCATCAAAATACATTAGAGCCTTTAAGGCGTGCCAATAACCCACTTCACGGTTATTAAATTAACTAGGTTGTTAGGCTCTCAGATTCGCCCGCGTGGAAATCGATAATTGTCCCACGGGATCATACTAACGGGATAAATAGTATCATATGTGTTAATTCAGGTTATAAACTATCAGTGTACAAAATATTATCCAAATCCGTTCAGTACTTTTTGCGTGAAAGAGTTACAAACATCCATCCATCCATCCATCCTCACAAACTCGCATTTTAATATTATTATACAACATTAATTTTAGTATATGCGAAACCTGAATATAGTTTGTTCAGAATAAGTAACTGAATCGATTCCAATAATTTTTAAACCATGTTATATTTGGTCCCAAAAATATTTAAAAAAAAGTTACAAGTTGGACACCAAGCGACATTAAGTACCTATGGCAATCATTTAAGTACCTACTGCCAAATTATTATTATCAATGAGCTCAAGACGATGCTGGAGGGGCGTGCGCGGGTGCTCTGCGTGGTGACCACGTTTTTGTGCGGACAACTAGGTAACAGAACAAGCTTATAACTTTGTGATTTTTCATGATACCGTTTTGAAATTTTGTACATAGATTCTTTACATAAAAATACTAGACATGTGTTTCAGGTTTCGCATATACTAAAACCAATGTTGTAGTAAAGAGTAAGATTAGGATTTAATGTTTAGACTCCATTAATACTAACATCGCCTTCCGAAATATTATAAAATCCTCCGAGACTAAATAAAACACATTTATTTCATTAGATTGATGTGATCACCTGTCAAAATGGCCGCCACAAAATGGCGGCTCGTTTAAATTGAAAACAATAGGTATCTATTCAGCCAGCACGATTCCTGCGCAATTTCCATTTGAGTGGAAACAAAACCTTTTTGCTTCGTGACTTTTATCGATGTTAATTAAAGCTTTTTGAATCGAGACGCAATGTATGAAGAGTTAATTGTGTTTAACAACACGCCTGTACTTCTCTGTAGGGTAGGCAGTGGGCTACACCCACACACACCACATTTCGCACGTTATGTTTAAGTACATTAGTTTCATGATTAAATTGAAGGTGTTTACGAAAAAAACTAGATAAATAAGTACCAAATCGAAAATACAGTGAACTTCATAGCAGTATTTTATCTCTGAAGAGTTAGGCAGAAACCTGATAGTAGGTATAGTACACCGACAAATCGCCCATTATGATTAACTTACACGTAACATCACGTACCCAATAGTATACTCATATATGGCAAGTTATTTTTAAGTTCCATGTAATGGGAGCGAGCCTATTGCCATCAACCTGGCACTATAAATTCAAACTCCGTGGTTGCTACTGAAAAATTCCTGATAGAAAAACCCATTATCAATTTGGCCGACCTGGGAATCAAACCCATTACTTATTGCTCAGCAGTAGCGCAGCAGGCAGTCAACGATGTTAAGCTAGTTCATCATCATCATCATCCACAGCCCATCTTCATCCACTGCTGGGAATAGGCCTGTTTGTGCCCACCTCCAACGCTCCTAATTCAGTTAATTGTTTTATTAATAAATCGAGTATTCAATATTAATTGTATTGCTGCGCAAGCATTAACTTCCTGATTGGTTCGGCAGTAACGTAATAATATCTGGTTTTATTGTTTCGTTTATTATTTGTTGAGGTATCCCAGAGGGAAGGAGGGATGGAGCATGGAGGGTGAATAGAAATCGGTTGGTTATCATTTTGAGCACGTTGTGGACGTTGATTGAGTGGTCCGGATTACTTATAAGTGATGGGGTTATTGCTGGAGCAAGCCATTATCACATTTTTTTCCATTGCCTATTTCATATAGGGATGCGTTGCGTGTCACTTATTTTTATATTTATAATTGTAAAAAAAACTATTTGCATGCCCATGTGACGGCAAAATGTGGAGAACCTCATTATAAAAGACCATCTATGTACCTATTACCCATGTTTGAAAAGAAATAAATTATTTGATTTGATTTGTTGCGGTTTAAAAGAAGATGTTGTGACAAAAATTGAAAAGAGTAGGCTTAGATGGTTTTGTCATGTGGAGAGGATGTGTGAAAGGCGACTAACAAAAGGTATTTACAAGTCAGATGTGAGTAGCAACGCCGGGAGGGGACGCCCTAAGGATGATTTCCACCAAACAGCTCGCATCACATCGGATTGGAACGGATTTTATAACCGTTAAACGATATTAAATCGTCGACTAGGCGCAGAAATACGTTCGCAATCGACCGGTACGGAGCCGATCGTATGCGTCGACATCCTGACGGACGCGATTGGCTGTCGCTGCATCCGTTTGTATCCTTTCCGATCCGATGCGATACCGTTTGATGAAAATCATCCTCTAGAAGGACATTGACTGACATTATTGGTGAAGTTCTTCAGAAAGGTCCGGCGCGTAGTACTGTCTACCGGCGAACGTGTATGACTAGATGTATGAACGTGGTCGAGGCAAAAGGAGTTTGTAAGGATCGTAGCAGGTGGCGTAAAGTGGTTTCTGTCTACCCCATGGGAAAAAGGTGTGAGTTTAAGTATACATATACAACATTAGTTTTAGTGTATGCGAAACCTGAAACACGTGTCTAGTATTTTTATGTAAAGAATCTATGTACAAAATTTCAAAACTGTATCATGCAAAGTCACAAAGTTATAAGCTTGTTCTGTTACCTACTTGTCCGCACAAAAACGCGGTCACCACGCAGCGCGCGTCTCCAGCGTCGTCTTGAGCTCATTGATAATAATAATTTGGCAGTAGGTACCTAAATTAGTGCGATAGGTACTCAAAGTCGCTCGGTGTCCAACTTTTAAGTTTTTTAAATATTTTTGGGAAAAAATATAACATGGTTTAAAAATTATTGGAATCGATTCAGTTACTTATTCTGAACAAACTATATTCAGGTTTCGCATATAGTAAAAATAATGTTGTATAGGTATACATTTACACATAAACCTTCGTCTTGAATCATTCTATCTATTGCTGAAAACTGTATTAAAATCCGTTGCGTAGTTTAAAAGATCTAAGCGTACAAACAGCGGGAGCGACTTTGTTTTATACTATGTAAAGAAGATAAGAAATGCGCAGATTCAGACGCATCAAATAATTCTAAAAGCTGTGGCAATTACATTGTTAAAAAACTAATTATTTAGAAAGAAATAAAAATAACCACACGTTTAGGTCCTATTTAAAATTAGTTGTGAAGGACAGGAAGACGCTCCATGTAAGATACTGATATTCAGCTGCATCCGGTTAGACTGGAAGGCGACCCAGCATAGCTGGGAAAGCCTTTCTGCTTCGTTAAGGGTCTATTTACGATTAACCCTTAATTGGCCAAGCTATCAAATCAATTCAGTAACAAACGATAAATTAATTAAATTGGCATGTATGGAAATTAACAGCTAACCAAGCGTGTCAAATGATCATTGCGGATCGTTTGTCATCGTAAATTATTATGCGATTGGGTCATTATCTATGTACATTAATATGAATGTATGTGCATTTGACTAGGTAGCAGTAGCGAAGGTTCCATAGAACTCGATTCCTACCGGCTTCTCTTTGAACAATGGCACAGTCAGTATTCTATAGACAAATTCTCGTAATATAACCACATTAAAGATATGTACTCCGGCTTACCTCTTACAAAAATTGACCCTTCGCTACTGCTAGGCAAAGATAACGATGGTGAATAATAAGGCAAGATAATGATGAAAAATGAAGTCCTATTGGACCTCATCATTATCTGCCTTTTCCCAATGGGTCGGCTTCCAGTCTAACCGAATGCAGCTGAATCCCAGTATTTTACATAGAGCGACTACCTATCTGACCCCCACCACCAAGTTAGTACTAGGTAACACTCCTTGGTAAGACTGGTTGTCAGACTTTCGGGCCACTGACTACCTGAAACAATTCACAAAGATCTACAAATGACAACCGGGACCAACGCGTGCAACGGCATAGCGTGCTTTCCGAGGCACGGAGGAAACTCGGTATGTAATGGGTGGTCACCCATCCACGGACTAAGCAAGACACGGACTAGGCAAGCGCTGCTTAACCTGAAGATCGCCCCCGCGCGGCTGGTTTTAATTTTTTAATAATATGATAATTTATTTTGACATTTATTAATTTATTCTAAATCGATGAGTGTTTTACTTTTATTAATTTTGTACGCCATAAATTTTCAAAACATAGTGCACATATTCTAGACAATATACTATCAGTAACCATGCCTATGTTTAACAAAATAAATGATTGATTGATTGACTTTTGACTTGTTAATTTAATTTAATTCAATAATGTTTCTAATGTAATTCTGACATTTAAGTTTAAGCAATAATTTATGTGTTTGTATTTTTATCTATTTTTGTTTTATATGGGTCTCGGACCTGAAATAAATGAAATTTATTTATCATTTAACCACGAGCTCTTCCTATTAACTCATTTACACGACTTACTTAATTATAATTTAATGAAATAACTGTCAAAATCCGTAATCAGTCCGCACTGGTTTGAAGGTACGGCTAATGAATACCGTTAACGTGGTTATAAATAAAGGTCCCAGTAGATAAAAAGTAGAAAGCCAAATATTTTTTGGGTACTTATGCTAGAAAAGATGTGATTTTCGTAGATAGAAAGCCTTAATTTTCTTCCCTTAACCCATATAGTCCCACTGCTGGGCAAAGGTCTCTCCCATACACTCCTACTCTTCTCTCCGTGCGGTTATCTCCCGAAAAGCCTTTTTTTTTTAAACATCATTACGTTCTCACGTCACCTTAAACCACGGCTACTTTGCTGAAAGTCAAAATTTAACCATTCAACCCCCAATTCATAAAATAATCTTTACTGTTCAGTCAATAGGGTTCACAATAAACAGTTGACTTACGATCTTTTTGTTGGTTTGGGGTTGAAAGGGGTAGCGAGGTTTTAGAAGATTTATTAAGTTAAACGCTATCGGGGCTCCTTGAGAAATTGCTGCGGAGTCCTGCGTTTATAAAACACAAATTTGCGGCCATCCAATAAGCAGCAAGCTGAGATGACATTTTGTAAACGTTTTGTAGGAACTCGAGGGTTTAATAAAACAGTCAAGAGCAAGTCGGGTTCCTGCAATGAAATAGGGTCCCGTACCAAATTATTGACTGTGGAACCACTGGCTTACCGTCATAAATGTGTTGCGTCTAAATAATAAACATGCGGTATAGAGCTAGTGTATCTAAATAATAACAGCTAGATTAAGCCGCGCTTGGTTAGGTTGGTCGGTGGATGGGTAACCCAGTACATACCGAGTTTCCTCCATGCCTTGGAAAACACGTTAAGCCTTTGGGCTGGCTGTCATTTGTAGATCTTTGGCGGTCGTTACAGGTAGTCAGTGGCCCGAAAGTTTGACAACCAGTCTTACCAAAGGGTATCGTAAAAAGTTGGAACTTTGACCCTCAATATCTCAGTAACTGGAAGGTTCCCAGGTATGGTTAAGTACAATAAAATAATCGCAAAAACGGGGAAAACAAATGCTTTTCGACTTCGTTAAGGGTCTTTAGGTTGGTTGGTAGGAAAGGCTAGGCAGATGATGAGACTCCTAAAACTGATCTATACACAAAAAAAAATATTTAAACTACATGATTCACTTATTCAAAAATATTTCTCTGGTAAAGATTAATCAATTAATGCAGGACAAAAGATTTTTTTAAGTCAAAATCAAAATCAAAACATTTATTTCAAGTAGGCCAGTACAGGCACTTTTGAATTGTCGTAATTCCTGGGGACTTTTGCGCTGATAAAACATAACTTTGTGGGAGTTCTGCATGGCTATTCACAAACGCTTCGATTCGAATCGAAATCGAATCGTCGTATTTCTATCTCGCTCGCTTTCGTAACGCCAAAAAAAGATAGACGGCTTTTTCAAGCTGAGATGACATTTGTAGCTATTTTACGGGAAGTCAAGTGCTTAAATATTTTAGTTAAAAACACGCTTTGAGTCCGCCATATTGAAATTAGAATGACGTCATTTTATTTCTCGTATTCTTCTCAGCAAACAGCATAAAAATAAATAGTCCACCATAAAAAGGGAGAAATAATATTGTCTAGTTGCGATTATTTTGAGGAAACACAACTTATGACAGGAATACAAAGTTCTACATTTCTATAAAGTAGTTTGCATCAATTCTACGAAAGGTAATATCAACATCAGACGTTCTCAGTCGTCTTTTATCAAAGGAATTTCTAGTTAAAACGAATTGCGATCCTTTACTTGTAAGGTTCCCAGTATTGTCATTTTCTGCATAATATTTTTTCTTTGCACCTGACTTATGTAATAAACATGCGGTTACCTGCGGCGATGAACAATTCTGTACAATATTAAATAAACTATATTCACAATGTTATTGCATTTCATTACGGTGGATTGCATAATGAGCTAGAAGACATGAAACCTGCATTTATTTAAATGGTATAGCTGCTGTGCATGTATTTTGCGCGAAAAAGCTTAGCTTGGCTAAAACCTTTTGTTTTGGTAAAAAGTTGTCTTTTGAACCGACTGAGGAGGGTAATGTGTTTATCATCCATGTTTATTCCTTTGTGGCACTCTAAAGACCAAACGCGAGGGCCGATTTTGATGATTCTTACGTCAATCGATACGTCATAATCTTGCGAGTGTCACTAAAGACATGACAGTAATCAAAATTCAATATGGCGACAAACAGACGCCATATTTGTTTGGTGCAAACTGGTATAAACAAATTGTAGTCACAACTGAACAGAGTAAGATACGGACATATAACACTTATTGAAGTATCTGTTTAATTTGTCGTTACCAGTTCGACTGATCTTATAGCTATCAGTAGCGAAGGGTCAATTTTTGTAAGAGGCGGCTTACCTCGCACGGTTGAACCTAAAGATAGACCCGAGCGGCTGTTATTATTTAGCCACGAGCTCCTCCGTAAAATGTAAAGATTACCAATAACACTAAAACTCTCGAATCAAATTCTTTGACGATGATTAAAATGAGCTTTACCGCCGAATGTGTGTAGCCACTAGCCAGACAAGTCATAAAATCATAAATAAACTCTTGATTTGTGTTCTGCGGTTGTTTTGAACGAGATCTTATGATCGTGACAAAAGTGTGGTTACGACTTGTATTTTACGGTCTACGGCAGTAGCGAAGGGTTAAATTTTGTAAGAGGTAAGCCGGAGTACATATCTTTAATGTGATTATATTATTTGTCTATAGAATACTGACTGTGCCATTTTTCAAAGGGAAGCCGAATCGAAATCGAAATCGGATCGAGATCGAAATCGGAGTCGAGTTGTATGGAACCTTCGCCACTGATAGCTATAATTACTTTATTTCTTCTACCCACAGAACACGGAGTCTAATCGCCGAGGCGTCGATACTCTGTGTTTCTAGAAAACGTTATTATGAAAGACATACACACAATAAGTCATGCGATCATATCCCCAAGCAGAAGTTTGGGACAACACAATAACCAGAAAGGAACAACGAAGAAAGAAACATTACATTAGGACAATAAATAAAGCTGATACATACGGACGAAGAGGAAAATAAATAATATACATAGCCTGATGTCATTCGGAAGATTGCCGCACTAAAATGAAATTGGTCTGTTGGGATGGGTTGCTGGACTCACCGCATGTCAGATGATCAATAGACCTGCAGAGACTATGAGAGACCTGGTGGGAAATTCAACATTCTCCTTTGAAAAGAGAGGATCCTCAGACCAGACAGAATAGTTATAGTTGTTTATTATGTACTCCCGAGTTGATTGACGGTCGACCGCTTTTCAACCTTATTAGTTAGGGCATAAGGGTGAAAAGTGCCCCTCAGTGCACTCGGTATGGTAGTACATGTAGAATTGATTGTTAGCTCGTGGTAAAGCACTAACTTATGGTTTGGTTTGGTTAAGGCTAGTTCGATGGTTGGTTCACGATTGCTGGTCGAATGATTCGAAAATAATATTGTTTCAAAAGCTATATTAAATAACGTAACATCTCGCCTGTAATCCCCGAAGGGTTAGGCAGAGGTATACCTAATCACACACACTTACATTTCGCCAGTTATGTTTAAGTCCCATGTAACAGGGGGCGAGCCTATTGCCACCAACCGCGCAAAAATACAGATTCTGTGCTACTGAGATATTCCTGATGGAAAAACCCGCTAACTATTTGCTCGACCCGGGAATCGAACTCAGGACCTCATTCTCAGCAGTCGCGATTGCGACGACTAGGCCAACGAGCCACCTATATTAAATGCAATTTTATAGAGTAGTGGAAGGGGAGTAGGAATGTCTTTGTCTTGTAGAAGGTAAGTACAGACATATAATAAAATCCATAAAGAAAAATACACATTTTCAATTCACATTTTCTACTTAAGGCGACATTAAGTGCCAGCGACCTTGAGCGAGTATTCGACCCATCGCCCGCAAGGGCTCCCGCTTCAACGCGCACCAAGTTTTTTCGAAAAAACAACCCTCCTTGATTTATCAAACACAATACAAATAAAAGTCGTATACTAAAATATGGCTCATTAATTGTCTTTTAGATGGTCAAATTTTCATGCAAATACGCCCGATAGTTTTTGCGTGATTATCGTTTTTTTGCCCGCGTTAGACATTACTTTAAAAATTAATTACACTATGTTATAAAAATATAATTTCACATTTTCACATATCAAATTATGAAGAAAATTGTCTAGTATCACATTTTTTTTTTTCAAAGAAATAAGACTACAAGTTTAGACGTGATGTTCAATTTAAAAACGTTAAAAGTCGTATATCTGCGCCTTAAACGAAAGCCAAAATAGCCCAACCGATTCAACAGTATGAGTCGATACAAGTTCAATATCTAGAGATCTATCCGATCCACTGATATTGGACGTTGTATATTGTTGCCTCGGGAAATTGAATGCAATTTTAAAGCCAATATGAACGGTGCATGATCGGCAGAAGTGCCGTGTGGATTGTCGAAAATCGACTATTGATAAAAAAGTAGAGGTTTGTGGAAACGAGAAGAACTTTCAATAGTTTCAACCGGACATATTCAAAAGTGGTTTATCTATAGGTAGGTAGATACTGTTAAATTTATATATTTTTTATATTTCAGCATCATCATCATTTCAGCCTAAAGACGTCCTGCTGGACATAGGCCTCCCCCAAATGTCGCCACATTGACCGGTCCCGTGCGACTCGCATCCAGCGGATCCCTGCAACCTTCACCAGGTCATCGGTCCACCAAGTGGGAGGCCTTCCAACGCAACGTCTTCCGGTTCGCGGTCGCCACTCCAGAACTTTTCGGCCACATCGGCCATCCGTTCTGCGCCCACTGCCACTTAAGTTTGGTAATTCTTCGGGCTACGTCGGTATTCTTGGTTCTCTTGCGGATGTCCTCATTCCTGATTTGATCACACAAGGAAGCTTCGAGCACAGCCCTCTCCCTTGCCCTTTGGGTGACTTTAAGCCTTCTGATGAAGCCGATTGTGAGCGACCACGTTTTATATTTAATCCAAATCTATGATTTCGAAAATATAAAGTGGATGGAGAAAAATGCAGTAGCTTGTGCCCATATGGTTGCGAATGTAGTTCGTGTCATATTTCGGGTTTGCTGAACGTTGGTGTCTGAGGTCTTCACGAAAACTGTCATGTCATCTAGCGATTGATTCGACAATGCTATCTATTTTTTACGAAGTTCTTCCTACAGAGATTGTAAACAAAGACATCGAGTCAAGATATCTAAACAAAAGCGTTATGGAATAATAAAAGACCCAGAAAACCTGCGCTTTTGATTAGATCTTTTATATTTCCCAATAGCTTTTGCTTGCGACTTCACTCGCGTTATCCCTTAAAAACGAACTAAGGCGAATAAAGTATCTTATAGTAAAAACCCAGGGCATCGTCTACTTGCACACCCATTGATCTGTCTAGCCGTTAAAACATGACAAGGTACCAGACAGACAGAGTTACTTTTGCATTTATGTTATTACTAGCTCATGCCCGCGGCTTCGCCCCCGTGGAGTTCGGTAATTAATGCACGGGATCGTACAACCGGGATGAGAAGTATCCTATGTGATACTGATAATCCTGGTTCTTTACTCATCTGTGTGCCATTCTTCAGCAGTGTTTCGTGAAAGAGTAACAAACATCCTCACAAACTTACACATTTAGAATCTTCTTTCTTGCTCGTGTTGTTAGTGCATAACCTCGTGTCAAAGCTTTTATGCCGCCCATGCGACTTGGCATTACATACTGTCGAGAAATATCATATTCCTAAATATACATTTGTCAGATCCGGTCATTAGTGTGACATAAAATGAATTGGAAAGCGCGCCTGTGTGCAGTGGAGACATCACGGGACCACCTTACTAGTCTACCCACAACGCAGCGTGCTTCTACAGAGCCCTGATGTTCAACTCGAGGTGAGGGCGACATTCAATGTCTGATCGCGGCGGAGTTGAAACGTCTTGGAACTGTACCCGATTCATTGTGCCCCGTGTTATTGTGTTATGTTGTAATCTCAAATAATTCGTTAGTTTTGCTAGAAACAGTGTATCGCACCCAGTGTGTTTTCATAGCACGAGACCCATCGCCTGCCCACATGATGTACGAGCCTAACGAAATAAACCCTGACATATCCGACACATTTATAATAGTAGTAGGATACTATGAATTGAGTGAAGTGGATATTCTGCCTGTTTCCACCCCGCGGGTATGTTGCGGCTGGATTTGATTAGAGTCAACAAGAACACGAGTGCGTTGTAAATTAACATTCAACAGCTTTATCAAACTGTTCAGCGTGTGACTATAATTTACTTGAACAATAATACTGTATCGTTTGTCTTGTCATCGTATTTTAGCTTGTAGACTTCTATTGTAAGTTTTGCGTAGGATTTCGAATGTTTTAGGGAGGGATGGGGGGATTTCCGTAATCACCGTGCTTGGCAGATGGATGGATGGTGATTTCATGAAGGTGTTATACCTAGTCAGGGAGTTTAAAATGGCCGTTTTATCAGAATCATAATAGGATAATAATATGAATTACGTTACAATTCGTAAAATGATCACAAGTGACAATATTCATAATATTAACTGCGTCTGTGACCATTTTAAGAATTTTAAAGTGATTCATTATTGTTATCCTATTATGATTCTGCTAAAGCGGACATTTTAGGCCTCAGAAGGGTCTTCTGTGGTTTCTGTGGTCCATTTTCTTAAAAAATATTTTCAGCCTTTTTAGGTTTTCCAGGGTTCGAAGTGATAATTATCTTGATATTAACAAAAAATATTGTGTAACATAATTAATAAACATCACGTGTATCCGAACGCGATTTGTATCTTCCGCGCGTATCGTAAATGTAAACGTGCTAAGTGTCAACTTAAAAAATAAAGGGTAACAAAAATTTTATCTAATTAATCAACAAACAGGTTTTTTGTAAGTTTGTGTTAAAACTAAAAAATAATAAAAACTCTTAACTTAGACAGGTGAATTTTGGCAGAAACCTCACATTTATGCGTATTCAAACAAAATCGCTCTCTCGGTAACAATAAATAAAGCTTCTATTGTTTCCAAACAATAAAGTACATACACAAAAAAAAATACACCATAAAGCGGTGGTTTCCTATTTATTTCCAAAAACGAACACTTCATATAAAAGCTGAATGACCAATTAAAATGTGGGCATAATAAAGGAAATAAACCCTCAATTTCGGGAATTCGGGATTTAAAATGTGGCAACATTTCATCATTGACAAAGGTCGCGGGCGGTCGTTCGCGTTAATTTATGTGTCGGTGTTGCCATAAATTGCAGTGTTTTGGTTTGCTTTAATTACCAGTGGTGTCGCCCCCAAATAACGGATCTTGGTACGATTGTAATTAATTGTCTAATTACTGGAGCGAGAACGTCGCCCATAATTTTTGCCCTAACAATTGACTATTATTTTGTATGTTTTGGAAATGAAATTACGAATGGAATCGTACCTTTTCTTAATTGGTTTCCAATAAATGATTTAGCGGGACAGTCCCTTAATATTTATATTTTTATTCTTTATTAACAAAAAGCGGGTTTTGAATTATTTTTTGTGGCAAGAAAATATTACGTTATTTTACTATTATTTTAATTATGTGGAAGATTCGAAGTAAAATCATCATGTTTTTGCCATTACTAGTGCTGAAATCCTAGCTAACTTTCACATGTTTTGCTGCATTTATTTTCAAAGTTTTTAATTCTCGTCAAAATCAAACCTTTCTAAAATACCATGTCATTAAAAGCACCACAGATTAAAAACTCGATCAGCTTTTCATTGTCACAGATTGACACATACAATCACTTCGAATTTCGAACGTTCATCAAATCGCGCTCAATGTTTCCGCATCCATTTATTAATCGCGATTCGAAAATGGAACCAGCGATCAAACAATCAAATCTGTGTTCTGTGAGTCCATCGGTTTCGAATAGATTGTATTCAGTTATTTTACCTATATCAGCTGCAGTCCAAAAACAACTTTATCACAAAGAGAATAAGGATCACTAACAACCTAACAATGATTTTGACATTGATGCAAAGTGAGAGATACAATAGCAGACTGAACGGACTACAGTCCTTTCTACTGTCGCTGCCAAAATTTCATTCTCGTAACAATAAGGTTTAGGATGAGCGTTTTTCGTCACTGTCAGGCCTGTCAAAATTGAAGCGATGTTTATTTTAATAACGATAAAGTTTATTTTGGATTGCAGTTGTCGTAGGTAAAATAACTGTGAGAAAACTGTAGATTGTGTAGGACTTTGGAGGCTATTCCGAGCTCCATCGATCACGTACGAATGGTTCCGATTGCGCAGGTGATCCGTTAGAACAGTCAATACATTGAGGATATTAATAGTTCAGGAAATGGAGGGGAGTGTACGGCGATATTGCGATACAGCTTCGTAATTACTTGTATCTTATGTCTAAATAATTGAGCGTAGGAGGTGTGTTGTTGGCTTTATAACGCCGGTAAGTAATTGCGTGCTGCCATGCGTTCTACAACATTAGTTTTAATATATGCGAAACCTGATACACATGTCTAGTATTTTTATGTAAAGGATCTATGTACAAAATTTCAAAACTGTATCATGAAAAATCTCAAAGTTATAATCTTGTTCTGTTACCTAGTTGTCCACACAAAAACGTTGTCACCACGCAGCGCGCGCCTCCAGCGTCGTCTTGAGCTCATTGATAATAATAATTTGGCAGTAGGTACCCAAATTAGTGCGATAGGTACTCAGTCGCTCGGTGTCCAACTTTAAACTTTTTTAAATATTTTTGGGAAAAAATATAACATGGTTTAAAAATTATTGGAATCGATTCAGTTACTCATTCTGAACAAACTATATTCAGGTTTCGCATATACTAAAAATAATGTTGTATATTGAAACAAAATTTTAGTTTATGTTGACTTGGTTTGCTTATAAAATGAAAATAGATGCTAGTTCCGTGCTATCTACCATACTTTTTATACAATTACTAAATATACCATAAATATGAAAAACTACTAAAAATCTTTTCATTTTTGCAATGGTAACGGTAGCCATAGACAAAAAAAGGCTCTATAAACTGAATCCGATAGTGCAGGTTTTTATGCCAATCCGTTATTACGATTTATTCGAGCTAAAAAAGAAGGGACGAACAGATTTCCCTTTATTAGTATTAGAAAACAATTTATTTTGATGGATAGCTATGAAAGTGGATAGCATTGACCTTTAGGATTTTATTTGCTATTGGAAATATTCAGACTATTTTATTAAATCTGTTCAAACGGGATATCTGTCATCAATTTATAATAATGAATGATTGAAAATCTATAAGTAAAACGGCAAAAATATTTAGTTTAGACACAAGAGAATTTTGTAAAGATACTTATCGTATGAAACAACATAACATCACGCCTGTAATCCCCGAAGGGTTAGGCAGAGGTGTACCTAATACTATCACACATCCACCAATGTAACAGGGGGCGAGCCTATTGCCAGCAACCAGGCACAGATTCACACTCCGTGTCTGCCAATGAGAAATTCCTGATGGAAAACCCAATAAAACTTCGCCCGACCCGGGAATCGAACCCAGTATCTCACGGTCAGCAGTCGCGCTTGCGACCACTAGACCAACGAGGTAGTCAAACAAAAACATAATAATATAGGTAGCCATTAAATTAGTTTTGTAAGTTAATTAAATATATATCTCTTCATCACACAATAAGAACAATGTTCCCTTTAAAAATATGTCCTTCTTCCCCAGAAAAATGAGAGAGCACCAAACTTTCCCACTATGTCAAGATTATTTATATCCTACATAAGACATTGTAGGCCAAACTATTCAGAATACCAGAACTTGGCGACAGCCGCTCTCAAGGTTTTCATAAAACTTGGCAATTCCAAACCAGATGAACAAGCTGTGAATTTTATAGGTTATAAAGGCTTTTGTACACTGAACAGTAAGAAATGGAACGTGGCTAAATAATAACAGCCGTACGAGTTGATCTTCGAGGTTAAGCCGCGGTTGCCTAGGTCGGTCTGTGGATGGGTGACCATCATCATGATATGCCGGGTTTCCTCCGTGCCTCGGAAAGCACGTTAAGCCGTTGGTCCCAGCTGTCATTTGTAGATCTTCTCTATCCAAACGGTTGTTTGGGTGTGTGAAATAATTCACGGTAGTAGTATATGTATATAAGGTCTAACTATTCATGCACGAAATGTTTTCAGAGAATCATCTAACGGCTATAACGAAGCCATTTTAAGGGATTTTTTTTTATCTGAGTATATTTTTTTATAAAAAAAAATTAATTTAAAATTACTTGACCCACAAAATAAATACTGGCTCCTTATTTTTGAACATCCATTACGCTAGTTTACTACGTCGTATTTACCTACTGTCATTGTTAGAATATGGGAGTAAAGGTTTTATGCAAAAAGTCTCAAAAAAATTTAAAATTATAATAATTTCTTAAAAAAAACACTCAGATAAATTTTTTTTCGTTGCTATGGCGACTTTACGACTTATAGAAGTTACTCTTAAAATATTTCGTGTATGAAAAGATAGACCTTATATATGTATAACGAAGTTAAAAGGAAAACTATCACAGCTAAGTAGGCTTTACCAGTTTACGAGTAATGGTCGACCAACTTATAAAATGTACTTGGATAACATATTTTCCTAAACATAATCTATGGGAGCACAGGTTTTTCAACTGCAAATGAAAGTTTGTCTTCTATTATTACCTTAAAATCATCGTTCGGAGGTAAATCGCACCGTAGAAAGTGAAAAGAAAAAAAGAAAATACATTTATTTGGCACATGCCACAAGTACACAGTATAAAAAAAATAACAAAAAAAATAAAAAACAAAAAATTTAAAAAAGTTAAATCTCTAACCCTATCTCTCTTTCTCTCTCTTTTTTCTATCTCTCTCTCTCTCTCTCTCTCTCTCTTCTCTCTCTTTAAACTTCTTTCTTACTTCTTAAGTGGATTAAATTAACGTTGTAAGACTACGGAGCCCTACATTGTGCGTGGCCCGACACGCACTTGGCCGATTTTTTTCATGTTAGGTTTTATTTTTGGACTGTCCGAATCTATTTTCGGTAAGACCTCGCAGACAGAAAACAATGATGTGAAAATGTTGGCTTGACAAAATATGGAATGCGGGGTTTTTCATAAAATTTTGTTTTATAAATGCGCCAGGCCTTAAGAAGCCTTGTTAAACTCAATCAGGAAAGATAACCAAGATATCCAAATCCAACAAACTACAAAGACAGCTTCAAGTCGGAACTTTAGAACAGTTTCAGTTCTAGAATTCAAAACTATCGAGTTCTATCAATACCACTGATTTAGCGAGATGTCTATGGTTATAGGGACGTACCCGGTCCTGAATCAATATAATCAGATCAGCAAACAAACTATGAAGACTGCGGAAGTTTCACTTCAAGAACTCAATATTATCTGCCTCGTTGGTCTAGTGGTCGCAAGCTCGACTTCAGAGCATGAGGTTCTCGGTTCGATTCCCAGGTCGTTGAAAGTGCTATTGGGTTTTTCGATTACAAATTTCTCTGTAGCAGCCATGGAGTCTAGATTTATGCCCGGTTGATGTCAACAGGCTCGCCCCCTATTACATGGGACTTAAACTAAATGGCGAAATGTCGGTCTACTTCTGCCTTAACCTCCAGGCGTGATGTTATGTTATGTAACTCAATACTATTGATTTCTGTCAATTCTATAGCAGGAGGTGGTGACAAGGCCTTTATCGGGGCCCGTTTACCTACCACTGGAACAGTTTTCCGAGCAAGTTTCATTGGCAGCCAGCCAGATCGGGGCCCACAATAATTATACTTGTTCGAAAGCACTGCGGTTGTCCATTATCGAGGATTTGCCCTGAATTCCCAATAGTTTACAACGTTTTGTTGAAGTTTAATCTATAGGCTAAAATATTTTCTAAATACATACATAACATCCTCCTTGTTTCTCGATTTTACGCAGATGTGTACACCCACATTGCACCAGTTATGTTTAACACACATTTCTACTCCTCCCAGAGCGGGAGGGGTCATTTGATGAATTAAAATCCAAAAAAAAAGTCCCATCTAATAGGGACGAGCCTATTGCCATCACCATCATTCTCTTGCCCTTATCCCAATTCATTTTGGGTCGGCGCAGAATGTCTTCTTCTTCCATACTTCTCTATTACTCGTCATCTCATCAGACACCTCTTTTCTAGCCATATCATCCTTCACACAGCCTCCATCCATCGTTTCTTTGGTATTCCTCTACTCTTATAGCCATTCACATACATACTCCAAACTTTCCTTACGACATTTTCCTCATTCCTCCGCATCACATATCAAGACAACCGATTACTACACAACTTTTCAGTCACCGGTTACGCCGCTTTCAGACTTCCTCAGTGTTATGAACAAAGAAAACATGCATATTGCCATCAGCCGAGTATATCAATTCATTCTCGTGAGATCAACGAGGCAAATTTTTAAAATATTGAGAATTGATGACGTCAAAATCGTGAAATGGGAAACCCGAATGATATAAATTGGTATGAAATAAAATAGACGAAAAGCAACATACCTAGGTTAACATTTCAATTTCCTAAATTGACTTCTATATGTGTTTATACTCCGAAAATGGTATATGTTAGTCCATCATGCTCAGTGCTGCGAGCAAAACGAAGTGAAATAAGTATACTTACTTAGTCAACACTCCCATGCATTTGTCAAATTAAACTTTTCAGTCACTATTTGTTTTCGAACCAATGTAACGTTTATTTTTTAACCGATTTCCAAAAAGGAGGAGGTTCTATGTTCGACTGGAGGTTTTTTTTTATGTATGTCCACCGATATCTCAGTCAATTGTTACTTATCTACTCACATAACATAACATCACGCCTATAATCTCCGAAGGATTAGGCAGAGGTGTACCAATATTTCTCTCGGCACCCACATTTCGCCAGTTATGTTTAAGTCCCATATAGTAGGGCGAGCCTATTGCAATCAACCGGGCACAAATTCAGGCTCTGTAGCTGCTTTTGAGAGATTTCTGGCGGGAAAACTCAATTATATATTATTAGCTATACTTGGGCATCGAACGCAGGAGCTCACGCTCAGCCATAGTAGAGAAAAAAAAAACCGTAAAAAAAAATATTTATGTTATAATCTACACGAGTAATATAATCTAAACGGTGTACGGTGATTCCAAACCAAGGTGGAGTCACCGTAGACCAGTGGCGAAGATTCCATACAACTCGATTCGTACCGGATTCCCTTTGAAAATGGCGCAGTCAGTATTCTATAGACAAATAATAAATCACATTAAAGATATGTACTCCGGCTTACCTCTTACAAAATTTGACCCTTCGCTACTGCCGTAGACCGTAAAATACAAGTCGTAACCACACTTATGTCACGATCATAAGATCTCGTTCAAAACAACCGCAGAACACAAATTACGAGTTTATTTATGATTTTATGACTTGTCTGGCTAGTGGCTACACACATTCGGTGGTAAAGCTCATTTTATTCATCGTCAAGAATTTGATTCGAGAGTTTTAGTGTTATTAGTAATCTTTACATTTTACGGAGGAGCTCGTGACTAAATAATAACAGCCGCTCGGGTCGATCTTTAGGTTAAGCCGTGCTTTCCTAGGTTGGTCTGTGGATGGGTGACCACCCATTACATACCGAGTTTCCTCCGTGCCTCGGAAAGCACGTAAAGCCGTTGGTCCCGGGTGTCATTTGTAGATCTTTGACAGTCGTTAGGAGTCACTGGCCCTAAAAGTCTGACAGCCAAGGGGTATCGTATTACCTAGTACTAACTGGGTTGTGGAGGTCAGATAGGCAGTCCCTCCATGTAAAATACTGGTATTCAGCTGCAACCGGTTAGACTGGAAGCCGATCCCAACATAGTTGGGAAAAGGCTAGGCAGATGATGATGATAATCTTTACTTTATATGTACCTATGCGATGGTTTCTGCTTCACATTTTGTTTTTTTTTCTGAAGTGCCTCAAAACAAAAACATAATTAATTAGTTCCTTTGGGAGCTACAGATAGACACACTTTAAGCTTATAACATCTCTTTGTTTGCCTCGAGCGGTTAAAAATAAACAAAAAAAATAACTTACTAATAACTAAATGCATACAGGGTGTAAACGGACCCTTCATGAAGCCGTCAACCAAGCATTATGTACATGAAACTAAGTAACCTTACGCAAACATTATTGCTGGAATTTGACTTTTTTTTTGGGGTGAAAAATCACGTTTTACGGTAAAACTCAATGTAACGCACTCAAAACTTAGTGCTGATGGATGCTTTGACTAGTAAACGGGTCGTGGAGGTAATTAAAGTAAACTTAAAACCTTAAAAAGTAGTATTTAAAAAAAACTTGTGAAAAAATTTGAACTTTGACCTCCAATATCTTCGTAACTAGAAGGTTCTCAGGTATGATCCAGAACAAAAAAATGATCGCAATGACGGGGAGAACAAGTGCCTTTAGGCTTCGTTAAGGGTCTTTTTACACCCTTTATAGTACATTAATTGTCAGTAAAGATCGCACAATATTGTGACACCCCATCTCCTAAAATCGTTGGAAAATTTAAGCCAACTGAGGGTTTATAATACCCCAGCGCTAGACGTAAGCCTATCGAACTATCGCGAGAATAATCCGATCGGAGTATTCAACACACATGGTGCGGATATAGCGTTAACAGTTGCCGGATATAGCGGTAGGTACCTATATTGTTATCGTGTATATGCCTACAGGAAATCACTAGAGATGAACAAAGATATTAAACGTTAGATTCACCCTATCGTTTTAAAATCTGTTCACGTTTATGTTTCGTTCACATTCGAATAATACCTATACTGTTCCAATACTCGTACTAAAAATTTCAGCATGGACAGTTTTTCGTGTAACCTAAGTACGGTGAGACACATCTTACAATTTAAAACCGTAGGGATGATGGCAATGTTGCCAACATTAAAATATGTAGAACCAGATATCTCGCTTACCTCTACTTTTTGAAAATCACATCAGCAAACATTCATTATAATCATCTGACAACCCTTTTTTCAACTATGTTGGGGTCGGCTAGACAGATGATCAGCTTCTACGTTTAGATGCCCAAAACATCACAATCCATTCAGATAAGCCAAGCGATTTGACAAGAGGTTTAATTGAATAGGCTCTCACAAACCCCAGCAGTCTGCCGAGCTAGCTAAACTGAGAGCCATAACCTCACTGCGTTTGTCAACTCAGCTGTCCTGAGTTACATCATAGAATGCGCCATTTGTGAGCACTTTGCAAGTTCGTCTGCGTCAACGTATATTGTAGAGACCTCTGTGGCCACTAGCATAAGCTGGCCTATTGTTCTATTCTCAAAAGCAAATTAGGCAGATATTCTGCTGAATCAGGCTGTTCTTCTTCTTTACGTGACGCTGAAACTCTAATTGTGTTAGACCAGTATGTAGCCACCTGCACAGCTCTAACATTTACTTAGATTCAATCCTGAAAAGTGCAAGTGGTTGTGCATGATGGGCAGGACAGGAGGTGGGCATATCCTGCAAAGGGGCTCCACACTGGCATTCTGTTTGGGATGGAACGAGGATAGCCCAATTCGCCAGGTTATATCTACAGCGGCCAACCTGGCCCCGAAATCGGCAGGCTGTTGATGGCTAGAGGAGAGGATAACCCAAGAAAAAATGGATGAATTGTGCGAGGATTTGAAGGTTGTCAGGAGAGAATAGGTAGGAAAATCATAATGATGAGGCTGAGAATGATTGAAATATAATTTTGAGTGACTAATGACTAATGATGTCTTTCAAAACCACCCTCAGATCCCACCTTCTATTAAAACCACGTATTACGCAAGGCTAAATCAAGGTCCTAGTGTTACCGTCGCATCCACCTACGGTCGACTGTACGTCCAAAACGCCGTATCCGGTTGTTTCCCGGGGCCGTCAATGGTAACAGTTCCGATTGCTTCGACGGACGTCGGGGATTGCGACCTCCCATAACAGACATGAGGAAATTAATGCACGGTTCGGAAAAGTGGGTTCATAGGAAATGTGATGTATTTCAGCTAGACTGGAAAAGGAAAGAAGTGTCCAAACTTGACTGTAATGTTTGAAGTGAGTGCAGTAGCTGCATTAAAATAATACCATTTTGGTGTCACTAGTAAGTAAAACGCCTGAGTGTCCTATTGTCGTCGTTGTTTAGATGTTTATATTTTCTTACTTTTAGTCTTATTTTTATCATTACTTTAGTTCTTTTTAGTCTGTATATAATGTACATTATAGATAGTTCAACTACTTCAAATATATTTTGTAAGTATAATATATTTACAGACTCTCTAAACAAGTTTGATGAGTTTGCTTTGCTTGTACTTTCATTTTGTGTCAAGACGAAATAGAGATTTCATATGATTGTTCAATTAGGACTTATTTATGTAGGTACGACACTACTTGACATAATTTTATTCATTTTTCTTTCTGAATTGTTATGATTCTTAGAGTTCTGTTTCAAATTTGAATTTGAATATGATAATTGTTAGTATTAAAGCGTTTTGGTTACAAACGTTAAGCTTAGAATGTATTTTTGAATAAATAACATCACACCTGTAATCCCCGAAGGATTAGACTGCCTATAGTTTATAGGGGCGAGCCTTTTGCCATCCAGACTAGCTAAGTACTAAGAAGCTACTGGAAAATCCCAATGACATTTTTTTTTCTAATAATATTCCATGATTAATATGCTCTTTCCCAAAATAGGTTATCTAACAAAATAGACGCCATATTTTATCCTACGACAGACTCCAACAAATTACGCTTACTCAGCAATATTTATTTGAGAGCTACATAGACTTGGCTAGCTACACAAAAAATATGTAATTTAACTCGTATATTTTCTATTGGCGGTGTGCCAAAGCTCTGCGGATTCATATTGGAATTACTCTAAGCTTCAAATGCAGGGACATTGGTTGGATGGGCTGTTATGTCTTCTAATCTGGGTATTACAATGTAATTGTGATCGATTCGGGATAAAAGTCAGTTTGTGGGTGAATTTAAGCTTGTTAAGGACTTTGTAAGGTGTATCAATAACATCTATTTGTTCTTGTTAACTAAGCAACGGATTTTGAAGCAGTTTTTCGATAACTTTTTAGAGGATTTTTATTCCTGAATGTTTTATGTCTACAATCTACACCTGTTCAGGTGGAGATTCATAGATGACTAATGCCTGGGAGTGTAAATGTAGTGTTGCCCCACAAACGATGGAACACTTGATATCGTGTCCTGCCTGTCCTCTTGCTTGCAGATCACAGGTGCTGATGCACGCTACTGAAAGTGCTAAATTCGCCGCCAAATTTTGGGCCGACTCAATTTATATTGCCATCGACACGCTAAGAAAAATTCATTTGCATTAAACTAACATTCGTTTATGAATTCAGTTGATTACAAGTTTGGACAAGTTGTAATACCCGTTTGAAGCAAGGACGGGTCGCTAGTATATCTATGAAGAAATCTATGATAATGATGTCAGCAATCACGTAGGGGTCCGCACGGGCCGATGCCTGCCAGGGCTGCGGGACTGTTCGAAAGAGATACCGCGGCCCTGGAACACAAAGGGCTAAGAAGGAACATGGATGGGTTTTAGTCAGTACAAGTCTGACACTCCCTTCCACTCCGCCCAGAATGGGGGGCGGGGGGGGGTACTTGATGATTTTCAATCCTAAAAAAAAAATGGATAGGTTTTTCGCACGATTTTAGGCAAGAAGCAGTTTCTTGCGAAAAAATTCTCAGTCTTCCTTATTTTACATTCTATCTAAGTAGGAAAAGTTGTGTTCATAAGTTTTGTGACGCAATACAGTCACGTTTCATAAGTCTAGACAATATGAAGGAGAAAACACAAGTCTGGAATTATAAAAATAGCAGGCGGATTTATCGTTTACTCCATCATCTGCCTAGCTTTTTCCCAACTATATTGGAGTCGGCTTCCAGTCTAACCGGATGCAGCTGAATACCAGTATTTTACATGGAGCGACTGCCTATCTGACCTCGACGATCCAGTTAGTACTGGGTAATACGATACCCCTTGGTAAGATTGGTTGTCAGACTTTCGGGCCACTGAGTCACTGGGCCACACGACTGTCAAAGATCTACAAATGACAGCCGGGACCAAAGGCTTAACGTGCTTAATTTATCGTCTACTCTGGGCTGTAAATATCCTGAGGGTATAGACAAAATGAAATTCTATAACAAATAACAAAAAAGGAAAGTAAAAAACATATTGCATTGACATTAGTTACAGTATGACCACTTTTAGTTTGCAGTTCAAGGTGGCGCTGCTTGTCAAGAAAAAATGCATCGATATGTCAAACTTGGTACATTTATTTTAGTTCTGTGTTTTCCCGCCTGCAGAGATAAGTTGGTTGAGGTGTACTGAAAAGGATATGTCATTTCTGTTGAAGGCCTTTTTGGAACTACGAAATGTTGCTGTAGCGATTACTACTTAGTCTTGGCTAGGCCGAAAAGCATAAATTAAGCACTATTTTAGTACAAAAAACACTTCGAGTTCAGCAAGGAAAACCTAAAACTGAAGGTTCAGCTTATCTGACAACTATATTTTTGTATGATCGTTGGCCTAGGAGTCGCAAGCGCGACGGATGAACATGAGGTGCTGGGTGCGGCTCCTGGGTCGGGCAAAGTTTTATTGGGTTTTTCCATCAGGAATTTCTCAGTAGCAGTAACATATTCTAGATTTTTCCCCTGTTGATAGCAATAAGCTAGCCTCCCTACCTATTACTGTCAAGCACGGTTCGAAGTGATAATTATCCTGATAATTTCGAACCCTGCTATTAAGTATACCTCTGCTTTACCCTTCTGGAATTACAGGCGTAATGTTGTTTTGAATAAAGCAACGAATTGAATAAAGGAAAAACCCGTTATTAAAAGCTTGTTTTCCTGAAAACTAACTTTTGAGAGAAAAAATACAGTAGATAGCCAAAAACCTACATATACCAATTTATGTAAAATACACTAGAGATTAGCCTGCAACGCACGCTTGCCAACGATGACGTCACAACTGCATTTGCGATCACACACGACCCCGCACGATTCGCTACGGTGCACCGCGATTCGCTACGGACGTCCCTGGTGTTAAAATAACTAGACCACTTTGAGTAGGACTAGGGTTACCATAACCAAATTTTAGAAAGTCCTGACAAAAATCAGGAGATTTGTAAAAAACTTCAGGCATTTTAATTTTGAAATCTTTCTATTTAGGAGTCCGTAGCCGAAGGGTAACCGACGGGACCCTATTACTAAGCCCCCGCTGTCCGTCAGTCCGTCTGTCCGTCAGCGGGCTGTATCTCATGATCCGTAATAGGTAGACATTTGAAATTTTCACAGAATGTGTATTTCTGTTGCCGCTATAACAAGAAATTAAAAATTAAAGGGGGCCAACTACTATGGTATGGAACGTTTTTTTTTCAGTACTCAGAAAATGTTTCAATTTTTAACAGTAATTACGACGAAAAGGCCAGGAAAAGTCCGGATGGAGACCCAAATATCCGTACATGTCCGGACAAACCCGTACGGATGGTGACCGAAGTGGGAACCATTAACATTAATGTTTTGTGTGTTTTGCATCCGTGTTCATTTAAGTTTATTATTAAGTGCTTTTGTCTTTGAGTAGAGCTGGTAATGCCGTGGCGTGTTGTGATGATGTCGAGTTAATTACTTTGCTGTTACATTTTAGTAGAATAACACTAGACGACTTGTACAGAAATGTCAACGAGAGATATTCCTACTAATATTATAAATGCGAAAGTTTGAGAGGATATACAACATTATTTTTAGTATATGCGAAACCTGAATATAGTTTGATCAGAATAAGTAACTGAATCGATTCCAATAAATTTTAAACCATGTTATATTTTTTCCCAAAAATGTTTAAAGAAGTTAAAAGTTGGATACCGAGCGACTTTGAGTACCTATCTATATATATCTATCCTATATATATAATTTTGGTACCTACTGCCAAATTATTATTATCAATGAGTTCAAGACGACGCTGGAGGCGCGCGCTGTGTGGTGACCGCGTTTTTATGCGGACAACTAGGTAACAGAACAAGCTTATAACTTTGTGATTTATCATGATACAGTTTTGAAATTTTGTACATAGATTCTTTACATAAAAATACTAGACACGTGTAACTGGGTTCGCATATACTAATACGAATGTTGTATGGATGTTTGTTAGTCTTTCACGCAAAAACTACTGACCGGATTTAGATGAATTTTGGCACACAGATAGTTTAAAACCTGGATTAACACATAGGGTACTTTTTATCTCGATAGTATTCTATTAGTACTTTTTATTCTCGTGGGACAATTACTGAACTCCACGCGGGCGAAGCCGCGGGTCGCAGACTGTGGGCTAGTATTTAAATAAATGTATAATTTCAACTGGCGAAAACTGTTCTAGAACGCAATAAGGTTACATTTTAACAATGAATTGATCTATTTAAGATCGCCATTAACAATCCTAACTACCAGAATTGAATGATTGAAACAAAAAAAAACGCTTATACTTCTCCCTTTTTCAAAATTGATTAGAAAGAAAATTGTTTTAAGGTATCAGATATTTTTTCCATTTACAACCCTCGTAGTCTAGTAGACGCAAGCGCGACTGCTGAGTACTAGGTCTTGGGTTCAATTCCCGGGTCGGGCAAAATGTTATTGGATTTTTCCATCACGAATTTCAGTATTAGGTAGCAGCCACGGAGTCTGGATTTGTGCCCGGTTGATGGCAATAGGCTCGCCCCTTACATGGGACTTAAACATAACTAGCGAAATGTGGGTGTACTTGTTAGGTACACCTCTGCCTAACCCTTCGTGGATTACAAGGCGTGATGATGTTATATTATCTCAACATCCAACCATCTCCTGAATTTCAATCCTCCAACAACACGACAGACAAAGTTCTATTACCAAACCCGATTCGATAATTTTAATAGATTCAGCAATTCGAAATCAGATCGTAGTTGGTATGAATAGTATAATCAAACCAGCGATCCCGGAATAGTTCGCAAGCAGTATTGATAGCCGGCTCCGAAACTGCAGAACTATAATATTGTGGGTACTAAAGTATGGGCCGATTTAATTTATGTTGTCTTGATTATTCTAGAGTTTTGAGGAATTTGGGCAATATTGTTAGTGGTTGTCTGGTTTAATTTAGGTTAGGTTTGTA
Source organism: Noctua fimbriata (assembly GCA_905163415.1). NCBI lineage: Eukaryota > Metazoa > Arthropoda > Insecta > Lepidoptera > Noctuidae > Noctua > Noctua fimbriata. The sequence continues at coordinate 12,998,586 of LR990940.1, forward strand.
TTTAAATGATTTGCTAACATGGCATTGGATTTGATCAATTTATTTGTTAGTTTTATGCTTAGTAGGTATGCATATTTTTAAAGTTCAGAAACAGTGTCAGAACGAAACCTCAAATTGCTAATCTGTTAAAATACATCATTGTCACTTCATGCATATAACGTATCACCGAATAAATTCAAAAATGGAACAGAATTTGTTTGAAATTAACTGCCAAGTAAGTTAACGTGAACTTAACATAAATAAATGGTTTGCTTTGGCTTTGATCTAAGAAAAATATTTATTGTCATCTTTGGTAATGAAACCTATGAAGATAACAACAGCTCCTTCGTACTTTGCTAAGCAGCCATCCGCTGGTAAAGACCAGCACATCAAGCTACCCGAAGCTGTCAAATTTTCTTAATCAATCTTGAACCTAATGCTTTAGCGATAAAGTTGAAAATCTATTAAAGAAATTTGACAGATTGTAGTACCTTGATGTGCTAGCGTCTGTACATATGAAACTAACCTCCTTATCAATATATGCCTCCAAATACTGGGCCACCAATACCCGATCCATATAAATCCAGATATGGGCCTATCGGGTTTAAGTCTGCATAATATTTTATCGACGCACTTCGGCGACGATTTTATAGTTTCCCAAAGTGCTAGCAGTAAAATCGGTCCCGACTAAGTACTGTATAGCTAGGAATAGCTTATATAACCTACGCCTACGAATTGTCGTATTATTTATTAAATATCATGACTTGACAAACGAGAAAGATAGATGAGCAGTATGGCTGTTGCATGCTTAGAATGACCACCGTAGAAACTGGTTTTGTCAACGGAAGAATCGACAAAATGACAGATTGTGTAGACAAAATGAGAATTCAATTTTCAAATATCTTTATTTACCATAAACAATAACAAAATGCACTTACCCAAAGCTACATTAACACACTAAAATTAAGACACTTTATATACTAGCAATATAGCAATATATACTAGCAATAAATTTATAGGCTAGCAATTCGCCTTTCAAAGCTTTTAAAGGACAGGTAGTTTAAACTGGTAATAACATAATCTTAACACACAATATAAGGGTACATAATGACAAAAATGTAAATTATTTAGTTAATTATAATCTACTACTTGCATCTAGGTAAGTCGTAAGTATTTTAATAGTTAACTGATCACGCAGTCTACGAATGTAAACACAAGCAAACGCGCGACCAGTCAACCATCAGCGGACGGAGCTTCCCTGCCGCCCGCGCTCCAGCGTATTAGCGACCGAGACAAAATGACAATTCTTTTCCACAATCTGTCATTTTGTCGATTCTTCCGTCGACAAAAACTGTTACAACGGTGGTCATGCTACGCGTGCAACAGCCATACTGCTCATCTATCTTTCTCATCAGTCAGTTATGTTTAAGTCCCATATAATAGGGGTATCTGGGTATCGAACTGTCTTGGGCTTGCTGCTTATGCTCAGAACGAATAAAATATACCGGTTACTGGTAATACCATGGCAATCCGTTAAGGGGATTATTGGAAATTAATTGAAACTGGTTGACATTTGCACAGGGGTCATAGGGGGTCATTCCATTATCGGCCACATCCCCTTAACGGATGGCCGTAATATTACCAGTAACGATCTCCAATATTGGTTTGAAAAGCCTGGTGATGTACCCAAAACCACATCGGACAGCCGTAATTTACCTGATCTTAAAGATGATCAAACTGTAAGTTCTATTTAGGTACCTCTCGCGTGAAAGTAAAGGATCTGTTCTAATCTACTGAGCTTCATGAGCCAGTAAATTATGCGAAGCGGTCTTACTAATCCCAGTATGTCGTAACCACTAACTAGATATTGGATAATGCTGCGCATACCTCTAATGTGATCCCTTAATCGCCCATTATGACACTTAAGCGCAACTACCTCAGCATACATAATGTACCTGGGTACCGTCAAAAAACGAGATAAGTGATCAGTTGACTGGATTATATGCAAATGCATATTCTTTTTTTTAATTAATTTATTTAATGATGTTATAGTACAGAGGTGTTGCCTAATTCTAAACTCGCCAAACTTTTACGTTTGATGGCGAGAGGCGCTCTTTTACAGAACAACGAACCACCTTACTTAAAAGCTACTTCTTATAAATTCTACTGTTATGGTTTAATATGCATATGTATGCATGTGTGCATGTGTGTGTATGTATGTATGTGTGTATGTGTATGTGTGTTATGGCCAGTTTTTTTAAGTTCTCAGCACACAGTCATAATGATCAGATAACTAATAATTTCTTATTTTCGGTTTCAATGTTACATCCATAATCTTATAACGACGACAGACAAATAGCTTTTCTTTTTTCTTTTCTTATGTGTATAAAAAGTTTTAATGTAAGTACACAATTTTATCCTTGGTCACATAACTTTTCATGACTGTACTCATGTTACATCGTAGAGGAAAATCGGTAGCTACGAAACTAGTTCTGAATTTGAATAACAATAGGTAGGTAACTAAGTACATAGTCTGCGAAGTTTCCACACATTTCACGAAATTACTTCTTGAAACTCGTCTCGAAAATGAGAACGTTAAGCACTTTATTTTCATTGGTTCTTAAAACCACATGCGAGAGATATTAGGAGACGTTTAATAAAGTTTTATGGCAACCTCTAATTTAATTGGTTTGGCAACATTTTAGTGAGTTGGTAAGTCATTAGAGCATCGATATAAGTAATGGTTTCACATCCTTTCTGAATCAGTTTTGTAGGATAATAAAACATATATTTGTATGATATGACATGATGTACCTTTAGTACACCCAAATGCCAGCTATATTTAAGTCCCATGTAATAGAGGCGAACCAATTTAATCAGGTACAATATTTTAACTTTTGTAGAATACGATCGTCTCTCCGACAAGAGAGGCCCTAGCACGAGTGCGCGGTGTCAACGTAACGTCAATACATTGATTTTTGAATCGAAAACACAGTTATCTTATAGCATTTTAGTTAAATTGTTTGCAACAAGTACAGTCAGTATCATAGAATAGATATTAATTAATTTTTAAAATTATAAAAATATTAGATGTGAATGAAACGAGAATTTATAATTTTAAAATCGAAGTTTTTACATTATGTTTACACCAGGGATGTTATGGAGCTCCAAAACCGTAACCGAAACTATCGGATATCCGAAATAAAAATATATCCTTAACCGTAACCGTATCCGTTTCACAAGTTTTGGATACTTTTGTATAAGGGCGGAGTCTAAACAAAACGACATCTCTAAATAATTACTTACCTGTATGACTGATTATAATACTAAAATCAATCAAAATCAAAGCATACCAAATGATAACCTAGACTAGATAAAAACTATAAATAAAACCAAATGATTACATACTATTTTTGTTTATATTTTACGTCAATCTAATATCCGTAAATGAAACTATCCGAAACTAACGGATAATTTGAAATAATTACATATCCGTAACCGTATCCGAAACCGATATAATTTTATTCCTATATCCATATCCGTATCCAGATCCGAAATATCATATCCATTACATCTCTGGTTTACACCGCGCGCTCGTGCTAGGGCTTAAGGACATTCTGCAGAACTACCTTTCTAGAAAGACTCACTAACTATAACATCATAAAATATTTCTTAATAAAAAACACATTGATCAAAACTCAAAAAAAAAAAAATAACAAGAAAACATCTCAAAAGGATTTCAATCCACTCTCCTGAAGCACATGGCGTCCACAAAGAAAAAGTAATTTATCAACCCACATAAGTGTTTATAAGAGGTTCGCAAAAAGAGGCTTACATTAAAAAAAAACGTCTTTTCAAGACAAAGTTTTGAAGGCCTGAGACTGGTATCTTCCTCTTTGTACTAAAATATTTTCTGTAAAAATATTGTGGCAACATTTTTTCTTTATTTAAATATGGAAGTCGTGAAAAACTAGTGTCGGAGCTCGTGGTTAAATAATAACATCTGCTCCGATTGATCTTTAGGTAAACCCGTGCTTGCCTAGGTTGGTCTTTGGATGGGTAGTCACTCATTACATACCGAGTTTCCTCCGTGCCTCGGAAAGCACATTAATCCGTTGGTCACGGCTGTTATTTGTTGATCTTTGTCAGTCGTTACAGGAGTTACAGGTAGTCAGTGGCCTGAAAGCCTGACAACCAGTCTTACCAAGGGGTAGCGTTATTACTCAGTACTAACCGGGTTGTGAAAGTCAGATAGGCAGACGCTCCTCGGTTAGACTGGATCCCTACATAGTTGAGAATAGGCGAGGCAGATGATGATAAAAAAATAGGGGTCTTTTTTTTCGGATGGGAAATTATCAAATGTCCTCCGCCCGCTCTGGTCAGAACGGAAGGGAGTGTCAGACTTCTACTGACTAAAACCCATCCATGTTCCTTCTTTGCCCTTTGTGTTTTTGATTTAAAAGAGTGTCCATGGAGTTTCTTGCCAATTCTTCTCCATAGAGATCTACGCCTTGGAATGTGCAACTACAGTACTTTCTCAAGTTATTATGCCTTGTGACTGTGACTGTAGCTTCGCTTTTTTTTTGTTTTATTTGACATTCAAAAGTGCCTGTGGTGGTCTAATTGAAATAAATGCTTTGAGTTTGAGTTTGAGTTTGTGTTCCAGGGCCACGGTATCTCTTTCGAACAGTCCCGCAGCAAAATAGGGGTCTTAGAACGAAATAAGAGTGCTAAAAAAACAAGAACTAAGGCAACATTACACAATGTGTCTGGCACTTCATCATACTTTGGAAGTTCAGAATTAAGTTTAAGTAAGACTCAAGTTAAAGTTACTTTGTTGACTTTTGCACGTTTGCACTGTCGCGAACTAAGTTGGGACGTCTTGGGACATAATTAGTACTTTGAGTGTGATTGTACTTGCTGATGTCTCGGCATCATGTCTTGTGGTGTTTGAAAGGGCGTTTTAGTGACTTTGGGACTTAGGAAGTTTCCTGAAGTAATTTGGCTAGTTCATAGTCTTAAAAGTAGGCTTTTTGGGAGACTGTCTTGTGGAATATTGACGTTTAAAAAGTGAAAAAAAAAGAAAGACAGAACAAATATTTATTTGTCGCAGAGAAATGACGTGCATAAAATGAGAAAAAAAAATAAACAATAAACATACAACGCATATAAAATATTGCATTTAATATTGTATTTATTATAGTGCTGGTTCTCAGCCTCATATGTATGCTTATTTGATTTTGTTTATTTTTAGTGGGCAGTGCCGAAGGGATCGAAATATAGGAATAGGAGATAGTGTCGTATTTAAAGACACGTCTCATCTTCTCTAAAAAAACTGGGCAGCTACGTTTAACTAAAACACACACATATTTCAACATGTTTCACCAATGAAAATTACAGCCCCGCATCTGTACCTATCGTCAAATTCAACAGGCATATAATCCAAGAGCACCTTTGTAGACCAACGACAAACAAAACGGTACACAGGCACTCGAAAAATTTACACAGAGGTTCCAAAAAAAGAAAAAAAAAGAACGTCAAATCTGCTAATACAGTCGAAAAAGCGCTGCTCACTTTTTTCTTCCACACTTATTGAACACGGTCTACTTAAATACTACCACTCCGGATCCATGTATACCAATCTAGAAAAAAGTTAAATCCAGCGGTACAAACGACAAAGTTGACACAGGAGCGCCAAAAAAAGGGCCCGTACAGCGAAAAAAGCGCTGTGTGTTTTTTTCTCCCACTAGACGCCATTCAAAGCGATCAAAGCGAAACACACCTGTGTTCGGTGTACTAAGTTGTATTAAACTAGCTTTTGCTTACAGTTTCGCTCGCGTTAGGCTGCGGTTCCACCAAAGATGAATGAGGCTGCATAGCGAGGGATGTGTGTGAAACTAACCAATAATATCGCTTCTTTTTCACAGCTTGAGGTAGTCTAGCTACGTAATTGGTTAGTTCCACACACATCCCTTGCTACGCATCCTTGTTCATCTCTGATGGAAACGCAGGCTTATGGTCGGTAATTATATCTCGGGAATGTTTTAGACATAGCCAATAAATAAAATAAATAAATAAATTCCATTTATTTCAGGTTCGCGACCCATTTAAAAACCGAAAATAGACGAAAATAAAAATACAAACACATAAATATAGCTAAAACCTAAATATCAGAATTACATTACATTAGAAACATTATTTAATTAAATAAAAAAGTCAAAAATAAAATACACAACCGATTTAGAATAAGTTAAAAAAATGTCAAAATAATCATAATAGTAAAACATTAATGACACTCAGGGATAACGTAGCTTCCTATCAGAGAAAGAATTTCTGATAGCTTCCTATCAGTGAAAGAATTTCTGATAGCTTCCTACCAGTGAAAGAATTTCTGAAATCGGATAATTGGTATCCGAAGTTACTGACTAACTACATCAAAACACTACCTTTTTATAACTTAAGTATAGAAAGCCAAAAAAGCGCTGCCTTCTTTTTGTCAACCACTAGACACCATACTAAGCGATTGCAGCGCACCGGTGTCCGCTGCACTAAATTATATTAAAAGTCACAGCTGCTACTTGACAACTACCCACATGCATTGGAAGAATTCAGCAATTTGCTGACACCCGCTATGGAGGTCGTAAGTTTCAAGGGTTTCAGGATATCAAATGGGTTTTTATCGTTGCGCTTTATATATATATATAAGTACTTTTAATGTTGAGTATCTTTATAGCAGGGGGTTACTATGACGTCTTAAAGCAGGAGTAATTCCATTGTGGGAAAGAGACAGAGCTATACAAGTCATCTAGCGCCATCTCTTTCCCACACTGACACCAGGACACCAGGTAATAAATATATGGAAGGTCTGTGTGGTAACAATTTCACATTGACAGCACCTTTATGTTTTTCCTTTAAGGTGGAAGCGCCAGGGTAGCCCGCGAAATTCAAATTTTCTTACGTTTTTTTGCAATTTGTAGGTCAGTGTCAGGTTGTATGTTGACCTGCCAGGGCTGCGGGACTGTTCGAAAGAGATACCGCGGCCCTGGAACACAAAGGGCAAAGAAGGAACATGGAACATTTTAGTCAGTACAAGTCTGACACTCCCTTCCGCTCCGCCCAGAGCGGGGAAAAAAAAGGTTGTATGTTGATGAAATATGAGTCGCGTAAGTAATACGTATGTAGTTACAGAACTATAATCATTAAAATCATCAATACAACCCTCTAAGTTCATTGAATGTTTAAGTCCTATGGAATAAAGGGCCAGCCTCGAAGGAAAGTAATCATCAATAAAAGAATCTCGTTTACATGCACAGTAATGTTAGGCACTTCATTCACGTCGAGTTAGTGTTCTTTAGTTTATGATCCATTAACTTAATTAAATGTCCTCAATGTCGACGTTTAACTGCTAAGTGTACGTTTAACCCCCCCTGTACGCGCAACGACCAATCAAGCTATGAAAAACCAGTATAAGCTGATCTTTCTTTTTCGGGGAATTCTATACAAAGCGAGGTCATGTTAAACTGGAAATGTAGTGTTTGATGCGTCGCTGTGTGTACTCGAGGAGCTTTCAATTTGAATGATCTTAGTTAAATGTGTGTGAATCTGTATCATTATTTGCGTTTTTGACCAACAAGAAACAAAAAAAAAAAATTGTCACAAAAGTCAAAAGACCTTTAAATTCAGGTCACAACCAAGACCCATCTCCGCGACAATCAATGTCAAAAATTAAAAAAGAAATGTTTTTGACAGATTGAGAGTATGATTAGAATGCCACCGCTTTTAAAATCGCTTTTATACGTTATTTCTTGTCTCTGTACACCGTGTTCAGTTTCAATTTCTTGTATCTATATATATCGTGATCAGTGGGTAAAAACATTAATTCATTTTTCGAGAAAATCGGATCACGGTATCAGTGGATACAACTTGCCATGATCCGTGGCAAACTCAATCTAATAACGTGATCGGTGGAGACAAACCCAGATAAACAGCTAGTTTAAGTAATTGGAGAATTGATCAGGCTTTGCGAATACAGCAAATGTTAAGTACGTTATTTCATAAATTCGAAACACCGTTCAACAATAACCGACTGCTAATGTCATAAGCCTTAAAATAATTATCTCTCCTCCTCGCAGCCGTAAACCGCGTTTAAAACGTACAATATAAACGGGTGTTTAACTCAGTACAATGGGGGATTTGGCTGAAGGAACATGGCAACACACTCGTTAGTGCTACACTCCTTGGTTACGGCGCTTACGTCATTATGGGACATTAGGCACAATTGTGTTTGGTTTACGCGCTGTGCTATTTACTTGAGGTAAGCGCCGTGTACAGGATGCTTCGTGTTGATATTAGGGTTGGGTGAGGCCGGGAGGCGGAGTTAGAGCTCTGACTATCACTACTGTAGTGTAAAGAGATCTAGGTATAGCTGAACTTTAGTCAATTTACCTATACAACATTATTTTTAGTATATGCGAAACCTGAATATAGTTTGTTCGAAATAAGTAACTGAATCGATTCCATAATAATTTTTAAACCATGTTATATTTTTTCCCAAAAATATTTAAAAAAGTTAAAAGTTGTATACCGAGCGACTTTGAGTACCTATCGCAATAATTTAGGTACCTACTGCCAAATTCTTATTAACAATGAGCTCAAGACGACGCTGGAGACGCACGCTGCGTGGTGACTGCGTTTTTGTGCGTACAACTAGGTAACAGAACAAGCTTATAACTTTGTGATTTTTCATGATACAGTTTTGAAATTTTGTACATAGATTCTTTACATAAAAATACTAGACACGTGTATCAGGTTTCGCATATACTAAAACTAATGTTGTATAACGTACTTACATACATTGGGACCAGTTTAACTAGATCCTTTCGTATTTTGTTTTACGCTGGCGTGACCGTATTTTATACCTTACTGGCCCAGAACTTATGCTCCACTAGGTCTTTCTTGCCTTCTGAGTCCCAAAAAATGCAGCCACAGTACCTTCGCTTCCACCGACGACTCCGTGGAGATGGCGCAGTTTTGGGCCAGCAAGATATAAAGTCCATTTTGACAATCGTTCGACACAAATAAAGTTGTCAGTTTCGTTCCTCTGTACGTATTATTTTCAGATTTTCTCGAAAACTATTCGGCCGCTACTCGGCCTCCATTTTGTGCAACACTGAAGACAGTTTTACTTCTAATACCACGAACCCATTGCCCAGTAAACGCAGTACATTTCAACTAAATGGAAACAGCTGACTGTCCGCTTATTAACACATAATATAGCAGTCATTAAACATCAAAGTCAAAGCGATCTAGATTCTCACGAAGCATAAGATCTGACTGGCACTAGAGAACGTATTAAAGTTATTAGTGAAGTTTATACGGTTTCCCAGAAGCGGACGGCAGTATTAGACCCCGTTTACGGCCTCGGTCGATGCGACTTCGCGTCAAGTTACACGGGCGGCTTTACGTCATTTGTTTCTTTCGCGTGAGATCCGCCAGTGTCGTGGCATGTTCCTCTAAACATTCTGTCGCAAGAAGAGTGTCGCTTGAGTTTGTAGGTCGTGGCCAAGAGTTAAGGTGGGAAATACTTGAAACACAAGTATCTCTAGGTACGTATGTAACTAGGTATTAGGTAGGTGTGCGGGTAAGCCTGCTTTAGACACTGTTCATTTTAGGTTTCCACTTTGAACATTTCGGGAGTTGCAATTTGTGCTATTGTTCATAGGAAGACTTATTGTAGAGGATAGTTTTGGTACTTAACTGTTAGTTAGGTACTTAGTCTTCACGTTCACGACGTGTAATTTGAATAGTTAGTAATTTTGTAGCAAGAAGAACGACTGGCTCGTCAGTGTAGTTTTAGCTCATTGCTCTGTTATTTATGAATGTTTGAAGGCATTGTTATAAATCTACCTTCAACTCAGTTGAAATCTTCCTTCATCGCCAAAACAACGTCGACTTACCTGTAACAAAGAACGACAAAAATAAGCAAATTAATAACAACATCATCAAACGAGAAACAAAAGGTCAAAAATCAAACAATACATTTCAAACACAGCTTAACAACTTAAGTTAGAATAACAATCGAAAGTGAGGGAAACTCCAATTAGGAAGGGATCCCATCATTACAGAGAACTTTAATAGGGATCCGTCTCACTGTCCGCGATAAGCGTCAAGTGAAAGAGCTAGCAATTAGACACGATTGAACTACGAACGAAGTAAGCGAGTATGTACATAGTTCTGATAGTTTTGCCACTAGACTATGACAGAGTGAGCGAGTGCAACGGGCGATTACTCGCGGCCAGTCACTTGCTGGTGTGAGTATAGACCAAGCGAGTCTCTCTGCAAATGTTGTGCCTGCCAAGCGAGCGTCACTGACCAAGTATTTCCTTTAGAAGCTCTTGTCGTTGCGATTTGTTTCTCGGATAGGGTGCTCGCCGGCAGTGTGATCAGTTATCTATCAACTATTAATATAATGTATCTCTTTAACTGACACGGGACTTTGCAGGTATGAAAGACAGGGTGTAGAGCTCCTAATCTTCCATAGCGCCATAGATGTACAGTCATCAAAACTTGCGTCTGATCACGGTAATGACTATTCCTGCTTGCGGCGCCAACACTTAAAGACTTTGTCTTCCTTGGTCCTTTTGTTTTTTTTTCATTCTTATTGGTTGAAGAAGGGAGGTCAAACATCTGTGATCATTAACAGGGAGAGAGAGCATGAGATTTAAAAAAAAAAAAAATATTAATGTAACAAAAAAACCTCGCGTATTTATCGGTCTTTTTTATGTACTATTGGTCCGCACAAAAAGGGACGGTAAACAGATGTGGGCATCGTCTGCTTTGGTCGACTGTACCTATAGAACCTACATTTATCGTACGTTTCTTGAGCGAGAAAATAATCAGTAGCTTGTCGCTTCCTCGCCGCAGTGGGACAATGACCTAAGTAGGTATATCAGGAGAAGAGTCCACGTAAAACGGCGGAGGTCACGTTCTGCCAACTAACTGGCTGAACGCCCTTATTTCCCTTGACACGTGTAAAAAAGTTAAAAGGGCGACAAAATAATTGAGCGGAGACATTTGAATTGAGAATTATGTTGTTACTGTCACCTTTGCTGCGTTTACTTTTTTAGAACAGGTTCTTTAAAGAGGCGGTTTGATTTTGTCTTTGTTAGACTGACCTTTTATTTAGTCAATATAATTTCAGACAAAACTACTATCGTAAAAAACCAACAAAGGTATTAAATTATACTAAATCAGTATATATTTTTATTCTTTAAAATTTTCCTTTTCATGTAATTCCATTTTTCTTTAAACTGTATTTCAACCTTGGGTCAAAGCAGCACAATCTGTTGTTTGGAAAAGGAACTAAATTCGCAAACGTTGCATTTTCTCTTTCGAAAGGAGGTCGATTGTCCTTCAGACTGAAACACTATAATGCAGTTTCATTCGTCTGTGGACTTGCAGACGTAATTCCAACGTCGCCAGCCAGCCGGATAAGATCTCATTTAACTGTGTGTTCCACTGGTCAAAAGACTTCGTGTTTAGTTTTAAAAATGGAACTCTTGCTAAAATGTTGTTATATTTGAACGTATTTAAAACATTGTAGAACGTTATGGTTCTTTCGTTCGTTATGAGATCAGAAAAAAAATTGAATACAGAAAATCGCTAAAATATTTACTTTTCTTGGTTTTAACTCACTTCGACTCAAAAAAAGTTGTTGTTTTGAGTGTTTATGTAGGTAGCAGTTTATTTTGTTCTGTGACTTCTAATTTAACTATTGATACACTCAAATAAATAAGTTTGGCATAAAAAGCTGCCATTTATTAAAAAAACAAGTGCGAGGCGGACACACGCATGAAGGTTTCCGTACCATCGTACGAGTAGGGAGCCCCCTTTTTCAATTGTCTATCTATAACGGATCATGAGATACAGCCCGCTGACAGACAGACGGACGGACGGACAGCGGAGGCTTAGTAATAGGGTCCCGTTGGTTACCCTTCAGATACGGAAATAAATAAAAGCTCGTCTCTGCTTTCCCAGCAGATTTTTCCATACAGTTTCCACGACTCGCAATAAATATGATTGCAGAGTCTGTTATAAGCTTTCATTTACGTTAATCACAGTGCTGTGGTCGCCATAACTACGCTGTCTGATGTGATTCCCTCGCAATTGTCATAAATATTTATTACATTGTTTTTTTGAGTAGTTTTTGGTGTGTAAAAGATAATGAGAAGCTTATCAATGCAGAGCGATAGTTTGCGTTGATGAAATTGGATGCTGATGTGGCTGATAGCTTTTTTAAAATAATAATTTAATTATGTTGAGGCTTAGGGGCCATCTATAAATTACCAATCACATGTTAAGGGGACGAGGGAGTCGACGAAGTGTGACATTGTATGACAAGGGGCGGGAGAGGTGCTAAATTTCGTGACGTCACATTTCAAAATCTAATATATCTACGTATTAAAACAAGAATATATCTAACTATAAACAAAAACCTAAAAATATTTCCAACTCTATCGGTATGAACATGTAAAATTGCAAATATATGACGTCACACTAGGAAGGGGGAGTTTCACAAATGTGACCAGCAATAATCATGAAATTTGTGTGACATAGTTTATGGATGGGGTTTAAGAATCCTATTTTTATTTTAGTAACAAACTAATTTTATTCTAGGTATAATTGTACAAGGATTGTAATTTCTAACAAGCGTAGCGGAAATCAGAAATAACGCTGCCATCTTGTCTTTTCATTACAACACAACACAACTTTTCAACATTTCTAACAAAAGCACTCCCCTGTCAATTTAATTTAAGTGTCAAAAGATTTATAGCACTGTAATAGCCATACAGTAAAACGTCAAGGTTGAAAACAGAACTTTAACAGCTGTTCTTTTTTCAAAGCAAGAATAAAATTATGTTACAGATTTTTAGCAAACAGAAGCGAATATGTTTAAAAAAAAAAAACGAGTTACACAAAATAATGAATACAACCGTTTATTCAAACTTGGAACAAAATATCAATCACTGAAACTAACCAAAACCGCCACAAATCATAACGAATTCAATTAACACGTTATTGTTTTACAAAAATAGCGAGTAAGTACAGTGAGTCATAGCAATTAGCTGACCCACCTTTGCATAAATGGTTGAGATTTTTTAGAAAACGAAACGATAGAATTTTAGATTTCTTTTGTATATTTATTTATTTGAACAAAGTAAATTAAAAAATAAAGAATTGTATGCAAAGGTGGGTCTAACTAATTGCTATCACTCACTGTACACAAAATACCAGCGACAATTCCAAGCTGTCACTCCTTTCCATAGAAGTGACATGTGCTACGTACAACCTCATTTCTTCCTAATACTACGTAAAACCTCATTTCTTCCTAACAGTAGTTATATTTTTTTAAGATGTTCTTAAAAAAAATACAACTGCAATATAATTTGCCATAATATTCTTCTGGAACCACGATTCTTGACGTAAGCCAGGTACACAAGTTCTTAGTAAAATTACTTAGAGGACTGATCTTATTACTAACCTAGTGTTCTACCAATTCTTGTAATTATTGAATACAGTTTTTATCTAAAAGATTGCATGAGGTGCTGGGTTCGATTCCTGGGTCGGGCAAAGTGCTATCGGGTTTTTCCATCAGGAATTTCTCAGTAGCAGCCACGGAGTCTGGATTCGTGCCCGGTTGATGCCAATAGGCTTGCCCCCTATTACTTAAAACATAGCTGGCGAAATGTAGGTGTATTTGGTGCTCCTCTGCCTATCCCTTAGGGGAATTCAGGCGTGAGGTTATGTAAAATCCTAACAAATAAAGTGACGTTCATATTGTTTTCTACAAAAATGAAAAACTCATACTTCAAACTAGAAAGAATCTTGGACAGTTGTTAATCCAACATTAAAAGTAGCGTAAAACATCTGTGGTACATTATTTTCAACAACAGAGGAATCTCATTAAAACATTAAAGTACCTATCAATCATTCTAAGAAAGAAAAAGAGATACACATGGAATTCGCTAATGAAAATGTTCGGAACAATTCACAGAACTGACGAGGCAAATTAAACTTTAGCCGAAAAAGACAGAGTTTATTTTCTTATGTCATGTTGTGACACGAGTTTCATATGGTGCCTTGGAGAAGGAAACAGACAAGGGAAATTAAACTTTATTGGATGATGACAGAGTTTGTTTCGTAATGGTTGGTAGTTGTAGCTAGTTTGATGTGGTCTCCCTTTTGGAGTCCAATAAGGATTGGTATTTCATTAAAAAGTATTGAGTTCGATGGTATTTCTTTGGGTTTAATGGGGGCATTCTTGGGAGCAATACTATACTTTGTCATCAAAATTAATTACCTCAGGTTTAGTAAACGATATTTTCTGTTGGGCTTTCTCATTTCAAGTTTTGGGAAGTACCTTTATTAGAAGTCTCCTATTTGAGAGTTCATTTTATATAATAAATATCGTAACGATTCAGAATATCGTATTACCCAGTTACTGGGTTGTGGAGGTACGATAGCCAGTAGCTCCATGCAAAATGCGGGTATTCAGCATTCGGTTAGACTGGAAGCCGACCCGATCATAGTTTAGAAAAAATGCTAGATGCCTAGCCTTTTTACCTATAGATAGCTCTATTACCATGAGAACCACTTATCACAACCACACTAATATTATAACTGTGAAAGTCATTCTGTCAGTATCTATATTACTTTTCACGCCTAAACAACTGAACAAATTTTGATGAAATTTGAAAACAGATAGACCTGAATTAGAACATATTACGATATTTTAACATAGGTGTGGTATAATTTACGAGAACCACAATGTCCCAGGCAAAGTCGTGTGCAAAAGCAAGTTGTATTGTACAGTATTTCAATGGGGAAACAGTTAAAAGCTCATTGTAGATGGCGCGACCATAGCTAGGTCTCAATCTGACCAATGAAGTCAAAGCATTTTTGAAATATAAAATTATATTACCAGATTTTCAACCAATGACGAAGAACTTTGAAGTTAGCATGACAAAAGAAGCAGGCAAACAAGTACTATCCAGTACTTGTTTGCCTGCTTCTTTTAGTTAGCTGCAAATGAGCCGCAAAAAAAAAAAAAAAAAAACCGCGCGCCAGAAAACCCGAAAATCGGTTTGCATGACAACTTCAATGGAAGTCAGCATGCAAAAATTGTAAAATCGGTTAGAAAAGACCTAGACTACCTTACCAAGGCCCATAATTAGCAATGACGAGGCTTGGCCAGTTTTGTTAAAGCCATTAGTTTCACAGTTGCCACCATTGAATATTGGACGAATAGTTTACCGGTAAGGTGACTGATGGCGCCACCTGTACCGTTCACAAGATGCTACACGGAAACGATCCCTATCTATTATTCAAATTGTGAGACACCTAACTGTGTATTGGAATTTGGTAGAGGTAATTTATTGTAGATCTATATCTTTTATATATATTTTGTAGGTTAAATGAGTCGTTTTACTAGTTTTTACTTATTTGGAACTAGCAATTTGATGTCATTAGACGAGACATTTGGAGAAATAATTTAATTTCCAAGAATTTTTATTTAAATGGAGAACAAACAGTAGTATGTTTTTAAAAATAACTAGAAATAACTTAACATTTAACTTTAAGAAAAAAATATTATACAACCCACTATATTTCCCTCAAAATATTAGTAAATATTGGGAAAAAAAATGATGTTCACTTCAACCCAGGATCGAAACAACTAGAATTCTGAAACACATAACTTAAATAACAACAAAACCGACCACAATTTTCTCCACAACAATAAAAAACAAAAACTTCATTAAAACTTACCATTTTTAACGACAAAACTATTCATGGAGCACAATAACTGTCGGGTACAACTGTACAAGACCTCGCGCGGGCCTCGAACAATGTTGGAAGAAAATAACATGATTCTCCCTTGTTTTAGCGAAAAGGTTAGGACTTGCACCCTATTCTACCCGGTTCTGAAGTACCCAGGTATACCCGGATAGAAAAAAAGCAACGAAATTAGAGCGATTCTTAAATGTTACATAATCTTATATGATTTTCAGGAAAACTGAAAAAATGAGAAGAAATAAAATCTTTTTTAGAGTCTCCAGTATACAACATTATTTTTAGTATATATATAAAGCGAAACCTGAATATAGTTTGTTCAGAATTAGTAACTGAATCGATTCCAATAATTTTTAAACCATGTTATATTTTTTCCCAAAAATATTTAAAAAAGTTAAAAGTTGGACACCGAGCGACTTTGAGTACCTATTATAATAATTTAGGTACCTACTGCCAAATTATTATTCTCAATGAGCTCAAGACGACGCTGGAGGCGCGCGCTGCGTGGTGACCACGTGTTTGTGCGGACAACTAGGTAACAGAACAAGCTTATAACTTTGAGATTTTTCATGATACAGTTTTGAAATTGTGTACATAGATTCTTTACATAAAAATACTAGACACGTGTATCAGGTTTCGCATATACTAAAACTAATGTTGTAGTTACCAAGAACAACACATACAAAAAAAACTACAATTTTTTGCACAACAATAAAAAACAAAACGTAACCCTTAGAGCACAATGACTGTCGGGTACAACTGTACAAGACCCCGGGCGGAGTCGCACAATGGCGAGAGAAAATAACGTGTTTCTCCAAGCCTGCCTTGTTTTAGTGTAACAGTGGACTGTTGAAGTTTTTCTTTCTTATACTTTGATTTAGACGACAAGATTCAGTGTTTGTTTAGAAATAAAGGCGAGAAATGAATTCTGTAGGAAAGTAAAGTGTGAAGTTTGTAAGGTTGTTTTGCCGTGACTTTAATGTTGAGCATTGTGAATTATCGGTACACTGATGCTCGTTTTCGACACCTACACTTAGGTGTTGCGATGCATAAAATATAATATAATGCATTTACATGACATACATTATACAACATTAGTTTTAGTATATGCGAAACCTGAAACACGTGTCTAGTATTTTTATGTAAAGAATCTATGTACAAAATTTCAAAACTGTATCATGAAAAATCACAAAGTTATAAGCTTATTCTGTTACCTGGTTGTCCGCATAAAAACGTGGTCATCACGCAGTGCTTCGCGCGCGCGCTCCAGCGTCGTCTTGAGCTCATTGAAAATAATAATTTGGCAGTAGGTACCTAAATTATTGCGATAGGTATTTAATGTCGCTCGTTGCCAACTTGTAACTTTTTTTAAATATTTTTGGGACCAAATATAACATGGTTTAAAAATTATTAGAATAGATTCAGTTACTTATTCTGAACAAACTATATTCAGGTTTCGCATTTACTAAAACTAATGTTGTATACATATTATTTTATAAT
The DNA here is from genome assembly GCA_905163415.1 of Noctua fimbriata. NCBI lineage: Eukaryota > Metazoa > Arthropoda > Insecta > Lepidoptera > Noctuidae > Noctua > Noctua fimbriata. The sequence continues at coordinate 13,015,914 of LR990940.1, forward strand.
TTCGTTTTTTTTCTTATACCGTCCATGTTCTACCCATCATTCTCCTGCCCTTATCCCAATTTATTTGGGGCCGGCGCAGGATGACTTCTTCTTCCATACTTCTCTATTACTCGTCATCTCGGCAGTCACCTCCTTTCTAGCCACATCATCCTTCACACAGTCCACCCATGGATTCTTTGGTCTTCTTCTACTCTTAAAGCCATCTACATTCTTACTTAACATTTTTCTCATTCCTCCGCATCATATGGAACCGATTACCACACAACTTTCTGACTTCGTCTTATGTATTAATTTCTTATTTTATCCATTTGCGTTACACCGCACATCCCCTTTAGTATTCTCATCTCAGCCACATGCAATTGCCTTTCATTCATCCCTTTTGTGACCCAACCTTCTGATCTGAACCTGATTGAGCATGACACAGTTTCTGTGTCGAAAAATGTTATTTATTAAAAATGGATACAGTCACACTACAATTATTAAATAATCAAGGATATTTTTATGCATAATCAAGGTTGTTGACATGCGCTTACCTCTCATCTCCCTCCTTTCCCTGTATCTACTTCCAGTTTCACTTTTGCATATACGTTGTCAGGTGTGCAGAAACGGTCATGTTGTTGTTACCTTTCATCCCGAAAAAAGTGCTGTTGCCGAGGAAAACAACAATAAAGTTCTTATGAGAATAGATGGCGCCACGTGTCTTTCGAATGATTGAATTATATTCGTATAGAAAATTTAGTAGTGTGTTAAGAGTTTAATTGTCAAATTCTAAATGAAAGCGAGCGAAGCCGTGTCGTTAATAAATACGTACAATAGGCAAATAAGTAACAGACAGTTTAACTTTGAGCTCATAAAAAAAAAAACTCATAGTTAAACTGTCTGTCATGATGGTCACGACTGTAAATCGCGGCTGTGTTTATATTATAAGATCACACCAGGCAAAAAAAAAACAACATCACTATTTACGCGTTTCTATAAAACCTAAAACAAAACGAACTACAATTATCTCACCTTTGTAAAACAGTAGAGTAGTTCATAAAAGTCTTTGTGACACCACAAACAATCACCAGACACAAACCCTCCACGTTCCACCTAGTATCTACCACAAACAATATAACTTAACCTTTACACCGCTACCCGCTAACGAGCTCACACTCGGTAATCTAGTTTCCTACAATACTGAAGTGCGCTGGTAAATAATGCATATAGGGCAATTGGATTGTCTGTCAGTCAGGCTTCCTGCTGTGACTCATTGATGTTCTGTCGATACTTGATATAGTTATACATGCAAAGGGCAGCCGTGATGGAGATTTTAGATTTACAATTTCCTATCAGAATTTTCTTATTTATTATTAAAGTTTGTGAATTGAAAATTACTAGGTTTTAATTTAATTTAGGTAAAGGTTACTTCTATCAAAGTTACTGCTATTGAGCGCAGTATTTTAAGAGTTAAATTAAGAATCAGTTTCGAAATACCACACTGCGCTCCAAAACGCAAATCAATGGCGCTCAAAAGGCTGTCAAACTTAAATGGGACTGGGCAGGACATGTCTGCCGCATGGCAAACTAGCTACGGCCCGTAAAACACAGTATTGTTTCCCTGAAACATCGACACGGAGTCACGGCAGACCACAAAGGACGACCTGGATGTGGACATCCAGATATTGGAAAGAAGTAGCGAAGAATCATGCCCGGAAGGAGGAATGGAGAAAGCACCTTTGCCAGCAGTGGGCTAGTAATCGTTTATAGTAGTTTAGTAGTATATGTATAGTATAGTAGTATAATATATAGTATAGTAGTAGTATATAGTATACATAGTTTCTTCTTGTTACACGTGTAACATCTTTGAATGCGTCATCGCTTGCTGTCAGGTGATATAGTCATCGCCAATGGCGGCTGTGATCAATGTGTGGGAGTCTATAAAATATGGATGAAAGTTAGAATGTCAGGAAATTGTGCGTCATGGAATTTTCCTATGAGATATAATGACGTAATGGAAAAGGCCTTACGCGTTGGTTTTTCTGATTATTTATAAAGGGCTTATTGGTTACTTTGATTACTTCAAATTCTGTTTTAAGCTTTCACGGTTTAAAACTAAACTTTTACTGTCACTTACGGGATATCCTCCGTGATAGTTTTGTCTGCACCTAACAATTTTTCCATCCACCTGCATTCTTCAGTCATCCCGCGATCATGGCGCTTGCAACAGCGTCGAAATATCGGGAGCTCATAATAAACAAGTAAGTGACAGTATAAGTTTACTTCAAGTTTTCGTAGTTTCAATTTCACTATTTTTTTGCAAAATTATAAGTGCATACATAGATACAGCAATATTGATTATATCAATTATGTCTGGACTTTAAAAAAGACTATGAGCTCATCAAGTATTTACAAAAAAAAAAAAACGTGTAAAAAAAGAAAAACCATAATTTATTGTTTGTGTAACAGAGGGAGATAGAGACACAAACTAAGAGTGAGAGAAAGAGACAGGTAAGCTAAGGTACATTTTAAAACGCGGTAGTATTTCTCGGTCATCTCTCGGTAGTAAAGTTTAGTGCCAAGAAGATTTACTAGGCGAGCTTAAAATATTTATTTTGATCTTTATTAGCATTGTTCACATTTATTTAATTTGAATTTATTTTCGCTCGTTTAAATACTACCCGTATTTACACGACCGAAAATAAATTCAAATTAAAGGTGTCAAAAATATTGAAAATAGGCTACTGAAATACTAAGTGAGAGGCAAACAGTGTGCGAATACAAATGTTTAAAACAACGACTGAAACTACAAATTTGAGTTACTAGTTGTTCAATACGATTAGTGTTCGATTCAAAGACTGAAAAAAACCTAAAACAAGGTTATTAACCACTAGATAAGGCGTAGTCGACGGGTCTCTTATTTCTGTTAGCAGGGTTTAAAGTAACCTAACACGAAGGGGATGCTGGATTCTTAGTTCGCTCACTTCGCTCGCTCACTAGACCCCGCCATCCCCTTCGAACCTAACCTGTCCGAGTCGGGGTGCCACAAGTCTCTCTCAGCCTTCGGTCGCTCTTGCTTCCTATATTCTCCTTGCCGCAATGACCCGGTAAATAGTTGCTTACTTGGTACAATAGTCGCCCATTCAGTATATTGGTGGCCAATTAAATTTTTATTCGCCTGACTTATAATTTCCCTTTATTTAATAGGCATATTTTATGCTACGGCATTTTGAGTGTTTATTTGGGTTTATATTAATAACATCAAACCTGTAAATTATGAAAAGATTGATTTATGATAAGCTGAGGGATAAATTCAATTTGATACAACTTACTTTGATGTCAAAATCCCGATCTTGTTGAGTGATATTCAAATTGAATTTGATTTGATTTCTTTTGGTGTCAATTTTGTACTTATTTATAGGTATCGATAAATTAATTTGCGTCATATTCAATTCAATCAAGACGAACAGGGGATCGTAGTACAGAAAGCACATTAAGCAGAGTAGACAGCAGTAGCGAAGGGTCAACTTTTGTAAGAGGTAAGCCGGAGAGAGATATCTTTAATGTGATTTTATTAATTGCCTATAAAATACTGACTGTTTTCAAAGGGAAGCCGAGTTGTATAGAACCTTTGCCACTGGTAGACAGTCGTTTTACTACAGGGATCCAGCAGAACATCAGCGTCAGGTATGCCTGACACAAGCTGAGCTGGACTCCCATTTGGTGCAACTTTGAGACGCACACCGCATCTTGCATGCTCGTTACTTTATTTCAAGTAAGTCATGGTGTCACTATACTTCTTTAAGTACAATAATGTTTTTCTTTTTGTATATTGGCACCTTGTTTTTATATAGGTATAAAGGGTGTAAGCAAACCCTGAACGAAGCCGAAGGGAACTTATTCTCCCCGTCATTGCGATCATTTTTTTGTTCTAGACCATACCTGGGAACCTTCTAGTTACGGAGATATTGGGGGTCAAAGTTCCGACTTTTTCAAAAGTTTTTTTTTTTAATACATATTTTTAATGTAAGATTTTTACTTAAAACACCTCCACGAGCCCCGTACTATTCAATCCATCTATCAGATCAGCACAATGTTTTGAGTGCGTTACATTGAGTCCTACCGTAAAACGTGATTTTTCACCCCAAAAAAAAGTCGTTTCCCAGCATTTAGCATTTTTTGCGTAGAGTTACTTAGTTTGATGTACAGAATGCTTGGTTGACGGCTTCGTGAAGCGTCTGTTTACACCCCGTATATTCATGTTATTTGTTATCATTTAATTGTGCTTCTGTGTGTTGTGGTATGTCTTTTGTGTGCACTGAATAATGGTTTATCTATCTATCTAAGTGAAATGCAGCAGCAGCAGTGCAGTAGCAGCGATAACCTAGTGGTCTGACCGTCGGACTGCCAAGTCATAGGTCTCGAGTTCGCACCCAAGGCACGCACCTCTGATTTTTCGGATTCATTTATTTATTTATTTATTTAAACTTCATGTACAAGAGTGGTACATAGGCGGACTTAATGCCACAAGGCATTCTCTACCAGTCAACCTTTGGGTCAAATAGGATAGCATTGTGATAGAGTACAAAAAAAAAAAAATAAGAAAAAAACCAATTTGTTAACATAGATTGATATACATAAATAGGTACATACCAATACACATATATACAGTAAAATTAAATAAACTAATATATATTATAATACATACAAATAGTCCAAATACGAGAAACCTCATAATAATTACTATGACTACTAACTAATATCTAGCTTGTGAGCAATTTAGTCTGATTTCAGATAGTACTTCCGAACTGTTCTTTTGAAAGCCATTTTGCTTTCAGCTTTTTTAATGTCAAGGGGTAGCGCGTTCCAGAGTTTTATAGTTGAGACAGCGTAAGAATTGGACATAAAACCAGTACGATGTGATGGAATTTCAAGTAGTAAGTTTTTTGAAGCTCGAAGCTGGCGACTGTGAGAACTGCCCAACACTTTAAAATATTCTTTTAGGTAATCGGGAGCACATGGATCGGTCAAAATAGTGAAGAGCATACAGAGAGATCTGAGGGACCTCCTGAGTCGGATAGGCAGCCACTTAAGCTGAGAACGGTATGAAGAGATGTGATCGTACTTACGAAGGCCAAAAACAAACCGAATACAATTATTGAGAAGACGATCTAATTTGCTTAAAAGTTCTTGGGATAGATCAGAGTAACAAACATCAGCATAGTCGATAATGGGAAGCACAAGTGACTGGACCAAAGTTAATTTAGTGCTAGATGGGAGAAAATATTTGAATCTATACAGAGACCGCAGCGAGTAAGTGACTTTCTGGCTAACCTGTGCTACCTGCTTATTCCAACTAAGTGTCGCGTCAATGTGCAGGCCCAAGTCTTTTACGTGTGGTGAGAGAGAGATCACAGAGTTGTCGAACATAAGCGGCATTAGCTGGCTAGTATCCAAATTTCTCAGGTAGTACGTACTACCTATGAGGATGGCCTGGCATTTCCCGACGTTGACAGCAACCCCAAATTTACCAGACCATTCTCCGATAGTTTGGAGATCTGCATTTAGTAATGAGATACAATTATCGAGGTTAGCAATGTCGGATTGAGCGTAAAGTTGCAGGTCATCAGCGTACAGATGATAAGAGCACTTGAGGATAGTAGTAATGGAGTTTATAAATAACGAAAATAAGAGAGGAGAAAGTATACCGCCTTGTGGAACACCAGTTGCCAGGTCGCACCAGTCGGAGTAATCCTGATCAGCACGCACCGCCTGCTGGCGACCACGAAGATATGATGAAAACCAATCACGTGACAACGAGGAGACCCCAATCTGAGACAATATGGCCAAGAGAATATCGTGGTCCACGGTGTTAAAAGCGTTGGAAAAATCGATTAAAACCAACACCGTAACCCTCGAATTCTCCAAGCCATCCCTAATGTCTTCAGTAACCTTAAGCAGGGCTGTGGCTGTGCTGTGGCCGGGCCGAAAACCAGATTGGAATTTGGACAACAGGTTATTCTTGAGAACGTAAGAGGATATTTGCCTAAGAGCAGCTGCTTCAAGGATTTTGGAAAGGAAAGGGAGAATTGATATGGGTCTGTAGTGATTTGGCAAACAGGGACTGGACATTTTTGGAAGAGGTATAACGTAAGCCTTACGCCACAAAGCTGGAAACACACCAGTATAGAGAGAGAAATTTATAATGTGAGCAACAATAGCAATTATGTTATCAGTCATAAAGGATAACATTGTTCTGCTGATCCCATCACAGCCCACAGCCCTAGACTTAATCGATGTAAAAAATTTAAGGACCTCAAGGTTAGTCACGGGGGAGAAAGAGAAAGAGTCAGGAGGTAACATTGGCTTGGAAGTTATGTCATGAATAGTTTTATTCTTAACATCAACCGAAAGCGTAGCTGACGTTGAGAAGTGTGTATTTAGAACATTCAAGGACAGACTAGAAGGTAAAATACTAGAGGGAGACTTTGTCATGCCAAGTGATTTGAGAAACTTCCAAATATCAGCCGGTGAAGAATTGAGAACATTTTCACAAATGTATCGGCGTTTAGATGCTCTTACCATCTGGTTGCAGCGGTTTCTAGCCAACTTGTACAGGTTCCAGTTCTCCTCACTGCGATCCCGCCTATGTTTTCTAAACGCCCTGTCACGCCGTCTCATTGCCATCCTAACTCCTGGGGTTATCCATGGGGCCGGAGGGCGCTTAACACGGACGGCCCTCAGTGGTGCATGCGCGTCAATGAGCTGGAGAACATACCTATTAAATATTTCAACTTTCTCCTCCACTGCCGATGATTGGACAAGATGGTCCCAATCAAGGGCTTGTGCATCTGCATTAAGCTTTTCTTTATCTAACCTCGCAAAATTCCGCATAAAAACAATAGCAGGCCGCTGCTTAGGTGGTTTAATTTTGTAGGAGAGATAAATTAAATCATGTCTAGATAGCCCAGGAACAGCGAGCTGACCATGGTTAGCAACGAGATTTAAAGAAGATGCAAGCATGAGATCGAGCCAGGAATCGCTTGAGTCAGAGTTATGATGCGTTGGACTAAGCTCGAGGAGGGACAGACTTGACGACTCCAGGATCGCTCTGAGCCTACGTGACCTAAGGTTGTCCTTCAAAAGGTCGGTGTTAAAGTCACCCATCACTATGTGATGTTTGTACTCTGAGGAAACAGATTCAAAGAGAGATTCTAGACTGGAGAAGTAATCAATAGCAGGTGGGCAGTAAACAACTCCTAGAACGGCCTTAACCCCTTTGACAACAATTTCTAGAACTAAGTATTCGGGGCTGCCATTATAGATAGGGGGTGAAGAGGATAGAATTTTGTAAGGGATGTCACTGCGCAAGTAAATGGCAACACCGCCGGCTCTTTTCCCCGTACGATCATTGCGAATTAAAACAAAGCCTGGTAGAGAGTAAAAAGTTGAGGGTAGTTCGGGTTTGAGCCAACTTTCGGACACTAATATAGCATGTAGGGTAACGTCACAAAATAAATCCAACATCTCAGAATGATGCTGAGGAATACTCTGAGCGTTAACATGACACACGTTAAAGCATTTATTAAATCGCTGGCACTCACCAGTTAGAAAACTATTCACGGACAGAGAATTGTCAAGAGATGAAAAAGACGTGGAAGAACTATGGCAAGAATAAAATGAGTTGTCGTCAGACATAATTATTATGAAGTTAATAAGATAATTTAAGCTAAAAAATAATAGATAAGATACTTATTAAACTATAAATGTGAAATAAAATTCACTTAACTATAAATTGCATAACCTGCCGGCTGACTGTTCACAAAAAAAAAAAGAGAAAAAAAAAACATAAATTAAAGATAAGTAAAACTAATGCACGTTTCCGAACGCAATAAAAAAAGAGCCAACAATTCAAGACACTGTGACATTTGACATTGACATAACGAAAACAAACAAACTGTGACTGTCAAGAGCAAAGTAAACTTAAAATAAATATAAAGCGTCGCGTCGGTACACGAAAAAAAAGTTACTGTGACGTATTACTATCGAAAACAGAAAAATTGCTTTAAGGATCTTAACCAAACAAAAAGAAAAACACTTACAGAGTAAACAAAAACAAACGAGTTACTTCTTCCTTGCTATCCGCTTTGGCCGAGTGTTAACCTGCGCCGGCACCGGGCTTGTGACATTCGAGCCAGGAATGGATTCCGGCGGAACCACTTGATCCAGCGACTTGCCATGCTCCGCTCCCAGCCTGATGACTTCCTCAACACTGAAGACCCGACGACGTTTGCCATTAGGAAGCTTGATGTTTACGTTTCCGTCCATAGTCCACACATTCGTGACGCTGAACAGCTTGCGAGCTGTTGTAAAAGCAGACTGCCGTTGACGAGTGAGGAATTCAGACACCACATAAGAAGATCCCTTCAGATTGGTCTTGGTTTTCCAGATCTGGCCTCTAATAGCAGGGTTCGCGAATCGAAGCAGGATAGGTCTAGAGTGACCTTCCGAAGCCGTGCCCAGCCTGTGGCATACTGTCATTGAAGATGGTGTCAGATCAGTTATGCCAAGCTTACTTTGCAGAACGGATGCCACACTTGCTGGGAGTTCCTCATTAGACTTCTCAGGCACTCCGCCTAGCAGCAAGAACTTCTTCCTATGACGCATCTCTATAATGTCGACACTCTTGCTCACCTCAGCAATCTGCAGCTGTAGTGCACTGAGGACACTCCACACATGCTCCTTGAAGGCAGAAAAATCCCTATAAAGCCCGCTTAAGTCCGCTCCCGGTGAAGATGCCTTCAGGTGCTCCTCAAAATCCGCCATCCGCTGGTTGAGGGATGTTATCGCCAAGCGCTGTGTCTCCGCAATGTCAGCCACAGAGGTCATGATAGTAACTTCTTGTTTGAAGTGCAGTAAATAGTGAGGTCAAAGTTCAAATGACAGCTCAAGCCAGCAAGTAAATGCAATTGGCACTGTTTAGGACATGTGTATATTACCGTCCACACAATATGTGATTAATGGTAAGAATTTACGTAATATCTTGTAGGAATTTTAATTTTAATTATTAAAAATACTATTAAAATCAAAATAAAAATTTTGAGAACATGTGTTTACTTTTTTGCATCTACCCGAATTCATGTGCATATTGTATAATTATCACTTGCTTCGGTGAAGGAAAACATCGTGAGGAAACCAGCATGCCTGAGAGATATTTCTTGACGGCATGTTAAGCCAAGTCGGAGGCCCATGGGCGGCATAAAAACTCTGACACCAGGTTAGGCACTAACTACACGATAAAGAAGTGAAATGCTGGTATTCAGCTGCATCAGTCCCCGTATTCACAAATGCCTCTATGCGATAAGTCGTGTGTCTATATCGCTCGCTTTCGTTAAGCCAAAAACGGCACAAATACGATTTCCCGAAACAAATCAAATCGAAGCGTTTGTGAATACCAGGGCTTGTTAGACTGGAAACCGACCCCAACATAGTTGGGAAAAGGCGAGGCAAATGATGATGGATTGACATGAGCTACCGTAATGCAGGTTAATCTTATCAAAAAGGAAATACCAACCTTCTAGCTTTAAAAACCGGCAAAACATTGTTGTTGCACATGAACAAAGTCCGTAGTGAAAAATAGAATAAAACGTTGTTCGCTAAAAATATAATAAAAATATAAAGCAACGTAACACGATTGTTTCTCTTAAAAGGATTACTTACAAAATGAGTTGAAGACGCTGCAATTTTTAAAACTATCTCCGCTTCCCTCGTAATCCTGCCAGATGAGATCTTTTAACAAATTACGTACAATGGTCGTTTGTTATTTTTGATGTAAGGATTTAAGATTTTAACACGTTTAAAGACATAGCTTTAGCTCGAAAATGAACCTTCATTAGAGATCTCGGAAAGAGGTTTCGTCATCTGCCTAGCTTTCTCCCAACTATGTTGGGGTCGGCTTCCAGTCTAACCGCATGCAGCTGAATACCAGTATTTTTCATAGAGGGACTGCACATCTGACCTCCACAACCCAGTTAGTACTGGGTAATACGATACCCCTTGGTAAGACTTTATTATTTACACTAGAAACGGGATATTTACCATGTTTACTGTTTTCTTTGAGTTCCCGATATTTCGGCGCTGTTGCAAGCACCATGATCACGGATAAACTGAAATTATTGCATGTGGGTGTTTATGAGCAGACAAATCGGTCTACCCTCTTTCTTGTTCGTTTTTTGCACTCAGTACCGCTACCACTGTCACTCGCAACTCGATTCTGTTCACAACACACGAAACTCACTGTGTTCGCTTGCGAACTTTTTTCGGCACTTTTTCTGCTTTTTACACAGCTGTGTCCCGTTTCTAGTGTAAATAATAATGTTAGTGACCATGATACTTTAAAATCTTATACCTTGGTAAGACTGCTTGTCAGACTTTCGGGCCACTCACTACTTGTAACAAATGTCAAGGATCTACAGTTAACAGCCGGGACCAACTGCTTAACGTGTTTTCCGAAGCGCGGAGGAAACTCGGTATGTAATGTTTGATCACGCATCCACGGACCAACCTAGCAAGCGCGGCTTTTCTTGGAGATTGTTCCGACCAGATTTTATTACCAAAAGCTGCTCCATACGTCGCTGCATACTGGTATTCAGCTACGTCCCGTTAGACTAGACGTGGAAAAGGCTAAGCAGATGATGACGAAATAAGTGACTACGAATGTCAAAGTCTTACGAAAATAGGTGTGCCATTAAAGCAGCTGTGAAACTCAACCCATTAAATAATAAACACGCCATCTTACAGCAATATCCGACCACATAATATTAATGACGATACTTCGATAGCTCATAAGTTTTTCAGCAGGCACGTCGTAGGTTTCACGTCTGCATTTTGATGTTAGCCTTACGGCTTGTTCGGAACACTGACGATGTGAATTAATGTTAAAATGGTCTTCATACTTTTGACACTATGATTTCTGTTACCAAGAAAGCTGAACAGGGGAATGAGAGGACTTTGATTGTAGTTCTAAGATTTCTTCTAGCTGTAAGAACATAATTAACTGTAGTATCAGCATCACCGCCTTTGTAGGGGCATAGTGCAGTAGTCATCAGTCGACGACAGATACAATTCCGAATGTTTCAGTAGAACAAACTACATTTCAATCCATAGTCTAGTATTATAAATGCGAAAGTAATTCTGTTTGTTGATTTCACGACTAAACGGCTGATCAGATCGTAATTAAATTTGGCAAGGAGATAGATTATATCTTGGGGAAGGACATAGGCTATCTTTTTTTCTTTCTCACCCATACTCATCAAAATTTCCACGCGAAAGAAGTCGCTGGCAACAGCTAGTTTTGTACGAAGAAATCTCTCCTCGTTAACAGAGGAAGATTATAGAATAAACAAGGAATCTTAGTTCAACACGACGTACTACCAAGACTCACACTATCTTCAAACCATTCAAAGATACGCCTCTAATCAAAAGCCCCAATACCAATCATGAATGTAAACATGAAGGATATTAACCACGAATCTAGTCCCTCATAACACGACGCCGTGTTTTCCTGAAGTCCTCTCATAGATTTATAGTTATTTTACATCTGATTTGGCATAACCGTCAAAATAACAATGACCTTTATGGTCCTTACTATAAGGTTGGTGTTGCGTTGCAGGTGTCATAGATGAAATAATTGGATAGAAAGGCCTGAAACCCGCACATCTCATTAGCACCAATAATATCAATATCCTGGTTTTACTTACAGCTAAGCCAATCGATAGCGGCCGAGCTGGCAGCCCACAAAATACAAATGAACTTGCCTTATTTACCATAGCCAAGGATGATGTCGAGAAACGAGTTTGCATAGCGTTTTTTATTGTCTGTGGTGGGTTATAAATTTTTGTTGATTGCGATAGTCTTATTGGTTCATTAATTGATATTTTTGAGCTCTTTGAATTTTAGAATAGGTAGTTTGAAGTCTACAAGTTTTATAATTACACCTAGATTCTACCATCACTTAAGCTTTATACACCGTAATTTAAATCCTCAATTTTAAGAAGCAATTTTCAAATCCAATCAAATTATTCTGCATTTATAAATAATGTTTCTTATTAATATTATAGCAACATTTTACCTAAACCATTAACATCGCAATTCAATTTCTAATTCCCTGTTTATTGGATCGCATCTAATTTATTGAGCAAACATCAATTCCGAGCAAGTTTCGCATAAATTATGTTCTGGCGAAATTTAATAAAACTTCGATCTGGGCAGATTGGACGGGTGCGAATTCGATATAAAGGCACTTACCACACGTAGCAACTTTGAGACGACAGTTGCGGCACCCGGCAACTAGCTATTGTTACGATTTTCATATAATATTGAGAAGTTGCGAAGACATAGCAACTTTTGTTGCATTTTTCGGTTGCTCCAATCGATGACAAAACCAATTCTAAATTGCCGGAACTATCAACTGACAAATTTTTAGCAGTTGTGTCAAGATGCTGGTTTCCGCAACCAGCAACCGCAACTTCACTCCCACCCTGCCCCCCGCAGCGTTAGTATTGCTACACGTCTCGTCAGAGTTTATTTAAAATCTCGACAACCATAAACTGGGCTTTTTGTCCCTGCAACTGGCTACCGGTAACAAACACTTAAAGGTCCCTACTCTCTCGCCGAGACACTCCAAGGCGGCGAGTACGAAAGTGTACAGCCAACTGAGGAACACCAACGCTAGACGAGCGGTCCTGTATGAGTGTTTACTCTCGCATTCGTCCTGCCACGGAAAGTTTCGGCGACAGTGTACAGCCACCATAATAAGTTGACAGTCGCTGCAACTAAAGTTGCTCCGTCTGTGGGCCGCCTAAACCTCTCTCCAATTATTGTCGATATCGTATGCATTGATAATAAAGCAGTTTAAGCTCATGTGTTTGATAAAACGTGAAAATCATTTTATTTAAGCCTTATGCAGGATTTGGCTCATATTAAAAACATTCGGTCGAAACCGCTGAATAAATTATGCATTTAAATGGTGTGAATACAAAATGTCGATTTATTTTACCGTCATTAATCAGTTAATCTATGAATGTTTGTTTGTGAATTGTTTTCCATTTTGTATTTAATCAAAAACATTATTAATGTTGAAACACACATAGTTAAAAACATGTTTTTCTATGTGTAGGTCCCATTTTATATTTCGGCGCGAATGCTACGCATAGACAAAATAGTTTCAAACACCATTTTGCGTTAGAGTAATATTGCCATTTTACTGTTTATTTAACGCTTGATATTAACCAAAGCAAAGGTTTGGTAAAAAAATATGTCCTACAGGGGAGAGTCACTAAAACCTTAGTTTAATCAACACAAAGCTAGATGTAAATAAACTGCGAAAGCATTAAGGACCGTAGTTCCATACGCCATTTTGTTCTAGAGTGGTTTTTCAATCACGAATAACTAGAAAAAACTCTCAGACACGATTGAAAGTTAATGAGTGAAGGTAATAAAAGGGAAGAACATTGGATATTGAGTACAAGGCTCATTAAAAGGCGTCCGTTTCGTAGTAATTACATAAAATCGTAAATTGTTTATCGTCGGAAATAAATTGATTCGTTTGAGCCCTGCATTGTAAGTCTGAAAATGTCGTGCATTGCTTGGCGAGCTGCCATTTTGTTATTGGGATAGTTTGTTATGTAACTTTTCGCAATAATGCGAGTAGAAAACTGGGAACTATTTTCTGTACAATATCTGAGAATATTACCATGGTGGATAATAATATTAACAGCCGCTCGGGTCGATCTTTAGGTTAAGCCGTGCTTGCCTAGGTTGGTCTGTGGATGGGTGACCACCCATTACTTACCGAGTTTCCTCCGTGCCTCGGAAAGCACATTAAGCCGATGGTCCCGGGTGACATTTGTAGATCTTTGACAGTCGTTAGGTAGTCAGTGGCCTGAAAAGTCTGACAACCAGTCTTTCCAAGTGGTATCGTATTACCCAGTATTAGCTGGGTTGTGGAGGTCAGATAGGCAGTCGCTCCATGTAAAATACTAGTATTCAGCTGCATCCGGTTAGACTGGAAGCCGACCCCAACATAGTTGGGAAAAGGCTAAGCAGATGATGATGATGATGATTACCATGGTGGAATAATCCAACGTAACGAGTATAAGATTTTTCTGTTGGGCCCAATTAAAGGTTTTAACACAGAATTTCAGCGGCTGTATTATTATTTTTTTTTTCCAGCGGCTGTTTTTTTTTCCTTATATTTAATTAAGTTTTTAGGAAAATGCTTGTTTTAAACCAACGATTTTTACCAATTATTATTTACATTAAAGTCAAAAAGTTTTGACATTAAATATATACAATTCCACATAATATGATTATAAGAAGTTTTCAAAGACAAAACATCAAGTCGTAACACGAACGAAAATTGAAAGAGGGTTTGACAGCTTCTTAATTAGCCGCTACTTTGCTGTCAATGTCACATCGACTACTCTATGGCACAACTCTTTGTCAGTTCGACAGCTGTTCAGAGATATGTAAACGGTTTTCGTGGCCCGGTAATTCGGTAGATTAATTAGGGAAGGGACAATTTCCTGGGTATGGCTGTGTAGTAAGTTAACATAACTATTATGAATAGTTGACCCAAAACAATTATTACTGTGTAAGGGTAACTGTAGCTCACTTAGTGCTAATGACTCCTAAACAATGGACGAACGTCAGAGAACCATAAACTATACAATTGACTGCCTTAAAATAGAATAGGCTTAAAATAACTTTTATTTTTAAACATAATTTGAAACTGATTTGCGGCGTTTCTTTTGGCGCGTGACCATAATCGAACTAACGCCGCCATCTTGCTTTTTCAATATGATTTCCACAGAAAATCTCAGAAATGCCAAGAGCGCCTGTGTCAATGTCACCCGAGCGCCAAAAGAACTATGCAGAATTGTAAGGTAGCCTTTTTTACTAACCTGATGGATCTGACGAAATTAAAAAAGTAGATGTACGTGTACAAAAGGGAAAACGCTTTACGATATCTAGACGTTTCATTAAATGGTTAACTTCCACCATTACCAATTATGAATACGAGTACCATAATTAAACTGCAATATTAAAACCATATTTCGGCACACCTGTGCCGCCTAATTTAGCCAAAACATTTCCTAACGGAATTAAAACGTTCTCAAATTCGCTTTTCAAAATTTATAACAAACGTAATTACAGATTACGGAATAAAAAAGAAAATGGCGGAACGTCCATTTTGAATGTCGCTTCGCTAAAATGTTTGCCATTTGTAATAGAACTTTCCAGGCGCGGTCAATGGCAACTTTTTGAATTTCTCCAAGCAAATTGGTTTTGCTTCGATTTGCATCGCCATTTTTCATCTTTCTTAAATTGTTTTGCATTAACATTGCTTGGCGTTTTAGACAAATTGTCGCCGATTGTTTATTTTTGTAATTTGATGACGTTATTTGGAGCAGTCGTGTTTGTTTACCGTGGTTAGGGATTTGATTTCGTTAATAAATTTTGGGATTTGCGAGACGGAAAATTGTGTCGTCTACAGAATTGTGTTTGCATTTAATTATTTTGTATGTGTAATTGATCAAAGGAGCCTTGGTTTATATTTGACTACAGTAAGCAAGTGTGAAATATTTATGAGTACTGTTATCGTCCTTGATTTAAGTTCATCATAATCAGCCTATAATGTTCCCACTGCTGGGACACAGGCCTCCTCTCTATGAGAGGGAATGGGCTATAATCCACCACGCGGGCCCAGTGCGGGTTGGTAGATGTCACATGTCTTCGAATTTTTGGTTCTAGGACATGCCGGTTTCCTCACGATGTTTTCCTTCACCGTTTTGAGAGCAGTGGTGATGAAATAAATTACACAAAGTAATGCGCCTGCCGGGGTTCGAACCTACGACTTACTGCTCGTAAGTCGGGACCGCCACCACTGGGCCACCGCTGCTCTCTTCTATCGTTGATTTAAGTTAATCGATTGATATCATCCCCGTTATAAGATTCTTCCTTACGATAAGGATACACACGAGGTTTAATAGACAATCTAGAATCTGGGTGAACTATTAGGGACTAATCACACTTATTCAACTCTGCTCAGCTTTTTGTATGGCGATGCGTAATAAGCATCCGTTTAGCTTTCCGCGTCTATTCAGATGCGTACGCATCTCCATACAAAATCGTTGTTTTCTATGGAAAAAGCTGAACAGAGCTGAATAAGTGTCGTTAGTCTCTTATCGGCCTATGCTTTCGTTTCCAGTCAACTGTCCTTTCATTGTTAGGTACTTATTTCTACCTCTTATTTTGCAGTAAAGTGATCTTTATTCTCGTGTTCATAAGATTTATGTCAGAGGTAAAATAATTGACTGCCTCGTTGGTCGAGTGGTTGTAAGCACGACTGCTGAGCGTGAGGTCCTGGGTTCGATTGCACGGGTCGGGTTTTCCATCAGGAATTTCTCAATAGCAGCCACGGATTCTGGATTTGTGCCCGGTAGATAGCAAAAGGCTCGCCCCCTATTAGATGGCCCTTAAACATAACTGGCGACTGGCGTTATGTTATGTTAAATGTTACTTGATTATACGTACACCTCTGCCTACGGGGATTACAGGCGTGATGTTATGTTATGCATA
Organism: Noctua fimbriata; assembly: GCA_905163415.1. Classification (NCBI taxonomy): domain Eukaryota; kingdom Metazoa; phylum Arthropoda; class Insecta; order Lepidoptera; family Noctuidae; genus Noctua; species Noctua fimbriata. The sequence continues at coordinate 13,032,534 of LR990940.1, forward strand.
TGTAAAATAACTGTTCAAGAACTGGTTATTCTAACAACTAAAGAGATAAATTCATTAATTCTATTTTTACATCACTTTTCGTCTTTAACTTACACCCTTATACTAAGATAGTTCACTATCTCCTCGACTCATCACTTACAAGTTAGTCGAAGGCTGTAAATGGACCAGCCTATTTGTTATTCAGATTGGACGGACGATACCGCAGGATATAACTTGTGAACAGCCCTTTGGGGCTAAGTGATAGTCTGGTAACTTTATTGTTCAAGGCTAAAACAAGTTTTGGTGTAAAAAAAGAAAGTAACCTTAAGCAGATGAACTTTAGGTTCAAATTAAGCTTTATTTACACTACTTAAAGATATAAAATCACGCCTGTAATCTCCGGAAGGTTTGGCAGAGGTGATTAGTAGTCTGCAGTACACTCACATTTCGCCAGTTATTTTAAAGTCCCAATGTGCTCATAGCCTTCGACTCAATCCTGTGTATTGCCTTTCTGACCTGGCTCCCATGAAAGGAACGAAAAAATAAATCTCCCATTTCAGATTTTTACTTAATCTGTCCTAGTGGTGGTACTTTCATACAAACTTTAAAGTGGGCTTATAACCTACTACTCTTCATGATGTTAGGGTTTCTGACCAGTCTGCTTGCCCTGGGGGATCGCGGTATTGTTGGCACCTAGGTACGTCACTACCTGTCCGAAACCACTTCTAACGCTGTCCAGGTGACAGAGTTCTAGTCGAAGTTCACAGCATAAAGAGCCAATAATGTTACCACAGCTGGGACCCAGACCTCCTCTCTAAGAGAGAGGTCGAAGCTCATCTAACACAAATAAAAAGATTTATCGAACCGACGAAGAAGATTTTTACTAAAAAGATAAAGTTGCAGATTGCAACTTCATTGGCTGCATTCGCCGTTATCTTTAACAAACTTTAGTTAAAAGGCAAAAGTTTTCCGCAGACCTCCTTTAATGCGCTGAACTTCGTAATATAAAACGACCATCGAAACTACCTCAATCCAATCACAGTCAAGACCGGATGAAACAGTTCCGAAAACTAAATAAATCCAATGTAATTTACTTCCTTTTGCTTATTGATTTAAGTTCTATTTGCCTAAGCAAATACAACTAACAGTCTATGGGAAATATTTATACAGAACCGCAAACTAAAAGCGGTTCTCTGTTCAAAGGGATAAAAGGACCCAAAAACGTTACAAGGGAGTAGAAGGATGTTAGAAATTGCAACTTTAACAAGTTTTGACATAGGGTTTAAATTACAATGGCTGTCGTATAGAATGCAACAAACTATGGGGTACCGTACCTATCAATATTGAAAAAGTACAAAGGGATAGAATTGAGTTATAAATTATAATATATAGACCTTTTTATAGGTCACCACGGAGATATAAACATAACGAGGTCGTTCTTACATTCGATTAGACGAAGTTTACATAAAGGCCTTGCGGAAAGCGGAACGGAGATGAGCGAAGCGAACTACGGAAAGCGGAACGGAGATGAGCGAAGCGAGATACGGAAAGCGGAATGGAGATGAGCGAAGCGAGATTCGGAAAGTAGTGTAGTTTGGGGAGGAGAACAAAAGACAAGACTAGTTTTTAATGGAGATGTAGCAAAGACCCTCTCCGATCCGACTGCCTCGTTGGTCGAGTGGTCTCAAGTGCGACTGCTGAGCATGATGGGTTCGATTCCCGGGTCGGGCAAAGTGATATTGGGTTTTTCCATCAGGAATGTCTCAGTAGCAGTCACGGAGTTTGGATTTGTGCCCGGTTGATGGCAATAGACTCGCCTGCTATTACATGGGAATTACAACATAACTGGTGAAATGAGGGTGTACTATTAGGTATGCCTAACTCTTCGGGGATTGTAGGCGTGATGTTATGTTATGCTTATGTAAAATAACTGTTCAAGAACTGGTTATTCTAACAACTAAACAGATAAATTCATTAATTCTATTTTTACATGACTTTTTGTCCATAACTTACACTCTTATATTAAGATCGTTCACTATCTCCTCGACTCATCACTTACAAGTTAGTCAGAGGCTGTAAATGGACCATGCGTTATGTTATGCAGCAAAGGTGTAGGAAAGTCTACTTTGGAACGGAAATGAGCGATGCGGAATTACAATTAAGGAACTGTCCTGGTGGTCCACTATGGGAAAGAGACAGAGCTATACAGGTCGTCTAGCGCCATCACTTTCCCACACTGGAATTACTCCTGCTTCAAGACGTCATGGTAGACCACCTGAAGGCCTAAGTGTCATTATATCATCGATAACCTTGCCGGTAACAATGATTAAAAAGTGAAGATGTATGGCGCTGACATAAGGTACCCGAATACTTAGGTTAAATGGTTGGAAACCGGTTGCTACTTATCTAAGACCCCATTTTATAGACCGACCGCTTTCATGAGTCCTCGCGAAGGTATCAATTTAAATGAAATATTCTGAAGTTCGGATCACTCATTGGTTCAATTAGTATCGTAATACATGGATTATAGTTATTTTAAAGCAAATAACCTGTGGGATATTGTTAGGACTTTGTGGACGCATTTTTTTTTCGAATGACCCTCCCCCTCCCCTCCCGCTCTGCTGCGCGGGGCGGAAGGGAGTGTCAGACTTCTACTGACAAAAACCCATCCATGTTCCTTTGTGTTCCAGGGCCGCGGTATCTCTTTCGAAAAGTCCCGCAGCCCACTTTGTGGGCACTTAATGTGTCTTTGATGGGGCAAGGCGGAGGACTCACTAAAGCGGTCGGTCTATAGTACTTGGAACAGAGATGAGCGAAGCAGAAATCAAATTAGACCCGTTTGAAAGACATTAACGTAGATATTGGAAGCAGTCAGTTTATAACAAAGGTTATGAAACAATCTTACAAGAAATAGTCTAGCTTTGAACGCAGCAAAGATAAAAGATATTCCAGTTTACAGTATATCCACGGTGCTGTCAAAGAAAATACGGGCTCAACTGTACAAAACTACTCGAACTTGGCAGTTGTCGTGACTTTGAGACTTGGTTCTGATAAAGATGAATATTAATCTTTCGAGATTGTTATTTTCTGGGAAGATTGTAAGTAACGAAACATAGTCAAATCTATTAGTTTAGATTGAATCAAAACTATTCGATTTGTATCTCCGCGTCGCTCATTTCCGTTCCAACGTAGGTAAACTATTTCCTATAACTTTGCTACATAAGATAACATCACGCCTCTAATCCCCGATGAATTAGGCAGAGGTGTACTAGTACACCCTCATTTCGCCAGTTATGTTTTAAGTCGAGCCTATTAATTATCGAGCCATCAACCGGGCACAAATCGAAACTCCGTGGCTGCTACTGAGACATTCCTGATGGAAATACCCAAAAACACTTTGCCCATCCCGGGAATCGAACCCTCATGCTCAGCAACTTGCGACCACTCGATCAACGAAGCAGTCGGATCGGAGCGCGGCGGCGGCGGAATCGAATAGTTTTGATTCAATCAAAGAATTTATAATATTTCAATGAAACAATTAACAGTCACTTTACATTTCAAAATGGCTCCCAAATTCCTAATTTAAATTCCCTTTTGTGAAAAATAAATTCGTCCGAAATCTAGAATACTGGACACCGGGTCTTTGATTACTGTTGTACAGTTATAGAGGAAATCAGGGCCTGCGAGGAATTTAAAAAATTTTCTTCAAATACCTATTTGAAGAAACTATGGCCGTCGCGCTGCGTCAAGCCTGCCCCTGTAGAGTGCGATAGGGACAGCTGCAGCTCAGACCGATTATATCACAAAAATTTTGACGAGATCGACGTTTCGTATTTCCCTTTTTCTCCTTGAAAACTGAGCCGATTCAATTCTTTTTGACATTAATGTTATAAGAAAGAGTATGTCTAGGTTCCTATCAATTTCTTTTATGTTAAAAACCTTTCCAATTTGTCTGATAGTCCTCTAACCAAGGCCGTAAAAATGTGTAATTTTTGTAGGGTCATATTTTCTTTCCTATTGTTTGCTGAAAAAAAGGAAATGACAGGGACGTGTCTACAGTAGATTTTATATATACAACATTATTTTTAGTATAAGCGAAACCTGAATATAGTTTGTTTAGAATAAGTAACTGAATCGATTTCAATAATTTTTAAATCATGTTATATTTTTTCCCAAAAATATTAAAAAATGTTAAAAGTTGGACACCGAGCGAGTTTGAGCACCTATCGCAATAATTTAGGTACCTACTGCCAAATTATTATTATCAATGAACTCCAGACGACGCTGGAGGCGCGCGCTGCGTGGTGCCAACGTTTTTGTGCGGACAACTAGGTAACAGAACAAGCTTATAACTTTGAGATTTTTCATGATACAGTTTTGAAATTTTGTACGTAGATTCTTTACATAAAAATACTATACACGTATCAGGTTTCGCATCTACTAAAACCAATGATTTATATTAAAAAAAAATAGACGCATTATTCAGGAAGAAAACGGGGAATGCATTTGTATGGAGAATCGCAGCCCCTGTTCCCTCTTAAAACCTTGATCCCAGCATCTAGGCTTTGGAAATTAAAGCGGTTAACTTGCCGACAAGTCGGTATAAAGGCAGTTATGTCGTAGTAGTTAAGGTCAATGATGCTTGACGTCGTAAGGAATCAGATCAGCGCTGTTAAGGTGCGTTCCGTTTTCGCGAACACGATATAATTAAGCACAAATGGCAACTTAAGCAGCGGATATGGAGCGAAAAAATTAAGTGTTATGGTAGTAAAGAGATCCTTTTACTTATTTAAGTTTAGAGTAGATGTTTAGCGTGAAATGAGGTGTATTTTATTTACGATAAGATCATTTATTTGTGAAAAACATGGTATACATAGCTGTTATTTAAGTATATATAGTATAGTATGCAAACTTCAACGAACAAATAAATTTGAATTTACAAACATTATATTTATGTTCAAAAAAAATCATTCAGCCGTTTGTTTAATTCAATTTTGACATAACCTGCAATTTAATATTTTTAATACGTTAGGTAATTTATTATAAACACGTATACACATAGCCAGACAGCTTTTATGTACAAGTCTGTATTGATCAGGGCGACTTCGAGAACTTATTTCCTACAATTCTTTAGATTCCCTAAAAAACATACATGCTTCATACAAATGTGACGAAGGTTGTAATAATCGTAAGTATTTAGCAAGTGATAGAAAAAATCAGGCTATTTCAAATAAAGTTTTAAGGCGACTACAAGAGCTAAAAGCATGTTTTACAATACGTGGATCATATAGAACCACTGCAGTAAAAAAACACAGAAAAATATATGATATTCTTCTGTATATATGCTAGTTCGATACTGTGTTGAAAACATAATACTACAAATTTGATACGATAGAAAAAAATCGCAAAGATGCCTCTAAACATTTCTGTCTACGAGTAAAACTATACTAATATACATGCAATCATTCTGATTTTTTGTCAAATTATTCTTCACGCAACAAAGTAACGTGATACTGTTTTAGTTTTTTAATCCAATCAATAGATTTTTTGCAAATCACATATTTTTATCTCTGAACAAAATACGTGCGCATGTGTGCGTAAACGCCTGTGTACCGACAGTGCCGGCCGAGGCCTGATGCTATACGGACGTGTCGCTCGTTTTGCCGCATTTTTCGCCGCATTATTACGCCAAGGTTGTTTACTGTTTTGTATAATTTTATTCATAAATTCATTGTTTTATGTCTTTATTCCGTAAATATTTTTGTTTCGTGTAAATATAAAATATTTTAAGTTAAAATAGCGTAATAAATAAGGTACTTCTGGTCATTTGTAAGTATGGGAAATAAAGTGAAACCCATTACGAGAACTAAAAAAAGTTCATATAAATCAAACGCCCAACATATGAACGATATTAAAACGTAAGAACATTTTAGTATTACTAAATATTAATTTTTATAACGATATAAAACTATGAATTTTGGAAACGTATTTCTGGACATTTGACGGATGGATGTATAGTTCGCATACATTCAGTTATTTCGATCAGTAGTGTAACTGTTACTGCAGTGCATTTGGTCGAGGAATGGATTTGCAATCCAGAGAATCCGGGTTCGATTCCAGGATAGTGATGTTATGTTTTTGCTTTTTGAACTAAAATTCTACGCAGTATATTCATATAAAATTAAATACTCAAAAATAAATAACTAAAAAAAAACATTTGAAATGTAATTAATTTTTACTGGAGAAAGTTGAAAATATCGACACTGAAATTATTTTCAATGCGTAAGTACCTACGTTTTTTCTAAGCTATAACAGGCCAGGCGCACTGCGCAGTTTAGGTATGAATTTGCAAGTACGCGGCAGGTCCGTCTGCTGGACTAAGGACTAGCCGCGCCGGCCGCGTCGCCAGTTTTGCGGATCTCTCTTTGTAAGGAAAATGTATACAGAGCGAGGCCATGTTATACTGGAAATTTATAGCTTGGTGTGTCGCCCTGTGTTCATCCTTGTACTATTTTGTATTCTTTGACTAGAAAAACAATAAAAAACAGATAAATACCTACCTAATATTTTTGTTGAAAGACTGCAGCTTATTGGTAACGGGCATTGCGAAATAACAGATTCATCTGAAAATTGCGATGTTACTTATCACAAGTAAGAGTTTAATTTTATTGATATAGTTTTTAATAAATAAGAATTATAAAATTGTAAGAATGTTAGGTAGACACGGCGGCACATGAAGCTATACATTTCCAGTATAACTTGGCCTCGCTTTGTATACGTTTTCTATACAATGAGAGATCCGCATAAACTGGTTTTTTATAGCTTGATTACCGCGCGTACCTAATCTTTTACTTGTGGCTAACAATTTTTCAAACTCTTATTATACAAAAAATAAACGAAACGCAATTACCTTCTGCTGTGTACCATAGAACTAGGATATTTAGAATTGACATATCTTAGTAATTTGAAATCTTCTGTTTTTATTATAGATTGGAAACAGTGGTTCACACGACGATCACGATTGTGAAGTTATTGATAAAAGTACATCATCTAACAGGGGCGTGCATACCATACAGGCTATTAGGCCTAGCCTACCCTACCAACAACGCCAAATGCAATTATTGTAACTTTGTAAAATAATACAAAATATTAAAAAAAAAACCTTAATACTCCTGTTAGGACACTTATAGCAACTTGTCGCGCCCGTGTGACGTAACTCAAACTCACACTATACTGTAAGGTAAGTTCGTAGCTACAAATTGTCAATTCTGAGGCTAGACGTCAGAAAGCCTATAAAACAATATATTTCATTCATAATTTTACGCACACTGTTACATATTTCCGTGTGTAGGAACGGCACACATGTGTAGATTATGGGCGTAACTCCGTTCACTGTAGACGATCACCACGAGTTATGATTGGCTAGCTAGATTTATGAATGAAAACATATTAGAGCAGTGTTCCCAATTTGTGGACATTTCCCCGTTTTGTGGGGACTTTGAGCAAAAGAGACAAACACGATAGTTTCCTTAATGACTACTAGATACAATTAAAAGAACATGGTGCTATTGTCGAATTTATACTTTCCACAAAAATCATAAATTGTATTTATAAGAATTGCAAAAGCCCTATAAAAATAATTAAAAACTACATGAATTTTATTTTTCGCTTTGATTTTTGGGGAGTTTGGAAAAAAATTATGACAACACCACCGTTACTATCGTCTGTCACTTATGTCAGAAAAAATTTTAGTAGCCATCATGTGACAAGCAAATTATACTCAATCATGAATGTTTTTATATGTAACTTAAGTTATAACTTATAAGTCATTCGTTTTGAAACGTACATTCATGTAAATATTATTTGTTAAGTACATTTACACTTAAAGATAGAGTATTCTGTTGTGAAGTGTGTGGTGATTATGTGTGTTAGAAGTTAAAAGCAATAAGTTTTCGCAATTATCGTTTAATGATAAGATTCATGTGGTGTCTGAAGATAGATGTATACCCGAATTACGAGAGTTAATCCAAAAATATGATAATTCACCTCGTACTCGTCATTTCAATCTTCAAAATATTATGCAACATTTAAGCTGGCTGTGTGCGTAAGCGCTTCTAATTTACACACAAATAAATTATATTGTTTTCCGTGCATTTTGTTTAATACCTGCCCACACGCCCAAGTGCCAAAATTGGGACCGGAACGAAAAAGCTTAACTGCTCAACGTCCAATTTTATTATTACTAATTTTTTTTTGTTGACAGCGCACTCTGTGTTATTTTTTAGAATTTTTCTAACGAAGCGACATCCTTCGTTCTTGTACTGATAGAAAGCCATTGAAATACCTCATATTTTAGGCAGATGGCGTTGTTTCCAATCAGCTTAATTAAAATTTTATACGCTGTGGAAAAGTTGAATTTTGCGTGAATTAATAGCTGTTTATTTTTTCTGTGGTTGTGTTTTGAAGTGATAGTTGTAGGAGTTTGTTATTTGTTTGGTAAGTAATATTAAATACCTTTTTGTTCCTGTTTTTGCGGCCTTTCGAATGATACATGTGAATTTCGAATCGATTTGTAAATTGAATGATTAAATCAATAGTTAGTTTATAATTTTGTCAGAAAAATCTTTAAATTAATAAAAAACGTGATATAACTATTTTAGGTAAATTGCTAGTTTGTACTTAGTCATTGTGAATTAAAAAAAAAAAGCGTGATTAATAACAAACGATTTAGTACCAATAATCATTCCATACCATTTAGTTAAAAGTTCGAAGGTGTTTAATGATTTGCTTACGTAGTGTAGGTATTTGTTTTGACTAGAAATTTAGTCAACGCGATGTTATTAATATCTTTAGTTCAAATTTTGTGTGAAGAGTGGTCACTATTATGATGTTATTTGATGCCTACTGAGTAAGGCTATAATTTAGGTTCAAAAAACATAGGGTCATCGCTTTAAATTTTGAAATAATACAAGTTTTATTATGTTTTGGCTTATAAAACGCAAAGGCAGTTATTCAAAGTTACTAGCCTGCCCTCCGAGGAGGACCACTGCACGCCACTGTCATCTAATCATGTACTAAAAGTACTTATTCATCTAATCAAATACTTCGTTGTTTTGATTAATTTGTCAATATTACTGTATGGAAATAAGAAATATGTCTAAATAATTAACTAAAGTACCTACCTATTGATTATGAAATGCAATAATTAATATCGTAACACCGAATAAAAGAAGTATTTGGATACTTTCCAAATGAGGCGTTTTACACTTATAACGGTTACCACCCCAAATGCAGTGTTTTAATTGCAATTCATTATTAATATTCATTTTTATTTGTCTGTTCTTACTTTCACGCCATCTATTGAATACTCGGGCGTAATCTCTCTAGAGATTAGTCTTGAGAGTTAATTGTTTTGGGCGTCGTCGTTAGATGGCGTTCACGTTTATTGTGTAAATGTGTGCGTGCGTCACTCAAGGTCACTTAGCTCTTGTAGTCCTCTTAAGCAGGAATTGTCGAATATTTCAAGTGAAAAGCACCTCTTGTTACACTAGACAGTTGAAATAAGGGAAGACTTCGAAATAAATATACGAAAGTATCCTACGGAACATTAACCATCTGCTTCGTTTCACACATCTTTCAGTTTTACACATTTCTTGAAAAGATGTTCACACATTCACCAGACTTATGCAAGGAGATACTCCTTATGCACGTCTATTTCTTTCAAATTTCGGTTTGAAGTAAAGTTTGAAGAAACCGTGAAGGCTTTGTGAATATAACAATGGAATTTTGTTACTTCGACTGAAGATAAAACAAAAATAAAAGAAATAAGAGCATAAGAAGAAGAATAAGAATGATATTTATTTGCTTAAAAACATGGTATAAAAAGCTGGTAAAATACAAAAACGAAAGAGCATACTTGTTTTTGCTTAACAGTAATGAGCGTGCGAAATTTTAACGAGAATATTTAACATTTATTAGTCTTTGACGCTATAAAAACTATGACTACACAACCATTCATGCAATTTATCTTACCACCACCACCACATCAGCATTTATTACTTATGGCATTTCATACAAACTTTCAAGTCCTTTTTTATCGAAATGACTGAACCGATTTTAATGTAACTTCATACGCATAAGCAGGATACATAAGTCTTAAAAGTTATCCGAGAACATTTTCACCTTTAACTCATGTCGACAAAGAAACAAGACTATTTGATATTAGCTTTTTTCTTTTTTTTTCCTATTTGGCAACTGAGTCGATGTCGACTATTCTGCCAGCGTCACGTAGTGACGGCATCGTCAAATTGAGCCATCCAACTTTACACTTTATGGTAATGTTAATAGGAGGTGAAAATTACACGCCAGACTATCTCAGTTCTTTATGTCACGTTTTTCAATCACACTGCTGCATTGCCACATTACAACTGAACTGTCAATAAATATTCAAAGTCGCATTTAAAGTGTCTAAAATTTTATGTAAGAGAATTTTCACGTCGAAGGTGTCAAAGAAGTCGGATTCCCAAGCTCCGATGCACACACGTATCTTTAAATACTTGTGTCGTCAACACTGCAAGAGGGAAATCCTTGCGATGCGCAGCGTCTTCGTAGAATGATAATATTCACACCATTTCGCAAGGGATTGAGGTGTGAAAACCGTAAAGTAAACGCGGTTTTTACCACAGGGAAAACCAGATAAACGTCTTCTCTTTAAGTCGTTTACTTTGTGGTTTTCATAGATAAGGTAAAACTCGCACCTCTTTTTCGGATTCATGTACGTATAATTATCACTTACTTTGGTGAAGGAAAACATCGTGAGGAAACGTCCTACTTGAGAAATATTTCTTGATGGCATGAAAATCTAAGTCAGAGGCCCATGGACGGCATAAAAGCTCTGACACCAGGTTAGACACTAACCACACGATTAATAAGGTGTTACTGAAGTAACTGAAAACCTCTTAAAAGGCCATTGTAATCATCATTGTGAGCAATTAAAACTGCTAGTATTAACTGCAACTTGGAAGATATCGCTATCAGCGACCTCCATTGTACTTGATAATTAGCAAATACAAATTCATTTATGCATTTTATAAACATTATATACAGACTAAAAAGAACTAAAGTAATGATAAAAATAAGACTAAAAGTAAGAAAAAATAAACATCTAAACAACGACGACAATAGGACACTTAGGCGTCAAAGTATTCCTCCGCATCGCTGTCATCTGGAAACGTGCCCAGAAGACTGGCAGCATTGCCACGCTGAATAGCAATGCTAATTCTTTGGCCAAAGAAAGAGCCAGCCCTCTGGTCACGCGAAGTGTCGACCAGTCGGCGAGAGATTTCCTTAAAAAGGAGACGCGCACTCGGTCCCCATGACCCGAGCGTTTCGACCCCAAACGGCTCAAAACTGTAGTTACTAATAAGGTTACAGTATTTGCGCCGCTTGAGGATCTCAGCAGCCGCAGCAGCAGCGCCTGCACAGCCCGCCGTGCTTGCAAGGTGAGATGGCGCAAGGGTGTCGATACAGGTTTTATAAACATAGGGTTAAAATATACATATGTTATATAAATGATTAGCTTTGTCACAATTTCGGTGTACAATTAAGTAGTTTTATATTTCTATCTAACTTTAACTATGCGACCAACGCTGATATCGACAAAAAAATTTCACAACACATCGAGTTATGCGAAAATAAATGAATGGAGAAGCTGATTTTGTTTCTCGCGATTTCAAGTTATATAAAATAAAAATAATATAAGTATGTCGGATCCGGTCATTAGTATGGACATAAAATGAATCGCAAGTGCGCCGGTGGTGATATCACGCGACCTACTTACAAGTGTACCCACACCACAGCATGCTTCTACAGAGCTCTGATGTTCAGCTCCAGACGAGGGCGGCAGTCAATGTCTGATCGCAGTGGAATTGAGAAGACCTGGAACTGTACCCGATTCATTGTGCCCCGTGTTATTTTGTGAAGTTGTAATCTCAAGTAACTTGTTAGTTTACTAGTAACAGTGTATCGCACCCAGTGTGTTGTCATAGCACGAAACCCATCGTCTGCCCACATGATGTTCAAGCCTAACGGAGTAAATCCTGACATATCCAACAAGTATTTCTTTGAAAAAAAAGTATTCATAAGCATGAGTACATTAACCCCTTAAAATTTTTAAGTCATTTCAAACACACCTTGTATAAGTACTAAACAATTATCTAGCCTTGCTATAAATTTAATTCTGGAGCAAATATAATAAAAAATGTTGGTATCAAAAATGCAGTTCTACAAATTCTAATGACAATCTAGAACTAGCATCATAAAGTACCAATAGATTGTAGTTAGTAAGTACAAATTAGTCACGGTTTGATTTTATTGCATTTGTATCAAATACCTGTTCAACGGGATATTGAGGAAATAGTTGTATGACTTGCGTGGGATTAAGAAACGAGACAGTATTAATAAATATTTTAACAAAAGTATCCATAACTTTAGGCAAGACATTGCTTTGAGATAGACTAAGGCCTGTGGAGCAACTAGACGAGTGATTCAGAATCACTGGCCCCGGAACGAGCGTGCGGTTTAAAACGTCATGTAAACTCTTAAAATCAAGTAACATTTAACATAACATAACGCCTGTAATACCCACATTTCGCCAGTTATGTTCAAGTCCCATGTAATAGGGGGCGAGCCTATTGGCATCAAAGGGGCCAAATCCAGACTCCGTGGCTGCTACTGAGAAATTCCTGATAGAAAAACCCAATGACACTTTGCCCGATTTGGGAATCGAACCCAGAACCTCATGCTCAGCTTTCGACCACTAGACCAAAGAGGTAGTCACATTTACTTGATTTAAAAAAATATCCATATCTATGGGTGATAATAATTGTGGTGGTCGCTAAAATTGAACCAACATGTTATAGGATAATTTTCGATAAAAAACGGCGCTCGTGATAGTGCCTCAGTTCCAGCTCCAATACGATTTAAATCCGACTGTCAAGTAATTAATCCTTCTTTCACAATTAACAGCTGCCGTAAGTGTGTTTTTGTTATGAGTTCATTGACAGAAAAATCTATGGTTACTTTATTTTAATTTTATTTGACAATACCTATACTCTACCCAAATATGTATAGTTACAGATCAAAGTACCCCCTCGCTTTTCCCATATATTTTTTACCCGACGATAAAAAGAAATGTTTTCATTTTACAGCCCATCCTAGTATGTTTCATCCTATAAAATCTATGCCTCGTCTTGCTAATATATTAAAATCGTGTGCGTTTAGACGATATGCTTACTGACGCGTAACGCTCACGATCGCGACGTGACTCGTCGAAACTCTGCGTTCTCGCTTCATTTGCCCGCCATCCCGCCATGCATAACGTACTGAATGACAGACTATAAATATTAATAATCTGTGCCAGACACGGGGATATTAACATAATTCCAACATCTGAGATTCTGAACAGCTTGGAGATAATGTTAAAGTAGATAATAGTATAGGAGTTAGAGAAGTATAATGTTTCGATTCCAAATATCTAGTGATAAAATTATACCATACTTATTTTTCAGCAATGGCAATACTATAGAATTGTTTATTATCAGAAAACATTTTATTTATATATATGGTTGCTTTAAGTAAATATATTATCAAAACATCACTGATTCTTCTAAAAAGTACCTAAAACTACCAACAAAAATAACGTTGTTTTGTTTTCAGCAATGAAACATGTCCTCTATAAACAAAGACATCGTCCTTCATAGACTAATAAACATAACTTTCTCGTTCCGAATTACACAGCAAAACATGATTTAATAACAAAATAGCCGGAGGACAACTATTTACATTATTAGAGCACTATTTATAAATAGCGTTCTAAATATACAAGCAGATACATAACAATCCCTTCGTCCGCAGTATTACGTAGAACTTAGGGGTGAACCAGAGTGCAAGCGGGAGCGGGTGCGGTTTTACACCTTAGTTACGAGCGACAAGCGTCACTAATATTGGGATAGCGTTACCGGTGGAAACACATGAAAAAAGTGGTTAAGAGCATACCAGTTTTCACCTCGACACGATTTGCGGAGCAAAAGACGGAAACCGGTGATGCAAGAGTGTGTCTATGGTCGCAAATCGCATCCGAAGCCGTGAATGAGAGCCTCCACCGAAACGGCGACGGGACGAGAGGAGATGTGTTGTAACCACCAATAGAATTTCGTTATTTAAATTTCTTGTGTCCGCTTAGCTTTAGTGGAAACGGTTGAACAGAGTGGAAAGCAGATGTCTCGTAATTGTTTAGCCCAGCGGAGACGAGACTAGAGCGTGTCGGTGTGCTGTGACTGGCGTGCCGCTTTGCACATCTCCGCATAGCGTCGGTGGATAAACCCTTGCTTTACGCATCTCATCTCCTCTCCGCTTCGCACATATCCGCTCGTCTCCGCTTTGGGGATTCTAGGCCTGAGGCCCAAGAGGAACGCGCGCGCCACTTTTTTTCTTCGCGTGAGTGCCGCCACTCCCACTCCTACACGGCATGCTTTTTGCCTTCTTTCATTTGTTTCCTCCCCAGTCACTGTCCGAATACGCGTGTCGCTTGTCGCCAGGAGGTTACATAGACGCCGCCGCTTTACTATTGATTTATTTAACACTTTAAGCACAGAGTACGGAGGCAGTCTTTATGCAATTAACTTACAGTGGTCTAGCGTATGTTAGAATTTCACGTGTGGTTTATTCTTTTTTTGGATTTGCTCCTTACCTGACCCCGCCCCCGCCCCCGCTTGTCACTCTGATTCGCTCCCTAAGCTGCTGCCATCAAAGAGGCTTATACTCATTACGATACAGAAGTTGCTCTCAATATCATTGCTCAGGCTATTTCTGATACAAAATTCTCGAGAAGATTAAGTAGACTTACACAAGCTTCTTGAATACAACAAAAACAATAGAAATAATATTTGAATCAATTTGTTTATTTTGACGTCTAGTGTCCGCCATATTGAATTTACATGACGTCACGAATTTAACATTGAATGATGTATCAAAAAAAACATAGTACTAAACCGAATAAATCAGAAGTAGACTTATTTCTTCCTTGTGGTAGAACCAAAATGCAAATAGCTCACTTTACCATCGAAATTGGAACATGAACCTCACAAACAGAGGGCGATCGATTCATTAGCAAGTCAAACGGAGACCTATCCGGCGCGGTATCGAATTATTCGAATAATTCATCGAGAATTGATTATCTCCCGCCGTTTGATCGGGACATAATAAGCAATCACGGTGTTGCTAAGCTTTTTGATACACGTTTGCGAGTGCGACACATGGAACGACAAATTTTGTTTAATTTGGGCTTATGCGAAGAAATTCGATAAAACATACAGACATCTGTATGTTTTATCGAATTTCTGTCTTTTTGCAGAAAAAGGAACGCTAAGTTTAACGAATCGTATCGTAATTTTATTTCCGAAGAAAAAGAATTTCTCATAACCAAATGAGAGAGAACAATGTCGGCATTTGCTCACATAAAGCCTATCCTCTAATTCTGTGACAATTTCGAAACAATTTATCCTTCTGAAAGATTTCCTCCGAAAATACATCTTAAGAATACCAATAGAACTCAAACAGTTACAATATCACACGCTTCACGATTCGTTTACCGCTCGATAGAGCCAGAGAGTTCAATTCTGCTATATTGGGCAGACACAAACACAGGCCAAACAATGGCTTTTACAAGACACGGTTAAAGAAAAACAAGGCCAAGATAAAATAAATCAAACTTAACATCAAGTTTTGATCACAATAAGACGGCGTGTACATTTTAGCTACAACTATCTAACAAAGACACAACAGTTTAGTATTGTCGTGAGTCTTGAATGAAAGAATAGTAAGTATTATTTTGTATACATTGGCTATTAAGATGGCTGTGCACTTTCGCCGAGACACGCCGAGGTAGGTGAGTGCGAGGGTGTAAAGCCAGGTGTCGGTGTTCCTCGCTTTGCTTTTTTTTTACGATGGTTTTTCATCAAATGACCCGGCTCTGGGCGTAGCGGAGGGAGTGTCAGACTTGAACTGACTAAAACCCATCCATGTTCCTTCTTTGCCCTTTGGGTTCCAGGGCCGTGGTGTTTCTTTCGAACAGTCCCGCAGCCCTTACTTTCTTCGCTTTGCTTTAAACTGTTGCACTCGCCCTACCACGGCGAGAGTGTACATCCACCTTTTGAGAGTGCGCGCCGTCAATATTTTCATTGAGCGATCCATCTAATAGCCGATTTTGAGTAAGTCTACCCACAGCCTTAGATA
This sequence comes from Noctua fimbriata, assembly GCA_905163415.1. NCBI lineage: Eukaryota > Metazoa > Arthropoda > Insecta > Lepidoptera > Noctuidae > Noctua > Noctua fimbriata. The sequence continues at coordinate 13,048,806 of LR990940.1, forward strand.
CTCCTAACCATCTTACAGTTTTATAAGGTTTTTTGTGTTACTAACAGTAAATGGACTATGTCTGAAATAAATGTATTATTCTATTCTATATTTGTTTTCGACAAGACTTCTCTAAATCTAATCAGATAAACCTCAAGTAGTTTTGACGTTATTTCAGACATGTGTTGTTAACTAATATTGTTCACCTTTTTCTCATTTTTGACGAGTTTTTTTTACAAGTTTATTATAAATTGTAAATCACTACATAGTATATAAAACAAAGTCGCTTCCTGTTGTCTGTCCCTATGTATGCTTAGATCTTTAAAACTACGCAACAGATTTTAATGCGGTTTTTTTAATAGATAGAGTGATTCAAGAGGAAGGTTCGTGCGAAGCTGGGGCGGGTCGCTAGTGATAAATAAAACTAGTAGATACTATGCAGAAGACATGTTTTACAGCTCAGTGTAAACGCGGAGACCAAAAACGTTTACTAAGTACAAAAACACATCGAAAATAAAAAGTTTCCCCCAGACCATTTACTGCTAGATAGAAGTCCCAGGGGTCTTATTCGCTTTGGACAAACAAACATTGTCCCAACAATGGGTTTTATTAGATAGAATGCAATTACTGGGACTAGTTCGGCCCATTGTCGTAATCCTGTGCCTTTCCGTTTGAGATTCAAATGATTCATTGTAGTTGAAGGAAAGAGTTTGGGATGAATGCTCAGTTTCGGACGAGTTTGTTTTTTATTTCCTCTTGGGTTAAAATGGTGGGAGGACCTGTTTTAGTTCTGGTTTCAGTTCCCTATTTTTATTTTCGCTAAAAGTTTTCATATAACATAACATCACACCTGCTGAAGGGTTAGGCATAGTACTTAATAGCACACCCTCATTTCGCCAATTATGTTTAAGTCCCATGTAATAAGGCGCGAGCCTATTGCCATCAACCAGGCATAAATCCAGACTACATGACTGCTACTGAGAAATTCCTGATGGAAAAACCCAATATCACTTTGCCCGACCCGGGAATGGAACCCAGGACATCATGCTGAGCAGTCGCGCTTGCGACCACTAGACCAACGAGGGCATCTAATTTTCATATACTCGTAAAAATAACAACAAGTCTTGCCTTGGGGTATCGTGCTACCCAGTAACTTAAGTAAAGGTCAGATAATAATAGGTTCTTTGACAAATATTGGTACTCAGATGAAGCGAAACCAAAAATAGTTGAGCAAAGGTAAGACAGACGATGAAAAAATAAAGGCTTTACTTTTTGGACTGGTCGACAGCAGGCTGTCGACACTAACTTAGCTGGTCAGACTATTTAGGCACTGAATAGTATTACAAAATCAAACAAAACGACCGGTAAAATGAACTACAGAGCGAAATAATGCATAGAAAACAAACTATCAGCTGCCGCAAATTCATCGGAAAGCGAGCGATCTTTTACTTACACGCAACTGAAGCAACACAGCGAACTCGTCAGCTCTAGACCAAACGAAACGTGAATAAAATAATAAAAGCGAACATTTAACCGACCACGAAACGGACAAAGTCCACCACAGCTTGAGCAAAACTAAAGCAAAAACCACTAGTCTGGGTAAAGTTGACGAAAACCCCGTTAATTCTGATTTGGGATGAAATGTTCAGCTCAGTTTTATAGTTTATAATAACTCTGCAATGGACGCTTTTACGAGTGCAAAGAGAAGTTATGAAACAAACGCGTTGCAACGTTGACCACGTCCTCGCTTACCAGCAGCGAGATTAAAATTAAATTATACAGGGTGACGCCGACAATACGACAATATGAAAACACTGGTAATACTAGTTCATATGAATATGATATCTAACTAAAAAATAAATGCTATGCATGGGTAAGTGAATCTATTGAGCACGGATGGACAGATTTGGTAATGTTGTTGAATTTTATTAGTGTTTTAAACAATGAAAGAGGAAAAATTGGGAAAACTTGAAAGCGCTTTTATTGTGGACATGACAACGTTTGTCAGTAGCAGTACAGTTAGTTCATAATAAAAAAAAACTATTTTATAAGGGAATTAAGAACATGTGTTAAGAATGCTTGAAAGGAGAAAAACCGATGAAAAAAATGGATGGATGGAGTGTCAAATTATTATGTGTGGGAAGTAAATACTGCGATGACGACTGGTGTATCATGATACGTACGTAAAGTAGAAAGGTTTAATGCCTACATTACGAAAAGTACGTATCCATCACATTTTTTAAGTACTTAATACAAATGCCGCGTCCGAAAGTATCGTCCATAAATCAAACTATAAAATAAACTCATGTTCTGATTGACTAAACAAAAATTCGAACTTACACCGATCACATAAAGTCGTTTTCTAAACGCAAGCAATGCACGTTATGTCACTTTTCTAAATTCAATTCCCGAAAAACAATGGCTGTCACCAACACTGAAAAGTGCGCACAATTCGAAATTGTACACGATTTTTCTGCGGACGTTTAAAAGGAGACGCCGATTGTGTATCTTGGGCTTTTTATACATAAATGGCTAACGATAACGTTGTCAAAAAAAAAACAAAATAGATAAATGTTTTCGTTTCATAAAAGTAATAATTCAAACAATAGAATATCGGTCCTAAAACAACCTCAGAAGTGCTCAGAAAAAAAATTAATCAACCATTTCTCTTTGAAGAAAGCTAAAACGGTACGTAAGACATTTTTAATTGGCTCTCAAACCAAAAGCTAAAATATTGCGTGGTAGTAAAATAATTAATCTGAGTACGATTTTGCTAACGTTACTAACAATATTGCTAGCTTCTCTAATTACGGGTGTGGGTGGTATCTTACATAAAGTGGATACCTATACTTTAAAGGCACTTACACAGCGAGTCGAGAAAGAAATGTGTTGTCTTGTAGAGGGTGAAATAAATCATAAAATTGTTCCTTGTCACACAAGTCTCAGAGTCTTTACTCAAGTATGTCGTCTAACTACCTATGTACATATTTCTAATTACATACCCACACAAACACATATATACACACACACACACACACCCGCGCACACACAAACATACACGCTCACACACAAACATACACGCTCACACACAAACATACATATCAAGTGAATGTAAATATATTTTCCAACATAATAATTATTTCTTTAGAACGCTCGGGTAGATCGACACAGTCTACAATAAATATTATAGCTTCAATTTTAAGCTGAATCACTGTTCTCTCAAGATACAGGTTACCTAGTTTGAGAGGCAGGGTTTTCCTTATTGTGTACAGATTTTAGTTTCTAGATTGTAGTGTATTGTGTTACTACCAAAGCTCTTTTAAATTTTTTAAATTGTCTTATTTTACTTTATGAAATCTGTATTTTTTGTGAAATAAAGATTATTTATTTATTTTATTTTAAGTACACATTTAGTAGGATCTCCTTCGCAGAGTTTTGTCTAGCTCAAGTTGTTAGATATAGACTGAGACCCAACAAAAGTTACCACCATTGTGTACGGTGTGTGCTAGTCCATCCACCACCATCTACAGGTGAACAGTACAGTGAGGTGGTAACTGGTAGATGTTAATTATGTAGTTTAATGTTCATAAACTCAACAGCAAACCAGCATTGCGCTTTGCAGTGCCCTGACAGGGTTCAAGTACAAAAATCGACATTAATGTTGTAAAATGTGTGCTGTGCATGAGAGCAAATAAATAAATATGTTAACAGCTAATCTACAGGGCGTAAACGGACACTTCACGAAGCCGTTAACCAAGCATTATGAACATCAAACTAAGTGACTTTACACAAAAATTATTGCTGGGAAACGACTTTTTTTTTGGGTGAAAAATCACGTTTTACGGTAGGGCTCAATGTAACGCACTCAAAACGTACTGATGGATGGATTGAACAGTACGGGGGTCGTAGAGGTGTTTAAAGTAAAGTTCTTACATTAAAACAATGTATTAAAAAAAAAACTCGTGAAAAAGTTTGGAGTTTTGACCCTCAATATCTCCGTAACTAGAAGGTTTCCAGGTATGGTCTAAAACAAAAAAAATATCGCAATGACGGAGAGAACAAGCGCTTTTCAGCTTCGTTAAGGGTCTTGTTACACATTGTATACAAACCACTATCAACTTGTCTCGAAAATTTTATTGTAACGCTCGACTCGCCTCAATGTGTGGTCCCAGCCCAAACATGTTCGAATTGAAATCCTAAAACGACCTCTAAAGCTTTCATTGGATCCGTACAATCACAGACATAGGCTCATTTACAGATACAATATTGGGGTTGAACAAGGCGTTTTCCTGGCCATAAAGCGATACTTAAATGTTGCCCTTTTCCTATAAGAATAAAGCCGAGGAAAGTGATAGGGTAATGGGATATGGGCTTTTGTGTTAAAATACTTTAGGTAAGTACTAGCTTATGGCCGCGGCTTCGGCCGCGTGTAGTTCGGGAATTTTCCCACGGGATCGTTTTTCGGTCAGTTTCGATCGGTTATAAACTAGCTATGTGCCAAATTTCATCCATCCTCACAAACTTTCGTATTTATATTAGTATGATGTAGGATTAGAGGATCCTTTGCAATTTTCTAGTATATCTTACATCCTTAGCTGCTTGCGAATGTAAGGGTCGTGTAGCTGAATACTAGTATTTTACTGGAAGCGACTGCCCATCCGATCTGATCTCTAAATTGTTGAGTAACACAATACCCCTTGGCATGAGCGACGGTTAGACTATCGGGATTGGCTTTCTTCTATCAAGCCGTAACGATTGTCAAAGATCTACGAATGACAGCAGGAACCAACGGCTTAATGCGCTCTCCGAGATACGGAGGGATGCATTGGTTTTCCTTGAACATCGACAAGTGTGGTTGCTATAATTTGACCAAGAGTTCGTCCAGTATTGTTCACATAATCGTACTATTATAAATGCGAAAGTTTGTGAGGATGTACATATGGATGTCTGGATGTTTGTTACTCTTTCACGCAAAAACGACTGAAAGGATTTGGATGAAATTTTGCACACAGATAGCCTTAACCTGGATTAACACATAGGTGAATTTTTATCCCGGTAGTATGATCCCGTGGGACAATTATCGAACACCACGCGGGTGAAGCCGCGAGCATACGGTAGTCATTAAATAAAAGCGTTTCGGTCAACAGTACCGTCAACAATATCAAAGTTCAACCAAGAATATGCCGTTGACTGTACACTGTCCATCATCATACGTATACAATATTAACTCATTATTTAACGTATGCAACACTGAGCTGTCTTGTGGGGAGTCAAACCCACATAACGCGAGTTTAACCCTTCGGTAGACAGATCACTTAACACAGGTTTAGGGTGAATGCTACATAATGTGGAACTGTACCTACAGGGAAGAGCAGAAGGCTGGAACTCTAAAGTCGATGAAATTTACAGGAAAAACATGGACTCTTTTTAACCGACTGCATTTCATCAGTGCTTTATCAAGTAAGAAAAGGTGATTATCAGTGGCGAAGGTTCCATAGAACTCGATTCCTACCGGCTTCCCTTTGAAAAATGGCCCAGTCAGTATTCTATTCTATTCTATTCTTTTATTGTATTCTATAGACAAATGAGGAGAGTTAAGGTAGGTATAGGTCGAGAGTAAGCCCACAAAGAATAAAAAATAAAAAAATTATATAGTCAAATTAAAGATATCTACTCCGGCTTATCTCTTACAAAAATTGACGCTTCGCCACTGGTGATTATATTATAGATACATAATGAACTGATTTCCAAGATACAGGTTCTTTACTTAATTTGGAAGCCAGGCGTCCATTTAGTTTCTTGTAGCCTTTTTTTTTTTTCTTTTTGTGTTCCAGAGCCGCGGTATCTCTTTCGAACAGTCCCGCAGCCCTTTGTATACACCCTAATAGATAAAATTGTACTAGGCTATATTTTATTGAGTCCAATAAACGATTTATTTATTTTTATCCGTTCAATCTCGAAAGAACTGTTTTTCACACATAGCAGCCTGATTTAGACAGATGTTATGCATGTCATGCTGATTGTTATGAATTACAAGGTATATCAAATTATGTGTGTGCAAAAATTATTGCTGAGAAACAATCGTTTTTTGGTGCTCACGTACTCAAAACTGATATATGCATTGATTAGTTTTCAGGGTTCATGGAGGTATTTCATATAAAGTTACATTTCAAACTTCTATATTTTTAAAACGTGTGAGATTTTCGAATCTTTGATTTTGTATATCTCCGTAGCTATGTAGGAAGGTTCCCAGGTATGGTGTAGAAAAAAAAAATGATCGCAATGACGGGAAGAACAAGTGCCTTTCGGCTTGCTGCTTTTATATGCGTTAGCAATGTTTGTTTTAGTCACGAAGATACTTCGACCTGAGAAGACTGGGAAGATTGATCTGCTTCTGGAGGGAGGTGGGCTGGTTGGAGTAACGGCGGCCATGGCTAACGTACAATGGTCCACTAACCATTCTCCTGTAGCGAAGTCTGGTGTAATTGATATCATCATCATCATCATCATTTCAGCCGAAAGACGTCCACTGCTGGACAAGGGCCTCCCCGAGTGTCGCCGCATTGACCGGTCCCGCGCGACTCGCATCCAGCGGATCCCGGTCCACCTAGTGGGAGGCCTTCCAACGTAGTGTCTTCCGGTTTGCGGTCGCCACTCCAGAACTCTTCGGCCCCATCGGCCATCCGTTTTGCGAGCAATGTGCCCTACCCACTGCCACTTAAGTTTGGCAATTCTTATGTAATTGATATGCGTTGCGTAAAATCACCTCTTTTCGTAAAGAAACGCACGGCTTTAAATGTTAACTCGCTACACGTATAGTGGGGCATTGCCTTCAATGCGCCAGTTAACATCACGCCTATTTATCAGAAAGTTAAAGCAGAGGTGTGGATCGACAGTAGAGATCTTAAGTATAGTCACATTTCGCGTGTTATGTTAAAGTCCCGTGTGATAACGGCGAGCTTATTGCCATCAACATAATATTACACCACGCCTGTAACTCCCGGAGGGTTAAACTGAGGTGTACTTAATAGTACACCCACATTACGTCAGTGATGTTTAAGCCCTATGTAATAGGGGGCAACCCTATAACCATCAACCAGTCACAAATCCAGACTTCGAAGCTGCTACTGAGAAATTGCTGATAGAAAGCCCAAAAATAATTTCGGGAATTGAGCCCAGGACCTCATGACCAACGAAGCAGGTCGGTATTGCCATCAACCGGGCACGAATTCGCAATGAACCTTCTTCATATATCCTTGTTTTATGACACATGTGTGTTATTGTGGTGACACTGGTCAGGTTAACCCACGCCTGTCAAGTGGAGCAAACAAAAAACTTCAGCTCAAGCTTACTCGGCCTTTTCATATTTGCGAGAGCTCCCCCTTATTCCTTATTCATCGTTTTTTACTCATTTCGCCTAAGCTATGAAATGGCATTTTTTATGCACAAGTAAATAAATATTTACCACATTTTTATGATGTTTTTAGGTCGTTACATGGAAATTGTGAGTAGATTGAGTGATCGAGTAAACATTGTTTAAATTATTTGGATATAAAATGTTATAAAAAAGATAATCTGGCCTTGAAAGAAGTCAAAGACAGACTGCACGTCTGTAATTACTAAAGTTTTATGTAAAAAAAAAAGTTTTTTTACAACTACGACCTACAAAAAGATGTGCTTACTTACCTTATAATATCTTCATAAAAGGTCACAGAGCCTAATTATACGTCTAAGCTCTTGGACTACCTCGTCGGTCGAGTGGTCACAAGCGCAACTGCTGAGCATGAGGTCCTGGGTTCGTTCCCAGGTCGAGTAAAGTGTTATTGGGTTTTTCCATCAGGAATTTCTCAGTGGCAGCCACGGAGAATTGTGCCCGGTTGATGGCAATAGGCTCGTCCCCTATTACAAGGGACTTTTTTTAATACTAAATAGGGTTGCGTTTGGCTGCAACTCGCCTGATGTGAAGCGATGAAGCGGCTTAGGGTGAAGCACGCTTTTCTAGAAGAAACCTATTTAAACATAATTGGCGAAATGTGGGTATACTATTAGGTAGACATCTGCCTTACTGGCATTGACTGTAAAGTCGTGATGTTATGTTAATGTAAACGGCTGGCCACGCACTACACGCTCAAGCGACAAGCGTCTTGCGGCAGCGATTGCGAGGAAAACAAATGAATAAAGATGTTTAGAGCACGCTATGAGTCACCGCGACGCGACGCAACTCACTACAAGGAAACCAGTGACACAAGCGTGTCGCTAGTCGCATCGCCCCAAGCCATGAACGAAGCCTAAACACGTTTTCTCAAGTACCAACATAACACGACGTTTGAAGAGGGTAAGGACCTGTATATCAAAGTGCCTAGTGCTTTCATGAAAGCTCTCGACATACGACGGGAATTGTAATAGAATATTGAGCTAATGTAATATGGAGAGCTTCAAACTTCAGAGGTTTTGGCCTTCCATACCACTAGGAATGTTAATTATGTAAGTTGATGCTGCTAGTGACTGAGGACGGGGTTTTTTTTAATTAGTTTAACGGATTTTTATACGAGAGTAATTTGTTACGACGACTAAGTTGGTAGATATGTGGTCTACACATTTAGAGTTTTTCTGTAAACTACTTCAACTTTGGCTGTTGCTAATTTTATTTTTATGTCACTGTGTTTGTACCCATATTTGCAAAATAAATATCTGTCGGATCCGGTCATTAGCACGGACATAAAATGAGTCACAAGTGCGCTGGTGGTGATGTCACGCGACCTACTTACAAGTCTACCCGCACCAAAGCGTGCTTCTACAGAGCCCTGATGTTTACAGCTCGAGGCGAGGACGACATTCAATGTTTGATCGCGGCGGAGTTGAGATGTCTTGGAACTGTACTCGATTCATTGTGCCCCGTGTTATTGTGTTATGTTGTAATCTCAAGTAATTTATTAGTTTGCTAGAAACAGTGTATCGCACCCAGTGTGTTTTCATAGCACGAACCCCATCGTCTGCCCACATGATGTACGCCTAACGGAATAAATCCTGACATATCCGACATATCTTATTTTATCATATATTTGTAATTGATTGGAGTTTAGATAACACTAGCTTATGCCCGCCTGAAATTCGATAAATGTCCCACGGGATCATACTACCGGGATAAAAAGTATCCTATATGTTATCCAAGTTATAAACTATCTGTCTGCCAAATTTCATCCAAATCCGTTTAGTAGTTTTCGCGTGAAAGAGTTATAAACATCCATCCATCCGTCCATCCTCACAAACTTTCGCATTTATAATATTAGTAAAATTAGTAGGATATTTATTTTTACTGATTTGAATATTACGGTATATTGCTGATAATACTGATGACCAACACAGAATGGGCATTTCTGTTACCGCCTAGCCTGGCACATGTTTTATCATGGTTAATTAACACCTACCTACTGTTAATTAATGTAGAATGTCATTTTCCCTATAAACTGGAATTTACATTATAGCGTAGTTAGTGCCTAATGCACTCACCAGCATAAGCATGAGATTCCAGAGCCACGTTACTAGTGTCAGAGTTTTTGCGCCGCCGCGCCGTTGTGAAATATCTCTCAAGCATGCTGGTTTCCTAACGATGATAAACTGGAATATGGACATCATTTTAAAAATAATGAACTAGATACGATTTTTTTCCTATTTACCAAAAGATCGGCTTTGGGTCAGTAGCGAAGGGTCAATTTTTGTAAGAGGTAAGCCGGATTACATATCTTTAATGTAATTATATTATTTGTCTATAGAATACTGACTGTGCCATTTTTCAAAGAGAAGCCGGTAGGAATCGAGTTCTTTGGGACCTTCACCACTGGTATCTAGTCCAAAAGTATGATATAAAGATAACAATTTAAAAAAGAACAATAACAATGAAAAACTCTCACACAATGTCTTTCGCATACAAGCCGCCATCTTTTTATTTTCATGAACCCGTTTCAGGTGACCGATGTAACCACCTTTCAGGACTCGTAACTCACAGCGAACGGTCTCATATGGCGGCGCCGAAAGCCGCCATTTTCATATGAAACTGTTGTAAATCTTAAATATTATTTATCGCTGAAGCTGAAAGGTGTTGAAACACTAGCTTCTTGTTGAAAGCTGTAATTAGTTTTGCTACCGAGTGTAAGGTTTTCGCCTGTTTTGAGTTCTCTTTTGTCGGATAGTTTTGTTGTAAAAAGATTTTTGTTTTTTGAAAGAAAATAAAAATTGGTTGAGAATAATTTGGAAGAAGAAAATTAAAACATTTTTTTTATGTTTATTTTTAAGTTAGTCAGGTAGTATAGGTTATTTTAAATTTTAAAGAATATAACTATATTATGTACATTATATACAGACTACAAATATAAATTATTTTAATTTGTAAATGCAACATTTAGCTAATAAATTGGTTACAAACATAAACATTACGCCACAAACGTTACCTTCATAAAGGGTTAGGCAGAGGCCAGTTAAGTTTAAAGACATCTTCATAAATCGTTGAACAGCTGTGGTTTAAAGCTTTAGCAAGATACTTTTTAACCTAGTTTTCTCTTTTCTTGAACTGGTTTACCCAAATGTCCCATTTTTTATACATAAACGTACCACAACACTTCGAAAACTCCATTTAACAACATAACGCAGCATCACGCATCTGTAATCCCCGAAGTGTTAGGCAGAGGTGTATCTAATAGTACACCCACATTTCGCCAGTTATGTTTAAGTACCATGTAATAGGGGGCGAGCCTATTACCATCAACAGAGCGCAAATCCAGACTCCGTGGCAACTGTAGAACTGAGAAATTCCTGATAGAAAAACCCAAAAACACTTTGCCCGACCCGGGAATCGAACCCAGGACCTCATGCTCAGCAGTCGTGCTTGTGACCACGAGACCAACGAGACAGTCCACCAAACTCCATTTAAATATGTCCAAATCACATCGGAACTTCATGACAAAGTAGTGAGGTAAGTAGATCGTTGGAGTCAGGCCGGTATTATTTGAAGTTCTGCAACCATCGTTTAGTGCTCTTCAAGTCACATTAGGCCAAAAATCACCACATCCATCACTATAACGGCCTCGGTAACGCTTAAATTGATACTTATTTTCATAAAGATGGGACGATATCATATATTTTGGGTGGGAATACGGTTTTAGCTACTTATCTTTGGTTTTTTATTGAAAATAGAACTGTGTTTAGGAGGCAGTTTAAAGCAAAAAAAAAAATACATTACATACGTTTTTTTTTTTACGGCCAGCTATAATAGATGTATCTTTTACTTCTAGCTGGCCAGCATTATGTCAAGATCATAATTAAATAATTTTTCAAATTCTTTTCTTTTTTTTTTAAATATTACCTACATTATTTTAGACACCTAAAAAAGGTATCCCAAAATGTAAAACAGACCTTTTTACGAAGACTCAACCGTACCCACCTAGTATTTCGGAATATCGCCAACCGGTTAGTCGATTCTTCACGTGACCAGAGGGCTGGTGTTTTTTTGGCCAAAGAATCTAGCATTGCCATCCAATGTGGCAATGCTGCCAGCCTTCTGGACTTTGCTTATTGACAACGATGTGGATGATTTTTTACGCCCTGCAATTCTTTTTCCATGTTGATACTGGTAGCTCTTATTTAATTAAGTTATTTAAACTAACCATATACATTATTAATTAAAAATATTAGTTAAAATAAACTAACAACAAACTATAAAAGGGCATCAAAAAACTCCTCTTCAACGCTGTCAGCTGGTAATGTGCCCGAGAGACTGGCGGCGTTGCCACGTTGTGTGGCAACACTTAGTCATTTTGATTCTTGTATATATTTTATTATAGTTTTTTGTTAGTTTATTTATTAGTTTTTAACTTTCTATTATTATTTTAGATCTATTTGTAGTTGTAAATGATGAACACAAATCCGACTGAAAACAAATACAGATTGACAAGACTCAGAAATTATTCAGTCGTAGTCAGTGTTGTTTCGCCAAACTACATAAATATGCAAAAGTCTTTGACCGCGACGTTTTAAAAATGATTCGACGGACGGTTTGCCAGATGTCCCGGCTTTTACGGGGACGGGTATTTTATTTATAAGTACGTTTTTTTTTGTCTTTTTACCTGTCTCGACTGTTGGGCGACTGGTCGCTTCGGGTGCAAGAAATAAGTAGGTCTTCAGTTTCAATTAGTTACCTGTAACAGGAAAATAATATTTAGTAAATATAATGTATAAGTATGAGATGCTTAGGGAGGTATTTTTGAAATCTGTGGTGGATGGAGTGTGTGAAAGATGATTCTGGCTATACAACGGGTGGATGGGGAAATGGCGGTTAATAAAGATGCTCTAAAGAAGAGGACCAGATGAGGTTTTTATATCGACTTGAAGACAGAGGTTTCTATATTTTAAGTTAGAAAATTTCAAATAAACCTTTCAAGGCCGAATCAAAGTCTGCCATAATAGCTATCAGATAGTACGAAGTTTAAACTTAGTTTCAGTTTGCAATCTCCTTAGCGTAAGTTGTAGACGTTAATACATTTTCTTTGTTATACATACATATACCTAAACTCAAGCTCTTTTTGCCATGAGGGTAGGCAGAAACTACAGAAGGTCACCTGCTAAGATCGTTACAACATACAACTCGGTCACATTATCTCTGCACCTCGCTCGATGACGTCACATACACGGTACGGTGTTCAAAATAAGCATCTCTCTCTAGAAATATGTTTTATTTTTTACTCGACTGCCCAATGTTTATGTATGAGGTTTAGATTGAAGGATTTTGTGATTGAATATAAAGGGTGTAAATAGACCCTTAACATAGCTGAAAGGCACTTGTTCTCCCTGTCTTTGCGATATTTTTTTTAAAAGTGGAACCTTCTTGTTACGGAGATATTGGGGGTCAAATTTCCAACTTTTTCACAAGTTTGTTTTTTTTAAATACATGTTTTAATGTAAGATTTTTACTTTACACACCTCCACGATCCCGTACTATTCAATCCATCCATCAGCACAATGTTTTGAGTGCTTTCCATCGAGTCCTACCGTAAAACGTGATTTTTCATCCCAAAAAAAAATCAATTCCCAGCAATAATTTTTGCGTAAAGTTACTTAGTTTGATGTACATTATGCTTGGTTGACGGGTATGTGAAGGGTCCGTTTACACCCTGTATATTTATTAATTAATTAATCGCAATCCATCGAGGTGCAGAAATATTGTGACAGCGTTGTAGGTATTTCCTTGCCCTCATCCATGTTCATACATAAACATAGTTATACACACACGCTAGTTTCTTTCTTACTTATGTTATACTTGTATATTCTTTCCTAGTCAAAATAGACGGGTTACCATTCACTTAAGTATGTAGGTGCGCCCAATACGTTTATAAGTAAGTAGACCCTTTTAATACCCACTCGATCCCTCTTATTTACGCCAGCTTACACGTTTTTATCCTCAAAACACGTGCACGTCACGGCTTTCCTCAAAGGGTGGGCAGTGTGGGTAGGTATGCCAACATTTTGTAGATAAGTGTCCTGTTAAACCCACTATTGTACCTAACTATATGTTTCTAGTCGGTTGTAAAACTATACTGCTATCGAAATTTGACTTGTTTGAAGTATTTACGCGGATCATATTTTATCTTTGAATCAGTTTGTGTTATCTACCAACCCACACTGTGCTCGCGTGGATTTTTAATCCTAACTAATATTATAAATGTGAAAGTAAGTTTTTGTTAACCGATCATCCTCAAATGCTTATAAAGGGTGTAAATAGACCCTTAACCCCAAAAAAAGTCGTTTCCCGGCAATAATTTTTGCGTAAAGTTACTTAGTTTGATGTACAGAATGCTTGGTTGGCGGCTTCGTGAAGGGTCTGTTTACACCCTGTATGTACGTTGTCAGATGGACAGAAACGGACATAACCTTTCATCCCGAACTGTGTTTCATCGCTACCGTTCCCGAGGAAAACAACAATAACGTGGTAATATGGTAATAGATGGCGCTACGTGTCTTTCGAATCATGATTAAATTATATTATTACAAGCAGAGTACAAACCCGAATTGATTGTTAAATTCTAAATTAACGAGAGCGATACCGCGAGCAAAAGCTAGTGAATAATAAATAACAGGTTTTGTCAAATTCATTGTAGAGGCCATTAAAGTATGGAAATGACATTTGACCTTGAACGTAAGACCTCCCGCTTCCATATCGACCTGGATACATACTGGCTGGAAAGAACATCGTCTCACAACGAACGACAACAACACACAATTGACCAAGAGCTGAAACATGCCAAATATTGTTTAAACAAAAGCAGACTAGACATAAAAAAACAATAACGTACGCAAGCCAGAAAAAAAAGCAACAAAAAACAATCTAGTAGCCATCATACTTTGCAACACATCAATAAAACATAGCCATATTCCCTAAAAAATATGAACAACCAGTAAAAATACAAAATAACAAAACAAAATATACGGCGCGATATATTCTGTATGAACGGACTATAAAGACCTATCTAGACAGCCGGTTACCGCATTGCGTCTGAACCGAGATTCGCTCTCAACCTACCGCGCCGCGACGCTGAAAGAAAGATACTTTCAAGAACTTGGCAGTAAACAAACTTTATATAACATTATTTATATATCTCATTCTGTCCCTCGAATGGACTGTAAAAAGTTTTTTATTTATGAATTTTATTAATAAATGTGTGAATTTTTAAAAGCATTGCTCATGTTTCAAGTTGCTTTTTTTAGAAGTTTCAAAATAACATAACTGAAAAGTGAAAGGTAATTTTTGTATTAGGCAATAAATTGAGATAAATACGTAGGGAAACACAACAACTTTTTACATAAAACCGCAGAATAGACCTCGAAGATTCTACTTTCTTACAAAAAGATCTTAAAACCTTCCCAAGATATGTTAAGCCGCAGGAACTTGGAAAGAAATCTTACCTACAAGCCTGAAAAAGAACCCTAAGCCGTAGTGTTGTCCTGAAAGATAGCTGTATTTCCAAAACCAGTAAGTTCTATATTCTATAATACATTGTGTATTTAAAAGAAAGAGGAATGGAACCTTTTGATAAAGCAATCATTTTTCGCATTTGTGGAAAATGGGCACTAGTTGGAAATACGTATTTTTAAGCGTTTCATCAGACGTACATTTAGTATGAAGTTTAAAACGAAGTTTTTGATACTTATGATATCGAAACTGAAATGTTAACAAACTTGTTATTTAAACAATTGTAACAAGGACGGTCGCCATCAGATATATCGTAGCGGGCAAGTACTCAAATATTTCGTAATGTCAATCTTTTTGCATAATGTCAACCTGTCAGATTAATAATTATTCTATTTCTATTGAGAGGTATGCATTTAAGTATTATGAGTAAGGTGAATAAAAACGTGTAATTAAACAGAAAATACTTTTTATTTTATTTTGACCTCGTTATATGCTCCGAATTTATTGAAAAGTCGCTGCTCTTATATTTATGACAAATTGCTTGTTCTGATGTTATTGACCATTTCTAGTGTAACGAATTTATTGAAAAGTAATGCTGCTCCGAAATATTTGAGTACCTCGCCCGCTACGATATATCTGAGTGCGACTGGACCATAGACCACTTAATCCACCAATAGTTGTTAATACAGATTGATTTTAATAACGTTCTGGTAAATCATGTTAAGATAGAAGCGCCTGAGTAGCCCGCGAAATTCAAATTTTCTTACTTTTTTTTTCTTTCTTTTTACTTATTGTTATTTGCAGGTCAGTAGTGTATGTTGAACAAAATGTGTTTCACAACCGTAAAACATGTGTATTTACGGAATCATAACAATCATTAAAATTTCGATATCAATACAACCCCTTTAAGTTCTTTTAATCCCATTGAGTGTATATTTCATGAAAAAGGCTTCCCCGTTAAGGTAAAAATGTTTGGACTAAGAGTATGTTGGTCATGCACCTATTGCCGTGGGTAATTCTTTCACCCATTACTCTATATGACCTGATATAATGTTAAAATAATACCTAACTGGAAAATACATGCACAAAGAGAAACTATACACGTTTTTATCTCAAAAGTTTCTAATTTAACCAACGTGCGGCATTCGTGCCGCGAAGCCGAACACTCCGGTGTACATCTCCCGCCTACACTACACCACTACGGTGGAGTACGTGCGACAGAAGACCAAGTACAAGGCGAGAGTGCAGCTGCATGAGTCGCGCCGCAACGTTAACTTTAAGGCGTTCGTGCTGCGAATACCAACGTGTTATCTGCACCTCGTCTTGGAGGAGGACTTTTGGCCGCAGGGAGTGGTGTTTCGTCGCTTCCACGGGCAAGTGCCACATGAACGCACAGTGACATAGTGCACACTAACATAGTTTTAAGGTTCTATTTAATAACACAATTTGTGTTTTATTATATGTATATTAGTCTGTAAGGGCATATCTGTGGGCCAAAGTAGCCTGAAAATAAATGGATGTTGTTATTGTTTATCTTTCAGTCAATATAACACATTGATATTATTACCATTGTATGACCTACACCTAACACCAAAAATAGCTTTCCATAAAATTATTATATAACGGCATAAAACTTGTCTATTTTTCGGATTTTATAAAGCTGCCTATTCACGTCGTGACAAACGCGACACACGGTGGAGCGACTTTTGATAGTTTTCCAAACTTATCGCCTACGACGTTAAAAGAGAACAGGTTGCCATTTTCTCAGACAGCATCTTACGTAACGCTTGTCTCACAGTGAATATGCATCTTTAGGGACTAGTCCCACCGTCGAGGAAGCGACTGGCTTTCAACTATTTTCTCGCTCAACAAACGTAGAAAAGATAGTTCGGTTCAAACTTTATGGCGGCTCGGAAGTTAGCTGCGAGTGACGGTCTGCGCATTATACAGTCAAGTGTCAAGACGATGTGTCTTCTGCGCCCCGCTGATTCCTAAAATTGTGTTCTACGCAGCTTTACGTTAGATGTTGTGAGCCACATAAAGTTTGAACCGTTATATCTGCGCAGACCGTCAGTCGCAGCTAACTTCCGAGCAGCCATAATGTTTGAACAGATCTACAAGTCCCGTGTCAGTATCATAATCATCGTCAGATACATAATATTAATAGTTGATCGCCGACTCTTCACACCAAACTCAAACTCAAAGCATTTATTTCAATTAAACCATCACCGGCACTTTTGAATGTCAAATAAAACAAAAAAAAAAAAAGCGAAGCTACAGTCACAGTCACAAGGCATAATAACTTGAGAAAGTATTGTTGCACAATCCAAAGCGTAGATCTCCGGCGAGAGCTTTTATAAACAAATCAACTCCTTTTGTACATGCTAGCTCTACTCGCTTCTCGCTTATGTTGGGACCTGGCGTTACAAAACAATATGGAATATTCACATACATGATGTCTGCCTGTCAATAATGTACAGCTTATTTCTTGCTACATTTTTTCCGCGTAGCATTATTTACGTGACAGAAAAGTGTACGTGTATGAATATAATTTAGTTACCGCAGTGTCAATCGAATTTGGGCAAGTAAGTAGAAAAGTGATATAATTTGATATTCCTATCGCGCAGAAAGCGACTGGCGGATTGACACGACAAACACTTAAGTAGCAGGTGTTATGTCATTCGCATATATGTTCCTTCAGAGAAATTAATTGTAAAGCAATTGAACACCCTTTCTCAATTTGTGATATTTGTATATTCAATTTAATTTATATTTATTTTCATAAGTTAATCTTGTCTATTTCAATTTAATTTATTCTCAATCAAGTTATGTTTAATTTGAATTCGTATTCATCTGGACTACCTACATAAATTGCTACTAACTTAGTCTTAAGTTAATTAATTTGTTACTAACAAAATATGGACATTACCAAGTCTGAAATAAACATTTTTTTTAATCACCATTTCATACACCGGCAGTTGTGATTTGAACATAATTATGGACTATTCAAGTATCAGCAGTACATGAATGTATTTCCTATAACAATATTTAGAAAAAATAAAATAAAGATACACTCGCTCCTTATTTCTATAGGGGCTGGCAGACATCAGCACGCGTAGCATGACCACCGTAGAAACGGGTTTTGTCGACGAAAGAATCGACAAAATGACAGACCAACTTAATCCACCAATAGTTGTTACAGAATGTTTAATATTACAGAATGTTGTATACAGAATGATTTTAATAACATTCTGGTAAATCAAGTTAAGGTGGAAGCGTCTGGGTAGCCCGCGCAATTCAAATTTTCGTTTTTTTTTCTTTTTTTTACAGACCAACAAAAGTAATCTGCCATTTTGTCGATTCTTCCGTCGACAAAACCCGTTTCTACGGAGGTCATGCTACGTGCAGCTACGACAGACTTCTTTCTATAACAATATTCAAGGATTTTATCCTACAAAGCAAGTGACAACACACAAGACCCCATTACTCCCATATTTTCCGGATCTCAACTCCAGAGCTGCGCAAAATACGGCCATCGCCGTACATTATCTGGTACTCTCCCAGGAGCAGTACCTTCGCGTAGAAAAGAGGTTATATTGGCTGCGGACACCATCCGCATACGTAATGCACTGTCGATCATGGAGAAGATAGACACAGAAGACCAGTTCTGGATACAAAGGTCGCAAAATATGTAAGTATGTCAGATTGTCAGGATTTATTCTGTTAGGCTCGTACATCATGTGGGCAGAAGATGGGTTTCGTGCAATGAAAACACACTGGGTGCGATACACTGTTTTTATTAAACGACCAATCATCATCTGCCTAGCCCTTTCCCAACAATGTTGGGGTAGGCTTCCAGTCTAGCCGGATGCAGCCGAATACAAGTATTTTACATGCCTGTCTGACTGTATGCAAGATAACTAATATTTTTATTTAAGCTATGAATTCAATATGACGGTTGCAAAACTGATGGGGATTTTTCATGTTCGCCATTTGGTGTCGAAATAATGGAACCGGAGCCTCTGATAATTCTAGCTTATATAAGGTCTAACTATTCATACACGAAATATTTTAAGAGTAACTTCTATAAGTCGTAGTCGCCATAGCAACGAAAAAAAAAAATATCAGTGTTTTTTTTTTTACGAAATTATTATAATTCTAAAAATTTTTGAGACTTTTTGCATAAAATCTTTACTTTCATATTCTAACAATGACACTACGTCACGACGACACTACGTAATGACGTAGTAAACTAGCGTAATGGATGTTCAAAAATAAGGAGCAAGTATTTATTTTGTGGGTCAAGTAATTTTAAATTATTTATTTTTTATAAAAATATACTCAGTTAAAAAAAAATAATCCCTTGAAATGGCTTCGTTATAGCCGTTAGATGATTCCCTGAAAATATTTCATGTTTGAATAGTTAGACCTTATATACTTATCTAATAATTATTAACTCACATACATATGTACATAATATATTCAATCACTAACTTTACCTATCGAACTGTCAATAGCAGCATAGTTATGATGTCCCTGAAGACATAAGTTACAAGGACATTATCGCTGACAGTCTCCCGAGAACGTCGTGAAAGACTTAACTGACATCCGGAACTATTTTCCATGTTATAAACGGAAGATTTAGTCTATGGATAGGCTAGGAAGATAAATGACTAGAATTAGGTGGAAATGTTGACGTTATGTTTAACCCTGAGTCTGGATTTGTGGCCAGTTAATGGCAGCAGATTTAACCCTTTTTTATGTAACTAGTGACTCGTCTGCTTTGCACAGTTTATTTATTATTTATTTATGTCCACACAAAATACTTAACAGGAAATTACATTAAGAGAGAAGAGCACAAAGGTACTGCTAATTTCAAAAGAAATTTCTTCGACGGTTTTAACGTCTTGGCAAAACATCTACCGTAAACCGTGATTTTTCAAACAAAAAAAGTCGTTTCCGCTAGGAAACGACTTTTTTTGTAATAACTATTGCGCAGTGTTACAGGTGTTACTTAATTTGATGCACAGAATGCTTGGTTGACGGCTTCGCGAAGGGTCCGTTTACACCCTGTATTAATGTTTTATGCACGTAATGATTCCGGAGTAAATTCTGTAAATTATGGTAGAAAATAACAGCATTAAAATCAATTGTAGTGTTTAGATATAAAAGAATAACGAGTTCAAACACACAGAAAAAGTGCAGTTAATTTATATTAGCTGCTTTACGTAATTAAATAATGTGAATAACCATATAAGGTCTAACTATTCATACACGAAATATTTTAAGAGTAACTTCTATAAGTCGTAAAGGCGCCATAGCAATGAAAAAAAAAATTATCAGAGTGTTTTCTTTTTTACGAAATTATTATAATTCTAAAAATTTTTGAGACTTTTTGCATAAAATCTTTACTCCCATATTCTAGCAATGACAGTAGGTAAATACAACGTAGTAAAACAAGGAGGTAGTATTTATTTTGTGGGTCAAGTAATTTTTTTTTTTTTTTTTTTTAAATATACTCAGAAAAAAATCCCTTGAAATGGCTTCGTTATAGCCGTTAGATGATTCCCTGAAAATATTTCGTGTATGAATAGTTAGACCTTATAGATAGCACAATAAAAACGGAATATTTACCATTTACTATTTATTTTGAATTCCCGATATTTCGGCGCTGTTGCAAGCACCATGAACACGGATAAACTGAAGTTATAAAATAATAGTAAGCATGGTAAATATCCCGATTGATTGTGTTAGTGACCTTGGTAGTTTAAACATTTATATACCTAGTATTTTTGCATGTGATATTCACGACCTACCTTTGGTTAGTTTTTCCACTATAAAAGCACTTGATCTACACTTGTTTTGGAATCAGAATCACTAGTAGGTGTACACTAAATCAATAATTTATTATTGTATTATTTTTATTACACTTTCAGTTAATAAATACGTTGCCTAGAACCTCACATGAACTGCACAAGGAAACTAAAGCATAGTTTCCTTGTGTAAAGTTCATTATCGATAATTCAGAAATGTTAATAAAAATTATTGAGCATATCACATTACCTATTCGTGAAGTACTGACAAAACTTAAATCTAATTAAAATTTAGTATACCTAAGTAGTATAAATGGAAATATTTTAATTAATACTTACATCTTTTTATCACCGGGCCATTGGAACGTAAACGATTTTTGTTTACGATTTGGGCAGTTCAGACTAAAAACCCATCAAACTAGACTGAGATTCAGTACGACTGTCAGTCTATGTAGTTTGACTAAAGATTTTTAATATTTTTTTTCAAATATAAATCGTGAATTAAAAGTTTGTTTGAAATAGAATCCATACATAACATAACATCACGCCTGTAATCCCCGAAAACTTAGGCAGAGGTATGCCTAATAGTACACCCACATTTCGCTAGATATATGTAAGTCCCATGTAATAGGGGGTGAGCCTATTATCAACCGGGCGCGTAACAGAATCCATCTGCCCACTTAATACCACTTATTCATCGCATCACATTCGCATACGTAAAATTATTAACAACATCAGTTTGGTGGCACAAAGAGTTGTGAAGACACACTCCGGTAACCGTACTTAATACAAACTAAAGACAAACATTCGCAGTCATGTATTGTGTCAACCAAAGAAAACATTTGCAGTAAGAAGTAGTAAGACCCTACTCTAACGCGTGCGTGACTAGAATTTTTTTGAACTAGTCTATTTTCGTCGCAAGATAAAAATAGAAATGTCTGCGTAGTTTCTTAGTAATGATAGCCGTCTGTATCTGATCTCTCTTTTACAGGAAAATTTATCTTGTCTCAGAGTGAAACAACAAGCTTTAGGGAGTAACCACCCTGCCAGGGCTCCGGGATTGTTCGAAAGAGATACCGCGGCCCTGGAACACGGATGAGTTGGGAGGGCAAAGAAGGGACATGAATGGGTTTTAGTCAGTACAAGTCTGACACTCCCTTCCGCCCAGAGCGGGGGGAGGGGGGTCATACTTATTCAGCTCTGTTCAGCTTTTGTCCATAGAAAACAACGATTTTGTATGGAGGTGCGAATGCATCTGAATAGAGGCGGAAAGCTGAACAGAGCTAAATAAGTGTGGTTAGTCCCTTAATCGTCATACGCGATTTGACGATTTTCACACAATTAATTTATGTGTTGTGCGAATTTGCAATTTGTCAAGAGTAATCACTGATTGTCGGCTTTGCTTTGTAGGGGCCTAAGTTCAGTCTTAATTGGTTGATATGATGATATTTAAAATATAACGATATTCGTATCATAAACATCAGCTGACTAGGTAATGCTTAACCGCGATAATATAGCTATACTTACATAAACACACTAGTAAAACCGTTAATACTATGCGTATTTAGTCTGAACGGCCCAAATCGAACGGTTTATATTTTTTTTAAACATTAGAAATCGCATACGACTTCGGCTCTGCGACCTGTCTAATGTTCTAGACAACCCCCAAAACGACCAATTTTCACCTTCCACTCAAACACTCAACACTACAAAAGGAAAATTAAAAAGTGACACGGACAACAAGACGTCACAACAACTTAAAATTGAATTTCATCTAAGTACCTATTCAGCAGTTAATCCCCAAAAACTAAAAGTACCTACCTAAGTATCTATTAAGTCCCTCACAAAAAAAGACTTCAGCAGCAAAATGCCTTCCTAACTAAATTCCCTAACAAGTAGGTAGTAACCAAACGGAATAATTAATTCAATCACCTAATGCGCCTTATCTTCAGTCCGTAAGGCTGGTTTTCCATCAGAGATGCTGTGAAATGTTTGATGGTTATGAGCAAAGCTGTGAGAGGAGCATGCGCGCTGTGAGGAGGCATAGAATGGAGATATGTAGGAAATTTCATCACATTAAATGAATGCATTACAACAGAATTATGACATTTATGCATAAGGAAAGAAAAAATATTTAAAAAAAAAAATAGAACTGTCATTGTGTGCTGATAAACAGCAGCTGACCGTTATGATGAATATTGGACATTCTGCGACTGCTGGACAATTTGCGAATTGGACATTCTGGGCCTAAACGATGACACCAATGTCACAGCTGTGTAGTGATTTAGCGAAGCGAATGGTGCGAAGGTGCGTTGCGAGCTCATATTCTCTAATTTCTTACACGCGTCCCTCGCACACATTTGTCGCCAATTTATACGTACAAATAACATCATCGTCATTCTTTTGTCTTTACCCCAGTTTAATTTGTGGTCGGCCAACATGTCTCCTACTTCCATACTTCTCTATTACTCGTCATCTCAGCAGTCACCTCCTTTCTAGTCATATCATGCTTCGCACAGTCCATCCATCGTTTCTTTGGTCTTCTTCTTCTACTCTTATAGCTAGAGCTGCACTAATTGAAGCTAGGAATATGAAGTAAATCAATTGGCGGATTTTTCCCTCGCGCATCGCTTAGCTGCCAGCACATCTCTGTGTGAGGTGGAAACGCAGCCTAATAGCGCCCGTTGAAGTGATACAAGAAATAAATTAGGAAGGAAAACTGCTCGCCTTGCAAGTCACGCAACGCGAAGTAATTTTAAAGTAATGATGTTCAAAGAAATCAGGTTCAAAGTATTTTTTGTTTGGTGTAATTGATTTTGCTGAGCTTTGTAATTTGAGTTCAGTGATTCATTTTCCTAGCCTTTTCCTAGCTTAATTGGGGTCGGCTTCCAGTCTTACCAGATGCAGCTGAATACCAGTTTTTTACATGGAGCGACTGCCTATCTGAGCTCCACAACCCAGTTAGTACTGGGTAATACGGCACCCCTTGGTAAGACTGTTTCGCAGACGTACGTACGTACAACTGTCAAAGATCTACAAATGATAGCCGGGACCAACGGCTTATCGTGCTTTCCGAGGCACGAAAGAAACTCGGTATGTAATGAGTATTCGCCCATCCACGGACCAACCTAGCGAAGCGCCGCCTAACTTAAAGATCGACCCGAGCGCCTGTTATTACTTTGCCACGAGCCCAGTGATTACCCCTTTGAGTTCAGTGATTATCATCATCATCATCATCATTTCAGCCGAAAGACGTCCACTGCTGGACATAGGCCTCCCCCAAGGTTTTGCCATAATCGCCACGCTTGGCAGGCGGGTTGGCGATCGCAGTATGGTTGTTATAAAACTCAGAGAACGCTGCTGCCCATTCTCTGGTAAGTCCTTTAGTCGCCTCTTACGACACCCACGGGAAGATATGGGATGGTGCTATTCTTTACGTCCGGACACCATACGGAATAATTCAGTGATTATGCCTGAAAAAAAAATTCCTGTATTGTGACCTCATTTGCACCAACTCTCGGGAAAATCGGTAGCCTAAACAAATATTTTCTCACCTGGGAATCCAATCTGCGACCCGTAGCAGGTAAGTCAATGGTAAGTCTCAGCAACTCTCGTCTCACGAAAGGTCTCTCATAAAAAGTGATTGATTATCACAATATTTAACTCATCTTCTAGCCAATATTGATGGCATACCAGTAGCGAAGGGTCAATTTTTGTAAGAGGTAAGCCGGAGTCATCATCATCATCATCATCATTTCAGCCGAAAGACGTCCACTGCTGGACATAGGCCTCCCCCAAGTGTCGCCACATTGACCGGTCCCGTGCGACTCGCATCCAGCGGATCCCTGCAACCTTCACCAGGTCATCGGTCCACCTAGTGGGAGGCCTTCCAACGCAGCGTCGGAAGCCGGAGTACATAATCTTTAATGTGATTATATTATTTGTCTATAGAATACTGACTGTGCCATTTTTAGTGGCATACTCCCTTACCTTTCGGCTTTTCGAACAAATAAGTGATAGATGAAACCGACGATTGCTTTGTTTAGGTTTAAGCTGTGTCTAATCAATGAACATTATGTTAATCGCTAGCCATTTTCTAATCCAAATTACAAGTAATCTAGCTAATTACATTTAAGTCGTGCAGATGTTCCGTTAATACTTTTTACAATTAATCATAATCCACGTTAAGAGAAACTTCAGATAAAGCATTTGGTACAAGAGTTAATTTAAATTGAAAAGGTTTGTTGAATCAAATATTTAGATAGGTAGAAGTCACATAGCCAAATTAACAAAAAGATCTTGTAGCGACATCTATGTCGCAACTGGAAAAAAAAAATCTGCATCGCGCAATCAAATTATCCGTGAGCTATTCCAAATAAATTATTATATGAACAGGTTTCAAAATTAAACTCGTTTGTTGGTTTCGTGCTTCACTAGTTAGATACATATTGTTGGCCCTAGTTACATACAACATTCCAACAACAACTGTTTTGCAGCCCACCAGACACAACACAATGCGTGTGTCAATGGATCCTCAATTTTTACAACGGAGAATGAGGAACTTCACACCCTGGTCCTTCATACCTCTAATGAATGTACTAAGGTGTTTGCGAGTAAAACTGTTCACATTGAGAAGAGCGAGCTCGCACAATTTAAAGCATGAGTGAGCGAATTTAACATCGTCATCATTTTTTGACGCGGTAGGGCTAATCTAATGATTAAAATCTTTGTGTTTAAATACTGGAAATCATCATCTGCCTAGCCTTTTCCCAATTATATTGGGATCGGCTTCCAGTATAACCGGACGCAGTTGAATACCAGTATTTTACATGGAGCGACTGCCTATCTGACCTCCACAACCCAGTTAGTACTGGGTAATACGGCACCCTTTGGTAAGACTCGTTGTCAGACTTTCGGACCACTGACTACCAGACAGTCATTGTCAAAGATCTACAAATGACAGCCGGGACCAACGGCTTAACGTGCTTTCCGAGGCACGGAGGAAACTCGGTATGTAATAATGGTCACCCATTCACAGACCGGCCCTGGTAAGCGAGGCTTAACCCTGAAGATCGACCCGTGCGGCTATGGCACTATGCGCTATGGCGGCAGGGTAAATTTAATTATTAAAATCATTGTGTTTAAATACTGGAAATATTCATTATACAACATTAGTTTTAGTATATGCGAAACCTGATACAAGTGCCTAGTATTTTTACGTTAAGAATCTATGTACAAAATTTCAAAACTGTATCATGAAAAATCACAAAGTTATAACCTTGTTCTGTTACCTAGTTGTCCGCACAAAAACGTGGTCACCACGAAGCGCGCGCCTCCAGCTCATTGATAATAATAATTTGGCAGTAGGTACCTAAATTATTGCGATAGGGCAGTAGGTACCTAAATTATTACTCGCTCGGTGTCCAACTTTTAACGTTTTTAAATATTTTTGGGAAAAAATATAACATGGTTTAAAAATTATTGGAATCGATTCAGTTACTTATTCTGAACAAACTATATTCAGGTTTCGCATATACTAAAAATAATGTTGTATACTCTACTTGGAACTAACTCAGTGTCACTCACGGACTAACTTTTACTAAATTAGTAGTAGAACTTAGTTTGAGAACTATTTATACATGACTCACGTCTGTTCGGTAAATGGATTTCAGTCAGAAATCTGAGAATTATGCCATTGTACATACACCGAATTCTGAATTATGTGAAAACTTTAGGTGATTATTTCAATGTAGCCCGTGAAGTCAAAACGTACTTTTTTGCGTGTGATATTTTAAATTCCAAATAAATCTGATTTTAGCAATGCTAAAGTAGAGTTGGAGTTTGATTGGTTTTTAACATCAAATTCCATATTCAGAAACTGAATATGAAACTGCTGCGGCTGCTGAGATCCTCAAGCGGCGCAAATACTGTAACCTTATTGGTAACTACAGTTTTGAGCCGTTTGGGGTCGAAACGCTCGGGTCATGGGGACCGAGTGCGCGTCTTGTTTTTAAGGAAATCTCTCGCCGACTGGTCGACACTTCGCGTGACCAGAGGGCTGGCTCTTTCTTTGGCCAAAGAAATAGCATTGCTATTCAGCGTGGCAATGCTGCCAGTCTTCTGGGCATGTTTCCAGATGACAGCGATGCGGAGGAATACTTTGACGCCTAAGTGTCCTATTGTCGTCGTTGTTTAGATGTTTATATTTTCTTACTTTAGTCTTATTTTTATCATTACTATAGTTCTTATTAGTCTGTAAATAAAAGTTTTCAGAAACTGGGTGTTAATAAAAAAAAATATTACCTTAAATAATTGTACAAGAAACACTAATCTAAGCACTATGCAGTGTTACAGCTAGGGAAAAGAGTGGTTTCGATGGGCTCTGACACCCAATGTAAGATTTAACTTGTGTTTAGGGTGCCAGCGTCCTCGCCTATGGTTTGAACATGTAACATTAGTTATAAGTCGAACATAGTTTATCATCATTAAATTACAATATTATTTATTAACTAGCTAATGCAACCAAGATGTGGCCTATTTACATACCTCTGTGTGGCTGTGTATATGTGTGGGTGTGTATATGTGTGTGAGGGAGAGATAGATATGGTGAAAACTTGTGTTTATGTAAGTCTGTAAAAATATAATCATAAACAAACATATTACTTTATTAACTACATTAGTTTAGGCAATCGATATTTGTAGTAAATCTTCAGGTTTTTTGTAAGACAATGTCAAAAGCCACTTCGTGACCCTGGTTTTGTTTTATGTCCACTCATTAGTATGGCCTGTTATTTTAGTTAAATATAAATTCATAATTATGAATGGCTTCATATTATTCAATTATTAACAGCTGCGGTCAAAATACACGTCCAATACACATGAAAGTTAAAAGAAAATGACTCATCGCTTTACCGGTCGCTTGCTACGAAAGCGTAGCGCCTACGTCATCGCGACCGCTACGCCGTAGCCAGACGGAAAAAACAGCTTTTGTCTACGAGAATATTGACAAAAAGATTGCGTAGGCGTACGTTATGAAAAAATTGGCTTAAATATAATTAAGTTGATGAAGACTTTTTATTAGAGACAGAAAATAAACGAGGTTTTTTGAGTTCCGTACTCAAAGGGTAACCACCTATTACTAAGCCTCCGCTGTCCGTCCGTCTGTCTGTCAGCGGGCTGCATCTCATGACCCGTAATAGGTAGACAGTTGAGATTTTCACAGAATGTGTATTTTTGTTGCCGATATAACAACAAATATTAAAAATAAATTAAAAATTAAAGGGTGCTCCCCTACTAAGATGATAAGGAACCCTATAAGCGTAACGATAGATGAACACGTGTGATAGATAATATGGCTAGAAATGGGACTACCGAGATGAAGAGTAATAGAGAAGTATGGAAGAAGAAGACATGCTGCGCCGACCCCAAATAAATTGGGACAAGGTCAAGAGAATGATATACAACATTATTTTTAGTATATACGAAACCTGAATATAGTTTGTTCAGAGTAAGTAACTGAATCGATTCCAATAATTTTTAAACCATGTTTTATATTGTTACAAAAATATTTAAAAAGGCTACAAGTTTGACACTGAGCGACACTAAGTACCTATCACAATCATTTAGGTACTTACTGCCAAATTATTATTATCAATGAGCTCAAGAGGACGCGGGAGGCGCGCGCGGTGCCGCCGCGTGGTTACCACATTTTTGTGCGGACAACCAGGTAACAGAACAAGCCTATAACTTAGTGATTTTTCATGATACAGTTTTGAAATTTTGTACATAGATTCTTTACATAAAAATACCAGACACGAGTTTCAGGTTTCGCATATACTAAAACTAATGTTGTATAGGCTTTTTATTAAAGACAGTAAACTAGGTTTATTTATTTATTTATTTAAACTTCATGTACAAGAGTGATACATAGGCGGACTTAATGCCAAAAGGCATCGTTATAACATTTATATTGCAAAAGCATATTATGTCAGATGCATACACATAATATAATATTTGTGGAAATAACCCAACTCTTTGGTAGCACTATATACATAATTTATGACTGGCAACTTGGCGGAATGTCGTGGCCAGCTACTGCGCAAAATAAAAATGCTATCGTATTTTTCTCGTATATGTTTTGAATACTAGAACATTTTAGAGTTTTCTGGTTATATTTTTCTAGTGGTATTTATGAAGCAGGAGTTCCCCTAGATGTATAAAAGTAGAATAAAAAAACTGTATTTGTGCCCTAGACATAAAGGTTTTTATGTGTTTTCTGTAAGGTTCAAATGTTTTTCAGGTCCAGCAAGAAAAAGCCTGGAAAGATGGAAGTTATAACAAAAATGTTTAGAGCAGTTTTCGTCGATACATAAAACTACTCATCTATATTCCAGATGATGTAACCAGAATGTGCAAAGTTTTATATCACATTTTGTAAAAAAAAAAAAAATACTTTTTTTTTTTCATATGTCTGCAATCAGCCTTTGGGCTTTAATCATATTAGTTATTGCTTACTTTGGCAGTTTGAGATTATTCACATCCTGCAATGCGTCATCTCGTTATGTATCGATGATCATCAGATTGACGCTATTCGTAAAAATAAACAAATATTAACAAAAAGTTAAAATACTTAACCCTTCAACCGTGAGCGTAACATTACCCCGGGGTAACCTACTGTGAAAATCATTACTCCCCCTACCCGTGACCGCAGTAGGGAAACAAAACATATCGGTTACGCGAGAGTAAAGGCAGTATATCAAAGATAACATAATTTTAGGTACATACAGGGTGGCGCCGACAATACGACAATAGATGAAAACACTGGTAATACTGGAACATATAGGAACATTTTTAAACTGTCAAACATAAACTAACATCGACATTAAAAACAACAAACAAACTAAACAGCATTAAACTGTTAACGAAATAAATAGAACACCATTTATAAATATTGGTTTTCCAACCTAAGGTATAATTTGCACTAATTCGCGTCTGGAAATAAAAATTAAGGAACAAATTTGACAAAGGTTTTTGGTTGGCAACATGTGTTTAGTGTTTAATACCGATACTAGGTTCGTTAACCTGTCGGTGCTAGCCTATTAATCTACATAATGTAGAAAATGTTGAAAAAGAAAATTAATGTCCTGTGACTAAACTACTGGATATATTCGATTGAATTTTTGTATGCAGACTGGGAACATCATAAGGTATACGCAGTTTAATTTATTGTCGTATTGTCGGCGCCACCCTGTATGGGGCGAAACACACGATTTTACAAACTTGATACTCTATTAGCTGAAAAGTTAGGCGTACGCCGCTAAACATCAAATAACATAGCACACAAACTGCCACAATGTAACTAAGGTATTTTTCCGTTTAGCCTTAACCTAGATAATGGTTTTTCCGTTACTAACGTAAATAACTTACTTTTACACCTAAATGTTTGTTAATGGTTATCAATACCAGTTTTGCCAAGTGAGACACAAAACACATGATAAAATAAGATAAATACTTGCCACAGTACACATTTATTCTGATACAAACTCTGAACTAAGTATAACTAAGATTACAAACGGAAAAACACTAAGTACAATAAAAAGGGTAATAATAATAGTTCCGAAAATAATCGTTATTATTTCCACAATAAAAAAGTGGTCGAAGTAAAGGTCAGGCACAATGGCCGACATTAGGATAGCGATAGTATTGCATGACTGATACAAAATAAATGTGGCCCGATTATTTACTTGTTGCACGGCGAATAGTCATGCAACCCTTACGTGACAAAGGCTGACTGAATTCAGCATCACTACTGTGATTTATTGCTTTTAGCAAGACTAGAAGTAAGGAATATCGTGACTCCAACTTTAAGTATGCTATGGAGCTCGTGGCTAAATAATAACGCCGCACGGGTCTATCTTCGAGGGTAAGCCGCGCTTGCCAAGGTCGATCTTTGCATGGGTGACCATTTATTACATACCAAGTTTCCTCCGTGCCTCGGTAAGCACGTTAAGCCGTCGTAGAACCCGGCTGTCATTTGAAAAGCTTTGACAGTCGTTACAGGCAGTCAGTGGCCGGAAAGTCTGACAACCAGTCTTACCAAGGGGTATCGTATTACCCAGTTCTTTGGGTTGTGGAGGTCAGATAGGCAGTCGCTCCATGTAAAATACTGATATTCAGCTGCGTCCGGTTAGACTGGAAGCCGACCAAAATAGTTGGAAAAAGGCTAGATAGATGATGAACTTTCAGTATGGATTAATTATGTAATTGTAAGTCTATGGCATTGATTATATTCAGTTAATAAAAAATCAGATGTTCCACACACTTCTGACCGTGTAAGCTGCAATTTTTGTATTAAAAAAACAGATTGTTTTCAACCACAGACAAAAAAGAGAGGAAAATAAAATCAAGTAATGATGCAATGGTTAATGTTTGTGTTACGACGTCCCTAACACCGTATATTAAAAGCGTTTTTTGAATGACAAATAATATAATTTGAAAAAAAAAAACCCTTACGCGATAATAATAAAGTACATTTTAATGTCATCTTCCGGACTTATAAAGCGGTTGGAAAATGAGAACATAACAACCGATCTATGTATACAGCGTGAAAGGGACATCGACGCACAGTCGGTTACCAGGTATTCTGTACATTCTGAACACCCTATAGAAATATTTCATCGGTAAATTTTAAAAAAAATCTGCTATTCCATACATCTTGACCGTGTAGGTGTATGTATTGCAGTTTTGTAGGAAACAGCTGTTTTTTTTTAATAATCTAAAAGAAATCTTAGTGGTGGGGTTCAGAAAGGTTTACTGAAAACGTGGTAATCGTTTGTGCTTCGTTATCCCTTCCACCCTGTATATAAAGAGGAGTATTTACTTGACTTACAACAAAACGTGGAAAGATTTCCACAAGATATATGATTGACACCTGTCAAAGTAGTATAGGAATCCCCATGATATTATTTCACAAAAACGATCGCTTCGACTTACTGTATAAAGTTGGACTGTGTCACAAAACAACAAAACTAATCACCCAACAAATGATGTATGTGAACATGTGAAGACATGTCACCTGTTTAGGTTCCCGTACATTGACGAAAAATTGATTATATAATATTGATAACAGCAACCTTGATGGACATAGCTGTCATTACTATTTACTGCTTTTTTATTGTTTTACTGTCCATTTGCTATAATATTCATTAATATAGATATGTTTAATATTTGTTTTTACGATCTACAAATAAGATTGTAAAATATTATTTAGGTCACCACAATGGTGACTTGACTTACAATGGTGGTTTGGTTCAGCCATGGGCAATGGCGAAACGGCAAAACATCGTCTTTTCAGTGTTTCATCTATCCTTTCGGAATTAATGCTTCTAATGATGGTGAAGACCGCATCAAAAGTACAGTCGCCAGCACATCAATCTACCCGAAACTGTCAAATTTTCCCAATCAACCTTGAACCTAATGATTTAGCGATAAAGTTGAAAATCTATTAAAGAAATTTGACAGATTGTAGTAGCTTGATGTGTCTGTACAACAGTAAAATAGATACGAAACGTGGATTTTGTGTTATTCTTTTATACAACATTAGTTTTAGTATATGCGAAACCTGATACACGTGTCTAGTATTTTTATGTAAAGAATTTCAAAACTGTATCACGAAAAATCACAAAGTTATAAGCTTGTTCTGTTAGTTGTCCGCACAAACGTCACACACGTCGTCTTGAACTCATTGATAATAATAATTAGGCAGTAGGTACCTAAATTATTGCGATAGGTACTTAAAGTCGCTCGGTGTCCAACTTTTAATGTTTTTAAATATTTTTGGGAAAAAATATAACATGGTTTGAAAATTATTGGAATCTATTCAGTTACTTATTCTGAACAAACTATATTCAGGTTTCGCATTTCGTTGTAGATGTAGATCGTTACACGAGTACCACTTTTCTATCAAAGAACGGGGCTTAATTGTATCCTAATGATTTTCTTTCACTTTGCGCCGACCACACGGCAAACATTTCGCAATAAAAGGTAGAAAACACAAAAGCCGAAAGGAGAAACCTCGTTAACTTACTCAAAGGAACTAAATCAGAATAGACGTACAAAAGTTACACAACAAAAGCTTTTTCTAACAAATCAGCATTCTGTAGTTTACCACGAATTCTGTCTACCTTTACTGGATAAAACGATACCAAAAGTAATGTCGCCGAACTGTAGTCAGCCTAAGCTCTTGGCTACGAACTACTAGTACCAGCGACACGTTCGGGTCTTGCGACTGCGAAAAAAAAACAATTGCAAGAAGTCCTGTAGTGCATGCCACGTGACACCGCTAAGCGACTAGTGTAGCAAGGGAACGTATGCGTTTCAAATAAGACTAGGAACGTCAATTATCTCTATCTGTCAACTGTCACTTGAAAAGTACGTAAAGCAAAAAAAATAACTTACGTAAATAAATTGTTTGACCGATTTTTTTTTATTGTTCTTGTTAATATTATCCTTATATTACAATCGTTTTTTTTAAGACCGCGAAAGTGTTGATTCAAACTTCATCTTAGAAGCGACTGATTTATTCACAAATTATGTTTATGCTACTGAACATGCTTTTTTATTTTGTTTTGTAATCACAAATTCTCGATCTGTATTGGTGCTCAGGCTTTCTCTAGTTTGAGGCTAATCTAAATACTGTTTTCAACTTTTTTGTAATCTTCTTGGCGATAAAAATAAAAAAATATTTGCTGACCCTACCCAACTTCTGTGATTTGACAACTATGACGTCACAATATGGCGCGAGCTCAGTCCTATTCTTTTTTTAAACGCATTGTACTCACGCGAAGGAAAACAAAAGACCCGCGCGCGTCTCTTGACGCAAGTCGAAATCGCCCAAGGCTATGACCGCAGCCTTACATAGGCAAGGTAATAAATCAGCACCGGGTGCGTATACGCGTTCGTAAAATCGCGGGGTTGGACCACCCTTACATTACCATGGCAAACAGTTAAATCAAGCAGAAAAGGCACAAAATATATAGAGTAGAAAATTAGGAGTTATACTGGTGTATTTGTTTCAATTGTGTACTTTATATATTGTTGTGTATCTCGTATGACGGGAACATAAATTATGGTTTGTTAAATGGGTTAATATCGTCTCGTTTTACTGAAAGCTTTAGACGTTTCGGTCCAGATTCCTTTGGACTAGTCATTTGCAAAGAACATAAATTGTCGTTCTACTTTTAGCATATTTTATTATATTAGAGCTATGCCTTATTGCTCTGCTTTGGATTTATGACAGGGCCATGTAATAAGGAATGTGTATTGCAATATAGTCGAGCTATGCAGCTAGATAACTTTGATCGACGTCATCATCCGCCTAGCTTTTTTATTAACTGTGTTGGCGTCGGCTTTCAGACAAACCGAATACAGTATTCTGCAGGTATTCAGCCAGCATCTTATATGGAGCGACTGCCTATATGACCTAAATACTGGCCACCTATCACTCCTTGCTAAGACTGGTTGTTGGACTTTTGGACTTGCGAGCGACTGTCAAGTTTTACGAATAAAATCAAAATATTTTATTTCAAATAGGCCTTCATGGGCACTTATAAAACGTCGAGAAAAGGTGCACGGTTCTGGTTGGTCGTTTCCCATGGAGAAGAACCGGCAGAAACTCCTTGATTACTCTTTTAAAATAATTTGGTGTTACGTTTATTATGTTACAATAAGCTGGGACAACAGTATACAACATTATTTTTAGTATATGCGAATTCTGAATATAGTTTGTTCAGAATAAGTAACTGAATCGATTCCAATAATTTTTAAACCATGTTATATTTTTCCCAAAAATATTTAAAAAAGTTAAAAGTTGGACACCGAGCGACTTTAAGTACCTATCGCAATAATTTAGGTACCTACTGCCAAATTATTATTATAAATGAGCTCAAGACGACGCTGGAGGCGCGCGCTGCGTGGTGACCACGATTTTGTGCGGACAACTAGATAACAGAACAAGCTTACAACTTTGTGATTTTTCATGATACAGTTTTGATATTTTGTACATAGATTCTTTCCATAAAAATACTAGACACGTGTATCAGGTTTCGCATATTCTAAAACTAATGTTGTATAAGAACGTCAGAAAAATAAGTCTAAAAAATAAGGATTTAAAAATAATCGAACCTTGCAACTCGATAGATTCTTTAGATACAATATGACTTTTTGTATAGAAGCTAGACAAAGATTGTAAGGTATTAGACAAAGGAGGCCGCCTTCTTGAAGTAGCTGGAGGGTAGTTGAACTACGGGTCTTAAGCTACTCGAGTGCTGTTCGCTTTGAGATTGATTACTTCAGATTTAGACGTTTTGGATTAGAAAAATCTATAGTCTAGGTACTTTAGAGACCCTAAACTTTGTGGTCATTCAGGAATTAAGCCTGGCACGTTGTAAAGAAAAAGAAAATAAACAATAAGTTTAAAATTAGAATAAGAAATGTTTAGACAGCTGAGGCGTCCGTCAAAGTGTCAGATGTTTTGTTTACAATAATTATTTCAATTCAGCGTCTAAATGCCTTTTAAGACTGGTATCTCACTGTACATAAGATGCCTCGAATAATCGGGCTTAAGCGTGGTTACGTTTCAGCGGCGTTTACAAGTAGTCATATAACAAGTAACCCGACTACAAATTGTACTATGTACTTGTGTATGTGTGTTGTGTATTGTGCTGTGTGTTGTGTTGTGTGTGTATATTTATAATCTCCTCTTAATGTCCTTAATTTTGATACTCTACTAGATAGGTTTGGTTGAAAAAAGAATTATTAACGACTTACAATTTATCCCCAAAAATGACATTTGGAACGTACGAAGTAATAAAAAAATTTACAAAGAAATATACAAGATACGCGCGAAAAACAGTAGTTCCTTGGTAGTCGGGTAAAAAGCCTTCTTTTATTATAGTTAGGTACATCATTCAGCTGGCATAATAAAACCAAAAATCCTTCTTAGTTTTAAAACTTTAAAAATAAAATTTCAGAGCACTTTCAAAGTTTCAAACTAAATAGGACACCTGCTCCCCAAATGGACTTAATTTCGGCCATTCAGTCAGAGAAAACCCATTTTAAAATATCAGGAGGCCAAGTTACAGTTTAGGTCTTAAAGTTAGGCCTTTATTCGCGAAACTTTTCTGTATAATTCCAGTGTCCCTCAAAATTAAGGCCCCAAGGCTACTTACCACAAAAGACATTTAAATAAATTAAACAAAATTATTTATTTTCGGAGTTAGAAGAAGTTTGGTTACTTTTGTCGTGTTAATTCTGAAGGTAATCTTGGGATTTATGATAAACTGGTTTTTGCCCGCGGCTTCGCTCGCGTTAATTTAGAATTTGACAATCAATTCGGGTTGTACTTTGCTTGTAATAATATAATTCAATCATGATTCGAAAGACACGTGGCGCCATCTCTTATTATAAGAACGTTATTGTTGTTTTCCTCGGGAACAGTGTTTTTTTTCGGAATGAAAGGTACCCTATGTCCGTTTCTGTACAACTGACAACGTATATACAAATTTTCAGGATGATCGGTTCAGTGGTTTAGGTGTGAAAAGGTAACAAACAAACTTACTTTCGAATTTAAAATATTAGTAAGGAAAGGAAAGTTAACTGTTTATCCAAGCATTTGTTTTTATTTAAAAAAATGTGCTGAAATGTTGAATTTTATGGTGTTATTGCCATTTAAGTGACAACACTGGGTATTTCCGTTTTAAACTATATAGATTTGCGTCAAAATAATTAAAATTAGGTGGTAATACATTACTTTGATACCTTAATTGAATGACCTAGCACTCATTTCAGTATATCTATTTACCTAATACTAGTAAGTGCTATACAACATTAGTTTTAGTATGTGCGAAACCTGATACACGTGTCTAGTATTTTTATGTAAAGAATCTATGTACAAAATTTCAAAACTGTATCATGTAAAATCACAAAGTTAAAAGCTTGTTCTGTTACCTAGTTGTCCACACAAAAATGTGGTCACCACGCAGCGTGCGCCTCCAACGTCGTCTAAAGCTCATTGATAATAATAATTTGGCATTAGGTACCTAAATTATTGCGATAGGTACTCAAAGACGCTCGGTGTCCAACTGTTAATTTTTTTTAATATTTTTGGGAAAAAATATAACATGGTTTAAAAATTATTGGAATCGATTCAGTTACTTATTCTGAACAAACTTTATTCAGGTTTCGCATATACTAAAAATAATGTTGTAGATTTGCGTCAAAATAATTAAAATTAGATGGTAATACATTACTTTGATACCTTAATTGAATGACCTAGCACCCATTTCAGTATACCTATTTACCTAAAACTAGTAGGTGCTAGATACCTCATAAACACATGTATTGTATCTTCAACATACTTACTAAGAGTGACTGCGGTTACATTATATTAATTCATGAATGTCATTAGCGAAATCACTAACTTATTAATTAGTAGTGTTGATTAGATAATAATTGGTAGATTACAGCTTCTCTATTATTAATTAGTATGCCTAAATGCACACAAGGTAGATTAGCACAATAAAAGGTTCTTAATAAAAATCTTAAAGTCATTAATTTACGGACAGATGACACACAGCCTACACCGCTAGGTCTAGAAGTATGGAGTACCTACATCATCTGCCTAGCCTTCTCCCAAATATGTTGGGGACGACTTCCCTGTCTAACCGGCTGCCGCTGAATACTAGTATTTTACATGGAGCGACTGCCTATCTGAGCTCCACAACCCAGTTAATACGATACTCATTGTTAAAACTGGTTGTCAGACTTTTTGGGCCACTGACTGCTTGTAACGACTGTCAAATGAGAGCGGGGGGCTTAACTTGCTTTCCGAGGCACGGAGGAAATTCGGCATGTAATGTGGTCACCCGTCCACAGACCAACCTAGGCACGCGCGGCTTAACCTAAAGATCGACCCGAGCGGCTATTATTATTTAGCCACGCGCTCCTCCACACACTGGTACACTGCTGGGTACACTACTTGTACCTTATTCATAAATTTAAATTAAACCATACTATTAAAAAGACCTCACCCTAGCTTGGATGCTGTCGTATAGATTGCACAAGAAAATGGATGACTGGCGTTTATTACAACCTTCATATGCAAAACTGAAAACCGTGATGTCTTTGTCATAAAATGAGACAAAAGTAGGTGTAGTATCCTCTTGTAGCTGAGCTAATAGGTTGATAGCACAACTTACTAACTATATCACAGGCTCACCGCACCATCAAGCCCCTAGTCCAGGATCTTCCTATCTCCCGCCATTCGCCGTCACTGACAGTTGACATTAGTGACAGCTACCTGTCTACTTGTCGCTGTAAGACAGTGTTTCCATATCTATTAAATAGATACAAACCAGTATAGGTGGTTTTGTACAGTAGGTACAAAATGGCCTGGGCTACAATTTGAAATACACCACGCTGCTACCGGGTTTGAACTAAACAAGTTACTTTTAAAAATGAAAATGTAGCCTACGACATATTTTTTGCAAATTGCCGTGTTCCCCGGCCATTAGCATAGCTTCTTATGCAAGAAAGTGGTAATCTCTTGCTATCGAACGACCATCGGCCTGTCGCTTTGGATTCACGTCGACGTAACATGCAAGCGGACTTTGTCCCCAGCTTTTAGGCAGTGCAGGCCAAAATGCAACTTGATTTTATCATTTTGTACTCAAAAACGAAGTTTTTATCAACATAAATTGCTTGTTGCTAGTCTATTTTTTTTTAAGTTAAACAGATAGATTTATTTAGAAATAAGCATCACCTTTGTACTATTTTTTGTACCTTTCTTCTTTTCTGTATTTAGTGTGTACATAAACTGTTAAATAAATAAATAGATGCTTGAGCAGATTTATACAATATGTGTCTATGACTTGATATTTTTATGTGTTGAAAAGAAAATAGTCTCACAAATGACACTTCACTATTCAATTCAAACGATTCAGTAAATATAAAGATGTTTAAATTACTCATAGCACTAAAAGCATTTAGTTATTTGAGCTGCAAGCGTGCCTGAGTTTTGTAGTACTTACTCTTCTTTCAACAAAACACTACAAGCAATAATTTTCATACTTCACCATTAGCGAGGAACTAAAGCAAGTTAGTGACATCACTATTACGAGTTCCAAATTTAAATATTCTAATTAACTACACTACAGCACAGACAAGACTATACAATACTTTGTTACCAGCCAGCAGCCCAACTTCGCAACAGTTGAATTTGAAAACGGAACATAAATCAAAATGGCGGAGCTTGCAACTTGCACGGAACATTGTTTAGAGATGAAAGTATTTGGTTAACAAATGGTTTGCTCTTACTTTGCCAGAGTTTTGAGAGAGGATGTGGGGAGCAAACGTTAAGATGGGATAACTATGCAGTTTCCTTGTTTAAGACAACAACAGGAATAATCTTAATCGAACGGCGCTTACAGGTAAGCCAGTTTGATTGTACAAATATTGTCATACCAGACAAGCTTGGATAAATAATGTCGACAAGCAATTGATGCCAATAATGTACCTACATATTCCCTGAACAGTCGTTATCGACAAGTTCTGCAGCAACTTAAATAGAGATGGAAAATATTAACATACATTTTCTACTGACAGTAATACTCGTAAGTAGCATAACAAAACATGAAGCTTGTATACGTGAATAAGTATCTAATACTCATATTCCTCCAAGTAAACATACGCTACAGTTGTCGCCCATTGACTTACAAGCCTTACATCTTATTTTGATGTGTTACTGGGGAGTTTATGCCGCCAATTCATTACTTCAGACCGGTGAAGGCAGGCGTTTTGAATTTCGACGTTCAAAAAGGGCTGATTTGTAATTGACATTTGATTTTGTGTATGGGACTAAGCTTAAAGCTAGCCACGTCGAGCGTATGCCCAACGAGCTGAAGGTCAAAATAGCCATTATGTGGAGCCATGATATAGCCGGAATGACGCGCAGCTGACTTCGGGGAAATGGCGGGATGAGCTGGACAGAACCAACGATCAGTGATCCATATTGGCCCCGGATTGGAACAACTGGAAGTCATATGGAGAGGCCTTTGCTCAGCCCAGCAATGGGATGACGCAGGTTTTAACAGCAATTTGATTGGAAAGCGTTGTCAGCACGATTTCATACATCTGTATTTGCCATATCTCACTTGTCGCTTCAAGCAGACCGATCTAATTTCACATTCGCGTAGATTACCTGACGCGGGCACTTGAGACCGTACCCGCCGCCATATTGAACGCATTTGTCATGAAAACGGAGGCGAATAGACGCTTGATTTAATACTGAGGTACATTGAATAGGACTCTCCTACAAATGTGGAGATATTTTGTTAACGGTATTTTTTGTTTGTTTTCGGTATGACTGATATGGGCTAGGGAGAGAATTAATACCGAGATCCGTAGCAGATAGGGACGTAAAATTGATACAATTTGATATATTATGTAGTTTAGGAGAAGGATAAGGATAAAAATAGGGCCTCCTTTAATTTTTAATTTATTTTTTTATGTTATAGCGGCAACAGAAATACACATTCTGTGAAAATTTCAACTGTCTACCTATTACGGATCATGAGATACAGCCCGCTGACAGACAGACGGATGGACGGACAGCGGAGGCTTAGTAATAGGGTCCTGTTGGTTACCCTCCGAGTACGGAACCCTCAAAATGATCAACGATGAGTGATAAGCGAACAATGTCGACTGTACAAGTTAGTGTAAATCTTTATAAATATAAACGAATGTTTTGTATGTTTGTCCTCTTTGCGTTACTAAACCATTGATTCGATTGTGATGTAACTTTGGTGGGTCCTTCTGTGTACACCTACAAAGGCTCTTTACGTGTCATTGCAACGCACGTACCATGGCACATGACGAGGAGCAGCAAGTTTGTTAAAAAAAATACATACTACACCGATTCCAAATAAATTGCTATTTTTACTAAATCTCATTGTGTACCAAGTAACTTTATTTTCTCTTCGGTTACCTGTCTCAAAGGCCCTGAATTCAAATAAGGCAGTGATATGGAAAAAGGTTTTGACAACAATGAGAACCTCATACTCTTGAGGACAAACCAAAGCTGCCCAAACACCCCACAAATCTTGTTTTAAATACACAATTCTATACACCCAAAGCTATACTTAGAATGTAAATAAGAAAGACTTTACATTATTTAATTCAAAAAATGTTTGCAAGTTTTCCGCTGTCGCAAGATTAATGCTCTTGTAATCCTTCGCACTTTATTTGACTTGGTAAATAGGAGTAAATAAGAAACAAACTTTGTCATGTTTCTATAAGTCGGAGGGTACTTGGAAATATCGCTTTTTAGCGAACAGCCTAGGATTAAAAAAAAACCCGGCTTTTATTGGGTAAATAGAAAATAATAAAAGAAAAGTTTTAAGTTTTTTTTAGTCTAGCATAGGACAAAAAAAAATTACAATAAAACAAAAAATATAAAAAGTAAACATAAGAAAATTTTTAAATAAAAAATTAGACTCACATTAAACTAAATTGGTCCTGTACGAGGCTAAAAGGCGCCTTTCTCAGCATGGTGGAAATCGGGTACCTATACTACATGAACCACAGAACAATTGAAAATACTATGGCTGTGAGATGAACACTGACTAACAGATATGATCGTTAATGCACAGACGGATGCGCTCATTGGTTTACACATTCACTCAAGCCATTTTGTGTTTTGTGACCAACCAGGATAAATAGGATATTAATTAACCCTTAGATTCGCCAATCAGCAATCAAGAAGGACTGTTTTTTTAGAATAATCATCAACATCAGGATTTTCGCAAAAAAACGACTTTTCCAAATATCCTGTTACATAAATAAGAAACAAACTTTATAATGTTTCTGTACATTTGTTAGAAAAAGTTGCCAACTTGTTGAAAACAAGTTTTGACGGGGTAATGGATTATCTTAGATTAAATCGCCGAAAGGGTTCCTACTTGAGAGGAGTCTTTGTATTATTAATACAGTTCGGTTATTGTTTGATGGAATTGATTTAAAACGGGGATAGGATGTGGTTCATTTGCCTCGAGGGGTCTTAGGCAATGTTGAATGTAAAGAGGTAAGTAAGGGCAAACATAAGATGGATAATGAATTTTAAGCTTAAGGAAGATCCATCAAGGTACTCCACGTAATTATTTTAGCATAATTACCGCAAATTTAATCTTAATCAACATACAGCAGAATTTGAAATCACTTTAAATGAATACATTTAAAAATAAAACATTGTAGGAGTGATCGTTTTAATTTGATCCTCGTGATTACAGTCAAACTGTCTGAAATTAGCGTGAAAAAATATGACAATACGGTCAGCTGCTCATCATTCATGGTCTTTGCAACCACCCTTATTGGTAGGCCCCTTTTCCCAGATTTGAAATCATTAAATGACCCCTCCCGCTGTGGGCGGAGCGGAATGGAGTGTCAGACTTGTACTTATTAAAACCCACCCAAGTTCTTTCTTAGCCCTTTGTGTTCCTAGGCCGCTGTATCTCTTTCGAACAGTCCCGCAGCCCCTATTGGTAGGCCCTAAAGGCGATATTAATGTCAAATTAACATGAACGTCCAGCTCTATACATTAGATATCCGACAGATTTACGAGTTTAATTTACAACGACACCCCGACAATGTTGACCAAAGCCTATCACCACAGACGAAACCCAAATAAAGCCATTTGTAACCATGACCAAAGTCACGTCCTAGTTTACGAGTTCCCAGTTTCCCAGTTTCAATTTCATATCAAAGTAGGAGTTATGGACTAGCCCCAACTTACCCTTCACGCATATTTAGTATTGACACAAGCGCGATAGGCCTTGACATACAATTGGGAAAGTTACGTAATTTCATTGAAAATAGTCTGGTTTGTGGTTCCTTCAACATGGCTCATTTACATGAGATGAATTACTCGCCTCGTAATGATACTTGCCCGAAGGCGATTGACCCGTGTTAATAGTATGAGAATATATGTATGGTTCTGTATGGTGTCCGGACGTAAAGAATAGCACCATCCCATATCTTCCCGTGGGTGTCGTAAGAGGCGACTAAGGGACTTACCAGTGAATGGGCAGCAGCTTTCTCTGTGATTTTTTATAACAAACATACTGCGATCGCCAACCCGCCTGCCAAGCGTGGCGATTATGGCAAAACCCCCCTTGGGGAGGCCTATGTCCAGC
Source organism: Noctua fimbriata (assembly GCA_905163415.1). Taxonomy (NCBI): domain Eukaryota; kingdom Metazoa; phylum Arthropoda; class Insecta; order Lepidoptera; family Noctuidae; genus Noctua; species Noctua fimbriata. The sequence continues at coordinate 13,091,801 of LR990940.1, forward strand.
AGTGGACGTCTTTCGGCTGAAATGATGATGATGATGATGATGAATAGTATGAGTGTGACAGCGCCGCCGAGGACGGCAAGAAAACGATGGTGAGATGATTTAGACGCGCTTCACGAAGGCTGGTTCGAGATGGTGCAGGAGAAGAGTACCTGGAAGGATATGGGGAGGCCTTTGCCCAGCAGTGGGACAAAAAAGACTATTAAAAAAAAATTGTATTTGGGCAAAAAGATTAGTTTAGCAGACCAAACGAGCGCATACATATTCTATCAAATATTTATGTGAAACATCTATAAGCACGCCTTGGCAGTAAAACCGACTCGTATGCCGTGACGAGGAAAGGCACGACGCTGTCATGGCGTGATGCCCCCTCTATACCACCGCTCTCGACTTAATTTATTAACATAGATGTTTCACATCTGTCGGGCGTCCCTTGACGGTAAATTTTGTTTTCAGTAGACAGAGACAGGCCATTCATTAAATTTTTTATTCATACAAAAATATCAAGATTATTAAGTAGATTATGCTGGCTCTCTGTTCTCTTTCTGCATTTGTTTAGTCTAAGCCCACCTATGCGAGAATTACCTCGTTTTTTGAAAAGTAGGACCGTGTTTTTGTTTCCTATTTGAATATCAAAACATAACTTCGATAATCGTTTGGCGAGTCGCCTATCAGACTCGCTTCTCAATTAGCGAGAAAATGTGCTCCTGTAAATGATCCCTTATTAAACTCCCTCTAAGTTCAAAAAGCCACAGAGTAATCAACGTCTCCACTATATTTGTTATCTCTGCAAGTTATCGAGGCCCTTTTCTTGAACATTTACATGTGAAAACTTCGGACGGCCTCATAGCAATGGTAATGAGATCGTCGGAGCTGAGACGAAATTTGTACTATCAGGGAAATTGGATGTATTCTTAGGGTCTTTTCTTTGTTAGGTTAATTTGGGTTTTAGGTTAGGAGTGCGGAATTACGAAGTCTGGTCTAGTTTGATTACATGAGGGGTGTGATTAGCCATGTTATGGTTTCAATTATGATAATGGAAACTTCTTACTAACTAGTTACCTACACAGTTTCATAACTATTATCGTGATGATTACCTGTTATTTCTAACATCTTATGAGTTAAACATAACGTGGCGAAATGTGGGTGAAAGTGTTCGAGGATTACAAGTGTGATGTTATGTATTAGGCGAGGCTTTTTGGCTTGCGGATGTTATTTATAATTTGTGGTGTGTTGTTTTTGTTACTATGCAGAATACATCGCTTTTCTTGCTTACTTTTTTTGTATTATTTCAAACTTTTAGTAAGCCGTTCCTCGTTTATTTATTTATTTTATCATTTATGTAAACAAGAGAGAGAACATAAGGACACAACATAACATAACTTAGGTGTACAAAGCCACAGCTTATTTCAAAATAAACTAGCATTAGTAGTTTAGTATTATTAACAAATCAAGGTCCGAACACTTTTGTGAAAGTTAAATAGGAAAAAGAATTTGACTATACTAATATTAAAAAGAGGTAAAGTTTGTTTGTAAGTTTGTATGTAGGGGGTAATCTCCGGAACTAATGACACAATTCTAAAAATTATTTCACTGGCAGAAAGCTACATTATTCGTGAGTGCCCATTAATTATATTCATATCATGCATATTAGCCGAGCTATCACAATTTTTGCGGACGAAGTCGCGGGCGTAGTGCTAGTATATCATACTTTGGTTCCTTAATATAGAATTTAGAATGCTTTTAATGTCGCATGTTAGAAGGCTGTATGAGATAACTCGACCTAAACCCCCGGGATATGCAAATACTGCATTTAAAAGCGGTCGGACGGTGAATGTGTCCGGAAATCCCATTACAGCTGAATCAAAGCGGAATTTGATAACGTGTTTGAAAATATTTTGAGTGCTTTGATATTATGAATAATTTGTTTGACTAAACGAGGACGTGTTTTAGAATATAATTTTGTTGAAATGAATGAAATATGCACAAATTAAAATTACAAATAACTCACAAAATGTACTGCCTTATTCCTCTTTTTTGTGGGTTGTGGTGGTCAGATAGGAAGTCGCTCTGTGTATTATTTCTACTGGTATTTAGTTGGAGACGGTCAAACTGGAAAGCCAGACCTAACAAAGTTGAGAAACCTACCTTAATCATTCATCAATTTTTACAATCAACATGAATGATGTAACCAAGATTTTGATTGAAAAGAGTGTCCTTGGAGTTTCTTGCCCATTCTTCTCCATAGAGATCTACGCTTTGGAATGGGCAACTACAGCACTTTCACAAGTTAATATGCCTTGTGTTTGGGACTGTAGCTTCGCCTTCTTTGTTTTTCTGACATTCAAAAGTGCCTGTAATGGTTTAATTGAAATAAATGGTTTGAGTTTGAAGCAGGTAATCTAAAATGGCCGCTTTAGCAGGATCTATCTATCTATTTAGTTTTAGGGTAATAATTTGAATCACGTTAAACATCTTAAAATGGTGACCGACGCATTTAATATTATGAATTGTCACTTACGGAAAATACGCGCTTTGGACGTGGAGTTGCGGACACCAGCCCGTTACATTAATACCTTTGTGATCATTTTACGAATTGTAAAAAAAAAAGCAGCAATGATAACTAACACAATCCAATACGCCTTAAATAATAATCAACAATATTCAAACAGAACCCCTAGTCAAGTATACATCAGAACTCAAACAGCAATAATCAGCGAGCATCAACATAAGCTACTCCGACAAAAAGGGACGAAAGTCGTCCCCTTGCACAATGATACCGCATGAGTGATCACCGAAGTTAGCTGGGTAACTAATTAGCAGTATCTGTGGAGACATTAATCAGGACTCCGGAGTAGTCATGGACGTTGTGCACGAGAAATGATGGTGGAGACATTTGGGAGTTACGTAGACCAGCAGTCTTAAGGAGGGCGAACAGAGATTTCGGAAAAATGAGGCTGTTGTGTGCGACGGAAATGTGAGTGAATTTATCAAGAAACAGGGAAGACAGTAGATGAGTGAAGAAGAGTAGGATAGCAAGGTTTTCGAGATATTTATGAGTTAACACAGAAAATACAAAAGGCCACGACCTATTGCAACGATAGCGCACTCGTACGACCGATTGCTTTGGTCAGGATGTTATGGCACGAAAGGAGGTGTCTGATGAGGTGACGAGTAATAGAGAAGTATAGAAGAAGAAGACAGACAAGAAGGGCAAGACAATGATGATGATGATGATGCTAACTTTGGTCAGAAATGCGGAGCATGAGTTTGACGCCATTATGAGAAATAGGTAAGTTAAGTAGGTTGTATATTTCGTGATAAAAATATATTTTTTATTGAAAGTCTGTTCAACTTCGATATGTTATACAAAGTGTTTTCGACTTACCACAGAGCTACAAATTTCGTTGTCTATCCATCACTTTACACTAATATACTTAACCTAACATGTGACTGTGGTGTAGATCAAATATCATGCCGTATATTGGTACAAAAGAGTGTCCCTGTAGTTTCTTGCCCATTCTTCTCCATACGATATTGGAATGGGCAACTATAGTCAATCCACAGTTATTTTGCCTGTGGCTGGACTTTAGGTAGCTTATATTACTGCTGCTGCTGCTTGCTTGGCTTAGGTTGCTTTTTGCTTGTTTGCTTGCTTATATTTGTTATGCGTTGTGTGTTTATTGTCATTTTTTTTGTCATTTTGTATGATGCACGTCATGTCTCTGCGACAAATAAATATTTTTTCTTTCTTTCTTATTTTTAACTAAGCAAAAGTGTCTGTCACGGGTCTATTTGAAATAAATGCTTTAAGTTTGAGTTTTGTTGCAAGAAATACCTAAACGTTTCAACAAAGAATCAAGCACCATAGCTAAGCAGTCTGCTACCGTTAGCATATCTTACTCACTTTATTGGTTCTGCAACTTAAACTTCCAAGTTCTACCGAAGTTCAGAAAGACATTAAATATAATGTTCATTGCATTGGCTCTCAAATAAATAACTTATAAATAAGTACAGGGACTCGGTGTAAAGTTCATAACATGGAAGGTTTATATACCTGAGATACTTGCCTCGTTATTTCAAGTCGAACAAACTTCAATGGGGTAGCCGCATAGCTTGTAATTTGTACGATGACTGAATTTGGGTCGTGCGTTAAAGGGGAAATATGATAGATATAAAGTTTTGATTGCCCAGTGGCTGGGCTATAGATTTCTATGATGATAATTTAATTATAATTTAATTTATTTATAATAATTTTTGACAGTTGTTCAATGTTCAACAGAGTCGAGTTCGGTCGAGTTGTGTGAGAGAGGTGTAGATATGTCAGATTTTTATCTGTAAAAGTACCTGATGAAGACGGAACGAAAATCTGGTGAATATAAACTTTTCCCAACCCAGTTATCAACCCTAAGACCTCCTGCTATACTTACTGTAGGCTACTCTTTACAATCTTTTTGATATTTATGTAATTCTAAATTAAATATTACTTGAAATATCTATTTACATTATCTAATATACATTACACATACATAATTTAACTATTTAATGTAAAATTAACACAACTATTAATTTACATTAATTTAAATAATCATTCTGACTATCATTATAAAAATATAAAATACACCGAAACATAATCATAAATTATCTAAGTCGATAATCGCTATTTTGGCTCATGACAATCAATTGACAAGGCCCTCAAAACGATTTGTTCCTATTCGCAACTGTCAAACCGCGACTAACTTCACACTACTTAATCCATGCTCAAATGACGCGCAATGCATTTCTCTGTTTAAGTACATTTTATTGTTATTTAGTTTTTGTAGTGTTTGTGAGCTTGTATGTTTGCTCATTTAACGCTTTGTGATCATTGTTATGTGAACTCTTGTATCTAACCCACACACCCACTGCATTTTCTAAAACCTAACAATATTGTGTGTGAATCAACTGAAATTCTCGACTACCTCTTTACATCGCAACTCTGAGTCAAACATTTTTAGTATTCCTGTTATTTAACAGATTAAAACTTACCATATTTTCAAAAACATTATTTTATTTTATTCTAATTCAATCTAAAAGCAATAAAAATGCCGTACAGCGTAAGACATGTAACCGGCAGAATGTAATGACAGAATTTGCTTGAAATATTGAATTTGTTCAGAATCCATTTTGAATATTTCACGCGATATGGATTCGCACCAGTAATAAATCTTATAAGGTACTACATACTGTTTTAAGTAAATATATCTTCAATATTTATCGGTATATGGAATGGAAGAAGATTATTTTCAATAATTTTTTTTTTTTTTTAAATCTCAACATCAGAAGTAACAGGTACTGGTATATGCACAATCTTTCAATAGAGAAAGGTGTCTGAAGGTGAAGGTGAAGGTGCGTGAGGTATGTCCTGAAGAACAGATCACCTCTCCGGTTCAGATATACTATTTTATTTACAGCAAAATTTTAATCAAGATTCTAGAGTAAAAATTGGAAGTAGTTAAACAAGTGACGTAGAGACGAGACGAGACGAGTAGAAACACAAACTACTGGAACATTATGTATGAAATACTAATAGCTCCAAAGTGATGTTGTCCCACGTATAGAAAGTATATTACACACGGTGCTGCTCGCCAGTTCTGTTAGCTTGAACTTGGCTTGACACGCTACCGCGTGATCCTATGTGTTTCTCCAGGTTATCAACTATATGAGCGCTAAAGGACGAAGTTTTCTATGAAATCTCGGCACAAGACCAACAGGATGGAAATATAATTATCTCAAACAATAGTTTATAATTAGAACTTTACTTCATACTAATATAAAAAGTAGCTACCTAAGTTGCCGTGCCATGTAGTCGTGGTAAATATGCAAAATTATTCCCATTTTAGCAAACGAACTGTATACACATTAGCTAAGTTATTTTATAAACCGATAAATTTTCTCTAGATTACAAAATGTAACAGTTTGTTTATCAAAACTATTTTTTGCAACGTTCAACCATTTCTTTATTTACTTGACTTTACCATTAAAATTTTTAATAACATTACACTCCTGTTGGACTTCGCCGCAGTCGGGTAAAAATACGCATAAGAAGAAAAGCTATGATATTAACTCGTCGATATTAGCAACTATATTCAAGTTAAATAAAACAGGGATCATAATAGGATAATAATAATATGAATTACGTTACAATTCATTAAGGGCATTACATGGCTCAAATCCCAAAAACAGCGTATGTTCAAAGAAATTTGTTGATGAATCCCTTCGTGCGTTTTCCGTGTAAAAAAAGTATGTTATAGTTAAGTTCATCAAAAATAAATTGTATTGTTTAAAATTTTAATAAACCTTCTCAATTTTTTTTGGTTAATCGTAGAAAATAGGTCCTTTTTCAACCTTATTTGTAAATTATCTCTGTAACGGCTGAATAGATCGGCATGAATTTTGTAACAACAAATACGTAATGATATACTTAACAATCTGTATTGTTTTTTTTCTGTTATTTCTTTTAATATTTTTATATAATAAAAACAAACCGAAATTTTGCGAAATGTGCGGGGCAAGTCAACAAAAACCAGTACAGGGATCAAATCATCAAGGTCATCGAGCAATGTAATGCCCTTAAGCAGTCACAAAGTGACACTTCAAATATTGACTGCGTCTGTCCAGACCTGCCCCCGTAGCATGATCACCGTAGACAAGGATTTCTTGGACGGAAGAATCGACAAAATGACAGATAGTGGAAAAAAATCTGTCGTTGTGTCGACACAATCTGTCATTTTGTCGATTCTTCCGTCAAAGAAATTCTTGTTTACGGTGGTCATGCTACGGGGGCAGATGTAGTTTTCTGAGTTGACTTTATTGGCCTGTCAAATCGCGGTCAATGAAACAACCTATCGACTCAAATATTTTCTATTTCAATATAGGTAATATGTCATTCGTAACGTACCAATCATGTTCGAATAATATCGGAAGGCTTTCATGATTTATGAAGTTACACGAAATAGAATTCCTGAACAAGAAAATCATGTCAAGCCTGTCAACCGACAAATGGAAAAGCCGTTTTCTATTTACGACTGAAAGAATGGTTCTAATTTCGAATTGTTACTATTTATATAGGTTTGGGGGCTGGGACATGCGATCGAGTTATGTTCGAGTGAAGATGCTGTCGCATTTTTACGGACTAATTCCTGATTCTCACAAAAAGTACTGAAATATCTCTCAATGTGGACGCCCTCTGCCCCATCTGGAGGACATAGGACATTAAGTCATCTCTCAATGTCCGTTGTCTGCAGCTGCTAGCCGGACCAAATTCTGTCTGAACCGGTTTGAACCAACTTATTTGAAAGTATTATTAGGTCGGGGATTACTCAGTAGCAGCCACGGAGTCGGGATTTGTGCCCGGTTGATGGCAATAGGCTCGCCCCCTATTAAAAGAAACTTAAACATAACCTGAACAGAAATGTGGGTGTACTAATGGGACTTCTGCCTTACGCTTCGGAGAATACAGACGTGATGTTATGTTTACGAAAGTCCATTCTCCTTCATCATCGCATCCTTAAGCAAACAGAAAACAGTTGCTGAAGAAAACCATTGTGCTTTGTATGTGAATCGGTACATCACCATTTTCGCAAGCCATGTTGATTCAAGGTAAAAAGAAGACAATGGTAACAAAAAAACATTGCATATTGCATTGTCAATAAAGATCTAAGGTGGCATCCTTCCAAAACGCGTAAACAGCCTCCGTTAGGTAGTTTAGTTATCGCCTCAACAGTTTCAGTCAATATCTCACCTTTCACACGACAAACGATAGTTCATTCAGCCGTAAACGGATTTTCACCGTCCTTCTACCAAAAATCATTCATTCGTTCGTTCATTCCCCTTGACAAGTACAGTCCCTTTGCATTTATTTTACCTCTGACAACTGCAGTCCAACAAACTTATTCCCACGAGAATAAAGATCACTATTATTTTGACAGACTTGTCAGTGACAGCATCTAATTTCAACCTTATTGCTGCAATCATAAAGGTGGAAGTGCCGGGGTGGCCCGCAAACCTGCAAATTGCATAAAACGTTACAAAATTTGAATTTCGCGGGCTTTGTGGCGCTTTCCCCTTAAGGTGAAAAAGTCATTCAATGGGGTTAAATGAACTTAGATGATTTTATTGATGATTTTCATAATTATAATTCTGTAACTCACAGTGATCTTAAGCATCCACCTTAAGATCACTGTGATTTTGACAGCAATGCAGGCAACATAACGGTGAACTGACTGTACACCAAAAATCATTCATTCGTTCACTCCCCTTGACAAGTAGGGCTCAGTCTCGCTCCGTCAACCATTCACTCAGTCCCTCGACCTTCGAGAAGGTCATGCTTACATTTCCTCCCCTTGTTACGCCACGGTCCTATGCATTCTGAATTAGGATCTCTTTGGTTAGTCAGTGCTTTGAGGAAAATACTTTTCCTTTTTAGGGACTGATGTGAACCATGAAATTGTGTTATGAGCACTTTACACGTTAGAAGGAAAACTTTTTGTGGATATTGTATATTCTTAAGATTAAGGTTGATTATTTTAGTGCGGACTGCCTCGTTGGTCTAGTGGCCGCAAGCGACAACTGCTGAGCGTAAGGTCCTGGGTTCGATTCCCGGGTCGGGCAAATTAATATTGGGTTTTTCCATCAGGAATTTCTCACTAGTCGTCACGGAGTCTGGATTTGCGATCAGTTGATGGCAGCAGGCTCGCCTCTATTACATGGGACTTAAACATGACTCGTGAAATGTGGGTGTACTATTAGAAACACCTCTGCCTAACCCTTCGGGGATTACAGGCGTGATGTTATGTTTATGTTTAGTGCTGTTTTGGCTGTCAGTTTTAGTTTGTGTTTTTTACAAGTCTAACGTTTATTTTTATTCTAAGATTGTTTAGTCTACTGCGAGACAGGTGCTAATTTAGATTAGTTTCATTATTTTCAGTACACAGAGTAGGATTATTCTTAATGTATAAGATTTTTGTTGAATAGCATATACAGGCTAAATCACACTTATCATTTACACTAGAAACGGGATATTTACCAACCATTTTTTTTTTTTTTACATCGGTACTCCCGCTGTTTGTACACTTAGATCTTTTAAACGACGCAACGGATTTAAATTCAGTTTTCAGAAATAGAGTGATTCAAGAGGAAGTTTTATATGTATATTGCACCCGTGCAAAGCAGGGGCGAAAAAATTAAAAATAAGATAAACGAAATTGTACGAGGCCCCTATCTCAGCATGGTGCTGTACCATTAAAAAAAAATCACAGCACTGGTATTCTGGTAGGGCCCTAAGTGGTGACAACGTTGAGCTGTGCGCTGATATGTCAGTCAGCTTCTCGTAACGAAATCCTATATTCCTTTTCCAAACCGACTACCGTAGAAAAGAAGCATCCACAACTTTATTTTAACATAACATAACATAATAATTTATTCAAACAAACAGATAGTAGATTTACAACTTTTTTCTGAAATATAGCAGGTAACACAATAAATTGTAGTCTACAATAAAGTGGGAAAAGCTCTGTCCTTCGAACTAGGCTACAAATTAGCCTGTGTTTAGGAGACACAGTTCCGATCCCCAGAAACAATTGGCTCTGGTACGTGTTACATGTGCAGATTGGCAAAAGTGATAAATAACTGACGGCTATGCAAGGAAAACCGACAATGAGTAACTAATAAAAAACAAAATAAACACAACTGTAGCTGTCACAACTCCCACAAGTCAATTATCATGTCAAGCTATTTTCAGGCAATTAACAACCTTAAATAAACACACGTGTACCTTCACCTTAATTGATGAAGTTCAAAGACCATTACAGTCCATGTTACTACATAGCCATTAGCCGTAATGACTACAGCCAAGAGGTTGGTTACCGGAGTACTTACGGTTAGGGGTACGTTGTGAACATGTTCGGTATTGTTCAGGTTATTATGTGAAAACCGACTTTGGTATGGCTTAGATCCGGGAGCAAGACCGGTCCTTACCAATGAAACCCTTCTTTGCTATATATCTGCCTAGCCTTTTCCCAATTGTATTGGCGTCGACTTCCAGTCTAACCGGATGTAGCTCATCATCATCTGCCCAGCCTTTTCCCAACTATATTGGGGTCGGCTTGAAGTCTAACCGGATGCCGCTAAATACCAGAATTTTACATGGAGCGACTGCCTATCTGACCTCCACAACCCAGTTAGTACTGCGTGATACGATACCCCTTTGGTAAGACTGGTTGTCAGACTTTTTGGGCCACAGACTACCTAACGATTGTCAAAGATCTACAAATGACACCCGGGACCAACCGCTTAACGTGCTTTCCGAGGCACGGAGGCTCGGATGCAGCTGAATACCAGTATTTTACAAGAAGCGACTGCCAATCGGACTTAAACAACCTATGGAAGTGCGATCAAGTGTCGTAGGTAGATGCGTAAATAAAACTCAATACGTTAGTACTCACGGTTCTATATAATAGGGTCCACACGCAGAACACAAACACAAGAGAAGAAAAACAGAGGATAGTACAGAGTCACAATAGTCAGAGTCAAAACCATGCGGTTTCGAGATGTCACAGCAATATGCGCGCGCGTCGTTATGAGGCTCGTTCCGACTGGTGGTCATGGTAAAGGCGCCGGGCGTCAACGCCCGCGCGCTGCGTCCCACCTCGCTCGCTTTCTATACGTCACGATGACGTAGCTCGGCCGCGGTGCGAATCCAATAGACGCTGACCCGGCATCATCTGACATTATATTGTTGTTGACAATATAAGATGCCGGTGATATGTTTTAAGTGTTTGTTATAAATACATGTAAATAAATCTGTTTGTGTGTAAATGTGTTGTGATGTGTAATAAACAATATAAATACATAAACTAGATATTAGGTGTATACCGTACGGGCCGGATCTTGCAGAACACCAGTTTGGTTTCCGCAAGGGGCGCTCGACGGTGAACGCCATCATGCGCGTGAGAGCCCTCACGACGGGGGACGCGGTTTCCCGGGGCGGGGTCGTCTTGGCGGTGTCTCTGGACATCGCCAACGCCTTCAACTCCATGCCCTGGAGCTGCATTGGGGAGGCACTCCGGTATCACCGGGTGCCGACCTACCTTCGTCGTGTGGTCGGGGACTATCTGACGGATAGGGCCGTCACGTACCCCGGTCGGAGCGGAGAATGGAACCGGCGAGAGATGTCGTGCGGTGTTCCACAGGGATCGGTTCTGGGGCCGGCCTTGTGGAACATCGGTTACGACTGGGTGCTGCGCGACCTCCCTAGCGGCACGCTAGGTACGCTGGTACTGGCACAAGGGAGGTCACACGTGGCGGCGGCCGAAAACATGACACGCGGGGTTGCGATAGTCGTGGAGAGGATCCGGCAATTGGGTCTCGAGGTGGCATTGCACAAGTCCGAGGCCATGTGTTTTCATGGGCCTCGGAATGCGCCACCGTCGGGATCCCTACTGACGGCGGGAGGGGTTTCCATCAGCGTTGGGTCGACGCTGAAGTACCTGGGACTCGTCCTTGACAGCCGGTGGAACTTCGTGGAGCATTTCCTACGTTTGGCCCCCAAACTGGAACGGACCGGGGCTGCCTTCAAGCGGCTCCTGCCCATCCTGGGGGGTCCAAACGCCTCCTGCCGGAGGCTCTACGCGGGGGTCGTGCGGTCCATGACCCTTTACGGGGCCCCGGTGTGGGCGCGTTCTCTGAGGCGGCAAGCCGCCCGCTACCTGAACGCGCCCCAAAAGGTTATAGCCCTAAGGCTAGTCCGGGGGTACCGCACGATCTCCGGTGAGGCGGCGAGCCTCCTTGCCGGATTGCCGCCATGGGATCTGGAGGCGATAGTCCTCGCGCGCCTTCACGAATGGCGCGCGGAGGCACTACGTCGGGGGGAAACTCCGCTGCCGCGGCAATCGCCGCTCAGCGGACAGACCTCCGGCGCGATCTCATGGTGACATGGAGAGAGCGACTGTCGCAACCCCGTGCAGGGCACGCCACCATAGTGGCGATAAGTCCCCTCTTTGAGGAGTGGCTAGAGAGGCGCCACGGCGCCCTTACCTTCCGCCTGACGCAGGTCCTCACCGGACACGGTTGTTTCGGGAGGTTCCTGCACCGAATCGGGCGGGAGGAAACGCCCGGGTGTTTCCATTGTGAGGATCGTCCGGAGGACACGGTGCAGCACACTGTGGAGGCCTGCCCCGCTTGGGCGGAGCAGCGCCGTGTCCTCGTAGAGGCGATCGGCGGCGGCGACCTCTCGCACCCGGCCCTGGTTCAAGCTATGGTCCGGAGCGAGAGGGAATGGGAAGCCGTCACCTCCTTCTGCGAAGCAGTCATGCCAGTGAAGGAGGTGGCGGGGCGGAACGTGAGAGGGAAAGAGCCTCACGTCCCAGCCGCCGCGGGAGACGCCCTGGGCGTCGGGGGTCACGTGGTGGCCCCCGGCCACCGTAGGCGCGGGCCTGTGGACGGCGAGTTATGGGCTAGCTCGCCGTCCGGCCGTCTTATGACGACAGGCCGTGTCGACGGCGCGTTCGTGTTCCACGCGCGCCTCAAAGAGATGTCAGCAACCAGGAGGGGTCCGCACGGGCCGATGCCTGCCAGGGCTGCGGGACTGTTCGAAAGAGATACCGCGGCCCTGGAACACAAAGGGCAAAGAAGGAACATGGATGGGTTTTAGTCAGTACAAGTGACACTCGCTTCCGCTCCGCCCAGAGCGGGGGGGGACGGACCAACATAAGCGGCTAAACCGAAAGATCGACCCGAGCGGCTGTTATTATTTAGAAACGAGCTCCTCTCAGATTACATATTCTACAGTACAAGTTTCAAAAGTGTTCCTGGGAGCTAAAATACCTGGAACAATTCCTGCTGGTGCTGCTTAACTACGCACCTAGGTTACGTTTCGGCTGCAAAGTCAAAAATATTTGGCAAAGCTGCCGTGAAGCCGCACGCACGCACAAGAGGCGTTTTTACACGCAAGCCGTGTTGCGGTGACTTCCAGCACGCGGTAAATAATATCTTTTCTGCGCAAGATTGAATTGTCGCAAGACGCATGGCGCTTGAACGTGTATGTTGTGGTCAAGGGTTCGTAGACAGCGTAACCAGTTAGCCGTATTGTTAACGGCAGCGATGTCCTAACTAATGTCAAATCTGTTAATAACACTTAACGTTACTATTCGGCTTGTCCTATTTTTAGCAAAAGGAAGCGATAATTTTAATGTCAGCGGATTTCAGTTATCACCGAATTACGCAATATATTCTGTGTATTCATGAATGGATATTTGAATTACAGAAATAGTTGTCATTGAAGATAAGAGATGTTCCCTTATGTCGTTTATAATATTTGCGATAAGCTTCCGCATAAAATAACGTCCGTCTGACCGAGTTTCGAGTCATGGCGGCCCTTATAATTGGAGGATAGCCATCGCCGTAGGAGATATTACAGTGCACAAGTGTGTCAAAGAGTTGAGTGGGATAAGAGAGTGCACCTGTCTGCTAAGTGCTCATGTACAGCGTAGATGCACACTCTTCTTCACTCTCATTGACGGATGGGACGGCATCCGGCACGACCGCAGAGTCAAGGCGCAAGAACAACCAAGCCACGGGGAATATTACAACCAATTTCCAAATTCCGGGCCAAATTCCTAATAGAAAAAATCCAATAACACTTTACCTGGCATGGGAATCGACCCCCATTCATAGCAGTCACGCTTGTGACTAGAAGACCAACAGGGCATATAAATTCCTTATACAGAGTATATTTTTTAAAACATTTTATGAAATACTGATGCTTGCGTAGGGTAAATTCCACGAATGGAAAATTACAGCAAATCAGAAATACTTGATGGCAACGGAAATCAAAGTTATTTACTCTGAACTGGTTGGAGGCATCCCACGCCAAAAGTTATTTCCATACACATTCTGTTACCCTCTTAATCAGTTGTCTTGGTAACCGTCGAGAGGAAAATTTTCGATGTGTATGTTCATGGCAAACGATTGATGGACTGTGAGAAGGATGATATGGCAAGAAATGAGGTGTCTGATGAGATGACGAGTGACAGAGAAGTATGAAAGAAGAAGACATACTGCGCCGGCCTGAATTAATTGGGACAAGGGCAGGAGAATGATGATGAAGAGCTCGTCTCTTATAGTAACGTGAACAGGCTTCTTTAGATCTCTGACAGTCGTAAGGGTAGTCAGGTACCCGAAAGTCTGACAATCAGTCTTGCTAAGCATATCGTGTAATCGGGAATTGGGTTGTGGATGTCAGATAGGCAGCCGCCCAATGTTAATACGGGTCAGCTGCATCTGGTTAGAATGGAAGCCGACCCCATCATAATTGGGAAACGGCTAAACGATGATGATGAACAGCTTCAGAAAATTTTGGTAATAAAATTAGGGCATGAGGTTTGCACGAAGTAAAAAACTTTCGGTTGTGCTATTCGGCGACTTATTTTTGTACACTTAGGCATTTTGCGTCGCCATGTGGACGTTAGTATGAAACCAAATGCAGCGTAAATTCCGCGACTCATTTTACGCGACTCAAAGCTCAAAAAATTACGCTCCTTTGGCCTCAGCCTTATGGTTTTTTTTTCACTAATAATAGAGCAAGGATAACTGATGTCGAGTGGGGTATTATCTAAAAACCTACATATTTTTGTGCTATGACAGTTTTTTACAGGACCTACGATATGTCGTAAAACATGTACTTACATGTTTATCACTTTCAGGAGGCCGGTCTGTGGTTTAACGTTGCAAGAAAAATTAGTTTTCCTTACCTAGAACAAAAAAAAACATAAATAAATAAATACTTAGTATTTAAATAAAATTAAAAATATTTTAACCTAAAACATTGATAACAATATCTGATAGCAATATATTTTAACAACAATTGTACTACTACCTACTAAATAATACAAGGAAATTATGAAATTATAGTTGAAACTAATACAAAAACAAATAATCTATATTTCATCGAATATTTTAGCCATATTATTGATCATGATGAAATTATTTTAGCCATAATGGGTACAATACGAGTACAACACGATTGCGTAGTTTTATATTGGTACACACGGCGGCACACGAAGCTGTACAGTTCCAGTATAACTTGGCCTCGCTTTGTATAGATTTTCTATACGATGAGAGATCCGCATAAACTGGTTTTGTATAGCTTGATTGCCCGTCGTGCGTACTGGCAAACGGTAATGTATTAAAATAAGTAATTTACGTAATAGGCAAAACCGTGGTTGTTATAGGTACATTAAGGGTTTGCAATATTTTTGTATGAAGCCTGGCCTCCCTCACTTCCGCCATTTTATTTTATTTTCAAAATGGCTGCCACGCACAGAATCTGTTTTAACCAATGGCTGGTTCAAAACAAACAAGTCTTGTATTTGTATGAGACAAATGAAAAATTTGTATGTCACGACCCTTTTTCTCAGGAACACGTGGAGGTGTCAAGCTGAAATTAATGTCAAATACTCGGGTCTGCTACCCCTTGGAGCAGTGAAAAACTCACAGCTTTTAAGTCAACGCGATCAAAAGATTATGACCGTTTATGTCGTATATTTTGCGATTTCACAAGGGAATCAAAACCTATAGTGTACTTTCCGTTGACCAAGGAACATGGGAGCAATGTCTTACAGCACGTAAAGGAAAAAAATCTGAAGACCGTAAATACGTAGTTTAATAACAAAATATCTACAAGTTTATTTGGTTCCCTCGGTGCGCGAGTCCAACTCACACTTGGCCGGTTTTTTTATCTATCCTTAACTTCCCACACCCGCCCTTTATCCTCATTGCGTATAACTAATGTAATAAGTTATATAAATAATAGGAATAACACTTATTATTTCCTTTATTCATTTTATAAACTTATTTTAAATATTTTTAAATATTTCTTAAAAAAAAAACCATTTAAAAATATGAAAAATAGTGGTCCGCCGGTAGCGGGAGCAGGGTCCGACGGTAGCGGAAGCTACCGGTGGTTAGGGCTCCAGAGACAGGAACCTCCTCACAATACGAGCCGTATCGAGGAGTACTGCCTTCTGAATCAGGCCCTTGATCCAACCGCCTAAGGAGAGCCTCGAAAGATGATCATCGAGGCTCTTGGCTATAAGGCCATTGGCCGTCACGACGATCGGCACAATGATAGCCGAGTTCACATTCCACATGTCGACAACCTCGTGTGCCAAGTCGAGATATTTTATTTGATAGGAAAAACACTTTATTATTATCAAATTATTAATATTAAATAGTACAGTACCCAAAGTTATTTTTTGTCTATCTATCCTTAACTTACCACATCCGACCTTTATCCTTCTCATTGCGTAACACTATTATTTGATAAATAATATTCATATAGTCAAATAGATTACAGGACTGAAGCGTTATATGTGAAAATGGCATTTGTTAGCATAAGAACAGATTCGCTTTACGCCAGATTCGCGTTAGGCCAGATTCGCATTAGGTCAGATTCGCTTAAAGACACAAGTACAGTCGGATAAAAAGTAATTTTATTCATTAATACGAAAAATCAGAGAAAATAAAAAAAAAAACCTTACGGGCATCGTTACAAACCAAAAATAAATTCCCTGTACTAATTTTGAATAGGTACTGTTTTTTTTTCAACATTAACCAAATACTCAAAATGTTTTAAACATTCTAAAGTTGAAATTTATCCTTGTAACGCATTGTTGACAATTTTTTCAATCTTTTATTTTTTTTTAAGTCTTCTAGCCTTCGTCTTTTCCCTCATCTGTAAAGACTTTTTTTAGCAACTGAAGAAAATAACATAAAGCTGGTTTGGGCGGTATTTTTGAATTCAGTCTACGATGGTATCCCTCCACCCCATTCGTTGTTCTGATCTTTTCTCCGTAACAAAAAAATTGTCAAGCGAATCTGTCCTTATGCGAACAAAGGAACTTTATGTTGCGGTCTGTACATATTCTGTCTTTAAGCGAATCTAACTTAACGCAAATCAGGTCTAACGCGAATCTGGCGTAAAGCAAATCTGTCCTTATGCTAACAAATAGAAAATGGCATAGCTATAAATGGCTAATAGGCGGTGTCACAAACACTAAGCGACAACATAAAGAATGCCTTAATATTAATGTGCAGTGTAAGAATTTCACCTCTGGGTGCTGAGCTGAGCATTCAAAATCCAACAGTGCTCTTTTATGTAGTGAAAATGGACATAATACAATTTCATCGCGTATACAACATTAGTTTTAGTTTATGCGAAACCTAATACACGTGTCTAGTATTTTTATGTAAAGAATTTATCTACAAAATTTCAAAACTGTATCATGAAAAATCACAAAGTTATAAGCTTGTTCTGTTACCTAGTTGTCCGCACAAAAACGCTATCACCACGCAGCGCGCGCCTCCAGCGTCGTCTTGAGCTCATTGATAATAATAATTTGGCTGTAGGTACCTAAATTATTGCGATAGGTACTCAAATTAGCTCGGTATCCAACTTTTAACTTTTTTAAATATTTTTGGGAAAAAATATAACATGGTTTAAAAATTATTGGAATCGATTCCGTTACTTATTCTGAACAAACTATATTCAGGTTTCGCATATACTAAAATAATTTTGTATAGGATACTACCTACTACTACGTACTTACGAGTCATGCTATGAATCGTTGGAAGGACTGTGTGAAGGAAAATATGGCTAGAAAGGAGGTGAATAGTGAGATGACGATAATAGAGAAGTATGGAAGAAGAAGACATGCTGCACCGACCTCAAATGAATCGTGATAAGGGCAGGAGAATGATCATGATGATGATGAATTGCTACATTCGGGAAATTATAAAACAGCACTGTTAAGGAAAAGTGTTATGACAATGGGACCTGTAATTTATAATAGAATACCACATGGTTTTAAGGATAATTCTATAAACATTTTTAAATCTATTAATTTTTAAATCTATATCTTTATTAATAACTGCACTACTTTTAGGCAAATGTTATTACTCAGTGAAAGACTTTCTAAATGATACGAATTTATCTGGATTATGATTGTTATAATTAACTGCAAATTTGACCATGTAAGACTTACGTACCTGACTATATATTATTAATTGACTTCACTTTAATTTCTATTTTATTTTTTTGACATTATTTTGTTTGTATTAATACTTTAACTTATGTAATAATTTGCACGCCGTAAGGTAGACTGTAGCCGATCTCATTAATTTATGTACAACACCTAACCTGTACCTACTTTCATAGCAAATAAAATTCTGATTTTGATTCTGATGTAGAAATACTACGTAATACACATTACCGTTCTTTACCCCGCTACCCTAATAAGAAGCAGAATTATTCTATGTATAGAAAACTTAGTCCATTGTTGCCATACCCAAAATGGATGCGTATAGACCGCCTTTGTCCGCACATATCCGCAGGGTTGACAGTTATTATCATTAGTATATAGAATCGAGCTGAAAATGTATCTACTTCTATTGCTTTGAAAATGAAAGGATCTATTCGTGATGAAATCAAGGTAAGTGCTTAAAAGTGATATTATATTCAAAGCAGTTTTTATTCAATGAGAGTTTATCTGAATATGAACCTACGTGGACAAGGCGCAAGGAGGTAGGATTTATCAGCTAGAGCTCTGTATACCCCCATGGTAAAATAAAAAGCCGTGAGTTTATGTATGTATGTATGTCTGAATCTCTACATCTTTCCTTTACCCGATTAGACCGCTGTAGACACAATCTGGCAAAATGAGGGTTTAAAGAGCCTTCTGAACCTTCCGATACTCAGTGTGAATGCGGTGCTCCTGATCAGACCATGGCCCACTAGCTGGAGTGTCCAAAGTGTCCAAACTCCTGCAGTTTAGTGTACTTAAAAAACGCAAATGACGCCACGATTACCATGGCAGATCACTGGGCTCAAATAATTATACAACATTATTTTTAGTATATGTGAAACCTGAATATAGTTTGTTCAGAATAAGTAACTGAATTGATTCCAATAATTTTTAAACCATGTGATTTCCCAAAAATATTTAAAAAAGTTAAAAGTTGGACACCGAGCGATTTAGAGTACCCATCGCAATAATTTAGGTACCTACTGCCAAATTATTATTATCAATGTGCTCAAGACGACGCTGGAGGCGTGCGCTGCGTGGTGACCACGAATTTGTGCGGACAACTAGGTAACAGAACAAGCTTATAACTTTGTGATTTTTCATGATACAGTTTAGAAATTTTGTACATAGATTCTTTACATAAAAATACTAGACACGTGTATCAGGTTTCGCACATACTAAAACTAATGTTGTATAAGACGTACCATCGATATGAAAGAAGACAGCATTACTCTTGAATTACTCTGGCCGGAGCTTAAGACTTATCCCTACTAACCTACCTTCACAAAACACAAGGAAGCTCCTTCCCAAATCACATTTGGACAACCCTATTTAGGTGTTAACGAGTGCCAGAAGAACAAGGAAAACCCTAAGAAATAACTTAAGCAGGTTAACTAAATGTGAAGAAAGTAATTCGACTGCTCGGACCCTATTCATCATCCAAGATAGCGACGGTATGACGTCATTCTTAGGAAACATCAACCGAATAAATTGGACAATTTTGCAGACAACTTTTGATTGTATACGTTGAGCTCCCTGTATATGGGCGGAGGTTGTATTTTTGGCTCGTTTTTAGCTTGGTGAGATAACACCCAGTTGTTGTTAGGGCTACAGTCTCAATTTATTGCGGACCTAATCTTCTAAGTCATAAATCTTGAGTATTTTCGTTGAACCTTCTCTCTTTGCTTTGAAACAAAGTGTCATATTAGAGTAACAACACGATACAAATTCGTTCACAACACAAATAAGTGTTACTATTTCTGGTTTATGGGGATAAAAACCT
Source organism: Noctua fimbriata (assembly GCA_905163415.1). Taxonomy (NCBI): domain Eukaryota; kingdom Metazoa; phylum Arthropoda; class Insecta; order Lepidoptera; family Noctuidae; genus Noctua; species Noctua fimbriata. The sequence goes on from LR990940.1 coordinate 13,111,700, forward strand.
ACACAAGTGGCATTTGACTGCCTCGTTGGTCAAGTGGTCGCAAGCGCGACTGCTGAGCATGAGGTGCTGGGTTCGATTCCCAGGTCGGGAAAAGTGTTTTTGAGTTTTTCCATCAGGAATTTCTCAGTAGCACCCACGGAGCCTAGGTTTGTGCCCGGTTGATAGCAATAGGCTCGCCCCCTATTACATAACTGGTGGAATGTGGGTGTGCTATTAGGTACACCTCTGCCTAACCCTTCAGGGATTACAGGCGTGATGTGAGTTGTGTCAAGTGGCATTTGACGGAAATATCTTATTCTAGCTCACATTTGTATCACAAACGAACAATGTGTGTTGTCAATCACAACACACATTGTTGCGTCAAATTCTCACGCTCTGTCAGACAAAATCAAAGAAATACAACAATCAATAATCCCACTTCTACAAAGACGACGAATACTGTTCATGACATGGCCATTATTATCTTGAGAATGTTGACTGAGAACGTTGAAGATACGAGGAAAGTTTTTTCCGGGAAAATGCTGTCATACATAGGTATCACAGAAGCCGGTAGGTGCTCGCAGAACGGATGGCCGATGGGGCCGAAAAGTTCTGGAGTGGCGACCGCGAACCAGAAGACGCTGCATTGGAAGGCCTCCCACTAGGTGGACCGATGACCTGGTGAAGGTTGCAGGGATCCGCTGGATGCGAGTCGCAAGGGACCGGTCAATGTGGCGACACTTAGGGGAGGCCTATGTCCAGCAGTGGACGTCTTTCGGCTGAAATGATGATGATGATGATGACATAGGTATCGACTCAAATCTTAAACTCAGGGATATTAATTGTTAAACAAATTCATTAACGACTTTCGTTGTCTATATTTACAAATCATAAGGCAAAGACATAGGGTATCAATTTGCTTAACAATAATTTATCTGATGGTACATTGTTGAAACGCCAGAATAATCTTTTACGAAGCATTTTTGACGAACATCCCATTATGTAACATCAAGAGAGATCATCACCCCATCAAAACATTATCTAATCTATCAAACAAAGTCAATTTCGATTTTCGCTGCTAAAGAGATGAAAGGATCTGCCAAAGTCTTTAGAACTGCAAGAGACGAAGTTAGGGCACAATTTCCGCAATCCGATTGCTCGGATCTCATTCCAAGGAGGGACAAAGTTTGATAACTCAAATACGTCAAACATCGACCACGGGCAAACGTGACGTCATTCACAGCTCTTAAGACAGTCCGGGGACCCTTTTAGTTAATGTCCACGCAATAAAATAAACCCACATAAACGAAACTGTTTATTTTATCACCGCTATCAAGATTCATCTTAACTATGTCTGCAGTGGAATAATTGCAGCTTGTAATATTTCCTTGGAGACTCTTTCGGATGCTGTGACAGTTTTGTTATGCTTTCGCAATGAGATTCGTGGTAACTAACTTTAGTTATCTGTCGCGTGAATGCGCCATCTTCGCGTTTATATGTTATATAAACATCCGGAAAATCAGAAGATTTCAAACGCATGTTTTGCATTCTTGGTTACAACATGGCTGTAAAGTGTTTTACAGAGCCACCAGGCGTTTCGTTAAACTTTTATAACACTCCATGGTTTGCTGGTATAGTCGTGTTCCTGTCTGTCCAGAATGAAGAAGTCAATTATCGCTTGTGTCGCCCAAAAGTTAAGTTCACTATCGTAACTCACTTAAGTCTTTTTGACATCCAATGAAGCCATGTGCCGAACCTTATTTGAGTAATTTATCTCCATGTAAAATGTTTGTGACCTCTGACCTCGCACCCCGAGGATTAATTTAAAGGGACGAACGACCAACTTCCCCGTATATTTAATTTGCTCAACCAATGGCGGACTGTTTTTCTTTGCGTCCTAAGTCAGCATGGGTGTTTTCACGTTTAAATTGTGTGAATTAGATTTGTTTTTACCACATCAATTGGCTATTTGTATGGTCTATAGTTAGTAATTCAGTATTTATGAGAGATAGTAATTCGCGGGGTTTACAAGGCTGACTCACAATAACAACACAACGTCTGAAGACGGAAAATTATGAGGGAATAATTTACAGCTACGTATAACTATGATCATCAATAAGCTATCAAAATAAAGAATTCATGTTTTTTTGGAGCGGATTTCACCAATTTAATTTGAAAGCGATCACCTTATCTAAATCCCGTTCAATAGCTCTAATTTCCATACAATGCTATGGAATATTGACACTGAAAGCTATTGAGCGTCTTCGTTTAGTTGTCCATCCTATACCATAGACACCGTAAATGGCGTAGATTCGTAGAACTTGCTTATTACCTAAAGTTGACACCGTCAAACGCCACAAAACTTCACAAAGTCCTCTAAACTCACTTAAACCACAATGAAAATATAGTAGCACCCTCACCCATAATTTTCGGCGCCCAAATTATAAATTCAGGGTTACTCTCAAAACTGTATCATCACAAGTACACAGCCCTGAGACTTTCTCTAAACTCTTGGCCACAAGCTACTGACTCAAGCGACTCGCGTCTTGCGACTGCGTTGAAAATAAATGAAGCACATTATTTATAACACCTCACAAAGCGACTTGTGGAGCTACAATACCCACACGAAAGATACAAAGGTCGCGCGTGCGTGGCTCTGGACGAGAGCTGCTATTTACTGAAACACCGACCGGAACATTTGTAACAGAAGTCGAAGAGGGTTTATGAATAGATATTTTCGTGGAGGTCTGGTTTTGAAAATACTTTTTTATTCGCATTTTTTTTTGTCAAACACAAGACAATTTTACTATCTAGGATTTGTTTTTAGGGGAGGGGGATACACAGAGACAGCCTGGGGCTCGTTGACTATAGGACAGTTACCTTTTCAATTGCGGTAAAAGTAGAGCAGCGTCTTTAACAATAACGCGAGCTGATCGAAATTTTACGATTCTGCTCTGATAGGCTGAACAGAACCAAGACACAACGTACCAAACCGAGACATGCACCGCTGTACCGAGAAGTATGGCAGCCCTACTCTAGACGCAAGTCCCGTCGCAATGCGCATATCCTGAGGTTGTGAGCCGGCCGTCACGGCTTTGCCCGATTTGACTTGTTGTGTCTCCCGTGACATGTTACCAAAAACTTATTTTCTTAGTAGTTATATGAGTGTCGCCTGAGCGTGTTTCGTGGCCAAGCAGTGAACGGATCTTTACAACACTACAGTTGAAGGATTCCAAGGGTCTTTCAGAGAGGACTTTGCAAAATCCCACTTAGCAAGTTTACATTATGGTGGTAATACTCTCTGAATTCATGTTTTTGGTTAGGGACCGCCTTTATTGGATCATCTATTACGGCTGTTAGGCTGGAGTGTGTTAAATATGGAGTTAATTGGAAAGGGTAATTTGGTGTGTTTTTGTAGGTGTCTGGTTGGATATATGCTACATACATCTCCAGGATATATGGGCATATGATGGAAACCTGTTTCTTTGAAAATGCAGTGTAATCGCGAAGGTTTTCTCTTTAAAGAAATAGATGCCAGCTGATGGAACTGCTCTTATCACGTGAAAAAAATGATAAATAAAGACATTTCTTAATGCGCAAGGCAGAGGACTTGAGTGTTGTAGCGCAACATTTTAAAAAAAAAACAATATTGAAAGCCGTTCAAACTAGGCTGAAGATCAGCACTTTTTGAACGTCCATTACACAAGACAGTCCCCCAAAACCCCTGTCCTTCGCCACTCCCTAGTGTTATAGCTGAAAAATGGCATAGCTATACATGGCTAATAGGCGGTGTCACAAACACTAAGCGACAACATAAAGAATGCCTTAATATTAATGTGCAGTGTAAGAATTTCACCTCTGGGTGCTGAGCTGAGCATTCAAAATCCAACAGTGCTCTTTTATGTAGTGAAAATGGACATAATACAATTTCATCGCGTATATAGGATACTACCTACTTACGAGTCATGCTATGAATCGATGGATGGACTGTGTGAATGATGATATGGCTAAAAAGGAGGGAAGAAGAAATGGCGGAACAAACTCCCCAGCAAAGAAAGAGAGATCTATATCCGACAGCGGTCAGCGCTAGACTGGCAAATTGATTGAACAATAACGTCATGCCTGTAATCCCCGAAGAGTTAGGCAGAGGTCTACCTTATAGTACACCCACATTTCGCCAGTTATGTTTAAGTCCCATATAACAGGGGGCGAGTCTATTGCCATCAACCGGACACAAATCCAAACTCAGAAATTCCTGATGGAAAAACCAAATAAAACTTTGCCAGACCGAATCGAACCCAGGACCTCATCCTCAGCAGTCGCGATTGCGACCACTAGACCAACGAGGTAGCAAGTTGATTGGAATTCTAATATGTATATTCCTGTGTTAGTATTATGCTTTATGGGTCCAGTAAGTGGGTACGTTTATTGCGGCGCCAGACGCTTTGTTCAGGTGGTCAAAGGTGCAAGTAAGCCGACATTTAGTACACACGGCGGCACATGAAGCTGTACATTTCTAGTATAACTTGGCCTCGCTTTGTGTAGATTGTCTATACAATGAGTTATGAGAGATCCGCATAAACTGGTTTCGTATAGCTTGCTTGACCGTCGTGCGTACATTCCAGCAAACGAAACTTAGGGACTAACCACACTAATTCAGCTCTGTTCAGCTTTCTGCGTCTATCCAGATGCGTTCGCATCTCCATCCAAAGTCGTTGTTTTCTATGGACAAAGGCTGAACAGAGCTGAATAAGCGTGGTTAGTCCCTTAGTGGACATAAGACTTTAGGCAGCTACGTTTTGTGAACTGCACACGAACGAGGTTTTTTTTAACCATCCTATTCTGTCCCACTCCTGGACCATAGTCCCAGTTTTCTTCATCTTTTGCCTTCTCCGACCAATCCATGAGCAAGAATAAAAAAAAAAATATATTATTCGAGTTGTATTTTCCCGTTAATGGTGTAAACTAGGCCGCTAATGACCTTGCTATTCACTTGAACCTTTTGTGTTAGTTTAAGCGTTATGTTATCGCCCTCGTAATCGCTTCGATTGACCACAAATACATGTGGCACGAACAGGTTACGATTACAAGTAACCCTTACTCGGCTTCGATAAAATAGGGAAGGTAGTTGCGTGTTTTCGAGTTTTTTAGGCTGATTTATAAATAGATTGGGCTTTATCAAAGATTTTGCCTTGACCTTTAACGGACTTAACGTTACAACTATGTTACGTATAATTTAAATATTTGTAGTAAGAGAGAATTATAGAAGACTCAGTTTGCCCGCGGCTTCGCCCGCGAATATGTCCGAAGTTATGTTACAACGAAAACAGGCTACATTTTTAACATAAAAACAAGCTTTTAAATATAGGTGTGACGTAATTTGTTTTGTCGTATTCTTCTCTGCAATCCCTTTAAATCGATACCCATATCATGGGGGTGCATCCAAATAACAAATCAAAGGAAGCGATCTTTGGGAGTCCGCCATAATGGATTTAGAATGACGTCACTTAGCTAACCATGCATTTTCATCAAAACTAAACGTGTCTGCAAAATTGCAGCTCAATCGGTTCAGGCAACTGTTTTAAAATTTAATTGCAAGATTAGACCTAAACAAACAAACAAACATTGCAAGAAAGCTCGTAAAAAGAAACCTAGGCGAAGAGGTAACCGTGTGCTGTTAGCAGTGCAAAGGCGTTAAAGATTACGGACAGGCAGACAGATTTATGGTCACACCAAAATATGACCACAGTTTTCTGATACATGATGAATTACCATCGTTTTTTGAGTAGCGTGGTGGTGTGACCGTCGGACTGCCATAGCCATAGACTGGGTTGTACAGCCAAGTCGCCCATGGGCGGTATTAAAACTTTGACACCAGCCCCCGTAGATAAAATGACAGATTGTGTCGACACAATGACAGATTTCTTTGCAGTATCTGTCATTTTGTCGATTCTTCCGTCAAAGAAATCCTTGTCTACGGTGGTCATGCTACGGGGGCTAGTTAGGCAGTAACCACGCGAAGATTCAAGATTCTTTATTTTGCATGAAATATGGTACATGATGGTCTTATAAATAAAAAGGTTTCACATATTTCGCTGACTTCCTTCAGCATGCAAGCTTAAAATTAAAATACCTAACACAATGTACTCGTAGTTTAGGTACCTAGTTAAAAATAAGAAGAAGATCTCGTCATCATTATCCACAACCTGATTTATTCACGGCTGCGTAAAGGCCTCATTTTTTTTAATAACCTAGTAGGTAATTACAATAGGGTAGTTGACGAACCAATCAATTGACATACTTTTTAAGAGCTGTCAAAACGTGATTCCCTCTTATAATTTTGAATGGAAATAGCACGCTATGACGTCACATTTAATTAAGTCAAAGACTCAACTATTTATTGATTTCAAAGCAACTAAAAATCTAATTTTGCAATTAATTGAAACTTAATCGGGTTTTCAGGTCTAAAATGAAGTAATTTTTTAGAGAAGTTGTGTCTTGGAATTATTGTTTAATGGTGTTATTCAATTATGGGAAAACTGCCTTTTTTTTTTTTTTTTTAGGATGGGAAATCATCAAATGACCCCCCCCGCTCTGGGCGGAGCGGAAGGAAGTCAGCAGCCCTGGCAGGCATCGGCCCGTGCGGACCCCTACGTGGTTGCTGACATCTCTTTGAGGCGCGCGTGGAACACGAACGCGCCGTCGACACGGCCTGTCGTCATAAGACGGCCGGACGGCGAGCTAGCCCAAAACTCGCTGTCCACAGGCCCGCGCCTACGGTGGCCGGGGGCCACCACGTGACCCCCGACGCCCAGGGCGTCTCCCGCGGCGGCTGGGACGTGAGGCTCTTTCCCTCTCACGTTCCGCCACCTCCTTCACTAGCATGACTGCTTCGCAGAAGGAGGTGACGGCTTCCCATTCCCTCTCGCTCCGGACCATGGCTTGAACCAGGGCCGGGCGCGAGAGGTCGCTGCCGCCAATCGCCTCTACGAGGACACGGCGCTGCTCCGCCCAAGCGGGGCAGGCCTCCACAGTGTGCTGCACCGTGTCCTCCGGACGATCCTCACAATGGAAACACCCGGGCGTTTCCTCCCGCCCGATTCGGTGCAGGAACCTCCCGAAACAACCGTGTCCGGTGAGGACCTGCGTCAGGCGGAAGGTGAGGGCGCCGTGGCGCCTCTCTAGCCACTCCTCAAAGAGGGGACTTATCGCCACTATGGTGGCGTGCCCTGCACGGGGTTGCGACAGTCGCTCTCTCCATATCACCATGAGATCGCGCCGGAGGTCTGTCCGCTGTGCGGCGATTTGCCGCGGCAGCGGAGTTTCCCCCCGACGTAGTGCCTCCGCGCGCCATTCGTGAAGGCGCGCGAGGACTATCGCCTCCAGATCCCATGGCGGCAATCCGGCAAGGAGGCTCGCCGCCTCACCGGAGATCGTGCGGTACCCCCGGACTAACCTTAGGGCTATCCCCTTTTGGGGCGCGTTCAGGTAGCGGGCGGCTTGCCGCCTCAGAGAACGCGCCCACACCGGGGCCCCGTAAAGGGCCATGGACCGCACGACCCCCGCGTAGAGCCTCCGGCAGGAGGCGTTTGGACCCCCCAGGTTGGGTAGGAGCCGCTTGAAGGCAGCCCCGGTCCGTTCCAGTTTGGGGGCCAAACGTCGGAAATGCTCCACGAAGTTCCACCGGCTGTCGAGGTCGAGTCCCAGGTACTTCAGCGTCGACCCGACGCCGATGGAAACCCCTCCTGCCGTCAGTAGGGATCCCGACGGTGGCGCATTCCGAGGCCCATGAAAACACATGGCCTCGGACTTGTGCAATGCCACCTCGAGACCCAATTGCCGGATCCTCTCCACGACTATCGCAACCCCGCGTGTCATGTTTTCGGCCGCCGCCTCGTGCGACCTCCCTTGTGCCAGTACCAGCGTGTCGTCAGCGTAGCAGACTACGCTGACGCCGCTAGGGAGGTCGGCGCGCAGCACCCAGTCGTAACCGATGTTCCACAAGGCCGGCCCCAGAACCGATCCCTGTGGAACACCGCACGACATCTCTCGCCGGTTCCATTCTCCGCTCCGACCGGGGTAGATGACGGCCCTATCCGTCAGGTAATCCCCGACCACACGACGAAGGTAGGTCGGCACCCGGTGATACCGGAGTGCCTCCCCAATGCAGCTCCAGGGCATGGAGTTGAAGGCGTTGGCGATGTCAAGAGACACCGCCAATACGACCCCGCCCCGGGAAACCGCGTCCCCCGTCGTGAGGGCTCTCACGCGCATGATGGCGTCCACCGTCGAGCGCCCCTTGCGGAAACCAAACTGGTGTTCCGCAAGATCCGGCCCCATCCCCGCGAGGTGCCCGGCGAGGCGGTTAGCAATAACTCTTTCAAAGAGCTTGCCCACCTCGTCGAGCAACACTATGGGCCGGTATGCGGACGGAGAGTCCGCAGGGCGATGGGAAAACTGCCTGGGATCAAAAGGAACTAACACCAATCATTTTGTCGGAATCACGCATATAAATCCAAGTTTACCTTATCTCGACCTGTAAGTGAGGATGCTTATCATCACTGCACTAAAAAACAACACCACTGTCATTTATCGTCGACACACTTATACCCCAAAGATTCCATCGCACCCCATAACATTCACTCAAAAGATGGCAACACTAAAAGCATTGCAAAAACAATCGCCAAAACAATTTCAACCATAACACAAGTAAGCACAATTCAATTTTCTCCAAAGATGGGGAGGCAAGAACAATAAATAATATACCTACTAGAGCCATCAGATTCTCAAAAGTAAGATTTGCGCCGATTCATAATTCATTCAGATGAAAATCTAAACTTGGAAATGTCTTGGAAATTAATGGTTTAAAGATTTAGCGCCGCAGCTGGTATGAAGGAATGAGAATCTTCATCATATCTTGATTGAACGGATCGAACTTATTGAAGCTTTTCCATTATTTTGGCTAAACTGAGTTTAGTGTAAAAAACAAATGGTTTAAAGGGGAATTATTAAAAACACAGATTAGCTAGGTTCATAGCTAGGCGTCAATAAACTATGAAGCCTTTTTTACAAGCTTTTAGTTCACTTGAAATGTTTGTATGTTTGTTTAGTACCTTAATATAATAGTTACTCCCAACCGATTGGACTGAAATTTTGTATACTCGTTTAGTTGGGTGACAATGCATGGATAGCTAAGTGACGTCATTCTAAATCCCATATGGCGGACTCCCAAAGATCGTGGACTAGTTATTTTTTATGTATCCCCATGATAATTATGGGTATCAATTAAAAGGGCATGCTGATAAGAATACGAAAAAAAATGACGTCACACCTACAAGTATTTAGAAGCTTGTTTAAAAAATGATTTTTGTACAATATATGTTTGTATAATATATGTTGCACTTCATTTTTGTTAGTAGTAACCCAATAGCAACTTTAGTTTAGCGTTTATAAAATAAATAAATAAAACGAAAACGAATAAAGAAAATGTTATAAAGATCACTGTAATTTAGACAGACTTAGCAGTCAGCAGCAACAAGCAGACGCAAGTAAAAAGGTTTTAAAAAGGACTGTGACGGCGAGCCGCTCACTGCCACGGCACGGCGTGTCATGGCAAAGGATTTTATTACTAATCAAGTTATTTTGAATCTTATTTCAATGATTTAGGATTCATGTTACTTTATTTCGATACCACGTTGCCGCGAAATGACTCGACGTGCCGCGGGATGCTGCGGCATGACGTGTCATGCCGTTTCATTTCACAAGTTGCCACGGCGCGCCATTGCATCCCGCGATACGTATGGGTCACTTTGTGTCGAGGAATAATGATTGCTAAGCTAATTGAAATAAGGTTCAAACTTCCAACTTCCAATTTCGAATCCGCGCGGAGCAAAACTGATTGATGCCAGAGTGGCTGGGCTTTCAGCAGGATGCCATGGGTTCTGTGGCAGAACGCCGCGGGATGCCGCAGCACAACCTGCCGGGCCATGCCGTGCCACGCCGTCAGTGAGCGCCAGCCTTAAAGGGATATTAATTAGAAATACTAAGAAATATCGATTGTAATTAAAAAGAGCTGTTAAATCTAGTTGCTCAGCAATTACGCTCGTACGAACGTAATTAATTTCAAGGTTATTATTACTAAACGTGGTATTTACTGTATTCTTGCAAGGATAAATGATAAGGTTTCGCTTACTTGGCACACGTATGTGCTGCATGTAACTGATTACTAGACACCGGATTATATGCCTGTTTTTAAGAAAATGCATACAGGGTGTAAGGGACAGCCCTCCACAAACTGACAGGGTGCATTCAGCTCCTTATTTTGAATCATATTCCATTGGAATTTTTCTCCGGATTTTTTTTTTATTTTCTTTTTCCGTTACTATTCCTTTATTTCAACGTAAAATTACATTCCCCGTACGCAGCATTCCATTTATGTAAATAATACGGTTAAAATAAAAAATCCAACAATGGATGTTGAAATACGAACGACGCGTGAAATCAGCTGTTCAGTTCTTGCCTAGTTACAGAGTTCATCGAACTCGTCGTCGCGCTTGCCGTTCGCTACGTGCGTTTTGCCACGGTAACGAACGATATATTGCCGCATTGCGTATGAGAAAATAAAACAAATCAAATTTATTGGATTCCCATAACGTTCCTGAAAATAATTTAATAATTTCTTGTATCGGCCATCTTAGTATGATATACTGAACTCACCCCATCAGTCTGTGGAGGGCCGTCCCTTACACCCTGTATTTTCGCTAAAATCGGCATATCGTGCTAATTTAAGCACGTTTTCTGGAATTTTAACTGCATCTAACTGGGAAAAAAGTCTGCCAAAGGTGATACCCGCAAAAAAGTACCTACATTCACACGCACTATTTTGTGGTAATTAAGTACTTCAATTTTATGTTGCATATTATGGCACCATTATTGCATATTTCCAACATTTCTGATGCAAATTTCAACGAATGTACACTGCATATATGAAGGCACAGTTGGCGCAGTAGCTAAGCGACTGGCTGCTACGGCAGGTGGCGCGGGTTCGATCCCCGCCCGAAATATTTGTATGACCTACTGGTGTTACGGATCTGGTTTTTTGTGTATGTGAGTGCACCCCGCAATACAGGAGAAAATTCTAGTGTGGGGCAACGTTTTTTTTTTTAAATAAAATAAAAATTGCAGTCTCTACTGATTACAATACTAAAATGCATTTCTGTTTTTAATAGACAACAGAGAGCAGTCGATCAGCAATATAAGACTTTAAACTATCATGGTCACTAACATTACTATTCAGGCTAGAAACGGGATATTTACCATGTTTACTGTTTCGACCAGCAGTATAGATGATGCAACAAAGGAAAAAAAATGGAATTATTAGCTACCAAAATATATGTAATTGTATCAATTCAGTTGAAAATTGTCACACGGGACTTAAAACATACTTACTTGTAACTATAATGAACGTTTAATGTTTTGTAATAATAGTGAGTGACAGAAACCGACATTTAAAAACATTATTACGTATTGTTTGCTCTTACATTAAAATATTGTAAAATTTTGCATGTCATCTATATCTGACTATGTATTAGGAACCTCAACTGATTTAAGACCAAAATGTACCAATACCTATTGCAAATAAATGATTATGATTATGATTAACATAACTGATGAAATGTAGATGTACTATTAGGTACACCTCTTTTTTTTTTTTTTTTTTTTTAGGATGGGAAATCATCAAATGACCCCTCCCGCTCTGGGCGGAGCGGAAGGGAGTGTCAGACTTGTACTGACTAAAACCCATCCATGTTCCTTCTTTGCCCTTTGTGTTCCAGGGCCGCGGTATCTCTTTCGAACAGTCCCGCAGCCCTGGCAGGCATCGGCCCGTGCGGACCCCTACTTGGTTGCTGACATCTCTTTGAGGCGCACCACACCTCTGCCTTACCCTTCGGGGATTACCGGCATGATATTATGTTATGTAGTTCGTTATTGTAGGATTATTTCCACAAACACTCATAACAGGCAACACTATATGTTCCAAACACTTAGTACCAAGAGAACCCTAAACGATTTTTTACAAGCAATAAAAAGATGGTAGTTAGAGGCAAATGTGGCTTGTTGTTCGAAAACTATGTCGCGTTACAATACCTTTGAGGAGAGTACTTGCTCCAAACGACCCGGCCTTAAGTGGTTCGTGGAACACAAATTGTTCAAAGTTACCAAAGTATAGTATAATAGTTTTGTTTCTAAAGTGGCGGGTAGTTGGGTCAAAAACAGAGCGGCTGTCAGTCAAATTGATTGTTAGTTCTGACGTTTTGGAGCAGATTAGCGTAATTGACGGTTGAAAGGTTAAGTTCAATACTTAAAGCAAATTGGTTGTAAGTCAAAATAACATAACATCACGACTGTGATCCCCGAAGGATTATGCAGAGGTGTATCATTTCTTCTATATCTAAATTGTGTCGGCCTAGGGGAGTTACTATGACATCTTCAAGCATCAGTAATTCCAGTGTGGGAAAGAGACAGAGCTATACAGGTCGTCTAGCGCCATCTCTTTCCCACACTGGAATTACTCCTGCTTTAAGACGTCATGGTAGGCCACCAGAACTGAGCCACTTGTTTGGCGCCTTCAGTAGCGTCCATCAGTTCCTATAACGTAAGCACGACGACCAATCAAGCTATGAAAACCAAATTAAGCTGATCTCTCTTTGTACGGGAAGCTTATACAAAGCGAGGTCAGGTTATACTGGATATGTATAGCGTGCTGTGTCGCCGTGTGCACAGACAACAGGACACGCAGGACACTATTAAGAGGAGCGGTGTGTCTATAGTACACCCACAGTCGCCAGTTTTGCTTAACTCAAATGTACCGAATAGTTGATGGCTATCCTTGGCCCTATGGCAAGGCCATCAACTGGGTACATATACGAACTCCAGACTGCTAATGAGAAATTCTTTATGGAATGACCCAATAACCTTTTGCCCGACCGACCTGGCACCCAAACCCAGGACCTTCATGCATAGTAGTAGCGCGTTCGGCTACTACACCACAGAGGCAGATCTTACTTCTAAAAACTCCTTTTTAGAAGTAAGATCAAATCAAAAAATCAAAAAAAAAAATCAAATCAAAAAAAAAAAAAAAAAAAAAAAAAAAAAATAACTCGCTATTTCGCTCGTTCGGCCTCCGCCGAACGAGCGAAATTTTTTGAGCTGTGTGGCCTGTGAGTCGCGGAATTTACGCATTTTGCGCCGTCGCCACGGCCGTGTGGTACAAACAGGAATTTATTTAGTATGAAACCGAATGCAGCGTAAATTCCGCGACTCATTTTACGCGACTCACAGCTCAAAAAATTACGCTCCTTTGGCCTCAGCCTTATGGTGTTTTTTTTTTTTAATAAAAGAGCAAGGATAATTGAAGTCGAGTGGGGGTATTATCTAAAAACCTACATATTTTTGTGTTAAGACAGTTGTTTCGTGGACGTGCGTTATTTCGCAAAACATGTACTTACATGTTTATAACAGGAGGTCTGTCTGTGGTTTAACATCGCAAGAATAATTGATTTTCCTTACCTAGAACAAAAAAAAAACATAAATAAATTAGTACTTAGTAGTTAAATAAAATTCAGCCTAATGAGCAATAAATCTGCCGTTTTCGAATACATTGGCCGTTTTTCAAGCTAGAAAGGTTCTCGTCCTGATAAGACCTCTTTTTTTCTGATGATTTGGTGATATCTAATGACCCTCCCCCCCTACGGCTCTGGGCGGAGCGGAAGGGAGTGTCAGACTTCTACTGACTAAAACCCATCCATGTTCCTTCTTTGCCCTTTGTGTTTCAGAACCGCGGTATCTCTTTCGAACAGTCCCGCAGCCCTGGCAGGTCCTGATAAGACCTACCTACCTTAAGCAACAATTTCCTCAAAAACATAAGATTACAGCACTAATGGGGCTTTCTTATCGCGCCCAAGACTTATATCCCGAGGCACTGATGACGTCAGCCTAGAGAGAAGGATGAGATCACACTAAGCCTGTCAATCATCTTACCATCCTCGTGGAAAAACAGATTGCGGTAAATGTTTTACCAGAGCACAAGAATTGGAGGAAGGAATACAGTCTCTATTTCTGACGTCAGAGAGGGTAAAATCCCGTGAATGTTTTCTCTCGTTAGTCTGTCTGGTAACGATGTTGTAATGACGATAGAGATCTGAAAATGGATCTGTAACTACTTAAATACTACTAATGACTGTTTTTTCAATAGTAAACGAACGTTTATTTCCAGTATTATTTGTAACTGGACCGTGGTTGCGAAATTTTCTCATGCGTGAGGTTGGCGGGGAGGGGGGGTAATACGAAGAAAATAATGAATTTAACGTAGCGCAGTTTTATTTTTCACTTGATAATAGTTTTTTATATGTATGTTTATCTATATAAAACATTATTTTTAGTATATGCGAAACCTGAATATAGTTTGTTCAGAATAAGTAACTGCATCGATTCCAATAATTTTTAAACCATGTTATATTTTTTCCCGAAAATATTTAAAAAAGTTAAAAGTTGGACACCGAGCGACTTTGAGTACCTATCGCAATAATTTAGGTACCTACTGCCAAATTAATATTATCAATGAGCTCAAGACGACGCTGGAGGCTCGCGCTGCGTCGTGATCACGTTTTTGTGCGGAAAACTGGGTGACAGAACAAGCTTATATCTTTGTGGTTTTACATGATAGATTTTTGAAATTGTGTACATAGATTCTTTACATAAAAATACTAGTCACGTGTATCAGGTTTCGCATATACTAATACTAATGTTGTATTGTATGTATTGGTTAAGTTTGGTTATAAAATTATGTTAATTTAAGTTTTTAAATGTACTGCTTTGCACATAAGCATATCCTCTTTTACAAGTCTCACATTCCAAATAAGGTTTGCTGTAATAAAACCCAATTCTGGGTTAAGCTCGCCTTTGTACATAATCTTTTTTTTTATGTTGTAATTATGTGTGTAATTCTATTATTTATATGTGCAATAAACAATAAGATCAATTTAATTGATACTCTCCTCTATCCTTCCAACAAAATCGTATGTTTCTGTTTTACAACATTACCTTTTAATATATCACGCCTGTAATCCCCGAAGGATTATGTTTAATAGGAGTGTACCCAATACTAGGTTCTTCTGGATTTCGACAGTTATATTTAAGCCTCTCTTAATAGGGAGCGATCCTATTGCCATCAAACGCAAATCCGAACTCCGAGCCGGTTAATAACAAAATCCTGTTAGAAAAACCCAAACAATATTCAAAAGTAAAGTAAGCACGTCTCAACACGATGGGTGTCTGAGGATGGATCGCCAAGGCCGGCCTAAAAAGAGGTAGCGAGATTATCTAGACACACACCACGAAGACTTTTAAAATTTATAATTGAAAAAAAAACTATTTGCATGCCCATGTGACGGCAAAAAGTGGAGAACCCCATTATAAAAGAACATCTATGCACCTATTACCATGTTCGCAAAGAAATAAATGATTTGATTTGATGAAAAAAAATTCGAAGACATGTGACATCTACCAACCCGCGCTGGCCCGCGTGGTGGATTATAGCCTCCACGCGGGCCAGTTTTTCCCTCTTATAGAGATGAGGCCTGTGTCCCAGTAGTGGGAACATTATAGGCTGCTTATGCTTCACGAAGGCTAGTTCGAGGTGGCGCAGGAGAAGAGTACCTGGAAGGATATGGGGGAAGCCCTTGCTCAGCAGTGGGACATAAAAAGCTTTGAAAAAAAAAAAAAGTTAAGACATAATCAAAACTCAAACTCAAAGCATTTATTTCAATTAGACCATCACCGGCACTTTTGAATGTCAAATAAAACAAAAAAAAAAAGCGAAGCTACAGTCACAAGGCATAATAACTTGAGAAAGTACTGTAGTTGCACTGTAGTTGTAGATCTCTATGGAGAAGAATGGGCAAGAAACTCCATGGACATTTCTTTTAAATCAAAATATTCTTACAAAATCTTGGTTACATCGTGCATGTTGAGATTATACATATATGTGAGAACGATGTAGAAAGACGTGCACATTAAAGCGTTCGGAGTAAAAGATAAAAACAACAATGAAAAAATAAAGTAATTAGAATAAACCGTGACAGCTAAGAGATGACCAGTCCCAATAATATATCTACAACCGATTAAACTGTTAAAATACATGGATATTTTAGAAAAAAAGTCTATCCCGACATGGTCCCGACGGTACAATATTACAAATTGATGGTAAACTTTCTTATAGCTAGCATCAGCAAGAAATCGAATATTAAATTATCGGCAAGTTATAAGATTTTAAACTATCATGGTCACTAACAATATTACTTAGAGAGGAAACGGGATATTTACCATGTTTACTATTTTTGACGAGTTCCCGATATTTCGGCGCTGTTGTAAACATGGTAAATATCCCGTTTCCTCTCTAAGTAATATTATCGGCAAGTTATTGAAGAGCCGAAGTTCATACCGTCATCATTTTACCTTACCGACGTAACCCTAATATCTAACTTGCACGGTTGTGTTAGCCCCGGATGCGGACCGGCCTGTGGGTTAAACGAATTTAGTATTCATAGTAAACGATCTGAAGGAATATTTGATGGCCGACCACAAGACTGTAACATACTCGTTGTACATACATGAGTTACATGGGCAACTTGAATCAATTATAAATATTTTCTTGTAATGTTTGATGTTCAAAAGTACCATTTATTTTAAGGGTGTCAAAATACACTTAACGAAGCCGAAAGACTTGTTATCCCTGTCATTGCGATCATGTTCTAGACCATACCAGGGAACCTTCTAGTTACGGAGATATTGGGGATCAAAGTTCCAACTTTTTCATAAGTTTTGTTTTTATGAAATACAAGTTTTTTATGTTCTAACTTTTCTTTAAATACTGCCACGACCCCCGTACTATTCAATACACCACAATGTTATGAGTGCGTTACCGTGAAACGTGTTTTTTTTTCCAAATAAAAGTCGTTTCCCAGAAATAATTTTTGCGTAGGGTTTCTTAGTTTGATGTACAGAAGGCGAGGTTGACGGCTTCGTGAAGGGTCTATTTACACCTGGTATATAAAAATCACGTGTCACTATGTTCGTACACGCTAATCTCCGAAACCAAACAACCGATTTCATTGAAATTTTGTGATTACGATGTATGGTTGATACCGGTTAGAAATATAGATAGGTGTGGAGCAGGGGCAGTACGCCAAGTAGCCTATATAAATAAGAAATAAGGATAATCCAATTAAAAGTATTAAAAAAAAATATGGTTTAACTTGACTTCAACATGAAAAAATAAATATAATAATCACACACTTGCAAAGCTATGAAAAACACCTAGTATAGAAACGGAATATATTTGAGCACATTATTAATTGTCGGAAAACAAAAAATACACGGTTCTCGAAACTCAACTGACATTCAAATCGAAAAGTTGCATGACAGCTGTCACTGTCAAATTACAACGCTGTGTTTAATGCTGCACCGAGCATCTAGGGAATTTCAATGTTAATTTATTTATTGATTCAAAAATATGCAAAATGACTGTCATTTGTGAAAAATGTCAGCAATGATCATGCGATTGTGTTTCAGTGCTGAGCGATTCGATAAACGAATTTACTTCAGTATTAAGGCCTGTGCCGTGAAGTGCAGTACATTTCGCCAGTTATTTAACCCTTAGCGGGCAAAAAGCTCTCATCTGCGCAGGCTTTTAAAGTATCTTTTAGCTTGGATTTTTTCAGACTTTTGTTTTGTTTTACACGTAACTTATTCCTACCCACAATTTCAAGATCCCACTGAAGACAGATCTTTTTCGCACAACCTAGATCAGCAAGGCAATTTGTCTAAGACTTTATAGCCTCCATTTTGTCTTGGAAAAGATGTCTGACTAACTTATTCAACCCCCCTGGGGTTACTATGACGTCTTAAAGTGGGAGTAATTCCAGTGTGCGGAAGAGACAGAGCTATATAGGTCATCTAGCGCCATCTCTTTCCCACACTGGAAAAACTCCTGCTTTATGACGTCATATTAGGCCACCAGGATAGACACGCTAGGCTGTCGTCTAAATAAAATTGTGTAATTCCCGTTTTTACAGTAGAAAACAGTAAAGCAGACATTTTACACCCACATGATGCTCATATTAGGTAACTTTTTGTGCTATTTATCTTAGCCTGAAGGTCAATTTAGTGTTAGTGTGTTCCCATTAAGAGAATTAGTACTTCTAAGTCAGGCCAGAAGCCTATGTAGCTTGCCAGCATTTTGTGTGCGTAAGAATAAATCGTACTAATATGGAAACTTTTGTCCGTAGCCTTATTTATACTAATAAAGAAGTAAAGTTTGTAAGTTTGTGTGTAGGCGGTAATTTTCAGAACTACTGATGTGTCATAGGCTACATTTAAAACGTTCACGTGGATTAATTTTCGTACAGACGCCAGCACATCAAGCTACCCGAAACTGTAAAATTTTCCAAATCAACCTAGAACCTAATGCTGTAGCGATAAAGTTGAAAATCTATTAAAGAAATTTGACAGATTTTAGTAGCACGATGTGCTGGCGTCTGTACGAAACGGGAGCGAAGCTGCGGACGAAAACTAGTCGCTAATAAAGGCTGTAACAAAATTGTGTACCGTTCTCCTTTCTCTCGATTTGCTCAACTTTTTGTAACTGGGTCTATCAGCTTAGGATCAGCCTGTGTCAGACAATGATTAGCCCTTGTCTATCTCAGCTATTCGCCGGATTTTATGTAAGAAAAGATAAAACAAAGCCATACACATACCAGTAGTTTGAACAAAATCTTTGAACTTATACTGTCACTTACGGGATATCTTCCGTGATTGTTCATTATTTTGAACAATTGTTTTTAGTTGTAAACTGTGAAAGCTTAAAGCAGTGTTTAAAATTTTTGTTAATTATCCACCATTGTAACAACATGTTTGTACCCAATTGCGTAGAACAAATCTATTGCTTTATTTGTTCTGAAAATTTTGTCTTCTCGACATCGTAAACAGCGCAATGGTTATTGTTGAATTGTCAAAATAAATCGCATTGCGATTGTAAAGTGTGTTTTGTGATTTAATTACCTAGTTAATTGATTTACTGCCTCGTTGGTCTATTGGTCGCAATCGCGACTGCTGAGCTTGAGGTCCTGGGCTCGACTCCCAGGTCGGGCATAATGTTATTGGGTTTTTCTATCAGGATTTTTTCAGTAGCAGCCACTGGATTTATGCCCGATTGATGGCAATAGGCTCGCCCCCTCTTAACTGGCGAAACGCTTCGGGGATTCAAATCAAATCAAATCATTTATTTATTTGCAAACATCGGTAAATAATTGGTACATAGATGTTGTCATAGAAGTTAGTTCTCCATGCCCTGCCGTCACATGGACACGCAAATCATAATCACTTACTATCATTTTAAATAACAATTACAATATTATTTTTTTAGTTAGACCGTATTGTTCCACTCCTGAACAAAGGCCTCCCCCCATTCCTTCCACTTCTCACGATGGTGTGCTTCTTCTCGCCAATTCGCGAGGAAGCCATCCAAGACGTCTCGCCATCTTCTCTTCGGTCTACCGCGACCCCGTCTAGCTATTTCAGGACTCCAGTCTTGCGACATTCGGACCCACAGCTGTGCAGACATGGCCTGCCCAGTCCCATTTTAGTCTGGCAGCTTTATAAGCTACGTCGGCAATTTGCGTTCTGGAGCGCAGTGTGGTGTTCCTTATTATTCCATTTTACAAAATAATATCAAATCATGTTGAATCACAATAAATAGCAACAACATGACACACGCATTACAGGTTTGATGTTATGTTATGGCTTGCACGCTACTTGAATCAAAGTACCTGTGTGGAAGATGCTAGCATGGGTATTCCTAGTTTTAGTAAGACAAGACACACGTGTCAGAAATAAAATGGCCTCCTTCAATAAAATACCCCTCACCCTACAAAAAGTAGGTTAAAACCACGACCTACAAGTTTACGCATCTGAGAACTCTCGGCTCTAACGTAGAAAGGGCTCTCCAGTATTCAAGAGGCCGCAAAGGACTTGCTAAGAGTCTATCAAATTACTGAAAGTACGGTCAACACCTCTCTTGAAACACGAAAATCGTCCTTATTGCGAAGGTATAAGGGCTCTGTCTCCTGTCGATGTGCGCGGACGAAGGCGGTAGGTATTACTTTGTGGACTTTTTGCTGAGTGAGACTTTACTCTTTAGTGCTTCTTTTGAAGAAAGTTAGTCTTTGAGTTAATTGGCGTAAGATACCTATTTTGCTTGTTGCCTAATTGGTACAACGATAGTACAGTACTTTGTTAAAGACTGCGTTCGTGTGATACCATCCTTTACAAATAAATAAAATTGAAGTGTCTGTTTGTTATGTCACTTACTGAATGCATATGAACTTATAACAAAAATACCTATTTTTTTTTTGTCTGTCTGTTTGCTCCGGCTAATCTCCGAAACGGCTGGACCGATCTTGACGGGACTTTTACTGGCAGATAGCTGAAGTTATAATTTTTGAAAAATAATACGGTTCCGTGCAAAAAAAAAACCCAAGAAATTGTTAACAAAATCCGATTCGGACGCGGGTCACCGCTACTTCTGAATATGACACATTTACTAAACTTTTTTTGGTTGGAAAATCATCAAATACAACCCCCCGCTCTGGGCGGAGCAGAAGGGAGTGTCAGACTTGTACTGACTAAAACCCATCCATGTGGCTTCTTTGCCCTTTGTGTTCCAGGCCGCGGTATCTATTTCAAACAGTCCCGCAGCTCTGGCAGACATTTATTAAAAACTAGCCACACATTAACAAAAACACCATGTTTTCCCGTTCCCAATAATATTCTCAATTTCCTGATCCTGATGATCGGACCTACATACTTATCACACGTACAAGAAGATGGAAATTCAATCAATCAAAAAGGGATCATGATATAACTTTCGGATATGGCCGGTACGCAAATAATATCTATTTGATCCCTTTTTCTCTCGTATTTCCACAAACATTCTATATTTAGTTATAGTGCCATTCATTTCTGCAAGAACTTTTCGTCCTGGGTTTGATTCCCGGGTCGGGTAAAATGTTATTGGGTTTTTCATCAGGAATTTCTCAGTAGCAGCCACGGAGTCTGGATCTGTGCCCGGTTGATGGCAATTGGCTCGCCCCCTACTACATGGAACTTTAACATAACTGGCGAAATTTGGGTACACTATTAGGTACACCTCTACCCGACCCTTCAGGGATTACAGGCGTGATGTTATGTTTTTTTAATGTTATTTCATCATTCACCAAGCTTAAGTGAAGTTCCGCTAACTCATTTAATTTGATTTCGTACTTTTTAAGCAACTTTTATCACTCTCTATATTACACCAACACTACACTACACTGAAAAATCTCTTGGTAGAACATGATACCTTAGTACAGCAAAACGAAAAGTTTCGCCAATTAATTTTATTTGGCCTCATACTTTTCAAGAAGCAACTTCCATCTCACTCCATACTACATCCAATCTTAACAGCACAGCTTTCAACTTACAAAACGCCTCTTGCAAGCATATGAGGCCCTGGTACCCAGCACGACGTATGCTCAACTTTAATATCACTTAGAAAACCAATATAGGGGTGAAGCTTCGCACTGCATCCCGTTATTAACCCCTTAAACTATGCACAAGGGGTAGTGCATAGTCTAAGGGGTAGTGGTGAATAGTTCAACACCAGCGGTACCTTCCCACCCCTTGGTAACTTGCGCTGGCGTTATCGCTTTACAGATTGTTCGCAGACTTGGTTCATTGAAAACTCTAATATAGGTAATATATGGCTAAAGGCCTAGCTTGTGGTTTTCGTTTAGGAATAAGGAAACTTTAGGCCAAGATCTGTGAACTCTGCGTTATAAGTGTGCTGGTATAGACGTGTTAGAAACGCACGATGCTAAGCCAAAGTGCGTGCTAAGTAAATGAGGTCTACCGTTTTTGAGCTCACCAGATGGCGCCACTCTCGAGTAAGGTCCTGTCTTTAATTCTAGTTTATACTTTAAAGTAACAATAACTTCATAAAAATTTTATTTTCTTACGTATGACAACATAGTGTAAACTTCAAATACATATTTACAATATTCTCCCTAAAATTGCTAAAGCATGAAACATTTAAAAATCATTCTACCTCAAAGTAAAATAAGAAAAAATAAATAAATCAAATAAGATCCTAAGTTGCTATTTAAAATCTTCCAAGTCATTAATCAGGAATGACTCAATGTAAAAATACGTGATAAAAAAGCGCGCAACGCGCGATGACTATGACATCTGATATTTCTGAGGACCTTACGCTACACGAACGCCTCTAGCCTTATGACTTATAGACGGTCATTCAGGAAGCATGATTAAGTCTATATAAGTAATTTTTGGCTACTTCTTGGTTTAGATGGACTCTTATTCTTTCCGACCAGTATGTAGCCACTTGCAGAACTCTATCGTAGGCTTACTGTCAATCTGTATCATCCCGCGCGGGGAAAGGCAATGGCCTCTTCCCCTCATCCAGTTTTTTACGATTCAGGGCTAATGTGGACGACTTGTACCATCATCTACGGTTTCTGGCTGTTTTAGAGTTTCCCATAGAGGCTATTTTGGCCCACAGCTCAAAGGGCATGCAGCTGTCGTGTCCAGCCGAGTCTCACGTCATCTTTGCGGCTTTTAGAGCTAAATCAGTAGGTAATCTGTGTTTTGGAGCGCAGTTTGGTCTTACGAATTTGATCTGTTTTGAAACCTAGAACACTGCACTCGTAAATCTAAATGAAATGTCAAATTTTAAGACAGTTGTTACATTTGGTTGACAAACAGACAAATTGCCAATCAAATGACTTATTTCGGCTTTCAATAACACAAAGCGATACATGAAATAATGCGTAAATATTATTGCACTGTTGGTATTTTTGGTGCCGAGTCGTGGCTGGCAATTCACTGCCGGCTTCTCTGTTCCCCGATCATTATAAACAGAATTTGTTCAAAGTTCGAGTGAATCAGTTTCTTCTAGGCGACCGTCCACACTGGGCAGCACCATGGCTTCACATCAGGCGAGTTGCGGCCAAGCACAAGCCTATATCGTGTAAAAAAATCCAAAAGTGAGCTTTTATTTAGCTCTCCGAGCATATAATTCAGAATAACCTAATTATTTTCGGATTTCCACCTACCACTGTTTGTCTCTGCATCACCCAAAGGTTGACTGATAGAAAATGCCTAAGGCATTAAATCCGCCTCTGTACTTTGTGCTTG
Organism: Noctua fimbriata; assembly: GCA_905163415.1. Classification (NCBI taxonomy): domain Eukaryota; kingdom Metazoa; phylum Arthropoda; class Insecta; order Lepidoptera; family Noctuidae; genus Noctua; species Noctua fimbriata. The sequence goes on from LR990940.1 coordinate 13,134,986, forward strand.
AAATGTTAAATAACCTGAATAAGCAACGCAATTGAAATTTCAACGTTTAAATCGGTTATTTAAATCCCTAAAGTATAGCCAACAAATGAGCCAGTATCATCAATCATGAAATTAATCGCTTTCACAGTTAACTACTCGATTTAAATGTTCAAATTACAGTTCAATGTAATTATGTCTGGTATTGATTGCTGTTATCGTCATATAAATCATTGAAGGTACATTACAGGTTTCGCATTTTGGTATTTATAGGTTTAATCTTAAGTAACGTATTGATAACTGAAAATTATTGCATCAGTTTTTTTTTAAGTTTTCATTTCATATTTCATGCTGTTTGTCCGTCAGTAAAGAGTGCTACATACATTTTAGGGTTGCCATGATTCGGGAAAAATCCGCTAGAATGGGGAAGGCTGATCAAAGCTGATTGAAGATGGCGTATCCAAACCTTATTATCAATACTAGAAACGGGATATTTACCAAACAATACAAACAAAACACAAAACAACAAAAACACATGGTAAATATCCCGTTTAATGATAATATTAGTGACCATGACAGTTTAAAAACTTATGTCCATAGCTTAGTCCCAATCTGACCAATGAGGTCAACCTATTTTGAAATATAAAATGACATTGACAGATTTTCAACCAATGACGATGTTTTGTATAAGCTACGCTAGCTTAATATCTACAGTGCAGAGCAAAAGCAAAGCATTAAAAAATAATTACTCTCATATAGTATAGATAATTGGAAACCATAATACAGCTTTTAAAAAAAGAATAAACCGCAACTGAAAATGATCATCGAAAATGAATTTCCCAAAATTTCCACCGTCAAAGGAATATCAGAATTTTTACAATAACATAGCTGTGCCGTCATCAATTCCGATAGTTTTCCAGCCTTTTGAACTCAGCTCACAATTCACTTTGCGATAATTATTTCATCGTCATTCAGAATTTACGCGGGAATTTATCGAAATTAATCCCTCTTCAGTATACACACGGACAATGTTTGATTTTTTACGCTGTAACATTTTTGTAAACTAGTTTATGCCCGCAGCTTCGCCCGCATGTAATTCGGGTATTGTTCCACCGAGACAAAAAGTATACTATGTGTTAATCTAGGCTAAACTATTTGTGTGCCAAATTTCATCCAAATCGGTTCGGTAGTTTTTGCCTGAAAGAGTAGTAACAAAAATCCATACATATATTCATCCATCCTCACCAACTTTCGTAGTAGTAACAGTGGTAAGAAATAAGATGTGTTTCGGTTTAAAAGGTAATTTTTGGACGCTTTGACATATTTTTTGTACTGGCAAATATGTTTGACTCTACCTACCCATACGACCTCTCTGATTAACACCCACTATTATGGGTTTTAGGAGGAGAGTCATATAGGCATTTCCATACTAAAAAAAAACTCAGCAAGAAAACTCAGAAAGACTTTAAACTACGTTTAAAATGCAATATCCGAGGAAGTAACACTAAGATCGCCCGTGAGGATAAACTTACGCCGTTCGGCTGAAAGATGGATGCTTTAAAATTTTCTTTTTATTCCCAACTTAGGCGACAACTCCATACAGCCTAGTTTTAAACTCTTGTTCGGCGCTCACGAAAAAGTTCTTACTCAAGATTTTAACACATTCTAGTTGAGCTCGATCGACGCTACTTTCGCGTGCAATATTCTGCAGTGATTCAAAGAATTATATAGATGATGTTAACGATGTCTGGTGGTAACGAGGTTATTTTCCGCAACGAGCTTTTTTAAAATGGAATTATAGAAGTATTTTTTTAAGAAAGAATATTTCTTGGAATCCGATATTTTACAGTAAATCATTTTAAAATGCTTAGTATGTGTATTTCCACTAGTAGTATGTGTATTTCCACTAGGAGCTCGTGGCTAAATAATAACAGCCGCTCGGACCGATCTTTAGGTTAAGCCGTCCTTGCCTAGGTTGGTCTGTGGATGGGTGACCACCCATTACATACCGAGTTTCCTCCGTGCCTCGGAAAGCACGCTAAGCCGTTGGTCCCGGCTGTCATTTGTAGATCTTTGACAGTCGTTAGGTAGTCAGAGGCCCAAAAAGTCTGACAACCAGTCTTACCAAGGGGTATCGTATTACCCAGTACTAACTGTGTTGTGGAGGTCAGATAGGCAGTCGCTCCATGTAAAATACTGGTATTCAGCTACATCCGGTTAGACTGGAAGCCGACCCCAATATAGTTGGGAAAAGGCTAGGCAGATGATGATGTGTATTTCCACTAGTGGTTTTAATGGTACATTTTGATATAAGTGGTGAAACTTTGTTATTGTATTCGAGGCGGAATTAATACCCGAGCTGCAGGCGATTGTGTTATGGAGCCGAGAAATTCCCACGCGCATCAAGCGACGTTTCTCAATCAATACACATTCGAAGAAATACAATATTAGAACGGAAATAATTTTTTCAGGGATTATTATGAAACTGTGATATAATTTGCTTTTTTTCCGCGCCTTGCTTTCGCCAGGTTGAAGAAGAAGCAAAGGTATAATGCCGCTAAACAGCCTAATATGAAAAAAAGAAAATTAAAATATTTTTGAATTTAGAACACAAATAAATGTTAATTTGTTCATAAAATTAATATATGTTTTAAATAATCATGTTTATCTATGATTTTCTATTTATAAACCTCTAAAAATATTTACGACGTAGAGACGCATATCTCTTTGCCGAGATTTAAAAAAAAAAATATATCACCACCGGCTATGGTCATTGAACCCATTTGGACTTAGAATAAGTTTAGTTATCTGTGGAAATTTTTATTTCCGCACGTGTGATATATAATTATGTGTGACTATGATGATAAGAACTAGTTTTCGAGAAAGTGTATTGAAAAAGGCTTCTCTTAGTTCGGCTAAACGCCGTTTGCATTACAAAAATGATTTACAATCTATTTCTTAGATAAAACCGAAATTGAGCGCGTTATCTTCTGAGTAAATTGTTAAACTAAGAATTTTCCGTAAATCGAACTGAACCACCAGTTTGGCGCCTTCAGTAGCGTCCATCAGTTCCAGTAATGAACAGACAACAGGCCAAGCAGGACACAATATTAAGTGTCCCATCGTTTGTGGAACAGCATCACATTTACACTCCAGGGCAGAGTCAGGTCAGAGTATGCTAATGACAATTAAGAACACACCTTTGTACCACGTGGACAACTTTAGTTTAAATCCACATCCAGATTTGTAAAACGGCGAGGAAAGTACCTGAAGCGTTCAAACCACTGCAGGTACCCACGTAATATTTTATTTCTATCAAACAATGCTTACAAAGGACCTGAAGCATAATAGCTTTATTACCAAGGCTCCTTTGACGAGATCGTCAATTGTAATTGGTGTTGTAAGGTGAAAATCGATCCTTTGGCTTCCTGAGCCAACATCAATGATTTAAGTTTAGATGGTAGGTAGGTAATGCTGAATTTAGATGAATTGATACTGGTAGAACAATTCAATGGATTGTTAGGTGGGATTCCGGGCTCTATGGTAACAATAAAGGACCAAAAAGGTTACTTTTGTTAGATACTTTATGGGAGAGAGAGGTACTAAAAAACGAACATGTAGTTTTGATGGTTGTGTGTTTGTGTTTTGTGTTCTGGTCTTGCATGATCCATAATCTGTCTAGCCGTTTACCAGCTGTGTTAGGGTCGGCTTCCAGTCTAACCGGGTGCAGCTGAATACCAGTATTTTACAGGGAGCGAACCCATTTAGTACTGGGTAATACGATATCCCTTGGTAAGACTGGTTGTCAGAATTTCGGGCCACTGACTACCTGTAACGACTGTCAAAGATCTACAAATGACGGCCGGGACCAACGGCTTAACGTGCTTTCCGAGGCACGGAGGAAACTCGGTATGTAGTGGGTGGTCACCCATGCATGGACCAACCTAGGCTAACGCGACTTATCTTGAAGATCGACCCGAGCGGCTGTTATTATTTAGCCACGAGCTCCTCTTTTCTTTCTGGTCTAACATGATCTATGATGCCTTAAAGCAGCTAAAGCTGCTAAAGATTCCGTGTTCAGAAGAATATTTTTAATCAGTAATTATTCTTTGTACACCTGACGCCTCGTATAAAAAATCGAAACAGAACAACTTATCAGATCAGAGGGAAGTTAACTCCTTAAAACCATTTCATAGACTTAAAAGTAAGAGAATCCGAAGTTACTAGTTCCGTAAGCTAAAATAAATAGCATTTTTAGTCACACATGGTAAAGGTCTTTGAGTTTTTCGCATTATGTGGTAGACGCTACGCATGTTTCCTGGCACGCAGAGGTGCTTAACCGCATTTAGGGATTTTTCACAAATTCCTTTGCGTTATATTTCCACGTAAATTCATGACAAATGTTCTCACAGAGCGCGAAAATGTTTATTCTTTTTCGGTTGTGATAATTTGTATTTTTTTTTTACGTATGATTTTGCAACCTCCAACCACGATATGACTCCAGTGACTGATATTTCCTGCCACGTTGAAGTATAACCGGACATTTAAACTGATACGAAAATCAGTACTTATTATTTATTGCATAACCTACTAAAGGACATCGGGCGTTATTATATGAGTTGCGTCCCAACCCCCGTAACAAGTTGCGACTAGTATACATGTTCATTTAGGCTTTTTTTATGATTAATAATCCGAGTTTTTATTACAATTGCGTGCAGGTCTAAAGTTTTTGGGCTTTAAGTGGAAAAAAGGTTTTTGTATTAAATAATGCTTTAACCATTATTTTTTACATTTTATGCTACTTATCCACATTAATATTACATTCATAATAATTTTACAGTAATCACAGGCGGTAATAGTTATTTTTAAACAGTTTTTTAATAAAAGCACCGTTGAAAATACATGGCAAAAAAAAATATGTGAGCGCAAATTCCCGCAAGTGTTCCTTTTCCAGTCAAACCTGAGCAGTGATAATGTGCAATTGCATCTCTAACCGTTTCTGCTCTATTTTTATCCAAATATAAGAATAATAAATCCTACAAGGTTCATGTCGCGATTTTATCCGCCTCCTCAAAAGAATATCTAATAAAATATTTGTACTCTATCGCAAGTTAGGAATAGCTCCTATGCATATTTCGATTGTGTACCTGCCATGACATGTGTTCGCTCAAATAAGACCTGCAAGTTTTATTTGGTAACTACCTAATGAAATTAATAAAAGGTTTTCCTATGTTAAACTGCAATAATTGATTGTCATCCGCGGTTATAGTGCGAAAAGAAGCTCGCTGTCGATTTATATTATTTTCGATTTTATGTCACTTAGGCTGTTGGGCATATGAATCCTCCCATTTAAAACTTCTATTATTTCTTGAGCTGGAGGGTGGCCTTTTATCAACTCTCTAAATGTATTTAAAAGAGCAGTAATGCGTCAATGAACATATGCGTCATTGCTCTATTAAAATATTCTTGTAGTAGGCTGCTGGGTCAGGTAGGCGTACAACCTGGTCGATGTGTGGTTTTTTCCACTTGATTTTATAAATGGCGTTAGTAATTTTGTCATTAAAAGACTAATTAATTAAGCTGTATTTAATATTTTATTAAATAAATGAAACTACTATAACACTTTCCCTGCACGAGATACAGAGTTATACCCATACAAAAAAAATAACAATCATTAAGATCTTTCATATGTGGAAAAATACACGCAAAGAACACCGCCCATTGTTCTTTAAGGAGAAAAAATTACTTTATACCACAGACTATCTACAGTATTGTCTCTCCTCCCTTTTTTTTTTTTTTTTTTTTTTTTTTTTTATTTTTTTTTTTTTGGATGGGAAATCATCAAATGACCCCCCCCGCTCTGGGCGGAGCGGAAGGGAGTGTCAGACTTGTACTGACTAAAACCCATCCATGTTCCTTCTTTGCCCTTTGTGTTCCAGAGCCGCGGTATCTCTTTCGAACAGTCCCGCAGCCCTGGCAGGCATCGGCCCGTGCGGACCCCTACGTGGTTGCTGACATCTCTTTGAGGCGCGCGTGGAACACGAACGCGCCGTCGACACGGCCTGTCGTCATAAGACGGCCGGACGGCGAGCTAGCCCAAAACTCGCCGTCCACAGGCCCGCGCCTACGGTGGCCGGGGGCCACCACGTGACCCCCGACGCCCAGGGCGTCTCCCGCGGCGGCTGGGACGTGAGGCTCTTTCCCTCTCACGTTCCGCCACCTCCTTCACTAGCATGACTGCTTCGCAGAAGGAGGTGACGGCTTCCCATTCCCTCTCGCTCCGGACCATGGCTTGAACCAGGGCCGGGCGCGAGAGGTCGCCGCCGCCAATCGCCTCTACGAGGACACGGCGCTGCTCCGCCCAAGCAGGGCAGGCCTCCACAGTGTGCTGCACCGTGTCCTCCGGACGATCCTCACAATGGAAACACCCGGGCGTTTCCTCCCGCCCAATTCATTTCAATCTAAGTATCTCAAACATTTTAAAACCGCAGCGGAAGCATAGGCCACTGCGGTCCACCTCCGAGGTGCACCGGACCGACACATGGTGCCCCACATGGCAGCGGAAACACCTCAGAGGTCTGGGTTCCAGCAGCTTAACCTGCGCCGAAACCCAGCCCACCAAGAGCCTTCGGCCCTCCACAATGGCTTTCGCCGCCGTCACAGGGCAGCTTACCGTTACGGTTCGCATGCCCGACAGGTCCGGACGTAAGGTGCCTGCCTTGACCTGCTCAGCAGGGCACCCACCGGTCCTGGTGACGGCGGCCACCACCTCCTCCTCGGTCACCGAGTCGTCCAGACCCATGATGCGCAGATCTGCGCATTTGACGGGCCTGGACACTCGGGCCTCGTCCGCATTTAGGGACGCTCTAAGCTTTTCTGCCAGAGCGTCCGCGGCCGAGCCACGGGTTTCGCCGGGGATCTCCAGCACTCGAGCCCCTGTCGCGGTGACTCTGAGGCGGAGGCCCCCGGTGATCCCGAGCTCCCCGAGATCTACCGTCGCCCTCGCCTTAGCGAGCACGTCGCGGTAGCTCACGCCCCTCTTTTCCGCGTCCGGCTGTAGTGTAATCACTACAGCTGCGGTCTTCGGGGCGCTGAGCCTTGCCGCGACGCTCCGCTCTTTTTGCTGGCGCTTGTACTGCCGCTTCCTGGCCTTTTTGGCCGCCTTTTGCTCCCTCGTCCTCTCTCCGGCCACCTGCCACTCGGTCTCGGCCGCAGAAGGCTTAGGGGGCGGGGGCGGCGGCGGTGGCAGCTGTCTCGCGGCTGGCGCTGGCACAGTCACCGCCTTGCCCTTCTTTTGGGCCGCCACCTTGCCCTGCCTCAGGGCTGCCGCCTTCTTGGCCGGAGCCGGTTTCGCCAGAGCCGGCCCTTCGGGGGCCGACGCAACCCTGCCGGAGGGCCGGCCAGACGACCCCGGTGCGGAGGCCGCAGCAGCCGCATATGTGGCTACCCTCGGGCCCGGGGACGCCCTGTTTGCCGCAAGGGGGGGGCGCAGGACAATGCCCTCCAGGACGGAGAACCGCGCCTGGAAGGCAGCCAGCTCCTGCCGAACCAGGTTCAGGACCTGGTTCTCAACCGGCACGGGCACGGGCTGGCTTGGTCGCTGCTGGCCCCCATTTTGGGGCGCCTTGCGGGGGCCGGCCTCGCGCAGACCGGCCAAGTCTGCTCGGAGCTTCCTGTTCTCCTCTTGGAGAAGCTCCGTGGCAGCCGTCAGGCGAGCGACCTCCGCCCGCAGTTTGGCCACTTCGTTTGACGGGGGCCCCCCATATCTGGCCTCCGCTGACGCCATGATGGAGGCGATCGCTGCAGGCATGGCCTTATGCCTGGTGGAGGGCTTCTGTTTACAAGAGACAGCCCTCAGCGCCGCCTCCACCTCCTTCGCGAAACCGGCCTTACGCTCCGCCTCAGAGGCGCCGTCTGCACCCACCTCGTCGCCAGAGGAGCCCGAACGGGCCACCCCGCGACCGGCCACCCCCGGGTGGCGCTCCTCCTCGGCAAGCCGCGCCGACCTCTCGGCGGCAGAGAGGCCTCTCCCCTTGCCGCGGATCCCTCCTCGCTTACTGGTGGGGATCTTGCGAGCCGAGGCCAGCTCTCCCTCCGATGACGACCCTTGGTCGCCCTCCGGCCAGGACCGCTTGCGGAAGAACTTCCCGTTCACCGCAGTGGTCCCGGGCCTCCCGCGCCGGGAGCTCTCTGAGCCTCCCGCGCTCACATCGCTGGATGCGGCGCCGGACTCCGACCCCGCATCCCTCCCCTCCTTTGCTTCGCCGTTATCGGCCGTTTTTTTTTTTAAACAATTTTCCATGTTGTTCCCACGAGTATGGGGGAAATAAAGAGTCCATCTGGGCAGTGCCCCCTGTACCCAGATAAGCCATAGCCAGGCCCGGCAGTGGTTCGCACTAGCAACTGATTTTCCATAGGAACCCGTCAGCCATACATCTCCTCGCGGTGCGCCGCCGCTTGAGATTCGGGGTAACTTTTTATAGAGGTTTTCTACCTCGCGGTCCGGGCGGTTAAGCCAAGACCCTCGGTCCCAATCGAAGCCGCGAGATGTGATCCACGACACTTCAACGGTGGGATTACGATATCGACGGGGACAGTGAACGACTGCGTCCTTCACTGTCTGCTCGGAGGCAGGGTAAGTGCACACCGAGCCCGCCCTTGCTACTCCGCTGTGCCCTCTGCTTTTCAGAGGGTCACGCGGAGCAACGCCCCCTTGGTCCAAAACGGACCCCTCCCATGTCAGAATATTAGCCATGGACAGTAACATTCCCCAAGGAATAAGAATCTCTTCCCATTCCTCGGGGAAGGATACTGCCCACGCCCAGGGTGCACCGGCCCGGCAGCTGCTATTCCCTCCCGACGTATCGAGAGGGACCGGCAGCCATCGGGCACACGAGGAGGAATTCTGACAACGCACCCCTGTCTCTCCTCCCTGAAATCCATTCAAAGGTTGTTTTGAAAATATTGCTTTTAGCGGTGACACTGCTTTGTATACTGTACTAGGCGCCCCGTCCCGGCTTCTCAACGGTGTCCAGTGGTTTTTGAGTTTTTTCGTTACAAACATTCAAATCTTTCCTCTTTATAAGATTAGTCTAATCTATACATAATGTCTACTTTGTTTTGATTCGATGTAAGATGCACATAATAAAGAGTGTTATTTAGATACATATCTATCTATTTTTTACGCTGAAATTAAAGTTTGGAACTTTGAACAAACCATAGTTTAACTACATCGTGGTTACAGTAATGATGCAACAAGCCGCACCAAACTATTACAAAATACGGTTTTCGGCCCCATTTTACGGGAATTAGAAAGTTTAATAGCATTTAAGCAGGGCATGAACGTTTCAAAAATAAGGTGTTAACGATCCTATATTTAACGTAAAACTTGTTCAATTAAAAGTTCTTTTAATTAAGGATTTGTTTATGGATTTCGGTAGACACCGATTGGATTCAACCTGGCTGCGTTGAAAAATGTCTGTCAAAACAGCGTGCAGTTTGAATTTGGAATAACTGGATTTTAATAAATTGGAACGTCATTCGGTTTAGTGATGTGAATAAAATTCGCGAACCAGATGTAGGTACTACTACCTTCTTTGACGGCCGACCACTTTTCCCCCACCCACCCTATTACTTAGGACATAAGGGTGAAAAGTGGCAAAAAGCGGAAAATGGAAGACTAAAACGTGTTGTACCGACTCCAAATAGAATGGCAAGGGCAGGAAGATGATGATGATGACCATACAATCGAACATTGATGATGCACAACACTCATTTTTCTGAAATCGTTTTGTAACTTTGAGACTGATTATAATTTGTCGACTGTTCTTTATAAAACTTATAGCCAAATGTATGGTGCAATTAAACTTGGCCGTAAACTAATTAAAAATAATTCTTTCTTATTAATTATTATGTGAAAAAGTGCCCACCTCTCCCCTACCTCCACTTACGTTTCAAAAAATCGACGAATTTACGTTACGTTTACACCGCGTGCTATGGCTTCTGAGGCCCTGTAGTTATATTTAGGTGATGTTAGAAATTACACTATGGATTTGATACATTCAGTTTCTATTGGTTGCAGCATTGATAAAGTTTTAACAAGCGTAGAACTAAAATACTAGCCTCAAGTCGAAAATGAAGTCTAAAATCCTCACTTCTTCTTTCTTTATCCTGTGGTTAGTGCCTAACCTGGTCTTCGAGTTTTTATACCGCCCATGGGCTTCTGACTTGGTTCTACGACAATATCTTTCAGGCATGCTGGTTTCCTCACGAAGTTTTCCTTCACCGAAGCAAGTGATAATTATACCATTCGCACATGAATTCTAAAAATCAGAGGTCGTGTCTTGGGTTCTAACTCGAGACCTACGATTTGGCAGTTCGGCGGTCACACCACTAGGCTACCACTGCATAGTGGTGTGACCGTCCTTATTCCGAATAAAGAACGGCCATGAAAATCGTTATGCAAGACAAAAAAAAATTTATAAATAATTATTTGTAGGTTTCGATGATGACGCACTCAGCAATTGGGTAGAACCACAATCAATACAGCCAGTAAGGGCTCCCATTACTAATCCTCACTTAATACAATATAATAAACAGAAACAAACAAATAAAGTGACCTAACCTCAATACTCTACTCAAACAGACAAATAATCTCCCATTTCCAAAGACGCTTATCCTAATTCCCGCTAAAACTATCAAAGGCCAAATCATATTGACATAACAATACAGTTAGCTGCCGAAACTATTCATCGCTCAACAGTTTCAAGTTTCGAACGTCGAGCGAAGTTGCCAGATCAAATAGCAGTTTTGCTCGCTTGCCGTAGACTATAGAGTTTTACTGAATAATTTGGATAGCAAAGCAACGTGCGACATTTTGTTGGTTGAGTGGTAATTCAGTGAGATTACATTGGGTGTAGAAGCATTACAAGAGTTCCTTATGAAAAGTAGATCAATACTAAAGTATCATTTTCAAATTCAGTGACCAAAGAGTATGAAAGTTTTGAATGGAAGTTCATCGTTTTTGTCACTGCGAAATCACATCAGAACAAACAGCTTGTTCTGAAATTAAATAATCTTTACACAAAACTATTTATGTCTTTTGAACATGAAAAATACGTCTGATTAGGAAAAAAGTCTAACAACTTTTAAGGACGTAGATAGGCCTTTCCCTCGTTTTCCCTTGTCACCGGTTACCGATTAACGGCTGTCACTCCCCCAGCGCGCTGATTGGATGGCCCGCCAAATGTCAGGCACGAAAATAATTCCACCAATTACGATTCAGCATGATAAAACCGTTGGAAAACGAAAAGATAAAAAGAAAAATGTACATCTATTATACGTTAACATCTATCTATCTATATTCATAAAAATAAAATACCGCATGTATGACGGATCATCACTGGGAAACGGCTCTAGCGATTTGGCAGATTTTTTTTGGTGCGTTCGTAATTTCAGGTTTCTGTGAAATATTTTTGTTGGAAAATTCACCGAAAAAGTTGGAAATTGGGATGATATTTTTGTATCATACAAAAAAATCTCGAAAAAAAAATCTCCATTTATATAGTAAATTGAGCCAGGCGGATCGTTAGTTTAAAATAAAGGAAAATCCTGCATACAGTGTTTAAAATATGAATGAAAATGTGAATATTATGAAGGAAAGTGCACAAAAGAGGTATTAGGAGAGGAAACCGGGAGGACAAATAGGTTTAAAATACTGCGGAGATAAGAAGGCGAAAGCAAAGAGGATTTATTTCACTTAAAGTTTAATTTTGTAAAGCGACTGTAGGCGATTAGCGTGAGGGAGTTATGTTAACTGGCGATTATTCCATCATTATGTATTGTGGTAAACTTACTTCGCCATAGCATAACATCACGCCTGTAATCCACGAAGGGATAGGCAGAGGTGTACCTATTGCTACACCCACATTTCGCCAGTTATGTTTTAAGTCCCATGTAATTGGGAAGCGAGCCTATTGCCATCATCCGGGCACAAATCCAGACCCCGTGGCTGCTAAGCTGAGAGATTCCTGATGGAAAAACCCAATAACACTTTGCCCTACCCGGGAGTCGAACCCAGGACCTCATGCTCAGCAGTTGCGCTTGCAACCACTGGATCAACGAGGCAGTCGTAAACTTACTTCGAGTTAGATTAATAACGAATAGTAGTAAGCTACAGTGCTACAGGAATCTTTTGGTGGTCCAAAGATATTGACAGTGGGGCAGTGTCGGTAAATATTTGTGAATGGTTTTGAAAAAAAAAAAAAATGAAGATGGCGGCGTTCCTGTTGATTATGTCCACGCGCCAAAATATCCTTGTACAGCTGTCCCACTAAACAGCTGCTTTTAAATCATCTATGAAACATAGCGATGATAATTTTATTAGGTCATATTAATTCCATAATTCAAAATAGCTCCAGACTCTAAATTAATACCGTTCTAGAAATATCCGCCCGAAAAGACTCACGGGGGATTAACTCGAAACTTTCTCATTGATTTAAAAACTTTTCATTCGGCTCAAAGCGGGCAAATCCGCGGAAAAATAGCAGTATTTGATATAAGTTCGTGACGTTCGTGGACAAGCTAAATCCTCAAAGTAATTGGTTTATCTTAGGGAGGGTAGTTTCCGAGCATCTTCGGGACTGGTAGGTACTACCGATTTCTTTAGTGGTCTACAACTTTCACCCTTATGCCCTAAGTAATAAGGTTAAAAAGTGATCAACCGTCAGTGAACTCGGTAGTACAGTCCTTTTGCAGTTGACCTACCTCTAACTTCAACCTTATGTCAACGAGAACAAAGGTCACTGTACTGAAAAGTCAATGAAAGAACAGTAGGTACTGTTCTTTTACCCCTGGCTTTGCATCACTGTCAATATCTTAATGATCTTTATGGTCTTAACATTAAGGACGCTATTAGATTACAGTCAGGCACGTTTCTGTCAAAACTACAGTGATCTTTATTTTCGTGACTATAAAGTTGATGTTAGATTGCAGCTGTCAGATGTAAAATAAACTGTGAAAGGACTATATCTATTTTCTTTGGCGACATCCCTTTGTAGCTTATCGATTGGCTTATCTATCTGTTTACCAAAAGATATGGCTTTGTTGTGTCTATGGTTTGCGGACGTTTTTTGTGCTTCTGACCAATTTATTTAGTATGTTGGACAATATCTGATAGTAAAGTAATTGATAATACACGAACTAATCTATGGAAGTAGCGGCTACGGCTACTTACAAAAAGATACGGATCGATCCTTTATTTGATGTTTTTTTTTTTTTAAATACCTTGTCATGATTGGCTTTGTAACCGTGTGTTTTTTATTATACGAACAACATTCTAGCTTAGAATCTCGTCTCGAAATAAACATAACACTCACACAAACTAAATCTAGGTTTCTGCATGAAAAGTCTTCCAATATTCAGCCTGGAATTTATTGGTGGACCTTTATGCATTTTATATTTAAAATTCAAAATACCCTGGTATTGCAAGCTCATATTTACTCTCCCAGTCAGTAACAACGTAACGTAATGAAATCCGTAGGTAGCCCTTTGAAGTTCGCGTACTAGAGCAAATACTTGACGAGAATACTCGCCACTGACATATAAAAAGCTTTCAATATTTTCACTGTGTTGAAGAAGTTTGCAAACGAGTTATGTTTGTTTATGGTATGTCCGCTTTTCATATTTTGTGGTGACAACATTGGAGTATAGACGTCAAAGCGGGTTTTGTTACTTTTAGAGAGAAAATATTGTGGGTAGGGTCAATCTCGTTGGTATATAAGTAACTATAGGCACGTAGGCAAGCTTAATTTTAATAAATGAGCAGCTAACTCAAAGAATGGTAACCCCAGCAGACTCCTCTCACTAAAGTGTATTTATTTTACTGAAATGAAAAGAATACAGCTATTCAGCCTCTTGTTTAGTCTAACCATAGACTAAGTACGATAAAGAAAAAAATACTGTATGGCTTACAGAAAAAGCACAGAATAGTCTCTTTCGAAAAGAAAATAAGTATTCAAAGTGAATGCTATTTAGAGAAAGGGCCCATGCAAGGGGCTTTATATTGATCAGTGAATAAAAGCTTAAATATTACTTTGCGAATATGAAGCAGTGTACACTGTACATAAGCGATTCACTGGACGTCGGTGAATGAAATTTAGAAACGAGCGGAGGCTTTTTAAAATTTTAAATAAGGGATAATACCTACGGACTTTTATGAAAGGCTCACAAAAAATGTGAAATGAGATTCTACTGAGATTACTTTTTATTAATTTAACAGGCTAGAGGAGAGGTATTGTGACGGGATTAGTGTTGTGTTCATTATTGTGTTCAGCTCGTCAAGTTACAGTGAAAATGAAAATGCTTAATGAATATCTCTGAATATACCGACATTAATTTTGTATTTTGGTAGTTTTCCATGATTAAATTATTAAACCACGAGAAGCAGAGGAATTTTATCGAGTCTAATAAGCTAGTAGAAGAATCCGAAAATTGTATAGTTATTACACATTAACAAATACCAAATCCAAGAATGAGCGATATTAATTCAGTCGGTAATCTTTATGGATAATAAAATTATTACATCCACGAATAAATGGCAAAATCGTGTCGAGTCTAAGAAACTAGTAAGGAAATCTGATAATATAAGTCTATATTGGCTTCAAGACACATAACAAATGAGGGTATTTCCATGACGTTACAGCGTAACAAATGCACACTGCGGAAATCCTTCGAGATAAAGGAGATCAGTAAAAGACGCACCATCGTTTATCCCGTAATACGTTTTCCCGAATCGTTTTCAAACGTCGATTTCTATCACCACTAATCGATTTAAAAGTCGATTTCTGTCGCCACACCCTTGCTCCTTAAAAATAATAGCTCCATTGGAATAGAAGTTCTAAAATTCGATATTTAAAATTGATTTGAACTTAATGTAGCTGGTCAAAAAAAAACTTTTTCAATGCAGAATGTGTGTTGTTATGTAGGTGATAGATACATACCATAAACTCACGGTTTTTTTTTTCATGCAGTTAGACACAAACTTCAGCACGTCTCCTGCTATGCTATCCTTAAATAAGTAGTCCTTACAACTCGTCAATATTTATATAGGCACGCTATTTGCGAGTCATCATCATCCACAGCCCGAATTCACCCACTGCTGGGTATAGGCCTCTCTTTTCTCGTGCCAATCCCCACGGTCCTGTGCCAGCCTCATCCAGGTTTTTCCCCCGATGGCAACTATGTCGTCTGCCCATCTCGCCGCCGGACGACCCACGTTTCTTTTGCCAGTTCTTGGACGCCATTCGGTGACAGCCTTAGTCCACCTGTTATCACTGCGCCTTGCTAGGTGTCCTGCCCAACTCCATTTGAGTTCCGTAACGCGATTTCCAATATCGAAAACCTTTGTGCGTTTCCGGATTTCGACGTTAGGAACTCGATCTATCAGCTTTATGCCGAGCATGGAACGCTCCATGGCTCTCTATGCAACTCTCAGTCTGTACACAGCCTCCTGCGTGAGCGTCCATGTTTCAGCACCGTACGTCATTGTGGGCAGAACACACTGGTTATAGAGGCGGGACTTTAGACATAACGGAATTTTGGCTGATTTCAAAATGTCGTCCAATTTGCTAAACGCGGCCCACCCGAGCTGTATTCTTCGGGATATCTCTTTTTGTTGATGTTCTTTGCCAAATGAAAGCATATGGCCCAGATAGACATACTGGCCAACCATCTCTAACTCCTCATTTCCAACGTTGACTGGAGGATTCGAATAGCTGTCGATGTTCGCCATTATCTTCGTCTTGGCCATATTCATCCTAAGTCCTACTTTAAGAGAAGCATCGTATAGGTCTTGAAGCATATTCTGAAGATCCTCGAAGTTCACAGCAAAGAGGACGAGGTCGTCTGCAAATCTTAAATGCGACAGGTAAGCACCATTTATGTTAATACCGCAACAGTCCCAATTTAAACATTTCACGATGTCTTCGAGGACTGCTGTGAAAAGTTTTGATGAAATGGTGTCGCCCTGTCGCACTCCCCGCTTGGTCTGTACGGGTTTAGACAGGGTATGCATGCGAACCTGCAGAGTGGCCGAGGTATATAATTCCCGCAGCACATCCACGTAACGCGAGTCGATATGGCAGCGATGGAGAGCGTGGAACACGGCCCAATGCTCGACACTGTCGAAAGCCTTTTCGTAGTCAACGAAAGCCATGCATATAGGTCGGTTATACTCTTGGCACTTTTCCATCAACTGCTTTACAGTGTGGATATGGTCAATGGTCGAATATCCGCTGCGGAAGCCGGCTTGCTCGATGGGCTGGGATTCGTCAAGTTCTCGGGTAAGACGATTTGTCAGGATTTTAGAGAAGAGCTTGTAAATTTGAGAGAGGAGACTAATGGGGCGATAGTTACCTAGTTTCGAAGTATCGCCTTTTTTGTGAATAATGGTGACAATGGCATTCTTCCATGGTTCTGGAGTACGGACATCATATAAGACCCTATTAAAGAGTTCCACCAGGATCTTTTGCACTGGTTCACCACCGGCTTGCAGCAGTTCAACTGTAATTCCATCATCGCCGGGAGACTTGTCTGTCTTCATGCTGGATAGTGCTTTTATGACTTCGCATGGTAAAATAGGTGGCAAGACTTCCGAACTTTGATGTTCAATAGGGGGTGCTCTAGCATCGTCATCGGGATGTGGTTCTGCAGATTTTGTTGCATACAGTTTCTCGTAGAACTCCTCAACAATAGTCACAATCTGAGCCCGGTCCGTCACCAGGTTCTCATTGTTATCCTTCAGCTTTATGATTTGTTTCGTACCTGAGTGAGTTTTCCTTCGAAACACTTTTGGACCTCTATATGATTTTATTGTATTAATAATTACATTAGTGCTATACTGTCTTATATCTTTTCGTATTAACTTATTTGCGAGTACCTTCTGTGTAATAGGATAATTTAAGCATAAATAATATTAATATCCATCATTACCACGAAAAGAAATAATTTGTACTACAATTTTGTATTTGATTGCTGTTGACACGTCAAACAGCATTTTATTCTAGTAGATTCTATACAACAAGTCAATTTATTGTACCTACTAACGTTAAAATATTCATGATTTTCGGATAAGCTCGGTTCACGCGTTCAACCGGTGTGCTAAAGAATTAATGTATGAATAACACTTTATCCATGCGTTAAGACGGATTTATTAGTGTGGCAACACCGCATGTATCTACTTTTTAGTGAGTTTAAAGGTAATGCTAGTGGGACAGCTACGTGTACTTCTTTGTTAATCTCCAAATATTTGAGGCGTTCTCGGGGTTATTACCAATTCATTAGATAGAACAGAATAAGATTATCACCGTATTTGAATTATAACAATTCTAACATACAATTTAATCGAAACTATGGCAGCCAAGTTGTATATGTATTAATTGAATTATCTGTAGTAGATGACTTTCTTTGCTTAACCAAATCACATAAGTATCCCCCAGATTGCTTCAGGCTACGATCGTCTCCAAAAAAAAAAACTCGAACTTTGCTCTTGGCAACGATCGTTGCCAAAAAATATTTTTTATTAAACGACTCTAAACTCTATTTTAAAGACTGTAAAGTCCTTTCAAAATGCCATTAAACCATAGTCTAATAGATTTACTAACTTTTGGAAGCAAGTTTGCAACATCATACCACGAATTTTTTTTTACAATGTTTAAATGAAGTTAATCGGCCATGATGGCCGTCAAGTTTTAGTGGTGAATTGTGCAATGACATGTGTATACTTTTGGTTTTTTTAATGAAGATTTTCTACCACAATCGTTATTGTTTCTTGTTCACAGCAATGACTTTTGCGCAGTGTTAAGTAACACTGCGCAAAACTTCGCTGTACAAAATGCTTGGTTGACGGCTTCGTGAAGGGTCCGTTGACACCTTGTATTAATCTATCAAATCAAAGTGCAATCCAAAATACTAAGTCAAATAATAATCCACCCACTGCGAAAGATTAGGGGCTTGACTCAAGATGAGTACGGCAGCTAAGCCGGCCCAAATAAACAGATTATTGTACTTAGATTAATTCACGAAATATATTAACTCTAGGAACATTGTTAACAATCTTATTACCGACTTAATTAAACCTGTTTGCTAAGAGATTTTGCAATTACTCATTTGTACGCCATCTTTGATTTTATATCTGACTAGATGTGCCCCGCGACATTCGTCCGCGTGAAATTATTAACAGTTTTTTTCATTTCTAAAGTACAAGCCTAAATTGCTAGTAAAAGTCTTGTCAAAATCGGTCTCGCCGTTTCGGAGATTAGCCGGAACTAATAGACAGACAGACCGACACACAAAAAGACAAAAAAAAAAACAAACATATATTTAGAGGTACCGTAAATACTTTCATATGCATTCAGTAAAAAGCTGTTATTTTGAAATTACAAACAGACACTTCAATTTTATTTATTTGAATAGATAATAGTTTAACGGGCATTGTTCTGAAGTCCAAGATTATCTATGATAGAAGAGACCAGAGAGAAAGCTTAGGTATGTCAATCTAGTTTAAATTCGTCTTAGAAATACGAAACGTATTGAAGCGTCACTTGCTTATGCCCTCTGTTTCTGACTGTGGAACTTGAGTTTGAGGGTGTAACAATTATATCTGTAGTCAAGTTAAAGTACAACCATTTTTATGCATAGACAAGAATTTGTACGAAGCAAGAACCGCCAAAGAAAGCATAGCTAAGAAGTTCTAACTTCAAACAATTCTAAACTACAGAATAAAAATCGTTTCTTAAGAAATTACTTTCAGTCACTACTTTGACTTGTTTATAGATGTGGGTGTATGTATTAAACTGCTAACTGCTACTACTTTAAGTCGTTTATTATCTAAAACCAGCAGTGTCAATAGACTCGACCCCTATTAGATGGGACTTAACATAACTTGTGAAAAGTGGATGTTCTATTAGGTACACCTCTGCCTAACCCAACAGGGAAAGGCGTGATGTTGTGTCATGATCTAATAACCGCAAACCCTGCTTACTGCCTGTTGAAGAAAGGCTTCAAAAGTACTTAAAGCAAGTAGGAAGAATAATCTGGTTGACGCCTAGAAATCTTGAGAAGACCTATCTTGATCTAACAAAAGAGCTAAACTACTAATTTCAGAACTAAACCCTGCTTGCTTTTGTTCTTACTAACATTCCGACGCCAATACGTACAACACTAGTGCGTAACGTACAAACGTAGTAGCATCATATCTTAAATCATGTTTCGTATGGAAGAACATGATTTACAAAAGCAAACGTAATTTTAGCTTCAAATCAACTGCCTTAGTTTACTGGGTACCACTAGCTTTGCCTTACAGTTTAAGAAATCGTCCATAATGACTCCAAAATAAAGGCTAAGCAATGCTTTGACCCCAAAAAATCTCGAGGAGACTATCCTTCATCTGTCAAAATGGTAAAAAACCAAAATCAAAATATTTTATTTTACATAGGCCTAGATGGGCACTTATAAAACGTCGACGAAAAGGTGCACGGTTCGGGTTGGTCGTTTCCTATGGAGAAGAACCGGTAAGAAACTCCATGGTTACTCTTTGCAAATAATTTGGTGTTACATTAATATCATGGATACAGCATTTGTACTTAAGTATGGGGGGACAGCGTAGGCCCGACAATAAGTCGTTGCTTACTACACAAAAAATGTAGAACAAAATAAAAATTTAACAAGCAGCTGGGAATCTACAAAGCCTACAATGTTCACACAATTACAAACAATTGATAAAAAATAATCTATATAAAGGAACCAATTTCAGTACTAAACCTAAAAGAAAAGGAGCACTAACCCGGCTCCGTTACGCTCAATGAAGCACGAAACTTCACGCATAGTTACAATTTGATAACATGACGTTATAATGTAATTGAAATCGTGACATGTTCAACATAAACAGGCATAGTAGAAAGCATACAACAGATAGCAGACTTACATTACATTGAGCAAGTCATCTACAGAAGACTCACTGTTTACACCATATTACGAAATTCGCAATCGCGTCATGGAAAACAGATTGCTCTTAATAGGTGCGAGAGAAAGGACACGGCATGTCCTATAACCGAAAACATTCGAAGACATCTGACATCGGCATTCTTAAGGTCATTATTTGCCAAACTACTCCCAAGTCCCAACCACTGCAACGCCTGAAAGCCAGAATCAACAGTGACGACCACTAGAAAAGCACCGAGACAATGAAGCTCAACGTGTCCTGGAGAAACAATTGAACTGTCTTGGATCCCGCAACGAAATTAATCAGAAAATAATAGCGGAGTAAGAAAAACGTATTCTAGCTCCAAAACTTAAACTACGTTTCAAGTCCGAACCAAATAACCTCATTGCACGTTTCAGTAATGTTACATAGAGCAATACGTTCCAGCTCGCGTAGTGTGCTACAGTTACAAATGGCGCATGGCAAAGCACTAACCTTTTACCGTCGAAGTCTGCGATATGTTACTGAAAAGCGAGTTGCAACGTTCCATGTCAGTATAATAATTTCACGTTTTCTTGGCTTACTTAATACCGTGTTCAAGTGATTACGGGTGAAAAGTGGTCTGTAGTGCATGAAAACGTTAGCAAAAGCATTTCAAGATATTAGATCTTGCGAACCGTAGCGTTTTTTTAAATGTGCAATAGTCCTTCAATATTATAAAGGAGAACTGATATTGAACAGTTCTTGTGATTGAAGACTGTGTGTGAGAAGATATAGTCAAAAAGGGACTCTATACCGAGACGAAAGAACGACGAAAATATATGGAAGAACATGCTGCGCCGACCCCAAATGGAGCTAGCACAAGTAAATGCACCGCATCGGATCAACATGCTCACCTCATCTTTATATTTACTAGCTGACCCTGTAACTTGTAACCGGGGCAAGCTCAAGAAACGCTGGCGTGACGCTTTCGACTCGTTCGGAGATGCCAAAAGATAAAAAAAAAACTGAAGAGCCATGGTGGGAACGTGTGCGTTGAGTATTTTTTTTTAATATGGGGAAGATTGAAGCCGTCATATTTTATTTATTTCTGTTTTGTTACATCACCGTACAGACTAGAATTTCTGTCCCTCCGCTGTTGAATGTCACATTACCGATAACTGCGTGTCAGTACGCCCACTAGTTGTTAACATCCGCGCTGATAACTTGCTCGATGCGATTATGATTGACACACACTGCCATTGTTCTTGTTTCAGCTCAGATAGCTGAATCAATGCTTGTAATAACTCTGTTATCAGGTACTTGTGTGTAGTGTAGCTGTACAAGGATCTTTTTGCGCGTGGTAAAAGCCTTGTATGCTCCATAGCTGGGCAAATGCCTGCGCCACCTCGAACCAGCCCTCGTGATGCGCGTCCAGATCATCTCGCCACCGCTATCTAGCCCGGCGTCGCCGGCCACATCCATCCTCAGGCACCCATCGAGTTGAGACCTTTGCCCAGTGGTCGTTATGTATGCGGCTCACGTGACCCGCCCAATCCCATTTGAGCTTGACAAAATGTTTAGTAACTAATCAAAGCCCTTCTGTCAATGTCATTCAAGAGCCAAAAGATCTATGTTTCACTGTTGGAAGGAACTTTTGTTTAAACAGTTCTTTTTGTTGGCTGAAGTAACTACGTATTTCAGTTAAAATTCCGACTCAGACTTGGATTAGCAAATACGTGGTTTATTAAAATTCTATTAAGGCGTTAATTGATCTGTTTTACTGTCAGAAAGAAAACTTTTTTCTGTTACATAAGGAAATAATTAGGCAAAACGAGCAGTATCCATGAGAAGAACCTTAATTTTTATTTTTCATCACGCCAACAGAACATTCAACAAGGAAATCCGCAAGACAACCAAGGTTACCGACGTAGCCCGTAGAATAGCCAAACTTAAGTGGCAGTGGGCAGGGCACATTGCTCGCAGAATGGATGGCCGATGGGGCCGAAAAGTTCTGGAGTGGCGCGAACCGGAAGACGTTGCGTTGAAAGGCCTACTAGGTGGACCGATGACCTGGTGAAGGTTGCAGGGATTCGCTGGACCGGTCAATGTGGCGACACTTGGGGGAGGCCTATGTCAGCAGTGGACGTCTTTCGGCTGAACTGGTGATGATGATGATGAACAGAACATTTAGTTTGGCTTCTCAGTTTATAACGAAATTAAAGTAAATGCATAAGCTCTTGGATTTATGGTTGGGGAAATCCCATTAGCTACATTTTGTTATAATAACAACAGCCTACATGACAATAAATGTAATTATCACGCTAACTCCTTTGAAATAACATTCTCAACCGCAGCCTGCCCTCAGGGAAACTAATTTAATGCTACACAGCATACAAACCCTTGTAAATCATTCCCTCCCTTAATAATCGTATCGTAATTCCCGTGATAGTCGAATAAATTACGCAGTGAGTCAAACTAATCGCCTAACGTAATCTGTAAATACCGATAATCGTTTATCGAGATTACGAGAATACACGCCTTAAGTCGCGCGTAACTAGAGGCGAAGGTAACTATTTTAGGGAGCCTTAAGGGATCCCCGGAGTAATTAATCTTCATCATCTAAGGATCCTTTCGGGTAGTTTTGGGGATTGCTAAGTACAGGGATGCACGAATGATATCGTGCGGCGGAAGCTGGCAACCCGATAAAAGGAAAACAGAGGTCATTCGTATATTTTACCCAACTTTGACATCCAATGACGTGCAAGCATAGACCCAAAAAAAAACTTAATTTGTGGTGGTGTTAAACATAATATTTCACTCAATAAAAATAAAGTTATTATAATTATTAGCAAACGTGCTAATGTAAAATTAATGTTCATGGTCCAATTAGACATAAAAATAGTGTTTTAGTAATTTGATAAGAATTGTTTTTAAAATAAAAAATATATACTATCGAAGCTGTTTAATGTGATTTGGCACGCAAACACGTTAATATGCAGTAGATATCGATTACCTATTGTGTATTTTTATGCACGTAGGTTATCAAAAGTTTAACAAAGATAGTTTATATTACGTTCATTATTTGCATCAATATTGCGAATAACGCGAAACTCATCATTAAGTAAACGACCAACACCACTAATGTATTATTTTAACGCAAAAAATCAAAAGTTTTGCTAGTCACGATTTGTTCAAGTCCAGTGGTGAGGCTGTGTCGCAGTGAAACTTGACAAACGTCGATAGTCTCTTCATTTTCAAGCACTTGGCAACCTTTTAGTGATCGTGTCGAGAATGTCAGGATATTATTAGATCGGTGACAGTTCGTTTTGACAGCTGTCAATTAGAGTTATGGCGGGAACTGCTTGCGGTAAATAATTAATTATTAATATTAAATTAGAGAATCAGATTTTCGATTTATGAGTAGGTATCACCTGCGTTAAGGCACTGGCTTAATGATTAATTGACATGTTATGGGTTAACCTCTAACGAAATAAAATAATAACCATCACTTTGAGTAGTTGTCAGTGAGGATCGCTTCAATTAAAACGATTCCATTTGGTTGCCCTTTCGATAAATAGGAAACCGGTTTCTCTAATGGAAATTCTCAATTTCAACCCTTGTTTTCTACCCTTTATATTTACTTAGTACACCCCCCATTTCTAAACTCATCGTAACAAAATGACGTCATTTTTATTAAAACAGTAAATACTTATTTGAAAAATAACTTTGGATTTCATCTTGGAGGCACAAAATTACTTTTTTTTTTAAATTAAAATATAATGACGTTAGCAGAACTTTGTTAATTCATCTGGTAAACTTGTGAAATAAACTGAGCGAGAACCATAGAAAGTTTTGAGAAACAACTTCATAATTAAAGTTTTAATTATGTGTTGGAACTTGGATACTTGGGGAGAAGTGTTGGAGACTGATATATGTTTTGTTAAGTACTGTTCGCGATCTCAGAGAACTTCGTTGCTAGGGAAGACATATTATCGCGGCTAAAAGAAGAAAGGTGTCGTCACAGAGGCAGGCCCAAGAAACGCTGGTTGTGGCCATTCGAACTCGTTCGTCGAACCAGAGAAGGCCAGGAGGCCAGGTAGAACTGGAAAGAAATGGGGAGGCTTTCGACCAGCAGTGGAACAGACTAGGGTAATAAAAAAGAAGATTTCAGACTTCTTTGTTTGTATCTGTACAAACATAGAATAGAGAACCAAGGCGTAGCCCGAAGAATAGCCAAACTTAAGTGGCAGTGGGCAGAGCACATTGCTCGCAGAACGGATGGCCGATGGGGCCGAAAAGTTCTGGAGTGGCGACCGCGAACCGGAAGACGCTGCGTTGAAAGGCCTCCCACTAGGTGGACCGATGACCTGGTGAAGGTTGCAGGGATCCGCTGAATGCGAGTCGCATGGGACCGGTCAATGTGGCGACACTTGGGGGAGGCCACTGCTGGACATATCCAGCAGTGGACGTCTTTGGGCTGAAATGATGATGATGATGATGATGAAACATAGAATAAGTCAAACCTACCTACTTTTCCTATTTTAATTTTATTTACTATGTTCTACAACAAAATTTCTTTTACTCCAAATTATCACTCAGTTGCTGTAGAAGTTTCGAAGGGTTGGTTTGTCTCCATATTTTGCGGTTTAATTAATTGATTTATCTTTGATTTAGGTAGATTACCCATAAATATGTTAGTATTCCTTAACCTACCTGAAATAGGCCTAATTGACTAAAAAACAGAATAAACTTTAACTAATAATGCTAAATTACGCCACCTCCTTGAGACATCTGGCAACAGTTCATGCACTGTGGACAGGTGCCCCATTAGGTGGCCTTCAAACTTGCAGGCGACAATGCTCTAAATACTCTTGTCGCTGCCCCGCATCCGGCTCAGTAGTGAAGCAGATCTTTTACATATGATCACAAAAAAGTCATCTGACGCGCTACAGAAACGTAGCAGCAACAGGAGAATTCTAAAAGCATTGTAGTTGTTGTCAATAAATTAAAATATTTATAGTCTGTTAAATGTTTTTGCAGTAGAACCATACCTGCTTTATATGTATAACTTTTTAATGAAACCCACGAACATACCTGCAACAAATACATAAACATTAAATAATGAGTTAGTAACTTAGTAGATTAATGGCAGTTTGACAGAACATGATATTCTAACAAGATAGATAGACATAGGGTTTTTTTTTATATACAACGTGGGTGTGTTGCCAGCCTTTTGGGCACTATTCCCGGTGACAGAGATGCGTGAAGCAATGAATTTTTGACGCTTTTTGATTTTAACTTCATAGTTTATGAATTAAGTAAATATGTATTCAATAGATAGATCGATAGACACAAAAAATAACTCGTTCAACCAGCATAATGTTCAATGTTTGTAAAAGAGTTTCATAACACTGGCTCGTATTTGTATAAATGTCTTAGTGATTTGACACCTTAGCTGTACTATGTATAAAGTACTTAATAATTCCATACTCGACACCACAGCGTCAACTTCACAGATTCTATTACATACCACAACATCACGCCTGTAATCCCAGAAGGGTTAGGCAGAGGTAATACTACACTCACATTTCGCCGGTTACATTTAAGTCCCATGTATTAGGGGGCGATGCTATTGCCATCAACGGGGCACAAATCCAGGCTCCGTGACTGCTACTGAGTAGTTTCCTTACGCGTATTATATAAATGGGTGCCTACCAACACGAAAAAAATAATACACAGGGTATATGTTACAGAATAAGTGCAATATCTCTAAGATAGAAATTCAGACAATGACAAGCTGCTATTGCGCTTATTCTGTGATACCTTGTAACTCTGTATACATAAATTTTTCACCGGTAAATAAAAAAAAAACCAGCTGTTCCATACATTTTGACCGTAATTATTTTTTTTAATTCATCATCATCATCGTCATCATCATTTCAGCCGAAAGACGTCCACTGCTAGACATAGGCCTCCCCCAAGTGTCGCCACATTGACCGGTCCCGTTTTTTTTTAATTACCTATGAAAAATATATATGTGGCCTCCACAGAATGATGCACTGAATGCGTTTGTGTATCGATGTCTCTTCCATCCTGTATAACAAGCCTCAATCATAAAAAAATATAAAACTTGCCATGTAGGTTGAAACACAAACATTGCCGACGAGCAATATCAGAGAGCGATCAAAATAAAATCCTTTGCAAAACCACTCGAGCTCAAAATTACATATTACGGTCTATAAGCAGACTGCGATAAACGTAGGGCTACCATTCGTCTGGATTTGTACGGACATGTCCAGGTTTTTGAACCTCTGCCCGAATTTTGGCTGAGATTGTTAGATTAAAAAAAAAAGATGGCCACCGAAAAGTAAAATGTCTGGACTTTTTTCACATATGTCATGATGTTGGTCACAAGAAAGTTATGAAACCAAGCGTAACTTTGCAGAAATCTATAACATAAAATGTTAAGCAAAATATTTAGTGTCAATTTCGGGAAAAAGATCCAGGTTTGGATGCAGGTTGCAGCACCACCCCACCGGCAAAATACATGCAGCACATGCAGGAAAAGCGAAAATTAGAATGCAATGCACTCAACACGACACGTGTTTTGCCTCTCCACGAGGCTTCCTCATGTGTTGTTGAAGTGTTGACTCGACGACCGCTCGGGCGCGAAACAACTTTTCAGATGCCGAAATGGTAACCCTAGACACATGTAACATGTAGGAATAAGTGAATTTAGGACGTCGTAACTGCGTTATAGCTCCTGATATTGAAGCTAACTAACTTTGGCCGTTCTAAGAGATATAGCGACACATTGAACTAAGTTGAAGGGTTTTGGGAAAGGATCCAATTTGGTCTGAAGATAGCTTGTTAGCCACGGTCAGATATTTTGGCACGTATCGGCAGGAATTGGGTAAACGATAAATAGCTTGAAGGGGGGTAAAAAGGATTAACTAGAAAGCCAGGTTGGTTGTCGTTGGTTCTGAACCTGATAATCCATATAGTTGCGTTGGGCGTGTAAGGCGCGAATTATACAGATACGGCGTAAGGTGAAGGCGCGGCGCAGGCGTGGAATTTATAACGAAACGAAAGAACGGCGTGCCTGCGCCGCGCCGATTTAGTGTAATTCACGACATTTTGTATGAAAACGTTTTGTAGCGGCTTCATGCCTGCGCTGCGCCTGCGCCGCGCCTTCACCTTACGACGTTTCTGTATAAATCTTGCCTTAGCACCGTCGCTAGTAGAAGATTCCTAATACTAATACCAAAAGGTGTTAATGAAAATAGTATTTGTAGTAGCGATATGTAAAGTATTGATGATTGGTTATGCAATTCTGCACATGTGTGAGTCACAGTAAATTTTATTTATGATGTCCATGGCCATAAAATTGCAAGAAAAATGTTACTGAATAAAATACCTATGTTTATACAAAACATAATTCATGAAATTCATATTCATTTGTTTAAGTTCACTCTTTTTAAATTTTCCCTAATCAAATACGGCGACCTATGTTCAAATTGTACAATTTCTCATTAAGATTAGGACGTTCACACCCGCGTGTGTCTGATTGATGCGAAAACTTTGTTAATCAAATTAAATAATACACAGATAACACAGTACATAAAATTACACAATCTCTAAACTCATTAGCAGTCGAAACGAGAAAAAAAAAATGTTTTTTTTTTTTCAGTCTTTCAGTTTTTTTTTGCGACACCTTATCTTCAATCAATCACTGTATTGACACTAACAAGTCAATATTAACAAAGAAAGGACAGTAGTGCCGTTTTATCAATCAATAGGTACACAACAGCTTATCAATCAAAGTCAAATATGCCATTCATAAAAATAAATATAATCTGTTTAACTTTGAGCTGATAATAATGTTGACAACTTTATTATCAGCTCAAAGTTTACACAATTTTATTTATTTAATAGGTAAAATAAATACCCGTTTTGATTTATTTATTATAGCCAATAGTAGCCTACATAAGTGTTTGCATAAACGTGTGAATGTGCAACTGTAAAAAGGCGTTCATATAAGTGAGGTAACTAACTACATAAAGGGTGTAAATAGACCCTTAACGAAGCCGAAAGGCACTAGTTCTCCCCGTCTTTGCGATATTTTTTTTGTTCCAGATCATACCTGAGAACCTTTTAGTTACGGAGATATTGGGGGTCAAAGTTCTAACTTTTTCACAAGTTTTCTTTTAAATACTAGTTTTTCTGGTTATAAATTGACTTTAATTACCTCAATGACCTGTTCACTATTCAATCCATCCATCAGCTTAACGCTTTGAGTGCGCTCCATCGAGTACTACCGTAAAACGTGATTTTAGTTGCTTAGTTTGATGTACAGGATGCTTGGTTGATGGCTTCGTGAAGGGTCTGTTTATACCCTGTATATAACGTACATTAGTACTACGTGCTTTAATATCTCATAAGTATCTAGTGTTAAAATGATTAGTTAGTCAGATTTAGTTAAGACCATCATCATTCATCATTTCAGCCGAAAGACACTGCTGGACATAGGCCTGCCCCAAGTGTCGCCACATTGACCGGTCCCGTGTGTCTCGCAACCAGCAGATCCCCGCAACCTTCACCATGTCATCGGTCCACCTAGTGTGAGACCTTCCAACGCAACGTCTTCCGGCTCGCGGAAGACCATAAATAAAACCATTTACACCTGGTATTCAGCAGCATCCGGTGGAAGCCAACCCCAACATAGTGGGGAAAAGACTAGGTGATGATGATGATGATGATTTAGTTAAGACCATAAAAATCAACACCACATTACGTTGGAACACTGCAATATCAGTTTATTTTCTAGTAGGCGTCAATAAGATACATCGACAATAATTTATTTTAATTGTCAGCAATCTTTATGCCATTTTATGTCAATTTGTATCCAACCAAAAAACATATTATAATTAGGAATTGTAGCTTGATATTGTTACAATATTATGGAACACAAATTGCAGACAATCAAAGGAATTCTTTTCCACCATTCTAATTTAAGAGAAGACCAAGACGTAGGTGCTAAATTCTTTTACAATTTATATCCCTATTTTATATCTAAAGAGTACACGAAACTCCTCAATTACGAACTTTTTATTTGGCTTTTCAAACTGACGTGTGGCTGTTCAACATTCGAATACAGTCATCGACAACAATATGTTGATGTATTGATTTCTCTATTTCAGCCAATAGTCACGTCACAAGGACTTTATGGAGTAAACCATCGATCAACTTTACTACCTGATGTTTAATTAATTAGTGGGTGGACTAGTTTCCGAAGCGTGACAGAGACATATTTGTCGGAACATACGGCAGTGCCAACCTAAGGGCCGATGTCACAATTGTACAGTTGAACCACCTAATTGATTAACTAATTAGCTTGGCAGACTGTACCTCGCACCAGAGCTGATGTGAGTGATCCTAAATATTCCGCAACAATGATGACCCTCATTATCCGCCCAGCCTTTACCCAACCATAGTGGGCCTGTTTCCAGTCTTACCAGACGCAGCTCGATACCAGTATTCTCCATAGAGCAACTGCGTATCTGACATCCACAATCCAGTTAGTACATAGTAATAAGATACCCCTTGGTAAGACTGGTGGTGAGACACTTGGGGCCACGGACTCCCTGTAACGACTGTCAAAGATCTACAAATGACAGCCGGGACCAACGGCTTTACGTGCTTTCCGAGGCACAGAGGAAACTCGGTAATTAATTAACGGTCACCCATCAAAGGAACAACCTAGGCAAGCAATGCTTAACCTTAAAGATTGACTCGTGCAGCTGTTATTATTTAGCCACGAGCTTCTCCACCAATGATGACACTGTCAACTCTTAAACGTGGTTTAGATCGCGTTCAATTACAATGGTTGACATCAGCCCTAAAGTGAACCTACCTCTTCTAACAAGATACTGTTTTTTAAGACCTAAGGAAGGCTAAAAAAGTAAAATCGGTGTCTACCTGTTTTTATATCAAGAATTTGGCACATTACAATAAAAGTTATTACCACTGCCCAAATGCACATTTTATGGAGATTACATACGGATTTTTCAACTCACACGTATCATAGTTATCGCCTAAGCATCATCAGCCTATACTGTTTCCACTGCTTGGACACAGGTCTCCACTCTATGAGAGGGAGTGGGCTGTACTCCACCACGCGGGCCACATGTCGGATGTCACATGTCTTCGAATGTTTGGCTCTAGGACAACTCAATTAGCTCAAGATGTTTTCCTTCACCGTTTTGAGAGCAGTGGTGATGAAATAAATTATACAGACACGTGCCTGGCTGGACTCGAACCCAAAATCTACATCTCGTAAGTCAGGGCCGTTACCACTGTTCTCAAAGTTATATTAGGCACAATTCCAGCGTTTTTCAGAACAAATAAACTAAGCGAATATTTTTCGCACTTAAACATAAAATACGGGGTAATTAGCAACGAATGCGGGGTACGGAAACTCATTAGTTAGTTCTGCGTAATGTATGGCACTATGGGCCAGTCAGGGTAGCTGTGAAAAATATGGGTTTTTACTTGAAAACAAAAGAAGGAAAGGAAGAACTGAAAAATAATGAGTCTGAAAAAATAAGTAACGTGTTTTTTTGTTGGTATTTTTTTTAGTGCCCTAGCACTAACGTGCGGAGTTAAAATAATATAAATTAGAAAGTTTTTATAATTGAAAATACGTTTTGCACATGAAATTAATGTACGAACTTACTTTATACACAAATGGTAATACTATAGGTATTGTGTTTATCGCCAAAATGTGTACCTACCTGTAACCTAATGTCATAAAAAACGACGTTTCAATGTTAATATATTTATACATTTTTTTTTATATATAAGACTACTCTGTCCCACTGCTGGGCAGGCCCCTCATGGCTGTCTAATTTTGTTTAACATTTGCTTTCTCCGACAAATGATTATTCAAAATAACTCTCATTCGTAAGCTTGGACTTGAATAGCAGAATCGAGGTTATTGTAAAATCAATCAGGCAAATGAAATTATGAATGAACGTTAGAAGTGTGAAATAATGGCCGCGATTTACAATCGATATAAATTCGATACAGATTATAGCAAAACTAATGCACTCGATTCAATAATCTATCAAAAGGTTAAGTTACACTTTGATGGTGTAACAAAACCATCACACCTGTGTATCCTGAAGGAGCTGGCTGAGGTGTATAGTAGGGACCTGCTGGCGATGGGCCTGGGGAAGTCCGTCGTCTAAGCAAATACGTTCATGTTAGCGTCTCGTGGTGTTTCCACGCGCCTCTCACATATAATGGTAGGGCGAGGAGCAGCTCACCTTTACCTGAGACGAGATTTGTCGCAAGGAAACCGTCACAGCTGGTGTGATTGTGGAGAATGCACAATAGGTTAGTTGACACCATTAAACAATAATTCCAAGAAACAACTTCTCTAAAAAATACTTCATTGTAGACCTGAAAACCCGATTAATTTACAATTAATTGCAAAATTAGATTTTTAGTTGCTTTGAAATCAATAAAAAGTTGAGTCTTTGATTTGATTAAATAGTGACGTCATAGCGTGCTATTGCCATTCAAAATGTAAGGGGGAATCACGTTTTGACAGCTCTTAAACAGTATGTCAATTGATTGATTTGTCAACTACCCTGTTGTGCTATAATTTATCCGAGAAAAGGCGTGACTTTATATAATACACCTACCTACATATGTATGCAAACTTATATAAAAAGAGCGATTATAAAATAATAAGATTATTTGAACATTCGTTTGTTTAAAATCGTAACTAATTCCACCACAGATAATGAATCAGGCATGGAACATCCGTTTTTCACACGATTACATATGAAATTTCCAGTACAATCTGACCCCGAATTTGTATAGTCTTTCAGTAAAACAAGAGATCAGCTTATACTGGTTTTATCTTGAAGTATATTGTTGTGAGTATGTGTAATGTCAAAAAACCAACCTTGTGATAGTTTGAGTAAACATTAACGTTTTACTGTGATGCGAAGCACACAGATTCTTATCTGTGGAACCTTGAATTACAATGACAATGACAATCTGAGTAGTGTGAAGGCCATTTGTGACTAATTTTATCTAAAAATGAGAGCAAATATTCAAAATGAGAGTCTGTTTCCGCTTACGAAACATGTTCTTCCGTTGTTCTCGTTGCTTATCTGTCTAAATGCTCGGCCACGAGCTACGCGCTCAAACGACCCGCGTGTTGCCATAGCGACTGCGGACAAAACAAATGAAAGAAATAGCTTAGTGCATGAGTCGAGACATCGCGGCATCAGCACCGTGATACGACTTGCGACGCGATAGTACTTACTCACACCACGGAAAAATGATCCTGGCGCGGAATTTTCAAAACGAGATATTTAAGGAGTCGATGATAACATAAAAAAAATGAATGAAATCGACGTAACATAAACAGTCACGTAGGTAGAAACATTGGTATCATAATCTAAATAGCATTATGTATATTTTAAGCACCCGGCATTGATCTGCATCAAACCTTTCTATAAATATAGCGTTGTAAAAAATTGCATGAATAAAATTATACTGCACGTTGAAAAGAAAGAAATATCCAGAATTTTCATCAAATGTCCGGAATTTTCTTCAAATATCCGGAATTTTCTCCGGAAAACTTATTTATGGATCTGGGAACCCTAGTGTCGCTTGACACAACTCTCGCGTCGCAAATCGCATCGCCTAAGGTCGTGGACAAAGCATTTTGTTTTTCTTTCTTTAAAGGAAAATTGATAATTAGATTTCAAGGTATTTTTATCCGGTGTAAGTTCCCTACACAAATAATTTACTGAAACCGGATAACGAACAAAATAATTAACTGAAACCAAAGAACTGACAGCTCTGTCGTTAGCCTCATTCAAATCCTGAAAGGTGCAATTAGTTGTGCACGACGGTCAGGAGAGAAGGTGTGGCATATCTTGTGCCGAGGGCTCCACACTCGCGTTAAGACCGAGATGGGTGGATTAATGGACTACTTTACTATTATAAGATGACATAAAGTAGAAGCGACTGCCTATCTGACTTCCACAACTCAGTTTCTGGGTAATACTATACTCCTTGGTAAAGATCTACAAATGACAGCCGAGACCGAAGGCTTATCGTTCTTGTATTGTATTGTATAACGGGCTGGTGTTCGCAACTCGCACGTCTAAAGCGCGTATTTTGCGTACGGGTGGGAAAATCATTCGATCCACCCCAGCTCACCTAGAAAGGCCAGCAACCTTTGTGTTACTGATGATCTCGCGGAGAGGGGGTTACTGAAGTACTTTGCACTGTATGAGGCAACCTCTGGGACTCGCTTCTTTCGGGGACACGGAGAGGTCTCCATATTATGTAATGGACAGTCACCTATCCAAGGCCCAACCTCGTCAAACGTAACTTAGCCTTCGATCGACCCGAGTACCTGTTTTTACTTAGCCTCCATCCCTTTTGAGCCCGAAAAGTCGTATTAAAACTTCACATTTAAATAAAAAGCAACGAAATGTTAAAATAATGTAAAAGCAAGAAAATTGGGCCGCCAATTCGCCATTTTGCTTTCTCCCGTCCCTAATTCGCTCACACGCACTTTGGCTACAAGTGCTTTTCATTCCACCCGTCTAGGTTTTTAAGCGGCTGCAAATTAGACGCCAACTAATTATCGAAGTTAATTGTGTCAAGCTGTATGTAGCTAATTTCAGCCATTTTATCACGGAGCTTCTTGTAAAATGGAGTTCGGGAAGAGAGTTTATTCTAGAGAAGTCTTCCACGAATCTTGTAAGCGTTTTGGTTAGAAAATGCGGACATAGAAACCAAGAAAACTACAAAATAAGAATTAGGAAACATGAGAATGCATGGAAACGGTATGTTTCGAAGTGACTGAGAATAGCGTGGGTAATTATTGAAAGTCAAAGGCTGAACCCGAGCTAAAGAGCAACACTTCAACCAGCTTATCTGTTTAGGCTAGAAAACACTGAACTGAAATAAAATGCCACCTAGAACTGCACACTTAAAGTGGTCACCGTATAATGTAATGAACTAAAAGCATTTGCGGTCAACACTTTCAATACGCTACTCTCGATAATGCAGAGCCCAATTAATTTAATTATTTTAAGCCTATATTTTCCAATGCAGGGAAAAAAGCCTCCCTTCCCTCCTTCCACTTTTCGCGATCTAATGCGATTGTGGGCTAATAATCCTTTGAGAAAGAGCCTAACTCATCTCACCTTCTGTCTTCTGAGCCTGCCGTGTTGTCGTTTCCTGCTATTTGGTATCCATTGAGTGGTTATTTTTACCCAGATCTGACCAGCCCAGTTACATTTCAAATTAGCAGCTGTAAGGCCAGCATCAGCTATTTGGGTTTTGGAGCAAAGTATGGAGTTAAATAAACCTTGTTCCATAACTTTTCACTGGCATTATTAACATTTTAGTTTCAAGCGAGCAATTTCAAAAGTTTTCTTTGCATAAAAACAAACTGCCTTTCAACATACGCTGCATACTAAACTTTTGAACTTACTTTTTAATTAACTCTGGAAACTAACACTGTGCGCTATGGATTTAAGCTGACGAAGAATTTCGGACCGCGGTTTCTGTAGCCGGTCAGAGCTTTGGAGTTGGAGAAACAGAAGATCAACTTCACAAAGAAGCATCGGATAAATGCCCAAGTTACAGACACGAGCACTTATATGTATACACTTGCCTAAAAGCAATTTTTGCGAGAAATAACGATTGTAACTTGAAGATATGATTTTTTTTCATAAAAACATGAGTTCCAAAATACTTTGTCGTAACAACATACAATTTTAATCAGAGCAATACGAGAAAAACACTTTTAAAAGTTGTAAGTGTTAACATATTGGTGCTCGTGACTGTACACGCCCCAGCAAAAGGGTTTCTACGACATGACATAACATCGAGATCTTTCTGATATGCAAGTTTCTAACCTCAACGACTGTCAAAGTTCCGAGATCCTGTATCCAAGGTTCTCTTACTTTTACCAAAGCTTACCTAATCCATTACACACTAGCTTATGCCTGCGGCTTCACCCGCTCCGAGTTCGGTAATTAACCCACGGGATCGTAATACCCAGTGTTATAATCCAGTGTTATAAAGTATCTGGGTGCTAAATTTCACCGAAATCCGTTCAACCGTTTTTGCGTGAAAGAGGAACAAACATTAATAAATCCAAACTTTCGCATTTTTTTTAGTACATGGAGGACTTACAGCTAATAAAAACAAACAAAAAAGGAAACCATAGTCACCAGAAAGCCAATTACAAATCCTCAAGCATAGACTTAGAATAAAAAAAAATATTGTGTGAGAACAAAAACAGAAAACCCACCGCTTTAATCAAAGTAAAAAGAATATAAATACAAGTATAATAATAATTATGATAGTAGTGAGATATTTACTACTTTAAGCCATGCATCGTTGACAGACAGTACTTCTGTACTTCCATACCTCATGTCCCAGGGTTGAGTTCTGATGAATGAACCGTCCGCCCCCCGCTTCCCCCCTGGAAACCCCCGGGCACTCGAGCCTCCGCTCTTATCTATTGTTCGTCAAGAACTACCTACCTCCACAAACCGCACTGTATGCATTTTACTGGCTTAGCAGACTTTAAAATTCATACAGGATTTCCAAAGGACAGATTCGTATTATGTTCACGGTAAATGTGAATCGGTGGGGAATTCCAGTTGAAAAGCAGGTTATAGTTTCAGGTATTTAGTGGAGTATTGTACGGAGATTGTTTTGAACTTTTTGAAGCAGAAAAAAAAGTAGTAAGGCTTGATAAAAACATGCTTTCACAAATGGAAGTGTTTTTTTTTTTCAGATTTTGAGACGAAGAATCGTTGTGATGGCAGGTGTAGCTGAGTTTAAAGGAATGGTTACCGAGAGACAGTAGAAACGGGCATTGGTAGACCAACATCCAGATAGGTGAATGAACTACAGAAGATCGTGCGTAGAGGAGACATGGATGAGACTGGAAACCCAATAACACTGCCCGATCTAACAATCGAACATGATGATGAATCGTGAAACTATTATCGCCGCGAAAACGGTTACCATGTATTCAGTACATCATTCTGAGCCCCCCCCCCCCCACATAGAAATTATTTATCGGTTATTAGAAAAAAAAAAACACCTGTTCCATACATTTTGACCGTGTAGGTATTGCACTTTTTTTTTTTGGTGGGTTCCCTTCCACCCCGTAGACCTACTCAATTCAATTTATTCAGGAAACAGTTCACATTGTGTTTGAAATTATAATACTATAAATTAAAAAAAATAATAATAAAATCACATTCTTAAAAATGATAAAACTATCACATTCAAAAAAAAACACAAAAATCAATACAAATAACCAAAGAAATTATAGAAAATAATACAAAAATAAAACGCAATAACGTTACGGTACGGTAGCTAGTAGGGTCTCATAATTTCTATGAGACCCTACTAGCTACCCACCTCTGCACGGCGTCACCTATCGGGTCCAAAACTATCTTATCTAAACAAACCAACTATTCAAACCACACACCACTTTCACAAAATTTCATTGGAATCGGTTGGCTGGTTTCGTAGACGCGTTCGAACATAGTGACACGTGGTTTTTATATACATATTAACATATGATATTATCAGCAACACAGAATATGGGTAAAAAACATGAATACTATTTAGGTAATATGGTGATATGGTGTGTCACAATATTATTTCGTGTTTCAAATGATAAGTTCTAAATAAATAGCTTACACGTGGGGCCGAATGTTTGTAGTACAAATAAGTAATTGTCACGATATTGTAGCTATAATACTATTTTGTATTGGTGAGGTTCTTTAAGGTTTTCAGGTGCGCAGTACCCGCAACCGGCGTGCGTGTATGACCACATGTATGAACGTGGATGAGGCAAAAGGAGTATGTTAGGATCGTAGCAGGTGGTGTTTTATAGTGTCTGCCTACTTCCACGTGAAAAAGGCTCATACAACATTATTTTTAGTATATGGGAAACCTGAATATAGTTTGTTCAGAATAAGTAACTGAATCGATTCCAATAATTTTTAAACTATGTTATATTTTTTGGCAAAAATATTTAAAAAAGTTAAAAGTTGGACACCGAGCGACTTTGAGTACCTTTCGCAATACTTTCGGTACCTACTGCCAAATTATTATTATCAATGAGCTCAAGACGACGCTGGAGGCGCGCGCTGCGTGGTGACAACATTTTTGTGCGGACAACTAGGTAACAGAACAAGCCTATAACTTTGAGATTTTTCATGATACAGTTTTGAAATTTTGTACATAGATTCTTTACATAAAAATACTAGACACGTGTATCAGGTTTCGCATATACTAAAACTAATGTTGTATATGTTATGTTTTTATTTTGATTAATAAAGTTCGTGTTTTCGGTCAGAGGATTACAGAAATAAACACGGTATATGTCGTGTTCAGATACGATATGCATCATTTGCGTAGAGTTTTACTAGATAATTTAATGTAACCTTGTATATTTGTGTAGGTACATGTGGAAGATGATATTATGGCTAGAAAGGGGGTGACTTAAGAGATGACGAGTAATAGAGAAGTATGAAAGAAGAAGACATGCTGCGCCGACCACAAATAAATTGGGATAAGGGTTTTAGAAAGATTATGATATTGTTAGGAAGAAATGAGGTTTTACGTAGCAAATGTGAGTTCTGTGGCAAGGAGTGACAACTTAAAAATTGTCTCTGGTCACGGGAGACTGGTGGGGAATATCGTTTAAAGGGCTGTAAGATTTATATTTTCCTATTTTGTGAACTTAATCGCTATTTTTGTAAAGAATTACGTGTTAATTGAATTCGTTATGATTTGTGACGGTTTTGGTTAGTTTCAGTGATTGATAATTTGTTCCAAGTTAGAATAAACGGTTGTATTCATTACTTTGTGAACCTCGTTGTCTTTTTTTGAACTTCTTCGCTTCTGTTTGCTAAATATATTATGTACTTCTGTTTGAAGTTACAACGATACGTAAGACAATACACATGTATTCTGTTGCCTGTGACTAGTTTCAAAACAATATAACATCACGCCTGTTTTCCCCGAAGGATTAGCCAGAGAAGTACCTACGAACACTACACCCACATTTCGCTAATTATTTTTGTATGTTTTAAGTCCCATGTAACAGGGGGCGAGTCTATTGCCACCAATCGGACACAAATCCCAAATGGAAATCCCCAATAACATTTTGTCCGGCCTGGGATTCAAACCCAGGACCTAATTCTCAGTAGTCGCGCTTGCCTATTTACTTACCTGTACCCCCCCCCCCCCCCCTTACCTTACCTGTTAATGCATCTCACATAATTCGATGTCACATTATGTTTATGTAACCCATTCATTCTCAA
This sequence comes from Noctua fimbriata, assembly GCA_905163415.1. Taxonomy (NCBI): domain Eukaryota; kingdom Metazoa; phylum Arthropoda; class Insecta; order Lepidoptera; family Noctuidae; genus Noctua; species Noctua fimbriata. Next base: position 13,173,323 of record LR990940.1, read on the forward strand.
GGCCCATTCATCAACAGCTGTCACAGCGCAGTGTTGCCATTATACACGAATTAGCATGCTAATAAGACAAGGAAAAGTAAGCGGTATAGACAATGACTGAATGCATTATCATTCGTTATATGTCTGTGCTTGGCCAGTAACTTAAGAACAAGATTAATTTGAAATAACTATGTATGAATTGCTATTATCTAGGTGAAGGAAAATATTGTGGGAAATCCGAACATGTTCTAGAGCCAAAAATTCTAATACATTTGTGGCACCTACCAACGCGCGCTGGGCCCGCGTGATGGATTACAGATTACAACCCATTTCCTTCCAAAGAGAGGATTCTTATGCTATATACCCTAGATAACTTAAATAATAGCTAGGTTTTCACCGACATTTTCACCGACGCGACGGCGACGGCGCGTAGGAGGTGTATAGAGGGTGGAAACGACACCGACGCTCAATCGGTTACCACGTATTCAGTACATCATTTTTGAACCCCCCCCCCCCCCCGACAACGAAATTTTCATCGGCTATTAAAAAAACAGATGTTTCCTACAAAAGTGCAATACCTACACGGTCACACGGTCAAAATGTATGGAACAGCAATTTTATTTAAAAACTAGCTGACCCGCGCAACTTCGTCTGCGTTTGGATTTTCCCCGTTTTTGCAATCATTTTCATAAATGCTTCGCTCCTATTGGTCGTAGCGTGATGTTATGTAGCCTAGTCTTCCTCGATAAATGGGCTATCAAACACTAAAATAATTTTTCAATTCGGACCAGTAGCTCCTGAGATTAGCGCGTTCAAGCAAACAAACAAACTCTTCAGCTTTATAATATTAATTAGTATAGATTACCGATGAAAAATTTCAAGCAGAATGATGTACTTAAAACGTGGTAGCCGTCTGTACGTCGAAATCCTTTCCACCCTGTATAGTATTACGCCATGAAAATAAAAACAGAAGTACTATCGACACGAATTAGAAGAAGAGATAATTTTCTATTTTACAATATAAAAGTAACTACACGCTTACAATAAAGATAAAACCAGCAATTAAGGAAACGGAACGTTACATTTTCTATTTCCACAATCCAAAAAAAACCATTTATTATTTATTTGTATGTACTCGTATGCAAAACAACACTTCCGAAGTAACCCTCCAATGCGAACGTGCTTATTTCTCAGCCCCGCAGCTACTGGCCATTTTATTCGAAGAAACCTCAATGCAGCACAGAAAATGTATTTTGTGTGCAATACGTGAGAAAAGAATTTTCTATTTTTGAAATCTGTGAACTGTATTGGCTGAGATTTCCAGTGAGCGTTGTGAGGGTTAGATTAGCGACGATAATATAACACCACCTAAGAGTTTACTCAGAAGTAGCTAGATTTGTTATTTTTTTGGATTGATTTGTTTTTTTTTATTTGATGTTTTTTGCTTGATTTTCCAAAAAAAAAAACAAGCATCATCAATGAGTTACCGACAGAATATTGAGGGATGGATTTGATTATCTATTTAGTTATGTCGGATTTATTTTCGGCACTTCGACATAGATTTCATATCGGGCCTTCAAAACTCATATTTCATTATCTAACTGTCATCCTTCCTCAATCATAATTAGGTCAGATCCCAATAAGTTAACTTATCGACCGACAAAATATCAAAATTCCTTTGCTACAATTCCTTGTATGAGAAAAGTTGCAGTGGTAATTCACCACAGAAGTGTGGTTTCGATAAACGGTCTTACTCAATCTCGGTGGAGCTAATAAGGCGTCGAATGCAGTGCAGCACTATGTTTACTACATATCAGTACATTTCACTGCTCTCGTCTCAACACGAGATTACACCGAAGACGTGCTTCGTGAAATGTAGCGCACGAGACAAGAATAAAAGCATCGGCACCGAGAGGGTTGATTAGCTTTTGTGTGACTGCTTTTTGTAGTGTCAATTTATTGTGATACTCAAGGTACGATACGGTTTGTTTTAAGAAACGCGGTATTACAGAGTTACTGGGACGTTTTGACACCTGAATTCGCATTTTTGATAGAGGGACGTTGGTGGTAAATATTTGAAGAATTGTTTTGTGGAAAAATATTGAAAAAAATAAAATGGCTACGACAATTCCGATTAAGAACATGCGCCAAAAGATCCTTGCAGGCACGACAACCAATCAAGCTTTACAAAACCAGTTTATGCGGGTCTCTCGTTGTACGGGAAATCCATACAAAGCGAGGCCATGTTATACTGGAAATGTATTGGCTTGATGTGTCGTGTGTACAGTCAGTGCCCAACATTGCCTAACCCGCTCTTTCCCTGTATTTTTTGTGAAATCAAATTACATAAGAAAGAAAAAAAAATGTGTTTATTCGAGTTATAACAAACAGAAACACCCTAAAATTAAACAAAATAAATAAAAATGGCGAATCGATAGGTTCTGCGAAAGCACACCCAACAATTAAATGAATTAAAGTCTTTAACACGTGCCATATGATAAAAAACGAGTTAATGACTTCATCACTTCATCTAAAATACAAGGTGTGACCGAACCCTTCTCGAAACCGTCAACCAAGCATTCTGTACATCAAACTAAGTACCTAACTTAGGAGCGAAGCGACTTTTTTTGGGGTGATAAATTACGTTTTATCGTAAGACTCAATGTAACGCACTCGAAACATTGTGTTGATGGATGCATTGAATAGTACGGGGTTCCTAGTAAAGTTATAACATTGGAAATTTGTATTTAAAAAAAATTGGAACTTTGACCGCCAATATCTCCGAAACTAGAAGGTATAAAAAAAAAAAAAAAAAAAAAATGTGTTTATTATCTTAAATCAATACAAACAAGTTGCCGGGGCTTCCCAGAAAGTAATCCGAAGATACTTGTGATGGGATAAACCTCGCTCTTCCTCAATTAATTAACAATTGATTCGTTGTGCTAATTAGGTATAAGTTACACATTTTTATAAAACAATAAAAAGAAAAATGAAAGTCGTGTTTATGGCCGTATGAGAGAACTAGAGTGTGTTTGTATAATTGTGTGTTTATACGTGTGTATGATTGTGTGAATGTGTAATTTGTGTGTATGTGTGTGTGTATGAATGGGTGTATGTGGGTGGGCGTGTGTGTGTGTGTGTGGATGTGTGCTAGAGTGTGTGTGTGTGTGTGTTGGAGTATGTATGTGTGTGTGTGTCAGTATGCATGACGTTCAACCCAGAGTCGCCAAAATGCCTTCCACTGCATCGTAATTAAGTGTGAAGAGCCATTCCATCAATGTCCTCTTACACTCATACAGCTGCATAGGGTACATTTTAAGTATGCGATTAACTTTATTATAAACGCGTGGGGCTTGAGTTACATTTTGGCGACTAGCAAAAATTGAACGTGCTGAGTATGTAGGGGCTACTATATCACACCGTCTTTTTTTAAGTTTGGTATGACTAAAGGGTAGAATTTTGTGATATCTTAGTACCATGTGTAGTATGTAAAGTTTTCTAACGGAGAGCAGCTTAGAGCTTGTGTATAGAGTTTCAGTGGGGAACCTGTAGGGCTTACCGTACATGACCTTAATCAATGATCTCTGTGCCCTCTCTAGATCTATAAAATACGACTTAGCTGCTCCACCCCATACCGAGATACAATAAATGATTACAGATTGGGCCAGGGCGATATAGATTTTTTTCCTTAGTTCTGCATCCATAACATGTCTCAAAGATTTGAAAACCCATATGAGTTTTCTTACCCTCCCTATAGTTAGTTCAAGGTGTGGGTACCAGCTTAATCTTTGATCTACTACAATACCTAGGTATTTGGCGGAATTTACCTTATGAATAACGGGGCAACTACAGGTAGATTGGGTTGGGGTACGACAAGAATGTATTCTAATGTTAAAGTCAGGCGCAGGCTGAGAGTTTGCGTATTTAGTGAAGCAGACGTAGTTGGTTTTTAGGGTATTTAGCGTAAGTAGATTTTCACAAACCCAATCACTAACTCTAGCCAGTCCACTCTCAGCCTCCAGTCTAACTTTGTCCCAAGTCTTAGCAGAGAAGATAATAGCGGTGATCCAGAACAAAAAAAAATGGTCGCAATGACGGGGAGAACAAGTGCCTTTCGGCTTCGTTAAGGGTATTGCTACACCCATTATCAGTTAAATACAGCCATTATTCTTTCTAACACGGTTAAGTTAATTAAACTGAAATGCGTAAATGACCTTTTCAGTTTTCTCTGAGGTAACATTTTGCACGATATATTTTGTAGCTAGTATAGCTGGATACAGGCTGAGTTTAAATTCGTTGGTTTATCTTGCTGGGGTGAATGTATCCATAAAACTGATCAACTTTCACTACGGGATCAACACTGAAATAGCGTAAGAAAATTATCTGATACATCCATTTTTATAAAAAAAACTTATGTTTTATACAAAAAAGCAATCATCATCATGCCTAGCCTTTTCCCAACTATATTGGCTTCCAGCTTGTCGGTTTCCAGTCTAACCGGTTGCAGCTGAATACCAGTATTTTACATGGATGGTCTGACCTCCACAACCCAGTTAGTACTGGGTAATACGATACCCCTTGGTAAGACTGGTTGTCAGACTTTTTGGGGCTCTGACTAAATAACGACTGTCGAAGTTCTACAAATGACAGCCGGGACCAACGGCTTAACGTGCTTTCCGAGGCACGGAGGAAACTCGGTATGTTATGGGTGGTCACCCATTCACAGACCAACCTAGACAAGCACGGCTTAACCTAAAGATCGTTCCGAGCGGCTGTTATTATTTAGCCACGAGCTCTTTATCAAAGAACTTATGTTTTTATACAAAAAAGCAATAAAGACCGTCTTTAATTTTTGTATGAAACATGCGTTATTTTTATTCAATGTTTTCATGCGAAACTTGCACCCTTTGTGAATGAAAAGGTCAATGGCAAATGACCAATACAATTTAAAACACGTCCATCTTTAATAACATAAAATGCCAAGAATCAAGCGATCGCTTTCCGAAGAATTTTAATTGCTTGTAGAAACCAAACGTAGGTTTTGCTTAATTTTAGAAATACTTGAACGAAACATAGTTGGAATACTGAAATTAAATACTTACATACCACGGGTTTTAGGAATGAGATCAAAAGTTAGTGATTACCTGAAACAAAAACATAGAATTTTTAATAAATAAAAGCACAAAAGAAAAACATCGTGAGGAAACAAACATGTCTTAGAACCAAAATTACGAAGGCATTACATGTGACATCTTAAGGAGAAGCCAGCCTCATGGCTGACCTGCGATATGCCATTTAGAAAAAAAAAAACTGAATTGATCCCGCGTGCTGGATTAGAAGTAAGAAAGACAGGAAAACCATAGATACCAGGTAGGAGGAGGGGAGGGGGGAGAGGGGGGAGATGGTGGTGGGAGGCGGCCTACCATGACGTCTTATAGCAGGAGTAATTCCAGTGTGGGAAAGAGACAGAGCTATACAGGTCGTCTAGCGCCATCTCTTTCCCACACTGGAATTAGTCATGGTAACCCCCCTGAAGGGAAAACTTACATACCGTTATATAAGTTTTTAAACTGACCTATTAGCCACTAACACTATCATTAACACTGAAAACGGGATATTTTAACCAGATTAAGAGATTTCTTTGGAATTTTTAAAGCGTGGAATCCAGTGGTTCAACTGTGTAAAAACCGAAAAAGTGCCGAAAAAAGTTTGCGAGCGGCCACAGTGAGTTTCATGTGCCGGGAACAGAATCGAGTTGCGAGTGACAGTGGTAGCGGTACTGAGTGCAAAAATCGAACAAGAAAGAGGGTAGACCGATTTGTCTGCTCATAAACACCCACCCGCAATAACTTCAGTTTATCCGTGATCATGGTGCTTGCAACAGCGCCGAAATATCGGAAAGTCAAAACAGATATTAAACATGGTAAATATAATGTTTTCAGTGTTAATGATAGAGGTGTTATGTTTAATACCCTAAAAAACAATCTACTTTCCTCTCAAAGAGAGTAAGCCTGTGTCCGTGTGGCTGTGTGTGTGTGTGATAAAAGAAAATCTAAAACATTGCACATTTATTTTAAAAAATCGTCTCCACAAAGGGAGAACATAAAAGGTCATCCACGTAATTGGACCGCCAATGCCTTTCATCTTTTAATCTGAATTCTAATCTCTCCTTCAAAGGGATCGATTTTATTAAAAGTAGCAAGACAGACAATGCGAATGAATCTAATTCTCCTTGCCATTGTTATTGTGATCAAGTTACTTTGATTAAGGATGGGGTTTTCTGCATTAAGATAAGATTCATAAATAATCATCATGATCATCTGCCTAGCCTTTTCCCAACTATGTTAGGGTCGGCTTCCAGTCTAACCGGATGCAGCTGAATACCAGTACTTTACATGGAGCTACTGCCTATCTGACCTCCACAACCCAGTTAGTACTAGGTAATACGATACCCCTTGGTAAGACTGGTTGTCAGACTTTTTGGGACTTTTTTGGCTTTTTGGGCATCAAGATAAGATTCATAATAAATATAACATTGATACTGATCTCATTTTTTGGATATTTAATGATATTTCGTTATAAAGATCATTTGGCCGCAGCAAGGAAAACCTGCTCAGATGGAGATTCTTTGCTGACTCTGCTCTGGAGTGTAAATATGGTGCTGTTCCACAAACGATGGAGCACTTATTGTCCGGCGTGTTCTGTCATTTGATCGTTACAGGAAGTGATGGACGCGAGGAATGAGGAAAATGTCGTGAGAAAAATTTTGAGTATGAATGTGGATGGGTATATGAGTAGAGGAAGACCAAAGTAACGATGGATGGACTGTATAAAGAACGATATGGCAAGAGAAGAGGTGTCTGATGCGATGACGAGTATTAGAAGTATGGAACAAGAAGACATGCTGCACCGACCCCAAATGAATTGGGATAAGGGCAAGAGAATGATGATGGGGAAGTGATGGACGCGACTGAAGACGTCAAACTCGTGACTCAGTTCTGGGGACACGCTAAGTAGAAGAAGGATCATTCTAACACATTGCGAATGGGCTGCGAATATCGGATACTAACTGATAATTCAGAAAAGGGCAAGGGAACCTATCGAAGTACTTCAATAGAGGATTAGGATGACCACAGTAGACAAGGATTTCTTTGACGGAAGAATCGACAAAATGACAGATTGTATCGACACAATGACAGATTTCTTTGCACTATCTGTCATTTTGTCGATTCTTCCGTCAAAGAAATCCTTGTCTACGGTGGTCATGATATTGGGGCTGGAGCCGCGACCGCAATTTGTCTGTAAGCGTTTTACTGATACTTGGAGTGTTGCACACTTGCGCATGCGGCGAAATAGGAAACTAAAATAAGTACTGAATTTGACAGATTTTTGACATCTTCTGTCAGCAAGCAGCGCCCTCACGACACCCACAGGTATATCTGTAGACATTAGGATTCAGTATTGTGTAGTTTATTTATTTTCCTGTCAGTATCGATTTACCTTGTTAGACAAAACAAATGTGTTTACATAGTCAAACTGGAAACACAATTCTCAAAACATTTTAGTAATGTTTTGATATTATGTATTTATTGTTTACCTACTAACTAATACTATTTATTGAAAGAACAATGGCGAACAAAATGTCTGAGACTAAATACATGCCAAATATGAACGGCGCGGCGTTAATGTATGGCGGCTTGCCATTGTTCTTTGTTTAAGTGAAAATTTCACATAACATCATGCCTGTAATCGCCGAAGGGTTAGGCAGAGGTATACCTAATAGTACTTACATCCCCATTTCGCCGGTTATGTTTAAGTCCTTTGTAATAGGGGGCGAGACTATTGCATCAACCGGGCGCAATTCCAGACTCCGTGGCTGCTACCGAGAAATTCCTGATAGAAAATCCCAATAACACTTTGCCCGACCTGGGAATCGAACCCACCCTCATGCTCAGCAGTCGCACTTGCGGCCACTAGACCAACGAGGCAATCTAATCACAATAATTTTAAAAATACTCTTCCATAAATTACCAAAAATTCAGTAATCATTAAGTCTTATCGATCCGCACTTTTAATTAACTACTTACGTTAAAAGGTCTAGTTACGTAAATAACTAGTTTCTACTGCTTTTTACCAGTAACTTTGCCCCGGTGAAAAACGCGGCAATAGAGTAGCTAGAGTACCTGTCTGTCAGTGAAAGAATATCTGGAATCGGATTAGTAGTTTCAGAGTAGTTTCAGCTAAAGAGAGGAGCTCGTAGCTAGCGTAGTAAATAATACCAGCCATTTGGCAACTTCAGGTTAAGTCGCGCTTGCCTGGGTTGGCCCGTGGATGGGTGACCACTCTTTACATTCCGAGTTTCATCCGTGCCTCGGAAAGCACGTTAAGGCGTTGGTCCCGGCTGTCATTTGTAGATCTTTGACAGTCGTTATAGGTAGTCAGTGGCCCGACAGTCTGACAACTATTCTTATCAAGGGGTATCGTATTACCCAGTACTAACTGGGTTGTGGAGGTCAGATAGGCAGTCGCTCCATGTAAAATACTGGCATTCAGTTGCATCCGTTTAGACTGAAAGCCGACCCCAACATAGTTGGGGAAAGGCCAGACATGATGGATGAATTAGTTCCAGAAATTACCTTCTACATCCAAACAAACTTTATATTAATAAAGTATGTTTGCTGAATACCAGTATTTTACATGGAGCGGTTGCTTGTCTGACCTCTACAACCCAGTTAGTACTGGATAATACGGTACCCTTTGGTAAGACTAGTTGTAGTTCTAAACTAATGTATAGAAGTGTAGATAAACTTCCAAATAAAATAAAGAATAACATACAAATGGAAACCAGCAACATAGTTATATTGTTAATTTCGACAATAAAATAAATGGTCACACTTGATTCACTTGATTGGGACATCAACGTTGCTATCGTCATTGTGGCACATATCGAACTAGGCTCGCGTGTCCGACTGTCCATCTGACAGACACATGACCTACGAATAAAGTAATAGAATGGAAAATAAAGTAATTGGAAGAAACTTAATGAAATAGTTGGGTAATTAAGTGAATAGGTTCCAATTTTATTATTACTGGAACTCGGTCTACAGGTTGTTAGGTATTTACTGGCTATTGATAACTTATTTCAAATTTTCAAATTCAAAATAATTTATTTCAATCCATTAGGGATCATATGATGCATACATTTGAGACAAAATGTTACAATTAAATAATATAAATTAAAATTAAAATTCAGAAATTATTATATGACTAAATCAACAATTATAAAAATTAAAACACCAGTCACATATTTATAAAAATAGTTAATTAAATAATACAAATTAAAACTAAAATTCTAAAATTACAATGACAATAACTAATAATACACCTCTGAGTCATTTGTTTGTTTGTCATTACATTAATCATATAACAATGGTTAATGTACTGACAATCAAACCTGTTCACAAATAAGAATTTATAATACCTACTGTTTAAACTAGCTTTAGCCCGCGACCTTCATCCGCGTGAAATAATTATAAAATTATTACTACCTTTTTTTTTTTTTTTTTTTTTTAGGATGGGAAATCATCAAATGACCCCCCCCCCCGCTCTGGGCGGAGCGGAAGGGAGTGTCAGACTTGTACTGACTAAAACCCATCCATGTTCCTTCTTTGCCCTTTGTGTTCCAGGGCCGCGGTATCTCTTTCGAACAGTCCCGCAGCCCTGGCAGGCATCGGCCCGTGCGGACCCCTACGTGGTTGCTGACATCTCTTTGAGGCGCGCGTGGAACACGAACGCGCCGTCGACACGGCCTGTCGTCATAAGACGGCCGGACGGCGAGCTAGCCCAAAACTCGCCGTCCACAGGCCCGCGCCTACGGTGGCCGGGGGCTACCACGTGACCCCCGACGCCCAGGGCGTCTCCCGCGGCGGCTGGGACGTGAGGCTCTTTCCCTCTCACGTTCCGCCACCTCCTTCACTAGCATGACTGCTTCGCAGAAGGAGGTGACGGCTTCCCATTCCCTCTCGCTCCGGACCATGGCTTGAACCAGGGCCGGGCGCGAGAGGTCGCCGCCGCCAATCGCCTCTACGAGGACACGGCGCTGCTCCGCCCAAGCAGGGCAGGCCTCCACAGTGTGCTGCACCGTGTCCTCCGGACGATCCTCACAGTGGAAACACCCGGGCGTTTCCTCCCGCCCGATTCGGTGCAGGAACCTCCCGAAACAACCGTGTCCGGTGAGGACCTGCGTCAGGCGGAAGGTGAGGGCGCCGTGGCGCCTCTCTAGCCACTCCTCAAAGAGGGGACTTATCGCCACTATGGTGGCGTGCCCTGCACGGGGTTGCGACAGTCGCTCATTCCATGTCACCATGAGATCGCGCCGGAGGTCTGTCCGCCGAGCGGTGATTTGCCGCGGCAGCGGAGTTTCCCCCCTACGTAGTGCCTCCGCGCGCCATTCGTGAAGGCGTGCGAGGACTATCGCCTCCAGATCCCATGGCGGCAATCCGGCAAGGAGGCTCGCCGCCTCACCGGAGATCGTGCGGCACCCCCGGACTAGCCTTAGGGCTATCCCCTTTTGGGGCGCGTTCAGGTAGCGGGCGGCTTGCCGCCTCAGAGAACGCGCCCACACCGGGGCCCCGTAAAGGGCCATGGACCGCACGACCCCCGCGTAGAGCCTCCGGCAGGAGGCGTTTGGACCCCCCAGGTTGGGCAGGAGCCGCTTGAAGGCAGCCCCGGTCCGTTCCAGTTTGGGGGCCAAACGTCGGAAATGCTCCACGAAGTTCCACCGGCTGTCAAGGACGAGTCCCAGGTACTTCAGCGTCAACCCGACGCCGATGGAAACCCCTCCTGCCGTCAGTAGGGATCCCGACGGTGGCGCATTCCGAGGCCCATGAAAACACATGGCCTCGGACTTGTGCAATGCCACCTCGAGACCCAATTGCCGGATCCTCTCCACGACTATCGCAACCCCGCGTGTCATGTTTTCGGCCGCCGCCTCGTGCGACCTCCCTTGTGCCAGTACCAGCGTGTCGTCAGCGTAGCAGACTACGCTGACGCCGCTAGGGAGGTCGGCGCGCAGCACCCAGTCGTAACCGATGTTCCACAAGGCCGGTCCCAGAACCGATCCCTGTGGAACACCGCACGACATCTCTCGCCGGTTCCATTCTCCGCTCCGACCGGGGTAGATGACGGCCCTATCCGTCAGGTAATCCCCGACCACACGACGAAGGTAGGTCGGCACCCGGTGATACCGGAGTGCCTCCCCAATGCAGCTCCAGGGCATGGAGTTGAAGGCGTTGGCGATGTCAAGAGACACCGCCAATACAACCCCGCCCCGGGAAACCGCGTCCCCCGTCGTGAGGGCTCTCACGCGCATGATGGCGTCCACCGTCGAGCGCCCCTTGCGGAAACCAAACTGGTGTTCCGCAAGATCCGGCCCCATCCCCGCGAGGTGCCCGGCGAGGCGGTTAGCAATAACTCTTTCAAAGAGCTTGCCCACCTCGTCGAGCAACACGATGGGCCGGTATGCGGACGGAGAGTCCGCAGGGCGCCCTGGCTTCCGGATGAGGACCAGCTTCCCCGTCTTCCAACGAAGCGGGAACTGGCCTCTCTCCAAGCATGCGCTTAGGAGCCCTTCCAGTCGGGGCCCGAGAGCCTCAGAGGCCAGGACCCAGGCTTTGCCAGGCAAGCCATCGGGTCCCGGGGCGGTATTTCTGGCCTTCAGCCTGCGTACCGCCACTCCCAGGTCTACCCCAGTCACCTCCGGAACGTCGTCATCGGTGTGGTCCGCGTCCGGCACCGCAAGCGGCGGCGGAGCCATAGGCGGGGGAGGATGCCTCCCTCGCGAAGGGAACAGAGCGCTCACCACGTCCTCCACGAGCTCAGGCCGGAGACTCTGCGTCAGCGGGGGGGCCCGGGTGCGGAGTTTGTCCCGGACCATCTTGTAAGGGCGCCCCCACGGATCTCCGTTCAGAGACTCCAGCATCTCCTCGCGGGCCAGGTTCTTGGCCCGCCGGACAGCCTCTTGGAGGGCGGTCTTCGCCGCTCTGTACCCCTCGTAAAGCTCCGCCTCAATGGCTGCCGCATCCGGAGGGCGGATGCGGAGCCTGCGATGCCTGGCGTACCGGTGCCGCGCGGCAACGCACGCCTCACGCAAAGACGTCAGCTCTCGCGACCACCAGTACACCTGACGTCGGGCGCTTCCTGGCCGAACTCGGGGCATTGCCACGTCGCAAATCTCGGACATGGCCTCCTGGAACCAACTCGCCTCGTTGTTGATGTCGGCAGGCCTGGCCGGTGATGACACCCAGGCCTGCACGATCGAGGCTTCCAGGAGGAGCTCCCGGTCCAGCTGCTTCAGCGCCCATCGCGGACCACTCGGGGCCTGTAGGACCGGCGCGCTTGAGGTCTGAGTGGAGACGTCGAACCGGATGTACCGGTGGTCGGAATAGGTCTCCACCCCCTCCATGACGCGCCAGTCAACGACACGCGGCGACAGGGCGGGGCTAGCGAACGATATGTCCACCACCGACTCACCCTGCATCCGCACGCACGTGGGGACAGAACCCCGATTTAGGACGACCAGGCCTGTCTCCAGTGCCCAGTCCTGCACCATCCTACCCCGCACATCCGTGTAACGAGAACCCCAAGCCAAGTTCTTGGCATTGAAGTCCCCGAGCACAAGCACGGGGAGTGAATGGCTCCCGATGACAAAATTATTACTACCTACCCCCCCCTACCCCCCCCCCCAAACAACCCCCCTACCCCCCCCCCTTACCCTATTTGAATCGGATTTTGTTAACAATTTCTAGGGTTTTATTGTTTTTGCAGGAAGCCCTAAGTTATTTTTCTAAAATAAAAGTAAGTTATTCTTTATAACATCAGCTATCTGCCAGTCCAGCCGTTTCGGAGATTAGCCGGAACAAATAGACAGAAAAAAAAAGAAAAAAAAATAAGTACCTTATATGGAGCCTTAGGCTGTTTGTACACACGTATTTTTACACATAACATAACATCACGCCTGTAATCCCAGGATTATTTTATAAAAACGTTACCCCACACTAGGAATTTCTCCTGTATCGTGGGTGCGTTTACAAACATTTAAGCTCACAAATACAAACAGCCAGACCCGGAACAACTACCTGTAGATCATACAAATATTTTTTTGGTGCGGGGATCGAACCCGCGACACGCAGCGCAGCAGCCGATCGCTCAGCCACTGCGCCAACCGTGCCGTCAAACAGAGGATTGGGAAGTGGATGTACCTAATAGTACACCCATATTTCGCTAGTTATGTTTAAGTCCCATGTAATAGGAGGCGAGCCTATTGCCATCAGATATACACATACTGAGAAATTCCTGATGGAATAACTCAATAACACTTTGCCCGACTCGGGAATCGAACCCAAGACCTCATGCTCAGCAGTTGCGCTTGCGACCACACGACCAACAAAGCAGTCAGGCGCGTTTTTATGCCGTAAAAATCTATGGTTTCGTTATGTGCATATCATACTTCCATGGCATCAATACAATACTGACGACTGTGCACTTTTTTCTTCGTTGATTTTGAGGATTTTCGCCAAGCTTCTTTTTTTACTTCGAACATCTGCAGTGTGTTCCGCTCGATACAGGATGTCTCCGACAGCCTTATTGATCGTGTCTGACCGTCATCCGACTGTGCCTACACGGTAAAACGCGTGTACAAGCAGCCTTACCCTTCACCCTTCTAAAGCTATAGCTGTGATAAATATAAAAGGCATTACGTATATGACAGTAAGTGGAATTTTCCTTTATTTCGCACTGTTCATGCGCTTGCCTACGTAATTCTGTCGAGTTATATCGTCCATAAAGGTTTGTGTGTGTATCGTTTGCGTTTTTCTTTTACAAGCGAGCTTAGTTCTTCTAAAACATACCAACTGATGTACATAAAATTTTTTACAAGTTGCGAAGTAATTGTACTGTCTTTGGATACTTAACGAAGATTAATTTTAAATGTAATCAAAACTTACGTTTTGGATGCGCTTATATGGAATTATGGGATACACATTTAGATTGTTGGGTTAGTTTCTCGTATTAAAAAAAAAACATAAAGACGAACGTAGAGCCTCCTTTTTTGACCTCGGTTAATAAGAAATTTGGAAAAATCCAAAGACATGGCTGGAGATGACTATAAACTTATTGTTATTGAAGTGAGACTAGTGTAAGATTGTTAAATTAAGGCTATAAATAAATTAAATAAGAGATTGTGGGTTAACTCATTTTTTCAGAACCAAGTTCAAATAAAGAATGAAGAATGCCATTAGTTGTTAGAGTTAGCTTACCACATGTTATTTACTTTAAAGGCATGTCCCTTTTTCGTATTAGGTTTAAAAGCATTAAGGTTAGGCCGTCAAGGTAATGATAGGTTTACAATACAACCCACGCCACCGAGCTACGCCTACGGATTGAAGTGAAAAGGCACCACAAATGACTATACGATACTTGTGTGGGAAGATTAAAGGCTGAAACACCATATTTTTAATTGAACTTCAGTAATTGAGAAAACTCTGTTTTTTTTCTGAGAATAAAGTTAATAAATGGTAAATGTACGATGCTAATAGAGGGATTACGTTGTATATTTTGGTGTTCGCATGACGATTGTAACTTTGTGAAATTGTATTGAGTAGGCAAGATATTGAAAAATAAGATGGCGGCGTCCGTTCCGATTATGGACGAAAACCGTTGTCGAATAGGTACGTAGATTGATAGAATATACTTTAATGTGCACCCCAATTATAACACAACTAAACTTATAGGTACTGTCACTTACGTGATTATTAGTTATTTTGAGCACCCGATATTTAGACGCTGTTGCAAGCGCCATGATCGCGGGATGACTGGAGAATGAGGGTGGATGGAAAATAAATTAAAACCGTGAAAGGTTAAAGCAGCGTTTAAGTATAACACAACTATTTTACAAGCACAAGATAATAGAAGTTCCACAAATCAGTCTGCTTTATGCTTACTAACAAAACAGATTGGTTTTATACGTTTTACAAATACCATCAATTACTTCATCTATTTCATCAAAGCATGGACATAGAACGCAAATAAAGTCATTCAACCTAATTTGGTCGCATAAAAATCTCATCGCGCCTCGAAACTATTTAAATGGCAACGTTAATGACTATGTCGTTCCTTTTTATGGCAACATCAGATAAATTAAAAACATAACACACAACATTTACATACGATAAAGTTTTATAGCACTCGTGAAAAAAACCTGTCAAGTGCGAGTCAGAGTCGCATACGAAGGGTTTAGAACCATCGTGCAATCATCATCTCAGCCGAAAAGTCCACTGCTGGACATAGGCCTCCCCCAAGAAGGGGGGTTTTGCCATAATCGCCACGCTTGGCAGGCGGGTTGGCGATCGCAGTATGGTTGTTGTAGAATCAGAGAACGCTGCTGCCCATTCTCTGGTAAGTCCCTTAGTCGCCTCTTACGACACCCACGGGAAGATATGGGATGGTGCTATTCTTTACGTCCGGACACCATACAGATCGTGCAATATTTAACATGAATACGTTACTATTAAATTCGAGCAAAAAAACGACGAAAAAATCACGTTTCTATTTCTATGGGGACGCCTTAATTTTTTTATTATTTGTCGTTATTGCGGCTATAGTATTACACTATGAGAATTTCAAGTGTCTATCTATTAAGGTTCAAAACATACGGCCTTGTGCCAGACGGACTGACAGACGACGAATCAACACCATTCTTGGCACACTTTGGCTACGGAACTCTAAAAAAACTTAGTCGTACCAGAATGAAGCGAAAAGAGGACATTCCATTTTCCCTAATGAAGAGAACGGACAAGAATAATGATAATGACATGACGTTTTAACTTGTTGGAGGGCACAGTAATCGTTGGCGGGGGAATCGTTCGCCAGGGGACTAGACCTGGGGACATTTTTATAACTTTGCAAAGAACTTACCAATGTTCTTTGGGACGTAATCGATGTTTTTCCGGCGTACGAACAAGGGTGATTAAAGTTTTATTTGAGAGTGTATTGGAAGGGGATTCTGTAATGACTCGAGGTTCTGATGTGTTTTGTTTAGAAGTTGTGTTGCAGCTTTTTTTCCTTTTTTATTGCAAATTGGAAATAGTTTTAACATGACTGTTATTACTTCTTTCAAGTTTTAGCAAATGAAAGTGTTCAACATGCAATGAGTAGTCATAAAGAGGACTAAATACTTTCTTAAACCGCGATTTATACGACATAATTTACAACGCCTAAAATAAATAATAAAAATAAGATTTACAAGTATTTCAAGTGCAAAAGAATTACAGGCCGTCAACAAATTCGTTCACATCGCTGTCAACGGGATAAGTGGAACCGAGATAAAGTTTCTAAAATCTACATCTCAACTAAAACGAAACTAGCATCGAATTATTTGTCACCCACTTATTAGTTTATCACCGTTTCAATTGAATTATTTCCAATGCAACGTTCAAAGTTGCACTTACAGATAAAAGGATTTCAAATTTCACTAACCGAACCGTCTTATTCCCTGGGTTCATGTAATTTCAATCTGAGAGTCTTTGCTGAATTTAAAATCTTCCAAATACATAAATTAAAATGTTCCCGTACTTAGTATAATGCGCGAAAGATTAAAAAAGACTGCCCCCATTAGCCATTCAGTTTTCAAACTTAGGTTCAGCTGAATAACTAATAAAAAGCACTAGGTCGGAAAAAGTGCAATTATAATTCTACGTCGTCCTTTTTCTGAGTATCCGCTAAGTTGTGAATCAAAGGGGAATAGCAGGACTTTTTCATTTGCTCCGCTAGCTTTATCATCGGCATAACTATGATATTTGCATAGTAATATTACGAATTGCTCTTCGTAATAAAATAAAAAATGCTACGTAATGTGAATGGTAAGTGAGTTCCGTCTAGTTATGACAACTTCGCCTTTTATAGGGCAATATAATAAATTACATTTCTAAATTACTATGCAAGTAAATTTAATATGATATACATTCATGCTTGTGTAGGTCAGGTATTTATTGTATTTGTTACTTTTATAAAACTAGCAGTAGAAAAACCGGCCAAGTGCGAATCGGATTCACATATTTGTTCTTCTCGCGTATTAGCGGACATAGTAATACGTCACACACTGTGAAAATTTCAAGCATCTACCTATGACAGTTCAAAAGATCCACTCCTGTGACAGACGGACAGACAGCGAAATCTTAGTTTCCCGTTGACACCTTTTGGGTACGTAACCCTTAAAAGCACTATTTAATACAACAAAAATAAAGCATTTACGTTTTCTTAGTTAAGGCCAACGATAAAAACAACCATTCATTTTTTAATAAAACACTGAACGAGATAAATATAAAAAAGAAACTAAAAAATCTCTCATTTTATAAGTCAGAATCCTCTGGCACACTGCGCACCCAACACCAAGATTAAATTAAACCGAAGCGCGCTCAAAGCTAAAATTACCTAACAAAAAGCATTTCTACTTGTATTAAAAGCGACAGTATGTAGATTAGGAGTCTGAGTGAGAGTATCCTCAAGCCATGGTAATGACATGTGCCAGGGAACGGTAATGAGATCCCAGGGGAGATATTCAGGTGATAGAATTGAGCTCGACTGCCTCGTTCGTCTTCTTATGCTGGGCATGAGGTCCTGGATTCGTTACTAGATCGGGCAATGTTTTTAGGTTTTTCCATCAGGTATCTCTCAGTAGCAGCTACGGAGTCTGCATTTGCCCCCTACTTGGGACTTGAACATAACTGGCGAAATGAACATGTACCTACTATTAGGGACATACAACCCTGCCTAACCCTCCCATGATTAAAGGTGTGATGTTATCTTACAATTAAGCGGTGAAATAAAAAACTCAACTTCATGTTTAAATGTCGATTTTTGCGACTTTAAAAAAAATAATTAAAAGATGAAATTAAAAAATCCGTGGGGCTAAGGATGAGTTATTTCGGCTGATGAGATAGCAAATGACCCCTCCTTTCGGCCCGTTCAATTCGGCAAACGATGCACCAAACACCATGTATAACATAGTTTTTCGATACCAAAGATACTGTTTCACTATTATATTTAATCTGAGATCGTGGACGATGATTTTTTTTGCGTAGCAAATGGAAATGGTAGTTAAATTTTGGCTTATCTGGACCTGATAAGCAAAGTAAATAACGCTACTACCAACTTATTAACAGTAGATTATCTAAAATCTAGGCTAACTAGGCACCTACTGATTACACAATGAAATTCAGGTAGCCACTTACGGGATATCTTCCGTGATTCTCAATTATTGTGAGCTCCCGATATTTCGACGCTGTTACAATGGCGGGATGACACAACTGATGAAGATATGTTAACTGTTTATAAAATAGAAACATCATACTTATAACCTTGAACACTGGGACTTCCCATACAACAGATGTCACGCATATAAACACTTTACCTTATAGACTGAAAATGTGACAACGACGACGCAGTCGCATTTCATTTTAATCACCAAGCTTCAATTTCAATCGCCAAAATTCTGTAACCAAGTCACGTGTGAAAATTTTAATCTAATTCTGAACTTGGCTCACTCTCCTTCTACGAGTTAATCGCACGAAATAAAGCCTCGCTCCTAACCGTGTTCAAATTAAACTAGGAAATTACCAAGGAGCGCAGTTTACTTACGTAGTTAGTGACAATCTTGTGAATTGAGATCAGTCCCGGTATTGCGAGACTCCCGGTATTGCGTCATTACCATGTATCGAGTCCCGGTAATTAATTTGGAGCACTTTAATCACATGTTTAGGGTTGAAATTTCCTGTTAGAGAGAGTTTCGGCAAGACAAGTAGAATCGGATCTTTTTATTAGGGTTTTGTTTACTTCATTGCCACTGTTTAAATTAAGGAATGCGTTATGAAGAAACCGAGGAACCTTAAAAATAAAAAGACATAAACCGTGCTAGGCCCACGTAGAGGACCATGATATCCTTTCTCTGTAGTAGACAGACCTATGTCCCAGCCGTGGGAAAGTAATAAAAGCTGATTAAGCTAAGTAATAAAAGTAAGGAATAAGTTGGTCACTTTTTCAATCAACAAAAAAGCCATAATCGAACTCAAATACGAAAGGAAAAACCAATTCATTAATATGTTATACCTACGTAAGTAAGTAAATGAAATTGTATATAAGACCAACATCGAACGTCATTGGAGGCTCATCAATCATCGCTCTTACTACAATTGGTAATATTATCATGGACGCCATATTGCCGACTTTTTCAAACTAATACAGAAAACAAACGAGAAAACTTTTATTAACATTATTAGCGAAAAGCCTCGAAGGTCGCGAACGAGATTGTTTTTGATAAAATCTCTATGATTACTATTTCCATGTTAGAACAAGATTTATTTCAGTGAAAACGATAAAATAAGTTTGTATTAAATTCTTAATTAAAATTTCGTCCTGATAAAATAACGGGTAATCGAATAAGTTCAGAGAAAATGCTTGTTTATTTCGTTTTGCTTCTCAAAAAGCTTTTAGTGGAAAAATAATAAGATTATATCTGAGAAAATCACGTCGGAAAATAATCTTAAAAAATTCATGAGCAACTTTCTCCATGTTTATTGCACAGAGTAAAAATACAGAGGTGACAAAATCAAAATCTAAGCATTTATTTCAAGTAGGCCAGTTACAGGCACTTTTGAACTGTCGAAACAAAGACAATAATGAAATGAAGCTACAGTCCCGAGTCACAAGGCATAAAAACTGTGAAAGTACTGTAGTTGCCCATTCCAAAGAGTAGATCTCTATGGAGAAAAACGGGCAAGAAACTCCATGGACAGACACTCTTTTAAATCAAAATATCGTCAATGATATCAAAAACAGATTTTCGTGCAACGATATGGGGCAATCTTTGCCGTTGTTCACATGCAATTACATTAAGTGTTTGCTTGATTGTTCCACTTCAAATTGGCGATAACGCGGCATTAATCGGATTAAAATTATGTAAGCCACTTAATACTTATTGGTAAACACAATATAGGCTACCGTTGCTAGGTCTGAGGTTGAGTATGTAAAAGATACATATTTATTTGTTGCATATTCTGGTTTGGTTCCCCATGAAGCATCAGCAGCCTATAATGCTCCCACTGCTGGGACACAGAACTCTCTTATGAGAGGGGATTTGCTATATCCACCACGCGGGCACAGTGCGGGTTGGTAGATGTCACATGTCTTCGAATTTTTGTTCTAAGACATGCCGGTTTCCTCACGATGTTTTCCTTCACCGTTTTGAGAGAAGTGGTGATGAAATAAATTACACAAAGTAATGCGCCTGTCTAAGTTCGAACCCACTACTCACTGCTGCACTGCTTCCTGCCCGTAAGTCGGGGCCGCCACCAGTGCGCCACCGTTGCTCTCCGGCAGGTGAAGAGCTCATTCTAATTGCCGAGCGAGACGGTAGGAGCGTAGAAGTGTCCGAGACCAAGAGTCAGATGGATGGATGACAATCAGAAGATAGCGGATAAGACCTGGATGAGACTTACGTAGACCAGGGTAAAACATGTGAAAAAGTTGGAACTTGGACCCCCAATATCTTCGTAACTAGAAGGTTCTTAGGTATGGTCTAGATCAAAATAATGATCGCAATGACGGGGAGAACAAGTGCCTTTCGGTTATGTTAAGGGTCTTGTTACACCCTTAATAATAGTACCTAGGTATCATTTACACTGAAAGCAGGAAATGTACCATGTTAACTATTGGTTTTGAATTCCCGTTGCAATCAAGTTGTTGCAAGTTGTTGTTGCTGATAGTGTTAGTGACTATGTCAGTTTAAAAAACTTATTTTGTACTTATTATACTACTTGTTTTTTTACTTAGCCAATAATTTTTAACTACGACACTAGACTAGAGAGGAGCTCGTGGCTACATAATAACAGCCGCTCGGGTCAATCTTTAAGTTAAGCCGTGCTTGCCGAGGTTCTGTGGATGGGTGACCACTCATAACATACCGAGTTTCCTCCGTGCCTCGGAAAGTACGTTAAGCCGTTGGTCCGGGTGTCATTTGTAGATCTTTGACAGTCGTTACAGGTAGTCAGTGGCCCAAAAAGTCTGACAACCAGACTTATCAAGGGATATCGTATTACCCAGTACTAATTGGGTAGTGGAGGTCAGATAGTTGCTCCATGTAAAATACTGGTATTCAGCTGCATCCGGTTAGACTGGAAGCCGACCCCAACATAGTTGGGAAAAGGCTAGGCAGATGATGACGTAAAAGACACTAGACAAATAGCCAGAGTGGAGCTCTAAGATCAAGGCTTGAGGAAAACCATAGAATTAAATAATAAACAATGGTTTACAGCAATGGTAATGGAAGCGAATTATAAAGTGATCGATGCCGTGGAAAAAAACAAGTCTTGGGTACTATGTCTCGTGAGTAATATTCTAGTTTTTGCCCGCGGATTTGCTCGCGTTCTGGTCGGATATTAATCCACGAGAAAAAATAATGTTTATTATGTCTCCAAAAATTACAAGCTATACATGAGTTTAGTTGAAACAGCCCCAATAAAATTTAATATACTTGTGTTAGGGTTGACTCGCTACTTCCCTTATTTAATACAATATTGAGACTAAATTATTGGAAAAGAATACAAAATAAAATAAAACAAAACCCAGCCAAGAAGCAAAGCTGGTAATAAAAAAATCATCATCATCATCATCATTTCAGCCGAAAGACGTCCACTGCTGGACATAGGCCTCCCCCAAGTGTCGCCACATTGACCGGTCCCGTGCGACTCGCATCCAGCGGATCCCTGCAGCCTTCACCAGGTCATCGGTCCACCTAGTGGGAGGCCTTCCAACGCAGCGTCTTCCGGTTCGCGGTCGCCACTCCAGAACTTTTCGGCCCCATCGGCCATCCGTTCTGCGAGCAATGTGCCCTGCCCACTGCCACTTCAGATTGGCTATTCTTCGGGCTACGTCGGTTACCTTGGTTCTCTTGCGGATGTCCTCATTTCTGATTTTATCACGCAAAGAATCTCCGAGCATAGCCCTCTCCATTGCCCTTTGGGTGACTTTAAGCCTTCTGATAAGGCCCATTGTGAGCGACCATGTTTCGGTCCCGTAAGTAATCACTGGCAACACACACTGGTCATAGACTTTCGTCTTGAGACACTGCGGTAAGTTGGATTGAATAAAAAAATATGTGATGCTTATAGTGTCTATGAAATTATTCTATGCATGCGTGTTTGTGTGTGCGCGCCGCGTTTGTTTGTGTGTGTGTATGTGCGCGCGTGTGTGCGAACGCCTGCGTGTGTGCGTGTGTGTCTGTTTGTGTGCCCGTGTGTGAACTCATTAGATTACTAAAGACATCTTTGACACTGCAAGATTTATTCATACATCTGAGAAGTTTCAAATAATCAGATAGAGAAAACGCTGACATTTCTATACAACATTATTTATAGTATATGCGAAATCTGAACATAGTTTGTTCAGAATAATTAACTGAATCGATTCCGATAATTTTTAAACCATGTTATAATTTTAACCAAAAATATTTAAAAAAGTTAAAAGTTGGACACCGAGCGACTTTAAGTACCTATCGCAATAATTTAGGTACCTACTGCCAAATTATTATTATCAATGAGCTCAAGACGACGCTGGAGGCGCGCGCTGCGTGGTGACCACGATTTTGTGCGGACAGCTAGATAACTGAACAAGCTTATAACTTTGTTATGTTTCATGATACAGTTTTGAAATTTTGTAATAGACTCTTTACATAAAATACTAGACACGTGTATCAAGTTTCGTATATACTAAAACTAATGTCGTATACGTCTGATAAACAAATGAAGATGAACTGAATGATAGAATAGGCAAACAATGTACCTATAAAGCGTTGTTCATGACCGTATTGTTTACTATTTAATTACCCAGTGCATTGTGCATTTAAATTACCTTCAAGTGTGGCGATAGGTATTTATGCCAATTGTGACACTGGGGAGGATGCGCTTAGTAGCCCGCGAAATTCAAATTTTCAACATGACAGACGGACAGACAGTGGTGCCTTAGTAATAGGGTCCCGTAGGCAGCCTTTGGGTACGGTACCCTAAAAAAAAGCCGTCCAATGCGTAGGCACATAGTATTCCTATCATGTATTGTATGCCACTAGGTAGTTAGTTACCAATTGTTTTCGTGTCCAATAGGATTGCCAGCATCGAAATCGGCAACAAAAATGACTCACGGCGGTCGTGCCAGCGATTTTTGTATGACATACATAATTGTTGGATGTAAAAATTATAAAAAGTATGTGCAGGAGTAGAACATTAGTTTATCTTCGATGGTTCATCGGCCATACAGTTGATAATCATTGAAAAATGCTAATGACATATACAAATTAGGTTCCAAATTCAAACCCGTGCCAGCTTAGGACAGAAGATCCACTATAGGGTGGGTACCTGGTATCATTGTACCGCAACAAATACTTGCATCAACCATTATCATCTGCCTTTTCCCAACTTTATTGGGGTCGGCTTCCAGTCTTATCGGGTGAAGCTGCATATTTACATGGAGCGACTGCCTATCTGACCTCCACAACCGAGTTAGTACTGGGTAATACGATACCCCTTGGTAAGACTGGTTCTCGACTTTCGACTACCTGTAACGACTGTCAAAGATCTACAAATGACAGCTGGGACCAACGGCTTAATATGCTTTCTTAGGCACGGAGGAAACTCGGTATGTAATGAGTGGTCACCCATCCGCGGACTAAACTAGGCAAGCGCCGCTTAACCTAAAGATCGACCGAAGCGACTGTTATTTTTTAGCCACGAGCTCCTCCATCAAATGCTTGCATCAACCGACTGTAACTAATTAAACATAGCCCGACTACAGCAGAACTGCATTATGAATGAAACATGATCGGAAATTCATGCATTTAAAACGACGTGACCTAACGTAACAATGGCTAACTTTTTCACTTGTCACTGTCACAATATCTGACAGGTTAAGTAGATCTAAGTAGTTGTCGGAAATGTCCGTCGTTTAGTCGCATGAGTCAGTCGCGCATGCGCAATGCACATGCTACTGAACGGATGAAAGCTGGTGATAATGGAGGAAGCAGGGGAAAGACAAAGTCCACTCTCCAGTTCTAGTATAATAGAGGAGAATGATTCTTTTCGCGTATGGCTATAGCCGCCGGAACTAACGACATCGTGTAGTTTCACAATTTCACACATATTTACCAGCAGCGCCCTCAAAAAGAGCCTAGAGCACTATAACTGCCTTGTTATAAATTTAATTATACTGATACTGATACAGTTAGCCTGCGTCAGCCCACAGCTGGGCAAAGGCCTCTTCCCATGACTTCCAGTTGTTACGATCGAGGGCTAATGTAGACTACTGGTCGTTGTAGTGTCCAGCTTGTCCCTTCATCTTCTACGAGGTCTTCAGGCTGTGTCAGGACTCCAGAAAGTGGCTATTTTAGCCCACAGCTAAAAAGGGCATGTTGCAGACGTGGTCAGTCCAGTCCCACTTCAGCTTACCGGCTTTTTGAGCACCGTCAGTAATTTGTGTTTTGTAGCGCAGTGTAGTGTTGCGTACACGGTCGTTTGATTTGATGCCTAGAATGCTGCAGTCCATTGCAATTTTGTCATACATATTATCAAAAATACATCTAAATATATCCTTCTAATTCCTGTTATCACGAAATATCAACTTGTGTTTTTGTTTATTCAACTTCATAGCAGCGCGTCGATAATTAAAAGTTCAAACATATTTGACCCACAATCAGCCACGCGAACTCTTATCAGTTAAGTCACGAAGGCATCAAGAGCGCAGGTGACAGACCATGTGGCGCAAGAGATTTATTTTATTTATCCAAAAAATCTTACTAATTCCTCCATAAAATAAAATGCATCAATAACGGAAACATTAACACATTAAAAAAGTTGTAAAACAAATAAAAAATACCACAGACAACATTAAATACAGACTAATATATCATATCACAGACAAAATGTCTGATGTTTTTATTCCGCGAATTCTGAACAGATTATGTCATATTCTGTGCGTCGTCGGTCAAATTCTCGACTCGAAAGCTGTGTGACGACAAATCTTCTGACGTTGAGTTACGTGTGCCTATAAATGCTTTACGAATTACCTTCAAATCTTCACACATGATTATTTTTATTCTGACACATTTCATGTTCGTGTTACTTGTGAGAGAACGAGTTCTTTTCAGGTCTTATCACGGATATTTCAACTCTAATATAAACCTTATGTGAACATGAATAAAGGTCACTATACTGCAAGATCAGAGGTGAAATAGCAAAGATGTCCTTTCTTTGTTATTTCATCACCTCTGGCATAAACCTTGATTCGAATCGGTCGAACAAATGTGGTTAACACTCTCTCATCACAGAGTATCGAAACAGGATAAGTATTATAATTATGATGTTGGAGTTTGAACTTGACAGTCAAGTATCACGTGTATTTATAATCACTTGCTTCGGTGAAGGAAAATATCGTGAGGAAACTAGCATGATTGAGAGATATTTCTTGGCCGCATAAAAACTCTGACAACAGGTTAGGCACCTAGGTTAAGTTTCAGTACCTATCTATTTAGTTTTTTACACTTGCCGATGTTTTATTACGCGCAGCGTAGTTCTAAGATTAAGGTTTTTAATAAAACAATTAATTAAAAAAAAAATACTCGTTCCTCTCTAGTCTTGCTTGCTAAAACTACTTAGGAACGCGGCGGCCATTTTTCCACGGATACTATTAGAGTGATGGGCCCTACGGTATTAACGAAAGCTTCGTCTTTCACCGTATTAACGTGCCAATTGGTTTTTATCATTGACATAATATCGAGTCATTGCTACTTAATAATGGCCAGCTAATTATGGCAACTGTGAACTGGGTCAGGTTAATTAGTATTTATTATCCCACCAAGATCATAATAACTCCATTTCTAGAGATATTCAGAGGAGCTCGTTGCTAAATAATAACAGCCGCTCGGGTCGATCTTTAGGTTAAGCCACGCTTGCCTAGGTTGGTCCGTGGTTGGGTGACCATCCATTACATACCGAGTTTCCTCCGTGCCTCGGAAAGTACGTTAAGCCGTTGATCCCGGCTGTCAATTGTAGATCTTTGACAGTCGTTTAGTAGTCAGTGGACCGAAAGTGTGACAACCAGTCTTACCAAGGGGTATCGTGTTACCCAGCAACTGGTTTGTGGAGGGCAGATAGGCAGTAGCTCGATAAAATACTGATATCCAGCTGCATCCAGTTAGTCTGGAAGCCGACCCCAACACAGTTGGGAGGAGGGTAGGCTGACAATTGTTTATATAGACAATAGTGCCTGATAAATCCCCTATAACTATTCATAATAACCGCCTACAAGTAACGTATTATGCAGATTCAATTCTGAACATCATTTTTATTTTATTACTAGCTTTGAAATAATGTATTGATATGATATATGATAAAACTAACAACGAGGCGACGATGTCCATAAAAACTCCTCAAGGGATTATCATTATCTTATTTCCAGAAGTGTCAAACGTGGTGACATCAGCGGGAGTAAGGCCCTGTTTCCACTAAAGCGGAGATGAACGGAGCGGAGAGGAGACCTGAGGGAATCGACCAGTCATCATCACCCACAGCCCCACTTCACCCACTGGTGGTTTAGCCTGCCACTTTCATCTGCCATTCCCGGATTTTTGCGTCCTTCATTCAGGTGTTCCCATGACTTTGACAGTATAGGCAACCTGGGGTTTTATGCCCCTAGTGCCACCATTCGGTCGAAGCTTTGCTTCATCGGCCATTTCCGTCTCCAGCCAGATGTTGTGCCTATGAGTGTTACCACACCAATCGATCGATCGCCGATCATCAATCGATCGATGATAGAAATGACGACGATTGATCAATTATATGTATTTATTTAAATGTATTTTTTATTATTAATTCAACAATTTTGAAGATGGGAGACAGGAGCTCATACTAAGTAAAACCTGTGCTACGGGTCTCCTGGTCTCCTTATATGAATATATTCTTGAGAGCTAATCTAAAATTGGTGTAGTAGGAACTGTCGATCGACTTCGACTTATCCATTCTACCATCGATCGATGGGCTCGATCGACGATCGATCGATAGTGTGGTAACACCCTTAGTGTGTTACCACACCAATAACTCAATTTGCCGCTTGTCACTTGCCTATGGAAACAGCCCAAAAATGTAAAACATCTTAAAAATCTACTTTGAAAAGTCTAGAATGGAGACGGGCCTACGAGTACGAGTGGGTGTACTACCAGACAAAGACCTGTGAACGAGCAACTTAAAGCAGAATCGATAGCGCACATAATCATGCCTCAGAAAGATTGAGTGTTACCTTTTAATGTAATAATTTTATGAATTCATGTGAAAATAAATAGTTTAAAATATATTATATTTTTTTTTACATAAGACGTTTCGCTCCTTCCCGACGTCGTCGAATCGATTAATCGCTGCACGATGACCACATCGCGAATCTTGCACGTCTCCGCTCGCCTCCGCTTTGGTGTGAACCGGGCCTAAGTATCAATATTGTTGGGATCTTGGGCATTCGTGGGTGTCTGTTGTAAATGGGAGGCATTTGTCTCGCGGATGGGCCTGTGCGAAGTAACACTTGGGCGAGAAGTGGTAAATAAGAAGTATATATGTTATGGTAAAAGAGGACTTGAGAGATGTCAGGAGGAAACGCACTACTTATCTGGCTTGTCCCATATGTTTTGCGTTAAGTGGGCAATAGAACTCCTAGTAGCGCATGTGAACCGTGGTCATTATGAAGGGTCCGCAGAGGTGTACCATATACAACATTATTTTTAGTATATGCGAAACCTGAATATAGTTTGTTCAGAATAAGTAACTGAATCGATTGCAATCATTTTTAAACCATGTTATATTTTTTCCCAAAAATATTTAAAAAAGTTAAAAGTTGGACACCGAGTGACTTTGAGTACCTATCGCACTAATTTAGGTACCTACTGCCAAATTATTATTATCAATGAGCTCAAGACGACGCTGGAGGCGCGCGCTGCGTGGTGACAACGTTCTTGGGCGGACAACTAGGTAACAGAACAAGCTTATAACTTTGAGATTTTACATGATACAGTTTTGAAATTTTGTACATAGATTTTTTACATAAAAATACTAGACACGTGTATCAGGTTTCGCATATACTAAAACTAATGTTGTATAGTTGGTAAAGATTCAGTAACCCTTTAAAAAATGTTAGGTAGGTACTCTTTACATACTATCTTCAACTTGATAGTAGATGTTTTAACTTTGTAAGCTATAATATGCACTATAATTGAGGAAGTTCCAAGCTAAAGTTTGTAAGTAGCAAAAGCAGTTTCCTTTGCCAAAAGTTTTATGCAATTTAAAAAAAAAAAGGTTAAAGAAAAAAGGAGTTGGTGAATCTGAAAAACATGCATTTTTTTCAAGATTTCAGTAGGTAATTCTAATTTATTTAGGTACTTTCCCTTAGATAGGTCGGTATAATTTAGTTGCAAACTCTACAGGAACAGTAACTCTGCTGTTTCCATAAATATATTTCCGCTTGAGATACGGGCTGGAAACAAGATAAAACGTTGAACTCGAGGCAATACTGTTGTATACTTTAGTTTGTTCCCAACATGACTACTCTAATGACAGCAAGTCATCGACAAATAAACCTACAACTCTATTCATAAAGGCAATAATGAAAAATCTTTTGGCCAAAATAGGAACTGACGCGGCCATCTTGTTTCTTTCAATGCTTTTAAACACTGATTTCTCCGTGATTACCGGTCCGATTTAAGTGATTCTTTTTTCATTTGGTAGAGGAAGCTTGCGCCGTGGTCCCATATTAATTTGATTAACTTTGCTTAGAGACTTTATGATTCATCCTCTATGCCATGCAGTTTTTCTTTTTCGTCTATGTGGATGATGTGCTAATATTTTCTAGTTACAATGTAAAGTTGATACTTGACACGAATTTTTGTACCACAACTAATTTTTTTTTTGCAAAAGCTTTTTATACAACTGTTACTGTATGAAATTGTAATTGAAATTTTATTCCCTAATACCCTTAGCCCTCATTTGAACATAAAATTATTAATTTAATCACAAGGCTTTACAGTCATAAAATATAAAACACCAATTATTACTTACGAAGTAATTGAAAAACAGCAATAACTAGTTAATTGCAACTAGCCTTGTCAGACAGGTAATATTTTCAGTACAATGGCACATAAATTTTATCCGCCATGTTTCTTCGAAAAACACTTTAAAATTGAATCATTAATACTGAAATACCCGCTAGTAATTACGGTGGGTACTTACGACAAAAATAATAAACTTTGGAGAACATGTGTTAGCCATAAAACTTGATGAAACATTCATCTGAATTAAAAAAAATTGTCGCAGCCGATACATGATCAATCAATCGAATTATGTATTGCTAATTAATTAACTGAGTTCGTGGCTAAATAATAACCGCTCGGAATGGTACGTGGATGGGTGACCACCCGTTACATACAGTTTCCTCCATGCCTCGCCTTAATTCTAGACATTTAAACAACAAAACCGTAGTCTATTTTGTAGAGAAACTTGGTTGTATAGTAAATAAATAGTAAACTTATACTGTCACTTATGTATATATGTGTATCTATCTTCTATGATTGTTCATTATTTTGAGCTCCCGATATTTCGACGCTGTTGCAAGTGCCAGTATAAGTTTAGTTGTAAACCATGAAAGCGCTGTTAAACACTGTTTTGAAACAGTGTTTAAATAAATAGTGTTTATGATGTTATATTAGATTGTCAAAAAATGGCACGCTTGGTTTTCATACAGATCGTGATACTTGCGTTATCTAGGTATGTATGTATAAGGTCTAACTATTCATACCCGAAATATTTTCAGAGAATCATCTAACCGCTATAAAGAAGCCATTTCAGGGCTTTTTTTTTATCCGAGTATATTTTTTTTATAAAAAATAAATTATTTAAAATTACTTGACTCACAAAATAAATACTGGCTTCTTATTTTTAAACATCCATTACGCTAGTTTACCGTCGTATTTACCTACTGTCATTGTTAGAATGTGGGAGTGAAGGTTTTATGCAAAAAGTCTCAAAAAATTTTAGAATTATAATAATTTCGTAAAAAAATAAACACTCTGATAATTTATTTTTTCGTTGCTATGGTGACTTTACGACTTATAGAAGTTTATGTTAAAATATTTCGTGTATGAAAAGATAGACCTTATATATCTATAGATATCTGTGCTGGTGATTGTCAAATCCTTTTACCAGGACATTAACCCTTTTAAGACAACTCGTATCGCAACGTGAGAGAAGATGAAATACCTACTTGACAATATGTTTAATTAAATACAATCAAGCCTTAATCCCTTCAAGAATCAGTAATTAATTGAGCTCAGTTACAATGGCTCTCGAAACACTACTGTTCTACACTCAACAACTTGGAAACAGCTCAAAGAATTAGTCGAGTGGTCTTGCAAGTTGCATGCATAAGTAGTTTTACTTGTTCTGTATTCTAGACGCGAGTTAAAAACGTCAGTTGCGAAATATCTAGAACCATGGGATAGCGTAAGTCTCGGTTTTAAAACTAGATTTGAGTTGGTTGATAAGTTAGTTGAAGCAGTCAACTCAGCGTTTGATTATTCATAATAGTAATCTATTTTACGGTGGAAGAGCCAGGGTAAGTCGCGAAACGTAGGGGTCCGCATGCCTGCCAGGGCTGCGGGACTGTTCGAAAGAGATACCGCGGCCCTGGAACACAAAGGGCCAAGAAGGAACATGGATGGGTTTTAGTCAGTACAAGTCTTTTTTTTTTTTTTTTAGGATGGGTAATCATCAAATGACCCCCCCCCCCCCCCGCTCTGGGCGGAGCGGAAGGGAGTGTCAGACTTGTACTGACTAAAACCCATCCATGTTCCTTCTTTGCTCTTTGTGTCCCAGGGCCGCGGTATCTCTTTCCAACAGTCCCGCAGCCCTGGCAGGTATCGGCCCGTGCGGACCCCTACGTGGTTGCTGACATCTCTTTGAGGCGCGCGTGGAACACGAACGCGCCGTCGACACGCCCTGTCGTCATAAGACGGCCGGACGGCGAGCTAGCCCATAACTCGCCGTCCACAGGCCCGCGCCTACGGTGGTCGGGGGCCACCACGAGTCAGTACAAGTCTGACAGTCGCGACCGTAACACGTACTCGTATGTAGTCACAGAATTATAATCATAAAAATCATCAATACAACCCTCTAAGTTTATGTAATCCCATTGGATGACTATTCATGAAAAATCCCATCGATGGGATTAAATGATCTGGAGGAAATTTGAATTTTGTGGACTAACCTGGCGCTTCTACCTTAATGTTATAAATCAGAAAGGAAATTAGCTTGTCTGTCTGTCTGTCTGTTACATTTTCACACCTAACCTAACGGTTAAACGGGTTTGGATGATATTTGGACCACGAATACAACGCGACTTTGGTTAGTACAGTGAGTTATAGCTATTAACTGACCCACCTTTGCATAAATGGTTGAGATTTTTTAGAACACGAATCGCTAGAATATTATAATTCTTTTTTGTGTTATTTATTTGAGCAAAGTAAATAAACACTGTTTTATACTTTCATGGTTTACTAAACTTATACTATGAACAATCGCAGAAGATATCCCGTAAGTGACAGTATAAGTAAGTATAAGTAAAGTAAATAAAACATAAAAGAATTATAAAATTCTATCGTATTCTAAAAAATTTCAACCATTTATGCAAAGGGGAGTCAGCTAATTTCTATAACACACTGTACATACGACACTGTCTGTAACATTCTCACACCTTAACAGCTGAACAGATTTAGATGGTTCATACGTATAGACCAAGGCGGTTAGGATACTCTTTATCCGTAGTACGTGACCGTGGGATAATTTCAGACCTGACACGGGCGAAGTCGCTAGCAAAAAGCTTGTGTCAAATATTTGAAGCTCTACTCAGGTGATGTTGTATGGTTTCTGCTAACACCCATGGAAAAAATCGTGAGTTTCTGAATGTATGACAGCTGTCTAACAGCCTCTACACTACATCTTAAAATCCTATAACGAGGAAATCAAATCTCTGCACAATTAGATTTGAAACGAGCACAACAAATCATCACTAAACGATGCAATGAATAATCAAGCGCTGTCGCGCTATCTTTAAAGCGTACTTCCTACGTTTCAGCGCTTAATTGTTCGTAATTGCTATATTTGTACCTAGTCGCGGAGCCCTTCCGCGTGGGGTGTCCATCCGTCAGGATTTGGTCGGAAATGTTCGGATTTTTAGCACTCCGACCCGGCTTAACCCGGCCAATGTTATCGTTCCGGACTTTTCAATATAACGGGTTATTTTAGGATATAAAATAAGTTAAATCATCATCATCAGCCTACAGCAGTCCACTGCTAGACAGGGCTCTTCACTCCCACCCACTCAACTCGATTTTCGGTAACTCTCATCCAGTGGCTTCCGGCCATCCTGCGACGATCGACGCTCCACTAAAGAACACGTCTAACCCAACGGTCATCGGCTCTACGGCTAATATGGTCGGCCCATTACCACTTCAGCTTACTTACTATGTGAGCAATGTCGACAACTCAGGTTCTCTTCCGTATCACCTCGTTAAAAAAGCTAAATAACAACCAAAAAAAAAAAAAAAATTAAATGTCTAAACTTTTTTTTTGCAAACTTCTGAGTTTTTGTCAGAATTTTTCATATTTCGTAATGGTAACCCTACTTCCGTAGCAATTTGTTACCCTTTCTCTAGTTCGTTATGGTTTTCAAAAAACCGTTTTCGTTCCCTAGTATCTTGGGGAAGGAAAACACTCGTTATATTTTATATTTCCGCTTAACTTCTGACGTGTTTTGGTAGCGACTTGTTCATGTTTTTACACAAATGTAACACTTACGTATATTATTGTATGGTAAATGGGAAATTGGAGACAGACAGACGGCTATGAAAATGTTTTGTGGGAAAACAGATTCAATTTACGAATTACCGTACTAGTGTTTATTATTTTCGAGAATTAAACGCTTTTGTTTTGGTAGGTACTTGGCAATAATAGTAAGAAATTCGACTTAGGAAATAACTATATAAAGATTTTACATTAGCAAAATGTTTGCGGTTTTATTACTTTGGTTTATACGAGCAGTTTGCATGGAAAACTAGTAATTCTATAGACAATAGTAATCCTATAGGTATCAGTAATGTGGTATGATTACCATACGATGCAAATAAATGCCACAAAGAGAAAAAGAGAAAGACAAGTTGGTTATTTCTGCACACACTGTTTTCCTCCCGATATTTCGGCGCTGTTGCAAGCGCCAACCCGCGATCATGGCGCTTGCAACAGCGCCGAAATATCGGGAGCTCAAAACAATGAACAATCACGGAAGATATCCCGTAAGTGACAAGTTTATTTCTGCACACATTCAAACCCTCGAAATATCAGCCGTCTTCCTATAACGTTCCCAGTGCTGGGACAAAGGGCTCCGCCCTGGGTCCGCGTGGTGGACTACGGCCCACTGCCACTGCCACTGGCCTGTAATACTCAGTCGTCAAGCAAAAACCTAAATATCTGTCTCCTACCACAGATCATTATAATCAATCCGATAAATCAGAGGTCGTTAATCAACGAAGATTTCATAAAAAAAAAACCTTGATCTTGATAATATTAGATACAATTTTATTATAATCAGAATCAAATGAAATTTGCGTTATCAAATTAATCTTGGCTCATTCTTTCCTTATCAAGAAATTAGTGATAAAACCTTGCAAGATTACTGAAATCTAGGCATGATTCAGATGAGGATTGTGCGAGTTCCTGTAATAAACTCTTCAGCTTTATTATAATAAAGTATAGATTATGATGTTTTTAGGCATATCACCAACTAAATTATCAACACTTCAAAGGTCGCTGTAAAGTCACATGTCAAAAGTCAAATGCCAAAAGTCACATGTCAAAAGTCAAATGCCGCGGAGTGTCTCGGCGAGAGTGTACAGTCATACATAATCAAAAAAAAAATCAATCAAAATAATAAAAAATCTAAAAATCCAAAATATCGTAAATCGTAATCGTAATCGTCGTCGTCGTATATTGTAATCTCATCTATTTTTTTTCTCTTTTTATAATTACAATAACAGTATCAATAAATAATCTGGATGGCGTGAAATGTAACAGCAGTATGTCACCGACGTAATTTAGCAAATTCGTATACAGTTTATGAGTCATGAAAAACGCTGATCGTTTACATTTTTATCTCCATCATGTGTTACTAAATTAAACATTTCCTCATTGTTTCATAATAAAAATCCCAGACATTAGGTATCATCTCATTCTAATCTTTATCACTATGATTTTTTGGTTCAAGATCAAATCCACAATGGTTTGAGTTGTGTTTTAAATCTGGATGTCTGCATCCGTTCTGTGTTAAGGTCAAGACTCAAGGACTTCAAAGTGCATATGGCAAACGAAATGAACATGACTTGAAACAAATCTTTAAAACTGATGAGATTATTTCGGTCGTACAGGTTTTATCTGGCTAAAGATTTTCTGTAAAATGTTCAAAATATCTTGGCAATTCCAACTATTAGACAAAATAACACAAAAAACTGTCTCATACATTTGGGTCCAATTAATATTGGAATGTTGTATGAGACACAGTTATAGCCAGGTATGTACCTACATGCTGTATACGTCGCTATAAAGACAGTAAAAAAGTCCAAAACTAAATTAAAAAAAAAGCTTGTTCCATTTCCAAAGTTAATCTAAAAACAAATATGGCGGCAGTCAGAGGGAGGGAACAGGGCATGACAATGTGCGCATTCCATTGAGCGTTCCTCTCGCATTTCATCTGGCATTCTACGATAAATCAGAGGAATAGCGCGCCAATTGATTGGACAGCTCTGTCTACTTGTCTATGTTTCCAAATGAGAATCCGAATTATTTTCGAACTTGGTTTGACATTTGAAATGAGCTTAGGAGTTTTTTATAACAGACAGTCCCCAAAAAATCGGGAGCTTACTGAAAAAAAATACCTACTGCAAACACCACCCAAAAAAATAATGTTTTTTCAATGTTATAAAATAGATAGCTTCTAATTTCAAATAATTATGACATCGAAACGATTATCGTGAAACGCCTACATCCGCACACATCGTGTGTGACCAGCACATGGCCCACTTTGTTTGAGATTGACCCGTTTTTTTTTCATAAACTTAACACATGATGTGGGGTAAACATTATCGTATTTGGCAGGAGGACGTTTTTGAATCTTGTCATTAACTCTATTTTACAGGAAATGGGGACAATTTTAATCAATCTTCAACCCATGGATATTTCGGTATGTGATACTTAACAACGGTAAACAAAAATAAAATAAGACCTCCTTGGAACTAACCTAATTTGCAAACAACGTGTGAGTTTCTCATTTCAAATTCTTTTGTGTTGTATTAACCACTCTTTTGCGTACGTAACGAAGTTTCCCGCCCTTTTACCAAAGGTAAACTGTAAGTGGTTGGTAAACTTAATAATAAAACAGCAATCATCGGCGTATAGGTTAACATCAATATTGGAACAAGTGAAAACATTTACGAGGTTATCAAGTAATTTATTGAAATACTTTCTGATGGGTAGGTATGTAATTTTTTATCGACGAGTGATTCAATTAACTGACGCATCTTTTCGTGATTATTACATTTTCGCAGGGTTTTTTCGGCATGAATAAACACCATATTTGAGTGTAAGCTTCTAAGTCTTCCGAAGTACAATTTCTAAATGATGGGCAAAATCTAAAGACATTCAAATATTTACTGGCGATAGACGGGACAAGACGAAAAAAAACGTAATCAAGTACTTGTTATACCTACCTACTTAGTAACAAGTCAGTCTGTCTAGTGTCACACGCACGCTTGTCAGGTAGCATTTTGTGTCAAAATTGAAAATGTTCAGGGGGGTCACCATGACGTCTTAAAGTAAGAGTAATTGTGGGAAAAAGACAGAGCTATACAGGTCGTCTAGCGTCATCTCTTTCCCACACTGGAATTACTCCTGCTTTAAGACGTCACGGACGGCCACCAGGATCAAAATTTTTGTATGACTTTATTCCTAATGTCTGCTCTATAATTCTTTTAAATCTCTGTCAAAATCGCATCAAAATCGTACGCGAACTTCAGAAGAACAACGCGTTCACACAGTTGTACACACGGTGGCACATGAAGCTGTACATTTCCAGTATAATTTGGCCTCGCTTTGTATAGACTTCCTATACAATGAGAGTTCCAGATAAACTGGTTTTGTATAGCTTGATTGGCCGTCGTGCGTACATGATTAGTGACTTTATAATATTACGTTTACATTACGTACATTACGGAGTTTCCTCCGTGCCTCGGAAAGCACGTTAAGCCGTTGGTCCCGGCCGTCATTTGTAGACCCCGAGAGTCTACCAAGGAGTATCGTAGTACCCAGAACTAACTGGGTTTGTGGAGGTCAGATTTTTATGATAATAATAGCTGCACGGGTCCATCTTCAAGGTTAAGTAAGTTTCGATGGGTTCATATCATATCGAGTTCCCGCCACCATTTGTAGACCTTTGAGACGTTACGTTAGTCAGAAACCAGAAAGTCTGACAACCAGTCTTATCAAGGAGTTATACCCAGTAACTAGGTCGTGGAGGTCACTAGACAGTCGCACCATGTAAAATGGTAACTAGTATTGGTATGGTATTCAGCTGCAACCGGTTAGTCTGGAAGCCCAGCATTGTTGATGATGAAATAATAAGAATACTAAGGTCTCGACAGCGTCCTGGCCAATTTGATTAGAAATTTTAATATTATTAAAATGCCTAAGTTACGTGGTCCTAAAGTAATCCCTTGTTTTAACAAGCCACGTAAACCAAGTTATTTTTGCTCCTTTTCTAATCCTCGTTCTCTCTCAATTAGGCCTCCTTAAGCCTCTGTAAGCGTCTGCCTTTTGACGGACCTACCCAAATTTGAATATTTTACAAGTCAGTGTACTTTCGAGCACGTTCATGCAAGAGTAGGCTCCTTTGTTTTAACTTTTCCTAAATTCTACTGAGTTTTTCTTTAAGTTTTTTAAAGGTTTCGGTCAAGTTGCACGTAACCTATCTTCAGTGCTAAGGAAATTAATGCACTGAGAAAAAGTTTAAAGAAAGTTGGTAATAGAACGTGATATTGTACTTATGACCTAGGAGCTTGCGTTTTCCTTGCCGTGTTAACTTTCATGGAATATTTTTTTTTTGTCTCTTAACGCTTACAATCTGTGAACATCCATTAGGATATTAAGTAATTTCTATGGCGTGTTAGATGACTTGCCTGGTATGCGCCCTATGACACAACTTCTTACTTAAAAAGCATAATGGTAAGATAAAATCTTGTGGAATTTTGTGTTTTAGCCTTCATAGAATATGGTAAAAAAGTCTTAACTTTACTTTATTACTAACAAAATCTTAATTTTATAAGTGTTCCTTAGGCTTATCTTTCAAATCTACAACATACTATGATTCGAACCATTCCCATATTATGATCTGAGCAGCGGTGGCCCATTGGTGGCGGCCCCGCATTACCTACTTTGTGTAATTTATTTCATCACCAATGCTCTCAAAACGGTGAAGAAAAACATCGTGAGGAAACCGGCATGTAGTAGAACCAAAAATTCGAAGATATGTGACATCTACCAACCCGCACTGGGCCCACATGGTGGATTATAGCCCATTCCCTCTCATAGAGAGGAGGCCTGTGTCCCAGCAGTGGGAACATTATAGGCTGATTATGCTATATTTATCTCAGCTTTCCTGTATCGATTTATGTGATTGGTTTCGTCCTTCTATGCGTAGGTATTTCTGACACTTATCAGCAACTGATATTTATTGTCACAGAAACTTTCAAGTACCTGTAGATAACTGATAAGCGATCAACGACCTACGTTTTATCATAGAATCAATATCAATCGAGTTTCATAAAGGGTGGAAGGGACATTCTGACCCCTCCACATATTTTCATAGGCAATTTAAAAAAAAAACCGGCTGTTTCCTACCAAAGTGATACCTCACTCAAGGTCAAAACGTATTGAACAGCAGATTTTTTTAAATTACCTATTAAAAAATTCTAATTGTAAGCCCCTTCCATCAGAATGATGTACCGAATACGTGGTAACCGTTTGTGCGTCAACATCGGTGTCCCTTCTACCCTGTATATCCTTACGATGAAGAATACTACAATAACAAGACTACAATAAATCAAAAATTATCAAGCCGATAAAAGGAGCCCAACAATTTTATCTTTAACAGTTCCCGCCAGGCTGTAATTAATTTCTGTGCAGATAAAACGCACACAAAGCTCGTAATATAAAGATTTAGCGCGTTTATAGCTGCATTTTGCAATTTCGCGCCACTTTGTGGTTAAATGCAAAAGCTGGCGCCATCGCCATGTTGGAATTTTCAAGTAAGCAAAAATTTGAAAACCGAACGCCGAAATAAAATGGCATCTACAGTCCTTTCACTGTCATTTGTCTCTAGCTATCAAGTTGGCTAAACTGTGAACTGAATGATTCTCCAGTAGAACTATTTTTTTTTATGGTAGCGTAAGCTCAAGGATGGTAGCGTTCTTAACATTACAGTCATCATCATTCTTATACCAATTTATTTGGGGTCGCCGCCGCATGTCTTCTTCTTCTAAACTTCTCTATTACTCGTCATCTCATCAGACACCTCCTTTCTAGCCATATCATCCTTCACACAGTCCATTCATCGTTTCTTTGGTCTTCCTCTACTTCGCATCACTTACCCATATACCACGACAACCGATTACCATTACTATCATATCCATGTTAAATAACAAAATTAAAATAGTTCAATAACATGGGAACGTGACCGAATTGTACATAATTATGTGTTCACCAATTAGGTTGCTATTTAAGTATTATTAATTCATTTTGTTAATTTAATACTCATGAATACAGTTGAGTTTTAATGAGCCTCCCGAACAACAAATTCATTCACGGATAATAATTTATACAGGAAAATAGGTTTTAGTCTAACAAAGGCGATTTAACTTTTTAATCCTATTTATTAACAAAATACCATTCGAAAGTATATTTAGACATTCAATTATACATTTTCGCCGCTAAATCGATATATTCCTGGACACGGGAAATTGGTCCCTACAAACGCGAGTGGACGTGAAAAATGGCTTCAAAGCAACTTCAGCGCTTTGAAAGGCTGATTCAGGACTTTTTTTAACGATTTGGCACAAGGGCCGAAGCGGGCAGACGATCTCACACAATGAAGTGTGCTAGTTAGCATTTCGTTGCCGCTGAACTAACGACGAGAATTTCGAGCTACACCGCATGTTTTTTACTTTATTTGAAGCTAGCTTTCGGTGGTTTTTTAATACCGTTTGGTTGATTTCGAGGTCCATTATAAAGTAATTAAATAATACTGGCAAGTTTTAAAAAGGTAAAATGACCAACCACCTTAAAATGTTTCTGTTTTTAACACTGGACATTACCGATTCGCGCTATTGTACGAGAATGGGACCATAGTGTCCATAATGACGCGAGCCTAGAGCTAATAAACCATGGAACTAATAAGTACTAAGTCAAGGAACAAATACCTAACGTCTATTCTGGCGACACGTGCAGTTAGAACCGTTAGTTTATTTTCAAGTTTCGAACGTAAATTTCGATCTCAGAACCAATAACATCGCAGCATTAGAGATGGCTGCAAAGATAAAGTTCGAAAGAAATGTTTGTCTCCGAGATTGTGTTAGTAAAGGAACAAAGTGTCCTTTGACAAAATCTCTTAGTTCTCCCTGTTTCTCAGCTCCATCTTGCACTAAAACCATTTTCTTTGTGTACGTAAAATAAATAAGCTTTGACAGTTTGTTACTTTAAAGATTCTAGCTTAATTGATTAATAGTACATTTTAATATAAGTCTGAAATCGAGGCGGAATTGACACCCGAGCTGCAGGCGAGGGTGTTATGTAGTCGTGAACTGCGGTAAATATGTTGTTTTGAGTGTTAATGATAACGCAGTGTAAAGTAGGTACCTACAAGTTGATCATTCCAGCTGACAGCTAGTACAGAGTGCCAGCACATTAAGCAACCCGAAACTGTCAAATTTTCTCAATAAACCTTGAACCTAATGCTGTAGCAATAAAGATGAAAATCTATAAAAGAAATTTGACAGATTGTAGTAGCTTGATGTGGTGGCGTCTGTACAACCACGTAGTACAACGTGCTCATCTGCCTAGCCTTTTCAAAACTATTTTAGAGTCGGAGACTATCCTGCTTATGGCATTCAGCTGCATCCGGTACGCCTTCCAGTTGTGATGGGATGCTGCAGAATACCATAAAAATACCAGTTACCATTTTACATGGCGTGACTGTCTAGTGAGCTCCACGACCCAGTTACTGCGTATTACCCCTTGGTAAGACTGGTTGTCAGACTTTCTGGTGTCTGACTATCCGTAACGTCTAACTGTCTACAAATGGCGAAGGGAACTCGGTATGTCATAAGCCCACCGAACCTTACTTAGCCTTGAAGATGGACCCGGGCAGCTGTTATTATTTAGCCACGAGCGTCTAGAAACTATGTGAATATTATTATGTAT
Organism: Noctua fimbriata; assembly: GCA_905163415.1. Lineage (NCBI taxonomy): Eukaryota > Metazoa > Arthropoda > Insecta > Lepidoptera > Noctuidae > Noctua > Noctua fimbriata. The sequence goes on from LR990940.1 coordinate 13,214,008, forward strand.
GTACGCACGGCGGCCAACCAAGCTATGCAAAACCAAATTAAGCTGATCTCTCATCATACGGAAGCTCATACAAAGCGAAGTCGGTTTATACTGGTTATGTATAGCTTGATGTGCCGGCGTGTGTACTAGCTGGGCTGGTCACGTCTGCCGCATGTCGGAGCAGCAATGGTCAAAATTTACCACTCAGTGGATACCAAATAGCAGGAAACGACAATGTGGCAGGCCCAGAAGATGGCGGGATGAGCTGTACTCTTTCGCAAAGGATTGGCCTACAATCGCACTAGACCGTGAAATGTGGAAGGGGGGGAGGGAGGCCTTTGTCCTGCAGTGGGACAATATAGGCTTATAAAACAATAATAATGTACTAGCTGTGTCCCGCGAGTATCGTCCGCGTGAAAATATTATAAAAATTTTACTACCCTATCTGATTTTGTTAACAATTTTTAGGGGTTTTAATTTTTTGCCCGGAACCCTAAACTTTTTTCTAAAATAAAAGCCTAAGTTACTCCTTATTATAACATTAGCTACCTGCCAGTAAAAGTCACGTAAAAGTGGTCCAGCCGTTTCCTGGAACAAACAGATACAGACAGACCGACAGACAAAAATTTAAAATAAGGTTTCTTGTATAATACCGTGTAACTTGCATATGGATTCAGTAAAAACCTGTTATTTTGATATTACAGACAGACGATTCAATTTTATTTATTTGTATATTAAAGATGTATAATGAAGATGAAAGCACAATCAACAATGCAACTAAACATAAACAAACCACCAGACACAAACACATGTGCCACAAACGCCCCTGCCCAGGGACGGTTACCGTTACCACAAAAATACCGGTAAAATTACCAAAACCTTAACGTTATGCTACGTTAACTAGTAACGTTAAAAATATCGTTAAATCATAGGATTTACCGGTATTTAAATAGCGTTACCAGTAGCGTTACTTCGCTAAAAACTAATCATTTCTGGTGCGACGTTGCCAAACCGAACGTGCGCCGCGAGTTCTTTCGTTCGGATCTTCTAATCGGAGCGGCAACAGCTAGCATTTTACGACGATCGGACAGATACCTACGAAAACGCGACGGCTCGCGCCTTTTTCATTTTATAAGACGTCTGGTCACACAAACATGGCGAACACCAAATACATCTATTTGTTTTGTTGTTCTAATTATTAGTTGTTTGTGTAAAAAATATCATTATAGACCGAAAGAAGTGCAACAAAGTATATCAGTATAACTATAACTTTTTAAAGAATATTAAATCTACTTACCTTCCTACTTTAGCCATGGTAGTGAATCATACGAAAAGTAGTATAGTCTATGAAAAAAAGACCTAGAAAAAATTGACCACAATCCTTCGCCTAATCAAGCCTTCGGGACCCGGTGGGATGAGGGAGTAGTAGTGTAGGGAACACCATGGGACACCTCAATGGCATTGACCTTGAGATCAAGGTCAAAATTCCAAAAGTCAAGACCCGCGGTTCTCAGGAACAGTAACAGGTCATTTATATTCATGGTTAGTGACCTTGTGGTCAAAATCAAGTGACCGTAGGGTCAAGGACAAGTGACTTTGAGGTCAAGATCAAGTGATCCTCGAGATCTTGAAACCTTAGAGTTCAAGGTCGAGTGACCTGTCTTTGAAATTCCAGTGCTTTGACACTCCCGACCCCATGACTTCGAGCGCAAAAACAGTGTTTCTTTTTCTTCTAAATTTGCTTATATCTCGAAAACGGTGTGTCCTATCGCAAAAATAATGAAAAATTTGCCCCCCTTAATAATCCCCTGGCGCGTAATTCTCGACATGTAGGTAATAATTAATTACGAAAAATTTAAATTTTATTATCCATACAAAAAAAATATATAATCTGGCTTATCAATTGTAGGCCTTTATTAAAGGATTCCTTCGACATCGTTTTTACGACAAACGGTTGGTCAGCCAAAAAACACCAAGACTCTTTTATCCTTATATTTAGGTGGTATATACGATAGAATCGAGAAAATGAAATGATTTGCTAAAATAACAGTTTTTTGGCTAAATTTTTCTGAGTCTTTTTTTCTCAGTGCCCCGTTACATACACTCCAACCGAATGTTCCACTGTGGAACTGTGAAGAAGGTACTAGAAAGTTGTAGAACTTTCTCGAAGGATGGTTCAGTATATAAATAGCTGTCGTGTTTGCGGGAGGAGTCAGCCGCCCGATACAAACCATCACGTATCAGTATGACTCGCCAACCACGGTATACTCTAATCACCGCCGACGATCCCATCACCCTCCATCAGGAAAGCAGTAGGGAAACCTGTAATTTACGCAAACACAAGCCGGCATCATTGCGACTTCACCGTCGAGGTCCGTCGCGAAGTAAGTGTGTTCAAGTAATCATTGCAGATGCATCGCAGAAACAATACCTATTAAACGCCGAAGCTAGTTGTACTAACATCGTAAGATGCTAGACTCCCCACCGACATCGTTAGAAAGAGACAGGCGAATAAATTACCGGTATAAGTATTGTTACTTTTACCGATACTAATATTAGTTACTAGGTAACGTTAACGGAATTACGGGTAACGTTATAAATATCGTTACTTTTTTATCGGTAATATAACGGTAATCGGTAACGTTAAGAAAAAAGTAACGGTAATTCGGTCCCTGCCCCTGCCGATAGACCAGACATATCCAATATTAAACACAATGCCCAGTATTTCTTGACATGCGGCAAAAAACGGAATTAACTTCAAATGTACCGTATTTGACACATCGATGACATTTGTCTATGCAAACAGCGCCGCTATCAAATGTCAAACTATACTGGGCGGTCTGTAATACAATATCTATAATATTTACATAGAGATTACATTGCTACCGTAAATCCCAGTTGGCAATGACGTGAATCAGCAAATCTTATCAAAATTTGTTGTAAGCAAATAGTTATGAAGTATTGACTGTAAGATTTGTTTACAATTTGGAGATAAAGCTGTCACAATAATATGCTTGACTTTGAGAGGTGTATAATACATGACACATATTATACAGCCGATTATGACGTCGGCAAGATGATGTCATATTAACAATCACGCCTGTGCGCCCCGAACGGTTAGGCAGAGGTGAACCTAAAAGTACACGTCACCCAGTTATTTTTTTTAGTCCTATGTAATAGGGGACGAGCCTATTGCCATCAATAGGGCATCAATCCGTGGCTGCTAATGAGAAATTCCTGATGGAACAACCTATAATACCTGAGCAGAGAATCATACCTGGGACCAAAGCGGCAGTCGATTTAGTCGTGGTTTATTATTATAGATTGAATATTTTTTTATTATTTCTTTACCACCAATTATAGCAACATTACAGACCAAGTCCAAAACGATGCTATAAGACAAAATAAAACAATATTAAAAAAAAATTACACCCAGTAAAAATAATAATAGCTATTGTTAAAATATTATTAGTTAGTTAAGTAAGATAGCAAGGTTATCTCTATTGACATAGGTGGTAAATAGCTTTGTAACAACAAAATCAACGTCCAATAAAGGTAAGTGCCTTACATCACTTGTTCAGATCTCCACTGCTAAACGAAGGCCTCTCGCCTTTGTATCACAAGCCACAACGGCCTTGGAGTGAAATGAATCAATCTGTTCAGGTACTAGTGGCCGAAATTTGTGACCGTATTTGGGCGCCATCTTTGACATTTTTTTTTTTTTAATTTAATTGCAGTTAGGATGAAGCACAAAGAATAATATGAGCAACTGCGCCTGAGCTAGGCTGAGCTTGTATTTCAGGTCACAGTTCTCTTCCCAGATTTGTGAGCTGTATTAACAGTGGTTGGACATTTCAGTTTATCGCTTTTTTTATCCAGAAATAATAAATCAAATCAAATTAGTTTTTAAAAATGAATTTTCAAAAAGTTGGTTTGATGTGTGTCGTGTTTGTGTTTTTATTTAATCAATTACCTGTGGTCAGGGTTGCTATTTCGGAAAACCCCTGATTAAAAGCCGTTCTTTGCGAAAAAAGTCCGTATCACAGATATAGATATATATACCTAGATATCACGAACCATATGAAAACCAAGCGTCCTATTTTTGTTTTGACTACCTATTATGACGTCATCAGCACTATTTAGTTACTGTACAAACAAGATACCAGTGGGGAAGGTTCCATACAACTCGATTCCCACCGGATTCCCTTTGAAAAATGGCAAAGTCAGTATTCTATAGACAAATAATATAATCACATTAAAGATATGTACTCCGGCTTCTTACAAAAACTGACCCTTCGCTACTGCAAGGTACTATACAAAATAAACTACGTTTTTGTTCTTTAAATGTCTACAATTAAGTTCTTGAGTTTTAAACTTGTAACGTTGTTGTTTTAAACAAATTAGCTTGCTGCAACAGTAGCCACGTTAAGGGTAATGCCCTTAACGTGGCTCATTGCTCGATGACCTTGATGATTTGATCCCTGTACTTGTTTTTGTTGACTTGCCCCGCACATTTCGCAAAATTTCGGGTTTTATTTATTATTTAAAAATATTAAAAGAAATAACAGAAAAAAAACAATACAGATTGTTAAGTATATCATTACGTATTTGTTGTTACAAAATTCATGCCGATCTATTCAGCCGTTACCGAGATAATTTACAATTAAGGTTGAAAAAGGACCTATTTTCTACGATTAACCAAAAAAATTGAGAAGGTTTATTAAAATTTTAAACAATACAATTTATTTGTGATGAACTTAACTATAACATAATTTTTTTACACGGAAAACGCACGAAGGGATTCATCAGCAAATTTCTTTGAACATACGCTGTTTTTGGGATTTGAGCCATGTAATGCCCTTAAGTGTAAAATACTTAGGTGCTCTTGCGTTATCTAGGTATCTATATCTGTGGTCCGGATATTTTACTTTTCAAACTTCGTTTTTTCTGTAAAAAAATGCCCCGAAACGGAAAAGTCTGGACTAATAATGCAAACTGGGCTATACAAATGATAACCCTACCTCAGAGCCAATAAGGACACTGCTGGAATGATAAGAAAAATATGTTGTGAGTTTTTTAAAAATGCCAGTACATGAAAACTAAATACACAACACACAGTCACATTCTAACTCATAAAAACCGCTGACACTGACAACATAAAATATAGCCAATACATAGCTCCATCGACAGCAAATGCCTGTAAAAAACTCCGCATACGCTAGAAGACAATGAAGTATTTTCATATTTTCAAAACGGAGTGATAAATTCTCGTCTCCCCTTACGAATTACGTCACACTCAATACGGCCTTTATTATATTATTACTTGCAGCTTTTCCCGAGAATACGGTACGTAGGTGAAAATATTAGGAGCAGAAAATACGGGAATTTAGCCGTGCACTCCCTCAATTTTACATTTTATATCTCTCTCACTAATGCTTTTGGATTTACGGCAGATCACGCGTGATGGTGAAAGTCGGGCGAAATACATAGGTATGTTGAGTTATAAATAATGTAATACTCAGTATAGATTTTGTACGTGGGGATTTTCGACTGTGGTAAATCTATTCTAATATTATGTGAAAGTAACCTTCTGTCTGTTACATTTTCAATCGTTTATATTTGAATATTTGGCATCCAAATAGACCATGAGTTCTCAAGACCTAGGTTGGACATGGGTGAGGTAATTTTTGACCTGGTAGTACCTATACAACATTATTTTTAGTATATGCGAAACCTGAATATAGTTTGTTAAGAATAAGTAACTGAATCGATTCCAATAATTTTTAAACCATGTTATATTTTTTCCCAAAAATATTTAAAAAAGTTAAAAGTTGGACACCGAGTGACTTTGAGTACCTATCGCACTAATTTAGGTACCTACTGCCAAATTATTATTATCAATGAGCTCAAGACGACGCTGGAGGCGCGCGCTGCGTGGTGACAACGTTTTGGTGCGGACGACTAGGTAACAGAACAAGTTTGTAACTTTGAGATTTTTCATGATAGTTTTGAAATTTTGTACATAGATTCTTTACATAAAAATACTAGACACGTGTATCAGGTTTCGCATATACTAAAACTAATGTTGTATATACTCGTTCAAGTGGGATGTCTTTTTTATCTCAACGCGAACAGGGCATAAATATTAGATACTGACTGAATATCTCCACAAAACTACTAGCTTTTATATATAAGAAATACATAATATGTAGTTGATTTTACGAACGATAACCCATGAACAATACAGCCTTTTCTATGAAAGATAGAACAATACTCAAAGCTATAAATATTCCAAGTTCTGTCGTTTTCTTCTGAAACAAAGCGGAAACATTACAAAGTGAAATAAACAGCTGTGATTGACTGCACAAAATTAAGCTGGATGTCTTTTTAAGGAGTTCCAGAATTGTTTTCTTATTTGAAACGATAATTCAGTTAAGATTTTGTTTTTGTAATACATTTCTTATACAATTTTGAGTTATATTCCCTCATTTTAAACTCCGATTCAACTCCACTTGCTTAGGTGAAGGAAAACATCGTGAGGAAACCAAACTAGTATGCCTGAGAGATACTCGACGGCATCTAAAACCAAGTCAGAGGCGGTATAAAAGCTTGGACACTAGGTTAGGCGCTAACTACACGAAAATTAGAATGGAGATTTTTGAACTCCGATCTGAGAATGTGTTGTCTAGACAAGGCATAGACTATATGGTCTATTAAAATTAGAGTCAACTTACGGGCGAGACGAAATCGCGTAGCGAATTGGTTCTCTTTTGCGACAAAAAAGTGTGTAAGTCATGCTTTTTTGACTTAGTCCGTAAGCGTAGGCAAACTTGGCGAAGTATTTACACGATTTGCAATAGGATACATTACATTATAATACTATTTGCGCACATTTTAAAGATTTAGCACAACGTATGGGTACAGACGTTATTCTTAATGTTTCCTTGTTACATTTCGCGATTGTAACATCGCAAACAATGGAATTTCAGTCAAGCAAACGGAATAATAAACTCACATAATTATTTACCTACAACATAGCCTAAAGCATATTCAAATTCAATTCTCCTAATCGATTTAAAAGACAGGAAACTTTTTAAGATGCGGGGAGCGTCCGACATTTTTAATGTATTCCAAGTTGAAAATGAATCATGGTGTTGCGTTCGCATAACAATGGTATATGTGACTTCATCGGAAATAGAGCAGTCAGTGCCAATTGATGTACCTAATAGTTTTCGATGTACTTGATTCCTAATGGCTCTAATGCTGAGATCACGAAGTCTTTGGCTCACTCAATCCATAAAAATGCAGTTTTTGCTCATACGAGTAGTCAAATTGTTAAGGAAGTATTTCATTAAAATTGTTTAAGACTTTTCAGCCTTTTAACCCACATCATATAAATCTATGGGTCTGTTTTGTCGTATGTGTGTAGGTATTATGTTTCCAATACCTACACACATACGACGAAACAGGACGAAAGCTTCCTCCGAATGGAACGCAAGGTCGTAAATGCTAGAATTATAATCAGCAAGGAAAAAGTCAAAGTAGCAAAATAAAATACCTGAAACGTGTGAGATTAAAACGATGTGGAAACTTGCTGCGTCAAGTGATAAAGATGATAGTTTATTATACTTTCTAAATTCGTTTAAGTAGGTACCTACTTTAATTTAGTTTTTATTTTCCGGAATCTTTTACATGGAATATCCAACAAGGAAGGAACTAAAGCCACCCACTAACCTCAAAGGAATTTCCTAATATGAACGCCAATTTCGGAGGTAAAAATTCCTGAAAGTAATCAAAATATTTTCGGGTGCCCAGGTAGTGGCCAGAGCCCCGCATGAATATTCCTCTAACGAAGACCGGCCATTTTGGCTTCCGGAGTCGGATTTATTCGGGATTTGTCGCCGGTTTGAAGCCGGCTCTCGACTTGACCGGCTTTGCCAGCGTATATCATAAATTATTGGAATGGTTGGCCACACACGGTAATGGATAGCGCTGCATTAGAGGCGAGGGACCATAGATACTAAAATGGAGTTCGAAATTTAAAATTGATCATTCGGTTTTTGATTCTGCAGGGTAATTGTGTAACACACAGTGGCCAGTTTCTTTTTTATTTTGATATTAATCACCATTCATTGCGTTATTCACGTTGTTGACCAGACGATTTTTTAAACATTTGAAGCAATAGATTGGGAATTTCTTAAAAAAACTCAGATTTTAATTGAAAATTTGGATTTTCGGCTTCGAATATGAAGTGTGCCAATGAGCTGCATAAATGTAGAAAACACAGACACGCAGAAAATTTTATGTTATTTTCAATATTTCGACCTCGATGTGAATTTAGAGTTCATTCACTGTTGAACACAGAACCAATTAGACGACGAACTATTTATAATAAGTAATTAGGTAATGTTTTGGATGAATGAACACCGAACAATTTATAAGCAGACGTACAGCCTGCTTTACACAATCAGTAATCATTCTTTAAAAAAACAATGTTTACTAAAACAATTTTTGTCATGGCAACAATTAAAACACATTTTTTACTGGAAATATATTTCATCAAAGACCTACAATAATATTATTATATTATTCAAAATTAGAACACACACACGGACATTGGGAATACTTTCGTTTTTTGACACACGAATGCTACCTTTTTTTTTTTATGATAGGAAATTATCAAATGACCCCCTCCACTCTGGGCGGAGTGGAAAGGAGTGTCAGACTTGTACTGACTAAAACCCATCCATGTTCCTTCTTTGCCCTTTGTGTTCCAGGGCCGCGGTATCTCTTTCGAACAATCCCGCAGCCCTGGCAGACACGAAAGCTACCTGACAAGCGGGCGTATGACACTAGACAGACCGATTTGTTACTAAGTAGTAATAAGTATTGGATTACGATTTTCTTCGTCTTGTCCCGTCTAGCGCTCTTTAAATTTGCATGTATTTGTATTTCACTCAACATCTCACCAAATTAGCCTAGTTCTTGACAACAGATGCAAGTTTGTTAACTGCTGTTAATCGGAATAACTACGTAACTGAATTTAATAAGATTTGAACACTCGAAACTTTAGTCTTTCAGGAAGGTTCAGGATAATAAAGTTTCACGCTGTCTGTAGATTAAATTAATTTCCGACGGAACTTTAAAATTAGGTTCTCAGGAGCTGCCAGTCGGAGATAAGACGTCCTACTACCAAAGTACTGCAATTTTGAGGAAAATCTAGAGTGAATATGAGCAATCCTTGAATATTTGACTTCTATGTCCAATAGCCAGCATCCTTATAAGGCGTGAGTCACGTTCTGGCTTAACTTTTCTCAAGGTCGTTGATTATAGCGCTCTATAGGAGGCCCTAATTGCGCTATGGACTCTCGACCGGAATGCTACAAACGCTATTTTACTATCACTACGCGGCACCTGCATAACATCACGCCTGTAATACTCGAAAGGTTCAGCAGAGTTACGCCTGAGCTACATCAACATTTCGCCAGTTAAGTTCCATGTATTAGGAGCCATTCAATGGCAATCGAACATATGTAGATTTGGATGTAATATAACATCACGCCGGTAATCCCCGAAGGGTTAGGCAGAGGTGTACCTAATAGAACACCCACATTTCGCCAGTTATGTTTAAGTCCATGTAATAGATGGCGAATCTATTGCTATCAACTGGGCACAAATCCATGCTCCGTGGCTGCTATTGATAAATTCCTTTAGTTCAAAGAAATAATAAATAAACATTATATCTCACTACATTCCCCCCCTGCCCCCTTTCGAGCGTTATGTGATTAATAGACGACCCCTTAGACATAGTATCACACTAAAAAGATCACATCAAGGTAGTTTCTCTTAAAATGTTGTTTACCTCCTTAGTGCAAATATTTATGTAATATGCAGCCGTCGTAAATATCATTATCGTAGCACTGTGTTGCTTAATACAACGTATAGGAATATGCTCAAATATTTAATTTTCCTTGTTAGGTACTAATTAACATCAATATCAGAAATATGGCCGTACCACTTACCAGTATTTTATTGTAATTGGATAAATTTATGATTCTAGCAACTAAAATGTGGTTGGATAAAGAAACATTAGAATTTCTATTATTTTTCACGCTTATTAAGTCTCGTTTTAGCGCGACAAATGTTTTATTCTGTAATGGGCGTAGAATTCTATACTTCGCACGAATAGCTCTGAATACAATTTTTAACGATGAAAGATCAATGATAAAAGATAGCAGAAGTCATTTCTTTAATTGTTTTTCAATATAATATTCATTTAATTAATTTAAATTGCCTCGCTTTATCGCACACGGTGTATAATATGTATTTTAGTCAGTGGTTACCTAAAACGCAATGCTATAAGGATGTTTTTTCAATTAATTTTAGGATTTTATATTCTGACCGGTATAAATCCACGGAATCACAATATGTTAAAAAAAAAACCCTGTCCGATCCGTGAGGGTATAATTAGGTATCGAGATTTGATTCTATTTATGAAACCCTTTTTGGAGAACCGGTAAAATATATACTAATATGAGGAAACTTATTATATATGGCAACACACGAGTACGAGCGGTCGCTTCTCGGGTAGTGATGTCATAAAAAAACAATTGACGATCGAACACACTTATGACGAAGATGGTGTTGTCACGTTTTAAAAGCTTGTTAGATTTTAGGAAAACTTTGGTAATTTGGGACAAAAATCATGTATTTTAAAATTCATATTTTTTTTTACTATCTTGAATATTTTGAGTTTCTTACTTTAATTGGCCATGTTATTGGTATACCTACCTAACCTATATACCCCTTTCGGATCGGACAGTTTTATTAACATATTGTACAGGCAACCCATCGATCGATATGACTAAAAGTAAACCTAAAACGTTCATTGACCGATGCAGTCAAGTAAGAAATATCCGCAAGGAATCTACTTAAATCCAGATTAAGGTACCATCTTAAGTTTCGATTACTACGTAATCCTCGAACAAAGCTGAATCCTAGACCATGTATTTCATTAGGAGAGCTCCGTCTACAAAATAACGGAACGACGCCGACGGTGCAGCGTACGAAAGCGTCCTTGCAGCGTCGAAGCTCCTGTACTGAAGTAATGTTGCTTCTAAGATATTACAGGTAGATAGGTAGACACATTTCAGTCGTGTAGCTAGCTATACAACATTATTTTTAGTATATGCGAAACCTGAATATAGTTTGTTCAGAATAAGTAACTGAATCAATTCCAATCATTTTTAAACCATGTTATATTTTGTCCCAAAAATATTAAAAAAAATTACAAGTTGGACACCGAGTGACATTAAGGACCTACTGCCAAATTATTATTATCAATGAGCTCAAGACGACGCTGGAGTCGCGAACGTGGGCGCGCTGCGTGGTGAACACGTTTTTGCGCGGACAAACAGGTAACAGAACAAGCTTATAACTTTGTGATTTTTCATGATACAGTTTTGAAATTTTGTACATAGATTCTTTACATAAAAATACTAGACACGTGTTTCAGGTTTCGCATACACTAAAGGTTGTATCTTAGTTTTTGTTTCCCTGTATCTGAAAAGGGGTCATTGTTAACAAGATATACTGTCTACGGTGGTAATCCTTGTCTACGGTGGTCATGCTACGGGGGCAAATTTGAAATCGCGAAAAAGTACCACACATTTGTGTTAATTTAGATCGATAAAATGTAAAGAGCAGCAGATTGTTGCAAGGCGGGTGTCGTCACCGATGAGGCTCTGGCGTTGTGGTATAGAGGCGTTTATGGGAGATTGTCCGCAGAAGATTATTAAAAGGGAAGAGTGGAAAGCTATGGTGGAGACTTTTGCCCATCACACAAGATGAGTACAATTTTTAGGTTTGCGTACCCGAAGTGTAACCAACGGGACCCTAATACTAAGCCTCCGCTGTCCGTCCATCCGTCTGTCAATGGGCTGGATCTCATGATCCGTAATAGGCAGACAGTTGAAATTTTCACAGAATGAGTATTTCTGTTACCGCTATAACAACAAATAATAAAAATAAATTAAAAATCAAAGCGGGCTCACCTACTACGATCATACGGAACCCTTCATGCGCGAGTCCGACGCTCATTTGGCTAGTATTCAAAAGCTAAGGTATTTTGTATAAAGCTCCCATCAAAGTGCCAGCTTGGAAACAGGACGATAAACGCGTCACATGCCTTGAAACGTCGGTGAGAGCATTAAGACGCAATTAAGGCTTCGCGTTGGTAATGATTTAATTATCCAACAGTTTGCATGTAACACAGCCTCACTATTTAACTCAAGACAATGTTTGTGCCGTCTCATTCGCGACGTTTCATTGTTAATTGGGTAAGCGGCTATTGGTAAAGCGCGCAGAACCTTGCAGATGATATTTATAGACATAAATTGTTTAGAATTTGGTTAAGGACATTATTTGTTCGACATGCTTCGGCACAGGCGGCGGCAACATCGAATTTGATGATTATACGTTCGGAAAAAGCCACTTGGCTTTGCACGAATTGTGTCGATGACACCCAAAGATAAATCAGCCGTGGTAAATTCCGAACGGAATCTTCCAGTCGGGAAGAGCGAAAATGAGAGCCGATTATGTATGGTTTATTGCTTCAGGTGGTCTTTGGTGTTCAACCAAAGAAGTAGGTAGAAGTTTACTTATCTATACTAATTATAATGAGGTAAAATTTGTTTGTAAGTTTGTGTGTAGGGGGTAATTTCCGGAATCAATGATCCAATACTAAAAATGCTTTCACTGGCAGAGAGCTAAATTTTCCGTAGGCTATAAATTACCTATATTTATATATGCATATTAGCACTATCATAATTTTTGGGGACGAAGTCACGGTACAAGTGCTAGTTTAGATATAATAAATTCCGATAGCCAGTTCCAAATTGACGACATACATGAATTTAATAGTAATCCATTGTATACTACTTAAGGAAAACATTGCCTAGTTCTATCAGAACGAGCCAGACAAAAATAGATACCCAATCGAATACTACCTAGTAAGCAAATACATCGCAGTCAAGGTGAAACACAACAGGAGCAAAAACATTCCGATACCGATCACGTAAATAGAATCAGTTTGCTCTACCTATCTAGTACACAAATCCAGCAATTTATTCACAAGTTAGGCTAGGCAGGCTACTGTACAAGCTGACATTAACACCGTCAGAAACACTCGCTCGTTTGAATCGATACATTAGGGATCCTGAGGCATCATTCTGTCTGACGCAGTGACGCAGAAGGGCGTTTGCGAAACGCGCGACAGAATCGCTACAAAAAGCCGTTGTGGACTTCGGGTGATACAACTTGAGTTAAGCATGTATCACTGGTTATTTCAAGAGTACCGTCGCGTCACAAGCCCCATCGTGGTGAGTCGTGGCGTGCTCTAAGCTATTTCTTTGATTTACTATCTCCGGAGTCGCGTCGCTTGAGCGCGAAGATCGTGGCCAAGCACCTAGTTTTGAACAGGCCATCCTGTATGCTAATGCACGTCTGGGTACAAGAGGTTGGAGGTAGTTAAACGGAAGATTAAACTGGGGAGCAGAAAAACTAAGCCTGGTTTGTAATCACTTATCAATGATTTGGCACAAACTTAATTAAAGATGTCTAGATGTAAAATGTTTGACAGTTTTGTCTAGTTTAATCTAAGTTCTGATTTCTATTTGATTCTGTTTCTCAAGTTTAATGACTTGAAACAACCTGGATCGATTTTTCGATGGTAACTGAATTAGTATGTTAATGAGTTACATGATTTATTTTTGTTTACTTAATATTCTGAAGATAGAGCTTCCAATTACCCCATACTCATTAATAATCAGGGTTTTTACTTGATCCTAGTTAATGTTTGAGGCAGCCCACATCAAATATAATGACTTGAATCATAAAAATTTTATTGCGAAATCTGACATGCACTTCACGGTAAAAGTAACGTTTTTACGGTGAAAAACATGAAAACCGTTTCTAATCTTCATCGATTCTATTACGATAATCGATTTCGTTTTCATAGACTGAATGATCGAGGAGCTCGTGGCTAAATATTAACAGCCGCTCGGGTCGATCTTCGGGTTAAGCCGCGCTTGCCTAGGTTGGTCCGTGGATGGGTGACGGCCCAAACGAGTTTCCTCCGTGACTTGGAAAGCACGTTAAGGCGTTGGTCCCGGCTGTTAATTGTAGATCTTTGATCTTGTAGTCGTTACAGGCAGTCATTGGCCCGAAAGCCTGACAACCTGTCTTACCAAGGGGTATCGTATTAACCAGTACCAACTAGGCTTGTGGAGGTCAGATAGGCAGTCGCTCCATGTAAAATACTGGTATTCAGCTGCATCGGGTTAGACTGGAAAACGACCCTTATATAGATGGGAAAAAGCTAGGCAGATGACGATGAGACTGCAGATTTAATAATCGAAGTATTTTGTTAATGAAACGTTGGAGCATTTAGCACGTTTTCGTATAGAAATGCGACCAAAATTGCGGTGTCGTTAGAATAAAAATCACGTTTCTGTAACAATGACGCCAACAGTTATGTGAGAATGGAGGGACATTGCCAACATGGAACCGCGTGAATTTATTAAGTCGTCCTTATCGTCCCAGCACACAATGGTGTACTTGTAAGCACATTGGTAGATAAAACACAAGATTATGTATTTAACATTGAATCTGATGATTAATGTTTCTTACAAGAACAATGGACTTACAAGAAAATAGCCGATTCCGAAAACATTAAAATCTACATCATAAACTTGGATATGGAAGGAATAAAAATCCAAGGATAAAAAATAAGTCTTTAATTCATTTTTCTACATTACGAAAATACTACCAAATGGTATCTGCATATTCTTACTGCGTAATCGTATTCGTTCAAATACATATACATACATGCTGTAGATCAAAACAATTGCCACGAAAAATATAAGTAATGATAATAATTTTACTTTAAAACCAGCCATGCGACGTTCTTGCTGGAGTTGAGGAATCATGTAGGGATCCAGGAAACGAAGTATTTCGTTCTTGAGGATAGGAAGGGGGACACACTGAAAAAAAGAGAATATTACTGCTAAGGTTACTTCGGACAACTTGGTGGTTTGATCTACTTTTCTTAATCTGACTGTCAGCAGTTTCAAACTTCAGGTATCCATCTTTAATTATAATTGGATGTACGGCCTTAGCATTTAAGGGCCTATTTTTTATGATGGATCCTCTTATTTTATTTTATTTATTAGGGAAAAAATACAGTTATATGTTCAAGTTTAAAATTATGAGTCGTTACATAAATAGGTAAAATATAACCCACACCATTGTCCACTGTGGGTTAATAAATTAACAAATAAAGAACTGAAACGTGTTGATAATTTTGTCTTATTACGTTTGAATTAATTAATTAATTTTAGATTAAGATTGTGGTGAAAGAATACTTATAGCCAGTGTTTTAACTTTGTTACTAGAAAGAGAGAAGATATCAATATCCATGAAGTGTGAGTTATAGGTTTCCACAAGTTGACGACGAGCGACTCGTGCTGCATGAATCCACGTGGAACAGCCACCCACGCCCGTCTGATAGCAGTTCTAGATTCTGTGTGGCGTAACTTATTTTTGATTTCAATACAGTCAAATCTATTGTTACACAAACCATGCAGCATCATGGTCACCAGAAGTCAACGCTGAGATTCTAAACTTAAAACATTACATTGCTGTAGTAATCGTGAATAGGAAATCCTCGAATATATTTAACATTTATAATTCACAGTACGTAAAACCTTTTTTGTGCTAATTCTAATTTAATGTTGTTTTAAATGAGTTGTGTGTGTCTTAGGCCCTAGCAATTTTATAGCAGTAGCTGTTAAGTCGAGCGCCTTTTTGAGGTATTTTTTTCAATGGAAACATAAAGAATGTCGTCAGTCGTTCCACCATTAAGGCTAGTACTCCGGTAACACATCTTCGTACACAGTCAGCAAGGCCAACACGAACATGCCCCGATGAGAAAGCCTACTCTACATCCAGATCGCGAGAGTGACGTAATGAATGACGACGTTCAGTTTCTCATTACCGGAATATAGCGGTTATCCTGCTACAATTTTGAGGTGTGTTAGCAGCATTACGAATGGTATGCTTTTGGTGGATCTTGCCCATTCTTCTCCATAGAGATCTACGCCTTGGAATGGGCAACTACAGTACCTCCACAAGTTATTATACCTTGTGACTGTGACTGTAGCTTCGTTTTTTTTTTGTTTTTTTTTTGACATTCAAAAGTGCCTGTGATGGTTCAAAATAAATGGTTTGAATTTGGAAGGCCCGGTTTGCACCATAGCGGAGACGCGCAAGATTCGACGAATCGCAGGATAGACGAAGGACAGGATGTCGATTTTTCTCCGCGTTGGTGGATACCAGCCTGCATGCGATCTTGAGATAAACTTAACAGTTTTTAGCACAAGTTTGATTTTGGTTGATCGTATACATCTAAACTGCAGGCAAGGTGACCAAATACGTTATTTATAAAAAGGTAATTTAACCTAACAGCCAGATATGTTGCTGAGGAGTCTGTTCCGCCATTTCTACTTCCAAGCTAAAGCACTAGGAAGTTATTGTATGTGAAACTAATATTTTTTATATTTAAAATCGACGAATTTAGTTTTGTTTACACGCGTTCGTGCTAAGGCCTCTGACGTTAAACAAATAGGCAGGCCTAGGTACAGACGTGAATTATAATAATATAATATAAATATAATAATATATATAATATAATTATGTAATACCAAATGTATTTTTTATGTAAATTGAAAGTGGTTAGGTACGACCATTTTCGAACTTAACGTAGTTACCTAATTCTAATTGTGTTCTTTACACCAGTAATAGCGTGGCAAATGAATTACTATTATTATGTCAATACAGACGGCCTTAGCTTACGTCACGGAGACGCTAAGCGAGATGAGGTCAAACAAATCGGCATTTTAATACATTTACAATGAACAAGTTGTAATTATGCAAATGAGCTAACACTAGCAGACTGACGCGTTTGAAACTAGTCTTTAATATGAGTAGTATTAAGGTTCAAAGTTCATTGTAGAGAATTTTTTTTTTATGTAGGTTTTTTTAAAATCTATATTTGGACGGATATCTGGCTGCTAAATTATTATTCAATGCTTTTATATGATAGCAGAAACCAATTAATCTGTTCTGACTCGAAGCCCTAACACGAGCGCACGGTGTGTAAACGAAACTTAATTACGTCGATTTTAAAGTTCAAAATACATGTTTCACATTTATTTTCTTAGTTTAAAAATTTATTCATATCTATGAATGATACTGGTTCAAGGAGGCACAGGAAAAGGCACATGGAAGGAATTGGGGGAGGCGTTTGCCCAGCACAGGGACCGTACAGGCTATTAAAAAAAAAACTACTGATTGCTAGTTCTAAGTTCTATAGGATAATTGTATTTCGAAACTGACGTATTTACGTAACATTTACGCCGCGTGCTCGTGCAAGGGCCTCTGACCTTATAGCTACCAGCTGTAATGATAAGTACTAGATGGGAGGACCCAAACTCAATCAATAGTAAGTACTGTTAGTAACAATTTGACGTTGACAGTGCTATTGTTTTTAGAAATAAGTAAGATTTTTTTTGTGAGGGAGTAATATAAATGTGAGGTTGACTGTACCAAATTTTTCACACAGAAATTTCACTGACATACTTTACTAGATAATATTCAAATATTTATTTATCCACCTACTAATAAATAAATACCAGTGAGGCCTAACGCTTCACTATCTACTTCAATTAAATAAAGAATGTAATGTGTTGTAGCATCTAGTATCAATTTTAATAATACTATTTAAGTGTTACATTGTTATCATACAATTAAAAATTATTAATCATTGTATGGTTCTCGATTTATGTAACTATTGTTTATTATAATTTGTTTGTGAAGTAATATTGTTGTGTAGTAGTATAGACAAGAACAGTTATATTATTTTAAAGCATCATCTTGAAAAACGCTGGCCATGTACCATAAACCGGACAAATAGTAAAAGTAGAGCAGAGTTCCAGAATACACACATAGGAAATATTTAAATGAAATTATAGTGCAATCACTTCAATGGGCACATCCTCAAGACAATAAGACTGGTCTTGTCGAGGTCATATCAATATTGGAGTGCTAAATTGTTTCTCTTATGTAACAACCATAGACCAGGAATACTTTTGGGAATATTCTCTTTGGTGTCTTATTCTGCTGACATAAGGTCAGTTTAAAAAAGTGAGACATAATTTATGGTATATGGTTGGTGGTTGAAAGTTTAGATAAAAAATACTATGGTAGAATTTCATTTAATACTTGTTATAAAACTTTTGTGGGGATAATGATAGACTTCAAATGTTTTACTTACATTGATTAGAACAGCAAATATTTAATCAGAGGTACCTTATAAGTAAATTTTAAGGGATTTTTATTTTGTCACCAAATAGGAATATGTACTCATTTTTCCGATGTAGTATAATACTAGAAGTAATTGCAATGTGTGAATGTTTATGAGTTTTGTTTTATTTGGTACTTACTGCAAAATACATAAAATTTTCCTTATTGCACAATCATGTAATATTTTATGTTTACCTATCCTCTTAAGAATGTTAGGTAGGTACGTAGTGTTCCAGAATAAATATTAAAATAACAACATCTTGGTAAATACCCACATAAAACAGGTTTCTATAATTAGACCAACGCTACAAAACAGCCGGGTTTTATAATAATACTACATGCACAAATCTACATAAGTGTTGTTCTTACCTTGTATTCAGTCCACTTAGAATTTCCGAACAACTTGCGCCAAAAATCAGAAACGAAAACACAAAAAAAAACAAGTCTTCGATGAAAAAAACACTGCCTATCACGGCTTTGGGGATTAGAACTACCAGCTCCGACACAAACACGTTGTACCCGTTATAACGACACGCAAAAATTGTTTATTACACAATTATGATGATATTTAACTGGTGAAAGTGCGAATAATAGGAATATTGTCAATGCGGAAAACCCACATGAACCACAGACCGTCACTGCCTGCCGCAATATTCAACTGACAATTGACATTTTACCATCGGGAGAGAACGAGCCGGTGTTACCAGTCCGGGAAATATTTTTACCATTACTTATAGTCAAACTTTATTGAAACCGAACTTTTGAAGACTCAACAAAAAATCGAATACTTATTATTTAATTAAAACGGTAAATGATGTAACGATTGTGCCCACATTTTTTTGGATAGAAAATAACACCAATTGAAACATGAGAATAAAACATTTAACCAATTTTCCTTGTTTAAGATTTAATTGTAAAGTCTTACGAGTTGCCTACTGAAAAGTGTGATAGTCCTTTATTTGCAGAAGACTATCCTAACAAGGCAACACTGTGCAGAACGATTCGCTTTACGTAGAATCTCCAATGTGTTATGATTTGTGTTAAAATTATTTTATGTTTGTTTTAATTTTGATCGAGATAACATAAAACATATTATTTGTAACATAGTTTAAATAACCAGTTACGTTTATCATTTTGTTTCTCATGAAGTCCTTACTTACAGCGACATCTGCTGAATATGTGAGAAATTAAAACACTGTTCTGTTGGGTTCTCATAACCGTTCCTCTTTCGTTCTGTTTTTTGCCACACGCTACACTAGCGCGTTCCAATGAAACTTTAGCAAAAATGATACAACTCATGATACAATGTTCTTACTGCTGGGACTCAGGCCTCCTCTTTGCGATTTAGGCAGATTTCATACTAATCTGAAGCTTACATAATAAGTAACAATATTATATCATCGATAAACGGCACAACAAGTGCCAATAGTTCGACCACAGAAAATATTGCATTCCTGGTGCGACGATTTCTGTGGTGTATTTTATGACAATAATTATTTAGGTATCTAATTATCACATTGATTTAATGGTAGCCTGTAGCTTTTAAGTATTATTCAAATTCAAATTATTTAAATAATTTATTAATAATCATGTACATTATATAGGGTTTTTCAATAAGGGCGGGTAGATGTTGAAATGAAATAAAACAAGCTTTGTGTGAGGTGTTAACAAAATTCTTTGTTTATTTGAATGCCCGCCTCGGCTTCTTACAGTGGCACGAATCCGAGTGGTTCAATTTTCGTTGACTCTTCTGCATAGATCCGGCTGTGCACGGCGAAATCGACTGCCTCGGGTTCTATACACTTTCACGAACCGCCTCGATGTTCTCGGCCGATCTTGCGTTCCTTGAACGTACGGGGGTTGTCTGATTGTTTACCGAACCGGTCGTCTCAAATTTGGCCAGGAAACGTTGAAGAGTAGACTGTGAAGGGCCACCACGTCTACCGTAAAATAGGCGCAATGGGCGCAATTGCACTAACGAACACTCATTTTGATAACAAAGTTTTGTCATTGGAAGGTGCAGTGAAAAATAATAAAGCACAATTCCATTGCATTATTTTAATAGTCCTTAGTTTTGGCCCATTTTTTATTTAGATTGGTAACATTGTCATCCCTTGGATTAATGTTGACCACAATATGCGTACAAAGAGGTCGAAAATTCGTAGAAATCACGTAGTATTCAGAATTAGATAGTCCGTCAGTCTTGTATCTTTCCAGTGCGGTGCTGAGAAGATGGTGTCTGTAAATGAAAAAAAAAAGAAATAATGTCAATTTGAGTTGTCTATAAATTCTAAAAAGAAGAAGAGAATTTTATATGTGGTTTGTGGTTTAAGAACTTTATTATTCCTCATCAAGAATTAACAATAATTCACTTACTGAGAAACTAAATTTAAATAAAATGTTTATGAGCGTACAGAATCTACGTTCATTGCAAAAATTAACAAATATAAGGGTAAGCGATCACAACAACAAAAAAGAAAATATTTATTTAGTAGCTATCGTGCTATCACCAAGTAAACACGGATCTAAACTAAAAGTCAGTTGTTGTACTAGATGTGGCAAAACATGCCAACATAATAAAGTATTTTTTTTTCTTTTGTTTTTTTTTTAATTATAATTATAAATTTTATACGTGACATCCATCATCAGTTTGTCATCATCTGCCTAGCCTTTTCTCAACTAGGTTGGAGTTGGCTTCCAGTCTAACCGGACGCATCCAGGATGAATGTACCAGTGTTATTACTTTACAAGGAATTGAAGATCCAACGTGAAGTTATATTGAGGTATCTAGATGTCGACTTGTATTAGGTACCTAGTACTTATTTGAAAATGGGAAATAATTAATCGGGCGAATAAAAATTGAATTGGCGACCAATATACTGAATGGGCGACTATTGTACCAAGTAAGTAACTATTTTTCTGGTCTTTGCGGCAAGGAGAATATAGGAAGCAAGAGCTAGGTTAGGTTAGGTTACTTTAAACCCTGCAGACAGAAATAGGAGCCCCGCGCAGCGGGGCAACGTCGACTGCGCCTTATCTACAATCAAGTGGTTAATTGTGTAGCTGCCAACCTATTATTTTTGCTACCCATTTTAATTATTTTTAAAAACCCTAAATCAGATTAGTTTGTCGCCGCGTTAAATACATGCCTTTGAAAATACGTACCAATCGTTTTCTTCAAATATATTTTTACTAGCTGTTGCCTGCGACCTTCGTCCGTGTCAAAATTATTATAAAATATTACTGCCATATTCCAATAGAATTTGGTTAACAAATTCAAGGGTTTTAATTTTATTGTACTCTCTAGTTTTAAGCCTATCGTGTAGGTACCTATTATTATGTACATTGTGCATTAAACAAATAAATAAATAAACGCTTTTCAGCAGCCGTTATGTTCCATTCTACCGCTTATTTAAACCAAACACATCTTTGTAAGTAACTAACCTGCAATTGTAATTTAATTTCACATTTAAAGTGTCAATAAATCTGTCATATGGTTTTCAAATATTACCTTTAATACACACATTAAGTTCTATTTGCGCAACTGTGTTATGACTTTCAATAATTCCAGTCATTCTGCAAATAACTTTATTTGCGCGTTCATAAGTTGATATTTGTTTTAGTGGAAATCCTATAAATCCTTCAATTGGAAACTGATTTGAAATTTGATATAGTATGTAGACTATGTAGCAGTAGCGAAGGGTCAATTTTTGTAAGAGGTAAGCCGAA
Source organism: Noctua fimbriata (assembly GCA_905163415.1). NCBI lineage: Eukaryota > Metazoa > Arthropoda > Insecta > Lepidoptera > Noctuidae > Noctua > Noctua fimbriata. Next base: position 13,236,136 of record LR990940.1, read on the forward strand.
GTACATATCTTTAATGTGATTATATTATTTGTCTATAGAATACTGACTGTGCCATTTTTCAAAGGGAAGCCGGTAGGAATCGAGTAGTATGGAACCTTCGCCACTGCTTATGTAGGTATCTATAGGTAGGTACATCATTGTGTTCGTCTTTGAGATAAATCAATAGCAGCAACTTAGCTAATAATATTCAGAGCGGAATGTCCCAACTGTGTCTGCGGTATACCAACAATGTGACAGGTAATTAATATACTGTCTGCTGAAATCTAGTTACTTAGATAAGGTACCAATATGTAGGTATGTATAGACGCCAGCACATCAAGCTACTAAAATTTTAGATTTTCAACTTTTTCGCTAAAGCATTAGGTTCAAGGTTGATTGGGAAAATTTGTCACTTTCGGGTAGCTTGATGTTGTGTTGTTGATGAGAAATATGACAAAGGCTGGAGCAATAAAACGAGAACATCCCAATTGCATAACACACAATTGGTTCGGTTTTTAAGTAGGTTATAAAACACATTGCTTTCTATGTTTGACAAAATTCATCTGCTTGAGACCAAAAACCGCAATGTATATTGTCGAATTGTCATTATTCAAAGATGAATAGTATTGAAAATGCACGTTACGCGATTACCTACCCCTCAATTATTGAGTTGAGCATAATGTAATGTATAGTCTTCTTTAAAGCAAGGGCTTGCCTATTTATTGCCTAAAGTATCAGCATTGCCATCCAACGTGGCAATGCTGGCAATCTTCTGGGCATTTTTCCTGTTGACAGCGATGTGGAAGAATTACAGCGCTATAAGCATGCTAATTTCGAACAGAAGCTACGTACTAGTTAGCATAGCAATTAGAATGTACATGCGAAAAGTGTATTTATTAGTATTTTATACCTACATATACAACATTAGTTTTAGTATATGCGAAACCTGAAACACGTGTCTAGTATTTTTATGTAAAGAATCTATGTACAAAATTTCAATACTGTATCATTAAAAATCAATACCTAGTTGTCCGCACAAAAACGTGGTCACAACGCTGCGCACCCGTGCGCGCGCCTCCAGCTTCGTCTTGAACTTATTGTTAATAATATTTTTTGGCAGTAGGTAGTATTGCGATAGGTAGTTAGTGTCGCTCGGTGTCCAACTTGTAGCCTATTTTAAATATTTTTGGGACAAAATATTACATGGTTTAAAAATTATTGGAATCGATTCAGTTACTTATTCTGAACAAACTATATTCAGGTTTCGCATATACTAAAAATAATGTTGTATAATATCGAGAGCACACTGTTAATAAGCATAAGTAGATACTACAACCAACTACCTTGTTGGTCTAGTGGTCGCAAGCGCAACTGCTGAGCATGAGGTCCTGGATTCGATTCCCGGGTCGGGCAAAGTGTTTTTAGGAATTTGTGCCTGGTTGATGGCAATAGGCTCGCCCTCTATTACATGTGTCTTAAACATAACTGGCGAAATTTCTGCCTTACCTTTCGGGGATTACAGGCTGTTTACTGTTATGTGACAACCAAGTAATAAATTCTGTTTTAAAGATTGAATAATAATGATTTCAGGCGGTCCTTTTCTGATCAGACTTTTCCCAAATATGTTGGGGTCGGCTTCCAGTTAAACCGGATTAAACTAAGACTACCTATCCGACCCCTATAACCCAATTGTCTTACGATGTGGGTATTACGATACCCTTTGGCAAGATAGGTTGCCAGGCATTCAGGCTTAACAAAAACTGCAGAGTGGATGAATCTGGGGTCACCGACCGCACGCTTCCTACAGCACTTGTGGGGTGACCACGCATTTCGCCGGTAAATCGGCGTGTGTCGATCACGTATTACCTCATGCACCCTAAACACCAAAGCCATCGACATACTGAAAGCCAGCGACTTGTGTTCCTTCCCAGTTGGCCGGCGACACTCAAGTTGTAGTGTAAATAAAGTTGCATGTCTCGTACCGCTGACAAAATTTTTCAACTTATAATGATTGATACTGTGAACTAGTCCGCCGAGAATAAAGTCACCCACGCATATCGGCGGGGCTTTGGTGTTCAGAGTCCTTCACAGTTATATTTTCGTACCTTTTTTTTTTTTTTTTTTTTAGGATGGGAAATCATCAAATGTCCCCCCCCGCTCTGGGCGGAGCGGAAGGGAGTGTCAGACTTGTACTGACTAAAACCCATCCATGTTCCTTCTTTGCCCTTTGTGTTCCAGGGCCGCGGTATCTCTTTCGAACAGTCCCGCAGCCCATATTTTCGTACCTTGGTGTTGCGTCACTTTGTCAGAATGAAAGCGAGGCAAATGACGCTGGCTCTCTTTTATTGCAAGGACATTAAGTTCATAACAATCGTCTAAAGCGTCGATAAGTGTGTTGCTTCTGAAGAAATGAAGGCATTGAGAATATCATACCTGAAAGGATTGGGTTGCTCACGCGTGTGTGGCTGCATCAGGTAGACACCAATACTTCTGTTGTACCGCACTATTGGATAACCGGTAGCACGCAACCTTAAACAATTAGAAGACCAATGTATGTATGTAGATATATTGGTAAAGTGGCAGTCATTTTTCTATTCTTTATTTTTTTTTCTGTCCGAGTATGCCTTGGAGGAGCACCCGGTATTTTGGAGCACGCCGACTCCACTCTGATTAGATTCACAGTGAAATGTAAGCTTAAAATGTGTTCCTTACGGTTGAATTTCCAACATTTGCTTCCAAGCCACGCTTTTGCTAGATAGCCATGTTGAAAATTCTCCTACTACTATAGACTCTGATTATCGTGCGTTCTTCTTTTGGCGCATGGCTATAGTCGGGACTAATGCCGCCATCTTGATTTCTCAATTATTTCAATATCCACAAACAATTTCACAAAATAAATGTTTACCAACAGCACCTTCTACACAATGGTATTCAGGTGCTAAAAGATCCATGCTGCACTATGCAAATAAACGATTCTTGATTCTATTTCAGACGTGCGGTTGACCATATTATTAACTAGCTGTTGCCCGCTACCTTCGTTCGCGTAATTATTATAAAAAAATATGCCTTCCCTTTTTATAATCGAATTTTGTTTCCAACTTCAAGGGATTTAATTTTTATGCACGGAACCCTAATTCTTTTTTTAAAATAAAAGAAGAATTAGTTACTTCTTATGACATCAGCTATCTGCCAGTAAAAGTTCCGTCAAAATCGGTTCAGTCGTTTCGGAGATTAGTCGTTTGAATCGGATTTAGTTAACAATTCCAAGTGTTTTACTTTTTTTGCACGGAAGCCTAATTATTTATCAGGAATAGAAGTAGCTTATGTAGACCTTATAATATCAGCTATCTCCCAGTAAAAGTCCCATCGAAATCGGTCAAGGTGTCTCGGAGATTAGCCGGAGCTAACAGAAAGACAGCCAGATAAAAATGGGAAAAAATGTGTTTTTGTGTAACTTTTTACCGAATGCATATGAATATATGTTATATTATATATATTATATTATATATAATATATATAATATAATATATATAATATATACGGATAAGTGCCGTATATATTTTCAGTGGAAAGCTATACAAAAACATTTTTTTTTTTTTTAATCCTTTCCCAGCAATATTTTGCATAGAGCTTAGTTAATTGTTAGTTTGATGTACAGAACCCTGATTCTGTACATTCCGTTTACACCTTGTATTTTTACTACTAATGAAAAAAAAAAAAAAAATTCTGCCCGCGACTTCGTCTGCGTCGAAAAATAATTCCTATGGCCCTCAGTAATAGTCTAGCTTGCCATCAGTGAAAGATTTTTTGAAACTGTATGCGTAGTTTCGGAGATTACCTCTTTATAATACAAGGTGTAAACGGACCCTTCACGAAACCGTGAAACAAGCATTCTGTACATCAAACTAAGTAACTCTACGCAAAAATTATTGCTGGGAAATGACTTTTTTTTTGGGTTAGATCACGATTCACGGTAGGACTGACTCAATGATTACTCTAATATGCATTGAATAGTAAAGAGGCCATGGAGGTATTTAAAGTTAAATACATAAATTAAAAAATTGAATTTAAAAAAAAAACTTCTGTAAAAATTGGATCTTTGACCCCCAATATCTCTGTAACTAAAAGATTCCCAGGTATGGTTCATAACAAAAAAATGATTGCAATGACGGGGAGAACAAGCGCTTTTCGACTTTGTTAATCGAATTTTTACACCTGGTATTATATGGCGTGGTAGATCATCTCACCTCCAAAACATGTCGTTGTCTTCACCTCCCCACCCAAAGTAAAGGTTGGAGTATCCATTGGCTCTCTCGAACTGTTCCCGTGTCATCGACACCACACCACCAAAAATATTTCGGAACGTGTACCATGGACTAAAAGAGATGTAAGTTAAATAAATAGGTAGGTAAACTGCGTATAACCTGACAATGGGGTGTATTATTACACTTGTTACAATCTTTCATTAAACTTGCAATGTTTGTACACACGGCGGCACATGAAACTGTACATTTCCAGTATAACCTGGCCTCGATTTGTATAGATTTCCTATACAATGAGAGATCGCATAAACTGGTTTTGTGTAGCTTGATTGGTCGTCGTGTTTATTATCTCTGTTTGTTTCTTTATAACAAATCTTGCAACTGAATTTTAAAACAGTTATACCCAACCAATTGAGAATTTTGCATACACGTTAAGTTTGGATGACAATGCATGGTTGGCTAAGTGACGTCATTCTAAATAAAAAATGGCGGACTCCCAAAGATGGCGGACTATAGTTATTTTTTTTATGGGGGAATGATATGAGTCACAATTAAAAGAGATTGCCGAGAAGAATACGAAAAAAAATGACATTACACCAAAAAAAAAGCATAAAAACTTATTTTTACATTTTTTTTTTACCATACGTTGTTTCCACTTGCTTCATAGAAGCTTACCAGCCCCCGTAGAATGACCACCGTAGACAAGGATTTTAATGACGGAAGAATCGACAAAATGACAGATAGTGCAAAGAAATCTGTCATTGTGTCGACACAATCTGTCATTTTGTCGATTCCTCTGTCAAAGAAATCCTTGTCTACGGTGGTCATGCTACGGGGCAGGAAGTGCGCTTATAAGTTACTATTATTTAAAGAGACTTACTAAAATGTTTTTATCTCCGTATCATTAACTTGTGAGCACATGTGCCTGGGCAGGGTCGGACAGCTGTATGAGATGTTCTCGTGCATTGGCAACAGGTCCAGGTCATGGAACACTACGCAGTGGAACGAGTTGAACTTCATCATCTCATTAAAACCCGCATTGAGCAGCCGGCCTTTGTTGAACAGATCGGTGTCTTAAAAATATATGAATCTGTTAATTGAGTATACCGATTATAAAATCTTTTGTCGTCACGAAGTGAATGAGAATAGATCAAGCTTCCTTTATGTGCAAGCGAGAGAGCATCATGATTTTTTTTTGTTTTTTTTTTTTTAAAAAGCGTTGCCCCATACTAGGAATTTCTCCTGAATCGGGGGTGCGTTTACAAACATTTAAACTCACATACACAAACAGCCAGACCCGGAACAACTCCCTGTGGGTCATACAAATATTTGTTCCGTGCGGGGATCGAACCCGCGATACGCTCCGTAGCAGCCAATCGCTTAGCTACTGCACCAACCGTGCCGTCAAAAGAGATGATTGCTGGATTGCAAGATTATCCAATAAAGAAAATATAGACGTAATAGAATTCTATCTGATTTGCTTCTCACCACCATGCTGCTCGATAACAAATATTTGGTAATCCAGTTTCTGTCGCATTAAAAATGGATGTATGTTGTACAGGAATACGCCGAGATTGTATTCACGACCCCTGAAAGGATTGGACAATAATTTTTCAACTTATCTTACTAATATTATAAATGAGACAGTTTGTGAGAATGAATCGATGTTTTTTACTCTTTTACGCAAAAACCTCTGAACAGATTTGCATGAAATTTAGCACACAGATAGTTTTAACATAGGATACTTTTATCCCGGTAGTATGATCCCGTGGGAGAATTAGCGAACTCCACAAGGCCGAAGCCGCGGGCATAAGCTTGTTAACCTTCATTTTTGCATAGATGATCAAGACCTGTGAAAGATCTACTTGGCTATACACTACCCTAAGATGGCAGCTACTAAAGATTAGATGGGAGAAGAAGACTTGTTGCACCGACCCCAAATAAATGGAATAAAGGAAGGATCATGATGCTACTTAGAATTTTATGGTTTAATATCTAAGAGTCAGACAATACTTTCATCTAAAAATCGGATTAGTGACACATTCCAATAATCGTCATCTGCCTTTCTTCTAATCTATTTGGGGTCGGCGCAGCATCTTCTTAGGTACTTCTGTCTTACTCGTCATCTCAGCAGTCACCTCCTTTCTAGCCATATCATCCTTCACATAGTCCATCCATCGTTTCCTTTGTCTTCTTCAACTCTTTAGCCGAACATCATAATTTTCCTGCCCTCATCCCAATTTATTTGGAGTCAGCGTTGCATGTAGTCGTCTTCCATACTTCTCTACTCGTCATCTTAGCAGTCACCTCCTTTCTTGCCATATCATCCTTCACACAGCCTTTTAGCCGAACATTCATCATCATCTGCCTAGCCTTTTCCCAACTATGTTAGGGTCGGCTTCAGTATTTTACATGGAGCGACTGCCAATCTGACCTCCACAACCAAGTTAGTACTGGCTAATACGATACCCCTAAGACTGATTGTCAGACTTTTTGGGCCACTGACTAGCTAACGACCATCAAAGATCTATAAATAATACCCGGGACCAACGGCTTTCCGAGGCACGGAGGAAACTCGGTATCAATGGGTGGTCACTCGTCCACAGACCAACCTGGGCAAGCACGGCTTAACCTAAAGATCGACCCGAGCGGCTGTTGTAGCCATGAGCTCCTCCATCCTCGATTAGAATATATCACTATAATGTTTTAGCCGAACATTATAGTGATATATTCTAATATCTGCTTCTAAGCTTAGTGAGGTAATGTATTACTAATGTTTTGAAAACATGTACCTGTACGGAACGACGATTCCTACTTTAAACCACGTTTTACAATCCGGGGGGTGATACGATCCCCCTTTTGTTACTAGGGGATATATATTCTCAAGGGTCAAACTCACGCTCTTCATCTTTATCTGGAATTTTGCTGAAACAAGTAATAGATCTATTAACTGCCTCGTTGGTCTAATGGCCACAATCGCGACTGATGAGTATGAGGTCCTGGGTTCGATTCCCGGGTCGGGCAAATTGTTATTGGGTGTTTCCGTGGCGAATTTCTCAATAACAACCACGGAGTCTGGATTTTTGCCCGATTGATGGCAATAGGCTCGCCCCCTATTACACGGGACTTAAACATAACTGACGATATGTGGGTGTACTGTCAGGTCTACCTCTGCCTAACCCTTCGGGGATTTCAGGCGTCGTTCGTTACACTATTTCAACATCCATTGTGGGAGTTTTGATTTTAGTCGTATTATTTACATAAATGGAGTGCTGCGTACAGGGAATGTAATTTTACATTGCAATAAGTTCCCTTAGTCAACGAAAAAAAAAAACTGTAAAAAATCCGGTGAATATGATTCAAAATAAGGAACTGATTACACCCTGTTAGTTAGTGGAGGGCTGTCCCTTACACCCTGTATACAGATTCGAATGTTCAATGCCGCGAAGGGAAATCCCCTTTGATCTCTAAACATTGGATTCTGTTTCTTGTTACCACTGGCTATGTATAAATTAACGTTGGGTAAGTATGAAATGCTCCGCCGTCTCGTCCCCGGTATGGACATGTACTCCGACACAATATTCCGTCAATGTTTTATGAGGAACATGGATTTTTACCGTAAGGCCTCTTTCTGTTACAAACTGGCATTTCAAGAGTTGGATGCTTTCTTGGAAGTTGCTCTGATCCTTCTGTAAATAGATGTTATAATGAACACAGTGGTAGATACCCAACTTGCTGCTATCTTCAAAAGTATCAACGAGATATTTCACAGATTTTAAAATGATTCATCTGCCATCATTTGCCTAGCCTTTTCCCAACTATGTTAGGGTCGGCTTCCAGTCTAACTTGACGCAGCTGAATTAAAATGACTAATAGACTGAAGCAAACAGGATGAAACACTTAAAGGAATCATTTTCTGGGATCCTCTTATAAATCAAATGAGAAACGAGGCATGAAACTAAAAGCAATATATATACAATATAAGGTCTAACAATTCAGAGTAACTTCTATAAGTCGTAAAGTCGCTATAGCCAGGACGTATTAAACTAGCGTAATGAATGTTCAAAAATAAGAAGCTAGTATTTATTTTGTGGGTCAAGTAATTTTAAATTATTTATTTTTATAAAAATATACTCAGATAAAACAAATAATCCCTTGAAATGGCTTCGTTATAGCCGTTAGATGATTCCCTGAAAATATTTCGTGTATGAATAGTTAGACCTTATATATTAGGTTTTTAAACTCTTGTTAACCTCAAAAACCGGGGGAAGTCAATCAGATCGCAGATTCCTTCGATCAGGTCCTAACCACAGCGAACAATCGTTCATAATGTCATAGGAAATTAAGAAGATCTTTCGGAGCGACCAAACAATTATTATGCACTAATGAATGTCGATCGCATTGGTTAGGACGCGGCTTTACTTATTATATTCATCTTGTAGAAATCCCCAGTGGTCTTCGTTGTGCCGTTCGCCATCATATCTGCGGTGTTAGCCGTGCTGGGCCTGGCAAAAGGACGAGGTAATTTTATCTTTCTCTGAGTTACGTGATGGTCCGTAGATTCTGTAAAGATAATGAGCTAATTATGGATCCATGAGGAACACAATGACCTTCTAGGCTTCTTCTCATACAGATAAGGTGCAGTTTTGTAGTTGTTTGCAGTCAAGCTCACTTCCTATATAAGCTGACATGTCATTGTATAGAAAACCTTTAGACAATGCGAGCTCAGCTTATACTGGAATAGAACATAAAGGGTGCAACAAGACCCCTAACACTTGTTCTCCCCATCATTGTGATCATTTTTTTGTTGTAGACCAAACCTGGGAACTTTCTAGTTACGGAGATATTGGGGTCAAAATTCCAACTGTTTTTTGTTTAGTTGGTAGAGGGGGGGAGGGCGGAAAATGAGTCTAACAAAAATTAGCACTTTAAAGCCGAATATTTCACAAACTAATCCCTTAATCGAAAAATTATTTGAACAATTTCGCAATATTTTTTAAGACATGTCCAACGACATCCCACACTATGGGGTACGCGAGAGAGAGAAAAACCCACTTTACGTGTACAGGATCCTAAAAAATACTTTTCTTGCTTAGATTTTATTTTACCACTTTGTCGGCGTAACTAATCTGTATATTCATGCCTTCTAGTACTAAGAATCTTTGAGCTAAGCTGCGGACAAACAGACGGACGGACATGGCGAAACTATAAGGGTTCCTTGTTGACAAGGGATCCCTAATAATATGAACTTTTAAGAGGTTGTTGAAAACGCTAATTAATCATAAAAAAAATACTTTAAGTACGTACATATATTACCACAGAAATAAAAACAACTTACCGATTGTATTCAGAGGTGGTTTATCATAGTGAATCTCATTAATAACGACCTGTTTATTCATGGCAGGCAGATAGTAAGCTCTGTGATGGAACAAGTAGATAACAGCTGATAGCAGGCCGAACAGTAAGACCCAGGGGTTTAATCTACTTCGTCTTCTCGTCCCAGGGTCGAAGCATTCTTGAAGCGATAATTTGCGTTCTTGTTCTGTTTTTCGTAAAGGATTTCAAGAATCAACATCGAAGAATAAAAGAAGAGCGTAGGTGAGGATTTTAGACAAGGTCATCATCATCCTAGCCTAGCCAATCTGGCCTTTTCCCAACTATGTTTGGGTCGGCTTCCAGTCAACCGGATACAGTTGAAATACCAGCGGGGCGACTGCCCATCTGGCCTCCACAATCCAGCAACAAGACAAGCAGATAAATTTACTACAATTTTTCTAAGCCTTTTGTCTAGATTTGTGCCCAGTTGATGTCAGAAGACTGGCAAATGCCTACATTGCGTAAGTGCAGTACAGACGAAATGTGGGCGTTTGGAACGCAAACATACATACAATTAAGCCACACGTTAGTGTTACAAAACCAGTTTACGCTGGCCATTTAATTCTATATAAACTCCGGACTACTCTAGGTCAGCTCAACTGTGGTCTGTGGTTGACTTTACAATGTCCTGAAATTACTATACAGGAATTCAAAGGATATTTCTCACATGAAATAGTTTCCATGGATCGCGAGTGGAGCTGTGACGAGATATTTCTTGCAACATACTAACTAAAATATTGCATCTTGCGTAAGTACTCTTAAACCCGACGTCAACCGTCGGGTCTAAGAGTACTTACGCAAGTTGTCCACCAGACACAACACCCATGTGGTTGGAGTAAATGGAGGATGAGGAAACGTACACCCTATTCCTCATACGTCTATCTATTACGGGGTGGAAGGAAGTCTGACGCACATACGGTTACCACGTACCCGACTCCGAAATATCTGCTGTTTCCTACAAAAGTGCAATAGCTACAGTCCTGCACGCTCAAAATGTATGGAACAGCCCTTTTTTTTAAATAACCGATGAAAAATTTCGATGTATTCAAAATAAAAATCAAAATCAAAGCATTCATTTCAAATAGGCCAGTTACAGGCACTTTTGAATTGTCGAAACAAAGACAACAATGAAAGGTAGCTACTGTCCCAGTCACAAGGCATAAAAACTGTGAAAGTGCTGTAGTTGCCCATTCCCTAACGTAGATCTCTATGGAGAAGAACGGGCAAGAAACTATTCATTCTGAAATCTGAACCCTAGGTTAAGAATGATGTATTGAATACGTGGTAACTGTTTGTGCGTCAGTGTCGCTTCCACCCTTTTAGAACCACGGAGAACAATATAAAAATGTAACTTCTTAAAACTACTTACTGGTATTCCGCTTAGTGGACAGCACTTTAAAAATCTTCCTGACTGGCACGTAGGTGTTCATAGTGAGATGGTTGAACACAAAATGAAGTTCAGTCTACGTTAGTTTATGAGATAACTCTGTTTTCTAAACACTGCTGTGGGATATGTACGCATTTCTTGTTGTTGTAGTGTAGCTGTGTTGCCATAGATTTTTTGCCAAGAATTTGTTTATTGACAAAGAAATGGTAGTGGTTTTGTGGTCATATCCTCCCGAAAGAATTACACAGCGGCCAATCTCAGTTCTCAACAGAGACTTGTCAAGTACGCAGGGCGTTATACAGGGTTAGTTTTAATTGAACATGCAGCTAATGTTTCAGAGATGAGTCAGAATCGATAATACATATTACATTCAATTCATAAAATTAAAAAATAAACTATTTTGTTTACAGAACCTGTCGATTTTTTGAGGACAAAGTTCGGTTTAAAAACCTAGACCGCAAAGTATTATTATTATTTCCTTTATTCATTTTCTAAACATACAATTTACATTTTTAAATATTTCTGTATAAAAAAAAAATTCTATTTAAAAATATAAAAAATAGTATCCCACCGGCATCGGGAACAGGGTCCGAGCTACCGGTGGTCAGGGCTCTTGAGAGAGGAACCTCCTAACGATACGCGCCGTGTCCAGAAGTACTGCTTTCTGAATCAAGCCCTTGATCCAGCTGCCAAGCGAGAGCCTCCTCAGTTGTTGGTCGAGGCTATTGGCTATTAAGCCATTGACCGACACGACTATCGGCACAATGACTGCTGTACTCACGTCCCACATGTCGACAACCTCGCGAGCCAGATCTAGATATTTGAATTGTTTATCTTTCTCTGCTTTCACGAGGTTCTCGTCATGCGGAACCGTTATATCAACAATCATTGCGCGACGCTCCAATCGATCTATCACCACAATGTCAGGTTTATTGGCAACAATAGTCCTGTCAGTGGCGATAGATCGATCCCAATACAACGTGATATTACCATCATCGAGAACTGGGTCGGGCACATACTTATAGTATGGCACTTCTGATTCCACAAGGTTGTACTTCAAAGCAAGTTGCTGGTATAATATAATATGGATAATCCTGGCAACGAGGTTGTGTCTATGCAAGTACTCTCCGTTAGCCAGACGAGAACACCCAGAAATAATGTGTCGGATCGATTCTATATATTTATTATTGTTATTTTTTCATTTCGCATTGCTTTATAAAGGGAGGATCCTCCAACCAGACGGATAGCTGAAGTTGGTTGCAAATCGTGAGCAAACTTGAGGACGCAAGCGGTAATCTCCGTGATGTCGGTGGTACCGTCATTACTGGGAGTAAAAAAATCTCCCGGGAGTCTTAGAGGTTCGCCAGGCCGTATACTAGTTCGGCGGAAGACGCTTGGACACCCTGTTCTTCACACGATACTATATAAAAGTACTATTGTTGGACATTTTCAATTGAATGTTTTCTTTCCTTTTCTTTTTAATATTTATATTTTTAATATTTGAATATTTAACACTTCACGGTTCCTTATAGAGAATAGAGTTCCTTATAAAATATTAATTTTATAATTTGGCAAGTCATTGAAAACTAACCCTGTAGTTTACAAATGCTTTATACACTAGCTTCTACCCGTGACTTAGTCGGCGTGAAAAACACATTCTATGGCATTCAGCAATTGAATAGCTATCTATTCATCAGAAAAAGATTTTTTGTAATCTGATTAGTAGTTCTTACCTCCTACATCCAAACTTTTATAATAGTAATTCACCATCATATCAGACCGATCACCCATTGCTGGTTAGGCCTCCCCTTTCTTTCCACAATTCCAGGTTCTGTGCGCCCCTAATCCAGGTGTTTAGGAAGGCCCTAGTTTCTAACGTTGGCCACCATTCGGTCAAAGTCGTTTCTTCATAGGCCATATCCACGTCTAGCCAGATTTCCTTTTTTTAATTAAACTATGAAAAATGCCTGACGCATATCGCACAGTCCGGGTTGGTTATGTGGGGCTTGCACCCACCACAAAACACCTATTGTTGCCTTGGCGGACGAACTGCGAGAACTACTCCGTATGACGTTCGCGACCCATCCAGCGCAGCCCGACTCCGGGCACCAAACTCCTTTGGCGATGTCCAGGCTCACCTGAGACGTCGCCACCACGCATGAGGGCCGTGCAATGTGACGACGATAGAGTCCCCGATCTACCGCGCACTCCTAAGGCGTTCCGCCCGGTCCCCGACGTCGTAGACTTTCGTCCGATAGCTAATAATAGTAAGTAGTATACAGCATGTGTCAGAAAAGTGTGGTCATATTTAAGGTTGTGGTACAGACTAACGACGGTAGAATCGACAAAATGACAGATCAACAAAGGAAATCTGTCTTTTTTTCGATTCTTACGTCGACAAAACCCGTTTCTACGAAACAACTTTCTCCATAGGACCAACATTGTAATCGCGAAAAAATATTGGCGGTCCTATACATTTGGGTCGAGTAGGTATTCAAAATCATAAAAACTCTGACACCATTTTAAGCACTAACCACACGATAAAGAAGAAGTGGACTTAAACATAACTGACGAAATGAAATGTACTTGTACTACAGGGACCTCTGTCGCATCTTTCGGGGATAAGAGACTTTGTCGACACTATAGATTTACCTGCACGCGTAGCTTGACCACCGTAGACAAGGATTTTGTTGACGGAATAATCGACAAAATGACAGACAGTGAAAAGAAATCTGTCATTGTGTCGACACAATCTGTCATTTTGTCGATTCTTCCATCTAAAAAAACCGTTTCTACGGTGGTGGATGGAATCATTCAGAAAAAAAACGTAAATTTTAATCATTATTACTCATTTAATGAACCAAACGACTTGGCCAAATGGCCATACATTTGTTATATTTAAAACTAACCTAAACGGCGTATATCTTCGACTACAAAACCGAACACAGCATTCGTTGACTAGGGTGTTTAAAATCTTCTTTGCAGGACAGGGCCGGGTTGGTCTTTAAGAGCTGATAAAAATAATACAAATCATTAGTAAACTCACAGATTAGCCATGGGTCGAATCAATTTAGATTGGGTAGTATTTAAACGAGCGAAAATAAATTCAAATTAAAGGTGTCAAAAATATTGAAAATGGACTACTGAATTAGAATTTCAGTAGTCCATTTTCAATATTTTTGCGAGCGACAAACAGTGGGCGAATACAAATGTTTAAAACAGCGACTTGAAAATAGAAATTTGGTTTACTAGTTGTTCAATACGATCAGTGTGATAATTCAAGGACTCTGAAAAACACCTAAAACAAGGTTATTAACCACTAGATTGTAGATAAGGCGTAGTCAAACTAGCCCCGCGCATTTCTGTTTGCAGGGTTTCATCATCATCATCATCATTTCAGCCGAAAAGTCCACTGCTGGACATAGGCCTCCCCCAAGAAGGGGGGTTTTGCCATAATCGCCACGCTTGGCAGGCGGGTTGGCGATCGCAGTATGGTTGTTGTAGAATCAGAGAACGCTGCTGCCCATTCTCTGGTAAGTCCCTTAGTCGCCTCTTACGACACCCACGGGAAGATATGGGATGGTGCTATTCTTTACGTCCGGACACCATACAGAACAGGGTGCCATGCAGGGTTTAAAATAACTTAACCTGTCCGAGTCGGGGTGCCACAAGTTTCTCTCAGCCTTCGCTCGCTCTTGCTTCCTATATTCTCCTTGCCGCAATGACCGGATAAATAGTTACTTACTTGGTACAATAGTCGCCCATTCAGTATAATGGTCTCCAAGTAAATTTTTATTCACCCGATAAATAATTTCCCATTTAGATTGTCTTCGACACATCAAGCGAAAAAACGTGTTAGTGTACCTATTGTGAGTTCTAGAATCTATGCAACACCCGTCTTATCTTTTTTTAAATGAACATAGCGTATTTACTATACACTAGCTTTTGCCGCGGCTTCGCTCGCGTTAATTTAGAATTTAACAATCAATTCGGGTTGTACTCTGCTTGTAATAATATAATTAAGTCATGATTCGAAAGACACGTGGCGCCATCTATTATCATAAGAACGTTATTGTTGTTTTCCTCGGGAACAGTACTTTTTTTCGGGATGAAAGGTACACCTAATAACATTTATACAAAATTTCAGGATGATTCTCGGTTCAGTGGTTTAGGTGCGAAAAGGTAACAAACAAACTTACTTTCGCATTTATAATATTAATAAGGAAAGTAAGGATTACGTTTTATTCGTTTCTACTTTTATTATTTAATTTTTTTTTTTTTCGTTTATCACCATGAAGAATGATTGTTTCTACTTCACTTCACTACCAGAATACCAGCGCAGGGATATTTTTTAAATGGACCAATTTTGTTTTAAGTGTCTTAGTTTTTCTTATACTTTATGATATTTTTTAATAACCGAAAAATTTCTATGTGGCCCGCTCAGAATGATGTACTAAATACATGGTAACCGTTTTCGCGTCGGTGTCCCTTCCTCCCCGTATTTACTATACTCCCCGTATAATCATTTTGTTTTGTCCCGAGCGAGACACCTATATATTCTTTTTCTTCATATATTCTTTTTCTCAGACAGCCGAGACTAATGGATGTAGGAAAAAAACTGACATTAAAACTCACCAGTTTTATTAGAGGATTCGTCTAACTCTTCTGCGCATATTCTTTATACACCTCAGTCAGTCTGTGTCTGCAGTTGGTGGTAGACCTGTCTTCAAAGTTGTCTCCATGAGGATGGGCAGCAGCGAATGTCGCCCTCGCCAGTGCAACCGTCTTCATGGTTGACCTGCAAAATTATCAATGTTTATCTGTACGAGAAATTATTTCAAGAACAATATGTAAATCCAATGATTTGTTTTATTTCCTCATACGTAATGTATCGTTGCCGTCGCAAAACTCACGTAAGTAGCGAACGGCAAGCGCGACGACGAGTTCGATGAATAGATGGCAGGACGTGATCAGCTGATTTCACCCAACGTTCGTTGGGTTATTCAACATCCACAACAAAAATTAAAAAAAACAACATTTACAGAAAGGGAGTTCTGCGCCACTCCATTTATGAACTTAAAAAACGATAAAAAAATAGTTGTGAATAAAAAGTGTATTGGGTTTTCAGAGGAGTCTGGATGTCTAGTTAACCAGCAATCAAATTACTTAAAAGGCTTTAAAGGAAATAGGCTCTCCCCTTTTACTTGGGACTGAAATATAACGTGTAAAATTTGGGATAAGGTACACTTCTGCCACACTATTCGGGTATTACAGGCGTGATGTTATGTTATGTTACAACAATGATGCTCAAAATACTCGTGCTCAATTGGCTACAACTGCCCAAAATTCTGATTGGTTAAACACATATTGCACTTTATTTACCAAACTACTTACCTATTTTACTTGTTTAATTATATGATAATTCAGCAGATTCGTCTCAGAACTAAGTGTTGTAGTTTTTCTTGTTTATCTCTCTTAAGTAAGTTTAATTATTGTTTAGACTAAGTAACCAAACGATTATTGAACTACCCACTAGTGCACATAATATGTGTCATTAACTCAGAAATAACTAGATCCCACGACACAGGGTAACCTTGTGTAGGGTCTAGCGCTACTTTATTGCACAATATCTTTATTTATTTTTATTTATTTTTTCAATCTTTTATTTGTTGTGCTTATCATGTCATCCAAATGTGTCTAAATAAATAAAAATAAATAAACTTTATATATTTTGTATTTATGTATTTATTCAATATTTTCTAGTCTTTTTTCTGTTATTGCAACTACTGTATATTGTCTCTGCATCATCCTAAGGTAGACTGGTAGAAAATGCCTATGGCATTTAGTCCGCCTTTTTACAGTTTTTTACTTGTGCATAAAGTTTTAATAAATAAATAATTTAGTGACACACACCTGCATACATAGAGAAACAGAATACAATAAGGAGTGTTAAAAGAATATAAAAGTAGAAGGTAGACATGGGCCCGAAACTAGGCACAGCCTGTATCGAGGAGGCAATATTAACAGTAGGCAAATAGAATAATTGACGAATATTCAGTGCGACACAGTATAGTATTACACAGGTAACAATTAATTATGGAAATAACAATTATAACTTTATCAAAATAAATACAACATTAGTTTTAGTATATGCGAAACCTAAAACACGTGTCTAGGTACCTAAATGATTGCGATAGTTAGGGGGCGTCCATAAATTACGTGAGGTGTTTTTTTAAATTTTCTGTCCCTCCCTCCCCCCCTGGTGAGATGTCGTGAGATTTTATTCAACCCCCTCCCCCATCCCCCAATCTCACGTGAGATTTTTCAAAATGTGGGTTTCTTATGTAAACGCGTTGGATTGTTATTGTAAAAAGAAAAAAAAAAATACTTCGTACTTTTATTTACGACAAGTAATCAATATTGCTGAGAGTTCTTTCCAACGAATTCGTGAATGATCTTAATCGTGTTGCGATATACGCTTAAGATTAATTCTTAAGCATGTATAATCTGGATTAAATGAACCAAAATAGTATTTTTTTTTTTTGTTTCAATCAGAAAAAAAATTGCGTGATATTTGCCGAGACCCCCTCCCCCCCTTAAACATCTCACGTAATTTATGGACGCCCCCTTACTTAATATCGGTCGGTAAAACTTGAAAATTTTAAAAATAAATTTGGGACAAAATATAACATGGTTTAAAAATAATTGGAATCGATTCAGTTACTTATTCTGATAAAACTATATTCAGTTTTCGCATATACTAAAAATAACGTTGTATATATAAAAAATTGGCATTAAGAATTAAATAAGTACTGTTTTAAGCCTTCACGGTTTATAACGAAACTTACACTGTCACTTACGGAAATATATTCCGTGCTATTCAATTATTTTGCGCTCCCGATATTTCGACGCTGTTGTAATGCAAGCGCCATGATCGCGGGCTGACTTGTGAATGCGGGTGGATGATAAATAAACAACAAACAAATGGCAAATATCCAGTGTTAAGTGTGCTCAAAAACAACAAAACCCAGTGATGGGTGTTTAGTCTGAACAGCCCAAAGCGAATGAGCCCTTCGACCAAATCCGTGAAAAAGCCGTGATTTTGTATCGAGTTCCAGTAGTGCGTGTAGCAAAAGACTAAGAAAGACAGCTTTATCTGAACCTATCAATTTATTTACCATCAATTCGCCACTCCAGTCATCCCACGATCAATTCACCTTCAGGCTTATTCGAAGGCTGATAAGAAGGACTCTTGTATTTAAAGTTCTTCTTTTGCCTATGAACTTAAGATACTTACTCAATTCATTTCAGTGAGAAACACTATAATCAACTTATGTTCCAAAAAAAAAATACTGAGCATTGGGTCCAAAATCTGGAAGCACCCGTTTTAGCTTAAGTAAAGTCGGCTAGTACATCAAGTTACCACAAACAGACCTCCAAATTATTTTAAACCATAAAATGCTGATGATTAAGTTCAAAATTGAATGAGAAAATTTGACAGTTTGTGGTAACTTGATGCGCTGGCGACTGTACTATTTTTTCACAAATTCAAGTTCCGAGACACGTGGCTGTGGCACGCGTCTTCAACATTAAAAGTCAAAATATTTTACGTTACAAAAAAACTCGCGATTTTCCTACACGAGTTCACTGAAAATTATTGCAAAACAATAGCTGGTCAAAAACTTTTGGCAACGTGGCTCTTTCAAAACTTGACATTTGTAGGGCTTGACCAAAAGGGACGAAAATGTTTATGAATAATGGTTTCCTTGACTCCAGTAACGTGACAGTTTGCATTAATACCTGTATGAAAATAAAGTAACACGTGTTTATGGTTTATGGATTTCTAATCATCAGATGTTTTTTTTCGGGCAGCAATGGTGTTTTTGTCAAGGATTTCTCCACCAGCAATGAATGGCGAGAGTGCGGTTGGGCGCTAAAAGTGCACTCATTT
This sequence comes from Noctua fimbriata, assembly GCA_905163415.1. Classification (NCBI taxonomy): domain Eukaryota; kingdom Metazoa; phylum Arthropoda; class Insecta; order Lepidoptera; family Noctuidae; genus Noctua; species Noctua fimbriata. Next base: position 13,255,091 of record LR990940.1, read on the forward strand.
CTTCAGGGCATTTACATTTTTTTATGATTATACAATATGTTAAAAAAAAACCCTGTCCGATCAGTGAAAGTATCATTAGGTATCGAGATTAATTTATATACAACATTATTTTTAGTATATGCGAAACCCGAATATAGTTTGTTCAGAATAAGTAACCGAATCGATACCAATATTTTTTAAACCATGTTATATTTTTTCCCAAAAACATTTAAAAGAGTTAAAAGTTGGACACCGAGCGACTTTAAGTACCTATCGCAATAATTTAGGTGCCTACTGCAATCAATGAGCTCAAAACGACGCTGGAGGCGCGCGCTGTGTGATGACCACGATTTTGTGCGGACAACTAGGTAACAGAACAAGTTTATAACTTTGTGTTTTTTCATGATACAGTTTTGAAATTTTGTACATAGATTCTTTACATAAAAATAAACTAATGTTGTATATGTAATCCTTTTTGGATAACAAGTAAAAAAAAAATCCCCGATGAAAATTACTAATATGAGCTGATGTACATGGCAACACAGGGGTGCGACACCCCGTTCGCTTCTCAGGCAGTGACGTCATAAACAAACAATAGACGATCGAACATTCTAATGTCAAAGATGGTGTTGACACGTTTTAAAAATTTGTTAGGTTTTAGGGAAATGAACACAAAAATCAAGCATTTTAAAATTCACTTTATACCTTAACCGATGAAAAATTTCTATGTGATCCCCAGAATGATGTACTGAATACGTGGTAACCGTTTTCTCGCCGGTGTCCCTTCCACCCCGTATACCACGAAGGTATGAGTTATATGTCAATGTGTGCAGAGTTGAGAACAGAGTTTGCTTGTAAGGAGATTCCCACACGACACCTCTCAATCGCGCGGTCGCACGGGGTACGTTTGAGAATCACCTTTAACGCCACACTGGAAAGATTTCTTAAAATAGCTGTACAAGAACTGTCTGATGACTGCGAACAGAAAACCTGCAGTGCTGCCAAGAAAGCAATGGCTGATGACATACGCAGCTGCCTAGGCACTATCAATGATGAGGAGGATCCGACTGAAGGGTTCGGGAACGAACACGATAAAGAAAAACCTAAACCGGGTCAGACCAGCCCTTTTATTGTAATAAGCTATATTTCAAACCACCACGATGTGTCCTTGGCAGAAGAACATAATGATTACGATGACCAAAATAATAAAAATCACATCGTTGATGATAACAGTATTTAAATATTCTCGTTCAAAGTTGTTTTTTAAAGTCGCAAAAAAAAAAGATTGAAACGCAATTTATTTATTTAATGACGGCTTAACCCTTCACGTTTAACAATATTGAAGCAGATCTTCCACATGACAATCATTATAACAGCAGTCTTCGACAACACTTCTTCTCTTCCTCACCAGGGAAAGTTGACTGAGCTCGTAGTGTCCTTAAAATAAAACAAATAAGACACGTAAGTGGTTCGTTGCTTTTAAAATATTATTATAAGGAATATTATTATAAAGAGGAATGATTTTTTATTTGTTTATTTGTACCGAATAAGCTCCAAAACTACTAAACCGATTTTAACCATTTTTTTACCAATAGAAAGCTATGTTATCACAAAGTAACATAGGCTATAAATTATATTTATATCAAGCAAATTAGTTGAGCTATCACAATTTTTGCGGGTGAAGTCGCGGTTGAAGTACTAGTTATCTACAATGGAAAGCGCGGCTTAACCTGAAGATTGAACCAGCGGCTGTTATTATTTAGCCAAGAGCTCATCAGCCTAGGTACCTTGAAGAAACAATTATATGAGCGAATATCACGAGCATTTTCCTCAAATATCCTGCCCTTATCTCAATTTATCGGTGTAGCGTGTCTTCTTCTTCCAGTCTTCTCTATTAGTTGTCTAGGGTGACTATTAGTAGTCACCCGGGGGGGCTGACCCCTTTCCAGCCATATAATTTTGCACCCAGGATTGTGTGTCAGGCGATTCTCACACGACACCGCTCGTCGCGGTCGGGCGGTGAAGCGAATCTCACGTCGCATTGGCTTATATGAAATTAGTTGATGCTTATCACACTGTCAAAATATTTGCTAAACTTGATTAGTCTACCTAGTACATATTACTATCTTCCGATATATAGCTATATGCCTAGAACTATCTTACTGCGAGATATAGATCTGTTCTTTTTAACTTTTCCAGGTCTGGCTTCAGTAAAGTAGTTGTACATTTACAATTAAGTTCTGAGAATATGTACCTTTTGACAATGAGAGTAAACCCCAATGTCACACAATACATGGTTAGAAAATGGCTAGGTAGGTATTAAGCGCAGGCCACACCGCCAGCGAGCGAGGCGAACGAGGCACCGTTTCACCTCTTTTCATACTTTGGTCCACACCGCGAACTATCGAACGAGCCGAACGAAGTATGAATAGAGCCTCGTTCGCGTCGCTCGCCCGCCGATGTGGCCTGCGCTTTAATCGACCCAAATCAAAATACATTCATTGTTAGTACCTACACTAAAATAAGGAATATTATTTAAAACTTACCGTTATCAGAAGTTCCACAAACAACTGCAAAAGTTTGAGCAAGCCTTCTTCCGCACAAATTAATAACTGAACCTTCATATATTTCCCCGGCTGGGTGTGCATCAGCCAGTGCTGCTAGTGCCACCAGCGCGAGAAGGCATAGCAATAACTTCATGATTGACCTGGAGAACGAGTAACAAACTAATTATTTATTTATTTAAACTTCATGTACAATAGTGGTACATAGGCGGAGTTAATGCCACAAGGCATTCTCTACCAGTCAACTTAATAATCAACAACAACAACATCCATTTATTTCCAGGCTACTAAAACAATGCTAAAATGAAGAAATAAAGAAAACAAAAGGATAAATTGAATGTTAAAGCTTGATTGAATGGACTCGGATTTTCCATTCTGTCCCCTTAAAAAACACAGCTATGTATATATTATTTAGAATACCAATAAATTAATAATTATTATAAAAATATATATATATTTTTTTTTATTTAGCCCGTATTGTCCCACTCCTGAGCAAAGGCCTCCCCCCATTCCTTCCACTTCTCACGATGGTGTGCTTCTTCTCGCCAATTCGCGAGGAAGCCATCCAAGACGTCCCGCCATCTTCTCTTCGGTCTGCCGCGACCCCGTCTAGCTGTTTCAGGACTCCAGTCTTGCGATATTCGGGCCCACAGCTGTGCCGGCATCCGGCAGACATGGCCTACCCAGTCCCATTTTAGTGTCGCAGCTTTATAAGCTACGTCGGTAATTTGCGTTCTGGAGCGCAGTGTGGTGTTTCTTATCCGGTCGGTTATTTTTACATTCAGTATGCTGCGCTCCATCGCTCGTTGGCAAACCTTGAGTTTGGACTTCTGGACGTTAGTCAAAGACCAAGTCTGCGCACCATATGTCAGAATGGGGAGAATACACATGTCCATTAGCTTGCGTTTTAAGGGGATGGGTAAATCGCCCTTGAATAGCTCTTTCATGGACCAGTAGCTCTTCCAGGCGTTTTCCGTGCGTCTTGCCACTTCTTTATCTTGTCTCGCCTGGAAGGAGACTACTTGGCCCAGGTAGATGTAATCTTGGACATAGTGTATTTTCTCCCCGTTTAAGTGCACGTTGATAGGTGAACTGTTGGTCATGAGCTTAGTCTTTGACATGTTCATCTTCAGTCCAACCTCAAGGCTTGCTTTGTTCTTGAAGCATATTTTCCAGTTCCGCAGCTGACGAAGAGAAAAGTACAATGTCATCAGCAAACCGTAGATTTGTCAACCTTGCCTCACCGAGACAGATACCTCTCTCTTCCCAGGCGATCGCCAACGTTCTAAAGACTTCTTCTAGGGTACTGGTAAATAGCTTTGGAGATAGCGGGTCGCCCTGTTTGACTCCCTTTAAGATTCTGAATTGCGGACCTGTCCGTTCTAATTTTATAGCGGCTGTACTGCTGGAATAGATATTTTGTAGAAGACGTATATAGGTAGATTCTACATTTTGATTGCTAAGAGCGTTAAAGATGGCAGAGTGCGTTATACTATCGAATGCTTTCGAGTAGTCCACAAATGCAAGGTAAAGTGGGATATTAAATTCTACAGATTTTTCTATTATCTGATTGATGGTATGCAAGTGGTCGGTGGTAGAAAGTCCGGGACGGAAGCCTGCTTGTTCAGGAGGTTGGTGTTTATCTAGATCACCAGCTATGCGATTTTCTATGACTTTTATAAAGATTTTGTAGACATGGGAGATCAGACTGATGGGTCTATAATTATTTAAGTCCGACTTGTCTCCCTTCTTATGCAGTAATATAATATTTGAATGGCAAAAGTTTGTGGGGAAAACACCCGAACGAAGAATGTCATTGAACAGATTTGTGATGTGGGGAAGAAGTATTGGTTCGCCGATTTTCAGGGCTTCAGTGTTAACGCCATCTTCGCCGCATGACCGGTTGTTCTCTATAAAAAATATATATACACGAATATTTTTACATCGTTCTGGAGCCGAAACATAGTAACTCCAGTCGAGTAATAGTTACTATTAGCATTGTTATTGTTTTTTTAAGACATCAAATAAAGAAGTTAGAAATTTATCACTTTTATTCTGTCATTCGAGTTAAATCTTAGTAGCGGTTTCACTATTTCATTCATAAACGCAAGATCGTAGGTACGCGATGCGCGAGTCAGGGTCAATGGACGTCGGACGAATAACCAGCTGAGAAAGTACCTGCAAGTAGATATTTCATTTCAGGTACGATTAAGGTTGGTGTAAGTTCATTTACCTCCATCATCACTCGTCTCTTCGTAAACGAGAGAAATTAATTGACAATTAATTCACCAGTCTTGCATCACGAAATCACTAATACTCGTACTTATTCAACTACACAACGACGAGTACGCTTGGGAGTTGTTTTTAAGGCATTGAATCGAGTGTTGATCAATCGATCTAATAGGTACTTAATAAACATACCCAATACCCTACCATATGACAAATAAAAAATATTGTTACAGCTTAAAACAATTTTCTTGCGGCAATGCGTGTGGCGGCTTCTACAAAGGCAGGCAATTCGAACAGAAAAAGACCCTATTTTTATAACGTTAACCGTGGAATTCGGTTGTGCATCCTTGTAACGTCCAGTCGAACACGAGACAATAGGTTTCTCAGAATATTTTTTAGTAAACTGCGTATTTACCTAGTATGATGAAATTTCTAAATTTCACCGTTTACGGTTAAGAAATAAAGTCTGAATTCGCTTTTCGTGTTATTATTTGTTTACCTATTTATCTACCGCGTATGTATTTTTATTTATGTTGATGTACCTATCTTAAAGAACACGGCACCGAATTATTGCTTGATTTAAATTGCGTTTATCTACTTATCAGTTCAATAACTCAATTTTTTTCGTGTTACTTTCTACGGGCTTAGGAACGTCGCGTCAGTTATACATTTTACGTATCTAAATACCTACTTACTACTTGTACACTTTTAATGTCAAGAAAAATAAATACAGGCGCAGGCGTATTTAAAAAAATTGAGCTATTTACAAACATAATCATTATTCACAATTTATACTTCCCTGTATTCTGTATTCCTCGATGCACAAACGGGCACGTTTAATGAGATTGTCTTTTAATTTAGCTAATGCGTCTCTGTCACTTTTCACAATATTAAACGCGTCCACAATCGCACTTCTTAACTCATCTCGAGTAGTATGTTCCTCGAAATAAACTAGTCTTTTTATCTCAGACCACAAATAAAAATCCAGTGGGGTTCAGTCAGGGCTCCTTGCGGGCCAAGCCACAGGGCCACCACGACCTATCCACTGCTCACCAAACTCACTGTTTAGATATGCACGCACTAAATTCGCATAATGAGCAGGGCATCCATCATGCTGATAGTAGGTACATACCGCGTAAATAAGCCAGAGGCACATCCTCTAGCAACTCCGGTATCATATTCTGCAGCATATCCAAATAAGAACCGCCAGTTAGGTGCCCTTCATTAAATATATGCTCTATTATTTGGTCATTAATAATGCCTGCCCAAACATTCCATGATCGAGGAGGCGCTGGGTTACAGCCAGGATGGTGGAGGTGAAGGGAACTTGAGGGTCGGTGATTCCACGAGCGCGCAGTGAGTATAGGTTTTCCGGCTGAGCATACAAGCGTCTAGCCTCTTCCTAGTTATGGTGCGCCACCCCATAAAAATCCACCATTGCCCAATACTCCACATTGGAGTAGACATATTGCCGAATCATTTTTGACACGTGATTAGGTTACGCGTGAGTGACCTAATACAGCGAAACGCGCGACTATACTAGGAAGAAAGGTCGCCGATCGCGTCGGCTAGACTGTGTAAGCGTGGGGTGGGGGCGTGGCTTACGGATCATACTGTCTGATCGATGAATGGATTTTTCAATGGGTACCGTTTGCATGTGTGGTCGATCGATGTGTTACACACACATATGCATTTACCGCAAGGACTACTACTTCGAGTTCTCATTATTTAACAAAAAAAACAATAAATTAAATTTTTTGTGATTTATTAATTGTTACTTTTTGAAAAAAATAGTCCCAATCGTTTCGAGTTCGATGATCGAGTTTATGGCTTTCGGTTCCAGAACGACCTAAAAGTAATCGTGTATATATTTTTTAATAATAAGTATTTTTTTTTTCTTTTTAAAGAATGATCTTTTAAAAATAGTAGATTCATCGACGGAAGGAAGATGTAACATAACATAACAGCATAACTTCACGCCTGTATTTCCCCAAGAGTTAGGCAGAGGTGTACTTAATATTAGTACACATACATTTCACCGGTTTTGTGTAAGTCCCATGTAATAGGGGGCGAGCCCATTGCCATCAACCGGGGCCAAACCCATATTACGTGGCTGCTACTGGGTAATTCCTGATAAAAATCCTAGTAAAACATTTCACGACCAGGGAATCGAACCTCACGCTCAGCAGTCACGCTTGCGACCACAATAATTTAAATCTTATTTTTTTTTTGTTTTCTTCCAAAGTTATAATTTAATGTGTAAAAAAAAAAAAAAATTACAGGCAGGCATTTTCTGGGCACGCTCGTCCCATCATAGACCTCATCTATCGCTTTCCATCAGGTATGATCGAGGTCAAGAGCAGGCACATTTTGTAAAAAAAATAAAAAAAAGGTTTCACTTACAATATTTTGTGTAGGTACTGTTCGGGTCTGCGTTAAATGTTACACTGTGATATAAACCAGAAAACATACTGTTACAACTATTTTTGTACTCCTCTTAACCTTTGATAACCCTAGCTTACCTAATTTCGCAGAAAGCTGATTATCTTTTGAAAACAGCTAGAGTAACGCACGCTGTACAGTTACCAACAATCACAAGCATAATTTCAAATTTTCAAAGATGTATCCAAAGGATATGTCAAAAATAAGTACCTAGTTTTGTAGTCAAAATTATGTAATCAAAGTCGTGTTTCTTAATTTGATCGTCAATATTTCCGAAGAAAAGTAAACCGAACACAATCAGTGAATAAACACTTGAAACCCCATACTTATCATCATCACAGCCCGACTTCACCCACTGTTGGATAATAGGCCTACCCTTGGTTGCAATAATCTTCACGCTCTCCTGTTTCAGGCTCATCCATGTTTTACCCGCGATGGTAACAATATCGTTTTCTCATCTCGCCACCGACCAACGCTTCTTTTGCCATTCCTTGGACACCACTCGGTCACAGCTTTACTCCACCTGCCATCCACTTGCCCTGCCTAACTTCATTTCAGTGCTGAAACGCATCGTCATTTGTAGATCTTTGACAGTCGTTACAGGTAGTCAGTGGCCCAAAAAGTCTGACAACCAGTCTTACCAAGGGGTATCGTATTACCTAGCACTAACTGGGTTGTGGAGGTCAGATAGACAGTCGCTCCATGTAGAATAATGGTATTAAGCTGAATCTGGTTAGACTGGAAGTCGACCCTAACATAGTTAGGAAAGGCTAGGCAGATGATGATACTACAGATTGAAGTAACGATCTAATATCGAGAACCTTAGTACGTCTTCGTATTTCAACGTTTGGAACTCGCTCCACTCGTTCTATACCGAGCATGGAAAGCTTCTGGCTCTCTGTGCAACTCTAAACCGTAAAATCACGTTCTATTTTGCGAGCTTTAAACCGTCTGGCAGGAATTGCGGCCCAAGCTAGCAGGTATACATACCTACGTTAACACTACTAATACTACGTTTGGTACACAGAAAATAAGTAGGAAACGTCCACGGGCCCTACAAAATTTGTTACATGGATATACTCCTACGTATAATGTGAAACAATATCTGTTAGTGTTTTGTTTACAATGAATTGAAAGTAGAGAATACCTAATTTTTATTCAATGTAATGTAATTTTTTTTGTACATATTTTTTAACGTAAACATATATGTATATCATGGGATCCTGCCGTTTTGCCGAAAAGACAAAATTTCATTACCCAAACAAATTTTAGCAACCTTTTTTTATACCATTGCAATATTTCGAATGATTTTAGTACGCATATTTTTATTTGGTCAAATTTTTACTTGACAAAATATTACCAAGTATAATGTCATTATGGCATTTGTCTTTAATCAAATGATTTATTACAGCAAACAATCTTCAGACAATAAACGTTTGGTGAAATGATTTGTTAAGACAAAAAATATTAAGGCAAAAATAAGATTTTTTGGGAATTACCTATATAATTAAAAAATGCAATTTTATTTTAATATAATCATTTGTTTAATGCAAAATATTTTTACATTACAATTTTAATTTTTTTGCAATGGACATTAGCAACTTTATTTCGGAGTATGGTTAGGTTAAAAATGGTTAGGTTAGGTTAGGTTGGTCACTGCTGAAAACCGCGGGCGCCCTCTCATGGCTGCTTCCCAACCTGGGGGGGCCCAGCGCACGATGCCGGCAATTGTACGCCGGCATCTTGAAGAGTATGGCCCTCTACGGGGCCCCTATCTGGGAGGACTCCCTCCAGAGGAGGGAGAACGCCGCCGCCTTACGGGCGCCCCAGAGGGCCATAGCTCAGCGGGCGGCGCGGGCCTACCGCACGGTGGGCTCCGCGGCAGCGTGTGCTCTGGCCGGCACCCCGCCTTGGGAACTCGAGGCGTGGGTGCTCGCCAGAGTATACGAGTGGACGGCGGGGCGGAGGGCGAGAGGGGAACGCCCCGCCCCGGAAGAGCGGGAGGCCGTCCGGCGGGAGGCGAGGGACGCCATCGTCGTCCACTGGACGCGGGACCTCGCCACCGCAGTCTTCGGCCGCCGAACCGTCGACGCGATCGGGCCGGTCCTGCGAGACTGGCTCGAGCGGTCGCACGGGTTCCTCTCGTTCCGTCTGGTGCAGGTGCTGTCCGGGCACGGGTGTTTCGGATCGTACCTGCACCGGATCGGACGGGAGGAGACGCCGTCGTGCCACGACTGTGGCGCGGCGGAGGACACGGCGCAGCACACCCTCGAGGTGTGCCCGTCGTGGACGGAGCCGCGCCGCAGTCTCACTGCGGCGATCGGACAGGACCTCTCACTCCCCGGTGTGGTTAACGCCATGCTGGGAGACGAGGGGTCCTGGGCGGCAGTCGCCTCCTTCTGTGAACACGTCATGTCCCAGAAGGAGGCGGCGGAGCGCGCGCGGGAGGTCGACCCTCACGCGGCGCCGCTCCGAAGGCAGAGGAGGGGTCGGAGAAGACGTCTGTATGACAGGCATCTCCGACTCCTGCCAGGTGGAGGCCAGCAGGCAACGGGTGCGGGGGCACCCTTGCCTGTATTGCACAGGCCTCCACCAATGCCGGACGGGAATGGCCAGGTGTTCCCGGCCATTCCCGTTGCCCACCAACCTGGGGGGCTAGCGGGGCCCGCCAGCTAGGCGGGCATGCGCCGGGAGGGTTGTGGACGTAAAGGCTGAGCCGGTTTCCCATGACCCTCCCACCGCGGCGACGAGGGAACACCGCTGAGTTTTAGTGGGTATACTGTCATACACCGACAGGAGTCCCACATACCCCGTCTCGTCCCCCGACGAACGGGCATGCATAAAGCATTTCTCAGCGCAAAAAAAAAAAAAAAAAAAAAAAAAAAAAAAAAAAAAAAAAAGGTTAGGTTGGTCAGGGGGATCCCCCACAGCGCATACTTCCTCGCAGTATCCCCTGGGCAACGCCGTGTCTGACCACCGTAACGGAGTGGCAGACCGGTGGCTAAAGTGCGCTGTGCTTCGTAGGCATCAAGCGGTCGCTTACGAAGATCTCAATGTCGAATTTTAAAAATAAAAACCTGCGGGACGCCTCCGGGCGTTTCGTCTCGAGTCGCTCGTCCCTGGGCGATTTAAACGGCCCTTCTCAGGGCCAACCAAAAGGCCCTTCTCAGGGCCACACCGGCGACGCTCAAGCGTCGGATGCTGACCGCGCACCATCTGCGGTCAGCTTTTTTAGCGGACCAGGCGAGCTGTCGGACTCCGACGAATCCAACATGGATACGTCGGCGGCCGACAGCGACCGCCCTGGGCGGAAGAGGGCCTTCCTGAGGCCCGGGTCCGAGGGCTCCTCGGAGTCGATGGGGAGGGCGAAGAAGAAGTCGAAGTCTAAAAAGGCTTCGACTTCTTCTACGACTGGCACCCACGATGTGGGGTTGGCGGACGCCGAGCGCCAGCTCAACCTGGCCAAAAGGGCGCAGGTCCAGGAAGACCTGGAGGAGAGGGTCGCGGCCAGAGAGCGCCAGGCGCAAATCGCCAGGTCGAGGGCTGGCTATGGCGCATCGAGTGTGCTGTACGCCGACCACTCCCTGGCGGAGCTGGAGCGCATGGCGCTCGAGGACAAAGAGGAGGTTCTGGAGGTCGCCTCAAAGTCCTCCAATCTGAAGGGGACCTTCCAGAAGGCCCTCAAATGCCGTGCCGCCAGCCTACACGGCATCGTCCTGGAGCTGGTCGGGCGGACGGCCACGGACGAGACGCGGCAGCTGCAGGCGAAGGTGGATCGCCTGCAGGCGGAGGTCAGCCAGCTTCATCAGAAGCTGGCTGACGCCACGGCCCGGCCTGCCCAATCCGCCCCAGCCCCGGTGGTAGGAGGCTCCTCCTTCTCCCCTGCCAACCTTGAGGACATCATCCGCAGGGTTGTCATGGAGGAGAGGGCCTTCACCAGAGCCTGCTTCGCAGGCATCGAGGACCGGCTCTTGCCGGAAAGGCGGCTCCGCCCGCCGCTTGCGGCGGACAAGAGTCGCCCACCGACGGAGTCGGAGCCTGCGCCTGTGGCGGGCTCGGCGTCGGGTGCGCAGCCCCAGGCCCCGAAGCCCTCCAAGGGCAAGGGTAAGGGCAAGAGGAGCAAGGCGGCTCCTCAAACCCCGAGCCCTGCAACGGGCACGGAAGGCGCGTCTGGGTCGGCTGCCACTCCGGCGGCGGCCCCCCAGACATCGCAGGGGGTAGACGCCCTTCTTCCCTCCACCACCCCGGCCAACAAGTCGTGGACGGAAGTGGTCAGGAGGGGAAAGGGGAAGAAGCCCGCTGCGGCTGCTGGGCCCGCTGCGGCTGCTAGGCCCGCTGCAGCTGCTAAGCCTGCCGCGGCTACTCGCGCAGCCAAAAAGGCTCCAGCCGGCGGGAGGAAGCTGGTTCCTCCCAAAACCGCGGCCGTCGTCGTGACAATCACCCCGGCGGCCGTGGAGCGGGGCGAGACGTACGAGTCCGTCCTAAGGCGGGCTCGTACCAATGCTGATCCCTCCCAGCTGGGGATCAGCAACATTACGTGCCGCCGAACCCTAACCGGGGCTCGAATCTTCGAGTTCTCGGGGGAGCGGCGGCACACGAACGCAGACCTCTTTGCAACAAAGTTGCAAGAGGTCATCGCGGATGCGGCGACGGTCGGCAGGCCCGTCAAGACCGCAGCCTTGGAGGTGGCCGATCTGGATGATTCGGTCACCAAAGAGGATGTGGTGGCGGCCGTCGCAGCAGCTGGAGGCTGCGACGCTGGCGCGGTGAAGGGTGGAGCCGTCAGGCCCGGCCGCCGCGGCATGGGCATCATCCGCGTGGAGTGCCCGGTCGCCGCGGCTGGTGCCGTCCTTGCTGCGACCAAGGGGCGGCTGCTCGTCGGGTTCGGCTCGGCCGTGGTGCGGGCACTTGAGGACCAGCCAACGCGCTGCTTCAAGTGCTTCGCGTTCGGCCACACCCGACCCACGTGTCCCTCCAAGTTCGACTGGGGGGACACGTGCTACCGTTGCGGGCAGCAGGGACACAAAAGTGTCACCTGCCGCGCCACCGCGCAGCACTGCGCGGCGTGCGCCGCTAGTGGCCGCCCCGCGGACCACAAAATGACGGGCAGCAAGTGCAGGCCTCCCGTGAGGAAGGGCATAGTGCCGGCGCAGGTTCGCCCTGTTGCCACCGCCGCTGCCACCGCCGTCGTCGTCGCCGCTGCAGCTGCAGCTCCGGCGGCGGTAGCGGAGGAGGGAGGATCGATGTCGGAATAATGGGTTCCGACTATCGCATCCTCCAGGCGAACACCAACCACTGCAGAGCGGCCCAGGACCTGTTAGTGCAGGCCATGGCCGAGTGGTTGGTGAACGTAGCGGCGGTCGCCGAGCCCTACTCGATCCCCGGCAGCTGGCTGGGTGACGAGGACGGCTCGGTGGCATTAGCGGCGCGGTCTTCCACAGACTCCCCTCCCCTCTCGCTATTAGAGAGGGGACCGGGATACGTGGCCGCCGCATGGGGAGACTTGGCCCTTGTGGGGGTCTATTTCTCCCCAAACCGCCCACTCCGGGACTTTGAGATTTATCTCGGAGTCCTGGCCGCCGTGGTCGGCAGGGCGGTGCCGCGTCAGGTCTGCCTCTTGGGAGACCTGAATGCCAAGTCGGTGACCTGGGGCAACCCGGCCACCGACGCTCGCGGGAGGGCAGTGGAGCTGTGGGCAGCCTCCTCTGGACTCTCCCTCTTGAACAGAGGAAGCGTCCAGACATGCGTGCGGCGTCGGGGTGGCTCAATAGTGGACGTCACTTTCGCCACCCAGGCGTTGGCCGCGCGCGTGCTGAACTGGCGGGTGGACCTGGTGGAGACCATGTCGGACCACCGCTACGTGCGGTTCGACATCTCCGCCAGCGTCTCCGGAGGGATGCAGCCCGTCTCGGGGCGATCATCGTTCCCGCGGTGGGCTGTAGCCCGCCTGGACAGGGAGGCAGCGGGGGAAGCGGCGTTCCTGCGGGACTGGCTGTCGCCGCCTACCACCGGCATGGACGTGGACGAAGCGGCGGGGCGACTCAGAGAGTCTCTGACCGAGGTATGCAACCATAGCATGCCTCGGTCTAGCCGACCGCCGCCCAGACGCGCCGTGTACTGGTGGTCGACGGAGCTGGCGGGGCTTCGAGCCGCGTGCGTGGAGGCGAGGAGGGCCTACACGCGGAGCCGGCGGCGGCGTCGACGGGACCCGGCCGACGAGGACCATCTCTACGAGGTGTACGTGGGGGCAAAAATGGTCCTCGAGCGGGCCATCGCCACCGCCAGGGACTCGTCGAGAGCCGAGCTGCTGGAGGGTCTCGACAACGACCCCTACGGGAGACCATACAAGGCAGCGCGCAACAAGTTGCGCCCCTTTGGTCCCCCGGTTGCCGAGACCCTGGAGCCCTCATTTCTGGACGGGGTGGTCCAGTCCCTGTTCCCGCGCAGGGGCAACTTCGCCCCGCCAGTGATGGGCCCAGCGCTGGAGGAGGCTCCGCCGCCACCGGACGAGGAAGCGGAGGAGGCCCCGCCTGTCACGGAGTCGGAACTTGGCGCGGCGATTCTCCGCATCCGCGCCAAGAAAACGGCTCCGGGCCCCGACGGCGTGCCTGCAAGAGTGGTGGCAATCGCCGCCGCTCAAATGCAGGAGCGGTTTCGGGACCTCTTCAGCGCATGCTTTGCGTCGGGGAGGTTCCCGAAGCCGTGGAAGGACGGGCAGCTGTGCCTCCTCCGCAAGGAGGGCCGCCCGGCAGACTCCCCCTCGGCATACCGGCCCATCGTCCTGCTCGATGAGGTCGGTAAAATGTTCGAGGGGATAATAGCTGCCCGCCTAAAGGGCCACTTGCGGGACATCGGGCCGGACTTGTCGGACGCTCAGTTCGGTTTTCGGGCTGAGCGTTCCACCGTGGACGCGCTGGCCTGCCTCAAGGGCCAGGTGAAGGAGGCGGTGGAGGCGGGGGACGGATTGTTGGCCGTGTCGTTCGACATAGCCAATGCCTTCAACTCCGTTCCCCACTCCACCATCCTAGAGGCGCTCCGATTCCACGGAGTGCCTCGATACCTGCGCCGTCTGCTGGCCAGCTACCTGGAGGACCGGGCGGTCCTCCTGGTAAATAGGTCTGGACAAGTCCGGCGATACGCCGTCGAGGCCGGCGTTCCGCAGGGGTCGGTCGTGGGCCCTCTCCTCTGGAACGTCGGCTACGATTGGCTCCTGCGGGGAACTCTCCTCCGAGGCACGAGTGTCGTCTGCTACGCGGACGACACTCTCCTCACCGCCCGGGGGGGGAGTTTCAGGGAGGCGGCCAACTTGGCCTCGGCGGGTGGATCCTTGGTCGCGGGGAGGATCCGCCGCCTAGGACTTACGGTGGCGCTGCACAAAACCGAGGCCGTGTTTTTCCACGGACCTCGGCAGCGCCCCCCACCTGACGCCCACATCTTCGTGGAGGGCGTCAGAATCGAGGTCAAGGCCCAGATGAAATATCTGGGCCTCGTACTCGACAGCAGGTGGCGCTTCGGCCCGCATTTTAGCGGGCTGTCGTCGCGCCTGCTGAAAACCGCGGGCGCCCTCTCATGGCTGCTTCCCAACCTGGGGGGGCCCAGCGCACGATGCCGGCAACTGTACGCCGGCATCTTGAAGAGTGTGGCCCTCTACGGGGCCCCTATCTGGGAGGACTCCCTCCAGAGGAGGGAGAACGCCGCCGCCTTACGGGCGCCCCAGAGGGCCATAGCTCAGCGGGCGGCGCGGGCCTACCGCACGGTGGGCTCCGCGGCAGCGTGTGCTCTGGCCGGCACCCCGCCTTGGGAACTCGAGGCGTGGGTGCTCGCCAGAGTATACGAGTGGACGGCGGGGCGGAGGGCGAGAGGGGAACGCCCCGCCCCGGAAGAGCGGGAGGCCGTCCGGCGGGAGGCGAGGGACGCCATCGTCGTCCACTGGACGCGGGACCTCGCCACCGCAGTCTTCGGCCGCCGAACCGTCGACGCGATCGGGCCGGTCCTGCGAGACTGGCTCGAGCGGTCGCACGGGTTCCTCTCGTTCCGTCTGGTGCAGGTGCTGTCCGGGCACGGGTGTTTCGGATCGTACCTGCGCCGGATCGGGCGGGAGGAGACGCCGTCGTGCCACGACTGTGGCGCGGCGGAGGACACGGCGCAGCACACCCTCGAGGTGTGCCCGTCGTGGACGGAGCCGCGCCGCAGTCTCACTGCGGCGATCGGACGGGACCTCTCACTCCCCGGTGTGGTTAACGCCATGCTGAGGGACGAGGGGTCCTGGGCGGCAGTCGCCTCCTTCTGTGAACACGTCATGTCCCAGAAGGAGGCGGCGGAGCGCGCGCGGGAGGTCGACCCTCACGCGGCGCCGCTCCGAAGGCAGAGGAGGGGTCGGAGAAGACGTCAGTATGACAGTCATCTCCGACTCCTGCCAGGTGGAGGCCAGCAGGCAACGGGTGCGGGGGCACCCTTGCCTGTATTGCACAGGCCTCCACCAATGCCGGACGGGAATGGCCAGGTGTTCCCGGCTATTCCCGTTGCCCACCAACCTGGGGGGCTAGCGGGGCCCGCCAGCTAGGCGGGCACGCGCCGGGAGGGTTGTGGACGTAAAGGCTGAGCCGGTTTCCCATGACCCTCCCACCACGGCGACGAGGGAACACCGCTGAGTTTTAGTGGGTATACTGTCATACACCGACAGGAGTCCCACATACCCCGTCTCGTCCCCCGACGAACGGGCATGCATAAAGCATTTCTCAGCGGAAAAAAAAAAAAAAAAAAAAAAAAAAAAAAAAAAAGGTTAGGTTGGTCATCGTCTGCTACGCGGACGACACTCTCCTCACCGCCCGGGGGGGGAGCTTCAGGGAGGCGGCCAACTTGGCCTCGGCGGGTGGATCCTTGGTCGCGGGGAGGATCCGCCGCCTAGGACTTACGGTGGCGCTGCACAAAACCGAGGCCGTGTTTTTCCACGGACCTCGGCAGCGCCCCCCACCTGACGCCCACATCTTCGTGGAGGGCGTCAGAATCGAGGTCAAGGCCCAGATGAAATATCTGGGCCTCGTACTCGACAGCAGGTGGCGCTTCGGCCCGCATTTTAGCGGGCTGTCGTCGCGCCTGCTGAAAACCGCGGGCGCCCTCTCATGGCTGCTTCCCAACCTGGGGGGGCCCAGCGCACGATGCCGGCAATTGTACGCCGGCATCTTGAAGAGTATGGCCCTCTACGGGGCCCCTATCTGGGAGGACTCCCTCCAGAGGAGGGAGAACGCCGCCGCCTTACGGGCGCCCCAGAGGGCCATAGCTCAGCGGGCGGCGCGGGCCTACCGCACGGTGGGCTCCGCGGCAGCGTGTGCTCTGGCCGGCACCCCGCCTTGGGAACTCGAGGCGTGGGTGCTCGCCAGAGTATACGAGTGGACGGCGGGGCGGAGGGCGAGAGGGGAACGCCCCGCCCCGGAAGAGCGGGAGGCCGTCCGGCGGGAGGCGAGGGACGCCATCGTCGTCCACTGGACGCGGGACCTCGCCACCGCAGTCTTCGGCCGCCGAACCGTCGACGCGATCGGGCCGGTCCTGCGAGACTGGCTCGAGCGGTCGCACGGGTTCCTCTCGTTCCGTCTGGTGCAGGTGCTGTCCGGGCACGGGTGTTTCGGATCGTACCTGCACCGGATCGGGCGGGAGGAGACGCCGTCGTGCCACGACTGTGGCGCGGCGGAGGACACGGCGCAGCACACCCTCGAGGTGTGCCCGTCGTGGACGGAGCCGCGCCGCAGTCTCACTGCGGCGATCGGACGGGACCTCTCACTTCCCGGTGTGGTTAACGCCATGCTGAGGGACGAGGGGTCCTGGGCGGCAGTCGCCTCCTTCTGTGAACACGTCATGTCCCAGAAGGAGGCGGCGGAGCGCGCGCGGGAGGTCGACCCTCACGCGGCGCCGCTCCGAAGGCAGAGGAGGGGTCGGAGAAGACGTCAGTATGACAGTCATCTCCGACTCCTGCCAGGTGGAGGCCAGCAGGCAACGGGTGCGGGGGCACCCTTGCCTGTATTGCACAGGCCTCCACCAATGCCGGACGGGAATGGCCAGGTGTTCCCGGCCATTCCCGTTGCCCACCAACCTGGGGGGCTAGCGGGGCCCGCCAGCTAGGCGGGCATGCGCCGGGAGGGTTGTGGACGTAAAGGCTGAGCCGGTTTCCCATGACCCTCCCACCACGGCGACGAGGGAACACCGCTGAGTTTTAGTGGGTATACTGTCATACACCGACAGGAGTCCCACATACCCCGTCTCGTCCCCCGACGAACGGGCATGCATAAAGCATTTCTCAGCGCAAAAAAAAAAAAAAAAAAAAAAAAAAAAAAGGTTTGGTTGGTCATCCGGGCGTCGGCAGAGGGCGGACAACGCCCTCTTCCGGCCCCCCTAAAATAGGTCCAGGGGCGACGGATTCGGGGACGTCCGTCGCCCCCGATCACACTGGACCCGAGACGGCGGCGCGTAGTGTTCCACGCGCGCCTCTCTCAGACGTAACGGGGGGAGCTTTACACCTCACTCCCCCCCGGGACGAGGCCCGCCGAGGTCAGGCGGGCCGGCACTAGTCCGGGGCAGCGGAAGTCGCATCAGATCCCGTTGCCCCCCGACGCAAGTGTGCGAGGGAACACCGGTGTGGTTTTAGTCAGTACGAGTCTGACAGACCCCTCCGCTCTCCCCAGGGCGGAGGACATCCATAGAGGATTTCCACATCGCAAAAAAAAAAAAAAAAAAAAAAAAAGGTTAGGTTGGTCATACGGGGATATCGCACGATCTCCTACGAGGCGGCTTGTGTACTGGCCGGATCCCCGCCGTGGGACCTGGAGGCGAAGACCCTCGCGACACTGCACCAGTGGCGCGAGGAAGCCAATGATCGGGGCGAGAGGCTGGTGCAGCGACAGATCACGCTGTACCGGTCTCAGCTCCGACAGGTCATGGTGGCGGAATGGCGGGGGAGGTTAGAGCTCCCTACCGCCGGCCTCGACACGGTTGAGGCGATCCGGCCAGTACTCGACGACTGGCTCGGGAGGAAGCACGGCTCCCTGACGTTTCGGGCGACGCAGGTGCTCTCGGGGCACGGCTGCTTCGGGAAGTACCTGTGTCGCATAAGCAGGGAGCCGGACGCCCGGTGCCATCACTGCGTCCACTGTCTGGAAGACACGGCGCGGCATACGCTAGCAGAGTGCGCCGCGTGGGATGAGCCGCGCCGTGCGCTCGTTACGGAGGTAGGAGGAGACCTGTCGCTGCCGACCGTCGTTCGCTCGATGGTCGGCAGCGCAGAGTCCTGGGACGCGGTGGTGTCCTTCTGCGAAACCGTCATGTCGCAGAAGGAGGCTGCGGAAAGGGAGAGGGAGATGACGAGCTCCCGCCCATCCCGCAGCAGACGCACCGGGCGTCGGCAGAGGGCGGACAACGCCCTCTTCCGGCCCCCCTAAATAGGTCCAGGGGCGACGGATTCGGGGACATCCGTCGCCCCCGATCACACTGGACCCGAGACGGCGGCGCGTAGTGTTCCACGCGCGCCTCTCTCAGACGTAACGGGGGGAGTTTTACACCTCACTCCCCCCCCGGGACGAGGCCCGCAGGTCAGGCGGGCCGCACTAGTCCGGGGCAGCGGAAGTCGCATCAGATCCCGTTGCCCCCCGACGCAAGTGTGCGAGGGAACACCGGTGTGGTTTTAGTCAGTACGAGTCTGACAGACCCCTCCGCTCTCCCCAGGGCGGAGGACATCCATAGAGGATTTCCACATCGCAAAAAAAAAAAAAAAAAAAAAGGTTAGGTTAAAACTGGCAACTGTACGCCGGCATCTTGAAGAGTATGGCCCTCTACGGGGCCCCTATCTGGGAGGACTCCCTCCAGAGGAGGGAGAACGCCGCCGCCTTACGGGCGCCCCAGAGGGCCATAGCTCAGCGGGTGGCGCGAGCCTACCGCACGGTGGGCTCCGCGGCAGCGTGTGCTCTGGCCGGCACCCCGCCTTGGGAACTCGAGACGTGGGTGCTCGCCAGAGTATACGAGTGGACGGCGGGGCGGAGGGTGAGAGGGGAACGCCCCGCCCCGGAAGAGCGGGAGGCCGTCCGGCGGGAGGCGAGGGACGCCATCGTCGTCCACTGGACGCGGGACCTCGCCACCGCAGTCTTCGGCCGCCGAACCGTCGACGCGATCGGGTCGGTCCTGCGAGACTGGCTCGAGCGGTCGCACGGGTTCCTCTCGTTCCGTCTGGTGCAGGTGCTGTCCGGGCACGGGTGTTTCGGATCGTACCTGCGCCGGATCGGACGGGAGGAGACGCCGTCGTGCCACGACTGTGGCGCGGCGGAGGACACGGCGCAGCACACCCTCGAGGTGTGCCCGTCGTGGACGGAGCCGCGCCGCAGTCTCACTGCGGCGATCGGACAGGACCTCTCACTCCCCGGTGTGGTTAACGCCATGCTGAGAGACGAGGGGTCCTGGGCGGCAGTCGCCTCCTTCTGTGAACACGTCATGTCCCAGAAGGAGGCGACGGAGCGCGCGCGGGAGGTCGACCCTCACGCGGCGCCGCTCCGAAGGCAGAGGAGGGGTCGGAGAAGACGTCAGTATGACAATCATCTCCGACTCCTCCCAGGTGGAGGCCAGCAGGCAACGAGTGCGGGGGCACCCTTACCTGTATTGCACAGGCCTCCAACAGTGCCGGACGGGAATGGCCAGGTGTTCCCGGCCATTCCCGTTGCCCACCAACCTGGGGGGCTAGCGGGGCCCGCCAGCTAGGCGGGCATGCGCCGGGAGGGTTGTGGACGTAAAGGCTGAGCCGGTTTCCCATGACCCTCCCACCACGGCGACGAGGGAACACCGCTGAGTTTTAGTGGGTATACTGTCATACACCGACAGGAGTCCCACATACCCCGTCTCGTCCCCCGACGAACGGGCATGCATAAAGCATTTCTCAGCGCAAAAAAAAAAAAAAAAAGGTTAGGTTAAAACTGTGACCTCCTACGTGCCAGACACGACTTGCATTAATAGAAAAAAAGATATTGTTTTTAGTAGGTTACCCGGAAATCAACTATTTAGATTAGGATAATTACTTATTAGGTTAGGTTAAAACTAGATAGAACTAGATAGTGTTTTGCTTGACTAACCCACATTGAGCGACATTTATGATTTACCTCCTACCCACTTAGCAGTTCATATTTTTGTCATTGTAGCATTTGACTGAATACGAAAGGGTGAATTGAAAACCTAAATATTTGGCTTATTTGATTTTGCGTAAAAACTGTTATTCCAACTGAAATATTTGACTAAATAAAAAATGTTAAAAGTACTAGTTGATAAACTAGTTATAGTTTAAACGTTAATTTCCCAAACATTAGGTTTGCGTTACAATTTTTTGTGAATAGATTTTTTGCTAAGTAATAATTTGGCAAATGAATTTATGCGAAAAATTTTTTGGGAAGTGAAAATTTGTCAAATTCCTTTCGGTCAAACAAGGGAGACCCGTATAATGTATATCATTGCTCGTGACTGTATTTTAAATAAAAACAGTTAAAATACTGTATTATTTATGTATATCAAATACACGACTTAAAAATATTTAAATAAATGCGAGATAGTATTTTGTAATTTGTATTTTAATTAAAGCGAAACATGTATTTTGCCCAGCTCTGCTTTCTTTCTATATACATTCAATAAAAAGCTGTTATTTTGAAATTACAAACAGACACTTCAGTTTTATTTAAAATTATTTTTATAGACAACGTAGGTTTGGAGATCAGGGGATCTCCCGCTTATAAATAATTTCTATAATTTGTTTTCCTCGCAGTCGCAAGTCACGTGCCGCTGGAACGTGTAACACGCGGCCAAGAGGTTAATCACTAATCAGCTTTCTTCGAACTTAGGTAACCAAGGGTTATCACAAATGCAAACGTTACGATTAGGATTAGCCACTAGGTCATAGATAACAGTGTGCTGTTCTGGTTTACATCACACTGTACCTTGTAACTTTGGGGGTAAGTATGAAGAGATGGCGCTAGACAGGTCGTCTAGGTTTCCGGTACAGACAAAACTGTGCGGGTCGGAACCGATCGATGCAGGGTTAACTTGCATATAGAAACAGGTAAATTTGTCCGTATTGACGATATGATTTCAACCCGTATAACTTGTTCCAGGTAGTCGGCACCGATAATTTTAAACCTGTTCCTTTATAAGTGAGCGCATAAGATAACATAGAAATGAATACCTGCACCGATCGGTACCGACCCGCCCGTACCGGAAACCTGTTTGTTTATGTAAGCACCCTAAGACGTCATCGCTCAGGATGATGTTGTATAAAACGACACTGATATTATTCCTTCGCCCTTAGGTGCTTACTGCTCTCCGGGGGTACCGCACGATCTCCGGTGAGGCGGCTAGCCTCCTTGCCGGATTGCCGCCATGGGATCTGGAGGCGATAGTCCTCGCGCGCCTTCACGAATGGCGCGCGGAGGCACTACGTCGTGGGGAAACTCCACTGCCGCGGCAAATCGCCGCTCAGCGGACAGACCTCCGGCGCGATCTCATGGTGACATGGAGAAAGCGACTGTCGCAACCCCGTGCAGGGCACGCCACCATAGTGGCGATAAGTCCCCTCTTTGAGGAGTGGCTAGAGAGGCGCCACGGCGCCCTCACCTTCCGCCTGACGCAGGTCCTCACCGGACACGGTTGTTTCGGGAGGTTCCTGCACCGAATCGGGCGGGAGGAAACGCCCGGGTGTTTCCATTGTGAGGATCGTCCGGAGGACACGGTGCAGCACACTGTGGAGGCCTGCCCCGCTTGGGCGGAGCAGCGCCGTGTCCTCGAAGAGGCGATTGGCGGCGGCGAACTCTCGCGCCCGGCCCTGGTTCAAGCCATGGTCCGGAGCGAGAGGGAATGGGAAGCCGTCACCTCCTTCTGCGAAGCAGTCATGCTAGTGAAGGAGGTGGCGGAACGTGAGAGGGAAAGAGCCTCACGTCCCAGCCGCCGCGGGAGACGCCCTGGGCGACGGGGTTCACGTGGTGGCCCCCGGCCACCGTAGGCGCGGGCCTGTGGACGGCGAGCTATGGGCTAGCTCGCCGTCTGGCCGTCTTATGACGACAGGCCGTGTCGACGGCGCGTTCGTGTTCCACGCGCGCCTCATAGAGATGTCAGCAACCACGTAGGGGTCCGCACGGGCCGATGCCTGCCAGGGCTGCGGGACTGTTCGAAAGAGATACCGCGGCCCTGGAACACAAAGGGCAAAGAAGGAACATGGATGGGTTTTAGTCAGTACAAGTCTGACACTCCCTTCCGCTCAGCGGGGGGGGTCATTTGATGAATTCCCATCCTAAAAAAAAAAAAAAAGGTGCTTACTGCTCAAGATGAATTCAGTGATTTTTGTTTTAAGTCATGAACACTGACATACCGCACCTTCACGATTGTCAGCGATATAAATATTTAATTTAATTGTTTACCATTACTTTCAATTCAATAGCTACTCCAGATTTAATCAAAATGGTGTTGTGAGTCATTGTGCATCACAATATGTTTGCTCTGCTTTATGAGAATTGTTCTTCATTCCATTTAACAGCACGCTAGCTCACGGAGTAAAAAGGTCGCGTCTGAATAAAGGCATGTCCGAGTTGCTTAGGGTAGATTCTTTACTTTAGTTTCCAAGTGTGATGTGCGAGTGAGTTTTATGGTGGTAGCCTGGGGACCTTGAACCGGGTGTTTGTTTTATATCAATACATTATACAGGTAAATATGATAAAAGACTCTGTGAGTTTGTATCGGTTGTTTCTTCATCGTGTTCTTTGGGTACGTGTTAGAATATCTAAAAAATATAGACAGCTACAATGACTATGCTCAAAATTCCTAAAATTTAAATACCGAATGGTTATTATTATATATTATCAGCCATTTGTGTCCCACTGCTGGGCAAAAGCCTCCCTCCCTTTGTGCTGTTGTTCGCCAATCCTTTTGAAAAGTCGAAACCATCTCCTTCTAGGCCAGCCGCGTTGCCGTTTGAGGAAAATTAAAAATGGCGATATTTAATAATATCGAATGAGTATACAAAGCGAAGCCTCGCTTTGTATAGATTTCCAATACAATGAGCGATCCGCATAAACTGGTTTCGTATAGCTTGATTGGTCGTCGTGCCTACGTCATACTCATTCGATATTATTAAATTGATGTATTATATCAATACAATATACATTCTTTGACCTTCGAACAAAATGGCGTATTCTTCCCAAGAACCGCAATAGTGCAACGTGTTTTTTTTATGAGTGATAGGCCTTATTACGAGCAATATTTCTATGCTAGTGAAAAGTCGCACTTTAGAGTTTTTAGGGAGAAAAAAAATAAAAACGAAAATCTGAAAATCTGAAAATAAATTATTACTCGGTATCCGGAGGTGATTTTCCAAAAATAAAAACTGGAAAATATGCGCCCAAAGATCAAAGATCAGACTATATTTATATAAAATAATTATCTTGGACAGTTACGTTTTCAGAATTTATTTCAATTTTTTTCATGAAAAGATCACCTAACGTTCATCATTAAAAAAAAAAAAGTATTTGAAATTGACACGTGGGTGTTTTACTCGTGCATTTTGAATGCATCCCTTGATCGATAAATACAATAAACAGCAGAGGGAAATTTTTTTGATCAAACGGAACACTGTGCGAGGCCATCTTACACTGGATCTGTATAGCTTGAAGTGTTGCCGTGTATAATACATATTGAAAATTTTGGATACCTACATAGCCATTTAAAATAAACAACATTGTTTTAGGTGAATTTGTAGACTAAAAACCGGAAAAGTGCGAGTCGTACTCACACGCACACAGGGTTCCGTAGCACCAAACAATTAAAAATATTTTGAAGGCTCATTCATATGTTGTATTGTATTACATACAACAGCAAAAACTTTTGTTTTTCATGTTAATGTATGTTAATGATAAACAAAGTTACTGCTGCAGTATGATGAAAAAGTCCCGTATCTCAAAAACTAACATCAAATTTTATTCAAATCTAAAAAAATATATTTAGAAATTAGAGGGGGGGGGGACACATTTTACCACTTTGGAAGTGGCTATCTTTCAAACGATTGACTTTGAGAAAAAATGGTTTTAAGAACCTCAATGTCATTTTTAAAGATTTATCTATAAACACCCCGCACGTATAGGTTTGAGGAAAAAAACATTTTTTAGTTACAGTTCCATGTAAGGGGAGCCCCCCCTTAATCTTTTATTTTGTTTTCTTTTGTAAAAAAATCGTAAAGCTCTTCACAGAATACATCTACTTATAAAGTTTCAACTTTGTAGTCATATATATACGGTCATTGACTGAAGGCGTTTTTCCTGAGGCATGGAAACAGGTAAAAAATAGTTCCTATTTACAAAAAAGACGATCCTGCAGACGTAAAGAACTATCGTCCGATTTCAATACTGTCGTGTTGTCCTAAGCTATTTGAATCGCTTATCTGTCCCATTATCACACGTCACCTCGACTCAAACATTTCAGCTTGCCAAGATGGTTTCAAAGCGGGTCGTTCAGTGGAAAGTAATCTGATTCAGTTTGTGTCCGACATATCTGAATCTCTAGACAAACGATTGGAGGTAAATGCTGTATACACAGACTTCAGCAGTGCTTTTGATAAAGTGAGTCACTCACTACTTTTGTCAGAACTAGCAGCCAACGGTGTTCAACGATCACAGACTGTTGTTTTGAATGGTTATACACCACAGCCATATATTTCTATCTCGGGAGTGCCGCAAGGATCCCATCTAGGACTAATCTTGTTCTTGCTGTTCATTAATGATATAGCAGTTCAAATACAAAACTGCAAATTTTTAATGTTCGCTGACGATTTAAAGATCTATAAGACGATAACTTCACCAAACGGTTCAGTCGCGATTCAAAGTGACTTGAATCGAACACAAGATTGGTGCAATAAAAATAGCATGGCTCTAAACGTCAAGAAATGTTTCCATATTACATTCACAAAAAAGAAACAAGCTAGTGTAACATCATATAAAATCAATAGCGTAACACTAACTAAGGTTGATGAAATGCGGGATCTCGGAGTGATCATGGATAAAAAATTAACATTCAAGCAACATGTAGACAGTAGCGTTAAAAAGGCTGCGCAATTGTTAGGGTTTCTTAAACGTAATATGCAAGAATTTAGGTCTATTAAAACTAAAATGGTCCTATACAATGCCTTAGTACGTAGCAGGCTGGAATATGCCGCCAGTGTTGCCTGGGACCCTTTTTACGCAATACATTCCCAGCGACTGGAGAGCATACAACGGGCGTTCACCAGACACCTCGCATTTATATCCCCTGGCTTATCCCATAGGTGTCCCTATCAACAGCGTCTGAGTTTCTTTAAGATGACCCCTCTACGGCAACGGAGAACTATGCATAGCCTTATGTTCCTTCACAAACTAGTGAACGGTCGCATAGATTGTACTGAACTGCTATCGCGCATTTTATTGAAAGTTCCGCCTAGAATTTACGCTTTCCCATAACCACAATTCTGCAGCGCCCTACTACCTCTACAAACACAGGTCTCAACTCACCACTCGTTAAGATGTGTGACAAGCTTAATTCATTTAATGAGTCCGTACCCGAAGCAGATATATTAAATGACCGTAAGTCGAAGTTTAAATCAAGAATCTTGGCCTCCCTACACACAAATGAAACGTAGTCAAAATTTCTATGTACTTTTAATGAATGAATGATTCTCATTTTCTTCGTAACAATATTTATATCCCATTTTGTTAACCGATTGTACACCTAGACTTAAGTTAGCAACTAAGCGGTAATCTGGGGTATTTGTTGTCAATGTTGTGTTTACCCGTATTAGAATATTACCGTATGATTTAGTATGTGTATGTATGTGCTGTGGGTGAACCTTAAGTAAATTAAATATATTTCGGAATAAAGTGGCTGTGACATACAGACGGACAGACAGGCAGTCACACAAACACGACTAATCTATTAGGGTTCTGTTTATTGCCATTACGGCGTACGGCTACGGCATCCTTAAAAGGTCTATGCTACCCAAAAAATTTTTCTTCTATAAACCACTCAGTCACAAAGTGTACAGTGCTTCGCCGCCATGAAATCATCCGGCAGCGCCATAATAACATGTAATCGTAGGCATTAAGAAATTATAACTATAGATATTTTGAATCATTAGGTAATTCAGCCATTAGTATGTTAAACATAGGTCTTATAAACTTCAGCGATATAACATTAAGTAATTTGAATTATTAATAGGTATTTTAATTTTAGAGATAGCTTTGTAGCTGATGATATTTTAGTTTTAGAAATTCGAATACGAACCCTCTGTACAAATTCTTAAATAGTAATGTTGAAAATTTGGAACCCAAGGATCAAAATCACTTGTCAAAACATTGTTTCTTTAAACGCTCGAAAAGTAGCTCTTATTGCACTGTTGTTAGGTTCACAATGCATTCGAAGCCAAAGATTGTAGTCAGAAATTGTGCGATTGTTTCTTTCGTCTGCAATTCCATCTCCAATTCAACGACGCAGACTTGCATAAAAAAAATTACCTGATATTTTTCAGACTTTGCAGGTGTACTTCTCTTGCATGAAGTTCAACCATGAAGTTAACGCTATGTCTTCTCTCTGTGCTGACCCTGGCAAACTCCATGTATGCCCGATCGGTTCACAGGAAAAGGCTATCAGCGGAAATAGATTGCAGCAGAGATTTAAGGAATTTGTTCTTCATTACATGCGCAAGAGAGCACAACTATGCCCGTAAGTTTAAATGAATCCATAACAATCTTACCAAGGGGTATCACGTTAGTCAGCAAACTGGGTTTTGGAGGTCAGATAGCCAAACGCTCCATGTTACATACTGGTAATATACAACATTATTTTTAGTATATGCGAAACCTGAATATAGTTTGTTCAGAAAGTAACTGAATCAATTCCAATTATTTTTGAACCATGTTATATTTTGTCCCAATTTTTTTTTAAATTTTCAAGTTTGACACCGAGCGTTATTAAGTACCTATCGCAATCATTTAGGTACCTATTGACAAATAATTATTAGCAATGAGCTCACCACGACGCTGGAGGCGCGCGCGCGGGCACGCTTCGTGGTGACTACGCTTTTGTGCGGACAACCAGGTAACAGAACGAGCTTATAACTTTGTGATTTTTCATGATACAGTTTTGAAATTTTGTACATAGATTCTTTACTTAAAAATGTTAGACACGTGTTTCAGGTTTCGCATATACTAAAAATAATGTCGTATGTAGTTAGGAAAAGAGAGATGATGACTTCCATACTATAACTTTAGGTCTGTACTAATATTATTTATTTATTCATACTATATATCCAAAGACAAAATAAAAAGAACTTAGACCTACATAAAATTCCGTGTGTCCTTTTGTCTTGAATATGTGGTATTCCGTCATCATGTATCCGCTTAGCCTTGTCCCAACATCATCAGGTTTTTTCCAGCCAACCCGCCCAGGGTTGGCCGAACTTTTGGCTGGACTGTCAGTCATCTGCCACCTTGCTGAATTACAAATATATTTACCACCGCACAAGCTGGGTAGGTGGTGGGTAGTGGGCAGGTGCAGAGGTTACCCAGTGGAAACAGCCTCGGCACACAAGTTGTAACACTTTGCCGTACCCGAGGGTTCAAACCTATACCAGCATTTTAGCATATCTGTATCCCAGAAGCGAAAAACTCTAAGACATGTTCATTGAGAGTGGGTTCACATCCCAGTAGTGGAAACATTATAGGGTGATTATGATAAAACTAGAGAAGACTGTCTCGTCTCGTGACTGCTGGGTTCGATCCTCGAGTAGGGCAAAGTGTTATTGAGTCTCAGTAGCAGCCACGGAGTCTGGATATGTGCCCGGTTGATGGCAATAGGCTCGCCCCCTATTACATACATACGGCGAAATGTGGATGTACTAATAGGCATACCTCAGAGTAACCCTTCGGGGATTACAGTCGTAATGTTTTGATAAGTTATGTTATAAGAGAAGACGTCGACATTTTTATAGTTTTTTTGTCAAATCAAATTTAATCATTTATTTCTTTGCAAACATGGGCAATAGGTACATAGATGTTCTTTTATAATGAGGTACTCCACATTTTGCCGTCACATGGGCATGTAAATGGTGTGTTTACAATTATAAATTTAAAATAAGGGGCATGTCATTGGAATAGGAAACAATAAAAAAAAAAAAAAAAAAATATTATCAGTAATGTCAAACGGAATAATATTATGCCAACTTCAATAACAATATGTCAATTAGAGTAAAAGTAGGTAGTAACAGTAAGTAAAACATCATTTAGACAGTCGTCAATTAAGTAATAGCTTTTTTGTAACAACACCACACTTACATGCGGGCCACAAAAGGGAAGAATAAAAGAACATTGCATGTGGCTGAGATGAGAATGATAAGGGCGATGTGTGGTGCAACGCGAATGGATAAAATAAGAAACGTGTACATAAG
Source organism: Noctua fimbriata (assembly GCA_905163415.1). NCBI lineage: Eukaryota > Metazoa > Arthropoda > Insecta > Lepidoptera > Noctuidae > Noctua > Noctua fimbriata. The sequence continues at coordinate 13,283,777 of LR990940.1, forward strand.
AGAAAGTCTGAAAGTGGCGCCGGTGACTGAAAAGTTGTGTGGTAATCCGATGTTATGGCATGGACATGTGATGCGGAAAATTTTGAATTGAAATGAGGAAAATTTTATGGGGACATTTTTGAGTATAAATGTGAACGGCTATAAGAGTAGAGGAAGACCAAAGAAACTATGTATGGATTGTGTGAAGGATGATAGGGCAATAAGGAGGTGTCTGATGAGGTCACGAGTAATAGAGAAGTATGGAAAAGAAGACATGCTGCGGCGACCCCAAATAAATTGGGATAAGGGTAGGAGAATGAGGAGCTCGTGGCTAAATAATAACAGCCGCTCGGGCCGATCTTTAGGTTAAGCCGTGCTTGCCTAGGTTGGTCCGTGGATGGGTGACCGCCCATTATATACCGAGTTTCCTCGGTGCCTCGGAAAGCACGTTAAGCCGTTGGTCCCGGCTGTCATTTGTAGATCTTTGACAGTCGTACCAAGGGGTATCGTATTACCCAGTATTAACTGGGTTGTGGAGGTCAGATAGGCAGTCGCTCCATGGTATTCAGCTGCATCCGGTTAGACTGAAAGCCGACCCCAATATAGTTGGGTAAAGGCTAGGCAGCTGATGATGAAGGGTAGGAGAATGATGATGACTCTCTTACGTGCTGATTTCGTTTGTGTTACAGTACGCAGCGTGCGCGGACGAAGATCTATCCTTAAGAACGTCAGAGCTCTGATTGACGAATGCTGCGACCATGCTTGTACTCCGGACGTCGTGTTTCGTTATTGTTATAGTGTTTCGTTAGTTTCAAATTTATCAATGTGAAGTTTTTTGAGAAAATATTATGTTATATTTGAGGTTTTTTTTTTGCTTTGGATAAATGATATTTGTTCAAATCGGTTCAACCTTTAAGTAGTTAGGAGGGTACAAAGAAACGGGCATAACCCTCGTTTTAGGCTTCGCCGCAGTCGGGTAAAAATAGTATGAGCAGCGATGAGGCGTGCATGTGCTGCTGGTTTCTAAGTATACTTTCACAGCGGGCACGTGGTTCTGCACCTATGCGAGTTTCAGAGCAGTAAAACCCCCTGATAAGTGCAATAAAACCCTCTTGAGGTTTTTAGTTACACCTGCCCCCGTAGCATGACCGCCGTAAACAACGATTTCTTTGACGGAAGAATCGACAAAATGACAGATAGTGCAAAGAAATCTGTCATTGTGTCGACACAATCTGTCATTTTGTCGATTCTTCCGTCAAAGAAATCCTTGTCTACGGTGGTCATGCTACGGGGGCTGGTATGACAAAATGTTAGGACCTCTCGTACTACGCGGCGACGACCACGACTTGTCGTGCCGCTATCTATATATATATATATATATACATATAATAAAATCGTAGACTTTCCGTGTCTGTACATTACAGATTTTTGCAAAAAAGTCACTGGAAAGTGCGAGAAATAAGTAATAGAAAGTAAAAATATCTTTTTTTTAATTTTTGTCTGTTTGTCAGTTCGTTTGTGCGCGCATCACGTAAAAACCCCTCATTGTATTCAAAATCTAAATATTACAAAATAAGAAGCATTGTTGTGGGTATTATTTAGCGTTTATTTCATCAAAATCGACCAACAGACGCAAAAGATATAAACTTTTAAAATTTTGTTAGTAACCTCATACGCGATTTCTATGATAAAAATATTTTACGTAAATAGGTTTTAGTCGTAGTGTAGTCACTCGGAATGGCTGAAAACTAATTTTGTTTTATTTTTCCTTTTGACTTTACTCTTTCCACGGAAGTAATAAGTACTACGTACGCACGCGACAGCCAGTCAAGCTTTACATAACCAGTTTATGCGGATCTCTCACTGTATAGGAAATCTATACAAAGCGAGGTCAATTTATTCTGGAATTTTACAGCTTCATGTGCCGCCGTGTGTACAACTGCAATTCTTGCTTGCATTAAAAATTGCCACCAAAAGAGAGGTTAACGCTAATTTAGTCTCTTTCTAATAAGGTGACCATTCATTTTATGTAAAAAGTAGGACATGATGGAAAGGCTGAGAATATAACATTATTAAATTAAATTATAAAAATTTTCTTTTTTTTTTTTTTTCAATTTTCGTTTCCGACGCAATTAAATAATAAAAAAAATAGTAACACGAGAAAGCTATTATTATACATATATTAGGCAATTACAGCAACTCAACCTGAAGTTTATTTAAATAATAAAAATACTATTATTTGGATTTTACTATATTTAATGGGAAGCTTCGCTGGGTCTTCTCGTCGCGTATTCCACAGAGCCTAAAGACTAAGGTCTTCAATCAGTGCGTCCTGCCTGTTATGACTTACGGAGCCGAAACGTGGACACTCACAGTACGGCTGGTCCATAAATTTAAGGTCGCTCAGCGAGCTATGGAACGAGCTATGCTTGGAGTCTCTCTGAGGGATCGCATTCGAAACGATGTGATCCGACAGAGAACCAGAGTTGTCGACATAGCTCACAGAATAAGTAAGCTGAAGTGGCAATGGGCCGGTCATATTTGCCGTAGAACCGATGACCGTTAGGGTAGACGTGTTCTTGAGTGGAGACCGCGAATCGGCAAACGTAAGGTGGGACGCCCTCAGGCTCGGTGGAGTGACGATCTTCGCAGGGTGGCTGGTAGCAACTGGATGAGAATTGCTGAAAGTCGAGTTAAATGGCGTGCGATTGAGGAGGCCTATGTCCAGCAGTGGACTGCTATAGGCTGATGATGATGATGATGATGATATTTAATGGTGACCAGTGAAATGATGTATTAAATAAGATTAGTTCTTAGATAATAGGTAGATAAACAATATCCCACAAAATAAAAACTTTATAGGGACAATACCAAAATAAGACAATGACGTTGTCAAATTCAACCAGACCACCTTTTTCCAATGTTGCCCGCACACAAACTAAATAAAATAGTTTCGTTTGAATATTAAAACAGGACTTTCAGGATTTCGTATTTTTATATACTTCATTACTATTATTTCATTTTTTATAGACTTCGAATACTAATAATTTAGTAGATTAATGATCATGTCCACATTGTGCTAGTGGGAAAAGGCTAAAATCCGGCGGCAGTGACGAGCCTCAGAACGGCTATTTAAAACTTACATTAACGGAGTAAAATACTTATATGAACAAACTAACATTCCGAATGGGTTGCCTGATAAAGTTAAGTCAAGGCTACTCTTTATTAAAACTAACGGAACTAATCTTTTTTTCAAACCAAACGAAATCAAAATGGAGTTAGAGTAAATATCTACAAAGCAATCAAGCCAAGAATCTGTTAGGTTGTCATCTTTTTGTCCCTACTACAGAGTTGTAAGGTATAAATAGATAAATTGATACTATATGTCCACTCATCTATTTTCTTATTAAAATATGTATTAAAAGAACAGATAGGTAATTTTATTACAAACACGATGGCATAACGTTCGGTTGTCTAAGTAAAATCGGTCAAGCCCCACGGTTGTCGCAATTTTAAATAGTCTTCACTTAATGATATCAGGCAACCCATTTGTTATGCTTTTTTTCATGTATAATAAACATATTTTTGACTCAGGAAACATAGGATTTTTTTTGATACTAGACAGGCTTATTTATAATGGTAGGTACACCAGAGTGAAGAGGAGTTATATCCGTAAGAGCAATTGTTTCACTCGCGGCATATCTTTAACGTTTAAATGCCCATGATTGCACTTGCATTTGAACTTCGGACCAAAATATTAATAATAGTCAGTAGTAACATAAATATAGTGAATAGTCAAATGGCTTGCTTTCAACACTATTTGTTACATCGATCTGCGTAATACTTGCGTCTACGCTTCAACTTTTTTTTTTGCCCGTTCATCAGAGTCCTTGGAAAAGTATCCGCTTCGGCAATCATGGTCTATCTTCGGAAATATGAGATCTAATATAATTCCCATGTTCTTCTTCTTCTTTTGTATCGATGATTTATCACATTATTAGCACCCAGGTGGCTACGTTAATCGCGGTTTCAGTAGAGATTTTGACAGTAAGTCCTCTAAATCGCAGGTGTAGGGACACTTTAGATACTCCAGGAAGTTACAGTTAGCTGCTGCTACCATGGAAGTACGTGTCTATTAGGGGCTAGCCATAAAATTCGTATGACGTAATTTATGGGTGGTCCCTTATGTATCACCTTTGTTAGAATATTACAATTATACGACTAAAATCCTAAAAGTGCGGAATGAATGCACTACAATGCCTTGAAAAACCAAACTTAGAAGCTTTATAGCGATGTTCGTGTTAATTCGGAAACATGAAGATTCTCGAAGCGCATAGTCTTTCTGGTTCTATTGCTAAATACATTAAATTCAAGCGTTTGCAGTATTTTTCAATTGCATGGTTTTTGCAAATTCTCAATTTTGTTTCCATCGTTTGTGTCCATCACATTTTTTCCATCGGTTGATTGAGCTCTCAGAGCTGAAAGATTATTTTTTAAATTGTTAAGGATATTAACCGTTGGGGCCTAGGATAGATCATGAGTTGCATCTATATTTTGCTTACGTTCATAAACTTTGAGAATGACAAAAGAATGTGCGCTCACGTGAGCGAAGCCGCGGGCACAGCTAGTCTTGAATAAAACTGGTCGGATGGCGGTCGTGCGACCAAACTTTTTTCCTGGACGGAGCTTTTGCGGCCAAAAATTGAGATCACCGCCGCGTGCGCAAGGTCCCTCTAGCTCAGATTCGTACACGAATTGTTCCATACAAGCGTACGCAAAAAACGAACGCCGAAAACACACTATTATTTTATGAGGGTTGATCCTCTATACTTTATTTTATTTGTTGTAATAGCGGTCCTACCCTAGTAATAACCACTCTGTGAAATTTTAAGTGTCTACCTACTACGGTCCCTGTGATAGACGGACAGGCAGACAGCGGAGTGTTAGTAATAGGGTACCATTAGCATCCTTTACGTACAGAGCCTTAAATACCTAGCAGTTCTAGTCTCTCCTAAATTATTGTGTATGCGCCTGGGGTGGTGCTCCCAAAACCTTACTCTTAAAGCTGGAAAGAGCTCAGAGAGCCGTGCTGAAAGTCAGTACCTTTCGACCTATCCTTTTTCCAATTGAGGAGTTATATAAGAACTGTAAAGTCCTCACAGTCAGGCAATTGTTTGTGCTTAGCACTACTACTTCAGCACCATATAACTCCCTACGAGGTTATCACCACAAGACGCAAAGACAAAATAGGCCAACCCTACCGTTCGCGTTATTCTTTTACAAGAAGGTTTCCCTGTTTTCAAGGCCCCCATCTGTATAACAAAATTAATAAAATTTTAAATTTCCATTCACTTCCAAATATATCTCTTAAAAAGAAACTAACTACTTGGCTCCAGACTCTCAACTATAACAACACAGAGCTCTTGTTGTTGACTTAACCAATTAGGTAAACTATACAGCGCACTATCACACATAAATAAATACAAACCCACACCCACTCACACACACCCACTTACACACACACACACACCCACTCACACACACCGACCCACTCACACACACCCCCACTCGCACACACCCCCACACTTTACATTTATCCTTTTTATCACTTTTTATTTTTATCTTTGTTTCCTTGTTTTACTAAATGATTTATTTGTCTGTCCATCTACCTGCTGCAAAACTGAAAATAAGTTTCGTAAATTAGACAAACTTTCTTTACAAGGCACCCATAAAAGGGTTGGGCCTAGCACCTTTAATACAAGTTGTCTTGTCAACTTAGCAAGGGTGCTAGAGTCACCAAACATATTACTGTATAACGTCTCCTTCTGTTTGTTTGTAACCTAATGTTGTTCAAATGTACACCTTTATATTGCAAATAAATTATTATTTCCTTTATTTATTTTCTTACTCACTAATTACATTTTTAAATATTTCTTAACAAAAACCATATAAAAAAACATTTAAAAATATAAAAAATAGTAGCCCACCGGTAACGGGAACAGGATCCAAGCTACCGGCGGTCAGGGCTCCAGAGAGAGGAACCTCCTAACAATACGAGCCGTGTCTAGGAGTACCGCTTTCTGAATCAAGCCCTTGATCCAGCTGCCTAACGAGAGCCTCCTCAGGTATTGGTCGAGGCTCTTGGCAATTAAGCCATGGGCTGTATGCAAGTACTCTCCGTTAGCCAGACGAGAACACCCGGAGATAATTTGACGGATTGATTCGCCTGGACGGTGGCATGCCCGACATATGTCAACCGTACCGTCCTTCACAATAAATCTCCGGTAGTTATTCGTCATCATAACTTCATCCATAATTGCACAGACAAAACCTTCGGTTTCTCCGAAGAGGTCCCCGGAACGTAGCCAGGCTACGGACGCTGATAGGTCTACATCAGGCCCATGCAGGGCCCGGAAAAAGCGTCCATGAAGCTCTTTACTCTGCCATACCTCCATGCGGTCGTTAGTGTCAAGCACTAAGGGTTTGCGCCAGTTCTCTTTAGCCAAGGAAAGCGGGGTGAGGCCCTTGTCCACTGCGACCCCATCTCGATGCATCCCCACGTCGGTTTCAAGGAAATATTCCCTGAGACTGCATATCTCGCGATTGTGGAGAGTCTTAGCGCTTAAAAAGCCTCGACCCCCACACTTCCGCGGGATATACAGTCTCATAACAGAAGAACGCGGGTGATGCATTCGATATGCCGTCAACAATGTACGGACCCTCCTATCTAGGGCGTCTAGTTCTGTTTGAGTCCATTTGAGTATGCCGAAAGAGTACATCAGAACCGGCATGACCCAACCGTTGAAGGCACGTACCTTATTGCCGCCTGATAAAAGACTATTAAATACTTTTTTCAGGCGGCCAAAGAAGCGCTCCTTCAACGATTGCTTCATGTCAGCAACATTGATGCCCAGCGCTTCCGACATACCCAAATACTTATAGGTTTCGGTTGCTGAGAGGGATCTAAGATTTATGGAATCCGAGAGCTGGGTTCCCACAGATTCCACAATCTCCCCTCGCTTTACATGCATGACCGCACATTTGTCCACACCAAATTCCATCCTGATGGCGCTACTGAAAGTTTCAGTTACCTTCAGTAGCTCCATCAGTTGCAAATCGTTGGTGGCAAAGAGTTTCAGGTCATCCATGTAAAGGAGGTGAGATATAACTTGACCATCTCTCCTCAACCGATAGCCTAGACCTGAATCCTCCAGCAGCGTGCTAAGAGGATTCAAGGCTAAGCAGAACCAAAGTGGACTCAAACTATCGTCCTGAAATATACCTCGCTCTATCCTTATCGGCTCGCTATTCCTCTGGATTTGCCGACATCCTGGATAGCGAAGGACTGTCCTCCATTGCCCCATACATGACATCAGGAAGGTGCGCAGAGTAGCATCAACTTTATACAACTCTAGCACCCTCATGAGCCATGTATGTGGCACCGAGTCATAGGCCTTCTTATAGTCTATCCAACATGTCGACAGATCGCTTCGGGAATGGCGAACCTGTTGACTAATGGCCATATCAATGAGGAGTAGCTCCTTAGTACCGCGCGACCCGTTCCTACATCCATTTTGAGAAGCGGACATGATAGAATTGTCATCAATGTGTTTGTTAATTTTAGCTCTCAAAATGAATGTAAGAACTTTATAGACCGTCGGAAGACAGGTAATCGGTCTATAATTTTTGGGCTCCGCAGTACTACCCGATTTATGGAGAAGGTGGGTTATACCTGTTGTCAGAAACTCTGGCAGCGACCCTGACTCTAAGGCTGACTGGAACAGGATCGCCAGGCGAGCGTGCGACCTTGTGAACCATTTAATCCAAAAGTTGTGCAGTCCATCCGGCCCTGGAGATTTCCAGTTAGGCAACGGACGGACTGCACGAACTACGTCTTGGGGGCTGATAGTGATTGTCCCCATTTCTGGTACTAGATCGCACGCTCGCTCGACCTCCTGAGTCCATTCACCCTCGGTATGGCTAAGAGGCACCGACCAGATGCTGCGCCAGAACGAACACATGGCATCATCATCCGGTAGGCGCGTGTCAGCAACACCTTGGTCCGGTCGCTCCCAAGCCCTGTATACCCACCTTTCAACTCTTTGAAAAGTGCGATTCTGAGTGTATCGGTCCACCCGCCGCTTATACCTACGAATACGGTTTGCCCATGCATAGACTTTCTGCTTCAGGAAGTCGATGCGCTCTGTGATACGGGACATGTAGTCTCGAGGACTAATATCAGTCCCCGAGAACGCCCGCCTCACAAAACGCATCACTCTAGGACGAGTATTGCCCTCCCTGAAGCAGATCAGTTTGCCGATGAGTGCTCTGGCCCCACCAATACGTCGTTCAATCCTGTACTGCCATGGCGGTACGGCTGGTTTAGGTCGTGTAGTTCTGTCATCAGAAAATTTGACATGAGCTACACGACATGCCGCTACAGCCGCACAATTTTGTTTGAGTGAGCATCGGTGAGGTCTTCGCAGTTATCAAAATAGTTTGACAACTGCGAATCCAGAACAGCCACCAGCGCCCTATTTTTGTTATGCATGGGCAAACGAGGTATGCGTGGTCTAAGGTCGGGTTGCATGAACCGATATTCTCGAATCGCACCCTCCAAAGCACTCCTCATTTCCTCATTGCACTGGGTACTTACATTAGTAACTATGTCATTACTCACGTCGTTATCGTGATTTGGTATTATTGTAGACTGTGGTGGAACCACAGCCTGCGGCGGCGGCGTGGCAATGACATGGGTCAAATTTTGTTATGGGTAAGCATGTGATTATATTATTTGTCTATACAATACTGACTGTGTCATTTTTCAAAGCGAAGCCGGTAGGAATCGAGTTCTATGGAACCTTCGCCACTGATACCTAGTTTGCCTTATCTAAAGTGCTTTTATTGGCTGATTTACTGAGGTAGCTATAGTTTAGGAATCATGACAAAAACAAGTTTATAGTTTTTAAATATTGTAATAAATATGTACAAATTTTAATAAATCAAAAAAGTGCATGTACTCGTAATGGATAAAGTCTAAAGAAAATTGAAATAAATTTTTAAAAAAATCTACTTTTTAATATGGATACTGTTCCATAAAATAAAAAAAGTTTTTTCTGTTATGGTTCGGCCATTCTACGAAGTAGCTAAAATCCTTTTCGCTCTATACAACATTATTTTTAGTATATGCGAAACCTCAATATAGTTTGTTCAGAATAAGAAACGGAATCGGTTCCAATAATTTATTTGATTGATACGCACGTATCACGCTCCCGTTCAGTTACATAACGCGATCGCGAACGAGCGGCTGTCGTGAACCAGTTGTGTTTCGGTTGATCGTGTACTCATCGTATGTAAAAAGTATCGTGTAACCATGGCTTTCTCATACAAAAACGTCCAGTACACAGAAATGGTATGAACAGAGGTTTATGGTAGTGCGGCGGTACAAGCAGCAATTCGTTCGGCATCAGAGTATAAGACCACATTGGTTTCCGGCACACAAAGATGGTTAACATTTTTAAACACGCCAAGATGGTTAATTGCAGAAAGTTATTATTTGTACCTACAGCCTGCTGTGGTTAAGTAATGCGATGTTCAACACTTTCATTCACTTTGAACTTTAAGGGGTTGGCATAAGTTGCCAAATCGCATTGACTACATTTTATCGTTTACGGATGCATTTACGAATTACGTACATAACAATATCTACCTACACTTGACCATAACCTACGACAGTCCAAAGCCTGTAAGTGTGATGGAAAATGTTATCATCAGTTAATTACAATACAATCGCCGCCGTACGGTTAGGTTAGGTATCTACTGCCAAATTATTATCAATGAGCGTAAGACGACGCTGAAGATGCGGGCGGTTTTTTTTTAAATTTAATAACAAGCTTATGACTTTGTGATTTTTCATGATAGGTACTCGCTGGTTATTAGAGTAAAGAAAAGGATTTTTTTCGGACGGCGATGATGATATTGATATTTTTTAAATGATTGTCTATCCTACTTTACTGTTTTTTTTTTAACTATTTTTTTTATCTTTATTTATTTAAATGGGTTTTATCACTAAAGCTCTGGTTTCCTCCAATAGCGGTGCCATCATACAGCAGCCGTAATAATACGGACTCAAAAAGACGACCGTCTTTACGGTGACGACACGGCCGTCTTTTTACAGAAAACAGAACACAAAGATGTCAGCCGTGGCAAATGGCTTGATTTAGCGGAAGTGGTATATTTAGAAGATGATTAATCATCAGAAGTAGTGAATGCAAACCGGTTTTACCGAAAACCGAAAAACCAGTTATTTAACCAGTTATTATATTTGTAATTACTTAAAAAACCCGGGTTTTGTTTTATATTTGATATATAGTCTACACAAAGAATACAGCCTCCAAATTTCATGTCTCTAGGACCAGCGGTTTGGGCTGTGAGATTATCAGTCAGCCAGTCAGTACATTGAATTTTTTGGGGGATGATTTCGGAAAAACTGTGGCACACGTGTCTCATAAGTTTAACTGAAGAGTATTTACACAGATTTTCAAGACAATCGACTACGAGAATAAAAGTTTCACAGAAAATTCAACCATTTCACCCTCTTAGGGTTTTAATTTCGAAAAATCCTTCCTTATTCGTTGTCTACATTACGGAGCTCTACAAGGATGACTTCTTTAGGATCTTCAAGGACAAGTCGTTAGTAGATGATCCAGGCCGAATAAAAAATATCTTCAAAAAAAATATGCAGAATAAAGCCTACTTGAACTCTAGCCTCGGACAGACTGATCCTCAGAGCGAATAAAGGGAACCTCTATGCAAAATTTCAGCTTTTTAGATGCAAGGGTTTGGGCTGGGCGTTAATGAGTCACTCAGTCAGGACTTTTCTTTTTATTAATATATATAGATAAATAGAAAGTTTGTTTGTTACCATGTTTGTCGAATATTTTTTAAGTTCGTGATTATTTAATAATTAAACAGGTCAACTTATTATTCTTGTTTTAGATGCTTCGTAGAAAACATTAGAAAAACTGAAGATAAAAACTGCGTGTGGGGTCATTTTTTTAATCGATTTTTTCTTTAATTAACTTATTTTCAAACCGGTTTCACCGAAAACCGGGTTTTTTTGTACGGAACCAAAAAAAAAATAACCGGATTTATTTTCGGCCGGTTTTGCGTTCACTAATCAGAAGACGAAAGAAAACGTTCGGAGGAAAAAACAAAACCTGTTTTATTTAGAACTAGCTTACGCCCGCGGCTTCGCCCCCTCCTATTTCGGTAATTATCCCATACTACTTCCGGGATAAAAGTATTCTTTATGTTAATCCAGGTTATAAAGTACCTGTGTGCCAAATTTCGCCGTCACAAACTTTGGCATTTATTATAATAGAAAGATTTCCCCCATATTATAATAATATACCGCTTGCTCGGAAACCACGCGGTTTTGTTCACATAGTTGTCTATGTGAACAAAACCGCGTGGCGAGCGGTATATTAACGTCCTTGTGACGTAATTCACCGCTGTATTACGGCTGCTATATGACGGCACCGCTATTGGAAGAAACCAGAGCTTTAATGATAATGTCACCCACACATAACAGTTGCATTAAACAACTTAATACTAAACAGTGGGTAATGCACAGTTATTATTATAATTATGACCTCTTATGTCCCTATTCGTTCTGGTACATAATAGTCCAGTAAACTTGTCGCCTACTACCGGATTTGACGCAAGCTCTGATGTATATAAAGTTACTGGATTTTAACTAACAACAGGGGACGCTAGAATACTGTACTTCAAATCCCACACAAGGCAAATATTGCTCATTATAATATCTACAGAAGTGAAGTCACATAATAGTAGACATAGTTTATATTTTTTTTATTTTGTAACTGTTGGTTATTTTCATGATAATTATACCTTAGCAAGTGAGAAGACACTTAATTGTTTGAGTTTATAACGTCGATTTTTTTCGAATATTGTATTTATTTTCGTTATTTTGTAATATTGTCTGTTCTGTCGATAATGGAGTCACACCTGTCGACAGGCAAAAATCTTAAATGCGTTTTGAGTTTGATGATCTCTTAAACTATTTTTAGATTAAGTTAAGGTTAATTTTAATTGTTCCTACATCAATAATACCTATTCATTGAATTAGATTTTATTTAAAAAAAAATTAGGTTCGTAGAATGGCCGAGTTACGTAGTTATTTCTTCTGAGGAAGTTTCAACAGGCAGTATGTATAACAAGCTCATTATTTGCACACTACATTGATCGGAATCCCACGAATGACAGTCCGAAGAGTCCCTAAAACAATTTATATTGACAGGTTGCGCACAAAATCTTTCAAATTGGTAGATTTTGAGACGTATTGTATGGACTGTCATTTATTAGATTAGGATCCGATGCAGTGCACAAACATTTCAATAAGCCATTGTCAAAAATGAAACAAGAATCAACATGCCTACAGGTACAACTACCCTGGTTTAAAATAGCGCTCCCCTTCCCTGTATTAATTATTCTAATTCTATTGTCTAATTCAATTGTTTAAACAGGAAATTATATATTATTGAATAGAGCGCCATTTTGAATAGATATACATTGCAGTTATTACAGTTTTTCAATGTTGATTTGAAACAATTCTACACTTATAGTAATACCAGCTGAAGGCTTCCTTGAGTTCCCTGTTCAGTCGTAGCTTGGAGTGGACGAAGGAAATATCTGAAGAATAAAATAATTATTATTGTAAGAATTAGTTCTACCAACCCACAACATAATTTCTTCTATTTTACAAAGTTTTTGAATAAGTTCAAAACTAACTATTATTACCATTTAAAACGACTAAATAAATAATGACTAAATTGCCAATAGCCTCGACCAATACCTGAGGAGGCTCTCGTTAGGCAACTGGAAGCTCCAGGACGCGGCTCGTATTGTTAGGAGGTTCCTCCCACTGGAGTCCTGGCCTACCTACCTGAGCGGGGATCCTATTCCCAATACCGGTGGGCTTACTATGTTTTATATTTTTTTTTTTTTTTTTATGGATTGCATTTTAAAGGATTATGAAAAAAAAACCTTTTCTGCAAAAAAAAAAACAAAAATGTCTCGCGGCGTGACGTCACACGTCAGCCCGGTCGCTTAGTCGAATTTTGCCGCGAAGGCCGTACTTTAACGTTTAATATCTCAGTTATTTTTGAAGGTAGGAAAAAAACAGATCCTTTTTTGTCGAGTTTTTTTGATTTTTTAGACTTGTTGATAACAAAAAAACATTAGTTTGACTCATTGTTATTATTTGTTAATTTTGGAATTTGAGAAGAAAGATAAATTATTTTGTGCCCTGCAAAATAAGCAGGGTATTTATTATACAGCGTGACAGTATCAGAAAACAGTGGTGATATTCCATGGGATCAAAATAGTAATTGGAAAAAGAAACAGCTATCCTATACATTTAGATCAAGTAGGTATTGCTAATATTCTTTTGTGACTACGTGGACATGGTTTTTTAATTTGATGATCTAAACCTCATTCTTAATTATGAGCAGACATTTCTGATACATGCTGTATAGTATACAGAAAACAGCACCCGGCAGGGTCTAGATCTAGAGACACCATTAAAATCCGTGGCGCCGAATTTGCGGTGAGTGCAGTACTTCTATGTCACTTTTATAAGTCTTTTGTGTGTCAGTGCGAGTAAACGATGACACCCACTAAGGCTCGGACTCCACCAAAGCGGAGATGAGCGAAGCGGAGAGGAGAGGAGCAGTGCAAAGCGGTATGCCAGTCACAGCACACCGCTCATCGCACGCCGCAGACAGCACACCGCTCACCGCACGCCACTCACCGCACGCCGCTCACCTAACTTTCGTCTCCGCTGGCCTAATCAATTACGAGACATCTCTTCTCCTCTCTGCTCAACCGTTTCCACTAAAGCTAAGCGGAGACAAGAAGTGTCAATAACGAATGTTGTTTAAAACTCATCTCCTCTCTTATCGTCGCGTCTCCGCGTCGGTGGAGTCCGGCCCTAACTCGTTTGGTTTATGGGAGAAAAGTGTTGACAAGATCGCCGCCTAAGGGCGGTTTCAGATTAGTGTGATTTGGCGCGAACCAGCTCGTTGTGGGAAGGACGTGTAGGCCGCGTATACGCGCGCCTTTTGCCACCCCCAACCACGCAACTGTTAAGAGCGTTGACGCGCGCTTATAAGCTCGTATTATCGCGAACCGCTGCAGACACCTCCCCGCGCACCCACGCGTACTCGTCTCAGTTATCAATCGCATACAGATGCTCAGCGTTTTATGAAGCGCAAAATGTGAGCTTATACGCGCAAAAAATGCTTGTCTAAAATCGCTCTAATGCACAGTAGCTGCCAAAGGGTCCCGTAAGTTTTTTTTAAGATTTAAGATGATGAGAACGACCAGTGGTCCAAAGCCCTGAATCGAAAGAACTCGATTGTCATGGGGACAGGCCTTTGCGCAGCTATGATATGATATAGGCTAGCCATAAAATAATTGAAAGTACTTACGAATCAGTCCTTCCCGTCAGGTTCCGCTTAAAATTTTATTCTGGAACAGCTTCGCAGTATTCGCTACCCTACAATTTCAGGCTAATGCATAGCCGCGGTTTCGGGATGCTGAACTATTGGCTGGATCTTATGCGGGACGTCTCTGGCAGAGGAAGACAAGAAGTACCGAGAATGAATCCCGGAGACTATAAGGCAGGCACAACACTGCCTTAGGCTGTAAGCCTTTATGATTTTCCAACTTCTCATACGAATCATTCCTTAATTTTGTAAAATTTTTAAGAAACTAAATAATTTTCAATCCATAAAGCAAATGTCATCTTTCGGGAAATTGACAATTTCACAAACAGTCGTCAGGTAATTCTTTTTTTTTTTAGAGTTTCTTAACTTGCTTGTATATTTATCGCTATAGAGGTTTTAATGCAATGCCTGATTCTATTCAACTGCTTGAATTAAAAAAATGATTTTAAAAACAACAACAGTTTAAAAAAAGATAGTCAGAAAAGTGTCTCAGATGCTGCGTTCGCCAAAGGACAAATTTCTGCTGAAAAAGCCGACAGATCGGTAGCAGTATAGGTATACCTAGACTGGTAAGAGAAGCTCTTGGGATTACCAAATATAAGAACTTTAACCAGGAGGGTGGGTTTCAATTGTCGAGAGCCTGGAATCCAGTGGTTCAAAAGTGCAGAAAAACATTCGCGAGCGACCACAGTGAGTTTCATGTATCGGGAACAGAATCGAGTTCTGAGTAACAGTGGTAGTGGTACTAAGTGCAAAAAACGAACAAGAAAGAGGGTAGACCGATTTGTCTGCTCATGAACACCCTCCCGCAATAACTTCAGTTTATTCGTGATCATGGTGCTTGCAAGAGCGCCGAAATATCGGGAACTCAAAACAGATATTAAACATGGTAAATATCCTGTTTTCAGTGTCAATGATCGTATCAAGAAAGATCTATCTTAAAATTGTGGGTCTTGGTGATGAGTAAGGATGCGAGTCGCAAGGGACCGGTCAATGTGGCGATACTTGGGGAAGGCCTATGTCCAGCAGTGGACGTCTTTCGGCTGAAATGATGATGATGATGATGATGATGATGATTGGTGATGAGTCAAGATTAAGGGGCAAGTGACCATTTAATCCATTTTATTTTTCCCCATTTTTTATCCTTTTAAAAAGATTCAAAGGAAAACTCATAAATTATAATAAAAAGATGTATAATACTCGAGACTCCATTACAGAACTTTTTGATGAAGTCTAATGCAGTGCCAGAACATGTCAGAAGTATTTTACTCTTTGATGTCCGATATTTATCAAACGTCATAATTCAAGTGACGATTTCATAGACTATTTTCTGACAATTTTGTTACCTAATTTTAATTTTTTATTACGATAAATAAGAGCAATTTGCTGCTTACTGCTTAGAAGTTATGCCGGCTTTTATCAGCACTATATTTTTTCGGAATCGGTGCATGTGGAAGTTGGTAGTGCTTACTTGTAAATCGGGTACAGCTAGGCTTGACGTGGATATCCCAATAGGTAGGTAAAATGCTCTTGCGTTTGGCCGTGGTCAATACTTTCAGTTGTGTCACCATTTAAAAGCCCAAGGTCGATCCCAGATTACACCACGCTTACGTAGGTCATCACTTACATACCATGACCTCTCTCTATAACCCTCGGCCACCGTGACTTTTTGCAGTCGCTTTTCTGTGGCTGACGGTGTACTTTCGCCCACGTAATCACGATTCTGTAACATCATCTGCCTAGCCTTTTCCCAACTATGTTTTGGTCGGCTTCCAGTCTAACCGGATGCAGTACTTTACTAGGAACGACTGCATATCTGAGCTCCACTAGTACTGGGTAATACGATACCCATTGGTAAGACTGGTTGTCAGACTTTCGGGCCACTGACTACCTGTAACAACTGTCAAAGATCTACAAATGACAGCTGGGACTACAATTTAGGTCCTTTGCCCACGGCGATTTTTTGTAGCGATTGTATCGCGCATTTCGTAAAAGCGCTTTTGCATCGATGCTATCGCACGCTAGCCGCATTTGCAACGCGTGATAGAAGCGACACAACATCGCTACTCTATCGTTATCTCCTCTCCTCTCTGTCTGACTGCTCAACTGCTTCCACTAAAGCTAAGCGCAGACGACAAGTGTAAATAACGAAATTCCATTGATGACTTACAACACATGTTCTCTCCTATCGTCTCTTCTCCGCTTCGGTGTAGTCCAGCTCTTACCCAGTAACTGGAGTGTGGAGGGCAGTTAGAAAGCCTAGCCTTTCCTAAACTATGGAGGCAAAGGATGTTTCATTTTATCTTAAGACGTTTCACTTCGCGTCAAAGATGCAGAATCAAAAACAAAGATAAAAAAGTGACTCATATCGTCCTTACGCTACCCACTGACTACGACAGAACTCACCAACAACTAAAATTTGGCGGCGAGTTCGGCACTTTCAGTAGCGTCCATCAGCCCCTGTGATGTGCAAACAACAGGACAGGCAGGACACGATATCAAGTGTCCCATCGTTTGTGGGGTAACACCACATTTACACTCCAGGGCAGAGTCATCTATGAATCTGCACCTGAACAGGTTTTCCTTGCTTCGGCCAACCTGTGTCCGGAGTCTATTTAAAGACTTCCAGGTCAGCCATGGCAACTCGTGTCTAGGTGGGAGATTTTCTGCCAGTGGCACAAATAGGTTGGGTAGGGAAACACTTTCTCGCCACAGCTTAAGTGCTCAAATCGGCGGTACGAACAATATATGTTCTTTTTTACTTTTTTGTTTCCATTCAGGGCTAGATAATAATGAGATATAACGATATCATTTTTTATTTTGAACGTACACCAACAAACAGTGGAATAATCGCCATACTACGTTTGTCTGGAAGTATGACCGGCTAGTGTACCCTTAAGTCTTTCCTTAGAGCGTTCGCCAGTGAGCAGGGACATACACTTTAAAAATTGTTACCGCTTTTATACCCTTAAAAATGACTATCCCTTCTTGGTACAAGCTGAATGTATGTACATAGAATGGCGATAGTTCTTAAAACGTATACTTACCATTCACAGCTTCCGATCAAGATTCCTTCGAATTAAGCATTTGGGAGTCTATTGCTACCTTCATAAATTCTGTCGAAGATTTTGTGAATCAGAAGAAGAGATGTCTAACTACAGATTTACTCACAGACAGTGCCTGCTCTTCGTGTCAATTCTCCTCATGTTCGAGTGTGTGTTGAACATCGTTTTCTATGACGATATCATTTCTGTTAAAAAAGTACAAAAAAACCAGGATTCCAATGGAAGCGAAGTGAAAGATCCAAAGGACAAGTTTCAACAACTTATAAAATTCTGCACCAATATTTCTATAAGGAGTGATCCTGTCCGAGGTGCTATCAAAAAACGATTCGGTATAAATTATGAACATCCGAACGTTAACTCAACAAATGGTTCAATGGGTGAGTTTATAGTTATTTCATGTCATCATCGTCCTCATACAGTTTATTTCAACCCATCGTTAGGCGGAAGCCTTCACATCATCATCAACACCATTATTTCCGTAATCAGCCTATAATTTTCGCATTGTGCACTGCTGGGTCACAGACTCACAGCCTACTCCCCCTCTCAGTGAGAGGGAGGGGGACCATAATCTAACACGCGGCCCCAGTGCGGTTTGGTGTACCTCACATGTCTTCTAGTTTTCGGTTTCAGGACACGCTGATTTCCTCACGTCCATTAAACTAATGAGAAACAATTTTATTAATTGCAGTAAATGTAGTGTCCCATTCACTGCGGGAAATCTTTCGGATCACTGGAGCCCGCCGATGGAATCGCACCAAGTCCAAAGAGGATCTAGCAGATGTCAAATACTTCATGAAGCTTGCGATCCATAGACATTTATACTGACAATGAGTTTAACAAGAAACAAAAGCCAATGTCTCAAATCCAATATCTGCAATAACTTCAACACTCATAATACATTATCTTAATTTAAGCTTTTCAATAACATTTCTTTTAAAAACCAAATTTATGTCAATAAATACTTAACCGGTTTTCAAATGGTCTTATTACGGAGCTTGGCACTTCTCAAGGAAACTACCTTGAGGGCTGTGCCACGAATTTTGACAGAAGGCCACTCGGTTTACCTGGAGCCCTTTAACGAACAGAGTGCTGCTAAAGAGAAGTCTCAAGTCAAAACCGTGATCCCCAATACGTTTTTTGTTTACTTCGGCTCCGCTATCCAACGTCAGTCAAAACAAAACCATATTTTGACCAACGAACATGAATAGCTGAATATAAACTATTCTCTCCAGCATTCTTGCTTGTTTCTGTAAAAGTTCCTGCTTTCAAAAATTAAGCCATGAATTATTACTTCGAGTGCACGCAAATCCGATGTTTCATTACGTTGGTGATATATTTCGTACTGGAGTTCTATTCTTATGTCATAGCTCGCAGGAAAGATACATGACGAAGGGGGGAATGATGGAATTAACACTCATTATAAGTATCAGCTGAGTGGCGGTTTTAATGTCGGAATGGGTAAGTTCTTTTCACTGATTTTTGTTTAATCAAGTATCATGTTAAACACGACTTCCATTTGCATCAAAGGTAATCGTGTATAATCTACAAAGGAAAGAAAAATTTGTTTTGTTTGTAATCTATCAGGGCCAATAAAAGTCAAAAAAGTCGAAAACCAGCCAGAAAAAAAAAGGTGACACAGAATCGTGACGTCAAACTCGGAGGGTACCACGCTCCCAGGCATTGCCGTGCTGCGAAACGAGTAGCTGTTATCGTGCCTTACCGGTAAGCTTGCTTTTACATAACAAGAAAAATACATGTCACACATTAAACATTTAATTTGTTTTATCAAACCTCCCTAGTTTTAGTTTGGTCGAAACTATTTGTTTAATTATTACCCTACCGGCGGCGGCGGCGTGCTCTGTGCAATCTAAGGCCTCATTTTAGAATTACAGTTTAAATTTTTTTAATGATTAATGTTTCTTGTAAGTTAAAATGTTGAGATTTTCAATGATGAGATTATGAATTGTTGATTTATTAAACGTTTGATATTTTGAATCGTTGAGATTAGATATGGTGTTGAGATTTACAATGGTGAGATTATGATTGTTGATCTTATGTACCAATCCCATACTCATATATGTTACATGTACATATATGTTACCGGAAATGTATGAAACCTAGGAGTTGTACACAATTCCTAGGAAATATATACAATTCCGAGTCCACTTAGGAAATGTGTAAAATAGTGTTTGAAAGATTCTTTAAGACCCACATTTCCTGTGTGTGTATTTCCTAGGAATTGTGTGCAATTCCGAGATGATACTAGGAAATATATAAAAAAGAATGCTCTTTGAAATTAAATAAATAAAACACGAATAAAATGAACGTCAAAGTAAATATCAAAATAATGCAATAAGGCGTAGTCGACGAAGCTGCGCTACGCGGGGCTCCTATTTCTGTCTGCAGGGTTTAAAATAACCTAATCTGTCCGGAGTCTGGGTACCCCAAGTCCCGAGCTCGCTTCGCACGCTCTTGCATTCTAAGTTTTCCTTGCCACAACGCCTTGTTTATGATGGTGTGGTGTGTAGTGTATTTGGGTATCATAAAAAATAGGAGTACGATAGACGCTCTCGACTGTGTAGTCGGCCCTTGCACCGGTATCCCCACTGTACTTAGAACATCAAGAATGTTATAAATTTCCGATCGCTATTTAGGAAATGTATAGATTTTCTAGGAAAAGTGCATATTACAACTGCCGTCGTAAGAAAAAAGGGCACAACTAACATTTTTGTCAAAATTGAGTTATATACATATTTAGAATCAGAAAAAAAAGGCACATCTCAATTTTTTATAGAATTTTATCTTCAAGGAATTCGGAGATACAGTAGGCTCAAAAGGCACAAATGAGACTAATATTCATGTTTTATAGAATGAAAAGGCACATTTATTTACCATTATATTGAAAAGGCACAAATACGTAGATGTGACTATTACTTCATACAGATTTTTACTAAAAACTACTTTGAAAAGGCAAACTTACAACATAACATAAAGAAAAGTCATAAACTTTAAAGTCGATTTTCTCCATATTTATAAAATGTTAGTTGTGCCTTTTTTCATTATGACGGCAGACAATATATTTCATATTTTCTATTCATTATAGGTATTGTACAAATTTTCTAGGAATTGTATACTATGACGGGTACAATACTTTTTCGTTAACATATGTATAAACTCAGGCCTTGTTCCCAGGGAATAAGGCAGAATCGACATAACACCATTGGCTACGATCCTAACATACTTACTCTTTTCCTCTCATCTACATTCACACGAGTAATTATTTCAATAACGTTATGAGAATGCAATTTTGATTTGTTTTATTTCCTCATACGCATTATATCGTTACCGTGGCAAAACGCACGTAGTGAACGGCAAGCGCAACGACGAGTTCGATGAACTCTGTGGCTAGGCAGAAAGTGAACAGCCGATTTCACGGATCGTTCGTTAGAGGATTAAAATTTCAACATCCATTGTTGGTTTTATTTTTTATTTTAGCAGTATTATTTACATAAATGGAGTGCTGCGCCACTCCATTTGAGAGAATGAAATTTTACATTGAAATAAAGGAATAGTAACTGAAAAAACGATTAAAAAAAAATTAAGTTCCAAAGAAAAATTCCGGTGGAATATGATTCAAAATAAGGAGCTGAATGCACCCTGTCAGTTTGCGGAAGGGGGTGTTAGGGACAGCCTGTATGATACATACGTAAACTGCTAAAATCATGAACCTTCCTTTTGACTTTGCCGTAGTGGGTAAAAAAAACCCTAGGCCGTATCATCGCTTCTCATCAGGCGAGATGCGGCCAAACGCTAAGGCCAAGTAGATGATCCATTATTCAAAGTATTACTTATTCCTTTCAATCAATATTCATATTTTCAGTTTCGTTCGAGTTTTATTCATATTGTTCACAATGTACACAACTAACATTACACTCACGCACATTACACACACACCTCTCTCCCATTCATACCCCCACTTTTTCTCCATACCTGCATCCATCCATCCATGCTCAAATAAATCTTAAATTACTTACTCGGCTAACCCACATTTTTGTCTTGCGGTAGAATAAATAACATCGACACTCGTAACTTATGGTCCATAAATTGTATTATTTCTGTTCAGCTTGGTTGTATCACTGTCTCCTAAGATACAGGCCATCCCTAGTTTAGGAGACAGGATTTAATTTTTGGTAATATAGACAATTATTTTCCACCCCTTGTGTCCATTGTTAGTTGATTAAGTCTTAGCATGTAACTAGTGTACAATCTGTGTCTATGTATATCTTTGGATCAATGAACTTTTTATTATTATTTTTTTTTTATTATAAAATCTACGGTAAATTATCTAACTCAATTTATGATGCGCACTATCATCAACATCATTCTCTTGTCCTTATCGCAATTCATTTGGGGTCGGCGCAGCATGTCTTCTTCTTCCATACTTCTCTATCTCTCGTCATCTCATCAGACACGTCCTCTCTAACCATGTCATCCTTTACACAGTCCATCCATCGTTTCTTTGGTCTTCCTCTACTTTATGATGCACACTAAACGTTTGGAAAACGTATTTATTAACCGTCCTATAATATTACAATCATTATGTCAATTTGTGTTTGCTCATATTTTAGCTGATTTAATCCTTTATTTTAACTATAGGCACAGAAAGATTCAACCAAGGCATCCTCTACAACATCGCGTTCCTGGTGACGCAGCGGTTCGGCACGTGGGACTGTCTGATCTTCCACGACGTGAACCTGGTGCCCGAGGACGAGAGGATCTCTTACTCCTGTCCAGCCCATCCCACACATATGGCTGCTGCAGTGGAATCGTACGATTAAATGTAAGGAACCATTTTACATGCGACACATACAGTGATTACATACGGGACCGAAACGTGGTCGCTCACAATGGGCCTTATCAGAAGGCTTAAAGTCACCCAAAGGGCAATTAAGAGGGCTATGCTCGGAGTTTCCTTGCGTGATCAAATCAGAAATGAGGACATACGCAAGAGAACCAAGGTTACCGACGTAGCCCGAAGAATAGCCAAACTTAAGTTGCAGTGGGCAGGTCACATTGCTCGCAGAACGGATGGCCGATGGGGCCGAAAAGTTCTGGAGTGGCGACCGCGAACCGGAAGACGCTGCATTGGAAGGCCTCCCACTAGGTGGACCGATGACCTGGTGAAGGTTGCAGGGACCGGTCAATGTGGCGACACTCGGGGGAGGCCTATGTCCAGCAGTGGATGTCTTTCGGCTGAAATGATGATGATGATTTTACATGCTCACTGTGTTAATTGACGTCCTGAGGTCTTAAGAGAAGAAAGGATGGCGCTGTACATCTTGTTAAGCTTTCTCTTTTTCGCACCTAAACCAAGATTTTGACACTTACGTAAACGACTCCTGGCTTTGGTCATCATGATGAAATTTTGGGATTTCTGCAGTGCTTTTAACGATACACGGCCACTTCTGTCCTTTTTTCAAGTTTTTTTTTCGGTGGCCTCAAAACTTCTGCTGTCAAAGATGACAATGCTAAAATTGATTTACATATTTCAGTCTACCACCACACCAAAACAACTTCGGTAGTGAAGGCAGTCTCACACCTGAAGATTATAGAACAGTCAACAGTTATTCAAACTTTTATTGGAACTGGGGCGCAGAAGATGATGATATGTCAGTTGAGACTTTTTGCTTGAATTTATTTATTTGAGAAAACATGTACAATAGTACAGACAAATCTAATCTATTGCACAGTTAAATAACATAAATATATTTACGACAAAGAATGATAAAAACAAAAAAACTTAAAGATAACAAGCAATATTTCCTCTTTCGTAGAACCTCTCACAGAAACTCAAACATCTACGACATACAATACGTCTAACCATCTTGAGGCAAATAAATCACATAAGGCACACTGGTGTCGATCACATAAGGCACACTGGTGTCGATGTCAGCAGAACATTCATTGTATGTGCGTCGCAGTAGACTGACCCGCTCGGTAGACTCACGTGACCCGTGTGGTAGACCTATGTGACCTACGTGGTAGGGATAAATGGGGGCTTTCGCCTGTAATGTAACAATCCAAGATTCGATTTTGTACAGAAACAATTGAATCTGTACTGTTACAGACGAATGCTCCCTGTGAAGAGGCGCCTGTAGACTCTACTTGGATCGTACGGTAGTTGTGGTAGACCTATACGGTGGACTCCAGTTGGCCTAGCTCGGTACACCCGTGCGGTAGACTCACGTGACCCCGCGTAGTAGTCTTCTATGGCCAACGAGGTAGTCTTGTAAGATCTGCACGCTAGCCACGCGGGTTTGTGTAGTTGTGGTCGGATTATAATGTCCAAAAGAATACAAAAAAAAAAAAATGTATAAAATTGTTTGTTTCTAAGAGGTAATCTCTGAATATCCTGATTCCAGAACTTCTTCCACAGATAGAAAGCTATACTATCGTGAAAGAAGTCGCGGGCAGAAGCGTGTCTATTATAAGTTGTTTCTTTTTTAATGGAAATTCGCTTTTTGTTTCAGAATTAAGTCCAACTATCTGGTTGTGTCGCGGTATAATAGCTCCATAGCTCGGTCATGCTACACTAGCACACCCTCTCACTAAAATAGGAAAAGAACGGTAAACTGACTCCTCTTTCAAGTTTTTGTAGCCACTCGCCAGTCCTCGTAACAGTATTCCTTAATCGCTTTGTAAAATCCACTGAGTAATTACAATGCCGACATGGACCGTCCAATTTAAGCGTGTTGTCGCAATTTCGGTTCCATGAAATTTATCAGTACTGCCTTATCTTTGGGTCGGCGAATAAAAAGGAGAAGAACAGAGAACTGGGCAAAAAGAGAGAGAACTTATAATACAGGGTGGAAAGGACACCGACGCACAAACGAATACCAAGTATTCAGTACCCTGCCAGACTCCCCAGACACACAGAAATTTTTCATTGGTAATTTAAAAACAAAAACAGCTGTTTCCTACCTATAAGCTACACGGTTAAACAGTATCTATTCGTTAGTGCGTCGGTGTCCCGTCCACCCTGAATAAGTCTTCTGTTATTGGCCAGCTCTTGCCCCCTTAGCATGACCACCACAAGGATGTCTTTGACGGACGAATCGACAAAATGACAGATAGTGCAAAGAAATCTGTCATTGTGTCGACACAATCTGCCATTTTGTCGATTCTTTCGTCAAAGAAATCCTTGTCTACGATGGTCATGCTACGGGGGTTGGTCGAAAAAATCTATTTGTGTACAAAAACACAAACTTTTGAACGTCGACTGCCAAGGAAGGTTTATGTTTTCCGCGCGTATCTTGTAAGTTTCTTTGTTTGTTTTTTGTAAATTTCTTTATTACCTCGTATGTTCCAAATGGCTGGATAGATTTCGACGATTAAGGTATCAGATAGATTCGTTCAAAGATAAGTGTCCTTAGGAACCTATCGAGTAGGGTATCAAAATGAAGGAAATTAAAAGGAGATTACAAATATATTTTTATATAGATACATAATACAATTTGTAGTCGGCTTTTCTTCTACTTTTAATTAAATGTTACTTGTTACAGACACATATTCCTCATGCTGTCAAATATACGTTACCGGAACGAAGGTCTTGTAACCACGAAGTACAAGCTTTTGAGAGTCACTGAAAAAAAATGTTTACGCACGTATTAGCTGACGTGAACCCTGAGAAAAGGAAACTTTACATGAAAAGTATCATGCAGAGAGTCGTTCAGTACACGGGGAGGCTATTGTGCTTGGACAAAACGTATTTATATTACCAGACCCTGGTAAACTGGAAATGTCCTTGTAGTGATGTGCTCTTCTTTTCTCCGTATAATCATTATTCTTGTAGTAATCATTATTCTTCAAGTCTTTATCAAATCCCGAGTACTATGTGGTTGCTGGTTTAAAAACAGTAAGGTAGGTGGTTTTGTTTCGCGGTGTCTTCAAAGTAGCTAGTTCTCTGATGAATTTAAAAATGAGACAGAACTTGTTCTTATACAATGTTCTGACGATTCATATCACGAGAACTCACTCAGACGTCTGAAACAAGCTAGCCAATGTCTTATATGACTGACGACAATGATTATATTCTTTAATGAATAATAAAGTTGGTTATAGTTTTTAGAATTCCTGTGTTTACTTGCAATTTATTTTTTCGGGATTGATAATAATTTACGAATAGAGTAATTGATTACCGTTTACGTAAAATTGTTTGGTTGTTGAAAGAATTAATGATTAATCGACGAAATGTTATCCAGTATATCGCTTTTTGTGTTGTCTTCGTTTTTGAATTGCTTGTTCGATAAATTATAATTCTCTTGAAACGTTTATGATTAAGAGAATGAAATATTTATGATTAAATTATAAGACCGAAATATTATGAACGTAACGAACAAGTGGCTGAATTTAGAATATTTACACTGCATTAAAGACTTTAAAAAGGATGGTTAATGGTTTTTTCTTTTACACAATTCTTATTTGTCCTTATTCAACATCATCATCATCATTTCAGCCGAAAGACGTCCACTGCTGGACATAGGCCTCCCCCAAGTGTCGCCACATTGACCGGTCCCGTGCGACTCGCATCCAGCGGATCCCTGCAACCTTCACCAGGTCATCGGTCCACCTAGTGGGAGGCCTTCCAACCCAGCGTCTTCCGGTGCGCGGTCGCACTCCAGAACTTTGTCTTTATTACTACTATATTTATTCTACTGCGGTGCTCGAGTCGTTTTCCTTGTTTCCTTAGTCACTTACAGGGTGGTGCCGATACAACAATAAATTAGACTGCAGACTAAAAAATCATTCGAATATATCCAGTAGTTTAGTCACAGAACATTAAAAGAGAAAGAAACATCAACAATTTCACCCTGTATTAATCATCATCAGCAGCCTTGTCCCACTCCCTTCTCAGTTCTTCCCTGCGTGAGTCTCAACCAGTTCTTACCAGTGAAAGAAAATTGATTGATAGTGCCCGAGTAAAATATAATGTTTTAATCAATAATCTCACGCAATGACTTCATAGAATTCAAGGTTAATACCTATCAAAATAAGTACAGGTCAGCACGCAGTGACCTTTCAAAATTATCAGTGAAATGCCGGGATATAGGGCTATATATAGCACTGTTTACTGTTTAATTGTCTAACGACCCCACGAGTTGGATTTTCCGATTTTCCTGACCTCACAAAGATCAGTCGGGGCTATCAGGTATTAGATAACTCTGTGTATACCTAAAAAGATAAAATCGTCATCTTCCTGCTCCCGTAGCATGACCGCCGTAGAAAAGGAGTTCTTTTCGACAAAATTACAGATAGTGTAAAGAAATCTGTGATTGTGTCGATTCTTCCTTCAAAGAAATCCTTGTCTATGGTGGAGAATGGACAAAATGACAGATTGTGTTGACACAATGACAGATTTCTTTGAACTATCTGTCATTTTATCGATTCTCCACAGTCTCCGTCACCGGGCAGCTCTTGTCCACTTTCACTGAATCACCTTCGGCGGCCCGGATACGGACGTGACGTGTGTGAATGAATTAAAAATGTACTTGTAGCGACACTACAAAAAGTACTACAGCAACATAGAGCAAAATGTACTACAGCGCCATCTATGACACAAACGATGAACTAAACATCAAAATACATTTAAATCCTATATCGCGCAAGTCAAGTTATTGGCGACTACAGACTATATAGAAGAAACCGACAACTGTCGGGCAGTAGCCCACCAGACAAAACACCCGTCTGGTCGCAGCATCCTCCCTTTTCTATGGAGGATGAAGAACTTTGAACTCTGTTCTCCATACCCCCAAATATCCACTGATTTTTTTTGAGCCCCCGAGACGTAGACGGTCCGTGGAGCACGGCCCTGATATTTGTGGATGGCCCAGTAATATTTTTTTAATCCTGGAAGGCTGGGATCGTATTAATAATGCTCGAGCTGGATAACGAACCCAAGACCCGCTGCTCAGCCGTCGTGTTTGCAACTACTAGACCTGGACCTCGCCAAGCCAACGAGACAGTCCCAAAGAGTAGAATACTTATACCAAACGAAATTCAAAATATCGCCACGTCCTCACATAAACGAGACCCCCTGGGCAGTCCAAAGACATTTTATTTTTTATATAAAGACGGTCATCATCACAATTTGGTTTTAACATAGGTTGATTGTCTTAATCTTATTGTTCTGAGGTCTTAATCGGCTCATAGACAAGAGTAAATGACACGGGGACTTATACAGATAGCATACTGACGCAAGAAATTATTACATTTGGCACTAGTTTTCGCACATATTTTTAATCGTTTTTTAAAATCTCTTCTTGTTCAAAAATTCAGCAGTTCATTTCGAAATTATCAAGAATCGCAGCGTTTTTTAAATTAATGTACCGACTTTTAGTGTCCGGACTTTTTCCAGGAATTTTGCTGTTTTCGAAGTTCTTCCAGAGGGACACTACGTTGTAGAAAGTTATATTCTGTAAACTCTGTACAAAGTAAATTGAAATATGACATCCGGCAACATGGTAAATATTATCCTTTAATCTCCTCAGTTCTATGAATCCTTTCATGATGGTCTATCACCATACCAAGATATTCATAGATCTAGGATAAGATTAGCAAAACTGGATCGCTGTAAAGTGCATGCAAGGCAGACACTAAGGCCTAAGCCACACTTGACGGAAATTCCGACGCCGAACTTCCGTTGCGGTAAATCCGGAACAGACGCAGAGGACGAGCTGTCCGCGACGGAACGACCGATCATCCGCGTAGTTTGCCCGTTATTAGTCATTTATTCGCAATAACATGTATTTGCGTTCCGAAGCGTAAGATCCGCGACGGAATTTACTTACTGCAGAGCACTTATTAGGAACGTGTAGCCACATCATTCTCCTGCCCTTATCCCAATGTATTTGAGGTCGGCGTAGCATGTCTGCTTCTTCCATACTTCCAGACACCTCCTTTCTTGCTATATCAGTCCATCCATCGTTTCTTTGGTCTTTCCTCTACTCTTTACCCATCCACAATCATAAGTAAACAAAATATAACATTGTTAACAGATGTAGGTAGATAAAGATCATGTAAGTATATCCAGTTTTAAAACAAAGTAAACTTAGTCATAAAGCGCTATTAAAAAACTGTAAAGTTAGTCATAAAGCGCCATTAAAAAACTGTAAACTTTGTCATAAATCGCCATTAAAAAACTGTAAACTTTGTCATAAAGCGCCATTAAAAAACTTACGAGACAGCTAAGCCGGCATTAGACGGCATTAGATAAAGCATTCGACATTTTTCAATATCCTACCGAATGATCGAAAATGAACTGAAAGCAGTAGATGACCCTACGAAACTTTGTCGGTGTCCTGTAAACATGCAATGAGCATGTTTTTCAATAATCATTCATTGCAGATTCGACAGCACGGTTAGCGAAGTGGCTGAGCGATTGGCCGCTGAGCTGCGTGTCGCGGGTTCAATTCCCGCACAGAACAAATATTTGTATGTGTTTGTGTATGTAATTTTAAATGGTTTTTGTTTTTTTTTCACCCACGATGCAGGAGAAATTCCTAGTGTGGGGCAACGATTTTCCTCCTTTCACAGGTGTAAAAAACAAGAATGACGGACACCCACATACACGGTACCCGGAGAGTCTGGATCTTCGTGCTATCCATGCTGATTATCCTGGATTGCTACTTCCATGTCTACGTCTACTATAACGTACTGCAAGGACCCGAAAGAAGAAGATATTTTAATGTTTATACAGTATGGAGACCTAAGAATGTAACTGAGTATTATGAATATCCGTTGTGGAATGGATCGCGTGTGCCGATGGGTAAGTTCTGTTGAATTACTTGGGTCTGCTGGCTTACCACAAGTAATGTTACTTACAACAAGTAATGTTACTTACCACAAGTAATGTTACTTACCACAAGTAATGTTACTTACCACAAGTAATGTTACTTACCACAAGTAATGTTACTTACCACAAGTAATGTTACTTACCACAAGTAATGTTACTTACCACAAGTAATGTTACTTACCACAAGTAATGTTTTTAAAGCAGTATTTTTTTTTAACTTATTTCAATGTGCGAAAGAGATGGAGCTAGAAGTCTTGTATAGCTCCGTCTCTTTCCCACTCTGTCGTGACATTAAAGTAATACCTTACCATTACCATACCTTATACCTTGAACTGAGTTGGCGAGTAACGCTCCTGCTCGTGTACTTCTGATACTTAGTCGCTGGGCAATGAAGAGAGTGGACTGAGTGCGACGGGCGATAAGTTAGTCAATTACAAAAACAAGAGCTTAAGCGAGAGCGCTAACCGCTTAGCGCTTTTTTACCCGACTACGCCAAAGCTAAAAGGAAGGGTTATGGTTTTAGCTGTCTATGTTTCACCGCAGCCCTTAAACTTTTGATTTTGATGAATAAGGTATCAATTGATTCGTAATCACGGTCTGGGTGGCATAGACTGGGGGCTACATTTTATGCGAACAATATTAATATGTCGGATGCTATATCCAAAAAAGTGGGAGCCTCTGTAACAATTTTTGATTAACATCTCGAGAGGGATGTTAAATGAAAGAGAATAAAATTCTTAGTTCATAAATATAGTATTTTTTTTTAGTTTTCAACTTTATTTTTTATCATGACGTTGCAAATACTTTAATTTAATTGCACCGTGGTTTTAAATACACCTAGAGCAAGGGAAACAACAATTCATTCAAATTAATTTATTGTTTTTAATTATGTAGCTACAAGTAATTTTACTTTGATATAATGAGAATTTTATTTTTCAGATTATGCAACTAGATATAACTCCTCTTACTATTGGTTTACATCCATGAAACATCAGAATATGTTTAAGGATCTTAGTAAGTTTTTCATTCCTTCGTTCATTTTTATTGGCCAGAATTTTCTTTGCCCCCCACCTCTCCCACACTAGAAAATTCTCCTGTGTCGTGGGTGCATTTACAAACATTTAAACTCATAGTTACAAACAGCCAGATCCGGAACAACAACCTGTAGGCCATACAAATATTTGTTCCGCGACAACTACCTGTAGGCCATACAAATATTTGTTCCGCGACAACTACCTGTAGGCCATACAAATATTTGTTCCGCGACCCGCAGCACAGCAACCAATCGGTCAGCCACTGCGCCAACCGTGGCGTCAAAAAAGTATTCCATACTTTAATATTTTTAAATTGTATCTCGTGGCTGGATAAAAATCGACGCACGGGTTGATCTTCAAGGAAAAGCCGCGCTTGCTAAGTTCGATTCGTGGACGGGTGACCAATCGACCATCTATTCATACCAAATTTCTTCCCACTTCAAAAAGCACGTGAAGCCGATGGTCCAGGCTGTCATTTTTAGATCTTTGACAGTCGTTACAGATGGTCAGTGGCCCGAAAGTCTGACAACCTGTCTTACCAAGTGGTATCGTAAGGGTAAGTACTGTACTAACTGGGTTTTGGAGGTCAGGCTGCATCCGGTTAGACTGGAAGCGCCGACCCCAACATAGTTGACAAAAAGCTAGGCAGATGACGCTCGAGTCTATAATGTTCCACTATGGAATTGTCTAGAAGATTCGAAAATAATCCTAGGATGTACCACTATGGCACTGTGCAGAAGGTTCCAGAAAGTTGTGGAACTTTCTCGAAGGGTGGTTCGGCATATAAATAGCCGACGGGTTTACGGGAGAAAGCAGTCTGATTTAGACGATACAACGAAGCGAATCGTAGTGAACTAGAAGTGCGAAATCCAAGTGAATAGTGATCAGTAGTGTATTTGTGATTGAGTGATAAGTCTTTTGTGGTTAATAAAGATATTTGGTGTTTAAGGACTATTGTAGCCAATAAGCCTGATATAGTGGTGGTGGATCAATCAGAGCGGCGCGCAATGATTATTGACATAACGGTCCCGCGTGATGAGAACCTCGTGAAAGCCGAGAAAGATAAGAAAATCAAGTATCTTGACTTGGCTCGCGAGGTTGTCGACATGTGGGATGTGGACTCAGCGATCATTGTGCCGATAGTCGTCTCAGCCCGTGGCTTAATTGCCAAGAGCCTCGACCAATACCTTAGGAGGCTCTCGTTAGGCAGCTGGATCAAGGACTTGATTCAGAAAGCGGTACTTCTGGACACGGTTTGTATTGTTAGGAGGTTCCTCTCTCTGGAGCCCTGACCGCCGGTAGCTTGGACCCTGTTCCCGATACCGGTGTGCTACTATTTTTCATATTTTTAATGTTTTTTTTATGGTTTTTGTTAAGAAATATTTAAAAATGGAATTAGTGTGTAGGAAGGAAATATTTGGTGTTTAATAGATAACGTGGCAATATCTTTCACACATTTCATCCATCATCCATCGTTTCTTTGGTGTCCCCATACTCTTAATATTCATTCTTCATACTCCAAACTTTCCATATTCCCCCACATCACAGCAGATTTCCATAGTGATGTACAACTATAATTATTTATAAATTTTTCGTTTAGGCGCAGGCGCAACGCCGAAGTATCCCTGGGAGACGCCTGTGTGCACATTAAATACATCTTCGTTAAGTAAGTTTAGTAAATGGTTACGTAAGAGTCTTGTAAATTTATTCTTAATAGATTGTTTCAGTAGTCGGTAAACACTATACAGGGTGTATTAGACGGTAACAGACCTTCACGAAGCCGTCAACCAAGCATTCTGTACTTCAAACTAAGTAACTTTGCGCAAAAATTATTGCTGGGAAACGACTTTTTTTTTGGGGTTGAATAATCACGTTTTTCGTTAGGACTCGATGGAAAGCACTCAAAGCATTGTGTTGATGGATGGATTGAATAGTACGGGGGCCGTGGAGGTGTCTAAAGTAAAAATCTTACAAAAACATGTATTTTAAAAAAAAACTTGTGAAAATGTTTGAACATTGACCCCCAATATCTCCGTAACTAGAAGGTTCCCAGGTATGGTCTGTTGGCCTTTTGGCTTCGTTAAGGGTCTATTTACACCCTGTATAGCCAGGATACAAAACTGCCAAAACTTGAGAGATTCGGAAGAGACTGAGGGTGTTACCACACCAATCGGTCGATCGCCGATCACCAATCGATCGATCAATTGGTGTAGTAGAAACTGTCGAGCGACGTCGACTTATCCCTACCAATCTATCGATGAGATTGGTGTGGTAACACCCTTATACTCGGCATTGGGTGACCAAAGGTTGAAGAAGAAGATCATTTCAATCAACAGTCTTGGAGAAAGTTGCCGTAATCACGCTTGACAGGCGATATCAGAAACTGTCCTTACCGTCTATACATCTATACAAATAAAATTGAAGTAGTCTCTGTTTGTAATTTCAAAATTACAGCTTTTTACTGTATGCATATGAAGTACGTACTTTTATTTTTCATTTATGTCTGTCTGTTTGTTTCGGCTAATCTCTGAAACGGCGGGACCGATTTTGACGGTACCGATGTTATAAGGAATAACTTAAGCTACTTTTATTTTAGAAAAAGAATTAGGGTTCTGAGAAAAAAAATTAGAACATTTGAAATTTTTAACAAATTCCGATTCAAATAGGGAAGTAATATTTTTTAAATAATTTTACTCGGGTGAAGGTCGCGGGCACAGCTAGTACTACATATTATTCTTCGAAACAGTAATTTCACTTCGAATGTAGTAATACGCAATGTGACGAGATGGTAACAGGTGCCGTAGCCCACAGCTACGCCGTAGCCGTCAGCTACGCCGTCAGCTACGCCGTAGCCCTCAGGTACGCCGTAGCAAAGAAACTTGTAGCCACAACACCAAGCGCCACCTAAATGAATGCCTAAATAAAATGACACTGTGCATTGATAATATTAACCCTAAGGCTAGGATGTCTTTGGAAGTCTGTTAGTCACACTTGTAAAGTTAAAAATGACCGTATTTTTTTTATTAGATCCATTTTTTGTGATCAAGACTCCAAAAGAGCTGAGATGGATAGAAATAGAGAATTCGGATGTGGCAAAGGGCGGGTACTACGCACCCCCGGACTGCAAGCCTATTAACAAAGTGGCCATTATCATTCCTTACCGGTAAGTTCATATTGGTGCAGTGCTGGCCAGTGGTAAAGGCACCGGCTTGCAAAGTAGTTCATGGGTTCGAGCCCCGGCAGTGAGTTAGCCTTGGTCCAAACCTTTAGTTATGTGATTTATTTCGCTGCCGCTGGTCTAGTCGTGGCACGCAGCGGCTACTGACCATGAGGTCCTGGGTTCGATTCCCAGGTCAGGCAGAATGCAATTGGGTTTTTCCATGAATTTCTCAGTAGCAGCCACGGAGCCTGGATTACTGCCCGGTTGATGGCAATAGGCTCGCCTCCTATTACATGGGAATTTTCACCGCATTCAGTAAATGAGGATAATATCGTGAGGAAAGTTTAAAGTACGACTGTGTATGTATGGGTATAAGAGTAGAGGAAGACCAAAAAGAAACGATGGATGGACTGTATGAAGGATGATATGGCACGAAAAGAGGTGTCTGATGAGATGTCGGGTAATACAGAAGTATAGAAGAGGAAGAAGACACGCTGCGCCGACCCCAAATGAATTGGGACAAGGGCAAGAGAATGATGATCAGGACACTGAGCTAAAATTCCGGACTCCTCCGAAAATGTACGGGCGTATGGAAAGTTGTCGACACAGTGAATAATAATATTTGAAGGTAATTTAGTGCAAAAAACTTGTCCAAAAATTCCTTACCAGCAAACCGACTTCCGCCACCACCCCGCACTCGGCCCACGTTGTGGGCAACGACCCATTTCCAGAGAGGGAAGGAGAAAGGAGGGAGTAAGAAGGTTTGGTTGCAATCTTCTGACACTTTGTTGCGATTTCTTACTATTATAAATATGAAAGTTTGTGGGGATGGATGAATAGATCGATGAATGTTGGTTACTCTTTCACGCAAAATCTGCTGTACAGATTTGGATAAAATTTAACAGACAGATAGTTTATAACCTGGATTCACAAATAAGAAATTTTTTATCCCGGTAGTACAGTCCTGTAGGACAAGGACAGAACTCCACGCGGGCGCAGCCATAAGTTAGTATTAAAAACATTTTATTTAATTCTCAGAGATCGTCCTGACAATCTACATATCCTCCTCAAATACCTTCATCCATTGCTCAAGAAACAGCAGCTGGAGTACAGGATATTTGTCATTGAACAATATGGTAAGTTATCGAAGCTTGAGTAGTGGTAGCACCAACCCACACTAGGCCCGCATGGTGGATTGCAGCCCAGCTCCTATGTTAAAAAAGGTCAGCGTTCCAACACTGGGATCATAAGATGACTATGGACAGTGTTAGAACCCTGATGGGTGTGTTGCAAACTTAGCTTGCTTTCCTTCAAACTCCCAACGGTCGGCGCTGACCCTCGGCGTATAGTTCGTCGGCGCCGACTGGTCAATTTTATTAACCCGCTGATCGCCGCGCATAGGTCAATCTCGCGATGTCTGATGAAAAAGCGATCAATTTTTCTTTCTCACCCTCTTGATTTTGATTCTACTCTTCTCCTTGGAGAGCAGTGGTGGCCTAGTGGTGGCGGCCCTGTCTTACGAGCAGTAAGTCATGTGTTCGAAGCCAGGCAACCGCATTACTTTGATTAATTTATTTCATCACCACTGCTCTCAAAACGGTGAAGGACAACATCGTGAGGAAACCGGCTACCAACCCGCACTGGGCCCGAGTGGTGGATTATAGCCCATTCCCTTTCATAGAGAGGAGGCCTGTGTCCCAGCAGTGGGAACATAGTAGGCTGGTTATGCTTATACTTCTCCTTCTTTAACCAAAGGCACAGAAAAGTTCAACAAAGGCACCTTATACAACATCGCGTTCCTGGAGACGCAACGGTTCGGCACTTGGGACTGTCTGATCTTCCACGACGTGGACCTGGTGCCTGAGGACGAGAGGATCTTGTACTCCTGTCCAGAGCATCCCACACACATGTCAGCTTTTAATGATTCTTGGGGCAATTGGTAAGAGCCTATTTACGAGTTTTGATGTATCAAGAGCAATGGAGGACCTCGTGGCTAAATAATAACAGCCGCTCACTTAGACTTCAAATTGTAAAAATGCCTGCCGTCCAAAAATTCATGAAACGTCTTTCCAAGCGTTTCTTCGATACCGCTAGCATAGGAACCCCCTGATTGCATCGGCCACCTGATACGACCGATCGCGTTTCAGTAGGATTCGCCGTTCACGGCATACTCTCATCGCCCCTAACGAGCCTATAACCATCCTCCAGGAAAGCAGTAGCTCTTTAAGGAAATACAGATACAGACCGCCTATATTCCGACCTCACCGTCGAGGTCCGTCGCAACATCCCCGTTCACTGCCCCCCCGACCCTTTCTAGAGCCAGTCCTCGATGCTGAGCCAGTAGTAATAAATTAAGTACTTAAATAATCTAAATCAGATCCAGTCTGTCCCCTTGCTGCCCTCCCCAGCGACGCCCTAAGCCGAGGCTCGTACCCCACAGGGGGTGCCCTTAGAGTGTGGTCGCTTAGTTTATAAATAAGCCCCTGGCTGGAGGCATCCACAGCACTAGACCGGTTAATCATAAGCCAGCCTCATAGGCTAAATTGCGCGATGACACAACCAAAAAAAAAAACCCTGTTCCTTCATATTTCAGTGACCCGCGCAGAAGTAGATTCGGTGGAGTGACGGCACTCACTCCTGAACAATACGAAGCTGTGAACGGTTACTCCAACTTGTACTGGGACTGGGGTGTGGAAGATGATGATTTCTATGGCAGGTAAGATTAGGCCTGCCTAGGGGATCGATTCCGAGGTCGGAACAAGACGTTCCCATAGTTTTTCTTACAGGAATTTCACCAGTAGCAACCCAGAGCTTCAATTTGTGCCCGGTTGATAGCAACAGGCTCGTCGCTGCTTTTACATTATACTAATATCATAAATGCGAAAGTTTGGATGGATGGATGGATTGTTTGTTACTCAATCATGCCAGACCGGCCAAATGCTAAAATCTGCGGCGGTGCTAAAATTCATCCAGAATTTCATCCATCCAAACTTTTTTATAATATTAGTAGTCTGGAATTGGACAAAGAATACTTTTTTATTTTTCGCTCTCTTGAGACGTCTAAATTTTCACGCCAACGAAGTCGAGAGCAACGGCTATATGACATAAATATAACTGGCGAAATGTGGGAAAAATACTATAGGTATATACATTATTATTATCTTTTTGTGTACAGACTAGAAGCGAGCAACTACACTATCGCGAAATACAATAGTTCCATTGCACGGTACGCGGTGCTGGCTCACCCAAACAACTACAGCGATAATAGACGGTATAAAATAATTAATATTCACTGTTATTTATTACGTATCGATACCCAAATAAGTCTCTTCTCTGTCTGTGAACTTTGGCTAGCTAGGATGTATAAAGTCTCAAAGAATTTAACAATTAGATCGTACTTGGGAAAGTGTTTATGTTATCGGTCAAACCCGATTTTAAGCCAACCTAGTTTGGTGAAAGGTACTAGGCTAGAGCTCATCACAATAAGACGATCAGAGGGCGGGCACCTAGGCTAAATGGGTTAGATTATTTTAGTTAGCTTGGAGCACCAACAACTAGAGTTGTTAAGAAACAGTCCTTTCATGGCACTATAGCGGTGGTTTCATTTGGGAATTTATGCGCGTCTCTGTCAGCATATATATATATATATATATATATAATATTTTTCTCTTATTTTGTCACCATTGGCAACAGGAGGGAATTATTTCCCATTTGTAGCCGGTGGTGACAACTGGGAATAGGCGCCACGCGCGAGCCGAGCGAGCGCAGCGAGTGTTGCCGCGGCAGCGGCCGTCGAGCGCTACAACCAAGTCGCTATGTAATTGTTTTTTTTGCGTTACTATATGGTGACACAATAAACCAAGAAACCGGATTGGTCTAGGATAAACTAGTTTAGCCTGAAATCGGGTTTGGCCCGTAACATATACTGAGAACAGCGAGTTCGTACTTCGTAGCCACGATCTTCAGTATGTTCATATGTCATTGAACTAACCATTGCCAACGAAACCACAGTTCGATTTCCTGAATTCCATTTCCAGATTTCGTAATGTGTTATTGTAGTTTTTCCATCTGGAATTTCCGGATGTTTTTCCGGTTAATGGAAATAGGCTCGGACACCAGTAAATGACTAAATATAACTAGCGACTGGTTGTACCACGCTGCTTTTTCCTTCAGGGAAACAGCTATAATGTTATTTTATGTTGTTTTTTTCCAGAACTCTTCTTCTCACGGGGTCCAGGCTGCGTTTTCGAAGAGAAGACCTTACAAGCACAAAGTACAACCTCGTCAACGTTACTCAAGAGACGCTGTATACCCATATATTAGCTGACGTGAACCCGAACAACATGCCTCTCGACCCCAAGAGTCTGATGCAACGCCTGTTTTATTTAACTGGCAACACATTTTATGGACATTTAAAAATTAAATAGGACGATTATATGCTCTAATTTGTGAGTGATAAAATTCACATCACAGCCGATGAATTATGGGTGTAAGTACCTACATCTCTGTCTAACCGTTCAGGGAATAGGCGTAATGTTTATGTTTTGTGTTAAATTTAATGTTTGTGCTATTGTGTATTGTTTTATATAAAAACAAAACGTTGTGTTCGTGTTATTAAAAAAACCTGATAAAAGTTGTTTTAATAAAGGGAAATTATTAATCTGGCGAATAAAAAATTTAATTGGTGACCAATATACTGAATGGGCGAGTGTTGTAAAAAGTAAGTAAATATTTATCCGGTCATTGCGGCAAGGAGAATATAGGAAGCAAGAGCGACTGAAGGCTGAGAGTAACTTGTGGCACCCCGACTCGGACAGGTTAGGTTCGAAGGGGATGGCGGCGTCTAGTGAGCGAGCGAAGTAAGCGAACTAAGGGTGTGTCCACACTAATAACATAACATGTTATAAAATATGGTTATTTAACATGACTCAATAGAGAGGTTAGCAATGTTCTATTAATTGGACAAGTAATACAACATTTTTTTTATAAAATATTACTTAGTCTGGACGCACCTTAAGACCCCGGAATCCCCTTCGTGTTAGGTTACTTTAAACCCTACAAACAGGAGCCCCGCGCAGCAGGGTTACGTCGACTACCCCTTATCTACAATCTGGTTAGTAACTTTGTTTTAGGTAGTCCTTCAGTGTAGCTGCCAACCTATTATTTTTGCTACACATTTTAATTATTTTTAAAACCCTAAATCAGATAAGTATGTCACCGCGTAAAATACATGCTTTTAATAAATAAACACTTTAGTGCGTAAGCTCTAAACCTTTCTTCCTTAAGACTCATTTACGGAGACGCGGCACGTTTTTGCAGCGTGAAGCGCGGCGCGTTTTTTCCGTTTACGGAGAGGCGGCGTGTGCAGCGGCCCGCGTTATCACACACGCAATCACAAACATATTATGACAATGTACGATGTTATTTACGAAGATGCGGGTTGTGAAGCGGCGCGTGCGATGCCGCGTGCTCCTTCGCGGGTAAGTTTTAAAGGAACTACGGTTTTACCCCCTCTAAATCCGCAACAGATGCTGCACAGGCTGTGAGAGTTGTGACAGAGAAGCATCGGCTCAATAAACAAGATCTGCATCTCATCTTCATAGACCTAAAAAGGGCGTTTGATAGGGTGCCGCGCAGACTAGTTTGGCAAGCTTTAAGGGCCCAACAACTGCCAGATATGTACATAAAACTAGTCCAAAGATATGTACACTGACGTTCGCATAAGAGTCAAAAGACCCGCAGGGCTGACAGAGGGGTTCGAGGTTGGGGTAGGAGTCCTTAGCCCGCTGCTTGTCAACCTAGTAATGGACTTCACTACAAAAAATATCCAAGCGCCATTGTCCTGGAACCTCCTGTACGCAGATGACATCATTCTAAGTGCTAGATCAACAACCGCTTTACAGACCACTTTGATCACATGGATTACAGCTCTAGAATCCTGAACATCTTCAATTCCAGTTCAATAACAGCTGTACCCCATCCACAATCTACTAC
Source organism: Noctua fimbriata (assembly GCA_905163415.1). Classification (NCBI taxonomy): domain Eukaryota; kingdom Metazoa; phylum Arthropoda; class Insecta; order Lepidoptera; family Noctuidae; genus Noctua; species Noctua fimbriata. Next base: position 13,323,391 of record LR990940.1, read on the forward strand.
TCTGATCGTACGCCTGTGCTGAAGATAAAAAAGTCAAATACCTAGACTCGGTTATCACAGACCAAAGAGACGTCGACGCCGATGTAGAACACAAAGTGAACGTGGCATGGCTGAAGTGGTGATCACTAACTGGAGTCTTATGCGATGCTCGTATGCCAATAAGAACCAAAGGCAAGATCTACAGAACGGTGGTGAGGCTGGCTATAATGTACGGAGCGCTATGTCGGCTGATGAAAAAGACGCATGTAAAAAAGCTTCACACTGCCGAAGATGCTAAGTTGGTCTAAAGGCGTGACGAGACTGGACAAAGTACGAAACGAGCATATGGACTATACCAGAGAAACTAACCGAGAGCCGTAGATCTCAGATGATATAGGCACGTGATGCGAAAAGACGAGGAACATGTAACTACCTGAATATAAGAGAGGTAGACAACGACCTCTGGCTACGTGGTGGACTAGCATGACGAAGCTCCTATTGGAGGAAGAACGGCGCGACCCGACAACCCAGGACAATTGGCCTGGTGCCAGAAAATTAGGAAAGCCGATCCCACCTAAAGTGGGATAGAGCAAGGAAGAAGAATTGGGTGATTCGGAATAGTTTGCAACTTTGCACTATTTTGGTATTTACGGTCATTGACCTACTACTTACTATTCGTCACGTATTTTCTTCATACATTTAGGAACATAGAACAAAATGCTACTAGAAGTAAACTACTTCATTTTTTTAAATTATATATTTTTAAAGCATGTCATATAGTTATGTAATACCTACGTAGTTTTATTTAATGCAATAAGATATTTTATTGCCATTTATGTATTTTGGCAACTTAAATAAAATTGCAGTCTAAAAATGTCACAAAAAAAGTTGGACGAAGAGTATCACAAATAACAAGATGAGAATATGAAACTAAAGATGAGAATATGAAAGATCTGTTAAAAAAAAACATTATATTAAATCTCAATCTATAAGAGAAAACTCTCAATATTACATTTGTAAGGTAAAAAGTAATGAAATAAACATGTGCATATACCTACTTCCGATTCCTGGTCATAAACCCATCACTGGATAATTTTCATTAACTCTGTGGCAAGATGAAGAGCATGGAATTTTCTCACAGTGTTTAACAACACACATATCTTCGGATCTGTAACGAATTTACAAACGTAAATGTCGCCTTGATCCGTATCCACCTCTAAACGTTTGAAAACCTCTTTTAATTCATCTTCATAAGGAGTCCTCTTCGCTTCAGGAATCATCGCGTAATGCCAAGGCAGGCAAATCTTTAAAACATTCCATATAACTGACTGACTGACGGCGTACGCCAAGTTATTGTCCTCCTCGGGTACGACTTTAGTTTCTTCTTCAGTCTCAACTTTATCCAGTTTTTCTTCAGGTTCAATGTCATCTTCACATGGTGGACAAATATATGTAGTCTTGACATTAGTCTCAGATTGCACAGTAGTTTTAGACAAGAGCTTTTGACTTTTAGACGTACGTGCGCTTTGTGAAGACTCAATTTTTTTCTGCTGGCCTTTAGCTTTGGTTTTTTTACCTCCTTTCTTCTCTTCCGGTGGAGGAATGTATTCTAATTCAACAATAGTAGTTCCTTCACAAGTATTTATTACATTGTCTAATACAGTATCAATCAATTCTTTTGTGCAATTGTGGGCACAAGCTAAGCAATCGTCTCTGTACTGTTTGTATTTAATCAATTTTTGAACGACTTCCTCACACTGCTCCACGTCATAGCAAGTTTTTTTACCGACAGCCATAGATAAGGCTGTAACGAAACCTATTACAGGATCAGGATGTTTACAAAAAGCTAGCAAAAACGCGGAGTAATTCATCATATTTTCCTCCGTTTCAAATAATTCGAACAAAAAAAGTTTTATCAAATTCTTCCTTAGCTGGGCTTGTTTATCTTCTAGATCAAAATCGTTTTCAAACCATAGTTCTTCTGCTATAAAATCATCCCTTTTTATCAACTCTGTAGATCCGAGATCCTTACATCGAAATCTATGGCGAATATCTAATAACTCATCCACATCGGGATATGGAATGTTTAAACTAAAAATAAGGAAATCTCTCCAATCGACGTAAACTGTATCTCCAAATATCAAAAACACTAATTTAGGTACTTTATCGGGATTTACTTCCAACCAAGCATTCGGGAACAGATTCCCATCACAAGTTGCTTTTCCGAAGAATAAGAAATCTTGTAGAAGGTATGTGAACGCCTGAGTTAAAATTATTCCCGTTGGTGCAACAATCTTAAACTGAGACCGCAAAGTAGCTAATTGACTGATTTTGAAATCCATATTCCCAACTTCCTCAGTTAAAGGTCCCGTATCAACTGGTGGCTCTGGTGGAGCAAATTGCAAAAGATTAGGATCAATCATGAATGTATCATGTTCTAGTATAAGCGTTTCCGGAATTCTTCGTCCTTCTTCAACTGCCATTTGTAAATATTTGCAAAGTCTATCAACCGATTTAATCTCATTTACATAGTAATTATCAATATCGTTTTGTATTTGCATAAACGCTCTATAAATATGATCATTAAATAATTTCATATCACGGTAACACTTGTATTGAAGAGCAAGCATTCGAAGGTTAGCTCTAAACATTTCTCCATTGATCCCCATTGTCCATTCATCAATACATTTCAACGCGTTCTCTTTAAAAATTTCTTCAAGATTAATTGAATCTTCAGAAGCAAGGTCATCCTTCTTTTTTGGGGTTGGTTGCATTCTAGCTATTTCACCGTATTCTTTCACTATGATAGATCTATAATAGTCATTAGTCTCTTTGATGATTTTTACAGCATATTTAACATTATTTTCAATCACTAAATTAAAAGGATTATTAATGAAGTCAATTTCAATATTTTTAACTTGCAAGTCCTGGAATGCAGATTTCAACTGTTTGTACAACTTGTCTTCACCCCCTTTTTTACCACCGGATGTGTCATTACTTTCCTTGTAAACTTTATTCAATTCCTTAAATGCTATTTTATCCATTGATGGCAAATGTTTTATCATAGCAAAATAAAAATCATGAAGCGCTTGAAATGTCAAAATCGACCTGAAATAATATTTTAATTAAAAAGTTAAGCCAGTAATAATATTTTAAATAAAAAGTTAAGTCAATGTTTTGAATAAAATCAGGCATGTTTTCTTCGAGGAGACAAGTACTTGCTGACAAGAGAGTATTCAAGATCAGAGCTAACTTCCCAAATTGTGTGCAGTCGACGGAGAGCATATGAGTATTGAAAAATGTTTCATAAATAAGGCACGGCCTCAGAACTGTCGTAACATTATATCAGTTTTAAGATAGGAATACGCGATTAAAGTGTGCTTACTGAAGCTTTCAGTTAAATTGTCGCTTGTGCCACTCGGTGACTTATTATCGCAGTAGGTGCACAAATGGCGAGAGATAAGGAGAGAGAAACAGCAAGCATAATTGAAGTTGAGGGGTATTATCTAAAAACTTAATATTTAAGGTGGAAGCACCAGGGTAATTCGCGAAATTGAAATTTTCTTACGTTATTGCAATTTAGAGGCCAGTGTCAGGTTTTCTGTTGATGAAAATATGATTCGCGCAACTAACACGTACATATGTACTTACAGAATTAAAACATAAATTTTTGATGAAAAAGTCATTCAATGGGGTTAAATGAACTTAGAGGGTTGTATTGATGATTTTAATTAATATATTTGTTGATTGATTGTAACTAAATAAGTTTTACTTGTGCGAATCATATTTTCATCAACATACAACCTGGCACTGACCTGAAAATTGCAAAAACACGTGAGAAAAATTTGAATTTGGCAGGTTACCCTGGCAGTACCGTTACAGTTACAGTTACCCCCCCACCTTAAGACAGTTTTTAATGCTTAGACCACATTTGGCGGGATTCAGCGAACCGTTTCAGAGTAAGAAAGAGATGGAGCTACACGTCCTGTCTAGCTCCAATTCTTTCCCACACTAAAGTAATTCGCCGAATACCGCAAATGTGGCCCTAGCATTAGAGAACATACAATATGTTCACAAATAAAATTTGGAACGTGATTTACCTGTTGAGTTCCGTTTGCATACATGATATGTAGGTATTCACTAGGGTTAATAGTTCTTTCATAGTCCAGTTATCACATATTAAAGCTTGTCTTTTGTTCTCAGCGTGTAATTTTCTCTCATCACAAATACGATACAACGCGTTTTGTAATTCTTTAACCCGGCAGTGCCATTCATTTCTTGCCAAATTAAGGCCACGCCAATCTATTTCAAAGTCATTATACTCTTTTTGAAAAAGACATACAAGATCTTGTTTAACAGAGGGTAAAGTAATTACTTGTTCCATTTTATCCTTAATAAATCTTGCGTATGGAATCAAACAGTTCATCTGTAACCTTTTCGCAAATAACAAATCTTTCATATCTCTGATATACACTTTTTCAATTGCCTGCCAATACGTTGCCAAAGCTTCTCCTATGATCTGAGGAATAGCTATCTCGCCATAATCCCAATCTTCTTCGCCAGCCAATAAGATTACTTCTTCAACATTCGTCGACCTACTCAAGGCATCTTCTCCACCCATCTCGTCCATTATAGCTACAGCCTCATCAGTTAACTCATCCACGGAAGCCTCTTTCACTATGTCCAGTGACTTGTTGACAGAGTTTTTACTTATTTTAGAAGTCTGGCGTAATTTGTCTTTCGATTTGCCGTTAATCACTTCGGATTTAATTATTTTAGGTTTTTGCTTTTTGTCGTCACTTGACGGGAATTCGAGATTACTCAAAACGTTTTCACCAAACAATTTATTCGTTGATTTTAGTGGCATTAAGAAATCACCAATGATATATTTACAAATTTGGGTCAATAAATCTTTATCTATGACTTCATAGTACATACTATAATTGATACCTAGGACAGCGTAAAATCGGTCAATTAGCTCAGAATTCTCTTCTGTTAAGTCCCATATTACAAGTTCTTGCAGAATATCTTCAGTCTCTATAAGACGAAGATAAGTTGTGAAATAACTTTCAAACGGTTTTTCAATAATGTTCTTATGAGGATTTTCTACAAGATTAGATACTCTCACTTCCTTATACGGATCTATTTCTTTTTTACGATGCTTTATGATGCACTCTTCAAGATAAATATCATCCCTATCTTCTAGTAGTTCAGCCTCATTTGGTGGTGTACGGCCAGAGAAAGTCGCTTCCAAAATTTGCGCTTCCCTATAGGAATTTGGATAGTTAATAATTACAAACCCATTGATGTCATCTTGGTCCTTAAGGTATTCAACTATCATTGCTGCTAAGATATGATCTGTCAAAACTTCACCCATACCTAAGGCTTCATAAACATATCTGCCAAGCTCAGCCGAGTTAGACAATTTAATTTCTTCTTCTGGTAATGTTTTTGGTGTTTGCGTTTGTTTGGCATTTGGCGGAATTACTCCTAGCATAGCACTGACGAATAACTCAGTAGTTTTACTCGTAGCGTCATCGTCCAATTTCATGAATCTGATTAGCTCTTTTTCTTCTTCTTCGGGGGCAGCCGCAATAAACTTATCAAACGATAGATCTATATCAACACAACCTACCATTTCAGATTTGAATTTTCTTAGACAAAAATTAACGGCGGTTTCAAGGCGTACGACGAGTATTTTTCGCAAGTTGAGCAGAGCTTGCATTGGAACAGTTATGGACCTATCTGGAAGGCCACGTAATACTGCTTTGGCTGAGTATTGCGGTAAATCAGCGGGTGGTATTGGTGGTGGATACGGATATTTCATTCCAAGTAAAGTATAAACTAAATGGCCTAATATGCGACCCCCCAAATATTCATATTTTCTTTCTTCAGACTCAGTTTCATAGTTAGGCAGTAATAAATCCAAACTCCATGGATACAAATAATTATGATATTCTATAAATTCATCGTCGTTTTCAGCTTCTTGTCGATCTAATTCGAGCCTTACAACTTCTTCTATTTTGCCAATTGATTCATGTTCGGACCGTTCTTTCACAATGTCTTCTATAGGTTCTAAAATATCAAATATTGCCTGTTGCTTAAAAAATAAAGTTTTCCATTCGTGAATGAAATGATCAGGAACCTCATCTTCTATCAGTTTTTTGAAGTATGCATATCGAGTTGCGTAGTCCACTAATGATAACATGGTATCATAACAAATTTCATAATAATGCAGACGCTTTCTCCTCATTTTTTCGCCATATAATTTTTTGTGAAGCAATAATTGTCTCTCTTTTTCGAAATCTAATTCTGCTTTATCTAGATGCATTTGTTCTTTGACATTATTAAGAAAGTGATCGAACTGGTGTGTTCTTTGATCTATAAACTCCTTTTCAGCTTGAACTCGATTCCTGACTAAATTCCGTGCTTGTTGTTTTGTCTCCATTATTTGTGTACACATTTGCTTTTCAAATTGGGATAATTTCATTACTTTCTTAGCAAGTTCAGTTTCCAGCTTAGTTTCTTCTTCAGCAACAGAAAGTTCCCACATGGAACCACTTACGACGTGTCTTATTTGATTTTGAAACTCCTCGGAATCTGCTTTCTTACGCATTCTGTTATGAAGATCATCCATAAAACCTTTAGTCCACTCGGACCCCGAAATTATTGAAGATCTTTGATCCATGGCATTTTGTTCTAGAGCAAGAAGCTCATCATAACTGTAATTTCGAAATTTACAGGGATATCTTAAAGCAAATTCTTCCATTTCTTCTCGCTCTTTGCCTGTTGCTTTTGATGGTAGCATATACTTAAAGCAAATTGGGGTATTTGCTTTTTTAATATTTTTAAGCATTTTGGAGTATTTATGTCTTATGTAGTCATAGGTATCTTTAACTTGTTCGGCTTTCCTCTGTTGCCATTCTATAAAATGCTTTTCATTTAGTAGAGGTTTCGAGAGATTATCGACGAATGACTCTTGTTCTTCAGGAATATTTTCTACTCTAAACCTGTGACCGATTTTCTCTATTAAACCAGAAACCATTTTCCTTTCTCGTTTTATAAAGTTTGTGCGATCTCTTTTGTCTAAATGAAGGAACATTTGATAGAATAAACGAAGTGTAGCAGAACCATTCCCACCCATTATGTTTTCAAGATCAGTAACACTTAATTGCACGTCCAAGTCCGCTAACCATACTGATAAATATTTCCAATTGCTTTTAATTTCTGCCTTTACATTTGAGTCTTTTATTAAAAAGAATTTTTCTTCGTTGATAACGTTGTAGCTGTTGAGTACGCCAGCAATCACATAACCATTTTTCATCATATCTCCAAACTCGTAAGCTTCCCATGTTATTGGTCTCTGCAATCTTTCCGTTAGCCACTCCTTCAATATTTCAGCCATATTAAAATTTGTAAATAGTTGACTTGATTATTTGATGCACAGTTTGTTAGAGTTTGACGTAAGTTTGACTGACAAGTTTTCAAAGAGAATTCTCTGAAAAAAAATATGAATAAATTTAACTTTTTTTAAAAAAAAAGTTTTTACGTAAATAAAAAGAAGAAATTCAGGTTTATCTATCAACATTGAACGCGTAGGTATATAAAGTTTCGTGTCCGTGCCATCTTACGATTTTTTGCAATTGGTAAGTAATATAAAAATATAATTCGCGATCGTAAAAGATGGCTTTACAGAGTTATAATTATTAAAATCGTCATTAAGAATAAGAATAAATAATTTTAAAAAACCCCATTGAATGACTTTTTCATGAAATAGTCATTGATTGGGATTAAATTAAGTTCGAGGGTTGTATTGATTTTAATTGTTATATTCTGTCCCTACATATTATGTATTACAGCCTCGAATAATATTTATTCAATTTACAGCCTAACACTGACCATCAAATTGCAAAAACGTAAGTAAATTTGAACTTTACGGACTGCCCTGGCTCTTCCCCCTTAACCGTTGAGGAGTTCTGTAGTGAGGAGGTGATCCTAACTGCAGGATCAAGTCATGTCTGTCATAAAAATGTATTGTCACCAGAATCAAAGGTGTGCCAAATTTCAGTTCGATAGGTTGGGGAACTAGTTTGAAATTCAGTTGCAAGATTTGACCAATATGACATGTATGGTCTAACTAACCAACTAACTAACTAACAAGGCAAATCTATACTAATACTAAAATACTAATAATATTTTAAGAGGAAAGATTTTTTTGTTTGTTTGTTTGTACCGAATAAGCTCCGATACTACTGGACCGATTTTAAACATTTTTTTCACCAATAGATAGCTAAATTATCAGGAAGTAACATAGGCTATAATTTGTTTTCAAAAGAATTAGAGATCCTTAAGAAAATTCTAATAATGTAACTCAAAGAAGTAAAATTTTGCCTACAATATTCATTATTTAGCGTGCGCTGAAAAAATTATTGATTACTTGATAGTACTCTAGATTAGTATACATGACGCTGCTTTGAAAATCTATATAGCCATATAAGTACTCTGTAAGTGTGTGTTCGATCGCTTTCCATGCATTATATTTTATAAGTTTAACTTTGTACTCGATAGATGGCGTTGTTCATTTCACTCCATTTTCTGAATCGCGGTGTTAAGATTTTCCGTGAAAGAATAACAGTCGCCCGTGTCTGTTACTTACAGTCTGGTTTGTTAACCAGCGCGGCGACGACACAAGAGTGATTGGTCCTCAATTCGACGCGTATACAAGCTGATTCTTTCAAGTGGGCGTGAATTCCAAATCCAAAGAGTAAAGTAAGTATAGAGGGAGCCAAATCCGAAAGACCGAAACTATGAGGAATAGCGAAATATACTCAAAATAGTTTCGACCCCGATTTTGATGAAAACTAAAACTAAACTACATCATTAGATTTTTGGAAAGTAAATATCCCTAGCCAGGAATCGAACCCGTTGATTTTGGAAAAAGAAAACACACACTGTATTATTTTACCATTCGATAGTGTCGCTAATAGGCATCAAATTCGGAGAAGTAATGACATGGGGGAAATTTAAGGAAATGGTTAAATTTTATGTTTTTACCAATAAAAATGTCAAAATCTTCTATGTTTTTTAGTAACTAGCAACCCACAGTTTTGCTTGTCATTCCTTATTATGACTTTTTTGTGGTGTTTATTTTCACTGTTTTCTATGTATATTTCTTGAATTCTGCTTAGATCTAATCCAGGATGAAATGTAACGAATTCGAAAAAAGTGTATGTACCATCAAGAGCATTGCATAATACGTAGGCCTCAGGATCGCGTCGTTAATTTTGCCGTGTTGTTCACAGAAATCTCGCCACATGAACCTAGAGAATTTGGATAAAGCCCTAAAAGACTTGGGCATGCTGAGTGCAATAACCGAAGCGCGGCGAGACTATTTACGCGAGTCCAAGTCAAACTACAGCGTGATGCGGCTCAACACGCGATACGTTTCTAACGTGACTGTGGGATATTGTATGAAGAGAGCGACTAACAAAAACAGACTCTGCCCTTACGTATTGCCAATTAGACACAGAACTAAGAGTGAAAACTCGGATGCGATCGGTAGTGACGTGAGCGATAGCGGGTGCGAGTACAAAAACAGTTTGTTAGAGCCATCCACGAGCGGGTACAACCACGAGTGCGCGAAGAGTCCGGCGAAGCGTTGCCAGTCGCTGGAGAACCTAGCGCTAGTGGCAGATGCACCGGCGCGCGCCGAACCCTCGCCCGACATGGACTGCGTCTCCACGCGCATCCAGAAGCTACAAGTCGATGAATGACACGCAGTCAGTCACTCACATAGAACCACCACCAACACTCGAGTGATGACCTTCGAATCGTATCTACTCTAAGCTAGAGTGGCAGAGGTTACACATTTAGATGTAGTATTCCAGTGATCTAATGAATGTATTTTCCAGTGTATTTAAACTGATGCATGAATATAAGTGTAGAAGCCGATTCTAAATGTTCCTAGCTCCTCGTTGTACTTGGGTTAATTTTGCATGTATTATCCACCCCAACGATAAATGATAGTGCAGCTACTTACTGTTTAAGCGAATTGCTCAAAAAATGTTTGGAATTGGTACAAATATTGGATACATGTTGTATCTGAATTAGACAATTGTTTTGATAAAGTTGATTGATGTGTTAGTAAACTGTGAGAGTTTTAATGATTTTTATGGTAACCCTAAAGTTAGCACCGGAGTGTTTCTTGAGAACAAATTAATTTTGTTTTGGTCTAAGTCACATATGCATTCATTTTATATAATCTATTGTACTTTCGAGTTTTACAAATAAATATTCCATATTTTGAATGAGCATTACATCTATTTGTGTATCATAATATTTAACATACTAAAAATTGTGCAAATATGAATAAGACTGTATGACGATCTCATTGCATCCACAAAATTTCATGTCATATTTATTAATGTTGGAACAACATTATATTATTATTTATTTGTCATCACTGCTTTTGTGACTTAGAAATAGATAGTTATGTTTGTTAACATATTTTGTTATTTTGTTCTTATTAATTTAATAACAAATATTTGAAATAAATATTGCTTTGATTAATTCTATTCTTTTATTATAAATATCTAGTCTTTAAAAAACCAATTCGAGCTGTTTTGCAAATGCTAAGAAAAAAATGAATGCAGACTAACCCTGTCCTAAACTTAAATAATGGTGACCCAGTCCTATTTTCAATGCAGCCAATAAATGAACTGAAATAAAAATATGTTATTTCACATAGGCTCATGGCCCATGTAGGGCCATGAGCACTTATAAAACGTCGAGACAAGGTGCACAGTTCCAGTTGTTTGTTTCCTATGGAGAAGATCTGCCAAGAAACTCCATGGTTACTCTTTTAAAATTATTTGGTTTTACAATGTTATGTTCTAGGTTAAGGCTTTTGGTTTCCGCACTTAGTCCTTAAAGTGGACCATTGCGCGTGAGCCATGCTGGCCGTTACTCCAACCAGCCCACCTCCGTCCAGAAGTAGATCAAACTTCCCGGTCTGCTCAGGACATCCGTAAGGTTTCTTGGTGTTCCAAGTCTCCTCGCGGATCTGAGTGAAACGTCGCGTGCGACGACGCAACGCATAATGTGGCATGTCACTAAAAAATGTATATAAAACGACGCAGCGTTGACGTAGCGACGCAACGCACTAATGAGGCCTCAGCCTAACTTAACACAAAAATGATTGCCGGGAAAAACTTTTTCTGTTGGTGAACAATCACGTTTTACGGTAGGACTCAATGTAACGCACTCATAACATTGTGCTGATGGATGCATTGAATTCTACGGGGGTCATGGAGGTATTCAAAGAAAAGTTATAACATTAAAAATATGTATTTAAAAAAAAAATGGACATTTGAACCATTATTTCTCCGTAACTAGTAGGTTCCCAGGTATGTTCCAGAACAAAAAAAATATCGCATTGACGGGGAAAACAAGTGCCTTTTAGCTTTGTTAATGTTATTTTTACATCCATTTTTGCTGGCCACACACCCCGCTCCGACTCTTATCACCACCATATCAGCCTCGAACTACTGGGTATTATAGACCTCCCCTTTCTAGTATTAGTTCGAATAAAACTTAAAACCGATTAGTTTTAACTTTGAACGTAATATGAGCGTCTTATACCAGGTTGTCCTCGACCAATCAACATAAGGCCGTGGTGTTAATGGTTGCAAGCAGCGCTAGATGGCACCACTATGGTGCGCGTGAGTTGCCTAACTTCTCTTATTTCGCTGTAGACGAATGATGTTATAGCAGCTAAAACTTCAAGAAAAACACACATAAAATTATAACTTAAAATTCATTTATTCGCAGCCATTGAGTATGTAACACTTAAGATAAATAACAAAAGATTGTATATAATATTGCATGTGACTGATTGGAGGGTAGGGACCAAAGAGGCAGTGACCACACGATCGATGTAGTAAGTGATCACAGGGCTTTTACTTTTAATTGTTTCATTTTTGGTGTTTTGCGTTTCTGTTGACGTTTCTGCTCTTTTAGTTCCCAACGACGCTGTTTTTCGGGGTCGTCCTCCTGGAAATACAAATAGGTCGTTAATAATTGTTTCAAAAGGTTTAACGTATCAAGCTTTTTTGCCCAACTCTTCGGGGACTACAAGCGCTATGTTATGGTAGGACGCAGTTACCGCAAGTATCCGCTCTTTCTCCTGCTTCCGCTTCTCCTCCCTACGTGCAGCCGCCTGCTCCTGCCGCGCCGCATGGGCTCCGCGCAGCCAGGCCTCCGCCACCTTCTGCCGACGCTTCTCGCACTTCGCTAGAGCCTGTAACATCAAATTTAATTACTGAGTAATCTGGGTGACGAATTCCTAAACAGAAAAAAAATGGAGGGACATCTTAGTTTACACAAGATCTTACCCGCAAATGCGGGTAACCGGACGGCTATCCGCATTCGCAACCGTATCCTGTGGTCAACCAGACGACTGGCCGCAATGCGGCCGTATAGTGTGTACGCGGTACGCCCCTAGGGTAACTGAACAAAAATACCATACTAAGCTTCGAACAGCAGAAGCAACGCAAATCGTAATGGTAGGATTGACAAGCTGTGTACGCCATCTACAGAAGCTTTTTCAGAATAGCACAGGACTGTCGAAGCGGCTGCGGTTACCGCTGCAATTTGTGATTACACTCATCTTAAGACGTGTTCCTTAAAACAGAAAGATGTACTGACCTCCTTGCTAAGCCTGAGCCGCTTGATCTTGTCCATGAGGTGGAACACGAGCTGCAGTAGCGGCCGTACCTCGTCGCCGCCGCCGTCGGGGCCCAGCGCCAAGCTCACCAGCATCACCTTCTCCGTGTCCGGGGGTTTAGTTACTGCTGACTCCCTGTGGGGGAACGAGCGTTAGTATTACGTTTATCTACGTTATTGTCGAGGTTATTAGTGCGTCTTACGTTTTATATCAAATATTTTCATACGAATGTGCCCAGTGTCCTCATTTGAGGATGGCATGTTTTTTCTACATAAAAAAAAATCTTTTGTTTTATTTTAGAAATTGAATACAAGTTATTTCATTTTCCGGTGGCTAGTATAGTGTTGGGCGTAAATGCACGGTTAAATATCAAATTCCATCTTGGAGTATGATATTTTTGAGTACTTTGACTGATTGATGAGTTCTAGATCTAAACTCGGCTCGTAAAACATATCAGACAAATAGCACTCACTCAATCTGCTTGGGGCCGGAGTACTTGTCGGAGACATGTATGAACTGCACGTATTGGTGGTAGAGCTCCAGTGCTGCGCAGACCCTTGTGTCGAGGACTGCGGACGTGGCCTCGGCTGTCTCCGACATCACGGACATGGCGGCTGGGAGGCCGTGCTTGTCGCCAGGGCGACGCTCCGGACAGAATACGCTCTGGAAACGACAAAATATACTTCATTATATTGGAGAAGCCCAATAACACTAGAGACTTGTGCCCGGTTGAAGGCAATAGGCTTCGACCTAATCAGGATATTACTTTTATTTCATGCGGGCGAAGCTGTGAGCATAAGCTAATAACATAATATCACGCCTGTAATCCTGGAAGGGTTAGGCAGGAGTACCTTAGTACATTTCGCCTATTGCCATCAACTCGGCATCAATAGAATTGCTACTGAAAAACTCCAATAATATAACATCACGCCTGTTATCTCCGAAGGCAGAGGTGTACTTGTATTTGTATGTAATAGTAGGTATACCTACATTTCGCCAGTTATGAATAGAGAGTTGTGTAATAGAAGGCGAGCTTATTGTCATCAACCAATATTATTATTAATCAATTAATATTAGTAGGTAAGATAGATAGTCCTGTTCTACAAGAGTCAATCAATTTTTATGTTCCTGACCAGTACATGCGTAGCGTTGTAAGACGACAACATAGACTCCTCTGCTACCCGCCTGCATGGCGTGCTCCCCGAACCAACAACACTCCCACTGCTAGAGCAATTAAGTTAATAAATGATTTTCTAAAATATATTCCTGAGGCAGATTTATTTTTTGACTCTCAATGGACAATCGCTAAACATGTGCATATTTATTTAAATATGAAGAAATAGTTGTTAATTGTAAATGTTGTTGTCTGTATAAGGTTGTTTTTTGTTTACAAATTTTATGTTACTCCGGTTGTTTATGTATATTTTAAGAAGTTTTAATTAAAATGATTGATGTAATTTTGTAGTATTAGAATAGATATAAGCGATTTGGTGTAAACTGTTAGCTTATATTTGATGAATAAATGAATATGAATATGAATATGAACCAAACACAAATCCAGACTCCGTGGCATCTACTGAGAAATTCTTGATGAAAAATCTCAATACCTTAGCCCGATCCGGAAATTGGACCCAGGACCTCATGCTCAGCAGTCGCCCTTACGACCACTCAGTCTATGAGACAGTCAAAATTCCAAATAACAGTGTCAATGCCCGACTTGGGAATTGAACCCACACTCAGCAGTAGTGCTTGCGACAACCAGACCAACGAGGCAGCATAACATTCCATCTGACATGTATTTCCGCAAAGTTGAAATCCTCATCTATACAAATAAATAAAAATGAAGTCTGTTTGTAATTTCAAAATAACAGCTTTTACTGAACGCATGATAGTCTATACGGTACTTATAACAAAAAATATATTTTTTTACTTTTTTTCTGTCTGTTTGTTCCGGTTAATCTCCGTAACGGCTAGACCGAAGTTGACTGGCTTTTACAGGCAGATTGGTGATGTTATAAGGAGTACCTTAGGCTACTTTTATTTTAGAAAAAGGACTAGCGTTTCGTGCAAAAAAATTAATACCTTGAAATTGCTAACAAAATCCGATAATAAGAAAGTAATATTTTTATAATAATCGCGGGTAACACCTAGTATTTACTAATCCTATGACCATAACATATACATACCAAGTCCTGCATCTCCTTAGACAGCTTGGTGGCGATCTTTTTCTGCGCGACACACAGCACGAAGGGATCGCTGTCGTCTTTGCCAAGTTCCACACGAATCAGCAGTGTGTCCGGAGTTGGTCTAACTACACCCAATAGTACGTGGACTAGGTCTTGTCGCTGAAAAGATAAGACAGAAATACAATAATAATATGAATGTAGTAGTTTTTATAACACATTATTTACATTTTTAAATATTTCTTAAAAAAAGAAATAGTAGTTCAATGGTTTGGTGAATGTTTAGGTAAGTTTGAGTGAGTCATCTCATCATCTGCTTTTAGCCTTTTTCTATGTTGGGGTCGGCCTCTAATCACATGCAGCTGAATATCAGTGTTACTTGGCTGTCTTTGTGTCGATTGTCGTAACGGCCCATGGCCTTATGGCCAAGAGCCTTTGGAAGCCCTCCTTAGGCGGTTGGATCAAGAGCAGATTCAGAAGGCAGTACTCCGCGATACGGCTCGCATTGTGAGGAGGTTCCTGTCTCTGGAGCCCTAACCACCGGTAGCTTGGACCCTGCTCCCGACACCAGTGGAATTCTATTTTTTATATTTTTAAATGATTTTTTTTTTAATAAATATTTTAAAATATTTGGTAAGTCTAAGTGAGTAGCAGTTCTAGAAGAAAATACTTTTCTTATGTACAATTAAAATTGATTTGAGTCTGGATTTTGCCTATTGGCAACAACTAAGCGCAACTCCAGACTATGGGTTTTACTGAACAATATGTAAAATCCCAACACAACTTTGCCCAACCTCCGATTCAAACGGCGACGTAGTTGTTCCGGGTCTGACTGTGTATGTCAGTTTAAATGTTTGTAAACGCACCTTATACGGGAGGAATTCAGAGTGTTGGGTACCAATAAAAAAAACCTCTATACTTCATCCCCGTGTTAACCCTGCAGACCGCTCTCTCCAATCCGCCTATGAGTAGCCAGTACTTTGGGCAGCAGTCAAATCTCACCGACTCTGCCACATAACGTGTATCCTCATACCTTGATAAGTTTAAGTGTGAGCAGCATGCCCTCGCAGCACAGCCGCCCGCTGCACCACATCGTGAAGCAGTGCTCCGCCTCGCGGCGCCACCCGCGCTCGTCGCTCGCGGCTACCACGTCTACGCCTGTCTCACCTGGCAACACATATCACAAACTGAGTAAGTCTTTAAACTCATCATCATCATCAGCCTAGCCTTTTCCCAACTATGTTTTTTTACGTGGAGCGACTCCGACCTCCACAACCCAGTCAGTACTGGGTAATACGATACCCCTTGGTAAGACTGGTTGTCAGACTTTCGGGCCACCGTCTACCTGTAACGACTGTCAACACGTACCCTTAACTTACTTTCCGAGGCACGGAAGAAACTCGGTATGTAATGGGTAGTCATCCATCCACGGACCAACCCAGGCAAGCGGCTTAACCTTAAGATCGACCCGAGCGACTGTTATTTGGCCAGGAGCTCCTCAAGCTATACGGTTATGTAGTCGAATTATTGTTTTAAATGTGTACTAATAATAAGAGTTTTATAGATGTTGTCTGGTATTGGAAAACCTCTCATATAAATTCAATTTTATCGAACTTGGAATATTTAATCTGTATTCGTGTTTTATAACTTTTTTACTATTCTTTATTTTATTTAGCGTATGATTAGTGCCTAACATGGTGTGAGTTTTTAATGCGCCTATGGGCCTCTGACTTGGCTTTACATGCCGTCGAGAAATATCTATCAGGCATGTTGGTTTGCTCACGATGGTCAAGTATAATTATACAATACGCAATCCGTGAAGTCAGACGTGCGCGTCTTGGGTTCGAACTTGAGACTTCTGACTTGGCAATCCGACGGTCACACCACTTGGCTATTGTTAGCACTGTATATTGCATACCATAATTCTAGGAATCAGAGTACGTGAAACACGATAATGGAAAAATATAAATATTGTTGATATCCCACCCCGGTTATCCACGGTTGTATATAAACAAATGAATAATCTTTCTTACCGACTAACGTAAAATTATCATCAAGCAGCGGTTTATGCAGCTTAAGGAAGTTGGTCGCAATAGAGGTGTTTTTCGCGCGGCCGACCGCGTAGGCCAACGCGTACGACGCCAACAGGCAGCACAGGATGCCCTCCAGCCAGTACGCGTCCCAGCGGGGACGGATCATTATAGGAACCTGGGGAAAAAATAAAATAAATGAATAGTAAACCAGTTTATGCGGATCTCTCATTGTACGGGAATTCTATACAAAGCGAGGCCATGGTATACAGGACATGTGTGGCTTGCTGTGTCGCCGCGTGTGCTAGACTAATGGTGCAAATACAGTTGGTCGTCTGCCCGTAGCCTCGAATTCGGGCACCCGATGAATTTATTACACTAGTCAACGCAATACAAGCTTACAATAGCGAAGAAACAAACGATGAAGCCGGACGAGTTTGGCCGGAGACTGCCGTACTCGACCGCGTTCATTTACACTTGGTCGTTTGCCCGAATTCCACAGGCAATCGAATTCGGGCGAACGACCATGTGTAATTGCGCCATAAGGTTTAGGAGGAGATTGACAGCAGTAATGCCACCCAATTGCAATCGACGCGCCTGGTTTATAAGAAACTAAAACTGGCGGCAATTTCACAATCCATGGAAACGTTGGGCCGTGCAAGTAGACTCTGGTCAATGACGTCGAACAGTAAATATTGATAGCCTCTAAAAATAACCGTGATTCGGCTGCCATGCATCACACAGGATCGACATGGTCGATATCTTTGGACAGCAGACCAGTTGCACCTTAAGTGGGAACTGGTATGCCGCGAAATTCAATTTTTCTTAAGTTTTTTGCAATTTGCAGGACAGTGTCAGGTTGTATGTTGATTAAAATATGATTCGCGGCCGTATCAAATATGGCTTAACTGAGTTATAAACATTAAAATCATCAATACAACCCTCTAAGTTCATTTAGTCCCATTGAATGGCTATTTCATAAAAAAATCAAATATGTACATACTCGTACGTATTAAGGCCGCATAGCAGCCATTAATAGAGTATATTAAAAAATATTTAAAAAAATACGCAAAATACGCGCTTTGACGTGGAGTTGCGGACACCAGCCCGTTATACAATACAACACAATAGAGTATATTAACGAAATATGGCACCTAAGTAACAAAAAAAATAGTTATTTAATATTTTAAAGACAAATTCAAATCAAGGGCATGTTTCGCCTTAGATTTTTTCAAGCTAGATGCCACCTTGAGAACAGCTTATCAGCAGGGATTATCCAACCAAGTAATGTACGACTAATCAGATACCAATGTAAAATCGACTTTAATTACTTCTACACAAAACAAGCTTTACTACAAAATAACACTAAAAGATGTTTGACTTGTTTACCTTAGAAATAGTGATCTTTGGTTGTTCAGAAGTACGCGGAGCACTGTCCTGGAAGCCTTCAAACTCCTCAGGGTCTTGGAAGTGCTCAAATTCATTGTCTTCATCCTGAGAAGAAAAAATGGATAAAATAAATATTACTGTGTCCTTTAAAAATGTAAAATTCAAGTCCACCTGTCATTGGGAATACTTTAATCTTGGGCTGACCTAGCATCATAGTATGGACTTTCAATATATGTTTTTTTATTTTTTTATTGCAAAATGGGCCAGGTGGCCTACCATGACGTCTTAAAGCAGGAGTAATTCCAGTGTGGGAAAGAGATGGCGCTAGACGACATGTATAGCTCTATCTCTATCCCACACTAGAATTATTCCTGCTTTGAGACGTCATAGTAGGGGGGGGCTGCTCTTGACCTCGATCACGCCTGATGGGAAGCGATGGATGACGTCTATGATGGAACGAGCGTGCCCAGAAGATGCCTGTTCACTCTTGCTTTGAAGGCTGACGGGGTAAATGTGAGAGGGAACACAGATGGCCAGCAGAGAGTTCCACACTTTGGCTGTGCGCATAATAGACGTGTAGGACAAGCACTGAGTATGACTTGTTGGGATATCAACCAATATAATAGGAGGACAACTTATACTGGTTTTGATACCTCTGGCATACAGGATACCGTTCTGGGACAATATTATGATCATGCATGAATATTGCAACAGGTCTCAGATAGTTTGAGGTGCGATCGTATTTTAAACACCTGCTCATCTTGTTGGGTTTTCCTAGAACTTGAAATAAAGAACGAATTAAATCTATTGCACAGGCACCAGCACATCAAGCTACCCGACCGAGACTGCCAAATTTTCCCAATCAACCTTGAACCTTAAAGAAACCTTGAAAATCTATTAAAGAAATTTGACAAATTGTAGTAGCTTGATGTGACTGTACCTTGTAAGATCAGTACTCATAATTTTCCCAAAAAAAGTGAAAACACCTACTTTGAATAGGTACTTAATGCTATAATAGACAGACACTGAACTACACTACTATAGTGAAATGAAATAACAAAAGAATAAATTTACATGTGAATGAAGGAATGTTTTTAACCTCTTGTACCTACTTCAAAATTAGTATAACTGTTTTGGGACTGTGATATTAGATCCATAGTAACACAAACATCACGCCTGTAATACTCGAAGGGTTGGGCAGAGGTGTATCTAATAGTACACCCACATTTCGCCAGTTAAGTTCAAGTCCCATGTAATATGGGGCGAGCCTATTGCCATCAACCAGGCACAAATCCAGACTCCGTGGCTGCTACCGAGAAATTCTTGATAGAAAAACCCCATTATAATTTAGATCCTTAGCATTATTTTAATTCTAGTATCAGATGTATGAATATTAATAACCCTTCAGGTATTAAGATAATAATTAATTTATTGTCATTTGAGAACATTCTTTTCTTATCATCTTTTCTGGTCTGGGCTTAACCTGTATGAGAATAGTTGATGCTCTTGTAATCTGACACTGGAATTGGCCATGATGCCAACCTAATAGGGAATATGCATGTAATTTTTTCCTCACTTAAATCAATAAAATATAGTACTATCAACCCAAAAAAATAATTAAAAATTAAGTTCAACTATTACTTGTCGCTCAAAAAAAATATTAAACTCCTACAATTTTCTACGACAGTTCAAACGTCCATGACTGTTGCGGCCATTCATGTCATGTTATGTGACGTCATTTACCTCTATCTGCCTTGTTTACACATAGACTTTGACGTCACTACCGGTGCAATCGAGGGATGATGCGTTTTGAGTTTGCGTTCCAAAAAAACACAATACATAAAATATGAAATTGTAAAATAAGTGTTGTATTAGAAAATTAAACAAGTGTAACACAATGTTTTTATGGGCCAATATGTTACATACATTTTAAAAAGTTTTGTATATCTTGCATATTCCCTATTACTGGCACATCTTTCCTCATATAGCTCATTGCAGGATGGGAGTAGGTATGCAGGTATTTTTCTATTTTTCCTTTTAAAATAAAATGATTGTATACCTCCACTAAGATCTCGTCTTCAGTCTCGACGTTGGCTTCAAACTGATCTTTTGAAGATATCTTCTGTTTTGGAGGAGGAGGCGACTCCTTATCTTCAGCAAAATCTGATGATGTAATATAATTTCAGGTAAGTATTATGTTATTCTTGAATCTAAAAATGCTACAGGCTATAATTTGCGCAAATTAAAACTAATTAAATATTTTTTTTTACTTCCTTACAAAACAACACTAGTTAGGTATCTTAGCATATATAATGCTAAGATACCTTGGCATAAATTCACATTGCAAACATGGTGACAATCAACACTCATTTCATCGCCTAATGAACATTATATTTGTCAATCATAACATAACATCACGCCTTGTAATCCTGGAAGGGTTAGGCAGAGATTATTTATCACCAATGTAACATATTTAACATTTGTATGCCCATGTGGTAGAGTATGATCAGACAATCTACATAAACTCATGACCATGTAATATACATACTGACCATGATCTGGCCAATAAATAATGATTTGGTGTCCCTCCTAATAGGTGGTGAGTATATTGCCAATAACTGGGCATAAATCCATTCTCCATTGCTACTACTGAGAAATTACTGGTGGAAAGACCCAATTACAATTTTTCTGACCTGGGTATCGAACCCAGGACCTCTTGTTCAGCAGTTGCGCTTGCGACCACAAGAAAAATAAGGAACATTATTAGATAAAGACTGACCGCCAGCGAGATCATCATCCTCAGCCTCAAACTGCTCAAACTCAGCGAAGTCATCGTCTTCTAAGGCCTGGTCCTCAAAAGCCTGAGCCACGAAGGTACTGCATAGCAGCACAACTATTGATAATAGCACCCACCGCATTTTGTACCTGTAACATAATATAAAAAAAATCTGTTTAGTAAATAGAGTGTATTTTTTATCTTCCTCTTAGGCTCCCCCTATTACATGGGACTTCAACGTAGCTGGTGAAATGTGGATGTACTATTAGGTACTCCTCTGCCTAACCCTACGGGGATTACAAGGTGATTATGTTCTTAGGACATTTTGTATTTCCTGCATGGTTTTATGGGTGTTCTATTGGCCAATTTTTTTTTTTCGGATTGTAAATTATCAAATGACCCCCCCCCCCCTCCCCCGCTCTGGGCGGAGCGGAAGGGAGTGTCAGACTTGTACTGACTAAAACCCATCCATGTTCCTTCTTTGCCTTTTGTGTTCCAGGGCCATGGTATCTCGTTCGAACAGTCCCGCAGGTGCTATGTTGGCCTAATGTACCACCATTGTAAATAAAAGGGTAAAGATGCCTTAGTTTAATATCTGTTTACATCACTATGCACATCCACTGGTAAAGTATACAGACAAGTTGTCTGGTGAGTTAAAAGATTGCAACTAAGAGAGAAATATAAATTCATGTGAATGATTCACAGTGGACTTTGTAAATAGAATCTGATAAGAATAGTCTTATCAGATTCTATTTACAAATCCATTCCATCCATTTATTTCCATCCATAGCTTTGCAAGGCAATTATAGAATTGCCTTGCAAGGGTAGTAGGTCAGACCCTAGTTGACTGGCTTGTATTGTCACAAATTGGAGATTGGATCAAACAGAGCACAATCAGAAATCAAAGACACCATAGAATAATTTCAGGAAAACAGTAGTTTTATGTTTTTGTTCAATACAATAAAAATATCTTGACTGTATAAACAGTTTCTATTACAAGTGATGAGGTGTTTATTGTAATAAGGACAGAATTCAAACAGTTTTCCTCATGTAAATACTCATATGCATGTTTTTAATTCTTAGTGACACAAGTAGGTAATCTTATCACTCTTCCAAGGTTGTTGTATTGTATGTAAGGTTTCAGGTGTGGATCATGGTATTAGTTAAGTTTATTCTATTGTCCCCAATAGCCTTTACCTTGAACAAAGTTAGTGAGAATGCAGAAAGAAAAAAAGTAGTAGGTATTCAAGGTAAAACTTTTAATCCAACTTTAGAGTATCTTTGGGAACTTCGTTTGTTTTTATAACACTTTCTAAGGCGCACATTTAGTTAAATTTTGGTCTCAAGGTAATCTAAATATATAAGTTTTTATTTTTACTGCATAGAATTTGCACGGCTGACTGTGCAGTTTTTAACACCTCATTTCTCCCATAATATAGCGAATCACACAAATTTTTGGTTACCTGTTATCTATTTCTCGACGATGTTATCAACTAAACTAGCTCATTAACTTATTAATTAGATTATTTTACACAAATTCAATCACATTTCACCTACTTTATTGCGGGATTGACACAGTACGTTTTCGTTGGACCAATTTAGTAAAGGTAGTTTAATGTGACTGGATAAGATGGCTATGACAAGGTATTAGCCAATGATACATGGCCAAAAAAGCATTAATAAATTAAATTTCAAGAAAATTGTAAAGGGAAACGTACTGTTTAATGTCACCGATGTCACGTCACATGACATTCCAAAAATAGAGTTGTTAGACTAAAATATGTTTTATAAAATTAACAGCAACACAAAAGTGTTTTCATTTTATCAACTTTTTTTTACCTTTTTCATTCGTCATTATGAAACGAGTATAATTATTGTTTCGTCGAGTAGCGACAATAACATAAACTAAACTGAGGTGAATGGTGCAAAAAAGTTTAAGGACAATGAGTGCAACAAATCACTCTAATAAATAACTCAGTATCACGATGACCTCATAAACATAATGATTGTAGCGAAATATTATTTCCGCTTCCTGTTTTTTTTAAATCACAAAATATATTTTATTTGGTCGAGATTGGATTGCATTAGATCAGAGGTCAAGTTAGTCTATGTATGTACATACTATTTAACCAGTTTGTATTAGTTGACAAAAAAATAAATAAGGAAAATACGTTCTCTTCGTCAAAATATACCTGAAATCAAAAACCATTACGTGGATATCCTCAATCCTCAAGTGACCAGCACTCCCGTAATCTTTGGACCTTATTTAAAAACATCGACCTAAAAGTCTTGTTATCTAACGGACGCTAGATGGCGCTTTAATTGTTTTTACGTAGTTTCCCAGGAGTGCAAGAGTTAAGCGCAGGCCACACCACCAGCTAGCGAGCGAAACAGCGAGCCGGGCGATCCTCTATTCATACTTCGTTAGTCCGTTTCGGCTCTCTCGGTAGTTTGCGGTGTGAACCAAAGACCAAAGTATGAAAATAGGTGGCTCGCTAGCTAGCGGTGTGGCTTGCACTTTAGGTGAGATTAGCTAAGCAACTTTTCATCTTTTACCACTGGGTTAGGTGGAAGGTAGAGTACGTTAATTACGTAGTAGGTATTACACAACATCAGCCTTGGAAACTTTATTCGGAGAGCAGCAGTAAAGCCCTGTTCACGCTTTTGGGCAATGCCACTTGCGACTAATGGCCCTTCTTTCTTTCATCGGTTTCTGCATTTGGAGTCGTAAGATGCATGCCGCGTGAAGCTCGTGGCCAAGGGGTTATTGTGATTTTCTAAAAGTTCTATCTATTCATCTACAGTGCTGACCGTGGTCCTGACCTAGCTTGAATTTAATAAATTGTTAAACAAAGACTAATGGAACTGCTTATAGGTAGGTATAGTAATGTGTTTAATATTACTCAGCGACTGGTGCCGTCATTGGCCGAAGATTACGAGGCCAACCACCGCGTAAATCCGCATCGAAGCTCATTGAATGCTGATACAATCTTGCTCAATGAATATTATTCATTTTTAGTTTCTATAAGGGCGTCGACCTTGTTTGAATTAGAAATATCTGTCGCTGTTTTTTTTTTGGTGGTAATATCAATGAGAACATCATCATTCAGCCGAAAGGAATGACATCCACAGCTGACGGCTGGACACAGCCTTCCCCAAGTTCCCACAAAGACGGAATACAGCTGAGGTGGCGTTGGTTAAAATCCTATTATAGTGGGATCAATCGGCGCAGCGTCGTCAGTTCCGTAGTTTTAATGTTACCAATAGAGGTCCCCTAAGGGGCGATGACCTTAACGTCCTCCTGTCAATTAGAGGGCCCTTTCCACCATGGAATAATCTACTTAATTATATAATTGTAGTACTACTCAATAGCGAAGGGTCAATTTTGTGAGAGGTAAGCCGGAGTACATATCTTGAATGTGATTATATTATTTGTCTATAGAATAGGTACTCACTGTGCCATTTTTCAAAGGGAATCCGGTAGGAATCGAGTTGTATGGAACCTTCGACACAGGACACTGGTACTATAGCTAGCCTATCTACCGCAGCAGGCGTAATGCATAATATGTTTAGAGTCGTATAACTTTTTTTTTCAGCAGTTTATGCGGCCATTCTTATCTGAAAAGGTATTATACCTTTTGAAGAGAATCTATACCAATACCTACTTAATCTTGTAAAGTTGAAGAGTTTGTTTGGTTGAACGCGTTAATCTCAGGAACTACTGGTTCGAATTGAAAATTTATTTTAGTGTTGGCTAACCCATCTCTTTTAGCCAGGACAGCTATAGGCTATATAAAATCACGCTACGACCAATAGGAGCGGAGCATCAATGGAAAATGTTGCAAAAACAGGGAAAATTGTATTTCTATAATAACTTCACGCGGACGTAGGTCGCGGATAAATAGCTAGTGTTGAATATTTACAAAAATGGTAAGAAATCAAGGGGGGTGACTAGTGAGATGACGACTTGACGACTAATAGAGAGATATGGAAGAAGAAGACACGCTGCACTGACACTTAATGAATTGAGATAAATGCAGAAGAATGATGACTTAGTTAGTTAGTTGCCTTGGAAACTTCAAAGCTATGCGCCCGCGCCGTGTGACCGATTACTAGGAAGTTATGAATAGAATAATAAGTAGGATTAATTTAATTTTAATTAAGATTTAAGCACATAACACATTACTGCCCGTAGTCTAATTAATACTTTAATTAACTGTAGTTACCTTACCAGTTGTCGCCGGTAAAACTTGGATGAGGCTGACACATGAAGCGGAGATTGGCACAAACAGAGCCCAAGCAGTAGATGAATTCGGTCTGTGGATGATGATCGATCTACCTACCACAAGAGACGGAATTGTATCGGTTTTGTCTGAAGGGCAGGCGTAAGTATAAAGTGTGGAATATAAAGGGTGTAAATAGACCCTTAACATAACCGAAAGGCACTTGTTCTCCCCGTCTTTGCTATATTTTTTTTTTGTTGTAGACCATACCTGGGAACCTTCTAGTTACGAAAATATTGGGGGTCAAAGTTCCAACTTTTTCAAAAGTTTTTTTTGAATTACATGTGTTTAATATAAGATTTTTACTTAACAAACCTCCACGACCCCCGTACTATTCAATCCATCCATCAGCACAATGCTTTGAGTGCTTTCTATCGAGTCCTACCTTAAAACGAAATTTTATACCCCAAAAAAAAAGTCGAATCCCAATATTTTTTGCGTTATGTTACTTAGTTTGATGTACTGAATGCTTGGTTGACAGCTATGTGAAGGGTCTGTTTACACCCTGTAGGTCTATCATTTCAGTCCATAAATGAGCCGGTGGAAGAAGCAGTGATGGCCTAGTGGTGCGACCGTCGGACTGTCAAGTACTCAAGTCATATGTCTCAAGTTCGAACCCAAGACCTCTGATTTTCAGATTCATAAGCGTATTGTATAATTATCATTTGCTTTGGTGAAGGAAAACATCGTGAGGAAACCAGCATGCCTGAGCGAGATTTCTCGACGGCATGTATAGCCAAGTTAGGCACTATAACCACACAAGAAAGAAAGAAATGCATAAATAGAATGGACCAACGATCTGAAGAACGCAGGGTTGACTGGATGACGTAGGTGTAGATCCGGGTACAGTGACGGCACCTGGGAGAGTTGATATCGAATCTTGAGCTACTCATTAAATATCAAACTCGAAGCATTTAAATTAAACAACAACCGCAACATTCATTTATTTCCAGCCAACTTTGGCCCACAGATATATATATATATAACTAACAGATTAACATACATATAATAAAATATAAATTGTGTTAGTAAAAAGAACATTAAAACTACGTTAGTAACACTTGACTTGTGCACTATCTCACTGTGTGTTCATGTGGCACTTGCCCGTGGAAGCAACAGAACACCACTCCCTGTGGCCAAAAGTCTTTTTCCAAGACGCGGTGCAGATAACACGTTGGTACTCGCACCACAAACGCCTTAAAGTTGACGTTGCGGCGCGACTCCAATTGCTGCACTCTCGCCACGTACTTGTTCCTCTGACACACGTACTCCACGATGTCCTCCGCCGTAGTGATGTAGTGTAGGCGGGAGATGTACACCGGTGTGTGTAAATTATACCATTTACAGGAACTTTTGAATTGTCGGTCTGTTAGAATGTTGAGACTAGTTGCCCTTTTGACTGTTTTAGATCCAAGGGCCTAGCGGCAACCGGCCAACAACAGTTACGTTGTGAAGCTGAAGATTATTATTTTCCAAAGGTAAGGTTCCAAAGACTGATACCAAAACTTGAAATAGTTATTATAATTATTTATTTAATTTGAACACATGATTCATGTTGTTGTTAGTAACACTTAAAAAACTATGTTAGTAACATTTCTCATTATAATAAAATAAAATAAAACTAAAACTAATTCATAAACCTATAGCTATGTCCGCTACCCGGTTCCCGCTACACCAGACCTGCAGCTGTGCATACAGTGCCCCTGCAATCAGCAATCAGGCTTATCCACCATCACCTTTACATGGGAGTTTATTATCTCCACATTTAAGGAATAATTTAAGAGTCAATTAGCAAACGAAGATTCAAAAGGATGAACACTTGAAGACCCTGTTTTAGTACCTAATTAAATCAGGTTTGACAAGACTTGTAAACTTGTAACCAGTTCATCACATTATTAGTTCTTTCGGTCCCTGACTTTTTCCTTAATTTTTTGAAAAAGAAACCGCCAGTATTAAAAATATTATGGCGCAATGCAATAATTTATAGGCAACTAGCTGTTGCCCGCGACTTCGTTCTTGTGGAAATTTTGATGTGTATGGATGAGACAAAAAAAAGGTAGCCTATGTCCATCCCCTTGCCAAATTTCATTACTATCCGATCAGCCGTTTAGGCGTGAGAAGGTAACAAGGTAACTTTCACATTTATGGATTCTGAGAAAAATCCGATTATTAAAAAACGGTCTTAGGGAAAAATTTATCTTTGCCGACAAAATCGTTTTTATGTTAATTGTATCTTTGTGGGTATTCTTCATCTTCCAGTGACATTTTGACACGTATTTATTACAGTAAAATAGATGGTTGAGACATTTTGTAAAAACCATGAGGCAAATAATCTACATATAATGTGAGATGGAAAAAACTATAGGCATCAGCGATGGTGGAATAATTACTACTTAAGATTATAGTCTGGCCAGATAGAAGGTAAAAATTAAAAGGGGAAACAGTTTTGTCCAAAAGGTTAGGTTTTTCCAAATTCCTCTGTGTGTCGTCTACAAGCAACGAAATGGTTTAAAGACCACCTGCAGTGGCTTATATGGGAACCTATTGCCCACACAAGTACGCCACGCAAACACACTTTGCCAAAATGGGGGATTGAAGATCTCTCCGACACTCAATGTGAATGCGGTGCTCCCGACAAGAACGGGCCATGTTCTTACTTACTTACTGGAATATCATATGTTTCCTTACACCTGCACAAGACATGAAGATAATGATATAGATGCCGGCATTAACGTTGCCACCTACTGGGCCCAAGACAGCGTTTTTTCAAAGCCAGCAGTTTCATCACCTACAGATGTATATTCGGTTATTCCCATGATACATAAATAACTTTAAATTATCTAATGCTGGCCCTGATCGTGACTCTCCTTTATCCGCTAGGGATCTAAATCGTGATACAATATATCGTGTATGGAACAGAAAATTCAGTTCATAAATCACTGTGTTGCCAGACAAAGACGGGGCGGGGATATAATTCGAATTCAAAATTAGAAGGCAGTCATTGATCGCTGATTTGCAATATTGGGTTATAGAAAAAAAAAACAGTTTATTTGAGCTTTTAAAATAAAACACTGCAGATATGATTATAAATAACTTGATTGAATTGAATTGTGTCGTGGTTTCTCTTTTGGTCAATTCAATTCGATATGGTGATACAGTCCTTAGGTAGTAATAACTTGTGATAGGTACTTAACCATACTTCCATAAATTTTAATTGTTGTAGCTTGTAATTTTGATATTCATTTGTATTGATGATGTGGAGAAATACGATGATATTTTACAGTTACCGCCGGTTATGTATAGAAAACTATAAGTCTATTGGAAGAACTAGGAAAACCACTTTGCCTAGATAGATTGTGTGGCTAGCCGCTAGCAAGAGGGTCAAGAGTTGAGATAATTACAGTTAGAGAAGTGTACGATGACAATGATGCATGGAGCATTTAGTGGTCGTTGACGTTGACATGGGGACGCTGTTGATTACTGTGTAATAGATTTGCGAAAAATGTAGATGGCGTCCTTGCATGTGCAAATAATGATTCGCCGATCTACACAAATGGTATAAAGAGGTGTAAGCTTTGGATATAAGAAGTCCGAAACTACTCATCCAATTTCAAACATTCTCTCACTCTTACAGAAAGCTCGACTATAATTATTGTTGAGTGCCATATATGTTTTTTTTAGTTTTATGTTAAAACAAAACACTTCATGTCATCGTGTGGACGATGTCGCGGGCGGAAGCTGAGCCCCAAATAAAGTTTTTTATAGGCACGTGCATGGGCTGTATGTTTTACTATAAGGTTTATAAAAAAAAAGAAGCTGTCAAAAGCTATCTCTTGTTTCCATAATACAAAAGTGGTAAAACCGGTACAGATAGTGCGATAGTCTTTAGATTTTCCCACGAGAACTAGGGAAACTTAGATCAAGTCCACTTTATCTTTATTTAGAAGCACATAATGTACCTAATGATAGGGTGAGGACTTTCTACTTTCGCGCCTTCTTGTAAATGGTCAGTGCCGGATGCTGTAAATTAAAAACAAATGCTGTCAAATGCGTTGTTTTGCAGATAACTCGAAAGCCGAAAGAGTAGAATACTTACGAAAGTCTTTATTCAACGAAGGAGCAAGCAAAGAAGTATTAGTAAGGCAGACCCACATTTCACCACTAATATTTTTACGAGAACGACGCAATGTGCACCGCCCGATGACCAACGAGGTATTAATACCATTTATTGTTAAATGCACGATAAAAATGCGTGTAACTAGAAGATTATTGTAACACTTACGTCCAGTGAAAGTAACGTGAATTAACAAAGTTACTCAATCTATTGCTTACGTTACGTTACAAGCAACATGTAGTAACAAAAAAATAGAGCAGTTTTTTTGCAACCATAACAAACTGTGGATAAGACTGACTGAAGCCCGGAAAAGTGAAGCAAGTGTATAATTTTACTCAGAACTGAGTAATTGGTTTAGTTCCAACTGAATGGGCATGAAAGAATCAGTAGCAGGAGCCTACGTTTCGGTGACTTAATGCTCATTTGGTCTTACGGGTGCAAACGCGACTGCTGAGATTGGATTCCTTAGTTCGATTCTCGAGTCGGGTAAAGCATTATTAGGTCTTTCAATAAGGGATTTCTCAGTGGCAGCCCAGAGTTTGGAATTTAGTAGTATGGTAACCCCGTTCCTCGAAAAGTACGTTAAGAGTGAAGCGTCAGGCAGTATTATATTATCTGTGGTCAGGGTAACCCGCGAAATTAAAATTTTCTTACGTTTTCTGCAATTTGCAAGTCAGTGTCAGGTTGTATCTTGATGAAAAATGAGTTGCGCAAGTAACACGTATGTAGCTACAGAATTCTAATCATTAAAATCATTAATACAACAGTCTAAGTTCATTTAACCCTATTCAATAACTATTTCATGAAAAAGTCATTCAATGGGGTACGACTACGACTTGTCGCCATTACCGGCCGCCATCTTGAACAAAACTAGTCGGACGGTCGTGAGACCAAAATGTCTTCCTGGTCGAAGCTTCTGCGGCTAAAAGGTCATGGTCATGGCCTGTAGAGGGCGAGGTCCCTAAGAGTAAGAGAAGAGGGAGTGCACCTGTGCGATATAGGTTATTTCTTCCACGTAGATGGCTAGTCTCGGCCGAGATTGCCTGCTCGTCATAAGTCATGACCGAAAACGGTCCGGAGAAGAGAGGTACTGTCTAAGATTATGGATAAATAGAACCTGACTGCCTCGCTGGTCTAGTTGTCGCAAGCGGACTGCTGAGCACGAGGTCCTAGCTTCGATTCCCAGGTCGGGCAAAGTGTTATTGGGTTTTTCCATCAGGAATTTCTCAGTAGCAACCTCGGAGTCTGAATTCGCGCCCGGCAATGGGCTCGCCCCCTATTACATGAGAGTTAAACATAACTGGCGAAATTTGGGTGTAAGTACTAACAGGTACACCTCTGCCTAACCATTCGGATTACAGGCGTGATGTTATGGATAAGGACATGGTAACAGAAAAATTCCACCACACCAAAAGACGCACACATCATCTGCCTAGCGTATTCCCAATTATGTTAGGGTCGGCTTCCAGTCTAACCGGATGCAGCTGAATTCCCGTATTTTACATGGAGCGACTGCCTATCAGACCTCCACAACCCAGTTATTACTAGGTAATACTATACACCTTGGTAAGACTGGTTGTCAGACTTTTTGAGCTAAAAGAGGCACACAACGAATCAAAAATTGTGTGGTCCTAAAAATAGACCCATCAAACAACTTTTCTAAATAATTAATTGTTAACTGTAACTATGAGACCTAATTAATATCACAATAAATCTTAATCAATTCGCTTGATTAAAACATGTAAATCCACCTTCATCATCAAATAAAACTCTCCGTTATTTCGTCAGCGTTGGCTGTCTGCATTCATGCCTTTGCCTAGACATAAAAATGTAAATGTATTTCCAGTTTTAGCAGTTGGCAGAACCTGTTCCAGGTATATAAACTTGAACTTGAGAACAACTAAGTAGCGTAGGTCCGGTTTAGGGTCGCCATTATTTAGTGGTTTCGAGGATTTGACGATCCTATACATATACAGGGTGGAAGGTCAACACATAGAAATTTTTCATCGGTTATTCAAAAAAAAAACAGCTATTTCCAAAAGTGCAATACCTACACGGTCAATATGTATGGAAATATGTTTTTTTTTTTTAATAACCTCTCCTAATGGCGCAGCCGTGAGGCACACAGCACATACTATATGTATATTTTCTCTTTTTTTTAATTCGTCTTTTATTTTTATTTTGTATCTTTTTTTATTCTGTGTGCTTGATGAACTAACGTCAAATAAACTTTATTCTTTCTTTCTTTTAATGCTCAGAATGATGTACTGGATACGTAGTAACCGTTTTCGCGTCGGTGTCCCTTACACTCCGGATATATTTTTCTCGGGTATTCCTTCTCTAATTACCTGGCGGATGTAACATTAAAAACATTATGATGCAACATTATTCTCATTGTTTAAATAATTTACTATAATCAAGATAAGGACTGCGGTTACACGATCTACGAAGACAAATGTAGGTACTGCTGATGATCATAAATACATCATAGGAATCTTCGGTGCAAAAAGTTTTATGAACTTCAGGGAAAAAAAACGTTTTGGAAATTTTAGATTCTGATATCCTCCTCCACATATTTATGTAGGTAGTGTATGTCTAAAATACCCAGTCTCGAACAATCTCTGAACGTACTGAAGCTAGTTCAAGGCTTTTTGCTTGGATTTGGGGCCGGCTGATGGGAAAAACTTCGCCCCCTATTACATGGGACATAAATGGCGTCATATGGGTGCACTAAAAGTACACCTCGCCTTGACCTTTGTCTTAAACAAGTGTGATGTTAAGTTATATGTTTTGTTTTTTTTTAATGGCATCTCGCAGGTCAACCTATGAGGTTGGCTTCTGCTTAACCAGACAATCCTGTGGGTGCCTTGAGTGTAAGGCCTCCAGTCAGGGGACATGTTTTGCTAAAACAAGGGTATATTTGTGTTATATGATAAACGCAAACTAAAGATACGCTGAAAATGAGCTCAACCAGTAACCTCTGGCTACGAGTTTACATCCTTCTGGCCTTTCAATCAACTTTCCTATCTATTTAGTTAAAAATTGGTCGTATTTTGTGGCAAAACGAATGGGTAATGTGGCTTGCAGCCACGCTCGGTAGTCCAACGCCACATAATATGGATTTTAGTGTGCTGTGAATAATTTGGTCAATTTGTCCAAAAGGTCTGTCTGCTCCCACAAAATAGAAGAGCGCAGAAAATAAATATTTGGACCAAAACAACAATATCTAATTGAATGAATGCCGAATGTAAATTAATTTTAGAAAGCCTGTCCGAAATGTCGTAAATTTTTATGAAAGTGGGACTTAAAGCAAAGCTGGAAATTGGATTATGAGTAGGTCCCAGCACTGAAAGCATAGTAAGCGCGGTATGGGCGCTTACTATGCTTCAAGACTAGAGTTTTATCCAATTATTTTTTCCGCTAGTCCCTTGGGCACATTACCAGTTACACGCGACAACGTTGAGGAGTTTTTTTGATGCATTTTTTTTGTTCTTTGTTAGGTCATGGTTACTTTAGGTTATTTTAGTGTTTCCATCCACGGACCAGCCTAGGCAAGCAACGTTTAACCTAAAGATCGACCCAACCAGCTGTTATTATTTAGCCACGAGCTCCTCGAATTAGTTATGAGTGTTTAATTTTAATTACCAAACAAAAATATTAATAGTGTGTCCCAAAAATGACTAACATTATGGTCAACTTAACCCGCCCCCGTTAACTAGGTTTCAGATATCGTCGTAAATAGATAAAATATATGTAATTTGAATATTCGTGTAAATCCGTAGTTTTATAATACGGAGATGCTCAGCCATAACATTATCATAGATTGTTGCATATTATTCCATACATTTTCCTTCAGAAATTGTAGATTATTTGCATTTCAATTAGTTGTTGGAAAATGAATGAAATTAACATTAATTCAAAAATAAACAGAAGCAATCTTAATTCAATTTTACTTTATAGTCAATAATATCGCTTGTAATGTAAACAAATAATCCGGAAATATTGCTATTTGACATTAATATGTCAAGTAGCAATATTCCCAAAATATTTGTGATAATAAATATATTTATATTCACTTAAATAATACAACCCATTAGTATCAGAGGAATAATAAAATCTATCTTTATAGATTTATTTATAAATTATTGAATTGAGGTCAACCATCAGTCCTAATTAAAAAAGAATAAGATCAAAATTATTTATGGGCGGTAAATGTGTTACAAAAGATGGTTAAATTATAAAGACCTTAAACAAATATATTTAAAAAAATCGAACATACGATATTTTTTCTACTCCACTGACTACTAGTAAATTCTAACACAACCTTCACCTCTTTTACAAACGTAAGGGAAAACAAACCTACACGGATACAGATTGACAATGACAACAAAACAAATCCAAATCAAAATTCGAATTCAATAAATTCATGGAACGCGATGATTCAGGCTATCTGCATGGCAATATAAAGTGGCCAAAGGCCATGTTCAATGCCAGTTGAGTTCTGCGCGTGAGAACACACGCTACGCTATTTTAGCAATATTTTTTTTTTTTTTAAGTTCTTTTTTTAAAACCGCCAATATGGCGTCTGCCGTGATTAAGTTTAGTGCCATATTGTTGTTAGTTGCTGTGGTCGCTGCTGATGTTTGTTAGTATTGTTTTTTATTTATTTATTATTTTTAAGTTTAACTTTGGTTGTGCGGTAAAAGCTCTGATGGAGTACGATTTTTTTGGATTTCAAAACTGCAATGAAGCTTCGAAATTTAAAAAGTTGAACTTCTAAATCAAAAACGCTACTCTATATTTTTAAAACAATTTTATTCAATTTATTTTAAGTCTATGCTAAAACATAAACAAATATCCTTTGCACTTATCGTTAAAATAACTCGGAAATAGGTAAAAAGTATACCTAACCGTAGTATTATCATTTATTAATTATCTTCCCTTCACGATAAGTATAGGTTTGCAGAAAAGGAGATTATTAGTCCCACATTATCTCTTCAACACAATAATAATGTCAATGATCAAGGTAAAGTCTTTGTAAACAAATACACATTAGAAACTTAGTTTGCTAGATGCTTCATGATCGCTAATTATACCAAGTTAACACAACATTAATTAAAGAGGTTTCATCACGTCTCGACTTAAGTTTTCAGGAACCCGAAACCTTCTTTTTTCATTTAATAAAAAAAATTGTCAGTAAGCAATCAATCTTAAATCTCTACTTATCTTAATGAAATCGAAAAAAAATAACATTATTGAGGATCATTCTTACTTGGTTCATTTAAGCACTTTTATTATCATTCTTGTTTATGTTACTACAACTCAATTGGAATAATCCATAATAGGTACTTACTAATTGAATTTAATCCGCGATAATACAGCGTCGACAAGAGTTTCAACGGTTCAATAATTTATATTCACAGGGTGATGCAGATGTGCGTAAAAAATGGTTAAAATTACGTTTCAGTGATTTTGCAATTTATATGTAAAATAGTTTTTTTTTCTTACATTCTAAGAACGAATATTTACCTACTTTGTTGTTAGTTCCGTGTAAAATAACTTTGTAAAGGAATTCGAATGAATAATATTATTGTAAATAAGTTGCCCTTCTATAGAAAGTTGATTTGCCCATAATATATCCACCTTCATTATCTTACAACAACAATAAATAAATACCAGTTGTTATCTACAGCCGGGTAGGTTTTATTTTATGCAAATAAAAAGCTGACCTTTAAAATCCATAACTTTTGTCGTTAAAAAATAGGCAGTAAACATTCTTTGATAGCCTTAAAAGTTTTATCAACTCAACAAAACGGCTTTTATTTATATTTTTCCGTTTATTTAATTAAATGGATGGTTTTTCCCGTAGACTTTGGTTATCAACGTTTTTAGGATTCTTCTTATTTCATGGTAAAAGCACATAAAATATGTCAAGTCAGAAGAATTATTTTTTTAATCAAATTGATTTACAAACATAAACGCATCCATATCGTGGCGCAGCGAAACACGGCGCCAGCAACTTTACATGTATAGTTATGATGTGTTAGTAATTATTTTTGTTTGAGATTATTTTGTGTCATTTTATCAATGGGCCTTAGTTGCCTGATAATAAAATGATTATTGTTGTAATTTTCAAGCAACAACTTGTCGTTCTTTGAAAGTTGTGTCATGGTTTTAACCTGGAAAATTCTCATAGTGTGTCATCTGTTAAATGACTTTACTAATTTACCTGACTAGGTAGCGGTAGGTACTACGAAGCCAATCTACGAAGACAAATTGCTCAAACTTTGTCACAAAGTTGATATCTATCTCCCCCAGGCCCCATTGTTTGTCTAAATACGATGACCACATCATTAAAATGTTGTCAAGATTGTCTCTGGCACAGAACATTAACCTCTATAATGTTTTCTAAAGTACATTTTTTACATGAAAACGTTTTAAATTACGGCATAACTTGTTGTAAGTATAATTGCATACTATTCTAACGTCAAGACAAATGTACCTACCTATCATTATTATTATGTTACTATGTCAGTATGTAAATCGAGGTTAGGTCATCATTTTCCGACCCTGGTCATCAGAGTTGATATATTTATTGAATTACGTGAATATAAATCGTAATTATCATGCCATAATTATGGTCTTATATCATGTCGATGTCAGCTTAGAAACATCCTGTATGTAAGCAGTCTATTAATTTAAATAATTTATTATATCGTTTTTTAATCCATTATTGTAACGATGCATATAATCTGCTGTTTCATCTATCAAAAAACTAAACAAAAGTTTTCCCGTATTTGTTTATAAAATGATATCTGGTTTTCAATTTGGATACTGGAACTTCGTACGCCTTAGGTAGACTTTTGGTCAATTCATGCATTAACCCGACCAAAAACGACAAATAATTTTTTAAATCCTATATTTTTTCACTGCAGAGCAAAGCCTTATTTTCCTCTTTCCAACGTTCTCGATCTAATGGCATAGTGCCAATCCTTGAAAAATAAGTTCAGCTTGGTGCCGCTCATGCCCCTATGTACTTCAGGGCCTACCCCGTTGTCGTTTTCTGCCAGTTAGGATTCATTAAGTGGTTTTTACAAACCAACGGGACCCTATTTATTACCAAGCCTCCGCTGACCGTCCACCGGAGTCCAAATTTTCACAGATGTGTATTTCTGTTACCGCTATAACAACAAATAAAAAATTAAAGGGGGCTCCCTTACTACTATGGTACGCGGAACCCTTCATGCGCTAATCAGATTCGCACTTAGCCGGTTTTTTCTGATTATAGCAGCTAATTACATTGCCTGTAGGTGCATCTACACCGAAGTTACTCACATTAATGTTAATTATAATTAATAATATTTAGTTACCGGTAATTAGCTTCATGCGTTACCGGTGAAATCTCAGATGTTTATTTTCGGTAATCAAAAACAAAAAAATTGCAACATCCATATAATGTTCTGTAGTAATTAAATAAAGGAAGTGTTCCAACAATGTATTCAATTGCAAACTAATTAGAAATAGATCGCCATTGTTAACGATATTGACAATTATTAAGTCATTATTATCCTATAGACAATTATAGAGCATTTATAAAACGGATTATTGGTGTCGGAAATAAAAAAAATCACACAATGTAGAAAGTTATATCGTTTCTTTTGTCTTTGTTTCGTTTTGTCCCTTCAGGGAGAGAATCGGAGACGTATCTGTCAGTGACCGCGGTGACCCCGGTATTTGGCCTTTCGCAAATGGTGGATCTGGGGTTTTTGAAGGCGAACGCCATTTTATTAAAAAGGCATTAAAGAGGGAGGATATTTTTAGCGAAGTCGTACGTAATGAGGACGTTTTTATGTGTTGTGGTAAGCGAGAGAGATTTGGATTTAAGATTTAATTTTACGTATATTTAGATGAAATGTAATAAAAATGACGTTGATTAGGGTGATTTATTTCTGGTTTGAGGATACATACATTGATTTCAGTGGCGAAGGTTCAACACAACTCGATTCCTACCGGCTTCCTTTTGAAAACGGGCACAATCAGTATTCCATAGACAAATAATAAAATCAAATTAAAGATATTTTACTCCGGTTTACCTCTTAAAAAAATTGACCCTTCGCTACTGATTGATATACATAATATGTTTGACACGTATTTATTACGGGAGCTCTATAATACTTATTGGTCTTTATGTGCTGGCTAACCATCACTCAGACGCTTTATAAAATGAAGACCTTAGTTAATTAAGTGACTATGTTGTTTCCAAACTGAACTGAACTGTGCTGAATGGAACTATGAATAAGCTTAGAAAAATATATGCAGTTTCAAATAACGCTGGTCCGTACAAGTTTAAAAGATCCTGAGATGAGCCTTTTCCTAGAACTATACTAAGAAGTCAAGGTTTTATTTAACTTTCTCATTTAAAATTTATGGATTTAGGACCTCAGTCC
The DNA here is from genome assembly GCA_905163415.1 of Noctua fimbriata. NCBI lineage: Eukaryota > Metazoa > Arthropoda > Insecta > Lepidoptera > Noctuidae > Noctua > Noctua fimbriata. Next base: position 13,361,316 of record LR990940.1, read on the forward strand.
AAAGATTCAAGGAGAACCGGGCTTGACCACTATCTAAGTAAGTAATCTTGATTCCAAATTAGGTTTCAACTTAAGTATGTCGTCATAATCAAAAAATCTTGACGCATTTCTCACAGAACATTTATTACTAATGGGCATTGCTCTTAGAGCCTGCTCTTTAGATAATATTGTGGTTTTAAAGTACCTAAGTATAAGAGAATACTTTCGGAATCAATTTTTCATTTCAAGAATCCAATCCAAGAATATTAAAAAAGGTGTTCCTTCTTTGTATATGTACTGAAAACTCTGCCGAATCCGTAGGTGAAAATAGGCTATGGTTCTTTTATTCCCTGGTGCTACTATTCAGTACTAATAGAGAAATGTTTTTCAGCGTGTAATTCAGGGTGAATAAATAAGTCTCCTGACATGTGACGTACTGTTTCGGAATTTCTTCATTGCTCACTCTTGCAATGGCCGATGAGCCAACAACATATTTGTGGTCAACTGTTGCATCATTCAAGCAATGTCACGAAGGTACTTGGCAGGTGACTGGTTAGCACCAATATTTGATATTTGCACTTTTCTATTGAAATTCTATGAGGTAAAGATTTAACTACCGTTTTTAATTTAAAAAAAGCGGTTCGCACACATTTGTATGGCAGGTGGCATTATTGATTACAATCAACCAATCGACATTTTGTTTTGCCTGCGCACAATGTAACTGAAACGGTACAATATTCTTGAACTTTTTTTGTCTTTTTTTATTCTTTATATGTCGTGCTAGCGCGGCGAGTGGCTAGTACTAAAGCTACTAAATTCCGTCCCCGATAAAATGGCAGAAAGTGGCTAAACGTTGAGTGTAGACGTATATTGGTACTACTTTAATATACCTAAGTAATAATGCCGAAGACCAACATAATTCTTACACTAAACCACGCATTCATTGGTTTGAACCAATGCGTTTAAGCACATCTACGAATTTATAATTATTTTATTTGTGGCCAATAGAAGACTTCATTAGACGTCCCTCAAATTACCCTGACGAAGGACAAAAAAATATCTTAAGGCCTAAAGACTAAAGAGCTAAAAACTAAACACCAAAAACAAAACTACTTTTGCTCCAACTATTTTCTTTGTACCTGGCACCAACCTTGACGCTCAACAAAGATCCCGCCAACGCATGCACCTTAATCTGTATGCAATATCCTAGGAGTATGTCGCCAAACAAGATAAGTAACCAACTTAGATCAGATGAACCGGTCTGTAACCGGATCAGGTAATGCTAAGCAGGCACGAAACGTTCACGCATCGCTGCCCAGAAGTCCTTCGACCAGCAGGTTTTTTAAAAGCATAAAAAAATGGATTAAAAGTGCCTCTTGTTTTTAATAATGTTTTGGATATTTGGCAGCTGTTTTGTGCGTAGTTCTATCGGTCGTTAAACAAAGAACTGGGTCAGAAAACCTTTTGCTAGTTACCAGTAGCGAACGGTATTTTTTTGTAAGAGGTAAGCCGAAGTACATATCTTTAATATGACTATATTATTTATCTATAGAATACTGACTGTGCCATTTTCAAAGGGAAGCCGGGTTCTATGGATCCTTTGCCACTGCATTACCGTTAGGAGACAAAATTTCAGTGATTTTTTTGTTATTTTTCTGTCAAGTCGTTAAGGGTAGTGAAAATTCCGAGCTTCTGAAAACCTGTCAATCAGTCTTTCCAAAGCATAACTTGTTACCCAGTTACTGGGAGTGGGTTGTGAAGTTCGCAGGTCAAGGATTGGAAGCCGACCACAATATAACTGGGAAACGGCTAGCAGATGATAATGATTCGTCAAGCTTTCGATACCTAATAAACACGAAGGCAGTTCGACGAGGACTGCTTTCGTGTTAATTGATTAAAAATTCCAAGTTTGTAACAATTATACACACTTCATCATCTGCCTAACCTTTTCCGAACTATGTTGAGGTCGACTTTCAGTCTAACCGGATGCAGCTGGATACCAGTATTTTACATGGAGCGCCTGCCTATCAGACCTCCACAACCCAGTTAGTACTGGGTAATACGATACCCCTTGGTAGACTGTTTGTCAGACTTTCTGGCCACTGGTTACCTGTAACTACTGTCAAAGATCTACAAATGACAGCCGGGACCAATAGCTTACGTGCTTTCCGTGGCACGGAGGAAACTCGGTAATGCCGCTCCCTCACCGGAGTGTTCGCCTGTAATGTAACAATACCGATTCACTTGTTTCTGTACAAAATCGAATCTTGGATTGTTACATTACGGGCTAATGCTCCCTGTGAGGGAGCGCCTTCACACACTTAATCCAAAATGAATGAAGCCACTCGATTCAAGGTCTCTGCCCTGACATCATAGGTTTTACAACTAAAAGCTAATTTAATTCTCAATGTCTTAACATTAATTCTATAAATATCCTCCAATATACTTAACACAAAGGCACTAAATAAAAATGGTAAATAATGTGTTGTTAATCGCGTCGTGCCCTCCATAAGTATGACATCACTGTGTATCCGTGTACTGAATGGCAAACGACCATAATAGGTCAAAATGTGACGTCAGAACAAGGGTGCTGGGGGATTTTCAACTTACGATGCTGAGCCCAACGTTGCTTATTCATCAGCGCGTTCAATGTCTCTTACAGCATTTTAAATTATCATAATAGATAATATAAATATTGCAACGCGGTTATGATCAACAACTGATGGCTCTATATTGCACTATTATTTATTTATTCATGATTTATTGACCATAATTTTCTTATCTACGTGAGACGGGTTTTAATTGATATACGGACATGTTCATTTGCTGTTTTCTAGTGAAACAAGTTGCAGAGTTCTAGGATACCTTCCTAATAACAAGAGAAAATTCGGAGTGACTCGTCCCATTGGTATTTATCAGATCGCATTGTATGAAGGGGATTCGTACCGAGTATATTGGGTGTAAAAATACCCTTACCAAAGGCGAAAAGCACTTGTTCTCCTCGTAATTGCGATCTTTTTTTTTGTTCTAGAACATACCTGGGAACTTTATAGTTACAGTTTTTTTTTTTTTAATTCAATTTTTAATGTTAATATAACTTTAAGTACTTACTAATACCGCTTTGACCTTCGTACCATGCATCCATCAACACAATGTTTTGATTCTGTTACATTGAGTCCTACCGTAAAACGTGATATTTCACCCCCAAAAAAAAGTATTAAATTCCAGTAATAGTTTTTGCGTAGAAGTTACCTACTTAATTTGATGTACAGAATGCTTGGTTGACGGCTTCGTGAAGGGTCCGTTTACACCTTGATATCGAAAGACAACGTCATAAATTGTTTTTTTTTTGATCGTTCATTCGATGGGTCACTCCACAAACTAGGAGGAGAAGATGATATGGTATTCTACTTTCTAGAAATAAGATTCAGAGGAATGTCTGTCAGTACGAATCCCTGTATGAATTCAACTGTTCGATCTCCTTTCCTGTGATCTCATGCTTAAGGATGCTGTCATACTTTTACTCTAAATACCTAGTTACCCCACCCACAAACCTGCCATGCCTCTATTGCTCACCTATTACGTATATACATAGGAATTAAGCCACTCGATCTTACGATCGTACACGATATACGATCTTGAACTTTAAATACGGATTTTCCCGGAGTATTTCCTTTCTCCATCACGAATCACGTCTTATGTCTATTAGATATGCCTTAGGTATTTCTAATACGTATATTACTTCCGTGGTATGTACTATGTACCTACCTATGTATTTGTTATTAATAGGTCACTGTCAAAGATGTTTATATACTGTAAATAGCTATGTTTCCGCATTTATGTTATTGTAAATCTTATCAATATTTATTTATTCCATGTTTGCTCCTTGGATACGATGTGATATTTTGTAGATTTATTGATTGAACGCTTCGTTAGTCTAGTGGTCGCTAGTGCTACTGTTTAGCATGAGGTCCTTGCTTTGATTCCCGGGTCGGTCATAATTCTATAGAGTTTTTTGATGTCTCATTAGCAGCTTAGTCTCGCGATCGGCTCGCTCTCTATTACATGCAACTTAGGGTAATGTGGTTGATTTCCGGATACTAAAGGTACCGATACGCCTCTGATGAATCCTTAGGTAATAAATGTCGTAATAATATAATTGTTGAAGGTTAACATAAGGCATTTATTTCGCAGCCGAAGCCGAGAGGTTTAGAGACGGATTTTTAAATAACAAATATGCATACTCTGAAGGACAAGCAAAACCATCTCAACGAACACATGGACATAAACCCAGATTATCTCATAATATTCAAGTAGTTCTTAACTTAGAATTCACACCGGGAGAAATCAAGTCGGTCCCTATAGATGTCTCTTACCCGGGGTCTGAAGCGACCCCTAACCCGAGACCTAAGCCAGGTATTTACCAATTTCGCGTTTTAGCGCTTGCTTATCTTAAACACTATGTCGAAAAACGTCGAGAGGTTAACACATGGTGTTATTATTTCGCAGTCGACGTGGCCCAGAAGTTTCGAGAAGCTTTTAACAGTAACAAATACTACCTGAAGCCTGATGAAAGTTAGAATGGCGTGAGGCTGGTGACGAGACTCAAGACAAACAATGGACTGCGTGGATGATATCATTGCCACAGAGAAAGAGGAGGACTTGAAAATGTCCTATAGCATGTTGGAGAGGGGTGGTGCTGCAAAGGATAATATTATTATCTTATAATTTTATAATGTTTAGTTTATGATAATTCTTTTATAATTTCGTATTTTTATTTTATATCTTGATTTGATATTTTTCTTTTCAAAGACTTGGTTTGATTTATTAGAATTGCTGAAAAATTATAAATAATATTTTAAGTATTTGTACGAAAAGCATGAAATAAAAAAAAGCTTTATTATTTGATATCTTTTATTTATTTTAAAAAAAAATCTTCCTCATAAAACTCAATATTCAAGTCACTCATTCATAATCAGCTATCCAAACGACTTTATGTTCGCATTAAAGTCAAGCAGCTCGTAAAACACAGCGTGTTTAAAAAAAAAACAACCGAATAACCTTCAATAACCTTGACCTCGACATTTAAGTCCATAGACTTTGGACAAAAAATAAATTGCATCTCGTTGACTCTACAAATGACGTATGGCACGAACAATGGTTACTATGTAATAGGCAATCATAATTTATATAAGTAATAAAATAGTTTAACAAGCGGAAAATATAAGAACTGAGAAAAAAATAACTCTAATATATTATGGCGCAAACTATCACGGATCTTCCTTGAAGTGCAGAAATAGAGGGTATTTGGAAAAACCTAGCGTTAGAATTCGGTGATCACACACATTCTTGATAGGTAACATTTTTCTACATTAACACCTAGCAGGAACATCCGTGACAAAAATATGAATAAGCAGTTAATCATTTCTTAAGAATTATCTTGACATTAATAATAAATTATAACCAATACCTACCAATTTATGTACCTACAACATCCATAGCTGGACTAGCCTCACATTCTATGTGCCATTCTCCTGTGCAAGTCTCATCTAGCTTCACCCTTTTCGTAAGCACTTAGTCTTTTTATATGATTTTTATTCCTGAATTAAGCCAACTTCAGTAATTATTACAGTAATATCTGTCTCTATCTAGACCGCCATCTTTTACAATTATTTATTACTACGTTCTCGTAACTCACAGTTTCACAAACAAAATAAAGGGCCAGGCAATGCAAACAAATCGTACATCATTCTTCGGACATCGCAAGGCCCTGCTATGGCCACAGTAAGTACCTTGACCTTAAACAGGACTTACACTTTACATACTGCGGTCACATTTACATAGCTATACATTTCGTCAGCACGTACAAAGGAATGCTACCATGGTTAAATAGGATTTTCACACCTCCATTAAAAAAACTTTATTGATTTTAGTTTTGTATTCTATTTTTTTAAGTTCGTGTGTCGCACAAAACTTTATGGTTAATCGGGTGTATTTTTTTTTTATTGACGAATCTGTTGAGTAGTTTCCTTTAGTCAACAATAACATAAATATTAAATAAAACCAAGAAATGAAACATAGAGGAGGACTGTATTTTCTTTAAAAAAATTAGTCAAAACTGCATAAGATAAGATCACGCCTGTTACTCCGAACGGTTAGGCAGAGTCATACCTTTAGATCATCCACATTTGGTGCATTATTTAATGTACTACCAACTATATCAACATTAATTTTGTATCTTTGAACATCATTGCAGTTCTTCAAATCCATTTAAATATTTTCATTAATACAACATAGAAAGGCATCACGCACAAACGGGTACCACGTGTTCAGTACATACAGACAGCTGGTTTTTTTTTATAAATTACTGAACTGATTTTTTTTTTTTAATTTTAATAATGCACTGAATACATGGTAACCGTTGGTGCGTCGATGTCCCTTCCACCCTGTTTACTATCATCAAGAACAAGGCTTTGTTATGTTTATTTTTGAATATATTATGCGTCTTATTTGTGTGGAATAAGTTTTTCTTTTTCAACGAGCTATCCATTATTAATCTTCATTCAAAACCCAAACTATATCAACATTATCGTAATTTCCAGCTCACTTACAAGGCTCGGCGCAACCTGTAACGGAGGTGTGCCTTGGCTGCATTTGCCAGGCAGTATCAGGATGCAAGCAGGGCATCCAGTGCGAAGGCGACCACTGCGGGCTGTTCCACATCACCTGGGCTTACTGGGCTGATGCTGGCAAACCTACCCTTAACGGAGTGTCACCAGATTCACCTGACGGTAAGATGATGTTCTTTAGCCTCGTGAGGAACCTGTCCTATGGACGAGGAAGATTTTCTATCTGCTATTTTTTCGTTCAAGAAACTTGTAAAAGAACGTAGGTCCCGTTACAGTAAAAGAGATACATAATTATACAGGATGGAGACATCGACGTCTAAATATTTCGTCAGTTCTTAAAAAAAAACTTCTAGAAAAGATCTGTTTTTAAACCCTGACTTAAAAAGAGGGGTGTTATAAATTTCACCGCAATGTGTGTGTGTGTCTTTCTCTGGCACCCTAGCTCTTAAACGAGTGAACCGATTTGGATGCAGTTTTTTTTATTTGAAAGCTAATTTCTTAGGGATGGTTCTTAAATATCCCGTTTTATCAAAATCGGAGCAGCCATTTACTAGTTATGGGGGATGAAAGTGGGTATGAAAAATCGAATATTTTCAAATATACCCAAGTGGGGTATCAAATGAAAGGGCATGATGTGTATATTAAAATAAGACATGTTTTATCAAAACCAGCTCAGCCATTTTATTGACTTTTCAAATGATTGTTCGCTTTTCTTTGTTGCGATGGGGGTATTTTAAATTTAATTTTTATAGGTAATAGTTGTTTTGATCTCTGAGTTTTCCCACCTGTCAAACAAAGAACTCTTTTTAGTTTCTAGCTTTACTCGCTTCTCTCTAATCGTTGGCGCAATTGTCACGAAACATTGTTGCAACGAAATCACATTGTGTTGTTAACACCATGTTCCACACTCTTGCCAGCAACAAGTTCATCGCACAGCAAAAACATGTTGCCAAACAATGCGCCACTTTTTCTGAGGCCTACAAGAATTTTCCCGCGTAGCCATGCATCTTTATTCTAATATTGACTTCAGACGTAATCTAAACTAAAATGCCAATAGATTAAACTGCAGTTAAATGACTGACTGACAATCAGACGAGACAACGATACCACCTCTCAGCTTGTCTTGGTTTGGCTCTTTGACAGGAATTAAAGAAGGGCGTGCTTTCGTGGGCACAGCAGTGGTTGCACTTCTGAGTCACTACATAGTATAAAACAAAGTCGCTTCCCGCTGTCTGTCTGTCCCTATGTGTGCTTAGATCTTTAAAACTACGCAACGGATTTTGATGCGGTTTATTTTTATAGATAGAGTGATTCTAGGAAGACTATATTGCACCCGTGCGAAGCCGGGGCGGGTCGCTAAAAAATAATAAAACGCGAATAGGTTAGCATTTTTTTATTGTTGTTAGTCGGGTTTTTGTTACAAATGACAAGTTTTCTTATCAGAGACACTTAAAGAATGATTTGTTTAGCTAATTCTGACTTTTAGATATTTTAAAATCGATTTATTTAATAGCTGCCTTAACACGTTATAAAATCATCAGTTTGTTAAATCAAGGCCAGTTAGTTTTAAGAAACAAGTTTATTACTTTACATAATTGGTATTTAATTACCATATTTATGTAATAAGTGATTTATTAGAATAGATAACATTATTGTGTCAAGAGTGCAAATTAATAAAAGATTCTTGAATAAGTAAATTGTTGTTTATAGAAGCATTCCGGAACTCTTTATGCAAATCTTTCCGCTCAGACAGAGGTAGGAATCCCTCTCTAGCAAAGTAAAGTTTCAGTATAATAATCTATCTAATCTATAATTATAAAATCGTTTGTCCTTACTTATCAACGCACAGCTCACACCACTGGACAGATCAGACTAAAATTCGGCCACAGATAGCTACTACACCGCAGACATCTGATAAGAAAGTATTTTGAATTGGAAAATTTAACTCCGAAGCGTTGGACATAGTTAAAAGTTTTCTATAAAACCCGTTATCGTGCGAAGCTGGTGTTGTCGGCTAGTATATGATAGTTAACTTATCATAAATCAGCCTAGAGCAGTCCACTGCTGGACAAAGGCCTCCTCAATCGCACCCCACTTAACTCGATTCTCAGAAACTCTCATCCAGTTGCCACCAGCCACGAAGATCGCTCCACCGAGCCTGAGGGCGTTACGTTTTCCGATTTGCAATAATTATCTAACACTATGATATCGTTTTCCAGCGTTCCCGAGCTGCACAAATGACCCATACTGCGCCGCCCTCACAGTCCAAGGATACATGAATAAATTCGCTCAGGTAAGCCTAAGTCAACACATTCATCCATATCCATAGCCTTAGAATGAAAACCTCGTATATGCGAAAAATGTAACTTAACAAAATCAAAATCAAAGCATTTATAAGATTTTAAACTATCATGGTCACTAACATTATTATTTAGACTGGAAACGGGATATTTACCATGTTCTTTTACATGGTAAATAACAAAGCATTTATTTCAAATAGGCCAGTTACAGGCACTTTTGAATTGTCGAAACAAAGACAACAATGAAAAATAGCTACAGTCCCAGTCACAAGGCATAAAAACTGTGAAAGTACTGTAGTTGCCCATTCCCTAACGTAGATCTCTATGGAGAAGAACAGGCAAGAAACTCCATGGACACTCTTTAAATCATATAACAGGAGGAAGAAAAAAAATATTGCCTCGTTTAACAGTTCACATGAAGCACGGGCATTTTGGGAGACTGTCTTGCGTAATTGACGTTAAAAAAGTGCAGATTTTCAGCCTAGTTTGAATAAATGATTTTTGATTTTGATTGTAGCAACACAATTTATTCTAAAAATCTCTATCTTGAAAATTTTCAGTGTGACATTTTTTTGTCAGCAGCACACTTGATATTTCCTCCTAATTTTACAATTTAAAAAATTAAAACCGGTTCTAAATGTAAAACTGAATATTAGGTAAACATCCTCAAAACTACGGCTCATAAAAACCTCCTTTTTTGTTAAATAAAAATAATAAAATAAATAAGAATAATAATATAACAAGTTCATTAATAAAAAACATGACCGTGCCTAGGATGTCACGCAGTCGGATAAGAAAAAACAATAGCAATGACATTCAAATTCTTGAGCTACCTTTTAGAGTCCCGTACGAAAAGGTGCTATATTACGAAGGCTCCGCTGTCTGTCCGTCTGTCACGAGGCTGTATCTTTTGAACCGTAATAACTAGTCAGTTGAAATTTTCACAGACTGTGTATTACTATGACCGCTATAACAGCAAACAATAAAAAAAATATTAAATTATCAATCAATCTCCAAAACCAAAAACGTCTCGTGCCGGTGTTTTTTTTACGGAACCCGTCGTGTGCTAGTCCGTCCTGCACTTGGCCGGTTTTAGTAATCTTTCCTACAAAGTTGTTCCATAAAATCGTAGGCGTAACATGTTCCATACAAATATGTTGTCATCAGGTGACATTGCGCGCCCATTTGCATATCGAGACGAAATGACATCACCCGAAATACTTGGAGGACCACCACAGACAATAATAAGTTTTAAATTACTCACGGACTTATATGGTGATGCCTTAAACTTAAATTCTAGTCGTGACTTAACTGCTATAATTGGTTGATTCCTCATTGAACGGCAACAGGATGTCTCCATTAACACACAACTCATAGTTTAGTTCGTAATTAGTAATTAGCGATAGTAATGAACTTTTGGACGAGAGTTAGAAGTAAGGAACAGTTTGATGTTCAAGAATTTCACGTCTGTGTTTCCTGAAGGGTTAAGTAGGGTTGTATAGCACACCCACATTTCGTCTCATGCATTAGGGGTCGAGACTGTTGCCATCAATCATCTGGAATAAGAATCAGAAATTCTTAATGAAAAAAAAAATCAAAAATTTTTGCTCAATCTGGGAATCGAACTCAAGTCTTCATGCGTAACAGAAGTGCTTGCGACGAACAAAGCAGTCCATATTGATTTATACAAAGTTTAAACTGACCATTCACGAAGCCGTCAACCCAGCATTCTGAACATCAAATTAAGTAAGTCTACACAAAAATGACTGCTGGAAAATGACTTTCTGTTTCGCAGTGAAAAATCACTAATTAATAAACTTTTAATATAGAACTCAATGTAAGGCACTCAAAACATTGTGCTGATGGATGCATTGAATAGTACGGGGGTCGTGGAGGTATTTTAAGTAAAGTTATAATATTTTAAACCTGTATTTAAAATCGTCTAGAACAAAAAAAATATCGCAATGATGGGGAGAACAAGTACCTTTCGTATTCGTTAAGGGTACTTCTACACCCCTTATGTATAAATAAAATTATATCAGTCAGTAGTTATGTCTCCCTGAATTACTTCAGGGCTAAATCCAATACCTAAGTAGACCAAAGTGGACAAAGAAGCTAATTTGAAAGAAAGATAAACAAAGATAGAACTAATACGAACAAACAAACCCAAAAAAAAACAAACAAAACAAAACAAACAACAAAAAAACAAAAAACATGGAAAAAAACACAAAACAAACACACAAACATGGTAAATATCCCGTTTCTAGTCTAAATAATAATACTAATACGATTTTGAAAAAAAAAACACTGTCTACGTGAATAAAAATTGCTGGTACAGGGTGGTACCTGTATCAGCAACGACAGCAGAGGTTAATAGTGTTACAGGATATAATGAAATAAGTACTAAGAACATATTTTGGGGTTTAGTACCCGAAGGGTAACCAACGGGAACGGGACCCTATTACTAAGGCCTCCGCTGTCCGTCCGTCTGTCTGTCAGCGGGCTGTACCTCATGATCCGTAATAGTTAGACAGTTGAAATTTTCACAGAATGTGTATTTCTGTTGCCGCTATAACAAAAATTAATTAAACATTAATAGGGGCTCCCCTACTACGATGGGAACCATTCATGCGCGGGTCCGACTCGCTCTTGGCCGGTTTATTTATAGAAAAGCAAGAAAAAAAACCATTCGTTAATCCAAGCCAGAAGTCACAACTAACGAAAACGAAGGTTATTTCATTAATAAGTAGATGTTGTCTATACCACAGCCAGTATTACAACGTAAGCTGTCAACGAGGCTCATTGTAATGTTGAGAGGTCATTAAATTATATACCCTTTGCTATTGTTACATTGTTAACCCAGTGATGAAGTCCGACGTTTTGTCAATTAGGCATGCCATTGACCTGAAAAATATAAAAAAATGCCATATAATGTAATAGGTACAGACGCCAGCACATCAAGCTACTACAATCTGTCAAATTTCTTGAATAGATTTTCAACTTTATCGCTAAAGCATTAGGTTCAAGGTTGATTGGGAAAATTTTACAGTTTCGGGTATCTTGATAGGCTGGCGTCTGTACATATAAACGAATAAACTTCGCCAGTATTAGCCGGCAAGCCTATTGCCATCAACGGGCTCAAATCCAGAATCTGGGCTGGTACTGAGTTATTCCTGGCGAAAAAATTAAATAAGACGCCCAACCCGGGAATCGTACTCAGGAACTCATCACTATGATCTTTACATATACATCTACTTAGACACGAATTTTATATGCGAAACGAGTATTTTTAATTTAAAATCGATGTATTTACGTTACCATTACACCGCGCGCTCGTGCTAAGACTTCTGTTTACGAGAACTATAATGCACTTGAACCGCAAGCATAGTCATCAGAAACCTTGAACCCATCATTATGAACCCACCACACAACGTAATTTATTTATTTATTTATTTATTATTTCTGGCCAACCAACAATTGTTTATACGGTTACATTTTAAAATAAAGATTCTTATATCAAAGGTTAGTATAAAAATTTCTTATAGGTTAGCACCGCATGCCCCATAAAATAATAAATGTTACATTAAAGACTAAAGTAAAATTTAAATCAAAGTTTAAAAACAGAATTAAAATCAAAATTAAATTTAAATACAAAATCAAAATGAAATACAAAAATTAAAAACAAAATCAACGTTAAATACAAAAAAATAAAAACTAACTCTAAATTAAATACAAGTATTAAAAGCAAAATCAAAATTCAATACATAAATTAAAAACAAAATCAGAATTAGATACAAAAATAAAACAAAATTAAAATCAAAAGCACAATCAAAATAATAATTCATACCTAATCCTCATTTTATTTCCCCAGGACTGCAACGGTGACGGCCGCATTGACTGCTACGATTACATGGCGATCCACAAGAAGGGCGGATACGGATGTGTGGGAGAACTGCCTTTCGGCTACGTCAATATCTTCAACCAATGCGTCGCCGCTGTGGCTGGGGCCCAGGGTCAACACTACGGACGCTAGGGAATGCAGCTGATGAGCTTACCGAGGGAGGGGCTAGCGGGGTATATGACGAGGGGTGTTAGCTGCCATTGAACTGTTAATCCTGAGCACGATCCAATTCGAAGAACTTTTTATCATCGATTTTGAGCAACGAGAACGCCGCCGTGTTGCTTTAAAACTGGTGTACCTTATTATAACATAGTAGCCAGCAATCCTAGATTATCAATCACAAAAGACACTATCGTTTTCGATAGTTACAATAAGAACACAACACAAGAATACGACTTTTAAAGTCTAAAAATTGTGATCAAGATTTAACATGGTAGCTTAAGCTGGTGCATTTGGCAGCATGACCTAACCCATGCATAGTACTAGTTACCCTGGTTGCCAAGTGCATTAACTGCTTTGAAGACTTCAAATGTCTGTATCCTCGTAGCTTTATACTTCGGTAGTCCATCTCCTGATTCTGGATAAAAATGGAGCAAAAATAACGTATTCGTTCGTAAATGTTTGGAACCTTTTAATTTTAACCAACGATAAGGAACAAAAATAATATTTATATTTTTCTATAAAAACATTAATAAAATCGAACTAGTCTTTAGGATTACATTTTTGTTTTTATTACTTTCCCATATACTCCTGAAATTCGTGGAAACAACTAACCTGAACCACACTGTCAATACTATTAGTGCCCAGCAACACCTGGGTTAGGTGTAGTCCTCAACGCAGGGCACTGACGTACCGACCAAGAAAGATCATGCAGTTTTTGTGGTGTTGCTATCGTATAGCTAAAAACTGAGATCATCAATGAAACTACAACTGCAAGCTTTGGCAGACGGTCTACGAGTAGGCTGACCGTCTGTCAAAGCTTGCAGGAGAGATGGGTAGTGAAAAGACATATATTCCAGATTACTGGGAATATTATATAAAACCATATTATATAAACCATATATTATATAAAGCCAAACTAGTAGCTCAGTTCTGGGCTGACACAATTTAGATTGCCATCGACACGCTAAGAAGAAGACTGGGAATATTGCTCCAAGTTCAAGCTGTCGTGCTTTGACAGACAGAGGAACAACTTTCATGAAATGTCTAAAGTGAAAAGAAATTGGTATAAAGGAATTCAGAACGAGCCTCCTCGCGTGCCCTGGTTCGAGGATACTAGTTTGGGTAGACGTTATGTTAAGTTAGCACTATATAAGGCTACGCTCTGGACACTATTCGTCGGCAAAGTTTGCTTTCCTAATGCGAAAGTTCGCATCCCTTAGTTGTGAAATATGCAACAAAATTGAAGATGTGTAACATTTGCTGATGGAGTGTGTAAGGACCAAGAATGAAACGGAATCATTGATTAGAGAGTTTAAATTAAACATTCTGGACCTTGGGCTAATCCAAATCATTTTAGCAAACCCTTCATCAACGATTGTAAAAAGGTTGTGCGGCTTGGTGAAGATGTCTAGTCAATGATTCTCCTTCTAATGCATAGTAAGAATTTTTGTCGGTCTGTCTTTCTGTCTGTATGTTTGTACGCGCATCACGCAAAAACTACTGCTTGGATTTGAACGCAGTTTTAGCCGAGCTAGATGCTTAACTTAAAATGAAGGCTACATTAGATATAGTCTTGGACCCGATAGGTAGCGCTGTACGAAGCAAAGGCAGGTTGCTAGTAAGAAATAAATGCTTTGAGTTTTGACTAGTTTAATTACTACAATAACCACTAAAGCATTAAAACATGAATTTCCAAAGATCATTAATTTAGAAAAGTAGTTTCTAAAATCAACCCGCAAGGAGGTCTATTAATTTATATGAAGTACATGAAATAATTCCCTGTCTTCCAAATTCAAGAACTCGCAGTTTTTTGCCGAAACAGACAACAGAATACGTATAATATAAATCAATATGGACTGCCTTCTTGGTCAATTGGTCGCAAGCACTTCTGTTGAACATGAAGGCTTGGGTTCGAATCCCAGATTGAGCAAAATAAAATTGGGTTTTTTTCATTAAGAATTTTTGAGTCTTATTCTTGATGTTCGATGGCAACAGGCTCGACTCCTAATGCATGAGACGAAATGTGAGTGTGCTATACACCTCTACATAACCCTTCGGAGACCACAGACGTAAATTTTTGGTCATCAAACTGTTCCTTACTTCTTACTCTCGTCCCAAAGTTCATTACTATAGCTAATTACCAATTACGAACTTAACTATGAGTTGTGGGTTAATAATGCAGACATCCTGTTGTCGTCCAATCAAGAGACAGGCAATTATAGCAGACGTATATAAACGATGCTCCCGATCCCTGGACGCAGTGTTTGTGGATAAGTTGTGTTGTAAGGTAAGTGTAATCTCTTTGTTATGTTTCCTTACACTTTTTATTTTCTGATGTATAATTAATATTTTTTTTGTGGGGAACCACGAAAAAATGAGAAGCCGCGGGCGGATGTTAGTTTAGAATCAAAAATTTGACCCAAAAAACAAACTTAATAAAGCTCAGCTCAAATCAATTTAAATGTCCTCATGTAGACCATTTTATTTGGCAAACGGATTTCTTATCGCCGCTATGTCCGGTATCATAGCGCTGGTAGCAACTAGAGACGTCAGTTTAACATTTGAGACGCTGAAGTTGACCGCACAACTTCTGACACGTACAGCTTTAAAGCTGTATGTTTCCACAAGTTCTTTGTGTCGAAGTGCTAATTAACGGTGACCCGCTTGGCTTGTATGGAAATTGCGGACAGTGCTGTTGCTGTGCTCCTCACACAACTAGAAATTAATATATAATTATCACTTCGGTGAAGGAAAACATCGTCAGGAAACTAAACCAGCATGCCTGAGATATATTTCTCGACTGCATGTAAAGCCAAATCAGAGGCCCATGGGCAGCATAAAAACTCAGACACCAGGTTAGACACTAACCACACGATAAAGAAGAATATCTAGTTTCTGAACAGATCCTCAAGAATGGCTTGTTGTTTTCAAGCAAGTCGCCCGCGAATTATTTATTATTGGCTGAATACTAAACGTCAAATGGAGAGGTTCCGTGGGTTTGAGTGTAAAAACGGAACTCTTATAGGAGGTTTATAGAATCAACTTTTGGCCTACCGTATCCTACGAAAAAATTTCTTTGTCTTTGTCTATCACTACTGGCAATATATAACTCCGGATCTTTTACATCGATTTGCTCTCCCGAACAACACCACAAAGGCGCGTTCAACTGGAGAGAGGTGACAAAATTACTCGCCAGGTTTTTCTCACTCTTTGTCTCCGCTTTCATTAGCCCCTTTCTTACAGCATCAAAATGAAGCTCCTCTGTGTCTTGGTGGTGTGCACCCTCGCTGTATCGTCTGCTGAAGAGTATCCTGGGGACAAAATGATCCAGGTGTGCGGGGCTGAGCTCGCCAGGGCTATGAAACGAGTCTGCGAAGATGGAGACTTGGACTTCTTTAACCTTCAAAATGTGCAGCGTAAGTTTTGAATGTTTATGATCAGCTGTCCAAGCATCAGCTGGTATCCTCGTCATTGAGCTTTTACCACGGTGCTTTCCAAGAGAGGTAGACTCTGTACTGAGGTAGAATTCTGTATTTTTATTTGAATAACAAAGAAGCACTTCCCAAGTACTTCTGGGAAGGTGCATATAATTATTTTGTACTCCAGCTGCAAATTTCTAAATCGAAAACTTATGCGCCATTTCGATTAGTTACAGTCTGTTATCAGTTTAAATTGTATAGATTCCCTGACAAATCAAAACGTTGTTCGCATAGATATTTTAATGATTTCATGGGTTTTGCTTCAAAAGTCTCTAAAACTTTCATAACCTAATATTACACCCATATTTCGCCAGTTATGTTTTATGTCCCATGTAATAGGGGGCGAGCCTATTGCCATCATACGGGTACAAATCAAGACTCCGGTGGTGCAACTGAGAAATTCGTGGAAAACCCATTAACACTTTTTCCGACCCGTGAATCGAACCCAGGACCTCATGCTGAGCAGTCGCGCTTACGACCACTCCACCAACGAGGGTCTATAAAACTTATTATCAAAGTATAAACTGAGTTGTTTGTTTTCAGATCAACACCAACATGAGCACCCAAATGATCACCAACACAGTCACCACCAACACGAGATTAAGGGGCAGGTGATGAAGAGAGACAAGCCAGCCTCCTTGGCGGACCAGTGCTGCGCCAAGCCCTGTCATGTCAAAGACTTTGTTAGCTATTGTCCTTAAAACATAAAACTGGGAGAAGTTAATAAACCTGTCTTTTCATAAGTTCATAATATCCTTAGAATCCCAAAACATTATTTATGGCTGAATACAAAATAAATGTATACTCTACGACTCTTGGAATTCATTGTAACTTTTTTTTTTATCAGAAACTAGCTGACCAGCGCAACTTCGTCTGCGTTTGGATTTTCCCCGTTTTTGCAATCTTTTTCATAAATGCTTCGCTCCTATTGGTCGTAGCGTGATGTTATGTAGCCTATAGCCTTCCTCGATAAATGGGCTATCTAACACTAAAATATTTTTTCAAATCGAACCAGTAGTTCCTGAGATTAGCGCGTTCAAACAAACAAACAAACAAACTCTTCAGCTTTATAATATTACTATAGATAAATTAATATTGAAATCACTTTCATTTGTGTTGTCCTGAGGTGGACGCTATAGAAAACTTTAACAGGCTAGCTTTTCCAAGTTTACTATAGACCGACCGCTTTAATGAGGCCTCCGCCTTGCCCCATCAAAGGCACATTAAGCGTTTTCAAGGTCCTAACAATATCCCACAGGGATGCAGGATGGATTATATTGTTATTTTACGATGCTAATTGAACCAATACGTGATCAACCTTCAAAATATTCCATTTAAATTGATACCTTCGCGAGGACTCATTAAAGCGGTCGGTCTACAGCGCTTGGATCCTTTTGTACGGTGATAAGCACACAACTGTCCACTATCTGCTGCGTCAACGGCCAGTCTCCGCTGATAGTGACCGCCATGACCGAAATGTATGCCGCCATAGCCGGGAGATACGGCGAAGCGCCACCGTTATATGGTTGAAGTCCCAAAGACCCGAACAAAGCACTTTACTTCCACATATACTGAACGAAACTTCAGTCTGTGGAATTCAATGCCGGCTTCTCTGTTTCCCAATCATTATTTAATCTGGATCTCTTCGAAAGTTCGAGTGAATTGGGTTCTTCTAGGCAAGCGTGCTCCACACTAAGGGACAACAGTTTTGTGGCAGCTTCGGAGTCTAGATTTGTGCCCGGTTGATGACAATAGGCTCGCTCTCTATTACATGGGACTTAAGCATACATACCTGGCGAAATGGTGTGCTACCACTCCATCATCGCTTCACATCAGGCAAGTTGCGGTCAAAGCCTATTTAGTGTAAAAAGTACAAAAAACGGTCCGGACGACTATAATTATTTACTTAATTCAACACACGAACTATATGGACTATATATATTTGATATGAACTTACGCTTTGATACCCAGTAATGCTGGTTTCACACGAGGGCAGAACAGTGACACAGATCAGTTTGGAAGGACAGTGGCGTTTAAACATGGGACAGTCCGCGAGTGATGGCGATGGAAAGTCGACGACAACGGCAACATTTACGCCACTTACTCAAAATTTCATTTTGAAATTGTGAAAAATGTGATAAATAGGAAAGAAAAACTTAAAACAAATCAGGACGCGCGCACTCAAACTGTCCTGCTCTTTGCACTTCATTGCCTTCGCGATTACACGAGTCCAGCCACAAGACATACGAGCATACGAGGTGGGGGAGCAAACTGCCCCCGAAAAAATATACCAGCGAGCTATTATCTGTTCTGCCTTGGTTACTGTCAAGACAGTATTTTTCTGTGCGTTCAAACAGTAGCAATACTGTACTGCCCACTGTTCTGCCTCACTGTTCTACCCTCGTATGAAACCAGCATAAGGCGGTTAATAGGAATCTTCATTCCACAAACGTTTAACGGTATATTCTTTTATGGGAAGCGCATGCAGGGAAATGAAGTGCCAAGAGCGATGGAGAGATGCAGATAGTCAAGTGAAATCATTCAGCACAAAACAGAGGGCGAGGGACAACGATCTTTGCGGAGTGCTTTCACTGTGCTGGTGACAGATGGATGAAAGTGGAAAACCTAGATTCAACGTTTTAAACACCAAAGAAAACAAATCTGACAGACAACGCACTGCCTAAAATGTAGGCCACTCTACCTTCTCTATACAATACGAGTATGTTAAAAAAAAACTGTCAGATCCGAAAAGGGCGTATAGGTATAGGTATTCCAACCGCATTACCAAAAAAAAGAAACATAAAATATTCATGAAAGTAGAAATAACACATAAATGAATTTTAAAACCGATTTTTGTGCCCAATTTACCACCGTTTCCCTAAAATCTAACAAACTTTTAAAACGTGACAACACCATCTTCGGCATTAGTATGTTCGATCGTCAGTTGTTTGTTTATGACGTCACTATCCTAAGAGCGACCGGAGTGTCACCGCTCCTGTGTTGCCATGGAAGTTTCCCCATTTTTAGTACATTTTATTTAATTTTTGTCGGGGTATCTTTTTACTTGTTATCCAAAAGAACTACATAAATAGAATCTAATCTTGATACCAAATAATACCTTCACGGATCAGACAGGTTTTTTTTTAACATATTTAATAACGACGACGGTGCGCATTAAAGAATTTAAGAGTTTTTTCCATATTATTATTTCATCCCAAGAATGAAAGTTTTTATAAAACATCATCATGTTTGCCGATAGGAAATCCCATCGTACGCACGGCTTTTTAGAAATAAATTAAATATACGTACTTAAAAAGCAAGTGCAAGAAATATTATAAACAGGATATGGAAACTAGAGCTCAGCTCACGGATCACCTTTAAGTTCCACTAACTATGAATAATTCAATTAACTCGTGACACATCGCCCACATCGGATGAACCTCGGAAGAAATAAGACACGATCTTGTTCATACGTAGGTTTGTAGATCAGTACCTGATATTCTAATTTTATGATGACTTGCGCCGGAGTTTGATTAGAAACTAATCGTACATCTCCTTCCTTTAATATTGTCATAACATAAAATCATAACATAAAAACTTGACTGGATCAATCAATGTATTAAAATAAATAAGGAATATCACAATCATTTATGTTTTGCAGACATAATATTACTCTCACAATCAAGTTCGCAACTAGAACAAATGGTACAAAATCTACAGGCAGAAAGCGCACGCGCAAGTCTACAAATGATCCTGCAGAAAATGAATTCAACTCATCAAAATCACCAATAAAGATTCGAAAGCAAAACCTCGAATATGTAAAGACGTACCTGGGAAAACAAGTTTCATTCCACCTGAATAACAACCTCGAAGAAATAACTTGTTTAGAAGAATAAATATATTATGACAAAAATACTGGGCTCACAGAGAAATAATGAAAGGAGACAAGCCACTTTCTATAAAAAAAAGAAAGTAATGGATAGTTGTATCCTTCCCTGCCTAACACAGTTCAGAAACTTGGACATACATAAATCATACAACATTAGTTTTAGTATATGCGAAACCTGAAACACGTGTAGTCAAGTATTTTTATTTAAAAAACCTATGTACAAAATGTCAAAACTGTATCATGAAAAATCACAAAGTTATAAGCTTGTCCGCACAAAAACGTGGTTACAACGCGGCGCCCCCGCTCGCGCGCCTCTAGCGTCGTCTTGAGCTCATTGATAATAATAATTTGGCAGTAGGTACCTAAATGATTGCGATAGGTACTTAGTATCGCTCGGTGTCTAACTTGTAGCCTTTTTTAAATATTTTTGGGACAAAATATAACATGGTTTAAAAATTATTGGAATCGATTCAGTTGCTTATTCTGAACAAACTATATTCAGGTTTCGCATATACTAAAAATAATGTTATATAAAAGAAAAAAAATAGAATATGTCAAGCTGCCATGGAACGATACATCCTGGGGTGCGAATTATACAGAAACGGCGTAAGATGAAGGCGCGGCGCAGGCGCGGCGGAAGCGTAGAATTTATAAGGAAACGAAAGAACGGCGTGCTTGCGGCGCGCCGCTTGAGTGTAATTCACGACACCTCGTTTACGTACATTGTGTATGAAAACGTTTTGAAGCCTGCGCCATCATGCCTGCGCTGCTTCTGCGCCGCGCCTTCACCTTACGCCGCTTCTGTATAAATCGCGCCTTAGGTTCCGAAAGAAAGCAAAAGTACGCCACACGATAAGAGAGAAAACAAAACAAATTGATATCCTACTCCACTCGATGAAACTGAAATGGAAATGGGCTGGACATCTAGCCAGAATAAAGGACGCTCGGTGGACACGTCGTGTCGTGGTATGGAAAGGAAACGAGGGAGGCTATCTAGAAGATGGATCGACGATATCAAAGAAATAGCAGAAAACGATTGGCAAACAAAGGCGAGAGGCGAGATATAAAAACAATGGACAAAAATGGAGGAGGCCTTTACCATGCAGAGGGGTACTCATTCAAAAAGTTGTAATTTACAATTAATTATTATTTTTATATTTTTAGATATTTTTGATGTATTTTTTAGTTAATATTTAAAAATGTAATTGAATTTGTAAAAAAAATAAAATAAAGGAGATCATAATATAATTAGCCTGACATTGTGGTGGTAGATCGATTGTAGCGTCGCGCAATGATTGTTGATATAACGGTCCTGCATGACGAGAACCTCGTGAAAGCAGAGAAAGATAGACTTCAAAAATCTAGATCTGGCTCGTGAGGTTGTCGACATGTCATTGTGCCGATAGTCGTGTCGGCCAATGGCTTAATTGCCAATAGCCTCGACCAACATCTGAGGAGGCTCTCGCTTGGCAGCTGGTTCAGGGCTTGATTCAGAAAGCAGTACTTCTGGACACGGCACGTATCGTTCGGAGGTTCCTCTCTCAAGAGCCCTGACCTAGCTCGGACCCTGTTCCCGATGCCAGTGGGCTACTATTTTTTAATATTTTATATTATTTTATATCAGAATATTTAAAAATGTAATATGAGTGAAAAAAATAAAGGAAACATAATTAAATCAAATTAAAATTGAAATGAATTATGAATATTTTTTATTATTATTTTTGCATGAAACATTATAATTGTAAAACTGCATAACGAGGCAAACATCATGTTCTTGCCTTTATCCAAATTCATTTGGGGTCGGCGCAGCACGTCTTCTTCTTCCATACTTCTCTATTAGGGACTAACAACACTTATTCGGCTCTGTTCAGCTTTTGTCCATAGAAAACAACGATTTTGTATGGAGATGCGTACGCATCCGTTCCGCTTTCCGCTTCTATTCAGATGCGTTCGCATCTCCACACAAAATTGTTCCTTACTTACTCGTCATTTCATCAGACACCTCCATTGTTGCCATGTCATCCTTAACAAAGTCCATCCATCGTTTCTTTGGTCTTTCTCTACTCATATATGAGTAGAGAAAGACCAAACAGAAGAAAGACTTCAAAAGAGAAGAAGAAACGATGGATGAATGAATACCCATCCACATTCACTCTCAGAACTTTCCTCACTACAGTTTCCTCATTCCTACGCATCACAGGCCTATAACCACGACAACCGATTACCACCAACGAAGCAAATATATAGGCATCCTAATACAACGAAACAGTAAAATATGTCTATTAATAGGACTTACTAGCTGTTGCCCGCGACCTTCGTTCGCCTGAAATTATTATAAAAAAATATTACTTCCCTTTTTGAATCGGATTTTGTTAACAATTTTAAGGGTTTCTAATTTTTTGTATGAAACCCTAATTATTTTTCTAATATCATAGTAGCCTTATAACATCAGCCATTTGCCAGTAAAAGTCCCATCAAAATCTGTCCAGCCATTTTGGAGATTAGCCTGAACAAACAGACAGACAGACAAAAATTGAAAAAATGTGTTTTTGTTATGAGTACCGCACTTTCATATGCATTCAGTAAAAAGCTGTTATTTTGATATTACAAACAGAGACTTCAATTTTATTTATTTGTACTTTATAGATGTTACCGGAAATGTATGCAACCTAGGAATACTATACAATTCCTAGGAAATATATACAATTCCGAGCCTACTTAGGAAATGTGTAAAATAGTGTTTGAAAAATTCTCTAATACACTCATGTTCTGTGAAATGTATTTATTTCTTGGGAATTGTATGCAATTCCGAGATGATACTTGGAAATATAAAAAAGAACACTCTTTGGAATTAAATAAATAAATCACGAATAAAATGAATGTCAAGGTAAATATCAAAATGCTGTAATAAGGCGTAGTCGACGTAGCCTCGCTACGCAGTGCTCCTGTCTGCGGGATTTAAAGTAACCTAGCACGAAGGAGATGGCGGGGTCTAAGTTCGCTCGCTTCGCTTTCTCTCAAGACCACCATCCCCTTCGAACCTAACCTGTACGGAATCAGGGTGCCCCAAGTCCCGAGCTCGCTTCGCTTGCTCTTGCATCCTTGACACAATGCCTTGTTTATGATGGTGTGGTGTGTAGTGTATTTGGGTATCATAAAAAAATAGGAGTGGCGTAGACGCTCTCGGCTGTATGTAGTCGCCCCGTGCACCGCAATCTCCGCTGTATTTAAGAACATCAAGAATGTTATCCCTTTCTTTTTTACACATTTCCTAGGAATTGTATACAATGACGGATTACATACTTTTCCGTTAACTTAGAATTTAAAAATACATAAAAACAATCCTGATACCCAAAGATAGCTAAAATAACGATGATTCACCTTTACAATATCCAGTTTATGCGGAAACTTTTTTTAGATCAGATTTCTCGAATTAGCATGCGTACATTAGAAGATACCTTTGTACATAAGTCAGAAGTTTAAAACAACCGTAAAGGATACACATTTATGTGCTGTGGTAGTTTATTTGAATAACGTTATTTAAGAACGTACTTTTGTGTTAGAAAGATGTGTGCAACAAATTGAACGTGAATAGTGATTGATGAAAATGCGGCTCCATTTTGTTTTTGTGGTTCTTTTTGGATTTTCTTGTTTTATTTCACACACACATTCGGCGTTTAGTAAGTTACTGTTTATTTTTAATTGTTTTTCATTTATAAATGTGAATGAACTTCAGTAGAATCTGTTTTCTTAGGTATTTCTTGATGTTTTTGTAACTTTAATGAAAGTAATAGACGACTTATTACTTACTTCGAGTCAATGGAAAATTTTAGGAAAATAGTCGGAAATAATATCAGTGTGTGGGCTTAGCGTCATGCTTTTATATGAGTTAAAGGCCAAAGGGTTAAGTAACACGCGATATTAATATCATAATGTGATAATTATAGCTTAATTGATGTGTTGTGATTAAATCTTTGTGATATTACGCGCTAAGAAGAAGACACGTTACTGCTGTTAAGATAAGCGACCACATGCTTTGCGTGGAGATGATAACAAAAAAAAAAACAATAAAAAAACCAAAAAAAAAAAAACAACCAGCAACCTATCAATCTTGATAGGTTTCCCTTTGTGTGGTGTGTCTGGCTAGTTTCTTATTTTTAATTACTAATATTAGTTATGGGTAGCCAAATTCGTGTTAAAAAGAACCTTGCTTTGCCTATGGACTTTTTTGTCTGAAATAAATCCTTCGTAAAGTTAATTCACCTGAACTGATTAATCTAGGTGCATTAAGGATACTTTTAGTAAACTTTAAACATCTGGGTGCATTATGGACGCTAAACTAATGTTAAAAGATGATCAAATAAAAATTTGATTTTCGTCGAACATCGTCATAACTCTGTGCGGCCTAGAATCCTCGATACGGCCTCGATGCGGCCGGCGCCTTAATTTTTATTTTTGGCATTTCATTGTAGCAGTCAAGGAGTAGGTTTATCTTAATTAATTGAATATTAACTAACTAAAATATTGGCAAAATGGCACTTCGTAAAATGCTTAAAAATTAAAAAGATGTCCGTCACGGAACGCCTGGCAGATGTGAAACATCCGTGATTAAGATCTTTGTATTGTAATGTTAAACGATATACAACATTAGTTTTAGTATATGCGAAACCTGATACACGTGTCTAGTATTTTTATGTAAAGAATCTATGTACAAAATTTCAAAACTGTATCATGAAAAATCACAAGTTATAAGCTTGTTCTGTTACCTAGTTGTCCGCACAAAAACGCGGTCACCACGCAGCGCGTGCCTTAAGCTTCGTCTTGAGCTCATTGATAATAATAATTTGGCAGTAGGTACCTAAATTATTGCGATAGGTACTCAAAGTCGCTCGGTATCCAACTTTTAACTTTTTTAAATATTTTTGGGAAAAAATATAACATGGTTTTTTTTTGTTACTTATTCTGAACAAACTATATTCAGGTTTCGCATATACTAAAAATAATGCTGTATATATTCCATTAATTATTTTCTTTCATCGATATCTATCGATCATATCTACAACCGACCTAACTACATCACTAATTGAGTAGCGTGGAACTTTCGAAAACGGAATATGTAGATCAACAATCGTGCCAAAACAACTTTATTGGAAAAAGTTGATTTTATCTGGCATAGAGGAGGCATCACGCCATGATAGAGTCATGCCATCTTCCGTCACGGCATATGAATTTACTGACTAGGCGTGCATATAGATCATCATTCATTCATGTAATTCGCGAATTATGGGCAGTAGGTCTTCTTAGTAAACGGCATAAGGTGAAGGCGTGGCGCAGGCGCAGCACAAACGTGGAATTTAGGCGTGCAAAAGTGTTTGTAAAAAACTATTTATTCATTTATTTAGCTTTATTTATCTGCAAAATAAACATCATTTATGATTTACAAATGACGTTTTTCGTGCTCTCCGAGGCAACTTTTTGATGCATGAAAAACAATAGGTAGGTACCTACGTATAACACGTAGTAGTAGATATACAAACCTAACAACCTCATGTCAATCAAGTGCTAATGGATTTGCACTTTTTGCATTGATTGATATGAATCTAAAGCTGCGTCTACGCTAGGCGAGCCGAACACGATCGGATCATGGTGTGTTTCCATTGCGAGGATCGTCCGGAGGACACGGTGCAGCACACTGTGGAGGTCTGCCCCGCTTGGGCGGAGCAGCGCCGTGTCGTCGTAGCAGCGATTGGCGGCGGCGATCTCTCGCGCCCGGCCCTGGTTACCTGGTTACCTGGTTCAAGCCATGGTTCGGAGCGAGAGGAAATGGGAAGCCGTCACCTTCTTCTGCGAAGCAGTCATGCTAGTGAAGGAGGTGGCGGGACGTGAGAGGGAAAGAGCCTCACGTCCCAGCCGCCGCGGGAGACGCCCTGGGCGTCGGGGTTCACGTGGTGGCCCCCGGCCGCCGTAGGCGCGGGCCTGTGGACGGCGAGTTATGGGCTAACTCGCCGTCCGGCCGTCTTATGACGATATGACAACAGGCCGTGTCGACGGTGCGTTCGTGTTCCACGCGCGCCTCAAAGAGATGTCAGCAACCACGTAGGGGTCCGCATGGGCCGATACCTGCCAGGGCTGCGGGACTGTTCGAAAGAGATACCGTGGCCCTGGAACACAAAGGGCAAAGAAGGAACACGGATGGGTTTTAGTCATTACAAGTCTGACACTCCCTTCCGCTCCACCCAGAGCGGGGTCATTTGATGATTTCCCATCCCAAAAAAAAAAAAAGACGGACTTAGAAGTCCAAACCGAGTACTCCCGCCAAGGGAATTTGTGCTCCACTTGTGCTCTGCTCGTGTTCGGCTCGCCTAGCATAGCTGCAGCTTATTATTTTATTTTCGAAGTAGTAAGTAGTCTACCGACAAAAAAACAAGATACCCGTAGCTTCATCCTTCATTACAGCTTTTTTGCAATATTCTTAGATATTACAAAAAAACTGTGATAGACCTACAATCAAACAAGCAAGAACTCTATTTAGGGTTTTGTAGAGAATCCAAAAAAACTTCATTATCTGATCGCAGGATGATGATTAAGAAAGGATGCACGATGCAAAGCTTTAATATCTTACAGATTGCAAGTGCATTCATAGTGATCATAAAACTTATTGCTAATCTTTTAATATAATCATCATCATTGGCAGCCTTGTTCCACTTACTGCTGAGTATAGGCCTCCTCTCTTTTGTGTCTTCCCTGGTCTGTGCGAGTCTCAACCAGGTCTAATGATAGCCAGATGAGGGAAGGACATTTAGAAAATTGCGCGGATCTTCTGAATGTCACCCATCTGGCCAATGGGCCAATACCACTGTCTCTCGGCAACCATAGAGAGAACCGGAGATAGCATAAAGCTTAGCTATACCTACTCGATTGAAATGGTAGAAGCGCCAGGATAACCCGCGAAATTCTAATTTTCTTACGATTTTTGCAATTTGATGAAATATGAGTCGTGCAAGTAACACGTATGTACAGTTACAATGAAATTATAATCATCAATATAACCCTCTAAGTTCATTTAACCCCACTGAATGACTTTTTCCTGAAATAGTTCAACAACATATAACCTGACACTGACCTGCAAATTGCAAAAAAAGGAAGAAAATTTGAATTTCGCGGGCTTCCCTGTCGCTTCCACCTTAAGGATCTACTCCATTTCAATCGAATAGGTACCTAATCTTTATGCTATCTCTGTGAGGTCACTGGCCAGATAGTCATTACCACCGACCATAGGTTACGTGTGGGCGAACCACATTTACAAAACAACATCAACATTTACAGACAATGGGGGAACAAAAAACTCGAAAACGTTTATTAAATTGTGCATTTAGATTTGTCATGGCAATACTCGCAAAAAAACGATTGATCCTGTTCACATAGTTGTTCCAAATGGATCGTGTTTAGATCCGTGATGACTTGTTTGAAGACACTGAATCGAATTGATCGAATTAAACAACAGGTTTCGATCAAAGCACGGTAGATATCTAATGTGTGCGGTTTTTAGACGTAAGTAGTAAATATTATAAATGCGAAAGTTTGTGAAGATGTATGGATGTTTGGACGTCTGGATGTTCGTTACTCTTTCACGCAAAAAGTACTGACCGGATTTGGATGAAATTTGGCACACAGATAGTTTATAACCTGAATTAATACATAGGATACTTTTGATCCCGGTAGTACGATCCCGTGGGAAATTACCGAGCACGCGGGCGAAGCCGCGGGCATAAGCTAGGAACTCTACGATAATTAGGAGTTTCACTTGCGTCCATCAAGGGGTTCATTCTACCCGTTATACTACACAATTACTTTCCCTATGAAGCTCCTAGCCTATGCGTGAAAAATCCTCGGATACCTAGAACGACTAGGTAAATCGCCACTGTATTTAAGATCTAAAATCGCGAAACTGTCAACTACATACTTTCGGGGTAACTTCGACTGTAGGTACATCGCTAGGGCCGGTTCAACAAATATATTGAAAGAACCGGGTGTACTCAGTTCTTTCAAGGCATTTGTATAGTGTGAGAACCAGTGCCTATTCATCACCAATTCAAACGAATCCTTCCTTTCGGAAAAACTAAAAAAATTGACCCAGCTTTCCATGCTCATGATCTTCTTATCTTAAAGGTAAACCCCAGACAAATCAAGGAATACGACGCATATCAAACCTAAACGCTGCCTGCATGCGATGTCTCTGCCACGTCACCGGGTGTGACATGAACAGAGGCTGCAGTGAGGGCTACTGCGGCCCCTTCATCATCTCCAGGCTGTACTGGATCGATGCTGGGAAGCCCACCCTGCCTAATGATGACCCCGATAGGAGTGAAGGTAAATGATCCTCTTTATCATTTGAAAGGTTTCTGGAGGTATTTCTTTCGTGAAGACATTTGTCAGGTGACAATGCGTATAAACGTGACTTAGCACATAGTTACTTTGCCTAAACATTTATCCTGTTGATATTGTACAACAGTCAAACTACAACCATATCTCAAAGCATTTGCTAAACAACGTTTATAGATGTCAGCCTAAGAGTATTCTTCTATTATCCGAGCCAAAAGTGTGAACGGACGGCTGAAGAATTACACGATATCGTCATCTGCCTAGGCTTTTTCCTACGTTGGGGTCGGCTTCCAGTCTTACCGGATTCAGCTGAATACCAGTATTTGAGCTAATCCTATCTGACCTGACTGGGTAATACGATACGACTACGTAAGACTGATTGTCAGACTTTCGGACCACTGACTACCTGTAGCGACTGTCAATGATCTGTAACTGACCGCCGGGACAAACGGCTTACTTTCTGAGGCACAGAGGAAACTTGGCGTGTAATGAGTGGTCACCCACCCACGGACCAACCTAGGCAAGCGCGGCTTAACCTGAAGACAGACCTAGAGCGGTAGTTATTATTGAAGCACGAGCTCCTCTTAAGAATAACATGATTATCGTCTAGTTAATCTAATAATTTCTGTTTTTTTTTTCGTTACAGCATTTGAGGACTGTGCAAGCGACTACCACTGTTCGATCAGAATCGTCGAGGGTTACATGGCGAAGTTTGGAAAGGCAAGTGTTACGATATAATACGAGCTGGGTTAAATTAAAACATTACCGATAACCGATTCAACACCAAATATCCTTATTAACCACAAAACACTTATAACTCAATCACAAATTCACCACTGATCACTCTACACTAAGATACTTCGATTCGCTTCGTTGTACCTAAATCAGACTGACTTGACGGCTATTTATATGTCGACTAATCCTTCGAGAAAGTTCCACAATTTTCTGGAACTTTCTTCACAGCTCCATAGTGGAACATTGTAGGATTATTTTGGAATCTTCGACACCGTACCACAGAGGAACATTCTCGACTCGAATTTAATCTGGAATGTTCTCGTAAAACAGCCGACGTAACAAATAATTAAGGGCTAGTCTACCCATTTTTGAGTTCTACAAGTTGATTCTTAATCATCACTAGTCGAAATATTCCTCTAAATAGCTAGTAAAACCATTTCCATTTCCTTAACCAGATTTTGCCTTGGCTGTGAAACCTGAAAAAAAACTTTTACAAGGCAGTGAAATAGTCTGCCTGCTGTTGTATATGTTTTTTTTTCACGAATCTGTTATGAGTTTCATAGCGAAAGATTATCAGTATTATGGGATTGGGTAGACCACATGAGGTATACATATGACTACACTGCCTCTCACTTTTTAGATCTCAATTTTCTAAGCACTGAAAAATTACTAAAACATTGTTATTCAATAAAAACTTCTGCACGTTTCAGGACTGTAACAACGACGGCGTGACGGACTGCTTCGACTACATGATGATTAACTACCACGGACCTTACTGCTCCCAGCCACAGTCCCTCACTGAGACATGGAGGCAGCGGGTTAGCTCGTACCAGCAGTGTCGACAGTGATGCATTTTTGTTAAGTTATCAAGTCGGTCATGCAGTTCATTTTGCCAAGTTGTGCCATAATGAGGTTGATTAGGTAGGCGACATGTTTTCCTGCCTGGTCGTCCTTTGTTTTAATTTGACTATTTATATTCAATGTTACTAACACTAGAATATAAGTTGTTTGTAATACTAAAGAAATGTGAATCACTGTTATACGAAATAAATTAATTTTAATATTTTTAATATCACTAGGTCTTCGGGTCTTAGTCAAAATTGGCGTAAGTGCAACATAATTGAACTCCAATTTATACTGCTTCGTCAAGTGCCGAAGTCGTCGGAGGCCAGAGCTATGGCCAGTTGAAAATTTTGTAATTTCCTTTGTTTTGTCGAAGATTTTTCTCTCTTTACTACGTCAGTTATATGTTTTGAAAGTAGATCATTAATCCGAGCTGGGCCGGCAAAGTCCTAGAATCATCTATGGCTGGACTATAGCACGCTGTCTTACGGAAACTAGTTTAGCAAGTATTAAACTAGGTTTATTAATAGTTTTAATATTATAATAGGTGAAATCTTTGACAAAATACAGAGTAAAGCGACATATTTCAAGCGGCTTATTTCTGTTCTCCGGCGACTTAGGTACTTTTTGTTATAAAGGGAAGTCCTAATAATGAGCTACTATTTAAAAAAATATTTCAATTCTGTTTGTCTTACATCCGTTCCTCCAGATACGCATTTAATACTTGGACTTCAAGACTAGGGTCCTGCTAGGTGACAATGACATTCTCCAAGCGTACCATGGAGTGGAAATGGTTTTACTAGCTATTTGTGGTGGCCGACATGTGACGATTGGTGTCACACTGATGACTACCTATTGTATTACTTGTTCGGGCGCATACCCACCACGGCGCACGGATAGGCCACGCACGTGTGTTAAGCTTCACTTTGCAAGAAAATATATGTGATTGTGTCCACTGCAAACCACGGACATGCTATGCATCAATTGACGTCATTAGTACATGCGGGGCTTTCTCGAATAAAGCGTTCTCATAGCTCCAAGCTGTCAACGCCACACACGCTTTGAATGCGGTACACACTATACACGAACATTAACCCACGACTATGCCGCGGTGGGCCACGCACGCTACAGTTGTACATAGTTGTGGGTGTGTAGCGTATACTGCAGTGGAAAGGTAGACCCACGTTGTCAAACAAATGAATCCACGCAGCTAAAATGCGCCGCGTGCCCGGGCACAGCGTGCGCCGCAGTGGGTGTGCCCCTTAACTCGAAAAGTAAGCGAAGCCCCTAGCATAGTCTTATGGTTCCAGTACCAGCTATGACTTGTATTTTCGTATTCTTGTAAAAAGCTGTTAATTTCACTTACTGTTTGTTATTTTGTTTTGTTTAGTTGTTAGTCTTCCATAGTTCATAAATAAATAAATTTATCAACAGAGATCGGAATAGGTAGAGTTTATTCACGTGAACAGGGATCTAATTTAAAAGCTTTATTTCGCAACTTAAAATCATTCTGAACACAGCACACAGCACGTGCACATGGGGCTATAAATAACCAGTATAACCTGACGTTAAAGCGACGTCAGGTTATATGAGCTTCCCGTACATTGAGAGACCAGCTTAATTTGGATTTGCATAGCTTGATTTGACGTCGATTTTATCCACATGTACTTCCTTGAAGTTTTGTCAAATAAACTCTTCCTGTTCCAATCTCTGCTTATTACCTAAACCTACTCAGAGTATTTCCCAAGCCCGTCACAATTCTCGTTGTAGTCCAATTCTCATTGAATAATTGATAATAATTGATTTCCTAATTCAATTTTCATACTTTGAATGAATGGAATTAGGCAATTAAAAGACAAAAAAAACTTAATTTTAACTTTATTTGTAAAATACATAACATTGATCAGTCAAATAATGCTTATAATTATACTAATTTAAAGAATATGAATTTATATATACTTATAATGTATCCTACAATACAGCGGAAGGGACATCGACGCACAAAAGGGTGTTCAAAAAGTACATCATTCCGAACCCATAGACATTTTTCGTCTGTAATTTAACAAAAATCTGGTGGTCGATACATATTTACCGTGCAAAAAGTACAATACCTACTTTGTAGGAAAAAGTAAATTTAAAAAAAATGTGATGCAAAATTTCTATGTGGGGAATCACGGAATGATGTACCCTGTATAATACCTTAAATTTAATTATTATTAAGTAAAAATATTTACATACAAAATAATCATTTTTCATTTCCACAAATGTTGTAACTTATTTCCGGAAGTGGATTCTAAGTCAACGTCTATATGCTGCCTCATCGTCACTCTTGTAAAGCACATGTCAAGCTTAATCGATTTATGCACCGCGTAAACCCTGTGCAGTACCTGCGTAGCACCCTCGTAGACCCGCGTAGTACCTTCGTAGACCCGACGCAGAGCGTTCATAGAAACCATCGTAGAACCCTCGCAGGACTCACATACTCGTAGCTCGCATAGCAACCTCGAGGTACACTCGTATAGCTCCAGCCGAACACAAGTAGTACCGCTGTCTACGAGGGTACTACGCGTGTTCTAAACGGGGTTAGCACAACGTGGATCGATTTGTATCGTTTCTATACAAATATTGGGATTTTATAAAACTTCGAATGCATAATCTTGACGAAAGCCCAATGTTGTCCACTAAGTTGAACATAAAGTAAGTAGCTCAAGCTTAAGTTTAAATATTTTTTTAATTTATAACTAGGCACTTAAATAATCTTAATTTTAATAGGATATGTATTAAAAATCGAATTGAGAATTAGCCTTATCATTCCACGTAGTAGACCAATTACTCTCATTCTGAAATTTTCTTTTATTTCCGTTCAAAAAAATGTGTTAAAAATTGATGTCAATAAAGAATGTAATATTAATCGTTTGACTATTTCGAACACAATAAAACCTCTAGCAAAAAAATGTTAAACTCGACTACAGGTACAAACATCATAATAAGTACGACGGTAAAAAATATGAAAAAAAACACTAATTTACGGAAGTCGGTGACTTTTGTTTGTTTCACTGAGTTTTTTCCACCGACTTCCGATATTAAAGTTATTTCCACTTATATTAGTCGGTTACAGAATGCTAAGGGGGGTGTATGGTGTAAAGCGATTGGATAAAATGAGAAATGAGTACATAAGAGGAAGTCTGAATGTGGCGCCGGTGACTGAAACGTTGTGTGGTAAGGACATGTGATGCGGAGGAATGAGGAAAATGTAGTGAGGAGAATGTTCAGTATGAATGTGTATAAGAGTAGAGGAAGACCAAAGAAGCGATGAATGGACTGTGTGAAAGATGATATGGCTATGATTTGACTGCTGAGATAGCAAGTAATAGAGAAGTATGGAAGAAGAAGACATGCTGCACCGCCCCGAATAAATTGGGATATACAGGATGTAAACAGACCCTTCACATAGCCGTCAACCAAGCATTCTGTACATTTAAGTAGTAAGTAACTTTAAGCAAAAATTATTGCTGGGAATCGAGTTTTATTTTTGGGGTGAAAAATCATGTTTTACGGTAGGATTCGATGGAAAGCACTCAAAGCATTGTGCTTATGGATGGATTGAATAGTACGGGGGTCGTGGAGGTGTGTAAAGTAAAAATCTTACATAAAAAAAATGTATTTAAAAAAAATGTGAAAAAGTTGGAACTTTGACCCCCAATATCTCCGTAACTAGGTTCCCAGGTATGGTATAGAACAAAAAAATGATCGCAAAGACGGGGAGGACACGTGCCTTTCGGCTATGTTAAGGGTGTATTTACACCCTGTATAAGGCCAGGCGAATGATGATTAGGCGGTCACAGGTGTAATCATATAACACAATATCATTAAGAACGAGAGCTTTAGTCTACTTGAGAAAAAAAGGTGACAAAATATTTTGTTGTAGGGCTCTGTTATAAATTATAACCTAAACTTACAACAATAGGCACGTATACACAGAAATTATCCTAACTCTTATAGATACATACTTATTGTTATTACGCAAAAGTCACCAGTGGAGCGGGGGATTGCCAGTCTTCAGCATCCAGCTCTTCTTCATCTGACTCTTCTTGGAAACGGACCTTAAGAAAGAAAAAGGTTGGTATTATAGTGACACAAGCTTACATAGTAAGGAGTGCTTTTAAAGGCTCGCGCAGACGAAGGACTTCTGTCCATGAAGCACAAAAAATCCCAAAACATAACGTTCGAAATGTGATCATGTATTCGTATAGACGTCAAGGCCCATACCCACGGCGGCGCACGGATAAGCCACGCAGCTTCGCATTGCAAGAAAATTTAAGTGATTGTGTCCACTGCAAACCACGGACATGCTATGCATCAATTGAAGTCATATTAGTACCTACATGCGTGGATTGCTTGAATGAGGCGTTCACATAGATCAACCATGTCAACGGCACGCGCGCTGTGCACGCGGTACACACTATACACGAATATTAACCCACGACTATGCCGAGGTGGGCCACTCACGCTACAGTTGTACATGGTTGTGGGTGTGTAGCGTGTACTGCAGTGGAAACGTAGACCCGCGTTGTCAAACAAATATCTATACAGCTAAAATGCGCCGCGTGCCCGTGCACAGCGTGCACCGCGATGGGTTTGCGCCTGCATTCTAAATCCAATAAGGCTGACTCCCAAAGATGGCGGACTCGTTATTTTTTATGCACCCTCATGATATGGGTATCAATTAAAAGGATTTGTAAAGAAGAATACGGAAAAAAAATTACGTCACACCTAAAAGCTTGTTTTTAAAAATGTTTTTTACTATAAGATTGTTTTAAAAAACTTATTGTACTCACCCAGGGAGCTAAGCGTTTATTGTCGGATCCCAGGGAACTGCCTTGGTTGAGGTTTGCTTGCCAGGCCTGAAAACAAGCACAACTTAACTATTAGTTACCAAAAAATATATTAAGTTATTTACAAACCAATCAATCAGTGGTGATGTCATCATCAGGCTATCGAACCAGATGCAGCTTAATACACCAAAATTACACACGCAGTAATTGGGTTGTGGAGGTTATAGGGGCGGTTGCTCCTTGTAAAATCAGTATTTTATATGGAGCTACGGTGGCCCAGTGGTCGCGGCCCCGACTTACGAGCAGTAAGTCGTGAGTTCTAACTCAGGCAGGCGCATTACTTTGTGTAATTTATTTCATCACCACTGCTCTCAAAACGGTGAAGGAAAACATCGTGAGGAAACCGGCATGTCGTAGAACCAAAAATTCGAAGATATGTGACATCTAAAAACCCACCGAGAGCCCCAGTGGCGGATTATAGCCCATTCCCTCTCATAGAGAGGAGGCCTGTGTCCCAGCAGTGAGAACATTATAGGCTGATTATCCTTATATGGAGTGACTGCCACGGTACCCTTTAGAGGTGCTACCGAGTGCGATAACATTCCCGCTCTGTTTCTCACTCTAGCAAATGACGGTTCTGAGAGGCTGAAAGGGATAGGAGAATGGAAAAGTGCGATTCCGTGCTGCCAGATGAGATTCAACCCTTGGTGATACTGGTCATCAGACTTTAGAGCCTCTGGCTTTCTTTTCTAAAGCCCTGGCTCGTAGATTGGAACCTGTTCTTAATGAAGAGGTTATTTCTTATTTACCTGATAGGCATCATTGAAGGCATGTGCGAGCGACAGCGCGAGCGCACGTGCGTGCTTCCTCCGCGTGCACACGAACACGTGCACGACGTGGTTCTCTGCCGACCCCCCCATCGGCTTGCCCTCCACCACCGCGAACACACGGGCGTTCGCTGCGTCCGCTGAGCAGTACGAGATCCTGAAATGACGATTATTGTTAAAATATAGCAATTACATTATGCATGTATTCTTCGAAGGATTAGCCAGAGGTGTAACAATAGTACTCCAGCATTTAGACAGTCTCAGTCCAAGGTAATAGGGCGCGAGCGTATTGTCATCAATCGGATATAAATTAAGTCTTGGGCTGTTATTGAGGAATTCCTGATGGAAGAACCCAAGAACTCTTTGGGAATCGAACTCAAGACCTTCTCAGCAGTTCAGCAGTAGGGCTCGCGACCAACAAGGTAATCAGGATAGCTAATACGTAGGTGTATAATGGACTTTGATGGATGGAGTGAGAGAGGAAGACTAAATAAATGATTGATGGATTTCTGGAGAATGATATGAAATTAACTGTCTCGTTGGTCGAGTGGTCGCAAGCGCGACTGCTGACCATGAGGTCCTGGGTTCGATTCCCGGGTCGGGCAAATATTTTCAGGGAATCATCTAACGGCTATAACGAAGCCATTTCAAGGGATTATTTTTTTATCTGAGTATATTTTTATAAAAAATAAATAATTTATAATTACTTGACCCACAAAATAAATACTAGCTCCTTATTTTTGAACATCCATTACGCTAGGTTACTACGTCGTATTTACCTAGTCTCATTGTTAGAATATGGGAGTAAAGATTTTATGCAAAAAGTCTCAAAAGTTTTTAGAATTATAATAATTTCGTAAAAAAAAAACACTCAGATATTTTTTTTGTTTTCGTTGCTATGGCGACTTTACGACTTATAGAAGTTACTCTTAAAATATTTCGTGTATGAATAGTTAGACCTTATATTATTTACAAACATTGCAATCACGGAAAACATGCACTAGCCTAGCACTAAGGTAAATAAACTTCCTGCGTACATGACCAATCAGTGCAACGACTTTATTTTGTTTTTACTCAACTTAGCCGTTATTAATTATTGCATCCATTAATATTAATACGACATAACAAGCGTAGATAATATTATTATAGTGTATTGCTATTTTCAACGTCTTGTTAATTAATTATTTTTGTCTAGATAATTTTATAGGTCAGACATGGACATGGGTAATTAATATTTTTCAGTTGGTTGTGTTTTTCTTCCCGTACCAGGCACGACTCGGGGTGCATCCGGATCTTGTTATCTTTATTATGGCATTGTGGGCGTTATCTTTGACCATGTAACATTGTCAATTATGTAATTTCTGATTTGAGGGATTTGTCTTCCGGGCATGTTTCCAGATGACAGCGACGCGGAGGAGTATTTTGACGCCTTTTAAGTGTCCTATTGTCGTCGTTGTTGACAAATTTATATTTACTTTCTTTTAAAATCGTCGTTATTTTTATCATTACTTTAGTTCTATTTGTAGTCTGTATACAAGGTGTAACATAATAAATGCAAAACCCCCCGTGTGGTCTTTCGGACCATGAAACTGAACAACTTTTATTCTATGAGTTTTAGAAATTCGCAAAAAAAAATTGGATTTTCTATAGGAATTGACGCTATGCGCTGATCAACATGTATGGTAAAACTAAAAAAAGTTATGAATTTCCAAAAGTCATAGAACAAAAGCTGTTTAGATTCATGGTCTGAGAGACACGGGAGGTTTTGCATTTATTATGTTACACCTTGTATAGGGATCCATGAATTCTATTGAATATTTCCAGCTGTAGGCCCCGCTACAAACTGCTGGTCCAAATTTTTCGTAGTTGTTCAGTGGAGAATTTCACAGTTATTACCAATCTCTTGCCAATGATACTCTATAGTAAGGATGACAGATGTGTGGTACCTTATTATGACAATCAAAGGCAGTTGCAGAAATACATTCTGGTTTTAACCCGGTAGAGCCCACGTGCACCACACATCTGTCATCCTCAAGCGATTGATAGAAATAGACCGATGAGTATTATTAAACGTAGGTATCAAAGAATCGTTTAATACTAAACGCAGTTAATTGCCAGTTTGGAGGATTTACACACAAACAACAGGGAGCAACACGTTTTTATAACGTGACTTAGGATAATAGTTATAAGTTCTTTTATTTATAAACCTGTACACGTGAGCGAGACGAGATTTATAAAATTATAATTATTATAATAAACAATGGTTTTTACCTGTAAATCGAAACGCTAATGACGTTTTCCTGTGAGTCGGCGTCGCTGACTACGATACCCTTTGCGCTGATGTCCAAGTTCACTCGCGGCAACTTTTTGTTTATCACTGAAACAAAAATATATACAGAGATACAGTTTTCAAATTTTTAATCTGATTTTAAAGGAAACGTTGCATAAAGGGCTATGGAGCGCGCCAAATTAGGCCTACCTACCAGTAGCGAAGGGTCAATTTTTGTAAGAGGTAAGCCGGAGTACATATCTTTAATGTGATTATATTATTTGTCTATAGAATACTGACTGTGCCAATTTTCAAAGGGAATCCGGTAGGAATCGAGTTGTATGGAACCTTCGCCACTGATACCTACCGTTGAAAGACTCCCATCAAAGATACAATGAGTTATAGAGAACCATGTTAACCCTATCGTAAAGAGACAGACTCCGTCACACAAAATACCAACCAAGAATACCAAAGTTCAAGATGTCGAATCTGAATATTCGGAACAGGGGTAGCGATCCCAAAATGGAGCAAGGCAGGACGGGTAAGACTTGGTTGAGAATCGCGCCGACCAGGGAAGCATGTCACTAAAGAGAGGAGGCTCAGCATTGGGAGGAACAATGCTGCCAATGATGACGATGATGACAAAATCATTATGGATACAAGGTTTTTCGACTAGTGATTGGGAGGACAATTTTCGCGATTTGAATTAGTCCATGATTAGAATAAACACAGGCTTTTTAAATCCTGAAATATTAACCCTACAACGACTCGTGGAATAATGACAAAAAAATAATCACACGCGGAAAGACAACACCGATATTACAGAATAAACAAAATAAATTAGGAAGTAATTCAGTAACAGAATCAAAATATTGACATACACAATTATCTAAAACGTTGTACAATTCATCGGGACCTCTAGACCCCAGTTCACGTCGTGTTCTTGACCGGAATATTTGAAGCCGAGATATCTCCGAGCGTTCTATAAATAAGGCTATAAATTAATAAGTATGATATAATATCGTTGTGATTTGACCGCAGAAACCTTTGTAACCTCATCCTGGGAGCTTCATTCACAATCGTTGCTAGGCATTTAATTACGTCAAGTTGCGAAATTTATAGATCTGATCTGACCTTCCCTTAGCTCTTATTCTGTAACGATGCTAGTTATTTCTCATCATCATCATCAGCCAACAGCAGTCCACTGCTGGACATAGGCCTCTTCAATCGCACGCCACTTAGCTCGATTCTCGGCAACTCTCATCCAGTTGCTACCAGCCACCCTGAAAAGATCGTAGCTTTACAGAGGGCGTCCCACATTACGTTCGCCGATTCGCGGTCTCCCCTCAAAAGCATGTCTATCCCAACTAACGGTCATCAGTTCTAAGGCTAATATGGCCGGCCCATTGCCACTTCA
Source organism: Noctua fimbriata (assembly GCA_905163415.1). Classification (NCBI taxonomy): domain Eukaryota; kingdom Metazoa; phylum Arthropoda; class Insecta; order Lepidoptera; family Noctuidae; genus Noctua; species Noctua fimbriata. Next base: position 13,400,963 of record LR990940.1, read on the forward strand.
GCTTACTTATTCTGCGAGCTACGTCGACAATTCTGGTTCTCTGTCGGATCACCTCGTTCCGCTGAGCTACCTTGAATGTATGGACAAACCGTACAGTGAATGACCACGTTGAGGCCCCGTTAGTCATAACAGGCAGGACGCCCTGGGTGAAAAACTTAGTCTTTAGGGTCTGTGGAATACGCGACGAGAAAAAATTCCAAGCAAGACTTACCTTAAATAATGTTATGAAAAATATGTTATGTTATTCAGGATCAATCAATCAAACAACTCAGTCTATCGCATGCCACATCTGAACAAAGGCATCTCTCAAGTTGAGCCACAACACCCTGTCCTCCACCCGCATCCAGCCACCTTTTCCGAGTCATCTGCCTATCTAGCTGAGGGCGTCTCTTCTTACACTTGCCGATCAGGATCAGCATTTTGTTTTAAGTAAGAATAATTCCCAAGTCTATCAATGAAATTATATATTCTACGTGAAGGAAAATATCGGAAGGACACCAACATGTCCTAGTAACGGGAAAATCGGAGACATCCACCAACTCAAACTAGGCCTACATATTGAATTATTGACCCTCACATTGAGGAGGCGTGTATCAGTGGTTACTTATGTGATGCTGTATACGTACATTTAGCAGAATGCAGAGCAGATCTGACGGCGAGCGCAGTGGCGGGGGCGGAGGCGGCTCGCTCCACGGGTGCTGCGCCCGCGTACCGCACATCCACCTCACCGGGACCGGAGTCCCGAGCTTCACGCCACCAGCCCTCACCCTCGCATTCGGCTAGCGCCCACTCCTCGCATAGTTCTGGAAACAAGGATACAAGAATACAATAATAACACAATGAACCTGATGGATGACACCATAATTTTAATTATGGTGTATGAAATGTACGTTATGTCACGGTTACCATTGCAATTTGTGACTGAAGTTGTGTGCTCAACGCGCTTTTGGCGTCACGTATTTTATTAGTAGGTTCTAGGTACTACCTTCGCTAAACGTATCTGTGGACTGTGGTGAAAAGGTAATAAGTGTAATACACCTAGTCGTAGTGAAACAAAACGGTAACATGCTGGGTATTTAGTCTTCGGGTGCAAAGGTTATGAAAAAATGAGAAAGATTTTTTCATAAACATAACCATTTAAATCTTTTATTACAACTTTATAACCTTTGCACCCGAATATACTTGATGTAGTTTTTTCTTTACAATTTTTTATCATCGACCCATTGGAACGTAGAGAATTTTTCGTTACGGTCGTATTTGGGCTGATCATACTAAATACCCGTTGGTCTGAATGAAAAGCTTTGACAAACAATGCCTCTTCTACCTCTTCAACGGTTTATTTATTATTAACCACTAGGTACAACTGGTACTAATTGAATTAAATAGAAATATGCAATTTTTTAATGGAGGACTGTTTTTTTTTTGTGCAATGAGATTAGGCCCACAAAAAGCTCTAATTACATAACATCACACCTGTAATTCCCGAAGGGTTAGTTAGAGGTTTATTTAAAAGCACACCCACATTTCGCTAATTATGGTGAAATCCCATGTAATCGGGGTGAACCTATTGCCATAAACCGGGCATAAATCTAGACACTCCGCGGCTGCTACTGAGAAATGCATTATGGAAAAACCCAATAACACTTTGCCCGACCTGGGAATCGAACCCAGGAACTCATGCTCAGCAGTTGCGCTTGAGACCACTAGACCAATTATTGCTTGTTATAGTTAAAGTTTTATATTTTACGACACTATACTGTGTCTGTACCTATTTCATAGACCGCATAATTTTCTTTCCACGTGCAAAGTTGCTTACCTAAATTCCATGAATAATAAAATTAATTGTTCTAATAAAACACAAAGCTAGTGAGCTGTTTCCATGTATATGAATCATTTGTATCATTGTGTTGTGTACTTGACAATACGTATAAACAAACTACTATTGGTGGCTTTTTCCTCTTGGCTGAATTTAGTTATGGATGAAATTCCTTCGTACCGACTGTTAAAGAAGAGAGGGTACTTGTGCAACAGTCAACAGTCACTTAAATTTAGTCTCTAAGATGACTAGACAAGTGGAATTACCCTTTTATGTACATAAATCCAGCTGTTCCAGTTTCAACAGAATAGGACATAAAATGCAACCTGAGGGTATACCGATAGAAGTTAAAGTAAAAACACAGAGACTTTCTCTTATTTATATAGTGCGCAACATGTTATTGCTATAAAGGTTTAAGAAACTAAGATAATTTAAGAACTTTGATACCAGTTGGAAATGAGTAACCACGACATTTTCCGCTCTGCACAATACTCAGTCAAATGCTTTACTTAAATCGTTAAATCTACAAAGCATTTTCACGTGGGCCTTTCTACATACGGCAGTTTTAGTACTACATTCTAATTCACATTCGTTTAATTTTCACGATGAGAAGGTCTTACTAGTTTAGGGTCCACTTTACAGAAGACATAATCTACATACCTAAGGAATTAGATCATGTTCTGGTACATATTATATCAAACAAAGTTTAAAATGACTTATTAATCATTGAGGTGAAATAATCGTTACGTGTGTTTTATAAACCAGTCTAGTTATAAACGTACATTGAGTGAATTTTCTGGTGATAAAAAAACTTATAACATTTCTCCAGCTTGATATCAGTGCTTATAAAACGAGTGTTGTCACCAATCACCTAGGTATAGCAGATAATTTCGCTAAAGTTACTCGACGTGTCAATTTTCCTAGCTTAGATTCATTATCTTATTACAGGCTAGGCTGGTTTCGTAAACGCGCTAGGAAATCGATCAGGCAAATTGTGAGCAAATTGCACCTAAACTTGATGGCTGTCTGTCGCCATTTTATAGGGTAATAAAATCTCATTTAATGTTTAGGAATTAGTGACCCTTTTGATGGATTCAACTATAGTAATAAAATAGAAAATATTACGAAAAAATATTTTGTAAATTGAAAATGATTAGCAATGATTGTGATGTTGGAAGCTGTCCATCCGTTAAAGAAACGTACGGCCTATTTTGTATGCTACTGTTTCACATTAAGCTGCAACAGTAATCATACACATAAGATCATACTATATAAAATACCAAATATTTACCAAAGCAAAACTAATACAGATCTCTCTTTCTTATGAACTGGTCTTGCTACAGTCAATCCAATAAGAAACAAGAAAGTTCCTGTTAAATTTGTGTTAAACTATGATTAATATATGAAATCACCCATCACTTAGTTTATGAAACTTGGTCATAAATAAATAGCTATAATATAATGCATTAATGTAGCAATTAAACATGGAGACGTTTAATTTAACAAAGATAATAATGGCTGCAACTATGGACATTACCTAGTCTGTAATAAACAAATTTTATTTATTTATTTATTAGGATAGACCACCCTATTTCAGGAACCTGCGTGGTGGTTTATTACAATGCTGAAACAGGTAAAGGGCCCTCTTGGAGTCCTGGTAACAGGTGAAGCTCACTTCAATACAACTCAATATTTACCTACTTACGCAGAAACATAGGTAATTATTTTAATGAAGTAGGCTCTTGGTCACTCACCGAGTCTCAGAAGTTCCGCCTTGGAGTTTGCCAAAGGGCAATGGACCGGAGCATTCTGGGTGTCAAAAAACAAGACAGGGTTCGAAACATCACGCTGCGTTCCAAAACGGGGATAGTGGACGTTGGCAAAAAGGCTACTAGGCTAAAAATGGGATTGGGCGGGTCTCGTCAGCCATATGCACGATGACCGCTGGGCAAAACTCTCCACAAGATGGTTGCCGGAAGACGGACGGCGCCGCCAAGGCCGGCCCAGAAAGAGGTGGCGAGGCGATTTGGACGCGTACCGCGAGGGCTAGCCCGAGGAGGCGCGGGAAAAGAGAACATGGAAGGAATTGGGGGCGGCCTTTGCCCAGCAATGGGACAATACAGGCTAAATAAAAAAAATAAAAATGCTCTCACTAAACAAACAAATATAACTCTACGTAGTCAGATAAAAATGAGGCAGTAGGCCCCTTTGGTTTCAAGCAGATGTCATCGACGCAAGAACAACTGATCAGCTTACGCAATAACAACAGCAACTTTGCCTACTAAAATCAACAACTAGGCAAAATATAAACAAACCATTGTTTATGAAATTATAACTTTTTAATTAAAACTGCGTCACAAGGACGCAGACGGGTACGCATTTAACAATAATCACAAAATGGCGGCAATCAGACAGCTATTTTAGTGATATCTAACTTCATCTAGGCCAGACGGGTTGTATCGATAGGAAACTAGGCCATAGGTCAGTTATTAGGCGTAATAAGTTGAACGAAACTCCGGCGATGCGTACTAGCTTGATAAAGTGATGGACTGATGCGCTCGTCATACTGGTTCTAACTGGTATTCTGTGGCGCGATAGATGCGTAAAGGAAATTAATGTGTTGATTGCATTGCGTTAGATGTAACTGCAGTTGTTTGATATGCAAGTAGGCTGTGTTGTCGCGTAATTAAGATTATATGGGCGCTTATTTCCTTTACTTTTTTCATGAATGGTCAAAAAGCTTATAACGAAGCTTCTATCTTACGCCTGAAAGGACCAAAAGCTGAGGTTTTGACAACAATAATAAAATCATATTCCTGCCCTTGTCCCATTCTATTTCGGGTCGGCGCAACACGTTTTCTTCTTCCATTCTCCCCTGTCCGACGTCACGGCATCATTTACTCTTTTCTCTTTCATATAATTCCTCACACAATCCATGCCTCTTTTCTTTGGCCTTCCTCTCCCTCTCCATCCATCAACATTAATATCCATTCATTAATATTGAATCCTATTTAATGACTATTTCATGAAAAAGTCAATCAATGATATCTGTTACGGTCGCAAATCATATCTTAATCAACATACAACCTGACACTGACCTGTAAATTGCAAAAAAACGTAAGAAATTTTAAATGTCGCGGGCTACCCTGACGGTTCCACCTTAATCAGGCAAGTATAGATGGATGAATTGTGTGAAAGATGATATGGCTAGAAAGGGGTAAAATGAAAGGGTGAACTATGTAAGAAAATATGTCGCGCCGACCCCAAATAAATTGGGCTAAGGACAGGAAAATGATGAGGAGAGCATCTGTTTTAAACCATAATATTTGTAATGGAATATAAAATTGTATTAAGTCTCAGGCGCTTCATAGCAATTAAAGCGCTTTAAAAAGTAATTTATTCGCTTTTCCAGCCAGCTTTCACGTTTAGTTTTTGCGCAGTGCGCTTTGGGCTAGATAAGTGCAACGTTATAGCAAGAATACGGCCAGTCCGTTTAGCTAGCTCGTTTTCTTGATCACAGCCTTTCATCCAATTAATAATTTATCACTTATCGAGAAATATAGCGATGTGGTGCTACTTTTTTTTTAATAGTTAAAGCACAGATAAAAATATTGGTCAAGGTTAAGTTGCGTTAAATGGGTTGTTCCGGACCGCGTGTGACACTATTTTATCTTTGTTTAGTCTATCTTTCGGTTTTTGAATCGCGAGAAATTTTGCTGTCCCATACAAGTACATTTGGGTCGAATAGGTATTGAAATTATGTTTGGGACAGCTTAATATTTTTCGCGATTTACTCTTACTTACATAAAGTTGTTAAGTTTGATGGTCCTTAAGGAGGCTGCGCTACGGTAGCGCGAAATTACTTAAGAGGGGGGCCTCTTAAGTTCATTTAATCCAATTGAATGCCTTTTTCATAAAATAGTTTAATGGATACCGGGCTACCCCGGCGCTTCCACCTTAGATAGATATGACCAATTGATCACACGTTTCTGCTACCTACCTTCATGTTGTAGAGTTGGTAAGTAGACAAAGATAAATGTATATTATATGTATCTCGATGAAAAAACAATGTTTGGTTATAAATATTATCCTGTACTCAGAACAATACAAATGAAATATTTCGTTAGCAAGTAGCATTATTCCTAGAAAAACATTGTTTTCAGTTTGTGATGCCAGACCTAACTACCTAGGTTTAACAAAATTAGGTACCCCCATTTTAGTGTTTTTTTTTTGGAAGTCGGTTGTTTTTATTTATTATTCATTTTAATTTGACATAAACAATTCTTGTCTTGTCTTGTTTTTGTTGTTCATTTTATAATGTAACTAGAAGATATTAGGAGATCATCTCATCAACATAGACGAAGCAGATAAAATACGTTTTATATAAGGTAACTCATAAACTACCCAAGCCAAGTTAATAAAATTTATACGGGACCACCGTGCGAGCTTCCTCTTCCTAAAAATGACGTATGGGTCCATAATTGACGTACATATCAATAGATAAACATATTTAAAAAAAACCGCCGAACATAGAACCTCTTCTTTTTCTAAAGTCGTTTACAAATGATCTGGTGCCTAGATAATTTTGGAAACCTTTGCCGAAAGTCTCAGAGGAACTAGATATTTTCAGTATTACCAAGTTTAGGTAAAGCCTGATAATCAGTTAAAAAATACAGGGTGTAAACGGAGGGTCCGTTTACACCCTGTATTTTTTAAAGTAGTAAATTTGACCCCCAATATCTCCGTAACTAGAAGGTTCCCAGGTATATTCTAGAACAAAAAAAAATATCACAATGACTGGGAGAAAAAGTGCCTTTCGACTTCGTTAAGTGTCTTTTTACACCCTTTATGCTAGGTGCACAATGATAACTGCAAGAAGTGACGTAACAAAACTGAATTACATAAGTTCGAATGACTAAATCTTTGTGCTAAACCTGAAACGTTGTGTTGAAAAGAATCTATGAATGAAAGTAGCAATTTCTCTGTGGTTTTTGGTGTATTCCTTACCTATCTACTCGTGATATCCAGCATCAGAGAAAAGTTTTGTAGACGTTGATAAAAAAAGCTTCATGCCCCCTGAACCTGATAAAGTGATATGATAACTCTTTGTCATGCGGCTTTCCGAGATGCGCGGCATTTATCAAATAAATACAATTAGCTGATAATTATCACAGTGATAACTTGAACTTTCAGCGCATCCATAATTATCTTTACCTACTCTGATTATATTAATATTTCTAACGTTCAGCTGACAAAGCATAAACAATAAAGTAATTACACAGAAGTCAAGCAAAAAGTACTTTCTAATCCTTTCCCGTTACCCTAGCCCTTTAAAAAGAAAACGACTCGTCATTTTAGGTAAGGCACGTTCTAATCACTTGTCACTTCACCGTACATCGCTGCGTTCGTATCAAACACAGTTGTACTGCAGTACTCACGATACGATGTACGGCGAAAGAGGCTGGCGGCGAAGCGACTTTTTTCTCTGTCAGCCATTTAAGGCGTAGCGAGAGCTCCTAATTCCAGAGTAATTAGAGAAACTTGCCCCGGAGATGGGCTACGGCCTTTTCCGAGGTTAGATACTCCGTACTCGGAACCTTTAATGAAGACGTAAAAACGTGAACGCAGTAATTGAGCGGCCTATTTAATTAATGTGAACGCAACCTGTCTATTGCAATTTGAAAAGGGCGCGAAAACTGGTCCGAGTCACGTTATAATTGGACACTAAACTGTGATTTTTATCAAAGGAAATCGCGGCACTATTTTCCATTTACATTTAAGTAATCCGGTGATGACTAATGATAACTTAAAAGTAGTTTGGCTTTTTTTTTCAAAGGTAGGTAAGAACCTTATTAGATAGGTACCTAATACCTGTGTAGTCTGTTGTGTGTAACTCGTTGTACTAGCTTTGATTTCGTTCAGTTACAGTAAAAAAAGACAACAAGAAAATAATTAAATTCACTTAAATCGTGTATGTATGTACGTCTCACGTATTTCATAACCCACGTATAAAAAACAACAAAAATAATTTATTAAAGGAAATGGGTAACTTGAATTAATGAAATCACCTATTTTATTTACTTTGTGTCTACGAAATACCATAAATAAAAAAATCATAACTTACTTTTGTGTTTTGAATGGGTCTTCCACATTTTTCTCAAAAGCATCGTCATTTTCCAAAAGCTCCGAATTCAAATGCAATTTAAAAAAAAACTTTTTAAATATAATGAATAAAAGATGGCGGAGCGGCTTTTCCCGCGCGCGGTCCCTGATACACTGCACTATAAACTCGGAGAGCACATGCAATCTCGAGAGCAACCCTTTGCTGTATAGAGGACTACACTGTGACGACTCGACGAGATCAATGTGTTTATAATATATTTAATTATTGCTATATTTCCACTACATCATATCTTTGACGGGCTTTACGGTCCTAAAGTACACTTTCCGAACACAAAGTAGTTAGACACCAATAAAATTGTAGGTAAGGGTCAAGATTCATACAATAACAGTTTAATGTGGTAACAATAAATGTATGATAATTTATTACAGGGGCATTATGTAGTGGGTTAAGGTACCTAGTTATTGCTAGAATCACTTATCTTCCATTGTTTGTTATGTAGGTATTTGTTACGATTATCACTGCGTTTTTATATTGCGTGAATATAATTTAACTTATTTACGCGACAAAGTTCTTCGTCGTACAAAATCAAATTAATCGTTTAATTTTGGACTCATTTTTTTCTTTTTTAAATTTTTGTTTCGACAATATCTTTCAACGTCAATCTAATGGTTGCAAGTGCTTCTTCTGAGGGAGGGCTCTTGGTTTTGATCTCCAGGTCAAAATTTTTTTAATTTTTTTTTGACATTGTTTTATTTTTTTCGTAAGCATATTTTTATTTTTTTTTATTTCTTAAAGCAAGCATGGAGTCTGGATTTGGTTGACCCCTTAATTAGACCCCCTATTACGTTCTCAAACTGAGGTTACTGGCATTAAATACCTGTGGCCATTAATGCCATTTATGGCGGAGGTGTATCCAAGATACACCCAGTACCTACTTTGGACCTTGGGTACACCTTCGCCTGCCCTTATCAAAATATAGATAATCATGATGTTATGTGTGAATCAAATGGATAGATTTGTTTTACCTTCCAGTTTGGGAATAAGAAACCCACAAAGAAAATAAATCCTATTTGTTCAGGTTGATATGTAAAGTATGACGATAAGTTGGTGTTAGAATGTATGTACCTATACTTCAAACAATGAAGTACCTAACACTCGTATTTTATTCGTTCCTATAGAACTCTCCCTGAAATATATTTAGTACATATTTTTGACTACTTTGAGAAAAAGACTCAAATGACATTTAAACGGGTGTTCAACTTGTAATTCGACATAGCTAGCCTTCTCCGAATACCATGCTAAAGTAAGCTCCCTAATGTGCATTACAACCAGACTGACCACCTGACGCAAGCCTGCACATTCGTCGATCATGGCTGACGCAATATGGAAGCTTTTGCCCTCACTACCGGCGCAGGCACACCTCACTACGCTTTTTTTGCAGGAAAACCGTAATTACGCAGGCAATGAGCGTAGACATAATTATTTTAAGTACAGGCTTTAGTGTTCCAAATATTAAACTACTTCAAGTTATTTTAGTTACTTAGGTGGGAACCTAAGTGGATAAAATTAGCATGTGGTGCCTTTCTAAAATATACGCGTAACTAATTAGGTAGGTAGGTACAGGATTATTGTCATTAGTTAGCTAATTTAACTTAAATCCATCCACCCGTTGAAGTCATTGAAAAATGACGACCACTGCGCATGTAAAACATCATAACGTGTTATTAAAAGTAGAATGAGTAAGTCTGGTCAACCAGTCTTACCTAGTGGTATCGTATTACCTACACAGTACTAACTGGGTTGCAGAGGTCAGATAGGCATTCACTCAATGTAAAATACTGGTATTCAGCTGTATCCGGTTAGACCGAAAGCCAACCCTAACACAGTTGTGAAAAGGCTAGGCGGATGAATGAGTAAGTCTTGGTCTAAAACGACTCACTGACCCTAATTTCACAGTTAAGTAGCCGCAATTTCTTCCCTGAAACGAAACAAACACCTAAGTACTTATATATCCTTAATTAAGTAAGCTCTCACAGTCACAGATTCTACCATCTAAGATTTAATTGATCAATACCTGCGAAGGGATTAATTGCCATCGGCAAAAAAAAATCTAGAACTACAAACTGCATTGCTTGATTGGCCCTCGTGTAGTAGCAGGTGGTGTTCTTTCTTTCCTGCCTACCCCATGGAAAAGGCGTGTGTATAACTTTAAGTGTACTTAACGCCATCTAGCGCGTTCAACACGAACTATCAACAAAACTACTCTGTTGCTTTTTATCACGATTTAGCCAAGAACGAAACGGGAAGGATAACGAATATAATAGTGTGTATGTAATTTTTGAAAAGTAGCGGCAACAGCACTACAAAAAGTACTACGGCGACGTAGTACAAACAGTACTACAGCGCCATCTATGACACAAATGAAGAACTAACATCAAAATTCTGAATCGCGATAGATAACCGCAAACCCGACAGCAACTGTCTGTCGGGCAATAGCACATCATAGACAACACTCGTCTGGTCGGCGGAACCTCCCATTTCTATGTGAGGTGAAGAACTTTCCACCCCGTTCTTCATACCTCTGTACTATCTATAATCTAATTAAATTTCTTCTTTCTTCCTTCTTTAAGAACAGTTGGGTTGCTTACCTCGTTGGCTGTCACAATTAACTACTGGATTTGGGCATAATTATAATATCATGAAACAATTATTTAAGGCAGTGTTTTTCAACCTTTTTCATTACACGACCCCCATATGTAAACCCCAGTATGAAAAAAATATTTCGCGACCCCAGACCCTTCGCTTTTTTTCATGTACATATTTTATTATGTTACATAAATTCAATCCATGCAACATTTTGAGCATTTGCATAATCAGGATTCGGATAAATACATAATTAACACATTTTATTTACATCGAATATTTCGCCAATTGATAACGCAATTTACGCGCATACTACGTACGACCAACGCACACCAAGATCAAGGCATATAAACCTGGTATGAAACTGGTGTTAGGTAATTTGAAAGAAGAATAATTGTGATATTACTCCTCAGTGCAAGAGATATCGGAGAACACTGGGCAAAGGTGGATCGCAAATCCGTTTTTAAATGCTGCGAATTTGGCAACCAAACTCATAGAAAATCTGCTGGAATTATCGGCTGATGGGATGTTGCACTTGGAATTCAAGTCTGCCAATTTGTATACCTTTAAACCAACCATTTCAAAAAAGGAGGAGAGGTTCTCAATTCGTCGGAATCTTTTTTTTTTAGTATTTTCACCGATTACTCGAAGACGCCTGAACCGATTTGAAAAATTCTTTTTTTTTTAAGGAGTACTCCCAAGTTGGTCCCATAGAAATATTGTCATGATCTGATCATGGACTTCGGAGATATGGAACGGAACTCTTCAATAATAGACAGCAAATCTATCGTGATTGAAGCAATCGCTTGGATGTTTATTGTTTATTATTACACAACATCATAACATAACATTACGCCTGTATACTCTGAGGGGCGTTAGGAAATGAGTTACGTATGTTAAGTTCCATTTTATTGGGGATAAACCTATGACCAACAAATAAATGCATAGCAAATACTTGTATAGGATATTACATAACAAAAATTGGAAAAATAAAAAAACTTGTGTATATCCTTGATTAAGTGCATATGGACGGCTGGCTTCGGGTCATGGATATAAAAAAAAAATAGTTTTTATACTTTATAATATTTATTAAACACAATAAAATGGCAATAACAAAACATTAATTTCTATTGGTGTTGTAGTTGAGGAACCATTTTATGCTAATTTGATTTTAAAGTAATCAATGTACACCTACAACGGATATAAAGAAGTTAAATGGTGCAAATACGTACAAACTTATCAAAATTCACTTTCACATTGGCTTACTAAGGGTTATTGTTTTGCATATTATAGAGTATATTATATGGTGTCTGTATTGTCTTAGTAGACTAGAAATATAGTTTTCAATTAGCGAGCAATATTTTAACTGCTTGTTATGGGCTTGTTATACCTGTATCAAAACCCCATGTTCAATAAATCTTATCACCCATTAATAAACAACTCGATACTTAGCTTAATATATTTATAGTCGTCTTACAGTAATATCTTCTATACAGATCAGGCAATGGGTCAGAAAATTCACCAACATGGGCCAATGTGTACAGGAGCCATAAACAATACTTATCAATATATTTTATAACACAAATACCAACTCTTGGAAGTAATTTGTAACATCTTATATATAAAAATCTAGTGTCACGGTGTTAGTGGTCGCACTCCTCCTGAACAGCTTGACCAATTTTATGAATTTTTTTATGTATATTTGGTAGATATGAGAATAGGTTTTAAACTATATTTCACACCGCTAGGGTAGGTAGCCGGGGTAGGTAGGTAGGGTAGGTTAAAAAAGGTGCATTGCAACCGGTGCCGTGCACAGCTAGTAATCATATAAAATTTACCTATAATAATTATGTTACAATACTAATAATATTTGGTGTACTCATTGATTATAATATTTATTGCCAGCTAGTAAATAATAAGTCATTAACTGCAATAATTATTCAAATATTTAGAAATATATCGTAATATTTCAAAAAAACAGTCATAGAGCCTATAATTATTACTATATTGCTTTTGTCTCATAGGATATAACCTAACATAGAACATTTAAAATAAGGAATCAGAACGCAAAACTAATACCGTTTTGTGTGTGTTTAAATAAAACTATCTTAAGGCAAAAAAAATTGTAGGATCTTTTTATATTAATAAATGGATTGTATATTACATTTACAGACAATAATGACTGTCCAAGTTTCCTTTTTTTCAGTTTAGGGCATTCCATATTAACAATCTTAGTCTGTATCACATTTGAGCTACAACCCTAATATTTACAATAGATAGCAACTTATGTACATGTTGAAAATACTTCAAATAATTGTTCGAAGGTGACTTTAAAAAATATTATGCACATATTTTATTCAACCAATATTATTGACAAATTCATATAAATAGTTTTATTTTTACTTCATTTGCAAGTTGCCTTGATGGTAGATGGTATTATTTTGTTTGTGTACCTAGTTCTTTGGTCCACATTATACAAAGCAGAGACCAAAACAACTCGAAATATTTTCTCTTTAGTCCTTTACATGGAGTGAGAGAGAGATGGGTGAAAAAAGCTGTCAAATCAAGCTGATGAAGAACTACTACCTATCCAAGTGTAGCCAAGACCTGGGGTCTTGGCTACACTTGGATAGGTAGTAGGCACTGAAACACAGAACATGGTACATAATTATGAACAAGCTTCACTTGACAGCTATTAAATTGTTCTCATTTCTGTTCGTAAAAGTTCGTATTTCCTGACAACTACAGTAGTGCCCTACAGAATTGGAATCCCTTTCTTGTGTGGAAAATCAGATATCCATCCATCCAACCATCTTCTTAAATTAACAACTAATTATATTATATGTGTCATTTAGTTTAGTATTCATTCAGACTATTCTGTAAATCATATTGTATGAGGCAATTAGCCATTGAAAGTCAATTCTTTATACAAATGTTATAAAAACTCAAGTCATTTTATGCATACAGGCTAAATTAAGATTTTAATTAACAAAGCAAAGGTAAACAATCTCTTAACATATCCTGCATGCATATTATGTACAGTAAATCTCATAACTTTTAACTAGTACTAACATATCAAAAAGTTCCTAGTACTATGACTGCGTCATTATGCCATTTATGAATAAATGCTAAATAAGGCATACAATAACATCATAAGATTATTCTTAATTTTACAAGCTGCTATTATTGTTCCTAGCATTTCATATATTAATTTATAATTTATGTATCTCTAAATATTTTAAGTAAGGGCAGCTATTTCAGAACAATATTAATTGAACACTATTATTTTGTGCAATTGTACATTTTTATTTAGTTTCGTTTTTGATAATTGAAATGCCACATCCAACATTTGTAAGAAAGTTTGAAATTGTTGTTAATTGTAATTTAATGTTTAAAATTAAGGCATAATAATATATTTAATTAACTATAAATATAAAATTGTTATATTAATAAACTCAACATAATTACTATGTTTTATTTTCTGTTATCATGTTCCTATGACATAGCAACAGGCATAAAATACAATAACTTGACTTTCACAACTATTGCACATGCATTTAAGTATAGTTTAAATGTTTCCTCACATATTTCTTAGTGTAAGTGACATAAAGTTTATATTCCCATCACATTTGACGTGTTGGGGCTATTTTACAATATATTACTCTAGCTGTCAACTAAAGTTCGTCACTTCACTTCTTTTTTTACAGTCACAGTCTTATCTATTTGCTTAGCAGGGGGTTTAGCCGTGGATCATTTTTTCTTTCGATCTTGGGTACACTTAGGGCAGTACCATTTACCTTTGGGCTTGATCTTAAGATCAACACATGCGAAGTGGAACCACTCAATTGGGCAATCAGGGTTATCACAACCTATCATCTCTCCATACGACACTTGGTGACAGAGGCAGTATGTAGGCTCATTGGGGTCTACAGGCATGTCGAGAACGTCACTTGGGTGTGCCATACCACCCACTGAATCCAAATCTGCATTTTCTTCCTGTTCTTTAGAGGCATTGGCAGTCGCTGTAGCACCTTTGCGGACGGCCTTCTTCTTGGCCGCCGATCTGCCTGACGCGACCGCGTCGTCCTCGCTCGACGCCCCAGCACGTTTCTTTTTGCCAGTTGTTGCTGCTGTCTTGTCACTAATTTTACTCTTCTTCCTACCTTTCTTGACAGTGGCTGCGTTCGGTTCCTGGTCGGAGGCGGCTTGCTGCGCAGCACGTGCGCTCATTACTTTCTCCTGTATCTCAGACTCGAAGCGCGCGAGGTCAGAGTCAAGGCGACGTATGTGCTTGTCAACCAACTCGTACGTTTGTATCGCAAGCTGTACTTTGTCGTCTCCGTACTCTTTAGCTTTATTAAAGAGTCCTTGTATGGTATTTACCTTTTCCTTCTTAGTCTCCTCGTCCATTTTAGGAATATTTGGAAGCAACTCGTCAGCCATAAGGTCGATTGTCCTCATTAGTCCGTGCGCACGGTCGTCTAGATCACGCATTAATTTAAAGTTTCTCTGCAATTCTATCGGTAGGTGCTGAAGACTATCCAAATAATGCTCTAAATAAAGTGCAGAAGTCATTTTGCAATATTTTGTAACTATGCGAAAATGAAAGTGCGAAACACTTTAAATAACACCAACTGTTACACTGTTAAATTACCACTAAAATTACTTTTGTTACTCTCAGAATTAAGTTGTCTAGTTATTTTAAATTATTTAATTTAATGCAACACATAAAAACCAAAGAAAAACTTAAAATTCGTGATAAGCACTTTACAATTTTCGTTCAAGCTCAAACACAAGCGAATAATAGTGTTGCCAACCAACTAAAATAAAATTTGAAAACATAACAACGAGTTTCAAGGTAATATTATTTATTTTTAGTTTCTAATATTTTAGTAAATTTATAGAATATAAAGCAATTCTTTCATGTTTTTTCCTCTAGATACCTTCAATAAAACACACTAGACAGCACAAAATTCTAGTAAAGAGAGAAAAGTAGGAATAATTTTGAAATAATTGTTTTTTTTTTGGTAGCCCCAGATATAAATCAAGCGCGCGTTTATAGATTTCGTTTGGTTTCGTTCAGGATTGTATTAAATATCTAAGTTGTTTTTCTGCCTTGTAGCATTAGGTTAATTACAGTTAATTTGCTTTAAGGTATGTTGTAACTTTTGTAATTTGTTTAATGTATTCTTTATCAAAGATTTATAATTAGGTAATTAGCGGTAATAACAATATTTTTGTCATTTACTTAAGTTTCAGTAAACATTTTTAGACTCATTAAAACTATAACCTGCACTAATTAATGCGTAAACATTATTTGCCTTTTCATAATGTTAGGTCGTATTATAATTAACCATTATTTAATAAGTAAATATTATTCAGTAAACGTATCAAGAAGCAATGCACTTGTTAATTTATTAGGTTTAAATGTTTTTAATGATTTATTAATTAAAACTGTCTAAATAATCATGTAATACTAAATTATTAGTGATTTAAGTTTGTAAATGTATTTAAACTGATTAATTTATTATTTGTTGGTCACTTTTTGACGCTGCGAGTGGTGGGGCAAATTCTATAAGAATCGCTTCATCCGCCATTGCGCGCAGTCGGTGTGGAACGCTGAGGGAAGTAACAACTGTGAATTTGTGTTGTAGTGAAAACATTATTTTGCGAATTTGTATTTTGTATTATAAGTGAAATAATAAACTGTTATTTTGTGATTGCGTTACGTGTTTTATTCCTGGCCAAAAGGTCAGAAGTGGGATCTACAAGAAAATTTCACATTTTCTTGTCACGTTCACGGCTCGGACTAACGTAAGTAAACGCATTTATAATTAAACACTGTTTCTGTTTGTTTCTGCATCTATAATTATTTGTGGGTTTGAGTAACCTAATCATGTGCTTTTATTTTTCCTTTCCTCATCGTGACATACGTGGTGTTTTTAATCATTCTTCAAATATAATTATTAAAATGGAACACGCTTAAGAAAAACAGTGTTAACAACGTTTTTTTTATATATTTATCTTAATTTCTGGTTAGTAAAAGTTCTTCTGTTTCGCGTGATGTGCCTAGCCTGGTGTCAGATATTTTGGGTCGCCCATGGGCCTCCAACTTGGCTAAAAGTAAAAGTTAATGACTTATGAGAATTAAGATTAAAATGTATTTGGTTCAAGAAGGATAAAAGGGACATAATAATCAACTATCAGTGATTAATCTTTGGTTTCGATTTGTAAAGGTTTGGGAAAGAAGAGTTTAGGGTTCCTTAAAACTATTTATTTTTATTGTTTGCATAAGTTCTCCCAGTCCTGAGGTCATTTTTGTATCAGATATTGAAGATCAAGGTTTCAACTTCTCCACTTTTATTTTAAATAATGAATATGACATTTAAAAAGTTAATTTAAATACCCGCCATGAGCACGGTGGTCAGCGTGTAACGCACGCTTAAAATGAAATTTTATTGAATTTTATTAACTTGAAATAAATTATAATTGGATTCAATTAAGTTTGAATGGATAGAATAAATTGACCTACTGTGCCTACTTAACAGCTGTCTATGTGGTAAATATAGAGTTCCTTATTGTTCTAAGTCAGGTGTGTCCAACATAGTCTTTTGAACGGACACGTTTAGTAAGCGCAGTGGGCCAAAAGAAATGCAGTGACCTCTAAAATAAAAAAAAATAAAAAAAAAAATGCTTTGCCGGACAAGTCTGCGATAATGCAGTCTACATTCTCGGGCAGGTTAATATGGCGAAGGGAATAACTGACCTAGGGACATATTTGTTGAAAAAAAAAAAAAAAAAAAAAAACATATATATATTGATTGATGTCTTTTAAAGTTTTAAATAGCTTTCGGGTCGGATGAAAGACCTATGCGGGCCTCTAAGTGTCCCGGGGGCCATATGTTGGACGGGCCTGGTTTCAGTGGTCTTAGGCGCAAATACTGAGTGAGGTGACTTGGGTCTAACACCCAGGTTGGGAAATGGGCTCGCTCTATTACATAGAGTTTGGACATGGCTGGTGATATGTGGGTCTGCCATATGCTCGCACAATATAGGCTTCTTGTTATGTTACGGTATGTGTGATTATAGTTTACACATGACAGATATTAAGCTTATTTTAAAAAGTTTCAGACCTCGCTGCGATGGATAGATACGAAAGAAATGCCCGAGGTAAAGGGCCTTATAAAAAGGGAACCCGAGGTAAAGGGTCTTATGAGGAAGACACCCGAGGTAAAGGGTCTTATGAGGAAGGCACCCGAGGTAAAGGGTCTTATGAGGAAGACACCCGAGGTAAAGGGTCTTATGAGGAAGGCACCCGAGGTAAAGGGTCTTATAAGTAAGGCACCCGAGGTAAAGGGTCTTATGAGGAAGGCACCCGAGGTAAAGGGTCTTATAAGTAAGGCACCCGAGGTAAAGGGTCTTATGAGGAAGGCACCCGAGGTAAAGGGTCTTATGATGAAGGCACCCGAGGTAAAGGGCCTAATGTCGAGGGAACCCGAGGTAAGGGCCCTGTTGTAAACCAAACCCGAGGTGAAGGGTTAGGGAATACTTGTGATGTGACCAGTCGAGGGGAAGGACTGGCACATTCACAGGAAGGAGCACCCCAGGTTATGGGTCAAAATCAGATCATGAAGAATTTAAACTTGAAAATGAGTGCACAACGCATGAGCATGAGCACACTAGTTCTGATGGAAACCAAAGCATTGTACTAGGGACTCAGGATCAGACGGAAAATGAGGAATGGAACAAAAGGATGGAAAGTCGTGGAAAGCAGTTTTCAAAACGATCATCACGACGAAGGAGGAAGCGCTATTACTCCACGTCTTCGGAATCGGGAGGTGAGTCGCCATCGCCGAAAAGAACAAGGAGATCAAATGGAAAAGGAGCTGATAGTAAGTTAATGGATAAATTTTTAGCTATTTTAGAAAAATGTAAGGGTTCTGATAAACCTAAAATGTCTTTTAACACGAATGTAATACCGGAGTTTGACCCTTTGTCTAAAGAACAAACCATATTGACTTGGTTGACCAAAATTGAAGAATGTGCCGAAATTTATGGCTGGGAAGAAAAAGAAATCATTCATTACTCTCTGCCTAAGTTAACCGGTGTAGCAAAAACGTGGTATCAGGGTCTAACTTCGATATTACATACGTGGCCAGAATGGAAAAAGAAACTGATCGACTCTTTCCCGTGTAGAGAAGATTACGCGGAGCTTTTAACGGAAATGTTATCAAAAAAAAGCAAAATATGGTGAATCACTGGAGAATTATTATTATGCGAAGGTTAACCTATTGAATAGATGTAAAATATATGGCAGGCAAGCAGTAGATTGTCTGTTGTTTGGAATAGACGACCGTGCGGTGAAGGTCGGCGCTCAGGCAGCTCAGTTCAAAGAACCAGAACAGGTGCTTCAATATTTGAGGACAGTTAAAAGTGATCCAAGTAGAGAGACGCAAGACTCTACGCGGAAAACAAATGATCGACGATTTGGAAGCAACTCAAATCGACCGGACCCATCGAAACCAGGTTTCAGAAGTTACAGCGGAGGATACCGGTTTAAACAAGTACGTGTTGGAAATCAAGGTGAACGAAATAACAACCTTGTGTCACATTGATCTGGGGAGTCAATGTTCTCTTATTAAGGTAAGTGTTGCTAATTCTCTAAATCTTCAGATTATAAATCGCTCGAATTTGCCGGTACTCAGAGGAATAGGTGGTAACCTGATAATTCCGCTAGGAGTCGTTGTGACTTCCGTCGAAGTTCAAGGGCTGAAAGAAATAATAGATTTATACGTTGTAGAGGATTATGTGCTGGTAAATCCCGTTTTGTTAGGTCATTCCTTTACAGAAAGGCCTGACATTTTAATTATTAAAACTCCAGATGAAATCAAATTCCAAATAATACCACCAAAAAAAATAGATATTATAGTTTTTACTGATACCGAAATCCCTGGCAATACGTTAAAAGCAATAAAAATCTGTACGCATGCTCAGTTGGATTGTGATATTTATATATTTATGCTGTTATTTGGATTTAATGTGACCAGCAGAACAGAAGGTAAGTTAAACGAATTTATCAAAGAAACTCTCAATAGGACTCCTGCGGAAGACTTAGATGCGCTAAGACAAAACGTGGGCGAAAAGATAAGAGAGCAACAGGTAAGAGACGCTACTAATTATAATAATTTTATCGATTGTAGCAATCTATAAAATTCAACCCTGGATGAATTTCACTAGAGACATGGAATCCGATTCATCTGGGAATGATTGCGCCAGTGATGACGAGCAGATGTGTGTCCAAAACGAGGAGTAAGTAACCAAAATATTGAACTATGAATTTATAATGATTTGTGATTTTGAATGTTTTAATTACATATACTAATTTAAAAAAAATATATATAATAATAATGTAAAAGCGATGGGACTCGCTTGAAACAGGATGGCCGAGCTGTTAGGTCGTATTATAATTAACCATTATTTAATAAGTAAATATTATTCAGTAAACGTATCAAGAAGCAATGCACTTGTTAATTTATTAGGTTTAAATGTTTTTAATGATTTATTAATTAAAACTGTCTAAATAATCATGTAATACTAAATTATTAGTGATTTAAGTTTGTAAATGTATTTAAACTGATTAATTTATTATTTGTTGGTCACTTTTTGACGCTGCGAGTGGTGGGGCAAATTCTATAAGAATCGCTTCATCCGCCATTGCGCGCAGTCGGTGTGGAACGCTGAGGGAAGTAACAACTGTGAATTTGTGTTGTAGTGAAAACATTATTTTGCGAATTTGTATTTTGTATTATAAGTGAAATAATAAACTGTTATTTTGTGATTGCGTTACGTGTTTTATTCCTGGCCAAAAATAATTTGACGGCCAATCAAGCTAAAAAAAACCAGTTTATGCGGATCTCTCAATGTATAGGAAATCTATACAAAGCGAGGCCAAGTTATACTGGAAATGTACAGCTTCATGTGCCGCCGTGTGTACGCCTTGCAAGGAAGCACATAGTGAGACATAACTTTTTCATAACACCATGTACTTACTTTTACCTATAATGTGTCACAAATAAACATATTTGAATTTAACTTGTACTATACCACTAAGCACTACGGCATAAAGTTTAAATAAATTAAAAACAACAATAATTAACACCGGAACATTCTGTTCTTGGAACTAGATACTTTTTCAACCAATTCAGGTAAATTTCTTTTTATTTATTATATTACATAATTTATAGGTGAGAAAATTAACAGAACCTACACTCGCTATTTAGACCACTTATATACCAAGTTTACTTACTCTTTTATCAAAAGAAAAAACCTAAAATAGTATATTTTGTCTGTCTATAGCATGGTCTATAGTGTACTGTCAAGTTTCATTAGTGGCGCTAGTATCAGAACAGGAACCGCCAAGGGTAGCCCGCGAAATTCAAAATTTCTTACGTTTTTTGCAATTAGCAGATCAGTGTCAGATTGTATAACTCTCATAAGCCCATCATAAGCCTCATTTCTCTTTTTAGGGTTCCGTAGCCGAATGGCAAAAAACGGAACCCTTAAAGATTCGTCGTCTGTCTGTCTGTCCGTATGTCACAGCCACTTTAATCCAAAACTATTAGGACTACACAGTTGAAACTTGGTAGGTAGATGTATTATGTGAACTGCTTTACGATTTTTAGACAAAAATTAGAGGATTAAGGAGGGGGCTCCCCATACATGGAAATTACACTATTTTTTTTTTCATCGAATCTATGCGTGAGGTTCCTAAAACCATATTTTTTTCAAAGTCAATCGTTTGAAAGTTAGTGTACTTCCAAGTGGTAAAATATGTATCCCCCTCCCTCTAATTTCTAAAGAGAAGGAAAACTGAAAAAATGTGGCATTGTAGAACCTAAAAAAACTTTCAACGAAAATTGGTTTGAATAAGATTTGATGTTTAGTTTTTGAGATATGGGCCTTTTTCATCACACTACAGCAGTAACTTTGTTTTTCATTAATGAAAAAAGATAGTTTTGCTGTCGAATGTAATACAACATATGAATGAGCCTTCAAAATATTTTTATTATATTGTTTGGTGCTACGGAACTGTGTGCGTGTGAGTACTTGGCCGGTTTTAATTCTTGATACTGCCTTTTCTTCGCGACTTCGTCTGCGATCTAGCATAAAAAATAGCCAATGTTTAGCTGGCTAAACATTGGCTATTTTTTTATTCTCTCGGAACTGCATTTAACTTTCAAATTTCATAAAGATTGCTTCAGTGATTTTAGACATGAAAGCTTCCAGGCAGAGATACTTTCGAATTCTTTTTTTTTCAGATATGGGATTCTCGCAATTTAAACGAGCTTGGCTATTTGTAACGTTTAGTTCACTCTCGGCCCCTCGACCCCTAAAAAAAGATTTATTTATTTGTTTCCTCTAAACCCTTAACATAGTTCACAGTCGACCCCCACAGGGGGTGAGTTTGAATTTTCATACACAGGTAGGTAGGTACAGACTAAAGGCAGAATTCACTGTGTATCAGGATATAAATAAAATAAAACACAACTCATTTAACTTATATTGTATTAGCAAATAAACAATTTATAAAATATAATTCTTATTACACAATGACGTTGTAGTCCAGGATACGAAGCACTTCAGCCCGACACCATCATTGTTTACCATGTCACTCTACAAGCTGCTTTTAAATGTCATAAAATGTATAAAGTTCTTGAGAAATTTCTTGTGACATGGTAACCAACAACCAATGTCGTATTTTAGTGGACTATTCAGCGATTACAACAATTTGCTTTCAATTTTAATATTAAAAATTATAAACATTTAAGAAAAAATGCAAATAAATAATTAGCGATTGCCATTGACGGCAACATAAAGAGGCGTTCGTATTCTACATAATATAAAACATGCTTTATCATTTCCTTACAGCTATAATTACATCTCTTACTACTTTATCGTGACCATTACGTACATTACACTACTATTCTACATGCTGCTCATACTGAATATTACGCAACCAAAGTAGACATTTCCAAGATTCCATATAGCATAGTATAAATTATTTCTGGATTATACAAGATACACCTGAATTCATATCATCGATTACTCAATAAGAGACAAGACTTGTTATGTACAAAAATGGCGGGTTCGATAACTTACAAAACATTTAAATTATCAGGTAGAAACCTTTTTATTGCGTAGGAATAATTTAGGATGGTTCGTTTAAAATTAGGATATCCTAACAGTAGTATTATTTGTGTCAAAAAGCAATCGCAGAATTTTCACTTCCACTATGTAAAAAAAAATCATAAGACAAGGTACATACACAAAATGAATTTGTTATTAACTTATGTCTAGCTAGGTACAACACTACATACTTAGAAAATTTGGTACACATTCGTTGCTCATTTTAACATTAAAACGTATTAAACACAGTCGCGTGGGAACAGTGAGCAACTAAACACTTCGGAATGTATATTTTAGGGAATACAAATAGCTCACACAGAATATTATATTGTATATAGAGAGATAGTTGAAAGAAAACTTTGAGATTTCTTCCTTACCTACAATTATCATAGAGTACATGAAACAAATTCCAATATAATGTTCCACTATCTGGATGATACAAAATGTATAAAATGGAAGTTAATTGTATTACTTTGACGAAAATATACAATCGATATATGTTATTGGCACTACATACGCAGGTCACATATTATATGAAATTACAAAAAGATTTTTATATACTTAAGAGGTTGCAATCTTACATGTAGGAATATGCATCTAATTTATATTTTCCACCGTACAATCCTGCCTGATGGAAGTATTTGTTCATAAGAAATATTATAAGACATATTTATATATGAATACTAGAGACAGAACACTTTCATTAAATCATAATGTCGCACCTTATATTGTTTGAATACAAATCATCGACTAGCAATATCATAATCCTGTTTTTCTTAAAGCGTTTTTTTTAATTCATAAATAAAATATTATAAATATCAAGAATCTCAAACGTAATTTCACAACCCTTTATGAAAGCGGTTTTGAGGGTCAAGACAAATATTCGAATCGGTTAACAAGCTAAGCACCATGTAGTAGGTTGTGCTAAGGTGGGCCTCTTCTCAGTCCTAACTCTGAAGCAGTGAAATAATTTAAAATACTTTACTCAAACACAGCTACCGAATGGAGTTTTATTGCGTTGACAATATTGTCAACGCAATAAAACTCCATTCGGCTACCATTCGTTCCATAGGGAAAAGAGTAGACATTTTAAATTTTTAATACTACTATCTATCCATTCTCGTCACTACTGGTATAATCAATATCGCGTATATATATTTTTGGTTTTACATATGAAACATATATTTACTTCCGTCCGAACTCTCTCCCTAAGACTAGCCATTAAACCTTTCATTTGATATATAAACACCATTTTATGCATCATATTAAATGGATCAAAACGATAGGTATTCCATGCAATGCACCATGTTTTACTTATAATATCGACCTGTGACCTAATAGCCTATACTATATACGTAGGATACAGTAAAAATGGAACAAACATAGATATGAAAGATACTTCCCTTGAAGAAAGGGGTACATCGATTTAATAAGATATCCCTAAAGGTCAAATACTCCATTCCACAATGCCAAATATCACAATAATCATGAATGGAAGGGGCGGGCGGGGCGGGGGTGACGTTAGACGAGTGTTTCGTACTTGTCAAGGACGTGGGCTTGATTATTTTCATCCCCGTGTGAGCGGGAGCGCGGGCGGGGTGTGGTCTCGGCGTTGGCGCTCTTGGAGCGCGTCTTCTTGTCGTGTCCGCACGTGCACGCCACGGACGTCTGGCGCTTGAGCGTGTGCGCGCGCGCGCCGGCCCACTGCGGGTCCAGCGACTCGCTGCGCGCGTACTGCTGGCGCTTGCTGCGGCCCATGGTGGCGTGCGCGAACGACGCGCCCTGCCCGCTGTCCGACGACGGCCGCATGGACTCGCTGCGCATGCACACGTTGCCGCCCGCGCGTCTGAACGAGTCCAGAACCCTCTCCTCGATCTCTTCGATATCCTTCTTCTTCACGAGCCAGATCTCCTCTGAGCCTCTGGTGAAGTAGCTCGAACCCTTGCTAACCGAGTACTTGTCCTTCGTTTTAAATTTACAAGTCTTAAAATTATTCTGAGTATTTACATCGTCGTTGACCTTGTGCGGCTCCCTGGTCCGGGCGGGGTCGGGAGATGCGACGTTGCGGAAGGCGGTGCCGTGCGACGGGAACTGGTCGGCGATCTTGGCGCCGAGGCTGGGCGAGCGGATGGTGACGTCGACGGGCGACGGCATCGGCTTGAACTCCGGCTTGATGATCTTCTGCGGCTCGGGGCGGGCCTTCTCGCCGTCGGGCTCGCCACGTTGCCAGCGCGCGGGCCCCGCGACGCTGCGCGAGAGCGACTGTTGCCGCTCCAGCACGGTGGGCGCGCGCTCGGCCGGCGCGGCGCTGAGCTCGAAGTGCACGTTGTCTTTGAAGGGAGTGGCGGGCGGAGGCAGGTCCTCGCGGCTGTTGTCGGAGCCGAGCCGCTCGGTGCGCGGCCGGCCTCGGACGGAGCCAGGTCGCGACAACCGCCCCAAAGTACCACTTGCATCTTCAGCCGCCCTCTCAAATTTCTTTATTTTGTCGCCGACCCCGTTTGACTCCTCAGACTTCGCCGTCTTATTGCTGTCCATATCCGTCTCATTTTCCACTTTTTCATCTTCAACCTTCGCAACCTCGCCACCTTCCACCGGACGATCAATCTCTGTTGAAACCAGGGATAGCTTCTCAACCTTGACGGGCCCTTCCTTGGCGACCGGAGACTCGCGCCACGCAGTCCGCGGTGCACTAGAGGTGTCGTCACTCTTAATGACGAGCGGCGCCGGCTTGTGTTCGGGTGCCGGCGGTGACGTCACGTCTGCACGCGGTGGAGTGGCCCTCCTGGCGGGGGGCGAGGTGACGCTCGCGGTTTGTGGGGCGGGACCTCGCACCGGAGGAGACTTCACCAGCGGAGAGGTGACGGGGGGCGGAGATTTGATCGGTGGAGACTTAACTGCAGGAGGGTCCGCGCGGCGCGGCGGGGAGGGTGGGCGTTCGCGGCTCGACGTACTGGATGTGGACGACTGGCGCGCCACGCCGGGCACGGCCGGCAGCGCGCGGGTGGGCGCGGCGCGGGCCGGCTGCGGGTCCGTGCGGGACGCACGCGCCTCGATGTCGCGGCTGAGGAACGACGAGTTGCGCACGTAGCACGTGTCGTCGGCGCGCGGGGGTGGCGGGGGCGCGGGGGCGGCAGCGGGCGCGGCGGGCTCGTGCTTCAGCGTGATGGCGACGGGCTCGCCGGCCGGGGGCGCGGGCGGCGCGGCGGGGGGCGCGGGGTCGGGCGGGCGGCGCGGCGGCGCGGGATCGGGGCGGGGCGAGGCGCGACGTCACGCGCGTGACTCGGTCCACTGGTCCGAGTCGTCGGAGTCGGAATCGGCGCCGGAGCTGGTATCGCTGAGCTCGACGGCGACGCGCCGCGCCAGGATGCTGGCCACGTCCAGGAACACGGGCGCGCCGCGCAGCGTGTCGTACCGCCCGGTGGTCTCGTCGCAACGTTTGTCTACTTTGCGAAGTTTTATACCTGGAATGTGAAACAGATATTTTTAACAAAATAACTTCGTACACTTATATATTAAACACTACTTATAACGGGACAAGTTTCACAATGCTTAAGTAGGTACATGTCTGGTCTGTACATGTCTTACCTGTTCAATGTACCCAGATTGAACAGGTAACTCTAATGAAAAGCTGACTGAAAAAGTGGACAATAATCTAAACAATACATACCATCGCGGATGGCCTTCAGCAGATCCGTCCTGGGATCAGGCTGAGGATCGGGCGTGGGACGCGGCGGCTTGAGGGCGGAGGCTCCGCGCAGCAGGGCGCCGGGCGAGGGCGGGCGGGGCCGGTCCTCCGCGGGCGGCGGGGGCGGGGGCGAGGGCGGCGCCGCCGGGGGCGCGGGCGGCGCGGGGATGTTGCCCGCGCCCGCTGCGCCCTCCGCGCCCAGCCCGTCCGCCTCTTCTGAAGACATCATACCTGCGCGCACACGCCCTACACTCAGTCTCATATGAACTTGTATTGTACAGATACGGTTATCACCAGTATTACTCAATAATTGACCTCAACGGAAAATTTTAAAAAGAACCTAACATGTAATGTTACGCAGGATTGTCTTCAATAGGATGATTTTTCAATGGCTTGATAACAAAATATCCCAACAATTTTATTCCATCGTTCAAAAACGTCATGGCGAAAAAAATACTCGTTCTGCGTAAAGTCAAAAAAATCATCGATCAAATGAAAACTGTTAAATAAAATTATGAAAAGGCAGTTATTTTCCAGGTTTTCCAGGGCCTTCCCTCAAAATATGAAGTTAAGGTAACCCTCGCAACCGGCATGCGTATATGACCAGATGTATGAACGTGGACGGTGCTCATGGAGTATGTAAGGATCGTAGCAGGTTCTGAGGTTTTTGCCTATCCTCATGAAAAAAAGGCGTGAGTTTATGGTATGTAATATGCTTAGATAAGCTGTGGAGGCGTTGTGTATTACCTATAACAGCGTGCATGTGGTCTAGGTGCGCGTCGAGCGCCGTGCGGTGCGGCGGCGACGCGCCGTTCATCATCGGCGGAGACGTCGAGCCCTCCGGCGGCGGCGGCGGCGGCGGCAGCGCAGACCTAAGGGGGACGCGCGATGTACTCATCGTGTATAAAACAAAATGTACAAAATTTCCCTGTTTTGATAGTTTAATTAATATTACTGAATGAAATTATGAAATATCGCTCTGTGTGGCACTTGACTAAGTAATGCCATTGGATAAGGTGATAAAAAAATTCTTCGGAAGATTTGAAAGTGCTTTTTTGATACTAAAACTAAATATTCAGTTTTACTTTAAAGTTATTACAATTTATAATCAATATTTTAGTCCAACGCAGAGCGAGCTCCATTTTCAGTAATATTAAAGAAATTATCATAATTGCGATATATTTGACAGTTATTGGTGATGTGGCTTTCAGAATGCGTCCTCTTAACTTGGCGTACCTGGTAGGCGTGTGCACGGGCGGCGGCGAGGCGGCGTGCGGAGCGTGGGGAGCGTGCGGCGCGTGCGGCGCGGGCCCGTGCAGCCAGGCGGGCGCGGGCGGCGCGGGCGGCGGCACGGAGGGGCGCGGGCGGCGGGGCGTGCCGGCGCCGCTGCCGCCGTAGATGGGCTCGCCGCCCACTGACCCGTACGGACTCTCGTCGGCTACCACCACTGGATAGAACAAAGATAAATTTTATTAAAAAATGTAGGCTTAAGAGTAAGTAAGTTTTACTTAAATCTATGTCAAGTTCACACATGTTTTTTGCCTGAACTATGTATTACTGTGTGATGTTACAAAGATGTATTTTAAAATCGACTCCAGAAGTTTAAAACCAGCATTTAGATACTAATTATCTGGGATTTTTGGTCTATTTGGCCCAATTGTTGCCTTTGGAACTTATTTTGCAGAATATATTGTGCCTTTTTGCTTCCAAATATTTAATATTCTAAACATTTCATTTCTTTCAAAAAAAATATTAAAATCATGAGATTGTGTTGAAGTTAAATGAATCCCTGTATCTTTTTAAAAACATAATTTTTACCGATACGTTAAAAATTAAATAAATAATAATAAATAGGCTCAAAGAATCCATTTACTTGTTTATTACTTCCATAACTAAAATGAGTAAGTTACCATGTCCATTGCCAGTTATCCTGGGCTGTCTGTTCTGCGTGTTCTCGATCTCGATGGAGTTGGGTCGGGCGGGCTGCACCGACGGCGGCCGGTTCTGTGACGCTCTGTAGCCGCCTTCCGATATGTTCGTCGCTGAAGAAAGAAGTTTTTCTTTAAATATTGAATCCCCAGGGACACTTAACTATCAGTATTATGATACGGTATGATACCAATAATTATGATGGCAATAGCAGTGCACTTTTTGTACGAGGAAAGACTACTTAGTCTGTACGTTAAAATCACCCTTGTGTAAACAAGAATTGTTATTTCTTTCAAATAGTAGTACAACTATTTTATTATTATAATGTTATAGAAGTATGAGAATCAAGGTGTAAAGTTCCGCGTTCTCTATAGAAAAAGGAGGATTCGATTCGATTTCGATTCCCAAAAGTCGTATATCCTAGCTCAGTTTCGTTATGCCAAAGAAGATAGACATACTAGTCTGTTGTCAAATCGAATGGAAGCTTTTGTGTACTCATGGGCAGAAAAGTATTGTCATACTGAGCAGTAGCCCGACGAAGTTTGTTGTTTTATATCCTAATTCTAATTTCGCAGATACCTCAGCCTGTACGACACAGGATTTAGGATTTTGCGTGATGTCAGTATGGTCTTCTTCTTTATCGTGTGGTTAATGCCTAACCTGGTGTCAGAGCTTTATGCCGCCCATGGGCCTCCGTCTTGCCTTTACATGCCGTCAAGAAATATCTCTCAGGCATGCTGGTTTTCTCACGATGTTGTCCTTCATCGAAGCAAATGATAATTATACAATACGCACATGAATCCGAAAAATCGGAGGTGAATGTCTTGTGTTCGAACTTGAGACCTATGACTTGGCAGTCCGACGGTCACACAATTAGGCTATCACTGCTATGTTGTATGGTTATATTTCCTATACGGAGTAGATGCTGCGACAATGTTTTCCAACTTTTCGGGCAAACGATGGTCCCTGGTTAGGCCAATGGTCGGTGTATGGTCAATTGGTCAGATAACTCACCCTGATAGACGGGGTCCGGCTTGTAGGGCGGCTCGATGTTGTAGTGGCGCAGCTGCGCGGGCGCCATGATGTGCTCCCCGCGGGTGACGGCGGCCTCTTTCAACCGGTCGCGAGTGGAGTGGGGAGGTCGTACCCGTCGCGCGCCGCGCCCTTCTGTGTTGCCGCCGCTGCGTGGCTGGCGTACCTGAGGGGGATGTTGAAATTAGTTTCTCTAGTAAAGCTAGTGTATTTTGGTTGACGGTATGATGTTACAGGACCATGGTGGTAAGATAGGTTAGTCTTCCTCTACCGAACCACATGCATTTTCATAATAACCCCACTTTATTATTGAATTTTATTTCCGTCTTGCAACACAGACGGCGGATGCAGGGTCCCTGACACAGACAGGAGGCCTGTGGTTAATCAGTGGAAATGTTAATGTATCCATGATTATGCTGAGGTGGTCGGCTATGAACTGTTAAGCTCAAAACTTTTACAGTGGTAGTCTACAGAAAAAAAGAGAGAGTTCTTAAAACCCTCATACCAGACAAGTAACATGTCATATGCCATCACACTTTGCACTGCAGCACGTGACCACTAAGGTCTACCCCCATTTTTCGGGGCCACAAAATACTCAATTAAGAATAACAACTAACCTTCTTCCCCCGATCATGCTGAATCCTCTCAGTATCCTGCAGCATTTCCCGTCTCCACAACTCAAAGAAGTAGTCGGGATCCGTGTAGAACTTCCTCGCGTCTCGTCCATCATCCCTGAACTCGTTCAGCATCTCCAGCGGCGGCGGGCGGTCGCAGCGCGCGTACGTGGAGAGCATGGCCGTTGGCATCGAGTTGCGAGAGAACAGCTGTTGTTGGAAGGATCGCGCGGAGCGGAACGCCTTGCGCATTTGAATGTCTTGTAGGGACACTGGAAGTAGAGAAGGTTATGTTATTATTTATGTCAAGTTTTTGGATATAATTAAACACAAGAAAATTCCGATATTCCTCGAGCCCAGACCTCATGGCTAAATAACAGCTGCATAGGTCGATTTTCAAGGTTAGGAACGCTTTCTAAAGTTGTTTCGTGGATGGGTGACCGTTCATTCGATAACGAGACCCCTCCATGCTTCAGAAAGCACGTTAAGCAGTTGGTCCCAAGGGTCATTTGTAGCTCATTGACTGTCATTATGGGTCAGAAGCCCGTATGTCAAATACTGGAGCAGGTGTCTGTGGTTCTTAGGTTCGTTGATTGGTATACTCTTTGATTCAGAAAGCATGTTGATAATCGAAAAAACTAAGTTGACTTACATTTGAAAAAAAACCTGAAGGCTATAGAAATCTACCATAACGAACAAACTCAATTAATGCACTTTGTATTCAATATTTTCTTTACTTGAAGTAAATAAAGGAAACCACACCTCGGCCACGCTACTGACAACGTGTTACAAGGACGTAGTAATTATCCGGTCGAATCATAAATCAGACATTTCATAGTATTTACTATTTACCAACTTATTTCAACATAAACGTAACTACAGACAGGCGAATATTTCTGAAGAAATAGATGGAAATGTGTTGTGTTCAACAACAATGTATCTAACTACTATTATAAATGCGAAAGGATGGATGGATGTTTGTTATTCAATCACGCCAGAACGGCTGAACGGATCTGAATGAAATTTGGCACAGAGATAGTTTATAGTCTGGAATAGCACATAAGCTTTATTTTATCCTAGAAGTACGGCCCCGTGGGCAATTACGGGACTCCACGCGGGCAAAGGCGACGGCATAAGCTAGTAATGAGATATTATAAAATGCCCGCGACTTTGTTCGCGTGGAAATTTTTGTTTTTTTTCCGGGATCAAAAGTAGCCTATGTGCTATTGTGTTCCTTTTTTTTTGGCTTGGACTGAACTACGTTTTGTTATTACATAGCAGTAGCGAAGGGTCAATTTTTGTAAGAGGTAAGCCGAGTACATATCTTTAATTTGATACTATATTTGTCTATAGAATACCGACTGTGCCATTTTTCAAAGGGAATCCGGTAGGAATCGAGTTGTATGGAACCTTCGCCACTGTTACATAGATGGAGTATCTCACCTTCTTCCACCCCAGAATCAAGCTGTGTGACCTTGATAGCCAGCCGGTCTATCCTGGCTTGCAGCACGTTGGTCCTTTCGGCCAGGTTCGTCGCCTCTCGGGTCAGCTCACCGAACATGTCCTCTGCATGTTTGGATAGGGATGATAACTGCCTGTTGACGATAGAAAGGGAATTATTAGACTTGACGAACATTTTTTTTTTTTTTCAGATTATTTTTTTGCCATGTAGGCATTTAGTCAATACGGCAGAAAGCCAGTTGCCACCTGATAGTAAGTGGTCACGGACAGCTTTAAACCTCTTTAATACCTGGTATTGCAACATACTTGCAATTACCCTCACGAAATCAAAGCATTTATTACAAGTGGGCCAGTTACAGGAACTTTTTAAGGGAACTAAATGATCCGACACAAGCGCCATCATCAGCGAGACATTTAGTGGGCATGAAAAAATAAATGATGTATTTGCCCAAAACTCAAGAGCTCCTCAACTATCTTGCTTATGCCAAGAATGGCTTCAAGTTACCTTAGTAGTCCAACGGATGCAGGGGATCGAACGATCTGGCCGCACCCGTTGCGTTATTAACGCTTCTACGATTTTTGGAACGCTTGCCTATTTGCTCGATCTTTGTTGAACATAAATTACATAACTAGCATAGACGAAGCTTGTTCGCTTTATTTTTGCAGGTGAAGAAACTTGAAAAAAAAACAAACATTTTCGTACCCAAGATGATGTGAACATAGAGATTAATAAAACATACCTTTAAAATACTTATTTTTAATAAAGAATGCCTTTTGTGTCAACATACAAGGAAAATAATGTGAACAGTAAACTCAGGAGCGTCATTCTATTGATAAGTTTTATTAATAACTAGCTAAATATCATTCACAACATGTGAATTATAAATTTATTACTGTCCCGTTGGTCTAGTGTTGCAAGCGCTATTTTTGAGCATGAGGTCCTGGGTTGATTGTTAAGATGGGCAAAGCGATATCGATTTTATTTACCGGGAATTTATCGCAATAGGCTCGACACGTATGACATGGGACTGGCAAAATTTGGGAATACTATAATAGGTACACACGGCAGCACATCAAGCTGTACATTTCCAGTATAACATGGCCTCGCTTTGTATAAATTTCCCCTACAACTAGAGATCCGTATAAACTGGTTTTGTATAGCTTGATTGACGGGGGAAAACTGGCGAGATGTATGTTATAAATAGTTATTGCTATGACTAATCTAAAAGATTAAGTTTTTTTTTAAAGTACAGATATAATTTTTTTAGGTCAGATTGTTTTCAAACCGTGCCCTGTATTTGTACAAAGATGAGCTGACGCATTAATGTGAAGTTCGAACGATCGCATTATTTGAAAGTAGTCAGCTGTTTATTGTAAAAACATGATAAATTCATTGTCTTGGTAACAAGAAGTGATGATCAGAATATTAATAAATGGTTTAAAAAAAAAACTATACACCAACTTAAATTAAACAGGTGAATAAAAACGATGTCCGGACGAAATCTCTTGAACTACAATGAAAACCCCATCGTTCAAGGCGAGGCAGCTATTTCGGAAATACCTTTCGAGTTATTCATTATGTGATACACTCACTGACACACTGCGAGTCCATCATCTAATTAAATCAGCTGATTACTCATTCGCTCACTCGTTCTTTATATGGACGCACTTATTGTACTTTATTCCATCCACGCTGATTTTGGCTTCGAAGTACACTAGAACAGTTATGAAGTAACATAACATCACGCCTGTTATACCTGAAGGGTTAGGCAGAGGTGTTCCTAATATAATCATCATCATCATTCATCATTTCAGTCGAAAGACGTCCACTACTGGACATAGGCCTCCCCCAAGTGTCGCCACATTGACCGGTCCCGTGCGACTCGCATCCAGCGAATCCCTGCAACCTTCACCAGGTCATCGGTCCACCTAGTGGGAGGCCTTCTAACGCAGCGTCTTCCGGTTCGCGGTCGCCTCTCCAGAACTTTTCGGTCCCATTCGAGTCGGATTTCTACACCCTATTTCTGTAATAGGCGAGCCAGTTGCCAACCAACGAGCACAAATTCAGACTTCGTGGCTGCTACTAAGAAATTCCTGAATGAAAAACCCCAATAACACTGCCTTACCAGGGAATGGAACCCAGGGTCTCTTGCTTAGCAGTAACGCTTGCGACTATCAGAACAAGTACCATCAGAAGAATTATGTTTTTGCAAAAATGCAATTTTATCAAATTCCCTAGGCTAGCTGTACCACCTTTTTAGGGTGGCTTTGTTGCAGATTGGTTACAAAACTGCTCTTCCAATATTACCTGACAGTGTTGGCGAGCGTGCCGTTGGTGACGGCCTCGAGCTCCGAGGGCACGTTCAGCCGCTCGGGCACCGTGCCGCGGGACACGTGCACCGGCTCCACACAGCGCTTCGGCAGCGGCATGGCTGCGCGGCGGCACGGCTACCTTGTGTACATCACTGTAAAGAAAAAGATACATTCTGTTAGTGTCAATTGACCTGCAACTTGAACTTAGGTTACTCGTGATTTGTCATGCCGCAAATTACGCTGGAATGAATCGTATTAGGGAATGCGCTCTCAAGTCAAGATGTCGACCAGTAAACTGGTAAGAATAGAAGGGACGTGCGCGCTCACGTCGAAATCTCATTTCTTCGACTTTTACAAGATTGAATCTCGTCAAATGGCCCTAGATCTCGATTGCGTTCCCTAATTAGGAACCCTGTCTTCCATTTCCAGTGGACCCCAGCCGCCTTATTCAGGTCGCCAGTCTATTTGGGTGGAAGGGAGGGGGGGGGGGGGTAATCCCACGAAGCATTTACCAAACATGCACTTCGAAATGTATTTTAGGAATCTAAAGGTACCGGCGATCAAACCTGTGGTATTTGCATAACATACTAACAATAACATTGCTAATAGTTTTCACATTTTCAATGTTTCAACAATATTAATGCGTTCGTCTGAACTGCGGTTGCGGTTTTTTTTTAAACATCCGATGTAATGAATTGGGAATTTCCTTAAAACTCCCGCGGATTCCGTTAGACCATTTCAATCAGCAGTGAGCAGCCCAATTGTAATCGATTTCAAATGAAAAATCTGGAATTGATGAATTCAATATGACTTTGAACTTTCTCATTGCGTTTTGTGGAAGTGGTTTGAAGTTTTATCTTTATCAGGAGTAACGTGTTTGATATAATTGATAAAAAGATAACTGGGACTTATCATAGATGACCGTTTTATAGAACAGGTTTTTTTTTTTCCTTTTTGATGACTGCGTTTCAGTCATAAATCTTTTTTAAATCCCGAACAACCGTTTGGCAGGCTGCCATAGACAAACAGTTCCATAATAGTAGAATAAACAGTAAACATACGTTTTCCTGAACAAGAATTGCTGATATAGGTAGTTCGTTAATGAACTTTTTAATTGGCCAAGCAGTTTATATTGAAGGCATTTTAATTACTATAAAATTACCTAATAGAAATCTGAGGAAACGAGTAAGAATTGTAAACGAAGTGATTTAAAATAACCTTGAGAATGTAGGGCAAAATAACTTAGTATCCATACTACTATTATAAAGGCAACAGTAACTACGTCTCTCTGTTACCATTTTACGTCTAATCGGCTGAACGGATTTCGATGAATTTTGGCGTACAAATAGGCTATGACCTAGATTAACACATAGGATACTTAAACATAGGATCCCGGTAGTACAATCATGACCTCGGTTAGGACAAAGGACAGATACGCCTACAAACAGGCAAAGCCGCAGGCAACACTAGTCGAAAATATGTTTATCTATTATACAATAACCGACACTTGGAGCCAATGCCTAGCTATATCGCAAATGACTCGTTTCCTCATTTATTTCTTGCGATTCCCGTTACGAGACGACAGAACATGATCTCTAATTCATACCTCGCTTCAAGAACTCGTAAAATAAATATACATACATATAGACTCTCGCCTTGTTCCTATGAAGGAAAGGCATAAACTATGTCACCTGCAACGATTCCACTTACTTCGTCCATGTTCATGCATAATCACGCGTATGTCCACCGTAGATAAAGATTTCTTTGACGGAAGAATCGACAAAATGACAGATTGTGTCGACACAATGACAGATTTCTTAAAACACATTTACTGAATCAAAACTAACTATAAGGCAAGCTGTTATCGTATCGTCTAGTCTTGGCTTCGGGATTGTCACTGGGCGAGCTGTTGAGCTACCAACTCTTTGGTGAGGAATCTTTTAACTGAGTTAGTAGCTGTTTTGACTATCTGTCATTTTGTCGATTCTTCCGTCAAATAAATTCTTGTCTACGGTGGTCATGCTACGCGTGCTAGTCTTATAGGCACGCCGGTTGCGAGTGCTACACACTACGCACATGACCTTTCTGATGAACATCACCAATAAGACTAAGGAAGAGGGTAGACAGATTTGTCTGCACCTAATAATGTATTTACCACCCACCAGCGATCATGGCGCTTGCAACAGCGTCGAAGCATCGGGAGCTCAGAATAATTGATAATCATGGAAGATAAATGTCTATACATAGATGTCTATTTCTTAATGGAATGCGCTTCCCCAGGAAATCAGGATGGCAACCAATCGTTTATCGTTTAAAATTAAAGTTCGCGAGTACATTCAGAAAAAGCTGGCAGTTTCGTCACAACGATAATGTTTTCTTCATTGTTTGTGTTTTTATTTTAGTATATCCGTGTAAATTTCTATTTACATATATATATTGATATATATTTATAGTATTTTGATATATAGTTATAGTATTTTATATATCCTTGTAGTTTATCTTAGTATTTTTTTTTTTGCCGATATATACACCTACCACTGTTTGTCTCTGCATCACCCAAAGGTTGACTGGTAGAAAATGCCTATGGCATTAAGTCCGCCTCTGTACTTGTGCTTGAAGTGTTTAATAAATAAATTATCCCGTGACAGTGTAAGATCACCAATAAGGTCTGTGTATGTCCTTCTAAGGTGTTTCTGACCGAAGCTGGCAGCCGTGATACAGTTTACATAAGTACGGTTGTCACCGATAACCTTAATATTGCTTGGCATTATGTGTAAATGATTGTTAGATTATAAGGTACTACTTCACCCTCGACTTCGTTCGCAAAAATGGTGATAGCTCGGCTAATATGCATGACATATATATAATTTATAGCCTATAGCACCTACGAATAATGTAGCTTTCTGCCAGTGAAAGAATTTTTAGAATTGGATCATTAGTTCCGGAGATTACCCCCTACATACAAACAAATTTTACCTCTTTATAATATTAATATAGAAGTATAGAGATCCGTTACTTTTCTTTTAGCCAAATAAACTTATTATTATTAAATTCCTGACGTTTCCACCCACATCTGCCTTTTGATAGTAGTTTAATGAAGTAATCACAAAAACGCATACTTCAAGAATAACGACACCTATCACTAATTCAATAAAAAAAATCTGTAGCACGATCATGGCATACTATGACAGTACGTCAGGCGATGTTGCAGCGAGCGGCGTGTTGTGAGCGAATTCCGGCTTTTCGCCACTTTCCGTCACTTGTTCCTAGTAATTAGTCGTTATTAAGTTATCCGCATGCGGCGTGACCGCTGTGCGTGTGCGCTCGTGGAAGTTGGAATTTGGTTTTTGGTTCCGTTATTAGTTTCACTGAGAACTTGTAGTCTGCTCCTCGTACGCACGGCGGCCAGTCAAGCTATGCAAAACCAAATTAAGCTGATCTCTCATGGTACGGGAAGTTCATACAATGCGAAGTCAGGTTATACTGGTTATGTATAGCTTGATGTGCCGCCGTGTGTACATAGTTTAGTCTTTAATGATGTAAGTGTTGACTTCGGGGCCTTACTTAATTTATTACTAGGTACTTGTTTTCGGAGAACGCAGTTAGTAACCTTGACATAATCAACGGGATTATTACTAAGCCTCCACTGTCCGTCCGTCCGGCTGTCTGTCAGCGGGCTGTATCTCATGATCCGTAATAGGGAGACAGTTGAAAGTTTTCACAGAATGTGTATTTCTTCGATGGTACGCAGTTGGTCGGTTTTTTTTTTATCGTGAGGTATCGGTAGGTGTGAGGAGTGTACACACCTGCAGAGTTTCGCTACAACACTGTTGACTCTTAGGCGTTAATTTAATACTAAAGGTTTAATGAAAACGTATGACCTAGCTTAGGTATTTTATTCGCTAGATGAAAAACAGTCTTTTTTTTTTAAGCGTTACTCTAGGAATTTCGCCTGTATTGTGGGTGCATTTACAAAAATTTAAGCTCACATACACAAACAGCCAGACCACCGCTCTTAGGACGCTGTTCTCATCAAGACTTTCAATTAGCGCCAACAATTTCTTAAACATTGGGGGATAGAAGATAAGTTTCTAAACCAGAAATCATCTCATAAACTAACTACAATGGTACAGAAATCGATCTCCTGAGAATAAAAGGTAGGTACTATAACCAAGCCTAATTAGAAGTAACACGTTAATGTAACCTTTGACATGCTTTGACCCAACACAGAAATATTCGTGACTGTAAATTACGAATTGTCGTTTTGGTTCAAATTAGAGTTCATCTGCCGAACACCGTCCTGTCAACCTATAATTCCCAAAAAACAAAATCAACCAATCTTTTCACCCATAAATATTATTTATTCTAAAAAAAAAAAAACGTAACTTTACTTTTTTTTAAACTCGTTGCCCCAAAACTATTAATTTCTCCTGTGTCGTGGGTGCGATTACAAACATTTAAACTCGCAAACATCCAGACCCCGAAACAACTACCACAGGCCATACAAACATTTGTTCTGTGCGGGAATCGAACCCGCGACACGCAGCGCAGTAGCTAAGCGCTCATCCACTGCGCTAATCGTGCCGTCAGTATATTAATACAAGGCTTGTTACATTAGATTATTTAATCACAATATCCTGTCATATTTATGTTCCAGGTACTTGACCGAGGCTGTCCATCCAACTGGAAAATCCCTTAATCGGCTATTACGTCACTTACGAAGGGACGAGTGCCGAAAATAGGTATAATGTTGGCCGTATGGACCTTTTATCCGTGCTTTATTTAGGATAGCATGATAAAGTGCTATACAGGCACAAATTGACGTTGTCACATGTGTGAATATAGAGGTCAATCACCGTATAATGCTTCCTGGACGCGAAGTGGTGTTATTTAGTAAAATATGTATGTATATTTACTACAACTCTAATAAGACTTTTAATTTTAATAAGCAAAACTTTGTATGATTCATTAAAAATAGCATCAGCACACTGCGGTGTTCGTAAGCAGCGTCATTTGTATGAAAATTTGCCCTATGGCAATAACCATTGTTCAGCATCGGACATGACAATTCCGATTAACAGAAGAACATGTTATTATAATAAAATTACTAAAATATCACTACAAGTCACGCTTCATTAAGTAAGTACGTGCTTATACATTCCTGTCTCGAAGCATGACCTTTGCATTTGATAGAATACTAGAAGAAAATCGAATACTGAGTAATAGATTGAATATCTAAAGTTCTATAACATAATCCACATATTCCCCACACTATTCCTACCCTTCACTTTGAGGTAAATGAGACTAGAGACGTGAAAGGAGGAATCCTGTCAATGCAATTAAAGTTAGTTCTGCCCGATCTCCTCGCGCAGTAATGGAATGCTTTTAAAGGTGGGCTATAGAAGGTTTTATATCTAGACTTTCGTATACTACCACTACTTCCAGGGTGCTGTTAAAGTGGCTTTCACACGTGAGTCTTTTTATTACTTTAAGCTAGCACAAAATGTATCTGCATTTACGCTAAACTTCCCGCATTGCGCTACCTACTGCCGAGATCTACTATCTGCTTCAGGACCCACGTTTTCGCAGGTGACCTTATAAATAAACTAGACTAAAACCAGGCAACACATTCTTAACATAATTGGGTGTTACAGCACCGATTATGTCTGCTTAACAAAAGGTTTGCATCAAGAATACTGGCATTAAGGCAGGTTTACATTGAGACAGGGCTGTTGACAGTCACAGTCGGCAGGAGCTCACTGGCAGGCTAAATACAATGTTTAAACGGACCCTTCCCAAAGCCGTCAACCTTCAAGCATTCTGTACATCAAAGTAAGTAATCGCAAAAAATATTGCTGGAAAACGACTTTTCTTTTCGGCGAAAAGTCACCATGACTAATTGTAACGCACTCAAAAGATTGTGCGGGTGGATGCATTGAATAGTACAGGGGTCAAGACAGTATTTCAAGAAAAGTTATAACATTCAAAACTTGTATTTTTATAGTCCTTTAAAAACTCGTGAAAGTTTTGGAACTCTGGCCCCCAATATCTCCGTCATCCGTAACTAGAAGATTCCCAGGTATGGTCCAGGATAAAAAAAAATATCGCAATGCCGCGGAGAACAGCCTTTCGGCTTCATTAAGGGTCTTCTTACACCCATTATGTTTCCGTGAAGCCGACCCCAGGTAGAATGGGACAAGGGCAAGAAGATGATGATGATGTTTACGTGAAGCCGCAAGTGACGCTGTCGACAATCACGGTCTCAATATAAGCCTGCCTTTAAATGAATGGCGTCGTTTCTAAATGTCAGTGGCGTGCGGCGTGCCAAATCAAAACAATATGGAACCGAACGGTATGAGGCAACTGGCAATGCAGATTTAAATCATAATGCTAACTGTTAGTGCCTTAACTGTATCGGCATAATGTATTGAGACGATTTGAAAGGCTTTTTCATCTAGGAAATGGATGAAGGAAATGCTAATGCGAAGAAGACTTTACCTTTTGAACGCCAGAGCATAAATGCACGAGCTTGCCCTCCACGCCAAGTCATAATTTCACCTACCATTTTGTCGCATATTTGTGTCGTTTGGCGTACAGGGCACGCGCTTGCTTGTCACGTATATGTGACAATGGCGTTCAAAAGGTTAACTAAAGATCATACCTAGATGAATAAAGTGTTTTGTACAAAGGAAAAATGACCAAATTCTGGATGCTGTGAAAAAACAAAGCAGCGCCAAAGACTGATTGACTATGCCTTTTGTTACTATATTTTTAATCATCTTTATCTACATTTGTGAGTGAATGTTCACAAGAGCTCAATTTATAAACGTAACATAAATATCGATCGCAGTTAAAGTATAATCTGAAAAGTTCAACAGCACCGCTTTGTTTACGTTATTGAAAAGATCAGTAAAAAAATCAACAGTATAATTAGCATATGTGTTCAATGCTCGTGTAATACGAGTCTCTCACGTTTACTATCGTACAATGGTAGTAATTAGTCACATTAGCAATTAGATCACAATGCTAACAGTTCTG
Organism: Noctua fimbriata; assembly: GCA_905163415.1. Lineage (NCBI taxonomy): Eukaryota > Metazoa > Arthropoda > Insecta > Lepidoptera > Noctuidae > Noctua > Noctua fimbriata. Next base: position 13,441,804 of record LR990940.1, read on the forward strand.
TATGGTGTCCGGACGTAAAGAATAGCACCATCCCATATCTTCCCGTGGGTGTCGTAAGAGGCGACTAAGGGACTTACCAGTGAATGGGCAGCAGCGTTCTCTGTGATTTTTTTTTTATAACAAACATACTGCGATCGCCAACCCGCCTGCCAAGCGTGGCGATTATGGCAAAACCCCCCTTGGGGAGGCCTATGTCCAGCAGTGGACGTCTTTCGGCTGAAATGATGATGAAATGATGCTAACAGTGATAAGGTACGTTTTCATACGATTTTTACTGTTATTTCAGTGTGAATGAATTACAGGAAAACCGGGGTTATGACAGTTTTGGGATACCTACCTTCATTCAAAATTAACTTTTATATTTGCAAAAATTTTTTGATCATTATCATCATCATCCACAGCCCGACTTCACCCACTCCTGGGTATAGATAGACCTCTCTTTGCCTGTGCTCACCTCCACGCCCTATCCAACTTAGGTTAGGGCATGCAAAACTCGGTTTCGGTTCCACATTAAAACCCAGGATATGCCTGCTTGCAGGAAGCATACAGTCTGTGCTAATAGCCTTCGCCACCCGTTGCCGTGGCCGACTTGGAAATCCTTAAAGAGACTTCGAACCCAAGTCGGCCAGACCAAAGACAATCTCTACAGAGGGGGGTTGATGGACGGCTCAGACCTCAAGTGCGTGTGCGGTGTCTCCCCACAGACAATGGCCCACCTTCCATCTTGCACCGCATGCCTTATCACCTTCGCACTTGATGATATGCTTACTGCATCAGTAAGTGGGGTTCGCATGGCTGAGTTTTGGGCTAAACATAACATTTGAACTTTTTGCCATCGACACGCTAAGAAGAAGAATAACCTTCGGGAGACTGACTCTAATAATCTTCGGGAGACTGATTGGACTACTAGTTGAAATTAAACTGGAAGAGCAGTCTTCCAAAAATGCTACTGATGTACAGTCATAAGTGTGAGAACTCTCTCAACAGAATTTAGCTGTGTTCCACTCCTGGAACACAGGTCCCCAGATACCGAGGATATTTTTTGTCATAAATACATAATTATGTTTATGCACAATGTACATTTCTCGGGCTTTATTATGGAACCGAAACAGTGTTCCGCATGCTCTAATCCCACTATGAAAGTTTGTATGTTTTATACTCAATCACGCAAAGATGGCGGATTTGGATTAAATTTGGCACACAGATAGTTTATAACCTGCATTAGCACATGATATTGTTTTTCTGGCCCACTCAGACAAAGTCGCGGCAGAATCTAGTAATTAAATATTTTATGATTTCGCTTTACGAATTCTTCCCGATTTATTCTATTAATTGATATTTTTATTACCTATCGAAACTTTATGGTCTCAAGATGTTAAATTCAGACGTGACCGATTTTATTTTGACGTTCTGCCCCAGCAGTGAAGAAAAACAATCCTTGTGACTCAAACAAAATATAACTTTATTTGAATGAACAATGTTTGAATAAGTACATGTTTGTATAATAATGCCAAGCTGTACTAGAAATAATCGATTCAACAATCGGTATGGAAGTCTCTCGTATCGATTAGCCGTGAATTTAATGGAACGAACCAACGGAATGGTAGCTAAATTGCTTCAGATAAACGATAAATTCTCCGACTTCTACAGAATATCAATTTGGTGAATAAGATGAGTTTTAAGGTATATGATATTGTAGCTGTTACTCAAATATTTGGTTCAAAACGAATTTTAGATTATTACAGGCGTGTTATGTTTATGTAATTATGGGATACTAGCTTATGTCCGCGGCTTCGCCCGCGTGGAGTTCGATATTTATCCCACGGGATCATACTACCGGGATAAAAAGTATCCTATGTGTTAATCCAGGTTATAAACTACCTGTGTGCTATATTTCATCCAAATCCGTTCAGTAGTTAATGCGTGAAAGAGTAGCAAACATCCATCCATCCTCACAAACTTTCTCATTTATAATATTAGTAAGATTTCAACGAATTTCCAGAGAAATGGTAAAAGAAGGCGCGTTGACGGACCAATAGCTGTATGGATGGACGGCATACAGATCATTGCGAACAAGACCTGAAAGAGACTCGTCCAATCCAAGAAATGGTGGCGCAAAAGGATGCCGATTATTTATTTAAACTGCATGTACAAAAGTGGTACATGACATAGGCGGATTTAATGCCACAAGGCATTCTCTACCAGTTAACCTTTGGGTTAAATAGGACACAAACAAATGCTCACAAAACAATATTTTCAACAAAATAAACTAAATTTTAAATACTTTGATCAATTACTCGCTTCAGAGGCGGAAAAAATCTGATGGAAGCGTAATCGTCACGAATTAAAAAATAAGCAGTAAGTATGTGATTCTTTATGGTAAGCCAATCTCGATAAACCACGAAGTTTTGCGATATGCATCTATTTAACTATGCACGCAATTAGGTTATCTATATTAATACAACATTATTTTTAGTATATGCGAAACCTGAATATAGTTTGTTCAGTATAAGTAACTGAACGATTCCAATAATTTTTAACCATGTTATATTTTTTCCCAAAAACATTTAAAAAAGTTAAAAGTTGGACACCGAGCAAGTTTGAGTACCTATCGCAATAATTTAGATACCTACTGCCAAATTATTATTATCAATGAGCTCAAGACATCTCTGGAGGCGCGCACTGCGTGGTGACCACGTTTTTGAGCGGACAACTAGGTAATAGAACAAGCTTATAACTTTGAGATTTTTCATGATACAGTTTTGAAATTTTGTACATAGATTCTTTACATAAAAATACTAGACACGTGTATCAGGTTTCGCATATACTAAAACTAATGTTGTATAAACGCAATATACATATCTAAATTTGTAACTTCTAACCATCTGCATGCAAAACTTGCATCCACAACTTGTCTACTCCTATTAAACTAGGATTGACATCATCGCCTCATGAAGATCTTACGTCATAAGCTAAACACTCGATTTTAGACCATATAAGCAAATAGTATTACGGAGCTAATTGTTAGACACGTAATCTGATAGTTAAGTATTAAACTAACTTGGCAGCTGATACTCTTATCAAGTTCTAAATTGGTTAGCAAGTTTGGTTTGCCAAAATGGTAAGTCATGTCAATGACCTTTATTTAGTTGAGTGTTGATATAATGTGTTTTAACAATTTAATAGTAGAAAAAATAAAAAGTCATCATCATCTGCCTAGCCTTTTCCCAACTACGTTGAGGTCGGCTTCCAGCTTAACCGGATGCAGCTGAATACCAGTATTTTATATAGAACGACTGCCTATCTGACTTCCAAAATCCATTTATTGCCGGGTAATACCAAACCCCTTGGTAAGACTGGTTGTCAGACTTTCGGGCCACGGACTACCTGTAACGACTGTCAAAGATCTACAAATGACAGCCGGCACCAACGGCTTAACGTGCTTTCCGAGGCACGGAGGAATCTCGGTATGTAATGGGCGGTCACCCATCCACGGACCAACCTAGGCAAGCGCGGCTTAACCTTAAGATCGTCTCAAAGCGGCTGTTATTATTTAGCCACGAGAAAAAGAAGAAAACAACCCAAAAAAGTAATTTAAAAATAAGACATACTTAAACTAAACTGGTCCGGTACGAGGCCAACAGGCCCCATTAGACGTATTAGACATTTGATGGGTCCCAAAGGGGACATCATACGTGTACCGCTACTTGGCATGGGGAACATGTGTTTCAAAATTTCAAAACTGCTCAGCTATATCTGACATCAATCTTTCACCAGTGAATTTATATTAAAAAATATAATCCTCCATAAATTTAAATAAGGCTGACACAATCAGTACTTAAGTATTTAACGTCAAAAAAAAATCTCCCAAACCGCCCGTTCTTCACCACATTCTCATGTATGTTTGCTCATAATCTGGTGTTTTAGGTTATAAGCTGATATTTTAAAATCCATTTCAAAATAAATAAAAATCCACAATCCCTAATTACTATTAGAAACAGAAGGGTATTTGCTCACGTACATCGCTTATCCGAAGGCTCTCATGTTATGTCTACTAAGCAAATAGGCTTGAGAAGCAGTTCTACCGGTCCCATGACTACTTACTACACGTAATTGCCTTTGAATGAACCCTAGCATTCTTCTAATCGTTTTTCTTATTACCATTGAAAAGGCTTTGGTGTTTAAGTTTATTTTAATACCAGTTAGACACAACTTTGGCCGCGTGGTGTCGGAAAGCAGTAAAAATTATGAAATTTTGGTTTTCTGTTTTTGTCACAGGACTCAGGGATATTCAAACAATCAATTTAGTGATTTCAATTCAGAGGCTATGTATGGGCGGCATAAAAACTCTCGACACCAGCCCCCGTACCATGACCACCGGCAGAATCGACAAAATGACAGATAGTGCAAAGAAATCGGTCATTGTGTCGATTCTTCCGTCAAAGAAATCCTTGTCTACGGTGGTAATGCTACGGGGGCAGGACACTCCAACGCTACTTCAGCTCGGTAACTCTACAAGATTTGTCGGCAACTCTAGTTCTTTTCTGGATAATTACAAAGAATTTCTGAGCATAACTCATACCATAGCGCGCTCAAGAACAAATGACAAGAATATTATATGATTTGGTAATCAAAGTCACCTTTAAGAATATTTACTAAGGCAAATATTGGCCTTCCTTTTATCTCCTTTCACTAGATTCTTTACACATATTTCAAGAGTTTATAACTCTATAATCCTGGTTTGCTCTTCTACTATGTACGTGAGATGATGACGTGATTTTATAGTACGAAAACATATCTTATCATGAGTTATTATACTGTTACTACACTTTAGAGGAATTTCCATTCAAATATACTTGGAATGTGCCAAGCCACACCTATATTAGTATAGCTGCATATCCGGAAACAAAGCAGAATACTTTGTTCTCAAAATTGTGTAGATTTGTTAGGTAGTGTCGACACTAATTGCCTGGATAGACAACATAAAATTCTTAATGACCAGCTCAAAACGTTTCTGCCACGATAAGTGTCGTCAGGCCCTTATGACACAAACAAAGATATTTTAATAATTAACTACGTCACATTATCTAAACGTTATCATTACATAACATAACTTAAACTTATAATACATAATAATAATGAATGACAACAAACATCACTATTCGATCAACAACAAATTAATTCAAGTTGCTCACACCAGTTATTTTCTGTGCATGACGCGTATGTCCTGCGCATGATTAGATTATCCTGCGGTTTGCGAAACTAACGGAAACGACACATTACGTCGGCTCATGGATTTGTATTTTAGGGGCATACTGATAGCAATTTTGCAGCAGTGCAAGGTCATTGGATAAGAAAATGGAGCGTTTGTTACACTCACAAGATTCCACGATTGAGCATTTCCGAACAAAGTAATAAGCAAAAAGCATTTATTCTACTACTTGTCACATATACTAGATTATAATTTTTATTAAAATTAAAAACACAATTCCAATCCTCCAAGCACTAGTCGCCTCTGGCGTAGGCTCCCCCCCCCCATTTCCTTTCATCGTATCCTGACCCTAGCTTTGGTCCTCCATCCTGGTGCCCACTTCTTCCAAAAGCCAATCTTACGACCACTACTTCTGCTTTGGTCTCTTGGTATCACATAATTATAGAGTTTAGCAGTAAATTTGAATGGCCAAAGTTGACTTTACCAAATCTTGATTTTGACGTCCTCTGTCATCACGCGGTGCACTTGACTGAGCATCAAAAGAATAAGGAATTATGACTAAGCACTCAGCAGCTCTAGTATTTAGGATGACTCTTTTAGATAACAGCGTAACTTATAGCGGAACGGCCATGTGCTACATTGAAAATCATTACGAGGACCAAGACAAAAGTAAAAGTGAGCCAGTAGTTTTAGTCTTTAAAGATCAAGTTATTTTAGCACAACGAAAAATGATACCAATTAATTTTCACTTGGTTCTCCAAGTCTTGGCGTTCATTAGTCTGAGTAGCCATTACAGATGAGTGCCAGTTACGAAACTTGAAATACTAGACAGACTTTAGAACAATATACTATGTAACGTGTCTCAATAGCACACATAGTCAACAGGTTAGATCATCGAATACTATTCTATTAGGCTAATTGTATACAATTGTGAAGATACAATGAAGGAGGGAGTCTATGTACGAAAATAAAATTAAACAGACGTCTGTTGGATTGGCGCGTTCGTAATATGGCACGTGATATCAGTAAAATACTGAAGAAATTAAGACAAAGTCGCGTATAGAGTACAGGCTGACTGTCTTTGTCGATAGATCGTTTTGGGTACTTTGAATACAGCCATCTGATGATAGGTGTTGATTAAGTCTTACTATAATCATTAGTGCTCCCCACGAAGAAAAATGCAACGGGAAAGAACAAGATCAAAGAATCATTTAATAGATGACACATTGATCTGCCCGTTTGGAGTTACAACTCAATTGAGCGAAATTTATTTCCCTGAAATATTTGAACAATCAAGAGCCAAGAAATTCCTTTGATCAAAAGCGACAAAATACTAAATCCACTCAATAATTTAACAAGTTTTACGACCGACAACCCTTTACTAACCGTACAGCAATAATCCTAACAGACGGCACGGCGACATTACTCGGCACGAGTGCGGGATCAAATTGACATATCCGCCTTCCTAATGCATTCATGAACAGGACACCCGACCCAGGCGGGAATACTTCACACTCACAGTCTCACACGACTGATTACGGTTACTCGTATTGAAATATGGCCTATGGGTTAAGAAAAGGTCACCTTTCTTGAGTGTTGACCTTTAAGATCGAGAGTAAAGACTGGATGCATGGACGCTTGCACTTTCTATGCAACATTGCAACTGTTCATTTTATAACGTGTCTTATACACCGGTTGACAGCATGTTTGTAATCATCTTACCATTAGCTAAGCAGTGATCTTAGCTTCGTTTCTTTGTAGCGATCTAACTGAGAGACTCATTTATTGCCGTCTCCATAGACATAGACTGATTACATTAGTCTATCAATTTGTAAATTGTTAATAGGATCTCGCCTACAAGAGGCTTTCGAGAGCTTTATCAATAAGAAGAGGTAATGAAGTGACAACTTCTATTACTCAAGATTACAAATAAACATAACATAACATACATAACATCATGTTTAAACGGCTTAATTTGATCCTAATGGACAAATATTCTTATTCTTTATTGCACACATAATTAAAAGATTAAGACATCAATATAATTTAACCTAAGTATAATATATACACATATTTACTGTTAATGATGAAGGTCAACAGTATTAGCTTTGCAATAATACCATCGGAAATGCGATTGGAATAATAATGTACAAACTACCGGTAAGACATCACAATACAAATCGTGAAATACGAATTTACTGCAGGACTTTTAAAATAAGATAGTACGAGGTTCTTCAGCTTTTGGAAACGAGATTACGTTACAATGTCGAAGTAAATTTACACAAACTTGAAATTGATGTTGAAGATGTCTTACATTACAAAATCGGAGAGTAACTACAAGATTTGTAGGGAGAAACTTCGAGATCTAAACCACTGATACATGAGTTGAACAAGAAGTTAGAATCGACACAGCCAGTACACACTGAATCGGTATGGGAGATGGATGGCAGAATTTCAAGTTAATTTTGGAAATCTCTTTATAAATGGCAGGTGTTGGGACTGTTTACAAAATCCGAAGTAAACTGTAGGTTTTACCATCGATTTTTCGAGTCCTACCTAATAAGATAATTTTGTGGTTTTCGGTGGCAAACAAACAGGAGTATTTGATAAGCGTAAAATCGAGATACCTGCAGCGTGTTCTACAAGCGATTTTGTGCAAACAACACTGTTAAAGAGTTAACATTTAATATCTGTTTCCCTGTAGATTCTTGGAAAAGAAAACCTTTTCCAAGAATCTGGGCGAGATAAATACGAAAGCCTTTTCTGCTAAGCTGAATGCTAGCGTCCGTCCCTCTTTAAGTTAGAACACAATCCTATAAGGATATTGCCACAATAGCATGCATGCCTATATTAGAAGGCATTTCTTGAAGGTTGCGCAGGTCAGAGGGCAATCCTTTGTGTAAAATCAGGACTACACAGAATACACTATTTCTGAAAAGGAAAACAGATCACGATAACCTACTGAATGAAATACACTAACGAAATGATTTCTCATCTCAAACTGCATTCATTTCCAATAACTGAAGAATAATACTGTGAAAAAACAAGGCAATTAATTTGAAACTGGGCCGAAGAAAAACGATTTGCATTATAAGCATGAGTCGCACTCAATGGGCTATTAAAACAAGCTGCACGATGCATTTTTTTATGAACATGCTGTATTTTCATGCTCAACGGGTGTTCTTTCCGCAAAAGATTTACAGGAAACGATTAGGCAGACTGTCACTACCAATTGTAACGTTTTGTCGGCTTTCTTCCTTTCATGTTTAACAATGCTTCATTCGCACTTAAACGTTTTATTAGTCAAGTCCATGTCTATATCAATTTAATAAGGCATACCGTTCGTGTGGCTACTAGTATCGTTTTGAAATCCTTTTTCATTTGGTATTTTTTTTTGGTTCTCTCCACATGTGATAAAACATAAATTGACAAACATGGACGAAGTATAAAGAAGTAGTGTAAGGATCGTAGACGTTGACTTTCTGTGAAAAAACCCATGGGTTATGCATATACATTTTTACTGCATCATTGAGCGGGGTCCGCGTGGCTGATTTTTGGGCTAAACACATATCTGAACTTTTGCCGTCGATACGCTAAGAAGAAGAAGCCTGTATTGAGAAGCAAGTGTCAAGCTGTACTGAAGCTACTATGACTACCGCAGTACTGAAACAATTAACCATTCAACTCCTGAATGCCTTACAGGACTTGCAGACGGTATGTCAGCCGCTTAAGATGTTAAATAACTAAGTCGAAAGCAGTCTGTCAAAGCGGTCAGATAGAAAATTAACAGATTAAAACCACGAACGGTGTGCGCACACGCAATCGAATCTTTGGGTGACGTGCAACTCCACTGACATTGAATAATTGACAATATCTAATTACTGACCAGTTTTCTCTGAACGCATTGTGTGGGGTGGTATCAGAAGCGGGAAATGTAAGGCCAGGTTCCATACGCCCTAAGTAGCCAATGTTCGTTTTCTTTTTGAATTTGATGCATGACAGAACACACGCCTGGCTCGTGTATGTTATTAAGCCATTCAAATTTCTCCACATTTTCTACGCTTTTGACGACACAAATAACCATGTCATTTACATATTGCTTAATTTACTTTAAGTTACGACCATGAGAGAAAACTAAACGTGAATCTTGATGACTTCTGTGATTACTTCACAAACGTTTCGTATAAAAGCTATGAACTTCCCAGTGCAAATAAAACAAGCACTATCGCATTGCAATTCCGTGAAGCCAGTCGCTTCCTCTGTAGCCCCACCCTTAGCGCCATGCACTTAGACAAAGTGTTATGGCTATTGTCAGGGTGTGAATAAAGGCGATTGTTGCGTGCACAAGAGGTGCAGATAACATAACCTACTGTGCTATGGCGCGTGTTGATACCGCTCTGATACGTCACTAACTAGAGCAACCCGTCTCGTACCATTGCACATTTTAAATCCTGTACAGATGAATTCATTAAAAATAAGTTTTTAATTAATATGTTCTTGTCTATCTCTGGCACAAGCACCGAGACGCACAAATACCCAGCAGTGGATGAAGTCAGGGTGCGGATGACTATTATAATGATGGTGTCTATCTTTGATATTAAATGGAAGAATCATAAAGATTAGAACATAGCTCTTTGATAACTAGCAATTTGAACTGTCTTAAATTATTTTAAGTTCATCACTAATCCTCATTATCTCCGAGCCGTGTCAACTTGAAGTGTATTAAATCTTTATCAAAGTAAATACTCACATTCATTACTGTCAAGAGCCATTACTTGATCTTTAGATTAAAGTTTCGAATCCCAAACTCATCTATGCGGAATCCTGCCCGTTTTCATCAGTTTTTGGGACCGGTTAGAACCATATTCCGCCGGGTTTTGGTTAAAACTAAAAAATATACTGCATATCGTTAACCACAGTAGTGCTAGATATTGATACTAATAATAATGATACCTCTTACAGATACAGGAAAAAGGCACTTATTTAGTCATTCATAATATTAAATATGCATTGTATAGTCAGTAGTTTCCTTATTCTCCTTGTCTAAACAATGCGAAACAAATCATCCTAACAAATGAATAAGCGATTTTCATGAAAAGCTGTAAGGGAATATCATCAAGGCAAGTCATCATCAGTCTCCTACCCTTATCTCAATTTGTTTGAGATCTGCGTAGCATGTTTTCTTCCATACTTCTCTTACTAATCGTCATCTCTGCAGTCACCTTCTTTCTAGCCATATCATCCTTCATACGGTCCACCCATCGTTTCTTTCGTCTTCCCTTCCCCTGCATCAAGGCAATTCATTCCAGATGAATAAAAAACTCACTAGTAAAGCATTCTAACATCAACATAGTTAATTAATTTAATCATTTAGGTCTAGAGAGGATGTTGGTCAGCCGGCCATGTTAATTTTGTGGTTAATTCGCATTTTTTCACACCAAAGAATAAAACTGGTATACTGGATCCCTGAATGAAACACGTGTATCGCAAATAGTATGTAATTAGTCCCATTTCCAAGAATAATTGGATTGCTATGGGCGCTGGAGTAAAGATCCTACTTTAGGATACAATTAGCTAATTATTCCGTTTGGTGCACTCACGGACGTCACTTGATTAAACGAGAATTGAACTTATTGCATAAATAAATGAGTAGGAAGAAAAACGAAGAGATGCTTCGACGGCTAAATGGACAGGTAAAAGAGTAGTATTTAAAAGTCTATGAAAAGGAAAGGAAATGGCCATGGATAGCCGTCAAATTATTAAAAAAAAGTCGAAAAAAGAGAGTGAGTAAAGAGAGAACATAGACCAAACCTCATAGAAAAACTTCTGAGCAGAATCAGACAGACAAAAAATATAAACGATCATCGAAAGTTCATTGACTACGATTTACGAAGCATGTGTCACAAACATGTCTAATTTCCTGTCTATGCATCCTAGAACAAAATTAAAGTTACGCGCAATAATTTGGGGACAATCAGGCCATATGGTGGACTGAACAGTGTGGTAATAAAGCCTAATGCAGTCTTAAAAGACAGGCATACAAAGATGGCCGTTCAAACGGACAGCAACTGAAATAATCTCATTAAGATTCAGGCCACAGATAATTTAGCACACGTAGAACAAGAAATGTACAATAGCCCAATTAGATAATTGTCGGGTAGTGCAATGTTCCAGTCATAATGCAATCTTGAATTCAACGCACTTTTATCTAACAGTCGTATCGAGAATGTAATTTTGAATAGGAGAGATATGGTGCATAGTAATGAGGTATCGGTGAAAATGATTATATAGACGATTATTGCACGCATTGCATTCCATGTCCAAGTTTGAAAGGACCAGCAGAGGAAGTTCATATTTTGACGGAATTAATAATATTAACCGCTGTATTCGTGGTTTTTGAAGCGAAATTGTGTTAATAGTTATAATTGCTAGGTCTTTTTTTGCACATGTTTACTCTATCAATTCCATTTGAGGAAAATATCAACATATCCTTAAAAGTTCATTAATATGTATTCATTTTATAGGTTTATTATTTATGTGCAATTGAACGATACGTATCCAATTGGACATACTGAACTGGCAATTTCGTAAAGAATGTTCTGAGTATAAATGTGAACTGCTAAAAAAGGAATGTATCACCAAAGAAGCGATGGGTCTTGCGTGTGAAAGATGATATTATGGCTAGACGAGAAATTAATCCATGCCTAGGGTAAGTAAGGCTAGTAGAAGAGCAGGAGGATGATGGTGGAAAAACTACTGGAACTTTATCTGGAAAACTGAATCGAATTCAGATCTTGTTCATTAATTCATCAATAAAAGTTTCAGTCTCCAGCAACATGAAATCGTTGAGATACATTTCATTCACTCTTACGGTACGTTAATCGGTGTGCAGCATCGTTTACGATTTCACGCGTGGCAGGTGAATAATTTGGACAATAAGTGGCGTGATTCTTGTGTGATACTGTTACATAGCTGTCTGCATGAGGAATAAAGATCAGTGATGCACAAGAGCATGATTATAACGGCTTAGTTATTGATCTAGTTAATAAAGATCTTAAATTGAATGACAGAGATCGCACAGCCTAAACCGCTGGGTGGTTAGCCGTCATATATGATGAAGGGGATCACTAGGGAAGGATCATTGAATATTCACCCCTTATAAGGCTAACACGGGGTCTTAAGTTTGCTTTAGCTTGTCTGTCGATAAATTGCCACTGTTGAGAATGGTCTATCAGGAAACCACCATGAAATCTCGGGAGAAAAATAATTGCCATCAGCAGAGCGGTGGACCAACTAATTGGTAACATCATCACCTTATGAACTAGTCATCCGCTTTTTCAAATTCCTGTAGTCGTGTTTGCCGACCTCAAAAAGAGCGCCTTATTATTTGCCGGAAGCCCATTACCTTCTCGGTTACGACAGCTTATTGTGAAGCCCATTGAACTGTCTCCGAGGCCATTTCTTCGTAACTTTCTAACGAAATAGGTGTCATGGCGTAGCGTAGTCGTGTCTGCGGAAATCAATAGATCATTGCGGATTTGTGGTTGAGTAATGCAGTTTGCAGTCGACGGTGACTTGTCCTGAGGTAGTCTCTGTGGACTCCCGCTAGCGTATTAGATAGTACTAGTGGTTTGTCTGTCGGAAAAATGTTTGGTTAGATTTCAAGAGAGTGGTGCAATATTGAAAGATAGATTTTAGTTTTACGAAAGTAATACTGAAGTAAAGTTTTGATTATGCTGTGCTTATGTTAAAGTTTTATAAACGTCATTGTTTAGTATGTATAGATTATTATTTAATCTATAGATACTTAAGGCATTAACCGTAAATCGGTGAGGTGTTACACAACCCAGCACATCCTTAAAGGTTTAGAACTTTTTAAATTCTGAATTTTGATCGCTGAAGTTTCCGTTAGCGTCATAAAAACACGTGTCCTTTATGATCAAATTTTGAGGATAATCGTGATTCTGCATGTATTTCGTATTTGATTTATATGATCGGGTTATCACGCACCCCACGTGACCGTTTACGTTACTTTTTAGGCGCGCCCAAATAAGGGTTAGGAATGCAACATTTTATCTTTATAAATGCTTTTAAAATCCGATCGCGCTGACGGCTGAACTACACTGAGCTTATGTTTTGATATTTTTAGGTGATCTAGCTAGCAACATGTTTTATAAAGCGGGAATATCCCGGCCTTGATGTACGACCGGAAATACTGTTTTAGTTATCAACATGAATACAACAATACCTACCGAATTCATAATCAGCCTAACCTTTTCTCAACTATGTTAGGGTCGGCTTCCAGTCTGACCGGATGCGGCTTTATACGCGAATCTTACACGAACCGACTGCCTACCTGACCTCCAAAACCCAGTTACTGGGTTATAATTTACTCCTTGATAAGATTGGACTAACACAGGACACTGGACTCAGGAAGTCTAGACAACTTTGTAAGTTATTAATAAAATTGAAACGGCAACAGTTCAACCACAAGCCGCATTACAGCGATATCTTCGCCAGGATGAGTCGGTGTGCGCAAGCGCATCTCAGCCCGTCAACGCTTAGCTTCCGTCCTGCGTCACGTGGTCGCGGGAGGAAGTCACTCGCGCATAATGAACACCGTGTGGACACGCCGGCGGACTTATTTACATGGAGTAGTAGTCAATTAGTTTTTTTTTAATCGGTTTCGTAGTAATATTTAGAGGGGAGTAAGGTAGAATCTTGATACTATTATCTTACTATCGGAAAGTTTGTGAGTTGTGTGGATGTTTGTTCCTCTTTCACACAAAAACTTTGGAACAGATTTGGAAGAAATTTGGCACATAGATAGTTTATAACCTGGATTAATACATTGAATACTTTTTATACCGGTAGTACGATCCCGTGGGACATTTATAGAACTCAAATCGAGTAAATGTATGCCATGCCATTATAATGATTTCTAGTAACATCAACCAAGTAAACAGGTTCAAGTATCAAGTTCAGTTATCTGGATTTGGTAGATAGATTCCTTAGTCTAAAACTTAACACCAATTCAATGAGACTATACTAAACTTCTCAGCTCAGGTTAGCTAGTTAGCTAAATTAAAATACAGCTGCATCCGGTTAGACTGGAAGCCGACCCCAACACAGTCGGGTAAAGGCTAGGCAGATGATGATTTAACCACAATTATGTGATGTGCTGATCCAAGTATGTGATGAACCATGCCTAGTGAAAGGCGAACAAGCTGACAGACAGATGGACGAAGTTTTTTGAATTCCATTTTACCCCAAAAAATGTGTAGGATGTAAATTACCTACATGCATGATGTATTTAACTCACAAACGTGTTCCTCGCTAATGACTAGGGTAAAAAAATTCATTAACATGCTAGTTGCATGTTAATAGCTAATCAAGAGTGTGCCAGTCAATTGCATAATTAAAAATATTCACTATCACTAATATGCATACTACTTTTAATGGAATTAAATCCAATTAATTTTTAGGTAAAGACAAAATTACAAAATTGTGTAAAAAGTGAATTGCCGTTTGTTATTTGTTAGTACAATTTCAAATTTTATTAATACAATGTTTCCTTTTGATAATGTATCAGAGACGAGCAAAACTACAACCAGGCAGTAAAGGAATGTGAATTCCTAATTTTCTTCGTGACGCTGTTGTTGCGAATCACCAAGCTTCGCCAACCTATTGCTTTAATGCTTATTGAAATTCTGTTACGAAGAAGCGCACACTTTATACAATTAAGAGTTCAAGTTATTCTTAATCAAAACCTTGTAGATAAAAGCTTACTAGTTACTTTGACAGCCAACATACAAACAGAATTTAAATAACAACAGTACACCAGCAACAATAACAACAAACACAGCTGTTGCATAAACAAAGAGGTTTCAATCATTTAAATAATAATTATGCAATTACGATTTTCACACATGCATGAAGGTTGCATATCAGTTAACGCCCCACAAGGCTATTTACAACTGAATAAAAAATGCATTTTTAGAAAACGTATGTTAGTTTATACTACTGGTTCTACTTTTTTTTTCTTTATGCCCAAAATAAGCTTGCATTTGGTCGCAACTCGCCTGATAAGAAACCATGATACCACTCTCTCTCAAAGAGAGGAGGCCTGTGTCCCAGCAGTTGGTAAATTATAGGCTGATTATTTTAAGTTAGTCTTGCAGGTGAGAATTTCTTCATTCTACTTTCTGGCATTATGCCCAAGTTCCATTGCTTAAGGAAACCACCACAATGTTTGGATGTCTCACGCATTCCTTTGAGGATAATAGTAAGTTGATTAATAGGAAAAAAAATTGATCACAATGCTGTATTATTTTATATGTTTACTATAATATCTAATGCATATAACATGTATTTTACCTAAATAGAGGAAAGGACATTGTTTTTTTATTGTTTGATCGGCATGTCACTATTATGCTGAAGGAAAGCGATGAAAGAGGTCCACAAGAGCTTTGATTCTGGTATAAAAGGTTGATGGGTTATAGGTAGATAGGAACACAGACACTGCCAGAGAGTTCCACAGATTATGACAATTTTTTTAGTTATACTTATTATAGTCTTAACAGTTGGTAGCTTGTAGAATATAAGCCTAGACATAAGAAGACCGTTGCCTTTCACCAGCATGTAAATAATCTTGTTACTGACTTTGCTAATAAGAAATCTATAAGATAATAGTTGGTTTATGGCATTTTGCTATTGTGAGAGCACAAAATATAAAGTTGATGATGTATGGCTTATAGAGATAAAAGTTATGTGATTCATAACTCATGTGTGTCCATTATGCAGCCAGTATGACAATAGTGAGAATGTGCCTTTTAAAGATAAATAGTAGGTGAAAGAAATTAATACATTATTGTTTACCTTTGATTGTTTGATGAATTGATCAGTGGGAAAAAATTATGCTCTGTATAAAGTTTCTTCCACAGTTGAAATACACGTAAACCTTGTTGGCGACTTATACGACCTCATCAAACACTATTCATTTTGTTTCTACTGATAAAACCCAAAACTATGTCAAATAACTTTACAAAATCAACGATGTGATAACAGAAAACGTTGCTTACGAATCTTAACTTAATAAATAACATCATTATAAGGTGCGGTGACGATATTACTAATGATAAACCTTCACTCTTCATCACAACGCCCATTTTAGCGAACCAATTGCGAACACCTGAAAGTATACACAAATGGCAAATAACTCCAACGAAGCCAATGAGATAAGCACAGTCAATGTTGTGAGAAAGGTGTCAGAGCATAAGGAAAGATTACTAAGCCGTAAAACCCCGAAATATTGATATAAAGTACCTACTCACCCTCTCCACCCAAAGAAGTCAACAGTTATCCGGTAGTTTAAACACTGTAATCGTCACTTCTTGATGTTTTACGAGAAAACAAACGCACTACAATATATTTTCCACACTTTGTATATAAATAAATGCCAGATATTTTAGCAAATTCACATTTAGACCGCCGCTTTAACCGTGCCACAAAACGAAAATGGCAGCGTTGAATTGAAATGTGTTGTATAATCCGACAAATTCTACAAGTATACTACCTCCACACCCTCGCCTAATCAAACTTCAGCAACGGTGAACCGCATCAAAGCTTTTCGACGCGTTTTCCACAGACCATCTATATTTTGCCGGGTTTTAGTAGTTCCTGAAGACGTCGCTAGGATTGAAGTTGCAACCACAAGTTCAGTAACATCAAAGTATTTGATAAAATATTCGAAACCTAACATTTAGGTAATTAAAAAGCATCTAAATTAATTTGTTTTATACCTATAAAAACTAAAAATTTACAATTATACAAACAATATTGATATCTCCTCAAAAGAAAGTAAAATGCTTGATGCAGTATCGAAACGTACACATGCATATTATAATGGCTACATTCAATTCATATCTAAACCAAATACTCTGGTGGGTAAATAATTACCAATAATTATCAGAAATATTCCGCTTTTAAGTGAATATTAGAATGTAGGTGCCTTCTTATTCTGTTGCTTTGAAGTAAATACAACATACATACATCACATCAATTCTAAATACTGCGAACGTATCCGTAATCATGAAACGTCAGTCTTCGTCATCTTCTCCACATTCGACCAATCCAAAACAGGTTGTTTTTCTGTCTCGTTTAATTTCATATGTGTGAAAAGAATACAAAACTGCTTCGGTTGTCTTCGGCCCTTCTCGTTAACTAAGAATAATTATTTGACTTGACTTTTTGACAAGCCATTTCAAGATTTTAAAGTTTTCAATTTGTTTATTTTCTCCACCAGTTGCGCACGTCTGTCGCTTTACGAAAAAGCCGCGGGAGCGAATTATTTGAAGAAGTTTATCATTGTAATCTCGGTTTTTAAACACTTGTTAAAATGAGTGAAGTTATAACAGTAGTAGCGCCTGTTAATATAGCCGTAATTAAATATTGGGGCAAACGAGATGAGGAATTAATTTTACCGTTAAATGATTCCGTTAGTGCTACTTTGGATACGAGTATTATGTGCGCGAAAACATCAGTCTGTGCAAGACCAAAGTTTACAGAAGATACAATATGGTTGAATGGAAAGAAGGAATCATTTTATAGCCCGAGACTACTAAATTGTCTCAGAGAAATTAAGTCCAGAGCTGCTGCTGAAAGGAGCGTCAATGAAGATTTCTTACAGTGGAAAGTACACGTATGTTCAGAAAATAATTTTCCTACTGCAGCAGGATTAGCGTCTTCCGCAGCGGGATACGCTTGCCTGGTTACAGCACTGGCGAAACTTTACAAGGTGAAGTCTAATGTTAGCTCTATCGCTAGACTGGGTTCAGGCAGCGCCTGCAGAAGTGTGTTTGGTGGCTTCGTGAGATGGCACGCAGGCACTAATCCAGATGGTTCGGATTCTATAGCAACCCAAATTGTAGATCAAACACATTGGCCTGAGATGCAAGCTTTAATACTAGTTGCAGGGGATACTAAAAAGAAAACTAGCTCAACTATTGGGATGAGGACAACTGCAGAAACTTCTGAACTATTGAAACACCGAATTAAGTATTGTGTACCAAAGAGAACTGATGAGATTATTGATGCCATAAAACAAAGAGACTTCCCAAAGTTTGCTGAAATAACCATGAAAGACACCAATCAATTCCATGCAGTATGTTTAGATTCATACCCACCATGCGTGTACATGACTGATGTATCTCATCTTGTTAGTTATGTGATTCACAAGTACAATGAGATCTCTGGAAGCATTAAAGTTGCTTACACATTTGATGCTGGACCAAATGCTTGTCTGTACCTGCTTGAGAAGGATGTGCCACAAGTAATTTCTTTGATTAAGCATATCTTCCCTTCATCAAATCCAGATAAATTTATTACGGGTCTCCAAAGTCAAGAAGAGGTTTTGAGTCCAGTATTTATGAGTATCTGTGAGCCCCAAGCACAAGATTTGATCAAATATGTGATACATACTAAAGTGGGTCAGGGGCCTACGGAGGTAACAGATGGGTCACACCTCTTGAATGAAGCTGGGTTACCGAAGTCTGAATAAGTCAAAGGGGAACTGCAAACACAAAGCCTTGTTTTATTTAGAAGCTATTGACACAAATCTCAATACTATCTCTGATCAGATGATGAATGGATAATATTCAAGAGGTATTATCCTATTGAATGTTTTCCATGCATATCCTGTTTATCTTATTTTTGAACAGCCATCTTCCATTCATATGAGAAACATTAAGAATTTACATCAATGGTGGCATGCATTATTCAAAAGAAGATAACCAAGTTTAATTATTCTAAGTTTCAAGAACATTGACTGCTATTAGTAGTGTCTTTGAACTCTTTGATTTGTTTGTCTTATGTCAAATCCAGAGCTTGACTAGAACTGTTTTTATTTTCAAATTATTGATTTTTTGTGTGACTGACACTAGCTTGACCACCATCAGGAATTTTAATTTTGAAAACACAAAAAATTTGTCGCCAAATATCAGAATTTGTCGGTCACTGGTTCAAAAAATATAAGGGTGCATAGGTGGTCGATCTGTAGTCTTCCCAGCTTGGCCACATTTATAAAACTTCGCTAGAAGTTCTGCTTGTCCCAAATTTTATTCCTAGAAACTTGTGCATTAGTGTTAACTTAGTATGCCAGTTATAGGTGGGTTTAATTTTGTTATCATAGCAACTATAGGATTTTGATTGTATCGAGTAGAAAATGTTCAGACTTGGAAAAAGCATTATTAAAGGGTATTTATAAGAGGATTGTGTGCTAATCAGGGTGTGGTCTGTTTTAATTTATGTACCCTGTTTATTTATCTTTTATGTTGTTATAAATATAAGATTATATATATCTCGAATATTTTTGTAATGAATTTGTTGGAGTAAGAAAAATGTTGGTGTATATTCAATTGTTTTTATTTACATAAAATATACATACATTATTGATACATAAGTAACCAACAGAGGTTGGAATAACTTATTTATATTCTATCTTAAATCTAATCTTACAAGGAGATCACAATGAAACTGCTAAAATAAATCAAACAATTCCATTTATTTTTATCCATACAGTCAGGCAGGAGACATAATAAGTAGCACAAAAATAAATGAAACTCAAGTTTCTTTAACTCCTTATCGTGCTGAGACTGACACCTGCCAAACTCGGATGATGTTGTCGGAGTAGCCAGCAAAGAGGGTCTGGCCATCAGTGGACCAGGCCAGGGACAGGCACTGAGGTGGGTCTGACTTGGAGGTCTGGGTCTGGTTGATGATTTCAGGCCTGAGCTCTTCAACCATCTCCTTGCTTTCCAGATCCTGTTAACATAAAAGAAAAATTTACATTAAGTACTCGTTCATTAAAAGACTAGGGAAAAGATGTGGGTCTTCAAACAATGAAATGCATAACTTTCAAAATTAAAAGTTCTCTTTAAACTTTACATACCCAGATCTTGATGGAAGGTCCAAAGGCAGCACAGAGCCAATATCTGTTGGGTGAGAAGCACAATGATGTGATGATGTCATTGTGGTCCAGGGTGTGCAGATGCTTGCCATCATTCAGGTCCCAGAGCATGGCCTTCATGTCCTTGCCACCGGAAGCGCACAGAGAACCATCAGGGGAGACGGTGACTGTGTTCAGGTAACCGGAGTGTCCAAGGTGGTTGATCTTCAGCTTGCAGTTGGTAAGATGCCAGACCTGGAAGAGGAAACAACACAAAATTATTGTTAATTTCAAATTGTGATAATAAAAAACTGATTGTTAATTCATTTTGTTGGAATAAAGCGCTGTCAAAAATAACTACAAACCTTAACGGTGCGGTCCCAACCAGCAGACACAATGATGGGGTTGGCGTGATTGGGTGAGAATCGGACACAGGACACCCAGTCACTGTGGCCATCATCCTGGATGGTGTACTTGCACTCAGCGAGTGTGTTCCACAGCTTGATGGTCTTGTCCCGAGAGCCAGACACAATCTGACGGTTGTCCACTGAGAATGCCACGGAGAGTACATCCTGTATAGCATAAAAAAAATTATAGGTTCCTGTTTACATATGCTTCTGCATTGATGACCACAAGGTAATGACTACGCATGTGGATCACAATCTCTACAGTAACAGTTACTAACTACAGAAACAATATCAAAATTAGCTGTTTTCACATTGATAAGTGCAAAGTGCTATTTAGTGTTAGTTTCATTTGGTGTGAAATGTGACTGACCACACTCTTACCTCAGACGCAGTCCTAGTCAGATCTGGACAATGCGAGCAGCATTTGGATTCTTCTGCCTCGCATAGGCACAAATACACTGTTTCTTCTGCCGCGCATCGGCACTTATACTACAACCCTACCAAAATGATAAGTTCTATCACACCTTAGTATGGTCTTCAAAACGCCTGGTGGTCTTTCCGGCGGCAAGATCCCACAGACGCAAGGTCTTGTCCCATGAACCAGACAGAGCGTAGTTGCCGTCACTGGAGAGCACAACGTCCGAGATGAAATGAGAGTGGCCGTACAGACGCTTCTGCGGTACACCGTAGTTGGTTTCGTCTCTGGTCAACTTCCATACGATGAGGGTTTTGTCTGAAAAGCCATTCGGAACGCGTTAGATAAGATAAAAAATAATGAGACATGGTTATAATGTCAACGTTGTCGTCAGCCCCATATCCGCATGCCGCTCAGGAATCACGTGGCAAAGGTTTAGTGTCATCATATAAATAAATAGAAATTCTTCAAATGTAACCATTAAAAAGCGTTTTGCTGTTAAAACCGAGGAGTTTCCTAAAAGCCAAGACCTGATGAACATGGATTTAGATGGAAGCGTAAAATAAAACCTTACCTCGAGACGACGACAAAATCATGTCAGGGTATTTGGGGTTGGTAGCAATTTGCGTAACCCAGCCATTGTGGCCACAGAGGGTTCCTCTAAGCTTCAGAGTTTCAGTCATCTTTACGAAAACTTGCTGAGCGGCTAAGCACCAACACACTAGCCTCCGACTCAAAAGTAAAAAGACCGGAGCTGTGGCACTTGGCAAAAAGAAAGATGTCAGTTTTTTTTACACGAGCTTGTATGTTATAGATACGAGTCATTTCACACAAAATATTACTCTATGGTTCGTTTACTGTATCAAAATATGTAGCCTCAATGCCTCATTACATAATATTATATGTGTTCGAATTTAAGTTTGCTCCCCAAACACGTTTTTTTTTACAAGTTTTCAAAAATCAATCCAAACGCTCTATCCACCCGTTTCAACTTGACATGATTTTTCATGGTTTGAAAAAAGTGTGCGGCCGGCGTTACAGGATTACAAGTTTTGTCTGCAAACTCTTCACAATTTATGGCTAAGAGGCAGAAAACTCCTTCATCTCGAATATTCTCTTATGTGCAATGATCGGTTGTCCAAAAAACCTTACATGTCATAAAATAATATCATAACAAAGTCAACACCATTGGCAAAGAGTAACATTTGTGCCGTAGATCGTTGACTTGAAAATATATTTTGTAACGAATTATTATATTAATTTTATTTATTTTCTATACATTTAATTTACATTTTTAAATATTTCTATACAAAGTAATATAAAAAAACATTTAAAAATATAAAAAATAGTAGCCTACCAGCATCGGGAACAGGGTCCGAGCTACCTGTGGTCAGGGCTCTTGAAAGGGGAACCTCCTAATGGTACGCGCCGTGTCCAGAAGTACTGCTTTCTGAATCAAGCCCTTGACCCAGCTGCTAAGCGAGAGCCTCCTCAGATATTGATCGAGGCTATTGGCTATTAAGCCATTGGTCGACACGAGTATTGGCACAATGACTGCTGTACTCACGTCCCACATGTCGACAAAATCGCGAGCCAAATCTAGATATTTGAATTAACGAATTATTGTTATTATTATAAGTCTATATTTTCCCATTGCAGGGCAAAGGCCTCCCTTCTCTCCTTCCACATTTCTCGGTCTAGAGAAATTGTAGGTCAATCCTAATCCTAACATCCTAACGAATAACTTACCCAAAAATTATGATTGTCTTTTTTCATGCAAAAATGTGTTAAACACTAACACCTCGCGTACAACACTATTTTTGAACGAGTTGAAAATATTTGAAAAACGAAAGTGACAAATTATCATGTCTGTCAAGTTTTCAACAAAATTCAAAAGAAAATTATTGTGAAGTTGAAATATTTTATTATCTTGACTTTATAATAAACTGAGAGGGAACTGAGACTGATAAAATTTTGGCATTTAATTGCTTATTTGTAAGCTATTTCAGGTATTATTTACAGGACAACATATTTTCACCTCAATGGATTTTATTGTCGAAGCACCAACTATGGCAAAAGCTAAAATTGTACCATCAGGCTCCATAAAAGTATGTTCAGTAAATTATTTTATCACCTAATGTATAGTTTATTTTATTCTTTCAAAATTTTAATTGCTCACACCAAGCCTCCGTTTCAACATTTTTCTGAACGCATCCAATAGTGGCATCATCATCTAGTTCCCATAAAGGCCGCTTGGTGGATTTCTTTTCGGAAAATTGACGTCACGCAAACGCCATTTTGTAAAGTGTCTGCCGTAGTCAGTTTTCTGGGCCCAGTGTAAAATACGTAATTCGCATGGTTTTGTGTACATTTAAAACATAAAGACAATCAAAGTTAACGTCTCGTACGTTAATCTCACAGCCACAAAGTATGGAGGACAAGGCGTCGTTAAAAGAACTGGATCAGTGGATAGAACAACTAAACGAATGCAAGCAATTGACAGAAAATCAAGTAAAAACGTTATGCGACAAGGTAATGTACCTTTGAATTCATCATTAGATAATGTGTTTGAAATATATTTTGTGGCCGATTTTATACGTTTTGTATACATTTTCATCGGGTCGGTAACTATAAGTTGTATGATTCATATACCTACATAGCGAGTTGCTAGAACGCGATCCTACATCGTTATAGGTTGTGGTAGAGGCTGACCGCCGTTGGAACGATAATCGTTCCGGGATGTCGGGGGATGGAGAGAGTTCTGTGATCCGACTAGTTCAATCCCTGTTTACCACACCCAGCTATCAATCTTCCAGCTTGATATTTAGACTAATTGGTTAGAAGATATTTTTAGACGCGGCGCGGAAAGTCTGATAATCAATTAACACTAGTTTTATATCCGAAGTCATAGTCATATACTTGTTGGTTTGTACATGTTTATCATGGATGTTTTCATTGATTTTTTTTCTTCAAGAGGAGATTGCGTCTGGCGGCGGCGATACTAATCATTAAACTTACTTTAAATGTGATTCTGTAACAGAACACATAGTAATCCTCTAATTTATTGATTATTTTGATGTTTTTCATAATAATATTGGCAACAACAGTCAAAATATAGTCATCCAAATAGTATTTGGGGATGTTATAATTAGGGTGTATCTATCTCTCTCAATGATAAAAAACCTAATCAAGTCACATTCCATGATATTCTTATTTGATTACCACACTGCAGAACTTTTCTATTCACAAAAATAACCTCTATTGGGAAAACAAGTATGTATTATCCAAAAATGCAGGTATTTGTTTATTTTGATGTTTCAGAATCAAACAAAATACATCAACAATTACCTATGGTTTTAGTTAGGTCAGAGGCAAGTAAGTAATTCTAATATCTGTACTCAAATTAGTGTTTTCATCTCAGAAATAACAAGCCTTACAATATTTTACTACTTTGGAGTACAATATTGTTTATCATATCAAGTTTTCATATTTGCTCTTTCAAGAGAAATGATTTTGATAATGTTTACTATTAAATTATGATTCATTCACTATGTAAGTACTTTACTTTTTGTTTGTTTTTCAAATGAAAAAAGTATCTTTACTTTAAGGAGTATTCTTATCTTGTTTGTCTATGAACCTTAATCCCAGCAAATAGCAGTTCATTTTTCCTAGAAATATATATATATATATATATATATACATTTTCATAATGTTAATGATGAGTAAGGTAGATTACCATGAATGAATCACAAAGGGCATTCATGATCAACTGTTTTGCATTAATTAATTAATGCAAAAAAGTAAAGGCAAGAAAGAAATAAAATTACCTTACTCCATTTTACAATACAAATCTGTAATATTATCATTTGCAAGCCCATATAGCTGAACTGAAGTATGAAAAGTATCAAATCTAATTAGATTCTAAGTACTTAAAATCTAGATACTGTTTTATATGTGTGACACTCACACATAAACAAGGTACTTTGTGTACATTTGATACCAATCAATGATTGTGCATAAAAGTAATGAGTAAATCCTCTTTGGTAGTTATATGAGGATATTGACAATGTGTATCCTGTATGTTCAACTACATAGTATTGTGACACTGCAGTGACATTTATCTGAAAGGATGTTACGCTGCCATGTGTTAATTGGTGTAGATACCATCCGTCACACATATAACCTTAATTTAGGTTATGTGTTTGTTATTTTTTAAGTTTTTCATATCTCATCTGCTAGCCATAGCCTCGTCAAAGAGGCAGAAAGACTTGTTTCATCAATCCATTTCAATCATCTTCAGTTTTGCTCTCAGTTGTTATCTTCAAAGCAATTAAAGGCTATAATTACTGTTTTTTGTTTTTATGGAGAACACGTAATACCCTGCGGTTGTGGGAAATATGTTCAGGATTTCCAAATATAGTTTTCCTCTTTGAATATTAAGTGTTGAAATATACATTAAAATATGCACCCTTGTTATGATTCAATTTTAAATTGATTGATACAAGTTATTGATAAAATGGACATGCCATATAAGTGGTTAATTCCAGTTCAAACTACTTTGACATTTCAGTTTCCTTCTATCAGTAATTACATCATAAAAACTGGATTTTCTAGTAGCATTCAGCATTCATTTTAATTGTCTATGGCTTAAAGTTATCTTTATTCACTTAATGCAGTTCTAAGCATTGGTGCTAATTGCAATTCACCCATCGTTTCTGAAGGATAATTAATTGATTACTTAACACAGTAAATGAGTATACAGAATAGTTTTAATCAAGGAAATGAAATTGAAACTTTGAATTCTCATTTAATAACTTTAATTTAATTTTTATTAATTAATTTAATCACAAGACTGTTATTGGATTGTCTACAAAAGAACAGAGGTGTTAGAAAGGATGTAGTGCATTTAGTCACGATGCTAATTAAAAGAACCAATAGATAAATAACACATTGAAAAATATGCATACAATGCTAATTATTTCTTATTATTCTATCTACTGCACGTGTTCTATACATATTTATATTATTTCTCTACCCACACGTGTTCTGTACTGCACAATTGCTTAGCATTGAGCCACATTAAGCATTTGAGCCTCCCCACTGGCGGTAAACTGGCGTGTAAATAAAATTATTTTTTTTCTTGTTAAAAATCACGCACGCCGATTTCGTGAGCTATCCATGAATCATCGATTACATAGAAGGTAAGTACGTCAGATGATGCGTGTTAATTATCATGAGTAGACAAAGAGATTTGACGAATTTGTATCATTTGTGACAAGGTGCCAAACTTCCAATTTTCTAATCCGGGATCCTTTCTCTAAGATAAGTATCTATTGCATAGTGATTCCTACCAATTATTCTAAATTGAATATGAATCTGGCAAGCTATTTGATTGGTACACATGTAGCGAAAAGCGTGATCATAAAAAACTTTAATAACTGACGCGGGATAAGAAACAGCTGATACTTTTTATGTTTATCTTTTACCTACTACGAAACGGTAAAAAAGAACGAAGTACGTAAGGCCCGATTTCAAACGTACTCGTTTAAAAAGAATGCACTTATGTTGTCATACTTTTGTTATCAATTACGTCAAGGTCTAGGAAAGACTAGCAACAAATATGACCTTTCTGCGCTTACTAAATACATAAATAAATGCTAATAGACGCTCATTAAGTCGTTAGACTACTTTAAAATTGAAACAGGCAAGGATATGTTCGTAGTGTCGTATCATTTAATACGTGGCTAAAAGAATATAACGTTACGTCTATAAGAATTTGGCAGTGGCAGGGCAGTGTGAGATTCTCTCGACTGAAGAGAAATAATATACCAGATTTAGCTATGAGATTTGCGGACAGAAGATGAGTATGGCATCAATGGGTCAGCTCAGCTGAAGATAATAATTCCGATAAAAATCTGACACCATATTAGATTATTGTTCCTTGGAAACAGATTGCTAAGTAGCAGGATACATAAAAAAAAAATAAGAATTTGGCAAGTTTCGAACGTCATGACCACCCGAATACCATCATCTTCACATACAAGTGTGGCATGCAGTGTTATATCTATTTCTAATAGATCTCTTGAATGATGATCTTTTAAATTATCATCATTATTATACTCTTGCTCTTATTCCAACTGTATCTAATATTTAATGATCTAGTATTCTGAATTAAATACTGATTAGTTTGACAACAAACAAAATAAAAACTAACCGACCTCGAACGTCGAATCGCACAGCAAAGATTTATAACACTAAGAGATAAATGTTACTCCATTCATCAGTATCGGGAATTTATGTGAGCATAGTTTTCACTTTTGTCATCGCTGACATAAAACGTACGTTGTAAGAATATATTTTTATACTATCGCTACTGAAATGAAAAAAAAAAATACTGAACGGGTATTGTCGGGTCTTTCACCTTTACCATAGACAGACTTTCGAACAGGGCAAATAGCATGGCACTGCGTGTAGAAAAAGCAACTGTACCAAAGACATGCAATAATCTATAAAACAGTATTTCACCGTGCAGGTTGTAAACGTAAAACATCCTTGAAACATCTAATTGTGACCTTTGATCGCATATCAATCTAACCTTATTATAATAATATATGTATAGTAATGTGTTTCCACCAGACTCGTGAAGAATACATTGAATACTTTGGAGTTTCTTTTACTCACCATTGCTTACATTTCTTGAATGTTGATTCGTTAATTCGATGTCTACGTAGCCTATGCTAATTTCGGAATACAGATAACGCATTGACTCGTAAAAAATAAATCAACAGAGTCTATTTGTGTTCGTGAATAGAAATCGAACAGTAATACGAATGAATAGAGCTTCTGCCTCTGTTATGTGTGTTAACAATCGAGATTAATTTCAATCAGATCGAAAAAAACTTGCGTGCTACCTTTTGTGGAAAACCGTGATAAATGATGTGTGTTTTCTTTGGCGCCACATCGTTTTTATTTCAGACCAATATTTTCGATCACATAAGGACACGGGGCACACCATATGAATAATTAATAAGCTCAATCTATTTGTCATTCTAATATCAAATCAGTTAATGATTTGAAATCCAATGCTTTTATTAGACTAAACCAGACCACCTTAGACATCAGATCATTGTAAATTCGTAGAAACATTTCACACTATGTTTTTTTAGTAAATAAACGAGAACCTCCAACTTAGAACGATTTGGCTAATAACTAGTTTACTTACATAACTACTTACCTAACGTAGCACACAGTTCCCTACTTACATATTTCAGTGACCACAAATCGCCAATATTGGCGATCTTGTAGCCAAACGACATAAAATAGTATCGTTATTTTCTGCAGCGGGAGCTTCCGCCCTTATATTGATTACACGTGACCTACCGCGTCAACCTAAATACCGGCTATAACTTAAGTTATGAACTGTGTTCGGCTCCGCCCAAGTATTCACTTTTCCGGGTTCTGAAAAGCACCGTATTTGTATTCAAGATATTTACATTCTTCTCCAGTTCTCCTGTAACAAGTTTTATTATTGTTCGAGCTTTTCGGAGTGGTATTTAACATGTTATAAAGATAAGGAGCATAATATGTCGTGTTATTTAAATAGTCCTTTCATGTTTTACAGCCGTGATTATGTAAGAAAAACCCACGTTTAACGCTTAACGTAGTCCAGTCCTTTGTACCTTAATGAAATGTCATTAGCACTCGTGGAAATTTTCATTTTTCCCGTCTTTGTCGGGCGTATCAGCAGTTGTATGTGCTAGGTGCCATTTTGTTTTTATTTATGCAAGAAAAGGACTAATTCACGTGTACTGATTATGAAATCTGATCTAAGATTTTTAATTATTACTGGCAAATTTATGCCTGTCGACTGAAAAGGGCAGACAATAACAACAATTTCCGAGACGTTATCTATATACATATAATAAAATCGTAGACTTTCCGTGTCTGTACATTACAGATTTTTGCAAAAAAGTCACTGGAAAGTGCGAGAAATAAGTGATAGAAAGTAAAAATATCTTTTTTTAATTTTTTGTCTGTTTGTCGGTTTGTCGGTTTGTCGGTTTGTCTGTTCGTTTGTGCGCGCATCACGTAAAAACCCCTCATTGTATTCAAAATCTAAATATTACAAAATAAGAAGCATTGTTGTGGGTATTATTTAGCGTTTATTTCATCAAAATGGACCAACAGACGCAAAAGATATTAACTTTTAAAATTTTGTTAGTAACCTCATACGCGATTTCTATGATAAAAATAATTTACGTAAATAGGTTTTAGTCGTAGTGTAGTCACTCGGAATGGCTGAAAACTAATTTTGTTTTATTTTTCCTTTTGACTTTACTCTTTGCACGGAAGTAATAAGTACTACGTACGCACGCGACGGTCAGTCAAGCTTTACATAACCAGTTTATGCGGATCTCTCACTGTATAGGAAATCTATACAAAGCGAGGTCAATTTATTCTGGAATTTTAGAGCTTCATGTGCCGCCGTGTGTACAACTGCAATTCTTGCTTGCATTAAAAAATTGCCACCAAAAGAGAGGTTAATGCTAATTTAGTCTCTTTCTAATAAGGTGACAATTCATTTTATGTAAAAAGTAGGACATGATGGAAAGGCTGAGAAAATAACATAATTAAATTAAATTATAAAAATATTTTCAATTTTCGTTTCCGAGGCAATTAAATAATAAAAAAATAGTAATACGAGAAAGCTATTATTATACATATATTAGGCAATTACAGCAACTCAACCTGAAGTTTATTTGAATAATAAAATTACTATTATTTGGATTTTACTATATTTAATGGTGACCAGTGAAATGATGTATTAAATAAGATTAGTTCTTAGATAATAGGTAGATAAACAATATCCCACAAAATAAAAACTTTATAGGGACAATACCAAAATAAGACAATGACGTTGTCAAATTCAACCAGACCACCTTTTTCCAATGTTGCCCGCACACAAACTAAATAAAATAGTTTCGTTTGAATATTAAAACAGGACTTTCAGGATTTCGTATTTTTATATGTGCCTACCGAAATGACTTCGAATACTAATAATTTAGTAGATTAATGATCATTTCCACATTGTGCGAGTGGGAAAAGGCTAAAATCCGGCGGCAGTGACGAGCCTCAGAACGGCTATTTAAAACTTACGTTAACGGAGTAAAATACTTATATGAACAAACTAACATTGCGAATGGGTTGCCTGATAAAGTTAAGTCAAGGCTACCCTTTATTAAAACTAACGGAACTAATCTTTTTTTCAAACCAAACGAAATCAAAATGGAATTAGAGTAAATATCTACAAAGCAATCAAGCCAAGAATCTGTTAGGTTGTCATCTTTTTGTCCCTACTACAGAGTTGTAAGGTATAAATAGATAAATTGATACTATATGTCCACTCATCTATTTTCTTATTAAAATATGTATTAAAAGAACAGATAGTTAATTTTATTACAAACACGATGGCATAACGTTCGGTTCTCTAAGTAAAATCGGTCAAGCCCCACGGTTGTCGCAATTTTAAGTAGCCTTCACTTAATGATATCAGGCAACCCATTTGTTATGCTTTTTTTCATGTATATTAAACATATTTTATGATACTAGACAGGCTTATTTATAATGGTAGGTACACCAGAGTGAAGAGGAGTTATATCCGTAAGAGCAATTGTTTCACTCACACTAGAAATATTTCCAACTCTATCGGCGGGCAGCATGTAATATTGCAAAATATGTGACGTCACACTTGGGAGGCGGGAGTCTCACAAAAATTGACCTTCTGATAAGGACGGATTTTTTAACACCTCCGGTGAAAAAATCATAAAATTCGTATGACGTAATTTATGGGTGGTCCCTTATGTATCACCTTTGTTAGAATATTACAATTATACGACTAAAATCCTAAAAGTGCGGAATGAATGCACTACAATGCCTTGAAAAACCAAACTTAGAAGCTTTATAGCGATGTTCGTGTTAATTCGGAAACATGAAGATTCTCGAAGCGCATAGTCTTTCTGGTTCTATTGCTAAATACATTAAATTGAAGCGTTTGCAGTATTTTTCAATTGAATGGTTTTTGCAAATTCTCAATTTTGTTTCCATCGTTTGTGTCCATCACATTTTTTCCATCGGTTGATTGAGCTCTCAGAGCTGAAAGATTATTTTTTAAATTGTTAAGGATATTAACCGTTGGGGCCTAGGATAGATCATGAGTTAAGTTGAGTTGTTATTTTGCTTACGTTCATAAACTTTGAGAATGACAAAAGAATATGCGCTCACGTGAGCGAAGCCGCGGGCACAGCTAGTACAATAATAAATATGTAAAAATAATTGTATCATTGCCAGTCTGTTGTCAAAAAATGTCTAACCCACATCAAATATACCCTAAAAACAAATCTGTATTATCAATGTTTTAGATTCCGAAGGAATAAAATAAAAACATTATAAATCGTATCAGCTGCTTGAGGCAAATTGAATCTACGTAATATAGACTCGTCTATAAGAAAGGTTATCTCTGAATACATCGGAAAGGCATAATATTTCTCATGGCCCTCATCCTCCGACCATAATTACACCTATAGCTACGTCCATCGACGTTTTACTATCCATCTATTTTAATGGGTTTAGGCTAAAGAAGCAATGAACATGGCGCAGAGAAACTGTACAGCGGTCATTACGCAATTAAAGTAATCTTGACATTGCAGAAGTCATACTCAAAGAAAGATTATTACTAAGGCTTCAAGTATTCTATGTTTGACGTTTATTGCGTGTTGTTTAAAAACAAGTGGCCAGTTACATGCTCTTCAGGGATAGTAAGTGCAAACAATACGACATAGAATAAACAGTTTTATTCAACTGTGTCCGTTATACAGAATACCAAACTAAACAGAGTGAATGTGTTTAAAACGAACCTAAAGCCCATTTCGGATAAATGGACTATTGTTGGCAAGCCTTGCCATTGTTCTAATTCGGAATAGAATTGTAGTAGAATACCAAAATGGACGAAACAAATGGAAAACACTAATCAATCATGGAGTTATCTAAATAATTTAGTAATGAATGATTAATTTATCAACACGTTTGTCAAGAGCTGATATGAATTTTCATATTCTGTAAGTTGATTGAAGGACGGCGTCCTGTTTTTCGTTTCGGCCTGTCTTGTGCTACACAAAGGCTGACTAACCAGAAAGTAATCGTAGAAACCAGCTGGACCCAGATTGGGTCTAGTGTTAAGTCATACTCCCGTTTACCAATCCAAAGCCAATAAAATGGGCGGAACCACCCACTATATCTAGTTAATTCACATCAAGATCAATCCGTGGCGTAATTTTTAGCAATTCCCCCCCCAGGATTGTTTATGGTATCTCTGTATGGGGTATTGATTCAACGCAGACATTTTACGACCTTCGGCTAGGATGATTGGAAAATCTTCAAGATTAGGTCAAGTCCTCGATACTTACGTAAACAGTGAAATATTTGCATTTGTAGTTTTTGTTATTGATTCATGAAATACCATACCTACCTTATTCTTATTTCTGTATTCTGTATGAATAAGACAAAAGTATGTTTGGTGTCTTTGGACTCATGTCTTGTCTATTGTCTTTGATTGTTATTGTATTGTGTTTTAAACGCTTGTCCTCTATGTTACGAAGTCTTAAGATCGTCTCGTTCAGATTTAATATTTTAACATTAATTATCTGTATTATTCAAAAGATGGTTTCCAAAATGCAAAATTGAATTTCGAATCTTACGTTTCTTTCTTTATTTACAGGCAAAGGAGATCCTCACCAAGGAGTCTAATGTCCAGGAGGTGAAATGCCCCGTGACCGTCTGCGGGGACGTTCACGGACAGTTCCATGATTTGATGGAGCTGTTCCGTATTGGCGGACGTTCCCCTGACACCAACTATTTATTCATGGGCGACTATGTCGACCGTGGATACTACAGCGTCGAGACCGTCACATTGCTCGTCGCTCTTAAGGTAAGCATCATAATCTTCTTGCCCTTATCCTAGCTTATTAAGGATCGATTTTGCATGACTTCTTTCATAATCTCTATAAGCCTGTCATCTTAGAAGTCACCCTCCTTTCCATCTATGTTGTGTTTGTGTTCCCGTACTCTTAAAGCCATTATGTTCTTGGTAAGATTAACATTGTGTACAAAACAATCGATTCATGACGTATGCGGTTATTCAACGAAAGTATGACGGCAGTTAGACGTAAGTGCATTATGAATGGCTGGTGACGAATGAAAGGGTTATGATTTGCTATAATGTTAAGTGTGATGACTGAAGAGTGATGACTGACGAATGACGACATGGAATTATTAGTTATTAGTTCTGTCTGACACACCTCCGGTGTCTAAAAGAACGATTTAATTCCTATATCGCTGACATCATTGGTTAGTAAAGTTTTGGTTAACCAATCACAACAGACAAGTTTAAATTGATTAGACTCACAGAAACTGAAGGACATTAAACAAAGCGCCGACACAGCGTCATGTGTGCATGTATCCATACTCTTTTATTTTGCTTGGCTAACGTAGCAAATTCGCTCACAGTTCTCCATATTTCCATGAACCGGAAACCTTATTCTATAAATAACTTTTATACTCTTTTGCTTCAACGCGGGGTGTTCGGAACATTATCTGATTTTGTTACTGTCTGAGCCAGCTATGACAATAAAAAAAACTTGCTACAATCAGTCAACGTACTCTACTAAGTGGCAATAACAGTATATTACATAGAGACATTGGATACACACGTTTGCTGCCAATGCGCTCACTCGACCTGAGATATTTTTCTATTACGTCTACGTAAAAAGAAACGGTATATTGAAAAGTCACCTTCAGCAAATCAGTTCGTGCATTTTCGGTCGTGATTTTTCACGAAAAAACAAATTAGCATTTTTGCTGAGAACTACGTGACTCTTAGCAACTACGTGTAATTTACTTTGATAAACGTAATAAAAAGTATAAAAACAACCATCACGCCCCACGCCTGTATCAACACAACTCTAATTGGATCAGACATTCAGAAGAATCTGTGCTAAATCGGTTTAGCATCGATAAAAAATAAAAACATGGAGGTTCCCGATCCCGATTTACTCGATACAATTTCGAACTTCGGCTCGTGTGACCTACATGATGGAATTTACTTTTTTTCCCAAAAGTGTGAAAGGCAATATAGTAAACTATTTCTTTGTTTGTTAGTCACGAGGAAGGGGAGTGGTTATCAGCCGGTATCTTTGATAAAGTTTGGTCACTGTTTACATAGCCTTATCAAGAGACTTTCATTAAATGAGGCACTTTATTATACTGCAATAAGAGACAAAATTCCGCGTAAAAAGCCACGATGAAAGCAAGACAGCATAAATATTAAAACAAATACATCAATTCGTTCTTATTTGTATTAGGATATCCACAACGGAAGTTCCTGAAATAACACGTAGGAATAACAATGTTTTTCTTTATCATAAATAATGTTGTTTCATATTATTATTGCCTGAAATTGTTGTTATGTAAACCGTGTTTTCTGGAAAAAAGGAAGTGCTTTCTGTGTTGGCACTGGGATTCGACCTCGTGTATGTTCAAATAATGGAATGGGAAGCATATTTGAGTGAATGAACAACTACCCACTTTCCAATTAATAACATTGTCGGGTGGTGTCAGTTTCGCTGAACACAATAGCGATAATTGTCATGTGGGTAGCGTATTAATTATTTGTTTAATTAATTATTTTTTTGCGTAATTTAGTAATTATTATTGCAACATCATTTTGATATAAGGAGCTCCTGGCTAAATAATTACAGCCGTTCGGATCAATCTTCAGGTTAAGCCGTGCTTGCCTAGGTTGGTCTATGGATGGGTGACCACCCATTACATACCGAGTTTCCTCCGTGCCTCGAAAACCGCGTTAAGCCGTTGGTCCTGGCTGTCAATTGTAGATCTTTGACAGTCGTTATAGGTAGTCGTGTTAGTAGTAGTGGTCCGAAATTCTGACTACCAGTCTTACCAAGTGGTACCGTAGGGTTAAAATACTGGTATTCAGCTGCATCCGGTTAGACTGGAAGCCGACCTCAACGTAGTTGGGAAAAGGCTAGGCAGATGATGAATTTTGATATAATTTCCAAAGTATGTATTAAATATTCAAATTCAAAATTATTTATTTCAATCCATTAAGGATCATATGATTGATGACATTTGAGACAAAGTGTTACAATTAAGATCAATTAAATAATATAAATTAAAATTCTGAAATTATTATATGACCAAATCAACAATTATAAAAATTAAAACTAGTCACATATTTATAAATATTAAAGATATTTAGTTTGTAATCACGATGAGTCGGTCATCTTTAGAATGTTAAATAGGTATCGTAATTGACCTTTACTTACCCAACATACCAACGAACGGTGCAGCTAATGTCAAACGAACACTTGAAAGGAATTGATGTCATATTCCGTTAAATATGTATTTTTGTTCAAGCACGTATGGCATTGCCTTGACGACAAGTAAAATTAAGTAATAAATTACCATTCGGAAATACTGAAACAAGTTTTCAGAAGCAACGTTGAAAACGGCACATGCGTTTACAAAATTAGGCGCCTTTCGTGACTACAAGGACAGAACTATTTTGACCGAGGTTGTAATCATATGAAACCGTTTTACTTTCAAACCTAAACTGTACAACTACAGGGTGTTTCGTTAAACGTGGACAATACTTTAAGGGAGTGAAGTACTCATAAATATGAGCAACTGTTACTATGGGACTAACTATGAAATATGATTTAAAAAATCTGCTGTTGCCTACATTTTTTCGAGTTACGCGACCAATAATGTTTGGAGCAGTTGATATTTTTTCGCGATTTCATGGCGGTCCCATAGTAAAAGTTGCTTATTTTCATGAGTACTACACGCCCCTAAAGTATTGCCCACGTTTAAAAAAACACCCTGTATACTTACTGAGTTAGAAAAATGTGTTACCTGAATTCTTTAAGTAAACTCGCGTGTTACTGCCGAGAAATGCTACAGAACATTTGCTTAGCATTAATTCTAGTATAGTACCCGCCCTTTAATCTAAGTTTTAGAAAAAAAAAATTGTAGAGCAACATCACTCACTCATAAAGTTCGGCCTAATTCGACACGATTTGCCTTAGCCAGGCAGCAAAATTGAATGCATATTTTGCCGCCTGTAGTGTGCCGATTCAGATTGATCCGAACATATTAGGTCTGATAATAAAGCTCAACCGGTGTCACCTTACTGTCCGGGTAGTGTACTCTTCTATATCAGCTAAAGAACCCTTTACTCAGCTAAAACCTCCCAAAATTTCCAGGTCCGATACCGTGAGAGAATAACAATTCTCCGTGGAAACCACGAGTCGAGACAGATCACCCAGGTATACGGATTCTACGACGAATGTCTTCGCAAATACGGCAACGCCTCTGTATGGAAGCACTTCACCGACTTGTTCGATTTCCTGCCCCTGACTGCGCTGGTTGATGGCCAGATCTTCTGCCTGCACGGAGGGCTCAGTCCCTCCATTGATACCCTGGACCACATCCGAGCCCTCGATCGCCTGCAGGAGGTGCCTCATGAAGGTCCCATGTGTGATCTGCTCTGGAGTGATCCCGATGACAGGTAAGTTCTATTTCGTATCTAATCAGTTAGGCCTTAAAAGCAAGTGCTTTCGTTAAGTCCTCTAAAGTGCTTGATGTAGAGACTGCACAGTTTATGAGCCATGGGCTGGTCGCGAGCACCGAAACTGCAAGACGTAGATGACATTGGGACTATGATGTTTGTAAACAGCAGAAAAATATCTTATCTATATCGAATAATGGAGTTTGCATGTTGATAAATGGGCATTGGCAAATTGAGGCTGCATTATTAGGATTGTAAATAACAAGTTAGATAAAGGATATCGGCAAATTTGTTTTGTCTGACTGGATATTCTAATACGAGTAGTTTCAGCTGTTCAAAGACAAATCGTAGATACCTACGGAAACGGACCCTTCACGAAGCCGTTAACCAAGCATTCTGTACATCAAACTAAGTAACCCTACGCAAAAATTATTGCTAGGAAACTTTTTTTGGGGTGAAAAATCACGTTTTCGCACTCAAAACATTGTGCTGATGGGTGCTTTGAATAGTAAACAGGTCATTGAGGTAATTAAAGTCAATGTATAACGTTAAAAACTAGTATATAAAAAAAACGAGTGAAAAAATTGGAACTTTGACCTCGAATGTCTCCGTAACTAGAAGGTTCTCAGATATGGTCCCGAACAAAAAAATATTGCAATGACGGGGAGAACAAGCGCCTTTCGGTGTCGTTAAGGGTCTTTTTACACCCTTTATGTACTGACTATAAATATTTTCGTCTTAGTCACCAAAACTAAGTAAATAATTAAATTATAATGGTTTACTTAGTTTTGGTGACTAATTCTAAAAATGCCTGACGTAATTCTATAAATATTTTTGTACACCACAAATTGTGTAACAAAGCAAGGATGCGTAACAGGAAATAGTCATGAAACCTTAGAACGAGTGATACTTACGTGTCCACACCGCGTTTACACTATACAGGAGCTATAAGGCAAGTAAGGGGCATCGACGCGCAAACTGACCATGAATTCAGTACATAATTCCAGCCCCACCAGCATATTATAAATTCAAAAAATCAGCTGATCTATTCGTATTGACCTTGTTAGTATTGTACTACAGCTGATTTTTTTTCCATAAAACAAAGTTCACTTAAGGTCATTGCGTTTTATGTAACGTTGGCGCTAACGTGAGATCATTCACAGTCATCCACTGGGCAGACACCCAGGAGATGCGTGCGTGTTACAAATGCATCTGATAACGAAAATAAAAGTATTTGCACGACAATGAACACCTCTGGAGTCAAGGACGTACATCGTATCATCCGCGAACTAATTATAGCCGCGTTGATGACACGACGCGTCCTAAGCGTTATCTTCGTAAGTGGGTGATTTTAACTAGGTTATTTTATTGATTTTCCGATATCGACTACGTGTTCTACATGTTTTCTTGTACTGTGTTTAAATGCTTCGTTAGCCCAGTGGACGATAAGTTCAAACTTGGGGTTCAATTCCCGATGTCGCACAAAATCCGATTGGTTTTTCCTACAGGATTTTGTAGGAGACTTGATTTGTACCCGGCGGTTTTTCCCGATAGCAATTTGTTCCGTTTTGTGATCGATTAAGGAAAATGTTTCGCCCCCTATTAAATCTTAAAATGGGTGTACTATACCCATCAGTAGCGAAGGGTCAATTTTTGTAGCCAAGCCAGAGTAAATATCTTTAATTTGATTACATTATTTGTCTATAGAATGCTGACTGTGCCATTTTTCAAAGGGAAGCCGGTAGGAATCGAGTTCTATGGAACCTTCGCCACTGATACCCGATCTAGTCTACCCTACGGGGAATACGCCGTTATATTATGTGTTCTTAATTCCTTGCATGTTAATTCGGTGTTTAACCTTGGCATGGCCAGATTCGTTTCCGATTAAAGTTAGTACAGTTGATTCACGCAATGTCTGGGAGTTCAGTAATCGGTTGACCGGCCGCTCAAGTTCCGACAAGATAATTAATATATTGACTAGATGTAGTTATTGAATCAGTTGGTTCAGGGAAACAACTTGTTATCGTTGTTGTTTTACTAGTGGGGTGATGGCGACGGTTTATCTCGCTAATCGCAGACGTTGAATTGAGTTGTAACTTTTGTTACTTTAGTCACTTTCCGGCTTTTGGTTATGTTCAGAGAGAGAGATAGAGATCATTTTGAGAATTCACTATCTAACAGTAGCGAAGGGTCAATTTTTGTAAGAGGTAAGCTGGAGTACATATCTTTAATGTGATTATATGATTTGTCTTTAGAATACTGACTGAGCCGTTTTTCAAAGGGAAGCCGGTAGGAATCGAGTTCTGTGGACCCTTCGCCACTGCTATCTAATACCCAGTCCATCTAGTATCAAAACTTGATGTAATGAGCACTGGCTCCATGACCTTGTAAAATGGCGTCCTGAAAAAAAAATACAAATAGTCAACAATTGTTTATGTTAACGCCGTAATTTCGTGTGACTTGAAAAATTGCTTTATAATTTATTAGTACCTTTGGCTCAATATAAATTAAAAATAAGCCTTATTTAGCCGCTTAGCACCGGCGTCTAACATGTCGTAAAGTATTTAAGCCGATTTACAAGAAAATCTTGTCGTTTAGCTCATTACAAGGCTGTATAGGATTGCCATTGAGGTGTTCATTTGTGTAAGTTATTTAATTTGCTATTGCGTCATTGGCACTTCGTGACTTTTAAATTCAAAGAATCGCGCTCCTATT
Organism: Noctua fimbriata; assembly: GCA_905163415.1. Lineage (NCBI taxonomy): Eukaryota > Metazoa > Arthropoda > Insecta > Lepidoptera > Noctuidae > Noctua > Noctua fimbriata. The sequence continues at coordinate 13,481,140 of LR990940.1, forward strand.
GAAAGGCTAAGTTAATATGAAAGCCACAAAATTATTACTATTCCATTTTATGTTCGTCTGTATGTGCGTGAATATGGTCGAGCTTTAGGCACCTGCCCCGCAGCAGACGAGAACGCGGCTAGCTATCGACTTTCTCGATCGACGAAATATCACCACGCCTGTAATCTTCGAAGGGTTAGGTAGAGGTGTACCTGTACACTCACATTTCGCCAGTTATGTTTAAGTCTCATGTAATAGGGGGCGTGCCTATTGCCATCTCCCGGACACAAATCCAGATACCATGGCTGCTACTGAGGAATTCCTAATAGAAAATGGATTTTCTAACACTTCTCCCAACCTGGAATCGAACCCAGGACCTCATGCTCAGCAGTCGCGCTTGCGAGCACTAAACCAAGGAAGCAGCTTGAAATGCTTCTGTTATTTAAATTACTTATTAATGATTTCTTCGTTCCCACAGAGGCGGATGGGGCATATCGCCGCGTGGCGCCGGCTACACGTTCGGCCAAGACATCTCGGAGACGTTCAACCACAGCAACGGGCTGACACTGGTCTCCAGGGCCCATCAGCTCGTCATGGAGGGCTACAACTGGTGCCACGATAGAAATGTCGTCACTATATTCTCAGCACCCAATTACTGCTATAGGTAAGTTTTACTAATGCACTTATGTATCCTATCCTATATTATTAAATGATCAATCATATTATATTTGATAATCACGTTCAAGAAAACGACTCTAACGACTTCAATGAAGGTTGCAATTTGGGTGCAAAAAATCGATATACCTATATTTAGGTCTCATATCAGGGAAAATTCGTTTTCTCTATTTTCACCCAAGCAGAGTTCAGTCGCTCAGGTTCTCTTCTCTTATATGTATGTATGCGCAAACTATTTATGAGAATATCCGATCAATCTACTAACTCAGCCCTTCCACAGTTCACTGATTAAATAGATTAATGCGGACATAGGCTTTTTTCAAGAGCCAGGCTTTATACATCGCCCTTTCCCCCCCCGCCCTGGGAATGAATACCACTTACTGTGTGTAAAAATATTAGCCTGGTAGGGACCATCATGGCCCAGAGAGCGCCAAATTCTTAAAACTGAAAAAGAATAACTCATCTAACCCCCGATCTTTTTAATTGACGCTCGGATGTGAGAGGATGTCGATAGTATTTATTTAATTTAAAATATTGGTACTTAAACAGCAATTCAGACCTATATTACGAAAAAAATGAGAATTTCGACAAAATTGCAAGTTATCAATGTCTTTGAACCAAATCGAACGATAATGCGTTATCGAGAATTTTTGAATCAGTGGGGTGATTCGTAAATGCAATTTTTGTGAGTCATCTTTGTGATGATGACTGAGCTATAATAATATTAATATCGCAAAAATATAGTGGTAGAAAGAATAGAAGAATGTTAGTTGTAGATTTATTTTGTATTTAAGTCAGGTGATGATTACTTATGTATCTGAGAGCCATTTGACAACGCTTTTGTAAACAAAACCAGGGTTTTTCGTTATTTGAGAGAAACTTGATAAATAATAAGGAAAAATCCAGTCAATGCCATGTCATTGCAATCTTACTTTTCCTCAATAATCGTAAACAGACAACACTGATTTCGACGCTAATTATTCAGTGCATAATGAGTGTGAATGCACTCAGATTTTAATTATTCATGAATGTTCTGTAGAAATCAAACACTTTCATTGTCATGAACTATGGTCTAGGAAACGCCACTTTTCTATACGACTAAGCAATGTATGGGGTTTTTTTGTTTCTACCTACCGCCATGTTAAATAGTAAGCGTGAGTTTATGTACATATGAAGTTGTCCAACAATTACATTACAAATATTGGCTCCGACATTACAACTGACCTTGGTTTAGGTTCTAGAGAACGGTACACCGACATGATTCGCACATTGAGGTCGCCCGAAGCTTAACAATGAACAAAATTGACTGTTTTGCATAAGTCCTCCAGTACAAATTATGAACTTAAGTGCGAAATGTCTTAACACTGCTTTGTAACTGTACTAGGCACACATTTGTTGTGTCCGCTTATGTTTAAATTTTTTTTTGTTAATATGCAAAATCTAAAGATCAGATAATGTACCTAAATCGATAACTATAAAACCGTGTTATATTTTGCTGATAAGAGCAAATTATTGTTTTTTGTTATAAAAATGATATTAATTGAACACTTCCGCGTTTATCGGAACGTTAATTTGATAATTAATAACAGTTTTTTTGTACACATGTACAAGTACATGAGTAAATCAGCTTCAGTGCTTTATAGCATACTTGGCTTATTGAGCCATTCTTGTTGATAGATTAGTATTTTTTTTTAATTAGCTCATATAGTCCCACTTCTGAGCAAAGGCCTCCCCCATTCGTTCCACTTCTCACGATGATGTGCTTCTTCTCGCCAATTCGCGAGGAAGCCATCCAAGACGTCCCGCCATCTTCCCCTCGGTCTGTCGCGACCGCGACCCCGTCTAGCTGTCTCAGGGCTCCAGTCTTGCGATATTCGGGCCCACAGCTGTATAGAATGATAATAAACTTCATAAGATTTTGGGTAGCTTAGGCGTGCTACACCCGCATGCTGAGGTCTGGTTCCTGGGTCCTGGTTCAGCAGTCAGGCGGCACTGTATACATGAGAATTTGCCGCCCGACCCGTGCCAAATTAAGCCACCCTGACCATATCTGTAGGCACCCTACATTTAAAGGTGCTGCTTTGGATTTATATCTGCCGCAGTCTTGGCAGTTAGTCCCACGTGGTCGCTGAGTTTTTACTTGTTTTCAGCGGAATTATTATTATATTACTCGAGACGTCACGATATAACATAAACATTACTAATTAAAGCTAAAATAAATACTATTAATATGCGATAGGCATCTTCCAATAAAAACAAGAGAAAGTCACCTCGTGGACACTCATAATCTCAACACGGCGATATAACTCGATTAGATAAAGCTTACCTGTCGCGAACAATATGCTCTTACGCAACCAGCTTTAATATAAACACGATTGTTTCAGATGCGGTAACCAAGCCGCCATTATGGAATTGGATGATGCGCTTAAGTACTCATTGTAAGTATTGTTTTGTCTTTATTATCTAGCTTTACATCTTTCTATGTAGAAAGGTAATATGAAATTCATGAAGAGTTCAACGACTTCCATTACTCAACATGTGTCTCATCGAGATTCAGATTATTCTGGGGAAGCGACTTCTGTAGTCAAATTAAAGGTTGCTGCAACCTTTTCTACTTGATCAAAGTTCTTCTGGAGCTAGGAGGAAGGAAACTATGACACCCTTTGAGTTGTTTTTTGAGTATATTGTGAAGGTTAGATAGGCAGTCCCCTCATGTGATATACCGGTATTCGGCTGCATCCGGTTAGAATAGTAGCTGACCAATGAATAGTTGGGTAAAGGCTAGGCAGATAACTACACACATTGGTAAACTACATCATTAATGATAAAGCATGTGTAGACATTTCTAGAACAATGTAATACTTGACAATGTATCTTATGTGAGTGTAAGCATGTATAGCTTGTGTAGGGCTTCCCTACTTCAAGGTGCTGTGATTGTCAAGTACGAACTTGGCCTTGGCGATAATGAGGGACGATAGTGACAGTACAAAGTTTTAGTTGCTAGGTTTACCGCGATTATTGTCTATAAATGGGATTTTAACAGTAAGAAAGGAATAATAAATATGTAGTGTAGTAGTGTTAAATAAAACACCAAAAAAACAAAAACATCTTGCTCACATAACTGACTGTTGTGTAGTGTATAGGTTAGGCAACCTGTTCTTCCTATAGATTTCTGACCATCTCTCGAGGAAGTTCAGCCACACAACTAATTAGGTTTTGGAATGATTATAAGCGCAAAGTGATGACAAAAATTTGATATTCAACATCAAATATAAAATCGACCTAGTCGATATCTAAAACCATGGATATTGGAAAATATGACCTAATTGCTACCCCTTCATTATGTAAGGTTGTCCTAGAATGTGATGCTAATGCATTTGTTATGTTTTCAGCCTTCAGTTCGACCCAGCTCCGCGACGCGGCGAGCCGCACGTCACACGGCGGACGCCAGATTATTTCATGTAGGCTGCACGTAAGTAACCATTTTTGTATACTATATTAACTATAAAGCTAAGTTTCACCATTCGATATAAAGATGTGAACATGGTAGGTTGATTTCACAGAGATGATATTACTGCTCTCATGTCACTGGTGATTTTATACGGGGTGGACGGGACACCGACGTGAGAACGGTTACCGTATTCGTTACATCATTCTGAGCTCCGCATAGAAATTTATCATCGGATATAAAAAAAAAAAAACAGCTGTTTCGTACAAAAATTCCTACACAATCAATCAACAGCTGTTTTTCACCCCGTATACGGTACGGTCGGTATGGATGCAGCAGTCTTAAGCAAGATGTGTCTCGGTGGGGGTCTTGAAAGGTGCAGTCTGTGAGATAAGGTTAGGTCCTAATGACATGTGTTTGTTTGTTGCAGAGGAGGCGCATATCAAGCGGGCGGAGAGCGTGCGGGGCCCGGGGCTGGTGTCGCGGCTGGCGGGGCTGGCGGCCCGCCGCACGGCGCGCGCGCGCCGCGCCAGCCTGCGGCGCGTGGCGCACTGGCTGCAGCGCGTGTGACGCCGGCCGGCCCGGCTGCCGGACGGCGGCGCCTGTCGCGCTTTAAATTGTAAGTGGTTGTCACCAGTCGCAAAGTTAGGTTCTTGCCGTTCACTGTGCATTCGCTCCGCGCTGTTATGCTGGTATGTTCATCTCCCGCGGCCGGACGGAGCGCGACGTCCTGCACGTTATGATTCTATACACTATGATATGTATCGAAGACGATTGGACCTCATTAAACTCGTACATTTACTAAAACGGTAGTTTTATTTCGCATTCGTCTCGTGGCACCATGGATCGACAGGCGAGCAATGGACATACCATCATAATATAATCTTTGGTGACTAAATGTGCGCCTATTGGATTCCCATAAAGCTTATGATCTTACATCTAATGTGCAGTAATGGAACTTATAATTAGTGAAAACAACATGATTATTGTCATCTAGCAAATATAATGATGTTTTTCGAGTTAAGTTACTGTAGATCAAAATCTGTTACGAGTCGCATCCTATAACTTTGTATTTTTAGTTGCTTTACAAATGAAATATTAAAGTTTTTTTTTACAATTTGATATTTACATTACACAATTACTACACATACTGCGGGGGTATTGATCGAGGTCTACAAAGCAATAGCAAGCATTTAATTTTATGACAGAATGGCGTTATGTAATTATTTTATTATATAATTATTATACATATATAATATCTTTAGTTTGACTGTAAGTCTGCGTAAAAGTATTAGGAAACCTTATTGTTTATACCCCAGTGCAATCATTCTGTCATAAAATGTCGAGAGAGAACGAATTTTGCATTTTGAGATTTATTATTCAAAATTCTCCTTTTCTTGTGCCACAGTACCTGTATGACAAGGAATAGTGTTTCACAAGAGTGGAGCTTTAAGTTCTTTTTTATTTTATATTTTGTTCTATAATTGATTAAAAAATAATTTTAGGTAATCTTGTAAATACCTAAAGATCAAGGCGCCCGATAGGTTGTTATTGTTTAAACTAAGTGTCGAATATTTTCCCATTAATGTACTCATTTCATGAAGGAGGTAAGTAACTAAATATATTAATAACAATTTTATATGAGATCATTGCGAACTGGGAAATTGTTTTATAACATCTTAGGATAGAAATTTATAACAGGGGGTTATATTGAAAGTGTTAAAAAGCATGTTTTTTAAGATTACATACTCACTGATAGCCCTGGTTTCCTCTACAAAGCATTTTTTCTATTTTTAGAATAACTGACAAAAGCAATTTAATATTCCATTTCCATGTAGAAAGCGTGTACTTATTTTAGAATCTGAACAGTGGACAGTTTCTTTTGTCAGTGCCATCTTTCAAGTTAAAATAAAAATTCAGATTTATAAAATAATTGTAATATTTGTTTTTATTTCCTAAATTAAACGCGTGCATACTAATTATACAAAGACCTTACCCACCAATGACACCTGAAGCCACACGTTTCGTTTGATCTAAGTATTAAGTATGTAAGTTATAGATAAAAAATAAAATATAATATCCTTAAAGAAAAAAAATAACAAAAAAAATGAGAATGTATGGCGAGCCTCGTTCGCGTGAAATAAAACAAACATTAACTGTAGCACAAGTTTGATTTCTCTGCTTTTGGCATTATTTCACCCAATCGAAGCTCGTGTAAATTTAAAATTAAGGCTTTCCTGGCAAACTGCATAGGCGATCGACGTTTAAAACTTGAGAAAATCTTGATCTTTTGTATGCATAGTGTGTTCATTATAAGTGGGACTCGATACTGTTGATAATGCGCCGACTACCGACAAATATACATACTTCCATCTGGATTCGCTACACAATGGCAATAATTTAAAATGTAAACACAGTACGGTAAAATAATTATTCTTGCAACGTGTACTATGCCTGTTGATAGGAATTAGATATAATAAATAAAATTAATTATAAAAATATGGGGGTTTTCTTTCACCATTCCAAAATAGAAATAAAAGCCAACATTACATGAAAATAATTTATTATTTTTTTATTACAAAGACGTTTTTGCAGTCCATTTATCTTTATACAGCAGACCGATATACATACATAATATTACCTAACTTTTACGTTCTGTCAAGAAGATAAATTACATGTAATATAATATATTTATTATTATTTCATTACACTGTTATAAGTTTTACCTGCATCTTTGGTGTTACAACATTACAGTACAGCGTAAAACAGTCAAAAATACGAAATATTTCGAACTTACACTCCTGTTTCTGTATTGATTTTCTCAACTCAAAAACCGGGTGTTAGGCTGCGTTTCCATCAGAGATATGCGAGGATGGATGCGTCGCGAGTACTATGTTTGTTAAGAATCAATAGAATCACTTCATTTACCTAGCCTCGCTCAGCGCAGCTCTAGTGGAAACGGCTCAGCAGAGCGAGGTTTTTGTACATACAAAACAAGGGATGGAGAGGTGTGCGAGGGAAGTGTGGTTTTTATTTTATTATACTAGTTCATCCTTTATTTTTTTTAATACCTAATAGTTATGATCTCAGTTTAGATTTCATTTTTTTATTTATTTTAGAACTAATATTTTTTTATATCTTCGTCGTAATTATTTAGTGAAATTATATCGATACCGTTTTTCTTTCTAAATTTTATATTTTGTAAGCTAAGTAAACTCTTAAATTTCAGGACTTTACTGTTGTATTTCATTTCTAGAGCCAATCGTTTTAATTTTATTTTTCTTATGTTACTTATCACGAGTGTCCAAGAAAATTTCATCCAAACTTATCAGTGCTTTAGAAACACAAAAACTGTTTTTAAATGTCACATTTAATGTGCGGCGCTGAACCCTACGTATAATATTTGTGTTATAAAACAAGACGCATCACATACGCGTGGAATGAATCATCTTAAATACTAGCCTTGTCACCCTGTTTTGAAACACAACACCATTTTTTTTTTAAGCCGCGTTGACACGATAAGAGTAAGCTCGGTCCGAGTGGACTCGAATAACCTACTCGGACGCAACTCGTATTGTTGCAACACATAATCCGAGCGCTCTGCGGTGTGGGTTGTCTGAGCATACTCTGATCGTGTCAACGCGGCGTAAAAGCTGATAATAATAAAATTATTATGTTATGCGATCAATATATCTTATTACCCCGTGTTTACCCCAAGGTATTCTACATGTTGTGCTTACAATTCTCTTTTATAGTTTACACCTCAAAGGAGACCAATTTAACACATGTTTGAAACACCGTCAATACATGTTTTTAACAGGTGTTGTGAGAGCAAGTATCACAACTTGCAGTTTGGTATAAACGCGGGGTTAGACTCCTACTAATCTATAGCTGTCGGGTGTTCGTACTAACAGCCATAAGACTTCAAATTGACTTTAGTTCTTTGTAAAAACCCAATGTTAACTAAATCTTGCTGTTACCGTTTTCCATCTCTCAACTTTCGATATGAATTGGTCAAAAATATAATAGATAATCTGGTATAACTAATGGAAACCATGTTACTCACATAATCATGAATATTTAAAAGGACACAGCAGGCTAACCAGTTCCTTGAACTAAGTAATAGCCTGCTTCAAATATTTAACGTTTTAAACGTGGAACGTAGTAAGGCTCATTAGTAGTCAATGAATAGATCATAAGGAATAATAGGAATTAAGCTACGTATTGAGGTCTCAGATGTCTGTTGACGGTTAAAACGTTTCCGAATGTTTTCGTTTAGCATTCTTCTTTATTAGGAATTGCCTTTTAAGATTTAAGTGCGAATAGGAATTAGACTAAATATTTTACTATTAAAGATAATTTGTGGAAAGCAGCAAAGGCACGGAATTTATATTTATTACTATATTATATCTAAATATTGTCTATTATAAATATTATTTGACAGCATATACACTTTACAAGCCTCAGGATTGACACACGCTGTTTTGCCACTTATTTGAGACTGGATAAGTGACGAAAGTCTAGAAGAAAGCTAATGTTACTAGCTTGGTCACAAGTAGCATAATGTAGTATTATATATTATGCTGCAAATTAAGAATATATTTACTCTGATTTACATCTATTTATTAAACATAATATACAAAATAAAATGAGCATTAAAAGTTTCAAATACTGATTTTATATAAGTACTGAAGAAAAACAGTGTGCGCAATTCACTTCCCCCATTCATTTAAATTAAAAATGAATAACTACATAGGTACAAGAGTAAAATATTCATTTTCTAATGACGTTTGGCGTATAAACCATGAATGTTTTCACTGAAGAAAGTAAACGCGATCAGCAGCATCGAAACGACGTCTCGCACGTCGTTTGTCGTCAGTGTCAATATTTCGAACCAATTATGAAACTTAAACAACTGGCAGTTGTTGAGCGCGGTTTTGATGTGCTGGTCATGTTCAGTTCTAATGGTAAAATTCGCCCTTAACCAAAGCGGAATTTAGTTTACCTAAATAATACACTAAAAGTAATCTTTCATACTGTCCGCCTATCGCTAATTGTAGTTATTTGAGGCTGTCGTTTTTCGGCGCATAATGATCGGAATATTAAATCCAGCTTGAATCAAATGGTTTCAAGCAATTTATAACATTTATTACCAAAGCAAGCTCGACAAGTATAAAAGTTAAAGAATAAGGCCCATTTGCACCGTAAACCTTTAAATGTTAGTCCTTTGTGGTGAAAACGAGCCTAAGCATTTTGCAAGCTACTCTTATTTCCAAAAGAGTATTCACTTAGCCGTAATCATTTTGCGCAAAAGCCACCAACTTCAAACAACAGTGATGCAAAGACAGAAATCACCGAACAGATCCGCCATTTTGTCGTTATTACGAGACTTTCATTCCTGTGTCCAATTGCAGCAGTTGCTTCATAAGTTCGTAGGTAGAGAAGGAGGTGGCGACCATGGGTATCGCTCGGATGTAGTTGATGCTCATGCCGCGGTACAAACCCTTCACTATCCCGTTCTCACGGTATATGAGGGTTAGCGTCTTGATCATGCCAGTGCTGGAATTAGAAGAATTTATTAGCGATATATTAACAATTTCAGCCTTGTTGTCACTGCTGGGACCCAGGCCTCTTCTCCAAGAGAGACGGTAGGCTGTAATTCACCACGCAGGCCCTGTGCTGGTTGGTATAATGGAATTTTTGGTTCAGACATGCCGGTTTCCTCACGATGTTATCCTTCACCGTTGCGATGTATTTATGGAAGGGAAATCAATTAGGTACCACCAAATTAGGATGCATCGCATTCTCGCAAAGTCAGTCACCAAAGTGCTTGAAGATAGAAAAGATTTAACTATAGAAAGAGCTTGCAATATAAATAAGTGCTATGCAGAAGAGCATCTTGCTAGATTAGTGCTGTCAATAATAAAGTACAATTCTGAAGGTGACTTGACCGCAGACTGCAGGGTGTTGGACAATAACAAAAAAAAAACGATGCTGTTCACAACTTCACCAGCTTCTTCAGTTTCGCGAGACATCGAGTTGCATAGAAACCCTTTAAATATGGCAGTCACCCTAGGAAATGCACCTTTACTGACAACATACGTCATCCCACAGCTGGGCAAAGGCCTCTATCCATGCTGACCCGATATTCTGGTTCACAGCTTGTGGCCCCATAGCCCACTGGCTCCTGGAACTAGTTATTAGCTAAAATGTCTGTGGCAGATTAGCCGAGACTTAGTCTACTAATTCGCCTTTAAGAAAGTACCAACTAGACACTGGTTAGTTTGGATCATGAAAGTTAAAGAAAAAAATTACATATATTCGAATATGAGGCTACTCGACGAAAAGATGATTACTTTTTTGAAGGAGATAGGTACCATGTTATAAGTATTAATAATAAATCTTATAAATTAAAATATACAAAAATATGAGTAACCAACCTCCTGCAAGTGTTGCCAACACCACGTGTAAATAACATGCAATCAGAAATGTTGCTGCATTAGTTAGGAATAGAATCATATACATTCGAATACATAGGGAAAGGTGCATGGTGCTTATAAATATTACCATTATACGGCAATGTTACACAAATCACTTAAAGAAGCAGAAACAATTAAAAGTTATACAAGGATCTTTCGCACGTGGGAAACAGCGGTACTAATGCCACAATCTTGTTTTCATAATCAGTCTATAATGTTCCCACAGCTGGAACAGGCCTCATGTCTGTGGAAAGGAGTGGGCTGTAATCCAGCACGCGTGCCAAGTGCGCATTGGTGGAAGTCACGTAGCATAACATCACGTCTGTAATCGTCGTAGCGTTGGGTAAAGGTATACCTAAAGTACACCCACATTTCGCCAGTTATGTTTAAGTCCCATGTAATAGGGGGCGAGGCTATTGCCATCAACCGGGCGCAAATCCAGACTCCGTGGCTGTTACTGAGAAATTCCTGATGGAAAAATCCAATAGCACTTTGCCCGACCCGGGAATCGAACCCTGGACCTCATGCTCAGCAGTCGCGCTTGCAATCACTCGACCAACGAGGCTGTGGTGGATGTCACGAGTCTTCGAGAATTTTTGGTTCAAGGAAATGCTGTGCTGTTTATCATTGTGTTCATGAACTGTTAACATCATTGGAACACCTAAAGATCCTTGGTCAAATAGAATCGCAAAAGTGAACTGTGTATTATTGCCATTAAGAATTATTATGTATGCTGTAAGGTGATTATACATTGTAGGATTGTATTATTTTATTGACATAAATACATCTTTGGCAATAGTTAGTCGATTACATTTGCGTGGTATTGAAGTTAAGCCATTCAGTATGATATTATAATTTATTTCCTGTTCAGTGTTTTTTTTAATATCACCATAAGCCATCTATCTAATACTGGGTGGAAGGTAAAAAAACTCCTTGAATCTTTTACTATCTAATCCAGATGACCAATTCCGAAATATTCATGGTGAAAGGGACATCGATGCATAAACTATTTCCACGTTATCAGTACATCATTACGAACCATAGAAGTTTATCATCAATAATTGAAAAAAAAACTGTTGTTTTTCAATAAAAGTGCCTCACGGTCAAAATGTATGGAACAGCAGATTTTTTTAATGTACTGATGAAAATTTCGTGTGGGTTTGGAATGATGTACTGAATACGTGGTAACTGTTTGTGCATCGATGTTCCTTTCACCCTGAATATTAATATTCGAATCTGGTCATCTGGATTAGATAGTAAAAGACTTAAAGATTTTTTTTTTTTAATGATTTGCAGATTGAAATATTTACAGTAGTGGCACAGCCTTGCTTAAAAATGCTTCCTCAATGCAATGGCTTAGTGCAACGTATACAATGTGTAGGTACATGCTTTATGTTAAAGGGGAAGCGCCAGGGTGGCCCGAAATTCAATTTTTCTTAGGTTTGTAATTTGCCATTGAATTAAAGTCATTCAATGGGATTAAATGACCTAACAGGGTTGTATCATTGAACTCTGTAAAGCCATATTTGTTACTGTCGCGAATCATATATTATTTTAATCAACACAACAGAAAAGGCAAGGCAGATGATGATGACGAAACAATCTGACACTGACCGACAAATTGCAAAAAACGCAAGAAAATTTGAATTTGGCTACCATGGCGCTTCTACTTTAAAACAACCTCCATCAAATTTATTAGGTTTAGGGATTTCTTGTAAAATAGCTTTTCTGACTGCGGGGGAGCCTGAAAGGCGGGTAGTGTTTTAAGTTGGTATGTATAACATTGAAAAGTTCTAATTAGTTCCACAAAATTACAACTCTAAAACAGTCCATGAACTAACATGAGATTTCATTGCGTTTGTGTTAAAGAACTTATCAGAAACCGAGAGAAATCTTTCAAAAATTCCGAACGACCATCATTTCTATCTGATACTGATACTGTTAGCCTGCGTCATCCCACTGCCGGGCAAAGGCCTCTCCCCATGACTTCCAGTTGCTACGATCCAGGGCTAATGTGGGCCACTGGTCGTTTGTTCAGTCCAGTCCCACTTCAGCTTAGCGGCTTTTTGAGCAACGTCAGTAATTTGTGTTTTGGAGCGTAGTGTGGTGTTGCGTACATGGTCGGTTAGTTTGACATTTCTATCTAATTACGTATATTACAAGTACAGTCGGCATGTAGACTTACCCAAACTTGGCCGTCTGCGCGTCCATGCAAGCCAGCTGCATGCGACGTCGCGTCACGTCGAGCGGGTACGAGATCGATTGTGCCACCGCGCCCGCTAGCCCGCCGCACACCAACTTGCCTGGCACTGTTAATACTAGACCTCCTGGAAAGTTAAAGTGAATTAGTCAGGTGAGTGGCTCCTGGCTGAATACTGACAGCCGCGAGGAGGTCTTAACCTCCTAATAAATAAATAAAATCATTTTAATTCGATTATCACTGACTCATAGTAAAAAGTCACATTACATACACAATATTTATGAATTAATTCAATTCAATCCTATTCATAACAATGTGATTTACTTCATTCAATTAATTCTTTCTTTTAAATAAATACATTCAATTACAATGAGTCACATGCAATAAAGGCGTCGCCGAAATGGACCGTAGATGGGTGACCGTTCATTACATTTTAAGACCATCCGTGCTTAGCAGAAAGCACGTTTAGCAACGGGTCCTAGCTACCATTTGTAGGATTTTATCGGTCGTTTTTTGTAGTAAGAAGTTCGTAAGTCTGATAACCAGTCTTACCAAGGGGCTCTATGTAAAATACTGGTATTCAGCTTTATCCGCTTAGACTGGACGACGACCAGAACATAGTTGGGAAAGACTAAATGATCACTACACATTAATAATTATAATTTGTCACCAGCTTTTGTGCAACCGTTATCTTTTGATGAAGGTTGATATTTATAAGAATTACCTTGTCACTAAGTGCCTTAACGACAGACATACTTAAATAATAAATCTTGCTTAACGTAAACAAAATACTTGAAAATCATAAGGTGGTTAGGTCATTATTACAATTCATGGTGCTTATTCATTAAAGCACTCGTTGATATAAAAGCACCTACTATATCGTTATTGTAGGTGCTTCTTGAAGCACCTTATACTTATCTTCAAGCATGAAGACAACATGAGCTCAACGACTGGTTAACATTTATGTATAAACACCAGTTAGTTTGAACAGTGGAAACATGCAGTTTACGTAGGGATTTATTTTGTGGTTGATATTTTGTTAACAGTAAAAACGCATCGCGTTTTTCTTCACCAGGTATAGTATACCAGCCCAGAGATACCTACTTTTATTCACAATCTAAATGTAGTTGCAATTAACTACCTAGCATATTGTATGCAAAATAAATTGCATTCAATCGGAACGAATCCGGAAATTTCTCATTATCGATTTATATTGAACTTTAAGATGCACAATAGCATGACTATTGTAATAGGTACCTATTTTACCTACATACAATTATAACTCAACTCAACTCAAAGCATTTATTTCAAGTAGACCATCACAGGCACTTTAAAAGTGACGCTACAGTCACGAGGCATAATAACTTGAGAAAGTACTGTAGTTGCACATTCCAAAGTGTAGATCTCTGGAGAAGAATGGGCAAGAAACTCCATGGACACTTTTAAATCAAAATATTGTTACAAAATCTTGGTTACATCATTCATGTTGAGATAATACATATATGTGAGAACGATTCAACTCAATCATATTGAAGGGAACTAAATGACCCGACACACCTGCCACCATCAGCGACACATTTGAGTGAGCATGACATTCTCTCAGCCACCAGGGCACATTCAATTCAATGAAAAATAACAAAATGTAAATTTAGCCTTACAGTACATAGTACTCATACATGTGCTATGTAATTATATAATACTAAGATATGGAATCTATACAATGCAAGGATATTTTGCAATCTTCTGCAATTTGTATACATTTCATGTGTTTAGCTCCTAAACTTGGCGCATGTCATTCCCAAAAATATTTAAATAAGTTAAAAGTTGGACACCAAGCGACTTTAAGTACCTATCGCAATAATTTAGGTACCTACTGCCAAATTATTATTATCAATGAGCTCAAGACGACACTGGAGGCGCGCTCTGTGTGGTGACCACGATTTTGTGCGGACAACTAGGTAACAGAACAAGCTTATAACTTTGTGATTTTTCATGATACAGTTTTGAAATTTTGTACATAGATTCTTTACATAAAAATACTAGACACGTGTATCAGGTTTCGCATATATACTAAAACTAATGTTGTAGAAGTAGCAAGTAGGTACTCTTCCTGTGAAACAAAGGCATAAAAACTGATTGTGTTTATAAAACAAAGTATATAATTATGCAGACTACAAATGCATTGAATTGCAACAATTATAGTACCTACGTATTTATCATAGTTATATAGGCTAACTTCGATTGTGGTAATATTTATTACGATTTACATTGTATTCTAAGACACCGGGTTATATTACGGTTTGAATGACCAAAAGCAAAAAAAAAAATAAAGGTGATAAAATTATAAAGCTCGCTTTGCTCACATTTTTATCTTGGGTAGAGTTACCATTTTGAAATTTGAAAAGCCCCGACAAAAATTCGGACTTTTAAAAAAGTGTCCACTCCCTAAGATTATATTAGGATCCGTGAAAATGATGATTTATAAAAGAAAAACTATTGAAATCTGACTCCTCGAAAAATTCTCTACATGAATCCAGAAGGCCTCGCAAAATCGTGCCCGTAACGTTTTTCTCCGTCGATGAGTGTTCATCAAGTATTTAAGTTATCCATGGGTTACCCGATTTCTAAGCTTAGTGTAAGTGACGAAATTTTTTATGAACTGTTAAAGTAACTTTGTAATCTCATATCATTTATATAGGATTACAAATTTACTTATGCAGCTCGTGAGAAAACTGGACCAAAATTGCAGTATGTTTATGATCAGCTTTTCAGCATGTATGACAGGCTTTCTCTAATTTATAGTTACGTACCGGTATTCCTCTCACACTTCTTGCAGAGTTGGTTGGGCACGTACTTCATGCAGAAGTACTTGAGCGACTCGAAGCAGTAGAAGCTGAAGCCGGCGTACGGAACCATCCCGCACATGGTGGGCACGAAGCCCCGGTATAGGGCGCGCATACCACCCTCCTGAAAAAAATATTGGTGTTATCATAGACTTTATTTACAATACAGACATACATTCTTTGATTGCCTAAATAGCCGAAAGTCTGACAACCAGTCTTACCCAGGGATATCGCCCTGTACTAACCGGGTTGTGGGGTCAAATAGGCAGTCGCTGCATGTAAAATACTAGTATTCAGCTGCATCCGGTAGACTGGAAGTCGACTCCAACTTTATTGGGAAAAAGCTGGGCAGATGATGCTTCAGTACCAACTTAGTGGTTACTGATTAGCAAAATGATACCTACTTGAATGCAGTGCAAATGTGTATTGCTTATTCAGTCAGAGGTTGGGTGGATCACACATAGCTGCCCCCGTAGCATGACCACCGTAAACTTACCGTACGGAACATCGTAGTGGCCGCATGCACGATACCCTTGTACCGATGCTGGCCCGTGATCTGGAACGCGAGGCGCGCTCGTATCGTGTCCAGGGGGTACGTCAAAGTGACAGCTGTCACACCGGCGCCGGCGCCCGCGATGAACTTGTCACCGTGCTGGATGAGTGGCAGGTTTATGTGACTTAGATACTGAAAAAGAAGAGATTTATAGATTATGATTTACTATTTTGGGTCAATCGACAGGGTTAAACAACGCTCGTCAAGGAAGGTTCGTGGACTCCGTGGATGTGTGACCATCCATTGCATTCCGAGACCCCTCTGTACCACATTTTAAGCTGTTGGTCAGTTTAACAGTCGAGGCGGGTCAGCGAAAGTTCGACAACCAGTCTAACCAAGGAGTATCGTCAGATAGGCAATCGCAGATGTGTCTATTACACATCACTGGAAGTAAGCCCCCCTACGTAGCACATGGTTAGGAAAAAACAAGCAAGATGATGACTTCTAGGACTAGTTTAGGATTGAGTTGGTTGAAAATGACCCATTAAAACTCTTTAAGGGTGTCGTAATATGGATGATGAAGTTTTGAAATTGATATGTGTTCTGATAAGATCGTATCGTACGATTGGAGTTATCAAAGTTTTTAGCAGATATGTGCATAGTATAGTTGTGCGTTCGTTTTTGAACTCATGTGACACCCATCAACATGCACTAGGCTCGCGTGGTGGATTATGGCAGTCAGCTCTCACAGGTCTGTGGCCCAGCAGTGGGAATGTTAAGTTGGTCTCGGCTGTCATTTGTAGACCTTTGACAGTCGTAACAGGTAGTCAGTGGCCCGTAAATCTTACAACCAGTCTTACCAAGAGGTATCGTAGTAACCAGTATTTACTGGGTTATGAAGGTTAGATAGGCAGTCGCTCCATGTAAAATACTGATATTCAGCTGCATCCGGTTAGACTGGAACCCGACCCCAACATAGTTGATAAAAGGCTATTCTGATGACGATGTAAGGTTTACAAATAAAGTAAAAGAAGATTGTGGCAGCCATAACCGATAACTGTGCAAACACTAGAATTTCGTCAAAAAAATATATACTCAGTAACATAACACTCATTGAATTCGTGATCACTCGTTTACCACGTAAACGCCACAATATTTACTCTAATATTATTAAATTTGCCTGTGAGATAGCGATAAGTCAACACGCGTTCCATAATGTGTGAATCAATAGGTTCAATAACGATGCTGTCGCAAATAACGTAATCCTTTTGGGGGCTTGGCTCTGTTATAAATAACTATAATAATATGGTATGTTTCTTATCATACATGTACGGAAGGAAACCGTATTTTATGGGGGAGATTTTACGATGTATGTAGATTTAAGGACTTTTTTTTTTACTATAATTATCCAAAAAATCTGTACAACAATAACAGTCATGTCAAAAGTCTGCCATACCACAGTATAAGATATTATTACCGTGGCCATACTGCAGAACAGTTTTTCGTCAGTTGTTCTCGTTTCACAATATAGTTATAACAAATTTCGATTTTTATTATAAAATAACGTATAATAAAACTTTCCGCGAATAGAAACAGACTTATGGTATGCTTCTTATCATACATGTACGGAAGGAAACCGTATTTTATGGGGGAGATTTAGATTTGTAGACTTCCAAAAAAACACTAAAATTGTCTTAAATAACTTTACTTTCGGAAGTCGGTTTTCTTGCAGAAAGTTTTTTGTTTTACCTTTTTTAGTTGTAGTATACCACACAAATTCTTGTCATGAATTAATTTTTACATTGTAACTAGAAGTTATTAAAAGATCATCATGTCATCAACAAACTTCACGCGACGTCGCGTGATGTGGCAATTAACGTGATGAAAAAAAAACCTGAACCGATTTTGATGAAATTTCTATGGGGACAATCGGAAAGTATATCCTCTCAATTTTTCAAATCGGTTTAGATATGACAGAGTTTTGAGATAACAAACATAAAAAAAAAGAAAATACAACCGAATTGAGAACCTCCTCCTTTTTGAAGAAAATCGGTTAAAAAGTGAGTTTACAGAAAGAAAGACATTTACACATTTTAGACCCATGGAAAATTGCTATTGCCCACAGATGTAAAAATAGCAGTGGACACAATGAGAGATAGTATTTTTAAGAACATTTTTAAGTTGGTCTTTAGATTTGACAGGCGATATCAACTGTGGGGGTAGCTCATACACTAACGTCGGTAACGTAATATTTGTGATAATGATTTGCGGTTTCGACGTCCTAAGCTAAGTAAACAGTACTTATGGTTCGATAACCTTTGAAACTTGAAGTTGTTATTGCTGTTTTGATGAATACGACAAATTGATGTACTGCGACCGTTATTAAATTAAAACGAATTGATCACTACTGTATCAGAAAAGGGTAATAGTACAAAACGGTTTTAATACTTGTTTAAGGGTCCGAATCGACTGAAACTGAAACAATTATACGTTCTGCGATCGTAATAAATTAAAATATACTTTGTCAAAAAGGGGCTATGGTGCAAAAACGCAATCAATCCAACAATAAAAATTTGTATCATTAATTTTAAGTTATTTGTTTCCGTTTTCCGTAGCCATGTGTGCTCATACTTCTCTGGTACGACCTCATAGTCATGGCATTTGTTTGCGTATAACACCAGCATACCGTGAAAGTTGTAGCTTCGCATCGACTCTGCGAAAACAGAAATATGAAGATGAGGTCTGATAATGTCACCCCTAAAAAACCTCTGCTTCTGGAATTGGCAGATGGATTTGAGCAAGTATTATCTTTGAAAAACTGTGTTGTATTGGTAGATGAATGTACATTATTATTGAGAGAATCATATCATTCGATGGTGCGCTGAGAAGGTGCTCTTCCTGTGCAATTAAATGGCGTTAGCATATCACAGGAGAAACAAAGTCCCGTCTTTCATACAGGTGAATCTTACTGTGATTTGTAGATCTTTGGCCGTTACCGGTAGTCAGACTCCCGAAAGTCGGACCCTTTCTCAAGGGCTATCGAATTTCTCAGTAACTGGATTGTGGGGGGCAGTTCCATGTGAAATACCGTTATTTAGCTACATCTACTTAGATTGGAGGCCGACCCCAACATAGTATACAGCTGAGCAAATGACACGAGTCCCTGATAAGCAGCTACAATTAAAACACGGTATTTGGTACAAGCCAGGTCAAATACCTTTGGTGCTTTTGACTGCCCCTAATCATAGAACTTAACATTCCACCTTACACCATTCGTCATTAAGGTTTTATGTGACACGTAACATATAATATCTTACTTCCGCGTACCCAGACGTTAGTAGGTCGTGCCATGTCATAATGTCATCAGCACACGCCGCGCCTCACTCTCTCTTTCTTAAGGTCAGCGGGGTTTCATTTTCGTTCATGCTTTATAGTTTACAGCAATCGTAATTAATGTTTAAATGATTAGTTGATTGTAAAACTCATGTTTGTTCATAAAACTGGGATTTAAGAGGAATTTTGGAATGTCAAAACTTCAAGAGACAGCCACAATTTCTTGGGGTCTACCGACCGAATAAGGAACATGATGCAGCGCTTTTAGATACAAATTGCTTATATTCAAAAAGCAGCTATGCTCAAGGGTGATCGTGCGTGTTGGACACGTTTGCACATCCAGGGGTAGACACGAGGCGTATGAGGTGGGACGAACTTGATGCCAAGTGGAACTCGTCCCCGTTGGTGCAAGATCGAGTGGATTGAAAAAAAGGAAAGAGAAGCCTTTGCTCTGCAGTGGGACAACACAGGTCCAAAAAGTTGGCTAGCTATCTAGAAATCTATCCAGGCTACAGCATCCTGTAGTTGTTGACTATACCTTAAGTCCCTCACAAAGATTTATCTATCCTGTTTGTCTATTACCGTATGACTTGACCCCTTCGCTTTCACCTTCAGTACAAAAATAGATGGGCTTTTTATAAATGGCCAGAGAGGGTTATTTTTTGGAATAATAACTTTAATGGACCTCCGTACGATCGAAGGTCTCTCGAGACAGTTAAAAGTGAGTAATTGCTCCCAGAAGCCTTAAAACCGCCATACATATATCAAGTTTTTTGAAAGGGTGCATTGGTAGTATGAATCATGCGATAATGACGCATATAACCACACGCTCGTTTAATATTAATTCTCTGTATTCACATTCATTTTGCTAGAAATAAGAAAGAGGTCGTAAAAACCACACGATGTATTTGATGATGATTTCCTTGAGAAAATGACGTATTTTTCGATACAGGGAAAACATATATAATAAAAGCCATGTTACGTTAGCAAAGTTAATCCATACTAATGTTATAAGTTTATTAGTAATTAATCTGTATGTTATTGAACGAATTTCAGTGATGGCATAAAGGTAGATCATGAGCAAATTTTGGACATAGAATACTTTTAATCCCTATAGTAAGTTCTCGTGGGATAATTCTCGACCTCCAAGCGAGCGAAACCACGGACAGAAGCTGTATAACTGCGAAGGATTACAAAAGCCATATAGCCAATACCAAAGTACCAAATATGTTGGTATGGTAACCTAAGCCAGAAATAAAAAAATCAATATCTCAGATTGGTCCGTAAATATCTGCGGCTTGCCTGTACATTCGCTGTTATCTTTGCCAGATTATGTTATAATCAGAACAGTTGACAGATGGATTTGTGATTACAGAATGATCATCTATCTATCTAATCAGTGCCCGTTTCTAAATAGGGTGTTTATGTATTAATTTCAGGCCACGCCACATAGGCACTGAGACCATAGTGGATTATGGCCTACTTCCCAAAGAATGGAAGCCTAGTGGAACCACCCTGGACTGATTATGCTTATATGATAGATTATGGCCAACTCCTTCTCCCCCATACAAAGAGGAGGTATGTGTCTTAGCAGTGGACACCATTATTGGCTGGTTATGCTGCTTAAGTAGGCTTTATAAGTGGCTCTAAACTTTAAAATGTCATAAAATCATTGCTTTTGGTCAGATGGTTGATGTCGGCGGTGAAGTTAAAACAAACGAAGGACTAGTTTTATACAAGTTTGTATAGGAGAGAGCTGTGGGTACTGTTATTGACTCAGCAGTTAAACCAAAACGGTGTCACTTTGATCTCGAAACTAAAGTTCGTTCTTTGTAGTCTGAAAATGGTTACCGATGAATCATCCTTAATAGTGAGAACTGATTGAACCGTAATAAAAGTACAATTCTGGTCTTCACAATTTTCTGTGGTTTGAAGTTAAAGTTGAGATATTTAGCATCGTTAATCAGACTACTTCAGATCTAATTGCAGACTGACAGACATTAGGCAAAGTATTTAAATATCAAATATACTAAAAGAGAGCAAAAAGTCAGAAAATAATAAGACCACATAACGTAAAGACAGCTACTCACAATACGACGAGAAAGCTACACCAAACAGTAGAAACAGTTATCACACCACCAGCAAAAAAGGTCATGAACCCCGTAACATCCAATCATTTATCAATCCATTCATACGACATTAAACTTCCAAAATACAAGGTCAGGTACATAAGCACTTGTCGGCGGAATCGGTCATCGTAGCGACCGGCGCGCGCGCAGTGTGCCAGTTAACGGTCGGCGGCCCCACCGGGACCGAACACCGGTTCTTTTGAAAGTGAAGCTGGAACTACATGTAGGATGGGAAGGTGGAGAATGCCGTGTGCTTGGTAACGAAATGTTATTTTTTTCGACAGTATGTCCTTTGCTCGTTTTTGAAACTCCCATGCATGACCACGTGACTAGAGTTAAAAAAAAATTCAACTGTGACTGGACTTGAATTCTAGACCGAAGTAAACAAGCGTTAGTATTGTGTCTATTCGTCAGATCGCATCGGCCTATTAGGAAACATATTTATTGGCACGGAGTCTGAATTGATTAAAGAAATATAAACAGACATCACATCTGGCCAAACATCGATAACTATCCCATGAGAGCAATAGTACAAAAAACCTTGTTATTTTAATAATATTTTGAAATTCAGACGAAGAAGTAAGAACAGACCCAGATTGA
The DNA here is from genome assembly GCA_905163415.1 of Noctua fimbriata. Lineage (NCBI taxonomy): Eukaryota > Metazoa > Arthropoda > Insecta > Lepidoptera > Noctuidae > Noctua > Noctua fimbriata. Next base: position 13,503,319 of record LR990940.1, read on the forward strand.
TACCTTGTGGGACCATGATGAAAAATAAATATTGTGTACCATTTCAGGCAAACCCGGAAACAAGATGGTTTACAATGAATATCTCAGTTTCCGCAGATGCGTTTACGGTACCAAATCAACGACTAGAATGAGGAAAACGAATCTCTCCATAAACACAACTGTTTGTTCTGGAGATCGAAAGATCTCCACTGAAACAAAAACAAGAGCAACCATGAAGTTGTGTGATATAATCAATAAAGCACGCATCCGCAGAGAAACAGCCTTGAACTTGAGACCGTCTTTAGGCAGTGCAACGAAAATAGCGAGTTATTTTAAAACATTCTGAAATATAGACCAGTCTTGGCACTGAGCGCAATATGGCGACATAAACAGACGCTATACGAGTAAAAATCGCGATAGTATGATGTACAGTGGTGTTTAATCTAGATAAAAGTGTTTAGTCTGCTACACCGGAACACATTGCAATCTATACAAATATATAAAATTGAAGTCATCATCATCATCATCATTTCAGCCGAAAGACGTCCACTGCTGGACATAGGCCTTCCCCATGTGTCGCAAAATTGAAGTGTCTGTTTGTAATTTCAAAATAACAGCTTTTTACTTAATGCATATTTAAGTATATACGGCATTATACGGTACTTATAACAAAAAGAAAAAAAAAATTGTTGTTCCGTCTAATCTCCGAAAGTGAAGTAAAACTAAAAATTAATAAAAATATTAATTTTTGACGGGACTTTTATAGGCAGATAGCTGAGGTTATAAGGAGTAACTTAGGCTACTTATATTAAGGAAGAGGGATTAGGGTTCCAAGCAAAACAAATAAAACCTAAAAAATAGTTACAAAATCCGATTCAATTAGGGAAGTAATATTTTTATTATAATTCACGCGGAAGATAGTCGCGGGCAACAGCTAGTAAAACAATTTAAATGTCAATTCGTCTATCAGTGTATTTTGGAGCTACAAATTCGACGTGAAGGAGACGTTCATAGAACGGTCATGGTATGGCACGGTCATAGGTTACTCTTACATCTGTAACAAACGTCACGTCAGTTCAGTATTTACATAAGCACCCTTTTTATATGTCATTATTTCGTTCGTTTAGGATGGAGTCTATCTATTTTTTTATGAATTTGAAATGAAATTTGGAGAATTTAAGTTCATTTTGTAATGCAAGGAGTCTGCCTTGCTGGTCTTCAGTGAGTTAAAATAAAAAATGCTGCTATTATATTCATCAGCAGCATTTGTCTAAAGCAGTCTAATGATGGACATAGGCATCTTTAACCGCCCGCCATTTAACTTGTGACTCGGTAATACTCGTTCAGCTGCAGCTAAACTCGCGAAGATCGAAGATCGTGCCAGCATCTAATCTCGAGGACATTTCCCGATTCGCGGACTTCATTCATCATTTCAACCAAAATACGTCTACTGCTGGACATATGCGTCCCCAGTGTCGCCACATTGACCGGTCCCGTGCGTCTAAGCTCGTATAAGCAACATAAATACAGACTTCATTATAGTTTATTTTAGATTCTATGAATTCAATGGCACAGTCATTGAGGAATGTTAAATAGCTTCACTAAAGCAGTAAAACCAATACTGTTTGGAGTATGACTGTGAATATTGATGAGTATGTTTTGCATACTTCTAACTATTTCAGAGTAAAGGTACCTACACATATTATGCTTGTAGGCCTGTTATTGGAGTATGTTTTAGGAATTAATAACTGGCTAATAAGTATTATGATGAGCCATATGTTATGCTTTATTCGCCTGAATTCTTTCATGGCCATGATATCAATTTTCTCATTTTCTTGTGGTTCAACATTTTGAACTATCGGGTCGGCATCCTAATTGCGTAAAGCACTTACTATTATAATCCAATTCTAACGGATTTTTAGTAAATTTCGTAAGTCATTAGATACTTCACTGTTTGAAAAACTATGCTCGACAATGTCATCATCATCTGCCTAGCCTTTTCCCAACTATATTGGGGTCGGCTTCCAGTCTAACCGGATGCAGCTGAATACCAGTATTTTACATGGAGCGACTGCCTATCTGACCTCCACAACCCAGTTAGTACTGGGTAATACAATACCACTTGGAAAGACTGGTTGTCAGACTTTTTGGGCCTCTGACTACCTAACGACTCGGCTTGCTCGACAATGTAAATAAAGCATTTGTTGAATTTTCAAAATGAAAGGCATTGCCATTGTACTTGTGTGTTACGCAACTACCCCGCCCTATAACCTTTATCTAAACCATATGACCATTTAAACGTTCTTGCAGTACACGGTTTTAGGGACATATTGGCGCGAACTTTTATCAAGGATTCAATACTTAATAGATACAAGTGTGTTTTTTTTAAAGCAACTAATGTTTTTATTGCTTGTGTATCTAGTCAATCATGAATGACCTGAATTCTTGATACCTACCTAAGTGTCTATAACGTGGTCTCTTAGACCGTGTTTTTAACCCCCGACGCAAAAAAAGGGGTGTTATAAGTTTGACTGCAATGTGTGTGTGTCTGTCTCTGGCACCGTAGCTCTTAAAGGAGAGAACCGATTTTAATGCAGTTATTTTTATTTGATAGCTAGTTTCTTAGCGATGGTTCTTAGATATGTTTTATCAAAATCGGTGCAGCCATTTACTATATATGGGGGATGAAAGTGGTGATCAATAATTTAATATTTTCAAATATACCCAAGTGGGGTATCAAATGAAAGGGTGTGATGTGTATATTATAATTAGACATCTTTATCAAAACCGGCTCAGCCATTTTATAGAAATACGTACAAGTAATCATAGGTATAAATAACGTGCTAAAATATGAGAAAAAGGGAGCAATTCACCGATCAATATCACGCCTAATCATGAGCCAATTCTAGCGGAACGGTATCTAATATGGCATGAAACCAACAAAGATGAAATTATAGGTGGGTCGAAACGGTAATTAGGACTAAAGAAAATATAGCTTTGTAATAATTTTATTCTGCCTTTGTGATTTGTATTTCTAGCAAAATATAGGGAGCTCACAATAGTTGAAAATCACGGAAGATATCCCGTAACTGATAGCGTAAGTTTAAAATCCGATGATTTTAAACTTAACTGTCAGTTTGGAAAGTTCTAACATAACAACGACTTTTTGTTAGAAAATAGTTCGTTGTTGTGTACTTAATAATGGCATTGTAAAATCAGTACGGACCAAATTGCGGATGCGGCTCCATACAATATACAAATGAATTGACACAGATCGATAGATGTCAGTGTCCGGTGTCCGCAATTCGTCCGTGCCAGTTTGAATGATTCTTAAAACCTCTTTTTAGGTAGGGTAACCAAAGTGACCCTATTACTAAGCCTCAGCTGTCTGTCCGTCTGTCTGTCAGCGGACTGTTTCAAATGATCCGTAATACGTAAGACAGTTGAAATTTTCACAGAATGTGTATTTCTGTTGCCGCTATAACAACAAATAATAAAAATAAATTATAGGCGGTCCCTACTACAGTGGTACGGGACCTAGCAAGCCTAGGAAGCAAGCACGGCTTAACCTAAAGATCGACCCAAGCGGCTGTTATTATTTAGCCACGAGCTCCTCGTTGTTAAGTACATAGTATTTTAGGACACGTACTACTATGAAAAAAAGTTCTTATCTCGAAAATACAATCGCTCTTCCATGAAAAAATCGATTACATACATATTAGTGCCTGTGACTGTACTTATTTGATAAAGAAAGTACAATAGATAAATATTTTACCACTTTTCTTTCAAGGGCGAGTGAAGCCATTAATATTATCGATTAAGTACAGATTACAATATCATGTCTATGCGCTCAAGGTGAGGTGCTGAAGTGGAAACCCTGGTATTTTTACTAATCTGTGGTATAGTAGATAGGTTATGTACTTTTCAATTGTTATATGCTAGTTGGACCGGTGCTAACTGAAGTGGCAACTACAGATCAAGTACAACTAACAAAAATCTGCTACTCAATGCGGAAATTAATTTACAATCGTCGAGTTTTATGACACTCAAAAATAGACTAGTAGTCTATGATAAAAACATAAAAGGAATACTCAAAACCACCTTATCGCTGTCGGATTTCCAATAATAAGTTTGTTTAGTTCTCTATCTATGTCAGCTTTAGTAACGAATTCACAGATACAGACCAATCAAAGAAGACTAAGATGAATTGAATTGAAACGTAGCCAGAAGTGAGGGAGTTGCGAGTAGAAAAATGCAGATAATGATGGATGGATGAACTCAATCAGCCTTCTACTGTTCCCTCGGGCGTTCTTTTTACAAAAGGGAGTGGTCATACATGTGAATCCAAGAAGCGAGCCCAATGTGGGTCGGTGGATGTCAAAAAAGGGTCAAAAATGCCTTAGCTTAGATTGCGAAGACAGATAGATAAGCACAAGAATACCCTACGAAACGCCCCTTAATTTAATAAAAGACATTCCACTTATGTAAATGAGCCAAGAAACAGAACAAGACTTCGCAGTGACGCTCGCTAACTTTAATTTCTAAGAAAAAAACAGTTACTTCGACATTCCTTGCAAAAGTATTTCAAAAACGGTTTCTAGAAAGTGCCTTGGTATTTTGCAAATTCTAAAATCCAGTATTAGAGCTCGCATTTCCATTGACGTATCACGTAGCACATCTGGGAAAAATTAAGCAAATAAATCTCCCGATGTATACGAAACACGAAGTGATGGGGGTTAATTTTAAACCGTAAGTAGGATGTTGTTTCATTGTTCGGTATTGTGAAATCTGTTTTTGAAGTCTGGCGTTTCGGAGCAGACTTGAAATCGGATAAATGACATAAAATTGCCAAGAATAACACTAGGGCGCCTCAAATGGCCTCTTTAACAGAATCAGAATATGATAATAATATGAATTCGTAAAATGATCACCAAATGACAATTCATAATATTAACTACGTCAGTGACAATTTTAAGAATATTAACGTGATTCCCCTGCCCCTGATGTTTAGTAGAATACTAAAACTGTGATTGGTTGTAGAAAATTCAAAATTATTTTGTTTTGTTGTCAAAAGCCTTCGTGAAACCGATCCTGTTTGCTTATTTCAACCTGTAAAATAAGATTACAATCATTTGCCAAGGAATTGAAGAAAAGCTCCAATCTCCTTCTTCTTTAGTGTCAAATTTGGGCTTAGTACGTTGATTGCGGCGTCACTAGTGATTCTAATGCCCTCTAATGTGCAGCCGTTTCGGTGTAGAGGAGATACTTTGGACATTCCAGAATCATCTTTAAAACCCCGATACCTAAATCACTGTAGTGTTCTCTATAGAAGAAATAAACAATAATTGGCAGAAATGGCAGATAGAGAACAAAACCAAGTGAAAATCTTACCGTTTTATAAATTTCAAAGCTAGTGAACTGCGTGGCTGCGTAGGGAAATATTCTGACCATCTGAGCTCCATTGCCCTTGTAGAGGGCTATTAGGGACTCGTTCTTGACTATGGCGGTTAGCCCACCGATTACTCCGTGGTTCTTGTAGTGTGATGACTGTGCTTGCAGCAGGATCTTCATTCGGTCTAATGGCGCCACTGTCGTTTTGGCGCACATGCCTGCCACACCTAGAAGGAGAAAATATTGTGAACTTCATTATGAATTGCGATATGTTACAGCTTTTTGCTTTAAATGGTAGTAGACTGGTGTCATCTGACCCATGCCAGTGGAGCTATTGGCTAGTCACCACACAGAGTGTCCCAAACAGCAGTAAAAGGGAACGAGTCAGGTAGAAGATGGCGAGGAGTCACGGGAAAAGTGGAAAGAGGAAGGGAATAGGAAGATAGATTTTTTTATTTTGTCGAATGTCTTAAAGGTTTATATCAGCGAGTAAAGTTCTTCAACTATTTTTGACTGACTGTTTTAATAAATTTACGTTTTGTTTATCTTTTTATTGTTAAGATTACAATTTGCTTTACGACATTTTACAACACTTATGTAGATGACCTTATTGCTAATTGTTATCGTAATTGCGCTCTTTTGGAGGTTGATCGTTGAGTAGCTTTGTTTTTTGTACCTAGACCAAATGTAGCTTAGACTGTAGATGAATCATGTACTTTTACATATATCTATTTCATATCCTTATCCCTTGTCTGCAATTGTTGTTATTTCCACTAAGGAAAATAAGAGCTTTATTGTATTAAAAATTACGTCGACTTCAGTAAAAAAATGTCACAAACTATTTGAACTGAATTTTATGTTTAGGGATTTATAGTAATTTTCCATTATTTTTCTAAAAAGTCAAAATTATGTATTATTAATTGTTGTGCGATCTTGGCTTTAAATGCTTGTGTGAATTATTGCGATATGTACGTAAACATATCCTCCAGCGTTGGTTGTGTAAAAGACGACAAACGTGAAGACTTGAAGAGGATGGGCATTGGGCACACCTCTTCCTTCCTTCCTTCACATTAGATACGGATGTTTTTCTGATAATTAGAGGCGTGAAACATACGCGCGACTTGTAGGTACTAGGTTTTGACAAGGTTTTTAAAATCTTGTGGTGATAATGGATGATTCCCAGGTCGGGCATAATGTTAATGGGTTTTTATTTTACTTTCTGAGTGACAGCCCATTACAGAATGACGGTGTTGCTACAGGTACACCTCTGCCAGACCCCTCGAGAATCACAGGCGTGACGTTACGTTTAAAAATGCATAATTTTGTATTCATCTTTGCACAGGGAAGTTGAGAACTCCATATTCAAAAGTGAATATTTATGATGAGGTAGTTAGGTACAAAGAACTTGAAACAATTTTTATTCACAACACTTGCAAATGCCATTTCAAGTAAGGTAGGACTACCTTATTTGAAATACCTGAATAGCATATAGATTAGGCACACAATAAAATACTTAAATATTGTTTTACTTGGGAGTAGTGGTTAAGGGGGAGTTCGTGGCTAAATAATAGCGAGCCGAGTCGATCTTTAGATTAAGCCGCGCTTGCCTATGTTGGTCTGTGGATGGGTGACCGCCTATTACATACCGAGTTTCCTCCGTGCCTCGGAAAGCATGTTAAGCCGTAGCGTTAAGCTGTAGATCTTTGACAGTCGTTACATGTAAAATATATTAGTATTCAGCTTCATCCGGTTAGACTGGAAGCCGACACCAACATAGATTGGGAAAAGGCTTGGCAGATGATGATGAGTGGTTACGAGTTATAAGTGGTGGGTTCGAACCCAGGTAGGCGCTCTCCTTTATTGAATCCATCCAAAGGTTGTCTTGAAAGGATCGCTTTTTAGCGATAAGACCGCCCATTGTGTCGCCCTATTTATAAGTTCTATATTGCGTTATTGAGCCTGCATGGAGGAAGATGAGACAGCAGCCCGCGTGCTTCTGCACGCCGCGAGATTGCCAGTCAAGGCGGTGCTGGCTTTTTTCGGGAAGTTAGGGTGGATCGAATAAATTTCCCACCCGCACGCAAAATATGCGCTTGGCCGTGGAGGTGCGGACACCAGCCCGTTAAACAATACAAGTTCTATATTATAATTTCTGTAATTTGTGTGGTGTACATAAGAAGGAGTATTCTATCTAGGCCCTTCACTTTGTGTAATTTATTTTCCACAGGCTGATTATTTATAATTATTCTTTAATCACATTAGTTTAAGGTGGGTATTTGAATAAGTTGTGTTCTACTGATGTTGATATGATAAGAACAATAATGCTTGGTCTGTCTGTCTGGCCTTGATTGATACCTTTGCCTGGAAGGAATTGGAGATTGTGATAAGACCGCCCAATGTGAGTTGTTATTAGATTGATTTCAGGCATTTTATATGGGGATGGTGTCCACAACTCCACGCCCAAAGTGCGTATTTCAAAAGAGAACGAGTTTTAGAGAGAGAGAGAGAGAGAGTATTTGGAATGTACATCATTCACAAAAAAGGTTCTAAAGGCCTTTGTATACAAGGTTGAAGGGACGCCGACGCTAAAACGGCTACCACGTAAACAGTACATCATTCTGACCCCCCAACCCCCCGTCAGATAGAAAATTTTCATAGGTAATTTTAAACAAAAACAGCTGTTTCATGCATTTTGACCATTTAGAGTGTAGGTATTGCTGTTTACTAAGCAACAGCTGTTTTTTTTTTAAATAACCGACGAAAAAAAATCGATGTGGCCTAAAATTTCTGTGTACCCTTTGATGTCAAAAAAAAATAACAATCTTTGTGCAAATTGATAGACGGACTTGGTGGAAGGCAAAAAGTTCTGAAATTAAAAATGCATGCAGACAAAATTGTGGGCAACAGTTAGTACTTATGTCCTGAAAAATAACAAGTACTTATAGCCGTCAATGTAATATTTTTCATTGTCAAGATTGTCTCGGATAAGGTAAGACAAGAAAATATTTCGAGAGAATAAATAACAGTCATCATATAATACTAGATTACATTTCAGATTTGAGTTTAAAAATAGTACTTAGTATTTTTTTGCATTATCATTTTGATTGATTATACCTATTTTGCACAATCTTTTTATAGAGTTTAAAAAATAGTAGAAAACAATGGCAACAATATTTCCAGATTTTATGTTCACATAATATTTTATTTATATAAAGTATTTTATAATAAAATTGCACTGAGATTTCCATCTGTCAATACCCAATTCTTTATTGCATTCCATATGTATTACATAGATGGTGTAACAAAGTATAAGATCAATATGGGCCCTGTCGGGCACAGCAACATTAGGAGAGAGGAAGAGGGACCAAAGGCATTAAGCATAGATAATGTAGACGTACAGAGAAATATAGAAACCACAAAAAACTTCTAGGAATGTGGTCATCATCATCATCATCATCATTTCAGCCGAAAGACGTCCACTGCTGGACATAGGCCTCCCCCAAGAAGGGGGGTTTTGCCATAATCGCCACGCTTGGCAGGCGGGTTGGCGATCGCAGTATGGTTGTTATAAAACACAGAGAACGCTGCTGCCCATTCTCTGGTAAGTCCCTTAGTCGCCTCTTACGACACCCACGGGGAGATATGGGATGGTGCTATTCTTTACGTCCGGACACCATACAGAATTAGAATAGGAATGTGGTAATTAATTACAATATTTAATTCATATGTATACATTCATAAACTCACGCCTTTTTCCCGTGGGGGTAGGCAGAAACAACAGAACGCCACCTGCTATGACCCTTACACACACCTATTGCCTTGTACACAATTCCACATTGATATATTTAGATCTGGTCTTACATGCAAGTACAACGCACCTGACTTTTCTGAAGAACTTTTTGTACGATATTTCATTCAGAAGACAGTTACAAACCATTTAAACCACCTTTATTTTATTTTCGGCTTTTGAATATAGAGATGAATTTTAGAGGATTTTATATTTATTTTTAAAAATTGATGTAAATAAAAGGAGTACCTATAGTAATTATTGTAGCAAGTGGCATTATGTAGTATGTATGTATTTAAAAGCTCCCCCTTTTTGGTGATGATTTAACAATTTAAAACTTTATATTTTTGTAATAATAAAAATATGATTCACTTTTATCGCAATAAAAACACTAAATACTCCTAGTAATAAGGTTCAATATATTCTGACCTCTTTACCTACTTATTAAACTTTCTTCGCTTTAGCGTCTAGTCAGTCTGTTAACCACTTCAAAGCATCAAGGATATAATAATAAAACTGATAAATGCTTACCTCCAGCCAACAAGTTTTTGAGTATAAAATCAAGATCATTTTTCTGCGCCACGGTTAAAGCCATATTTCTTTCGATTCACAAAAAATATATTTACAGAAACAAAGTAGTTTATTCACTGCTTTCATTGGGCCTTCACATTTGTACGCAAATATTCGTTAGAAAATCACCAGTTAACACCATGGCACGCTTTAGAAATTGTCTGATTAATTTATTCAAAGTACGAACGGACAGTGGACATTTCTTGACGATTGTTCACGCTACATCTGCACCTACTTTCACCACCGATTATGAGCGCACAGAAAACTTTTTACACACACATTAGCCACCTGCCGAGTCAGCGGCCGAGTGAGCGAGCGCCACGCTTGACGGGACGAACCTATCTCCAATCTGAATGTACAAAACTCGTCGGTATTTAATGCTTGTCGGCTGATCGTGGGTGGTAGTCAGCTGTTGATGCGCATTTCCAAACACCAGTAATGTTTGTTTTTCCATATAATGTCGTTATAACGGAATATATTCGTACAATATTTGTATGATGTTTCATTCATAAATACGGAAGAAAATGTGGAAACGCGGCAGAAAGCAATAATATTTTCGTTTTTCTGCAACCTTGAAAAATGAAAAACACTATTTCTCCGTAATGACAAGTGCTGCTGTCAATGTCGCAATGACAGCTTGCATGTAGTCTATGGTATGCCGCTCGTTTACGAAGAGTGTTATGGAAAGATGAACTGAGTTTATTTATTTTTAACCGACTTTTAAAAAAGGAGGCGTATAACCTCCTTTTTTGAAGTTTAATTCATCATCATCATTTCAGCCGAAAGACGTCCACTGCTGGACATAGGCCTCCCCAAGGGGGGTTTAATTGATAAGATTAAATAACGATGACGAAGATAAAAACACACTAATACAGTGCCGAATTAAGTCTAGACATGTAATGGCGAAAACATATTACTGCTACATATTACACAATGGCCAATGTATTGTTGTTGCTGCATACATGGTCGCCGAACGTTGGGCAGTTGTGCCCATATCATTAGTTTTGTATATTTTCTTGCTTGGGCCAGATATGAAGGTGATTTGCTTCAGCCTGCAGGATTTTTAGATGCTGTTTGTTTGGATATTGAACACTATTCGATAAAAATATTAACTTCTTATCTTGTTTTTTTTTTACATAGTATAGGTAACATCAATCAAATCCCTAACAAAAATGAAAACAAAAAAATAATAACGACAACTCCTTCAAATACAACAATAACTGCTTCAACTATGACGCGGCGACGTTCAAACAGAAGAAAATTACTGCTTTGACTGTCTAGAGATATAAGATAGGTTAAAATACACCAGCCCCGTAACATAGTACCATTCTTCCGTCAAAGAAATCCTTGTTGGTGGTCATGCTACGGCGGCTGATTGAGACAGATCTTACCTAATATGATCGATCAGGGTGTTGTCGATGTCGGCTATTCGACATAATGCGACGGGAATTAAGTCGAATAGCCAACATCACATAGTGGTGACAAGCAAAATTTGCAACAAGGAAGACGTGCATCGAAAAAACTGTACTACCCAGTTTTATTAAAATACTACCTCGTCAGGAACAACCGTTTTTTTCTGGTCATTTACTTGCTAAAAGTGGGTACTGTGGCACCATTTTAGAAAGCTAATGAAACAAGGAACTTGTTTCTGTAATTTGCATGACAAGTGTTTCACATTTATTTTGAAAAAACTGCCTCTAACACCAGGAAAGTTTCGAAATAAATTCAGAACAGGACCTTTATGGCGCTTGCCTAAGTGTCAAATTCAGATTACTTTTTTGACAAATTGGTTTTCGAAGGATTTATTTATTCATAAGCTATCAGAAAAGTATCAGTTTAACATCCTGAACGGCGTAGATTTCTCAGTTTATGGTGGAAAGGTAGAAAATTTTCAAAGAACTTTAAAAATTCGATATGTCAAAGAAAACCCAGTTTGGACCCCAAGTTATCGGGTTCAAAATTGTTGCAAATTAGGTCTAGTATCACCCATTTCAAGGAATGCACCCAATTACCAATCACCTGTAAACTTAAAGGTTTTAAAGAAAAAAGGTGTTTATTTAAATCCAAAGAGTAGGATACTTATACCAAGCTCTAATCTCTGGCAAATCATGTAACTTACGGTCACCGACTTCCGAAGCTTTTAAAAATGTTTATACAAGAGCATCATATTATATTGTGTTTATATCCTCAAAGTCAGATTTGTTAGATTTAGTTTTAAAATGAATGTTGCTGGACTACCAGTTGTTATTATTTGCCTTTTAAATCTGAAAGTCGGTGTGAAGGGCATTTGTGCGGCACACTGTGCGGCACTGTGCCGCACACCGGTGAAATCACACTATAATATGTAATCTGTGATGAGTACTAGTACTAGTACTAGTGAACCTCTGACACAGCACAGACAGACCTTATGCTTTGTAGAACTGCGGTAAGCTGATTTTGTACTCCAGAATAGACTGATTTGGGATTAAAAAGGGAGTACAATTCTAAGAATATTGGTATTTCTAGGCGTTGTTTAGTTTGGGAACTAAAATACATTTAAATCATCGATATTCGTTCCACTGCCAGGGCACAAACCTACCTCCCCTTTAAGCCGTTTTTTCTTGTTTATTCCATCCAAGATTACTATAAAAACTAACACGTACCATCTTGTGCTATAGACATTCACTGTCATGATGAATTTTTCAATTATTTTTAGCTAAAGCGCCTGCTTAATAAATGTGAGCAATTTTGGGTTCTGTGTACGATCAATATGTATTGCGCCGCATCTAGCTGCACGGAATCGCATTTTTCCATTCTCCTTCGAGAAGAATCGTCATTTGCTAGAGCGAGAAACAGAGCATGCTACGCGAGGGTGATCAGGCGTAACCCTTACCATGCTAGGCTGGACTACTTATGTATGGTATTCATAAATTGATTCATTACCTTTACAGTCTTTTTTCACCTACCTCATTACTGAGTACAGGCCTCCCATTGTATGCGATGTGTGTGTATTAAACTATTGATACACTAAAAATACTTCTTTTCAATCTTCTTCTTTTTCCTGTCGCGTTGCCACGACAGTATTATTTTATATTTTGTTGGCCTATACAAGGCCAGAAGGCAGTATAGGAGGCAAGGGTGTCGCCAACCTTTGAGTTTTGCAGAAGGATGAGAAAAAGGATTTTTGGGGTTAAATTTACTATTTACGGATGCAGGTTAAGTTATTCTAAGAATCTAAAATACATGCAACATTTTTGAGGTGAGGGTTTTTTTTAAGGTTCCCAGGTGTGGTCTAGAACTAGACCACACCTGGGAACCTTCTAGTTACGGAGATATTGAGGGTCAAAGTTCCAACTTTTTCACAAGTTTTTTTTAAATACATGTTTTTAATTTAAGAAATTTTACTTTACACGCCCCCCGTACTATTCAATCCATCCATCAGCTCAATGTTTTGAGTGCTTTCCGTCGAGTCCTACCGTAAAACGTGATTTTTCACCCCAAAAATAAAGTTGTTTCCCAGCAATATTTTTTGCGTAAAGTTACTTAGTTAGATGTACAGAATACTTGGTTGACGGCTATGTGAAGGGTCTGTACACCCTTTATTACCTCAAAAATATTAGCATCTTGGATTGGTTACATTTTTTATACAGACAAAATAGTACCTAGCTACCTCTTTTTTTTCGTATGGAAGTAGAAGTTTGATACTAATTTTGTGGAGTTATTTGAAATGTAAGCTTCCAGTCTCCACTCCAGAAAAGTTAGCTTTTCTTTAGTCCTTTTATTCAGAAATAGATTTTACTCAATTGACTTAGGGACACAAATTTAAGAACCCCCCTATTGGAATGATAGAGCGTGTTAGCCAGAGCTTCTGCAAAACGTTATAATCCTCCAGAAAACATTTTTGCTTTTCGGGTTACTACCGAATTTGATTATTGTAAGGATTGACCTACTTATTTTCTAATACCTAAATGTTTTTGGTGCACCCACACCAACCACGAATCCACAATCCATGACACATCCAAAATGTCTAAACTCTAAATAAATATCATTTGTTAACTCTAAATTGATTCTTAAGTTCTCAACAAAAATGTGCCAACAATACCTGCTATATCGTAAACGTCCCTAGGTTTTTTTATTTTATTGACCTTTTTGTCACCATTTATCATCACCATTTCAGCCGAAACACGTCCACTGCTAGACATCTGACATAGGCCTCCTCCAAGTGTCGCCCGCCACTTTGACCGGTCCCGTGTGACTCACATAGTCACATCCAGCGGATTCCCGCAACCTTCACCAGGTCATTGGTTCACCTAGTGGGAAGCCTTCCAACGCAACGTCTTCCGACTAATAAGTAATACATGAATTACAACAAAATTACACTTATTGCGCTATCTTTTGCTTGATGTTCTTGAAACTGTGACTCTGGTTTCAATTTACGACTCAACGTCTTTACCTAACTAACCTGCCCTACCTAAACAATCCATTAATAAACAAGGTGTGCCCTGCAGTTTAACTCGCCGACTCCTAAGAATTGTAGTGTGATGGTAAATAGTCAGAAACCTTCAAATAAAAATAGAGGATGTGGAATTGTGGATGTGGAGGATGTGTCAAAATGTTATTGGGTTTTTCATCAGGATTTTTTCAGTAGCAGCCATGGAGTTTGGATTTGTGCCCAGTTGATGGCAATAGGCTCGCCCTCTATTACATGGGACTTAAAAAACATAACTGGCGAAGTGTGGGTGTACTACTAGGTACACCTCTACTTAACCATTTGGGGATTACAGGCGTGAAGTTATGTTGTGTTATAGATAGGTAACTCCTTTGCCATTTAAAGGAGTTTTATTTCTTAAAAGCTAGCGAATTCGTTTGCGGGGAAATTTAGATGTGTGAGTCAGAAAAAAAAAAGATAGCCTATGACCTTCCCAGAAATACCTAATCTATCTTCTTGCTAAATTTCATAACGATTCGAGAAGGTAACAAACAAACAGAATTACTTTCGCATTTATAATATTAATATGGATATATGAAACCACTTTGAGCATTTCTCTTGATTTTTTTCATTTCGATAGAAACGTTCCTTTCATCGATTACGACTTGAAGGTCACCTTGAAGTTTGTAGTGGCGCGAAAGCTCAAATAGGACACGAGTGACGCGTCGCCCCAAAACGTTTGGTACATGGCGCTTAGCACGTTCCTCCTCGTTGGTATAATATAAAGTAAATAAGCGTTGCACCAGCATTACTGATCATTTCGCCATGATACGAACGCGTTGCGTAGAGGACGCGCAGTGGTTTGTTGGACAGTAACATAAGCGCGCGTTGTTTTGTGTGGACCATTTATTTTGAAGGATTTTCCCGTTCCCGCGTGTTTATGTAGTGACAATTAAATGAACTTAATTTTAATTTTGTAAAAGTTTGTTGATCATATTAGAGTGAAATATGGAGGATTCAGAGGTTGCAGAGATACCAAAGATTTCAGAGGTTTCAGACGTTCAAGAGGTTCCACCAAATAAATGTTTTATATGGCGTAAGTATTTTTTTGTGTTTATTATTCTGTGGCGTTTTTTTTAATTCATTTTTTACATGTCAGGCGACATGTAAAAAACTATTAAAAAAACCCTGTATTGATTTAAAAAATAAAACAAATCAAGAAATTTTATATGAGGTAATAAAGTTTATCTAACTTTATTACCTCATATAAAAATAAAAAAATATATTCTTTCTTTGTTTTATTTTTTAAATGTTTTTTTTTTTTTTTTTTTCTAAATGGCATCTCGCAGGTCAGCCTAAGAGGCTGTCGCTGCTCAACCGGACTATCCTGTGGGTTCCTTGAGTGTAAGGCCTCCAGCCAGGGCATTTTTTAAATGAGGTAATAAAGTTTAGTATAACTGTATTACCTCAGTTTATGTAGGTACGCCACAATGTTTTGAGTAAAATAAATATTTTTGTATTTCAGCTAGGTACCTAGCTGTAATTAAATAATAATAATACATAATTCATTAAATAAATGAAGTAGCGCTTTTTTAACATAATTTCTATCAATTCAATAGAACCTTATCTCTGTTTATTTTGGACGCGTTCCTCGCGCTCCCGTCCTTGAAGGCGGGAAGGTCACACGTTGAAGCCGCGTTTATAATTTTGGTGGGGTCGTTAACCTCCCATCCCCCGTGTTTAAGATTATCGTTATCCGATGCTATTTTTCATCATGCGTTTTCCGATTAAAAACAACACTAACTTACTACCTACCTATTTGCTTGATAGTTTATTTGGGAAAAGCCAGTGAAACGCATTCGATTGAAGAAAAGGGTCCAATAAAAGTGATTTTAAATGCATATTTTGAGACTTCCATCGTTACCATACCAAGTCAGGATAGAGCATAAAGGGTGTAAAAGTACGCTTAACGAAGCCGAAAGGTTCTCCCCGTCATTGCGATATTTTTTTTTTTGTTCTAGACCTTACCTTAACCTTCTAGTTACGGAGATATTGGGGTCTAACTTTTTCACAAGTTTTTTTTTTTTTAAATACATGTTTTAAATGAAATAACTTTATACCTTCACAACCCCCACACTATTCAATGCATCTATCAGCACAATGTTTTGAGTGCGTTACATTGAGTCCTTCAGTAAAACGTGATGTTTCACGTCAAAATTATTTTAATATTTTTTGCGTAGAGTTACTTTTTTTATTTTTTATTCTTTGTTAACAAAAAGGGGGTGTTTATTAATACGGATATGCCAATCCCTATGGTTGACGGCTTCGTGAAGCCTGTTGGAAGCCTGTTCCTAAATTCTAATGAGTAACCATTGACCTTTGCGAATCAATAGGTCAATACTTGAGAGTAAAAAGTAGATAGGTACAGAAGCTCTAGCACGAGCGCGCGGTGTACCGAAACGTAACGTCGATGTTTCTTATCGAAAATCCAATTATATTATAGCATTTTATTGAAATTGTTTCTAGAAAAAACAATCAGTTTCATCCATAAATATGAATAAATTGCTTAGCGTTAGATACCAAAGCGATTGCGTGTGGCATCATTTAACCCTCCCTCGCCTATCTCATAAAGTTTAATCAAAATCGAAACAACTTATAATTTTAAAGAGTTTTTACAATAAAATTAATTAACTTCGCTCGGAGTTATATTAGTCCAACAGCCAACTCGATACGATGAAAATGGCCAAGCTTTTTTTATTGGGGTGCAAAATCACGTTTTACGGTAGGACTCAATGTAACGCACTCAACACATTGTGCTGATGGATGCATTGAATAGTACGGAGGTCGTAAAGGCATTTAAAGTAAAGTTATAACAAAAAAAAACTTGGGAAAAAGTTGGAACTTTGACTCCCAATATCTCCGTAACTATTGACCCCCAATATCTCCGTAACTAGAAGGTTCCCAGGTATGGTCTAGAACAAAAAAATGATCAAAATAACGAGGAGAACAAGTGCCTTTCGACTTCGTTAAGGATACTTTTACACCCATTTTCTATGTGAAATGTGACATCTACCAACCCTCACTGGGCCCACGTGGTGGATAACGGCGCATCTCTTCTTACAGAGAGCAGACCTGTGTCCCAGCAGTGGGAACAATATAGGCTGATTATGTACCTACACACATAACATCACGCCTGTAATCCCCGAACACAGGTACACCCACATTTCGCCAATTATGTTTAAGTCTCATGTAATAGGGAGCGAGCCTATTTCCATCAACCGGGCACAAATCCAGACTCCGTAGCTGCTACTCAAAAATTCCCAAAAACACTTTGCCCGACTCGGGAATCGAACCCAGGACCTCATGTTCAGCAGTCGCGCTTGCGACCACTAGAACAACGAGGCAGTCTCATCACCTATTATGTGTTATTTTTGAAGGTGACTCTGTATTGAAGTGATAACTCTTGCGTGCCATATACACACGGCGGCACATGAACCTGTACATTTCCAGTATAACTTGGTCTCGGTTTGTATAGATTTTCTATACAATGAGAGATCCGCATAAACTGGTTACGTAAAGCTTGATTGGCCGTCGTGTGTACTTTGTTAAGTATTTATTAGTTTTCCTGTTGACAACAACGTAAATAATTTAATCTAAGAAGAAGCAAGAAGTGGACGTGCGTGAGAAACAATTAATTCTTAGTGTATTTAATATATTGTTGGTATCTCTATCTAGTACTCTGTTATGGAGTAAATAATGTACTTTTAGATATGTAGATAGTTTCTTCTGTTCATTAATTCATTTATATAATATACATATATACAGGGTGTAAGGGATAGCCCTCCGCAAACTGACAGGGTGTATTCAGCTCCTTATCTATACTTAATATTATAAAGCTGAAGAGTTTGTTTGTTTGTTTGTTTGCTTGAACGCGCTAATCTCAGGAACTACTGGTTCGATTTGAAAAATTCTTTTAGAATTGGATAGCCCATTTATCGAGGAAGGTTATAGGCTAAAATTTCACGCGGACGAAAGTCGCGGGCAACAGCTAGTTTAGAATAATATTCCACCATTTTCATTTTTTTATCGTTTTTTTCAGTTACCTACTATTGCTTTATTTCAATATATATATTCTCTGTACGCAGCACTCCGTTTATGTAAATAGGTAACACGGCAAAAAAAAAAACAACAACGGATGTTGAAATACAAACGACAAACTACACGTGAATTCAGCTGTTCTCTTACTGCCTAGCTACAGAGTTCATCGAACTCGTCGTCGTGCTTGCCGTTCGCTACGTGCGTTTTGCCATGATAACGATACATTACGTATGAGGAAATAAAACAAATCAAATTTATTGGATTCCCATAACGTTCCTGATATAATTTCTTGTACCGGTCATCTTAGTTTGATATTTTGAATTCACCCCATCAGTTTGTGGAGGGATGTCCCTTACACCCTGTCTGCCTAGACTAATATAATTGATACGGAATATCCAATCGAAGTGTCTCAAAAATTGAATGTAAAGCTCTTGTTTGAGTTCGACCCCATGACCTACACAAAACCTGGTAAACCACCACTGCTCCACAATTAATAATGAGCTGGTGGTCTACCATGACGTCTGAAAGCAGTATTCTTTTAGTTTTATTCCAGAGAGGGAAAGAGATGGCGCTAGAAATCCTGTATAGCTTCGTCTCTTTCTCACACTGGAGTGAAATTAAAACAATACCGTGGTATCCCCCCTGGTCGATGAAAGTATTGGATTATGGTAGAAGATACTATTCTTCTTCGGCCAGCTCAGGTTCTAACTTCTAATCAGACATGATAATGTGTCAAACGCAACTTGTGGAATTTTTCCCCATTGTTGGCAGTGATTCACAAAGGGAATTTGCCAAACACAATCATATTTATAATAAAATTTGAATTACCTTCCTAGGTTGGTATTTTCCTTATGTGGGTTAGGTATTAATATAATAATAATAAATAATAATAAAGTTTATTTGGAACAACTTAAGTTATACAGGTTACACAGGAAAAACGAAGATAGCTACTAAAGTAAAATACTGTGGCGCAGCTATCAACGCCCAATTCATAGTACATAGAATAGACATTGTTCCAGATTAACCTAAAAAAAAAAAAATATATTATAAATTAACAAAACAAAGAGAATGAAAACAAACCGAAAAAATAAAATAAAAATATGATATTTTACACTGTGTGTGATTACTGTGTTGTGTATATGTAGAGTAGAGGTGGGTATGAGGTGTGTTATGGTGTGTGTGTGTGTACCGCGTTTATGACACCATAAGTTGCTCAGTCTCATCATAGGACAGGCACCTAAGCCAGTTGGTCACTTTTATCTTCAGTACATTCCTAGTCATAGGGTATATTTTAATACTTTTATTTAGGGTATTATAGAGTTTAGAGCTGGTGTGAGTGAAGTGGCGGCTGACCAACGCTAACCTACAGCGTTCAGTCTGACAGACTCTGCCGGCACGACGGTTCTTTGTAAGGGACTGAGGGTCATATGGGAGAAGTAGGTGTTTCCTAAGAACTGTTTGAAGCACGAACAACTGTCTTACTGAGAGGACCTCGCAAATTGAGTATAGCTCAGAAGTGGGAAATCTAATCGGTTTTTTAGCGAGTACTTTTAGAACTGCTCTCTGTGCCCTCTCTAGGCGCAGCATGGTTGTCTTGTGGGTTCCGCCCCACGTGGTTATGCAGTAACTGAGGACTGATTGAGCAAGGTACTAATACTAATACTAACCTACTTCAATAAACCACCGATTGATTTGTCTTAATGAGTTAAATTAAAGTCCAGAAAATATAACTTGATTAAAATGACAGCTGTCAAACTAAAGGACTAGCTTTGGTCATATCGAAATATATAATTAACAAATGCATGTTTATAGTCAGTATTTTACGTTATGTAAATATGAGTATTAATTTGGGCCAATTAAATTCAACTATAAAAAAACATAGTTTTAATAAAATTATCGGCTAATTATATACAGACGCAGCACACCAAGATACTACAATCTGTCAAATTTCTTTAATAGATTTTCAACTTTATCGCTAAATCATTAGGTTCAAGGTTGTCGGGTAGCTTGATGTGCTGGCGTCAGTACCTACAACCTAGCTGCTGTCATTTCAATCAAGTTAAATTTTAAGAAATATAGTGTACATTATAAAATATTGTATCCTCTATATCACAAAGCCTCAGAGGTGGTTGACAAAACAGCTCAGAGTACCAGCATAATTTTATTGTTATTTAATTTGTTAAAAGAACGCGATTTTTTCACGCAATCTCAACGCGAACGCAGTCTAGTCAAGATAGAAAAGGTTGCGTACCTCTGCATATAAAAAAAGCCACGCGAATAGGCCCTACCCATAGAAATATGTGTTCGTCCTTTATCTATGACCCTACAATAGTTATATTGAAATTGAATGAATTGGAGATTGATAGAGGTAATCAATATCATCGTTCATCATTATCTCTTTCGTAACCCGGCCACGCACGTCTAAACTACCCTACATACAAATATAATTTATTAGCGCTGCAAGAAGACAATATTGACATAATAATCTACGTAAGTAAAATAAAACAAATATTGCGCTAATCAAAGCACTGTAAACAGCTATCTGCGTACACACAAAATATTTGTTCTGATTGATGGACGATTGTTACATATTGTAAATGACGCGTGATGATGTAGAAGAGAAGAACAGAGAGCTAGTCTAACAAGATGCATTTTGATTGATCGATGATTATTGCTCACACTTTAATCAAGTCAACACAATCAAAACAACTGTGGCGACCACCAGAAAAGCGCCAAGACAACGAAGCTCAACGAAGTCACAAGAGAAACAATCGAACTGACTTGGATCCCGCAACGGAATTAATCACCACTATGATGCCTTTAATCACCACTGGGCAGGACATGTCTGTCGTATGCCGAACGAACTGTGGGCCCGTAAAGCTCAGGATTGGTGCCCTGAAACAGTGACACGGGGTCGCGGTAGACCACGAAGGAGATGGCGGGACGACCTGGATGTCTTCCTTGAGAATTGGAAAGAAGTAGCACAGAAGCGCGAGCTTTGGAAGGAGTGGAGGGAGGCCTTTGCCCAGCAGTGGGAAAATATGGGCTAGCTATAATAATAATAATATAATGATGCCTTTTCAAAATTAATAGTGGTTAGCTGGTCATTAAAGATCAGGAACAGAAGATCCCTGATGAAGACATGCGACCTCCACCATCCCGTACTGGGCCCGCATGGTGGTCTACGGCTACGGCCCAGTCCCGATCACAACTCTGAGGAGGCCTGTGTCCCTAGGTCCCAGGTCCCAGCAGTGGGAACGTTATAGGCTGATATGCTGATTGGCTTGGCATGATGATCATGTGTTGCGAAATAACGGCCATAAAACTATGGCTTTAAAAGTCTAGACGTTTACCATGTTGTGTTAATGAGTCAGAGTTTACCGACGTTTCGCGATAGACATCGAAGTTATATTTAATGTTTGACTCATTTATTTGCCTGATGTAAAAATTTGTTATAAAAACATTTTATGAATTTTCTGCTCGTAGGTATTCGTCAGTTTTGATTTGATGGTTCCGTCGGTCGAAAACCTAGATTTGCAACTCTGGTAGGGTATGCCAAACAGCATAGGTTCACTGAACTTCATATTCAGCTTAATAAACCATGAACTGTTCTGTGTGAGTTTCGAGTTTCGACCTATTTTACATACCATAAAAGAGAAGCGACTTAGAACTCAAAATTTAAAAACTTTTTACAGCCAATCTACTCGTTTTGACTGCTCATTACTGTAATATCGACCAATAACCGCAATGGAAAGTCAAACTTCACGTCAGTGAATGGTAACTAAGCCGATGCAGACGTGACCATAGTCGCATGCGCGTCGGAACCGGCGATAAAAATGTACCACTGACGAATACAATCGACTTGGTATTCGGGTATATTATTTTTATTATCTATAGGTACCGGATCTAACAGGAAACTTCACTGATTTTGAATCCATTATGTTATGAATATGATATAACGTTTATCCTGATAAAACCCAAAAGAGTTGGAGCGTCATTGCTCTATAAAGATCGCTATTGTTGTCCCATAACACAATGCATGTCATTAGGATACAATACGTGATATTACGAGGTGGTAATTTATGACAATGTCCTAATCGCAAGAGAAATAAACTTTACCTCAGGTCGAGTCCGGTCAAATACCTATCTGTAATTAATAATAATCCATTTAGCTAATTCTAGCCGTGGACAGCCCTGGTGAGTCTGGTGACCTGTAACATAGGTTTTTCCCAAAAACCTACATCAGGCACCAGCTGAGATATTTTTTGTACATAACTTTAAGTCAGCTTTGTGAAGAAAGAATAAATGATAAATAAATAAATAAAAATAATTTTCAGGTAATCTAAGTTTACATAAAGGGTGTAAATAGACCTTTAACATATCTGAAAGGCACTTGTTCTCCCCGTCTTTGCGATATTTTTTTTGTCCTAGACCATACCCGGGATCCTTCTAGTTACGGATATATTGGGGGTCAAAGTTCCAAATTTTTTTAAATACATGTTTTTAATGTAAGATTTTTGCCTCTGACCTCCACGACCCCTATACTATTTAATCCATCCATCAGCACAATGCTTTGAGTGCTTTCCATCGAGTCCTACCGTAAAACATGATTTTTCACCCCAAAAAAAAGTCGTTTCCCAGCAATAATTTTTTTCGTAAAGTTACTTAGTTTGATGTACAGAATGCTTGGTTGACGGCTATGTGAAGGGTTTGTTTACACCCTGTAGGTACTAATATGTAACAGTTTTGTTAGTATATGAAACTTAAAACTATGTAAGTATCTTAATAACACTTCACTTGCACGATGCTTTTCTGTGTTCGTGACTTCGTGTTCTGCGGAAGCGATGGAAGCACACACATCCTGCAGCCAATTTTTTTTCTTCCAACACCAATTGGAGTACCTATACGAACATACGGATACCAATGGTATGCATACCACAAACACCTTAAAATTGACGTATTGGTGCGACTCCAGCAGCAGCAGGATAAAGGCGGAGGCAGGCGGTTCTGTAAAGAACCGCCCAACTAGCAAAAGTGCTATACAACATTATTTTTAGTATATGCGATACCTGAATATAGTTTGTTCAGAATAAGTAACTGAATAGATCCTGATAATTTTTGAACCATGTTATATTTTGTCTCAAAAATATTTAAAAAAAGGTTTGAGGTTTGACACCGAGCGACACTAAGTACCTATCGCAATCATTTAGGTATCTACTGCCAAATTATTATTATCAATGAGCTCAAGACGACGCTGGAGGAGCGCACGCGGTGGCGCCGCGTCGTGACCACGTTTTTGTGCGGACAATCAGGTAACTGAACAAGCAGTTTTGAAAATTTGTACATAGATTCTTTACATATTCAGGTTTCGCATATACTAAAACTAATGTTGTATAACGAATGATTTATAAGGTACTGTTGTACATGTTTACGTAGGTGTACTCTGTACATGTTTTATAACCGCATCAGTTTTACAACTCTCTTTATAAAAGGACGTTTTACTAGTGTTTTTTGCTAATATGGTATATCAGTCTTATCATCTTATCTTACATATGTTTATATAACCAATATAAATGTCCCTTATAAAGTATTGGACCTATAAAAGCATATAATATGGCTTTTCAGACATATAATAATTTAGCCTTGTAGTCGCATTGGCCTTAATATTTGAAAAATTATAGGGCTATTAACTAAGCTATTCCCATAAAATGTTTATTTGACATTTAAAAATATACAAGGTGGCGACGACAATACGACAATAAATGAAAATACTGGAAATACTAGTTCGTAGGAATATTATTAAACTATCAAACAAGTCCTAACATCGAAATGATTTTTTTTTCAAACATTTTAAAAAGCTTAAAACTGTTAAAGAAATATAACACCATTTATAAATATTGGTTCTCTCATCTTAAGAATAGTTTGCACTAATACACATCTGAAAATAACATTTAACATGCTACCGTATTAATGTCGGTGCTAGCCTATTAATCTACATTATTCTACATCATGTAGAAAATTCTAAAGATGAAAAATGATGTCCTGTGACTAAACTACTGGATATATTCGATTTAATTTTTATGTACAGACTGGGAACGTCTTGAGGTATACGCAGTTTAATTTATTGTCGTATTGTCGGCGCCACCCTGTATATCCATATATCCTTAGTTTGTAAGCCCTGTCTGGGGGGGCCTTAAAGTAATTTTTGGCTACCACAGGATAAGCCCGGTTAAGCAGGAACAACCTTGAACTGCGAGTGGTAATTTAAAAAAAAAAGTGTTTGTTTGAATGAAGCTGCATTCAAATAAACACTTTTTTTATATAAGCTTATGCAAAAAGGCAAGTTACATAGCTTCTATAAATAAATAAAGTGTTGACTGCACCTCTATGTAAAAGGTACAAGAACTTTATTCTTATATGTATGCTTGAATATGCCTTTACATAAGTTTATCGTCAGCCATGACATTTTAGTATTGGTAACTTTCATCTGTACCCTGGACTGGACCCGGGGCCGTAGAACGAAAAAAAAAAAATTACATAGAATAAGTATTTTATTTTCTCTTTTGTGATAATGAAATGGGAAAGAAGATTCGAATTATAAAAACATTTGATTTGCTAATCCTTCTTATAGTAGCAATTAACAGGAGCACATAAAAGTAAAATAGTTTTAAATTTAATTAGAAAAAGATAAAGTTAACGAGGCGTATTAAAAATTTACCATAAAACTTACCCACAGTTCTCACAAATCTGCTTTTCCACATAAAGATCCAGTACAATTTACGAAAAAAGAGCGATGTGGTCAAGCTGTAATGCAGGCAATTTTTTTTTAATTAGCCCGTTTTGTCCCACTCCTGAGCAAAGGCCTCCTTAATATATTTTCTAAATGACGTAGTGAGGCAAATGACGCGTGAATAAATCATGAATTTCACATATTCGTATTGCGTTTGCAAGGAAACGAGGAAATGCCCTTATAGCCGTATTTTGTTAGCGGTTCTATGGGTAATTTGTTACATAAAAGCAAATTTCTAATCAGCCATACAATAAATAAGCCTTTACATAGCGAGTTTAAGGGGGATTAGCTTATTATATGGTAACTATAAAATCTCTACAAGGTTTTATTCGTTATAAATTGTGCCCATACGCAATCTTATTAGCGTTATTATATGGCCTTTATAAAATATATTTGTTTGGCTTTAATAAGATTTATAGAGCAACTTTTTGCTACTTGGGGGGTAGATTTATATCTACTGGTCCTCTGCAGATCCTGCAATGGTCAGATTCACTAACGTAACAACCTGTAAAACTGCCGTAGGTAAAAAAAAACTTGAGCAGCATCTACTCTACTCTAATAATGTCTTACCTAACTGCAGTTCCTCTTAGTCAACTAGCAAGAAAGTTTTTTCCTACGTGAGTGCCATCAGCTCAGTTGCCAATATTGTGTGAAGGTGTGCCAACATCCGTCTTAATCACTTAGAAGATAGATTCTTGGAAGCGAGTATTGTTTGTATTGACCAAGTAAAGAAGTAAAGGAAATATGTGACTTGTTGATAAATTGTATTAATTAACTACAAAAATAAGGAGTGTGGTTCACATTTTGCTAATGTCTAAATAACCACTGCCCTCGAAACGGTGAAGTCAAACATTGTGTAGAACCCAGCATGTAAATAAATAAAATAAAAAAACTTTTTAATTCCATTAGGTAGTTTTATGTATCACTACAACTACTGACAACGTTTATGCAAAATTTCAGAAAGATCGGTTCAGTTGTTTAGGTGTGAAAAGGTATTAAACAAACTTACTTTCCCATTTATGATAAAAAGTTAGGACTAATATTGAGTAATTTTCTTATTAAATTATGCCGTACCTACTCTGTCTTTTCGTTTTATGTTTAGGGAACTAAGTTGAACGTTCTAGTGTTCTTAGACTCGATGCAATTTTTCTGCTGGTTGTGGAGTCTAATATCCACGTCTGGCATCCGTACCTACGTAACATAAGTTAAGTCCATCACTTTCTTTTTCAATTGCAAATTCGTGTTTGATTGCATTACCTCTTTGTAGGTCCAGTACTTCTTCTAAGTGATTGCAATGCGCCTATCTAACTCCTCAGTATAGTTCTCTCTTCGAAATGATACTTGCTAACCAAGCTAGATGTAATCGTCTACGAAGTCCACGAGGCGTTATTTACTGTTATTGATTTTATGAAGTTTAAGTTTTATTCATAGTAAATATTATATACATTAATAAATTAAAATAACCTATATTAACTAACTAACTTAAAAATAAACTTAAAAAATGGCGTCAAAAAACTCCTCCTCAACGTAGTCAACTGGTAATGTACCCAAAAGACTGGCGGCGCGGCGTTGCCACGTTGTATGGCAATGCTAAGCCTTTGGCCAAGGTAAAAGCCAGCCCTTGGGTCACGGGAAGAGTCAACTAAACGTTTAGAAATGTCCTTGAAAAGGCTGTGAGCACTCGGACCCCACGGACCTTTATGAAGTGGTTGGTACCTTTGTTTTTGTGATGTTTATCTCTAGACCAATATTTGTGCTAACTACGTCGAGCTCTTCCATCATTGTTTGTAGTTCTGCAGAGTAGCCAACATGTATAAGAACCAAAAATATCGAAGACATCTGACATCCAACAATACGCACTGGACCCGCGTCCTGTCCGCGTCCGCGACTGGCGTCCTCAGGAGGAGTCCAGCTGTGGTAATATTATAGGCTGCTGGCTATGTGGAGCAATCTCAAATCTTGTAGATCCACGCATTTGTTAGTAAGGAATCTTACATCCTTTTCCACTTTTACGGGCCACAATATTATAAAGGACGGGATCACACGGAGAATGTTTGCAATACTTTATGGTAAAGTACTAATGACAACTTACTATAGCATAATGATGTTAATTAAAGAAATTTGTCATGAGTAGGTACAAAATAGCAAAAAAGTTAAATAAATATATTTTTTTTTCAGGTTACTTACCAGCGCGGTACGTCCTATCTATCCTCGGGTCTATAGGCTTCGCTATAGTCTATGGTTTGAAGGTGAATCTGTCCGTAGCTCTGGTGGCGATGTTGAACCATACTGCAATCGAAGAATCCCTGGGTCCGAAAAAGAATGTGACTGATGTGGTGAAGCCCGGTGATGAGGTGTGCCAGGGCAACGCCGATAGCGCAGTAGTAAGTACTTACCAGTATTAAAAAAAAAGTTACGTCAGTCTGTGGTAGCATGGCTAATTAGCTAGTAACTTCTTTCTCCTTTAATGATGCCCAGAACTCAGAGTTACTAGCTAATAAGCCATGCTACCATGGCTAATTAGCTAGTAACTTCTTTCTACTTTAATGATGCCCAGAACTCGGCTACCTCAAAAGCGTTAGTTATAGAACAGATAGCGTTAGTAGTAGCCTCTCTTTTTCTATTTATACTCTGTACTATGCTACGTCAGTTCAAACTGTTACTAGTTTACCACCGATGTGCGGTACCTTTAATATCTCTACTGTATTGGGTGCAGATATTCTGAAATTGCAAATCGGTCCTAGTGACTAGCAAAATAGTTTTGAATTGTTCCTAACAGGCAAAAATTTTGTTATAAAGGGTTCGTCAGAAAGAGGGATATTTCAATATTTAATCAGGAATATTCCTCTATTCTCAATACATATATTCCATTAAGGATACCTTGAAATCTCGTTGTCTAACCTCCAAAAGGGCATAATAAGTTTATGGAATACTGTTTGATTACTCAAAATTTATGAGGTTGCTTATACTGTCCCATAAAGTGGATTTACCCCCGTTTTCTTTTTGGGCGACACCTGAATGAATGCCATTGAATATTCAACCCTCGGCCCAGCGCCGAAAGTCGCAATCCCAAGAGAGCGATAATATTTAGGCATAAATTTATAAGTGTGGTTTAGTGTAACAGAAACTAGACTATTGCCTTTGCCCGTTTATTATACCACTTACGACCGCGTCGCGTCGAGCCTATTAGGTAACTAGGTACTTAGTTAAATATACAGGGTGGAATACATCGACGCACAGACGTTTACACACATAGAAATTTTTCAACAGATTTTTTTAAAAATACTGATGTTTCTTACAAAAGTGCAGTACGTACGCGGTCAAAATGTTTGGAACAGCTCACAGCTGATGTTTTTGTGGGTGGACTATGTAGGTAGGTTCATAATCAATTAATCATGTACACAATACGTGGTAATCGTTTGTGAGTCGATGTCCCTTCTACCCCGTACTATAAATTTGTCGGATCCGGTCGTTAGTACGGACATAAAATGAAATGGAAAGCGCGCCTGTGTGCAGTGGTCACATCTCGCGGCGTACTTACCGGTTTACCCACAACACAGCGTGCTTCTATAGAGCTCTGATGTTCAGCTCTAGGCGAGGGCGACAGTCAATGTCTGATCGCGGCGGACTTCTTGGAATTGTACCCGATTCATTGTGCCCCGTGTGTAATCTGAAGTAATTTGTTAGTTTGCTTGAAACAGTGGATCGCACCCAGTGTGTTTTCATAGCATGAAACCCATCGTCTGCCCACATGATGTAAGAGCCTAACGGAATAAATCCTGACAATACAACAAATTTATAAATAAATAAATAAAAAATACAAAAAATAGCCAATCTTGGTCTTTTCCACAATCTATCTGCCGTTGGTCATATGACCCTATTTGAAAGAGGGTATCTCAGATACTTCCCCAGTCACACTTTGGCGCTTCTTCGCTACAAGGAAAATCAATAACTTTATTGCCTTGATAAAAAAGTTCTCTCAAAGTCATATCAAATTGACCTGAATTATAAACTTGCAAATAAACACGAGTTGTTTTGAAAACAGCAATTGGGGCGATCGTAAAGTGTTATTTAAGAATATGATGCATTTCATTGCCTACATCATGTTTCACTTTTAAATCAGCTCCTCGGTTGTGGTTTGCGACATCATAAATTTCGAATTCCAAGCGTTTACAGCTTTCACGGTAAAACTAATTATACAGTGCGTATTGTGACATTGTTTTAATTTCGTATGAGGGAAATCATGCTATGTTGTCCGGTTGTAGGTACCTATCCAAATCTGCATGAATACGTACATTTATTGTACATACAACATTATTTTTAGTATATGCGAAACCTGAATATAGTTTGTTCAGAATAAGTAACTGAAATGATTCCAATAATTTTTAAACCATCTTATATTTTTTCCCAAAAATATTTAAAAAAGTTAAAAGTTGGACACCGAGCGACTTTAAGTACCTATCGCAATAATTTAGGTACCTACTGCCAAATTATTATTATCAATGAGCTCAAGACGAAGTTGGAGGCGCGCGCTGCGTGGTGACCGCGTTTTTGTGCGGACAACTAGGTAACAGAACAAGCTTATAACTTTGTGATTTTTCATGATACAGTTTTGAAATTTTGTACATAGATTCTTTACATAAAATACTAGACACGTGTATCAGGTTTCGCATATACTAAAACTAATGTTGTATATCATAATCATCATCATCATTTCAGCCGAAAGACGTCCACTGTTAGACATAGACCTCCCCCAAGTGTCGCCACATTGAACGGTCCCGTACGACTCGCATCCAGCACATACATACATACATCACATTTAACAAATACGATAAACATATTTAAAACAATAACAATGTACAATGGACGGTCTTATCGCGTAGGTATACAGGTAGTCAGGGACCCACGTGCTTGTCGCCGTGTGCACGTAAATACCTAGTCAATTTGCCGAAACCCAGGTCAATCTTCAAAATCAGGTTCAAACTATAAAAAGTCGACCTTGATTTGTCATAACCATAACACCGTTGATTAACTTTTTGGATCGATTCCAAACGGCCCGAATGAGTCTGGAGAAAGAATTTGTACGTAACAAAAACAATAATAAAGTTTATATTATTTTTAGAGCGGTTAAAATTTTGTGAGATGTTATTTTGGTAGCGCCCTTTTCGGGGGTTGAAATCCTTTCCAACCCTAACAAGCGGAGGACGAACGGTCATCGCGACTCGTAAAATTTAATTTTATAGCTCGTTATCAAGAATCAATACAATTACTGTGGTTATGAAGACAGGCGGACACGCATTGCATTTTAAGTTAAGTTTATAGAGATTTAGTTACCTGTATCCTTCAAGGAGGTGAGTCTAAAAAGACACAATTACAGGGTGTAAACAGACCCTTCACATAGCCGTCAACCAAGCATTCTGTACATCAAACTAAGTAACGTTACGCAAAATTGCAGGGAATCGACTTTTTTTCTGGGTGAAAAATCAAGTTTTACGGTAGGACTCAATGGAAAGCACTCAAAGCATTGTGCTACAAAACATTGTGGGGGTCGTGGAGGAGTGTAAAGTAAAAATCTTACATTAAAAACATGTATTTAAAAAAAACTTGTGAAAATGTTGGAAACTTTGACCTCCAATATCTCCGTAACTAGAAGGTTCCCAGGTATGGTCTAGAACAAAAAAATGATCACAAAGACGGGGAGAACAAGTGCCTTTCGGATATGTTAAGGGTATATTTACACCCTTTATATGATTCTCGAAAACAAAAAGATTTTCGCACTTGTTTGTTTCATTACAACCTCCTTTCTTCCTTTTCGAATACTGCAACGCTCTGTCTGAGGGCTGCTTTCAGAATTGAAATTCGAACAAATATTTGAACTCTGAGTGGAACGTCAAACAAACGTTCACGCGGCCTACAAAAAAAAATCAGTACAATTTTATCTCCGAACCGAAGCTCATCTTTCTATACGGGGTGGAAGACACAGATTACATTGTATATAAGGTTAAAGGTCCCATGAAAATATATGGACAAACTTTTAGAAATCATTCAGACCACCAAAATAAGGACAATGGTAAAAAAAATAATAAGAAAAACGCATTCGAGACTTACAAGAAAAAAAATCAGCTAACGAAAATACACTAAAAATGTTGGCTACCCAATGTATAAACACATCCATGTCTTTGTTATCTCATATTATTCTGATACTACAAAATGTGCGAGTGTGCGATACCCATAACGTATGTGTTTATTGTAGAATGCCGGCAATTTATTATTTTAGGTCAAAATAAAATCACTTTAATCAGTGATTTTTTTTGCTTGGATATCTTTGGTTAGACGTACTGAAAGATGTGTAAAAAAAATTGAGACCTTATATATTTTACTTAAAGTGGAAGGGACACCGACGCGTAAATGGTTACCTCGTATACAGTACATCATTCTGAGCCCCCCACATAGAATTTTTTTCATCGGTCATTAAAAAAATACTGCCGTTTCCTACAAAAGTGCAATACCTATATGGTCAAAATATATGGATCAGCTGATGTTTTTTTCCTACTAGCCGACCCGTACCAGCTTCGCCTGGTGACGGATTTTCATACGAACTTTCATCATCCCCTATTTCACCCGTTAAGGGGTTAAATTTTCCTAAAAAGTTTCTTAGCGGATGCCTACGTCTTAAAGCTATCCGTAAGTCAAATTTTAGCTCGATCAGTCTAATGGTTTGAGCTGTGGGTTGATAGTCATTCAGGCAGGCCAAACGATGTGATGTGCCAGCAGGTGATAGATCGGGGCGTCTATCGTCGTCGCATTGCACGGCCTTCACGGGTGGTAGCGATGCCTCAGATCAGCCCGAACATCCCCAAAGGAATATGGTGCCCGGAGGCAGGTTGCGCTGGATGGGTCGCGAACGTCATTGTAGCAGTTCTCGCGGCTCATCCACCAAGGCGACAGTAGGCTCACGGCGGTGTTTTTTAGTGGGTTGCAAGCCCCACATAACTAAACCGTCTTCCCAGACGGTGCGGTATGCGTTAGACCTTTTTCACCGCATAATGTAAAAAAAAGGCCAAACGAATTGATAAGTATTTAAAAAAAAATACAAAGTTAACCCCTCACCGCTCCCTAATAAAACGACACCCTATCTCGAGTTACTTTGCGCCCTTGCAATAAGGTGACACAATTACAATTCTCCGCGTTTAAACCTGTTTAGTTCACCTTATACCAACAGATGGCACTGTATATTTACGTCACGTTTCTGAATCGCGGTGTTAAGATTCTCCGGCGTTGGGTTGGGTGCCTTGTTACCACAAAGCAAAAAACTCTTTAAACTCTTTCACTTTAAAACATATATTTTTGGAATGAAATGCTCTGTTTCGGCAGAGTATCAGTATGTTAATACACTAGCTGACCCGCGCAACCTCGTCTGCGTCCGCCGTCAAGCGTCACATAAAACTGTGATATCTCCAGATATATTCATTGAAATCAGATGATGGAAGAGCATTTTTTGTTAAATTTTATACCTACTTGTGATTAATAACACAACACAATAAATTTATTTGGTTAAGGATTAATGGGTGAATATCATATCAGCAAATTTTACGTGTCCACGTTGGGAATCGAGGTGTAAAATGATGTGTGCATCTGGATTGGGGGCCCATTTTTTAAATCCTTGAGAAACGAAATATGACTTATAGGGGAATTAGTTAAAAATAGTAAAAACTTAAAGTAAAGGGTCATGAATTTCTTAAACGTGAATTAAAACTGTTTTGATCAAATAACTTGGTCCCTCAATCCAGATGCGTGCGTAAACTGGCATAGTCTAAATCTCAAAAAGTACTATCTCTGAGTTAATCATTTTTATTTAAGAATTTAGTTAAGATTTTCTTAAACATTTCAAGAAATTCCCAAATCTGTAGAATATGACATTACAAATTTATGGCGGTATATCTAGGGCCCTCAATTCATTAATGTCTGGACTGAGGAATCTGCAAAACATGAAATTGTCAAAAGAAATACATTAATACGACTTTAACATATTTTAGTTAGAAACCTGTGAATTAGTTAAAAAGAAATAATGACAAAAGTTAATTGTTAAAAAGTAAATGAAAGTCGAATTTTACTAAAACGTCTGAACTGAGAACCCAATATTTT
This sequence comes from Noctua fimbriata, assembly GCA_905163415.1. NCBI lineage: Eukaryota > Metazoa > Arthropoda > Insecta > Lepidoptera > Noctuidae > Noctua > Noctua fimbriata. The sequence continues at coordinate 13,536,487 of LR990940.1, forward strand.
CGGCTCTATTGAATAGGCTCAACCTCATAGATTAACGCAAATTAGATACTGATACTGCTAGCCTGCGTCATCCCACTGCTGGGCAAAGGCCTCTCCCCATGACTTCCAGTTGCTACGATCCAGGGCTAATGTGGGCCACTGGTCGTTTGTTTTGTCAAGTTCGTCCCGCCATCTTCTGCGAGGTCTGCCGCGACGCCTTCTGGCTGTGTCAGGGCTCCAGAAAGTGGTTATTTTGGCCCACAGCTCATTGGGCATGCGGCAGACGTGGCCAGTCTAGTCCCACTTCAGCTTAGCGGCTTTTTGAGCAACGTCAGCAACTTTTGTTTTGGAGCGCAGTGTGGTGTGGTGTGAAATTAGAATAAGTTTTTTTACATTTTTTAAACTAAAATGTAACATATCGTCCGTTCCTCTAAATGCCATACTTTACGAGATGAATTAACCTCAACCCAGATGCACACAAAATGATAAGATGTTTTTTATTTTTTTTTGTAGAGAACGTAACTTGGTTCAATTAGGGCCACTTTTTTTTTATATGTGTATATAAATCATCAGGGAAAAAGAAATCGCGCATTCAACCGAACAAACAAACTCTTCAGCTTTATAATATTAGTACAGATTGGTATAAGTACCTATTCTATTCTTTGCATTTTATACAGTGTCATACAATGGGCGGTATTTCCGCTAAAAGTAATCTTTAAATACCACTTTTGGACGGAATAACAGTTTACACAGAATGCTTGATTTTTTTCGTTTTCTGTTTTTAGGAAGCGGATGGACCCTTCAATTGGAGTTCAGACATCCAAGGCATTATCCTTAGCTGTTACTTCTGGGGCTATTTAGTATCACAGTTCCCTGGTAAGTTTTAAACCTAGAGCGTAGCCTAGCCTAACGTAAAACGTCGCCCTAACTATGATTTTTATTAGCAGCATGCCATAACCTGTGACCATAACCCCAATAACCATTGAAGACTCCATAATGTGTGACGTGTCCCACAGTACATTTTTCGACTGTTGATCTGGATCTGGGAATTCTCAGCTGGCAAAAGGCTCGCTCTGCGCTCGTCCTCCTTACACCATCTTCAAACGTTTAGTCTCATCTTATTTACGGCTGGTGCAATACGTTTTTTTCTCTCTCCTCAGATATACACTGTTTTTATTCCATATCGTCCCTCATACAATCCATTCACGTTTTCATTGGTCATTCTCTCTTTTCCATCCATTATCGTGCAACTGATGAAATTGATGAATGCGAAACTCTCCGGCCATAGTCTTTGACGCATTTTTATGATACGTTACTAGCTTTTGTCCGCGACTTGGCTCGCGTTATGGTCGGATATTATACCACGGGGACATTTTAAATTATAGCTTATGGCACTCGGGCATAGCCTTGCTTGCTCAGGCTTCTCATTAGTGAAAGATTTTTAGAATCTGATCAGCAGATCCGAAGATTATCCCCTACATCCAAACTCACATACTTTACCTCTTTAAGATAATCATAATAGTCTGGTAAGGTTTGATGTTTCATTGAATATTATGCTTTATCCTCCAGCTGCCCGCATCGCAGAGCTGTACTCAGCGAAATGGGTGATGTTCTTCAGCGTGTTCATCAACGTGGCTTGCACTCTGCTGACCCCGGTCAGTTGTAAGATTCACTACGTCCTCGCCGTGATCATGAGGATCGGTGAAGGTATCGGAGGGGTAAGTTGTTTTTTTTTAAACTTATATCCCGTTCCCCCCTGATTGGCGCGGCCTATTATCGGGTTCAAAACTATTCTATCTTTTAAGCTGGAAACAACCATACATATTCTCAAAATTTTATTGAAATCGTTTGAATGGTGTCTGAGATTAGCGTGTATTCATAGTGGCACGTGATTTTTATATATTAAGACTAATAGTCGTAGGTTACATGGACGAGGCAAAAGGAGTATGGATGGATCGTAGCAGGTGGCGTTCTGTGGTTTCTGCCTACCCACAGGGGAAAAAGGTTTTTTGCAATTTGCAGGTCAGTTTCAGGCTTATTTTGTTTCACATAGAAACAAAATATGCTCCACGACCGTAACAGGTATGTAGTTACAGAATTATAATCATTAAAATCATCAACTACTACTATTTCATGAAAAAGTCATTCAATGGGATTATATAAACTTAGAGGGTTGTATTGACGAGTTTAATGACTATAACTCTGTAAAGCTATATTTGTTACGGTCGCGAATCATATCTTAATCAACCTACAACCTGTAAATTGCAAAAAACTTAAGAAAATTTAAACGCGGGCTATGCTGGCGCTTCCGCCTTATGCGGAAAATTGGCAGGAAAAGACAACGTAGGTACAGGAAACTGGGAAATATGGAGGGGATACCCGGATACATGTTACTGAACAATTTTTGTTCTACGAATTCTTGAAATTTACAAAAAACAATTTCGACTTTTTTTTTATTTATTTTTTTATTCTAGAAAAAAGGGCTTTGTCGCACATGCGATTATGCCACCCTGGTAGGCTTTACAAATTTTAACAAATAATACAATGTATATTAACTAAATCTTAGCATAGCTAGTCTGTACAGTGCTCTAGCTGCGTCAGAAAGTGGCGCAGCCAGAACACTGTTGCAGTAACCTATTTCTCTAAGTTTACAATCTAATCTACATCTAAATTCTTCGTTACGGATACACTCTGTCAATATGTGATAAACATCATCAACGGAGTTATTACAATAATCACACTTGTCTGTTCTTGATTTTGCCATAAGGTATAAGAACTTATTACACGGTATGTGTCCGGAACGAAGTCTTAGTGCAGTAACGGTATAACATCTGTTTAACAACTGGTTATCTATCCACGGCGAGTTCAAGGGATGCGGCTGGATCGTTTTGTACCAGATTCCTTTATCACGAGATCTTTTATTAAAATATTCCTTCCAAAGTAAATAGCAATCCTGTTTAATTTTAGGTATAAGGTTTGCAAAGTAAGGTGAGAAGTCAACAGGAATACCATCACATATGGCTTGCTTGGCTAGTATATCAACAATTTCATTGCCTCTGACTCCAATATGTGACGGAATCCATTGAAGGACTACGTGCTTTCCGTCATATTGCAACTTCAAAATAGTTTTCAGTATAGTGTAGGCTATCGGTGTTCCTCGAAAGGTCGAGGTACACCGAGCCAGATGTTGGAGCGAACTTCTGGAATCTGTGAGAATGACAATATGGTTTTGGTGGATTGATTCTACATAAGACAGAGCTTCTGCGATCGCGATTAGTTCAGCTTCCATTATACACACACTGGCATTTATTTGAAATTTCATTGAATTTTCTTCTGACTCGTAAAACGCAGCCCCTATATTGTCGCCGTCCTTAGATCCGTCAGTAAATATTTTTACATAAGTCGAGTATTGGGAAGTAAGGTAATCAATAAATAAGTTTCTTAAGGTAACAGGATTGTATTGCTTTTTTGGCCCAGACATGAAGTTTACGTCGTGTTTTATTATTTTTTCACTATCAATACTACTAACCCAAATATTCAGCGAAAACATATCTACTTTCGGACTGCTGTGAATTTTTAAAGTGTGTAGTGAGTCATTAACCAAAATTAAAAGGGGGATTCTTTTGTTTTGCCAATATGAGGAATTTTTACATAATGTAGATAGTTCAGATAGTAAATTGATACCTCCGGTATTTGCCAGCAAAGCTTTAGTCTTTAGCCAGGATTTGCTAGCCAAGAAGCGTCGACGTAGGTATAATGGTTGCAGGCATAACTCGCTCTCCATCACGTGAATCGGTGTGGTTTTAATAAAACTACCCACTACTCTCATGGCCTGGTTCTGTAATCTATCTAATTTTCCTAAGTGAGTTTGTGCACTGCTGTCATAAAAAAAGCTTCCATAATCCATACGGCTTCTAATTAAAGTTAGATAAAGTCTTCTTAAATATTTAGGGTGCACCCCCCAACTCGAACCAGCTAAAACTTTAAAAAATCTAATGTATTTGTGAACTTTTTGGCAAATTTCATTTATATGTTTTCCCCACCTGAGAGAACGGTCCAACCACACACCAAGATATCGTACTGTGTCAACAACCTCCAAACTATTATCTCTAATTGACAAGCTAACCGACCGTCTTCTATAGCCTCTGTCAAAGATACAAATTTTACTTTTAGTCGATGATATACTCAGATTAAGGGAATCAAATTGATCACATAAGATATTTAGCGCTTCCTGTAACTCAGCGGCTGCTTGATCAATATTATGACAAGTTATATAAAGTACGTAGTCATCAGCGTACTGAGAGACAGATACAGAGCTGGGTATTGATTTACAGACATGAATGGTAGCAATATTAAAGAGCAATGGCGACAGGGGGTCACCCTGCGCCAAGCCCCTTCTGGTAATTCTAGTGATAGTATTAAGGAATTAAAGCGATCAGCTGATCAACATGTACGGTAAAACTAAAAAAAATATGTTACGAATTTCCAAAAATAATAGAAAAAAGCTGTTCAGTATCATGTTCTGAATCACCACATGAGACGTTGTGCGTTTATTGTGTTACATCTTGTTGTATTTCTATTTTCATGACAATATAAGTTAACACATAGATACATTGTACATAGGTCCTTCTACATAAAGAGAATCACGTGGTATTACCCATGCATTCATGAAATCAACTACCTATTATTATTTCTCCTTCTGTTGGGATCATTGTCCGTGACGACGTCAACAGTATTTATTGATTTCAATGTGAACGTTGGCGCCTCATAAGTATTTATAGCCTCATTATTGTTTCTGTAAATATAATATGGAAACATGGTTACAAAACACGGCAACAGTATGAATGTGGATATGTATAAGAGTAGAGGAAGACCAAAGAAACGATGGATGGACAGTGTGAAGTATGATATTTTTTTAAGTATGGAAGAAGAGGATATGCTGCGCTGACCTCAAATGAATTGGGATAAGGGCAAGAGAATGATGATGATTATGGTTACCATGCAGAATTATAAAGTCTCTTACTATGGAACTTAAGCATAACTGGCGAAATGAGGGTGTACTATTAGGTACCTACCTACATCTCGGCCTAACCCTTCAGGGATAACAGGCGTGATGTTATGTACATAGGTAACTACTGTATATAGGGTGACTGGTAATTAGTGACCGATACGTATACACGTGATTGTACATACTCATGATAACAGACAACATTCCCAAATAAACTTTTTTTTTACGATACGATAGTAATGAGACAGAACGGCGTCACGGACTAACAGCTGATAGGTCAAAGGCGCTGTGTTATTGAGATACAAGTGAACGAGTAGGTATAAAAAAATGTTTCTTTGGGAAAGTTGTTTGTTATCATGAGTATAATTACGTGTTTAAGTATCGGTTAATTATCAGTCACCCTATATTGTTTCTTTGCTTCACTAAACTTATATGTTGTATTCAGGGAGTGACATTCCCCGCCATGCACACACTGCTATCTAAATGGGCACCACCTTCGGAGAGGAGCTTCATGGCTTCGCTGACTTACGCTGGGACGTCACTCGGCACGGTCATCTCTATGTTGATGGCTGGCGTGCTTGCTGATAATGTGGGTAAGAACATGAAGATTTACTTGTGTATGATGTGAGGGTAAACGGATGAAGCAGCGGTGGCCCAGTGGTGGCGGCCCCGACTTACGAGTCGTGGGTTCGCACCCAGGCAGGCGCATTACTTTTTGTAATTTATTTCATCACCTTTGCTCTCAAAACGGGGAAGGAAAACATCGTGAGGAAACCGGAATGTCTTAGAACCAAAAAATCGAAGTCATGTGACATCTACCAACCCGCACTGGGCTCGCGTGGTTGATTACGGCCCATTCCCACTCATAGAGAGGAGGCCTGTGTCCCAGCATTGGGAACATTATATGCTAAACAAATTCATTAATTTGTTGATTGAATGATTTGGTGTAGAGCGTTCCAGGGCGAGGATTTATTTTTAAAGAGTGAAGTCTATGAATTTAAAAAAACTTCTAGCTAAGTATAAGGAAATCAAAATGACTTAGAAGATTTCTGTGAAATTTGAACTCTTATTTCGCTCACAAAATCTGCACTCATTTTACGTTATCTGTCACTAAACAAATTTAGAAAAAAAAAAGAAAGATAATAAGTGTAAACAGACCCTTCACGAAGCCGTCAACCAAGCATTCTGTACATCTAACTACATCATTATGTAGATAACACTGCGCAAAAATTATTGCCTCGAAACGTATTTTTTTTTTGGTGGAAAATCACGTTCGATAACGCTCAATAAATAAATATAATAAATAATGTAAATGTAACGCACTCAAAGCATTGTGCTGATGGATGCATTGAATAGAACAGGGCCCATAAAAGTATTTAAAGTAAAGTTATAACATTAAAAACTTGTATAAAAAGGTTGTAACTTTGATCTACAACGTCTCCGTAACTAGAAGGTTCCTAGGTATAGTCCAGACCAAAAAAATGATCGCAATGACGGGGACAACACGTGCCTTTCGGCTTCGTTAAGGGTCTTTTTACACCCTTTTTATCTTTCTGATATTTTCTTGCAGGTTGGGAAAGTGTATTCTACGTGATGGGTGGCTTGTCCCTTATATGGTGCTTCCTATGGGTGGTGCTGGTCCAAGACTCGCCGCAGCAGCAACCGTTCATGACTGGCACTGAGAGAACAATGATTGTTACTGCTCTGGGCAACCAGGGTCAACAACGACATAAGGTACACTAGGAATTTCTCCTTATATCGTGGGTGCGTTTACAAACATTAAAACTCACATAAACAAACAGCCAGACCCGGAACAACTGCTTGAAGGCCATACAAATATTTGCTCCGTGGGGTATCGGACCCGCGACACTCAGCGCAGCAGCCAATCGCTCGGCCGCTGTGTCAACTGTGCCGCCAAAAAATGATTACCGCAAGACATGATTGGCTCGTACCCTTATAACAAGGGACAAAGCTATAAACAGGGTGTAACAGAAAGGGTATATTCATATGGAAGGATATGCTGCAGACCATCAAACTGAACAATTTTCTCCTTGGGTCCAATATCGTAAATGTGAAAAAATTATCAGTTGTCCCATACGAAATTTCAATACCTACTCGACCCAAATGTATGGGACAACTGATAATGTTTTCGCATTTACGATATATGCCGAAAAGTTAGTGTACTATGAGTGTAGGTACTATTAGTAAGGTGCACCTCTGCATAACCCTTCAAGGATTATACGCGTGCTGTTTTTATGTTACTACAATTAGGTATGTATAACAAGCCTAATTTTGCTTACAGTCCAAAACCTCTGTGCCTTGGAAAGCAGTGTTCACTTCACGACCCTTCCTAGCTATCCTGGTAGCTCACGCTTGCTCCAATTTCGGCTGGTATATGCTTCTCATCGAGCTGCCTTTCTACATGAAGCAAATACTCAAGTTTAATATGACTGAGGTAAGTAATAATAAAGTTAGATATAACTGTAGATAACGGTGAAGGAAAAGATCGTGAGGAAATCAGTATGTTCTAGAATCGAACTTTCAAGGATATGACGTGATGTCCATCAACCCGCAATGGGTCCATGTAGTGGATTAGAGTGCCGGCGTTAGGGGGGGGGGGGGTGCGACTGCCCGGGCGCCAAATTTGGGGGCACCGATGTCTGGGGCTGACACGGCAAACGTTACGTTATAAGTTCACATTAGTTCAGCAAAAATTAACACTTGATCATGATTTCCTTAACTGGGGACCACAATAGTCTTGCCCGGGGCCTCAGTGGCCCTAACGCCGGTACAGCACACTTCCTTTTATAGAGAGGAGGCCTGTGTCTCAGCAGTGGGACAACATTATAAGCTGATTAGGTTGGGCGAAGTGATTAGTAGTTATGTATGAAGAGAAAGTCCATGGTTATCTACGTTAAGGTTTGCAGTCTGGCGGCAAGTAGTGCCCCAACCCTTTCGAGTTGCAAGGCTTGTCAACGGCGATGACTGGTCTAGCAAGTCCTCTACACTTATGGCTAATTTAATTTGTATAAATTATGCCTAAGCCTAGGGAGATTATTGCGAAAAACCTTTGGTCCAGCAGTAGTTGGGACAATACAGGTTGAATAAAAACATAAAACTCATGGCGAGCTTTAATTTTGGTGATACAATAAATGCTTAATTGGTCTATTATTAGATCGTCATCATCATGACTTCATGAGATAAGTTAACGGAAATAGTGACAAAAACAAATTCGGGTTTGTACCGTATGGGTACCTGAATTTGTTTTATCACTAAGTATATGTTTTAGATATTCAGCTTTTAAATAAAACATGGTTTTAATTAAATATGAATAAAAACCGGAAACAGTACAAAGGTCAAAACACCGAAGAAGCTGGTAACCAAGAGTTTATAAGTCCAAACATCACTTAGAACTGCAATAAAAGTCAGGATTTTTTGCAATAACAATATAATAGGGATGTTATGGAGCTCCGTAACCGAAACCGAAACTATCGGATATCCGAAACAAAAATATATCCGTTTCCGTAACCGTATCCGTTTCACAAGTTTCGGATAGTTTTGTATAAGTGCGGAGTCTAAATAAAACGACATCTCTAAATAATTACTTACCTATATGACTGATTATAATACCAAATGATAACCTAGACTAGATAAAACCTATAAATAAAACCAAATTATTACATACTATTTGTGTTTATATTTTACTTCATTCTCTTGTCAACTATCCGTAACCGTATCAGAAACCGATATAATTTTATTCCTATATCTATCCATAACATCTCTGCAATATAGGTAGGACATATGTAGGACAAGCCCTGTTCAAACTAGAGCGAATCCCGTGCGAGATGACTTTTGATTGTGCAGATTGTGTCAACTACTCGTAACTTGTACCTATGGAGGTGTCCAAACTGACAACTAGACAAGTGACTCGCGACGCGCCCAGTCTGATCCCGCCAGGGATTTGCCCTAGTGTGGCTAGAGCTTTATTATTTGAATGTCCGTAAAACGTATGTCCTATACCTACTTGATTCCATAGGGCCGAGACAAACTTATTTTCCTAAAATAACCTTCGCAATCATCATCATTCTCTTGCCCTTATCCCAATTCATTTGGGGTCGGCGCAGTATGTCTTCTTCTTCCATACTTCTCTATTACTCGTCATCTCATCAGACACCTCCTTTCTTGCCATATCATTCTTTACGCAGTCCATCCATCGTTTCTTTGGTCTTAAAATAACCTTCGCAATACAAGTAATAATTGTGTTTTTTTTAAACTGACAATTTTGTTATACTACTAGCGACCCGCTGGCTTCGCCCGGGTGCAATATATATAAACCTTCCTCTTGAATCACTCTATATATTACTGAAAACCGCATCAAAATCCGTTGCGTAGTTTTAAAGATCTAAGCATACATAGGGACAGGCAGCGGGAAGCGACTTTGTTTTATACTATGTAGTGATAATGACAAATTTGATGCATTTTTTGATACACGATTCGGTAATCGAAAAATTTGGAATCTTCCAATATTCGCGTAGTTGAGTTTGGCAAAGGTAATTTAAGTCACTCAGGATCTCACCAGGTTGTGAGACTTGCCAACGAAATACGTAGAGGGCTCAGTCCGGCAATCATTTACTTTAAAATGTTGTAGATACCGGTACTTGTTCCTAGCTGTCGCGTTTTTGTTTTCAGAACGCGTTAGCAGTGTCTTTGCCATTCCTGTCTCTGTGGTTCTTCAGCATGACCCTGAGTGCAAGCTTGGACTATCTGCGCGGCAAGTCTATTATCACCACTACCACAGCGAGGAAGATTGGCACGGGATTTGGTAAGATTATTTATTTATATATTATGTACTAGCTTGTGCCCGCGGCTTCACCTGCGTGGAGTTCCGTAATTGTCCCACGGGATCGTACTAACGGGATAAAAAGTATCGTATGTGTTAATAAAGGTTATAAATTATCTGTGTGCCAAATTTCATCCAAATCCGGACAGTAGTTTTTGCGTGAAAGAGCAACAAGCATCCATCATCCGCACAAACTTTCGCATTTATAATATTAGTAGGATTTTGGGTGTAAACTTAGCTATAATTTGTCTTCCATCACTTATTCTCCTTTTTGTACAGCATCTGTAGTCCCGATGTGCTGCTTATTCGCGATCTGCTACATCGGCTGCAACCGCGGCGCCGCGGTGGCTTTGATGGCCATAGCTATCACGTCCATCGGCGGCATGTTCTGCGGGTTCCTCTCCAACCATATTGATATCTCGCCCAATTATGCTGGTAAGTGTTTGAATACTGTTGCATGTTTATTTCAGGCGTTTTGTAAGACAGTCTACTTTGTATTGCGGGCACTACCTAGATGGGATAGACCGTTCAGATTGTCGGTCCGCGCTATGTTTTGCATAAGTTTGACCTACATTAGGTAAGCAAAGGGAAACTCAAGGTTTTTGATACCGGAAGTCTTTGAGAGATGATTATATTTTATTGATATTCCCAATTTTCCACTCTTCTACGTGCATAGTTTCAAATTAGGAACACCTTATTTCTCACTTTGTTCTTAATATTCAAGGAAGTTCTAGGACGTTTCAATATTTTAATTCAGTTCCCGTCAATGATATTATAAATAAAAAGAGGTAGATATCGCACTAGCGCGCTAATTGGTGCAGACAAATTCAGACAGTTGTCGTAATTTAAGTACTTCAAGCGCAATAGCTATCTCTTTCTTTATCATACGTTCCGTATTATCTATCCCAGTCGTAACAACGCAACGATATTTGAACGCCGCTCAGCATGAACGTAGCATATAGCTGTCTTTATAATATTGTTATGAGCTGGGTATGGGATAAATTACCGATTAAACAACTAATAACTTTATAATCACAAAAAACTTAAAACTGAATCACAAAAACACTACTGATTCGCTTAGATATTGAACTTTTTGTTCACCTCGATTCGCTTCGTTGCATCGCCTAAATCAGACTGACCGCTCCCGCAAACACGACGGCTATTTATATGCCGACCAATTATTCGAGAAGGTTCCACAACTTTCTGGAACCTTCTTCACAGTTTTATAGTGGAACATCATCCTTCGAGAAAGTTCTACAACTTTCTCCAATCTTTTAGACAGTTTCATTATAGAACATTCTGGACTCGAATCTTTTAGACAGTCTCATAGTGGAACAATAGGCACTCGCACATAATCTAGAATGTCCTCGTAAAGCAACCGACGCGCGACGCAACAATATCATTGGTTCACGTATTGTAACTTGAACTAAAACCGCAATACAAGTCTTTGTAAATAAACTATTGCGGTTCGTGTCAGCGATATTTATTAATTATCTATACTCTGCAGGTACGCTGATGGCTGTAACCAACTCAGTGGCAACTTTTCCCGGCATTGTGGTGCCAGTCTTCGTTGGCCGTATCACTCACGGAAATGTAATATTTTCATTTTATTTATTACTAGCTTCTACCCGCGAATTCGTCCGTGCCAAAAACATATTTGAAGGCACCGGACATTAGAGTTCCATCAGTCAAATATTTTTTTAGAAAACTGATCATTAGTACTTTGAGATGAGTTCCGAACCCCCTACATAGAAATTTTTCATCGCTAATTTCATTTCCAGTTCAGCAGCTCCTTACATTTTGTATTGTTCTTTTGTAGGAAAACGCTGATTAAAAAAAAATACCTATGAAAAATTTCTATGAGGGTTAAGTATGATATACTTAACGCATGGTCACCGTTTGTGTGTCGATGTACAGACGCCAGCACATCAAGCTCCTACAATATGTCAAATTTCTTGAATAAATTTTCAACTTTATGGCTAAAGCATTAGGTTCAAGGTTAATTGGGAAAGTTTGACATTTTCGGGTCTCTTGATGTGCTGGCGTCTGTACCTTCCACCGTGTGTACATATTATTCACGAAAACAATGTTTAAAATCTTTACACTACTATTACAAAAAATGCTTTTATTGAGGTTCGACTGTTTATGGGACTTAAGACTGCGAAAGTTTTTTCCCCACTGAAATAATCCGGTTTACCTAACCTACTAGAACTGCAATCAAAAATATGTCCAGAGGATGGGCCCAGCTAACAAACCCTTTCACTACACCACAGATAATATATAATACTATGACTTCACTATAAAAGTCACTTATCTTAAGGTGGAAGCGTCAGGGTAGCCCGCGAAATTCAAATACAACTATTATCATGAAAAAGTCATTCATTCATTTTAATTATTATAGTTCTGTAAGTGTTACTTGCTCGAATCATATTTTCATAAACATACAACCTGACACCACTGACACTGTTATGTAAATTGCAAAAAAACAAAAGAAAATTTGAATTTCGCGCGCTTTCCTGTCAGTTTCAAAGACAGAATGGTGCGGAAAAGTGAGGCGCGGCTTTAACCCTGCTTTAGCGCAACACAGGCTGTCACATTAGATAGATTCCGTCTTACTTAACAATACATTTTGTTTCCAGCAAACGATATCAGCGTGGCGCATTATATTCTTCACCACCATAGCGCTGTACGTTGTCGAGTTAGTTGTGTACACTCTCTTCGGCTCTGGAGAAGAACAGCCTTGGAACAAGGTGGATGCAGGAGAAGACAGCCGGGACACCCAGAAGCCTCTTCAAAAGAAATAATCGGATATTTGTATGAAGGGATAGGATATGAGAAGTCTGGAGTGGAAGATTGGGATAATTTGTAGACGATTTAGTAAATCTTTAATTTTTAAAGGTCTACATTATGGGTTTTACAGAGTCTTGAATGATATTTATTATACAGGGTGGCGCCGGCAATAAATGAAAACACAATATAATCTACCTACATCGTGTAGAAAATGCTGAAAATAAAAAATAATGTGACTAAATTACAGGATTTATTCAGATGAATGATTGTAGACTGGGAACATCATGAGGTATACGCAGATTAATTGATCGTCGAATTGTCGGCGCCACCCTGTATAGATTATCAGGAAGTGGATCCAGGCCATAAATATTTTAAAAGGATTCCGAAAAAACCTATTTTGCTATACTGAACCCTAAAATATGCGGTACAATGTACATACATACAGAACCGTAGCAAGAGTTGAATTTAAGGTAGGGCAGCGTCGGTTACAGACGGGCGAAAATAAAAGAAATTACCTGGATTTGGTTAGTCAATTTTCGTCGTACTTGATTTGTGACTGAACTCGTACCTAAAATAACACGCTACAGGAGTTTCTGGCGCCAACCATGCCTCACCCGCCGCTGTGCCACTACTTCTCTACTTGCATAGTACTCCTCAGACGTGCCTCATCCGCCCCGCCACTACTTGCATGGTACAACCTAGCATTTTCAACTTTCCACCTTAAAACGAGTGTATGACTCCTAAATCGGGCTCGATTTAGGAGTCATACACTCACTTTGGAGTCTCAGATTAATTCGGAATTGCTTAGATGTCGCCACTTTAGTAGTTATTATTTTCCATCATAATATACTATGAACAAACACGTTTATCTTAGTAGACGGTACTTTTTGTAGTTAGGGTATACCGTAAAACATCAATATGTTTGAGGCTAGCTACTGCCCTGTGTACATACGATCAAATAGTTTTTGGGAAGAGGGGTTGATAATCTCGTAATATTGTAAGAAATATTATGTGTGTTCTATAAACATTTAAATGTCGTACTGAGAACTCTGTAAAACAATAGGCTATTAAACTTGTGGAACCTCAATAAAAGAATAACAGAAGGAAATACTTATTGTGGGAATTATATCTTTATATATCCATTATATTTCATATCAGTGGGTGCCATAGTACCTATATATTGGATGTGTATTTTTTGTGTCAGTATATTTTTATATATAATCATGGGATATTTTGCAAAGAAAATAATATTTATTAAGCATTGTGAGTAAACTTTTGATAATCAGAACTAATTTAAATGAGTTTTTAGAATGTACTTATAATCTATTTGAACCTATAAGCTAAAAATTGTCTATCAAATGTTAAGTGTTTAAGTAAAATGTCCTACTGCTATGCTAGCTGTACTGCCACATTAGTCTTATACAACTTGACAGTTAGCCATATGCCAGTCGAATAATAAAAAAAAAAAACATAAACTAAGAAACATAACTAACTAACTTATACTATTTGTTATTTTATACGAAAATAACAAATAAAATATATTTTTTATGAAGATAAAAAATATATTTTATTTGTTACTTTTTTATATTATTTTAGAGATATGCACTTTTGCTGTTTTAATTTTTATTACTAGATCTCTTGTATATTTTGAGGCTAGTTATTATGTACTTATTTATCAAAATAAATAACTTTTATATAAATGTATAAAATATATACTAAGAAAGATTTTAAGTTTTGATAAGTATTTAAAATAAAATTATATGCATTTTACATCAAAGACTTAAATCTAGTAGATAAATGTAGTAAATAAATATTTACTAAGCTAGGTGTAAAACGCTTTGGACTCGAATTTTATTTATTTATATATATTCGTAAGTTCGCCTACCAAAGACAATTTGTGTACTTAGGCAAAGGTTTTGAAGATTTGAATTAATTAATAAACATTTGATCTTTTATAATTTGGTTTATTTTGTTGGAATCCTTATGTACAATATTTACAAAGTTCCTCTATTTTAAATGTAACAGTAGGTTTTTGCGGAACTTAACACAGAGACGCATACATCGTAATGTGCGCTTCAGCTTCGCTTGTCAGCTGGCCCAACTACTAATCCGTCAAAGCTAATACAGCGTGTACCAGAAAGATGAGTGAGGGTGTGATGCAGGTCATCAAACTGAACAATTGTTCATGGGACCAACAACAAAAGAAAAACAGGAGTCGAGTAGGTGAGGATTTTTTAGCGTGGGATAGCTGATTATTTTTCGCGAATCACACCCTTTATGATCACATCTTTCCATTCTATATGTATTGGTCATGACGTCATCAGATATTATATGTCTTTAGCAGATTTCAAAACTAGTATTTTTAAGGCATTTATTACATTCTGGCTATTCATTGGTGATTTGAGTTGGTGATGTTACTTTTAGAACGGAAACTTCAGTTCCCGGAACCCCGAGTTGCAAATTACCAACTAGCAATTCCTTGTATGTCGAATTTCATACAAAAATGTATAATTAAGCATTATTTACGTTATCTACCGAACGCGAACAAGTTTGCATATGTAGGAGGGTCCGAAGTTGGCGCCGACAGAGGGCGTGACGAGCTGTCCGTACTTAGGCGCAGTGGAGCCGGTGCCCAGTACCAGCGTGCTTGTCAGACCGGACATTGTGGAGGACATGTCCCTGAAACATGTCACGGTGTTAATGAGACGTTTGGGAAATAAAAGACGAAGAATGCAGTCTTTTCATCAAACCAATAGCAATCTTAAAATAACGACGTTAAAGATCATTGTGATTTTGATAGATTTGTCAGTGGCAGCAATAAGAGCAACAATATTTTTGCGACTCCCTCGTTGTTTAACTACGTGTGTGGTTCTCAAACTGCATTAGGATTTGCCTTTCGACAATTTCTTTAGTCATTCTTTCATTTTCTGTAGTCTTAAAAACTGGGCAATATGTAGAACGAGGTATTTGCTACACTTAGACCTGTCGCCCACATGATCAGGAGTCGAGGCCCGGGCGCGCAATCGGCGGACCGCATCTAGCTTTACTTTGGTAATCAGTGCCAGTGCGCTCATATACTCGACGGAGTCGGGTAGGTGCAAGTACGAACTGTGTCCGCGCCGCGACTACCGACGCGTTTTTATAATTTATTTTAGGGCGTAGTTTCGTAAAGAAACGGGAAGTAAGCATAGCCGCCTGCGCGTCGACTTTACAAAGAGCTCATGACTCGACCGTGCCTTGACAACGCGACGCCTCGACTTACCAGTGGGCGAGTCCACCGGTCAGTAGAGGCGGAGTCGCGACACGGTCGAGTCGTGGTATCTATGTGGAGTCGACGAGCTGGCTATGCTTCCATCCCTTTTCTATACTTTGCTACACACAACGAAATAATAAAATGACGTCACACTCTGGGGCACTTCCGCGCCTGCACCTCGACTCTTGATCGTGTGGGCGACGGGCCTTACAATCCAACCGTGATATAATAGCATGTTTCTTTCGTTTTTATCTGCATACCGAAATGCTGGTGATATAATAGAATATCAATAGTCAGTAGTGACTCACTTGATAGTGGCAACCAGGCTGTGAGCCTCGAAGGCTTGCTTCAGAGCCATGTGGACTACGCCATCATTCTGTACGGGGCTCAGCGAACATGTTGAGTACACAACTGTGCCGCCTACCTTCACCAGTCTGAGAGCATTACTGGAATGGAAACAAACAGAAAAAAAGATAATCAAAATTTATCATAATTATATCTCGTGAAGATGGCGGGACGAGCTGGATATGACCAGCGACCAGTAGTATCGAAACAACTGGAAGTCATGGAGAGAGGCCTTTGGCCAGCAGTAGGATGACACAGACTAACAGTATCAGTATGTCTCGATAGAAAAAAAAGTACGTGAAACGCGTGAGTTGTACCATCATCATCTGCCTAGCCTTTTCGGATGCAGCTGAATACCAGTATTTTACATGGAGCGACTGCCTATCTGACCTCTATAACCCAGTTAGTACTGGGTAATACGATACCCTTGGTAAGACTGGTTGTCAGACTTTCGGACCACTGACTACCTGTAACGACTATCAAAGATCTACAAATGCCGGGACCAACGGCTTAACGTGCTTTCCGAGGCACGGAGGACGCCCGAATTATACCATAAGCATAATCAGCCACATCAAGTTCCTACTTCGGGGACACAGACCTCATAATTAGGAGTCATAATCGTCAATAAACATGAGCCCAGTCTATGTGTGTGTGTGTGTGTGTGTGTGTGGAAATATCAGAACAAGATTTGCTACTTACAGCAACAACTGTGACTGCATCTCAGGTATCCTGAGTCTTTCCTTGATCCTGTCTGGTCGGTATATGTTGTTCTCATCGTCGTTCATGCTGTGTCTGTCTGTCGTGCATGGCACGTCCACTAGAACCTGGAAATATAAAGATTTACTTATAGCATCACGCCTGCAATCCCCGAAGGTTTAGGCAGAGGTGTACCTAATAGTACACCCACATTTGGCCAGTTATATTTAAGTCCCATGTAATAGGGGGCGAGGCTATTGCCATCAATCGGTGCAACTCCAGACTCCGTGGCTGCTACTGAGAAATTCCTGATGGAAAAACCCAATACCTCTTTGCCCGACCAGGGAATCGAACCCAGGACCTCTAGCTCAGCAGTCGTGCTTGCGACCACTAGACCAACGAGGCAGTCCCAAAAGAGTCCAGTGTATAAAGATTTATGTACACAAAGCTGCTTATTCGCCTAGCTAGTGGTTGCTAATGCCTTCAAACCGTTGGTCCTATGCGCCTGGTCTTTCTCCATCATGGCAGATTGCTGTCCCATAGAATTTTGAGAGTGAGGGAAGAAATAATGCCCCTATGTTTACGCACACACTTGAGGCCATTGGGGTATTCTCCGATTAGATTGACCGCCATGACCGCAAATGGCCAGTTCTACGCCTATTAACTTAACACGCCCCAGCTATTGATCTATGATGAAAGTGCGCAAAATGAGATTCTAAATTTGAATTCCATAGAATCCTATGATTCCGAAGTCAAATGTGAAATGTGAGTCAACACAACAAGAACGCAAAAGGCGTTATTATGGCTATATTGCAAAGTCACAGTTAGACGTTACCATTGTGTATTTACTATGTTGATAAATTTTGACCTACACAAGTTTAGAATGATTAATTATTCTTACCTTGTTAGTTTTAACAAGTCTTATCAAGTTGTATCACATTACCCAGTACTAACTTGGTTGGGAAGGTCAGATAGGCAGTCGCTCCATGTAAAATACTGGTATTCATTTGGTTCCGGTCAGACTGGGACCCGACCCCAACATAGTTGGCTAGGCAGATGATGACCTTGTTAGTTTTAAAATGATGAATTTTAGGTACGTTTCTTGATAATCCTATAAGTTAGAACTTACACTTAACAGAAAAACTGTACTTTGCCACATAAATCCTATAAACAATACCTTGTCAAATCCTTGGTCGTCAGTATAAAGTCGGCCATCCACTCTTTTGAAGATGACGCGTTCCCGCCATTTGTTGCTTGTCTCGAAATCAAACAGATAGTCGCGGAATGAGCGCTGTATTCTGAAAGTATGAGAACAAGAATATAGCATTTAATCCTATTGATACTTCTGCATTTTAATATTAACTGGAAATCTCTATCTTGATTTGCAAAATTTGAGATATGTATGTTACGTAAACGAAAGACAAAAACGACGGCACGTAAAGGCAATACCGTGAAAAAGTCATAAAAAAAAAATTACATGCAATACAATGACTTACCTATTCAACCTAGATAAAGAAATATCGTTACAAACAATAACGTCTGGCAGTAACGTCTGTAGCATGACTAGGGCTTTGCCCCCTGGCGCTGAACACAGGTCGAGCACCCTGTCACCGGGGTGGAGGCCTAGGGCTAATACTGCTAGCACACTCCCACAGTCCATTGGGTAGTAGTTGAAAACTCCTGGAAAAGATTAAAAAATAAGGAAAAAAACAAGCTTTTATTAAAATGGAAAGAAGAAAATTAGGTTTATCTATCAACACTGAACGCGTATACAAAGTTTCCTGTCCGTTGAGGAGTTTTTTCGTGAGGAGGCGCTTCTGGCTGCGTGATGAAGTCATGTCTGTCATAAAAAGGTATTGTCACTAAAACCCAGATGTGTTTGCAAAACAGGTCAATTGGTTTGGCATAATGGCGATGACTCAGTCCCTAATTTCAAAAAGACACATTCAAATATTAACTTCTGAATCAGGGCTTCGTTAAGCAGTGATAGCCTAGTAGTGTGGCCATCGGACTGTCAAGTCATAGGTCTCAAGTTCGAACCCAAGACACATACCTCTGATTTTTCGGATTCACATGCGTATTGTATAATTTTCACTTTCTTCGGTGAGGAAACCAGCATGCCTGAGAGATATTTCTCGACTGCATGTAAAGCCAAGTCAGAGGCCCATGGGCGACATAAAAACTCTAACTTGCACGCGTAGCATGACCACCGTAGAAACGGGTTTTGTCGACGGAAAAATCGACAAAATAATAGATCAACGGGAAAAGAAAAAGAAATCTGTCATTTTGTCGACTCTTCCGTTGACAAAATCCGTTTGTACAGTGGTCATGCTACGCGTGCAGGTTAGGCACTAACCACACTATAAAGAAAGAAGGGCGAAGGAATTGAAAAGAAAAGGAAAAGAAAGGCGAAGAAGAAAGAAGGTGTAAAACTAATCCTGGATCCATTTAATTTCAAGTAAAACGAATCCCGGCTCCATTTGATTACTAGAACTGTTTTTTTTTAATATTACCTGTTTGACATCTTTTTGGCTCAGGAAAAGTAGTAGCTTCACTTTCCATTTCATAAGTGTACACTTTCAAATGTTCTGGATAACTCAGCGGGCCTTCTGGTTCTATAACTAAAGGGAAGTCTTTGCCTTCTGAAAAAACATGGAACAATGTGAATACATGCGGTACAATAATTAAATACTTACAAGATAAATTATAAGACTTAAATAATAATTGGGCCACCAAGATGCAGGCTATGCCTAGTTTGGCCTACGGTTGTTTCTACTTTTGTATTCTTTTAACTTTGCTTTGTTTTTCTGTGTGTATGTACCTAACTTGTGTCAATATTTTTTAAATTTTAATATGGACAAGTTCCACATAATAAATCATCATCATCTGCTTAGCCTTGTCCCAACTATGTTGGGGTCGGCTTTCAGTCTAACCGGATGCAGCTGCATACCAGTATTTTACATGGAACAAGTGCCTATCTGACCTCCACAACCCAGTTAGTACTGGGTAATACGACACCCCTTGGTAAGACTGGTTGTCAGACTTTTTGGGCCACTGACTACTTAACGACTGTCAAAGATCTACAAATGACAGCCGGGACCAACGGCTTAACGTGTTTTCCGAGGCACGGAGGAAACTCGGTATGTAATATGTAGTCACCCATCCACAGACCAACCTAGGCAAGCACGGCTTAACCTAAAGATCGACCCGAGAGGCCGTTATTATTTAGCCACGAGCTCCTCCACACGTAATAAATAGGGATATCTTTAAAACAAAAAGTTCATTCAACTCAACAGGATGATTTAAATTTTTATAAATGCAACATTTTCGGAAGTGGAAGGGTGTATTCCTGCCTGATCTGATGTTACCCAGAAAGGAGCTCAGAAAGGAAAGAACTGTTTTTATTAGTTACTTGTAAATTACATACTTTTCAGCTTCTAGGTGTTCAAATTGTATGTATAACTAGCTGTGCCCCGTGACTTCCGTCCGTGTCAAATTATTATATACTTCCCGATTTAAATCGGATTTTGTTAACAATTTCAAGGTTTTTTTTGCATGGAGCCGTTACCAGATTTTTAAGCTCCTTACTCCTTATAACATCACCTATCGGCCAGTAAAAGTCCCGTCAAAATCGGTTATCTAGTCTTTAGAAAATGATATCTTGAGCTTAATCCTATGTCGTATCTTGTGCTTGCATTAAAACATTAAATAAAAACTTCAAAACGAATATGAACAATTTACTTACTAGATAAATAGGAATACTGCACAGTCTCCGACACCCATTCATCCATTCCTTTCAGCTTAGTGGCTGGCAGGAATTGATACAGGGACTCTGCAGTCATTCCCATGGATGGGTCTATTATCCTGGACTCGTCTATCTTGGCTTCAGCTATGGAGTCTTCTAGAGTTCTGTTTTGGTGAGCCCTGGAAAAAAGCACAAAATTATTCTTTTTGCTTTAGAAAGCTATACCCATCAATCTTGTGCTGTGGGAAGTATAGCACATAAGAGAGGAGGCTGTTTCTCTGCATTGGGTGGAACAAGGCTGCCAATGATGATTATGATGATGAAATCAAATCAAATTTTTTCTAAGTACAACTTCGTCATCAATGCTGAGTTTTAAGGGTTTTATACTTATGTGTTGCACCAACCGCAAATAGAATGGGACAATGGCAGGAAGATGATTATGAAACTTAGTCTTATGGTCTAACTTATGGTTTCTTTATCTGGTGGAATGAGGCCTATCTGGACACTACAAAGTCCCATAATCAACCGTCTTTGACATCTCCCATTCCAAATCAACATAGCTTTTCAGCCTTTCCTGTGGTCTTTGGTCATTCGCCCATTAATGTCTCTCTAAGTCATCACCCCACTTCGTCATATAGAGAGGAGGATTGTGTCCCAGCAGTGGGAACATTATGAGCTGATTATGCTTTTGATATGCTTGAGTCATATTGCCCTCTATTCCCTTAAATAACTATAACACTGATTACCTAGATGCGCATTACAAAGGCTAGTTTGAGGTGGCACAGGAGAAGAGTACATGGAAGGATATGGTGGGGCCTTTACCCAGCAGTGGGACATACAAGGCTACTAAAAATAAAACTTACACTTCCTCCTTGACCTTCTTCACCTCACTGCCCTCATCATCTCTCATATCCAACTTCTCAGGTTTATTATCAGTCTTCGGGTAAATACTGGATATTTCATCTGTCTGCTGTTTCTCTATGAACTCTGATAGTCTGTCTGACTGTTTGTCTGTGTCTGAAGGCACTTGTGTTGGCTCTGGTGTGATGTTATAGTCTTTGTGAAAGTCTTGCTGTATTGATATTAGGTTTTTTAGGCAGTGAGCTCCTGGAAAATGTTGAATGATGTATGAGAAATAAGTACTGATTCTGAGTAATGTGATGTTTTATTTAATAATAGAATTTTGTTGAACACTAGTGAAAATTACTTAGCTTACAAATCACAATAATTGTATTCAGATCATTGAGATGTAAGCTCACACGTAAAAAGCATACACATAAACTTTTGTTGGATGGACCAATGAAGGTCTTCAATAAATAATATAAAACATAAAGCTAGAAGCTAAAAGGCTAAGCAA
Source organism: Noctua fimbriata (assembly GCA_905163415.1). NCBI lineage: Eukaryota > Metazoa > Arthropoda > Insecta > Lepidoptera > Noctuidae > Noctua > Noctua fimbriata. The sequence goes on from LR990940.1 coordinate 13,558,500, forward strand.
GAATAAGAGTTCGGCAATCAAATTAAAGTCCCATAAATATGTTGAATATTTACCCCTGTTCGTAAGCTCTTCTATGGTCTTCTCGGCGTCTCCATAGTTATTTACTACGGCTACATACTTTGACCGGCGTAACATTGCCTCGCGCATCGGCTCCCATTTATTTCCGAACACAGACCCGTAGAACTCATCGAAATGGTTCAACGCCTTATATTTAGGGCCTGTCTTTTTCTTGAGTTTGGACTATAAATAAAAAAATAATTTACTAAGTCACAGGAATACAGGTTAGAAATTATGTGTTTTTGTTAGTATTTACCCAATGTATCTTTGTTTTATATCGAGCTTGAAGCACCAAATAAGAAGTCACACATGTGTTTTTGTAAACACTTGATATATTAAACATTTTTCTATTATTTCAGGCTTTATTTTGGTTCCAAAATTCAAACTTTGAGGTTATTTTGAGTCCGTATGACTTTGACGTTTGTTACGTTTAGGTATTTTAACTTAGACGTAAAAAATAACACAACCCACTTCTGGTTTGCCACTAAAAAATCAGACCAAAACATTGGGCCGATGTTAATACCTTGGACCAATAAACCTCTAAGTTAGATATCAATAAATTAGCTTAAATTTCCAAAAAAAACGAAAACAAATGACATTAAACCACACAGGGTACAAAATAAGAACGCAGCTATAACGCTGTCAAATTGACACTGACTGAAATAGAAATGTCATTCTTATCTCCTCGCACTTACGCCCGCGAACACCAAATTGAAGTATTGATTTGTTTACAAGTAGCAGCGCACGGAGATTTGTCGAGTATCTTGCACTATAGCTATATCCTACAGCCTTGTCAGAGCGATTGGGAGATAATATCCCGCTTAATTACTGCCTTCCGTGTCAGACTTTATCAGTGGTCGGTGCCAGCTGTGAGCCTCCCCGCGAGTTCCGACGGCTTAAAAGCTAATTACAACAGTTTGGGGCGAGTTGTTTTATCGATCACTCGCCCTTCCGTGCCCCGCTTCAGTGGTGTTCTGTTCCTCGATCCGCTGCGAGCCTCGATAAAGATCTAAGAATGTGCGACGAAATGATGTATGTCAATGGTTTTATTCACGAATTGGGTCATCGATGAGTTTCTCTCGGAGTCTCGGCAGACGCGGCGTATTCGCGCGGAACACCCGATAATGGTTGTTTATTTATTCAAGCTGTAATTACGTCTCCCAGGCAATGGATAGTGCAGTGATTGAGTTTTGAGGGGTATTAGAAAACAGTAGTCATGTATGGGATGTTGTATGTTGGCTCACTGGCGGGTAACAAGGTGGAATGGATAGCGGCAGGCTGGAGGCGGCCCCTTCCGGGGCAGTACACTTGGACACAGTGAGAGCTCTGCACCAGACTGTAGTGTCACTTAGAACTGCACTTGAGATATCCAAGAATGAATTGAAACAGTTAAAAGAAAAGTATGAGCAGCACTCCCATTGTTTAGAATATGCAAATGTTATAGAAAAATTGACTTTAGAGAATCACATTCTGAGGCGTAGGATAATTGACACAGATTATGAAGAAAAGGACCATAATGCACAGAACATAAAGTTGGAAGTTACTTACAGCCCTCACACACAAAATATTGAAGAATACACCAGCAGTGAAGTAGTGATAGCAACTGCTACTGACAGGAACAGCACTATAGATGAACTAGAACCTATCCCACAGGAATCTGAAGAGAACAGCAAGTTCTGTTCTGCTGAAAAGCTTAATGAGATTCCAGAAGACTTAGGAGAATTTTCTGACTCTCCTGAATTCAATGAATCTGGAGAATACAGTCCACCTGGCGAGGCAAATAATAATACTGAAGTAGAAGAAATCTCCCAGATCTCAAGTCTACCCAGACATACCGAAGAACCTGAAGAAGTACGTCTACCAAGTTTTAAAACAAAACTTGAACTACTATCAAAGTTTGATGTAAGAATAAAAGTACGAACTTTAAAGGAAGGTACAATTATTTCTAGTACCACATCAGAAAGCGACTCATCCGAAGACAGAAAAGCTTTTGAAAAGGAATCAAGGGTATTCAAGACTGGTCAGCATTATCAAGAAAAAGAAGAACAGTTTGATAATAATAAGACGGTGAATATAAAATCTTATTCAACGGATAACGTCAGGATGGCTGTACCAAATGAGGTGGATGCTAAGAGTAAAACAGACAAGTTTGATGTCCAAGTGAGGATCACATCGGAGGAGAATCTTGTTGTGAAGGAAAATGTAGAGAGGAGCAGAAGAAAGGATAATCTGAACTTGGATGTTGATGATTTGAGTCTCAGGTGAGTGTTTTTAGCCTATTTCTGTTACAGCTTTGATGATGCCTGGGTTAGGCCAATTTCCATCAGATGACTTTCGGTTGAAATGATGATGGTATGATCTTCCACTTGTTTTTGGGATCCTCAACATTTGTTTAATACTACCTCGATTTTTTAAATCTTGTTAGTCTGATTCCCTGTCAGATGATTTAAATAATGATTACCGTCATTTGGCGAAAACAAATACTATTAAAAGTCATGCCTTCAAAAGGCCCTTAGATAGGTCAAACAAATTGTACTGAGCGAATGATGCGTGACGTTGATTCTCGGTATAAAGTGGTCGTTAGTTTTTTCGGCTTTCCACCAGAGGATACATTCATAAACTCACGCCCTTTTTTCCATGGGTTTAGGCAGAAACCAAAGAATACCACCTGTTACGATCCTTACATACTTCTTTTGCCTCGTCCACGTTCATACATCTGGTAATACACGCACACCAGTTGCGAGTACTATGCATCTGACCTTTCTGAACAACCCCACATGAAGCATCCTCTGTCCTCACCAATAAGGTCAGTGAATGTCCTTATTGGTGAGGACAGCGGATGCCTCATGCGTTAAATTACTCGGCTAACCACCCAGGTGGCACGGTTCGCCGAAATCCGGACGTAGGCTTTTGGAGACCATTTTTCGTGGCAAGCTCAGCGAACGGCAGCGCATGCCTTGCACAGCCAAGCCTTTCTTATTTGGGAATTAGGCACAGACCCCAAAAAGATGGTCAGGAACATTCTCCCTTGTGAAAAACAACCTATCCGTTTACCAAATATGTCGATTTCGACCATAATTGGCAGACCACCCGTCAATCCGACTAAATCCAGTGGGGCTTCTGTCTATTTATTTGTGTTCTTAATCTAATATTCAGCTCTTGGGATATCGCCAAACAGTGGAAGACTGAAAACTAAATTTAGTTAAACAAGATGAATTTAATTTGCTTTGATTTAGCCTAGATTTTCATGACTTAACAGATTAATAAACCCTCTGAAAGCAGAAGGCCTGGGGCACACGAAGCCTGTAGTTTTGTTCGTTACGCAGCCGTTGGTATCTGAACAATATACCATGAGATGCATATAAAATCTATAGAAAGCTACAGGCAGAATGCTTGATGCCATTGATTGCAAAAGATTTCCAATATCTACGTCACTGGGAGCCTTGCTCCGATCCTAAAGTAATCAACGCAATTTTCAGATTCAATCTTTGCCGTACAAATCTTATCATCCATTTGAGCCTTCCAAATTAAGAGTGAGCCACCTACGCCCTAGGGAGGAGACGGCGAGAACAAATTCAATCAAGAAGCCAACGCCTCCGTGCTGTTTACTGAATGAATCTCTGATTTTATGGCGATTACAATCAGAAAATTACTTTTTTTCAAATATTTGGAGGTATTATCGCAAGCGAAACTCGCTTTACGTAATAAAAAGATATAAATTGTGCACTTAATTGAACCCATTCCCTGAAAAATACACGGCATCGGCCCTCACGACATCGCGTTTCTGTCCGACGTCTCAAATTTAAGCGCTATCATCCACATTTCTGACTACCCTTTTTATTTATGACGCGCAGTATCGCAAAGGAACACGATATCGTGTTGATGCCAACTCTGTATATATGCATGTGTAGATAGGGATACACCATTTATAATCCAACTTTTAACGGTGGAAAACTTACTTCTCCTTGGAAACTCGTTAGTTCCCCCTTTTAGTCGCGATTTTAGTGAAAATGTGGGTACTTTGTTAGACTTTTTGTTTATACACATCCCTACGAATACAATGGTACATATTTAGTCACAGAAGTATCGGGAATGGATGATTTGTTTGTGGTTCCAAATTATTATTATTATTTTTTTTGTTAGTTTTTCACAACTGTTTTCCATTTTGGCGCGGAGTTTGAGTTGCATATGTTATTGCTGTTTTAGTTAGATCATCTAGTGTGTATTGCGAATTTCATAACGGACAAAAACATAAAATTGTTTGTCTTAAAAATTGCATCGCCAATAGTATTTCGTGTTCGGAGTCCCTGAAAATGTTTCAGAAGGCTTACGGTGAATCGACTTTATCAAAAATACGTGTCAGTGGGTAGTCTTAGGGGTGTGTATGAGTGGTACAAAGCGTTCAAAAGCGGTCGAGATGTGATGAAAGATCTGCCTCGCTCTAGTAGGCCATCAACATCTTCAACTGAAGTTAACATCGCAAAAGCGAAGGAAATAGTGACTGAAAATCCTCATTCAAGTTTGATAGAGATAGCCGCTGATCTTTCTGTGTCTCTGGAATCGATCCGTACCATTTTAAATAATCACTTGGGTATGAAACATGTTGCCGCTCGGCTTGTCCCAAAAGACCTGAATTTTCTCCAAAAACTCAATCGCATAAGAGTTGCCGAGGACATGCCTAGAACGAGTCAAATCCAACATGTAATTTAATAGGGTCAAAGTATAGGTTATACTAGAAATACATCCACACAATGAAAAAGACGTAGACAGTATTAAATTGCAGCTTTATAGGGATTCAGCCTATAGACACAGAATGATAATAAAGTAAATTGTTATTTCATCCTTTGTGACCTAGTTCCAGCCGTGAGCTATTTATAGGTACATGAGGTTGTTCTGTTACAACCAGGCCACGCAGAGGCACAGATACTACTTAGATAGTGATTTACTTACGAGTATTTACTATGTAATGCAGATATGCACGAGAATCGAATCGAGAAGAACCTCTTCTTCTCGATTCGATGCTTCAATTTTTTCTCGCTCAGTACTTAGCGACCTGGACAGCTCTTAGCTCTATCATTTGCTTCTTTTATGTGATTCTGTAGGGTTCAGGTAGTTGTGCAGGACGAGCAGGAGAGAAGGTGTGACATGTGTATGTATCCCGTGTAGGGGCTCCACACTCGAATTGTGTTCGAAATGGGTCGATTATACCCGATATAGCCAGATTAGATCTGGAGCGGCCAACTTTAACCGTTCTTGACTAGGGCGTAGTTGTTCTGCCGGAGTGATGAAATGAGGGGTTGGGGGATATTTGTTTCTCCTAAGAGACGAAAGTACCTTCACTTTCGTCTGCCACACTGTCTTCTGAAGGGATGTTTCCCAGTGAGCTTTTCGACCCTAAAAACAGCCTCCGGTGAGTAGGTTTTCAACTGTACAGTCGCCAACGCATCAAGTTTCCACAAACCGTCAAATCTCATTTCAGATTCGGTAAACTTAACCATCAACATTTTAGGGTTTAAAATCATTATAACACTTTGGGGTAACTTGATGCGCTGGTGACTGTACATACTGGAGATGACGATGGTTTCTTTCCTGTTCCCCCTACTCAATACGAGTGGCCCTATACAATGCCTTGTGGCACTCTCTTTACCTCGTTTAATAATTGTATGTCATTGAACAAAATAACCAGAGTTTTCATCTCTCTTTCTCTAACAACATAAAGTTGACACTGGATTGACTTTCCGAGGCACAAAGTAAATTAGATATGTAATGGATGGTCACCCATCCAAGGTCCGACCTTAGCGAGCACTGCTTAAGGGCATTACATGGCTCAAATCCCAAAAACAGCGTATGTTCTAAGAAATTTGTTGATGAATCCCTTCGTGCGTTTTCCGTGTAAAAAAAGTATGTTATAGTTAAGTTCATCACAAATAAATTGTATTGTTTAAAATTTTAATAAACCTTCTCATTTTTTTTGGTTAATCGTAGAAAATAGGTCCTTTTTCAACCTTAATTGTAAATTATCTCTGTAACGGCTGAATAGATCGGCATGCATTTTGTAACAACAAATACGTAATGATATACTTAACAATCTGTATCTTTTTTTTCTGTTATTTCTTTTAATATTTTTAAATAATAAATAAAAACCGAAATTTTGCGAAATGTGCGGGGCAAGTCAACAAAAACCAGTACAGGGATCAAATCATCAAGGTCATCGAGCAATGTAATGCCAATCCACCCGTGCGGCTGTATTTAGTCACGAGTTCCTCGACATGATACTCCACGACACTTTAATCATTCCCCAAATAAAATTGCTCTTTTATTTTCAATGCTGGGCTGCACTCACGAGTTAAAATTGTAACATTGCAATAATATTTAAGCATTTTTGGTATTGCTAAGTGCTACTAAAAACGCGCATCGATGTTTTATGCACACTTCTAAAACAAACATGTTCTGACTGCAAGAACAAAGTAACCTCACACGAAGACCTTCATACAGACAGAAACAGACGCCGTTTGTTTCCACTTCATGTTTTAGCTGTACGAAAACGGAGTGCACTTAGCACTATCCAAATTGCTGGAGTAAATATAACACACCTGAATATTCTTAAAGATTGGGGCAGTGGTGTGCCTGTTGCCCCAACTTTCGGTAGATATTAAGTCACTTGTATAGGGGCGAACCTCTGGTCATCTACTGGGCATTAATCCAGAATTTAGGCTGCTAATGAGAAATCCCTGTTGGAAAAACCCAAATAACCTAGACGAAAAAAATATTACCATGAAAAGGTACTAGACAGCTTTGCCTGTACATCCACTAGTCTTTTGTCAGCGCTGCGCAAGACATTTCCCCTGGGAAAGAGCGCCTGAAAACATCTGAAAAGAATCAATTTTCAAAGCCCAACGAATAGGTACATATTCAGTTTGATGAAGCAGAATATAAACTTTAAAAGATCGACTTTGACTTCGTCAATGTATGAATATGTAAAACGCAAAACCGACTGTGAACTCATGTGGAGCGCTGCAGGTGTAACTTTGCCCGATGGGGTTATTCTGCTAACTTCGGGACCAAATCTCAAACGATGACCCACATCTTGTCTTGCTCTTTGTCTAACTCCACCAGCACTTTGAGGGGTCTGTCCAAAGCCACGGCTAAATCTGTCGATGTGGCAGAGTTGTTGTCGAAGCTCACTTAACTTAAAATGGGGAATTATCGAGACAGCGAAGATACGGACAAAATTGCTATCATTACGGACATAGAGTTTCCTAGATTTGTCAAAGCAAACTAACCTAGTTCCCGCACATTCATTACGTTATTATTTGCAATAGAACCCCTGTCTATTTATAGACCGACGACGTCAAAACATCGTTACTACGAAACGGCTTTTTCATGTAAAAGACTACTTACTGTACAGTATCTTTCGAGCGCGCTACAGTAAAACCTAGATGCTAGAAACCGCCAGAAAGCTATATTTTTCCACATAAAATTGTGTGCAACAGCAACATGACATCGTGAATTCTACAGTTTATCTGACTGGGTATACTGTTTAAATAAACATTTTAAGCTAGGTTTTACGGAGCAGACGAACTGAACGTAGATACACGGTTGCATTTGGCATGCAAACATAAACTTGGGTCCTACGAGTTCTATGTTAGTATGACCAATTCAGCAGCTTCGATGTACTAACAAAATGTTGGCCGTAAAAGGCTTCATATACAAGGTGTAAACGGACCCCTCATGAAGCCGTCAACCAATCATTCTGTACATCAAACTAAGTAACTCTACGCAAAAAATATTGCTGGGAAACGAGTTTTTTGGGGTGAAAAATCACGTTTTACGGTTTTATTGTGCTGATGGATGCATTGAATAGTACTGGGATTGTGGAGGTATTTAAAAAAAGAGAAGTTGTAACATTAAAAACTTGTACATATTTTAAAAAAAACCTGTGAAAATGTTGGAACTTTGACTCTAATATCTCCGTAACTAGAACGTTCCCAGGTAAGGTTTAGAAAAAAAAAATGATCATGATGAATGACACGATGACGGGGAGAACAACAGTGCCTTTCGGTTTCGTTAAGGGTATTTTTATATCCATTAGAATTTATAACTTTATTACAGGAACGGTATACTAAATGTCTGACTTATTTATAAGTTTATGTAAAAATTTAGCCGTAGTATAAAAAAAAAATGTTTCATAAAAAGTGTTACAATAACGGATGATTTCCATCGCATCGCATCGCTCGCATCGCATCGGATCGGAAGGGATACGAACGGATGCGGCGACAGCCGATCGCGTCCGGCAGGACATCGACGCATACTATCGGCTCTGTACCGTCACTTGCGAACATATCCGTTTCTGCGCCTAGTCAAATAGTTTCATTTCATCCGATCGTATACGACGACAGGCGAACGGGGCCGATCGCGTGTCGCAGCATACTTTCGGCTACGATCGCGTGTCGCGGTATACGCCCTTGGTCAAGCTGCTATGCACGACTTGGTAATATAGACTTTAAATACTGTGTCCACGATTTAATATCGTTTACAGATTGTATATTCGTTTTCTTTAAAATGTGATACTGGATGACACTGTATCTTACTAATGTTTTGCTAAAATAATCCATACAAAAACGATCTTTATTAAAAGTAGTTAATGTTAGCATTCAAGAACAGCCGACGAAATCAATATTAATGGCTTCGTTACCAAAAGATAACTGAAATATATTGACTTAGGTCCCGTGCTCAGCCATTTTATGACATAAAGCTCCAACGACTCTTGAAAACTTACATAAGCCAGCGATCTTTATACCTTAAAGCTGGACGAGATTGCTTTATTCAATAAACTGAACTATAATCTGTAAGGATCGATCTTTTCCGACCGATTAAACGGGAACACTAAGGCACGTTTGCCCCACAAAGCGTTATTACGTAGCAAAATATCTATATCTGGCTATCTCATATAATATGAATTCATATTCTTTTGCTTAAAATTTCTAAATTTTTATTTACCACTAGCCGATGCCCGCGACATTCGTCCGGGTGAAATTATTATACTTCCTTATTTGAATCGGATTTTGTTAACAATTTCAAGGGTTTTTTCTGCACGGAACCCTAATTCTTTTTTTTTTACTAATAGTAGACTAAGTTACTCCTTATAACATCAGCTATCTGCTAGTAAAAGTCCCGTTAAAATCGGTCAAGTCGTTTCGGAGATTATCCGGAACAAACAGACAAAAATTAAAAAAGTAAGTTTTTTAGTTATAAGTACCGTAAATACTTTCATATGCATTTAGTAAAAAGCAGTTAAAAAAAAAATAAAAACAGACTTCAATTTTATTTATTTGTATAGACTAGGTTTTGACCGCGGTTTCGCTCGGATTATGGCCGAAAATAAAACCGCACAGGAACCTTTTAAAGATACCGTCATGATGTTAATTTGTTTAAACAATTCTCAGATTTGCGTCTGCGTAGATTATAGATGACTCTAACGGCCCTCTTTTGCAGAATAAATATTGAGTCAATATCTCTGCAGCGCGTCCCCACAGCAGAATATCGTAGGGCATGATGCGACCTATGCCACTCGGGGATAAAGCAGCTTTCCGTCAGTGAAACAATTTTCGGATTCGGATCAGTAATTCCGAAGATTACCCAAACAAAAAAGATTGACTTACAAACATTATTCACTTTATTTTTTAATAATATTTGTATTGTTTATTTGGATCAAAAATAATACCTAATAAAAATGCGTACAAGTATCAAAATCGGAAAAGAATCTACATCTCTGTCAATAGGAAAGTGCCCAGAAAGCTAACGGCATTGCGACGTTCAGCCTCGTTGAATGGCAATCATCATCATCATTTCAGCCAAAAGACGTCCACTGCTGGACATAGGCCTCCCCCAAAGGGGGGTTTTTGCCATAATCGCCACGCTTGGCAGGCGGGTTGGCGATCGCAGTACGGTTGTTAAAAAAGCACAGAGAACGCTGCTGCCCATTCTCTGGTAAGTCCCTTAGTCGCCTCTTACGACACCCACGGGAAGATATGGGATGGTGCTATTCTTTACGTCCGACACCATACAGTACGTGAATGACAATACTATAAAGAAAAAAAAACATTAATATAATAAATGCTGATTCGTTGGTCAAAAAAACGCCAGCCCTCTGGTCACGTGAAGAGTCGACTAACCGCTTTATAATACATACTAGCGACCCGCCTCGGCTTCGCACGGGTGCAATATATACATATAAACCTTCCTATTGAATCACTCTATCTATTAAAAAAAACTGCATCAAAATCCGTTGCGTAGTTTTAGAGATCTAAGTATACATAGGGACAGACAGACAGCGGGAAGTGACTTTGTTTTATACAATGTAGTGATTAGTACCTGTAGATTTTCCAAAGTTACTGTGATTGTGTTCTTAGAATTATTTTTCAACTTATTTATTTTTTCTCCTGAAATATTCGAAAATTACTTTTAAAAAAAAAACGAGTAGTAGGAATTCGAATATCTAAAGCAATCAAATATTTGTAAGCCCTATTTCTGTTGCAACCGGTCCTATAAACCATAAAGTTCCACCCTTTTTTTTTTAGTATGGGAAATCATCAAATGACCTCCCCGTTCTGGGCGGAGCGGAAGGGAGTGTACTGACTAAAACCAATCCATGTTCCTTCTTTGCCCTTTGTGTTCCAGGGCCGCGGTATCTAAACTTCCACCCTTGTATCCTAGACTTAATGCCTGACCTAACACAAACAAAGCGTTTCGTATTTCAGGCTAATTAACTCGCGCAAAAGTTTGCGCGCAAACAGAGCGGGGCAGTCTATTTGTATGACTTTGTTTAGCTGAAGGTTTCAGGGAAATTGCTCGATTCTCACAATTCATGCCTGTCACTATAGACCGACTGCTTTAATGAGTCCTCGGCCTTGCCCCGTCAAAGGCATATTAAGGTTCCGCAAAGTCCTAACAATATCCAACAGGTGCTTCGAAATAAACATAATCCACGACACACGACACTGTACCTAATAGTACACCCACATTTCGCCACTTATGTTTGAAGTCCCTTGTAATAGGGGGCGGGCCTATTGCCATCAACCGGGCACAAATCCACTAGACCAAAGAGGCAGTCCAACAGCACTATAATATGTATTCGTTTAGTTGTCGCTTAGTTTTCTTGAAAATGGGTATCTAGTCTGACTTTTTTTTTCTGAGGGGAAGTCATCGAATGACCCCCCCCCCCGCTCTCTCTGGGCGGAGTGGAAGGGAGTGTCAGACTTCTACTGACTAAAACCATCCATGTTCCTTCTTTGCCCTTTGTGTTCCAGGGCCGCGATATCTCTTTCGAATAATCCCGCAGCCCTGGCAGGCATCGGCCCTTGCTGACATCTCTTTGAGACGCGCGTGGAAAACGAACGCGCCGATCCAGTGTGCCTCGCGAATTCATTTTGTTGTGAGTAGGATGTTATTGTTTGCTCCACAAAGAGCAGAGATGGCTCCAAACACAATCAAATCTTATTCCGAGTCAATTTCAAAGCAGCTTTCAGCGCGCGTTGGTTATATTTAAAATGTTTTGTGTACAGACAATCTGTTGGCGTTCCTGTAGAGTAATTTTGCTAGAGCTTTTCGCAAACTGCGCGGAGCTTTAATGGGTTTGAAAATCTTTTACAAGGAGATGGGATTACGATGGAATTTCTCTCGACTGTAAACTGATATTATCAGATAGTGCATACGAGGGATTTTGATTAACAATATGGTTTAAATACACAGGCAAATAGTAGTCGGTTTTATTACAATCAGCCGTTTATTACAAAAAACTTTTTATGTTTGGATTATTGATATTATGCACTGGATGAAGTAGCGGTCATAGGGCGAATTTTACTAATGAAACTGCACAGCTAATACACCGTGTTTAAGAGCTGTCATTGTCAATTTTTCGGGGTTCGAAATTATCAAGAAAATTATTTTCTTTGATCCATGCTGATTCATAACTTGATCTTTTTTTTTTAATTCATAACTAAAATATTCTGTAATGAAATACATTTGTAATTACCAATTGTTTTAATCTTTATTTTTAACACAAATGTACTGTAAAGTCTGTTTGGTGGTCAAATAAACACGATTTTTCAATGGCTTTCAAAAGAACAGTTCGGTAGTACTATTTGAAATCAGACTGAATTGCTCACAAGCTAGATATTAGTTAGTAGTCATAGTAATTATTATAAGGTTTCTCGTATTTGGACTATTTGTATGTATTATAATATATATTAGTTTATTTAATTTTACTGTATATATGTGTATTGGTATGTACCTATTTATGTATATCAATCTATGTTAACAAATTGGATTTTTTCCTTATTTATTTTTTTGTACTCTATCACAATGCTATCCTATTTGACCCAAAGGTTGACTGGTAGAGAATGCCTTGTGGTATTAAGTCCGCCTATGTACCACTCTTGTACATGAAGTTTAAATTTTTTTTTTTTAAAGTAGACAATTGACGCGTTTGAATACATGCGGGAACGTAAAATAGTGTTCGGATACACGTGAACTTTATTAATTATTGTTTTATGATTTTTATTATTGTCAAGACAATTATCAATGATAATGATTACTCCGAGCTATTGAACACAGCTTAGATGTGCTCATCGCGTTGAGTTTCAAGCGAAATTCGCCCTTAATATGCTAGGGGATTATTTTCAAAGCAGGTATCTGTAGCAAGACTTTCAATAATCCGGATTACGACGTAACTAAACATTAATCTTGAAGCGAATCCACTTACAGGGCTATTAAGCCCCCGACAAGTTAACTGGCCTTGAATAATGTTATCACAAAGACATTTAATATTACTAGCTTATGCTCGGGGCTTCGCCCGCGTGGAGTTCGGTAATTGTCCCACGGGATTGTACACACGGCGGCACATCAAGCTATACATAACCAGTATAACCTAACTTCGCTTTGTATGAGCTTCCCGTACGATGAGAGATCAGCTTAATTTGGTTATGCATAGCTTGATTAGCCGCCGTGCGTCCTAACAAAATAAAAACTACTGTATGTGTTAATCCAGGTTATAAACTATCTGTGTGTAAAACATCCAAATTTCTTCAGTAGTTTTTGCGTGAAAGAGTAACGAATATCCATCCATCCATCCATACATCCGTCCGCACAAACTTTGGCATTAATAATAGTATTAAGATCTCCATTATTCATAGCAAAACATCTTATTTTATGGTGATTTTGCTCTCTGGAATAGAGCCACAGACATGGATTGAATAGAATAGTTAATGAATTCGTATAGTGCTGATCTTCAGCCTTTCTTTTATGGGGTGGAGTGAGAACCGAAGCCAAGAATTCTTTATTATAAGAGTGTGTTTGTGTTTGATTATATTTTCTATAGAGAGCTATTTCCGGGGAAGCAAAGTACCTGTTTCTATTATGAGAGAATAAAGGGTGTAACAAGACCCTTAACGAAACCGAATGGCACTTGTTCTTCCTGTCATTGCGATATTTTTTTTTTTCTAGAATCAGACCTGGGAACCTTCTAGTTATGCACAAGTTTTTTTTTTTAATGTAAGATTTTTACTTTAAACACCTCCACAACCCCCGTACTATTAAATACGAATTTAACGAATACGATTTTTTTAAACGGTTTTATGAACGCACTCAAAACATTGTGATGATGGATGGCCACCATCACAATGTTTTGAGTGCGTTACATTGAGTCTTACCGTAAATCGTGATTTTTCACCCCAAAAATTTTTTTAGCGCACATTTACTTAGTTTAATGAACATAATGCTTGGTTGACGTCTTCGATAAGGGTCTTTACACCCTGTATAGTGCTGTTACTAAAAAACTTGGCGGCAATATTGATTTATACTAATCCAAAGAGTCAACATCCTGTATTGACAATACTGCTGCATAATAGCTGTTGACGTACATACTCATAATACAGTATTGTGAGTACGTACGTCAACAGCTATTCTTAGATGAGGAGAAAGGCACTGGATATCACAGGCGGTCTTGTACCTACTATACAGAAGGGACACTGACGCTAAAACGGTTACCACTTATTCAGTACATCATTCTGAAACCTCCCACATAAAATTTTTTCATCGGTAATGTAAAAAAAAAACCGGCCAAGTGCGAGTTGGACGAAATGTGTCGAATTATACCTTTTTTTTGCGGCAAAACGGCCGCATCTTTTTTTACGAAAACTTAGTAGATTGATTTATTCACAGCCTCAAGGGACTGTGATCCTGAGTTTATGGTTTTAATTTCAACTCAATTCCTACGCGTTCCCGAGATAAAGGGTCTTGACAGACAGACGGACAACAAAGTGTTCATATAAGGGTTCCGTTTTTCTGTGGTTTTAATTTCAACTCGATACCTCCACGTGTTCCCGAGATAAAGGGTCTTGACAGACAGACGTACAGACAGACAGACGGACAACAAAGTGATCCTATAAGGGTTCCGGAACCCTAAAAACAGTTTTTACATACATTTTGACTGTGTAGGACTGACTGTAGATATTGCAGTTTTGTAGAAAACAGCGGTTTTTTAGAATCGGTGTCCCTTCCACCTTGTATTAACGTTACTTTTCCTATGTCATTTGCATTACGTCATTTTTGGATCATCTAAACTTTCTACGATAGAGCGGTGTGAAATAAATGTGTGCGGCAAAATACCGCGGCTTCTTCGTGCTCTGATTTGCGGTCGTAGCTTCGGACACTGACGCTGACTGATACTTCGGTACATTATTAGTCAACGATGTCCGGAGCCGCGGCCACATTTTCTTCATATAATTTTGAACGAACCTTCAATATTTGTGGGTAGGTTTCCATATCCGCAACCGAATTAATTAATTTATCTGTACCGGTTTATACCGATCCTTACCTTTATCCTCAATAATGCGATGTTTGAAATCAAATGAAAGATAAGATTGGTTACTAATCAAAATCCACACACACTACTGTTACTTTATATGTCCTCATTCTTCCAGATCGATGTCCGAAGGCGACAACTCGGTGTTCTCCGAAGGGGGCACGACTCCCTTGGACCCGAATGCTGCAGCAGTAGGGGATGAGAAACAAGAAGACAACGCCAGCGGCAACGAATCCGAAGAAGTGGACGATATAGAACTTATATTTACCACTGACGAGTCTAAGGACATGAGTAATTTGCAGGTGAGGGTAGTTTGACAGAAGGTACTTATTTAAAATTGATGAAAATATAGGTATTACTATTACCCAGTGCCGTATTACCCAGTACTAACTTGGTTGTGGAGGTCAGATAGGCAGTCGCTCCATGTAAAATACTGGTATTCAGCTGCATCCGGTTAGACTAGAAGCCGACCCCAACATAGTTGGCAGATGATGATGAATTTAATTTTTTAACTGGATTTGATCACATTTGACACGTGGGAGTTTTACTCTTACATTTCAAATAGTTTCAGTATCGAATAATAATATATGTAGATACTAAAATAGGCAGATGATGTAGGTATTACTATCTGTTACCAGCAGTTTCACTAAATTTTACAAAGGCTCCTTTTTTAGGAATTTGTCCTGACAAAGAGTAGATAGAAAACTCTTATTATGTAAACCATACAAATACGTACGTAATCGAGTGCCGTCGTAGAGTAGGTACGTCATGTTTTAGTCCAGAACATGTATATTCGTGTGCCTATCGAAATCCGATAAGCTGTTTATGGACAGCTTTGTGCGTTGTTTATTGGGTAATAAGCATCCAAATATATCTGCACAATTAACATAAATATGATTCAGAGGATGAGTTTTAGGAGTACAACTCAGTAGAAAGTCCTAATGCGTAACCTCGCCCTTATCGCAGTTTATTTGGGGTCGGCGCAGCATGTCTTCATCCATACTTCTGTATTACTCGTCATCACCTTCAAACAGTCCATCCATCGTTTCTTTGGTCTTCCTCTACTCTCATACCCATCCAATCTCATACTCAAGTCTTTCCTCACGACATTATCCTCCTTTGCGTAACCTCAGGGTATGCTAATTTTATGCCGTAAAACCCTCATTTTAATGGGGGATTTTAAATTGGCTAACCCCTGTCTTGACTTTAGTGCCCATTACTTAGGATTGTTAGTGAAATTTGGAAAGTTTTGGGCTGTTTTTCATGAAGGTTAACTACTTTAAAAGCAAAGTTTCTGTCTGTTTATTATATGTCATTTGCCAAGTTTTTATTAAATCGCTTCAAACTTTAGATACTAAAAATTAATAAGATATTGTAGTAGTTGAGTTTGACAGGGCCCCTGTGAGTTTTAATATTCGAGTCTTGCAACTGCTTCATTCGTGCTTAAACCCTCTATCTGTTCTATCCAGGAGGATCTAGTCTCCATACGTGAGGGTGACCAATGGGCTCCCCAGTCAGCATCAACAGCACATTCGACACCAGTTCTCCTAAAATTCCAAACCCTAGACCCTGACTTCCAACCAGGGCCGGAAACCAAAGAGATTTCGACAGAAAACCAAGAAAATAAAGAACAACCAGTAGAGGTCTCGAAGCTGAAAAGAGTTTCGTTACCAAATGACAAGGAGATCAGACACGTTGCGTTTAATGCCAAGGGGAGCTTAGATCTGCCTGGTCGGAGTATCCTGAAGAGTTGTGACAACAGGTCTGACAATATGCTCTTCAGAAAAAGTCCTAACACCAGTTCTAGGAGAATTGATTCCATTGACAGTCTGACTTGCGAGTATAACCGAGGTCTTAGCTTCGATAATACCAAGTCTTCGAGCTTCGAACTCGGTTCAAGCATGGACATTCTTCATAGAGAGGAGAGTGTGGACAGTTTTCATAGGAATATACACATGGGACACCGGTATTCTGTGTTCGCGGAGACCGATATCTCCAAGTGTGGGACTTCGGAAGACGATTTGGCTGCTAACTTGAATGTTCGGAGGAATACTTGTCCTAATCCGTTTCAATACAGGTAAGATTCTTTTGGGCTTATTGTAGGTTTTGGTACATAATCCTAGAGAATCAAATGCTGCTTAACTTTAAGACGTTCAAAAGAATACCTCTTTCTTTCTATCGCCATAATCTTTTTGAATTAGAATTTACTGTTTGATATTTCGTGGCGACTTAAAGTTGAGTTCCTTTTGTGTGTTTGGATATATATCTAGATAATTTTAGTTTACGAAATAATGTTAAGCATAGTCACACACGCAGCAACTTCGATAATCGATTTGTCGCTACTCGCTAGCGATATCAAATACTTGT
This sequence comes from Noctua fimbriata, assembly GCA_905163415.1. Classification (NCBI taxonomy): domain Eukaryota; kingdom Metazoa; phylum Arthropoda; class Insecta; order Lepidoptera; family Noctuidae; genus Noctua; species Noctua fimbriata. The sequence goes on from LR990940.1 coordinate 13,575,787, forward strand.
GCGCCTTGCAAAAAACATGATTGCTTTAAAAAGCGGTTTTTTAGGTGTGTAAGGAAGTCGGAAGTACTTTTTCTTCGAGTATCCTTCTTCTTCTCGAATCGATGGCTTCAATTTTGTCCGTTCAGTATGTAGCGACAGCTATTAGAGTATGAGAAGTTAGCTTTCTCAATTAGCAATTAACGTTGTGGCATTAGGTTATCAAAAAGTTTTTGTTGCACTTGCGATAATATTTAACCTATTTTTACCAGACCATCAGGCTACCGCGGTGTATCCCGCCCTCCAGGGCCGTTCAAGGCGGGCACGGCCCGTCTCCGTCCCGTGTTGCGAGACGGGGCACATGCGCGGCGGGAGAGCGGTGCTCAGACCGACGTGTGCGCACTGCCGCCACGGTGGAGCTCTGACGGCTATCTAGCGCACAAGGTAATTGTTCGATACAGCAGACGTCACGGTCACGGTGGGACATTGTGCCCCAAAACATGCAGTCAAATTTGACAGAACCGCTGCCATCGAAAACGCCGCACTATGGAAAATATAGGTCGGTATCGGATCAAAAATCTGTAACTTCATGATTTTTTGTCGTATCGTGATGAAATTTGGCACAAATATGCAGTAAGGTTTGGAGATTCGAATGATGTGTAGTTTATAGTGTTTTCTTGTATATCGATGTATGTTTTTTTGCATAGAATGAAAGAAATGGGAAAAAATCACGAAAAAAAATAGTTAAAATTTATTTAAAGTAGAATTCAAGTTTATAATGACTAAAAAGATTAAACCATGGTTAATTACAACAAGCAAAGTAAAATATATATATATATATATACATGAAAACAATTTACTAAATTAAAATCATATTACTAATAGGTAAATCCTATACTCTGGCTTCAGGAAATGATGTAGCTAGGTACAAATATAAGTAATAACTAAATATAAATATTATTTTTAACTTATACCACTTCAGGATCAGGGTCAGTAAATGTGGGTTCACTTTCAGGTGCCACGTTTAAAAGACTTAGTGCCTCTTCTTCAAGTTCTTTCACATTTCTTACGTACGGTTTTCTCAAACTTGTTATATATATATGAATCTGACGTGTATAAAAGCGTCTTAAAGACATCTTCATTTGTAGCAGATCGGGAACATTTTCTGGCATGATGAAGTCGTATGTTTCTGTAGTCTTTGTTGCGAGACTCTTGTGCGTCTTCCGATAGCTGTCCAATAGGAAGCACCGCAAAATGTTTGATAACGTTTTCTCCGTGTATGAGTATTTTATGAACGGAGGATGGCATATAATATCAATCGTAACTACTTACATAGATTCTTGCAGTTTCTATTGCATATTCCCCAAATTTTTCAGGGTCGATCATCATTCCAGAAGAAAGAACTTGCAAGATAATGTATAGGCGTTTAATCAATGCCTCATCTACACCTGTTAGTTCCGATGAGCAAGTGCTATTATAGAAGAATCTTCGTGCGGTATTGCCATCGTTCGTATTCCCGCTAACTTGCCGAGGTTTGTCGACGATTAATCCCAACTCCTCCCTGAAACGTTTTTGAACAAGTTCTTTCTTTTCTTTTTTTAATCTCTTATTTTCCTCAGCAAGCAGCACAAGTCTTAAACGAAAGATTATAGGAAATATGCAATATCATTTCCATGCAGCGAATCCAGGCGTGTAAGGTGGACAATCCGTATTGGTAGGCGTTTTCGTTTTCAGGTCTGGCAGTTACTTTCGATAGGTCATTCATTAGCCGTGGAGTAGCCCCACATATCGTGCATGTGGAACCAGATGGAGTATCTGTAAGGACCTGAGCCACCTTTCCATCGATCATCGTTAGAAATAGTTCATGCTTCACATTTACTGCAATACCATCTTTGTTTATAAGTGATGCTTGTGCAGCCCTAATTTGATTTTTAATATCATCGACAACTGCCTTCGTTTTTTCTGGAGTTTCCTTACAAAACTCAATAGAAATGGGTCTGCAAAAAGGGACAGATGAAGGTACCGGATTTTGCCAAACAACGGATCCCGATTGCACATCAACTAATCTGATGGGGACTAATGAAGTGATGAACAAATTGGCATCTGAAATTGTTTCCGACTCTTCTGCAAGTATTTGCTTGTATTGGCTTTGACCAGAAGAACCATCACATCCCCATTTACAATAAAGGATCAATGTTCTATATTGTTCTTGGAAAACAGAATCGATTTTTAAAATTCTAGCAGCAGTATGATCCAATAAATCTTGGATATTAATCACTTTAGCATAAGTATTCGTGATTTCGATTGTAGAAGATGGTGGATAACAGGATCTTTTTATTTCTTGTATTTTGTAGTAAGGCGGGAATAGACAACACTTTCGTTCGTTGGTTAAGTTTTTCAGGTACATATATTGTGCTTTTGTTAGATCCAAATCTATAAAAGCACTCAATGCTTCCGTATCGGAAAGAATCTTCATCTGCTCTAAGTCAAAAAGTTCCATATTGTTCATGTGAATGGTGTCAGTGGTAAACCGCAAAAGATACCAATTTTCGGGTACTGACTTTTATCAGTTTTTTTCTCATATCTTCTAAAACCGCAAATATATGCAGCTGATTTTTTTGCATTCTATTTATGAATAGTTAGACTACTAGTCAACACAAAAAGTAGCGGTTGGGCAAACGTGGGTAACATTGAAAAACTTCGACGAAAAAAAATATAAGTGAAAAATAAGGTATGGCACTTTTTAAGTAATTACTTAAATATTTTTCTTTACTTTTAAAATCATTAAGCTGTATCGCAAAAAGCATAAAATAACCTTTCTAAAAATGTAAAATACTGCATATCTGTACCAAGTATTTTTTCACAATATGGTATTGAAACATGTATACGCAAAGACTTGAGTTTGGCACTTCTGTCTTCTATGTATTTCTATCTATGAAAAAAATAATAATTTCGCGTATTAAGTGAAAAAATCCTAATGAATATTATAATTTAACTATTAGAGAACCTAATAAAATAGCCATATTATCCAAATTATGATATTCGTAAAAAGCATTTTTGATATGCGCTTGTTCTACCATTTTCCATAGTGCGCCGTGGCAGTGACTGATGTTTTCGAGCAACAGTATTTAAGTATGTCGTGTTCGTGTGCCACCGACATGACAAAGATAAAGACACATAAATTACAGCCTCTTTATGGACCGCTCCTCTCCCACAGCTGCCGGTCCCGCCGGCCAGCGTGCCCACAGTGCCCACAGTGCGCGGGCCCACAGCGGCGCGGCGCCTCACGGTGCCGGATGCGCGCCCCCCGCCGCCCGTGCGCCGCACTGACGAGACCCGCCGAGTGCTGCTCAGTGATATTGGTACGTTTTACTACATCGCACCAAAAACATGAAGAAACAGACATAATCAAGTCGTTAAAAAGAACGCTAACGACATCTATGATGCAAATGAAGAACTAATAACCAAAATCCTGCATCGCAAAATTAGTTCTCCGCGAATTAAGGACATATACAAAGAACCCGACAACAACTGTCGGGCAGTAGCCCACCAGACACAACACCCGTCTGGTCGGACAATCCTCCCATTTCTATGGAGTATTGAGGAACTTTGTGCCCTGGTCCTCATACCCCGAAAGGACCAAGTATAACACAAAGAAGGATTTACAGGGGTATCATATTATTGAGGAGTGGCTAGAGAGGCGCCACGGCGCCCTCACCTTCCGCCTGACGCAGGTCCTCACCGGACACGGTTGTTTCGGGAGGTTCCTGCACCGACATGGGCGGGAGGAAACGCCCGGGTGTTTCCATTGCGAGGATCGTCCGGAGGACACGGTGCAGCACACTGTGGAGGTCTGCCCCGCTTGGGCGGAGCAGCGCCGTGTCCTCGTAGAGGCGATTGGCGGCGGCGACCTCTAGCGCCCGGCCCTGGTTCAAGCCATGGTCCGGAGTGAGAGGGAATGGAAAGCCGTCACCTCCTTCTGCGAAGCAGTCATGCTAGTGAAGGAGGTGGCGGAACGTGAGAGGGAAAGAGCCTCACGTCCCAGCCGCCGCGGGAGACGCCCTGGGCGTTGGGGTTCACGTGGTGGCCCCCGGCCACCGTAGGCGCGGGCCTGTGGACGGCGAGTTATGGGCTAGCTCGCCGTCCGGCCGTCTTATGACAACAGGCTGTGTCGACGGCGCGTTCGTGTTCCACGCGCGCCTCAAAGAGATGTCAGCAACCACGTAGGGGTCCACATGGGCCGAGCCTGCCAGGGCTGCGGGACTGTTCGAAAGAGATACCGCGGCCCTGGAACACAAAGATGATTCCCCATCCAAAAAAAAAAAAAAGGTGGTTTCATATTACCCAGTAGTAACTGGGTTTTAGAGGTCAGATTGACAGTCTCCATGTAAAATACTCGTATTCAGTGGAATCCAGTTAGACTGGAAGCCGACCCCTACATAGAGAAGTTCCCAACATTGGGAAAAATCTAGACAGATGACGACGCCAAAAAGTTTTTTTGTAAACTTCCCTATCTTCAACAGACCGAGAGTTATATTAATCATGTTTTACTTGCAGGCTTCACATCCATGGTGCCGGAGCTGTCGCGCTCAGCGGACCCGGTGTGGGCGCTGGGCGGCAAGCGGCAGACGAACCCTGATGACTCCTCCACTACTTCTACTTCCAAGTTAGTACCAAGCCATACTTAGCCAGAAATACAACACCTAACGTTCTAGGGTGTGGGTAAAAGCAACAAAAGGTGTTAAAAAGATGAACAGGACTGTGCTACCGCTGTCAGTAAAAGGACACTTCTAAGGAATGTAAATGGCGGAAAATGAACATTTTTTTTTTAGTGCAAGTTCGCTTTACTATTGTTGCACCATAAAACAAAAAATGCGATTGGTGCTAAACTCATTACAAACACAATATTTTATATGCGTTTAGTTTGAGCAATTTTTTTGTTGCAAAACTATGATAAAACGAAATTGAAATTGGATGTAATTACAGATTTATGTCTCGAGGCTCATCATATCGCTCTCCATGCCTCAGCATAGACAGGAGCAACGATTGGACACCACAACATGTCTACTTGCCGTCGTCCAGAGGTAAGTTCCTATGTTGTTCCAAGCGTGTCGATTACCATTGAATCGGCCCAGAATTTGGCGACGAGTTTGGCACCTTCAGTAGCGTAAAACGCAGACAATACGATAGACAGGTGGCTCACCATGACATCTTCAAGCAGGAGTAATTCCAGTGTGGGAAAGAGATGTCGCTAGACGACCTGTATAGCTCTGTCTCTTTCCCACACTAGAAATACTCTTGCTTTAAGACGTCCGTATCTATTAACAAGTCAAAGTGATTACTTGAGTAAAAGTAAAAGTTAAGATACGGCTTTTATTCTGTAGTTTAGTAATTACTTGAAGTTAGAACAGTCAAAAGTTAGAATTCTTAGCTTTGCTTTCTTTGACGGTTCTTACTTCGTTCAAATTCTTGTCTATTGCACAAAAATGGTTGCTTAAGAAATTACTTAAACTCAAGTATTAATTAATTTGACTATAGAGACGAGTGTAGTTTGAGTACCTAAAAATAGTACACCGGTCCACATTTCGCTAGTTATATTTATTTGTTATTACAGCAGAATTTACTGATAATGGTATAATTTATTTCCAGAAGCGAACCGTCCGTGGCGTAGCTCTCTACCGGACGTTCGTCGGGACGATACTGATGAGCTACTGGAGGAAGCTGAGATATTCGTCCGGCGGTCCATTGACAACTTGCAAGCGCCGAGCATTGACTGTAAGTTCTTGTCAGGTGTTCGCGGATTTTTAACACAGCCTTTGAATAAAACCAGTTTATTTTGCAATCTAATAGGTTTTGGTAAAAATCAACGGAGGTTTTACTGTTTTTAGCTAATGAAAAATACAATGAAACTTAAAGTGAAGTGTGGTGTGTGAGTGGTGTTTCCAAGTGAAAAGTGTTACTAACAAAGTTTTAAGGGTCTATTTACTAAGAAATTGTGTTTTATCATATTTATGTTAGTCCGTTAGGTATATATCTATGGGGAGGGGCTAAAGTTGCCAGACAATAAATTAATGTTTTCGTTGTTGTTAAAGGTTTTTAAAAATTCTAATCGAACGAAATCCTAAAGATTTCGTTCACTTTAATTCCCGTTTCGAACTTTAACACCCCTTCCACCCCTTTTAAAGGGTAGTTTTTATCTCCGGTTTTCAAAGTAATAATGGTATGTTTAAGATCTATTACTTCAATAGTTTTGTATTGATAATATTGATGTTGTTTCCAGTGGAGAAATCAATCGGAGTGACAGGCCAGCCGTACATCCCGGCGGAGCCTCGTCAATTACGACTCGGACACACTGTCAAGGTGATCACACCGCACGGACGCATCGCGGTGGGACGTGTCAGGTACTTACAAACATTAACATTATCATAGTTGCACTAACAGCTCCACATTTGAAGGAGATTCTGCGCTGAGATAGCCACTGTGGCCCCACTGTGACTGTCGGTTGCTTAAAGACAACGCTGAATTCAAGCATAGCAGTTTACACGATGGGCATACCAGGTAACATCGGACGAGGTTCACAGGTCTAGCGAGCTAGTAGGGGTCGGGCAGCGGAGTCGCATTAGATCCAGCTGCCCCCCGAGCCAAGGGTGTAACGGAACCCCGGGGTGGTTTGAGTCAGTTAGAGTCTGACAAACCCCTCTGCTCTCCCCAGGGTATAGGACACATTTCGCTAGTCTTGGGAACAGTATTTGATTAATGAACGTTGGCTAATAGAAGAATCACCCACAAGCACTCAGGTCGGTCCAGCAAATTTTCTTCATTCACACAGCTGCTAGCCGTCATGTCAGAAATCACCCCTTTTCTAGCCGAGAAATCAGTCGGTTAATCGAGTAACTTTTTTATTAATCGTGTGATTCTTTGATTAATGTTGTGATTATTTGGTTAATCGTGTGATACTTTGGTTAATTGTGTGATTCTTTGGTTAATCTTGTTATTCTTTGGTTAATTGTGTGATTCTTTAGTTAATCGTGTGGTACTTTGGTTAATTGTGTGATTCCTTGATTAATTAACTAATCCCTCCACAGATACGTGGGCCTAGCCGGCAACAGCACGGCGACCAGCAGCGTGGTGGTGGGCGTGGAGCTGCTGCACAACCAGCAGCCCGGCCTGCCGCGCAACGACGGCATGTACCGCGGCCGGCGGTACTTCCTGGCGCCAGCCTTACATACGGCACTGTTTGTGCCCTTCTCGAAGGTCGTCATGGCCTGGACTAATTAACAGTAAATGGAGGTTTTTAGGCTTTGTCACACTTGTGTTTGAGCATCGTGAAGTGGATCGAAAATGTAGCTTAAGGGAGTAACCAGAATTGGCTTGAGCTGGCCAGAATGAGCTGTATAGTCTCTAAAAGCGAAAAGTTCGTCATTTGGACGATGGAATACCGCGCTGAACTAAATGCATCAAATGTGGATACGTAATCGGATCAAGTCGATATCATGGCGATAAGTGTGGTCACTCTTTTAATAAGATCAGAACATTCGACTAATCCCAAGCAGGTGATTTTATCGAAGAGTAAGATGTACTCGTACGATCAGCCGCACAAACTTAACTACGAAACAAAACAAGCTTAAACTTGAACTACGAAAATCGACCTTACGGCTTTGTCATTGCCACGAATGACGTTATTGGTGACATGACGGCGCCTTTAACTATAACATGCATATGCATGTGTTCTATAACGATACTTAAGTTGAATGTTTGTTATATGCTTATGCGACGTACTTTGAAAGACTTCTGAGCAGATATCTGATCCAAAAATCAAAATATTATGTTTCACATAGGTCTACATGAGCACTTATAAAACGCCGAGAAAAGGTGCTCGGTTCGGGTTGATCGTTTCTTATGAAGAAGAACCGGTAAGAAACTCCATGGTTACTCGATCCAAAATGCTTCTCGATATTTAGACCCAAACGTGATAAAGCCGAAATATTAACAAAACCAGAAGCTTAACTTTGAGATTGTGTACATCTATAATGTAGAAACAACACAAGTTCAAAGTTTTGCGGACCACGCATAGAGAACTCCCTGAAGAAGAAAAACGCTCTAAAAAATGTAATTGAAAAAAAAAAATGGCGGTTTTTAGAATTGTGTGGGTAGTATTTTGCAAAATGAAAGGAAAAACTCTTGGTATGTTGAGAATAAAATGACATGTGTGTCCGGTAAAACTGTAGTGATGAACTAGTTCGTTTAAAGAAAGATATGCAAAGCTTTGGCTGAGTGTGAAAAGGTTAGTGTTTAGCACGGTTTATGGTTCAAGACTTTTATGGGTAAGGAAGTTTTAAAGTATTAAATAGTGATGATTGACTATGGTCGCGTATTATAAAAATTGTGATGACATTCGAAATTGCGGTTTCTACCATCACCTCTTCTAGCAGTATTATTTTAATCATATTTCAGTGAAAAAAAGAGATGGCGCTATACGGTCCTCACTTTCTTCTACTCTATAAGAGGTTGTGGTAAAGCTCATTACAGTATCGCACAGAAAAGCATATTGAAAGTTGTGTGTCGACACTCAAAATAATACACGAAAGCAAGAAAAAAAACCATAACGATTATGCATGACTACGTTCTTGCATCATCCTGTATAATGCAAATGAGAGAAATATTATATATTATAAAACCAAATAAATGTCTGTGCATTATAAAATTATAATAAATTTATTCAAAATATTAAAAAAAAGTAAAAGTATTATTCTTATTAGTACATGTTTAAATAAAAAAACAGTTTAGCTAAATATGTATGTAACTATCAAACTTTTGATGTACGATTTCTGTAAAAAAAAAATGGTGTTTTGTATATTTAATATTTTTGGAATGATAAATGCTCTAAGATATGACGTCATATCTTTATTATATTTCATAGGACATTATGTTACGACAAATATACGTAGAAATAAACTATGTTGCTAAGCAAAGTACCCAATATATACAATAACACAACAGCCGTATGAAATTCGCGCGCGCGTGCAACCTATCAGCTGTTAGCCGCGTGACTCCGTTCTGTCTCATTACTATCGTACCGTGCAACAGTGGGTAGGCAGAGCACCCGCAAGCCCGCTCCGTAATGCTCCGCTGTTGTGTTATTGTGATAAAAGTGAATGAGTATTAAAAAAATGTTTCTTTTTGGAAAGTTGTTTGTTATCATTAGAACAATCACGTGTTTAAGTGTCGGTCACTAATTACCAGTCACCCTTTATAAATTATTTAATATTTGAGTTTAAAATAAAGAGCCATTATATTCACTTTTTACCTCCCAAGGGGGAAAATGACTAAAATGCGAACCTTGATCCTTGTCCCTGAATGGAGAACGTTTGTCGTGACTTCAATGTCTCAACTATGAATGATGGTTTAATCACAACTTGTATTTACTAGCTCAATGGCTAATAGTAATCTACCCTACTTAAAGACATTTTAAATGTATAGTAATATTTGTATGGAATTGAATGTACGCCTAAATATGCTTAATGGAGATTTATCTTGAACATATTAATATAAAAATGTAAAGAGCACATAGTGGATTATATATCATAATATATTAGATCATGTATGTTTTTCTCTATAAAAATATATAAGTATGCAAAATGGTTCTAAATATTTCGTGAGAATTAGCACTGCCGATATAGAAATGAGATTTTCGTGTGAGATTTGTATTGGACATTTATTAATTATGACGATTTTGGAAATAATATAAATAAGACCTTAGCCAGAAGTTAATAAGACTTCTAATTCTTATTAAACTTCTGGTTATGGGTTTAAATAAGAACTATGTAGTTAATACGGACAATGCGGATACGGATAGATGACGTCAATATTTTACAAGTATTTAATTATATACGTAACATATATTATATAAAAATACGTTAAATGTTGTATACACACATTTTAGAGCTACTAATTGATGTTTTTAAATAACAATCGCAAATTAGATTTCAATAGATTTTTATTAGTCAGACTTCTTTTGCATTGTGCACCCTATACCAAAGAACGTATGACCTAAGTTGAATTGTGTTCAGTTTTGAATAGGCTAGTTATATACATTATATGTGTGTATTAATGTATGCCTAAAGAAATAACGTTTATGGGAGAAAAAAAAACATGGAGGTTAGAATATAATAATATGTTAATTTTTAAGATTAAGGCCTAGTTGAACCACAAATCACTAAATACATATGTATTTATAACATCATTTTGTCTTTGTCATGTTCAAACGATATTCTGAAACAGAATGTATTCTGTATGTTGGCAAGATCGCAAATAAAAAAATATGTCATTTTTTTTGAATATTTGACAGCTATTTACAATGTTGCCAACCTTCACTCTCACCATCCTAAATACATTTCTGAAAGTTGGAAACGCCGCAAAAAAAATGTCATATATTCTGGAATATTTCACAGCTATTTGCAATGTTGCCAACGTTCACCTTCATATTCTTTTGTATTTATTGGTTTGTGATATAAGTAGACCTTAAAGTAATTTTTGGTGTCTATTGCTGAATTATCTTGTCTTCATGAAATGGGACGAGAATAAGAACTAATTTAATCATAAAGTAGTCACTATTTCCTTATATACATATACGACTATTAATATTTGATGGTTCAGTGTACAATGTAAATGCGTTTCAGTGTAATTGTCAATCATTTATCTAAAGAAGCGGTCAACACATAGAAAATATTCGATATTTTGTAGTTACTGTATCTAACCTCCAAAAATATTAGTCTCATCAATTAATCTGAAGTCGGGTATGGCTCATAGTTAATAGAGAAGCGCCAGGGTAGCCAGCGAAATTCAAATTTTCTTATGTTTTTGCAATGTGTTAGGCTGTAATCATCATCAATCATCATTTAAGCCGAAAAACGTCCACTGCTGGACATAGGCCTCCTCCAAGTGTCGCCACATTCTCCGGTCCCGTGTTAGGCTGTATGCTGAGCAAAATATGGTTTGCGGCTGTAATACGCATTTATTTACAGAATTATAATCAATTCAACCCTCTAAGTTCATTTAATCCCATTGAATGATTTTTAACCGACTTCAAAAAGCAGGAGGTTATTAATTCGGATGTTTATGTTTTTTTCATGAAATAGTCATGAGGTTAAATGAACGTCTCTATTGATGATTTTAATGATTATAACTCAGTAAAGCCATGTTTGATACGGTCGTGAATCATATTTTAATGAACATACAATCAGACACTGACCGGAAAATTGCTAAAAACTTAAGAAATCGCTAAACGTTTTTACCTTCTCCACCATTCCACCATTTTCATTTGTCGCACTGATGGGACAACTTGGTGGAGCAGAGTGGAGTAATCCTATTGTACAAGTGAATCTTGAATGAGCTATTTCTGAACTAAAAAGACTCGGCTCATTAACTGTGGGCCATATCTGACAACAGTGCCGTTTCTCTATCCTTCATATTCCTGTAATAATATAAAGGTAATAGGGATGTATTTATTTATATTTAAATGGGTAGATGATTGTGTTAACTGTGTAGATAATAATAATATGGTCTAGCGGCGATGTACTTCACATTTATAGTGGTTAGTAATTAGTTATGGTGTGGACAAACGGAGCGGACTAGACTGCGGACCAACTGTGTACACCTGCTCCGGATTTTGACAGACCATTTTTTATTGAAATGTACAGATATTTAAGTAAAAAATTGTCTGTAAAAATCCGGTCCGGACTTAGACAGCCAAGTCCGGTCTCCGCAGTCAGGTCCACTCGGTTTGTCCGCTCTATTAATGTCTATGACTAAGTATTGCTCATACTTCTACAATGGTGCTCTGTTAGTTTGTCTTTCTATACAGGGTGTTGTGAAAACTGTACTTTAGTATTTAACTGTTTAATAGAATCTCACACCCGTATCTATAGTCAAGTTAAATTAATTACTTGAGTTTAAGTACCGTTTAAGAAAGCAAAGCTAAGTATTTTAACATTTGACAGTTCTAACTTCAAGCAATTACTAAATAATAAAATAAAATCGTATCTTTATTAATGAGTTTTACTCAAGTAATCATTTTGACTTGTTTATAGATACGGGTGTTAGGACAAAGTATGGGACAGCTGATTATTTTTTCGCGATGACGATGTTGATCCTATGGAGAAAGTTCTTTTTGGTGGTCGGTACCACACCTTTAAATATGACCACACAATTCTGGTACACGCTGTATACGGTATGTTTCGACTTAGGCATCTTGCCGTCTCTATCTTACATTTGTAGTTTGACAGTTGTGCAATAATAACATAAATAACGGTTAGCTAAAGTGCGTGCTAAGTAACGTTTAAAGATCTCGGCCTTAAGTGCAGTTTTCATAACACTTTGTGTACCTACATGTTCGCTTATTATCAATTTTATTAGTCGCTTAGTTCAGGAATATTTAGGAGTCCTTGAATCTATTACCAGTTTATTTACGCATATTTTTACAAATACTTATTTTTCTATGCAATTCTACAATTTTATACTGTACCTAAAGGTTGATGCGTACTGAATATAGTATTTCGTTTGAATGTACAGTCGGGGAAGGAAGTCTTTAGTCACTTGAGCATACGTCAATTTTGACATCTGACAGTTTTCAGAAATGTCAGATTTTTTACCATATGTCAAGTTTGACGTAGGGACAGAAAAATGACAGACTTGCTTCCTTGACAGTACCTGGCCTGCTATTGCATATCAAAAACAAATTGTAGTTATATTTTCTTAACTCTGCGACAATCTGTCTGTGAAGTTTTAATGTTTTAGAAAGCTTAGCTTAGCCGTTTTGAATGTGTATTTGATGTATAGTGTAATATAATGTATTTGTAATATATTAACTTCGCTAGCTATCTGTTGTGTTTAGAAAACAGTTATGTATATCCATTTTTCTATTTATGGGCTTTTTTTTATTTGGTCGTAAAATGACTACAATAAGTAATCGGCCTATTGTCTCAGTATTGTTAACAAAATCCGCGAATCAAAAATTGTTACAAGGACTTTGACACCTTGTGGCAATCGAAAGACGGCGACAGTGGGCGCTGTTGTTATAAACATTTGTGAAATATATTAAAGACACAAGATGGCGGCTTCTCTTCCGATTCTACCCACTCGCTAAAAGCTCCTGGTACATTATAAGGAGTGAAAACTACACTAAACGAAGCCGAAATGTACTAATTCTTTCCGTAATTGTGATTTTTTTGTTTTGTTCCGGACCGTCCCTGGGAACCTTCTAGTTACGGAGATATTGACGGTCAAAGTTCCAACAAGCTTTAAATGTTATAACTTTACTTTATATACCTCCATGACCCTGTACTACTTAAATGAATCCATTAGCACAATACTGCGGGTGCGTTACATTGAGAGCTACTGGAAACCGTGATTTTTCACCCCCCAAAAAAAGTCGTTCCCCAGCAATAATTTTTGCGCAGTGTTACTTAGTTTAGTGTGGATAATGCTTGGTTGACGTCTTCGTGATGGGTCCTATTACACCCTGTATCTTATATTCGTTTCCAGTGTCACATTGATAATGTTATTTTTGAAATCATAGCTCATAAACAGGTTTATTGGCGAAGAAAACGAGAGAAATAAATGTGTTTATTTAAGCCTAAAACCAACTATTTCTTAAACACAATGGATACTTAGCTTTATATCAAAAATATATTTCTCTACTTACCTACTAACATCACTCGAGCAAACTCGAAATAACTATACCTTCTGAAATAAGGCTTACAAATAAAGTTGCATTACTTAAATCACAGAAAAACCTCTGAAAATGTTACTGTTACATTAATTTCAATGTAACATTGCTTAAAATATAACATGGTATTTGAAATATTATTGAAATAATTGGCCTAAGTAGAGTATATATAACTTTGTTGGTATCGTTTATTTTTTGCTGAAATTGTAACAAAAATGTTACTATAATTGTAACATTCAAAAGCTCGTCGGTAATTGCATTTTACACCTTATAGCCATGATAAAAAGAGTTACAAGTCGCGCGCTCGTGGATTATACAGATTATAACATTTTGCCGATTATTTATAAACATCCAAATACCATATTTGGCTAAAAGATTAATAGGAGGAAAGCAAAAGTGTGTGATTGTCTAACAGTGTCTTATTATGTACGTTTCTTAGGATACGGTTAGCAATTGTATAATATGGACTTGTATACAGAGAATTATCAAAATGTTTTACACATTGATACGCCCTAAAGTATGAAGTAACATAAACATCACGCCTGTGTATATAAAAGGAGTTTCGCCTTTATTGTTTCGTCATAGTAGAAAAATTTCAGTAAAATGAACCTTAGTTCATTTTACTGAAATTTTTCTACTAAACTCCTTACTTAACTAAGGAGTACCTATTTGTATAAAGAAAAATTAAAAGTCATAGTAGAAATATTTAAAATGAACCTTAGTTCATTTTACTGAAATTTTTCTACTATGACTTTTAATTTTTCTTTATACAAATAGGTACTCTTTAGTTAAGTAAGGAGTACTTATTTGTATAAAGAAAAATTAAAAGTACTTCACGATGTTTTTATATGTTTAGATGTATGGCACCGCACTTCGGGAAACAAATGGCTTCAAAGACACAGGCATCTTGCCTAGTTTAGAAGTCAGTATTCATTTATAAATTGTCTCTGTTGAACAGCAAAATCCTGTCACTAAATTATATTGTGATTATTGTGTACAAATAAACATTTATATATTTATAGTTAAGGTTTAAATTACTGTCAATGTTTTTCAAAAGTTATAAAGCAATTATAACAATTATTAACTACGTTGACTAATACATCCACATGCTTTCAGTAATAATTTTATTATTTAGCTTTTGAAATGTTACAAAAATAGCAAGGAGACAATTTTTAAAAAAATTGACGGATGTGACAATGTGTAAAACATTTTTCAAAGTTCTCTTAGCAAAATATTGTAAGATGATGTCCTGAATAGCTCAATACAAATATGCTTAAGTTTTGATCTCAAATATTTATTATATTCTTATATATTCATTTATTTATTTAGATCTGTAAGTACTACTGTGATTTGTAATTTATTTTGACTGAGTTCATCAGTATTAAATTGTTCTGTATTACTTTTATACATGAGAGTTGATTTTGCTTTTCTTATTTATTTTTTGTGATTTAAATACCAAAGAATGTGGTAAGTAGGAAGTTTGATTAAAACTTAATAATGTGCACCAATGTTTATATTGTAAAAAATGGCTATAAATTGGCTTACAGAGGAAAAAATAGTGTTCATCAAAATGTGCCAAACACTGGCTAAATGTCATGAAAATCTATGTATTATAGCATCTGTCTGTACAAAAAGTCTTTGCCTAAATAATGTTTATTTATTTAAAAAAAATAACTAACAATTTCATGCACAAACTTTTTCGACGAAATTGCAACCTGGCAACCCAGCGGTCTAACAAAGATACTTGCAAAATAATACAATCATGAAAAGAACATTTTTGATGCCTAATCTACTGAAGTTTCTTCATGAAAAACTATCTTTTAGATGTACATGTATGTACTTGATTCTTTACAACTCTGGTTGTATATGTCTATACCTGTTATGTATAGGTAGTCTATGTCATATACTTGTAAGTAGAATCTTAGATCGAAACACTCTTGTCTATGCTGTTGATGAGATCAGAAGAAATCTATTTTAAATATCATTGTACGAGAATATATGTTAAGTGTAAGAAATAAAATGATTAAAAATGGATACGCCTTATTCTTGCTAAAATATTGCAGTTTACCTTACCATTAACTACTAATTTCTGTTAAAGAAGGCAAGGTGAAAATGAAAATACAAAAATACGTTGTCAACATGTTTATTTATCGTCGATTCAGAAAAAAGAATATAAAACAAACAAGAGTTGAGTAATTAACAATGATTTAATTAACAGCAACAAATAACAATATTGTGCAACAAAACTTATAAATAATTTGTTCTAAATCGCACCAGGTAGCTTGGTATAAAGAAGTGTGAAAGAAGTAAGTAGAAAATGTGAAGAAATAGGAAAGCAGAGTGAAGAATAAGTGTAGTATGGAAGGAAGAAAAGAAATAGAAAAGCTTGAAATAAGGGAAAAGTAATGAACAGGTATAGGAACAGTAAATATAAGAGAGTAGAAAGGAAAGCAGTAGGATAAAGAAAACTTAAAGATTAAGGAAAAGTGTTAAAATATAAAGACGAGTAAAGAACAGACAGAAAAAAGAGTAGATGCTAGTAAAAGATTGAAAATAGATAGAAGCATGCAGTAAGATAAAGATGAAGTGTGAAATGAAAAATAAGGAAACTAAGAAAGAAGTGCAAAGATTGAGATCAAGTGTAACAATTTATGCAAAAGTGATAGAATAAAAATGAAAAAAAAAGAAACGAGAAAAAGATTTAAACGACAGTGAAATAAGTAAAGAAACAGGGTCAAGAAAAAAGAAGGATAAAGATATAGGTAAAGAGAAAAACAGAAAAATAGGAAGAGTATGAAAGAGATTCAAGTATCAAGGAAATATTGAAAAATAAAAAAGAACAGTACAGCGGGAAAGGAAATCAGAAACAAGAAAAGAGTTTTAGAAGGAGCGTGTGAAGTGAGATCTAAAAGAAAAAAAGGTGAAAAGATTCAAAGTAAGTAAAGCAAAGGAAATAAGAAAGAATCGAAAAGAAAAAGCTTGAAAATAGATAGAAGTAGCTGAAATAAGTGTAGATATAGTGGTGTGTCTTGGAGAGGAAAGTTTAAAGCAAGTGTAAATAGGAGAAAGAAGAGATAGATATTTCTACTTTAGGTGCGGTGTTCATTTGTGTAACATGAAGATTGCATCGTCACGCCTGTGTTTCTCTACGGTGCCGGAGTGAGCTGAATAGTACACCCACATTTCGCCAGTCATGTTTCAAGTTTCATGTATTGGGTGCAAGCTAATCAGACATGTTTTGTGCAGTAATGGGCTCGTGTTGGAACCCAACCATGTTATCGCCGGGACACTAAATACTTTGTCCAAACATTGATTGATCGGTACACCATTGCACATCATGTTGACAGATTTCTTCCAAGACATTACCATATAAAATACACAGTTGTTGATCACAGACGTCAATACCATAATGGAGGTTGAGTTTAGTGCCATGCACGCACGAATCGGCTCTCCCAACTCTGGTACACCTAACTAACGGTTGAACGTAGAGAAGAATTTATGAATTAAACGATTGTTGCTTGCCAGGCCTAGTATATCTTATCATTAATGAAGAAGAGTTTTAAGAAGAAGAAAATAGGAAGAAAATGAAATATAGGAACAGAAGAAAAAGAGATAGATATAGTGTGATAAAGATTAAAGTAAGAGACAGACGTATTGCCGTTTGCAAATAAAGTTTAAGTAAAGGCAAGATGATGATTATGATGATGTATATTGCTTACGAGAAGAAGGAAATGACAGAAATAGAAACAGTTTTCAGAAATAGCTTTGATTGAAGTCAAAATATAAATATGTATAAAATGCAGAAGGAATGATTTGTAAAATAAGTAAGGCTTCTTAGGAGGGAAGATATTTGAGGAGAGATTTTGCGGCCATTTCGATAGAAAGTATATGAAATATAATTATGTCGTGAGAAGATAAAATATGTTTGGAAAGTACATAGATTATGTGTCGTGAAGGAAAAAATAAGACTTTAACAATAGAATTACCACAAAAGCAAAAAGATAGTTCAAGAATAGTAAAGGAAAGGAAATGAGAAGAGAAAAAAATTTATGGAAGACAGTAACGTAACGTATTTTGGAAATAGAAACGAACGTATTTTGAACATAGATATGATAGATACAGATAAGAAAAGTACGTAAAGTAGTACAAGTAAGTCAAGAAAATATAATATTGGTGCAGTAAATAGAGATAGAAGTATAAAGAATAGATAGGTGATTTAATATTTGTATGAAGAAATAGAAGAGTTTCGATACAAATAGATGATTGATGATTATAAGATATACAATGATTAAATGTCATATTTAAGTAGAAAATGAACAGAAAAGAAATATAAAACGACGGTTAGGGTTCTTATAAACTTATAAGTAATATAGCACAAAAAGTAGAAAAGTAAGAAGATAAAAAAAATATCGATCGAAATGTAATAGTAAAAGAAAAATAAAGTAGAGAGGTGGATAGAAAAGGTACATAATATTTGAACAATAGATTTAGGTTAGAAGTATAAGAAAATATAGCTAAAATAGAAAGAAAAATAATAAATGATATAAGAACATTTGTAGGTAAAGTCAAGAGAACAAGCCAAACACATGGAAATGAAAATAAACATACTATAAAATATCGTAAGTTTAAGAACAGACAAGTAAAGACATAAAAATAAAAACGGAGAAGTTAGAATAGGATAAAAAGATAGAAACAAGTTCAATAATAGAATGAAATGAATAGCGTAAAGAGGTATGAAATACATCATATAATTCATAGAAAGATAAATGAAAGAGAAAAGGCTGGAGAAAGAATAGATATGGTCAATTGAAAGTAAAGCAGAAGAAATAAGTACATATCATTGAATCTGTTAAACAAAATTTATGAGTTGGTTTCAAGAGAAAAAAGAGACAGGAGAAATATAATAGAGAAATTATTACTGGTTTTCCGAAAATAGTAAAAATAAAAGGTTTATAGATGAAGTTGAATGCTGTAAGAAAATTCTATAAATATGACAAGATATTAAAGAGAAAGAATAAGTAGAAGATAAGTATTAGATGGTTTGAACAATTATAAAATGTAGTGGAACGCAAGATTGATAATGATAGCCGTGATAAGATTATTTTAATGAGTTTTTCAAAAGATGATCTTGAAATTAGGAAGAGAGAATAAGTAGCTTTGCTTTGTATGATTTTATAGAATAATTATGATGATGAATAAGTATATGACAGAATGAAAATAGATAGTATAGTATATCATATATGATGGTAGAAAGAAACGCTGGGAGTAGCCTGATAGAAGTATTTGACGTGAACCTCTTTTGTCTAACAGAAACCTAGCAACATTTGCAGCTGGTTTTGTAAGGTTCCGTAATGTGGCAATAACGTTGAGCCATTCTGGAATCCTTAGCCTCGATACGGCTTGTAAATTGAGACGAAGAAGAAGTAAAAAAATACTAGAATAGTACAGTAGAAAAAAACAAGAAAGATGAATGATGACGATGAAAGATCAGATTATAAAGAAGTTGATAGTTCGAGTAAAGGAAATAGTGAAAATGCGTGAGAATAAAGTAAAAGATGTGAGAAGTGATAGCATGAAATGAAACGAAGAAGAATGTAACAGTTTATATTTGTAAACGAACAAAACAAATGAAAGTGATACAGAAATAGCAGACAGATAGATAAGAAATAGTAAATGAGATATAATGAATAAGAATGATGTAAGAGTAAGAATTGTAATAGAAGATGATATTGTACTTTATATAACAGTATTATATGTATTTGAGTACAACAATGAATAAAAGAAAGCGTGAAGAAGCAAGCATTACAGTGAAGTGCAACAAAATAATATAGCAGATAGAAAGAAGAGAGAAATGTAAAAGATAAAGCAAAAGAAGAAAGAACTACCTTAGTACGTATCACAGTGTACTTTGTTAACTTAACAAGGAACTAACGTTGAAAGTGCATCTAAAAAAACGTTAAGCGGAATGAACCGTTTGTAACAAATGTGCGGTTATTCAGCTATGAACCTAAACCTAATAATATCACTTGAAATAATACTGTCTTTGGTCTTATTTGAGTAACAAGTGCTTGGCAAGATGAGTGCAACAATTGGGCCTCTAAATTGGCAAAATTAATTTGTGAGCGAGAGCTGTCCCATTTTGGAAGGTAAGTTAGTCCACTCTTTAATATAGAAGATATTTAAATACTTTCCTACCAAAAGCCTAACCTAAAACAAAAACTGACAAGTTAATGTTAACCAAAAAAATCTCCCTATAGTCAGACATTTTCGAGTGGGATGAACCTCCAACCTTTTTGTTAGGATTTGCTCTATTTGCTCATTGTATTACCTACTTCCTGTAACTAGAATCTTGTTGGTTATTGACCGGATAGTCAGCGTACCAGCCAAAGGCTCCGTTATCACCGGTGTGGGCCCCGAAATCCACGTATTCTCCGAAGTCGGGCGGTCTCTCCGCGAATTGTGAGGCGCCGCCGAAGGACGCTGATCCTGAAGCATCTTGTTGCTGTGGCTGCTGGTGAAATCTTACGAGTCTTGCTGGGTGCTCATTCTCCGGCGGTGGGGCTAACGCTGTAATGAGAAGAAAGTTTCCTGATTTAGTATCAGAGAACCAAATTGGAAGTACAAGTTCGCAACAAAAATCTTGGTGACCTATTGTTGGAAAAAAACAATACGTTCTTGAAAACAGACTACTAAATAATGATCTGATTGTGAGATGATTGATAACTAAAAAACGAGGCTAATGGAGAGGAAGAAAAAATAAAAGCAATCTTGCACAATATAGCTTTTTATCTTGATCTAGATTTGAATGCAAACTAAGTTAATGAGCATATTCTCACGGCCAATACTTTTATACGAAATGTTTCAAAACCTGAACTGGGGGAAATGCGATTCATATGCATACCTAATACTGTTTACGAAATAGATGGTAATAGTTTTTTTAGTATGCACTAACCGGCACAGTCATCGGATTAAGCGTGCGTGACCGAACTTAATTGGGCAACGCCAACACTGCCCCGCAAGTACTGGAGTACGATAGCCGCAAGACTTGCAACATGGACGCCTACCCGAGACACTTACTCCAATGATTTATGATATAAATTATGCCACACAAACTAGTAAACCAACCATAGTATCAAACTAGACAGTCTATTCACAACTCGCCGAAATCGAAAGCGAAACTAAAGTTACAACATAATCAAATATGTTTGTGAAAAAACAAAATTTTTGCAAGATTACGTAAATCACAAGTTCTAACAATGAGGAAAGTAAACGGTACTTCGAGCTTGTAAGTACGTCTTTGTTCGCTGAGTGAACGGACACGATCCCATTGAATGTAAAACAAGTTATAACAGTTGCATAGAAAGCAGCTGATCCTTTGTTCTGCAGTGAAAGTGATGGAGCTAGGGTAATCTTGATTGATGGGCATACGAATCGACGTTAACAGATCCATTTTACGTCTAACATTTCACAATGACTCGTCAAATACGACGAAAGGTGTCAGGAAGTACTTTCGAAATGCGGAGTGATAATTTTAATAACTAAAAGTCATGGCTGCGTAAGAATCTCTTCGGAACTGTTACCACATAATTATAAACGATAATAATCGAGCTTGAGTAATAAATAAAGACGTTTCCTTCTCGCACGCGAGCGGTCTGATTTCCTCTCGGTCAATAAAATAGAAATCAAATATATGTTCTGATTGCTTACAAACGTAACGAGTTGTTATAGTTATTTTTAAGACCTTTTACAATAATGTATCAATTTGAGTAACTGGTGAGATTAATGCAGCTCGTGCTCTTGGAAACTTAACACAAAAGGTAGTTAGAGGTATATAAATTTGTGCAGACAATGTCGTTAATAATTAAGCACTAGAAGACACAAATTACTACTAGAACAAGCAACTGAAACTTCTTTTTTTATGTTCTGAATAGTGATGGTGAAGATGGTATTTCTCAAGTTCAAAGTAATTATAGATTTCACACTATAGACGAAACAAAGGGAGAAATGTAAAGATAACTAATCAAAATCACTTACGTTGTTGCTGGTACTGCTGCAACGGTATTGGCTGATAATCCTCCTCCGAATACAAGGCTTGTGGCAGCTGCTGCAGCGGCGGTGGCGACAGAGTCTGTCTTGGTACGCGTCGCACGTGCAATTGTGACAGATCCACGAACGCGATCTGATCAGCCGGTACTGCGATGTAGGAAGGCATGGCCGTGGTGACAGCGGCCAGAGTAGCCAGGATAAGCGTGTGCTGTAAGAGGAAAAAATGGTTAATATGCTGCATAGATATGGAATGGACTATATTATCGGATTGTCTTTTTAAGATAAGCATAATATTTAAAAGAATACTCGTATACCTACGTATAGGTACTATAAGAGTAGGGTAACCAAAAAAAGGATGGATGGACTGTGTAAAAGCTAATATGGCTGTTAAGGGGATAACAATTACTATTAGAAAAGTGTGGAAGAAGATATGCCTTAAATAAAATGGGATAAGGAGAAGAGAATGATGAATGACTAGTGGAGTTTTGGATGTTAGAATAGAAGTTTAGTTAAAATCTCATTGCATAGAGCTTCCTGATTGACATGTTTGATTGAAGAGTTTATTTAAGAATCCGACAGAAGCAGCGGACGAAAGCCATGTCTCCTCAATCCTCACTCAGTTCGTTCAAGAGTTGATGTTTATTTTGTCTTTATAAATAAAATTTGGGTCGGTCTGTCAGTGTCTTTCAACGTTGAGATACATTTAGACCGGTTCATAATATTGCTCCACGAAACTATTTCAAATGTGTGAGCAGTTGTGCAAACAACATATTGAGTGCGATGTAGTCCTTGGATAAATAGACCACTTTCTCTCTTTCATTGGTTTAGGCTCGAAACACCATTTATTTTGATTCTAGAATTTGGTCCTACTCGACTAAGCTTATAAGATTCATTGTTGCTTGAAACTACTACCACTAGTACTAATAGTTTGGTATTCAAACGGTGAATCAAGTGTCCCTCATCAGTAGATCCAGGTAGCTTAATATATCGGTGAATTTCATGCGATATTCCTGTCTAATGAATATACTATCCCACCACATCTTACATGAATCAAAACATTTTTAATGTTAATGTTTTTTTAATCTTCCGAGGGCTTAGGTATTTCGTAAACAGCAGAACTTTTATTTGATTACAGTGCCATAATGTAGGTAAGAGTGATTATAATATAGTTAGTTACAACACGTAACATACCACTTAGTAATTTGTCACCGCGGTTAGGTAATGTTTGTCAGTTAGTGAATTATGTATTAAGTGCTTCTGGAGTTAAGATACTACGCGTACTATGTAGGATGACGAGGCGTTTTGCTTTCTCTTTCAGATTATCTTTGAAAGTCAATGACAGTTGCGATTGCGAAGTCGAATTCAAAGTGCATTGACATCGGGTAAGTTTGATTGATGTAGACTAATAAAAACGAAATGTATCTCAGTTGTTAGAGGACGTAAAGTTTCGTAAGTAAATGGTTGTTGCCCAATATTTCTGCACGATAAAATCATTTAAAAAAAAAACACTTGAGCTAAATTCCAACTCCTTTTAAGCACAGTATGACGTTTCATTCACTTCGCTACCATAAAAGGAGCTTACAAGAACGTCTAAAGATTTCCTCGGCTCACGATATGTTACAAATATGTAACTTTACCGCCGTGGCCTCACAAATGACACGGTATACTGCAATAAGGGAACTGGCAGGGCAGTAAGTTACCGTTTACGTTTATCAGCGCTTGCGCAACGGTAGTAATTGGAGCCCGCCCGTATTATGCAACCAGAGACACGCGCACTGGACCGCAGAGTTCATTGTTTTACACGAAAGCTCTC
Organism: Noctua fimbriata; assembly: GCA_905163415.1. Taxonomy (NCBI): domain Eukaryota; kingdom Metazoa; phylum Arthropoda; class Insecta; order Lepidoptera; family Noctuidae; genus Noctua; species Noctua fimbriata. The sequence goes on from LR990940.1 coordinate 13,599,348, forward strand.
AGTGTCGAAACTTCGAACAATTTGTGAGAAAAAGATTATTATCGATCGGATTTTTTGCAAGTTTTTAACTACTATGGTGGAGCTGGGAACTTAAGGCTTATGAAATCACATAAAAGTACACTCGCACCTAAGTGTGTTTAACGTTTATAAAGGTTTTATAACGGTAAGAGTTTCCTACTGTTTACTATTACTACCTACAAGGCGATTGAGATACAAATGCCCGTTTGCACTAACTCTAAATGATACCTATGTTCATGCGTATATGAAAGCGCACGTTTGTTTAATTATTTCAACGATTTCTTCACTAAGGGTTCAAATTCCAACAGTACAATATTTAAACTGTTGCTTGTAAATAAAAAAGGGCATGATGAAATTAAACAAAAATAAACTCCCACATAAATGCTTAAGGTGGTACCTACGTGCATAACTATTGACACACAAAGACTATCGTATCAAATTCCATGATTACAGTAATGCACCAAGCTATGGCCTGCTGCCCCAATGACACTTAGACGAGGTACGTTTTAAGTACCGACCATGCAAAATTGATGATTGCTCATGGAAAACAAATGAACACTTGAATAGACAAAGCGTGACACGTAGGATTATCGTTAACCCAGTTTAGCATGAGGTGGTGACTGCAATGTGCAATCTTACGAAAATGGAACAACATAACATCACGTCTGTGTCCCCCGAAGGGTTAGGCAGGGGTGGTACAAATGGTACTGTACTCATATTTCGCCCGTTAAAGAACAAACTATAAAGAATTTCATAGCAACAACAGCTCTTGAACGCATCTTAAATTAGCTGATCGTGTTCAGTTTGTTTGGTGAAATTCGCCCTAAGTGTTAACTGTAAAAAAAGTACTTTCTTCTTAATCGTGTGATTAGTGCCTAACCTGGTCACAGTTTTTATGCCGCCCATGGGCCTCTGGCTTTACATGCCGTCAAGAAATCTCTCAGGCATGCTGGTTTCCTCACAATGTTTTCCCTCACTACGCAAATGAATTCCAAAAATCAGAGGCCTTGGGTTCGAACTCGAGACCTATGGCAGTCCGACGACGGACACAACACTAGGCTACTGTTGAACTACTGTAACAGCATCATTCAAAACTATTACATAATATCAATTGTAACTCAGTAAATCGACAATCGTCATTCAAACGGTTCGTGAATGACTCACGACTCCCACTCAAAATCAAACATAAAACGACCATTTATAGATTATTCATAAATTCTTAAAGTGACGTAATCCAGCTCTAATTTGTGTAGGCAGTAACTGTAGGTGTTATTTGTCAATTAAATTAAATAGTTACTAACAGTAGGCGGTGGAAATATACACCCACTGAGGACTTTCCCTTTAGGCCTTGAAATTACCTTTTAAAGCATTTGACCTTAGTTTCTGTCGCGACAAAAGCTTTTCAATGACCAGTTTATGTCAATTGAAATGTCAGCACGACTTCTATATTGTAAATTCAGAATTTTATGACCTTTTACAATTTATTTTCCATCCATCCGCATTCTCCTGCCAACCCGCGATCACAAACAAATTTCGGGAGCTCAAAATAATGAACAATCACGGAAGATATCCCGTGAGTGACAGTACAAGTCTACTAGGTTTTGCCTGCTGATCCGCCCGCGAGGAGGTCGCAAATTATCCCAAGTTTAATATTACTATTGATTGAGAGTGAAATCTATTAACGTATGATGAAAAGGTCCCAAGATCGGGGAATTTAATCAGTGGTGAAAACCTCCCGTAATAATCCTGTCATGATTGATAAATTACAGTGATTAACTGATTAATAAGGAAGCTAAAGCTACAAGTACCTAACTTTTTCCAGAAATTTCAGTTAAGATTACAGGAAAATATTAATTAACTATGTTTTGATTGACAAACAGGCAATGCATTTAAATAAATTATAATGGCAACCCGCAGTTTTGACACCTTAGTCTTGAACAATGTAACTTTTATTGCATGCTTGAGAATCTTCACAATTCACATGTTTTGTTAAAAAATTTCACACATTGTAGTCATAACAATGCTTGGTAGACGTGAAAACGCAACAATCTGTAGGACAAGGCTGATTGTTGTTTTGTTTAATGCTCTAGAACTCAACTATCCAGTTTTTTTAATGTTTTTTCGACCTACAATTTAAAGTAAATACATCCGTGATCCGGCTCGAAGGACCAAATAATTAAACGGGTTCGGAAAACTTGGTCCTGTGAATGTTTAATGAATTTCCAGCTACAATAACTTTAATTGCATCGGAAGGCCTAGGGAAAATGTTCTTATATTCAATCTACTACCTATATTTTCAGATATAAATTGCAGTAAACCTTTACAGTCATAAAATAATTTATATTCCATAGTGTGTACCAGTTTTGAAGGTATAACAAATTGTATCATTGAGTCCATCCAGCTGAAGTTACAATACAATATTTCATAACTGTCCGTCTGTCTGTGCGTAAGTGATGAATATTGAGTTAGACTACAGATCTTGGAAAGCAAAAATGTTGTTTATGTTTCGCACCTACAGCACTGATTTTCTTTTAGATACCTTGTTGGTTTAGCTAATGGTTGCTAGAACTACTGGTGAGCATGAGATTGGTAATTCTATAAATTCGGTTTCTGGCTTTTTACCCCGTTGTTGGCAAAAGGCTCACCCCCTATATCCTTGGCCAAAAAAACGTGTGTGTGTGGCTAACCCTTCGGGCATTACATGCACGGTGTTGTTTTCTACCTTCCAACTAAGCTTATAATTTAAGAAAACGACTATTGAGTATACCTATTTACTTATAGTTAGATAGTTTCAGAGCTATCTTATTAACACACCTCGTGTTTACGGTACTCACGATTTACTTTCAAATAAGTATCTAACCAACTCGAAAAGCGAAATGACGTTATGTAACAGTCGTTTTCATGCTTGATTTGTTGTCAAAATACCGACAAGTTTTTGTATATTTTGTTTTTAACATTTATCTAATAGTTTTTGAGGCCGTTTATATAACTTGCAGTCTAATCAAGACTTTTTGAGTGTTTTTTTTCGTTATTTCAAAAGCGAAAACAGACGTGAGAGTTTATACCACGTCTAATAAGTGCTTAATAAGTAGGTACTTATCTGTTTAATTTTAACTGAAATTGAAACTATTTAGGTACTTATTTAAATAGTTTTTTTTTCAATCGTATCCAATTCAAAGCCACGTTAATGAACCTAATAAACTGTTACGTACAAATTACAATTAGAAAGTAGAGTAAATACGATTTCATGGCTTTATGAACCAGTTGGTATCAATTATACAACTTGCGCCGGCGCCGATTCGATTGCAAACGATTAAAAGAAAACCGACTTTTTCTTTTCTTTTGGACCGGAAAGGTAATCGATTTTATCGCTTGTATCTCACCATTATTTTTGTTTGTTTTTTTTTTCGGTTTTTACGTAACAATGATAGTTTAGATGGTTAACCGGTAAAGTATTAAGTTTTGCATGTTTTTACTACAGCGTGGGAAAGTAACTGTATTTTGAAAGTGAATTATAATTTTATGTATTTTTTACTGCTTTTTACTTTATTTTTATTAAAATCTGTTACATAATTTGAATATAAAATTAAATGGTTTACTTGAATATTATGTCAGCGAAAGACATCATGCAATTTTCTAGTCCTAGGAAACAAGAATTGTTTTAAGTAGGTACTAACGCCTGCATGGAGATCTGCTATTGAACGTGGTAGCTCTGTTCACAACCTTAGGTCTTTTTTCCTAGTTGTCAACTAACAAAGGGAAGCAGAACTTCCTAGAAATACTATAACGCACTTAAATACCGATATTTGTATTTTTTTAATAGTCGGGTTACAGAAACCCATAACATCAATAAGCACAGTACTTTACTCGTTTGTTAATAAACACTGCAGAGTAAAGTTTTGTTTAACTTATGACTGAAGTTAAAACTAGTTGTAACTTTAATGTAACTAAGTCCACGTGTTGTTGAATAATGGGGGGTATTGAATAAAAACGTCTATAATGTCAGAAATTTCGTAAAACAAAATGGTCCTTTTTGTAGTAACATAATTATGATTCGCGACCAATAAACTTTGCTTTCCATTACTGTATAGTAATGTAATTGCTCCGATAAAAAATAAACCTACATACAATAAAATAAGATTTTAATCACGTTCCGGCTCACTGCAACTGTTCAGCCCCACCCGTTCCTACTTGCCTTCGATATTTCCGCGGGTGAAAGGTTTCTCAATGTCATTTAGGTACTTGCTTTGTATTTTATTTATAATGCTGTTTCTACTGCCAGCGTAATATGTCATATCAAGGTTGAAAGAAAAAGCTGATTGACATGAGTTGCAACTTTTTTTTTTGTTGGACCTTCAAGGAAACTCTAGTAGGTATGACTGTGAAGGATTTCCGTATTATACAAATCTAGGTTTTTCGCTTGTTACAGTTTACTTGTTTCAGTAAACATGGTAAATATCCCGTTTCCTGTCTAAGTAATAATAACTACATATATTTTAGCCGGCAATGCTTATAAACACATTTCATAGCCGTCTACCTAGATAGTCTCTTTGTTACCTCATTGTGTGACAGTAAAGACCGGATTTTTTAATTACTTTTTTACAAGGCTAACTAGTTATTTTTTGTCTATTGTTTGTTTTAAAAATGATTTAAATATGTGAAAAATAAAATAAATCAGTAATTTATGAATTGATCTGGATCACGGGTTGGAATAAATATTATCGTGCAAAGTTCCATGTAAAAGAATGTTAATAAATCAAATAGCGTAATTAATTAAAGTTAACACACTTATACGAAATGAGAAAAGGTTAAAACAAAACAGTTATGTAATCAATAATTAATTTGGCCCTTAGTTTATTTCAGCAGTTACAGAATGACCTTTCAAAAGCCGGTTTCAGCAAATCGATCAACAGAACTTAATACGAACTTTCCATTAAAACGATAAGTACACAACGTTGTTTAAAATAAATATTACCTAAAAATAGAGCACAGGTTTGGTACCATAGTAATTCCGTTGTGTAAACTTCAATAAACAAGAACACTATTTGCCCTCAGTAATTCGGTCAGCTGACGCTCTATTAACTTTATGATTAATATGTATGCATTCAGAATTTAATGATATTATAAATTGTTATACCAATGTTGATATATTTTATAAAAGAATATAATTACCTATCGGTTATTAGTGGGTAGTCTGTACGCTCGTCAAGACCAATAAGTTAGTAAAAGTAATAAACTAAAGCCTCGTGGAGTCAAAATCATAAGCCGGTATTTAAAATAAAATATTACCGTAATATGTTGCATAAAAGCTTTAAATAAAAATAATAAAATATACTTTCACTAAAACACTAAAATTAAATACACTATGATAGACACTACATATAATTAATACACTATATTTAAATAATATAACGTGATTATAACTACAATAGAAAAACACAAGACGAAACAAAATCGAAAGTGAATTGTGAACTGACCATTTTCGTCCAGAGATGGCGTGACTGACGCGGCACGACGCGTTTGCTTCGACTGAGCTCGCAACAACCATTGCTACAATTTATAAAGTATCCACACAGAGCGGTTTCACTTTCTACTCGGGTCCGGTCGAACATGATCCACTTTTTTACGGGCGCCATAACTCTTACGCCTTGAATGGTAAACAAAGAACTCTTTAACTCTTTTAACTCCCGGGAGAAAAGACCAGGTGGTAATTTTTCTGGTCCTTTGAGCCGCTTGCCATATGACGTGGTAGTACTTGAGATGCGAGTTGTAAAGTCGTATATTTGCATAATAAGCGAACTTGACACACCATGTGGTGTGACTCAGTAAGCATATCCTGAACTCTTGATTAAACTTGCCTGTTTATCGGAGTGTTGCATGGCCGTGTAGCTGTTTCCTCACCACTGGTTTAAAAGTAACAAACACTATCCCCGACAACCAGACGGCTCTCGTGTACCTAATTTGTTCTCTGTGTTCACAAGTCATAGTAGAAAACCTGGGTCCCTTGGCCTTGATTTATTAACTTTCATGATAATGCAGCATTAGCGACTTAGCAGTTATTTTTTTCTGTCTGACTAGCCTTTTCCTAACTATATTTGGTTCGGCTTCTAGTCTAACTGCCGATTACCAGTATATTACATGGCTTTTTCATGAATTTACTCTCTGTGTATACCTGGCTGGATAGATCGAATCAATTAAAATTATTTCTAGGTGGCTGGTAACTTTTTACTAATGCCAGGAATACAGACGTGTCTCTGGGTTACATAAACTGATTATTTATTTAGGAACCTTCGATGAACTCTTTGTTTATCAGATCAATAAGAACTGACCCTCTAAATACTTTGAAGGTACGTTACATTAGAACTGTTTGATGGTCTTTTTAATCAACTATCAACACCGAATCTTGAAGTCTTCATTCAAGGTGTATCAGTAATTCGTTAAGCAAACTGGATCCAGGGAAGATCTATAAAATATTTTTACCATTTTAGGAATGGTTATTCCACTGCATTCTGCCATCTGCCTAGCCTTTAGCAAACTACATATGTTGATCGGCTTCTTGTCTAACCGAATGTAGTTGAATACCAATATTATACATGAAGTGACTGCCGACTAACTGAGTACGATACCCTTATCCCGTGCCGCTGTCTACAGTCGAGATATTTACGCGGAATATTTATTTATTTCTTAATCATCGCTTATTTACTTTCAATATAACCTAACACCACATTACCACAAGTATTCAAATGTATTCATAATGCACATTTGATATAAATCATGTTTCGCGCTCAATAAACAACTCAAAACTGTTTGAAATGTATGTATGTTGTTACTTAGATATGTATCTGTAATTAATTACTTGGCTGTTCTGGTGTAAACCAGTGTAATCATTACAACATCTCGAAGGCATTGTACAATTGGGGTCGTTGCAGGTTATCTGTAACCCTGGTACAATACCGGCGCATACGCATTAGAAAATTGTTAGGTAATTACGAGATTTCACCTGACGATTTCCCGTTAAACTGTGAATGAAAGAAATACATTGTTACAGAGTGTTAACTGATGTTTTTGCATATGCTTAAATATACTGTAAACAAATTGTGAATGTTTAATAAAAAGGTACGAGATGAATTTTGGAATGAAAAACAAGCATAGCTGATTCAGAATTTTCAGTCATGTTTTATTTCTCCGCTCCTCTTCACGTGTAGTTCTGCAATTATCCCACTCTCACAGGAATGTACTAGCACGATTAAAACTATCCTAATTTCTCACATAGGTATGGTCTAACTGTGTGCCATATTTCATTGAAATCCTTACAGACAGGTAGCCAGATTTTCTAACATTAGGATGGAAAGCTATGGATTTGTTTTCTTTTTCGGTTACGGTAGTAATTTGGTTATCAAATAATACCGATTGAATTGAAAACATTTACCTACCTTCAGTATTTTTTTGAGTTAAACACTAAAAACTATAAAGATGCTTGATCTTGGTCCTCCTGACACAAGCTAAATCTGTGTCTCCATTCTCACCCCTGAATTAGTCACGGCTGGGGAAAATTTCAGTTATTTACATGAGATTGCAAGGCTTAAGTTGTAATGAGAAAAAAGACGGGAACTACAATAATACTTTAACAATCTTCTTTTATCGTCACTTCACACAGTTTCGTGTTCAAACAGCAGTATATTTTTGGTCCTTTGTCATAAGTCTCCATTTTCTTTCAGAAAACTCACAGAGGTTCCTCATTCGGTATTCTCTGTGGTCTTCGGTCTTCCCAACTGGTGATTACGGTATTACGTCAAATCTCAATAACCTCATATATTCCGGCCCCTCCGTTGTTGTTCAAATTAAATGTAACATCATTGCAGACTTTGATCTCGATTTAGTTAAATAACCGTGATAATGAATTATGAGAACATTTACAATAAATCAAAATGAAATCGTTAATCAAGTCACCTCAGCGAAAATGTGATCCAATCGGATAGTAATCTTGGTGTCCTTGTCGTTGACATTTCCATAAGGAAGTAAATTTTGACATTTCTTATGAATTAATTAATTAACGCTTGTTGTCTAGATAAATATTCATGCCAGTTTATAAGAAACTTGAAGCTACAGAAAGTTCAGCTCTTTCATTTCAGTTTTTTTAGGTAGATCTACCTAAAAAAACTAACAACAAAGATAACATGCGTTAATTAATTAATTCATAAGAAATGTCAAAATTTGAAAATGAAAGAGCACAATGTAATATTTTTCTCAGCGCATAATCCGTCTTCGGCTCAATAATACCGAATTTTATTGCAGTTTTGTCATACGAAGGTTGAACTTAAGATGGATTTTTGAAAATTCATCCTAAAACACCCTAGGTATACTAGGGATTCAGGAAAGGTCTGTTTGGAAGTTCGTAATTTTTGCTTAAATTCTGTCGGCGCAAGGATTGCAACAGTCATAATATTCAAATCGGTTAAGAGCGTTCATCCAAAAAATTGTCAACGTCGCAAATAGCTGTCAAATTTACCTGTTTTAATTATTTTGGCAATATTACTGTGTGAAAATAAGAAATATGGCTAACTAGTGAACTAGAATATTAATAATGAATTGCAATTAAAACACTGAATTTGATATTGTAACCGTTTTAGGTGTAAAAAAGGTACTTGGAAAGTTTGTAAATACTTTTTTTACATACTTATAAAACTAAATATTCGGTGTTACGATATTAATTATTGCATTTCATAATCAATACTTTAGTTCACTAGTTAGCCATATTTCTTATTTCCATACAGTACCTAATATTGCCAAATTAATCAAAACAGCGAAATATTTGACAGCTATTTGCGACGTTGCCCACTTTCTGTACAAGCGTTCTTAACAGATTTTATCAGATGCCATCGAAGTACCTACAAGCGGCGTCTGTCCCTAGCTGTTTATTTCATCACAATTTAACCGAGCTAGTTGAAGTAAGTTCTCATATTGTGTGCGAGGCAACGGACCCTGCATATAAAATGGCTGCCAACCCTCTTATGTAACCGCTGCGGATTTCTAACCTTTTTAAGGATTGGATTGAATTTTAATGTTATGTTATTGACTTCCGCGCGGGTCTGGAAAAATGTGACAACACAATAACAAGTACAGAAAAGATATAGGTAAGTATATAAGAAAGTTAAATAAGGGAAAGGGAAACAAAAGCCAGATGGCGTTTGACGCTAATAAAAGCTCGCTTTGTACCTATACTCAATCAAATTTAAATATTTTTATTTATAGAACATAGTAAACAAAAAGTACAGATGTCAATATTAATAAAAATGAACAAAGCGTTAATTTTTATTATAGTATTGCGGTCCATCATCATCATCATCATCATTTCAGCCGAAAGACGTCCACTGCTGAACATAGGCCTCCCCAAGGGGGGTTTTGCCTAAATCGCCACGCTTGGCAGGCGGGTTGGCGATCGCAGTATGTTTGTTATAAAAATTACAGAGAACGCTGCTGCCCATTCTCTGGTAAGTCCCTTAGTCGCCTCTTACGACACCCACGGGAAGATATGGGATGGTGCTATTCTTTACGTCCGGACACCACACACACACATTGCGGTCCACGGCGTACAAATATGTATTCTAATTGCTCATTTTCATTTGAATTTTTTTATTGTGAAGCTTAAATGTGTTCTTTCTGAAATTAAAAATAAAAATATTATTATTACTTATAATTATAATTTCTAATCAATAAAAATAATAGTGGTAAAAATAATCAAACAAAATTAATAAATAAAACTCGTAGCAATTCAAAATGCATAGGTAAATAATATAATCATTTGGATCAATTAACAAGCAATTATAACCAAATAAAAACATTAAAACGAAATTTAATAATACAATTAAATTATTCACAAATAACATAAGTACCTACCCTGAATAGTGTTGTTTTATATACTTACTAGCTAATGCCCGCAGCTTCGCTCGCGTGGACTTCGATAATTGACCCACAGGATTATACTACCGGGATACAAAGTATCATATGTGTTAATCCAGGTCAACTATCGGTGTGCTAAATTTCATCCAAATCCGTTCAGTAGTTTTTGCGTGAAAGAGTAACAAACATCCATCCATACTAACTTTCGCATTTAATATTAAAGTAAGACTCATACCGGCTGATTCGACTGTGAGGACCAATTACTGTCCGTAGCTAATTTGATGATCGAAGGACCAGGAAAGGTCGTGGAGCCAGCGCTTTATAGTTCTTACTCAAGACCGTTAGGGTTTTATTCAGTTCATCACGTTTTCCCCATTTGACTGTTATTCACGTGGGATTTTCAGAAAGCCAGTTCTAGATTCTTATAAGTATTTATCAGTCTTGTTTTCCTTTTTCGATATGGAATTTCCTTGCTGGGTGCAAGGTATAACAATTGATAAATACTATTAGGTATTAGATGAGGAGTACCTAGAGTGTTATAATATTTACCTTCCTCAAATGTGTCGTTTTGAGATCTCTTCGATCAGATCAGAGTTCTTTGTGATTCAATCTTTCGTCTCATTAATCTTGTGGTCACAAGCGCGACTGCTGAGCATGTGGTCCTGAATTCGTACTGGGTCAGGACGTGCAAAGTGATATTGGGTACACCATCAGGATCAGTAGCAGCCACGGTGTCTATATTTGTGCACGATTGATGCTCAAATTACATGGGGCTAAAACCTAGACTGGCGAAATGTATGTGTATATTCCGCTCGAAAGCCTTAGAATACGTCGCTGCATTCGGTATTTAAAATAGTGTCTGTGACGTAAGACACTGATTTATCCCCTTGGTCCATAATCTACTATTAAATATTACAGGCCGATTGGCTTTATGGAAAGCCAGATAAGATAATGGTGCTTAGGTGTAGGCACAATACCCACCCTCCTGGTGCTGCTGGCCTGCTGTTTAGGGCTCAGCCAAGCATAAACAAGCTGCTATGATTGCGACGATATGTCATGATGGATGTGTGTGAATGTTTGTTAAGTGTGTCCATTCTTTTATTCGCGTACTTAATGTGTGTAAACGCCTTAATATGCACAATGCATATTGCATTATAATGAAAACTTGCGACATATTAAGTTACTTCACTAACCCACTATTATCAATTTTACACGCCACTGGAGGCATGCAATATTTAAATAAGAGTATTAAGAAATGGCTCCTGAAAACGATAGGTACTTTGGCTTCGTTAGCTTAATAGTCATGCACTAAGTGCATGCAACATGTCTGGTTTTATTCCCAGCTTCATGCGTCATCATCATTCTCTTGCCCTTATCTGAATTTATTTGGGGTCAGCACAGCATGTCTTCTTCTTCCATACTTCTCTATTACTCGTCATCTCATCAGACACCTCTTTTCTTGCCATATCATCCTTCACACAGTCCATTCATCGTTTCATGAGTACGTCAATGGAATTATAATGTTTCTGACACCTTCATAATGATGCATTCTTTAAAATGTATTAGCAGAATGACAGTGATGATAATTACTAAGACAACAATAACATAAAACACTAATAACAAAAGACAACACAACCAGGCGTGGTCCCAGGGAGGGGGGGGGGGGGTCACAGAGGTCTTGACCCCCCCCAAAATCATACTCGCCAAATTGAGAAATTTTCTTAAAATAGTTTTTTTCGGATATAAATTATTACCTAATGTCCTACTTAATCGTTCAACAAGAAAAACTAACCTTTTTCGAGGCAGAAAAATTTTCGAGCTCGCTTCGCTCGCTAATGCATCCGAGTTACTTTTATTTTCACCTCTGTATGAATGAACAAATAGAACCTAATACACGGGGCGGAAGCGGGTTGCTTCAATTTTGAACTCTCTTCTCTCGCTCTTGCATTCTATTAGTATCAAGAGCGGATCCGGGAGGGGGGTCATGGCCGGGCGTCTTGACCACTCCGCCTGGGTTGGGCCTAGGGCGACCGTGATCATGTTTCTGAACTCATTGATTTAAATAAAATAAAAAGAGGTCCGGCTCGCTTCACTCGCTCTTGCGTTCTCTTCATCTTAAAACTTGAAAAATCTTACTATTTCAAGGGTAGGGCCATAAGCAGAGGGGAGCGTGATGGTTAAAACTCCCGATATCTCCGATAACTATTAAGAAATCAACCTATCCGAGGCGGAATTCAAAAATTTTCTCGCTCGTTTCGCTCGCCAATCCATCCTATACTTTTTCAATTCTGCAAAAGTTGGCAGAGTGCTCCTATTCTCATTTCTGTATAAATTAAAATAAGAAGCGGTGCCTATATTTTCCAGCTCACTTCACTCGCTAATACATCCTGTACTTTTGAATTCTCCACAAGTTGACAGAGTTCCTCCTATACTCATTCCTGTATAAATGAACAAAAAGAACTTAATTTATTCGAGTAAGTGTGCAAACTTTTCAAGCTCGCTTCGCTCGCTCTTGCTTCTGAGTACCTACACAACTCCTGTATGAATGGTCAAAAGAAAATCTAACCTACCCGATGTAGTGCTAAAATTTTCGAGTTTGCTTTTCTCGCTCTGACATTCTGCGTTCTTTTCAGTATATCTTTAAAAACTGACCCAATTTCTGAAAGCTAAAAATACCCACCCCCGGAAATAAATCTTAGGCGCCCGTGATCGTTTTGTTTACTTAAATACAGAGTGGTTCCCCCCCCCCCCGCTCTGGGCGGAGCGGAAGGGAGTGCCAGACTTGTACTGACTAAAACCCATCCATGTTCCTTCTTTGCTCTTCGTGTTCCAGGGCCGCGGTATCTCTTTCGAACAGTCCCGCAGCCCTGGCAGGCATCGGCCCGTGCGGTCCCCTACGTGGTTGCTGACATCTCTTTGAGGCGCGCGTGGAACACGAACGCGCCGTCGACACGGCCTGTCGTCATAAGACGGCCGGACGGCGAGCTAGCCCATAACTCGCCGTCCACAGGCCCGCGCCTACGGTGGCCGGGGGCCACCACGTGACCCCCGACACCCAGGGCGTCTCCCGCGGCGGCTGGGACGTGAGGCTCTTTCCTTCTCACGTCCCGCCACATCCTTCACCAGCATGACTGCTTCGCGGAAGGAGGTGACGGCTTCCCATTCCCTCTCGCTCCGGACCATGGCTAGAACCAGGGCCGGGTGCGTGAGGTCGCCGCCGCCAATCGCCTCTAAGAGGACACGGCGCTGATCAGCCCAAGCGGGGCAGACCTCCACAGTGTGCTGCACCGTGTCCTCCGGACGATCCTCACAATGGAAACACCCGGGCGTTTCCTCCCGCCCGATTCGGTGCAGGAACCTCCCGAAACAACCGTGTCCGGTGAGGACCTGCATCAGGCGGAAGGTGAGGGCACCGTGTCGCCTCTCTAGCCACTAAAAACTTAGGCTGGGACCGCGTCTGAACACAACACAAAATAATTATAACAACATACCATTAATCACTAGACTATAATCCAAATGGTTTATTTATTTGACTTAGTTAAGATGTTCTAAATATACAGACCCTAGACCTACATCTAGCTTCTATAGTAGTACGAATTTCAACCAAACGTAATATTGGAAAAGAATAATCTAGAAAAATAAACTAGAATACTGTAACAAATTTAATTATTATCGGAAGCCCGTTCTTGATTGTGAATTGTGATATTGCCCAGACGATCTCGATGTTACGTAACATCGATTATTTTTCGATAGTCGAGTTTTAAATAATAGAGTGCAACGCTCCTCCTATCCTTCCTAATTAGCAACAGTTTAATAATATGTAGTTAGATAAAGGCCAATAGAGTTGAAAATGACACACAATTTTTTTTTAAAGTAGGTCGTACCTACTATGGCCACGGGAAAGGCATTTGCCCAACAGTGGGACAGACGAAGCTGATATAAAAAAGTATAGGAAACTATCAACTTCAGATAGTTAGGTACTAAAAGTTATGCTCCTAAGTATCGTACCAGATTTATCTAAGGCTTCGTAGTCTAAGCTAAAAGAATTTAAATAACTAAATACAACATTAAATTCCATTTCTACATAAAAAATAGTCGGAAATCATTCGTTTGAGTTGGAAACAGGCACAATTGCATAATCGCTAGATGCAGATCGGCGGGAAAATTACCATATTCAAATAGGTATAAATTATTTATTCTGCGCATTTCTGTAACGGATGCAGGTTATTACGATATAAATAAATAAGGTCCGCGGTGAGTTTTTCTGTAATTTATGCAAATGCAACGAAAATATAAAAAAAAAAGCGTACAGTTCTGCATGGTTCTTTTGGCGCTCTATTGACAATGACAGGCGGCGCTGTTGGTTAACATCTGTCAAATACAAAACAAGATGGCGGCAGATTAGGGCCACGCGCCAAAAGATCTAAAACCTACCTTCTAACATATGAAATGCGGAAATAACGGAAAAACGTGCCCATACACTGACGATGTTAACAAAAAGTTACTTTTTAGATATCGTGACTAGTTACAGTAAGAAACTAGTATCTAGAAACCCGGCTAATGGCTGGATCGACACCAATTTCTTCATCACAGCTTCCTTTTCTAGCCATTGCTATACCTAGATCCAGATTCAGTACTCGCTTCGTGAAAGTGAGCCGAGTGACCAGAAAGTCTTTCATTATATTCGTATATAGTACATGGTAGGTATCTGCGCGTATTGTTGGAAAGCTGTAGTCGCAAAGGGAAAGTATGGTGGCTTGAATCTAAGGCCTGCGATTCCAGTCTGAGCTGGAGTAAAAGTCTGGAGCTTGCAATGTTAAGGCGTGATTTCACTAACATTAGGCGACGCCTTAATGCCTATTTAGGCATTAAGAACGCTCTTTTGGATTCGTTTCGGACTCGATCGACAGCGCTTGTGAAAAATAAATAGGTAATTAGGTAATTTTTGCACGGGCATTAGGATATTAGTAGGCCAAATCTTTGACTTTAGGTGCCGAATTTAAGGCAAATAATAAGAAATTAAAATATTTCGGAAATTGTACATCATCATCATCATTTCAGCCCAAAAGACGTCCACTGCTGGACATAGGCCTACCCCAAGTGTCGCCACATTGACCGGTCCCGTGCGACTTGCATCCAGCGGATCCCCGCAACCTTCACCAGGTCATCGGTCCACCAGTGAGAGGCCTTCCAACGCAGCGTCTTCCGGTTCGCGGTCGCCACTCCAGAACTTTTTTACATAATAAAGTTTAACTACCATTACCAAAATATTTTTTTCTGATGCATCTATTTCAATATTTCTATCAATATAGGCTAAGAATAAAATTCCCACACCCATTTATCAGAAAATCATCAACATTATACATATCTACTCTCTACCAAAAATTGTAAAAAGAAAAATAACTGAAGTATACCTATTTATAAATAATTATAAATAACGTTGCGCATATTTCCGTTGCACGATCCGGGCACGGAAGCCATTACCCAACAGTCCGTAAGCGATGAACTAACAACTGTCACTCGTCACGCGATCATTGTGACGTTAACGTTTGTTTATTTATAACTTACTTACTGACACTGCCAGAAGGTGACACGGGCCTCGTAGGATATGTCGGGACGAACTGGACATAACCAACGACTAGGTAGTGGCCCACTTAGCCCTGGATCTAAAGAACGGGGAGTCATGAGGAGATCCTTTGCCCAGCTTTGGTATGATGAAGGTTTGGTCTTACTTGGCTGATATGGAGGGAAATGGAAAATATATTTTTCTACTCCTCCGTTATTCTTTTCTGATTAATTTCGTTACGGGATCCAAGACGGTTACATTGTTTCTCTGGAGATCGTCGAGCTTTATTGTCTTGGTGCTTTTCTGGTGGTCGCTACTGTTGTTTCTAGCTTTCAGGAGTTGCATTGGTTTGGGAATAGTGGGCTTGTCCCAAAAAAAACAGGTCTTAGTTACGTTATATTGGAACGTATATTACCTATATCAGTAGAGAGACTCCTAGTTTTAAGTTAAAATACAGGAAAGAGTTTGATATAGATCCAAAGCAAGCATTATAAATCTTAAAACTCCTAATTTTGAACTTTAGGGTATCGTACCCGAAGTGTAACCAAGGGGGCTCAACTACTACGATAGAACGGGAGTTCCGTTCTATCGTAGTAGTTGAGCCCCCTTGGTTCATGCACGAGTCCGACTCGCACTTGGCAGGTTTTATTTTATTTTTGCGACACATTCATATTACCCCGAATGCTGTTCTCGTAACCCTTTAAAAGCAGAAGTTATGTGAACATAACATACCGCAGTCATACTAATAACCATGTCGTTGTACTTGGTTGTTATGTGGTTGCTGACCGAAAGTAAGAACTAAAACATGTTTTTGCATCGAAACTGACAATACAACTTTAGGTACCTACAACAGAACAGTCTGGTCAAGGGTAACACAAGAAGAGAGCGTGGTAAACTTTTAATTAATTAATTTTACAGTAGTTACCTACTGTTCTAATTGTCTTAATTATTAATTACCTAGTAGATTTTTCGTAATTGAAAACACCTTGTATTGAGATAAATCTAATTAGCCTATAAATCTAATGTTCCTAATTAATCACGTTCAGACGCGCCAGCAAGTTACTACAATCTGTCAAATTTCTTTAATAGATTTTCAACTTTATCGCTAAAGCATTAGGTTCATGGTTGATTGAGAAAATTTGACAGTTTCGGGTAGCTACTACTACTTACCTCCCATTAAAGTATACCTACCTCTACGTAGGTATGTATTATACAACATTATTTTTAGTATATGTGAAACCTGAATATAGTTTGTTCAGAATAAGTAACTGAATCGATTCAAATAATTTTTAAACCATGTTATATTTTACCCAAAAATATTTTAAAAAGTTACAAGTTGGACACCGAGCGACATTAAGTACCTATCACAATAATTTAGGTACCTACTGTCAAATTATTATTATCAATGAGCTTAAGACGACGCTGGAGGCGCGCGCGTAGGCGTGCTGCGTGGTGGCCACGTTTTTGTACGGACAACCAGATAACAGAACAAACTTATAACTTTGTGATTTTTCATGATACAGTTTTAAATTTTGTATATAGATTCTTTACATAAAAATACTAGACACGTGTTTCAGGTTTCGCATATACTAAAAATAATGTTGTATATTTTATTTTATCGTGGGAACCGTCCCATGAATTAAAACAGCTGACAAAACTTCCATCATCATCTACCTAGCCTTTTCCCAACTGTTGGGGTCCAGTCTAACCGGATGCAGCTGAATACCAGTATTTTACACAGAGCGACTTCCTATCTGACCTCCACAACCAAGTTAGTACTGGGTAATACGATATCCCTTGGTAAGACTGATAAAACATTTCATATAAAGAAATTTACGAGAAATAATATAAAATGATCGGTTGTAGAATTTAAAGCAACTTGTTAGGCCTGTTACGCTGCGGCCATTTTTTTTAAATCGATCATTTTTCTTGAAAGATAATCTAGGATAACTCATTTGTTCCGTATCAGAATCCAACCCACTACCGCACAGTAACCTAGCCTATCGCTCGACTACTGCGACTCAGTTTGTTCGCCAAGTTAACTGGAGTGGTAGGTACCTTTCCTACCATTTCTACCTATGACTACCTCATAATATTCTTTTATTTATAAATTACAATACAAACATTAATCGTGTAGGCAATCCCTTTTAAAACGACTTCCGCTATCCTGGCCTCGATAAGTTCACCGTATTTTACTGAACTCGATCATGTTTTTGCTTAGTTACCTACTCGGATATGGATATTAATGCATTTCTAAGTTAATGGTAGACAGCCTCGTTGATCTAGTGGTCGCAAGTGAAATTCCTGAACCTCATGTTCAGGCTTCTATTCCCAGGTCGGGCAGTGCCTTCAGGAATATCTTTGTAGCAGCCACAGACTCTGGATTTGTAGTGGTTGAAGGCAATAGGCTCGCCCTAAGTATTAGGTACACCCCTGCTTTTAACCCTTCAAAGATTTATGAAATATCACAGGGACGTTTTTTTTGGGGAAACCCGAGCATTCTGCTGTAGGTAAGCTATCTGGTCGTCATATTATCTGCCTGCTGTAGTCTACCTAAGCTGGATATAGGTGCGGTCTCGCACGCCACTTAACATTCATATTGGCAAGCACAGTGCATCCAGTAAAAAGTTGATTTATTCTTCGTTAATACTGTTTTAATAGACTGATTAAAAGGGACGGCTATTACATACCTCGTTATTTAATTAAACTGTAGGGTGGGTCGGTCCTTGATATTTCAGAAGACTACCTATATTCTACTTCAACCACTGGGCTGCAGCCTGATGGAACAAGATTTTCCACCTTTTATAGAAACCTCCAGAAGGGAAAGGCTGTTAATACCTAAGTATTAGCTGACAAGTGAATAATGCTATCCCAATTTTTCTCTCTGAATCTTTAAGTCCCCCTCTAGAACACTTCCGAACGGTAAGCAAAGGCCTTCTCTTCACCGTGAAACTATAGACTTGCTAATTTTATTCTCCTGCTGTTTTCTTACATAACCACTGTTATCACCTAAACGATAATGTCGCCGTCACAGCGTCACGATAGATTTTATGTAATTCTGCAGCGAAACGCTTTCATTTGTTGCAGTTGGTCCGGTCGCTACGAATTATATATTGTTCACTCTGTTTGGTACAAGAAATAAACTTGTTACGTCATTTTGCTTCCTAAAACTTTTGAGGTTTTATTACAAGTCGGTAATTAGGTATTTGGTAGACTTCTGCTGGTAGACCTACCTAATCAAAATGTACCTATAATTTTACGCACCTTTGTTGCAGAACTGCAAACGCAAACCACTGACGTGACGGCCATAAAAAAGTGAGACAGCATAAGCAGAATTATGCTGTCTCACTTTTTTATGGCCGTCGGGCAACTTATATCGTTCCCACTGCTGGGACACAGGCCCTGTGAGAGGGAATGGGCTATAATCCACCACGCAGGCACAGTGCCGGTTGGTAGATGTCACATGTCTTCGAATCTTTAGTTGTAAGACATGCCGGTTTCCTCACGACGTTTCCTTTTACCGTTTTGAGAGCAGTGGTGATGAAATAAATTCCTGCCTGGGTTCGAATCCACGACTTACTGCTCGTAAATCGAGGCCGCCACCACTGGGCCACCACTGCTCCCTGAAGCGAAATTTGGAGGACAAGTGTTGTGCCACAGCTTGGGAGAACCCTATGTCCAGCCGTGCAAAAGGCTGAGTTGATAGTGCAGAAATCTGTGTATTATCATCCTGTATGGATTCTTATCCTTGGGCTTTCAACTGCACTCAATTTAAGATGATCCTAGGCTATTTTCCAGCTGCTACCAGCCGCCCTGGAAAGATCATCGGTCCACCTAGCCTGAGCAAAGTGTAGGCTGCCTACTAAGCAAAATAGATTCTTTATGCTGAATGTCGTTGAACTATTGCCCCGCATTCGTTGCGAGAAACATAAATACTTCGCGTGTTAGCAGAAATATGTATGTTACGCGTGTCTTTCCGTCCACTCGTATCGAAATGTCTCTAGTTCTCTACACGCTAGCCTAGCTCAATCGAAGGCGCAGATCACTACCGTTCTATATTGAGATCATTCGTAGCGATTCTGCTTATTCAATAAATCTTTAACGATTAGGTGTAACTTTATCTATAAATACATAATATCATATCATAAAGGGTTAGGCAGGGTGTCTAATAGTACACCCAAATTTCGCCAGTTAAGTTTACTCAACAGTTTGAAGTGTTTATGTACGAGTATGAGTAGGTAGGTTGTCGGGGTCTTATTTTAATTTGACCTCAGCTAACCGAAACATACTGACCCGCGTGGTCAAGGCTTCGCTCCCTTTATGGATCGTGTTGTATTATAGGTATCATTTTTGTGCACAAACGTCAAATATATTTTTCTGTAGTTACTTTATAATTTCACTCCAGAACTTTTCGGCCCCATCGGCCATCCGTGGCGACCGCGAACCGGAAGACGCTGCGTTGGAAGGCCTCCCACTAGGTGGACCGATGACCTGGTGAAGGCTGCAGGGATCCGCTGGATGCGAGTCGCACGGGACCGGTCAATGTGGCGACACTTGGGGGAGGCCTATGTCCAGCAGTGGACGTCTTTCGGCTGAAATGATGATGATGATGACTTTATAATTTTGCAAGACAAGGTAACTTACCTAATAAGGATAGGAAAGCCTTCAGTAGTAAGGTATCTACTTGTTGTTCTACATTTCTCGTACTATTTAGGTACACAGCGATCTGGGTTCCCGCAGTCATAGTTATCTGCTAGTTGCAAATTAGACCTACTTACGTCATTTTTTTTTAAACGTTGCCTCACACTAGGATCTTCTCCTGTATCGTGGGTGTGTATGCAAACATTTAATCCCATACATAAACAGCAAGACCCGAAAGAAGTACCTATACAAATATTTGTTCAGAGCGAGGATTGAACCCGCGACACGGAGCGCTGCAGCCTATCGCTGAGCCACCGCGCCAAACATTTCAGTAGGTAGTCGAAATTATTACTAGGTCGGCTGAATTTAACTAAGTTCTTGAGCGGACACACCAAAATATGCTAATCAAAATTTAGGCGAATAAAGACAGAAATGATAATTTCAAAAAAAATCTGCTGTTCAATACATTTTGACCGTGTAGGTATTGCACTTTTGTAGGAAACAGCTGTTTTTTTTTTTAATAATCGAAGATAAATTTCTATGTGGGGGCTGTGGTAACCGTTTTCGCGTCGGTGTGCCTTCCAACTCGACTAAAATCTCTAGATTCATTCGTCAACTTTCATCGCTTATACCATCCGTAACAATGATTTAAGTTTAACGACAGTGACTCGGAACGGTTTCCAAAGGTAAATAGACAACAATTGGCGGAGCGGAGAGAGCACCACGCTTTCAAGACTTCGTCGGACTAATATCATTGTTTGCTTGCATCGAGAACTGGCAGACATGCCGTGTAATGATTGGTGATTACCTTTGCAGTTTGATTGTTATAAAGACGCTTTTCGCTCACGTTTTTTGGACATTTAGTTTTTCTGCTGCTATGAACACGACTTCGTCAGCGTGGATATCAAAAAACGGCATTAAGTAACTTTTCAGTACCCAGTTTTGGGTAGGTAGGTATACAACATCCATGGAGTTTCTTGCCGGTTCTTCTCCATAGGAAACGACCAACCCGACCCGTGCACCTTTTCTCGACGTTTTAAAAGTGCCCATATAGGCCTATGTGAAATAAAATATTTTGATTTGTTTTGATGATGAGCTCGAAATTACTTAAGGCAAGCCGCCACAGAGCAGCATTCAGCAAAAGTAAGAAACAAATAATACGTCAATGCTGTTCTGGTGTGCGGCCTCACCATTTAAGCAAAATAAAAACAAAATTATTGAAATCAGCTCAGAATCAGTACTTTTTGAACTACAAAATAACGTGCCCCAATACACCTGCCTTCATCAGTTTCTAATGATTAGGCTGGGGAGAAAAGTGGCGCAACACATCTGTCTGTGCGTTACAACTTGATGCTGTTTAGTCAAAATGTATGGTTGACTATGGTATTTTTTACAATCTGTTGACTAGAGATTTCTAAAACACCACAAATGTGGTTGGTTTTTCTTGTCCTAGCTAGTGATGATGATGATTTAGGATTTTCAAGAAAAGGATTGCAATAATAACAAAAAAAAATGCTGTTCTTCCAATGTATTTCTATGTCGAAAAAGAATTTACAAAAGTACAACATTTTACAAAATATATTCGAGTTTTGACAAAAGTCTACACAAATAGACAACTAATACTAAAAAAATCAAAGGTTTATTAACAACTAAATTCGAAAACTAGAAAACAATACTTTTCCCGCGTTTCGCAGGTTTGTACTAAAATGGTATGGCACCATTACATTTTCAGTTCCAAACTTCCAACCAATAGTAATGTTACATTTTGAATTCGATCAACGATTCTCGTTTCTGATTGGTTGACGCTACGACGTATACATACACGTTAAGCCGTGATTGGTTAATATTTTCCCACCTTTCACAGATCACTAAAAGTATTCAGTGAGTCGTTTGATTCAATAATATAATTTATATAAACATCATATTCGTTATGTACTTTCGTAACCATAACATATAAGTTTTACTTTACTGCGACGCACAAAAGAAAATTCTGGAAAAAAATTGAGCATATTTTAATAAGTACTAAACAATATAAAAATAAAGTATTCAAATGGCAAATTTACTCATAGTTACAACTCGTAGGCAATTATTACTTTGAAAATTTAAGGAATAGACAAAATATTTCTTTTTACTTGAGAAAAAGTGGAGTATCTCTAAAGTGAAGAATGAAAAAATTATGTCACTAGATAGGAATTCCTTAAGTACTCTTTGTGACCTTAGCACCATTTATTGCACCACATCACGGTGTTTCCAACTCTACCTAACTCCTTCAGTATATCCTTAGCACAACCTTTTCTTATCACCATTTATTGTCCGTAGTAAATAGTATCAGACAACGTTTGTCAACAAAGTGAGCGTAGTCCTGCCAAAATATACCAACCCACAATATTTTTTCTCATTTTCAATTTTTGTAGTAAACCCTGATTAATTTTAAATCTGTTCTAACCCACCCTGTATATCCAAAACTTAGGATATACAGGGTGGCGATTTAGTTACTTGTTCCTTTAAGGAGGGGAGTCTACCTGTCATATGAAACAAATTTCCCAAAGAAACTCATTATCGACTCGAGAAAAAAAAAAGAAACATTCCCATACACACAAGACCATTTCGACGCATGTATCAAAAAGCTTAACTTATTTTCAAGATAGTAAATACCATGAGATTATGGGTTGATTTATTAAGACAGAACCAAGCTCATGTACTCTTTAAGAAATAAAGGTATAGCCTCAGGATACCTTATTTCTTTACAAAATATTTAAACAAATACACGAATTCATAACGACATGATGCGAAGCTGTATCTTTTAGCCACAGAAAAAAGCCTGCAGCAGTTAACAGTTATTTTTTAACGTTATTTCAGAGACTAGAATTGCATATTTTATGGTATAAAATATATTTTCAGAAACATTTACAGCTTCGGTAACACATAGACGGTGAATACATATCTTAATTTAGGAATGAAAATATTATATGGAACTGTATGGTGTCACAAAATGCAGGCAGCCAAAGTAACTAAGATATGGCAAAAGCGACAATTTCAATACATTCATAACTTATACCTACTAAGCGGCCGTTAGTGCCTACTTTAAGCTTAAATGTTATTTACAATCACAGAAATATTTCTACCATGTTTAAAAATAATCTCTGGTTTCTGGGCTTCTAAAATTTTTGAATAAAAAGCCTGTGTCACCTCAAAAGTTGAGTAAAAAAAAAATACTGAATATTTTAATCTGGTAACACGAATTAGTAGAAAATATAAATACTCTGATGGTATGGTAGAAAACTGGTAAGTACTTAATACATTAGAAATACATGTCAAACACTCCAGTTGTTTGCTTTGTGTTAAAAGATAAAAGAAACTACGTTTTAATATACTTACGAAATATTTCATATGCATGCTAAAATGAACACTTAATAAACGTTATTTTAAGAGATTTGTGAACTCATAACAATTAATATGAGATTTAACTATAGATTTACTGATCATAATGGGTGTAAAAATATCCTAAACGAAGCCGAAAGGCACTTGTTCTCCCCGTCATTGCGATCATTTTTTTTTGTTCTAGAATCTAAAACCGTGGCGAGATGATTTAGACGCGCATCACGAAGGCTGGTTCGTGGTGGCGCAAAAGAAGAGTACTTGGAAGGATATAGAGGAGGCCTTTGCCCAGCAGTGGGGCATACAAGGCTATTAAAAAGAAAGAAAGAAGAATCTAAAACAAAAAAAAATGATCGCATTGACGACTTTTTTACTGGTTAGGGTATCTAAGGCGATTAACACACTGCCCCGCATGATGCAGCGTAGCGCGTGGATGCGTGTTCTTCCGTTGCTTGTAAGTATCTCCGTTTGTATGGAAAACACGCACAGTCTAACACACAGAAAATGCATCCACGCGCGTTCATGCGGATCACGCGCATACACGCGACTGACCGAGTGTTTTCCATACAAACGGAGATACTTACAAGCAACGGAAGAACACGCATCCACGCGCTACGCTGCATCATGCGGGGCAGTGTGTTAATCGCCTAACATCATACTCAAACCTGTGAAAAAAGTTGGAACTTAGACCCAGTATCGCCATAAAGGTTCCCAGGTATGGTCCAGAACAAAAAATTGTTCGCATTGACGGGGAGAACAAGTACTTATCGGCTTCGTTAGGGTTTTTTTCATACCCATTATACTTATTTATTATATGTTCTACTCAGATCTTTAAACGTTGACTACATACAGCAATAATTACTCCGATTCTGGGATACGCACTTTTAAGGTTTTTTTTACTAAAGATTGTGTATCTAACCAAGTGTAACCTAAACACATTTCTTTGCCTGGACTAAAAAATATCGTTTCTAGATCAAAAGCAACATAAAAATCTCATATTTCCCATTCTTAACAGGTGGCATACAGAGCTAAATAGGTCGTCTAGCGCCATCTCTTTCCCACACTGGAATTACTCCTGCTTTAAGACGTCATAGTAACCAGCCATAACGTAATTTAATCATTTACAACATGTACTACCGCGCTCATCGACGGTCGACCACTTATCAACCTTGTTACTCAGGGCATGAGGTTGAAAGTGGTGATGGTGTGAAAGTCAGTACACTCGGTAGAACAGACGCCAGCACATCAAGCGACCCGAAAGCGTCAAATTTTGCCAATCAACCTTGAACCTAATGTTTTAGCGATTAAGTTCAAAATCTATTACAGAAATTTGACAGATTGTAGTAGCTTTATGTGCTGGGGTCTGTACGTCACTAATTATACACAAAAAGCATTGTTATTGTCATAATAGGAATACAGCAACTACTCATAAATAGTTCTAAGTCAATCTTGGTATACAAATGATAAAACCTTTCAAGTGAAATTCTACCGTAATTAGTTTTAAATAGAGTTAAAAACAGTCCTTCCACAAGTATTTAGTACCTCTGACATAAGCCTTGTGCCATCGATAATAAGGTCATTGTACTGCAAAATCATAGAAAAATACATAACGTCACGTCTTGTAATCCCCGAAGGGTTAGGCAGAGGTGTAACTTTCAGTACACCCACATTTTGCCAGTTATTTTTAAGCCCATGTGTGGCGGAGCATATTGCCATCAACTGGGCACAAATCCCGTCTCCGTGGCTGCTACTGAGAAATTCCTGACGAAAAAACCCAATAACATTTTGCCCAACCCGAGTATCGAACCCAGGACCTCATGTTCAGCAGGCGCACTTGCCACCACTAAACCAACGAGGCAGCCAATCAGAGGTAACATAATAATCAAAGGACAGTAGTACATATGTATACAAAGTAGAATGATAAGCACTAAAATAACAAAAATAAACGTCTACTTTTCTCTATGGTCATAGAAAAAAGTAGCATAATGATATGCACAACCTTGCAAATAAACCTCTTTTCAATTTTTTTACATGAATTAAAGCTTTTTTTTTCGCAGACTAATAATTTAACTTTTTTGTTACTTTTGGAAGATAACGTTTTAAGATCTCTTATGAAAGGAAGTTATTTAAGTAGGTGGCAATTGATTATACTTCTTTTTACTAAGTAAGACATAATATGCCCGTTTTCGATAAGGGGTCATCCTTTAATCACGCGAGGTTTCTTAGGCCACTTTCATAGCCCCCGTCCCACTTGGTAATACATCGTGAGGTTACAGGTTACCCCCCTGCATCGTGACAAATCGTGTTTTGTATTCTGACCCCCTCCCTCCCTTTTCGAACCTCACTTGATTAAAGGACGACCCCTAACACTCGGGTAGGTTTACCTAAATGTACCTAATGCCTAAATATTATTACAAGTTGAATTTTCATCTCTCTACAGTGCGCTTGTTTAGGCAGTAGACGGGCAATAATATCTTAGAATATAGTAGAAAACTGGAGTGCCTATAAGAATAAGGTGAGACTTGATATCACATACTGGATACAAAGGTACGATGATGGGATACATTTAAAAACGATATACCATATTCAGCGTTTTTAAACTTAAATAACTTTTAATACAACAGTAAATTATCTCTAAGCTGGACATATTTAACGCTAGTATGATTTAAAGTCGCGACAGCTAATTTGTTTAAAAACCTCTGGTGGTTTTGGGGGTGTTAAGATCTGCCGTGAGTCCAGCGTAAACGTGTCGAAAACGCTGTGTCAACGCAACGTAGTTTCGATACAAATACTTTTATGAAACGCGTTTACAAAGCGTCTATGTACAGTCACAAGCAGAAATAATATTACTACGGACTGTCAACTTATACTAATATAATAAACAAAAAAAAAACGTTTTTTTGTTTGACCGCGCTTATCTCTGGATCCAGCCCAATTTTTGAGGAATTAACAGACTATTTAACATCACAAGGAGCCGAGCAAAAACAAAAACAGTGGGGCACCGCTAATAGAAATATATTTCTGGTCATGACTGTACAATCAGGACGAAGACATTTGTCACACAAACAAACCGTCGCGACTTTTAGAAACAATAACTTAAAAACTAATTCTCGTGCTGCGATCTCGTGAGGAACTCAAGATTATGATGGGAGTCTATTCTATTTATATTCGCTTTAAACTCATCGAGATTCGACTTTGCCAGAGGGGTGGAAGGGTCGGGAGGTACTAAAGTATCTATGGAACCTTTTTCAACGTTACCTTCTTTGTCTAAAGTCTGTTTTTCCATGTGCAGGAAGTTTTCATGGGATCCGTTGAGAGCTTTGGAAAGGGAATTGTCAGGGTAGGATAGGTCAAAGTTGGATATGGATAGAGGCTTGTCTCCTATTTCGAGGCCAGCGCCCAGAGATTTCGATGTTGTCATTCGGTCGTTATCTGTAACATAAAGTTAATGTTAATGAAAGAATGTTGGTTTGTTTTTCGGTAAAATTTTCTGATTGAAACTTGAACCTTTTCAAGACATAAAAATAAGCAAAAAGCATAAGAAACAGTTTTATCAGGGCGAAACTCATGGATGATCGAATACTTTTTTTTTTGTCGAAAATTGTGAAAACAATCTCTACCAGAATACAGACACATATTTTACTCCCACTCCTGGGACACAGGCCTCCTTTCAGTGAGACTGAGTGGATGGATAAAAGAGTACCAGTACAAAAAAGGCGAGTGAAACTCAAAACCCAAGAATTTTAAAGAAGAAGTTAGTGTTACCTTTCTCGGAGTCGTCAGTGGTCTTTTGTGTATGGTCGCCGCGGTCATCCTTGTGGTCCTTAGGTACGGAGGAGCTTCGCCCTTCGTCTAACATGCCCAACACCCTGTATATAACATCACGTTAGAACTAGAGACGTTTCATTTCAACCCACATTATAATAGTGCCATTATTAACTAAATATATGTTGTTTTCAAGTCGTGCATTACTTTTTCAGTGCATTGTGATGTTGTACCTCTTTTTCATCCATATTTAGCATACAAAAAAATACATAGATATATTAGCTTGCATATAATTTAAACTATATGTACAATTATGTGATATAAAATAAAATGCGATAGGTGTTGTATTTATCTATACAACTTGTGACAAAAAGGGTAGATACATGCTTAAGGGTGTGTGTGAAATCAATAAACTGAACAACTTCCTCCAGGCTACAACAACGTAATAGCGAGACGCATAGACGCAATACGCAGCTAACAGCTGATAGGTAACAGGCGCGCGCCCGTGAATTTCATACGGCTGTTGTGTTATTGTGATAAAAGTAAAAAAATGTTTCTTTAGGAAAGTTGTTTGTTATCATGAGTACAACTAATCACGTGTCACTAATTACCAGTATATACCCTTTTTGTAACACGTTGTATATACTGTGTTACTGCCGCAATGGCGTTACCATAAGCAGACCACCCTTTATACAAAAATCTCCCAACTCTTTTTACGACTGTTTACCAAGAGGTCTCTCCTAACGATGCCATTCAAGCACCAATAGAATTAGGACGCACTATGTGATGGGTGTATTTACAGCCAAGTACAGCAATGATTGTTTTAGCTATATTTTCAAAGACAAAGGAGTATTTACCGTGAATTGCCGAGGTCGCCGAAGGGTAGTCTGTGTTGTGTTGGCGATGGTCGGTCACCTGGCCCATATTCAGCCCAGCCTTCTTCGATCAACGCGGCACCGATGTCCACTTCGCCTTCTGTAAAACCACATGTCATACAATTGTATTGTGTAACGGGCTCGTGTCCGCAACTCCACGTCCTAAGCGCGTATTTTGCGTACGGGTGGGATATTTATTTACGCCTTGGTGTTGCAAACAATCTCGCGGAGAGTTAGTAATTTTCTCAAATTTTTATACAATATTCTTGGCCCTTTTACTGCCTGTGTTTGTCATCATCTGCCTAGCCTTTGTCCAACTATGTTAAGGTCGGCTTCTAGCCTAACCAGATGCAGCTGCATGCCAGTATTTAACATGGAGAGACTGACTCTCTGACCTGCAAAACCCCGTTACCGGCCAGCAGGATACCCCTTTTTTTTTCGGATGGCAAATCATCAAATGACCCCCCCCTCCCGGTCTGGGCGGGGCGGAAGGGAGTGTCAGACTTGTACTGACTAAAACCTATGTTCCTTCTTAGCTCTTTGTGATACAGGGCCGCGGTATCTCTTTCGATCAGTCCCGCAGCCCACCAAGATACCCCTTAGGACACCCCCTACACTGGTTGTGAAATTTCAGATATCTAATTACCCGTGACGATTGTCAAAGATCTACATATGGATCAGATCGGAACTAACGGCTTAACGTGCTTTTCGAGGCATGGAGAGGTCTTGGTACGTAATGGATGGTCACCCATTCACGGACTAGCCTGCTGCAACCGACACGCAGACACGGCAGTAGGGACTAATAAAATTCGTAGCACCGAAAGGCTCAGCGCACAAATTCTGACACGAACCGCTTTAAAAGCTGTCAGTTTCTTTAAGTGATTTTTGTCGTAGTGTGAGTCAACTGTGACACGCTTGGTATGTATGAAATTTGTTGACAATGTTGCCCCTAACAGCGGGCGGTGAGGCGTCTCCATGCTCTGTGGTAAGAGATATAATGGGTGTAAAAGTACCCATAACGAAGACGATAGCCACATGTTCTCCCCGTCATTGCGATTTTTTTTTTGTTCTCTACCATACGTGGGAACCTTCTAGTTACGGAGATATTGGAGGTCAAAGTCCCAAGTTATTTTTTTATACAAGTTTTTAATGTTATAACTTTACTTTAAAAACCTTCACGACCCCCGTACTATTCAATGCATCCATCAGCACAATGTTTTGAGTGCATTACATTGAGTCCTACCGTAAAACGTGATTTATTACCCCAAAAAAAAAGTTGTGTCTCAGCAATAATTTTTGTGTAGAGTTACTTATTTTGATGAACAGAATGCATGGTTGACGGCTTCGTGAAGGGTCCGTTTACACCCTGTTGAATACAAATATTTACCGTCGGTATTATCGTACAGCTTGATGCCAGGTATCTCCTTCTCTTTCTCGCCCTCAGCAGTGGCGGTCTTCTTGTACGTGCACGTTTTCGACAGCAGTGACTTCCATCTGGCCACCTGATCAAATACGTTGTTATTATAAGCCTTTATTTAATATGAGTTGTCAGTTAGTAATGTTAGTATGTATTGGTCAAATCTTGCAACTGAATTTCAAACGTTCCCACCAATCGATTGAGCTAAAATTTTAAACGTTTCCTGGTCCGAGACACCACACGAAAGGTCTTGCGCTTATTCTGTCGTCTTAATCCTATACAACATTAGTTTTAGTATATGCGAAACCTGATACACGTGTCTAATATTTTTATGTAAAGAATCTATGCACAAAATTTCAAAACTGTATCATGAAAAATCACTAAGTTATAAGCTTGTTTTGTTACCTAGTTGTCCGCACAAAATCGTGGTCACCACGCAGCGCGCGCCTCCAGCGTCGTCTTGAGCTCATTTATAATAATAATTTGGCAGTAGGTGCCTAAATTATTGCGATAGGTACTTAAAGTCGCTCGGTGTCCAACTTTTAACTTTTTAAAATATTTTTGGGAAAAAATATAACATGGTTTAAAAATGGGTAGTATTTAAACGAGTGACTGTAAATTACAGTTTTAAGTGACAAAAATAATTAATTTACATTATAGTATTACTAAGTGTGCGACTGACTGCGAGTGACGAGAAATCAACAGAACAGTAACTTACAAACATTAACTTGAGTTACTTAAAATACAAAATGAGAAGCTTAACCTAACCTAAAAACATCGTCTCTGTCTTAATATTGAAATTGCCGTTTCTGTATTTCTAGCCGCTCACTTAGTAATTTAGTCGCACGGCTAGAATTTTAATATCTGTAATAGATTAATCACAATCCACTTTTAGTAAGCTCGTTCTGGATTTTATTATTAATCAGTATTCGTCGTTAATTTAGTTAATTTTTCGCTTACTCAAATTCATACCGCTCAAGTTATTAAAACAGTATCTCATCATCAGTCGCTAAGTTTTTTTTTATTCGTTCGTTTTATAATTCCCCTTTAAAAATTATTGGTATTGATTCAGTTACTTATTCTGAACAAACTATATTCAGGTTTCGCATATACTAAAAATAATGTTGTATATAAGGATAGTAACAGGTGATGTTCTGTAATTTCTGGCTAGCATGGAAACCAGCATGACGTTGAGAGGTTATGTTGGATACCTGCGTGAGTTCCTCGAAGCGCTCTATGCCCTGCGGATGCCAGCGGTCGCGCGGCGTGTCGGCTGTGACGGCCGGTCGCACGCCCGCCAGGAAACACTCCATCGCCTGCACAAACACATAAAGGGTGTAAATAGACCCTTAAAATAGCCGAAAGGCACTTTTTCTCCACGTCTTTGCGATCATTTTTTTGTTCTAGACCATACCTGGGAAGCTTCTAGTTACGGAGATATTGGGGTCAAAGTTCTAACTTTTTCACATGTTTTTTTTTAAATACATGTTTTTAATGTAAGATTTTTACTTTACACACCTTCACGACCCTCTTACTCAATCCATCCATAAGCACAATGCTTTGAGTGCTTTCCATCGAGTCCTACCGTAAAACGTGATTTTTCACCCCAAAAAAAAGTCGATTCCCAGCAATAACTTTAGCGTAAAGTTACATAGTTTGATGTACAGAATGCTTGGTTGACGGCTGTGTGAAGGGTCTGTTTACACCCTGTATATTAACTTATATGGGTTCCACAATGTAGGTATAAAGGTGATATAAAAAGTCTTAAAGCATACAGGATGTAAAAGGACCCATCAAAGTACAGAATGACTGACCCAATTAGTATGGGAACATTTATATTAAGTGAGTCGTACCTGGAACCTGAGCCGCAGTAAGTCAGCGCGCAGTTCGCACAACTCGTGCGTCGCCACGTACTCGCTGTCGCCGTAGTCGAGGAAGAATACGTCTGCTACCTGCACAGTACAGTTTATAACACTCACAATACAGTACACAGAATCGCGCCGGCTACCCTGGAGAGTCCACCTTAACCAATTGAAGACATTATTTCAAAAACCACGTTTGTCAACAAGATGGCGTAACTAACTCATATCATCAAATTTTTGCCAAAGTTGGTTATTGAAATGATGTCTTCATCCCCAGTACACTAAGCTTTACTTGATTTAACTCTAAACATAATTATACTTCATTCTGTCTATCGGACAGATATATCATCATCATTCTCTTGCCCTTATCCTAATTCATTTGGGGTCGGAGCAGCATGTCTTCTTCTTCCATACTTCTCTATTACTCGTCATCTCAGTAAACACCTCCTTTCTTGCCATATCATTCTTTACACAGTCCGGTCAGGATCGGACAGAAACATGATTTAAATTCGATTAGCACATTTGCGATTAGTGTGTTTGGGTAAGACAATCGAGGTACTTGTCCCAGCAGTGGGAACGATATAAGGTTCTTTTAACAAAAAAATACGACAGAGCGGCTGTGCACACGACACGCAAAGAAAAACAAAAAATAAAGTAATATAAATGACCTTTTGTGTGGCATCGAACTCGTTGGCTCTGATGTCGTGTACCCTCGCGCGGTACCAGCGACCGTCGTGACGGAACACCGCGGCAACCACTTGTCCAATAGACACGTGCGCCAACTGGAAACAAAATAATCAACATCACACCTATAGTTCCTCAAGGGTTAGCCAGAGATGTACCTAACAGTACAGTTTATTACACCCACATTCCACCAGGTATGTTTAAGTCCCATGTAACAGGGGCGAGCCTACTGCCATCAATCGAGCACAAATCCAGACTCCGTGGCTGCTACTGAGAAATTCCTAATGAAAAACCCAATAACACTGCCCGACTTGGGAATCGAACCCAAGACCTCACGCTCAGAAGTTGCGCTTGCGACTACTAGACCAACGAGGCAGTCTACGCCTACGCCTTGTAATATTTTTATAACATGAAGCTCGTCTAGTACTTTTGCAGGCGTTTTAATTACCTCTGAGTTTGTTTCGGTAATGCTGAGGTGGGCTACACCTAGCTTAGCTGTCCCAATCGCTTGGGTGGAGTAGGTACTCAAATATTGTATGGGACAGCTGATTATTTTTTCGTTAAATTATATCGAAACTTGTTTAATAGGCTGTACCAAATCCTTAAGCCAGGGAAGCCTGCGAAATTCAAATTTTCTTTACTTTTTTGCAATTTGCAGGTCAGTGTCAATTCAACCCTGTAAGCTCATTTAACTCCATACAATAATTATTTCATGAAAAAGTCATTCAATGAGGTTAATGAACTTAGAGGGTTGTATTGATGATTTAATCATTATAATTCTGTAGCTACATACGTGTTACTAGCGCGACTCATATTTCATCAACGTACAACCTGACACTGACCTGCAAATTGCAAAAAACGTAAGAAAATTTGAATTTCACGGGCTTCCCTGACGCTTCCACCTTTAATATGTCACACATTTCTGATAAACTCTGTAATATATAAGATTTTGAACTATCATGGTCACTAACATTATTATTTAGACTAGAAACGGGATATTTACCATGTTTACTGTTTTTATTGCGTTCCCGATATTTCGGCGCTGTTGCAAGCACCGTGATCACGGATAAACTGAAGTTATTGCGGGTGGGTGTTTATGAGCAGACAAATCGGCGTACCCTCTTTCTTGCCACTCAGCAACTTCTCTTCTTTCTTCTGTTTCTAGTCTAAATAATAACGCTGTAAAATAGTTTTTAACAGTCATACTAACCGCATGGGCTTCCCTATTTTCCTTCTTGCCGTAATACTCCGTCATTTCTTCGACCAAGGAGTCCAGCTGCGTCACCTGAGGCCCCACGAACTGAACCCAGAACCTGGACGGCGAAGACACCGCTGATACGAACACCTCGATCGGAGCACCCCTGTTCTCTGCTCGGGAATACCGACGACGTTAATAGGATTTTTAGGGGAGTTGCATATTGTTAAGAGGATGCATTCTGAGAGTTGGCAACATTGGAAATAGCTGTCAAATATTTCGCTGTTATTATGAATTTCTTTAATATTAATTAATGAAAATGAAAATTCTTTCTGGGTTGCACTAACATATTGATTAAAAAATGCAAAGTTACGCTCCTTCTGCTTTTTTTTGCATTTGAACTGTTACACCTTATCCAGTCACAATCATGTGTTATTATTGCATTTTTTAGTCAATATTTTAAGCAACACTGAAATATCACTATTTCATCATTTACATAACATCACGCCAGTAATCCCAGAAAGGTTAGGTAGAGGTGTACCTGTAATAGTGCACCCACATTTCGCTAGTTATGTTTAAGCCTCATGTAACAGAAGGCGAAGCTATTGCCATCAACTGGGCCCAAATCCAAACTCCGTGGCTGTTACTGAGAAATTTCAAATGGAAAAACCCAATAACACTTAGCCCGACCTGGGAATAGAACCCAGGACCTCATGCGCAGCAGTCGCGCTTGCGACCACTACACCAACGATGCAGTAATATTGAATAATGGAAACAGTGAAATTTTTGACAGCTTTTTACGGCGTTGCCAACTTTCAGATTGCACCCTCTTAATAGGCTTCAAAATAAATGAAAGAAACCATAAACATGAGAGACTACAATTATCGACGCGGACCTAACTTCAGCCAGTCAAAGAGTATTACGTCTATGCAATAAAATCAAAATGATGTTATTCGCATTCGGTTTGGACGACGCACAGTATGTTTTTTTTTAACCCAAAAAGCAGTCATCCAATTTTTTATTTTATTATTCGATACTGAAACTATTTGAAATGTAAGAGTAAAACTTCCACGTGTCAAATGTGATCAAACCAGAATAACAGTTAAAAAATTAAAATTCATCATCATCTGCCAAGCCTTTTCCCAACTATGTTAGGGTCGGCTTCCAGTCTAACCGGATGCAGCTGAATACCCGTATTTTACATGGAGCGACTGCCTATCTGACCTCCACAACCCAGTTAGTACTAGGTAATACGTTACCCCTTGGTAAGACTGGTTGTCAGACTTTTTGAGCCACTGACTACCTGTAACGACTGTCAAAGATCTACAAATGACAGCCGGGACCAACGGCGTAACGGTATGTGGTCATCCATCCATAGACCAACCTAGGCAAGCACGGCTTAACCTAAAGATCGATCCAAGCGGCTGTTATCATTTGGCCACGAGCTCCTCCTTTAAAAAAATATAATTATGTAAGAAAAACCAAAAAATGTAGGCTATGACGTCAATGTTACTTTTTTATTTATTTTGTTGCCATGATTTCATAGCGGTTTAGAAGAAGCATTCAAACTAGGAAAAAATATTAAATGAAAAAAAGAGATATTTAGACATTTCGTGCATTTTTAGTTTTTTCTTCAACAATTTTAAAACTACTGTTATTCTGATTCCGACCAAATTTGACACACGGTAGTTATACCCTTCATTTCACATAGCTTATAATACAGTATCGAATAATGAAATAAAAATCTTCTTAGACCAAAAACATACTGTGCGACGCGACTCTGAGATCGCGTCGGATAAGTCGCTTGTAATGGATGGACATACAGCTATTTCTGATCGGTTTAAGGCTATTCCGTGTCGATAAGTGTGGTCACTCCCCCCTTAAGATAGCGAGGTAAAAAAATTATTATGCAAATTAAATACCAAGTTAAACAGTCTGTATATTCAATTCAAAGCCGACATTCTTTGCCAGTTGCATGAAATGGGCTATGCCACGGCAAATTGACGAAGGAATTGAATTTGCTCAACAATTAATGTCCGTGACGCTACAAAAAGATAAGATAACACAGTAGCCCTAAATACAGTTAGGTTTTCTTACAAAAAGCCTCACTGAACACCCGAACAGCAGTTACCCTTTTGAACGCCATTGTCACATATACGTGACAAGCAAGCGCGTGCCCTGTACGCCAAACGACACAAATATGTGACAAAATGGTAGGTGAAATTGTGGCTTGGCGTGGATGGCACGGGCGCGCGCCTTTTTGCTCTGGCGTTCAAAACGTTAAACTGTATACGGTCTATTCACTATACAGGATGAGTTTTTAAGGTAACTGAAACTACATGTAATAAAGAGCACCCCATAATTTCTATCACCCATAAGACTTATTCAATACCTAATCCTGTATTGAATTATGATTTTACTTCAACCAACATCCCAAAAAAAAAAAATTCTTTCCTGAAGTCCAATTCCAATTTGTTCATTCTTTGTATTTAATCTTGCAAACGTAGTCACAAAATCATGCTTCATACTGTTTTAAAAATCTTACCACGCTTTTACACCTGTATTTTGTATACTTGTTTTCTACAAGTATTGAAAAAGATTTAAAACAATCATCCATGAATTATCATTCCAAGTTATTTCAGACATTTCATTTAACTATTTAAACACCTTTTTGGCGACGACTTTTCTACAAAATTTCTATACAATAAATGATTATTAGCTTTACAACTTCTTTTATGTATATAAGGTCCCATTAAAATAGATGGACATATTTTAACACAGCGTTCAGTAAAACACACGCGAGACATCCATTATGGGTAGGTACCTTTTTTTTTTGTATGGGAAATCATCAAATGATTCCCCCCCCCCCCCCCGCTCTGGGCGAAGCGGAAGGGACTGTCAGACTTCTACTGACTAAAACCCATCCATGTTCCTTCTTTGCCCTTTCTGTTCCTGCCCCCGTAGCATGACCATCGTAGACAGGGATATACGGTATCTCTTTCGAAAAGTCCCGCAGCCCTAGGTGGGTAGGTACTTGCACTCGCACATTTTGTAGTATCAGAATAATGAGATAACAAAGACATGGATGTGTTTATACATTTAGTGTATTTACGTTGGCAATTTTTTTTCTTGCATTTCATTGCGTTTTTCTTATTTTTTTTACCATTGTCCTTATTTTGGTGGTCTAAATGATTTCTAAAAGTTTGTCCATCTATTTTAAAGGGACCATATATATATAGGACGCAAAATATATATGAATGCAAGTTATATACCTTGGTGTAAACGCGGGGTTAGCAAACAAAATAAAATTATATAAAATTTGTTCACCTTCAGAATATTTATACTACCACCACAGACCCACACCCTGACACACACTAAGGCAAAGATATATGTAACGAACTTAGACTTAACTCAAGTTAAATACACTAACGTTTCATGCGAAAATAAATCGTATTCGCATTAATTGTATGTGCATATTCCTACATACCACTGTCACCAAGTGTATTATACGAATATGAACATTAACTTTTTACACATAAGGTCATTTTTGTATGAAACGCTACTGAACTTAACTTGGGTTAAGTCAAAGTTTGCTTTATAGACCTCATGCTAAAAACTTTAGCTAACTACCCAACACTCCACACGGCACCCGGACATCACAAAAACAAACACACATAATGAGTCAAGATCTAAACATCAGGGATGTTATGGAGCTCCGTAACCGAAACTATCGGATATCCGAAATAAAAATATATCCGTAACCGTATCCCTTTCACAAGTTTCGGATAGTTTTGTATAAGAGTGGAGTCTAAATAAAACGTCATGTTTCGACAGGGTTTTGTTTCAGTGCTCGCGCGCCTAATGAATCTTGCAGTTTTTTTGTTATTTCTAGTCATAACATAACCTCTTTCGTAACTAGTTAGTTTTTACTTCAATTTAATATCCGTAACCGAAACTATCCGAAACTAACGGATAATCCGAAATAATTACATATCCGTAACCGTATCCGAAACCGATATAATTTTATTCCTATATCCATATCCGAAATATCATATCCATAACATCTCTGCTAAACATAATACGTTTACATACATACTGTGCATATCACACGGGAAATACTAGTGTAAGATTTTTGGGAAATTCTCGTGGTTAGAGTTACGAACCGTCCAGATGTGTTCAGCTTTATGGCCCTCCGACCTGACTTTATCCTGTCCTGGTCATGGTCTACATTTTTAGTTTGTTTTTGTTTTTTTGAGACCCTGTGCTCCTCCCTTTAATACAACCAAAGGTTCCCTTGAAAATACCGCTTTTGGCAATAAGACCGCCCATTGTGTCACTCTACTTATAAGTTCTACATTGTAATGTTACCTGTAATATATATTAAGTGGGCCTACTCTTGACCTCAATCTTGTTCTGAGGACAGAGATGAGGTCGGCGATGGAATGAGCTAACCCAAAAGAAGCCTATTAAATTACGACTTAAATAGATTGGCGTCATATGAACTTGGGAACACCGACGCAGGCAGGGAATTCCACTCCTTCCATAATAAAAGATATACCAAAGCACTTCGTGCGAATGTGTGGAACATCGACAAGGTACGGGGTGATAACCTGCATTACGTCTGGACTCCCGATGTAAGAAGGGAGATGGTGGATGGGCTGGTGATGGCTTGTATGGTGTACATAATAAAGAGTATTATATCTATAAGTACCGCAAAAAATAAAGAATAAGAATTTTTTCTGCAAATAGCCGAAATTTTAGAGAGGGTTTTTCAAAATATCGAAACAGTAATCATACGTAAATTTAAAGTCAAAAGTTTATGTGAAATCATTTATTTCAACAATTTACTCATTATTTTAGATACGTCTTCAACAACAGCATCGCAAACACTTTATAAATAAATATGTCTAGAAAGTTTATACTATAATAGAAACATATACATTGGCATCTAAATGTGCGACCTATTTTTTTGACTTTGAGTACAGGATCAACACTCAGAGATTTGGAGAGCTCAACAGTTATGCATCAGGCCCTTGTAAAACCGAAATGTTTAATTATGTTGCACTTATTCGTGTTTACTTGAACAATCTTAGCAATTAATCTGAAATTTGTTGCTCAAAATCTTTATTAATGCAGCACAGATATAGGTCTAAACTCTATTATTAAGCTTACGTGATTCCCATCACTTTATCTCCTGAGTTCAATTACAATTCACCTCAACTTGACATTAAGGCGACTACAAGAGCTAAAAGCATGTTTTACAATACGTGGATCATATAGAACCACTGCAGTAAAAAAACACAGAAAAATATATGATATTCTTCAGTATATATGCTAGTTCGATACTGTGTTGAAAACATAATACTACAAATTTAATACGATAGAAAAAAATCGCAAAGATGCCTCTAAACATTTCTGTTAACGAGTAAAACCATACTAATATACATGCAATCATTCTGATTTTTTGTCAAATTATTCTTCACGCAACAAAGTAACGTGATACTGTTTTAGTTTTTTAATCCAATCAATAGATTTTTTGCAAATCACATATTTTTATCTCTGAACAAAATACGTGCGCATGTGTGCGTAAACGCCTGTGTACCGACAGTGCCGGCCGAGGCCTGATGCTATACGGACGTGTCGCTCGTTTTGCCGCATTTTTCGCCGCATTATTACGCCAAGGTTGTTTACTGTTTTGTATAATTTTATTCATAAATTCATTGTTTTATGTCTTTATTCCGTAAATATTTTTGTTTCGTGTAAATATAAAATATTTTAAGTTAAAATAGCGTAATAAATAAGGTACTTCTGGTCATTTGTAAGTATGGGAAATAAAGTGAAACCCATTACGAGAACTAAAAAAAGTTCATATAAATCAAACGCCCAACATATGAACGATATTAAAACGTAAGAACATTTTAGTATTTGTTAACGCCTACGCCATCTAGTGGCACCAAAGGACGGACATCGACAACTTGAAGTTGCTGATGACGACGCGCTACGGTCCGCGCCACCAATCAACGCGTGTTATTCGTGCCGGCCAATAAATGCTAGCGGCTACTGGCGAAGTTCACTCTAATCGGATCTAGCATTCTGCAAACCACGTTTTTTTTTATATAGAATCCGTTAAAAATTCAGTCGACACATTTTGTAAAGATTTTTACTCAATAAAAAATATTAGTAATGGTAAAACAATAAACTATTCATTTCCAAGAGTCAAAGTCGACATACCATTATTACCCCGATACACACGACCACGGAGAAGAACTGGGCTGCAGAGACACATACCAGAGCTTCGGTATTTAACATTGGTCCTACGAGCCCGATATCTTCAAGACGAATTGAGGATCAGCGAGACGAGTCAGAGAATCTTCACATCGAGTTGAAGATCATGAACCAACGGTCAGTCCCGTCGCTCCAGTTCCTTCCCCCGTATATTCCTTAAAGTGATGTGTAATTTGAAATTCCAGTGCCTTCTACCTTCATAACGCGCAAGTTCGCAACTCGAGGCGCCTTCCAGCTCGTTTGTCGTCGTTGCTGTTTAACCGTGAGTAACCTTTTGTTTCCCGTAAGCCGCCATTATGAGTGACGATGAGTATAGTGAAGCTGGTGATATATCTAACTTAGGTGATCTCAAAAAGCAACGTGGCACATTGAAAGGTCGATTGACCTTATTTGAACGTTACGTAAGCAAATTCGAAAATGTTGAGATGTCCGAACGCCAGCGTGCTGAACTCGTTTTACGTATGGAAACAGTTTCCACAATACTAGTCACGTTTACTAAAATTCAGGACAAAGTCGAACAATTAATCGATGCTAATGAGTTAGATAAACAATTGCAATATAGGGAAGCCTTTGAAGATCAGTACTTCAATATAATGTCAGTAGCAAAATGTTTAATTGATATAAAATTAAAGGACGAGGGTAACAGCGTAAAAGCTTCAAGTTCAATTATGCACAATAATTATAATTCGATTAAATTACCGCGGATTACCCTCCCCTCTTTCGACGGTTCGTTTGATCGCTGGCTTGAATATAAAAATTCCTACCTAACGATGATACATAAGCGTAGTGATTTGGATGCAATCCAGAAGTTTCATTATCTCAAGTCCTCACTTACTGGCTCAGCACTCCAGGTTATAAGTTCATTAGAGTTTACCGCCGCTAATTATGCCCACGCATGGGAGTTGCTGGACGGTAGGTATCAAAATGAACGTTTGCTTGTAAACAATCATGTTGACGCCTTGTTTACTGAACCACCTATTCACAAGGAATCCGCTACGTTAATCAGGAAATTAATTGATTCAGTATTACGTAACCTACGATCGCTTAAATCTCTTGACGAGTGCACGGACTCGTGGGATGTTTTAATGATTTATCTCATAGTATCGAAACTAGATCTTGCTACAAAGCAAGAATGGGAAAAATATGTAGGCTCAATAGTTTCAGGATTTTATAAAAACAAACCAAAATTAGACGATTTGTTATGTTTTTTACGTAATCGTGCCGATATGTTGGATATGATCCACAGCAATCATACACGACCTACACAAAGTAATAACAATAATAAACCTAACAACACGTCTAACAACAACAACAACAATAATAAAAAACACGCGCGCGCAGAGCGAGTACATCAATCTCATAGCTGTGTGTCTACGCGTACCAACACAGGTAAACCTGCTAAATTAAATGTAACTTGTGTAAAGTGCGGGCAAAATCATGCGTTGTTTACATGTTTTGAGTTCCTAAACTTAACGGTTCCGGACCGAATTAAATTCACTGAAAGTATTAAGGATCTGTGTCGTAACTGTTTACGAACAGATCACCCAATCACCGAATGCGTGTTCGGGCCGTGCAAGCAGTGTAAGGATAAACATAATACGTTATTGCATAGAGACAATACTTTACCGGCATCGTCGGCGGCGAGTGCAGATCAGAA
Source organism: Noctua fimbriata (assembly GCA_905163415.1). Classification (NCBI taxonomy): domain Eukaryota; kingdom Metazoa; phylum Arthropoda; class Insecta; order Lepidoptera; family Noctuidae; genus Noctua; species Noctua fimbriata. The sequence continues at coordinate 13,640,591 of LR990940.1, forward strand.
ACCGGTATCTGTCGTCTCATGTGCCAACAATTTGCTAAGCGATAAAGCTTCCGTTGTATTACCACAAGTGTTATTATCGACTGCACTAGTCGAAGTGAGGGATAATAATCACGAGTATCATACAGCTCGAGCGCTGATAGATAGTGGTAGTCAAAATAGTTTTATTTCCGAAAGGCTTTGTAAACGTTTAACAATTAAATTAATACAGTCCACTATTAGAATCACGGGCGTTGGACAGTCGGTGTCACAAGCCCATCAACAATGCGATATCGTCATTAAATCGAAAACATGCGGTTACAAAACACCTCTCAAGTGTTTAGTTTTGCCGTGCATTACAACGTGTTTGCCGGCAACTCGTATTGTCCATGAGTCACTACACATCCCGGACAACGTTTGTCTGGCAGACCCTACGTTTAACATACCGTCAGAGATCGATTTGCTGATAGGTGCGGACGTATTTTGGGATCTGTTAGATGTGGAACGGATTCGATTACCCAATGGTCCATACCTACAAAATTCGAAAGTAGGATGGTTAATATCAGGTCCCATTCTGTTAAACAAGTCACACGTTAATAATATTCACTGTAATTTTGTACAGCAATCGAATGTAGATACACAATTACGTAAATTCTGGGAACTGGAAGAAATTGAAAGTTCTGGTTCTGTTCTTACCGCAGAGGAACGTAAGTGCGAAGAACATTTTATTCACACAACGACCCGAGATAGTAGCGGTAGGTTCACGGTACGCATTCCACTAAAGGAATCAGCTGACGCGCTCGGTGACTCATACACGAACGCGAAGTCTCGTTTCATATCGTTAGAACATAAGTTAAATCGATCTTCTTCTTATAAACAATTGTATAATGACTTCATGCGGGAATATATTGAATTAGGGCACATGACTAAAATAAAAGAATATCCATGGCCACATTATTTTCTCCCGCATCACGGGGTATTACGTGAACACAGCACAACAACAAAATTACGTGTTGTGTTTGATGCTAGTGCCGCAACTAAGTCTAAGAAGTCACTTAATGACTTACAGATGATAGGACCTCCGCTTCAGAACGATATTTTTTCTATCTTACTCCGTTTTAGGCAATATAAGTACGTCGCCTGCGCTGACGTAGAGAAAATGTACAGACAAGTTTTAGTGCACCACGATCAGCGCAGCCTTCAACTTATTTTATGGCGGGAAAACTCATCTGATGAATTAGGTATATACCAACTTAATACTGTTACGTACGGTACCGCATCGGCGCCATACCTAAGTATGCGTTGTTTGCGTCAGCTGGCGCAAGAAACTCAAGATAGTGTCGTTGCTAAGGTAATCAACGAAGACTTCTTTGTCGATGATTTAATCACCGGCGATGATGATCCCCAAACATTGCTAAATATATGCGAAAAAACTTCGGAGCTTTTAAGATCCGCGTGTTTCCCTTTACGCAAGTGGACACTCAGTCATGACGTAAACATAGAAACATCTAAAGAGTTGGCGATCGGTGAACATTGTCAAAATAAAACCCTCGGTTTGGGTTGGCAAGTTGATAAAGATGAACTTTATTTCACCACGAAAATAGACGTAAAAAATAAGGCTAAGGTTACTAAACGAAGTATGATGTCTGTCATTTCACAGATCTACGACCCGTTAGGTATTTTATCACCGGTTATAGTTAAAGCAAAAATATTGCTACAAAAATTGTGGCTTTGTAAAATCGATTGGGATGACGCGGTTCCCAACGATATCGAATGCTTATGGAATCACTTTATTCAAGATTTGTGTTATTTAAGTAATATTCGTGTGCCTCGTTATGTCATGAGTGAATATACACACATTCGTGAATTACACATCTTTACCGATGCTAGTCAGGATGCGTATGGTGCATGCGCATTTATACGTACTTACGCAGACAACTCGCTTGTAGTAACGAAGTTGTTATGTGCTAAAAGTAAAGTCGCGCCTGTCAAAACTGTATGTACAATCCCGCGATTAGAGCTGTGTGGCGCGTTACTAGGTGCGCGGCTTTACCGCAAGATTATAACTTCGTTATGGTTGACGTTCACTAAAGTATTTTTCTGGACCGACTCAACTATAGTTATGGGCTGGATCAGAATGTCGCCCCACACTTTAAAAACATTTGTTCAAAACCGTGTGTCACAAATAAACGAGTTAACAGGTGATGCAATTTGGCTGCACATTAACGGTAAGGACAACCCTGCTGATATCGTGTCTAGAGGTATTTCGTTATACGAGCTTCAAAATAATAGTATGTGGTGGCATGGACCAACCTTTTTACAACAACCGCAGTTTGAATATTCTAGCGAGTTTTCGGTAGAACTAGGTCAATTACCCGAAGTAAAGGCTCAAGTAAGTTTAGTGTGTAGTAATAATAATATTGAAAATTCAAAGAGTTTAGGTGTAATTGAGTTCACTAGATTCTCTTCATTCAACCGATTGCGACGAACGGCAGCCTACGTACTTCGTTTTATAAATAATATACGTACGAGTAAACAACAGCGCATAACCGGTTCGCTGTCTGTTGACGAGTTAGATACTTCAGTTACATTGCTTGCACGGCTCGCGCAAATCCAGTCATTCCCTAATGAGTATAATGAGTTGAATGAACAATCAGTAGTAAAATCAAAACGATTATTAAATCTAAATGTTTTTATGGATGCATCTAAATTGATACGCGTTGGCGGAAGATTAAGCAACTCCCCTACTTTCAACTACAATAAAAAACATCCTGTACTTCTGTGTTGCAAGCATAAATTTACAATGTTGTTGTTTGCACACGAGCACAAACAATTGTTACACGGTGGACCGCAGCTACTGTTGGCTTGTGTGCGTGAGGCTTGGTGGCCGCTCGGAGGGCGGAACCTGGCTCGGAGAACCGTGCACGACTGCGTCACGTGCACAAGATTTAAAGGAAAAACTTTACGGCCTCTCATGGGTAACTTACCAGCCGAGCGCCTAGACCCAGGCTTCCCTTTCATGCGTTGCGGGGTAGACTACGCCGGGCCTGTGATGATCTTAAGCCGTAGAGGGAGGGGAGCACGTCTCGCGAAAGGTTACATATGTTTATTTGTCTGTTTATGTACCCGTGCTGTTCACCTAGAATTAGTGACTAGTCTGTCGACACAAGATTATATCCTCGCATTAAAACGTTTCATATCACGTAGGGGTAAGCCAAAAGAAATAATGTCAGATAATGCTAAGAATTTTGTAGGAGCTGAACGCGAATTAGTTTCTTTCATAGAAAATAATAGTCGAGACATTGTCGATTTTGCTTCAAACAATAGTATTAAGTTCAGCTTCATCCCACCATACTCTCCTCATTTTGGTGGTTTGTGGGAGGCAGGGGTGAAATCGTGTAAGCACCACCTGCGACGCGCGGTGGGGGGCGCCAATCTTACGTACGAAGAATTCAGTACTTTTTTAGCACAGATTGAAGCCATTCTAAATTCCCGTCCTTTAACAGCCTTATCCACCAATCCTACTGATCTACAGCCCCTTACCCCCGCTCATTTCCTCATCGGCCGACCACTGACTACTCCAGCCTGCCAAGACTTGACCACGACACCAAGTCATCGTCTGCTGCGATACGACCTCATCGAGCAAATGAGACAGAGCTTCTGGAACCGATGGGCGAAAGAATACGTTTCGGAGCTACAAACCCGAACAAAATGGAAGGTTCACCAAGACTCCATTGCAACCAATCAACTCGCATTGATAAAGGATGACAACCTGCCACCACTAAAATGGAAACTGGGAAGAATCATCCGCATTCATCCTGGTGCTGATGGAATCGCAAGAGTAGCTGACCTACATACTTCATCAGGCATCACACGAAGGGCATTCTCAAAAATATGCCCGCTGCCAGTATCCGACGCCTTGTACTGCTGACCCTGTTGGAACCTGCTGCTTCCAAGGCCGGGATTATGTTAACGCCTACGCCATCTAGTGGCACCAAAGGACGGACATCGACAACTTGAAGTTGCTGATGACGACGCGCTACGGTCCGCGCCACCAATCAACGCGTGTTATTCGTGCCGGCCAATAAATGCTAGCGGCTACTGGCGAAGTTCACTCTAATCGGATCTAGCATTCTGCAAACCACGTTTTTTTTTATATAGAATCCGTTAAAAATTCAGTCGACACATTTTGTAAAGATTTTTACTCAATAAAAAATATTAGTAATGGTAAAACAATAAACTATTCATTTCCAAGAGTCAAAGTCGACATACCATTATTACCCCGATACACACGACCACGGAGAAGAACTGGGCTGCAGAGACACATACCAGAGCTTCGGTATTTAACAGTATTACTAAATATTAATTTTTATAACGATATAAAACTATGAATTTTGGAAACGTATTTCTGGACATTTGACGGATGGATGTATAGTTCGCATACATTCAGTTATTTCGATCAGTAGTGTAACTGTTACTGCAGTGTATATGGTCGAGGTATGGATTTGCAATCCAGAGTATCCGGGTTCGATTCCAGGAAAGTGATGTTATGTTTTTGCTTTTTGAACTAAAATTCTACGCAGTATATTCATATAAAATTAAATACTCAATAATAAATAACTAAAAAAAAACATTTGAAATGTAATTAATTTTTACTGGAGAAAGTTGAAAATATCGACACTGAAATTATTTTCAATGCGTAAGTACCTACGTCTTTTCTAAGCTATCACAGGCCAGGCGCACTGCGCAGTTTAGGTATGAATTTGCAAGTACGCGGCAGGTCCGTCTGCTGGACTAAGGACTAGCCGCGCCGGCCGCGTCGCCAGTTTTGCGGATCTCTCTTTGTAAGGAAAATGTATACAGAGCGAGGCCATGTTATACTGGAAATTTATAGCTTGGTGTGTCGCCGTGTGTTCATCCTTGTACTATTTTGTATTCTTTGACTAGAATAACAATAAAAAACAGATAAATACCTACCTAATATTTTTGTTGAAAGACTGCAGCTTATTGGTAACGGGCATTGCGAAATAACAGATTCATCTGAAAATTGCGATGTTACTTATCACAAGTAAGAGTTTAATTTTATTGATATAGTTTTTAATAAATAAGAATTATAAAATTGTAAGAATGTTAGGTAGACACGGCGGCACATGAAGCTATACATTTCCAGTATAACTTGGTCTCGCTTTGTATACATTTTCTATACAATGAGAGATCCGCATAAACTGGTTTTTTATAGCTTGATTACCGCGCGTACCTAATCTTTTACTTGTGGCTAACAATTTTTCAAACTCTTATTATACAAAAAATAAACGAAACGCAATTACCTGCTGCTGTGTACCATAGAACTAGGATATTTAGAATTGACATATCTTAGTAATTTGAAATCTTCTGTTTTTATTATAGATTGGAAACAGTGGTTCACACGACGATCACGATTGTGAAGTTATTGATAAAAGTACTTATTCATCTAATCATGTACTAAAAGTACTTATTCATCTAATCAAATACTTCGTTGTTTTGATTAATTTGTCAATATTACTGTATGGAAATAAGAAATATGTCTAAATAATTAACTAAAGTACCTATTGATTAAGAAATGCAATAATTAATATCGTAACACCGAATAAAAGAAGTATTTGGATACTTTCCAAATGAGGCGTTTTACACTTATAACGGTTACCCACCCCAAATGCAGTGTTTTAATTGCAATTCATTATTAATATTCATTTTTATTTGTCTGTTCTTACTTTCGCGCCATCTATTGAATACTCGGGCGTAATCTCTCTAGAGATTAGTCTTGAGAGTTAATTGTTTTGGGCGTCGTCGTTAGATGGCGTTCACGTTTATTGTGTAAATGTGTGCGTGCGTCACTCAAGGTCACTTAGCTCTTGTAGTCCTCTTAACCAATAAGTTTAACCCGTACTAACAACTCTTTATTCTTCTGCATACAAGAGAGAAAGATAATATTGAATTAGATTCAAAGTGACCAACACTGTATCAACAATATAAGAACGTAAGCTATATTTCTGGGCTTTATAGTCAGTCAAGGACTTTGAGATATTCAGCAGTTTAGCCGCGACTGCTTCGTCTCGTTGCTGCAGGGCCATCTTTAGGTTGTAGTCGACGATCGTTATGGATGGCGCATTCATAGCACGCTTTGCGAAGAGGGCGATGGCGTCGACAGCGTGGTCGGTGTAATAGACGCAACTCACTGTGTGCCTAGACACTGCCACTATCGCATGCGGGATACTGTCATGGAGCTCAAGTCTCCTGCTTTTCGTGTTTATGATAACCACATTCTCGCAGGTCAAACCCTGAGCTTCGTGTATCGTAAGCATGCGAGACCCTTCGCCCGAACCATAGCCCTGGTTTTTCAGGAGAGATTTCTCTTTCTGAGTATGAACCAAGTAAAGGGTGTTCGCAGACGTTGTGGGTATTCGCGCTCCAGTATAACGTTTTACCATCAGCGAATGTACCCGCTGCTTTGCCGAATATATACCAGAGTATACGTCGCTCAGAGCAAACGCTACATCCATCGGGTTCCGATGTGTGCAGAGCAACTTCTGGCTGATGCTAGCAACTAGGGTTGGACGGGTGTACCAAAGTTGAAACAGGTTTTCCCTGTCCAAAAAGGGTAGTTGGTTAACATCCCCAATGAGGACAATTTCGCTCACTCCTGCCAACCGTGCGGCCATTATTATAGACCCAAAGTGGTTCATTAAAGCTTCGTCTACTGTTAGACGGTAGTATTGCTCCCTGAACCCGTTGGCTAGGATGGAGGCCATAGTGCGCACTCTATTCTTCATTCGATCTCCATAGCGACGCACTAGCTTGTCTTTGAGATCTTTGGCTGCCTCAATTGTCGTTGTGGCGACAACGTCGTTGTGCTCATCAAAGTGTCGGACTACCCAGGTTGTCTTACCACACCCAGGAACCCCATTTATCCAATTTATTTTGGGTACTTGCTGTGGCCATCGTTGCACAGGCACACCATATATTTCCGTCCTCGAAACAAGCGCGCTCCCTTGCATAGTTTGTGCCGTCTCAAGGATCTTGTCTTCCAGCATGATCTTAGTGCATTTGGCCGTAACCACTATGGGGTCGTTTCCAGGTGCAGCGAAAGTGATTTTGCCTGAGCGGATTGATTTGTCCTCGTCATAGGCCACAAAGCTGCGTGTTGCGCTGTAAGCAGCCATATATGTCCCTGTCATTTCCCCTCTAATGACCTGGAGGGTGTTGTTATCATATATGGCTCCTTCCGCTTCGTCGAGTAGTTTTTGTAACAGACTCTCGTTCCTCAACTTGTAAGCCTGCCAGATTTTGTGGCATTGCATGAGGTTGACCTGTCTGGTCGCCGTCACGATGGCGAGGTACTCCACGAGCGCATTGTCGACGTGATCTGCCACACAGGTGGGTGTCCTGAGGCATGGTGGGCTGACTTCTCCCTTGTCAGCTCGTGTCGGGCGTCGCTGCTTTGGATGTGCCACGTTTTCCCGCTCTGGTAGTTTCGGTGTTGCCCTGGTGGATTTCACCAAAGGCACTATCTCCGCGAATTTTCGCCACGTCACAGTTACAAAGCCTTTTAAGTATCCACGATAAGAATAAAATTTATCAATAACAATAAAATAAAATCTAAATCGAATCCGGATAGATTCCTCGCGCTGTTGTGCTGTGGTTCTCTCTTCGTCTTGTCTCTGCTGAACGATTCCCGATCTGCTTTGTGTGGCTCGGACCAACGAGTCAGTCGCATTTGATGAGCCGTTCTTCGGAGCTATGAGGAATATTAGACTTTGACTTAGTTGTCTGAATAAAAGTCATTTATACTAGATGCCAAGATAAAGTAGGTATAATCATATTTAAAGGGCAAAGGAAAATAGGTTTATTTTTGACTAGCTTTTGCCCGTGTTTTCCTTCGTAGAGGTCAGATCTTATCCCACGGAAACGTCCTACCGGGATAAGCCTTATGACCTGACCTGGGTATGCCAGATACCATAGAAGTTCGTTCAGCCATTAGGCATGAAGGCATCACAAACAAACAAACTCACTTTGAAATGTATAGTATTAGTTAGCATTACAATGTTGGTCAGCCCGTAATGTTTAGTTCCCAAGGAGACACTGGAGACACTGAATCAGAATCTGGTTATTTATGCAAAAAAAAATGAGTTAATTTCGACATCTATATGCATAACAATGACCTCAAACTCCTCAGTGAGCTGCCTTCAAATATAGGCTAAGGTCAAAATGTTTGCCTAGTAAATTATCAAGCAGTTAAAAGTTGAAAATTTATAATCACAGCTGTTTTGAATTGCAGAATTAATCTTTCATAAAATTTTGTAAAAAAATCCCATGAATTATAAAACCATATCGAAATTATGCAACTTAATATTCCCGGGGCTATTGCCGTTGACATGCAAAACTTTCTAATTGGGAATTAAATAAATAATCTAATACTAATAAAGGGTGTTTTTGTCGGTTTTTGTTAATTTACGTTTCCATTGCCCGTGGGATGAACCTGGTCAGAAAGTACGTTCATGCATTAAAAGCGTCATACATATCCCGTTTCCGTTTTGAAGAAGCGGTTAGATATCGCGTCCCGTAATTCGCCTTTATTGCAGGGACATAAGGGTCTTTCTGATCTGCTTAAGCCGATTCGTCGTCGATAAGTGACTCCTTTATTGCTAATTCTTTCTTACCAGCAATGAGAAGGTTATAAGGTGATTAAGATTTTAGGGGTGTGAGGAACAGGGTGTAAAGTTCCCCATACTCCGTTGAAAAGGAAGGATCCTTCGACCAGGCGGGTGTTGAGTCTGGTGGGCTACTGCCCAACGATTTTATGCGGGTTTTTCTATGCTCACTCGCGGAGAACTCTAATTTCGCGATGCAGGATTTTGATTATATTGTAATTGCATGTTTATGTTAATTTTATCCGCCATTTTGTACGCCATATATTGGCAAAACATAGTGAACATATTTTAAACAATATACTATCTGTAACCATACCTATGTTTAACAAAATAAATGATTGATTGATTTTAGTTCTTAATTCTCTCTTTTATTTAATTTTAGTTCCTGTAATTGGTTGTAAACATAACCATTGTAATTAAATAAATAAGTAAGTTCATTTTCATAGGTGGCGCTAGCGCTTGTGTGTCCGCTACAAGATGTTTTGTCAAAATACTGGTATTCAACTGCATCCGGTTAGAATGGAAGCCGATCCTAACATAGTTGGGAAAAGGCTAGACAGATGACGATAAGATGTTTTGTTACTTCAAGTTGTGAATAAATACGTGCTATGACAACTCAGTCGAGTACTCCTTTCTGTACTTTACTCAGCACATAAGGGCACTGCGACAAGGTAAAGTATTTTTTTACGTCGCTCAGTAAGATTAAGGCAAAAATAAATAAGTGAGTATTTTATTTCGACCCGTGTTCCTTGGGATAGTGGTCCAGTATGATGGTCTGAACCAGGGAGGTATTGCGCTTATTTTGTTACACCCTGTATATTTGAATGGTCAATTTTTTGTTGGATTTAAACTTAGTATTAGAACGTAATTATTTGGGCAAGTACAACAATTACTAAAGTACGCATGTAGCTACAGTGACGAGCACCAATATACATTTAACAACTTTTAAAAGTGTTTTTCTCCTACTGTTCTTATTAAAATTTCATGTTGTTACGAACATAGTATTTCTCTGAACTCACATTTTTTATGATCCTATCTCCAAGTTATATCGTTATTTCTCGCGAAAGTTGCTTTTAAATTTAGGAAAGTGTATACATATTGGTGCTCGTGACTGCACTACTAGAATTTAGATCTAAAATAAAGTTGGTTAACGATTCAATATATTACATTCTGGAGATCTGGAGGAAACGATGTTCTTCTCACTTTGTCTTAGTTTTGACTAGCTTCGCTCGCGTTAATTTAGAATTTGACAATCAATTCGGGTTGTACTCTGCTTGTAATAATATAATTCAATCATGATTCGAACGACATGTGGCGCTATCTATTATCATAAGAACGATATTGTTGTTTTCCACGGGAACAGTTTTTTTTTAAAGGTACCCTATGTCCGTTTCTGTACCCCTGAAAACGTATATGCAAAATTTCAGGATGATCGGTTGAGTGGTTTAGGCGTGAAAAGGTAACAAACAAACTTACTTGCGCATTTATAATATTAAGGATGACGTCGCTATTTACTACCTAAAATATGACAAGGATTCAGATATGGTCATGGTTTGTGCAGTATGTTAAACTGATATCAGACGCTTCACTTTCTGTTCATTTTTGCCTTTCATTCGGTAACTTCACTCGAAGTCTAAACACAAAATGAATCAAAATTGAAAACTGAATTAGTGAACCGATCTAGCATTGTCATGCTAGATTTCGACTCGCCTACGGAATGATCGAAACATAAATAAAACAAATGTTAATTCCTATTTACGGTTTAAACGGACCCTTCACTCTACGCAAAAAATATTACTGAGAAACTTTTTTTTTTTGGGGGTGATTAATTTATTTTTACGGTAGGACTCAATGTAACGCACTCACAGCAGTGTGCATTAAATAGTATAGTAAACTAAAGTCATAACATTAAAAATTAGTTCTTTTTTAAACTTGTGAAAATGACTTTGACCTCCAATATCTCCGTAACCTTTCGGATTCCTTAAGAGTAATTTTTCACTCATTATGATTTTATTGAACTCGTATGATCATTGAATGAAACTAAACTGAACAATCACGCGATCGAACGATTTACACGAGTGAAACGTCTGATATCAGCAGAAGGTCCTATAATTCTGGATGGTTCTTTATGGGCGTGGCCAAAGTCTGAACTGAACGTCTGATATAGGTATAAAGGGAGCATGCTGTTAGCAAATCTTACCAGGCCTCTTATATTTGACATGCCTGTGCACTTGAGAGTCACCTGACGCGTCTTCAGTGTTGTCGCTGGTGGCCACAGAGGGCGTTGGCGACGGCGACTTCGATGACGTTTGAACGTGGCGCGGACTGCGTTTTGATTGCTCGATTTCACGGCGACATTTCTCTTGGGCTATCTGTAATTTTAATATGTTTATTCTTATTTTTTGATTCAGTTAACACATGATTAACCTATAACGTTCCCACTGCCTATTGGAAAAAAAACTACGGTTTATTCGCCGTGCCTGGGCACGGTAGTTGCATGAATCACTATGGAAGTTTCTTGACAGACAGGGCGATTTCTTTGTAAAACCGTTGTGCTAAAAACTGACCCTCATATTAACGTTATACGTACGTGTGCGAGTTACACAGAAATTCCTATATGTACCAAACCACTTAATTGGGTCAGGAGATTCGGAGCAAATTGGCTGTGACAGACGGACATATAGACACACGAGTGATGAAAACATTCATACTATTTCGCCAATCAACATGTGAGAAAGTGAGATGCACATATTCTATCTGCCGAAAACTCGCGAAATAGATGCTAATAACAGTCCTTAGACGAAAAGGTTATTGCAACAAAGCTCGTAAAGGAGATGTTTCATTTTCGGCGATAAGACGTACATTTATCGAAAAAAAGGAAAAAATACCAGGGATTTAGGAAACATATTTTTTCGTGAATTTAAGCTTGATTTATTGTGCACAAAAAGTATTCGTTTTTCAATTATTGCCATATTCTATTCAACATGGCGTCTTACAGTTTGCATAGTCTGCTTTCGTTCTGAAAGCATGTCACATAAAAACATAATATCACGTCGACGTTAAATATAAAAATTATGTGTTCTTGTAATTAATAATTATTGTTATTCTCATTAACATCATTTTCGACTGATGATTTTATCGTTAAAAAAATATAATAGGTATTACTTTTCTGGAGTGTACTTCTGAACGAAAAATTCAAAATGTCATTTTGTTTTGAGAAAATCCATCAGTGTCAGTCACTTAGTCTGTCTACCGTTTTATTAAAACAGAGAATAAAAACGTAAAAACGTAAGTATCGAAAATAATCAGTTCTGATAAACAATTATTACCAAATAATAATTTCTAGGTTATGTAAACGTCATCTCTACAACCTGTCATGGCTGTCATAATATAACTCTGACGTCAAACGTCAAAGATTTTTAATTTTTATTATGTGCATAAAAACCATATAATATTATGTAAATAATATTACTCTATTCTATTCAGGGATTTGTTTCCCAGCTTTTCTGAAAGGTACTTGTTATGGCCGGAGTTCCATACAAAACTGAAACATCTCCTTTATCTATGAGAAATAAGGTTATTTGAACTTATTAATAAAACATAAACAATGCCTATTGGTAAATTATTTTGGAATTTTCTAACTCCTAATGCTTTTTACATACTTTCGCCCAAAGTTGAGTTAAAATTAGTTTTGGAATATGAAACGTAAGTTCCAAACCAATATTTTTTACTGTTCCAATTGAATTAAATAACCATAATTTAGTTAATTAAAAATTAATTAACTTAATTATGACGAGACAAATTGATATCGTTTTTCGTGTTTAACAGCAAAAAGGTGAAATTATCAGCTTTCTCTGTTTGTATGAAAGAACAAGCGGCTTGCGCAGCCTTAACATAGAATACTCCACATTTGACTGATCCTAAAATACCCCAGGCTGATAATATTTTCGTTTTTAGGGTTCCGTAACCGAAGGGTAACCAACCGGGACCCTATTACTAAGCCTCCGCTGTCCGTCCGTCTGTCTGTCAGCGGACTGAATGTCATGATCCGTAATAGGTAGACAGTTAGAGAATGTGTATTAGCAAGTCTGTTGCCGCTATAACAACAAATAATAAAAATAAATTAAGAATTAAAGCGGCTCCCCTACTACGATGGTACGGAACCCTTCATGCACAAGTCCGATTCGCACTTGGCCGGTTTATTCCTAGATCATGTTAATATTAGTATAAGGTCGATTTTCCCCTAAGTTTCACTCACGCAGTTTTCAATGAGATCCTTAGCAATCTTGATCTGTTCCTTGGTGCCCAAGAAGGCGACCTTCCGTTGTCCTCCCTTGTCGCTTTTGTCGACCTTGATTTTCGCTCCACTGCGGTGGGATATTGAGGTAACGTTGTCTCCTTGACTTCCTGTTGGAAGAAAATATTTCAGAATTTACTAAATGATTAATTAATTGATTGATTATTGTTTTTTTTTTGTCCGTTTATGATTTACTTATCTTGCCTACATGTTTTACTAACATAGTTTTTAAGGTTTCATGTTTACTAACAATATGTGGATGTAAAATGTCCGAAATAAAATGTTTTTTTTTTTTTTAAATGAGGTATTCTTCCTTCGTCTCTCAACGCAGACTTTGACTGCATGTTTTGGGACACAGAATACAGGACAGGAGGTGGAACAGTATTACATATGACCTCTTTAATACGCTACTTCGAAGCCACTTACCTATAATCCGGCCGACAGCCCACACCGGTACATCCATAGAGTCCTCAACATTGACCGGTTGCTTATTGATAAAGTCGTGTATGATGGTCTCGGCGACCTGCGTGGCTTCGGTACGACCTCTGATGACGCAGATATCGTGGTCTCTACCGCTGAACTCCTTGACGTTCACCTTCGCTCCTGTGGTCTTTTCTATCTCTTTTATGTTGGAGCCAGCGCGGCCTGAAAACAATCATGGTAAATGAGAAGATGGTGACTTAGATTTAGCATGATGGGGGATTAAAGTGTGAATGCGGTGCTCCCGATCGGACTGATCCGACAAGCCCTACTTGTTGGATTTTTCAAAATGTCTATTCTCTTGCATATTTAGAGGTACCATACAAAATGCTAACGACAGCGAAGCCGTGGTTAAGGTGCCCACATAGTGGGCTCCAGTAATTTGATAAGACATCGAATCAAAAAAGAAGAAGCGAAATAGATAAATAGATGAGGAGTTTTGTATGAGCCAAACTGTTCATTGGCCAGGTTCAAAACCGTTGACCAGGGCGATAATTTAATATTAATTTTCATTTATTATGCGCACAGCCAAGGAGTGGAATTCCCTGTCTGCGTCGGTGTTCCCAAGTTCATATGACCCCAATCTATTTAAGTCGCGAGTTAAAAGGCTTCTTTTGGTTTAGCTCGTTCCATCGTCGACCTCATCTCTGTCCTCAGGACTAGATTGAGGTCAAGAGTAAGCCCATTTAATACATATAAAAAAAGCTGATTTCTCGCTAAAGTAACGAAACTAAAGCTAAAACATACCCGCTATGGGTGAAATCGACCCTAATACCAGTAGATGAAAGCTCGGGATTCGCAATACAATTATTTATATAACAGAAAGTTATATCCTTGGCTTAAGACTCAGATAACAGTACTATCAAATAACATGCATGACAAAATTTGTTACTCAAGATTACAAGTTTCTTATTACCCGCATGAATGTAATATCTGTTTGCTACAACTTGATACCTATTACTATAATTATTTACTGTTCTATTAATTTGTTTTCATGCAAGAAATACCTAGAAAGCTGTAATATAAGGTCATGGCCTACATTATCCAGACGTTCTTGACGTTGATGCAAATACATTTTAGATAGCAGCATAAACGTAAGAGAAACTAGGACGTTCCAAACACTTAATAATATCGTCTTGGCGGGAAAAATCCATACTACTTAAGGATCTTTCTTTAATCCCGTGAGATTCGAAAAGGGAGGCTAGAAATAAATCTCGATTAATCACGATGGGGATAATGTGCCAATCACGTGTATGAAAACCCAAACAAGCTACTTTAAGTCCATTTTATTTTTTATTAAAATAGACACAAATTCAATAATAAAAAAATATACGTGGTGCTCGGAGGGGGGAGGAGGGGTAGCCTTAAACCACGTAATTAAAGGACGGCCCCTTATGAGAAAGTAAATCTGTCTGCCAAAATGGTTTTATTAGTCCATCTTCATGAATTTTTGACGAATGCTTTCCAGTGGTCTAAATAAAGAGCTGAATTTGCAGTAAAATTTAAGCTTTTTGCACCTAACAGCTGAACAGATTTTGTTACACTTTGGCAGGACATAAAATAATGTTTATCCCTGTTCTACGATCCGGAATTCCTGATGAATAATTTGTGAGGGGACAACCCGCGGGTAAAAGCTAGTCTATAATAAATGAATGCAACTGAATTGATTAAATGACAAAGAAAATAGATGTGTTGACACTAATACCACACCCAAAGTAATTTCATGTCTTCAATCCGTGCCAAGAGATTTATAACAACGATTGATCTGATTACGACGCAGTAACAAAATTAAAAGGTTAATGTACCTTTTTAAAGAAAATGTCGTGTTTTAGCCAGTTTTCAGTGCTGGATGAGTAATATCTATTTGCTTAAGTGAAGGAAGGGTCGAAAGTACAAGGGCGCGGTTTATTGGCAGCCGGCATGCTATGTGACGTGTTATGCTTATAACACACAGACCGATATTTTCATGACCTTGTTTTTCTCTCCTACGAGCTTCGGCCTCGGCTTCGCCCGCGTAATTTTTTCGCCTTTAACCTTCGCTCAAGTGAAAGCAATAAGTTAACAAACATAACATAACATAAAATCAGCGGTTTTGCAGAGCTGTACCTAATAGCACACCCACATTTCGCCAGTTATGTTTTTTAAGTCCCATGTAATTGGGGGCGAGCCTATTGCCATCAACTGTGCGCAAATCCAGACTCCGTGGCTGCTACTGAGAAATTCCTGATGGAAAAACCCAATAACACATTGCCCGACCTGGGAATCGAACCCAGGAGCTCATGCTCAGCAGTCGCGCTTGCGACCACTAGACCAATGAGGCAGTCAACAAAGGCGTCAAATGACAAAGTTTTATCATAATCAGATGAGCGGTATGCCAGAGCATAAAATACGAACAAACAAACATATCTTTTTTTTTATGGTGATTGGTTATAAATATGAACAACTTTTATTACGGGACGGACTAACATTGAAATATGAATGAAATAGCTATTTAAAAAGATTTTTTTAATTTATAATTAAAAATTTCTTAAAGAAAACTGTTACTAATCTGTTGCTGAATTTTCATTCATTTTACTAGAACTTTTATGTTTCATGTCCGCTTGACTTTAATTTATTGTTGTTTTTGTCTTGTGTCTGTCATGCATGACCAATAGTAGTAATATAATTTATATTTGAACAAAAAATTGAATTTATATCAAATAATTGTAATTTTAAACTCATATTTTCAATATATTATTTAATAATTTGTATGTCCAAGAGGCTGATCATGGAATGAACATTATTATTATATAATTATGTAATGAACACCTGCATGTTACCCATGTATCACAAACTAGCTGACCCGCGCAACTTCGTCTGCGTTTGGATTTTCCCCGTTTTTGCAATCTTTTTCATAAATGCTTCGCTCCTATTGGTCGTAGCGTGATGTTATGTAGCCTATAGCCTTCCTCGATAAATGGGCTATCAAACACTAAAATAATTTTTCAATTCGGACCAGTAGCTCCTGAGATTAGCGCGTTCAAGCAAACAAACAAACTCTTTAGCTTTATAATATTATATAGTATAGATAAAAGATTTGATTTGAAAAAAAAAAAATGTTCACTTCCCTACATTTTTTTTCGAGGTACCAAGCTGTTCCTTACACTTTGAACGTGAGTGTTGCACTTTTGTGAGAAATAGCTGATTAAAGAAAAATACCGATGAAAAATTGATACAGAATGCGTGGTAATCGTTTGTACGTCCATTTCCCTTTCACCCTGTATAAGATTGACATATTTCTCATTCATAGGTGAATGTGGACTCTGTTTAAAGGATGGTCGGCAACATCTTAGGCAAGAATCGTCTTATTCTGGAATTTTGAAAGTATAGAAGGGAAAAAGCTTTTAGCTATTTCCTCTTTTTTTAAATTTCTGATTTCCATTGTCGGGTGTCGTGCAGCCTACATCGGCATTGTGTAAATATCTCTCTACAACCATTATAGGTTCATTTGCAGACTTAAAGATTTTATTAATATGCTGTATTTTATAGCTATTTTTTTATACATTGAAGCTGCATTTCGTGTCTACCATCTTCTAGATTTAAAAAAAAAGGATGCTCATATTCTTTTCTGACGCTCAGAACCGTCATTTGCTAGAGCAAAAAACATAACGGGAGAGCATGCATGCATGTATGCTCGAGGGTGCATGCGCGACGATGCGCTCGGCTGCACGATAGATGTGGTTCAACCCTAAAATTTTTAATAAGCTACTTACAAAAATAAATATCATTTCATTTCATATATTTATAACCAAGATATAATAAAGAAATCATCATGTTTATTCAAGTCATAAAAGACGTGCAAAACGAATGATTTACGGCTGTCATTGCAATAAACTAGTGACCTGCCCGTCACTAGTTTATTGCAATGACAGCCGTAAATCATTCGTACGGGACAATCCCAATGTAGTAGACATAAGTGTAGTAAGTTGGTACATACATATCCATATAATTGACGATGACGACATGAAATGACGTGATATGTCGCAATTCTAGCGATACTTATCTTACGGTTTCAATATCTGCCAATCATAGACGTAACAAGCATCCAAAAAAGATGCTGACGCTGAAGTTCATGACGTCAGAACTACACGTAAAATCAATGCGTAATTAAGCATTTTGCTTAAGCTTCATACCAAAACTACTCTTGAACAGACTTCAAAGAAAGATTCAGAGCTTTGATTGAACAGAAGGATCTCAAGTACATTCAAATCTTCGTTTACAATTGACGGTATTTCCATTTAATATCAACATTCCTGTACTGCAAATTAAGTTGATTTTAGAATTGAGTATCCGAGTGATTAATTTTAGCGTAAATTGAACGCAAAGTGTAGCGATTAAAATTATTGCAAAACATTGCTCCCGATTGAGTGCAAAGTAGGTGCAAACACAATCAACGATTTATCGGCGAGAATCCGCTCCATGCAGACGTTTGTTATGAAAATACATTCGAATGAAACGTTTTATTTGTTTTTAGAAACATTCGAACACAGAATTAGATGCAATGATACAACACAGGATATCGTCTGTTTTCTATTGCTTTAACCTTCATTGCCCACTGACATCATACGCACGTGTCTAGGTTACAGTAATGCAGATATTTACCTCTTTACATATTTGTATAGATGTGCAACACTGATATGTTAAATATAGCGCAAAATACATCATTCGGGACAGCTGTTGGGCTATTTACTTCAACATGTGTATTTACTAGTACTTATCGCTGATCATATCTTTACTAAAACGATTACAGTGGATGAGTTAAAAATGCATGGGCCTCCCGATATTATTACGTCAATTAGTAGCAGCTTAGATCTGTTTGCTTTACCCCAGGGAAAGTTTAGACAAATGTTGCTTGATTTATTGTAAAACTAATGTGACTTTGTAATTTCATTAAGCAACACTATTAATAGCTTCATTGTTGGTGTTGTTGATGCTTCACTATTTGTACTAATCTTTTTTGTTATTTACCATATTGTCTCATTGCTTATCTGTGGAAAACGTGGTTGATTTCACATTTGTATCATTTTTGTACCTTATATTTTTTTTGTTATCCTTAATGTGTAATTGTTTGTTTTCCCTAACAAATAAAATAAAATAAAAAAATAGTAAACATTTGGAGAAGACGCGGTGATCTCCGTTTTGGGCAGACAGAGTGATCGTAGCTAGGTGGATATCTAGCTACGATCATCGGGGGATTTCTGTTTTTTATTACAAAGATGCGGCAGACCACAATGGAGGGACGAACTGGATGTCTTCCTTCAGAATTGGAAAGAAGCAGCACAGAATCATGACCGTTGGAAGGAATGGAGGGAGGCCTTTGGGAGGCCTTTTTTATTATAGCTGGCCCATATTGTTCCACTGCCCACCAGTGTGAAACCACCAAAATAATTACAAAGGACGCAGTAATGCAATATCAGAGGCAGTTTCATTTCAACAATTAGAATTCTAGTTTCTCTAACCTTCACATGGACGTGAATATCCCGGTTTAGTCTTTTTTAATTAGTCATTCACAGACACAATAAACAACCTGCTGTTTTTAAAAGTATATCAAACTCACCAAAAGTAAAATAAAACAGAACATGTGCCCAGGGGCGAGGTTGCGGCAGGCCTCGAAGGAGAGTTCTGTTGTCGAGATTGTGGAGAATGCAATTGTGTCCCCGAACCCCAGCCAGAAGTGAGGAGGAGGAACACCGTGTGGTTTTAGTCAGTAGGAGTCTGACAGACCATTCCGACAGCCCCCGTCGGAGTTCACCAATTGAAAATTTCCAAAAGTAAAAAAAAGGCCACGAAGGAGCCGGGACGAACTAGATAGTTTTCGTCAAAACTGGAGAAATAGCAGGCTTGCAAAAGATGAAAGAAGTGGAAGGTCTTTTTACAGGAGTGGGACAGTGCAGACTATTAAAAAATATACACAAGGTCAAAGTAAATTAGCTAGCCAAACTTTACGGGCTGTATTTATCCCTGATGAAACAGAAAAATGGTTCCTTTCGCTCAGTCAAGGTTTTTGTTCTCCGACCCATAGACAAATTACCTACACTAAGACTCAGTTTTTCGTTTACATATGTGATTATCACACCTTCGCGTTACGTCTACTGTAGGTCATTGTCAATGAAGCCTTTAAATAAGCCGTCAAACTAATTACAAGGGCAAGAGTTGTATAACAAGTTACTAAGTAAGAAGATAGGAAGCCATCTTTAATCCTGGAAACCTAACTAAGTTTCTGCGACATGGCTTTGGCTAATTGGAGTTGATTTCTGCTGAGCGCTTGTCGACGTAATACAGCTTGACCAAAATTATTATACGGCACGTAGGCACGGTGGCTGAGCGATTGACTGTTGCGCTGCGTGTCGCGGGTATGTTTCCCGCAAAGAACAAATAATTGTATGGCCCAGAAGTAGCTGTTACGTGTCTGCCTGCTTGTGTATGTGAGTTTAAATGTTTGTAAACGCACCCACGATACAGGATAAATTCCTAGTGTGGGGCAAGGTTTTAAAAAAAACATTTCCATACATTTCAGCTGTTTCAGTATTGCATTTTGTGTGGAAAAGCTATGCATTTTTTTAAATTACCGACAAAAAATTTCGACTGGGCGTCTAGAATAGAGTAGCCGAATCCTTTTGAAAAATTTATGTGAAGATACGTACAGCGTACCATATTATTATCTTTTGCTAGTCGTGGTACTTAAAGGAACCTCGAACCATGACAAAAGATGATCATTTAAAGGTGATGTAATGCGTTTGCTTTAGTGAATTAGTAATTCGTTATAATAGAGATGGCACGGTCATAGCGCAAAATTGAGTCATCGACTGAAGCCGAAGATAAAATGAGATTGTGCTGTAGCAGCTGGCATCGAGAGATAGGTAAAGGAACACAGAGTGTACCAAATAACTGATATAAATTGAGGCAAATCTGAAAAGTACACCCGTGATTCTGACACACCCATGGGCAGCATAAAAACTCTCGATACAAGAATTGAATTTGAATGATGAACAGTTACTACTTCCAAGGAGAAGAAATAAAGACAGCAGGATGATGATTATGAGATTCGAATTTTCTACTTTTTTTTTTTAATTCCTAACTAACTAGCTTTTCGTAGGCGTTAGTGTGTTGGAAACACAAATTACACAGTTTTGCTCAAGTGTGTCAGTGTGACATTTATTTTTAGCCGTTTAAGGATGCACGCTTCAGTGACACGCGCAACGGTCGTTTACTCCTAGATATTTATAGGCCGTTCACTGCATATAAAGAAAGAAAGAAGAAAGAAAACATATTTATTTGGCACATGCCACAAGTACACACAACAAACAAATAAAAATAATTTCAATTTACACAATAAAAAAGTTAAAACTAAACAAAAATAAAAAAGAGATAATATTGTGCGTCTCACGGCTGCGCCAAATAGGCCCAGTTCAGCAAACTGCCGAGCAGCTTGTGCCCGACGCTAGTTTTCAACTGGACCTGGGACCATATCTATGGCGATTGTTAATTATTCTCGATACTTTATAATTATCTTGCACTTCATGATAATAAATTAACGTTTTTATCTTAATCAATGAGATCCGCCTTTCAAATGTATACTGACAAAAGTTTTGCAGTTTGTTTTTGCTTTCGGCGATGTTTTGTGGAAATCGGAGGAGGCTTTTGCCCCACAGTGGGGAAGCATGGCTACTTAAAAATGCTTTGTCATATTTTCTTCAGACCAGACAGGCAAATTTCAATGAAAACGTATGTACCAGACAGTTGGATCACTTTTGTGTTTATATTTTTAGTCATTTAGTTTGTTCTTACTTTATTTATTTTCTTACATACTAATTACATTTTTAAATATTTCTTAAAAAAAAACAATAAGAAATATAAAAAAAATGTGGTCCGCCGGTATCGAGCGCAGGGTTCAAGCTACCGGTGGTTAGGGCTCCAGAGACAGGAACCTCCTCACGATACGAGCCGTTTTGAGGAGTACTGCCTTCTGAATCAGGCCCTTGATCCAACCGCCTAAGGTTTATCCTTAGCCATTTTATTATTAGCCATGAATAAACTCTCCAGTTGGATAACAAGCTTTCTGAATGACTTGGCTCAACATTGAGACCAGCAGATCCGCTAATACAATATTATGTAAGATACGTTTCATTCATGGATCTATTTTGAATTGAGTACATGCTAGTTCAATAATAATATTGTTGGTAATAATAATAAGTATATAGGTACTTTGTTTGTTTGTTGTTTCCGACTGCGGCGGTGCCCGACCCAGTTCTCGAAAATGGCAGTACCACATTGTACTGGGATCAATCCATCATCACTGACAGGACTATTGTAGCCAATAAACCTGATATTGTGGTGGTGGATCAATCAGAGCGGCGCGCAATGATTGTTGACATAACAGTCCCGCATGATGAGAACCTCGTGAAAGCCGAGAAAAATAAGCAAATCAAGTATCTTGATTTGGCTCGCGTGGTTGTCGACATGTAGGATGTGGACTCAGCGATCATTGTGCCGATAGTCGTATCAGCCCATGGCTTAATTGCCAAGAGCCTCGACCAATACCTGAGGAGGATCTCATTAGGCAGCTGGATCAAAGGCTTGATTCAGACAGCGGTACTCCTAGACACGGCTCGTATTGTTAGGAGGTTCCTCTCTCTGGAACCCTGACCGCCGGTAGCTTGGACCCTGTTCCCGATACCGGTGGGCTACAATTTTAAATATTTTTAAATGTTTTTTTTTTATTGTTTTTATTTTAAGGAATATTTAAAAAATATATTAGATTTGTATGAAAATAAATAAAGGAAATTATAATCCATTATTTCAGGTAACAAAGACCCGTAGATAAATACCTTAACATGATGATGATTCCAGCCCGCAAGTATGGAATGAATGTATGTTCATCTGTTCCCGCATAACTTCTAAACTACTTATCATAATTTGACAAATAAGGCATCGTTAGAAACATCTTGACCGTCCGCTGGTTTATTAATTGAGCCCTCTCGAGGAGATAAATTGAAAAAAAGGACTTAAGATTTACATTTTTAAAACTTATTGTTACATGCTTTTCAGAGCGCCATATTTATGTAGTCGGTTTTCAGTTATTAAACTTATACTTGTCTTATTCGAGTTAAAGGAAGACCATCGTCAATTTTTTCGAAGGCACAATATTATTTACTCGCAATGCAAATGACCTTGCAACATGCGAAGATAAGGCACGGCCTAACTCTATCTACCTGTTCCGGAAGTGTCAACATCTTATTAAATAAACATATTTTAATATCAATAGGCTGCAGTAAGCTTTGATAACAAAGTTTCAGCTCTGATAAGGAATTATTATGTTGTGGACCACCAGGATAATTATGACATTATTTCATTAATATAACACAGTGAACTCACTCTTCAAATGTTGCATGACCCTAATATCTTAGCCTGTCTTAGGCGACGTCTCCACGAGCGAGAGAATCGCGGAGATATCATATTATTACACTTAGTATGTACACCCTCTTAGGGGCCGCCTCCGCGAGCTAGAAATACGTGGCACGATATCGCTGCGATTCTATCGCTCGTGGAGACTGCCCCTAAGATAAAACAAGGGATCGTTGGAAAATTATACTTTTGAAAAGCTGTTATCAACACTATTTAAGCCAAAAGCCGTCCTTTACTGGCTATAGAAGCCTTACATACTGTAATGATTTGGGGAAATTCCTACAAAATTCAAACCTTGAATTTGATCCGTGTCCGTGTCTTTGTTTATTCCGTGTGAAATCCGGCTCGAAGGACCAAAATGTTAGGGTCTTAACTTGAACTTTAAAATGAAAGCGGTGGACGGTAAAAACTGAAAAAGTATATCCAAAATAGTACAGAATCAGAAATAATAAGGCGCGCGTTTTTAGTCAGTTGTTTTAGCTAATCAAGTGAGCTAGGCCCGCGGCCCCTCTCGTACTGCGCAGTCGCCCGCGCTGTCGCACAGTGGTCTGAAAATCGCTCCATACTCATAGAAACTCAAAGTCAGGAATAAAAAAAGGCGAAGACGACGATGCTGGTATTTCTATGTGTTCTTTTGTGCCTCTACGCTTAGTTTGTGGCGAAGAAAGGTATGGTAGAATCCAAAGCCATCTTCCACAATGTTCTGCAGACCAATTTATTTTAAGTTTTCAAACGAAAACAAGTTAAACATCGTGGGAGAACAGGCTCTGATTGAAGCTAAGATTGTAGCACTGCAGCCTTCTATAGGGAGGCCATGCTGTTAAGCACTCGATGCTTATGACCATGATAGATGGCAAAATCACTTCACAGTTATCGAATACCTCGTCGCAGACTTGTGATAATGTCCAGCTACTCCTTCGGAAATTAATAAATTGGAGAAAAGTCATTAGCAGACTATAAACTAACGATAGTATAAGTAAATCGATCGTCAACTTCATTTAACCACGTCAAAGATTAGAAAAATCACATTTCAAAAATTCAAAATTTAAAAAAATTGCTATGTGTAAAGCGGCAACCAAAGGAGCATTTAATAAACTAGATGTCATCTTGATCGCCTATGATACAATATCTCGTGTGTAAACCAGCCCTTCAGTAACATTCAGTTTAAAAAAAATGTTTAAAAAGTGTTTCCTCCCATACAAAAAAAAAACGCAAAACTTTTTTTTCTCACGCGTGTTGCTACTAATACCATCCATACTTTTAAAATTACGTAAAGGGAAGTTTACCAGAGACACTACATTTTTTAAATTCCTGACTTGTGAGTTTCTGTGAATTTGGAGTTCGATTTTCAGACCACTGTGCGTCGTCCGCGCAGCCGACCGACGCCTGACGAAGTTAGCCGACTACGCCCGAACACCTACTTATTGCCAACCTGCTAACTGCTAACATGATTATGATTACTTATACTATGCTACACTTTTAACTCATAAAAGATTTTACAGCTAGCAAGGGGTCGTAGGTTCGATTCTCAGGTCAGCTGAAGTGTTATTGGGTTTTTCCATCAGGATTTTCTTAGTAGCAGCCATGGAGTCTGGACTTGTGTCCAGTTGATGGTAATACGCACGCCTAATTCTACATGAGACTCAAACATAACTGGCATAACGTGGGAGTATTACAAGGTGGTGTACCTTGTCACTGGTTTTTGGACTGGTTAACTCTTCGGGGATACAGGCTTAATGTTCTGCGTAATAAAAAGATGTGACTTACCAATCAAAGCCGGCACAATACTCTTTGGTACAGACACTTCAATGACATTCATTCGTGAAGTCTTCACTCTTTTGTTATCCTCTTCGTCCTCATCCTTTTTGAACACATAGTACACTACAAATGCACTGATTGTCACCAATGAAATCCCCAGGCCTATGGGTACCAGTAACTTTGACTGCATTGTGCTGGAACAAAATTTTTATATTTTAAAAAGAGCATAGATAATGAGGGCTATCGTTTTTGAGTTCACCAGATTGCGCCACTGGCGAGTAAGGTTATTTATTCTACTAACATAAGATGTCACAAAACATTGTTTTCTAGATTTTTTAATAGGATAAAATATCAAAAAAATTAAAACTAACTTGCAACTAAAAGATGGCATCAAAATATTTGTTTGCTATGCTGAGTTTTGTGTTTATCTCGTAATAAAAGTTTGAATAGTAGAAAAAGCTATATAATTGCGTGTAGATCGACTGTTCAGATTAGTGGTTAAACAAACAAAGGGTCTAAAGCGGCCACATTAAGCAATTCCTCTTAAAGCGAATCATTTCCCCGTAGGGTAACACATACAGGGTGACCAGCGTTGCCGTTGCCAGACCTCCCGATTTTGGCGGGACGACCCGATTTTTAAATCAAAATTAAATGTCCCGCGCGGGACAGGCTCAGGCCCGCTTTTTAACGTAATTTGTTTTCAAATAAAAAGATAAATATTTAAAAACTTCTGATTAATTATATACGTTTTTTTACTATGTCCCGCTTTTGACGAAAGAATCCCGCTTTTTTCACTCAAAAAGTTCCAAACTCACGACTTGGCAATAAAAAATCTGGCAACGCTGAGTCACCCGACTGACTGGATATTCTAATACGAGTAGTTTCAGCTGTTCAAAGACAGAAGTTGTAGATATCTACAAGGTGTAAACGGACCCTTTACAAAGCCGTCAACCAAGCATTCCGTACACCAAATTAAGTAACACTGCGGTAAAAAAACTGGGAAACGACTTTTATTGGTGTAAAATTTTTTTATTTAAAAATTACTTACAACTACTTTTATAGGCACATTGTGGTTGTGCCTGTAAAAATAGTTGTAATAGTGAAGCAAACTAACTAACTGATTACATATAATGTTATCCTTGTGAATTCACTAAGTGTACAAGCAAAAATGTCAGGTAGTGCTACCTGACATTTTTCCTACCTCAATGTAATGCTCTCAAAACATTGTGCTGATGGATGCATTGAATAGTACAGGGATCATGGAAGTATTTGAAGTAAAATTATATATAACTTTTAAAACTTGTATTTTTTTTTAAAGATGTGAAAATGTTGGATCTTTGAACTTCGATATCTCTGTAACTAAGGTGTCCAGTACAAAAAAAATGACCGCAATGACGACAAAGACACGTTCCTTTCGGCATTGTTAAGCGTGTTTTTAATTTTATGTAAGAATCATATTTGGTGGAAAAAAAATTTAAAAGAAATTATTTTGGTTGGTTATTTTTTATTTAAAGTTTTTATTAATTGAATAAATTTTGACTGTGAAGGTATTGCACTTTTGTAGGAAATATCAGCTTTAAAAAAAATAGTGATGAATGAGATCTGTGTGCCTAATGCAAGTATGACTAATGCTTCCCATTAATGAAAGTATTTCCAGAACCCCCTACATTCAAACATACTTTAGCTCTTTATAATTAGTATTGATAGATGATAATGTAAAGCACTTGTTGCTGTTCAGAATCAATAGGCCGTCCAAGGCCAAAGATTTTAATTAAAAACCGAAAAATATTAAATGATGAAAATAATAATTTATTAGTCAGATAAACTAACTTGTTGTCTTTTTAAGGAACAATGTTTTAAGGTACGATGGGACTGTCATACGCATTGCGATTATAAAAGTCCCTAAACAAAATAGAAAAGAAAATATATTTTTTGTGGAATCAATGGCTTCTATCATTCTGTGGTTTACAGAAAAGAGTACTATTTTATTTTACAATCAAGATGAAAATGTGTGTATTAAAGTGAAAGCCATGTGAAGTTTTTAAAATCAATTTCTTTTTTTAAGGTTCTATACCTCAAACGAAAACCAATACCGTTATAAGATCATTTTGTTGTTGGTCTGTCTGTCTGTGTGTCACTTTTTCTCAGAAAAGCATGGAGGTATCAAGTTGCAATTTATATCAAATACATATAGGTTTATGGTCCCTTGAAGCTATAAAAATATGAACCTTCTAAGTCAGTGCAATTTGTTTTTTGGATAAATATTTAATTCTTCAATCGAACTACAGAACCCTTTCCTGGCCGAGTTCCGACATGCTTATATTACTTTTAATTTGCGTGTATAATAAAATATTGCCTTTTTGGGTGTTACTTTCATGTTTTCACTATTTCCCATTTCGTCAAATCCAAATCTACATTATTTCAATATTTCTTCACAAAATGTGCAAAATTATTTATAAGTTGTTGCTTTAGACTAACTTCTTATGAATCTTCTAGTTGACACTGACATCATTACCTTGACCAAATAATTTCTGTATCTTGATACATAGCTGTCAAACAGTGTAACCATATTTTTACGAATATTAGAAGAATTGCTAATAAACTGCTGGGGATTCGGGAAATGATTCGCTTTAAGAGGAATTGCACAATGTGGCCGTTTTAGACCCCTAGATGAATTGCTATGAATTTTCTATTTGTGACCATTTTACGAGAAGAAACATTCAGATCATTGCTATCCGCATCATCCTTTTTGAATAGATAGTACATTAAAAATGCACTGACTGCCACCAATGAAAGGCCCAGGGCTAAGGGTAACTTTGATTGCATTGTGCTGGAACAAAAAAAGAACATACTAAGTATGCTATGATAACTGATATAAGAGGACTACTGATTTTCTGCATTTTTTTTTTCACTAATTTGATTACATTATCCTATTATGTGGCCTCATTAAGCATTCCTTTAAAATAAATGGCTTGTTGATTCATAAATTTGCCATTGTTCCAAACCATAAAATCCCGTAATTGTTTTTTGATTTTAGTTTTGCAGCAATTTTTTTAATATTTTAAAATATTCAAAAATTATAACTACATAACTTGTAACTATTAAATAGCATTAAAATATTCCTCTGCTGTGTTGATAACCAGTACCTAGCTTGCCCAAGACACTAGCACGTCAATTTTATATAATGAATGTTTGAATAGAAGAAAATGCTATGAAATTGCATGTAGATCAAGCCCTGAGTCTAAAAAGACCACATTTAGCATTCAAGCCCTGAGTCTAAAAAGACCACGTTTAGCATTTCTCATAAAGCGAATAAATTTCCGAATTCCCAGCATTTAAAAAGGCGGCATTAGCAGTCGAACTAAGTTATAATATTATGAATCATATTACAAATCGTAAAGTGGTCACAATAATAAAAACAATAGATACGAGTCAATGAGAGAAGTTCGATGAGGAACTGCAGAGCAAATATTTCAAACATCTGAAGATCTGAGTGCAACATGGAAAATTAGAAAACAGTCACATAGAATAGAAATAAGAATATCTAAACGGCTTTATTCACAATAGAAAATAGGCTATTGTACAAATTACCTTGTGCCGATGCCGATTTTACATAAAACTATCTATTAGCAGCTATGACATAATAACGAGAGTAAAAATTACTTCACACGAGTAATATGATACTTCGTCGTCCACAAGAATTAAATCATTTATTTACCTTCAGCCTTCAACACCAACTAAAAATAAATCGCACCAACAGAATAACTCACTTCTAAAGCAATTTTTCACGTGTATTCTATGCGTGTGTTATTTATCTCAACAAACAAACTCGGGCATTTTCGACAGAAATTGACAGACTGTTTTTTTTTTAATAATCTGTGTGAATAATGACAAAAGTTATCTGTGGAAAAAGAATTTCTTGAATGTTGCCAATAAAAGTTAAAAAAAAGATGAAAATGGTAGAATCCAGGGCCACGTTATTAAAATCATAAATTCATAACAAAAGACATTGCTTTTGATCAATTTTTTCAGGAACGATATTTATGTTTGAGCTAAGGAATGTGTGTCTTTCCTATGTTCTCCTAATTCTATGCAACAGCTATTTTTCAGAAATCATTATAATGATATTATTTATACAGAATGTGGCGTAACGTAACTAATGGTTAACCCTATTATTTATGCGAATGGGGAACCCAAGCCTTATAATGTCAAAAATATTTGTTAAACCCCGGAGTCGATGAGTATGCGCAATTATTTTATTCCATATTAATTTACAAGAACCCTAAGTATTATCGTCGTTGTATATATGTCGGTATTTACTTACTTTTAGTCTTAATTTTTATTATTATTAAAATACAGACACACAACAAACACTGATAAAATAAGTATCTAAAAAATAAATGTTTTTTAAATAAAATATTAAAAAATTGCCACCTTCTTTCACTGAGCCACCATTATCTGAAATATGAAGGAATTTTCACTATCTCATTTCTGCATAATACTCAGCGTGTACAATAAGCGTTCTGTAAGTGTGTGTTGCCCTTGCCCTTGTTTGCGCATGCCCTTCGACTCTGGGGCTTGTCAACTTTTTATTTATCACCTGTAGGACTTTGGGTCCCCCATCCGCATTTATGCAGGTTTATCCGTTGTTTACGCTGGATCCTTATACAACTGCATGGTTCTTTTGGCACGTAGCTATAGTCGGAAGTAACGTAAGGGTGCCAAAACTTCTGGTATATCGGAACATTTGAAGCTTTTTGCCACATTGTCCCGGTCGATAGGTAATTTTTCCTGGTTTGAAAGTTAGAGCAGATAAAAACGCACCGAAGAGAGTCAAATAATATGTCTTGTTTGCTCCGAAGGGTTAGGCAGAGGTGATAAACCCACATTTCGCCAGCTATGTTTACGTCCCATTGTAATAGGGTACGAGAAAATTGCCATCAACCGGGCATGAATTTCAGAATTTGAGTTGCCACTGAGAAATTCCTGATGGAAAAACCCAATAATTACACTTTGCTTGTCTCTGGATTTGAATTCGAACCCAGGACTTATGCTCAGCTGTAACGGTTGTGACCAGTAGACAGTATTAATGTTCTGTGCCACTAGATCAACGAGAAAAAGTTTGAAATGATTCTTAGTTTATTTAACATTATAGTTTTTAATGTAGCCAGTAAAAAACAAGATGGTGTCAATTACTAATGCCATTTTGTTTTTTTTACTTACAATTTCACAAATGTTTTGTAACAGTGCCGTTCTAACCATGTCATTCATCATCATCATCATCATCATTTCAGCCGAAAGACGTCCACTGCTGGACATAGGCCTCCCCCAAGTGTCGCCACATGTCATTCATGCTCCAAAAGAATCAAGCTGCACTATATTTCGAAATAATTGGTCAAAAGAATGACGGAAAAGTTGTGAGGTAAAATGGTAATCGGTTATCGAGGTGTGTGGGACAAGTGATGTCGCGGAATGCAGAAAATATTGTGAAGAAAGTTTTGAGTATGAATAAACACCGAATAACCACACTAAAAAAAGAAGAGAATATCCCCTAAATTCAGTTTATTTTATTTCATTTTGATTCTGACTATCGGCTAAAGTACGATGACCATACCATAAGCCAAACCCATATACCGCAGCCTAATGATTGTTTTCCCGCAGCGAAATGATTTTGTCTCGGTAATACAATCGTTTTAAAAAGAAATAAAAAAATTTAAACAAACAATGGCAGATTTACCATTGTGATATACAAAACTCGAAAGTGACCACGAACCAATAGTAATACTTCCCGATACTACGCTCGACGTAAGCCGGGTGCCGAACGGCCGCGCGGCCATTGACCCGCGTGCTTTTCAATCAGCTGATAACTTATGAGTTAATGAAACATAATAATAATAAGCTTTATCCAACAAGTTGTTCTGATTTTCCCTTCATACTTTAACGGGCTTAGGACCACCAAAAATACTTTTTAGTTGCAATATACTGAATAAGAAATTAAACAAAACCAAGTCTATTATCTCTAAGAAAAATAATTTTCTGAATTAGATACCTAACAAAGTATTTGATTCGTATTTCTAAAATTTGAATCAACTTATTTACAATTATTTTAATTAAACTAAACTACTTTTAAATATTCACTATTTACCAATATTTAGGTACTGTAAGCCACTGCGTTGAATACACAATCGAGCACGTTTTAATTGATTGTCTTTCAATTTTAATAAGGTGTCTCTGTCATTTCTTACGATATCGAAAGCGTCCACTATCTCAGTTATTAACGCGTCGCGAGTTTCGTGTTCCTCACGGTATCGTGGGTCAGACCATAAGTAAAAGTCTAACGGAGTTAGGTTCGGGCTCCTTGCTGGCCAAGCCACTGGCCAGCCGCGTCCGATCCAGCGCTGGGGAAACACCGAGTGCAGGTGCTCTCGCACGGTGCGGTGAAAATGAGCCGGGCACCCGTCATGCTGATACAGATTTTCCACGGGCGCCGCTAGCGGAACGTCGTCCAATAAGTCCGGGACAACGTTGCGTAACATTTCCAGGTGAGTTCCACCTAGCAACGTGCTCCAAATTGCAATGAAGTACAGAACGCGTGCTGCGCGTACGATATTCACGGGAAAACTAAGTGCGCCGCCGCAATAATACAATAGCGAGCCGGTGCGCGGTTTCGTTTGTAATTGTTGCGCGCAGGCTATTTTATGCCGTATCACTACATGCGAGAACTTATTTTACTTATTTTGCTTTGAACATTTATGCATCGCTGTTACCTTTATCCGCGGCGGCGCGTGCGATTAGTACTTACAAGTTATGTCTAGTGTTACTATCGTTTCTCACGTTTTCGAGTTGACGAATATTTTTTTAATTATTTCAAAATAAAAACATCTTTATTTTTTACTTTTACGCTAAACTTCGAAAGTACTCCTTGTGGCAAGTTGTTCCACCGCGGGAAAACAATCAATTAAAATTTCTCGGTGTAGATAGCTATAAAAGTCGAGGAATACCAAAGAAACGATCGATGGACTGTGTGAAGGATGATATGGCTAGGAAGGAGGTGACTGCTTAGATGACGAGTAATAGAGAAGTATGGAAGAAGAAGACATGCTGCGCCGATCCCAAATAAATTGGGTTATGGGCAGGAGAATCATGATGATGATAGTCAAAAGAAAACTTAAAATCAAACGACTGTGCAGCACTTTAAGAAGGTTTTACAAGAGGTTTTATCATCGAAGGTTGTCCTAATTTAAATAACATCTATTTTGGCATAGCATGGGAAAATGTCAGTACTAAAGACAAAAAATAAAATTGACATTATATTTTTATATGAATTCAATAGTTCCTGGTTTGAGTCTTTATTTTCATAACTGCTGGGTTTAAAGGTTTATATTATTTTTTATATACAGAGTACAAATAGAACTAAAGTAATGATAACAATAAGACTAAAAGTAAGCAAATATAAACATCTAAACAACGATGACAATAGGACACGTAGGTGTCAAAGTACTCCTCCGCATCGCTGTCATCTGGAAACGTGCCCAGAAGACTGGCAGCATTGCCACGCTGAATGGCAATGCTAATTCTTTGGCCAAAGAAAAAATTTAAAATACTTATACCTAGTCATTATACGCTGACGAAGCCTCGAAACTTGTTCAAGGGAAGAAAAGGCTTTTTTAGTATAGACATGGTTCTTGTCTAAGAACTTCAGCTTAAGGGCTTGGGAGATAGACCTCTAATCCATGAGTAAAAGCCAAGTTCTACTCATTATGGCCGTCTCGAATACCATTACACACACCTCAATATTCTGTCTTCATGAAACTCCTATGTGAGCGTAATGCCACAATTCTACTGGGCACGAAATCGCGTGACTGTGATGGCACGAACCTGTTCCATCAGCCGTCAAGCCATAATAGTTTGGTTCGTCGTTCTTAACTCAATTTTCTTCACATAATTGTCCACACTTGCTTTTTCCCAGTGGTTGAATATAAATTACTTATTATTTTGTTTACATTTTCAGATTTTTATTTTTTCTGGGACTTTGAATATTTTTCATGTAATCGCTTTTGGATATTTAACAACAGCAGGATGACTTGGGATATCACATTAGGTACGATTAAGGTTTTTTTTCTGTGCATTTGATTTGTTACTAATTGACTATACTATGTCGCCTATGTACCTTGGAATCTAGGATTTGAAAAACAGCCACGAGCTATCTCTTAAATAGGTATATATCTTATAATAACTAGGCCAACGAGGTCGTAAGTACGAAGGACAACGTATAATAAAGTAATAAATAAACGTTCAACTATGTTTTTGCATCGACACGACCTTCGCCATTTTTCCATATCTTTCAGTTTCATGTCGTAAACAAATGATTCCCTCGTTCCGATTGCTGATTTTTTTGGGTGACCACCAGTCTTTCAAATACGCAGATAATGCTTTCTTTATATTTTGTTCGGAGCTCTTATAGAAAATGGTTATACTGACAAGGTTTTGTAGATATCTATTGTATTGATCCGACTTGGTTTAACTAAAGCTGTTTGTGAGTCCTCACAATTTATGGTGTGAGAAAAAGTTAAAACTCATGCAAGTTTATTTTATGCAAAAATGGTGGAATACTGCTATAACGCAAGCTTTTTGTGTAACTGCACAAAGCCCTCATTCTGGTTTTCACTAAAACCTCAATAATTTCGATGAAAAAGGAATGTCCCAAATTACTATTTGAGGTAAACACACTAGCCAAGACACCGAGCGTGCGCTTCAATAAAGCGTAATATGGTTGGATTTGTCATATTTTTTTATTGTCCCCAACAATCACGAAAGCTTCGCGAACCAAGAATGCGATTCCAGTCAGCAGGCAGTGTACACTAGTGTAGGCGGGAAATAAACATGCAGCGGCCGTACGCGCGCCGGTATTTGGCCCCCAACAATATGGGAGAGGCCTTCCATGGCGGTATAGTTTAAAAAGTTTTTGTTTATTTACTTTTAACGTAGTAACGTGCAAAGAAATGTCGTAAGGCAAAAAGTTACATAACAGAAGAAACTTAATGTTTGTTGCTAAAGTGGTCGGAAAAAACAACAACTTCTATTTTAATGAAAAGTTATTCCAACTATTATACCAATGAATTTTAAATTCTACAAAGTGAACCTACCCCGATATAAAAGGTTCTGTGGTAGCTTCTACCTTCACAAAAATTCAAGAAATAAATATTTACCATTTTTTTTTCAGATTTTGAGTATGTAGTCACCGAAAAGCCTAAAGCGAACATTTGCTTTTTGTCTGCACAACCACGATACGTGCTACCAGCTAAAGGGCCTGGCTTAAGTCCTTTTATGCGGCTACATATAAACGAAATAAGAGAGAATGTAGGTCCTGGCTCCTATGAACAAAAACAAAATGCATTTTCTCGAGTTACTGACCGGGTATGTAATATATTGCAAAGCAAAAAAAAAAAACAATTTTGTAGTATCATTAACAGGCATTAACTATTTTTTTGATTAGTTTAATTAAACTACTGATCAGCAATTTAACATATCATGTCGTGCAATGGCGCGATTCTACCAAATTCTGTTTAGCACATTTGTTCACAAACATTTTGTGGCCAAATGTGCATTTTTTTCCAATGGTAAAACTGTGCGTAAAATTATTAGTGCACAGTGCAGCACATTTGTAAATGAAAGTGTACATTTCGAAACTGCTCTACCTTCCGCCGATAACATGGACGGACAGGAAAACGTTTTGCTTTGTCCAGTAACTTGTCATGTTGAGCAGTCTTCTGCTTAACAAAAAGTGAAGAGCAAAACCATGTTGTTGGGTAAGACCCTTCTTGCAACGACGTGCTAAAGGGACAAACGGGTTTCTAAAATAATTAAGAGATGTAATCCGGAAGTACTTATTGACTTAATTTCATTGGCTGGTATAAATTCTACAGTCTTAGCATTCGTCCAATCACTACATAGTATAAAACAAAGTCGCTTTCTCTGTCCCTATGTCCCTTTGTATCTTTGAAACTACGCAACGGATTTTGATGCGGTTTTTTTAAATAGATAGAGTGATTCAAGAGGAAGGTTTATATGTATATATTGCACCCGTGCGAAGCCGGGGCGGGTCGCTAGTTCATAATAAAGTATAGTAATTAAGTAAAATACCTAAGTACTTCTTTTGTTCTTGAACAAATTAATGTTTTCTCGCTCCGGCAGAGGAAGCAAGACTACGTGCGTTAACAGCGAGTGCTGTATAGTGTTCTCAAATCTGGACACATT
Organism: Noctua fimbriata; assembly: GCA_905163415.1. NCBI lineage: Eukaryota > Metazoa > Arthropoda > Insecta > Lepidoptera > Noctuidae > Noctua > Noctua fimbriata. The sequence goes on from LR990940.1 coordinate 13,675,490, forward strand.
CCATGCAAAAAATTTGCCCTCATGATGAAGAAAATCGTTTCACCGAATTGTGGGGAATGTGGAGTTGTCGAGGAATTACTACATTTATTGATGGAATGTGTTCAATATGAGTCCAGTAGAAATAATTTCGTAAGGTCCCTGAATGTGAACAGAACTGGTGTAGGCATGTTCCATACAATTCTATCCCAACCAAATGGCGACGATGTGAAGGGTTTGTTTAAATTCATGGCCCACGTCATGTGAAAAGTACAATTGTTTAGGATATGATCGGTCTGACATAAGCTATGCGTAAAAGCCCCTATAAAAATAAAAAAAAACAGCGAGTGCATGTATGATGACGCAACTCCATCGCTTGTACCAGTACGAGCACACAAGTTCGCATTTGTGCGCGAACATTGCGGCAAAACACAAGCATTTATTTTCTAAATGTTTACTAGAGTGAATCCACCGACAGAAATATCTGTATCGTACATTGTTCAGTACAATGCCGCACAAGCACACTGATGGAATCGCACCTTGATGCGCTGAGCAGACGACAGTCAATTTGAACCACAGATTGAAAATACCTAGTACATCGCCTGGTCAGCGCTTAGTAATTGTATTTTTTTTTTTTCAGATTTATAGCAAATATGGTCTAGGTGCCAAATCTCCACGCTGGTTATTAAAACACGAGTATCAGCCCCCGCTTAGGAAGCCCCCTCCAAAAACCCCGGTCAAGCAAAACTGCGCACCTTTCAATGCCACATCTAAGAGAAAGGGAATTTTTTCTTCTTTGAGCAATCCAGCGTAAGCTTTATAAGTTTAAATTTAAATAAAAATTAGAACTGCTCTTAAAACGGTGAAGAAAGGTGAGACGACAATGTGTCATCAACTAACACGTAGCTGGTCGCGCGATTGTGAATTATGGTCCACTCCATCTCATAAAGAGGGGGCTGTGTCTCAGCAGTGGGAACATTAAAGGCTGATTGTGTAAGATTAGACAAAGAGAAAACCTTAGTGATTTTATGAATATGACTTGTGATTTGTAAGGCAGGAGGTTACATTTGAAAACAAAATACGAACATCAGGACTTGAATGAATTACTTGTAATTTTGGATTTAAAGCCTGTTTCTTTGGTTTTGTAGACCCTGCGACTATCGTCCTGCATATGAAAAACTGCAGATGAAGTTCGCATATGCCTTCTCGGGGAAAAAGGTTCTAAGGTGCCCTGTAGCGGTAAGGATAAATAATTTTCGTTAAGTGACATAATAATCGTAGGCTTCGTCCGTTCGATTGTTTGGTTCAGTAGAAGCCGCCCGAGGCGATCCTACTGATTTTACAGTGTAAAAATGTAAAGTAAAACACTGCATTCGATTCATGGCGTTGAGCTGGAGCTGAGATATAGCTATCCGCAGGCCCCCGGTGCAGGTTGGCCACCACTGATATCTAACCGGTCTAGGCCGGGCCAGAAAGACCGTTTCAAATAACAAGCACACCATTACGGATTACATTTTTGCGCTTATTGATTTAGTGTAGTAGTAGGTAGGAGTAGCTACCGGCCACGGCGTAATGTGTGGCTGCAGTTGCCACAACAGGAGTCCTTCAAACACCTTGGAGATATTCAGCAGCAGCGTGATCGGCCGATAGGCACGCGTTTTGGCGACGGAAGTCCCTGAGTTTATAGCATGTTTAAAAAATAAAAGTTGCATGGGTTGTTGTGTTATGTCGTCCACACAGTTTAATATGTTATAGATTTTCCAGCATTCGCTGTGTTACTTGTTTTGTGTGTGCACCTGATAACAATAGAAAAGTGTTCAGTTGTAGGTGCGAGCTCAAACTTTTTACTTATTCCCGCATCCGGTAGTGATTATAAAAACCAAAGGCCACGCCCAAGTAGCACACTAGTTCTATAACAAGCCGTACACCGGCCGGTTAGAAGTTTTTAATAACGGCATAGCCTCCATAAATAAGTTCTACAGTAGATGTACAAGCGGCTAAAGCGCCGCTGTACCCCTGAAAGAGGCCCCGATTTATACGGCTTGAGGTTCTACAATGTCTCTTCAATGTTCGTAAATATGTGTTAGTACGGAGATACAAAGGTGCTATACGAGCGGTAGTGTGCGCCTCATTATCTAAAATAAGTTCTTGTAGCGCGACTGTAGTGCTCGCATATTATTTAGACGCGTCTGTATCTCTGAATTAGAGTTTACAGATCTGTATTCGATATACAGTTACGATATTTTGGGGAAATTACCAAAACATAATTGAAATTTTAACAAAGATGGAAGATTTAAAATAATTGGAAAATAAACAACAGGTGAGTAGTGTTCATTTTTCTTTTTATGCATGCAAAGTACCAGTACGAGTGCCAGTATATTGTGAATATACACGAATACTATTACATCGTTCTGGAGTCGAAACATAGTAACTCCAGTCGAGTAATAGTTACTATTAGCATTGTTATTGTTTTTTTAAGACATCAAATAAAGAAGTTAGAAATTGTTATTTACAAACATAATCAACGTATAACTAACTAAGGCTAAGGATATTAGATTATTCACAATTTATACTTCCCTGTATCGAAGCAACTGCTCAAAATGGAGTCCATTTCGCTCGATACACAAACGGGCACGTTTAATGAGATTGTCTTTTTATTTAGCTAATGTGCCTCAGTCACTTTTCATTCATCAACTCATCTCGAGTAGTATGTTCCTCGAAATAAACTAGTCTTTTTATCTCAGACCACAAATAAAAATCCAGTGGGGTTAAGTCAGGGCTCCTTGCGGGCCAAGCCACAGGGCCACCACAACCTATCCACTGCTCACCAAACTCACTGTTTAGATACGCACGCACTAAATTCACATAATGAGCAGGGCATCCATCGCATGATGGCACATACCGCGTAAATATGCCAGAGGCACATCCTCTAGCAACTCCGGTATTATATTCTGCAGCATATCCAAATAAGAACCGCCAGTCAGGTGCCCTTCAATAAAAATAGGCCTATTATTTGGTCATTAATAATGCCTGCCCAAACATGCCATGATCGAGGAGGTGCTTGGTTTCAGCCAGGATGGTGGAAGTGAAGGGAACTTGAGGGTCGGTGATTCCACGTGTGCGCAGTGAGTTCAGGTTTTCCGGCTAAGCATACAAGTGTCTAGCCTCTTCCAAGTTATGGTGCGCCATCCCATAAAAATCCACCATTGCCCAATACTCCACATTGGAGTAGACATATTGCCGACTCATTTTTGACACGTGATTAGGTTACGCGTGAGTGACCTAATACAGCGAAACGCGCGGCAATACTAGGAAGAAAGGGCCCCGATCGCGACGGCTAGACTGTGTAAGCGTGTGGTGGGGGCGTGGCTTACGGATCATGCTGTCTGATCGATGAATGGATTCTTCAATGGGTACCGTTTGCATGTGTTGCCGATCGTCGATACGTTACGTACACACACATATATATATATAATAAATTTAATTTTTCGTGATTTTTTTTATTGTTACTTTTTGAAAAAAATAGTCCCAATCGTTTCGAGTTCGATGATCGAGTTTATGGCTTTCGGTTCCAGAACGACCTAAAAGTAATCGTGTATACATATATTTTAGCTAAAATATTCACGGGCCTGCCATTTATGCAGTTTTTTGGATAAAAATTACATTTGAAGGGTGTGAATTTTGAATTTAGTTTATATATGACAGTTTAGCTTTCTAGGTAGTTTCTTAGAATTAAGATTAAGAATACTGGGTGAAAAAAGTGACGTCAATTGGGTTTTTATACATGTTTATGATATAAATAAATTATAAAAAAATCATGAGAATTTCTTATATTCAAAACTATAATGGCGTCCCGGTTACAACAGCCTTCAGAGTATACTAGAAGCATTCAACCGCTCATCATCGATTTAAACCGCTAGTTGTAGACCTTTCGGTTCTATGATTGTGGTATTGACGCTCTATTGTACTTTTTTAGGTGTACATCGGTATTTAAATTCTTTTAAGAATCTAAGGTTGTACGACAGACTATTGATAATCCGTTGTAGGTAATTTTATTTAGGGGTCCATTGTCTGAATCTCAAAACCCCTGTTAATCCTTCTTACACTTTATCATTATTCGTTTGTGTGTTTCTATTTATACTCTACTAATTATATAAGACTTACTGCAATATTTCTTGTTTATATACAATCAATTCAATATTTACAAATAACATGTATAGTCCCCACCACGAGAAGCTATATGTTTTGTAAATAAAGAACTTCTACCAAGTTACGTAGCGACAAATCAATCAACAACATAATAATCTTTTACAAAATATAGTCACAATATAGCAATTAAATTAGTAAAACACTTGTCTCACTTCAGCCGCTATATTGGCCCTAGAAACGAATTTTTTGAGCTTTTAGCTTTATAAAGCGTGGTTTTCTTGCCTTAACCAGCTATTTACCATAGAGTTTCTGTAAAATTCACCACTATAACGACCTACGTGGCCACTATAGAATTATATTTCTCTGCTGTAGATATAGAGTTTCAAAGGCGGTAATAAGTACTATTTAACAGCTTAGACATTTAGAAATATGCTATATACAACCTAAAGTGCTTTAATGGAAGCTTATAAGCTTGAAAAATAGAGTTATAACTACATTTAAGCACTTTTAACTTTTACAGACCTCGTTAACACCTAGCGGTGTTTAAATGGTATTTATAACTCTGCTTTATATTAAATACACGTACAATAACTCTATAACACGCTTTTGTATCTTCATTGACACTATATTTACTGTTGTACGGCTATTGTACCACATGTGTGTTAAAGAGCTCTTGAATACGCGACTGAACTACTTAAGTATTATAGAACGGCTATTAAAGAACATTCAGGTTATAAAGAAGTCATTTAAGCAGCTTGTGTGCTAGTTGGGCGTTTGCTCATGAATGGCATTATTATTATCATCCAACTAGGAAACTGTCCGGTGTAATGCCTGTAAGTAATAAAATTTTAACGGACATAATTAACTAATCTTAAGTACTGATTTGTTTTAGATAAAATGTGTCCCCTATAATTTGGACGAATGTGGATATTGCGGTTGTTCGTGCTCTCAACAGGGTGATTACTGGCAATTCGAAAATAGAATTTTCTTATGCAGGAGACATTATGATCGATTATTCAAACATTGCCTGGCCAAGTTTCAAGGCGCTAAACTTGCCGAATTTAAGGTATTTATAACAAATACATAACATACCATCATGTCTGTAATCCCTATAGGGCTAGGCAAAGGTGTACCGAATAGAACACCCACATTTCGCCAGTTAAGTTCAAGTCCTAGTAATAGGGGGCGAGCCTATTGCCATCAACCAGGCATAAATCCAGACTTCGTGGCTGCTACTCAGAAATTCCTGATAGAAAAACACTTTGCCCGGCCCGGGAATCCAACTCAGGTTCTTATAATCAGCAGACGCATTTGCGACCACTAGACCACAACAATTACAATTGTTAATAGCCCTCATGGATATTTTTTATGCCTGGTTATTTTTAATGAGATTGTTCAACAATTTTTTTTTTAATGTACAGTCGGTAAGGGACTGCTTCTTCATGCACTCACACAACAGTTGCAAGGCAGCTCTGAAGATTATGAAGTCCGAAGAGATAGTGAAGAAGTTAAGAAAGGAAGCATACTTGGATCTATTCTTCCCACAACGTCGATTTTGTGAAAACTAATTATTATTTTATTGATAGTTTTTATTTAAATTGAAGATAGTAGTTTGTTATTAGTAGTTATTTGATTCTTGAGACTAGCAACTTTCAAGCTATTTTAAAGACCGAGAATGGCTAAAAGGCACAGAATTCAAGCTCAGCAAATAAATTAGTCGCTAGAAAAAGAAAACAATCATCTGACTTTGTCATTTTGCTGGATAAGTCTCTTTCGTATTTATTATTTATTTTGATAACGAATCGATATTTTGGAGCCAGCATAGCGACGAAATCATGAAACTGGACTCGAATAATAAAATGATAAATAGCGAGAGCGGCGCTGATCTAGCCGAAGAAGTAGTGGATCCGCGGCAAAATGCTGAGGACATTATCGACGAAATACTGGCGGAGTTTACAGATTCGCTGTCTCCCGATGCAGCGAGAAATGGGAACGGTTTACCAGAGAATCTATTTAGTATGATACAGCCTCCGAGGACGCGGACTCCAGCTAACTCATTCTCTGAGAATGCCACAATAGACGATATAGATCCGCAGTCTGACCTCGGCACGTCCATAAGGAACAAGTGTTTGGAACTGGAAGAGATTCTTCAGAGCCTCAAGTCGCGGCTGAACCACGTCGTTTTGGATGAAAATATCGTTCTCAGTCCCGAGGCTAACTCCATGGAGGCGCAACTTGAACACGACCTGGACACAGACTGCCAGGAGGACCTCTCTCTTCAGGAATTCCTTGAGCTGTTGCACTCGCAAAACAAAATTAGTCCGACGGGTGTGCAATGATTGCTCAACAGGGCATCCTCATGAACTTAATCTTAAGACAAAATTTACATGAATTTACTGTGTGCAAATTTGAATTTTAGATTTTATTGAAGTACTATTAAATATTCAGGCCTAATTCCTGTATTATTATTTTATAGTTAAGGGAAAGGAAAGGAATAAAATTGACACAATCATGAAGTTATTGTACAAGAATATTTATTTGTAATAAAAATAACAACAGTAGGTAAGTAGGTACTTAATCAGTAATAATTAAAAAAAAATGTGTTAATACATATTTAGATTGCTTTAGGTTTTGACCTTGTCTGGCAGCAAAGAATCACATTCCACTTCTGTTGCTCAGAACAGTCATACCACATAGTCAATTCTGCTGTGTGCATGATAGCATTCCTACTCTGATTCAACCATACAGTTAGCATGGAAAAGTGTGATTATGTGCTGCCAGATGAGGCTCAGTCCTTTAAGTGAAAAGTCCAATAAATATCAAAAACTAATCATCAAACATATTTTGAACATCAGTGCTGATAGTCAATTCAGTTGAATTAGGAATTGTATCATTCTCATATAACTGACTTTCTTCATGGCTGTGTTCATCTTCATAAGAGCTCAAACTGTTCTCATGCTTCAATATGTAGCTTACTTGTTTCTCTGTCATTAAATCTATTACATTAGTTTTATCACAATCCACCAGTTCTGCTTTCAATTTCTTCACCCAATCATTGTAATCAGTAGGATCAGTCTTCATAAATTCCTTTCTCAAATGCTTCATAGCATCTAATGGTTTAGAATAGTTTCCATCAATGTTGTTGAGGATCAGACTCTCTATTGCTTTGATCATGTCTGTGGCCAACTCTGACAGAGATTTGTTCCTGTTTTGAAGGGCTTTGAAGTCTTCAATTGGATTAACAGTGCTTATAGTTTTAATTTCATCCACAACATCTTTTGTAGGCAAGTGAATTTTAGGTACACTTGGAATATCTGGATTATCTGTCTGCAAGTCTCCAACAGGAATTTTGAATTGATCAATATCCAATGGAACATTTTTATTTTTTCTTTTCTTAACTTCTACCTTTGTCAATGTGAATAAATCCTTCAACTTCTCCAAGGGCTTTCTTGCATTCTCTTCCAGCAGGGGTGGTACTTTAAACAGAGTCATTATCTCCTCTCTTGGTTTAGGTAATGGTTTGTTTGGATTCAAGGCTCTAAATGCTATGCAGTCCAGGACATATTGTACCGAGGGGCTCACACACTCAGCTATAGGGAATGCTTCAGTATCATCATATGTGTCATCATACGCTTTAGTCAAGTCCATGGCATTAATGAGTTCTTTAAAAGCATCTACTTGTTCTTGTGTACATTTGTGTTTTTTTAAGTTGGTTGCTGGGAATGACATCTGTTTTATATCCTCCTTGTAACACAGACCAGCCAAAGAGAGACACACATAATTATTTGTATCAATCACAGGCATGAGTGCAAACATTTTGGCTGCTGTGTTATTAAAATGTACCTTCCGTACAATGGCAACAAGATTTAGTTCATGAAGACATTCTATGAGGCACCGGACAGTTTTTTGTGCCCTCTTATCACCTTTCCTGCCAAATACATAATTCAAACCATCTCCATTTAAGTTCTGCCATTTAATGTTATCAGCAGAAGTAAAGCCATATACTGACAAACATTTGTTTCCAGATTGATAAAGCATAGTTTTATCATGCTCTGAAAATGGTATAATTTTCTGTCCATACTGGTAGCCTTGGAGTTTTTCAGAAGCTTCGACTGTTGCACCACTTTCCTGGTTTACATATTCTTTTGTTTTCACAACTGCCTCATATGTGCTAGATGCAGATGTAATAGGGTCTTTGACAGCTTTCTGCCAATGTTTAACAGCGGGATCATCTTTTAGTCTGCTATAGCTGGACACAGGGATCTTTATATTTGGGCCAATGCTTAGGTCTATATTCCATGGAATGGCATTAGCCATCTTCTTTCTGTGGAATAGTAAGTCGTACTTCATGATGCTTTCCAATGTGCCTGTTACACCATCAGTGGCTTCCACAAACTGCTTGATTAATTCTGTGGACTCATTTTCATATTCTTTGGAGTAAATGTCTGGACCAATGACATCAACTTCATAGCCCTCTTCTTTGAATCCATTTAAAACCTGGAAGATTTTTATATAATTAGTTACAAATCTTTTTATATATTTTGTCTTATATACCTACTCAGCAACACTGTCACCGATTCAACAATTCTTATATCAATTAGAATTAAATCAATGTTGCAACATCAAGTAAGCCACAGAAACATGTGAGAATTAAAAAAAAAGTAAAACTTACATCTTCAGCACTATCAGGATCAAAAGATGGCCGCTTCTTGAAGTTGGTCATCAGTACAATCTTCCTACCAGCTAACTTGACACCACTGAACCCATTCTTGTAATAGTCTGCCGCCACTAAGAGTGCATCAAACCAGTCTCCTCTACTTTCTGCTGGCTGAAAGAAAAAATAATAAAGAAAGTAAGTATTAGATCCCAACACACAGAGGTCTATTTAGTTCCAGCAGTGGAAATGTTACAGGGTTATTAAAGCCGCGTTGACACACTTAGAGTATGCTCAGACCAATACTTTTTAAGCCGTGTTGACATGATCATTTAGTATGGACAGAGTGGACTCGAATTCCTACTCGGATGCAACTCATTGTGGCAACTCATAATCCGAGCTCATTGGGATGGATTGGTACCATACGAGTTGCATCCAATTAGGTATCCGAGTCCACTCGGTCTGAGATTAATGATGACACGGCGTAAAAAGTATTGGGAGAAAACTTAAAAGTAGTTTGTGCCACCCAGGACAGAGATTCCGAAGTGTTAATACAACGAACTTAGCTAGACTCTCGCTAATGTTACTTTAGAAATTATCAGTGAGTAAATGTATGGAAGGAATGCAGGCTAGTCACTGTGGTGCTTGTAAGAAGATCCAAGTGGAATTTTGGTGTGTGTAAGCTTGAAGGGCAGGCTTAATGGGAGACATTTAAGTATTTTAGAGATTAAAAAAGTGCTGTTTCTCAATATCACCCTTTGCTTTGATTGAAGACGGGCAGTTTCACAATATTAAGAAAAATAGCGATCAAGAGAAAGCAAGGAATGAGGCTAGCCTGAAAAAAGCAATTTATAAAAATAATAATAAGGACTAGCATCGTCTTACATCTACTAAGTGGACCCTATTATGACTCATCATGAATTCATGACTATTTTACTCTGTTTATGTATGTATTTGTGTTTTATTTACCTTTTCCGGTAGATTCCTTATCATTTTCCAAGTGGGGGTCTGCAATTCTGATAAGACTTCTATGTGTCTGAATGCTCCTTCGTACTGACTTGCCATGTTGTTATTGGTTTTCTTGGATCCTAGCAGTATTATACCAACCAAGTTCTTGCCCTGGCTCAGTATTTTACGTTCTATGATACGGGCAGTGCATTCTTTCGCACTTTCAAAAAAACTTTTTTGGTCTTTTTCGTCTGCAGTGGAAACATTTCGTCCTATATCCAAAATAATTATAGTAGCTTGCGACATCTTGCACTATTTTGCAGAAACAGACTTGAATTTAAGAACTAATACGCGTTTACGCGGTTTACGCCAAGAAAGTAATCAATTTATTTTGACTTTTTCCCGATTCCCGGTACAAACAAGTTTCGACAAGTTTGACAGATTCAGTTTTGACAACTGACGTCACCGTTCGTCACCATCAGTGATGTGTTTTGTGTTTCTAATCTATTTATTTAAATCACACAATTATTGACTGATAGCAGATAAACATCGGAAAAGTACTACTTGATTTTTCAATTAAAAGCGATAGATTAAATTAATAAACCAATATGTTTCCTGAAAGATTTTTGAACAGATGATTGTCTATGCATTGGAAGAGGAATGAGCGAACAGCTCTATTTATGTCATTGAGTAGGCGTCAAAATTTCCATCAATTCAATCGATTGTTGTTGTAAAATTGTTTACAAAAAGCAGAAACGCAATCAATTTATCTTTATTCATAATGATCGTTTATATTTGCCTGGTCTCGTTAGTTTTGTGGGTCGGTTATAAGTTCATATAACTCCTTAATTCATTTAATTCAAAAATGTGACCAAAGTATCTAGAATTTTCATATAATATTTGCTAAAAGATCTACAATGTCTACAAATTTTGCAAATAGAAGTAAGATCATAACAGAAATGATGAAGTTTTCGTTCCACCACCGAGCTTTTTATTGTTACCTTGGCATGAGTGTTTGGATATTCTTTTTAATAACAGGTAAATACTATTATTATCCTATAATAATCGTTTCCCATAATTTTATATTTTTAAAAACAAAAGTATACAAAACATTTAGAAATATAATGTTTGGATATTCTTTCTAATAACAAGTAAATACTATTATTATTTCCTTTATTAATTCCATCATCATAATATATACATATGTATTTTAGAATTTTTCTTAAAAAAAAAAAAAACAAAAAAAAAAGCATTTAGAAATATTAAAAATTGTAGCCCGCTGGTATAGGGAACAGGGTCCAAGCTACCGGCAGGGCTCCATACTATTATTTATTATTAATATAAAAAATATTCATAAATCTATTCCAAGTTGCATAACCTGACCTTCAAGAAAGTTAATGTATGTTAACATTAACTTTCTTGAAGGTCGATTTTCAATGGCATATCTTAAGCAAACTGGCAGATGTAATATTTAATATTTACAGAAGATAAGGAACAAGTTTATTTGACCTTTTTGTTAAGATAAGATCTGCATTTGAGTACTTTAAACAAATAAAATAATCTTTTACTTGGTCCTTGAATTAAAATCACTAATTGATGAGCTTAGACTCATTATTACTACAGGAAACGGGATATTTACCATGTTTACTATTTTTGTTGAGTTCCCGATATTTCGGCGGTTTTAGCTTAGACTCATTTATTTATTCTACTTGAAGTATCTATTACTATATTCTATTGCTTTATCCTATTGCTATTAATTATTGATTATTGTTAAGGCTTTTCCTACCATAGGGTTGCAAGAAACAACATTGTGATAGCAAAAGATATCATAATAAAAAAAGGAATAATTTTATTTGATTGCTTTTTAAAGATTTCATTCTTTGTCAAACAAATTGTGGTTTCACCAACAACAATCAGAGAAATTATAAAAGATTTGGTGGGAAACAGCATGTAGAGAAGACTATTTGGCTAAAGAGAGAATATACAACATTAGTTTTAGTATATGCGAAACCTGATACACATGTCTAGTATTTTTATGTAAAGAATCAATGTACAAAATTTCAAAACAGTATCACGAAAAATCACAAAGTTATAAGCTTGTTCTGTTACTAATTGTCCGCACAAAAACTCGGTCACCACGCAGCGCGCGACTCCAGCCTCGTCTTGAGCTCATTGATAATAATAATTTGGCAGTAGGTACCTACATTATTGCAATAGGTACTCAAAGTCGCGCGTATTCCAACTTTTTTTTGGGAAAAAATATAACATGGTTTAAAAATTATTGGTATCGATTCAGCTACTAAACAAATTATATTCAGGTTTCGCATACACTAAAAATAATGTTGTATATAAAATACTTATTTTTGTAATCTATGCTAATATTATAAAGCTGAAGAGTTTGTTTGGTTGAATAAGCTAATTTCAGGAACAACTGGTTCTTATTAACAAATTCTTTTAGTGTAGGATAGCCCATTTATCACGCTTCAATCAATAGGCGCGGAACATCAATGAAAAATGTTGCAAAAATGGGGAAAAAAAACTGTGTGATACCAACCACACATGTTTGTATATTCCTATTCACCTATTATGTAGTGTGGAGTTCAGTAATTGTCTGACTGGATATAAATCTGTTTTTCTAATTTCATCTAAATCCATCGAATAGTTTTTGCATAAGAGTAACAAACATCCATCATCCACCCTCACAAACCTATGCATTTATAATAGTAATAATATTATGTTTATGATTCACAATCACAAACAAGCTCAGGCTTCTAATAAATGTCCTTTTTCATTCCAGTTATGTATAAATACATGTCTCTGGGTGAAGAAACAATTGCTGTGAAGAAGATCATACGAAATGAATACATATCAAAGAGTGACGCAAAGTTTAGGAAGATCTACTTGAGAGCATGCAACCCCCCGGATAGTATTGTGAGAGGATCTGAAGGTATGGTAGTGTTATTCTGATTTTAAGTTCTTGGGGCATAGAATTGGCCTTTTATAACAGAAAAAAACGACCGACCGACCGTTCGTTTTTTTTTTTTTTTTTTTTGGCCTTTTTCTCTTTTTTTATCCAGAAGTCCAAACTCAAGGTTTACCAATGAGCAATAGAGCATTATATACTAGGTGTTTAATTAACGGATCAAGTTCGAATCACAATACTGCAATCCAAAAATAGCTGTTGTGGCTTAAAAGGCTTCCCAACTCAAATGGGACTGGGCAGGACATGTATGCCGCATGCTACGCCGCAGGTCACGAAGTACTGGACATTACTGGACAGGTTCCGTTAGAACTAGACGGAGATCGCGCGGGTTTGCTAGAAATTGAAGGACTGGAGGGGAGACCTTTGCCCAGAAGAGGGCCAGTCCAGACTAGTAAAAAAAAAAAAATATTTAACTTGAAAATAATGACAAGATAGAACCGTCAAATGTCGTAAAACGTCAAATCGATGAGTCAAATCTCATGCAGCGCACTCTAGGTTAGGCATACAGGCCCTTCATCACTTTGCGTACACTGGCATAAGCTATGTACTGTTACAATAAAAGTAGTTATGGACGAAATACTTTCTCCTCCACTTAATTTAAATCTACTAGATTGTTCTTTATTTCAAGAGATCATATTATCAACACAAGCTGGGTAACTGCGGAATACACTTAGTTTGTATTCCCAATGTTATTCAACAATATTCTTAGAGAGATAAACACATTTATTTGCGCTGAAACATGACGCAAAACAAAAGAAAACAAAAAACAATCTCGCTCATCTCAAACATAATTATTATTATTATGATGCAATGGATTATGGATTACGTATCTCTGTACAATTTTCTTCAGAATGCGCAATTAACCGTAATTTTAAAATAACCTCCTGTCGCAGGAGTCGTCGACAGTGATACATGGTTGCTGCAGGGAGTTTTAGTCGTGACGCGGCACGGCGACAGGGGGCCGTTGACACATCTCAAGAACGGAGACAAGCTACCATGCGATGCTGAACCAGTCTCGCCTCTTCTGAAAAGGTAGGCCCTCCTCTTAAATTTGTTCTTTCACTCTCCCTCCCATCAAAATATTCTGTTGGATACCGGGATATGAAGAACAGGGTATGTGGTGTTGTTCATCCCCATAGAAAAGTGACTATCCTCCGACCAGACGGGTGTTGTATGTTGGTGGGCGGGCTTCTGCTCGACCGTTGTTGTCGGGTTTTTCTATTGTCTTAAATCGCGGATAACTTTATTAGGGCGATTCAGAATTTTGATGTTAGTTCATCGTTTGTGTCATAGATGGAGCTGTAGTACTTTTTGTACTATGTCGCTGTAGTACTTTTTGTACTATGTCGCTGTAGTACTTTTTGTACTATGTCGCTGTAGTACTTTTTGTACTATGTCGCTGTAGTACTTTTTGTACTATGTCGCTGTAGTACTTTTTGTACTATGTCGCTGTAGTACTTTTTGTACTATGTCGCTGTAGTACTTTTTGTACTATGTCGCTGTAGTACTTTTTGTACTATGTCGCTGTAGTACTTTTTGAACATTTCGCTGTAGTACTTTTTGTACTATTTCGCTGTAGTACTTTTTGTACTATGTCGCTATAGTACTTTTTGTACTATGTCGCTATAGTACTTTTTGTACTATGTCGCTGTAGTACTTTTTGTACTATGTCGCTGTAGTACTTTTTGTACTATGTCGCTGTAGTACTTTTTGTACTATGTCGCTATAGTACTTTTTGTACTATGTCGCTGTAGTACTTTTTGTACTATGTCGCTGTAGTACTTTTTGTACTATGTCGCTGTAGTACTTTTTGTACTATGTCGCTGTAGTACTTTTGTATTATGCAGCTACAGTTCTATCGAATATGTGAACATGTATACATGTAATTCTGTGTACTTAGCTATGAAGAGTTCGTCGCTAACGGCAGTTCGACGGGGCGGGCGTGGTGGGTCTCAGTGACGGGTCCGTTCCACAACTTCCCCTCCCTCCCCACGCGCGCCGCCGGCACCCGCTGCGCCCTCGGGCAGCTGACACCAAGAGGATTGCTGCAGATGATCACCGTTGGTAAGCCTTCATTCATCTTACAGAAGCGAATATTTGTAGAATTAATGCATGTAGAAAAAAAAGTCACACATCCAAAATAAATAACATGAAAATAAAAAACAAGTTGAGAGGGAATATGCATCACATTCACTGAGAACAGCCATCGTTCAACATAATGATGTGACACCATGCGAGACAGAGAATCAGTACTGGTTTTCAGCTACGCATATAGAATAGGTCTGGAAATAACACACCGCACATAATATGTTATTTTCTGAAAGAAGTCGCCTAGATATGAGTGAGTAATAAGGCGCTCAACAAAAATTAACTGTTTTCTAAAACTGCAGCATATTAACGCCCATGTACTGTACATGCACTGACATATGCGGCTTATGTAGTAGCAACTGGTGAACAGCTAAAAAAGGAAGGCTATTCTTAATTTCAGGTAACATTTTAAGAGAGGCGTATGGAGAGAAATTGAACCTGGAAACTGTGGAGCCACAAGCGAAAAAGGGTAAGAGAAAAGGAGGGAGAAGAGAGGGGGGGGAGTACTGCTCTTATATTTTACCGAGTACACCACGAGTGCCACCACCTCAGGGACGTCAGTAGATCCGTTCATTACACTAAATACGTTAATACTGCCACGTAGAAATTCCAATACAAAAAAAAAAACCCATAACAAATTTCCCCGACCTGGGAATAGAACCCAGGACCTCATGCCCAGCGGCCGCTTCCGACCACTAAACCAACGAGGCAGTCGAATATGAAAATGTGTTGTAGTTTCCACTAAAGATTATCTCAGGCACCTATCTGCACGGTTCTCATAATATAACCTGCCCAAGATTATGTCTGAGATTGTGTCCTCTGAGGCTCCGAGTTTGTTTTGGTGCTTCTTCTCCGAGTAGAATCTACTACAAGAAGCACCGACATCATCTAGTCTAGATAGTGTTTTTTTCAACGAATTTACATAATAAATAATATTGATCAACTAGCGACCCGCGCTTGCTTCGCACAGCGTCACTTCTCGGGATCAAACCTATATCTAATGTAAGTCTTATGTAACTTATATAGTTAAGCATCTAGATGCTTAACTTAAAATATAGCAGTAGAGCGGCGAAAACTGCGTTCAAATCCATGCTGTAGTTTTTGCGTGGTGCGCGCACAAACATACAGACAGAAAGACAGACTGACAGACAAAAATTCCAAAATCTGTTGTTTTGGCTTCTGTTGCTCTAATAAATAAAGACCACCCATATATTTTCTTGTCAATATCTTTAATGTACAGACATCGGCCTGTTACAATTTTATCATATTTATAGATTTTACCGTGTGTACTTTTCATTGAGTTCTCTCTCTCTCTCTCATCTGTTCTCTAGGCGAGGTAGTATCCTACAGCACTCGTTATCGCCGCACGTTCCAGTCGCTGGTATCTCTGTGGTGGGGCGCGGCGCGGGGCGGGGCGGGGGCACGCGCGGGCGCGGCGCGGGAGGCGCACTCCGTCGCCTTCTGCTTCAGGGACTGCGCCTGCGCCGCGCACCATGCGCTCAACAAGTTAGTATAGCTACACAGTGTCACTGTGGGGGGCGCGGGAGGCGCACTCCGTCGCCTTCTGCTTCAGGGACTGCGCCTGCGCCGCGCACCATGCGCTCAACAAGTTAGTATAGCTACACAGTGTCACTGTGGGGGGCGCGGGAGGCGCACTCCGTCGCCTTCTGCTTCAGGGACTGCGCCTGCGCCGCGCACCATGCGCTCAACAAGTTAGTATAGCTACACAGTGTCACTGTGGGGGGCGCGGGAGGCGCACTCCGTCGCCTTCTGCTTCAGGGACTGCGCCTGCGCCGCGCACCATGCGCTCAACAAGTTAGTATAGCTACACAGTGTCACTGTGGGGGGCGCGGGAGGCGCACTCCGTCGCCTTCTGCTTCAGGGACTGCGCCTGCGCCGCGCACCATGCGCTCAACAAGTTAGTATAGCTACACAGTGTCACTGTGGGGGGCGCGGGAGGCGCACTCCGTCGCCTTCTGCTTCAGGGACTGCGCCTGCGCCGCGCACCATGCGCTCAACAAGTTAGTATAGCTACACAGTGTCACTGTGGGGGGCGCGGGAGGCGCACTCCGTCGCCTTCTGCTTCAGGGACTGCGCCTGCGCCGCGCACCATGCGCTCAACAAGTTAGTATAGCTACACAGTGTCACTGTGGGGGGCGCGGGAGGCGCACTCCGTCGCCTTCTGCTTCAGGGACTGCGCCTGCGCCGCGCACCATGCGCTCAACAAGTTAGTATAGCTACACAGTGTCACTGTGGGGGGCGCGGGAGGCGCACTCCGTCGCCTTCTGCTTCAGGGACTGCGCCTGCGCCGCGCACCATGCGCTCAACAAGTTAGTATAGCTACACAGTGTCACTGTGGGGGGCGCGGGAGGCGCACTCCGTCGCCTTCTGCTTCAGGGACTGCGCCTGCGCCGCGCACCATGCGCTCAACAAGTTAGTATAGCTACACAGTGTCACTGTGGGGGGCGCGGGAGGCGCACTCCGTCGCCTTCTGCTTCAGGGACTGCGCCTGCGCCGCGCACCATGCGCTCAACAAGTTAGTATAGCTACACAGTGTCACTGTGGGGGGCGCGGGAGGCGCACTCCGTCGCCTTCTGCTTCAGGGACTGCGCCTGCGCCGCGCACCATGCGCTCAACAAGTTAGTATAGCTACACAGTGTCACTGTGGGGGGCGCGGGAGGCGCACTCCGTCGCCTTCTGCTTCAGGGACTGCGCCTGCGCCGCGCACCATGCGCTCAACAAGTTAGTATAGCTACACAGTGTCACTGTGGGGGGCGCGGGAGGCGCACTCCGTCGCCTTCTGCTTCAGGGACTGCGCCTGCGCCGCGCACCATGCGCTCAACAAGTTAGTATAGCTACACAGTGTCACTGTGGGGGGCGCGGGAGGCGCACTCCGTCGCCTTCTGCTTCAGGGACTGCGCCTGCGCCGCGCACCATGCGCTCAACAAGTTAGTATAGCTACACAGTGTCACTGTGGGGGGCGCGGGAGGCGCACTCCGTCGCCTTCTGCTTCAGGGACTGCGCCTGCGCCGCGCACCATGCGCTCAACAAGTTAGTATAGCTACACAGTTCACTCAACATACATATTAGTAAAGCTTTCGTGTTGGCTGGATAAATTAAGAAACTGGTATGTGTAGGGTTACAGCTAAAAAAGCTGGAATACATAAAATAGAGGTTTGCACCGGAGCAGTGAGTACCGGAGAATAACCGGTGTTTTGCCTGTAAAAGTACTCGATTAAAATAATCGGTAATTAACCGATTGATCTCCGGTGATCGTCGCATCTTATTTAAACATTGAAAAACTGTATGAATGACCGCTTATTGGAATACGAATCTCGAACTGTTTGTCGAATTTCTACTATACTGCATCCCGTTTTTAGAAACAGCTTTAGACAATTGCAAAATAAATTGGCTGCTAAAGATGCAGTAAAGGCAGAAATAAATAATATTTTCCGGACCCGAAACATATCTCAAAGCGCAGAAGAAATAGCCATGTCAATTGAAAATAGTACAAGAGAAAAACAGTATCCTGTAAAAAGAACTTGTGCATTTTTGAAAATTCAATAAACATTTAAAGCCTTTAGACGAAATAGCCTTTAAATACCTAGTTGTGCCTGCTACTTCTGTAAGATCAGAGAGAGTATTTTTGGGGACAGGACAAATACTAAATGAAGAAACGTATTACGCTATGACGCTGTTGACATGTTGTGTTTCTTAAATCAAAATCAGCATTTGTTGTCTTTATAAAACTTTTTTTTTAAATTAAATGATTATATAAAGTATCTCAATTGATTATTCTTATTTCTTCATTTTTAATGTATAAATAAAAAAAAAGAAACAAAATTTCTTAATTCTCCGGTGACCTCCGGTTTTTCACCGGAGATTGCCCAATCACCGGTGAATTCAATCGGTTGTTAAAATCTCGCTCCGGTGCAAACCTCTAACATAAAAGCCGGTACGTCAAATTCTCTAATAATTAACGTTCTAGCGGCATAGAACACAAAGTTCTACAGCGACATAGTACAAAATGTACTACAGCGGCATCTATGACACAAATGAAGAACTAACATCAAAAATTCTGAATTGCGCTATTAAAGTTATCCGTGACTTAAGATCATATAGACACCAGACTCAACACCCGTCTGGTCGGAGAATCATCTCTCTTTTCTATGGGGAATGAATAGCTTTACACCCTGTTCTTCATATCCGTATAAAGACATGAGCCCAAAAAAAAATGTTTTTCTTAATCATACAAAGTCATAAAACCGCGACGAACATATCTTTGTAAAATTACGATCATGTTCTGTAAACTCTCGTGGTTGAACAAAGATTTTTTAACCGTATTTTTGTTTGATATTGCAATACAACTGTATTCTAATTTAACATCATTCACGTTACAGAAAAATCAACTCACAAGCGAAGAACCGTCTTGAATCTCATCCAGCGATTAAAGAGCTAGTCAGCAAGTTGTCCAAAGTCCTATTTGAATCTCAAGAACACCCCGACGCCGACGTAGTGAGGGACGCACTCCTTGCTTATATGTGCCATGACGCCCCATTACCCTGCTCAGAAAAACCTAAAGCAAAACCCCCAAGTAAGACCAAACTTTCTCTAGACAAAAAACACAGAAAATTTCGTCCAAATACCATCTCTTCACGAAAAATTCTTGATGTAGATATTGACACGCTAAATATGGAATTAGACTACATTAACAACCAAATAGATTTTAACAATGAAATCGGAAGAAAAGCTAGAGATATCATCGGGAAATATTATGACAGTAAACAGAAGGCCCCCTTAGATTTTGACGCTCAAATGGAGAGAGAGAAGTTACTCTACTACCAACAACGGTACCTAGACAATGCAGATGGCTATGAAGATGTGGTTATAGTAAAAAAGAATTTAGACGCCGATTTCAATTTCCCGAACGACGCCCGAATGGATACGGACTTCGACGAAGACTACAAAGAACCGACGCCGGAAAGCTCAGAAGATTTCTGTATTAAAAAAGAACATGTCATGTCTTTATTTGCTTACTTAGAGTGGAGTTATCGGCAAGAAATTAAAAACGTACATAATAGACGAAGAGGGTTGCTGGTAGCGTATGGTTTGATACATAATATAGTGCAGAATATGATACGAATGATCTCAGAGAATAAGCCGAAGTTTGTAGTTTACTCCGGGCATGACAAGACGCTGCAAGCATTGATTCTAGCCCTAGGCCTCAACAACTACCAACATTACAATATACAATACGCATCTAGACTGATCTTCGAAGTTTACAGAAAGAAGGATTTACGAGATGAATTCAAGTTTACGAAACGAAAAGCGGTCGCACAAGATTTCTACTTTAGAGTTGTGTATAACGGCGAAGACGTCACAAATAAACTAAGTTTCTGTAAATCTAGACAGAACGTAGTCATGAAGGTGGTAGACCCCATAGACGATGTTAAGATTTACAACACATATCTTTGTTCCATAGAAAATATAGTCAGATTTATACACGACGATTATTTTGCTAGTTTTAATGTCACTAACTTTAAAGACGCATGCGCAAGCTATGGAAACTCGAAGCATATCTATTAGTTTCTAATTTGTAAAGTTTAAGTATAATTTATTTATTTTTGGTGTACTTACAGTGCAGTGGGTTAACGATGTAATCATAATGAATTTTTAGATTGTGTATTTATTTGGAACTTTGAATTTACAGAAAATCCACGAGAACTTTTAATAGGGGAGTTTCTCCGTAGCAGCCTCTAGTTTAGAATGATCTGTGCCTGGTTGATGGCAATAGGCGCTCGCCCCCTGTAAATGCCTTTTATGCTGCGAACACAAGACTAACAGATATTTCAGTACATTATCTGTATTTACCAAAACTTAATGGGTGAATTATGTGTACTAAAGGAATATAACATTTCTGCCCAAACTTTTATGGAATACAGGTGTTACAGGCCTGATGATACATTGCGTAATAGTTGATCAAAATTAAAAAAAAAAATGCCGGTAGCATAAACACACAACATGACAAAACCTGTAATTCCGGATCGGTTAAGCAGAGGTGTACCTAATAGAACACCCACATTTCAACAGTTATGTTTAAGTCCCATGTATTAGGGGGCGAGCCTACTGCCATCAACCGGACATAATTCCAGATCCAATCCGTGCCTGCTACTGAAAATTTCCTGATGGAAAAACCCAATAACACTTTGCCCGACTTGGGAATCAAACCCAGTAAATAAATACACAATATAAACTAAAATGTTACTTATACATACAGGAGGCATTTAAGAGATTATTTATTATGAATTAATGAGATTATTAAGCGTAGTTAATAGAAGCAGATCATATGAGACTAATTTATATCCTACTGATTATTTTGATAAAATTAGACTTTACTGATCTCGTTTTAACGTTATTTTTATAGATTTATTTATTTTAAATTAGTTGCAGTTCTGCTAATGAGATGCTAGTTTTGCTGTTTGTACGGCTGTTTTAAGAGCCAACACGTAATACCGTGTCTTGTTGTAAGAACTGTTCTTCACATATCGTAAATAACTTTACTTTAATACTGTTAGTATCATTAGTGATTGAATAAAAATGATAACAGCATTTCAAGCTAATTATTAATATACAAAGTAATTGAAACGCAAAATATTGCAACTTGAAATCAGAATCTTAAGAAATGCACAAAATTATGCAGGTAAATAATAATTATTATGTTATAAAACAACGAACTTAATTTCACTCATGGTATAGTTCAAATTCGTCTGAAACTCTATTTTCGGGTAATTTTTACTCTTATTTAAAAATTTAGACAAGTAAAATGTATTAGATATCTTTTATTTGTCTAGATTTTTACTTTAGAGTAAATAGTCGTATAAGCGACAGCTTATCATCGCTGATTTGAGCTCGTTTTTTTTCACAGGAACACTGACATGGACCCGAATACCTAACAATTTAGCCAAGTGTACTTTTTAAGTAGCTCCAACGAACGCTTAAATTTTAATCACTAATGATATTGATTGTACCCTAATGCCATTTACATATCTCCATCGGTACTTTAATTATATTTAAGAGAGGAAAAATGAAAAGACTGCACTAAGATTTTATTTTAATTTTAATTTTTACAAAAATCGTGTTTATTTATTTTTAACATATAAGCAGTGGATGAAATGTATAGCTGCAGTGATTGGTCAGTTGGCCAGTAATTTTGAATAGGTATTCCCGCTTTAAAAAAGCGCACAATATAACGATGTTTAAAAATGAATAAAATGTTTGAACGTCTTATAAGATCTCTGTGTTCTTTAGTTACTGGACAACGGGATGGATTCTGTGACACTATTTCTTAAGTAGACGCAATATTTATTAAAAACTAATGTTACTTCCAAATAGTTGACCACACCTTATTAAAACTGTTTCAATCATGAACTGATTTTTTTTACCAGTCCTTAATTCGTTACTTATGTAAATTTTTTCAGGTATTTTTATACTTTTATTTTGTAGATTGGGTCACTTTTAAGCAACTGATTTTAAAATATTTGAATCCTAATTCCGAAGCAGTAGTTATTTTTTTTATTTATTTTTTTATTATGAAATGGCCAAGGAGTTTGATGTCTTTGCCACGTATCGGTATACACGAATAAAACGCTTAAATTTGACATTTGTTGCTTTATAATAGAAACTTCAAAATTGATACCGCCCCATAAGTTGACCCACTGGCCAACACTTGACAAGAACCAAACACTTAGACTGAAAGTACGTCATTTGGAGGTGAAATCCGTGAAATGAAAATTAAGTGGTTTCAAGTATTTTTGTTAAAATATAAACACCGTATTAGAATTTTAAGAGCTCAAAATAGCAAAATTAGGTTTAAAAACCTAAAATCTCGAAATTGTTTCGCAATCAGCAGAGGTTAATATTTACTTTACATACGGACTGAGCCTGTAAAGCCACCATCATAAAGCAGACATTACTTTAATGTCAGTTTAGTGTAGCAAAGATATGGAGCTATTATGGACGTCTAGCTTCACCTTCTGGCCACGCTAAAGTAAGATTAAAATAAGGGTTGCGCCTCATCTAGTAGCACGGAATCGAAACAGCGGGAATGCTATCGCACGCGGCAGCATCGACGGCGGGGTCGGCAGCACGCTCTGGTGGCCTACCATGACATCTTAAAGCAGAAATAATTCCAGTGTGGGAAAGTGATGGCGCTAGACGACCTGTATAGCTTTGTCTCTTTCTCATACTGGAATTACTCCTGCTTTAAGACGTCATAGTAACCCCCCTGTTTCTGGCTTTAGCAAATTACGGCTCTGAGCGATAGAAAAGGATAGGAGCATAGAAACGTGCGATTCCGTGCTGCCAGATGAGGTTCAACCCAAATACTGATTTAAGGGGTGTTCGTAGGCCTTCTGGTCACTAGTATGATAAAGAGGGTATTCCTTCACAATGCCTTTTTTATATTACAGAAAATAGAGCTACTAAACGTTTCAGTAGAAAATATTACGAAATTCTCAACGAGACACGTGGCGCCTACAGACAAATTCATAGCAAAGACTTGTAGAAGTCAAATGCATTTTAGATATATTTAATATTTGTAGGCGCTTTGTAACTTTCGCTTCGTAGTGATTGACCATGCAGCAGCAGCTGACGATTGCGGCCAAAGACAAATCTTGAGGAATTCGATACGAAAGATATTCGTGGATAATTTTTTTTCCTACCATTTCTGTATGTGTTTTATGTTAGGCTCTTGGACCTATGACCTATGTATGGATACCTATCTCTAAGCAAAATAATATAAATAAGGCCTTTTAAGTAAGAATATCTATATAATATTGCGATACAAACAACCATATAAAAATTTGTACTTGTTTGCTTGCAAGCAAATCTGCATAATATCGTAGATATATTCAAATGATCATACGTCAGAAATAAATGTAGGCAGTAGAGTAGTATAAGCTATGAGTTCATTCTAATTCATGACATTCCGTTTCTTGCCAAGATAAATAGATAATGTGGGTAAACAAATACTTACCTAGTGATTCATTTAATTTATAGTTGTTGTTGTTATTCGAGTGGAGAGAAGGGAAGGTAGGGCACTCCTTTAGTACTTACGCAATGGTCTAAATCAGGGATTCTCAATCTTTAGTCTATGCGCCCTTTTTTTTGTAGCCAGAGACAAAATAAAAATAATAGTAGGTACGTGTTTATTGAAAATCGATTAAGTTTATTTTCTTAAAATTTGCTGATTAATTTTTTTCTTGTTTTTGTTTATATCTGGAGCCGCTCGCCCTCCCTCTCTTGGATCTCCCTACGCCCCCAAAGTGGGGCATGCCCCTCTGGTTGGGAATTCCTGGTCTAAATATAGAAAATGTAATATTCAGATCCAGCCTGTCCCTTGCTGTACTCCCCTATACATATAATATTTTCATAATTTTAAGAGTTTATTCATGTATATAGAATGTACTGGTTGTGCTTGTTGCAAACAATTTGACTAAAATTCTATAGGATGATTGTATTTTCGCTTGTGCTAGGGCCTCGGGTGCTTCTTTTTTTTTTTTTTTTTTTGACAACCCTACTGCGATCGCCAATCCGCGTGCCAAGCGTGGCGATTATGGCAAAACCCTCCCTATGGGGGAGGCCTATGTCCAGCAGTGGACGTCTTTCGGCTGAAATGATGATGATGATGAGGGCCTCGGTTTAAAAGGCAACTCGGGCAACGGCATTTCTAGGTCTATGCGATCGCTGCACAATGTTTAGATAAACAAGGTCTAAGATGATGACGTACATCGATGCTGCTTCCGCTAACGTATGGGATCTGATCTTCGATTGTTTTGATAACCGCTCCACGACCTAGTCGAAGGGCAGTCTAGCGTAGAATGGAGTTTTAATTTTCACACCAATCAAGATTTTGCTTTGTACCTAATTTGTAAGTGTCGAAGGAAAATCAGGGTCACAAAAAGGTTAAACGTAGCTTGTTAGTTCTATCTTTCCTTATTACGTAAAATAGTTCTTATTTAGATAAAAAATTAGTTTATCAATGTTAAAATTATTCTTTATTTCATTGTACACAAGGGTGTAGATATCATGCTCTTTTACAAATTCTACCACCTTGATTTGTTACCCACCTTCAATAACAATGAATAAATATTCTGTTCTGTTATAGTAATCAATCAATAATTCAGTACTATTTCTTTCTCAATATTTCTTGTAGGGCATCAGCATCAGCACTATATGAATGTGTGGTAGTAGTACTAAGTTAGTAAGTATGGTAGTAAGTAAGTATTTTGTTTTTTTACTACTCGTAAATGCGTGCGTGAACCATCGACGATCGCCAAACTGAAAATACTATCTTCTGGCAGTGACTACCGGCTGCCGGCCGGTTACCAACCTCCGATCGGAATCTAGGTGACTGGGTTAGCGAAAATACTCGTCAGTCGAGTCTACGTGACAACTATACCGTCTACTCTTTGTTGTTTTTGATTGATTAGGTAATTTTCAAAGGTTTTTTTTATGTCAGGTATTGATTAGGTAAGTTCCTAAAGGAGTCCATTTCATGGACGGCACAGATCTCAACCGTGTATGTAGGTGTGTCTCCACAGACAATGGCCCACCTTCCATCTTGCACTGCATGTCGCTGAATTTTGGGATAAATATATTTAAAAAAAAATGTCATCGACGCACCAAGAAAAATAGTACCGAATTAAGTATCTGCAAAGCTCTTCCAGATTCGGCTCTGCAAAACTTTTTCTTATACAGCTGGTACTTTTTAACAGTTGTTCTTCTTGTGTATCGTGTGCTTAACCTGGTGTCAGAGTTTTTATGCCGCCCATGGGCCTCTGACTTGGCTTTATGCCGTCAAGAAATATATCTCAGGCATGCTGGTTTCCTCACGATGTTTTCCTTCAACGAAGTAAGTGATAAAGAAGAACAGTTGTTTGGCAATAAATACGATGGAATCACAAAGTTCTGGAGTGGCGACCGCGAACCGGAAGACGCTGCGTTGGAGGGCCTCCCACTAGGTGGACCAATCACATGGTGAAGGTTGCAGGGATCCGCTGGATGCAAGTTGCACGGGAGCGGTCAATGTGGCGACACTTGGGGGAGGCCTATGTCCAGCAGTGGACATCTTTCGGCTGAAATGATGATGATGATGAATCACAAAGATAAGAATAATTTTACGAAATCTTATTTTTCAGTCTTGGGGTTTCCAAACGCTCATAAAAATAGCAAAGTTACGCGATAGTACTGATAGACACCACAAATGGTCACCACGACAATAAGTAAGGTCCCAAAAATTCTTGATCAACGCTAAATTCTAAATATTTTAGAACAATCCTACAGCTAGAAGTTTTGAAATACACGGGGAAATCTTCGCCCACAAGTTGGAGATGTTATAATTTAAGGTCTACCGAAAAAATTCCCTTCGTAACTTTTCACTGTAGTACTTTAGGTGTGTAATAGTAGGATTACCTTGTAGGTATACCTACCTCATGCTTCAGCACTACGTCAGTCAGTCATTGACATCGACAAGTCTACGTGACTGCCGTACCGTCAACTAGTAGTATTGTTGTTGACGAGATATAAATAAATTGAATGGTGAGCCGACGTCAGAAAGATGTGCATGCTTAGTTGTGGAGGCAATTGTGTTACATTAATTTGAGTGTATGGATAAATAGCCAAGTATAGGTAGGTACCTAATTGGCATAATAATATTTTGAGTATAATCCCCCTGCACTCGGTCTTGATCTCGACTGTCATTTGTCGATCTGACAGTCGTTTTGGGTAAAATTCCGAAAGGCTGTCATTCTAGCTCTTTTACCGAGTATCTATAAATAGTATATATACATATAATGGATGTAAAAAGACCCTTAACCAAGCTGAAAGGCACTTGTTTTTTGTCCTAGACCATACCTGATACCCATGTACCATGTTCTGTACTATTCATCAGCACAATGGTTTTAGGCGTTACATTGAGTCCTACCGTAAACTGTGATTATCCACCCCTAAAAAAAATTGTTTTCCAACAATAATTTTTGCGTAGATTTACTTAGTTTGATGTAAGTATACAGGATGCAATTAAATTCATGGGCATTCTTTTAAGAGGTCATTGTACTCATCATTATGAACAACTCTTACTATGGGACCAAACCTGAAATTGCGAAAAAAAAATCAGCCGTTCCATACATTTTGACGAGTTATGCGAACATAAATGTAGGGAACAGCTGATTTTTTTCGCGACTTCATGTTTGGTCCCATAGTAAAAGTTGTTCATAATGATGAGTACAATGACCCCTTAAAAGGATGCCCATGAATTCAATTTCACCCTGAAGAACGCTTGGTGGTTTTATGAACGTTTGTTATTATGACGTTTACACCTTGTATGTATAGTGTTACGTAGTAACAGTGGTAGAGGGCAGATAGTCAGTTCCTCGAAGTAAAATACTGAAAAGGGCTAGGTAGAAGTTTGATACTGACAATAATGATACAGGACCTACCTATTCGGTGGGCTACCGATGTTGAACGCCATTTCAAAACCCACTTACCTTACGACAGACTCGCCGCATAATTTTATCTTAATAATACAAATTCTAAATTCAAAATGAATGGGCGCCATCTTGCGAGGCGGGCTAAAGGGCGGTGGACCAAGGCAAACGCTGCTCCACCTAACACAGAAATGTAGTTGGACAACATTTTGATACTGTCCAGTATTACAGTGAGGTGTGCCCTCTTAAATTGCACCATAATAATCAAATGTTATGATGGAATTGGAAATGTTTAATGACATCCCCATAGTTATTATTTCCCAATGTTTGTTTGAGACCAAACGTAGCATGCAGAGTAACTTTGAAGCTTGAATTACATTGTCAGAAGACGCTATTGGCGCCTAAACATTTGTAAAATTGTTTGTGGAAATTATAATGAAAAACAAGATGGCAGCGTTCGTTCCGATTAAGGCTCGGACTCCACCAAAGTGCAAACGAGCGGAGATGTGCGCGGCGGAGAGGAGTGGAGATGCGTAAATCCACCGAAGCTGTGCAAAGCGGAGAAGAGAGTTGTGCAAAGCGGCACGGCGCCGCTCTCAGCACGCCGTTTACAGCACGTCGCTCACAGAACGGTGTTCACAGCACGGGGCTCACAGCACACCACTCACAGCGCACCGCTCACCGCACGCCCCTCATGTCTCCTCTCGTCTCTGCTGGCCTAAAAAATTACGAGAAATCTCCTCTCGTTTCCGCTTCGGTGGAGCCCGGCCCTATGACTACACGCGACACCTGTAAGTACCTACATGAACAAAACTGACACTTTACGCTATACCTACCTACTCTCTTGACAGTGTGTCCATTCTTACTTATGAAAGACAATTCGGAATAAAACAACGGCAGCGAAATTCATTACGTGGGAGCAATTGTGGGAGTTAGGCCACGTGCAAAATGACGGGTCAAAGGGATTATGTTACATCCTATTGTTATGATATAAGGGAGTACCTCTAGCTAGGGAGATACACTTAGCTTTATTAGTGCGCACTTGCTTTTTTAACCGATTTCAAAAAAAGGAGGAGATTCTCAATGCGGTTGATTTTTTTTGTGTTTGTTACCTCATAGCTCCGTAATTTATAAACCGATTACTTTTTTGTTTTTTTTTACTTTTTTTTTGACTCTGTTCTGAGCCCAATAAGAAAAAATAAGTATTAAAGGGAAAAAAATAAACTACTGAGCCGATTTTGATGAAATTTCTATGAAACCAATCGCAAAGTATATCCTAATAAGATTTTAAACTATCATGGTCACTAACATAAACATGGTTAATATCCCGTTTCTAGTGTTAATGATAATTAAGTATAACCTTTCACATAAAAAATGTTTTTTTTTCAAATCGGTTCGTAAAACAGA
This sequence comes from Noctua fimbriata, assembly GCA_905163415.1. Classification (NCBI taxonomy): domain Eukaryota; kingdom Metazoa; phylum Arthropoda; class Insecta; order Lepidoptera; family Noctuidae; genus Noctua; species Noctua fimbriata. Next base: position 13,704,180 of record LR990940.1, read on the forward strand.
GTAACTTTTGCATTTATAATTGTAGGTAGGTACGGATTTGTGTAATAAAACAACTGTAGGTCAACAAGGTCAGTACTTTTACGACTTATCGTCCTTCAAGACCTATAAGGTTAAACGTATCTACCCATAGGATATTACATAAATTATTTAATTACTTATTCAAGTTTTCATTCAAAAAGGAAGGTAGGAAGCCGAAGATTTAGCTCATCGTTTGAAAAGTACGTATCGATCAATTTTTTTGATATCGTACGCGCTACGGCTAATCAACCTTTACAAAACCAGTTTATGCGGTTCTCTCATTGTATAGGCAATCTATACAAAGCGAGGCCAAGTTATACTGGAAATGTACAGCTTCATGTGCCGCCGTGTGTACAACATCATGACATCACGCCTGTAATCCCCAAAGGGTTTTTTTTTTTTTTTTTAATATGAGTTTGCACCGCAGACATGGAGGTCCACGATCATTTTTAATTAATTTAATTGTTTGCTTATTTATTTCATTTTTTTTTTCTTACATGCGTGCTCCTGCATAGGACACGTTATATTATACTAACTTATTGAATGTATAAAGGTAACTTAAAAATCTGCGTGAGCCCATCGAATTTTTTAATTATATTTTTTCAAGCTTACTTTTTATATCCCCTAAGGGTTAGGCACAGGTAGGTACTAATAGTACACCCACAATTCGCCAGTTATGTTTAAGTCCCATGTAATGGGGGCGAGGCCATTTTATACCCATTTTGCTTTCGTATCGTGATAGTATTTTCTCAGCTGATGGTATTTGTACAGCTGAATTTGTGCATTTAAGTGCAGTTGCGCAAAGTTTTGTGCAGACACCCAGACATTCATAACATAACATCACGCCTGTAATCCTGGAAGGGTTAGACAGAGGTGTATCTTATAGTACACCCACATTTTTCCAGATATGTTTAAGTCTCATAGAAAGCGAGCCTATTGCCATCAACCGGGTACAAATCGGAACTCCGTGGTTGCTACTGAGAGTTCTTTGTTGGAAGACCTCAATAACACTTTGCCCGACCTGGAAATCGAACCCGGGACCTCACGCTCAGCAGTTGCGCTTGCGACTACTATACCAAGAAGGCAGTTGTTCACCCAGACCATGTAGGGAAAATCTAGGAACACTATACAGGGTGTGGCGTAATTAATGGGTAGGTAATACTTTACCTGCGGCTGGGGGATGGGGGACATCATGGCTGATCAGAAAATGTAAAGTTGTGTTCAGTAAGTGTCATAGTTTTCAAGTTATTCGGCCAACACAATCAAGTCGATTAGGAATTTATTTGAAAAAATTCTTAAACTGTGGTCCAAAAATTGTAGTAGGTAGGTACTTATTTGATATCACTATTACACAATCATCCTAGTCTTTTTCCCAACTATGTTGGGTTTGCCTTCCAGTCTAACGGGATGCAACTGAAGACCAGTATTTTACATGGAACGACTGCCTACCACCAGGGGCGGCACCTACAAACAAGCCCATAAGTTCGGCTTGCACTAAACCTTTTTAATTTAAAGGTTTTTGGGCAGTCTGCTTGCCCTAGCTTGCCGTAATGTTGACCCAGGTCACGCCACTGCCTGCTACTTTTCGGTAGCCCGCGAAAATCAAATTTTTCAAAGTTCATTCATTGCCAATCAAAGACTTTTTCATAAAATAGTCATTCAATGAGATTAAATGAACTTCGAGGCTTGTATTAATGATTGTAATTATTATAATTCTGTAACTACATATGTGTTACGGACGTGAATCATATTTTAATCAACATATAATCTGATACTGACCCGAAAATTGCAAAAAACGTAAGAAAATTTGAATTTCGGATGCGCAGAAAAATATTCTAAAATCAGATTGAGAAAATTCCTTGATCATAAAATCAAAAACACTGAGCAAAACTGTAATGTCGCAAATGGCCCAATACTTTAAAAAACACAGACTTGAGGCCTTATCAAAAATCTTGTTTTGAAAGAGATTACATTTTAATAAATAAACAAAAAAACTGTCTATTTCTGTATCGATCTAGAATGATGTAAAAGAGTCCAATATTTTCGTCATCTCGTACCTACTTCTCTACTGTTGAGTATGTTTAGTGGTTCCGTATCAGTCGAAGTGTTAGTTCGGAGGTGTTGCTTGTGTTATCTTAGATAAGAGGCAATGTAACGAATACACGGCATTATTAGTTTTTTTCCACGTTAAATAACGTAGCGTGAGCAGGGTGACCAATTGGCCATGTTACTGGAGAAGTCCAAACAAAAACCCATGTAAGGGGCTCCTTTTATTTAGGATACATACGAAATGCTGCCAGAAGCCACCAGCTATATGTTGTTTACCAAGTCATAACATACCCACACAATAGTGCCTGACGGCAAAAACAGGGTTTGTGAAAGATGTTCCACTTAACACATTTGAGCTCTATTGTACCTACATGAATACTTAGACAAAATGTGGTTACGTTAAAATATAACATGTTATCAATTAGACAATCTCTTACCATTTTTATTTCTGTATCTTTTCCACCAGACCACCTTTTAGACCAGAAAAATCGAATTAAAACAAATAACACAAAATCACGTAACTAATCACTGAAGGGTTAGGTAGCTGATACTTATTGTAAGTAGTCCCACATTTCGCCAGGACACTTGGCAATTAAACATAAAAGCATATATGTAAATCTTAGATTCGCAAAAAAAGTTTACGTTTCTTTTTCTTTGAGATTTTAATAGTACTGTCTTGCTCACTCATATCACGTCTCGTATCTATCTTTTCATCAGTCAGGTTCATCACTATGATTTAAATCTATACATAAAGCGGAACTGTCCGACAAAACCCGATCGCGTGGCAACACTAACCGCGAACTACGCAGTAGTTCAGTCAAGGTCGTGGATGCGTGGTGTGTGCACTACAACATTTTTTATTATTTATTTTATTAATGGCTGTTGGGACGATAAAACGAGTTGTTGATAGGCAGCGATCGCGAGTAAGGTCTTGAACACACGCTCGTGTTGTAATAAAAGTTTAAAAATAAGTAAGTAATTAAAAGCGATATATTTAGTGGAAAAGTTCTGTTTAGGAAAATGTCTTGAGGAAAGTTTTGAGTGGGGATGGATGGCTTTAATATTAGGGTAAGACCAAACAAACGATAAATGGTTTGTGTGAAAGATGGTATGGCTAGAAAGAGGGTGACTTCATAAATGACTACTAATAGGTAGGTATGGAAGACATGTCAACCACAAATAAATTGGGATAAGGGCAGGAAATAATAAAGAATAATTTCCTCCGTTTTTTCGCTGAGGAATTTCAGTGCCGCTTCACAAGGCTCGACAAAGACGGGTGGGCCAAAAAGCGGGACGAATCCGAACGGATAGCCCGGCCCGGCTTGAATATTTGTCAGGACTTTTTTCATGAGGGGGATATTTTTAACCTTACCTTTGGGACATACAGGGCGGGTAAAAAATCGTGGATCAATCGAAACAGGGCGATAGTTGGGGTTATCAGGGTAATTTTTTGATAGTACATTTTTTTTTACAGTAATTTTCTAGTGTTACAAATATTTTTTTCGTGAGTCTTAAAAGGTATTGAAAAAACTGCCAATACTCATAAATCATGGTACCAATTGTCATAAAAGCACTTTTGTAGTGATGATATATTTCCTAGAAGCAACTAAACACCATTTATTGTTTAAACATAGGTACCCATTTTACTCAAATTGCCTATTTATTACAAATTTCGGTATTTTCTTAAAAAAAATCACTCAAATAGTCATAACTTTTAATGAGGTCATGTTAGGGCTCAGCCACACAGATATTTTTTACTGCAAATAACCCCAATTTTTGCCCTGTTTCGTTTGATCCACGATTCTTTAGCCAGCCTGTATAAAGGACAATTTTCCAACCCAGCATCTGCCAGTATGCTTTTTAGTCTCCTTGCAGGTCTCTCTCCTTTCACAAATGCTGCTTAGAGAATAAGAATTCTGCTGCGTTTTGCCATCACAGAAATGGAACTTTTAAAGAGGAAAAGTGTGAAAACTTCCCCTATTACATCATCATCTGCCTAGCCTTTACCCAACTATGTTGGGGTCGCCCTCCAGTCTAACCGGATGCAGCTGAATACCAGTATTTTACATGGAGCGACTGCCTATCTGATCTCCACAATCCAGTTAGTAATGTGTAATACGATACCCCTTGGTAAGACTGCTTGTCAGACTTTCGGGCCACTGACTACCTGTAACGACTGTCAAAGATCTACTAATGACAGCTGGGATCCACGGGCTTAACTTGTGGTATTACTGAGTGCCGTAGCAAAGGATACGTATGTTTCTTTGATGCGGAGGTGAAGCTAATCTACATTTATGTTCTTACGTAACTGAATCGATTTACATAAAACCGGGACAAGTTCAAAGGTGAAACAAGTCGGCTGTCATAAGCTTACATCTTATTTCATGAGACAGATCGACTGATAGAATACGAATAGATGAATATTAACTATCTAATTTGTCTTATTGAGTGGATTTCCTTGACCTATCATAAAGTTTTGTTGACTGTTATTAATATTTACTTTTGCTTGGCGGAAATTTACGAGGAACTTGATTTCCTACCTCCTCTTTTCCGTGTCTGCCAGCTTGTCAAGTTCCCAGAAACTGTAAAATTTCTTGAAATGATCTTAAACCATAAAATGTTGTAATGTGTATTACGGATCATGGGATACAGCCCGCTGACAGAAAGACGGACGAACAGACGGACGGATGGATGAACGGACAGCGGAGGCTTAGTAATTGGCTCCCATTGGTTAGCCTTCTGATACGGTACCCTAAAAGTTAGATTTCAATACTTTTTTTTTTTTAGGATCGGAAATCATCAAATATTGTAAATAACAATTGGTTATGTAATGTACCAAGAGTTGGTTATCACTGTTATCAGGCATAAGATACGGTTATCTATGTAAACCAGTGTAACTGAGATATAAATAGTTATCATTTGATCTGTTTCTTTGGCAATTAGGATTAGGCGTAACAACATTAAACCACAGAGTCACGAGTTAATAGGCTACTTATGGGTTAGCTCATTCCATCGTCGACCTCATCTCTGTCCTTAGGACAAGATTGAGGTCAAGAGTAGGCCCATTTAATATTATATAGGGTTACTGGTAGTTAGTGACCGATACTTAAACACGTGATTGTACATACTCATGATAACAATCATCTTTCCCAAAGAAACTTTTTTTTATACTCGTTCACTTTTATCCTACTATCACAACAGCCGTATGAAATTCGCGCGCGCCTGTGACGCCACGTGACCCCGCCGTTCTGTCTCATTACTATCGTACCGTGCAACAATGGGTAGGCAGACCACAATGGGTGGCAGGACGGCGTCACGCGGGTGGGTAACAGTAGAAAAAAAATGTTTCTTTGGGAAAGTTGTTTGTTATCATGAGTATAATCACATGTTTAAGTTTCGGTCACTAATTACCAGTCACCCTATATAAGGTGACTGGTAATTAGGAAAAAAATTGGACTTTGTCTTTTAATGTCTTCGATTTTATTACTCAAAAATACTGTGGGGCCCCAGCCCCACAGTATTTTTGAGTTATAAAATGGACAACGGGAACAATTTTTAATTATTTTTTTTAATTTCCGCTGGCCCCACCAGTGGGGTCAAAGGCGGTGGGGTCAACGGGAATACACCTTCGTAACAAGGGTCGTCCCAGATATGGCCTAGAAAAAAAAATTAAAGCTATGACGGGGGGAACAAGAGTATCACCCTTTAGATTGCATAGATAGAATAGTCTATGGCTCGAATGGATTTGATGCATGATCATTGCAGTGCTTATATGTACGTGTGTGATGAGCTTCGATTGAAGAGGACGACTTCAGTCAAGGCGAGGCGGGACCCAATTCCTGTCAAAGGAGGCCTTTTCGACATAAAGTTTTGGCATAAAAATGTCTGCTTCAATAAAGTTGGTTTATTTTATTTGTGGATCTCAGTTTAACGTGGAACCTTAGGATGGAAAAGGGCAAAGATTTTATAGCCCATGATTTAGTATTTTATGGTGTATTTTATTATTTGTATTGGTCTCTTATCTTATGTGAATATTTCAAGCTTACTTCTCGTTTAGTTTGACTAGCGCTTCGCCCACGACTTCGTCCACAAAAATTAAGATAGCTCGGCTAAATATGCATTATATAAATAAACTTATACTTTTACTTACGGGATATCTTTCGTGTTGGTTATTATTTTGAGCTCCCGATATTGAACAACCACGGAAGAAGTCCCGTAAGTGAATTTATAAGTTTATTTAGTTGTAAACCGTGAAAGCTTAAAAAAGTGTATGTTATAAATATAATTATAGCCTATAGCACCCACGAATAATGTAGATTTCTGCCAGTGAAAGACTTTTTAGAATTGGGTTATTAGTTACGGAGATTACCCCCTACATACAAACTTCCGTACTTACAAACAAATTTGACCTCTTAATAATCTTACTTAGTATAGATTTTCAAAGTTCGGTTCATCGCCTAGACTTGAAAACCGAATATCTCTATTTCATCACCACAAACCACTGTTTTCAAAACAGCGAATGAATATATCGTAAGGTATGCATTAGAACCAAAAATCTAAGGCATGTGACAGACTTCGACCAGCACTGACCCCGCGTTTTAGTTTTAGCCCACTCCCTCTCATAGAGAGGAGGCTGTCTCCCAGCAGTGGGAACTTTAGAAGCTGATTATGCCTAGATAAGACTATGACAACTGCCTCATTGCTCGAGTGGTCGCAAGCACGACTGCCGGAGGCATGAGGTCCTGGGTTCGATTCCCCGGTCGGGCAGTGTTTTGGGATTTTCCATCAGTAATTACTCAGTAGCAGCCACGGAGTCTGGATTAGTCTACCCGGCTGATGGCAATAGGCTCGCCCCTATTACATGGGACTTAAACATAACTGGCGAAATGTGGGTGTACTCTTAGGTACACCTCTGTCTAACCCTTCGGGGATTACAGGCGTGATGACTAGGCCACACTTTTTCAATTTAAAATTAGCTATATCTTATACACGCGGTAAAGTTTATAAGAACACCTACTTAGTGCCCAGGGGGGTTACCATGACGTCTTAAACCAGGAGTAATTCCAGTGTGGGAAAGAGACAGAGCTATACAAGTCGTCTAGCGCCATCTCTTTCCCACACTGGAATTACTCCTGCTTTAAGACGTCATGGTAACCCCCCAGTTCTTATGTCATTATACAATTATGTAAAGTCTATTTGTGTAGGACGTAGGTTCCTAAATAAACTGAATTGGGTTATCTATTTATATTCACCGCCTCTTCCGTTGTATAAAATGGGATCAAGGCCCAAGGGCAGATGTATTTGTGGGGCCTGAGGTACCCACAAATACAGGGACAGGTGTGGAGAAATCCGAATCTGTAGAAGATACCGTGTTACACCTTAGTTGTGATACAACTTAGCTGTGTTTTTCCTGAAATAATGAATTAGTAATAGTAGTTCTTATTTGAGCTGATTGATAATAATAATTTGGTAGTAGGTACCTAAATTATTGCGATAGGTACTTAATGCCGCTCGTTGCCAACTTGTAACTTTTTTTTAAATATTTTTGGGACAAAATATAACATGGTTTAAAAATTATTGGAATCGACACAGTTGCTTATTCTGAACAAACTATATTCATATACTAAAAATAATGTTGTATAGCTTACGAAAAATTGAACAATAACCAAGAATTAAGTTTTCTTACAGCATACCTTAGTTCGATTGCGAGTTTAGTAAGTTAATAAATTAATTTTGTTATTATTTTTCCATAATTTGCAAAATACTTATTGGTACATTGGTCCAAAACACTTTCAGCAAGATATAACTTACACCTACCCTACATAACCTAAGTAAATTGTGGCCCAATTGCACAAAATGCACGCTTTATGCTCTACATTGAAGAACAAAAGTGCATTTTGGGCATTTGTTGAGTCTACAATGTTTCTAACCACGACTCTTCTTTAAATTGTTTCCTAGTATTTGTTTCCCGACCTTTGAAAAACTGATCATTCATCGTGACGTGAGGTTCATTGAACTCGAAAACCTTGGCCCAGTCAGGCAGAGGACGTGGCAGCCTTGGCAATGAACCGCTTTTCATCCAGTCGACGAGCGAGGACGCATGGAAGGCGTATTCATTTCTTTTATATTGATGTTAAAAATTATTTGATATTTCCATATAAATAAAGTTGAAGTGTCTGTTTGTTACTTCAAAGTATGAAAGTATAATACTACGGTACTTATTATAACAATTTATTTTTTGTTAATTTTTGTCGGGCTGTCTGTTTGTTACGACTCATCTGCGAAACGGCGGGGCCGATTTTGACCAGGCTTTTACTGGCAGATGCTATGAGTAGTGACTAAGGTTACCTTTTACGTTAGAAAAGGAATGGGGTTCCGCGTCAAAAAATTAAGGAATTGTTAAAAAAATCCGAATAGGGAAGATATTTTTAAAATAATTTCACGCGGACCAAAGTCGCAGGCAACATTTAGTTCTCGGTAAAAATCGTGGATATTATAAAAGTAAGTTGGTCTAGCGATAAAACTATTTGTTTGAGGCTAAGCTGAAGATGGACAGCAATAGAATCAATTCTACGTCCATTGTTTTAAAGTTTGACGTTCAAGTGCTTTTCAATGGCCTGTTAGAGACAAATATTTTTTTTATTTAACACACGCCATCCTCTTTGGTGAGTTAAATCGAATTAGTCGAGGGTGCTATAAAAGTGGGCTAAGAACCTCACATGATTAAATGACTACCCCTTAACAGCCCTTTGCATAATAAGTCTGTATTTTTTCCCACGGATGGGCCACAAGCATCCTCTCTGTGAGAGTCAATGAGTTGAATAAACCACGCGATCCCAGTCCTTGTTGGTGGACATCACAAGTCTTCAAAATTTTTCCAACAGCCCTTAGAGATGATAAAGTTCTATTCCTAACATTGGCAAATACTATGAATTGAGGTACTTAACTCCCAACCATTTTATGGCAAAGACAATTTATTTTTCCTTGCTATCGGCCTGATGCCAACGCCCATAAAGATAGCATTGATCGCAGCAGCAGCAGCAAAAATTGTGTCGAGTTGCCGAGCTCATAGCTGGCAACCTGCCAAACTCCTTAACTTAACTGTTGTTCCGTCACTTACCCCTCAAAGGTTCATTGGAAGACCAGCGTCAGACAGCATCACCTGTTTGGCATGAATGCTGAAATGGACCAGCCATGAGGCACACAGCACATACCTACTATGTATTTTTTTTTTTTTTTTGTATTCGTCGATTATTTTTTATTTTGTATCTTTTTTTATTTTGTGTGCTTGCTGAACTGTCGTCAAATAAACTTTATCCTTTCTTTCTTTCGTTCATAAACTAATCCTATTCAGTAAATAAGTTTATTTTTTTATGATAAGTGGCATCTAGTTTAAAAAAAAATTAATGATGATGAGGAAAAACAATTTTGTGACCACCAAAGTAAGCTAAAAAAAAACAAGAAAAAAAAGCATTAAGATGAAAATGTATCCTTCATCTTTTTCCGTGTTTAAATTATGTATGTGCTGTCGTAACTCAACCAAATAGGGATGACCGTCGTAGTAAATGTTGATGGGTTGGGTAGTAAGTAGATGGGTTGGGTAGCAAGTAGATGGGTTGGATAGCAAGTAGATGGGTTGGGTAGCAAGTAGATGGGTTGGGTAGCAAGTAGATGGGTTGGGTAGCAAGTAGATGGGTTGGGTAGCAAGTAGATGGGTTGGGTAGCAAGTAGATGGGTTGGGTAGCAAGTATATGGGTTGGGTAGCAAGTAGATGGATTGGGTAGCAAGTAGATGGGTTGGGTAGCAAGTAGATGGGTTGGGTAGCAAGTAGATGGGTTGGGTAGCAAGTAGATGGGTTGGGTAGCAAGTATATGGGTTGGGTAGCAAGTAGATGGATTGGGTAGCAAGTAGATGGGTTGGGTAGCAAGTAGATGGGTTATGTAGCAATGGGTTGTGTACCACCTTTCGTAGCAACAGTTCAGGGTGGGCTTCGTAGCCAGAGTTCGAAGTGAAAAATATCATTGAAAATTATTTTGATTTTTATCATGATAATTGTTTGATCTCTTGCTAGACCATTCATTACTTTTAGATGATGGGTGCATGTAATGAAAGAAGGTAAATTATTAAAACACTACTGTATTGTCCCAAAGATACTTAAAGTAAAATGAGATGAATGGACTGATGGTATGGAAATGAAGTGACTGACGCGGCCCTTGTTGGCTGTAACGAGAACGCCTGGCTGACTTGATAGCTCAACGCGAACTGATCTAATTATTATGAGTTGAAATGAATGGGGCTAATACTGCTGAATTGCAGAATGTGCAGTTGCACCGTACAATAATTATCTTGACAACAACAAAAATCAGAAAATATTAAGGCGACATTAAGTGCCAGCGACCTTGAGCGAGTATTCGAGCCATCGCCCGCAAGGGCTCCCGCTTCAACGCGCACCAAGTTTTTTCGAAAAAACAACCCTCCTTGATTTATCAAACACAATACAAATAAAAGTCGTATACTAAAATATGGCTCATTAATTGTCTTTTAGATGGTCAAATTTTCATGCAAATACGCCCGATAGTTTTTGCGTGATTATCGTTTTTTTGCCCGCGTTAGACATTACTTTACAAATTTATTACACTATGTTATAAAAATATAATTTCACATTTTCACATATCAAATTATGAAGAAAATTGTCTAGTATAACATATATTTTTTTCAAAGAAATAAGACTACTAGTTTAGACGTGATGTTCAATTTAAAAACGTTAAAAGTCGTATATCTGCGCCTTAATGTCTTAACTTCACGTGTATCCAAGCGCGATTTGCCGCTTCCGCGCGTATCCAAACGCGAATTTCCCTAAACTCTAGCGAGTGAATTTTATGCACGGCCTCAAAAACGGACACAAGTATTGTGTTTAATTAATCAGCAAACAGATTGGTTTGGTACATTTTACACAATTAGTAATAATAAATGTCTTTCTTTACATAATATTTTAGTAACGAAACTATCATTTTAATTAAAAAAAAAGAGATCAAGTTATGAATCATTAAAATATTTATTTATATTAAAATAATTGATAATGATCTGATAATTATCTTGCCAGTTATTAAATAAGATAATTATTTTGATAATTACTAACCCTGGTCGTAACAGTCTGGAGAAGTTCCATAGCAAAACAAGAAAATTGACATAGCAAGTCTCATGGGATTGTACCTAAATAAATCTATATGTAGGATCCGGTCATCAGTACGGACATAAAATGAATCGCAAGCGCGCCAGTGGTGACATCACGCGAATTTTTTACCAGTCTACCCACACCACAGCATGCTTCGACAGAGCCCTGTTGTTTACAGCTCGAGGCAAGGACGACAGTCAATGTCTGATCACGGCAGAGTTGAGACGTCTTGGAACTGTACGCGATTCATTGTGCCCCGTGTTATGAAGTTGTAATTTCAAGTAATCTGTTAGTTTAATAGAAACAGTGTATCGCACCCAGTGTATTTTCATTGCACGAAATCCATCGTCTGCCCACATGATATACGAGCCTAACGGAATAAATCCTATCATAAATATCATAAATAAATCTGGATGGACCGGTTAATACGATAATTATAATCTAGTAATGGGATTTATTCTTTACGTCCGGACACCATCCCATATCTTCCCGTGGGTGTCGTAAGAGGCGACTAAGGGACTTACCAGAGAATGGGCAGCAGCGTTCTCTGATTCTACAACAACCATACTGCGATCGCCAACCCGCCTGCCAAGCGTGGCGATTATGGCAAAACCCCCCTTCTTGGGGGAGGCCTATGTCCAGCAGTGGACGTCTTTCGGCTGAAATGATGATGATGATGAATGGGATTTATAAAGTAGGTATGCTAAATTTTCCACATCATCGAATGATTTCACTTGCTAATCGATCTTTATCAACCTGTGATAGTACATAATCGATTAGAATATTACCTTGTTTACATTTCTTGTAAAAATTGCAAGAAATAAACGTTGTTTACATCGAGTTTCCTAAAATATTAGATAAAATCTCAATACGACACAAAAGCATATAAAAAATAATGTAACTGGAAATTCAATATATTTTCCACTGATTTCGAGAAAACAATAGAAATTACACATTGCAATTTTCTCATAAGAATGCGTTTAAAACAATTAGTTATGCTAGCGTCTATACGACCTTGGCAATGACCGGCTTATGTAAGAAGCCATTTTGTTTCGCATACCTATTGCGACACGCTTGTGCAGGCACCACTGTATAGGTAATGTAACATAAGTGTAAGCCAGGAAAAATATTTTAATGAAGAGACAGTAGTTTATCAATTTCTGATTTTAGGCAGATGATGATGAAAATCCATCAGTACAGATGGACCGGGATTGTCATACAGTGGGTTGTCCAAGACGGGTATCGTCACCATAGGCGTACGTAAAGTTAGCATGTCGTGTGTGCACGGAAAAAGAAAATTAAAAAAATTGAGAGAATTTTGCTCAGAAGTGGGATAGTGTTCCTGTCCCACTTCTGAGCAATATTCTCTTGATTTTTTTTATTTTTGAGTACGTTTAAATATAAACAAAAGGTTCAAAGAAATTCTTTACCTTTAATTACAGATTACAGCAGCCCATTTTGCTTATGAAATATTCAACGATGGCTATCAAAGAGAATCCTATGTGGGTGGACTTTGTTTCGTTACAATAACGTCGTAATTGTCAAAGTTTCGGGGAAAGGTATCAGATGTGGGTGTCCTTTGAGCTATAAATATATAGCTACCGCTTTATAAATGGCGTGGTTACTGCTTTTGATTTTAGTATTTAACTGGCGGTTTCGCCACTAAGCTACGGTCGCCCGCATGAAATCCGTTTGTTTTATGACAGGATATTAATTCGTGTGGTTTCTAAATTTTGGCTATACATTTGTGTCGTATACAAGGTGTAAACGGACCCTTCAGGAAGCCGTCAACCAAGTATTCTGTACCTGACATATTGCTGACTTTTAAATTGAGAATTTGGGGTGAAAATCACGAGTTACGTTAGAACTCAATAATACATATGTAACGCACTCAAAACATTGTGCTGATGGATGTATTGAATAGTACAGGGGTCATGGAGGTATTTAAAGTAAACTTATAACATGTCACATTGTGTAGTGTGTAAATGTATTTCTAAGTATTGTGCTAATTTAAGAAAATTTAGTTAAGCCTTTTTTTTTTTTAGGATAGGACATCATCAAATGACCCCCCCTCTGGGCGGAGCGGAAGGGAGTGTCAGACTTGTACTGACTAAAACCCATCCATGTTCCTTCTTTGCCCTTTGTGTTCCAGGGCCGCGGTATCTCTTTCAAACAGTCCCGCAGCCCTGGCAGGCATCGGCCCATGCAGACCCCTACATGGTTGCTGACATCTCTTTGAGGCGCGCGTGGAACACGAACTCGCCGTCGACATGGCCTGTCGTCATAAGACGGCCGGACGGCGAGCTAGCCCATTACTCGCCGTCCACAGGCCCGCGCCTACGGTGGCCGGGAGCCACAACGTGACCCCTGACGCCCAGGGCGTCTCCCGCGGCGGCCGGGACGTGAGGCTCTTTCCCTCTCACGTCCCGCCACCTCCTTCACTAGCATGACTGCTTCATTTAGTTAAGCCTGGCATCGAAGTGTTTTTTTGTCCCTAGCAAATAAAATAAAATAAAAAAATAAAAGATTAAAAACATGTAAGCAATAAAAAAATATTCATATTAACATATATTAAATTAATTTGACCTCCAATATCTCCTTAACTGGAAGACAATGATAGAACAATTTATTATTATGTACCGTTCGGCTTTACTTCGGGATGAAAACATAATTACGTTGTCTCCATTTATTTATATCAATTGTGTATCGAAAGTTGTAGTTTGAATTGAAAAAAAAACCTTTAAATCGGCTTTGAAGATATAGATTTTCAACTTATACCTACCTCTTTCATGACTTTTTTTTCATGTGACAACATTTTTCCATCTTGTCGGGTTATTAAGTCGTATTATGTTTAGGCTTTATAAATGCGTACATACCCAAATAATTAATTAAATAATTTAGTTAATTAGTAGGTAGGCGGATTGTTTACTTGTTTTAAATGCGTAAAGTTTTAATTGGGTAAAAAATTGTAGGTAACTAACTTGTTTACAATTAAAACCATTGCGTTTCCGATTTAGATGGAATTTTAATGTCGGTATAACAATATGCCCACTGTTTGCTATCGTTTGATGGAGATTTCCATGTAGTTAATGTTTTTACGTTTTAAAATTCCTATGTGTTTTTGTTTGTCCGCTGTTTACTCTAGTTATTAAAAAAAACTTTGTTTTTGTCAAGTTGTCGTGATATTATTGGTAGTTTTTGTGGGTCACTGTTGAATAGTGTTGAGCTCAGTTAGCTCAGTTGAAGGTCAGTTAAAAGATACAATATAGTAGATTGTAAACATATCAAATAGGTTTTTTACATTAATAAATAGGTACCATTTTGTTAAGTCATACATTCTGAGTAGGAGCACGGAGTCTGGCTTCAGCAACATAGGCTCGTCCATGTTACATGTTATTTCGGACGGCAAATATGAGTGCACTATTTATGGTCTAACTTTTCATTAAGCTGCGCTTGCCAAGGTGATCCGTGGATGGATGACCACCCATTACAAACCGAGTTTCCTCCGTGCCTAGGAAAGTAGCTGTCATTTGTAAATCTTTGACAGTCGTTACAGTCTTACCAAGAGGTATCGTATTATCCAGTATTAACTGGGTTGTGGAGGTCAGATAAGCTGTCGCTCCATGTGAAATACTGATATTTAGCTGCATTCGGTTAGACTGGAAGCTGACCCCAACATAGTTGGGAAAAGGCTAGGCAGTTGCTGAAAAACAGTTTGTTAAGTTATAAATAAAATTCTGTGTGGGTACCGGAGTAATAGGCTTGTCCGTGTTACTAAAGTAACACGGACAAACATGCCCATTTGACAGTTATAAATAACTGTCAAATGGGGGTGCAATGTGTACCACACCACCGTAGGCACCTTTAGGGCGGTTGTCCATCCACTATAAGAAAGAAAGAAAATATATTTATTTGCCGCAGGTACATGACGTGCATCACACAAAATAACAAGGAAACAAGGAACAACAAGACAAGGAATATTACTGTCCGGCAGTCCGATTTTTTACGGTCCGATGTGGCATGAAAAAAAACGGATGATTGGCTTGTGCACTTGTCCGTCTTTACTCGGATTGGTGCTGCGCAGTTTAGGGTGGGTCTTTTTAAAACAACACGCGACGCGTAATTACGCTAGGAACGATGAGTTTCTTGGAACGTAGGCCGTTGCTTGCTTTATTACTCCACGTGCGAAGACGTAGAATACAAAAATAATATTGGCTTACAAGGTACCTGATAAAGTCATTTTACATAAACCACACTAAATTGAGGCAGGACGAAACAATTCATTTGAACTACTATCGGATGTCTACAGCTAGTTAATGTTACGATTTTTTTAAAACAGCTCGGAATGGGGAAAATTAAAATGTCGGACGGTAAAATTACGTATAGTACATAGTAATAGTACCATTTAAGGTGTATCATATCGAACCGTAAAAAATCGGACTGCCGGACAGTCAAATTCCATGTAGTGCACAAACGACCTAACCTAACCCAGAACCTTTCGGGAGAAAACAGGTGTGATATTATCATCTTATAAAAATATATTTGTTTCTGACTTATTATCCTGTTACTATTTATGTAGAAGTGTTTTCATAGAAAATAAGTAATGGCTCTACTTCAGAGAACATCAAATTATATCAAACATTTTCATATTTCTGTCTGAGAGAGTTTCTTTCCAAGAAAATAATGTTTACCGATATACAAATTATTGCGAAATTCTTTCCGTATTTTTGTTTTATTTTTAAGTTGACACAACTGTGGCTGACGCAATTGGATGAGGCCATATAAATGCGCCGAAATTAAAAAAGAGAAATTGCGTCGTTTTCTTTAGAAATTGAAAAACACTTTTAGTAAAGAATCTTTATGACTACCCAGAAATACTATTAGGGATTACCTAACGGTGGGGTGGAGAAAGTTATTTTGGGATGTCTTAAAGGATTTACTGCGTCATTTACGAGTTTTCTTTTCGTTCTCTTACCATTATTAACTTTTTTAGAAATAAACTGCGTAATTGTCTATCAGAAAAATTGTTGCTACAGTCTTCGGGAATTTATGCAAGATAAATTTTAATTTTAAGGTCTATTGGAATTTAATCTATAATTATGTTATGTGTAAAATATTTTAAGGTACTATTTTTTAACTATTTAAGTTTAATAACCTTATTGGCTATTATTTCACTAAAATACGCATTAGGTATTTGTTAATGTAAAATTATATTTGCATGCTCTAAAAAGGCAAAATATCGAGTGTAAAAAGACCCTTAACAAAGCCGAAACGCACTTGTTTTCCCCATCATTACGATCATTTTTGGTTCTAGACCATAGGTACCTTGGAACCTTCTAGTTACGGAGATATTGGGGGTCAAAGTTACAACCTTTTCACAAGTTTTTTTTTTAATGTAACATTTTTACTTTAAAAACCTCCACGACCCCCATAGTATTCAATCCATCCATCAGCACAATGTTTTGAGTGCGTTACATTGAGCCCTACCGTAAAACGTGATTTTTCACCCCAAAAAAAAAGTCGTTTTCCAGCAATTATTTTTGCGTAAATTTACAGTTTAAGTAATTATACATATGCAACCATTTTTCTGCAATAGACATGAATTTGAATGAAGTAAGAACCGTCAAAGAGACCAAAGCTAAGAATTATACCTTCAAGCAATGACCAAACTACAGAATAAAAATCGTACTTTTACTGAAGTAATCACTTTGAGTCAGGTGTAATTCTTTTATAGCTCTGGAGACTTATTGCCTTGCAATACCTACGTTTTTGGACTCATAAAACATCATTTCATGATATTTTTTATGAGTAAGACATAATAAAAAAAGGTACTGTCAAGTCTTTTGTTAACAAATAACACCACAAAATGCGCCGGCACTTGTTTTTCATGAATAAATATCGAGTAGCTACTTGACATCGTCTGCATCTTGTATTATTGTCATTATAACACAATGTCCTTGAATACAATGGAGAATTTTCGACGTAGTATGCTCTTGTTTACTTCCATATTTCCTTTTATGATTTCAGATGTGGTTTTCAGACACATTTAAGTAACTACATATTTGGATATTAAATTATTTGGCGCTGGCGATTCACCCTACAAATTGATGTTCTACAAAACACACATAAAATCACGCCTCTCCGAAGGGTTTGGCGCAGGTTTATAGTCGCCAGTGCATCAAGTTACCGTCAAATTTTCTCATTCGCCTTTGAACTTAACCTTCAACATTTTATGGTTTAAAATCATTTGCAGAAATTAGACAGTTTGTGATAACTTGTTGTGCTGGCGACCGTACCTAATAGTCTAATAGTACACCCACATTTCGGAACTTACGTTTAAGTCCCATGTAATAAATGGCGAGCCTATTGCTATAAATTGATTACAAATCCACACACCGTGGCTGCTACTGGGAAATTCCTGATGGAAGAACTAATTAATACTTTATCAGACCTGGGAATTGGACCCAAGACCTCATGCTTAGCAGTCGCGCTTGTGACCACTAAACCATAAAAAAATATTTCAGATAAAACACATTTAAGCTTTACAAAAACAATCTATACTAATATTATAAAGCTGAAGAGTTTGTTTGTTTGTTTGTTTGCTTGAACGCGCTAATCTCAGGAACTACTGGTCCGAATTGAAAAATTCTTTTAGTGTTTGATAGCCCATTTATCGAGGAAGGTTATATGCTACACAACATCACGCTACGACCAAAACGGGCGGAGCATTTATGAAAAAGATTGCAAAAACGGGAAAAATCCGAACGCAGACGAAGTTGCGCGGCAGCTAGTTTTCAAATAAAAATGAGCATTTCAGACAAAAGTAAATCGTTGGTGCCTGTACTAATGATAAAAAATCATTGCATCACAGACACCAGGAAATACCAAAGTCATTTCCTATGAATCATATAATAACATTTAATGGCTTTATTACTGCCATTTCTCTATAAGGTAGCTATACTGTTTTAATTATTATTTGAGATCCATAATTCATACTAGACGCGACAAATGGCGCCAAGTCTATTCAGAGCTAGGTATGTTCAAATGCGTATAGGAGTTGAGATCTTCCTGTTGTTCGCATTGTACATAGGGCTATAAATTTTAATTAATATGTCGGTCATATGTTGTGGAAACATGTGTTAATGCACGGGCTTGTACGAGAGCGTTGTTTTTCGTTGTTATCGTGAATATCGCGTTTCTGTATTTTTGGGAAATGCGCACTAAGCTAGAAAATTAAAAAAAAAATGGTTAAAATTAAGAGAAATAAAAACAATAAAATGAAGAAATTCTAAAAACGCTACAATTATTTTTTAGTTAGAAATCAGTTCTTTTATATTTTTAGTTTATGATCGACAAATATGAATGCTTAATTTTGCAGCTCCTAGTTATTTATTTACATTGTCAGATCAGTCTGCGGGACTAGCACGACCGCGCGGAGTTCTTGATAGTACGTTAACTCCGCACGTGCTAGGCCCACTGATGTGAATTACACTGTACCTAAAACAAGAAAGCATCGACATCTAATTAAAAAAAAACCCAAAAATATTCCACAGGCAAAAAAACAAAACAACATCTTAGTACACGTAATCGATCATTGAAAAGTTCAAAACAATAGTTTCGATACAAAACACTTTCAATGTCAACTATCTCTGTCTACCCCAAGTGCGCTGAGCCACGTGGGTAAACAAAGAGGCGTGTCCACTGACTCACGCGCATTTATGTAACTGAAAACTTAGTCTCTTCGCACACAGAATCATGAGACGAGTGGAGTGGAGCGCCGTACTGCACATCTAGCCTTCCTTCTACTATGAAGATTATGCCATCTAGCCGATTTCGACCACAGCTACTGCATTCAACGGCTTTCTAGGGTAGTTGTCGAAAGCTTTGGTGAGCTGCTCTTTCATGTGCTCTCAAGTGGCTGTATTCAACTTTGGCCGAAAAACTCCGAGCACAAAGCGGGCATGTCAGAACACCATTGACGACATTGTAGCGTATACCTACCTAGCTTTAAAGTCATCATGTTTTACATCTCTGCGTCTACGAATATAAAGAAGTAAAGCCACACAATAAATATAAAGCTTTTAAGTTTGGATGTAGGGCGTAATCTTTGCAACTACTGATCCGATTTCGAAAGTTCTTTCACTAATGGGAAGCTACATTATCCCCGAGTGTCATAGGCCATTAAAACGTTCACATAGCATAATTTTCGACCATTACGCGAGCGAAGCCGAGGGCAAAAGTTAAAAATAAACGACAGTGCGCTCATATTCTAAGAGTCGTGACACGGTGAGCGCCGCGCCTTAAGCGCAGTTTTTGTAAACACATTCAAGGTTCAATATCGCGCGATTCTGGCGTACGACCGGTCGAATGCGAAACAACAAATGACGTAAAATTAAAAATGGCGTCTGTTCTAGGTTTGGTGTTGCGGAAAGAAACCGGCACTACGGGCAGCGAGTTTTAGTGGATTTGTCAGCGTGAGTTGATTAAATGAGGCCTCATTATCATGGTAATTTAGTGGGTGTGTTGTTCTTACCAAATTAGGCAAGCTTTTGAGTAAGCTAAGTCGTTAAGTATTCAACAAGGCCATAATCGCCTAGCCTTTTCCCAACTATGTTGGGGTCGGCTTGCAGTCTCACTGAATGTCAGTATTTTACGTGGAGCGACTGCCTATCTGACCTCAACAACCCAGTTAGTACTGGGTATTACGATACCCCTTGGTAAGACTGGTTGTCAGACTTTCGGGCCACTGACTACCTGTAACGACTGTCAAAGATCTACAAATGACAGCCGGGACCAACGGCTTAACGTGCTTTTCGAGGTATGGAGAAAACTCGGTACATTATGGTGGTCCCATCCATGGACCAACCAAACGCAAGCGCGGCTTAACCTAAAGATCGACCCGAGTGGCTGTTATAGACTAGATACGAGCTCCTTAATGTAAATAGCGTGGTTAATCCCCATGGACAAAATCTCTATTCATCATCACCATCATTGGCACCCTCGTTGCCCCTCAGTACAGGTCTCCGCCAACATGTGCCATGTTTCGCTGGTCTGTGAAAGTCTTATTTAAATTTTCCCCGCCATTTTTTGTCATCTAGCCATCTGCCTGCTTGTCTCCGAACGCACCTTCAATCATCTTTCGGCAACCATTGCGAAAGGCCTCTGTTCCACTCCACCTGCCATCATCACCTGTCCAGCCAACTGACGGTCGGCCAATTTCCAACCTAATAACTCAGGGCATAAGGGTGAAAAGTGGGCGACAGTCATTGAGCGTGGTAGTACAAGTCTACTACATACTTATGAAGCCTAGATCAAGTTCTTTTTACTCTGTCTCTGGTAATAATCCAGATATTCTCCAGAAACCATACGTAGTCACGTTGATTAAAAAATAATGCAACAAAAAGCAGAAACGTTATGTAAAAACTGGTTATAATTTATGAATGTGTTTACTATTACTGCTAGTCACGTGTGCAATAAAAAACGGAATTTAAATAATAAATATGAATATTTATATAATACATATTATGTTTACTGTTTACTCACGAAATGCATCCGGCAAGAAGTCTGCAATGAACTCAAGAGGTTTGGGTCAAGACACTAATAATAATTTATATTAGTTCTTTAGTGTTTATTATATAAGTATATTTAATAGTAAGACCATGAGGAGCAGATAGAAGAAAAGACGGGCTTTTGCTGTGCTGAAGGCCAAGCGACAATACTGGTTTCTTAATTGGTATCACTTTAATGATAGACCAATGAAAGAGGCCCACGACTTTCGTGCCGGGTCATGGGTTCGAAGTTAGACAGTCAGTCAGAATGGACGGACGGTTGGCGCAGTGGCTGAGTGCTGTTGCGCTGCGTGTTGCGGGTTCTATCCCCGCAATATTTGTATGACCTACAAGTAGTTGTTCCGGGTCTAGCCGTTTGTGTTTGTGAGTTTTAGATGTTTGTAAGCGCACTTACGATACAGGAGAAATTCCTAGTGTAGGGCAAAGTTTTATTTAAAAAAAATCTCTTAATTTTGTGGTAATAATTTCATCATCACTCAAGGAAAGCATTAATGCCATGTCCTAGAAACAAAAATTCTATGATTTATGCGACGTCCACCATCTATCACTGGACCAGCATAGTGGTTCAATGAATCCAATCAATCTCCCAATTCTCCTCTCAGGGAGATACCTTCGTCTCAGCAGTGAAAATTATCTCTATTATCTGTCGGTGGTGAATAGTTATACTTCCCTAGTAAGGTATTATAATACGCTAAGTAAGCAACAATTATCACCATTTAAATTCAACTACCTACCTAGGCGATCGAGCTCTGCTCGTGTGAAAATAGAGAAAATGAATTTTCCCAGATATGAGACTTAGATAGCGGTTTACGGAGGCGAAAAATCGATCTAGCTTAGTAACGGTAACGAGAACGTGATTACAAATATAAATGTATATATATTAATATATATATTATCCTATATATATTACTAGTATAGGATAGGATGAAATACGATTATTCAAAGGAGCAAGTCACAATATTATTAAGATGCCAAAAATAAACACAATCGGGCAGGCATTTCTTCAGAAACTCCAATCAAAATTCACCGGCGTGTACCATGGGTTGGTGGTGAATACGAAAACAAACCGGTTGGTGGTTCGTATTCTAAAGACGAAACATTCAAAGAATCGTACATTTGTATGAAAATTAACTATGGATGTGTTTGCCCTTGGCAGTAATCAGTGGCCACATTGTTTTGTAGCTACACTTGATATTGTATTGTACAGTGAACTCTATTTTGTTGTGGACGGCAGAAACTGGAGAATTCCTCGTGCTAAGGGTGACTATTTTGCTTCTTCCCCGTTCTAGATTTTATTCGGTTTTTAAAGTCACACTCGTGACTGTTTTGTGAGCCATGAAAACCCTTGTTTTATCTATACTTAATATAATAAAGAGAAGTAAAATTTGTTTGTAAGTTTGTACCTATATAAAGGGTAATCTTCGAAAGTACTGATTCGATTCCGAAAATTCTTTTACTAACGGGAAACTTCATTATCTCCGAGTGTCACAGTCTACATTTAAAACGTTCCCGTGGGTTAATTCCCGTACATAATGGGAGCGATGCTGCGAGCAAAAGCTAGTATTTCATAAAACAGTTTCATCAAATCTGTAGATTCTACGACAAATCGACCCTCGAGTGCCGTGACGACAATTACCCTAGAAATTAATGTTTGTCTACAAACAAGGCCGAAGGGTATAAAGGAGGATTTTGAAGACAGACCTACAAGCCTTTTTATAAAGACTCAGTTTCAAGATTTAATGTGTTCGTTTATATGCCAAGTTTATAATTTAATAATGTAATTCAACCCGTGCTGGAGAATTTTCGGGTCGACAGACAACAAACTGCCTCGATCTTTAGCTTTATTAGGTTGGTCTTTAGCTTTATTTACAAACAAAGTTTAATTATTTGAAGTATTTTTGTTTGATAACTACGTGAAGATTGCTCCTTAAAAATGGTTGTTTATTTATAGTTTTACTTCATTTAGAACAGTGGTACAGTAGAGAACTTAGCCACAAGTCATGATACCGCGGCCCTGGAACACAAAGGGCAAAGAAGGAACATGGATGGGTTTTAGTCAGTACAAGTCTGACACTCCCTTCCGCTCCGTCCAGAGCGGAGGGGGTCATTTGATGATTTCCCACACTAAAAAAAAAAAAAAGCCACAAGTCATTCTCTGAATTTTTTGGAGGCTTTGAGCCGCGGTTGTTAGTTTTTGACGTGAGTTCGTATGAATGTCTGTCTATTCGCAGTGAACTTGGGGGTGCATTTCAGAAATGCGAATAAGAAAACTTGACTGTGTTTTGCGAGCTGTATATCTCGAAACGTTTAAGGCGCAGATATACGACTTCTAACGTTTTTAAATTGAACATCACGTCTAAACTTGTAGTCTTATTTCTTTGAATAAAATATATGTTATACTAGACAATTTTCTTCATAATTTGATATGTGAAAATGTGAAATTATATTTTTATAACATAGTGTAATTAATTTGTAAATTAATGTCTAACGCGGGCAAAAAAACGATAATCACGCAAAAACTATCGGGCGTATTTGCATGAAAATTTGACCATCTAAAAGACAATTAATGAGCCATATTTTAGTAAACAACTTTTATTTGTATTGTGTTTGATAAATCCAGGAGGGTTGTTTTTTCGAAAAAACTTGGTGCGCGTTGAAGCGGGAGCCCTTGCGGGCGCTGGCTCGAATACTCGCTCAAGGTCGCTGGCACTTAATGTCGCCTTAATAGTTAGCGGGACGGGAGTTGTACCAACGTATATTATGATCCCAAACGAAAAGGTACCGGGTAGGTGACCTTGACGCGCGTGGGCGAGGCCTAGCAGCGTCTAAAAATAGACACAAGAAATTCGCTTTTAAATCCCTCAGATCCTTACCATTTCCTTTTTATCTGGTTTTTCCCTTTTACATACGAATAAACGAAACATTAACGACAGTACGCGACAGTGACGACAGTGACGCCCAAACGGATACAGGCGGCGACTTTTTTGATGAACAACAGATCCTCCGTGTCTCGTAAAATGGTCTGGCTGTAATTTGTAGATCTTTGAAAGTTGTTCCGAATAGTCAGAAGTCTGAAAATTTGACATACAGTCTTGCCAATGTGCATCGCCATCACTCTTCTCACTTTTTGGAGGTCAGGTAGGCATAGGCTCCATGTAAAATACTGGTATCCAGATGCATCCGATTAGACTGGAAGCCAATCATAATATAAGGTCTAACTATTCATACGCGAAATATTTTCAGGGAATCATCTAACAAGGGATTGTTTTTTTATCTGAGTATATTTTTATAAAAAATAAATAATTTAAAATTACTTGACCCACAAAATAAATACTAGCTCCTTATTTTTTAATATCCATTACGCTAGTTTACTACGTCGTATTTACCTAGTGTCATTGTTAGAATATGAGAGTAAAGATTTTATGCAAAGAGTCTCAAAAATTGCGACTTTACGACTTATAGAAGTTACTCTTAAAATATTTCGTAGATGAATAATTAGACCTTATATAGTTGGGGAAAGGCTAGGCAGCTATGATTTATTTATTTAACTTACAACTATCATTATTGATGGATCATACAAGATACAAAACACCCTTTTTTTTTTTTTTTTTTAGGCTGGGAAATCATCAAATGACCCCCCCCGCTCTGGGCGGAGCGGAAGGGAGTGTCAGACTTGTACTGACTAAAACCCATCCATGTTCCTTCTTTGCCCTTTGTGTTCCAGGGCCGCGGTATCTCTTTCGAACAGTCCCGCAGCCCATACAAAACACCCTAAGATCAGATATACGACCTCATTAAACGTTATAGAATATTTTTCTTCATCCAAGAATGTTATCGCTTTGGTAAACAGGCTCACATTTTACATCTTTTTTATGTCCTCGTTAAATTAATATTCAAGTCAGAATCTGGAAAAAATCTTATTGATTCCAAAAAAATAATGAATCCTGTTTCTACTTGGCATCTACAATGTTTGTAATACTGGCTATGTCCGCGGTTTCGCCAGCGTGGAGATCGGTAATTATCCCACGGGATTGTACCACCGGGATAAAAAGTATCCTATGTGTTGATCCAGGTTATAAACTATCTGTGTGCCCATCCAAATCTGTCCAATTGTTTTTGCGTGAAAGTGTAACAAATATCATCACTTGACAAACTTTCGTATTTATTCGGGTCGAAGTATCGGAAATTATCCCTCTGGGACGTCCTTTCGGGGTTAAAATCCCAATCAATGACTTTTTCATGAAATAGTCGTTGAATGGGATTAAATGAACTAAAAGGGTTTTATTGATGATTTTAATAATTATTGTTTGGTAAATACATACGTGGCCAAGAATATTTGCAAAGATAGTCTTTCACAAAACAAAAACACAGTGGGTGCCTAAAGACGGCCGTCGTAACCGAGGCTGGCCCAAGAAACGCTGGCGTGACGATCTGGACTTATTCTTAACGGATTGGTTGGAGAGGGCAATCTATACTTAATATTATAAAGCTGAAGAGTTTGTTTGTTTGTTTGCTTGAACGCGCTAATCGCAGAAACTACTGGTCCGAATTGAAAAATTATTTTAGTGTTGGATAGCCCATTTATCAAGGAAGGCTATAGGCTATATAACATCACGCTACGACCAATACGAGCGGAGCATTTATGAAAAATGTTGCAAAAACGGGGAAAAATACAAACACAGGCGAAATTGCGCGGGTCAGCTAGTTTGTGAATAAAATTGGAAGGCCTTTGCCCAGCAGTGGGACAGAATGTTGATATAAAAAACAACATATGTGTTACGGTCGCGAATTATATATTGTTCAACATACAACCGGACACTGACCTGCAATTGCAAAAAAACGTAAGAAAATTTGAATTTCCCCATATCATTAAAATATATTCAGGCGTGACAAACAATCAAAGTCACTTTCATAATTCCACAATTTTTTTAAATTATCTGTATTTATCATGACTTTAATTGCGGCAACAAAGACGATTTTATATTCTCTTCGTCTTTTTTATTTTACCTACTAACTTATATAATGTGTAGGTATGTATATGAGCAACATTCATATCAGTCACGGTCAAGGTCATGTTGCCTCGTGAGTACATACACATGTATGTGTATATACATATAGTGTGTATATGTATGGAATGTATATGTTGTACAAATGCGTGACTAATGTGTTCTTTTGCTCGCTATTGTTCTGTGTTCAGCAATCATGATTTTCTTTTCAATGATTTGTTAACTGGATTTGTAATGTTTCTGGTACTTCTATTTTTGTTATACGCAAAATATAATGTAGTTTAAATATGTACTTATTTTTCGTCCATTATTTGAACACCTGCCGTGGAAAATTTTAAGTAAATACTTACTTTGTTGTTCAGGTATTTTACTTTGAAATGCTTCGAGAAGGTATTTAGCAAGAGGACTTTCAAAGGTTTCTCGTCAGCTGAAATTGTGTCTGAGATATTTGTTTTTAAAGTTAATTTTTATACACCAACTCGACTCGACTTTTCTATTACATATATACGGAACCTGGAAGGCCTTTTTTTAGGATGGGAAATCATCAAATAATTCCGCTCTGGGCGGAGCGGAAGGGAGTGTCAGACTTCTACTGACTAACACCCATCCATGTTCCTTCTTAGCCCCTCGTGTTCCAGGGCCAAGGTATCTCTTTCGAACAGTCCCGCAGGCCATTCTAGAAGGCCTGAAAGTGAAGTAATAAAACCTAAGAACCTACTTGCTTTCTCTATGTTGATGGCAATAGGTACTCTTGTCCCCTATGGGCTAAATGAGGCTGTACTAGGAGTAGGGACACCTCTTTCTAAACCTTTGGGACACAGACATGACCGCAAGATGTTATGTTATTATTTTCCTATCATATCTAATAGTTACGTAGTTAAATCTAAAATTAAACTGAACAGCGCGTTTCGGATCCATCATCAAAATGTCAAAAAAATTTGATAACGCGTAAAAACAAAACAAACGTAGCTTTGTTTGTAAACTAGAAGACGAGTTAAGATAAACTCGGAGATTTATTCGGTGACAAAAATGGCCATTTCTGTTATCCAACTTACGTAAATCTAACATTACTAAATGATAATTTGATGAAGTTTTAAGATACATCATCATCTGCCAAGCCTTTCCCCAAATATATTGGGGTCGGCTTTCAGTCTAACCGGATGCAGCTGAATAACATTTTTTTTTATGAAGTTTGTAAATACATGAGCTACCTTCATTCCCAAACACTGAAACTGATTTTTACTTGTTTAGACCTACTCCGAGCCTCGCTTCCACCTTGCATATTAGCTAAGTAGCTTCAATATTATTTTTAATCAAGGGATGAGCTAATTATTCTCATATTTTTTACGAGTGAAGACGAAGACGACGACAATAGAATATGGGTGGTTTAGTTTAGACACATATGGTTAGTAAATCGGTTTCTTCTAGGCAAGCATGCTCCACCCTAGGCCGGATAATCGCTTCACATCAGGCGAGTTGCAAATGCAAGCCTATTTAGTATTAAAAAAAAACTCCACAGTTACTCCATAGTTATGTCATGCTTCTCTTGAAAATCTTATTATTTGTTTTTCATCCCCTTGTTGTATGTGTGCCAATATCTCGTAATATCTCGTCGCCAATAGTCGTCTGTCATCATCATCAAGACATTTACCCCAGTTAGTAGTACGTTTGTACACACCTGACTAATTAGCTACAAGATAAACAAGATGGATGGTAGATAGGTTCAATGTCTGTCTTATCAGTTCAGAGAAGATTGGGAATGTAAATAAGGAAAGTGTTTTGTGAAAAGAGTCGCAAAAAAATTACGGAAAATGCCCATTTTCCTTATTCTTTTTCTTTCTAAGCTGAAAAACTATAAATCTGTACTTATGTCTTTTTTTGGTATGGCATCTTCTTGGTCTTTTTCTAATGTCTTTACAATGTCTGTTTACTTTTATTTTGTTAATTAGAATGACGAATAAATTTAGTTTTTAAATTATACGCATTACATTTTTTGTAAGTAATTCTGTGTTGTGAAAATATACAGGACGCAGACTATTTTGATTTGGCTCAATTTTGATGATATTCTTCTTTGCGGGTCGATGGACTCAAATAAT
The DNA here is from genome assembly GCA_905163415.1 of Noctua fimbriata. NCBI lineage: Eukaryota > Metazoa > Arthropoda > Insecta > Lepidoptera > Noctuidae > Noctua > Noctua fimbriata. Next base: position 13,732,093 of record LR990940.1, read on the forward strand.
ACCCGACCAGTATATGTAGCCACCAACACGGCTCTCTCAGTGGTTTCATTTCAGTCCTGGATGGTGAAGGTTGTGCAGGATGTGCAAGAAAGAAGGTGGGGCATATCCCGCAGAGGGGCTCCACACTGGCATTGTAGGTATTTGGACGGACAAACGAGGATACCCCATTTGGCCAGATTATCTCTACAGCGAAGATTGTTAAAATAAAAATATCTGAGTGTATTCTTGCAGACTGCTCGACTTCCTGGCTTCTATGAACGAGCGAAAACATGAACACTATAAATGTAACGCGAAAATTCAAAATAAACATCTGGCTATTGCGAGCTAGTGCGTAGGAATGGGATGTTGCTATTTTTATCGATTTTTATTTAAACGCATTTATTTGTTTTATTTTTAGACGGTGTACTATCTACTCATAAATGCAATAGAAAACATTATTACTTATAGGAATAGTAAAAAAAAGAATCTAAAAAATGTACACAAAATGCGTAATTAATTCTTTCAGAAAAAAAATGAAATCTAGAAAAGATAAAGATAATTTTATTTGTAGTACTAGCGTATACATGCTAATTAAGCTTGCAGGAGACACAATATTGATATTCCGTACGTACATGTTTCACCCGTAAGGCGTACAAATTTATAAAATTACAAAACATTAAAAAATAAATTACAACATAAAAAACTAAATTACTAAAAGTACTTAAATTTAAGTACATAATAATCAGTCATAAATATGAATAAATATTGGTATGAAGTTAGGTACCTACTTATTTGTGTCTTTTTGTTAATGTAATGATGTAATGTAATTGAATATTATCCATTTATGATTCAGTTGAGGTAAACAACTGAATCATAATCGTATTTTTCATTCGAGAAAATATTATGGAATCGTGTTTTCGAATGATATAAAATTTAGAAGTACGTAGTTTTCAATTTTCTTCTTTTTCAACCTTAGGCCACCCAATGTTGCGTGTAGGTCTCTTCCAAATCTTTTGGCGGTTATTTCTCAACTTTGCTATACAACATTAGTTTTAGTATATGCGAAACCTGAAACTCGTGTCTAGTACTACTATTTTTATGTAAAGAATCTATGTAAAAAATTTCAAAATCGTATCATGAAAATCACAAAGTTATAAGCTTGTTCTGTTACCTGGTTGTCCGCAAAAAAACGTGGTCACCACGCAGTGCGCCCGCGAACACGCCTCCAGCATCGACTTGAGCTCATTGATAATGTACTAATTTGGCAGTAGGTACCTAAATGATTGCGATGGGTACTTAATGTCACTCGTTGTCCAACTTGTAACTTTTTTAAATATTTTTGGGACAAAATATAACAAGGTTTAAAAATTATTGGAATCGATTCAGTTACTTATTCTGAACAAACTATATTCAGGTGTCGCATATACTAAAAATAATGTTGTGTAAGGTCTAACTATTCATACACGAAATATTTTCAGAGAATCATCTAACGGCTATAAAGAAGCCATTTCAAAGGGGGAAAAAAATATCTAAAATACTTTTATAAAAATAAAACATAATATTCACAATTTGGGGGCACTCTGGCCCTTTTTATACATTAGAATGATTCGGGGGTTTATATAAGACTGGGGGATTCTCCCCCAGTCTTATAAACGTGTGAAATACATAACCCTGTCTTTGCTGTGCTGCAGTCGGATAAAAATAACATAGCTATGTTGTGTAGGTAGTGTAGGTATCTACAAAATAGAAAATGATGTAGGAAACTTTTTGTAATTGTTGTTTCACGTAATCTATTTAAATTCGGAATTCGAGTATGGAATTAGCTACTGCGCAGTATGGCGATAGTAAAGAAATTAACAATAGGTACTTACTTGTTTATGTGAGTAAGTTATTGAGTTGTCGGTTTTTAATGAATTTAATGGCAATCGGACTGCCTCGTTGGTCTAGTGGTCGCAAGTGCTGACTGCTGAGCATGAGGTCCTGGGTTCGATTCCCGGGTCGGGCAAAGTGTTACTTGGTTTTTCCACCAGATATTTCTCAGTTGCAGCCACGGAGTCTGGATTTGTGCCCGGTTGATGTCAATAGACTCGCCTCCTATTACATAGGACTTTAAACATACCTGGGGATATGTGGGTAAACTATTAGGTAGAGGTACAACTCTACCTCTCTTCGGGGATTAAAAAAATCAAAATCAAAAAGGTTTTTTTTTGTCAGAACATGGTATAAATAGATGTTACAATATTGGTTACAGGCATGATGTGGCCATTAAATGAGTACAAAAGTGATGTTAATAATATTGTGTACGACACATAGAAGAGTTTGTTTGTTTTTTTTTCATAAATTCATTCTGCAAATAAACTTTTAAAGATAGAAAGAAGGTATTGAAAAAACGGTGTCAAAGAATAAAGCTCAAAGGAATTTTCAAAACGTTTATTCATCCTTTTACCAAAAGATTGCCTCTGGACTTTTTATAGTTCAATATGTTTATAGTAAAAAACATTTAGTAAAACAAGCTTTTAAATATAGGTGTGGTGTAATTTTTTTTCCGTATTATTCTAGCTGAAACACTCTTAATTCTATTCAATTCAATTTTTTCAGGAAATAATTCACATTGTGTTTGAAATTATAATAATATAAATAAAAAAAATAATAATAAAACCAAATTCATAAAAAATTATAAAACTAACACATTCATGGTAACAACACAAAAAAAATCATAAAAATAACATACAAAAAAAACAAAAATTAATACAAATAAACAAAAAAAATATAGAAAATAATACAAAGATAAAATAAAATTCAATTTATAATTGATAACCATATCATGAGGGTGCATAAAAAAAAATAACTAGTCCGCTATCTTTCGGTGTCCGCCATTTTGGATTTAGAAAGACATCTCTTAGTTAACCATGCATTGTCAATTGTCATCAAAACTAAACCTGTATGCAAAATTTCAGCTCAATCGATTGATAACTGTTTTAACTTGTGTCACGCACTTTCTGTCATCATTTTGACCATGTTATTTGGGGTCAGCGTAAAACGTTTTTTTCTTCAATTCTCCCCTATTAATTGTCACGCTATCATTTACTCCTTTTTCCTTTATATAATTTCTCACACAAGCCATCCATTTTTTCTTTGGTCTTCCTCTCCCTTTCAATCCATTAACTTTTGTCACGCACTATAGTCCTAAATACAATAACAATACATAACAATGTATCGAAAACACGTGAGTTGTAGAGATAAGGCGACTGATCGCAACTAAGCACACACAATATATACTATTTTATATACCTACACATATAAATATAGTTTATTTATACCTGCTAACTAGGTCACGCGATTACCTCTATGAATCAAACATTTGTAAAGTTAAGGACAAACTTATTTTAAATTCATGAGCCCCTTGCCTTCAGGAATGGCTGAATTATAAAGCAGTTCCAGACTCTTGTTGTATCTTAAAGTAGCTGTTGTAAGTTTAACTTATACAGGGTGTAACAGAATAAACGCAAGATCTATAGTGTGGTGTCTCAGACCATGAAACTGAACAGCTTTTGTTCTATGGCTTTTTGAAATTCAGAACTTTATTTTTTGTTTTACCACACATGTTGATCAGTACATCGCGTCAATTCCTATAGAAAGTACTTTTTATTTGCGAATTTCAAGAACTCGTAGAACAAAAGTTGTTCAGTTTCATGGTCTGAGAGACCACACGGGAGGCCTTGCGTTTATTATGTTACACCTTGTATAAACACGTTAACTTGACTACATTATAGTTAAGGGTTCTAGTAACTATGTAGTTTGCTACATTTTGAAAACTTGTGGGCATATAATACATCCTTAACTTACTTTTCATCCTCATATTAAAGTAACTTTAGTCTGTATGCCTGTCTATTACCTTTTACGCCTATTTATTTGATGGTTATGAAATTTGACAGATAGATAGCCTGGGTCTCCTTGGTAGGGCTATAGGCTACTTTTTGTTCTGGATCGCAGACCAAGACGCGGGTAGCAGCTAATTCCTGATATTGCAGAGTTGCCTATACAAGGTGGAAGAGACACCGACGCTGAAATGGTTACCAAGTATTCAGTACATCATTCTGAACACCCCCACAGAAAATTTTCCATCGGTGATTAAAAAAAACTGCTGTTCCATACATTTTGACCGTGTAGGTATTGGTCCCTTCCATCCTGTTTAGATTTTACTTTTCTTTCTAAGTAAATAATTATTCTGATGCTTTGCGGGAGAAGTGCTTAAAATGATTGTCGAATGAGTAGTCAAATAAAGCAAGGAGACACCTACCTGAGTCATGATTTATTGTGAAATCTCAGGGTAAATCTGTGCATCTTATTTTAGCAGTCACACAGTGTAATGTGCGTTGGTCTAATGTCTCGAAATATACTCACGTTTATTTCCTAGACGTAAATATAAAAAGGTGGGTTCAATACACTTTTAATTTCTTCATTAGATTATTATTGGTTTATATCTCTGTTTTGCAATGATTTCCGAGTGTTTTCTTATTTTCTTGCTTATGTGGGAGTAAGGGAACGTATAGAGTAACAGCTGGTTTTATTTTACAACGCAAATTGTATATTTAGATTGCTTAAATGCTTATTAACGAGGTTAATGTTGTTTACTATAACTTAGATACTTAGAGCTGTCAGTGTTATAATTTACACACACACAAACACACACACACACACAAAATACACACACATTCACACATTTTTTTGTGTTTTTATATGTTAGGTAATTTCAGCGGCACCCGGTTTGATTGGAAGTCAAACCCAACATAGTTGGGAAAAAGATTAGGCAGATGATTGATTGTCATTAGTAATTTTTTTGTGTCATTTTGTCTTAAGATGTAGTGCCAAAAATTGAAAGGAGTATGCTTAGAATGTTTGGTCATGTGGGAGGATGAATGAAAGGCGACTAACAAAAGGTATAATTACAAGAAAAACCTGAGTGGCGACGCCGGAAGGAGACGCCCTAGAAGGACATACACTGACCTAGATTAGTGAGGTTCTTCAGAAGGTCTTGCGGCGTGCGTGTATGACCAGATGTATGAATGTGGACGAGGCGAAAAGGAGTATGTAAGGATCGTAGCAAGTACGCCTCCCGCGTTCTGTGATTTCTGCCTACCCCTATGGTAAAAAGGCGTAAATTTATGTATGTATCTTTAAGTTTTAACTTATTTCTTCTTTGACAGATTTAGGAAGTTTCTATAGTACGTAATGAAACCTTTGCTTCGAGAAAAGCAACCGAAAGGTCTAAATACAAACATGACTGCTCAGAACTCTTTCTAATAATATTGTTAACAAAATATGTTTTAAGATACTCCGTATAAACGGATTTTATCGACGGAAGAATCGACAAAATGACAGATTTCTATTGTTGATCTGTCATTATGTCGATTCTTCTGTCGACCGTGGGTCATGCTACGCGTGCTGGTCTTTCTCCTAGGCTGGTGTCGCTTCGTGAAATGGCTCTCGAACCTCACGCTCCTGGATATATTCTTGTGCGTTTGGGAAAGGGCCAAAATTAAAAAAAAAAAACAGTCCTGTCAACTGGTTTTAATACCCATTTCAGTGAGTAGGTAATGTTCAATGCCCTTCGAAATCTTGCATAACAATCATAACATATTATTAGTAATGAAGTGTTATCGTGAATAATAAATGTTATTAAGTGAACATACCTATTGAATCACTGGGAGCCATTCGTCTTGCTGCAGGTGTTACGAGCGAAGCACAATCGTAACGTTTCGTCACGCATTTGTTTTTCCGAATTACTTTCTGTTTTTTTCTACAGAAAACTTTACGTATTTTTCGCTTTTGCAAAAGGCCTTTGCCCAGCAATGGTAGGTACACATGACAGGTTAGGAAAAAAAAATAGTAATTGAAATTCAACCACGTCCCTGAACCTATGAATATTAGTGTACATTTTGATATAAGTGGGGACACTTTGTTATTGCATTCGAGGCGGATTAACACCCGAGCTGCAGGCGCGGGTGTTATGGAGCCGCCGAGAACTGCAGTAAGTACTGAAGTACAGTAAGTACTGAACTGCACTAGTTGCCATAAATAAACAAATATTTAATTTTTTGTTTCAGTAGCTGGGCGATCGAGCTCTGCTCGAGTGAATAATGATGATGAACCCAATAATAATGTGTAGTTAAAATGTTTATTTTAATATCGGTTTGGCAGTTGGCTGCTAGCCACGGATTTCCACTTATTTATTGTTTACTAATCTAATTATTTTCAGGTGCTCAGTTGAATATAGGATTAGGCTGGGCTAATGTTAATGACATACATACATGAAATCACGCCTTTTTACCATGGGGGTAGGCAGAAATCATGTATAGAACGCCACCTGCAACGATCCTTAATACTCCTTTTGCCTCGTCCACGTTCATAAAAAAAAATGTTTATTGGTAGAACAAGTTAAGGCATCAACAAAATTTTGTGATTGAATCCTCATTTTAGGCAGATAGTGCCTGTGTTAGGAGAGTCCGCTCTTCCATAGCAAGACGTGTTTTACAAAAAGCAACGTTTGATTTTAAAGCTAAAATTTCGTTCATACTTCTAGTCACACTCGTACGCCGGTTATGAGTACTGCGCACCAGACCTTTTTGAAAAATCTCACCAATAATAAGGTTAGTGTATGTCCTTTTAGGTCATCCTCTCCCGGCGCTACTTCTCACATCCTTGCCTTTCAATCGCACTCTCTCCACATGACCAAACCATCTAAGCATCAGTGGCGCAGGTTCCATAGAACTCGATTCCTACCGGATTTGCTTTGAAAAATGGCAGGTCAGTATTCTATAGACAAATAATATAATCACATTAAAGGTATGTACTCCGGCTTATCTCTCACAAAAATTGACCCTTCGCTACTGCTAAGCATAGGTACTCTTTTCAATGTTTGTCACTAAATCTTTTTTTAAACAGCAAAGTTCTCGTATTACTTATTCCTCAATTAATCGTATAACCTCATTCTTCAGTTACTGACATATAATATAAACGTAACATCACACTTTGTAATCCCCGAAGGGTTAGGCAGAGGTGTACTTAATAGTACGCCCACAGTTCGCCATTTAATAATATGGGGCAATTGGCTTATTGCCATCAACCGGGTACCGTTCACTTCACTTGTCAGTTAATGACATTCATTTTATAATACTTTTATACTCCTAAAGGCGCTTCCTCGTCGGGAGCATTCGCCTGAAATGTAACAAACCAAGATTCGATTTTGTTACAGAAACAAGTGAATTTGAACTGTTACATTACTAATACTAGTAATACATAGTGACTCATGCCCCGTAGCATGACCGCCGTAGACAAGGATTTCTTTGACGTAAGAATCGACAAAATGACAGATAGTGCAAAGAAATCTGTCATTGTGTCGACACAATCTGTCATTTTGTCGATTCTTCCGTCAAAGAAATCCTTGTCTACGGTGGTCATGCTACGGGGTATGGGGTAGCTTCAGTTTTTCATAGTTTCTCGAATATCTTCTTGTTGTTTGTTTGTTTTGTGGTCAGAGGTAGAGAAGTTGAATGTAGGAAAGTAGTCTCTCCTGAAAATCAACCTAATTTTAATTTCCTTATAGACAGATATTCTACTGTAAATTGTTGTTTGTAAACAATGTAAATAAAGTTTACTATCTGTTGGTGGATGATATTGCACTAAATAGCTCGAAAAAAAAACTTTAATAACAATCATAATATTTTCTTTTGGGGAGAAATGAAAATCGACGACCATTCTATAAACACAGACAGATAATGCTATAACTGTCAGATAAGAATTGTTATCAGTAACTGTTATCCTTGAAAACGTTCGCAGACAAAATATTACTAATGTTATCTCTATATGCTCATGTTTCGGCAAAAATAATAATGTTTACTTGCGATTATGACATACTAGGAAACCAACATGGTTTACGTGAAACGTTTTGAGTAAATTGGACGTATTTGTCTAGGTCTGCATTAGAGTGTTTCGTTCGTTTCAACTGCAGTCAAGAACTGGCATTGTCAAAATTGCTAAACGGATTTGGAGAAAATTTGGCACATGGCATCAGCGGTGATAGCCTAGTGGTGTGACCGTCGGACTGTCAAGTCATAGGTCTCAAGTTCGGACCCAATTCTGATTTTTCGAATTCTTGTGCGTATTGTATAATTATCACTTGCTTCGGTGAAGGAAAACACCGTGAGGATACCAGCATGCCTGAGAGATATTTCTTGACGGCATGTAAAGCTAAGGCGGGCATAGAAACTCTGACACCAGGTTAGACACTAACCACACGATAAAGAAGAAGATTGTATAAGTGAGCAAGTTAATGAGTTGTTGGTTTTTAATGAATTTAACGGCAATAAATTGAGCGTGTACAAAAGTCTTAAGTTACTAATATCTCTTTCTCGTGTGGTTAACACACGAGAAAGAGAAAGAGAGATCCCAGTACTCAGTGCCTATGGGATGATTTCTGATCCCTAACGCGGGAGAAGTCGCAGAAAAAACCTAGTCGTCACTTCCTATAATATAAAAATAGCATACATACATAATAGCTTCTTTATTACTAGGTAAACCAAAGTACAAAGATCAGCCAGAACGTCGAATATAATCGAGTTGACACGGCTATTTTTTGCGATGACAATTTACTATCGTGCAAAAACGCGAACAGGAATGATAAACACACAAGGCTAACAGGTTCAAAGAGTTGAAGTACCTACTACCTAGTATATTTATTTACATAGATAGATGGATAGGTTACCTACCTTTCAGTTTACTTTGAGTATTACGGTAGAAATTTTCTTCTTCCTTGTATCCTCATGACTGATGGTTGCGACAACTACTGGTCGTCACTTTATGCACCCAGAGCTCTCAAAGTCGCTCTGTTTTCCGTAATCTTAATAGGCGTGTGCAGGTTGGTTTGGCAGACTGCCTTCACGGTATTGGTCAATCGGGTTGATGACCATCCACGGCTTCCTTGTCCACGTGGCTTTTTCCAAATTGCCAAATGACCGAAGTTTTGGAGGAGTCGCCCAGTGGCGTGCCTAGGGGCCACAAATACGGTAAGCCCATAAGGCAAGCAGACTGTTCAGAAACTCTAACATTATGAAGAGTAGTTGGTTATAAGAGCAAGCCAAACTTTGGGCGTGTATGAAAGTATCGTGCCCATACAGATAGCTGTTAGACGGGGCTTAATATTCAGTTGAGTCAGAATCGAAAAGCGGCTGCACTACAGGTTAGGTTAAAATAAGATAGTTGTATTTGCTGAAGGGGTACATGAAGAGTCTATAAATTAATGTTGATGTGCGATTTTGTTTCAGCTGGATCCTGTTAGACTGGAAGCCGACCCTAATATAGTTGGAAAAAGGCAGATGATGATGTGCTATTGCGTTTCAGGCAGGGCGTAAGCTTTATTTGGAGACTAGGGTATATCAGTGACCTTCATTGTTAATTATAAATACCGGTATAGTCTATAAAAAGCGATAGAATTGTTATCTTTCCATTAAAATCTACAGACGATGTTATCAGCTGTTAGGATAGTCGATTTAGATTTTAGTATGTCAACAAGATGCCTACGTGCTTATAAACAAGGGGACACCTTCGTTTCATGTTTTTATAGGAAATTACCGATATTGGAAGACTTCCTGTATTAAATAATCTGCATGGTCCTTAAATGATTTGAGCAATGTCTGGATTTTAAAAGAGACGGAGACCTCTTGAGTTTTTTTCGGAAGTTTCTTCTCTGAGTAGTCAGGTACGATACACCGGACCCATCTAGTTTTAAAACATAACATGATGTGACATGTAAAAGTGTTTTGAAAAACCAATTTACAGAAATAAATATGATTTGATTTGAATTGTTGATGACGAAATACTAAGATATGGGTCAATATGTGTGCATTAACGAGTTTTATTTATTTTCACGTAGCATTCTGGGTGAGCAAAAGACAAGCCAGGGCTCGAAACGCCACTCTGCGTTCCAAAACGGTCATAACGGACGTTGGCAAGAAGGCTGCCAGGCTAAAATGCTATAGGACGGGTAACATCAGCCGCATGCACGATGACCACTAGGCAAAAGTCTCCAAACGATGGTTTCCGTAAGACGGACGGCGCCGCCGAGGCCGTCCCAGAAAGAGGAGGTGAGGCGACCTGGACGCGTACCGCGAAGCCTGGTCAGAGGAGACACGGGAAAAGAGCACATGGAAGGAATTGGGGGAGGCCTTTACCCAGCTGTGGGACAATACAGTCTAATAAATGACCAAGTACCTACCTAAATAAATACCTACAACATACGTAACTGCAACACGTGGACATCTTAAGTTTCAGTCAACATCCATGGGAAAAAAAATGTGCAACGTAATCAATCACACACAGTATCATGTACCGACAACATCGAGGTTGTTTAATATATGAATGACCGACAATCGTACGTTTGAGGGTCCCGTATCTAAAGAGAGCAAGCTAACAGAACTCTATAGGTATAGAAGATACATAACATCACGCCTGTGCAGGGGGGTGGGTCACAGGGGTCATGACCCCCCCCAAAATCATACACGCCAAATTAATAAACCTTCTTAAAATAGCTTTTTTGGGATATAAATTATGACCTTATATCCTGCTTAATCGTTCAACAAGAGAAACTAACCTTTTTCGAGGCAGAATCGGGGTGTTATGGTTCAAACCCCCGAAATCTCCGACAACTCCAACGACTTCGCTCGCCAATACATTCTATACTTTTTCAATTCTGCAAAAGTTAACAGAGTGCTCCTATTCTCATTTCTTTATAATTTGAAAAAAGAAGTGGTGCCTAAATTTTCCAGCTCGCTTCACTCTCTAATACGTCCTGTACTTTTGAATTCTCCACAAGTTGACCGAGTTCCTCCTATACTCATTCCTGTATAAATGAACAAAAATAACTTAATTTATCCGAGAAAGGGTGCAAAAATTTCCTCTGCGTTCTTTTCAGTATATCTTTATAAACTGACACAATTTCTGAAAGCTAAAGATGCACTCCCGGAAATAAACCTTAGGCGCCCTCCTCATCGCTCCCCAACCGAATTCCTGGCCTTGTGACCCCCCAAAGACTTAGGCTGAGACCGCGCCTGCGCCTGTGATCCCCGAAGGGTTGAGCAGAGGTGTACCTAATAGTACATCCACATTTCGCCAGTTATGTTTAAGTCCCTATTGTCATCCACACACAAATTCAGACTACAGCTGCTACTGAGAAATTCCTGATGGAAAAACTTAAATAACAATTTGCTCGACCCGGGAATTGAACCCAGGAGCTCATGCACAGCAGTCGCGATTACGACCACTAGACCAACGAGGCAGGAACTTTAATGCCTGTTTACTGACACTAGGCGAGGCCTGTTGATTTTAAACGTTCAGCTGCATAGAGTTCAAAATTGAACACCGCAATAGTATTCAATCATTCATTACTTTAAAGTGTGTTAAAATAAAAGTTCTAAGCTGTTCGTTTTAGGCCTTAGCAACAAATTATGTATACGTAAATTAATATTTTACTTTGCTATCGTTGACTTTATCAGCAAAACATCCTTGGAGTAAGAAATAATTTACATTTTTATAAAAATACACAAATCTTTAGAAGTTCTTATCAGTATTTCAGTGACTTTGTTAATTAAATAAGACTTTTTACATCTAACGAAGGAAATTATGTTTAAGGAGAAACATAACACTGAAGTTTAAGTATTTACTTTCTTTCAAAGAAACAGTAAGAATGGGACAGCATCGCTGGTTTTCACTTGCTGGGTGTAAAAAGACCCTTATTGAAGCCGAAAGGCACTTAATCTCCCCGTCATTGAGATCATTTTTTTGTTCTGGACCATACGTGGGAACTTTTTAGTTACGGAGATATTGGGGGTCAAAGTTCCAACTTTTTCACAAGTTTTTGTTTAGGGTCCGTTTACACCCTGTATTATTGTTCGTGTTGTTAGATTCTAAATATGATGACTAGGAGGATTAGGAGGTATATATATATAATTGAATTTAGTTTTTGGAGTAATTAGAGTTTAAAAAATAATGGATGACCTATTCGCCTCTTGTTATGATACCATTCGCCTCTTATTACGATACTATTCGCCTCTTATTACGATACCATTCGCCTCTTATTACGATATCATTAGCCTCTTATTCCGATATCATTCGCCTCTTATAACGATACCATTCGCCTCTTATTACGATACCATTCGCCTCTTATTACGATACTATTCGCCTCTTATTACGATACCATTCGCCTCTTATTACGATACTATTCGCCTCTTATTACGATACCATTCGCCTCTTATTACGACACTATTCGCCTCTTATTACGATACTATTCGCCTCTTATTACGATACCATTCGCCTCTTATTACGATACTATTCGCCTCTTATTACGATACCATTCGCCTCTTATTACGATACTATTCGCCTCTTATTACGATACCATTCGCCTCTTATTACGACACTATTCGCCTCTTATTACGATACTATTCGCCTCTTATTACGATACCATTCGCCTCTTATTACGATACTATCCGCCTCTTATTACGATACCATTCGCCTCTTATTACGATACCATTCGTCTCTTATTACGATACCATTCGCCTCTTATTACGATACCATTCGCCTCTTATTACGACGAATGGTATCGTAATAATAGGCGAATAGTATCGACTATTCGCCTATTATTACGATACCATTCGCCTCTTATTACGATACCATTCGCCTCTTATTACGATACTATTCGCCTCTTATTACGATACCATTCGCCTCTTATTACGATACTATTAGCCTCTTATTACGATATCATTCGCCTCTTATTACGATACCATTCGCCTCTTATTACGATACCATTCGCCTCTTATTACGATACCATTCGCCTTTAATTACGATACTATTCGCCTCTTATTACGATACCATTCGCCTCTTATTACGATACCATTCGCCTCTTATTACGATACCATTCGCGTCTTATTACGATACCATTCGCCTTTTATTACGATACTATTCTCCTCTTATTACGAACTAGGTTCTTGTTTGTGGTGTTCACTAGAAACACTAGTTAAGGTTTAGAATAAAATCACCAAATTCTCAGTAAGTAGATGAACTACTTTAACGTTTTGAACGCCACTGTCACATATACGTGACAAGCAAGCGCGTGCCCTGTACGCCAAACGACACAAATATGTGACAAAATGGTAGGTGAAATTATGGCTTGGCGTGGAGGGCACGCGCGTGCGTTTAAGGTTACGTGCACTCGCTGCGCGGGATAAGTGAGGACTAGACTAGTCAACACGGAACCTTAAAGCTCACGCTATGTTTATTAGTAGATCACATCTTATGGTGTAACCTTACCCATCGTGGCAAGCAGGCGTAATGTTACATACTTACTAAACCGCCGTAACAAACCATTTTCACCCAGAACAGCACAGTAAATTATGTAGTAAATAACAGGCCAATCTTGGCCCAACATTCGAGGCCACAGCCAACATTGGCAACAACGTTCTTGACCCATATAATCACGTATGAAACGTTTGTTAGGTCTGGCTACCGCGTGGTGCCGCCACGTGGTGCGAAGAGGTTATGTCAACGGCCTTCAGGTATATAAATATAGTAGAGGAATGTACAGTAACACATAATATGAATATAACATGTTCTGAAGTGACTAAGTTGCAATAAAAGCTTCAAATCAAGTTCACTTTCAAAATGATTGCTACCAAGCAATCATTTTGAAAGTGAACTTGATTTATGTAGGTAGGTAGGTAGGTATATATCTCAGTCATGTAGGTTTTTAATATGAAGTACCTACCTATAGAAAATTGAAAAAGCCAGAAGCAGAATCAGTAAGAGAGTGAATGTATCCTGTCCTACATTGAAAAATAATTTGAATTTGTAGATCATTTTGCGATAACGATATGCGAGATCTTGAATTTATTCAGAAAAGGTAAGGAATAAAGAACTATGAAAACTGAGCATCAAAAAATGATTGACGACCCTAAATAAATATTTATTTTAGTAAAAGATATTAAATATGGTTGAATAGATATAATTATTACATTGTAAGCACTTAACTTTAGCATTCTTTGCAATATTTTCCATCATAATAATACATGGGCATCTACAATCTACATAAGTAGTTAAGTATAAGATATTTGTAAACATTCTGATCCACAGATTACTGTAAATAATTTATCATACAAAATAAATAATAATCGTTAAAGTTAACCGAGAGAAATCGAGCTGTGGGAACATCGATTATAATTACATCTACATCGAAACAATTTACTCGGGAACTCGGAAATCGATTAATATAATTACACTTTAATGAACTGTATCATAGTATATTGGAAAATAAATAAACGCTGTTCATTTTGCTGGCAATCCTTGTGTTATATCTATGTCAATATAACATTTTTGCGTTTTAAAATGACTGTAATCTGTATCAGACTGCTGGCTGGTCCAGGATGCCATGAACCTACTTGACCATGATCAGGCAGAGGCTAGATCACACCGTGAGGAAACCAGAGGCAAGTCAGAGGCTCATGGGCGGCATAAAAACTCTGACATCAGGTGAGGCACTAACCACATGATAAAGAAAGAACGTAGAGGCTTCGATTTGGTGGTGATCTTTTGCAAGCCCAATTGCCGAAACCAACCACCAAAGACAGATTGTCTTAGCGAAGAAAAGTGAGAAGTGACTTCCTTTTCCCATTATTTTCCATGTTCTGAACAAAGAAGAGCCAATTAGGTAGGTACCTACACCTTCTTAAATTCGCCAGTGACGTATATGAGTCCCATGTACTTACATACTCTTTTGTCATCGACCGAGAGAGATTCATAAGATCTCAATTAGGTAACGGGAACATAATTAAAAACGTGTTGTAAACATACCTACCGACTCTAGCATGGCAACCAGCATGCCTGAGAGATATTTCTCGACGGCATGTTTAGCCAAGTCAGAGGCCCATGGGCGGCATGAAAACTCTGACACCACTACACCAGGTTAGGCACTAACCACAAGATAAAGAAAAAAGAAGAACATAAAATGACTTCTAAAACGGGTACCTGTAGGACCACTATATGTTATAGGTATCTGGAATAGCAGCTAAACGCAAATGATATAATTAAGATTGTTGATTTGTTAAGAAAAAAAAATAACCTAGGTATTATAAACTTCTAATAACTACTCACATTTTCTTACCTACCGACCTTGAAAATGCATATTATCAATATTATCAGAAACCAGTAAACTTGTTTACAAATACACCGTAGGTACCTAACTTCCTATTTGCCAATACCGAATACACTGACAAGTACCTTATTACAGTAAATAATAATACTTGAAAGCAATAATCTTCTTCTCCAAAATCTTCTTCGCTAGTTGATTTTGTTCGAGATCAACATTTTACGAATATAAATTAGTCGACATCGCCATATCGACTGAATAAACTACGCACAAAACATCGTGTTGAAGTGTGGGTGGAATGTACGATAACCATTACGCGTGTCTGTGTGCGTTATCATAGACTGTGTGAGTTTGTTATTGAGACGGGAAAATAGGTAGAATATAGAGGCGATTTTAATGTAAAGGTTTTTAAATCGAATGAGGTAGAGGAATGCACTTTGAATGTACATCATCTGGTAAGCCTTTGTTGGGGTAGTCTTCTAGCCTAACTGGATGCAACTCAATACCAGTATTTTACATTGAGCGACTGCCTATCTGACCTCCATAATCCAGTTACTAGTGGCTAAACTGGTCTGCACTGAAAATCTGGGCTGAAATCCTGAAAAAGCTGTCAAAGTGTAGAGAGACAGTTGATTAGACTGAACGAACGTGGGTATTACTTATTATGGCTGAAATAAATAATGTTATTTAGTTTCCAAGTCTCTATTACCTACACTAATATATCAACAAGACTTAAAAACAAACCTCAAAATAGGTTTTCAGTAAATAATTTACGTAACAATCATTTTTGCGATGTGTGTCTTACCTACTTGCTAACATAACTCATAACATTATATCATTGAACAATAACTCAAGGTCAACTCAACACAAACCTGGGTCAACAAAGTAACCTATCTGTAACATAATCTATGCATGTTTTGATGTGGCCCGCTCGTGTGAAGCGTGTTTACAATACACAAAACGCGTATGTGTGCGTTTAGCCAGTAAACGTATTTATTTTAGGCATCGGCTACACCCGGTTCAGTCCTCCTCGTCTTTTTGATCGACCAACAGTGTCAGTGCATTGTGAAATTATTAAAAAAAAACTATTTGGAACCATCATGTCGGCATCACCTATTGCAAGGCAAGCCACTAATGTCCAGGCCATTCCTTCGAGGAGGGTTCTCATCACCGACCCTTCACAGATGCCTGATGTATACTCCAGCACCCCTGGAGGCACTGTCTACTCCACCACTCCTGGAGGTAATTGAACTTCTTAATGAGATCATAGACAATAATGTAATAAGATGTCCTCGTTTTTGTAATCCGTGATAATAGCATATCATAGGCTGAATATTCAAATAGGCAATACTTAATTATGGATGAGGATGAGGCTGGCACGGGAAGGTGGAGATTGGCACAAGGAAATAGAGGCCTGTCCAGCAGTGAGGGAATTCAGGCTGTAAATGAAAAAAAAAACTGTTAAAAATCTGTCCAAGCCCTAAAGTTCAACAGCCTAACAATTAAGAATCACTTATAATTAATTATACAGACAGGCTAACAATAGAGACTAAGCATTATGTACACAAACTGCCAAGCGACGCTAAAACAATAATATTCTCTTGCCAACATTTGCTAGGATAAAGGGAATTGAACATAACTATTTAATAAATCTACATAAGTAGCCAGTACTACAGTATCGTCCCTCATGCATCATGAGTTGTAAAACTAATTTTAGCGACGACAATGAACTCGATATTGAGCTTAATTGTTGTGTAGTTAACCTTGGTAGGGTTTAATAAGTTCAAAACTTCAAACACTACGAGAATTAGAATTAAATTACGCAGTAGTATGAATGAACTCTTGTTATTGTTATTTAAGAATTAAAAACAAAGTGATTAGTTTAACTAATTAATAATTATGCCTATTTATGATAATACATTGGTGTTAAACTATTTAATAGTAGATAAGCAACTACATAATATTATCCACAAACACAACAATGTTTTTGATAGCAATATTTACCTAATACGAATGGATTTAATATGAAATCAAAAAAATTAAACCATCTACAGTAGAATTGTAAGCAAAGATCGTGATGAAACATCTTATAGTACAGATTCCTCAGAAAGAATGAGTACCTATTACAATATTAATAACTTGATATCTTTTAATATTTTTATAAAAATCTTCCACTGCAGCTGAATTAATAATCTATCAAAAGAAATATAACCACACTGAAGGTTAGATTCATCAAAACATTTTAATATAATCAGACTACAGTACTAAGCTTTCAAACAAAGATAATCTACGCCTTTGTTTGTGTAACCCTTTTGATTATGAACGACGTAACTTGTTGTTTATGTTATCACATAAAACATAATAATATTACGACCGTAAATTATAGTCATTACACGGCCTACACAGGCAGGGTACCGTGGGCTTTGGCAATCTAAACTGAGGTCAAATTAGTTTGTAAACACATTTACAAAATTACTTGAACATGAGTAAGTCTGAAATTAGGGACTAACTTAGGGCACCAAAGGAGACTACACATCTGTGACTGCTTCGAAATTACTGCTCTTTAGTCAATTGGTCCTACTTAGCCCTTGACTGTTTTAATATAAGTTTTTAGTTAGGTTTAAATGAGTATTGAGGTCGGCTTCCTTTTCTAGAATTTGAAGATTTTAAAAGCCTCTCTCTGAGGAGAACAAAATAGTAAATAGGTTTATATTGTGTGAACTTTAAAAAGGATAAACTCTGTCAGTACGCCTCGGAAGTATGAATTCTTCCGGGCCCCAACAAATTGCGTGTAGATTCTGCCTAAATGAATGCATAAGCCATTGAGCTAGACGTAGAAACTTCCTAACCTTACTTTATTTTACGAAAACGTGATTTCATTACGTAAACATGCCATGTGGCGATAATATTAACTGTGTTATTCGAGTTATGTAACCACTTGGCAACCAATCGAATACAATCGAGTGTTTGTTTGAGATAATGGAACAACTATGTCCACTTATACCCGTTTTCTTTAACAGTGGCCGATATTTAAATTAATGCCTTATTAATATACGGTTGGAATTTCAACGCTTGCTTCGGTGCAGAGATTTGAAATTCCAATTCCCATAGTGCAATGATATTTAGGTATTTACATCGTATTAACTACCCAGTCAGTGCTAACTGGGTTGTGGAGGTCAGATAGGCATTCGGTTAGACTGGAAGCCGACCTCAACATGATTGGGAAAAGGCTAGGCAGATGAACAGTGGTGAACAGTGAAAACAGCATGCGTTCACCGCGTGCATTATGGATGCATTTTTGATAATCTGTGGAAGCTTCTAGATAAATAATACAGATTTTATAACCGGTTTCAATGTTAATATTGTTTATCTTGTCTCTATATTATCATCGTAAACACATTTACATTTTGTTGTTTTCTGTTATGTTTATTAACAATGTTTTACCGATATATTATGTAGGTATTCTCCGATTTCGAATACCTACTACGACGAGATGTTAGGTATTCGTCGTCATTTCTACCAAAAAAATCTGAATAAATAAACATAATATTATGTAAATGACGCAAAACCCCGATGCTTATTATTAAATTCAAGGGAAAAAAAGATAAGCATTAAAAATGCACCTTATCGTCGATAATTTAAAAACCAATTTCAAAACAACCTTATTTTTTAAGTAAAATCATTACGTCTTTTCATTAAAAATCGCATAAAAGTCAGGAGATTTGAATATCATTGATAGCGAAGTCCTCAGCTCAAAGAAAGCGCTTGTGTATGCTTCAAGCGGTTTAAGGATCATTAGGAATCAACTTATCCACGGATACAAAGTGACGGGGAAATGTCAGTGGGCTCTTACGCTTTTACATCAAGTTAAAAAAAATGTAGACGTAGAGGTAATTTATTTGGTTTCCAATTAGGCTCAATTTAAGAAAATGTTGCTCTTCATCTGCCTAGCCTTTTCCCAAATATGTTGGGGTTGGATTCCAGTCTAATCGGATGCAGCTGAATACCAGTATCACTACATAGTATAAAACAAAGTCGCTTCCCGCTGTCTGTCCCTATGTATGCTTAGATCTTTAAAACTACTCAACGAATTTTGATGTGGTTTTCAGTAATAGATAGAGTGATTCAAGAGCAAGGTTTATATATATATATTGCACCCGTGCGAAGCCGGGGTCGGTAGTTTTACATAAAGCGACTGTCTATCTGACCTCCACAGTTAATTTAAGAAACCAATTTAAGAAAATGTTGTCATGGATTCAATAAATACGGTCTTCTCTGAATTCAAGGTTCGATTCAAGATGTTTAAAAGCTATGACTGCAAGAAATACACCCAGGCATATGATAAAAGAGAAAAAATAGTTTTAGCATTTAGTAAGTGTTCTCATGGATGGATTGTGTGAGGAATGGTATGAAAGTAAAAGAAGTAAATGATAGCGTGGCGATTGATAGGGGAGAATAGAAAAAAAGCCTAATGCGCTGAGTCCAAGTAACATGGGACAGAGGCAGGAAGATCGTGGTGATGATGAACTAGACTAAAAACTGAAGTATCATTTTTTAAAAG
Source organism: Noctua fimbriata (assembly GCA_905163415.1). Lineage (NCBI taxonomy): Eukaryota > Metazoa > Arthropoda > Insecta > Lepidoptera > Noctuidae > Noctua > Noctua fimbriata. The sequence goes on from LR990940.1 coordinate 13,751,823, forward strand.
GTCATTTGCTCGCTCTTCCAACTAGTATACCGAGAAATCCGTGGCCGATACCGAGAAACTCCTTATCTCCTTATAGAAAAACCCAATAACACTTTGCCCGACACTGCAATCGAACTCAGGACCTCATGTATTTATTTATTAGATACTAATACCGAAACTGTTAGCCTGCATCATCCCATTGCTGGGCAAAAGCATCTCTCCATGACTTCGAGTTATTTCGAACCAACGCCAGTGGTCACTGGTCTTGTCCTGCTCGTTCCGACATCTTCTACGAGGTCTGCCGCGACGCTTTCTGGCTGTGTCGGGGCTCCAGAAAGTGGTTATTTTGGCCCAAAGCTTATTGGGCATGCGGCAAACGTGGTCAGCCTAGTCCCACTTTAGCTTTATTCCATTAACTTATTAGAAACAGCGTTAAATAGATGTGCGAAGTGTTGGTTTTGCAGGAAGATAGTACATACAAATATGTTAAAGAAAAATGGCATATCATAACATTGTCGTACGGAAATGTCGAAATAGAATTCGAACATAATATTTTCGTCGACACCGCGGGAATGTGTTCCGAGTAAATAAATTAAATGTTATGTGTTATGTCGTATGACATAACAGTTTGAACGTCTTTGAACTTCGCGAAATATTTATGAATAGAATACAAAGTAGGTTTTGATGTAAATAAAAAAAAAAAACGCTTGTTGATTGAAATGTTGTATAATTTAGTTAATGAATATTGAGTGGGTAAACGGAAATCAAAAGGTTAAAGAAATTATAATTATAGGACCATACGTATTCCCTACACAATTAGCACCACTATTTTAGGTTTTTTTTTCTTATTTAATTTAACATGAAAATCCTGAAAATCATCTTGACTGTAGAACTTAAGTAGAAGCTAGGAGACCTTTGAACTTTATTAATAAATCTTTTATTTCCCTCTTTGCAGGTACGAGGATAGTATACGAGAGATCATTTATGATGTCGCTACGGCATTCACCGATCTCGCAGACCCCACCGAAGTGCGCGTTACCAGCCGCACTGCTAAAGAACCCTAATTCCGTCCCGAATGTCATACAGCCGACTGCCGCGCAAAAGGCGCGCTCCAACTCGATCTCCTTCGACGAGTCGCAAGAAACCTTCAGTATGGATCTCTAATAGGTTAAGCTTTAAGTCATTACAAAAAAATACTTCTGCTTTATTGTACAATTTCATGATGTAAGTTCTACAGTCCTTTCATGTTATTTTACCTGTGGCATAAACCTTATGGCAATGGAAATTAAGGTGACTGCAAGATCAGAGGTAAAATAACAATAAGAGGACACTATACCACGTGTGCGCTTACTTTATGTCTCTTTTCGTACTTTAAGTGTCAGTTTTGTTTAAAAACTTAGGACCAGATATTAAAGTAGCAACTATTTTAATACTACATCCCCTAAGTTGTTATTTTTAAGTTAGCTTTAGCTCTTAAATGCGTGACTGAACATTATAATAGCGTTCAAAACGCGGTCCTTTGCCACGCCCGCCAAAAATACAATAAAAAATATAAAATACAGATTAAAAAACTTATAAAAATATAAATCAATTCTTAATGGAATGGATGCGTTCATGCGTATGAGACCAAAAATGTATTTATTGTTGAAAAAAATGTGGCAAAAGATAAATATTGTAAATAATTGTTAGTTTTATGCGTGTAACGCACACTGTAGGTGCTTAGTATTTTTATATTAAAAGCAGTGCCATTAAATGGAAGTTAATTCTAGTGACATAATTTTCTTCCTACTGGTGTTGCTGACATTGTTATGAAATCTCAGATTTTTAATATTGTCTGGGTTTTGCGATATTAATTTTGATTTAAGAATGAATCGGTCACAGATTGTTGAAATCTTGTAAGTCAAATTGTATTATTACGGTAAGAATCTGAAAACTTAGGAATTAATTGAAGTTTCTATAGTGTGGGCTATAAAAAGCTTTCTGAGATTCTTTGCAGGAGTTTTCAAAACTTTCAGGTTTCTGGGAAGACTGCATAGGATAGTCAGTCTGACTTTATTGACTTAGTAGCCCTAGATTAAGGACTTACTTACTGAAATGTTGTTCCAAAGCATTTAATTAATGTCTGTAAATGGATAGAGTCCATTATATCTCTCTTGTTAAATGTAAGTGATGTTCCAGCTCCGTGGATGCTTTCGGTATACTTAGTGTGTGAGAACTATGTTGATATTACCTTATATATACGACTGCCAGTATAATTATTGTGGAAATAAAAATGTTTAAATTTTATTTTGAATGTTTGATTGAATTACTTAAGAGAATAACACCTACCTACACTTCTCCACTTCAATCGGTACATCGAACCTCTCCAGACTTCATATCCAAAGCCAGGTTCCCAAAAGTGATCACAATGATGGGGAGAACACGTGCCTTTCGGCTTCGTTAAGGGTACTTTTACACCCATCTGAAATTATATTCAACTTCGTTGGTGTTGACAGCTTCTTAAAGGGTCCGTTCACACCCAGTATACATAACGACACAGGGAATTTCTTAAGCAACTGTATAGTCTAGTACCTTACGTCTATGTATAACTGCTGACTATTAACGTCCTAATCGTGGTTTCAAGTAACCAAACTGACAATGTCATACATAACTTCTCTTTAATCCATTATACATTGGTTTGTTTCAGTCACATGTGCTCCTAAAGCAGGCTCTACAGAAGCCAAGCATTGTTATTAATGAGGCAAAAGCCGATGCTAGCAATCCCAGCTTGTTACGGATAGGAACTAACGAGGTTCTAACTGATTAGGAATCAAAACGGGCGCCTGTAGGATTATATTGAGAGGGATGCATTTGTAGCTGTACACAGCGAGCTTGAAAATGTTTGTACCTCGCCACGGATATTTGGGAAGCTCATCCTAATTCTAATGTAAGTATCAGAAAAGGACTAATTATTCCTAAAAAATCATATAGAAATAGGTTATGTTTTCTACTCCTTATGACAGTTTTCATATGCTTTTTTTAGTTTGAATGTTTTTGATATTTTATTGCAAGTCAAGAGGGAGTGCAAGACCTACCCTTAGCTTACTTTCCCAGTACTCATGCGAAATAAGGTACATTTTGATTTATGTAGGTGTATTTCTAATTAGGTACCTAGCAGTTTGATTAAGAACGTAAATAATTCATTATGTACACATCACACATAAGTGAAAAAGTACATGTTATCGGAAAACCATGATATCATAGGTTGGTAATAGCCATATCGGGCCCAAGGCTACTCAATCGGCGACGCAGTTTTATAGCCAAAGTAATATGGTGTTGCGGTAGGTCATAAAGTTGATGTTACGATAGGGCAAAAGTACTTACAGTATCTACCTACACTGTAAATGGCCTTGTATGGAAAAGCGTACATTAAACATCTACCAAGATTGGTTTAATTTTGAAAACAAGAACTGAAAGTCTACAACTTTCTTTGTTTAATGCTAAACCTGTAGTCTTGCCCCCGTAGCATGACCACCGTAGATAAGGATTTCTTTGACTTAACAAAGTGTGGATGGTACGCCACAGTACCTAAGTCTGCTAGTCCAAAGAGTCAATATTGTACAACCCCCGTAGCAAGACCACCGTAGACAAGGATTTCTTTGACGGAAGAATCGACAAAATGACAGATTGTGTCGACACAATGACAGATTTCTTTGCACTATCTGACAGATAGCGCAAAGAAATCTGTGATTGTCCACACTTTGTTGATATTCCAACGAGTCGTACACAGCGCTTCTCCTCCAAATTTATAATGCGCACAGCCAAAGTGTGGAACTCTCTGCCGGCATCTGTGTTCTCTCCCACATTTAACCCGTCAGCCTTCAAAGCAAGAGCGAACATGCATCTTCTGGGCACGCTCGATCCGTCATAGACCTCATCCACCGCTTTCAGCTTTCCATCAGGCATGGTCGAGGTCAAGAGCAGGCCCATTTTATAAAAATAAAAAAAAATATGTAGAAAAGGGAGTTTGTGGCTAAATAGTTACAGCCGCTCGGATCGATCTTCAGGTTAAGCAGCGCTTGTCTAGGTTGGTCAGTGGATGCGTGACCGCCCATTAAATACCGTGTTTTCCCCGTGCCTCGGAAAGCACGTTAATCCATTGGTCCCGACTGTCATTTATAGATCTTTGACAGTTGTTTCAGGTAGTCAGTGGCCCGAAAGTCTGACAACCAGTTTTAGCAAGGGGTATCGTATTACCCAGTACTAACTTGGTTGTGGAGGTCAGATAGGCAGTCACTTCGTGTAAAATACTGGTATTCAGCTGCATCCGGTTAGACTGGATGACGACCCCAAAATACTTGGGAAAAGGATAGGTAGATGATGATTATACAATATAGAAAACTTCTCAACACACAACTAGCCGGAGTTTCGGGTTAGGAGTCACGTTTCCCATTAGAACTGGTGGAGCCACGCCTCCGGCAGAGTCATCCTGACGCTTCCTGAAAAATAGGTGTGAAACCTGCACGCGTACCATGACCACCGTAGAAACGGGTTTTGTCGATGGAAGAATCGAACAAATGACAGATTTTTTTTTGTTGATCTGTCATTTTGTCGATTTTTCCGGGGTTTTTTTACAGGCGTGTGTGACGTAAAATCAACATCATTTTGACTGACTACAATTAGTTGCCTCAACAGTAATGTAACAGGAACACATAACGAATTTGGTTTGGAATAAAATAAATGGTCCACTTATAAGGAAGAAAAAAAACCTTAAAAGTTTAAGAAATAAGTTCCACATTTAGCCACCAGATGGCGCAAATTCCATTTTCCTTGTAGTAAAAGCCTTGTAAATCAGTACTTAACTACAAATGGTTGAGAGTGACGTCAGAGTTTTGAGTGATGCCGACCCGGCACGCGATTAGGGGTTAGGGAACCCGGCGTTTTGTTAATGTGGCTTTAAGTACCTTGTTTCTACTTTGTCTGTAATTTATTTACACTTGAAGTTGTTACCTAATACCCATCGCAAAAAGGCAAATAACTATTTCTATTGTTTTTCCCTATATATATTCATAGCCACCCAAAATCTATGACTAGATATAAGTTTTTAAACTATCATGGTCACTAATATTATCATTAACACTAGAAACGGGATATTTACCATGTTTACTGATTGTTTTGAGTTCCCAATACAATCAGTAAACATGGTAAGTATCCCGTTTCTAGTGTTAATGATAACGACTAGATAATTATAAAGTTAGACACATAACTATAGTTTTCCTTGGGATGTCATTAGATAGTCAGATCTCATAGCAATTACATTATAAATAAAATCTTTAACAAAATAAACAGGAATGTCTACGCTCTTTGGCGTGTTACACGAATATCCAGCCAAAAAACAGCTTTACAAGCATATCATGGATATGTAGCCTCCAACCTACGATATGGTATTCTATTATGGGGTGGCTCAGTAGAATTTAATAGAGTATTCCTGGCTCAAAAACAGTGCATTCGCGCACTTTGTAACGTTGATTCTTTAACTTCATGCAAACCATTGTTCCAAAAGCTAAATCTACTAACAGCACCGTCCATATATATATTTGAGTCTTGTATTTTCATCAAAACACATCAGTACAAATCCTTTGGTGACTGTTGTAATTTTAATACCCGGTATCCTAATAGCTTTCCCTTGCCAAACATAAAAACTGATCTTTATAGAAGAAACTGTTAACCCATGTCAATTTAGTTATTTAACAAATTACCTAGTGAACTGAAAGACCTACCCATTACTTTATTTCGAAAATAATTGTACGCCTGGTTAGTCAATAATTGTTTTTACACGACCCAGGAATACCTTAGTAAGTTTAGAAAATTATTGTAAAACCTTACTATGTTCATAGTCTAGTGCAATAATACCTAGTTAAGTTATTATACAACGAAAATGAAAAAGAGTAGGTACCTATATGTATAGTTATGTCACCCATTCCGTTTTATTGTTATTATATTATAAGCTTTTATTTTATGTTTCGTATACCAGAAATGGTTAATATGAGGATCCTTAATGTTATATTGTGTAATGTAACATTTATTTACCATCTATTTAGAACCATATTATGCGAATAAATTATTTGATTTGATTAAAGGTTTAGGAGCGATGTTTTCATCATCATCTGCCTAGCCTTTTCCAAACAATTATGGGTACAGCTTCCAGTCTAACCGGATGCAGCTGAATACCAGTATTTTACACAAGGCGATCACGATGTGTTATGATTACCAAAATATATGGTGATCATCTTTATAACGGATACCTTTAGATCTATCTTTATACGTATGGTTTTTGTGCTCTTTGAGACACTTTGACAAGCTGTAATAAAATCCGTCAGTGGAGTTATTACGACAATGCCGTGGTTAGGCAGAAGACCTAAGGTCCAGAAGTAATTCTAATTTGTTTCATCATAAATTCTAAAGTTGAGCTTTGAACCATATTTCGAGGGATATTGGGTTCTTTTTTAAGGAAACCATTTTAAAAACACACCGAAATGAAAATGGGTCCATTTTTTAACACAAAACTACACTAAAATATTGAGTTACGCTTTCAACGTAATTACCTTCAAAAATTGCAACTACCACCAGTGGGGACAGACCAGTAGGGCCAGACGGGAATAAATCCAGTTTTACCCTTCAATGACGCCCTCATTAGTGCATATTTTAAATGTAAATCACTGACAAGCCACGACATCTATTAATTCAGTTATGAACTAATGTCACTGGCGTAGGTGTCGTAGCAAGTCACAAGACATGTACATGTAACTAGTCTACTAGTGTCTACGAGGCTACGAATGTGCAATGTTTTGCTACGAAAACATGCCATGACCGTCGATAAAAGGTATTTTATCCTTTCATTTACAAAGTTTACTCATTACATACCGGTTTCTTTCCAATAATGTGAGTTTTTTTGGTTATTCCTTTTCCTTACATGTATTGTCTGGGATTCGTTGCATTCTTTTTCAAACCTCTCTTTTTGAGAACTAAACACATTTATGTTCAAAACTTTAACACAGCAGCTAACTTACAAAACGTTAAACCGATTGCATTATGGTAGCTTTATTTAAGAAGTTACTACAAAGCAGTTTGTATCGCATATAATAACGATAAATTTAAAATTTAAAAAACCCCCATCGCAACAAAGCAAAGCGAACAAACATTTCAAAAGTCAATAAAATGGCTGAGCTGGTTTTGATAAAACATGTCTATGTCTAATTGTAACATACACATGCCCTTTAATTTGATACCCCACTTGGGTAAATTTGATAATATACGATTTTTTATACCCACTTTCATCCCCCATATCTATCTAGTAAATGATTCCACCGATTTTGATAAAACGTATTTAAGAACCATCGCCAAGAAACTAGCTTTCAAATAAAAAAAACTGCATCCAAATCGGTTCACCCGTTTAAGAGCTACGGTGCCAGAGACAGACACACACATGGCGGTCAAACTTATAACATCTCTCTTTTTGCGTCGAGGGTTAAAAATAAACCGAACTACAATAAATGCAACTGTCCGGTATCGTATGAAAAAATCATTGAAATGCCATTTATTATTCAAAAGATAAAAAAGAACAATTTACTTTTAATCTGGCATCGCTTGCATTTTTCTCACGAAAGCAGCCAGTAACTATAAAAAAATATTAACCAAACTTTTTTAAGCCTGACTTTTTAATAAACATTCGTATTAAATTAAAAAAATCCTATTTCTTTATCCTTTATCCAAAGGTCATTGAACCCTTGTTTTGCGGTATCTACGACGCACAATTCCATGGATATTGTGGTGAGCAACTTTAAACTTCAACCTAAGTGTGAATAAGGTTGGTTTTAATTTGATAAAGAAAACTTAACAGCCCCTTTTTCACCCTCTCCCTTTGACGTTATAATCTGTCTGGAAATAATCGTTTCTGATATTTGCCTCACTGTTCATTTCGTAACGTTAATACGATTAGATTTTTTTAATAGGCTAACGCAGTATGTTTATGAAAGTTTAGTCACTCAGGTAAGTCAAATCATACTAGTAATAATATACCTACATGTGAAAGTCTGTCTGTTACCTAGTCACGCCTAACGGCTGAACGGATTTTGATAAAATTTGCCATAAATGTAGACGACGCCTTGGGTTGGATGTATTTTACTGTTTTATCCCAGTAGTACCTATGTTCTCGTGGAAAAATTTCCGACATCCAAACGGGCGAAGTAGCGGGGGAAAAGCTAGTATTTCATAAAGGTTTCTCAAAGTGACTTTCTAAGTAAATAAGGGACGTTGGCATTTTCAGAAGTTTGTAAAGGAATTTTATTATTTGTTGTAAGGAATGTTTGCTCGCAACTTGATTTAGGGAGCTATATGAGATTTAAGAAATATTTGTTTTGTGCGTCATAATGTGTGTAGCAAGGTCAATATACTTTGTTTGTATTAAAATGTTTGATTAACAAAATACCCACTTTTCTAAACCTAAATGGATAACATTTGAAAAAAAAGCATTAGGAATTTAAAACAAAATTTGTTGCTGTCCAAAATCGCATGAAAAAAAAATATAGAAACGGCATTTAAAATTAAAAAGAAAAAGAACAATTTACTTTTAAATGTGGCATCGCTTGCATTTTTTTTTAAGAAAGCTGCCAGTAACAAACTATAACTAAAAAAAATTATAATCAGCAAAGCTTTTTTGAACTTTCGACTTTTAATAGACAATGATTTGTGGATTTATTTATTACCATAGGTCTGCAAGGATATTTTAGGCAATCGAATAACGTTGTCACTATAAAAACTAAAAAAAAAACGACACGTGAAATGTATTGAAAAAAAAAACAATATGACGGCGTTAGTTCCGATTTTGACCATGCGTTTCAAGATCCTTGTACTACTACAATCAGTCAAATTTCTTTAATAGATTTTCAACTTTATCGCTAAAGCATTAGGTTCAAGGTTGATTTGGAAAATTTGATAGTTTCGGGTAGCTTGTTGTGCTGGCGTACCTTCAGCTATATAAAGATGTAGAACTAAACGTTTTGCTCGTCATACGGAACGCAACCACGTCGCATCATTGCTTCCGCATGTTAGCTTTAACTAGGGGAAAGGGTTACCCGTCTAAAGGGGCCCTTTGCAAACCGGTCATAATTACATAGGTGGTGGAATTCTACCGGCCCGACCCTCATACGTTTTATGCAAAATATTTCTAACTCAAAACAATTATTTTAAACTTGATGTGTCCCGTACTTTCACTCGCTGCTCTGCTCCCAAGAGTAGTAGCGTGACGTTAAATAGTCTATAACTTACCTCAAGAATTGGGCTTTCAAAATGCTAAAGTAATAGCTCAAATCCGGCTGGTAGTTCCAGAGTTTAGCGCGTTCAAACAAACAAATACTAAGATAACCAGTTATGTACAGACATTTTTGAATTGTCGAAACAAAAAGATGATGGTACAATCCAACTTCAAGGTAAAATACTGTGAAAAGACTTCAGTTGTCCACTCCAAAGCGTAGATTTATATGGTGAAGAATGCGCAAGAAGCTCCATAGACCATCTTTTAAATTAAAATACTTAACAAATGTTTTTTTTTTAAGCGACGCTTTGCAATGAAACTGGTAATAGCAATTTACGGTCTAAAATTTTACTGTATCTCGTCATGTTGTTCTTCATAATGAAACATGATTTTGCAATAGCGTGAGTCTAAATAGGGAATTTCCCGAAAAAATAGGTACCCGACCAAGTTATTTAATAACGGCGACACGGTTTGACATAATACTAATGTCCGTTTTACATTTTCACAGCCAAAATTAAAAAGTTTCAGGTTGCTGTCAACTCGAATTTGGTCAAAAGTGATGCCATTGTGATCTTTATTCTAATTTATTTATCGATTAGATGGTCTGTGGTTTGTTTGTGTTGTGGTATCTGTTTCTGTTTTTTTTAGCCTGGCCCGTTATCAATGGGACTAAACATAACACACAACACCTTTAGGATTCTGGTGCGACTGCCTCGGTTTTGTAGCTCCTCAGGCATGTTTGCCGACGCGAGGGTGATGACTTTTACGGTTTAATGCGCAAAAAGTCAGCCTCACTAAAACGAATTCGAGGAACAGGCAACGGAATCCTAAGGATGATTGCAGAGAGACCTGTAGTTGTAGAAAGGCTTGTCAGGTGGCCTACAGCCCCCGTAGCATGACCACCGTAGACAAGGATTTCTTTGGCGGAAGAATCGACAAAATTACAGATAGTCCAAAGAAATCTGTCATTGTGTCGACACAATCTGTCATTTTGTCGATCTCCTCGAAATCCTTGTCTACGGTGGTCATGCTACGGGGCAGGAGTAATTCCAGTGAGGGAAAGAGATGCCGCTAGACGACCTGTATAGCTCTGTCTCTTTCTCACACTGGAATAGCTCCTACTTTAAGACATCATAGTAAGCCCCCAGACTGCATGTTTTCTAAGATTCTTTTTTTGACTAACATAGTTTTAAGATAATGTTACTAACAAATTATGAACATTTTATTGGTCTGAATTAAACGTATTTTATTTTATTTTTATTACTGGCGAAGTATGTGTACTATTAAGTACACCTCTCTCTAACTCTTAGGGGATTATACAGGCGTGATGTTATTTAAGTATAATTCTCTTTGCAATAGTCTGATCGGTAACTGCAACGGGTCATTTGTGTTCCGAATTGATGTTAAAGAAAGAGTTTGAAATCTGACGAACACATAAACTACGTGACACATTGTCCATTTCTAGTTTTACCTTTAAATAGAATGAAGGCTAGTGCTAACATTCTTATAAAAAGCCCATTACTCTGTCCCAAGAGGCTCCTTACCAAAGAGTTGTAGTACCACAACACGAAAACACGTTTTGCTCAATTGTTTAACAAAGGCACAATTTAACAACATTTTTACGGAATGTGCACTTAGCAGGCACACAAGCCACGTGTATTGATTGTTAGACTGAAAACTGCGAACTTTCTATGAAGAGTTTAAATGCAATTAGTAAGACTTGTCAAAGGACTTTATTATACATCTTCAGGTTAATTAATCCACGTGGCCACGTGTTGTTTGCTTGACCTTGATGACCAGTGTTGATAATATCCCGACCCGACTGCAGGGAACACGTGTCTTGAATATAATGTATGCTTTGACAAAAAAAAATTGTAGCAGTATGGTATTTACGGATCTTCCATTGCGGGGACGGCTTCAAAGCTCCACCCTGTATTGTAAAAACGATTAATAAAATTAACGAATGATTAAAAGTTAATTATCAATCGTAAATAAGATTATAGGAACTAGGTACCTAATTAAATGCATTTCATAACAATTAACAAGATTTATGATTAAAGCGATCATGAGTATAGTAAAAACGATAAAATAAAATAAATAGTTTTTAAATAATAAATTAAAGAATGTTAATGTTTGTTGATAGTCTTTGATAATAATATGGTTTTAAATACAAGCCACTCAGACAGCGACAGTGCCCCACGCTCCCCTCTTGCGAAGGGAGTGAACGATCATCGAGGGCTCATGGTAGGTCTACCATCGCCCGCCTCACGCTCAGGGTACCGCGCCACATCTCATCAACGTGACTTGTGAGGACTCACATAGTGTGAAAGTCTCGAGAAGAGCTTACTATAGAAATGATCCTATGAAGTAAGGTCTTGGTTCGAGTCGGACGAACCGAGGAGGGTCATTCGGCCGCGGAGAATCTTAACACCGCGATGTAGGAATGCGCGTCATAGGCACAGCGCCATCTAGTAGCGCGTTTTGGAGTTTGCCGTTTATAAAAATAGATGATGTTGTGTTGGCGAAGATTTTGTTTTTGTGATACTAGTAAAGGTTTGGTACAATGTGTCTTGTTATTTTATTATTAAAACCTATTGCACGATGATTTTTTTCAAGCTACTTACCTCCGATCATAGAATTAGTGTTTGTAATAATAAGTAAATGGGTTAACTTGATGGACTTCCCCTAATCAGATTAAATAAGACAGTTTTGGTATTAAAATTAATCGGGATTAATTTAATCTCAGAAGTGTAATCGTAAATATGATTAATTAAAATTAATAATTGATGGCCGAATATTCTTTTGTGTTTAAATAGTCACTATATAAAAATACTTCATCTACTTAATAGTATTTGGTTTACTTAAGCCGGAATACTCCTATATTCTTAATTTATTTAATAATAGGACTATTATTAAAGATCGTAATATATCTTAATGATTTTACTATTAATGTCTAAAATACTTAGATGCAGATATAAATACTTAGATAGCCCAGACTTTAGTCTAAACTAAAGTCTTAGTCGGACACTGAGTCCGGTGCAGCCCGGACTCAGTGTCCGACTAAGACTTTATCACGATTGTTTTTCCCGATCGGTCAGGCAAAGGTGCAAATTTTCGCCGATTATAAATAAATACGTTGCATGGATGGACTGTGTGAAGAATGATATGGCACGAAAGGCGGTGTCTGATGAGAAGACGAGTAATAGAGAAGTATGGAAGAAGAAGACATGCTGCGCCGACCCCAAATGAATTGGGACAAGGTCAAGAGAATGATGATGATATATACGTTGCATATAATAGGAGCTACTTAAATAACGCGAGTATTGAAAAAAAAAAGCCATTTAAATATCTTAAAAAGTTTCCTACAACCTTGACTCCTAAAGGTTAAATAGCTAGTATGGTATTTCGTTTCTTATTTTAAGCTTATGTTAGTAAATAATTAAGAAGCCGATTACAGTTAATTGTTGGTAATTAGCTACTAATACGTACTTCGACATCGTTTCTCATGGCCGTTTTCATTAACACAAGGCTAAATCTAAATAAAAAACCGAAATAAAACCGTTGTCGGATTTTCAACAATCGTCGCGAAGACACTGAATTTTCGAAAGTGCAAATAATGGGTGTAAAAATGCCCCTTAACGAAGCCGAAAGGCTCTTGTTCTACACGTCGCATTGTAATCATTTTTTTGTTAGACCAGACCATACCTGGGAACCTTCTAGTTACGGAGATATTAGAGGTCAAAGTTCTAACTAGTTTTATACTAAGAACTTTTTAATGTTACAATTTTAACTTAAATACCTCCACGACCTCCGTACTATTCAATGCACCCATCAGCACAATGTTTTGAGTGCCTACTGTAAAACGTGATTTTTCACCCCAAAAAAAAGTCGTTTCCCAGCAATATTTTTTGCGTAGCGTTACTTTGATGTACAGAATGCTTTGTTGACGGCTTCGTGAAGGGTCAGTTTACACCTTGTATGACCTACTAGTCATCACTTAGTGTTTCGACACAAACGACACCAAAATCTATTCCGTGCATTAATGAGTTACACAATCCACTATTACAAAGTCTCGCTCATTTCAAACTCACAGTAACTTTGAAAAGTTGGAACTTGTAAGGTTGTCATGTTCTTGTAAAACATGCAGGAAAATTGGTCGTCGATCACATTGATTAATGATATGTTCAGCATTTCAATGTCGCACCTACAATTTGTCACGTTGCCTGTCAGGTGCATGCCCTTCGCAAGGTAATTCGTAAGACTTTTTATCCACTTATTTATTTTAATTGTTTATCAATCTTGACTCATGACTTAAAGCGAATTTCTTTAAAAAAAACTACGAAGGAATCGGCTCAGTCGTTCATAAGTCCCTTATGCTGTTACAATGACTAATTCGACGTCCATTATAGTTTTAATCCTAAAAATAGTCGAAATCGCGACTGTTCATTGTAAAACTGTGAGGACCACGATTCCTCGATCACCAGGTTGGACAAAGCGTCTCTCAGCGTGTCGACGGCAAAGGAAATTGATACAGTCCATTTGGCGACAAGTTTGGCACTTTCAGTAGTGTCCATCTGCTCCTGTACTGTGCAAACAACAGGGCAGGCAGGACACGATATCAAGTGTCTCATAATTTATAGAGACACTTGGAAAAAGTGATAAAAGGTTTTACTAAAAGGAAGTTTTTAATCGCAATCGGCGCGTCTGAATTTGGGGAATGCTCAGTTCAATTCCCTGTTATAATCTCACATATCTAAAAACCTATTCGATATTTGAGGTTATAATATAACGTACATATATTTTCCCCACTCAGAATATGCGCTTTGACGTGGAGTTGCGGACACCAGCCCGTTATACAATACAATATAACGTAATTGGAAAATGTGTGAATGAAATATTGATAGAATAGAATACTCTTTATAATGGCATTCAAATTACAGGTATTACAAAGTAGAACTTATAAATAGATTTACACAATGGGTGTTATCGCTAAAAACGATCTGTACAAGACAATCTTTAAGATAGAGAATACTAAATAGGTTAAAGACAGTATTGGATAATTAAGTCGTAATTAATGCTTCTTAAGAAGGGATGCGTGAGTCGCGGGAAAGAGATGTATAAAAAGGTTTTGGAGAGGCCAACGCCGCAGCGTCGACTTTTTTATTGTTTATTAATTGAAGAACAAAACAAAATATAAACAGAAACATCACAAAAATCTCAATAGGTTTGTCCGGATGTTGAAACACATATAGCTATCTTAATATGAACGTAGTAAATAATCATTGTTAATTTATGGTTAACGGTGTCCCCTTGTTTCGCAGACAGAAATCTCATAGAATTTTGTTTCGCCGAAAATGTTTCAAATAATATTTGGTTCTTGTATTTTTATTTCCAATATTATTGTTTTAACGACTATTTACTTAAATGAAACATATTTCACAGAAATACAATTCAATGAATTTTATAATCACATTTTTTTATTTAACAAACTTAAACTTACTTACTTACTTTTTTTTTTAACTGTAGAATTATTTTTTAACGAATATTGTTTGGTTGGTGTATTTTCCATGGTATTTTATTTCAACAAAAATGTAAAAGTAGACGTTATGCTATCCATAATTTTATAAATAAATATACACACAGAATGCGTCTGTCTATTTTTTATGTTGTTTTGTATACACTACTCACCACATCAACATAAACAAGTTATTGTGGTAAAAAAAACTTAGGATGCAAGAGCGAGTGAAGCGAGCTCAGGACTTGAGGCACACCGACCCCGGACAGGACAGTTAGGTTACTTTAAACCCTGCAGGTAGAAATAGGAACCCCGCTTCGCGGGGCTACCCGTCGACTACGCCTTATTACAACATTTTGATATTTACCGTAACGTTGAAACGTTCAGTTTACTCCGACCAAATAGGTTAGGTTAGAACTGTGACCAAAAACGCGCGAGCCGAGCGAGCGAAGCGAGCGGTGCCGCGGCAGCGGCCGGCGAGCGGTACATCGAAATTGGTCGCAGTAATAAAATTAGGGCATTCCAACAATTATGAACCGCAAAATAAACACAGTACATACGTACGTGTGTATATTAAGTCACTATTATTGAGAATAACAAGATTACCCGTATTGTTTTTGTGAACGCCGTGTTGTTATTATAAAGGAACTATGCATTTAATTTTTTTCGAAGTAAGTATTCTGCATAATGAGTATTCTATGAAAAGATAATATGAGAAAAAAATTATATGAAACGAAATTCTATAAAACTTTTGTCTATAAAACAGTGTACAATCATGGTTAACACAGTTCATAACAAATTGTGAGGTAGTTCGTAAATAATAACTGAGAAAGATTACAAAAGCAACGACAGCGCGGGTCAGACATCGCGTCGATGCTAATTATTAATTGAATGAAATTTAAACAGGATGATGCATTTTAATTTTTATAATTACCATTTGTTATTTCCGATTGAATTTTTGTTGGAACATCATTAATACTAGCTTATTTGTACATGCATAATTATACATCTAATCAAAAGTGCCTATAAGCACTATTATAAAGTAGATTAATCTTTATGTTAAGTTTTGCATAGTAGTAGCAAATTTAGGCTATTTTTATATATATACACCATGCAAAATGTAGGTGCCTTACCTAACATACTTAGGTACATTAAACCCTATTCAATCATATCAATATATAAGAATAACCCCCATCAATACCCGAATACGACACAATATTGACGCACACGCGTGGCTAGGTAAACATTGGCTTATGGCGCAGCACCAGGCGCCTCTAGGGCTTCGCTAAAGACATTAGGAACGACCTCGCGCGGCCACGGGCAAGCGACGTGGATTCGCTTTGATTTCTGCTAATGAATATCCTTTATTTGACTGTGAATGTTGTTGGATTGGTTTTACTTAATCGATTTCGACTTTTTGTTGGGTGAAAGTGCGATTGCAACTTATGTTTTTTTTTTACACTAAATGGGCTTGCGTTTGGCAGCAATTCGCCTGATGTGAAGCGATGATGCGGCTTAGGGGTGCACGCTTGCCTAGAAGAAACTAAAGAATTTTGAATAGATCCAGATTTGTACTGTCACTTACGGGATATCTTCCGTGTTTGTTCATTGTTGTTGTTGTGTTGTGTTGTTGTTGTTTGTTGTTTGTTATTTTCCATCCACCCGCATTCTCCAGTCAACCCGCGATCATGGCGCTTGCAACAGCGCCGAAATATCGGGAGCTCAAAACAATGAACAATCACGGAAGATATCCCGTAAGTGACAGTACAAGTTTAATTGTAATGTTGTAAGCAAATCAGCCACTTGCAATACATGTTTATTTAGGATACAAGATTTATTTTTATATATTTTTATTTTAGACTAGCTGATGCCCGCGACCTTCGTCCGCGTGAAATTTTATAGCATATAACCTTCCTCGATAAATGGGCTATCCAACACTAAGAGAATTTTTCAAATCGAACCCGTAGTTCCTGAGATAAGCGCGTTCAAGCAAACAAACAAACAAACTCTTCTACTTTATAATATTAGTATAGATATACAAGTTTAGTTGTAAACCGTGAAAGCTTAAAACAGTGTTAGATCCAGATTATAATGATCAGGGAACAGAGAAGCCGGCAGAGAAGCCGGCAGTGAAGCCGGCAGTGAATTCCACTGACTGGCGGCTCAATAAATCTGGAAGCCAAGCGCTTTGTATAGGTCCTTGGAACTTCAATCATATAACGGTGACGCTTCACCGTATCTCTGCTCGTCCGATGGTAGAATGGGGATGTGGGAATTATATTGTGCAATTCCAAAGCGCACTCTCCGAAATGTAACCGATAAATAACCGATTGGCTGGCAACTTTGCGTCGATGATGTTCAAGGCTTTGGAGCTTTGGCTCTGAGTTTTCTTTGCTCGGATGCTTCAGTAAAACTCTCTACTCAGCGCCATTATCGCCTTGCTGTCTGACTTGAAGTTAATTTGTCCTCTTCTTCGTCAACCTTTGCCCACCAAATGCTGAGTGTAGGTGTCTTCCAAATCTCCCCATTTTTGGCAGTGTTGCGTCATGGCTATAAAGTTTCTTCCGGCTACTTTAATAAGATTATTTTTACGTGTTTTCGCAACGTTTTCACTGCTAGTCACAGACCTTCTATCTGTGAGAAACGTTATTCGATCATATCCTAATAGTACTTTTTTTTTTTTCAAATTTGAACGCATCCAATGACCCCTCCCGCACTGGGCGGAGTGGAAGAGAGTGTAAGACTTGTACTGACTAAAACCCATCCATGTTCCTTCTTTGCCCTTTGTGTTCCAGGGCCGCGGTATCTCTTTCGAACAGTCCCGCAGCCCATCCTAAAGGTACTAAGGTAACTATTCTGTTACACTGGAATTTGGGATCTATTGCCATTCAACGTGGCATTGTTATTCAAAGTTGCAGCAAACCGCTTAATACTTACTGCAATCAATTCCCAGCAGCTCGAGAATTTCGACTGCTTGCTTATCTCGTTGTGTTTGACCAAAACCAATGTAGAAATTTTCGCGGAACCCTAAAAACGTCTACTCTGTCTCAGAAGAGGCCTCTCGGTTGACAGTCAATATTACAGTTAAGCATTAGGAATCGCCGAAATCTCTAGCTTTTGTTAATTCTTTTACTCATCTTTGTTTAGTTGCTCATCAAACGAATGTGCTATGACATAGTTAAAAGTATTACATAACATCACGCCTGTTATCCCCGAAGGGTTAGGCAGAGGTTGACCCAATAGTAGGTACAAACAGATATCGCCAAATATGTTGAAGTCCTATGTGGGGATTATTAGAGTTTTCCTTCAGGATTTGCTCAATAGCAGCCATTTAGTCTAGAATAGTGCTGGCCCGCGTTTATAGTGGAGGAGCTCGAGGCTAAATAATAACAGCCGCTCGGGTCGATCTTTAGGTTAAGCCGTGATTGCCTAGGTTGATTTGTGGATTTTGATCACCCATTACATACCGAGTTTCCTCCGTGTCTCGGAAAGCACAATAAGCCGTTGGTCCCGGGTGTGGTTTGTAGATCTTTGACAGTCGTTAGGTAGTCAGTGGCCCAATAAGTCTGACAACCAGTCTAACCAGGGGTATCGTATTACCCAGTACTAACTGGGCTGTGGAGGTCAGATAGGCAGTCGCTCCATGTAAAATACAGGTATTCAACTGCATCCGGTTAGACTGGAAGCCGACTCCAACATAGTTGGGAAAAGGCTAGGCAGATGATGATGATGATGATGATGATGAGTGCCCCATTGATGGCCCCTAATTAAATGGGACTTAAAACATAGGTCTACTATTAGGTACACGTACCTATATGGTCAACCCTTCTTAGTTTTATATGAATAAATTTAATATCGACTATTGTCGACGTCTACGTAGCCTATCTCATAAAACCACAAATTCCATCAAAAAGGAAAAGCTTCATAGTACCATTTAATGGCATTATTATATTCGAACTGCCATTCCTCGCCATGCCATGGAATAAAACGAGAGCCTCGTATAGGATGACGCATCGCTTCAGGAATTCAGCGACTGACTACGCGATTAACATGAAGATGTAATAAATTCACTACAGTCGGTACTTTCAGTATGTAGGTATAAAATGTATATTTTATGGCCTAACTTTCCCTTGCAGATATGACGGGTTCCTATATGCTACTGACCGTAAAGTGCTTTTTTCCGGACAAGGGCATAACCAAAAGGAAGAGTTATGATTTTAGCAGTCTATGTATGCATGTTTGTAACAATTTTTTTATGTTCCACTGTAGTACATACCTAAACTACGATTTGATTTTTATAAATGACTAGCGAACAGCCCTTGCTTCGCACAGCGCCACCTATCGGGTCAAAAACTATATCTAATGTAGCCTATATTATAAGTTAAGCATATAGCAGTAGAGCGGTGAAAACTGCGTTCAAATCCATGCAATAGTTTTTGCGTGATGCGCGCACAAACATACAGACAGAAAGACAGACAAAAATTCTAAAAACTGTTGTTTTGGCTTCTGTTGCTCTAATAAAGACTAAATAATAATAATATTTTTTTTCAAATCTTCAATGTACAGACAGGCCTGTTACAATTTTATTATTGTATATAAGGTCTATCTTTTCATACACGAAATATTTTAAGAGGAACTTCTATAAGTCGTAAAGTCGCCATAGTAACGAAAAAAAAATTATCTGAGTGTTTTTTTTTTACGAAATTATTACAATTCTAAAATTTTTTGAGACTTTTTGCATAAAACCTTTACTCCCATATTCTAACAATGACAGTAGGTAAATACGACGTGGTAAACTAACTAAAGGAAGTTGCAAAATAAGGAATCAGTATTTATTTTGTGGGTCAGGTAATTTTAAATTATTATATTTTTTTTTTTAAAGTACTCAGATAAAAAAAATCCTTTAAAATGGCTTCGTTATAGCCGTTAGATCATTCTCTAAAAATATTTCGTGTATGAATAGTTAGACCTTATAGATGTATCGATGGATTCGACTGATAGTTATTACGGTTCAGGTGACTTAAGATACATTTTATGTAAAAAAATCAATATGGTGGATGCTACATTAAAAAAAGTGGGGGTCACTCAAAACTTTAGCCGTAGACGAAAAATGCTAGCGATGCAGACGGAGTGCAAGGTGCAGTCCATACATAAATGGACGTCTGGCACATTCAACCTCATTGACTGGTACCGCGAAATGAGCTATTCTTTTATTTAGTTCGAACCAATATGAGAGAAAAAGATTCCAGCCAGTAACAATTATAATCTGACTTACAGTATCACGGCGGGTGAATGCGACATACCTACCTACTGGTAGTACTCATGGAAATGAACCACTTTTAGAACCAACACTGGAATAGTAGAAAACCACTTTTCCATGCAAATGTTCAATATACAACATTAGTTTTAAAAATAAAAATACTAGACACGTGTTTCAGGTTTCGCTATATGCGAAAACTGAAACACGTGTCTAGTATTTGTACGATGGTATACGGATGGAAGGGTCCCGACCCTTCATGCGCGAGTCCAACTCGAACTTGGCCAACGTTTACCACAGTTTGTTTAATACAACATTAGTTTTAGTATATGCGAAACTTGATACACGTGTCTAGTATTTTTATGTAAAGAATCTATGTACAAATTTCAAAACTGTCTCCTGAAAAATCACAGAGTTATAAGCTTGTTCTGTTACCTGGTTGTCTGCCCAAAAACGTGATTACCACGCGGCGCGTACGTCTGCGCGCCTCCAGTGTCGTCTTTAGGTCATTGATAATAATAATTTGGCATTAGGTACCTAAATGATTGTAGTAGGTACTTAGTGTCGCTCGGTGTCCAACTTGTAATTTTTTTTTAATATTTTTGGGACAAAATATAACATGGTTTAAAAATGATTGGAATCGATTCAGCTACTTATTCTGAACAAACTATATTCAGGTTTCGCATATACTAAAAATAATGTTGTATAAGATCTAACTATTCATACACGAAATATTTTCAGAGAATCATCTAACGGCTATAACGAAGCCATTTCAACGGTTTTTTTTTATCTAAGTATATTTTTACAAAAAATAATAAAATAAAATATTTTAAATATATAAATTAATATTTTATTCATTTAAAAACCCTCAAAATATATACTGGCCCCTCATTTTTCAACATCCATTGCGCTAGTTTACTACGTCGTATTTACCTACTATCATTGTTAGAATAGGGAGGAACGGTTTTTTTGCAAATGGTCTCAAAAAATTTAGAATTATAATAATTTTGTAAAAACAAAAACACTCAGATATTTTATTTTCATTGCTATGGCGACTTTACGACTTATAGAAGTTACTCCTAAAATATTTCGTGTATGAAAAGATAGACCTTAAATAACACAATCAAAATGTACAACTGATATTTTTACACGAGTACTAGAACATATTTCCATTCTTTTAGGTATCTGCAATTATGTATAAGGAGATACCTGGGCGACCAAGCTCTGCGCGGCTGAAAAGAAAGAAATCGAATTTTCCCAGATATAAGACCAAGCTAGATCGATTTTTCGCCCCCGTGACCCTATATTGCAACTGTCATCGAAATCGTTAGAGCCGTTTTCGAGAACAAATATACAACATTATTTTTAGTATATGCGAACCCTGAATATAGTTTGTTCTGAATAAGTAACTGAATCGATTCCAAAGATCTTTAAACCATGTTATATTTTTTCCCAAAAATATTTAAAAAAGTTAAAAGTTGGATACCGAGCGACTTTAGTACCTATCGCAATAATTTAGGTACCTACTGCCAAATTATTATTATCAATGAGCTCAACACGACGCTGCAGGCGCGCACTGCGTGGTGACCACGATTTTGTGCGGACAACTAGGTAACAGAACAAGCTTATCATCATCATCATTTCAGCCGAAAGACGTCCACTGCTGGACATAGGCCTCCCCCAAGAAGGGGGGTTTTGCCATAATCGCCACGCTTGGCAGGCGGGTTGGCGATCGCAGTATGGTTGTTATAAAACTCAGAGAACGCTGCTGCCCATTCTCTGGTAAGTCCCTTAGTCGCCTCTTACGACACCCACCGGAAGATATGGGATGGTGCTATTCTTTACGTCCGGACACCATACAGAACAAGCTTATAACTTTGTGATTTTTCATGATACAGTATTGAAATTTTGTACATAGATTCTCTACATAAAAATACTAGACACGTGTATCTGGTTTCGCATATACTAAAACTAATGTTGTACCTATGTATGTACAAATACTGCTCATTTACCTAATAGTATAGGATTTGTGTATTCGCATTGGACTTGCCTTTAGACAAGTTCAAAACTTTGCCATTTTAAGAATCTACAAACAACCTCGAGATCGCCGATGACAGTATTACACCCAAATTTGATGAGGATACAAGTCCTCCGCATTTTATCGTAAAAGATTAATCTCCAGATTATATCTAAGCTTTGTACTGACAGGAAAAGCTGATTTATTTACGCTCTTCTAAACTGGGGATCAAAATTAGAGGCCCAAATGTTTACGGACGGATTAGGTGTTATTTTTAAATTGTCATCAACATCATGTTGTTGACATAATACCAATTAATTTGGGCTCGGCGCCAGTACATGTGTTTCTGTGCTATGTTTGTTTATGAAACGTCATACTATTGTTTACTTCCGTTGTTTATGTATCTATCTTTCATATATATACATATTCCTTTTTTCTTCAAATAGATGTTGAACTTTTTAACTTCCATGCTTAAAACTTTCCTCATAACATGGCCCTTAGTCCTACGCTCTACATGTTCTACATATTTCCTGGAAACCGATTTCAACCTTAACTTTTTCTGCAGACTCTCAATTACGTAGGTAGGTACCTACCAGGTTAACATGACAGCATTAGAGCTCGTTCAGCCAAAAGCTTTTAATTGCCTCGCGGTTGTAATGAAAAGCATCGAGGTCGGTCCCGATTCAACCCACATTGGGAACATTGGGATCTCCAAACACAGCCCATCAAAGGTAGCAGCCGTTCGGGTGATTCGATTATAGTCCCGGAGCGGCCGCACACCGCATTATTATGTAACATCCGCAATAATCCCGACCTGCCCGTCTCCTGTTCTAACAAATGTACTTTTGCAATTGAAAAATGACGCAGTTTTATAGAGTAGCGCTGTTTGTAGAGATGGGCGGTGGTCGCGGTGTCGCGGTGCTTGCCTAGCTACTAATGAGTGTAATTGTGTCTGTGCTGTGTTCTGTCGCACGTGATCGATGGCAGAGTGGACGCGCACTCATACGTATAATTGCAATTAAGTGCATATATTCATAGAGATGTATGCATGAATTAATTAAAATCAAATAACATTTCAATCAAGTTATTATGATAGTGAATTGAACTGAAGTGCGTAGTCGTCACTTATGCTCTGCGCTGGTAACGGCGACAGCTCCGGTGAGAGGCGTCGGTTTTAATTGGAATTAATAACCGATAAGTAATTCCGTGGTGTCGGGGGTTTGTTTACCGGGGCGGGCGAGAGCGCGGGGCGGGCAGGCAGGGCGGCGGCGTCAGCTGGGTGCGCGCGCAGGTCGATAGCGGGCTCGCGCGCAAGCGCGGCGCTATCGAGCCCACACGGGCCGCCACTACCGCGCGCCGCACACGTGATGCATGCGGGCACCTAACGGCCTCACGCGCGCGGGCCTCATGGGCACCGTGCTGAGCTTCAGCCCGCGCGAGCGGCGCCCGGCGCCCGCCGCGCCGCCGCCTGACCGCGCTGCGCTCGCCTACTCCTACGAGCGCCTCAACAATGCCAAGAACCGCGAGAACCGCGAGCTGCCGCGCGACGAGCGCCGCGCCACCCTCGACGACGCCGCCAAGATTATATCCGAGAAGACTGCGCTGGAAAAGAACCTGAAGAAGCACTCGTTGTTTATCAACGCGCTTTCGTGGAAGCGGTTTTCTACAGCTAATAATAATAAGAAGAAGCTGGAATGCAAGAGCAAGAGTGTGGCGACATTCCGTCCTCCGCTGACGGACAACGCGCCGCTGGACCGCAACAAGAACGCGCACGTGCCGAGCGGGTATGCACGCCCGCCGCCGACGGCCGCACCGCCGGACGCCGCGCGCGCCAACGCGCTCAACAACAATGTGCTGTGCTACGACAAGCTGGCCAGCGCGGCCCCGCCCGCCGTGGCGCCGCGCAAGACCGTCATCCAGGCCTCCACGTCGGAGCTGCTCAAGTGCCTGGGCCTGTTCCTGCACACGCGCTGCCACCGCTTGCGCGACTTCCAGGCAGGGGACGCCGTTATGTGGCTGCGGACTGTGGACAGGTCGCTGCTGCTGCAAGGTTGGCAGGTAAACACAACAAACCCTACTTCTATCGGTACATAGGTTCACCAACAGAACGTACCAGATGGCAACATGGATGACAACAAGGGACGGCAGCAGTAATAGCCGACGCTGTGACCATGATTCAGCTATGCATTACAATATTGCGGAACTTTGTTCCAACAAAATCCAATGCCAAATATATATACACAGATTAGATTTGCATTGATTGCATATCCGTTCGGTTATGGTTTTGTATTTGTTGATGCTTTTCATGCACACAACACATGGAAACCTGCATCTCTGTCCATGACACGGTTGGTAGTGACTCCGTCGGCTGTCGAGGGCTTCCCATATTTGTTTCATTTAGCTGATTCATACCGTGCAGCTGTCCTTGCTTCAATTGCTTGGCGAGATAAAGAGAGTTTGCGACGGCCATATCGTTCACAATTCCACATTCTAATGAAAATTAAACATAATCATGGACAATTATTATTAATAGACCTTTAAATGTCACGCAAACCAATTCAAATAGTAACCGTAAATTCTGAACTTGGAAAACAATTTCATACATTTTTAAAATGGTAATTACTGGCCTCCGCTTAAATATCAAGGCTATTAACTACTCACTTAAACCAACGATTAAAAATACGTTCAAGTTTCACTTTCTATTTTCGCTTTTCCTACTCGACTATCGATTCTACAGCGTCAATGAATATTAAATGAGTCAGACGCCATTTAGTAAAGAGCATTGCATTCCCACACTTAACCTTTCATGGTTATCCGAAGCTTTCAGAACTCCTTCTTTAAATTATTTACATCATGCTTTCGCAAAACTGCAATAAAGATTTCTTAGCCCCAAGATACAGCCTCCATTTTCTCGAAAACGTAAACAATTTATCCATGCAAGCGGTTCGTTCTACGCAATATGCTAAAAGCCGCATCTAATATTCAACGAAACATGGCAGTACACTTTATCTAGCGGTCCGAATCATACACAAACAGTTGTAGGCGCTCCATTCAATATAAAGGGGACCATAGCGTACGTCAGACGCAAAATCGATAGGACGTTATGGCATCAAGAATTTTATACCCGTGCGTCTTTCTATAACGATTTGGGTTTTGTTTAGAGTGAGACAGCGATATCCATTGAGTGTTGCTGTGTTGCTCGTTCACGACGGTAGACGGATTTTGAATTTGGAGTTTGTGCAATTAGATGTGACGTAAGCGGTACCTGTGTTCATTACTTTGATTTCACCAAGCTTGTTCAAAATGTTCGAGACATTTCGACATTGGAGGGTTATTAACTTTTTTTGTTTATTCCGATTCGAGGGTATTGACGTTTTGTATTTGAGAAAGAAATTAACCTCCATGTTTTCTTATTGTTGCCTCCCTTTTTTGGACTCAGTAATTCAACTGCAAGCTACGATTTTTTTAAGAAATCCGTTATTAACAAAATTAAAATAAAATATAACTTTCGATTAACAAAAAGTACTAAATAAATAAAGAACTGACTGACAGCCAATATGTCGCAGTTTCAGCTTCAATTTCGTCCTAAAATTCCCTGCGATTCTGTGTGAAAGGGAAAAACCCAGACATCAATAAACCCCCATGGCCGGTATGTAGCCGCCATGTTGTCATTTCCGGAAAGAGGTGGAATGTTACGACTCTCGTACATATTGACAAAGCTATAGGGTTATTTACGAGCATTACATCACGTCTGTAATCCCTAAAGGGGTAGGCAGAGGAGAATCTATAATATATAGTACCTACACATTGAATACATTTTTTTTTTGAGTACCTACAACAAAATCGTAAAAAAAATGTAGTCGTTTACATTAATAATAAATTGTCGTGCAAAATCAATGTATGGATGGGTGTAAGAGTAGAGGAAGACCAAAGAAACGATGAATGGACTGTGTAAAGGATGATATGGCTAGAAAGGAGGTGTCTGATGAGATGTCGAGTAATAGAGAAGTCTGGAAAGACATGCTTCCCAAAATTAGGACAAAGCAGGAGAATGATGATGTCGCTCAAAATCAAAATATTTTATTTCACATTGGTCTACATGGGCACTTACTTAAAATGTCAAAAGCAAAATGTGTGCACGGTTCGCGTTGGTCGTCTCCTGTGGAGAAGAACCGGCAAGAAACTCCTTGGTTAAGAAAGAGAGAAAGATAACAAAAAAAAAATTTTTACCTTAGTTTGATTCATTATGACATTCGTAAGTTTTTTTTTTCATAAAACGAGTACATGAAACATTTAACAAAAAAACAAGCTTTATTAAAATGAAAGAAGGAAATTAGGGCATCTAGCAACATTGAACTCGTATGCAAAGTTTCGTGTCTGTGCTATTAACCATTGAGGAGTACTCTCACGAGGACGCGATTCTGCAGGATCAAATCATGACTGTCACAAAAATATATTGTCACCAGAACCAAAGATGTGTGCAAAATTTCAGCTCAATCGGTTTTAATGGAACTGCCTTGAAATTCAGTTGCAAGACTTGACCGATATCTACATTATTTTTTTTTAACCTGAATGGCCTTACTCTTGACCTCAATCTAGTCCTGAGGATAGAGATGAGGTCGACGATGGAACAAGCTAATCTAAAAGAAGCCTATTAACTCGCAACTTAAATAGATGATACATGGATTACAGCCCATTGCTTTTCACTTTCTCACACTTTAAGGGGAGGAACAGGACATAAACTAAGTTCCCCAACCCCCGTTAAAAAAGGAGGATCTTCCATCCAGACGGGTGTTGTGTCTGGTGGGTTACTGCCCAAGCGTTGCAAATTGGTGTGACAGTGACTTCATGCCCTATGGTTTTTAATTCCGCAACTCGCTCTGAATAGCCCCAAATCACACACACTCAAGCGCACACACACACACGCACATGCACAACACACACACATCAGCACTCATGCACTCATGCACTCTCTATCAACGCAGGCAATGCATTCATTTTAGCTGACAGTCGTTGAACCTCGATCATGATGGTCTCCGAGTTCGCTGGTGATGCCTTCAAATAATCAGTTTGAGGACTAGCAACGGGGTAGCTTTGACATTTCCATGTCGGTTTACGCTCGCCAAGATTTCTCCAGCCAGCCTCAGGGAAAGTCGAGTTTGGCCTTAGTTTTAACATAGCTTTAATTCGCCTTTAGTTCTTCATTTGAGTCATAGATGGCGCTACTATACTTTTTGTATGTTTTTTATTTATGCTACTTTTGTTACACAGGCTAATTATTCTTATGCTTTCTTAATTCGTAATTACAGCTGTAACTAGAGCTTTTCCCCCTGTTCTATTTTAAGAAAACATAATGAACAGGCAGGTTGATGAGTCGTATTTCATGGCCGGCGTAGCATTTCCGTATCGATCGATATTTATTCGACTGGCAGCAACATACTATGGCATAATGACATGACAGCCAGATTACGATCGCGTGCAGGTAATAAAACCTTTATAGATGACAACCAGACAATAAGTCGATAAGTTCTCGGCTGTTGGGAAATTATTTGATACAAAGAGAATGTTATATAATTAAGTATTTAATTTTTAATGACTAACAACATAATCATGTCTAAAATCTACTATAATAAGACACATATTGTAGTAGCTGGTAAAATATTTATGGACACACTAGCTCAGGCTCACGGCTTCCCCGCGTGGAGTTTAGTAATCGTCCCACGGTATCGTACTACCGGAATAAAAAGTATTATATGTGTTAAAACAGGTTATAAACTATCTGTGTGCCAAATTTCATCCAAAACCGTTCAGTAGTTTTTGCGTGATAGAGTAACTAACATCCATCCAACTATACATTTTCAAAAAAAAGATATTTTAGACACCTCTATAATTTTTTACATTATTAATTTGCTTAACGTTATTACTTAATAACTTACTAATTCAAATTTAATCATGTGTAATGAAATTGACCATCTTTGAGTATATTCTGACTGACATTGTAATTTAATAACTCAAACTCAAAGCTTTTATTATTAGACCATTACAGGCACTTTTGAATATCAGACAAACAAAGAAAGCGAAACTACAGTCACAGTCACAATAACTTGTGAAAGTACTGTAGTTGCATATACTAACTACTGAATATGAATAATCGTGTCGTAATGTTCCTATAAATATATTTGCACACTTCACATGGCTATAATACAGTGTATCTTAAGAACTTTTTGTAACATCCTCTGAACGTGTTTTTTTCCTTCAATAGCCTGGAATCTCCCACTGCTGGACAAAGGCCTTCCCCATACCCTTCCAGGTACTCTTCTCCTGCGCCACGTCAAACCAGCTTTCGTGATGCGCGTCTAGATCATCTCACCACCTCTTCCTAAGCCGGCCTCGGCGGCGCCGTCCATCCCCAGCCACCCATCGTGATCCAAATAAATGAGTTGTATTTGTATTATAAGAAAATATCCCCCCTCCTCCCCTCTTCTTTTCTGTTGAATACTCGTATAACCAGCCTCTTCAAAGCTACTCTACGATTCTAGGCCCTTGGTTTTTTACGTCCAATCTCCGCCCTCAACCAACCCCGTCTTTGGGCCTAAAGAAACTGTATTTGGAAGCTCTTCTATAAAACTGGACTCAACCCAAAATAACAAACAAAAACCTACTTTAAATGCATAGAATGGAAAGCTAGTTTCAATTTATATTATAAAGGGAATCAGAATTTTTTATTTGCTCTGAAAGTAGGTACAGGTCTAGCAGGATAATATTATAACATAACACAATTCTATAATGGGTGTCAAAGTACCCTTATCGAAGCCGAAAGGCATTTGTTCTCTCTGTCATTGCGATCATTTTTTTGTTCTAGACAATACCTGGGAACCTTCTGGTTACGGAGATATTGGGGTCAAAGTTCCTACTTTCTCAAAAGTTTGTAAAAAAATACGTTTTTGTTATAACCTAACTTTGCGCCAAATTGTAGTGATTACCAGCGTTTTTTTTTGGTGAACACCGTTTATTGACTGTAATCACTTCTATCACGACCATGCCATGTCTATCACGACTTGGTTAAATCTAATATCTGCTGTATCTGTAAGAAGAAAAATATTAAAATTGCTCGATGAGAGCACCACATACAAATATCTCCATGACCCCCGTACTATTCAATCCATCCCTCAGCACAATATTTTGAGTGCGTTACATTGAGTCCTACCGTAACACGTGATTTTTCACACCAAACAAAAAAGTAGTTCCCCAGCAATTATTTTTTGCGTAGAGTTACTTAGTTTGATGTACTAAGTACTGAGTGAGTGAGGCTTCGTGAAGGGTCTGTTTACACCTTGTATACCCAGAAAGAGTATGCAGAGGTGTACATCCGTTAGATTAAAGTACCATGTGTAATAAAGGGTGAGACTAGTGCCATGAATATAAGATTAAGATTATTTATTTGTCCAAAACATGATAAATAAAATGAGTCGAATATTGTATAATATAACCATTATTACAGATCTGATCTATAAATAAATTAAAAAAGGCAATATTTAACACAAATCCAGACTCCGGGCTTTTAAAAGGAATTCAGATCAAGAATTTGTGTGGTACATACTACAACTAAAAAACCCGGCTACTGAAAAATCACGCTCTAATTGAATTCGGTGTTTACAAGGTGAAATCGACTCCTCCTATTGTTGAAGTCGGTTAAAATGTAGCCTATGTTACCCTGGCCATAATAACGAATCGATTGACACCTTATTCATCAAAATCGGATGAATAGTTGAGGCGCTACTGAGGAACATACACACATACATAGACTGTCAAAATCATAACTCTTCCTTTTGGCTTCGCCGTAATCGGGTAAAAAGCTAAAAAATACTGTGACCATTAAAAGAAAACATTTTCTTTACATGAAGACTGAATAGATAAAACTCTGTTCTATATGGATTCTAAGGCTATATACCTATATAGCCTCCTTCCGAGATGGGCGGCGTAGTCCGGGAAAACCGGAAACGTAACGATCGTAAACAACTGCTACGGGCTACGAGCTACGAATGCTACGCTCGTTACGTAGCGCTCTGTAGCACTCTCTACGGGTGATGTGTTTGGTTGTTAGTTATTTTTGTTGGTTATAATTTGTATTGTTTATGCGGCTTTACTATAGGTATTGTGATATTTTAATTTAAGGTACCTAAAGTATTATTAAGGTTCCGTTAAAAATGTTCAAAAATTGCGTTACGTAATACTTGAACGCTCCCTTCTACATCGTTCTCAGATATATATATTATCTCAACATGAATGATGTAACCAAGATCTTGTAAAAATATTTTGATTTCAAAGAGTATCCATTGAGTTTCTTGCCCATTCTTCTCCATAGAGATCTACGCTTTGAAATGGGCAACTACACAAGTTATTATGCCTTGTGTCTGGGAGCGTAGCTTCGCCTTGTTCGTGTTTCTGACATTCAAAAGTGCCTGATATGATCTAATTGAAATAAATGCTTTGAGTTTGAGTTTTCCGTACCCGAAGAGTAACCAACGGGACCCTATTACTAAGCCTCCGCTGTCCGTCCGTCCGTCTGTCTCTCAGCGTCTGTATCTCATCAATCGTAATAGGTAGCCAGTTGAAATTTTCACAGAATGTGTATAACTGTTGTCACTATAATATCAAACAACAAATAATAAATTACTCTACTACGATGGTATACGGATGGAAGGATCCCGACCCTTCATGCGCGAGACAACTCGCACTTGGCCTGCGTTTTTTTTTTTCTTAAGCACATTAATTTCACTTGTTTACCACAGTTTGTTTTATACAACATTAGTTTTAGTATATGCGAAACCTGATACACGTGTCTAGTATTTTTATGTAAAGAATCTATGTACAAAATTTAAAAACTGTATCATAAAAAAAAACAAAGTTATAAGCTTGTTCTGTTACCTAGTTGTCCGCACAAAAACGCGGTCACCACGCAGCGCGCGCCTCCAGCGTCGTCTTGAGCTAATTGATAATAATAATTTGGCAGTAGGTACCTAAATTATTGCGATAGGTACTCAAAGTCGTTCGGTATCCAACTCTTCACTTTTTTAAATATTTTTGGGAAAAAAATATAACATGGTTTAAAAATTATTGGAATTGATTCAGTTACTTATTCTGAACAAACTATATTCAGGTTTCGCATATACTAAAAATAATGTTGTATACAGTTCAGTATTTATGGAGCTCAGTAATTATTTACTCATGGAATAATATTTGCATCTGTAAGCAAAGACCTGTAAAATAACAGTATGGGTTATAGAATCGTACATTCGTAATAAGTTCGTAACAACGTAAAATTACAATCAATATAAAGTAGGAAAAGTGCCCCGTTGGTCTAGTGTCCGCATGCGCGACTGCTGAGAATGCGGTCCTGGGTTGTATTCCTAGGGCAGGCGAGGTGTTTTTGGGTTTTTCAAACAGGAATGTCTCAGCAGCCACGGTATTTGGATTGGTTCCCGGTTGATGGCTACAAGCTCGACCCCCATTACATGTGTAAATGTGTTTGCACTATTTGGTACACGTCTGCCTAACCCTTCGGGGATTACAGGCGTGATGTTAAGTTTTATAGTAGGAGAAATCACTTTTAATTTATTAGTGTTCGTGACTACACATTCCAATACTCCATAAAAAAGCCGGCCCAAATAACACCTCTATAAAAACATGTTCCAATTCCTAAAACATCTAATTCACATGATCTAGTTCCCAAAAAAACACACGCAAATAAAATGGCCAATCAAATTCAAAATATTTAATTCATTTTTTACATTCTGTCGAAATTTTACACTAAATTATAACATTAAAAGTATTACAATTAACAGAGACCAAATGAATAAATTTAAAAGTAAAACATTTGCAATTACTCTGTATGTTAAATAGCAAAATAAAAAGTACAAAAACAAATTAAAATTCCACCATTACAATTATTAGCCAAAATAACACAAAAGCCTATGCAAACAAAAGTTTTTCATATTCAGATTTAAGTAGCAACTTAACCTAAATTCTGGAGGGCAATCTAGGTCTCTCCAAGGCTCTGACACCGTTTGATTTAGATCAAGTTCGTAAACCAGGTCATTGTTTTAATTAGACGCGTAAATGTCCACCATTTCGGCAAACGGCGATCCTATTTCGCCATTAAATAAGAGGTTAGTTTTGTTCTCATTGTACATTATTTTGGACTCGTTGCTTATAAACACAAAAAAGTCGAAAATAAGTTTACTTTAGCAACCAAAAAGGGTAAAATAAAAACTTTTTTGCAAAAAACAATAATCGACTTCAAAAAAAACACAAAAAAGTGGAAAATTTCCGGTGTCTTTTGTTTGTTTCATTGACTTTTTTGCCACCGATTTCTGAAAGTAAAGTTATTTTCCACTTTTTTGTGTATTTTTTTTTTTTGCAAAAAAGTTTTTTTTTACTATTTTTGGTTTTGATATCTTATAGAAATCCTTGTCAAGTATCAATTTTACATTGTAACTAGAAGTTATTAGCACATCATCCACATAGACGAAGAAGAGAAAATGCATGTTAATGAGTCTATAATATGGACTTTTTCCCAATTCAATAAATTTTTTTTGCAAAATCATTGGTTCATTTAATTTTTTATTTTTTTACTATACATACTACGTTATTATACTTCTTTAAGTAAATATGTTTTTTTTTTCGTATATTGGCACCTTGTTTTTAAATAGGTACTAATATATTCATGTAATTTGGATTCTTTAATTGTGCTTCTGTGTGTTGTGCTGTCTTTTGTGGGCACTGAATAGATGGCTTATCTATCTATCTATATTATAGAGAATAACTCATAAAGTACTTAAAAGATGCTGGTCGAATACATAACCTTCTCCTTTTTTAGAAGTCGTTTAATAAAGCCGCATATGTCGATTGAAGGTTTAGCTGAGCTTTCCGAGTTCTGTCCGCGGATGGGTGAATATTGGCGATATCCCTCTGCGCCTCTGAATGCACGTTATGCAGTTGGCTGTCATTTATAGATCTTTGGCAATTGTTACGGGCGTCAGTCTCACTACGTTGTGGAGGTCTTCATGTAAAATTCAGCTGCATCCGGCTCAACAAGAAATGACCCCAATTTATTTGGGATGAGATCTTCTTTTCGTGTGGTTAGTGCCAAAGCTGGTGTGAGAGTTTTTATGCAATCCATGTGCCGCTAACTTAGTTTTACATGCCGTCGAGAAAGGCTAAAAAAAAAACAAAAAAATATTTAAAAAAATATGAAATGAAATATGAAGATGTGCTTGTATGGTTTTCTCACGGCGTTTTCCTTCACCGAAGCAAGTGATAATTTATATCATGGGATAAAGCAGGCCATGATGAAAATCTCAACCATTTCGTCGTTCGACATAGTCATCGTTTTCAGTAATTTTGTCCTCCATTCTGGCCTGAGTTTTTCCCTTTGACCATTATTCGGACTGGTTCAAGTGTGTCCAATTTGTTCACACTCGCAGTCGCTTCAAAGAATTGGATTCGATTTGTTTCCCATTTTCCAGAGAGAATCTAATTTTGGGGCGTTAAGCTTAAAAGGTCGGGGTTTCAAATTCCAACCCCATTTGACTTTAGGGGCGAAGTTCGGTAGTGTCAAATGACCGTGTCGCTGTAATAGTATACTGGGATTGTTTCCGATTATTTATAGAAATGGGACGTCTGTTTTAAATATCAAAGTAACCTTACCTGGGAGCTAAAATGGCGGCTTCAGCTGAATTATATTATGATACTAATATAATATTACGTTACAATTCGTAAAATGTTCACAAAGTTATCATCTGCCTAGCGTTTTCCCAACTATTTTGGAATCGGCTTCCAGTCTAACCGGCTGCATACCAGTTGCAGCTGAATACCAGTAATTTTCATGGAGCGACTGCCTATCTGAACTCCACAACCCAGTTAGTAGTGGGTAATACGATTAAAAGACTCGTGCGACACCGCGCCACCCTTTTGACGCATGGTACCTACGTCATCGCGCTAACGCGCGCAAAGGAGAAATGCGTGGTACGACGAAGTCGGTTGATCGGCAGCGCGCGCGCAGGCGACGGCGACGCGAAGTTGGGGTGGGAGCGAGACAAAAACATGTCTTCAATATATTGTATTTGTGTTTATTTTGGTTAGCCTGCACACAAACTTGTATATTTTTTGTAGTGTTTATTATATTTCCTAGAGGTAGTTGTTTTATATTATAAACCCAACCCAAGTACTATTTATTTTATTATAATATTGATGTAAAAAATATGAATGCTGTCATGGCTTCCGTACGTTTTTTCACGGGTGACCACTGAAAACCAGCGTTGTGTTGTGGGCCCCCCATCTCATAGCACAGCATCATGCTAAGTGGTAACCTGCTTATCGCAGTCACAACGTGCAAGCTATTTAATTTTTTCTTTTGTTGTTCCGTCCTGTTGAATTTATAGTCTATTGTTTTATTTGTGTTTTGTTGTTATTTTTTTGTAACTTTGTATGACGCACGGCATGTCCCTGCGGCAAATAAATATATTTTCTTCCTTTCTTCTTTCTTTATACCCCTTGGTAAGACTGGTTGTCAGACTTTTTGGGCCACTGACTACCTAACGCCTGTCAAAGATCTACAAATGACACCCGGGACCAACGGATTAACGTGCTTTCCGAGGCACAGAAAAACTCGGTATGTAATGGGTGGTTACCCATCCACAGACCAACCTAGGCAAGCACGGCTTCACCTAAAGATCGACCCGAGCGGCTGTTATTATTTAGCCACGTGCTCCTCTCCATTGTCACAAAGTGACAATTCATAATATTAATTGCGTTTGCAACGATTTTAAGAATTTTAACGTGATTCATATTATTATCCTATTATGATTTTGCTAGAGCGGCCATTTTAGCTCCGGGTAAAGTTATTTTGGTATTTTAAATAGACGTCCTATTGCTATAAATAATTGGAAACAAACCAAGTATACTATTACAACAAAACACGTCACGTGACACGTCTAGTAGAAATTTTCGCTCTACGCATGTTAGCTCGTTATTATTGTATGAGTTATAATAAATGTTCATATTTCAAGATCATGATTACTAAATATTTATTAATAAACATGATCTTAGAATAAGAACATAATATTAATTAACTTTAGGTTATTTTAATTTATAAATGTATATAATATTTAGCTAATAAATAAATTCCGATTAACGTTATAATAATATGTACTGTTTTATCTAAAACATTCTTCAAAATTCAA
This sequence comes from Noctua fimbriata, assembly GCA_905163415.1. NCBI lineage: Eukaryota > Metazoa > Arthropoda > Insecta > Lepidoptera > Noctuidae > Noctua > Noctua fimbriata. The sequence continues at coordinate 13,787,127 of LR990940.1, forward strand.
ATGTACGAGGTTTGAGGCAAAATCGATTTTCACAGTAGATTTCGTATTTGATCTTCTACTCATTCAGAATACGACTACAAACATAATGTAATTCGTACCAATTCTGCTAATTACAACACCCTGTCGCATTCAAATTAAAATACAGAAATTCCTTTACCGTGATTATTGTTTTAACAACGGTAGTTAAAGTTTACGGCTATCATTTTAGGCGAGAGGTCCACCTATTAACGGAGCGTTTAGTGAATTAAAGCATATATGCGGGTATCACGTAACATAATATCACGCTTTGTAATCCCCGAAGGGTTAGGCAGAGGTATACGTAATGGTATACCCACATTTAGCCAGTTATGTTTCAAGTCCCATGTAATAGGGGACGAGCTATTGCCATCAACCGGGCACATATCTAAACTCCATGGCTGCTGCTGAGAAATTCCTGCAATCCAATCCAGCAACACTTTGCCCGACCCAGGAACTCTTGCGCAGCAGTCGCGCTTTCGACCGCTGGGCCAACGAGGCAGTTTTGCGGGTTACACTTTCATACATAAGTACATAAACTCACGCCTAATTGAGGCAAAAACCACAGACTACATACTCCTTTTCTTTCATTCACTTTCTTACATCTAATCATAGACGCACGCTATTTACGAGCGGGCCTGTGAACGGCGAGTTATGGCCTAGCTCGCCGTCGGGCCGTATTATGACGACAGGCCGTGTCGACGTTGCGTTCGTGTTCCACGCGCGCCTCAAAGAGATTTCAGCAACCACGTAGGGTTCCGCTTGGTCCGATGCCTGCCAGGGCTGCGGGAATGTTCGAAAGAGATACCGCGGCCTGGAACACAAAGGGCAAAGAAGGAACATGGATGGGTTTTAGTCAGTACAAGTCTGACATTCCCTTCCGCTCCGCCCAGAGCGGGGGGGGGGGGTCATTTGATGATTTCCCATCCTAAAAAAAAACGCCGTTTACTAGTAGATACTACTCGCCTGACTTTTCTGAATAACATGACATGGTCGGTATGGTCATGTGATGCGGAGGAATGACGAAAATGTCGTGAGGAATCTTTAGTATGAATGTGGATGGGTATATGAGTAGAGGAAGACCAAAGAAACGATGGATGAACTGTGTAAAGAATGATATGGCAAGAACTCCGAGGTGTCTTATGAGATGACGAGTAATAGAGAAGTATGGAAGAAGAAAACATGCTGCGCCGACCTCAAATGAATTGGGATAATGGTAAGAGAATGATGATGACATGGGCGGTATGTGTGGGTATTATTAACCCTAAAAGCCATAAGACCTTCGAAAAGTATAGAAATTCAAAGCCTTTATAGAATATGGCTTAGTCCAGATAACTAGAAACGCAGTGAATCGTAGTTTTATGACTGAAGTTTGGTGTTTGAAGCAAAGTTCAGGTATTTACGACGGTCGAATAGCATTTCACTTTGCTCAAATAGCTTTTCAGAATCAAGGTTTAGCTTAACTTTTAACAGCATATATTTAGGGCGAATTTCACCAATGATTCTGAACGCGATCTGCGCCTTTAAACTGAGTTCAAGAGCTCATCATTGCTTTAAATTATTTTTATTGATGCTCTTGGAAGCGGTTTACTTACAAGTGTTATAAAATATATTTTTCCACTAACTGGAGCAACACAACATAACTGCCTTATTGAAATTAAAAAATAAAGATCACTGTTATTTTAAAATTAATTTCATCTTAATGACTTTTTTTTAACATACTTACACTAATATTTAACAAATGTTTTAGGAAAAAATCTTCTTACCCGAAAATAATGGCGTGTTGAGTATTAAAATAATACGTTGACCTTAATGAAGGGATGGTGAACCTGAGGCGTAGAGTACCTACGTGATTCGTGACATTTGCACGAAATTTAACGAGGTCCTATTTAGATAAAATGGTACAGAAAGTACTTACTTAATATCACTGTCTACAATATTCCTACCTTTAATAAAACGCTCACCTTTTTTATTTTCTGAATATGTTAAGTTTTATAAACCTTTGTATGGCATGACCTTTATTCTGACCAAGTCATAGTAATAGTTTAACCATAGTACAGCTGGGATCTGTGCGTCAGCTGCTCCAGAAGTACGGGAATCCAAACTTACAGCATATCAAAGTTGTTAGAAAAAAAGAAGGAATTTCACACCGCGCTAAAACTTAATGGGACTTTCATTTGGATGATCAATGAATATTAAACAACTGCTAGAAATGAATTTCATTCGGTATGAAATTGCTCGCAAAAACTGCGCGCTGCCTCCCGTACTATAATAAAAGCAGGTTTTCGACAGGCATCTTGTTTTTTATGTTTGTACACCAATTACTCCGTGATTACTAGTTCGATTTACGTAGTTCTTTTTAAATTTGATAGAGAAAGCCCAGCGGTGATTCCATATAAATTTTATTAACTTTGTTTCTGTACTTTATGAGTTATCTTCTATAATACGTATTTTTCTTCTTCATCATGTTGATGATCTCTTATTATGAAAGAGAAAAGCACACAACATTAAACAAAATAAATTACCAAAATAAAAAAAAATAAAAACTAAATTCATGTCATGTGTTTATTTTACATTGCAACTAGAGGATATATTTTTTTTTAATTTATGTTACTTGAAATAAAATTGATGACAGCAGTGGTGATGAAATAAATTACACAAAGTAACTCGGGGCGTTACCGCATACCATAAATCGACTTTGCCAACACTTTAATTGCAAATTGACCGTTTAATGGCACCTTAGCCGTTAAAATACGACAACGTACCGTTTAAAATGTTCACAATCTCTGTCGTAGTGACGTCATGTGGCGAAAGGTAGCAATTACCACTGGACGGTGAAAAACTACGTGGCCGAAGAAATATGTAGGTAATTTAGGTGTAACCTGACTATTTTTGGTGAATCGATAATGCTACGGATATTCGTAGCCATTCGTAGCACTGATCAGACGATATTATCGTAGCCGTAGCGCCTACGCGGCCCAGATTCTGGCGCTTGTGTATAATCTAATCATTTCTGTAGATTACGAGTTGATTACGAGGTAGATTTGACATTAAGCAATTATTGTTGATGTTTTTTTTTTGTGATTCGACCTACTACAGGATGGACTCATTTCATTTAAGTTGAGATGACCAATGTATATTGACACCCATGTTGGTTGTGGTCTTTTAAATCAGTTCTTATTTATTTAGGATCTCCAACAAATGATATACATACAGGGTGTAAACAGACCCTTCATATAGCCGTCAACCAAGCATTCTGTACATCAAACTAAGTACCTTTACGCAAAAATTATTGCTGGGAAACGACTTTTTTTTTTGGGTGATAAATCACTTTTTACGGTAGGACTCGATGGAAAGCACTCAAAGCATTGTGCTGGATGGATTGAATAGCACGGGGCTCGTGGACGTGTGTAAAGAAAAAACAAAAAAAAAATCTAAAAACATGAATTAAAAAAAAGAACTTGTGAAAAAGTTGGAACTTTGACCCCCAATATCTCCGTAACTAGAAGGTTCCCGGGTATGGTATAGAACAAAAAAAATATTGCAAAGACGGGGAGAACAAGTGCCTTTCGGCTGTGTTAAGGGTCTATTTACACCCTTTATACACTAATCATTACATTTAATTAATGGACAACATGAAGTATTACGTAGGTGTGCCCCTTCACTTATTTATGCATGCTCAAAAAAAATAACAACTAAAGTAATTAAGTAGCTAGTAATAAAATTTTAAACAGTTTAAGAACATAAAATCACAAAGAAGTTGAAGATGGTTTGAGTATTAAAGTTTTTAGTCCAAGCTAGTTCCATCGTCGACATTGAGGTCAAGAGTGAGCCCATTTAATATAAAAAAAATAAAGAAGTGACTATTATGACAGTAACCTTTGAAAAATTGAATTGTAGGATTAAACAGGAAAACGACATAATTATAGCTCAGACTAACAACTTAATAACTAGCTTCGTTAAGTACCTAACCCTGAAACTTGTAAGGCATCGACATTGCTGACGCGAATCGATAGAAGCGATGAGTCACAACTCAAAACAAACAAATTTATAACTACTTCACCGCGTCGCCATTCAACTTGTAAGTCAAAACAAAGACAAACTTACAGACTATTTACTATTTTCATAATTTACACGAAAAGGGCAGACGGTCAGACAGCTAACGAAAATATCTCGACCTTTAATCTACGTACGCAATGTGCGATGTGTGACCAACCGATAAAATTCAACCGAAAAAAATTACAATGTCTCTTACCTTTACGCAGCATTTATAAATAAACCCGAAGTAATATTTCTGGGTACCTCTACTTTTAAAAAAAATATTACTAATTAAGTTCACTCTTTGGTTAAGCCAAGTTTTTTTTTTGTACGCCATTCCTAAATGACAAAACACTTTTCATTTGTTTAGAAGACCTATAAGACTCATGTTTTTACAAAATAAATATATTATCTTCATCTTTATTTAATTGGAAATGGTTGCTTCTGATTTAGTTTACAAACAATATTGAGTTCAACCCCAAACCAGCCCACAATTTTGACAGGGCTGAGCTATATTTTATGTGTTTTTTTTGTTTTGTTTTTTTTTGGCTTGTGGTGAGAAATAAACACTTTTTTTATATTATTAAAACACAGTCATTCTCATCGGATTCTCATTCGAACCGGGAATTTTCGGGGTGTGGGTGGGGGAAACAATTAACTGTATCTACACAAACTCTTCGAATCGTCTCTAACACGAATACTTTTCGTTTCCAGGATGTGGCGTTCATAAACCCAGCAAACGTGGTGTTCGTGTACATGTTGGTGCGCGAGCTGGTGGACGGCGAGCGGATAGGACGCCCGCAGGAGCTGCAGGCCGTGGTCCTCACCTGCCTCTACCTGTCCTACTCCTACATGGGCAACGAGATCTCCTACCCGCTCAAACCATTCCTAGTCGAAGACTCTAAAGATAAGTTCTGGGACCGCTGCCTCCTCATCGTCGATCGCCTGTCTTTCAACATGCTGAGGATCAACTCGGAGCCCGGATTCTTCACCGAAGTGTTCACGGAGCTTAAGGCGTGTGGGACCGCGATCGAGAGCCCGCCCCCTGCGCCTTCGCACCCCGCACCTGCGCCGCCCCACGCCATCAGCGCCGCCTGACACACGGAGGTCGCCGTCCTTCGGTTGGCCCTCACTGACCGCCCCAGTCGCGTTTGATGTCGGCTCCTGACAGTCCAAGATCTTGGTCAATCGTCCAAGTTTGAGCGTTACAAGTAGCAGCATGTTGTTTGAGTCGTTTAGTGTTCACAGTCGTGTTTGAGAGTGGAGACAGTTGAATAGTCCACATTTTAAAACTGTCCCAAGTTAGCCTAACTCAAATTATAGAATACTGCTGCGTCGCTAGTATTTAACTACTTTTAGGCCAGAATATAATTCCACAACGTCCATGTGCGCTAGCGAGTTCAGGCAGTTACAGCTTGGTTTTGTTTACTCAGAGTCAGGAGTGCAATATAATCTAGTCACTTGTTATAATTATTATTAATTTACTTAACTATTTAAGGATTCCATCTAAATTATAACTCATTAGTTTTAGTCTTCCATTCATAAAACCAAAGAAATCCACGGTGTGATTGCTCAAAAACGCTGACTTAAATAGGTACTAATTAGAAAATGAAAATTGCTACGATTGACCAAGATTTAAAATGTCATTGCAATAGATAGACGAGTGAAAGGTATTAAATGTACGAATTATGTGTGTACCTTCATAATTCAGTATCGTGACTTTGAAATTAATTCGAAGGATTGTGATATCTAGTGGAAAAAGTTTATTTCAAGACATTTAAGGGATCGGTAACATCTGATAGCATGATATTTGTGACTGGGACTGACAGCATAAGCCGTCTGTTAGAGCAGTCAATGTTTGTAGAGGGGATGGCGTAAAGAAATTATCTAGCTTTAGAGCCCTCGAGTATTCGGAGTTCGACAAATTTCCAATAGTTCGTGGTAGTTAGTGGTTTCGATGGCCAAGGCCTGATGGTGCACGCGTACTCCCGAGTGAGCGGTTAGTATGGCCAGACATGGCCGCTTAAGTGCGAGTGCATAATTTCAAAGACCTTGGTGAACTGGTGGCTCCCAAGAACTGACCACGAGTGCCTCACACCTCGACTCACGAGGGTTCTAAAAGCTGCAGCATGAAAGACTGTTGATGTGGTATAATCTGAGAACAAACATACATTCACAGTTATAATTCTATTTCAAAGTCAACGGCAGAGACCGAGAACGCAACGAGCGCCTCTCGCCGGTCGTCGTTCAGTTGACGTGCATCACTCTTGTCTGTGGTGTTTGTTGTGACACGTTGTAGTTGATGCACTCTCTTGTCTGTTCGTATGTTTACGTAGGTAATTGTCTGGTAATGTTATTTTCTCGTGCCGCTGGACCAAGCGGTGTTTTAGTCCAATAGAACAGCGGTTAGCCAGTAAGTTAAGAGTTTCGTAAACGTAGTGAAATGAACGTATTGCCATATAGTTAGATGATATTAGAGAAATGTCTGGCAGGCGGGAGGATGCAATATAAGCGGGAACTCCGTCGTAATATAATCCGGTGAACCCTTCTATGAAGTGTACGTATTTAAATAAAATGGCCGGCTCAAAGCGGGATGACTCGATTGTTATTGAGACGATGAATTGTATTAATAACAAATAGGTCAAATTTTGCAAAGGATTAAGCATTTTGTACAGTAAAATCGAATAAAATAATACATCTAAGTCTTAACTGTTAGCATAGTTTAGACAAATGGACGGCAGGCTCACGTCTGGGTGGCACTCGGTCCGGAACGCCATAGATAATGTTTAACCTTAGGGACCTCGCCCACCACGCAGCCACAATCACGACTTTTGGCCGGACCGGCCGCTATCTTGAACAAAACTGGTCCTGGACTGGACCAAACTTTTCCCGGCCTGGGTTCTGCGGTCAAAAGTTGTGATTGTGGCCGTGTAGTGCACGAGGTCCCTTACACATAAATACTGCATTCATCAATGTTCTCGTTGGATTCGAACGGGTCAGTTGAAGGTTTTTGAGCTTAGTTATGCAAGTCCTAATTATCCGGCTTAAGTTAAGCTCTCTGGGGAAATCAGGTTCATAATTGGACAGCCTAATCAGAGCAGTTAAAAATAAAGGCCAAAAGACAATCGGCCACACCGAGTGCCGTAGTTAAGATAAATTGTTTAGTCAAGTGAACGTCTAAGGGTGATGGAGTGTAAGTAATTTATAATATTAAATAAATAAATTTAAAAAAAGAATCTCATAATACGTTCCAGTCATTAACGAATAGTTAAAAAGTAGTGTCTGTGATTTTATGAATCTTAGCTTTGCGTTTAGTTGTTGTTATTTTATGTTAACTTTTTTAATTTTTTCACAGTTAATTGTTACGATATTTATTACCTACCTATTATTATTGTATAAGACATTATTATGGTTAATTTATTTTGTTTGGATATTTCCTTAAATCTAAGAAGCACGATATGACGCCGTCTGTATGATATACAAAGTAAAATATTTGAAAAATCACTAGTATATTAAATAATTGGATTGAAATGCTTTTTGTGAATTGACGAGACATTTGAAACTGATATTATTGTTATTTTGTTTAAGTTATTTGTTTTTATATTTAGCGTATAAGTAGATGACACGTTACTTTAAAGAAATTGATCTCGATTTTAGTGATGGGTAAGATTTTTGCCGTGGCTACATTCCAATTACTAGGTAATACATAAGTCAGGTATATAAGGTCTTGTGGCCGATACAATTCACTAACGAATTTTGAAGATCTCTCCTAAGTATATAATAGTGTAACTTTGGTATTGGACGTGTGCATGTAACATTATTCTGAAGGTATACCTGGTCATATACCTGTTTAAATATTATTCATGTAACTCACGTTTGTTAATTAATCTATTGTAAATATACCCAATTATTAAAAAAAAACTTTCGTATATATAATTCTGGTGTTTTATTTGATTTATTTTATTAACCCCTCTGACCTCGGCCACTATCACGACTGGTCGTATACCAGCCGCTATCTTGAACAAAAATAGTCGGACGATCGCTTGTGTGACCTAACATTTTGCCTGGTCGGAGCTTCCGAGGCCAAAAGTTGAGGTCGTGGCCGCGTAGTGTGCGAGGTCCCTTAGTTTATTCGAACTATCAAGATACTGTGACATCTAAATTCAAAATGGAAGTCTAAAATTGTGATTGAATAGATTTGATTTAAACATATAAATGCCTAGGCAATTAACTTTATTCAGCATTATGATCAAAAGTATCTACAGGCCTGTGAATTATGTTTTCACAAGCAGTATTGGTAGGTAGCTACGTTAGTAATTAAAATACAACCAATCAACGAAGAACTATGCTATGAGTCAAGCATTGGTGTTAATTTTTTTTTAAACTCTCTGGATCCTCTTTCCACGGGGTTCTAATTAAAAAATATTAGAGCTGAAGACCGAAAAATGTATACCTCTGTTACAAAACATGAAAAAAAATGGACTGTTATAGATCTGAAAGGATAAAGTAGGATTATATGTCATAATAATAACCAATAGGTTCTATTTGCCACTTGGTCGAGCAGTCTATTGATGAGAGTGAGGTCCTGGGTTCGATTTTCAGGTCTTGCAGTGTTATCGAATTTTCACATCAGGAATTGCTCAGTAGCAACATGGAGCCTGGATCTGTATCCTAATGGCCCATCCTAGATTACGTGGGAATTTTAAACTGTTTTGTTTTCCTAGCCTGCTCTATCTCACTCCTGGGCAAAGGCCGCCCTCCACTCTTTCCATTTCTCGCGAACCCCGCGTCCTCCTTCCATTTCTGACGGATCCTGTCCAATTCGTCCCACCATCTCCTTAGTGGCCTGCCGAGACCCCGATCCACTGTGTCAGGATACCAGTTTCTTGCTATTTTGGCCCACAACATGTCCTGCACAGTCCCATTTGAGTTGGGCAGCATTCTTAGCCACGTCAGCTATATTTGTTTTGGAGCGCAGTATTGATTTCGAACATGATCCGTTAATTAAAACTTAATGGCCGAATTATTGCTGTAGTTAGGTACCGGTTACGTAGGTAGAGGTACAACACCACAACCTTTTGGGCAATACCTAAAATCAGGGCCGTACCCAGAAATCAATAAATACCACAACACCTGCAAACCACAATGACCACAATGACCTGCAAATTACGCAAGTTAGCAAAAAACGTAGGAAAATTGAATTTCGCGGACTACCCTGGCGGCAACTATGATTTAAGGTGAAAGACTTCTAAACTATGATTTAAGGTACCATATTTTCATAATGATTAATGAATTACCTATTTTATTTCTTCTTGGTGAGAGAAGTGTTTTGAAAAACGTCGTTTGATTGACGTGGGCATTTACATTAATTTGGGTCACTGCTATTCTCAGCTCCATAATACACCATAATTCCGCCTTGGCTGCAATGGTAAAGTTTCCCCACTTGTGTTAAAATGTACCTAATAACATAACATCACGCCTGTAGTCCCGAAGGGTTAAGCAGAGGTGTACCTAATAGTATTTACACCCATACTTCGCCAGTTATGTTAATGTTCCATGTAATAGGGGGCGAGCCTATTGCCACCAACCGGGCACAGATCCATACTCCGTGGCAGCTACTGCGAAATTCTTGATGGAAAAACCCAATAACACTTTGCCAGACCCGGGAATCGAACCCAGGACCTCTTGGTCAGTAGTCGCGTTTGCGACACTAGACCAACTAGACGAAAATGTACTATTTATAATCTAAATAATTACTAAAATTGAAAAAGTAAAGAATATTATTTGTGACAATAGCGAAAAAAACTACCAAATGGTAGGAAAACGTATGGCTACTAAAAAGCCCACAATCCAAGAAAAAAGTAAACTTTTGTGCTTATGATTTTTGACAGTTGCTGTCAACTGTCAGCTTTGACACAAAAACAGTGGATAAGTTTTGAATGTTCAATTTTGTGAAAACATTTTAATTTTACGGATGCATTATAGCTTAGAAAGCCATTAAATACTAATCAAATAATACAAGAAAGCAACTAAAATACTACTTGCTACTTAATCCTTCTGTTGTTGTAAGTTATACCGGCAAAATGGGTGATTATCCAGATCCCGATGAAGAATACGAGTTGATGTACGCCGATGAGCTGGAAATGCTTAAAGAAGATGAGGGGGATGCAGGTAATATTAAAATATTTACCTTACTAAAACTGTAGTCTCTAAAACTATCATTAACTTTCGTTGTAGGTTAGTTTTAATTTGCAGTTTTTGATTTTACAAGCTGTTGTTATACTAAATGTAACGATAGTTATGACTGAATACTATACTGAGTGGCTCGTAAAGGATTTAATCATTTTCTGCCTAGTCTTTTTTCCAACTATTTTGGGGTTGACTTCTAGTCTAACTAGATTCACACCAATAGGGGTAAAGCAACTGCCTTTCTGGCGTCCACAACCCAGTGACTGGGTAATACAGCACGATACTCCTTAGTATACAAGTAAAAAAGTACTAAATTAATCAATGAAAAACATCCTTATTTTCAGAACCAAACATCATCAAAAAGAAAGTTCTGCCAGCTAAACGCAGTCTCGATTTCTCAAGTCCCATAACCAAGAAACCGATCCCCACAACCACAGAACACATACCACCAGCAACCACTACTATACCCAACTCTATAAGCACTGAAAGCACAGATATCTCTCTCACACCAAACCTGCTACCTTTAGAAGATCTAACACCAGTCTCAAGCAAAAGAACAGCAGAGGAACTCTTCGGGGATATAGGAGACATAGACTTTAATGAATTAGAGTTACCAAGCAAGAGACAAAAGACTGATGAGGAGAATGATATGGATTTGATTGAGAAGATTCTGGAAGGCAGACGGTTGAAACAGAGTTTGTTGGAGCCCAGTGGCAGGAGGGTTGGTGGTAGATCTGGGTATAGGGCTAAAGATAATTTGTCACTTAATATACCAAGGTAAGGTGTTTGGTGTTGTGTTTGATAACATTTAACATTACAGGACAACATTCTGGTCTTAACATTCTGCAATGTTCATGAAAATGTAACAATGTGCTAACTTTATGTAACATGTTTATATGATACAGTAAAAACCCAAAAGGACCATAACTATACTATCAAGTATTTAACTCCAAATTCCAATACAAAAGTAAATGAATTTTCGTTCCCTGAGATATTTTATCCTTACCACACAGAAAGATAATAAAGATTCTGTGTCTACAAAGTATAGTTGATTTTTCTGTTGTTCAATGTTCCTAATAATGAGCTTCTTCTTCTTTTTCTTCATTGTTTCCTCACTGCTCAGGTTCATGACCACATTTGAAACATCTCCAAGCCAAGCAAGCAAGGTCTACCGCAGTGTGGATCACACGGTACAGGCTGCCCCCAAAAACTTCTTGATAGCATTTGACCAATACCCTTTCTTCATCATTCTTCATAATACTTTCCAGATGGGCCTTCCTTCCTCTCACAAACTCAGAAGGAGACCGAGTGTATGTGAGGCTAGAATCTGAGGAATCCTGGGAGAGTTCCCTGGACACGGGAGCTGAGCAGATGTCTTTACATGCTTCATATGCTAGCACTTGGGTGGAGGCTAGGAAGATTGTAAGTGGAGCTTAATTTGTTTATTGTTTAGATCTTAAAAAGGATAATAAGACAGGCTAAAGATCAAAAAGTCATTCACACAGATAGGGGTATGAATGATCTATTTAGAACTGAGTTTGTGTGCCAATGCTCTGATGCATACAACTATTTCATTAGGAAGTAATAATATGTAAATTCCCCAATTGACTTTTGCTGAGAAGATTACTTTTGTAAATATACAATCTAATGGGTGTAAAAGTACCCTTAACGAAGCCGAAAGGCACTTGTTCTCGCTGTCAATGCGATCATTTTTTTTTGTTCTGTATGTATACCTGAGAACCTTCTATATATGTAGTTACGGAGATTTTGGGGGTCAAAGTTCCAACTTTTTCTCAAGTTTTTTTTTTTTAATGCGAATATTTAATGTTATAACTTTCGACGGCACGGTTGGCGCAGTGGCTGAGCGACTGACTGCTGTCGCGGGTTCGATTCCCGCACGGAACAAATATTTGTATGGCCTACATGTAGTTGTTATGGGTCTGGCTGGTTATGGGGGTCGAGGAGGTATGTATTAAAAGTAAAGTATTTTTTTTTTTAAAGTCCTTGCCCCACACTAGGAATTTCTCCTGTATCGTAGGTGCGTTTACAAACATTTAAATTCACATACACAATGTTTGTAAACGCACCTACGATACAGGAGAAATTCCTAGTGTGGGGCAAGGACTTTAAAAAAAAAAATACTTTACTTTTAATACATACCTCCTCGACCCCCGTATTCAAAGCATCCCTCAGCATAATGTTTTGAGTGTGTTACTTTGAGCTTTACCGTAAAATGTGATTTTTCACCCCAATAAAAAGTCTGTTTCCCAGCAATAATTTTTGCGTAAAGTTACTTAGTTTGATGTACAGAATGCTTTATTCACGGCTTCGTGAAGACCTTGTATTTACTAGATACTGCTAAAGACCAATAACCAAATGTATGTTTTTCAGTCAATAATTGAAATTTTAAATCCCATTTTGATTGTATTTGCATAGATTATTGACTTATTACTTTCTTAATTTTCCAGCTAGAAGCCAAACAGCAGCAGTTGATATCAGAAAAAGCTGCTTCTCAACCACTTCCTGATATGGATGCAGATATTAACAACAACATGCTCTGGGTAGACAAGTACAGGCCACAGTCTTACCTAGACCTGTTGTCTGAAGAGCCTGTGAATAGGGCCCTGCTGCACTGGCTGCATTTGTGGGATAAGGTGAGAGAGAAATGAAAATTCAGCATGCATATAAAAAAAAAAACGTATTTTCCTTTTTGAGTACTATGTATAAACATGGAGTGCCTAGCAGTGGCGAAGGTTCCATACAACTCGATTCCTACCGGCTTAGTTTTGATAAATGGCACAGTCAGTTTTCTATAGACAAATAATATAATCACATTAAAGATATGTACTCCGGCTTACCTCTTACAAAAATTGACCCTTCGCTACTGGTGCCTAGCTAGAGATTAGAGATGCATAAATATCATTACTTTAAGCAACATATTTATAAAGCCCTAATACACCACTTTAAAAAAAAGATACTGTCAAGAACAGCACCTTAAATTCTGGAACTTTTGCATGTGAATGGTCTATAAGTCCAGAACATGATAATCAACAATTCTTGATCCATGTCTGGTCAGAGTTTTAGTTTTTGGTCGAGTTACAATTCAAGCTGATTTCGTATTACTATCGTCAAAAGGCAAATCATTCATAATAGTAATTTTCTAACGCAAACTCACAAAAAAACATCCGCAGATAGTCTTCAAAAAAGAAGTAAAGACCAAGGAGCCGCAACAACGCACCACCTTCAGTAAGAAAGCTGGCCAGTTCCAGTTGACCAACAAGTGGAAGGGCAAGAAGGAGGAAGAACCCGAGATGGATGAAGACGGTAGGCCGCACCACAAGGTGGCGCTACTGTGCGGCCCGCCTGGGGTCGGGAAGACTACACTAGCTCATTTGCTGGCGAGGATAGCTGGTAAGTTTTATGATTGCCTAGATTTTCCGCAATTTTTCTGGTTAGATTTCAGATTTTTTTTTACAAACTTCAACTTCCCGTCTCACTCTTAAAGTGGTCGAAACTTTAACATTTTTTTTCGAAGAAATTCATCTTTATATTTTACTTTCCGGTCTATAAATCATATCTATGCCAAATATCGAGAAGAACAAACGAGACTGCGCTGGTATGGCGTCTATATAAACTTTACCCCACACTAGGAATTTCTCCTGTACCGTGTGGGTGCGTTTACAAACATTTAAACTCACACACACAAACAGCCATAGACGATAAATTTTCAATTAATTGGCTGTTATAGAGTCTTTCATAAGCTCTAACAAAAACATCACTCGAGATAACTCACGTTACGAACGAGTCGACAAAAAAATGTTTTGTTTAGTGCGGCCGCCCGGCGCACAGCGGCGCGCGGGGGTGTCGGTGTCGAGTAGCACTGACGTCATTTAGAATGACGGGCCCAGCACTCATGCGGTTATAACATGATATGATACTTCATCAGAATCCTTTTCTTAATATTTTTTTTCTAGGTTACAGACCCGTGGAACTAAACGCTTCGGATGAGCGCAGTACGGATGCGTTCCGTAACGCCCTACAGAGTGCCACGCTCATGAGATCAGTGCTGGACGCTGAAAGACGACCCAACTGCTTGATATTAGGTAAACACTCACGTATTTTTATAAAACAGTAACGTAATTCCATTTTCAAACTTTACACTTAATTTAGCCAATGCAGGTTACTATCGCCATTTCAATGGCTTAATATTTTTTTTGTTCTGGTCATATGAGCACGAACTATATGTGAATATTAACTTAAAGACGTGGGCAAAATATTAGTCAGTCAATAGAATGGCAATGTGGACCAGATTCAGGGTCTACGAAAGGATCTAAGCATAATATGTATTTTATTTGCAAGCAAACAGGGCTTCTGGCAGCAAGGTATGTACCATTTTCTTATTGTTTCAGTGATATTCCTAGTTTACCTCAAATAAATTGATTGAAGGTGATGATACTGTTTCACATAACTGTGGCACACTAATCATCATCTGCCTAGTCTTTTCCAGTGTAACTTTTCTGGTTGAGCTTCCAGTCTAATCGGATACAGCTTAGTACCAGTATTTTACATGGAGCGACTGGCTGTCTGACCCCCACAACCCAGTTAGTACTGGGTAATAATATAATATACCCCTTGGTAAGACTGGTTGCCAGACTTTCGGGCCACTGACTACCTGTAACGACTGTCAAAGATCTACAAATGACAGCCGGGACCAACGTCTTTCCGAGGCACGGAGGAAACTCGCTATGTGTTGTCACTCATCCCAGACCAACCTAGGCAAGCGGGGTTTAACCTAAAGATCGACCCGAGCGGCTGATATTATTTAGCCACGAGCTCCTTCTATTATTTGACAAAAATCTACATATTATCCACAATTACAGATGAGATAGACGGCGCCCCACTCCCAACAGTGGAGCTACTAGTCCGATGGTGCACGGCTACTAAGACAGAAGGCAAGAAGAAGGCCAAGCAGCAGCCGCTGAAGAGGCCCGTCGTCGCCATATGTAACGACCTGTATGCTACGTCACTGAGGCCTTTAAGGTAAACTTTACGTGAACTATCGTCCATTGTCATTAAAATTAAACAAATTTTAATAGAATAGAAAGTTTTTATTTCAGACCAGGGTCCATAGGGTTAGTAACAATTTTACTTAAGTTCTAGTGTTAGTAGGTTACAGACACAGATGAAAATATAGAAGTTAAAATACAGCATGGAGCCGCATCCACCTTCGCAACATCGGGGAATCCCACCGATCTGCGAACACACCGAGAATACTGTTGGTGCTGCCGCGAACACGAGTCATCAGGGATGCACATCTATTTCTAATAATGGCGGCAAAACCATCAATATTATTATCTGCAAACATCCCTGACGCACTACTACGCCACGGCAGCCGCAGCAGCACTGTCAGTGCATTATTGTATTGAACGCGTAGGTCGCTGTATGTCCGCTTAGTAAAGTTGACCCACAGGCTGGACGTATAGAAGGACTGGCAGTAAGCTTTGAAAAGCGTTACTTTAACTGGCTTCGTACAACGTGCAAACCTGCGAGCCAGCATGTTACAACGGACAGCCAGCGACCTACGTTCCCGTTCAATGTCACAATTATCTTTCAGATCTTCAGTGACCCAGTGGCCAGATATTTAAACTTGTCCACCCTTTGCAGTGGTTATCCACAAAGAGCGACAGTCGGAATACATGAATATGTCACATTTCCTGCTTTAAAAACCATTAGTTCGCTCTTTGTGACATTATATTTGAGCCCATGATTCACCGCATAGCATTCGCATATAGTGATCAGTCGCCTCAGAGCACCGATCGATGGGCTCAGCAACACCATATCGTCAGCATAACTAATATTGTTAATGCACACCCCGTCAATATAACATCCGACACTGGTGCTGCTGAGCTCAAGGATCAGCTGGTTCATGTATAGGTTGAAGAGCCTGGGGGAGCTGAGCCCCCCTTGCCTCACCCCGCACTCCATCCGATACACGTCCGTGTGCGAACCGTTCCACTTCACGCTATTGCTTTGACTACCATACCAGTACTTAAATATCGACACTATTTCAGTAAGGTAGTTTCACATTCAAGTTTACGCCACAAAACATCGTAACATACAAGATCAAATGCCCTTGACAGATCCAGAAAACAAGCAAAAATAGGAGTCTTCCTGTCTGTGTCGTTAATCGCGTTCAAGACCTTCCAATGTCAATCTATACATAGAATAAAATTGTAACAGGCCGATGTCTGTACATTGAAGATATTGAAAAAATAAATTATATGGTGGGTCTGTATTAGGGCAACAGTAGCCAAAACAACAGATTTTAGAATTTTTGTCTTTCTTTCTGTATGTTTGTACGCGCATCACGCAAAAACTAATGCATGGATTTGAAAGCAGTTTTCTCCGCTCTACTGCTAGCTGCTTCACTTAAAATATAGGCTATATTTATCACAGGAAATGATCTTTTTTTTTTCGTACGAAGTCGTGACACAAAAGCTAGTCTTTCATAAAATTTATGACACTGACAGCTCTTGAACGCAGTTTAAATGGGGCCATCGCGTTGAGACTTATTGGTGACAGTCGCCCTTGGTCTACTAACTTTAAATCGTAGCCTTGTGCCGTTTTCTTTTGCCTCTCATACCACAGGCACTGTGCATTTTGGCCAGAATAAAATGCATAGCAAATTGATGATTATTTTCGTTCCAGGCCCGTAGCCCTGATCGTGCAAGTGGGCGGCGTGTCTATCAGTCGCCTGTCGTCCCGCCTGGCGCTGGTGTGCGCGCGCGAGGGGCTGGCGGTGAACGCGCACGTGACGCACGCGCTGGCGGCGCGCGCGCAGGGCGACGTGCGCGCAGCTATACAAGTGCTGAGCTTCATCAAGGCGCGGGCGAAGGCTCAGGTACTGTCTACTGATTATACGCTGAATTATCAATAGCACACTACAAAACTCATGTAAATTCCATGCGATTAAAATATAGCGCTTTGAAAACCTCTGCAAGGTACGTGACTCCACAACTGCTTTAACGACGACTGTAGTCTCTGTGTTTAGCAAGCATTTTCTATTAAAAAAAATCAGTTACATGTTACACTAACCCCAAGTAGCATACGACTTGGCGGTTTTCTCTTGACATCGCCAACACCTTCAACTTCATGCCCTGGAGCTGCATTGGGGCGGCACTCCGGTATCACCGGGTGCCGGACCTACCTTCGTCGTGTGGTCGGGGACTACCTGACGGATAGGGCCGTCATCTACCCCGGTCGGAGCGGAGAATGGAACCGGCGAGAGATGTCGTGCGGTGTTCCACAGGGATCGGTTCTGGGGCCGGCCTTGTGGAACATCGGTTACGACTGGGTGCTGCGCGCCGACCTCCCTAGCGGCGTCTGTGTGGTTTGCTACGCTGACGACACGCTGGTACTGGCACAAGGGAGGTCGCACGAGGCGGCGGCCGAAAACATGACACGCGGGGTTGCGATAGTCGTGGAGAGGATCCGGCAATTGGGTCTCGAGGTGGCATTGCACAAGTCCGAGGTCATGTGTTTTCATGGACCTCGGAATGCGCCACCGTCGGGATCCCTACTGACGGCAGGAGGTGTTTCCATTGGCGTCGGGTCGACGTTGAAGTACCTGGGACTCGTCCTCGACAGCCGGTGGAACTTCGTGGAACATTTCCGACGTTTGGTCCCCAAACTGGAACGGACCGGGGCTGCCTTCAAGCGGCTCCTGCCCAACCTGGGGGGTCCAAACGCCTCCTGCCGGAGGCTCTACGCGGGGGTCGTGCGGTCCATGGCCCTTTACGGGGCCCCGGTGTGGGGGCGTTCTCTGAGGCGGCAAGCCGCCCCCTACCTGAACGCGCCCCAAAAGGGGATAGCCCTAAGGCTAGTCCGGGATCTGGAGGCGATAGTCCTCGCGCGCCTTCACGAATGGCGCGCGGAGGCACTACGTCGCGCGTCGGGAAGAAACTCCGCTGCCGCGGCAAATCGCCGCTCAGCGGACAGACCTCCGGCGCGATCTCATGGTGACATGGAGAGAGCGACTGTCGCAACCGCGTGCAGGATAGTGGCGATAAGTCCCCTTTTTGAGGAGTGGCTAGAGAGGCGCCACGGCGCCCTCACATTCCGCCTGACGCAGGTCCTCACCGGACACGGTTGTTTCGGGAGGTTCCTGCACCGAATCGGGCGGGAGGAAACGCCCGGGTGTTTCCATTGCGAGGATCGTCCGAAGGACACGGTGCAGCACACTGTGGAGGCCTGCCCTGCTTGGGCGGAGCAGCGCCGTGTCCTCGTAGAGGTGATTGGCGGCGGCGACCTCTCGCGCCCGGCCCTGGTTCAAGCCATAGTCCGGAGCGAGAGGGAATGGGAAGCCGTCACCTCCTTCTGCGAAGCAGTCATGCTAGTGAAGGAGGTGGCGGAACGTGAGAGGGAAAGAGCCTCACGTCCCAGCCGCCGCGGGAGACGCCCTGGGCGCCACCGCAGGCGCGGGCCTGTGGACGGCGAGTTATGGGCTAGCTCGCCGTCCGGCGGTCTTATGACGACAGGCCGTGTCGACGGCGCATTCGTGTTCCACGCGCCTGAAAGAGATGTCAGCAACCACGTAGGGGTCTGCATGGGCCGATGCCTGCCAGGGCTGCTGGACTGTTCGAAAGAGATACCGCGGCCCTGGAACACAAAGGGCAAAGAAGGAACATGAATGGGTTTTAGTCAGTACAAGTCTGATACCACCTTTCCGCTCCGCTCAGAGCGCGGCGGGTCATTTGATGATTTCCCATCCTAAAAAAAAAAAAAAAAGTAGCATACGACAATGGCAGGATATCTATCTGCCTAGCGTTTCCCACGACCCACTTAGTACTGTGTAATATGAAACCCCTTGGTAAGACTGGTTGTCAGACTCCGAACCACTGACTACCTGTACTGACTATCAGATATCTACAATTGACAGCCGGGACTAACGGCTTAACGTGCTTTCGGAGGCACAGCGGACACCCGGTATGTAATGGGTGGTCACCCATCCGCGAACTAACCTAAGCAGGCGCGCCTTTTGACCGCCATAGTCACATATACGTGACAAGCAAGCGCGTGCCCTGTACGCCAAACGACAACATACATACAAAATGGTAGGTGAAATTGTAGCTAGGCGTGGAGGGCATGCGCGTGCTTTTATGCTCTCACGGTCATAAGGTTAATCTGAAAATCGGCCCGAGTGGCTCTTATTATTTAGCCACGAGCTCCTTCACACGTCGGGAAGTTGATTAGAAATAATAATTATAATCTTAAACTTAACTGTATGATTTCAGCTTAGTATGGAAGACGTGGAGAACACAGCAATTGGCACGAAGGATTGTAACAAGAGCATCATGCAGGCGTTGCAAGCTATCTTTACTACCAACGACAAGGACCCTGGAGCTGTTCTCAAGACTATACAAGCTGCTGGAGAATATGACAGGTAAATATCAGGATATTTTCAGGTACAACCGCATATACAACTTTGTTCCTGATAACTTCTTAGAGTAATTCTATGAATTGTAGGCTTATTTATGTATGTGGTTGGACACACGCTTGGCATATTTTTTAAAATAATTTATTTAGCTTATCAGCAAGTTATTCATCTCTTAAAAAGCCACCTACCGAAAATTTGTTATGTCACAAATAAATTTGCTCGTAATTACGCCGGCGACCATCCCTGATAATTCTTCCTTAGACGACCCAAAGAGCTCTATTATTCTCTCAAACTAAAAATAAAAATAATAAATTCCGAACCATGAAATAAGCATGATAAGTTATTACGGGCCCTGTGGAAAAATAAATCAGTTTTTATACACTTCTATAACCTCAAATTATTTTCATTTTCAGACTAGTAGACGGAATATTCGAGAACTACCTAACTGCCCGAGTAGACGGGCGGCTCCTCATCGCCGTGGAGACACTCTCCTGGCTGCTGCTGCATGACGTCATCACCAGCTGGACCCAACGTCACCAGAACTACTCGCTGTACGGCGCGCTGCCGCAGTGTATAGCAAGATGCCATGCTGCGCTTGCGTCTAGGACGCCGCAGAGGCTGAAGTTTCCTTGGCAGGCTCAAGAGGTTAGTACATAAAAGGTATTCCATATTTTGGTTCATTTTGTTCACCTTTTAGTTCATTTATCAACTTGCTGGGTCATTTTATCCACTTGTTAGGTCATGTTGTCCACTGGCTAGATAATTCCGCCGAGATACTACTAGCTCTCTGCTACTGCGTGACGTCATCACCAGCTGGATGCTACGTCAACTGAGCTACTCGCTGTACGGCGCGATGCTGCTGTGTATAGCGTGGTGTCACGCGCTCGTGTCTAGGACGACGCAGAGGTTGAAGTTTCGTTTGCAGGCGCAAGAGGTTAGTTTGACAAAGACTTGGTCCACTTGCTGGTAAATTTTCCACTGGTAAGGTCATTTCGTCCACTTGCTAGGTCATCTTGTCCACTAACTAGGTAACTCCGGCCAGATACTGCTAGTTCTCAGCTGCGGCATGACGTCATCACCAGCTCGACGCTACGTCAACAGAACTATTCGCTATACAGTGCCTGACGTCGTAGGTGGGGATTGCATAACATTCATCAAAACACTTGACATGTAGATTACATTTGTACTACGTGTGTAATTTTCAACTGAATAAGTTGACGCAAGGAAAATTACATCAAGTTTTTATTGCATTCACAGCTACGCATTTTGAGCGAAACAAAGATGCTACGAAAGTAGCAAAATGATCTAAATTTTAAACTTCGGGATCTTGCGCCTTCTAAGTAAAAGAGGAAGTTCCAAAACTACCATTTAAGGGCATTACATGGCTCAAATCCCAAAAACAGCGTATGTTCAAAGAAATTTGTTGATGAATCCCTTCGTGCATTTTCCATGTAAAAAATATATGTTATAGTTAAGTTCATCACAAATAAATTGTATTGTTTAAAATTTTAATAAACCTTCTCAATTTTTTTTGGTTAATCGTAGAAAATAGGTCCTTTTTCAACCTTAATTGTAAATTATCTCTGTAACGGCTGAATAGATCGGCATGCATTTTGCAACAACAAATAGGTAATGATATACTTAACAATCTGTATTGTTTTTTTTTCTGTTATTTCCTTTAATATTTTAAAATAATAAATAAAAACCGAAATTTCGCGAAAATTTCTGTGACGCATACTCGGGACCGCGATACGTCAGTGCCTTGACGGCTCTTGTGACGGGTGGACTGCACGCGTGTTATTTTTTCCAAATAAAATTCAAAACTGCACGTTTTTAATGATTTCTGAATGAAATAATATTGTAAATGGTACAGTTATAAATATTTCGTAAAATAAGAATAGAAAATACGTTTATAAAATATATTTAAAGTAGTTTGTAATTTCGTTTTGTTGTTTGAACCTATCATAGAGTAAGCCTGACAAGTGACAGCTATGCCTAAATCTACACTTCTATACAAATAAATCAAATTGAAATGTCTGTTTTTAATATCAAAATAACAGATTTTTACTGAATGCATATGAAAATATATCCGGCACTTATAACAAAAACTCATATTTTTTATTTTTGTCTTTCTGTCGGTCTATCTGTCTGTCTTTCTGTTTGTGCCGGCTAATCTCCGAAACGCCTGGACCGATTTCGACGGGACTTTTACTGGCAGATAGCTGATGTTATAAGGTCTAACACAACAAGTAATCGGATGGACCTTTGAGTAAAAGTGCTTTATCTTATACCATTTAATTTTTAAGTTTAGATTTCATGGTTTTCCTTTAATTTAATTTATCATGTTTGTTAGAGAGATTTGATCCATAAATGATCGATTCATGTCATAAAAGTACAGGATGTTATTTTTTCGAATTTTAGTCGGTTCGACTCCCGAGTGTGGCAAGCGAATTTTCGAAAATCATTGAATACAGATTTGTATCTTTTGAAAAATTAAGTAATGTTTCCTTTGAGTAAAATTTGCTATCTCCGGTATTTAGAGTACTTTCCCTCCAGGTGAGGTTGTCAAATTTCATCCTGTATATTACAGGCAATTTCGTGTGTTCCTGGAATTAAAGAATACGACCACCCCATAAATAAAAGGCGACTTAGGGAACATTCGACCTACAACGAAGACAGCTCTATGATACACTGGATAGTCCAGCAGGCCAAAAACACCTTTACCGGCTTGCTAGAGCTAGAGAGAGAAAGGCGAAGGATGTATGTCAGGTTAAATGCGTAAAAGACGAAGCTGGAATGGTTATTTCGGATTGTGAGAAAATTAAGGATAGGTGGAAGGGTTTCTTTGAAAGAGTGATGAATGAGGAGAATGACTGGAGTGGTGTGCTTGAAAATAAACCAGCTAATGAGGGACTAGTGAGAAAGGTTAGTTTGGATGAAGTGAGGATTGCAGGAAATGGAATTAAGAATGGTAAGGCATTAGGACCGGACGGAATACCGGTAGAAGTATGGAAGTTATTTCCCAAACCGTCGTTTATTCTTCAGTAAACTGTTGCCGGAAGAAACGATTCCTGACGAATGGTATAACAGTTAGCTGGTGCCCATTTTTAAAAACAAAGGTCATGTGGTGGATTGCAACAATTATAGAGTAGAGGAATAGAGCTAATGGCACATAGTATGAAAGGAGCTCGTGGCTAAATAATAACAGCCACTCGGATCGATCTTTAGGTTAAGCCGTGCTTACCTAGGTTGGTCTGTGGATAGGCGACCACCCATTAAATACCGAGTTTCCTTCGTGCCTCGGAAAGCACGTTAAGCCGTTGGTCCCGGCTGTCATTTGTAGATCTTTGACAGTCGTTACAGGTAGTCGGTCTTACCAAGGGGTATCGTATTATCAAGTACTAACTGGGTTGTGGAAGTCAGATAGGCAGTCGCTCCATGTAAAATACTGGTATTCATTATACATCCGGTTAGACTTAAAGCCGACCCTAACATAGTTGGGAAAAGGCTAGGCAGATGATGATGTTACATAGTATGAAAGTTTGGGAAAAAGTTATTGAAAGGCGACTGAGAGAAGAGAGCCAAATTTCGCAGAACTAATTCGGTTTTAAGCCTGGTCAGGAAAAGACGGAAGCCATTTTCGCTATCCGCCAGCTGTGCGAGAAATACAGACGTGCACATAAAAATTTGCACATGGTTTTTGTAGACCTCGAAAAGGCATACGACCGGGTACCCCGTGAGGTACCGTGAGGGAAGTATGTGCAGTTGATCCGCGCGATGTACAGTCGATGCAGTATCCAATTTAAGTCGGGTCTACAGACGGCAATACCGGCAGCTTCAATGTGGTTTTCGGCTTGCACCAAGGGTCGGCTCTCATCCCTTTTTTCTTTCGGTTGGGAAATCTTTAAATGACCCTCCCCCCGCTCTGGACGGAGCGGAAGGGAGTGGCAGACTTCTACTGACTAAAACCCATCCATGTTCCTTCTTTGCCCTTTGTGGTCCAGGGCCGCGGTATCTCTTTCGAACAGTCCCGCTGCCTTGGCAGGCATCGGCCTTTGCGGACCCCTTCATTGTTGCTCACATCTCTTTGTGGCGCGTGTGGAATACGAACGCGCCGTCGACACGGCCTGTCGTCAAAAGACGGCCGGATGGCGATCTAGCCCATTACTCACCGTCCACAGGCTCGCGCCTACGGTGGCCGGGAGCGACCACGTGACCCCCGACGCCCGGGGTGTCTCCCGCGGCGGCTGGGACGTAAGGCTCTTTCCCTCTCACGTTCCGCCACCTCCTTCTCTAGCATGACTGCTTCGCAGAAGGAGGTGACGGCTTCCCATTCTTGCTCGCTCTGAACCAGGGCTTGAACCAAGGCCGGACGCGAGAGATCGCCGCCGCCAATCGCCGCTACGAGGAGGCTCTCATCCCTTAGCTCTTCCTCCCTTACCTCTTCCTCGTGATAATGGACGCTCTCGCGTCAGA
Source organism: Noctua fimbriata (assembly GCA_905163415.1). Taxonomy (NCBI): domain Eukaryota; kingdom Metazoa; phylum Arthropoda; class Insecta; order Lepidoptera; family Noctuidae; genus Noctua; species Noctua fimbriata. The sequence continues at coordinate 13,811,281 of LR990940.1, forward strand.
CATCCAGGAAGAGGCACCCTGGTGTATGCTGTTCGCCGATGACATTTTGCTAAGAGCGGCCAAGAGATCCAGAGCAGATTGGAGATGTGATGGCAAAGACTGTAGTAGAGAATGAAGGTCTGCAATTGAGTAGAACCGAAACGAAATACTTGTTTTGCGATTAACTATATAGCCTTTAACTCTTGCCGGAACGCCCATACCGATCTGCTTCGACTTCCGGTATCTCGGATCGCATGTCCAAGGGGATGGCAAAGTATACCGGGACGTAACGCACCTGATCAACTCAGATGGATGAAATGGCGACAGGTCACTGGAACAGCAACTTACGACCCACGGATGCCTCTCAAGTTAAAGGGGAAAGTATACAAGTCCGTGATTACACCTGTCGCACTGTATGGATCAGAATGCTGGGCTGTGAAAAAGATGGATGAAAAACGATTCCACGCAGCGGAGATAAGAATGTGTGCGGTGCTTACTTCATGAAAGTCTACATGCACCATTAACACCAACACCAATTCCAATAAACGACCAACCGACCTGTTCAAGATATTTGAATTTTAATGACTTTTTTGTGAATGGAAACATTTTGTTCTTATCAGAGCGTGGCAACATTAAAACAAAGCTATATTTTAATTATTCCGCTCATCATCACACATCCAACTTTATTTCTACACGATGTAATACACAGTCAAGTTAAATTATCTCGATACCCATCATGCATGTGAAGTTTCGCTATCAAAATTTGATCTTGTAAAACTATAAGGTGTAAATCTCAATCATAAAGGTCATCATCAGACCTTCAGAATGTGAAATGTAGAAGCACCCGTGGTCAATTATATTAAAGTTGAAAGCTACATCATTCTAACTATTTCTCTTACTGAGAACCTATAAGCACTTACCTGGTCATCATCAGACTTTCAGAATGTATCAAGTAGTGGTACCCGTGCTCAGAATAAAAAAAAGAAAGCTAGCTCATTAGTCAAACTGTATAATTTATCTCAAAATAAATATAAATTGGAACAAAATGTATTCAGGTCTCTCAGAGAACGAATAAATTAGGCAAAAACGATGACAACAGTGCGACACATCTGTGTTCTTGCTTAATCTTTATTGTAGTAATGGTCGTTTGCCGGTAGGGGCGCCAAAAAAACAAAAACCAGTACAGGGGTCAAATCATCAAGGTCATCGAGCAATGTAATGCCCTTAAATCATTTATTAACCTGTATTGTATCCTCCACAGATGTACCGCAAGAAAGTAGAAATAGAAAGCATAGTATCATCAGTATTACGCGGCAGTTCCCCTGCAGTGTGCAGCAGTCGTTTGGCGCTGCAGTTGGATCTACTGCCACTGCTGCCATATCTGTTAGCGCCGCATTTAAGAACTGCTAATGTGCAGGTAACGTGAATGATGCCATAATATCAGCGTGTATAAATGTAATAATATATGCCTACGGAGCGGACCGAGCGAAACGCAGCACAGTATGGTTTTCACTGCAAAATAGAATAGATGTAACCTTTTATAGATAAGTTCGAAAACAAATAAAGGATATTGGGACCTTAAGTATGGAAAAAGTACCCATGGCGAACATTAACGAATTATACCTTATTTTAAAAGCCTGAGATATATAAATATAACAGCGTGAGGCGCAGCGCTTTATTGTGAGTAATGGGAATATTGAGATATCCAGGAAAATATTTTATTATCATAATGAAATATATTTTTCGAGTTCAAAAAAAAAGTTAAAGAAAGAGGTGGCGAGACGATCTGGACGCGTACCGCGAAGGCTGGTTCGAGGAGGCACGGGGAAAGAGTACATGGAAGGAATTGGGGGAGGCCTTTGCCCAGCAGTGGGACAGTACAGGGTAATAAAAAAAAGTTTTAGTATGATAAATGCTTATTGTTTATAGTTTTTAATACTATTTATTAGTCCTTAAGTAGATTACGTTGCTTTTATTTATTTTTATAAGAATTATTTGACCTTTAACCTAGATAGGTTGATAGACGAAAAAAATAAATACAATTATTCATTTAGATAAATCATTATTTATTAATTATCATAATCTATGACAGCGCGCCAACAACCGGGCCACAGATAACATATTTCGTTTTGATGAAATCGATGCATCTTTAAAAAATATGATAGCGAGGTAGCAAAAAGTGCAAACTATTTCTTTTTGGGAGCAGGCCCAGTGGTGGCGGCCTCGATTTACGAACAGTAAGTCGTGGGTTCGAACCCAGGCAGGCGCATAACTTTGAGTAATTTATTTCATCACCACTGCTCTCAAAACGGTGAAGGAAAACATCGTGAGGAAACCGGCATATCCTAGAACCAAAAATTCGAAGACATGTAACATCTACCAACCCGCACTGGGCCCGCGTGGTCGATTATAGCCCATTCCCTCTCCTTGAAAGGAGGCCTGTGTCCCAGCAGTGGGAACATTATAGGCTGATTATGCTATGCATAGTATGCTATTTCTTGTTTGAGCGATGCTCATTTCTCAACATTCCCATTAGATATTTATAACTAACTATATAAATAACAAACTATATTCAGGTTTCACATATACTAAAATAATGTTGTATAGGCGGACTTAATGCCACAAGGCATTCTCTACCAGTCAACCTTTGGGTTTGGGAGTTTGGGTTTCAGTTGTCGTCCAATTTATAAAAAATAATGTACTACACCAATTTTTAATGTGATTTTCTCTTCCACAGCTATGTAGTGAGAGCGAACGCAAGTCGTTACGTACCTGCGCGGGCGCAATGTGCGACTACGGGCTGCAGTACATACAACAGCGCACGCCGGACGGACTGTACGCCTTCGTGCTCGAACCGCCCATCTATCGGATCGCGTTCTACGGTCAGTCAGAGCCATGAGCAATGACCAACATAGTTGGGAAAATCCAACTATGTTGGTCATTTCAAGTAAACTTGACATAGTAAAAATAATAGATCGATTTGTTCGGGGACGTTTTTTTATGGGGGCAATCGTGACCGATGAAATTTATCATCATCTGCCTACCCTTTTCCCAACTGTGTTGGGGTCGGCTTCCAGTCTAACCGGATGCAGCTGAATACCAGTATTTTACATGAAGCGACTGCCTATCTGACCTCCACAACCCAGTTAGTACTGGGTAATACGATACCTCTTGGTAAGACTGGTTGTCTGACTTTTTGGGCCACTGACTACCTGTAACGACTATCAAAGATCTACAAATGACAGCCGGGACGAACGGCTTAACATGCTTTCCGAGTCACGGAGGAAACTCGGTATGTAATGTGCGGTCACCCATCTACAGACCAACCTAGGCAAGCACCGGTGAAATTTATCGCAGAGCTATTAGAAACTTGTCTTAACATTTTCAGCGGGATAGATTTTATAAGTATCAAAAGCTATTTGTATAGGCACTATCAGCTATCTACCAAATGCTAGCTGAAACTTATCTGGAACTATTCAGTAGTTTACTATTCATAAGCTTTTTTAAACTTATATGGTTTTTTGCAATAGCTATTTATACTAGTAGCTACTAGTGGCGAAGGTTCCACAGAACTCGATTCCTACCGACTTCCCTTTTGAAAAATGGCACAGTCAGTATGTTATAGACAAATAATATAATTACATTGAAAATATACAACATTAGTTTTAGTATATGCGAAACCTGATACACGTGGTTAGTATTTTTATGTAAAAAATCTATCTACAAAATTTCAAAACTATCATGAAAAATCACAAAGTTATAAGCTTGTTCTGTTACCTAATTGTCCGCACAAAAACGCGGTCACCACGCAGCGCGCGCCTCCAGCGTCGTCTTGAGCTCATTGATAATAATAATTTGGCAGTAGGTACCTAAATTATTGTGATAGGTACTCAAAGTGGCTCGGTATCCAACTTTTAACTTTTTTAAATATTTTTTGGAAAATTATAACATGGTTTAAAAATGATTGGAATCGATTCAGTTACTTATTCTGAACAAACTATATTCAGGTTTCGCATATACTAAAAATAAAGTTGCATACTCCGGCTTACCTCTACTAGCTAAAATACAAAGAATTGTCATCAGGTTCTGAAGAGAAGGTGCGTCCACCGCCGGCGATCAGACAAGCGATAGCTAGAGAACAACAACTTGAAATTATCCGACGGAGTGAGGAAATGGTGAGATATTAAATACAATGCTGTGAAAATGTAATACGTAAACATAATCAGTCTATCATGTTCCCACTGCTGGGACAGAGACCTCCTTCCTGTTAGAAAGACGGGACCTTAATAGACCATGCGGGCAGAAATGACGAAAATGGAGGTACTTTTGTGAATAGTGAATAAAAAAATGCAAATTAATTTTTCACGGCATTAAACATGTAGAACCGGAATACGCTGCGTTGGAAGGCCTCCTACTAGGTGGACCGATGACCTGGTGAAGGTTGCAGGGATCCGCTGGATGCGAGTCGCACGGGACCGGTCAGTGTGGCGACACTTGGGGGAGGCCTATGTCCAGCAGTGGACGTCTTTCGGCTGAAATGATGATGATGATTAAACACGTATGGATGAGCGGTTACAAAACAAACCATAGAATATAATATTCTTTATTATGAACACCCTACAAGTAACATTCATAAAATAATACATTTCACATAGGGTGACACAATAGGCGGTCTTATCGAAACCATCTTCGACTTGCGTGATGTTTTGACTCTAACTACGATTATTACTATCTTCCTATTCTATTATCGCTACGAGCGCTACGTAGGCTTTGTAGCTGCTACGACAGCTACGCCGTAGCAAATACGTCGCTGTAACAATAATGACATAACCCGAAAAATAAGAAATACGGGACAGCGTCAAGACATGAGTCAGACTAAATTTTTTTTCATTATTTTGCCAGTATTTTTTTTTGCATAGAGGCCTTTTTTTATAAGATGAAAGGTTTATTTTACGCATTTCGTTACTTAATTATTAAAGCCTAATATACTCCTCATTACCTTGTACAGAACGGACCGTAAAATAGACCAATTCTTTATATTTCTCCAATTGTTACTCCAAAAACTAAAATCACACCACTACAAAAAGCATATAATAATAGGAGGTGACTTTAACATTAACGCAGTCTCGAGTTCCAAGCACTACAAAAAACTCACGGCAACTATGCTCGAATACAACTTACATCAAATTGTTAATAAGGCCACTAGGGAAACATCCACTACATCAACCTGCATAGACCTAATCTTTACAAATAATAAAAATGTATCGCTATGTGTTGAGGATAAAGGAATCTCCGACCATAAATGTGTAACTTACAGCTTTGAACTGTTTTCTAGGACACAAACTAAAGCCATTTATAAAAACATTAGACTAACAAATCACCCAAAATACCACATACCCTTCAAACTAAAATTAAGAGACATAGCCTGGGAAAAAAATTTAATACCCACTAATAAAATAAACGACAACTATAACCTCTTCGAAGACAAATTAAGACAAATTCTAAATACCACTATCCCATTAAAACGTATAAAAATAACGAATACCAAAAATAAGAACTACATAACCAAAGGAATAAATAAATCGTGTAAACATAAAAGACTTTTAAGAGCAGTAGTAAATCAATCAAAAAATAAGGTACTAAAACACCATTACAAAATGTTTTCTAAAATTCTCAAAAAATGTGTAAAGTTTTCTAAAAAACAAAATTATTCACAAGAGATGGAAAAATAACAAAATAAAACAAAAACCATGTGGCATATAATAAATCGCATAACACGGAAACCTAAAAATATTCACACTGAAAACATTAAAATAAACATAAATAACAATATAACAAACTGTCCCTACACTATTTCAAACAGGTTCAACCAATACTTTGCTTCCGTAGGCTCCCCAAACACGCAAAACAACAGCTCGAAGACACCCAATGACCATGCAGTAATTACGCCCGCCATTAATTCCATGTTCTTAGAACCTGTTACAGAAAAAGAGATATTTGACATTATTCAGAACCTCCCAAATAAACACAGTTGTGGCATCGACGAGATACCCCCAACACTAATAAAAGCATGTATCCAAGAACTCACCGCCCCCCTAACATACCTTGTAAATCAATCCTTTGAGGAAAAAACATTCCCGTCCCGACTAAAAATAGCAATAATTAAACCTATACCAAAAAAAGGTGGAAATTCCAACGATCCTAGTCATTACAGACCAATAGCACTTCTTCCAGCATTCTCAAAGATCTTTGAAAAAGTAGTTACTAAACGTATGTGTAAATTCTTAGAAAAATACGACATACTCGACAACAACCAATTTGGATTCCGGACAAACAGATCGACGACCCTAGCAGTATATAAATACACACAAGAAATACTTACATATATCAAAGACAAAAACTATGCAATAGGCCTCCTGCTCGACATGACCAAAGCGTACGACAAAGTATCACACTCTATCCTATTAACGAAATTAAATGAAGTTGGCATCAGGGGCGACGCACTTGACTGGTTAAAATCGTATCTCGCCGATAGGAAACAGTACGTACAGATAGAACACCTAGATGACGACACGTGCGAGCTACAAAACGTGCGCTCGAATATACTAACCACAAACTGGTCTATTCCACAAGGTAGTGTAATAGGATGTATACTTTTCCTTATCTACATCAATGACCTGCCAAAAATATGTGACCATCTATGTGTGTTATTCGCTGATGACATCTCCGTACTCTTTAAAAGTCCTACTAACAACTTACAATATAACTCCCAAATTATCGAAACTTTTAACCTAATAAAACGTTGGCTGCAGAATCACAATCTCGAAGTAAACAACAAAAAAACTAAAATCATACAATTTAAACCCTATCAAAAACAAAAAATTAACTTAAAAAATATAACAAACGCTATCCAAATTGAAGAAGTTGAAGAATTCAAATTACTAGGCATTACATTAGACTCTCACTTAAACTGGAAAAAACATGTCGAAAGAACTAAAACGAAACTGTCACAATTTTCATATGGACTTAGTGTGTTAAAATCGAATACAAAAACTCACTGTGCCCTCACTGCATACTACGCATATGCCTACGCGTGGCTACGCTACGGTATCATCATGTGGGGACACAGTGTAGATGCGAATGACTTATTCATAGCACAAAAGAAATGCATGCGAATATTATTTCATATAAAACCTAGAGATAGCTGCAAACCCCATTTTATAAAAGAAAAAATGTTAACTCTGCCCTCCATATATATATTAGAAGTAGCCACTTTTGTTAAGAAAAACATAAAAATGTTTAATTTTGATAAAAACGAGCGCCGCAAAACTAAGTTAATACTTCCAGCACCAAGACTACAAATGTACAAAAATAGCCCAGAATATCGAAGCATACAGATATACAACAAATTACCTGAAAATATACGATCCACGAGAACACTATGTGTATTTAAAGCTAGACTAAAGTCATTGCTCTTAGAAAAGTGTTATTATACTATCCAAGAATTTATGGAAGATAAAATGTTAAAATAAAGTTCAAATATATTTATGTATGTGTTCCTTTTAATAAAGGTTCTTTTTTATGTCAAAAGCTATTTGTATTTATTATTTTATGTGACATGTTTATTGATTTGTTGTGTTTTTAATTTTATTAAGTAAATGAAACGAAATGCTAGACTGGAATTTTCAAACTTATAGTTTAATTAACATAATGTTTAAATATGAAAGTTCCTAATGATCTCTGTAAGTCATAATTATTAGATAATACATACTCTGCAATATTAGTTTTAAGTTATCTTGCTGCGCCCTAACAGGGTCATGTACTCACTAGTTTAAGCTTAGCGTGTAAAATTGGTTGTGTACATTGTGCATTAAATAAATAAATAAATAAATAATTTAATACTTACTTTCGTTAATGTTATATTTAACTACAAGCAACATCGAAAAATCTAAATGTTTGACTTATGTCATCCTTGTCGCAAATGAACGACGGAGCTCATACCATTCTGAATAAATATTTTATCTTTCCTTAGGCGAACAGAGTGCCCGCTAGAACTACCAGCACTCCAGCCGCCAAGTCGGTGGCTGATAGAAAAGAAGCATCGACCAGCAAGCAGCAAGAGAAAGAGGCGCCATTACCGAACCACTTGCAACGGTTGCAGCCTAAAGCAGTCAAGAAAAATACTCCTCAAGTAAGTTGTTTTAATAACATAGTGGGTGTAAAAATACCATTAACGAAGCCGAAAGGCACTTGTTCTCCCCGCCATTGCGATCATATTTTTGTTCTAGACCATACCTGGGAACCTTCTAGTTACGGAGATATTGGGAGTCAAAGTTCCAACTTTTTCACAACTTTTTTTTAAAACAAATATTTTTAAGTTTATTACTTTAAATACCTCCATGATCATTCATCAGATCATTCATCAGATCATTCATCAGATCATTCATCAGCACAGTGTTTTGAGTGCGCAATATTGAGTCCTACCGTAAAACACGATACAGAGAAGAAAAAAAAAAAAAAAATTGATGTACAGAATGCTTGGTTGCGGGCTTCGTGAAGGCCCCGTTTACACACACCGTTACTGTTAGCCCGCATCATCCCAACGCTGGGCAAAGGCCTCCCCCCATGACTTTTCAGGAGGTCCCTCGATCTAGGGCTAATGTGGACCACTGGTCGTTGGTTTTGTCCAGCTCGTTTCACCACCTCGTATGAGGTCTGCCGCGACGCTTTTTAGTGTCAGGGCGCTTCGTAGTGGTATACGCTCATACAACTATTACGAAGAAAAGAAATAAAGAAAATAGGTTTATTTGGCACATGCCACAAGTGCACACAACAAAAAAAAAACAAAATGAAAAAGATAATGATTGTGTCTCACGGCTGCGCGAAATAGGCCCAGTTCGCAAAATGCCAGGCAACTAGTGCCCGACGCTGGTTTTCAACTGGACAATTATTATTATTAGAGCAAAGCATTCACCAACATTTTTTGTACAAATTAAGCGTAGCACCTTTTACTCACGTTAGGCCAAAGAAACCAGGGTCATCCTAAACCTCGTTGGGAAACTCCTGGATACATAAAGGTTGTAAATAGACCCTTGACATATCCGAAAGGCACTTGTCCACCCCGTCTTTGCGATCATTTTTTTGTTCTAGACCATGCCTGGGAACTGTCTAGTTACGGGGATATTGGGGGTCAAAGTTCCAACTTTTTCACAGTTTTTTTTTTTAAATACATTTTTTTAATGTAAGATTTTTATTGTACACACCTCTACGACCCCCGTACTATTCAATCCATCCATCAGCACAATGCTTTGAGTGCTTTCCATCGAGTCCTACCGTAAAACGTGAATTTTCGTCCCAAAAAAAAAAGTCGATTCCCAGCAATAATTTTTGCGTAAAGTTACTTAGTTTGATGTACAGAATGCTTGGTTGACGGCTATGTGAAGGGTCTGTTTACACACCCGTGTTGGGTGTGTTTTGTCTGTAGACGGACGCACAGATCCAGGAAGTGTGGCAGAAAAAGGGGAGGCCTATACTCAGCAGTGAATGATCCCGGGCTGATATGATGATGATGATGATGACGACATGAATTAGGTATTAGAAACTTGTACGCACGACGACTATTCAAGCTATACAAAACTAGTTTATGCGGATCTCTCATAGTACGGGAAATCTATATAAAGCGAGCGCATGTTATACTGGACATATATAGCTTGATGTGTCGTCGTGTGTACTGCAAATCTCTAGACGCTACGCGACAGCGTTTCCGAGGTCGTAAAAATATATTAATGATTTGTTTTGCTATACTTACGGTAAGTAATGCCACTAGCAACGTTTCCTCCCTTTTGTCTATGTTTCTTTGGCAACAGCCAATATCAATATGCTTTGTTAACAACACTAAAAGTGATGTTAACCTCTTCTATAAAATAAACTCGCGATAACCCATTAATTCATTTAAACTTCATGTTGAATAGTGGTATATAGGCGGACTTAAAGCCTCAATTGGTCGTTCCTTCAGCTAGGACCAACTTGCTGGCCAAAACCCCTCTAATTCGAGCAATTCGCACGATCAATTGCATTCAGGTCGAAATAGATGTATTTACATGTCACTGGGGTGAATTCGCAAAAGTACTTTTGTTTACACTTTGTTACAAACAATGAGATGTGTTGTGCTTTAATGTTCATATTGTGTGTGTGAATTGACTATTGCATTAGGTTATAGACCTGTAATGATAGTTTAAGGCATTTAAATAAATAAATAAATAAATTGCAAAATCAAATTTTAGCAAGTTGTAAACTTGTCATAAGTTATAGGGTCAGTCGTTACCTTGCGGAAATCCATGGCATTAAATGTTATGGAAAATATTTAGTTTTAATTCCTTGAAAAAGATGTTGGCCTTAGATGCAGGGTGCAGCACCGCCATCCCGCCTACAAAAATATGCACATGCAGGAAAAGCAATAATAATAATTAGCATGCCATGCCAAACCTGTACCCTCAACGTTACATCCTCAGAAGGTGCGCAGAACGGTCGTCGAGTCTGCTGCGGTATACCGCCGTTTACCCGAATTTTATTTGCCGTAATATCATTTGCCATAATAGTCAACAGCCATAATATCATACGACATAATACTCATTTGCCCTACTCTCATTTGCAGGGACGGTTACCGTTACCACAAAAATACCGGTAAAATTACCAAAACCTTAACGTTATGCTACGTTAACTAGTAACGTTAAAAATATCGTTAAATCATAGGATTTACCGGTATTTAAATAGCGTTACCAGTAGCGTTACTTCGCTAAAAACTTATAATTTCTGGTGCGACGTTGCCAAACCGAACGTGCGCCGCGAGTTCTTTCGTTCGGCTCGGGCATCGGAGCGGCAACAGCTAGCATTTTATTACGATCGGACGGATACCTACGAAAACGCGACGGCTCGCGCCTTTTTCATTTTATAAGACGTCTGGTCACACAAACATGGCGAACACCAAATACATCTATTTGTTTTGTTGTTCTAATTATTAGTTGTTTGTGTAAAAAATATCATTATAGACCGAAAGAAGTGCAACAAAGTATATCAGTATAACTATAACTTTTTAAAGAATATTAAATCTACTTACCTTCCTACTTTAGCCATGGTAGTGAATCATACGAAAAGTAGTATAGTCTATGAAAAAAAGACCTAGAAAAAATTGACCACAATCCTTCGCCTAATCAAGCCTTCGGGACCCGGTGGGATGAGGGAGTAGTAGTGTAGGGAACACCATGGGACACCTCAATGGCATTGACCTTGAGATCAAGGTCAAAATTCCAAAAGTCAAGACCCGCGGTTCTCAGGAACAGTAACAGGTCATTTAAATTCATGGTTAGTGACCTTGTGGTCAAAATCAAGTGACCGTAGGGTCAAGGACAAGTGACTTTGAGGTCAAGATCAAGTGATCCTGGAGGTCTTGAAACCTTAGAGTTCAAGGTCGAGTGACCTGTCTTTGAAATTCCAGTGCCTTGACACTCCCGACCCCATGACTTCGAGCGCAAAAACAGTGTTTCTTTTTCTTCTAAATTTGCTTATATCTCGAAAACGGTGTGTCCTATCGCAAAAATAATGAAAAATTTGCCCCCCTTAATAACCCCCTGGCGCGTAATTCTCGACATGTAGGTAATAATTAATTACGAAAAATTTAAATTTTATTATCCATACAAAAAAAATATATAATCTGGCTTATCAATTGTAGGCCTTTATTAAAGGATTCCTTCGACATCGTTTTTACGACAAACGGTTGGTCAGCCAAAAAACACCAAGACGCTTTTATCCTTATATTTAGGTGGTATATACGATAGAATCGAGAAAATGAACGATTTGCTAAAATAACAGTTTTTTGGCTAAATTTTTCTGAGTCTTTTTTTCTCAGTGCCCCGTTACATACACTCCAACCGAATGTTCCACTATGGAACTGTGAAGATGGTACCAGAAAGTTGTAGAACTTTCTCGAAGGATGGTTCAGTATATAAATAGCTGTCGTGTTTGCGGGATGAGTCAGCCGCCCGATACAAACCATCACGTATCAGTATGACTCGCCAACCACGGTATACTCTAATCACCGCCGACGATCCCATCACCCTCCATCAGGAAAGCAGTAGGGAAACCTGTAATTTACGCAAACACAAGCCGACATCATTGCGACCTCACCGTCGAGGTCCGTCGCGAAGTAAGTGTGTTCAACTAATCATTGCAGATGCATCGCAGAGACAATACCTATTACACGCCGAAGCTAGTTGTACTAACATCGTAAGATGCTAGACTCCCCACCGACATCGTTAGAAAGAGACAGGCGAATAAATTACCGGTATAAGTATTGTTACTTTTACTGATACTAATATTAGTTACTAGGTAACGTTAACGGACTTACGGGTAACGTTATAAATAGCGTTACTTTTTTATCGGTAATATAACGGTAATCGGTAACGTTAAGAAAAAAGTAACGGTAATTCGGTCCCTGCTCATTTGCCATATTAGTCACGTGCCAGAATCATTGTTTCCCATAAAGTCACTTACCATAACATCATTTGTCATAATCATTGTAAGCCCTAATTATCACATGCCCTAATTATCCCATGCCATAATTATGATATGCCATAACATAATTTACCATCGACATCGGGTGTGTAACGGTTGTTTATATCAAGAGAAATTGGATGCAATTGGGACTTTAGGGCACCCCGACTCGGACAGGTTAGGTTAGAAGGTCTATTCGCTCGCTTCGCTCGCTCACACGACCCCGCCATCCCCTTCGTGGTTATTTTTTTATAAACCACACAGAAGTAGGAGCCCCGCTTCGCGGGGCTCCGTCGACCTAGCCCACCATCAACCTAAATATTTGTCTAATACTTGTTATGCCATTTAAATATTATGTCTAATAATTATTATGGCACATAAAAATAAGGCAAACAATACTTATGGCATTCGTATCTTATGGTATCTAAAATTCGGGCAATTAAAAGTATGTCATATGTCTAATCATATGTATAATCTTCGGGCAAACAATAGACAACCGTCTGCTGCATTCTGCATCCAGGCCTGGATATTAGAATAGAATAGAAAATTCTTTATTATGTTGTTATTATAATATTATATATTACATTATTATTCTAACATTTCACATAGTTTGACACAATGGGCTGTCTTATCGCTAAAAGCGATCTTTTCAAGACAACTTTGGATAGATTACAGGAAGAGGATTTTTTTCGCGGATTTAAAACTAAATATTTAACATAACATTAACTTGTTATAACTTTTATCCAAGGTTTGCTAGCTCGCCTGCTATAAAAGCGTATAAGTTTATAACATCAACTTTCACTTCACGTCACCACACCCTAGTCCTTTATCAACCCTTTCTAAAAAAAACCCAACCAAAAAGTAACCTTACACGTGCACCACAAAATTCTTGCAATTAAAAAGCAGTATCAAATCCGAGCGTGAGTGTTCCGTACACAAGCCGCTAATATATTCCATCAGACGAGTAAACTTCATCTGTTGGCGCGCTATTCAGGCGTTAACGAGTTCTTTCTCTACGGAACCCTGTTAGCTGTCGTATTGTGCTAGAAGATGATATTTTGATTTGTGATATGAGGTTTCTATTGCTTGTGATAAAACGTAGGTTAGAAATATGAAAAGCGGGTTATTTATAACTTGTAAAGACGTTGCATAGTTTTTTGATAATGTTATAAATTGTTTGTGAGGATGGATAGATGTATGTTTGTTACTACTGAACGGATTTGGATGAATTTTGGCACATAGATAGTTAATGACCTGGATTAACATATAGAATACTTTTTATCCCGGTAGTATGATTCCGAAGGACAGTTACCGAACTTCACGCGGTCGTAGCCGCGGGTTTAAGCTAGTACAACTATATGCTAAATTCAGCAAGGAAAATTGAGAGGTGTCGCTTTTTAGGCGCCAATCAAAAACAATGATAGCCCCTTGCCTTGATAGACTAGTTAAAAAGCATTTGAAATGGCAGAAACAGCTATAAACTTGACCCATTTTCCTTTTCTCATTTTTAACTCATTCAAACATCATTATAATCATATATAAGTCTATTTGCGTAGCACAGCACATTGTCTATCACAAGTAATAGGCACGACTACGGGAAGCACTCCGCGAATCTCTCCTAATTAAAACTGTGTTTGCTTAATCCGCATCGCGTATTGTGAGAGCGTGAAAGCGCTTCAGAGCAACTTGCCATAGATTATGAAAGTCGAAGAAGAGACGTGTAACGTGCTAGATATTTAAGACGTGCCAGATTTTTTCTAGTAGCTTAAAAAGTTAATTTTTGAGGCTTAATCTTCGTTGGAAAGTCCTCCGATTCGAAAACACCGTTTTCTAAAGATTACTTTAAATTCATAGGAGTTTTAAGTGTTGCTATCGGTATTTTTTCTTTTTAGTGAGGCCTAGAAAACGCTGGTGTGATAATTTTGAGGCGGTTGTGAGAGAATGGCCGGAGAGAAGAGTGGAAGGCTATGCCCAGCAGTGGGACAATATAGCCTAAGGAAAAAAAAACAATATTTTTGATTCGACAAAAGATGCAACTCAATTTAGGCTATCGCATAAAATGCAGTTAGGAGTGTGTCATGTATACAGTAGGCTTATAGCAATATATCCAGTGTTTCTGGCCCTAAACTTTTCGAAAACAATCTTATTACAAAGCTCCCGAAGCTTCGTGCATGGAAATAAGCAAGTAATATTAAGTACGTATGTATATCCGATATAAATTCTAAAGTGGACTGAAAACCATGTGATGAAGCATGAACTACAATACTCGATACTCTCGATAGTCAATATACATATTTATTGCATTCTACAATGAGAACATGTGAACCCTAAAACTATGTAAATTCTGCACTGATTCGAAACACAAATTACATCAAAGTAGAGAATAACTCTCAAACAAAAGCTATACTTCGGTGCAGTGTATGTGTCCGTCAGTACATTTTCTCACTGAGGCCCCTACAGCTCTCAACACAAACACTGTCACGTCTACCTCACCTTATCACGTCTAAACACGTTCGTAGCGCGAAGTCACGTAATCACAGCAATCTCGGAGCGAGGGCTCGCACAAAAAGAAATAATTAACCCATCCGCTGCACTTGTCACGTCAACTCGCAGCTTTTAATGTTTCCTAGTGTCACGCTGCGCTTGGTAACACGTTTGGTGTTATTGTGTTTGTTGGTATGTTACTTTTTTACCCGACTACGGCGAAGCCAAAAGAAGGGTTATGATTTTAGCAGTCTATGTATGTATGTTTGTATTTACGTATGTTCCTCCGTAGCGTCTAAACTATTCATCCGATTTTGATGTTTAAGGTGTCAATCGACTCGTTATTATGGTCCGGGTAACATAGGCTACATTTTAACCGACTTCAACAATAGGAGGAGTCGATCTTACCTTGTAAACTCCGAATTTAATTAAGCGTGATTTTTCAGTAGTCTGTTTTTTTAGTTGTAGTATACCACACTAATTCTCGTTTGTGAAATATATTCTTAATCAACCTACAGGTTGTAGTTTCACTTGTCACGTCAATTCGCACCTTTACGTTAGGTATTACTTTGTGGAGAATGTAAATTGCTTTAGTTGTGAAAGAAAAAAAATCCACCCGCGTCCCATGTCGTCATATTGTCGTAATTTGTCACGTTAACTCGCAGTTTTTAATGTAACACGTTTGGTGTTAATGTGTGTAACTTGGTAAATTTATTTAATTATTTTTCAAATGATTTTTATTTAGCCAAGTCAATGAGCTATTTTAATGTATCCACTGTCACATAGCGTTTGCTGCAAGTTGAATTTGTCTTTTATCTAAAACTTAAAATACTTCAGAGAGTACTTTTAGCGGTAGAACAAAAATTGTTGCCATTCAAAATAAATAATAATGAAAAATATTTTGATTTGAACCAAAAGTTACGACGCAAAATTAAAAATATGAGGTAAAGTTAACGTCAAAACTTTTTAGATATTTCAAAATAAAATATCTCTTTTGCAAAGATAGTCAAGTTGTTTTCCTAATTATAAATCTTCCATTATTTAAAAAGCCCGTCAGAAAAGAAGGCGTAAATCAAAAATTTTCTTAAAGGCCTCAGTGTCAAAACTGAAAAGTTATCATTTTTTAAATGTACGGCTTCGAAACCAGCGATTTTGGTAGTAGATCGGATTTTTCATTGAAAACTTGCTGCTTGAAAATTTGATGCTTGCATTTGATGCTACTAAATGCTTAGTGTGCTAACAAAATCAAAATATTTTAACTTTCATTGTCACACTTTAATATTTATTTAGGTCAAAGAGTTTGAATCAGTAAATATTAAATCAAATATTGAATGTCTACCATGTTTACTTTACACACGAACCTGAACAATTTGATCAAATTCAATACATTCATACAATTTGAACAATTTGAATTAAGAACCAATTTCACCAATAACGCGATCACTACATCTAAAACGCGTTTAAGTGCTGCCAATTTCATTACAGTAATAGAATATTGTCACTGACACCTTTTGAACGTGGTTTAGATGTCCTGATCGCGTTCAGTTTTATTGGTTAAATGCTGGTGAGTGGACTAACAAACCAACATTGGCACATTTCTCAAGAAGTCGCTTGTCTTGTACCCCTACAGTAATTCCCATTTAAGTCTCAACTCAGTTCCGTCAATACCCTCGCCGGACCGACAGCACCCCCTCGCCCCCCTCTTCGTAAATACAATAACTAATCACAATAAAAGGGTTGCGGCTGTCTCTATTAAAAACTCGCTAAGAATATCATCGGGGGTGGTTAGGGGCAGCGCACACTCGTTGATGTCTTTATTTCCACGCAAATTGGTTAGGTTATTTTGAGTATTTCATTAAGTGTTTTTGTGAAAGACTCGTCGGATTTTTTATCTGTATTGAATACTGAGTTTTGATTATTTTATATCATAAGCCTAATATAGTCCCACTGCAGGGCAAAGGCCTCCCTTCCCTCCTTCCACATTTCGCGGTCTAGTGCGATTGTAGACCAATCCTTTGTGAAAGAGTCCAGCTCATCCCGCCATCTCCTTCTGGGCCTGCCACGTTGTCGTTTCCTGCTATTTGGTATTCACTGAGTGGTAATGTTTGACCATTGCTTCTCCGACATGCGGCAGACGTGACCAGCCCAGTTCCACTTCAACCTAGCAGCTGTAAGGCCAGCGTCAGCTATTTGAGTTTTGGAGCGAATTATGGAGTTTTGATTATTAAAAAAAAACCCTAGAAAGACATTCACTGACCTTATTGGTGAGGTTCTTCAGAAAAGTCAGGTGCGTAGTTCTCGCAATCGGCGTGGGTGTATGACTAGATGTATGAACGGGGGACGAGGCAAAAGGAGTATGTAAGGATCGTAGCTGGTGGCGTTCTGTGTTTTCTGCCTACCCCCATGGGAAAAAGGCGTGAGTTTATGTATGTTATCTATATAAATTGGAATAGGAGTGAAGACTGGAAAACAAGCATTTAAAAGAATACTGTTCGTGTAAAGCGGAAAATTGCACCTAAATGAATACAAAGCTAGAATGTTTTTGTGACACTTGAAAAAACTAACCATTATATGTCAGCTTTTAAATGTGTTCTTTACATGCGGCACTGTACCAAATAAATATTTTTCTTTCTTTCCATTACCGAGATGATAATTTGAGGATAATTTAAAAAGCTTATGTCTTTTTTTTATTGTATTGTTGAAAAGAAGAAATGCACAAACAGAAATGTCTACACGCTCTTAACGGCCTTGGTTAAGCAGCACGTTTTTACCCAATATTTTGTTGTCATTATCAATTCTTTTACCAAATCATATTCTTGAATCAATCCAGTGTACGTTCAACTTTATTATTATGATTTTTCGTCCAGTTTTCCTCCCGCTAATGGCGTTGCGATGCCGGCGGCCGTCGATTCATCCCGTTCATTGCGTCACTTGCTATCCCTTCTGCTTTCATTATTTATTTACCAAGTCGTAATGTCGTGTCATCACCCCTTATGTTTAGAGATTGGGTATAGCATGATACCGGTTCGAAATTTTTGGAAAAAACTGCATTCTCTGAAATTAAGACCCGGAATAATTAATTGTGTGTCAAATAATCGAACCTCAACAGAGTCATAATCAAAATCTCTGCCTAGCCCTTTCCCAACTATATTGGGGTCGGCTTCCTGTCTAATCAGAGCAGCTGAATACCAGTATATTACATTGAGCGACTTCCTATCTGACATCCACAATCCAGTTAGTACTGGGTAATACGATACCCCTTGGTAAGACTGGTTGTCAGACTTTCGGGGCCACTGACTACCACTGACAAAGATCTACAATTGACAGCCAGGACCAACGGCTTAGCGTGCTTTCCGAGGCACGGAGGAAACCCGGTATGTCATGATGGTCATCCATCCACAGATCGACCTAGGCAAGCGCGGCTTAAGCTTGAAGATCGACCGGCAGGTTTTATGTAGCCAGGAACACCTCTTGTCAAATATTTGCGTCCAATTGAGTCAATTTACAGCAAACCATAGCCATTCTCTCTATACCCCAATTGCAGTTCCGGCATAATAGAAGAGTTTCCAGTTCTGCCACAAAAGTGGTTAAAAGCGATAGTTAGCAATTAGCTTGTACTGCGGGCTGACGCGGGCACTTAGCCGCTGCGGCGCCTAATGTTACTCGTAGCCTGGTATTTATTGCGATGTTATGTTATGTGTGAATACATGGGTTTCTGCTGGGGTAGAGTAGGTATTTTGGGGATAGACACCAGAGGTGCGTATGTACTGACATCGGAAAATGGGGGCTAAACAGGGCGTAAACAGACCCTTCACGAAGTCGTCAACCAAGCATTCTGTACATCAATCTAAGTAACTTTACACAAAAAAAAATCTTTTTGGGTGAAAAATCACGTTTTACGGTAGGACTCGATGGAACGCACTCAAAACATTGTGCTGATGGATGGATTGAATAGTACGGGGGCCGTGGAGGAGTTTAAAGTTTATCGCAAACACGGGGAGAACAAGTGTCTTTCGGCTTCATTAAGGGTCTATTTACACCCTTTATTCTCTCAGTTAAGGAGAAAAACTCCTAACACGGCCTCAAAATGATTTTGTGTTAGTTATTAAACAGTAGAACAAGGCGATCTTAAGTTTAAGATCACAGCAGTCAAAACTGGAGAAGACTTGCAAAGGACTTCTGTCCTTTGCAAGTCTTCTCCAGTATGCTAACGATATCTATTACTTTCTAGTAATAGATATCGTTAGAGGAGGCCTTTGCCAAGAGGCACACTGAACTCAAAGATATACTGTTACCCCGGAAATGTAAAGACCATCAATTAAAGTACAGAGGAGTTTTCAGGATAAATTGAAAAACTATTGAAAAACAAATTGATTGAAAAAAACGGGCTTATTGCCATAAGTGTTCTTTTCTAAAACATTAATTTCTTTGATCTACTAGATGTAATCTAAAACTTACAGACCCGAGTCAGTTCACTTAGATTTTTTTGATTATGGTATCAAAAAATTACCGAGAACATGACGAGAACTTATATCTTCTTTTTTCGTTTTGATGACACATAATATAACACACACACACACACACACACACAAAACACACTTCTGGGACACAGGCCTACTCTCTGCTAGTGCTAGGGAGCGATTATGACAGAAGGACAAATATTGTAAGTTTGGCTATTAGAAAATCCTGAAAAAAATTGACTTATACATATATATTAGTATGAAGATTATCCATAGCCACTACATCAAACTATACTTATTCTTTAATCGAACATCCCAACGATAAAGATAAAACAAACCCGACAAAAAAAAACACAAAAACCCCATTCGGCGAGTTTATTAGCATCTATTAGAGCAAGCCCCGACCTTCCCATTACACTGGCGAGCACAAAAATGTGTAACGCCCACCTAATAAATTTACCGACAGTTAAGTCGCGCACGCGACCCAAAGTGGATGGTTAGCGGGATCCGTTGAGTGCTTTGTACGGATTTTATGTTCCGCGATTAGAGGCATTTGATGCGATACACTGTAGTAATGGCTGGGTCAATTAAATGGACTTGTAGTGTAGATTTTGGTGTTGCTTCGTAGTTTGTCGGTTTTTGAATGGAATTGTTTGTTGGGTGTTCAACCAGTCTTACCAAGGGGTATCAAATTACCCAGTACTAATTGGGTTGTTGAGGTCAGATAGGCAGTCGCTCCAAAAAAAAGGCAAAACAGATTATGATATGTTTGTTGGGTGTAGAACAGTTTATGCTCCAAGGACTAGGTTATCTCGCTTCCCGTTTATGGGTATTCATAAACGATAATTGGAAAAAGATATAAATCTGTTGACATCTTGTAAAAGTTATTTTCAGCGACATGCTTTGCATAAACTTAAAATGAAGGAAGTACTACTTTACACCTATGCTTTGGATTTGGTACTAGAACTTAATAGAAAGTTTACGAAATATATCCCTATAATTTTTATTTTACTTACTTTTTATTTTATTCGCGGATTCGTCCGCGTTTTTATTAGCCTATAACCTTCCTCGATAAATGGGCTATCCAACACTAAAATAATTTTTCAAATC
Source organism: Noctua fimbriata (assembly GCA_905163415.1). NCBI lineage: Eukaryota > Metazoa > Arthropoda > Insecta > Lepidoptera > Noctuidae > Noctua > Noctua fimbriata. The sequence continues at coordinate 13,831,863 of LR990940.1, forward strand.
AGTAGTTCCTAAGATTAGCGCGTTCAACCAAACAAACAAACTCTTCAGCTTTATAATATTAGTATAGATTAGGAGCCTGATGTGCCCCACTGCAGGGCAAAGGCCTCACTTCCCTCTTTCCACATATCGTCTTTGGCTATTTGGGCCCAATCCTTTTGATAAGAGTCCAGTTCGTCACGCCATCTCTTTCTGGGCCTACCGCGTCGCAGGGTTCTGTTGTTTGGAACCCAATCTCTTGCCACTTTAGCCCAATTTTGATGCGGCAGATGTGGCCTGCCCAGTTCCATTTTAATTTGGCGGCTGTGTTGCAAACGCCTGCAATTTGGGTCTTGAATCGAAGTAAACTGTTCCTTACACGATCAAAATTTTTGACTCCAAGTATACTTCTCTTATACTTAGTTTTATCCCTATAACTTTTCTTAAAGCTTTTCCAAACCCATCACAAATCCATAATGACCGATAACACAATTCCTTCCCAACTAAAACAGAAAAAAATCTTGTTACATTACGTCTGATAACTAATGTCAGACATTAAGCACTCGACTCGCTCGTAATAAAAGCAATAACACTCGGAATAGGAAAGAGTGCCTCTATAATGCGTTGGGTAAACGAATATGTGGGGAAATTGCTCGGGAGCTCGCGTAGATGCGATTGAGAGAGGCCGGATACGGGCAATCATCAATCTACCCCCTACATCGTAAATCACGCGTACAATAGACGAGGGAAGTTCTTAAGAAGAAAAACTATAGGTTTATATCCTTCCGGGGTTCGGCCAATCGGAAGCCGGCACCGCTTGCCCCCCCTGCGCCCCTCCGCGGGAAGGGTTACCGAGGATTGTGTTAAGGGGAGATTCGGTGTAATTGGTCAGTGATGAGCGTTGAGACGTTTTGGTTTGAAATTTTATAGAAATATTTCCGTTCAAATTACGAGCATTGAAAAGGCAGAAATCTGCTGCATGATGTTCAAAATCATTTAGAAGTACCTAAAACATCAATTTGTTTCTGAAAAGCTTAATCTAAAGTTGAATGCAGTGTCTACTTTAGATTAAGTTTGCCTGTTTAACGATGCTAGAAACACACTAGTCTTAAAAAAACTTTACAGATTTATTGACTTCTGGAAAATGTAAGGCCCCGAACTTAAAGGCATTATTAACAACAATAGTGGTTCAAAGTTATTTAGCCAGCAAGCAGAATGTTAGTACCAATCTTAACTAAAATGCAATTAGTTCTACTTGAGAATAGGTCAATCCTTGAGTATATATCCTGATTACAGTCCTAAAATATAACAAAAACATATTTATTCAAATTTCAGTTACTATTCTTACAAAACAAGCCACCTAAAAATATTGAAACTTTTTACATATAAAACAGTTCCACCCAAGTGTCTTATTCCGGCGTCGTTTACATTGCCCCCATCCCCCCTTCGCGTTCCCAAGTTATTCAGTTAGGGGTGAGATTTTTCCACGTCCGTCGGCCGCTGGCGAACCGTTCGTCATCCGCATGGATTACTGGTAATCCTCCAAAGGCGATAGCGTAATGACTCCTGATGTGACGGCTTCATTCCAATTATTTATATTGATAAGGTCGTGGTTTGGTTTGGGTACTCGGTTTTTCGGATATGTAAGATTTATGGTTTTAAAATTTGGGTTCTTTTTTGTTATGGACGGTTTTTTGGTGTGTAATTTTGTAGATTGCTCAACTACTTATGGGTTAAAATAATCATTTAAAGAACATTACTAATTTACAGTTCAGTAATTGCAGACCGTGACCAAAGCTTGTCTATTCGTAATTTCCTAAATATAATCCATTAAAGTCATCATCCAGATTCAATTTGTTTGATTAGGACCATGTAAAAAACTACAGTCAAAATAATACAAAACCGAATCACCTCTAATTACGTCACAGAATTAGATTTCCCTAAAGCATATAACATTTGAACACAATTTACTTTTTCGAACGAATTCATTTGCGGCTGGCAACACGTTGGAAAATTTGAATTTAGAACGCGTTCGGGGAGCGCGGGCCGCCGCGGCAAATTGTGAATTAGACCGCCGCGGGCGCACCGCACCACCGCTTGTTAGCTAGTTTTTACGCTGGCAACCCCTTTGTCAGGGAAATTGCATCAATGCCGTATTGCACTGTGTAGTCGGTTATTTAGACCGCGCGGAAAGATTGCTATGATATTCCTTTTTATTGTGGTTTTCAAATTCGTAATTTTTGTGGTTGTATTTTTTTTTTTTTGAAATATTTTATTTCTTGACTGTTTTATAAAATTTTAGATTCTTGAGTCGTAAAATGTTATTTTAAGCTTCTATAAATAGCCGCTCTGAAAAACGGGGAAGGAAACCAAGATGTCTTAGATCCAAAAATTCAAATCAGTCCGCATTGGGCCCGCATGGTGGAATAGAGCCCACTCCCTCTTGTTAAAAGGAGAACTATGTTCCAGCTTTAGGAACATCATAGGCATAACATAAGCATGTTAACTTAGACACGATTATTTTCCATGAAGATACATGAAAAGACACACACATATTTTGTCTTCAGAATGTTTTTTAAAACTCAATAATATCGTAACTCCTCTCGATTGCGACAATGCCACTAATTGCCCCGAGGGTAGTGGGCCGTTCGTTTTGAACATTCAAATGATATAATATACACGCCCTAAGAGGGTGCTGGTGTCCTGCCGCGATGCAATCACACTGTTAATGATCCATGAGCATTATTATACAGATTCATTAACAGTTAGTTTATGAAAACATGTTATTTGGCGATTATTGCGGGCTGCTTATGTTTTTTTTTCGTACTGAAGACTCTGTAGGCGCACTGGAAGATTGATTTTCCTTTTTATTGTTACGACTCATCGATAAAACGTGATAGTCTAAGAAATTAGCTAGTTTTCAAGTAAAACAAGTACTGTAGTTTTTCTGAGCTTCGGTTGAGTCGAAATTGATGGAAATCTTTGATCCTTGTATAAAACATTTCCGTAAACAATTTTCATGCAGTTTCTTCAATATCGAGTTCTAGTTTATTCAATTACATAATTATGCCTATGTTATACAAGTATTTAGGTAACAACTTTACTTAATACATCCTCTGGTTATTACCTTTTACCACGCCCAACTCATAAAATTCGACTGAAAATCGTCCTAAAACGGAATTCGTAGATTAATTACGAGAAACACACTCATTCATTATCCCTCTAAATTATTTATGAACATCATAAATAACACTGTAATTTTCATTTCACTTCGCATTACAAGGATTACGTTCCATTTTCCCCTTTCTATTATTGTAACTAATCTTGTCACTAAGCCCTAGTCCGATTATCTGAACGCAGCAATAATGCGGTTCCAAATTTAAACACGCGTATAATTTTCAAAAGTGGATGCCATATGTGTTGCCAGAGGCGAAAAGTTTTTTTTTTGGCGCCACAAAGTCGCACCCGTTCGGAAACGCGCTACTGACACCCGTTAAACGAGCATTAAGAACACAAATGTATTCACGAGTGGGGTGAGCGGATAATAAACGGTTTTATTGGCTTTATCCCGTTGTGTCTGAGCCTGAGCCAACAATGTTACTCGGTTTCTTTTTCGGTAAAGTAATTTGAATATTTTATTAGAGAATTTTTGGCAGATAAAGCGGGTAAGTTCAGATATTTAAAAAAAAAATAGTTGGAAGCTAGTCATGCTAAAGATATATTCTATTATCGTCATTATAATGACTTGAAAGTACATAACATTACAGGTTTTGTTTGAAGTCTACTGATTCATTGTTTTTCATAATTCGAATCTGAGCGTTTTGACAATCTTTGCCAAGTTTATACATTCTATCTTAAGTTATTGTCAAGTCTGCGATCAATAACCAAATTTCAGCCATCCTCAATCCTTTTAATTCAAATCTTCCACATAATAAACTCAATATTAACCCATTAAACAGCCACACAGCTTAACCAGAACAAACACTAAGTATACCCACGACCTCAGGCTAGAAAAAACACATTAAAACCGCACATTTGTCTCTAAAGCTGTGCGGTAATCATCTTTTGTGCGTAGAACAAACATGTGGCATATTGCGCAGCCCTATCTGATTAGCCAAACAATTTGCGGAGCATCCCCCTCCAACCGCGGCTTTGAGTCAGCACCCGCGAGCTAAATGACTTGACGCAGAATAGAAGGGTTAATAGCAATGTTTGAAAATGGACCTGCTTTGTTTTTTTTCTTTTATGTGCTAAGATTTGAGTTTAGAGCTGCTGTTCGATTTTTAAAGAAGTACCTATACAAGGTGTAATATAATAAACGCAAGACCTCCCGTGTGGTCTCTCGGACCCTGAAACTGAACAAGTTTTGTTCTACGAGACCGTAAAATTCGCAAAAAAAAAAAAATTATATAGGAACTGACGCGATCAACTGATCAACATGTATGGTAGAACTAATAAAAAAGTTATGTATTTCCAAAGGTCATAGAACAAAAGTTGTTCAGTTTTATGGTTTGAGCCACCACACGAGAGGTATTGCGTTTATTATTTTACAACCCATACAGGGTTGGTATAGGTTTTAAAGTAGCTAGGACTACTACTACCACCACCCACCCACCCCCTCCCACCTGGACATGAGTTGCCATGGCTGACCTGGAAGTCTTTAAATAGACTCCGGACCCAGGTTGGTTGCAGCAAGGAAAACCTGCTCAGGTGGAGATTCATTAATGACTCTGCCCTTTTTTTTTTTTTTTTTTTTTTAGGATGGGAAATCATCAAATGACCCCCCCCGCTCTGGGCGGAGCGGAAGGGAGTGTCAGACTTGTACTGACTAAAACCCATCCATGTTCCTTCTTTGCCCTTTGTGTTCCAGGGCCGCGGTATCTCTTTCGAACAGTCCCGTAGCCCTGGCAGGCATCGGCCCGTGCGGACCCCTACGTGGTTGCTGACATCTCTTTGAGGCGCGCGTGGAACACGAACGCGCCGTCGACACGGCCTGTCGTCATAAGACGGCCGGACGGCGAGCTAGCCCAAAACTCGCCGTCCACAGGCCCGCGCCTACGGTGGCCGGGGGCCACCACGTGACCCCCGACGCCCAGGGCGTCTCCCGCGGCGGCTGGAACGTGAGGCTCTTTCCCTCTCACGTTCCGCCACCTCCTTCACTAGCATGACTGCTTCGCAGAAGGAGGTGACGGCTTCCCATTCCCTCTCGCTCCGGATCATGGCTTGAACCAGGGCCGGGCGCGAGAGGTCGCCGCCGCCGCCAATCGCCTCTACGAGGACACGGCGCTGCTCCGCCCAAACAGGGCAGGCCTCCACAGTGTGCTGCACCGTGTCCTCCGGACGATCCTCACAGTGGAAACACCCGGGCGTTTCCTCCCGCCCGATTCGGTGCAGGAACCTCCCGAAACAACCGTGTCCGGTGAGGACCTGCGTCAGGCGGAAGGTGAGGGCGCCGTGGCGCCTCTCTAGCCACTCCTCAAAGAGGGGACTTATCGCCACTATGGTGGCGTGCCCTGCACGGGGTTGCGACAGTCGCTCTCTCCATGTCACCATGAGATCGCGCCGGAGGTCTGTCCGCCGAGCGGTGATTTGCCGCGGCAGCGGAGTTTCCCCCCGACGTAGTGCCTCCGCGCGCCATTCGTGAAGGCGTGCGAGGACTATCGCCTCCAGATCCCATGGCGGCAATCCGGCAAGGAGGCTCGCCGCCTCACCGGAGATCGTGCGGTACCCCCGGACTAGCCTTAGGGCTATCCCCTTTTGGGGCGCGTTCAGGTAGCGGGCGGCTTGCCGCCTCAGAGAACGCGCCCACACCGGGGCCCCGTAAAGGGCCATGGACCGCACGACCCCCGCGTAGAGCCTCCGGCAGGAGGCGTTTGGACCCCCCAGGTTGGGCAGGAGCCGCTTGAAGGCAGCCCCGGTCCGTTCCAGTTTGATTATTTTACAACCCATACAGGGTTGGTATAGGTTTTAAAGTAGCTAGGACTACTACTACCACCACCCACCCACCCCCTCCCACCTGGACATGAGTTGCCATGGCTGACCTGGAAGTCTTTAAATAGACTCCGGACCCAGGTTGGTTGCAGCGAAAACCTGCTCAGGTGGAGATTCATTAATGACTCTGCCCTGGAGTGTAAATGTGGTGCTGTTCTACAAACAATGGGGCACTTAATATCGTGTCCTGGTGTCCTGTTGTTTGTTCACTACAGGAACTGATGGACGCTACCGCAAGCGCCAAACTGTTATAGTAGCTCAGTTCTGGGCTGACACAATTTAGATTGCCATCGACACTCTAAGAAGAAGAGCAGCTAGGAGAATTTATTTTCCAAATCAGCGCCTCTATTGCGACATTCTATTTTAAATTGTGTTTAAAGAAAAAAAAGAAAATAAAGTGTAACAAGGCAGCTTTTCTCGGAAACTGTGAAGAATCTAAAATCTTGGTGCTCTACACAATTTCCTAGAAAAGCTCCTCCTTCATCATGAAAACCTTATTCCACGTGAATCGGTTTTCTTGGAACCGTCAACCGCAAGTACAAATCCATGAAATTTTTTCCCAGTGCACAAACGAAACTCTTCATCGGCTTTAAAAACTTCAGTCAGGAATACAGAAGCTAGTAAGTAGGAATCATTAGCAAATACAAGGTGTAAAAGGGCCCTTAACGAAGCCGTCAACCAAACATTCTGTACACCAAACTAAGTAACTCTACGCCAAAATTTTTTTTGGGGGTGAAAAATCACGTTTAACGGTAGGATTCAATGTAATGCACTCAAAACACTGCTGATGCATTGAATAGTACGTGGAGGTATTAAAAAACATTTTTTTTTTTTTGGTTAGCCCGTATTGTCCCACTCCTGAGCAAAGGCCTCCCCCATTCCTTCCACTTCTCACGATGGTGTGCTTCTTCTCGCCAATTCGCGAGGAAGCCATCCTAGACGTCCCGCCATTCTCTTCGGTCTACCGCGACCCCGTCTAGCTGTTTCAGGACTCCAGTCTTGCGACAAAAACAAACTGAAAAACTTACTAAAAAAAAATGTGTAAAAGTTAGCACTTTGACCTCCAATATCTCCGTAACAAGTAGGTTCCCAAAAAAAAATGATCGCTATGACGGGGAGAACCTTTCGGGTTAAGGCTATTATTGCACCTATTATGTAATCTCCTTTCGTATCAATGGCACGACTTACAGAAATACTTGGGCCCACTTTTGTATCAAAAGTCACCCATTCACGGACCAACCTAGGCAAGTGCGGCTTGGCTTGGTTGGTTGTTAACCTAAAGATCGACCAGAGCGGCTGTTATTTTTTTTGCCACGATCTCCTCTCCATCAGGCACGCATCCAAAACATTTTCGCTTTTAATATCCTCCCATATTTTCTTAAAATTACGCCATAATCCAAGTTATTGACATTGATAGGAGATCGATCACGCTCCCCGGAGAGTATCAATACAAGTTTAAGTTTAACAAATCGTTCGAGGCTGAATGTAATTTGCGTGAGAGCATTGGCTTGCCTTCGTTTATTATGTATTTACGAACGCTAGTAAGGTGCTACTATATTTAAGCGGGTTTTTTTTGGGATTGGAAGTTTAGGAATCAAATACTTGTATAGGGAAATTCGTGGTTTATTGAACTAGTGGATAAAAAGTTGTGACAATCAGAAAGTCATTTTTCTTTTCATTTTATTCGATCAAAAACGCTAAAGGAAAACATCGTGACGAAACTGGCATGTCTTAGAGCAAAATTCGAGGACATGAGAGACCCACCAACTTGAACTGAACCTGCGTGGTAGACCTGTGTCCGAGCAGTGCCTTTAAAAGCACCACGAACGTTAAAAGCTGATCATGTAAAAATATTTTTGTTGTGCTACTTATTACTACAGCCCTGGTGTAGTGGTCGCAAGCGCAACTGCTGAGCATGAGGGCCTGGGTTCGACTCCCAAGTCGGGCAAATTGTTATTGGGTTTTTCCATCAGGAACTTCTCATGGGACTTAAACATAACTGGAGAAATATGGGTGTACTATTGTGGGTGAATGTTAGGCTTGATGTTATGTTCTGTTACTTATTATATAGTTTGACATGTGGCAATCGATCTGTTACAAGTTTTCTAAGAAAGCACTTTTTCCCACAAAGATTTTTTTGGATCATCGACTTCGCTATCAAATTTTTTGTACAGTAAAATAAAAAAAGTTATATATCGAACATTTTCCCGTGAACTCACGACACACAAACAAACACCCTTAACAAAAATCATTTAAACCCAAACCAAACAAAAACAGATTGTTTAACAAACAACAAAGTGTAACACAAAGTAGAACATTACTCCCCCTAACGACAGGAACCTCTCCTGAATACTTTATGTCCTTAAAGGCTATTTAGCTGCCCCGTCAACTGTTACTTTTATTGTCTATGAAATAAAACCTCTATTGTAACGATATCAATAAGGCTTTTGGTATAGAACAAAGACAAAATGATGTATTTGTTTGGTGGACATAAGTGGTCTTAGTTGTTATGTAATGCTTGGCGATTGGTCCTTGTTTTATTAAGGCTCTATTTCCACTGCCAACGAGGATACGTCTAGCTATGTATACGACTATTTTTTCGCTCAATTAACCTACAGGATGGAAGGGACATCGACGCTAAAACGGTTACCACGTATTCAGTACATCATTCTGAACTGACCTACCCCCCCCTGCCCCCCACATCATAGCAATTTTTCATCGGTAGCTTAAAAAAACAGCTGTTCCATACATTTTGACCGTGTAGGTATTACAGTTTTGTAGGAAACATATGTTTTTTTTTTCAATGACCGACGAAAAATATGTGGGGGGTATTGAATACGTGGTAACCGTTTTATATAATACTAGCTGACCCGCGCAACTTCGTCTGCGTTTGGATTTTCCCCGTTTTTGCAATCTTTTTCATAAATGCTCCGCTCCTATTAGTCGTAGCGTAATGTTATGTAGCCTATAGCCTTCCTCGATAAATGGGCTATCAAACCCTAAAAGAATTTTTCAATTCGGACCAGTAGTTCCTGAGATTAGCGCGTTCAAGCAAACAAACAAACAAACAAACAAACTCTTCAGCTTTATAATATTAGTATAGATAATAATATGCGTCTGCGTCCCTTCCACCCTGTATAAAAGATGTTGGTCTCGTGTGAGTAAAAGAGATACATATGTACATAGATGAATAGTGGAACACTGACTGTTCGCACTGCCGGTGAGAACTCGCTCTCCACTAGTTGGTCGCAGAGACAAGAGTTAGGAAAGAAAAAGCCTTGCTCAGCGGCGCTCGCTTGGTGGGCAGACAACTCGCTGAGATACTCTTGCTTGCTTGCAGTGACTGAGCGCCAGTAATCACCCGTCGCACTCGCTGCTCGTTGCTCGCCCACTCGTTTCTAGTTACTATCTCTACTCATTTTGTGCTAATCGTCGGAAGCTATGGCTGTCGTAGATTTGGGCGGGTCGCACCGCATTACTTACTAAATCTTCCTACATCGCTTTTGTATATTTTGTTTGAACCATCGTTCCACTATTAAGTGCGCTGGTGGTAGTATATTTTGGATTGAATTGTGATGCACACTGCGGCACTGCGGCACTGCGGCTGCTGCTACGTGCACTCAGCTTAAGAAAGCATTTTTGATCTTCTTCATCACAAAAGTATAACTGATTAAATTGAGAAAATATTTGCCTTGTAACCAAGTCAAAATCGACTTCGCAAGTACACTTTAATCTTAACATGAATACAAATAGCCTACTTATTTCAAAACTAGGTTACTATAGCAATCATAGATTCATACCATTACCCATGCTGCTACTCCACACAGTCCAAAGTCTACTCTTATACAGGATGGAAACTTTCAGCGGGGCAGTAATGGGAACTTCTTTAACCGTTGCAGCCACACGAAAATGGACTTAGGAGACTATCCATAATTTTTCATGAAATTTTGATCCCTATTCGGAGATTTTCAAAAAAATTTACAGTTAGCAAGAAAATGGCCATTCTTCACAAAACATTTTATTGATGCCAATCGATCCTGTTTCTAATACTGAACAAAAACTTCTGAACTAACCAGGGTTAGGTTGGAGTACCAAAAAAATCAGAAATTTCAAAAAACTTCACCCCTTACTGCTCCTCTGAAAGTTTCTACCCTGTATATGTGGACCATTAAATAAATATCGAATAGGTTAGCGTTTTAGGCACACGATGTATGCCCACCATTACGAAGTAAATGGCCAATTTGTATATAAATATATATCTGCCAACGTGAAATATTGTATGGGATATAGTGGGCGTATTATAGGTATATTATGTAACAGGTTTATTATACAAAAATAAGAATAGGAGGACTTTGTAAAAGGTCTGACAAGAAGAGTAGAGACAAGACGTAGTTTTATTTGTCTGTAGGGAAAGAAAGAAGAATTGCTGTTGAGATGTTGAGATGCCGAGAAGCAGCTGCAAAAGTTGGTAGATTGAGTCCTATTGTCCACACAAGTTTTTTCCCCGTTGTATACATACAGGGTGTAAAAAGACCTTTCACATAGCCGTCAACCAAGCATTCTGTACATCAAACTAAGTAACTTTACGCAAAAATTATTGCTGGAAGTCGACTTTTTTTTTTTGGGTGAAAAATCACGTTTTACGGTAGGACTCGATGGAAAGCACTCAAAGCATTGTGCAACTTTGACCCCCAATATCTTCGTAACTAGAAGGTTCCCAGGAATGGTCTAAAACAAAAAAAATGATCGCAAACAGGGTGAGAACAAGTGCCTTTCGGATATGTTAAGGGTATATTAATTACACCCTTTATGTGACTGTCTTTGGCGCGTGACGAAACTTACGCTGCGGTCTTGATTTTAACAAATGTTAACTACATCGTCCTCCTGAAAACGTCATGGAGTGTCAAAAGCCCATACAGCACTTTACTTCCTGATTTTAACAACCAATCCTATAACGCCAAAGAAATCTAACAAGCAATCATACCATAAAGCCGTGCAAACTCTTTTCTATCTCATATCGGCGGCAGTCGTAAACACAACCTCTTCTTTATCCGCGCTCTATTTACGATACAGAACAAATAAGTATCGGAGGAGGGGCGAGAGGACAGGGAAACAATGAGAAATGACCGGCGGAAAATTGCGCGGATTCTGAACGCAATCCGAGTGGGGACGACGCGATCACTGCTTGAGGAAATGCGCAGGGACGGAGTGGATGGGGCTGTTTTTTTTGACATCTTGTTTTATGGTGTTCTGTAGTCTGTTTATGTCATTATTTAAACTAAACTAGTCTGATCGAATATGTGGTCACTTGGCCAGTTGGCCATATTGGATTTAGAATGACGTCTAGTCAGAAAATCTTTTCTTTAACAGCCTCGTTGGCGCCGGTGACTGAAAAGTGGTATGGTAATTGGTTATCGTGGTATAGACATGTAATGCGGAGGAATGAGAAAAATGTTGCGTATGAATGTAGATGGCTATAAGAGTAGAGGAAGACCAAAGAAACGATGGATAGAATGTGTGAAGGATGATATGGCTAGAAAGGAGGTGACTGCTGAGACAAAAGGTAATAGAGAAGGATGGAAGCAGATGATAACATGCGGCGACGCAAAGAAATTGGGATAAGGGCATGAGAATGATGACATTGGTCACAAAGTGCATGAATATTTTTGTATGAATCCCAGGTCGGGCAAAGTGTTCTTGGGCTTTTCCATGTGTATTTTTTCATTAGCAGCCCGCTATCTATTTTAGTGAAAAATCTATAATCTGTAATCTATTTTGCTAGATGAGACTTATACATAACAGGTGCAAAGGCACCAGGGCAGGGCAGGGTATAGTCATAGTCTTCCAAGAAAGCTCCGGCTGCCATCTGATGCCGCAGCTTGCATCTTCAGAAAAAATGCAGGAACATGCTGCATGTTTATCAGAAAATATATTGTTGATGCAAGTGTCTATCGTAACGTGTCACTTTGCAGCAGATATGTCGTCGGTCTAATTGAAAACCCGTCCAAAAAATGTTGAACAAGGTGTGTTACTAACGGTGACTTTCGCATCTTGGCATGAGAAAATAGAATTTTATTATTTTTAGCGTTCCTGTCAATGACTGTCCCCATCAGGAAATCTCCGAACATCTTCACTACGTTTTTCCTCCCCTAATTTTTGCAAGTCCTCAACTAATAAACAGCATAATAACCCCTCAATTACAGAATCCACGTTTCATGATTGGATTCAATCGTGCCATGATAGCTGTAAGGCCCAGTGCACGTCTGTAGTCTAGCCCGAGGCGTCCCTGTGTTGGCGCGCACTCTATTTTCCTATTTGCGCGGCAGATTGGCTCTGATTGTATTGTTTGCGGCGGGGCGGGGCATTGATACCCGGGGCCCGCACCCCCGCACCTCAGTTCACCCCCTGCCGCCCCACAGGGTGCAGCCGAGCGGAAAAATGTTATCTACAACGTGAAATATCGCATGTTTGCGATAAATATTTGATAGGAGAATGGATTTTTAAATTTGTTTCGTGCGGACATTAGTTTTGCGGTCGGTTCTCCGGAGGTTGGTATGATTTAGGTTTTGGTTTGTTGTGTGTGTGTAGTTATATAGGTGAGAGACGAGGATACATATCCTATACCCAGCAGCAGGAGAAAATGGTTAACTGGCAATAGAGGCGGTGTCATAATCCCTACACCATTTACATGTAACATAAGTTCTTATAGATCAATTGATTCTAACACAATTTTATGAACGCTGTTGTATATAAAACCAACACCAATAAAATACCATGACCATCCATCATTTCCTTGAACATATTTTTACTAAAAAAAGGACCTCAACAAACCCCTATCATAAAAAAATCCTTTTCCCATAAAAACGATATAAAGTAATCAAAACAATACGTCTCCCCGTAGGCCCGGTAATTGACAATATCGACACATCTGTAACAACCTCCTGTGTAAGGATAACACCTCCTGTATAAGGTGACACCACCGGTAACTTTTATGAGTGCGAAATTGTGTTTATGCGACGTTGGAGCGCGATTTACTGCCGCCCGCGCCGCGTAGACCGCGTAATCGGAAATATTGCACGAGAACGAAGTTAGGGTGTGCTGTGAGTTAAAGGAGATAGCGGGACTGAAATGTGAATCAGCATCTGGTTGTTCCTGGTATATAGGCTACCGTCGAAGCCGGTCCGTGGATTGGTGACCATAATTGGTACCCCAGTGCGACCTACCCAAATGTCCTTTATTTAGTATTTGTTCATAGTGTCGATGAGCACCTTGAGTTATAAATATCATTTACTCATTTGGTAGCAATCATTGAGAACATCATTTTTTAGATGACATGGTCACTAACATTATCATTAACACGAGAAACGGGATATTTACCATGTTTTACTGTTTGTTTTGAGTACCCACCCGCAATAACTTCAGTCAATCCGTGATCATGGTGCTTACAACAACGCCGAAATATCGGGAATCAAAACAAACAGTAAACATGGCAAATATCCCGTTTCTAGTGTTAATGATATCATTGGTGATTACCGTCGGTCCGTGTAGGAAACCAGAAAGTCTGACAACTAGTCTTACATAGGATGTGTCACCCAATAATAGGTTGTGGTAGTTAGCTAAGGTGTCTCTCCATGTAAAAATGATACTGGTATTCATCTGTATCCGGTCAGACTGGAAGCCGACCCAAAATAACCTCAGAAAAAGATGGCCATATGATGAAAATATCTACTCATAACTCAGTATTTTCTGCAGTTCATGAATATGTTTTACCCATATGCCTAAGCATTTGCTCATTTGAAGTGTTTAGCGCCTACTTCCTAGTTGCCCGCTCTCGCTTATGACTTATACCGCACAGTGCGACATCGGCCGCATCTGGCGGTATTGTCGATAGTTTTACTATGACTCTGTAACAAACTAGTAATTGGTTTGTATTGCCAGTTGATAGTCGATACCTTTTGTAATATCGTAGTTTATTATTGTAAATGTGTTTGTTATTTTTATTTGAGCACTCTTCATCATTGAATGTGTGTTGATCATGTTGATTTTAAATTTGGAATACCTTTTTCATATGGTATGCTCCTAATTAATAAATGAATCTATAAATTGGTAAGTATAGTTGCACTTAATTATTTGTAATTGGTAACACTTAGTTTTTTGAATGATTAAGTTGTAGTTATTACGTAACTAGCTTATGCCCGCAGCTTCGCCCGCGTGGAGTTAGCTTTTTGTCCCACGGGATCGTACTACCGGGATTAAAAGTATCATAAGTGTTAATCCAGGTTATAAACTATCTGCGTACCAAATCTCATCCATATCCAGTCAGTAGTTTTTGCGTGAAAGAGTAACAAACATCCAGGAATCCATTCATCCTTACAAACTTTCGCATTTATTATATTGGTAGGATTATTAAGGTATCAGTTCACCGAATGAGCTATAATCAGGTAAATTGTTAGGACAGAGCCTGGCTACATCTAGTGCCACAATCACAGTTAAGAAGAATTAATATTATTGACACATCTGACGTATACATCAAACGCTACAAACCAGTGCTACGAGCTATCGAAGCGCTAGTAACTCTGATACACGGTTCAATCCGATCTTCTTCTTTATCGTGTGGTTAGTGTCTAACCTGGTGTCTGAGTTTTTATGCCGACCATGGACATCTGATTTGGCTTTACATGCCGTCAAGAAATATCTCTCAAGGATGCTGGTTTCCTCACGTTGTTTTCCTTCACCGAAGCAAGTGATAATTATAAAATACGTACATGAATCCGAAAAATCAGAGGTGGGTGTCTTGGGTTCGGACTCGAGACCTATGACTTGGCAGTCCGACGGTCACACCACTAGACTATCACTGTAACCCAATGATTCTGCATCTACCTACGTATGAAACTATTCTTCCTTCTTTTCCTTACAACGCTCATCTCGTTGGCTCATCTCGTCAGTTTCCACGTTAGAGACAAGTGGAGGTAGCAAGCAAGTGTTGTTTACGCGGACGACGTCGTTAACGAGGCTGCGGCGAGACGGCGACGACACGTCATACGTCATTATCTCTATGAGCACTGAGATACTGAAGCTAAACTACTAACAACATACTGCTAACTTGTGCTGATGGTTTATTTCAAATTTTCAAATTCAAATATTTTATTTCAGATCAAAAATCCATACAATGTTAGTAGTACTTACATTAGGCTAAGTTATACTTGGTGTACCTAGGTGTATTAAATTAATAATAATAAACAGCTAATGAACCATTGAACTGTACCTTGAATGGTACACTAGTTTCTTTTGGATAAGTGTGTCTGAACACTTATCCACCTTTGTAAGAGGGGAAAGTCCCACCGGTCTGAAAACACATTCAGGATGCCATTGGAGGAGGAGCGCAAGCTAGTTATTTATTAGTTGTTTTGTTGAAAAACCTTATAGGTCTGAACTTCAGATTTTTAACTGTACTTAAGGTACGGCTAAACCGGTATAGACAAATTGTAAATACAGGGTGGAAGGGACACCGGCCCACAAACGGTTTCATTAGGATCTGACCGAACATAGTTGGGAAAAGGCCAGGCATATTACGATGAGCAGTGGACGAATAAAAAAAAATCCTTAGTAAAATGTGGAATTAAAGTTTGTATTGATTGAAGTACGTAATTTTTCCTGACGAAAAATCCCGTCGGGACTCTGTTTGTGTCTTCTTACACACAAATAATGATTAATCCTTCTAAACCATACCAAAACAAGTGTTGTCACTAATTGTAGTGCAACACATAACACTATGTGCACTAAAATGTGGTTTTATTTTTTTAACTATCTCTGAAGAGTAACACCCGCGTAATGATGACTCTTAAGGACAAGACAAAGGTGTAGGAAGGTAAAGAAACATATATTTCTGTGTGTGCGTGTGTGTGTGTGTGTGTGCGACAAGTGTCGTTAGTGTCTTTGTGGCAACAGTTGTTTTATACTTGTTATTAACTGGAGAATCTCATGAGGACTTAGTAGTGTATGATAGATGTGTCTTCTTTTAAAAGTGGGATGTGTGTGTGAGAGCCTCAAAGGTGTTTTTGTTTTGAAATGCGTGTGACTTAAGCGCTGAAGGAAATTACACTCCATAGCATCAACAGTGTTAATACAGCACTGTTGAAGTTTTTGATCTAAACAAAATAATTATGAAAATTTTATAAGCCGAGTGGAAGAATAAGAGATCTATGTACTTGATTTTCAGATCCTTCTGTGCCTTATTTACACAACTAAATGATTAAAATGGTTTTTTTATTTGTTTGCAGGTACACAAGGATTTCTTCGGTCGTATAGTTCCACTGTCGCAAGTACAAAGAAATGGTAAGTCTGTTTTTCTACTTACAGTTATACCAATAGTATTTTTTTTCTTTAAAACTATCGATTCATTTGATGATCGATCTTTGCACATTGAAGAATAAGGAGCCTGATGGGTCATTGGTTCCTTGGACTGCCCATGGAAGCCGAAAAATCTTAAAACCAGTTAAAACTTAGGGGATCAATATTGCTTGATTCAATATTGGCAATTGGTTTCTGAACACGTCATGGTGACTGATCCCAACATGTTTATAAACGGAAAACTCATGATGATTTAAATGCCGACGGCAAAAATATAAATCTTGTCTACGTCCAGAAATAGATGTCTTTTTGCTGAAAAATTAAGTTGAAAAAAGTAAGCTTGTCATGAACAGGGGCTATTTTATTTTTCAACCTTATGTTACGACCCTTACCCCCCCCCCCACCTTGTGTTGTTGGTGTTATGTAATATCTTAACCTGTTTATACTTGTGGCATTTACACTTGTAAAAAAAGCTCCTATTTGAAACTCACATCTTAACATACCTCTCTTAACAATTGACTCAAAACAATATGGTTACACACACACACACAACCAACCCATTTAATACCACTTCCCCAGCTTATCACATAAAGTTAATCACACGTTCCTCTATTATTTTCAATTACTACCCCCGTTACACCCCCGTTTCTGCTCAAAGGGTTGTTAATATTCGTTTGGCCGACAACCGAACACGGGCGCACCTGAACCTCGGGATGTAATAACGGCCGCCTCGCCGATTGTCTGACATTGTGATATTAGTACAGTAATCGCGTCACGGATGCCGAAATTTTAATAGATTGAGAATTGTGTGTCAGTTGAGTAAGGCTGGGGTACAATTGGGATTTAGATTTATTGTTGAGTTTGTGGTTTTATATCGTTGTAATGCAAGGCGTGTTTTTTACGGTGATCAGCAGTGTATCTGCCATCATCATCATCCCTTATCCCAATTTATATGGGGTCGACGCAGCAAGTCTTCTTCTTCCATACTTCTCTGTTACTCGCCATATCATTCACACAGTCCATCCATCGTTTCTTTAGTCTTCCTCTACTCTTATACCCTCCACATTCATACTTACCTCACGACATTTTCCTCATTCTTCCGCATCACATGGCCCATTACCAAGCCAATCGATTACCACACAACTTGATAATGTCTCCTCTTAACTTTATCTTATCTTCTTTTTTTGTGGTTATATGCTGAACTGCTGAAACCTGTTTTGCAGAGCACATTTTCGAATAATTATTTAGTACTAAAACTTAGACTATCACATGGTAATATTCGTTAGATTCCAGGTTGTTTTCTACGAAATAAAAGTGACATTGACTCATGTCTAGCCAAATTTTGACGGCACGGTTGGCGCAGTGGCTGAGCGATTGGCTGCTGCGCTGCGTGTCGTGAGTTCGAACCCTGCACGGAACAAATATTTGTATGGCCTACAGGTAATGATTCTGGGTCTGGTTGTTTGTTTTTGTGAGTTTAAATGTTTGTAAACGCACCCGCGATACAGGAGAAATTCCTAGTGTGGGGCTATTCATTTTTGAAAAAAAAAAAAAAAAGAACGACCGAAGAAAATTGTCAGAGTAATTTTGTAAAGAAATAGGCGCTAATTCTGATATCATTTTGTCTACACGTCTGTTAGAAGCTTGTCTCATCATCAGTATTTCAGCCGAAAGACGTCCACTGCTGGACATAGGCCTCCCCCAAAGCAAAGAAGCTTGTCTAAGGTTCGATTATATCAGAATACGTTTTAAAAATAGATACCACGTCTTTATCAATCCTTTAAACTATTTAAACCCAAATCTCAATCAAAAGACGATCTCATTCCATTGTGTATTCATCCTAAAGTGGATCGTCTCACCCCGCTTCCCTCCCCACACCCCTTTACACCCCCTCGCCGTCACAATTCTCGTTAAGGTGACTGTTTAATAATCTCAACGCGATTTGTAATGGGATTGAGCTGAAATTCGCAGGAGAACTCCCTAAAGCTATATTATTGTTTCTACAACTGAGTACCGTTGGTGAATTTGATTTTATATTATCTATTCAAATTTTGTGCTGTGTTAATATTAATTTTGAGGAGTTGGGTTTTAGCTGCAGATTTAGATTTTAGTGTCTGTGGACTAATGATTGTCGAGAGTATTTAATATTTATTAAGTTTCCAACTACTTTGACTGAAGTTTTTTTTTAAATCGATATTAAGAAATGAGTATAGTGAGTCTAAAAGTGGCGCCGGTGACTGAAAAGTGGTAATCGGTTGTCGTGGTATGGGCATGTGATGCGGAGGAATGGGGAAAATGTTGTAAGGAAAGTTTTGAGTATGAACGTGGATGGGTATATGAGTAGAGGAAGACCAAAGAAACGATGGATGGACTGTGTAAAGAATGATATGACAAGAAAGGAAGTGTCTGATGAGATGACGAGTAATAGAGAAGTATGGAAAAAGAAGAAAGGCTGCGCCGACTCCAAATTAATTGGGATAAGGGCAAGAGAATGATGGTTAAGATAACATAACTTATGATAAAAAAGACATTTTGTGTCAAGCTACATGTAAAAATGAAATTCAATTCTTAAAAAAAAATCGTAAAGTCCGGCCAAGTGCGAGTTGGTCTTGTGCATGAAGGGTTCCGTACCATCGTAGTAGGGGAGCCCCCTTTCATTTTTATTATTTGTTGTTATAGTGGCAACAGAAATACACATTCTGTGAAAATTTCAACTGTCTGCTTATTACGGATCATGAGATACAACACGCTGACAGACTGACGGACGGACGGACAGCGGAGGCTTAGTAATATGGTTCCGTTGGTAACCCTTCGGATGCGGAACCCTAAAAAGATTTCTTCATCGCTAAACCATTAGAAAGAAAAAAAATACTGTATGCGCAAAAATATAAATTTTCGTACAATACTTAATAGTTATATTGTTCTACAAACGGAAAAATAACTTAAAGATAACTTCGTATTTAATTCATTGTAAGCGCTACGAAAGACTACGTGCATCCGTAGCCGGTGCTACGAAATGCTACGAAATCTGCTACGAGCTACAACTCGCTACGATTTACCGTAGCAACGTAAACATCTTAGTGCTATTTTATTCTTAACGGAGTCTGGCGTGTTTTAACCTGATTTAGTGTTATTACTTTAGTATTGATTTCATTTTTTGGATGAAATGAGTTTAATGGTTTTTTTTTCTATGACTATAGCCATGGTAGCTTAGTTTTCCGCAATTAATCCTAATGGCTTGAATAATGGGAAGCTGCTTCCTAAAAGTAACTGATGTTTAGCCTATTTTTATAAATGACGTCAAAAAAGGAGGAGATTCTCAATTCGGTGTTTTTTATTTTTATTATCTTACAACTTCGTCATTTATGAACCGATTGTACTTTCCGATTGGTCGGCAATAGTTTGGTTTTTTTTCTTCGTAGCTTATATTGACATGATGATCCTTAATAACTTTTAGTTACAATGTAAATTTGATTCATGATAAGAATTTGTGAGGTATAGTTAGAATAATTTAAAAAAATTGAAAAAAAAATCGACTTCCAAAAAAACACTAAAAAAGTCGGTGGCAAAAAAGTCAATGAAACAAACCAAATCACCGACTTCCGAAAGTAAAGTTATGGTAGACTTTCTTAGTGTTTTTTGAAAGTCGGTTTTTTTTTGCAAAACGTTTTTTTTTTGTTTTTGCTAGCTTTTATTGTAGCCCACTGCTGTACAATAACCTTCCCTTTCTCCTTGCAAACCTCTGTGTCATGTGCGATCTCTGGCATAGTGTTTCAGGACAAAAGTAATTTGTTCAAGAAGAAAAGCATTATGCATTATAAAAACGTTACAGCCACTTTTGAAAGGCAAAAGAAAAGGATGAAGCTATAGTCACAGTCACAGTCACAAGGCATAATAACTTGTGAAAATACTGTAGTTGCACATTCCAAAGCGTAGATCTCTATTTAGAAGAACGGGCAAGAAACTCCATAGACACTCTTTTAAATCAAAATATTTTTACAAATTCTATCTCAGAGAACTCATTCAGTAATATTTTAATATTCGTCTAGCATTCTTACTGTCCGTACAATACAATACAATACGAAGTTATAATGAGTCGCTGTATAAACTAATTGTTCGCAGTGTGCGCAGCGGCGCGTGAAATCGACTCGCTGTTTGATTTGCTCCCACTTTGTATTATATTGTTATAACGTTGTAGACTCAATGTTAAATGTTAACCAGTTATATTGATTGAGAGGTAATTAGTTTGAGGGTTAGCTTTAGTTAAAGTTTTTCGATATATTTTGTTTTTGTTCGGTGTTAAGGTCATTAAATGTGACTACATGTATGTGTTATTGTGTAAGTACATTCACGTCACGACATTGCACGTCGTAAGAAATACTAAAAAATGAAATAAATAATAACAAAAAAAAAAAATGAAAAAAATGAAAAAATGAAAAAAAATATATATCAATAATATATGTGTGATTAATATGTCCTTAAAGATGTATTGACTGTTGATGCATGCATGCATTATTTTAAATTCTTATTATAGTGTGCAAAGGACACCGACGCTAAAACGGTCACCACGTATTCAGTATATCATTTATTTTAAAAAAAGCAGCAATTCCCGTTTTTAAACTTCTGTGTGGAAGGGTTCAGAATGATGTACTGAATACGTGGTAACCGTTTTAGCGTCGATGTCCCTTCCACCGCGTATACTAGGGCATGATAGTCCCTTCGTGCTGTAAGATTTTTCAAAAATAAAGAACGAACCAAATGTTACTAATCACATAAACTTTAGTTTATTTTAGACTAGTGACCCGCCTCGACTTCGCACGGGTGCAATATACATATACACCTTCCTCTTGAATCACTCTATCTATTAAAAAAAACCGCATCAAAATCCGTTGCGTAGTTTTAAAGATCTAAGCATACATAGGGACAGACAGACAGCGGGAAGTGACTTTGTTTTATACTTTGTAGTGATATGCATTTTGGGTTTGAGAAAATATGTAGATGTGCAGTTACTGTATTAGAAACGTCTAGACACACTAATAAACAACATCAAATACAACAATTGTCTCAATAGTTTCTCTTTGAAGGCATTAAATCCTTACTTGACTAATGAATTCATGACTAGGCAAAGTACCTATCATGTAGTTATATACTAACACACCGCACCCTAGGAACAAAAGTGACCTAACACGAAATTTGCGTTTTGTGGGAAATAACAAAATTGTGTTCGTCTTCGCGGAAATGAAAGAGACGACAAGTTTTCGTATGTCCTTTTCTAGCACGATATCGTCACTTTTTGATTCACTAGACGATAGCCCATGTTATTAGGAGTAGTTTTAGATATTTAACTCAATTCGCCGTAATTTTGAGTTCGGTCACTTTCTTTCTGACTGTGCGACATGTAATAGGTACTAACATTAAATGAATCTCTTTGTAACTCGGTACATAATACGTAGATAGGAGGAGGCGTCTCGCCGCAGTAATTAACAGCGACAAATATCGCCATTGTGTCTGAACTCTGAATACCGCCCCGCCGTATACGAGTACTACCTACCGTCGCTAAATAAATGTCGCCTTATTACATACATGCTAAGTTGACTACCTACTTTATGTGGTTATGTTTCTTTTTGTATATTGCTTAGGTGCCATTATAAAGTTTCTACGTATGTGGTTTGATACTGGCAGGTTTTATGAAAGTTACTATGTAATGACTGGATACTAAAATACTACGCAATTTAAAAAATATGTTAAATGTAATCATCGTCGTCAACATTATTTTTAGTATATGCGAAACCTGAATATAGTTTGTTCAGAATAAGTAACTGAATTGATTCCAATCATTTTTAAACCATGTTATATTTTTTCCCAAAAATATTTAAAAAAGCTAAAAGTTGGATACCGAACGACTTTGAGTAGCTATCGCAATAATTTAGATACCTACTACCAAATTATTATTATCAATGAGCTCAAGACGACGCTGGAGGCGTGCGCTGCGTGGTGGCCGCGTTTTTGTGCGGACAACTAGGTAACAGAACAAGCTTATAACTTTGTAATTTTTAATGATACAGTTTTGAAATTTTGTAGATAGATTCTTTACATAAAAATACTAGACAAGTGTATCAGGTTTCGCTTATACTAAAACTAATGTTGTATATAGCCTTTTACGAACTAAGTTGGGTCAGTTACCAGTCTAACAGATGCAGCAAAAAATAAGCATTTTACTTAAAGCGACTACCTATCTTTAATGTTCTCAATTCAATACAACTATTTTAAATTTGTAATATTCACACTCTCGAGCCACAAGATACAAGTGATGCTTAGTTTGTGGCTCACCGATTATACAGGGTCGGTAGAAAATCGTGGATCAAACGAAACAGGGCGATAGTTGAGATTATTTGCTGCAAAAATATCTCTGTGGCATAGCCCTAATTGATCTCCTTAAAAGGTATGACTATTTGAGGGTTTTTTTTAATAAAATACTAAATTTAAAAAAAAATAGGCAATAAAATAAAAAATAGAGTGAAATTTTAAAGCAATAAATGATGTTTAGTTGCTTCTAGGAAATGTATAATCACTACAACACTGCTTTTATGACAGTACTATGATTTTAGGAATGTGCACTTTTTTTCAATATCTTTTAAGTGTCATGAAAAAATATTTGTTACTTTAGAAAAAATCTATCAAAAATTACCCTGAGGACCCCAACTATCACCATGTTTCGTTTGATCCACGATGTTTTACCCACCCTGTATATGACACAACTGTTTTGTTTCTATTGATTAATAAACTTATTTTGATTTTTGATCTGACCTTTGTAATATAGGTATGCAAAAGGATTTAAAAAAAAATCTCTATATGATCCGTTTTTCTATGTAAACCGAATGCCATTCATATCTTTGCGACCAGTGAATCAAAATGCAATTTGGCTGTCCTAATATTTTAAATCGTCCTATACAGATCCAGTTGCCGACGTGATATCTTCAAGCAGCGTGTTCTACCACTACCAAGAAGGCTTCAACAACGCGGTCCGACGGAATGTGCGTGTGCGCGATATATTATAAAAACTGTAATGGTCTTTATTGTGGACTTGTGTAGATCGATCAAGATAGAACAATATGTAGTAAGTAAGAGTACAGTTACAAATTATGGTCAACCAGAATTTTGTGCTATAATCTACACTAATATTATAAAGCTGAAGAGTTTTTTGTTTGGTTGAACGCGCTAATCTTAGGAACTACTGGTTCGAATTGAAATATTCTTTTAATTTTCGATAGCTATTTATATAACATTACGCTACGACCAATAGGAGCCGAGCATCAATGAAAAATGTTGCAATAACGGGGATAATAGTATTTTTATAAAAAAATGAAATTAGTTAATTAAAAATAGTCTAACAGCTTAATTTGTGCAGCTTAAAATATCTATTTATTAAACTCATCCCTACACAATAAGATAACTAAACACTTAAAATGATCCTGGAAATAAATAAACAATAACAGAGCAATACTTCAAAGTGCTGTAAATTGTAAACTTGTGTCGTTTGTCTAGCAGCCACCTGAGATAGTAACTTTGGACATAAATCTTTAATGTTTCTAGTTATTGTGTATGCTTTACACATTTGTTTAGGCAATTCTTCACTTATATTTAGTTCAGGTAACAGTAATCAGAACCGCCTTTGTCGATATTTGAGGTTAGGACGACTCATGTAAGGGTTTTTACTGTCTTCCCACATCTTAATAGAAAACGTATTAAAAACGTTTATTTCTGCAATTTTGCTTAAAGCAGCATGTGCTTTAAATATTCTTAATTTATATATATTTTTAATTATTGCTGAATATATTTACAAAATGATTAAATTGAACGAAACATTGGCACCATTTTATATGTATTAATTTTTCAGTAAACTTTTACGTGGTTTTCTTAGTTCATGCTTTGTTGTTAACTTTTAGCACAGCAAAATAATTGTAATATAAATAAATGTTCATGAAAACACACTTAACCCTTAATTGGTCGCGTGGGGTGTTACACACCCCGGCGCATCCTTAAAGGATTAGAACTTTTTAAATTCTGAATTTTGAGCGCTGAAGTTCCCGTTAGCTTCATAAAAACACGTGTCCTTTATGATCAACTATCGAGCATAGTCGTGATTTTGCATGTATTTCGGATATGATTTATATCATCGGGGTGTCACGTACCCCACGTCACCGTTTACGTAACTTTTTAGCCGCGACCAATTAAGGGTTAATAAAGTTGTCGAGTCAATTATTATAAGCATATACAATATTTATACGAACGTCTCATCAACTCTTAACCATTAGTAACTTTTCATTTGCAACTGAACATAACTTCCCTCCCCATTCTTGTGTATCATCGCACTTAGCGTATATTAACAAAGTCTTTAAAACATTCGCCATGAAAGACACTTTATTAAAAACTTTTTTCATAAATACATCAGAAACATAATGTACGATTCTTGTTACCGTTGCGTTGTCAAATACAAGTGATTAAGTATTCAAGTTTGAGTACAACTTGAAATTGTTGTCAACTCGGAAAATATGGAGTAATCCTGCTAGTGAGTTGAGCTGTGATTAATGTGAGAGTATTTTTCGTGTTCAAAGGCTTTTCTATTAAGGTGGAAGCGTCAGGGTACCCCGCGAAATTCGGGGAATTCGTGAATCGTATCGAATCATTCTTAGCGTGTCGATGGCAATTTTCATTAAATAAATTTGGCCCAACATTCAGCTATTCGAAGTCCGCTTCCTGATGCAATCATAAGATCTTCAAGTGCGCAGGAGTCTGGGCATACAGCACAAGATAGAAGGTGCGCAATTGCCTGTGGAGACACGCCGCCTGGATCTGAGTCGTCCATTAACCCCCATTATCGAATCATTAATTAAAATTCATTTAATCAATTAACTTAGAGGGTTGTATTGATGATTTTAATGATTATAACTCTGTAAATACATACGTGTTACGGTCGCGAATCATATTTTATTCAATATACAGCCTGATATTGACCCTCAAATTGCAAAAAACCTAGGAAAATTTTAATTTTGCAGGCTACCCCAGTACTTCCACCTTAAATTTTTTGGTAAATCTCATATCATCATGTGATTAATTGTGGTTATTATGTTCAACCGATCCCGATAGCCAATAAGAGCAATAACATTGGCTAATAATTAATTTAATCAGCAATGTATAAACAACTAGCTTTTATAAGTTGGCTTCGAATGCAGTCAAAGAGTTCAGTTGCATCACATTGCAGTCCAGTCATCCGCTGGATGCGAGTCGCACGGGACCGGTCAATGTGGCGACACTTGGGGGAGGCCTATGTCCAGCAGTGGACGTCTTTCGGCTGAAGTGATGATGATGATAAAATTGCAGTCCAGTGTGGATTTGTGCTGCAGGGCAAAGGCCTCCCTTCCCTCTTTCCACTTATCCCTATCCAGAGTTCGAATTATAAGGTAATTTATACATATAAATCTTTAGTAGAAGTAGTATTTGTATAAACCTTTACATATTCAAGTTGTAGGAAATTATGTAAATAGTGTAAGTTATTTGTTATTGTAAGCTAAGGAACCATAATTAGGGGAAAAAAAATTGTTTGAAATAAAAATAAATGATTGAAAATCAATGCTTTTGTTTTTCATTAACACTTCTTTTGACACTTTTTTTTTAATAATTCCTTTAGGGTACCGCATATAAGCCGGAAGCTCGAAACTAACTAATAACAGATGAACTGATCACTCTTCAAGGTTAAGCAGTGCCTGCCTTGGTCGGTCTGTGGATCCATTAAAAGCTGAACGTACTTTTAGCCATTGATTCCGGCTGTCATTAGTACCGACCGGCCCGAAAGTCTAACAACCAGTCTTGTCAAGGGTACGTGGTTTGTGGAGATCAGACAGGCAGTCGCTCCATGTAAAATATAAGGTATTCAACAGCATCCGGTAAGACTGGAAGCCGACCCCAATATCGTTGATCGTCTTGTGTAGGTAGACAGATACCTACCTACTATTAGGGACCACGCGCACTACACGACCTCGACTTTTGGCCGCAGAAACATCCACCAGGAAGGTTTGGTCGCTCAACCAGGCGTCCGGTCATTTTTGTTCAAGATAGCGGCTGGTCATGCGACAAGTCGTGGTACTTAGGCTGGGTATAGTACGCTGCGTAGATGTTCAAATAGATTAGTTATACAACATCATACGTTGTATAACTAGTTGTTGATCATAATCAGAGCTTTAATGTTATTGTTTTCTTGTTAATTATGTCTCAACATTGTAGATTGTAACCCATCGGAAATTGCGAGGTAACCCCATCACAAGTATCCTTATAACTTACCGGGGCTGCCCAGTTTTGTGCTGTAAAACAATTGTATGAGAAACAATAAGGGAGGCTGTTGTTGCTGTTGCCACTGCAGCGTCTCGGGCATGTACCGACTGCGCAAGCGGTGCGCGGCTCTGGTGCGCAGAGTGCGGGGCAGCGCCAACACCATTCTGGCGATGATCGCTAACAGACTGGATTGCCCTTATATCCAGCAATGCTGTAGCAGACATATTGTTACCTTGTGAGTGTTCGTTTTTGTCTGTGCTTGTTATGCTGTCTATAACCTTTTATGTATTTGTTTGTGTATGAGTCTTGTTACTTGAATTAATTTTATTTTTATTTATTAAAAAACTTTTTATTTATTTTATAGGACTGTTCCGTATAATTCCAAAAAGGCATATGTACTTAGTAAATACTTTTAGAATTTTCTTTGGTAGTTTCCACCGACCCAGAGACCACATCACCTAATCTCGTAATAGTTATTTGTGTAAGAGAATTGGGCTTTATTCGTTGAAACCTCTATTATCTCATCAAAAATAATGTTCCACAATCTGATAAGCTACCGACGTTTGCGTTATTCCACAGAACTTACGAACATCAGTGCCTTAGGATTATTCGTGCTGATAGATTTTTCTGGATTCAGACACCAATCACCTTGTATTCGGAACGCAGGGCATCTAGACGGCAGGAACTGGTAAGTTTTTCCGAGTCCTTTCGACCTTTCTTACAATTTTGTAGTGATATTATCGAATTAATCTTTGTACGAATAAATTTGTTGGACTATAGAAGATGTTCACGAACGTAATTCAATACTACTTTCTTAGTGTTAATAAGAAGTTTGGTACCTACTTTTCTGCTTTAGCAGTGTATTTAATTTACACTTACTTAACCTAACTTACCAAGGTACATGATTCTAGACCTCTCAGAGGCGACATTCTTTTTCTTATTAGCGTGTCGATGGTAATCTAAATTGTCAGCCCAGAACTGAGCTACTAGTTTGTCGCTTTCTAGAGGCGACATTGTTCGCCGGTTATTGAAAAAAAGTTGCTTTTCCATACAAAATTGCAATAACTACAAGGTCAATATGAAAGTATATAGGCAGGTAAAAGAGCCACGAGTGTAACTCTAATAATTTCAGGTTACAAAAGAGGCTCCAAATAAAACCAACAAATTATCATTACGTAATATTATATTTCGCAATAATTAAAACAACTAATGGTACATTTCTAGTGGTATATATGTATAACGCATGTACACGCCCGCGCCGGCAATTCCACGGGGTGTGCATAGTGCAGTGCTGACCGTCTCTTCTCTATGTACAGACTTGGCGCGGGCTAGCTTATGTATAGGTATTTATATTAGGTACTATTACATATGTGTATGGAAAGGATAGGAAAATGGAATGTGGCAAGATAGTTGAGGAATGTTATATATGGAATCGTTAAAGCTAAAATATTTTTTAAATTATAAACAAAAAATCTTCTTGATAATATAAAGTGATAGGAAAACTAGAATTACAAGAAATAACTTGCTAATTATCCCAAAAACTGGTAGCGTTATTAAAGTTAAACATAATATCACGTTTGACCACGAATCCTAACCAAAGCGATCAAACACGCGAGTGCGAATGCGCAAATATCGCGTCCAAATGTCTCTAATTTGTTCGGAAAACCGCGTTAAATTTGTCGAACAAAATGAATGATCGCTATGGTTAGGCGCCGCATTTAAAAATCAGCATGATACCAATTAATCACTTGAGAAATCAATAGATACAAGAAAATGTGTGATAATCTTATTTATAATAGCTTAATTACATAACAAATGGTTTCCATATTTTTGTGTTTTTTATCAATACTTATCTAGACTATTTAAACTGTGACAGCTATATACAATTTTGTGATCTACGTACGTACGAACATCGAACTTTTATATCTAAATAATAATTATATTTATTTACAATTTACTTAAGATTAAAATAAAGTGAAAATAAATATTCACATCAGTTGGTCGAATACTGTAGCGGTGATGTAAATTATTTACAAAGTATTATTTTTTTCTGAATATAAAAATAAACTTTTAAAATAAAAGATAAATGGCACAAATTAATCAACAATATGTAAATAAATAATGTATATATATGGATTTATAGGTACATAATGAATAAACATTTAATGTTAAAGAAATCTTGAGAAGTAAAATGGCACTAATTTTATTATTGGCACAAAATATTAATTTTCAATAATACTGCCGATTAAACATACTGGTTTTAGGTACTAGGTATTATGGCACATGAATTCACAATGTAACTTACATAAACAAGGTGTAAACGGACCCACCCTTCACGAAGCTGTCAACCAAGCATTCTGTACATCGAACTAAATAACTCTACGCAAAAAATATTGCTGGGAAACGACTTATTTTGGGGTGAATCTTACGGTTTACGGTAAGACTCAATGTAACGCACTCAAATCATTGTGCTGATGGATGCATTGAATATTACGGGGGTCGTGGAGGTATTTAAAGTACACAACATTAAAAACTTGCAAGTAAAAAAAAACTTGTGAAAAGTTGTAACTTTTATCTCCAATATCTCCGTAACAAGACAGTTCCCTGGTATGGTCCACAACAAAAAAATTATCGCAATGACGGCGAGAAAAAATGCCTTTCGGCTTCGTGAAGGGTCTTAGTACACCCACTATTTTTCTTAAAATTGATGACACTAACATTATGTCGATGGTAATTATAAAACATGGGATGAACTGCTATCTCCAACTCTCTACCGCCAGACACTTTGTTAAGGTGATGAAGTCAAATTGCGTTGATTTTATATTGCAGGATTCAGCAGTATTTGAAATGGTAACAGAAAGCATTGGCTGATTGACACATCAACCGACCTTATAACGTAGCTGATGAAAATGATCCTAATTTAGAACGTCACGCTGGTAACATCATCCTTGCATTCTGAGGTGTTAGGGACAGCAGTTTGATACCATCCACACTAACCCAGCTAAGTCTACATCACGCTTGAATTTCAAGGAAATTACCCTATCCAGCATCTCCTACTCATGATGTTTAGGCGGCTCATGCGCCTGCGACGTCGGCGGGTTATCATGAGGCAGTAGCGGCAGCGGTGGCAGCGGCAACGGCAGCGGTAAAGGCAGCAGTGCTCGAGACTGGAAGCTGGCAAGCTGGTGCAGTAGTGCAGCTGAATGCTCGTGCGCCTTGCGACGGAGCTCTGCCACGCTGGATGAACGAGCCTCTTCTTTGGGGCAGCAGGGGCAAGGTGTGCCCCAACCTGAGGGGAAAGAGAGCTGGTTAGCTATGTTTTGGGTGTTTTGGTGGTACTCCTCTAAAGGCTGATTTTTCAATAGTCAGATTTGAGGAATAAGTATCGCAGAATAAGAGCTTTTGCTTAGAAAATATTTCAAACTGATAAAATGTACCTATCTGATTAATTATTTAAAATTAAGCTTAAATTAGTTAGGTGCTATAGTTTATTTTCTAAGGCGCAATCTCTGATACTAAGCTATTCCCAGAGACTCCATTGCGAAACTATGTTTTCAAAGTAGAACTTTCAAATCTTTGGTTTCGTTTTTAGA
This sequence comes from Noctua fimbriata, assembly GCA_905163415.1. Lineage (NCBI taxonomy): Eukaryota > Metazoa > Arthropoda > Insecta > Lepidoptera > Noctuidae > Noctua > Noctua fimbriata. The sequence goes on from LR990940.1 coordinate 13,862,102, forward strand.
TAACCAATAAGAACCCCTTTTCAGAAATACTTTCTTAAAGGGTTTACACGTAGCATAGCAGTTACTGTTAACAGTCTGGTTTTAAGACGGCCACCGATCAACTTCTTTGTGGTTCAAAGAACTACTACTCTTCCTCCTCCTTCTACTTTACCTTTTAGCGGGAAGAACGGTTGCGACAAGTGGTTGAGGTGTTGCGAGAGATGCGACAGATGCGGAGGCAGAAACAGAGGCGGCGGCGGCGCCGGGGGCGGCTCGCCAGCGCCTCCCGGGGACGTGCGGAACGCGCCCGTACTACGACAAGAGAAGGTGATGTTAGTTACATGTGTTATTGAGGTGTAGGTAAACATCAGCATGATACTCAAAGTATGACTAGAGCACAAAGACCTGGGTAGATAAAGCGACATTCTGCAAGCCATAATTATGATGGATAAGTTAAAATGTATGGGACTGACACAAGGTACCGACAAGCTTACGTCACCTCCGTTTAAAGTTATTGTAGAAAAACAAAATGCTTTCAAAGCTCCTACCACTTGTATACAGTGGCGCTACCTTTATACAAGCCGTAAAGCCTAGCTTGTCCTTATAGCCTACCAATCTTCATAATTTAGAGGTTTCTGAATAGTCTGCTTGCGTAGCTTGGTCTAGTTTACCATAACGTTGAGCCCTAGACACTCCACTATTTGTTCAAGCCCTCAGGAGTAAGTAGTCAATTCTGCTACCACACTTGCTGATTAAGTGAGTAGATTTCTTACTACATGGGTGAATTTCATCATAATTCGTGTCAATACGAAATAAGAAAAGGTTGTGAAGAAAAGATTCATTAAATCATATCTCCATACAGAATTACTTATCACCGCAAAATCATGTTGTCATGGTATCCCATCATCGTTTATTTTATTTGCGCTGCACTTTAGATAAAATTAACTTGTAGCCAATATATTCTGAGTAATATGTGTGAACAAAATATTCTAGTTGCCATTCAATTCAAAAATAAAAATTACATTAGCTAGGTACTCCGAAAAAAAAAAAACGATACACATGTGCAATTTGATCAAAAGCATACAAATACAATTCACTTAAAAAATCAACCTTTTTGAATTTCCATACGTCTAGATAAATAAAATGTTTTATTTAAATAAGTTTTACGTTGAAAGTGTGTGCGTTATCGATGTGAGAGGACTGGCTTTGATCTCACAAACACAATTTGTGGGCAGTCGAGCGAAGCCGATTCGAGACGAGAGCGGGGTGACACGACGCCTTCCAATACTTGCAAGAACACAAGTAACAAGATTGATTTAATGATATTCTAATTTTGGTTATTCTTCTGATGATTACATCAGGAGAATAACCAAAAGACGATGATGATGATCATTAGATCATCATCATTCCCCTGAATACCTACTTCTCTATAAGCCGTCATCTCATGAGTCACTGACCCCCTGTCTAGCCATATCATCTTTCACACCTACCCCCGTAGCATGACCACCGTAGACAAGGATTTCTTTGACGGAAGAATCGACAAAATGACAGATTGTGTCGACACAATGACAGATTTCTATGCACTATCTGTCATTTCGTCGATTCTTCCGTCAAAAATATCGAGAGTGAAATGGTATGTCCTAGAACCAAAAATTCGAAGACATGTTACATGCACCAACCCGAACTGGGTCTGCGTAGTGGATTATGGCCCACTCCCTCTCACAGAGACAAGGTCTGCAACCCACCAATGGAGAAATTTAATCGAGTCATCATCATCTGCCTAGCCTTTGCCCAAACTACGTTGGGGTCGACTTCCAACGGAATGCAGCAGAATACCAGTATTTTACATGGAGCGACTGCCTATCTGACCTCAACAGCCCAGTTACCGTGTAATACGATAACCCTTGGTAAGACTGGTTATCAGACTTTCAGGCTCTACCTACTCGTAACGACTGTCAAAAGTTTTAAACCAGTACGTACAGGTATATCTATAGTTCTATTTGTTAACAAATCTACATGTTACTTTGTACAAACAACTAGCTACATTCATTGTCGAGTCTGTATGTCATAGAACCAGTTACAAAGAATATCTGATGGACACTATATGAAGTCAATCCATGACGGTCTATCGGGCTTTTCATATTTAAATAACAAGTTGTTTTACGAGATTGAGTGACAAACTAACATTATAACAATATTAGTAAGGTAAAACAATAATAATGTTATCTATAGGTATGAGGTACGAGGTATATTTTAATTAGTTTTGGACTTGAAATACAGTCATTGTATACTCATAATTATGGAACCAACCCTGAAGTCATATAAAATCAGCTCATCCACTAGACATTAGTCGCAGGCGCAACAGCCGATTTTTTTCGATTTCTGAATTTTCAGATAGTAAAATAAATAAAGTAGGTATTGTAGTTGTATCTTATTAGCCTGCGTCATCCCAATGCTGGGCAAACGCCTCTCCCCATGACTTTTAGTTTCAAAATGTACCAATTAAATACAAAACTAAAACACATTGCATGATGTTGCTTACAGAAACTATTGCAAAATTCAGCGCTAGGCGGCGCGGGCGTCGGGGGGAGGTGGGACAGACAGAGACAATGAAATGAACGCTGGGCCGAGGTGTCGCGTCGCTCCCGCATTCCCTCAGTGCATACTTGATGTACCGCGACGGAGGACGGGACGAGGCATAGGCGCAAGCGGTAGCGGGGAGTAGCGAAGACAGAGCCTCGTTTATTTGTTGAACAAATCACTTGAAATAAGAAAGAGTTAAAAACTTGTAGATAAATCCCCACAATCGATTTTTTATACGTTAAAGTTTACTCTCAGTCTTTGCAGGTAATCATCGCAATTTATCAAAATATCTTATTATCTAGAATTTTTTAAAAGAGAGTTCACAGTATTTCCGAGTGTGATTCTTAGTAAGGTTAAACAAATATATAATGAAAAAGAGAAAGAAATATTTTGGTAGTGACCACACTTATCAACGTGGCTTGAGCCGCTTAAAAAGAGCTTTAGTTATGTCCATACAATAAGAGCGACAGAGACGACAGTCGTCTCGTCTCGCTTTAAGCTTTTTACCTCTCCTGTCCGGTTCAAGACTGTCACTCCTTTACAAAAGTATCAGTTGCCATCACAATACTTCGGTGCAGCCTACCAAAATCGCCCCCGCTACCGCTCATAGCTCGCACATCATCACACAAATTCCCTCTGGCACTCGTTCAATGGAATCAAAGGATTTGCGTTCATTACCGCCTCTAATAATTGATGTGCGCCCGCGACACTAAAAGCGTTAGTGTCGGACCGTCGGCTACTTGTTTGTGTCATACATCGGTATTGACACTTCAATTCATCGGATGTTGGGCTTTTTGGGGCAGATTTTTGGGTTAACACTCACTTTGAATTGCTATGACTTGGTATCTATACAAGGTGTAATCGGACCCTTCACGAAGCCGTCAACTAAGCATTCTATATTTCAAACTAATTCAAAAATTATTGCTGGGAAACGACTATTTTTTTTTGGGGCGAAAAATCACGTTTTACGGTAAAACTCAATGTAACGCACTCAAAACATTGTACTGATCGATCCATTGAATAATAAACGGTTTGGGGAGGTATTTAAACTAAAGTTATGACTAGTATTTAATAAAAACTTGTGAAAAAGTTGGAACTTTGACCTCCAATATCTCCGTAACTAGAAGGTTCACACTTCAATTCATCGGATGATCTTGGACTTTGATGACTTTGGTTGTTACTACATTATGTAGAATGTAGATCAAACTCATTACCTAATAAGATGTACCTAGTCTTATAAAGCAAGAAACGTAAATTTACTTTTTTTCGTGATTTTTGCTCAACTTGAGAAGGTCAGGTTTGCTGGAATATGAGTTAGCTGACGACGAACAGCATCATCTGATTACAAGTACAGTATATCATATGCCTAGTCTTTCACCAACTATGTTAGTTTCGGCTTCCAGTAGTCTAACCGGATGCAGCTGAATACCACTATCTTACTTGGAGCGACTGCCACTGAAGACCTGTAACGACTGTCAAAGATTTACAAATGACAGCCGGGACCATCGGCTTAACGTGCTTTCCGAGGCACGAAGGAAACTCGGTATGTAATGGGTGTTCACCCATCTAAGGACCAACGTTGGAAAGCGCGGCTTAACCTGGAGGTCGACCCGAGCGTCTGTTATTCTCGTCGTCTGTTAGCCACGAGTTCCTTGAGATTACAAGTAAAACTAGTCACAAAATAAAGTACTTATTATTAAGAAATACATACTTTGGTTTAAACTGATTTCAATATAATTAAACCTCACTCTAGTCAAAAAATCAAGTCTACATCACCCAGCCATAACCAATCAAAAACCACAATTTTATTGAAACAACCCTTACACTCACCCCCTCAGAAAATCTTTTCCATCCACAGTCTTCAGTATCAATGATTCTCCTTGCAGCCCAATTCTATTATGTACATCGGGGGTCAAGTTAGGATTGTGTAACGAAGCGCGGCTCTATTAATTGATTTTAGAGGGCCGGGGGGAGGCAGGGGACATTTGGAACATTTGGAAAATGTGCTCCTTGAGTCCCCAGTAATATGAATATTCAACTAGAGTAGTAGCGGCCTGGTTGGAACAAAGAGAATTAATATTACAGCTAATAGCGTTAATGTTTTGATTAAGACACGCCTGCTGAAATTGAGTGGCATGTAATATTCATAAACGATGTTAAGTAGTTATTTGTAGATGGAGGTTTGTAGACGCGGCGCGTGTTAGGGTGTTGGGTGTGATTATAGTTTGGATTACCCCGTAACTAGCTTGGTTTTGTGTTGAGCAATAAAAGGAGTTCCTACTGTACTCGCTGAACATAGGGTGCACAAGAATATCCTTGTATTCAAGCTGACACGATAGGACAACAAAATGGTGATCAATAAATTACACTATCAGGCTCCCTGTCCACTGGAAGAAGAGAAGAGAGCAGCGGGGCTGTTCAAATCATGACCAATAGAATTAACAGAGAGCGAGCGGAGCGGAGCGGGGTATAGATTTTATGCAATTCTATTAGTTAAAGTTTGCACTGCTTCGTTCCTCTTCTCTCCTATCCGCAGGACAAGCAGTCTCAGCGAAGAATTTTTCAAACTAAATGAAAAGTAGCATAAATCGACTTGCACTTTTGTTTTAAGATATAAAACAGTGCTTAAAGTTTATTTATGTTTGCTGTATTGTACACCAGAAATTACATGTCAGAAAATGGATAAAAACGTCAAATATCAACACTTGAATGGAATTGCACATTTAACACGTCGTAGATATTAATAAAACCAGCTTTCAGTAAAATGTACTCTTTCAAAAGTCTAATTAAGCTCGGGCAAGGTAAATAAATAAATAATACCAGTCTATTACTGTCCCACTATTGGGCAGAGGCCTCCGCTCATACAGGGAAGGCATTGATCACCACGCTTGCTCAAGACAGGTTGGCGATTTAAGACTTATATTAACTATAAGTCCAGGTTTCCTCACGATGTTTTCCTTCACCGATGTCTGTTCGGACATGGTAATGATCCATTTATTTCCAACAGACTGAGGAACACCTAACAGTGTACTATAATAACTGAAACCCATCATCATATTTCCACCGTCTAACATCGCCTACACCAAACCCATCTAGATACCTAGCTAATATGCAGGAACAGCTCCTGTAACCTATATTTAGTGTTGTGTGACGGCGCGCGGTCGCCACGGTAATGACGCCGTTCAATTATTCATGCAATTAACTGATTATAGCAACACTCCAGCCACCCCCCTCCCCTCCCTCACGCCGCCTCTCTCCGCTACACCAGCGTAAGTAGGCAACTAGTAGATGTAGTGGTATGTAGGTGTTTTGGCATGTAGGGCTTGTGATATTCTTCTGTATGAAGGCGGTTTTGGCAGCTTAGATCAGGGCTAACGAAAAGATTTTTTAAAAGATAATTGATAGTTGAATTTTATAAATCTACGTTGATATGAATTGGTCATTGGTGACTGCTGAGATGACGAGAGTATGGAAGAAGAAAACATGCTGCGCCGACCCCAAATAAATTAGTATTGGGGCAGGAGTATGATGACTTTGATATGCATTGAAATCTATTTTTCATTTATAACCTTATGTCTTTACCTTCAGCTGCACAACGAACGGTGAATCAGTCTAGGTAATACTTCATTAAAATTCTTATCATTAAATTAAAATAAAAAACCAATTCCGAGTCATCTAATTCTGGACAAAGCACATCCTCCATCATAAAATATACTTCTGCAACAAACAGCTTTTTATCAGCTTCATCATCATCCTTCAATCAGCCTAAAGACGTCCACCCTTCCCCAAGCTTCACTACATCGAACGATCGTGTGCTTCTTTTTGCTTGATCAGCTGGAACAACATCTACTTTCTCCAGACTAACAAAACATCATAACGCCTTGTAATCCCGGTAGGGTTAGGCAGAGGTGTACCTAACAAGTGCACCCACATTTCGCCAGTTATGTTTAAAACCAATGTAATAGGGGGCGAGCCTATTGCCATTAACCGGCCACAAATCCAGGCTCCATGGCTGCTACTGAGAACCTAATAACACTTTGCCCGACCCGGGAATTGAACCCAGGACCTCATGCTCAGCAGTCGCGCTTCCGACCACTAGACCAACGAGGCAATCCAAACTAATCAACACCCAAGCCCAATACCTCCCATCCCCAAAAAAGACCTAACTCGACAAAATCTACTAGGAGCACATACACACATGAAGCTAACAACACGACCATAAGGCCGTCACCACCCGGTATCACATAATTACTGTCAATTTATCACCCTGCATTATTAATTCTTCATTTGTGCAGCTGTGAGGGAGGTAAGTGTGTATTCAGTTAGTAGGCCGAACTATGTTTGTATCAGTTATTCATGGGGACGTGTCAGGCATTTCATGAGGTTAATATCAAAGGCATAGACAATCAAATGATAGAGAATAGAGATTAGAGGCACGGACGTGTGATGGAGCTGAGTTTTAGGTGGATGTTTTTGTTTAGCTTTTCATAAGTAAAAATATTGTAAAATTTCGTGTATTTACTGGTCGATCATTAGTTGTAGTAGTATTGTGGCTGTGCCATTGCCACAAATCCATAAATCAAGAGCTTTTCCTTTTTCTTTATCGTGTGGTTAGTGCCTAACCTGGTGTCAGAGTTTTATGCCGCCCATGGGCCTCTGAGTTGGCTTTACATGCCGTTAAGAAATATCTCTCCAGGCATGCTGGTTTCCTCACGATGTTTTCCTTCACCGAAGGAAATGATAATTATACAATACGCACATGAGGTGCGTGTCTTGGATTCGAACTCAAGACTAATGACTTTAAAACTGACCAATCGAGAGGTTTGATGCTACGAGCTACGAAAGCCTACTTTTCGTAGCGCATAGTGCGGACGTGCTACGCCTTGTTACGTCACGCGTAGCATCTAGCATAACTACCTCAGCTGTCATAATATCTCAGAAGATCAAAAATAAAAAAGCAGAAAGAAAAAACAAACAAGACTTATTCACATTTACAAAACAGAGTAACCACACAAGTCGTATACATTTAAATTAACTAATTTACAGCGTTACTCGCAAAAGGAAAATATTAAAGCATCCTAACACTCAATTTATGTATATCTTTAAGGAGCAAATTTAATTCTTGTGCGAAGGTGGGAGGCGGGCCGCGGAGAGGGGTCTAATTGCCAATTTTCTCTTTACGCCATTTTTTTCAGCTTTTAAGGAGAAAAATTCGTTAATGCATATTTAATAGCTGTAATCGTCTCTCCCTCTCAAGATATTACAAGCCACCGACTCCCTCTTTTAAATACAGTGGTATGTTTTTAAATTGTATACAATTTGTTTATTTAGTCATTTATAGTCTGTGCCGAGAATATTGGTCAGTTGGTTTGTTTTTGAGACAATGTTGTAATTATGGATAGAATCAAGGAACAGACAAAAACCTATTCATACTCATATACTTGTATAGAACAATGACGCTTGTGCTAAACATTCAAGTCTCATTTTTCGTTTAAAACTCCTGACATACACTAACACTAGTATTTATAAACAAGTCGAAGTGATTACTTGAGTAAAAGTCGAGTAAGATACGATTTTAATTATGTAGTTTAGCGATTGCTTTAATTAATTGGCCCGAAAAGTCTGACAACCAGTCTTACCAAGGGGTATCGTATTACCCAGTACTAACTAGGTTGTGGAGGTCAGAGGTCAGCTGTATCCGGTTAGACTGGAAGCCGACTTCAACATAGTTGGAAAAAGACTAGGCAGATGATGACGATGAGTTTAGTAACTGCTTGAAGTTAGAACTGTCAAAACTTAGAATTCTTAGCTATGCTTTCTTTGACGGTTCTTAATTCGTCCAAATGCTTGTCTATTGCATAAAAATGAATGCAAAAGCAATTACTTAAACTTAAGTACTACAATAGACTATAGATACAAGTGTAAGGGCCTATTTCACGATGTCCCAGTAATAACTACTTACCGAATAAATTCTAAAATGGAACAAAACGGGAACTTAATCGCAGGTGGTGTAACAGACCCTAAGACTACCCACACTAACTAAGACTTCCTTTCATTGACTTTACTGACACAATTCCGTCAACGCGCTCTCGAAATGGGTTAAAATCAATATGGATACTTGATATATGTGTCGGATCCGGTCGTTACTATGGATATAAAATGAATTAGAAAGCGCGGCTGTGTGCAGTGGTGACATCATGCGACCTACTTCACAACACAGTGTGCTTCTACAGAGCCCTGATGTCCAGCTCGAGGCGAGGGCGAGAGTCAGTGGCGGATCGCGGCGGAGTTGAGACGTCTTGGAACTGTACCCGATTCATTGTGCCCCGTGTTATTGTACTAAGTTGTAATCTCAAGTAATTCGTTAGTTTTGCTAGAAACAGTGTATCACAACCAGTGTGTTTTTATAGCACGAAACCCATCGTCTACCCACATGTACGAGCCTAATGGAATAAATGCTGATATATCCGACATATGTATGTCACCACTGTAATATTCACCCTTATCTTACCTTATTAAATTGATGTGACTCTCATTATAATTGCTTATTGGATTCACCCAGTGAATAACATTAAGAGGTTATAAGAGGTATCAATATCCCGTATCAATCACCCTACCCAGTTTGAATATTTTTCGAGTATTTTAATTCACTGATTGAACTCAAATACATATTCAATATTAAATCTGATTGCTTTTATTGCCTGTAAATACACAATAAACGTTATCTGATTGCCGGCTAGCTTTTGTTTAAAGTATTCGAGCTGGTTATTAAAACAGAATGCATAAAAACAGTTGTTGAATGATTAACTTGTATTTTACTAAACTGAATTGAAATACGTTCCGGGGCTGCGGGACTGTTCGAAAGAGATACCGCGGCCCTGGAACATAAAGGGCTAAGAAGGGAATGGATGGGTTTTAGTCAGTATAAGTCTGACTCTCCCCCTTCCGCTCCGCCCAGAGCAGGAGGGGTCATTTGAAAACTTCCCATCTCAAAAAAAAAATACCTTGTGTCCACGAAATGGCTTTTAAATATATTAAAATGAGCCTCTGCCTAAATTTCTTGGCTGGACTGGTCTGCCTAACTTTTCTCTCTTATAGGGTCGGCTTCCAGTTTGACTGCATTTCTGGCCCCTCACAACTCAATTTCTGGGTCATACGAACATACAACCTCTTGATAACTTTTCGATCGACCAAAGACGAAGCAGACTTATCGTAGTTGATAAGTGAACATGATCTTGGTAAACCATTTCATCATTCTCCTGCCCTTATCCTAATTCATTTGGGATCGGCGCAGCATGTCTTCCTCTTCCATACTTCTCTATTACACGTCATCTTATCAGACACCTCTTTTCTTGCCATATCATTCTTTACACAGTCCATCCATCGTTTCTCTGGTCTTCCTCTACACATATACCCCTCCACATTCATAGGCACTCAATATTTTCCTCACGACATTTTCCTCATTCCTCCGCATCACATGCCCATACCACGACAACCGATTACCACACAACTTTTCAGTCACCGGCGCCACTTTCAGACTTCCTCTTATATACTCATGTCTTATTTTATCCATTCGCGTAAACGGTTTATATCTTATAATTTCCTATCTACAATTTATCGACCTAATTCCAACATGGCGTAAGTCAGAATTGTCCAGGATGTATCAAAAACCTTTTGATTCCGTAAAGCTCTTCCGAAACTTGAAATTAATGTTCTGATGAAAATGTCATATAATTTCATTTAATTATTACCGTTATTATTAGTTGGAGCACTTTTGGATCACTCCACCTAAATGCAAAAATCGTTGCATGGACAAATTTTGACTTATGAGGTTGACGAATTTCAATTTTTTTTTTATATAACCTTGCTCGCCATTCCCTCCCAATAATCTAGAAACATAACCCATTGCTGACATCCCTCCATCCCTCCAGCAGCTATCTCTCAAGGGGTCTGCGCCTCCGTGGGTCCGCGATCATTTTCTTTGAGTCCGCCATAATCCCGCATCTCCTCATGTATAATGCGCGCATATAAATTTCAATTTTAAACCGGTCGGGTTCAAGTTTCACCCATTTGCGGAATTACGTGTAGGGTAGACTGGGGTAATCTGGTAATGCGTTTGCGACGCGACCTTATAAATAAACAAGCTTTCTTTTGCACTCGTCTTGAGTTCTGCGTACTTTTTTATTATTATTTTTGCTGTATTATGTAGAAAGTCTGAAGCTGCAGTAAAGAGATTCGAGCACTCACATAAATTAGACTGAACTACTGAAATAAACAGCTTTGTTTCAAATTATGACTTTTGTTCTCGCTTGGCGTTTATACAATTTTTATATTTTAATACTCTTCAAAGGATTATTTATTTTGAACTTATTCATAAAAACGAATAAACTTTGAAGTCGGCTTGAATAACAGTTTACTTATCCATTTTTTTTAATTATTTTTTTTAATTTTTAATTTTTTGTCAAATATAAATTCAAACTCAAAGCATTTATTTCAATTAGACCATTACAGGCACTTTTGAATGTCATAAAAACAAAGAAAGCGAAGCTACAGTCACAATCACAAATACATGTAATGAGTGAATACATTTTGAAATAAAAAAAAACCAACGAGATATTATTAACCCTCATTTTAAACTTAAACAAGTATAAAATTAAACAAATACTTGTACAAGTGTATCTAATGTTAACTGACGGAGCATCAGCCCCACTTGATTGCAACAGTTGTACAACCACAGTCAACCCTAAACCGCTCGGGGTTATATCAGAAGTCGATAACAACCCTAATACGAGGGGGTTGAGAGAAAAAATATAGCGGCTTTGTACTGTTGATTGTAGTAGCCGGGTTGTTCAAATGTTGTATACCGGGTGTTTTTTTAAACCTTTGACCAGTATAATTGTGCAGTTTTTTTTTAATGAATGCTTTTTTTCTAACTTTTAAGAAATGCTAAGCAAAACACAGTTTTTAAACTATACTCACTAACATTATCATTGACACTAGAAACGGGATATTTACCATGTTTGCTGATTTGTTTGTACAACACACACAAACACAGTTATATACCACCACTAATTATTTATTTTTTTTTGAAATTTTGATAATTTGTGTCTGATGCTCTTTTTAAAGTATAATGATTTGTCTTTTTTTTAATGTATAATGATTTGTGTTTTTACTTTTTTCAAAATATGACCTGTAATTTTTGATAATTATTCATAAATAAACTAAACTAAACCAATTTTCTAGGATAAAAGTCAACTATACATATATAAAGACAACACAGGTGTCACAAACTTCTCTGTTTCTATAACCAATGTTCACCAAGTTATCAATGTTGTATCTTTAACTACAGGTAAATTAGTAACAAAGTAGATACACAAACGGTCATTGGGTCTTATCCTTTATTGATTTTTCAGACGTAGCAATAAGGTCAGGTACCTTAACCGTTATAGTTAAATTCACTCTGCATATATGGTGTAAACGGACCCTTCACGAAGCCGTCTACGAAAAATTATTGCTGAAAAAATTTTTTTTGGAGTGGACTCAATGTAACGCACTTAAAACATGCTGATGGATGCATTGAATAGTATATGGGTCATGGAGGTATTTAAATTAAAGTTATATCTTATTTTTTATTAATTTGTGAAAAAGTTGGAACTTTGATCTCCAATATATCCGCAACTGGAATTCTCATTTATGGTCTAGAACAAAAAATATCACAATGACGGGGAGAACGCCTTCGTCTACTATTCCATTATTCGCGACTACAATAGAAATAAAATATCCTACCTATACCTTTCAAAATATCCTCAATTCCGCAGTCTCGTCAGCCATCAATCGGTAGTAATCCGTCAGAAACAAATAATAACATTTGCCCAAATCCACCGCCGCTAATGTAGCCGCGTCTCCCCGCGGACTTTAAACTGCTTACTGCTGGTTTAAAAATCCCCGACCTCCCCAATGGAGCTTATAAGCCGTTCGGTAAGAGCTCCTTTACAACAATACGTGATTTAAAAAATGTATTTTGTTTCGTTTTATTTATTTATTGATAGAAAAATATTATTTTAAAGGGATTTGTTGATCTATGTTTTTGTTAATTTTGATATAGAATTTTAAGTAGGTAAGAACTGGGGGGTTACCATGACGTCTTAAAGCAGGAGTAATTCCAGTGTGGGAATGAGACAGAGCTATACAGGTCGTTTAGCGGCATCTCTTTCCCACACTAGAATTACTCCTGCTTTAAAACGTCATGGTAGGCCACCTGGCTGTTACAACATGACTTCAAATTGGATGACGTCAAAGTTTCCTATCAGACTATTCTAAGAAAATACATTGAAACAAACTCAGAAGTCTCCTTAATCAGATTTTGAAGACCTTGCATATTAATGTCTGTAATGATCTTCGGAGGAAAGAATCACGCAAATTTGAATGCACCGTCCAATCAGCGCATTTTTCAATTGGTAATCGCTCGCATATCTCAACTTGAACGTAATAATTTCAACGGTCTCATTATGAATTGAGCGTAGGTCCTGAACCATACAACTTCGTCTTAAAATTACTGCAATGGATCTGAAGCTCAACCTCCAACACCCGATAAAGTTAACCATAACTAACACTAATAAAACACCAAACATATGAATCTAATAAAGGAGTTTTTCTCAACTTCTCAACGAAACTGTGGGGCTATTCTCATAAACGGAATCGAAACTCATTCATTCACATTACGCATATGAATTGAGACAGCATTATGTAGTTTGACTCATAAATTTCAATGAGACCATCGCGAGTTATCAAATTAGAAAAATTAAAAGTGATAAATAAAGTCCAATTAAGCGTTATTGCGTAAAAAAGGCATAAATTAATGCGTTAGTCGTGCGTTCCGGCGGGAAAACATGTGACGTATGACAAGTGACGTAGTGATGTGACTGAACGTAACGTTACGTGATTTTTTGCGAATTGTTTCACGATTCGATAGTTTGATATTATAATATTATCTCCATAATAATGCTTTGGAAACTAGCTATCCAATTTTGCAAGGATTGCAAATGAGTCCTCTAAAATGCATTTATTGCATTTTTATTAAAGTTATGAGATATGAAAGGATCTTTCGCAATATCTAAAATAGCTGGTTAGATTAAACAGTAAGCCAGTCCGTTGTATTACTGTCTCATATTAAGTAATAGGCCTAAACTTAGGTACCTACTGATCTTAAAAAGAAACGGTAGTAACAACTCTGTAAAATAATCCTTTCTGAACTTTTAAGTTTCTTGGTATGTAGGCTACACTATACAGACCTAAACCTCTATGGTGATTTAAGAAGAATATCGGGCAGCTTTGAAATAAGAATAAGAAAACACACAGACAGAGACAGCCCAGTCGTCCGTGAAAGTGTTACATGTAAAAAATATGATTTCTTTCCAATACATAATTCTGAATTCAACCATCTAAAGGCCTTTTATTTAAATAAGTAGGCTTGTGAACTGGTATCTTATAGTAGTACTATTAACTTCAGTGAGAACACTGCACCAGTACTTACATAATTATTGCCATATGGTATGCCCGTAATAAAGTGTGCATTACTCAGGACGGTCGTAAAATTAGGTTTAATAAAATGCACATCTAGCCACTTAGATACTAACGCTATAATGATTCGCGAACTAACGTCAGTGGTGTGTCGTGCGATTGCTATTTGACGTGCTATTCAATCGAACTGCTTTTATGGGTGTCAGTGTTTCATTTAATTAATTTGACAAATATTGATACAAATGATCGAAGTGCGAAATGATGTATAACGACTTTAAGAGTGGTCTAAAAGACAGCTTTTTATATGTTGGCTATGTATCGTTTTTTTTTTTTAATAAAGACTCATTTTAGTTGCCGTTTGAGCTGACTAATTTAAATACCGTGCTGAAGTCATGGTAACTGTTTGTTTACACCGAGTGTAGATCCAAAGGGCTAATCTTAACTTTCTTACATATTTTAGAATACCTAGGTTTTCTAAGAAGTGATCAAAACGTCAGTAGAATGCATCAGGATCGATGGGCCAGAGTCGTCACGCAGTGTGTGCCAAAAGACGGGCGTCGACACCGAGGGAGGTACAGAAAACGCCGACCTAGAGGCATTTGTGAGGGATTGGCCAGAAAAAACCGCACGGAGAGATGATCGGAAGGCTTTGCCCAGCAGTAAGACATTAAAAAAAAACAAAATGTTACAAAAACGTTTTCAATAAATCTACAAGAAAATGTGAAATTCATACCATTACTTGTAATAACTCCAAAAACATCGACAGCAGGAATGTTATTTCCCATCACTGTAGCGCATCACACGTGTTCTCTAATTACGCGCTTAAATTGTATTAATTAGTGCGCGACTGAAAGGGTTCCGTCACAATTAAATGGCATTTTAGCTGTACGGAATCCGCCGCCATTGTTCTCAGTGGATATGGGGGTCATTAGCATAATTTTAACTTTATTTGTTAATTATACTTGATATGATATCGTGTTAATGTGAATTTGATATTAATATGGTGAGGCGTTCGTATAGTTTATTTGAATAATGTTATTAATTCATTGAAATAGATGATATTTCAAAGGAGAGGTATTTGTTGACAGCACCAGCTGATTGTGGACCTATCCTTTGCTGGACGGTTGTGATAAAGCAAGTTTTTGGTTAATAGGAAATGTCTAGGTTGTAAACGATAAAATTTCGTACACCTCAATTGTCTGGCTCTTTGTTCTAGTGGTCGCAATCGCGACTGCTGACCATGAGGTCCTGGGTTCCATTCCCAGGTCGGACAAATTGTTATTGGGTTTTTCCATAAACAATTTCTTAGTAGCCACGAAGTTTGGATACGTGCCCGTTTGATGGCAATAGCCTGACCCCCTTTTACATAGGACTTAAACATAACTGGCAAAATATGGGTGCACTATCAGGAAGGTACACCTCTATCTAACCCTTCGAGAATTACAGGCGTGATGTTATATTATGTTATAATTTTATCAATGACGATAATGTTGTGTGGAAATTTGAGAAAATCAATGTTGCAAGCTATAAGATTATTGGAAGATAAAATAAACAAAGGATGGACTGTGTGAAGTATTATATGATACGGTTAAAAAGCGGGTGACTTATAGAGAAGTATGGAAAAAGAAGACATGATGCGCCGATCCTTAACGAATTGGTTTAGTTAAGGCAGGACAATATAAAATAAAAATGGTTTATTATCCAAGTAATACATAAGCAGGAGTAATTATATACAAGAGACTTTACAAGTGGCTTAAAATATTACCTAAAACTAGTAATCATAGTGTTGTTGTTAGTGAGTCTCAAACTAGACATATAGTGTGTATCTTGAGGCTCGGTATTTGGTTTCCAGAGTAAAGACTAGAGAGGTGATAAGCAGTGATAGGAATAGGTAGTGCCTATTAGCCTAAACTTCGAAGAACAGAGACAAGAAACGGAGACTTCCTTAGGACTAAATTATTTGACATCTGTCTCGAAATTTCGAGACAACATTTAAATACATTTAAAAAAATGTGTTATTTGAAGTAAGTAATTCGTCTATATTTATCTAAAGTTTGTCTATAAATGTGATAGTTTGTATGGATGTCCATTACTCAATTCCACTGAAAATGCTGATTTTGGTAGTGATATAGATTAAGGTGTGGAATAGCACATATGCTACTTCCTATTAAAAAAAAAAGTATAGTTCCCATGGGATACAAAAACAATAGTACACGCGGGAAAAGCCGCGGGAATTAACTAGTTAAAAAAAAAAACGTAAGACTCCTTTCACACCACCGATATTGTCTGGCGATTTTTAGAAGATTTCTATGCAAAAAAAAAACGAAAGAAAAAATGCTCAAAAATCGCCGGTCGATATCGCTCTAGGTTAATTAAATAATTAATGGGCTCTAAAGGAAATGTTCTCCAAAAAAAAATTCAGAAAATTTTATGGTTGTAACGACTATGTATGTTATTTATTATGATATATCTAGTCGCAAACTTTAGGTAAATATAGACGAATTACTTATTCCAAATAACAATTTTTTTAAATGTATTTATGTGTTGTCTCAAAATTTCGGGACAGATGTCTCGGAAAAAATTTACCTAGTCCTAAGGAAGTCTCCGTTTCTTGTCTCTGTTCTTCGAAGTTTAGGCAAATAGGCACTACCTATTCCTATCACTGGTGATAAGTGTGTGCTGTGTGTGTGTGTCGTGTGTGTTTTTATTCCCATTATTAGATCCGGATTAGGTCAGGATCTTTAATTGTTCCGAGTCTGCATAACAATGAAGATTATCAATCCTCTATTCCGTAAAATAAAACCTAAATCAATACATGAAAACCTGTTAGATAACCATTCACTACAAAAAGTCCAACAAACTCACAAACTACAATATAAAACCCAAACCGATTTATTCAAGAAGTGGAATATATAAAACTAAATTGCATAACATAAAACTTGAATTATACGGGGCGGAGGAAACTCGGAGCGATACTAACATCAAAAGGGGCTATTATGAAAAATCGTAACACGTTTACTAGGCGGACTGCGCTACATTATTCATGAGAGAAATTGCTCCTTCCCCGCTACCTGTGAACGGAACTGTTATTTATACTCGTTCCGGATAATAACTGTTATTGGGGTGTAAGCCCCGCCCTATTTGATGTGCTAAAGTTAGGTTATGTAGTTGTTATTTATAGGTTTTAAAATGTTTTTAAGTTACTTTTATGGAGTGTAAATACAATACTTAGTACCTAAAGTTCTAGATTTTTCTTAAATCTAATCTCAATTAGGTTTTGGCACTGACTGAGTTGTTGTGAAGCGAGCGACTAGCTTTTAAGCCACATAACATCACGCCTGTAATCTCCGAAGGGTTAGGCAGAGGTGTATCCAATAGTACCTACACCCAAATTTCGCCAGTTATGTTAAAGGCCCATGTAATAGGGGGCGATCCTATTGACATTAAACGGTCACAAATCCAGGCTCTGTGGCTGCTACTGAGAAATTCCTAATGGAAAAACTTACACACACTTCACCTTTAAGCCACGTTTTTTGAACATTAATTTTATTGTCAACAGTTGCAATTGCAATCCAACTCAGTGAGTGCCATGCATTTAGTACCAAGCAGAATGGTGAGAATCATTTACCACGACTATAAGTGACTGTACTTCTTTTACCCAATCTTCTATGCAGATAAAAACTATAATATAAAAAGAATATGTACTGTTTATGTATATCCTCCACTGTAAATATCACAATCGCAATAAGGTTTGTTGTAAGAAAAACCAATTCTGGGTTAAGCTCGCCATTGTACATAAGCTATCAGTAGCGAAGGGCCAATTTTTGTAAGAGGTAAGCCATATCTTTAATATGATTATATTATTTGTCTATAGAAAACTTACTGTGAAAATTATCAAAGGGAATCCGGTAGGTATCGAGTTGTATGGGACTTTCGCCACTGTAAGCTATATTATCGCAATTTGTATATATTTATTTTGTGTGCGATAAAGAATAAGAATTCCTCAAATCCACGTGCTCTTCTAGTCTCTTCTTCCCGCCATCCCGCTATCCCGCGATCCCGTTTTCCCGTCATAAGCAATCGAGTCACGCCCCGCTGCGACTGTCGCCAGCCTAACCTGCTTACGGCGCAAACACTCGTGATTGCTAACGATACCGACACGGCGACGCGACGATATGGGAAATTGAATCTAACGTTTTTCTCTAAGGGAGGATTAGTTAGCTTTGTTCAGAGGTTTGTGTGCTCTTTGGTGGTTTTTGTAACGTTAAGATTTTTAGTATCATAACACAATCACGCTTGTCATCTCCTTGGGGTTAGGCAGAGGTGAATCTAAAGGGTGGAAATAGATACTTAACGATGCCGAAAGGCACTTGTTAACCATTGCGATTATTGTTTTGTTCTAGACCATACCCATTGGGGGTCAAAGTTCCAACTGTTTCACAAGTTTTCCTCATTTCTTTTATCTTTCTAAATATTTTTCAATCTGCTTGCCCTATTATGCTCGGTATTCGCTATGGTAGGTACATTAGGTACGTGTTGATCATGTTATATGATGATGATGTTATATGAGGGTTAAACCAGTTGACATTTACAAGCTAAAATGAATTTATTAAATGGCTCTAGTTGTACAATGAGTTAATTGATAGTTACACAAGAGGGAACGATGAGAATGTTACGCTACAACATGATTCCTCAATCTGTTAGCGTAAAATGATCAATGCTTAGTTCTGTTTTTGGTTTAAATAATCGCTTTTACACGTCACAATCAATTATGTCTTAAAACTAGATGAGCTCCGTGTTTTTGATCTGACTATTAGCGATTTATTTTAGAGTCTCGATATAATCTAGGGCAGGTCATATGAGGACCATGTAGATCATGTAGTATGTGAGATCGTATTTTAACAGATTACAGAATCGCGGGAAAAATCTTCGACATAAAAACAATCCGACGATCAATACCCTTGATCCGATTATCTGAATGATAAAACGCGAGCGACACAAACAGCGCGTTGATTATAAAAGTGGAGCACCAACGAGATGAGCCGACTACGCAGGCACAGGCGCCGACGCGCATCCGACGCTCACCGTAAGCAAAAACTCAATTATCATATTTTATA
Organism: Noctua fimbriata; assembly: GCA_905163415.1. Classification (NCBI taxonomy): domain Eukaryota; kingdom Metazoa; phylum Arthropoda; class Insecta; order Lepidoptera; family Noctuidae; genus Noctua; species Noctua fimbriata. The sequence goes on from LR990940.1 coordinate 13,881,301, forward strand.
CCTCATAATACTTACGAAAAGATATTCAATTATATAATTTTTCCTCTGAAAAGGGAATCCCTTTTCATTTCTCATTTGGATTTTTCTCTTAAGCAATTACGAGGCAGCCCGGGGGAGCGCGAGATTGGCTCCGCGAATACATTTGCACGCCGGACGCGCCCGCTCTAATTTATCTTTTAACAAGGAATGGAATGTTATGTTAACTTATGCGCCGAGCGCAGACCGCGTTAGCTCTGTTTTCGTTTAATAAAAGTGTGTTTCGCGGATGATTTTATGAGTTTCGGTGAGTTATGAATTTGTTTGTGCGCGGAATAGAAATGAGCTCATTTCGTGCTCCCCGCCCGTGTGTTGCGTGGAGATTATTTATCTATTATTTATACAAGAGCTTTATGTATAAACCAATCTCAAAGATATTCCATTAGATTAGCATAGCTCAGTGAAACTCCAAACATAATTTGCGAGGAAGGACATTATGTTTGTAACAAACGAAGTTCTCGCTGTGCACGTCGCTCAAGCGGCTCGGCTCAATTCGATTCCGACAAGCGGCGGATCGGATTCGGGCGAAACTCGTAATCGTATCGCGCGGCCGGGAACACAAATTATTCGTGCGCCGAAACTGGCTAACTTCGTCAACCCTATAAAGGAGGTAAAGAACAAAGAGGAACCACAATTGGCCGTGGATCCTCTACCTGAGTCGATGGAAGTTTTAAAAATGGCGGCTCTTTGAGAGCAAACTCGATAAGGGCACGCCCGCGGGACGCGTAAATACAATTTGCAAGGAATCGCTCGTGCCTTTGACGTGAGTCGCGACGTACAAGGCGCTTGTTTGCGCCAGTCGCTCCTCTCTAATACGTGTACGATCTGTCTACGACTATAAGTGAAAAATCTAATCTAACTCCGATGAATATTTAGCGTGCTCTACAAACTAAGCTAATGCGATATCAAATCAATTTGTTTATTTAGTTTGAGAAGTCTGGCGTACAGGAGATGTCGACAATATTGTGTTTGCGAGATGTTAGACTTAGAAGTTGTTCATAATGTTTTTTCTTCAGAGTTTTTTCTTATTAATTTAGGCAGTACATATGATGTGATGTTGATGACTTACCTCCTACATCTAATCGGGTGTAGGGAGCCTAGAAAATTTACATCAGCAGTAACGATTATGGAAAGTAAACAATCTCATAGTAAAAAGCAAGCTTTTAAATGTCTTTTTTTGCGTATTCTTCTTAGGAAACCCTTTTAATTGATACCCATATCATGGGGTTGCTTAAAAAATAACTAGACCGCCATCTGGATTTAGAATGACGTCACTTAGCCAACCATGGATTGTTATCTAAACTAAATGTGTATGCAAAACTTTAAAACAATACTGCTTTAAAACATACGGTATAAACCCCTTGTACTGCAATGAAAGCGCAACTTTGAATGAACAATATTCGAGGGTAGTTTTAATTTGTTATTCGACGCCACAATTAATTAGAAGCGACTTTGACTTCAAACGGATGTGACGTAGCGAATTTATTTGATTGATGTGATATTAATATTGTTATTTGATTGAGCAACGGAATGAGATAATTAATGGCTTCTTAAGAACTTTTGCGTAACTTAATGATTCAATATGGAAATAAGATTTTCTCTGTAAATGAGAAATCAATGCTGTTTTAGGAATTTTTCTTTGTTTGTGCAGTTGGAGTATGGAGTAAATGTCCCTAACTATTTTCTTGTGTTAGTCCCAATAAATACTTTTCCTTTCTTATCTTACCTACTTACAGTTTTAGACATGACATTCATAATTCATATGAAGTTTCTTTACAAAAGTAGGAAACTACTTCGCTTGGCAATGAAATTGATCGTTGAAGACACGTATTATAGCTTCAAGTATTAGATACCTAACATATGTCTAGCTAAAGCAATCCAAGTGTTCCTATTTCTGATAAACCGCCGACCTAAAAACATACAAAGTTAGGAAGAGCGTTTATCATTCGTTTATCTTTTGGAACTAGTTCCCTAGTTATAGCCACAAATCCATGGCTATAAGTTACGCTCAAAATATCACACACAATATCACATATTCCTCACTAAAATACCTAGACAAACAGCCATCACACAACCCTCTAATACCTACACCTAACCCTACACAGCCGGTAGGTATTCGTGTTACCATGACGACCGTTTACCCTCCCCTCCACCGCATACACACTACAAAACTGCACCTTATCTTGTGACTTATAAAGTGTAAACTTGTATAAAAGGGATAGGGGTAAAAAGAGTTGGCACAACAAGCGAAGGTAAAGTCGTTAGGTCCTCGTGTCGATGTCGCCTCGTCTAGTCTCGTTAGGGTAACAAGCCGGACTGTGAACTCAGTTTAGTTTAGTGCTCTGTCAATATTTAGTTTGAGAGTTAACTGTGCATTGGGGCCTTTTACTGTTTGTAGTTAGTGTTGTGAATTGCGAAACAAGATTTCTAGTTAATTTATTTATTTAGTACATACTAAGAATTAATATGAAGCAATAAAAATAATAAAGGGTGTAACAAGACCCTTAACGAATCCGAAAGGCACTTGTTCTCTAGGTCATTGCCATATTTTTTTTGCTCTAGACCATACCTGGGAACCTTCTAGTTACAAAGTTCCAACTTTATCACAAGTTTTTTTTAAATACATGTTTTTAATGTAAGTTTTTTACTTTAAACACCTCCACGACCCCCGAACGATTCAATTCATCCATCAGCACAATGTTTTAAGTGCGTAAAACGTGATTTTTCACAACAACACATTTATCCGAACAAGCCTTCATACATCTGATAGAGATCTTGAATTACATTAAAAAGAAACGGGAAAATGTTTTGAGGTAGACAGGCTAATCATTATTTTAATTATGCCAATAAGAGAAGTCTGTAAGGCAAAATCTGAAGCCATTTACCATAATTCGCTTTTAATTTTTTTTATTCTCATCAGATATCATCTTCACTGAACACGCTACCTATGACAATAAAAGAGATCAAGCCTTCGAAAATAAAATCAAAAGCTTTAAACACAAAAAAGAGGGGTAAAAAAAATAAAAAGAGTGTTTAATTACCCTTGTACCATTTTACCCGCATATGGTCAGTGAAGGGTTAGGTCACCGTTCAATCTCAACCCGTCGTCGATCAGTGGGCTATTTGATTTATTTTTTATAGCCACTTGAGGCTATGGCTCTATGAGTCTATGCAATTGTATGCAGGCGTGTCTAATGTGCGTAAAGGGGTATTTTATGTTTCATTGAATTGCACAATTGGTGTTTTTGGGGAAAGTTCAATATTTATGTGTTTGAGTGTTTTGATTTTTCTCAATGGTTACATAACCATTGACACATGTCAAGAAGGCTTAAAAATAAGTACATATTACATAGTATGTTTTAAGTCCAAGATTTGATCTAGTAGTGGTTTTTATGGGAATGTGTATCATGAATGATTTGGAACAAATTGGTGGAGAATTATATGGCTTACTAATAAACGGCCCTAGAAAAATATTCAGTACGAAAAATAACCATTTATATATTTTATTTAACTATTTATGTACAGGTACACACTAAATATAGAATAGAAGACCATTAGGTACTTTGTGAAGGTCAATATCATTTACGAAAACAAAACTAACAAACAAAAAAACATGTACAAAACAGTTTTTTTTCTGCCTATTCATTAGCATTATAAAGGCGACTTCACGCTGTCGAGTAGATCGCTGCGGCACGCGCGTGTTATCGCAAAATATTGTCAATTGCCCGCAGCGCGCAGCGGGAGGGAAGCTCTTTGTGTGTCGTTCGGTACTTCGGTAGTAGTGGTTAGTGTGAAAACTAAAAAGTTTTTATCTCACTAGCCCATAGATTTTCAACACTTCATTTTTAAATAGCCATAGATTTTCTTTGCTTTTTTGTGTTAATGAATAGGAATAGGAACAACGTTTAAATGTAAAAAATCATTTAAATTACAGGTGATTTCAGCAATAACAAGACCGTTGGTTTGGAACACTGCATTACCAATAGGATAAACTGATAAACTTAGTTGCTGATTAAAAAAGAAAAGTTATGGTGAGTAAAGAGAAACATACACCATTAGACGATCGAGTATTTCTGCGATATACATCAAGATAACTCTATTAAGACAGCATTAAATGAGTCATTAAACGTAATTTAGTCTTCGAAACAAAATCAAGATCCAATTACAGTACATTTAGCTTCAATAGCCCACTTGAGCACACGCTTGAGTCACGTGGCATTCGTGCGTTTTGTTTATCCACCAGATTCGACTCAATTTAGCGTTAAGTGATCGCCTCTTGCGACTGTAGGGGCACACCCTCGGCTTTCCGCTTTTTTAATCGCGTCGCGACGGGTCGCCGCGATTTATTACGGACAGTGTGAATGTGCCCTATTGTCCGAGCGATTTTTGTTGCTTGATTGAGATCGGTTCCGCTATTAAAGCGATGTTTGTGTGACATTTTTATTTTTATAGTTTCGTTTTGGATGGCGTCTGCATGGAAGCGTTGATTTATAAACGATGCCGTGATGTATGGGCTATTAGTGTTAATAGGTTTTTAAAACACTTCCAATAGAGAACGCCTCGTTGGTCTAGTAGTAGCAAGCGCGACTGCTGAGCATGAGGTCCCAGGTTCGATTCCCGAGTCGGACAAAGTGTTATTGGGTTTTTCCAAAAAAAAAAAAAAAAAAAATATTATTATTGAGTTCTATGGAATCTTCGCCATTGGTACCTAGTTATTCCAATATTATTTTATTTCAGTAAATTATTATATTATAAGCCTATATTGTCCCACTGCAGGGCAAAGGCCTCCCTTCCCTCCTTCCACATTTCGCGGTCTAGTGCGATTGTAGGCCAATCCTTAGTAAAACATTTTTTTTTTTTTTAATCTCAGTAGCAGACACGGAGTCTGGATTTGTGCCCGGTTGGTGGAAATATTCTTACCCCCTATTAAATGGGACTTAAACATACCTGGCAAAATGTGGGTGTAAGTACTATTAGGTACACCTCTGCCTAACCCTTTGGGGAGTACAGGCGTGATGTTATGTCCCAATACAGACGTTTTTAATGTTCCATGTTGGTGTATCTTTTGATTATTCAGTAGATATCTAAAAGAAGCTTAAATCATAACTAAATACTTTCTATCTAGACCTACGAAATATCTACTGAGTGAATAACAAATTAAATATGTATTACAAACCGGAGATCGAACAGAGTAGCGAAGCATTGGAGAGGAGTCTGCCCATTTGCAAGGTTGGGCGAATGTCCGCTGATAAAGAAAGAAAGGAAATTATAGAGTTTCTATTTACCCACATTAATACAAGGTAGATAAGGTCACATATGGGGCAGACGAAGAATCATTTGAAATATGGATGAAAAAAATCACTGAACGTTGATAAAACTCATATGAGTATCGTTAAATTTTAGCAAACATGTAGCTACGCCTTTACCAGTAGCGAAGGGTCAATTTTTGTAAGAGGTAAGCCGTAATCTTTAAGGTGATTTTATTATTTGTTTATAAAATACTGACTGCCAGTTTTCAAAGGGAAGCCGGTAGGAATCGAGTTGTATGGAACTTTCGCCACTGGCCTTTACTTAGGATTTAGAAAATATGTATTTAGAAAACTTTTTATTTTCAATTAATGGTGTTTCTTGTTTATTAACAATCATTTCTTTTTCTATCTAACTATACGTGATCAGCAGTATAAGTTTAGTTGTAAACCGAAAAGCCTAAAACAGTATTTAACTATACGTGATTGTAAACAATTTTTCAGAGCTGTAGTTAAATTATTTAAAATCGTGACTATGCTCTGTAGTTCCTACCTACCCCCACGGGAAAAAGGCGTGAGTATAAGGAAGGTATAGACACAATAGTTTGGGTACCTAGCAGTAGCGAAGAGTCAATTTTTGTAACAGGTAGGTCGGAGTACATATATTTAATGTGATTATATTATTTGTCTGTAGAATACTAACTGTGCCATTTTTCAAAGGGAAGCCGGTAGGAATCGAGTTCTGTGAAACCTTCGCCACTGGTACCTAGTTAATAGAATAGAATATTTATTTGCAAATATGGGTAATACATAAGTGGAAAGTGGTAGGTATAAATCAGAGTTCTGTCATATTAGTAGCCATGCCATGTTATTAGTTATTCCAATATTATTTTATTTCAGTAAAACATGTTTTTTTAATAACTTCTAAAAAATTAATAAAACCCTTCACGACACCATGACTATGGCACCAAAAATAGCAAACCAAACTGAACACAAACGGGTTGAGTCAACGCAGAACAATAGACCGGCTCTGCTGTTCATGTTCATTAATGGTATTAATTAATGTTTAATTGAGCCAAATAGAGTATCAATTTAGCGGACGGCAATTGGATCATGCATCCCGGCACACTATGTACTTGTGTGAGTAGTTAGTGGTGTGGTTAAACGTGGGTTAGTGATGTAAGATAGGATTGTAGGCCGTTTGTGGTGTGGGATTTATTTGGGTTATAAAGTGTAGATGGATTGTGGTCTTTGATTAAGATTACATTAAGAAGATTATAGTAAGAGTTTTTTTTTAAATTAACATAGACTGCCCAACTTAAATGGGACTGGGCAGGACATGTCTGTGGGCCCGTAAAGCTCAGGATTGGTGCCCTGAAACAGTGACACGGGGTCGCGGCAGACACGAAGGAGATGGCGGGACGAATTGGATGTCTTCCTTGAAAATTGGAAAGAAGTAGCACAGAAGCGTGACCTTTGGAAGGAGTGGAAGGAGGCCTTTGCCCAGCAGTGGGACAATGTGAGCTAACTATAATAATAAATAGATTACAAAATCTCTTTCAAACACTCACTCACTCTCTCTTTCTTTCACTCGCTCTCTCTCTTCTTTCTTTTCATTCTCTTTCTTTCCTTCTCGTTCTTTTTCATTCTCTTTTCTTTCTTTCTTTTATTTTTATTTCTTTCTTTTTTTTCTTTTTCTTTCTTTCTTTTTTTTTTCTTTTTTTCTATTTCTCTCTTTTAAATTTTTGATCGTTTTCTACACTCAAATAATATTATTCCTGTATATAGTTTAAAGCATAAATAGACAGTTGTCTCAGGAGGAAAGATGCCAACAGTTCTATACATTTTGATGCTGTGGTTGTTTTTTACATTTCAAAAGATTTAAAAATCATAACAAAAGCTTTCATGATAAAACTCCGTAAGTTTTAATCTCGATTGGAAGAGGTCTGTAGTGCCAAGTCAGTTTAAAAATATAATGGAGATGATAGATATGAAGCTGCAACACCAAACTGTATCCCCGATTTTGTTATCATTCGTTTTTGGACTAGCCTCTCTATGGAAGCAATTTTAAAGACGTATTCACGTCAAAAAATGCTGAAATTCGACATTATAAGATACTTCTTTCTTTTTCTTTACATCCCATCCATTCCATTCTATCCCATCTTCCCTATTCTCAACTCCACATACCAAGGAAGCTGTACATGTGTACAACGTACCCACAACATCGGGAGCGGAGTGCGTCTCATCGTTTAATTACGACGTTAATTGCTCGAATTGACTTAAACAGACGCGCGATTAGTACCGCGGCAATCTACGACACTGTGGGCGAACCTTTGTAATTGAACCTTGGAAGTAGGTGCTGCAAGGACATCGTGTTGCGTGTCTTATGGTGGATAGGATATTATGTTAATTGATTGTTGTGTATATGTTACAGTCGCAACTGTTAATCGGTCAAAACCACTTTTGACTGGTGTCAGTCAAAATTCTTATTACGTTAAAAAGCGTTTTCTCCATTTAAAATAGATTGTTTCAGAACGTTGTAATTGCCTAGTCCTAGAATTACTACAACATAATGTTTTGCAAAAAAACCTAATAATAAGTTAATAACTTATAATATTTTTTTAAGTAAATGTTAGTTATTGTTAAAATAGTATTCACCGGTCAAAAGTAGTTTTGACTGAGTAACAGTTTTGACTGTGACATATACAAGGTGTAACATAACAAACGCAAAACCTCCCGCGTGGTCTCAGGGACCATGAAACTGAACAACTTTTATTCTACGCGACGATTCTGACGCAATCAGCTGATCAACATGTATGGTAAAACTAATTAAAAAAGTTATGAATTTCCAAAACTCATAGAACGAAAGTTGCTCAATTTCAAGGTCTGAGACACCACACGACAGGTCTTGCGTTTATTATGATACACCCTGTAGGTTGGCTAAGATGATGATCTGCCCCATCACAATTTCCACTAAAATGTTGTCTTTTTCATGTGTACATTTTGCTGGGAAGTTTGTTCTGCCAATTATTCACACTAGGAGATGGGGAAGGGCACGTTTTGGGAGCCATTTTTATATAATTTTGACGTACAGAAAGTGATGTTTCTCAGCCAAAACTGTGATACCCAGAACAGAGATGAGAATTAACGAGTTTTGATTTAACTGTGGCTGCCTCGTTGGTCGACTGCTAATCATGAGATCCTGGGTTATTGGAATTTCTTAAATGAATTTGTGCCCGGTTGATGATGAGAGTAGGCTCGCCCCTAACACGGGATTAAACATAACTGGCGAAATGTGGGTGTACTATTAGGTACACCCCTGCCTAATCCTTTTGGGATTACAGGCGTGATGTTATGTATGTATGATTTGACTATCGAAATCCGCTTGAATTATACTATTTTTCCGTCGGTCATTATGGTGCTTTAAAACTGAAGATTTTCACGAATGAGTTTACTAATTTTTTATAGCAATCTTTGTTTCATCCTATAAACAAATAGCAAATACAGCATCCAACCTCTCACCATCAAAAACCCACCCAACAATAACCGTGAAACACACAAACACACAAAGCGATTTGTCGCTCGACATAGGATTAAACAAGGCGAGAATTAGCGAGCCCGTCGACAATGAGCGCGTAACGTATTTATGTCGAATTGTCGCCGACAATCGCATTGTGCGATGTCATGTCGCAGGATTTGATGCCGGAATAATACTGTTAATGAATTAAAAGCAATTTTGTGTTGGTGATAGCGGTTGGAAAAATGTATTAAATTGAAGTCTTGATGGGAAAACTACATAAAGAAGAGTTGGATACTAGAAAAAACAAGCAAAATCTTGTATTTCATAGTATAGGAATATAGGTAATATTGAAACCAACCCAGAAAGTGGATTTTAAAGATCAGATAGGCAGTCACTCCATGTAAAATAGTAATATTCAGCTGCATCCAGTTAGACTGGAGGCAACAGCTAACCTGTTTGATGATGATGATAGGCGAAAGTGAAAAGCGGTCTGTATTTTCTTAGAAAAACAAGAAAGGTACTGAGAACTCAAGTTTATGAACCCCATCCACAACTCACGACAATACGGTAGCTCCTTTTGCCGGATGCAAAATGATTTCCGTTTTAGAAGCACACGAAATCTACCTAGACAACAAGAAAATACAAAGAATCATAATAATATTCATTATGGATTCGATTGACTAATAAATATAAACATTTGTAACTATCATTATTTGCCTAGTTTTTTCCCAACTATGCTGGGGTCAAATTCTTCGTCAGTCTAACCAGATGCAGCTACATACCAGTATTTTACAAGGACCGACTGTCAATCTAACGTCTACAACTCACTTACTGGGCAACACGATTCAGTAATCATCAAAAAACACAACTCTTTCCAATCAGTATCAAACCCGGCGCGCTGACAGCGAACCCTTCAACTGCCGGTGTCGGGTACAAGCGACCGATGTAAATCTATTTGTCATATTAATGTGGACAATTACGGCGAATGCGGGCGGCAACCCTTGCGCGCGAAACCGCCGCGGGGTTCATTACACCGCCCAATTGTACCACATTGCGATGTGAGCACGGGTATAAAGGGAGGTCAGAAGGACTGGTGCTTTTTGGGATGTATTTTGTTTTTATTTTTCTTTTTGGTCTTATGTTCATGGTTGTGTGTGTTAGTAAGTGTGACGTACTAATCTTATAGGACGTCATTCACTCATATTACTGTTATTGTAAAATCAAAACGATTTAGCATGATAAACAATCAGTTCCATAGTCAAGAATTAAAAACTTTAATTGTTCTGTCATGATAGTTATTGAATCTACTGTTTTCACCTCCTCGTGGATGCTACTGAAAGTACTGAACTTGTCCCCAAATTTTGGCCTGACTCAACTTAGATTGTCATCGACACATCGAAAAAGAAGTTTTAGAATGCCATGATTGTAATAAAGTCTAAGGTTAAAGAGTTTTCTGAACATTGAAGATTTTTGTTATTGAAAGTCATAAAGTGCTAAGGTGCTGAGTCTTGAACATTTGTTAAAAGTTTAAAGTAAACCTTCTGTAGGTATTTTTTTCGTGACTGAAAATACTGATGGCGTTTTAATCGCATCTAATTAGATTTGACGACGATAGTGTTTTAAAAAAATAATACAATAAAAGCGAGTTTAATTACTTTTGTCATTGCTCGGTTGGATTAATTTGGTTTCGTGTATGTGGTCGCCAAATTATAATTATCACTCGAATTAAAACGATTAAAATACAAATGTAACGTAGGTAAATTGTATTGTTTTTATTAAGATTCACTCTTTACATAGCCTATAGATCCATAACTGAACTTAACACCGTTTTAATTAGCTTTACTAAAATGCGTAATCATTAAATATTTCTTGTCTTTATCTTTTCGAATAGATGATACATTCGTCAAGTTTTACTATTGGGTTTTTCCATCAGGAATTTCTCAGTAGCAGCTATAGTTCATACCAGTTTTATTAATCCTTTACAGTATAGACTGCCTCATTGGTCGCAAGTGTTACTGCTGAGCATGAGGTCCTGGGTTCGATTCCCAGGTCGGGCAAAGTGTTATGGTGTCTTTCCATCAGCGATTTCTCAGTAGCAGCCACGGAGTCTGGATTTGTGTCCGGTTGATGGCAATAGGCTCGCCTACTATTACATGGGACTTAAACATAACTGGCGAAATGTGGGTGTATTAACGGGTACACCTCTGCCTAACCCTTCGAGGATTACAGGCGTATGTTATGTTCGTCTAGTAAACTAAAGTGTTCCTTACGTCCTCAAATGTGCAGGAGTACGGACAAATTAGAGTCTCCAACAAGTGGACCATCCTCTGGTCAAGAGCACCAGAATCACACTGGGCATCGTAAGGGAAATTCTGGTCATCAGAAGAGGGCTTTTAATCTGTAAGTGGGCAATTGTTTCCATAAAACTTATTCAAAACCTTACAAAACAAAACACGGTAATATTCAGGGACCCAAACATATCAGTTTCAGCTTTCATTGACATAATTGAATACAAGTAAGAGCTCAATTGATTCGGCGTCGCTCGTGATCGCTCGGCGACGGTCGGCGTTGATACAATTATTATGATAATTCATCGCGCGTGTGAAACTGTTGTGTAATTGAACGTGCTCGGTTACACGGAGAGAGAAATGTGGATGTGGTATGTTTTGTACCAGCGGGTGGCATTTGAAGGGTCAAAACGGTGTTCTTTTTTGTTTTAAATGTAGTTTCAAATAAAATTAAATAGTCTTTGTCAAATAAATTGATATATTTTTAAGTACTTACTGCATTTATGAAGAGACATTTTCATTATCGATTATATGATATACAAAAACGGTAGGGGGACACATAAGTAAATAAAGGGTGTAAATAGACCCTTAACGAAGCCAAAAGGCACTTGTTCTCCTCGTCTTTACGATCATTTTTTGTTCTAGACCATACGTGGGAGCCTTCTAGTTACGGAGATATTGGGGGTCAAAGTTCCTACTTTTTCACAATTTTTTTTTTAAATATGTACATGTTTTTAATGTAAGATTTTTAAACACCGATTGATTAAATAGTACGGGGTCGTGGAACCCCCTTACTATTCAATCCATCCATCAGCACAATGCTTTGAGTGTGTTCCATCGAATCCTAACGTAAAACGTGATTTTTCACCCAAAAAAAAAAGTCGTTTCCCAGCAATAATTTTTGCGTAAAGTTACTTAGTTTGGTGTACAGAATGCTTGGAAGACGGCTTCGTGAAGGGTCTATTTACACCCTGTATAACATCACAATTCCCTGAATTTTCTACAACACAATTAATATTCCCTAAAGGGTTAGGCGGAGCCAAGGTACCAATAAAAAAATACCATCATATTTATTTCCCACCTCCATGTGACATCGCCTCCACTAAACAATTGATCGCGAGCGCACGCGCCGGCCGCCATTCGTTCGAAATTCAAACAACAGACGTTACAGTGATAGCTAAGAATGTATGGTTATTAGGGTTACAGTCACAAAGGTCACTGACACTAACTTTGACTGCGTTATTTAAGAAGTGCCTAAATTAGGTAGTATATTGGGAAGGACTCAATTGATGGTGTAATTGAAATATTAGGTTATCAGCTGACTGATTGGCAGTGATCTTATATAAGTTCTTTTTTTTATTCTTTCTTCTTTTGTTTTATATTTGATACATAGGGTTTTATGAAAAACAAGTAGTTTAGACTATTTATTGTGAAGTCATTTTAAAGTTTCATAAAGTATTAGGAAATATGCATTTAAAGCTTTATTTACTGACCAGTATGTAAGTAACATAGTTTCATACGTAATTATTATCATTTATTTATTATCGTCTGCCTAGCCTTTCCCCAACTATTTTGGGGTCGGCTTTCAGTCTGACCGGATGCAGCTGAATACCAGTATTTTACATGGTGCGACTGCCTATCTGACCTCCACAACCCAGTTAGTACTGGGTAATACGATACCCCTTGGTAAGACTGGTTGTCACACTTTTTGGGCCACTGACTACCTAACGACTGTCAAAGATCTACAAACGACAGCCGGGACCAACGGCTTAACGTGATTTCCGAGGCACGGAGGAAACTTGGTAGGTAATAGGCGGTCACCCATCCACAGACAAACCTAGGCAAGCACGGCTTAACCTAAAGATCGGCCCGAGCGGCTGTTATTTATGTTTATTATCATTTATTTATGTTTTACATTTTATACAGCATAAGCCGTTATTGGTAAATTAAGTAATCCTTTTACTTGGTCTTCTCTCAGAACCACAAAAATTCTAACATTATAATAAAAATAAATAAAAACGTTTATTTCAATTTCAATAGGCATTTCGATACATGTTATATAAATCGTCTTCCATTCATCAGCAAACAAGTCCAATCCGGTTTTGGCCTCCACGAACGCGTTTATCTACCTTCACTATACAACATTAGTTTTAGTATATGCGAAACCTGATACACGTGTATCACGTGTATCGTGTGTGAATTTCAAAACTGTATCATGAAAAATCACAAAGTTATAAGCTTGTTTTGTTACCTAGTTGATCGCACAAAAACGCGGTCACCACGCAGCGCACGCCTTCAGCTTCGTCTTGAGCTTGCTTTGCTTCTCTTTAATAATATTTTGGCAGTAGGTACCTAAATTATTGCGATAGGTATTCAAAGTCGCTCGGTATCCAACTTTTAACTTTTTTAAATATTTTTGGGAAAAAATATAACATGGTTTAAAAATTATAGGAATCGATTCAGTTACTTATTCTGAACAAACTATATTCAGGTTTCGCATATACTAAAAATAATGTTGTATAGTATAAAACAAAGTCGCTTCCCGCTGTCTGTCCCTATGTATGCTTAGATCTTTAAAACTACGCAACGGATTTTGATGCGGTTTTTTTTAATAGATAGAGCGATTCAAGAGGAATGTTTATATATATATATTGCACCCGTGCAAAGCCGGGGCGGGTTGCTAGTACTGAAATAAAATTATTATCAAAGGGAAAAATGCGCAGTCAGTTTTAAGAAAGCTAATTACACATTACTCGTTTATATATTAAGTGTGGCATGTACTTCCTATTAAACACGCTTTTAATTAAATTTAGTACAATACATCTTCTCAAATAGCAACACACAAACACTACCAAGATTTTTGATCTCTAACAGTTCTCCCTTGCCAAAAATCGCCTCTACGTAGAGCGGAGCGTGAGAGTGCCACCATAACTCTACACGTCGGCGTCGGCGCTATAAGACAGACTCTATGTTAAAAACGCTACCAACAAATCGGTAAATAAAGTCATCAGGTATTTATAGGCGTTCTTGTTTCAATATTAAAATGACCCCTCAAACTCAATATTTTCACTCTCTATCAAATAGATACAAACAAACTCTATCAAGATTTCTAATCATCTCACAGCTAGAGACCAAAAGAATTGTTACCAAATATCAGGTCTGCATGTAGAGCAGAGTGTGAGAGTGCGATAACTCTACACGGCGGCGCTATAAGCCGGGCTCGACGCTACATATCGCATTAGGCCGCTTCCGGTCCGGCCGGATGGGGACCTAAGTCCCGTAAGGCTCTCAAGCAGGATTTGTAAGTGATTGGTGTGAAGGGAACGAATTTATTTACAAATGTTTCATATTCTAATTCCAGGAACTAGCTTATACTTCCAGCTTTGCCTGTGTCGGAGTGGGACATACATTACCCCACGGGTACATACCAACATCATCTGCTTCGGCTTTTCCCAACTATGTTGGGGTCGGCTTCCAGTCTATCAGAATGCAGCTGAATACCAGTATTTTACACGGAGCGACTGCCTATCTGACCTCCACAACCCATTTAGTACTGGGTAATATGAAACCCCTTGGTAAGACTCCTTGTCAGACTTTCGAAATACTGACTACATGTAACGATGGTCAGTGGATTGGTGACCACCTTTTACATACCGAGTTTCCTCCGTGCCTCGGAAAGCACCTTAAGCCTTTGGCCCGGATGTCATTTGTAGATCTTTGACAGTCGTACAGGTAGTCAGTGGCCCGAAAGTCTGATAACCAGTCTTACCAAGAGGATCGTATTACCCAGTACTAACTGTGTTGTGCAGGTCAGATAGGCAGTCGCTCCATGTAAAATACTAGTATTCAACTGCATCCAGTGAGACTGGAAGCCGACCCCACCATGCTTGGGAAAAGGCTAGGCAGATGATGAATCAAACAAAAATAAACTATGAGTAATCATAAAATTCGATCCATCTTGAAGTCCAAAATGTAATTCGTCACCACGACAAGAAATCTAAAATTAAACATCTTCCAAAAGTATAACTAACAAATAATGAAGTTAATCAATACTTAACTAATTACGCTTGAACTTTCAAGTTAATTTCTCAAGTGAAACAGAGTTAACCCGAGATCATTATTATTGACAATTAAACTTGCTCTGATTTGATTAAACTCAATCTTGCGAGTTCGACGGGACCGAGTCGAAACTTGCGAAATGTGGCGCAAGTTACTAGAGGGTAGGATTTTATTAATTTACAGAACATAACATCACGCCTGTAATCCCCGAAGGGTTATGCAGACGTGCGCCTAATAGTACACCCACATTTCGAAAGTTATATTTTAAATTCCATGTAAGGGGCGAGCCTATTGCCATCAACCGGGCACGAAACCAGACTCCGTGACTGATACTGAGTAATTCCCGAGGCAAAAACCCAATAGTACTTTACCCGATCCGGGAATCGAACCCAGGAACTCATGCTCAGCAGTCGCGCTTACGATCACTCGACCAACGAAGCAGTCATATCTATCTGTAACTATGTTTAAAGTATAAATGAACAATGATATAGTCTTCGGGATTTATGGCTACATGCCACTATGTTATATCACTCCCAGCAGACCACTCCCCTCTTCTAACTTCAAACGGCCATAAAAACAAATAGAGTAATCAATAACAAAATACGATCAATTCAATCGACCTCTAATTGACACGTCTGTGATATGCGTTAGTCTGTGGCCTACATACCGCCATGCTACAACAAATTAATTTAAATGGAGGCCGTTGAATCAATGTCAATCAGGCACTGATGCTGTGCGCCTGATTTTGATATCAATGCACTTTATTTGGGAATGTTTTCATAATAATTTGGTTAGAGTATAATGTTGTTTTGGTTCGAAATTAAACATTTACACTGAGAGTTTACCAAGTGATCTAAATCAATATCAATGCATTTCAAGTAGGCCAGTTACAGGCACTTTTGAACTGTCAAAGACTACAATAAAATGAAGCTACAGTCCCAGTCACAAGTCAAAATAACTGTGAAAGTACTGAAATTGCCCATTCCGAAGTGTAGATCACTATGGAGGAGAATGGGCAAGAAACTCCATGGACACTCTTTTAAATCAAAATATTGTTACAAAATCTTGGTTACTGCATTCTTGTTGAGATTATACATATATGTGAGAATGAAGTAGCACGACGTGCACATTAAGAGCGTTCAGAGTTAAAAGATTTAAGCAACCGTTCAAAAATAAGGTAGTTAAAAAAAACCACGGTAGCTAAGAGATGACTAGTCCCAACTGACAGCGCCCATACACTAACATGACGCTTGGATTAACACCATTCAGCTCAACTAGCTTCTAGTCTAACCCGGTGCAGCTGAATACCAGCATTTTACATGACGCGATTGCCCATCATAACTCTACAACCCAGTGACTGGATAACACAATATTTCCTTGGACAGAGTGATTATCAGATTATCAGACCTTCGAGCTTCTGATTTCTTCTTCTCATAAAGATTGTCAAAGACTGCCAAGTCTTATGAATTTTGGTAATCATTCAAAATCGAGGTATGGACATGTGATGCGAAGGAATGAGGAAAATGTCTTGAGGAAAGTTTTGAATATAAATGTGGATGGGTATAAGAGTAGAGGAAGACCAAAGGAACGATGGATGGACTGTGTGAAGGATGATATGGCTAGAAAGGAGGTGACTGCTGAGATGACGAGTAATAGAGAAGTATGGAAGAAGAAGACATGCTGCGCCGACCCTAAATGAATTAGGATAAGTGCAGGAGAACTATGATGATGTGCTAAGTGGTAGTCATCCAAAATAATAATGCTGTGGACTTTTCATCGCTGAATGATGGAAGAAAACTACGGATCTATCTCAGTTCTCTAAAAAACACTGCTCGTGATATTTTCTAACTACAAAAAACAACGTCATCCTCGAAGGGTCAGGCAGAGGTGTACCTAAAGTACACACAAGTTTGTCAGTTATGTTTAAGTCCCATGTAATAGGGGGCGAACCTATTGCCATCAACCGGGCACAAATCCAGACTCTGTGGCTGCTACTG
Organism: Noctua fimbriata; assembly: GCA_905163415.1. Taxonomy (NCBI): domain Eukaryota; kingdom Metazoa; phylum Arthropoda; class Insecta; order Lepidoptera; family Noctuidae; genus Noctua; species Noctua fimbriata. Next base: position 13,898,447 of record LR990940.1, read on the forward strand.
AGAAATTCCTAATCGAAAAAAAACCAATAACACTTTGCTTGACCTAGGAATCGAACCCAGGACCTCATGGCCAGCAGTCGCGCTTGCGACCACTAGACCAACGAGGCAGTCAGGACGAATCACTTGTCTTTATAGACATGACAGAAAACCGTAACCTTCATTTAACCAATAATACACCAACTATCACTTACTTCATAACTAGTAGGGTACCAACATGTTAATGCTTGAGTATGGCAACACAAGCGCAATATAATTACGCTTGATTAGCGCGGGGCGGGCAGCGCGCTCTTAATTCAGTAATTGCCTTCATAAACTCAACTCGTCATAAGACCACCGAAGATGTAGGGAAGGAAGTGCAGAAGTTCTGTTTGGAACAACTACCACGCAAGCCACCATGGAAGCAGCGAATAAAATCTACTGAACAGTTTTATTAGTTACTAACTGTGCCCCGCGACTTTCGTCCGCGTGAAATGATTACAAAAATATTACTTCCCTATTTGAATCGGATTTTGTTATCAATTTCAAGGGTTTTAATTTTTTTGCACGGAACTCTAATTTTTTTTTTAACAAAAGTAGCCTAAGTTACTCCTAATAATGTCAGCAGTTAAAGTCCTGGCAAAATCGGTCGAGCCGTTTCGGAGATTAGCCAAACAGACAGACAGACAAAAATTAAAAAGAAAAATGTTAAAAGTACCATATTAGTTCTACGCATTCAGTAAAAAGCTGTTACTGTTGATATTTGGAAAAACAAAATAAGAACAACATCATCTGGATTCTGGACTCCGTCCGAGCAAAACTCAAAGGACTGTGTTAATGCCGAACATACATGTGTCCATAAATCGCGCTAAGATATATCGTGTCTGCACCTTCTGCATGTTACTACTTTGTGTTAGATGACACATGCTTGCGTACACTTGTTGTCATCACTCATAACTTTTGTGTATTTAAATAAAGCATTACGTAGATTAGTTCATTAAAACGGTTAGTGGCTGAGCTTAGATCATAGTTGTATTAATTACAAGGAAACTTTATACTAAAATGTACCTACTGTGACGTTCTATGATAAAAAGTTGTTTATTTACATCGACGCTGAGGAGGCTAGAGTTTTTATCAAGAACAAGAAAGACTAATTGGTTGATAGCACACATACTTACCTATATCTAATGATTTAAGTATTTTTCGGATGTATGTGCGTATTGCATAATTATCACTTGCTTCGGTGAAGGAAACCATCGTGAGGAAACTAAACCAGCGTGCCTAAGAGATATTTCTGGATGGCATGTAAAGCCAAGTCAGACGAGAGTTTTACGGAATAGTTTTAGGTAAGGCACTAACCGCACGATAAAGAATAACAGGGGAATTAAGAGACACACATGCGGTTTACATCCAGGAAGCAGGAAGTTATTTTTATATATTTATTTTGTACCCTATCACAATGTTTTCTTATTTAACCCAAAGGTTGACTGGTAGAGAATGCCTTGTGGCATTTAGTCCGCCTATGTACCACTATTGTACATGAAGTTTAAATAAATAAATAAATATTCATCAAAAAAGAATGGGAAAAATAAAAGAATATTCAAAATAATTAAAGTTGGATTGATCTTCAAAAAAAAAACACAAAATACCAGATTTGTAATTAAACCATAGCTGCGTTGGTCTAGTGGTCGCAAGTGCGACTGCAGAGCATGGGGTCCCGGGTTCGGTTCCCAAGTCGGGCAAAGTGTAATTGGGTTTTTTCAACAAGAATTTCTCAGTAGCAGCCACGGAGTCTCGATTTGTGCCCGGTTGATGGCAATAGGCTCGCCATTACTTGGGACTAAAAACATAACTGTTGAAATGTTTGTTTTTAATGGGTACACCTCTGCCTTACCCTTCGGGGATTACAGACGTGATGTTATATTACCTAAACCATCGTCTTGAAACCTAAGAGAACGTCAATATTCTAGGTAGGTATGTGTATAGGTACTGGTACTTACTGGTCAAAGGGTGAAAAGATATGGTGCGGCGGGCGCTGGTCCATGGCGCCGTCTCTAGAGCTGGCGCTGCCCACTGATGGGGCTGGAGACGGACAGCTGGCTTCAGACCTGCACAAAATTAAGATGAGTAGCAGACCTTTGTTGGTTGACAGACTTACTATCGAGAGTCCAGACAGGCGTACTTATTTTATTAGCTTTTTCACGTCTAGTTAGTTTAGACGTTCCCTGGATAGTCAGTCGGCTACCAAGTATAATTTCTTCAGTACAATTTGAGCTGGCACACTCTTCGTTTATCGTGTCCACACAAATGGAGGACATGAGAGCAGAAGTATTTCATGTATTCTTCCATTGCCTTTTGATAGTCAAATATTGGTGACCTAAACATTCAAATTATCAGGAGGGTATTGATTTATCAACGCACAAGTCCTGCTGTGGAGACCGCGTATTGGCAAGCACAGCGTTGGATGCCTTCAAAATAGATAGACCGACGATCTTTTGAAATGGTCGCTGGGTCTGTCTGGATGTAGAAGATAGAGGACAGGGTGTTGTGATGCAGGAGAGGCCTATGTGATAGGCCGAATTGATTGACGATGAACTGTGATACCAGCTTCATTAGCTTATTATGTAAGGTAAGCACTCTACGCTGTATCACACATCATTACAGAAGTAGTTCCACAAATACCTCTCATGTCTCGGTGATCTATTCGGTGACCTGTTCGGTGATCGGAGCGGGGAGCGTCGGGGTGAGCCGGGGGTGACGGGCGGTGAGGCGCGGGGAGAGCCCGCTGCCCCAGACACAGGCGACGCCTCCGCTGAGCCGCGGGACATGCCACATTCTGATGAACCCTGATGAAGAGATGAGGATGAGTTGGTGGGTTGTTTTGTGAGGGGATAAATGTAGGTGTCCGTAGTGAACACAAACGGGACTGCGGGACTGCGAGGTACGTTATTCTTTCAGTAGAAACTTTCTTAAGACCGTATTGTATCCTTCTTATCATCATCATCATGCGCCAGAAAGTATAGTTGTTGTAAATATTAGTAGGCAATCTGTGATCCCGGAGCGGAAGGGAGTGTCAGACTTCTACTGACTAAAACCCATCCATGTTCCTTCTTTGCCCTTTGTGTTCTAGGGCCACGGTATCTCTTTCGAATTGTTCAGTATCATCCCCCAATACTTTTATAACATTTTAAACGTTCCTATCCACATTTTATGTGCTGACAATTAAAGACATTATAAAGTCGAATCCTTGAACCCAAAATCGCATTGCTTTCACTAGAATTAATCCGGCCCTTTAAATCTCCAACATATCCCCAAGCACCGAAAAATATACAAGCTAACGTAACAACTCGGCAAGCTTATCGGTGTCAAAACAAACAGCCCCTGTTATCGCACCTTGTCATCGGCGGGATCCCTCTTAGTCAGCACGTCGCCCTCTCGCTTCCTCTGCTCCTCCTTCAAGCGCTCCGCTTTCCTCCACTTCGCTCGCCGGTTTTGGAACCACACCTGATGACAAGGGAAACAAAAAGTTCAGTTAATTTGCTATTTTTTCTATGATTTTAATTTTAAGTCACATGTATTGGGTAAATAAATAATCATTCATCATCGTTTTTCATTGCAATATAATTAAATTTTTGCTTCATCAAGGAGTTTGACAGAGCGGCCATTTTTGACCGTATAAACGTGATGTGTGAAAACTGTTTTGAAGATGATAGTTTTCTAGTCATTAACGTTGAAAACAAAAACACCTTTATTAGAAAAAAAATGACGTGGACGAGGCAAAAGGAAGTAGGGGTCTTAGCAGGTGACGTGCTGTGGTTTCTGCCTAACTGGATGGGCAAAGATGTGAGTTAATATTTATGTAGAAAAACATTGTAGCGGCAGAAGAATTTACCATTGTGCATGGCGTTATCCACGGTCTCGTCATTTTTGCAACTTGGAAAAAAATGCTTATCATCTACTTACTATGTTATCTTTACATTTTTTTGATATCAGGAGTGAGACATGTTTACCAAAACCACCATTTATAAACCTAATAAAATTTTATTCCCATCATAAATATTTCTAAACCGAATTTATAGGCTATCCCAGTAATCCTCAATAGGCGAGCTGTCACCACGGAACCCAGTAACAGCACATCATTACCACCCCATTTTGTACTCGTTATAACTCCAAGCTAACAGATCACCCAACCACTCTATCGCATAAGGGCACCCAAAAACAAAAACAACAAGACCTTTAAACCAGGCCAAAGTCTTTGATACGAGAGGTCTTGCTAAACTAGTCGTGTCTTAATACCCGCCAATTTAACAAGATCCCTTCTGTCAAACAAATTGTTAGATTCTGTAGATCTTATTATGTTGGGGTTTGTAAGCCGGTTAGCAAAATACGTCAGGGCCACATTTGCACTGCAATTTTCGCAATTTAGTTTTAATAAGCTTCGTTGGGTGAGTGCTTCGAAATCTAGGGGAGAGTGCGGAAGTCGTAGTTGTGGCAGTAGGCAGAAAAGTATATTTTGTTGAAAGATACCGAAAGTCACTGCTCTTGATAGTTTGTTAGCTTAAAGTAAGTTTGAACATTTTATTTAGATGCCGAGTTCGAGCCCATAGAATAATCAAATTTTAGTGTTGTTCAATATTAAAATCACAGTGACTTCAAGATGGCCAGACGCCATTGTTGTCATCGCGGGTATATCCTGAATGAGGCTGGCATAAGAATGTGGAGCTTGGCACAAGCAAAGAGAGGCCTATAGCCAGGAGTAGGTGAAGTAGGGCTGTGGATGATGATGATGGCATCAAGATGTGGATGCGGCCAACGAACTGACAAGATACCGATTGCAATAAATCGCGATGGATAAATGAGCCTGTTTTATAAGTCAATTAATCAATAATTTTACGGAACCCCACTCTCGCGCGCGCGTTTTACGGTTTTTTTTTTGTAGCCATAGATTATTTTGTATTGAAAGTTTGCTATAATAAATGAGATTTATATTGACATCAAGATATTAAAGTAAGACAAAAAAAGTACGTAAACACGAATTTATAGGTGAAAAGTATGCGTAATCCGCAAGTAATTACATCTACGTCTTAGCTTTTATTAAAATATCCTAAAACAAAAATTAAACCAAACGCCTGTCTCGTCTACACACTTAATCTTTGACCCTCTAAGAGCGCCACAGTCCCTCAACACCAGTAAGCTAATTTCGTTAAAATAATAATCTGCCCATAATCCCGACCCGCCCTAATAGTTTTTATCTCTTACGAGGGTTGAATTAATATTTGAACGTGTCGAACACCCCTGTTCCACCACCCCTGTCGAGTTTATTGTTATTACGGAAAATGTACTTTGCGGTATTTTTTGGTTATTAATTTTCTTGCTAAATTGAGGTGCTGGAATGGTGGTCTGAGGGTTTATGGACCTGGCTATTATTTTGTACAGCCACCGCATCAAGTTACTACAAACTGTCAAATTTTCTCGTTAATGGTTTAAAATCATTTGGAGAAATTTGACAGTTTGTGATAAGTTTATGTGCTGGCGCCTGTACCTAAGTTTCGGGTTCAAAGTGGTCGCAAGCGCTACCGTTGATTATGAGGTTATGTTCACAATTTGCAGTTATGTGTAAGATTATCTTCACAACAACTTGCTGTGGAAAAATATGATTCATGGTCTGACTGATATCGTTAATGGAATGCCCAAGTTTAGTTCTCAGTGCTTCTTCCTCATCAGTATCAAGAGAGACGTTTGCTTTACAGTGTAGTGTGACAATAACAGTGCAGTATGAAATTAGTTTTATTATATCAGACAGCAGCGGTGGCCCAGTGGTGGCGGCCCCGACTTACGCACCGTAAGTCTTGGGTTCGAACCCAGGCAATCGCATTATGTTGTGTAATTTATTTCATCACCACTGCTCTCAAAACGGTGAAGGAAAACATCGTGAGGAAACCGGCATGTCCTAGAACCAAAAATTCGAAGACATGTGACATCTACCAACCCGCACTGGGCCCGCGTGGTGGATTACGCCCATTCACTCTCTAGAGAGGAGGCCGCGTGTCCCAGTAATGGGAACATTATAGGCTGATTATGCTTATGCTTTTTATCAGAGGTATTGGCAAATGAGGTTCGGGTATTCTTAGACCTTACATCTACCTACTCATTAGCATGTTATTTTTAAAGAAAGTAGTTTCGTAGCAGGTGGCGTTCTAACTGTGCCTACCCCTTTTGGAAAAAGCCGTGATTAAGTATGTATGTTTTTTAATAAACAGCCCCAATTCGTACAGCAACGATCCATCAATAACAATACTTCACTAAACACTCTTAAATACAAAATTACCGATGTCATGATTCACAAACCAATTCACCCCATTAACATCGTTGTAGCCCAAAAACGCATGTCCCTAGTTCCAAACCAGCATACAATGACCTTCCCCACACTTCTCCACACATAAACATATTCCAATAACTGGGGATCCGATGATATGGCTAGAAAGGAGGTGACTGCTGAGATGACGAGTAATAGAGAAGTATGGTAGAAGAAGACATTTTAAGAGGATTTCGTGGCTAAATAATAACAGCCGCTCGGGTCGATCTTCAGGTTGGTCCGTGGATGGTAGACCACCCATTACATACCGAGTTTCCTCCGTGCCTCGGAAAGCACGTTAAGCCGTTGGTTCCGCCTGTCATTTGTACATCTTTGACAGTCATCGTCACAGGTAGTCGAAAGTCTGACAATCAGTTTTGCCAAGGGATATCGTATTACCCATTACTAACTGGGTTGTGGAGGTCAGATAGGCAGTCGCTCCATATAAAATACTGGTATTCAGCTGAATCCAGTTAGACTGAAAGCCGACCCTAACATAGTTGGGAAAAGGCTAAGCAGATGATGGTAGAAGAAGACATTTTACGCCGACCGCAAATTCCAAGCGAGTTCTTTTACAAATAGGTTTATTCTACAACAAACGGGGGTCAATAATAACTGGCAGGGTTCCTCTCATTAAGGGGTGTGCACACTAGGGGTCCAGTAATTACCTTCTGTTACCAAACGTGGATTGTTTGCCGTCCTTTACACGGCGCATTGAGTGCGCTTGCGTTAAATAATAACAAATATTGTTTGTGTGAACTACGCTTTAGGGCGACCAGTTTAATTAGTTCTTTTGTTTGGTACAATAGGGTAGAAGGACTTGTGAATAGGTGATATTGTGAATTGGTTTTGAAGTGTTGATGTCATTTAATAATGAGTTTGGAGAGGAAACAATCTGATGGCTTGTTATCTTCATTCAGCAATTTTTTTCTTGGCTATACTTATAACAGGGTTATAATGAACTTTTCATGTCGTCATATTTGGTATAGAAGTTCAAGATCAGGTAGAAAAACTGCATATCGCTAAGCACCATGATCATTCTCCTGCCCTTATCCCAATTTATTTGGGGTCGGCGCAGCATGTCTTGTTCTTCCATACTTCTCTATTACTCGTCATCTCATTAAACACCTCCTTTCTTGCCATATCATTCACACAAAATCAAAATCAAAATCAAAATCAAAATATTTTATTTTACATAGGCCTAGATGGGCACTTATAAAACGTCGAAAAAAAGGTGCACGGTTCGGGTTGGTCGTTTCCTATGGAGAAGAACCGGCAAGAAACTCCATGGTTACTCTTTTCAAATCATTTGGTGTTACATTAATATCATGGATACAGCATTTGTACTTAAGTATATCAATCAAAAAATCAAATACAAACATACACACGCATACACGCACGCACACACTCACACACACACACGCACACACTCACACACACACACACACACATTTACACTCGCAATCGTCACTCACACACTTTTACATTATTTTCTTGTTTTTGCTGTTACTATGTTTTTTTTATTTTATTTTTTTATTTATTTAACTCTTGTTTTTCCTTTTTAAAATGAAAATAAATAATGATAATAGAAATAAGTAATTAAGTATAAGTTTAAGTTTAATTACCCACATATTTGTTACTGCTGTAATTATTATGCTATGGAAGAGCGGGGTCTCTTAACACAGGCAAATATTGCTTAAAAAGAGTCCCCAAACACGACCACCCATGATGTAACAAATTTTTTTGAATAAAACTTTTTGTATTGTATTTTGTATTTGTATGGGGGGACAGCGTAGGCCCGACAATAAGACGTTGCTTACTACACAAAAAATGTAGAACAAAATAAAAAGTTAACAAAAGTTAACAAGCAGCTGGGAATCTACAAAGCCTACAATGTTCACACATTTACAAACAATTGATAAAAAAGAATCTATACAAAGGTAAAAAAAAGAATTGTAAAGTACTAAATTAAACAAGTGACACAAATATTGTTATCAGTGCTGTAACTATTCTGAGCAAAAGATGTATAAATGATTTGAAAACTATTGTGAAAATCTGATTCGAAAGAGGAGAAAAAATGAGATTGAGAATAGTTAGAGACATCCACATATTTGTGCCGTTTATGAGCTACCAGGGAAGCCGCATGCGCAGAAGGAACTAAAGCCAAACTTCTTTATCTTCAACGTAGTCCTTGATTTTGTAATATGCTTTTTTAATAAGGACACGTTTGATGTAGTTTTTGAATTTTACATTTGAATTTCACAGTCCATCCATCGTTTTTTTTTAAGCTCCAATAGTGTTTAAATTATTGTTCACGCATCTTCCAACTTATTGAACCGGCAGTAGTATTTATTCTGCAGTATAAGATCTATTATAGCACTGATAGCCCAGTGGTGTGACCGTTGGACTGCCAAGTCTCGAGTTCGAAGCCAAGACACACATCTCTTTTTTCGGATTCATGTGCGTATTGTATTGTATTTATCACTTGCTTCGGTGAAGGAAAACATCGTAAGGAAACCAGCATGCCTGAGAGGTATTTCATGACAGCATGTAAAGCCAAGTCAGAGCTCCATGGGCAGCATAAAAAACTCTGACACCAGCTCTATTCTTCCACTTTTAAGTTGCTAAACTTCGATTTTAAGTCTCCAACTAAATAAAATGATTCCACGACTGCATGTCACGATATTTCCATTCAAAACGTCACCACACAGTACAAACCAAAATTATATTTCGACCTTAATTCCTCTAGTTAGAAAACATATTTCAAAGCAGGCATGAAGTTGAAATAGAATTTAATATCAAATGCAAAAAGTTTTAATTCAAACTCGCCACTTAGCACGTAACTCGCATGCATCACCAACTTAAAAGTTACTACCCCTTAATTGCGTCACCGCGAGTAATGTTTTAAAACACTTCATACGAGGAGTTAACGTAAAAGTTAACGTTAAAGACTCGCGCAAATATGTTAAGGGGAAAACGTCGGGGCGGCAGAAATTCAGTTTTTGTGTTTTTTTTTGCAATTTTTAGGTCAGTAACGGGTTGTATGTTTATGATTGCTGATTAGTGAGCGTAAATAATATGTATTGGTAGAATTATAATCATTAAAATCATCAATAAATCTTTTAAATTCTTATCACTCTAAAGAATGACCATTTCATGAAATAATGATATTTGAGGCCACCAGTATCTTAGAAAATTGTGTTAATGGTTATTATGATGTTATTGTATATTTGACTACCTCGTTGGTCGAGTAGTCGCAACTGCTGAGCATGAGGTCCTGGGATTGATTCCCGGGTCGGGCAAAGTGTTATTGGGTTATTCCATCAGGAATATTTCAGTAGCAGCCACGAAGTCTGGATTTATGCCAGGTTGATGGCAATAGGGTCACCCCTTATTACATGTGACTTAAACATAACAGGCGAAATGTGGGTGTACTATTAGATACACCTTTGCCTAACCCTTAGGGAATTACAGGTGTGATGTTATGTTATTTAATGTATATTTTTTATGATCATAAATCAATCAATCATTAACATACAACCCGTTGCCGACCTGCAAAAGGCAAAAATCGCGTCTGCACCCGCGGTGTTTTCGCCTTAACGTGAAAGGTAACGTTAAAGACTCATGGAAATATGTTAAGAAACCGCGGCGCAACTGTTTAAGTAGCGGGGAATGTTTTCGCGACTCGTTCTAAGTGACAGCTCGTGTGTTAAGGGGAGGTCTACGTTAAGTGATTACACGGTACGGTGGTTTGTTTTTGGTTGATGTTTAAATATGTCGATGTTTTTTAATGTTGACGGTAAAAATGCGCATAACAATTTTGTTTGATGGCGAATTTGCTCGCGAAGCATAAAAGATTTCGATTACTTTACAGGGTGTGTTTTCTTTGTTAGAAAAAAATTCTTCGTATGTCATTTTATTTTGGAAGAAAACGTATTAAAATTTAAATATGCCTTATGTACGGATCCTTTTCAGTACTAATCAAATTAAAAATTACTTGTAGATACTTTTCTTTAATCGCAAAAAATGGTTGACTTTGTTCAAAGTTATTTTTTTGCTTGCAACTTGAGCTGGTTATGTTTGTTATAGTCCATGAAAAAACACACACAATTATGTTATCTTTATCGCTTTAACGCCAATTAGGCGAATATTACACCTTTTTAGCCCCTAAGATATAAAACGTTTATTAATAAGATATTTAAACCACACACCCTTAACATTTAAGACCCCGCACACACTGTCGGGCGTGTCTCACTGACTTTATTAAAAGACCGTAATGGCGGCGCCGTCATACGCCAGCTAATTTGAACAACTTGCCAATCTGCCCTGTACTCGATCACTTAGCGGAGCGGTTAAGTCATTACTTAACTCTGAACGACAGTTTACGTCATATGTTAGGCTGGTTACTTAGAAATTATGTTAACTTATGTACTTATTTAAAAAAAAAAACAAATAAAGCTGAACTCAGAAAAACACACTCGAAATACGATTTGCAGTTCTAGTGAGCATAACTTAAAGCCATTTGTACCACATATTTATAAATACATTAAACGCTAAATCATTTATAGTGTGACCACTTTAAGTGTGCAGTTCACGGTGGCGTTGCTTGTCATGAAAATTTGTATCGATATGTCAAACTTGGTACATTTATTTTAGTTCTGTGTTTTCCCGCCTGCACAGATAAGTTGGTTGAAGTGTAAAACAACATTCCTGTCATCTTCAAACGATTTGGAGAAACCGAACATAGTTTTAAATTAGTTTAAATTCCTATAGTCGGTGATGATTGTTTTTTTTTTAATCTCGGGAAAAATATATGCGCCTTTTACGACGTAAATATTTTAGAACGTTTAAATTGTGTTTATAAAAATAATATCATCAATAACCATGTAATTTAAAAAAAAAAATTACCTACAAAGTAGGTAACATTTATTTGTGTTCTAAATTGAATGAAATTCTATTTTTTATATTAGTTTGTTTATCGGCTATACCTTTGCTTCTCCTTCAACCTGCGAAAGCTAAGGGCGGGAAAAAAGCAAATTAAATCATATTCCTAATAATTCATGACAAAAACACTTTTCCTTGTATTATTTTATTTTAGTGTATTGAAAAACGTCGTTAGACGCGTGGGCATTTGTTATGGCAAGTCTCGACTCCGTAACATGGAACGAATTCTGCCTCGACTGCAATCACAAAGTTTCCCTACTTGTGTCAAAATGTACTATTTCGGGTATTTTTTTTTATTATCGTTTAGCTTTAAATTGTGCCTACACTACTTATTGCTTTTGCTTGTTACATCGATGACAATTTTTTCAGCTACGTTCACGGTAAAAATGCAACAATATTAAGAAGGCATGAAACACCAAATTAATAAGCACATACTAAACCTAATACCTACTACTTACAAGCTGAAACAAATTAATCCCATATACATTAAAATTAACATAATAAATAAGTGAAATATTCCCAAAACTGATTACATACAATCTACTTATCTACGAACCCACTGATGTTTCACGTGGTGTGGTGTTAAGTTTTTCATCACATGATTAGGGGCAAATTGCCCCCCCTTTTACCACCCCTGGGGATCCGGCAAATCTACCGTTATCCCCACTAAGACTCGAGGAGCTTTCTTAGCTCGCGATTCGACGATGTGTTAAGATTTGAGGTGGCATTTTAAACAAAAAGAATTAAGTTATTGAAGACATTTCAACTTTTTATATGTAAAATATGACTTCCTGATAAGTCAACGAGATAGTACGAAAAAAGCTTCTGTTTTCAAAGTACAATATAAAAAATAGGAAAGGATTTATATCTTACGTGTATACAATATAATGTGTGTTCCAATAGGCGCGCGGCGGTATAAAACTAATCGTTGAAATCAGATAATATGATCAATGTAATTTTTTTGGCAGTTGAAACGCACTGAATACTAATAAAATACATACCTAATGAAGTTCAAACTCTGATAGCAAATTTGCGGAAAATAATGCCTACATACATAACAAAGTTTGGATAGCTACAAGTAACATTTAATTAAAATTATCAAAAACCCGACTACAAATTGTATTATGTACCTATATGTATATATTTGTAATCTCCTTTTAATTTCCTTCAATTTTTATACCCTACTCGACTCGTTTTGTTAAAAAAAAAAATATTAACGACTTTCAATTTAGCGCCAAAAACCCGCCATTTTGTTATTTTATTAAACGAACTGTTTTTTCTAAAACCATCATTAGATACGTCTCAAAAACCTAAGTGTTCTTAGACAGCTAAGGAGTCGAGGAGTCAAGGAGTCAAGGAGTCGTGTGTAGTTGGGACTTTAGTGACAGTTGTAGTGTTTCTGATGTTGAGTGTTTAGTAATTTTGTAGTTTATGCTGTGGTTATGTGTGGTTTTTGAGATGTATCTATTGATATGATACCAACATAACCCTTCCTTGGCAATCGGGTAACAAAAGAGAAGGAACCTATTTTTTTAGCTACCCTTTTCTTTGCTAGTGCAAAGAAATATGTCATTGTGTTGACACAGTCTGTCATTTTGTCAATTCTTCCGTCAAGGAAATCCTTGTCTACGGTGGTCATGCTACAGGGGAAGCTGTCGATGTGTTATATTCAGCGTTAACAAAAATAATATACCAGCTTGGCAAATACGACTACAGACGCCATTCGTAGTCCAAACAAAACATTACCACATTCAAAAAATCACTGCCAAGCCACAACAAAAAAAGAAACAAAAAAGCTTCCATACCTAATTCCATTTACAAAATACCGCCTCCATGTTTAATCCGTTTCGCGGTCCAACCGCTGTGTAATTAGATTCCATCGCAGAGTGGTGTAATTCGCGCAAAATGGAAGACATATCGCAGATAACATGTTTACAAGAAATTATCTGAGGGATCATATCGGGTGGATTAGCTTGCAGTCGTGTGTAGTTGGGACTTTAGTGACACTTGTAGTGTTTCTGATGTTGAGTGTTTAGTAATTTTGTAGTTAATACTGCGGTTGCGGTGCTTTGGTAGGTTGAATGAGAAATACGAGTACACTAAAGATGGAAATCTTTTTAATTTTTAAGTCATTCTTAAGTTTGTTTAAGTAAGGTTACAGCATTCACGGGTAGAACGGGTAGACATTCACATGCACACTCATTCATTCAGTCACTTATGATAAATCAATACCTAAAGGAGAATTTGTAAAAAAGTAGTGTTAAAATAATGTCTCAGGTCAATATCAGTGGCGAAGGGTTAATTCTTGTAAGAGGTAAGCCTGAGCAAAGTATAATACTTAGAAGCGTGTTGCACGCAGTCCAATAACTCTTCAAGTTCAAAATCTTGTATAGTGTCTAATTTGTAGTTCTTCAACCAATTTAGTCATGAAGTAAAGATAAGTAATTTTATTTGTATGTTGGTAAACGGTCAAATAAGTAATTGCATAACTGTTCTAAATTAGAAATTGCTAATTATAAGTTACACTTAAACTTTGCCCAACTTCAATTATTGTCATTGTCAAAACTGTATCACACGACAAATATTTGTTAATGGTAATTTGTCCTGCATGACATGCACACGCACCGAAGGGGTTACAACGAGTGTTTATAGTCCTTTCAGTTTATTTTACTTTACTTATAATAGCAGCAGCATATCAGCGACCTTATTGCAACGAAAATAAAGTTCACTTTGAATTTGACAGACAATATAAGGGTTACACCATCACCCACTTGTGACTAGTGCCGTCGCACGAGTATAGTGTTGCGACAAATTGTATTAATTCCTCATTTCGTGTTATGACAGATGATATTAAAACTGTAAGTTGTAGGAAGGCTTTAGGTTTGTGTGAGTCAGGGATGGTCGGAAGACGTATTAAATTCTGCAATTGAAAATGATGCGGATAAACATAGAATTATGATCTGAGCAGGTTTTGACGAAAACATAGTGTCTCTAATCTCGATGTAGTTTGTGACGAATACCGATTAAGAGTTTTTTTTTGGAAACCAGTATGTGATGATTTTTAAACGTGGTAAGCCCCATCTTATAACTGCAATATAATTCTAAAATTCTTACGCATGTCCAAAAAGAAAGTATTAATACAAGTATCACACTTATTTATTATAGAACAATCACATCAGATGAATAGGTATAAATAATAAATAAGCGCTCTCTTGATTTTTATTATTGTTTTATTTTGACTGGTAGAAAATGCCTATGGCATTAAGTCCGCCTCTGCACTTTGTGCTTAAAGTGTTAAATAAATAACTATTTATTTTTAGGCTCACTTTGATCAAAACCGAAAATAGAAATGGAACGGCTGTCACTGTCATATGGCTAACAGATTCTTAAAATAACTGCGATCGATCAGACCTACAAAAATGCCTATAGTAGTAGAAGATTCTAAGAATATTCCTACGGTTATAAATTGAAGGTAACTTAATAAAGGTTCGGTCTAACCGGACAACTTGTAGACGCAGTTCCGGACACCGGACACTTCTTCTTCTTCTTCTTTTTTATCGTGTGGTTAGTGCCTAATCTGGTGTCAGTGTTTTTATGCCACCCATAGGCCTCTAACTTGACTTTACATGATGTCATAAAAATAGCTCTCAGGCATGCTGATTTCCTTACCGAACACTAAGAATGAATACTGTAATGAATGAAGTATCTGTCAGACACAGGGCGGTGTTGTCCGTAACTTAGTCCAATCTGATGGTGGTAGGTAAGATTGTGTGAAGTTCAATTTGGTATCTACAAGTAGCGAACGGTCAATTTTTGTAAGAGGTAAACCGGAGTATATAATCTTTAATGTGATTATATTATTTGCCTATATAATACTGACTGTACCATTTTTAAAAAGGAAGCCGGTAGGAGTCGAGTTGTTTGGAACCTTCGCCACTGGTGTCTACTTATGTACCTACTGATTTGTTTTTCAAACATCACAGGAAGTGTTGCCACTCAAGCACAATTTAAATCCAGCTTCCAATTGTTTTGTAAAATGTGACAGATTTCATTTTCACCCCTGATTTGATTTGAGTAGGAATGTGATTGATAAAGTAGATAGGTACTAACAGGCCAAGTGCGTGCCGCGTGAAGTAGCGGCTCGAGTGACAACAAAAAGAAAATGAAGATGAGTGGAAATATAGGAGGGAGTGTTTGGAGTGGTGCCGCGGCAATATCGTATCGTGTATATAGGTACATATTTCTATATATTAGGTACCTGTTCGGTAGTTTTCAAGCTAGTAAAATGTCGTATTTCTAGAGTAGATGCATTAAGTCAGATAGTCCAAGCTGGTTCTCTTGATGAAAATAAAATAGTTGCTCATTCATTTTTAAAAACTAGCATAATTTGCCTAGCCTTTTCCCAACAATGTTGGGGTCGGCTTCCAGTCTGACAGGACGCAGCTGAATACCTGTATTTTACATGGAGCGACTGCCTATCTGACCTCCGCAACCCTGTTAGTACTGGTTAATACAATACCCCTTAGTAAGACTGATTGTCAGACTTTCGGGCAACGGGCAACATTAACCGGGACCAACGGCTTAACGTGCTTTCCGAGGCACGGTAGAAACTTGGTATGTAATGGGTGGTATTCCATCCACGGATCAACCTAGACAAGAAAAAAATCATCAATCAAAAGATCGAACCGAGCGGCTGTTATTATTTAGCCACGAGCTCCCTTACTTAGCTCGAGCTAAGGACTATAGCTCTGACACTATTAAAAAGCCCCCGCAAGCAGCCCCAGTTTTCTATTTATTTGCACAATCTTTTAACCACGTCATGGGAAGTCATGAACGCAACGCTACAGTACGCAACATTGTGTCGTATGTTTTTATAATTTTTGTGTAGACAAGAGTTCGATATGACGCGTCGTTAGCTTCGGTCACACGCCGGTAGGGTTGCGCCGTACACCCCCGGGGTTTTGGCTAATTGGCTTTATTATAAATACAACACTATTTTAGGATTTTTCTGTCGTTCAATAAACGGGAAGGGAAAGTTTAAAATTGAACGCGTTTGACACATCTAAACCGTATTCTACGAGTAGACCCGTCAATTTCATCGTAGAATTTTAACACCGACATCTTAAAAGAGAGTTTTTTTTCATGCTGATCACGTTAACCTATGTTGGCGCAACTCGCCAAAAGGTTGAGCTACGATTATCAGCCTCATTATATTTTATTAATCACAAGTTCACAAGTAGATCTAGCGGTCGCTAACGTAACTGCTGAACATGAAGGTCCTGGATTCGACCACCGAGCAAATTGTTATTGGGTTTTTCACCAGAAAATTTTCAGTAGCAGCCACAAAGCCTAGAATTGTAACCAGTTCATGGCAATGGACTCGCCCCTTATTACATGAGACTTGAACATATGCGTTTCCACCCCTGCCTCTCTCTCTATCTATTATACACCTCTGCCTTACCCTTCGTGGATTATAAGCGTGTTGCTATCACATTATATTATATTTATCAACCACAAGTTAAGTAACGTTTCAGAGCAAATCACTAAAATATTCCTACTAAAAAAAAAACAAAAACAAATTAAAAATCTTCACATTATAAACATAACCAAACTCAACAATTTACCCGACCACTCGAACTAGAAACAAATAATAATTAAGTAGGTACTCGTTACTGGCAACCCTATACACAAGTATTTTGAGTACCATTATAAAGCTGTGTTGTTTACACGCTTGACAACCCTATTGTTTTACAACACGAGTGCTTCTACACGTCAAAGGGGGAGTTATAATTTTTTTCGAGTGATTCTTTTTTGTTTTTGATTTTTGAATTCGGATCTGTCATTTTTGTTTTGAGGCGATTTGGATTTTGGGAGCTTGAGAATTTTTCA